>CM073446.1:13542500-23542500 GCA_037074515.1 Mimosa bimucronata | reverse complement strand
GGTTAGGATCCATTTATACTCCTTTAGAAACCCTAAAATCGCGTCAGTTTAATGCAAAATTTTGTGTCTTCGCCGTAGGCTCGCCGTGGCGAGCTCATGTTGATTCTGGAACTTGCTGGGAGTTCGCCGTGAATTCGCCGCGGTGAAACCCACGTCGAGCTCATGTTGCTTCTGCCTCATTGGTCTTTCTCGCCGCCAGTTCGCCGCGGCGAAGAGGCATTGATTCTGTTTCTCTCTTCACTCCCTTCTTCGGCTCCGTCCAGAATTTTTCACTGCAACTTGGCTTCTTAGTTTAGGCATGCTTCTTCTATGACCTGCATATAAAGTGGACCTAAGGTAGCATCAAAATGTTCTTGAAAATGGGTTAAACAATAATTCATACTAATCATTCCCAAATTGCCCTTGTCTAGAACAAATTCCAACAAAGTGTGCACAAGTTAGAAATTACCCTAATTAGACGCAATTACCCCCAAGAACATGCAATAATCTAATGATTTTATCAATGAAAAGTGTATAAAAATATGGTGCAATCACACAACATCTTGCAGCAGCAATGTATTCAGCTTTAGTTGAGAACAGAGATACAATATTCTACTTCTTACTTAACCAAGACATTAGGGAGCTTCCAAGGAACTCACATTGACCACTGATACTTTTTCGGTCAGTTTTGTATCCAGCATGGTCTGAATCTAAGTAGGCAATGAGATATTCCTGAGTTCCCCTTGGATACCACAATCCAAGTTCTTGTGTGCCAACCAGATATTTCATAATTCTTTTTACATTCTTGTGATGAGATTCTTTAAGCTTTGCTTGATATTTGGCACAATTCGTACATTGAACTGGATGTCAGGTATGCTTGCAGTCAGGTATAAGAGGGACCCAATCATTCCTCAGTATGTGGATTGATTCAAGTCCTTTCCATTTTCATCAGCATCCAGCAAGGCAGTAGAACTCATCGATGTATCTTCTTCTTTTAAAAGATCCATTCCAAACTTCTTCAAAATCTCCTTTACATATTTTGTCTGAGAGACAAATATTTCATCTTTCTTTTGCTTGATCTCGAGACCTAGGAAGAAATTTAGTTCTCCCATCATGGAAATCTCAAATTCTCCCTGCATAATATTCTTAGAAAATTCTTCACAGATAGTTTCGTCAATAGTACCGAAAATAAAGTCATCTACATAAATTTGGACTACAAGCATATTCTTATAATTGTGTAATATAAATAGGGTGATATCCACCTTTCCTCTGATAAATCCTTTTACCAAGAAAAAATTACTAAGTCTTTCATACCAAGCTCTTAGTGCTTGTTTGAGTCCATACAAGGCCTTTTTAAGTTTAAAAACATGATCAGGTTTGGCAGAATCTTCAAAACCAGAAGGTTGTTCAACATATACTTCTTCCATGATATATCCATTAAGAAAGGCACTCGTTACATCCATTTGCTAAAGTTTAAAGTTTTTGAGGGATGCAAAGGCTAAGAGTATAATCTTATTGCTTCCAGTCTTGCAATTGGGGCAAAAGTCTCTTCATAATCTATGCCTTCTATTTTGTTATACCTTTTTGCCACAAGTCTTGCTTTGTTCTTCACAATCATCCTAGATTCATCAAGTTTATTTTTGAAAACCCACTTAGTTTCTATTACTAGATAGTCCAGAGGTCTAGGAACCAAGCCCCAAACTTGGTTTCTTTCAAATTGATTGAGTTCTTCTTGAATTGCTATTACCCAATCATTATCAGTGAGAGCTTCTTCAACACAAGAAGGCTCAATTTCTGATATGAATGCAGAGAACCGTATTTCTTCTCTAAGCTGCCTTCTAGTCTTTACACCACCACCAATTTCAACTATGATTTGTTCTAGTGGATGATACTTACGATGTCTCCAAGCTTGTGGTTCAACTGGTTCATCAATAGGATCATCCTTCGAACCTTCATGGTTTGATTCATCAGGTGAACTTATTGGTTATGTAGCTTATTGATTTTGAAGTTGGTTTTCAACAGACTTTGATTTTGAAGTTGGTTTTCAACAGACTTTGATTTTGAAGGGATCTCATCCTCATCAAAGTCGTACTCATTGCATCAGCCTAAAATCCTTGGGAAACTCCCTTCTCATTCATCATGGTTCTGGCCAATTCTATTAGAACTCTATTCTTTCTTTCAACAACCCCATTTTGCTGAGGTGTTCCAGGTGCTGGGATGTTATGATAAATGCCATTTGTTTCATAGAATTCAGCAAAGTCATTGTTCTCAAATTATCCACCATGATCTATTCTAATTAAAGCAATTTCATAGCTTCTTTCCTTCTGCACTTTCTTAGCAAACAATAAAAAGGCATCATGCTTAAATGAAAGAAACAAAGTCCAAGTAAACATAGAATAGTCATCCACAATCACAAGAGTATATAAGTTTCCTCCTATACTTTGGACTCTTGCTGGACCTACCAGATATATTTGCACTAATTCCAAATGTCTTATAGTAGAAAATATCTTCTTGGGTTTGTAAAGAGGATTTTGTTTGTTTCCCTCTTTGACATGCTTCATAGATATTATTTGACTTAACTTTAAGCTCAGGAAGGCTAATTACAAGATCATTTTTGACAAGCTTATTTAATTAAGTCATGTTTACATGAGCTAGTCTCCTATGCCATAGCCAACAATTCTCAGTGTTACTAATGAAGCATTTTCTTGCATTGATTGATTAAGATCAACAATATAACAGTTTCCATCTCTGCTGGCTCTTAATTTGCATTTTAGAGTAGCTTTGCCAATATCTAAATCATTCTTATCAATTATCATGCATTCATTAGAATAAAAAATTATCTAGTTACCCTTGTCAGCTATTTGGCTTACGCTCAGGAGGTTGTGACATAGACCTTCTACAAAGTAGACATCTTTTACTATTCCATTGGTCTAGTTCACTTATCCAATTCCAGCTATCTTTCCTGACTGATTTCCTCCAAAGCTTACTTTGGCTCCTTCCTTGAACTCAATGTGTTTGAACTTCTCTTTGTCCCTAGTCATATGTTTCGAGCATCCACTGTCAATGTACCACTTGTTGCTTCCGGATGCCTTGAGACAAACCTCAATGTCTGATTCTTCTTGAGCTACCAGACACAGGTTGGTTGTTTCCTCTAATGCACTTTCTTCCTCATCAGTGCTGTCACCTCATATTGATGATACATAGGTTGGTTGTTTCCACTAATTCACTTTCTTTCTCTAAGGCATTTAGACTTGAAGTGTTTAGGTTTCTTACATTCATAGTATATTGGAGAAGAATTTTTCTAATTGTCCTTCTTGGTAAAACTTGGGCCTCCTTTCTGAAGTCTTCTTCAATCATCCTCATCTTCTCACCATCAGTCCCATTTCCTCATCATCCAGATCTCCTTCATCTCCTATATCCTCTTCTTCTTTTGAAGCAGCAAGAGCCAGAGTCTTTTTCTTCTTATCTCCACCAACTAGCTTCTGTCTGTATTTCATCTTGCTCTCATGCTCAGCTAGGCCTCCAAACAAGGAAGTAATTGAACTCATGGATTCTCCACGAATTTCCTTAATAGTTGTGGCTTTGGCTTGCCACTCATATTTGAGGATGTTCAAGATTTTGGTGACTTGTTCTTCCTTAGAAAGGATTTTTTCAAGAGCTGCAAGATAGTTGATGAGATGAGTGAATCTGCCTCTGATGGTTTCTCCTTCCTTCATTTTGAATAAATGATATTCAGTGGTCAGTTGGTTGATTCATCTGCTCTTTACTCATTCTGTTCCTTCATGGGCTATTGATGACTCCCCATTTACCATTAATTTAGGGCATATTTAGAATATATTTGGGGAGTCATCGTTGCTAATTAAGGGAATTTTAAGAGTTTTTAAGAGAAAATTGTGTAAATCTGTCATATGAACTTAATTTGATTAATTTTAAGAAAAATATGATAATTTATTAGGAAATTTAATTGGCATGATTCCCTCACATTTATGCATATTTGGATAGGTAAATATGGACATTCTAAGCAAGGAAGGAGAGAAAGATCAAAGGAAAAACGTGGAGAAAGCTGGAGGTCATTTAAGGAAAATTGCTGAAAATTGGTTCTGGTGTCGCGACATTGCACCAGGATGTCGCGACATGGCGCGAAAATCCTGAAAAATCTGCAAAACACATAGCTTCGATTTTTACCCTTTTAAATCACCTAGGGCACGAAAATTGACGGAGAATCAGCCCCCTTTGAACCCTAGAACCCATAGGAACCATTAGACTCATCGGTGCACACATATTTGGAGCTAGGGTTTGCAAAATTGGAGGTTGAGAAGCAAAATTGGAAGGATTTCTTGCCCACGGTGATAGATTCTTCTTGTTTTCTTCAACTCTTTGTTACTTTTGTGAATTAAACATGGGATTTCTTTGTATTTGCTGGTTTAATTCATTCATGAGTAGCTAAATCGTTTGTTCTAGGATTGATTCAAACCTTGTATGGATTGAAACCTAATTGTTTCCTTTTCTTTTAGAATTTAATGACTATTTATGTTGATTTATCTTGTTCTTAATGCCTCTAATTGACTGATCACCCTTTAGAGCGATTTGTTCATTTAAACTATACTCGAGAGAGATAGTTTAGATGTAGAACTAGGGTAAATCAGACTAGACTTGAAGTTTAAATCAACTAACGGATGGTTTGTCGGGTAGAATAGAGATATATCTATGACCTAGTTTTGTCATATTAAGATTGGCTCTTAAGGCATACTTTCATTAATTTGTAACAAGAGATTGAGCAAGTTTAATGAGACGTATGGAATTGATTTTGACTCGAGAGAGCGTTTCAAGTACTTTAGAATCTTAGGCAAACATAGATTGTTATTTAAAGACTAAAGGAAGGGAAATTAATTAGGGTTCATGAAATACAATGGTGAGAATTAATCCTAGGCTTAGTTAATTGATAAATTAAATCTTTCTTGTTTGTTTCTTTATTTTTATTTTAAAATTAGTTTTTAAAAACAGTTTCTAAAAGAATTTGATTTGTTCAACTTAATTGAGTTCATTAGCCTGTTGTTTGACTGGGGTTTTAAAACAAATCTCTGTGGGACGATAATTTATTACTACGTTACGATCCGTACTCTTGCGGGCGAACAGCTATTTCAAAAGCATCCCACATTTCTTTGTAGTTTCAAGATTGAAGATTTTGAAGTATTCCTTTTGACTTCGAGTGATTTGAGTCATCAGGATGGCTTTGCTATTCAGCTCCAGGTGTTCTATGTCAGCGTTGGTGTATTCTTTAGGTTTTTTCTTTACCAGTACCCTATTTTCTGTCTTCATGGGTATATAGTCTCCATTTTCTATCACTTGCCAAAGCTTATAACCATTTGCCTTGATGAAAATTTTCATCTTTATCTTCCAGAAGGCATAGTGTTCTCCATTGGAGCCAGGTGGTTTTGTGATAGAGCTTCCTTCAGGCAGCATGTACTCGTTTACTCCTGCCATGGATCTTTTCTTCCTAATCGTCGATTCACTTATCTAAGAAGTCTTGCTCTAATACCAAATGAAGATGGTAGGAAATACACAAGAGGAGGGTGAATTATGTATCAAAAAAATTGTGAAAGACCAAAAACAAAGTGCACAGAATTTATACTGGTTCGGTCTTAACTCTGACCTATATCCAGTTCTCCAACCTCAGTTGGGTTCCACTAGTGTATACCTCAAGATTAATACAGGTTCCTAAGCACTCTTACAAACTCTCAGAGAATTTTCTCAGTAAGATCACTCTATCTCACCAAATTATCTCGCCCTTACACTTTGTAAGATTATTCCCTTTCCTCTAGGATCCCACTATCCCAAGGAAATCACACAATGAAAGGATTACCGATTGACAAGCTTGCTCACTCTCTTGAGCTGATAAAATTTTAGTTGAAAGAACAAATGAGAGAAATCAAAATACTCGGATTGATTGCTGTTTGAATTGGTAGTTAGATAACACTGAATTCTCTATCAACCAAGTTGGGTTTCAAATGCTTTTATACTTCGTTGGAAAAATCTGCCCATTGAAGCTTCTGAGTTTCCGTTGTGAGAGAAGGATGAACTGGAGTGTTAGAATGGGTTTTGTCCTTGCATTTAATGCTCCAGGGTGATTATCTGTTGTATTGTGTTGTATTGTATTGCCTCTTGCCTTCTCTCTTTCTGGATTAAGCGTTGTCCAGTGTAGCGTAAGCAACGGCTCTTTGTTTCTCTATGTTGTGGTTAGTTTTTGTGTCTAACGTAAACTTCCTGAAATATGTCCAAATATAAAGTCAGTGAAGCATGAGAAAAGAAATTAATTTAAATATTTAGTTCACCAATCGATGGCACAGTGAGTCAATCGATTGTTCTTTCTCCTTTTCAATCGATGGCCTTCAGATTGTTATCATCTTCTTCAGCTTGTCACCTACAACACTCGATGGAAATGTTAGATATCGATTAAGATCAATGCTCAGCAATAGATTGGTCCCATGGCAATCAATTGAGAAGCTTCAATCGATTGTTCTCCTTACTGATCGATTCGCTGCCTAGTTTCTTCTAAGTTAAACAAAGGAAAATTACATAAAGGAACTAAATGAAAACCAGGCGGCACATCTAAAGAACGTTTGGCAAGAATATCAGCTTCATCTTGTTCTCTCTGTGAACTTGTTGAATATCAATCATCGAGTCCCTCTTCAGCATATGATGATTTTCAATGATTATATTCCAATTCTCATGAATATCATTATTACCATCCTTGATTAGCTTAATTGCATCTAAAGAATCAGTTCTCAAGCAAATTTTTTTATGATTTCTATCCCATGATCTTCTAAGGCCCATAAGGCATGCCCAAAGTTTTGCTATTACACTACAAAAAAAGCGTGTATTAGTAGCGGTTATTTAGGTTGATTAGTAGCGGTTTCAACCGCAACTAACACTTTACTAGCGGTTTCTATTTTTGCTACTAAATCTCCCGTGACAAACATTTAGTAGCGATTATACATAACCGCTGCTAATTCGGTCAACTCCGCTACTAATTCAGTAGCGGTTAAAGAAATCGCTAGAGAACAACAAATGAAAATTTCGTTTTTTGTATTTAGCGGCGGTTCATCAAACCGCTACTAATTTCAAGAAAAAAAAGTAATTTTATTTATTAGCGGTAGTTTCAAACCGCAACTAAATATAAGTACATTTAGTGGCATTACGAAACCGCGACTAAGGATATGATGGATTTAGCGGCGGTTCAGAACCGCTACTGATGTGTCATAAGTTTAGTAGCGGTTATAAACCGCCGCTAAAGTCATCAATCATGAGTAGCGGTTTCAGAACCGCTACTAAGTGGGAAAAAATTGAAAAAAAACAACATGTCAAATTAAAATTGTCTACTAATTTTATCAACTAAACTGCTTTCAAGCAATAACTTACAATTTATAATTAAAAAGGTTTTTTATCGCATAACTTATAAAAGAATATATCGAATTAATAATTTGTAACGCAAAAACATTTTATTAGAACAAAAGAACCAATCTAACTATAAACAAAATCAAATTTAATATTATAGTGCAAATCTGAATAAAAAATTAGAAGATATATTTGTATACAGAACAATTCAATATTACATAAAATAATTATATCTATAAAAAAAATTATAACAACATTGTTAGCTGAAGGAATACAAGGAAAGAAAGAAACGAGCAAAGAAGGAAATGAGCAGAGGGTAGAGAAATAATGGGAGAGTGGTGGGTATTTATAGGTGATGGAGGCACTAATTAGTAGCGATTTATGTGTCTTAGTAGCGGTTAAAAACCGCTACTAAACGTAGCGTAATTTAGTGCCGCTTTTAATTGCTACAAATTGTAGCGTATATTTAGTAGCGGTTAGAACCGCTACTAAATGTTCGAAAATGAAAAAAAAAATTGATAAAAGAAATGTATGAATATTTTTTTAAAAAAACATATATTAATGTTTGATACACACCGTTATGTAAAATGGTACAAATTAAAAAAAAATTGTCTCTTCAATCATCTTCTTGCTCCCGCCTAAGAAGAAAATAATAAACACCTATATCAATTTTTGATAATAAAATATGCGAAAAATTGTATAATAACTTTGTAGTGAGCAAACTCACCTAACTACTGGTAAATGCCCGTCTTCTTCCGGAATGAGGTTATCGAAGTTTTCAGGTTCAAAATGCTGGCTGTCTAGTTCCATATCATCTTTCTCACCCATTTCGTAGAGGTCTCGGGGCTTCATATGAATCACCATGTGCCAATCTTTGTGTTTCTGATCTTGCACATAGTAAACTTGCTACGCTTGTGAGGCAAGAATATACGGCTCGACATCTGGTACTTCCCCCGTGTGAATGAGTCTTGAGAAATTGACAGATGTGATGCCCAAGCTATCTACTGTAATGCCTCGAGAAGTTCTGGTGTCCACCCACATGCAGTTGAAGAGAGGCATGGTGAAATGGCCTTGATAGTTTAGCTCGATGATATCAACGAGCTTCCCATAATATGATACGCCTCCAAATTGCATGTCAGTATCACGTGAGCTGACATAACTCCTTGTAAGCTGACATAACTCCTTGTACCAAATGTGCCGAACACTTCGGAATTTTGGGTGAGGGAACCTTCATCCCGTGCAACGGTGCAGAACTTAAAACCGTTGACGTTGTATGCCGTATATCTCCTGACATGGTCGAGCGGACCAGTTGCTAGATTTATCATATCAGGCGGATGGGGATTGTCGTCGTTGAGTATTCTGCATGCAAACCAATCTGGAAACTCACGATGGACCTTTTTATCCACTTCAGCAGACGACCTTGTGCGGCTACGAAGCTGGCGTTTAACATAACGCCGGAAATCCCTTAAATTGAAAACAACAAATCAGAAGATTTCGTGGTTTGTATATAAAATAATACGATGCGTGTGCATAGTGTTATGATTCTTACTGAATGTAGGTCTCTACTTGAGGGCAATTTGTCAAGACATGTCTGTGTGCTTGCAACCTCTCAGTAGGAGTGAGCTTGTAATACTGACTTCCTCCAATTGGCTTTCCGACGGGTGGGAATAATGTGTTAGAAGGTGAGTGGACATTGGTGGGGCTGTCATCGACGTGAGGAGGGCGGTTGAACGAGGTCTCCATGTCATCAAAATACCGCGAACAATATGTTAACACCTCTTCACCAATGTAACCCTCTGCTATTGAACCCTCTGGAGATGCTTTATTCCTGACGTACGACTTCAATTTCCTTAGGTATCTGTAATTGCATTTACAATCAGATTACTGAAACAAAAATCATGAAATTACTGTACGGAGTAATTAATCAAATTACCTCTCTATGGGATACATCCAACGGTATTGAACAGGGCCACCCATCTTTGCGTCTTGAACGAGGTGGACAGTGAGATGGACCATCACAGTGAAAAAAGACGGAGGAAATATCATTTCCATATGACAGAACGTTAGAATTATTTTCTCTTGCAATTGATCTAACTCTGTTGCGTCCAAAACCTTTGCACACAATCGTCGGTAGAAAGAACTGAGTTGAACCAGAACAGTTGACACCTTCGGGGGCAGTGTGCTTTTAATTGCCAGAGGTAGGAATTGCTGGAGCAAAACGTGGCAGTCATGACTTTTCAACCCAGCAATCTTCTTGGCATGCATGTCGACACATCTTGAGATGTTGCTTGAATAACCATCAGGAACCTTAATGTCCTTAAGTGTGGAAAGGAAGACTTCTTTGTTGCCTCTTGTGAGTGTGAATGAGGCTGGGGCAAACTTATCATTCTCATCTGGCCAGGCGTCATGACGTATTCCCATAGCCATGAGATCTTTCCTTGCTTGCAGATGGTCCTTGGACTTTCCGGACTCGTTCAGCAACGTGTACAAAACATTCTCACACACATTTTTCTCGATGTGCATGACATCCAGACAATGAAGAAGCTTATTAGATTTCCAATAAGGGAGCTGAAAGAAAATGCTCCTCTTTCTCCACTGCTGCACGTAATCCTCGGCCGTATGGGACTGGCCGCGAGGCCTTCTGCCACCGGGCTAAACGTCAACTTGCTTCCCGAATTGTACGTCGACATCTTCAAGCTGTTGAAGAACATCTATGCCAGACAACAACACAGGTGGATCTCTCATTTCCTGTGATCCGTTGAATCTAATTTTTTGCAACCTGAACCTATAACCTCGAGGAAGGAACTGTCGGTGACCCATAAAGCACCACTTGCGACTGTGGGGGAGGCGAACAGAGTCTTGATCAAAGTAACAGTTAGGACAAGCTAACCCTGTATGCACGTTCCAACCAGACAATGTGCCAAGTCCAGGGAAATCGCTAACTGTCCACATCAAAGACGCACGGAGTGTGAATAACGTCTTACTGTAAGCGTCAAACGTCTCAACTCCGTTGCTCCACAGTTCCTTCAACTCTTGTATCAACGGTTGAAGGTGTCTATATCATTTCCAGGAGCTCTCTTCCCCGGAATAATCATCGAAAGAATGAATGAGCTTTGTTTCATACACATCCAAGGGGGCAAGTTGTACGGTATCAACACAATAGGCCATATACTGTACGTAGTGCTAAGATTCCCGAACGGATTGAAACCATTTGATGCGAGAGCTAGGCGAACATTTCTTGGGTCCGCAGAAAATTATGGAAATTCAGCATCAAATGCTTTCCAAGCCTTAGCATCCCTAGGATGTCTCAACTTCCCATCCACGTTGGCCTCTGATGAATGCCACTGCATGTGCTCAGCTGTTTTAGACGAAGTATACAACCTCTGAAGTCTTGGAGTCAATGGAAAATATCTAAGAATCTTCGCAGGCTTCTTGGTTGCCCATCGACCCCTCTTTGCCTGTTTGTATCGCGACGCGTTACACCTCTTACATCTGTCTAACTCAGCGTCGTCTCCCCAATACAGCATACAATCATTCGGGCATGCATGAATTTTGGTGTAGTTCAATCCCAACTTATTGATTGTCTTCTTCGCTTCGTAGAATGAAGGTGGGATTTCTACCTGAGAAAATGCATCTCCCAATAATTCTAACACCATTGACATTCCCTTATCACTAAAGCCACACAAGCACTTGATGTGATAGAGTTTGACTAGAAATGAAAGTTTAGAGTATTTATTGCACCCTGGATAAACAATAATTTAGTGTAAAAAAGATGATTTAACTAACTATAAATGAAAGTTCGAAATTTTTAGTAGAACCTGGAAACAATGGCTTATCAGCTTCCGTCATAAGGTCGAAAAAATTCCTAGCGGCATCGTTTCGGAAAAAATCTGGCACTGGTCCATCAACGCCTTCTTCAGTAACGATGTTGTCACGTTGCGCACCGAAAGCATCACGCACGGCATCGTCGATTGGATCTACATGATCTTCGTGATCATCGATCTGCATTAATCCAACCTGAGACGTTGCAGCAGCTCGTTCACCGTCGTCATCATCATCGTTCTCCCCATGAATCCCCCAGAAAGTGTAATTGGATGGGAATTGTTTCACTATAAGATGCTCAGACAAAACATCTCATGGATGCCACTTCTTGAATTTACATTTCGGACAGGGACAAAGAATATTATTGTTGACACTTGAGCGATCGAAAGCAAAATCTAAAAAATGGTTCAAACTGACCAAATAGCGGGAGGACGTACGTGGCAAATTGATCCAAGATCTATCCATTATATGAGAGAAGATATCAAAGATTGGAAGGATTGAAGTTTGATGGAAATGTGAAATGAAATGAATAAGCTGGAGTTTATATAAGTTAATTGAGTGCAGTGCTTTTAGTAGCGGATCAGAACCGCCGCAAATTAAGTCCATTGATTTTAGTGGCGGTTTTGAACCGCCACTAATATTAGTAGCGGTTTTTAACCGCTACTAAAAACATTTATTTAGTAGCGGTTTTGAACCTCTACTAAAAGTACTGACAATTAGTGGCATATTTAAACCGCTACTAAAACCAATAAGGATTTGTAGCGGTTTTGAACCGCTACTAAATAAGTATATTCTTTTTTTAAATAAATATCGCTATACTAGAGTAGCGGTCCTACTCAGTCGCATTTATATATATATTTATAAAAATCGCATTTACATATAAAATAAATGATATCATAACGAAAAATTTTGAAATTTCTGCAATCGTAGCCAAACTAAACACAAGTTTCACAATTAAAAAAAAGATATAACAGTCCTGAAATTACAAACGTTCAACTAATAAAAAAACCCTATGACTACGCATCTGGTTGAGTGGTGTCCGGCTGACCACCTTCTGGCTGATTGACCTCTGGCTGGGATCCTGAAGAACGGTTGCGGGTTTGTCTCGGTGGACGTCGTGGTAGTCCTGGTACACGTATAGGAGGTCCGCCTGGGTCCACCCTCTGAATGATCTGGTCGAGTGCACTGTTGGTACTTTCGACCTAGGACTCCAATCGATCGTACACCTGATCTGTAATCTCCTGAGTCAACCGTTCCCTCATCCGAGCCTCATACTCTGGATCGTGCATCATAGAGCCGCTGGAAGACGCTTAGCCGGCTGCTGCAGACTGGGCAGTGCTTGCCGACCCAGTCCGGCCATACACCATTGACGGTAGGGCTCCGTAACCCATCCCGCGCACACAGCCAGGGTGCTCATGGGTCCCAAGGGCGGCCCTGAGTGAGGCAGTGGGGTCTATATTATCCCCCTGCGACTCCTGAAGCTCTCTCTCTACTTCTTCAATTCTAGTCTGAACACAGAACATATATTAGACTTTTCTACAAATATAATTGTTAAAAAAATATGATAAATCCAAATAAAAGTAATAGAATTCTTACAATATGCTCCTCAGCCTCTGTGGATGTTGCACTCCCGTCATGGTGCCTGTGTTTCTGACGGTAGAAAAGGCCGTATGTAGCCTTCTTCCCTTGCTGCAAAGCTTCGTCCTCCTGAAATTATTGAATAATTTATTATTATATACAGTTAAATAAATATAAATTAAAAATAAATATCAATTAAACAAGAAAGGTTTATTGTTTCATACCATCTCTCCGTAGCCGACCAAAAATGGCTTCGTGCCAGCCGTATGATGAACCTTCTACTGCGATCGGCTGTAAACGCCTTGCTGCGATCTCTTCTGTTAACATAAAATAAAATTTAATCATGATTGTAAATAAAAAATATTTCTTAATAATGATGAATACCTTAATAATTAAATTATTAAATATACCTTTCCTAAGTCTCCCCTCCTCCAACAGACATATCTCTCCCAGGCATCCGGAGGGACTTCACCAGGGACATCATCTATCAACTCCTGCATCGGCCTGCTCCCACCGGCATCCTTTTGGTTGAACAAATCCAACCTCTTGTTCTTCCAACCGTCACCCATCTTCCCTACTGCCCAACGTTTGAACATATCTCGCACATCAAACTTCTTCTGCAAAATATGAAAAAGATCATTGAACAAATAATGTACTTACAATTGCAATAATATTTCAATAATAATAAATAATAAATAGAATTCATATCATTTAAGAAAATCATATTCCTAAGATAATAAATAATAGATAAACTATAACTCAATTAAATTGACCTTCACGATTTCCCTCCATGCAAAATCCTTCATCTTTGCATTAACCTTCCTCCAGTCTAAAGCGTCAATCGGGAAGCGCTGGTAATTCTGGCCAACATTCCCGCAGAACCTGCCAAACAGTTGACCCCCCTTCCCTTTAGGTTGAAGGGTGAACAGGTTCCAGTCAACCTTCACCCTGTGGCCGGTCGGGAGGTTGTGCGCATCTTGCACACACAGCGTCCTCCTCATGGTACTACTACCAGAAGGGTCTGCACAATTTAAAAATACTGTTAAACCCAAGTAAAAATTTAAATTATCTCATAAAAACGACAAAAAATTTTATTCCCTTACCCTGCACTTGTACATTGAATCCAGTTGTCTTTCGACTGGACCGTCTGCTAGCACCCCCGCCGGCTTCCTCAGTGTCCTCACTATTCAACCATTGTTTGAAGGCGTCCAAATCCGGAATATGAGGAGAGTTCTCATTGTAGAACTCGTTGATGATATCCTCAGGAATTGCCTCTCGCTGTATACGTTCCTGCTCCGCTTGTATACGCCCCTCCTCTCTCAGTTGATTTTGGCGTTGTTGCTCTTGCTCCTCCTCCTCAGCAGTCATATGAGCCTTTCATTTACCGCGGTTGTTCTTCTCTGCCATAATTGGTGCCTAAACTGGTGTCTGAAAATCTGTATGTCCTTCTAATATTCGAAAAAGCCGAATAATGTACGTGCGTATGTCTTTTTCACCAGATTCCTCGTACATTTACGAATGGAATCGAGGAAGTTAAATAGTACTTGAATTTAGCAGTGGTTCATAATAACCGCTACTAATAGTAGCGGTTATAAACAAAAACCGCCACTAATACGCTCCAGCAATAAATGCGACCGTTGCGTTAGTGGCGGTTATAACCGTTACTACAATAAAAAAACCGCCACTAATGTCCCACTTCAATTAATGCGTCCTTTCAGTCAGTGGCAGTTTTGATATAACCACAACTAATTTAAAAATAACCGCTACTAATTCATAACCCCGCTATTTACCCGCGGTTTCTGTCTCCAAACCGCTACTAAATTGACGCCACTAATGTTCCCGCCAAAGGGCACGACCTTTGTAGCGGTTATTTTGAATGTAACCGCTACTAATGTACGCCACTATATTCATTTTGGTCAAACTGACCATTTTAGTCGCGGTTTTTCTCATTAACCGCTACTAATGTGTATTTAGTAGCGGTTTCTTTTTTACGCTACTATTGTAACCGCTAGTAAACTCCGCTTTTTTTGTAGTGTTAACGGTTCCCCATGTTGAATATTAAGCATTGAAGCTTCAATAAGATTACCTTTATGATCTTTGATAATGCCTCCACAACCCGCCTTGCCATCCTTGTGAGAATATGCTTCATCTACATTAACAATTACCCATCCATCCTTCCTCATTTGAGGTTGTATCATATGAGGCCCGCTAATTCCTTTTAATTTGGCTTAGTTCATCTGAATTTTGGCTGCATTAAAGCTAGACAATATAGTCGTAGCCTTTAGCAGCATTTCATCAATTCGTGAATCTTTGTTATAAAAAATCCTTTCATTATGTCATTTCCAAATAAGCCAACAAATAGTGACAAAAATATTCTTTCCAATTTCAATCACACTCTCCCACCTTTTCATTAAGAGTCATAAAACACCACTACCAAATATCACAGTTGGAGAATCTCAACTTAAGGTTGGGCTTAACAATTGAAAGCCACAATGACTTAACCTCATAACAATCAGTAAAACATGCAAAGAGTTTTCAACATCATTAGCACACCATAACCATGGAGTTGTCTCACTGATTCCTCGTCTCCTTCTCTCTTCATTAGTATGAAGCTTATTATGAAGTATAAGCTATATGAAAGATTTACGCCTCTAAGGTAAACTCAACTTCCAAATTTTGTTCCATCAAGGATTTGCTCTAGAATCTTCATCTAGTAAGAGATTATAAGCTGATTTAATGGAAAAGTTTCCATGCTTTTCATGAGTCCACCTCACTACTTCATTCCCTCCCCTGATAATACGTTCAGTTCCTTGTAGCACCTGGTTCCATGAAGCATTTATTCCTTTCCATAAACATGTTCTAGGGCGCGATCTATCAATATTGGGAATTAGATCATTACCACATTTGTACTTACTCCTTATGACCTGAGTCCACAAAGCATCTTTGTTCATAATCAAACCCCATCCAGCCTTCATCATGAAGGCTTTGTTCTGTAATTTAGAATAACAGATTCCCAAACCCTCTCTTTTCTTTTCCTTACATATCTCATCACACGCTACAAGATGAATCTTCCTATTCTCATTACATGATCCCCAAAGGAATTGCCTAGCACTCTTGTCAATCTCTTCACAAATAGTATCCTAAAGCCAAAAACACTCTCTTGAAGCAACAATAGGCCAAGTGTCCAAAGGAACTCTTATTGATGGAGATTGGTTAAAAGATTGTTAGATAAGTATGTCTTTGTTTGTAGCAAGGTGGCTAATCATTTTGGGACTATTCAGCACGCCCTAGACATGAAAATTAATCTCCTCCATGAACCCAATGATAAACTTCCTAAAGAATCTTGCTACATATAATTTTTTGGAAATTAGTGAGCAACTTGTCTTGGGGTCTTATGGAAGAAGGTAATAGAAAATTTCGAGACAAGTGTAGGCATTTAAAATCCATTTTGGTGACTCATATGAAGGGCTGGAAGCACGTGTATAACCATGCAAAAAGGCTTCTTCAATCAGTGAACATCATTCATCAAAAAGAATGGTGATGCCAAATGTCCTTTTTTCCCTCTTTCACATTTTGATGTTTTGGCTTTCTTCTAATATTTTATTTTGGACAATTTTTAATAAATTGGAGAGCAAATATACATTTCCTTGAAGAAGAAATAGAGAGAATCTTATAGAAGAAGACAGTCCTAATCTTCTTGAAGAAGAACACTCCAAAATAACCATTGGTTGCCACCTCATGCATACTAATGCCATGCAAAAACTTGGTGTCACGCCACCTATGAACTTCTTATCCTCATTATTTCTTTCTTTCTTTTTAATTAAATTAACAATTCCCCCTTCTAAAATCTCAAAATAACTCTATTTTTTTCAGGCCCTAATTATCTTCCTTAATATTCATTAACTAGCTGCTTTAAAGCTTCTCAGATTTTTGGGATATTACAATGAAGCTGCCATGCAAAATGTTTTAGGGGAATACTTAGATTTATTTTGCTCTTCAGAAGTTTCTTCAAAAGGGTTTGGAAAATTAAAGTTCTGCGTAAAATTAAATCTTTTTTTTTTGTATGGTTATTTCAAATCCTTTTCCAACGTTTGAAAAATGAACAAACGGACGAGTACTACTACAAATATACGCCTAATTTCCCTTACCTAAAAAAAAATATATACCTAATTTGCAAAAATTAGACAAAGTACAATCTATTAGTCAATTATTTTTCTATTGTGGACGGGCAAGGATGGTTTGGTTTGTCAGTCCCTTTTCCCTTAAATTTCTGTCACAATGAAAGTATGAACTTTAATTTGTGGCCTTTTATTATGTGACTTGGAGTTGTTTCAATGGCAGAAGGCTTTTCTTCCCGCTATATATTAATAAAGCTCCCTTCATTAGATTGGAGGTACATGTCATGCCATCCTTAAGAATATTGCAATTTCAATGAATGTAGTTAGGAAACATTTTTATGAATGGATTTTGGAAAAGAAATTTTAGTTGTTGACTGGATTGACAAAACTTCATTAGATAGGTCTTGCCCTTTTGATTGGGTCGACCAACCTTTAGCGCAGTTGCAGGCTTTATAGGAAAATGATGTTGGCTACACTCTTCATTTGATCCGGGTTGATGTTGTCCAAGTTGTTTCATTTAGACTACTAGTGTTATTTCCAATTATTTGTGTTTTATTATTGTTTTCATGTTGATGTATCTCCAGACTACGAACTGCTTTGTTTAATCAAAATACAATGTGACCCTTCTGTGGCAAAAAAGTAGTTGAATCATCATATCTATTTTTCATATTTTATTTTATCACATTGGCTATGAGGTATGATTGTGTTGATTTATTTCTTACGCCATTTGTTTTTAAATATAAGATAAATTTATCTAACTTGATGTTAATTAAGTTAGTTAAACTTATATGATATTTACCAAAATACTCTAACCAACTACATTTATTCCCACCCTTCCTCTCTTACTCGTTTCTTATTGAGGAGGATCAATATGGATATTGGAAAACCTACTTTTTAGAGTACTAAACTAACACTTCTTTAATTAATTTAAGGGTAAAGAGTCAAAAATGACCTTGTACTTATCCCCAACGTGCATCTAGCACCTTATACCTTTTTTAGATTCAAAATTACACACCAACTTTTAAAATGGGTTCAAAAATACCCCTCCGTCAATTTCACTAAAACATCAATTAGTTTTAGTGTGGGTCCCACAATATTTTTACATTTTTACCCCTCTCTCTCTCTCTCTCTCACCCCACCTCTACCATCATGACACCGGCCCTGCTGGTGAGACAGACGGTGAGTTTTATTCCGACGACAAAGTTGTGATTGAAGGGGCAGCTGATAAAACCATGCGTTTCAGTGCCCAAAGAAATATTAAGAAATGGGGCAACGAGCAGGGGGAGCATAGCAAAAACAAAAAACCACAGATATCGCCAACCCAAAACTCAACCGACCACAGATATGGAAATTTTTTAAAATTTCCATATCTCCACGTCAACGAGCAGGGGAGAATAGCAAAAACAAAAAACCATCTTCACCTTAATAGTTTATTTAGCTGAAAACAAAAAACCATTTTCACCTTAATAGTTTATTTGGGCTAGTTGGCCACTTCTGGTGTATATTTCCCATCCTATTTGTTTTTTTTTCTTTTTGTAATGTAGTATGTTTAATAGTGTTTTTTAGTTAATAAATCATGCCCAAATTACACCAAGGGAATTTCTGTGAGTCTTATAATTCACTCTTGAGAGAAATTCGTCAATTTTATGTGAGGACCATAGATATTAATTTGCAATTACGTTGACAAGAATGACTTTCTGTTGTAAGTTTAATTTAGTTACAAGATGACAAAACATCCAAGTTTAGAAACACAAAGGAAGAGTGTGATTAATATATAAGAATAGATTGCCATCAAGTGTAGGACATTTCTGGAGCTAAGTTATTGAAACCAAATAGATGTTCTCTGTATATGGCTGAGTTTATGTTGTTTCCTTCGATAGTTGGATCATCTTAGAAGCTAGTATTCATATCAATTATCAAGCTTAGATTTTGGTTCGTCCCAGCATAGTTTGCATATTTCCTGTCAAGACCTATTAAGTGGATAACTTACCGTATCGCAGGTGGCTAAATGGAGAGAATAAATTTTGAATCACAAGGATGAGATTTCTGGGTAAACTTCTGATTTTTGTAGCCTCTAACTGATGTAGCAAATCACACATAATGTGTTAATAAGGCTGAAATTTGAAGATCTTGACCATGCAGAAAGTTAGAGAATTAGGCTTGTAATATGCTTTTTGGTTAATTTGTGGTTGATCGATTAAATTTTCTAGCACATTCTATTGTTTTGGGAAGTTAACATGCAACAACAATATAGCTTTCATTCTACCGGAAACCATTAAAGAAATGCTCGTGCCAAAATACTTATTAGTTACCTTTAATTAGAAAGATTTGACTGAGAAAGTGTTCATCATGGAGGCTTTGCCAAGAATGACGGCACCGGCTTGCAGGAGATTCTTGACCACGTGACGCCTTCAAACCCAGCAAAGCGAAGGACCCTGCAGTGGTGTTCAGCTTATCGCCGGTGGCAATGGTTCCTTGAGAAGCACCGGAATTCCATGGAGAGCTCCCATCAGTGAGGACACACTCACTGGATCCCTCCCCTTCCGATCTGCATCCTCCGCCTGAAATATCGTTGAGTAAAGATGGGGTGAGAGTTGTCCAAAAAAAAAAGATGGGGTGAGAGAGAGAGAAGAGACAGAAGGGTAAAAATGTAAAAAAGTTTGTGGGACCCACAATAAAACTAAACGAGGTTTTAGTGAAATTGACGGAGGGGCATTTTTTAGCCCATTTTAAAAGTTGGTGTACAATTTTGAATCTAAAACAAGTATAAGGTATCAGATACATATTAGGGATAAGTATATGGTCATTTTTAACCTTTTGTCCTTAATTTAAAACCACTTTTAAATTTCAGAAGCCAAAAGAAATGCGAATAAATCAAAACTTTTCTTTTCAAAACTTATATAAAAATATAATGAAGAAATTAAATTATAAAATCTCATTATATTTTTGGATAAATTATAATTTGGAAGGGTAGGTATTTTGGATAAAATCTCATTAAATTAAATTACAACTTCATGATAGGTATTAACAATTTCATTATAGGTATTAACAACCATTAACAACTCAAAATTCATTATTTGGGATTTTGCAAATTGGAAGGGATTTTTTTGTCATTTTCCCTAACCTAAGAATGACTAATAACAGTAACTTAGCTATCAAGAATAACTAATAATAATAACTAGGCTAACTCAGTTGATAGCCTTTTACCTGTACTTGTGATTGGACCTCCTTATATAGGAATGATACAACATGAATAATAATAATAATAATATAAATTAAATTATTCTGTCAAGCAAATATAATTTAAATTGCTATAACTAAGGTTTTAGATACACTATATTGGTAGGCATCCATGCCCTTCAACACTACCTTTCTTCCTCCTTAGCTAACTTCTCCCAAGAAAGTAAACTAAAAATTGTTAGGAAAAATTTTATATAAAATTTATAAAGCATGTAAATGAATCATCATAAATAAACTTTGCATGTATCAATTTCGCTACTAATTGGTGCTCAAATTAGAATTTTCTAAAATGCACATAACTTATGATCTCATAAGAATCTTGAAATAATAAATTGAAATCATGGTCACATTAATGAACATGTAAATAATAGGTATAACTCATTGTCTCATATGATTTATCTATAATAATAACCCATGGTCTCAACTCTCATAGGATCATGTAACTCACGGTCTCTTAAGGTCATGTAATTTATGGTTTCATAGGATCATATGTTCCTAAATATAGAACCTATTTGGAAAAATAATATTGTTCCTAAATATAAGACCTCTTTCTATTTGTTCTCAACTTTTTTCTAATATATCGGTAACACCCCAATATTTGGAAAAGAAGGAATAAGGAATTATTTAAAGTCTGATCTTGAAATATCATTTAGAAATTAAAAGGCCTTATAAATAAATTTATGAAGTTCAAGGTATTTCAAAGCATTTTTAAGGCTGATTTTCTTGAGAAATTGAAGAAAAATAGTTAAAGGATGAATTTTAATTTGAGAACTCCCCATCTTCCTTCTTCATTCCCGTCATTCTCATCATCAGTTCTATTCTTCTTCTTCTTTCGAGTGTCAGAGAGATAGAGAGGGAGAGAGGGAGGGAGAGGGAGAGAAGGAAGGTAGCTGAGTTTCACAGCATTGCCGGTGATGGAGTAGAGCTCCGATTAGACATGCAAAACCCATTTTGAACTTCGGTGTTTATATATGTTGAGCCCTTCCACAAGAGTTAGAGCCAAAAGAAGTTCTTAAAGGTTTGTTTGTTCATGTACTAAGTAATAGCTCTGTCATATCTAATGGTTATATATGTGTGTGTGTTTTAGCCTTGCGCAAGTTTTAGTTATTATTTACATGGACATGAGTTCATACTCATTTATTATTTTGTGATCACGAGTTAATTGAACAAATATCATAGACCATGAGTTATATAATTATAGACATGATCATTTGAGACCATGAATTACATGATCCTATGACACTGAGTTATACTATAGACATGATCCTATGAGACAATGAGTTACATGATCCTATGAGACCATGACTTAGATTATTGTAGATATGATTGGGAGTATTTACTTTAAGTTTCATATTACATAAATTATTTTAGTAATTTAAATATAAGGGCTAAACTTGTATACTTAGCCCTTACATCCTTAATATATAGTTCTTCAATAAATTGTTGTTGCATGTGATACGCTTTTCCCACTCATTTATTTTCTCATTTTAAATTGAGTATAACATCTTCACATGTTGGCTCTTTGCAAATCTCTCTCGATCTCCCCGTTCCTCTCTGAATCTATTTGAATATTTGCTAAATAAACCATCCATAGTAATATTGTTCTGTCAATCACATGGATGAATAATTAAGAAGGAGGTTGAGCAAATAAAATGAAATAGCTGGCAAAAAAATGAGAATGAATTTAGTATTACAGAAAATAAACTTGAAAATCTCGAGATTTCATTTATATCATCCCACCTAAATTCTTCCATTTCAGAGCCAACTCATGAAGTGTTTCTGTAGAAGAACCATCTTCTTTAAGAGCATTAGCTGAAGCATCCTTGAAACCCATCATTCTCTTACGGATTTCTTCACCTCCCATCAAACTCTTCACCAATTCAGCAACCTCTTCCCTTTCCACTATGCCATTTTTGTTACCCTTTGCCCTCAATGCCACTTTCAAACCATCAGTTAACAAAACAGTATTAGTCCTTTGTTCTGCAAACAATGGAAATGCTATTAATGGTACTCCCTTCTGTACACTCTCAAGAACAGAGTTCCAACCACAATGACTCAAGAACCCACCAGTGGAACTATGGCTAAGGATTTGAATCTGAGGAGCCCATGAAGGAATAACAAAACCCTTTTCTTTGGTTCTCTCTAAAAACCCTTCTGGTAAGAAATCTAATGGACTCTGATCATTTGAAGTATCAAGATAAGTAGCACTAGGATTGTTATTTGGTGGTCTCACAACCCATAAGAATTTTTCACAACTTAGTTCCAATCCTAAAGCTAGTTCATTGAATTGTTCTTGAGATAATGTACCTCCACTCCCAAAAGAAACATAAAGAACAGATTTGGGTGGTTGATTGTTGAGCCATTTTAAGCAGTCTGACCCGTTTTGATCACTACTTGACCCGCTTTGTAAAATAGGTCCAATCGGATATATCTGAGGCTGCTTCTTCCTTTTCATTTCTTCTTGTAAGGCCTTTATTGTTTCAGTTTCTAATTCTGTAAAGCTATTGACCAGAACTCCATTGGAAAGATTGGACCTTCTAGAAAGTTTGAGAAATTGCTTGTAAAGTCGACTGCTTCGATCTTGAACTGAGTTTGTGAGATCTCTAACATGAATTGGAAGACAACCTGGTATCTCTATGGGATCTTGAAGATCTCTAAACTCACAAGAAACAGTTTCATCCAACTCTGGCATATAGAGAAAAATAGATAAAGTCATAGCAGAGAAGGAGAAATACACATAAGATAAGATGTTGAGTTCTGAAGCAATATCTAGTACTTCCACAGAGAAAACATCAATAATTATAGCTGCAAGTTTGTTATTACTAGAACTCAAGGAATTCAAAGCCTCACGAATGTGGGGTACTGAGAGAGTCACTGTACATTGAATTTGGAGGCTTGGATGTTTATTAATGTCATGAGGCATATTGTTGTGAGGTATTCGAGGGAGGAAAATGGGGTTTATGCTTGATGGAAGAGTTTGAAGATAGGATTTGAAGGAAGAAGAAAGAGAGCCAAGTGATGGAATAATGCAGTGGACATGAAAATCTGGGTGGATATGAACAAGTCGCTTGGAGAACTCAATAATGGGGACAAGGTGGCTGAACCCAGCACTGGGAATTACAGCTATGTGAGTAGTTGGTTTCGCCATGAAATGAATAATGCATTGATGGTTTAGTGTCTGGTTCTTATTTTAGGAGAGATGAATAAGACAAAGGCGCGCGGGCAGTTTTGAATCGAAAGATCAAGTTGTGGCAGTTAAAGGGGGAGAAGCGAGAGATTTTTAAGAGAAATCTATTGGATGAAGGGGTATGGGAGCCACAAGGAAACGCTAACAACATGTGGAAGAATATGGCTACGAAGATTGAAATGGTTGCTAAAGCTACTTTAGGAGAATCAAAAGGTTTTGGACCACGAGATAAGGAGACTTGGTGGTGGGACAAGGATGTCCAAGAAAAGGTGCGGAATAAAAAGAATTGTTTTAAGGCTATACACTTGTGTAATAATACTGAAAATTGGGAAAAGTACTGCTTAGTTTAAAGGAGACTAAGAAGGCAGTGAGTGAAGCTCGTGCTAAAGCATACGAGGGGTTTTATAAGGAGTTAGGGACAAAGGCTGGGGAACAAAAGATTTACAAGATCGCAAAGAGTAGGGAGAGAAATTCGAGAGATTTGAATCAAGTAAGGTGTATAAAAGATGAAGAAGGTAAAGTTTTGATTACTGACGAAGATATTAAGGATAGATGGGAGGCCTACTTCTCTAAGTTATTCAATGATGGAGGTGAAGGTCTATCTTGTGAATTGGGGGATTTGACAATTAGTGAAGATGGACTTAATATGTCGTTTTATCGTAGAATTAGAGTTTGGGAGGTTAGAGAAGCTCTTAAGAAAATGGGAAATGGTAAAGCGGTTGGACCTGATGGTATACCGATTGAAGTTTGAAAATGTTTAGGGGAAGAGGGTGTGTTATGGTTATCTGAATTGTTTAATGAGATTTTACGGTCCAAGAAGATGCCTGATGACTGGAGAAAAAGTACTTTAGTCCCGATTTATAAAAATAAAGGCGATATACAAAATTGTGCAAATTATAGGGGAATTAAGCTTATGAGTCATACAATGAAACTATGGGAAAAGGTGATTGAGCATAGGTTAAGACTAGAAACTAATATTTCTAAGAGACAATTTGGGTTCATGCCAGGGAGATCCACAACTGAGGCGATATATCTACTAAGAGGGATAATGGAAAAGTATCATAGTAGAAAAAGAGACTTACATATGGTTTTTATTGACTTAGAAAAGGCGTATGATCACGTGCCGAGAGATTTACTTTGGAAAGCCTTGGAAAAGAAAGGATTATGTGTTGCTTATATTAAAGTTATTCAGGATATGTATGATGGGGTGTTGACTAAGATTAGAACGCCGGGAGGTGAGGCAAAGGACTTCCCTATAAGAATTGGCCTACATCAGGGATCATCTTTGAGCTCATATTTGTTTAACTTAGTGGTAGATGCTCTAACTGAGCCTATAGAAGAAGAGGTCCCTAAGTGCATGCTTTTTGCTGATGATATAGTCCTTCTGGCCGAATCAAGAGAGGAGATTAATGATAAATTAGAGATATGGAGAAACATGCTGGAGTCTAAGGGTTTCCGTTTAAGTAGGAGTAAGACAGAATATATGCATTGCAGTTTTGCAAATAGACAACTTAGAGGTGATTTGGAGGTTAAATTGGGAGAGCAAACAATCCCTCAAGTGACAAAGTTTAGGTATTTGGGATCAATTATAAGACAAGATGGTGAGATTGATGACGATGTCAATCATAGAATTCAAGCTAGGTGGTGTAAGTGGAGGAAAGCTACTGGAGTTCTCTGATATAGAAAAGTACCCCATAAGGTAAAAGGGAAGTTTTATCGCACTGCTATAAGACCAGCAGTATTATATGGTAGTGAATGTTGGGTTTTGAAGGGTCAACATGAACATAAAATGGGGGTAGCTGAAATGAGGATGTTGAGATAGATGTGTGGTCACACAAGAAAGGATAAGATTCGAAATGATCATATATGCGAACGAGTTGGAGTGGCACCTATCAGTGAGAAAATGGTAGAAAATCGTTTGAGGTGGTATGGACATATACAAAGAAGGCCATTAGATGCGCCAGTGAGGAGGGTAGATCAAATAGTCTGGAGTCCGATTAAGAGAGGAAGAGGGAGACCGAGGCTTACACTCAATGAAGTTGTAGAGCGAGATCTTTTAATAAATAATATATCTAAAGATTTGGTTACCGATAGAGCACAATGGCATCGTGCGATCCATGTAGCCGACCCCACTTAGTGGGATAAGGCTTTGTTGTTGTTGTTGTTGTTGAATATATGTGTGTGTGTATATATATATGGATTTCTTTATGAGTAAGAAGAAATGCCTCCAACTTCTCTGCATCTTCCTCCAGGGCTATATATATATATATTATTCTATTCACATGAGCTGGTAAGGTGAAACATATAAAGTGAAATCATTTTGTTCCTTAGTTTTTTCTAATCATTATTATTTTTACACTATCAACAGATAACCAGCACCTTTTTTAGATCCTATTACTAGTTGTCCAAGCAACCAACTCACCAGATTGGGGGTTTATAACTCTCTCTATCAACACACGTGACTCTTTCGGGAGTAAAACTCGAGACTAGATGGGATCTATCGACCAACTATATGTTGGTTCCTTTGTTTATTATTTGTATGATAATATTTTTAAAAATAAATCTCAAACAATTGAAACTTTGATTTTAATAATGGTGGAGACATTACATTGAGAGGATTTGAAGGGGGAAAGGCTTTATTCTGTATTGACTTTCTCTCCCCTCAAATAGAGGCACATGGCTTTATATATGTGTATTGATTAGTACCAGTAATTCCTAATTTACTAATACCACTATTATATGGATAACAACACCATTAATAATTGAAATGTTGTGTGATCTTAAGTTATAAATTTCTTCTTAGAAAAAATAAATAAAAAAAGGAAGGGGATCAATTGTGTATTAAGACTAATAATAAAAGTTAAAGTACATCATAAAGATAAGGTCAAAGGTAACAAAGAAGATAGAAAAGAAATGACATAAGAAATACTAACTATAGCTACATCTAAACATCCACATCCTTCCCCGACTATCATTTGAGCAATTTTTTTTGATTGAAATCAAAACCAAAAGGGATGAGATGTAATGAGAGAAATTAGAGAATTTTACAATTCAAGAAGAGATGAACAGAAACATTTGTAATGAAACATGTCATCCCTCTCTATGATAACAATCGTGTGGTGGAGTTCGATTTGACTTTCACACTTCCCTATCAATATCACATGAAAGTCCATGAAAGCCGCCTCTTTATGCTCAACTATATACTGAATTTCTTCTTGTTCATTATAATTTAATTTTACGTGTGTAATTATAATTTCATAAATAGGTATGGTAGATTTAACTTTTAAGAGCAAGGTACCGCACAGTGAATGACTGGTCATCGTGAAGCTTGTGCGCAGAGAGTGAATCTATATAGCCACCTCACTGTTCTTAAAGATGTCATAGATAACCTCTTAGGCTCTGAGCTCAAATAACATTTAGAGAAATACTAGCAGATCCTTTACTAGCAATCTCCTTACATAGATAAGAGGATTTGAATTGGGGTTAACCAACTCGATAACATCTGAATCAACTTTTGTTTTTAACATGGGCTAATTAAACTGTTAGCCCCTACATCTTCAATAGTATACAGTACTTATTGATGCCCTGTGCTACATTTTTGCCACTCTTTATTTTCTCATTTTAACATATTACCCATCTTCATCTGTTTGGTTCTTTGAACACCCCCCCCCCCCCAAAAAAAACAAAAAAAAATTATTCTCTATAATCTGTTTGAATATTTGTTACGGGTTCTCATCTCTATTTTTTAGAGAAAAAAAAAATGATATAGAAACACTGTACTAAACAATAACTGCGCACAACTTGATCCTCCATGACCTATTCACATCATCTTGTCTTGCAAAATAAAACATCCATAATAATGTTGTTCTTTCAATCACACCTATGAAGATTTCATGAGGACATTGAGCGAAATAAAAAAATAATTAAGGACAGAAATAAACTTGCTGATCTAGTCATCTAGAGATTCAGTTCTTCCATTTCAAAGTCACCTGACGAAGTGTCTCTATGGAAGAACCATCTTCTTTAAGAGCATTAGCTGAAGCATCTTTTAAAATCATCATTCTCTTATATATCTGTTTACCTTCTTCACCTTCCATCAAACTTTTTATTAATTTAGCAATCTCTTCCCTTTCTACTATGCCATTTTTGTTACCCTTTGGCCTCAATGCCACTTTCAGTCCATCAGTTAAAAAAACTGCATTCATCCTTTGTTCAGCAAATAGTGGCCATGTTATTAATGGCACACCCATTTGTACACTCTCAAGAACAGAGTTCCAACCACAATGACTCAAGAATCCACCAGTAGAACTATGGCTAAGGATTTGAATCTGAGGTGCCCATAAGGGAATAACAAAACCCTTGTCTTTGGTTCTCTCCAAGAACCCTTCTGGTAAGAAATCTAAAGGATTTTGACTATTTGAAGTATCAAGATAAGCAGCACCAGGATCATTACTTGGTGGTCTCACAACCCATAAGAAATTTTCACCACTTAGTTCTAACCCAAAAGCTAGTTCATTGAGTTGTTCTTGAGACAGAGTCCCCCCACTCCCAAAGGAAACAAAAAGAACAGATTTGGGTTGTTGATTGTTAAGCCATTTCAAGCAGTCCGACCCGTTTTGATCACTACTTGACCCGCTTTGTAAAATGGGTCCAATAGGATATATCTGAGGCTTCTTCTTCTCTTTCAGTTCTTCTTCTAAGGCCTTTATTGTCTGTGTCTCTAATTCTGTAATGCTATTGATCAAAACTCCATCTGCAAGACCAAACCTTCTAGAACGTTCAAGAAATTGGTTGTAAACTTCACTGCTTCTATCTTGAACTGAGTTTGTGAGATCTCTACCATGAATTGGAACACAACCTGGTATCTCTATGGGATCTTGAAGATCTCTGTACTCACAAGAAACAATGTTATCCAACTTTGGCATATAGAGATAGACAGATAAACACATAGCAGATAAAGGGAAGTAAACGTAAGATAATATATTGAGTTCTAAAGCAATATCTAACACTTCCACAGCGAAAACATCAACAATTAAAGCTGCAAGTTTGTTATTACTTGAACTCAAGGACTTTAAAGCCTCATGAATATGGGGTAGTGACAGAGTCACTGTACGTTGAATTTGGATGCCATGACAATGATTGTCATGAGGCACATGGTGGATAGATACAGGAGGGAGGAGAATTGGGTTTATGTTTGAAGGAAGAGTTTCAAGATATGATTTGGAGGAAGAGGAAAGAGAGCCAAGTGATGGAATGATGCAGTGGACATGTAAATCTGGGAGAAGATGAATAAGTCGCTTGGAAAACTCAACAATAGGGACGATATGGCTGAACCCAGCACTAGGAATCACAGCTATGTGAGTATTTGTTTTCGCCATGGAAATGAATTAAGCTATGATAGCTTTAGTTCCTGCTTCTTTACAATTACAAGGTACTGAATGCATTAGGAGACATGGATAAATTGATTTATTTATGAGGAAGGAGAAAGTTGGTTTGTCTTCGACTTTTTCTTCAAAATGTTGTGTTAGTGTTAAGTTAGGAATATTCGTTTAGGATTACATATGGAAAGATATAATAGTAGGAAAATAGGAAAATAATTCATTATAAGGAATATAATCACAAAAAATCGAATAATAAGTAAATAACATATTCACTATAAGAAGACACGGAAGGTTCATAATGTTTACTTATTATTGAGATTTTTTAATGATTAGATTCTTATTTTGGCAGCTTACTCTACACACTTCCGTATAATAAACGACAAATGAGTAGTGGAGTACGATTTGGCTTTCACTTCCCCATCAATATCACGTGAAAGCCTCTCTATATTAAATACTGAACTTCCATGGGAATCGTATATTTGTAACCTATGTGTCCACTGATGTTAACTTTGTATCAACGATCGACATTCAACAATTAAATTAATTTGTCTTTGTCCCCCAGCGAGCTACCAATAGTTCATAATATTCTATTTATTTAAACATTAACAAAATATATCATGCGCATTCCGTTTTGGGTCCCTCTTCATCGTTTTATTTTTTTTCTTCCTCTCCTCGTCTCATTCTAAAGTCTAAACATTAAATAAACGAATGATTGGTTAAAAGCTTAAAGTTCAATATTTTATCATGTCCTTATAGCTAGTCTACAATTGTTATCTGTCTAAATTGAATTCAAGTAAATTCCTTTTTTTTTATTTATTCACTGGTATCCGTCGCTACTAACAACCTACTAGTTAAGGATAAAATAAATTCTTTTTTAAAAAATTGTTAGGGATAGATTAGAAAAGTTTGAAAACCCCGACAGATAGGAAACCAGCAAATTGGTCATGTGTCTAGTCTGGTTCGCCTTTGAACCCAGAAGAAGATATGATACAATTAACTCATTTTAAACCTACAAATCCAGTTTTAACCCAGTGACCCGCTCGGTTCACTACTACAAAATACCCTTTCTATGTCACTAATTTATGTCTGATAATTAAAAATATGACGTTGAAAAAAAATGCGGTGGCATTTTTGTAAATAAGTTAGAAACTGAAGGGAAACAACGTCACATATAATTTAATATGTGACGTTGAAAGTTTCAACGTCACACATAATTTATGTGTGACGTTGAAACTCCATTTGAAAAATAAAAAAACAAACTATTCGTTCTAATAATAGAGTTTCAACGTCACACAAAACATACTGTGTGACGTTGAAACTATATTTAAAAAGGAAAAAAAATATTCTCCAGTTTCAACGTCACACAGAAAATATAGTGTGATGTTGAAAGTAATTTTTTTTTAAAAAAAAATGTTCGTTGGAATTTTAGAGTTTCAACATCACACAGAACAGAATGTGTGACGTTGAAACTCTATTTTTTTTAAAAAAAAATAACGTAGAAATATTAGAGTTTCAACGTCACACAGAAAATATTGTGTGACGTTGAAACTCTATTTTAAAAAAAAACGTTGGAATATTAGATTTTCAACGTCACAAAAAATATAATGTGTGACGTTGAAAATCTATTTTTTTTTAAAAAAAATACGTAGTTATATTAGAGTTTCAACGTCACACAGAAAATATTGTGTGACGTTGAAACTCTATTTAAAAAAAAAACGTTGGAATATTAGATTTTCAACGTCACAGAAAATATAATGTGTGACGTTGAAAATCTATTTTTTTTAAAAAAAATACGTAGATATATTAGAGTTTCAACGTCACACAGAAAATATTGTGTGACGTTGAAACTGCATTTTAAAAAAAAAAAGAAAATAAGATTTTCAATGTCACACAAAATATAATGTGTGACGTTGAAAATAAAAACGACATCACACATTTGCTATGTGTGACGTCGTTTTTATTTTCAACGTCACACAATATATTTTGTGTGACGTTGAAAATCTCACACTTTAATAAAAAAAAAGGCGGGTTTTCTTCCCTCCCCCGCCCCTGCCTTCAGCTCCCCCAAAATCAAAACCCCATCCCTCAGCTTTTGCTCCGCCCCCAGCTCCCCCTCCCCCCACCCCCACCTTCAGCTCCGTTTTTTCAGATCATCCTCCCTTAGCTTCGTTTTGTTTTTTCAGCTCCCCCCTCCCTCAGCTCTGTTTCGTTTTTTCAGCTCCTCCCTCCCTCAGCTCCGCCGCCAGCTCCCGCCTCACCAGCTCCCCCCTTCTCCCAACCCTCAGCTCCCTACCCTGTGAGTTCTTTTTACGTTTTTTTTACAACTTTTTTTGTTTCTTTGTCATTATGTCATCCTGCTTAATTTTTTTCCCACCAGGTTTCTGAAATCATTTTTTTACCAATATATATGCAATTGAAAATAAAATAATGAAATTTATGAGGAAGAAAATTAGTTGTGGTGTTGAATGTAGTTGAGTTTTTGGATTTCTGGAATATTGTTGTTTGTTCTTGTTCAGCAATTTTCTGTTTGCTTGGCCTAAACTGAAATTGCTGCTCTGTTTAGTGTAATTTAAATATTTTCTGTATGTTTGGTTGTTTCTGCTTTGCTTGGCTGATATGGCAGTACAGTGAAAGGGGTTTAAATAAAGAAACAATGATTTCAGGTTCATAAGAGTGTTTTAGAAAAGATTTTTAATGTGTATGAGTATTGGTATTGTTGGAAATATTGAAGGCATTAGAAACTGTAGGAAGTAAGGTGGAATTTTTTGTTTTATAAGGAGTGTTTAAAAGAGTTAGCAAAGATTGACGTTGTTAATGTTAATTAAGTCTGGAATTTTATTATTTTGAGCTAATTAAAGGATTAAGAATATGGAATTGATTGTTTGATGATTGCTGAAAGGTATAGGAATTAAGTACATATTGATATACATAGATGTTAATTGAAGTGAATGATTTCTATATATGTGAAAACTAAGTTTATGTTAAATAAAAAGAAAGGTTGGTTAAGAGGAAATGAAAGCTTTATTTATGTTTGGTGTTTTAAAAGGTTCAAATAAGTTTGTATTGCAAAGGTTCAAATAAGCTTTGTTCCATTGAAGAGTTAAATCACATTTGGTCTCTCATACTTTCTTTTTCAGGCTCTGTTTTCTTATTGGGTTCAGCAACTTCAATCGTGCGATTCGAGGGTATTTTTGTGCCTGTGGTATGCTCTGATCTTCTTTGTTTTTTTATCAATTGCAAATTGTAAATGCTGCCTAGAATGTTTAATCGAAAAACTGAATTAGATTTGAATGTTTAAATGTGGAAAAGGGGAAAAAAAGGGGTATTGCTGCTGTTACCTTGAAGTTGCTGCAAATCTTGCATACTTGCCAAACTGTTTTGTAAGTCTTCTAAATTGGTTTGCTATTGGTTTTGTGCTCAAATTGCTGCAGATTTGTTTGTCAAATTGATCTTTTTGCTGCTGAAATTGTCGTGAATTTTGCTGCATTATTGCTTGTTTCTTTGGTGCAATTTTATGTTCTGCGAAATGATGATTTGCTGCTCATTTTGCGTGTTCTACTTGCTGGTTTTGCTGGTATAAATCACTTTAAATTGCTGATGTATTGAGCTGAATTTTCGCTGAAAACTTGTTCCATAATTCATCTTTTTGGTGATGATATGTGGCTGCCACTTTGCTGATTTTTGTTTGCACTGAAATTAGGTGAAATTATAGGTTTTGTAATCACTGAATGGTGTTGAATTAATAATGGTATTATTTTGTATTTACTGGACTGAAATTGGATTGTATGAAGTGAAGTGAAGTGCATAGCATGCCAATTTCTTCATAATGTAGTGAGATAAACTTGACTAGCTTGTTGGAAATGGCATATGTTTAATAGAATGGATCGTAGTTGGATGCATACATTGAGAACCACTAAAGAGTATCAGATGGGTGTGGAAGAATTTATTGAATTTGCCAAGAGAAACGTGCCTAGTAAGAATGGCATGTATCTTTGCCCTTGTGTGAATTGTGCAAATGCTTATCGTAAGAGCGTTGATGATATAAGGGATCACCTTATTTGAGATGGGATCAATCTTCGTTATAAGAAGTCGCTTTGGCATAGGGAATTGGGAAGTACCATACATGCGTGCCCGTCACAAAATGTAGAAGTAGCGGTGGATGATGTTTGTGATGATGGAATGGACAACATGATCAATGACATTAGGGCGGAGTCGTTTTCTGTGGTACAAGAGTTCGACAAGTTGCGGAGCGATGCAGAGACACCGTTGTTCCCGAGGTTTACTAAGTATACTCGGTTGACTGGCGTCCTAAAATTGTTGAAAATAAAGACAGAAAATGGGTGGGCGGACGCGGGTTTCTCGCAAATGCTTGAAGCTTTGAGTGATATGTTCCCGGCAGGCAATGTGCTTCCGAAGCGGATGTACGAGGCTAAAAAAGTTCTAAGGAAGATGGACATGGACTATAAGAAGATACACGCTTGCCCTAATGATTGCGTATTATACAGGAAAGAGTATGAAGGCCTAAAAGAGTGTCCAAAATGTAATACTCCGAGGTACAAGCCGAGGAAGGATGCCGTTGGTGATGATGATGGATCAAAGAAAGGGGTACCTTTGAAGGTAATGTGGTACCTTCCAATTGTGCCACGGTTTAAACGCTTGTTTGCAAATGAGGCAGAAGCAAAGAAACTGAGGTGGCATTGTGATAAGAAAATCTCCGATGGAAGATATCTCCGACACCCTGATGATTCTCCTCAATGGAAGAAGATAGATTGGATGTTTCCTGAATTTGGTGGTGAGCCGAGGAACCTTCGTCTCGGACTGTGTACGGATGGTTTCAACCCTTTCGGGAGTCTCAGTAGCACACATAGTGCTTGGCCTGTTTTGCTGGTCATTTATAACCTGCCGCCTTGGTTGTGCACAAAGCGCAAGTATGTGATGATGTCAATGATGATTTCGGGTCCGAAACAGCCTGGTAACGATATCGATGTCTACTTGGCACCTTTGATTGAGGACTTGAAGATGTTGTGGGAGGAAGGCGTAGATGTGTTTGATGCGTACAGGCAGGAGACATTCAAGTTGCGAGCTATGTTGTTTACCACAATAAATGACTTCCCTGCATATGGCAATCTTTCTTGTTACAGTGTGAAGGGTTATATGGCATGCCCTATATGTGAGTCTGACACATACTGCCACCATCTCAAACACGGAAGAAAAACCGTCTACCTCGGTCATAGGAGGTTTCTTGATCGGTTCCATCCTTACCGTAGACTAAAGAAGTGTTTTAATGGCTCATCTGAGTACCAATCTGCTCCTACCCCCTTAACCGGGGAGGAAGTTTACCGCCGTGTTGAGAATGTCAGTATGGTATTCGGTAAGAAACAGAAGCCAAAGACCGGTTCTGAAAAAATCATTTGGAAGAAAAGGTCAATCTTCTTTGATCTACCTTATTGGCGATATCTTGATGTGAGGCACAGTATAGACGTGATGCATGTGGAGAAAAACGTCGGTAATAGTCTTGTTGGAACGTTGTTGCATATACAAGGGAAGACTAAGGACGGACTCAGTGCACGGTTAGACTTGGTTGAAATGGGTATAAGACAACGGTTGCATCCTATAGTCAGTGAAAATGGCAAGAGGGCTTATATGGAACCTGCTGCTCATACACTTTCGAAACAGGAGAAAAAAAGTCTATGTGAGTGTTTGAGTGGGATCAAGGTTCCACAGGGTTATTCTTCTAATGTTAGCAGACTTGTGTCTATGAATGATTTGAAGTTGGTGGGAATGAAGTCACATGATTACCATGTATTGATGCAACAATTCTTACCAATTGCTATAAGAGGAATTATGCAAGATGATGTCAGGAAGACTATAGCAAGACTGTGTATGTTTTTCAATGCGATATGCAGCAAAGTCATCGACACTGAAAAGCTAGACGAGTTGGAAAATGAGGGTTACATTATATTGTGCCAATTAGAGATGCACTTTGCTCCAGCCTTTTTCGATATTATGGTGCACTTGATTGTTCATTTGGTAAGGGAGATAAGGCTCTGTGGGCCTGTTTATCTAAGGTGGATGTACCATTTTGAGCAATTCATGAAAGTCTTAAAAGGGTATTCCAAGAACCTACACCGACCTGAGACATCAATTGTTGAAAGATACTTAGTTGAGGAGGCAATGGATTTTTGCAAATCGTATCTAAAAGGGGTTGAGGAAAACCCACGACATGAAGATGGGATCGGTAAGGGGGTATGGGGCGTCAAAGTAAAGACTATGTGCCGTGAAGAGGTGTTACAAGCACACCTATACATCTTGAATAATATGGAAGAAGTGCAGCCTTATTTGGACGAGCATAAGAGGATCCTGAAAGAAAAGAACCTTAAAAAGAGTGACATGCAGATTTCTAACGAGCATAATAGGACATTCATTGGTTGGTTCAAGGAGAATGTTGAAAAGGAGACCGGTGGGCTGGATACAATAAGATGGTTAGCCGGAGGGCCGCATTTTGAGGTTGTTACGTGGGGCTCTTTTGACATAAATGGTTATTCTTTCTACACTAAGACTCAGGACAATAACAGCACCATGCAAAACAGTGGCGTGATGGTGGTAGCCGAAGCGATGCACTTCTCCAGTTCGAAAGATAAAAACCCAAGATTGGCTTCCATGGCATATTATGGGGTAATTGAAGAAATTTGGGAAGTTAGTTACACCAAGTTCAAGGTTCCAATCTTCAAATGCAAGTGGGTTAACAATAGCGCAATTGTGATTGAACCCCACACTGGTATGATCTCAATTGATCTTCACAAGGTTGGGTACAGAGATGAGCCATTTATCTTAGCAAGTCATGCGAAACAAGTGTTCTATGTAACGAATCCTGCAAATAAGCAATTGTCCATAGTCTTGCAAAGTAAAAAGCAAAAAGATCGTGCTCCCACTTTAGATCTTGATGAGATACCACCTTTGTGCGCAATTCCACCTGAACCAAGTGAATCGGAATTGATAGATGATGACGACCAATTTGCCTCTAGAAATGATCATTGTGAGGGGATATGGGATAACACCTAAAGTGAGAATCTTTTTGAATTATAATGTATTAAGTATTATAAACGCTTGTTTTGGTTTTGTGAAAGTTGTTGCCTTGTAATGACTCATCACATCTTTGATTTGTTAACAGGTACATCATGGCGGATGATTCTAACAATCAACAACAAAACAATCCCCCTCGAAAAAAGGGAAGAGGTCCGACGAAGCTCAAAGACATTATTGTCCGTCAAGGGACAAATGTTCAGCCTATCCGTGTGGAATTTGACGAGGACATGAATCCTATTGGAGAGATTGGCGCGCAATTCGTGAGCTACGTCGGTTTTGTGGCAAGGAACCGAGTAAGCATCTTGGATGACGATTGGAGGGAAGTCCATAAAGACATTAAGGATCAATGTTGGTCAGATATCTTGGTATGTTTTATCATTATTTATCTGTTTGTTCCTAATATGCATGTATTTGTTTTTTTTAGTTAACTCAACTGATGTGTCTTTTATTCTTATTTTTCTTTGTAGCAAAACTTCGACGTCCCAAACACCCAATCGTTCAAGGATTTTTGGTTGAATGAATCGCGCAAGATGTGGAAGGGTTTTAAGAATAACCTAACCAGAGACTACATCCGGGGGGACAAGATGGGTCAAGATCCCTGTCAGACCTATCCCTCTATTGACCCGGAGACTTGGAAGACCTTTGTTAAGAAACGGCTAGACCAAAAGTTCCAGGTGTGTATAGGTTATAAATAGTTCTTTAACTTTGCTTCAAAAATGAATTTTGAGCACATTATATTAATTAACTAACTTAGTTTTATTTTCATAGGAGAATAGCCAAAAACAAAAGGAGCTACAAGAAAAGAATATTTACAAACATACAATGTCTCGGGGGGGTTACAAGTGGGTCGAGAAAAAGTTGATTAAGAAACAAATTGCAGAAATGGAGGAAGCGGCACGGACCGATCCTACCGCTGTTCTACAGCCTCCGCCGCCCATCTCTCGTCATACGAAATGGGCTGAGGGAAGGAAGTCTAAAGAAGGGAAATTTGTTAATCTGGAGGTTGAAGCAGTTGCAAAGAGGATTGTAAGTATTTTACTTGGTTGTTTATTCCTTTAACTTGTGGTTTTATAGCACATTACAACTTAAGATTTTTTCGATCATTGTAGGAAGAACTTGAGCAGCAGACCACCCAAGGGTCCTTCACACCTTCTGGGAGGATGGACATCCTGGCCACGGCAATTGGGAAGCCCGATCGCCCTGGCCAGGTACTAGGGGAGCCCAGGACTGTAGGGTTTACCAAGTATTTCGGCCGTAGATCGCGATCCACCCGCACAGATTCTACTGAGGAGATATTGGCTAAGGCTCGGGCAGAGATGGAGGCCCAGTTGGAGGAGCAGGTTGCTATATCCGAGCAGCAGATGAAAGCACAGTTCGATGGGCAGCTGGCCGCGAAGGTCCAGGAAGCTCTGTCGAGTTATATGGGGGAGCAGATCCGAGCGCAGATTGAGGCACAGGTCAGAGCGTCTACCATGCAGCTTGGACTGTCATCACATTCTTCTCAACAAAGACACCAGGTTTGACCATCTTCTATATATGTTAATTATCGAATTATGGGTTTATCAGTTAGGCTCACTCTGTATATTCCCATCTCCTGTAGGAGTCCCCTGCTACCGGCGGTCCAAGCGGCAAAGGCAGCTACAATCAGACTGTGCCGTTATGATCAATTCGTGAGAATGAATCAAATCCCACTCCAGACAATGACCCTGAAGTTGGAGTAGAGTGTTATCTCCATCTCGATTTCCCTCGCCTGCACCCGGTCGCAGAAGCTCGCCAGTTCCCGAACGCCTCCTTCATACATAATTAGCTTATTGGGGAGGACCAAGTGAAGGTGTCTGTTACAAATATCCTAAATGATGAGGGGGGGACAGATGTACCCATTCCCCATAATGAAGTCACCAAACTATACGAGGCGATTGGGACATTCATCATGTGGCCTAGACGACTTGTACACAGCACTCCACAAAAGGCGCCGATTGATGCGGTATGTACATTTAATTTTTGAGACTCCTTGTTTCATATATTACAGTTTGTAAAAATATATAACATTGGTTTTTTCATCGCCCACAGTTCTTTTCAGATGAATATCCTTCTCTCTAACTCCTGCGGGAGATGCAGCCAACTTTGCACTCCACAACCATTAAGATGCCTCCAGGAGTAGTCAGTCCGTATCGTTCATATGATTTTCTACTTGATCGTGACAGAGATATCGTGGAGTTTTTTACGATGGAAGAAATTGACCTCGCCTGGCTCGAATTAGCGACTTTGTAAATGACTGTTACTTTTTATGTCTGTGCAATATTTTTACGTCTATCCTTTTATAATTTCAATCATTTTACGATAGGTACTTTCACCAGCTGTGCAACCAATTAGGCAGGGGACAATACAGATTCCTTAGTCCAATGGCCTTGGCGAGGAGAGATGATTTTAAAACCGACAAGGCTAAGCTGGAGTATGAGGACGAGATGCGGGCTTATGTCATACATCAAATGTCAGCGAATCGGGGATCTGTCTATTTTGCGCCTATTCTTCAAGAGTAAGTGTGATTATTACCTTTTGCCAACTTTTCATTATTTGCACATTTACAAATGTTATGTTTCTGTGTGGACATAATATTCTTAATGTTTTTCAGTAAACACTGGTCATTAGCTGTCATTTGCCCCATACAACATCGTCTGGTTTGGTTTGACCCATTGCGATATAATATAACCTCATATTATAAAACCCTCTTATCTAAGTAAGTACTTTTAATGACTTTTTACTTTGGGCTACATAAATTATTTTCATGTATATGTGCTAATTTTAGTTCTCTTTTAGGGGCATTAAACAATGGCATTTTGCATCAGAAACCGGTGAAATGGATGATCCCATCGTGACACAAAGACCTAAAGTAACTACCTTTAATTTAAATTCCTTCAATGTTAGGCAATTGAGATATTATTTACTTTGTTATTAATTTATACTATTTCTTGTGATTTATAAAGTGCCCCCAGCAACCGACGAATAAGGAGTGTGGGTATTACGTCATGAAGTATATGTGTGACATTATTGAGAGTGATCGTACCGGATCCTTTACACATGTATAAATTAAATTCTTATCTATAGCTTGATACAATCATTATATAATTATATGATTTATATATCTAACTTTGCAGTAATCATAGCATTCATTATTGTTGCAGTTTTATGATGGAAACAACTCATTTGAAGACAAAGACCTTGATTCACTTCGTGAACGTATTGCTCAATTTTTTCTTTCATTTGTGGTTGGTTAAAAAGTGATCATTGCAGAAAATACTTTGTTGTGTAAACATGGAATTTTGTGTGTGTATATATATGTTTAGTTTGATTTAGTTATAATATAGCTATGTATACATGTTGTGTGAATAATGTATACTGTTGATCTGCATTATATCTATTTCTGTGACACTTGCAATGAATACAGATTGGGAAACCAAAAGAAGTTAAATTAACCATCGTTTTTTTAAAAAAAAAAAAATTAACCACGTCACAATTTACAAATTTGTGACGTGGTTTCAGGAAACCACGTCACAAATTGGTAATGTGTGACGTGGTTTCTTGAAACCACGTCACATCTTGTGTAATGTGTGACTTGGTTTCAGGAAACCACGTCACACATTACCAATTTGTGACGTGGTTTCTCTGCCATATCTTTATAAATATAATCTGATTTTGGACAAACAACGTCACAATTTTTTAATTTATGACGTGAAAAATATGACTCTTCACGTCACTTTTTGGTGTGACGTTAAAAGTCTAGTTTTCCACGTCACTTGAATTTATGTCACCAAAAAGTGACGTGAAAAGTCCAAAATTTATGACGTGAAAACCCTGTTTTGTAGTAGTGGTTGGTTGGGTTACCCAGTTCATGTTTTTGACAAAAAAATTGCCCCAAAAAGACACAGAAATTGAGAAAGAGGAGAGTTTATAGGAAAAAAAATGAAAAAATGGGAAGAAAAGGAAGGAGACTGCTTTAAAAAAATTGTCAAGAAAAACGTAGATTTGAGGGAAAAAAATGTTTTTCCGAATAAAAAGAATAATCAGTACAAGGAAGGAAGGAAAATAGAGGTCAAGTTTATCTTCACATGATTTTCACTCTACCACCGCTATTGTTGTTTGTCACCGCCGTGCCTTGTCTTTGCCTTGGTTCAGAAAAAAGGGGAGTCATCAAACTACTCATAGAAGAGGTTAGAAGAAGAAGATAAAGCAAAAAAGAAGAAGAGAGAATTACCATGTATTAAAAAAATATTTAGTAAGAAGGACCTTAAAAACTCTATTTATTTGGAAGATTCAAATTTTAAAACATTGATTATGAAAAGACTATATTGTCCATGACTATCTCTCCTATATTCCATCCATCAAATATATCTACCCTTTAACATATTCTTCAATCCCCATTAACCGCTGCACCCGCGTACATTCACACATATATAGGAGAACTCAACTTAACCCCATTGCAATTGATACCGTACTATACTCTTCAGCGGAGTCATGTGAGTCTTGATAGGTAAAGTCCTCACTTATTCTTCGTCTTCGTGAAGAGAAGGTATGAGTATGATAACATCAACATGATCAATTTTTTTCTCTTTTACTGGCGGTCCTTCCTATCTTGTGGCTTTCTGAAATGTTCTTCCATATTCCATAATCCATATTTCAATTGACACTTGAAGAAGCCATTGGCTGAAAACAAGGGAGGAATGGAAACTGGAAAAGGTAGGAGTGAGGGTAATTTCGTATTTTTAAAATTTGTTTTAAAATTTGGTCCTTCCAAATAAATATAGTTTTTAAGGTTATTTTTACTAAATATTCTTTTGCTATAGGTCTTTTAAAGTAATTCTCCCTAAAAAGAAAGAAGGCTTGAGTGGTGCCAAGATTGAGATAGCAAATGCCATCAATTTTGGGGAAAAAACAAACCCCTCAAAAGTGCGTGCAGTTTCAAATTTTCGATCCTCATGTGTAACATTCGTTTTCTAAAACCACAAATTAACCATCAACCCGAAAATTATTAAGATTTAGTTAGAACTAACTATGTTAGGAAAAAGGAGTTTATCTAACAAAGTGAACTAACATAATTATAAAAGTTATAGACTAAAAAGCCATTTGGATCCAAAACCAAGATAGCTAACTATAATAGAAAAGAAAGCTTCTAAAAAGTTGTAAGATCTATCATAGTTAGAAAGAGTTTCTAGAAATCAAACAAAAGTGAATCCATGTTAGAACAGCATTTCACTAATTCACAAAAGCTAACACAGATAAGAAAACTCAACTAGAAAAACCCATTAATCCATGTTTGAAAGAGTTCAACTAGATAAAAAGCCAACATGGATAACAAAAGTTAATTAAATAAGTTAATCCATGTTGGAAAAGTGTCTTACTAAATCAAAAGGCAAACATGGATATTAAAAGTTAAACCATAAAATCAATTCAATCCATGTTAGAAAATGAATCACCAACATGGATATTAAAATTTCACTAGTCATTGCAAGCCTTAACCATGTTAGAATATGTTTCAACTAACTAGCATAGTTAAATAAAACCATTGATAAGCCTTTCAAAGCATACCATGATAGAAAGAAAAGGGAAGAACCTATCATGGGAATTGAAAATAACATACATCACAAAATTTTCCCTTTCATCTTCGGCACATGAAAACCCGTCAAATAAATCTGTTAAATCATAATTTCCTTTAACATATCCAAAACCAATAATCAACAACTAATTAGGATCTCTAAAATAACCCATGGGTTCCAAAATTCACCATTCCATCATTCAGAATTTCACCCAACAACCTTTCAAAACAGTCTACCATCAACATTTATAATATTTCAACTTCATGTAATCCAATTCATCTCAACAATGCAGATCAATAATATCAGACTCCACAGGACCAAAAGGCTTTAGGCCTAGAATGCTGGAAATAGACTAGTCCCAATCAAAACAATATAATAACAATGGTCCAAAATATAACTGGTAAGCAATTTATAACAATCATCCAAAAATAAGCATGCATTTCAACAAGCGGAAGCAGATGAGAGTCTAAGCATGGATGGGAATATACAAATTCTGCCTAGGCCAAAAGAGGTGCTCACTATGTTTTAGTGAATATAGGCCTTCTCCTTTTGTTGAGACTATACTGTGGGACTAACACCTACAGTGATTGAGCGAGGGTATACATTGTCTAAGGTAACACGCTTCTTACTCGTCTGTGTGAGTATGTGTTAGCAAGGTGTCAATGTGGAAACTATATAATATATATTCGAAACATGTACGAGCAATGCAAATACCAAGAACATGCAATATGCCAAGAACCCTTTCAAAATCCCATATATATATGATATACCATAGCTTTTGCAAAACCATTCAAAATACATGTTTCCCAGGAATATGAAATGTTCAGCTTGCGAATCTTATGGTTGTCCCCTACCACTAGGCAGATGAAGAGCACCACTTTCGTGTATGTGTGCGTGTAGCGTGCCCTTGGATCCGCCCTTCAAGAAAATAAGAACCTAGGGGATAGTGGAAGCTAACCCCCGGGTGTCGTTTTCTTGAGGAGCCTAACGTAAAAGATGACCTAGTAGCTAATATGCAAACTAACGAAAGCAGGTAAAAATATTGTATTTGGTTTTTGGATGGAATAGATGCAAAAGGTGTGATATGTTCAAAAGTAAAATAAAAATAAGATAAAAATGAGATTTGGAGGGGGATGAAAATGGAATCATTCTTGATAAATGAAAACCTTGGGATTCATCGCTTCAAAAGGATTTTTGGGGAGTTCTTGTTGATTTTCAAAAGAACCCTAGAGGGACCCCTCTAGGCTAGGCTTAGGTTAACTTAATTAATGCCACAATCCCGCACATTAATTAATTTACCCTAAGTTGATGAAGCTCAAAATCAAAGTGAATTTGCTACTTGTAAATGGCTCTTAATCCAACAACCGGGATCCCGAGCTGTCACTTAATTAATCCTAGGATTCAATTAATTACTGGAATCCAACATAATAAACTAAAACACTAGGATTGAAGTCCAATGCCACTCATGCAATTTGTTAAGTTCAAGAACCAATTAATTATGCAAGACTTATAATCCACAATTTGGGCCACCCCACAATTGCACTTAATTTCTCAATTAACCCTAACTCATTGATGGCCACCCAAACAAAGATTAAGGTTGAAAAGAGTGATTACCCAACGTCTAAACACAATAAATTAATTCATATACCATTTCATTCATGCAAAACCACTTAACATTTTTAACACACTAACCAAGCCACCTTGCATTAGCACATAATTTTCACAAAGAGAATAACAAAATCATGAACCCACAAATTTCATCAAACTCAAAGTTAATGTAGCACAATGTCAAGTATTCAGCAAGAAAGAAACAACATAAAATAGTTTCTAACCCTTATACAACATGTAGAAATGAAGAACACAACCAAATGTCATAAATATACTCCTAGAACCCTAGAAAAACATAAATACAACAAGAGGAAGAAGGATTAAAACTAAAACTCCCCTATATGTGCTCCAAGCTCTTCCCTTGGCTCTTACCACCAAGAATGGTGGAGCCTAGCTGCTGCTCTCCATGGGAGGAACACTAACAATGAAGGAAGAAGTAATGGACATGGTGTGGAGGAAGGAAAAATGAAAGAAGATGAAGATGGAATGAGAGAGTTGAGAGAAAATAAGGTGGCAGCTAGGGTTTGTAGGTGTCCAAATCTGAGCCAAATGGATCCCAAAGTTGACCTAAATGTGTTCTAAGTCGGGTAGAAGGAGTGGGTACCGGGTATGGACTTGGATTGGGCCCAAAAAACCAAAAATATTCTGTAGAACGCGACTGAGCCATGGCCCAGAAATTTGAGATGCGGCTTAGTTTTTCTCTGTAAGGCGGGCGACTGAGCTGCGGCCCAGAAATTTGAGATGCGGCTTAGTTTTTCTCTGTAATAAAAATGAGCTGCGACTGAAAACTTTGAGTTGCGACTAAGTTTGCTCTGTGAAGAATTAAGCTGCGGCCCAGAAATTTGAGTTACGGCCCAATTCTCTTTTGGAAAATTGAGTTTTCTTTTCCAATTGCAAATGAAGTGTTCCACCCATGATTCTTCAATGGTTATACAAGTAAAAACACAAGAGAAAAAGGATCAAATGCCCTAGAAATGAATTATTTCTAATTAATTACCAATTATGGCAAATTAATCCTATTTTTACCCTAATTTCACCCAAGGGCCTGAGATCTTAATTAAGCACAATTGGACCAAAATTGCATCTCCATTATGTTTAAAACCTCATTTTTAGCATATCAAAACCATGCAAATCCAAGGATTTGTCAGCGGACCAAAGTGGAACTCGACGGGGTATTAACCCATACCCAGAATCACGGAGAAGTGGAGCTTGATGGGGTTCTATCCCATACCCAGATCCACCAGGCGTACTGCTCGATAGGGTTCGATCCCATACCCAAATCCACCAGGGGTACTGCTCGATGGGGTTCCTACCCATACCTAGCACATCGAATGGGGAGGTACTCAATGGGATTCCGGCCTATACCAGTACACCAATAAAAATAATTAGTCCCTATGGGTTAGCAAGGTACCTTATCAGGTGATGGTAAAAGTAACCAATGCACTGGTGCTAATCTATCAAACATCATATGTATACCACCCATAATGCACATTTAACCAAAATTAGGCAGTTGGCTTTCCAATATTTCAAAACTCAGGTAATGCAATATTTTCCAAAACCATCAATATCATTTCCAAAACTATAATACAATACATAATATGCCATTTTCAACAATAAGAATCCCATATGATGGTATATATCAAAATAATCAGTTCCAAAAGTTGTAAGAGTTTCAGAATACTCTTACCAGTTTGAAATCATCTATCTACATAATCACTTCTTGATGTGATAATATAATTAGGAATAGAGTTACTTAATTTGGTTAGTTGAGTAGAGTCGGGCTTAGTACCGATTACTTAACTAATTGGATTAATTAGCTAATTAGGATTAGACGGGATTGGGCTATTAATACGTTTTGGGGCTAATAAGACTGAATTGTGCTTAATGAGTTTATGTTTAAGTAGGCCCAAATGTAATACTAATCAGGTCAGTGATGATATAAACCTGAAATTAGGGCATAATATAGAGATTTGTCTGTCATTTGAATGATAGATAATGAAGTTTCTCTTTTCCTCTTAACTACTGCCATCTTGTTCTTTACACCCTCTAAATTTCTACTCTTTTCTCTTTCTATACCTTTTCTCTTAACTCCTTCAATAAATAATATTAATTTTGTATCAGTAGTATCAGAGCTTTTCTTTCCTTGGGCCTTCTACTGCATGTAAAAAAAGGGAATTTCATATGAGAGACTTGATCGGCTTCATGATTTGGTTATTGCATTCACAATGTGCTTGGACAATTTTAATCTTGAAAATCCACAGACCGGGCATCGGCTTGGAGATAGAAGAAATGGACATGGGAATGGTCCTCCTTTTCTGCCGAGACCCACTCAATTAACGACACTCAAGTTACCCAAATTTGATGGCCGCAACATTCTATCTTGGCTCTTGCAGTGTGAGAGTTTCTTTAAATTTGACCATACTCTTGAGAAAGGCAAGGTCAAAATCATTTCAATCCATTTGGAAGATAAGACTTCTCAATGGCATCAAGCGCTGGTCCTCTATGATCAACAATTTTGATCGATGCTCGGAGGCTAGCAAGAATGCAAGAAATCATTGTTGAAAAGCAAAGCCATTGCTCTTCTGATGCCCTATCTGCTCATGTGTCTTCATCCTCTCTGGTCAACAATTCAAAGGCTACGGGAAATTACAAAAGCACCCTTATTTCAACTAGGTCTCCACCGAAACCTACTTCAACGCAGTCATTTTTGCCTTCTTCAAAAATTTCCTTGACTACAAATTCTTCTTTTTCTAACATTTACCCGACTTCGAACTTCTACAAAGGTGCTTTACCATCCATGAAATCCGTATCGGTTGCTACCAAGAATTTAAATCTTGGATTTAAAAATCATAATAGGGGCACTAGACAGCTTACTCATGACGAAGAAGCTGTCCACAAGGAAAAGAATGTGTTTATATTGCCATGAGACACTTTCCCGTGAGCATAATTGTGTTCAAAGACAAAAATTTTAGCTTCACTACATTGAAGCTGATTCATCGCCTAAAAAGAAATTTGAAGAAATTTCACAAATTGAGGAATGTGAGAACGAACAGCCCCTGACTTCTCCATATGCAATTGAAGGAAATAGCGAGGCAAGAATAGGTGCATTGGGATCTGAATTGGCAATCTGTGGATTTGGGAGTAGTTTTTTGCAACCTAGAAACAGGGTCTTTCAGTACGTTGAGTAAGCTTCCTTCAACTTGTGCATTCTCGCAACACGAGCTCTATAAATCTGATCTAAAGAAGGATGAAGAAAATGCGTGGCAAGAACCTATGGATTATGCATGGCAGCAATTGAAAATTTTTAAACTAGGGTTTCCTGTCTCAGGTGTCACGTGGCTGATTAGTGAGTTTGAAAAGTCAAATTTTCCTATCGAACTGGCTTCCAACTTCATTTTATTACAAGGAAATGCTCCTACCAGATGCATGCTTTAGTTTTGGTTAAAAGGAAAGCTAATGGAAATGCTTGTAGGTTCTGTTATTGTTTAGAATGTATTTTACTCTATTGAGGACAATATCCAGTGGACAAAAGATTGGTTTTCATGTGAAGGAACATGGCTTTATTTTGTCAATTTGACGCTGTTTAAAGGTGGTCTCATTACCCTACTTATCCAGTAGGCAAAAGGTTGGTTCATAAATAAAGTATGATTGCACATAGTGGGTCCTAGCTGAGGACTTGGGAAGTATTTTCTTCAGCTTACACTATTCCAAACATTGCATAACGTGTCCCAAATTCTATTCTTTCATGTCTCGTTCACAGCTGGCTACCAGATCAGTATATAGACTTAATTCTTCAAGAAAATGGCCCAATTTTGTTGCTTCAATGGGTCACTTCTATCAAGCCTACAAATCTATTTCTTATTTGGGTACTACTTATTAATTTTTCTCCTATAAGAATTTTGTTGCAAATATGGTTCAAGGAAGCGTTAATTTCTATGCTTGTTGGAGGATTTTGCTTCCTAACTAGAAAAGAAAATGAGACGTGTGCAGTTTCCAGATTTCCCCACTAACCAACAGAAATTTCATTATTTTTAAGTATTTTAGCCTATGATTTCAGTCTTTTAGATTTGTATTTTTTTGTTCTTATTTGATCCTTGAGGGTAAGGATTTCTTTGTGAATGAGGTATTGATATGATAATATAATTATAAATAGAGTTAGTTAATTTGATTATTTTAGTAAAGTCTGGCTTAGTACCGATTACTTAACTAATGGACTTAATTAGCTAACTAGAATTAGATGAGATTGGGCTATTAATATGTTTTGGGCTAATAAGACTGAATTGGGCTTAATGAGTTTATGTTTAAATAGGCCCGAATGTAATACTAATCAGGTCAGTGATAATATAAAGTTGAGATTAGGGCATACTATAGAGATTTGTCTTGCATTTGAATGATAATGAAGTTTCTCTTTTCCTCTTGACGACTGCCTTCTTGTTCTTTACACCCCCTAAATATATGCTCTTTTCTCTTTCTACCCCTTTTCTCTTAATTTCTTCAATACAGAATATTAATTTTGTATCACCTCCATAACCCAAAGGTTTGTAAGAGTTTAAAATACTCTTACCAATAACACACACACAAAAAAAACAAGTAGAACTGGTTACCTCTTACAGCTATACACAATTCATTAAAATGTTGAAGCTTCCTCGTGCTCAATGCGAGACAATTCACACTCTACATAACAATTATATAGATAACAGGATTAACATTTAATCAATTGTCCATAGACAATTTGGGAATTGAATTTCCCCTAAGATCCCTTAGGCAATTTAGGCAAACAAGTGAAATAAACATTTTCCCAAACCAATAATCATTCCCTATTAAACCCACAATCCCACAACAAAATTCTTATACCAAAATTCATCTACATCTCAAGCTTAAGCCTAACATTAGTCAAATAAATTATCCATAATCCCCTTATCCACGTGGGTTCAGCGGTGAGGGGGTTGGATTCTTGGCCTGGGTGTCCTCTTTGGTCGAGGGTTCGATTCCTGGGAGTGGCATTTGTTTGCCTCCGATGCGTGTGCTATGGTAGGCATCTCTAGGCGAGTGCAGAGGATGTGGCTCCTGGGGAAAGGTGCCAAAGTGCTTCCTGCCCTATAGCCAGGGGGAGGTTGAGGCCTGTTGTACTCTTCTACCTGGTCCGTGGGCCCGTAGAAGCCTCGTCACAGTGCCCTGCCTTGGTCCGGTTTAAGCCTGAAGGCGGTCCAAAATTTTTTTGTCACCAAAAAAAAAATTCCATCCTCAAGTTAATTATCACACTCCTTCTCTCAACTCACTTCTAAATTTACAACTTGGCTCATAATTCACCATTGACCAAAAACAACCAACCAAGCTAACAAGAATTTTCTTAAGTTTACCCTATCCTCCTTAACCATAACAATCATCAAACACCAGCAAATGCATTCCAATACTTATACGGATCAAATAATGTCCAAATTAGTCCACAATCATCCAAAAATAATCAAAATCTAATTTATCGTAATCTTTCCCAGTCTCAACATTCTATAATCATCTTCTACTAACGTCATTTAACACATTAGAACCATTAATTTATTTATAATCAACAATAAACCATACAAACCCCACTCAAACCTAAAACTATATATTCAAAACTTTCTATATGAAAAATTCCTCTAAGTGGAATTCCAACTAAACCAACCAATTTAATATAATCATCTGACCATAATAAACATATAGGAACCATTAATTAACCTCAAGCAAATCCCAAATAACAGAAATCTATGTTTTCTAAAGCTCCAAAATTTAAATATTCAAGACAAAAATATAATACTTTATTTAAACTAAAAATCTCTTTAGCAAACTTTTAAATCGAAGTTTAAGTTTCAATTTAATGGGTTCAGAACTCTCAAAAAACTCGACACATCCAAGACCTACTTTTGAAATGGAGCTAATCAAAGAAACAAAGGGCATATGAGTGTAGAGGAGATTTACAGGAGTCCGAATATGTATTCGGTTAGCCAAAACTCCGGCAGCTCCGACGCGAGTGACGGCCTTTCGGCAATCATACTCTTCGATCTCTCTCTATCCTAGATGTTGGTCGAAAAGAATGAAGAAGGAGGAAGAAGGATGTTGGGGAAGACGAATACTAGTGTCCATAGGTGGTTTCCAGTGAGTTTTCGCCGAAAATTTCTCTCACACACTCGCACGGCGTCACTAAGAGAGGAAGAAGAAAAGGAAGGAAGATGGAGGAAAGGGTTTGACGGCGTCGGCAACGGCAGCTACCCCTACCGTTGGCTCCCTCACTCTTTGGACATAGTAAAGGAGAAGATGAAAGTGATGATGATGAATGGCTAGGGGCGTGTCATAAGAAAGAATGAAGGAATGGGGGAAGAAAATTAAATAAAAAATAATAAAGAAATGAAATAAAATAATTAGATAACTAAGGATGAAAAAAATACTAACAGGCTTTTAACTCCTCAAATAAGGTATTTTTTTTAAGAAAAATTTCCTTTCATTTTCTAAAATTTATTGCAATTATCCACTAAGATTTTTCTTCCACTATGGTCTCTTTTAAGTCCCAAAAATAATTTCTCTAACTTTAATTTTCTCAAATTAAAGGAGAAATGAGGCATTTAAAAATCCCAAGAAATACTCCAAATCCCATAAACTTATTTATTCAGCTCTCCCATCCCTTAATTAATCTCATAATTGAATCTTAATTTATTACCAATCCTCAATAAAATTTTTGGAATGTTACATCACGCATTGATTTATTAAGATAGTTATAATTTATTGATTTATTATTGTTACATATATTTATATGAGTTACATTCGTTTACACCCCCTCTATTTTACCTTAATTACACAAATCTCCCTCCTATGTTTGAGATATTATTTCCATCCACCCGGACCGTTAGTTGGTCGTTAAGTTTGACTTTCAAACTTTTTTTAGACTAAAATACCTATTTTAACATATTAATTATTTGAACATTCATATTTGTAAAAAATATTATTTATAAAATAGAAATAATTACACACAGTTTTAACGGCACACACATATATTTTCGAAATTTATAATATGTTCAATAAATTTTTTAATTTTTTTAAATATGAATTTTTAAAAATTGACCTTTTAAAACATTCATTAAAAATTATTTTTTTAGTTTTTTATAAGCTTATTTATTTTAGTTTTAGTTGCTAGAAATATATGTCACATACATTTTTATTCATACATGTGCAATAACATTTTTATTTCAAATCTCTAACCTTTACAATTAACGTAAATTTATTTAAATTTATTTTGAATTGCAGGTTATTTTAATTGCTGCCATTGAATCGTTCGAGATTTCTTTTTCAATCGGCAAATTAGTCTCTTTGAAAAGCAATATAATTTAGGAAAAATCACAATGAGGTCTCACATAAGACATTTAACCACAACTAGGTCTCAAACAATTATCAAATTACATTAGAGTTCCAAGGGACTTGGGTGTAATTAAATTGAGTTGTCACTGCATAGCGCAATAGTTGTCAATGGAATGTTAATTTAATAGTTGTCAATACTAGCTGTTTGAGTTGTCACTACACACAAAATAGTTGTTAATCGCAGCTCTTTGAGTTGTCAATGCATCTCTTTCATTGACAACGATTGACAACTCTTTTGTGTATACTGGTAACTCAAACAGCTGGAATTGACAACTCAATGACAAGCCATTTAATTACACCTAGGTCCCTTGAGGTTTCAATGTAATTTGATGATTGTTTGGGATCTAGTTGTTATTAAATGCCTTATATGGGACCTCCTTGTGATTTTCCCAATAATTTATGGTCTTATTAGAATGAAGGGTAAAATAGTAAATAAAATATAAAATTAATTTTAAAATTATGTTCTTAGAATCTTTTCAGAATATTTCTAATGGTATTAACGGATTAGATTAAACTGTAACTTTCAAAATAGAGGGGGGGTTTGTGTAATGAAGGCAAAATATAAAAGAGGTCAAAGTATTTTACTATATTTATTTATTTAAACACTGAAAATTATTGAAAGATGGTGATATTTTATTTTTAAGCATTATATTTAATTAAATGTGACATCATCTCAACTAATCTAATATAACCAAATATCATATTATATATATCATTAGATATAATCTTTCCAAACCCCTCCTTGCATGTCATCTACTACTCAAAGCACATTTTAAAATATTTGTAATCAAATATTTTAATATTTTTTAATTAAATATATTATTTTATTTAAGACTGTTTTGATCCCGATTTGACCTCTATCGGACCACTGCCCCCTAAACTAGTAATTTGAACGGTTCAATGTCCGGTCCGATGTTTTGAACCTTATAAATTATCATGCAAGTCCTTATAATTTCACCCAAATTTTAATCAAGCTCTTATATTTTTTTATTTTTAGTAGGTTTTTGTATTTTCATTTGTTTTTAAACAAGTCCCTGTAGTTCTTTTTTAGTTAGTTCATCTATTTTTTTATTATATATTATAAAAAATTCTAATAATATCCTCCTATAAATAGAATATATATATATATATATTATTACAAACAATGTTTTTAATATTATTGTATAAATAACAATATCTGTTTCTAATGATTATATATTTTTATAATTACAAAGTTTAATTCATAACAACAAAAATATAATATAACTACAAACAATTTTTGTAATTATATTTATTATTTATATGCAAAATAATTAGACTAATTATTTTCCTAATTATATAGTCATTATTTATATTTTAAATTTTATTTATTTTTAAATTAATTTGGTAAATAAAAAAATAAGGACCTAATAAAACAACTACAAGGAACTTATTAAAAACAAGTGAAATTATAAGAACTTGATAAAAAGAAAAAAAACTATGACCCAATTAAAATTTGGTTGAAACTAGACGGACTTGAAGATTAATTATTCACTAAAAAAACATTTTGTTTCAAACAAAATTTGAGACAAAAAATACTTGTCTCAAATTCTGTTGATAATCAATCAAAAATTCTGTTTGTAACTTTAAGTTTAGAATTTGAGGCGGGATTTTTCCGTCTCAAATTATATTTAACTACGAAATTTGAGACAGAATTATAGAGTCAGTTATTTTTTTCATCACAAATTCTGTCTCAAAATATATCTTATAATGGAATTTTGTAACGGAAATCAATAATTCTTTTTTCATCATTTTATCACTTATCATAACTCGGGCACTTAATACTTTAATGCCATTTATTGCATTTACTGTTGTTTAATACTCCCTCTGTCCCTTATTATAATAGTTAAAGAGGTAAAATCACACAGATTAAGAAAGTGGTTGAGAGAAATAAATATATCTGAAATAATTTTGTCTTCTCAAGTTTGCCCTTATTTATGTAAGAGAGAGAAATATGATAATAATGTTATAAATGAATATGAAAGAATGTGAATAGAGAAAATAATGATGGGTAAAATGGGAAAAAACTCATTAAATACTTTGATAAATTGTGTCAGATTCTTATAAAAATGGACAAAACCATTCAAATTTTTAGCTCTTTTATATAGGGCCGTAAGGAGTATATGCTATTTATTTGTTGTGCAATTTTTCGGTGAAAGCACATTGTGCCAAAAAAGTATTATAAAATAGTCATGGTATAACAAACATTAACAAACAGTAAAAGCTCATCCTCCTGGTCCTCTATGACTTGTTCACGTCATCTTGTAAGCCAATATCTGTGGTAACAAATTCTTAATTATGATCATATTGACTAAGTATCAAGGACACAAAGCATGATAGTTAAATATATATATATATATATATATATATTTGAGAAGGACAAATAGATTGGAGCTCTAGAGATTTAAACCTCCTTGAATCTCTACCAGATTCTTCCATTTTAGAGCCACATGGCGAAGTGTCTTTGTAGAAGAACCATCTTCTTTAGTAGCATTAGCTGAAGCATCTTTTAAAACCATCATTCTCTTACCAATCTCCTTACCTTCTTCACCTTTCATCAAACTCTTCACCAATTTAGCAATCTCTTCTCTTTCCACTATGCCATTTTTGTCACTCTTTGGCCTCAATGCCACTTTCAAACCATTAGTTAACAGAACAGCATTTGTCCTCTGTTCTGCAAATAACGGCCATGCTATTAATGGAACTCCCCTTTGTATACTCTCAAGAACAGAGTTCCAACCACAGTGACTCAAGAACCCACCCGTTGAACTATGACTAAGGATTTGAATCTGAGGTGCCCATGAAGGAATAACAAAACCTTTTTCCTTGGCTCTCTCCAAAAACCCTTCTGGTAAGAAATCTAAAGGATTTTGACTATTTGAAGCATCAAAATAAGCAGCACCAGGATTATTACTTGGTGGTCTCACAACCCATAAGAATTTTTCACCACTTAGTTCCAATCCCAAAGCTAGTTCATTGAGTTGTTCTTGAGACAAAGTCCCTCCACTCCCGAAAGAAACATAAAGAACAGATCTGGGTTGTTGATTGTTAAGCCAATTTAAGCAGTCCAACCCATTTTGATCACTACTTGACCCACTTTGTAAAATGGGTCCAACCGGATATATCTTAGGCTTCTTATTCTCATTCATTTCTTCTTGGAAGGCTTTTATCGTCTGAATTTCTAATTCTTCGAAACTATTGACAAGAACTGCATCAGCAAGACTGAGTCTTTTACAACGCTCAAGATATTGCTTGTAAACTAGACTGCTTCGATCTTGAACTGAATCTGAGAGATCTTTCCCATGAACAGGAACACAACCTGGAATCTCTATGGGATCTTGAAGATCTCTAAACTCAGAAGAAACAATCTCATCCAATTTGGGGAGATGAAAATAGAAAGATAAAACCATAGCAGATAAGGGGACATACACATAAGATGAGATGTTGAGTTCTGAAGCAATATCTAGCACTTCCACGGCAAAAACATCCACAATTAAAGCTGCAATAACATTATTATTACTTGAACTCAAGGACTTCAATTCCTCACGAATGAAGGGTAGTGAGAGAGTCATTGTGTGTTGAATTTGGAGGCCAAAATGAGGCATATTGTTGAAAGGAACAGGGGGGAGTAAAATAGGATTTATGTTAGAAGGAAGAGTTTGAAGGTATGATTTTGAGGAAGAAGAAAGAGAGCCAAGTGAGGGAATGAGGCAATGGACATGAAAATCTGGATGGAGATGAATAAGTCGCTTGGAGAGCTCAACAATGGGGACTAGATGGCTGAACCCAGCACTGGGAACCACAGCTATATGAGTTGTTCTTTTCGCCATGGAGATGAATTAGATTATTAGAGCTTAATTTGATTGCTTTTATATCTCCTACTGATAGTTTTTGGAATGACTTGCGGATGTAGTTGAATTGTTTTGGCCGAATATTTGAAGTTATTTATGAAAAAGGAGAAAAGTCGTTGGTGCTGCAACTTCTCTGCACCTTCCTAAAGCGTTAGTGGAGTTTGATTTGACTTTCACTTCCCTAACAGTATCATGTGGAAGCCTTTTCTTATACTCAATACCGAACTTCTAGAACATTATAATTCAATTATGGGTGAATTTCACTTCAGACCACAATAACAACATTATTTCAGGTAGCCCCCCAATCATTATGAAATTTTACTGCATTTTTGTGGGGCTTAATTGAGATAAAAATGTTGAAGAAAAACACCAACTTAATCTTCTTTCTAATGGAAATAAAAGGGCAAAAGGCATGCGACAGAAAAGCAAGAATTTATTGACGATGTCTCCCACTTTGATTTTGACCAACTAAGTATTATATTCTGTATTTTTTTTGATATACCAACTAGTAATCAACACCTTTTTTTTAATCTTATTAGATATCCAAACAATAAATTACTTAGTTTCTGGTTTGTGCCTTCCCCTCCCGATATAAATATCTCCTCTAGGACTCGAACTCGAGACATCAAGGGATCTAGTGTGACCTTACACCACTAGACCAATTATATGTTGGTATTATATTATGTCTTTTTATATTCATCAACTTTTCCAGCTAATTTAATTTTTTTATTTTATTTTATCTGATGGCCATATATTCTCTATTATCACTTAAATACTTTTGAAAACAACATCATAATATAAAATTTTGAGATGATAATTAAATGAATAATAAATTTAGTTAATTGTCATAATACCCAATCTTACATCATTAAATTAAATGGACACTCAAATGGACGGATGATATTACATATGGATGGAAATATGAAGAGAGAAGCTGAAAAGGATTCAAATTAATCTATATTTGAAGCTCAAAAAATTTGAGAGTTGGCCAGTACTAAATATATGTGTATTGTAATGTCCTCCATTTTTTCGGGTTAAGAGTCAATAATACACATATAATATTGTCAAAAGTTCATCCAGCACCAAATGATTTTTTTTAGATAAAAAATACACACATGAACTTTCAAATTAGATCAAAAATACACATCCGGGTAAAGGAGGAGGGTTGTGTTAGGCTCCGACAGCTAGCATAAAAACCCCATCGAATCTCATGAACATGGATCAACGAAGAAATTGTGTAAATGTTAGGTCGTTGCCCGTAAGCAACATGCTGTATGGCTCAAGTACAGTGAGTAGAGAGCAAGAGCCGCTGCATCCTAGCCTGAATGCAGTGTTAAGAGAGCAAAGGCTAAAGGATAGGTCGTTGCCTGGTTGTAACGCGCTGTATGGCTCGAGTACAATGATAAGAGAGCAAGAGCCGCTGCATCCTCGCCCGAATGTAGTGTTAAATGAGCAAGGGCTACCGCACTCTGATGGACGGAGACGGTTAAAGAAGCTAGTTCATGAGAGTAAGATTAGATTTGGTTCTTGGAATATTGGGACGCTGAATGGGAAGCTTTTTGAGGTGGCACAAGTTATGAAAGATCGTAAGATTAATATATTATGCTTACAGGAAACCAGATGGGCCGGAGAGAGATCTAAAGAAATCAGAGTTAATCATTCTAGACTCTGGTACATAGAAAAGGTAAATGGGAGGAATGATGTTGGTATCATTGCAGATAAAAAATGGCGGAAGAATGTAGTAGAAGTTAAGCAGATTGAGGACCGAATCATATCTGTGAGAGTAATTGTGGGAAATGATACAATAAATGTTATTAGTGCATATGCACCCCAAGTAGGGGCAGAAGCACATCTTAAGGAGAAGTTTTGGGCAGATATTGAAGGGTTGATTCAAGGTATACCAGCAACCGAGAAAATTTTTATTGGAGGGGATCTTAATGGACATGTTGGAAAAGAGTCGAGATCATATGCAAGGGCGCATGGTGGTTTTGGTTATGGGGAGTTGAATAATGAAGGGCAAACAATTATCGATTTTTCCTTAGCATACAATCTTAAGATTGTTAACACACGCTTTAAGAAGCGGGAAGAACATTTAATTACATACAAAAGTGGAACTCACAAGTCACAAATTGACTTCTTTTCGGTAAGAAACCCGGATAGAAGGTTATGTACTAATTGCAAAGTGATTCCTAGGCATGGGGAGATCGCTCAACATAGACTTCTAGTTCTTGATGTGAGAACTAAATGTATAAGACAAAGGCGCCGAGCAGTTTTGAACCGAACGATCAAGTGGTGGCAGTTAAAGGGGGAGAAGTGAGAGATTTTTAAGAGAAATTTATTGGATGAAGGGGTATGGAAGCCACAAGGAAATGCTAACAGCATGTGGAAGAATATGGCTACGAAGATTGAAATGGTTGCTAAAGCTACTTTAGGAGAATCAAAAGGTTTTGGACCACGAGATAAGGAGACTTGGTGGTGGGACAAGGATGTCCAAGAAAAGGTGCGGAATGAAAAGAATTGTTTTAAGGCTATACACTTGTGTAATAATGCTAAAAATTGGGAAAAGTACCGCTTAGCTAAAAAGGAGACTAAGAAGGCAGTGAATGAAGCTCGTACTAAAGCATACGAGGGGTTTTATAAGGAGTTAGGGACAAAGGCTGGGGAACAAAAGATTTACAAGATCGCAAAGATTAGGGAGAGAAATTCGAGAGATTTAGATCAAGTAAGATGTATAAATGATGAAGAAGGTAAAGTTTTGATTACTGACGAAGATATTAAGAATAGATGGGGGGCCTACTTTTCTAAGTTATTCAATGATGGAGGTGAAGGTCTATCTTGTGAGTTGGGGGATTTGACAATTAGTGAAGATGGACTTCATAGGTAGTTTTATCATAGAATTAGAGTTTGGGAGGTTAGAGAAGCTCTTAAGAAAATGGAAAATGGTAAAGCGGTTGGACTTGATGGTATACCGATTGAAGTTTGGAAATGTTTAAGGGAAGATGGTGTATTATGGTTATCTGAATTGTTTAATGAGATTTTACGGTCTAAGAAGATGCCTGATGATTGGAGAAAAAATACTTTAGTTCCGATTTATAAAAATAAAGGCGATATACAAAATTGTGCAAATTATAGGGGAATCAAGCTTATGAGTCATACAATGAAACTATGGGAAAATGTGATTGAGCATAGGTTAAGACTAGAAACTAGTATTTCTGAGAGACAGTTGGGGTTCATGCCAGGGAGATCCACAATAGAGGCGATATATCTACTAAGGGGGATAATGGAAAAGTATCGAAGTAGAAAAAGAGACTTATATATGGTTTTTATTGACTTAGAAAAGGCGTATGATCGCATGCCGAGAGATTTACTTTGGAAAGCCTTGGAAAAGAAAGGAGTATGTGTTGCTTATATTAAAGTTATACAGGATATGTATGATGGAGTGTTGACTAAGGTTAGAATGCGGGGAGGTGAGATAAAAGACTTCCTTATAAGAGTTGGCCTACATCAGGAATCAGCTTTGAACCCATATTTGTTTAACTTAGTAGTAGATGCTTTAACTGAGCCTATAGAAGAAGAGGTCCCTAAGTGCATGCTTTTTGCTGATGACATAGTCCTTCGGCCGAATCAAGAGAGGAGATTAATGATAAATTAGAGATATGGAGAAACACGTTGGAGTCGAAGGGTTTCCGTTTAAGTAGGAGTAAGACAGAATATATGCATTGCAATTTTGTAAATAGAAAACTTAGAGGTGATTTGGAGGTTAAACTGGGAGAGCAAACAATCCCTCAAATGACAAAGTTTAGGTATTTGGGATCAATTATAAAACAAGATGGTGAGATTGATGACGATGTCAATTATAGAATTCAATTCAAGCTTGGTGATATAAGTGGAGGAAAGCTACTGGAGTTCTCTGCGATAAAAAAGTACCTCATAAGGTAAAAGGGAAGTTTTATTGCACTACTATAAGACCAGCAGTATTATATGGTAGTAAATGTTGGGCTTTGAAGGGTCAACATGAACATAAAATAGGGGTAACTGAAATGAGGATGTTGAGATGGATGTGTGGTCACACAAGAAAGGATAAGATTTAGAATGATCATATACGCGAACGAGTTGGAGTGGCACCTATCAGTGAGAAAATGATAGAAAACCATTTGAGGTGGTTTGGACATGTACAAAGAAGGTCATTAGATTCACCAGTGAGGAGGGTAGATCAAAAGTATAGAGTCCGATTAAGAGAGGAAGAGGGAGACCAAGGAGTACACTCAATGGAGTTGTAGAGCGAGATCTTTTAATAAATAATATATCTAAAGATTTGGTTACCAATAGAGCACAATGGCGTCGTGCGATCCATGTAGCCAACCCTACTTAGTGGGATAAGGCTTGGTTGTTGTTGTTGTTTGTCCAGCACCAAGAGCTTTCTTCTGGAATATAACTATAGATATGACTTTTGATCCAATTTGAAAGTTCATGTGTATTTTTGGTCCAAAAAAAACATTTGGTGCTAGATGAATTTTGACAAAATCACATGTGTGGTTTTGACCCTTAACCCTTTTTTTAAAAATGAGTCATTTTTATCTGGGTGCTAAATACTAATGTGGGCTTCTTTTACTTTTTATGGATTCCTTCGTGAATTGGAACAACTGTTAAAGTGGTTCTATGGTATATTGGTTTTTTAGGCACCAACGACAATCTTTATTTGTGGATAAAATTTCCTGAACAAGTGGATTAAACTACATGAATAAATGCAATATACTTCGTCAACAAGTGGGGTAAAATAGCATGAACAATAATGTAAAACTTCATGAACAAGTGTGTTGAACTGTATGAACAAGTGGGTACAAATGCATGAACATGCTAGGAGAATATCATAAACAAAAATGTACAACATCATGAATAAGTTGGTTGAACTGCATGAACAAGTGGGAAGAACTTTATGAACGAGAATGTAAAAATTCATGAACAAGTGGATACAACCATTTGAACAAGTAGGAAGAACATCATGAACAAGTAGGTAAACATTACTACAGAAATAATCTATTGCGACACAACGATAGCGGCGCTTACAAACTGTAAGCGCTGGGGTTGGTTTAAGTTCACCTATACCGACGCTTATAAACCTAAGTGCCAGTATAGGTCTAAACCTATTCCCACGCTTAGTTATTATAAGCGTTGGGATAGGCTTTTCTGATCTTATGTTTTTTTTTAAATTTTGACCTTTCCCAGCTCTTGTTTATGAAGTTTTACATTCTTGTTCATGCTCTTTTACTCACTTTTTGATGAAGTTCTTCATACTTGTTGATGCAATTCAACCCACTTTTTAAGGAAGTTTCATCCACACAAAATCTCATCCATCCATTTAAGTTTCCAATTAATTTAATGGTCTAAGATTGTGAATTATGACATTAAACTAAATTAATTATTCATTAAATTATCATCTCAAAGAAGTCTATATTGCGAAGTTGTTTTCAAAAGTATTTAAGCAATAAGATAATGTATGGCCATTAAATAAAAACAAGGGTTAAGGTGCAAAAATACCCATGTGATCCAAAGTGCACCCAACAATATATGCTTTTTTTTGTGGAAAAGTGGCTATAACGTTTGGAAACAAGGGCAAAATCCGCAGCACCGTTAATGTTGTGAACGTTGACTGTGTATTAGAGTTAGTCGACTGTATAGTGCTGATGTGGAAGTTGACATAGGTGAACAAATGGCTACCTGGAAAAACACATATGCTATAATGTAAAATTAAAGTAAATAAATTAAGAAAAGAAAGAAAGCATTAGGAATGAAATTGTGGCTAGGGTTTCCATAACCAAACTTGAGAACGAAAGAAAAGAAAGGAGAATGAGAGCGGCGATCACAGTTTGCCTCTTTCCCCTTCCACTTTCCTAGACATTGACGATTGTGAGAGTGGCGACAAAAGTATGGAAAGGAATCTAGGGTTACAGAAGAAGTGACAAAGTGTGAAACAGGAGACACATGTGATTTGGGAATCTTCGAGGTCCATTGTTCAATGAAGAAGTGACAAAAGGAAACGCAAGTAAGCATCGTTTGGAACCCATGCATTTTGTACTTACAGTGAAATGCCATTGAAGCCCTTGTTCTAATATGTATATTTCATGGTCGTAGTAGGCATGTCGACTGATGGGGAGGACAATCTAGTAAACATAAAGAAAGCGTCAACTGAACAAAAGCATTCAAGGGCAGTACAATGGTTTCTTGAAGTTATCGACAAAGCAAAGAAGAACTAGGAAGTCGTTTGCGAGAGGGCCATGATTCCGTGTCAGAAGGTATTAATATCACTTATGAATCTGAGTTGTGTGGTTTAGATGAAATTGAGGGAGAAGTTAATAGCATTACTACTGATCTGTTTGCCAGTTTAGATGAGATTGGGGGAGAGATTGGAAATCATAATACTGATATTAGAAAGTATAATCATGTTGTAGATGAATTTGGGGGAGAGATTCATAACATTGAAGATGAATTTGCTGTTTCATATGAGAATGGGGGAGAGATTGGAAAGCATCATACTGCTATTGGAAAGCATAATACTATTGCAGATGAAATTGGGGGAGAGACTCATAACATTGTAGATGAATTTGCTGGTTTAGATGAGATTGTGGGAGAGATTGGAAAGCATAATAGTGTTGTAGATGATATTGGTGGAGAAATTCATGTTAATGTTGATTATGAATTTGCTGGTTTAGATGGGATTGGTGGAGAGACTAGAAATGATAATGACTTTGCTTATTTAAATAATACACAGGTAGAGAAAGGGAAGCGTAAATTGGTTAGGTCAGACGAATATGACAGTGAGGAATTGGGGAAATAATGCTTTTGGGGATGAAGAGGATGTTACCTCAAAAGAAGATGACAGGGAGGATTGGGGAAATAATGCTTTTGGGGATGAAGAGAATGGTAGATCACAAGAAGATGAAAGTGACGATTACATCTACTTGAAGGATCGGCCAGCAACCCTCTCCTTTTTGTTGGAATGATTTTTACGGACAAAAATGAACTAAAGAAAACTCTAATTAGGTATGCTATCAGTATTAGAGTTAACTTGAGGATTGTGAGAAGTGATAAAAAGTCCATTAAGGTATTGTGTGAAGAGGGATGCCCATTTTTCCTATATACTTCTTATGGGGTAATGTAGGATTTCAAGTTAAGACGCTATTCTATAAAAAATATTGTTCTTGTGTGTACGAGAATAGAAGAGCTTCAACGAGGTGGTTGGTTGATTATTTCAAGGATAAAGTGCAAGAGATGCCGAAATTAAGAACAAGTGACATGAAGAAGGAAGTGGAGATGGACTTAAAGGTGAGCGTCAGCTTAAACAAATGCTAGAGGGCTAAGAGGAACATTATGCAAGAAATGGAAGGTAGCTTCAAAGATGAGTTTGTTAAGCTAGAGGCTTATTGCAATGAATTAAGATTATCAAACCCTAGATCAAATGTGATTGTTGAGTTAAGCAACGAGGCTTTGGAACAAGGGAGGAGAGTTTTCAAAAGACTGTACTTATGTTTTAATTCTTCAAAGGTGACTTGACTTTAAATATGTATTTTTTTTACTTGATATTTAATAATTATGAATACATTATTATTTGTCCTTACTGTTAGTTAGTTAGTTAGTAATATAGCATATTTGATATAGGTTGGCTGGAGAGAAGGGTGTTAGCCTTTTGTTGGAGTTGATGGGACATTCTTGAAAGGAAAATCAAGAGGAATATTGCTAACAGCTATGGGTTTAGATGCAAATGATGCCATATACCCACTAGCAAGGTTCAAAAAGTCGGACCGGACACTGAACAGGCCGGGATACTGGTTCAAGGGTCATTGGTTCAATCGGGGGTCAACTCGGGTTAAACCGGCTATATTAAAATAATATATTTTAATTGACAATAACAAAATACATCAACATTGGTCCTTACTATAGTACTAAAATATAAGAAAATACATCAATAATCTTCATCTAACAATACCAAAATATATTAACATCAAATAAAATGTAGGAGATTTGATTATATTAAGTTAGGTTAGTTGAGATTATATCATATTGGTTGATATGTGATTATATATATACATATATATATATATAATTTTTTAACTGTTATCTCACTCCCAATCTTTAAATTCTTTTAATTAAATTCATAAGCATAATTTATTCAACTGCTTATTTATTTTATTTTTTTTATTTTCAGTACTTAAAAACTAACACAGCAAGGGCAATATATATAGTTGGGAAAAGGGGAAGAACGGTATATAGTATAACATTAAATTGAATATGTATATGAAAACATTTAATTGAATGGGTGATTAAAAAAAGGAAAAAAATTGAATCAGGGATTGGTGAGACTCTCCAGTAGTCCAGTATTAGTGCCTAGGAAATAGAAGCCAATAAAGAAGGGAAAATAAAGTCAAAGAAATGGTCAGATTCTTTATTAAAAGCATTTGATTTCAAACCCTAATGCTCTCTCTCTCTCTTCTCTACGTCTCCCATTTTCTTTCACTGTTTCATGGCCGTCATCTCCCATTTCTAGCATCTCAGTCCGGCATCTGGGCTAATGAACTATCTGTGCTCTTCATTTGGAGGCAAAAAGCCAACAACTTTCTTCATTCTCCTTATATTCCTAGGTCTCTATTTTATTTTTTAGTAAAAACATTTTCTTCTTCTTCTTTCTTCCCAGTTCCGATTGAAACAGCTTAATATTTTCTCCGAATCTGTTTCTTCTTTCGACCGGCAAACCCTCCCCACCCGCCGGTTTTCCCGAATCACAACTTAACCAGGTGAGTCAACCCGGATCCCACTGGGTTCATTCATCCCCCGGATCAATGCTTGGACCGGATTGGAGAGATGGACGGTTCACCGGTTTTGCGAACCATGCCCACTAGCATTTGGTCTTGTGCAAAAACTGGACTTGGTTCCTAGAGAGTGTTAGGAAGTTGTTGGATTTGGGAAATGGTGAGACAATAGCACTCATGTCGGATATGCAAAAGGTAATTGCAAATTTTATCTACATGTTATTCTTTTTGAATCAATTTAGTTGAGTTTAAGGTATAAGTTGAATCAATTGCAAATAGTATAAGTTGAACGTTTTCTTTATAACAACATGTAATTAGATAGGTTTAAATAGACAAACATACAACTGCTAATGTTACACATAATGAGGTGCTCCCACGTGTGCTTCTGTCCTCTCATTTATATCACATTTCTATCATGTCAAGGCTTATGTAAAGTAGTGAATGAGGTTCTCCCATGTCTAGAGCACCAACTTTGCATGAGACACATCTATATGAACTGGAGCAAAGCATGGAGGGGAAATGTGTTAAAGGACAAATTCTTAGCTTGTGCATGGAGTTCATTCGACAAAGAATTCAAAGATAACCTGAATTAACTTGGGGAGATGAAGAGAGAAGCAACAAGAGCAGTCATGACTTACAATCCATGTGCATGGGCAAGAGCTTACTTCACTGGTAGATGTAAGTGTTGGTCTATAGACGACAATGCAAGCGAATCATTGAATGCATGGATATTAAAGTATAGGTTTCTCCCTGTTATTATGATGATTGATGGCATTAGAATTAAAATGATGACAAAATGGGCTTACAATGAGAAGAATGTGAGGAGGTGGGAGAGTGATTATAGCCCGAAATGTCTTGAACTATCTGAGGCCAATAGGTATCATGCAATCAAATGTAGGGTGAAGTTTAATGGGGATGAGGGGTATGAAGTGCGTGAGGGGCAAGACAGACACACTGTATTTCTGTCTAGGGGAATTTGTACATGTAGGTCATGGGATTTAACCGGAATCCCATGTTAACATTCAGTGTGTGCCATGTACCATGCTGAGATATATCCAATGTCCCAAATCTCACACTACCACCACAAGGACACGTATCTAGCTAGCTATTGAACAAAGCTACAACCTGTGAGGGGAAAATTTTTTGGGACACACATAATTTCCTACCAATGCAACATCCGCCAATTGAAAAGTTACTTGGAAGGCCTATTGAGAAAAGAATCAAAACTGAAGAAGCCCAGAGGAGAAAAAAAAGACATAAATATGCACACAAGGAAACACAACAACCTAGCAGGCCACAACCACCTGAACAAATGGGCATTGAACGACTCACTAGGCGAGGGAAAAACCACAAATGCAGTATCTGCAATCAAGAAGGACACAACAAATCTACTTGTAATCAGGTATGTTGTTGTGTTTGTAATGGAAGATATAAGAATTATGTGTACAAGTTAAAGCTAATTATTTAAGTTTTGCTAGATCTTTATTGGATCTATTCTTGCCGTTATTAATGTGTTAGGACTAGGAATGCAATATTTTCATTCATATTTGCCAATTCTTTTTTTGTTGTGAATTCTGTTTCTCTTGAAACCTCTTAATTACTACTTTGTTGAGTCATCTGGTGAGTGACTGTGATTGTGCCTTCTCAGGCATCCACACAGCCACCTGTCCCTTCTCAATCATCCACACAGCCGCCAAGAAACAATAGGACAAAGAAATCTCAACCAGAGAGCATCGTTTGAAGGTGAAGATCCCTACTCAATGGTGATAGATGACTTGGGCTCATGCACTTACCTCAAGATAACCTCATTTTACATGCTAGACCTAATGGGTAGGCCACTTCCAACCGGCAGTAAAGCGACGTGAAAAGATCAACAACCACATTTGCTTCCGTCAACCAAAGATTTAGGCCATGATCTTGGCTTCGTGATAGATGAGGAAGACGGTGAAAGTGGACCATAAGTCTAGTTGCTCTATTTTTCTCGTTAACCGTGATCGTTGATAAGTGTGCTTTGCTTGCTAGGAATTATATTAATATTAATAATTATTAAATTACTAATGTCATGAAACCTTCTTTAAGGGAAAAACATGTGCTCAATGCATGTCCGCACATTACTTTGACATGTGCATACATGTAACCTCAAACAGGCTCCACATATAATGGGCTCCTTTATTTATTGGGCCATACATATTGTTGACATTACACTACAAAAAAAAGGGCTTTTAGTAGCGGTTAATTTAGTCGCGGAACACTAAAACCGCTAGTAATTTTACATTACTAGCGGTTATAAGCACAAACCGCAAGTAAATCCAACGGTTTGACCACAGAAGTAGTTAGTAGCGGATATTAGTAGCGGTTTTGGGGAAATAACCGCAACAAATTTGGCGCGCTTTGGCGGGATGACTAGTGGCGTAAATTTAGTCGCGGTTCTGGAGGGGAAAACCGCTAGAAAATGAATGGAAACTGAATTAGTGGCGGTTTTCATACATTAGTAGCGGTTTCGCCCAAAACCGCCACTAATTCAGCGAAATAAATGCAACTGCATTTATTACTGGTTGATTTAGTCGCGGTTTCAGCAGCGGTTTTTGCTGAAACCGCGACTAATAGTAGCGGTTCTTGCAGAACCGCTACTAAAAGTGAACAGTTTAAAAAGGCTCGTGCCTTTTCAGAGAAAAGGCACGAGCTTTTTGAGAAAGAAAGTGACCTGACGTGACTTCGACTAGAAAAAAGAGATCAAAATCATGGTGAAAAAGGGCGATCGCAGTAAGAGGCATATGACCGATGAACAAATGGAAGCTGAGGAGCGGCTACGTAAGGAACTGGCTGAGCAGGCCGAGAGGGATCGTATAGAACAAGAGCGCATACGTGTGCAGAACGATCCGATTCCAGAAGATGTAATCAACGCATTCTGGAGCGGGGGAGAGGACTTCGACGAGACTGGAGGAGGAGCGGATTTTGAGGATATGGAACGTTGGTTGGACGGTGAGGAATTTGACGAGGCGGGGCACCCTAAACGATCCTCCGGAAGGTCCACCGGTTACGAAGTGCAAGTTCAGGGTAAGGAAATTCAATTTTTATTGTTTTTATGAGATAATTATAATTTTTTATCGCTCATTAAATTGAAATTGTTCCCTAATTTTTACAGACCCTTCTGGTAGCATAAGTGAGAAGAGGTTGACGGTGCAAGATGCGATGAACCTTCCGAGCGGGCACAGAGTTATAGTTGAGTGGGACGACTTGACCAAATTACCGGTTGGACAAGGGGGGCAACTGTACTCGAGGTTCGTCGGGGGTGTAGGCCAGAATTATCAGCGATTTCCGATTGACGCTTTGGACTGGAGGAAGATTGACGCGAACTCTAAAAAGTTCGCGTTTGACGAAATTGTTAAGGTTTGTTGAATTAACTTTGACCTTATTTATTGTTTATTATTTATTATTTTTTATTTCTTTTCTGTTATTATTTGAATTTGATTTTAATAAATATTATAGGAAATATATTTATTATTTATTATTTCTTTTCTGTTATTATTTGAATTTGATTTTAATAAATATTATAGGAAATGTATTTATTATTTCTTATTTGTTTTATGTTATTATTGGAATTTGTTATTATTTATTAATTTCTAATTAAACATACTTAAATTTAATATTTTACAGAGGAAGTTTGATGTGAGGGACAGCCGCAAGACTTGGACAGAATCAAAGATGGGGGACGGTTGGAAGAACAAGCGGTTGGATATGTTCAAAGAAAGAAATCGGGGTGGGAGTAGGCCGATTCAGGAGTTGGTCGATGATGTCCCTGGGGGCGTCCCTGCGGATGCGTGGGAGAGATATGTGGGTTGGAGGAGGGGAGACATTGGGAAGGTATAATGAATAATATTATTGAATTGATATTGAAATATCATATTGAAAAATTATTTTTGAATTACTGATTATTATTTTATTTTATTTTATGTTAACAGAAGAGGTCGCAACAAGGTCTTGCCGCGAAGGCCCATCAGAAGGTTCATCATACGGCTGGGACGAAGCCGTTTTCGGTTGGGTACAAAGAGATGGTATGAAGGAATGAAGTTTCATTGTTTGATTTAAAAATAATTTATCTTTATATATTAATAACTGTTTGTATCTTAATTTTCAGGAGGAAGAGGCTGCGAAGAAAGGGCAGAAGGCTACCTACGGTCGTTTCTACCAAATAAAGCACAGACACGCCGACGGGAGCCCAACATCCAGGGAGGCTGAGGAGCAAATTGTAAAATTTTTATTTATTTATTTATTTTTATATTATTATATTTTTAATAACAACGACATCAAAATAAAATTGTTAATATGTTTGTGTGTGCAGGCTAGGATTGAGGCTGCGGAGAGAGAGATCGCCGAGTCGCAGGGGGACAATGTAGACCCCACTGCCTCGCTAAGGGCTGCCCTAGGGCCTCAAGAGCACCCTGGCCGGGTTCGCGGGATGGGATTCGGAGCCCGACCTACGGTGGTGTACGGCAGGTCAGGTGACCCAGGCAGCGCCCAGTCTACAGCTTCGAGCCAACCATCAACAAGTGGCCCGATTAGGGGAGGCGCAGAGTTTGAGGCTCAAATGAGGGAGAGACTCACTCATGAGATTACGGAACGGGTGACTGATCAGGTGTATGACCGACTGGACTCCTGGGTGCACGACGCCAATAGCACGTTGGAACGGATACAGCGGATGTTCGACCCGGATCGATCTCCTTTGCGAGTACCACTACCTCCTCGTCCACCGAAGCATCCTCGCAACCGTTCTCCGGAGCATCAAGACGACGATCAGCCTCCTGCGGCGTAGCTCTAGGGTCTTTTTTTTATTAGAATGTTTATTTTAGGATTTAAGTTGAACATTTTTATATTTAAATGTTTGCTAATTTGAATATTAGTTGTTTAAACATTTCATATCTTTAATGTTGCATAATTTTGTTAGTTGTTAATATCTGATTTTATTTTTTACTTTACAAATGGCGATAATTTGTTTTAACAGTTCAACAAAAAAGTTTCTCCCTGACTTACTAAATAAACCGTTGTTATTTGTTTATTTTCTTATATAGTATTTGAAAAAAACAAGATATAAATAACATTAAAAATACAAAATAGCACATTTAGTAGCGGTTTCAGAACCGCTACTAACTGAAGAAATACTAAAAAAATTAAATTTAGTAGCGGTTTTAAACCGCCACTAAGTTACTAATTATAAAAATAATTTAATATTAGTAGCGGTTCTAGAACCGCTACTAATGTATACTCAGACACATCTGCCACCTGTTAACTTTCCAACGGTCTGATTGAGTTAGTTGCGGTTTTAGTAGCGGTTAAAGAACCGCTACTAATGTCTAAATTTCATTTTATAAGCCCTTGATTCTTTCCAATTCATTTTCACATTTCATTCAAACTATTAAGCTCTTTCCTTCTTTGATAATATCTTCAGTCATATGATGGATAAATCTTGGATAAGTTTGCCACGGACGTCTCCCCGCTATTTGGTTGGTGTTGACCACTTTTTAGATTTTGCTTTCAACCGCACCGGTGTTAACAATCAGATATTGTGTCCTTGTCCGAAATGTAAATTTAAGAAGTGGCATCCCAGAAATGTTGTGCGTGAGCATCTTATACTGAAACAATTCCCATCAAATTACACATTCTGGGGTATTCATGGCGAGAACGATGATGATGGTGGTGAGGTAGTTGCTCGAACATCTCAGGTTGGAATGCAGATCGACGATGACGATGATGACAATCATGTGGATCCATTTAACGATGTTGTGCGTGATGCTTTCGGGGTGCAAGGTGACGGCATCGGGAGTCAGGAAGGGGTTGAAGGACCACTCCCGGAGTTTTTTCGAAATGAAGCTGCAAAGAATTTTTTCGACCTTATGACGGATTCAGATAAGCCATTGTTTCCAGGTTCTACTAAAAACTGCCTCTCATTTCGTTTCTAGTTTTGTCACATAAACGTTCATTTTAGAATAAGAATAATGTTTATTCAGGGTGCAGTAAATATTCAAAACTATCATTTCTTGTCAAGCTCTATCATATCAAGTGCTTGTGTGGCTTCAGCGATAAGGGGATGTCGATGGTGTTAGAATTATTGGGAGATGCATTCTCTCAGGCAGAAATCGCACCATCATTCTACGAAGCAAAGAAGACTATTAACAAGTTGGGATTGAACTACACTAAAATCCATGCCTGCCCGAATGATTGTATGTTGTACTGGGGAGACGACGCCGGGTTGGACAGATGTAAGCGGTGTAATGCGTCTCGGTACAAACAGGAGAAGAGGGGTCGAATAGCAACCAAGAAGCCTGCAAAGATTCTAAGATATTTCCCCCTGACTCCACGACTTCAGAGGTTGTATGTGTCATCCAAAACGGCGGAGCACATGCGGTGGCATTCATCAGAGCCCAACGTCGATGGGAAGTTGAGACATCCTAGGGATGCTGAGGCTTGGAAAGCGTTTGATGCTCGATTCCCGGAATTCGCCAGTGACCCGAGAAATGTACGCCTCGCTCTCGCATCAGATGGGTTCAATCCGTTCGGGAATCTTAGCACTACGTACAGTATATGGCCTGTGGTATTGATACCGTACAACTTACCCCCTTGGATGTGTATGAAACAGAGCTCATTCATTCTTTCGATGATTATTCCGGGGAAGAAAGCTCCTGGAAACGATATAGATGTCTACCTTCAACCGTTGATACAGGAGTTGAAGGAACTTTGGACCAACGGAGTTGAGACGTATGACGCTTACAGTAAGACGCTCTTCACACTCCGTGCATCGTTGATGTGGACAGTGAGCGATTTTCCTGGACTTGGCACATTGTCTGGTTGGAACGTGCATACAGGCAGAGCTTGCCCCAACTGCAACTTTGACCAAGACTCGGTCCGCCTTCCTCACAGTCGCAAGTGGTGCTTCATGGGTCATCGGCGGTTCCTTCCTGGCGGTCATAGGTTCCGGCTGCAGAAGATTAGATTTAACGGATCGCAGGAAATGAGGGATCCTCCTACGTTTTTGTCTGGCGCAGATATTCTTCAACAGCTTGAAGATGTTCATGTAGAGTTCGGGAAGACAGACGGCGTTCAGCCTGGGGGAAGAAGGGGACGCGGCCAGTCCCAGGGGGAAAACGTGCAGCAATGGCGAAAGAAGAGCATTTTCTTCGAGCTCCCCTACTGGAAATCTAATCTACTTCGCCACTGTCTTGATGTCATGCACATCGAAAAAAATGTGTGTGACAATATTTTGTACACTTTACTCAACGAGTCTGGAAAGTCCAAGGACCATCTCCAAGCAAGGAAAGATCTGATGGCGATGGGAATACGTGAAGACGCTTGGCCGGATGAGAATGACAAGTTTGCCCCAGCCTCATTCACACTGACAAGAGCCAACAAGGAAGTCTTCCTCTCCACACTTAAGGACATCAAGGTCCCTGATGGTTATTCAAGCAACATCTCAAGATGTGTGGACATGCACTCTAAGAAGATTGCCGGGTTGAAAACCCATGACTGCCACGTTTTGCTCCAGCAATTCCTACCTCTGGCAATTAAAAGCACATTGCCCCCGGAGGTGTCTAATGTTTTGGTTCAACTCAGTTCTTTCTACCGACGGTTGTGTGCAAAAGTTTTGGACAAAGCAGAGCTGGATCAATTGCAGGAAAAAATTGTTCTAACGCTCTGTCATATGGAGATGATATTTCCCCCGTCTTTCTTCACGGTCATGGTTCATCTCACTGTACACCTCGTTCAAGACGCAAAGATGGGCGGCCCGGTTCAATACCGCTGGATGTATCCCATAGAGAGGTCCGTTGATTCATTTTTCCAGTGGTTTCATGATTTTGTTTCAGTTACCTGATTGTACTTGTAATTACAGATACTTGGGGAAATTGAAGTCGTATGTGAGGAACAAAGCATCTCCAGAGGGTTCTATAGCAGAGGGTTATTCTGGTGACGAGGTGTTAACATATTGTTCGCGCTATTTTGATGATGACATCGAGACTTCATTCAACCGCCCTCCTCGTGTCGATGACAGCCCATCAAATGTCCAGTCACCTTCCAACACATTATTCCCGCCAGTCGGAAAGCCAGTTGGAGGAAGTCAGTATTACAGGCTCACTCCCACTGAGAGGTTGCAAGCACACAGACATGTCTTGACAAATTGCCCTCAAGTGGAGCCCTACATTCAGTAAGAATTGTAACACTATATACACGTATCATGTTATTCTTTTTATTTCCAAACCACATAACCCTCTGATATGTTCCATTGGAATTTAGGGATTTCCGCCGCTATGTTAAACGCCAACTACGAAGCCGCACAAGGTCATCTGCCGAGGTGGACAAAAAGGTCCATCGAGAGTTTCCGGATTGGTTTGCACAGAGGATACTCAATGACAACAACCCCCATGCGCCTGATATGATAAATCTAGCAACCGGTCCACTCGACCATGTCAGGAGATATACGGCATACAACGTCAACGGCTTCAAGTTCTGCACCATTGCAAGGGATGAAGGTTCTCTCACCCAGAATTCCGGAGTCTTTGGCACATTCGGAACAAGGAGTTATGCCAGCTCACGGGATACAGACATGCGATTTGGAGGCGTATCATACTATGGAAAGCTCGTGGACATCATCGAGCTTAACTATCAAGGTCATTTCACCGTGCCTCTCTTCAACTGCATGTGGGCAGACACCAGAACTTCTCGAGGCATTACATTGGACATCTTGGGCATCACGTCCGTAAATTTCTCGAGGCTCATTCACACAGGGGAAATGGTAGATGATGAGCCGTATATTCTTGCCTCACAGGCGCAGCAAGTTTACTATGTGGAAGATCGGACACATAAAGATTGGCACATGGTGATTCATATGAAGCCGCGTGACCTCTACGACATGGGTGACGAAGATGATCTGGAACTAGGCAGCCAACATTTCGAACCTGAAAACTTCGACAACCTCATTTCTGAAGAAGACGGTCATTTACAAGTAGTTAGGTGAGCATTTTCACTACAAATAATTTAAACAAATTTCAACACCTTTAGCAATAGAAATTTATATATTTGTTTATGTTCTTTTTAGGCAGGAGCAAGAAGAAGATGATTGAAGCAGCCAACCATAATTATTTTTTCATTTTATAAAATTTTCATAAAAATTTGTATCAAACGTTCATATATCATATTTTTTTTAATGTAGGTTGAGCTTTTTTTTTTTAATTAAAGACATCTAGTAGCGGTTTTAGAACCGCTACTAATTCTGCGGATAAGTATTAGTGGCGGTTCTAGAACCGCTGCCCAAACCGCTACTAAATCGCGCACAAATCACTATAAATATCCACCCCCTCCCCTCATTTTTCTTCACACATTCATTCAATTATTCCTTCTCCCTTTCCATTCAATTTATCCTCAGTCTGACCGTTAATGCCTTTATTTTTTGTTCTGAAAACAATTTATCTTATATTTCTTATTATTTAATGTGTTTTATTTTCTATTCCGAATTAATTTGCTAATTTGTTTGCTACTTTTTTTTTCAGGTAACAATATCGAATTATTTCCCATTTTTAGTGATAAAAATGTTTTAATTTATTATTCATATTATTCTTATAACAAATATAATTACTTGTTTATTTTTAACTATTTCTTTTTTATGTGTTTGATATATTGTTTTTTTATAGATATGGTTGTTAATATAGTTGAGAAATTTTTTTTATTTTAACAATAAGAACATTTTGTAATACACTAATTTATTATCATTGTTTTTTGATTACATTTGATCATATGACTTTGATTATATAATATCTAATCTGGGCGTTTTTTAAAATCCTTAAACTTTAGTAGCGGTTTTGAACCGCCACTAATAAATTGGACATTTTTTTATTCTTTTTAATTAGTAGCGGTTTTGAACCGCCACTAATAAGTTGGACATTTTTTTATTCTTTTTAATTAGTAGCGGTTTGAGAACCGCTGCTCAAACCGCCACTAATAAATGGACCAATTTTTTTTTTAATTAGTGAACCGCCACTAAATTGAGAATTGAATTTTTCCACGATTATGCTAATTTTTGACATTAGAGGCGGTTCTCTTTTATTTAGTAGCGGTTCTACAAACCGCTACTAATCAGTAGCGTCTTTGACTTTGTTACACGCGGTTTCTTTAACCGCTAGTACATGTTTGTCACGGACGATTTAGTGGCGGAAACAAGAACCGCTGGAAACATGTTAGTAGCGGTTAGAACCGCTACTAATCGTCATTTTTAACCGCTACTAATGCACGCTTTTTTTGTAGTGTTAGGCCATCTCTAATTTCAGGACAAAAATAGATATGTAAACCTTAGACTTTTTGTATGGGTTGAGCACCTACAGCTATATAATTGTAATCCACTTTTATATATTTGTTTAAAAAAAGTCTCTCAAGCAGCAACAATCTAATAAATAACATAGTCACGCAAACAGCAACATAAACTAATAGAGAGAATCAGGTAGAAATTGTCAACATAAGTGTTGGTAGGAAAATGAAGATGCAGAATTTGTGATCTTGAAAACAAACAAAAAGCACAAGGTACATTTAAACTAATGATCAACACATGGGTATGATCTGTCGCCAAGGCCCATTAACTTATGCTTCAGCAACTGGACTTGCCATTGTGGAGGATCAATATCCAACAATGAAGCATCACAGAAGGAAGAGACCGATAGGAGACCCAATGTAGATGGTTCATCAAGATGAACATAACGCACAAGAACAAAATCAGCATTAGATTGTTCCATATGAGTTGTCACCAATTGTTGGACAGCCTCGACCCAGGAACTACGTATGTTGCATATTACTTCATTCTAAGCCCTATGTTGATTAACAAAAGATGAAGCAGAATTAGCGTAGCAAAATAGTGTGCGTACATACCGACTAATAAAACCACAACAAATGTATATTTAATAAATAGCATGATGGGTGTTTATTTATAGACTGCAAAATGATGAAGAATTGTTTCTCAGTCCAACCACTTGTATTTCTTGAAGTTACAGGGGAGGAATATCGGACAAACCCGGCGACATCTGTATGATGATGTAGTAAAATGTTTTTTGATATCAAAGGACCATATAAAAGGAAAGAAAATGAGAAAGAAAAACATGCTAACCGAAGAAACCATTATCATGGAAATGGCGCCAGGCTAAAGCATAAAGAGGCATAAGGTTATAAGTTAGAGAAGGGAACTCCGCACTGCATTCCTTCATGACAGTCTTTGGATGGAACTTAAGGTGAAATCTTTCATGGACCCCTTCTCCGCCAAGCTCTACTGAAAGACTAGTAACCTCAAAAACAGCTTCAGGACTAATCATCCACATGAACCGATCTCTCACACCTTCATCTTCCATCTTTACCGTCATGCGAGTACCCTTTCACAATAAGCAAGCATGTCACCGATTCAGAAAATTCAGATAAGAGATGAAAAGGAAAACAGAGTAACGTGTATAGGATTAGGACGAACCGCTCTATCGTAGAACAGGATGTCAAATGAAACAACTTGTTTCATTGGAACATTCAGAACACCTACGTAGGTGATAACTTCGTGGGGAATGAGCGGTCCACCTTCACCGTTGTGGTGAAATCGGTCCATGCAGGGTGGACATATTCAAAGTAAGCTTCGTCAAGGTATTCCATAGTAGGAAGAAACCTTGGGATATCTACAACATCGACAACATTAACGTTAACAGAAATCATAAAGCAGGGTTATGGTTTGACGATAGGAAGATTGCATAAAAGAGGGAAGAACAAACCTGGTTGCGATATGAGATGAAAAAGGGAGGTGTGACAAAAGCGTTACGATGAAACAAAAGACAACAACCTCAGGCATATATATTTGTATGAGGAAGAAAATTCACCCAAGTCAATGCACGGGAACTTAGCGATTTGAAAATGAATTTTTCGTTCGAACTTGAATTTTAAAGAGTACACTGAATTAAGAGGGAAAACTCAGAGTAGGTATGGCCTGGCACGAAATACTAAGGCTCATTAGATGGCTAATGAATAGTTTTTTCAGTCAGGAGCCGTGACATTTGATCAGCTTGGATGATGAAGATGGTGGAAGAGGTTTATATGATACATTGATACCAAAAATACTTTCTCTTAACCCCCGATTTTTATAGCTTTAATGCATTTAGTTTTTCTAGGTTAGTTCATTAGGCTCCTTGAGAGACAATCCGGAATCGCACCACTATAGTGTAATCTTTGGTAAATAAATATTTTGCATTTGAACCCCAAGGCATATAAGAAAGGCTCAGATCAGCCTGGGATATGAAAATATGACTAGTTTACAAAGTCCGGTCCTCAAATGATCGTGTTCAGGGCCGACCCGTGGGCTTTAGGCCCACTTAGTACTTTTCCCTTAATGTTTTTTAACTTTTTCCATAGAAAAAATTTAAAACAATAAAACTCTTATTTTAACACATAAATATCATCAATATTAAGTTACAATACAAATAAACACTAATAAATCATCAAGCAATGATAAATATTATCCATAATTAAATAAGTCATACAAGAGAAACTACTCAACAATAAAAACTAAGCATCAACATTGTGACCATCATCATCTTCACCACTATCATCAATATCAACCGCATTTGATTGCACTTCACTTTGAGTAAGCTCTGTTTGAGTGGTAAAAATATCAGAAATTTCTTCTCTAATATCATGAATTTTCACTGTTTAATTTTTTAAAAAATAAAAATAAAATATAATGGTCATAACGAGTTGGCTCTTTAAGCCCTCGACACTATAAGGAGGGGCCCGTTAGGCCCGATTCCCTTCTAAAGCTTCAAAATCAAACCTGTCCCTCCGTTAAATTGGGCCTAAATGGGCTGGCCTGACAGGCCTGGCCTGAAATACCGTCTCTAAATGTAACATTCATCTCTTGATGTTTCACTAAGATTTTCCTGAAAAGTATTACAAAATAGTCACAATATACTAAACAGTAATTGGGCTTAAGGTCCTATATGACTTGTTCGGGTCATCTTAATGGTAATCATATGGATTAGGAATTAAAAAGGACATTGAGCAAGTCAAAGTAAAACGAGTTGAGAAGAACAAAAATAAATTGCAGATCTAGAGATTTTAATCTTCTTGAATCTCTGCCATATTCTTCCATTTCAAAGCCACCCGACGAAGTGTCTCTGTAGAAGAACCATCTTCTTTAAGAGCATTAGTTGAAGCATCCTTTAAAACTATCATTTTCTTGCGAATCTCTTTACCTTCTTCACCTTCCATTAAACTATTTACCATTTTAGCAATCTCTTCCCTTCCCACTGTGCCATTTTCATTACCCTTTGGCCTCAACGCCACTTTAAGACTATCAGTTAACATAACAGCATTCGCACTCTGTTCTGCAAATAATGGCCATGCTATTAATGGCACTCCCTCTTGTACACTCTCAAGAACAGAGTTCCAACCACAGTGACTCAAGAACCCACCAGTAGATCTATGGCTAAGGATTTGAATCTGAGGTGCCCATGATGGAATAACAAAACCCTTCTCTTTGGTTCTCTCTAAAAACCCTTTTGGTAAGAAATCCAATGGATTTTTATCATTTGAAGTATCAAGGTAAGCAGCACAAGCAACATTACTTGGTGGTCTCATGACCCATAAGAATTTTGTACCACTTAATTCCAACCCAAAAGCTAGTTCATTGAGCTGTTCTTGAGACAATGTACCACCACTCCCAAAAGAAACATAAAGAACAGATTTAAGTGGTTGATTGTTGAGCCAGTTTAAGCAGCCCGACCCGTTTTGCTCACTACTTGACCCGCTTTGTAAAATGGGTCCAATAGGATATATCTGAGGCTGCTTCTTCTCTTTCATTTCTTCTTGTAAGGCCTTTATTATCTGACTCTCTAACTCTGTGAAACTATTGACTAGAATTCCATCGGCAAGATTGATTCTTCTACAACGTTCAAGAAATTGCTTGTAAACTAGACTGCTTCTATTTTGAACTGAATCTGGGAGATCTCTGCCATGAATTGGAGCACAACCTGGTAACTCTATGGGATCTTGTAGGTCTCCAAACTCACAAGAAACAATCTCACCCAACTTGGGAATATAGAAATAGAAAGATGAAACCATAATAGATAAAGGGACATACACATAAGATGAAATGTTGAGTTCTAAAGCAATATCCAACACTTCGTTGGCGAAAATATCAACAATTAAAGCCGCAACTTTATTATTACTTGAACTCAAGGACTTCAATGCCTCACGAATGTAGGCTAGTGAGAGAGTGACTGTTCGTTGAATTTGAAGGGCAATATTGTCTTGAGGCATATTGTTGTGAGGTACAGGAGGGAGGAAAATGGGGTTTATGTTTGAAGGAAGAGTTTGAAGGTAGGATTTGGAGGAAGAAGAAAGACAGCCAAATGATGGAATGATGCAGTGGACATAAAAATCTGGGTGAATATGAACAAGTCGCTTGGAGAGCTCAATAATGGGAACCAGATGGCTGAACCCAGCACTGGGAATCACAGCTATGTGTGTTGTTCTTTTCGCCATGGAAATGAATCAGAGGTTAATTTTGTTGCTTTAGCTTTTGCTGTTTCTGATTGTTTATGGAAGGAGAGATGGATATGGATATATTTATAGGAGAGAAGTAATTTTTTTGTAACTTCTCTGCATCTTCCTAAAGGGCTAGTGGAGTTTAATTTGATGTTCACTTCCTGATCAAATAACATGTGAAAGTCCGCTATACTCGGTTTCAAACTTCTAAGACATTATACATGAGTAATACTACAAGGTTTTCTTCAGTCATATGACCTCTTACGTTATTGACAAGTCGTATGGCCTTTTACGTTATTGACAAGTCATACTTGCATATTAAATTTAATTTAAAGAAGTCAAAGTATTGTTACAAAAATTATCACTTGACATTTGGTGTTAGGTTAAAGTATTAAAGATAAGATGAAGGTGTAAAAATTACTCATGTAATTTAGTTCAAGTATTGCAATATATATATATATAAATATATTTTGCCCAAAAGTATCCACATAATTATTAAAATGAGTAAAAAATGTTCATGCCATCAATATATACTAACGAAGTTAAGTTTTTTAACGTTAGGGAGAATAAATGTGCATAGATAACCACATAGCTTGGCCTAAAGTGTACCTAACACTGTTGACTTTTTGTTTGGCTTAAAAGTGCCCACATAATTACTAAAATAATGTCTGCTGACCAAGTTAGGTTGAGTTGGAGGTTTAGAGCCAATCCCAAGGTTCAGCCCGAATCGTATAATATTTTTGAATATGAAAATTAACCAAAATTTCAAAGGAATTAAATCTTTTCAGACTCTGAAAAGCCCAAGTTTAAGTCCATCAAATAAATTACTATAGGCCCAAGCCATGGCCCAGGATAATCAACACTTACTAACGCATATGTTAGAAACAATCATTCATTTACCCAAAAAATCAGAATCCACCAACGAAGTTGAACCCAACTAACAAATATCATTTAAATCATTCATCCAATATATGGTTAAGAAGAAAATTATAAAACAAAATATTAGAAGAGAGAACTCCTTAAAATATTTTTTATCATGTTTGGAAGTTTTCTTTTCTAATATTCTATCTTGCCTTTGATATAAGATTTATTTTTGGTGCTAATATTGATAATAACTTATAAGACCTATTTCTAGTTTTATCAATTTATTCCCACATTACTCATATTGTTGCTTTCTCAATAATAATCAAGGGTAGAAAGGAATTAGAAAATATAATAGGAGAGTTTTAAAAAAAATATGTCATATATAAGCTAATTTAACTAACATGCTCAATCTAATTAAATTAAATAAATATATCATATGATTAATCTTTTGTTCCATTGGGCTGAACCAACTAACCTGGATGCATGACTGGGCCTGGCCTGGTCCCCATGGAAAACAAATATTACAAACAATACAAACAAACAATAACAAAGCATTATCCCATTAAGTGGGGTCAGCTACATGGATCGCACGACGCCATTGTACTCTATCGATAATGGAAAACAAATATTAGGTACAAAAAAATATTCTATACTTATAAATGATTAATAAAATTTATTCCTTACTTTTGTATAATGTAAGAAATCAATTTAAAATATTTTTCAGTTAAAAAAAATTTAAAATATTTTAAAAAAATAAGATATTGAATTCCTAAAAAATGTTTTTGCCATAAAATCATAATATAATGTAAATGATGCATCATGAAAAATAAGTATATAAGTTAATTAATACTTAAAAAAAAGTAATATATAAATATATATATATATATATATATATAACAAGATATATGGAGTTGATTAGGAGAAACTTTTTCTAAGGTATTTTTTATTCACGTAAATTCAAATTTAAGGTTGGACACTATAAAACTTGTTGGCATATATGTCTTTTGCCTTGTGGGAGGTTTTCAGGGTCGGATCGGACCGGACGGTCTGACCGTCAACCGAAAAGAAAGGCGGTCCGTTTCACAGAGTTAAGCCGTCTGAAGAGTTGATCCGGATTTGGTCGTCCAGAGCCGCCGATTCAGCCGGAACTGTTATTTGGAAACCGGACGAGTCAAACACCAGAATTCTACAGAAGAGAAAGGAGAAAGAGGGGAACACAAGAAAGAACAAGATGCAGGAAAAAAAATCGATTTCTAGCATGATTACCTCCATAAGATATGATTTTCAGAAGTTCAATAATATCACCGATGACTCGCGGATCTGAAGCATAGAACCCTGAACGAAGAAGCACCACAACGGCAATATGAATAGACTGTTGAGAGAAGTGAAGGAAAAGACGCCTCGAAAGATGAGAAGCGTATCCCATACGCCAATAAGCTCTGGGCAGAGAGATTTTTTATCAACTTACGCAGAGAGATTTAAGGATTTGAAATAATAATAATAACAATAAATTATTAATATCGGTTGAAATTTTTTAAAACGTCAAAATTCAGAAAGGGTTAATTTGATTTAAGATATATTTTTTCCTGAAAAAAATTCGGGATATATCAGGATCCCAGTTTGTTTATTGAATCAAGATATCTTCTTTTTGTTTTTATTTTTGGGAACTGAATATCTCCTTTTAATTTTAATATAAAATACGATGGGAGAAAAGTAAATTAATTATGGGGCTATTTTTTTCTTATGTATTGGCACAATCAATATTTAAAGATTTGCAAAACAAAATATTAATACCGTAACATTGTGATATTTTAAAAGATAAGAAATATTATAAAAATGAAAATTTTAAATTATTAGTTTTTTAATTATATTTATATTATATGCTTGTTAATAAATAATAATTGATAGTGTTCGATTTATTTTGTGGGAACTTTTTTTTATAAAATTTTATTCAACCCATTATTTTTCATGTATCTTTTATTAAGGAAATGAGTGAATTGTCTTGTATATAAGATTTAAGAAACTATAATAGAATAATATTATTTTTAATTTAATAATTATATTAGCAGCTCAACCGAACGGATTGACTATTTCAACTTTTTGAACCATGACCCGCTTACTTTTTCGGCTCAATATTCGGTTCAGTTTTTAAAACGTTCACATAAAAATGCACGGAAGCCAGGATAATATGTAAAAAAAATATTGGCAGCATTAGTGGAAAGACTCTGGAAACACGTCAAATTGTGATAAACTTTATGATCATTATTCTCAGAATGAGTTTGGGTGCTCAGCACTTTGATGAACAATCAAAACCCATCGGATTTAAATATCTGGGTATGATATGGGCTGTTCAAAATTTTTTTACTTTATTTCTTTTAAAAAATGTTTTAATAGTTATAGAATTTAAAATAAAAACAATTTGGACTACTTTTTATAAACTGATTTTTATTTAAAAAACGTATGCTGAAAAAAGATAAATTAGGATGATCCAATTCATATATGGAAGATCCAGGTTTGATAGGTCTTGGGGCCCAAACTAGTTCCATTATTTACTTATTTTCTCCTGTACAAATTTCCTATGATGGACTGATCTCTTATATAAAAATAGCATTTTATTTTTAGTAAACATACTCCCTATGATGAAAGTACCAAAGGCATATGCTCTCTAGGAAGCAACATATCTCATGGCAAGTGTGGAACATTTGTTTAAGAAAATTTAAACAAGGAAGTTCTCATTTTTGTCAATGTTACATCTATTTGCAAGGATATAATGATATAATCTAATCAAACCCCTTTGAAAAAATGTAGGTGACTCTGGACGACCATTCTTACCCAAAATGTCTACTAACAACTTTACTATGAATCTTCAACTCACCTCCTCAATCAAGATTCTTATTCAAAACTGATCATCATTTAAGTCAACAAGAGTTCGCGATTTTAAATCAATTTCAATTCATGTTATTTCTTTTAAATATTTTCAGTTGTATTTTAGTAATTATGTGTGTTGCACTTGTTTTGGTACTTTGTAGGATTCATGGATAATTAATATCATTTTGTCTTTTTTCAAAAAAATCCAAATTTCCATATCATTTTAACTTGTAGATAATTATCTGTCTCGAACCTCAAGTTGTCTGAAAATAAAATATATGCACATTATATGGTATTGATTGGCTTTCATTCCAAGAGTTTAATTTTTCAGCTAGTCCTGATCCAGCCATCTTGTTCCGAGGATTCTTAAATGAATAATTATATGAACTTAGTTGTAAAATAGTTCAAATCATTTTAGTATTCGGGCCTATTTTAATTATTAGTTTTTGGAGCATAACTTTAGGAAATGGTAGAAATGATTTTGAAAGATATATTTTGAACATAATAGATTTTGTTAATAAGTAGTTTTGAAAAAATATTAGTGTTTAGGTAATTGTTATTGAAATCACCTTTTTATGTATAAGTTACCAAAAAAGACATCAGCTAATGTAATCATTACATACAAAGGATAAAATTCCATTTATAGAAATTTCAAATTAATAAGGAAATTTAAATACTTTGTCCCAAAATACTGAAAAAGTTGAAAAAAGTCTTTTCAAAATGTGTTTTAAAATGTCCAAACTATGGTTGTGATTAAAACCACAATAGCGGCTCAATATGTGGCTTTGTGAGCCCCTTCGATCAAAACCTTAAGTAGGTAACTCTTTTCGGTCGGTCAGCTGAGATGACATCCTATCGATTCTTTTTTCTGACATTTTAGATGGTGCTTCACTTAACCTTTTTATTGGTCAACCCCTCCGGCCTTCATGTTAGAATATCCATACCTAGCCCTTTCTCAATAAAAATACCATTATAACGGATACAAATCTTTGGGAGATTCATACTCAAGAACTAGTTATAATATTTGGGGAACTCAATGCCTTAAATGGCTCATCTTTCAAGGAAACATCCCTAATGTGAGACTTGTGACATGTAGGTGAATGTGCATGATGATATTGAGATAAAACATCATACAAGTTGCGGATTTTTTTTTTTTTATTGGGAAGCATCTAAATTAGAGCAAGTTCCATAAGACTTGATATATATACATATATTAAGTTTGAATATATTTACCATGAGCCACATTATTCATGTTAGAAAATAGTGCTTCAAATAAATATACATTGATTTTGCATTGATACGAAGATTTTTGAAAGCCCAAATGAGCAAGAATGAGAGAATTTCATGTTGCCCTACATATTCTTCCATTTCAAAGCCAGCTGACAAAGTGTTCGAGTAGAAGAACCGTCTTCTTTATGAGCATTAGCTAATGCATCTTTTAAAGTCATCATTCTCTTACGAATCTCTTTACCTTCTTCACCATCCATCAAACACTTTACCAATTTAGCAATCTCTTCCCTTTCAACTATGCCATTTTCATTACCCTTTGGCCTCAATGCCACTTTCAGACCATCAGTTACCAAAACAGCATTTGTCCTCTGTTCTGCAAACAATGGCCACGCTATTAATGGCACTCCCATCTGTATACTTTCAAGACAAGAGTTCCAACCACAATGACTCAAGAATCCACCAGTGGAACTATTACTAAGGATTTGAATTTGAGGTGCCCATGAAGGAATAACAAGACCCTGCTCTTTGGTTCTCTCTAAAAACCCATCTGGTAAGAAATCTAATGGATTTTGATCATTTGAATTATCAAGGTAAGCAGCACTAGAAACATTACTTGGTGGTCTCACAACCCATAAGAAATTTTCACCACTTAGTTCCAACCCAAAAGCCAGTTCATTGAGTTGTTCTTGAGACAGAGTCCCTCCACTCCCAAAAGAAACATAAAGAACAGATTCGGCTGGTTGATTGCCAAGCCATTTCAAGCAATCCGACCCGTTTTGGTCACCACTTGACCCGCTTTGTAAAATGGGTCCAATCGGATATATCTGAGGCTTCTTCTCTTTCACTTCTTCTTGTAAAGCCTTTATTGTTTGAGTCTCTAATTCCATAAAGCTATTGACCAAAAATCCATCAGCAAGGCTGAGTCTTGTACAGCGCTCAACAAATTGCTTGTAAATCTCAGTGTTCCGATCTTGAAGTGCATCTGTGAGATCTTTGCCATGAATTGGAACACAACCTGGAATCTCTATGGGATCTTGTAGGTCTCTGAACTCACAAGAAATAGTCTCCTCCAACTTGGGGATAAAGAAATAGAGAGATAAAACCATAGCAGATAAAGGGAAGTACACATAAGATAATATGTTGAGTTCTGAAGCAATATCTAACACTTCCATGCAGAAAACATCAACAATTAAAGCTGAAAGTTTAGTATTACTTGATCTCAAGGACTTCAAAGCTTCATGAATATGGGGTAGTGAGAGAGTCACTGAGCGTTGAATTTGGACGCCAGGATGTTGATTGTTTTGAGGAGTATTGTTGTCAGGTACTGGAGGGAGGAAAATAAGATTTATGTTTGAAGGAAGAGAATGAAGATAGGATTTAGAGGAAGAAGAAAGAGGCCCAAGTGAGGGAATGATGCAGTGGACATGAAAATCTGGGTGAAGATGAACAAGTCGCTTGGAGAACTCAACAATAGGGACTATATGGCTGAACCCAGCACTAGGAATCACAGCTATATGAGTTGTTGATTTCGCCATGAAAATGAAAAAAGCTTGTTTTTGCTTAGTTTCTGCTTCTGGTTATTTTGGAAGCAGAGATAAATTAAGCTATGAATTTATTTGTGTGGAAGGAGAAAAGTGGGTTGTCTCCAACTTCTCTGCATCTTAAAGAACGTTGACAATTAGAATATTGTGTTCACAAAAAGTTGGAAATTTTGTTTCGGATCACTACCTACTAATTATAAGAGTTACTAATTATAAGAGTCAGTTGACCTTTTTTGGGAGATTAAGGAAGCAAGTTAGGCCCCTAAATCTTAATATATGCGAAATGTAATTAGATTATATAATAGTTTATAAGTAAAATAACTTAGTTTTGAGGAAAAAAGACAGATATAAATAATTCATAGTGGTGTATTTTGCATCTTTAATTTTTTCAAAAAAGTCAACTGTCTCTTATAATTAGGACAGGAGTACATATGGAAAGATAAAATAAAATGAAGAAAAAGGGATCAATTGAGCATTGAACTCCCAAGTGCGTGTCAAACTTGAATACTTTGTGAAAATGATTGATCATTTCATTCTTTAAGAAAATAGAAGTTGAATTTTTGTGCTGTATATCTAGACTGATGCTGACGTTTAATTAAGGAATAAAAATTTGGGGAAAATCCTATATTAAAAATATTATCGGAGAAAAGGACTTTTAAAAACTCTATACATAGAAAGAAATGTTGTTCTGTAAATTTATACACAGAGAGCAAAGTTGCTCTAGGTTATATCATTTTAACCAATAAAATTTTTAATGGGAGACTTTTTCCTAATTTTGTTTTTTTTTTACGAATAATTAATTTACTTTGGGCAACAACCAATAATCCATAAAAATTTCTTAATTTGAATATGTAAAAAGCACACATTTAGTTTTTTAAAGATGTTCTATTTTAGTCTTTAATAAAGGGACATTTCAATACAATAAATTGACGCTATTGGCTTAAAAATTCAAATGTTGAAATATTTTCAAATGCTAATATATTAAATTTAATTTTATGAATAACGATGATTTGCTAAAAAATCATTATTGGAGACTAGTGATATTAAAATTAAAGAATTAAAAATATTCATTATATATACATTTAGCTCTCAAAATTTACATCAAATTTAATTTTACTCATTTAATTTCATGAAGTTTAATTTTAGTCCTTAACCTTAACATTGCTAGTTTATTCATTTGACGAAAAATAGTGACTCTACATAATAGTGACAAAGTGTGCTTGTGATAAAATTAATATTTCTTATTAAAATAATTAATTTCTAAGTTTATTAAATGATTATATTTAAAATTAGGGAATGATCACGTTTTAAGTGATTAAATATTGTTATACTTTAAAATATAAAAATGTTATAATCGTATTTTGTTTGGCCTGAACTAGAGCTGGGAAAACGGGCCAGCCTGCGGGTTGCGGGCTGGCCCGTCACAGGTTGCGGGTTCCATGGTTCGGGCCTGTGCGGCCCGAATTTTAATGGGTTGCAAAAACCCCAACCCAACCCAGTTGGGTGGCGGGTTGGCGGGCATTTTTTTTAAATTTTTTTTAAACTTTTTTTGTTTAAAAATATCAAAAGAGACTAAATAAAGTTCTTAATCAACAAAAAAATCAACATTGTATCAACTAAAGTAGAATACCCCAAATACCGTAAAATTATTAATTCTAAAATTACATATTTTTTGTATTGACATCTTACTACTTTTATTTTACCAACAATATTATTAACAAAGTTTAGATTCTATCATACAAACACCACAATTGGTTGTGTCAACCACAATTTATATATATGAAGTGTCTAAAAAATAACATAATGAATTAAAATGAGATTTTTCTTTTTTTAAAAAAATATATATATGGCGGGCCAGCCCGTCAACCCGTGGGCTAGCCCGCCTCAACCCGAGGGCTACACGGGTTGGGCCTGTGCAGCCCGCGATCAAATGGGTTGGGATTTTCCCAACCCTAACCTGCTTTAACCCGAGGGCTGGTGGGTTGAGCCAGCGGGTTGAACCCATTTTCCCGGCTCTAGCCTGAACTCATCACCAAGGCCAACTTGATATGATGTGTGGGATTGGGGCAATCAGGCTGGTGAACACCCCAAAATCAATTCTATTTAGTTGTAACAAAAAAAGTCTTATTTAGTTAGTCATCAATGGCTGGTTCAATTAGTAAAGGGGTTGACTCATAACCTTAAGGTTGTGAATTTAGATTTTCTCGATATGAGGATCTTATTAGTGGGTGATTTGTAAGTACCTTCGTAAACACTCTTTGAGAGTTCAGATTGTAAGCGCTTTTTAATTGTAAAGGACTCCTCTTTCCTTAATGAGTCCTCAAAACCCAACTTATATAATTTTTTTTGTACAAAAAAAAGTTTAGTTAAATTCAAGCATAGTAGAGCCCATTATTATTGAAGCAACGCTGTCCCGAAGATATTTTCTCAATGTAACATTCATCTCTTGATATGTCTCACTATGATTGTCCTTAAAAATAGTACAAAAATTTCACAATGTAACGTTCATCTCTTGATATGTCTCACTATGATTGTCCCGAAAAGTATTATGAAATAGTCACAATTAATGTACTAAACAGTAATCGGGCTTAAGGTCATATATGACTTGTATGGAATGGGTTTCCCCTCTAAGCATTTTGCTTAGGAGGGAGCGCTTGGCACCATTAGTGAATCATGGTTATTAAAGAACTATTAATCTCACCCATTTATTCATATTTTCATTTTCATTTTATTAATTCATTAATTCCTATTGAAGTCAATTCACTATCAGCTTTTCTTGCCAGATTCTTCTCCATTTTCCCAGCAATATCTTATTTTGTTTTCATTCTATCAAACCTTAACTGTCTCAAACTCTCACCACAATTTCGCGCCTTTTCTCCCAAAAACATAATTCTAATGAAAAATTTTGTCAAACAATTACTCTGGAAATTCTTATCATTCTCATACCAATATAGGATAGGAAAATTGAATCAGCTACTTCAAACAGTAAATAATTACCGAGAAAATCCCAATTGAAAGATACATCATGAAACAAAAATTAGTGCAGAAGATAGAAATAACTGAAGAGGCAGAAGAGTGATAGAACAAAAGTTAGGCAAATGGTGAGAGAAATAATTAAGGGTTGAACGCAGCAGCAAATTATGGCAAGCAATATTGGTCGACGTGAAAACAGAGAATACCTATGATAGTGGTCAACGATATTGCAGCAAAAACAGAAAACACAGAATAATCTGGGAAGAATAGTTGGAAACATAATGGATGGATTCATTGAGATTTAATGAATTAATGACAATAGAAATAAAAATATAAATGCATGGCTGAGATCAAGATTTCTCCTACGGATAGGATTCAATTTAAGTGCTTAGCACTCCCCACTAAGCAAAGTGCTTAGCAGGGAAACTGAGTCCGACTTGTTTAGGTCTTAATTATAATCACATGGATTAGGAATTAAATAAGGACATTGAGCAAGACAAATTTAAAAGAGTTAAGAAGGACAAAAATAAATTGCATATCTAGAGATTTTAATCTTCTTGAATCTCTGCCTTATTCTTCCATTTCAAAGCCAACTGATGAAGTGTTTTTGTAGAAGAACCATCTTCTTTGTGAGCATTATCTGAAGCATCTTTTAAACCTATCATTTTCTTGCGAATCTCTTTACCTTCTTCACCATCCATCAAACTCTTTACCCATTTAGCAATCTCTTCCCTTTCCACTATACCATTTTCATTTCCCTTTGGCCTCAATGCCACTTTTAGACAATCAGTTACCAAAACAGCATTTGTCCTCTGCTCTGCAAATAATGGCCATGCTATTAATGGCACTCCCATCTGTATACTTTCAAGACAGGAGTTCCAACCACAATGACTCAAGAACCCACCAGTGGAACTATGGTTAAGGATTTGAATCTGAGGTGCCCATGAAGGAATAACAAGACCCTTCTCTTTGGTTCTCTCTAAAAACCCATCTGGTAAGAAATCTAATAGATTTTGATCATTTGAATTATCAAGGTAAGCAGCACTAGAAACATTACTTGGTGGTCTCACAACCCATAAAAAATTTTCACCACTTAGTTCCAACCCAAAAGCCAGTTCATTGAGTTGTTCTTGAGACAGAGTCCCTCCACTCCCAAAAGAAACATAAAGAACAGATTTGGCTGGTTGATTGTCAAGCCATTTCAAGGAATCCGACCCGTTTTTGTCACTACTTGACCCGCTTTGTAAAATGGGTCCAATCGGATATATCTGAGGCTTCTTTTTCTCTTTCATTTCTTCTTGTAAGGCCTTTATTATCTGACTCTCTAACTCTCTGAAACTATTGACTAGAATTCCATCGGCAAGATTGATTCTTCTACTACGTTCAAGAAATTGCTTGTAAACTAGACAGCTTCGATTTTGAACTGAATCTGGGAGATCTCTGCCATGAATTGGAACACAACCTGGTAACTCTATGGGATCTTGTAGGTCTCTAAACTCACAAGAAACAATCTCACCCAACTTGGGAATATAGAAATAGGAAGATGAAGCCATAATAGATATAGGGACATACACATAAGATGAAATGTTGAGTTCTAAAGCAATATCTAACACTTCATTGGCGAACATATCAACAATTAAAGCCGCAACTTTATTATTACTTGAACTCAAGGACTTCAATGCCTCACGAATGTAGGCTAGTGAGAGAGTGACTGTTCGTTGAATTTGAAGGGCAATATTGTCTTGAGGCATATTGTTGTGGGGTACAGGAGGGAGGAAAATGGGGTTTATGTTTGAAGGAAGAGTTTGAAGGTAGGATTTAGAGGAAGAAGAAAGAGAGCCAAATGATGGGATGATGCAATGTACATGGAAATCTGGATGGAGATGTATAAGTCGTTTGGAGAGCTCAATAATGGGGACCAAATGGCTGAACCCAGCACTAGGAATTACAGCTATGTGAGTTGTTCTTTTCGCCATGGGAATGAATTAGAGCTTAATTTGATCGCTTTAACTTCTGCTGCTTCTGATTGTTTATGGAAGGAGAGATGGATATGGATTAATTTATAGGAGAAGATTGATTTGTTTGTAAATTCTCTGCATCTTCCTAAAGGGCTTATGGAGTTTGATTTAACGTTCGTTCTTTATAGAAGAAAAGTCATTTGTTTGTATATTCTATGCATTCTTTAAAGGGCTTGTGGAGTGTGATTTAACGTACGTTCACTTTCAGATAAAATATCATGTGAAAAGTCTCGCCATGAAAATGAAAAAAGCTCTTTTTTGCTTTGTTTCTGCTTCTGGTTATTTTGGAAGCAGAGATAAGCTATGAATTTATTTGTGGGGATGGAAAGTGGGTTGTCTACAACTTCTGCAACTTAAAAAACGTTGACAATTAGAATGTTATGTTCGCATAAAGTTGGAAATTTCGTTTTGGATTACGTATGGAAAGATAAAATAAAATGAAGAAAAAGGGATCAATTGAGCATTGAACTCCCAAGTGCGTGTCAAACTTGAATAATTTGTCTCTTTGAAAATGATTGTTTTCATACTTATCAATAGTAGTAAAGTGGAGTTCGATTTCACTTTCACTTCCTTATCATTAATGTGAATGCCTCTTTATACTGGAAGCTAAATTTCTAGGACATTATTATACTTTAATAATTTATCTCTTCGAAAATGACTGAGTTTCATACTTTTAGAAAATAGAAGTTGAATTTTTGTGCTATAGATGCTAACGTTTAATTAAGGAATAAAAATTTGGGGAAATCCTATATTTAAAATATTATTGGAGAAAAGGACTTTAAAAAACATTATACAATTTATACACACAGAGAGCAACGTTGCTCTAGGTTATGTCATTTTTACCAATAAATTTTTTGATGGGAGACTTTTTCCTAAATTTTCCTTTTACTAATAATTAATTTACTTTTGGGCAACAACCAATAATCCATAAAATTCTCTTAATTGTACATTTAGTTTTTTTAACTTTAAGATGTTCTATTTTAGTCTTTAATAAAGGATCATTTCAGTACAATAAATTGACGACGCTATTGACTTTAAAAATTAAAATGTTGAAATATTTTCAAATGCTAATATATTAAAATTTATCTAATGAATAACGATGATTTGCTAAAAAATCATAATTGGAGACTAATTATATTAAAATTAAAGAATTGAAAAGATTCGTTATATACATTTGGCCCTCAAAATTTACATCTAGTTTATTTTTACTCACGTAATGTCATAAAGTTTAATTTTAGTCCTTAATCTTAACATTGCTAGTTTATTTATTTGACTAAAAATAGTGACTCTACATAATACTGACAAAACGTGTTTATGATAAAATTAATATTTTATATTAAAATGATTAAGTTGTAAGTTAATTAAATTTTTTTAAAATATTGTTATACTTTAAAATATAAAAATGTCAAGCGTATTTTGTTTGCCGTGAACTTGTCACCAAGACCAACTTGATATGATGTGTTGGAATTGGCCAATCAAGCTACCAGGTTTGGTGAACAGTCCTATTCAATTCTATTTAGTTGTAACAAAAAAAGTAAATCCTATTTGATTCGCTATCAATGATTAGTCCAATTGGTAAAAGGTTTAGCTTATAACTTTAAAGTTGTAAATTTAGATTTTCTCGATATGAGGACCTTATTGGTGGGTGATTTATAAGTACCTTTATAAATACCACTCTGTTCCTTATTATAAGTCCACCCTAACTACTTCCCACATACCAAGGAGTGGAAGTTATAGCATTAAATATATCCTATTTTTCCAACTTTACCTTTATTTAAGAATAGGTGTTAAAATAATATTTTATACATTATAACCCTTCTCTCTCATCTTCCCTATTTCCAACACAGGGGTAAATTAGTTATAATAGCATTAATTAATCCCAAAGTGGACTTATATTTTGGAATAAAAAATTTGTGGTAGTTAGACTTATAATAAAGAACGGAGTGGTACTCTTTAAGGGTTGAAATTGTATCGATATGATGACTTTATTGATAGGTGATTTGTCAGTACCTTTATAAGCGTTTTTTTTTTATTATTGTAGAGGACTATCATGGCCTTCGTGAGTCCTCAAAACCCAACTTATATGAATTTTTTGTACAAAACATACTTTAATTAAAGTCAAGCATAGTAGAGCCCAGTATTATAGAAGCAACGCTGTCCCAAAAATATTTTCTCAATTTACATAAATTCAAACTCAATTGTATATTTAAGCAGTCATAGTCTTTTTCACTGAGAGTTACATTTTTTGCTAGGGTATATATAGTTTCCTTTTCTCAACATAAAAATGACAGGAGAATATAAAAATAACATTGCCAGCACTAATGTCAGATTTTGAGAACAAAGAATTTTAAAGTTTACCATCATTATTTTCTCATTTTCTCTTTTGCAAATTTCAAATTTATCACTCCGTGTTAAAATTCCCCTAGCTTGAAGTCATTTCAACTTTTAGGAGATTAGCTGCCTTGACTCAAACTATTTGAGAATAGAAAATTGAGCAGGTTAGGTTTTTGGCTTTCTTTGATTTGTAGCGTTTTTCAAATGTAAAAGAAGAAGCGACCATGATAGCTGCCTTGAAGCTCAAGTAGTTTGAAAATAGAAGATTGAGCGCAGGCTAATTAGGTTACAGATTTTCATTGATTACTAGCGTTCTTAAAAGTAAAAGAAGATATAAAAGGACAAGGGATAACATATTTTAGCTGTCACTTTTGTGCTGGCATAGAAATTTTTTTTTTTTTTAAAAAAAGAGTGCAGTTTATTTTCAACGAGATTTAAATCAGAAAAATGAAATCAGCTTTTTTTCTTAATCCTATTATGTACCATTCTAGTTCTAGAACCAGTTTCAGTGCTTATAAAAAAGATCTTCATTTTAACTATTCATATTTAATCTGGACGATTATTAAGATTTAATATTTTTAAGTTTATGATTTTTAAATGAAAACTATATTTTTTTAACAAAATGATAAGTAAGAGATTATCTTTATTTTACATTCTTTAAAAGTTAAAATAACTATTATTTAAAAATCATAAACTTAAAAATATTATATATGGAGCATTAAGATTAAATCTGAATAGTTCAGAGGGGAGGAGCCCCTCTCATCTCTCTAACAAGCAATGAAATTAGTTCCTTCCTATCCTTGTTGTAAGAATCTAGTAAAGGGGTTTACTTTGATCTAAATGTAAAATCATAATCATTTATTCTTTCAAAATTCATAATTTTTCCATAAATTTACATATTGATTGCACCTATTAATTAGCGGTTGTTTTTCTACAAGAAAGTAGTTTCCTTTGCAAATAATTGAAATAGATATTTTAGGAAAACCAGGGCATATGTTTTTATACTAATAATGAACTTAACATATTTTCTAAATATCTATAAATTAATTATCTATTATTGGAGAGAATAGTTAATTGTTTTTTTCTTATAAATGTTATGAATGTCAAATACCTACCAATGTTCTCATCTTCTCTTTGCAAGAAGTTTTTGACCACATATAATAATCATACATACTCACTTTGAATGTTTTATATTTATACACACACACAAATCCTTTGGGAAAGAAGATATAAACAACACTGATACACTAAACCAAATTAGTATCAATGAAGAAAGCAACTCGAATCGCTGTGGTTGCCAGTCCAGGATTCAGCCATCTTGTTCCAATTCTTGAGTTCTCCAAGCGACTTGTTCAGCTTCATCCAGATTTCCATGTCACCTGCATCATTTCTACACTTGAATCTACCCCAAGTTCCTCCATAGCTTACCTTAAATCCCTTCCTTCAAACATAGACACCATTTTTCTCCCACCAATCCCCAAAGAAAAACTACCCCAAAATGTTATTTCAGGAGTTCAAGTTCAACTCACTATAACTTTATCACTTCCATATATTCACAATGAATTGAAGTCCATGAAATCCAAAAATGGCCTTGCAGCTTTGGTTGTTGATGGTTTTTCCTTAGAAGCACTAGACTTTGCTTCAGAACTCAACGTTCTTTCTTATGTATACTTACCACAAGCTGCTATGATATTTTCACTCTATTACTACTCATTAACTTTGGATGAGACAGTTTCTTCAGAGTTCAGAGACCTAAAGGAACCTTTAAAAATCCCAGGTTTTGTTCCAATTCATGGTAAAGATCTCCCTACTCCATTTCAGGATCGATCAAGTTTAGGCTACAAGCAATTTCTTGAACGTGCCAGAAAACTCCATCTTGTTGATGGAGTTCTTCACAACAGCTTCCAAGAATTGGAACCAGAGATAGTTGGAGCCATACATGAAGAATTCCAATTGAAGAAGAGGGAAAAGCCTCAGGTTTATCTAGTTGGACCCATTATACAAACCGCGTTAAGCAACGAGACAAACGGGACGGATCACTCGGATTATTGTTTGACATGGTTGGACAATCAACCAGAAAAATCTGTTCTTTATGTGTCATTTGGGAGTGGTGGGACCCTATCTCAAGATCAGCTCAATGAATTGGCTTATGGGTTGGAATTAAGTGGAAAAAGATTCTTATGGGTTATGAGATCACCAAGTAAGGTTTCTAGTGCTGCTTATTTTGATACTTCAAATGATAATCCTCTAGATTTCTTACCACAAGGGTTTTTGGAGAGAACTAAAGAACGAGGTTTGGTTGTTCCTTCATGGGCCCCACAGATTCCAATCCTTAAACACAATTCAGTTGGTGGGTTTTTGAGTCATTGTGGTTGGAACTCGACGCTTGAGGGTATTGTTCATGGAGTGCCATTTATAACGTGGCCACTTTTTGCAGAACAGAGAATGAATGCTGTTTTGTTGACTGATGGTTTGAAGGTGGCTTTAAGGCCAAAGTTGAATGAGAAGAATGGGATAGTGGAAAGAGAAGAGGTCGCAAAAGTTGTGAAGAGTTTGATGAATGATGAAGAAAGTAATGAGATTCGAATGAGAATCACAGTTTTGAAAGATGCTGCTGCTAATGCACTGAAAGAAGATGGGTCTTCCTCAGTAAATCTCTCTGTGTTTGACATGAATTTAAGACAGACAAGAAGCTGAAGCTATCAAAGTTTGTATTACACATGATGGAATACAACGGCATAACATTGTATTGTCAGATATATTTTGCTTTTGGATGTAATTTTAGTTTTTATGTTGTGTTTAATAAGTCAGTATAATGAGATATGAAACAAATGATGAAGATTTGAAGAAGGTATGGACACACACACACTCTTCAGCCAACTGATTATCTTGATCATATGCATTGCCTAAAATACCTTAACTTCGTGATATAAATTTAATACCACCTCCGCTTAATATATGAGTTAGTGTATAACTTCAATCCATTTTGAGTTTCACTCCTAATATAAAACTAATTTCAGTACATTCTGTCTCTGAAGTTTATAACTTTTCTTCAAACTATCTATGTTTTTTTTTTATATACAAATCAGCACAAATTCCTACATAGCATAATCAACTTAGGACCTAGCGTCCTCTTCTACCAACAAAGCAATAAAATCTGGTGCCTGGGTAAAAAACACCACGTTCATCACCCCATGAACTTCATGCTTGGCCAGAGCATCCGCCGCTCGATTATTTTCACGACCGCACCACTCAACTTGGACTTCCCAATCCCTTGACAACATGCCTCCTATTTCTTGTAAAATCTGCACATGATGGCCCTCATCCGACACCGAGTTACCAACTAAATCAACTAATTCACGACAATCACTTTCAATGATAATATATCTCAACCCTATTTCCCAAGCTAACTTCAAACCCCACAACGTAACATCCCCCATGCTTCTGCCTCGAAACTGTTAAATCATAATATCCTTAAACATGAAACCCCCTAAAACTCTTCCATTATCATCACGAGCAAGGCCACCACAAGCAGCTTCCCTTTCTGACCAAGCTCCATCCACGTTGATTTTTGCATATTTAGAGGAGGTGGTTGCCATCTACTCTAATCCCTTCCACAAGCTAAATCCTTTACCTCTTTACACAAAGGCCATCTCGCACATGCCTGAGCCTTAGCCACTATCTGTTGCACTGGTACTTGCTTGCCTTAAAAAAAAAACCAATCCATTTCTAGGGAGCCAAATTTCACTACAAACAACTGGGAGCCATACTTGCCACTGCACACCATAAACTTCAAACCTGCACCGAATATTCCAACCTACCCTCTGTTTACTTTTTTTTATGGAGATTAGGGAAGTAAAATAGACCTCTAAATTTTAATATATGCTATAATTAATTAGATTATATGTTAGTTTATAAGTAAAATTAATTATTTTTGAGAGAAAAAAGTTGAACATAAACAATTTAAACTGATTTATTTTACATCTTTAATTTCTTCAAAAGTCAACTTGATCTTATAATTAGAATTGGATAGAGCATTTATGAATGAAAAAGCAATAACCTTCTCTTTAGCTGGTAATAAAGTCTCCCATACTGAACAAGCTCTTATACAATCCCGAAGGGCATGAATATCTGATTCCAGTTTCCTACCACACAACCCACAGGTAGTTGAAGAAGCTAGACCACGCTGCATTCTAACAGCATTAGTAAGAAGATGGCCATGTAAGCATAACCACAGGAAAGCTTTCCACCTTTGGGGTACCTTGAGCTTCCATATACGACACCAAATCTGATTTGCTGAGGACGACACACTCTCTCTCAATGATTCATAAGTTGAACGAGTAGTAAAAGTGCCAGATGCCGTGCGCTTCCATAAGGGAACATCCGGAGAGCCGCAATTACTCTGAAATTGTAAAATTTGTCTAACAATACTACCAGGGAGATATGGTAAAAATGCATCAACGTTTCACCCACCTGAATCTGTTCGAACATTGATCACCTTCTGGTCAAGTAGCTCTGACGGAACCTCCTTAGTCACAACCTCACTTAATCTTGGTAACCCAGGAACCCATGCATCCCTCTAGAACCTTATTGATTTCCCATCACCAACCTGCCACGATATATTATCCCTAACGTCCTTCCACATACGTTTGATCCCATACCAAACTTGAGAACCTATCCTGCGAGTGCTAATCTTTGGGACTAGATCCTCACTATATTGATATTTCTCCCTTAAAAAATGCACCCAGAAAGCATCCTTACGGGCAATCAAACACCGACCCAACTTCATCATAAAAGCATTATTTTGTTGCCGAGCTTGTTTAAGACCAAGCCCGCCTAACCTTGTGCTCTCACAGGCCTTATCTCATGAAACTAAGTCGACCTTCCTACTACCATCACCACCTCCCCACAAAAAATGGCAGCACCATTTATCCATCTCCTTACATTTAGTGACTGCTATGGGAATAGACTGCATGGTATAAACCGGTAATGTAGACATTACTGATTGGACAAGAGTATGGCGACCAGGAAGCTAAGAGACAATAATTTACTCTTCTAATTCTGAAATTTATAATCCATCCACTACTACAAAATACCCTTTTCATGTCACCAATTAACGTCATTTAATTGTAAACCTGACATGAAAAAAAACGCGGTGGCATTTTTGTAATTAAGTTGGAGGCTGAGGGAGAAACAACGTCACATAATTTGTCAATATGTGACGTTGAAAGAAACCACGTCACACAAAAATTATGTGTGAGAAACCACGTCACACTTAGGTAAGTGTGACGTGGTTTCGAGGAAACCACGTCACACTTTACTTAGGTGGTATGTGTGACGTGGTTATACCAAGGCACCCGGCAAATTTTTCATTTAGCGCCAACACCTCCCCCCATTAATTTTTCATTCCAAACTCCCAGCTCCCCCACCCCGAGAACCCCCCACCCCCAGCTCCCCCACCCGAAATCTCTCTCATTCCCCTCTCCCTCTGTTTTTTGAAACACAGCACTCCCTCCGGCCTCCATCAACGGCGATTAACGGCCCTTCACGGCGGAAGACGCTTAGGAGGGCGTGGGTCATTTCAAGTGAGTTCCTTTTTCCTTGTTTCCTTTCTTTTCTGGCTGAATCGAGTGAGTTTGGGGGAAGAATCAATCCGATTTTGGGGGGTTTTTGAAGCTTCTAAATTCATAAAATTGAATCCTAGGAGTCGATTAATCACTCTTGTGAACGGATTTGAGCGATGAAGTAGCATTGGTTAGGTTTTTCCCAAATTTCTTCCTCGGTCACTGTTCATCCGACATGGTTCTTGCTTGTTTCTTCCTCGGTCACTGTTCATCCGATGATTTTTGGTTCATTAAAGAATAGAAAGGAACATAAAACAGATGTTGCATGTTGAATCTTGTTGAATGGTTGTTGGAAATTCTATTTCCCTCTCCCTCTGTTCTGTTCAGTTCCTTATTCCCTCTGTTTCTCTGTTTGGCCGTAGAGATTGATGGGTTTTTGGTGTTAAATTTCTAGTGATTACTCTATGATATTTTCGTTAATTCATAAGTAATATATGATTTATTTTTCCTTGTCATTTGGTTTCTGTTTTCCCTCTGTTTCGGTTGGTAATGAGAAAGGAGGTGGATGATGAATTTGAAATGTTGGATATGTGGATTCTGAGTGTTGATTATGAAGGAACTGTGATGGTGATAGCTGATTTCCTTGTCTTTTAGTTCTGTGTTTGGTGCCGTAAGGAAGTAAAGAAATGGATTTGGGAACTTTTCACTAAACTAGTTCTGTGTTTGATTCTGAATATTTGTTATTTCCCTGTCCTAAAGGTCAAATAAGGCATAAGAACTTATCACTATTATTGTTGGGGTTAACTAAACAAGGAACAATCAGTTTAATGGTTAAAATATGCATAGAAATGTATGACTCTGTTTTGATGTTATAAAATAGGGGTTGAATATGAAATTATTCTCTAGTTTATTAATTAGATGCTACTATTTAAGTATTTAGTAAAGTGTTAGACAATAAGTTCTAGGAAATGTTATAAGTAAATTGGTATGAAGCAAATGAATAAGGCTTAGGAATCAAATGTAAATATGTTCAAACTTTGGGAATTTATAGTAGAATTCTTGGTCCGATGATTCTCAACTGATTGTGCTGGTAGAAGTTGTAATAAAAGGAAGAAGATTGAGTTAAAATTAATCCTGTGTGAGTGAATACCATGATAATGATTAAAAGTTCTAATTTTCTTCTGTGGATATTTATGTTCATGATTGGATTGTTCAAGCTTGAAGTAGAATTTTGATTTGAATACTCCTTTGCTTTGTTTCAGTTGGTTGGGATGGAATCTGGAATTTTGTTGCTCTGATTTGAATGTGATTTAACATAAATTTTGTAGAACATTTGGATGCTACGATCAGAAATCTTGTGGGTTAAATTGGAGTCTTTAAAGTAAATATTAACTAAATAACAGTATGAGCCAAAAGATACCAAATTAGAGGGTTCAATAACAGAAAAAGGGGAAATTTGTAATTGTTTAATTATGTAAGGTTGATTTTAATTATAGATGAAGTGGTTTGTGTTAGAATCTTAAGTTTTGATGAGGACTGGCCCATGGATAACATAAGTAAAATAAGTGTAAGTTACCTTTGAATTAAACAAATAAAATCTAATAGGTAACAGATCACTATCGCTAGAGCTAGAGCCTATCGCTAATAGATAAAGAGCCATAGCAAATGAAGACTTAGAAATAACAAAGTTAATATCTATCGCTAAGTCATTCACTATCGCTAAGAAATTCATATCACTAGAAGTTCTTTGATAACATGAATAAATGAAAGGAAAAATGACTAGCAGAAAAATGAACCAAGTCTTTGAACTAATGGAATCAGCTAGCGATAACAGGTTAAGCTATCGATAACAAAGTACTTCAAATAATGGACATTCAGATAGTTAGTGCCTGAGAGAAAATGAATTAACCAGCGATCACATAGTTGCTAGCGATAATAGATTTAGCTATCGATAACAAGATACCTGAAATAACTTAGAATATTCAGCAAACTAAGTATCCTTTAGCTAATGAGCAAACAAGTAACTAGCGATAATGTATCCAGCTATCGATAGGAGAATGCCCATTGTGATAATCTGATAGGCTGATACATTGAGCTAATAGACTAAGCTTGCGATAACATCTGTTGTGCATTACATGAATACTTGTTTAGCTAACAGCTCAAGTGCAGGAATTATTCTATACAGTTAGCGATAGCAAAGCATGCTAGCGCTACTGAAAAAGCTGCTATGCAAGTACAGTTCGTACAGATGCTCAGAACGCTCAGTCTACATCTCTCTTAGGTCACCCTACGCAAGAGCAGTTGAAGCTAGAGCAGAAAGTTAACCTCGATGAAGAAACTGCATTAATTGCCAACGGCTATGAGCTCTCAACGACCATATTCAAACGGCCTCATGAATTTGAACGCAATGGCAAATCTGAGAACAGTTATAAATACAGAACTTGAGCATTTATGAAAAAATGACAAAAAAGAAAGAATATTCATGAACACATTCATTGCTCTCTGATCTTTGTATTTATTGTTCTTAGTGATTTGATTTGTACTTTAGTGATTATCATTATCTGTTCATTAAGTGAACTTCATTATTGAAATCCTCTACTGTTTGAGGTTGTTCTAAAGCTTGGTGCTTTGAGAACAGGGTAGTAACCTTACAGGTAGTAAGGGAGAGTGTTTAGAGAGATTCTAAAACTCTGTAAAGGTTGACAGGTGAACCTGTGTTGTAAAACCTGTGGTTAGTGGAACCCAATGAGGAGTTGGAGAACTGGACATAGGCAGTGTTGGCCGAACCAGTATAAAGATTGTGTTGCATTAATTAGTTTTTAATTTTTGGAAGCACAATTCACCCCCCTCTTGTGCGATTTCCACTCTCATTTGGTATCAGAGCAGGTCTTCTCTGTTTGATTCCAACGAATCTGAGAAGTAAAGATCATAATGGCATCGCTGGAAAATATTCTACCTGAGGGAAGCTCCATTAATAAACCTCTTGGCTTTGATGGGAAGCACTACACCTTCTGGAAACTTAAGATGAAGATCTACATCAAAGCAAATGGGTACAAACTATGGAAGATCATCGAAGAAGGAAATATTGTGCCTAAAGACACATTGGGCATTCCAAAGGCTGAGGATGAATTTACATACGAGGATATTGCTAATCTAGAGTTAAACAGCAAAGCAGTCCTCATGATCCAAAGTGCTCTCAGTCAAACTGAGTTCTTCAGAGTGAGCCATTTGGACACTGCTAAAGAAATGTGGGAAGCTCTGCAGATTGCTCACGAGGGAACCACTGGAGTAAAAGATAGACATGTTGAAATGCTAGTTGAAGAGTTCCATAAATTCGAAATGACTGAAGGAGAAAAGATAAGAGACCTGGAGATCCGATTCACTCATCTCATCAATAATCTTGCTGCTCTAGGAAGGAAAATTACAGAGAAAGAGCAAGTCAATAAGATTCTGAAAGTTCTAAAAGGAGATTGGCTCATGAAGGTCACTGCCATACAAGAAATGCAAGGAGAATCAACTAAGTCTATTACAACCTTGTTTGGCAGCCTTGCAGAATATGAGCCAACCTTGATAGCCCAAAGGGAAACTCAAGGAAATTCTAAAAAGAAGTCTCTTGCTCTTGCTGTATCTGAGAAAGACAAAATTGATGATGATGATGAAGATGAAGATCTTGATGATGAGGACATAGCTCTCATGGCCAGAAAGTTTAAAAAGTTCTTCAGAAGAAGAGGAAGATTCCAGAGAAGTGGTTCTAGCTTCAAGGACTCTCAAAAGGACAAAGCTTCTGTGTGCTTTGAATGCAAGAAGTCAGGTCACTTCAAAGCTGAGTGCCCAAGTCTTCAAAGATTAAAGGAAAAGGAGAAAAAGAAGAAATCAACAATCTAGTGATGAAAGATGGAGCCAAAGTTAGTTTTGGTGGAAACTAAAGTGAAAAGATCACTGGAGTTGGTGAAGTTGGTCCAGTCAAGGATGTTTACCTGTAGATGGTCTCTGCCACAACTTGCTGAGTGTTAGTCAAAGCACGGATCATGGTAACTGGGTAATTTTTTACTCTAATGAATGTCTTATTGTTGATAAAAATGATTTAGATATAAATAAGTCTAATCTCAAGTGTAAGATAAAAGCAAACAGAAATGGAAATTTATACACTTTGGATTTATGCCAACAACTTGAAGAAAAATGTTTTATTTCAAATGATGAAACTTTTTGGCTATGGCATAAGAGACTAGCTCCTGTAAACTTCACTCAACTTGATAAGCTAGTCAAAAGAGAGCTAGTTATAGGCATTCCTAGCTTTAGGACTAAACATGATTTAATATGTGAATCTTATTAAAGAGGTAAACAAACAAAGTCCTCCTTTAAAATTAAGAAGGCAGTCTCCATAAGCAGGTCATTAGAACTAATCCACATGGATTTAGTTGGGCCAGCAAGAGTGAAAAGTCTAGGTGGAAGTCTATACACTCTTGTAGTTGTGGATGACTATTCAAGATTTACTTGGACTATGTTTCTTTCATCTAAACATGAAACTTTTGATGCCTTTTGTGTGCTTGCTAAGAAATTGCAGAATGAAAAAGGCACAAAGATTGTATCAATCAGGACTGATCATGGAGGAGAATTTGAGAACAAAGAGTTCATGGAGCTGTGTGATGAAAATGGGATTGAACACAACTTCTCTGCCCCTCGTACTCCTCAACAAAATGGTGTTGTAGAGAGAAAGAACAGAGTGCTCATAGAAATGGCAAGAAGCATGCTGAACGAGAAACAAGTGCCTCAAATATTTTGGGCAAACGCAATGAGCACAGCTTGCTATATCTCAAACAAAGCCTATATAAGAAAGGGGATGGAGAAGACTCCATATGAGCTCTACAAGGGAAGGAAGCCCAATATCAGTCACTTTAGAATTTTCGGATCAAAATGCTACATTCACAACAATGGAAAGGTAAATTTAGGTAAATTCGATCCTAAATCTAATATTGGCATATTCATAGGCTATTCAAATAAAAGCAAAGCATATAGAGTTTATAATAAAAGAAATCAAACTGTTGAAGAGTCTATGCATGTAGTATTTGATGAAACACCTCAAGAAAAACAACAATCTGTTGATGAGGATGAAGATTTTTCAAAGTTTTAAAATAGTCTCTATCGATAGCACCTCAGCCATCGATAGCAAATCCTGGAAAAAATACTGAAAATGATCAGGATGAAACTAAAGATGATCTAGATGAAGCTAATGAGCCTCAATCTTCCATAAGACATCTTAAGAATCATCCTCCTGAAAACATTATTGGAGAAATCTCAAAAGGAGTTAAAACCAGAAGGCAACTACAAAATGAAATAGAATTTACTTGCTTTCTTTCTCAAATTGAACCAACTTGCGTTGATGAAGCTCTTGCAGAATGTGACTAGATAGTTGCAATGCAGGAAGAACTTAATCAATTCAAAAGAAATCAAGTTTGAGATTTCGTACTTAGACCAAGAAATCATCCAATTATTGGTACTAAATGGGTTTTCAAAAACAAACTTGATGAAGTTGGACAAATTGTCAAAAATAAAGCCAGATTAGTTGCCAAAGGATATAACCAAGAAGAAGGCATTGATTATGAAGAAACTCTTGCTTAAGTTGCAAGACTTGAAGCAATAAGAATTCTTCTAGCTTTTGCATCCATAAAAAATATTAAACTTTATCAAATGGATGTTAAGAGTGCTTTTCTTAATGGATATATTAAAGAAGAGGTATATGTAGAGCAACCTCCTGGTTTTGAAGAAAAGTCTAAGCCTGACCATGTTTTTAAACTTAAAAAGGCTCTTTATGGTCTCAAACAAGCACCTAGAGCTTGGTATGAGAGACTTGGTACTTTTCTGCTTGATAAAGGATTCTCTAGAGGAAAATCAGATACTACCTTGTTTATTAATTATGCATAAAAATAATCACATGCTCATTGTTCAAATTTATGTTGATGATATTATTTTTGGTGTAACTAACGAAAAGCTCTATGAAGATTTTGCTAAGATAATGTAGGGAGAGTTTGAAATGTCTATGATGGGAGAATTAACGTTCTTCCTAGGCCTGCAGATAAAGCAAAAGAAGGATGGCATCTTTATCTCCCAAACCAAATATTGTAAAGAAATTCTCAACAAATTTGGGATGGATCTATCCAAAGAAGACGACACTCCCATGAGTGCCTCTGCCAAGTTAGATGTTGATGCACAGGGCAAAGCAGTAAATCAATCACATTATAGAGGAATGATTGGGTCTTTACTTTACTTAACTGCTAGTAGGCCTGACATTCAATTTAGTGTAGGCATGTGTGCAATATATCAAGCAAATCCTAAAGAATCTCATTTATCAAATGTAAAACGGATTTTGCGTTATTTACAAGGGACTCAAGAGCTTGGGCTGTGGTATCCTAAGGGAACTCAAGAGTACCTTCTTGCTTATACTGACTCTGACCATGCAGGTTATAAGACAGATAGAAAAAGTACAAGTGGTCAATGTCAATTCCTTGGTGGTTGTTTAGTCTCATGGGCAAGCAAGAAGCAAAACTGTGTCTCTCTTTCATCCACAGTGGCTGAATACATCGCAGCAGCAAGTTGTTGTACTCAAGTCTTATGGCTTAAGCATCAACTAAGAGATCTGGGTTTGGAATTCCCAGAAGTCCCCATTCTCTGTGACAACACCAGCACAATAAGCTTGGCCAAAAATCCAGTTCAACATTCCAGAACCAAGCATCTTGATGTGAGACATCACTTCTTGAGAGATCATATTCAGAAGAAGGATGTCAAGGTGGAGTTTATAACAACTCATTTACAACTTGCTGATATATTCACCAAGCCTCTTAAGTCAGATCAATTCATCTATATCAGAAGAGAGTTAGGAATGGTAAATCCAAATGAGTTGTGAATATTTTTGACTTAATTCTTGTTTTATTTTCATGTTATTCATATGAATTATCGCTAACTTAGGCATCGGAGTGCCAAATCTTAAGTTTATGCAGGACTGACCTATCGATAGTGAGTTCCACTATTGCTAGCTTTATGCAGAACAAAAGCCTGAGTCAAAATTGCCATCACTAGCTAAATGCATTATCGATAGCAAAGTCAGCTATCGATAGATGAAACTTGGAAGGAGTGAGTGATAAATCTAAGTCACTTGCTCAACGTGGGATCATGCCATCTAGCGATAGCAACTCTTACTAGCGATAGTAAGTCACTTAACAGGTCAGAATACGAAACGTTAGCTGATGTACTTCACCCATGGTAAAACCCTAAACCCTAAAACTTATAAAGGTGGATCACTTGCATTTGCATTCATTTTACATTAATTCTCTTCTACTCCAAACCTCTCTGAGCACTCAAGTCTACTCTCTCTCTCAAAACCCTAAACCCTAGAAATGGCCAGAACCAAATTTCCAAATGTGAGTGATGTTGAGACTACCTCTAGCTCTAAACCCTCTTCCCAATAAGCTAGCAAGAGATCTCGTACCCAGAAGAGTGTCTCATTTTCAAAAAAAGTTACTGAGAATCATCGAAAGCGTCAAAGAGTCTCCGACGCTGATACTCTCTATCTGTCAAGTCCAATATCAGCTCCCAGCGCCTTCTTTGCAGAGAAAGAAACCCTAGATAAGGTTACAGTTTGGGTAGACCTTGAATACTTCAATCAGAATGGTTTCAACTTGGACGCCTAGTTGCTCCCTTACCAAAACTGGATCAGTATAAGGAATGACTACAACGAAGAAGTTCTAAGGTCCTTTTACTCGAGCCTAAAAGCTACTCCAACATATAAGAAAAAGGAGTTGGTAAATGTTTCTTTTGAAGCTGTCATCAGAGGAAGGAGAATTATCTTTGGTTGGAAAGCAATCAACAGAATGCTAGGGATTTCAGGGGAAGAGTACAATAACTGGCACATAGCTGAGAAGTATTCTGAGGAAGAGCTAACTGAAATCTATGAAACTCATTCCAAAAAGCCTGCAGATATGCCTGTGCTAAATCGAATCCTTCACTACGTGTATACTAGGCTCATGACTCACAAATCTGGGAACTTCAACAGTTTTGCCAAGATTGACAACCCTTGGTTGGCCAATCTCATTCAGAAGATTCCATTAAATCCAGGTCAAATAGTGAGTATGGAATTGCTGAGGTTCATGTCTGAAAAATCTGCCAAGGCTCCACTTCCATACCCTCAGTTGGTATCCTTCATTTTGGAGTATACCAAAATCAAGTCTATAGGGGATGGAGAGAATAAGAAATGCAAACAAGTCACAACCTCCACCCTGAAGAAGATGGGAATCTCAATTGGTTCAGTCAGAGGGATTTCTGGCTCACAGTCTTAGGCTTCTCATGCCTCTGCCTCGTCTGCTTTGCCTGAATCCACAGAAGAAGAAGCTCAATCCAGAAGAGCTCCTCCTCATCCTCCTGCTGCAACTCAAACTACAAGTTTCTCCAAGGAAGTTATGGAGGAAATAGTCTTCAGGCTCTCTGCCGAGTTTGCTTTTGCTCTGGAGTCACAAAAAGAGGAGTTGCTAAAGCATATCCAGGAGCTTCAGGCTCAAGTGAAGAATTTGGAAGAATCCTTGAGACTCTCCAGCCCCATAATCCATGAAGGTAAATCATCATCCGCTCCTCACTCACCCCTTCATTCCCCAAATCATTCTTCTACTCCTTCTTCTTCTCCCAGTCCACCAAATTCCCCTCTCTGTTTTCACTCACCGTCTCATTCCTCTCCCAAACACTCACCTTCAACCCCTTCTAGTTCTTCTCTTCATCTATCTTATTACCCCTCTCCTTCCACCTTCAAACACCCTAGCGATAGCCCCCATTCCCAAGTCAACACACCTACACCTTCACCTTCACCAAAATCCAAACAGCCAACACCTCTAGACACTCCTACCGCTAACCCTTCCCCTAGCGCTAGCCCACAAACACAAGCCTCACCCTCCTCAAAAACCAAAGTCCCAACACCACCAGTAACCACTATCGCTAGCCCCTTTCCTAGCGATAGCACCCACACTTCACCACCAATCCAGCAAACCTCTATCACTACCACAAGTCATCCTTCTCCTCCCATATCTTCCTAAAATCCTGACCACCCCTCTTCCCTTACCCTTGCCTATGATGATAACAAAAAGGGGGAGAAACATGTAGAGAAAAATGTGGAGCAACTACTGAAGGATCCCATGATAGCAGAAGAAGCTGAGGAAGTTATCAGAGAAATTGCTCGCTGCTACATGGAATCAGAGGAGCATAGAATCCCTCCTCCTCCAGCACAGAGAAAGAGGAAAGCTTCAACTGCAAACCTAAAAGGGAAAAGGACCAAGAGAAAAGCAAGGAAAGATATATCCTTCAAGGTCATTCCCAAGGCTCTCTAAGAAGCTTCTACAGCCAGAGGTCCAAGAATAAAAATGTCAGCTCCAAAGCCAAAGGCCAAAGCATCTGAAAAGCTATCTCTGCCTCCAGAATTGTCAAAAGAAGACAAGAAAGTCATAGCTAAGATCTTAAGGCAAGATAAGAAAGAAGCAGCTAAAGCCAAGAGGGCAGCTGCTATGGCAGATAAGAAAGCAATTGCAGCACTCTTAAGGCAAGACAAGGAGGAAGCCAAAAAGAAAAAATTAGAAGATGATTTAGCAGAAGAATAATCTGCTAAGAATGAGATGGCTGAATGGAAGGCTGCTTATGAAGCAAGAAAGGCTAAATTGGCTGAATTTAAGGTGCAATATGAGGAACAGAAAAAAGGCTGAAGCAAGAAAGAAGGAGAGTGCTAAAAAGGTGCCACTCTCCAAAGAAAAGAAAGTAGCTACTTCTCGCCCTCGCAGAATGACAAAATAAGAAAAGAAAAGGGCTGAAAAAAGAGGCTGCTAACAAGAAAGCCCTTGAAGAGGCTATGAGAAAGCATAAAGAAGCCCTTGAGAAGAAAGTTGTCTTTGAGGCAAGGAGGAGGGCAAGAATAGAGAGAGATGTAGAGGTAGCTGCACAAAGGGAAAAAGAGAGAAGAAGAAAAGAAATTGCTCAAGGAAAACGGGTGTGGAAATATAAGAGAAGATTTCACAAATCCAAGGGTGGCTCTTCAGGTATTTCTATTAGAGAACTTGTTCAAAAAACTGAAGAAGAAAGAGCTAAGGGTGGCCCCAAGAGCATTAACAAAGAAAAATTCTTCTACTCAGACTCTGAGCTATCTAACTATCCTGATGATGGGTACTTTGCCACAGCCTCTGGAGCGAATTTTGAAAATGATTACACCCTCACCTTTAGAAATTTCTCTGAATACCAATCATACCTAGCTAGTCATGACATTTCTGATTTTAATTTTGATTTTGAAATTTCTTTTGAAAGGCCAGCTTATGAATATGAACTTGAAGGCTCTGACTCTGATAAGTCAGAATAAAATGTACAGTTTTTCATCTCAATTATTGCTCTGAACATAATTATATTACATACTCTGTACATGCATTGCTATTGTTTTATGTTCTGATATATGCTTATACTGATATATGTTTATGCTCTGAACGTACTTAAATGTATATGGTTTACTTATGTTTTGTCATCATCAAAAAGGGGGAGAATGTTATAATCTTAAGTTTTGATGAGGACTGGCCCATGGATAACATAAGTAAAATAAGTGTAAGTTACCTTTGAATTAAAAAAATAAAATCTAATAGGTAACAGATCACTATCGCTAGAGTTAGAGCCTATCGCTAATAGATAAAGAGCCATAGCAAATGAAGACTTAGAAATAACAAAGTTAATAGCTATCGCTAAGTCATTCACTATCGCTAAGAAATATCCTATCACTAGAAGTTCTTTGATAACATGAATAAATGAAAGGAAAAATGAACCAAGTCTTTGAACTAATGGAATCAGCTAGCGATAACAGGTTAAGCTATTGATAACAAAGTACTTCAAATAATGGACATTCAGATAGCTAGTGCCTGAGAGCAAATGAATTAACCAGCGATAACATAGTTGCTAGCGATAACATATTTAGCTATCGATAACAAGATACCTGAAATAACTTAGAATATTCAGCAAACTAAGTATCCTTTAGCTAATGAGCAAACAAGTAACTAGCGATAATGCATCCAGCTATCGATAGGAGAATGCCCATTGTGATAATCTGATAGGCTGATACATTGAGCTAATAGACTAAGCTTGCGATAACATCTGTTGTGCATTACATGAATACTTGTTTAGCTAACAGCTCAAGTACAGGAATTATTCTATACAGTTAGCGATAGCAAAGCATGCTAGCGCTACTGAAAAAGCTGCTATGCAAGTACAGTTCGTACAGATGCTCAGAACGCTCAGTCTACATCTCTCTTAGGTCACCCTACGCAAGAGTAGTTGAAGCTAGAGCAGAAAGTTAACCTCGATGAAGAAACTGCATTAATTGCCAACGGCTATGAGCTCTCAACGACCATATTCAAATGGCCTCATGAATTTGAATTCAATGGCAAATCTGAGAACAGATATAAATACAGAACTTGAGCATTTATGAAAAACTGACAAAAAAGAAAGAATATTCACGAACACATTCATTGCTCTATGATCTTTGTATTTATTGTTCTTAGTGATTTGATTTGTACTTAAGTGATTATCATTATCTGTTCATTAAGTGAACTTCATTATTGAAATCCTTTACTGTTTGAGGTTGTTCTAAAGCTTGATGCTTTGAGAACAGGGTAGTAACCTTACAGGTAGTAAGGGGGAGTGTTTAGAGAGATTCTAAAACTCTGTAAAGGTTTACAGGTGAACCTGTGTTGTAAAACCTGTGGTTAGTGGAACCCAACGAGGAGTTTGAGAACTGGACGTAGGCAGTGTTGGCCGAACCAGTATAAAGATTGTGTTGCATTAATTAGTTTTCAATTTTTGGAAGCACAATTCACCCCCCTCTTGTGCGATTGCCACTCTTTGTTTGTTCGTTTCTTCTATGCTTGGGTTGAGTGCATACTCCACTGTGAAGGATTGCTTCAGTCTTTATTTATGATAGTTGCAAAATTAGAGAGAAGTTATCTTTTGGTTAAAGTTACAAAGAAACTTTAATGGATGGTGATTTTGAACTGTTTAATTCATCTTGGTCACATTGTGTCCAAGGTTTGTTGATTTTCGATGATTCTGGATACTGATTTGTTGTTTTGAATCAGATATTTCTGTCATTGTTGTCATTTGGTGCTGCAATTTCAGTATTGGGTCTGACTTCATTTAAGTAAGCAATTTCTCCACTTCATTTTGGTGATCTTGAATTTTATTACTATTAGTACTATTATTGAATTTGTTTCTTTCATTCTAATACGATATATCTCAATAGCTAAAACAGTTAGACAATTATCTTGCTTATGCTTTCATTTCTCACTGGGTGTGTTTAACATTTGAACTATGAATTGCTGAGGCTGTTTGGTTTTCTGAGAATATTAGTGTGATTCAATCTAAATGCTTGAAGTAATAAAAGAAACTGCTTTGTGGTATGTGATTGGAATAGTCTGTAGATTGGTGTTGAATTAGTAATTGTATGATTTTGTATTTTCTGAACTGAAATTGGATTGTAAATGTAATTTTGGATGTCACATTTATAAGAGGAAGTTCTGCCAAATTTTTTAAAAAATTTGCATGAAGTGATGTTAAGTTCCTAGCATACCCATTTCTTCACAATGTAGTGAGATAAACTTGACTAGCTTGTTGGAATGGCAGAGGTTTAATAGAATGGATCATAGTTGGATGCATCAATTGAGAACCACTAAAGATTATCAGAAGGGTGTGGAAGAATTTATTGAATTTGCCAAGAGAAACGTGCCTAGTAAGAATGACATGTATCTTTGCCCTTGTGTGAATTGTGCAAATGCATATCGTAAGAGCGTTGATGATATAAGAGATCACCTTCTTTGAGATGGAATCAATCTCCGTTATAAGAAGTGGCTTTGGCATGGGGAATTGGGAAGTACCGTACATGCGTGCCCGTCACAAAATTTAGAAGCAGCAGTGGATGATGTTTGTGATGATGGAATGGACAACATGATCAATGACATTGGGGCGGAGTCACTTTCTGTGGTACATGAGTTTGACAAGTTGTAGAGTGATGCAGAGACACCGATGTTCCCGGGGTGTACTAAGTATACTCAGTTGACTGGCGTCCTGAGATTGTTGAAAATAAAGACAGAAAATGGGTGGTCGGACGTGGGTTTCTCGCAGATGCTTGAAGCTTTGTTTGATATGTTCCCGGCGGGCACTGTGCTTCCGAAGCGTATGTACGAGGCTAAAAAAGTTCTAAGCAAGATGGGCATGGAGATAAGAAGATACACGCTTGCCCTAATGATTGCGTGTTATACAGGAAAGAGTATGAAGGCCTAAAAGAGTGTCCAAAATGTAATACTCCGAGGTACAAGCCGAGGAAGGATGCCGTTGGTGATGATGATGGATCAAAGAAAATGGTACCTTTGAAGGTAATGTGGTACCTTCCAATTGTACCACGGTTTAAACGCTTGTTTGCAAATGAGGCAGAAGCAAAGAAACTGAGATGGCATTGTGATGAGAAAATCTCCAATGGAAGATATCTCCGACACCCTCCTGATTCTCCTCAATGGAAGAAGATAGATTCCATGTTTCCTAAATTTGGAGGTGAGCCGAGGAACCTTCGTCTCGGACTGTGTACAGATGGTTTCAACCCTTTCGGGAGTCTCAGTAGCACACATAGTGCTTGGCCAGTTTTGCTGGTCATTTACAACCTGCCGCCTTGGTTGTGCACGAAGTGCAAGTATGTGATGATGTCAATGATGATTTCGAGGCCGAAACAGCCTGGTAATGATATCGATGTCTACCTGGCACCTTTGATTGAGGATTTGAAGATGTTGTGGGAGGAAGGCGTATATGTGTTTGATGCGTACAGGCAGGAGACATTCAAGTTGCGAGCCATGTTGTTTACCGCAATAAATGACTTCCCTGCATATGGCAATCTTTCTGGCTACAGTGTGAAGGGTTATATGGCATGCCCTATATGTGAGTCTGACACACACTACCACCATCTCAAACACGAAAGAAAAACTGTCTACCTCGGTCACAAGAGGTTTCTTGATCGGTTCCATCCTTACCGTAGACTAAAGAAATGTTTTAATGGCTCATCTGAGTACCGATCTGCTCCGACACCCTTAACCGGGGAGGAAGTTTACCGACGTGTTGAGAATGTCATTATGGTATTCGGTAAGAAACAGAAGATGAAGACCTGTGCTGAGAAGATCATTTGGAAGAAGAGGTCAATCTTCTTTGATCTACCTTATTGGCGATATCTCGATGTGAGGCACAATATTGATGTGATGCATGTGGAGAAAAATGTTGGTGATAGTCTTGTTGGGACAATGTTGCACATACAGGGGAAGACAAAGGACGGACTCAATGCTCGGTTAGACTTGGTTGAAATGGGCATAAGACCACGGTTGGATCCTATAGTCAGTAAAAATGGCAAGAGGGCTTATATGGAACCTGCTGCTCATATACTTTCCAAACAAGAGAAAAAAAGTCTGTGTGAGTGTTTGAGTGGGATCAAGGTTCCGCAGGGTTATTCTTCCAATGTTAGAAGACTTGTGTCTATGAATGATTTGAAGTTGGTGGGAATGAAGTCACATGATTACCATGTATTGATGCAACAATTCTTACCAATTGCTATAAGAGGCATTATGCAAGATGATGTCAGGATGACTATAGCAAGACTGTGTATGCTTTTCAATGCGATCTGCAGCAAAGTCATCGACACTGAAAAGCTAGACGAGTTGGAAAATGAGGGTTACATTATATTGTGCCAACTAGAGATGCACTTTGCTCCAGCCTTTTTCGATATTATGGTGCACTTGATTGTTCATTTGGTAAGGGAGATAAGGATCTGTGGCCCGGTTTATCTAAGGTGGATGTACCCTTTCGAGCAATTCATGAAGGTCTTGAAAGGGTATTTCAAGAACCCACACCGACCTGATGCATCAATTGTTGAAAGATACTTAGTTAAGGAGGCAATGGATTTTTGCAAATCGTATCTAAAAGGGGTTGAGGAAAACCCACGACATGAAGATGGGATCGGTAAGGGGGTACGGGGTGTCAAAGTAAAGACTATATGCCATGAAGAGGTGTTACAAGCACACCTATACATCTTGAATAATATGGAAGAAGTGCAGCCTTATTTGGATGAGCATAAGAGGATCTTGAAAGAAAAGAACCCAAAAAAGAGTGACATGCAGATTTCTAACGAGCATAATAGGACATTCATTGGGTGGTTCAAGGAGAATGTTGAAAAGGAGACCGGTGGGCCGGATACAATAATATGGTTAGCCGGAGGGCCACGTTTTGAGGTTGTTACGTGGGGCTCTTTTGACATAAATGATTATTCTTTCTACACTAAGGCTCAGGACAACAACAGCACCATGCAAAACAGTGGCGTGATGGTGGTAGCCGAAGCCATGCACTTCTCCAGTTCGAAAGATAGAAACCCAAGATTGGCTTCCATGGCATATTATGGGCTAATCGAAGAAATTTGGGAAGTTAGTTACACCAAGTTCAAAGTTACAATCTTTAAATGCAAGTGGGTTAATAATAGCGCAGTTGTGATTGAACCCCACACTGGTATGATCTCAATTGATCTTCACAAGGTTGGGTACAGAGATGAGCCCTTTATTTTAGCAAGTCACGCGAAACAAGTGTTCTATGTAACGGATCCCGTAAATAAGCAATTGTCCATAGTCTTGCAAAGTAAAAAGCAAAAGGATCGTGCTCCCACTTTAGATCTTGATGAGATACCACCTTTGTGCGCAATTCTACTTGAACCAAGTGCATCGGAATTGATAGATGATGACGACTAATTTGCCTCTAGAAATGATCATTGTGAGGGGATATGGGATAACACCTAAAGTGAGAATCTTTTTGAATTATCATGTATTAAGTATTGTTATTATTTTTGTTTTGGTTTTGTGAAAGTTGTTGCCTTGTAATGACTCATCACATCTTTGATTTGTTAACAGGTACATCATGACAGATGATTCTAACAATCAGCAACAAAACAATCCCCCTTGAAAAAAGGGAAGAGGTCCGACGAAGCTCAAAGACATTATTCTCCGTCACGGGACAAATGTTCAGCCTATCCATGTGGAATTTGACTAGGACATGAATCCTATCGAGGAGTTTGGCACGAATTTCGTGAGCTATGTCGGTTTTGTGGTAAGGAACTGAGCAAGCATCTTGGTTGACGATTGGAGGGAAATCCATAAAGACATTAAGGATCAATGTTGGTCAGATATCTTGGTATGTTTTATCATTATCTATCTGTTTGTTCCTAATATGCATGAATTTGTTGTTTTAGATAACTCAACTAATGTGTGTTTTATTCTTATTTTTCTTTGCAGCAAAACTTCGATGTCCCAGACACCCAATTGTTCAAGGATTTTTGGTTGAATGAAGCGCGCAAGATGTGGAAGAATTTTAAGAATCTCCTAACCAGAGACTACATCCGGGGGGACAAGATGGGTCAAGATCCCTGTCAGACCTATCCCTCTATTGACCCGGAGACTTGGAAGACCTTTGTTAAGAAACGGCTAGACCAAAAGTTCCAAGTGTGTATAGGTTATAAATAGCTCTTTAACTTTGCTTCAAAACTGAATTTTGAACACATTATATTAATTAACTAACTTAGTTTTATTTTCATAAGAGAATAGCCAAAAACAAAAGGAGCGACAAGAAAAGAATATTTACAAGCACACAATGTCTCGGGCGGGTTACAAGTGGGTCAAGAAAAAGTTGATTAAGAAACAAATTGCAGAAATGGTGGAAGCGGCACAAACCGATCCTACCGTTGTTCTACGCCTCCGCCGCCCATCTCACGTCATACGAAATGGGCTGAGGGAAGGAAGTCTAAAGAAGGAACATTTGTCAATCCGGAGGTTGAAGCAGTTGCAAAGAGGATTGTAAGTATTTTACTTGGTTGTTTATTCCTTTATAGCACATTACAACATAAGATTTTTTCGATCATTGCAGGAAGAACTTGAGCAGCAGACCACCCAAAGGTCATTCACACCTTCTGGGAGGATGGACATCCTAGCCACGGCAATTGGGAAGCCCGATCGCCCCGGCCGGGTACTAGGGGAGCTCAGGACTGTAGGGTTTACCAAGTATTTCAGCCGTAGATCTCGATCCACCCGTACAGAATCTACTGAGGAGATATTGGCTAAGGCTCGGGCAGAGATGGAGGCCCAGTTGGAGGAGCGGGTTTCTTTATCCAAGCAGCAGATGAAAGCACAGTTCGATGGGCAACTGGACGTGAAGCTCCAGGAAGCTCTTTCGGGTTATATGGGGGAGCAGATCCGAGCGCAGATTAAGGGACAGGTCAGAGCGTCTACCATGCAGCTTGGACTGTCATCAAATTCTTCTCAACAAAGACAGTAGGTTTGACCATCTCCTATATATGTTAATTACCGAATTCTGGATTTATCAATTAGGGTCACTCTGTATATTCTCAACTCCTGTAGGAGTCCCCTGCTGCCGGCCGTCCAAGCGGTAAAGACAGCTGCAATTAGACTACTGTGCCGTTAGGATCAATTCGTGAGAATGAATCAAATCCCACACCAGACAATGACTTTGAAGTTGGATTAGAGTGTTATCTCCATCTCGATTTCCCTCGCCTGCACCCAGTCGCAGAAGCTTACCAGTTCCCGAACGCCTCCTTTATACATAATGTGCTTATTGGGGAGGACCAAGTGAAGGTGTCTGTTACAAATATCCTAAATGATGAGGGGGGACAGCTGTACCCTTTCCCAATAACGAAGTCACCAAACTATATGACGCGATCGGGGCATTCATCCTGTGGCCTAGACGACTTGTACACAAAACTCCACAAAAGGCGCCGATTGATGTGGTATATACACTTAATTTTTGAGACTCCTTGTTTCATATATTACAGTTTGTAAAAATATATAACATTTGTTTTTTCATTGCCCGCAGTTCTTTTCAGATGAATATCCTTCTCTCCAACTCCTGCGGGAGATGCAGCCAAGTTTGCACTCCACAACCATTAAGATGCCTCCAGGAGTAGTCAGTCCGTATCGTTCATATGATTTTCTACTTGATGGCGACAGAGATATCGTGGAGTTTTTGACGATGGAAGAAATTGACCTCGCCTGGCTCGAATTAGCGACTTTGTAAATGACTGTTACTTTTTATGTCTGTGCAATATTTTTACATCTATCCTTTTATAATTTCAATTATTTTACGATAGGTACTTCCACCAGCTGTGCAACCAATTAGGCAGGGGACAATACAGATTTCTTAGTCCAATGGCCTTGGTGAGGAGAGATGATTTTAAAACCGACAAGGCTAAGCTAGAGTATGAGGACGAGATGCGGGCTTATGTCATACATCAAATGTCAGCGAATCGGGGATCTGTCTATTTTGTGCCTATTCTTCAAGAGTAAGTGTGATTAGTACCTTTTCCCAACTTTTCATTATTTGCACATTTACAAATGGTATATTTCTGTGTGGACATAATATTCTTAATGTCTTTCAGTAAACACTGGTCATTAGCTGTCGTTTGTCCCATACAACATCGTCTGGTTTGGTTTGACCCCTTGAGATATAATATAACCTCATATTATAAAACCCTCTTATCTAAATAAGTACTTTTAATGACTTTTTACTTTGGGCTACATAAATTATTTTCATGTATATGTGCTAATTTTAGTTCTATTTTAGGGGCATTCAACAATGGCATTTTGCAGCAGAAACCGGTGAAATGGATGATGCCATCGTGACACAAAGACCTAAAGTAACTACCTTTAATTTAAATTCCTTCAATGTTAGTCAATTGAGATATTATTTACTTTGTTATTAATTTATACTATTTCTTGTGATTTATAAAGTGCCCCCAGCAACTAACGAATAAGGAGTGTGGGTATTACGTCATGAAGTATATGTGTGACATTATTGAGAGTGATCGTACTGGATCCTTTACACAGGTATAAATTAAATTCTTATCTATAGCTTGATACAATTAGTACATAAATATATGATTTATTTATCTAACTTTGCAGTAATCATAGCATCCATTATTGTTGCAGTTTTATGATGGAAACAACTCATTTGAAGACAAAGACCTTGATTCACTTGGTGACCGTATTGCTCAATTTTTTCTTTCATTTGTGGTTGGTTAAAAAGTGATCATTGCATAAAATACTTTGTTGTGTAAACATGGAATTTTTTATTTGTATATATATATGTTTAGTTTGATTTAGTTATAATATAGCGTATACAGTTGTGTGAATAATGTATATTGTTCATCTGCATTATATCTATTTCTGTGACATTTGCAATGAATACAGATTGGGAAACCAAAAGAAGTTAAATTAAACCATCGTTTTTTTTAAAAAAAAATAACCACGTCACATTTTACAAATTTGTGATGTGGTTTCAAGAAACCATGTCACACATTACACAATATGTGATGTGGTTTCAAGAAACCACGTCACAAATTGGTAATGTGTGATGTGGTTTCTCCACAAACCACGTCGAGAAACCACGTCACACATTTATAACATGTGACGTGGTTTCTTGAAACCACGTCACATATTGTGTAATGTGTGACTTGGTTTCTTGAAACCACGTCACAAATTTGTAAAATGTGACGTGGTTTCTCTGTCATATCTTTATCAATATAATTTAATTTTGGACAAACAACGTCACAATTTTTGTAATTTGTGACGTGAAAAAGATGACTTTTGACGTCACTTTTTGGTGTGACATTAAAAGTCCAGTTTTCCACGTCACTTGAATTTATGTCATACCAAAAAGTGACGTGAAAAGTCCAAAATTTGTGATGTGAAACCCTGTTTTGTAGTAGTGATCTTGTCTAGAATGTATCTATAAGTGTTTTGATTAACACATTTGTGATTGATAGGTACCCCTAGATATCTTCCCAAATCACGCGTCAAAGTCATACCCAAAAATCCACTAATCTTCTGCCTTCTATTATGATTCACATCAGAGGAGGAAAAAATTCTAGACTTCATAAAATTCACTTTCTGACCTCAAGCAGCACAAAAATAATCAAGGCAAGCCTTCGCCATCCCAACTTGATCCATACTTGCTCTAGCAAATAAGATTAAATCATCTACAAAAAACAAGGAAAATATCGTCGTACCATTCTTTTTTAGACAAAATGGCAACCAATTACCCCATATCACCTCTCCTTGTATCAAATGTGCTAACTTTTCTATCACAAGAACAAATAAGTAAGGAGAAATAAGATCCCCTTATCGTAGACCTCTTGAAGGCTTAATCTTGTTTCCTTCCTTCCCATTAAAAAAGAATCTGCATATTTGAAGAATGCAAACACTCCTCCACCAATCTCATAATATTCAATGGTAGACCCAATTCATGAAAACATTGCAGCAAAAAATCCCATTTAACTTGGTCATAAGCTTTTTCTAGATCTATCTTCAAATCCATAAATTCTTTACCCCTTCTCTTAGATTGCATGGAATGAATAGTTTCCTGAGTTAAGACAATATTATCCACCCCTACTCTGCCCGGGACAAAGCTACACTGTTAGGAGAGATGATTTGAAGCATTACTCTCTTTAATCTTGTTGCAATTATCTTAGATATAATCTTATAAATCACATTGCATAAGCTAATAGGCCGAAAAATGTGCTAACTTTTCCATCACAAGGACAAACAAGTTAGAAGAAATAAGATCCCCTTGTCATAGGCCTCTTGAAGGCTTAATCTTGTTTCCTTCCTTCCCTTTAAAAAGAATCTGCATATTTGAAGAATGCAAACACTCCTCCACCAATCTCATAATATTCAATGGCAGACCCAATTCATGAAAACATTGCAGCAAAAAATCCCATGTAACTCGGTTATAAGCTTTTTCTAGATCTATCTTCAAAGCCATAAATCCTTTACCCCTTCTCTGAGATTGCATGGAATGAATTATTTCCTAACTTAAGACAACATTACCCACCCCTGCTCTACCCGGGACAAAGCTACACTGGTTAGGAGAGATGATTTGAGGCATTACTCTCTTTAACCTTGTTGCAATTATCTTAGATATAATCTTATAAATCACATTGCATACGCTAATAGGCTAGAAATCCCTTATTGACTTTGGATAACCACATTTAGGAATCAACACAATATTTGTATCATTAATACTAGATATATTAGATGCAGGCTCAAACAAACACCGAATATAATTAATCACAGACTCACTAAATATTTCTCATTGACTTTGGAAAAAATAAGGGATTCAATCCGTCTGGCCTCGGTGCTTTCAATGGTCCCATAGCAAAGACAACCTCTTTAACCTCATACGCTTCGATTGGCTTACCAATTCTATCTAGAACCCAATCTGTATGTTAGGGAACCCCACATCATAACACAAATGAATTGAAGTTGCACTATCTTCCTCATACAAGTACGCATAAAATTCTAAATTGAGTGTCATCATCTGGTCTGAATCATATCCACTCTCCTAAGTCATTTTTGAGAGCCTCGATTGCATTATGTCATTTCCTACTATGAGTTGTAGCATGAAATAATCTTGTATTTTTATCCCCTTCCCAGTACCAATTACATCTAGATCTTTGAAGCCATATCAATTCCTCCTAAACCAAAATTTCCTCCAGTTGCCTCCAACATTCATCTCTCTGATTCTCTAAATCCGAAATAGAGCTCATAGTGTTCATCCTTCTATTCAGACCTTCCATTTGATTTAACAACATCCTTTTCCTCTTATTGATACTTCCAAACTCATCCTTATTCCACTGTTGCACATTTCTAGCAAACCTTTGCCACATTATCATCCCATCCTCTAGAAGAAATCCACAATGAGCGCACCACCTCTTTGAGCCCATCATGAGTTACAAGGTGCAAAATAAATGAAAGTCTCCCTTCCTGTGTTTAACATGCTCATTCCCATTCAATCTAACCAATAAAGGTGCATGGTCTAATTAAAATCTGGGTAGATGGGTGACAATAACATTTGAAAATCGTTCAACCCATTTACATTTGCAACCACTCTATCAAGACGACTCCTAAAGGATCCCGTACTACAAGTAAACTAAGGATATCGTTTATGTCGTAATCACAAATCCATTGTTGATAAAACTTGTCTACTTAAACCGACCTCCTTGCTTTTGACATTCATTCATCATTCCTCAAGATGGCGTTAAAATCACCACATACACACCAACTTTTATCCCCATGAGGAACCAGTTTAGACAAAACGTTCCACAACTCTCTTCTATGGATATAATCTGAGCTCATATATTCTATCGCGATGAACCACTAATCGCTAGACCCTTCATACATCACCCCATACAAAACCTGATCATGCTTAAAGACACTTTAAATTGAATATTCGAGGTCCAAAAACACTAAATACCCCCTGAAAACATGGACTTCCACAACAGCTGAATTCTCATATCCAACACGTCTAGCCAAAACGTCCGCTCTCTCACTAGGTTGGCTGGTCTCTAATAATGCTAATAACAGAAACTCATATTTTCTTTTCAGCTCTAAAATAGTTCGAATAAATGGGCGGCTTCCTGTACGTTGTAAGTTCCAAACAAGCAAATTCTTCATCATTAAAGACATAATAATGAAAAAATTAAGCACCGCTAAGTGGACCAACTAATGATTTTTTGCCCCAATAGGAGGATCCTGGAGCATAATATCTTTGATATGAGTGTCTTCAAATAAAGAGTTATCATGCACTTATGATAACTCTTCATCCGTCAAGCCCAGGTCAATTGGGTTTCCATAACTCGAATACACACCCTTGTGAACATTCGCAACTACCACAACCTGGTTCAAAGGATGTTTCAGCCCTTCGGTCAATTCAGCACACACTTCTTTTCTCGTGACGTCGAAGGCTGAGTGGACTTTATTACCACATTCATTGCTAGAACCCATTTGAGATTCTTAGCAAGATAACGATCAATATCACAGGGCCCAATTATTTTTGGTCCAACTGGTATCTTCTTGACAATAACCTTCTGAGCACGTGACTTTATACTTTTCCCCATACCTTGCACATTGGTAATTGACGTCCTTAACTAGGTCCCCCTCTTGCATATGTGATAATGGCACTATCCCTGACTGTATCTCTTCTACCTCATTCCTAACTTCATGCAAAGTAGAGATCCTTGAACTTGTACCCATACCGTTACCATTCCGAGAAAAATGACGATTCTCTCTAATCTTTCCATCCTCGGATAACTGTCAACAGTTTCTTCAAGATCGTTGCATAACCATCTAATTGCCATAAATCGTCAACTGAACTTCTTCCTGTGACACCGATCTATTTGATCCCCCTCCCTCCAATGTTGGGGAGTAAGTATCAATAGAATCATCACCTGTCTTTTCCACTAAAATATCCATATGACTCATTCTTCACATTTTTGGCATCGATTAGCTTTCTTATCCGTATTTGCTGCACTTGAAGTATATTAAATGCAGGCCCTCATACTCCACCCTTTTCACCTTGCCATTAATCAAAATACATGGCCTCAATGGTTTCTGTAAATCAAGTCGAACACAAATTCTTGCGAATCTTCGTTTTACTGCTTAAATCAAGTTTCAGGACCACCCCAGTCTGACTACCTAGAACGTATAGGATACCTTTGTCATAGTAATCCATAGGTAGTTTCAAGATCTGAACCCAAGCAGTGATGCTATAGACACATTCGTTATTAGGATCAAAATCCTTCTTCCATGGCTGAACACTAACATAATGATTATACATCAACCAGGGACCTCCCGTTAGGGCCAGATCATAAAACTCTCGTGTCTTAAACTTGACAAGGAAAACGTAGTATCCAATATCAATGGTCTCCACATCACCTCATAGTTGCTGGAATTTGTTTTCCAAAGTCTCCTCCCTTACCATTCTCCCTAATACTATTACAATCAATGATTTCTTCCATCTCTTTACCAACACAATCTGAAATTCAGATCGCAGCTTAATATTAGGACCCAAAGGAGTAGCTTTAACAATTACCCAGACTTCCATCGTCCGTCACTCCACCAGTCCCCATCACACTCCTCCTACTCATCATCACACAGTGTATTATTCATACATGCCTGCTTATACAATCGACTTTTCTTTTCTTCCTGCTTAGGAGGTTCTCCATTAATCTCCCCCTCGAGCATCCAATCATCTTGCTGAGCATTCAACCACCATCAACCCACCATCACCCAGTTCAGAAATATTTCCAATTCTCACTTTTTTCCTGGTCCTTTCCAAAGCATCCGTCTCCTCTGACGAGATCACCGCCTTGTCCGAAAACCCTATTAGAGTGCTCATCATACGTTCTCTTTTTTATTATCAGTGATTATATTATTCAAGCTATAAATGTTAGTTATATATGTAAAGGGAGTTTTCATTAGTGGAGATAGTTTCCAATGCAAATGTGTGGTATTTAAGGAGAACTAGCACACATTTTGTTAATATATATATATATATATTTATATATGAATTAACTATCTAACTTTCATATTTAGGACACGATAGAGTATTACACATACATAACCTATACCAATAAAGATATAAAAAATATAAAAATCCTAGTAGAGTCATTTTATTATAAATTTGATTCAAAAATTAACAATGCCAAGAAGTTAGGTGTGTGTATTTACATATGCACATTACTTTCTAAATAGTGAAGCCGAGGGTGAAAAGTCTATTTTATTTCAAAAGTTTTTGGTCAATAGTTATTTTGTTCTAATAATATTTTTTTGTCTGATTTTGCTTTAAAAGTATTAAAGGGGAGCAAATGCACCCTTTAAACTATTAAAATATTAACGGTCAATGTCAACTTTTTAATAGGCAACATGAATATTTAAAGGTATTTTTTATTGGAGTTTTCCTTGTTTTAAGCTTCAGCCTACTTTATCCTTTTTTCCCCTTTTTATAATGATTTAGTCCTTTTTATTCACGCTTCACCCTTACTATTTAAGGCACCTCGAATGACCTAACTTAATCATTTTGTTTAGTTGTAGATAACATTGGACGAATAAAGAAGAAACTTTTCAAGAGTGCGTGTCAAACTTGACAAAAGCGTATTGATTTATTTAATTAAATTGCCTAGTTTAGTTTGATTTGAATTTCTCCACAGTCATGTTAGTTTGAGCATATTTCTGTAAATACCTCTGAATAAATGCCAAAAAAAAAATCTATTGATATCACGTGGAGTCTCAACACAGAAACTCCCAATATAACCTATAATAAATTAGGTTTAGCTATGGTTTTAAGATCCAATTCTTGCCATGTGAAACCATTGAATCTTTTGTTTGATTTGTGATACCACAAAATTTATAACCTAAAATGCATTAAGTGCACGGGTCGTATCAAGTAATAAAGAGTAAGTAAATTATCGTTTTCTTGAGGACTTGGTACCAACAACTAGGTTGAGTATTAATTTAACACTTGCATTCAATTTAAGCAAGACATAAAGAGAACAAGTATCAAATAAAAATTAATTCCTAACTAAAACTAGAAAACAAATCTAAACTATGGTTAATGAACAAAAGTGATGGCTTGGATTATAATAGCTTTGATTATTTCTTATCTAATTTTGTCCCTTTAATTGCAATTAACACTATATTAGCTAGTCTAGGAATCTTCGTTATCGAGGATTCTCAATTAACAAAATGGCATTCTAATTAAATCAGTCCCTAATTTCTTAGGTGATTACTTAATTAGATTAAATTAAGTGCAAGCCTAATGTGACTATGAAGGGCCGGTAGGTATACGTCTATCCTAAAAGGGAATTAAGCCCAAAAACTCAAACCTACACAATTCAATTGAAGGTCTAGTCTAAATTTCCTATGTCTAGGCTCCTTTAGAACACCAAATTTAATCCCAATAAGATGTCTCTTATTTTAGGATAGTTATTTAGGCATACAGTTAAATCAACAAATTTAACATGATAACAAATAAAGATTGAAATTATCATCCACTAATCCATAATCAAGCTATAATAATCTAAGACAAAAGTTTAGCTACGCAAGCCTTTAATTAAATTTATTGAAGTACACCGAAGTTCCTCTCATCCTTACTCCGGCCGTTAATGGTGAAAAAGATCAAAGACTTGGCACCCTTATTTCTTTCTCAATATGATTAAATATATATATATATATATATATTAGACCTCCCAACTTTTTTTCCCTGAGTGATGATTGATGATGATGATTAATTCCCCAACTCCTTTCTTTACTAATGTCCCTCTTGATTGTGTGAGTGATAGCCAAAACGAAACAAAATAGGAAATCAAATAATCAAATAATAATAATGATAATTTTTTTTCTTTTTCAAATATTCTTTTTTAAAATAGATTTAACTTTCCTATTTCAATCAAATATACGATATTTTAAAATAAAATCCCCAAATAATGTATCAAATTGATATCTTATCAAATCTCAATAAAATCTCTTAATTTTTAAATTGTTGACTCTCTAAATATAACAAAATATTCCTAAAAATATACTAAATATGGGGAGCCATCACACCCCCACACTTGCATCAAGTTTTGTCCTCAAGATTTTAAATTTTAAAGCAACCAATAAAAACCATAGAATCAAGATTTTAAATTGAACATCACAAAATAGGAAGCAATTCAAACTTTCAAAAATTAAATTTTCTTATAAATATTTTTCACCTTCCAAATATGAAAATAACAAGGCAATTAATTTGACAAAGATAAATTACAATAGATTGTCCTTCACTAGTCAAATGTTTGCTCTCTACTCTCAAGATAATTAAAAGCTTGTGTTTAACTCAATTCCAGCTATTGCAATCCACCTACAATAATCTTGTCTAGCTATAATCTCAATCTCCACTATATTATCCCATTGCACACACAAATCAAAAGGACTTTCAAGGATTATAATGACTAAGTTAGGATAGTATAAAAAGGTGGTAAATGGAGAAATACTTTAATTAGTGTTAAACAATTCAGTAATAGACATAAAGACTGAAGGAATCATGACTTTGAATGAAAACACAGTTATTTTGAGTCTGAGTCTTATTCTTTCGAACAGCATGATCTCTTTTTTTTTCTAACCTTCTTTTCTTGTATTTGTTTTGTTTTTACTTTTTTTCCTCATTTCCCCCCTTTTTCTGTCTTTTTAATTACGCACATTCATATAGTGCTTTTCTTTTTCTAATTCTTTCACTCGTTTTTTAGAGATGTATCACTCAACACTAACTAAAGAAATAATTGATAAGAAAGGAAAAATTATATAAGATCAAAGAAAAGGTTTATATATATGCAATTTTTCTTTTGAAGAAATTAAGTCTCAAAGAGGTGAAACAATGAAATGATGTGAAAGGGATGATCATTTGGCAAAATTTGCTATGAAAACGAATGCCTAAATTATTTTTGTGCATGCAAAGGATTTTAAATCTCAAAAAAGATTCAAAACAAGTTCTAGAGATGAAATTGCAAAAAATGTACTCCATTTTGAGAGAATAAACATTAAGACTCAAATTCCTCACCGGTCTTTTGACATCCTAAAGTCATTTGCCTAAATCAAATTTCTTTCCTATTAAGAACATTCTAAGAAGATGAAATTGATTTCCAATTAAATTCAATTATTTCAAGTCCAAATCAATCTAAAATGCCAACATTCACAAGTAAAATCAAAATTTCCAAATTTTTCATCAAAATTTTCCTAAAAAAATCTTGAGGACAAATCATGTAAAATCAATGATACCCTCACTCCCATACTTAAATGTCACATTATCCTCAATGTAAACATGTAACATTAAGTAGTGGAAAATTACAGAGAACCCATAACCAAGTGTAGAGATGGCGAAATTTCTCAAGTTCAATATTAACCAATCAATGCAAGCAAGTTTCACAACTGTCAATTCTAACTATCAATCACATGGAAATATCAACTAGAATGAGTACTCATTCCCAACAACAATATCTAGATAAAGAAAATCAAAGAAAAGTAGAAGAAAACCCCCTTCATTTTCTTGATCAGCATTCTCTGCTTGTGATCCATTACTACAAAATTGAGACATCATCTGAGGCTACAAAAATCCTACAAAATCAGAACAAAATGTCAAATCAAAAAAACTTTGGGTTGCCTCCCAAGAAGTGCTAAGTTCACAGTCTTTAGCCAAATCTCTAGTCATAAGTGTCAAAAACCACAATCATATCACCTTGTCTTCATTCCTTTTCAACCAACAAGGTTTCAAACAAAATGAGCGATCATTCAAGTTAATTACTTATGCTTTCTCAATCATAAACAATATAAAAGAACAAGCAATCACTAAATTCAAAGGAAGTATAACTTGCTCATTTAAACAATTATATGTATGACCTTACAAAAATAATGAGCATCCAACAAGTCAACTTGCATCTCATCAATAAGAGTTAGAACATCAATAGGAAAATCATTAATTACATGAAGCCCACTAGAAAATGAATTAGTTGAGTGGTGTAGGTTGAAAAATTGAGTGTAATAGCAAATATGAGTATGTGATACAAAAGTACAATCTCAACAAATCAACACAGCAGCAACTAATCAAGCAAATCTCACTCAAATAGTGCAAGAAATCAGCAATACCCCACAAATACAATAGCAATTACTAAGCACGCGCTCAAGAACAATATCTTTTTTATTTTTTTTCAATTTTATATATGCAAATGCAACCTACAACTAACCTAAGACCTAAATGCAACTATATGAACTAAAACTGACATAAAATCGTAGAAATGTAGGAATATGACCTAATCTAACCTAAAGGATTTCTATCCCTTATAAATGCCTCAAGTGACACTTAGCTCACTTAGGGAGTGAAAAATAACTCCCGGGCAATGGCGCCATTGGTTTGAGCATTTCCTAGTACGCCTTGAGATTCAAATGCAAAATATTATTTAACCAAGGATTGCACTAATAGTGCTTTCCCAGATTGTCTCTCAAGGAATTTAATGGAATAACATAGGAAAACTAAATGCAATTAAAGCAATAAAATCAGGGGTTGAGAGTAGGTCTTTTTTGTATTTTTCATAAAATAAATGGAAAGACTTGTTTTTGGTATTTTTATGATAAGAAGGGATAGTTGATGGAATGCAAATGATGGGATGCTCTCTTGGATATGGTAGATATGTTGCAAGTTATTGATTCACACTTATAGGGAATTAGCAAGTTAATTGGGCTAAGTTCACACAAATGGATACAATTAGCCTTAGTTGAAGGATTAGGTCAATTAAGGCACCACTTAACTTCAATAGACCAATTAGATTAACTATAATCTAATATCAATTAGGAATTGGGTCCAATAGATAGATTAACTTGGGTCCCATCCAAATCACTTATTATCCTTTGGATCCAATAACTAGTTCACATTAGACTATAATCAAACTATCCAACTTATAAAACTTAATATAATTATACTCATGCACATAGATTTGATTAATGGTCTAGTTCCTTCAGGAAAGTTTGATTAATAGAATTATCTTGTGCTATGGAATCTCAACATCTCCAAATTTAAACCCACAAATTAGCCTTAAAAAACACAATTATATGAAGCACCATGGATTAAATCATCAAACAAACATGCTAGAAAATGAAATCAACAATGACTAAGCATAACATGATAATTTGGGAAGATAAATGGAATTAGAACAAAACCAAATCAATACATGCAAAGGAATTCAACAATTACATAGTCTAGAATGTCAAATACAAATGAAATATGAACACAAGATAAATGATTATCCAAGGTACATATGGAAATTCAAAATTACATAATTGTAACTAAAGAAAGAACTCCTTAAAGTGGATCCAATGCTTGCTTCAAGTCATCCCATGGTCCAAGAGAGCATCTAGTTGATTTAGTTCATCAAAAAGGAGAATAAGTCACCCAAAAGTAGCTGCAACTTGAGCTCTATAAAGAACTGATGAAGAATTATGAGATGGAAGAGAGAATGGGTGAAAGAAGGGTGGAAATTTGGCCTCCCCCACAATATGGCACAAAAAGTCACTTAAAAACTATCCAAATTGGCCTAAGATTGCCTCTTTTAGTCGGCTATAACATTTAGAAAAGACTTTGGGAAGACCCATTCACTTAATCACTCAAAATCAATAAAAAATCAGTTTCCTAATCTTGAAAATTCGTGTGTTCACTGTGTGGCTCGTCATGGGTCCATGGCACATGATGGGCATTTCTGCAATTTTCTAAAATTCGGGATTTTTCTGTAATTTTCTCCAAACTTGACTATCGTTGCACTTTTTCGGTTTATTTTCGACCTTTTCAACCTCTTTCTTCAATTCTACTAGGTGATCTACAATGAAAATCAAACACAATTGTAATATCCTAAGTTTCAACCTTAAACACTCAATTTAGCATCAAAATACAACTAACTCAATGCAATGGAGTCTAGTTCAAAAAAGTGCCTAAACTAACATGTTATGGCCTAGAACAAGTGCGAATTTCCCATAATTTAATGGATAAAAACATGTAATAATCAAGCACAGTCCTCCCCCCACACCATGACTTTTGTACTCCTAGACAAAGCATATATTCACAATGATAATGGCCTAAACTAATCAACAATATCAAGTTGGAATGGAACATGCTCAAGATATTCAAAGGGAAAATTAATATGGTAATTGAAAATTGAATAGTAACATGTGAGCACTCTTAAATATTTAAAGTGTTTCACACAACTCATAACATGGGGTTATTTCTCTCTACTTGCTCAACATGTAATTCACCATAAACTTGAACAGTTCTCAAAATCTCCACACTACTACAAAAAACAGAATTCACGTCCCCATTTCACGTCTCTTTTTTGAAAATGAGATGTAAAAAAAAGGCGGTGGCAAAATTGTAAATAAGTGAAACACTTTTAACGTCTCTTTTTTAAATATGAGACGTGGATTCTCTGAAAAAAGAGCGTCAAACAAAAAAATATGGGAAAATATAGGCGGGAAATTACTTTCCACGTCTCACAAAAAATGTGAGACGTGGAAAGTTGTTTTCAACGTCTCACAAAAAATGTGAGACGTTGAAAACTGCTTTCCACGTCTCACATTTTTTGTGAGACGTGGAAAGTAGGAAAAAAAAAATTTTTTAAAAAAAAATCTAAAATCTTTCCACGTCTCATTTTTATTTATGAGACGTGGATTATTGTGAAATTTGGGCGCGGAATTTGAAAATAGGCAAAATAATAGGCGGGAATTCACTTTCCACGTCTCACAAAAAATGTGAGACGTGGAAAGTTGTTTTCAACGTCTCACAAAAAATGTGAGACGTTGAAAACTGCTTTCCACGTCTCACATTTTTTGTGAGACGTGGAAAGTAGGCAAAAAAATTTTTTTTTAAAAAAAAATCTAAAATCTTTCCACGTCTCATTTTTATTTATGAGACGTGGATTATTGTGAAATTTGGGCGCGGAATTTGAAAATAGGCAAAATAATAGGCGAGAATTCACTTTCCACGTCTCACAAAAAATGTGAGACGTGGAAAGTTGTTTTCAACGTCTCACAAAAAATGTGAGACGTTGAAAACTGCTTTCCACGTCTCACATTTTTTGTGAGACGTGGAAAGTAGGCAAAAAAAATTTTTTTTAAAAAAAAATCTAAAATCTTTCCACGTCTCATTTTTATTTATGAGACGTGGATTATTGTGAAATTTGGGCGCGGAATTTGAAAATAGGCAAAATAATAGGCGGGAATTCACTTTCCACGTCTCACAAAAAATGTGAGACGTGGAAAGTTGTTTTCAACGTCTCACAAAAAATGTGAGACGTTGAAAACTGCTTTCCACGTCTCACATTTTTTGTGAGACGTGGAAAGTAGGCAAAAAATTTTTTTTTTTAAAAAAAATCTAAAATCTTTCCACGTCTCATTTTTATTTATGAGACGTGGATTATTGTGAAATTTGGGCGCGGAATTTGAAAATAGGCAAAATAATAGGCGGGAATTCACTTTCCACGTCTCACAAAAAATGTGAGACGTGGAAAGTTGTTTTCAACGTCTCACAAAAAATGTGAGACGTTGAAAACTGCTTTCCACGTCTCACATTTTTTGTGAGACGTGGAAAGTAGGCAAAAAAAATTTTTTTAAAAAAAAAATCTAAAATCTTTCCACGTCTCATTTTTATTTATGAGACGTGGATTATTGTGAAATTTGGGCGCGGAATTTGAAAATAGGCAAAATAATAGGCGGGAATTCACTTTCCACGTCTCACAAAAAATGTGAGACGTGGAAAGTTGTTTTCAACGTCTCACAAACATATGTGAGACGTTGAAAGTCTCTTGAAAATTAAAAAAAAAAGATTAACGACTTTCAACGTCTAACATATATTTGTGAGACGTTGAAAGTCCCTTAAAAATTTAATAAAAAAAAATTGCCCCCCCTTTTCCACGTCTCACAAAATTGTGAGACGTGAAAAGAGACTTTTAACGTCTCACATATGATTGTGAGACGTTGAAAGTCCCTTAAAAAATTTAAAAAAATAAAATTACCCCACTTTTCAACGTCTCACATATGTTTGTGAGACGTTGAAAGAGACTTTCAACGTCTCACAAACATATGTGAGACGTTGAAAGTCTCCTATATAAAAAAAAATAGGCTTCCCCGAACATAACCCTTTCCTCCTCCCCACCTCCTCTTTGCCTCTTCTCCCTCCGTCTTCTCTCTCTCACCACGACAACACAGGCTTCTCCCTCCGTCTTCTTCCTAGAACGTCCACAAATCAAGCTTCTACCTTCGTCTTCTTCGATCTACCTTCGTCTTCTTCGTCTTCTTCTTCGTCTTCTTCGGCCAGGGATGGAGAAGCTAATGGCGCCCTTCAAGAAAACTCATCATCAGACCCTCGCATCGTCGGAATCACAATCTCCGACAAAAATCTCAAAGGCTATATCCCCTTATAACTTGGATCTCTAACCTACCTCGGTAGAAAATTTCTACGGCTTTATCCTTCTATTTTTGTTGAAACATGTTCATTTTTTGTTTCCAAGCTAGTATCACTTCATTCTAAATTTCTTGATTCTGATTTTGGACTAATATGGAACCATTTGTTCCCTTATGGACCATGAGAAAGAGTTAGCATTAGCCTCTTTATTTGCACAGATAAAATTGGATTCTGGCTTTGGTTATATGTTTCTCATTATGTTTCATCGTAGTTTGTTGGAATTTGCAGTAAGTAACAGCTTCTATTGATAAAAGAGTAAAGGAAAGAAGGAAGAAACTTGAGGTACGAATTTCTTATTTGTCTTTCACTAGTTCTGGACTGTTTTGGGAACATACTTCTTGTTGAAACATATTTTTATCATTTAAAGTTTGCACATCTGTGAACATTTGGTATCTTGTTTAAGGTCTTTGCTGGTGAAAAATAGATAGAAAAAAGGTTAGAGTCAGTTTGGGTGAACTAATACTGATAGGGCTCTTTTATTTTTTTTTTGAACTAATACTGATATGGCTCTAGCATTTTTGTAATATTAGTTTGGATATAAATAATAAAATTAGTTCATTTTGTTTACATTTTAAGTGTTATATTCCTATTATTCTGATAAAATATTGGGATTTTTTTTTATTGGGGTTAATCAGCCTAATTAAGAAAATATTCTTTTTTTTAAAAAAAAAAGACTTTCAACATCTCTTATTCAAATAAGAGACGTGGAAAGTATTTTCCACATCTCTCATTTAAAAAAGAGATGTGGAAAGTAGGAACTTTCCACGTCTCACATTCAAAAAGGAGACGTGGAAAGTTCTGTGACCACTTTCCACGTCTCATTTTTGAATGTGAGACGTGGAAAGTGGGCACTTTCTACATCTCTTTTTTGAATGTGAGATGTGGAAAGTGGAAAGTGCCCACTTTCCACGTCTCATTTTTTAATGTGAGACGTGGAAAGTGGGACTTTCCACATCTCACATTCAAAAATGAGACGTGGAAAGTGGGAACTTTTCACGTCTCACATTTAAAATGAGACGTGAAAAGTTCCGACTTTCTACGTCTCCCTGATCTACGTCCCACTAAAAAGAGACGTGAAAAGTCCAAAAAAAGAGACGTAAAAAGTGTTTTTTTTAGTAGTGCCATTAATTTAGTACACGTGCAAAGAATCAAGAGGACTTTAAAGCTTATAATGTTGGAAAGGCCAAAGATGGAATGAGACGTAATATATGAAAGAAATATGGTTGAGTTGCATATCCAAGTTATAATATACCTAGTAGTAATGGGAACCACAAATTTAAGAACGCAATAGCCATATTTCTCAAGACGCCTTATTTCTCACTATTTTTGAAACTTTTCCATTTTTTTTTCGATTTTGCACATGGCATATCACTTTTGGCACAAAATGCTTTTTCACAGATTTTTAGTGGCAAATGCCACACCTAACAAATTCAAATATGCAAATCAATTAAGTGATGGACTCCAAAGAGCAACTAAGGAATAATATGAAGTGATTTGTGTTTGGGACAATAGGTGATAAAGAATGCCTCTATCATATTCAAAATACATGACTAATACCGTTTCAACCAAGAATTGTGACAAGTTCTAAAAATTGACACATTAAAGCAAGCATGCATACATATTTGGAAAGTTGAAGTTAGGCCGACAACAACCTCACGACATATTGAAGCTCACATATCACCCAACAACCAATTAACAAAGCAATTTTCATAATATATGCCTTAAACACATCTCATGTCTAACTCTTAAAAATTGAAAAGCAAAAGACAATAACATTGTAAAATCTATCCAAAGTCCAAGATAACAAACATTCTAAAATATTTTTAAAATGTTTTCTTATGATTATTTAAATAAGGGTTAAGGGTTAAAAATACACGTGATTTTGTCAAAAGTTTATCCAGCATCAAGTGCTTTTTTTTTGCGCCAAAAGTAATTTTGAACTTCCAAATTATGATCAAAAGTCATACTTAATATTATGGTCCGAAAGAGAGCACTTAGTGTTGGACGAGCCTTTTGACAAAATCACGTGTATTTTTTTATCCTAATTTAACGGTAAGTGTGACTTTTGATCCTAATTTAGAAGTTCAGAATTACTTTTGGTCCAAAAAAAAGTACTTAGTGTTGGATGAATTTTTGACAAAATCATATGTATATTTTTCACCCTTAACCCTTCAAATAATGAGATAATGATTGACCTATTTGTGAGTCCAGATTCATACAAAAAATTCATTTAAAATAGACTTGTAAACAATATCATATTGGTTCACCGACTCATCATCACCATCATCATCACTATTATAAGTACTCCCTCCGTCCCATATTATAAGGTCCAATTTTTTGAATGACCTTGTCCCATAATATAATGTCCTATTTGAGTTGATGTAGATAATAAATGCATTTTTTCCAATACTACCCTTAATAAATGTATCATATAAAAAATGATTCAACTTTATTTTTATAAGAGGAGAGAGAGATGACACTTTTATCAAAGCAAAGAAATAAATTTACATTGATGCCTTTTATCCCTCCTTTTATATTTTATTCTCTCTTATAACATTTTTCTCTCACTTCATTTATTCTCCATATATTCTCTTTCCTCATTTTTATTATTACCCTCTTTCTTATTCTTCCATAAATAAGGGCATTCTTGGAAACAAAGTTGTGTCTTCCATATATTTATTGCTTTTTAACTAACTTTAACAGTTTTTTGGGAACCTAAAATTCGGTTAAAAAGACCTTATATATGGCACCGAAGGAGTATTATTCAACCAAAACTCGAATAACACAATATACTAGTCTGGCACATATTTTTTAGTGCTCGCACTGTCCCGATTCGATAAATCATAGATGCCTAAGAAGGCAGACGGAGAACTTGTTCAATATTCTTTTTTGATAATTCGAAGCATATGTATCTTTCAAATTGTCCGCATAAGAATAAAAAGGAAAAAAAAGAAAAGAAAATAAATAAACTCACTCGTCTGACATTAATTATAAACCATATTTATTTTATTATTCAAACAAATTAAATTCCGACTGCTGAAGAAACTATTCCGGCTAAGAGGCATGATCCGTCAAGTTCCAATGCTTTGCTTTGCCCCCAATTTAACAGATGAAACGACACATCGTTTTGAGCTATTTGCCTCTCAAACTCTCAGCAAATATAGACAAAGTCTTTGTGGAAGCTCCACCATCCTTTATTGCATTAAAAGCTTCAAGTTTCAAAGCATTGATTCTCTTACGGATTTCAACACTTTCTTCACCCTCCATCAACCTCTTTATGGCCTCAGCAATCTCTTCCTTCTCCACAATCCCATCATTGTCGTTTGCCTTTGGCCAAACAGCCACCTTTAACCCATTAGTAAGCAAAACGGCATTCATTCTTTGCTCTGCAAAAAGTGGCCACGTTATAAACGGCAATCCATGAAGAATACCCTCAAGTGTTGAATTCCAGCCACAATGACTCAAAAACCCACCAACCGAACCATGTTTAAGGATTGGAATTTGTGGGGCCCACAACGGAACCACCAAACCTTGTTCTTTAGTTCTCTCCAAAAACCCTTCTGGTAAAAATTCTAGAGGATTGTCATTGTTTGAGTTATCAAGATAAGCAGAACTAGAAACCTTACTTGGAGACCTCATAACCCATAAGAATCTTTTTCCACTTAATTCCAACCCATAAGCTAATTCATTGAGCTGATCTTGAGATAAGGTCCCACCACTCCCAAATGACGCATAAAGAACAGATTTTTCTGGTTGATTGTCCAACCATGTCAAACAATAATTTGAGTGACCCGAACCGTTTGCCTCGTGACTTGACCCACTTTGTATAATGGGTCCCACAGGATAAACCTGAGGCTTTTCTTTCTTCTTCAAATCTCTAATGGTCTCTGGTTCTAACTCTTCAAAGCTATTGAACAGAACTCCATCAGCAAGAGAGAACATTTTGGAACGTTCTAGAAACATCTTGTAGCCTAAGCCGGATCGATCCTCAAACACCATAGGAAGATCTCTCCCATGAATTGGAACACAACCTGGAATCTCTAATGGTTCCTTTAGATCTCTAAACTCTGAAGAAACTGTTTCATCCAAAGTTAACGAATAGTCATAGAGTGAAAAAACCATGGCAGCTTGTGGTAGGTATATATAAGAAAAAACATTGAGTTCTGAAGCAAAGGCTAGAACATCAAGGGCAAAAATGTCAACAACAAAAGCTGCAAGACCATTACTTTTGGATTTTAGGGACTTTAATTCTTTGAGAATGTTTGGTAGTGATAGGGTCACTGTGGTTTCTATTTGGACTGCTGGAACGTTAGTTTGAGATATTTTCTCTTTGGGGATTGGTGGGAGAAAAATGGAATCTATGTTTGAAGGAAGAGATTGAAGGTAGGATATGGAGGAAGGTGAGTGAGATCCAAAGGCTGGTATGATACAGGTGACATGAAAATCTGGATGAAGATGAACAAGTCGTTTTGAGAATTCAAGAATTGGAAAAAGATGGCTGAATCCTGGACTTGCTATGACGGCGATTTGAGTTGTTTTTCCTCTATCCATATCTGTGGCTTGATTTGAGAAATGAGGCATATTATTAATTTTATCTAGTCTTCATGTTTATGTCTATATATATAGAGGGAGAAACCGACAGGGATGATTCTATGGAAACTAAATAAAGGTTCATGACCATACATTAATTAAATACATTGAATACTTCTCTTCCTTTTTCATGAGATATAAATAGCTGGATTCTCTATATTAAAAAGTTAATTAAAGGTAATAAATACTCCCTCCGCCTTGTCTTTTTCATCCAATTGCATTGTTCAAGAAAAATATATGAAATAATGTATAAAAGTACATATAAAATAGGGAAAATTTCAGAAAAGACTCTCCAAATAGTAAAAAGACAATTTGATTCATCTAATATAACAAAGGATCATTCAATGCAAATGACCTGTATGTCCAAAGTCAAATTAAAGGGAAAAACTGAAAATGCCCCTCAACGAAAAGGAAGTTGGTAAAAAGATAGGGACATATTGGTAATATGTTATACAAAATTGGTAATCCATTATACGAATTTGGTAAATATTTATACAAAGTTGGTAATGAACAACTAGATTTTGGTAAAGTTAGGAAGTTTGTAATTGGATAGAAACAAATTGGTAAGTCGTTATATAAAGTTGGTAATCCATCATACGAATTTGGTAAATATTTATACGAAGCTAGTGACAAACAACAAGATTTTGGTAAAGTAAAGAAGTTGGTAAATGGATAGAGACATGTTGGTAATTCGTTATACAAAGTTGATAATACGTTATAGGAATTTGGTACAACGAAGTTGGTAACAAACAACAAGATTTTGGTAAAGTTATGAAGTTGATAAATAGAAAGATATGTTAGTAATCCGTTATACAAAGTTGGTAATCCATTACATGAAGTTGGTAACAGCCCCCTTCTTTGTCTTCTATTCTTGATTAACTTAGGGGTATTTGGGTATTTTCCTTTTAATTTGGCTTTGGACAGATAGATCATTTGCATTGAATGGTCCTTTATTAAATTGGGTGTACTAAAGTGTGCTTTTACTACGTGGGAAGTCTTTTTTTAGAATTTTCTTTATAAAATACGTTAAAAATAATAATATGTTAAAAAAGATATATATATATATATATTATTTTAAATATATCCTTATTTGAGAGAGAGAGAGAGAGAGAGAGAGAGAGAGTGGTAATAAAAATTGATGAAAAGGAATACACACACAGAATGGTAATAAAATTAAAATTGATGAAAAGGAATACATACATATATATATATATATAACTTTTTGAGGCATTTGTAACAACATTATGAGCATAATTCATAACTAAGTTTTTGGTCAATAGTAACTTTTGGCCAAACGAGAACAGTTTTTTGGGTCTTAATTACAACATTATGAGCATTAATAACAACTTTTTAAACTCTTGTCATTAACAATTTTTGGCCAAATGATAACAATTTTTGTGCAAAGATGACAACTTCCTTGACCGAACAAGTGACCTAATTTAATTAGGTTATTTTGTAAGACCACAGTTTAATTAAGAGATTTTATGGGACCTCATCTTAATTAATATATTTTTATGGGACATGTAATTAATTTTTCCAAATTCATTCAGTGTTAAATGCGTAAAAATATAATGTATTTATTAGTTAGACTTAGAGATAAATTCAAAGAAAACCTTATAAATAAAAAAAGTATATTAAAAATCCGAGACCTTATAAATATGGGCAGATGGAGTTTGTAAAAATTAGAAGTTATTAAAATGTAGTTCATGTAACAGGATTGTATGGTCCTGAAATATAGGTGTCCGATCGTGCGTACAATCCGTAAATCCGCATTAAAACATTCTTTCTTAGCATGGAGGGTGAGTGAAACGGTGAATGACTAATGGAGTGATACCGATAATTAATGGAGGCAAAATATAAAAAGAAAGTAAGCATTTAAAAAAGCTATTGGTGTCGAATTTGGCATCTCTCGTTTACTTTCCATCCATTTCCCACGTCAACCTTGGACCAACTTTTGATGGTACGTATTCAACATTCCACGAAATGAGTGTTATCATAACTTGTTGATGAAGCTTTTTCATTTGTCATTGACATTTCGTACGGATTGTTAGATATTATTTACCTTAAGTGGGATTTTAATGTGATTTTCCTTAAATAAATTCAAATTTTGGAGACATGATTTAAACGGCAGGGTTCAAAATTGTTTTAACAATTTTGTATAAATTGCTAAGTATTAACCGTTGAAAATTTGACAAGGGTTGTGCTGGGAAGTGGAGAGAAAATAGATGAGTGATAATGAACTGGAGATATTCCAAATTGGGTTAAGCTGTATTTTGATCAATGAACTATTGATCCAGGAGTGTCTAACACAATTAACATTTAAAAGGTTCTTGTATACTAATAATTTTTTACAATGGAGCATATTGGCCAACGTCATTATAAAGTATTTAACGGCTTCCGTTGTTGCTGACGTGGCATGACACGTGTAATCTTGTGTGCTGACATGGTGTGGCATGTGTCAACTAACGTGCTGACGTGGTAAGACATGCGTCATATGGTGTGATGCCGTGTGTCACATCACATCAGCACAAACGGAACCCGTTAAGTGCTTTATAACGGCTTTGACCAATATGCTATATTTTAAAAGTTTATTAATATACAAGAACCCTTCAAATGTTAATTGTGCCAGACGCTCCTGAGCCAATAGTTCATTGGCTAAAATGCACCTTAACCCTTCCAAATTTTAGTGTCTCTTATGAATAGTAACAACTGAATAAGTTATCCCTAAGGAAATTCTCTTAGTATATTACCAAAGGGAGTATAATTGTACTGCAATATTTAATATTTAAAATTATTGAAAGAATTAGGAGACTTCTGTTTTGTCAAAAAAGAATTAGGAAACTTTAAAAACGAAAAAAATAGGCGTACATATAACAAAACGTAACGAAAATCGGTAATATATATGATTAATATGAGATAAAATATTGAAAAATAAAATAGAAACCAATAAGAGAAGCCAAGGCATGATCGATCGGTATGATAAATCAAACAATAACTCGGAAGTATAAGTTAATATTTTTCTTTGAGTTTTAGGGAAAAAATCATATAAAATTTTGAAGGTTTTTTTTTCTTAGAGTACATATTCAATTTATCGTATTGATTTTCAATGTTTTCTTATTTTAATAAGAATTAAGGTACATCTAATACTTTGAAATATTTTCTTAAGTACATTTGGTATCCTAAAAGTAATTTTCGATACATACAATACTTTTAAAGTATTTTTAAGTGCATCCAACACCTATAGATGCTTTTTGTAGTATCCAACATCATGAAACATTTTTTAGATATACACAAATCCTTAAAATACTTTTTGGGCATCCAGCATCAAGTAACAAAAAATATTTTATGGTGGTGGATCTATCTAAAAAATACTTTAGAGTGTTTGATACCTCCATAAAATACTTCAGAAAGCTGGCATGAGAAATTAAAATACTGCAAAATAACCAACCTTAACTCTTTAATTATCATGATAATGATCTAGAAACCCCCTGAACAATGTCAAAGACGGCTGGTTAAGAATGACGCAATTTCAAACGAAGGGATTCCATGCAGCTAAGGAGCCAAAAGAGATCGTTATTTTAATACACTCAAACAAAAATAGAACACATCTTGTTAGGATCGCCTACCACTTAGTTCAACGTACTAATTAATTTTATATTATTAGAAGACATCTTATTCTTAGACATATCGAATACCTAACTCGAAAATAGAAGACATATGTACGTTCGTTAGTAAATTTTATATTATCATTTTTTTATCAACTTCCACGATTTGAAAAGATAAATTATTTAATGACTTCTTTAGAGCCTTTAGAATTACTAAAGTGACATTTTCATATCATCAATATCTTCTTCGTTTTCATGCTCCTTATTGGTTTGGAGGGAGAAAAAAGAAAAGAAAAGTAAAAAGAAAGGCAATATGGTTGACAATTAAAAAGCAATGTTCCTTCAATTGTTAATCGTAAAGCTTAGTTGCCAATTGTTCCCCAGCTTCTAAGCCTAAAGGTTATGTATGGATTGACAGAAAAATAAAGGGCAAAATAGGGTAGAGAATATCAGCCTAAAGGTTATATTTTTGAGAGTTTTTATTAATTTTTAGGTTTCCCATCCTAATTTTCTTCCTCCGTAATTTATCCCCATCCAATTTTAGGGAAGTGGAGCATACCAGCGTCTTACGAGTCACAAGAGAGGAAAGTAAAGCAAATCAATTTAGAAAAGATAAACTAATAACCTTTGGTTTTACACCATAAGGCAGTGGAGAGAATATCTTTCATGTTGCTTTAAACGATAATAATTTTTTATATTTAGCATTCACAAGAACAAAAAGAAATAATTTTCATATAAAAAGAAATTAATACTCCATCCAATCTTAAACATAAGAGATAAATAATTAGGAGTTTTTTTAAATATAAAATCTCTATCCAATTTGTTTTATGTATAATTAATTTTTTTTATATAATTCTAACCTTCATCAATTATAATTCAATGTAAATGATTAAAAAGAAGGGCATTTTAAAGAATCTGATATATGCTTTCTACAAATAACTAACTAAAATAATTTATTTAAGTTACATAAATAAGTTAATTGATAAAGGAAGAATTGGGCCAAAAACAAAAGATGAGGCCCAACTTTTAACGGATAGCACAAGGAAAAGAAGATGGATTTTGTTGAAAATAACGACCTTTATCGTCCTCCAATAAAGAAATAGAGGTGTATAGAAATGGGTGAAGTATGAATGCAATGTTTGTGTCCTTCTATCCTCTACCAAATTAAACAGAGGAAGAGAATCACTCTCTATTGCTGGAGCTTTCGAATATTTTCCTTCTTTATGATTTCTCAACATCATCTCCAACATCTCATCAGTAATCTGGATCTTAGGTTCTGCATTTTCTTTCTTCTTATCTTATGTTTAAGTGTTCTCTTGGTGTATTACCTGGTTGTTATCATGAAACTTCCTATGCCAAAGGATAAGGATCATTACTTGTTTATAAGGATTATCTCAAGGAACTTGGTTCATGTTTCAAAGCTTCTATCTAAACTATTTGTTCACTAGCATCTGCGAGGAAAAATCTGTGTATCTCAAGCTTATAGGAATCATTTCATTATTTTTTTCAACATAAGCATGACAAGGACTATGTTATAAATCAAGGTTCATGGAGAATTCAAAATCTTCTTCGCATCTTCTCGCAGTGGATTCCTAAAATGCCTGTTCAGTTTTTAAACATTAACCAAGCCTATATTTGGATCTCTTGTTTATGTTCTACATGTTGAGTACTATACTGAAAGATATTGTGAATTAATGCATATGAATCACATGCTTAACGTGCAATCTGAAGTTGTTGGGTCAGCCTCAACTCATATAAAACTTTTTCAAGGAAATTATGCTTCAAGGAAACAATCAGGGATCACTTTATGGGCCGAATTGTGCAAGCTCCAATATGGAAAAATCTCTTTCTGCTCTTAAAAGAAATAGAGATTGGATTATAACTTCCTCAAGGCCCAAAAAGCCACGACTCCTATCTAGTTCCATCATTTATTTTGATTTATATCAAGAAGAGGAAAAATGGAAGCCATTTAAATTTGAGTCAGCTCAAGTAAAGAATAAATCTTCTAGAAAGAGATCATTAGCTGGCTTCAATTTTCACTCTCTACCTCTGTCAATAAAGCTTAAGTTGGACTTCTTGGCTTCTCAGGAGATCAACGCCTCATCTAATCAAGGCAAGAATTTAACTACCATCTCTCAGCAGGGCTCCATGATGGAATCTAAGCAATCTTGTCAATCTTTTTTGAGTAATTATGGAAAATCAGAGGTTAAATATGAGGTGTCACTTTTTGACGTTATTTACTCTGTTCTTCGAGAAGAGCTGTTTGCAATTTGATCGACACGTTATCCGACTCTCTCAATTGCATGCACAATCTTTCTTCTTCTCTAAGAACATGAATGGGTCTATAAATAAAGCTTCATTTTCTAATCCCTCCCATCAGATAACAAGTTCAAACTACTTTTCTCGTATGCTCTGTGTAAGAAAGTGGAGGAAACAAGGTCCTTTCCAAGCTTCAACGAGGTTAACTTCTATCGTCAACCTTGTTTGAAGTTCCTCTACGCCGTTTCCCTCTAAGATTTTCGATTTGGAATAAGAGAGTGGTAGCTGAACCACGTGTTGTATTTCTCATCATTAGGTTCAGTTCGTACCTCATCCTTGATGAAGAGGATGATAGCCTATGGGCCTTCGTCCTGCTGGCCATTTCTTCGAAACCCAAGATCAAAATATATATATATATACACATATAAATATATTATAAAACTTAGTTAATGCTTTATTGAAAGCCCAAGTTCTAGTTCGATTCCTGAAAGGTTTATCTTATAATATAGTCCATTGGGGGAGGGGGCGCTTCATGCCGTTGAGAAGGTAACAGGAATGTTCTTAGTTCCGAGTTCTTTGGAACACTTTATTAAGTCTATTGTGAATTTGTGATGTCGTGACATCACTAAATCTCATTAAGCCCTTTGATCTTTACGATCTAACTGCAATCTCTAAGAAATTTCGGACTTAAGGGTAAATAAAGTAATTGTCAAGTAACTTTAATTTAGGGAAAATTCCTAAAAAAAAAACCCTCAAATTACCAAAATGATACTGAATTTTGGAAAGAACAGTTCAGTACGATGACTGAATTGTCCAACCCCAAATTAAAATGAAATATCTAAAATGCTCTTGGTTCAATTATGGGATTCCCAACTTCCCATAAGGGATTCCCAACTTCCTACATAGCTTTCCAACTGCCCTTAAAGGATTCCCAAGTTAGTTGTAGTAATGACATTTTGGACATTTTACTTAAATTTAGGTTGGTCAGTTTAGTCGTTTGTACTAAATTGTCATTTCCAAATTTCAGGATAGCAAACTGACCTTTAGCTATTTTGAAGGTCTTTTTTTTGGAATTTTCCCTTTAATTTATCTCTTTCTTTTTTTTTTTGGTGAAATTAGGAAAAGCCCTATGGTTACATAGGCCCACTATCCGGGATTAAAGCACCCCATAATTGATCTCTTTATGCTAAAACTAGCAGTTGTATTTATCATTTTACAAGACTGATAAAAAATGCAGAGTTCAAAAAACCGAACTGGATCGGTCGGTTCAGGCAGGAAACGGGTGAACCAGCGCTGTGCCTAGGTGGAATTCTCCCTATTACCAAAAGATTTTACATTTTGACCCCAAAAAACCTTCCATTTACAATTTGGGGTTAGTTTGAGCCATTCTATATTTTCAACTTTTTCGTATAGCTCGTCAGTTGGGTATAGTATTGTCTGTTTTATTTAGTGTCTGTTTCTTTTAAGCTTTTAAAAAGTGTTTCTACGCTATGAGAGGAGAAAATATGTGAGATGGGTAGGTATAGGCTTACGGAATATGATTTTAATAAGTTTAAACAAGCATACATTTAAACTTATTTCTTTAGTTTCTATAGCTTCAAAGTTTGGGATTTTACCAGTATTCTCAAAAAAAAAAAAAAAAACTGGACGAGTTGGGAAAAAGGGTTAGCCTAGACCTATAAGGCCAACCCTTCACGAGATCAAACCTAAAAGGGCCAGGGGTTCAAACTCATAAAGGCCGGTCTTTTTAAGTTAGAGTTCAAAAAATTGATCATTTTTTAAAGTCTACCACTTGAGTTCTTAGGTTCGGGCCTAAAAAGGCTAGTCATTATAACAAAAAAATATTTTTCTCCTTTTAAAAAAGAAATAAAATTAAATAATAAAAGTTTTAATTTAAGAAATAAATTATCAAAATTAAGTTTTCTGTAGATTATCAAAGCTAACTTACAAGCACCACATAGAGAACTAAGTCAAAATTAAACAACAATCCTAATATTATCTTATCAAATATACACATAGTTTACGAATATTGATACATATTACATAATCAAATCATTATCTAAAGTTAAAATGAATAAAATATTGTTTAGAACCAAATTAATCAAATCATTTTATGAAACTGAATTTTAGAAAAAAAAAAATAAAACTAAACATTTGCAACATCATTAATCATTTATGTAAAAAAAGAGATAATATTAACATTATATGAACAATTTTTAAATAAGAATAAAAAAATAAAAAATCAAAGGGCCTAAATGGGCCGGCCCTTTTAAATCCACTTCTAATTTTAAGGTCAAAAGCTCAAGCACGGCCCTAGAATTTTTTGGGCCTCAACAGGCTAGCCTGACGGGGTTGCCTGTTTTTTCGGTTCTAGCAAAATGATGTATTACCTTATACCATTCTTCGGTAAGCCTATTAATTATATAAAACACAAGATATAGGCAGATTCAATTTTAAATAATTTACTCTTCCCTTCTAATATCTGTGGATCAACATGTTTCATGTGAAGGAAGGAATCCAGACTGAGTTGGTTTAGATTTTGAAGTAACTAGATAAAAGTTTGAAACATCTTAAAGTTTCAAATAATAAAATATAAAACACGAACTCGATAAGTCACCAACTCTACTATCCATCAGCACAATTTACAATCATTTAATAAATCTAACCAGACACAATAATAATCAGGAACATATTTAAGCACAAACAAATCCATTAGGAACTTCCTTCCCACAAGCATTAACAACCAAACTAACAGCAACAGGAACTTTGAGATTACCAATAGGTCCGAGTACATTGGCTTTAATAGCTGTGCACAGACACAATGCAGCTTCAAGATCCGCAATGCCTTTCACAACAGTACAGCATTTCTCACTTGGTTTGCTTCCAATAACCTCAGTCACTAACCCTAACCAGCTTCCACAAACCCCAAACTTTAGTGTGTCTATGGGGCATTTTTCTGCCTTCTTTGGTGAAGAATATGAATGATTATTGTGACCTGCGACACAACAAGAGAAGAAGATAAGGATAATAATTGCAGAGAGTTTTAGACTCATTTTCTCCCACTCACTTGAAGTTACTTTTGTGGCTTGGAATTATTTTATAGCTCTAAAGGGTATTATTGTAACTACAGGCTGTGCATGATGATATGATGTAGAAGGTGTGTGGCTAGGTTTGAACCGTATATGGATGTGGTTTGATGATTTAGATGACTGTGTTTTTGGCATCAAACAACAGCAAACACACAACCTTTTAATATGTAAATCAGTTTTGGATTTTTGTTTTCTTTTCTTATCTGCTTTTATTTTCCACAAAAAAGTCGTGTAAATTTTTGTTGGTACATAAACATAAACTAAGTTTTATAAAAATGAGTAGAGGAACAAACGTTTATAAAATCAAGGGATAATCATATAAAGCGACCACCAAAATAAATAAATTACATTGAAGGACTCTGAATTTATGAAATGTCAGCAAATGAGCAAAATTAAAAGGTGGAAATAAATAAACGAAAATATTTTTTTATAATTAGCAACTTAATTCAAGTAAATATCCTGAAATATGAGTAACAAATGTCAAGAACACAATAAATAAATTAATCATGAGCTTCCTCTTTCTTCCTCTCTCATCTTCTCTTTGCATATGGCTTCATGCTCACTTTTGTTTCTTTTAATGTTTTCCTAGCATTCTCTCCTTCCCCAAATGCTTCTTCCCCTGTTCACCAACATTTTTTCTTTAAGTTATCTTCCTTCTTCGTATAAATCTCATTTTAATTCCCTTTTCTACTACTACTACCCCAATATTTCTTCTCCAAACCATCCTCAGAGTTTTCCCCTCCACACCAACGCCACTTCTAAATCTATTAATTTCACTTCTTCATCTCCTAAATCAAGTTCCAAACGATCCTCTCCCAAAACCTAGAGTTTTGTTACTTCATCAAAATTAAATTATCAACAACAAATAAGACCGAAATTCCCTCTTCTAATAATGAGACATCAAGTAATCGGACATCCATTTTTCAGTGAAGTTGCCTCCCATTGTGAATAAAGAACCGTCAATGCTGGAAATCATACACTGAGACATTTAATATTGGGATGTTTCTGGCGAAAAACTGAGAAGAATTGGATCATGAAGCTGGTATCACCATTGATGGCAGTCGTGATTAGCTCGCTGATTATGTATTCATCGAGCATTTCGATGGCTTGGTCAGACTGGACGGCCTTGAACTCTTGGGTACGGTCAGTGCCGACGTTGGTGATGATGGTTTCATGGCTGCAGGAGTGTTCATTTAGGAAGCAAATGCAATCATAGATGCAGCCGTGAACGATGATCCAAGCACAATCGGAGAAGGCTGTTGCTCTTTTAGGACCCGTTTGGTTCATAGAAAATATTTGGGCGGAATGAAAAGGAAAGGAAATGGATGGAAAGGAATGGAAATGAAATGAAGGTCGACTCGTTTGGTATGCACAGGAAAGGAAAGGAATGGAATTGAAAATTTTATGTTTGGTTGGTTGAAAATGAGGGTAAGGAAAGTCAGAATTATGTGTAAATGACCATTTTGCCCTTAATGAGTATTTATTAATTAAAATAACTAATATTGAATTTTAAAATATTTTAAAATTATATTACCATAAAAATAAATGAATTAATTATTTTCACTATTATAATTTCAATAAATATTAAATTTTAATAAAAAAATTTAATTTTCATAAATAAATAAAATATTTTGGTAAATACAAGAATCACTTAGATTTTAATTTAAATACCACCAAAATAACTCTAGTGTAGATATAGAAGATACTTTTTTTTATTGCAGATATAGAAGACACTTACCACCATATCTAACAAATTAATCAATAATTAAATGAATCAAATAATAAATTAATTAGTAAAAAATGCATAAATTATAGTTAGATAGTGAGAATTTTGTGGCTTCAAAGTGGGTGTATCCCAAAAATTTCTCACTCATATCCTCTTATAAAGCTTAACGACTTCATATTCACATCAGATTTATATTCAGGTAGCTAGATTCAAGAACTTATTAATTTATCTGCACTATTCACATTTAGTTTATCTGCACTATTCACATTTATTTGTACAACAAAACAACTGATGACTTCATTTTTAAACAAAATATGTTAAGAATTAATCAGCAAAAGTTGCAGCTACCAAATTCGATTTTAACCCCTCACTTTCAATTTTAAACCTTCACTTTCGATTTTAACTCCTTACTTTCGATTTTAAACACCCACTTTCGATTTTAAACCCTCACTTTCGATTTTAACGCCTTACTTTCGAATTTAAACTCTTCACTTTCGATTTTAAACACCCACTTTCGATTTTAAACCCTCACTTTCGATTTTAACGCCTTACTTTCGAATTTAAACTCTTCACTTTCGATTTTAACTCCTTACTTTCGATTTTAAACACCTCACTTTCGATTTTAAACCCTCACTTTCGAATTTAAACCCCTCACTTTCGATTTTAACCCCTCACATCCGAATTTGCCTACACAAAATTCTGCAGAATCTCAGCTATAATCTCCATCACCCAGATTGACAATGAAATAAATCACAAGAAAAACTGAATTACAGGGTAAGTAATGGGAAGAATGCAACTGAATGAATTCATACATGATGAATTCAATTTTGATTTCCCATTTCATTGTAAAAAAAACATGTATAAATAATCCATTACTTGAAGCAGTTGTATCTGCACTTTGCACATATTTCTTTAAAATTCAAACATTGTAATGGCATCATCATTGAAATCGGTCTCATGGAGCAAGAATTCATTTGTTTTAAAATTTGAGGTAGCTCTTCAACTGGAAGCAAAATATAGAAAAGGGATAAAAGGACAGACTTTGTGCTATTATAAAAAAATATGCAGAGCCTGGTCAGCACATACATTACATCCAGCATTTCTTTGAACACATTATTAAAATCCTCACTAGCATCCATCTATGAAAAGCGAATCTGAATGAAGATAAATGGAAGCGAAACAAACATCAATGGGTTTAAATGGAATCGACATAGTCACAATATAAACCAAGAAATGATAATAAGAAGGATGTAGAAGACCCATAGTCATCTTCTCATCCTCTGACTCCAGGACGAAGACGGAGTTGCACAAGGATGAAGAAGACCCATGAGGGTATTTTGGTCTTCTGGGCGTTCCGTCGAACGTAGGAAAATGGCTTCCCACCATTTTTGGTGGGAACCGATTTTCCAGTCTTTAATGGAAAATCGCCGCGCCGCCGGAAATGAATTTGGTAGCAATCTGCCAAACAAACGTGGGAGGGTGAAGGAAATTGCTCATTTTCCGTTTCCATAGTGCGATTTTCCCGCAACCAAACGGACCCTTAGCTATAGGAGGTTTCAGAGAGAAGGGAAGTTGAATGGTTAGGGGAAAAAATGTGGGAATGAGTGGGGGAATAACCTATTTTAGATTTTTCTATTAGAGAGACATAGTAACGTGGCAATCAAGTGGGACCCACTAAATAAAAAAGTAACCGCTGTTTGTCTTAGCTAATGATGTTGTTATATTCGCACAATTTTTAAAATAGGGAAAATATCATTTAACCCCCTCTATAGCAAATTAACCTCAGATTCCCCCAAAAGATTTGGAAACTTCACTTTGCCGTCAAGGGAGAAAAAAGAATTAAATCTTTCAGTTAAAAGATAAATATGTCCTTATTAAATTTTGTAACCAGAATCCAATACATATGTGGGGAATTTCCAATATATTTGTGCTTATTTCCAACTTCAATGTGAGTATTTTTAACTCTAAAAAAAATCATAAAATTCAACATTAAAGCATTTAAAAATTCACAATTGGATTTCCAATACACGTATGGAGAATTTCTAAGACAATCCTGTTTCTTTCCAACATCAATGTGAGTATTCTCAAGTCTTAAAAATCATGAAATCCAACACAAAAGCATCCAACATTTCACAACCGAATTTCCAAGATACATATGGGGAATTTCCAAAATATTTGTACTTTTTCAATAAGGACGTTTTGGTCTTTTAGCTGAAACATTTAATTTCACTTTCCCACTTAGAGGAAAAGTGAGGTTTCATAATTTTTGGAGGGAATCTGAGGTTAATTTGCTATTGTTAGGGTGAATTGACATTTTCCTTTTAAAATATTATTGGTATCTACGCACCATCCAATATTCTTTTGTGTCAGATGCTCCTAAAAAAAAACTTCTTTAGCAAAATTGCACCATTACCCTTGTTCCTTCCGTTCCTAATTATAAGATCAAGTTGATTTCTTTTGGAAAGATTAAAGATACAAAAAAAAAACCATTTGAATGTATTTATATTTATCAAATTTTCTCAAAATTAATTTACATTACTTATAAACTAGTAACATATAATCTAATTATATATAACATGTTAAATTTAAGTGATTTATTTAGCTTCCTTTACCTCCACAAAAAATATCAACTTAATCTTATGTCAAGGATAAGAAGAAGCATTGTTATAGTGAATATGCAGGGAAATAGTTGACTATTCAAAGTCTATTAGTTGATTGGTACGTAGAATAACTAGAGCCAAGATGTTTGGGAGCTCTGAGTGGGTTTTAGGTTGCTCTCTGTTGGAAAGCGTGCTATCTTGAATACTGGGATGGAGGATAATCGGAAGGTCCTGCCGGATCGTCCATCAGATGAATTGGTTTGCTTGATCAATAGAAAGAAAAAACAAAAGGGGACTCATCAACATATTATAGTATATATGCAAATGGAGGATGAGCAGATTACTGAAAGACAAGTGGAAGGAACAAGCTCTATGGAAGTTGAGGAAGAAGCCAGAATGAGTAAAAAAGACGAAGGGGGTATGGAAGTTCAAAACTATCTTATAAAGACTCCCTTCTTGGTTTCAATGGAGTGGCAAATTATGGTGGATGCAGTGAAGATGAGGAGTTATTGTCAGATGTTTTAAACAGGGAGTGGGATATTCCAGAACCATCAGAGGAAATAAAAGAGCTAATGAAACAATATCCTGTGGTTCCAATCTCAACAGAGATATACAATGAATGGTGCATTCCATGGAATGCAGCTCTTATCATCACAGTGTTAGGAAGGAAATACAATGTTTATACTCTTAAGAATCACCTTAGTAATATTTTGGGAACTCCAGAGTTTGATATTGTTGTCCTTCCTAATAACTATTTTATCATTCAATTTCCTAGAAAAGAGGGATGGACACATTTGTATCAAAAGGTTCTATATGAAGGGCCTTGGACTATCCAGCAACATAGTATTCTTGTTCAACGATGGACTCCTAATTTTGACCCCTTTAACAACCCATTGGGAAAAATTGCAATTTGGGTTCGAATTCCGAATATTCCAATCCAATGCTACAATAAAAATTTCATTACAAGGCTGGGTGACAGGATTGGGAAGACATTAAAAGTTGATTTAGTGACTACTTCAATGGCGTTGGTACCGACAGAAAATACCAGAGTAAATAGAGGTAAATATGCTTGAGTTTGTGTAGAATTAGATCTGCAGAAAAAATTGGTTCCAAGAATCATTGCAGCAAATAGTGTTTATCATGTGGAATATGAGGGCCTCAATCTCATTTGTTTTTCTTGTGGACGGTACGGTCATAGAAGAGATAACTGCCCTTGGACATCTATGAGATCGAACTCGGTGAATCTGGAGCAGCAAAGGTTGCTGTTAAAGGTGGTGACACTGGCATCTCAGGTCCTGAAAACTCCCAGCGTTGATGAGGAGTTTGGCGCCTGGATGATTGTGGGGAAGGGAAATAAAATTCGAAATTCAAAAAAATTTTATTCATCAGATAATAGAGAAGATCTTACCACAGGGTACAAAGGGAATAGGAGAAATGTCAGTGAAAACCACAGCTCGAGGTACAGAGTTCTAGAAGAGTTGGTGGAAGAGGGAGATAGCCTGTTAGAGGATCATCTTCACGATATGGAGGAGCAGGCGAAAGATGAGGGTGCAGTGAAACTAGCATCCAAGGGTACATCTCAATTGAAAAAAGTAAGCAAGGAGAACCAAAATCATAATGGGCCAAAATTTAATAACAAGGCCCAGAGCACCTACAAACTTATAGAGGGCCACGGTCATGCAAATGGGGCTAATATTGTCATGGGTCAGCAAAGGTAAAGAGGGCATAATAAAAGGGAGCACGTGGTGGTGATAGGTAGTATTAAACAATTGGATTCTATTCCAATTTGTTCCACAGGGCCAATAGCACAAAACTCCATTAATGGGCTTCTTTTATTAGAGGGGCCGATATATGAAGAGGAAAAGAATGATAATATTGTTTCAAGCCATCAGGAACCAGTGCACCAAGGCTCTTTAAATCAGTCTCGCTCAGAAAATCCAGCATTACTTGGGAATCACAATGTGGAGGACAGTCAAAATAATAGAGTAGATGAATTAAAGTTGGAAAAAATTGCAGCTCGAGCTACTTAGGACGATGATGATCCCCTGATAATGTAAGTTTGCTATTCGAATCTCTTTTAAATAATTATTTTACAATGATTGTTGCATCATGGAATTGTAGGGGGGCTGGGAATAAGAATTTTCCGGCCGTCGTAAAGGAAATGGTGAAAGAAAATAAGATAGAGGTGTTATGTCTGTTGAAGACCAGGATCAGTGGTGTGAAGGCTGATAAAGCTATTAGGAAAATGGGGTTTACTAATTGGATCAAATTAGAAGCATCTGGCTTTCCTGGGGGTAATTGGATTCTTTGGAATGAAAGTACACAACAGTGCAATACTTATCATCTTCAACTCAATTTATTCATTGTATGCTGACTGATGTGTTATCTAAGGAGATTTTTGCTGCAACATTTGTGTATGGAGAGACTACTGTGGTAAAACACATTGAGCTATGGCAAGTGATTATTAACATAGCTCAGGAGATAGAGAGTGACTGGATGGTGCTTGGAGATTTTAACATTTTTATGAATGATTCTGATAAAATTGGCGGGTCTGTTCAATCTTATCGGGCAATGAAACAATTCTCCGACTGCATTGTGGAGGCAAATCTAATTGAGATTCCAATAGTGGGAGAAAGGTATACTTGGGAGAAACTCAATGTTAAGGAAAGACTGGATTGGGCTTTTTGTAACATATCTTAGGAGCTAAATCATCCTATCAGGAGAAATTTTCATAAACTGAAATATACATTTGATCACAGGCTCATAGTAGTGGCAGATGATGGATGTAGAACTACAAGGAGGAGGCAGCCTCCTTTCAAATATTATTCTTCATGGGCCCTGGAAGATTCTTTTAAAGAAGTGGTGAGATACTCCTGGGATAATGGAAATTGGTGCGAGGGAGCAGTGAGATTTGCTTAAAAGGCATCTGAATGGAAGAAGTCGAATATTGGGAGTATTCCTAACAAGAAACGTGCTATCTTGAGAAGAATTGAAGGTATTGATCGTGCAAGGCAGAATAGGGTGGCAAATGGGCTGTATCGTATAGAGAAAAAGCTGTGGCAAGAATATAATAAATTGATGGCTCAAGAAGAATTAATATGGTACCAAAAATCGAGATGTCAGTGGCTTAAATGGGGAGGCAAAAATACTAGGTACTTCCATGCATCAACAATAGTGAGGAAAAAATGGCAAAGGATTGACGGGCTACAAGATGAAGGGGGTAACTTGATCACCAATCAAGACGAGCTGAAGAAAATGGCAGAGACTTATTTCAGATCTTTATATTCCAAAGATTGCCAGGTGAAGGATCCAACAAAATGGATAGTTAATTTTCCCCAACTGCAGGTGCATGATGCAGAGATTATTCATAGACCTGTTAGTAATACAGAGATTAAAAATGCAGCTTCATGATGGGAGCGTTCAAAGCCCAAGGACCGGATGGATTACAAGCTCATTTTTCCAAACTCACGGGAGATTGTAGGAGAGAAAATATGCAAATTCATAAGACAGGCTTGGCAAAATCCAGACATGATTAAGGAAATAAATCAGACACATATAGTGCTTGTTCCAAAGATTGACAATCCAATGAGCATGAAAGACTTTCGACCAATCTCTTTATGCAATGTTAGTCTAAAGATCATCACGAAAATCTTAGCAAATAGAATGAAGGGGTGCATGAGTTATCTAATTCAACAGTATCAATGCAACTTCATAGTTGGGAGACATAATAGTGATAATATTATTATTGCTCAGGAGGCCATTCATTCAATGAGAACAAAAACTGGCAAGAAGGGATATGTGGCCTTGAAAGTGGATATGGAGAAAGCCTATGACAGGTTGGATTGGAACTTTCTTAAGCACACATTGGAATGTATAGGATTGGAATATAGTATAGTGAATCTCATCATGGCTTGTATTTCATCTACTTCCTTGAAGATTCTTTGGAATGGAGAGGAATCAGACTCATTTTATCCATATAGGGGTGTTCGTCAAGGGGATCCCCTTAGTCCATATTTGTTCATTCTCTGCATGGAAAGGCTAAGTCAGTTGATTAGTAAAGAAGCTCAGGAGGGTAACTGGAAAGGGTTATAATTTAATAAGGTAACCCCTTCTATTACACATTTATTTTTCGCAGATGACCTCATTCTTTTTGGGGAAGCAACTTCGGATCAGATTGATTTAATGAGAGACATTATGAAGATATTTTGTGAAGTTTTAGGGCATAGAATCAATTTATCAAAGTCTAAAGCTTTTTTCTCAAAAAATTGTGCATTTTAATCGAGCTTTTGAGCTAAGTCAAAGGCTTGGAATGGGCATGACAGGAGGTCTTGGCAAGTATTTGGGAGTTCCTCTTTTTCACAAAAAATGACTAAGCTCACATTTCTTCCAATTGTTCAAAAATTCAAACTCGGTTATCAAATTGGAAGAGCAGGTATTTGACCATGGCGGGGAGAATGGTTTTAATTAAATCGGTGCTATTAGAGATCCCTAGTTACTAGATGCAAACGATGTTGCTTCCCAAAACAATATTGCAGGAGCTTGAGAAAATAAGCAGGAAGCAAGATGGTAGGAAAATGCACTTGATTTCCTGGAATCATATTAAGCAAGACAAGGAGAAGGGAGGACTTGAAATCGAAGACATCCGAAACCAAAATGTTGCATTCATCATGAAACTTTGTTGGGGTATCCTTGTTAGAATCTTAAGTTTTGATGAAGACTGACCCATAGAAAACATAAGTAAATAAGAGAAAGTTACCTCTGAATTTAAATGAGTAAAATATGATAGGTAACAGATCACCATTGCAAGAATAAAAGATAGATTGCTGAATAAAAGATTCAAATATAGCAGATGATAACTTAGCAGAACAATAAGAATGAATATCTCTATCGCTAAGTGAATCTCTATAGCTAATAGATAGAAAGGAATAGCAAGTGAAGACTAAGGAATAACAAATCCAATATATATAACCAAGTCAGTCACTATCGCTAAAGGAAATTCTATCGTTAGAAGTTCATTGAACGTATGAGTAAATGAAACCAGCAGATAAATGAACTAAGTCTCTAATATAATGAAATCAGCTAGCGATAACAGGTTAAGCTATCGATAACAAAAGTGCTTCAGATAATGATCATTTAGATAGCTAGTGCCTGAGTGCAAATGAGTCAAATGAGTTAACATGGTTGCTAGCGCTAACACGTTTAGCTATCGATAGAAGATTGTTTATAAAGATGACATAGCTAGTAAGCTGAACGTTGAAATAAATGAACATGCTAGCGATAATGTTATATCTATCGATGGAGAATGCTTTATGAGAATCCTTAGCTAATATAATCATTATCTATCACATTTAGCTAATGGACTATGCTTGCGATAACATCTGCTGTGCATTAAATGTTTACTTGATCAGCTAACAGCTCAAGTGCAGAAATTATACTATGAGGTTAGCGATAGCAGATCAAGCTAGCGCTAATGAAAAAGATGCCAGAAAGTACATTTTGTACGGATGCTCAGAACACTGAGTCTGTCTCTCTCCTAGCTCACCCTACGCAAGAAGTAGTTGAAGCTAGAGCAGAAAGTTGAGCCCGATGAAGAAGCTGCATTAAATGCCAACGGCTATGAGCTCCCAACGACTAAATTCAAACGGCTTCTTGAAGATTGAATGCTAGGGCAAAATCTGAGAAGAGATATAAATACAGAACTCAAGCATTTATTGAGTAGCGACGAAAAACGAGATTATTCACAAACTCATTCATTGCTCTGTATTTATTTAGATATTCTATTTGTACTTCAGTGTTTATCAAAATCAGTTCATTAAGTGAACATATTTATTGAAATCCTCTTCTGTTTGAGGTTGTTCTAAAAGCTTGGTGCTTTAGAACAGGGATATAGCCTTACAGGAAGTAAGGGGGAGTGTTTAGAGAGATTCTAAAACTCTGTAAAGGTTGACAGGTGAACCTGTGCTCGTAAAACCTGTGGTTAGTGGAACCCAACTGAGTGTTGGAGAACTGGACGTAGGCAGTGTTGGCCGAACCAGTATAAAGACTGTGTTGTTTTAACCATTCCTAGATTTTTAAATAGCACAATTCACCCCCCCTCTTGTGCGATTGCCACTTTCAATCCTAAATAATCAAAATTCTTTATGGATAAAATGCCTTAGAGGGAAGTATGGGTGTGGAAATGGAATGTATCCCTATGTATGCCAAAAACAGAACTCTTCAGTAGTATGGCACAGCATAACTGCAATGTGGGATAAATTTTACAAAGGTATTGGTCGAATCGTTAGGAACGATACATCAACAAACTTTTGGTGGGACATTTGGTCACCTCTGAGTAAACCTTTCATCCACTTTGCAGAAGGTAATATTCATCTTATTGATCCAAATGCTAAGGTAAATGACTTTGTACTAGATAATGGTAGATGGGATGTACAGAAATGGGTGGGTATCCTTCCAACCTGGGTCATCAATATTCTCAGGCAAGTCAAAACCCCCAATGGAGGTGAGGATGACATTTTTTGTTTGAGAAATGCTGCTAATGGTAACTTGAGTGTTCGGGAAGCATATAATTTTCTGAACAGAGATCAACAGCAAAGAAAGGAATTACATTGGAAGAGGATTTGGAGACTTCCGGTCCCTGAAAAAATTAAGTTTTTCTTGTGGCAAGCTTTCCATGAAAGACTACCCACAAACTCACTCAGAGCACATCATGGTTTATCAAACACTGGAGAGTGTCCCTTTGAGTGCCAAAATGAGGAGAATATTATTCATGTCCTTTGGGATTGTGAAATAGCAAAAAATGTGTGGTTAAATATTGTTGACTCTAATGCTTGGGTTAGTTTCTTTTCTTCTAACTTGCTGGTCTGGCTAAGGAGAAGCTTATCCATAAACTTAGGAAATAGGCGTGTTGATAGATAGACATGGCCTCAAGTTTTCACTACGACATGCTGGCTTTTGTGGAAAAATCAGTGTAAAGGAATTATGGAAGACAATCGCATTCAGGCAGGGGAGATCATCCATGGGGTAACTTCGGTTCTAATGGAAAAAATTCTAGGAGACAAACTAATTCATCAGGTTCTCAAGCTTAAGGTGGACAAGGAACAAGTATGGATTCCACCACAGGGGGATTATGTTCAACTGGACACAGATGGATCATTTAACCAACACAAAGAGGCTGCTTGTGGGGGGGGTTCTCAGAGATAAAAATGGTGATTGGATCATTGGCTTTCAACGAAAATTGGGATGCAGAACAACTGCTGAGGTAGAAATCATGGCAATACTTACTGGTCTTCAGGCTTGCAGACGAGAAAATTATCAGAAGATTCTAGTTTACACAGACTCTCTAGAAGCAATACATTCGATAGTCAGAGATGGAGGACTTAGTCATCCTTTAAGGCAGGAAATCAGTGAGATCCAGGACTTTCTCTTCTTAGAATGGGACATAGGACTGCAATATGCTCCAAGACAAGCAATCAGGTGCGTAGACTATTTAGCAAAAGATGCTCATAAGGTGAATGATGGTATGCAACTTTGGAGAAGCCCACACCTAGGATGTCTCGGCATTTTAAGGGAAGACCAAGCTCAGTGCACTTTTGAGCGTTTTTGTAACTGAGCAGAAGGCTTTTGGTTCAAGTTTCCTAACTCACCTGTATTTATTCCAAAAAAAAAAGAATAACTACAGCCAAATTTTCCTACACAATAATGGACCCCTTTTTTGTGGCAGGAACGGATGCATTGCTTCTTATATGTCAGCTTCTTTGTTTATTAGGCACATATTATTCAACGATCTTACTTGAAATATGAAAAATGGGAATAGAAATTTGTATATATGTCTCTAGTTTTTCAATAGAATAGGTTTTACTACTAGTACCATATTTATTATAAGATATAATATATGTTTTTATGTATCATAATTTCAAACAGTTAAACTATTTTTCATTTGAAATCCATTATTCAGAAATGAACATTTTTGGAATAGATATTGAAGCATAGTTTTAAATGACATAAATTCATATCCAAACGATATATAGTTTGTGAAACATTGTACGAATAATGATAAAAGCTCAAAAAAAAGAAGAAAAAAGAAAAAAAAAACAACTTGTGTGTTATAAATTATAGAAGAAGATAAGAGAGAATGTGGGAGAGAAATAGAGATAATAGAAAGCCATTCTCATTTACCATTCAAGTGTGTAGAATACACAATAGAAGCCTTATATTTATAAGCAAGGCTCTAGGGTGATAATATAATCAATCATCATTAATGACAATATATTGATAATAGGAAATGAGAATTATGGACATTCATAATAATAGGAAATTCATAACACTCCCTTGCATGTTCATGACTAAACATGTGCCTCATTAGAAAACTCCAACTAAGTAAAACCCAGTGGGACAAAAAACTTAGTAGAAAAAAAAGAGTACAATGCCTCATTGAAAACCTTGTTAGAAAAACCCAGTGGGAAAAATCCATAGATAAGGGAAAAAGAGTACAGAGTGTATCATCTCCCCCTCTTGACCACTCCAGCTGATATCTCTGAGTCTGCGAAGTCTAATGTCATAAGTAAGCTTCTCAAATATTGTAGGAGGAAGTGACTTGGTAAACATATCTGCTAAATTTTTGCTTGACCAGATTTTTTGGATATTAATTTCACTATCTTTCTAAAGATCTCTAGTGAAGAAGAATTTTGGTGAACTATGCTTAATGCGTTATGTCTCCTTTGATGTATCCTTAGTTAAGTTGGGTGATACATGCAATATTATCCTCATATAGGATCGTCGGGGTCATTTTGGTAGAAGATAAACTGCAAGTAGTTCGTATATGATGTATTGTTTGTTAATACTGGCAGTCACCCAAGAGGGGGGTGAATTGGGTGATGGAATAAATTCTAAGAACTTATTTCATTTTCAAAATCATAGTTGAAGTGTTAAGGAGTGTTCTTGAAGATCTTCTTCACTAAATACGGATAGCACATTGAAACATGAAAAGCATAATAAAATGTGTAAATCGGTGATTGCACCATACTTTTATACACTTTTCATTGATAAAATCAGTAGATTATTGCATGTTCTTGGGGTAATTGCACCTAATTAGGGTAATTTCTGACTTTTGCACACTTTGTTGGAATTTATTCTAGTCAAGGGCAATTTGGGCATAATTAGCATAAATTATTGTTAACCTATTTTCAAGAACATTTGATGCTACCTCTGGCTTGATTTTACTTGTAGATCATAGAAGAAGCATGCCCAAATTAAGGAGCCAAATTGCAGCGAAGAATTCGGGACGGAGCAGAAGAAGGAAGTGAAGAGAGAAACAAAATCAATGTTCCCTCGCCGCGGCGTTAGCCGCGGCGAACTGGCGGCGAGAAAGACCAGGGAGGCAGAAGCAACGTGAGCTCGCCGTGGGTTTCGCCGCGGCGAACTCACGGCGAACTCCCCAGCAAAAGCTCCAGAATAGATGCCAGCTCGCCGTGGCTTTCGCCGCGGCGAGCTCACGGCGAGCGGACCCAAATTCAGACAGAAGCTCTTGTTGCTCGCCGTGGCTCTCGCCGCGGCGAACTGACGGCGAAGTCCCAGAATCTGCAGAAGTCTGGCGCGATTTTAGGTTTCTTGGAGGGTTATAAATAGTTCCAACACCCGAAAATACAGATCCAAGCCTTCTCTACCCGAAAAACAGCCCCTCTCCTAGGGTTTATCTCATTTCCTCCATTCCTCACTCCCAATCCTCATCTTCCCACTCATTCTCACCTCCATTCTTGCTGGTTTTCTTGTTCTTCCTTGCTTCACCTTCCGTTTCCACCATTTTTCTCCTTCTACCTTCCTCATCCATGGAGGCTGTGGTCATGGGCCATCCTTGGCTCGAATTTGAAGATATGAGAGGCTAAGTTCTTGGTGCTTTGGTGGTGTGAAGGTGGCTCTAGCTTCATGGACCAACATAGGGGAGTTTTTAGTTTACAATTTCTTATTTCCTTTGTATTTGGCTTATACTCTTTTGTATTGGTCTTGTATTTGGATTTAAGACTTGGGATATGTGGTTGCTATCTATGTTTGTGAACTATATTGTGTATGCTTTGAATTAAATGTGATTGAGATACAATTTCCTATCTACTTGTGGTCGCATTCTTGGTTGTAGCCATTTTAGTGGTTGCTAGTGGTTATAATAAATTTCTTCCATGCATGATGATGTGGTTGCACTTCATGAGAGTTAAATTGCATTTGTTTCAAGGCATTTCACAAACCAAGTGGATCTTCACACTAACCCTAAGTAATGGCTATGAAAGTGATTGCTAGATTAGTCATTAATTAGGGCTAGTGGACCCCTAGTGGTTGCTTGGGGATTTTTCAATTAGACTTGGTAAATTCAATTCCCACTTATCATTTTGAAAGAAGCGTTTGAGTCACCGAAGCACTACCAAGGCCCATTTTATAAAATCACCCCTAATCCAAACTCTTTTCACTTTTCACTTATTAATCCAAAACACCAAAAACAAGTAACTGCTTTTGTTAATAGCTTAGTAAATGAATCTTCAAACCAAAACCCCCATACCTTTTTATTGTTTTAATTGCATTTAGTTAGCTTAGGTAGTTTAGAAGGACTCCTCAAGTGAAACGATCCGGGATTGTGCCACTTTACGCAATCCTTGGTAATTATTGTGATTTTAACCCCAAGGCGCATTAGGCAAAGGTTAAATCAATGGCGCCGTTGCCGGGGAGTCATTTTTGACTCTCTAGGTTAGCTAAGTGTCAATTGAAGCTATTGACTAGGGGTAGGAGTCATTAGGATTAGATTTAGGTCATTTGCATTCTTAAGTTAGTTTACAATTACTTGCTCTGCATTGTATAAAGTCTGACAAGAAAATACCAGAAATATTGCTTGCCCTTTGCTCTTGCTTGAATTGTGATACTTGCTTAGGTGTATTGCTGGACTTTCTTGCACCTACTTGTGAATACTTGACTTGCCATACTTCCACACTCATATACCTCTCATACACACTTCTCACATATCATACACACTTTCACACCATACTCACTTGCATCATCATTCATCCATTTTTCCTTGAATTTGTGCAAGTGCATCTTTGTTGAGCCTTCAGTCTACACTTGTTGTCTGTGCCTTGTGTATGACTCGAGGGAACCCTAGGAACCAAGAACTTTACCTTGAATACCCAGAAATTGAGAGACACCTTACTAGGTTGAGAAAGACAAAAAGAGGGGGAACTTCGGTTACATCCTTGATAGTTGAACACCCACCCTCTTGTGAGCCAAGCATTGAGAGTTCCCCAGAAACTGAGAGTGATACTAGAGACATGGAGGGGGATCACCATATTCCTGAAGTTCAAGTAGAGCCAAATCTAGGTGGTAATGGGGGAGGACAAGTGGTTAATGATGGTGAGCGACCTAGAAGAAGAACCATCAGGGAAGCCACCACAACCAGCCTTAACCACAACCCATTCATGACTGCATTCCCCACTATGAACACTGATTATGAAATTAAAGGCTTATTGATACAATCCTTACCTAAGTTTTATGGTTTGCAGGAAGATGAGCCACATGATCACTTGGATGAGATCTTCATACATTGCAACACCATGAAACCAGTCAGAGCACAAGTGGAGGATGTCATGTGGAGAGTGTTCCACCTTACTCTAGAAGGCAAGGCTAAGCAATGGTACATGAGTTTGCCTACTTTCAATCCAGATGCCCTCGCCTCTTGGGGCAACTTGAAGCAAGCCTTTCTAGAAAAGTTCTACCCAGCCACTAGAACATCTGCAAGAAGGAAAGAGATCAATTCCATCACTCAAGAGCCCGATGAATCTCTTTTTGATTATTGGTCGAGATTCCAGGACCTTTTGAAGAAATGCCCTCATCACCAAATTCCCGATGAACAATTAGCCCATACCTTCTATGATGGGTTGAGGGAAAGAGACCAAGACAAGCTGGATGCAGCCGCTGGAGGCTCATTCATTGATTACACACCTGAAGAGGCATGGCCTCTAGTTCGTAAGCTCGCTTTGGCCAAAGAGAAACATGGCTCCAGAAGATCAACTCGTAGTCTTCAAAGGGTTGATTCTACTTCTCTTCACATTCCTCAATTGGATAGGTTTGAGGCCGAATTCAAAGCAATCCACTCTAGATTGGACAAAATCTCAGGTCCATCTTCCCCGCCGGGTCCAGTTGGTAATGAGTTGGTGGGTCCGTCTTGTGATTATTGTGCATCACCTATGCATCTCTCAAGCGATTGTCCTTCTAAGCCGGAAGAATGTAATGCAATGTTCCAACCAAGGCAAGGCAACAATCCGAGATGGGACCCCTATTCCAATACATACAATGAAGGGTGGAGACAAAATCCAAAATTTAGTTGGCGCCAAGATGGCAATCCCCCAAGGCAATTCCAAGGGGAGTCCTCCCAAGCACTAACTCCTGTAAGAAAGGACCGACCCACTAATGACTTTGAAGAGTTGAACAAGTCCATTACTATGGGATTCCGCCATGTGGAAGGTCTCATTGACTCTAGGGCGAATGAAACAAAGCAATGTATGGAGTCAAGGTTTGAGAAGGTAGACAACCGTATGAGCCAATGGGAGACCAAGAGTGCTAACTTAGAGGACTATGTCATGAAGCTTTCAAACTCTTTCAATGAGCTTCAAGCCAAGGCAAGCGGTCCAACTCCGTCCAATACGGTCATCAACCCAAAGTCTTTGAATGCTGTTACTTTGAGAAGTGGGAAATCACTAAATCCCATGCCAACCAAGAAGAAGGTTCACTTCTCAAGTAGTGAAGGGGAGGATGATGATGAGCCAGTGGATGAAGAGATTGAAGTGGAAAGCCCTACTTGGAGCCCACCATTGAGCCCAATGAAGTTTGCACAATCTGAGAGTGCTAAGGAAAAGGAACTTCAAGAAAGAAGGGCATTGACTAGAAAAGAGAAAGTGGTGGAGGATCCTACAGTACAACCTCAAGAGGAGGAGAAGCACGACAAGCAATCGAGTATCAATGAGACAGGAGAGTGTAGCACACAAGATACCTTGGCCAAACCTCCGGCCAAGGAGGTAACTATCTCTCAACTCCCTTTTCCTCAAGCTTATTTTAAAAGCAAAAAGAAACATGATGAGGTTGTTGAAAATGAAATGCTTGAACTTTTTAGCAAATTGCATGTGAATGTGCCTTTCTTTCAACTTGTGAAATCTATGCCTAGTTACTGTAAATTCTTGAAGGAATTGTGCACCAATAAAAGGAAGTTTAGGCCAAATGAAAGAATTCAATTGAATCCTAGTGTGTCTGCTTTGTTCAAGCCTCAGTTGCCGGTCAAGTGCAAAGATCCTGGATCATTCATGATCCCTTGCACCATAGGGAACTTGACGGTGACAAATGCATTGTTGGATTTAGGAGCGGCCATTAACGTGATGCCTAGTGCGATTTTCACTTCTTTAGGCATCACTGGTTTGAAAAAGACAAGTGTCATTTTGCAATTGGCCGATCGCACACTCCGATATCCACAAGGTATTCTTGAGGATATACTTGTTAAGGTTAAAGACTTAGTTTTTCCCGCCGATTTCTATGTCCTTGACACCGCCAGCGAGCCCTGTGAATCGACTATCATTCTTGGTAGGCCCTTCATGCGGACCGCCGGATCGGTAATTGATATGAAAAATGGTTTGATCACAATGGAGGTGGGAGAACATAAGATTAGCTTTAACATGTATGAAGCAATGCGACACCCCCATGAAGACTATTCTCTTCTAGATTTGAATGTCATTGATATTGCTGTGGAAGATGCTATTGAGGAGCATGAATTAAGCTTGCATTCATATGATTACACATCTGATCTTGAAGCTTATGACTCTTATTTTTCTACCCTGCCTTCTGTTCATTCTTTTTCTTCCTTAGGTGATGACGTGTATGATCTTGACTCACATGTAGTTGATTGTCTACTTTCTATCCCTTTGGATTTTTCTTTGATTGATAATGATACTGCTGATTTGGATATGAGCTCCACTAACATTTCTCTGATGAGTGATGATATTTCTTTGGAAGATGGTAGTTTTCTAAATGTTTCAGGTCATAAGTTGGTTGAAGAATGTGAATTTGAAGTTGGAAGCCAAGAGTTGGCCGATTTGAGCTCAAAGGGTATAGCCCTCACCCCAACAAAAGCTACTTCACACTTGACCTTCTTTGGACCGGATCACCATGTGGTAAAAGGGCCACCTTCTACACCCTCTTCCATTGATTTTAATCCTAGACCTAGAATTTCTTCCCACACACTTAGATATTTGAATGATCTTGTTACAAGTTGTGATGTAGGTGTTGTGGATGACATTTCCCCAAGGCAAGTCGCTGCGATAGATCAACCAAGTGTTGATTCGGCTCTTGGGAAGACCGATGAACAAGAGATGAGGTCTTTTGAGCCCATTCCACCTTTTCCAATTGGGTCTACAAAGGGGAGTTCTTCTTACACTTTAACTCTTCCTACTCTTATTCCCTCTGTTTTGGAACCACCCATTTTGGAATTAAAGCCTTTGCCAAGCAATTTAAAATATGCTTTTCTTGCCCCCAATGACAAATTGCCGGTTATTATTTCTAATACCTTGAGTGCAATTGAGGAGGTAAAATTGCTTGATGTTTTGAAAAAGTATAGCAAGGCTTTGGGTTGGACATTGGCTGATATTCCGGGCATGAACCCCGCTATTTGCACCCATCGGCTTTTACTTAAAGAGGATTCTAGGCCTCTTAGGCAACCTCAAAGGCGGCTTAACCCCCTCATTTTGGATGTGGTCAAAAAGGAGGTCACAAAACTCCTAAGTGCCGGCATCATATATCCGATCTCGGATAGTGAGTGGGTTTCCCCGGTCCAAGTGGTGCCTAAGAAGTCCGGAATCACTGTTTTGAAAAATGAAAACAATGAACTTATTCCAACAAGGGTGCAAAATAGTTGGCGTGTGTGTATTGACTATAGGAAGTTGAATGATGCCACCCGAAAGGACCACTTCCCGCTTCCATTTATTGATCAAATGTTAGAAAGGCTTGCGGGAAAAAGCCATTACTGTTTTCTAGATGGTTATTCGGGGTATTTTCAAATTCCTATAGCACCCGAGGACCAGGAAAAGACCACTTTCACTTGCCCATTCGGTACTTTTGCCTACAGGCGCATGCCCTTTGGCTTATGCAATGCGCCGGGAACTTTCCAACGTTGCATGATGAGCATCTTCTCTGATATGCTTGATGATTGCCTGGAAGTTTTCATGGATGACTTTACTGTTTTTGGTGATTCGTTTGATTTTTGCTTGCATAGTTTGGAGCGAGTACTAGCTAGGTGTGTCGAGAAGAATCTGGTACTGAATTATGAAAAATGTCATTTCATGGTCACACATGGCATAGTTCTTGGCCACCTAGTCTCTAGCCGAGGCATTGAGGTTGATAAAGCCAAAACCGAGGTGATTTCGTCCTTGCCTTATCCCACTTGTATCAAAGAGCTCCGCTCTTTCCTGGGACATGTAGGCTTTTACCGGCGCTTCATCAAGGGTTTTTCCCAAATTGCATTGCCTCTTTCTCATTTGCTGCAAAAAGATGTTGAATTTGTTTTTGATGATGAGTGTAAAACGGCTTTTGAAACATTGAAGAAAACTCTTTTGGAGCCTCCTATTCTTCTTGCTCCCGATTGGTCATTGCCCTTTGAATTAGCATGTGATGCTTCCAACTACGCAGTTGGCGCCATGCTAGGTCAAAGGAGCAACAAGGCACCACATGTCATAGCCTATGCATCTAAGACTTTGGACTGTGCTCAAAGGAATTATACTACTACTGAAAAGGAACTCTTTGCCATAGTCTTTGCATTAGACAAATTCAGACAATACTTACTTCATTCCGTGGTTGTCATTTATACTGACCATGCAGCTATAAAGTTTTTATTCACAAAGCCACACTCAAAGCCGAGACTTCTTCGGTGGACACTCTTGCTACAGGAGTTTAATTTGCAGATCAAGGATCGCGCCGGCAATGCCAATTTGGTAGCCGACCACTTGAGTAGACTCCCAGACAACACCAGGGGAGTAGATCTTTCTGACTTAACCTGTGATAATTTTCCGGATTCCTCTTTGAATGCAATTGATATTGAGGTGCCTTGGTATGCTTGTTTAGTCAATTATCTTGTTTGTGCCCTCACCCCGGATGACATGTCTCCCTTTCAGGTGCAAAAGTTAAAGAAAGAAGCCCAATACTATGTTTGGGATGAACCACACCTATGGAGACTGTGCAATGATCAAGTAATCCGGCGATGCATACCGGAATCCGAGTCCCTAGACATCCTCTCTGCTTGCCACTCGATGGTTTGTGCTGGCCACTATAGTTCTAGGAAAACTGCTAGGAGGGTCTTAGACGCTGGTTTTTATTGGCCTACACTTTTCAAAGATGCCTATGCCTTTTGTAAATCATGTGGTAAGTGTCAAAAATTTGGGGGGAGTGTGACAAAAAGACATGAGATGCCCCAACGGCCCATCCTAGTTTGTGAGATTTTTGATATTTGGGGGATAGACTTTATGGGACCTTTCCCACCTTCTTCTGGTTTCACCTATATCCTACTTGCTGTAGATTATGTCTCTAGGTGGGTAGAGGCTATCCCAACCCGAAAGGATGATGCACCCACGGTCTCTAAGTTTCTCAAGTCTAACATCTTTAGTAGATTTGGAGTACCAAGGGGTCTTATAAGTGATCGAGGAACCCACTTTTGCAACAAGCTTCTTGATAACTTGCTTGCTAAGTATGGGGTGTCCCACAGAGTGTCTAGCCCATACCATCCCCAAACAAATGGCCAAGCAGAGGTGTCTAACAGGGATATAAAGCACATTCTTGAGAAAATTGTTAAGCCATCAAGAAAAGATTGGAGTGATCGACTTGAGGATGCATTGTGGGCATATCGGACCGCATTCAAGACACCCTTAGGCATGTCTCCATACCGGTTAGTTTTTGGTAAAGCTTGTCATTTGCCGGTTGAATTGGAGCACAAGTCCTATTGGGCCGTGAAACTATGCAATATGGAGTTGGATGCCGCTGGAAATGAAAGATGCCTTCAATTGCAAGAGCTTGATGAACTGCGCCTTCAGGCATATGAGAGCTCAAGGCTCTACAAGGAAAAGACCAAGTTGATCCATGATGGTAAGATCTTCAACCGCAGCTTCAATGTTGGTGACCAAGTCCTTATGTACCAAGCCCGCTTCCGCCATGGTCATGGGAAGCTAACATCCAATTGGTTCGGGCCGTACAAAGTAACGAAGGTCCACAAGTATGGGATGGTGGAGCTCATTGAAGAAGGAACCGGAAAGGAATTCGTTTCGAATGGACATCTCCTCAAGCTCTACCATGAACCGGTTGCCAAGCCTCCTTGAGGCCAGGTTGCTTCTTCTCCTTATCTTGTTTACTTTCATGCATTCTGGGCTGGCTGCTTTATATTTTACTATCATTGCATTGAACAAGTGTGGGGGAGGGAGCATCCTAGTAGAAAGTAGAAAATTAGGATTTTTCATTCAATAAAATACCCTATGCCATTGAGGACAATGCCAATTTCAAGTGTGGGGGAGGGGACTAGGTAGTTTTGTTGCTTGATCTATTGGTTTTATAATATTTATGCCACATTAGAGGTAATTTTTAAAATTCTGTGTCAAATTTTTCAAAATCCAGGTAGATTGTGCTCCTTAGTCTTTTGTTGCAATGGAGGGTCGCATTCAGTGCAATGGAGGACCTAATTGCATTTTTCTACCCAATTTTAAAACTGGTTTGTGAAAACCTAGTGTGGCAACAATTTTTGAAAAACCATGGAGCAAGATTGGACCTTACCCTTTGATTAATGAGCTTCATGAGCAATGGGAAGAATTCTAAGAATTATGCATTTTATCCTTTCAATCTTCAAAGAGCTAGTGATGAGTTGTTTTCAAGCATATGCATTGTGTTAATTGGCCCTGCAATTGGATTTTAATTGGAAATTGAGGTTAACCTTGTTGTGAGATTCTTGGGCCTATTTTCATTTCAGGAGTGTATACTTGCTTGATCATTCAATTTCTAGAACTTGTCTTTACTCTTTGTCAAAGCTATAATTGCATTCATGCTTGAAGATGATTTAGGCATTCATTTCAACACCCCATCTTTCCAAACACAAACCAGCATCATTTCACTTTCCATTGTTCACCCATTTTGAGCTATTCCTTGGTTGTAATGCATTAATGTGAATTTTGAGATGAAGCATTGAGTTTGAGCCACTTTTGTTTGTTGTTATTGCCATACTTATGTTAGAAAGAAAGAAAAAAAAAGAGAAAATAGAAAAGTGTGAATAAAAATAAAAATAAAAAATGAAGAAGAAAAAGAAAGTTTGAAGAATAAGGCATTTCTTGGTGTGGCATCATTATTATTGAAATTATGCTCTCATGTGCTATGTTCTTAAATTGTGACTTTGAATTGCATTACAACCTTTCCTTTTCCATAACATGCAATCCATCTTGCCTTTTCCATCATTTCAACCTTGCAAGTCCTTTTGATTCATACGTGATTGTATGCATGTGTGGAGATGTTAGGGTAGTTACAAGCTTATGGCAAATTGTTGTTTGAGCAAGTTAAGTGTGAAAAGATCCCACATGAGGTGAGTAGAGGGAAACACTATTATCTTGAGAGTCCTCTTGATTGCACCATACTTTTATACACTTTTCATTGATAAAATCAGTAGATTATTGCATGTTCTTGGGGTAATTGCACCTAATTAGGGTAATTTCTGACTTTTGCACACTTTGTTGGAATTTATTCTAGTCAAGGGCAATTTGGGCATAATTAGCATAAATTATTGTTAACCTATTTTCAAGAACATTTGATGCTACCTCTGGCTTGATTTTACTTGTAGATCATAGAAGAAGCATGCCCAAATTAAGGAGCCAAATTGCAGCGAAGAATTCGGGACGGAGCAGAAGAAGGAAGTGAAGAGAGAAACAAAATCAATGTTCCCTCGCCGCGGCGTTAGCCGCGGCGAACTGGCGGCGAGAAAGACCAGGGAGGCAGAAGCAACGTGAGCTCGCCGTGGGTTTCGCCGCGGCGAACTCACGGCGAACTCCCCAGCAAAAGCTCCAGAATAGATGCCAGCTCGCCGTGGCTTTCGCCGCGGCGAGCTCACGGCGAGCGGACCCAAATTCAGACAGAAGCTCTTGTTGCTCGCCGTGGCTCTCGCCGCGGCGAACTGACGGCGAAGTCCCAGAATCTGCAGAAGTCTGGCGCGATTTTAGGTTTCTTGGAGGGTTATAAATAGTTCCAACACCCGAAAATACAGATCCAAGCCTTCTCTACCCGAAAAACAGCCCCTCTCCTAGGGTTTATCTCATTTCCTCCATTCCTCACTCCCAATCCTCATCTTCCCACTCATTCTCACCTCCATTCTTGCTGGTTTTCTTGTTCTTCCTTGCTTCACCTTCCGTTTCCACCATTTTTCTCCTTCTACCTTCCTCATCCATGGAGGCTGTGGTCATGGGCCATCCTTGGCTCGAATTTGAAGATATGAGAGGCTAAGTTCTTGGTGCTTTGGTGGTGTGAAGGTGGCTCTAGCTTCATGGACCAACATAGGGGAGTTTTTAGTTTACAATTTCTTATTTCCTTTGTATTTGGCTTATACTCTTTTGTATTGGTCTTGTATTTGGATTTAAGACTTGGGATATGTGGTTGCTATCTATGTTTGTGAACTATATTGTGTATGCTTTGAATTAAATGTGATTGAGATACAATTTCCTATCTACTTGTGGTCGCATTCTTGGTTGTAGCCATTTTAGTGGTTGCTAGTGGTTATAATAAATTTCTTCCATGCATGATGATGTGGTTGCACTTCATGAGAGTTAAATTGCATTTGTTTCAAGGCATTTCACAAACCAAGTGGATCTTCACACTAACCCTAAGTAATGGCTATGAAAGTGATTGCTAGATTAGTCATTAATTAGGGCTAGTGGACCCCTAGTGGTTGCTTGGGGATTTTTCAATTAGACTTGGTAAATTCAATTCCCACTTATCATTTTGAAAGAAGCGTTTGAGTCACCGAAGCACTACCAAGGCCCATTTTATAAAATCACCCCTAATCCAAACTCTTTTCACTTTTCACTTATTAATCCAAAACACCAAAAACAAGTAACTGCTTTTGTTAATAGCTTAGTAAATGAATCTTCAAACCAAAACCCCCATACCTTTTTATTGTTTTAATTGCATTTAGTTAGCTTAGGTAGTTTAGAAGGACTCCTCAAGTGAAACGATCCGGGATTGTGCCACTTTACGCAATCCTTGGTAATTATTGTGATTTTAACCCCAAGGCGCATTAGGCAAAGGTTAAATCAATCGGTTATGCTGGAAATATGATGAGAGTTAAGGGAGGAGAGAATGCAAACAAAGATTTATCCTGGTTTGGTCTATCCCTTTGACCTACATCCAGTCCCCAGGCTCCACCTGAGATTTCAAATCCACTACTATCTTGTTTGAATCAGGCACAAGAGAAGCCTTTACAATTCCACAAATTTAGCCGGGCACTTGTGAAGCCTTTTCTTCCTCAAGTTTAAACTGGGCACTTGAGAACCGCTCCCCCTTACAACTTGTAAGATTACACCCTCTCTTAAGATCCCACTATCTTAAGAGATGTCTTACTTTATATAAAATACAGAGTATTTCTTGTTCACTTAATGAACTGATAATGTTACACATGAAATATATAAGATCTTGATTGATCTGAGAGCTTACAATGCTAAGAATGAATATGTTCAAGTATAGCCATCTCTGTCTCTGTGTGTGAGTGATTGAGTATTTCAGCTCTTCTTCATAAATGATCAAGTCTTGATATTTATATCTCGTCACAACATGCCTTTTCTTTTAGCTTCAAGAGGCCGTTTGAAATTAATCGTTGGGAGCTCCTAGCCGTTGGCAATTAATGTTGTTCTTCATCTTAGTCAACTTTCTTCTCTTGCTTCAATTAATCTTTCAGAGGATAAGCTAAGAGAGATAGAGTCTGTGAGTAACGATCACCTGCAACATTGTACTTGCATAGCAGCTTTTTTAGTAGCGCTAGCTCCCTTAGCTATCGCTAGCTTAATAGTGTAAGTCCTGCACTTAGCTGTTAGCTAAACAAGTATTCATGTGAAGCATAGTAGGTGTTATTGCTAGTGTAATTCATTAGCTCAATGTTCAGAGACAATATATTATCTATCAGAATGTCTAAATTATTTCAACAAGTATTTGTCTATCGATAGCTAATCATGTTATCGCTAGTGACTATGTTATCGCTAGTTTATTTCATTTGCTCAACGTTCACAGACAATGTATTAGCTATCAGAATGTCTAAGTTATTTCAACAAGTATTTGTCTATCGATAGCTAATCATGTTATCGCTGGTTTATTTCATTTGCTCAACATTCACAGACAATGTATTAGCTATCAGAATGTCTAAGTTATTTCAACAAGTATTTGTCTATCGATAGCTAATCATGTTATCGCTAGTGACTATGTTATCTATGGGGCCTTCGCGCTAGTGATATACTTAGCGATAGATATTGAATTTTCTTCAGATTGTTGCTAAGTGTTCATTTGCTATTGTTATCCTAACACTTCCATTTGTTAGCGATAGGTTCTAGTCTTGGCGATAGAGTATCTGTTACCTATAGGATTTTACTTGTTCAACTTTAAGGTAATCTACACTATTTTACTTAGTCATTCAACATGATTCTTATCTCAATTCATTCCAGACTAAGTTATATGCTAATTGTTCATTTTACTTATGTTATCTATGGGTCTAGTCCTCATAAAAAACTTAAGATTCTAACATTATTGATCGTAAACATACACACTCTCAACTTTTTTCATGCATTGCAAGAATTTCTACATGGTTAGACGATATAGATGATATAATTTGTTTCATGGATCTTAACGAGATCACTATACCACCACATGTGAATAAATAGCCCATTTGTGATCTTCCAACATGTGGATCATATCTAAATCCAGCATCCACAGAGCAAACAAGATCCGTCTTGGTTACATTCAAGTAAAATAGTCCCATGTCCAAAGTACCCTTAAGGTAACGAAGAATGTGCTTAACTCCATTCCAATGTCTTCAGGATGGTGATGAGCCATATTTTGCTAATAAGTTAACAAATGATATGTTTGGCTGTGTGTGATTAGCAAGATACATTAATGCTCCAATTGCACTAAGGTCTTTATCTACCTCTAATGATCTTACAACCATCGGAGTACATAATGTATTTGATTTATCCATGTAAACACATTCGAGGACCTTTCTAATATAAGTTTTGTTAGAATAGTAAGTTTTGATGATAACTAAACATAACTTAGGCATAAAGAAATGTTATACTTAGAACTAGAATGATCTTAGAAACAATATGATAAAATCACTAAGTATTGTCTAATCGATCAGGGTCAAATAACCAATTAAAAGACTAAGGCATTAATCGATTATGGTTTGATCAAGATCATATTAGAATAAAAGAAAAATTGAAACATAGGCGCCTAATCGATTAGGCCAACCCTGTAATCGATCAAAAATTAAAAATAAGATAAATAATCTTAGTGTGATCGATTAGAGAAATATGAATTACATAGTGTAATCGAACTTTAGAGCCTAATCGATCAAGCCTCCCCTGTAATCAATCAGGAAGTCTAAGATGTAATTCAAGTTTAATATCAGGCCAATCGATCAGAGAATAATGAGCAATCGATCATAAGAGTATGAAGTAATCTATGCTTAATCGATTGTATAAGCCTAATCGATCAGGGACCCCTGTAATCGATCAAGCACCCTAAATTCTAATCTATCTGTTAAGTGATGCAGGTCCTAATCTGAGCCTAATCAATATGTGATCGATCAGATACCTGATTCAATGATCGATTAAGGTCATGTGATCGATGTAGTGATGCATTTAAAACATGAAGCTTTTTATGTACTAAATGTGTCAGACCTATTTTAGGAAGTTTACATTACTTACACAGTCTCAGAAATTAAGCCGTTTGAAGCTGGATTTGGCTCCGTTAATTAATGAAGATAGAAGATATGAAGATAACCAAGAATAAGGGAGTTAATGCAACTCAAGAACATGTCCATCTCATCAGATTAATCTCTCTCATCAAAGCTCAAACAACAGCTATAAACAGTCACCAACGGATACATTTCCAAGACCACCTATAAAAGCATTTGTTGCAAAAATTGGTGACACATTGATTGCTTACATCGATTATACTTTCGACTTATACTTACTGCATTCAATACTCACCTACTCTCAGATACATTCATTCATTGTATTTGTACTTCAGTGTGTATCACAATCAGTTCATTGAGTGAACAAGCTTTCTGTAATTACATTTCAAGTGAGGTTTACTCTTAAGATAGTGGGATCTTAAGAGTATGTTATAATCTTACAAAGTGTAAGGGGGAGTAATCTATAAGAGAGAGTTCTTACTAAGAGGTCATTTGTAAAGGCATTCCAGAGCCTGGCTAAATCTTGAAGTTATTAGTGGAACCCAACTAAAGTTAGAGAACTGGACGTAGGCCAAGAGTTAGGCTGAACTAGTATAAGCTTGTGTCTTAGTATTCTAGATTTTTAATTAGCATAATTCACCCCCTATTGTGCATTTCTGTCACTTTCATTTGGTATCAGAGCAGGTTTTCTCAGAACATATTGGTCCAATGATCAAGAGAAGCAAAGGACCAACATGGCAGGATATGACAACATTCTCCCTGAAGGTAGCTGATCAACAGACCTCTTGGCTTCAATAGAGAACACTATACCTTCTGGAAGATGAATATGAGAACTTTTATCAAAGTAAATGGGTACATGCTTTGGAAGATAATAGAAGATGGAGATATCATCCCTATGAAAATAGAAAATGGAGCACAGGTTCCCAAACTCCTAACAGAATTTACAAATGATGACAAGGAAGATATGGAGCTGAACAACAAAGCAATTCTGGTCATCCAAAGTGCTCTAAGCCAGAAGGAATATTTTAGAGTATGCCATCTTGAAACGGCAAAAGAAATATGGGATGCTCTAGAGATTGCACGTGAAGGAACGTCTGGAGTCAAAACCAGAAGAGGTGAACAGTTAATCTTAGAGTTTCATCTCTTCAAGAAGGATGATAGTGAGCCTATCAGAGAGTTGGAGATCAGATTTACTCATTTGATAAATAATCTCACTACCCTTGGTAGGAAGATCACAAAAGCAAAGCAAGTGGCCAAAGTTCTAAAGATCCTCACACCATAATGGCATATGAAGGCCATTGCTGTTCAAGAAATGAGGGGGCAAATCAATGAGCTCAATCACCTCTTTATTTGGAAGTTTGGTAGAATATGAGTCAACAATCAAGACTCAAACAGAGCTATATGGAGACAAGAAGAAAAAGAACTTAGCTCTCTCTGCTCCAATAAAGGATTATGAGGATGAAGAAGAGGAAGAAGATCTTGATGATGATGAGATGGCCTTCAGGTCAGAAAGTTTAGAAGATTCTTTGAAAATGGAAGAAAATTCTAGAGAGGTGGCTCAAGAAACATCAGGAAGGACTCTCAAAAGAATGCTCCTATATGTTATGAATGTAAGAAAGCTGGACACTTCAAATCAGAATGTCCAAGTCTTTAGAGATTCAAAGAAAAGGAGAAAAAGAAAGAGAGGTTCCAAGGCAAAAAGAAAGCTTTTGTCTCTTCTATATGGGGAAATAGCTCAAATGAAGAGACTAGTGATGCTGAGAAAATAGCCAGCCTTTACTTGGTAGCTCAAGAAGAATATGATGGCGAGGTATACCCTTCTGAACCATCTTTTCATGAACTCCAAAATGCATATAATGACTTACATATTGAGTTTGTGAAACTAGCTAAGGAAGTAGGTACTTTGAAAAAGAAAAACAAAGAACTCGAAAGAAAGCTGAGAAACTTGAGTGTATAAAATGTCAACAGATGTCAATGAAAGAAGTTTCTCAGGAAGGTCAAAATTTTGAATGCAACAACTGTGAAAATCTTTTAAAAGAAAAGGAAAAGATTTCTGATATTTTGAAAAAATTTACTAAAAGCACTGAGGTCCAGATGTTATACTGATGAGTCAAAGAGCTTTTAGAGATAAAACTGGTATAAGTTGTGATTCAATGCCTAAGTCTTTGAAAGAAAGAAAACCAATATCTAAAGAAAACCTTAAAGTTTTTCAGAAAGGCTTCAAACTATTCATCACCATTTAGCTTCTGCAATTTCTATAACAGAAAAGGGCACACTGATTCTACATGTTATCCCAAGAAACATGGTGTGTCTGGGCTATACAAGTGGGTTCCCAAAGGAACACAGCAGCCTAAAGTCCATTTGGACAAAAGGCATCAAACTAATCCCAAAGGACCCAAGAGAGTTTGGGTACCTAAATCTGTGTGGTTTGTGCAGGTCTGTCTTAAAGCATCAAACAACAACACCAAGTGGTACATAGACAATGGATGCTCAAGACACATGACTGTAGATAAGGAGAAGTTTGATAATCCTATCATGAAAAACAGAGCCAAAGTCAGTTTTGGTGGAAACCAGTCAGGAAGAATAACTAGAGTAGGAGAGATTGGGACAGTCAAGGATATCTACCTAGTTGATGGTCTATGCCACAACCTTCTAAGTGTCATTCAGAGTGCTGACAAAGGTAACTGGGTAATATTTGATTCCAATGAATGTCTTATAGTGGATAAGAAAGAGTTAGACATAAATAAATCAAATCTTAAATGTCGATTGAAAGCCAACAGGAATAGGAATCTGTACACAGTAGACTTAAATAAGCAATTCTCTGAAAAATGTTTTATAAGTAACTCTGATATCTTTTGGCTATGGCACAAGAGATTAGCTCATGTGAACTTGTCTCAAATAGATAAACTAGTTAAAAAGGATCTAGTCATTGGCATACCCAACATGAAAATGAAAACAGGCTTAATATGTGAAACATGTCAAAAGGGAAAGCAAACAAAGTCCTCTTTAAAACCAAAGAAGGAAGTCTCTACTACTAGACCTCTAGAATTGATCCACATGGATCTAGTGGGTCCAGCAAGAGTGAAAAGTCTAGGAGGAAGTCTATACACTCTTGTAATTGTAGATGACTATTCAAGGTTTACTTGGACTATGTTTCTATCTTCTAAGCATGATACTTTTGATGCTTTTTACCTGTTTGCCAAGAAAGTGTAGAATGAAAAAGGACAAAAGATCAGAACAATCAAGACAAACCATGAAGGAGAATTTGAGAATCAAGACTTTCTGGAGCTATGTGAAGAGAATGGAATAAACCACAACTACTTAGCTTCCAGAATGCCTCAACAAAATAGAGTGGTTGAAAGGAAGAATAAAGTACTCACTGAGATGGCCAGAATGATGCTCAATAAAAGAGAAGTATCTCAAGTGTTCTGGGCAAATGCAATGAGAACATCCTGTTACATCTCCAACAGAGCTTACATCTGAAAAGGAATTGAGAAAACTCCACATGAGGTTTACAAAGGAAGAAAGCCAAATGTAAGACATCTCAAGGTCTTTAGTTCAAAATGTTTCATCCACAATAAAGGAAAGGTAAACCTAGGTAAATTTGATCTTAAAGCTGATCCTGGAATTTTCATTTCCTATTCTAACAGAAGTAAATCTTATAGAGTTTTCAACAAAAGAACTTCTACTGTTGAGGAGTCAGTCCATGTAGTATTTGATGAAACCTAGGGCTAATCTAGATGCCCCCAGTTAACAGAGTAATTCACTATGCCTACTCTAGATGTATGGTGAACAAGGCAGGGAATTTCACTCTAATCTTGGATATAGACAACCCTGTGTTGACCATGCTCACCAACAAGGTCCCTGTGAATCCTAGGCAACTGATTTGTGAGGAACTTCTCAGGTTTGAGAAAATCAAAACTACCAAAACCCCTCTCCCATTTCCATAGTTGGTGTCTTTCATCCTAGCTAGCAACCACATTTTCTGGTTAGAAGGAGACCACAACTTGGAACCCCCCGATGTGACCTTATCACACTCAAGAAGATGAGACTACCACCTTTTGCTCAAGGAAATGTCCCTGCACTACCACAAGAAGGAGTTCTTGTGGAAGGGGGCCAACCTTAGGAGGCAAATGAAGAAGAAATCCATTCCTATGCCTCTCAGTCATTAGAACCATCTGTGCCTAAGTTAAAAACAAGGGCCACTGTCTCAGAGGATATGGTAGATCAGATTGCTCCCAAAGTCTCAGAGAAGGTTATTCTAGGAGTCATGGTAGAATTGGCCTTGGAGCATCAAGCCTTGGAGGTAGGCTCTTGAAGAGATTGATGGCTACTCTAAATGACTCAGTGGTGCAATCAGTCCAAGAATATGGCATGGCAGTATTTAAGGGCTTTGACACAGTGCTTGACATATACAAATTCCTCCACAACAGGCTTACTGGACTTGAGGCCATTTTCAAGGAGAAATTTGAAGTTGCTCTTCCTGGCACACCTTTGGAACCTTTCCTTGGCCATGAGGCCCATCAGGTATCCCCCATACATTTCTCTCCTTTTCATCCTACTTCTCCAAGCATCCAAGCCCAGACTTCACCAGTTATCCCTCAAACACAAGCCTCCCCCAAAACCACTCCTCCCTTCTCCAAACATTCCTCTCCTACTAAGCAAACTTCCTCAGACTTATCTGATGACCAAGATCATCCTCCCTCACCTATGGACATCACCACCACTCTAGTCACTCACCCACAAACTATACTAACATCTCCTCAAACACAACCACAGGCCACTCCACACCTACCTCCCACAATTTCCCAAATAGCCCCATCATTAGACCATACCCAAATCCACTCCTCTACCCTTCAATATACACCATGACCAGATCCTGCACAGACCTATGCCAGAAAAGGCAAAACCACAATTATTGTTGAGGCCTCTCCTCCCTCTGCCCCTTTTGATGATGCCAAAAGGGGGAGAAGATCTACAACATTCTATCTCAGGGAGAAAGCAGTGTCATTCAAGAAAGAGTAGTTAAAGCTGCTTCTATTCTATCCTCTATTACTGCAGAAGTATCTCAGAAGGTCCCTGAAGAAGTCTTTCCTGATGCCACTCTAACTGAGGTTCTTCAAGAAATTCATGAATTGGCTGAAGCAATAAAATTAAGCATGACAACAGATGGGATGGTGGAAGATGCATCAGATGAAGAAACCAAGGCCACCAATATCCCTCCAGAAGATGGGAATGTGGTTCTGCAAGAAGACATGAGTCTAGCCATGGTGGTATACCAAGAAGAGCCTAAGCTAGTATATGTTGATACTTGGCGCTATCTGCATCGAAGTTTATAAGAAATGGTTGAAGAAGAGGCTACAAGAGTTAAAGCTGAGCTGGAACAAAAAGCCAAGGCTGAAGCTGAGGCCAAAAACAAAGAAGAGAAATAGGCTAAGGCCGAAAAGGAACAAGATGACATGCCTAAGCCTGTGATCCTTAGTTGGGGTGCCAAGAAGACTTACATCTATCGTAAACCTACCAAGCCCATACAGAAGGACCTTGTTCAAATTACCTCAGAGTTTCTTCAGTCTGGTGGTGAAGAAGAAGGGCCAAAAGTTCAATCTGTGGCAAAGGGAAAGAGAATCAAGATGACTGCACCCAAGCCTCCATCGAGAATAATTACAAGAAAATGATCCAAGGCTGCAAAGGGGATTGTGATTGAGGAACCCAAGCCTGCTCCTAAGACTGTAACAAAAAGGAAGGCTGCACCAAAAAGAAAAGCATCTAAGCCTCCTACAAAGAAGAAGCAGAAGCAGCAGTCTGACCTACATAAGCTTATTGCTCATATCAAGCCTCCATCCCCTCCTAAGAAGAAGAAAGCTCCTGCCAAAAAGAAGAAGAAGGCTGAGCTTAAAGTGGAAATTTATCTGGAAGAGCCTTCAACTGATTCTGGAGGTTACAACAGTGAATCTGAGGGCTATGATTTAAGGTCAAAGTATGGGAAGGGCTTGAGTGATTTAGACTCTAACTAAACCAGAAGACCCTTTCCACTTGCATCAATCATCTCATATCTGCATCATTTATGTTTTATATCAGTTTTTAATTATCTAAGTAAATGTTTCTATACTTCTCATATGTTTCCACTACTATAAAACAGGGTTTTCATGTCACAAATTTTGGGCTTTTCACGTCACTTTTCAAGGGGACATAAATTCAAGTGACATGGAAAACTGGACTTTTAACGTCACACCAAAAAGTGATGTGAAAAGTCAGATTTTTCACGTCACAAATTACAAAAATTGTGACGTTGTTTCTCCAAAATTAGATGTTAATGATGTGGTCATATGAGGAAGAAACCACGTCACAATTACCAATTTGTGACGTGGTTTATAGAAACCACGTCACAAATTGGTTATGTGTGACGTGGTTTCTCAGGAAACAACATCACAAATAACAATTCGTGACATCGTTTCCTGAGAAACCATGTCACACATTGTTATGTGTGATGTGGTTTCCTGCGGCCGGGACTTTTCATGTCACACATTCTCTAATATGTGACGTGAAAAGTCCAATTTTTTTGGAAAAAAATACGGACATTTTTTGTATTGGAATCATTCACAATCCAAAAAATGCCTCTTACATGAACATTTGAATTATAAATAGGGGAAATTTTTCGAATTGGAATCACCCACAATCCAAAAGGGCAAGAACAATCCTAATAATCCCCAATATTAGCAAATCTAGAAGATAATACTACATTAAAACAATAAACCTAACAATCATAATAATACCCAATATTATTAGCAAATCTAAAAGATAATACTAAACTAAAACAATAAACCTAAAAAAGAGCTTACAACACTATCAAAGATTTCAACATTAATAAGGGGATACAAGGTCCTAGTTTTTGTAGCCAATTCCATACATGCATGTCCAACTAAATTAATTCTTCACTTGCTTTTCACTTAAATCAGGGTCCCTGCTTTCATCCTCTTCACTAGCATTCCTTAATTATCTCACAATAATAATACAATAAAATATCATTTGTTTGATTTTTTTTCTTATTGATAACTTTATCATCTCAATATTCATAAAATAAATAATCCTTAATAGCTGAAGAACATATGCACACTAGTGGCAGCAGCTCTTGTCCCAGCAAAAAATCCTTTCCATTCAGTTTTTCCTGGCTCATCAAGATGTACATGCCTGCCACAGTCTTGCAGAAAGAGTAAGAATCACAGATCAATCCCATCTCTATTGACTTTTCTTACTGGTTATTTGACAGTGAGATATTGGACTTTATCTGTGATATTTTCCCTAAGATAGGAAAAAAATCTTAAAGGGCATATTCTCATGTATCAATTTGATTGGTTCTAGAAAAAAAAAGCTAAAATTATTAAGAGATTTCTAGTCTTTGTTTTGCCATTGGACTAAACTTATACTTTTAAATAGGTCCGTAGGGAAAATATTAGTGAGAGGATGAAGCTTCTCCAAGATCTTGTGCCTGGTTGCAATAAGCTATGCAAAAGAGTTGAACCAGAGAAGTTCAAATTATCTATATCTATATATATAGATGAGCTCCTTTACTAATTTGGGATAAAACCCTGTTATTTATTTTTGTAGGTCATTGGTAAAGCACTTATGCTTTATCAAAACATAAACTATGTGCAGTCATTGTAGCGTCAAGTTGAGGTAAAACCATAATACATAACTAACCCTTTCAAAACAAAACAAACCCATGAGCTCAATCTACATATCATAAATTTTCCACTAATTCAGAAGTTGGTAAAGCAAAACAAACCCATAGAGCTTGAGAAAGGAAATGCATATTAAAGTCAAACCAAGAATACAAAACCTGGAAATTTTCCCCTGTTGAGCATAAAACTGCTGTCTCATGTTATCCACAACACTGAAGGTCGCTATAATCTAGAACAGAAACAACTTATTAGTACAAGAGCATGACCTACTATGCCGTTTGGTTCATAGACAATTAAACATACAACAGAGGCATTTCAAACAAATTGTAAAAACCCTTGAATCATTTATGTCTATCAAATAATATGGTTGCATATGCAGTAGCATTTCAAAGTAGTCACCATTCATCAAAGCTAGGAAAATAAACCAAGACATAGGCACACTTTTCTCAGAGAAGATATATATAAGCAACATCATGGATCAAAATACAATTATTTATTTCAAATTTCTTTAAGTTGCATCAATACCTTGGCTTCATAGGCCAAATATTGCTCCTCAACAAAAAGCAACAGCAACGTTGATTTCATCGATAGGCTTGTTGATAGATGGAGATCATGACGATGAAGCTCTGTTAGGGTTTTGGTTCACAGTAACAGCAACGTTGATTTCATTGATAGGCTTGTTGATAGATATCTTTGACAAGCATAAAAATTCAACAAAAAGCACTAAAGTCAGTCCAGACATTAATGGTTTCAGCTTTTTAACGATTAATATAAGTTACAAGAAGGAAAAGGCATACTTTAAACTCACTTCCATTATTTTTGTTTCACAGGATTCAAAGAGTACAATATTTGATCTGATGGAACATGACTAAAATATATTACCACAACCCCCCATATCACTGATAAAACAATAGCAAGCAGATAATGCATCTGAACATGCAAAAAGTATATAGTTACAGTTAGAAAAGTATGTAAACAATGAAATTCCCCTTTAAATAAATCACTTGTAGAAGCTGTAGTCTACAGATTTACTGAGCTTGACCAAACATAAACGACAACTCGAGCGGAAATATCACAGAAGCGTCGCTGCATTTCAAGCACTAGCTATAATTTTACTGAGGCAATCCATCATGTATGTGAAAGCGCAGCTTAATATCTTACACCCAATCCACTATTACACTAAGAAGAATCAAATTCCTCAACGTTTTCTTATATTAAAGAGTAATTCAAGTACTGGGATGATATACAAGTGGATTAGAGCCAGATAAATGATGGGAAAAAATTCATCCTTCAGATTTATTTTCATCATATCATCCTCTCCCTCCCTCGATTATTCCGAACCATCAAAGTAATGCAAACCCACACATCTCATGGCCAATGCAAATACCAAATCACATTACCCTTAAAGCAACAGTAAAGAGGGAGAACACAACCATCTAAGAGAAAGAAGGACTCTAGTTTCCGGAGTAAATCAAAAAACAAAAAGAAAATAATTGTACACCCCCGTTGGACAATCCAAAGCATCAGTCCCTCGTGCCCAAATTCAATCCTACACAATATTTGTCTGATAAGGAGTGTAAACCCAAAATGAAAAAAAAGGCACAAAATAGAAGCAGCAATCAGAAAGGAAGGGAATTGAATGGAAAAAGAATGAAACTTGAAGCGATAAGATCAAAAATAGAGGGATAGGGGAAAATGGGGTAACCAATATAACGACGCTCGTTGGCAGCCTTGGCCTTTTTGAGCATCTTGTCGAGGTCTTGTTGAAGCTAAGCGTCCCACTTCAAAAGATGATTCACAAAAACAGCACCCAAACCCATTCCCAACAAATGCTCCCACAGATCTGCAATCGATTAATTACATATATATGTGTGTGAGAGAGATTGAATTAAACAATGAATGAGAGAATGTAAGGGGTAGAACGAAAAGAGAGAGAGATACGTCGCATGTAAGGGAGCTTGCGGAGGGTGTTGGAGTACATTTGAGTACCCAAACCCAACAAAGCTCCAATCGTCGTCGCACCCAAAGCCATCATGTTGTTGTCGAATAACGTTGAAAAGGTAGCGTCTAGGTCAAAATTGTGGTTGAATCGCCACCTTCGCCGTCAGAATCTTACTGAAAGGCGAAGAATGAGGGCGATGAAGTAGAATGATGGATTTGAACGATGGAGAGAAGGGAGGTTAGGGTTTGAAGGCAGTGAAAAGGGATGGGAATCATTGAGGGAAGGAGTGCAGGAGTGCGAAGGATAAAGGAAAACATACCACGTCACATATAAAATATATGTGACTATATGTGACGTAGTTTGAGAAACCACGTCACATATATTTTATATGTGATGTGGTTTGTGGAAACAAAGTCACTAATTTGAAATTAGTGACGTTGTTTCTAAAAACGACGTCACTAATTTGAGCCTTTCCTAATACGCCTTAAAGTTCAAATACAAAATTTAATTAACCAAGGATTGCACTAGTGGTGCTTTCCCGGATAGTCTCTCAAGGAGCCTAATGAACTAACCTAGGAAACTAAATGCATGAAAAGCTATAAAGTCGGGGTTTTGAGATTTTAATTAAGGAAACTAAACTAGATTCTTTTTGGGAATTTTTTTATTAAAGAAAGCGATTAAAATGGATTTGTGAAAACTATTGAGATGAACATGGGTGTCTTGATGAATTGGGCAACCTTCCTAGCTTCTAAAATGATATGGGAGTTTTTAAACCAAGTTCTAATGCAAAACCTAAGGCAATCGCTCTTAGTCCAATTAACCTACTTAATCAACTAACGTGGCGCATCGCTCATTCAATTAATTAAATAGGCAATCGTTATGTTTCAACTTAGTAGTGAAGATTCTTGATAAACATGCAAGGAGACTCTCGTTAGAAGTAAATCGAACCATCTAACGTTGGACCTAGTGTCTAAACACACATACAATCGCATATGCATTCAACATATTCTAGAAATCCAAAAGGAATATAAATAAAGCATATCATTGCATAATATCAAGAAAACAACACTTAGGTTCATGCATATAAAAGACATCTCTTAATTACATGCATGACCATTTAAACAAAAGATCAAACAATGAAGCACACTTGTTCCAAGACCCATTACATATAATAAAAGGGATTGAAATACATAATAAGACTTAGACAAGAGAAACTAAATAACTCCCCATTAGAAACGTTGCAGCTCCGGTTGCCGTCCTCCATCAAGATCCCCACGAAGAACTTAGCCACTCATGCTTTTGAACACGATCGAATGGAATTTGGAGTTGGAAGCCATGGGATTAAGGTGGGATGAGTGAAATTGGTGTAGATGAGTGAATGAAAGAGTGGATTCGTGCAGAGCCTTAAGGGCAAGAGAATGGAAGGGATTGTGGTGAGTGGTGGTGGAATGGAAGATAGAATTGGAGTGTTCTTGGGTGGTAATTTTCGTGCTAGGTGGAAAGGAGAGGAGAGGAGGATGAAAATTTGAGAGAAGAGTGAAAGAGGAGCATAAATTTTCGTTGGTTGCCTATATATAGCACAAGAGGCAATCCAAAAACCTTCCAAATTGGCCTAGGTGTCCTATTCTTACTAGGATTAACAAATAGGAAAGGTTTGGGGAAAGAATTAAGAGAGAATGGGTGATAAATATGCAAATTCGGATTCCCCTCTCCATGGCACAAGAAACCACTCAAAAACTATCCAAGATGGCCTCCGGTTGCCTAATTTGGCCTCCCATAACATATAGGAAAGATTCGGGGAAGACCCAACTACTCTCTCTCAAGAAATCTAGCCAAAATAGGAAGTTGTGATTAGAATAATCAATTAGGAAACTTCTTATCCTCAATCAAGCCTAAGGTTGCCTATTCTTGTATAAATAACAAAAAGGAAATATTTTAGGCAAACCCAATCAACCAATCCAATAGGAAATTTCCTATTTTGCAAAAGTTCCCTTTTTTGTAGAAGTTTCCTTTGTTGTAGAAGTTTCCTATTTTGTTGTCTTCTTGCTTTGACCTTAATTCTTTGCACCTACAATGGAAATTTTAAGCGCCTGTGAAGTATTTCAAGTCCATAAAAAATAAATGCATGAGTTAAATGCCTAATATGCTCAAATTATAATGAAAATGCAATTAACTCTCTAATCTTGGACCCTAAGTATAAAATTGCCTAAATCCCCATTTAATAGCCTAGAACAAATGTTAATTTCCTATAATTAGTGGATAAAATATGTAATAATCAAGTGCAATCATTCCCCCACGCTCAGACCTTTGGACTCATGGACAAAGCATAGACTCACAATGATAAAGGCCTAAGATAATCAATAATCTCAAATTGGAACAAATTATACTCAAGATATGGAAAGGAAAAACTAGAGATGCAATTGATAACTGAATAGCAACAAGTGAGCACTCTCACTAATATCAAATTGTCTCACACAGCCTCACCATATGGGTCATCTACTCTCTTCTTGCTCAATATGCAACTTACCATATGCTTGCAACAATTCTCAATCTCCACTAGTTTAGCACACACACAAAGAATCAAGAGGACTTAGGATTATGATAATGGAAAGATGTAATCCATGAGTAAGAACTAAACCACTTACAAGCATCCTTATTATTATTGTTTTTTTTCTTTCTCTTTTCTTCTTTTTTTATTTTTCTTTTTTTTTTACATCTTGAGCTGGTGTAGATAACCTTTTGACACGACTTTGCACATGGGTAATGCAACGCCGGTTACTCAGTTACTCCAACTAAACATCAAGAGACCTTTGGTCCAACTCATAACCCTATTATACTTGACCGTTTGACGCGAGTGCCAACATTGGTGATGAAGTGCCCTCGGTTACTAAGTCAAGTTTAGAAAGCCAGCGGAGTTGTGCAATTATAGCACTTAAAACCTATATGCAATTTTATAGATATGTTCTACTCATACAAGACATCAGTTGGAAGTGAAAATGATGGGTATATGGACGAATGGATTGAATGCCTCTATCATAGTCATCATGTATGACTAAACAGTTTTGACTAAGAATTGAGACAAGTTCTAGTAGTCAACATATTAGAAACAAGTATTCACTCAAAATCATTATTTGGCCAAAAATAACCTCACGGTAAGGATAAGCTCACAAATTACCATTCAATAATCAATTAACACAGCAATTTTCACCATACATATCCTAGACATTTCTCATATCCAACTTTTGAAAATTGAAAAACAAAGGCAAAAAACATTGCAAAATCGATCCAAGGTCCAAGATAACAAACAACCTAAGATGTGTCTCTTCTTGCACAAGTTTTCAAAAAGTGGGGTTAACTAGGTTTTCATAAAAAACACTTTGAAAAGAACTTGAATTCATTCTTAACAAGCCTACTATGACAAATGTGACCCTTTGTACATATTAGACAAGTCAAAAACAACTTCAAGCCAATTTTTTTTTTAAAAATCAGTTCAAAAATGGGCAAAGTTCACCCAAAACCACAAATCATGGGAAATCATGCAAGGAAACCTCAAAATACATATCTACCCCCCACACTTAAACCAAACATTGTCCTCAATGTTTAAAATATCGCAATATCAAATACCAAAGAGACAACATCTAAAAGCATAGGCAACCATCAAACAAAAATATAGGGAACCAAAAAGAAATGAAAACAAAAACAAAAACTCTACATCCTACTGGTAAATCCCATTCCCCTACACTTGAACCACACACTACATCCAATCAAAACAGCATTCAATCAATTATGCAGTGTAAAGTAAAAGATTAAAGGAAAGGGACAACCTGGCCTCAAGGAGGCTTTACTGCAGCACCATGGTAGACCTTAAGGAGATGACCATTAGCTTGGAAAGTATTACCAGTTTCCTCATCCACAAGGTCTATCATACCATATGGATTAACCTTAGTCACACGATACGGCCCGAACTAGTTTGATTTCAGCTTACCACGACCATGGCGATAATGAGCTTAGTACATGAGAACTGGGTTACCAACTTTAAAGCTCTTATTAACCAGATTTTGATCATGAAGAAGTTTGGTTTTAGCTTTGTAGATCCTCGAGCTTTCATAAGCATTAAGTCGCAACTCATTTAGCTCTTGAATGTGTAGAGCTCTTTCTTTGCCAGTTGCATCCATCTCCATGTTGCACACTGTCACTACCCAGTAGGACTTATGCTCAACCTCTACCGGAAGATGACAACCCTTACCATACACCAACCGGTAAGGTGACATTCCTATGGGCATCTTGAATGCAGTGCAATAGGCCCAAAGTGCCTCATCAAGTCGCTGACTCCAATCACTCCTACTCAGCTTCACAATCTTCTCAAGTATCTTCTTTACCTCACGATTTGACACTTCAGCTTGACCATTCGTTTGCGGGTGGTAGGGACTAGAGACTCTATGGGCAACCCCATATTTAGCAAGCAAGCTATTGAGAAGCTTGTTCAAAAGTGGGTGCCTCTATCACTGATTAGGGCCTTAGGAACTCCAAACCTACTAAAAATGTTAGTTTTCAAAAATTTAGACACAGTTGGAGCATCATCATTTCGGGTAGGAATAGCCTCAACCCACCTAGAAAGGTAGTCAACGGCTAGCAATATATAAGTAAAACCTCTAGAAGGTGGAAAAGGACCCATAAAATCTATACCCCATACATCAAATGGCTCACAAAACAGAATATGTTTTTGAGGTAATTCATCTCTCTTACTCACACCCCACCCAAAACACTGACAAACAACACATGACCTAACAAAATCATACGCATCTTTCAAAATGGAAGGCCAATAAAAAACAGACTCTAAAATTTTTCTAGCGGTTTTCTGTGAGCTATAGTGCCCACCACATACAACTGAATGGCAAGAAGTGAGAATCGCAGCAAATTCATCATCGGGGACACATCTCCTAATCACTTGGTCCTGACAAATCCTCCAAAGGATAGGATCATCCCATATGTAGTATTGGAACTCCTGCTTCAGCTTTTGGACTTGAAAAGAAGACATATCACCAGGAGTGAGTCTGCACACCAAATAATTAACAAGAGCAGCAAACCATGTTGTATCAACAGAAATAGCACAAAGAGAGGAATCAGGAAATTCATCACAAGTCAAATCAGAACAATCAACTCCCCTTGTGTTTTCTGGAAGGTGGCTCAAGTGATCTGCTACAAGGTTGGCACTACCGGCCCTATCCTTGATCTGAAGGCAAAAATCCTGGAGTAGCAGTGTCCAACGAAGCAATCTCGGCTTAGAATGTGTCTTGGTGAAGAGAAATTTCACAGCTGCATGATCAGTATAAACCACAACAAGAGAATGCAACAAATATTGCCTAAACTTATCTAGAGCAAAAACAATGGCATACAACTCTTTCTCAGTAGTAGTATAATTTCTCTGTGCAGTATCCAAAGTTTTAGAGGCATATGCAATTACATGTGGTTGTTTATCACTTTGTTGGCCCAACATAGCACCAACTGCAAAGTTAGATGCATCACATGCCAATTCAAAGGGTAAAGACCAATCTGGAGCAGTAAGTATAAGTGGTTTAAGCAGCTTAATTTTCAAAGTATCAAACGCAAGTACACAATCATTATCAAAAACAAAATCAACATCTTTTTGTAACAATTTAGAGAGGGGTAAGGCTATCTTAGAGAAATCCTTGATGAAGCGCCTATAAAAGCCTACATGTCCCAAGAAAGATCGAAGATCTTTTAAGCATGTGGTATAAGGTGAGGTCGCTATCACCTCGGTCTTAGCCTTGTCAACTTCAATACCATGACTAGATACAAGGTGTCCTAATACAATACCATGAGAAACCATAAAATGACACTTTTCATAATTTAAGACCAAATTTTTCTTGACACATATAGCGAGTACTCTCTCTGAACTCTCTAGGCACGTATGGAATGAATCTCCATAGATTGTGAAGTCATCCATAAATACTTCCATGCAATCATTGAGCATATCAGTAAAAATGCTCATCATGCATCTCTGGAATGTGCCTGGCACGTTACACAGCCCGAAAGGCACGCGCCTATATGCAAACGTACTAAATGGGCAAGTAAAAGTGGTTTTATCTTGGTCCTCGGGCGCTATGGCAATCTGAAAGTACCAGAATAACCATCTAGGAAGCAGTAATGACTGCGACCAGCCAACCGTTCCAACATCTGATCGATGAACGGAAGGGGAAAGTGGTCTTTTCTAGTGGCATCATTCAGTTTCCTATAATCAATGCACACACGCCAACTATTTTGTACTCTCATGGGAATAAGTTCATCATTTTCATTTTTAACAACGGTGATCCCAGACTTCTTAGGTACCTCCTGCATCGATGAAACCCACTCGCTATCCGAAATCGGATAAATTATGCCAGCACTAAGGAGTTTGGTAACTTCCTTTTTGACAACATCTAAAATGAGTGGATTCAACCGTCGCTGTGGTTGCCTAAGAAGCCTAGCATCATCCTGTAATAAAATACTATGAGTGCATACAGTTGGGTTTATACCCAGAATATCTTCTAATGTCCAACCAATAGCCTTTTTATACTTTTTCAAAACATTCAACAATTGTGCTTCCTCGCTTGCCATCAAATCACTAGAGATTATCATAGACAGCGTATCATCGGAAGAAAGAAAAGCATACTTCAAATTACTAGGTAAAGGCTTAAGTTCAAGAGAAGGGGGTTCAATAATAGAAGGAACAAGGGAAGGCAAAACAGTAGGCATAGAGAAACTTCCCTTTGTTGACCTGCCTATTCGGCTAGGACTAGGCTCAACAGCACTTACCACTTGACCATTGGTCTTCCCAAGCATTGAACCAACCACTGGTTGGTCTATCACAGCAAATGCCTTGGGAAAAGCATCATCCACACTCAAATGTGGTATCCAGGTAGCCGAATCAACCATTGGTTGACCACTTACAGTGACTACCTCAGTTTTTCCTCCACTCCGCACACCTGAATCATTTTGCATAACAAGATCATTTAAATAGTGCAAGGTATGGGAGGAGATTCTAGGTCTAGAAAGTGAATCAATAGAAGAAGGGAAAGAAAGTGGCCCTGAAACCACATGAGAAGTAGGCCCGATGGGAGCAGTGAGAGTTATCGTGGCTGGATTGAGGGTTATCCCCTGCAAGCTCACATCATGGTTTTCCAGCTTAAACTCCACTTCCCGAACATTCTTGATACCTACAGCACTGAACAAACTACCAGACTCCACAGAACAGTCCTCACTCAGCAAAGAGAGGTTAGTGGAACTCATGTCACAAATGGAATCATCAAGCATAGAGACATCCCTACTAATAGACAGCAAACTATCAAGCATAAGGGGCTCAAGATCATTCACATCACTACTCAAAGATGAGAGAGAGAACACAGAAGGCAGTGAAGAGAAATAAGAGTCATAAGCATATAGGTCAGAAATATAATCATATAAATGAAAACCTAACTCATGGCCTTCTATGGCATCCTCAACAGCAATATCAAGCACACTAACATCAAGCAAATAATAGTCCTCATAAGGGTGTCGCATAGTCTCATACATGTTAAAGCTAATTCTATGATCTCCTACTTCCATAGTTATCAAACCATTTCTCATATCAATAACAGAACCAGCGGTCCGTATGAATGGCCTACCAAGAATGATAATCGAGTCACTCGGCTCACTAGAAGTGTCTAAAACATAAAAATCAGCAGGAAAGACCAAATCCTTAACTTTAACAAGTATGTCCTCAAGAATGCCTTGTGGATATCGGAGTGTGCGATCGGCTAATTGTAAAATAACACTAGTCTTTTTCAAACTGGTGATGCCTAAAGTAGAGAAAATCGCACTAGGCCTCACATTTATAGCCGCTCCTAGATCCAATAATGCATTATTGACTGTCAAGTTCCCTATAGTGCATGGAATCATGAATGATCCAGGGTCCTTGCATTTAACTGGCAACTGAGGTTTAAATAAAGCAGACACACTAGGATTCAATTGAATGCGCTCATTAGGTCTAAACTTTCTCTTGTTAGTGCACAGTTCTTTCAAGAATTTACAATAACTTGGCATGGATTTAACAAGCTGAAAGAATGGAACATTAACATGCAACTTGCCAAACAAATCAAGCATCTCTTTTTCAGTTTGATCATCTAATCTCTTCCTACTCTTAATGGCAGCATGTGGAAAGGGGAGTTTAGAAAGTGTTACCTCCCTAACCGGAGACTTAGCTAGGTCATTGCTGGAACTCGACTCTCCATGCTCATGTATGCTCGGAAACTTTGATCTTTTAAGAGATGTGGGCACCTCAGGAACCTCCTCAGCAGCTGGCTCCTTCATGGTAGTACTGCGCCTCTCAAGCAGCTTCCTTTCCTTAGCACTCTCATATGCCCCCAAATTCAAAGGGCTCAAAGGAGGACTATCAGCAATGATCTCCTCATCAACAGGTTCCTCATCCTCTATAACAGTCTCAAACTGCACCCTTTTCACTGGATGAGCGGGATCAAGTGTTTTCCCACTTCTCAAATTTATAGCATTGAGGGCTTTTGGATTCATTACAGTATTAGAGGGAATAAAACCACTGAATTGTGCCTAGAGCTCACTAAGAGAATTAGACAATTTTGTAACATATTCCTCCATGTTAGAATTCTTTGTCTCAAGCTGCTGGAATCTAGCTTCACTCTAGTCCAACTTAGAATCAATAGCTTTAAACATCTTAACCACTTCATCAAACTTATCTGGCTTATGAGGGACTATCTGGTTAGGAACTTCACCTTAGCCTTGGCGATTGAATGGCCTAGGTGCATCACCATCCTGCCTCCATGGGAACTTAGGGTTTTGACGCCAACCCTCATTATAAGTATTGGAATATGGATCCCAACGTGGATTTCCACCTCCCTGGCATCCTTTGAACATGGCATTGCAATCCTTATACTAGGAGGGACAATTACAAGATACATGCATAGCAGATCCACAAAAATCACAAGAGGGGGCTACAAGTTCGTTACCTGCCACGTGGCTTGAAGAAGAAGAAGGAATAGAGACACAGTCCAAAATAGCATTGAGCTTAGATTCAAACTTCTCCATCTGAGGAATGTGGAGAGAAGTGGCCTCAACCCGATCAAGGTCCCGGACAGATCTCCGAGATGTACCATGTTACTGCTTAGCAAGGGCTAGCTTTCTGACTAGGTCCTAACCCTCCTCAACAGTCATATCAATAAAGGAACCACCAGCAGCAGAATTCAGCTTGTCTTGCTCTTTCTCACGCAACCTATCATAGAAATTTTGAGCAAGTTGCTCCTCAGGTATTTGATGATGTGGTCAGCGTTGGAGCAAATCTTGAAATCTGGACCAATAGTCGTAAAGTGACTCATCTACATCCTGCACAATCCTATTGATCTCCTTCCATCTAGCTGAGGTTTGTGTAGCAGGATAGAACCTCTCAAAGAAGGCATTCTTCAAATTAGACCAAGAGCGTAGGGCTGCAGGTGCAACTCGTGGCAAGCTCATGTACTACTCATTTGCTTTACCCTCTAGAGTAAGGTGGAATACCCTCCATATAACATCATCAATGTGCGCGCCAACAGGCAACATAGAACTGCAGCGAATGTATATCTCATCCAAGTGCAAGTGTGGTTCCTCTACTTGCAAACCATGAAACTTGGGTAAGGACTGAATCAATAAACCCTTAATTTCATAACTAGCATTGATATTAGGGAATGCATTCATAAATGGATTATAATCAAAATTTGCAGTAGTGGCATCCCTAATGGTTCTCCTAGCTCCATGTGGTATCCCATCCCTATTACCGTTGTGAACATGCAAACCGTGACCCCCATTTTGGTTCCTAGGTGGCTCCACACCTTGATTTGGTATGTTAGGTATGTCAGGCATTCCAAGTACAACTTGGTTGATTCGGTTGGTGGGTATGTCCATAGCTGGGAAATCTAAGTCAACCATCTAAATCAAAAAACAAAAAGAAAATAACTGTACACCCCCGTTGGACAATCCAAAGCATCAGTCCCTCGTGCCCCAAATTCAATCTTACACAATATTAGTCTGACAACGAGTGTAAACCCAAAATTAAAAAAAAATAAGAGGCATAAAATAGAAGCAACAATCAGAAAGGAAGGGAGTTGAATGGAAAAAGAATGAAACTTGAAGCGATAAGATCAAAAATAGAGGGATAGGGGAAAATGGGGTAACCAATATAACGACACTCGTTGGCAGCCTTGGCTTTTTCGAGCATCTTGTCAAGGTCTTGTTGGAGCTGAGCGTCCCACTTCACAGCTGATTCACAAAAACAGCACCCAAACCCATTCCCAACAAATGCTCCCACAAATCTGCATTCGATTAATTACATATATATATGTGTGTGAGAGAGATTGAATTAAACAATGAATGAGAGAATGTAAGGGGTAGAACTAAAAGAGAGAGAGATACGTCGCATGTAAGGGAGCTTGCAGAGGGCGTTGGAGTACATCTGAGTACCCAACCCCAACAAAGCTCCGATCGCCGTCGCACCCAAAGCCATCATGTTGTTGTCGAAGAATGTTGAAAAGGCAGCGTCTAGGTCGAAATTGTGGCTGAATCGCAACCTCCGTTGTCGGAATCTTACTGAGAGGCGAAGAATGAGGACAACGGAGGAGAATGATGGATTTGAACGATGGAGAGAAGGGAGGTTAGGGTTTGAAGGTAGTGAAAAGGGATGGGAATCACTGATGGAGGGAGTGTGGGAGTATGAAGGACAAGGCAAAACATACCACGTCACATATATTTTATATGATGTGGTATGTTTTTATGTGACGTGGTTTGTGGAAACAATGTCACTAATTTGAAATTAGTGATATTTTTTCTAGAAATGACGTCACTGATTTGAGCCTTTCCTAATACGCCTTGGGGTTCAAATACAAAATTTAATTAACCAAGGATTGCACTAGTGGTGCTTTCCCGGATCGTCTCTCAAGGAGCCTAATGAACTAACCTAGGAAACTAAATGCATGAAAAGCTATAAAGTCGAGGTTTTTGAGATTTTAATTAAGGAAACTAAACTAGATTCTTTTTGGGATTTTTGTTATTAAAGAAAGCAATTAAAATGGATTTGTGAAAACTATTGAGATGAACATGGGTGTCTTGATGAATTGGGCAACCTTCTTAGCTTCTAAAATGATATGGGAGTTTTTAAACCAAGTTCTAATGCAAAACCTAAGGCAATCGCTCTTAGTCCAATTAAACTACTTAATCAACTAACATGGCGCATCGCTCATTCAATTAATTAAATAGGCAATCGTTATGTTTCAACTTGGTAGTGAAGATTCATGATAAACATGCAAGGAGACTCTCATTAGAAGTAAATCGAACCATCTAACGTTGGACCTAGTGTCTAAACACACATACAATCACACATGCATTCAACATATTCTAGAAATCCAAAGGGAATATAAATGAAGCATATCCATTGCATAATATCAAGAAAACAACACTTAGGTTCATCCATATAAAAGACATCTCTTAATTACATGCATGACCATTTAAACAAAAGATCAAACAATGAAGCACACTTGTTCCAATACCCATTACATATAACAAAAGGGATTGAAATACATAATAAGACTTAGACAAGAGAAACTAAATAACTCCCCATTAAAAACGTTGAAACTCCGGTTTCCGTCCTCCATCAAGATCCCTACGAAGAACTTAGCCACTCATGCTCTTGAACACAATCGAATGGAATTTGGAGTTGGAAGCCATGGGATTAAGGTGGGATGAGTGAAATTGGTGTAGATGAGTGAATGGAAGGTGGAATTCGTGCAGAGCCTTGAGGGCAAGAGAATGGAAGGGATTGTGGTGAGTGGTGGTGGAAAGGAAGATAGAATTGGAGTGTTCTTGGGTGGTAATTTTCGTGCTAGGTGGAAAGGAGAGAAGAGGAGGTTGAAAATTTGAGAGAAGAGTGAGAGAGGAGCATAAATTTTCGTTGGTTGCCTATATATAGCACAAGAGGCAATCCAAAAACCTTCCAAATTGGCCTAGGTGTCCTATTCTTACTAGGATTAACAAATAGGAAAGGTTTGGGGAAAGAATTAAGAGAGAATGGGTGATAAATATGTAAATTCGGATTCCCCTCTCCATGGCACAAGAAACCACTCAAAAACTATCCAAGATAGCCTCCGGTTGCCTAATTTGGCCTCCCATAACATATAGGAAAGATTTGGGGAAGACCCAAGTACTCTCCCTCAAGAAATCTAGCCAAAATAGGAAGTAGTGATTAGAATAATCAATTAGGAAACTTCTTATCCTCAATCAAGCCTAGGGTTGCCTATTCTTGTAGAAATAACAAAAAGGAAATATTTTAGGCAAACCCAATCAACCAATCCACTAGGAAATTTCCTATTTTGCAAAAGTTTCCTTTTTTGTAGAAGTTTCCTATTTTGTTGTCTTCTTGCTTTGACCTTAATTCTTTGCACCTACAATGGAAATTTTAAGCGCATGTGAAGTATTTCAAGTCCATAAAAAATTAATGCATGAGTTAAATGCCTAATATGCTCAAATTATAATGAAAATGCAATTAACTCTCTAATCTTGGACCCTAAGTATAAAAGTGCGTAAATCCCCATTTAATAGCCTAGAACAAATGCCAATTTCCTATAATTAGTGGATAAAAATATGTAATAATCAAGTGCAATCAGTCACATATTTTAAATATGTGACGTTGTTTCTCCAGTGCTTCCTACTTAATTACAAAAATGCCACCGCGTTTTTTTTCAACGTCAGATTTTTAATTAACAGACATGAATTTGTGACATGAAAATCCTTTTTTGTAGTAGTGTTCATCATATTTATAATGTTCTCTATTGAATTGTATGACTTATGATATCTATTTACAAGTGGCTATGCTTATCAGAATTCTCTTTGTTCAAATCTTTTGCTTCTGATTAATCACATATTCTATCCTATGTTTTGTCATCATCAAAAAGGGGGAGAATGTTAGAATAGTAAGTTTTGATGATAACTAAACATAACTTAGGCATCAAGAAATGTTAGACATAGAACTGGAATGATCTTATAAACAATATGATAAAATCAATAAGTATTGTCTAATTGATTAGGGTCGAATAACCAATTAAAAGACTAAGGCATTAATCGATCAGGTTTGATAAGGATCAGATTAGAGTAAAAGAAATATTGAAACATAGGCGCCTAATCAATCAGGCCACCTCTGTAATTGATCAGAAAAGTAAAAATAAGCTAAGTAATCTCAGTGTGATCGATTTGAGAAATATGAATTACATAGTGTAATCGAAATGTAGTGCCTAATCTATCAGGTCTCCCCTGTAATCGATCAGGAACTCCAAGATGTAATTCAAGTCTAATCTCAGGCTAATCGATCAGAGAATAATGAGCAATCGATCATAAGAGTATGAAGTAATCTAAGCTTAATCGATTGTATATGCCTAATCGATTAAGGACCCCTGTGATCGATTAGGCACCCTGAATTCTAATCTATCTATTTAGTGATGCAGGTCCTAATCTGAGCCTAATCAATATGTGATCGATCAGACACCTGATTCAATGATCGATTAAGCTCATGTGATCGATGTAGCAATGCATTTCAAACATGAAGCTTTTTATGTAGTAAATGTGTCAGACCTATTTTAAGAAGTTTACGTTAGTCACACAGTCTCAGAAATTAAGCCGTTTGAAGCTGGATTTGGCTCCGTTAATTAATGAAGAGAGAAGATATGAACATAACCAAGTACAAGGGATTTAATGCAACTCAAGAACATGTCCATCTCAATACTCCATTCATTAGATCAATCTCTCTCATCAAAGCTTAAACAACGGCCATAAACGGTCACCAACGGATACATTTCCAAGACCACCTATAAAAGAATTTGGTGAAGAAATTGGTAACACATTGATTGCTTACATTGATTATACACTACTACAGGAAAACCCTATAGCAGCGCTTTTAAGCGCTGCTATAGCCAATGCTGCAATAGGTCATATGACCTATTGCAGTGCTTATTTTGTGTTAAAAGCGCTGTTATAGGTAACCTATAACGGTGCTTATAATCTCAAAAGCGCAGCTTTAAGTCATACCTAAATGAATTATTTTTTTAAAAAAATAAAAAATAATGCCTATCGCAGCGCTCATTAAGTAATAAGCGCTGCTATAGGGTTACCTATACCAGCGCTTATCACTTAATGAGTGCTAGTATAAGTTACCCTATAGCAGCGCTTATTACGTAATAAGCGCTGCTATAGGCATTATTTTTTTTAAATATACACTTATTTTTGTTTCACACCCTCCTGCATCAGTGCAAAAAACCAGCAACACTATCCATTCCAACCAAACCATATATACATACACACCAGAAAAGTCATACTAATGTACAATAAAACCAACCATTGTATGTTGAAAACAAAAGCATACTAATTAATGAATGGATCATCTAATGTTGGAGAAAAGAGGGTATACATAAGTGCACCATTCTTCAATTAGTGCATCCATTTTTTTCCCTTGACAACATGAAGCAACGAGCGTCTGGGTAATACTGCACGAACACATTTAAATGACAAGTAAATTTACTTGAAGTCTAACAAGTACAAACACATTAAAGTTGGAAAAATATAAAACTTACTGTCAGTGGGATGCCGAGTTGATCATGTGTGACGATATCTCGCATGTATTGCATCACATAGTAACCACAGTCGTTGTTATTGGGTTGGTAGGGGCACTGTAACAAGAAACACCAAATATATCATATAAGAAACATTTACATTTTATTTTAACTATAGATATATTGTTTCAAAAATTGAATAACTTTATAAAACCTGGACTGTTTGCCACTTATAAGCATTTTTCGGGTCAGGGGCTCTAGAATACTTCAATTGAACATCGGCCCGAAAACTAGTCAATACTCTGAAAAAGAAACATATTAAATTAATTTTATTAGCTAGGATTGGGCATAAAGTGACAAATAATACAACGCATTCAAATAATGTTGACATTCACTTACCCATTGAAGAGACGCATCAAATCTAGGCGATTATCTGGGAGAGCAGATTCCACATGATCAAAATAGTAAATTATGGGTTCCTCTTGTGCCATCGGATTGATGACAAGCAAAATCCAATGTAGCCTAAAATATTTTATAACGTTATGTCAATATATATATCTATGATGCTCGGAACTAAAAATACAATGAAAGCTATAATACGTATAGACTTACCCTGTATTAATTGGAGCTAAGAATAAAGTTCTGGCTGTTGCCTTTAAAGAGAAATGCCTTTGAATCGCTTTGAACTGGTCCTCAAGTTTCGAGCCCGTAACTTGTGCTATCGAATAAGGGCTTATGAATTCAAACGAAATGTTGTGCCTGGCGATCATGACATATTCATGCAGATGCCTTCATAGAAACCATACCAACTCCCAATTAGTGTAAAACTTATGACATTGAATGAAACCACAATGGAAACACATATATACCTTATCCATAAATTGAACGATCTCCCCGTCGTCATCTCTCAGGTAATACGTGGTCAAGTTGGAACGATATCCCCGGTGTATTCTTGAAGCTTTCTTCAGCACATAATCCCTGTGAGTATCGTCGATATCAAAGACAGTCTGTAACAACAAAAATCATATTAAATTTGTTAGTTATAATGTTATGATGACATATATGCCATTAATTGTAAAAATGTAGCTTACCTGAATCTCTAACCAAACCTCCGCATGTTTGTCGCCTGCTCTTCTCCAATCCGTAATGGTAATAGGGATTTTGTCCCAAACAGTGCACCCAATGTACCTCGAGAGGAGCTTCGCCGACTTTCTAGTAGCTTGGTTATTGTCGTTCCATCTAAGTCTTGTCTTTACTCCCTGAGCTCTGCGTGTGAGGAGTTTGCGCATAAGGGTCCTACAACGAACAACATTCGCCTCATGTCTTGCTCTACCTTCAGCAATATCTACCTAGTTACTAGGTTGTTCTTCTTCCTCTTGGTCACTAGGGGGATCCATTCTCCTGAAAAAAATTAGACAAGACATGATTTTAGTGCATATACATATAATCATGCTAAGTGTATGTGAATTAAATGAAATAATTCATAGTGTAAAACATAAATACATACAAACAGAGGGCTTTCGCCCCTTTTTCCTCCTTGTTATATTGTCTACAATTGTCTGCTTCCTCTTTTTTGTTGGATTTAGGGTTGTGTTTACCCAAATGCCTTCTTCATGATCACGTCTTACATAAATGGGCTCATCTTCGTCATCATACCCGTCTGCATCAAAGTCTTTTGACAGTAATGTCTCAAAGGAAGGAACATCTTCTATCACATTCATATCATCATGACTACTTTCATCATCAACTTGCTTGGAATAATTTTTGTTCGACTGCATGATAACTGACCAATTCTTCTTAGAAAGATCCGCAACGTAAAACACTTATGCTGCTTGAGATGGTAGAATGTAAGGATCATCCTGTTAGAATGATAAGTTTTGATGATAACTAAACATAGCTTAGGCATAGGGAAGGGCTATGATAAGATCAGAAATATCTTAGGCTTAATCTGATAGAGATTTCTAAGTCTTAACCAATCGATCAGGGATAGATTGCAAGTCAAATAACTTAAGCCCAATCGATTAGAGAAGAATCAGATAGCGCCTAATCGATTAGAGGCCCCTGTGATCGATGAGTGAAATTAGCCTAATCGATTAGAGATGTAACAAGTTCAAATTATATAGCACCCAATCGATTAGAGGTTCTTGTAATCGATGAGAAAATTTTAGCCTAATCGATTAGAGATGTGTAATCGATTAAGAGACCTTAGTCCAATCGATTAGAGTCATGTAATCGATTAAGAGATCCCAGTCTAATCGATAAGAGTCCAGTAATCGATTAAGAGTCAATTGCCTAATCGATTAGAGCCCTGTAATCGATTAGAAGAAGATTAAGTAATCTGAATGTAATTTTGTTTGCAATCGATTAGAGGAATATGTGTAATCGATCAAATCTGCCTAATCGATCAGGCCTCCCCTGTAATCGATGAGGCGCATGAATTACTAATCTGATGTTCAGTGATGCAGGCTATAATCTATAAGTAATCGATGTGTAATCGATTAGACAACAGATCCTGTGATCAATCAGAGGCATGTAATCGAAGTGGCGATAGAAAATATTCAAAATCAATGGTCAAGCCTATTTTTAGCTTTCAAAGTACAGAGTTTTTCAGACCTACTTAAGGAAGTTTATGTTAAGACACAAGCTGATCAAAAGAGCCGTTAGAACTTACCTACTCTGTCAGCGATAGAAGAAGAGAGATGAGCTAAAGCAAAAGCAAGTACAATGGAGTAAATGCATAGCAGATTTCATCACCATTACTCCACCAGACTTCTCAATCTTCCTTGAGGACTTCAACGGCCATATTCTCAACGGATATATTTCTAAGAGAAACTATAAATGCTATTGGAAAGAAGTTAGTTGAATGAATTGATTGCCACATTGATTATCTGTATCTACTGCATTCAATACTCTCAACATTCATTGATTTCATACTCTTAAGTATGTAACACAATCTGTTCAATTGAGTGAACAATCATATTGTATTCATTATCAAAGTGAGATTTACTCTTAAGATAGTGGGATCTTAAGAGTAGGGTGTAATCTTACAAAGTGTAAGGGGGAGTGATCAGTAAAGAGGGTAGTTCTTGCTGTCACTTGTAAAGGCTGTCAAGAGCCTAATTGAATCTTGAGGAACTAGTGGAACCCAACTGCAAGTTGGAGACCTGGACATAGGCCAAGTTTGGGCTGAACCAGTATAAACAGTGTTGTCATTTCAGAATTAGTTTTTGAAAGCACAATTCACCCCCCTCTTGTGCATTCCTGTCTGTTACACATCCTTATATCCAACTTTAGAAAGGTCGACCGATATAAACCCAAATTCATCTAACCGCCGTCCACTGTGGTTGTTAACCCACTGACACCGGAACACGGGAACTCTGAACATGGTGTAATCTAACTCCCAAATGCAATCAATCACACCAAAGTATGCCATCTGCGCATATATGGGATTTGTATCTCTTGCACTGGATATATGCCACCCCTCGGCAACAAGTGTGACTCCACTATTTTGCATGGTGCTTTTTTCATCCTAGTCTTTTGTATAGAATGTGTAACCGTTGATTGCATAGCCAGTATAAGAAAATGCGTGCAAACCCGGTCTTTTCGACAGCCAGAACAATCTTTCACCAACCGATCCGGCATTGAGCTCAACCTGCTGACAAATGCGTGCATTGAACCATCTAATGAAATGTTTGTTGTGCTCCTTTGTGATCAAACTCTCATTCCTATCACCGTATATTTCACGAAGGAGATTTTTGTGTTCTTCAACGAATGGTTCAACCTCAAGAGTGTTGTGAAGAATGTACAAGTATGCTAAATCCCTTTCTTTATTCGAAATGCGTAATAGCTTGAACCCACTTATTCCTTTCCCCGTTAATGCCCATCGTGACGAGACTTCGGCAAGCCAACAGGTTCAACATTTGATAAGTAATTGGCACACAAATCATTCGCTTCTTCAATGATGTATCGTTCAGCAATACAACCCTCTGGTCGATATCTGTTTTTGACATACCCCTTTAAAACTTTCATGGACGCTCAATCGGGTACATCCATCTCAAATAGACTGGGCCGCACAGTTGAACCTCTTTGACCAAGTGTACAGTAAGGTGAACCATGATGTCAAAGAATGAAGGGAAAAATACATTTTAAGTTCGCACAGGGTACAAATGATCTGCCTCTACAAATCCTGCAACTTCGTTGTATCAACCACTTTACTACAAATGAGCTTGAAGAATATACAAAGTCTGGTGATCGTGCTCCGCAGTTTCTTGGGTAAAATACTGCGTATGCCAACCGGTAAGAAATTTTGCATCAGGACGTGGCAATCATGAGATTTCAGGTTCTTCAACTTCAACTCTTTCACGGATACAAGGTTCTTTACATTTGAGGAGTAGCCCTCTGGAACTTTGATTCCACTCAGAAACTCACAGAATGATCTTTTCTCTTTCCTCGAAAGGGTGTAAGCAGCTGGAGGTAAATAAGTGCGGTATCCCTTCTCGACAGGTGCCAACTCTTGTCTTATTCCCAGCTTGAGCATATCTAACCTTGAATTGACACCATCCTTACTTTTTCCTTGCATATTTAGTAACGTGCCAATTAGGTTATCACAGATGTTTTTTTCAATATGCATCACATCAAGAAAGTGCCTGACATATAAGGACTTCCAATACGGGAGTTCGAAGAATATGGACCTCTTCTTCCAACCACTTGTCAATACATTTTTAGCAAAAGGCTTGCCAAAATCATTCTCCACCGCATTCACCTTTTCAAGAACGTCTTCCCTGGTCAATATTCTCGGTGGCCTACCTTCTTCTGAGCTCCCGTTAAATGCCTTCTTCCACCTCCGCCAACGATGCCTTAACGGCAAGAACCTCCAATGTCCCATGTAAACATTTTTTCTGCAGTGATCCAGTCGTATCAAATGGGTATCATTTTCACATATAGGGCACGCACCATATCCTTTGATGCTGTATCTGGACAAATAACCATACGCTAGGAAATCATTTATCGTGCCAAACAACATGGCCCTCAATTTGAAACTTTCTTCCTTACAGCCATCGAAAACCGTCTCACCCGAATCCCACATATGCTTTAAGTCTTCAATCAAAGGATCCAAGTACACATCTATATCATTGCCGGGCTATCTAGGCCCGGAAATAAGCATGGAAAGCATCAGAAACTTGAGTTTCATGATTAAATTTGGGGGGAGGTTATATATCATCAGAATCACCGGCCATGTGCTGTGAGTACTACTCTGAACTCCATGCGGATTGATTCCAAAGGTTGCCAATGCAAGCCGTAGGTTTCTTGGTTCTTCACCGAACTCAGGGTACTCGTAATCAATTTTTTTCCATTGGGGGGCGTCTGTGGGATGCCTAAGCTTGATGTCTTAAATCCTCTCATCAGTGTGCCATGTCAAAAGTCTTGCAACATCCGCATTACTGTACATGCGCTTGAATCTTGGAATGATCGGAAAGTACCAAAAGACTTTAGAAAAACTCTTACCTTTCTTTCCATACCGAGATTGCTGCATTTAGGACACTTCTCCAACGATGCATACTGGTTCCGGAATAAAATATAGTCATTGGGACATGCATGTATTTTCTCATATTTCATACCGGTCGACCGGAGAATTTGCTTTGCCTCGTATGTTTTCGAGGGTAGTACGTTCCCTTCTGGGAGTATATCTCGCAGAGCGGATAGTCGAGTGGTGAAACTTACATCACTCCAACCATATCGCGCCTTCAGGTTATACAATTTAAGCACCACACGCAATCTAGTGTATTTGCTGCATCGCACATACAAAGGCGTCTCTACATCGCTCTTCAGTGTCTCAAACATTTTAGGATCCTCCTCACCCACCACATTCAACATTTCTTCAAGATCATCGCTCTCATCACACATGTCTGTGTCAACCACATTTGAAGCGCTACTATCATCAGGTACCCGGTCTCCGCCAGAACACTCATACGTCTCACCATGATTTGTCCAACGTGTATAAGACGGATCGATCCCATGACAGATTAAATGGGCCAACAAGTCAAGAGGACGGAGACGCTTTCCATACAAACACGACATACAGGGGCATACAATTCTGTTAGAATTCTCTGCATGCTCAGCGGCAAATTCAATGAATTCTTTTGCTCCATCTATTTATTCCTTTGAACGTCGATCACAAGACATCCATTTCCGATCCAACATTATAACCTACTAAAGGAAAGTGGTAGTAAGATCGATGTGCATGACTTACTAATTAGGTAGCCATCTTACGATGTTACCTTATTATTTTTTAACAAAAATTCGGCAGCATAACGGCTAAAAAATGAACGTTCCCAGGCTCAAGGCCCTCTCTTTTTATCATAGAAATGTATAGGCAACTATATAAACAACATTACCTCAATATATTTCCACAGTCCACCACAACAAAATTCACAGAGAATATATAAAGTATTAATAGTTCCACAAAACCAATTTTTCATACAAATAAAATAAAATAGCATATAGTTTTGTCTCATAACCCAACATAAAATATTTGTACTTGAACGACTTCTTTTGCTTTGTCTTTTGATGAAGAATGTGGACCAAACAGATACTTCTTGAGATCCCTACAACATAAATAAACAACTCATCAATTGAATAGATGAACCACTTATATACAAATTAAACCCTCATGCTTCTTAGCCTAAAGGAAGGAAGAGGACCCATAACTCTAATTCACAAGTTTCTATGTTCATTTGGTTATTGAATATCTAATGCTCAGAGTTCACAAAATAAGAAAAAGATGTTGTAAAATTCTAACCCAAAAATCTAAAAGCAATGCTCCAACTTCGAACTACACTTCAAATCATCATCATCACTAATGTCATTAAAGTAACTCATACTAACTCTAATTCTATTTTGCCACAAAACTCCAATAAATTCTCACTCTTTTACAACTAAATACCATTAGCATAATCAATCTTTTTCTTCCCAAATACTTCTTTAGTATTTGAGAACCTTAAAGTTGTCTAAAAAAATAAGATTTAATACTTCAAATTATCCAAACAATAGCACATAATGATCTAAAAATATTTCTTGTTTCCAAAAACAACCATAGACATAAATCTCACAAATTCTCTTCCATTAACAAATATATTTCTTTACAATCAACCCAGCTGTACATTATTCCCAATATCTGCATAAATTTACCATCATAAAAGTCCTAACTTTCAATCAATTAACTTCCCTTTCCCACACCAACATATATATTAAAACAGAGGATTAAAAATTCTACAAAACATCACAAAAAATGGTAGATTAGAAGGAAATTAGATACAAAATGACCATTTTGAAGCCTCGGCAAAACAGAAAGCAATAAAGGAAGTGGGTACAAAGTATTACCTTGATTACGCAGAGGAAGCAAGAAAGGAAGTGGGTCCTCGAGGTGAGGTTGAAGCTAGCGAAGCTTGGGAGTGGAAATGGGAAGAGAGAGAGCACGGGTTGGGAGGGTGAACAGAGGCGGCAAGATCTGAGAGACAAGATATGGGAACAATGTGATGCATGCAAGAACTGAGATCAACGGCAGCAACGATGATGGTTACGGATTCTGACGAGAGTGAGAGAGAAAGTGAGGGTATAGGATGAGATTGAGATTTGAGAGTGAGAGAAGAACGAAATGAGTTTAGGGAGGAAGGTGAAAGCATCGGCGCAAGATGAAAATTAGTAAAGTGAAAATTTTTGGTGGAGGGAAACCTGAAAGTATTTGGCGCAAGATGAAAAAGATGAAGAGGCTATCCCAGCGCTTTCCACAAATAAAGCGCAGGGATAGGTAAGAATAAATAAATAAAATTAGAAAGAATAAAATTAAAAAAGAGGATATATAAAAAATAAAATTAAAAACCCTATCCCAGCGCTTTTTATATAATAAGCGCCGGGATAAGCCCATAAAATTAAAAAAAATAGGAAAGAAATTTTAAAAGAATAAAATTAATAAAAACGAGGAAATATTAAAAGCTAAAATAAAAAAATGTTTTCTGTGGCCTATCCCGGCGCTTTATATATAATAAGAGCCGGGATAGGCCCCATAAAAATTAAAAAAAAATTGGAAAGCAATTTTATGGGGACTAGGAGGTAATTAAATATTCAGGGAATTAAATATAAATTAGATAAGGTTCATAGAATTAAGTTGAAACCAAATAACCCATATAAAGATAAACCTGGGAGGCAATTTAGAAATTATTAGATAATAGAGATAAGTTTAAATATTCAGGGAATTAAATATAGATCAAGAATGACCTATCCCAGCGCTTTATACGTAAAAAGCGCTGGGATATGCTATTAAAAATTAAAAAAAAACTGGGGGGAACCTAGAAATTATTTAATAATAAGGACAAGGTTAAAAATATTCAGGGAATTTGATGTATTATTGGGGAGCGGATCGGCTAGAAGACAAGTATAAAGACGAGAAAAATATAACACAGAACCGATGATCGATGGGAGGAAGAATACCCGTCTCTTACAACCCTAGCCCACAAAGACACCACAAGGATGATCAGTCCTTGATACAGTCAAGTATTCTCAAGAGAATACAAAGATGCAAGCAAAGCTCACACAAGAGAAACAAGAGTCTCAATTCATTCAAGTCTTCAATGTTTAGTACAAAGCAAGCCTATATATAGGCAACAATGGAATACTCTAGAATGAAGACAACCCTAAGACATCAATGGTGCATTAATGATGATTGGCATTTTGAATTGCACCATTCCATACAAAGAAATGACTTATTCTTGAAGGAAAAGTCAGCTATTCAAAATAGGAAAATAAGACAAGACATTCTAGAACATTCATTGACCAAATGGCCTTATTTTATGGAAATAAAATAAGAGACTTAATTGAAATGAATTGCAATCAGATTTGATGCATAAGGAAGTGTTCTAGATGCTTCTTGATTTGTCCAAAAACGTCACTTATGCTCCTCCTCCAAAAGCACATGCTTGTCACATGTATTTTAAGTGAATTCTTCAATATGAACACCACTTAAGCCTTGTATATCAACTTGTTAGGCTTCTAACATTGTGACCACCTTTATTGGGCTCTTGTTGGACAAATGAATGGATGAATCTTTAAAGTAGTTGGGCTCCAACTCTTTAAGATCTCTTATATAGCAGTTCAGGGCCTCCTTCATAGCTTTGATCCTTGCTCTTGTCATCGGGCCTCCAACCCCTTGTAATGGATCTTTTAGGACGTTGGGCTTCCATCCTTGAGCTTGCTCCATGTCTGGTTCAGTTGCCTTTAAAGTCTTGGCACTCCATGCTCCTTCATCATTCCATAGGAGCTGGGTAGATCTATTATATAAGCATTATCATTAATTCGCTCTAAGACTTGGAAAGGACCATCTCCCCTTGGTTGTAACTTAGATTTTCGATGATATGGAAATCTCTCCTTTCGCAAGTGTATCCAAACCCAATCTCCAGGCTCAAAGACAACCTTCCGGCGACCTTTGTTAGCTTGCCTTGCATATTGCTCATTCTTCCTTTCAATGTTGGCCCTTACTTTAGCATGCAATCCCTACACAAACTCAGCCTTTTTCTTGCCATCCAGGTTAGTTTGTTCACTAGAAGGCAATGGTAGGATATCCAATGGAGTTAAGGGATTAAAGCCATAAACAATCTCAAATGGAGAGAAGGAAGTAGAAGAATGAATAGCCCTATTGTATGCAAATTCGATATGAGGCAAACAATTTACCCAATTCTTCAGGTTCTTTTGAATTATTGCACGCAACAAAGTAGTGAGTGTTCTGTTGACAACCTCAGTTTGCCCATCCGTTTGAGGATGTGCCACAGTAGAAAACAACAACTTAGTTCCTAGCTTACTCCATAAAGTCCTCCAAAAATGGCTAAGGAACTTTACATCCCTATCACTCATAATTGTCTTAGGTAAGCCATGCAATCTAACAATTTCCTTGAAGAACAAATCAGCAATATGCAGAGCATCATTTGTTTTGGAACATGCAATGAAATGAGCCATTTTACTGAATCGATCAACCACAACAAATATGCTCTCCTTTCTGGATTGAGACCTAGGCAAACCTAACACAAAATCCATGGAAATATCTATCCAAGGTTGGGAAGGCACAGGTAAAGGGGAATACAAACCATGCGGTTGAACCTTAGACTTTGCATGCTTACATGTCACACATTTTGCACAAACAGAAACAACATATTTTCTCATTTTAGGCTAGTAAAAGTGTTCATGCAAAAGAGCTAAAGTTTTGTCAACACCAAAGTGACCCATCAAACCACCACCATGAGTTTCTTTCACAAGCAATTCACGCATAGAACAATTTGGGATGCACAATTTATCCTTTTTGAAAAGAAACCCATCACATCTATAAAAATCATTCAATCCATGCTTTTCACAAGAAGACCAGATGTTAGAAAAATCACAATCAGACTCATACAATCCTTTCAGCAACTCAAATCCAAGTAATCTAGCATGAAGGGAAGTGATAAGAGAATACCTCCGAGAGAGAGCATCCGCAACAACATTCTCTTTACCTTGCTTATGCTTGATCACATATGGAAAGGTCTCAATGAACTCCAGCCAACGAGCATGCCTCTTGTTAAGCTTACCTTGAGACTTTAAAAACTTTAAACTCTCATGGTTAGAATGTATGATGAATTCACGTGACCATAGGTAATGCTGCCAAGTTTCCAAAGCTCTTTTCAAAGCATATAGCTCCTTATCATAAGTAGAGTAATTCAATGAAGCTCCACTTAATTTCTCACTAAAGTAGGCTATAGGCCTTGACTCTTGCATCAAAACAGCACCAATGCCAATTCCAGAAGCATCACATTCAAGTTCAAAAACTTTGTTAAAGTCAGGTAAACACAATAATGGTGCATTGGTTAGCTTTTCTTTCAAAGTGAGAAAAGAATTTTCTTGCGTTTCACCCCATTTAAAAGTTACATGCTTCTTAACAAGTTCATTTAGAGGTGCAGCAATAGATGAGAAATCTTTAACAAACCTCCTATAGAAACTTGCTAATCCATGAAAGCTCCTAACTTCATTAGCATTCTTTGGGGTTGGCCAATCTCTAATAGCTTTCACCTTCTCTTCGTCCACACGGATCCCTTGAGCACCTACAACAAATCCAAGAAACACAACAGAATCCATGCAAAAAGAACATTTTTGAAAGTTGGCATATAAGCGATTTTCCTTAAGAGTGTTAAACACCTCACGCAAGTGCACAACATGGTCATCTAAAGTTCTACTATAAACAAGTATATCATCAAAGTAGACAACCACAAACTTTCCAATATATGAACGAAAGACATGATTCATTAAGCTCATGAAAGTACTAGGTGCATTAGTTAACCCAAAGGGCATAACTAACCATTCATACAACCCAAACTTAGTTTTAAAAGTAGTTTTCCATTCATCTCCCTCTTTCATGCGTATTTGATGATACCTAAGATCAATTTTAGTAAAAATTACAGCACCATGCAACTCATCCAACATATCATCTAATCTAGGAATGGGATAGCGATACTTAACTGTTATCTTATTGATGGCTCTACAATCAACACACATACGCCACGAACCATCTTTCTTTGGCACAAGGAGAACTGGAACAGCACACAGGCTCAAACTTTCCCTTACAAAGCCTTTCCTCATAAGCTCATCTACTTGACGTTGAATTTCTCTAGTTTCTTCAGGGTTGGCTCTATAAGCGGGTCTATTAGGTAAGGAAGCCTCGGGAATAAAGTCAATCTTATGCTCAATTCCTCTTAATGGAGGAAGTCCATCCGGTACCTCATCAGGGAATAAATGACTAAATTCCTGCAATAAAGACACAACACTAGAGGGCAAAGAGGGGTTAAGTTCGTTAGTAGAGAAGTAAGCATCCTTACATACAAGTACCAAGACTTGCTCACTCAATAATGCTCGCTTAACCTCACTTTTTCCAGAAAACAAACTCTCTTTCTTTTCTTTCTTTTTCTCTTTTGCTCTCATTTTCTTTTCACTTTCTCTATTTTCTTTCTTTTGCACTCTCTCTTTTTCACTCAGTTAATCTCTTTTCTTGCTATCTTGCTCAATCCTCACTTGGTCCTCATAAGCTTCTCTTGGCCTAAGAGGTTTTAGTACAATGATTTTCCCATTAAAGGGTACAGAATAACAATTTTTGTAACAATCATGTTGAGCCCTACTATCAAATTGCCACGGTCTTCCAAGCAAAAGATGTCTAGCAAGCATAGGAACTACATCACATAAAACTTCAGCATGATAATTTCCAATAGAGAAAGAAATTAACACTTGCTTAGTGACCTTAGCTTCAGCACTATCATTCAGCCATTGCAATTTATAAGGTTTGGGGTGCTTCATAGTAGGTAAATCCAACTTATCAACAAGTAAGGTACTAGCAACATTGGTGACACTACCATTATCAATAACCATGCTACATACCTTGTTCTTAATGAAGCATCTAGTATGGAAGATGAGTTCTCGCTGCTCTTTCTCATCATCTTCCTTTAGTTGCATGTTGAGGGCCCTTCTAGCCACCATCACTTCTCCTTTAACAGGCTCAGCCTCATCAATCTCCAATTCAGAATCAGTCACCAAAGAGGGCATGTCATCATCACTCTCACTAGAGTGAATACTTTCACACTCGCCATTATCCTTGAGAATCATGGCTCTCTTATTGGGACATTGGGAAGCAATATGCACCTTACCAAGACACCTAAAACATTGAATAGAAGCGGTTCTATCATTAGACGAAGTTTTAGGGTCAAGTTTCTTACCACCATCAGCTTTTGGCTTGGATTCCTCCTTGGCCTTATGTGGGAATTTTGTGTCATTCTTAGCCTTAGAATCCTTCCACCTGGAGGTTGCTTTAGAGTCCCTCCAACCAGAAGAAGAGGATTTGGAGTGTTTATCTTTTATTCGTTGCTCCACTTTTATGGCTTTGTGTACCAACTCTTCCTTATCAACAAAAGTGTACATATCAACTTTGTCTCTAATTTCGCTCCTCAGACCATCAATAATTCTGGTCATACTTGCTTCTTCTCCTTCTTGAACTCCAGCACGCATCTTCAATAGGTCAAGCTCATGTACATACTCATCAATAGCCATAGAGCCTTGACTAAACATTCGCAACTTGCGATTTAGCTCTCGATAATAGTAGCTGGGAACATACTTCTTTCGCATTAGTTTCTTGAGCTTCTCCCACGAATGAGGTGGACCTTTGCCTCTAAGCCGCCTCTTAAGCTGTAAATCTTCCCACCAAACAGTAGCAAAGTCAGAAAATTGAAAAGAAGCTAATTTTACCTTCTTTTCTTCAGACCAATCACACATTCTGAAGATCTGCTCAAATTTCATCTCCCAATCAAGGTATAAATCTGGATTGGTACTACCCTTGAAGGTAGGGTACTTAATCTTTGAGTCAGATTCATCTACACCATGTTTAGCATATCTTATTTTGCCTTTTGAGGATGAAGAACGTGATCTTCGTGTCTCCTCTTCACTGCTGGACGCTTTAGATTCCTTTAGCTTTTCCATTTCCATCTTGAGTTTGAGGAACTCATCGCTAATGGCTTTCATGAACAACTTGGGATCAGTAGTGAATTCATCTTTGTTGGATTCTTCTCCACTCATCTTAATCTGAAATGTTAGTTTGATCAAAGAGGAAGGGAAAAAAAATAATAAAGGACCTCACCACTCTCTACTCCCGTGTTTTCACTCAAAAGTTGTTTTGACACTCGTGTTTCGCTCAAATATGGCTTTTAACTCGATGCAAGCACTCTTGCCTTTTACCACTCTAGCTTGCCTCTTACAGTATTCTAGATTAAAACTTAACAACAAATCAAAAGACAATATCAAACATGTGGTAATCTTTATAACCAAAGTTGTAAGAATCATATTTTTTTTAAAGAGAAGAGAATAATGGAAGGGGGAATGTGAATCTGGAAACCAATGGAGAGGAAGGAAAAAGTAAAGATGTAGGAAATAAATATAGAAAGAAGTGTATGAAGTATGCAAAGGAATTCAGAATAAGAAACTAGAAAAATAAGGAAATTAGAACACAAGAAGAATGGGAAAGGAGCCTTACCACCCAAAATTGAAATTTATGAAATTAATGGTTGATTTGAAAAGGAAACTTTTCCCAAATCTTGAAATTTACCAACCTGCAAATCTCTCTTGTTTTTTTCTTTTCTTGAATTTTCGTATTTTTTTCTTTTCTTTTTTTTTTTGCTTTTTTTTTCAGTATCACAATACTTACTTTCTTTTCTTTTCTTTTTTTTTTGACGAATTTTTTTTTATTTTTTTTTCTATAACAATATCACACAAACACAAAGGGGTGGAAGAAGGAAATGAAATTGAAAGAAAGAACAAGAATGCTGGAAACAAAAAGAACAAGTGATAAGAAAAGAAGACAGAAACGAAGAACACAGAAGCAATACGACAAATGAATCAAAAAAGAAAAATACACAAAGAGAAGAACTTAAAATCTAGCAAGCCATTGCTCTGATACCAAATGATGTATTATTGGGGGAGCGGATCGGCTAGAAGACAAGTATAAAGACGAGAAAAAGATAACACAGAACCGATGATCGATGGGAGGAAGAATACCCGTCTCTTACAACCCTAGCCCACAAAGGCACCACAAGGATGATCAGTCCTTGATACAGTCAAGTATTCTCAAGAGAACACAAAGATGCAAGCAAAGCTCACACAAGAGAAACAAGAGTCTCAGTTCATTCAAGTCTTCAATGTTTAGTACAAAGCAAGCCTATATAGGCAACAATGGAATACTCTAGAATGAAGACAACCCTAAGACATCAATGGTGCATTAATGATGATTGGCATTTTGAATTGCACCATTCCATACAAAGAAATGACTTATTCTTGAAGGAAAAGTCAACTATTCAAAATAGGAAAATAAGACAAGACATTCTAGAACATTCATTGACCAAATGGCCTTATTTTATGGAAATAAAATAAGAGACTTAATTGAAATGAATTGCAATCAGATTTGATGCATAAGGAAGTGTTCTAGATGCTTCTTGATTTGTCCAAAAACGTCACTTATGCTCCTCCTCCAAAAGCACATGCTTGTCACATGTATTTTAAGTGAATTCTTCAATATGAACACCACTTAAGCCTTGTATATCAACTTGTTGGGCTTCTAACATTGTGACCACCTTTATTGGGCTCTTGTTGGACAAATGAATGGATGAATCTTTAAAGTAGTTGGCCTCCAACTCTTTAAGATCTCTTATATAGCAGTTCAGGGCCTCCTTCATAGCTTTGGTCCTTGCTCTTGTTATCGGGCCTCCAACCTCTTGTATTGGATCTTTTAGGACGTTGGGCTTCCATCCTTGAGCTTGCTCCATGTCTGGTTCAGTTGCCTTTAAAGTCTTGGCACTCCATGCTCCTTCATCAGAATTAAATATAGATCAGGAATGACCTATCCCAGTGCTTTATATGTAAAAAGCGCTGGGATAGGCTATTAAAAATTAAAAAAAAACTAGGGGGAACCTAGAAATTATTAAATAATAAGGACAAGGTTAAAAATATTCAGAGAATTAAATATAGACCAGGAATGACCTATCCCAGCGCTTTATACGTAAAAAGCGCTGGGATAGGCTATTAAAAATTAAAAAAAAAACGGGGGGAACTTAGAAATTATTAAGTAATAAGGATAGGGTTAAATATATTAAGGGAATTAAATATAAATCAGATAAGGTTCATAGAATTAAGTTCAAACCAAATAACCCATATAAAGACAAACCTGAGAGGTAATTTAGAAATTATTAAATAAAAGAGATAAGTTTAATTTGGAAGCCTATACTAGCGCTTTATAATATCCAGTTTTATAAAGCGCTGGGATAGGCTTCCAAAAACCTATCCCAGCGCTTGTAGTTGTTGAGCACTGCTATTGTTGTGCTGCATTAGGCCATTTCTGTAGTAGTGATACTTTTGACTTATAGTTATTGCATTCAATACTTACTTACTCTCAAATACATTCATTCATTATATTTGTACTTCAATGTGTATCACAATCAGTTCATTGAGTGAACAAGCTTTCCGTAATCTCATTTCAAGTGAGGCTTACTCTTAAGATAGTGGGATCTTAAGAGTAGGTTGTAATCTTACAAAATGTAAGGGGGAGTGATTTGTAAGAGAGAGTTCTTACTGAGAGGTCACTTGTAAAGGCATTCAAGAGCCTGGCTAAATCTTGAAGTTATTAGTGGAGCCCAACTGAAGTTGCAGAACTGGACGTAGGCCAAGAATTAGGCTGAACCAGTATAAGCTTGTGTCTTAGTATCCTAGATTTTTAATTAGCACAATTCACCCCCTCTTGTGCATTCCTACCACTTTCAAGTTCTTGGTATATAAAAATTCCATTTTTCAAATACTCAATTTGTAACCCAAGACATAATTTTGTTCTTCCTATGTCCTATATTTCAAATTCTTTCTTCAAACAATTTATAGCCTTTTCGAGCTCTTCAGGAGTTCCAATGATATTTATATCATCAACGTATACGACAATTATAGCAAACTCATTCCCATATCTCTTCATGAATATACATGAGCATATTGGATCATTTTTATATCCTTCATTCAGCAGATATTCACTATACGCCCAGATTGCTTTAATCCATATAAGGACTTATTTAGCTTAATCAAGTATTGTTCTCGTGGACTTAAATTGTATGCTTCTGGCAACTTGAATCCTTTAGGGAGTTTCATATAAATTTCACTGTCAAGTGAGCCATACGAATAGGTTGTAACAACATCTATTAGACGTACATTAAGCCCTTCATTCATTGCTAGACTAATCAAGTATCAAAAAGTAGTTGCATCCACAATAGGTGAATACGTTTCTTCAAAGTCAATGCTGGGTCTTTGTGTGAAGCCTTATGCAATAAGCCGTGCCTTATATCTTGTGATATCACCTTTTTCATTTTGCTTTCATACAAAAACCCATTTGTATCCAATCGAATTCACATCTTCAGGTGTAAGGACTATAGGTCTAAAAACTTTTCATTTTTCCAATGATTTTAATTCTGCCTCAATTGCTTCTTTCAATTTTGGCCACTCATTTCTTTGTTCATATTCGCATATAAACTTTGACTCATGATCCTTATTATCATTCATTACATCAATCGCTACATTGTAAGCGAAAACATCGTCAACGTTGATTTCATTTTGGTCCATCGTATTCCACTCATGGCATAATGTAACATTAATTCCCTAAATACATTCTTAATCACCATTAACCGACCTTTAACATTTTTAGTAGCTAACTATGTTAGGAAAATGATTTACTTAATAAAAGGCTAACATAGTTAGAAAGGCGTTTCGCATAAAGGTCTATCCATTTTAAAACAAATTTAAGAGTCTAGCTATGATAGAAAAGAAACTTCCAAAATAACAAATATAATGAAACCTATCATAGTTAGAAAAAGAGCTTGATCTTATAAAAGTAATCCATGTTAGAAAGGAATTTAAGTAATTTAAAGAAGCTAACATGGATAACAAAACCACGTGTATAAATCAATTCTATCCATATTAGAAAAGGAACATTATGAAATCATGGCTAACATGGATATTTAAAAATGCCAACATTCACAGCACATTTATCCATGTTAGATAAAACTCACCTAACATGGATATTAAAACACACTTTGAAATTTCATAATAAAAGTCATAAAGTTTATTCTACATATACCATGATAGAAAAGAATACCCCTATCATGGTAATTAAAATCCAATATAAAAACAATACATCTTCCATGTACATAAGAAATCACCCCCAAATCCCCAAAATCCGTCCAACTACCAAATACTCCATATTTTCTCAGTAACATCAGTGAATACTTAACTCATGCCTATTCAAGATATTAAATCATACTAAAGTAATGTAACATCCAATATAATCAAATACTTGAGAATTCCAATGATATCCCAATTAATCCAAGCTTGCCGAAATTGGACCGGTCCTAACATAACAACAAAAGCAATGAATCCAGAATACAATTTCATGTAGAAATTATACAACAAATCGTAAAATAAATGATAAGGTTCAGCGGAAGCATCACAAAAATATGATCCTAATGTGGCAATACCATCCAATCCCAATGGCCCAGAATAACTCACTATTTCAGTGAGAAATTCCTAGACCCTTCCCCTGACCTCCTAATCCACTCCTAGGACATGCAAAAGTGAGATAAACGGGCGTAGCCCCAAATGTAACCACTAACTACTCATCTACATGCGGTGTTGATAAATTCCAAGAATTCATGTAATTTAGCACATTTTGCTTGACCTTTTATTCAATCATTGATAAATTTTGGATACTCAAGATAGGAAAATGCTCATTTGATTTTTGGTTGCACATCATTGTTTATTTATGTAGATTTCGATCATATTTCCAGCTAGTTTCTTATGTTGTTTTATGTAAATCTTGTAGGAATATTTTGACGCAATAACTAAGTGATTATAGCCCTTTCATCAAGCTGACAAGTGGACAAAGCTAAGACGAAACCAGAGCAACAAAAAACAAAAACAAAACAAAAACTTCGACGTGACTTCGCAGTGATTTTAGCCGTAGGGAAAGTGACAGCAAAGTCACGGCGAGCACAATTCATCTCTGGAATTTTTTGAGTTCGCTGTGGGCTCACCGCAGCGAAACCCGCAGCGAACTGCGTATTCTGCAGCTCAAGTGGTGATAAGCGAGGCATCTAGAATGCCTATAAAGTGCTTGGTTGGGAGATCGAACCCGTGGGTGCGCCAATGACACGGCCTCCTCCCACAAATGCTGCAGCATTGGGTCGGGTATGCGAGAGCTACCCCCAACTGGGCTACAATACCTGAGTTGGGCTTGCCAATACCGGGGTGAAGAGAGATCCGCTCCCCTGGGGTACCCAACATGGTGGGCCAGTAGCTGCCAATGCTGGACCCAACAAAAAGGCGCTTTTTGAGGGGAGCACAGCAGTATACTATACTCCCCAAATGGGCCCCCGCTGCCACGGTATTGGGCCCCACATTACCCAGAGATCCAATGCGCTCTCGCGCTCTTCCCCAGGCTGCAGCCCTAGTGGGATTCGAAGTCGAGACCTCTGGGATATCACCCCCCGAAGGGGATGGCCTTTACCGCTTGAGCTGCAGCTCAAGTGGTGAAGGCCATCCCCTTAAGGGGGATGATAGCCCGAGGTCTCGACTTCGAATCCCAGGGGTGCGCCAATGACACGGCCTCCTCCCTAAATGCTGCAGCATGGGATCGGGTCCGCGAGAGCGGCCTTGGACCTCGGGTAATGTGGGGCCCAGTACCGTGGCAGCGGGGGCCCATTCGGGGAGTATGGTATACTGCTGTGCTCCCCCAAAAAGCGCCTTTTTGTTGGGTCCAGCATTGGCAGCTACTGGCTCACCATGTTGGGCACCCCAGGGATCCAATCTCTCTTCACCCCGGTATTAGCAAGCCCAACTCAGGTATTGTAGGGAGGCCCAGTGCTCTCTCGAGACCTTCATCCCCAGGCTGCAGCTCAAGTGGTGATAAGCGAGGCATCTAAAATGCCTATAAAGTGGGAGGTCTCGACTTCGAATCCCACCAGGGCTCAAGTGGTGATAAGCGAGGCATCTAGAATGCCTATAAAGTGGGAGGTCTCGACTTCGAATCCCACCAGGGCTGCAGCCTGGGGATGAAGGTCTCGAGAGAGCACTGGGCCTCCCTACAATACCTGAGTTGGGCTTGCCAATACCAGGGTGAAGAGAGATTGGATCCCTGGGGTGCCCAACATGGTGGGCCGGTAGCTGCCAATGCTGGACCCAACACAGGTCTTCAACGCGCTGGTTGTTTACTTCTTGGTTTTGTTTCAGTACCTCATTCTCCTGTGATAGCGCTTCTTGGTTTTGTTTCAGTACCTCATTCTCCTGTGATAGCTCTGTTATCCTGTAGCGTAGTTGCTCAACGGTATTACCTTCGTTGGCATTGTTGACAAAGGCAAGTCATCGCTAATATTTTCATTCTCAGCCCCAAACCCATAAATGCGTCCCTTCTTATTTTTGCCTCTAATAACCTCTAACCAAAGGTTCAATTCATCCTCATTAGACTGCACACTTGCAGAACCATCCTCAGCAGTCAAAGATTCTTTCCGCATCATGTAATCCTCCTATATTTAGGTCACAAACTATTAACCATTAACTATAACAAAAATAATTTCTTTTCAATACTACTTTGAACATTTAAGCCCATCAATTCAATTCCTTTTTTACCTTCTAACCATCAAAACAACATAAGTATAACAACAACAATCCAATTTATTATTTAATCTTTTACATACATCTAAAATCAGCAGCAATAAGTGTAAATGATGTCACTTTTCTCTTTAACCCTATAAGCACTCCAAAATCCCATAATCAACATAGTTCAATAAATTTTAAGACCACAAAACCATCCTTCACTACTGCAGAAAGGGGATTCTATGTCTGTTATTTCAAGGTTTTCATGTCACTTTTTTATGTGACATAAAAAGTAGTGACTTAGAAAAAATGGAGATTTTACGTCACTTAAAATAGGGGACGTGGAAAGTCATATTTTCCACGTCACAACTTATGAAACAAGCGACGTAGATAAGTCCCTGAATGATTTTTTTTTATTAAATGGCTGAGATTTCACGTCACATGTATAGAAAACATGTGACGTGGAAAGTGGCGTGGAGAAACCACGTCACTTATTAGCCAAATAAGTGACGTGGTTTCTTATAAACCACGTCACATTTTTGAATATATGTGACGTGGTTTTGGAGAAACCACGTCACTTATTTGGATAATAAGTGACGTGGTTTCTTGCAAGCATATTTCACGTCACATGTTTCTAAACATGTGACGTGGATTATTTTTTTTTTAAATTAAATTTTAATATTTTCGTTTGATCCCATTTTCTTTTTCTTGTTTTTGCTGTCTCAGAAAACAGATTCACCACAAATAGCAATCAACCAAGCTAACATATAAGTAATCAATCATACTAACCATATATAACTTGTGTTTACTACTACTTCACAAATTAACCATTAGTGTTACACAATTTAGTATTTTGTACAATGATCAATCATCTCTACTAACCAATTCCGAAAGCAAAAATTCAGCAGCATTCTCACGAATTGAATCAAGATCTTCATATGTAAATGTGTTGGTATCATAAAACTGCAACAATAAAGATGTGATTATCAATGCAAAGAAATTATATAAAACATTATATATTTATGTATTAACTGTATTAATCATACAAGAATTTAACTTATATCTGTGAGAATGATCCGGTTCGTTCACTAATAATAATGTCACAAATATATTTCATGACGTAATATCCGCACTCCTTATTGGTCGGTTGCCTAGGGCACTTCAATCACAAGAAACGGTATAAATTAATAGCAATCAATTTAATAAATCTCAATTGACTAACATTGAAAGAATTTAAATCAAAAGTAACTTACTCTAGGTCTTTGTAGCACGACATCTTGATGTTCTTGACCAGTTTTTTCCATTGAATGCCACTGAGATATACCCCTAAAATGGAACCAAAATTAGTACATATATATGGGACTAATTTATTTGGGACACTAGTATATGATAAAGATATTAACACTACTCACATCGATAGGAGAGTTCTATGATAGGGGGTTATATTACGCCTCAACGAGTCAAACCAAACCAGACAATGATCCCTAGGGCAAACGACAGCTAGTGCCCAGTGCTTACTGAAAGACATTAAAAATAATCATAACATTTACAAATATGTATAATGATGAAAAGTTGGCAAAAGGAAACAATCAAACTTACTCTTCAAGCATAGGTGCAAAATAGATAATTCTCCGGTTCACTGACATTTGATGGTTGACGTATGCCTGCATGTTGTCATCATAATTCCTCTTCTCCGCCAGGGTATTGAAATTATCCCTCATCACCAATGCCATTGGACTGAAGAATCTGTATTGTCCCCTGCCTAATCTGTTACACAAGCTGCGGAAGTACCTATATATCATAGACAAGTTGAAATCAAAAAGGGATTTAATAAGAAATACTGCTGAGACATAAAAAGTAACGGTCATTTATTACATAGTCGCTAACTCAAGCCATCCAAGGTCAATTTCCTGCAGCATCAAAAACTCCCTGATATCTTGGGAACTTTGAAGCAAAAATTGGTATGTACGATCAGGACTGACTACTCCTGGAGGCATCGTAAAGGGCACAGACTCCAAATTTGGCTGCATCTCCCGTAGGAGCTGGAGAGAAGGATATTCGTCTGAAAAGGTCTGCAGGGGATGGAAAAAATCATTGTTATGTTATGCCTAAACCAGAAAAATATCAAACAAGCAGTCTCAAAACTTAAGTGTACATACCACATCAACCGGCGGGTCCGGCCCCTTTTGCGGGCTCTTGTGTACATGATATCTAGGCCACAAGATGAATGCCTCGACCGCCTCGCCTAGTTTGGTGACTTCATGATCGAAAAAAGGGTACATCTACCCCCACCTCATTGCTCAGGACAGCTCTAACGGACACCTTCACTTGATCCTCATCAATAGGAAAATTATGTATGAGGGAGGCGTTTGGGAACTGGAGAGCTTTGGCTACCGCGCGCAGGCGAGGGAAATCAAGATGGAGATAACACTCCTCTCCATAGTCAGGGTTGTTTTCTGGTGTGGGATCTGAGTCGTCCTGATGAATTGATCCTAACTGTCCAGGCTGATTGCAGCTGTCTTTGCCGCTTGGACCGGCGGTACCGAGAGACTCCTGCAAGGAATGAAAATATACAGAGTAAGACTATAATTGATGAACCCGGAATATGGAAATCAACATATTTAGTAGATGATCAAACCTGATTATTTTGTCTAGAAGAATTCGACGTGAGTCCGAGCTGTACAGTAGATGCTCGAACATGTGCCTCAATCTGCATCCGGATCTGCTCCGCCATTTGCCCATTAAGCTGCTGGATATGTGCATCCAACTGTTCCTGGAACTCTGCCTTCATCTCCGCCCGAGCCCTGGCCACAATCTCCTCAGTGGATTCTCTAAGGGGGTAAGATCGGGGTTTGCAACCGAAATACTTGGTCAGCCCTACATTCCTCGGCTCCCCGATAACTTGACCGTGGTGGTCGAGCTTCCCAATTGTCGTGGCAAGGATGTCCATCCTCCCAGAAGGTGTGAAGGACCCTTGGGTGGCTTGCTCCTCAAGTTCTTCCTATAATGACCCAACAAAATTGTAATTTGCAATGTGCTACAAAACCACAAGTTAAATGCATAAACAACCAAGTAAAATACTTACAATCCTCTGTGCAACTTTCTCAACCTCCGGAGTCACAAATTTTCCTTCTTTATTCTTCCTTCCCTCAGCCCATTTCGTATGACGTGGGAAGGGCGGCAGAGGCTCTACAACAAAGGTAGGATCGGACCGTGCCGCTTCCTCCATTTCTGCAATTTGTTTCTGGGTCAACTTTTTCTTTAGCCACTTGTAACCACCTCGAGACATCGTGTGCTTATAGATATTCTTCGCTTGTCGCTTCTTTTGTTTTTCGCTCTCCTCCTGTGAAACTAAGACTAAGTTAGCTAACTAATATAATATGTTAACAGTGCAATTTTTAACCAAAGTTAAAAAGCTATTTATGAAATATACAGACCTTGAACTTTTCGTCTAGCCGTGATGCAACAAACTGCTTCCAAGTGTCTGGGTCAATATTGGGATAGCTCTGACCCGGATCTTGACCCGGCTTGTCTCCAAAGACGTATTCTCTGGTCAGGAGATTCTTGAAATTCTTCCATATCTTGCGCTCTTCTCCCAACCAAAAATCCTTGAAAAATTGTGTGTTTGGGACATCAAAGTTGTGCTGAAAAAAATGATGAACACATTAGTTGAATTAAGTGGAAATAAGAATTCATACATATTAGGAACAAACAGAAGTATAATGATAAAACATACCAAAATATCTGACCGACATTGATCCTTAACGTCTTTGTTGACTCTCCGCCAATCGTTAACCAAGATGCTTATCCGGTTCCTCACCACAAAACCGATGTAGCTGATGAAATTTGTACCAACTTCCCCGATAGGATTCATGTCGTCGTCAAAATCCACACGGATAGGCTGCACATTTGTCCCCTGACGGACAACAACGTCATTGAGCTTCGTCGGACCTCTTCCCTTTCTCCGAGGGGGATCGTTCCGTTGCTGATTGTTATCACCGTCTACCATGTACCTGTTAACATATCAAAGATGTGATGAGTCACAATTCCACAACCTTCACAAAACCAAAACAAAAACAGTAACAATAACTAATACATGATAATTCAAAAAGGTTCTCACTTTATATGTTATCCCATATCCCCTCACAATGATCATTTCTAGAGGCAAATTGGTCATCATCATCTACCAATTCAAATTCACTTGGTTCAGGTGGTCCTGCGCCTAAAGGTTGTATCTCATCTAGATCTAAATTGGGAGCACGGTCCTTTTGCTTTTTACCTTGCAAGACTATGGACAATTGCTTATTTGCGGGATCTGTTACATAGAACACCTGTTTCGCGTGACTTGCTAAAATAAAAGGCTCATCTCTGTACCCAACCTTCTGAAGATCAATTGAGATCATACCAGTATGGGGATCAATCACAACTGCGCTATTGTTAACCCACTTGCATTTGAAGATTGGAATTTTGAACTTTGTGTAACTAACTTCCCAAATTTCTTCAATTACGCCATAATATGCCATGGAAGCCAATCTTGGGTTTTTATCTTTCAAACTGGAGAAGTGCATCGCTTCGGCTACCACCATCACGCCACTGTTTTGCATGGTGCTATTATTGTCCTGGGCCTTAGTGTAGAAGAAATAACCATTTATGTCAAAAGAGCACCAAGTAACAACCTCAAAACGAGGCCCTCCGGCTAACCATCTTATTGTATCCGGTGCACCAGTCTCCTTTTCAACATACTCCTTGAACCACCCAATAAATGTCCTGTTATGCTCGTTAGAAATCTGCATGTCACTCTTTTTCGGGTTCTTTTCTTTCAGGATCCTCTTATGCTCATCCAAATAAGCCTGCACTTCTTCCATATTATTCAATATGTACAGGTGTGCTTGTAGCACCTCTTCACGGCACATAGTCTTCACTTTAACGCCCCGTACCCCCTTACCGATCCCATCTTCATGTCGGGGGATTTCCTCAACCCCTTTTAGATACGATTTGCAAAAATCCATTGCCTCCTCAACTAAGTATCTTTCAACAATTGATGCCTTAGGTCGATGTGGGTTCTTGGAATACCCTTTCAACACTTTCATGAATTGCTCGAAAGGGTACATCCATCTCAGATAAACAGGGCCACATAGCCTTATCTCCCTTACCAAATGAACAACAATCAAGTGCACCATAATATCGAAAAAGGCTGGAGCAAAGTACATCTCTAATTGGCACAATATAATGTAACCCTCATTTTCCAACTCGTCGAGCTTTTCAGTGTCGATGACTTTGCTACAAATCGCATTGAAAAACATACACAGTCTTGTTATAGTCATCCTCACATCATCTTGCATAATACCTCTTATAGCAACTGATAAGAATTGTTGCATCAATACATGGTAATCATGCGACTTCATTCCAACCAACTTCATTACCGAATACCACATTAACATTCTTAACACGGCTGAAAACTTCCTCCCCGGTTAAGGGGGTCGAAGCAGATCTATATTCAGATGAGCCATTAAAACACTTCTTTAGTCTACGATAAGGATGAAACCGATCAAGAAACCTCCTGTGACTGAGGTAAACGGTCTTTCTTCCATGATTAAGCTGGTGGCAGTTTGTGTCCAACTCACATATAGGACATGCCATATAACCCTTCACACTGTAACCAGAAAAATTGCCATATGCAGGGAAGTCATTTATTGTAGTAAACAGCATAGCTCGCAACTTGAATGTCTCCTACCTGTACGCATCAAACACACCGACGCCTTCCTCCCACAACATCTTCAAGTCCTCAATCAAAGGTGCAAGATAGACATCGATATCGTTCCCAGGCTGTTTCGGCCCAGAAATCATCATAGACATCATCACATATTTGCGTTTCGTGCACAACCAAGGAGGCAGGTTGTAAATGACCAGCAAAACTGGCCAAGCACTATGTGTGCTACTAAGACTCCCGAAAGGATTGAATCCATCCGTACACAGTCCAAGACGAAGATTCCTCGGCTCACCACCAAATTCAGGAAACATTAAATCAATTTTCTTCCATTGAGGAGAGTCAGCAGGGTGCCGGAGATATCTTCCATCGGAGATTCTCTTATCACAATGCCATCTCAGTTTCTTTGCTTCTGCCTCATTTACAAACAAGCGTTTAAACCGTGGTACAATTGGAAGGTACCACATTACCTTCAAAGGTACCCCTTTCTTTGATCCATCATCATCACCAACGGCATCCTTTCTCGGCTTGTACCTCAGAGTATCACATTTAGGACACTCTTTCAGGCCTTCATACTCATTCTTGTACAACACGCAATCATTAGGACAAGCGTGTATCTTCTTATACTCCACCGCCATCATACTTAGAACTTTTTTAGCCTTATACATACGCTTCGGAAGCACATTGCCGGCAGGGAACATATTACTCAAAGCTTCAAGCAACTACGAGAAACCCGTGTCCGCCCACCCATTTTCTGTCTTTATTTTCAACAATTTCAGGACGCCGGTCAACTGAGTATACTTAGTACATCCAGGGAACAATGGTGTCTCTGCATTACTCCGCAACTTGTCAAACTCATTAACCACAGAAAATGACTCCGCCCCAATGTCATTGATCATCTCGTCCATTCCATCATCACAAACATCATCCACCACTGCTTCTACATTTTGTGACGTGCACACATGTACGGTACTTCCCAATTCCCCATGCCATAGCCACTTCTTATAACGGAGATTGATCCCATCACAAAGAAGGTGATCCCTTATATCATCAACACTTTTACAATAAGCATTTACACACTTCACACAAGGGCATCGATACATGCCATTCTTACTCGGCACGTTTCTTTTGGCAAATTCAATAAATTCTTCCACCCCCATTTGATACTCTCTAGTGGTTCTCAATGCATGCATCCAACTACGATCCATTCTAATTAATTAACCTATGCCATATGTCCAACAAATTAGTCAAGTTTAGTTCACTACCTTGTGAAGAAATGGGCAAGCCATACACTTAACTTCACTTCATGCAAATTTTTTAAAAAATTTGGCAGAGTTTCCCCTTGTAAATTTGACATCCAAAAATTACATTTACAATCCAATTTCAGTCCAGTAAATATAATAACATACCATTACTAATTCAATACCAATCAAAATGGGCATGCCATACATTTAACTTCACTTCATGCAAATTTTGAAAAAAATTTGGCAGAGTTTCCCCTTATAAATGTGACATTCAAAAATTACATTTACAATCCAACTTCAGTCCAGTAAATACAAAAGCATACCATTATTAATTCAACACCAATCAGTAATTACAAAACCTTTAATTTCACCCTTTTTTGATGGAAATTAAACATTGCTCTACAATTAGTAAATTAAATACTCACTATGGATAAATTAAATAAGAACATGATTCAAATTAGCTAAAAGAAGAACATAATGCATGCAGTCCCAAACGCTGGCCGAAAAAAAAAGAAATTAAACATTGCTCAACAATTATTAAATTAAATACTCACTATGGATAAATTAAATAAAAACATGATTCAAACTAAAAGAACAACATAATGCATGCAGTCCAGGCCCAAACGCTGGCCGAGAAAAAAAGAGAAATTCATAACAAAAAAAAGGGATTAGATCAGATCTAGCACCTGAGGGGACGAGCTGAGACGAGTTGAGGGAGAGAGCTGAGGGACGAGCTGAAGGAGGGAGCTGAGGGAGAGAGCTTCTTCCACAGATGGCGAAGCTGAGGGGTGAGGGAGAGAGGAGAGAGTTGAGGGACGAAATTTTGGAGGGAGCTCTGGGCGCGAGCAATAAATTTGGGCGATGAAGACGATGGAAGCTTTTAAATCTGGTGTTGGAATTTTTTTTTATTTTTCAGAAACCACGTCACATATAGAAAATATGTGACGTGGTTTCTTCTAAACGACGTCACATATTAGTAATATGTGACGTCGTTTAGAAGAAACCACGTCACATATTTTCTATATGTGACGTGGTTTCTGAAAAATAAAAAAAATTCCAAAATTACCTGATTATTTCTATCAAACCACATCACATATTATAATATGTGACGTGGTTCATTATTAAAAAAAAACCTGAGGAACCACATCACATATTTATAATATGTGACGTGGTTTCTTAAAAATTTAAAAAAAATTCCAAAACTGATGATTTTCTAATAAACCACGTCACATATTTATAATATGTGACGTGGTTTCTTAAAAATTAAAAAGAAAATCCAAAACTGATGATTTTCTATCAAACCACGTCACATATTATAATATGTGACGTGGTTCATTATTAAAAAAAACTGAGGAAAACCACGTCACATATTTATAATATGTGACGTGGTTTCTTAAAAATTAAAAAAAAATCCAAACCTGATTATTTTCTATCAAACCACATCACTTATTATAATATGTGACGTGGTTCATTATTAAAAAAAAAATTAAAAACCTGAGGAAAACCACGTCACATATTTATAATATGTGACGTGGTTACTCAAAGCTTTAAACCACGTCACATTTCTCCCATTATTGTGATGTGGTTTCTTCTTCTGCATGATATTTAATTACAAAAATGCCACCAAAGTTTTTTCAATGTCAGTTTTATAATTGAGTGACGTGAATTAGGGACAAGAAATGGGATTTTTGTAGTAGTGCTTTAAGCATCCCAATAATTCAAACGGACTTCCACCTCATAAAGCACCCAAGTATTCTGTAACTTTATGTTTAAGTAAATTTCTAATCAGAGGAACAAAATCCAGCTTCCATATCAGACTAACCGAAACAAAGTATCCATATACCAATGAAATCAGGCCAAAATAAACAGTATATATTGGACAACATACAATTAAGTAACATTTTTTTGCATTCAAAGACATAATATAAAAGCATTAAGAAATAGGAAACTTTGATGCAAACAGATATTTTCTTTACATAAACATTCTTAATATACTTACATTGTAACACCTACTTCTAGGACTCATTCCCAAGCCTAATAATCTTTGGAAATCATATTCAAGCTCATATGGGACTTAGAACATCAAAACCACAACTTTTAAAACTTTTCTTTATTTCTGGAAAAATGCTGAAAATGCGGAACTTTTCCAGCAACTTTGAAACATCATAACTAATTGTAGAAAAATGGTTTTGACTTGGTTCAAGTCTCAAATTAAAGCTTGAAGAGTCCTCTTTCTGGGAAAAATATCAAACATAATATGCATCAACCTAGGTGATACAGATATTTGATTTTCCCAACCTGCCTTCGTTTTCACGCCCAGAAATATTGGCCTTCTTGCGTGATTTTTAGCTTGAGCTACATAACTCCGATTTACTTCGTGTTTGGGTTTCCAGAAAGCCCTACATGTCTATTATTTTACATAAAAATTCCAAAGCTAAAGGAATTCATCTTCTATCTCGAATAATATCAACATTAGACATTGCACAGAATGGAACCCAGAAAACAGCATTTCAATTGCATGAATTAAAACTTGTTCTTAATGGCCAAGAATGACCATATACATACATAAATCCAAAAGGATAACATAATAACAGCATAATTAAAAGCATCCCAACAATATTACAGATTTATCATGAGTTCAAAGATGCATAACAAAAACAAGAACATTGAATTCTTCATCTTGACTAGGCTAGCTTCTTCTCTTTCTCCTTTGATGAACTTGCTCCTAAAATGGTTTAGATTTGGGGGGGTGAGATTTTGGGGAAAATCTCAGCAGCACAATACTCAACAAACAACCATGCAAGTTTAACATTGGACAAGATATGGCAATACCAATAACTTATACATGTGAGCATTTATGTTCTTAAATAATAACATATGGCCATAGCATTATAAGAAACACATAATCACTTCAAACATGATTCATCAAGGCAGCCAAATACCACATCACAATATTGAAACAATGCTGGAAATGTAAGAGAGTAAGCACTACCTTAAAGCTTTACAACTTCTCTTGGAGTCCCAACCTTCAAGGTTCCTCAAGAACACTCAAGAACACTCAAAAATACTCAAAAATACTCAAGAACACTCCTCTTTCTCTCACTTTCTTTGGGGCTACGAATTTTGGTGTGTAGAATGGAATGGAAGAGGTCTTATTTATAGGGGAAATGAGGGCAAGGATCAAGCCACTTCACCTAATGCTCCACCTAATTTCTTTACCTAATGCTCATGTCTTCCTTTCTTTACCTAATGCTCATACCTTCCTTTCTATACCTTCCTTTCTTTACCTAATGCTCTTACCTTCCTTTCTTTACCTAATGCTCATACCTTCCTTTCTTTACCTAATGCTCTTACCTTCCTTTCTTTACCTAATGTTCATACCTTCCTTTCTTTACCTAATGTTCTTACCTTCCTTTCTTTACCTAATGTTCATACCTTCCTTTCTTTACCTAATGTTCTTACCTTTCTTTCTTTACCTAATGGTCCACTTGTGGCTATTTAGAAAAGGAAGAGAGATTTCTTTCTCCTATCATGCATGAGTCATGATGACATTATTCACAAGAATTTCCACTTATGATTTTCTTATTTCTTTCTAATATAATTTTATGCTTACACATATACAATTCCTTTATTATTTGCAACATAATTCCTCCCTTCTTCTTAGGCTAAGGTCTTTATCTAGTCCATTTTCTAAGCCCAACATAAGCTCCACAAGGGAAAGTTACTACTTCTCATGGGCTAAGGTGTAACACTCCTTCTAAGCAAATAATACCATGCAACATTCTACTAAATTATTATAAATTTTCTCAATGTTTTATGAGAATTTATAGGGAAGATTATCAACAAATATTTAAACTTCATCATGCTTTAAACTAATGCCTATGAAATATAATTTCCAAGCTAATAAAAATTGGGACGTTACATTTCTACCCTCCTAAAAAAATTTCGTCCTCGAAATTTAACACATACCTTAACTAAATATCTCGGGATATTTTTCTTTCATAGCATCTTCCATTTCCCACGTAGCTTCTTCAGCGGATGACCCTTTCCAGACAACCTTGACTAGCGGAATGCTCTTATTCCTCAGCTGCTTGACCTTGGAATCTATGATTCGCTCAGGTCTTACTTCAAAAGACAAGTTGTCTCGGAGAGCAATGTCCTCATATTCTATGACATGTGCTGGATCCGGCTGATACTTCTTTACTTGGGAGACATGAAAGACGTCATGAATCTTACTTAAATTAGGGGGTAAGGCTATTTTATAAGCTACAGGACCAACCTTCGAAAGAATTTGGAATGGTCCTATATACTTAGGACTTAGCTTTCTTGACTTAAGAACTCTACCTATACCGGTCGTGGGAGATACCTTTAGAAAAACATGATCCCCGACTTCAAACTCTAATGGCCTTCTTCTCTTGTCTGCATAACTCTTCTGCCTACTTTGTGCTGCTTGAAGCTTTTGCTTGATCATCTCGATCTGCTGAGAAGTTCTGTCTACTAATTCAGGGCCTAACATACTCCTTTCTTTCAACTCTGTCCAACAAAGTGGAGATCTACACTTTCTACCGTAGAGTGCCTCATATGGAGCCATCTGAATGCTCGCATGGTAGCTATTATTGTAAGCAAACTCTATCAGAGGTAAGTGTGAATCCCAGCTGCCCTTAAGCTCCAACACGCATGATCGCAGCATATCTTCTAGCGTCTGAATGGTTCGCTCCGTTTGACCGTCGGTCTGCGGGTGATATGCCGTGCTAAACCTTAACCTTGTACCCATCGCCTTCTGCAATGATGTCCAAAATCCAGATGTAAATCTCGGATCTCTGTCTGATACGATACTCGTCGGCACCCCATGCAATCTAACAACCTCCTTTACATACAACTCTGCTAGCTTATCTAAGGTATGGGTTGCTTTGATCGGCAAAAAGTGAGCTGACTTGGTTAGTCGGTCCACTATTACCCATATAGCATTACTTCCTGAAGGCACTACAGGTAATCCCATAACAAAGTCCATAGATATGCTTTCCCATTTCCATTCTGGGATATCCAAAGATTGCAAAGTTCCTGCCGGCTTCTGATGCTCTATCTTTACCTTCTGGCACGTCAAACACTGAGCAACGTACTGAGTTACTTCCCTCTTCATGCCAGGCCACCAAAATATTCCTTTGAGCTCCTGGTACATCTTCGTGATACCTGGATGAATGGTATACTTGCTCTTATGCGCTTCATCAAGAATCTTCTTCCGAAGTTCAGGCTTTGGAGGAATATAAATCCTCTTCTGAAACCTTACTATACCATCATCTGAGATCTCGAATCCTGGTGCGTCTTCATTCTTCAATTTACTCTTCATTGTCTCTGCATAAGGGTCTTGAAGTTGCGCTTCCTTGATTTGATCTCCTAACTCCCATCCTATGCGCGTTTCCACTATTCTCATACTCTTAACTTGCACGCTATAGGTTAGGTTTAAATCTCTAAACTTCTCTAGCAACTCTTGTTCTTTGATCATCAAGCTGGAAGCTTGAATAACCTTCCTACTAAGGGCATCAGCTACTACGTTTGCTTTCCCTGGATGATACTTCAACGTATACTCATAATCCTTGAGAAGCTCCATCCATCTTCTTTGCCTCATGTTCAACTCCTTTTGATCGGATAGATACTTGAGACTCTTGTGGTCACAGAATATCTCTACGGGAACTCCGTATAGATAATGCCTCCATATTTTGAGAGCGTACACTACTGCTGCTAACTCCAAGTCATGCGTAGGGTAGTTCTCCTCATGAGTCTTCAGCTGTCGAGAGGCATACGCTACAACCTTTCCTTGCTGCATCAATACACAGCCCAATCCGTGCTTGCTAGCATCACTATAGATCACATAGGACTGAGATGGATCTGGGATAGTGAGTACTGGTGTTGAGGTTAGCCTTCTCTTCAGCTCCTGGAAGCTCTGCTCACACTTCTCGTCCCACAAGAATGGCTGGTTCTTTCTTGTAAGCTTCGTCATTGGCAAGGCAATTCGAGAAAAGTCTTGAATAAACCTTCTGTAGTAACCCGCTAAACCAAGGAAACTCCTGATCTCTGTCACTGTCTTCGGTCTCTCCCATTCTAGGATTGCTTCTACCTTACTAGGATCTACTGCGACTCCATCTTGAGAGATCACATGTCCTAAGAATCTGACCTCTGTGAGCCAAAACTCGCATTTACTAAGTTTAGCGAACAACTTCTTCTCTCTCAGAATGCTTAAGACAATTCTCAAGTGCCTTTCGTGCTCCTCGGCTGATTTGGAGTAGACTAGGATATCGTCAATGAAGACTACAACAAACTGATCCAAATGCTGCCTGAAGATCCTATTCATGTAATCCATGAATATAGCAGGTGCGTTGGTCAATCCAAATGGCATCACTAAGAACTCATAGTGCCCATATCTTGTCCTGAATGCCGTCTTAGGAATATCTTCAGCTTTTACTCTTAACTGATGATATCCTGATCTAAGATCTATCTTGGAGAAAATCTTAGCACCGGCTAATTGATCCAACAAATCATCTATTCTTGGCAAGGGATACTTATTCTTAATTGTCACTTTGTTAAGCTCCCTATAATCTATGCACAATCTAAGGCTCCCATCCTTCTTCTTAACAAATAGCACTGGAGCACCCCAAGGGGATACGCTTGGCCTAATCAAACCCCTGTCCAACAGCTCTTCGATTTGTGCTTTCAGCTCAGCCATCTCGCTTGGAGCCATCCGATAAGGTGCCTTTGATATTGGCCTTGCTCCTGGCACAATATCGATTGTGAACTCTAATTCCCGTTGAGGCGGAATTCCGCTTATCTCCTTAGGGAAAATGTCAGGAAATTCCCTTATCACAGGGACATCTTTAATCTTCTCTTCTTCATCTACTTGTACTGAGAAAAATACTATGAATCCTTGGCATCGTCCTTCTAAACATCCCTCTGTCCTTGAGGTAGTTATGAAATTTAACTTACTCTTGCTAGGATTCTCTATCTTACGAGGGGGAGTGATGATTGTCTTATTCTTACAATCAAGGAGTATACTATTCGTAGCCATCCAGTTCAATCCAATGACTACATCTATGTCAGGGAATGGCAGGCATATTAAGTCTAGTGTGCTACTACAGTGTTTGTACTGGACTATGCATCCTAGGCAAACACAGGAGGTCCTAACCTTTGCTTCTGTTGGCGTGGTAACATTTAAGTCATAAGGCAGTCTACAAATTTCTAGACCTAGTCTCCAAGCACAATCATATGATATGAACGAATGACTAGCACCCGAATCAAACAATGCATTTACAAGGAATTGATTGATCTTGATCATACCTTGTATCATCTCTGGCGACTGGAGAGCTTCATTATGGGTTAATGCATAAACCCTTCCTTGAACTTGAGGTCTAGAGCTGCCTTCCTCCTGATTGCACTCTCTTGCATAATGTCCAGGCTTACCACACTTGTAGCAGACATTCTTCCCAGCTAAACATGGTCTGTCACCATGGTTCTTGCCACACTGACTGCATCCCGAAACTATTGGACCCTTGTGTCCATTAGTTCCTCCTTGATGGCCTGACTTCTTAAACTTCTTACTCCAAGGCTTCTTTCCTTTCTTCCAATTGGAAGTTCCCTCCTCAGCTTGCTTGCCCATCTTCGAGTGCTCCTGACTTGCTCCTCGATGATTCAAGCTATACTCAGTAATCCTACAAACCTCAACTAGCTTGTTAAAGGTTCGTATCTGCATTAGGGCAACTCTCTCTTTCATAACCGAAGTTAATCCTCTTTCCAGCTTCTCTGTATTCCACCTTTCATCATCAACTTGCTGCAGATAAGTTGAATACCTTGACAGACTAATATGCTTGGCCAAGTACTCATCAAATGGCTCGCTATTTCCTTGACAAAGCATGAGGAATTCTGCTTCCTTTTGATCCCGAACAGACCTTGGAAAATACTTCTCATTGAATTGCTCCATGAACACTTCCCAAGTGATGGCAATTCCTCTTGCTCTCAGGATCATCTCCGTATTCCTCCACCAGCGATCAGCTTCTTTTTCCAACTTGAAAATTGCCATTTGAGCTCTTATCTCTGAACTACAGTTTAAGACTTTGAAAATCTTCTCAAGTCTCATGACCCAGTCTTCAGCATTTTGAACATTGAATGTTCCGTCAAATGATGGCGGATGATGCTTGCAAAACTTTGCAATAAGCTGGCCTTCTTGATTAACTACGATCTCAGGCTGTTGAATTCCATTGGCACCATGCTCTCGCTCTTGCCTTTCTCTTGCCAGGTCCTCTTGCAGCTGCTCAATCAATCTCTGCTGTTGATCTAAGCGATTCAACATTATTTCCATAGGGTCATTTGGAGGCCTCTCATCATTTCCACGATCCCTATGGTTCGGTGTTCTCCTAGTATTCACCATCTCTTAACTCTTAAGGGGTTGATTATCTGCGTAGAGGAATTATTTTTCTTAGCACAAATTTTAAACATAACTTCTCTTAAACATATTCTTTAAACATAACTTTTGGCAAATAAGAAAGGAACTTTTCATTTCATCATACTACCTAAGATTAAGACTAACTAGCTTGGTACTACCATATTAAATTGGACACTATCCTCTCCTGGATCACATTCTTTGATCGGCTTTGAAGATGATGCCTCCTTATCATTCTCCAATGAGGGGACTTTCCAAAAATTCTTTAACTTTCAAGCTAGCATCTCAACTCCCATTGGCTCTTTCTTCCTCCTCTTCAAGCTCATACTCTATGGGGTCCTCTTCTTCTTCTTCTGGAAGCATATAACCAAGTCCAGCATTCATCCTTGTCCATTCTTCGGCAGTTGGGAGTGCTTCCCTCCTTTCATTGAGAGCTACTATGGGCGATCATCCTTCTAGAGATAGGTTCGGGCCTCTTTCTTCTTGAGAGCTTGCTTTTCCGCTTAATGGATCAAGCCTCTGCCCATAACCTGCCCTTATCATGGCTTCTTGAGTTACTCTAGGAATCATGCGTCTTTGTTCAATTAAAGACCTTGCATACGCCCAATCGTCATCTTCATCATTTCTTCTAATGCTCTCCCTTGAGTGAAGCTCTTGAGGCTACATCGTTTCCTCATCCTCAACCACCTAAACCTTGCCTAGCTCTAGCTTGGTTATGACTTCCAATTCCTTCCGGCCATGTCCTATGCGCCGATACTCTTCTAACCCTTTTTATGGATGGTCGGAATTGCTCTAGGTAGCCAACACTTTCTACCGAGTCATTTTCCGATTCATATCCTTGGGTTGAGCCAATATTACTTTCGGATGTCATATTTGATAATCCTGAAAGTATAACCCCAAAGCTTGCTATGAACTCTAGAGGATAATATGACTAAGTCACTTATTAAGGGTTCTAAGAGATATGTTCGATTTCTAAGTTTTCCAGAACCATTGCTCTGATACCAAAAAGTGTAACACCTACTTCTAGGACTCATTCCCAAGCCTAATAATCTTTGGAAATCATATTCAAGCTCATATGGGACTTAGAACATCAAAACCACAACTTTTAAAACTTTTCTTTATTTCTGGAAAAATGCTGAAAATGCGGAACTTTTCCAGCAACTTTGAAACATCATAACTAATTGTAGAAAAATGGTTTTGACTTGGTTCAAGTCTCAAATTAAAGCTTGAAGAGTCCTCTTTCTGGGAAAAATATCAAACATAATATGCATCAACCTAGGTGATACAGATATTTGATTTTCCCAACCTGCCTTCGTTTTCACGCCCAGAAATATTGGCCTTCTTGCGTGATTTTTAGCTTGAGCTACATAACTCCGATTTACTTCGTGTTTGGGTTTCCAGAAAGCCCTACATGTCTATTATTTTACATAAAAATTCCAAAGCTAAAGGAATTCATCTTCTATCTCGAATAATATCAACATTAGACATTGCACAGAATGGAACCCAGAAAACAGCATTTCAATTGCATGAATTAAAACTTGTTCTTAATGGCCAAGAATGACCATATACATACATAAATCCAAAAGGATAACATAATAACAGCATAATTAAAAGCATCCCAACAATATTACAGATTTATCATGAGTTCAAAGATGCATAACAAAAACAAGAACATTGAATTCTTCATCTTGACTAGGCTAGCTTCTTCTCTTTCTCCTTTGATGAACTTGCTCCTAAAATGGTTTAGATTTGGGGGGGTGAGATTTTGGGGAAAATCTCAGCAGCACAATACTCAACAAACAACCATGCAAGTTTAACATTGGACAAGATATGGCAATACCAATAACTTATACATGTGAGCATTTATGTTCTTAAATAATAACATATGGCCATAGCATTATAAGAAACACATAATCACTTCAAACATGATTCATCAAGGCAGCCAAATACCACATCACAATATTGAAACAATGCTGGAAATGTAAGAGAGTAAGCACTACCTTAAAGCTTTACAACTTCTCTTGGAGTCCCAACCTTCAAGGTTCCTCAAGAACACTCAAGAACACTCAAAAATACTCAAAAATACTCAAGAACACTCCTCTTTCTCTCACTTTCTTTGGGGCTACGAATTTTGGTGTGTAGAATGGAATGGAAGAGGTCTTATTTATAAGGGAAATGAGGGCAAGGATCAAGCCACTTCACCTAATGCTCCACCTAATTTCTTTACCTAATGCTCATGTCTTCCTTTCTTTACCTAATGCTCATACCTTCCTTTCTATACCTTCCTTTCTTTACCTAATGCTCTTACCTTCCTTTCTTTACCTAATGCTCATACCTTCCTTTCTTTACCTAATGCTCTTACCTTCCTTTCTTTACCTAATGTTCATACCTTCCTTTCTTTACCTAATGTTCTTACCTTCCTTTCTTTACCTAATGTTCATACCTTCCTTTCTTTACCTAATGTTCTTACCTTTCTTTCTTTACCTAATGGTCCACTTGTGGCTATTTAGAAAAGGAAGAGAGATTTCTTTCTCCTATCATGCATGAGTCATGATGACATTATTCACAAGAATTTCCACTTATGATTTTCTTATTTCTTTCTAATATAATTTTATGCTTACACATATACAATTCCTTTATTATTTGCAACATAATTCCTCCCTTCTTCTTAGGCTAAGGTCTTTATCTAGTCCATTTTCTAAGCCCAACATAAGCTCCACAAGGGAAAGTTACTACTTCTCATGGGCTAAGGTGTAACACTCCTTCTAAGCAAATAATACCATGCAACATTCTACTAAATTATTATAAATTTTCTCAATGTTTTATGAGAATTTATAGGGAAGATTATCAACAAATATTTAAACTTCATCATGCTTTAAACTAATGCCTATGAAATATAATTTCCAAGCTAATAAAAATTGGGACGTTACATACATAAACTGATTTTGCACGATGGTCCGAGAATTCACCAGTTTTCTCATCATAATGAGTCCTTTTGAACACTTCAAATACAGTAGGCTCTCTTCCACGTTCCTTAGCCTGCAATTAGTTAACAAGATATATCATACCAAACATCAAATAAATGATTGATATTGAAGAAATAATGCCTACCATCCTTCTTCTGTGCTCGGTATTAGGAATGCTACCCCCTTTGTGTTTAGTACCGCCAGTGGAAGATGCTCGATTGTTTTTGTTTATCTCACTCTTATTCCGGAAATCATCTGAATTCCATACTCTCAGCAACTCTTCAAACACAATATCTGGAATCCAATCAGGCCTAACTTGTTTCAAAAGGAAGTCCCGCCTCATGCATTAAATCTCTTAGGATGCTTTGACACTTTAGCTTCCAATTTTTCCTAATTGCATCATCATGTTCTGGTAGCCATTTATATTTTCTCTGAGTAAATGAGAAGCAAATGAAGATTAGTTATTAAAACTCCATAATATTAATAATAGAATCCAAACATAACAACATAAAATAATAAAATGATAACACATATCGCCCATTCATTAAACCACGCGACCTTATACTCTTTAGGGGTAACTTTCCAGCACCAACATGGATGGTCAAATTTGCAACAAATTGCTTGACGAATGCTCAGAACAATTCCAACAACAGGATGAAACCTAATAAGAAAAAAAATTTCATAATTATTAGAAAGAATTGAGGTGTCAATTCAATATACAAATCAAGACAAACTTGTTTAAATTAGTAAGGATAGTAAATGACTTACGTTGACTTCTCAGGCTCTATCAAGGGTCGACTATCTAAAAAATCACCACCGTCCGGAGGAGTGATACAAGGACCCTGTGGAGTCAGGGGTTGTGAATTCTCAGTTCCTAGGGATGGGATATGAGATGGGGTTTCAAAAGATGGGATTCCAGATTGTGATATGGTATGTCTACCAACTGCATCATGCAACTGAGAAAATGATCCACATGACAAGTTTGCTCTAGGAATTGCTATCGGAGCAGATGTAGGTCGCACATTAGCATTTGCCATCTCTTCTACGGGCATATGTGACTGTAACAGTCTGGGGGTACTTGATGAAGCTTTATCACCCTTTTTCTTGTGAAATGACATTTGCACATTCAAAGGTGAACCCATTAGTCATGCTAATAAAGAAAACATTAATTAATTCAATAGATAAAATTAAATTAAAAATAAATGCAATGAAACTCAATTTAATAATCTTAATCTAGACCATCACCGTCACCGTCGTCATTTTATTCTTCCTCTTGTTCGTTGTTGTCATCCTCCTCATCATCCTCTTCCTCATCATCATCATCATCCTCTTCCTCCTCCTCCTCCTCGTCGTAATTATGAATCATATTATCAATAGGTAAAACCACTTTTTCATAACAAATTTCAGCTTCTCCTTCATCCCTCAATTCATCATCATGAGCACTTATTGGTAATTCAACTTCTAGTTCATCTACTTGAAATGCCTCTACGTTGATTGCAGATGCAGGCATTTCAGTTATGCTACGGGGCTTGATCTTAAGAACGGCAAGCCAATTAGCCTTTTGACGACAACAAGGATATGGGGTATAATATACCTGCATTGCTTGGGTTGCAAAAATAAATGGGTCGTACTTGTTGTACTTGGGTAATGCATTAACTTCAACGGTCCCATGAAATTTGTCAATCTTAGTCCCACTATTTGGTGTTGGATCAAACCAATCACACTTGAACAACACTAATCTCTTCAACGGCATACCCATGTATTCAATCTCTACAATTTCTTGTACAATGCCATAAAAGTCATGTTCTGATTAACCGTAGTCAGTTCCTTTTATGCACTCACCACTATTTGTAGTCGATTTTCAAAGAGCCAACGAAGCTGTATGAAACTTATATCCATTGACAAAGTACATAGGCCATGTTCTGACTTTCCTCTTGTGGCCCCAAGCAAGGTCATGAAAAATGAGTCAGTAATGCTGTTTGAAGGATCTTCAACCTTCATGGCATCAACCTTCATGAAAAATGAATAGTTCTTGCAAAATTGAGATTCCATCTATGTTCATTTGGCCCCAAAAAAATCAAGTTATGAGAGAAATCAGATATGTAGCATGTGATTGAGGAAATTGAGGGCATTTTTAATCCACCAGTTTCATCTTCACAAATCAAGCACTTATACCTTCAACATTGCCCAAACAAAAAACCAGATATGTAGCATGCCCGATTTAGAACACAAGATGATCATCTTTGTCCTGAAAACAACTTCAAAATAACTGTAATGATTCACTAATTTTTAGAGCCAATCGAACAGATTTATGGTCATTGATATCCAAAAATAATCACTCCAAAAACACCCAAAACAACCTATTGCTCTGACATTTAATTTCCTAATATAATCCTCACACGAAACTAAAATCAACATTAGATAGAGGTGCAGAAATCACTCACCTCTGAACATAGCGCTGGGGACGAGAAGCTAATTTTAACCCAAAAATGCTACCAGAACAATAGGAAGAATAAAGAAATATCTCAAATCACAGAACTGAAATTAAATTCACCAGAACAGGAAGAACACAAGTTCAGACTCACATAGCTCAAATAGCTAACCAACAATCACCAATGAAAACAATGTACAAAATTAAAAAACATCAGACGAAAAGGGATTCATAAAGAGAAATAAAAATTACTCATCCCAGCTCAGAAACAAAACCTTGTAAGAATTTCTAGCTAACACCATCAATGAATGTGAATCCAGCAGAACGATTAACACATAGAGAGAATATTAACCACAGTAAAATCCTCACTCTCAAATTCATGGAAACAAGAATTAAAAGAGAGCAGAATCCAAATCACAGAACGAACGAACAAACACACAACAAAAATCAATCTTCGATTTCAATACTGACCTAATTATGCCTCGATAAATGGAGCTTCATTGAGGAGGAGTAGAATCGACGAAGATGAATAAACTAGAGAGGAGATGCAAGAATGAAATCAACGGAGAAACTGAGATACGAAAACGATCTTGAACGATCTGGGAGAGGAGATGCAAGAATGAAATCGATGAATAAAACGATCAAGGAGAGCTAATTTCAGTTCTGTAATTTTAACCCCATAAAGAACGATCTTGAACGATTCTTTAAGGAAAGCATTGGGCATAAATGACTAATTCTTCAAAGTTGTAAATTGCAGTTGTGACATTGAAGCACAAACGCAGTAGGTAACTCATATAAGAACCAAAAGATGTAGCTGCTAAGTCAAGAAATAGCATCTTGAGTTGTGCTTGATTCAGGCAAAATAAGTAGAGCATAGTGATCAACACCTAAACTTCAACTCAAATTTTCTCTACAAATTAGGCATAATAAAGGTACTCATCTTCAGGTCAAAAGATTAAAGATGCTCGTCTTAACTCTTAATGTTAGCCAAAAGAGAAAGAAAACCACAAGAGTAGTTGCCAGAACAATAAAATGTTAGCCCTAGTTTCATCAAAAAGTAAAAACGAAAAATAGAGGATAAAGTACTCAAAAACAGGACAATATGAACAAAATAAACTTGGAAACTAGAGAAATTTAGGGGAATATGAAAATTAAAGGTATGTAGCCTTATGATTGGATTATAAGAAAATTCAGAAAATAAGTGGAAGTAGAGAAGTAAGGAGTTACCAAAAATGGTTTTGAATGAACACGAGTGTGGTTCGCTCGTCGGAGAAGTGATTGAAGACGGTGGCTCTGGCGGTGGCTAGTGACGGTGGAGTGGGCAGAGACGTCGGCGCGTTGCGAAAGGGGGATGAATTTTGGCTCACAAGAACGACGACCAAATGTACCAGCCCTGTAGATAATGAAGGGGGTTGAAATTATACAACAAAGGCATGGTAACTAGAGCATCAAAAAGCAGGATACACAATGATACGAGTGTTAGTACTGGCTGTCACCCAAGAGGGGGGTGAATTGGGTGATAGAATAAAAGCTTAATCTCTTTGTGATCTTTTATTTTACAAAATCACAATGAAGGCAATCTTTTCAAAAATGTTAAATGCACTAAGAAATGTATAATGTTGATATGCTGGAAACTAAGAGAGTTAAGGGAAGGGGATAATGCAAACAGAGTTTATCCTGGTTCGGTCAACCCAGACCTACATCCAGTCCTCAGGCTCCACCTGAGATTTTCACTTCCCTCTTGTTTAAACCGGGCACAAGAGAAGCCTTTACAACCCACAAGTTTGGCCGGGCACTTGTGAAGCCTTTACCACAGGTTTTACAACACGGGATCACCTGCTAACCTTTTCACAGAGTTTTAGAATTCTCTCTAAACACTCCCCCTTACTACCCGTAAGGTTACAACCCTGTTCTTAAAGCACCAAGCTTTAGAACAACCTCAAACAGTAGAGGATTTTAATAATAAAGTTCACTCAATGAACGGATTGTGATAATCACTTAAGTATAGAGTAATGTAGGATGAAGTACAAATTTGAGCTTAATAATCTAAACAATGTATGTGCTCTAGCTCTTCTATTCTAATGCGCTCAACTCATCATTTCTGGGCTCACTTGAATATGACTGTTACTCTGTGCAGAGCCTTTGATTTCATCTCATATCATCTTGTCATGTAAATGAGTCGTGTGTGCGCTCGCACTCTTTCTGATGTCTTCAAGTCTTTATATATGGTAGAATACTTTTCTATCTGTTGGAGACTTGGAGAACTAGCTGTTAACACCTTTCTTTCTTTTCATGCTTCAATTGTTCTTGCAGAGGATAAGATAAGAGAGACAGAGACTGTGAGTAACGTTATCCTGCTGCTACCTGCCACTGTACTTGCATGTCAGCTTTTTCAGTAGCGCTAGCATGCTTTGCTATCGCTAACTGCATAGTATAATTCCTGCACTTGAGCTGTTAGCTAAACAAGTATTCATGTAATGCACAACAGATGTTATTGCAAGCTTAGTCTACTAGCTCAATGAGATAGAGGTAATATATAAGAAATGTCAAAGCATTCTCTATCGATAGTCATGAGTATTATCGCTAGCATATTCTTTTAGTTTAATGTTCAGCGTACTAGCCATGTCATCTTAATAAGCATTCTTCTATCGATAGCTAATCTCATTATCGCTAGTTACTTGATTGCTCATTAGCTTTAAGGATACTGAGTTATTTGGTTATTCAAAGATAATTCCAGGTATCCTACTTTCGATAGATAAACATGTTAGCGCTAGCAACTATGTTATCGCTAGTTAATTCATTTACTCAGGCACTAGCTATCAGAATGTTTATTATCTGAAATACTCTGTTATCGATAGCTTAACCCGTTATCGCTAGCTGATTCCATTAGCTCAAGGACTTGGTTCATTGTTCAGCTAGTTATTCCTCCTTTTATTTATCCATGTTCTTAATGAGCTTCTAGCGATAGGGTATTTCTTAGCGATAGTGAATGACTTAGCTATAGATATTAACTTTGTTATTTCTAAGTCTTCATTTGCTATGGCTCTGTCTATTAGCTATAAAGATACACTTAGCGATAGAGATATTTATTCTTAGTGTTCTGCTAAGTTTCCATCTGCTATAGTTGAACCTTTCAATAGTGGTAGTCTTTAGCTCTAACGATAGTGATCTGTTACCTATTAGATTTTACTTGTTTAATTCACAGTAACTTACACTCTATTTACTTATGTTATCCATGGGGTCAGTCTTCATCAAAACTTAAGATTCTAACAACGAGGAATGTAGTATTTGTAATTCCAGCCAAACAAAATTACCAAACAAAATGTTCAAAAAGAAAGCACCACTTTCCATACCTCAAATACTTTCTAAACTTCAAATCAGGTTCCCTTACTTCGATATAATCTTTTCTAGTAAATTTCAACCCCAAACTTAGAGAATCCATATTCTAAAACCAAAATAATTCATAAACAGAAAAAGAACCAGACTTACAATAGATTTTTCACTTGCAGGGACCAAGACTTCAAAGATGCATATTTAAATCAATCTCAATTACTTCCTTTACTAACTCTAACATCATCAGACTTGAACTATATCTCAGCGAAGAAAACTAAAAATTCCAGTTTCTAAAATAGCATTTCTATGAGTATTTCAGAACCTTTAATCATCCATTGATATCTGAACACTTTTTATACAATGACTTCATTACTTATAACCCCAAACCCTCATCATATAAATAAAATTACACTTCTCTTTAACTTTACCTCAGAAACAAATTAGAGCACCGAAAATGGAGTACATTACCCCTCCTAGATTTTTTTTCATCACCGAACTTCAACCACACACTCAACAATTCCCTAATTCCAAAACAGAGCATTAACCACTCCTATTTTAATTAGCAATATAGTAACTACAAACTAGGTTCACATTTCATCATCATTATCAAATATCAAAGTCCCTGCAAATCGAGAAAAATTAGACCAAACTAAGGAAGGAATTGAAAATTCCAAAAAATCCAAGAACTACACAAGTTGCAACATACACAACCATGTACTAGTGATATACTCATCTTATCAACATTATTAGAGAGGAACAAAGGAATCGCACAAGGCAGCCAGAGGAAGAAATTAGAAATCAGAACCAACAGCTTAGAATATCCAAAATAGGTTGAAGCAGAATCAAAAGTTCACATCAACTATACTGATTAATAACTATAACCTATTGTAGAATACTAGAATGCAATTCTAGCCGCAGAATCAGGATTGAAAAAAAAGCTGAGAGAACGAAATCAGACACTCACGGGCAGAGATGATAAGAATGAAGGAGGCCCCACAAAGTTTAACATGCAACCCAATGTACTAGTCCAATCTTACTTCTAACTAATCAGATCGAAACCCCAAAAACAAAATTTAAAGAAATTTGTCCAAAAACCCCCCAATGTACACACCTCTCAGATAGGGTAGAAATCTGTCCAAACTTTCTTCCTCAACCCACAAAAATTTCTGCTAATCGAAGGAATGGAGGCCCGAAATAAAGATATAAGACTCACCGGAGTTGGAATCGAAGAAGAAGGGAGCGTCGCTAGCTTGGCTTCATCCTCTCGGCGGACGATGAAGGAAATCAAAGGGAGAAGGACATCGTCGGTGCTTGTGGTTGAGGGAGGACGCGCAGGGAAGAGAGGGGACGGCGCTGGTTGGGAGGAGAGGGGACAGCGCTTGTGATTGTGGTCGGTGAATGTAAGTTTGAAATTTAGAAGCAGGTTTTTTTTAATTACCCAATTTCTGACGGAATTCTGTCGGTAAATTACCCAGTTACCGACGGAATTCCGTCGGTAAAAATCACCGACAGAATTCCTTCGGAATTCTGTAACAATCACCGACGGAATCAATTCCGTCGGTGATTTTACCGACGGAATTTCCGCCTCTGTTCCATCGGTGATTTCCGTCGGAAATCACCTGTTTTTTTGTAGTGACACTATCAACAGTAGTGGCGACGTCCTCAACGATGACGGAAACCGCAACGCTACCGAAGACTGTCACCATGTCACTAACAATGGTCGCGACGTGACCGATGATGACGAGGTCATGACGTCATCGATGGCGATGGAAACCGCAGAGGCACTGATGACAAAAACTGCAATGTCACCACCAATGACGAAAACCACAACAAAATCGACGGCGGTCACGACGGTAATCATTATGTCATTGATGACGGCAGCGACATCAATGATTGAAAATGCAATGTAACCGATGTTGAAGGAAAACACATCACCAACGGTGGCCACAATGCATAGACAGCTATGAAAACAGCAATGTTACAAGCGGCGACAGAAATTGACCATTAAATCAACTTCTATTTGTTAAATCACAGTGCTGACAAACATTTTGACCTAAATACCTTTGATTACCATAAATAATATTTAAGTACATCTTTAGCAATGATTTAAAAATAATTTAAGCTTTTACTCTCATTAAAATGTATTTTTATAATTTATAAATCTTAAGTAAATTTCATTAAACCAATATTCATAAAAAGTTTTTGTTTTGATCTGTTTGTTCATATTTTTCACATAAAATATACCGAAATTCTGTTTAAATTTAGAGGAAAAATTGAATAGATAATTAATAGTTATTAAATAAATTATCGAAAGATTAATAAGAGATTTAGTAACAAAATAAAAAAAAGTAAATACTATGGGGAAATTAGTGCTAGATCCCATATAAGACTGTTAATTAAGACTAGTTACCTCAAAATCACTAAATTTAATTGCAGTATCTTGCTACTTGGATTATATTAAATCGAAACGTCAAATTACATGTTTGCCTTTCTTCCTTTCTCATTCTCCCACACTTTCTCATCTCTTCCCTTCAGCCATGGATCCCAACCGATATTCATCTTCGAATTTTAAATTCTTCTTGGAAGATGAAGACAGCCCATGAAGGAGAGAAATTTCTTGAACATGATCAAGTTTTGTTCTGGCGATGATTTCCTCCATTCCCACCATCACCATCATCTTCTTCCTCTTTTACGAATTTTGCTTCTTGTTCTTGATCAGGATCTTTATTTATGGTTTGAACCTCTCTGTAATGCATTCTTAGAATTGTTCTTTATGTCTTGTTCAAGCTTCCTTCAATAAATCACATCCAAACCGCTCTCATCAACAATCAATCCCTTCACATTCCCTTGTCAAACATGTTGTTGTTCGTTGGAAGCACTTCAAATCTCTCCCTCCATTTGGATCACCAATTTCTGAAGCAGAGCTCACACGTCTCTCTTCTCTGCGTCCTTTCTTTAAACACCATCGGATAAAGAAGAGCACCAACGCAGAAAAGAACCACAGTGCTGTCTGCTGTAATAGCCACTGCCTTCCCTACCTTACTATTCGACGATGATGATGATGAAGAAGAAGAACTTCTGGTTGTTCCCCCCACCGACAAAGGCGGCAAGACTATGAAGAAGACTTATGTAAAAAATTAAAATGCAAAAAACAAAATGAAACATTGAGCTGTGAGGAAGAAGACCATGAAGAGGAAATGGTTGAGATCCATGGCCAAAGGGGAGAGATGAGAAAGAAGGAAAAAATGAGAAAGGAAGAAGAGTAAGAGTGTAATTTGAAATTTTGACTTAATATAATCCAAGTCCAAGGGAGTGATTTGAGCAACCTAATCTAAATTAATTTTTTTTTGCCAGCAAGAGTACTAATAACATTGAACAAAGTTAAAATTACAAAGTCTGATACTACAAAGGGAACAGAACAACAACCAAACAAGTAAACTGATAAACTGAACTCCAAAAACAAATAACAAGCAATCCAGAAGGGAACAACATTTAACAATCCTTTAAAGCAGCAAGACATTGGCATCATATTAGAAGGGACTTCCTCAGCACCATACACCAAAAGGACCTGAAAATGAGATGGAGGTCGAAATACCCGATTTAAAGGGTGAGACTGGTCCAATGAAGCTTTGGTAATCTGTCTGGTTACCAAATCTGCTTCCATGGTAACACATGTACAAGAATGGTTCCTGATCAAATTCCTTGAGACAAGATTATTTTCAAGGAGAACAACACCCATAATAGCAGAGAAAACACAATAAAATTGACCATAAATAAGAAAAACCCAACAACTCCAGTCTAAAGATGAATAGTATTGTCATAGAAACTGGACAGGCACATGTCTAGCCTAAAGATTAACAATGTTGACAAACACTTTGAGCAAGCACATGTCTAGACAAAGTTGAATAGTGTATATAAACATACTGAACAGACACATGTTGATGGTTATCACCTGAACGACCAATAACCAAACCTTGGAAATTTGAACGTCAACGAGAATAACACTCAACATGTAAGTGAAAAATGCACAACCAGTAAGACAATAAAGTAGAGAATCACCACTCCAGTCCAGAGAACAGTATTGCCCTACACACTAAACAGGCACATGTCTTGTGTAAAAATGAATAGTGTTGTCAAGACCACTGAACAGGAACATGTCAAGCCAAAAACGAACAGTGTATAAGAACACACTGATTAGACACGAATTGATAATTCACAGCTTACAAGTCATGAACCAGATCTTAGAAGGTTGAGCAACTAAACAACAATCCACCCATCCATCCTTACCTTTCCCCACCTAGAAATTTCCCACACCAGGTCTCGAAACTCAGTGACAAGTTGGTGAAACATTATCGGCTTATAACATGCTGATTTGACCTTTGTCGGAATGGTGCGCCTCGGGGTCAAATGCAAGAAAATATATGAAACCAAGGCTTGAGCAAAGTGGCTCAACCTCGGGTCGTCTCTCAAAGGAGTCAACTTATTTTGATGCCTAGACTAACCTAAATGCATTGAAAAGCAAATAAACTGGGAGTTTGATCATTGAAATGGTATTTTTGGTATTTTTCAATTTAGAAATGTAAAGAGACTTGTTTTTGGCATTTTAGATTTAGGAAAGTAAAGAAAAGTGGTTTGAAAAAAACTCTTTAATGGAATGCGTTCTTGGTGAAAACTTTGCAATCTTCATAACTTCTCAAATGAATTGGGAGCTCAAAATCCAAGACCAAATGTTAAAAACCAAAGGCAATCGCCTAAGTCCAATTAACCTCGTTACTAATTGATTCGGCACATCGCTTGCACAGTTAGACAACTAGGAAATTGCTAAGAATCGCTTGGTAGTGAGAGTCCTTGACAAAGAAACAATGAGTCTCTTCTTGAAGGTGTAATTTGACCCTTCAAGAATGGATCTAGTGTCTAGTGCTAAATGTGATAAACAAATGCACTAATCCAAGCTAGCAATCCAAAGGAGATAAGTAATTCTACCACATCAATTAAATAATGCCAAGATACAAACACTAAGGTTCATACAAGTAAAAGCAATCGCTTAATTACGAGTAAGACCCAATAGAAATCTACCTATAAGCATAGAAATTATAGCATCATGTTCTAATCAACACACATACATACAAAAGCATAAGAATCTGAACATATATGTGAAATTAGACATGAAAATAAGCTAAAGAACTCCCCTAGTTAAGCATTGAAGCTCCCATTGCAAGTCAGCACCAAGAACACGCTAATCAGCCTCTCATTCCATCACATACAGCTTCAGCAAGCTTGCAGCACGTTGGAGCCATGGAGGAAAAAGGTAATGGGTCGAATTTGGAGTTAAACTGAAGATAGAATGGTAGTTGGAGATGAATGAGGCAATGGTGGGATGGAATGAAAATGGCAGAGGCGACGAGAGTGGCGAAACCGATGGTGAATGGTGATGATGATGGCGGATGGTGGTTGGGGAATGAAACCCGTCGGCCTTGATGGAGATGGGAGAAGTGGAAGGCTGACAGTCGAAGATGGGTGGTCGACGGTGGAGAAGGGTGGTGAATGACGATGGAGGTGGTGATGATTTGGAGCTTCGTGTGGTGTCAATGGTGGCTGCCCCGTTTTTGGGAGGTTCTGGGCTGTTTTGGGGCTGAAAGAATGGCTAAGGGCATGTTTGGTTGCTGAAAATAAAGCCCTAGATCAAAAGGTTCAAGTTAGATCTCTAAGTGAGCTTCCAAACGGGGCCCTTACTCATCTAATTTCTATTTATAAAAATTGAAAAATAAATCTAGCAATTTTTATCTCATCTTTGCCCTCCTTTAATCTCCCAAATTACCCAACTTATCCTTGACAACTGAGATATGCAGTGCCACAGTACCAAATTGTAATTTCTGAAATTCGGGTACTAAACTGTAATTTCTGAAATTCGGGCACATCTTCATCATGACTTCCTACAATGACAAATTTAAGCACAAGTTGTAATATCCCAAGTCCATAAATTAGAAATGCATGAGTTTAAACCTTAAAATGCTCAATTTAGCACAAAAATGCAATTAACTCAATGCATTGGAACTCTAAATGTAAAAGTGCCTAAATAGCCATGTATTAGCCTAAGACAAGTGCTAATTTCCCAAAATTAGTGGTTAGAAATATAAAATAATCAGGTGCAATCACATGCTATAACCAAAGAATATAAATAAAGATCCTCCCTATATAGCGATACTAACTAAGCCACAATTAATTTCAACTCTTCAAAGCTAACATCAATACTCAGCACAGCGAGATCAATAGCAAGATAGACTATCTTATCATTCTCAAAGCTAAATCTTAAGATGATGTGAGAAGAAAAGAAAAGATTCTTTAATAAACCACCAAACTTGGGATCCAATTGCGAACACCTTCGCTCCACTGCCACTGATTTCCTCTCACCAATAATAAAGCCCCAATTTCCTTTCACCAATAGTAAAGCCCCATATATCATCGTCGATAGCCAAGGAGGCACCCATCGGAGATCAACATCAGAGGCCGTCACACAAGATCAATGATTGTAAACCTTGTAACATCCAAAAAATTTAATTAAGGAATGGTGGTAAATTAAGAATTGATTTTGGGATTAATTAAGGAGTTTTGAGAATTTAATAATTATATTCATGAAGATTCAAGCATTTTGGAGATTTTTAAAAGCCTAGTTTCTCCCTTAATTTGAGAAAATTAGAGTTAGAGAAAATATTTTTAGGCTTAAAAGAGACTTTGGTGGGAGAAAATTTCTATCCAAACATTAGGTAAATTTTTAAAAATTGAAAAGGGGAATTTATCTTTGTGAAATATATCATATTTTGAGGAATTGAGGACTTATTAGTAATTTTATTGTTCTATCCATTTATTTTATTTTATGTTTTCCCCTTATATTCGCTTATTTCCTTCTTCCTCCCAGTGCTTCCACCCCTCCCCTTCGTTCACCATCTTCGACAAGAGAGAGAGGGAGGGAGCAAGGCTCCAGTCCGTTGCTGGTTCCCGCCACTGCTGTCACCCTCTTCCCCTCTCCTTTCCTCCCTCCATCCTTCCTTTTTTCCCTTCTCTTCCCCCTGCAACCGTGTATGTGTGCGTTATACGAGAGAGAGAGAGATATAGAGGGTGATGGAGGTGGGTTGGCCGGCTACTTTGTGTAATTCTAGGGTGGTTTCCGGTGACTATGAAGAGTGGATGAGCTTCTTTATACTTCCCCTCTATTTTAATGCTTGATTTCTTGATTTCTTCAAATACTAAGTTAGGGTTTTGTTTGATTTTTGAAATTCTTGATAGATATGAGCAAATTGATTGTTCCTACTTGTTTATTTAGGATATTTAATGAAGATAATATGATTAGTTTGGTTGAATTTGGCCCTATGTGAGATTTTGCTTGCTTAAAGTTGAATTAAGAGAGGTTAAGAACAAGAAATCCTTTGAATATGATGTTTTAAGCTTGATTTATGATTTCTACAGGGTTATTGGAGTTTAACGATAATATCGGTTGGATTTTTTTGGTTATATTTTGTGTTGGATGAAATTGGGAATTGTAGGTGCTTAGGGAAGAGCTAGATTATATTGTTGAGATAGGTTATGGTTAGTATGGATTGATTACTTAGATAAATAACATGAGGAAGTAGGCTATGTTTGAGTTAGTGAATGGTGGGCTTTGATTTATGATGATTATGTAAGAATTTGGGTAGTTATGTGAAGTGAAAAGGTAAGAAAGAAATGGATTTATGTTCTTGAGTCAAATTGAAGATGATTGTCTACTTTGAGCGTTGATAGGAGTTAAATAAACTCAATCAAGACAATTTGATATAATTTGAGCATATATGGTATTTTTATTATATATAGCTTTGTTAATGTAAATTAATATAATGTGATTTGACGATTATGGTGCACTTAGGCGTTTTAATAGTTACAATAGGCTTACCAAGAAGTAACTAGGATTCTAAATGACTAGGTTTGTGAATGAACGTGTTGAATTGGATTTTTAGGTGTTTAAAGTTGAAGAATTGTTATGGTAAGCTGGGGAGGTTAAATGGATGAGGATTTTGGATGTAGTGATTGGATATGTTTACTATTGTGGTTGGTTAATTATTAATGGTTTTGATTAGTTTAATTTGATTGTAATTAGATATTGATTATGATTGGAAGATGTAGATGATTATGTGAGAAGGGGGGATATTGAAATGGTTATGACGGGTGTGTAATAATGGTGTTAGAGATTTCATAGGATCTGATGTACTGAAAGAGTCATGGTTGATGAATTAATGGTAATTTGGTTAAAGTGGCTAAGATTAAAGAGAGGGATTCTGGATTCAAGATGAGATTTTTGAGGTTGATTGTGTTAGAGGTTTGGTTTGAGTTTAACTTAATCAAATCAAGTAAATATAATCATATCTTTGTGCAATCAGGATGCCTTTTATGAGCTAAGTCCCAGGGTGTTAAGTTAATGTCTATTGAATTGGTATTGACTGTGTGTGCATGCAATTGTGTTGATTGTAGACAACGTGGGATTGAGTTGAGTTCGAGGTCTACAATATTCTGGTATTTCATTTTGATTTTGGCAAGCTCAGGTAACCACTCTCACCTCACTACCTGATTGTGTGTGATATTAGTTGGGATTTTCCCCAAAATCCCTTTTTATTTACGTATATGAGCACTAGTACACAAACCGAAATTCAAATGCTATGTTTATATTAAAGATCCTATTGGCTACCTTTGAAATCCCTCCTATTTTCATATGAAATATCAAGAATCTTCTTATATTATACAACCTGTTCTGGCTGGCCATTTTATGGTGATGATTCTACTGGTATATTGATGGTTTTGTGAGATATAGTGTAACTGCTTCTACTTGTGTATTTGTGCATGTCAGTCAATAAGCAATATGTAAACTGTATGATTTCGGTAGCTACATGAGACATGTGAAATAACTGTTGAAACTCTTACTTTACTGTTATAACATCTTGTGGAATTATATCTTCAAACTGACATATTTGGAACTGGAAACTATACATTGGCTTTGAAATCATTGCATGAACATACTCTGAAAATACTGGATAGGTAAAGTCCTTTATTATTGGTGTTGCATACCTATTTTGTGGTGTGAGTCTCTGTGTGTGTGTGTGTGACACCGGTGAGATGTATCTATTACCATCGAGCGATGAGGTACCCTGTTGGTGTTCGCACCGCAAGTGCACGGGTCGCGCCAAGTAATAAAGTGATAAGAAAGTATCGTTCCCACAGGGATTTGGTTACAAATGCGATCAAACAGAAGGCTTAGTGAATTAAATTAAGTTGAACTAAGAAAATACTTTTGGGTTATGTAAAGAAATGTTGAAAATCTATATCTAAAAACTAGAAAGTGATAAAAACAATGGTTCTTTTGAGTTAAAGGATTAAATGGGATCTAGGATTATTTATCCCCTTTGCATTTCATAAGACATGAAGGACTCCCTCTCAAATAGTATTTTTCATGAATATATGTGTTTGTCTAGGGTTCATATGCACTTGACTAAGCTCTCTCAAGTCAAAATCAAGTTTATCTTTCAATTAAAATGCACAATCTCTTGCTACAAATCATGAAAATCCCCTTTGAAGACAAACCCTAATGTGACAATGCAAGGTTAGCAAAGATATCTCTATTTTACCAACAAACTTTCCATTTATCATGTAAACTTCAAGTCAAGCATGATTTTAACCAAGTTCTACACACGGATAAGCTCTCTCAAGTCAAACCCACATGAACAAATCAAACTAAATGGTGGCCAAATACTTAGAAGCACGAAGAAAGGGATAAAATCAACACATATATATCATTTACTACCTAAAGGGAGGAAGAATCAAGTCTTAATCCATACAAAGGTTCAAAATAATCCTAGAATAGAAGTTTAGCCACTCATGGAGTGAAAACAACAAATATGGAAATTATACAAAGCCATGGCAGAAATTTCAGTGAAGAAAGAGAGAAGAACAAGAAAAACCAAGGGAAATGAGGTTGAATCTCTTCAAATCTTGGATCTCCACTTGAATCTCCTTGCAAATCCTCAAGCCCTAGCTCCCAAGAGGTCCCCAAAGAAAGCCCAAGTCAGAAGAATATGTTTGAGTGTGAGTTTTGGGTGTTTTTAAACCCTATTTTCGAGCAGAAAATTTTCATTGTACAGTCTGTCAGCAGCTTTGGCCGTGGCCAAGAATTTTGCCTGCACTGGTTGGCCGCGGCCAATAACTCTCTGCCTGGAATTTTTCAGGATTTGGCTGTGGCCAGGAATTTTGCCTGTGCTTTTGGCTGTGGTCAATAACTTTCTGCCTCCTACTTTTTCAGCTTTCTTGGTTGCTTTGAATCTTCTTTTCTACTTCTTGCTCCTTGATTTTAGCTTCAAATACAACTCAAATGTGGCGTAATTAATTGGCTTCACCCACCTAACAAGCAATCAAATCTACAAAAGCCAAAGTTGATAAAAAGAGGGTAACATATATACATTTAAATCAAGAATTCAATGACTTTAACCCAAATATCAACTTGGCACATTTTCCTATCATATCTACACCAAAATGCATCTAAATTCAACCAAAAAGTTGTATGAACTATAGGAAAATGTGCTAAAATGGCATGAATTTCATGAGTTTAACAGTTGGTCCACAAGGACTTATTTGATATGAGAGGGAGAACGCCTTCTGAGGGGAGAACGCCCCTCACGGTTTCAGGAAGAGTAGAAAGTCCCTTCTGATCCGTACGTTAGCTTCAGGGAGGGTAGAAAGTCCCTCATGACCCGTACCGTGGTTCCAAGGGTGGGTAGAGAGTCCCGATGGGTTCCACCATGGTTCCAGGATGGGTGGAGAGTCCCGTCTGGTTTCACTTGTTTCTGGCGATTCGCACAACGATCGCTACGGTGCTTGTGAATATTTTACAAGCTGGTTGTAGAATATTTTATACTGAATGTCAAATAATCTTAGAAAGGAATTCTAAACTTCATATGCTATTTATTTGATTACCTTTCCATGGTTTATAAGTATATTTATATATTCGATGATGTATGAATATTTATGAAATATGGTATCCCATTAGGCACTCTACTAACCCACTCACACTCCTGTATTGAGTTGAGTTGTGGTTACTGAGACAAATTTGTCTCACTCTATCGTTGTTTATTTTTTGCAGGTGACCATGCACAGATCAAGGCGAAGGGGAAGGGTACGGGATTGTTTAGCCCTATCTGAGCCAGTAAGTGGCTGGTAGTGGAATTTTGAACTGTATATTGCCAACTGTTAGGCTTGCATCGCTTCCGCATTTTTATGATTGGCTGATTATGAATTTGGATCACAAAATGCTAGATTTGCTTGAGTTTGATTACTGGATGCTTGTATGATTTCTTTTCTGTGGTCGAAGATATTATTGTGAATGACTATGATTTGAGATGTGAGCTGCAATGTTTTATTCCGGGATTATAGACCCAGGGCCTATGGATATGATGATTGATTATTTAGGCAGGTTCTTTTTTGTTTAATAACCATGTTAGACTAGTTCTTTCTAACATAGTTATACTAAATGGTTGGTTGATTGAAATGCTCCTAGGTATTTGTGATTTGTAATAACTATGTTAGTTTGTTCTTAATCTAACATGGTTAACTGTTTGGTAAATCAGATGAATTTTATTAACCATGTTAGGTAGTGCTTCTCTAACATGGTTAGCTTATGGTATGTTAGGTTTTTTTATTAACCATGTTAGGGAAACCCTTTTTCTAACATGGTTAGTGCTTTATTATCCATGATAGTTAGTATCGTATTAAGTTCTTGCTTTTTCTATCATGGATAATGCTCTTAATGATTAGCACGTTTTTTTTTCTAACTATGATAGGGTGCTTAATTTGTATGGAAATTTTTTTTCCTATCATAGTTAGCATTAATCTTTGTTTAATGAAATGATTTTAGGTAATTAAAAGGTATCAGTAAGTTGGATTTTACAAACCTCCCTGCGTCCAGTCACTCGGCCTCCTTGTTCACCGCCATTAGGGAGACCACTCACATCCAACACATTCAAAGGACACAGCGTGAGGCGACAATCAGCTGGCTCCACTGGAAGAGGAGAAACAACCTCCAAGGAAGAGGAAATGGCATCTTAACGGCACAAGAATAAACCCTAGGAGAGGGAAGGAACCCTAGGAGAGGGAGTGCAAACATCGTTTCTTGACTGAATCTAAATTAATTGTTTTCTAAAAGACCTTGCACTTAAGCTGTTAGCTAAACAAGTAAACATTTAATGTACAGCAGATGTTATCGCAAGCATAGTCCATTAGCTCAATGAGATAGAGACAATTAACATATGTTATATTGAAAGCATTCTTTATCGATAGACAAGAACATTATCGCTAATACATCCCTTGAGATCAATGCTTAGAGTTCTAGCAATATCATACCAACAAATATCTTACTATCGATAGCTAATCCCATTATCGCTAGTTGCTTGATTGCCTATTAGCCTTAAGGATACAGATACAAGTATTCAGAGGTATTTCAAGGTATCCTATTGTCGATAGCTAAACTTGTTAGCGCTACAACAATGTTAGCTCATTTGACTCTTGCTCTCAGGCACTAGCTATCTGAATTATTATTATCTGAAGCACTTCTGTTATCGATAGCTTAACCTGTTATCGCTAGCTGATTTCATTAGTTCAAGGAGTTCATTTCTCTGCTAGCTGGGTTATCAATGAGCTTCTAGCGATGGATTCTTTCTTTAGCGATAGTGAATGACTTAGCGATAGATATCAACTTTGTTATTTCTAAGTCTTCACTTGCTATGGCTCTGTCTATTAGCGATAGACTCTAACTCTAGCGATAATGTTCTGTTACCTATTAGATTTCACTTGTTTAATTCAGAGGTAACTTACACTTATGTTTTCTATGGGTCAGTCTTCATCAAAACTTAAGATTCTATCCAAAACCAATTAAACCTGCTAATCGCAAGGAACTCTTGATCCTACAACCGGAATCCCGAATTGCAACAAGATTAATCCATTAATCCCAACTCCTTGATGGAATCCCAATCAATAAATTGGAACTAATAGATGGAAGCCCAATGTTACTCAAGCAAATAGTATATTTACTTGCTACTTTCTAAACACAAACACTTGACATATGATCCACCAAGTAAGAATCCTCACTTGACACAAGATTTTAACAAGAAAACATAAATTAAATGATGAATCCAGACAAATAACATATGCTCAAGTCAATAGGTGCAATGTCAAGCATCCATACAAAGAAAATAAACAAGACAAGTTGTTTCCACCACTCTTATACAAAGATATGGAATAAAATTACAACCAAATGAAGAAACAAGCCCTAGAATCCTAGAAACATGCTTAAACATAAGTAAGAGAGAGTGGGAGAACAAGAACTCCCCTTTGAAGCTTCAAACTCATCCATTGGCTCCCACCATCAAGAATGAGGGAGCCTACACTACTAAAGAAATACTCTATTGCAGCACAACAATAGTAGCGCTTACCAAACGTAAGCGCTGGGATAGGTATAAGATGGCCTATACCAGCGCTTTAGAAATAAAAGTGCTAGTATAGGTATAAGCATATCTCAACACTTAATAATTATAAGCGCTGGGATAAGCTTCCCTTGCAATTTTTATTAATATATAGGTTATTTCCTTTAAAACTTAATTCTCTGAACCTTAATATTTAACCTTATCTTTTTTATTTAATAATTTTTAAAATTCCTAAAAGTTTTTTTTTTTAATTTTTATTACCTATCCCAGCGTTTTTTATGTAAAAAGCGCTGCGATAGGTCTCCCTATTTAAACTCATGTTTTCTATTTAATAATTTCTAAATTCCTCCCAGGTTTGTCTTTATATAGGTTATTTCCTTTAAACTTAATTCTCTGAACCTTATTATTTAACCTTATCTGCTTTATATTTAATTCCCTCAATATTTAACTTTATCTTTTTTATTTAATAATTTCTAAATTCCTAAAAGTTTTTTTTTTAATTTTTATTACCTATCCCAACGCTTTTTGTGTGAAAAGCGCTGGGATAGGTCTCCCTGAATATTTAAACTCATGTTTTCTATTTAATAATTTCTAAATTCCTCTCAGGTTTGTCTTTATATAGGTTATTTCCTGTAAACTTAATTCTCTGAACCTTATTATTTAACGTTATCTTCTTTATATTTAATTCCGTCAATATTTAAATTTATCTTTTTTATTTAATAATTTCTAAATTCCTGAAAGTTTTTTTTAAATTTTTATTACCTATCCCAGCGCTTTTTATGTAAAAAGCGCTGGGATAGGTCTCCTTGAATATTTAAACTCATGTTTTCTATTTAATAATTTCTAAATTCCTCTCAGGTTTGTCTTTATGTAGGCTATTTCCTTTAAACTTAATTCTCTGAACCTTATTATTTATCCTTATCTGCTTTATATTTAATTCCCTCAATATTTAACTTTATCTTTTTTATTTAATAGTTTCTACATTCCTGAATTTTTTTTTAATTTTTATTACCTATCCCAGCTCTTTTTATGTAAAAAGCGCTGGGATAGGCCCCATGAAGGTTTTTTTATATTTAGTTTTAAATTTTTCTTGTTTAATTAATTTTATTAATTTTTTTTCATTTTTAGGGCCTATACCAGCGCTTTTTATTTATAAAGCGCAAGTATAGGTTTCCTCAATTATTATTTTATTTTTCCTCTTTTTTTATTTTTTTTATTTATTTAAGTATTTTTTTTTAAGTTCTAGCCTTCTAGGCCCTATCCCAGCACTTTTTACATAAAAAGCGCTGGGATAAGACCCATGAAGCTTTTTTTTTTATTTTCAGTTTTTAATTTTTCTCGTTTAATTAATTTTATTTCATTTTTAGGGTCTATACCAGCGCTTTTTATGTAAAAAGCGCAGGTATAGGGTTTCTCAAATACTATTTTATTTTTCCTCTTTTTTGATTTTTTTCTGATTTATTTAAGTATTTTTTTTAATTTCTAGGCCCTATCCCATCGCTTTATATGTATAAAGCGCTGAGATAGGGTTGGCGTGTTTTCCCCCAAATTTATTTGTTTCCCTCCGTCTTCCTCTTGTTCCCTCTCAAAAACCCCAAAGCTTAACCCGACTCTGTCTCCATTTTCGATTTCCTCTTCCCTCTCCATCTCTCACGACTTCTCTCCTCTGTTCACTCGATCTCTGGCGTTGAAGGCGCTGATCTCAGCCATTACCATCCTCACTCACTCTCTCTTCTCTTGATTTCTTTCATTCTCTCCGTCTCCTCCACGATCACCAGGGAGCTTTGATGGCGGTGAATTTCTTTTCCGGTGAGGGGAAGCTCAAAAATTGCATGCAAAGCCTGATTCAACATCAGGTGAGATGCCTCTTCTTGTTTTTATCCTTGATTTCTTTGATTGGTGTGATTCTAAGCGAGGTCCGATCGGGACTTAGGGGATTTTGGGATGAAAATCGATTTAAAGTTTGATTATCATGGAATAGAAGTGAAATAGAGTTTATATTTGGAGTTGTATGTTTAGTTTTTGGGGCTTTGTACTGATTCTGGATTCTTGTTCCTCTCTTATCCAATTTCTCTGATTAGGTGACTGAAATTGATGATTAATGATTAATTTTGGAGGTGTAGAAACTAATTATACCAAATTGTTGCTGAATCTGGTTCTTGAAGTTGTTTGATGTTTGCTAGCTTTCAATGGAAGAGTCAAAGGAAATAAAGTTAAGAAATTAGAAATATTAAAGCTGTGAATTTTGATGATTGAGAAACTAAATATAAGCTTGGGTTTGCTGTCTTGAGTTTCTTAAATGGTTTATAAGTAAGTCGAAATTATAAGTATGCTTGGTAGTGTTTAGGTTGTAATTGAGGTGTGGAAATTGTTGCTCTGATTTTTGTTCTAACTTGTAGTTGTGAGAAGCTTTGATTTTTGCTTGCTTTGTTTTCTGGTTATAAATTAGGGATTTAATAAGTGAAAAGAAATAATTTCTTGATTGATTGGAATTAAGTTACAATTTATGAAGTGGGATGTTGTTCCTCTGTTCCAGTTTATGTTCTTGTAATTGTATGTTTGGGCATTGTAATCGGGGCTGAATTTCTGAAACTCTTGTTAAGTTAGTATATAAATGAAGTTTAGCTTATGTGATTAAGCCAAACAAATAGCATAAGTGGAAAATATATCTATGATGCAGTGGAAATTTATAGATTTTGTCTGTCATTGGTGTTTAATTAACATGCATTCTGTGTGTTATTGCTGGTTACTGATATTAAAAGCATAAGTGGAAAATATATCTATGATGCAGTGGAAATTTATAGATTTTGTCTGTCATTGGTGTTTAATTAACATGCATTCTGTGTGTTATTGATGGAATGGGCGAAATGAGTTGCTATGATGAAGTTTATTATTTGTGTTAAATGTACATTAGAGTTGATTTTATGTTACAAAGTTTTGTAATTCAGATTTGGAAAAAGATTGTGAAAGGTGTACAATATGAATTTTTAGCGTCAGTTTATGAGATTAAGGTAAAAGTAAGGAAATCTATTTATTTAATAGATTTGTGAAAGGTGTGCAATATGAATTTTTAGCTTGCTGCTCATTGGTGGAACTTGTGTTGCTTTACCATCATCCTATGCTAGGGAATTTACTTTCGTAGTATTTTTATTTTTAATGGTAATGGTCTAACTTCAAAGCTCACAGCTCCGTCTTTTTCCTCCCTCAGCTCGTCTTCCCAAAGCTCATAGCTCACCGCCATTCAACCTCTCTCTTACCTCCGTCGTTGAAAGCTCACCGCCGCCGGTGGAAGTCCCTCTCACCTCCATCGTTCTTCTTCTTCTTGCTTCGTCTTCTTCCAGATCTGTGAACCCTAGCCCACCATTTAATTATTGAAGTAGGATGAATTCTTGCTTATTATATGAATGTATGGGTGATGCTTACATGTTGAGTTGATCTAATTATGTTATTTATATTTTGTAGGAATTTGAACAAGCATTTTCTTGGTCCACATTTTCATCCTCCACCTAAAGATAAGTTAGAGAATTGAATTAGGTACATTATATGTTATGTTAGGTGCTAAGACTATTGTGTGGTCGTTTAATGTACTTTTATGAAATGATTGCCTTGTGGAACTGGATTTGTGAGCTGTGATTGAGTTTTTCTGCCTGTGAATATATGCTCTGTGATGAGTTCTGTTGTGGTGGGCTATCCATTTTTATATTAAAAGAGAGGGCCTTGAACCTGGGAACGTTCATTTTTTAGCCGTTATGCTGCCGAATTTTTGTTAAAAAATAATAAGGTAACATCTTAAGGTGGCTACCTAATGAGTAAGTCATGCACATCGATCTTACTTCCACTTTCCTTTAGTAGGTTATAATGTTGGATCGGAAATGGATGTCTTTTGATCGACATTCAAAGGAATATATAGATGGAGCAAAAGAATTCATTGAATTTGCCGCTGAGCATGCAGAGAATTCTAACAGAATTGTATGCCCTTGTATGTCGTGTTTGTATGGAAAGTGTCTCTGTCCTCTTGACTTGTTGGGCCATTTAATCTGTCATGGGATCGATCCGTCTTATACACGTTGGACAAAGCATGGTGAGACGTATGAGTATTCTGGCGAAGACCGGGTACCTGATGTTAGTAACGCTTCAAATGTGGTTGACACAAACATGCATGATGAGAGTGATGATCTTGAAGAAATGTTGAACATGGTGGGTGAGGAGGATCCTGAAATGTTTGAGACACTGAAGAGCGATGCAGAGACTCCTTTGTATGTGGGATGCAGCAAATACACCAGATTGCGTGTGGTGCTTAAATTGTATAATCTGAAGGCACGACACGGTTGGAATGATGCAAGTTTCACCGCTCTGCTCTCCGCTCTGCGAGATATACTCCCAGAAGGGAATGTACTCCCCTCGAAAACATACGAGGCAAAGAAAATTCTCCGGTCGACCGGTATGAAATATGAGAAAATACATGCATGTCCCAACGACTGTATTTTATTCCAGAACCAGTATGCGTCGTTGGAGAAGTGTCCTAAATGCAGCACATCTCGGTATGGGAAGAAAGGTAAGAGTCCTTCTAAAGTCTTGTGGTACTTTCCGATCATTCCAAGATTCAAGTGCATGTACAGTAATGCAGATGTTGCAAGACTTTTGTCATGGCACGCTGATAAGAGGGTTAAAGACATCAAGCTTAGGCACCCCGCAGACGCCCCCCAATGGAAAAAAATTGATTACGAGTACCCTGAGTTCGGTGAAGAACCAAGAAACCTACGGCTTGCATTGGCAACCGATGGAATCATTCCGCATGGAGTTCAGAGTAGTACTCACAACACATGGCTGGTGATTCTAATGATATATAACCTCCCCCCAAATTTAATCATGAAACGCAAGTTTATGATGCTTTTCATGCTTATTTCTGGGCCTAGAAAGCCCGGCAATGATATATACGTATACTTGGATCCTTTGATTGAAGACTTGAAGCATATGTGGGATTCGGGTGAGACGGTTTTTTATGGCTGTAAGGAAAAAAGTTTAAAATATATGGCCATGTTGTTTGGCACGATAAATGATTTCCCAACGTATGGTAATTTGTCCAGATACAGCATCAAAGGATATGGTGCGTGCCTTATATGTGAAGATGATACCCATTCGATGCGACTGGATCACTGGAGGAAAAATGTTTACATGGGAAATCGGAGGTTCTTGTCGTTAAAGCATCGTTGGCGGAGGTAGAAGAAGGCATTTAACGGTAGCTCAGAAGAAGGTAGGCCACCGAGGATATTGACCGGGGAAGACGTTCTTGAAAAAGTGAACGCAGTGGAGATTGATTTTGGCAAACCTTTTGCTAAAAATGTATTGAAGAATGGCTGGAAGAAGAGGTCTATATTCTTCGAACTCCCGTATTGGAAATCCTTATATGTCAGGCACTATCTTGATGTGATGCATATTGAAAAAAACATTTGTGACAACATAATTGGCACGTTACTAAATATGCAAGGAAAAAGTAAGGATGGTGTCAATTCAAGGTTAGATATGCTCAAGCTGGGAATAAGACAGGAGTTGGCACCTGTTGAGAAGGGATACCACACTTATTTAGCTCCAGCTGCTTACACCCTTTCAAGGAAAGAGAAAAGATTATTTTGTGAGTTTTTGAGTTGAATCAAAGTTCCAGAGGGCTACTCCTCAAATGTAAAGAACCTTGTATCCGTGAAAGAGTTGAAGTTGAAGAACCTGAAATCTCATGATTGCCACGTCCTGATGCAAAATTTCTTACCGGTTGGCATACGGAGCATTTTACCCAAGAAACTGCAAAGCACGATTACCAGACTTTGTATGTTCTTCAAGATCATTTGTAGTAAAGTGGTTGATACAATGAAGTTGCAGGATTTGCAGAGGCAGATCATTTGTACCCTGTGCGAACTTGAAATGTATTTCCCCCTTCATTCTTTGACATCATGGTTCACCTTACTGTACTCTTGGTCAAAGAGGTTCAACTGTGTGGCCCAGTCTATTTGAGATGGATGTACCCAATTGAGCGGTTCATGAAAGTTTTAAAGGGGTATGTCAAAAACAGATATTGACCAGAGGGTTGTATTATTGAACGATACATCGTTGAAGAAGCGAGTGATTTGTGTGCCGATTACTTATCAAATGTTGAACTTGTTGGTTTGTCAAAGTCTCGTCACGATGGGCGATTAATAGGGAAAGGAATAAGTGGGAAGTGGGTTCAAGTTATTACGCATTTCAAATGCTGAAAGGGAGTTGGCGCACTTGTACATTCTTCACAACACTCCTGAGGTTGAACCATTCGTTGAAGAACACAAAAATCTCCTTCGTGAAATACATGGTGATAGGAATGAGAGTTTGATCACAAAGGAGCACAACAAACATTTCATCACATGGTTCAATGCACGCATTTGTCAGCAGGTTGAGCTTAATGTCGGATTGGTTGGTGAAAGATTGTTCTAGCAGTCGAAAGGACCAGGTTTGCACGCATTTTCTTATACCGGCTATGCAATCAACGGTTACACATTCTATACAAAAGGCCAGGATGAAAAAAGCACCATGCAAAATAGTGGAGTCACACTTGTTGCCGAGGGGTGGCATATATCCAGTGCAAGAGATACAAATCCCATATATGCGCAAATGGCATACTTTGGTGTGATTGATTGCATTTGGGAGTTAGATTACACCATGTTCAGAGTTCCCATGTTCTGGTGTCTGTGGGTTAACAACCACAATGGACGGCGGTTAGATGAATTTGGGTTTATATCGGTCGACCTTTCTAAAGTTGGATATAAGGATGATCCTTACATTCTACCGTCTCAAGCAGTACAAGTGTTTTACGTTACAGATCTTTCTAAGAAGAATTGGTCAGTTGTCATGCAGTCGAACAAAAATTATTCAGAACAAGTTGATGATGAAAGTAGTGATGATGATATGAATGTGATAGAAGATGTTCCTTCCTTTGAGACATTACTGTCAGAAGACTTTGATGCAGACGGGTATGATGACGAAGTTGAGCCCGTTTATGTAAGACGCGATCATGAAGAAGGCATTTGGGTAAACACAACCCTAAATCCAACAAAAAAGAGGAAGCAGACAATTCTAGACAATATAACAAGGAGGAAAAAGAGGCGAAAGCCCTCAGTTTGTATGTATTTATGTTTTACACTATGAATTATTTCATTTAATTTGCATACACTTAGCGTGATTATATGTATATGCACTAAAATCATGTCTTGTCTAATTTTTTTACAGGAGAATGGATCCCCCTAGTGACCAGGAGTAAGAAGAACAACCTAGTAACCAGGTAGATATCGTTGAAGGTAGAGCAAGACATGAAGCGAATGTTGTTCGTGGCAGGACCCTTATGCGCAAACTCCTCACACGCAAAGCTTAGGGAGTAAAGACAAGACTTAAATGGAACGACAATAACCAAGCTGTTAGTGCTGGCTGTCACCCAAGAGGGGGGTGAATTGGGTGATAGGATAAAAACTTAAACTCTTTTCAAATCTTCTCTTTTCTAAAAACACAATGAAGGCAATCTTTTCAAAACTGTTAAATGCACTAAGAGATATATAATGTAGATATGCTGGAAAACTAAGAGAGTTAAGGGAAGAGATAATGCAAACAATATTTATCCTGGTTCGGTCTTCCCTGATCTATATCCAGTCCTCAGGCTCCACCTGAGATTTCCACTACCCTCTTGTTTAAACCGGGCACAAGAGAAGCCTTTACAATCCACAAGTTTAGCCGGGCACTTATGAAGCCTTTACCACAAGTTTTACAACACGGGATCACCTGCCAACCTTTTAACGAGCTTTAGACTCCCTCTAAATGCTCCCCCTTACAACCTGTAAGGATACGATCTGTTTCACACTCAAGATTACCCAATCGTGAGCTCCATTCACTAAAACAGAATGTTTACAAGAAAGTTAACTTCTCTCAAAGAAGGGATTTTGATAATCACTGAAGTACAGAGGAATATATGATGAAATTACAATTCCAGAGCTTAACAGATTGAACAATGAGTGCTCTAGTTCTCTTTTTCTAATTTACTTGACTCAACATTCTTTCCTCATTTCTGGGCTTACTAGGTTTTGCTCTTGATCAGTGTAATCTACAATTCTGCATAAAGCCCTGTTCCATCCTTTTTCTCTTCCTTATAGAAGCAAGTCTTGATCTATTTATATCTTCACAGCTTGCCTTTTCTTTTAGCTTTATGTGGTCGTTTGAATATAGTCATTGGAGGTTCATAGCCGTTGGCAATAAATGCTATTCTTCATCTAATTCAAAACTTCTGTTCTAGTTTCAACTGTTCATGTATAGAGTAAGCTAGGAGAGAGAGAGATAGACTGCGCGTTCTAAACGTCTTCAACAACTGTACTTGCATAGCAGCTTTTTCAGTAGCGTTAGCATGCTTTGCTATCGCTAACTGCATAGTATAATTCCTGCACTTGAGCTGTTAGCTAAACAAGTAAACATGTAATGCATAGCAGATGTTATCGCAAGCTTAGTCCATTAGCCTAATGTATCATCTTATTAGTTTGTCTAAGTTATCACAATGAGCATTCTCCTATCGATAGCTAGATGTGTTTTCGCTAGTGACCTTTGTTATCACAAGTTTGTTTAGCTATCTGAGTAACTTATGTTATTTCCTCAAGTATTTAGATATCGATAGCTAATCCTGTTATCGATAGCAGCTTATGATATCGCTAGCTGATTCCAATAGCTCAAGGACTTGGTTCATTTTTCTGCTAATTGTTCTTCCTTTCATTTATCTATGTTCTCAATGAACTTCTAGCAATAGGATATTTCTTAGCGATAGTGAAGGACTTAGCGATAGATATTAACTTTGTTATTTCTAAGTCTTCATTTGCTATGGCTCTTTGTCTATTAGCGATAGGGATACACTTAGCTATAGAAATATTTACTTTAAATTTTCAGCTAAGTTTCCATCAGCTATTGTTGGGCTTTTCATTTGCGATAGTCTTTAGCTCTAGCAATAGTAATCTGTTACCTATCAGATTTTACATGTTTAATTCAAAGGTAACTTACACTCTATTTACTTATGTTATCTATGGGGCCAGTCCTCATCAAAACTTAAGATTCTAACACAAGCTATCGGAAAGTCGGTGAAGCTCCTCTCGGGTTACATTGGGTGCACTGTTCGGGACAAAATCCCTATTACTATTATAGATTGGAGAAGAGCAGGCGACAAACATGCAGATGTTTGGTTAGAGATTCAGGTAAGCTACATTTTTACAATTAATGGCATATATGTCATCATAACATTGTAACTAACATATTTAATATGATTTTTGTTGTTACAGACTGTCTTTGATATCGACGATACTCACAGGGATTATGTGCTGAAGAAAGCTTCAAGAATACACCGGGGAAATCGTTCCAACTTGACCACGTATTACCTGAGAGATGACGACGGGGAGATCGTTCCAACGCCACCATCTTTATATGCTGGGTCAATTACTCAAGAACATTGGGATGAATTTGTGCGACAACGTTTGACTGAGGAGTTCCAAGAAAGAAGTAAAAAAAATAGCCAAGCGGCTAAGAGCTGTGAGTATTCGTATATGGGCGGACGAAAGACATTTCCTGAATTGGAGGAAGATATAGTATGTTAGTAACGCTTTTGGTTCCAAAATTATGAATGAATGTTTGCGTGATTAATTTATACGTTCACCTGGTTTACCATGACAGATTGAGGAACAGGGCCAAGACGGTAAGCCACAACAGCATGACCTCTGGGTCAGAGGTCACTCGAAGGCGGATGGTGCTATCGTTCATGAAGAGGTCAGAAGAGTCCATGAACGATGTGTAAGTCATTCTCTTGGAATTTCTAAAATTTTTCTAAATGGTGTTTGCTAAGTTAATAACTAATAATCCTTCCTTCTTGTTATAGGTTTTGTTAACGCAAGAATGCCCTGACGAGGTCAACAAATTTGGCAGTGACGATTTCCTCAGCAGAGCACTTGATCGCCCTGAGTATTCGGGCTGTGTTCGAGGTACGGGTGTAGGCGTCACACCCTCATCTTACTTTGGGCGCAAAAAGAGGGCATCAAAAGGCGATGTTAGAGCGTTGAAAGATGAAGTTCTTACTATGAGGGAGGAGATGATTGAGATGCAACGACGCAAAGAGGAAATGGAACGACGGAATGAGGAAATGCAAAGACAACACGAGGAAATGGAATGACGGAATGAAGAAATGCAACAACGATACGAGAAGATGTTCGAATTCTTCTAGCAAAGCAATGTTGCATCACAAAAGTCCAAATTCATGCATCAAAGTCACATTCCTTCCGTCGAGAGTCCAAGCATCAGGGATAGCTGTACGATGCCTAGGGCCGACATTCCTCAGGTAGTTCATACATTTTCTACTAACAAACTAACAGTGATTCTGTTATATTATCGATTGTGTCCTATTGTTGACAACTCTTTCGTAGGGCGAGACAAAGTGCAAGTTGTATACGGATCAATCTTACAGTGAGGTAGTTGCGGTTGGCAAGGTCTACAACACTTCGAACATGACCCTGTACAACTCGCCGTTGCCTGAAAATGCACTGAGGGTATTTATTGAATACTCATACAATGACTGGGCCCCATTACCATTCCCTACTCCTGATTTGATGACTAGGGTCGGAGAGGTTGTCGGTGCATACGTTGCTTGGCCCATTGGTTTGATTGTGACAACACCACAGGTAATTATTTACAAATAACATTTCCAATAGCATTCATTGTTTTTGAATAACGCTCTTTTGCTTACATATTTTTACAGGGTACCCAATTTAAGGGAAAGAAAGCACAAGTGGCTAATGTCAAAGGTACCCGTGGTTCAGCTGCTTAAATCAAGAAAAGAGTACACGTACCGATCCGTTGCCACAGGTGATTATTTGCTAATTAATTTAAACTAGAACTCTTCTTAATTATTGGAATGAATTTTTAAACTTTCTATTTACACGGTTTATAGGCACCAAAAGCTAAGGGTAAGAAAAAAGTTCAAGTGCCTGATCCTGTGATTGAAGATACAATCATCGAAACGCCATATCGTGCTCGGTTACGAGCATTTACAGCTACCGTATCTCGCGATGATATTGCCTTGATTCCATTCAGTAGGCCTATATTTGACGAGGTAAATTTCACTGACGCTCCTTCTAAGGATCAGGTAATGGAGGTGCTTAACCAAAGATGGGTCGGTGCTACGGTTATCAATTTATGGATCAGGTATATATGCGTTTCCATTGTGGTTTCATTCAATGTCATAACTTTTACACTAATTGGGAGTTGGTATGGTTTCTATGAAGGTATCTGCATGAACATGTCATGATCGCCGGGCACAACATTTCGTTCGAATTCATAAGCCCTTATTCGATAGCACAAGTTGCGGGCTCGAAACGTGAGGACCAGTTCATAGTGATTCAAAGGCGTTTCTCTTTAAAGGCAACAACCAGAACTTTATTCTTAGCTCCAATTAATACAGGGTAAGTCTATACGTATTATAGATTTCATTGTCTTTTTAGTTCCGAGCATCATAGATATATATACTGACATAACGTTATAAAACATTTTAGGCTACGTTGGATTTTGCTTGTCATCAATCCGATGGCACAAGAGGAACCCATAATTTACTATTTGGATCCTGTGGAATCTACTCTCCCAGATAATCGCCCAGATTTGATGCGTCTCTTCAATGGGTAAGTGAATGTCAACTTTATTTGAATGCGTTGTATTATTTGTCACTTTATGCCCAATCCTAGCTAATAAAATTAATTTAATATGTTTCTTTTTCAGAGTATTGACTAGTTTTCGGGCCGATGTTCAGTTGAAGTATTCTAGAGCCGCTGACCCAAAAGATGCTTATAAGTGGCAAACAGTCCAGGTTTTATAAAGTTATTCAATTTTTGAAACAATATATCTATAGTTAAAATATAACGTAAATGTTTCTTATATGATATATTTGGTGTTTTTTGTTACAGTGCCCCTACCAACCTAATAACAACGACTGTGGGTACTATGTGATGCAATACATGCGGGATATCGTCACACATGATCGACTCGACATCCTACTGATAGTAAGTTTTATAGTTTTCCAACTCTAATGTGTTTGCACTTGTTAGACTTCAAGAAAATTTACTTGTCATTTAAATGTGTTTGTGCAGTATTACCTAGATGCTCGTTGCTTCATGTTGTCAAGGGAAAAAATTAATGCACTAATTGAAGAATGGTTCACTTATGTATACCCTCTTTTCTCCAAAATTAGATGATCCATTCATTAATTAGTTAGCTTTTGTTTTCAACTTACAATGGTTGGTTTAATTGTACATTAGTATGACTTTTCTGGTGTGTATGTATATATGGTTTGGCTGGAATGGTATAGAGTTGCTGGTTTTTTGCACTGATGCAGGAGGGTGTGAAACAAAAATAAAAGAATATTTAAAAAAAATAATGCCTATAGCAGCGCTTATTACGTAATAAGCGCTGCTATAGGTTATCTATAGCAGCGCTTTTTATTAATAAGCACTGCTATAGGTATTATTTTTTATTTTTTAAAAAAATAATTCCTATAGGTGTGACCTAAAGCTGCGTTTTTGAGATAATAAGCGCCACTTTAGGTTACCTATAGCGGCGCTTTTAACACAAAATAAGCGCTGCAATGGGTCATATAACCTATTATAGCACTGGTTATAGCAGCGCTTAAAGAGCTACTATACGGTCAAAAAAAGCGCTGCTATAGGATATTTCTGTAGTATTGCTAGCTACTGTTCTCCATGAGAAAGCCAGCACCAAGGAGTGGAGGTAGAGGAAACATGGAGATTTGGGTGGAAGAAGGTGGAAGATGGAAGATGAAGATGAGTGGAAATGAGAGAAAGATGAGAGGTAGGGTTTGTGGTGGCTCCAAATCTGACCTAGGGTTCCCAAATTTCGTGTCTGATACCCCCAAGTCAGGTCAAGAAGTGGGTAAGTGAATTGAATCCGATTTGGCCCAAAACAAATGCTGATTTTCTGCAGGTTTCAGGCCTCACCGTGGGCCTCGCTGTGGGGTGCCACGGTGAAGGATAGAAGCAAAGAAAACTCTCAGATCCTCGCTGTGGGGTCCCACGGCGAGGGACCTTTCTATAATTTTTAAATTTCAGGGTCCTTTTCTGTAATTTTCACAATTCATCCAGAAGACTGCTCTTATGTCCAAATGACTTCTCTTAAAATTTGTCAGGATGACAAAATTCAAAAACAACTTACCAAAGAAAAGGCTACAAGGAGTAGAGAGATGGGCACATTATATGAACAGTTTGGCTTTCCTGCTTGTAAAAGATCTAAGCCATCTAAACTAGGCAATTCAGAAAAGACAAAACAGCTTACCACAAATATAAAAAAACGGCCCCTAGGTTGCCACACAGAGAATCTAGATCTAAACCCAGAAATGATACTTCTCAAACTAAAATAACATGTTTTAAATGTGGAAAACAAGGGAACATTTCAAAATATTGCCGTTTAACTCGAAAACTTAAAAAGATTGGGAATATTGACCAACCAATTCTTGATCAAATTAATAATCTTGTACTAGATACTTTTGAATCTTAAGCAAACGATACTAAAAGCTATTCAGAAGATCTAAACAATATCCAAAATGATGATATTGAAGAATCATCCTCTTCCATTAATGTCATTACTAAGGAACAAGATTTACTCCTTGATATTATCACTAAACTTCCTGATAATGAAAAGGGCAAATACTTGTTTAAATTTAAAGAACTTCTCAATGAAAACCCAGGCTCTTTAAAGAATAAACCATCTTTAATCTCGAATAAATATGATTTAACATAAACAATAAACCGGTTCAAACATTCTGTTAAACCTGCAACCTTACAAGACCTCCAGCACGAGATACGTAATCTTAAGGCTGAGGTCTCTTACATTAAACTTCAACAAGAAACACATGCAGCTGCAATATCCCAAATTCAAGATATTCAGCTTGAATCCCATAAATCAAATGGACAACAAGCTCTTTCAGAACATGAACTGATGAGGAGCATGATGAAACATTTATTAATTTAATCTCTAAAGTATTAATTCCAAAATTTCATATCCTTGCTAAAATCATTATCAATGATGAGTTCGTTCTAGAGCAACTTGTTTTGTTTGATACAGGAGCTACTTCTAATTGTTTTAATGAAGGCATTGCCCCTACACAATACTTTGAAAAAACAACTGAGAGATTTAGTGGTGTAGCCCAAACACCCCTAGATGTCAAGTATAAAATCACAAATGTTGTTATTGAAAATAAGGGTTTTCGAGTTCAACAACCATTTATATTAGTTAAAAACATGGGAAACCAAATTATCTTGGGTCAACCCTTTGCCGGTTCCATATTCCCATATCTAACTAGTCAGGATGGAATTTCTTTTAAACACTTAGGAAAAACAATTACATTCCCTTTTACACAAAAACCTAGAATTAAAGAATTAAATCTTCTTTCTTCAAAATAACAGCAAATAAACTTTTTAAAAGAAGACATCTCTTTTAAACAAATTGAATCACAGTTGGGTCAACCACAAGTTAAACAACGAATTCAAGATTGCTTAGATAAAATCCACCAAACTATTTGCTCGAATTTACCTAATGCTTTCTGGAATCGTAAAAAACATATTGTTGATTTGCCTTATGAAACAAATTTCTTGGAAACCCAAATCCCAACAAAATCACGACCTATCCAGATGACTTCTGAGCTTCTTGAAACTTGTAAAAAAGAAATTCAAGAACTTCTAAATAAAAAATTAATTAGTAAATCTAGAAGCCCATGATCTTGTGCTGCTTTCTATGTTAATAAAAATGCTGAAATAGAACGAGGAGCCCCAAGGCTTGTCATAAATTATAAACCTTCAAATGATGCCTTAAGATGGATTAGATACCCAATTCCTAATAAATCTGATCTCTTAAAATGATTGTATTCTGCAAAAATCTTTTCAAAATTTGACATGAAATCTGGATTTTGGCATATCCAAATCTCTAAAAAAGATAGGTATAAAACTGCTTTCACTGTTCCATTTGGGTAGTATGAGTGGAATGTTATGCCTTTTGGTTTGAAAAATGCACCTTCTGAATTCCAGAGAATCATGAATGAAATTTTTAACAATTATAGCCAGTTCATCATTGTCTATATCGATGATGTATTAATCTATTCTCATTCAATCGATCAACATTTTAAACATATAAATTTTTTTATAAAGGTTGCAAAAACAAACGGTTTAATTGTTTCTAAACCAAAAATTTGTATTTTCCAAACTAAGATCAGATTTATTGGACATTGGATCTACCAAGGGTCTATCACACCCATAGATAGGGCCATTCAATTTGCTGATAAGTTTCCTAACCAAATCCTTGAGAAAACACAACTTCAATTTCTTACCCGTGAGTTTTTCCAAGGTAGATAAGAGTAATCAACCAATCAACCACCCACCAGACATGCCCAATAAGAAAAAAGTCTCAGATGATAAGGCTAAGGAGCCATTAGATACAAAACAATTGGGCATCTTCCAAGATGCTCAGAGCCAAGAATATTCCAGCCAGGAACTGCAAGAAGTCCTTAATCACATCCTGCATGAGGTAAGGATATGATGCAGGAAGCAATGAAATAACTGGAAAATAGAAAACTTTATTCAGAAGAACATTTAAACTTACAAGGAGTAAAACAAAGGAATAAGAAAGAAAGAGAAGGGAAGAGACTCTTAGAACACTCAGAGCTTCTCTCTCTAGGTCTCTCTCTCTCTACAATGCTATTTAGGATCTCTTCAAAATAATTTAATAATTATTAATAATTTAGATCAAATATAATTATAATAATGGGAGTTTGAATATTATAAATATAATAGTTTGAATTGTGCTTTCGAAAATTTAAAACTAATTAATGCAACACAATCTTTATACTGGTTCGGCCAACACTGCCTACGTCCAGTTCTCCAACTCCTCGTTGGGTTCTACTAACCATAGGTTTTACAACACAGGTTCACCTGTCAACCTTTACAGAGTTTTAGAATCTCTCTAAACACTCCCCCTTACTACCTGTAAGGTTACTACCCTGTTCTCAAAGCTCTAAGCTTTAGAACAACCTCAAACAGTAGAGGATTTCAATAATGAAGTTCACTTAATGAACAGATTATGGTAATCACTTAAGTACAAATCAAATCACTAAGAACAATAAATACAAAGATCAGAGAGCAATGAATGTGTTCGTGAATACTCTTTGTTTTTCGTCAGTCCTTCATAAATGCTCAAATTCTGTATTTATATCTGTTCTCAGATTTGTCATTGCGTTCAAATCCATGAGGCAGTTTGAATATGGTCGTTGAGAGCTCATAGCAGTTGGCAATTAATGCAGTTTCTTCATCGAGGTTAACTTTCTGCTCTAGCTTCAACTGCTCTTGCGTAGGGTGACCTAAGAGAGATGTAGACTGAGCGTTCTGAGCATCTGTACGAACTGTACTTTCATAGCAGCTTTTTCAGTAGCGCTAGCATGCTTTGCTATCGCTAACTTCATAGAGTAATTCCTGCACTTAAGATGTTAGCTAAACAAATAATCATGTAATGCACAGCAGATGTTATCGCAAGCTTAGTCTATTAGCTCAATGTATTAGCTTATCAGTTTGTTATCACAATGAGTATTCTCCTATCGATAGCTGGATGCATTATCACTAGTGATCTTTCTTTGCTCATTAGCTAAAGGATACTTAGCTTGCTGAATATTCTAAGTTGTTTCAGGTATCCTGTTATCGATAGCTAAATATGTTATCGCTAGCAACTATGTTATCGCTAGTTAACTCATTTGCTCTCAGGCACTAGCTATCTGAATGTTTATTATATGAAGTACTCTGTTATCGATAGCTTAACCTGTTATCGCTAGCTAATTCCATTAGTTCAAAGACTTGGCTCATTTTTCTGCTAGTTATTTATCCATGTCATCAATGAACTTCTAGCGATAGGATATTCTTTACCGATAGTGAATGACTTAGCGATAGATATTAACTTTGTTATTTCTAAGTCTTCATTTGCTATTGCTCTTTATCTATTAGCGATAGGCTCTAGCTTTAGCGATAGTGATCTGTTACCTATCAGATTTTACTTGTTCAATTCAAAGGTAACTTACACTTATTTTACTTATGTTATCCATGGGCCAGTCCTCATCAAAACTTAAGATTCTAACAAATAGTTTGCAAACAACATCACATGGCCTTCACAACTCAACTGGTTAAGGCATCAGCAAACACGCAAGAGGTTGCAGGTTCGATTCTCAGCTCTGCCACAAGTGAAGACAATTTGTGGAGACGACACGTGGAGGTACACAAGTGGGACACATGGCATATAATTTAAAAAAATTTAAAAATTTTACCGATGGAATTTCCATCGGTAATAATAATATTTTAATATATTATTTATAAATTAAAATAATAATTTATTTATAAAAATAATATAATTAATAAAATTACCGACGGAAATTCTGTCGGTAATTTTGAAGGGAAATTCTGTCAGTAAAATTATCGACGAAATTTCTTCGGAACAGAAAAAATTTTCCGTCGGTAGGAGAAATTTCCAACGGAAAAAATTCAATCCCCCGAAAATTCGTTGGAAAACTGAAATTACCAACGGAATTTCGTTCGTAATTTCGTGTTTTTTTGTAGTGATCAAAGGTACTGAGTACACATAAAAAATATTTTAAGGTAGTGGTATTTTTAACCGTGTAGATCTAATTTGGAAATTGAAGGTCAAGATTTAATATTTTTAAGTTCATCACCTTTAAATGACGATTATTTTAATGAGTATAACATTTAAAATAAATAAATCTTTTAACTTTTTTTTTTCAAAAAATACTTACTAATTTGATTAAATTAAGGATGTTAGTTAGTATCGTGTGTTTTTTTTTTCTAAAAGTCTCAATCATCTTCCCTTATTCCCTTCCCTATATATCTATTACTTGATTATTATTGGAAGAGCACCAATAGGGATCATTTGGGAAGAATTTGACAAAAATTAGAATTAGATTCTATATTTAGGACAAAGATCAACTCCCAAAATAAGTCCTATAAAATCATATTGTTTATGTTTTTCATTTAAAAATGATAAACTAGAAAATATTTAATCTGGACCATTCAGATTATATCTGAACAGTTTAAAGTGGAGGGGTGCCCTGTTCATCTTTGGACAAGCACTGAAACTTATTCATAAGAAGCCACCTTACAGAGCGAGCAAAGCTGCAAGTAACAGTTGAGGGCATTCTCTTGGTTATAAGATACTGTTCGTGTGCATATCAGTGGAGAGTGTTAATTCGAGGACCAATACCTATGATCTGAATTATCAAACGAAGTCTTGAAAATATCTTGAGTTCAATTCGGTAAGTTAACCGTTCTATAATTCAATTTAAGCAATTCGGATAGATCCTTAGGGAATTTCGATAAAAAAAAAAAAATTTGAATTTTTTCTTCTGCATATGTGTGCCTAAAAACCCAACAATATAAGCATAATAAAATCTCAATAATACCTCAATTATCAGCAGACAAGCAATGTAGGTTGAAGAATACACTAACCTCAGAATCTATTGCGCTCAAATTCTTCATTTCTGAATAGTTGACTATTCAAACATAGAACAACCAGAGACAATGTTTTCTACTCAATAATCGACCTGTAGATTCTTACCAGCCAATCGATTTGTAATAAAGCATATATTATTCAAAATTCTAACTTTGGAATTCAACAAAATTATCTATCGATGGAAAGTTTTGCGCCTAGTTTTTCAATGAAACAAATTTCAACACCAAATTCATTATATAATGTAATATGTTTGTAAGTGGGAGGGGTGTCGGCTGCCCCACCCTTCGACACCCCTCCCTCAGCTGCTCTCGGCTGCCCCATTATTTGGGCACTTTCCATATATATATATATATAGTGTTTTTTACACCATTAGATTTATTATTAAAAGAGTACCATTTTGATATATTATGGGGGGAAAGCGGTTATATTTTCAATTTTTTATGATTTTTCAAATATTTGGGATTTTAAAATTGTGCTATGTTTTTTCATTTAAAGTCCTGAATCTTTAAATGAAAATCATAACTATTTTTTAAATTCTAGAATATTTGAGAAATCATATAAAATTAAAAATAAAATCCTTTTTTATTTATAATATTTCAAAAAGTCACTCTTTTAATTTAGAATCTAACGGTATAAAAAAAAAGAAAAATGTGTATGGGAAGTGCCCCAAATCAATGGGCCAGCCTAGAGCAGCTGAGGGTGGGGGTAGCTGACACCCCTCACCCATGTTTGTCCTCGTCTATATAACAAATAGTGCCAAAATATCATAATAGAATTTTGTGTGAAATCTATATGTTACTATATGTTAAATTTAGATTAATTATAGCATTTGTCATTTGAAATTCATTTTTTAAAGAATGAACTGTTTTGGAATAAATAGTTAAGTACCTCCCCCCTACTTTGCAATTATTTTTGGCTCCCCCCACACACCTGCCATGTGGCGGGTGGGCCCCACCGCCACATGGAGGTGTGACCCCGCCTAGGGCTGTTCAACACCGTCCCGTCCCGAAAATTCTCGAGACGGGACAAACCGGGACGGAACAGAGTGCAGCTTCGGGACGGGACGGGACTCGGGACGGGGTCGTCCTGATCCCTTCCCATCCCGAATATATATGTATGTTCATATTTTTTTAAAAAAAAAATACATGTGTCATTTGTCTCATGTGTAAGTATATATGACTTTTTAAAAAAAAATATAACTCTAACTTCTAAACTAAGTTCCAAACATTCATCGATCTCAAATTTCTCGTCCGCTGCCACTATGCTCTATGTGTAACACATCACATTTGAAGTTTTTTTCAAACTCTATTTAAATGTGTAGCTGTTGCTACTTTTTTTCTCTAATTATTATGTTTTTGGTTTATTATGTATTAATATGAAGTGCTCATGGCACTAGAGGAGATTTAATTATGCTACAAAATCACCCACCAAATGTGTTGCTCTGCAAAAAAAAAAGATTTTTGGGTCAATTTTTTGGGTCCCGTCTCTTCCCGATCGAGACCGGGACAAGTTCGGGACGGGACATGAGACGGGAACCCCGTTCTGAACACTTTTCTTCGGGACTGGACGGGACGGGGTCGTCCCGGTCCCGTCCCGTCCCGTGAACACCCCTAACCCCGCCTGCGGCTAGCGTTGGTGGATGGTGGATGGTGGATGGTGGTGGTGGTAGTGGGTCCTTTGTTAAAAAAAATAAAAATTTAAACCAATGGCATTTTAGACTTTTCACTTAAATTTGTGTTTGAATAATTCAATCATTTGTACAGAATTGTCTTTTGTAAAATTTGTTGTAGCAAATTGTCCTTTTACTAATTTGAGGGTCTTTTCTGTCTTTTTCCCAAATAATTTCATATCAAAATGATATAGTTTGTGAAATATTGTAAAAATAGCGTTCAAAGGTTAAACTAATTTTTTTTCCAGAAAATCAATATCGGACTCCCTAAACTGTAAACCACAGCTACACACACCTGACAGAAACAAATGTAACCCAACAAAATCAAATTAAATTCGCTCTGTTTTAACCAAAAATAAAAAAGAAAAAGAAAAAGAAAATCAAATTGAGTAAATAGATCATACATTTAAAACTGAAAAAAAAATACAATTTTATGTTCGATTGTCGAAACTTCCATCCATGACATTATCTTTTATATATATTAGGTTGAGTGCATATCTTATTTTCTTTGCTTCAATAATCCCTGGTCTTCTTTTTTTGGAAAAAAAAATCAATCATTAAAGATATATATATGTGTGTGTGTGTGTATATATTTATTGGACTTAGTAGCCAAGCAATTGACTCCGAACATTTGAATTTTGAGCTATACCATCATCTAAATTTGAGCTTTCACTTTGTAAACATCTACTCCAATATCCTTTTTGAATTATTGTACATGATGAACGTGATAGTTGGTTACCATAATAAAAGTATGACTCAAATTTCAACTAATCTTGGAGAAAATGAGGAAAAAAATGGAGAGAAGAAAATGAAAGAAAAGAGCTTTCACTTTGACTTGTATGCATCCAATGACAATTCAGGAAGATTCAAAGAATTTTCATACGAACTATTCATTTTCCCCGTTCCATGTTTCTTCACATAAGTAGATCAATAATATCTTCCTTTTGCGCAAATCAATCCATAACTTGAAAGAAGAAAAGCCAATTTCTCTGATCAAAGTTTTGATGGAGAAACCAACTCAAATAGCCATTATTCCCAGTGCTGGACTCACCCATCTCGTCCCAATTATTGAATTCTCAAAGCGTCTAGTTCAACTCTGCCCAGATTTTCATGTTAATTGCATAATTCCCACACTTGGGTCTCCTTCTTCTGCCACCATATCCTACCTTCAAACTCTCCCTTCAAATATACACTCCATTTTTCTCCCACCAATTAACGAAAAAGACGTTAATGCCCTTCATCAAAAAGATCAACCAGCTCATATTGCAGTCCAAATCCAAAGCGTAGTGACTCTTTCCCTTCCATATATTCGTGATGAATTGAAATCCTTAACTTCAAAATATGGACTTGTAGCTTTGGTTGTTGATACTTTTGCCATGGAAGCACTAGATGTTGCTTCAGAACTCAATATACCATGTTATGTATATTGCCCCTTCTCTGCCATGGCTTTATCTCTTTACTTGTATGCACCAAAGCTTGAGAAGACTGTCTCTTCAGAGTTCAGAGATTTGAGAGAACCAATAGAAATTCCAGGTTGTGTACCAATACAAGGAAGGGATCTCATTGACTCTCTTCAAGATCCAAGCAACATAGTTTACAAGCAATTTCTTGAGCGTTGTAGAAGAATTAATCATGCTGATGGAGTTTTTGTTAATAGTTTCCATGAATTGGAAACTGAAACAATTAAATCCTTACAAGAAGAGTTCAAAGGCAAGCCCCAGATTTACCCTGTTGGACCCATTTTACAAAGTGGATCCTCACGTAGTGAGCAAAATAACTATGGATCGGATTGTTTGAAATGGTTGAGCAATCAAAAACCCAGATCAGTTCTATATGTTTCATTTGGGAGTGGAGGAACAGTGTCTCAAGATCAACTCAATGAACTGGCTTTCGGGTTGGAACTAAGTGGTGAGAAGTTCTTATGGGTTGTGAGGCCACCAAGTAATGTTGCTAGTGCTGCTTATCTTGATACCTCAAATGATAATAATCCATTAGATTTCTTACCAGAAGGGTTTTTGGAGAGAATCAAAGGAAAAGGTTTCGTTATTCCTTCATGGGCACCTCAAATTCAAATACTTAGCCACAATGCAACTGGTGGGTTTTTAAGTCATTGTGGTTGGAATTCTGTCCTTGAGAGTATACAGAAGAGAGTGCCATTGATAGCACTTCCATTATTTGGAGAGCAGAGAATGAATGCTGTTTTAGTTTCTAATGGCCTGAAGGTGTCATTAAGGTCAAAGAATAATGAAAATGGCATAGTGAAAAGAGAAGAAATTGTAAAATTGGTAAAGAGTTTGATGGAAGGTGAAGAGATTCACGCAAGAATGAAGGATTTAAGTGATGCTACTGCTAATGCGCTTAAGGAATCTGGTTCTTCTGCTAAAACACTTTGTGAAGTGGCACTCAAGTGGAAACATTCGGGTGGGATTGGGAAATAATAATGATAGATAATATATTTTATGTTTTGAATTTAATTTTTAGTTAGTTACTGTGGTTTATTATTTCTTACTAGAATAAATTTGGTTGTTGATTGATTCAAAATCAGAAAAAGTGTGTGGCAAATTTAAAGAAATAATAGAAACAGACTTTTTATTGCTTTTAATGTTTTGTATATTTTAATTCATATATTTTATTTTAGTTTGATAGTCAATTTAAATGAAGCCTTTAAGCTTTGCATTAGAAAGAGGTCGCCGGTGGTGGATTTGGAGTTCATCAATGGTGGTCGCTAGGGAGATTGAATACATAGCAGAAGGGATTTATAGAGAAATAGGAGATGAGATAAGAAAACCAAGAATTTTGGATGGAAATCAATTCATGGAATTGTCATCATTTGTATTACACATGGAAGCCAATTCTTAGGCTTCAGATTTGCATCAAACAGGCCAAACACATGTAATACAATTCAATTTTCATATCCATTCGGTCAATTCCAACATGCCAACCTTTGCATTAACTTAACCCTTTTTCAATTGGGATTACACTATTAACTCTTAAACCACTTACTTAAGTGATTTAATAAACCATGTGAGTTGAATCGGTTGATGATTAAGGGTCTATTTGTTTTTCTTTTTGAAAACAGTTATCTTGTCTAAAATCAGAAAAACTAAAAAACTTGTTTGACAATCTGTTTTCAAAATATTGTTTTTAAATATAAAAAAAAACAAACACTATTTTTAAAAATAAAGAACAAAAACAGCTTTGAGGTGTTTTTTAGTTTTTTTTTCTAAAAATGAAAAGTTTTTTTTAGAAAGTAAGTTTGAGTCTGCCACCCATATTACATTTAGAAGGTCGTGACATCACTGACAAAAATGGGAATCACAACGTCACCGACAATGGTCAAGATGTCATCGACGATAACGAAAACCGCAACACTACCGACAGTAGTCATGGCGTCATCGACGATGACAGAATTAGCAACGCTATCGACAACTGTCTTCACGTCAATGACGACAACGGAATCAACAATGCTATCGACGATGTCCTTGACGAAGACAAAACTACATCATCACTGATAATGGTCACGACGTGACCGATGATGACAAGATCATGATGTCACTGAAGACGATGGAAATCGCATTGGCACCGATGGTGGTCATGATGACATCGACAATGACAGAAACCACAACGTCATCGACGACAACAAAAATCCATAGTGTCACCCAACGATGAAAACCGCAATGTCATCTCCAATGACAGAGGTCACAACAAAATTGACGGCGGTCACGACGGTAATCATGATGACAGCAATGATGTCAATGATTGAAAATTCAATGTAACCAATGGTGTAGGAAACTACAACGTAACCGACGGCATCCACAATTCACAGACAATGATGAAAAACGCAATGTTACAGACTGCGACAGAAACCGCAATACCATTGACGACAACCATGATGTTAAGGAAACTATGATATCATTGACGACGGCGTGATATCATCGTCATTGTCGACATTACCAATGGTCGTTGTCACGTCATCACTTGCGATAGAGGTTTTATCTTAGTTATTGCCTTAAGATTACGAGCGATGATTTTGAACAAATTTTTATAGTTTTATTTTATTTTCAATATTAGTTTTAAAAACTATGACCCAATTGGATTTTTTTTTTTCAAAAACATGTTTGAAAAAACTATCAGCTAAACATGTTTTTTTGTTTTCTTATTTCCAAAACTTGTTTTTAAAAAAAAGTCTTTGAAACTATTTTTAAAAACAAAAAATAATACCAAACAACCCCTAAAATTCGAATTCGAGAATTATTGTGGGTCCAGGAAGATTTTATTAGATGAGAGAAACCAAGTTCACATGTTCCTCTTACTTTTCAATATGCGTCTCTAATCTTTATACATGTTGCGGGTCAAAGGACCTTTGGTAGACTTCGGATGAAGCAATAGCGAAAGCTACTTTTAATTTCATATCTCAGAAAAAAAATTACCCTATAAATTAATCCACGCATATTTAAATAAGACACAATACAATAATATCTTACACATACCAAAATCCAAATATTACAACCTTATTTCTTGGAATTTGGAAACAATTTCCATGGAGAAAACACCTCACGTCGCCTTCATTTCAAGTGCAGGATTCACACATCTTTTCCCAGTAATTGAATTCTCAAAGCGTCTAATTCATCTTCACCCAAATCTTCACATCACTTGCATAATTCCAGTCCTCGAATCTCTTCCCTCTTCCTCTCAATCTTACCTTCAAACTCTTCCCCCAAACATTCACTCAGTTATTCTTCCTCCTGTTCACAAACATGACATGCCTGAAAATGTTCATCGTGGAGCCCAAGTTCAGCTCACAGTCACTCTCTCTTTACCATATATTCATCGAGAATTGAAGTCTTTGATCTCCAAACCACCTTCCCTGGTCGCTTTGGTTACCGATTGTTTCGCACATAAAGCGCTAGATTTTGCCAAGGAGTTCAATTTGTTATCTTACATGTACCTTCCTTATGCTGCCATGATTTTCTCTCTCTACTTTTGTAACTCCACGAAGCTTGATGAGGCAGAGTTCAAAGACCTACCACTAGAATCCATAGATCTTCCCCCTTGTATACCGGGTCGTGGCAGAGTGATAGTAGATTCGATTTATGATGATCTTGTTCGTAAGCAATTCTTTGAACGCGCCAAGAAACTAAGATTAATTGATGGGGTTTTGTTCAATAGTTTCTTAGAGTTAGAGACAGAAACAATTAGAAGCTTGCAAGAGGAAACCAAAGGAAAGAACAAGCCTCAGATATATCCTGTTGGACCGATTATACAAGGCCAGTCTAATGATGAGACAAATGGGTCAGAATCAAATTGCTTAAGATGGTTGAATAATCAACCACCTAAATCTGTTGTTTATGTTTCATTTGGAAGCGGGGGAACGTTATCTCAAGATCAACTCAATGAACTAGCTTTCGGGTTAGAAATAAGTGGTAAGAAATTCTTGTGGGTAGTGAGACCACCAAGTGATGATGTTAGTGCAGCTTATCTTTCATCTTCAAGTGATCAAAACCCTTTAGATTTCTTACCAAATGGGTTCTTAGAAAGAACTAAAGATCGAGGACTTGTTGTTCCTTTATGGGCACCTCAGATTCCAATATTAAGTCATAAATCGGTTGGCGGATTTCTGAGTCATTGTGGTTGGAACTCAACGATGGAGAGTATTGTTCATGGGGTTCCAATTATAGCTTGGCCTCTGTTTGCTGAACAGAGGATTAATGCAGCATTTCTAACAGATTGCTTGAAAGTGGCTTTATGGCCAGAACCTAATAATGGAGGGATTGTGGAGAGAGATGAGATAGCTAAGATCATAAAAAGATTCATGGAAGGTGAAGAAGGAAGACAAGCTCGTAAAAGAATGGAAGATTTGAAGGATTCTGCTGTTAATACATTGAAAGAAGATGGATCCTCTATCCAAGCTGTGTCTCAGTTTGTTATGAGTTTGAGGGATAGGGCACGAGGGAATTATTAGATGTTTGATTTGAATTATATGTAATATGTAATTTCAATATTTAGATGAAAGTTTGAGGCTTTATTATTTTTTTCTGTAAGTGAGAAAGATTATATATAATATGTGTAATAATTGTTGGTTTGTGAGAGATGAACAGAGGAAAACAGATGATTAATTGATTTTAGTCAAGTAAAAGTTGTAAATAAGTGTAATATTCTTGCTCTACCTTTTAATCTGTTTATGTATATTTGAAATAAGGGTAAATATGTAAATTTAACAATAAAGTCTTTTGTCAGGAGTGTCTGACACTATAATTGTTTTTATGATAAAAAGTACACATAAACTTTATAAAATAGGGCGATTTTAACAAACAAAAAAAAGTTAATACTGTTAACTTTTGGTTATTTTTTGGTTTGTAGTCCCACAATAATTAATTTTAAATTATTCTTTTAAATTTTTTATTTTTATTTTTATTTTTCCCTCCCCCTCCCTCCCTCTACCAGGTCCCATGTCAGAATTAAAGGCATAGATACAGATGCATGCGTTGAGAAAGATAAGTTACAATGCAAAATGTCAACAACTCTGAATGATCCTAGGAGCTGAATTATATCCCTGCAAACCACATCTTGACAATTCTGGAGCGACTTCATTGAATCGATGTTTCTCTTTTTGTTGATCCATAGCTGAAGGGGATCAATGTGCTGTTGGGAAATGATGGACTTATATAAGATGATGGACTTACTTGGAATTAGACCAGGAGGTTTGTTGGGGAAGACGGAAGAGACGGAGGGGACGAAGGAGGGAGGAGGGAGGAGGGGGAGAATATTTTTTTTTTAAATAATAATTTAAAATTAATTAATGTGGAACTCACAAAACAAAAAGTAACCAAACGTTAATGTTGTTAATTTCTGTGTTAAAATTACCCCATTTTATAGAGTTTATTTGTATTTTTTGTCCTAAAAAAACTTTATGATATTAGAGGCTTCTGACGCAAAACTTTGTTATTAAATTTGTAGCTTCACAATTGAAATAATTGAAGGAGTAAGGTTACTAAATTTTAATAAAGGGAAGTTATAAGATAAAAAAATTAATAAAAATTTTGTTAAAAAATTTAAACTACACCTTTTAAATTTTTTTCAAACCTAATAAAAAAATTTTCTTTCCCTCATAGAAAACAGTCTTTGACTTCAACATGTGATTAGGGAAAATATTGAAAAAGGTTTTCTTTTCATAGTAAAAGTGTTTTGCCAACCTACCTATAATGAATTTAATGGATATAAACAAATAAAAATAATTTATTGACGAAATAAAGGTGTATCAGGTTATATTACATAGGATCCATCTAACATAAAATAAATTCATCATCTCAAATAATCAGAAATTTAACATAGATAATAAATTCAATTTGACCTCTTGATAACACAAGTTTAGGAGGATTATCTGAACTCATCATATTTGGATATTCTTGGAGGAAAGGAGGCTGTTGAGCGACTGATTGAATTTAGCTTAGATATAGGAAAAACGCAGATAACATGAAAATAGCCTTTAAATCATTGACCCTCAAAATTTTATTTCATTTTTTTTAAAGTACAGTGATATTTCAAAATTTTATGAAGTTTATTTGACAGGGGGTTAACTGAAATTTTTCCTATATTTATTTGCAGGTGACATGAAAATGGTGAGCCTATAGGTTTAAGTCACCGTATTATATTACCAACGTGGTTTCTTGTTCTGTGCCTAGATAATTAATTGATAGTATATTACACTAGAAATTTGATAATTAACATTACATTACATGGAGTTGATGAGTGATATTTTTTTTTCTTCAAAAAATACTTGGCAGCAACTACAACGTCAACTACATAAATTGTACAGTGTTATTGTATATTGTTAATAATCAAATCTTTTGATGTTTTGTTAATTAAAAAATTACATTCAATGACTTTATTAAGCATGCTTTTCACTTTTTAATTTACTTTTTTTTAGGACTTCATAATATCTTATCTACCCTTTCCCTAAGAACTCTTAACAAGCTTCTTTATACATGTTCAAAGCATATCAAACTATTTTCTATCATTTTATTTTTAATAAACACATTAATCAATGTTGTCATGAAGGGTCAGAAAACTTTTAACTTGATAATATAGATCCTCTATATAATGAAAGGTCACCGATTGGAACCTACGAGCAACCTCAATCCACTAGTGGGCGGCGCAAACAATGGCTAGACACCATTACTTTTACGCCGGAAGTTACATTGAATTATTAAGCTCCCTGTCATTATCAGAATTTAAGACAAAAGAGTACAACAACACGTTGCGTACCTACCCACCACATCATAGACATGCGGTAGAGAATTCCCAAATTTTTTTTAATTACAACTACATCCCTAATTAATCTTCAATCAGGTTTAAAAAATATTAAATTATATTTTAGTCCTTAAAAACATGGGAGATATTAAATCAATGGTATTAATACCATGTTTTTAAAAAGTTATCAAAAACACATGCGATTTAATATAAATCAGTTCTCTAAAAACTTTAATATAATTCAATAACTTTTTGATATTTGGATATGATTATCCCAATTTGTCGCTGGACAAATCGGTGAAGAATTTTCAAAAGGTAAAGAAATAAGTAATAGTAATATCTCTTCTATTCTTTGTAAACCCATTAAAGCTATACAAGACTTGAACCCGGTAATCCTCAAATTCGATTTCAAAAGGTTTTGTTCCGAAGTTTCCATGGAGAAAACAACACACATAGCAGTGGTTTCAAGTCCTGGATTTAGCCATCTGATACCTATTCTTGAATTCTCCAAGAGACTTGTTCATCTTCACCCAGATTTTCATGTCACTTTCATCATACCCTCACTAGAATCACCTCCTCCTGCCTCCATAGCCTACCTTCAAAATCTTCCTCCAAACATCAAATCCATTTTTCTTCCTCCTATTTCCAAACAAGACTTACCACAAGATAAGCACATAGCAGTCCAAATTCAACTCACAGTTACCAAATCTTTGCCATCTTTACACAATGAACTGAAGTCCCTGAATTCAAAATCTCCTTTGGCTGCTATAGTTTCAGATTCCTTTGCATCTGAGGTACTAAGTTTCGCAAAGGAACTAAACACTTTGTCTTTCCTTTACTACCCTTCAAATGCTTCAACGCTTTCCTTTTGCCTCTATCTCCCAACTCTTCACGAAGAGATTTCTGGTGAATTCAGAGATGTTCAGGGACCTATCAATATTCCTGGTTGTCTGCCACTTCATGGTAGAGATCTCCCTGACCCAGTTGAAAATCGATCCTCTGAATATTACAACATGTTCCTACAACGAAACAAGAGATTCTTATCTCTTGATGGTTTATTGGTTAACAGCTTCAATGAGATTGAAGAAAGGGCTATAAGAGTGTTGACACAGAAAGAAAGCAATTATCCACCTGTGTATCCGGTTGGACCCATCACACAAACTGGATCAAATAGTGAAGAAAATGGGTCAGAGAGTCTGAAGTGGTTGGAGAATAAATTACCTTGTTCAGTTTTATATGTTTCTTTTGGAAGTGGTGGGACATTATCTCAAGATCAAACCAATGAGCTAGCTTTTGGTTTGGAACAGAGTGGACAGAAATTCTTATGGGTTCTTAGAGCTCCAAGTAACTCAGTTCATGCTGCTTACCTTGGTTCTACAAATGAGAATCCTTTAGATTTTTTACCAAATGGTTTTTTGGAGAGAACCAAAGATCGAGGTTTTGTTATTCCTTCTTGGGCTCCTCAGATTTCAATCCTTAGTCATAGTTCTGTTGGTGGGTTTTTGTGTCATTGTGGTTGGAACTCTATACTTGAGAGTGTACAGAGGGGAGTACCGTTAATTGCTTGGCCACTTTTTGCGGAGCAGAAAATGAATGCTATTTTATTAACTGATGGTCTTAAGGTGGCATTAAGACCCAAAGTAAATGAAAATGGCATAGTTGAAAGGCAGGAGATTGCTCAATTGGTAAAGATTTTGATGGAAGGTGAAGAGGGTAGACAAATTCGCAAGAGAATGGAGGATTTAAAGGATGCTTCTCATAACGCATTCAAAGAAGACGGTTCTTCTACAAAGACACTCTCTGATTTGGCATTTCGATGGAAGAATTTAAAAGGCATATAATAAAGTCATGTACTCATCGTTCATCGATTTTATTTTGTTTAACTCAATTGGCTTCATCTATTGAAAATGTTCTCTTTTGGGTATATATTATAATGAATGATTTCTTGCTAAATTTATGTACACCGATAGCATTTCATTTGCTAGTTTATGAGGACAATGCAAACATCAGTTTAATACTTATCCAATCTTAAATATTATATATATTTAACTAGTTTGATTAAATTAATTATGTTAGTTATGTTAGTTGATTTGGTATGTTATTTTTTAAAACGTCCCAATCATCTTCCCTTATTACCTCCCAATCTTTTACTTCATTATTGTTTGACGAATACCAATCGAGTTAATTTAGGAAGAAGTTGTCAAAAATTACAATTATGTGCTATGTTTAAGACCCGATGGCCACCAAAGACCTCATCACGTGAAGAGGTGAAACCAAATCTTAATGGTGCACAAGAACCAACCAACAAGATAAACACAATCAATATGCACATGTAAAATGTTTCTAAAAAGGTTGGTAATAAATCACAATAAGTTTCTCAAAATCCACAATGATAAAGGAGCATGGAGTGGCAAGACTTTAAAGGCAGCTGAACTAAACATGGAGCAAGCTCAAGGATGGAAACCCAACATTCTAAAAGACCCATTACAAGGCATTAGGGGCCTGATGATAAGAGCAAGGACCAAAGCCATGAAGGAGGTCCTGAATTACTTCATAAGAGATCTTAAAGAGTTGGAGCCCAACTACATTAAAGAGTCATCCATTCATATGTCCAACAAGAGCCAAATAAAGGTTGTCACAATGTTAGAAGCCCAACAATGATGTACAAGGCCTAAGTGGTGTTCATATTGAAGAATTCACTTAAACTACATGTGACAAGCATGTGCTTTTGGAGAAGGAGCATAAATGGCATTTTGGATAATTCAAGAAGCATCTAGAACACTTCCTTATGCATTAAATTTGATTGCATTTCATTTTAATTAAGTCTCTTATTATATTTCCATGAAATAAGGCCATTTGGTCAATAATGTTGTAGGATATCTTGTCTTATTTTCCTATTTTGAATAGCTGACTTTTTTCTTCAAGAAGAAGTCATTTCTTTGTATGGAATAGTGCCATTCAAAATGCCAATCATCATTAATGCACCATTGATGTCTTAGGGTTTTCTTCATTCTAGAGTATTCTATTGTTGCCTATATAAAGGCTTGCTTTATACTAAATTTTTCAGACTTTCTCTTGTGTGAGCATTCCTTGCATCTTTGTATTCTCGTGAGAATACTTGACTGTATCAAGGACTGATCATCCTTGTGGTGTCTTTGTGGGCTAGGGTTGTAAGAGACAGGTACTCTTCCTCCCATCGATCATCCGTGTTGCTTTATCTTTCATTATACTTGTCTTCTAACCGATTCGCTCCCCAATTTTATATCACACAATGATTTCTGAACTTCAACACAAAATGCATATTCCTTCAAAAAATGCTCAATTGCCACAATAATCAATCATATCATATTTAACCCACATAATCAAAAGGAACATTTTCAAAGGCCTATTAGCCTGAATTCCAAAATATAACCATTTATAAAAGCTTACCAACAACACACCCACACATAAGACAAGGAAAATGGTTACCCTTTTGAAGCAAATGAGTGTTACCACAAGTGTTAGCCTTGATGCTCAACGAACCAAAATTAAGACTCTACAACCAACAATGCAACCAATTCCATGTCAATCTTTTTCTTATATATATTTAAAAGGGTTAATATAACTTTTGGTCCTTGAACTTTCACTCAATTTTGGTTTTGGTCCCTGAACTTTAAAATTTTTGGTTTTGGTCCTTGAACTTTCGGTCAATTTTGGTTTTGGTCCCTGAATTTTGAAATTTTTGGTTTTGGTCCCTGAACTTTGGGTCAATTTTGGTCTTGGTCCCTGAACTTTCAGTAATTTTGGTTTTGGTCCCTCAGTTTAAAAAAAGCTTCAGAAAAAAGAAATTAAAGTTGAGGGACCAAAACCAAAATTACTGAAAGTTCAGGGACCAAGACCAAAATTGACCCAAAGTTCAGGGACCAAAACCAAAAATTTCAAAGTTCAGGGACTAAAACCAAAATTGACCGAAAGTTCAGGGACCAAAACCAAAAAATTTAAAGTTCAGGGACCAAAACCAAAATTGAGTGAAAGTTCAAGGACCAAAAGTTATATTAACCCTATTTAAAATAACCCAAACCCAAGACTCACATCCCAAGGTTTCTAAGACCTATTTCTAATCACAAAACCTATTGTCCACAATTAATTCCAATATTACATATTCACCCCTATGCACCAATTAAACCTTTTTATCCTCCGATCATAACAAATAATCATCAATAAACCTCTTATCTAATTCTCAAACACCTCCTTTAATTAAAATCCACCTCTAGGCCAATCACGTAACACCTACCTCAAGCCAAGATATCATTCATCTAATCACTCAACCATCATTCGCCATCATAATTCAAGTTAATTACTACAACCATTAAACACTCAAAACAAGGTTATAATTCCAAACCGCTTTAATAAGATCAATTTTTCAAAATTTTATAAGACCAAAACTTGAATTGAGCCACCACCCAAGAATTCAAAGCTTTAAAAACCATCTTTCAACACCAATAAACATATTCAAATCATAAAAACCCCTTGACAACACATATCTTTAAAGTATACACCAAAATTCCAAAGTTTTTGAAATTTTGTTGAGCCAAAATCTTAATTAAGCCAATACCCTATAAATTTAGAGTTTAAAAATCATTAAACATTATCAATTAGCTTCTTGAAAACAACCCCATTTCACAACATGAATTTTTGAAATTCAAGTTCAACCCCAAAATTCTCCAAACTTTGTTATGCCAAAAATCATTCTAGCTCAAAACTCAAGTACCCATAAGATTTAGAACCATTCTTAGGTAGAAATAATTAAGATCATTGAAACAAAAAAACATTACAAATGTGAAATTTTCGGATTCTTATAGAATCGTAGGCAAATCAAGCTTACAACAAGTCCAAATTAAGGTTTGAACATTTCTCAATAGAGATGAATTATAAATATTGCTTAGGATGGGTTAAAAGCTAAGAAGCTTATAAATTAACAAAAACACTCCACAAACCCAAATTTTTGGAATATGGGAGAACATTAAAGTTTCATCAAGAACACTTGATAAAAAGAGAGGAAAATGAAAAGAAAGGAAAGAAGAAGAGATTACCAAGGTTTGGAGCCCAAAGAGCCTTTATTTCTCTAGCCAAATTCGTGCCCTAGCAAAGTTCCTTACACCCTCTCCCAGCCTCTCTCTCCAAAATATAACATATGGAACCCTAAATTTCAGAAAACGCCAATATATGGGCGTCAAAATTTTTGGGAGTTTGCCATGGATTTGCTTCCAACATATCTGGAACAATCGATTTGTATATCATTAAGGCTTATCCTCTACCACTAGGCGACAAGGTGGAATTCAACGAGTCATATTCCAGTATCCAGAACCACGAAAGGTTAGAACTCGACGGGGTCAAATTCCTGTACCCAGAACCATAAAGGGTCACATTCCCTCTTTACAGTATCATAAGTCTTTGTGGGTAAACAGGGTACCTCATCATGTGATAAGTAACCATAACCAATACACAGGTGTTTGTTAGAATAATGAGTTTTGATGATAACTAAACATAACTTAGGCTTAAAGAAAGGTTGGACATAGATCAAGAATAACTTAGAAACAATCTGATAGAAAATGTTAAGTACTGCCCAATCGATAAAGATTAGATTATCAGTTAAGAAACTAAGGCATTGATCGATCAAGGATAGATCAAAGACAGATCAGAGTTAGATTAGAGGTTTGAATCATAGGCGCCCAATCGATCAAACACCCCTGTGATCAATCAGAGAGATAAAAATGAACTAAGTAATAGCAGCGTGATCGATTGGAGGAATTAGAAGAACATAGTGTAATCGAACTGTTGCAACTGATCGATCACGGCTCCCCTATGATAGATCAGAAAGACCAAAGTATAACTCAAGCCTAACCTAAGCCTAATCCATCAGAGAAGGATAATCGATCAAGAATAGTGAGTAATCGATCAGAAAATACTTGTAATCTGAATATAATCTGAGTGTGATCGATTATGTAAGCCTAATCGATCAGGAACCCTGTGATCGGTCAGGCAAGGTATTTTCTAATGTCATATTAATTGATGTATGTAACACCTGGACTTTTACTACTATATTATAGCCTTTTAATTGAATTATAACCACTTTTTAATGTCAGAAGCCCAAAAATACACAAAAATTTAAAACTTTTCTTCTAAGACATTAGACCAACCCTCTGTTGGTTGGAATGGGCTTTTCAGACAAATTGAAATAACTTAAAACTTTTTGTAAAATAAAGTGGTTAATAAAACAATTAAAAATACGCTAACCCTATTAGGGTATCTATTCTCAATTCATAATACTTAGGAAATTTAAATCCCTTTAAATTTATACACTTCTATTTTATGTACTTTCTACTAATAATTTAATAATTTAATTTTACATCATATATAAATAACATTACTAGAATATTTAACTACCTTTTACTTTTCAAATTATAATCCTAATTTCTTCATCTAATCTTCTTTCCCAGCTAGCTTTTCCCATCCTGCGTACTGAAAATGTTTGGGGAAAGAGTGAGATTGGAAATCCCAATAGCAGTTTCTTTCATTAACATATATGATCATACTAGTATTGTCATGTATATATTTCATAAAACTGCCCAAATGATGATAGTCTTACTCCTATTAATCTGTGTGCGATCCGCACCTACCAACCACTGATAACGATACTTTCGTTAACTAGTGGAGGCTCTACCTGCAGGATTTCTCGTTATAACAATCCCGTTATAACTAAACTGGTTTGGCAAAGGGGTAACGAACCACCTAAGCCTGGAGTACTCCAACTGAGGAATAACAACTTACCAACTAAATGCAACAGTTATTACAAAATAATACATGCAATTAAATTGTTATTGAAATAAACTGCTACCTGAACTCCAAGCTTAGTCTTTATTTGCTCCTTTCCTTTCCACTGACCTCCTCAGCTTATGTCAATATCTATACCTATTTACATATAATATATAAATAATTAATTAATATCTATATTCCTAGATAACTATCCGGCGTCTCTCACAGATCCTAATTTAACTAATACTACCCCATTCTTGGTATTAGTGAAAGATTACAGTCTACTATAATTATCTTAACCCCTTTTAAAATTAAAAGGGTCAATTACAAATAATTTATTTTAATTAATAATTCTGATTCTCATTATCATCTTTTTCGAAGTTAAATGTAAAGATCCCAATGACTTAATCCTCAACAGACATTTTACAATCATTAATTAATATACACATAACACAAGCATAAGAATATTCTTACTATTTTAAATCAAATTTATATTTCCTATTGATCACTTACTTTTTACCCTAAAGTCTAATTCCCGACTCACATATCCAAATACAGAAATTCGAATAGGATAAAACCGGAAATTCATTTTCAAAATAGCATCATCAATGATTAGTTCAAACAAGAAATCACAGCAAACATTTGATCCACAATCCACATACCATAGTCAATTTATTAAATCCCAATTTACATTTCCCTAGATTCATACCTCCCTAGAAATCAAGTAGATAATCAACACAGCATAACCATTATACCACTCAAGCTTCAGATTCTATCTTTTAATTTGTTCTAATAATATTTCTTACTACTTAAAATAATCATCAAATAACATTCTTAACCACATGTTAGATATCTTTGCATTTTACAACTTAAACCAAACCATTCACACTCATATTCTCTTACAACACATTTAAAGAAACTTTATTACTTAAATCCCAAAAACAAATTCCAGCAAAACCATGATATCCATAAAACTTTAGTGAAACAAAGGCTTAGGTTCACTTAAATAAAGTTACGGCCAAGGTACAATCAAGTTTCATCAAACACCAATAGAATACATATGCACATCTATTACCTATTATTGTATACATTATTCTTTTCGAAGATTTAGACCATTGCATTTATTTTAACTTGTAACTCTTTCATCTAGCTTTAATATTATATATATATATATATATATTTAACAATCATTTAAAAGTCCTGAATCTTTAACTTAGAAAAATCTAGTTTCATTATCAAAACCGATTTCTTCATTACAAAGTTCTGATTTAACTTTAAACATTCATATTGATTATTTCTCATGAGGAACATAAATTAACAAGACCCAAATCATATTTCAATTTCTAAACACTGATTACCAATAAGAATCTTCCACTTTAAACCTTGAATAATTTAATGACATATCTGTACAGACCATCCTTTAAACCTCTTCACTAGCATCCTCAATTTAATACTCATAACATTCTAAAATACGCCCTAATCTTTTTGAGCCACCTACTTCTCTCATGAACATCATTATTTAAATTCAAGGAAATAATTTAATTTGAATTCCTAACCAATATTTTTTTAAAGAATTCGAATTCATATAATCTCCTTAGCTATGGCTAATTTCAACCACAGGAAACAATCAAAATGACTCAATCTCCCAAGATTAAAATCTATCTCCAAAGTAAAGCTCAACTTTATTAGACTATCATCACAACAATATTAAATTTTCCTCCAGAGAGACTTTGGAGCAACACTTGTCATAAATCTCTAAAACTAATTTCCAACTTCTAGAAAATGATCCCCTGGCATTTCCTTAATAAATACCACTGCATAAAGATTTAATTTAACCTTACAGTAACTATTTTCTGTATTCGCCTAACTTAATTCCATCATGTTTAACCATAAACAATGCCATAAGACATTGGGCAACATCCCTTTTAGCTCCCTAGTTTACTCTTTTAGTTTCTTTCCTTTCAATTACCATGCAGAACAGAACATTGAACAAATAAGGAACAAGGAAATCCAATTCAATATAATAAATCATCATTAACACACTTCATATGGACCGAAACAGTGCAGAGGCAATCAAGCATATAAGGAACACTTAAATTGTTTAAACAAAACAGAAACTTGCTTAGGACAACAAGAAGCACCAACCATATTGACATCACAATAATTCTTTCTCCTCTACCACCGACCAGAGCAGAAAACAGAGGAGGACATAGCAGAATTCAAGAACAAAAGAGAGCAAAATCACAGCATCTTTAATTCAAATTAAACATCAATCTTCACACCATTAAACATCAAAACTTCCCCTTCTCTTGTCATGGAAGCCGCCGGCCAGAACATCACCAATAGGGAAAAAAACAACAATCCATTACAAATCAATTTAAAATTAATCTTACGCCATCCAGCATTAAGTTCGTCTTCTCATCCATGCTTAAGAACGAGAATCACAGAAAGAAAGAAGAACAAGATTTCGGCTAAACAGAGAAGGACAGGGGAAGAACAAAAGTCAAACTTCAACAAATCAAACATACAAGACACCCTATACATTTAAACCTACTCCCAATCATCTTTTAATTGAGCTTTAATTCAATTCTTGCCCGGAATAAACAAGAATAGCGATGGATGAACAGTGACAGGAGGAAGAAATTTGGAAAAATCTCACCAAAGCCACTCTATTGTTCAAATCCGTTCCCAGGAATGATTAATCGAAACCTAGGCATCCATTTCAAGTATTTTGAAGCTCCGAAAACCCCTAAAATTTTGAATCACTCCCTCCCATTGAAGCCTGAAATCGGACAAGAAAGAGGGAGAAATGGAAGGAAAAAGCTCACCCAATGCTCCTTCAAGCTTTTGGAACACTTGGCTCCCCTTGATGCCGCCGATTGCCGTCGAAATCGCCGCCAGGCCGGAAGAACGAAGACGAACAGAGGGAGCCCAAGAGTGAAGAGAGGAAACAAGGGTGTATGTGTGTGTCTGTGTATTCGGTGAGAGAGGGAAGAAAGAAATAAAAAAAATTGAAGGAGAGTAAATGGTTAAGGACACGTGTATGGTCCATGTTTAAAGAGAAATGTGATATTTTGTTTTTATGGGTATTTTACTATCTTGCCCTCCCCTTTTTAATTGAAAATACTTTCAACTAGGGGCAGATATTGTCTTTTCTATTTTCTATTTCCTATTTTCCTCTTAAATCATAATTTTATTTACCATCATCACCTGGAAATATACCTAAGTCTGTCCCCAAAATAATTTCTCTAGATATGTTTTAACTTCTAAATTTCTTTATAAGACTTTTTAATTAATAACCAATACCCCAAAATTCTAAATATTCCTTTATTTAAATTTATCTCCCAACTACTTTGCCTTAGCTAATAAAGAAAATAAACCTTAAAAATTATTATAAAATACACCTAGCCTCATAAATTTGTTTATAAGGCTTTTTAATTTCTCAATACCTTTCTAAGTCTTCAATTAAATTCTCATTATTTCTTTTCCCCAAATTAGGTTTTATCTTCTAATTATTTCTCTTTATTTCTTATAGAAAATAAGCCTTAAAATTATTAAAAATACATAAATATCATAAATTTATTTTTCAATGCTTTTTAATATTTGAGTTACCTTCCTTAAAGAATAAAATAATTCCCTATTTCCTATTTTCTAAAATTTGGGATGTTACAATGTAGGTCCTGATCGATTTATGATTGATGTGTGATCGATCAGGAAACATGAAGAATAATCGATCATACACCAATAATCGATGTGGCGATAGGATTTAATTTAAACTGATTTGTCAGCCTATTTTAAGCTTTCAAGTACAAAAGTTGTTTAGGCCTATTTTGGGAAGTCATCATTAGACACATAAATCTGCCATTAGAGCCGTTTGACACAACAACTATGTTCTGCGATTAATGAAGAGAGAGGATCTCAAGCAAACCAAGTATAAAGGAGTTAATGCTACCTAGAACACATTATCCTCAACACTTCATCCATAATCATCTCTCATCTAAGAACAAGCAACGGCTTTGACTTCATCAACGGGCAGAATTCCAAAAACCAATATAAAAGCCTTGATGAAAAAGTTGGTGAAGGCATTGATTACATACATTGATTATTCTTGCTAAGTTACACTTACTGCATTCAATACTTACCAACTCTTAGAGAGATCATTCATTGTCTTCGTACTTCAGTGTGTATCACAATTAGTTCATTGAGTGAACAAGCATTCTGTAATCACATTTCAAGTGAGGTTTACTCTTAAGATAGTGGGATCTTAAGACTATGTTGTAATCTTACAAAGTATAAGGGGGAGTGATATGTAAGAGAGAGATCTTACTGTGAGGCCACTTGTAAAGGCTTTCAAGAACCTGTTTTAATCTTGGATTTAGTGGAACCTAATTGAGGTTGGAGAACTAGACGTAGGCCAAGATTTGGGCTGGACCAGTATAAGCTCTCTGTCTTAGTGCATTAAATTTTGAATTAGCACAATTCACCCCCCTCTTGTGCATTCCCGCCACTTTCATTTGGTATCAGAGCCAGATCTTCTCAGAACTTATTGGTCCAACGATCAAGAGAAGCAAAGATCCAACATGGTAGGATATGATTACATACTCCCTGAAGGAAGCTCAATCAGCAAGCCACCAGGCTTCATTGGAGAACACTATACCTTCTGGAAGATGAAGATGAGAACATTTATCAAAGTTGTTGGCTACACTCTTTGGAAGATAGTAGAAGATGGAGATATCGTTCCCGTCAAGACAAAAAAATGCACAAGAGCCAAAAAGTACTTTGAGCCAGAAAGAATACTTCAGAGTATGCTATCTTGAAACTGCTAAAGAGATATGGGATGCTCTGGAGGTTGCTTGTAACGTCCCGATTTTTAATAGTCCGGAAATTACATTCTATAGGCATTAGTTTAAAGTATGAGGGAGTTAAGTATTTTTCCCTAAGAATTCTCATAAAACATTAAGAGAGAATTTATAATAATTAAGTAGAATTTTTGCATGATAATATGGTATTATATGCTTAGAAAACCATCTAGTTTAGGGTTGGGTTTAGAAAATGGACTAGAGAAAGACCTTAGCCCATGAGAAATAGTAATTTCCCCTTGTGGAGCCTAGGTTGGCACCACATGTTATGAAGAAGGAAGGAATTATGTTGCAAATAATAAATAAAAAAGGAATTGTAATATGTGTAAGCATAAAATTATATTAGAAATAAATAAGAAAATAATAAGTGGAAATTCTTGTGAGCTATGTCATCATGACTCATGCATGATAAGAGAAAGAAGTCTCTCTTCCTTTCCCAATTAGCCACAAGTGGAGCATTAGGTAAAGAAAAGAAAGCATGAGTGGAAAATTAGGTAAAGGAAAGAAAAGAAAAGAAAGCATGAGTGGAGAATTAGGTGAAGGAAAGAAAAGCAAGAAAAGAAAAGAAAGCATGAGTGGAGTATTAGGTAGGATAAAGTCTCAATTCTATTGGGTAATGTGTGAAGTGGCTTGGAGTGATCTTTGCCCTCATTTCCCCTATAAATAGGACCTCTTCCATCCCATTCTACACACCAAAATTCGTAGCCCCAAAGAGAGTGAGAGAAAAAGGAGTGTTCTTGAGTGTTCTTGAGTGTTCTTGAGGAGCCTTGAAGGTTGGGACTCCAAGAGAAGTTGTAAAGCTTTAAGGTAGTACTTACTCTCTTACATTTCCAGCATTGTTTCAATATTGTGATGTGGTATTTGGCTGCCTTAATGAATCATGTTTGAAGTGATTATGTGTTTCTTATAATGCTATGGCCATATGTTATTATTTAAGAACATAAATGCTCACATGTATAAGTTATTGGTATTGCCATATCTTGTCCAATGTTAAACTTGCATGGTTGTTTGTTGAGTATTGTGCTGCTGAGATTTTCCCCAAAATCTCACCCCCCCAAATCTAAACCATTTTAGGAGCAAGTTCATCAAAGGAGAAAGAGAAGAAGCTAGCCTAGTCAAGATGAAGAATTCAATGTTCTTGTTTTTGTTATGCATCTTTGAACTCATGATAAATCTGTAATATTGTTGGGATGCTTTTGATTATGATGTTATTATGTTATCCTTTTGGATTTATGTATGTATATGGTCATTCTTGGCCATTAAGAACAAGTTTTAATTCATGCAAATGAAATGCTGTTTTTCTGGGTTCCATTCTGTGCAATGTCTATTGTTGATATTATTCGAGATAGAAGATGAATTCCTTTAGCTTTGGAATTTTTATGTAAAATAATAGACATGTAGGGATTTCTGAAAACCCAAAAACGAAGTAAATCGGAGTTATGTAGCTTAAGCTAAAAATCACGCAAGAAGGCCAATATTTCTGGGCGTGAAAACGAAGGCAGGTTGGGAAAATCAAATATCTGTATCACCTGGGTTGATGCATATTATGTTTGATATTTTTCCCAGAAAGAGGACTCTTCAAGCTTTAATTTGAGACTTGAACCAAGTCAAAACCATTTTTCTACAATTAGTTATGATGTTTCAAAGTTGCTGGAAAAGTTCCGCATTTTCAGCATTTTTCCAGAAATAAAGAAAAGTTTTAAAAGTTGTGGTTTTGATGTTCTAAGTCCCATATGAGCTTGAATATGATTCCCAAAGATTATTAGGCTTGGGAATGAGTCCTAGAAGTAGGTGTTACATTGCTCATGAAGGAACATCCGGAGTTAAGACTAGAAGAGCTGAACAATTAATCTCAGAATTTCATCTCTTTAAGATGGAGGAAGGAGAACCTATCAGGGAGTTGGAGATCAGGTTCACTCATCTAATAAACAACCTCACTGCCCTCGAAAGGAGAATTCCAGAAGCTAAGCAAGTGTCCAAGATTTTAAAAATTCTCACCCCAAAATGGCAAATGAAGGCCATAACTATCCAAAAAATGAGGGGAGAATAAATAAGGTCTACTACTGCACTATTTGGAAGCTTATTAGCAGAATATGAGTATACTATTAGGACTCAAAGAGAGCTCTACGAAGATAAGAAAAAAAAGAATCTAGCCCTCTTAGCTCCTACAAAAGATGATGAGGATGAGGAAGATGAGGAAGAACTAGATGATGATGAGATGGCCTTCATGGTCAGAAAATTTAGAAGATTCTTCAGAAATGGCATAAGATTCCAGAGAGGTGGCTCAAGCAATGCTAAAAGGGACTCTCAGAAGAATGCTCCCATGTGCTATGAATGCAAAAAGCCTGGGCACTATAAATCTGAATGCCCAAGTCTACAGAGAGTCAAAGAAAAGGAGAAAAAGAAAGAGAAGTTCTAGAGCAAAAAGAAAGCATATGTCTCCTCCATATGGGGAGATAACTCAGATGAAGAAACAAGTGATGCTGAGGAAACAGCCAACCTTTTCCTGGTAGCCCAAGAAGAATCTGACAATTAGGTATATTCTTCTGAACCATCTTTTTAAGAATTCCAAGATGCTTATAATGAATTACATATAGAGTTTGTGAAATTGGCAAAGGAAGTAGCTGTTTTGAGGAAAAGGAATAAAGAACTTGAAAAGAAGGCTGAGGAACCAAATTGTATTAAATATAAATAGATTTCAATCGAAAAGGTTTCTCAAGAAAATGAAAATTTTGAGTGCAAGACTTTTGAAAATCTCTTGAAGGAGAGGGAAAAGATTTCTGACGTTTTGAAAAAGTTTACTAAAAGCACTAAAGCATTAGATGTCATGCTAATGAAATAAAGAGCTTTCAGAGATATATCTGGTATAGGTTATGATTCAACATCCAAGTCTTTAAAAGAAAGGAAGTCAATATCTAAAGAAAAACCTTACCTAAAATTTTTCAGAAAGGCTTCAAATTATTCATCACCACTTAGTTTCTGCAATTTCTGTAATAGAAAGGGACACACTGATTCTACATGTTATCCCAAGAAACACGGTGTGTTTGGATTATATAAGTGGGTTCCTAAAGGGACTCAGCAGCCTAAAGTCCATCTGAACCAAAGGTATTAAACTAATCCTAAAGGACCCAAGAAAGTTTGGGTACCTAAATCTATGTAGTTTGTGCAGGTCTATCTCAAAGCATCCAACAACAACAATAAGTGGTACATAGATAGTGAATGCTCAAGACACATGACTAGAGATAAGGAGAAGTTTGATAATCTTATTATGAAAAATGGAGCCAAACTTAGTTTTGGTGGGAACCAGTCTGGAAGAATAGCTGGTGTAGGAGAAATTGGAACAATCAAAGATATCTATCTAGTTGATGGGCTATGTCACAACCTCCTAAATGTCAGTCAAAGTGCTGACAGAGGTAACTGGGTAATATTTTATTCACATGAATGCCTCATAATAGATAAGAAAGAACTAGCTATAGACAAATCAACCCTTAAGTATCGACTGAAAGCTAACAGAAATGGAAACTTATATACAATTGATCTAAATCAACAATTCTTTGAGAGATGCTTTATAAGTAATTCTGATAACTGTTGGCTGTGGAATAGAAGGTTAGCTCATGTGAATATGAATCAATTAGATAAGCTAGTCAAAGGGGATCTTGTTATAGGCTTACCTAACATAAAAATAAAAACTGATTTATTGTGTGAAGCATGTCAAAAAGGGAAACAAACCAAGTCCTCTTTTAAACCAAAGAAGGAAGTCTCCACTACTAGATCATTGGAACTGATTCATATGGACTTGATTGGTCTAGCAAGAGTGAAAAGTCTAGGAGGAAGTCTATACACTCTTGTGATAGTTGGTGACTATTCAAGGTTTACCTGGACTATTTTTCTTTCTTCTAAACATGATACTTTTGATGCCTTTTATCTATTTGCTAAGAAAGTGCAGAATGAAAACGGTCAGAAGATTAGTTTAATCAAGACAGATCATGGAGGAGAATTTGAAAACCAAAACTTCTTGGAGCTGTGTGAAGAAAATGGGATAAATCACAACTTCTCAACTCCTAGAAGACCTCAACAAAATGGAGTGGTTGAAAGGAAGAACAGAGTACTCACTGAAACGTCCAAAACAATGCTCAATAAAAGAGAAGTATCTCAAGTGTTTTGGGCAAGTGCAATGAGTATAGCCTACTACATATCCAATAGAGCTTACATATGAAAGGAATGGAGAAAACTCCATATGAGCTTTAAAAAGGAAGAAAGCCAAATGTAAGCCATCTCAAAGTCTTTGGTTCTAGATGCTTCATCCACAACAATGGAAAGGTAAACTTAGGTAAATTCGACCTTAAATCTGATCCTGGAATTTTCATTGGTTACTGATTAGAACCGTTCCTAATACACCTTGGGGTTCAAATGAAAAATTTAATTAACCAAGGATTGCACTAGTGGTGCTTTCCCGGATCGTCTCTTAAGGAGCCTAATGAACTAACTTAGGAAACTAAATGCATGAAAAGCTATAAAGTCGGGGGTTTTGAGATTTTGATTAAGGAAACTAAACTAGATTCTTTTTGGGATTTTTGTTATTAAGGAAAGCAATTAAAATAGATTTGAGAAAACTATTGAGAAGAACATGGGTCTCTTGATGAATTGGGCAACCTTCCTAGCTTCTAAAATGATATGGGAGTTTTTAAACCAAGTTCTAGTGCAAAACCTAAGGCAATCGCTCTTAGTCCAATTAACCTACTTAATCAACTAACGTGGCGCATCACTCATTCAATTAATTAAATAGGCAATCATTAAGTTTCAACTTGGTAGTGAAGATTCATGATAAACATGCAAAGAGACTCTTGTTAGAAGTAAATCTAACCATCTAACGTTGGACCTAGTGTCTAAACACACATACAATCGCACATGCATTCAACATATTCTAGAAATCCAAAAGGAATATAAATGAAGCATATCCATTGCATAATATCAAAAAAACAACACTTAGGTTCATACATATAAAAGACATCTCTTAATTACATGCATGACCATTTAAACAAAAGATCAAACAATAAAGCACACTTGTTCCAAGACCCATTACATATAACAAAAAGAATTGAAATACATAATAAGACTTAGACAAGAGAAACTAAATAACTCCCCATTAGAAACTGATAGAATATCCAGAGGCCTTGAATATGTTGATTATGAAGTCCAAGAAGTACTAATCCAATCAAAGGCTCGACAAGCCATCAAAGGTGCTCGAGGATTTTATATAGTGCTTACATGGAGGATGACATGGATTATTGCTTGGTTGACAGCCAAATATGTTGAGCTTGATGTGCCACAAAAAAGGGCACCCCCAAAGCCACCATGACATGTCCAATACACTTATTTGGGTATGAAGGAGTCTAATGGAGCTTTAATATTTCAAATTGGGGCCCTAATGCATATTGTAATGGACCAGGAGAGTTTTAGAATGTGATTCAACCATATTCAAGCCCAAATGGTTGTTTTAAAGGCCCAACATTGTTTTGGACAAAAATGATAAAATGAAGACTCCTTTGGAAGATACAAGAAGGTTCAAGAAGCAACACAAAGCTCCACATGCACCAAATCTGATGGGATTTTGTTTTATTTTATTCTAGAAGCTTTGTCATATCTTTCTATTTTGGCTTAGCTGACTTTTTCTTCAAGAAAAAGTCATTTATTTATATGGAATGATGCCAATCAAAATACCAATCATCATCATTGCACCATTAATTTCTTAGGGTTTTCTTTTGTTCTAGAGTATTCTATTGTTGCCTATATATAGGCTATGCATTGTACTAATTTGGAAGACTTGAATGAATTGAGACTCTTGTTTCTCTTGTGTGAGCTTTGCTTGCATCTTTGTATTCTCTTGAGAATACTTGACTGTATCAAGGACTGATCATCCTTGTGGTGTCTTTGTGGGCTAGGGTTGTAAGAGACGGGTACTCTTCCTCCCATCGATCATCGGTTCAGTGTTATCTTTTTCTCGTCTTAATACTTGTCTTCTAGCTTATCCGCTCCCCATAATACATCAGAAGCGTTGAAGCTCCGGTTGCCGTCCTCCATCAAGATCCCCACGAAGAACTTAGCCACTCATGCTCTTGAACACGATCGAATGGAATTTGGATTTGGAAGCCATGGGATTAAGGTGGGATTAGTGCAATTGGTGTAGATGAGTGAATGGAAGAGTGGAATTCGTGCAGAGGCTTGAAGGCAAGAGAATGGAAGGGATTGTGGTGAGTGGTGGTGAAATGGAAGAGAGAATTGGAGTGTTCTTGGGTGGTGATTTTCGTCCTCTTCATCTCTAATACCAAAAACAATTTATAAACCATCCAAATTGGCCTAGGGTTGCTTATTTTGATCTCCCAAAACAATTAGGAAAGGATTGGGGAAGACCCAATCAACCAATCTTCAAGAAACCTAGTCAAGATAGGAAATAATTGATTTGGAAACTTTCTAATCTTAATCTGGACCAAGGTTACTTGTTGGGGTCGAAAATATTGATTAAGAAACAATGGAAGAAGACCCAATTGCCAAAACAAGGAAATAAATTCAAATTAGGAATTTCCTGTTATGTTCAGGATTCGTGCCCTCGCCTTACCCCTTGCTATGGAGGTTCCACGGCAAGGCTACTTATTCTGGTGCCTTTTCTGTTCTTGGCCGTGGCCCTTGCTGTGGAGGTTCCAAGGCGAGGAGGGACTAAATTGAAAACTTTTATCAAGTTCTGGGTCTTTTCTCCTCTTTGTTCTTTTGCTTCTTTTTTCATTTGTGGCCTCATCCTTGCACCTATAATGGAAAATTAAAGTATATATGAGGTATTTTTAAGTTCATGAATGTGGAATACACAAATTAAAAGCCTAATATGCTCAAATTATCATCAGTATGCAATTAACTTCTTAAATATGAACCATACATGCAATTGTACCTAATTCCCATAGAATTCTCCTAAATCAAATATTAATTTCCCATTATTAGTGGTTAAAATCATATAATAATCATGCACAATCAGTTACTCTAACAGAAGTAAAGCCTACAGAGTGTTCAACATACGAACCTCTACTGTTGAAGAGTCAGTCCATGTAGTATTTGATGAAACTGACTCTAAACAGAAGCCTTTGACAAAGGAAGAAATTGATTTTTCAAATAAAGCTAAGCCTTCAACACAACCAATATCATCTCTCGATGAAGAAGGCCAAGATGATGATTCTCATGATAAACCAGCTGGGCCTTCAGCTTGGAAACATCATAAGGATCATCCTCCTGAGAAAATCATTGGTAATGTTAGTTGAGGTGTTAAAACTAGAAGCCAGATTCAAAATGAAATGCATTTCTCTGCCTTCATTTCTAAAATTGAACCATCTTGCATTGAAGAAGCACTAACAAACTATGACTGGATAGTTGCTATGCTAGAAGAGCTCAATCGATATGAGTGAAATCAAGTTTGGGATTTGGTATCTCGACCTTCAAACGATCCTATTATTGGGACCAAATGGGTTTTCAAAAACAAACTTGATGAATCTGGAACAGTAGTCAGAAACAAGGTAAGGCTTGTGGCCAAAGCATATAACCAAGAAGAAGGCATAGATTATAAAGAGACTTTTGCCCCAGTTGCTAGACTGGAAGCAATAAGATTACTCTTAGCCTTCGCATCCCTAAAAAACTTTAAACGTTATCAAATGGATGTGAAGAGTGCCTTTCTTAACGGATATATTATGGAGGAAGTATATGTTGAACAACCTTCTGGCTTTGAAGATCCTTCCAAACCTGATCATGTTTTCAAACTTAAAAGGGTTTATATGGACTTAAACAAGCACCTAGAGCTTGGTATGAAAGACTTAGCAATTTCCTTTTAGAAAATGGTTTTACTAGAGGAAAAGTATATATCACCTTGTTTATTCTACATAAACAGAAAAGCATGTTTATTGTACATATTTATGTTGATGATATCATTTTTGGTGCTACTGATGAAACTCTCTGTGAGGAATTTTCTAAGACTATACAGGGAGAATTTGAGATGTCTATGATGGGAGAACTGAACTTCTTCCTAGGTCTTCAAATCAAACAAAGAAGAGATGGAATATTTATCTCTCAGACTAAGTATGTAAAGGAGATCTTGAAGATGTTTGGAATGGACCTATCCAAAGAAGATGACACACCTATGAGCTCTACAGCATTACTGGATGCTGATGTAGAAGGGAAGGCCTTCAACCAATCCACATACAGAGGACTGATTGGATCTCTTCTATATTTGACTGCTAGCATACCAGACATCCAATTCAGTGTGGGAATATGTGCAAGATATCAAGCAAAACCAAAGGAATCCACCACAAATGTGTCAGAAGAATTCTAAGATATCTAGTTGGGACTCAAGAGCTTGAACTATAAAATACAAAGGGAACTCAAGAGTATCTCGTGGCTTACTCAAATTCAGATCATGTTGGCTACAAAACTGATAGAAAGAGTACCAGTGGTCAGTGTGAGTTCCTTGGAGACTATAATATCTAAAGAGAACTCAAGAGTATCTCATGGCTTACTCAAATTCAGATCATGCTGGCTACAAAACTGATAGAAACAGTACCAGTGGTCAGTGTGAGTTCCTTGGAGGATCCTTAGTTACATGGGAGAGCAAGAAGCAGAACTGTGTCTCTTTATCATCAACAGAAGCTAAATATATTGCTGCTGCAAGTTATTGTGCTCAAGTCTACGGCTTAAGCATCAATTAAAAGATTTGGTAATGGAATTTCCTGAAATCCCAATTCTCTGTGACAACACCAGTACAATCAGCTTAGCCAAAAATCCAGTACACCATTCAAGAACAAAGCACATTGATGTCAAACATCACTTCATCAGAGATCATATACAAAAGAAGGATGTCAAGGTGGAATTTCTCCCCACACACTTGCAGCTAGCAGATATCTTCACCAAACCTCTCGCAGCTAAATAATTTATGTTCATCACGAGAAAATTGGGAATGGTAAATCCCAATGAGTTTTAAGGCTATATCAATCTCTTAATCCTTTTTTAATTATTTAAATTATGTTTTTGTTTTTATGATAAGGAACTAACTTAGGCATCGGAGTGCCAAAATATCATTTTGCAGGTTCTGTGTTCAAAAGTGAATTTTCCATCGCCTCATCGATCAGAGAACTCTGATTGATCACAGAACATGTTCTGTGATTGATTAGACATCGATCAGAAGGAATAAAGGAGACAGCCCAATCGATTAAAGAAGGGAGGCAATCGATCATAGGTACCTGATCGATCATAAGGAAGGGGTAATCGATCAGGCATCGATTACTCAGCGTAGAGCCAATCGATCACAACAATCCCTAATCAATCAGACACATCCAATCAATCAGATGCTGAACTCTCTGATCGATCATAGGGCACACGTGATCGATCAGGCGCTAATGGTAACTTTTTACAATAGGCTTTTTTCTTTGACAGTTGCACAGATTTTCACTTTTACTCTCTCATATATACTTAACCCTTATAACTGTTGCATCATTTCACATTCACTTGCATTCATTTTCCATTATTTCGCTCATTCTCTTTTAAACCCTAACTGACTGAACCATCACTTCCCTTCAATAAACCTCTCTGTAACAGTCGTAACCGAAGCCATTCCTATTCGAAACACCATCATTCATGACCTTCCTCTATTTCGAACCATCAGTTGTGTCTCCAAGCTCTCTATATAAACCTCTCCATGGCACCCAAAATGATTATACCCAAAAATTACAGAGCCCAAGTTGTTCAAGATACAGTTCCTCTTCCTCCAGGCGACCTTGCTTTAACCTATAGACAAACCTCTCCTCCCTCAACTTCTCAACCCTCTGCAACCATGCCAAACACTCGAGTCCAAGCCTCCAAATCAAAAAGTAAGAGTTTTGCAACCAGTGTGAGGGAAGGTCGGAGAATTGATTTCTGGTGATACAGAAGTCCCAGTGGATCCTTCCTATGCCCAGGGTCCCATTGAGCCAGCATCAGAAGATATTAGGATAAGAACCTTTCTGCAATGCTGTGAGTACATGGACCTTGACTATCTTGAGAAAAATGGCTATCCTATGACATATTGGCTGGAACCATACAGGAAATGGATAGGGATAAAGAACCACTACAATGAGAAAGTGATCAAGGCTTTCTACTCCAACATGAAGGTTTCTGTTACTGAATCAGAGGGAAAAACTACTAGAATCAGGGTCTCCTCACAAATCAGAGGGAAGAACTTCTCCTTTGACTGGAAAGATTTGAATCAATGGCTTGGTATAGACAAACCAAAGTACAACATTTGGCAAGAGAAGTAGAAGTACTTAGAGGATGATCTCATGAAGGCCTATCAACCCACCAACCTTGTTTAAGGAACCCTCAAACCTATCCAGATGCCATTAGTTAATAGAGAGATTCACTATGCCTACTCTAGGTGCATGGTGAACGAGGTAGGGAATTTCACTCAGATTCTGGAGATTGACAACCCAGTATTAGCCATGCTTATCAACAAAGTTCCTGTCAATCCTGGACAACTGATTTGTGAAGAGTTCTAGAGGTTCCACAAACACAAGACTGTCAAAACGCCTCTTCCATTTCCACAGTTGGTGTCATTCATCCTAGCCAGTAATATGATTTGTTAGTTAGAAGGGGAGAAGAAAGTTGAACCACCCAGATGTGACCTAACCACTCTAAAGAAGATGAATCTATTACCTTTTGCTCAAAGAGAAGCGCCTACACCTATACAAGAAGGCATCCCTGAGGCAGGAGGTCAACCTCAGGAAGAACATGAAGAAGAAGTCCATTCCTCTACCTCCCAATCATATGAACCATTAGTACCAGAATCTGCCAGAAGGGCCTCTCTCTTAGAAGAAATGATCAATCAGATTGCAGGCAAAGTCACAGAAAATGTCATGGCAGAAGTGGCCTTAGAGAATCAAGCTGTGAAGGATAAGCTCTTGAAGAGGCTAGTGGAAGCCCTCAATGATTTAGTGGTAAAATGAGTACAAGAAAGTTCCCTGAAAATCTTCAAGGGGTATGATGCAATAGTGGACATGCACAAGTTCCTCCGCAACAGAATTGTTGGCCTTAAAGAAATTCTCAAGAAAAATTTTGAAGTTCCTGGCTCACCCTTAGAACCATTCCTTGGCCATGAAGCCTATCAAGTATCCCCCATCCATTTCTCTCCTCGTCAATCACCCTCTCCATTCACCCAAACACAAGTTTGGAGATTATGACTTAGACACCAAGCACTGGACGAGTGGCTCATATTCAGACTAAACCAGAGAACCCCTCATTTGCATTAATTATTCTCAATGTATCATTCATCTTTTATATCTGTCTTATTTAAGTACCTGTCTCTTATAATTTTTACATGTTTTGTCCTATTATTTTGTTTCCCAGTTGTATTACATGACTCATAATATTATAATGCCTATGTTTATCAGATCACATTTCTTGTTCAATCTGCGCCCTCTGATTATCTTTAAGTATAACTTATGTTTGGTCATCATCAAAAAGGGGGAGAATGTTAGAATAATGAGTTTTGATGATAACTACACATAAATTAGGCATAAAGAAAGGTTGGACATAGATCAGGAATAACTTAGAAACAATCTGATAGAAAATGCTAAGTATTGCCCAATCGATCAGGATCACATTATCAGTTAAGAAACTAAGGCATTGATCGATCAGGGATAGATCAGAGACAGATCAAATTTAGATTAGAGGTTTGAATCATAGGCGCCCAATCGATCAGACACCCATGTGATCGATCAGAGAGGTAAAAATGAACTAAGTAATCTCAGCGTGCTTGATTGGAGGAATTAGAAGAACTTAGTGTAATCGAACTGTTGCATCTGATCGATCAGGGCTCCCCTATGATCGATCAGAAAGACCAAAGTATTACTCAAGCCTAACCTAAGCCTTATTGATCAGAGAAGGATAATCAATCACAGAATAGTGAGTAATCGATCAGAAAATACTTGTAATCTGAATATAATTTGAGTGTGATCAATTATGTAAGCCTAATCGATCAGGGGCTCCTGTGATCGATCAAACAAGGTATTTTCTAATGTCATATTAAGTTATGTAGGTCATGATCAATGTATGATCGACGTGTGATTGATTATGAAACATAAAGAATAAGCGTTCAAAGACCAATGATCGATGTGGCAATAGGATTTAATTCAAACTGAATTGTCAGCCTATTTTAAGCTTTCAAGTACAAAAGTTGTTTAGGCCTATTTTGGGAAGTTATCATTAGACACATAAATCTGCCATTAGAGTAGTTTGACACGATAACTATGTTCTGTGATTAATGAAGAAAGAGGATCTGAAGCAAACCAAGTACAACGGAGTTAATGCTACCCAGAACACATTCTCCTCAACACTCCATCCATAATCATCTCTCACTAAGAACAAGCAACGACTATAACTTCATCAATGGGCAGAATTCCAGAAACCAATATAAAAGCATTAATAAGAAGTTGGTGAAGGCATTGATTACATACATTGATTATTCTTGCTAAGTCACACTTACTACATTCAATACTTACCAACTCTTAGAGAGATCATTCATTGTCTTCGTACTTCAGTGTGTATCACAATCAGTTCATTTAGTGAACAAGCATTCTGTAATCACATTTCAAGTTAGGTTTACTCTTAAGATAGTGGGATCTTAAGACTATGTTGTAATCTTACAAAGTATAAGGGGGAGTGATATGTAAGAGAGACATCTTACTGTGAGGCCACTTGTAAAGGATTTCAGGAGCCTGTTTTAATCTTGAGATTTAGTTGAACCCAACTGAAGTTAAAGAACTAGACATAGGCCAAGATTTGTGCTGAACCAGTATAAGCTCTTTGTCTCAGTGCATTAAATTTTGAATTAGCACAATTCACCCCCCCTCTTGTGCATTCCTACCACTTTTAGTGCTAATCTACCATACAACGTATGCATATCATCGATAATGCACTTTCACCAAAACTAGGTACTCAGTCATTAAATTATATCAAAAACCCATGCAATGTGATGTTTCCAAAACCATAAATATATCATTTCCAAAATTATATACAACACATAATATATCATTTTCAACAATAAGAATCCCACATGATGGTGTATATCAAAATAATCAGTTTAAAGTCATTCAATTCACATATACAACAATAATCCAAAAGTTGTAAGAGTTTCATAATACCCTTAATAACAAAGTACATGCACACTGAGGACACAAGTAATAAGAGATTACCACTATGGTGTCAAACCAAGTATCCCAGATCCTTATCACACCTATAAGGTCTATAATGATGCTAGTAAGCATGGATTAGGTTACATATTGATGCAGCAAGAAAGAGTTGTAGCGTATGCCTCTGGATAGCTAAAGACTCATAAAGAGAATTCCCCCACACACGACTTGGAGTTAGCAGCGGTAATGTGCACTCTCACAACATGGAGGTACTATCTATATGGAGTTGAATATGAGACAAAGAAAAATGATGGAGCTTCTCAAAGACTAAGAGTATATGCTGAAGTAGTACCGTCTAGGAAAGGCAGACATTGTAGCTAACGCCCTAAGTAGAAAGGTTATCCAAGTTGCCGGCCTTATGATCAAAGAGTAAGAAATAGTTTCTAGAAAAAAAAGAAATTTAAACCTAGCATTTAGCGTGCAAATTGTAAGCATTTTACGAAAATGTACAAAGGATGAGAATGAGAAGATATGTTAAAAGAGGTGCATGAAAAATGTTATTAGGAAAGAGGAAATAGGCACGACGCTAAGGTTTAGTAAAGCATATCATTCATGGATAGTAAGATAAAGGAAGATATGCTAAAAGCTTACATGTTAGAGATGAAGGGAAATAGGATATACACTTACCATCGATAGAGTTTGTCTATAATATTAGTTATAATGTGAGCATTTTAATCGGTCCATGTTAGGCTCTCTATGGTAGAAAGTCTAGGTATCTACTATATTTGACAAAATTTGAAAGAAAGAAGTAAATTAGGTCATAATTAAAGCTTCTCAAAATTTTGCAATGATCAAGTAGAGGCTTGAAACAACTCATGAAGACAGAAGAGTTATGTAGAAAAGAAAAGAAGACCGTTAGAATTGAAGATGAGGATTATGTTTTCCTAAAGATATCTCCCATGACTGAATAAGAAGGGCTCTTAAGTCAAGGAAGTTAAGCCCTAAGTTTATAGGACCGTTTTAAATTCTTTCAAGAGTTAGTCCAGTAGTTTATAGAATAGCCTTACCTCCTAATTTAAGTAAGATTCATGATATCTTTCACATTTCCCGAATAAAGAAGTAATAGCCAGATCCAGCGCATGTCATAAAGTATGAGGACATTGCTCTGCAAGACAACTTGTCTTTTGAAGAAAGACCTCAACGAATCATAGATTCTATGGTCAAGCAGCTGAGGAATAAGAGTATTCTGCTAATCAAGGTTGTCTGGAGAGGGTCATCCGCTGAAGAAGCTACGTGGGAAATGGAAGATGCTATGAAGGAAAAGTATCCCAATATATTTAGTAAAGGTATGTATAAAATTTCGAGGACGAAATTTTTTTTAGGAGGGTAGAAATGTAACATCCCGATTCTTAATAGTCTGGAAATTACATTCTATAGGCATTAGTTTAAAGCGTGAGGAAGTTTAAGTATTTATTGATAATTTTTCATAAGAATTCTCATAAAATATTAAGAGAGAACCTATAATAATTAAGTAGAAATTTTCATGTTAATGAGATGATATTATTTGCTTAGAAACTCATCTAGTTTAGGATTGGGCTTAGAAAATGGACTAGAGAAAGACCTTAGCCCATAAGAAATGGTAATTCCGCCTTGTGGAGCTTAGGGTAGCGCCACATGTCATGGAAAAGGGAGAAAATTATGTTGCAAATAATAAATAGAAAAGGAATTGAAATATGTGTAAGCATAAATTATATTACAAAGAAAAGATTGTGTAATGACCAATAGAATGCATGCAAGGGAAAAAGTAGAAGGGATTATCATGACAAGATGACCAATAGGAAGACATGCAAGGAAATAAATCAAAATAGAAAATAAAGTATAATAAGAGAGCAAACGGAAATGCATGCAAGAGATAAAAGAAAAAGAAATAAGATAATAAGTGGCCAATGGAAAGACATGCAAGCCTAAGAGATTCTTGTGAGTGATGTCACCTTTCTTCATACATAATAAGAGAAAGAAGTCTCTCTTCCTTCCCCAATTACCCACAAGTGGCGCATGGAAGGGCAAAAGAAGGCAAAGAAATAATAAAAATATGTATAGTCACCAATAGGCATAAAGAAAATTGTGGATTAAGTAATTAAGCAAAAAGTGAGAAATTAGCTTTAGTCTTCAAGAAGTAAAAAGGGGTCACTTTCAAAAAGTAAGATAGTCATCATGAAAAGAAAAGAAAAGTAAAGAAAAGCAATAAAGGAAAAGAAAATGCATGAATGGTGCATTAGGGTTGGCTTGACGAATCATGTTTGAAGTGATTATGTATTTCTTATAATGCTATGGCCATATGTTATTATTCTAGAACATAAATGCTCACATGTATAAGTTATTGGTATTGCCATATCTTGTCCAATGTTAAACTTGCATGGTTGTTCGTTTTATAAAGGGTGAAGGTGTAATTTTGACAATGAAGTTTTATGAGAAGAGCATATGGCACCATTAAATTTGTAAATGTGCAAAAATAGAAATAAACTTAATAAAATAGGGCAATTTCAACTATGACATTAATTTTGGTTGAATATGTCCGTCAATTTGAAAACTATTAAGCCCTAAATTCCTCAAATAATATCTCTTTTGGGTTAAAAATTTTTTCACTTTAAAATATTTACCTATAATATTCTCTAATTATTTTTCCCACAATAACCTCTTTTGAGCCTAAAAGGAATTTTCCCCCAGATTATTGTCCTTAAAAAAAAGTGAGAAACTAAGCCTTTAAAGTCCTCAAACTATACCTCAATTTCCTCAATTATCCCTATAATTGATCATTTTCTATTAATTAATTCCCAATTACACCCTCTAATCCTCAATAAATTTCTAGGGTGTTACATAGCAGGGGGAGCGAGTCCCGGGAGAGCGCGGAGGATCACGAGTAGAAAAAGAGAAGGAAGTAGAGCAGAAGTAACACTTCTTAAAACATAAATAACTACGCAGATGCAGGAGGGAGTGTTCTGTAATAATCAAAGGGCGTATGAACTAAGGTGGTAGAACTTGCCAATCTAGTTCATTGTAACAACCTCTTTGACTCCCAGAAGAGGTAAGGATATGATGCAAAAAGTAATAGAATAACTGGAGAATATAAAACTTTTATTCAAAAGAACATCAAACTTACAAGAAAATAAACAATGGAAGCAGAAAGAAAGAGGAGGGAAGAGACTCTCAAAACACTCAGAGCTTCTCTCTCCAGGTCTATCTCTCTACAATGGCTATTTCGGATCTAAAATAAGTTCTGCCCCTCCTTCAATTGCTGAGCATCCCTTATATAGACCTTTGAACAATGTTTATAACCTGGAAACTGATACTTGTTTAAACAGTTTTGGTTAGTTTAAGTGCACAGTATTTTGCCAACACTACAGTGATACTACAGTGTTTCGTGTTTTACATGTGCTTGTTTACAATGTTTTAGTGGTTTTACAGGATTTCAGTCTTCTCCTAAGTCTACCTCATAGTCCTCTTCGCCATGTGGTTCTAAGGCTGTAGAAGGGACCTATTGGCTTGTAGAAGGCTAATTTTCTTGCTGCTGGAGAGTTTGTAGCAAGGGCATTAAATGGTTTACAAGGGTTGCTTTATCAGTTGTTGATGAAAGGAGAGAAGCAATCCTAGCCTTTTGGTTGAGAAATTTATTATGTTCTAGCTCACGAAGGTATTGCGGATTTTTCATGAACCAATTTTCTACTGCATGAGAATTAATCTTGGGTATTTCAAATTTGGCCCACCATCTGGAATATGGGACTCTTTAAAGGACAGTCATTAGTGTAAATCCTTCATCCAGTTTAGTGTACTCATATTTTCAGCAAAAAAATCCAGGAAACAAAAAGTTTAGAACAATAATGAAGATTCAATGGAAATGTATTCTCACCAATGTTGATTTTTGTTTAAAAAGCTCAAAGGCCTGAACAACTTTAGAGGGAAAGATTTCAGTCAAAGGACTAAAGAAGTTCCACCAGTGATAAAACCAATGAGGAAATTGGTACACAGTGTTTGCTTTAAAGTAAATAAACCAAGTATGAGAAAAAAATTTATTTTGAAACCAAACACATTGGGCCATGCTTCAACATAATCCCAATAGTTGTATCCTTCGGTGGCAAAGTTTATTCCGAAGAATTTTGGTTTGAGCAAATCTTGGCCCCACATAGATGGAGAAAGAACTTTTAAAATCTGGATGATAGTATATGCTATTTCTTTTTCATCATTTTTGTCCGGGTAATGTTTAATTTCCACAGACTCTGAATGAATAAGAATTAGTTCATAATATTCCCAAGTTTTGGAGGGTTGATTTGGCTGGTAATGTATTCCAGTAGGAATATATTAGCAACAATTTGGTTTGGATTTTGATGAAACAATTCTGGCTCGATCTGGACAATATTCCTTCTATGTTTGTCTTTTTTAATAAAAGGAGTAGTGCCTTTGTTTTAGGAAGGGTTTGGATTATGTGGGACAATTGCTTTTGAGGAAGTGGCAATTGTCAATTGGTTTATAGGTTTGTTTAATTGGTCATACTGCTGTTTAGTATGGACCTAATTAGGTAATAGTTGTTTTTTGTCATAGGCTACGACCTATTTAAAGGTAGTTTGTGGGATTTGTTTTTCAATGTAGGCTAGAGCATAAGATTATAGCATTTGTTTAGAAGCGGTTTTGGAGGGTTGTTTTTGAGATGTCTGGGTTGATGACCCTAGAGGAGTGGATGACTCCTATTTAAGATTTTGGGTTGATGACCCTGATGGAGTAGATGACTCCTGTTTAGGTTGTTGCTATAACTATGGAGATCCCTGAGTTTGGGACCTTTGTTGTTATAGGACTTATTTAAGAATTTCGTCCAGTTCTTGGCTGGAATAATCTTGGTTTTAAGCATCTTGGAAGATGCTTAATTGTTTAGTGTCTGATGGTTCCTTAGCCTTATCTTCTGTGGCTTTTTTCTTTTTGGGCATTTTCTGGAGGGTGGTTGATTACGCTTATATAACTTGTAAAAACTCACGGGTAAGAAAATCTGGAAGAGAATTAGAAGTACCTTTAATAAATTTAATGTCAAAATCAAACACACTTAAAATTGCTTGTCAACGAGCAAAAAGTTGTTTTGAAGCAAGATTTTTTACATCCTTTTGTAAAACATCTTTTGCTAATTTACAATCAATTCGGACAAGGAATTTTTTGTTTAGAAGATCGGATTGGAATTTGGAAATGCATAAAACAATTGCCAAAATTTCCTTTTTAATGGTGGAATAGTTTTGTTGGGTACTATTACAATGTTTAGAAGTAAAAGACACGATTTTCTCTTGATTGTTAAATCTCTGTTTAAGAATGCCACCATATCCTATATTAGAGGCATCTGCTCCGACAATTTTGAAAGAAGAAGGATCTGGAAGGCTAAGACAAGGAAGTTTCTTAACCTGGAGTTTAATTTGTTTGACAATATTGGAATGGACGTCTGTCCATAGAGGAGGGTTTTGTTTAAGGCGCTGATGGAGTGGTTTAAGAAAGTTGTTTATATGAGGGATAAAATCAGCAACATAATTTAAACATCCTAAAAATTGTTCAAGTTGCATTTTCTCAAGGATTTGATTAGGAAACTTATTAGCAAATTGAATGGCCCTGTCTATGGGTGTGATAGACCCTTGGTAGATTCAATGTCCAAGAAATCTGATCTTAGTTTGGAAAATACAAATTTTTGGTTTAGAAACAACTAAACCATTTGTTTTTGCAACCTTTATAAAACAATTTATATGTTTAAAATGTTGATCGATTGAACGAGAATAGATTAATACATCATCAATATAAACATTGATGAAGTGGCTATAATCATTAAAAATTTCATTCATGATTCTCTAGAATTCAGAAGGTGCATTTTTTAACCCAAAAGGCATAACATTTCACTCATACTGCCCAAATGGAATAGTGAAAGCAGTTTTATACCTATCCTTTTTAGAGATTTGGATCTGCCGAAATCCAGATTTCATGTCAAATTTTGAAAATATTTTTGCAGAATACAATCGTTTTAAAAGATCAGATTTATTAGGAATTGTGTATCTAATCCATGATAAGGCATCATTCAAAGGTTTATAATTTATGACAAGCCTTGGGGCTCCACGTTCTATTTCAACATTTTTATTAACATAGAAAGCAACACAAGACTATAGGCTTCTAGAATTACTGATTAATTTTTTATTTAGAAGTTCTTGAATTTTTTTACAAGTTTCAAGAAGCTTAGAAGTCATCTAGATGGGCCTTGATTTTGTTGGGATTTGGGTTTTCAAGAAATTTGTTTCATGAGGCAAATCAACAACATGTTTTTTACGATTCCAGAAATCATTAGGTAAATCTGAGCAAATAGTTTGGTGGATTTTATCTAGGCAATCTTGAATTCGTTGTTTAACTTGTGGTTGACTCAACTGTGGTTCAATTTGTTTAAAAGAGACGTCTTCTTTTAAAAAGTTTATTTGTTGTTGTTTTGAAGAAAGAAGATTTAATTCTTTAATTCTGGGTTTTTGTGTAAAAGGGAATGTAATTTTTTTCCCTAAATGTTCAAAAGAATTTCCATCTTGATTAGTCATATATGGGAATATGGAACCGGCAAAGGGTTGCCCCAAGATAATTTGATTTCCCATGTTTTTAACTAGTATAAATGGTTGTTGAACGCGAAAACCCTCATTTTCAATAACAACATTTGTGATTTTATATTTGACATCTAGGGGTGTTTGGGCTACGCCACTAAATCTGTCAGTTGTTTTTTCATAGTATTTTGTAGGGACAATGCGTTCATTAAATCAATTAGAAGCAGACCCTGTATCAAACAAAACGGGTTGTTCTAGAATGAACTCATCATAGATAATGATTTTAGCAAGGATATGAAATTTTGGAATTAACAATTTAGAGATTAAGTTAATAAATGTTTCATCATGCTCATCAGTATTATGGTCTGAAAGAGCTTGTTGTTCATTTGATTTATGGTATTCAAGCTGAATATCTTGAATTTGGGATACTGCAGCTGCATGTGTTTCTTGTTGAAGTTTAATGTAAGAGATCTCGACCTTAAGATTATGTATCTCATGCTGGAGATCTTGTAGGGTTGTAGGTTTAACAGAATGTTTAAACCAGTTTATTGTTTCTGTTAAATTATATTTATTCGAGATTAAAGATGGTTTATTCTTCGAAAAACTTGGGTTTTCATTGAGAAGTTCTTTAAATTTAAACAAGTATTCGCCCTTTTCATTATCAGGAAACTTAGTGATAATATCAAGGAGTAAATATTGTTCCTTAGTAATGACATTAATAGAAGAGGATGATTCTTCAATATCATCGTTTTGGATATTGTTTAGGTCTTCTGAAGAGCTTTTAGTATCTTCTGCCTCAGATTCAGAAGTATTTAGTAAAAGATTATTAATTTGATCAAGAATTGGCTGGTCAATATTCCTAATCTTTTTAAATTTTCGAGTCAGACAGCAGTATTTTGAAATGTGCCTTTGTTTTCCACATTTAAAATATGTTATTTTAGTTTGAGAAGGATCATCTCTGGGTTTAGATCAAGATTCTTTGTGTGGGAACCTAGGGGTTGTTTATTGTTTATACTTGTGGTAAGTTGTTTTGTCTTTTCTGAACTGTCTAGATTTAGATGGCTTAGATTTTTTGCAAGCAGGAAAGCCGAACTGTTCACAGAATGTGCCCAGCTCTTTACTCCTTGTAGCTTTTTCTTTTGTTAGAATAATAAGTTTTGATGATAACTAAACATAACTTAGGTATAAAGAAAGGTGGGTAAGGATCAGGAACATCTTAGAAACAATCTGATAGAAAATCCTAAGTATTACCTAATCGATCAGGATCAGATTATAAGTTAAGGACCCATAAGCCTAATCAATCAGGGATAGATTAGAGACAAATTCGAAGTTAAGATCATAGGCGCCCAATCGATCATGGACCCCTGTGATCGATCAGAGAAAGTGGAAAATGAACTAAATGCTAGTATGATCGATTAGAGGAATCAGAAGAACTTAGTGTAATCGATTAGATAAGCCTAATCGATTAGACCTCCCCTGTGATCGATTAGGAGAACTAAAGAATAACTCAAGTCTAATCTATTTATAATCGATTAGACAGGCTTAATCGATCAGAAGGCAATGTGTGATCGATGAGGATGAAGTTACCTTATAGGTCGACGGATAAGTTCTAGAAGATGGGAGAAGTGGATGCAGAGAAGCTATACGTGATGCCAAGGGAGCATGGTTGGGGGGTTCAGCTCCAAATTAATCTCGATTCCACCAATGATCACCGAATTGCTTGCAATGCTACATGGACTCAACCTATGCTGGAGTAAGGGGTTCAAAAAATAGCCTTATTTTCTGATTGTATGGGAGCCATAGATGTAGTATTAAGGGGAGTTGATGTTAACCACCCATTCAAAGAAATTGTAGATGATATTAGATTACTTCTGCACAGGGATTGGACGATATCTCTCACTCATTCATGCAGAGAGAACCTCTTAATTGCTGACCATTTGGCGAAACTAGCCCAAAGTTTAGATGTTAATTGGCACTTCTTTGATCAAGAACCATCCTTTTCACAGGAGATGGGAATTGATGATGGAGGTACCTAATACATTGTAATCCTTATTGTGACTATTAATGAAATCCATGTTTACATTAAAAAAAATCATTTCCCTTAAAGCAACCTAGCATAATTGTAGCCTCATTTTCTTTATTTACATTTCAGCCTTCTAGTAGGTCTAAGGAAGAGAGAAAGAAATAAAACAACATCATCGTTATATTGGAGATTCTGCACACAATTTAATAATTTAGGAAATTCTTTTACATTTCAAAGAATCAAATGATGGAGCATATATACTCTTTTACATTTCAAAGAATCAAACTATGGAGCATATACATCCACAACACATCTTCATCACATAGTTATTTAGCATTCACACTTTATGTCTAGTACAGTCCAAAATTTGAATAGCAGCCCCATACAGCATAAATTTGAAATTTAAAGATTCATTATCGCATATTAAAACAGAATCATACATCCAAAGCAGGAGAAAAAGGAGTTCAAAAATCAACCTTCCAGTTTCAGAGCAACTTAGATGACAAACATAACTCGAGCACAGCATAATCGAACCCAAATAGCCTATTACTTTGAAATTTATCTCCTACTACTACAAAACTGAAACTACAAGGCATTCCAGCGAATAGGGCAGATGGATGTGACGAAGATGAATGATGGTGGTTGAGTCGAATGAAAAAATGGAAGGGGAACCTTCCTTGACGCCTATGAACCCCCTTGCTCCCTCGTGAGCGACAGAAAGAAGACAAAAGAGGAATGTAGATAATCTCTGCCCTCTCTCTCTTGTTGGCTTCCTCGTGTGGCGCCAAAGAAGAAGGGACGAGGATGGAGTCTAGATTGGGGAGGAAGAAGAACGATGAAGATGATAAAGAAGAGGTGGTGAAACAGAGGGAAGGGAGTCTGGAAGGGAGAGAAGGAATTATGGGTTTAATTGAGGTAAAATGACTAAATTGCCCTTCTTTTTTATGATTGGGGATATTTTGAATTGGGGCAAAAATATGTCGTTTGATATGAACAAATTTTATATTTTAAATTTAAATTCCAAAGAATAATCTTTTATTTATTTTCAATTTAGATCATTTTCCAAACAAAAATTTCTAGAAATAAATTCTTGCTTTAAACTGTGGTTTTTCTTTCACTAAAATTTTATTTTAGCTTCCAAATAATTTTCATAAAATTCTCAAATAAAAAATAAGTACCTAATTATTTTTCTTTAATTCATGATAGGAATAACCTTAAAAATTCTCAAAAATACTTTGAGCTTTTCAAATTTATTTATAAAGCTTTTTAATTTTTAAGTGACACCCTAAAACTTTAAATTACTATTTATTTCCTATTTTCTAAATTTTAGACTGTTACCCAACTAACCATTAGACTGAAAAAATTAGCATGTTACACCCACCCTCGCCAGCTTTGGAGGCCTACCACCGGATGTTACACCCATCACCGGTGGCTTTGGAGGCCTACCTGCTGGTGGTAGGTGGGGGTTATCTAATTATTTATTTTAAAAAAAAAATTGGGGGGGAATGGGTTGGTATAAAAGGAATGGAAAGTGAGCCTTTAAGGGCTTGGTCGCTATCCATTAAGCCACCAAGGCCTCTCTCAACTTTGTATGATGTTTTATCAACATCGTCTTATATTTTACCAATATGTATGTTCCTATTTATAAACTTCTTCTCGTTCTACAAAGTTGGTAAAACATTATATAAAGTTAGTAGCGCACAATAAGGTGTTGGTAACACTTAAAAAGATATTGGTAAAGTTAAGGAAATTGATAAATAGAAAAACACATGTTGGCAAAACATTATACAAAGTTGGTAACACATAATAAGATGTTGGTAAAGTTAGGGAAGAAGTTTGTAAATGAGAACATAAATGTTGTTAAAACATAAGACGATATTTGTAAACAATTATAAAAAGTTTGTAACACACAAGAAGATTTTGAAAAGTTAGGAAAGTAGTTAATAAATAGAAATTCACATGTTGGTACAACATAAGATGAAGTTGGTGAAACACATGTGAGTTTTGGTAATACAAAATAAGAATATGGTAAAGCTTCTTGGTCAGCTTGTAAATTGATAGAAAAAGCTTTTAGTAATATATAAAACAATTATGGTAAAATATAAGAAATTTTTTGTAATATAAAAGAAGTTGTAAATTTTGAGAATAAGTTGATAAAACATAAGAAACTTATAGTGACACATAAAATAATTTTGGTAAAATACAAACAAATTCTGGGAATATATTGAAAAAAAATAAAGACGATACATATATTTTGTTTTATCGGATGTTCCGAAGGTACATATATTTTGTTTTTAAATATCACTCTGTTCCTTATTATAAGTCCAACTACCACAAATTTTTTGTTCCATATAAGTCCAATTTGAGATCAATTAATGCTGGTGTGACTATTTTACCCCTATGTTAGAAATAAAGAGGATGAGAGAGAAGGAATATAATATATAAAATATTATTTTAACACCTATTATTAAATAAGGGTAAAGTTAAAAAAATATGATATATTTAATGCTATAACTTTCACTATTTATTATGTAAAAAGTAGTTAAAATGGACTTATAATAAATGACACAGTGATACATGCACCGTACTGTAGTATTGTAGGGATATTGTAGGATATTGGAGGGATTTCCAATACAGCAATCACTTCATCCAGCATTTTGTTGCAGGTTTATTTTTTAAGAAAAAAACCACTAGCTTGACAGGTGTCACATATCAGGATAAATAAGTGAATTAATGATGAAAGAGAAGAGGTTGCAGGTTATTTTTTTTTAAAAAAAAAATTACTAGCGTGTCAGGTGTCACATGTCAGGATAAATAAGTGAATTAATGATGAAAGAGAACAAGACGTACATAAGCGTTGTTTCCGTGTTTGACCTTAATTCTATAATCAAAATTTCAGTCAAAGTGGAACTGATTAAGTACATTTATTAATTATTGATTTTCTCGTACGGAAATCTATGTGGAAGCATTTGAAGAATAAATATAATATTCTTTGATTGCAATGGTAGAGATTCAAAAAACGACTGAAAATATCCTCAACATTTTCTTAAGAGTGTGTCACATAGTTTAAACTTTTTTTTTTTTGGTATAAAAATATACATAAACTTCTTTAAATAAGAGCAAAAATACCGCCACTATTAATAGAAATTAACACCGATATTTTTCATTTGGCAGGCCCACATTACTATTTAAAAAAGGATTATTTTTTAGCTAATGAAGAAGCAAAAATACCCCTAAATTTTTCTCAAAAGAGTGTCAAGCATTATAAACTTTTCTTGGGTTTAAAAATAGCCATCAACTTCTTTAGATGTGCTGTATTTTTTAATTTAGAATATTGAATCATTAAAAAATCATACAAAATTGTAAACATAACCTTTTTTGCACTTAAAATATCAAAATGTCACTCTTTTAATGTATAATCTAATGATATAAATAAACACAAGAAACTATTTGTGAAGTGCCCCAAAATTGATGATGCTCTGATTATGGCGAACCAAGGCTTGTCACATGTCTTCCTCGAATTTGGAAAATGCTCGCATGTTGGCTCAAACATCTAAGGTGGTAACAATAAGAATAGTGGGAAAGGTGAAAAATAAATGGGTACTTTTGCACCCAAAAAAAGTTTATGGTGGCATGAAGCTTTTTTGCGAAAAATTTAGGGGTATTTTTTCTCATTCACATGCTAAAAAATAATTATTATATAGTGACGTCGGGCCTACTAAATATAAAGTAACGGTGTAAGCTTCCAGTAACTGCAGAGGCATTTTCATCCTATTTAAAGATGTTCATTTGTATTTTTGCATAAAAAAAATTAAGACACCTGAAGCTCTTTTGATAAAAGTTTAGGGTTATTTTTCTCATTCACCCACCTAATTATAATCTTCATGAATCATTGTATCTTATTTTACATCATCATGCATGAATTCAAGTTATGATCTACATGAACACATTCATTTATATTAAATACATTCAGTGTTTGGCAAAACTTCCGAGGGTGTGTTTCTTATAGCTTTTGGACATCCAAAAGTTTAGTGGCGATGTAGAAGTCGAAAATAGGGAAACAGAGATGTTTGGTTTAACTTATTTGATGAAGAGCTTATTGTAACACCTGGACTTTTACTACTATATTATAGCAATTTAATTGAATTATAACCACTTTTACGAATATTCGAAACCCAAAAATACGGAAAATTTAAAACTTTTCCTTTTTAAAAGATTTAACCAACTTTCTGTTGGTTGGAATGGGCTTTTCGGACAAATTGAAATATCTTAAAACTCTTATGAAATAAAGTGGTTAATAAAACAATTAAAAGTACACTAACCCTCTTAGGGTTATTCCTAATTCATAATAATTAGGTAATTTAATTTCCTTAATAAAATTTATACAATTCTAGTGTCTATACTTTCTATTATTAATTTAATAATTTAATTTACAGCTAATACAAATAACCTCCCTTTTCAAAACATAATCTCAAAATCTTTATCTAATTTTCTTCAGTACTCTTGCCTTATCTCAGTCATCACACTATCTTCCAGCTTATTTCTTCTAACCTGCATTACTGAAAAATGTTTGGGGATGGGGGTGAGATTGGTAATCCCAATAGCAGTTTCTTTCATATGAATTCATGCATAATAAATCATAAATCTTCACAATATGAATAATCTTTATCCTTATAACCTCTACCAACCACTATTAACAATATATTCATTAAATAGTGGTGGTACCTCTACCTGTAACAGGATTTCATAACTTCTGGCAAAGAGGGAGCGACCCACCTAAGCCTTGGAGTACTCCCCTCATAACCTCTAAGGAATAAAATTACCATTGCTACAGATATTATGAAATTTATGCATGTAATGCGCTGTAATTAAATATTATATGAAATAAACTGCTACCTGTATCCTCAGTTTACTCTTTACTGTACTCCTTCCTTTCACCATATTCTAGGGATTCGATCTCACTATCACATCCTATAGATATTTATAGCATAAAATAATATATTAATATCTAAACTTGGGTATAATAATCGAACGTCTCTCACATTCCTATAGTTCTACCCCCTTTCTATTTCTGATACTATGAATTCTGAATTTCTAACAAAATGATTAATCATACCATTAGCAATCAACATTGCACAAGTACTAATTAATATATACATAACACAAACATCAAACACAAAAATGTTCTTACTATTTTAAACTAATTAACCTTTCTTATCCATTAGTTAATAATTAAATAACCTTACATTTATTACAACTCCTAAAATACAACTTCTAAATCTCTAAATTCCATCAAACAGTTATAAACTTGCGACATAATAGAGCAAAGTAACACAACTTTAATTTAATTAAAGCTAAAACTTCTAAACTATAAGAACTTACTTATTTCATACTTTATAATATAAATTATTAATTTTTCCTCTCCTTTAGGATCCATTCATTACTAAGCACAACTTACATAATTCAATTACCACACAAACTCAAAGAACAATCATTAATTCACACCTCTCATTCAGTTAAACTCCCTTCTTATTCTAATTCTAATTCTAACTTCTTAAATCCATAATTTACAAAAATTGCAGAACTCCTACATAAGAGAGTTCCATCTACACATAACAAACTCTATTTTTGCTTCTTAATTACCAACAAAACCACATTCTACAATTCTAACATCTTTAATTACTTGTTTCATCCCTTTAACTCTTAGCTTTAAATCCTATAAACATATTAAAATCTTTAACATACTAATCTTTAAACACCAACCAATAATTTTCAATTCAATTTACACTTCAAATCAAATTCAACAAATCCAAGAACAATCATTCCAACTTCTTACTTCTCTTAACTTAATTCTTATTAAACTAACATCACCATTATTTTAGGATCAATCAAAGACAACAATAATCCAATAGATTTAGGGAACATTGAAATTATTCCAACACAAAGTATCTATTTAATTTAGTCAATCAACCCCAAACAATTGTTATCCCTTCATCAACAAGGCCACAATATCCTACTTTGATTCATCAGGATCAGCAGCACAAGGAAAGCAGAAATTCAAAGGAACAAGGGAAAACAAGACAAGAAATCTAATGGCAGTGCAAGGTAGGAGTAATCATCACAATTGCACATTAAATTTCTCTTCTTTCCTCCATCACAGCTGCCGGTCAGAGCATCAGAAAAATAGGAATTGCACATTTACCATCCTACCATTAATCAACCACACATAAACCAATTTCACTCCATCTCCCAGAGCAAAACAAAATACCAATGGGTGTTTTATACTTCTTGACCGAACAGAAACAGGGGAAGCAAGAAGGAGAACAAGAATTCAACCATTCCAAATTTTGTTGATTCAAACATTCTAGTCACTTATCATATCTTCCAATTACAAATACATATTACATCCAAAATTCCTCCTTTTTCCTTCATTTCGGCCAGGCAGCAGAGACAGGAAAACAACAAAATTCCAACTTCATCAACTTACATATCCAATTCACCTGACGTGCTTAAGCTTACTTCTAAACATGATTAATCAAACATTCATTCATCACACCCATAAATTCCCTAAATCGCTGTCGGAATAACAAGAACAGGGAAGAGGAAAAATGCTTAAAAAATCCCTTAACTTCAGAGTCACACTTTAATCGATTCTACCACCTTAGAATTCTTGGAAATCATGAGTAATTAAGCTTCAAAACAACAAATTCCAAGAAATCCCCAAATGTGCCGTCGCATGAACAGTAACAGGGGAAGGATTTCTGAAAAATTTGAACCTATCCGACTTTGATTCCCAAAATCAACACCCAAAATATCAAGAACAATCTTCAAGCATCATTTCTATGATTTCAGAAGCTTAGAAAATGTCAGAGAAATTCAAACCATCTCCCCCCCCAGTCGCTCAGATTCGTGCCCAAGAAAGAGAAGGATATGGAGGGAAATAACTTACCCGCGATTGCCCTGAGTTCCTTGGTTTCTTCCAGCCGTGAATCGTCGCAGATCGCAACACTGGCGGCCGGAGGAGGTGCTGCGAGTCGAAGAGCAGAGGAAGAAGAGAGTGAGAGATGAGAGGCGGTGGGAGAGAGTGAAGTGAAGTGAGGGAGTATAACAAAAGAGAGAGAGAGACGGTGATGAATGAAGAAGAGGGAGTATATACTATTTTTTTTTAAAGTGTATATGTATACGTGGATGAAGGAGAGCAATGGGAATAAAAGGAATAGGAGCAGGAGATGACAAGTGTGTGGTATACATTTAAAGAGTAGGCTGATATTTTTCTTTTATAGGTATTTTACCATCTTACCCTTCCCTTTATAATTGAAGATATTTCTAACTAGGGGCAGATATTGTCTTTTTAATTTCCCCAATTTATATTTTCTCTTAAATCATAATTTTATTTATCATTATTATTTAGAAATGAACCTAAATCTGTCCCCAGAGTAATTTTTCTAGATATGTTTTACTTTCTAAATTTATTTATAAGACTTTCTAATTAATAACCAATACCCCAAGATTCTAAATATTCCCTTATTTAAATTTATTTTCTAACTATTTCCCTTGAGCTAATAAAGAAAATAAACTTAGAAAAAAATATTAAAAATATATCTGGCCTCATAAATTTATTTATAAGGCTTTTTAATTTATACTTGTCATTCTAAAACTTTAAATAAACCCTTATTATCTCCTAATTATTTCTCTTTGTTTCTTAAGGAAAATAAGCCTTAAAATTATTAAAAATACCTAATGTCATAAATTTATTTATTTTAATTCTTTTTAATATTTTAATAATATCCCAAAAACATAATTAATTCCTTATATCCATTTTGTAAATTTTGGGATGTTACACTTATAGCTTCAAACGGGCTTCTAAGAAAAAGCTGGAAGTTAGAGCTTCTGGCTTCAGGGGGTTGGAATGACGGGTCTCATACCTTTTGTTATGTATTACTCCCTCCGATCCTATTTATAAGAGCTCAAAATTTGAATTATTTTGGTCAAAAATATAAGAACTTGCCTTGGAATCTGTCATCATTTAAAGTCATTTTTCCTATTTTGCCCTTACTTATTAACATTCTTTTTCATAGTATTCATTAATACTCTTACTTACATTTCTGTCTCTAGTCTCATCATAAATAAGGATAATATTGGAAAAACAGTTATTTTTCAGACATATTTATAGCTCCCAACTAACTTTTACATGTTTTTTTAAGAAGCGTTATTTGGTGCTGAGCTCTTATAAATAAGACCAGAGGGAGTATTTAATAATTGGGTAGGAAAATTAGACTGTTTGACACCTAAAATTCTCAAATAAAATATTTTCTTTTAATCTAAAATTTTATTTTTATCTCCAAAAATTTACCATAATAATCTGTAACTATTTTCTCTTACAATATCCTCCTTGGAGCTAAAAATATAATTTTTTTAAATTAATTCCCTTAAAATAAGGGAGAAGTTAAGCATTTGAAATTCTCAAAAAGCCCCAAATTTCACTTTTTCTTTCTAAAATATAAGAACATATACATATTATATATGTATTATTTAATAACAATAATGTCCGTTTTAGTAATTTTTATTTAAACTTACTTTTCAAAATAATCATCCAGACATGTTTCTAAAAGTCAACAACAACAACAACAACAACAAAGCCTTATCCCACTAAGTGGGGTCGGCTACATGGATCGCACGACGCCATTGTGCTCCATCGGTAACCAAATCTTTAGATATATTATTTATTAAAAGATCTCGCTCTACGACTTCATTGAGTGTAAGCCTCAGTCTCCCTCTTCCTCTCTTAATCGGACTCCAGACTGTTTGATCTACCCTCCTCACTGGCGCATCTAATGGCCTCATTTGTACATGTCCAAACCACCTCAAACGATTTTCTACCATTTTCTCACTGATAGGTGCCACTCCAACTCATTTGCGTATATGATCATTCCGAATCTTATCATTTCTTGTGTGACCACACATCCATCTCAACATCCTCATTTCAGCTACCCCCATCTTATGTTCATGTTGACCCTTCAAAGCCCAACATTCACTACCATATAATACTGCTGGTCTTATAGCAGTGCGATAAAACTTCCCTTTTACCTTATGGGGTACTTTTCTATCGCAGAGAACTCCAGTAGCTTTCCTCCATTTACACCACCCAGCTTGAATTCTATGATTGACATCGTCATCAATCTCACCATCTTGTCTTATAATTGATCCCAAATACCTAAACTTCGTTACTTGAGGGATTGTTTGCTCTCCCAGTTTAACCTCCAAATCACCTCTAAGTTGTCTATTTGCAAAATTGCAATGCATATATTCTGTCTTACTCCTACTTAAACGGAAACCCTTGACTCCAGCGTGTTTCTTTATATTTCTAATTTATCATTTATCTCCTCTCTTGATTCGGCCAGAAGGACTATATCATCAGCAAAAAGCATGCACTTAGGGACCTCTTCTTCTATAGGCTCAGTTAGAGCATCTACTACTAAGTTAAACAAATATGGGTTCAAAGCTGATCCCTGATGTAGGCCAATTCTTATAGGGAAGCCTTTTGTCTCACCTCCCGGCGTTCTAACCTTAGTCAACACCCCATCATACATATCCTGTATAACTTTAATATAAGCAACACATACTCCTTTCTTTTCCAAGGCTTTCCAAAGTAAATCTCTCGGCACGCGATCATACGCCTTTTCTAAGTCAATAAAAACCATATGTAAGTCTCTTTTTCTACTTCGATACGTTTCCATTATCCCCCTTAATAGATATATCGCCTCCGTTGTGAATCTCTCTGGCATGAACCCAAACTGTCTCTCAGAAATACTAGTTTCTAGTCTTAACCTATGCTCAATCACCTTTTCCCATAGTTTCATTGTATGACTCATAAGTTTAATTCCCCTATAATTTGCACAATTTTGTATATCGCCTTTGTTTTTATAAATCAGAACTAAAGTACTTTTTCTCCAATCATCAGGCATCTTCTTAGACTGTAAAATCTCGTTAAACAATTTAGATAACCATAACACACCCTCTTCCCCTAAACATTTCCAAACTTCAATCGGTATACCATCAAGTCCAACTGCTTTACCATTTTCTATTTTCTTAAGAGCTTCTCTAACCTCCCAAACTCTAATTCTACGATAAAATGACCTATTAAGTCCATCTTCACTAATTGTCAAATCCCCCAACTCACAAGATATACCTTCACCTCCATCATTGAATAACTTAGAAAAGTAGGCCTCCCATCTATTCTTAATATCTTCATCAGTAATCAAAACTTTACCTTCTTCATCCTTTATACATCTTACTTGATCCAAATCTCTTGAATTCCTCTCCCTACTCTTTGCAATCTTGTAAATCTTTTGTTCCCTAGCCTTTGTCCCTAACTCCTTATAAAACTCCTTATAAATCTTATAGAAGTAAGATTGAATAAAAGTCAGATTGTGTGAAGTGATTTATGTTTGGATTTATAACAATATAATTTACTTTTTTTTCAATCTGACTTTTAGAAACATATTAAGGAGAAGTTTTGTATGCCTGAAAAAACATGTGTAAATTTTTATGATTAATTTCGTAAGCCTATATAAATAGAGGTCTACCTCAAAGCTTGTGTGTACATTTGAATAAAATAAAATTAGAAGATCCCGCCCTTATTTCTCATTTCAAAAATCTCCTGTAGGCCTTCTTTATTTATATTTCTATTTATTTTATAAATTTTTGTTAGCACCATCAAGTTTATTCCCATATTGGTATAAGGAGGAAAATCCTCAGATTTGGTTACCGATCCGACAATGTCAAAGCTTTATTGAAAGTTTATTTAAAAGGGAAAATTGCACCCTGGTCCCAAATAAGATAAATTATTACTCCGAGGTCCCTTGAAATCTCAAAATTAATTATTACCAAATTCCTATGGACTTGAATATAATAAAATGGAATTACTCATCAAATTCAGTTGTTAACGAACGTTTATGCAGTTGTCAACGAAGGCTTATTCAGTTGTCAATGAAGGCTTGTTGAGTTGTTAATGACGTTTATGGCATTTCGCATCAGACCCCATTAACAACTAAACAAGACTTCGCTAACAACTGAATAAACATTTGCTAACAATTGAATACGGTTAGTTATAAATTGATATTTTGATGTAAGATGTATGTTAATATTACTGACTGTATTCAGTTGTTAACGAAGGCTTATTCAGTTGTTAACGAAGTTTTATTGGGTTGTTAATGGAGTTTGATGGAAAATGTGATAAACCCCATTAACAACTCAACGAGACTTCAATGACAACTAAATATGCCTTTATTAACAATTAAATAAGCCTTCGATAACAACTTGATTTGGTGAGTAATTACATTTTATTGCATTCAAGTCCCTAAGGACTTGCTAATAATTTTTAGATTTCAAGGGACCTTAGAATAATAATTTGCCCTACTTGGAACCGTACTTCAATTTTCCCTATTTAAAATGTAGACATTTAGTTGGAAAAAATTGTAGATATTTTAATAGGTTTAAAAGCCTATGCCTCCAAGTTCACATATCGCTCTTCAAATCTAAAAGCCCATGTAATCTATTGGAAGCTTAAGATCCATTCTCACACGCATATATTAAAGATTCGTAAGGAAAAAAAAGAGTGCTTAGTGACAATAGTTATTTGAGCAAGTAGAATAAGAAATGCCAATCATCTTTAACTTTGACTAAAATCAATAAAGCACAAAAAGTTACATGTAAAACTGGATTTCATCTCTTTTGCTTGTCTTACTGAAACTAAGACAAATTCCTCCAATTGAAATTACAATTTTCATTTGGACGCTACTAAAATAGACTTACAATAAGTACAATGCTTTAGGGTTTGATGGAAGTCAAGGGAGAGTGAGTAAGTTAGCATTTACATATTGAGCGATCAAAGAGAAGATAGAGATAGTGTGAACCACGAACGATAAATCAAAGGGCTGAGTTTGTGTATGAATAATAGGATGTGAGACATATTAAAGTCAAGAGTAAATTATTAATTTTATAAATAATTTATTAAGTTAATTTATGGTACACATAATTATATACAATAATGCAAATAAAAAAAAAATGGCGATCACCACAAAAAAACTGGCGATCACCGATGGTAAATTCAATTTTTTGATGGATTAGCGACGAAAACAAATTTTCGGACAGAAACTATTCCGTAGCTAATTTTACCGTTGCTAATTAATTTAACGACGGAAATTTGATTCCGTTGGCAAATTTTTTTTAAATTTTTTAAATTATTTGCCACTTGGCATATCACCACATGACCCTCGTTGTGGTCGCCACGTGTCATCTCCACAAATTGTCTAAAATTGTGGTGGAGTGGAGACTCAAACAGTCGACCTCACACTCGCGTGCTGATACCTTAACCAATTGTGTTATAATGACCATATGATATTATTTGCAAACTATTATATTTATAATATTTAAACTCCCACTATTATAATTATATTTGATCTTATATATACTTTACAGTATATTCAAATTAATATACTATGCAATATTTGTTAATTGTTAATATATAATTAACATATTAATAATTATATTATTTTTATATAAATAATATTTTATATTTATATACATTACATTATATTCAATATTTTTTTACTTCATAATATTATATTTAGTATTTTTATTTTATATTTATAATAAATATTATTTTATTGTATATATTGTTAAATTATAATTTTTTTCATTTTTCATACTAGTATTTGTTAATAAATAACATAATATTTAAAAAATTTAAAATTAAATCTGTAAAAATTTATATATATGTATATATTAATTTTATTAATATTTATAACATATCATTTATTAATTTATTTATTTATAAAATATTTTTTAATATAAATTTAAATAATATGCTATTTATAAAATAATTAGTAAATTAGCGATGGAAATTCCATCAGTAAAATTTACAGACAGAATTTCCGTCGCTAATTTGTTGCTAATTAACGACGGAATTTCCGTGGATTCCATCTCTAAATTTTGCGACAGAATTCCCGTCGGTAATTAGCCACGGAAAAAATTTTGTTGGCAAATCCATTAGTAAATTTTTCGAAGGAATTTATGTTGGAAATTACCAACAAAAATTTATTCCGTCGGAAATTCCATCTGCAATTCTATGTTTTTTTTGTATTGTATATAGGATAAACTTGGAGGCTCATAATTTATATAGGCTCCTGGGCTTAACATACTTTCACCAATATTATCGTTCTTATCAAGAATATGGTTTCAACGAAACTCCTGGGGCGGTGCTGTTTTTTCTTTTTATTTGAGGCTGCCTGTTTATTTTTTTTATAAGATTATCAATTATATTAAATATTAAAAAAAGGTTACATGAGACACTTACATAAGAACTAAAAACACACTCATGATGCCTAACTTCAAACATAAGTATTACAACTAACCTAGAGAAACTATACTTGTTCACGAACACACCGAAACACAAGCATAAAATCAAAATTCTAACATCGGGACATGAACAACCCTATAAAAAATCTTTGTATTATAATATCGCATAATAGATAAAGTCATCAACATGAAGTTGATGAAGATGTGTCACTAACTTCATTCTCAAAAGAGGAAAAAAGGGAATATACCCAAAAAGGGTTTGAAAGAAAATAATTTAAATTCTACACTAAGTCAGTAGTCCTGTAAACAATAACAATATTTGTAGAACTCAAAAATTCTATTAATGTAAAATTTGATTACGATTCTATGTTGGAATCCAAATTCTAAAACCAACAGATCAAAGATAGAAGGCACATATTTAAAACTCAAATAACAATAAGCTGCAAACAAGAACTATTGAAACTTCAAGATCACTAAGACCCCCTAATTTGTTGAACCTTCACATAACTTAGGCAAAGGATCTTCCCGTTGTTAAAAGGATGAATCAATTTTAAACCTAAAAAACATATAAAAACTATCATCCATTTTGTTTTATAATTTACACGGTAAATTATTGTTTTATATAATACAATGCAATCAAGGTTCTAATAGCCATTCGCAAAGCGATAAATATTAAATATGATTTCATTTATGTATATTTCTCTTCTTTTCTCTTTTTTTTTTCCGCCATCATTTCTTTATATTTGTTCAACTTTATTCTTCAAAATAATTCTTAGCCATCAGCTTTAAAAATGAGAAATAGTTATTGGAAACAGATAGGAATTGGTTTAACCATATATAGACTGTTTGGATTTTATCTAAACAATTTAGATTTGATTTTCTAACTAATGATGATTTTTTAAAAAAATTATTTTAATAGATACAAAATCTAAACTAAGGATTTTCTTAAATATCATTGTTTTAAAAAAATAATTTTTTTATTAAGAAATCATTATTTTCTAAAAATTAAATATAAATCATCCCTCTGAGATTTAGATTGTCTATGTATGGTTAAATCTTTCCACTCATTTTTTTATAGATTGAAACATTCGTTCAGACAGATTAAGCAAGGCTAAATTTTACTCAAATACCAATGGGCTTTGAGCTTTTCATGATATTACATTCAACCAAAGGTGAAAAGAAAGGCAAGGAAATTTCGATTCATTTTTAATAGATGAAGCTAATTTAGTTTGACAAATAAAAATCAGAGAACAAGAACAAGAACGTAACTCAAATGAAAAAGAAAATTAACACGTACGTTTAAAAGTTTCTTATATATAACATTTTAATTACTCTTCCATTTCTGTGCAACATGTGAGAGCATCTTTGCGGAAGAACCATCTTCTTTGAGTGAATCGGCAAAAGCATCTTTTAAATCCTTCATTCTCATGCGAATCTCCTTGCCTTCTTCACCTTCCATCAAGCTCCTTACTAATTTAGCAATCTCTTCCCTTTCCACTATGCCATTTTCATTACCCTTGGGCCTCAATGCCACCTTAAGACCATCAGTTAACAAAACAGCATTCATTTTCTGCTCTGCAAAAAGTGGCCATGCTATTAATGGCACTCCTTTTTGGACACTCTCGAGTGTGGAGTTCCAACCACAGTGACTCAAGAACCCTCCAACAGACCTATGACTAAGGATTGAAATCTGAGGTGCCCAAGAAGGAATAACAAAACCTTGCTCTATTGTTCTCTCCAAAAAGCCTTTTGGCAAGAAATCTAAGGGATTCTGATAATTTGAGGTATCAAGGTAAGCAGCACTAGTAACACTACTTGGTTCTCTAACAATCCATAAGAATTTGTGCCCACTCAATTCCAAGCCAAAAGCTAGCTCATTGATTTGATCTTGGGATAGAGTCCCACCACTTCCAAAAGAAACATATAAAACAGAACTAAGTGGTTGATTCTCCAACCACTCCAAACTCTCTGACCCGCTTTCTTCATTATTTGACCCGGTTTGAGTGATGGGTCCGACTGGATACACAGGTGGATAACCACTTTCTTTCTGAGTCAACGCTCTTATAGCCCTTTCTTCCAACTCCATGAAGCTATTAACCAATAGCCCATCAACAGATAAAAATTTCTTGTTTCGTTGGAGATACATTTTGTAAGATTCAGTGGACCGGTTTTGAACCGGGTCAGGGAGATCTCTACCATAGAGTGGGACACAACCTGGAATCTGGATAGGTTCTTGTACATCTCTGAACTCACCAGAAATATCTTCATGGAGGGTTGGGAGATAGAGGCAGAACAAAAGCGTTGAAGCAGCTGTATAGAAGTAAATAAAAGACAAAGTGTTTAGTTCCTTTGTGAAATCTAATACCTCATATGCTAAAGAATCTGTCACTATAGCAGCCAAATGAGATTTGGAATTTAAGGACTTCAATTCATGTTGAATAGATGGTAATGATTTGGTCACTGTTTGTTGAACTTGGATTAATAGGTTGGCATCTTTAGGAAGGTCTTGTTTGGCGATAGGAGTAATGAAAATGGGTTTGATGTTTGGAGGAAGATTTTGAAGGTAGGCTATGGAGGCAGGAGGAGGTGATTCTAGTGAGGGGATGATGAGTGTGACATGAAAATCTGGATGAAGCTGAACAAGTCTCTTGGAGAACTCAAGAAGAGGAATCAGATGGCTGAATCCAGGACTCGGAACAATGGCTATTTGAGTTGTTTTCTCCATTGAAATTCCAAAACAAAGCCTTGAGATCGGTGAAAACTTGGATCGATAACTAGAAATGTGTTTATTTCTTAGTTTGAAGTGTTACAGATTTGAAGCGCTTATATGGACGTACGACATGTTATGCTATTACTTGTTGCCGGAACGCTTGTCTTTTAGGTTATTAGAAAATTTCCACTTGTGGGGGAAGTAATGAGTCACATCGGGTGGTTGATTCTATGTTTGACCTTGATCATGTTACTCCAAATTTCAATCAGATTAAGAAAAGAAAATCCTAATTTAATATAGTCTAAATTTTAAAATTCTAAATAGGTTAATTGAATAAGGAAAATAGCAAATATGGGAGAATGAAAGAATATGGGATTTCAAAGTGGTGGTGCTTTTACAAAATTTCTTCTCAAAATTTTAAAAATAAAAATGAGAAAAATTGGCTATTTTTCTGGCCAATAATATATATATATATATATATATATATATATTATAATCGAGGTCAAGATGGTGAAGGTGATATTTGATCACCCCATACCTCGGCTCCCAAAAAAACTTAATGTCCTTTGGGCTACTAAAGCTCTTTTCTAAGTCTGATGCATAATTTATATAATAATTCAAGTGAAAATATAACGTTTTACTTGCTATACATGTATGAACGACAACATTTATAAATGTATTTACACTACTACAGAAATACCCTATTGCAGCGTAACAATAGCAGCGCTTATAAAATGTAAGTGATGGGATAGGTATAATATGACCTATACCAGCACTTATAAATAAAAGTACTGGTATAGGTATAAACATATAGCAGCGCTTAAGCGATGCTATATACCCCCTGGAATTTAAAAAAATATGTAAAACAATTTAAAATAAATTGGCAAATTGTTTTACAATTTTTTTTAAATAAAAATAAACCACATGGGCCTATACCAGCGCTTAAGCGCTGGTATAGGCCTCTCGGGTTTATTTTTTATATTACAAAATATTTAAAACAATTTAAAAAAATTGAAAAATTGTTTTATATATTTTTTTCAACAAAAAATAAACCACATGGGCCTATACCAGCGCTTAAGCGCTGGTATAGGCCCCTGGGTTTTATTTTTTATACTAAAAAATGTGTAAAACAATTTAAAAAAAATTGGCAAATTGTTTTACAATTTTTTTAAAATAAACATTAAACCAAAGGGGCCTATACCAGCGCTGGGTTTTATTTTTTATATTAAAAAATACTTAAAAAAATTTAAAATAAATTGGCAAATTTTTTACAATTTTTTTAAATAAAAAATAAACCCCTAAGTGTTGGTATAGGCCCCTGGGGTTTATTTTTTATATTAAAAAATACTTAAAACAATTTAAAATAAATTGACAAATTGTTTTACAATTTTTTTAAATAAAAATTAAACCCTAGGGGCCTATACCATCGCTTAAGCGTTGGTATAGGCCCCTGGGGTTTATTTTTTATAATACAAAATATTTAAAACAATTTAAAAAAAATTGAAAATTGTTTTACATATTTTTTTCAACAAAAAATAAACCACATGGGCCTATACCAGCGCTTAAGCGCTGGTATAGGCCCCTGGGTTTTATTTTTTATATTAAAAAATACTTAAAACAATTTAAAATAAATTGGCAAATTGTTTTACAATTTTTTTTAAATAGAAAATAAACCCCAGGGGCCTATACCAGCGCTTAAGCGCTGGTATAGGCCCCTGGGGTTTATTTTTTATATTAAAAAATACTTAAAACAATTTAAAAAAAATTGGCAAATTGTTTTACAATTTTTTTTAAATAAAAATTAAACCCTAGGAGCCTATACCATCGCTTAAGCGCTGGTATAGGCCCCTGGGGTTTATTTTTTATATTACAAAATATTTAAAACAATTTAAAAAAAATTGGAAAATTGTTTTACATATTTTTTTCAACAAAAAATAAACCCCAGGGGCCTATACCAGCACTTAAGCGATGCTATAGGGCCCCTGGGATTTAATTATTATATTGGAAAATATGTAAAACAATTTAAATTTTTTAACATATATTTCAAAATAATATAAAATTTATACCAGTGCTTAAGCGCTGCAATAGGTCTCTTTTTTTAATATTTTGGCGCGTTTTCCTCCCAAATTTCCCCAGACATTTAATTTTCCCTCTTCTTCCCAAAGCTCCTGCCTGCCCTAAGTCGAAGTTGAAGCTCTGCGCCACACACACACACACACACACTCTTCTCCATCTATTCCTGAGTTCCTCTCTCTATTCCTCTCCCTTCCGCATCTGTTCCTTCGTGCTTCAGTAATTGCCGACGACGGTTGGCGGCGAGAAACGGCAGAAAATACCCGGGAAGCTTGGGATTCTCTTGGGTAAGCTCATCTCCTCCGTCTTCTTCTTCTTCTTGGTTCGATTTGAACGATTCTGAGCGAGTTCGAATGGGGGGCAATGATTCAAGTTCTGGGATTTAGAGTTTATAATGTCATAAAAGATGAATATTAGACTTCGATTTTGACTGTTTGGTGAGTGATTTTGAGAGATGTCTTGCAGCTTCCCAGCTGGTTATTTTTAGCAAATTCTTGCATTGGGGTTTGCTAAATTTTGCTCCATCTTCTTATTTGTATGATTTATCAATCTGACCTGTAATTTACTTCGTTGTTGTCTTCTCTTGCATTTATTTCTTCGTTTCTTCCATATTGAATTTGAATGTGTTCTTTTTCCCGAGTTCTCTGGTTGGACTTTCTGTTACTGTGGCTGTGAGCTAGATAAATTGTGGACTCTGGTCTTTTTAATTTCTTGTTCAAGCTTATAACTAATGAAAAGGTATCATAGGCTCATCATATGGCGTATAGAGAGTGAAGGAGACCATATAATTGGAAGATGTTAGATTCACTCTTTTTATAATTACAAGGTTTTTACTCTGCGATGGTTAGATCTCAATGTTTGTGCAACAATACTTCAAATTCCATGAGTCAGATTGATTTCTTAGATTTACAACATTGATGGCACAACAAGCTTGGTGTACTGTTTTTGTCCTTTTTGAAGATATGATGTAGTCTTTCATGATGATGATGATGATGATGATGATGGCATAGATGGTAGTGGTGATAAGTTCTTACTCTTTCCCCCCATGTACTATTATTCTTTTCTCCGCATCAGGGCCACTAGGATGTTGTTGATATTGTCATGTTTCAAACTATAACTGGATATTGATATGTGCTTTAGAGTTTAAAGATTAAGGAAGAATCCAAATGTCTTTGAATTTTTATACAAAATACCACAGGGTTGCTTAAATGTGATTAAAAATTAACTATCCTACAGATGTAAATTTAACTATTAGTTAAGGTTTTTGTTTTTAATAAGTATGGAGTCTTGGCCACATTATTGTTTTGAATATAATAAGGTTTATTTGAATATGGGTAATGTGTGTGAAATAGATTGCTTACAGTTTTGAAGTTTGGTTCATAAATATTGAAGACTCTAAATGGGTATGCAATTAAAGTTGGGCATTTCACTAGTTTACAGTTAGGGGATTAATTACTTGATTTTTTTATAGCAGCCTACAGTTGCCTCATAGTTTGTTGACAAAAAGGGGGACTAAAAGTGAGATACTTTTGAACAGTTTGAGAGCTTATATTAATCAACTTTGCCACATATAAGGTATGTTCTTAATTTTCCTTTCTCCATTGAATTATGAGTAATCTAATTGTGGTTTCATTAGAGTCTCATGTCTAATTTTGATGTGGTAGTAATTGTGTATTTGTGCCCATTAATGCTATATATGTATATATGCTCTGTGAGACCTGTTGTTAAAGACTGGAAAATTATTGAGTTGATGATTGGTATTTTGTGGGCTATCCATTTCTATGTTAAAAATAGGGGCCTTGAGCCTGGGAATGTTCATTTTTAGCTGTTATGCTGCCGATTTTTTGTTAAGAAAATAAGGTAACATCTTGAGGTGGATACCTAATGAGTAATTCATTATGTACATCTTACCGCCACTTTCCTTTAGTAGGTTACCATGTTGGATCGGAAATGGATGTCTTGTGATCGGCGTTCAAGGGAATATATAGATGGAGCAAAAGAGTTCATTGAATTTGCTGCAGAGCATGCAGAGAATGCTAACAGAATTGTATGCCCTTGTTTGTCGTGTTTGTATGGGAAGCGTCTTCGTCCTCTTGACTTGTTATGTCATTTAATTTGTCATGGAATCGATCAGTCTTATACACGATGGACAAAGCACGGTGAGACCTATGAAGATGAATGCGGAGACCGGGTACCTGATGTTAGTAGTGATTCGAATGTGCTTGATAGAGACATGTGTGATGAGAGCGATGATCTTGAAGAAATGTTGAACGTGGTGGGTGAGGAGAATCCTGAAATGTTTGAGACACTGAAGAGCGATGGAGAGACGCCTTTGTATGTGGGATGCAGCAAATACACAAGATTGAGTGCGGTGCTTAAATTGTATAACCTGAAGGCGCGATACGGTTGGAGTGATGCAAGTTTCACCGCATTGCTGTCCGCTCTGCGAGATATACTCCCAGAAGCGAATGTACTCCCCTCGAAAACATACGAGACGAAGCAAATTTTCCGGTCGACCGGTATGAAATATGAGAAAATACATGCATGCCCCAACGACTGTATTTTATTTCGGAACCACTATTCGTCGTTGGAGAAGTGTCCTAAATGCAGTACATCTCGGTATGGAAAGAAAGATAAGAGTCCTTCTAAAGTGTTGTGGTACTTTCCAATCATTCCAAGATTCAGGCGCATGTACAGTAATGCGGATGTTGCAAGACTTTTGACATGGCACGCTGATGAAAGGATTAAAGACATCAAGCTTAGGCACCCCGCAGACGCCCCCCAATGGAAAAAAATTGATTACGAGTACCCTGATTTTGGTGAAGAATCGAGAAACCTACGGCTTGCTTTGGCAACCGATGGAATCAATCCGCATGGAGTTCAGAGTAGTACTCACAGTACATGGCCGGTCATTCTGATGATATACAACCTCCCCCCAAATTTGATCATGAAACGCAAGTTTATGATGCTTTCCATGCTAATTTCTGGGCCTAGACAGCCCGGCAACGATATAGACGTGTACTTGGATCCTTTGATTGAAGACCTGAAGCATATGTGGGATTCAGGTGAGACGGTTTTTGATGGATGTAAGGAAGAAAGTTTCAAATTGAGGGCCTTGTTGTTTGGCACGATAAATGATTTCCCAACGTATGGTAATTTGACCGGATACAACATCAAAGGATATGGTGCGTGCCCTATATGTGAAGATGATACCCATTCGATGCGGCTGGAGCATTGTAGGAAAAATGTTTACATGGGACATCGGAGGTTCCTGCTGTTAAAACATCATTGGCGGAGGTGGAAGAAGGCATTTAACGGGAGCTTAGAAGAAGGTAGGCCACCGAGGATATTGACTGGGGATGACGTTTTTGAAAAGGTGAACGTGTTGGAGAATGATTTTGGCAAGCCTTTTGCTAAAAATGTGTTGACAAGTAACTGGAAGAAGAGGTCCATATTCTTCGAACTCCCGTATTGGAAGTCCTTATATGTTAGGCACTTTCTGGATGTGATGCACATTGAAAAGAACATCTGTGATAACCTAATTGGCACGTTGCTAAATATGCAAGGAAAAACTAAGGATGGTGTCAATTCAAGGTTAGATCTGCTCAATTTGGGAATAAGACAAGAGTTGGCACCTGTCGAGAGAGGATACCGCACTTATTTACTTCCAGCAGCATACACCCTTTTCGAAGAAAGAGAAAAGATCATTCTATGAGTTCCTGAATGGGATCAAAGTTCCAGACGGCTACTCCTCAAATGTAAAGAACCTTGTATCCGTGAAAGAGTTGGAGTTGAAGAACCTGAAATCTCATGATTGTCACGTCTTGATGCAAAATTTCTTACCGATCGGCATACGCAACATTTTACCCAAGAAACTGCGTAGGACGATCACTAGACTGTGTATTTTCTTCAGGCTCATTTGTAGTAAAGTGGTTGATATAGGACGGTTGCAGGATTTGCAGAGGCAAATCATTCGTATCCTGTGCGAACTTGAAATGTATTTCCCCCCATCCTTCTTTGACATCATGGTTCACCTTACTGTACACTTGGTCAAAGAGGTTCAACTGTGCGGCCCAATCTATTTGAGATGGATCTACCCAATTGAGTGGTTCATGAAAGTTTTAAAGGGGTATGTCAAAAACAGATATCGACCAGAGGGGTGTATTGCTGAACGATACATCGTTGAAGAAGCGAGTGATTTGTGTGCCGATTACTTATCAAGTGTCGCACATGTTGGTTTGCCGAAGTCTCGTCACGATGGGCGATTATTGGGGAAAGAAATAAGTGGGTTCAACTTAATACGCATTTCGAATGCTGAAAGGGAGCTTGCTCACTTGTATATTCTTCACAACACTCCTGAGGTTGAACCATTCGTTGAAGAACACAAAAAACTCCTGCGGGAAATACACGGTGATAGAAATGAGAGTTTGATTACAAGGGAGCACAACAAAACATTCATTAGATGGTTCAATGCTCGCATTTGTCAGCAGTTTAATCTTAATGCTGGATCAGTTTCTGAAAGATTGTTTTGGCTGTCGAAAGGACCGGGTTTGCACGCATTTTCCTACACCGCCTATGCAATCAACGGTTTCACATTCTATACAAAAGACCAGGATGAAAAAAGCACAATGCAGAATAGTGGAGTCACACTTGTTGCCGAGGCATTACATATATCCAGTGTGAGAGATACAAATCCTATATATGCGAAGATGGCATACTTTGGTGTGATTGATTGCATTTGGGAGTTAGATTACACCATGTTCAGAGTTCCTGTGTTCCGATGTCAGTGGGTTAACAACCATAGTGGACGGCGGTTAGATGAATTTGGGTTTATATCGGTCGACCTTTCTAAAGTTGCATATAAAGATGATCCTTACATTCTACCGTCCCAAGCATCACAAGTGTTTTACATTGCCGATCCTTCTAAGAAGAATTGGTCAGCTGTCATGCAGTCGAACAAAAATTATGCCGAACAAGTTGATGATGAAAGTAGTGATGATGATTTGAATATGATAGAAGAGGATCCTTCATTTGATACGTTACTGGCAGAAGAGATTGATGCAGACGGATATGACGATGAAGATGAGCATGTTTATGTAAGGAGTGATCATGAAGAAGGCATTTGGCTCAACACAACCCTAAATCCAACAAAAAAGAGGAAGCAAACAATTTTAGATAATATAACACAGAGGAAAAAGAGACGAAAGCCCTCATATTGATTTAAGTTTGTATGTATTTCTGTTTTACATTGTGAACTACTTCATTTAATTATTCTGCACTAAAATCATGTCTTGTTTCATTATTTTAATTTGCAGGAAAATGGATCCCCCCTGAGCGACGAGGAAGAAGAACAACCGATTGTGGAGCCAGATATCGATGCGGGTAGATAGGCTGTCGAGGCGGATGCTACCCGTGGCATCACCCTTATGCATAAACTACTCAAGCGCAGATCTCTGGGAAAAAAGACCAGACTTAAATGGAACGAAAATAACCAACCAATCGGGGAGACTGCGAAAGACCTCTCTGGTTTTATTGGGTGCACTGTTCGGCAGAAAGTGCTTATTACTATCACAGATTGGAGAACCGCGGGGAGCTGCAAGAACGAGGTTTGGTCAGAGATTTAGGTTAGGTGCCTTTTTACAATTTAGTTTTATTATGACAACATTGTAACTAGCAAATCTAATATGATTTCTATTGTTACAGACCATGTTTCATATTGATGATTCTCATAGGGAGTATGTCATGATGAAAGCTTCCAGAATGCATCGCGGTTTCCGCACAAATTTGACCAAGTACTTCCTAAGAGATGCAGACGGGGAGATCGTTCCAACACCCCCAGAGGCATTCGCAGGGTCAATTACCCAGGAACATTGGAATGAATTTGTGCAATCACGGTTGACACCGGAGTTTGAGGAAGTAAGTCAAAGAAATAGACAGGCGGCTAAAAGCTGCGAATATCCGTATATGGGCGGATGAAAGAGCTTTCCTGAATTGGAGCAAGATATGGTATGTTAGTAACGCTTTTGAATACAAAATTATGAATAAATGTTTACGTGATTAATTATGTGTTCACCTGGCTTGCTTGACAGATTAAGGAACAGGGCCTAGAAGGGAAGCCACCACGGCATGGCCTCTAGTTTCGGGGACACTCTCAAAAGGACGGTACCATCATTCACGACGAGGTCAAAAGAGTCCGTGAACGATGTGTAAGTCATTCTCTTGGACTTTGTAATATCTTTTTAACTGGTGACTTTGCTAAGTTAATATCTAACAACCATTTCTTCTTGTTATAGGATATGTTGTCACAAGAATACCCTGACGAGGTCAACAAATTTGGCCCCGATGATTTCCTGAGCAGAGCGCTCGATCGCCCTGAGTATTCGGGCCGTGTTCGGGGCACAGGTCTAGGGGTCACGCCCTCTTCTTACTTTGGCCGCCAACATACGGCATCAAAAGGTGAAGTAAGAGCGTTACAAGAAGAAGTTCAAACTCTGAGGGAGGAGATGCAACGACGGGACGAGGAGATGCAACCACAGAACGAGGAACTGCATCGGAAGTACGAGCAGATGTTCGAATTTTACCAGCGATATAATGTTGCATCACAAACGTCGAACTTCATGCAACAAGGTAACGTTCCTCCCGTCGACAGTCCAAGCATAAGGGAGAGCTATACGATGCCGCGGGCCCAAATTCCTCAGGTAGTTCATACATTCTCTGCTTACAAACTTGCAGCGACATTGTTATATAATGCGTTGTGAGCTAATGTTGTCAACTCTTTCGTAGGGCGAGTCAGACTGCAGGCTGTATATCGATTACTCTTTCAGTGAAGTAGTTGCCATAGGAAAGGTCTACAACACTTCCAACACAACCCTGCACAACTTGCCGTTGCCTAAAAATGCACTGAGAGTAATGATTGAATCCTCCTACAACAACGCGGCACCAATACCGTTCCCTACTGATGAGATGACTACGGTCCAAGATGCTATCGGTGCTTTCGTTGCTTGGCCCGTTGGTTTGATTGAGCCAACACCACAGGTTGTTATTTAGTAATAGCATTTACACTAGCATTCATTGTGTTGGAAGAATGCTCTTTTATTTACATGTTTTTTCAGGGTACACGTTCTACCGGAAAGAAAGCACAAAGGCCTAATGTCCAAGGTACCGGTGGTCAAGTGATGAAGAAAAAGAGTTCACATACTGATCCATCGTCACAGGTGATTATTTACTAATCAATTAAACTAGCATTCTTTTTTATTGGAATAAAATTTCAGACTTTCTATTTACATGGTTTGTAGGCAACAAAAGCCAAAGGCAAGAAGAAAGTACAAGCGCCTCCTGTTATTGAACGTACAAGCGCCGAGATGCCAAATCGTGCTCGATTGCGAGCACTTGCAGCCACCCTATCTCCTGACTTTATTGTCGAGATTCCATTCAATAGCCATGTATTTGGTGTGTCAAATATGAGTGAGCATATTTCAAGGGATCAGCTCATGGAGGTGCTTGATGAAGGATGGGTCAGTGCTACGGTTATTACTTTATGGATCAGGTATATTTGCGTTTCCATTGGGGTTTCGTTTAATGTCATAAGTTTTACACTAATTAGGAGTTTGTATGGTTTCTTTGAAGGCACCTGCACGAACATGTCATGATTGCTGGGGATTATGTCTCGTTCGAATTCATAAGCCCCTATGAGATAGCACATATTACGGGCGTGAGCTATGACGAGCAGTCCGTGAAGCTTAAAAAGCGCTTTTCTTTAAAGGCAACATGCATGACTTTATTCTTAGCTCCAATTAATACAGGGTAAGTCGATATGCATTATAGGTTTCGTCGTATTCTTAGCTCCAAGCATCATTTATATATACTGACATAACGTTCTACAAAATTTTAGGCAGCACTGGCTTTTGCTTGTCATCTATCCGCAAGCACAAGGGAATCCCATGATTTACTATTTGGATCCTGTGTATGGTGCTGAACCAGAAAGTCGCCCATCTTTAATGCGCCTCGTCAATAGGTACGTGAATGTCAACATTCTTTGAATCCGTTGCATCATTTGTCATTTTATGACCCTAGCTAATAAAATTAATTTACTTTGTTTCGTTTCCAGCGCATTGACCAGTTTTCGGTCCTCCGTTAACTTGAGTTATTCCAAAGCCCTCGACCAGAAAGATGCTTATAAGTGGCTCACAGTCCAGGTTCTACAAGGTATTCAATTTTTTAAACAATCTACTCAAACATAAAGTAAATGTTTCTCATATGATATCTGGTATTTTTTGTTACAGTGCCCCTTCCAACCCAATAACAACGACTGTGGATACTATGTGATGCAATTTATGAGGGATGTCGTTACACATGATCGATCACTACTACAAAAAGTATTTTTAACGTCACAAATTTTGGGGGTTTCCACGTCACTTTTTCAGGGGACATTGAAACAAGTGACATGGAAAATGGACTTTTAACGTCACATATTTATGTGACGTAGAAAGTCAGAGAAACCACGTCACACATAATATTAGGTGTGATGTTGTAAGTTTCTCGGAGGAAACCACGTCACACAGAATATATGTGTGACGTGGTTTCCTGGAAACCACGTCACACAGATTATTTTTGTGACGTGGTTTCCTGGAAACCACGTCACAAATATAATCTATGTGACTTGGTTTCCTGGAAACCACGTCACAAATAATATTCTGTGTGATGTTGTTTCTTTTTTTTTTTTTTAAAAAAAAAACATTTTTAATTTTTCTATTCCCCGTTGATATACATTGCAAATGTCTAAATGCAGGTCAGATAATACATACACAAAATTCAAGTTCCAAGCAATGTACACCAACATAGGCCAGACCAAAGAAAATAAGTCGAATCGAATGAAAGGAAAGATCACCAGCAAATAATTTTGATTCAGATTGTTACATAATCAAAAATAAAAGGAAAAATTGAGCAATACGTTCACGAATCGCATCGATGTCTTCGACTGTAAATTCATCGATTCGGTCATAAAACTGCAACAATAATGGATACTATGATCAATACAAAGTTAGATAAAATTGTATGAATCATATAATAAGCTGTAGATAAGAATTTATACCTGTGGGAAGGATCCGCTACGGTCACTCTCAATAATGTCACACATATACTTCATGACATAATACCCACACTCCTTATTCGTCGGTTGCTTGGGGCACTTTATAAATTAAAGGAAATAATATAAATTAATAACAAAGTAAATAATATCTCAATAATATCTCAATTGACTAACATTGAAGGAATTTAAATCAAAATACTTACTTTAGGTCTTTGCACCGTGATGGGATTATTCATTTCATCGGTATCTTCCATAAAATGCCATTGCTGAATGCCCCTGAAATGGAACCAAAATTAGCACATATACATGAAAATAATTTATTTAACCCAAAGTAAAAAGTCATTAAAACTACTTACTTCGATAAAAGAGTTTTATAATAGGAGGTTATATTATGCCTCAAGGAGTCAAACCAAACCAAACGATGTTGTCTGGGGCAAATGACAGCTAATGACCAGTGCTTACTGAAAGACATTAAAGCTATTAAGGCCACACGGAAACAACAAAACATTTGTAAATGTGCAAATGATAAAAATTTGGCAAAAAGTAATAATCACACTTACTCTTGAAGAATAGGCGCAAAATAGACAGATCCCCGATTCGCTGACATTTGATGTATGACATAAGCTCGCATCTCATCCTCATATCTCAGCTGGTCCGCCTTGTTGTTGAAATCATCTCTCCTCGCCAAGGCCAATGGACTAAGGAATCTGTATTGTTCTGTGCTTAATTGGATGCATAGGTCGTGGAAGTACCTATCGTAAAATAATTGAAATTATAAAAGGATAGAAGTACAAATATTGCAGAGACATAAATAGTAATAGTAATTTACATAGTTGCTAATTCGAGCCAGGCGAGGTCAATACAGTCCATTGTCAAAAACTCCACGATATCTCTGTCACCATCAATCGCAAATTCATATGTACGATCTGGACTGACTACTCCTGGAGGCATCTTAATGGATGTGGATTGCAAATTTGGTTGCATCTCCCGCAGGAGTTGGAGAGAAGGATATTGATCTGGAAAGACCTGTAGGTGATGAAAAAATCAGTGTTATATATTCTTACATGCTGTAATATATTAAAACAAGCAATCTCAAAAATTAAGTGTACATACCACATCAACCGGCGCCTTTTGTTGAGTCTTGTGTACAAGTCGTCTTGGCCACAAGATGAATGCCCCCATAGCATCGCCTAGTCTGGTTACTTCGCTATCATGAACAGGTATAGCTGAACCCCTCTCATTCTTTCGAACATTTGTAACAGACACCTTCACTTGGTCCTCCGGAATACGCTGATTATGTATGAAGGAGGCGTTCGGGAACTGGAGAGCTTTTACGACCGCGCGCAGGCGAGGGGCATCGAGATGGAGATAACACTCCTCTCTAACTTCAGGGTCATTGTCTGGTGTGGGATTTGATTGGTCCTCACGAATTGATCCTAACAGCACAGTGTGATTGCAGCTGTCTTTGCCGCTTGGACCTCCGGTAGCGGGGGACTCCTACAGGAGATGATATTATACATAGTGAGTGTAATTTTCTAATTGACAAACTCGGAAGTCGGTAATTAAAATATATAAAAGATGCTCAAACCTGCTGTCTTTGTTGAGAAGAATTTGATGAGATTCCAAGCTGTATAGTAGACGCTCTAACCTGTGCCTCAATCTGCGCACGGATCTGCTCCCCCATATAACCCGAAAGAGCTTCCTGGACCTGCGCAGCCACCTGACTTTCGAATTGTGCTGCCATCTGCCGTTGGGATAAAGCAAACCGCTCCTCCAATTGGGCCTCCATCTCCGCCCGAGCCTTAGCCACAATCTCCTCAGTGGATTCTCTACGGTTGTAGTTGGATCTGCGGCCAAAATACTTGGCAAACCCTACAGTCCTGGGCTCCCCGAGTACTCGGCCGGGGCGATCGAGCTTCCCAATTGTCGTGGCCAGGATGTCCATCCTCCCAGAAGGTGTGAAGGACCCTTGGGTAGCCAGCTGCTCAAGTTCGACCTACAATGACCGAAAAATCGTAAGTGGTAATTTGTTATAAAACCACAAGTTAAATGAATGAACAACCAAGTAAAATACTTACAATCCTATTTGCAACTGCTTCAGCCTCCGGATTGATAAATGTTCCTTCTTTATTCTTCCTTCCCTCAGACCATTTCGTATGACGTGAGAAGGACGGCGGAGGCTCTATAACAATGGTAGGATCGGACCGTGCCGCTTCCTCCATTTCTTCAAAATATTTCTCGGTCAACTTTTTCTCGACCCACTTGTAACCCCCCCGAGACATTGTGTGCTTGTAGATATTCTTTTCTTGATGCTCCTTTTGTTTTTGGCTTTTCTCCTGTGAAAACTAAACTAAGTTAGTTAACTAATATAATATGTTAAAATTCATCAGTTTTGAAGCAAAGTAAAAGATCTATACAAACCTGAAACTTTTTATCTAATCGTTTCTTAACAAACGTCTTCCAAGTCTCTGGGTCAAGAGAGGGGTAGGTCTGACAGGGATCTTGATCCATCTTGTTCCCCCGGATGTAATCTTTGGTCAGGGTAGTCTTGAAATTCTTCCACATCTTGCGCGCTTCGTTCAACCAAAAATCCTTGAACTGTTCGGTGTTTGGGACAGCAAAATTTTGCTGCAAAGAATAAGAATAAAATACACATCAGTTGAGTAACTAAACAAACACATACATGCATATTAGGAACAAATAGATAGATAATGATAAAACATACCAAGATATCTGACCAACATTGATCCTTAATGTCTTTTTCGACTTCCCTCCAATCGTCAACCAATATGCTTACTCGATTCCTTGCCACAAAACCGACGTAGCTCACGAAATTCGCGCCAATTTCCCCGATAGGATTCATGTCCTCGTCAAATTCCACATGGATAGGCTGCACATTTGTCCCATGACGGACAACAATGTCAGTGAGCTTCGTCGGACCTCTTTTCTTTCTTCGAGAGGGATTCTTTTGTCCCTGATTGTTAGAATCATCCTCCATGATGTACCTGTTAACAAATCAATGATGTGAAGAGTCAATAAAAGGCAACAACTTTCACAAAAACAAAATAAAAACAATAACAGTACTTAATACATGATAATTCAAAAAGGTTCTCACTTTATGTGTTATCCCATATCCCCTCACAATGATCATTTCTAGAGGCAAATTGGTCATCATCAACATCTATCAATTCAAATTCACTTGGTTCACGTGGTCCTGTGCACAAAGGTGGTATCTCATCTAGATCTAAAGTGGGAGCGCGGTCCTTTTGCTTTTTACTTTGCAACACTATGGACAATTTCTTATTTGTGGGATCTGTTACATAGAACACCTGTTTTGCGTGACTTGCTAAAATAAAAGGCTCATCTCTGTATCCAACCTTGTGAATATCAATTGAGATCATACCAGTGTGGGGATCAACTCCAACTACACTATTGTTAACCCACTTGCATTTAAAGATTGGAATTTTGAACTTGGTGTAACTAACTTCCCAAATTTCTTCAATTACCCCATAATATGCCATGGAAGCCAATCGTGGGTTTTTATCTTTCAAACTGGAGAAGTGCATCGCTTCGGCTACCACCATCACGCCACTGTTTTGCATGGTGCTGTTGTTGTCCTGCGCCTTAGTGTAGAAACAATAGCCATTTATGTCAAAAGAGCCCCAAGTAACAACCTCAAAACGAGGCCCTCCTGCTAACCATCTTATTGTATCCGGCCCACCGGTCTCCTTTTGAACTTTCTCTTTGAACCACCCAATGAATGTCCTGTTATGCTCGTTAGAAATCTGCATGTCACTCTTTTTCGGGTTCTTTTCTTTCAGGATCCTCTTATGCTCATCCAAATAAGGCTGCACTTCTTCCATATTATTCAAGATGTATAGGTGTGCTTGTAACACCTCTTCACGGCGCATAGTCTTCACTTTGACGCCACGTACCCCCTTACCGATCCCACCTTCATGTCGTGGGTTTTCCTCAACCCCTTTTAGATACGATTTGCAAAAATCCATTGCCTCCTCAACTATGTATCTTTCAACAATTGATGCCTCAGGTCGATGTGGGTTCTTAGAATACCCTTTCAAGACTTTCATGAATTGCTCGAACGGGTACATCCACCTTAGATAAACAGGGCCCCACAGCCTTATCTCCCTTACCAAATGAACAATCAAGTGCACCATAATATCGAAAAATGCTGGAGCAAAGAGCATCTCTAGTTGGCACAATATAACATAACCCTCATTTTCCAACTCGTCGAGCTTTTCAGTGTCGATGACTTTGCTACAGATCGTATTGAAAAACATACACAGTCTTGTTATGGTCATCCTGACATCATCTTCCAAAATGCCTCTTATAGCAATTGGTAAGAATTGTTGCATCAATACATGGTAATCATGCGACTTCATTCCCACCAACTTCAAATCATTCATAGACACAAGTCTGCTAACATTGGAGGAATAACCCTGCGGAACCTTGATCCCACTCAAACACTCACACAGACTTTTTTTCTCCTCTTTGGAAAGTGTATGAGCAGCAGGTTCCATATAAGCCCTCTTGCCATTTTCACTGACTACAGGATGCAACCGTGGTCTTATGCCCATTTCAACCAAGTCTAATCGAGCATTGAGTCCGTCCTTTGTCTTCCCCTGTATGTGCAACAGTGTCCCAACAAGACTATCACCAACATTTTTCTCCACATGCATCACATCTATACTGTGCCTCACATCGAGATATCGCCAATAAGGTAGATCAAAGAAGATTGACCTCTTCTTCCAAATAATCTTCTCAGAACCGGTCTTCGTCTTCTGTTTCTTACCGAATACCATATTGACATTCTCAACACGACGGTAAGCTTCCTCCCCGGTTAAGGGGGTCGGAGCAGATCGGTACTCAGATAAGCCATTAAAACACTTCTTTAGTCTACGGTAAGGATGGAACCGATCAAGAAACCTCCTGTGACCGAGGTAGACGGTTTTTCGTCCGTGTTTGAGATAGTGGCAGTGTGTGTCAGACTCACATATAGGGCATGCCATAAAACCCTTCACACTGTAACCAGAAAGATTGCCATATGCAGGGAAGTCATTTATTGTGGTAAACAACATAGCTCGCAACTTGAATGTCTCCTGCCTGTAAGCATCAAACACATCTACGCCTTCCTCCCACAACATCTTCAAGTCCTCAATCAAAGGTGCCAGGTAGACATCGATATCGTTACCAGGCTGTTTCGGTCCTGAAATCATCATTGACATCATCACATACTTGCGCTTCGTGCACAACCAAGGCGGCAGGTTGTAAATGACCAACAAAACTGGCCAAGCACTATGTGTGCTACTGAGACTCCCGAAAGGGTTGAAACCATCCGTACACAGTCCGAGACGAAGGTTCCTCGGCTCACCACCAAATTCAGGAAACATGGAATCTATCTTCTTCCATTGAGGAGAATCAGCAGGATGCCGGAGATATCTTCCATCGGATATTCTCTCATCACAATGCCATCTCAATTTCTTTGCTTCTGCCTCATTTGCAAACAAGCGTTTAAACCGTGGAACAATTGGAAGGTACCACATTACCTTTAAAGGTATCCCTTTCTTTGATCCATCATCATCACCAACGGCATCCTTCCTCGGTTTGTACCTCGAAGTATGACATTTTGGACACTCTTTTAGGCCCTCATACTCTTTCCTGTATAACACGCAATCATTAGGGCAAGCGTGTATCTTCTTATACTCCATGCCCATCTTGCTTAGAACTTTTTTAGCCTCGTACATGCGCTTCGAAAGCACATTGCCTGCCGGGAACATATCACTCAAAGCTTCAAGCATCTGTGAGAATCCCGCGTCTGCCCACCCATTTTCTGTCTTTATTTTCAACAATTTCAGGACGCCGGTTAACCGAATATACTTAGTACACCCCGGGAACAACGGTGTCTCTGCATCACTCCTCAACTTGTCGAACTCATGGACCACAGAAAATGACTCCGCCCCAATGTCATTAATCATCTCGTCCATTCCATCATCACAAACACCATCCACCGCTTCTTGTACATTTTGTGACGGGAACGCATGTACGGTACTTCCCAATTCCCCATGCCAAAGCCACTTCTTATAACGGAGATTAATCCCATCACAAAGAAGGTGATCCCTTATATCATCAATGCTCTTACGATAAGCATTTGCACACTTCACACAAGGGCAAAGATACATGCCATTCTTACTGGACACGTTTTTTTTGGCAAATTCAATAAATTCTTCCACACCCATCTGATACTTTTTAGTGGTTCTCAATGCATTCATCCAACTACGATCCATTCTGTTAATCCTATACCGTCTCCAACAAACTAGTCAAGTTTATCTCACTACATTATTAGGAAGAAATGGGCATGCTATGCATATCTTCACTTCATGCAAATTTTTTAAAAAATTTGGCAAAGCCTCCTCTTGTAAATGTGACATCCAAAAATTACATTTACAATCCAATTTCACTCCAATTATTTGAAGTGATTTATAGAAGCAAAACCAGCATGTAAAATGCAACAAAGGAAGAAGCAACAATGCAACGAAATTCACGACGATTTTAGTAGCAACAAGATCAATTAGACAAAATAAATCTTCAGCAATTTGAGAACAAAAACCAATAGCAAACCAATTTACAAGACTTATAAAACATTTTGGCAAGTATGCAATATTTGCAGTGACTACAACGTAACAGCATTTGCAAACCAATTTACAATTGAACATTAAACATTCTATGGGAGACCAATTTATAAGACTTACAAAACCATTAAATATGCTATGGCATTTTTTGCAATTTACAATTGAAAAAAAAAGGCAGCAGATTTAATTATCAGGAAAAAATAAGGAAAAGAAGGAACCTTGATGAAGTGAAGCTGTGAACGGAGGCGCAATTGAAATTGCTGAACCCGATAGGAGGAAATCAGAGCTGAAAAAAACTTTGAACAAGTAAAAAAAAAAAGAACCAGAGAGATAGAATTGCATATTTAATTACCAACCAGCGAAGTTTTCAACAGATATATTGATGAAAACAGCAGCTATTCCAGTACCTGTTAAAATTTGATGAAATACACATAATCAACAATAATTTAACATATATGAGAAAGCTAAGGATATATAAGGTGCATGCATGAAAGGCATAACGTCACTAAGCTTTATGCCTATGTCTCATTTTTTTTCCTCCTCCAAAAAACGATTTTTTAGAATTAAAAAAATACCATCAAATCTGCATTAGAATAATAATAATTTATAAAAACAGAACTAATGAAAAATAATCACAGCAGACGCAAGATAATCAAATTAAAAAAAGAAAAGGATTTTTCTAACCACATACCAAATGAACCATTAATAGTTCAATCATGGCAATTCAGAACTAGAGCTTATAAAATTGAAACTACCAGAATATATATACACTTCAAGGTTAAGATAAGAAACTCAAGGCAGAAAGAAGAAGAACGTACCAATTCCTATGAGCAAAGCAAAGAACCATTTCACCACCAACAAATAGCCCACATTACAGCTTCCCTCTAAGCTCCTATCAATATCAAATTACAGAAAAAATAAAGATTTGATTCTGAACTATAACAGAAACCGAAATAGCAATAGCAAGAAGAACGTACCAATTCTCAATGACTTCATAGTGTTGGGGGGGGGGTGTGGCCGTGTGTGTGGGGGTGTGGGTGTGTGGCCGTGTGGGGGTGGGGTCCGTGTGTGTGTGTGGGGTCCTCAGGGTGGGGGTGGGGGTGGGGGTGTGTCCGTGTGTGTGTGTGTGTGTGGGTGGGGGGTGGGGGGTTTGGGGGTGTGGTGGGGGGGTCTCGGGGTGGGGGTGGGGTGGTGGGGGTGTGTGTCCGTGTCTGTGTGTGTGTGTGGGGGGGGTGGGTTGGGCCGTGTGGGGTGGGGGGTGTGGCCGTGGGTTTTTTGGGGGGGGGTGGGGGGTGGGGGCCGGGTGGTGAGCTTGTTTGGGGGGGTTTGGTCGTGCGCGTGTGTGTGTGTGTGGGGGGGGTTTGGCCGTGTGTGGTGGGGGATGGTGGGGGTGTGTGTCTGTGTGTGGGGGAGGGTGGGGGTGGGGGGTGGTGGGGGTGTGTGTCTGTGTGTGGGGGGGGTGGTGAAGCCGTGTGTGTGTGTGGGGGGGGGGTGGGGGGTGGTGGGGGTGTGTGTTTGTGTGTGGGCCCCCTCACCAGCTTGTGGGGGGGAGGGGGCGGGAAGGGGAAAATTGGGGCGGGAAACCTGGTTTCCACGTCACACCACTTAGTGGTGTGACGTGGAAAACCCCCCTCTTCTTTTTTTTTTTTTTTTTCATTTTCCCTCCAACCATTTTTTCATTTTTTTCATTTTCTGAAAAACACTTTTAACGTCACACTAAAATTTTAGTGTGACGTGGAAAAGTTTCAACATCACACTTAATTTTAAGTGTGATGTTGTTTATTTTTTGTTGATTTTCAATGTCACATTTTTAAATAAGTGACGTTAATTGGTGACATAAAATGGGATTTTTGTAGTAGTGGATGTAGCATTCCATTGACAGTAAGTTTTATATTTTGCCAACTCTAATTTTATTTGAACTTGTTATTAGATTTCAAGTAGATTTGATTGCCATTCAAATTTATCTCTCTGTGCAGTATTACCCAGACGCACGTTGCCCCTCATTGTCGAGGGAAAAAATGAATGCGCTAATTGAGGAATGATGCACTTATGTTCTACCTCTTTTTCAATAAGTACAAATGTAGATATATAATAGTATAGCTAGTAGCGTGCTGTTTCCCAATTAGAATGGTTGGTTCATTTGTACATTGCTCTCTGGATAAGTTATTGGTGTATTTTCGTTGCCTGGAACTGTATAGAATTGTTGGTATTTTAGCACTGATGCAGGTGGGGTATATAAAATAAAATGAAAAATTTAAAAAAAAAATTCAATACCAACGCTTACTTCATTAAGCACTGCTATAGGTAAATTTTAGGTGACCTATAGCAGCGCTTAAGCGCTACAATAGGTAAATTTTATGTCCATATAGCAGCGCTTTTAGGCCACCTATTGCAGCGCCTAATAAGTGCTGCTATATACCTAATAGCCTATAGCATCACTGGCTATTACAGCGCTTATAAGCGCTGCTATAGGGTCAAAATAATGCTGCTATAGACATTTTCTGTAGTAGTGTTACCATTTTAATAACGTCATTTTTATGAATACTGTTTGACATTTGGGGAAATTCATCTGATTGTGTGAGATCATGATAATCGACTATATTGTAGTGTTTTAAATCATTTATTGCACTTGTACCGCTAATGACAACATTTGTAAAGGTGCTTACTATTTTAATAACGAAATTTACTACTTTTAATTGTAGTAGTACTTATACGTAAAAATTGACAATATTGTCGACAATTTCTCACACTCTCACCTAATAATTAATTGAATTTCCCAAAATGTTGAACTTGTTAAATGTAATAGTAAATGGTACTACTGAAATGATAAAAACTCTTAAAAATATTCTAATTTGCATTGCAAGTATAATCAGTGAGTAAAACAATACATTTTTATTTATATTAATATGTAATTATTATATCAACAAATAATTAAGCCACCAAATCTATTGACATCCATGGTGGAGTGGAATCAATTTCCACCTTCATCAACTTGGTCTCAATTATGAAAGCATTTTTTGAGCCCCTGACACCAGTCATATGTGCTGCTGGAGCTCTGGAGAGTTGCTTACCAATCGATCGGCTGGTGGTACCACGATGGGTGACTTTTTTGTTTTGTTTTTTTTTTTTTTTTTGAAATATGGGGGCAATTTTGTAAAAACCCTAGCAAATTAAGAGGGATATTCTTACTTTCACCCAATTAAGAATGAAAATAATATAAAGAATACATCTTGTTGATTACCTCTAGAAATTCAAATAAGCTTATTATAGTGTTCATGAACCGTTATCTTATTTTCCATTTTCATTCATGAATCCAAGTTATGAATTAGATAAACATTAGCGCGCACACACACACGTGTACATCCACATCAACATCAATGTTTCTTGGGAAAATTAATACATGTCTCCTATAAAAAATTTAAGTAAAATGAGGGCTCATAGAATCTTTTAATTAAACTGAGGTCATACAAAATCATTTAATTAAACCTAAGACTTCGTAACTGTACGTGCCTTATTAAGTAATAAATAGTGAAAAAAGTATCATTCCTCGAAGACTTAGTACCACCAACTAGCTAGGTTGAGTGTTAACTTTACATTTTCATTTAATTTGAGCAAGATATGAAAAGAATAATTATCAAATAAAAATTAAATCCTAACTATAATTAGAAAACAAATATAAGCTACGTCATAATGAGCAAAAGTGGCGACATGGATTATCATATCTTTGGTTACTTCATATGTCTAATTTCTCCCTTTAATACTCTTAATTATCTAAAAGTGCCTTTCGATCCACTAGAAGACATTCTAAAAAGATTAATCCCTAATATCTATAATAAATTAAATAATGCAAGTTTAATATGACTATAAAGGGCTGGTAGGCATATATGTCTCTACTAGGGAATTAAGTCTAAAAACTCAAACCTACACAGTTTAATTGAAGGTCTTGTCTAAATTTCCTATATCTAGGCTTCTTTAGAACACCAAATTTAATCCTGCTCCGATGTCTCTTTTATCATGACAACTAATTAAGCACACAATTAAATCAATGAATATAACACTAAAGCAAATAAAGATTGAAATTATCATTCACTAATCTATAATCTATCAAACTATAATAATCCAAGACAACAGTTAGCTATACAAGCATTTAATCAAATTCATCGAAGCACATCAGAGTTCCTTTCGTCCTTACTCCGGCCGCCTTCAATGATAAAGAAGATCAAAGACTTGGTGTGCTCTTTATATCTAAGTGCCACCTCTCTCCCTTTTCTAACTTGAAGGAGATGATTGATTCATTGGGTCTTCCTCCCTTTTTCTTGATTGCAGCACGACGAGGAGGAGGATTAATCCACTACTTCCCCCGCCAAAAACAAAATAAGAAACCTACATCAAATAAATAATAATAATAATAATAATAAAATAAATTGAAACTTTTTTCTTTTTCACATATTCGTAATTATTTTTATTTTTGATAACTTTCCTATTTTAATTTAAAATAAGACATTTTAAAAGGAATGCATAAATAATGTATTAAATTGGTATTTTATCGAATCCCAACAAAGTCTCTTAATTTTTGAATTAATAACTCCCCAAATATAATAAAATATGTCTAAGAATCTACTAAATATAGGGAGTGCTCAGTAACCACATGGCAATGCAACAGGGTCTTGTTGTAGATGCTGAATCTGAGCCTGGATGGCTAGGAAAGTATTAGTGACTGTAATAAGTCCTCCATTAATGAGGATTTATCAGTAAGTAAAGATGTGCGTGGCTTGTGACAGAGAATCAGCTATCCGATTAGATAGGCCTGGTTTAAATTCAATAATGAAGTCATATCCCATTAACTTTTGGAGATAAGTCTCGTGCTCCAAGGTCTGAATAACTTGGCCATTGAGTCATTTGAGACTCTCTTGATCCGTTCGAATAACAAAGCGATGTTCAAATAAGTAATGACGGAATTTGGCAACTGTCTATGTGATAGTATACAACTCTCTTAACATAATCTGATTCACCTTGCATGCTAGCTTAACTTTGCTTCTAGAAATATGCAATGGGATGCCATTCTTGGCTCATCTTCGCTCCAATAACTGTGCCAAAAGCTTCGGTTTCCAAAACAAAGGGTAAGATGAAAATGGAAAGAACCAGAGTGGGTGCTTCAATTAAAGCGGACTTCGATGCTTGAAAGCATTCTGAGCTTTGACAGACCAACAAAAAGCATATTTTTGAAGCTAAGAAACTTAGTAAGGGGGCTGGCCAGCATAACATACCAATGATTAGAACGACTGTAATGGCCTGATAAGCCAAGAAAGCCTAGCAACTCAATGACTGATTGAGGAATCGGCCAATTTTTCATGGCAACAATCTTTGATGAATCCATTTCAACACGGCAGCCGAAATCACACGTCCCAAATAGTTGACTTTGGTATGTCTTAAAGAGCATTTTAAAAGTTCGGTAAAGAAAAGATGCTCAACTATAATCTGTAAAATTTCTTCAACATGGGTCAAATGTTGAGACCAAAAAGCACTATGGATAAGGATATTTTCAAAGAAGATGACTACATATTTCTTTAAAAGCTTCTGAGGAATCGAATTCATAAGAGATTGAAATGTTGCTGAGGTATTTGTAAGTCCAAATAGCATTACAAGCCACTCATAAAGCCCCTGGTGGATCTGGAAAGCCGTATTTTCTGATCAGAAGGGTGCATCATAATCTCATGATAACCAAATCGTAAATCAAGTTTAAGGAAATAAACTAAATCCTAATTCATCAATCAACTCGTCCACAGTTGGCATCAGAAATGAATCTTTGGTAGTGGCCTAGTCAAGTGCTCTGTAATCCACAAAAAACCGCCAGGTGCCATCCTTCCTTTTAACCAAAATAATTGGAGCATAGAAGGGACTTGTAATTTGTTGAATAAAAGGATAGCAATATGGTCGGACTTAACTGGACCAGTTCCATCTTGTAACAAAATTTGGTGGACATGTGAAAGCAGAGGAGAACTCCCGTGAGCTTGTTAATGATATGCTCATATTGGTGAAGTACACCATGAAAATCGCTAGGTATCTCAGTCGAATCCAACGCTTGAGAGGTTGTCTTAGAATGCATATCATAGAGGAAAAAGAATAACTGGGACACGGCATCGATTCGGATGAGATGCTAAAATTGGTGGAATTCTGCGCAAGGAACTTCGCTATAAAAAAACATATCATTAATAACGGATTCTTTGTCACGGTTAACCACAATCGTGACACATGTGCGGAATTTGTCACAGTTAGACACAAAAACCGTGACAAACATAAAAAAACCGGTTTTAACCACTATTAATGGCTCAAAACTGTGACAAATTTTGACACATTTGTCACGGTTTTATTGTTGCTCAAAATTAATTAAAAAATTGGTCAACATTTTGTCACGGTTTTGCTTTTAAAACCATGACAAATTGCATGCGGACTCCTATATAAACCCTCCCAAATTTTACACACACTCCTCTCCTCTTCTCTCCTCTCTTCCACCCACCCATATTTGTGCTGCTCTATCTTTTCTTGGTAACTTTTCCTTAAATCAATTTTGCTATTTATTTTATTCACATATTTAATTGTTATTTTAAATAATTTCTAATTGTTTTTTGAATAATTTCGCTGTAGAATGTTTATCTTTGAACAATGATAATTATTTTTCTACATGAAAGTAATATCATATATATTGTAAACGAAAAAGCTTTTTAAAGACTATTAAAATAACAAACATATGATTAAAAATGTTTTCAAGTAATTAATTACATCATAAATCATGTATAATTAGTATTTAAATTAAACAAACAAAATGTGACGATTATGTAAACACCGTGACAAATGTCGTGTTTTTAAAATAAACTGTGACAATTTGCAAAACTCGCGTTGCCTTGTTGACCTTAGAAAGCATGCAGTGTTAAGTGATGAACAGACCGTGGATAAACATCCGGATCAGAAGGTGAAACAATCTAACAGAGCTTTAATAAAAAAGGCCCTCTGTTCGATTTGCAAGAGCCATGAATTCTTGGCAATAATCCTCCGCTGAACCCGTCTGTAGCATCTTGAACAAACAAACACGAGTCTTCTCATATAGAGAAGGTCCACACACATCTTCAATGTCCTTGGTTAACAAGGCTTAATCAGTAAGGACCCGAGACTTCTGAAGGAGCTGAAACGAATGGACTACAATGTCCTCAAAATTTACATAAGCAACAATCACCCGCTAAAATCGTGCGTGCATGCCATAATACACGAAATATTGTTCGGCGTGACAGATCCATGTCATGGGACCAAGGCAGCTCAACTTCAGAAAATCTAGCTTTCTTTTGTTTTTTTTATTTGTAGTAGTGCCGTGAAATGGTGGGGAGGGGGTCTGGGCTGCTCCCCTCAGCTGTTCCCTCGGCTGCCCCAATGATTTGGGGCAGTTTTCTTATATATATTTTTTATTTTTTTATACCATTAAATTCTACATTAAAAGAGTGACATTTTGATATATTATGGGCAAAAAACGGATATGTTTTCAATTTGTTATAATTTTTCAAAGATTAGGTACCAAAAAATAAGGTTGTATTTTTTCATTGAAAGTACCTAATCTTTAAAAAATCATAACAAATTGAAAACATATCCGTTTTCTACCCATAATATATCAAAATGTCACTGTAGAATTTAATGATATAAAAAAATAAAAAAAATATATAAGAAAACTGCCCCAAATCATTGGGGCAGTCGAGCGGCAGCTGAGAGGGGGGCAGCCGAGACCCCCCTCTCGAAATGGTGGACCATGCAGACAATCATAATAAGGAGTGGGAACCTTTGTAGCACGTGAGAGATTCTAAAAAAACATGGATTAAGAGCACGAACCAGAGCTTCCAACGCTGTTTGAAGTTGTTCAAAACTAGTGGTCGAATACGTCTCCAACGACTCAAAACGAGAATCCGTTACCGCCTCCGGCCAATTGATCCATGTAATCGGTCATAGTCTTTACTTCTTCCTGTAGATTCTTGAAACGTGTAGCTTCGGCCATGCTCGACTTAATGAAGGCACCAATTTGTAATATTCTGAAAATATCAACAGAAGAACACTGCTACGCAATACAGAAGTTGACTGAAAATCTTAATGTATTATAGCTATAGAATGATAAAGATGAAGACAAAGAATGAAGTTCAGGTGAATACAAAGCAATCATAAGCAACAAAAGATTAACAGAAATTGTTGAAGTGCAGAAAGAGAAGAAGATACGGATAGAGAAAGGAAGAATACAAAAGTATCAAAGGGGAGGAATCGAATATATATTATTCAACTAATCCATAACTAACTTCTCCCCACCCTCACCGTATTTGTACGCTCTCTCCTCTCACTTTCCTTGTGAACCTCCTCAAGCAATTGCTTCTTCTACGACCAATATCTTCTAACACGGCATCATGGGCCTCGCCATCAGCCTCCTCGTTTTGGGTCTGGGTTGTCTCCAGGTCCATCACATGTTACTGGAACATCCATAAAAAACTTTTATTTTTTTTCAATGGTGTAAGGAATATCTCCTTGTTTTGTTAACGTGAATTTATCTGGTTCAAACTTGTAAGGAATATCTTTATGAATTTTCATGGTGTGTAAATCACTCTTAGCTTAGAGATTATCTTTTTGACTACCTAGATTCGTTGAGCAATGTGTATAAAACACTATCAAACACATTTTTTCTAATGTGTATAACGTCAAGATTGTGATGTAATAAATTACATTTCCAATATGGAAGAGTGAAAAACATACATTTTTTGCGCCACGGTAAGCTAAGGGTATCCTTCAGCGTTTTGTGTCTCCAGTTTATATGGGTATCGAAAATAAGGAGGAAAGACCTGTACATTTTCAGAGAAGGTAATCATTTCTGGAGGTTGAGTCAATGACGAGGATTAGACTCTAATGTGAACCGAGTTAGTTCACCCCAATCATGTGGGATGCCTACCTCAGGCATTCTAGGTTCTTTCGCTACTACTCGTTAATAAATATTAAAAAATAAATTGTTTATTAGAAAATTACCAACGGAATTCCGTCGGTGATTTCTTTAATATTTATTAACAAATTACTGACGGAATTCTGTTGGTAATTCCTTTATTATTTATTAATAAATTACCGACGGAATTTCGTCGGTAATTTGTTCATAAATATTATTGAAAAATAAATTATATATTAAAAAATTACTGATGGAATTCCGTCAGTAATTTCTTTATTTTTTATTAACAAATTACTGAGGGGATTCTGTCGGTAATTTTTTAATAAATATTAAACAATAAATTATTTATTTTAATTTATATTAAAACTATTTTATATATAAATTAGTTAATAAATATTTAATTCCATAGGTAATTTGTTAATAAATATTAATTTGTCTCAAATATTTATTTTTAAAAGATGTAATTATTATATTTTTTGTATAGATTCCTCTCCCCTACTGATAAAAAATATTAATTATTTTTGAATTAGCTTTTATTAAATAAATCCAAACTATTATGTAATTCAATACTTAACCAATAAAGTAGGTCAAATGGTTGAGATGCATAAAATTTGTAATACATTTTAAAAAATAATTACTCAATGTTCATATTTGAAATATAATCTTATTTAAATCCATATTTGACCTATTAGGTTTTTATCATCTTATTTTAGTATTATTTGTTATTATGAGATATTATTAATTCGAGTATTAATAGGTCAACAAAACAATATTTCAAATTTTTAAAATATAATTAATCATTATAAACTATTATTGATTAGAATATTAATATATTTCTTGTGCATCACCACAATCACTGTACTGTACCTAGGGAGAAAATTCTAGTTATTTATATAATAAAATATTATCATATTAAATTTAGTTTTATCTTTAATACAAAATAACAGAAATATTTAAGACACTAAAATATCTCATATATCTTAACAAAATTTTATCAAAACATCTAATTTTTTATTAAAGATACAACTAATTTATTTTAATATAGATATTATTTATATGAAAAGATATTATATCTTAAATACAAAATACAAAATAAATAGCTAAGTAACCCATTAAATAATTTAATGTTTTTCTTTAAAAAATAAGCTAGACGTCCCGATTCCGATGGGATGGGACAAGACTGGTAATGGGACGGGACATGGGACAATTTTACTGTCCCGAGGCCTTTTACAGGATGAGACATAGAACAAGCCCGTCATGTCCCGTTCCGACCCATGAACACCCCTAGCACACGCATAGGAGGTCACAGGTTCGAATCTCCACTCCGCTACATTTAAGACAATTTGTGGGAGTGACATGTGACGGAGTGTGAGAGGGGACATGTGGTAAGAGGGACTCGCGGCATAAATTAAATTTTTTTTAATAAATTTACTAATGAAATTCTGTCAGTAATTTCCGCTCCCGTCGCTATTTTCTTTTGGTAATTTAGCGATGGAATTTCATCGGTAAATTTACCACGGAAGCTAAATTACCTACGGAATTCCGTCAGTTCACTACCGATGGAACCAAATTTCCGTCGCTAAATTAATTAGCAATAGCGGTCAAATTATTGACGGAATATTTTTTGTCGAAAATTCCATCGGTAATTTCGTTTCTGTCGCTGATCCGTCAGAAATCTGTCGGAAAATTGAAATTAGGTAATTCCATGTTTTTTTGGGTAGTGTCCTAAAATGATGATTTCTTCAAAGGGAATAGTTAGGAAAATGAGAAGTGCATTTTTGTTCTGGACCAAGACATAGATAATTGTTGAGATGATAAGAAAGACATTTTAAGAGTTTTCATGCATGATAGATAATTGTTGAGATCATAATAAGAAAGACATTTTAAGAGTTTTCATGCATGTTATTCTCTTCATACAACCAGACTCTAAAGGTTCCCGGAAGATAAGTCTAATTGGCAGTACAAAGTTGACAGTAGGAATCCAAGCTATATGATGTAAGCATTTTGAAAAAAAAAAGGTATTTTGTCCGTGAGAAGAGTATTCCAACAGAGATTACGATGTTCAAGAACATTTTAAAGTTTCTTTTCTCCACCTGGGAGTTGGTGAAAACCATTAAAGGAAGGTCCAAAGTTTAGAGTGAGAAATTTTAGGTTTACAAAGGTAGTGGTAGATATTAAGGGATTTGACTTCTCTCATTTTCCTTCCATCTGCTTCCGTCTTTTGCCCTCAAATTATATCATTCTGGGTGAAAATGTTTTGTACCTGTTTTTATTATTAGATTTTATACACAACTAGTGACATTTTGATATATTATTTTGCAAAAAAATGGTTAAGTGTTTAATTTCATACGATTTTTCAAAGATTTAATCATCTGAATTCTGTGGTTTTCTTCAAGTTAAATTACTAAATCTTTGAAAAATCATATAAAAATGAAAATTTAACCATTTTTCTCCCATAATATATCAAAATATCACTTATTTATGTAAAATCTAATGATAAAAACAAATATCAAAAGTTTTACCCTAATATGACATAAATTGGGGATAAAGGACGGGAGCGGATGGGAAGGGAAAAGGAAAGGAACCAACTCCGATATTAAGGGGCTTGTTTGGTATGAGGGGAGGGGAAGGAAAATAGATGGAGGGAAATTTTTTTGATTTGAATTTTGTTCGCCCGCAAGAGTACGGGTCACACGTAGTATAAAAATATCGATCCCACGAAAACTATGGTCTAATCTAATGAAGTTAACTAATTTAATTCTATGTTTACTTAAGTTGAATAAAAATATTGCTTTGAACAAAAACAATAAGAAACAAACAAACAAACTTTAATTTGAAAACTGCTTTTAAGACGATGAGAATGAAACCTAGGATTCCTTATCCCCTCTATATGTCATGATTTCTACCAAATTACCCTTTCTAATGGCTATCTAATACATTCAATCTTCGTCTGAAATTCGAATGTGATCAGAAACGCTCTCTCGAGTCAAAAATCTGATCTTTATCTTTCAAAACCCTCACACTCTCATGCTATTGGATTTATGAAAAATCGTGTTCAAAAGACTCTCACACTCTCATGCTATTGAATCAACAAAAACACGTTTAAGCGTCAATTTCACTCTAACGATATTAGGTTGACAGATGAATCTCTTCTCTGTCAACAAAGAGTTTTCTCTCTAATATGCTTTTACCTAAGTTCTACAATAAAACACCCTCTCTCAAGCGATGAATCATTGAACAAATAAAGTGTTGATCAGACACTTTTTGAAATATAAGCAAGGTAAAAACAAAACTGAATTGCATTAAACAACCAATAGAAAGGAAATTAACAAAATCAATCCATATAGAGGTTCAAAGAAACCCTAGTATAACGTTTAGCTACGCATAATTGAAAGGAATTCAAATATATGAAGTCTATTCATGATTACAACTACTAAACAAGACAAATGAATAAGAAGAACAAAGAAGAACCCTATAGAAGCCTCCCGGATTCGCGCCGTAAGACTTCTCTAAAGCCCTAATTTGATCTTTCTCTCTGCACCGTTCGTTTCTCTCTCTCAATTTCGTCCCAAATGCAGTCCTCCCCTCAATTATGCGTCTTCTTGGTCTTAAAAAGCCATAATTTTTGAATCTGATATCCAAAATCTAAAATCTGATTTTTCTCTGGTCTCCTCGGCACCCTGTTCAGGTGGCCGAGGCGTCCTGGGTCGCTTGGGTCGCCTCAGCACCCTGTTCTGGTGGCCGAGGCATCCTGGGTTGTCCTTGGTCGCCTCAGCACCCTGTTCTGGTGGCCGAGGCGTCCTGTCCAGCATGTTTCCTTTCACTCTGATTTTTGCTTCATTTGTTCCTCCTTCTTTATGCTACGAAAGAGGGAGAAAATTTGTAAATTTATCTATGCTTTGCACCAAACGGAGTAGCACAATTTATCATAACAATTATACAAATAAATATATTAATTTCAAGCAAAACATGGATAATTGTATGATAAATGTGCTTAGAAAACAATAAATTCCTATCGGTGAACACCCCCAAACTTAAACTGTTGCTTGTCCTCAAGCAAAGCTCAAACAACAACTCTTCTGCCAATCTCATGTGTTTAGTAAGTCCTCAGAGATTTTCATTCCTTTTAGAACCTCAAATAACCATATCTACATACAAACCAGTATGCATTGTATAGTTGAACAATCATCTTCCAAATTCCAGAGTGTGCATGTGTGTGATAGAATCAAAAATAGTTTCTCCAATTCTCATCTTAGTCATCAATGGCAATCTAAGTTACATACAAACCTCTAACCAAGTACACTGACAACCTTTTTCTAAATACATTCCTCTTGAAAAGCATGTTCATAAAACTTCAAAAACTCATTAGATTTCACATGGTAGTAAATTACACTTTATTTTATTGCCTTTTAAATCTCCCCCAAACTTGATTTTTACTTTCTTGCTTTTTACTTTTCTTTCTATTTTTGTACTTCTTTCTTTCGTTCTTTCTTCTTCTTCTTTTTTATTTATATCTTGAATTGTTGTAGGTCCCCTTTTTACGCGACCCTGCACATGGGTGATGCAGCACCGGTTACTCAGTTACTCCAACAAGATCAAGAGGCTTTTCTGCCCAACTCTTAGCTCTCTTTGACTCGACCGTTTGACGCGAGTGCCAACATTGGTGATGAAGTGCCCCCGGTTACTAAGTCGAGTCTTTAGATGCTAGCGGAGTTGTATATACTCTTTTTTTTTTCAAATTTGGGATTGACCAAAAGACTTTATATATTTTTCTTACTACCCATGTTAGTCTAACTTATTTTCAAAATTTTAATGAGAATCAAATAAGCACTATAAATACCGAAATTGGTTGTAAAAGTACAAGATTAAAAATCACTACATAACCTTGATTACTATCAATTTCCTTGATTAAAATTTTCAAAACGATTTCTAATTCTAATGGTGGATATTATTACTCAAAAGAATTTAGTAAAGTGATATGTAACCATACAATTCAACTGACAAGCATGTAAAGTATGTTTTTTTTGCTGCTCTAAATGTCAGTCAATCTTTATCACATCATCAAACTTATTAACATATTTGATAAGCATAGGAGTTATCAATAAAATTATCAAACAAAAGTTAAAGTTTATGAAATGAAATTGTCAAAAAATTTAATACAATTAATTTTTGTTTATCCCCCCAACCTAAATCTAACAATGTCCTCATTGTGAAATTCAACAAAGCAGAGAATAAACAAAAATTAAGAGTAAACTAGGGTATATCAATGAGACGCATATCATCAGTAAGCCTATAAGTGCTAGAGAATTCAGTGATAAGTAAGAAATACTCCCCTTCGTAGTTCCTCAAGCTTAATCCTCTTCCTTGGGTTTGAGCGGCTGGTGGTGGAAGAGCGGATTTCACAACTCATAGTATTAGTTCTGCACGTTCCACGATGAGCTATTGCATTCTCGTTTCTATCTTCACATACTACACAACTTAGATCTGCAGGAGAAAGACCAAATATAACTCTACTAACAAAATTAAAATAAAACAAACAAAATTATAAAAACAAGTTTCAGAACTTGGGTTGCCTCCCAAGAAGCGCTTGATTTATAGTCTTCAGCCTGACTCTTTAGGACTTATGGTGGGTTCTTGAGGTAGATAGTGGATATCGGGCAATCCACGTTTCCTCCCCAATACTGCTTTAAGCATTGTCCGTTAGCATGAAATCTTTCACCTTTCTTGTTCTCAAGTTCAACATTCCCCAACTCTGACACTTGTACCACAGTGAACGGTCCACACCATTTCGATTTAAGCTTGCTTGGGAACAGCTTCAGTTTTGATTTATAGAGAAGCACTTGTTGTTCAGGCTCAAAATATTCAGGAACAATTTTTCTATCAGGTTGCCTCTTAACCATCTCTTTGTTGAATCTAGCATGCTCATGATTAATAAGTTGATATTCCTCAATCTCATTGAGTTGCAGAATTTTGTTCTCAAGCATTGGTGATGCTTCCCTAGACAGCTTCATATAAGAACTCAGTGCCTTAGAGGCATCAAGTGGCTCAAAAAGTTTGAACTTAGTATGAGGGAATGCTCCAATACATAGTGTCTCTTCACGTTTGCCTTGCTTGGCATGGTTAAGTTCCTTTTCTCCAGTCAAGAGTGTTTCTGAAGGATTTTTGATAATTGGCTCATGATGTTCTTCTTGAATCACATCTCCTAACATATCAGTAAAGTAACACTGACTATGTTCATCCTCATGAAATTTTAGTGCTTGAGACATGTTGAAGACAACTTGCTCATCATTTACTCGCAAAGTAATTTCACCCTTTTCTACATCAATGAGCGTTCTTGCTGTGGCTAGGAAGGGTCGTCCCAATATGATTGGAATTTTCCAATCTACTTCACAATCTATGACAATGAAATCTGCAGGGAATATAAACCTGTCAACCTTTACCAACACATCTTCTATAATGCCACGCGGTTTAGCTATGCTACGGTCAGCAAATTGCAGGGTGACTGTGGTAGGTCGTGGCTCACCAAGCCCCAATTGATTAAATACAGCCAGTGGCATGAGATTAACGCTAGCTCCTAAGTCACATAGAGCTTTTCCAGTGAAGTTGGTTCCGATATTGCATGGAAAATAGAAACTTCCTGGATCCTTAAGTTTGGTTGGTAATTTTCTCTGGATCACTGCACTACACCCTTCTGTTAGAGCTACAGTTTCAAACTCGTTGAACCGTCTCTTCTTGGATAGCACATCTTTGAGGAACTTGGCATATTTAGGCATACTCTCAAGTGCCTCAACAAAAGGAATATTGACATGAAGCTGCTTGAACATGTCAACAAACTTTTTAAATTGGGTGTCTTCATCCTTCTTCTTGAACCTTTGAGGATAAGGAAGTGGGGGCACGAAAGGAGTGAAGATCTTTTGCCTCTTATCTTCCCCGTTAGGCTTAGGATTCGTAGTGCCTTTAACCACATCATTAAGGTTCTTTGTAACTTGTTTGCTCTTTTTAGAGGCCTCATCTTCTATTGCAATATCTGTATCAACCTTTTTTACATCAACACTAGATGGATCTTGCACTAGTTGAATTTTCATGTTTGAAGCAACCGCCTGTTCATAATTCTTTCCACTACTCAACATGATAGCATTGCACTCTTCTTTGCCATCACTCTTCGGATTAGGGATTGTGTCACTAGGCAATCCATTCCGTGTTAAGATGTTCAGTTGAGAAGCAACCTGTCCCATTTGCACTTCAAGGTTCTTGATGGCAGTGTCGTGTAGGGCAATCTTGGCATTGGTTGCATTAGTCGCTTCTAAGAGCTGAGAAAACATCTTTTCAATCATAGATTCCTCTTGAGGCTTAAGTGGTTGAGTTGTAAATCCCGGTGGTGCTTGGGATTTATATGAAGAGGAAGCTACAAGTGGATTGAGACTAATACTATTTCTCCATGACAGATTTGGATGATCTCTCCACCCGTTATTATAGGTGTTGGAATAGGGATTGCTTTGAGGATTCCGATTGGAATTATTCATGTAATTTAGGGTCTCAACTGCATAGGGGCAATCCACTACATTATGCCCTTCACCACAAGTCTCACATGATGGGGTAGAGCCTTGAAGCATATGAACACCTCTTGGGAGATGATTTTCAAATTTCATCCCTAATTTGTCAAATCTCCGAGTAATAGCTTCTAACTGAGCACTGATGTCTTTAGAGCCATCTGATGAGGATCTTGATCCTAATGCAGAAGAATCCATATGTGACTTATAGAAAGCTCTGTCTCTGCGCGAGGTCTGAACGTTATTAGAGGCAACATCCTCATATAGCTGTTGTAATTCAGAACTCTTTATTTTTCTAATGTTCCCTTGCGCTGCTGTATTCAACATAACCTGTGTAGGCTCAGTCAACCCATGATAGAACGCCTCCAGGAGGATGTTAGATCTTTGCCCATGGCTTGGGCAATTCCGGCACATGTCTTTAAACCTCTCCCAGGCTTCAGAGAATGTTTCACCTGGCTCTTGCTGAAAGTTAAGTAATTCACCCATTTGAGTTGCTATTTTTCCTATAGGAAGAAATCAGGCCTTAAATTTGGAAGCTAGTTCATCCCAACTCGTGATGGAATGTTCGGGGAGTGAATTGAGCCAGGCCTTTGCCTTAGTCCCCAGTGACATGGGAAAAAGGCGTAGTCGTAGAGCGTTGTTGGAAACTCCGACTTGTTTGAAGTTTTCACAGACTTCCACGAACTTAGTCAGATGTTCGGTGGGATCTTCCAATCGGGTTGCATTGAAAGTTCCCATCATCTGGATCATCTGGATCATGACAGGCTTAACTTCAAATGTCCTCGCAGTGATGTTCGGGTACTGAATACTGGATGAGTATGTGAAGCCTTCTCGCTCCAAGAACTCATCCATAGAGAGATCCTCCTCATCCCGAATTGCAGCCATAGTGCAAGGTTGACGTTCAGGTTCAGGTGGAACAACTGGTTCTTGCAGAATAGGAATTTCTTCAATATAAAAAAGAACCACCTCCAAATCACCTAGCATACAGCCGACGGACTTACCTGCAAAGACAAATCGAACTGACGAGTATCAACCTTATCAAGATAGATGATTAAAGAAACAAAGAAAGAAAAGAAATCAACTATAACTAAAGACAAAATTAAATTAATTAACGCCTGAAAGACTAAAGCCGTAGTCCCCGGCAACGACGCCAAAAACTTGTTCGCCCGCAAGAGTACGGGTCGCACGTAGTATAAAAATATCGATCCCACGAGGACTATGGTCTAATCTAATGAAGTTAACTAATTTAATTATATGTTTACTTAAGTTGAATAAAAATATTGCTTTGAACAAAAAAAATAAGAAACAAACAAACAAACTTTGAAAACCGCTTTTAAGACGATGAGAATGAAACCCAGGATTCCTTATCCCCTCTATATGTCATGATTTCTACCAAATTACCCTTTCTAATGGCTATCTAATACATTCAGTCTTCGTCTGAAATTCGATTGTGATCAGAAACGCTCTCTCGAGTCAAAAATCTGATCTTTATCTTTCAAAACCCTCACACTCTCATGCTATTGGATTTATGAAAAATCGTGTTCAAAAGACTCTCACACTCTCATGCTATTGAATCAACAAAAACACGTTTAAGCGTCAATTTCACTCTAACGATATTAGGTTGACAGATGAATCTCTTCTCTGTCAACAAAGAGTTTTCTCTCTAATATGCTTTTACCTAAGTTCTACAATAAAACACCCTCTCTCAAGCGATGAATCATTGAACAAATAAAGTGTTGATCAGGCACTTTTTGAAATATAAGCAAGGTAAAAACAAAACTGAATTGCATTAAACAACCAATAGAAAGGAAATTAACAAAATCAATCCATATAGAGGTTCAAAGAAACCCTAGTATAACGTTTAGCTACGCATAATTGAAAGGAATTCAAATATATGAAGTCTATTCATGATTACAACTACTAAACAAGACAAATGAATAAGAAGAACAAAGAAGAACCCTATAGAAGCCTCCCGGATTCGCGCCGTAAGACTTCTCTAAAGCCCTAATTTGATCTTTCTTTCTGCACCGTTCGTTTCTCTCTCTCAATTTCGTCCCAAATGCAGTCCTCCCCTCAATTATGCGTCTTCTTGGTCTTAAAAAGCCATAATTTTCGAATATGATATCCAAAATCTAAAATCTGATTTTTCTCTGGTCACCTCGGCACCCTGTTCAGGTGGCCGAGGCGTCCTGGGTCGCTTGGGTCGCCTCAGCACCCTGTTCTGGTGGCTAAGGCGTCCTGGGTTGTCCTTGGTCGCCTCAGCACCCTGTTCTGGTGGCCGAGGCGTCCTGTCCAGCATGCTTCCTTTCACTCTGATTTTTGCTCCATTTGTTCCTCCTTCTTTATGCTACGAAAGAGGGAGAAAATTGGTAAATTTATCTATGCTTTGCACCAAACGGAGTAGCACAATTTATCATAACAATTATACAAATAAATATATTAATTTCAAGCAAAACATGGATAATTGTATGATAAATGTGCTTAGAAAACAATAAATTCCTATCGGTGAACAAATTTACAAAAATTAGAAAAGTGTGGTTAAAATTTCTTAATTAGTGTTTCTTACTCTTTTATATTACATCTTAAATTTATTAAAATATCATAGCCCCACATCTTTAATTTTTAAAAATTCAACTCACAAAATTTTTTTCTCCCCTCCTCTCCCCTCCAGATTGCTCGTACCAAACATAGTAAGAGGTAAAACAGCCGGCTATGCACAAGCATAAAGGAAAGAGATTCCTCACATATACTCCCTTCGGTTTTAATTATAAGATCAAGTTGACTTTTTTGGAGAAACTAATGATGTGAAAAATTAATCACTTTTAAATATCTATATTTATCTTTTTTTTTCTCAAAACCAATTTATCTTACTTATAAACTATCATATAATCCAATTATATATAAATTGTTAAAATTAAGTGGTACATTTGGCTTCCTTAATTTCCACAAAAAAAAATCAACTGAATCTTATCATGAGAATCGGAGGGAGGGAGTACCACAACTAATTCTTCAGGGATGGAACCACAGATAAAAGGAATAATTAGATAACAGGTCCAAAGGTTCAGGTGTCCAGGCCATGGGGGAATGTATTTTTTTTTTACAAAAAGGAGATACAGCCAATAAAGTAGATACTTGATTTACCTTGTTGTATAGGCCTCAAAGAAACTAGAATTAAACTCCTATAGTGCAGTGAGTTAACCCTAGGTCATTCCCTCAATACCTTGGCAAAATGTGTAATCAAAATGCAAAGCTAGAACAAATTAATTCCAAATTCCAGAATGAGAACTATTTAAATCTATTCCTAATTTTTATATTTTCTGTTAAATAAAAATGGAGATTTGAAAATGAGAATTTACTTGTGAAGAAAAGTATAACTAATGTGATGGATTTCCCTTGAGAATCTACATAAATCCTTCCTTACCAGTGAGAATTAGAGCCTCTCTTGATGAAAATCTCAATCTCTAATCTAATTGAATTCCTTACTAAGGTAATCAATTAAAGTAAACAATGAGAATATCACAGATTAATGAGCAAAGGATTTCAACTTGACAATCTAAACAATCAACATTTCAACTAGAAATGCTACTATATCATTCATTTTATCAATGAATTCCAATCAACTAGATGAAAATCAGAAATCAAATTACAAAGTATTAGTCCAAAAACAACTCGGTCAAGAAACAACTCAATGCTCAAACATCTTCTACCTAATATTCAATTCAAGATGCAACTAGATCAAGAATTCTTAAAGAACTAAGTAAGAATATGTGAAACTCCCTAGCATGAAGAACAGCAGCTCAGGACTAGGCTTCCTCTCAAGAGAAATCAGCTTCTTAGCCTAGCATTGCTTGATCAGGATCTGCTATTGCAATCAGAATTAGTGAAACCATAGATTGAAGATGATGAAAGCGTTAGGAAGAAATGGAGGCCGTGAAGGAGAATGGGAAATAAGGAAATGGAAGTGAAAAAAATGGTCTCCATTCCTCAATGACTAAATATATATACGAAAATAACAACCCTCCAAATGCACCTGGACAGAATAAATTCTCCCATATGAATATGGACATCAAACTCCACTCCGTTCAGCTTTGTTACCCTCCGATTTCAGCTTCTCCAACTCTCTAACTAATTCTCATTCAGGCCCACGCGGCCACGCTGGCACCTCTCCTTGCCTCTTTGAAAATCTCCTTCTCTTTCTTCACTTTGGTTCAATCTTGCCGATGGAAATCATTCCCCCTCTCTGATTCTCTAATTGACAGCACATGGGTTAGATGATTTAGAATCTGATCTGGATTAGGAAAGCTAAACCATGAAATTTGCTCTCTTCTTCCTCTTTAATTGTGCCGCCAATGTACCCTTCAAATGCTTCAATGTCATGATTTTGGCTTCAGACCTGGAGCTCTCTCTCAATTGATGAAATCACAAAATTGCCCCTGGTCAAAAAATAGGATCACACAATAAAAGTAGGGCAAATATGAAAATCTACTATTAAAATGCTTAAAATCATTTAATCCCAAATTTCTGGTGTCGTTGCCATTTCCTTGGCTTATATGTGTGATTCATTTGTGGAGTTTTAATTTGTTCTCTTTGATTTTTCTGGTTTTATCTCTTGCTGCCATTTAATTTGCAGCCTTCTAGTTCGGTGAATGTTGATGAATATGTCATTTTAATGACTTTGTGCTATTTGGTTCTGTTTTGTTAGATCTGTCACTCCGGCATTTGTTGTTTTGCTGCAGGGATTTGTTTACAATCTGGTTCTTTGTATACGTTCTGTGATGTTGTTCTCTGGACTGATTATGTGTCAGTGAGTTTTCTGTATTCTTGTTCTGTCTTGACATAACTGGTTTTGCTCAAATTTTGCCATACTGTTCTTGCTGAATATCTGCTTGTTATTTGAAATTCTTGCTACAAATTTTTGTGTCAATGAATTTTCAAATTTACTAAGCACTTGTGAAATTCTATTCTGAAGTGGAAGTTGCCGATCTTGTGTCACTGATTTAGACTTACTGGTTTTTGCTGCAGCTTTGAGTGTTTTTGCTGTTCATAATTTGTGTTTAATTGCTGCAAAGATGGACACTATTTTGCTGCATAATTGAGTGTTGTTTTGTTGTCACTAAAAGGTGTTGGTGTCTTGTCCGAATTGGAAGTTGTGTGCTGTCCAGAGTTGTTGTGTTTTGCTGCAAATTTATTTGCTATTCTTTGTCCAAATCTGTTTTTAATTGCAGACTTTGCTGAATTTGCCAAAACTGATTTTCAAGGATCTTAATCAAAGTTGTGTTTGAAAAATTAGTTTCGGTAGATTTTTGCTTGTTTTTCTGAAACTTTTGATAATTGGAGTTTTGTGCAATCTAAATTTGGTCTGACATTGTGATTTGTATTGCTATCCATTTCACATTCCTCTCACTGGTATGAAATTTAAAAATCTGGTTTGAAAATTTTGTTTGCATGCAGAAATGTTGTTTGTGGTGAAATTTTTGAGTGAGCTATATAATTTGGAACTCCGTTTTTGCTGTCATAGGCATTGTGGTATTGTGATCTTGGAATATATTTGTCGGCACACATACCTCATTGTTGATTAATCATTGAATTCTGCTGTAACAAGAGTTTGGATTTGAAAATCTACTGTGTTGGTGTGTTAGCTTGGACTTTGAAAATTTGCTTTCACTGTCCTTAATCTGTGTTGATCCATAAATTTTTTTTGGCTGCAGCAACTTCTTTGTCACTTGTTGAGGTTCTACAAGCTTTTGGTTGTCAAATTTTGGTGTACTTGGGATACTTACGTCACCAATTTTTGCTGAAAATAACCTTGAATTCTCACTTATCGAATTTGTTTTAGAACTTTAGACTTGATTTTTAGGTTGTCAAGATTAGCTTTTTGCTTTCTTCTTGCGTTATGCAACCTAAATGCTACATTTTTGCTCTTGTGCTCATTAGATTACACTTTGCACATTGTTATGATTGTGTGACTCACTTGGCCTGAATTTGATGGATCTAAGTAGACATTTGAACTAATCTTGAGCTTCTAATTGAAAACACATTTCTTGCAAGCATAATCATCTTCTTGCCATGGCTTGGCCTCATGCTTCTATTGATCATTATTCCTTTCAACATGATCCACCCATGTCTACTTGGACTTTTGTAGGACATGATGCACCATCTCCTCAGAAATCGTTTGGAGAATATTATGGAGAGAACCCACATCCATTTCCTCACCTTAGTATGCACCAACCTCTACCTCCAATATCTTCTCCATACTCCCATATGACTCAAGGGAATAAGTTCACAAGGAATCCTCAACTACCTATCACATCTTTCAACATCAAATCTTCCTATCATCATGATTATGAGCATTCCCATTTCTATCTAGCACCTTCCCCTAGGGTTTTCCATTCCTCTTCCTGCTCTTATCTTTCACCATCTAGCCACAATCACACGTTGCTAACACACCATTCCTATGACCCACTATATGAACCTTCATTTACTCCATTTCAACCACTTTATGACCATATGTTCCCACTTGTGAACTATGTCCCATGTTATCCGATGATGAGTCTTCCAATATGACATCTGAATTATTGGAGCAATTACAACAATTAAGAGTTGAGAGGCATGGGGACATGAGTACATTGCATAAGTTAAGTGAGCAACTAGATACTATGAGTGAGTCCTTTAAGCAAATAAGGGTAGATATGGAAGAGTTGCATAGGGTAATTGACCAAATTCAACAAAGTACTTCCATGAGTGTCCACACACAAGACCAATTTTTGTGTCATAGAATTCATGATTCATCACTTTTAATGGAAGTTGAGCCGTTCCAAGCTACTTCTATACAATCACATGTTGGCACATCTATTGAAGCATGTCCATTGAGTGATGATAAGGTTGAAGAAGAAATAATTGTAGAATCTCCTCACATGTTTGAGTTGAATGATACTTTGCTTCATGCTTCAACTAGTGGTAGCCTGGACAATCATATGACTTGTGATAGTTCCACTTCTTTGCATGAGACTTTGACTGATATTTGGCATACTAATGATGGTGATGATGGTAGTGATGAATTTTCCCATTCTATGATGTGTTTATGTGATGAGTTACTATGTGTGCTGATTGTTATGAGGATAAGTATTCTTTTCTAATGGAAATGCATAGGAAGAGACTTAGTGAATTGAATACTTCCAATAATATGATCATTCTTTGGGATCAAGTAATATGCATGCCATGCATGATGATGAGATACACTCTCCTTCTTTGTCTTCCTCTTCTTTCCCCTCTCTTCCATGTGAGGGTGATGTGATGCGCTCCAATTCTATATTGGATTCTGCACCTACCACCTCCCAAAAGAGTGAAGATAAAGATGATGCTTTGAAATTAATTACTAGTCCTAAAGTCAATGCGCAAAGCAAGAGTTTGATGTGCCATTAATGGATGATTCTATTCTCATATTCAATTTTTCCATTGATAGGGCATTTAATCTTCTGGCCACATACCTCGACTTATTTGACTTGCTTGACCCTGCTTTTGTGCATCATGATGACCATACTTTGTTACTAGATGTCAAGCATGTTCATGAATCTTGTTTCCAAATCCTATCATGTGATCTACCACTAGACAAATTAGGATTTGAGGTTGATGATGTTTCTATTGACTTGGTTGTAGACATAGACTCTAGAGTAGTATTTGATTTTGTTACAACCATTGATGATATCCATTTTGATTCTATCATACCTAGTGTTGCTTGCTGTATGCCACTAGTTGATTTTCTTGGTTGTGAGAAGCATCTGTCATCGAATGTGCCCGACTCTAGCATTCTCACATTACATACACCATTATGTCACATGATTTGTACTAATCATTTTTATGGTTTCAAATACTTTGATTCATGTAGTGTTCTTGGAGTGGGTACGGTTATGTGTTTGTTTCTTTCCTTGCAGGCACTTGTTAAAAATGGACTCCAAGGGTCCCTGTCTTTACCGTACATCGTGGATCCCTAGTCAATAGACCCGGAACCACCTCCAAGGAAAAATTGTAGCACAGATCACTCTATGTTGAAAAAGTTTTAATTTCTCATCCAGGATGAGAATTTTTGCTTCAAGAGCATCAAGAGATTTCGTTTACAAGGTTGTCTCTTTCCTCTCCCTACTTTCTTGAATTTCTGGTGAGATCATTTTCTTGGATTGATTGTTTAAAATAATTGTGGGGGAAGTGACAAATTCAATAGAAAAAGTAGTATATGATGATTGACTGGACACTTTGCACACAAGTAGAGCACTTAAAATTTTATGCACTCATTGAAAAACATGTATTTTCCTTTGTGCATGCTGAATCTAAGTTGCATTGAGGTCAATGCATTGTTCAAGTGTGGGGGAGGTTTTATTGTTTCATTTTTGGAATATACTTGTCGATGAAACTGCTTCACTGTCGTGTTTCGCTTTATCTAAGTTGTTTCTGCTTTGCTGTGAGTTTCTAGTCTATTTCTGGGCTTATATGCTGATTTTTGCCTTGCTGTGACTTGATCAAAATCTGGTCTATTGTGCTGGAATTTGACATTATGATTTTATTGAATCTGTTTTGGAAAATTCTGATTCTTGTTAATGTAGTTCTCTGCTTTCTAGTTCTGTAATGTGCAAATCCTGACTTGATTGCTTGATTTTTGCAAAGTATGGATGAGTTTTTGAATTGAAAAATAAATCCACACTACATTATGTCACTCTTATGGTATAAAATCTGTTTTGGATTGAATTTTTAGCTTGTGCCTTGAATGATGTCAAATGGTGTTTGAATATGGAAATTAGTGGATTTAATGAGTACTTGAGGCATAATATCATGAATTGATAAATCTCATGCTTTAGTTTATTCCTCATGCAATTTTGTTAAGGAGAGTTGATTACGAGTGAGTAAACTTATCGTGAGGAAAGCTTTCAACCGAATTCCCAAATATGTATGATGCTAGCTAGTTGTGATTCTTCCTAGAACTTGTTTCAATCCTTACTCGAGGCCACATGAGCACTTTGACATGTAAAAATGATAACGGCATTCATTTCTCAACCCTTTTACCCAAACACAAACCTTAATACATTACCCATTGCTTAACCCCTCTTGAGACCTTCACTTTCTTTCTACCATCTTTGATCAATGAGAGTTGCTTGCATTCATTTTCATAATTGTCATAATTGTGATGTATTGATTACATTGTTCTTGTAATTCTTGCCACTAAGTGATTGTCAAAAGAAAAGAAAAAAAGAAGACAAAAATAAAAGAATAAAATGAAGAGAACTGAAAGCATAAAAAAAAGTGAAAGAAAAAAAAAGAGAAGAAATAAAGCATACTAGGTGGCAAGGTTCACGAGAAGTAGATTTGAGTTTTCAATCTTTCAAATCATTTTGTTTAAATGTGGTGAATGTAGCAACTTTTCATTCATTTCATTACTTGGCTTTTCCATCATTACAACCCCTTTAAGTAGCCCCTTTGATTTGCATGGCCTAGAGCATTTAAGTGGTGAAGATTGTACTAGCTAGCCATGAGTGAAAGAACCCTAATGATGAGTGATAGAGTGATACACTTTTGCTAGTGAGGAATCTCATTTTCAATTGCTTTCCCAAATTAAATTGCTTGATGTGAATTTACTGGTAGCATGAGAAATATCTTTTATTGATGTTTTGTTGAAAGGAAAAGTTAATGATGCTAAATTTTCATTTTAAGCATGATTTGACCTTGTTCATCAGCATGTGTTTGATATTCAATTTCATTACACAACTTTGCCCGGGAGTGCAAAGAGTAAGTGTGGGGGAATTTGATAATTCATTAATTCAATTAATAAAAATGTGCACTTTGGGTTAAAGTTAGTGGATTAATTGGACAAAAATTCATTATTGTTTAATTAATTCACTAACTTTAACCCAAAGTGCACATTTTAATTAATTGAATTAATGAATTATCAATACTATTGCAAGTAAAGAATTCTCCTAGAATTATCTACGTGATCACTTACATCTCCACATTCACTTAGACTTAAAATAACAAAAGAAATGCTGTAGTTATATATATAAACTTCACATGATAAGAAAACATATTATTACTAATGTCCACCCAAAAGTCAAACAAAAGAGAAGCAAATACCTATTCGTTTTTCGATAGAGGAAGCTATTGAGTTTGACAAATAAAAAAGGACAAACAAGTACAAGAACCAATAGGAATAGCAAAGTGACACATTTAAAATTTTCTTATATCCCATTAAAATTATTTTTCCATTTGAGCGCAACTTGAGTTAGTGTCTTTGTAGAAGAACCATCTTCCTTAAGTGCATTAGAAGAAGCATCTCTCAAGTCCTTCATTCTCTTGCGAATTTCCTTACCTTCTTGACCTTCAATCAAACTCTTTACGGATTTAGCAATCTCTTCCCTTTCCATTATGCCGTTTTCATTAACTTTAGGCCTCAGTGCCACTTTAAGACCATCAGTCAACAAAACAGCATTCATTCTCTGCTCTGCAAAAAGTGGCAATGCTATTAATGGCACTCCCTTTTGCACACTCTCAAGTGTAGAGTTCCAACCACAGTGAGTCAAGAAACCACCTATGGAACTATGACTAAGGATTGAAATCTGAGGTGCCCAAAAAGGAATAACAAAACCTTGTTCTTTGGTTCCCTCCAAAAATCCTTTTGGTAAGAAATCTAATGGATTCTGATCATTTGAAGAACCAAGGTAAGCAGCATTAACTGAGTTACTTGGTGCTCTGAGTACCCATAAGAACTTCTGGCCACTCATCTCCAAGCCAAAAGCTAACTCATTGATTTGGTCTTGAGATACGGTCCCACCACTTCCAAAACAAACATATAAAACAGAACTAGGTGGTTGATCCTCCAACCACTTCAGACACTCCGACCCTTTTTGTTCACTATTTGACCCGGTTTGAGTAATGGGTCCGACTGGATACACCGGTGGATAACCACTTTCTTCTTGTGTCATCATGGCTTTTATAGTCTTTTCCTCCATCTCCATGAAGCTGTTAACAAATATCCCATCAACATATAACAATGTGTTGCTTCGTTTGAGAAACATCTTGTAAGATTCACTACACCGATTTTGAACCGGGTCAGGGAGATCTCTACCATAAAGTGGGACACAACCTGGAATCTGGATAGGTTCTGGTACATCTCTAAACTCACCTGAAATCTTTTCTTGGAGGGTTGGGAGATTGAGGAAGAAAGCGAGCGTTGAAGCACCTGAAGGATAGTAAATAAAAGACAAAGTGTTTAGTTCCTTTGTCAAACTAAGTGCCTCAGATGCAAAAGGATCAGCTACTAGTGCAGCCAAATGAGATTTAGAATTCAAGGACTCCAATTCTTTTTTTAAAGACGGCAAAGATTTGATCACTGTGAGTTGAATTTGTATTGCTATGTTGGCGTCTTTAATGGGTAGGTCTTGTTTGGGGATAGGGGGAAGAAAAATGGATTCGATGTTTGAAGGAAGATTTTGAAGGTATGCTATGGAGGAAGTAGGAGTAGATTCTAGTGAGGGTATGATGAAAGTGACATGAAAATCTGGGTGAAGGTGAACAAGTCTTTTGGAGAATTCAAGAAGAGGAATCAGATGGCTAAATCCAGGACTTGGAACAACGGCTATGTGTGTTGTTTTCTCCATGAGAATTTCAAAGCAAAAGCCTAGAGATTGATGAAAACTTGGATATATAAAGTTGGGAACTTTGTAGGATTCTTGGTTTAATGTCTCGGTGAGTTTATGCGCTTATATAGAAGACAAGTTATGGTATAATTACTTGTTCGGAAAGTTAGTCTTCATTTTTTTTTTTTTTTTGATAAAAAAAGTTAGTCTTCATTTGAGCTTTGTGGTGTTTATTCTTTCTTAACCAGCGCTAGTCATTTTTTTAGATTTAGAAATTTATCCACCTGTCCAGGAAGTGGTAGGACCCCACCCATCAGCCACCAGGTGGTTGTTTCTGTCTTTTCCTTTGACTTTTTTATTTTAGTCAAAGAGGAAGTGGTGACGTCAGTGATAACGTAGATATCTGTTTTGTATATAATATTCGCGAGGTTTCCTTTACTTGTGGAGCAAGGGAATTCTATTTAAAATAAAATTTGAAGTTCATCGAATTTTTTTTTTTTTGACCAGAAAGTTCATCGAATTGAATGTAATGAAATAAGAATAAAGCTAAATCATATGTTATCAATCGCATTATGATAAAATATAAATGCTGTATAGTGTATACATGAACTGCCCTGATTCAGGTTAAAAAAAAAAAAAAACTGCTCTGGCTGCAAATGAAACGCAGAGCTGATCATTTCGAAAAAATTGCCGACAAAAGGATTATGTACAGATGGTGAAATATGACAAATATTTTCCGTGTTTAATTTTTCATTGTCATCATTGATTAAGGAAAAGCCAATAAACTAAAACTAATCCTTAATTAAATTAATTTAATAACAAAAGATTTAGCAGACATTTTTATAAAAATAAAAGGGGTAAGATGCAAATCTTCATAAATGGATAATCCTTCATCATTGCTTCTTCTTCTATTAAAAACTTTTCCTGTAAATTTCAATTTATCAGATACATTATGATGAATTTAATAAATTCACATATTTTTCTAATTCAAATTATTACCTTCACAATCTCATTCTATATTGCCTCCTTATTTTCATCAGGTGCCTGCTTCCAAGTCTTGTGGTAGAGTGGAAACTACAGCCACTTCCCACCTAGATTGGAACAAAATTTGTTGAATAAATTGCCTCTCTGACATTTAGGTTGTCCTGTTCTATCATTAAAGGGCATTAGAACTCGTAGGCCCTGTTCCAGCTGATATATTACTGTCACATCCAACCTCCTCCTGGTGACCCTGCCTTCTTGATCTACAAAATGTTACAAATTAAATAATAATTAAATTAACATTAATTTAATAACTTAACAAAATTTCAACAAATAACAACATAGTATATTATTTTATTTACCTATAATATCAACCCAATATTCGTTTACCCGTGAAGACGTTCGTGGGGCCGGTTTGGCTGGTTGTTCAACTGGTCGTTTACCTCGTTATTCATCGCGTCTACTTTTTTTGTTGCTTCCTCTGAGACTTGAAAATTGTTGAACAATTCTCTCTCCAAATCAAAATCGTCTACTCTAATGTCTCATATAATTAGCAGGACATCAGGAAATTGTAGATGGTCTTGTGGGTCACTCTATCCGATTTGGTTGTATCGAGATGGTACATAAATCGGTATTCTCCTTCTCCCTCTTCCTCTTCCTCTGTGACCAGCCTCTCTACTAGAACACCCACTACTACAAAAAATAGCATTCACGTCTCCATTTCACGTCTTTTTTTTCAATATGAGATGTAGAAAAAACGCGGTGGCAAAATTGTAATTATGTTGAACATTTTCAACGTCTCTTTTTAAATAAGAGATATGGATTGTCCTCCAAATATATTTCCCGCCAATTCAAAATAAAGGCGGGCTGTTTTTGCAGGGAAAAAAATGGCGGGATATCATTTTCCACGTCTCATATATTTTATGAGACGTGGATAATTCTTAATCCATGTCTCATAAAATATATGAGACGTGGATACAGATAATTTTTATTTTTTTTATTGAGTAATCACGTCTCATATATTTTATGAGACGTGGTTACTAATTTATAAATAAAAAAATTAAAAAAATAGTAACCACGTCTCATATATTTTATGAGACGTGGTTAGTAATTTATAAAAAAAAAATAAAAAAATAGTAACCACATCTCATATATTTTATGAGACGTGGTTACTAATTTATATATATATATAAAATAAAAAATAGTAACCACGTCTCATATAAGATATGAGACGTGGTTACTAATTTATATATATATAAAAAATAAAAAATATTAACCACGTCTCATATAAGATATGAGACGTGGTAACTAATTTATAAATATATATATAAAAAAAATTAAAAAATATTAACCACGTCTCATATTGGATATGAGACGTGGTTACTAATTTATATATATAAAAAAAATATTAACCACGGGGTAACTAATTTATATATATATAAAAATAAAAAAATATTAACGACGTCTCATATAAGATATGAGACGTGGTTACTAATTTATATAAATAAAAAAAATTAAAAAAAATATTAACCACGCCTCATATAAGATATGTGACGTGGTTAACCATTTTTTTTTATTTTTAAATTATTATCCACGTCTCATATCCATTTATGAGACGTGGATTGTCTTATAAAAAAAAAGCCCTCAGCTCATTTTCCCTCAGCTCCCCTGCGTCCCCATCCTCTCACATTGACATCTCCGCCATTGCCATTTCTTGGTCTGAGGAAGAAGAAGCCACAGCTCCCCTGCGTCCCTCAGCTCCCCTGCGTCCCCATCCCCTCTCTCTCAACCCGAGCCTCTCTCTCTCATCCTCACCTTCTCTGCTTCATCTCCGATTTCTGAAGAGACGAACGATGGTGTGGCGAGCGATTTCACGGCGGCGGTCGGCCTGGGAGCTTGGGGAACACTGATTCACAAGATATTTCTCTTTAATCTGCTTCTTCCTTTCTTGTAAGTTTATCTTCGTTCTTATCGTCTTTGATTTCTTCCTTTTTTTTTGTTCATTAATCTTCTTGTTCTATTACTATTCTTCAGATCTATGTGCATTTCTCCATAGCTTTCTTAGCCGTTCCTTTTAGATTTATTTTTGGGTTTGATGTTTTTTCCGCTCTGTTTTGATTCATTGCTCTGCTACATTTTTTTGTTGCGTTTCGTATCGTAGATCCTATAGGGAGTAGGCGTTTGAGATGTGTTAAATTTTTGGAGTGGTGGCTTCCATTCTCTATGTGGTTTCAGATGGGATTTTGAGGAACGTACTTCTAATTGAAATCTAGGAGTTGTGTTTAATTGCTTGTTAATTAGGCTCTTGTTGTTTCGTAAGGCCGTAATGTTCTATTCTTTTGAACTGTTGGATGTGTTAATTAGGCTGTTTTGCCTTTTGGAGTGACGTGCTTTTCCTAATTTATTCATATACTGGACTTGTTTATTTCCAAAGCCTTCCTAATTATTTAAGCATTTTAGTAATTCCAAATCTGGTGGTTATGTTATGGTTGATTTAGAGCTTCATATAGCAAACAAGATCTTATTTTTCATCCAATCCGCATGAGTCTTGTTTAAGAGAGAATAGATCTAAGCACCCAAAAGAAGAAAAGAGTGCACACACAAAAGAAAACCTTGTTGTTGATTGTGTGACTTGACTGCTGCCAATCTGCCATCTATGGGTATTTTAAGCTGTTGTAGTGTGTTTCATAGTTCCAAAATGATGTTGGGAAAGATGTCCTTACATTTTGAAAGTTTCAGACTTAAAAGAAGTAGATGTACGAACTAGAAAAGGGATACTTAGAGAGAGTTATAAAGTAGATACACACATATTATTGTAAGTTAAGCTACGCTACAGAATATTGAGACTCTTTTGAGTCTTGATGTTAGTATGTTCGTAGGATTGAAGATAATTTTAGTTTAAAAAGGTTCTTATATACTACACAAGTGTGTGGTATACTGCTATGCATGTGGATGCACTAGTAAGCGTTGGATTTCAAATTGTTGAATATAAACGATACGGAACCTATTGTGCAATTCTGAATTGTTAAATGGATAATTTAAATGAGTAAAAGTTGCTTTAATACTTAATGATGATGATCAAATTGATGCAGTATAAGCTGGAAAATTTTGGAGTTAGTAAAGAAGTATTGTCGGTGGACTTTAGGGACAACTTGTTATGTTTAAATGTCATCATAATGTGATATAGATGTAGATTTCATGCGCCTAGATGAAAATTAGGTAAATATTTTCTCCTGACTGTTTTCTATTCAACAAATTTCAGTGACAGGGGAGTTAGCTAAGTCGTCCCAATCACCCTCTAGCCTTTGATTTGAAATGTGAAACAAAAGTTGTACAGTCAAATTGTCTAGCTGCCACTACTACACTGAATTTCTCTGTTGGTATGATTTTTCGTTGTATTTATGGTTTCAGGGCTAAGATACCTGATTTGGTGTGGAGGAATCAACCATCCTTTCTTCTCATTTGTTTGCTACTACTGTGAGTTAGATTCTTACTCTTTCTTCCTTCATTTTCTTTTGTGTATGTTGTTAATAAAGTTCATCTTTCTTTTATGGGGAGATGTTATCAAAATTTTTGGAAAGTTACTTTAATTAACTGCTCTATCATCATTACTATACTTTGAGTTAGTGATGATGTAAAACTGACTTTTGTGGAATGTAGTAAAGGTTTGAAAAGAATGGATCGTAGTTGGATGAATAAGTTGAGAACTAGCAAAGAGTATGGACTTGGGGTGGAAGGGTTCCTTGAGTTTGCTAAAAGGAACGCTCGTAGTAAAAGTGGGATGTATTTTTGTCCTTGTGTGAAGTGTATAAATCAAATTCGAAAGAGCATTGATGATATAAGGGATGACCTTATTTGTTACGGGATCAATCTCCGGTACAGAAAATGGGTTTGGCATGGTGAATTAGGAATAACAACGCCTTCTTCAATGTCATAAAGTGTGGGTGTTGTGGATGATGTTAGTGTCGATAAAATGAATGACATGATTAATGATATTGGGGCAGAGTCATTTACAAAACTTCCTGAACATGAGAAGTTACGGAGTGAAGCAGGGACACCGTTATTCCCTGGGTGTTGTAAGTATACACGGTTGACCGCTGTGTTGACCTTATTGAATATAAAGGCACGTAATGGGTGGGCAGATTCGGGTTTCTTAGAGTTACTTGAAGCTTTGAGTGATATGTTTCCAGACGAAAATGTCCTTCCGAATCGAATGTTTGAGGCTAAAAAAGTTCTCAACAATATGGGTATGGAGTATAAGAAGATACATGCTTGCCCTAATGACTGTGTACCGTATTGGAATGAATACGAGGGACTAACAGAGTGTCCGGAGTGCAAGACCCCAAGGTATAAAATTAAGAAGGATGCCTATGGTGATAAGGTAAATAACGGGTCACCTTTGAAGGTGTTGTGGTATCTGCCAATAGTACCGCGGTTCAGACGTTTGTTTGCAAATGCGTAGATAGTAAAGAATCTGAGATGGCATTGTGATGAGAAAATCTCTGATGGAAGACATCTTCGACACCCGGCTGATTCTCTCCAATGGAAAAAGATAGATGAAATGTTTCCTGACTTCGGATGTGAGCCAAGGAATCTTCGGCTTGGTCTATGCACTGATGGATTCAACCCTTTCGGAAGTCTAAGTAGCACACATAGTGCTTGGCCTGTTCTCCTAGTCATTTACAACCTACCTCCTTGGTTGTGTACGAAGTGCAAGTACTTGATGCTCTCAATGTTGATTTCGGGGCCAAAACAGCTGGGGAACGACATTGATGTCTACATGGCACCTTTGATTGAGGATTTGAAGAAGTTGTGGGAGGAAGGCGTCGATGTGTTTGATGCATACAGGCAAGAGACATTTAACTTGCGCGCTATGATATTCACTACAATAAATGATTTCCCTGCTTATGGAAATCTATCTGGATATAGCGTGAAAGGGCACAGGGCATGTCCTATATGTGAAGCAGACACACACTACCATCAACTCAAGCACGGAAGGAAGACCGTTTATCTCGGTCATCGTCGGTTTCTTGATCGATATCATCCTTACCGTAAGCTAAAAAAGAATTTTAACGGTTCGCCGGAACATGGATTGGCACCAAAGGCATTAACTGGGGAAGAAGTTTACTGCCGTGTTGCGAATATCAAAGTGGTATTCGATAAGAAACAGAAGACTGGGAGTGAGTCTAACATGTGGAAGAAGAGGTCAATCTTCTTTGACCTACCATATTGGCGCTTTCTTGATGTGAGACACAGTATTGATGTGATGCATGTGGAGAAAAACGTGTGTGATAGTCTTATTGGAACGCTTTTGCACATTCCAGGAAAGACTAAGGACGGGATCAATGCAAGATTAGACTTGGTGGAAATGGGAATAAGACAACGGCTGCATCCAAAAGTAAGTGATAATGGCAAGAGATTTTATATGGAACCAGCTGCTTATACATTGTCTAAACAGGAGAAAAAAAGTCTTTGTGGGTGTTTGCGTGGGATCAAGGTGCCACAGGGCTATTCTTCTAACGTTAGCAGACTTGTGTCTGATGATTTGAAGTTGGTGGGAATGAAATCACATGATTCCCATATATTAATGCAACAATTATTACCAGTCGCTATAAGAGGCATTATGCAAGATGATGTAAGGAACACCATAACTAGATTGTGTATGTTTTTTAATGCTGTATGCAGCAAAGTTATCGACACTGAGAAATTGGATGAGTTGGAAAAAGAAGGTTACCTTATTCTGACCAAATTAGAGATGCACTTTCCTCCAGCCTTCTTTGATATCATGGTCCACTTGATCATTCACTTGGTAAGGGAGATAAGACTATGTGGCCCTGTTTATCTAAGGTGGATGTACCCTTTCGAGCAATTCATGAAAGTCCTAAAAGGATATTCTAAGAACCCCTATCGACCTGAAGCATCCATTATGGAAAGATATGTGATTGAAGAATCTATGGACTTTTGCAAACCATACTTGAAAGGTGTAGAGGAAATGTCCAGACATGAAGATAGGATCGGTAAGGGAAGGGGCTTTAAAGTGAAGAGTATGAAACCTGAAGATGTATTACAAGCTCACCTATATATTCTAAATAATATGGAAGAAGTGCAGCCATATTTAGATGACCACAAAAGAAGTTTAAGGGACAAGAACCCAAGGAAAAATGACAGACAAATAGCTAATGAGCATAACAAGACATTCATTGAGTGGTTCAAGAAAAATTTTACAGAAAAGACCGATGTGTCGGATACAATTAAATGGTTAGCTGAGGGCCCTCGTTTTGAGGTTGTCACATGGAGCGGATATGATATAAATGGGTATTCTTTCTATACAAAAACTAAAGACTATAACAGTACTATGCAAAACAGTGGTGTAAAGGTTGTAGCCGAAGCTATGCACTATTCTAGTTCGAAGGATAAAAACCCAAAAGTAGCTTCCATGGCTTATTATGGAGTTATTGAAGAAATATGGGATGTAAGTTACAACAAGTTTAAAGTTCCGCTCTTCAAATGCAAGTGGGTTAGCCAAAACGCAGTTGAGATTGATCGTCAGTTTGGGTTTACCACTGTTGATCTTCAGAGGGTTGCTTACAGTGTTGAGCCTTTCATTTTAGCAAGTCAGGGGAAGCAAGTTTTCTATGTGACTGATCCTGCAAATCCCCAATTGTCCATAGTCCTACAAAGTAAAAAACAAAAGGATCATGCTCCAACTTCAAATCTAGATGACACACCACCTTTCTCCTCAAACCCACCCCAACACTGTGAAATAGAAGTGATAGATGATGATCAATATGCTTTTAGGAATGATCATTGTGAAGGAATATGGGATAATACATAAAGTAAGTACCTTAATGAATAAAAGTTGTTTTTTATTTTTTATATTTTATGTTGAAGTTATTTCAATTTTGTAACAGGTAAATGGCAGACAATTCTGGCGATGACTCATATGAGGATCACTCAAATGATGAAGAGCAACCACATGTCGATCCTCCCGAAGGAAGGCGGGGTAGGGGCTCCACCAAGCTTCCTAAGATCGTTAAGCGGCAAGGAACTAGCAACTTTGAACCCATTCCTGTTGATTTTAATGAGGATATGATCCCACTTGGTCCAAACAGGAGCACATTTGCTAGTTACCTCGGATATCTAGCACGAAGCAGATTAAGCATACTTATAGATGATTGGAGATTAATACGCAAAGAAACTAAGGACAGAGTCTGGACAGATATTTTGGTATTTTCTAAACCTTTTCTTTAAATTGATTGATGATTTGATTTATTTGTTATAAAATGATTTGATTTATTTGTTATAACAGTTGACTAAGCATTTTAATAATTTGGCAGCAAAACTTCACTGTCCCAAACACTGAGGCATTTAAAAAGCATTGGATGAGGGAAGTACGACATCGATGGAAAGATTTCAAGTCTACTCTTACTAGAGATTATGTTCAAGGACCTAAATGCAATAAAAATCCTTGTCTTATGTGGCCATCTCTTAAACCAGAAGAGTGGCAAAAGTTTAAAGCATCACGGTTAACTGAGGAGTTCCAGGTATGTCTATTCTAACTTTGATTCATATAAACTTTGTTTACTACTTGTTTATTGCATTATACTAACTTTTTTTTCTTTGCATAGGAAAAAAGGAAGAAACAGCAAGAGAAGCAAAAGCTAAATGTGTATCCACACACAATGTCTCGTGGAGGTTATTTGTGGTTAGAAGAGAAAATGGTTAGGGAACATTTGGAAGCAATGGAGGAAGCAGCCAAATCAGACCCTAACATTGTTGTAGAACCTCCCCCACCTATCCCACGTCACAAAAAATTTGTGGAAGGAAGGAAGAAGCGTGGAGGGAAATTTGTAAGCCCTGAAGCGGAAAAAGTTGCTCAAAAAATTGTAAGTTATCTGTTAATGTTTAATAAATTGCATTACTAACTTTCTCTTCTAAACAAGACCAAATGATTTTTTTCGTGTAACTTATAGGATGAACTTGAAGAGCAAAGTTCCCAAGGGTCCTTCTCCCAGACCGGTAGGATGGACATTCTTGCTACAGCAATTGGGAAGCCTGATCCCCCTGGACGAGTTAGAGGCGAGTATGGGACAGTTGGTTTGAAAAAATATTTTGGTCGTTCTCGAAGCACTGTCCAGTATGAACCAAGTTAGGAATTTGTGGCAAAGCTCTCAGAAACAATCCGGGATCAGGTGATACAACAAGTTCAGGGTGAGATGATGAGTATGATGCAGCCTGGTGTTTCACCTCGACATGTGAGTATCTAATATTGTCTATGAATTAGCATATATTTTATCTTTCAATGAGCTTATTATCTCTATAATTTCGCAAACACTGAAGGAATCCCCCGGCTTTCGAAGCACAAAGAGCAGTTGCATTGTGCCGATCGATCCCCCTGGTCCTAGCTTAGTAGATGAGGGACAACCTTGCTTTCTCCATTTGGATGACCCAACGCTGCGACCAGTTGCCAAAGCTACTCAGTACCCAAGGGCCTCAACCATCCATAATATAGCCATTCTGGAGGACCAAGTTAAGGTATCTGTTGTATTTGTTGTAGAAGGAGAGGAGTCTACAGAAGTTCCGTTTCCTACCACAGAGGTCACTAAGTTAGACGAAGCAGCAGAGACTTTCATTTTATGGTCTAGGCGACTTGTCTTTGATGCACCAATCACAGCCCCTCTGTGTGATGATGGCAACCTCAATGCCTCGCTGGCACTCCTGCGCAGCTTTGTTGCTTCCCTGCCTAACAAGATCAATTTCAAAATGGATCCAGGAGTCGTGGGACCTGATAAGACATATCCCTTTGGACTTGGGCGAAATGATGTCGTAGCATTTTTGACTATGAATAATTTGGACCTTGGATGGATGGAACTTGCAATTCAGTTAAGTTTTTTTTTGAGTCATTTTTACCTTTAATTTATGTACCAATATAATCATATGATCTAATTCAAGTTCTATTTTAAGTACTTTCACTTGAAGTGCTGTAACGAGGGCTTCACGGAGTACGCATTCCTAAGTCCAATGTCATTGTTAAGGAACACAACCTCCAAAGAAAAGGAAGCAATTGAGGAACACAACAATATTATGGAGGCCTATGTGGGGTTTCAAATTTCACATTGCAGAAAGCGATGTTATTTCGCACCAATCCTTGATAAGTAAGTTTGTTCACTATACGTACCATTTAAGTTTGTTCTGCCTCTTCTGAATTTCTGAGTATCTGCTTGCTCATGTGTTAAAATCTGCTGTATGTCTACAATCTATTTCCTGCTGTCATGTTTGCATTTTTGCTGCTGACTTGTTTGACCAAAAGCTTTGCTATCATACTTTATGTAGTGACTGAGATTTTTGTCTCTATATTGCTGCTGGGTGAATTTGAGAAGACTGATTTCATTTTGACCTCTAAATGCACACTCTAATTTATGAGCATCTTTGGTAAATTTAATTCTGTGGTTCAGGGGACATTGGAGTTTATGTGTTATCTGCCCTGGAGAACACCATATTTATTGGTTTGATTCCTTAGCTCATGGGCCACCCGTTTTGTATAAAAAGATTTTCACCAAGTAAGCCTGTTAATAATTTGAATTAGTAAATATGATTATAAGTAAATTATTAGCATAGTTCTTATTTTAGTTTCATTGTAGGGCCATATTGCATTGGCATATCACATTACATACACGCCGTGGAGCTAATCAAAAAATTGAGATTGTTAGGCCTACAATAAGTCATTTAGATTGTATTTATTTAAATGTCAATCAATAATATCTTGAACATTAGTAAATTATTTTCATATGTTCTAATTATTTTTGTATGATTTACAGTGCCCTCAGCAACCTGACAATACAAAATGTGGGTACTATGTAATTCGATATGTGTATGACATACTTATGAGTGGACTTAATGAGGGCTTGTCTAATGTATGTTTCATTCTTATCATTATTATTGCATTTCCTAATTCAATTGTTTGCTTCACTTATTAATTACAACTAACTAATTGATGTTTTATCGCTTATATGGTGTAGATTTATGATGGGGAAGAGCCTTTTGATCAAGATGCAATTGATGAAATTCGGGATAAGTTATCTGCCATGTTTCTTCAACATTATATGGATTAGAAATTAGGACTTACTTGTTTTGAAATGTATGACGCTAGTATATATAGTGCAAATGTATATAGATAATATTTTTTGGTGAATTCTGTCCATTTGGATCTGTTTGTGGCAATTTGGATATGAATATATTCGGATCTGTATATAGTGCAGATGTTCACATGCATATACCTGGATGGAAATATAAAAATACCTGGATGGAAATATAAAAAAAAATATTCAGCCACTTTCCACGTCTCTTTTTTAAAGTGAGACGTGGAAAGTGTCCGCAACACTTTCCACGTCTCCTTTATAAAAAAGAGACGTGGAAAGTGTTGCACTAGGACACTTTCCACGTCTCCACTTTCCACGTCTCATATTCAAATATGAGACGTGGAAAGTTCCACTTTTCACGTCTCTTTTCCATAAATGAGACGTGGAAAGTGTTGAACTGGACACCTTCCACGTCTCACTACAAAAAAGAGACGTGGAAACTTCAACTTTCCACGTCTCTTTTTTGTTGTGAGACGTGGAAAGTGTCCAGTTCAACACTTTCCACGTCTCATTTATGGAAAAGAGACGTGGAAAGTCTCGACTTTCCACGACTCCCCAATCCACGTCCCAGCAAAAAGAGACCAGACCGGGTTGGACAGTGGGTCAAGGATTGGTGGGTCAGACATGAATCAACTTAGGAGTCAAACAGGTAGAAATTAAAATAATATAATTTAATTATAATGGATCATAATATATATATTAATTATAAAAAATAATTGTTGAATACATCAAGTATTCAATTATTTATACGTATAAAATTCTTTCATATTTTAACTTTCTCTTTTTTTATTCTTTTATTAGTTGACATATTCATTGTCTAAAATAAGAGTTGCTAGATTCATTATTTTTTTTATGTATTTTTTATCTCTTTCTTTTAGTCTTTCTCTCTCCCACGTGATGTTGTTTTTTTCTCTCAACACTCTACCTAATACCCTTCTCACTCACTTCTCAGACACACATCACCAGACCCAAATTCAATAAGACAAAAGGCCTTTTTCTACTCTTTGCTCTAGAGTCTAGACTTTTCTTTTTCAGTTTCTCCTTCATCCCTCTTTGGCTCAAACTCAGCATCAGGCTAGACCTTTCTTTTTCAGTTTTTCCTTCATCCCTCTGGAGCTTCAACAACGCATAATCTTCTTCCTTCTATATCAGGCAACGAAAGAAGATCGACGTTTTGCCTTCTCCAGCGACCAATGAAGATGCATCTCAGATCACATCTATCCAAGCAATCCACTCTTTTTATCTTCTTCATCTCTCATTCTTATCTTCTTGGCCTCTAATATGGATCTGGATCTAAGGTTGAAAATGTTTAATACAGTGATTCACCTCACCCGGCAAGTCACCTGAGTTCGTAATGGCCACTCCCCTTTTTCCGGATCATGGCTGAGCTACTTCTCCTCTAGGTCATATGATAGACTGGACCAGTTGCATGCCCGGTCCGGTGAGTTATGATCATGATCGGCCGGACCAATCCGGGTTTAATCACCTTGCATAATACCATAAAGTTTAATTGGTTACAAGAGGGGGGGTGAATTGTGCTCAAAAATCAAGTCTTAAAAAACTTTATACTGGTTCGGCCAACACTGCCTACGACCAGTTCTCCAACACTTTGTTGGGTTCCACTAACCACAGGTTTTACAAGCACAGGTTCACCTGTCAACCTTTACAGAGTTTTAGAATCTCTCTAAACACTCCCCCTTACTACCTGTAAGGCAATATCCCTGTTCTAAAGCACCAAGCTTTCAGAACAACCTCAAACAGTAAAGGATTTCAATAAATACGTTCACTTAATGAACATATTGTGATAAACACTTAAGTACAGATAAATCTCTAAAATAATAAATACAAAGAACAGAGAGCAATTAATGAGTTTGTAAATATTCTCGTTTTTCGTCGTTACTCAATAAATGCTCAAGTTCTGTATTTATATCTCTTCTCAGATTTTGCCCTAGCGTTCAATCTTTAAGAAGCCGTTTGAATTTAGTCGTTGGGAGCTCATAGCCGTTGGCATTTAATGCAGCTTCTTCATCGGGCTTAACTTTCTGCTCTAGCTTCAACTACTTCTTGCATAGAGTGAGCTAGGAGAGAGATAGACTTAGCGTTCTGAGCATCTATACGAACTGTACTTTCTGGCAGCTTTTTCAGTAGCGCTAGGTTGATCTGCTATCGCTAACTCTGCACTTTAGCTGTTAGCTGATCAAATAATCATGTAATGCATAGAAGATGATATCGCAAGCTTAGTCTGTTAGCATAATGAGATAGAGACAATATATATAAGGTGAGTTAAAAACATTCTCTATCGATAGACAATAGAACCAACACCAACATATTCTTCTAGTTCAACGTTCAGAGTACTAGCTATATCATATCAGCATACATTCTTCTATCGATTGCTAATCCCTTATCACTAGATACTTGATTGCTTATTAGCTTTAAGGATACTGAGATGTTTATTAAAAGGTGTTTCAAGGTATCCTATTATCGATAGCTAAACGAGTTAGCGCTAGCAACTATGTTAGCTCATTTGACTCATTTTCTCTCAGGCACTTGCTATCTGAATGATCATTATCTGAAGCACTTTTGTTATCGATAGCTTAACCTGTTCTCGCTAGCTGATTTCCCTGGTTCATCTTTCTGCTAGTTATTTACTCATGTTCTTCAATGAACTTCTAGCAATAGGATCTTTCTTAGCGATGGTGCTAGACTTAGCGATAGATATTTATTCTTAGATTTCTGCTAAGTTTCCATCTGTTATAGTTGATCCTTTTAATCTGTTACCTATCAGATTTTACTCGCTTAATTCAGAGGTAACTTAAACTTATGTTTTCTATGGGTCAGTCTTCATCAAAACTTAAGATTCTAACATTCTCCCCCTTTTTGATGATGACAAAACATAAGTAAAGGATATACATTAAAGCACGTTCAGAGCATATATCAGCATTGTACAGAGCATCTGATATAATTCAGAACAAAGTACATTTTGCAGAAGGGAATTACTAAAACATAAACTATCAGACTATAATGCATTTAATGTATGATGCAAATGAGGGTTTCAGTGAACAGGCTTTTGATTCAACATGGATCTCCCTTGCTTCTCCCCCTTTTTGTCATCATTATTGACAGAGGTGAACTAATCCAGCATCACATCCCACTGGAGCCCTGGACGAATAGTACCCCTGATCCAGACCCAAAAAAAAAATCAGCAGCAGAATAATCTTGGACAGGAGCCGCTTCGTCCTCCTCAAGTTGTTTGGTCTCCTTAGGCTCTTTGAAGAAGAACAAATCCACCAAAACTACAGCCCTGGTTAGGGTTGTTCGATTTGCGAAGAGGGCGCTTTGAATTTGGAAAGATTTTTCTGAGTAGGGCAAATCAGAAAAGATTCGCTTTGGAATCATGTCCTTGGAGAATGACACAGTTTTCTGGGTTTTGGAATCTTGCTAGAGTATTGAGACGAAGGTTTAGCGCTAGAGGTTACCTCAACAACACTCATTTTCAGAATTTTGGCTCTGGCCCTGTTTAGGGTTTTGGGTTTTGAGAGAAGAGAGGCTTGAGTTCTCAGAGAGATTTTGAAGATGAAGAGACGATCCATATGAATAATGAATGCAAAGTGCAAATAACCTACTTTTATAGGTTTCCAAAATTACCATAAATGATAGAGTATTCGCTGACGTTTCACATTCTGAGTCTTTTAAGTGACTTGCTATCGCTAATATGAGCAGCTATCGCTAGCTGGCATGATCCCACGCTGAGCAAGTGACAAGTCTTGTCACTTACTCCTTTCAAGTTCCATCTATCGATAGCTGACTTTGCTGTCGATAATGCATTTAGGCTAGCTATGACAATCTTAGCTCAAACTTAGCTTTGTTCTGCATATGCTAACGATAGTGAAACTTACTATCGATTGGTCAGTCCTGTAAAAACTTAAGATTTGGCACTCCGATGACTAAGTTAGCGATAATTTATATGAATAATGAAGAGAATAGATCAAGAATTATAAAAATATTCATAGTTCATTTGGATTTACCATTCCTAGCTCTCTTCTGATGTAGAGAAATTGATCAGGCTCAAGAGGCTTGGTGAATATATCAGCACGTTGCAGATGAGTTGATATAAACTCCACCTTGACATCCTTCTTCTGAATGTGATCTCTCAAGAAGTGATGTCTCACATCAATATGCTTGGTTCTAGAATGTTGAACTGGATTTTTGGCCAAGCTTATTGTGCTGGTGTTGTCACAGAGAATGGGCACTTCTGGGAAATCCAAACCTAGATCTCTTAGATGTTGCTTAAGCCATAAGACTTGAATACAACAACTTGCTGCTGCAATGTATTCTGCCTCTGTGGAAGAAAGAGAAACACAATTTTGCTTCTTGCTTACCCAAGTGATTAAACAGCTACCAAGAAATTGACATTGACCACTTGTGCTTTTTCTATCTGATTTATAACCTGCATGGTCAGAGTCAGTATAAGCAAGAAGGTACTCTTGAGTTCCCTTGGGATACCACAGCCCAAGGTCTTGAGTCCCTTGTAAATAACGCAAAATCCTTTTTACATTTGTTAAATGAGATTCTTTAGGATTTGCTTGATATCTAGCGCACACGCCTACACTAAATTGGATGTTAGGTCTACTAGCAGTTAAATAAAGTAGAGAACCAATGATTCCTCTATAATGTGATTGATTTACTTCTTTGCCTGGAGCATCTGCATCTAATTTGGCAGAGGCACTCATGGGAGTGTCCCCTTCCTTGGATAGATCCATCCCAAATTTGTTGAGAATTTCTTTACAATATTTGGTTTGGGATATGAAGATACCATCCTTTTTTTGCTTTATCTGCAGACCTAGGAAGAAAGTTAATTCTCCCATCATAGACATTTCGAATTCTCCCTGCATTGTCTTAGCAAAATCTTCACAGAGTTTTTCATTAGTTGCACCAAAAATAATGTCATCAACATAAATTTGTACTATGAGCATGTGATTATTTTGATGCATGATAAATAGTGTAGTATCTGATTTTCCTCTAGAAAATCCTTTATCCAGCAGAAAAGTACTAAGTCTCTCATACCAAGCTCTAGGTGCTTGTTTGAGACCATAAAGAGCCTTTTTAAGTTTGAAAACATGGTCAAGCTTAGACTTTTCTTCAAAACCAGGAGGTTGCTCTACATATACTTCTTCTTTAATATAGCCATTAAGAACAGCACTCTTAACATCCATTTGATAGAGCTTAATATTTTTGATGGATGCAAAGGCTAGAAGAATCCTTATTGCTTCAAGTCTTGCAACTGGAGCAAAAGTTTCTTCATAATCAATGCCTTCTTCTTGGTTATATCCCTTGGCAACTAATAATCTGGCTTTATTTTTCACAATTTGTCCAACTTCATCAAGTTTGTTTTTGAAAACCCATTTAGTACCAATAATAGGATGATTTCTTGGTCTAGGTACTAAATCCCAAACTTGATTTCTTTTGAATTGATTAAGTTCTTCCTGCATTGCAACAATCCAGTCACATTCAGCAAGAGCTTCATCAATAGAGGTTGGTTCAACTTGAGAAAGAAAGCATGAGAATTCCATTTCATTTTGTAGTTGCCTTCTTGTTTTAACTCCTTTTGAAATTTCTCCAATAATCTGTTCAGGAGGATGATTCTTAAGATGTCTAATTGAAGATTGAGGCTCATTAGTTTCATCTAGTTCATCTTTAGTTTCATGCTGATTATTTTCAGGATTCGCTATCTATGGCTGAGGTGCTATCGATAGTGACTGTTTTAGAAATTTTGAAAAATCTTCATCCTCATCATCAGATTGTTGTTTTTTTGGAGGAGTTTCATCAAATACTACATGCATAGATTCTTCAACAGTTTGATTTCTTTTATTATAAACTCTATATGCTTTGCTTCTATTTGAGTAGCCTAAAAATATGCCAATATCAGATTTAGGATCGAATTTACCTAGATTTACCTTTCCATTGTTGTGGATGTAGCATTTTGATCCAAAAATTCTCAGATGACTGATATTGGGCTTCCTTCCCTTGTAGAGCTCATATGGAGTCTTCTCCATCCCCTTTCTGATATAGGCTCTGTTAGAAATGTAGCAAGCTGTGCTCATTGCATCTGCCCAAAATATTTGAGGCACTTGTTTCTCGTTCAGCATGCTTCTTGCCATTTCAGTGAGCACTCTGTTCTTTCTCTCTACAACACTATTTTGTTGAGGAGTACGAGGGGCAGAGAAATTGTGTTCAATTCCATTTTCATCACATAGCTCCATGAACTCTTTATTTTCAAATTCTCCTCCATGGTCAGTTCTGATGGCTATAATCTTTGTGCCTTTCTCATTCTGCAATTTCTTAGCAAGCACATAAAAAGCATCAAAAGTTTCATGCTTAGAGGCAAGAAACATAGTCCAGGTAAATCTTGAGTAGTCATCCACAACTACAAGAGTGTATAGACTTCCTCCTAGACTTTTCACTCTTGCTGGCCCAACTAGATCCATATGAATTAGTTCTAGTGGCCTACTAGTGGAGATTGTCCTCTTGATTTTAAAAGAGGACTTTGTTTGTTTACCTCTTTGATAGGATTCACAAATCAAATCATGCTTTGACTTAAAACTGGGGATTCCTATGACTAATTCCATCTTAACTAGCTTATCTAGTTGAGTAAAGTTCACATGTGCTAATCTTTTATGCCATAACCAACAATTTTCATCATTTGATATAAAACATTTTTCTTCAAGTTGTTGGCATAAATCTAAAGTGTATAAGTTTCCATTTCTATTCGCTTTTATCTTACACTTCAGACTAGACTTGTTTATATCTAAATCATTTTTATCAACAATAAGACATTCATTTGAATCAAAAATTACCCAGTTACCATGATCTGCGCTCTGGCTAACACTCAGCAAATTGTGGCAGAGACCATCCACGAGGTAAACATCCTTGACTGGACCTACTTCACCTACTCCAGTGATTTTTCCACTTTGATTTCCACCAAAACTAACTTTGGCTCCATCTTTTATCACTAGATTGTTGATTTTGTCTTTGTCACCAGTCATGTGCCTTGAGCATCCACTATCAATATACCATTTTCCTTTACTGGATGCTTTAAGACATACCTGCACAAACTACACAGATTTAGGTACCCAAACTTTCTTGGGTCCTTTAAGGTTAGTCTTGTGCTCTAAGTTCGTAAAAACCTTAGGCACATGAGTTCCTTTAGGAACCCACTTATAAGAGCTACTAATGCCATATTTTCTATGATTGCAGATAGACTGAGTATGGCCTTTCTTGTTACAATAATTGCAAAAACTATATGGTGAAGAATTTTAAGAAGATTTTCTAAAATATTTCATGTATGATTTCACCTTGGGTTCAACCCATCTTTTTGAAAACTTTTGTTTAGGCTCATACCCAATACCAGTTCTGTCTCTTAAAACTTTTTGATTGCTCAAAATCACATTTAAAGTTTCAGAGCCTTTTGTAAATTTTTCTAAAACATGGAAAGCTTTTCCTTTTCCTTCAATAATTTTTCACAGTTGGAGCAATTTTCAGAAGTTGAAGGAGTTGCTATCGATAGAGGCTCAGCTATCGATAGTTCTTTTCTGGGAGCTTGCGATAGCTCCTCTTCTATCGATAGAGAAGAAAAATCTTTTTGTGAAAAGGAGTTTTTCTGAAGTTCTTTGTTTTCTCTTCTTAATTTGACTACTTCTTTAGCAAGTTTCATTAGTTCTATGTGCATTTCATCATATAAACTTTGAAGTTCAGAATAAGAAGGTTCAGAGTCAGATACCTCAGAATCACTTTGCTCTTCTCGAGCAACTAGGCAGAGGTTGGCGCATTCCTCGCTATCGCTAGCTTCTTCATCAGAGCTATCACCCCAGATGGATGACACATAAGCTTTCTTCTTTCCATAAGTCTTCTTTTTCTCTTTTTCCTATAATCTTTGAAGACTGGGACACTCAGCTCTGAAGTGACCAGGCTTCTTGCATTCAAAGCATACAGGAGTCTTGTCTTTCTGAGAATCTTTAAAGCTAGGACCACTCCTATGGAATCTTTCTCTTCTTCTGAAGAACTTTTTAAATTTTCTGGCCATAAGAGCTATGTCCTCCTCATCAAGATCTTCATCATTATCATCAATTTCATCTTTTTCTGAAGCAGCAAGAGCAAGGGACTTTTTCTTGGAATTTTCTTGAGCTTCCCTTTGAGCTATCAGGGTTGGCTCATATTCAGCAAGGCTGCCAAACAGGGCAGTGATGGACTTTGTTGATTCTCCTTGGCTTTCTTGTATAGCAGTGACCTTCATGATCCAGTCTCCTTTCAGAACTTTCACTATCTTGTTGACTTGCTCTTTTTCAGTAATTTTTCTCCCTAGAACGGCAAGATTGTTGATGAGATGAGTGAATCTGATTTCTAGGTCTCTTATCTTTTCTCCTTCAGCCATCTCAAATTTATGGAACTCTTCCACTAGCATCTCAACACGTCTATCTTTTACTCCAGTGGTTCCCTCATGGGCAATCTGCAAAGCTTCCCATATTTCTCTTGCAATGTCCAAATGACTTACTCTGAAGAACTCAGTTTGACTGAGGGCGCTTTGGATCATGAGGACTGCTTTACTGTTCAGCTCTACATTAGCAATGTCCTCTTCTGTAAATTCATCTTCAGACTTTGGAATGCCCAAGGGATCTTTAGGCACAATATCTCCTTCTTCGATAATCTTCTAGAGTTTGTATCCATTTGCTTTGATGTAGATTTTCATCTTTAGTTTCCAGAAAGTGTAGTGTTTCCCATCAAAGCCTGGTGGTTTATTAATGGAGCTTCCTTCTGGTAGAATATTTTCAAGCGATGCCATAATGATCTTTTCTTCTCAGATTCGTTGGAATCAAACAGAGAAGACCTGCTCTGATACCAAATGAAAGAGGCAATCGCACAAGAGGGAGGGTGAATTGTACTCAAAAATCAAGTCTTAAAAAACTTTATACTGGTTCGGCCAACACTGCCTACGTCCAGTTCTCCAACACTTTTTTGGGTTCAACTAACCACAGGTTTTACAAGCACAGGTTCACCTGTCAACCTTTACAGAGTTTTAGAATCTCTCTAAACACTCCCCCTTACTACCTGTAAGGCAATATCCTTGTTCTAAAGCACCAAGCTTTCAGAACAACCTCAAACAGTAAAGGATTTCAATAAATACATTCACTTAATGAACAGATTGTGATAAACACTTAAATACAGATAAATCTCTAAAATAATAAATACAAAGAACAGAGAGCAATGAATGAGTTTGTAAATATTCTCGTTTTTCGTCGTTACTCAATAAATGCTCAAGTTCTGTATTTATATCTCTTCTCAGATTTTGCCCTAGCGTTCAATCTTTAGGAAGCCTTTTGAATTTAGTCGTTGGGAGCTCACAGCCGTTGGCATTTAATGCAGCTTCTTCATCGGGCTTAACTTTCTGCTCTAGCTTCAACTACTTCTTGCATAGAGTGAGCTAGGAGAGAGATAGACTTAGCGTTCTGAGCATCTGTACGAACTGTACTTTCTGGCAGCTTTTTCAGTAGCGCTAGGTTGATCTGCTATCGCTAACTCTGCACTTTAGCTGTTAGCTGATCAAATAATCATGTAATGCATAGAAGATGATATCGCAAGCTTAGTCTGTTAGCATAATGAGATAGAGACAATATATATAAGGTGAGTTAAAAACATTCTCTATCGATAGACAATAGAACCAACACCAACATATTCTTCTAGTTCAACGTTCAGAGTACTAGCTATATCATATCAGCATACATTCTTCTATCGATTGCTAATCCCTTATCTCTAGATACTTGATTGCTTATTAGCTTTAAGGATACTGAGATGTTTATTAAAAGGTGTTTCAAGGTATCCTATTATCGATAGCTAAACGAGTTAGCGCTAGCAACTATGTTAGCTCATTTGACTCATTTTCTCTCAGGCACTTGCTATCTGAATGATCATTATCTGAAGCACTTTTTTTATCGATAGCTTAACCTGTTCTCGCTAGCTGATTTCCCTGGTTCATCTTTCTGCTAGTTATTTACTCATGTTCTTCAATGAAGTTCTAGCGATAGGATCTTTCTTAGCGATGGTGCTAGACTTAGCGATAGATATTTATTCTTAGATTTCTGCTAAGTTTCCATCTGTTATAGTTGATCCTTTTAATCTGTTACCTATCAGATTTTACTCGCTTAATTCAGAGGTAACTTACACTTATGTTTTCTATGGGTCAGTCTTCATCAAAACTTAAGATTCTAACAGTTTCTGAAATGGTGCAAGCATAATACACAAAGTCATCTAAAGTTGACCATGTCACAAACAATCCCCACACGTTTCATAACATTTTGCTTCCAGTGAATTTATGCCACTGCAAGGCCTTCTACTTGACACAATGATTGTACAACATTAAAAAAACACTACCATTACAAGAAAAAAATTGTTCGGCACAAAATTTTTAGTTTAAGACCCCATAAATGTATGGGCCATATCAAGTAATAAAGAGTGGGTAAAATATCGTTCCCATGAAGACTTGATACCAATAGCTAGGTTAAACGTTAATTTTACACTTTCATTTAATTTAAGCAAGACACAAAGAGATAAACTATCAAATGAAAATTCAATCCTAACTAGAAAAATAAAATAAATCTAAGCTACGGTTAATGAACAAAAGTGATGGCTTAGATTATCATAACTTTGATTACTTTTCTGTGTCTAATTTCTCCCTTTAGTTGCAACTAAACTATATTTGCTAGTTTAGGACTCTCCATTGCCTAAAAGTGTCTTTCGATGTGCAAAAATGCATTCTAATTAAATTAATCTCTAATGTCTTACAGGATTCCTTAAGTAGACTAAATTGAGTGCAAGCCTAATATGACTATAATGAGATTTTAGGTATATGTCTATCTTACAAGCAAATCAGTCTTCCCTATAAAATGTGAATACCATTGAGCCAACTTCTCTTCTTCATCATCTCAGCTCCTCTCTACTTTCACTGTTTATGTAAACAGTGTCGGCTCATGTGGTCAGCTTGGTAATTTTATCATTTGTGCATGTTGGATATTCTTAGTTTTGATGATGTCAAATATAGAGTTAAATGTAGGAAGCAAAAAGTGTGTATAATGTGTTTATCTCCTACTATCTATAAGACAATGTTTGCTATATGTTTACTGTGATTGTAAGCATGCATACATGATCACATAACATGTCCATAGGCTCAGATTGCATACATAAGAGCATGTAACTTAGTCTGGAATGAATTGAGATAAGAATCATAATGGCTAAGTAAAAGAGTGTAGGTTACCTCAGCAATGAATAAGTAAAATCTAATAGGTAACAGATTCTCTATCGCTAAGCTTGAACCTATCGCTAATCTGGAAAGCTTAGGATATCAATGGCTAATGAGGACTTAGCAGTAATTCAATGAAAAAACAATACCTCTATCGCTAAGGCCTTCACTATAGCTAATGGAATGAGTAGAGCCAGCCTAAGCAAGCTAAGAATAGATCACTATCTCTAGGCTCTATCACTATCGCTAAAGCCCCTCAAATAACATGAATAAATACTCGGGGAAGAATGTTAGATCAGTTAACATAGTTAGCTAGCGATAATGAGATTAGCTATCGATAGAAGAAAGCTCATTGTGATAACTTAGACAAACTAATAAACTGATGCATTGAGCTAATGGACTAAGCAAGCGATAACATCTGCTGTGCATTATATGTTTATCTGTTTAGCAAAGTACTGGATTTACACTATGAAGCTAGCGATAGCTTTGTTAGCTATCGATAGCACAATACGTGCTGAGCTAATACATTGTTTCTAAAGTGCAGATTTTACACTGTCAAGCTAGCGATATCAAAGGGAGCTAGCGCTAGTGAAAAAGCTGACAGCAAGTACAGGAGTAGGTAGCAGCAGGTTACCATTACTCAGAGTCTCCATCTCTCTTAGCCAAAGCACGAGAAGAAAGAAATACTCAAACGGCTAGTTCTCCAAGTCTCCAACGGATAGAAATTCATCAAAACATATATAAAGACTTGAAGACATCAAAGAAAAATAACGATCAACAAAATAGACGCACACACGATGAATTTATGCTAACAGTAATGAAAACAGAGGCTCTGCACAGAATATTAGTTATATATCAGTGAGACCAGAAATGATGGTTTGAGCGCATTAGAAAAGAAGAGCATGAGCACACATTGTTCAGATTATTAAGCTCTGATTTGTATTTCATCATACATCTTTTGTACTTCAGTGATTATCACAATCTGTTCATTTAGTGAACTTATTACTTTGATAAAATCCTCTATTGTTTGAGGTTGTTCTAAAGCTTGGTGCTTTAAGAACAGGGTAGTAACCTTACAGGTTGTAAGGGGGAGTGTTTAGAAGGTTTCTAAAACTCTGTAAAGGTTGGCTGGTAATCCCGTGTTCGTAAAACCAGTGGAAAAGGTTGACAGGTGAACCTGTGTTCGTAAAACCTGTGGTAGGCTTCTCTTGTGCCCGGTTTAAACAAGATAGTGGAAAATCTCAGGTGGAGCCTGAGGACTGGATGTAGGTCAGGGTTGACCGAACCAGGATAAATTCTGTGTGCATTATCTCTTCCCTTAACTCTCTTAGTTTCCAGCATATCTACTTTATATATCTCTTGTGCATTTAACAGTTTTGAAATACTCTGTGATAAACAGAAAGAGATTTTAAAGATTACCTTCACAGTGTTTTATAAAAGAGAATTTTAAGTTTTTTATTCTATCACCCAATTCACCCCCCCTCTTGGGTGATAGCCAGCACTTTCAGTGCATAGGGCTTTGTGCAGACATGTCATCAAAGCGTGTTAAATACTCTTCCTTCCCTAGCACTTGATGAGTCAAAACATTTTTGTCCTCTTCCCATAATCTCAAATTTTAAAATTTGAAATTCCTCGTTAGAAATGTTCTCTCTTTTATTTGCCTCTTTCTCCTTTCCAATATGTTTCCTCATTTCTCTCTGAAGAAATGAACGTCTCTCCTCTATCCCTCACTTCTCAACTTTCTCTCTTCTATCACCTTGCCAAATCTTATCTCTCAGCCTCTCTCCTCACTTTTCTTTATGAATCTTTACTGGGACTTGACTCAGGAAATGGTTTTGTAATAGAACCAATGAAAAAGAAATAAAAGAGAAAAATCGGTGAAGAAGAAGAGGGAGGAAGGAGGTAGAAGAGCTACTTTAGGTTTAATGGTGATCTTTCTTTTCTCTCCGTTTTCTCTTCACTTTCATTTCATTTGTCCTTTTCCTACTTCATTCTTCTTCATTTTCTATTTTCATTAGTTTATTGATCTACGCTTCATCAATCTTTGTGTGTATGTGATATCTGAATCTCATTCTGGCTGAATGAAAAAATTTTGAAATAGGGATAGAAATAAATTTTTGCAACTCAAGCTCAAGCTTGTCCTTCACTATGCTTGCGTCACCATTAGTTATTGCGTTTGAGTTCTCTTATCAATGACTTTATTAGTGTAAAATTCTACTTACTTATAACAATTAAACCCCTAATAATCCATTTCAATCACAATTAGCAATACTAACTATGATAGGAAAATGATTTTTCATACAATTCATGCAACCCTATCGCAGGTGGAAAAAGATCTTTCTAATCATTCATGATATTATCCATGATAGAAAAGTAAGACCTTAACACAATACAAATTATCATGGGTAATAAAAACACTAACCATGTTAGAAAAATGACTTCCTTAACATGTTTAACAAACAATCCAATAAACCATAAACTAACCATGTTAGAAAAGCACCACCTAACATGGTTTATAAAATTTCACCTAATTTACCAAACAATTAACATGTTAGATAACGAACAATCCAACATGGTTTTTAAAATCCACAAATACATATAAGCATTTCATTAACCAATCCATTCAGTGATCAAACTCAAGCAAATATAACCTTACGGTTATCCAAATTCATAATCAATCAAACATAAACATGTGGAAGTGAATACAAGCATATTAGTTGGCGATATACAGTCCAAAAATATAATCACAGGCCGAATTACTAGTTCAATATGAACCGATCAGCCCCATCCCCTTCTCCTTCACCCTGGGTCTATGCATGATTACCTGCAAAAATATAAACAACAATAGGGTGAGACAAATATTTCTCAGTAACCACAACTCAACTCATTATAAGAGTGAGAGTGGGTTAGTAGAGCGCCTAAAGGTACCACATTTAAAATATTTAGATCCACATCAAGGAGGCTGTCTTTGTCTATAATCAAAACTACCGGGACAAATAACCACTTGGTTGATCAGCTGAGGGTTACGTCACGCAATGGTACTTTTCAATGTCATGCAACCAGAATCACTAACCATAATAAATCATAATCATCACCCTCACGACCAACCAGGATACGATGTTTAATATATATCAAATTCAATAAGTCATACTCTTCACCATCACAACCATCCAGAATACTACATATAATATAGATTAAAATTCAGTAAGTCATAGTCGTCACCACCACGACCAGCCAGGATACTACATATGATATATCAAACTTATTTATATGAAAATACTTGTAGTTTAAAGGTACCAAGTAGACTATTTGATAGTAGTTACCTGCACTGATCCAAAAATAATAAATATCCCCAAATAATGCCGTCCTCGAGCTCTGCACGACTCACTGATGTTTACAATCACACAAATAAATAATACTTGATCAAGACACATTGTAAGTAGCATTGACCGTTCACTTCGGGACTTAACCAAAATGAAGTCCCAATTGCACAAAGAAATCCAATTACATTTATTTGGCTTGGTTAAGTAAAATTAAACCCAAACCAAGCCTATAACAATATTTATCCTCAATAATCTATTCTTGAATCAAGAACCCTTCTCTCTTTAATCATAGCCCTAATTAACCTCAATTCATCAACCATAACAATTCCAACTCATCATATCCTATGGAACCTGTAAAAAACATCCTTACACATACATCATAATCACCTATTCAATTAAAAACTCTCAATTCATATGGCATCTCAATTAAATCCTAGTTATCCAACCAACAACCATAATTTAATATTTATAAATTTATAAAATTCCCCAATTAACCTCAAATGTCCATATTTCAAGAATTCCTCCTCAATCACTAACATATTCCAAACTTTATCAGTCCAAAAATTCCACCAATTCAGCCAGATTAACATCATCACATAAATCTAAAATAAACTCTAGTAATCATCAATCAATCTCAGATAAACCAGATCACATAACATCTAAATTTTCCCTAACCTTAAAAATTCAAAAATTCCAAATAAATTAGAACACTTCAATTAACTCAAAAATCTCTTTAGGGGATTTCTAAATCACATTTTAAACTTCAATGTAGTTAGCTTAGAACTCCCAAAAACCCTAACTTAGACAAGACCCAATTTTCAAACGGAGCTAATCGAAGGAACTAAAGACATAGGAAGGTAAAGGAGACTTATGGGAGTCCGAAAATGTGCTTAGTTGGCCGGAAAACTCTGTCACTGGTGTCAGAAAGCTCAAGAGAATCCAGTGAACTAGTTTTTCCATTTCCTCCTACGCCCATGGATCAGACTAAAAACATGTAGAGGAAGGGTGTAGGATGTGAGAGGATATGAATGGTGGTGGTGGGTGGTGGTTTTCTGGCGACGGTCTCCTGAAACACCTTCCCCAACACACACACACGTACGCCCACACACACCCACCGCCGTCACACGAGTGGGAGAAGAAGACGACGGAAGGAGAGGAGGAAGGAGGAGAGAAGAAGGGAGGCTCGAGGGGTGACCAATGTAGCCGTCGGTGAGGCTAATGGAGAAGAGAGAGAGAGAGAGAGAAGTTGAGAGACAGAGTGATGAGAGGGAGAGTGGGATGAGAGGGAGCTGTGGGAAAGAGAGGAGGGAGAAGAAGAAAAAGAAAAGAGAGGAGAGAAGAAAAAGAAAAGAGAGGAGAGAGGAAAATAGAAAAGAAAAGAAAAAGAAAAAGAAATGGGGAGGAAAATCACACTATAAGGGCGCTGTAAAATCCTCAAATATCCTTTTGAGCTAATAAAATTTCTTTTAACTTCCAAAAATTCACCTATAATATCCTCTAGATATTTTCTCCCATTATAATCTCTTTTGAACTTAAAAATAATTTCCCCAAATTTTTGTTCTTAAAATAAGAGAGAAATTAAGCCTTTAAAGTCCTCCAAAAATACCTCAAATCCCTCAAATATCCCATAATTCATCATTTTCCATTTGTTAATTGCTAATGACACCCACTAATCGTCAAATAAATTTTTAGGATGTTACAACTGTCCCCACTTTTTTGGAATTTGCCCTCAAAATTCAAACATCTCATACTTTTCATAAGTAAGGTCATATTAACGTACCATATAAGTTACTCCACCATACCCGACTTTCACACACTCCACGCAACTCTAGTATTATCCTTTATAATTAATCATAGCTATTATTCGACAATCTCACAAGTATCTCCTTCCTTAGATGACATGAAAGGAAATAAGCATCAAAGCCTATTCCCTATCTATACTCAAGGAATACAAACAACCTATAATGCTTTTTCTCCATCTTTACTCAGAGAATAGGCACATATTCATTTCATAGAAATGGCACATAGAGGGAAATTCTTATCACAATACTATTTCATATGTAACTAAGGCACATGATCAATCCACATCCATATATCAACAATTTCACCCAATCTTACACACATACACATTTACATTACAAACAGGGTCATGCAGCTATATAACATAGATGGATATGCACCCCTTGTCTGCAGGTAGGATGGGTATAAGTCATCGAGGTCTACCCTTTGTCTATAATTAGAAGGGCCGTCCTGCCTAAAATCAGGAAACGAACGCTCTTGTCACATAACTGGACATATTCAACATACATCTAGTGGTTTCTAAGTCACCTCATTGATAAAAGTACTATTGTTAGAATAATGTGTTTTGATGGTAACTAAACATAACTTAGGCATAAAGAAAGGTTGGACATAGTTCAGGGATAACTTAGAAACAATCTTATAGAAAATTCTAAGTTCAGTCTAATCGATCAGGATCATATTATAAATTAAGGAACTACAAGCCTAATCGATCAAGGACAAATTAGAAGTTGAGATCAAAGGCGCCCAATCGATCTGGGACCCCTGTGATTGATCAGAGAAGTGAAAAATGAACTAAGAGGCTCAGTGTAATCGATTAGAGGAATTAGAAGAACTTAGTATAATCGATTAGATAAGCCTAATCGATCAGGCCCTTCTTGTGATCGATCATAAGGATAAAACTTAATCTAAGCCTAATCAATCAAAGAGGGTTAATCGATCAGAGGACAAAGAGTGATCAATCAGTTAATGGCTATAATCTGAATATGATCTTAGTGCAATCGATTGAATAAGCCTAATTGATCAGGGACCCCTGTGATCGATCAGGCGAGGTATTTTCTAACTTCATATTTAGTGTTGCAAGTCATGATCGATGTGTAATCTATGTGTGATCGATTAGAGGCTTATGATCGATGTGGTGATGGATTTAATTCCAACTGAATTAACAAGTCTATTTTAAGCTTTCAAGTACAGAAGTTGTTCAGACCTATTTTGGGAAGTTATCGTTAGACACATAAGTCTGCCATTAGAGCCGTTTGACTCAACAACCAAGTTCTGCGATTAATGAAGAGAGAGGATTTGAAGCAAACCAAGTACAAAGGAGTTAATGCTACCTAGAACATACTCTTCTCCATACTCAATCTACAATCATCTCTCACCCAAATTCAAGCAATGGCTATAACTTCATCAGCAACGGGCAGAATTCTAAAGATGAATATAATAGCCTAGATGAAGAAGTTGGTTGGGATAATTGATTATAGACATTGATTGTTGTTGCTAAGTTACACTTATTGCATTTAATACTTACCAACTAGTAGAAAGTTCATTCAATACCTCTGTACTTTAGTGTGTATTGCAATTAGTTCATTGAATGAACGAGTATTCTGTAATCACATTTCTAGTGAGGCTTGCTCTTAAGATAGTGGGATCTTAAGAGTAGGGTGATTCTTACAAGTTGTAAGGGGGAGTGATTAGTAAGAGAGAGTTCTTGTTGTGCAATCACTTGTAAAGGCACTCAAGAGCCTGATTGAATATTGAGGGAATAGTGGAACCCAACAGGAAGTTGGAGAACTGGACGTAGGCCAAGAGTTTGGGCTGAACCAGTATAAGTGTCTGTATCTAGATTAATTAAATTTTTAATTAGCACAATTCACCCCCTCTTGTGCATTCCTGTCAACTACAACTATAACACAACATTCCCAAATCATGGTTAGTACTCAAAAATCATATCCAATCCACATATGTAGATACATCCATCACGAGTCGTGAAACTTAAACATGGATGAAACACGCCCCCAGTCTAAAATCAGGGTGGCATAAGCCGTATAGGCTTACCCTCTGTCTGTAATCAAAAGGTTTAATTATCTATAATCAGGAAAAATACTCATGTGACATCATAATTACGCTTAGAATGCCTCAATTGCCTTTCCCTCGTCTTATAAAAGAACATTTAGTATTTCTCATACCACACACAATCAAAAAGAGATTAGATTTGGCTGATTCACTTAACCGCTCCAATCCTTATAATCAACTTTTAATTCAACAAATAACTATTTAGCATACGGCAACATCCAATAGTCAGTTGCCCCATTCATTTTATTATCGTCATCTAATTAAAACTCTTTACAGCGCTAAACATTTTAAACGTAGAAATTCAAGAATAAAATTTAGGCAATTTATTCGCTTACTCTAAAACCATTAATAGGGAAATATATGGTTCTCCATTACGTAATCTAAGTTCTACCTTCAAAACATATTACCTCCACAAGATAAATACCTATTCGCAACTCATCCCTCTCTATAACCTCCTAATTTGCTAGCACTTAAAGAATAACCTTCCTCAAATCCCACGCCTAACAAACAACCCAAGGTTCAAGGCATGGTTATTCAGCTAACCCTACTTCAAACATAGACAACATCTCAAATATCATATTAATAGAATCCACATACCCAATGTAAGCTATTTAGCCTCTGTAACAAAATTTCAATCTATTATCACTCAAATCTGGCTACCATATAGATAAAAATCATAATCTCATGACCTAGTTTTGGAAAAATCCTAAACCGTCACACTTCTTAAACTAGAAGGATTTTCCCCAATAATTGCACAATTTTTTGCTTCTGATTCGATTTCTTTGATAGGAAAAGGATTTTTCAATCACAATTAGCAATACTAACTATGATAGGAAAAGGATTTTTCATACAATTCATGCAACCCTATCGTAGGTGGAAAAGATATTTCTAATCATTCAAGATATTATCCATGATAGAAAAGCAAGACCTTAACATAATACAGATTATCATGGGTAATAAAAACACTAACCATGATAGAAAAGTGACTCCCTTAACATGGTTAACAAAGAATCCAATATACCATAAACTAACCATGTTAGAAAAGCACCACCTAACATGGTTAATAAAATTTCACCTAATTTACCAAACAGTTAACATGTTAGATAACGAACAATCCAACATGGTTATTAAAATCCACAAATACATATAAATATTTCATTAACCAATCCATTCATTGATCAAACTCAAGCAAATATAACCCTACGGTTATCCAAATTCATAATCAATCTAACATAAACATACGGAAGTGAATGCAAGCCTATTAGTTAATCCTAAGGGAGAAGACCTGGTTGAGCATCTCACTAAGTTCGTGTAGCTATGTAGTAATTTCAAGCATGCTGGGTCTTCTAATGATACGTTGCAACTTCACCTATTCCCTATGTCCTTGGGGGGTAAGGGTTTAGCTTGGCTCAACTTTTAGCCAGGTAACTCTATCACTACTTGGGATACATTGGTTTCTAAGTTCAAAACAAGGTTTCTTCCTATGGATTGGAGGGCCACCCAAAGAGGAGAGCTTCTCAATTTCAAGCAATAACCCGGTGAGACCTTCTATGAGGCATGGGAAAGATTCAAAGATATGTGGAGAAATTGTTCTAGTCATGGTCAAGAAATATTGATTCTTCTCGTGGCTTTCCAAAAAGGGTTGAATGAGGCTAACCAAGTGATGTTAAACATAGCTTCCAAATGAGGGGTAGGCAAGATGAAGTGTTCTGAGCTCCAACAATTGTTTGAGGATATTGCCACCAACACTATGCAGTTCTGCAGATCATCTAGTGGGTCTAGTGACTTTGGGGCTCAACTTGATGCTATAAATAAGCGTTTTGACAAATTGGAGATGAAGTTTGACAATCACTTACCTAGTGGTGTATGTTAGAATAATATGTTTTGATGATAACTAAACATAACTTAGGCATGAAGAAAGGTTGGATAAGGATCAGAAAATAACTTAGAGAAAATCTGATAAGAAATCTTAAGTGCTGCCTAATCAATCAGGGATAGATTACAAGATAAGAACTTAAAGCCTAATCGATTAGAGTCAGATCAGGTTCAGATTATAAATTAAGTTTGTAGCCGCCTAATCGATTAGAGACCCCTGTAATCGATCAAGGATTTAGCTATAATCGATTAAGAAGAATTAGGCCAATCAATCAGAGAACCATAATCGATTAAGAGGAATTAGCCTAATCGATCAGAGAGCCATAATCGATTAAGAGGAATTAGCCTAATCGACCAGAGAGTAATAATCGATTAGAGCATATTGAGTGATCGATTAAAGAGAACATATAATCTGAGTACAAGTTGTTTGAAATCGATTAGCCATGCCTAATCGTTCAGGGTTCCCCTGTAATTGATTGGGCGAGTTTCTTTCTAACTTGAATATTCAGTGATGTAGGCTAAAATCTGTGTGTAATCGATCAAAAACCTTTCCCCGTAATCAATCAAAGGTTATAATCAAAGTGGTGATAGGAATTTAATCAAAATCAAAGGCTAAGTCAATTTTAAGCTTTTAAGGTACATATATGCACAGTCTTACTTAAGGAAGTTTACGTTAGAACTCAATCTGTCTCAAAAAGAGCCGTTAGACTCACCAACCACTTCCAGCGATAAATGAAGATAGAAGAATTGAAGCAAAACAAGTACAATGGAGTTAATGCCTCTCAGAACTCAATCCTAACACTCTATATCTAACTAATCAAGTGTTCTGAATATACAACGGCTAGAAACTCTCAACGGACAGATTTTCAGAAGAGAATATAAAAGCCTCTCAGAAGAAAGTTGGTGTAACACCCCAAAATTATGAAAGTAGGAAATAAGGAGCCATTCAAAGTCTTAAGGTATTACTTAAGAATTAAAAATCCTTATAAATGAATTTATGAAGTTCAAGGTATTTTTGAGGATTTTGAGGTCTATTTCTTTCATAAATTGAAGAAAAATAGTTAGAGGAAGAATTTTACTATGAGAATTTTAGGAAATTTATTTTGAGTCTTAAATAAAATTATTGTGGAAGAAAATCCCTATTTAATATAAGGCTTTAGTTATAAAAAATTATTTTCAAAAGAGGGACTAAACTGAAAATAGTGAAAAGTTTAAAGTATAGGGGGCAAAACAGTATTTTTACCCCACAACACCCCATTGTCTATGTTCCTTCTTGATTTTACGCACCGCCATTCATCCCTTCGACCAGGAAAGAGAGAGGGCTCGCGACATGGTGTCGGCGGCGGCGCCGAAGGAGGAAGCTTTTCTAACATGTAACGCCATTTCAAACTTTAGTAAGGGTGCCTTTCCATTTCCACTACCTATTTCTTCGATTAGTGCTATTTTTGAGAGAGGGTTTGAACAGGCTTTAGGTTTTTTTTTTTGGAAGCTTTTAAATGATTAAATGGGAATAGAGTTTAGATATTGTGTTTACCTAAAGAAATTTACATTGGCATAAAAGAAATTATTGGATTCTTAAATCTTCCATCTCTGCTACTGTTCACTGTCATAAACCACGAATTGATGTTCTAATTGGAACAAATCAGGTTCTTAGGAGTGTGTATGAGAAGCTTGGAAGGCCTCACAATCATATTATGGCTGATTTACTTTTGTATCTCCTCTAATTCTTATCGGTAGCCGAAACAGGGGAACATAATTGAGTTTGGTTGTATATGATGGTTGCTACTAGTGAAAAGTTTTTTTTTTTTTTTGGTTATTGTTTATTGCGTGTCTTTGAATTAAAACCTTAAGCTTTGAAGGAAAAATGGGAAATAGAAAATGCAAATGTATATTTGTGTATGATATTGGAGTTGTATATGTTTTTTTTTTTTTTAAATTTCAAGTTGATTGAATATGGTCAAAGAATGTTTTTTTTTTAATTCTTTGTATGGCTTCTACCAAAGTAGTTTGGATATAGAGAATTAAGTTTTTATTCAACCCAAGCCTCTCAATGAAGTTCCATATGAGCAATGGGAATTTAGAAGTTGTTAATTGTTTGGATAAATATTGAAATTCAAAACAGAGAGTGAATTCTAATTGTTTGGATGTGTCATTTTATATTTTACTGTTTAACTATCTTGTATTGATTTCAATAAGCACTAAAATAGTTTGTTTACAATTTTTAGACCCATAAAAGCTTGAGATGTTATCTCATTTTTTGAGAAAAATACAAATCTAGAATATGAGCCAAGAATTTATTATTTTAATTGAAAATATTAATCTCTCTCTCATTTTAATTGGGATAGAGGACTGATAAATTAATCTAATGTACGTATGTGTGTTTGAAAGTTAAGATAGATGTGTGTGGTGGCAAAACTAAATCCGATTTCATGAAGTTGTTGTGGTTCTTTGTTTATTGAAGTGAAAATAAAGGAAATTAATTATCTAGACTTGAATTCTATGTTTTTTCGTGTTTCAATGGGAAAGAATGAGAAATTAATTTTAGTTGAACTTTCTTACTCGATTTTGGAAAAATTGCATTCAAATATGTTCCACTTGATGCTGAAATTTTGAGACAATAGTTTTGATTAATAAGAAATACTTAGATGACCTATGGAATTGAAAGATTAGTTAAATTCCAGTTTCGGGTCAACATTGATTGGAATTAGAGTTTGTTGTCTCTTGCTTTGAAACTTGGTAAAAAATTAAGTTTCATAAATTTGATAAATTATTCAAAAGTATTGGAAGAATATCGAAAGGTAAAGCCAAAAGCTGAATTTGTTTATTTATGTATTGACATTTCGGAATGTGTATATAATGTTCTTATTGAAATATTTAGGGGAAGAGGTTTAAGAAATCGATTAGAGGATGGATGTTTAAAGGTTAATTGTGATACTTATGGGATGCCTGCATGTAATAAAAGAGTTTTTATGCAATGGATCACGCATATTTTGTACAATTTCTTATCCAATGTTGAATGTTTATGCATAAGAAATTTTCACAAATTGAAATAAGTGATTTTTTTTATAAGAATGGGAACGCCTTTAGCAGAGGAACTAGTCACAAAACGCTTGCATTCATAGCTTTTGGCTGCCCTTGTCACTCGTAGCCTTCGGGCTGCGCTTGCTATTCGTAGCCTTCGGGTTGCGCTTGCTATTCATAACCTTCGGGTTGCGTTTGCTATTCGTAGCCTTCGGGTTACGCTTGATACTCGTAGCCTTCGGGTTGCGCTCGTCATTCGTAGCCTTCGGGTTGCGCTTGGTATTCGTAGCCTTGAGCTACGCTTGTTCGTAGCTTTTATGCTGCGCATGTTTTTCGTGGCTGATGCTATGCTAGCTAATCATTTTGTGTTAGTTCCTCTCATGAAATGGGTTATGTTTTCTTTTAAAATTTGTTTTTTTTAAATTATTGAAAAGGATTGTTTTACCAAACCTTTATTCAATTCGAATTTATAAATAATTTGTGTTTTTACAAGAAATGTTACAAAGCAAGAGTAAAGATTAAGATTTGTGCATAAATCAGTGATAGTGTTTAACTCTCTTATATGTGAATTTGGTACCAATGAACATGTATTTACACATTTATAATCTAGTCTTTTATGGATTTCAAATATGACCTACTTCTACCAATAAGCAAATATTTATTTATCTACCCAAGCAATGATATTGCATTTACTTATTAAATTCTTTGTATTTCGGATAGTAGAACATGGATCACCTACTTATTGGACAATCGCTTGGATGTTATGGTAAAGTAAGTTTTAAAAAAAATTGATTTATTCTTTTGTTGTGTATAAAAGTTGTTCCATGGTTGTTTACCTCTCTTTTATATTCATTTTTATATGCAATAAGAGAAAACTACTTTTTAAGTGGTGAGAGAGAAAAAAGTTCGTTGATGAATATTATAATTCTGTCTTAAATATTATTGAAGTAGAATTTTCCAAATATGAATAAGAAATAGTTAATGGAAAAAGGGCTTACGAAGTGGGTTTACCCAATACTTCGTGCCGGTCACGCCTTAGTATTTTAGGGTGTGTCCAATATCTTGAAGATTCTAACTCCTGAATGGCAAATGAAGGCTACTGCAATCTAAGAAATGAGAGGAGAATCCATGAGTTCTATCACATCACTATTTGGAAGCCTGGCAGAGTATGAATCAACCATCAAGGTTCAAAAGGAACTCTAAGGAGACAGAAAGAAAAAGAATGTTGCCTTGTCTCTTCAACAAAGGATGATGAGGATGAGGAAGATGAAGAAGAACTGGTTGATAATGAAATGGCATTTATGGTCAGAAAGTTCAGGAAGTTCTTTAGAAATAGAGGAAGATTCCAAAGGGGTAGCTCAAGGTCAGTTTTGGTGGAAACCAATCTGGAAAAATTGCCGGAAGATGAGACATTGGGTCAGTCAAAGACATCTACTTAGTGGAAGGTCTCTGCCACAATCTGTTAAGTGCCAGCCAAAGTACTGACAGAGGTAACTGGGTAATCTTTGACTCAAATGAATGTCTCATAGTAGATAAGAAAGAATTGGCCATAGATAAATCAAATCTTAAATGTAGATTGGAAGCTAACAGAAATGGTAATTTGTATACTGTAGATCTGAATCAAAAATTCTCTGAAAAATGTTTGATAAGCAATACTGATAACTATTGGCTATGGCATAAAAGATTAGCAATGTAAACATGGCTCAACTAGAAAAACTGATTAAAAAGGATCTTGTCATTGGTATACCTAATATAAAAGTAAAATCTTATTTACTGTGTGAAGCATGTCAAAAAGGGAAACAAACAAAGTCTTCCTTTAAACCTAAGAAGGAAGTTTCCACTACTAGACCCCTAAAACTAATTCATATGGATTTGGTTGGTCCAGCAAGAGTGAAGAGTCTAGGAGGAAGTCTGTATACTCTTGTGATTGTGGATGACTATTCTAGGTTCACTTGGACTATGTTTCTTTCCTCTAAGCATGAAACTTTTGATGCCTTTTATCTGTTTGTTAAGAAAGTACAGAATGAAAAATACAAGAAAGTCAGATCAATTAGAACAAATCATGGAGGAGAATTTGAGAACCAAGACTTCTTGGAGCTGTGTGAAGAAAATGGTATAGATCACAATTTTTCAGCTCCCACAACACCTCAACAAAATGGAGTGGTGGAAAGAAAGAATCGTGGACTCACTGAGGTGGCCAGAACAATGCTAAATGAAAAGGAAGTATCTCAAGTTTTCTGGGCAGACGCTATGAGCACAGCTTGCTACATCTCAAACCGAGCTTACATACGAAAAGGAATGGATAAAACACCTTATGAACTTTACAAAGGAAGAAAGCCAAATGTAAGTCATCTCAAAGTGTTTGGTTCAAAATGCTTCATCCACAATAATGGAAAGGTAAACTTAGGTAAATTTGATCCTAAAGTTGATTCTGGAATTTTCATTGGTTATTCTACCAGAAGCAAGGCTTATAGAGTTTTCAACAAAAGAACTTCTACTGTTGAAGAATCAGTCCATGTAGTATTTGATGAAATTGACTCTGTTCAAAATGATGTAACAGAAGAAGAATCAGTTTTTCCAAAAATATCTAAAAATCTTGCACAATCATTACCATCACTAGATGAATCTCATGGGGAAGGCCAAGAGGATGATCCTCATGATGTACCAGCTAGACCCTCAGCATGGAGAAATCAGAGGGATCATCCACCTGAGCAAATCATTGGTGATGTTAATGGGGGTGTTAGAACCAGAAATCAGATCCAAAATGAAATGAATTTCTCAGCTTTTATCTCTAAAATTGAACCTACTTGAATTGAAGAAGCACTAACAGACTGTGACTAAATAGTTGCTATGAAAGAAGAGCTTAATCAATTTGAGAGAATTCAAGTTTGGGACTTGGTTCCTAGACCCTCAAATTACCCCATTATTGGAACCAAGTGGGTTTTCAAAAACAAACTTGATGAATCTGGATCTGTGGTTAAAAACAAAGCAAGACTTGTGGCCAAAGGGTATAACCAAGAAGAAGGCATATATTATGAGGAGACTTTTGCTCCAGTTGCAAGGCTGGAAGCAATAGACATCTATTGGCCTTTGCATCCCTCAAAAACTTAAAACTTTATCAAATGGATGTAAAGAGTACCTTTCTTAATGGATATATCCACCTGAGCCATTTAACTCATGCATTTATTGTTTCTAGACTTGAAATACTTCACATGTGCTTAAAATTTCCTTTGTAGGTGCAAAGAATAAACGTCAAAGCAAGAACAATGCAAAAAAGGAAACTTCTACAAGAAAAAGGAAATCCTACACAACAAGAAATTACTAATTAGGAAATTTGATTAATTGATTGAGCCTAGTGAATTGGCTTATAATCTTTCCTAATTGTAAAATCAACAAGAATAGGAAACTTCGTATTTCAATTAGGATTGGTTGATTGATTGATTGGGTTTGCTTAAAATATTTCCTATTTGTTATTTCTACAAGATTAGGCAACCCTATGTTTGATTGAGGTTAGGAAATTTCCTAATTAATTATCCTACTCACTATTTCCTATCTTGACTAGGTTTCTTGAAGTTTGAGTGATTGAGTCTTCCCCAATCCTTTCCTAATTCATAATCCTAGTCAGAATAGGAGATCTTAGGCCAATTTAGATTATATATATGTTGCCTAGTGTGCCTATGAAGGGGAGCACGAAAATTACATCATACAACACACCAATTCTCTCATCTCTTCCACCAATTCCCTCCTACATTCCACAATCCTTCACCGCTTCACCATGGAGTTCGAGCTGCAGATCCTTTCGGGTGATTTCTCCTCCTTTATGAAGAACTAAATCGGCCCGATGCTCTCTTGGAAGACGGGAAGACTTGAAGCAAGCATTGAATCCACTTTAGGAGAGTTTTATTAGTTTCCATTATGTAGTCTTGAATTTCCATTTGTTTCCTTGAGTATTTGTTCTTCTTATATTCAGACTTCATTTGTTTTAAGATTATAGACAATGTAATCGTTGAAGTCTATTTGCATGTATTGATTTGGTTTTCTTCTAGTTCCATCTATCTTCCCAAATTACCATGTTATGTTAGTCTTTGTTGATTTTATTGTCTAGCATGTTTGTTAGGTAATTTAGTCCATTGTGCTTCATATAATTGTGTTGTTTGGGAGTTAATTTGTGGGTTTGAGTTATTGATGTCGAGTTTCCATAGCGCTAGGTAATTCCATTAATCAACTTGCCTAAAGGAACTAGATCACTAATCAAATATATGTGCATGAGTATGATTAGGTAGAGTTCCATAAGTTGGATTGTTTGATTATAGTCTAGCATTAATTAGTTGTTGGATCCGAAGGATATTGAGTGGCTTGGATGGGACCCAAGTTATTCTATATATTGGAACCTACTTCTAGTTGATGTAGGATTATAGTTAATCTAATTGGTCTATTGAGGTTGAGTGGGTCTTAATTGATATATTCCTTCGATTAAGGCTAATTCTATCCACTTATGTTGAACTTAACCCAATTAGCTCCTCCCTAAGAGCCTGAATCAATAGTTTGTCACGTGTCATCCCTAGCCAAGAGAACATCCCATCATCCCATTCCATCATCTATCCATCTTTATCCTAAAAATACCAAAAACAAGTCTTTATATTCCTTTTTATAAAAAACACCAAAAATACCTACTTTCAAACCCCGGTTTTCATAGCTTTAATTGCATTTAGTTTTCCTAGGTTAGTTCATTATGCTCCTTGAGAGACGATTTGGGATCGCACCACTATGTGCAATCCTTGGTTAAAAAAATATTTTGCATTTGAACCCCAAAGCGTATTAGGAAAGGCTCAAATCAACTGCCAACATGAAAAATAGAGAAAAACATGTAGTGGTGGGCAAGAAAAAATTCCGATCTGAATGAAAGATTGGGAATTTAGGAGAAAAGAGAATATATAGGGTCCTGAGAAATGTTTCTAAATGTGTCATGTAAAAAGCATGAAGAATTGTGTGAGATGACAAGTTGGGTATTGGATTTTTTGTGTGAATGTTGTTGTTCTGCTTGAAAGAAGAAAGGAGAAGATGATGGTAAAAATCACCTGAAGGCTAAAGCTAATGTGATTTGGTTTGATAGCCTCATCAGTCATCAAATAGGAATATGGAAGTTGAAATGTCCTTTCTTAAAAAAAACAAACACTTAACAAATTAATTTCACAAACCACTACTATGGAAGAAAAAAGATAAGGTTATTTGAAATATAACCATAGTAGAAAAAGGAACAAACTTAAGTTTAAAATCTTAACCATGGTAGGAAAGAGTTTAACTACACTTTAAAAATAAACTCTAGCATGGTTAAAAGAGAACAACTACACTTTATAAACCTTAATCGTGATAGAAAAAAAACAAGATACATTTTGAATTCTATCTTAGTTAAAAAGGATTAAACCAATAATAAAGATAATCATGATAGAAAAGAAGAAAACTAATATACAAACACTATCATGGTTATGAAAAGGATTCACATCCATTCAAACATCTCTCACAAATTTTCTTTGACGTAGGGAACAAAAGTACGCCCACAAGCCCAACATCAAACATTATCGGGATCCAGGGCACAAAACCCGCCCACAAACCCACTACAGTAACCAAAACACTAGACCCAGGGCACAATAGAATGTGGGCTACAGAACCCAACCCACAAGTCTATCACATATAAACTGAACCCCACTTAGAGACATAATAGCAATAGTACATAATCCAAATATCCATGACATAATTAATTTTCGAACAGACAAGTTTGAATGCATCATAGTTATCAAACAGAGTATAAATATGATGACCTTAGATGGCAATATACAACACACAACACAAAACAAAAAGGAGGCATAAAAGGCCACAAGTGTATGCACCTCAGCCTGCTTCCCTTCGCGTTGTTCCAAATTAGAGGGCACTTCTGAAAAATGTTAAATTCAACGGGGTGAGGCATAAAGTCCCAGTAACCAAAATCAAATTACAAGATATACAAGAACGGAATGTAAGCCAGTGAAGAAGCAATAAATTTTATAATCATTACAATCAAGTACATATATATATACACCCACATACAAACTTACATAGTACACATATACATTGTATGGAAAAAAATATGCAAATGCCCACCCATCCACCTTACTCCACCTTATGACTCCTGACGTGAACCTGGACCTTTTGTGCTGAGTAATCCGGTCAAAGATTGCTCCACTCACATCAACTTAACAGGTCTCCTCCCATACCTACACCGCCCATTGCTGGATTATGGTAAGAGAGGTGTCTGCCTCATTTGTACCTACACCATCCATTATTGGACTATGGTATGAGGGCTTAATAAGAGGCCAAACACTATGTACGGTAGTATAGGCATGCCACATGGTCTTCAAGAACAAATTCCTCCCTTATCTTTTCCCAAAATTCTCCCACAGATGCAACAATAATTAATTCCATCAACATGCCACTACACATAATATAATAGTCATATCATAATACCTCACAAATCGATAATGGATCAAATCTTCAGTTCATAAATAATCATGCCATCACAATCATTCAAAAACACATAAATATAGTTCCAAAGATTTAATTTATTCACACGCACTGCTTCACTAGAGTAAGTTTACATAACACAGTAACATAGCTATATTTTTGTTTGAAATCATAATTCACAACATAATACAATAGTAAAAATAAGGTTAAGAAAAACCTTACAGTCCAAAGCATGGATAAAATGTAATTTAACCCCAGTTACCTCAACTCCAAGCTTATCCTTATAAACTTTGAGGAGCTAGTGCACCACAACCACAATCCGATTACAAATCAAACTACACAATAATGTGGATACAGATTTAATAAACAATTTGAACAATTAACTTAACTATATAAATTTAAAGTTTGGAATGATTTGCCCAAAAATCCCAATATAACATTAACACATTCATTATTTAGTCTAACTCAACTAAAATAATTTCCTTATCCTAAACAACTCATTTGCATAATAAATTAACATCAAATCTATTATCTTCTCTAATACTTGTAGTAACACTGTTAAATGACTGCTTAGGTATGACAAAGCCTTGGTGAAGTTTGTTGACACTGTTTAATTCTCCGTTTAGTTTTCCCTGTCGATTCATGATGTGTGGTTTCACCGTTTAAATGTTTAAATGGCAGTATACTTTTTTGCCACCTTATTATATTTTATTTATAATTCCTATGCTTCTGGGTTGTATTATATGTTATTTACGTTTTCACGTCAACAAAACTTACTCTCTTTCTTATTTGTTCCTTTTAATGCTATTATATTATTTTTCTTCCATAAACTATTTTTCCTTTCCTAAACTATTATTTTCCTGTCCTACAAATTGTGCTACGATGCATTTGTTCCTTTCTTCCACTATTTTCATAGCATAGTGATAACAATAACAATATTATTCTTATGTTATTATTAATCTTTCTTATTTTTTCCTTTTAATACTATTATTTTCCTTTCCTAAATACTCTTGATTTTCTTCCTTTAATGTTTGAAACCGTTTAAAGTATGTTACGATCAATTTGTTCCTTTTAATTAGGAGAATCAGTTTCTTGAATTTGTTCCGTTCTTTCGCTGTTCATTTGTTCCTTTTAATACTATTATTTTCCTTTCCTAAAAACCCTTGAATTTCATCATTTAATGTTTGAAACCATTTGGAGTATGTACGATCAATTTGTTACTTTTAATTAGGAGAATCAGTTTCTTGAATTTGTTCCATTCTTCCGCTGTTCTCTTTGATAGAATAATAATAATAATAATAAATGCCCCATTGGGGCATGGGGCATGGTTCAAATTGCCTACCAAATAATAATAATATTTAGTATCATTATTATTAGTTAATGACAATTGTTCATTAATGTGTGCAATCGTGCAGCTTGCCTCTCACTGAAATCTTTATTAGCTAATGACAATTGTTGATTAATGGGTGCAACTGTTTGCCTCACACTGAAACGTGTGGGTTCATCTGAAAAAGATATTTGATACATTTTGGATAGTCGGATTCTGAGTTCTAAGACTCAGAAAGAGGAAAAGTTCTACCGCATAGAGAACTTTGAGGTTGTGTCTAATGAGGATGACTTCAAGTTATGCGACCATCCTTGGAAAATTTCCCTGCATGGCAAGTCATTGTTCGACAAAACAAACATGCAGATGTCATGGGTTTCTTGCATGGATTTGGGAGCCTAGTGGACCATGAAAGCCAGTCTGGGGAAACAAAAAAACTTGATTTTACCATCTTTGATCAAGAGTTAGACACCAAACTTACCTTAATAATTATTTGACTTTACTGTCCTTGTCTCATTGTTAACAGCTTTTGTTTTCGGCTCCTTCTGCAAATTTGAGCCACATTAGGCAAAATCAAGTCAATGTTGCCCTATTTGGAAGTGTAGCTTGCAACACATTTGCAGCAAGGACTGCAAAGCTGCAGGTTCCTACTATTATCGTTGTGCATTTCGCCAGACCAATGATGGGTAAATGTGAGATCTCCCCTTAGTAATTCATGTGGTCAACTTCCAACCCACACACTGATGCATAGTCTTTGGCTATCATACAAGTGATTTATGGACACCTAGATTATTTGATTTAATTGCTTTTGAATGTATCTTATGTATATTTGTGGAGTATATAGGGATATATGGTAGGTAGCCTATGCAATTTTCCCTTCAATAATTTTTCTACAACTTTATAATTTATTGTTAGAGAATAACCATTTTATCGTGTATGGAAATTTAGGCATATATATTAGTTTCTGCAATTTATTTGTCAGTTTAATAGTTTATTGTAGTGTATAGTTTTTCAAATAACTAAACGTCCAAAGATACGCATGCAAAGACCAGTTTAATAATTTATTGAATGCGTATAATTTTACACATATGAAAATTGTTTCATATATAAAAATAAAAAAATTAGTTTATACAACTTATTTGTCGACTTAATGATTTATTGTTGGAGTATATATAATTTATTGGTTTTCCATACACTGACTAATCTAGAGTCTTTATCCCTGTCAAGGATACAGCCACATAACCAACGCATTTCACGCTACTCAAGTATTTTTCAACCCTCCTTTCCGTGGAGTTGTGCACCTAATGCAAAGGTTTGCCACTCAAGAATATCTCAACTCTACAATGCAATATACTTTTCCAAGAAAATAAAATTCCACCGCCTTATAATTTTCTCTCCAATGTAGTTTAGAGGACACTTCAGGGGCTATTTAGAACTTATCTCATGTTTCTCAATTTGTGTCGCCCCAACTAAGTAGCTAGTGTTAGAATCTTAAGTTTTGATGAGGACTGGACCCATAGATAACATAAGTAAAATGAGCAAATTAGCATATAACTTAGTCTTGAATAAATTAAAATAAGAATCATGTTAAATGACTAAGTAAAAGAGTGTAGGTTACCTTAACATTGAACAAGTAAAATCTTATAGATAACAGATACACTATCGCTAACAAATGGAAGGTTTAGGATAACAATAGTTAATGAAGACTTAGCAATAATCGGAAGAAAAATCTATATCTCTATCACTAAGACCTTCACTATCGCTAACAAAATGAGTTGAGCTAGCCTAAGCAAGCAAAGAACAATAGATCACTATCGCTAAGCTCTATCACTATCGCTAAGGCCCCATAGATAACATGGATAACACAAAGAGGGAGAATGTTAGAACAGCTAGCAGTAATGAACTGAGTTAGCTAGCGATAACATGATTAGCTATCGATAATAGATACTTGAAATAACTTAGACATTCATATAGCTAATACAGTGTCTAAGCAAATGAGCTAATAAGTTAACTAGCGATAACATAGTTACTAGCGATAACATGATTAGCTATCGATAGAAAAATACTTGTTGAAATAACTTAGATAATCAGATAGCTAATACATTGTCTTTGAACATTGAGCTAATAAAATACACTAGCGATAACACCTACTGTGCTTCACATGAATACTTGTTTAGCTAACAGCTAAGTGCAGGACTTACACTATTAAGCTAGCAATAGCCAAGGGTGCTAGAGCTATTGAAAAAGCTGCTATGCAAGTACAATGTTGCAGGTGATCGTTACTCACAGTCTCTATCTCTCTTAGCTCATCCTCTGCAAGATTAATTGAAGCAAGAGAAGAAAGTTGACGAAGATGAAGAACAACATTAATTGCCAACGGCTAAGAGCTCCCAACGACTAATTTCAAACGGCCTCTTGAAGCTGAAAGAAAAGGCAAAGTTGTGAAGAGTTATAAAGATCAAAACTTGAGCATTTATGAATGGTTACTGACTCACTCACACAACACAGAGACGAACTAGCATTCAATATTCCCATCTACTCTCTGCTCACAAAAGCTCAAAGTATTTATTACTCTTAGTGAGATTATCTGTACTTAAGTGTTTATCAAAATCTATTCATTGAGTGAACTCATTAATTGAAATCCTCTACTGTTTGAGGTTATTCTAAAGCTTGGGGCTTTAGGATAGGGTTGTGTCCTTACAAGTTGTAAGGGGGAGCGTTTAGAGGGAAGTCTAAAGCTCTGTTGTAAAGATTGGCAGGTGAACCCATTTTTGTAAAACCTGTGGTATAGTGGAACCCAACAAGGAGTTAGAGAACTGGACGTAGGCATTGTGTTGGCCGAACCAGTATAAAAGATTGTTTTGTGTTTTCTGCCTTTTAATTTTAAGCACAATTCACCCCCCGTCTTGTGCGTTTTTTTGCCATTCGCATTTGGTATCAGAGCAGGTCTTCTCCTTTTTTATTCCAACGAGTCTGAGAAGAAAAGATCAAGATGGCATCGTACGAGAATATTCTGCATGAAGGAAGCTCCATAAACAAACCCCATGGTTTTGATGGAAAGCATTATACTTTTTGGAAACTCAAAATAAAGTTCTACATCAAAGCCAATGGGTATAAGTTGTGAAAGATTATAGAAGAAGGGGATATTGTGCATATGAATATTTTAGGCAATCCAAAGAGTGAAAGTGAATTTACTCATGATGACATTGCTGATCTCGAGTTGAACAACAAGGCAATTTTGATGATTCAAAGTGCTCTTAGTCAGACTGAGTTTTTCAGAGTCAGCCACTTGAGCACTGCTAAGGAAATGTGGGAAGCTCTGCAGGTTGCTCATGAAGGAACCTCTGGAGTGAAAGATAGAAGAGTGGAAATCCTTGTTGAAGAGTTCCACAAGTTTGAAATGATAGAAGGTGAAAAGATAAGAGATTTGGAGATCAGATTCACTCATCTTATCAACAATCTTGCTGCTCTAGGAAGAAAAATTTCAGAGAAAGAGCAAGTCAACAAGATTCTAAAAGTATTAAAGGGTGATTGGCTCATGAAGGTCACTGCTATTCAAGAAATGCAAGGAGAATCAACCAAGTCCATCACGGCCCTGTTTGGTAGTCTTGCTGAGTATGAGCCAACTTTGATAGCTCAAAGAAAAGCTCATGGAAATCCTAAAAAGAAGTCTCTTGCCCTTGATGTATCTGAAAGAGATGAAGTTGATGATGATGATGATGATGAAGATATGGCTCTCATGGTTTGAAAATTTAAGAAATTCTTTAGGAGAAGAGGAAGGTTTCAGAAGGGTGGTCCTAGGTTCAGAAAGGATTCTCAGAAGGATAAAGCTCCTATGGGTTTTGAATGTAAGAAGCCTGGTCATTTCAAAGCGGAGTGCCCAAGTCTTCAGAGATTCAAGGAAAAGGAGAAAAAGAAGGAGAAGTCCTTTGGAAAGAAGAAAGCCTATGTATCATCCATCTGGGATGATAGTTCAGATGAGGAAGCAAGCGATAATGAAGAGAGTGCCAATCTCTGCCTAGTTGCTCAAGAGGAGCAAAGTGACTTTGAGGTATATGATTCTGAACCTACCTATTCTGAACTTCAAAGCATGTATGATGAAATGCATACTAAATTAATTAAGCTTGCTAAAGAAGTTGTAGGTTTAAGAAAAGAAAACAAGGAACTTAAGAAAAATATTTCTTCTTCTACTTCCAAAGTTCCTTCTGTACTATCGATAGAAGAGAAGCTATCGCAAGCTCATAGAGTTGAGCCATCGATAGCTAGTCCTCCATCGATAGCTAATTCTCCTACAACAAATTCTGACAGTTGTTCTAGCTGTGAAAACTTGTTGAAAGAGAAAGAAAAGCTTTCAAATGCTTTAGAAAAATTTACAAAAGGCTCAGAGATGCTAAAAGTAATTTTAAAGGACCAAAAATCTTTTAGAAACAAAACTGGCATTGGTTATGAGCCAAAGGAAAAAGCTTCAAAGAAATGGGTAGAACCCAAAGTGAAACCTTATTTAAAGTATTTTAGAAAATCTTCTGAATACTTTTCACCATATAGTTTTTGTAATTATTGTAACAAAAAGGGCCATACTCAATCTACTTGCAATCCAAGAAAATATGGAATTGGTGGTTCTTATAAGTGGGTTCCTAAAGGAACTCATGTGCCTAAGGTTTTTACAAACCTAGAGATCAAGACTAATCCTAAAGGACCCAAGAAAGTTTGGGTACCTAAATCTGTCTAGCTTGTGCAGGTGTGCCTTAAAGCATCCAACAAAGGAAAGTGGTACATTGATAGTGGATACTCAAGGCATATGACTGGTGACAAGGACAAGTTCAACAATCTAGTGATAAAAGATGGAGCCAAAGTCAGTTTTGGTGGAAATCAAAGTGGAAAGATCACTGGAGTTGGTGAAGTTGGTCTTGTCAAAGATGTGTACTTAGTCGATGGTCTCTGCCAAAACTTGCTACGTGTCAGCCAAAGCAATGACCATGGTAACTGGGTTATTTTTTATTGCAATGAATGCCTCATTGTTGATAAAAAGGATTTAGATATAAATAAAACTAATCTTAAGTGTAAGCTAAAAGCAAATAGAAATGGTAATTTATACACTTTAGATTTATGCCAACAACTTGAAGAAAAAAGTTTTATTTCAAATGATGAAACTTGTTGGCTATGGCATAAAAGACTAGCTCATGTAAATTTTACTCAACTTGATAAGCTAGTTAAAAAGGAGCTAGTCATAGGTATTCCTAGTTTTAGGGCTAAGCATGATTTAGTTGTGGATGACTAATCCACATGGATTTGTTGGGCTTGCAAGAGTGAAAAGTCTAGGTGGAAGTCTATACACTCTTGTAGTTGTGGATGACTATTCAAGGTTTACTTGGACTATGTTTCTTTCCTCAAAGCATGAAACTTTTGATGCTTTTTGTGTGCTTGCTAAGAAATTGTAGAATGAAAAAGGCACCAAGATCGTAGCAATTAGGACTGATCATGGAGGAGAGTTTGAGAACAAGGAATTCATGGAGTTGTTTGATGAAAGTGGTATTGAACATAACTTCTCTGCCCCTCGTACTCCTCAGCAAAATGGTGTTGTTGAGAGGAAGAATAGAGAGCTCACAGAGATGGCAAGGAGCATGCTGAATGAGAAGCAAGTGCCTCAAATGTTTTGTGCAGATGCAATGAGCACAACATGCTACATCTCAAATAGAGCATATATCAGAAATGGGATGGAGAAGACTCCATATGAGCTCTACAAGGGAAGAAAGCCCAACATTACTCATCTAAGGATCTTTGGATCTAAGTGCTGAGAATGGCAAAACGCACAAGAGGGGGGTGAATTGTGCTTTTGAAAAGTATACACTAATTAAAACAACTCAATCTTTATACTGGTTCGGCCAACACTGCCTACGTCCAGTTCTCCAACTCCTCATTGGGTTCCACTAACCACAGGTTTTACAACACAGGTTCACCTGTCAACCTTTACAGAGCTTTAAAATCCCTCTAAACACTCCCCCTTACTACCTGTAAGGTTACTACCCTGTTCTCAAAGCACCAAGCTTTAGAACAACCTCAAACAATAGAGGATTTCAATAATAAAGTTCACTTACTGAACGGATTGTGATAATCACTTAAGTACAAATGAAATCAATATGAACAATAAATATACAGATCAGAGAGCAATGAAAGTGTTCGTGAATATTCTTTGATTTTTCGTCAGTCCTTCATAAATACTCAAGTTCTGTATTTATATTTGTTCTCAGATTTCTCATTGCGTTCAAATTAATGAGGCTGTTTGAATATGATCGTTGAGAGCTCATAGCCGTTGGTATTTAATGCAGTTTCTTCATCGAGGTTAACTTTCTGCTATAGCTTCAACTGCTCTTGTGTAGGGTGACCTAAGAGAGATGTAGACTTAGCGTTCTGAGCACTTGTACCAACTGTACTTGCATAGCAGCTTTTTCAGTAGCGCTAGCATGCTTTGCTATCGCTAACTGCATAGTATAATTCCTGCACTTGAGCTGTTAGCTGAACAAGTAATCATATAATGCACAGCAGATGCTATCGCAAGCTTATACTATTAGCTCAATATATCAGCTTATCAGTTGTTATTTCAATGAGTATTCTACTATCGATAGCTATATATGTTAGCGCTAGCACCTATGTTATTGCTAGTTAACTCATTTGTTCTCAGGCACTAGCTATCTGAATGTCTATTATCTGAAGTACTCTGTTATCGATAGCTTAACCTGTTATCGCTAGCTGATTTCATTAGCTTTAGGACTTGGCCTATTTTTCTGCTAGTTGTTCTTCCTTTCATTTATTCATGTTATCAATGAACTTCTTGCGATAGGTTATTTATTAGCGATAGTGAATGACTTAGCGATAGATATTAACTTTGTTATTTCTAAGTCTTCATTTGCTATGGCTCTTTGTCTATTAGCGATACACTCTAGCTCTAGCAATAGTGATCTGTTACCTATCAGATTTTACTTGTTTACAATCAAAGGTAACTTACACATTATTTACTTATGTTATCTATGGGTCCAGTCCTCATCAAAACTTAAGATTCTAACAAGTGCTACATTCACAACAATGGGAAGGTAAACTTAGGTAAATTTGACCCTAAATCTGACATTGGCATATTCATAGGTTACTCAAATAGGAGTAAAGCATATAGAGTCTATAATAAAAGTACTCAAACTGTTGAAGAGTCAATGCATGTAGTATTTGATGAAACTCCTCATGAAAAGCAACATTGTGTTGATGAGGAAGAAGATTTTTCAAAATTTTTAAGACCTCCTCTATCGATAGCACCAAAGCCATCGATAGTGAATGCTAAGGAAAATGCTAAAGATGATCAAGATGAAGCTAATGAGCCTCAGTCTTCCATAAGACATCTTAAGCGCCATCCTCCTGAACAAATAATTGGAGAAATATCAAAAGGTGTTAGAACTAGAAGGCAACTACAAAATGAAATGGATTTTTCTGCCTTTATTTCTGAAATTGAACCAACTTGTGTTGATGAAGCTCTTGCTGAATGTGACTAGATAGTTGCAATGCAGGAAGAACTTAATCAATTTAAAAGAAATCAAGTTTGGGATTTAGTACATAGACCAAGAAATCATCCTATTATTGGTATTAAATGGGTTTTCAAAAACAAACTTGATGAAGCTGGTCAAATTGTCAAAAATAAAGCCAGTTTAGTTGCCAAAGGGTATAACTAAGAAGAAGGCATTGGTTATGAAGAAACCTTTGCTCCAGTTACAAAGCAATAAGGATTCTTCTAGCTTTTGCATCCATAAAAAACATTAAACTTTATCAAATGGATGTTAAGAGTGCCTTTCTTAATAGCTATATCAAAGAAGAGGTATATGTAGAACAACCTCCTGGTTTTGAAGAAAACTCTAAGCCTGACCATGTTTACAAACTTAAAAAGGCTCATTATGTTCTCAAACAAGCACCTAGAGCTTGGTATGAGAGACTTAGTACATTTCTACTTGAAAAAGGATTTTCTAGAGGAAAATTAGATACTACTTTATTCATCATGCATAAAGATAAACATATGCTCATAGTTCAAATTTATGTTGATGATATTATCTTTGGTGCAACTAATGAAAAGCTTTGTGAAGAGTTTGCTAAGATGATGCAGGGTGAATTTGAAACGTCTATGATAGGAGAATTAACATTCTTCCTAGGCCTGCAGATAAAGCAAAAGAAAGATGGCATCTTCATCTCCCAAACCAAGTATTGTAAGGAGATTCTCAATAAGTTTGGGATGGAGCAATCTAAAGATGAGGACACTCCCATGAGTACCTCTGCCAGATTAGATGCGGATGCCAAGGGCAAAGTAGTTAGTCAATCTCATTATAGATGGATTATAGGTTCTTTACTTTATCTAACTGCTAGTAGGCCTGATATTCAATTTAGTGTAGGAATGTGTGATAGATATCAAGCAAATCCTAAAGAGTCCCACTTGACCAATGTAAAAAGGATTTTGCGATATTTACAAGGAACTCAAGATCTTGGGTTGTGGTATCCCAAGGGAACTCAAGAGTACCTTCTTGCTTATTCTGACTCTGATCATGCAGGTTTTAAGACAGATAGAAAAAGTACAAGTAGTCAATGTCAATTCCTTGGTGGCTGTTTGGTCTCATGGGCTAGCAAGAAGCAAAATTGTGTCTCCCTTTCATCCACAGAGGCTGAATATATTGCAGCAGCAAGTTGTTGTGCTCAAGTCTTATGGCTTAAGCATCATCTAAGAGATCTGGGTTTGGAATTCCCAGAAGTGCCTATTCTTTGTGACAACACTAGCACAATAAGCTTGGCCACGAATCCAGTTCATCCTTCCATAACCAAGCATATTAATGTGAGACATCACTTCCTAAGATATCATGTTCAGAAGAAGGATGTCAAGGTGGAGTTCATCTCAACAAATTTGCAACTTGCTGATATCTTCACCAAACCTCTTAGGTCAGACCAATTTAGCTTCATTAGAAGAGAATTAGGAATGGTAAATCCAAATGAGTTGTAAATATTCCTGACTTAATTCTTGATTTGATTTCATTTTATTCATATAGATCAATCACTAACTTAGGCATCGGAGTGCCAAATCTTAAGTTTTTGCAGGACTGACCAATCGATAGTGAGTTTCACTATCGCTAGCATATGTAGGACAAAGCTAAGTTTGAGCTAAGATTGCCATCGCTAGCCAAAAGCATTATCAATAGCAAAGTCAGCTATCGATAGCCGGAAGGAGTGAGTCATAAGCCTGTCACTTACTCAGCGTGGAATCATGCCTGCTAGCGATAGCAACTCTTATTAGCGATAGCACGTCACTTAAACAAGTCAGAATGCAAAACGTTAGCGAGTGTTCTTCGTTGTGGTAAACTCTAAACTTATAAAATTAGGTCATTTGCATTTGCATTCATCATTCACGAACACTCACAAATTTCTCTTCTACTCCAAGACTCTCTAAGCACTCAAGCATACACATTCTCAAATCTCTCTTTTCCCTAAACCCTAAAATGGACAGAACCAAACTTCCTAATGCCACGGCAACCTCTAGCGCTAATCCCTCTTCCAAATCCGCTAGCAAAAGGTCGCGTGCCCAGAAAAATGTCTCATTCTCTAAAGACGTAGTTGAGAGAAACCCCAAAAGACAAAAAGAAACCTCCACTGGTATACCCTATTTGGAAAACCCCCTTGAAGCTCCAAGCTCATTCTTCGCAGATAAGGGAACCCTAGATAGGGCTGTAGTATGGGTGGATTTGGACTACTTCAAGCAGCAAGGTTTTGACTTAGATGCTTGGCTGCTTCCCTACAAGAATTGGCTGAGTGTGAAGAATGACTATAATAAAGAAGTGTTGAGATCATTCTACTCCAGTCTGAAACCCCTTCCACAATACAAGATATCCTTCGAAACCATGGTGAGAGGAAGAGGGATCGTTTTTGGATGGAGGGCTATCAACAAGATTTTGGGGATCTCTGGGGAAGAGTACTGTAACATCCTAGAAATTTAATTGATGATTGATGAGCTAATTAAGAATCGATTTACAGGAGATTATGAATTATGAGAATATTTGAGGAATTTTTTAGGTATTTTAAAAGCTTAGTTCTCCCTTATTTTAAGGACAATAAATATGGGGAAATTATTTTTTAGATTCAAAAGGGAATATTATGGGAGAAAATAATTAAGAGGTTTGATGCGTAAATTTTTGGAAATGAAAGGAATTTTGTGGCTCAAAACAAATATCTTACTTGAAAATTTAGGGCCTAATAGTATAATTTTTCCCTTTTCCTTTTTTTTAATTCCTCCATTCTCATTCATTTAATCACTTCCTCCTCCCCTTTTCTCTATGCGACCAACCCCCTAAACCATTCAAACATCTCTCTCTTTCACTTCCTCACGTCCTTCTCTCTTCCTTCCTCTCGTCCGGCCGCCACTCGGCCTCCACCGCCACAGCTGGCCTGCGCCGTACAGCTCCCTCTCCTCCCTCATTCCTCTTTTCCTTCTTCCTTGCCCAAACTCGCCGCTGTCTTATTCCATTGTTGCCGCCATTCAAGCTCGATGGGGAGGAAGTTATCCGGCGAAAACTTGCCAGAAACCACCTCCCATCACCTCCATTATTCCTCTCTCACCTCCTAGAAACTTCCCCACCCATTTTCCAGTCAGATCCGCGGCCGTAGGAAGCGATTCAAAAATCCTTTGGCCGGATTTATCGGAGCTCGTCGGCGCCGGAATAGTGGTTTTTTTGACCAACTAAATACATTTTTGGAACCCCGTAAGTCTCCTCTACACCCCTATGTCTTTAGTTTTTCGTTTGGTTATATTTGAAAAATTAGGCCTTGTCTAAGTTGTTATTTCTAAGAGTCCTAAGCTTAATAAATTGAAGCTTAAACATTGAATTTAAGTTCCTCTGAATAGATTTTCGATTGTTGGAAGTTTTCCTAATTTTTGGGAATTGTTGAATTTTTGGAGATTTTGGAAATTTGGGGCTTTTAATGATTTGAGGTGCTTATGGATAAATTGTTGATTTTTTTAGATGTTTATTAAGGTCATATGAGGGGATTTAATTAATTGGTTTGATTGGGGTTTGCACCTAAAGAATTAGTAGGGATTAAAGTTTGAAATAAGTGGGATATTTGGTATGTAATATTGTGCTTTTGGAGGAAGGAGGTTGAAATATGAATTTAAGGGGTTAGTTTATGCCCAACAAAAGTATTAAGAAGGTTAATTGAGTTGGGTTGAGTGTAGGTAATTATTTGGGAAATGTGGTATTAGTTAGGCTTGAATTGACTTAATTAAACTATGAAGATTGAGGAGATATATTGGGAATTAATGATAGACTTTTGAGGTTGAAAAATAATTAGAGGATGTTTGGAGAATTAGTGCTTAGGCTTGAACTTGTTACTTTGGAATTAATGATGAATTACGGTGGATTATTGGATATTGAGGGTTATAGTGAATGGTTGTGGAAAATTATGTTAGGCTTGAATTCATGTGAGTAAATTAGAGGTGAATCATGGATATAAGGAGAAGGAATAAAGGTTAGAAGTATGATCTAAATCAAGTGAGGGTAAGAAATGGGGTAGTTAGTAATTTAATTTTAATGTGTGAAATTGTTTGGATGAATGATTAATTGTAGTCGTATGTATGTTTGTGTAGTGCTTGAATTGTACTGAGTTAGCACGGGGGAGCTGCACTATTGTGATATTGGTGCAAGCTATTAGGTAACTACTTCTGTTTGTTTGAGTGTGCGTGTGGGTTAGTAAGTTTTTGGAAATTGAGTTTTGTGAATTTTCTATGGAATGGATGAACAGGAATTTGAAGATTTATTTTATAATATAAACGTTTGGTGGAGTATGTATTTTTAAATGGCATGAAGGTGTGAACTTGTATGAATTTATAGTATTTATTATAGATATTTGCATGATTGAATTTGAGAATTTCTGGAATGGACTTTGTGCCATATGTTGGATGTATACGTTTATGATGTGTTGTGCTTATTGTGTGAACACCGAATGAATAAATGAAAATGCCATCGCGTGATGAGGTTCCTTGTTGGCCCACAAGGACTAAATAACACAAAATGGAAAGACAAAATGGGGAGAACGCCCCCGGTCTCAGGCGAGGGTTGTGAGTCCCTACTGGACCGTATAAATCGGTGTTATTGATTTGTTTGATTTTATTTATCTATGTATTGGATTGCGATATTTGAATGTGAATATGTGATTTTATGTGTGATTATGAAGAATTGTTTCATGACATTAATTTATGTGGGAATATATGTTATGATATTGTTATGCATCTAAATGGTAACTGCTTCATGTTTCCAATTCAATTATACTTAGTAATATTCCACTGAACACCTTGCTAGTACACACCGCACGTAGGCGAGCAGTTAGTGGTTACCTGGGTCCACCCCCGTTTATCATATTTTTACAGGTCCTAGCGACGCAGTAGGAAACCAAGGGAAGGATCTGGGACCGTCTCACTAAGCTAGTGAGTTCTGGACTGGTTTAACGGAAGATATTGCCACAAATAGGGATTCATATAATTTGTTTTGCTTCCGCTCATTTTTCCACGTTATGCTTCTTTATTTTCAAATTGAGGATTTTCCTTTAGAATATTGGTTTTGGTAACTTGTTATTTCATTTCTGAGAAACCGGTCTAAACTTTATTGGTGTTTCAATTATTTTGGTACTATTATGAACTATTGGGATTTTGCATGTTTTGAGGACGTTGAATGGCTGAGGGATTTAAATTTATAATGGTTTTTAGCTATTTTTCGTAAAGGTGTTTAATGGTCAAAATATATTATTGGGTGTTATGAATGGATTGATTAACAGGTGGTAGGTTGGCTTTATTTATCCATGTTAGCCGTTCGTTGTTGTATTAGAGAAATTCTTTTTCTAACATGGATAATCTTCGGTTGCATTATGTTAAATCCTTTTCTAACCATGATAGTCTTTTAAAAATGAGAATTCTTTTCTATCATGATTAGGACATTTATATGGTATTTACTGGAACATTTGGAAAACCCTTTTTCTAACTATGTTAGTTATTTTCTTGTGATAAATTCTTTTTCTAACATAGTTAGTCAATGAATAATTTTGTAATTGTTAAATGGTAATTTAATATGTATTAAAAAGTATAATTAGGTAGTAAATGTTACAAGTACAATACATGGTATATGCCTGAGAAGTATCCTGAAGAAGAGCTTAAGGAGATATATGAGACAAACACCAACAAGCCAGCTGATATGCCTGTGACCAATAGGATCCTTCACTATGTCTACACAAGGATTATGACTCACAAGTCAAGGAACTTCAGCAGCTTTGCAAAGATTGACAACCCATGGTTGCCTAACCTCATTCAAAAGGTTCCCCTCAATCCAGGCCAGGTGGTGTGCATAGAGATGCATAGGTTCCTATCTGACAAATCTTCCAAGGCTCCTCTTCCCTATCCTCAGCTAGTATCTCACATCCTGGAATTTTCAAAGATTAAATCATTAGGGGATGGAGAGAACAAGAAGTGCAAGCAGATCACTGCCACTACCCTCAAGAAGATGGGAATTCCAGTGGGTGCCAATGGGGGTGTTTCTGCCTCTCAATCCCAACCTTCTCATGCTCCTTCTTCCTCAGCTCAGTTTGACTCTGTTGAAGAAGAAGCATAGTCAAAAAGGGATCCTCCTCCTCCTCTTGCTGCATTATCAAAGTCTTCTATTCTCTCAAGAGAAACAATTGAGGAGATCATCTTCAGAGTCTCTGCCGAGTTCAACCTTGCCTTGGAAGCTCAAAAAGCAGAATTGATGAAGTCTATCCTGGAGCTTAAGGCACAAGTGAGGAATTTGGAAGACTGCCACTGCCTTGTCCCTAAATATAACAAGCAAAGGGCAACGTATTCTCACCCTCAAGGTACATCATCAAACCATTCCCCCACTCACCATTCTCCCACTACTCACCACTCTCGCTCACCTGTTAACCATTCTCATTTGGTATCTCCTTCACCTACTCACCATTCTCCTACCCAAACTCACCACTCTCCAATTCCAAAAACCACCCAAGTCCCAACAACTCAAGAAACCCCTATCGCTAACCCCTCTCCTAGCGATAGCAACCACAGCACACACACTCCCCAAATCTCACAACCAACCCCTATCACTAATCCCTCTATTAGCCATAGCACTCCTATCCCTACCACAACCACTAGCGATACTAACCCTCCTATCTCTTCTCCAATCCTTGGCTAAATCCTTATCCCTGGTGATGATGACAAAAAGGGGGAGAATATTCCAGCTAATGTTCCAGCTCTTATGGATGCTTCTATGGTTACTGAACAGATTGAGGAAGTATTCAGAGGCATTGCTCGCAGTTACATGGAGTCCAAGGACCATAGGACCCCTCCTAATCAAGCTTCTGATGCTCCTCCTCCTCCTCAAGAAGAAGAAGAAGCTCAAGCTCCTAATGCTCCAGAAGTGGACAGTTTTGCCAAGGCAGTTATGATTGCGGAGAAGCATGGAATTCCTCCAAGTGTCAAATCTACAGAGCCAGTTCCAGTTTCTGTCATTCCTCCAGGAGCTGATGTTGAAATAACAATTGAAGATAAGCCTAGCACTGGAGATAAGGTTAAAGATGATATTCAGAAGGTGCTAGTGCTTGAGGCTGAGAAAAGCAAGAGTAAAGCTTCAGCTGAAGGTTTGAAAGGGGAAAGGACCAAGAGGAAAGCCAGAGAAGAGGTCTCTTTCAAAGTTATTCCTGTGGCTTCTCCTGAGGCTCCTAAGGGAAGAGCACAAAGGATCAAGCGAGTGGCTACTAAAGCATATGAAAAACCAGCTCCTCCTCCCAAATTGACAAAAGAAGAAAAGAAGGCTATTGTAGAGGCCTTGAGAAAAGAGACGGAAGCTGCTGCTAAGGCTAAGAAGGCTGCTGCTGAGGCAAAGAAAAAGGCAGAGAAAGAGGCTGCAGAAAGAACAAAGAAATTACCAAAGGAAATTGCTCAAGGGAAGAAAGTATGGGTATATAAAAGGAGGTTCCACAAGTCTAAGGCCGCTTCCAAAGATGTCTCTCTTGCTGAACCCATTCAGACCAAAGATGTCTCTCTTGCTGAACCCATTCAGACCAAAGATGTCTCTCTTGCTGAACCCATTCATACCATTAATCAAGACAAATTCTTCTACTCTGAATCCTCTATTTCTGATGGACCTGATGAAGAATACATAACCTTAGCCTCTGGAGCAAAATTCAACAATGAAAAACCTCTAGTCTTTAGGACCCATTCTGCATACACTTCATACTTAGCTGATCCTGATAATTTTGATCCTGAAAAGATATAATTATTTTGCAAAGTCAATACAATTTATATGTTTGTCTTAATTTATGCTCTGTATATGCTTTATCTTATATATGTTTTTACTTATGCTTTGTCATCATCAAAAAGGGGGAGAATGTTAGAATCTTAAGTTTTGCTGAGGACTGGACCCATAGATAACATAAGTAAAATGAACAAATTAGCATATAACTTAGTTTGGAATAAATTGAAATAAGAATCATGTTAAATGACTAAGTAAAAGAGTGTAGGTTACCTTAACATTGAACAAGTAAAATCTTATAGATAACAGATACACTATCGCTAAGCTAGAACCTATCGCTAACAAATGGAAGGTTTAGGATAACAATAGCTAATGAAGACTTAGCAATAATCCGAAGAAAAGTCTATATCTCTATCACTAAGACCTTCACTATCGCTAACAAAATGAGTTGAGCTAGCCTAAGCAAGCAAAGAACAATAGATCACTATCGCTAAGGTCCCATAGATAACATGACTAACACAAAGAGGGAGCATGTTAGAAAAGCTAGCAGTAATGAACTGAGTTAGCTAGCGATAACATGATTAGCTATCGACAACAGATACTTGAAATAACTTAGACATTCAGATAGCTAATACAGTGTCTGAGCAAATGAGCTAATAAGTTAACTAACAATAACATAGTTACTAGCGATAACATGATTAGCTATCGATAGAAAAATACTTGTTGAAATAACTTAGATAATCAGATAGCTAAAACATTGTCTTTGAACATTCAGCTAATAAAATACACTAGCGATAACACCTATTGTGCTTCACATGAATACTTGTTTAGCTAACAGCTAAGTGCATGACTTACACTATTAAGCTAGCCATAGCCAAGGGTGCTAGCGCTACTGAAAAAGCTACTATGCAAGTACAATGTTGCAGGTGATCGTTACTCACAGTCTCTATCTCTCTTAGCTCATCCTCTGCAAGATTAATTGAAGCAAGAGAAGAAAGTTGACGAAGATGAAGAACGGCATTAATTGCCAACGGCTAAGAGCTCCCAACGACTAATTTCAAATGGCCTCTTGAAGCTGAAAGAAAAGGAAAAGTTGTGAAGAGTTATAAAGATCAAGACTTGAGCATTTATAAATGGTTAGTGACTCACTCACACACATACAGAGACGAACCAGCATTCAATATTCCCATCTACTCTCTGCTCACAAAAGCTCAAAGTATTCATTACTCTTAGTGAGATTATCTGTACTTAAGTGTTTGTCAAAATCTGTTCATTGAGTGAACTCATTAATTGAAATCCTCTACTGTTTGAGGTTGTTCTAAAGCTTGGGGCTTTAGGACAGGGTTGTGTCCTTACAAGTTGTAAGGGGGAGAGTTTAGAGGGAAGTCTAAAGCTCTGTTGTAAAGATTGGCAGGTGAACCCATTTTTGTAAAACCTGTGGTATAGTGGAACCCAACGAGGAGTTGGAGAACTGGATGTAGGCATTGTGTTGGCCGAACCAGTATAAAAGATTGTTTTGTGTTTTCTGTGTAACATCCCAAAATTTACAAAATAGACATAAGGAATTATTTATGTTTTAGGGATATTATTTAAAATATTAAAAAGCATTAAAATAGATAAACTTATGATAATAGGCATTTTTAATAATTTTAAGGCTTATATTATTTAAGAAAAAAAGAAGAATTAATTAGAAGATAAAACCTAATTTGAGAAAAAGAGATAATAAGAATGTAGTTGAGGTCTTAGAAATGTATTTAGGAATTAAAAAACCTTATAAATAAATTTATGAGGCCCAGAATATTTTTAATATTTTTTTTTTAGATTTATTTTCTTTATTAGTTAAGAACAATAGTTAGGAGATAAATTTAAATAAGGTAATATTTGGAATCTTGGGGTATTGGTTATTAATTAAAAAGTCTTATAAATAAATTTAGGAATTAAAACATATCTAGAAAAATTATTCTAGGAACAGATTTAGGTCTATTTCTAAATGATAATGATAAATAAAATTATGACTTAAGAGAAAAATAGAAAATGGGAAATGAAAAAGACAATATCTGCCCCTAGTTGAAAATATCATCAATTAAACAGGGAAGGGCATGATAGTAAAATACCTGTTAAAAATAAATATCACACTCTCTTTTATTCTGGACCACACACGTGTCTTCCTAATTATTCTACACACTTCTGATTTCCTCTGAAACACTCCCTCTCTCCACATATTTACACACATATTTGAAGGAAAGAAAAAAATATATACTCCCTCTCTCTCTCGGCCAGAACAAACACACACACACATACATTAAACACTTCCTCCCTCAACCCGACTTCTCTCTCATCCTCCTCCCTCCGTTTCTTCGAGTTCTGGCAGCGTCTTCGGCCCCCAGCAGCGGCGCTCGACGGCGATCGACGCCAGGGAAAGCTCAAGAGCTTGGAACAACCTTAGGTAAGTTGTTTCCCTTCCTTTTCCTCTTCTTCTGCCGCGAGTTGAGCGAATTTGGGGGGGGTGAATCGATTCGAATTTTTGGATGGTTTTGAGGTTTCTGAAATTATAGAAATGTTCCTTGAACCTTTCTCTTGGTGGATTGAGTATCGATTTTGAGGATTGAAGTGAAATAGGTTCAAATTTCTTCAAAAATTCCTGGCGGGTACTGTTCACCTGAGATGGAAAAATTGGGATTTCGGGTGTTTTCTTGTTTTAAGGCTTAATTTCTTGCAATTGATAGTTACTCTAAGGTTATGGAATAGAGTATTGGGATTGATTGAAGGAATTTTGGAATTTGATTGTTGTTGTTCTTCCCTGTTCCCTGCGCAGTTGGCTGGTTCATGAGGGGAAAATTTTGAGCATGGAGTACTTGTAATTGGGAAGTTCTTATACGCGTTTTATATGGGTGAATTGATGAATTCTTGACTGGTTTGATTTGTTGTTCAACCTCCCTGTTCTTGTTCTGTTCTGACCGAATTCCCATTCCTCTGAGATGTTGGATTTTTGTTCTTTCCTTTGATATTTGAACGTCTTAAGCATAAGAAAAAGATGATGGAGTGGATGAGATTGATTGAGTGTAAGTTGATTTCTTGTTTTCTGGCTTTCTGTCTCTGTTCGGCTAAAGAAAGGAAAAATGGCCATTGATGTTCTGGGAGACAAAAGGAATCTGTTAAAGCATGATCGATTAATAGGAAATTATTGAAGGTATAATTCTGGTTGCCCTGATCTGACCGTGAGTGTTTAGGGGAAAAGGAATGAACTTTGTTATATTTAGCTAAACAAGAATTAGAAAATGATTAGTTATATGGGTGGTAGTTGTTTGAATTGGAAGTGCCTCTGGTTGCTCTAAGTAGGGGGTTGATGATTAAGAAAGAAGGAAATTTAGTTGTTATTAAATTGAGATTGGTCAAATTTTGAATTAAGATAGGATTAAGTAAACAAAAGGGAATTGATTGGATTTGGAATTGAGAGAAGTGGGAAGTTAACATAGTTGTTAATATTAAGCAAGAAATAATTATTGATGTTGTTGATGGTTGGTTATTGGTTTATTAGTAGGAAAGAAGAATGGTATTATAATTGATTAATTAAAAAGGAGCATAAAGAAATTCAAGGAAAATAAGAAGTTAAAGGGGGTGTTCCTTTGATTTGTTAAATTTGGATTGAAATGCAATTTGAATTACCTTTCTGAATAATTGACTTAACATTGAATGTTTATTAGGTCAAATTAATGATTTGGTTATTGATATATTGTTTAGAATTTCCAAGTCAAAATGTTAGGTTGGTTATAATTGATTGGAGATAAGAAATTTAAGTTGAATTGGAAATTTGTGTTATTATATTTAGAATGTAAGTTTAATGTAATTAGTAAGATTACTTTTATGTTGGATGCTTGTTATATGTATATTAATTAGTGCTTGTGCAATGTTGATTTATAATGATGATTAACCATTTATCTAGAAGTTAAGATTTAGTATTAGAAATAGAAAGGGGGTAGAATTATAGGAACGTGAGAGACGTTTAATTATTATGCTTAAGATTAGATATTAATATATTATTTTATACTATAAATATTTATAGGACAAAATAGTGAGATTGAATTTCCTGAGAACGTAGAAGGGAAGGAATACAGTGAAGAGTAAGCTCAGGATACAGGTAGCAGTTTATTTCAGTAACAATTAAATTGCATGTATTATTTTATAATATCTGTTTCAAATTTACATTATTCATGAAGGTGATGAGCCTTGTTAATTCCTGCATAGAGTTTATTGGAATATTCCAGGCTTAGGTGGGTCGCTCCCCCTTTGCCAGATCAGTTAGTTATAACTTTAAATGTTATAACGAGAAATCCTGCAGGTGAGGCCTCCACTAGTTAACGAATATATTGTTAATAGTGGCTGGTAGAGCATTGAGCGCAGGAAGTATGTATAATTGTTTTATTTGTTCAGATTTATGAAATTAATACATGTCAATGCTAGCATGATAATATAAGTTAATGAAAGAAACTGCTATTGGGATTTTCCAATCTCACCCCCTTCCCCAAACATTTTTCAGTAACGCAGGGTTGGAAGAATCTAGCTGGGAGGTAGTGAGATGATTAAGACAAGGCAGGAATGCTAGAAGAAGACTAGATGAAGAAATTAAGTTTTATAATTTGAAAAGTAAGATTATTGTATATGATGTAAAATTAAATTATCAGTAGAAAGTATAAAAATTAGAATTATATAAATTTATTAAGAGATTTAAATTTTCTCAAGTATTATGCATTAAGAATAGTTACCTGAAAGAGTTAGCGTACCTTTAATTGATTTATTAACCACTTTATTTTATAAAGAGTTTTAAGTTATTTCAATTTGTCTGAAAAGCCCATTCCAACCAACAGAAGGTTGGTCTAATGTTTTAAAAGAAAAGTTTAAATTTTTACGTATTTTTGGGCTTCTGACATTAGAAAGTGGTTATAATTCAATTAAAAGGCTATAATATAGTAGTAAAAGTCCAGGTGTTACATTCTGCCTTTTAATTTTAAGCACAATTCACCCCCCTCTTGTGAGTTTTTTTTGCCATTCTTAGCCAGTCCCTATTATTAGCCATTCCTACATTAGAAAAGGTTTGCAACCTACTCCAGCCACTTAACATACAGTTTTGCATTATCTATTTCAGATGTTCTTGCACTTTTCCTTCATGATTGTGCTCCATTACATAGGAATGTGACATAGTCACCAAGGTTACCATCCAGAACGCTGAGACAATATATGGGCGGAACTACGAAACTTGCCCTTACAGCACCACCCTATTATCAGCCATTCCTACATTAGAAAAGGTTTGCAACCTACTCCAGCCACTTAACATACAGTTTTGCATTATCTATTTCAGATGTTCTTGCACTTTTCCTTCATGATTGTGCTCCATTACATAGGAATGTGACATAGTCACCAAGGTTACCATCCAGAACGCTGAGACAATATGTGGGCGGAACTACGAAACTTGCCCTTACAGCACCAAGCCCTAGTATATAGCTGAGAAACTCGTGTAAGAACTGCAAAAAAAAAAAGTCTTACTGATAATGCCAAAGTTCCAGTAATCTCTTCTTTTTCTATCGCATGATGTCCACCATTATCACTCATCATGTACCTTTGTTCCAGGTTCAAGGTTCATTACAAGGCATTTGATTCCAATGCAAAGTGTTCAATATATTTTTTTTACCGTGAAGCCAACCAGCTTATAGGGAGCTCTGCGCTTGAGGTTAAGGAGGATCTGGCTGAGGTTCACATACTCTGCCTTAGAAGTAAGATCACCATGCATTAGCCGTATTTTCACTCCATCTTACTTATTTTTCCCTTCTTCTTTTGCCCAGCCACCTACAGTAGGATTAAACACCTCAAGTTCTTCCATGCATGCCTCTGCACAAACACTTCAAAATGATACTGACCCCTTCACAGATGATTTGTCAGGATCCACAAACACACTTTCAAAGAGAAAGAAGGCCGCAAACATTGCACTATATATATGATGATGAATCAGTGGGCTTATCTACCATGTCTACCCTTGCCTTCACTAGCGACAACCCTGCCAAAACCATGAAGATAGAGAAACACACATTTTATAAATTTACTTCCTTTAAACAAAATGCAATGTGTGTCATTCAAATTAGACTTTACGAAAAACACATATTGTATATATTTATTAGTTCCTTAATACAAAATTAATTTCATGGGTCTAAAAAATAGGTTTTCTTCTTGAGGTGTTTTAATGACAACAAAAATTTTATTATTATTATAGTATATTGTATTTACGTTTCTAGGTCTCATGATATTCCTATATACTTCCTCTTCAACGGCGTTCCGTTTTAGCTCCTAAAAATGTGCGCTTTTCCTTTTGATATTTAATTTAATTGTTCATTATTTCATTTAATTCCCTATACCATGATATTTCCCTAAATTTACTCTCCCTCCAACTTTGTTGAAGTATTATGGTAAGCTAAATTTGTTCCTTTTAATTGCAAACATTAAAATTACTTTTAAAATTTCCATATTTTGAATTTTACTCTAATAAAACAGATTTCTGACCTTAAAAAACTGAATCACATGGATGTCGTGATTATTGCCATTCTCTTTATTAATTTAACGAGAAAAGGTATTGGGAAAATAACAAAAAAATCCATTTCAATTTGCAAAATCCCAATAACAACTTCATGAAGGGTATTAACAACTTTATGATAGGTATTAACAACCATTAACAACTCAAAATTCCTGATTTATGATTTTTCAAATTGGAAGGGATTTTTTCGTCATTTCCCCAAAGGTATTAGGTTTTGCGAAAGATTTATAAAATAGAAAACGCTAATATTAATACACACATATATATTAAAAAAATGACACTCTAATATTTGATAATTTAAACTAAAATATATATAATTTCAAAAATGTCCAACCATTATATGTTTTAAAAATTAAATATTACATAAAAAATCATTTTAAAAGAAAACGCTTTTAAACATTCATGTATAAAAAAAATATTCATATCGGTTGGTTACTCATTGTTAATTGTTAATTTATTCCTCCATTAATATATATAGAAACCAGGAGGCACTAATCTTTCTTCTTCCTTGGGTTGCCTTTCCATTCAACCAGCCATGTCATCAGTACACAGCATGTCATCAATATTTAGATTCATATTGAATGTGAGAGTCTGATCTAATGCTCAAGGGTACCGGCACAATCACTTGCCTTTCCTGCTCCATTATAAATAAGGGTAAAGGGTCAAAAATGACCTTGTATTTATGTCCAAGGTGCATTTGACACCTTGTACTTTTTTTGGCTCAAAATTGTCCATCTACTTTCAAATACGGGTCAGTAATGACTTTTCCACCAAAGTGGTGCAACAGGCGTTTCAAATTTGAGACAATAATGACTCATCCGTCAAACTAGCCCAACGGACATTTCAAATTCGGGTTAATAATGGCTCCTCCGTTAAACTGGCCCAATTTCTGTTACTTTTTTATGGGTAGATCCCACACTAGAATTTCACAGGAATATAATTTTTGTTGGGCCAGTTTGACGGAGAAGTCATTATTGACCCGAACTTGAAATATCTGTTGGGCCAGTTTGACATTTGACTCATTATTGGCCCAAATTTAAAACGTCCGTTGGGCCAGTTTGACGGGAGAGTTATTATTGACCCAAATTTGAAAGTTGATGGACAATTTTGAGCCAAAAAAACGTACAAGGTGCTAGATGCACCTTGGACATAAGTACAGGGTCATTTTTAACCCTTTACCCTATAAACAAAACCAAGCAATGAACTATACCACAGTATGCTAAATTTGAAGGTTCAAACATTTAACTAAAAGATATTTTACATTTCCCAAAAATATAGTAAATTTAGAAAGACCAAAACTTAATATTAAATATTTTACATAGACAAACCACCTTCCAAAAGGATGAGTTTCCCTGCTTACCGAAATGCTTATCAAGAAGTGTCGATATTTTCAAACTCCATAATTCTTCCATGACTGATTTGGAATAAATGAGATTTAACAATTTAATCAAACAAAAACTAAACATATCCTTCGATCTTTATTATTAAAACCTTTTCAACTTAGTGATTATCGTAAGAAAAAAGGCCCCCTTCTAAAAGATCAGACATCAACACATGCCTTTAGGGTCTGCTTGGATGGAGAGAAAATGGGAGAGGAAAGAAAAGTAGGGAGGAAAAATATTTTCCCCTGCTTGTATGGAGAGAAAATGAGAGAGGAAAGAAAAGTAGAAAGGAAAATGGGTTGGGTCACACGTCTCATTTTCCTTCCAAGTTTTCTCTCCATAAGTGGAGATATTTGGGGAGGAAAAAAATATTGCCACACTTGCCCCTCTAGTCCTACGCCCTGCATCACTTGTTTTCTTTTTATTTTCTAATGCTTACGATTGGTCTCTTTTGCCCAATTCCACGTCCTTTTTTTATCAATGAATAAATTAGGGGTGTCCAAACCCAGGAACAGGACAGGGAATAGGCATTCCCGGTCCCGGTCCCAGTCCCAGAAGGAGACCGAGACTGAGATCGAGTCCCGGTCCCGTTCCCAAGATTTCCCAGTACCACCGGGAACGGGACTGTGAAATCCCGGGAACGGGACCAGGTTTTCCTAAAAAAAATAAGATTAACAATCCCCACGTCTCCCTCCCTCCTTCTCACCAATTTCCACCTCCTCCTCCTCTCTTCTTTCACTCCATGTATAGATCTAGAAAGTAGAAAAACAAAAAATGAAGAGGACAGCGTTGAAGGCTGCATGCTGGAAAATTTTGCAAGAATGAAACAAAAATTTTGCAAGAAGGAAACAAAAATTCTCACCAAAAATTTTGGAAGAAGGAAACAGTTAATTCTCACCAATATCCACCTCCTCCTCCATCAACCTTCGCCGTTGCGGACCATCACCACTGACCCCTTCATCCACCTTCATTGGCCATTGGAGGGGGGAATTTTGGGTGGGAGGGAGGTTCAGAGCTCAAAGAAATGAGGGAGGAGAGGAAGATGAATAGGAAGAGAAATGGTGGTTTTGGAATGGTAGCCATGGATGTATATGAGAATGGCAATTGCACAAGAGGGGGGTGAATTGTGCTTCTGAAAATTAAAAGAACTACTTAATGCAACACAATCTTTATACTGGTTCGGCCAACACTGCCTACGTCCAGTTCTCTAACTCCTCGTTGGGTTCCACTAACCACAGGTTTTACAACACAGGTTCACCTGCCAACCTTTACAGAGTTTTAGAATCCCTCTAAACACTCCCCCTTACTACCTGTAAGGTGTTAAGTTCCTAAAATTTCACATATTTCATCACAATTTCTCCTCATTTGTGTATATTTTTGAAAGTGATGTTTTGAAATAGACATAGAAATTCAAAGAAAATCTTTAATGAAGAAGAAAGTGTTTGTGCATGAAAACTTGAAGCTTAATGATTCTTTGTTTGAAAAGTTATGTGTGAATATTACTAAATGCTAAAAGCTCATCAACCCTCTTCTAATTTTGTATAGGAGGAGGTGATAAAGGGAAGAAGCCAAAGAGATGCAAGGAGAGATGGAACAAGGAGCGGGAGATAACAAAAAGGCAAGGAAGTCAGTAGCGAAGTAACCTCGCCGTGGGTTTCGCCGCGGCGAACCCACGGCGAGTGTACTCATCCTCTGGAAGCAAAAAGCCCTTAGTTCGCCGTGACTTCGCCGCGGCGAAGCCACAGCGAACTCACAAAAAAAATGCGCGTTTTGAGTAATTACGCTGTCTGAATGTAATAAGTGACATTGAATGCGATCTGAAACAGAGACAGAGCATTTAGGGCACGTTTTGGAGCATTTTGGAGCTTAAGGAGAGAGTGGGGAAGAGCTAGGAAGCTTGGAAAATCTTGGAGAGATTCAAGTTGTGATCTGGGTTTCTTTTCTTCTTCCCTTTTTCTCTAATTTCTGCTATGTCTATGTTTTTTTATTTCTGTTTTTATTTCTCATTTTCTCATGTGTAACTAAACCCCTATTCTAGGGTTACTTTGAACCATTTGATGGATTGACTCTTGTATTTCCTTCCCTTGATGTATTTAATGAATGTTTATGTATGGATTTTCATCTTGCTTTAAATGATACAAGTGCTTGATCACCACTTGAAGTGTTAAATGGAGTATGACTTGAGAGAGTATATTTTGTTTTAGAACTTGGGGAAAATCATGTTAGACTTGAAATTTATGATTTTAAATGGATGGTCTGTTGATAATATAGAGATATAATTATTGACCTAACATTGTTCATATAAGGTTGGTGGAATATTTATGGCTAGCATTAATTGTTGCAAGAGATTGTGCAATTAATGCTAGTAAAAATTTGATTTTGACTTGAGAGAGCTTTTTCAAATGAAGTTGAACCTTGAACTCATGCATGAAATTCATTAGGTAAGGAAAAGGGAAGGAATTTATTGGGTCTTGAAGTTAAATGGGGAAAGGTAACTCTAGGTTTTCTCATCCAATTTGTCAAATATTTCTCTTACCATTGTTCGTGTGCGCAACTCTTAAACTAAAAACCTCAAAAAGAAGTAACATTTTAGGTATTTAATTTTACATGTTAAATCTTCAAAGCAAAACCTTGTTTAGCTCAACTTAATCTAATACACTAAGCCTTCTGCTTGATCGCATTTGTAACCAAATCCCTGAGGGAACGATACTTTTCTTATTACTCTATTACTTGATGCGACCCGTGCACTTGCGGACCGAACATAAGGTTACTACCCTGTTCTCAAAGCCCCAAGCTTTAGAACAACCTCAAACAGTATAGGATTTCAATAATAGAGTTCACTTAATGAACAGATTATGATAATCACTTAAGTACAAATGAAATCACTAAGAATAATAAATACACAGATCAGAGAGCAATGAGTGAGTTCGTGAATATTCCTTGTTTTTCGCCAGTCCTACATAAATGCTCAAGTTCTGTATTTATATCTCTTTTCAGATTTGTCATTGCATTCATCTTCATGAGGCCGTTTGAATATGGTCGTTAAGAGCTCATAGCCGTTGGCAATTAATGCAATTACTTCATTGAAGTTAACTTTCTGCTCTAGCTTCAACTGCTCTTGCGTAGGGTGATCTAAGAGAGATGTAGACTGAGCGTTCTGAGCATCTGTACCAACTGTACTTGCATAGCAGCTTTTTCAGTAGCGCTAGCATGCTTTGCTATCGCTAACTGCATAGTATAATTCCTGCACTTGAGCTGTTAGCTAAACAAGTAATCATGTAATGCACAGCAGATGTTATCGCAAGCTCAGTCCATTAGCTCAATGTATCAGCCTATCAGTTTGTCTAAGTTATCACAATGGGCATTCTCCTATCGATAGCTAGATGCATTATCGTTAGTGACCTTTGTTATTGCAAGTTTGTTTAGCTATCTGAGAAACTTACAAGTATTTAAATATCGATAGCTAATCCCATTATCGATAGCAGCTTATGATATCGCTAGTTGATTCCAATAGCTCAAGGACTTGGTTCATTTTTCTGCTAGTTGTTCTTCCTTTCATTTATCCAAGTTATCAATAAACTTCTAGCGATAGGATATTTGTTAGTGATAAATGAAGACTTTAGTGATAGATATTAACTTCTCATTTCTAAGTCTTCATTTGCTATTCCTTTCTATCTATTAGCGATAGAGATACACTTAGCTATAGAATTATTTGCTTTAGGTTTCAGCTAAGTTTCCATCAGCTATTGTTGGGCTTTTCATTTGCGATAGTCTTTAGCTCTAGCGATAGTAATCTGTTACCTATCAGATTTTAATTGTTTAATTCATAGGTAACTTATACTCTATTTACTTATGTTATCTATGGGGCCAGTCCTCATCAAAACTTAAGATTCTAACAGTATGTGATTTTGGGGGGTTTTCGAGACTGTATCACAGGGTGAGGAGAGGAGATTCATTGGTTCAAGCTATTCATTGAAGGCCACGTGGGATGGGGGAAGAAGATAATGAATAAGGCACATAAGAAATAGGGAATTAGGGCTACACATGTTATGGGCTTGGGCTTAATTAAGTTGGGGTGCTTTTTTTTAATTAAATGCACTACCCTCTTGGACTTAGACCCACAACAAACATAAAAAAAAGAAAGAATTTATATCTAACTTCGAGACCGGGAATCCCGGCCCCTTTCCCTGTCCCAAGACCTTTTGGGACGGGAAATTCCCAGCCTAAAATTTCTGGGACCGGGACGGGAGGGCCGGGACTAGATAACATGGACACCCCTAGAATAAACTGCCATTACAAATAGGAAGTACGGTTACACACGTCAAATTACAAAGCCAATAGAATAAATGAGGCACGTACGATTGCACATGACAAATACAAAGCCAATATAATGAAAAAACACCAATATCCTAACAAGAAAGAGATCATCCAACATCTTTCTCTATGGTTGAAGAGAAAGTATCACATGCCAAGCATTTATTCCCAGTAGCATCTGAAGTCAGAATATGAACTAAAGAGAGTGATGGAGTTCCACGTATTTTTAATGCAAGCAATGTTGCAGTTTATTGTTTTTATAAAAAAAAACAAAGAACTAATATTTAAAAGGGTTGTTTTATTAATTTAATAAATTTAATACTTTAAAATAAAATCACTTGTTATTTTATATATAGTTAAAAATAACAAATAATATCTAATTTAAGTTTAAGTTAATTTTTATCTTATAAAATAAATTTTTTGTTAGTGTAACATCTAATTTAAATATAAATTTTTTTAATATAGAAGTGAGGGTATTTTAATCACCACATATTTGCTCATTTTCTTTCCTCCAAGTTTTCTCTCACTCATCCAAGCAAGGAGAATAATAACATTTTCTTCCCACTTTTCTCTCCTCTCTATTTCCTCTCCTCCCATTTTCTTTCCTCTCCACTTTTCCTCTCATCCAAGCAGGCCCTCAAATTAACTTGCCCGTGCAACGCACAGGTGCCAACACTTGTTAATTCTATTATACAAAATCTCCAAATTAAAGTTTGGGTTTCAACCATAAAAATTGTGAAATCACAAATATTCAATTTGTTAAACATTATAAACCAATTAAAACTTTAATAATCCCTTACATACCTCAAATAAATTATTTAACCCAAGTTCTATTGGTTCAAAACTCATATAGGGTATAAAATATAAACTTTTTAATCAGAAAATTGATTTTTAAATTCTTCCAGTCATCAAATCAAAAATCTGAACCGATTAAAATCATCTTCTAACTTAACTCTATGTTCCTATGGCCTTCTATTATTAAAACCCAAAATTCTGTCCAAATCAGTATAAAAATAGTATCATTAGAAGATAAAATTATATAAACAACGGAATTTTTGTGAAAAGAAGTATATTTGATTATAAAAAATATCTGCAAAACTTACGCTAACTGTGACAAGAGCACCGCTGTGCGAAGAAGCGGAGAAAATCGGCGCCTCACATTGCACTGTACACCGAAAATGAAATAGGAATGGGGAGGTATTATTTTAATACCCTCATGTGACTAATGACCCCTTCAATATATATAAATATATATATATATATATTTATATTTAATTTCTTTTCTCTTCTTCCCCAAGCGTTTCTTCTCCCTTTTTTCTTTTTACTATTTTTTTTAATTTAACGCAGCCATGTGCTCCCTTATAAATATATATATATATATTATTTTTATTTCCCTTTCCTTTCTTTTCCTTTTATCTAATTTTTACGTCATATGTTTTTAATATACTATTTATAATTTCCTTCTATTAAATAAATCATATTTTGGGTAAAAAATACTTACAAGTAAATATTCAATAATCCTATTTAGCATTAATAATTCTTTTCTAATACAGATTAAATTATACTAATTAAAATTAGAATGTTGTAGAAGTTGGATTCTTTATCCCCTTATCTAGCATTAGCCTTTAAACTAACAATTTCTTCTTCGAAAAGTTATAACAATTGAGAGAGAGAGAGAGAGAGAGAGTTAGTTTGTAGGGGAAGAAGAAAGAGAGCGGGGATGGAAGACTTTTTTAAATAATCATTTAAAAATGATAAAGCGGGGGCCACTTACAGAAGTTAGCTTAACTTAACGGATTTAGTATTTTCACCCTAATTTGTAAAGTATATAGTCACTTTTGTATTACAAAATAATATAAGGTGCTAGACGCACATTTGAAAAAAGTACATAGTCATTTTTTACCCTTAACTCCAAAAAAAAAATTAGACAACCTGTATGTTAATAGGCTAACCCTAGAATCAAATCAAATCAAATTGTAATATCTCAAATTCATATTTAGGAACAATTTGAGGAAATATTAATGCATGATGAATCAAGTTTATTGAAAAAAATAAGAAAAAATATTAATGGTTGAAAAAATAGTGGGTTTAGCTGAGATTTAAAGTAGTTATAAACAGTTACAAAGGATAATATTTTGTGTGTAGATAAAAGAAGTGCGACAATTTTTAAGAAACAAGGGGTCATAATCATTATAATATTTCAGCTCTAACATCTTGTTGTTTGAGGGCATCAACTTTAGTATTAAAATATTAATTAATAAGTATAAATAGGTTTGATGTTTATTTAATATTTATTATATCTTAGGATTAGATATGCATGATATATCATATCAATTAATAAACTATTGTTTCACTAAAGAATTTTTCAAACAAAAAAAAAATCCCAGGCCATCACATATACCTAAACAATCAAATTTACAAGATGACTTGTTACAAAAAAAAAAATCAAAAGGTTAGACAAATAATAGCTAAAATATGTTTTTACAATTATTTAATTGGTGGTGTGTCTCACACTTGTGATAAAAGAAGCCTTGATTTTCTTCAATGATACTACAACATTAGCCATAGTAAGTCGTGCCTCTGGCAAGTCAATGCAACAATTTATTGCTAACTCAAAAATTGATGTTATATAAGGCATTATATTATCAGCATTTTGATTTTCTCTGTTCAGCAAATTGATGTCTATAATATTCATGATAGAATGTGGTGTGGATTCGCTCACCCAATCTTTCAAATTTAATCCTTGAACAAACATCTCATTTGTAGGCTTCTTCCTCGTAAACGTTTCCATTAGCAAAATCCCATAACTATACACATCTCCTTTGGCAGAAACAACTCCTTCCAATCCAAATTCTATGTCATATTGAATGATTAGTATCAAAGTCATGATGACAATAACATAATTATTAGTATCAAAGTCATGATGATAATAACATAATTAAGGTTTGTGGTTAAGCTTTTCTTATGCATCATCAATTCAAATCTTTACTCAAGAAGATGTCAAATATTTGCTAGAAATCAAATATTATGAAATAGTATACAAACAAAAAGAATATAGAAATAAATCCAAAATATTATTATTAACACATTAATTACCTGGTGCCATATAGCCAATTGTAGCCAAAGTCTTGGTGTAAATTTCCAGTTGTCTTTCATCAAACAATTTAGCAATACCAAAATCACTAAGATGAGCTACCATATCTTCATCTAACAAAACATTGCTTGGTTTCACATCACAGTGAACAACTAGTGTGGAAGAACCATGATGAAGATACTCCAAAGCAGCTGCCACGTCAATCATTATGTTTAACCTTTGCAAGACATCTAAATAATAATTATGTGAGTACAACCATTGGTCAAGACTCCCATTTGCCATGAATTCCATTATTAGAGATTTGAAATAATCATTTGAGCAACTGCTAATGATCTTAGTGAGATTGCGATGGCGCAAATTGCACATGGCAACACATTCAGCATCAAAATTTCTCAATGCTGCTTCCATGTTTAAGTTAAATACCTTGACAGCAACTATCTTTTCATTTGAAAGAATTGCTTTGTATACTGATCCAGAACTTCCAGAGCCAAGAAGATTGCTCTCATCAAATCCATTTGTTCCATGTAGAAGCTCATAATAGGATATCCTAATCGTTTCATCCAAATTTGTTAAATCCCTCCTAGCTGAATAATTACCTGAATCTCTCTTATGCTTTAAAAGGATAATGGTTGAAATGACTAAAATGACAACCGTGATAGGCAATAAGCATTCTATAATCAGCATAACTTCATTTGATATGTGCTTGTTTCCTTTCCTACATGGTTGGACTTTTAGTTGGGGTTTCCCACAAAGGCCATCATTCATCATAAAAGATTCAGCAGTAGAATTTTGAAAAGGGCCTCCACTTGGAATTTCTCCATGCAATAAATTGTAGGAAAGATTCATGTATTTGAGATGGAGTAATGACTCTAAGGACTTTGGAATTACACCGGACAAATAGTTATATGAAAGATCCATGGACTCCATGCTTATCATGCCATAAAGTGATTTAGGAATAGACCCTTGTAATTTATTGTGAGCCAAAGATAGGGTCACCAAAGTTTGTAGGCCACCCATGGTTGTAGGGATGCTTCCTGAAATTTGATTTCTTGACAAGTTCAATAATGTAATTGCCCTCAAGTTTGATACCTCTGGTGAAATTTTCCCACTCAATGCATTGGAGGATATATCTAGAAACAAAATATCTCTAAGACTCCAAAGAGAAGCAGGTATATGAGAAATCAATCTATTAGAGCTAAAGTTCATCATTCGCAAAGAAGTATTCCCGAGACATTCTGGAAGCACTCCAGAAAATTTGTTGTCGGCAAGATACAACTCACTTAAACTTTTGAGTTGGCAAAGTGCATTTATAATGGATCCTTGCAATCTATTGTTGTTGAGTCTTAAACGTTGAAGATTGTGTAATTTGCTAATTGTCTCTGGAATCAGTCCAGTCAAATCATTCTCATCCAAAGCCAAGCCGATCAAGTTTGTTAAATTTCCAATTTCATGGGGTATAGCTCCGCTAAATTTATTCAATGACAAAGTCAACTTAATGAGCTTAGAAACATTTGATATGCTATTTGGAATTTGTCCAGTTAGTTCATTTCCATACAGATTTAACTTCTCCATTTTAGGAAAGTCAATTCCTAAATGTGATGGGAGATGGCCAGAGAGAGAATTATTACCAAGGTTTAACAATGTCAATGTTGAAATGTTGAACATATTGGAAGGAATATATCCACTCAAATTGTTTGATCCCAAATCTAAGATTTCAAGTTTAAAGAGATTGCCTATATACTTGGGTAGAAAACCTGGAAACACAAAAAAAAAATATATTAATAAAAAGAAACTAGAACAAGTGATAGTGTTTGCAAAATAATATATATGTATCTGCACGCTATAACAAAAACTACATATCACAGAAGAAACTACACCTATATTTCTAATTCCCAAAACTTAATATATGTGGATGTTAAAATGTTGAAATATTAAAAGGAGTTGGTCCTTAAGAATGATTTAGGGTTAAGTTTGACACATCAAGTTTATCTATGCCTTTGGTAAAATTGTGTGGACATAGAAAATTTATGGAAATCATGACTTTTATACCACTCATATAAGAATATGTGCAAAGAACTTTATTTTTACTATTTCTAAAGTTTTTGTAAAGTAAAAGAAATGGGGAAATCATAAACGTCACTGAAATACGATGGTTATAGAACATTTATTTTAAAATTAAAGTTTTTACATTGGAATTATTAAATAGTTATGTAATATGAAATTAATAAATTTGTGAAATAGAAAAGAAGCAATCGACGAAATTGACATAAGGAAATTAAACAGGGGAAGGATGTATCCTTTTTTATATATATATACAGAAGGATGTATTCTTTTACTTCGGGGGGCGGGGGAAGAGTTGAACTTAACAGGAGACCAATAGAATGAGCTTATATATGATGTTGAGCTTCTTCTTTTTTTGGAAAGTATAAATATCATGTGGTCCCATCAGCGCAGGATCCTATCTTTCTGTTATTTTGGGATTGTATGATGAAAATCTCATTACTCTAAAATATAACGGACACTAAAGTGCATTAAGTCACTGAAAGGATGGATATAGATAGGATCCGATCTTTCTGTTATTTCTCTTTCATGCTGATTAATCCATGCAAAAATATTAGAAAGAGAGCAAGCAAAATTCTTCTGATCATAAGTTTTCTTGCCTCCTAGCAAATTTCTTATGGATTTTTTCCGCATTGCCAGTTAATTATCTGTTGTGTTAAGAAATTATTATATATACTTTGCTCAACAGAGCTAAAAAAATGTTCCACGTCATATATCGTTAGCTCACATCTTACGTTTTTGGTAATTTGTCTTTTGTCTTTCAATTTCAAATTAAATAATTGTTCAAAAATTATGTGAAAAACTTTTAATTTGAAAAGCTTTAATTAATTTCACAACGTGTAAAACAGTTCTTCTTTAAAAACAAATGATTTTTCTTGCCAAACACAAATGATATGAAACTAGTGTTTTTCAGTTTGAGGTCCTAGTTGAACTAGCGTTTTTTTCAGTTACAAATGAACTTTTTATTTACCTTCTATATTATAATTTATAACTGACTTTTGATACATATTTAAATTATTTTTTATTATTTGTTTAATTCTTATGCTGTAATTCTTTTAAGAAAACATTACATATAATTTAAATTTTAATTAAATGACAGAGTTGTTACTATATAACGTAACAACTCTGTCATAAAAATACAGTTACAGTAAAATGACTTGTATAATTTTTTTAAAAAAATATTTACTTTTAATTGAATAAGTATTTAGTTTTAAATTAATGAATATAGAAAACGGTTAAACAAGTAAAGAATGTATTCTGACATATATGTATATTGATATATATATATATATCATATAATTAAACCTGGGAAAATATCATGTAGTAAATTAACCTTAAATTCCCCCTAAAAATTCTGAAACTTTACTTTACTCCCAGACGGTAAAATAAGATTAAATGTTTCAGCTAAAAGAACAAAATGTCTATATTGAATTTTGCAATTAAAATCCGAGACACATATTGGGTTTTTCCAACACGTTTGTGTTTCTTTCCAATATCAATATAATTATTTCTAAGTCTAAATAATCATTGAATCCAACATTAAAGTTTCACAATTGGATTTACAAGACATATATGAGGAGTTTTTAAGACGTTTGTTCTTATTTCCAACACCAACATAAGTATTTTTAAGTCTCAAAAACCATGAAATCCAACATTAAAGCATCGAATTGAACATTTCACAATTGGATTTCCTAAATACATATGGAGAGTTTCCAAAATGTTTGTACTTATTTTCAATATTAACGTGAGTATCTCCAAATCTAAAAAATCATGAAATCCTATCCTAAAGCATCCAACATTAGACAAATGAATTTTCAATATTCATATGGGGAATTTTCAAGACATTTGTGTTTCTTTCCAACAACAATATGAGCATTTTCAAGTCTCAAATTGGAATCCAACACCAAGGCATTAAACATTTCACAAATGTTTTTCAAGACACATATGGAGGAATTTCTAATACGTATGTGCTTCTTTCAATATAGATATTTTTGTCTTTTACCTTAAACATTTAATTTCATGGGGTAAAATGAGGTTTCATAATTTTTTGAGGGAGTCTAAGTTTAATTTACTATAAATGGAGTTAAACGATATTTTCCATCAAACTTATAAGGAGACAGGTAAAAAGTAAAAAATGCACTAGCCTAAAACATTGCTTGTTAATTATAATATACAAATCTAATGTGGTTTCATCAGTTCATATATTATACAAATAGTGACTACATCCAAGTGATCAAACAAATTTTTTTTTTTGAACTAAAGTGATCAAACAATTTAAAGAAAAGGGAGTTGACTATGTATTCATCATAGACTAAAAAAGGATAAACTTTTAGTTTTTCTTGTATAAGCATATGTTTGCCTCATGTATTTAAAAAAGAGATAAGATACATTTTCAGTCTGAAAGTAAGTAGCCGCGAAAAAGTATTGGGTGTTTGAAAGTGGTTTTATGACCACTTTTGACTTAGAAGTAACAAATGAGTGACTCACACCTAATATTACGCTTGGAAATTTTAAAAATTAAAACTATTTAAAAAAAAACCCAGTGCCAGAGAGCTTTTTTTTTTTTATCAGCTCTGAATGTGGAGGGGTAAGCGACATCTGGATACTGATTTTGGCAGAAGACTTCAAGAGGCATTATTGGGAGCTTCTCAGCCTCCCGCGAGAAAAAAAAGCTTGCAAGGCAGAGAAAAGAAAACCTCGAATTAAAGTTTAGAAGCGTGTTTAGGCTTTCCACTTGGAAGTCTGAGTTGCTTTTTTGCTTCAAGCTTTGAGGGATTAGCTGCCTCATATGATGATGGAGAACAGTGGGGGCGAGAATGTCAGAATTAAACGGAGAGTGGAAGCAGCAAAATCAGGAAGAGGCAGAGATGGAAATTAGATGCAGAGAAGAGATGCTACCGTTGAAGGTAGTTAGACCCCCGAAATCGAAAGACGCCATGGAGAAATCAAAGCATCCCCGGTAAATATCACAGGGAAGGCAGTGGGGATGAATACTGGAAGGACATTATCATTTTTTTCTTAATTTTTAAAATTACAAAATGTACTATTAGGTGCCACGTCTTGGTGATGAGGTGGCTTATCAAACTCAATGTAAAGTATCACGTGTCATTTGTTAGCAATTTTGAGTAGGCATGTCGTTAGAAAGAAATCTTACATTATTTGGGATTGTGGGAGTCCAAATAATAAGTGATCTTGAATTAATTATGAGTCAAAAGGGAGAATAAACTCTCACAATAATGGGTAACTAGAGGTGAAATCCGGCGATTTATTTTTGACTATTGTGCTTGAGTTAAATGTAGAATGGCCATCTATTATCACATATACTTTGCGGGAATTAAACTATTAAAGAACTAATTTTTGAAATTAAAGAGCTTTAGCTTTTATTGTGAAAAGCTTACATTGGAATTTACCTGGACAGTTTATTGCTTTTAAGATATGGCATAATGAGTCTTCAAATGCTTTGATAGGCAATCGTATATATTTGAAATTCTTTAATTGGTTCCATATAATTACTTTATTTACATAAATAGCACGATGGGTTTTAATGAAGGGTCTTTCAATGTCAATGAAACTGTTCCAGGAAATATTCCTCTATGCTGCAACGTTTCCATACCCAAAATTTATTATATTTAAACAAGTAGAAATAGGTGCTTTGAGTAAGAGTTTCAGATATAACTCTTGTGCTTTTGAGCACCAGTCCTCCTCCTCCTGAATATTTTTAACTTACTGAGTGAAATATTTTCCGTATTTCTACTCGCCCTATTTTTACAGAAAGAATTCGTTTAATATTGGGGAGTGCCACAACTTATTTTACCAATAGTTGCAGAATAACCCTTAAGGATAATGCACCTGAAGGTGCAACTCGAACTATATATTGACAATTTTGGTGATGATGCCTACAATCTTAAGAGCTATTCTTCTGATGTAAACCGTTTTGGTGTTTATCTTGACAAAGTTATTGGATAGGGAGACCCCTTTACTCTTATTCTAAATTACTAATTTAATTTTTTGATTTTTCTCTTGTGAAGGAATGTTGAATTGGGTCTTACATTTTGTTTGTCTCCATCCAGGAACAATTTTTAGACCTATAATGAAGGAATTGGCCTGAAAGAGGCTGTTTCTCATATCTATTATAAGACTAAGATGATAGAGCATAAACCTCTAGTAATTGTATGGGGCCAGGGATGAGATGGGAATTGTGTTTTAACTCAAAGTGGTACCTGAGCATAGTCACCTTGGTGGTAGACTTAAACTTGGTGAAAACATGTGCTGGAGGCACTGAATCCGATGATATTATAGATAAAATTGGGTTAGATGGCATTTGTTATATGTTCAAGAGGACAATGATGGTTATGAACCTGAAGGGCACCGAATTCACTTAAGACCTCATGTGGAAAGTTGTGTGTGATTTATGAGAATCCGAAAATTCAGTTTTGCGTGCCCATCGTACTCTCCCTGGAAAGATGAAGCTGTGCTTTGTATCACACCAATCCGGTACCTCTTTTATCTAAGCAAGGGTAACTTTTTGTGATATTGTTTCTTATGTTTTATGAACCATTGGAAAAATGTCAAAGACTTTAATATGGAAACAGTTTTAGAGAGGAAAAGAATTTGCAATGGTGAATATCATGGAGGTGCACCGAAAATAATAATACTAATTAATATCCATTACACAGATTGATATTGCCTAACTTAGGGCTGTTCAAAGTGCCCCAGTCTCGGCTGTCTCGGACCTGTCCCCAATCTGTTGGGACTGGAATTTCTCAGGACCAAAGGGATCTGGTATCGGGATCAACATTACCAGGGCCAAATTGAAATTGAGACGTTTCCGGGAATGCCTTTAGGATTCCCGATCCTGGTCCTGGTACACAATCAACGCCTCTTCTGAATCCTATTACCAGGTATCCAAGTAACCAACTACTCAAGTTTCAAGGTTTGTGATTTCCCCTCTTTACACAAGCCCGATACCATAATTGTAATTACTTTGTTTAAATTTTTTCTCAACCTAAATATTTATTATCCTATTAAATTTTTAATTAATTTTTCCTAATCAAAATATTCTTTTCTTTATGGTGTCTAAAGTCTATGTAAAGGTTATATGTGATTAAGGTGTAATTAAAGACTAGTCAAGGTATTTGAGCTGCTGTTATTCTAAGTTGTTTTGATGATATATAAGTTGATGATTTAAGGAATTTCTTTTAGGCACACAAGTGCCCAAAGTTTCCCAAAGATCAATGAGATGTAAACCAAGATTTGAAGAATGGGGTAGTATCAAGTATACTACAATTTGAGAGAGACGCGAAATATAAATATAGAAGTATATATATTAACTTACTTTTATTATAATATGATGTGTAGATAGGATTTGATGATGGCATAAGTTCATCCAGACAGTGGAAAAGAAAGGAGTTGGGTCATGATGCAGTTCTGGTATCCAGGTAGCATATCCAGGTAGTAGATTATTTCATAAATAATCTTTATAAAGAATAAATTTCACAATACTTGTAGCATATATTTGATAAATGATAATCCTTAGAGTTCTATGATAAGTTCTATTATGATGGGAGTAATTCAGGGTTTAGGTAGTTCGCTACCCCTTTGTTAGAGACAGGTTTGTTATAACCTAATAGTTATAACAAGAAATTCTACATGTATAAAAACCTCCATTATTTAACAAAAGATATTGTTATTAGTGGTTGGTACTTGGTAGGCCTCCACTATTTGACAAAGGTATTGTTATTAGCGATTGGCAGGTCTTTACTATTTAACTAAGAATGTGTTATTAGTGATTGGCAGACCTCCATTATTAAACAATCAGGTTGTTATTAATGGTTGGTAGGTGCATGTAGCACACAATTTACAAAGATAAAGGGTATCATTGTTTGTACATGTTTATGAAATGTATAATGATAATCCATGCATAAAAATAACAGTGTATGAAATAAACTGCATATTGAACCGCTATTTTTTTTAGAAGAGCTAGAAGAAGGTGGGCATTTTGGGATAAAGTAGTTTTGAAGGGCAGGGATGCCTGCCGATATAATGTATAAATATTTTAGTTATAGTAATTTAATTTAATTTAATTTACCTGTACTTGACTATATGAGTTTATGTATATATCTATAGAAAGGGGTTTTCACTCCCTAAGCGCTATCAATAAGAGATAAGTACGTTAGGGAGGTTTGAATTATTTTGATTGTTTTATAAACCACTTTGTTTAAAAAAAACAGATTTAAATTGTACCAATTTGTCAGAAAAACCCATTTCAATAGATATGAAATTAGATTGATTTTCAGAAAGAAAAAGTTTTAAACTTTTTGTATTTTTGGGTTCTGTATTGGAAAAGTGGTTATAAATCAATTAAAATGTTATAGTATAGTATGGAAAAATAAGGTGTTACAAAATCACCTCTACGAATGTGGAGTGAGGCCGCTCATACCGAATCGTGGCAAAGTTTTTAGGGCATTCGTTTTGCACAAGGCATGCTCACTGTTGTTTTAACGGACAAAACCACCGTTAATATCAGAAATATGGGGGTATAATCTAGCTAATAATATCCATAGTATACGTCAAGAGGTGTGAGTTCATTGTCCATAGGACCACTAACATCTCTGTGTACTAAGTATTATTAGTCTAGGTTTGTTTCATAGTCTAGAAGGCCACTAGATACGATTGTTTTACTCATATGTACAACTCAGCTATGGGCATTCCTTTTGACACATATGGGGGATTATTGGCAATTTTGAGTGGGTATGTCATAAGGAACAAGTCCCACATTATTTGGGATTGTAGGGTCCGGGTAATAAGTGATTTTGGATAATTATGAGTCAAGAAGAAGAATGAACTCATACAACAATAGGCCACTAGAGCTGAAATTCGGTGATTTATCCCCCACAATTGTCCATGAGTTAAATATCGAATGGCCATCTATTATCATATATACTTTGCGGAGATAAAGAACTAATTTTTGGAAATTAAAGAGCTTTAGCTTTTATTGTGAAAAGCTTACATTGGAATTTATCTGGACAGTTTATTGCTTTTAAGATATGGCATAACGAGTCTTCAAGTGCTTTGATAAGCTTTTAAACCGTATACATTTAAAATTCTTTAATTGGTTTCAATGTAATTACTTTATTTACATAAATAGCACACTGGGTTTTAATGAGGGGTCATTCAATGCCAATGAAATTGCTCTAGTAAATATTCCTCAATGCTGCAACGTAACGCAGAATTTATTTTACTTAAACGTGGTAATGGAGTGCTGAAGGGAGTTGAAAGTGAATGCCTATAAGAGGTGTTTTGAGTAAGAGTTTCAGAGATAACTCTTGAGCTTTTGAGCACTAGTCCTCCTCCTCTTGAATATTTCTCCATTGCTGAGTGAAATATCTTCCGTAGTTCTGCTCACCCTATTTTTATAGAAAGAGTTCATTTAATCCTAGGGACTGCTGCAACTTCTTTTATCAGTAGTTGCGGAATAGTTCTTAAAGACAGTGCCCTTAATGGCGTGACTCAAACTATACATTGGGATATTTGCAGGTACTTGTGTCAACTAGATTTACATAGTAATGAAAGGAAGCTGGACGATGAACTGCATTACAACAATTTTTGGTGATGACACCAGCATAATTTAATAGTCAAACTTAACCTTAATAACCTCAAAGACAAAATTGCTACGTTTTTATTACTTCTAGGTCAAAAGTACTTCTAGAAAAACTTCTAAACACCTAATGCTCCTCAGTAGTTACTTTTGGGCCAAAAATAGACTTTATCCCTTAAAAAAATTGTTTTTCTCTAAATGTTCAAAGTTTTAAAAACTTCAAAAACTTAAGAAGAGAGAATTAAAGTCCTAATGGGCTCATTAGTTATACATTTTACAATATTATGTGGTTCAATCCATTGATTATCATAGCTAATTTATTTATTATTTTAGGATTGCAATCACAAGCTATATATATGCCCCATTGTACGTAAATGAACAATATGAATGAAACCATGAAAAACAAAATCTCATTTTAGATATAAAAATATCAAAAAAGAAAAGAAAATACACAAGTACATACCTGTAAATAAGTTACCATCCAAATATAATTCTTTCAAAGATGTACAGTTACTTATTGATTCTGGAATGCTTCTCTCAAATTGATTATAATCAATACCAAAGAGTTCAAGTAAAGGAAGTTTATGGCACATTTCTTTTGGTAAACTTCCCTTTAAATGATTGATGCCAAGGTCAACATATCTCAAAGAAGGCATGTTCCAAATGAATGAAGGAATTCCACCTATTAAAAAAAAATACAGAATACTTATTTGTTGGTAGTGATTCTAGGAATTTCTTTAATTCACACACAACCATGTAAGTAATACATGAATTTTGTTAATCAGAGGCTTAGAATTAACAGAATATAATTTGATTTATGTTGGAAATCAGTTTAATAGGGAATCTTTTAATATCAATATCCGATTGGACATTAAAATCTTTTGAAAAAAGATATGATAAAGAGAGATTATGGAATCGATTTCACCTATTTAAAATGGAAAACCAAGTTATTTATATTTTTCATTAAGTTCTTCATTATTTACAAGGCTTTAAACTTTGAAATCTGACTATGAATTCATCATAGTCTAAGAAAAAAAATGAAACTGTAGTTTTCATTTAAGGAAAAAGGGTTCTTTCAGCTGCACATTCTGAAGGTAATATAGTATAAATAATTAATAGATTTATATTGAAGTATGACAATAAAAGATGGGTAGGTTAAGTATACCTGTAAATGAATTCCATGATAGATATAATTCTTCCAACAATGTCTCATTAGCAATTGATGTTGGAAGACTCCCATTCAATTTGTTCATTGCTAAATCTACCATTCTTAAAGAAGAAATTTTGAAGAGAGATGGTGGAATTTCACCTGTTTTGATTTATAGGGTGAATAAGATATGAGTTATATCAAAGTAATCTAATTGTTAAAAGCCTTGGGCATTAATCTTTAACATTAAGAAAATAGAAAAGCCACATTATATCAACAAACAATCACATAGAAATTATGAAATTGCTGTGCCATATAAAATTCTTTTCGAAAGAATTTTACAGGTTTCCTACCTTTTTAATGGTCCAAAATTATCTTATTTCTCTTTATAATGGCTTTTAAAATGAACACAATTTTTTTGCAACCTTCGTACGGTCCTTTAAAATGAATAAAAAATGGTTAATACAATTTTTTGTCCTTGAATTTTTAGCCCATTTTAATTTTGGTCATTGAACTTTAAAACCGATGGTTTTAGTCTTTGAACACTCTGAACTTTAAAATCAATTGTTTTAGTTATTAAACTTTCAGTTCATTTTGGCCTTGATCCCTGAACTTTGAAAAAAAAATTTGAAAAATCAGGGACCATGCTTATAAATGACACAACGTTGAGGGATCAAAACTACCAATCTAAAGTTTAGAAACTAACACCAAAACTATCGATTTTGAAGTTCAGAGACCAAAACTAAAATTAAATTCAATAACCAAAAGTTGTATTAAAAATGGAAAGCAAAATCTCTTTTCAAAATTAGTATATTTCATTCCAGAGATTCAACAAAACCTCCACTACAATTATGTGCAATATTAATGAAATGAAAAAATATAAAACAGATTATAAATTTATTTTATAATAGGAAAATATTAGAAAAACAAAGAAAAGATTAAAAGATTGAGAGAAAGAAATAATAGTCTCATTCTGGTAAAGAAGTTGGACACCAAAGACAATTGTTAGCACTTAGCATCACACACTTAATAAATACTCTATTGTGTTCTAAATATACAGGAACTAAGCATTTACGTAATTTATACTCTCTCGTGTTGTAAATATAAATACTCTCTCGTGTTCTAAACAATTGCATCCAATACAATAATATTTTTTGTGGTTCATCTAACACGTTTTTTAGAAATAACACATATATTTGTTCCAAAGTTAACCTCAAAGAAGGCATGGTAATTCGACCTATAAATAAAGACAAAATATTTGTTAATTAATTGGTAGGACGATTAGAAATTGATTTACTGAATTTTAAAAAATAAAACATAAAATACATTGAATTGCGGTAAGTAGAGGCTGAAAATTAATTAATCTAATTTATTTTTTATTTTTGGAAATCAATTTAAAAGAGACTCAAGATGACCTACACATATATGATTTATATGATATTACTTCTAGAATGTGTAGGTAAAATATTTTATTGCCTTACTATAAGTAATATCATATATATCATATATGGATTTTTGTAGAAGTCCTAAGCGCAACAACATAAATTTTAACTTCCCTGATGTAAATAGTCAAAATTATTGATATAGAAAGATGGATTGCGTAAAACATAAAAAGCAGTACTATAATTTTTATTCTTAAAATAATTTTATTTAAAATTTTTGCAAGCAATGTTGAATAAGCATAAATAATAATAAATGAAACTCATTAAACATCTCTGTTAAAAAAAATGAAAATGCAGGATTTTTTTCCCCAATAAAAGGAAGAGGCTGGAAAGAAGCATTGAAACACTTGGTGTTGAAGTGATAAGCATTCATTAATTTATTTTAATTTTCTTTGAGTTAATAACCAAAAAGTATTTTATTTCACTTGTTAAAATGTGTGTGAAAATATTTTATATATATATATACACACACATATGGAAGAAAGCATCGTGTTTCATGATCTAAAAAATATTATGTGATTTCATATGTTCGTGGTTTTGACTATCTTGGTTATATTAGGATTTCAATCACAAGCTGAAAGAAACATATATATAGAATGATGGAAAACAAAACCTCATTTTGGAGAAAAATATTGGGAGAATGATAGTAAAATTCCTTTGAAATTAAAAACAGATAGGTTAGAACCACAAATCATACTCTCAAAGAGAAATCTAGAACTTTCAAATCTAACAAAAGAATACACATACTCTCAGTTAAGTCACTACTACAAAAAACAGAATTCACGTCCCCATTTCACGTCTCTTTTTTGAAAATGAGATGTAAAAAAAAGGCGGTGGCAAAATTGTAAATAAGTGAAACACTTTTAACGTCTCTTTTTTAAATATGAGACGTGGATTCTCTGAAAAAAGAGCACCAAACAAAAAAATATGGGAAAATATAGGCGGGAAATTACTTTCCACGTCTCACAAAAAATGTGAGACGTGGAAAGTTGTTTTCAACGTCTCACAAAAAATGTGAGGCGTTGAAAACTGCTTTCCACGTCTCACATTTTTTGTGAGACGTGGAAAGTAGGCAAAATTTTTTTTTTAAAAAAAAATCTAAAATCTTTCCACGTCTCATTTTTATTTATGAGACGTGGATTATTATGAAATTTGGGCGCGGAATTTGAAAATATGCAAAATAATAGGCGGGAATTCACTTTCCACGTCTCACAAAAAATGTAAGACGTGGAAAGTTGTTTTCAACGTCTCACAAAAAATGTGAGAAGTTGAAAACTGCTTTCCACGTCTCACATTTTTTGAGACGTGGAAAGTAGGCAAAATTTTTTTTTAAAAAAAAAAATCTAAAATCTTTCCACGTCTCATTTTTATTTATGAGACGTGGATTATTGTGAAATTTGGGCGCGGAATGTGAAAATAGGCAAAATAATAGGCGGGAATTCACTTTTCACGTCTCACAAAAAATGTGAGACATGGAAAGTTGTTTTCAACGTCTCACATTTTTTGTGAGACGTGGAAAGTAGGCAAATTTTTTTTTAAAAAAAAATCTAAAATCTTTCCACATCTCATTTTTATTTATGAGACGTGGATTATTGTGAAATTTGGGCGCGGAATTTGAAAATAGGCAAAATAATAGGCGGGAATTCACTTTCCTTGTTTTCAACGTCTCACAAACATATGTGAGACGTTGAAAGTCTCTTGAAAATTAAAAAAAAAAAGATTAACGACTTTCAACGTCTAACATATATTTGTGAGACGTTGAAAGTCCCTTAAAAATTTAAAAAAAAAATTGCCCCCCCTTTTCCACGTCTCACAAAATTGTGAGACGTGAAAAGAGACTTTTAACGTCTCACATATGATTGTGAGACGTTGAAAGTCCCTTAAAAAATTTAAAAAAATAAAATTACCCTACTTTTCAACGTCTCACATATGTTTGTGAGACGTTGAAAGAGACTTTCAACGTCTCACAAACATATGTGAGACGTTGAAAGTCTCCTATATAAAAAAAAAATAGGCTTCCCCGAACATAACCCTTTCCTCCTCCCCACCTCCTCTTTGCCTCTTCTCCCTCCGTCTTCTCTCTCTCACCATGACAACACAGGCTTCTCCCTCCGTCTTCTTCCTAGAACGTCCACAAATCAAGCTTCTACCTTCGTCTTCTTCGATCTACCTTCGTCTTCTTCGTCTTCTTCTTCGTCTTCTTCGGCCAGGGATGGAGAAGCTAATGTCGCCCTTCAAGAAAACTCATCATCAGACCCTCGCATCGTCGGAATCACAATCTCCGAAAAAAATCTCAAAGGCTATATCCCCTTATAACTTGGATCTCTAACCTACCTCAGTAGAAAATTTCTACGGCTTTATCCTTCTATTTGTGTTGAAACATGTTCATTTTTTGTTTCCAAGCTAGTATCACTTCATTCTAAATTTCTTGATTATGATCTTGGACTAATATGGAACCATTTGTTCCCTTATGGACCATGAGAAAGAGTTAGCATTAGCCTCTTTATATGCACAGATAAAATTGGATTCTGGCTTTGGTTATATGTTTCTCATTATGTTTCATCGTGGTTTGTTGGAATTTGCAGTAAGTAACAGCTTCTATTGATAAAAGAGTAAAGGAAAGAAGGAAGAAACTTGAGGTACGAATTTCTTATTTGTCTTTCACTAGTTCTGGACTGTTTTGGGAACATACTTCTTGTTGAAACATATTTTTATCATTTAAAGTTTGCACATCTGTGAACATTTGGTATCTTGTTTAAGGTCTTTGCTGGTGAAAAATAGATAGAAAAAAGGTTAGAGTCAGTTTGGGTGAACTAACACTGATAGGGCTCTTTTATTTTTTTTTTTGAACTAATACTGATATGGCTCTAGCATTTTTGTAATATTAGTTTGGATATAAATAATAAAATTAGTTCATTTTGTTTACATTTTAAGTGTTATATTCCTATTATTCTGATAAAATATTGGGATTTTTTTTTATTGGGGTTAATCAGCCTAATTAAGAAAATATTCTTTTTTTAAAAAAAAAGACTTTCAACGTCTCTTATTCAAATAAGAGACGTGGAAAGTATTTTCCACATCTCTCATTTAAAAAAGAGATGTGGAAAGTAGGAACTTTCCACTTCTCACATTCAAAAAGGAGACGTGGAAAGTTCTGTGACCACTTTCCACGTCTCATTTTTGAATGTGAGACGTGGAAAGTGGGCACTTTCTACATCTCTTTTTTGAATGTGAGATGTGGAAAGTGGAAAGTGCCCACTTTCCACGCCTCATTTTTGAATGTGAGACGTGGAAAGTCCCACTTTCCACGTCTCACATTCAAAAATGAGACGTGAAAAGTGGGAACTTTTCACGTCTCACATTTAAAATGAGACGTGAAAAGTTCCGACTTTCTACGTCTCCCTGATCTACGTCCCACTAAAAAGAGACGTGAAAAGTCTAAAAAAAGAGACGTAAAAAGTTTTTTTTTTTAGTAGTGAGTGGCCTTCCAGGTGAGTTTGAATTGCTAAACTAAGCTAGAAAATCATTTGTGATAAAGTTATAAAAATCTCTATTTTAATATTCTAAATACTAATATCAAAGAATAATACTATTTTTATTAACAATTCACAAAGTTGAAAATCACATGATACTATTATTGACAAGTTAAGAATAATCAAATCATTTCTAACTTTATTATAACAATTGCATGATTTAGTTTAACTATTCGTAACTCACCTCCTCCTTTTCTCCATTAACAATTGGTAACACAAATGTTGGAAATCACGTGATTTATTTGAACATTTTAAAATCTTTCCTTTTAAAACTCCTTAGACATATTCTTCTAAATTAAACTAAATTATTTGAAAACAGCCACTACCCTTCAAATGACATAAAAAATACTTTTCGTATATAAGACTCTCTCTCTCTCTCTCTCTCTCTCTCTCTCTCTCTCTCTCTCTCTCTCTCTCTCTCTCTCTCTCTCTCTCTCTCTCTCTCTCTCTCTCTCTCTCTCTCTCTCTCTCTCTCTCTCTCTCTCTCTCTCTCTCTCTGTGTGTGTGTTGGGGTTGACAACTTCAAATGGGTTGTTAGTAATAACTTCAAAAGAGCCCAAAATGTGAACACTTCTTACAATGTTTTCTTTTAGAACTCCTTAAATATATTCTTTTCATGGAATGTCATTTTCTGAAAAATATTTAAAATTAAATCTCATACAAAAACAGAGCCAATGTCCTTACCCCAATCAAGTAATATCTTGCAACGTTCTATAAGATCAAGATTCACTATGTATATTCAATCTCATAATTCTACCAACTTTAAAACTTGTCACTACTATTATAATCTCTAAGTTTAATCTCTATTGTAAAATCATTATCATGAAACATCTAACTTACTTAAACAATCTAAATAACCATGATGCTTTCATATAAGACACTTAAAAAAACATTTATATACTTATATAAAGCTTCTAAGCAACTCTCAACAATCATCCCATTGGAACCCTTAATCCTTTTCAAAATTTTGGACAGAATCCCTTCACGAATTGCAGAACAATTTTGCGTTTCAATATCAACACTTAATTCATTATTTTAAAATCGTCATCCATTTGAATCAATAAGCATCATTCTTCAAAATCTTCAATCATTGGTTTAACACTTGTGGACCTCAAACAGAAATCGGGATTAGATTTCAACCTTAACTTGGGTAGCTTAACCTTTTAAAAACATTCCTTTTACACCCCAATCAATCATCAAAAGCCCCTATAACAAGAAACATCTATTAAATCATCATTTTGGAATTGGGTAAAGGTGTAAAAATGCTCATGTAGTTTGGTCTAAGGTGTACCCAATACCGTGAAGTTTTTTTGGCCAAAAAGTGCCCATGTGTTACCAAAATGGGTCAAAAGTACCCATACCATTAATATATACTATCTGCGTTAAGTTTTCCGAAGTTAGGAAAAATAAAATGTGCAAAAATGCCCATAAAGTTTGGTCTGAGGTACACCTAACACCGTGAAGTTTGGTAACTACATCGGTGCTTTTGGGCAAAAGAAAAAAGTTCACGGTGTTGGGTGTACTTTGAATCAAACTTCATGGGTATTTTTGCATATTTTATTTTCTTTAACTTTGAAAAACTTAACGCCGTTAGTGTATATTGACGGCATGGGTATTTTTGACCCATTTTGGTAACTTCATTGGTACTTTTAGGCCAAAAAAAACTTTGCGGTGTTGGGTGCACTTTGGACCAAACTATATGGGCATTTTTGTACATTCACCCTTTTGGGATCCTTGGTCATACGTTAATACTTTGAGACACTTGATTAACGTTTGAGACACTTGATTAACGTTTGGGCACCTCAAAACAGCAACTTATAGTCAATTTTAGACTTAAACAATTCAGTTCATCAAGCATCAATTCAATCACCATTTAAATATCTCTAACCATGGTTTATATGTATAGCTAAGGCATTTATTCATCACAAGGGGGCATCAAACAGAACCTTTATATAAATTCACAGACTCAAACATTCCTCACATCACATCACAACAGAGCACACTCACGGGCTTATATATCTTAGCAACCTTGATCTCACATCTACTAATAATGTTTGTTTAGATGTAATTGAAAGATGAAAAGTAATACTATTAAAATAGTGGGGAAAATTATAATTAATTTCGAGCTTCAGATTTCAGCTACAGTGCAGTAATTCACATACACTTGATCGCTTTGACATTCAAACACTCATTTATAATACTTGTATTGGAAATCGAACAAAACCTTGTTGGAATAGAAACCTCAAATTCAAAGTCTTACACAACCTTTTCATATTCACCCCAGGAACAACAAAAATCAATTTCATTCTTTTAATAACTAAAATCTTTTATTAGGATAGGAAATTGGGAATTTTTGAACATGAATAGGAGCTTTCAACAGAAAAATCCCAAATCAGAGGCGAAGAATCATGTGCAACACCAATTTATTCATAAAAATCTTTAATCATCACTAGTTATTTTTTTAATCGGTGATTTCCCTTCAGAAGCCCCCACTTAATGGGACCCCCAACCCAAAATAACCCAACTCGCTGAAAACAAAAACGGTTAAAAGGTTTACATGAGTCAGATCCTAAGATTGCATGTGTGTGTTAAAAAGGTGAAGAAAGAGAGGGTTAAAATTAAAAGGCTTGAGGTAGAGCCGGTAATACGGGTCAGAGCCTGTGAGCCAACTCGAAACCCTAAAAAATATGATTATGGGCTCAGAAAAATAGGGCCCATATTAAAATTAATCTTTTGGGCCCGAACCCGTGATGCCCGAGCCAGTGACGGGCTAACCCGTCAAACCCGTAGGCCACTCGAACCCATGTTCCTTTTTTTAAAAAAATATAATAAATATAACAGAGGTGGTTAAAAAAGTAAAAATATAATAATGTTTAAGTGATAAAAATATAATACTTTCTTTTCATTTTATTAGTGTTATTTTATTTGTTTTAATCTCATTCTTCTATTAGTGTTATTTTATTTGGTTTAGGGTCCTCACTTGGGTAAACACTGAAGACAGGGTGAAGCCGAAGACAGTCATCACTTTGCTAATTACTCCATCAGGTCCTAAATACAAGATCACTTTGACTTTTTTTGTAAAAGTTAAGGAAGCAAATTAGACCACTAAATTATAACATATATCACATGTAATTAGATTATAGGTTAGTTTATAAGTAAAATAAATTAGTTTTGAGGAAAAAAGATAAATATAGACAATTTAAAGTGATTAATTTTGTATCATTAACATATATCACATGTAATTAGATTATAGGTTAGTTTATAAGTAAAATAAATTAGTTTTGAGGAAAAAAGATAAATATAGACAAGTTAAAGTGATTAATTTTGTATCATTAATTTTTCCAAAAAAAGTCAAAGTAATCTTATAATTAGGACCGGAAGGAGTATATTGTAAAACCGAGGCTTATTCTAAAAAAGGGAAAAAATTGATTAAAAAAATGGGCTTAAAACGGGCTTTTTGGCCCCAGCCCGAAACCTGAACAATATGGTATGGACTGAAAAATCAAGCTCATATTCAAAACGGGTTTTTTTGGGCCCTGCCCGACCCTGTCTGGTCCGCCCGTATTACCAGCTCTAACTTGAGGCACTTATTGGTGTGTAGAAAGCCCAAAGACCATTATACCCTTTAGTTTTTTCCTTCTCTTCAGTTTAGCCTTTGTCCAAAATTAGTATAATTTCTAAAGCTTAAAATATGTCTTCTTAATTAGCTTATTTAGGACATAAAGTATTTTTTTCTAAACTTTTCATGCTAAAATTTAATCCTTAACTATTTTTCTTGAATCATCAGAAGAAAATAGATCCTTAATTTTAGAGAATAGTTTTAAAACTATTTAGGGAGCTTTTTTGAGAATTGGAGCTTTTTTGAGAATTTAACCTCTCAAAATTTTCTTGATTTTCCAAATAAGATTACAAAATGATTTCTCAATCATCTTTGGCCTTCCATGCATCTCTTGTGATTATCTCATTCGTAATTTTCTGAGAATTTTGGTTTAAAATTAGCTTTTGATTAAATAATTAATTTATTAATTTTTCCAGTTCTTAAAAACCATCTCAAAAAATCAATTAATTTTTTTCAGTCTCTTTTAATCTTTTTTGGGATGTTATAGTCTATGTCGACAAAAACAATATATAACCGTCGCTAAAAAAAAAGCAGTTGGTTTCTAATAGAATTAGCGACTGAATTTTACTTTTTTGATGGAAAAATATAAATTTTCCATTACTAATTAATTTAGTAATGAAAAATTTTATTCTGTCAGAAATCACCTACGGACTTACGGCTGAATTCTGAAGCTATTTAACCATAGAAATTTTGTCAGAAAACCGTGGGTTATTTGTTTTTAAATTTTTTTAATTGCCACATGGCAACTCACTGATGACCGCCATATCACTGTCGGCCACATGTGACATCCATTAATTGTCTGAAATTGTCATAAAGTATAGACTCGAACCCTTTATCTCCTGTGCATAACTAGTTGAGTTTTAAAGACCTTATAATATTATTTGTAACTATTATATATAATATTTAGACTCCCAAAATTATAATTATATTTATCTTATATATACACTACATTATATTTAACTTAATAGGTTATGAAATATTTTTTAATTACTAATATATAATTTATATATTAATAATTACATTATTTTTATATGAATTATTTTTTAATTCATATACTTTGCATTATAGTTAGTATTTCAATTTTATATTTATAAAAAAAGTTTTAAATTACTTTTATTATATGATTTTTGAAATATAATTTTTTTTTATTTTTGACTAATATTTATTAATAAGTAACATATTATTTAATAAAAAATTAGAAATTAATTTATAATTTATTTATATATGCGTGTATATATTAAAATTTTTATAAAATATTTGTAACATATTGTTTATTAAAATACTTTATTTATCATGTAAATTAATTGAAAAAATTAGCCACAGAAAATTCTATAAGTAAAATTAGCCACAGAATTTCCCTGGCAACCCACGGAATTATGTCAAAAATCCGTAGTTAATTAGCTACAAAATTTTTCGTACGAAGAATAGCTTACGATGGATTTTGTGTCAAAAAAGCGATCAAAAATCTGTCAGTAATTAATGACTGAAAATTGCCATGGGTAATTGACTGCTTTTTTGTTGTACATTTGGTACAGTGGAAGTGTTTTTTATGGAATTGGAAAAGTAGAAATGGAAATGGAATTAGAAGTGGAAGGTAAAAAGTATGATGGAGGTGTAAGTGAAGTATAAAATTTATATAATATAAATTAAAATATATAAATATATATTTACATTGTGTAATGATCAAAATACCCATCGAATTTTTTTAAATAAAGATAGATCTCAGCCATATAGAGATCAGCATGGACACGACCTCATATTCCCTTCTTGTTGCATGTCTTCCAGCAAGAAGAAATTAGAGGCACAATCCAAAATTTTGCAATGGGATGATTAAAATCAAAGAGCAAATTGAATAAAATGAATAGATTGGATACGGAGTTCAAATCTCAAAATGTTTAATGAATTCTAAGGCAACACTGGGTCGACGGAATCTGAGGCGGTAGTTGGTCGACAAATCCGGGGAAGCGTCGATAGAGTCTCAGGTCATGGGAAGAAAACTTGAATGCATTTGACGAGATACATATTTAAGAGGGGCGATGTAGGTTGAAGAAAAAGGAGGACCGTCAATGCCATCACTGCTATGGAGGTTGAAGAAGTCAGAGGAAAAAATATAAATCGAAATCGATGTCCTCATTATAGTTCACTCTCGATGTCGCTTTAGCACTTCTACGAAAAGCCATCGTCGTCGAAGATCGCAAATGGTGGGAGATGGGGACGCCTACAAAAGCTTGCAAAGGCTGAAGAAGAAGATTGGGATAGGCCGATGGGGGTTATACCATATAACAAAAAGGATGAAGTTGGAAATATTTTAAATAGGTAAGAATACAATGGTAAGAAAATCTCACTTCCAGGGAACCAATATCAGTTCCATGTGTTTACCACAGAACCCACTTCCTTCAATTTTGATAGAATTCACTTCTTTAAAGAACCCACTTCACACATACCAAACACAAATATACAATGGGTTCCACTTCCACTTCTATCTCCCTCCCTCCAATTCACTTTTACCAACCAAGCCAATGATTGGTTTCTCAAGTTTAATTATCATCACTGATATTTTATCAGGTTAATTTCCATCATTAGATATCAAAATAATTTCCATGGGACATCCTTTCTTCAAAATTTCGATATTTGATTTCAATTTTTTAAGACTTTTAAGAAACTCCATTAATTAGATACAAATTCCAACTGATTGATGGGAAACAAAATCTCATTTCCAAATATCTTCTATTGAAAATAGTAAAAAGGAATGAAAGAAACAAAAATCTCATTTCCAAATATCTTCTATTGAAAATAGTAAAAAACAAAAAAGAACAAAAGAAACCACTCATCCACACACATGGAGATGTTTTCAACCACTAAAACATACTCCCTCCATTTCTAAACATAGAATATAGTTGACTTTTAAAGAGAATAGTAAGAAAGCTCAGTAAGTTGCTTTTAAATTGATGGACTAAATTTTTCCTTTAAACTAGTTTATTCGACTTATAAGCTAGCATATAACATAATAAAACATAAAATACGTCATGATTAAGTGACTCATTTCGCTTTCTTAATCTCACCAAAAAAATAAACTAGATCTTATATTTAAGAATGAATGGGTGAAGTAATTACTATGCCACATCCATTAGATTATGAAAAGCAATACCATTTTTTTATATTCACTTTGGGATTGGAAGAAAGCATCACATTCCATGTCTCTAAAAGTAATCTAAGCAAAATTAATAGTCACTAATATGAAATATCTTATTATTATGAAATATTGAAATAGAAGCTAACAAAATCATAGAATTAAAACCCTTACCTTGTAAGTTGTTGTTCCGAAGATATAGCCAACAGAGTTTGGTCAAATTTCCGATGTCACTTGATATTTTTCCATTGAAATTGTTATCACCCAATTGTAATTCTACTAATTCTTTGCATTGGTTCCAAATGGAGGGTATTTCGCCAGACAAATCATTTCCATCAACAAAAAACAGTTCAAGTTTCGGAAGCCCAAAACAAAGATTTGTTGGGAGACTATAAGATAAGCTATTTATTGAAAGAGCAATCTCTTGCAGCATTGAATTGTTAAATAATGAAGATGGAATAGAACCAACAAGTTGATTTTCTCCAATATATACTCTCTTTAGTTGTGGAAGATCACCAATCTCATCTGGGATGCCGCCTTCAAATATTGTGGGGTCGGAAAGAAACTAATATTAGCAACAATTCTGTATGCATCATAAATTTAAATATTTTAATGGCAAAAAAAATTAATATTTTAACGTGATTTGTACATCTTTTTTTTAATAATAATGAAGCACATATATTGTAAATGACAAATCACAACAACAATTATAATTATAAATTGTTATAAATAAAGTATGATATATAATTATTTTCAAAAAGTTATAACAAATTAGGGCGGGCCGGTGGGCAAATAACTATAGATTAAACCAATTTGGCTATGTATTAAAATATTTTTCATTCTAGGGATTAAGATAATAAAACACGCATGATTTGATGAAGGGAGTGTTCCTAAAATATTTCTAAATTGTCAAATCACCCAATATCCCACACTAATCCGTACTCGATCAACAAATGAGTTAGAACCCAAGAAATTGACAGCTTTGGTAGTTTCAAAGAGCCCAAAATGTGAACATTTTTCATACATGTTTCTTTTTAAACTCCTGAAATGAAATGTGATCTTTTAAATGGAATGACATTTTCTAAATTATATTTAATATTATCTTATCCAAAAACAGGAGAGAAACTCTCCTATTCCTTTCCCTCCTCTTCTCTCATACTCTCTCTTAATAACTATTTGATCAATAATTGAATGGTCCAGATTCAATTCTATATATTAAATACTTAATTCTATGTTATTTATTATAGTATTAAGTCATTCTTATAAAAATTCATGAACTTGCATATAATTAATTAATTTTTTGTATAAGTTATCATTTTTATCACAAATTAATAATATGTCAAATCTGAACTATTGAATTGTTAATCTAATGGCTATTAAGTATGAGAGAAGGGGAGGGAAAGGTATAGGAGGGGTGCCTCTCCCTCCATAAACATGGCTAGTGGTTTTTAACCTAATCAAAAGAAGCTAAGTATGTCTTGCAACCAAGGTTCAAAAACCCGAACATAGGATCGACTTGGCCGATGCATTAGGTCAAGGGTTAGAGGTTCAACCGAGGGTCGACTCGGTGTCAAACCGGCCACATTAAAATAATATAATTTAATAATTAATAACATAACATACCAACATTAATGTCAACAAAAGTCTAACTGTTTTAAAAACACAACACATCAACATTAAGAATGTCCATCACTAGTTCCTTGCAATCCTTCAATCAATACTATCAAAATAATTCAAAAACTAAGTAATAACATAACATATCAACATTAATGTCAAAATAGAAGAAAATCCAACAAAAGTCTAACTGTTTTAAAAACACAATACATCAACATTAAGAATGTCCATCACTAGTTCCTTGAAATCCTTCAATCAATACTATCAAAATAATTCAAAAACTAAGTAGAAACTCTTTTAGTAACCTAAGTAGCATCCAATTTCAGATGAGTTTCCAAGGAAAAATAAAGTCAATAGGAAAACAGACTTTGAAATTCTCTAATCACTATCCAAACCATTTCGAAAGACTGACCCGGTATCAATTTCATTAATCAAACGAAAACCCCTAATTTGTTAAAATAATTAGCTATACGTGTGTGTGTGTCTACTATCAATTGAAATGTATTTTAACAATGCAAGATTCTGAAGAGATATTTTGCAAATATATATTGATTGTTCTACATGGATTTGCTCTTGAAACTGATAGATAAGAAGAAAAAAAAGAAGGTGACATGGCACTATAGTAGATGAGTGTGATATGGATCTAAAGCTTCTGGACTGAACTAATTTTACTTGAGGATTTTATTTTTTAAGAGAAAAACTAACCCGGTCAATATTCCCGAGTTGATTCCTCCCCCGGGTGGAATAAGAATTGACTCTCTCCCATGCTTGGGTTGTTGGGTTTCCTGAGCCGGTCCGGGTTTTTGAACCATGCTTACAACATTATCTAATAATCGAATTCACAATCTATCTAAAATCTCATTATTATTCTAATCCATGTCTTATCCTTTGAAACTTGTCACAACCATTGTAATCTCTAAGTTTATCTTTATTGTAAAATCATTATAATAAAATCTCTAACCTACTTAGACAATTCTAAACACTCATCTAGTTCTTTATAGCACCAAAAAGTAAGTTCCTCGTCAATTTTTGTCATAACAATTGGAACCCATAAGGTTTTCATCATAAGATACTTAACAACAGTTATACACCTATAAAGCATCTAAACAACAACATTGATCCCATTTGAACCCTTAATACTCTCTCAAAATTCAGGACTGCTTCTTTTCTTAAATTATACAACAATTTGAAAGAAAGTAATGTTAGCAACAGTTCTGTATGCATTAGACATTTATATATTTTAAAAAACGCATTTAGCTCCAAATGATAAAACACAACAACAATTGTGATTCTAAATTATTATAGAAAAAGTATGAATATAATTATTTTCAAAAAGATAAAACCATTTTAATTTTTGTTGCCTATATTTATAGATTAAATGAATTGGTTATGTTAAGAATTTTCGGGGAAGGATTGACGAAGATCAAAATTAAAAGACACATTGAAAACCAATTCATTGACTTTTTCATCATTCCTATCAAAACAAACATTTGTGGGGAGACTCTTAAAAAATTCTTTCGTTTAACTCCACAAACGTTTTCAAACTTATAATATTAGGGTTTATGGTTGCACATATGCTATTGTTGCTAGTGTATTTCCAATTACTACATATTTAAGACCTATGTAATATTTCTATTATTAGTAATGTCATTTTGTCCTTGATTAAAAAAAATTATAATGATATGGGCTTGAACAGTCTGGGCTCCATTTCAACAAGCCCAACTAAGCAAATACATATGAGGTGCAACCGAAGTGTCAGGAAGCCTTCATGGAAGTTACGTGAGATGAGTGAGGATAGTACCATACAGCATGACATAAGTCAGTTAATTAAAGAGGGGGAGAGGAACCCTCCTTTTTTTTTTTTTGCATCATTTTTCCTTTTTTTCTGTCTTAATAACCATCAGATCTTCTTTCAATGGTTCATATTTGGTGTTTATAATATTATTATTGAAAATCAATTAAAATATATTTTGTACAAATCCAAATCTAAACTATTGAAAGAAAATCTAGTGGTTATTAAGAAAGAAAAGGATGGAAAATGATACAAAGGAAAATGAGGGGTTCCTCTCCCCCGTTAAAGAGGTGTGTGGAATATGTGATTGGGATCTTCCCTCTCTCTCTCACTCTTCTATCTCTTCGACTCTCTGCTACTCTCTTGTTATCTTTCTGTGTTTCTGTCAATCTTACTTAATATTTGAATTCTGTATGATCTTTACTTTTGTACTTGATTTCTATGTTGATTGAGCAATAATTTATTTGAGTACATTCAGATTTCAATCTGTAAATCTGTTCATCTTCATCACTTACATATAATTACTTGTAAATAATAAAATTAAAAGAATTAGATTCTTCAAATCAAAACTAAATGTTTCAGGTATTTTCGTTGTAAGGACTACGCAATTTGAGGGGAAAAAACAACCCTTCAAAAATGTTTTAAATGCAAATAAATAAATAAATAAATAAATAAATAAATATATATTTGTTCTTAAAGACTGATGATGTGATCAGCCTTCTCTTGAACTAATAATAAATCAATCTTTTTCCCCATGGTGTGACTATATAAATCGATTCAAAATTTGGATGACATGACTTTTTCTCCTTAGAAAAGAATAGAAAAATTCTGGAAAAAATCAAGAAGAAAGTTAATGAAATATACAAAAAATGCATAAATAAATACCAACAGAAATAAAGTATGCTTCTTCATGTTAAAATCCTACTAATCAAATGCACTAGTTTAGAATAAAGACAAACATATATATTGAAAATGATCCAAAACATACCTGACAGGTTGTTAGAGGTCAAACTCAATAACTCAAGTGAAGATAAGTTGCAAATTGTTTGGGGAATGATTCCTGAAAGTTTGTTACCCGCAAGTCGTAAAATCTTCAATCGTTCAAGTTTACCCACATCAAGTGGAATGGTCCCTTCAACGAAATTTTCATTCCAATCTAAAGTCTCCAACCTTGTCAAATTGAATAGAGATGGTGGAATAAATCCATAAAAACTGTTATTTCGAAGATTTAGTTGTTCAAGAAAAGATAAGTTTCCTATCCATGTCGGAACATGCTCATGAAAGTCATTGTAGCTCAAGTTGAGTAGTTTCAATCTACGCAATTGAACTAACTCTTTTGGTATTTCACTATTAAAATTGTTTCCACTAAGATCAAGTTCAACAAGGAATGAGAGATTTCCAAGCTGTGGAGGTATGGTGCCCTTAAAACCCATGCCACCAAGATCCAAGGAATGAACCCTTCCATGAAGAGTATTGCATGTGACACCAGTCCAATTGCATGGAGAATCGGAAGATACAGACCAATCAGCTAAGAAATTGTGAGGATCTGAAGTGACAAAGGATTTAAGGGCAAGAAGTGAAGATTTGTCAGTAGTGATGTTTGTATGAGTCCAAACAAAGGAGGCCATGAAGCAATAAAGCAAGAGCAGGAAAACAAAGGAAGAAGGCTTTCCCATGATGTGTAGTGTAGCAAATATATCAGACTTATCAGAATTTCAAAGTCTTGGGCATCCAGCAATAAACACACACTTCTTTTTATATACTTCTCCGGTTCTAAACCTCATTACGTGTTGAACATTTACAGTTTTATGGATATAGAAATCCTTTTTTATAGGTTATGGATAAAGAAATTCTACTATCTACAAAATGCTTTGACTTACTTGTATTATCTCTCATTGTCATTACAAGTGGTGAATTAATTCATTTAATATTATATCTACTTCGTCTAGCTCATTAACATTCCACCTCTGTTTTTTGTCCAAGAAATAGAGAAAAACAGAGTCAAAATTCAATATTCTAACCCTTGCACACTCATATCATGAATAATGATATATATATATTCACTCAAAAAAAAATAATGATATATATATGCACACGACACACTTATAAGATGGAGAAAGACTGGAACTATTTTGAAGCAAGCTTTGATTTTGTTTAAGGGCTGTATTCTGTTTCCTCCAAGCATCAATTTCAAAACAACAAGCAGCCGGAATCTGTATTACAAGATGACATCCAATTCGGTTCTCTCTAGACTTTTTTTTTTTTTAAAGTATACTTTTGATCTTTTATGTATGTATCATATATTGATCTTTCAGTTTGAAAAGTAAAGTTTTAGTACTTTTTTGCTAACTCAATGTTAGTTTTATTTAAGAGAAAACGGTAACTTAACAAAGATAAATGGTAATTATATAATTAAATGCTGATAAAAATAACGGATTTTAAAATATAAATATGATCATAATAAAAAATTAGGTATATTTTGTCAACATTTAACTACAAAATCACCATTTAAATTTGTTGAATTAACATTTTAAGTTAAATGAAACTAACGGTACTAACAAAAAAGATTAAAATAACACATTTTAAACTTAAAAGACCAAAATGATACCTAATAAAAAAGTAAATGACCATAAAATATACTTTAGCCAATTTTTTTACTTTACTATTTTAAATTCAACTTTTAGAAGCTAAAAACAAAAGCCCTTTTTCTTAATATCTTAGTGATAAAAGGAATTCTGATGTAAAACAATGTAGTAAAGCAAAACTTAAAAAATCTTGGAATAATTGTGAAGCTTAAAAAAATTGACTGCAAACAATTAAGTCTCTGTATCAAAAAAAAAAAACAATTAAGTCCATATGACTAATTTTGATTATGGTCTTTTTTGTCTTTATGAAAAGGACTCATCTATTCACCTTATTACCTCCAAAGCCCGGGTACATGTCATGGTGGAACTTTCAAACATTCGTTGTCCCAATAGAAGTTGATGCATTGTAGCTTTTAATAGACCTCAAATTCACACTCCATCTCATAAGAAACTTCTTTCAAAATATATCTCCTCTTATACGATTATCTTATTTTAGCAGTATAATCTTGGTTCAATCACAAATATCACTTAATTTATGCTAAAAATTCACGTAAACATATCACTATCTATAAATATTATATATATGTATATAACTTGATGATGGGTATTTCTATAGTCACTAGCTAGCTAGAAAGAAGAAAGGCATATACAACAAATTTAAAAGGAAAAAAAAACATATCACATAATTAAATGAAAATAATTAAATGCAACTCTTTGTACAATTATGTCTAACAGCAGAAGCGTTGCATCACATTAATATCATTGATAAATTCACTTCATGATCAATCTATAATCTAAATATATATTCACTAAAAGGAACAGAAGTTAAGAATATGGACTCTTATAGTACTGATGGGGACGTTAGAAAAAAAATACTTGGGCAGGATTTTTAAAGTATGCATTCTTATCTGTGGCCAACAAAGTGTTAGTATCTTTCAAATTGCACATTTTTTCAATACGATCGATAATCAATTTATAAGCTTAATACCAAATAGGAATTGCTTTCCGTAGGTTTAAAGAAAATAATTCGTCACCATAATACTATTTCAGTATAATATAAATCAGAATATGTTAATGAACAGTTTCAATATTAGGAATGAAATCCGATACTACTTTTTTACGATTAATTTCTATGTAGTGTCAAATTTTAATTTGTAATTGTTCAGTATTTGTATCATCTATTTTGTAAAGTTCTGTCTTCTGTTTATTTAAAATAAAGAATTTTCAAAATGGAAATACATCCACAAAAATGAATGTATATGCATTCAGAAAATATATAAGAAAACATAATGTATACCTCGCAATTATTATTTTTACTTATATCCCTTTTGTCCAATCTTAAATCCAGATGTAAAGTGGCATTGTATGTGTGTGTGTGTATTATTTTAAAAATATTTCATCTCATTTCATTTGTCAATTTCGAAGTTAAAAACAATATTTTAAGGTTTTTTTATCATACCTTATTGACTCTAATAACGTTACTTTATTTTCGAAGTCTAAAGAGATATTATAGTTTGAGTAGTTTGTATATATTTCTATTTCCTTGATAATAAAAATAGTTTTTTAAAATTTTCATAATAATTAAGTGACAGCTTCAGATTTCAAGAAGATAGTAAATAATTTGTAAGTTTTCTATTTCCCCCTTATTGATGCATTCATGAAGTTTTCCTCAAAACAAGTTGATGCAATGAAACAGAGAGAAAATGGCGTTAGTGATGAGAAGAATGATTTTGTTCCCCAATTCCAAATCAAAGTCAAGTCATTCTAATAAAATGCGTAGGTGAAAAAAGCATCTTTGAAGATAAGTTAGTGAGAAAAAAAAAATTGTCCACGCACAAGTCTCATTGTGTGTTGAACTGTTTCACTTCTACACCACAATTTCATTGTATTATTGACTTTTCTTTTTTATTAGCACAAGTCTCGTTGTGTGTTGAACTATTTTACTTCTACACTACAATTTCATCGTATTATTTTATTCTTTCAATCGTGACTTTTCTTTTTTGTTAGTCTTGTCCCTTCACAAAAGTCTTCAGCCTTAATTTGATTGGGTATTATTCCATCTCACAAGAAACAGCTTCGAGATTTCTCTTCATAAATGAATATTTAAATTGACAATATCATCTTGATTCAAAGAAAAATACCACTCTGTTGATGCTAAAAATACTTATATATATATATATATATATATATATTACCACTTTCAATATATACACACACACACATACTACTTATGGGTATCGACAGTCTCCAACTAGAATGAAGTAATTGTATATACTATAAATTTAAAATGAAGAAAAACATATAACATAAAATTATCTTTAAAAAAATGAAAACCAACGGGCACATAATTGTTTTGTCTAAAATCAGAAGAGTGGCTTAATATTAATTTGTGTTATCCACATATGTCTAAAAGAAGAAGAGTGGCTTAATATTAATGTTATCTTATGCATTCACTACATAATCAATCTACAATTTAAATACTCACTTCTGAAAAGAAAGGAAGCCAAGTATATGCACTTTTTACAGCATTGTTGGGGACTTTTTAAAACATACTAATTGTAGGATATTTAAAGTATGTATTCTTGTATATGGCATAAAGGAATTGAGTTATTTACCTTAAAAGAAAATTTTGAAAAGTAATAGAGAATATTTAATAAAATAATGGTTGATTTAGTTAAATTTGAAGTTTATTGCTGATGTTATAATACAATTATGATTCAAACACACTCAAAATTTTGAAAAGTATTCTATTCTTAATGAGCCGGCCCCAGCTCACTAAACTTTGTTTAGAACATTTGTTGGAAGTTTGATCAATACTTGTGTATAATGGTTAAATTTATATGAGTATTTTCTTTAATCATTTATTTTTACTTGAGGCTGTATGTTTTTGTCATCTCTGATACATTGTGTATTTGAAAACCAATCCAGCTGCTACAAATTTAAATCAAGTGGTGTTTTTAGGTGATACTAATATAGTCTAAAAAATTGCGTAGAAAAATCAGAATGGATTAACGTTCAACTTCAATACTCCCTCCGGTCCTAATTATAAGATCATTTTGATTTTTTGAAAAAAAATTAAAAATACAAAATTAATCACTTTAAATTATCTATAGTTATCTTTTTTCCTCAAAACTAATTTATTCTACTTATAAAGTAACCTATAATCTAATTACATGTGACATATATTATAATTTAGTGGTTTAATTCGTCTCCTTAACTTCCATAAAAAAAATCAAAGTGATCTTATATTTAAGATCGGAGGGAGTATTAGGGAAGTAATCTGAAATAATTTTGTAAATATTACTAATTTCGATATATTTAGTTTGGATTTCCAATTGTTTCATGAAAGTCTCATCTATATTATAAAATGCTTGACTTGCTAGTATATCTCATAGTCTATAGCTTAGGCACATTCACCAGTCAAGCACATCAATCAAGTACTCATATATAAGTAAAGACATATAGTAAAATTAGAGTTGGGAATTTGAGTCCGGCCAGCCTATTTAGGCCTTGAACTTTGATTTTGGAGCTTCTAAAAGAGAGTCAGGCCTAACAAACTGGTATTGGAGGGCCAATGGCTCAAAAGGGCAGGTCAGTTAGGCCCTTTTATTTTTTATTTTTTTATTTAAAATTGTTATTTTTTTTATTTAATCTTCCATATTTGCACACATGAAAGGATTGCTTTATTAATTGAATACTTGTGAAAGGATGAAAATGCTTCAAAAATGATAAAGGAAAGCTTCAGGCTTCGATGAATTCATTTGATCATAGGATTTATTTGTTTTTTTACATAAAAATAAACAGATAAATATGATTGTTAAGTTATGTTCTTCAAAAAAATTTTGAAAGTGAAATGATGATGATGATGATGATGGTCACGATGTTGCTGATTAGTATTTATGGTTGCTTAGTTTATCTTGTGTGACTTATTTAAAAATATGGACAATATTTATCATTACTTGATAATTTATTAGTATTTGTTGCTTATTGGTGTTTGTACTGTAACTTAAAATTTATATTTGTGTTGATGATAAGGATTTTGTTGTTTTAATTTTTTTTATAAAAAAACATTAAAAATTATATATAAATGATAATCAAGCCGACTTGAAGCCGACCATTTGAGGGTTAGACTTTAAAAAATAGAGACATCCATGCTACCCCCGGGCCTAACCTAGCAAGTTAGCCTTCTTAAGACCTAATCCTTGAAAGAAAGAACGGCCTAGTTCCAAACTCTAAGTACAATGCACTCACCAGGCAAGTCATCACAATTATAATTGCCTTTTGATTTATTGATACAATTCCATTCCATTCAAAAAAAAAAAAATAGTACAATACATCCAATCAATTAAAATCTGAAGACTTTTTATAACCCTTTTCTGTGTGGAGACTTTTGATAGATATCTTTCACGCCGAGAAACACATAAAAGTTGGACCCAACGCGTTCGAGAAGAAAAATATAGCTGAGGAAGAACTTATTAGCCTAGCAAATTTACTTCATGAAGTGCGTTAATATTTTTGTTTTGGTAAAGGTGCACCCAGCACCATTGAAAAATTGTAGAGGTGCTAATAGGTTAATATAACTTTTGATCCCTGAACTTTCAATCAATTTTGGTTTTGGTCCATGAACTTTAAAATCAGTGATTTTGGTTTTCAAACTTTCGGTCAATTTTGGTTTTGGTCGCTGAACATTGAAATCGATAGTTTTGGTCTTTGAACTTTCAGGCAATTTTGGTTTTGGTCCCTGAGCTTTAAAGTTTTTTTTATTAAACTCAATGACTAAGATCAAAATTGACTTAAAGTTCAGGGACCAAAACAAAAATTGACTGAAAGTTCAATGACCAAAAGTTATATTAATAACCAACGTTTTGACCAATGAATAGGCATTTCATAAGAGACTGATTCAAAAATATACAGACTAGATCCCCTCTTTTTCCTACCCTCTCCTTTACCATCATTTTTCCTTCCACACCATTGGATCATAGATCCAATAATCTAGATTAAATCAGAATAGTTTTATAAATATTAATATTATCATAATAATAATAATTACAAAATCACTTAAATAAATTTAATCTATTAAAATATGCTTTAAACAGTTCAAAATTATAGACTATTACTATGAATTTATATTTTATTTTTCATTTTTTATTACAATTATGAATTTTCAGACCAAATTTTGAGGGATTAAATTTATTATAGTAATCTTTATTTTTATAAAAATATTTGATTAAATCTAGATCGATGGATCTTTTGATCCAATGTTGTGGAAAAGGAAAAGGAGGGCAAAGGAGAGGGTAAGAAAAGGAGAGGATCCTAATCCAAAATGTACCTCCCTCTTATATGACTATTTTATTTTAGTAATATAATATTGGTTCAATGACAAATACCATTTAATTTATATTAAAAATACACGTAAAATACCACTTTCTATATTTTATGTGTGTGTGTGTCTGTTTTGATGGAGGGTATTTATATAGTCTTTAGCTATAAAGAAGAAATAGTCTATACCATAAATTTAAAAGGAGTTAAACATATCACGTAATTAACGTGAAAATAATTAAATGCAACTCTGTGTACAATTGTTATGTCCAAAATCAGAAGAAATGCATGATGTTGATTTTATTTGATACATTCACTACATAATCAATCTATAATTTAAATATTCACTAAAAGGAACAAAAGTTAAGAGTATGGACTTCATAATCGTATGGTTGGGGACGTTAGAAAAAACATCTAGGTAGGATTTTTAAAGTATGTATTCTTATCTGTAGCCAACAAAGGGTTAGTATATTTCAAATCCCACGTTATCAATCAGATAATCAATTTATAAGCTTAAGACCGAATAGAAATTGCTTTCTGTAGTTTTAAAGAAAAAAATATGTCACCATATATAACACTATATTCGTAAAATATAAATCGGAATATACAGATTCAATATTAGGACTGGAGTCCAATATTTATTTATGATTACTTTGATGTAGTTTCAAATTTTATTTTGTAATTGTTCAATATGTGTATCGTCTATTTTATAAATTGTTGTCTTCTATTTACTTAAAATAGGGAATTTTTAAAAGGAATACATCCAAAATTAATGAATACGTATGCCTTCAGACATAATGAATACCCACAGAATTTTTATTTTTCATTATGTCCCTTTTGTCTAATGGTAAATCCAGATGTAAAAAGCGGCATTGTATATATGTAAGTTATTTTAAAAAATTTCATCTCCTTTAATCTGTCTATTTCGAAGTTCAAAATAATATTTTTTAAGGTTTTCTATTAGGGTGAAGGTGTAATTTTGACAATTAAGTATCATGAGAAGAGCATATGACCCCATCAAATCTATAAATGTACAAAAATAGCAATAAACTTTGATAAAACAGGATAATTTCAATAATGACATTATTTTGGCTAAACGTCCGTTAATTTGTAAACTATTTGGCCTTACTTTTCTCTAGTAAGATATTTCTTTTGGGTTAAAAATTTTCTTTTCACTTTAATAGTCTCTAATTATTTTCCCCCACAATAACCTCTTTTGAGACTAAAAGTAATCCCCCCAAATTATTGTCCTTAAAATAAGGGAGAAACTAAACATTTAAAGTCCTCAAAATATACCTCCAATTCCTCAATTATCCCCATAATTCATCATTTTTCATTAATTAATTCCTAACTACACTCTCTAATCCTTAATAAATGTCTAGGATGTTACAAGAGGAACACGTCAAAGGTAGTAGCTAGATAAGGTGATTTATTGAGGATTAGAAGGTGTAATTAGGAACTAATTAATGACAAATGATCAATTATGGGGATAATTGAGGAATTTGAGTTATTTTAAGGACTTTAATTTAAAGTCTTAGTTTCTCCCTTATTTTAAGGACAATAATGTGGAGGAAAATTACTTTTAGACTTAAAAAGAGATTGTGAGAAAAATAATTAGAGAATATTATAAGTAAATTTTTGAACGTGAAAAGAAAATTTTCAAGGAATTCAGGGCCTGGTAGTTTTAAAATAACAAACGTTTGGCCAAATTAATGTCATTGTTTAAATTATCCCTTTTTTTATCAAGTTTATTGCTATTATTGTACCTTTACAAACTTAATGGTGTAATATACTCTTCTAATAAAAAAAATTCATCGTCAAAATTGCACCTTCACCCTTTTATATTGTAAACTTATTTACTCTAATAACGTTAATTTATTTTTGAAGTCTAAAGTGATATTCCGGTTAACAATCACACAAAGAACACGTGTAAATGAAATAGTAGAAAAAGTTTTTAGTTTTTATTTAGTCATGGAGAAAAGCAAGAATATACTTTATTTTATATAATTAATTTTTATCAGATTACTAATTTCAAAAATTATCCTTATAAGTAAAGTTAAATTATTAATTAACCAAGCAAAAATAAGATATTGCACTGGTTGAAGTTTTATAACCGGATTTTGTATATGCTACGAATAAACAGATCCTTCCATTTTATTATCACAAATGTTGCCAAAAAAAATTTACTTTTAAGAGTTGCCAAAGACTTGTTTACAATTTCCTTATTCTGAGTAGTTTGTATTTCTGTTTCCTTGATAATAAAAAAAGTTGTTTGAAATTTTCATAATAATTAAGTTTCATCTTCATATTTCAAGAAGATATTAAATTATTTGTTTTCTATTTCCCGGTTATTAATGCATTCATTAAGTTGTCATCAAAACAGCAAGTTGATGCAAAGAAAAAGAAAGAAAATGATATTAGTGATGAGGAGAATCATTTTGTTCCCCAATTCCAAATCAAAGTGGATCTCTACGTGATAATTCATTAATTCAAGTGATTTAAGTGTGCATTTTGAGATTAAAATTAGGGGATTAATTTGGTAAAATTTGTATTATAGTACAATTAATTAGTATGTGCACTTGAGTAGTGAAAATTGAGATTAAATGTGATTCTTTTTCTTGATTGTGAAATTACAGATTTGCCCTCTTTTTACTTCTTATTATTATTTCTTTATCACAAGGGCAAAAATGGAATTTGCACAAAATGAAATAAAAAAAGAAGAAGAAAGGCTCCAGAGTTGAAGCTGGGAAGCCGGAAGCAGAGAAAGGTTTTTGACATTGAGGGCTGAGAGGAGTGGTTCACGCTGGTGACATGAGCAGAGAGACGATCAGGTTCTTTGGCTGGTGGAGAACGAGAGAGGAAGGAGAGAGCGAGTTTGAGATTCAGTTATGCTTTGAGTGCCAGTGTGGCAAGGGAGACGGTTAGAGAAATTAAAGGGAAGAAGAAGGAGAACGAATTCGGTCTAGATGCAGAGACGAAGGGAAGTGGTTTTTCCAACGGCATATATATATATATATATATATATATTCAATTCTAGGAAGGTGGGGATCATTCCTTCACTTCTATTCATCGTTCATTTTCTCTCTCCCATTCTCCTTCACGGCCTCCATTTTCTTCCTAGCCCTTTCATCGTCTTCAATCCATGGTTTCACTGATTCTGATTGTAGTAGCAGATCCTGAACGAGCAATGAGAGGCTAAGTGCTTTGATTTATCTTGACACTACTACAAAAAACATTTTTCACGTCTCTTTTTTTGGACTTTTCACGTCTCTTATTGGTGAGACGTGGATAGAGGAGACGTAGCAAGTCGGAACTTTCCACGTCTCATTTTAAATATGAGACGGGGAAAGTGGACACTTTCCACGTCTCCTTTTCAAAAATGAGATTTGGAAAGTGAGACTTTCCACGTCTCACATTTAAATGTGAGACATAAAAAGTGCCCAGTATCAACTTTCCACGTCTCCTTTTACAAAAATGAGACGTGGAAAGTGAGACTTTCCACATCTCACATTTAAATGTAAGACGTGGAAAGTTCCCAGTGCCAACTTTCCACGTCTCTTTTTTAAATAAGAGACTTGGAAAGTCTTTTTTTTTAAAAAAAAAAGGGGTATTTTTTTAATTATGATGATTAACCCCAATCCAAAAAAAAACCCAATATTTTATCGTAATAATAGAAATACAACATTTAAAATGAAAAAATGAACTAATTTTATTATTTATAGCCAAAACTAATATTACAAAAATGTTATAATACAACTTTTATCATTTAACAGAAAATATTCTCATACTTCCTACCAATTAAGACACAATCAAACTCAATAAAATCTACAACAATAGTGTGGGAAAACATACTACAGGCGGCATTTTTTAAATACTAGAGTGACCCTTAACCTTATCATCTGCAACACCATTGAGAATAGGCAAGTTGTTAAGGGATTCATCAAGACCCTCAAAAAATGCATTCCCTCCTATATTCTCCTTAACATTCCCAGCCACATTACCATCTCTTTCAGCAACCAGAAATGATGACAGCAAAATTGGCTACAAATTTGACCAAAAATTCACAAGTTCACATGGAAATCCCAGCAACAACTTGAGGAAGTGTAAACACAATTATTAGAATAAGTTCCTTCTGCCTGATTAGGAAAACTGCAAACAACATTAACAGCATCAGAATTAGATGCAGTTGACTTGTAATGACCAAAGTGAAACTTAGAACAACTACCAACAATGTACTATATTCAAATATATAAGAATCAATCTGATGGATAATGATGGAACATGCATCCATCAACTACCCAAATGGTAGTTTATAATTGTGTTTACATTATATAATATAATACTCTAAAGTTATAAATTCATATTCATTTATTCAAATAATATTCACCATTCAGGACTGAAATTTCACTTACTGCATGCAGAATTGTTTTTGAAACACCTATAACACACATTGTCAATTACTCCACTTAATTAACTTCCCCTTAAAACTTTAAACTTCAATCATTCCTAAGCTTAACAAACAACATTCATTCAAAACTTGGAGTAATTGGTTTAACTCTTAGAAAATCCCAACACCATTTAAAATCAAATTTTGACATAAAGAAGTTGACAGAAAACTCAGCTCCACAAACCCATTAAAATCCTCATGTGTATATATATATATACCTATTACTCATTTTTTCGTCAAGAATTAAACCAAACAGAGCAAGTTAAAAAAAATACTTTAATTGCTTCAAACAAGGCAGGAAATCGCTGAGACATCACAACCCAAAACATCAATCACAATTGCTCTTTCCCTGTCACTGAAACCGTCAACTAGCACCAGCAAGAACAGAAAAATTCCACTACAATTTACTACCAAACAGAACCATATTTGGACCAAAATAGAGCAGAATAAAATCAACACATGCTCAGAAAATTGTCATATGCAAGGTAATTTATTTACTTGACTTACTCCTATCAATCATCATTTAACAATCACCATTTATACTCCCTAGCCCAGCAGAGGGAAAAGCAAAAATCAAACAGAACAGGGAAGGACAGAGCTCGAATGAACACAATGGCAGCAGAATTCAATGATACATGTTCCTAACAAATTTGATGGAAAATTCTACTCTTACTAATAGCCAAATTCTTACCTACACATGTATTTAGTAAAACTAATATAACCCTGCAATATTAGATTACAAAGGATGATCTGAACATTCAAGATAACAATAATCAAGAATCAAATATAGCTGTGAAATAGTTGTATTTCGAACAAACAGACCAACATGTTAATGAATAGCATTATTCTTCAAAACTATCACTATCTAATATATCAAGAAACTTAAAAGTCACAAAAAACAAAACATTTGAAAAAGAATATAGGGTCTAATACATGAAAAAGTCAGGAGTGTGGTAACAATGAAGCTCATAGAAACCTGAACATTTATCCATGAAGCTTGGCAAGAAAAGTCACTTCCGATCACGAAACAACCGAATTTAATAAAATACATGTTCTAAAGGCCAAAAGTAAACATGAGGAACTGGAAACGAGTTGATTAAGCCATGAAAATGAAATAATGTGAAAATCACAAGAAAATAAGGCTCACTTTTCATCGATTTCAACCCCAGACCACCGGAAAATCACGCTAGAACAGTGATAGGATTTAGGGCTTTTGAAAGAAATCATCCAAATATCAAGCCACTACTCAAAATCTTGCCCGAAAACCTTTAAATCGAAACCTAAGCTTCATTTTTATGAGTTTAGGAACTCCAAAAACCGATTTGACTCCCCCTTACTCGCTCGAATAGAACTAGAAAAAGAAGAAAATGGAGAAAAGGAGCTAACCTAGGACCAAATCGGCGTTCCCCAAGCTCTTGAGCTACTTGCCGCCGTGAAATTGTCATCTTCCATGTGTAAAGTGTTTAATCCATGTCTCATAAAGTTATCTTGAATCCACGTCTCATAAAATTTATGAGACGTGGATTAAACACTTTCCACATCTTATAAATTTTATGAGATGTGGAAAGTGAGAGAAATTTTTTTTTTCTTTTTTTTAAGTGAAATCACGTCTCATAAATTTTATGAGACATGGATTAAACACTTTACACGTCTTATAAATTTTATGAGATGTGGAAAATTATTTCCCGCCTTCTTTTTTCATTTTTTTTGCTTGTTTGTGTTTACCGCCTTTTTTGGGTAGAATTCACGTCTCATAAATTTGTGAGACGTGGAAAATCCACGTCTCATAATTAAAAAAGAGATGTTGAAACTTTTTAACATATTTACAATTTTGCCACCGCCTTTTTTCTACATCTCATATTTAAAAAAGAGACTTGAAATGGGGACGTAAATACTGTTTTTTGTAGTAGTGTGAGAGGAAACCTAATCCTGCGCCAGAGTTCTTCAATTAGGGAGTTTCTTATCCTCTTACCTTGTTCTTTCACGATTCTTGGTCTAGTTGATTCTTGAAGTATATATGTGTAGAGGATATTTGAGCAATTGAGTTGTTCTTCAACTGAGTTGTTCCTGGACTAATTTTTTGTAATTTGATCTCTGATTTTCATCTAGTTGTTTAGAACTCATCATTGATTGAATGAATGATATAGGTGCATTTCTAGCTGAAGTGTTGTTTGTCCAGGTTGTTGAATTGCAATTCTAAGCTCACTTATCTGTGATTGTTTCATTTTCTGGTTTAATTGATTACTTTAGTTAGGAATTCAATTGAGTTAGAGATTGAGACTTGCATGATTTCTGTAATAATCATTTTCCTTAGTTAGGAATTTGAATAGTACAGAGATTGTGCTTAGAATCAAGATAGACTCCCATTTCCTTTCACTGGCAAGGAAGGATATGGTAGAATCTCAAGGGAAGTCTCTCATCATTGACATATCTTTCTTCTTACATTTTCACATTTCATTTTCTGCTTTAAGCATTTCTCTCAATAGAAAAAAAAAATTAGTTAGTGTTAGATAGCTTTGAATCTGAAATTTGGTTTAATTTGTAAGTACTTTACAATTTAATCACATGTCTAGCCAAGAAAGTATGGAATTCAACCTAGGTTATCTCACTATGCTATAGAGAGTAATCTAATTAATTTTTGAGGCCTATATGACAAGGTTTATCACTACGGTATAAAATATGTCAAATTGTATGTTATTGGGAAAAAAACTTCGTCTAAACTTCTCAGTACGTATATTAATGTTATATGATATATTCACTACATAATCTATCAACAATTTAAACATATACTTCTGAAAGTAAAAGAAGTTAAGTATATGCATCCTTTTACAGCACTGTTGTGGACCTTTAAAGACATACCAATGGCAGGATTTTTAAAGTACTATGTATTTTCTCATATGGCACAAAGAAATTGCTTTATGTAGTTTAAAAGAATTTTTTTTTTAAAAAAAAATAGATAAGACCTAATAAAATGAAGGTTGGTTCGGTTAAGTTCGAAGTTTATTGCTGATGTTGTTATAACATTGTTAAAAGAAGGAGATGGCTTGTGAATAGTTATCTGAGTCACAAGCCGACCATAAGCCTTCGGCTCCTGACTGTGAATGAGGAATATTCTTGTTGGAGAAGGAATATTCTGTGGTTAAGATTTATATGGTATATTGATGATTTGTAATTATTCCCAAACACCATCAAATAATTATCTCTCCTTCAAAAAATTAGTGTAGAACCAATTTGCTTGTAATTTATATTAAATTTATAACTTATTCTTTCGAATAGAACAATCAATGGGAAGTTCAAGAGCAAGAATCACATATAATTAGTGTTATGGACTTCAATGGAACAGGAGCAAGATTAGACCTCTACAAAGAGATATGGGGACGAAGAGATAAATGAGAGTGCTAATATTTTAATTTGATTTTAAATACTATATATTGCATCTTTCGGTCGCATACTTTCATGGTGGTAGCTTATAAGTTTGTTATTAATAACTAGATTTTTCTCCCCCGTGCGATGCACGGAAGTTAAAAATAAAAATGAAATAAACTAAAGGGTATAATTTTTTGAGTAACTATTTTATGATTAAAAATATTACTTGAAAACAATAAAAGTTGATTACATATGGATATAAATAATCTAAATCATTGATTGCAATTTTTTTAATAAAAGAGAAAATATGAATTATTTTTAAAAGGCTTATTGCAAAATTGTGAGTTATCAAAATACATATTTATACTCAATAAAATAAATACTCACATATTTATATGTTCATTAAATATTTGATGACAACAAAAGTTGATTTCATAGGAGTATATATATTTGCGATGTAGAGAACCAATACAGAATTGTGGGTTTATAAAAAATATTGTTTCAAGCAGTCAGTTATAACAAATAGACTTAAGGGAAATATACAAAAAAAAAAAAATTAAAGCAATCAGTTAACAATGTGATTCAAATTTCAAACGTAAAACTTTCTAAACTGCAAATTCATCAATACTTCATTGCCTAAATTATTGACCTAATTAAACATAGCAAATATTTGGTTAATTTCAAAAGCCAAAAATGTAATGTTAACAATGGAATTCATCGAAATTCCAATTCCAATTTTCCAAATACTAAAATAATTAATCCTTTGCTGCCTAAATTATTGTTAAATTTGAGGAGCCCAAAAGTTTATTGTTAACAGTGGAATTCAAAATTCAAATCTAATTTTCCCAGATACAAAAATAATTAATTTTCCTTTGCTCAATTTTAAATAACTTTTAAAATTAAAAAAACACCTTCTCAAAAGTAGAAATATATGATGAATAATGATTAATTATTGGCAATGAAATTTGAAATCAAGAATAAAACCTTCCATTATGGCTTTGATTATGTGAACATGTGGACCAATAATTGAGTTAAGTAAAGATGATGTCATTGGACATGTGGACTAATAGAATTGTTGCTAGGAGCTTTCAAGAAATATATTGATAGATTGGAGTTATTGTTTTACCATCGCCATTACCTCTATCCAAGATTGTTACCACCATTGTATTACTTTTATAGTTTTAATTTACTTTCATATTAATTACCAATTAAATGCTAGCTACCAATTAAAATACATGATGACTCCCCATTTATCATTGATTTAAGGCATATTAAGAATATATTTGGGAGTCATCAATGTAAATTAAGGGTATTTTAAGAGCTTTTGAGAGAAAATTGTGCAAATATATCATATGAGCTTAATTTGATTATTTTTGAGATAAATATATATGATAATTTATAAGTTTTAATTGGCAACACTACTACAAAAATGGGCTATTGCGGCGCCCCAATAGCGGCGCTTACAGCTCTAAGCGCCGCAATTGTTGTGGTTGGTACCTATATCGGCGCTTACTGACATAAGCGCCGCTATAGGGTAATATTTTTATATTTTTATTTTTTTTTGTATTTATGAAACCTATAGCGGCGCTTATTTTAGTAAGCGCCGCTATAGATGAGACAGGAATTTAATATTTTTTAAAATATTTTATTCCAATTAATTTTTTTATAAAAATGTATTTTTTGTTAATTTTCAAAAAGAAAATAATTAATAATTAATACAAAAAATTAATATTAAATATTAAATAATTAATTATTTAATATTAATATAATTAGTTAAATATTTAATAAAATATTCCTATTTATTTTTAAAAATAAATAATATTTTTGGACTTATAAAAAAGAAAACAAATATTAATATAATTATTTAAATATTAAATAAAATAATCGTAATTATTTTTAAAAATAACTGATATTTTTGGGATTATAAAAAATAAAATAAATATTAATAAATAATTAATATAAGAATTTAATATTAAATATTTAATTAATAATTAAATATTAATTTTTTATTTTTTATTTTTTAATAATTACCTATACCGGCGCTTTTGTTCGAAAGCACCGGTTTTTGTGTATTTTTAATTTTTTATTTTGATCATCTATACCGGCGCTTTTTTAAAAAAGCGCCGGTATAGGATATTAATAGAAGAATTTAATATTAAATATTAATATAATTATTAAAATATTAAATAAAATATTCCAATTAATTTTTTATAAAAATGTATTTTTTTTAATTTTCAAAAAGAAAATAATTAACAAATAATAATTAATACAAGAATTTAATTTAAATATTAAATAATTAATTAATAATTAATTATTTAATCTTAATATAATTAGTTAAATATTTAATAACATATTCCTATTTATTTTTAAAAATAATTAATATTTTTGGACTTATAAAAAAGAAAATAATTATTAATAAATATTAATATAATTATTTAAATATTAAATAAAATAATCCTAATTATTTTTAAAAATAATTAATATTTTTGTGATTATAAAAAAGAAAATAATTATTAATAAATAATTAATATAAGAATTTAATATTAAATATTCATTTGTATTTTAAATTTTTTAATAATTACCAATACCGGCGCTTTTGTTCGAAAGCGCCGGTATAGGTTAAAAAAATGGAGGGAACTTTCCCTCCATTTTTTCGTGTATTTTTAATTTGATCACCTATACCGGCGCTTTTTTAAAAAAGCGCCGGTATAGGTGAAAAAAATGGAGGGAAATTTCCCTCCATTTTTTCAGTCAAAGGCCTATCCCGGCGCTTTTTAAAAAAAGCGCCGGTATAGGTGAAATAAATGGTGATAAATTCTCCCTCTATTTTTTCCTACAGCTCGTGAGTTGTTTCTTTTGTACCTCTTTTTTCTCTGCAAACTTCAGCTCTTTCAAGCTCGTGAGCTTCAACCATTGTCAAAGCTCAACAACACGTCGTGCCCTCTCAAGCTTCAGCCGATGCTCCCTCTCACGCTGTGCTCCCTTGCTCCCTCCAAGCTCCCTCCAAGCTTCAGCCAGCCACCCGTGCTCCCTTGTTCTCTTCCCATTCTCTTTAATTTCATCGTAGGTAAGCTTTCTTCGCCTTCTTCCATCTTTAGATTTCTCAATATAGTTTCTTAAGGATTGAAAGAAGAGATTGAAAGGTGTTTTTTGAAAGCAAAATAAATAAGTAAGGGCTTTAAAGTTGGCTAAAGGAAGAATAAGGCTTAGAATCGGTACTCATGGTGTGTTGATTATGCTTGGTTCTGTGATTTTTAAATTCTGAAGTTACTGATTCATTGTTGAGAAATATAGGATTTTGACCCTAATCAAAAGAAATTAATGATTACAAGTGTTTATGATACAATATATATGATTTTTGAATACTAATGCAGGTGGGTATGTATAGAATTATTTAACCCTAAACGCCTAAAATGTATAGAATTATTGGTATTTTGGTACTAATGTAGGTGGTGTTCATAAAAATAAGTGGTTTATTTTTTTAAAAAAAATATACACCTATAGCGGCGCTTTTCACGCTAAGCGCCGCTATAGGCCTACCCAATAGCGGCGCTTTGTAAGCGCGGCGCTTATATATAGGGTCAAAAAAAGTGCCGCTATAGGGGATTTCTGTGGTAGTGCAAGTTTTCCTTACATTCATACATGTTTTTTTATAGGTAAATATGGATATTATAAGTAAGGAAGGATAAGAAGATTGAAGGAAAAGAGTAGAGAAAGCTAGAGCTCACTTCTGGAAAGTTATAGAAAATTGCTTCTAGTGTCATGGCACTGCACCAGAAAAACCTAAACACATATCATCATTTTGTAGCCTTTTTAAACACCTAGGCAAGAAAATTTGATACCCTCTGACAAATCCCAAGATTTACACATATTTCATATCATTTTGGAGGTATTTTATCATGATATTTGGGCATTAATGGATATCTTGTGAAGAAATTATGTTCTAGAATAATTACATGCACTTAGTGGTAAAAAGGGCATTTTTGGAATGTTTTTGTGATTACTCTTGATTTAATTGATTATTTGGAGCTATTCATATTTCTTGAGATTATTTTATATTGTAGGAACCTTGAAGAGGGGAGAAATTGGGGTAAGAAGATGAAAATCCAAGAAAAAAAAAATACAAAATACAAGTTTCTGGACTAATTATGAAAATTACAGAAAAGACCCAAAACTTTCTGAATATTTGCAGTTTAGTCCCTCCCCGCCATGGGATCCCACGACGAGGCCCACAGTGAGGGTCCAAAAATTTTCACATGTTTTTGGCCTAGGCCATGGCACCCCATAGCGAGGACCACGGCGAGGCCCTGATTCTGCAACAAACCAGACTTGTTCTTTAGGCCAACCCGAGTCTAAACCAAAGCACCCACTCTTGACCCAATTTGAGGGGGTATTAGGCACGAAAATTCAACCCAAAAACACAGATTTGGAGCCACCATACAAACCCTAACCCTCATTCTCTCTCAACTCTCTCATTCAATTTCCATCTTCCATCCTTTTCTCCTCTATTTTTCCATGGCTTCCATTTCCTTCTACCTTGTTGGTGTTCCTCCCATGAAGAGTAGTAGCTAGGCTCCACCATTCTTGGTGGTGGGAGCCAAGGGATGAACGTGAAGTATTTAGTAGGGGAGTTTTGTTTCTAATCTTCTTCCTCTTGTTATGCTTATGTTTTTCTAGTGTTCTAGGGACATTTGTGTAGCAATTGGTTGTGTTCTTCAATTCCATATGTTATATGAAGATTAGTTACTCTTTTTATGTTGTTTCCTTCTTGTTGAATACTTGAAATTGTGCTATTTTAACTTTGAGTTTAATGAAAAATATGGGTTCATGATTTTGTTACTCTCTTGTGAATATCTTGTGCTAACTCAAAGTAGCTTGGTTAGTGGATCAAAAATTTTAAGTGGTTTGCTTGAATGAAATGTCATATAAATTAATTAATTGTGTTTAGACATTGGGTAATCACTATTTTCAACCTTAATCTTTGTTTGAGTGGCCATCAATGAGTTAGGGTTAATTGAGAAATTAAGTGCAATTGTGGGGTGGCCCAAGTTGTGGATTTAAAGTCTTGCATGATTAATTATTTCTTGGTTTTAAATTTAATCAAATTAGGATAAATTAAGTAATTTGCGGGATTCCAGAATTAATTAAGTTAACCTAAGCCTAGCCTAGAGGGGTTCCTCTAGGGGTATTTCGAAATTCAAATAGAAGCTCCACAAAAATCTTTTGAAGCAGTGAATCCCAAAGCTCTCACTTATCAAGAATGATTTTTATCCCATTTTAATCCAAATCTCCCTTTATCCAATCTTAATTTGTTTTGGACATATCATACTTTCACACAACTGTTATATGAAAATCAAACAAAAAATGCTTTTACCAGCCCATTCGTTTTGCATCTAGTTAATAGGAATCTTTTGCGTTAGGCTCCTCAAGAGAATGACACCCGGGGATAGCTTTCACTATCCCCTTGGTCTCTAATTTTCTTAAAGGGTGGGTCTGAGGTGGCATTGCATCGATCTTACCCAATTTCGAAGCTCTTCAAGTGATGCCATTGCCGGGGAGCCAAGTATTGGTTCCCTTGTAGCGGGTTTCAAACTTGTTTTGGTCGGGTCTTGCCTCTAGTTGTATTTAGCTTAGTTGCATTTAGGTCTAGTTTTTCTTTTTGCATACCATACTTTGAAAACCCCTAAAAATTAGCATAAATACTTGCTCTTGCATTTTCTTTGCTTATTGACATACTTGTGTGCTTGGTTGCTTTAGTGGTAGATTTATTGCACTAACTGTGAATGCTTGCTTTTGCTTGATTTTGAGTGCATTAGTCTATCTCCCAAGACACATTTTTGGTGCTTGAAACATACTTGTGCATAGCATACCATTTTGAACTCTCTTTCAAAATTTGGCCACTTAACTTAATTTCTTGCATAAAGGGTATTTTTGGAACATTAGTGGCCAAAATTGGATTTCAAACTTTTTCGAGCTTAAATGTTGCATCCCATACTTGCTTTGACTATTTGACACTTTTTTGAAGTGGTACATCATATTTTCATTCAACTTGTGTATTTTTTGAAATTTTCCTAAGTTCGCTACAATTTCACTCTGCTCATTATTATGCTTTTTGTCCCTCACTGTAGACCCCCACGGTGATGCCCCATGGTGAGAGTTCTCACACACACCTTGCTCTTTGCACCTCACCGTACCTAGCCACGGGGAGGCCACCTAATAGCATTTATTTTGCTGATTTTTGCTGCCCTCTCACTGTTTTTGCTGCATATACACATCATACTCATACTCATACCATACTCGCATATACATACTTGATACACTTCCATACACCACATTCCATTCATTTTGCTTAAGTTTTGTACATTCTAAGTCCTGGTTGCTGCTGATAGTCCACTTGTTGTCTGTGCCTTGTGTGACTCAACCTTGACTTGTTCTTGATTTCTTCTATTTGTTTGTGCTGCATTATGCATGATTAGAGGGAGAAGGAGAAGATCAAACCTTCCACCCATTAACCTTAAGATTGAGCGAACCCTTTCCTAACTTGGGAGAGCCAATCTAGGTGATCCCCCTAGCCCAATTTTAGGGGAGTGTTCTTCTAGGGAGTCTAGCATTTCCTCTCACTCAGACAAGAAAATTCTATCCACATAGAAATCCCTTTAGAAATCCCATAAATGGCCCACTAACCACCCAACAACAACATTCTTAATACTAACCCACCACCTCCTAATGGTCACAATGGTGAGGGTAAGGAAAACAATGATATTCCTACGAGAAGGAGTATTAGGGAGGTCACATCTAATGGTGTCACATTTCATCTATTTCAAACTGCATATCATGCTCAAAATGCTGATTTTGAGATTAAGGGACCTCTAATTGTATCTTTGCCTCAATTTATAGGTTTATAGGGGGAAGACCCATATGGCCATCTATATGGGGTCCACCTTGCTTGTACAAGCATGAAGCCGACATGCACAAACCTAAATGATGTGCAGCTTAAAGTCTTTCATTTTTCGTTGGATGGGAAGGCCAAGGAATGGTTCAGACTGCTCTCTAGACATGATGAGAATGGCTTCACTTCTTGGGCAAATTTGAGACAAGCATTCCTAGAGCACTACTTTCCAAATGTCAAGACCGAAGATTTGAAAAAGAACATCTATTCCATCAGATAAGACCTATCTAAGAGCTTCTATGAGTATTGGTGTCAATTCTAAGAGTTATTGGTCAAGTATTCCAACTATCAGATCATTGATGAGCAGCTCAATACTTACATAAGGGGCTCTTTCCTAATGAGAGAGGCTGTAATTGGCATGGTTGCACAAGAAGGGGGTGAATTGTGCTTTTCAGAAACTTAGCCGGATGAATCAGAATTTATACTGGTTCAGCCCAAACTCTTGGCCTACGTCCAGTTCTCCAACTTTTAGTTGGGTTCCACTAATCCTCAAGATTCAAATAGGCTCTTGAGTGCCTTTACAAGTGATCTCTCAGTAAGAGCTTCTTCTCACAAATCACTCCCCCTTACAACTTGTAAGAGTACACCCCTTTCCTCTAGGATCCCACTATCCCAAGGAAATCACTCATCACTCAATAGATAAATAATTCAGTTACAAGCTTGCTCACACACTTGAGCTGATAACGTTACAGATTGAAGAACAATATGAGAGAACTCAGATTGAATCGATTGTCTTAGAAAATAGGTAGTTGGATTTCACTTAATGCTCTCTTCCAACCAATTTTCAACTTCAACTCTTTTATAGTCCTTGTAGAATTTTTGCCCGTTGGATGAGGTCTGAGTTTTCTGTGCAACAATCTGAGAAGCCAGGAGAGAGAGATAGAGATCTGGAGATTGATGATGGTTCTGAGTTGCATTTAATGCTCCAGAGTAGTTGATATACTTTTTTTCTTCCTTTTTCTTCAGTATTATGTACCAGATTCTGTGTTGCAGAGTGTAACGGCTATTTGGTTAAGTTTCTTTGTGTCTAACGTTAACTTCCCAAAATAGCAACAAGTACATCTTGCAATATAAAGATAGTTAGACATGAGAAAAGAAACAAAATTGAATTTCCTTGATTGTCAATCGATTGCCAGATATGTCAATCGATTACTCTCTCTGGCTGCCAATCGATTGCCTTCAGATTGGTTCAGATTGTTACCAGCATCACTCGATTGATATGTCAGCTATCGAATAAAAAATAAATGAGTCAATCGGTTGCTTGTTTTTTTTCATCAATTACCTTGTCTCAATCGATTGATTAAGTTTCAACCGATTACACAATATTTGATTTCAAAGTAAGTTCCAATCGATTGCTTATCGATTGCACATCGATTGCAGTCCCAATCGATTGCTTTTACAATCAATCGATTGATCGCAGTCTGATAACTTAGAATAATTTCGTGCTACAATCGATTATCCATTCTTCCTATTGATTGACAGTCCCCAATCGATAGGCAATCGATTTGCTATCGATTGCATAATATATTCTCCTATCAATTTCCTGTTCTTCCAATCGATTGCTTAACTTAGATTTTGGGAAACAGTTTTTCTAATAATTTCTCTAAGTTAAGATCTCATAAACCTATAGCCAAAGTCATGTTTGGTTATCATCAAAATTCAAAGTTCAACATTCTCCCCCTTTTTGATGATGACAAAACATACTTGGCTAAGAGAAATAAAAAACAATATTTATGAGATGAAAATTTTATCAGAGAATGTTCAGAGTTATTTCAGAAAGCAGATGTGAATATAAACTATGAGCTCATAATATTATTAAGCAAATAATGGTTAGTACAAAGAAAAGTTCTACAAGAGAGTACTAAAACGAAGCAAAAGTAAAAAACATTAGTCATAATTCAAAATGAGTTAAAAATAAATATGACAGATGCATGAGGGAAGGGTTTGGTTTAATCTGAGTCAGAGCTACTAGTCCAATATTTTGTGTTCAGGTCATCGTCACAAGACTCACTGTTGTATCCTCCAGAATCAGTTGAGGGTTCTTCCAGAAGCTCAGTTTCAATCACAACCTCCTTCTTCTTAGCAGGGGCTTCCTTCTTCTTTGCCAGACCTTTCTTCTTGGAAGGAGGAGGGAAGTAGGAGAGCAACTTGTCCAAGCGCGACTCTTTCTTCTGCTTCTTTTTGGGAGGAGGCTTGGCTGCTTTTTCTTTTCCTTTAGGTGCAGCCTTCCTCTTTGGGGAAGGATTGGGCTCCTCAATTACTATGCCCTTTAAAGCCTTTGAACCCTTTTTGGTTGGAGCTTTAGGAGAAGGTTTAGGTGCAGTCATCTTAATCCTCTTTTTCTTAGCTTCAGACTGAATCTCAGGTGCTTCTTCCTTATCAGACTTAATGAAATCTTAAATAGTCTGAATGGCATCCTTCATAGCTGGCTTGCCTTTGAATGAGACATTTCTCCTAAGACCCCAACTAGGAATCACAGCTTGAGGCATATCAGGCTTTTCATCTTTCTCTGCCTCTGCCTCTGTAGCATCCTTGGCTTCCCTTTCTTGTTTGCTTTTGGTTAGCCTCTCACTCAGCTCTTCCACTTGATGGTGGAGTTCATCTGCCTGTTGGTGAAGATGAGGGATTATATTTACTGATACTAGCTGAGGTTCCTGATATAGCATCATAGCTAGGCTTAAATCTTCTTCCTCGACAGTGCCTTTCCTTTCCAGAACTAGGCTTGCATTTGAGGGAGGTACATTAGGAGGACTAGGTTCCTCATGAGTCAGATCCTCAATTTCAATTTGTTCTTCCATGATGTCTTCAGCCAACTTATGGATTTTAGGCAGGATCTGATTCAGAGTGGCCTTAGATTGCCTAGTCTCAGTTTGAATTGTTGGAGCCTCTGATCTTTTTGTTGTGGCCTCTGATCTTTCTGCTTCTTTCTCCCCGTTTTTGTCATCATCAAATAGGGTGCGTTGGGCTAGGGGAGAGGGTGCTGAAAGAGAAGAGATGGATGTATTAGTGGAGGAAGGTGGTGAAGGGAGATTGGGAGAGGTGATGGGGGCTGAGGACTTCTTTCTGGCATAGGTGTGAAATGGATGCTTGGTGTATCTGGGAGTGTGGATGATGGTGGAAGGAAGAGAGGAGGGTGGCTGAGAAGGAAGAGTAGGGGAAGGTTTTATGGTGGGTGGAAGTGAGGGAGGTGAGAATATCTGTTGAGGAGATTTGAAGGGAGAGTGATGGGGGAAGAGAGAGGTGTGGTGATAAGAGAGGATTGTGGGGTATCTTGTTTCTTGGAAGGAGGATGAGGTGAAGTGGTCTGTTGGACAGGGGAGTGTGTATGGTGTATGGGTGAGTGGTGATGGGAAGTCTCAAGTGTAGGGGTTGCACTTGGCTGAGTAGATGGTCCAGCACTATCTGAGGCCATAAACTGAGCGCTAGCTGCTCTTCTCTCACTTGGATGAATATAGCCCAGCATTTTCTGAGCAGTCTATCTTCCACCCCTTGAATTTGCAAGGAGACCTCATCTATTAGGTTAGTGTTGCTCTGCTCAACTAGTGTAGGGATGATGCCTTACAGATTTTGAGTCACCTTGGCAGCCACCTGATTGATGACTTCATCTAATATCATATTCCTCATGGCAGATCCAAACAGAGATGGAACTTGAGTTGTGGGAGCTAAGGAATGGGCTTCATCTTGGGCTTCCTTGGAGGCTTCAGTGTGAATAGTCTTGCCCTTTGATAGTCTGGCAGAGGTAGAAGGGACTTGAGGAACTGAGGTATGCCAAGAAGGAGCAGATCTATCTTGAGCATCACCAGGGAGTTCAATCTTCATTTTCTTCAGGTGAGTGCTGGTGAAGAGAGGGACCTCATGCACATCATTCTCTTCTAGGTACCAGATATCATTCTTTTGAAGGATGAATGATATCAGTTAAGGGAATGGCAGGGGAGCCTTGTCACTAGAGGATCCTCTGAAACTCATGAACTCCTTTGTGAGAATTTGCCCAGGTTGAGAGGCTCCCTTTTTTCAAGGTTGGAAGGATTGGATTGTCAATCTTGTTCAGTTGACTCAGATTCCCTACTTTGTTGACCATACAGCTAGAGTAGGCATAGTGAACAAGTCATCTGTAAATGGTCATGTCAGCTGGCTTCACACTTTGAGGGTCTTTGGCTTCCCCAGAAGGCTATATTTCTCCTTCTTCTGCCATTGATTGCAGAGTGGATTTGAGATTTTGAACCACTCATTCAGTGTCCTCCAGTTGAAAGAGAAGGACTTTCCTCTGACTGTAGAGGTTACTTCAATGTCAACCACCTCATTCTTGGTGGTATGGGTGCTGTTGATCTCCATCGCAATGTAAAAGCTTCTTACCGCTTGCTCCCTGTAGGGCAGATTTATTCTTAGAAATTCCTTGTACTCTGACAACCATGGAGATAAATCCACTCCCAACTGCTAGAGATGATCTATGTCGAAGCAACATGTCCTTTTGTTGATGGCCCTGTGCTTGTAGACATCACTTATTGGCAGATCCCCTTTTGTCACAAAATCCTCTGGGGGAACCACAGCCTCTTAAATGATTTTGGCTTTGGAGGTGCCTTTGTTCTTGCCAGATACCCGTGGAGCGGACTTGGATTGAACCTCCCCTTTATCTGACTTCCTCTGGGAGGTATTCACAGAGTCTGCAAATGTGACCTGCTTCTTGGATGAGGACTTGCCCTGAGAGGAGGACTCCACCAATTCAGCCATACTCTGATTCTGAAGCCTGGCTGGATCAATTCTGAGAGGATCGTCTAAGGGAGGAGGAAACTTGTCTTTTTGTACTTTCGGTATAAAACGAGGGGATTTTTCTGAGGATTCTTTCTGGGCTTTGTGCTTTTGGCTCTTAGAGGAGGATTTGGGAGATTTTGAACCAGGTAGGATCATTTTGGGAGGCATTTTGGATTTATAGAGGTGGCTGGGTGAGATTCGATTCATAACTGATAGGGTTTGAAAACTTTAAACGAAAGACCATGATTTTTGCTTAGGGCTACAAGGGTTTGGCTCGAAGAGGTGAGGACGATGATGAATAGTGAATGTAAAGTGATGCAATGGTCAAGAATTTACATCTATATAAGATTTTGGAGAGAGAAAAGTTACTGTTGGAGTTTCAATCGATTGAGAATGGTCGCAATCGATTGGAAGCAAAGATCTTTGTTCGATGGCAGAGGTTTACAATCGATTGATGCGCTAGCAATCGATTGATATATGGTGTGCTCGAATGAATCCCATGCTGACCAATCGATTGACTATCGATTGCTCCTTCCCTAGCTTCCAATTGTGGATGTTTGCAATTGGTTGACCCATGTTGCAATCGATTGGGCCTGTCCAATCGATTGGGTTGCTGCCAATCGATTAGGCCTTTTTACTTTTTACTTGAAGCCTTTTATCTTGTAATCGTCAATCGATATGCAATCGATGTCCCATCGATTGCAAATAATCTTTCACAATCGATATCAATAAATTGCAATCGAGTACACTTTTATTCTTCTGCTACAAGCCTGCAAGAAACTTTAAGACACTTCGATGCCTAATTTAGTACCTTATCATAAAAAATTCAACTAAAAGAAGATAAATTTAAAAGAGTTAAAGAAGTGATACATCTCTTACAATTCATTAGGATTCACCATTGCTAATTCGCTTATGATAAACATGAATTGCTCAGTTGCTAGAGGTTTGGTGAAGATATTTGCTAGCTGCAAGTGAGTGGGAATAAATTCCACCCTGACATCCTTCTTTTGTACATGGTCCCTGATGAAGTGATGTCTGACATCGATATGCTTAGTCCTTGAGTGATGTACTGGATTTTTGGCCAAACTAATTGTGTTAGTGTTGTCACAGAAGATAGGGACTTCTAGAAACTCCATTCCCATATCCTTCAATTGATGTTTGAGCCAAAGGACTTGAGCACAACAACTTGCAGTAGCAATATATTCAGCTTCTGTGGATGACAGGGAGACACAATTCTGTTTCTTGTTGCCCCAAGTGACTAAAGATCCTCCAAGAAATTCATACTGACCACTAGTACTCTTTTATCAGTTTTGTATCCAGCATGATCTGAGTCTGAGTATGCCATGAGATACTCCTGAGTTCCCTTGGGATACCATAATCCTAGTTCCTAAGTACCAACTAGATACCTCAGGATTCTTTTAACACATTTGTGGTGGGATTCCTTAGGTCTAGCTTGATATCTGGCACAAATTCCCACACTGAATTGAATATCTGGTCTGCTGGCTGTCAAGTACAAGAGGGAACCAATCAGTCCTTTGTATGTGGATTGATTGAAGTCCTTTCCCTCTACATCAGCATCCAATAATGCTGTGGAACTCATGGATGTATCTTCTTCCTTCGATAGATCCATCCCAAACTTTTTCAAGATCTCCTTTATATATTTGGTTTGAAAGATGAATATCCCATCTTTTCTTTACTTAATTTGAAGACCTAGGAAGAAGTTCAGTTCTCCCACCATGAAAATCTCAAATTCTCCCTGCATAGTCTTAGAAAATTCCTCACAAAGAGATTCATCAGTAGCACCAAAAATAATATCATCTACATAAATCTGAACTATAAGCATGCTTTTCCCTTTATGCAGAATAAATAGAGTAGTGTCTACTTTTCCTCTCTTATTTAATAAGAAATTACTTAATCTTTCATACTAGGCTCTTGGAGCCTGTTTTAGTCCATATAGGGCCTTTTTCAGCTTGAAAACTTGATCAGGTTTAGAGGGGTCTTCAAAACCAGAGGTTGTTCAACATATACTTCTTCCATAATATAGCCATTAAGAAAGGCACTCTTTACATCCATTTGATAAAGTTTGAAATTTTTGAGGGATGCAAAAGCTAATAAGATCCTTATTGCTTCCAATCTTGCAACTGGGGCAAAGGTCTCCTCATAATCTATGCCTTCTTCTTGGTTATACCCTTTAGCTACAAGTTTTGCCTTGTTTCTAACCACAACTCTAGATTCATCAAGTTTTTTTAAAAACCCATTTGGTTCCTATAATTGGATAATTTGATGGTCTCGGAACCAAGTCCCAAACTTGACTTCTTTCAAATTGATTGAGCTCTTCTTGCATAGCAACTATCCAGTCACAATCTGTTAGTGCTTCTTCTATGCAAAAGGGTTCAATTTCAGAAATAAATGCTGAAAAGTGCATTTCATTTTTAATCTGGCTTTCGGTTTTGACACCTCCACTAACATCACCAATTATTTGCTCAGGAGGATGATCCTTATGATGTCTCCAGGCCGAGGGTCCTGTTGGTTCATCATGAGAATCATTCTCTTGGCCTTCTTCATCCGGCGATGATATTGGTTGTGTTGAAGCTTTAGCTTTGTCTGAAAAATCAGATTCTTCCTCTATTAATGGCCTCTGTTCAGAGTCAGTTTCATCAAATACTACATGGACTAACTCTTCAATAGTAGATATTCTTTTGTTAAATACTCTATAGGCGTTACTTCTGTTAGAATAACCAATAAAAATTCCAGAATCAGCTTTAGGATCGAATTTACCTAAGTTTACCTTCCTATTGTTGTGGATGAAGCATTTGGAACCAAAGACTTTGAGATGACTTACATTTGGTTTTCTTCCTTTATAAAGCTCATATGGAGTCTTATCCATACCTTTTCGAATGTAGGGTCTGTTGGATATGTAGCAAGCCATACTCATTGCATCTTCCTAGAAAACTTGAGATACTCCTCTTTCATTGAGCATTGTTCTAGCCATTTCAGTGAGTATTCAATTTTTCCTTTCAACCACTCCATTTTGTTGAGGAGTCTTTGGAGCTGAGAAGTTATGATTTATTCCACCCTCTTCACATAGCTCAACAAAGTCTTGGTTCTCAAATTCTCCTCCATGATCTATTTTAATTGAGCTTATTTTCTGCCCTTTTTCATTCTGCACTTTCTTGGCAAACACATAGAAATCATCAAATGTATCATGCTTGGATGAAAGAAACACAGTCCAAGTGATCATAGAATAGTCATCCACAATCACAAGAGTGTATCGACTTCCTCCTAGACTTTTCACTCTTGCTGGACCAACTAAGTCCATATGGATCAGTTCCAAGGGTCTAGAAGTGGCGACTTCCTTCATAGGTTTAAAAGAGGACTTTGTTTGTTTCCCCCTTTGACATGCTTCACACAATAAATCAGTTTTTACTTTCATATGAGGTATGCCAATGACAAGATCCTTTTTGACTAGCTTATCTAATTGAGTCATGTTCACATGAGCTAATCTCTTATGCCACAGCCAACAGTTATCAGAGTTACTTATAAAACATTTTTCAGAAAATTGTTGGCTTAAATCAACAGTGTATAAATTTCCATTCCTATTAGCTTTTAAACGACATTTAAGATTGGATTTATCTATGGTTAATTCTTCCTTATCTATTATGAGGCATTCATTTGAGTCAAAGATTACCCAGTTACCTCTGTCAGTGCTCTGACTGACACTTAGCAGATTGTGACAGAGACCTTCCACAAGATAGATATCCTTGATTGCTCCAATTTCTCCTATTCCAGCAATTTTTCCTGACTGGTTTTCACCAAACCTGACTTTGGCTCCATCCTTCATGATCAGATTGTCAAATTTCTCTCTGTCACCAGTCATGTGTCTTGAGCATCCACTGTCTATGTACCACTTGTTGTTGTTGGATGCCTTAAGACAAACCTGCACATGCTAAGTAGTTTTAGGTACCCAAATTTTCTTGGGTCCTTTGGGATTAGTTTGCTGCCTTTGATCTGTATGGATTTTAGGCTGATGTGTCCCTTTGGGGATCATTTGTATAGTTCAGATATACCATATCACTTAGGATAGAATGTAGATTCAGTATGTCCCCTTCTATTGCAGAAATTACAAAAACTGAATGGTGATGAATATTTTGAAGCTTTTTTGAAAAACTTTAAGGTTTCTCTTTAGGTGCTGGCTTGCTCCCTTTCAAGGGCTTTGGTGTAGAATCATAACCTATGCCAGTTTTATCTCTAAAAGCCTTTTGATTTATGAGCATAATATCAAGAGCCTCAGTGCTCCTAGTAAATTTCTTTAAAATACTAGTGATCCTTTCATTTTCTTTTGAAAGTTTTTCATAGCCCTTGCATTCAGAATTTTCATCCTTTTGAGAAGTGATCTTTGAAATTGGTATGCAATTTGATTCCTCAATTTTCTTTTCGAGTTCCCTATTTTTCTTTCTTAGCCCAGTTATTTCTTTTGCCAATTTCACAAACTCTATGTGTAGTTCATTATATGCATTTTGGAGTTCATGAAGAGATGATTCAGAATGATATACCTCAGTGTCAGACTCCTCTTGGGCTACCAGACAGAGATTGGCTGCTTCCTCAGCATCACTAGCTTCCTTATCTGAGCTATCTCCCCATATAGAAGAGACACAGGCTTTCTTCTTGCCTTAGAATCTCTCCTTCTTTTTCTCCTTCTCCTTAAATCTCTAAAGACTTGGACACTCTGATTTGAAGTGCCCAGGCTTCTTACATTCATAGCATATAGGAGGATTTTTCTGACGATCCCTTCTAGTGTTGCTAGAGCCACCTCTCTGGAATCTTTTTCCACTTCTGAAGAACTTTTTAAATTTTCTGACCATAAAGGCCATCTCATCATCATCAACTTCCTTTTCATCTTCCTCATCCTCATCATCTTTGATGGGAGCTGAGAGAGCCAGATTCTTCTTCTTTTTATCTCCATAAAGCTCTCTTTGTGTTCTGATTGTAGTTTCATATTCTGCCAGGCTTCTGAATAGAGCAGTGATAGATCTCATTGATTCATCTCGCATTTCTTGAATGGCAGTGGCCTTCATTTGCCATTCTGGTGTAAGGATCTTCATAATTTTAGACACCTGCTCAGCTTTTGTGATTCTTTTTCCAAGAGCAATGAGATTATTTATCAAATGTGTGAATATGATCTCCAGCTCTCTGATGGGCTCTCCTTCCATTTTGAACAGATGAAATTCTGAAACTAGTTGCTCAGATCTTCTTTCTTTGACTCCTGAGGTTCCTTCATGAGCAATCTCCAGAGCATCCCACATTTCTTTAGCCGCTTCTAGATGACATACTCTGAAATATTCCTTCTGGCTGAGAGTACTCTGAATCACCAGAATTGTCTTACTGTTTAGCTCCATATTATCTTGGTCATCATTTGTAAATTCTGCAGGCAGTTTACGCACCTAAGCTCCATTTTCAATCTTCATTGGCACAATGTCTCCATCTTCTATGATCTTCCAGAGCATATATCCATTTGCCTTAATGAATGTCCTCATCTTCATCTTCCAGAAGGTGTAATGTTCTCCATTGAAGCCTGGAGGTCGGTTAATTGAGCTTCCTTCTGGGAGAATATTGTCATAACTTGCCATGATAGATCTTTGCTTCTCTTAATCGTTGGATCAAATGTTCCAAGAAGACCTGCTCTGATACCAAATGTAATTGGCAGGGTTGCACAAGAGGGGGTGAATTGTGCTTTTCAGAAACTTAGCCAGATGAATCAGAATTTATACTGGTTCAGCCCAAACTCTTGGCCTACGTCCAGTTCTCCAACTTTCAGTTGGGTTTCACTAATCCTCAAGATTCAAACAGGCTCTTGAGTGCCTTTACAAGTGATCTCCCAGTAATAGCTTCTTCTCACAGATCACTCCCCCTTATAACTTGTAAGAGTATACCCCTTTCCTCTAGGATCCTACTATCCTAAGGAAATCACTCATTACTCAATAGATAAATAATTCAGAGTTACAAGACTTGCTCACACACTTGAGCTGATAATGTTAAAGATTGAAGAACAATATGAAAGAACTCAGATTGAATCGATTGTCCTAGAAAATAGGTAGTTGGATTTCACTTAATGCTCTATTCCAACCAATTTTCAACTTCAACTCTTTTATAGTCCTTGTAGAATTTTTGCCCGTTAGATGAGGTCTGAGTTTTCTGTGCAACAATCTGAGAAGCCAGGAGAGAGAGATAGAGATCTGGAGATTGATGATGGTTCTAAGTTGTATTTAATGCTCCAGAGTAGTTGATATACGCACTACTAAAAAAAACACTTTTTAAGTCTCTTTTTTTGGACTTTTCACGTCTCTTTTTAGTGGGACGTAGATCAGGGAGACGTAGAAAGTCGGAACTTTTCACGTCTCATTTTAAATGTGAGACGTGAAAAGTGGGAACTTTTCACGTCTCATTTTTGAATGTGAGACGTGGAAAGTCCCACTTTCCACGTCTCACATTCAAAAATGAGACGTGGAAAGTGGGCACTTTCCACTTTCCACATCTCACATTCAAAAAAGAGATGTAGAAAGTGCCCACTTTCCACGTCTCACATTCAAAAATGAGACGTGGAAAGTGGTCACAGAACTTTCCACGTCTCCTTTTTGAATGTGAGACGTGGAAAGTTCCTACTTTCCACATCTCTTTTTTAAATGAGAGATGTGGAAAATACTTTCCACGTCTCTTATTTGAATAAGAGACGTTGAAAGTATTTTTTTTTTTAAAAAAAAGAATATTTTCTTAATTAGGCTGATTAACCCCAATAAAAAAAATCCCAATATTTTATCAGAATAATAGGAATATAACACTTAAAATGTAAACAAAATGAACTAATTTTATTATTTATATCCAAACTAATATTACAAAAATGCTAGAGCCATATCAGTATTAGTTCAAAAAAAAAAATAAAAGAGCCCTATCAGTATTAGTTCACCCAAACTGACTCTAACCTTTTTTCTATCTATTTTTCACCAGCAAAGACCTTAAACAAGATACCAAATGTTCACAGATGTGCAAACTTTAAATGATAAAAATATGTTTCAACAAGAAGTATGTTCCCAAAACAGTCCAGAACTAGTGAAAGACAAATAAGAAATTCTTACCTCAAGTTTCTTCCTTCTTTCCTTTACTCTTTTATCAATAGAAGCTGTTACTTACTGCAAATTCCAACAAACCACGATGAAACATAATGAGAAACATATAACCAAAGCCAGAATCCAATTTTAACTGTGCAAATAAAGAGGCTAATGCTAACTCTTTCTCATGGTCCATAAGGGAACAAATGGTTCCATATTAGTCCAAGATCAGAATCAAGAAATTTAGAATGAAGTGATACTAGCTTGGAAACAAAAAAATGAACATGTTTCAACACAAATAGAAGGATAAAGCCGTAGAAATTTTCTACCGAGGTAGGTTAGAGATCCAAGTTATAAGGGGATATAGCCTTTGAGATTTTTGTCGGAGATTGTGATTCCGACGATGCGAGGGTCTGATGATGAGTTTTCTTGAAGGGCGACATTAGCTTCTCCATCCCTGGCCGAAGAAGACGAAGAAGAAGACGAAGGTAGATCGAAGAAGATGAAGGTAGAAGCTTGATTTGTGGACGTTCTAGGAAGAAGACGGAGGGAGAAGCCTGTGTTGTCGTGGTGAGAGAGAGAAGACGGAGGGAGAAGAGGCAAAGAGGACGTGGGGAGGAGGAAACGGTTATGTTCGGGGAAGCCTATTTTTTTTTATATAGGAGACTTTCAACGTCTCACATATGTTTGTGAGACGTTGAAAGAGACTTTCAACCTCTCACAAACATATGTGAGACGTTGAAAAGTGGGGTAATTTTATTTTTTTAAATTTTTTAAGGGACTTTCAACGTCTCACAAATATATGTTAGACGTTGAAAGTCGTTAATCTTTTTTTTTTTAATTTTCAAGAGACTTTCAACGTCTCACATATGTTTGTGAGACGTTGAAAACAACTTTCCACGTCTCACATTTTTTGTGAGACGTGGAAAGTGAATTCCCGCCTATTATTTTGCCTATTTTCAAATTCCGCGCCCAAATTTCACAATAATCCACGTCTCATAAATAAAAATGAGACGTGGAAAGATTTTAGATTTTTTTTTTTAAAAAAGAATTTTTGCCTACTTTCCACGTCTCACAAAAAATGTGAGACGTGGAAAGCAGTTTTCAACGTCTCACATTTTTGTGAGACGTTGAAAACTGCTTTCCACGTCTCACATTTTTTGTGAGACGTGGAAAGTGAATTCCCGCCTATTATTTTGCCTATTTTCAAATTCCGTGCCCAAATTTCACAATAATCCACGTCTCATAAATAAAAATGAGACGTGGAAAGATTTTAGATTTTTTTTTTAAAAAAAAATTTTGCCTACTTTCCACGTCTCACAAAAAATGTGAGACGTGGAAAGCAGTTTTCAACGTCTCACATTTTTTGTGAGACGTTGAAAACAACTTTCCACGTCTCACATTTTTTGTGAGACGTGGAAAGTGAATTCCCGCATATTATTTTGCCTATTTTCAAATTCCGCGCCCAAATTTCACAATAATCCACATCTCATAAATAAAAATGAGACGTGGAAAGATTTTAGATTTTTTTTTAAAAAAAAAAATTTGCCTACTTTCCACGTCTCACAAAAAATGTGAGACGTGGAAAGCAGTTTTCAACGTCTCACATTTTTTGTGAGACGTTGAAAACAACTTTCCACGTCTCACATTTTTTGTGAGATGTGGAAAGTGAATTCTCGCATATTATTTTGCCTATTTTCAAATTCCGCGCCCAAATTTCACAATAATCCACATCTCATAAATAAAAATGAGACGTGGAAAGATTTTAGATTTTTTTAAAAAAAAAAAATTTGCCTACTTTCCACGTCTCACAAAAAATGTGAGACGTGGAAAGCAGTTTTCAACGTCTCACATTTTTTGTGAGACGTTGAAAACAACTTTTCACGTCTCACATTTTTTGTGAGACGTGGAAAGTGAATTCCCGCCTATTATTTTGCCTATTTTCAAATTCCGCGCCCAAATTTCACAATAATCCACGTCTCATAAATAAAAATGAGACGTGGAAAGATTTTAGATTTTTTTTTAAAAAATTTTTTTTTGCCTACTTTCCACGTCTCACAAAAAATGTGAGACGTGGAAAGCAGTTTTCAACGTCTCACATTTTTTGTGAGACGTTGAAAACAACTTTCCACGTCTCACATTTTTTGTGAGACGTGGAAAGTGAATTCCCGCCTATTATTTTGCCTATTTTCAAATTCCGCGCCCAAATTTCACAATAATCTACGTCTCATAAATAAAAATGAGACGTGGAAAGATTTTAGATTTTTTTTAAAAAAATTTTTTTTTGCCTACTTTCCACGTCTCACAAAAAATGTGAGACGTGGAAAGCAGTTTTCAACGTCTCACATTTTTTGTGAGACGTTGAAAACAACTTTCCACGTCTCACATTTTTTGTGAGACGTGGAAAGTGAATTCCCGCCTATATTTTCCCATATTTTTTTGCTTGGCGCTCTTTTTTCAGAGAATCCACGTCTCATATTTAAAAAAGAGACGTTAAAAGTGTTTCACTTATTTACAATTTTGCCACCGCCTTTTTTTTACATCTCATTTTCAAAAAAGAGACGTGAAATGGGGACGTGAATTCTGTTTTTTGTAGTAGTGACGTTTTTTCTTCCTTTTTCTTCAGTATTATGTACCAGATTCTATGTTGCAGAGTGTAACGGCTATTTGGTTGAGTTTCTTTGTGTCTAACGTTAACTTCCCAAAATAGCAGCAAGTACATCTTGCAATATAAAACATAGACATGAGAAAAGAAACAAAATTGAATTTCCTTGATTGTCAATCGATTGCCAGATATGTCAATCGATTACTGTCTCTGGCTGCCAATCGATTGCCTTCAGATTGGTTCAGATTGTTACTTGCATCACTCTATTGATATGTCAGCTATCGAATAAAAACTAAGTGAGTCAATCGGTTGCTTGTTTTTTTCATCGATTACCTTGTCTCAATCAATTGATTAAGTTTCAACCGATTACACAATCCTTGATTTCAAAGTAAGTTCCAATCGATTGTACATCGATTGCAGTCCCAATCGATTGCTTTTACAATCAATTGATTGATCGCAGTCTGATTACTTAGAATAATTTTGTGCTACAATCGATTATCCATTCTTTCTATCGAATGACAGTCCCCAATCGATAGGCAATCGATTTGCCATCGATTGCATAATATATTCTCCAATCGATTTCCTATTCTTCCAATCGATTGCTTAACTTAGATTTTGGGAAACAGTTTTTCTAAGAATTTCTCTAAGTTAAGATCTCATAAACCTATAGCCAAAGTCATGTTTGGTTATCATCAAAATTCAAAGTTTAACAGAGGCATCATGAATGCTAGTGCCAACAGTTCTTTGGAAGAACTTACCCGCTGAGGAGGCTTAGGCCATGATAAAAATGAGAGCAAAAAACACCCAAAAATACAATAAAAGAGCTTCCAAGTGGGTGTTTGAGGTGAGTTCCAACCCACAACAATCAAGGAGGATAGATTCTTTGGAAGCTAAGGTGGATACTTTAAGTTCCTAACTCATGTCTCAGCTTGCCTTTATCACATCTTAGTTGAGGAACCTTAGCATGCAGCAGTGTGCTCTCTCGACTTCCATAGCCTTAGTTGCACCGAGTTGTGAGCAATGTGGGTCAGTTATGCACATTATGAGCATTTGTCTTAGTGAGTTGGCAGATGATAGTGCCATGTACCAAAGGGAGGTCCAATGCTAATCTTAACCAGACATGGGATCCCTATAATAACACTTATAATGAAGGGTGAAGGTCACACCCTGACTTCCGCTGGAGAGACAACAACACTTTGACCAACTTTAAGGGCCAATCTACCTCTCTAAGGTCCTTACTTCCCCAAGATTCACCAAGAGAGGTTGATGCTAGTGCTCATATTCTCAAGAGTATTCAAAAGATGCATGAGGACATGAATGGTCGTAATGATGCGAGGTTTTCATCTCTTGAGTCTAAGATGAAGCAATGGGAGACTAGAGCTTCCAATCTCCAATCATTTGTGACTAAACTCTCAAATAGCCTCAATGATCAACAAGCAAGGTCAAGTGAAGCTTCTCTTTCTAACATTGTGATAAACCAGAAGTCCCTCATTGCTATCACCTTGAGGAGTGGTAAGAAAGTTAATTTCAAGACCTTGAGGATGATGAAACTGATGTAGATGAGGAGATTAAATGTGATAAACCACCTTTGGGTATGGGGTAGTGTTCTAACTCCAAGCCCTTGAGGAGTGCTCCTTGCCTATGCTGACTACTCCAGTCCAAAGTGAGAGCAATGAAGAGAAAAATCTCTTAACCACCCCACATTCTACAAGGAGAAAGAGAAGTGTTGGCTTTGACACACATAACTCACCCAATCAAGAGCCACAAGAGAGAGGTACAAAGGTAAAAGTTTCTAATCTTCCCTTTCCTATTTAGCTAGTAAAAGGGTTGCAGATGATAAATGTGATAAAGAAATGTTTGATATGTTTAGCAAAGTTGAAGTATATTTGCCTCTTCTTGATTTGATAAAGAAAATTCCCAAGTCGGCGAAGTTTTTAAAAGATTTGTGCACCAACAATAGGAAATACAAGCATAGTGAAAGAATCCAACCGGGGTCTAATGTTAGTGCTTTGTTTAAACCTCAATTGCTCTTAAAATGCAAAGACTCGGGTTCTTACACTATACCTTGTATCATAGGCAAGACCACCATTTCAAATGCTTTCTTATATCTTGGTGCTACTATAAATGTCATGGCTACCTCTAGTTTTGAGTTGTTAGGTACCTAATCCATACGGGACACAAGTGTGGTTCTCCAACTTGCGGACCGAACAATTAGGTATCCCAAGGGAATCATGGAAGGTATTTTGGTGCAAGTAAAAGGTCTTGTGTTTCTAGCTGACTTTTATGTGTTAGATAGGACAAGTGATAACCCTAGTGAGAGTACATTGATTATAGGATGACCCTTCCTTAGGACAGCTGAAACCATCATTGACATGAAAAAGGGTATAATCACTATGGGGCTTAGGGTCCAAGAGGTCAAATATTTGTTTTCTGAGACCATGCGCAATGCTAGTGATAATTGTACATATTTAGGCATTAGTGAAATTTCTTGTGTGGATGATGACATTGATGAGATGTGTGATACTATATTTATTGATTCATTTGAGCATGTTGAACCATCACCTATCATTTCCCCCTCCTATACTTCTTTGTTTTGTGATTGCATTGATGATGTGCCATATCTTGCTTACATTGAGATTGAGAGCTGGCATTCCACTTCGCATGATTTTGATGCTTTTACTTGCTCTTATGATATTATGTCTGCTCACCTCACACCTAGTGGTCTTCAAAAAGTGTTTATTACTTGTGATGCAGGTCTTGCTACCACAAAGACATTGTTATGCAAGCTACACTGGTAGCTTTGTCTTTGGTGGATACTTGCTCACCCTTGGGAAGTAGAGAAGTTACAGCATGTGTAGATACACCTATATCTCTTTCCTCGCCTTGTGATGACACTATTTTACCACTTGCTACACTTGAGCTTCAGAAGTTGGTACCGTTTGTGGTAAAACCCCAAATTGTGGATCTTAAACCCTTATCCCCTAACTCGAAATATGTTTCTCTTGCTGATTCTAATAAACTGCCTGTGATTATTTCAAGTGATTTGTTTGATGTTGAGGAGGGTAGACTAGTTTCTCTTTTGAAGTCTTATAGGGGTACGATTAGGTGGTCTCTTGCTGATATTCTAGGGATCAATCCCTCAGTTTGTACTCATAGGATGTTCTTGGATGAGGGTTCTAAGCCCATAAGGAAACCACAAAGGAGGCTTAACCCTCTAATCTTGAAGTGGTAAAGAAAGAGGTTGCCAAATTCTTAAGTGCAGGGATTATCTATCCCATTTCTGATAGTTAGTAGGTGTAACTGATACAAGTAGTGTCAAAAAAGAGTGGTATTACGTTCTCTAGAGTGTCAATGATGAGTTGATCCCCACTAGAATCCAGAATTCTTAGAGGGTGTGTATAGATTATAGGAAGCTTAATTCATCAACCAGGAAGGACCACTTTCCCTTGCCTTTCATTGATCAAATGCTTGAGAAAATTACTGGCAAGTCTCACTATTGTTTCCTTGATGGTTTCTCTGGGTACTTTTAAGTACCAATTGCATCGGAGGACTAAGAAGAAACCACCTTCACTTGTCCTTTTGGTACCTTTGCTTATCGGAGGATGCCATTTGGACTTTGTAATGCTCCCGGTACTTTCCAGCGTTGCATGATGTCTATTTTTAGTGATTTGTTGGAGCATAACATGGATTTCTTTATGGATGATTTCACTGTGTATGGTTCTACCTTTGATGAATTCTTGTCTAGTTTGGAACTTGTTTTGAAAAGATGCTTGGAAAAGAACCTAGTTTTGAACTATGAGAAGTGTCATTTCATGGTAGATAGTGGCATTGTTTTGGGTCACCTGATCTCTCACAAGGAGATTGAGGTTGACAAAGCTAAAATAAGCACGAAGTTCAGCTCATCAAGACTTGAATAAATTTCCATGTAGATCATAGTATTGAATCTTTCTACCATTCTTTCCTACAAAACTAAATAATTCCTTTTTCTTCTTTAAGTATCCAAATTCACTTGGATCCACCCGTGGTCAGTTTATGGGAATTAATAGCATAATTCACATGCTTTAAAGGATAGAATCAATTCAAGATAGTTGAGCATAGTGAATTAATCATAATTTAATGCATAGAAATATATTGTCTTTCTAAACTGTTATGCATGTATAAAGAGCTAGATTATGAACATTGTAAGTGTTTTGCAATTTTCTTCAATCTAGGATGCAATGTTAATTCCTAAGGTTGCAAAACATAAAATCTCAATAAATATTACTGATAATAGTGTAGGAGATTTTACCATTGTATACCTCTACCTTAGGTACTTGGAGGATTGCCTTTGCTCACCCAAAAGGTTCTAACATACTTGTCCTTGGGTTGCAGCGGTTTCTTATGTGACATAGAAGTCATAAATCTTTTTCTTGATGCCCAAGGGATCCTATTTCTTTTGTTCTTCTCAAGGTAATTTTATCGTACTCTATGGTAGTTTATTCTTGAGATAGAACATGCTCTTCTTGTGTTTGTGCACTACTTTTAATGATTTGACCAAGAGGTTGCAGCAGTGGATTTGCCATGAGTTCTCCTTAATGCATGAAAAACTCTTGGATTCTTCTCTGATGTTTCTGCACTATAATATCCATTTCTTCTAGAATAAATTTACACACATAGAGCACTAGATGGACATTTTAGAACCCATGTATACTTTGGTCTTTCACTGCTAGCCTTGAACCTTACTTGTTCTTTTGGAATCCAAACAAATTTATTTCTCACATTTGAATTTCTTCTAATATTACATGTGTGAGATATATGACCAGATCTTCCACAATAATGGCATATAATAGAATGATGTGAAATATGAGATTTTATGCAACTATTGTGATGGCCAGAAGACTATAAATGCAAGTTGTATTCTCTTGTATGTTCTTTCTTCCCAAAAGATTTTCCAGCATGATTTAAAACATTTTCCCTCTTTGATATATGATCAGTGATAGGATGAAAATCAATTTTATGCTGACCAAAATTGTTCTAATTAAAAATACAAGAATTGGAACTGTATACCGTAAATGTATCTTGATTTCCAGCGGATGATTTATCTGACTCATTCATATTGAGCTCTTCTTGGGATTGATCTCCTGCCCTTTTGTGTTGACATGATAATGGAAGTGTTCTGTGATCTCTCCTTCAATCTCAACTTCTATTTCATCATGTGTAGATATGGAACTTTGAATTTCAGATGAACTGCCAATATTTTCAGCTTCAACTGAGTGGTTAGAAGCACATATGGAGTCAAGAGTATCCTAAATATCTTTAGCACTATAGCAAAATCTGATTTTCTAAAAATCATTCTCAGTTAAGCAACTATATAGTCTTTTCATTGCTCTAATTTCAAAGAAAACATTTTCGTTTCTTTCTCAGTCCAATCCTTTCTTGGTTTGAAATCAAAATCATTTATAAAAACATTCCACATATGATAATCCAATAATTTTATAAAACTTTTCATTCTAGCTTTCCAAAACCAAAAGTCGATGTTTTTGAGAAGAGGTGGAATAGTATAATCAGAATCTTTAGAGAACATGTTCCACCCAAAATTAGCCATGATATTTTCACTTGAGATCGTTGGATCCTTTAAACAAGTGACCGACTCTGATATCAATTGTAAGTACTGGCTATCACCCAAGAGGGGGTGAATTGGGTAATAGAATGAAAACTTATAATATCGTTTTAGAAACAGTAAAAACAATAATCAATGTTTAAAATCCTTTTCAGTCTTCACTAAGAGTATTTCAAACTATGAAATGCACTATGAGATATGCAAGTTAGATATGCTGGAAAATATGAGAACTAAAGGATGAAGAAATGTGCAATCATAGATTTACCCTGGTTCGGTATATTCCTTTGACCTATATCCAGTCCCCAGGATCCACCTAAGATTTCCAATCTACTACCTTCTTGTTTAAATCGGGCACAAAAGAAGCTTTTACAATCCCACAAGTTTAGCAGGGCACTTGTGAAACCTTTTCTCCCTCAAGTTTAATCTAGGTACTTGAGAACTTCTCCCCCTTACAACATGTAAGAATATAATCTATTTCCCACTCAAGATCACCCAATCTTGAGTATCACTCATTAGGATATAAAGATTACAATAAAAACTTACTTCTCTCTAAGAAGTCGATTTTGTTACTCACTGAAGTACATGAAGACATATGATGAAATAACAATTTTTAAAGCTTCATAATTTAAGCAATGTGTGTTCTAACTCTTCTTTTCTAATTCTCTCGTCTCATCGTCATCTCTTCATTTCTGGGCTAACTTATCTTTTTCTCCCAATCTGTTTGATCTGCATTGAGCCTTGTTCAAGCCTCACATACTTTTGTTGTCTTCAGCTAAAGGGTCTGATATATTTTTGCTCGTTGAAGACTTGAGGAACTAGCCGTTATGAGAGAGAAATGAACTAGAGTGTTAATGGTGTTTTAGCCGTCGTGATGATGGCTCCAGAGATGTTTATCCGTTGTGTTTAACTTTTCTCTTCATGGTTTAAGTCGTTGTCTAGAGTATCTCAGTAGTAACAGCACTTTGTTTTCTCTACATTATGAGTTCTTCTTGGCTTCTTTGTCCAATGGTACTTTCCTGAAATAGGCTAGGCAAAAACTCCAAAAATGTAAAGTTAGTTAAGCATAGGAAGAGTAATTAAATTTAAACTTTCAGTTTATCAATTGATGGCTCGACCAGCAATCGATTGCTCTCCATGCTTAGCAAACGATGGCACTTGGAGTGTTTTGATTTTCTTTCTATTATTACCGTAACACTCAATTGAAACATCAGCTATTGATTGAACATATAAACAAATAATCGATAGCCATATTGTTTAACGATGGAACTTCATTAATTGATGGTAGATTTAGCAATCGATAGTCTTTCACACTTTTGAGAACTTCAACTTATCATGACAATTGATGGCCAGGAAAATCATCAATAGAAAAGTCAACCATCTATATGTACTTTGAGCCCCATCGATGGTTGCAACATCAATTCCATCGGTGGTTGATTCATCCATTGATGGTTCTTTCCTTTCTTCCACTTAAAAATTCTGTTTCAGCAAGATGGGATAAACTTTGAAAAATCATAAATTTATCCATTTAACTCCAAATTTAACATATAATATATCCACAAAAAGCTCTTTAAAAGTATCTTTAAATGAGGAAAGAATCATTACCAAACTCAGTGTTATTCAAAAGTTATAGTCATAATCGTGACTATCAAACTCATGCATAACTAAATTTCCTAGGAAAAGTTTTTAAAATCATATCTCCTTCAATTTAAATTCTTTGATAATGATACTTGTGTTCATGAAATGATTTAGAAGTTTAATTTCATATGAAACAAGTTTCATCTAAGTTGGATTTGTATTTTGAGAGATATGCTCGAAAAGATGACTGCCTCTGCTGCGTGACTTGAAAATTATGGCTAGAATTTAAAAATTCATAGTTCCTTGGATATAAATGATTTAGGTTCAAATTTTACCTCAATCCAATTTGTATTCTATGAGATATGACCAAAAAATTGGACCAGGGTCATACTGGGCGTTCCACTCGATTGAACTCTAAACAATTCGATTGTTGCTTAACAATCGATTGGAAAATCACCCATCGATTGTTGCAGAGGTCCAGCAATCGATGACTAACACTTATGCATGAAAACTCATGGTTTGATGATGTGGACTTCATTTGAGCTTCTTATAACTTCCAATTGAGCATGGAAATTTCTAATATCAAGTCTAATAACATGATTCTTGATTTTCTCATTCAATCTGTCTTATTATTTAATCATATTATGCTCCATAAACAAGCATAATAGCTCCATTATTTCTTTGGCTAATCCATACAAGATATTCACATGAAATAATGGTTAGCTGAAGTTGGAGATGAATATTTCATGCAAACTTTTTGCTCATTAGATTGAAATGTATATTTGACATCATCAAAACTAATCATATCTAACAATATTTGGTGTCTACCGTGTCCACGTGGGCACGACGTTCTCGAATCCCTCACGAATTAATTCTAGGTTAACTTAGATTGTCTCATTTTATGCGTAGTATCCACACTTACAAGTTACTTAGCTAAAATGTAAGGGATCGATCACATAGCATAAATGTGTACTTTAGGGTAAGTCTTCCTTCCCATTAGACATTAGTCAGGACTGGCTTGATCGCTTTCCCAGTATTTTACCTATTAGGTTGAATCATTCATGACCATAAGGTGCAAACTAAAGTAGCTGTCATCGAATTAGTTCTTAATGACACTGTCAAAATTATAAGGGCATCACGAAAGGTTTGTCTCCTTTCTGGGACTTACACCACAATGGACAGGGATTTTCCATCTATATCCCCTTTTGCTGATTTACTTATTCAAAGCACATGTAATATGAATTGCATGTTACAATGTTCGTCTTAGCTTGTAAGAGTGTGTGCCGATTTTAATCTATTAACACCATATAGACTTAAGTTCCAGACATGCACAGTAACTAAACCAAAACTCATCATCTCAAAATTCATCACAACTTCTTTATAGAAGAGTTTTATATATGGCCCTAGGCTTCATGGATCACATATTGAAGAGCTCACAGAAATGTTGGTTAATCGGTGTAGTTCCGCCTCAGATCTGCTCTCCAAGAAATTTAGACCCAAAGGGTAGTGGAAGCTATCCCCAGGTGTCGGTCTTAAGGAGCCATAAATGCAAATGATTCCTTGTAACTAGAATGCAAACTTGTAAAAGCGGGGTAAAAAGCATTGTATTTGGTTTTTTATATGAAATTGGATACATTCAAAAGTTAAAATAAAATTGGATAAAAATGAGATTTGGAGGGTAATGGAAATGGAATCATTCTTGATAAATGGAGACCTTGGGATTCATTGCTTCAAAACATTTTTAGGGAGTTCTTGTTAATTTTCAAAAGAACCCTAGAAGAACCCCTCTAGGCTAGGCATAGGTTAACTTAATTAGTGCCAGAACCCTGCACATTACTTAATTTAACCTTAGTGATTAGGCTCAAAATCAAAGTGAATTTGCTAATTATAAGGGGCTCCTAATTCATCAACCAAAACCCCGAATTGCCACATAATTGATCCTAGGGTTTGATCAATTATTGGAACCCCACATAATAAATTAAGACCCTAGGATTGAAACCCAATGCCACTCATGCAATTTGACAAATTCAAGAACTAATTAATCATTCATGACTTTTAATCCACAACTTGGGCCACCCCACAATTGCACTTAATTTCTCAAATAACCTTAATTCATTGATGGCCACCCAAACACAAACTTACATTGAAATGAGTGATTACCCAATGTCTAAGCACAATTAATTTATTCCCATGCTATTTCATTCATGCAAAATCACTTGACACTTTTGATCCACCAACCAAGCCACCTTGAATTAGCACAGATATTCATCAAAAGAATAACAAAGTTATGAGCCCATAAATTTCATTAAACTCAATTAAAGTAGCAAAATGTTAAGCATTCAATAAGAAAGAAAGAACATAAAATAGTTTCTAACTCTTATACACATGTAGAAAATGAACACAACCAAATGCCATAAATATACTCATAGAACCCTAGAAAAGCATAGATACAACAAGAGAACGGAGGATTAGAACTAAGAACTCCCCTAATATGCTCCAAGCTCATCCCTTGGCTCCCACCATTAAGAATGGTGGAGCCTAGCTGCTACTCTTCATGGGAGGAACACCAACAAGGTTGTAGGAAATTGAAGCCATAGAACTTTGGAAGAGAAAAGGGTGAAAGATGGAGATGGAATTAGAGAGTTGAGAGAGAATGAGATGCTAGGGTTTGGGGATGTCCAAATCTCCCAAATGAACTCAATGTTTGACCTAATATTATCCCTGAGTCAAGTCATAAGTGGGTATTTTAATTTTGACCCGATTGGCCCAAAACTGAAATACTGATACGAGATGATAACGAGCGCTCCTCACCACAGCAAGTAAGGAATTTTTTTGGTCTTTTTGTGCGACGTTTGTCGTATGGCTCACCTTATGAGGCCGCAGTGAGTAGCAACCTTCTCTGCATCACTAGGACATGTTCGCTGTGGGCTCCCTGTGGCGAGGCCACAACGAACAGTGAAGTGTTCTGCCCCTTTTGATTAGCTGCTTTTCCATCTGGGATCACCATTTTTGGTCCTTAGCCGACCTTACAAGTAGAAATAAGATAGAACAAGGATCAAATGGCCCTATAAATTAATTTATTCAAATTAATTTACAATTATGACCAATTGACCTAGTTTTCATGCTAAGTACACCTAAGAGTCTAAGATCTTATTTAAGCATACTTAAATCAAATTTGCATCTCAATCATGGTAATTACCTCAAATTAAACATATAAAACACTACAAATCAGAGATTTGTCACACATCCATGATTCATTCTATTTCACGTATAGATTTTATCTGAAACTCCTTTGAGATGACATTTATATAGTGAATCTTCTTGAGCATCTCAAGTTGATCACTTTATGTCATACCTTCTATGTCCTTGTGAGCATAAAAGGTGGTAACCCGTGTGATTGTGTTAACCTTAACCTGTACGACACACTAATCATTGTATATCTTACACATATAAATATGTATCTATACATATATAATAGGAATGCATTTCTTTTATATACATATAAAAGAAGTTCAAAACATTATGTTATATATTTCCAAGTCTTAGCTCGTCTCTAAAACGAATCTTTAGCTATGGGCTTTATAAGGGGGTCTACCAACATTTTTGTGAATAGAAAGGTGTTGAACTATTTCTTACTCCTCAACAATCATGTTTCTCACAAATAGATGTCATGCATCTATGTATCCATTATTGCTGCATTAGGAAGGGTTATTATCATAGGTTGTTGCCACTTGTTATTATGACATACCTTGATTGAACCCTTTCCCTTACCATTCATTCTAATCGCTCTAGGAATTTTTTCAGCCACTTAACTTCTTGAGTAGTTGCAGGATACTTTGTGTTTTGATTCAATGGATGATAAAGACACACTTGTCCATGTCTAACATCCCCAGCTTTATTATTCAACAAGAACATTTTTTCTTCTTAAGCTGAATGTTGCTAGTTTAGGCCTCCAACCCAAATTGTGTTAGAGTTTTCTCTTTAGTGTAAGTCAATGCTTAATGATATGACATATATATACTCCATGGTTTTTCTAAGGTATCTCATGATTCCTTTTACAGCATCCTAGTACCTCGTAACTAGGTTGAACCGAAAAGATTTACAAGTCTGATCACATACCATGTATTTGGTCCTGTACATTACAATATATAAAATAATGTACCAAGTATGCTTGAGTATGGGACTATTTCTCATAGTTTATAATAGATTCCTTTGTAGGGTGCACGCTTTCATACAGATCGAGTACTTTGATTAAGAGGGCATTTTTCGTTTATAGACTTTCATGTTGAGATGCTCAAAGAGTATATTTGTGTGTGTCCTCTGTGACAGACACATCATTCTCCTTGTTCAATCTTTGTTCATTTTTTACTATTTTCTTTTGGACATTGTCATTTGACATTCATTGATGGCTTTCTCTAGCTTTCTCTAGCTTTTGGACATTGTCATTTGACATTCATTGATGGCTTTCTTTTTCAATGTCATATGCATCCGAATTCTTTGCCTTAGTAGCTCACTTTACGGTTGTTGCTACGCACTCTTTACAGTTCTCGGATAGCTCTTCACCACATTTCTTCATCACCAACAATGTTCTTTGTTACACAACAATTGGAGTTTTGGTTAGAATATGAGAAATCATTATGGTCCCAGAAAGCTTGGTTTAATAAAATATTATTTGGGGATAGAAACACTGCTTATTTTCATAATTTGGTAAAAAAGGATAATATCTTCTTTCATTAATCGGCTAAAGGATCAAAATCAAAATTGGGTTTCAGGCCACCAGTCTCTATCAATGCTTGCAGTAAATCATTTCTCACTTAGATTTTCTAATCAGAAAAATGTTTCTAAGGAAGAATTTTTATCTCATCTCAACAATATTTCTCTTCCATTACCGATAATTTCAATTGCAATTATTATCTAATCCTTTGAATATGAATGAGGTTGATATTTCTATTAAATCTATGAAGCCAGATGGTGCTCTAGGAACTGATGGTTTTAATCTCAGATATCATCAATCTTATTGGAAATTGCTGAGGAATGATGTGTTTCATGTGGTTAAGCAATTTTTATCATGCCAGGTTCTTCCTTTAATGTTGAATGATACTTTTATTACATTGATTAATTTTGAAGGGAAATGATGCACATTCTTTTAATGATTTTTGGCCTATAAGCCACTGCAATGTTTTGTACAAAATTATTATCAAGGTTATGTGTTTTAGCTTACAAACCATGCAACAAGTTATTTCTCCATTTCAAAATGCATTTGTTAAAGGAAGACTAACTATGTTGGTGAGTGAAATCAATTCCTAATATAGTTACATCCCTTGTTTTGGAAATGGTTGGATTTGAAAGGTAACAATGTTAGCTGGAGCTTTTTCTACCATGGTTTGTTTGAAAGTTTGGAAATCCTTTAGATTTTATAAAAGCTTTTTTGACCATGTTAGACATATTCTTTTATAACATGGTTGATTTCGCAAAGTATTTACAAATATTCTTTTATCCACTATAGACCTTATTACTGTATAACTCGTCTTCTTTCTATCATGGGTAACTTTTTTTCAAATTTATAAGTTGTTCTTTAATAACTATGATAGATTGTTTTCTATCATAGTTATGATTTTTAAAGTGACAAAATTTTTTTATAACTACGATATGTTTTTTATTTGTGTTTTCCTTTTCTATTGTAGTTAGCCTTTATTAAGGTGATTGAATCATTAATAATTGTGATGGGCTTTCGATATCATAGTTAGATTTCTCAAAAGTGAGTTAAACTCTTTTCTAACTATGATAGACCATTTTGTTTTAGTAGTTCCCTTTTCTATTGTAGTTAGCATCTCATTGGTTTCAAAGGTTAATTTAGGAAGTTGATCAGATTATTATGGTTAAGTGGTTGCAAATTGTATTTTCAAATAGAGTTAGTAAGGGGAAATTTACACAAGTAGATTCAACCTATAAATGATGCTTAATCAAATTCTCCCTAATAAGTAGATGATTTAACCTTTGCCTAATGCGCCTTGGGGGTTAAAATCAAGATTTAATCAAAGGATTGCAATATAGGTTGCAACCCCGGGTTGTTTCACTTGAGGATGATAGTGCTGGCTGTTTTACACAAGAGGGGGTTGAATTGGGTGAGAGGATAAAACTTAAGCTCTTTTCAGATTTTCTCTTTTAGTAACACAATGAAGACAATCTTTAAAATCCTTTTCGGTTTATCACTGAGAATATTTTTAAAACATGATATGCATTAGGGAGTATACAAGTTAGATATGCTGGAAATTAAGAGAGTTAAGGGAAGAGATAATGCAAACAGAATTTATCCTGGTTTAGTCAACCCAGACCTACATCCAGTCCTCAGGCTTCACCTGAGATTTGAACTACCCTCTTGTTTGAACCGGGCACAAGAGAAGCCTTTACAACTCACAAGTTTAGCTGGGCACTTGTGAAGCCTTTACCACAGGTTTTACAACACGGGATCACCTGTCAACCTTTTCACAGAGGCGTAGATTCTCTCTAAATGCTCCCCTTTACAACCTGTAAGGTTACTACCCTGTTCTTAAAGCACTAAGCTTTAGAACAAACTCAAACAATAGAGGTTTTTAGATAATATGTTCACTTAAATGAACGAATTGTGATAATCACTTAAGTACATAGGAATATATGAGGAGATTACAATTTTAGAGCTTAAAAGATTGAACAATGAGTGCTCTAGCCTTCTTTTTCTAATTTACTTGACTCAACATTCTTTTCTCATTTCTGGGCTCACTAGGTTTTTGCTCTCAATCAGTGTAATCTATCATTCTGCATAAAACCCTGTTCATCATTTTCTTCGTTATCTTGAATGGAAGCAAGTCTTGATCTATTTATATCTTCACAGCTTGCCTTTTCTTTCAGCTTCATGTGGCCGTTTGAATATAGTCGTTGGAGGTCCATAGCCGTTGGCAATAATTGTTATTCTTCATCAAATTTAAACTTCAGATCTAATTTCAACATTCATGAATAGACTGCGAGTTCTGAATGTGTTCAACAACTGTACTTGCATAGCTGCTTTTTCAGTAGCGCTAGCATGCTTTGCTATCGCTAACTGCATAGTATAATTCCTACACTTGAGCTGTTAGCTAAACAAGTAATCATGTAATGCACAGCATATATCACAATGAGCATTCTCCTATCGATAGACATGAGCATTATCGCTAGCATATTCTTTTAGTTTAATGTTCAGCGTACTAGCTATGTCATCTTAACAAGCATTCTTCTATCGAAAGCTAATCCCATTATTGTTAGTTACTTGTTTGCCCATTAGCTTAAAGATACTGAGCTATCTGTATCTGAATATTCTAAGTTATTTCGGGTATCCTGTTATCGATAGCAAAACTTGTTATCGATAGCCACATTCGTTATCCCTAGCTAATTCCATTAGTTCAAGGACTTAGTTTATTTTTCTGCTAGTTGTTCTTCCTTTCATTTATCCATGTTCTTAATGAACTCTTAGCGATAGGATATGTCTTAGCGATAGAGAAAGACTTAGCGATAGATATTAACTTTGTTATTTCTAAGTCTTCATTTGCTATGCCTTCTTATCTATTAGCCATAGGGATAAACTTAGCGATAGAGATATTTATCTTAGTGTTCTACTAAGTTTCCATCTGCTATAGTTGAGCCTTTCATTAGCAATATATCTTTACTCTAGCGATAGTGATCTGTTACCTATCAGATTTTACTTGTTTAATTCAAAGGTAACTTACACTCTATTTACTTATGTTATTTATGGGGCCAGTCTTCATCAAAACTTAAGATTCTAACAGAGGAGTCTTTTAACCTACCTAAACTAGCTAAATGCAATTAAAACAATAAAAGGTATGGGGGTTTTGGTTTGAAAATTCATTTACTAAAACTATTGACAAATGTAATTACTTGTTTTTGGTATTTTAGATTAATGAGTGAAAAGAGTTTGGATTAAGGGTGATTTTATAAAATGGGCTTTGGTAGTGTTTCGGTGGCTCTCACGCTTCATTAAAATTGATATTGGGAGTTAAAAGATGCACCAAGTATAATTGAAAAATCCCCAAGCAACCACTAGGGGTCCACTAGCCCGAATTAATGACTAATCAAGAAACCACTTTCTTAGCCATTACTTAGGGTTAGTATTAAGCTCCACTTTGTGTGTGTTGAAACTTGAGTTTTGAAAACCGATTCCTCTCAAGAATGTGCAACCACAACATTCAATTGGATAAATTAAGCTACACAATCTAGCAACCACTAAAAATCATATAGCATCACAAATCCAATAGAAAATTTGAACATACATATCATTCAATTAACATAGCTCAATATCCAACACAAATATTCCAAATCATAGACAATGAAGAAGGAAAATCATGCATCCAATCCAAATACACAAGAGAAATGCAACCACAATACTCAATATATAAGGAAAATAGCATGAGAAAACAAATAACTCCCCTATTTCGCCCATTGAAGCTCAAGCCACCTTCACACCACCAAAGCACCAAGATTCTAGCCTCTCATGTTTTTAAATTCGTGCCCAAGAGGACCCATGATGATAGCCTCCATGAATGAAGAAGATAGAAGGAAAAGTGGAGTGGAAATGGAAGATAGAAAGGGAAAGAACAAGAAAATCAGTGGGATATGAGGTGGAGATAAGTGGGGATGAGAGGATTTGAGTGGAGAATGAGGATAGATGATGGAACCCTAGGAGGACTGGGGTATTTTCGTGTTTTGAGGCTTAGAGAGCTGAAGGTGGGGGTGTTTGGATCTATTCATACTCCCCCAAAACCCTAAAAACATGTCAGAAATTTTTGCTGATATCGGGACCTCGCGGCAAGGCCACGACGAGGGACAGGAGCTTCTGGTTCTTCTTGTCTTCCCGTGGTTCTGCCTCTTCCTTCACTTTCTTTTTCTGCTCTGTCCAAAATTCTTCGCTGCAACTTGGATCCTTAATTTGGGTGTGTTTCTTCTATGACCTACACATAAAATGGACTTAACGTAGCATCAAAATGTTCTTGAAAATGGGTTAAACAATAAATCATACTAATTATGCCCAAATTGCCCTTGACTAGAACAAATTCCAACAAAGTGTGCAAAAGTTAGAAATTAACCTAATTAGGTGCAATTACCCCAAGAACATGCAATAATCCAATGATTTTATCAATGAAAAGTGTATAAAAATATGGTGCAATCAGTAGATAATCAATATGAATCTCCATAAAAACAAAGTCAGACAAGGAATGAACTTCAATTTGTTCACTTGATTCCAGAAACTTGTAAATCAATCATACCATTGAGATCAGAGTGAATCAATAGCCTATAACCATCTGCCACCGTGTAATTACCAATACAATTTCCCATCCAATGAAGAGAATTCTTTGAATTTCCAATGGAGAAGGTGTAGATATGATATTTACTGCCACATGGGGAGAACAAAGCAATCAAACTAATGGAACATTCCAACATCCTCTGTAGTACAGTAATAAATCTATAACTATAGCAATTGATAGCAGACGATTACACTGCAAAGGCCACCATAAATGGTTAAAGATGTTTTTTCAATGACCATCCCCAAGAAACCAGGCTAACAATTTGTAACTAAACCTTGAACTCTAAAACTATCGTTCAAAAATAATGATTGAATTGACCTTGGAATAAGAAGACCACCAATATGAGTTGAAACATATCTGGGCCTTAAAACCAAGTGAACCAAAGAACCGTCTTAAGTTGAAAGAATGCTCCATACATTCTTTGCCAATAAAGCATCATTAAAAGAATTAGTTTTTCTAATTTTCAAACCACCATCTTGTTTTTGATCACAAATTTTATTCTAATTCAGCATATGCATCCTCTTACTATAATTCCTAAGGCCCTAGAAAAAATCAGCAATTCTCATGTCAATTTTATAGGCAATGTAAGCTGGTAATTTAATGAATGGCATTAGATATATTAGCATAAAAGAAATTACAAATTTAATAAGGTTACCCTCGCAGATTGAGATATAAGTTTAGATTTCCTTATTTGCAGTTTATGATCAATTATGTGTAAATTATCATTATATAAAGGAGAGTGTTTCTTTCCTAAATCAATGAATACCTAAATTTTTTCCCAATTTATTTGCAAAGTAAAATCCTCTGATTGAAGATAAATGAACCTTTTGAGCATTAGTCACATTTGGACTAAAACTAATGATAGATTTGTCTTTATCTACCTTCTGTTCAGCCAAATAACCATATAATTACAACATATCATTCACAAGTCTAATAGAATTCTCCTCAGTAGGAACTATTAACAATGTACCATCATCATAGAGCAAATGAGATAAAGGCAAAAAGCCCCTAGCAATAGAAAGCCTTTCCACAAACATGAATTCTGTGCTTGTGAAATGTAAGCAGAAAACATATTAGCACACAAAATATAAATATATGGTAATAAAAGATTCCCTTGGCGAATGCCACAATTGGGAGAAAATGAAGGAGATGAAGATCCATTTACCAGAACCTTATAAGAAGTATACATTACACAATTCATAATCATGTTGATCCAATTTTGTGGAAATCCCATCTTTTCAAGTTTAGCATCAATAAGATTCCAAGAAAGTATATCATATGCCTTTTCAATATCAATTTTCATAATACACCAACTGTTCTTTTGTTTATTGATAGACTTTGACTTAGCCATCACCTCACTAACCATCATGATGTTATCAGAAATACAAAAGAAACATCTAAAACTCCTTTCAAAAACAAAAAGGTAATTATGTTAGAAAGGATTTACCTACTAAAATAGTTACAAAAGATTCCACTTATCAAACAAGTTTAGCATGTTATAAAAGACTCACCTAACATGGTAAAAGTTATGAAACCCAAAGCTTGCCTTTATTTGAAAACCTAACAACCTTCAATCTCGACAATTACCAAACATAACCACTTACTGTTACTACAATTACTTCAATACATCCCAAAATTCATTAGGGTTTAAATAGAATAATTAATGATGCCCAAGAATTGTGAAAGTCGACTTGCAAATATTCAAACCAAATTTAAAGCATGCTGATAAAACCATCAACAACCAATCACTACTACAGAAATTGCCTATAGCAGCACTTATTTTGGCCCTATAGCAGCACTTATAAGTGCTGCAATAGCCAGTGCTGCGATAGGCTATTAAGCCTAACGCAGCACTTAGTAAGCGCCGCAATAGGTATACTTATAGCGGCGCTTATAATTTAATGAGCGCTGCTTTAGGTATACCTAAAGCGGCACTTATTTCTTTATAAGCGGCACTTATTTCTTTATAAGCACTGCTTTAGGTAATTTATTTTTTTAAAAAAATACCTATAGCAGAAATAAATTACCTAAAGCAGCGCTTACAAATAAATAAGTGCTGCTTTAGGTTTTATTTGAGACGCTACTGTTCAGCAGAAAGTAGTGATGATGATATGATGAAAGTAGTGATGATGATATGAATATGAAAGTAGCGTCTCAAAGGAAGAATCCTCTTCTATCATATTCATATCATCATTACTACTATCATCATCAACTTGTTCAGCATAATTTTTGTTTGAATGCTTGACAATTGACCTATTCTTCTTAGAAGGATCGGCAATGTAAAACACTTGTGATGCTTGAGACGGTAGAATGTATGTATCATCCTTATATGCAACTTTAGAAAGGTTGACCGGTATAAACCCAAATTCATCTAACCGCCGTCCACTATGGTTGTTAACCCACTGACATCGTAACACAGGAACTCTGAACATGGTGTAATCTAACTCCCAAATGCAATCAATCACACCAAAGTATGCCATCTGCGCATATATGGGATTTGTATCTCTCGCACTGGATATATGCCATGCCTCGGCAACAAGTGTGACTCCACTATTCTGCATTGTGCTTTTTTCATCCTGGTTTTTTGTATAGAATGTGTAACCGTTGATTGCATAGGCGGTGTAAGAAAATGCGTGCAAACCCGGTCCTTTCGACAACCAAAACAATCTTTCAGAAACTGATCCAGCATTAAGCTCAACCTGCTGACAAATGCGTGCATTGAACCATCTAATGAAATTTTTGTTGTGCTCCTTTGTAATCAAACTCTCATTTCTATCACCGTGTATTTCCCTCAGAAGTTTTTTGTGTTCTTCAACGAATTGTTCAATTTCAGGAGTGTTGTGAAGAATATACAAGTGAGCCAGTTCCCTTTCAACATTCGAAATGCGTATAAAGTTGAACCCACTTATTCCTTTCCCCATTAATCGCCCATCGAGACGAGACTTCGGCAAACCAACATGTTCAATATTTGATAAGTAAGCGGCACAAAAATCACTCGCTTCTTCAACGATGTATCTTTCAGCAATACCCCCTTCTGGTCGATATCTATTTTTAACATACCCCTTTAAAACTTTCATGAACCACTCAATTGGGTACATCCATCTCAAATAGATTGGGCCACACAGTTGAACCTCTTTGACCAAGTGTACAGTAAGATGAACCATGATGTCAAAGAATGATGGGGGGAAATACATTTCAAGTTCGCACAGGATACGAATGATCTACCTCTGTAATTCCTACAACCGTCCCCGGTCAACCACTTTACTACAAATGAGCCTGAAGAAAATACACAGTCTAGTGATCGTGCTCCGCAGTTTCTTGGGTAAAATATTGCGTATGCCATCCGGTAAGAAATTTTGCATCAGGATGTGACAATCATGAGATTTCAGGTTCTTTAACTTCAACTCTTTCATGGATACAATATTCTTTACATTTGAGGAGTAGCCTTCTAGAACTTTGATCCCATTTAGGAACTCACAGAATGATCTTTTCTCTTTCTTCGAAAGGGTATAAGCTGCTAGAGGTAAATAAGTGTGGTATCCTCTCTAGACAGGTGCCAACTCTTGTCTTATTCTCAACTTGAGCATATCTAACCTTGAATTGACGCCATCCTCAGTTTTTCCTTGCATATTTAACAACGTGCCAATTAGGTTATCACAGATGTTTTTTTCAATATGCATCACATCCAGAAAGTGCCTAACATATAAGGACTTCCAATACAAGAGTTCAAAGAATATGGACATCTTCTTCCAACAACTTGTCAACACATTTTTAGCAAAAGGCTTGCCAAAATCATTCTCCAACGTGCTCACATTTTCAAAAACGTCTTCCCCTATCAATATCCTCTGTGGCCTACCTTTTTCTGAGCCCCGATTAAATGCCTTCTTCCACCTCCGCCAATGATGTTTTAACGGCAAAAACCTCCGATGTCCCATGTAAACATTTTTTCTGCAATGATTCAGTCGCATTGAATGGGTATCATCTTCACATAGAGGGCACACACCATATCCTTTGATGCTGTATCCGGACAAATTACCATATGTTGGGAAATCATTTATTGTGCCAAACAACATGGCTCTCATTTTAAAACTTTCTTCCTTATAGCGATCAAAAACTGTCTCACCCGAATCCCACATATGCTTCAGGTCTTCAATCAAAGGATCCAAGTACACGTCTATATCGTTGCCAGGCTATCTAGGCCTAGAAATAAGCATGTAAAGCATCATAAACTTGCGTTTCATGATCAAATTTAGGGGGAGGTTGTATATCATCAGAATCACCGGCCATGTGCTGTGAGTACTACTCTGAACTCCATGAGGATGATTCCATCGGTTGCCAATGCAAGCCGTAGGTTTCTTGGTTCTTCACCGAACTCAGGGTACTCGTAATCAATTTTTTTCCATTGGGGGCATCTGCGGGGTGCCTAAGCTTGATGTCGTTAATCCTCTCATCAGCGTGCCATGTCAAAAGTCTTGCAACATCCTCATTACTGTACATGCGCCTGAATCTTGGAATGATTAGAAAGTACCACAACACTTTAGAAGGACTCTTACCTTTCTTTCCATACTGAGATGTGTTGCATTTAGGACACTTCTCCAACTACGCATACTGGTTCCGGAATAAAATACAGTCATTGGGACATGCATGTATTTTCTCATATTTCATACCAGTCGACCGGAGAATTTGCTTTGCCTCATATGTTTTCGAGGGGAGTACATTTGCTTCTGGGAGTATATCTCGCAGAGCGGACAGCAGCGCGGTGAAACTTGCATCACTCCAACCGTATCGTGCCTTCAGGTTATACAATTTAAGTACCGCACTCAATCTTGTGTATTTATTGCATCCTACATACAAAGGCGTCTCTGCATCGCTCTTCAGTGTCTCAAACACTTCAGGATTCTCCTCACCCACCACATTCAACATTTCTTCAAGATCATCGCTCTCATTACACATGTCTGTGTCAAGCATATTCGAAGCGTTACTAACATCAAGTACCCGGTCTCTGCATTCATCTTCATAGGTCTCACCGTGCTTTGTCCATCGTGTATAAGACGGATCGATTCCATGACAAATTAAATGACCCAACAAGTCAAGAGGACGCAAGATGCTTCCAATACAAACACGACAAAAAGGGGCATACAATTCTATTAGCATCTCTGCATGCTCAGCAGCAAATTCAATGAACTCTTTTGCTCCATCCACATATTCCCTTGAACGCCGATCACAAGACATCTATTTCCGATCCAACATGGTAACCTACTAAAGGAAAGTGGCGGTAAGATGTCCATCATGAATTACTCATTAGGTAGCCACCCTATGATGTTACCTTATTTTTTTAACAAAAAATCTGCAGCAAAACGGCTACAAAATGAACGTTCCCAGGCTCAAGGCCCTCTCTTTTTAACATAGAAATGGATAGCAAACTATATAAACAGAATCAACTCAATATATTTCCACAGCCCACCAGAACAGAATTCACAGAGCATATATTAACGGGCACAAAAACTCAGTTACAAGTCACAAATCATGCTTTAAAACACAATAATTTCATAAAAGTAAATTAGCATATCACATAGTTTTGTCTTTGCACGTAACATAAAATATAATGTACCTGAATGACTTCTCTAACTTGTCTTTTAGTGGAGGATCAAAATGTGGACCAGAATAATGTTTGTTAAAATTCCTACAACATATAAACAAGTCTTTATAACTTTCTTAACATGTTGCTAGTTAAAAATGTTAACCATTTGGAATTTAGAAATGTCAAGAACTTAAACTCCCTCATAGAAACCGAGAAAATGAGACAAGAGATACTAACTTTTTTTGGAGCTTTCCTTCAAAGGCAAATGATGAATGGCGAACACAGCAGAAGCGATGGAACAAAAAGGGGAAGCAACTGGACTATCCAAAATAGTACCTACAACTATCATACTTTTAGCATTCAAGTAACATCTTTCATATTAAAGAAAACCAAACAACAAGACTTTGAAATAGTCTTAATCATTAATCTCTAAAAAACTAAAACTTAACACTTAAATCTGTAACCTAGAAAATTTTGCAAAAAACAAAGCATAACCTTAATTTAGTCACCATAACTCAACCACCATCACAATGCCATTATACTACTCAACTCCATTATAATCATACACACTTTAAATTTATTGATTTTTCCTTATTTAGGTTCAGAATCCAAAATTCCCAATTCACAATTCTAACACATCAACATAAAAATTCAGTCTACAACTCTTCATTACATCTTAAATCCACATGCAATAGACTTTAACAAAAATCCAGAATAGAACACCAATAACATGCAAGCAAGATCATCGCATAACCCTTCAAATCTGTTATACAATAGCCAAAATCAACCTCAATATGTTCCTAAGCAATTCCAATAACTAATTTATCTTAACAAGGGCCAACAGTAAAAATATAAAAAAATGCAAGAATTTCATAAAAAGGTAAAACATTATTTTATAAATTGTTTTCCTTTTTTTAAAAAAGCCTGAGTATTTTTAAAATTTGTTTGAATTTTTTTTAAATAATATTTAAATTCTTTAGGGCCTATCCCAACGCTTATTATGTCATAAGCGATGGGATAGGCCAACAGTAATTTAAATTTTATTTAAAAACTATTCAAAACCAATTTTAAAAATAATGATTCATTTTAAATAAAGGAAAAACAATTTAAAAATATTTAATTAGGCCTATTCCAACGCCTATGATGTCATAAGCGTTGGGATAGGCCTAATTATGTATTTTTAAATTGTTTTTCTTTTTTTTTAAAAAGCCTGAGTGTATTTTTAAAATTTGTTTGAATTTTTTTTAAAACAATATTTAAATACTTTGGGGCCTATCCCAACGCTTATGATGTCATAAGCGTTGGGATAGGCCCTCTGTAATTTAAATTTTATTTAAAAATATCTAAAACCAATTTTAAAAATACTGATTCATTTTAAAAAAAGGAAAAACAATTTAAAAATACATAATTAGGCCTATCCCAACGCTTATGATCATAAGCGTTGGGATAGGCCTAATTATGTATTTTTAAATTGTTTTCCTTTTTTTTAAAATGCCTGAGGATTTAAAAAAAAATTCAATTTTTTAAACAATATTTAAATTCTTTGGGGCTTATCCCAAAGCTTATAAATTATTAAGTGCTGGGATATGCTTATACCTATACCATCACTTTTTTTTAAAGCGCTGGTATAGGTCATCTTATACCTATCCCATCACTTGCGTTTTGTAAGTGTTGCTATTATCGCACTGTAATAGAGTATTTCTGTAGTAGTGAATCACAAAAACCAAAGTTACTTGTCCAATGGGGCTACCAGCATGCAACATAAAAACATAAATCCAAAGGCCTCCGATCATGGTTGTCAGAAGGGACCAATCTTAGTAAATACCGCAATTATAGTTATCCAAAATATCAAATGAAACTGTGGAAGCAATATGCAAGCATGACTAGTCTATATTGTATGGCGATATATGAAGAGCAATACCCCATAAAAGCTCACTGAGCTAGTGAGTATCGTCGACTCTTTCCCTTCACGCCTATTGAAGGAGCTAGATCCTGAAACAAATAAGTAACTAGGGGGAGACAAATATCTAAGTAACTCATATGCTTTCCATTTTCCTTACATGTGCATGTTTGTGCTAACAAGTATTATATGGGTTGTATAGCATACATAGTGTAAAAATATGCAATAGATACCATAATATGGCAATATGTGGTGAAACCAATAATCAGTGGGACCAACATAATTGTTTGCAAGACGTTTCAAAAACCATGCTCACAAACACATCTGAAGAGGGAAAACCACACATTATGCTCGACATGAAGCCATAATTTCCGATTCCACCACTGTCACATTCAACAATTTCCTCTATTCGTGAGCCCTCAATTTCCGTAATACATGGCCTGACATGAAATCAAAATTACCCTACTCTACCAACGACACATCCCTACAGGACATAACAACAGCAAAACTATGAGCCCCCAAATTCTAGACTCCACCGCCCTTCATGAAATCACAATTACCCGATTCCATTGTCGACACGTTCCCATGGGACATCAATCCAAAAGGATCACTTGCTGGCCGACAGAAACCTTATAATGTGAAAGGGAGAAACCAATTTCAACTGTGCACCAGAACCAACCAATCAGCAAATATAACCAACATGCACATACTTCATGCTTTTGAAAGGTTGGCAATAAATCATAACATATTTCCCAAAAATCCATAATGCATGCTCAAAATCAGGATTATATACATACTCATTCAAAGATGCTCAATTACCACAATAATCAGTCTCAACATATAAATCCCACTGTCACACCCTGAAAATCTCAGGGTGACTAGCACAGAATATGAGAGAACTCACATTCCTTGAGCCATAAAATATTAAACTAAATGCTTGGTATATATCAATAATTTGAATTATATATACACACCCACACCTAGTATTTATAACTTAGGTTTACATATTCCATATGATTAAAATAGGGTTCAGGGTCAAAAATACACATGTGATTTTGTCAAAAGCTTATCCAGCACCAAATGTTTTTTTTTTTGACAAAAAATACACATGAACTTTCAAATTGGATCAAAAATACGCATTTACAGTTAAATTAGGGTAAAAAATGCACATGTGATTTTGTAAAAAGGTTCGTCCAGCACCAAGCACTTCCTTCTAGAATATAACTGTAAATGTGACTTTTGATCTAATTTGAAAGTTCATGTGTATTTTTGGTCCAAACAAAATTTGGTGCTGGATGAACTTTTGACAAAAGTACATGTGTATTTTTTACCCTTAACCCATTAAAATATAAAATATCGTGTAGAGATTTCAACATAGTTTACTTGGTAAGACAGACTATCCTGAAATTTTAAAATGAATTGAATTTCAAACAATATTTGGAGCTTCGCTCCAACACAACATATACATATGTAGATAATCCAAAATACAAGAGACCCTATAAGTTATGTGGAGTATCTAACTTCCAAAAATAATACATAAATTTATATTTATATTTTACATCAATTAGCAGCTTTAAAGTAGGTAAACAAGCGTTCAATTGGCTAGGTGCCTCTTCATTGCTTAGTTGGAAGTCCAAGATTAACAATACTATCTAAGATCAAAATAATTTTTTTTATGAATAACATCCCAATCATAGGATCTAATTAGATACTAAAGAAAATATTTAAACATATTCAACGATGTATGATAGCATTGTGATAGTAAATTTCAATCTTTACAGTATACAATCAAAATAATAAATTAATCTAAATAAAAAGATCATTGAATGGAGAAAGCCAAATATGTGACAAATTAGCATATTTAACAAAATTAGTTTAAAAAAATTAAACCTCAAGTCAGCTCCTTTCATAGTACTTCAATAGAACAAATACAAGCATGAACACACAGTTTATAAGGGTAAGTAACCAAGCATAGCTTACAGCTACGAACACAAGTATGGACACACAGTTCATGAAGGTAAGTAACCAAGCAAGCGCAGCCTGAGACCCTGAAATAAGTACAGATACAAGATGCATGATTAACAAGCGTAAGAACGAATCCCACAAATATCAAGTATGAGAAAAGTACCCACGATTGTCAAGAGAGCTGAGTTTATGGTGACTCGCCAAAGACTAACAGTAATGCTGTTAGTGACCAATGTTCTGTATTCAGTCCTCTTAAAACATTTACAAGCATGCTTGGGGTCAAGTTATCATATAAGACTTAAAATGATCTTCCTATACCAAAGTCACATTATGGATGTTCATAATCCAGGACCCCAACATGAAATTCACAAGAAAATCATTCCAAATATTTCCATTAAAGTCTCTTGCAAAGATCTGTAAAGGATAAAATGATACGGGACAATGAAGTAAATAACTATAATGAAAATCACTATTTCTTATAATCATCCAACATAATAAACAATGATTTAATTTTGATAAACCTATCTACATAATATAACACTAACAAAATTGTTAATCAAATGTAATTGTAACAAGTAGTAGAATATAGTCGTCCTCATATCTATATCTTATCCTACCACGTAGTCTTCAAATATGATGCAACCTTAATCCCCTAACATACAATAAAATTACTATCATTATAACTACAACTCTTTAGAAACACATAATATCACATTTAATGAGTTTTGCTGCTGTTGTTCGTGTCAGTATCTCCTTTACAAACACCATAATCGTTATGCCACGACGTCGATAGCGCCCTTATTTCTAGCCAAGGCCTTTTCAACCTATATAAATATATATATGTGTGTATGTGTGAAATTCTATGGCCTATAATAGTCACATATAAGAGAGAATTATTTTAGCTTTTGCTTACATGTGAACTACATTCAGTTCATAAATATTATGTAAAATATCTCAAGTCTTAGCATGGAATACAATAGCTTCTAATTGTCCAATGCTTCCCAAATTCCAAAAATCCCTTTCTGAAGCATTTAATCGAACACTATACGTGCACTTTATAAATCAACTTACAAATAATAATCATGACCACATTTTGTGAACCCAGCAACCTAAATGTTACTGTTGAATAATAAAATCTCAAAACATCAATTTATTAACAAGGTTTGGCTCCGAAATCAAATTAAATTAGTATCCAAATCCAATAAATCACTCCTATCCAAACATTCCATAGCAACACACTCAAATAAAGTAAAGGATTCATGCTTACCACTTACATAAGAGATGATGAAGGAACATGGGGGTGAGTAGCTTAATCAAACAGAAATATTCAAGCATCCACACTGACAGTAAAGAGTAAGAATCAACAGAACCAATCAAGGAGGAGTAAATAACCAACCAACTTTTAGATTTTTTCCTCCTCTCTTCTTGTTGTTGGAATGTTGATTCAAAAAAACAATGAAGAAAAGAGAACAACAACAATGCTGAGCAGAGGAAGAAGACAAAGCTGGACAATGGACTACACCCACAATGCCGTCTGCGATTGGGATGGAGATGGTCCATACACAAAACACTGGAGCTAGGGATTGAACTCTCAAAGTAGCTAACGTTTTGTTTTCCTTTGGTTTCCAAAAGTTTCTTCTATCGCATATGGGGAAAATGATATGAGGAAGTGTTATCATATCTCCTACTCCCATTTTCTAATTACTACTATTATTTTTAATCATATTTGATTATCATTTTCTCTCCTTCTCTATTTTTATAGAAATGGTATTTTGTTTATTTATGGTGGTGAAGAAAAATCTCCCTCTTGATAGAACAAACATTCATACTTTGTACCTTAAACATAGCCCTAGCTAGACTCTAATATCACCAGATTGCAAGTTCCTCTCCTTAATCACCAATTACAATAAATAATAAATAATACAAAATGTTAATTAACTTATTATATTTTTAGGGTTATTACATTCTCTCCCCCTTGAAAAAAATTCGGTCCTCTAAATTTTGAATATGTTCTTACCTCGGCTCCAAAATAATAGAAAAAATATTGGCCCACATCTTACTTTTGATTTCCCACGTCCATCTTGAAAATTTTCAAGACATAATAACTTTACTAAAACAATGTCCTTCAATCCTAATTTGTTTTCCTATCTATTAGGGCCACAAAAACTTCATTCATTTGAAGTCTATAATGTCAGTAACCTATAAGGGGTGATAAACACCAAACAAGTTTCAAAACAAATCATAATAATGAAAGTACAGTTTCTCGAGTAATAGGAAGCATTGAAGATTTTAGGGCTTGAAGGTGGATTTCGAAAATCAAGGTTGATGTAGGGTTTTGGTGTTTTGAATATGTTCAATGATGATAGAAAATGATTTCTAAAGCTTGGTTTCTTTAGGTGTCGGCCTAATTCAAATTTTGACCTAATAAAGTTTTTTGTGGTTGTTTTTGAAAATCAATGTTAATCTTGGGGATTGATGTTTTAAAAATGTTCATATGATGTTGGAAAATGGTTTCTAAACCTTTGGTTCCTTGGATTTGGACTTAACTCAAATTATGGCAAGTTGATTGATGATAGTAGTTGATGATTGGATGATTGGTTGGGTGATAAATTGGTTAGAGTGAAATATTGTGTTTTAAGCCTAGAGGTGATTTTTATTAAATAAATTGGATAATGATGTTGTTGGTTGTTGTAGATTGTATTGATGATATGGTTTGAGGCTTAGATGAGAATGTAATAATGGTTGTTCAAAATCCAAGATGAAACCAAATCCCATCTGAGTCCAATATCCAAAATGAAAGTCCAATTTCCGTATTATAATCCAATTATCCAAAATAGACCTAATTCCCATTTACCAATCCAATATCTAAAAGTGAATCCAAAATTCCATAATCAAATCCAATATCTATATTTAAGTCCACAACCCAGTTAAACCAATTCATCCTCAAATAATCCTTAATGCAACAAACAACCATTATCATTTGCTTCCTCATCCTCTTATTTGATACTTATGGATAACTATATTGATTTGCATTTTTTAAGTGAGATTAGTCCTCTCAGGAAACTGTGGCTGGAAGTCTTCTGGGATTATCTATGTTTTCTATTATGCATGATGTTCTCCCATTTGTCAGCAGACATGGTTCCACTTGATTATGGTTATTGGTTTTTGAGCATGCGATGTTTGGTTTCACTTTGTTTAAAGAAAGCTGACTTTCATGAGGTGTGAATACTTTGAAGAAATAAGTTATGGTTTCATGTGGTATGGGACAAATTTTGATTATAAATTATGATTTTCATAAAATGTTATATGAATTCCAATTTATGGGAATGATTATTTTAAAGTGTAGGAAATATTTTATGAATTTTGGAACGAGTTATTTTAGAATGTATGTCAGTATGATTTCATGAATTGCATTGCTATTGGTAATTGTTGGGATTAAAGAATTGAAGGTTTTCATAGAAAGGCAAGCTTTGTTTTATAATTTGAATTTTAATTACCATGTTAGATGACCTTTTCTAACCTTGTGAACTTGAATTTAAGTGTAATATTTTATAACTATGTTAGTAAAGTACTCTTCTCTAACATAGTTCTCTAGTCTAATTTTCAAAAAAAATTTAGATGAATCTTTTGTAACTATTACCTACTCATTTGAAAATTAGGTTTCTAATGATAACTATGTTAGCCTAAGCTTTTTCTAACATAGTTATTCTATTTAGGTAAACTTTGTAACCATGTTAGGCAACTTCATTCTAACATGGTTAACTCACAAATTTTGGAAATTCTCTAAATTTTAGAAAGACTCTTTTTAACCATATTAAGCAAGCTCTTTTTCTAACATGGTTTATTTTGTAAACACTTACAACTCTCATATTATCCAAAATAGTCCTTATGCAGATTTATGACAAGCACTTTTTCTATCATGGGTGATTAAATTTCAAGGTATAAGTTTATTCTTTAATAACTATGATAGATTCATTGCTATCATAATTATGATTTCAAAAAATAGTTAAACTCTTTCTAACTATGATAGACGTCTTTATATTTAATCACTTTCTTTTCTATAGTAATTAATGTAACACCCCAAAATTTGAAAAATAGGCATGAGAAGTTATTTAAGGTCTTGGGGTGTTATTAAAATATTAAAAAGCATTATAAATAAATTTATGATGTTTTAGGTATTTTTTCTAGAGAATATCTAAATTGTTTTAGAGCAACTCGAAAAAGATTCTTTAACCAGAAAGAACTCAGTTCGGATGTAAGTTACCTATCTAGAAGTTTTTGCAACTCAATCATGTATGATGAAATCATCAAAGATTTGATCTCTTTGAACCCTGTATGTAACTCACTATAGGCTTGAGAAACAAAGAGAATATGTCTATTTGGCAACTCGAAAAAGATTCTTTAACCAGAAAGAACTCAGTTCGGATGTAGGATACCTATCTAGAAGTTTTTGCAACTCAATCATGTATGATGAAATTATTAAAGATTTGATCTCTTTGAACTGTGTATTTAACTCACTATAGGCTTGAGAAACAAAGAGAATATGTCTATTTGGCAACTCGAAAAAGATTCTTTAACCAGAAAGAACTCAGTTCGGATGTAGGATACCTTTCTAGAAGTTTTTGCAACTCAATCATGTATGATGAAATTATTAAAGATTTGATCTCTTTGAACTGTGTATTTAACTCACTATAGGCTTGAGAAATAAAGAGAATATGTCTATTTAGCAACCACATTGAAATTTCATATGGTTTCATCTTAACTTATTTTCTCTAAAAAAAAGCCCATTTTGATTAAGAAACCTTTAACATTAAATAAAAAAGAAAATTTTTAATTTATTCACGTTTTTGGGCTCTTGATAACTATCAGGTAGTTTTAAGTTGACAAAATAGCCTTAGTACAATCCTATAGAAAGTAGCTGTTACATTTTAGGTCTAATTTTCTAAATTAATAATTACTACCAAACACCAGCAAATAATTATCTCTCAAGAAGAAAAGTAATTTATAACCTCTTAGCAAATAAACAGTATGATTTATTTCTCATACTCCTATAATATATTGGAAAATATATCTAATACTTCAAAGTTTTCTGTAGATGTTATGTGTAACACCCCAACATTTGAAAAATAGGCATAAAAAGTTATTCAAGATCTTGGGGTGTTATTAAAATGTTAAAAAGCATTATAAATAAATTTATGATGTTTTAGGTATTTTTAATAATTTTTAAGCCTTATTTTCTTTAGAAAATAAAGAAAAATAATTAGAGGATAAATTTTAATTTGGAAACCTTAGAAAAATGATTTTGAGGCTCAAAGAAATTTATGGTAAAGAAAATCTCTAATATGATATAATAATTAATTTTAGAAAATTATTTTTCAGAAAAGGGACCAAAATGAAAATAATGGAAAACTTAAGAATAGGGACTAAATTAAAAGAACAAAAGTTGGATAGGCAAAAATGTAATTGTACCCTAACCCTTTTATAACATCAGATTTTCTTCTTCCTTCCCCTCATTTCCCATTTTCCCTCTCTCTCCTTTAATTTCTCTTACTCCTTATGCTCTCTTGGTTCTCTCGCGACGAACATCGGCTGGGGAAGTCGAGGACGAGATTTCCGGCGACGGTGAATACAATTAACCTTAATTAAAGGAATTGGTTACTGATAGCACCACTCAACCTTAATAGATTAATTAGGTTAATTATAATCTAGTGTTAACTAGAAATAAATTCCAATAGACAGAATAACTTGGGTTCCATCCATATTATTCAATATTCTTTGGATCCAATTGTAATTGGCAGGAATGCACAAGAGGGGGTGAATTGTGCAACATAAAAATTCAATCACTTGAGACACAAGGCTTATACTGGTTCAGCCTAAACTTTTGGCCTACATCCAGTTCTTTAACCTTCAGTTGGGTTTCACTAATCCCTCAAGATTCAATCAGGCATTTGAGTGCCTTTACAAGTGATTACACAGCAAGAACTCTCTCTTACTAATCACTCCCCCTTACAAGTTGTAAGAATACGCCATACTCTTAAGATCCCACTATCTTAAGAGTAATCCTCACTTGAATTGAGATTCCAGAAAACTTGTTCACTCACTGAACATATTATGATACACACTGAAGTACAAAGACACTGAATGATCTTTTTAAGAGTTGGTAAGTACTGAATGCAGTAAGTATGACTTAGTAAGAATAATCAATGCACATTATCAATGCTTCTACCAACTTCATCAAGGCTTTTACATTCGTCATTGGAATTCTGCCCGTTGATGAAGTTATAGTCGTTGTTTTATGTTAGATGAGAGATGATTAAAGATGGAGTGTTAAGATGAATGTGTTCTCGGCAGCATTAACTCCATTATACTTGGTTTGCTTCAGTTCTTCTCTCTTCATTAATAACAGAACTTAGTTGTTGAATCAAACGGCTCTAATGGCAGACTTGTATGTCTAACGTTAACTTCTTAAAATAGGTCTGAACAACTTTTGTACTTGAAAGCTAAAAGTAGGCTTGCCCATTCAGTGTGAATTAAATTCCACCGCCACATCGATCAAAGCCTCTGATCGATCATAAGATCTGGTTCCTGATCAATCACATATAGATTATGCATCGATTAAGACCTGCATCACTGAACATGAAGTTAGAAAATATCTTGTCCAATTGATCACAGGGGGTTTATGAACGATTAGCCTTATCCAATCGATTGCACTTAGAATACATTCAGATTATATCCTTTGTCTGATCGATCACTCATGGTCCTCTGATCGATTAGGCTTAGGTTAGACTTGAATTATTCTTTAATCCTTCTGATCGATCATAGGGAAGTTCTAATCGATAAGGCTTATCCAATCGATTGCACTAAGTTCTTCTGATTCCTCTAATCGATCATATGAGCACTTAGTTCATTTTCCACTTTCTCTGATCAATCATAGGGGTTCCTGATCGATTGGGCGCCTATGATTTTTAACTTCTAATCTGTATCTAATCTATCCCTGATCGATTAGGCTTTAAGTTCATTAACGCATAATCTGATCCTGATTGATTAGGCAATATTGAGCATTTTCTATTAGATTGTGTCTAAGCTTTTCCTGAACCCTACCCAACCTTTCTTTATGCTTATGTTATGTTTAGTTATCATTAAAAATTATTATTCTAACATTCTCCCTCTTTTTGATGATGACAAAACATTAGAAACAGTCAAAGTGATAAGAAGGCTAATACAGATTAATCAAGGGTTGTGTATTGATAAACATAAATATTACAGAATTATAGGTCATGCATTACAACTTAAAAGCATAGTAGTAGAAACAAAATATATGAAGTAGGAAACAAATAAAGACATGAAATATGGATGATGCAGATGCTAGATGCAAGTGAGGATGATTTTGGGTTTATTCTGAGTCTGAGCCACTTGCCAGTATTTTGTATTCAGGCCATCATCCCCAGATTCACTATTGTACCCTCCAGAATCTGTTGAGGGTTCTTCTCATTGAACTTCAACTTTAGGTTCAGCTTTCTTCTTCTTGGCAGGAGCCTTCTTTTTCTTAGGAGGTGATGGAGGAGGGAAATGAGCAAGGAGTTTGTCAAGGCGAGATTGTTGCTTCTGCTTCTTCTTTGGAGGTGGCTTGGATGTCTTTCCTTTGAGGGCAGCCTTTCTCTAGTGCAAACTTAAGGGCAGGCTTAGGTTCTTCAATTACAATGCCTTTAGTTGCCTTGGTGCTCTTCCTTGTTGTCATTGCCTTAAGTGGAGGCTTGGGAACAATCATATGTACCCTCTTTTTCTTAGCCACAGATTGAACCTCTGGTCCTTCTTCTTCTTTAGACTTAAGAAATACTGATGTAGTTTGGATGGGATCCTTCTGTATTGATTTACTGGACTTCTAATAGATCACTGTCTTCTTGATGCCCCAATTAGGAATCAGAGGTTTGAGCATCTCCTAATTCCTTTTTGCCTTTGCCTCTTCTTCTGCCTTGGCTTTTTGTTCTTGCTCTGCTTTGGCCCTTGCATCTTCTTCTGCCTTAGCCTTGGCTTCAGACTCAGCCTTGACTTTCAATTCTTGCTCTGTTTTTGCTCTTGCAATTCCCTCTGCAATCATTTCTTGTACTCTGCAATGGATGAATGGCCAGGTATCAACAGAGATAGGTTGAGCCTCTCCTTCATATAAAACCATAGCCATACTCATGTCTTCCTCTAAAACAACATCATCATCTTCTAGAGGAACATTGGTGGCCTTGTTGTAACACCTGGATTTTTCTACTATATTATATCAATTTTTAATTGAATTACAACCACTTTTTAATGTCGGAAGCCCAAAAATACGGAAAATTTAAAACTTTTTCTTTAAAACATTATACCAACCTTTTGACAATTGGAATGGGCTTTTCGGACAAATTGAATAATTTAAAATCTGTGATTAAAATAAAGTGGTTCATAAAACAATTAAAAGTACACTAACCCTCCTAAAGGGTCTATTCATTATTTGTAAAATTTAAATCCCTTAATAAATTTATACAATTCTATTTTCTATACTTTCTACCATTAATTTAATAATTCAATTTTACAACATATACAAATAACATTATTAAAATATTTACTACCTCTTGCTTTCTAAATTATAATCCTAATTTCTTCGTCTACTCTTCTTTCCCAGCTAGCTTCTTTCAACCTGCTAAACTGAAAAATGTTTGGGGAACGGGGTGAGATTGGAAATCCCAATAGCAGTTTCTTTCATTAACTTTTATTTTCATGCTAGCATTGCCATGTATTAATTTCATAAAACTGAACAATATTACAATTACACATATTACAATTTTGCGCTCAATGCTCTACCAGCCACTATTAACAATATATTCGTTAACTAGTGGAGGCCTCACCTGCAGGATTTCTCGTTATAACTATCCCGTTATAACATAACTGAACTGGCAAAGGGGTAGCGAACCACCTAAGCCTGGAGTACTCCATAAATAACTATGCAGGAATTAACAAGGTATTCCACCTTCATGCATAATGTAAACTTGAAACAGATATTATAAAATAATACATGCAATTTAATTGTTACTGAAATAAACTGCTACCTGAACTCCAAGTTTAGTCCTTATTTGCTCCTTTCCTTTCCACTGACCTCCTCAACTTATGTTACTATCAAGACCTATAATTTATAAATAGTAAGTTAATATCTATATTTCTATATAATTGTTATTCAACGTCTTTCACGAATCTTAATTTAATACTACCCAAAGCTTATTTTCTTGATAAATTATATTTTGTCCATATTCATTTTAGAACTATGACCATCCAAGATTATTTTAATAATTTACTCATATTAAACTTTTTCATCTTCTAATAATTGTTTTTCCTTCCTTGATTTTCTTTCCATAAAGAAATTCCCATACTCAATAATAATATAAAAATCTTCAATAGGGCATATATATCATCACACACATAACTGTATGGAATTAACCTTACGAATCAAACAAATCACAGATTAACTAAACTTAATTAAATCTCAGTCATTCAACTTTTCTAAAATTTCCACAATTAACATCCATCATTCATATTAAATAAAAGAACTCTATTACCTTGGATTCTATTAATCGTAAAAACAGCAATACATCGTACCTACATCTGTAAACCTATATCCCTACTTTCTAGCCAGTATAAATCCATTGCAATAATTAATTCAACAAACCAACCTTATTTCCATAAAAGGTTGAACTAGATTTGCTTCTACAAATTTTATTTCATATATCCCCGGCACCATCTTTAAAATCCTATCCATCTTTACTTCAACCAATCAGAGTAATAAACCTTAATTAACTACCATTATCCTTATTACCGCTCTCAAATCACTAACTTAACTTGATAAAACTTCAATCATTAAATTCTCCAAATCTTCTTTTATCAGAAACAATTTCATTCATTTAAATTATGAGGTCTACAATACCAACAAAATTACAGAAAAGACAACCTGGTTTACACACTTAAATAATGTCTACCCAATTCTTGTTACACCACCGTCCACTTTAGCCTTGATATAGGGTAAGTTATAATAGTTTCATAGCATTTCTCCCAATCCCTCACTCCAAATGAAACCAGTAACATTATCTTTCACTAAGCCTAACTCAAAATTCCTTAAATCCAATTTAATTCTCATAAAACCTAAGAACTTGTATATCATTTGAAGCTGATTCTTTCTTGTCCTAATTCCTAAAACTCAACAACTTAATTATTAAACAAACCATATTATCATAGATCACAGCCTAAATACCTCAATCGCTTATTACATATAGTTTCCTATAAAACAAGATCTAACTTCCAAAACTCTCCTTTCAACACTTAATATTACTCTAAACCAGCTTTGGGACTTCAGAAACTCCAAATGAAACTTTAGGATTTAATAGTCAATAATGTAGAAATCAAATCTTAACTCTTCTTAGCATTCCTAATACTACTTAACACGTTGTCTTTTCTTGGAATTAAGGGGCCAATAACTTTAACATACATATGGTAATATTCAATGAGCTTAGGAATAATTTCAGATTTCCAAATCATACTTTGCATATCAACTTCTTATACAACTACTCCTCCAATTGGTATCATATTTAGAACATCATTCTCAAGATAATACCACACTATTGAATCCTATAATTACACCAATTTAACTCCTTCCATTCCTCCACTATAAAGTCATCAGATCCCTTATCAAAGCAAAGGAAATAAATTTCAAACAACATCTTAAAGCCTCTACATACCACTTGACGGTTCCAAAATACTCTTGGATTCCATTTGCATTAACAACACAACACTACTCTCCTCAAACTCCAAATCTCAGAACTTTAGGTCATCCACCACATGGGTTCCTATTCACCCAAACCATAGCTCCTTGTAACACCAAGATCAATTCCATTACTTAAAAACAATATCCATTTCAATCTATTTAAAATTTCACAAACACAAGAAATACTTTAGTTTCAAGATAAATACATGAATCATCTTCTTGAGACCATATATAAGACTAACTTAATATGTGGCATTCTTTTATCTCCAAGTCCATTTATAATTTCTCTAGCTTAATCATTCAGCCAATCCTTACAAAAGAACCATAATGCCACTGGATTCAAACATCACTTACACCTTCTTAAAAAAATCCTAAGGCATCTAGAACAAATTCTTAATAAAATTTATATATTACTAATCTCCCTTTTATTCTTATCTTCATCACCAGATAGGACCAAAACAGAACCAAAGAATCATCAATTTAAATCTCACATTCTCCATTAATCCTACACCATCAAACCTCCATTCTATCCTTCATCTTTAAAACCACCTCTACCAACAAGAATTCAGATGTACAACTTCAAAAATTAACTCCAATAGGCCCTATCAACAATCCAACATACAAAATCATAAACTACTCCTCCTAAACCTATTACCAGTCATTAACCAATTGCAAACACCTAATCAGAGAAAAACAAACCAGAGAACAAGAGGAATAGAATTTTGAAATCCCCTACAGCTCCAGAAATTTCAACATACAAGAACAAATGCATATTCCATTATTTCTTTGTCTCAAACTCATCATAACAGAGCTTGGGAACAACCATAATATGAACAAAATCATAGCAAATTTCTTGCCTCCGCACATCACCCGAACAGAATAGACAAGAGAGGCATTAAGCATAAACATTCAAAGCTCAGAATTTAACATGCAACCTTATATGAGTTCTATCATATTCTCAATTTCATTAAATCATCCATTCATCAATTTTTCCCTTCTACTTTGCCGTCAGTCATCGGAACAGGGCAAGAAAGAAAACAAAAATAAATCCCAAAATTCCCAACCTTCAGAAATCCAACATGCAAAAACACCCTATTCACTTGAACCTACTCTTAATCATCTTTTAATTGAGGTTTTATTCGATTCCTGCCCAGAAATCGCAAGAACAGTGGCGAATGAACAGTACCCGCGGCCTAACTGAGAAGAAATCGGGCCCAAAACACCATTAAATCGCAAAATCACTTCAAGAATACCTTTAATCGCATCTTAAGCTTTATTCCTATGAATTCAAAAGCTTCAAAACCCCCCAAGAATTTCGAATCACTCACTCTTAAATTGCTAAAAATCGGCCAAGAAGAGCAGAGAAATCGAAGAGAAGAACCTACCTAAGATTCACCCAATCATCCTGAGCGTTTTCCCTGCTTCTCGTCGCCGGTCACCGTTGAAATCGCCGTCGATGGAGGTCGCTGGTGGACGATTGAAGAAGCGGAGGACGAAGGAAGAAGAACGAGAAATGAAAGAGCAGAGGGAGTATATGTCAGGTTCAGGGAAGAATGAAAGAATAAGCAACACGTGTGAGGTATATATTTAAAGATGAGGAGGTGATATTTTTAGATAGGTGTTTTACCATTTTGCCCCTTCTTTTTACTGAAGATATTTTCCAACTAGGGGCAGATATTGTCATTTTCATTTTCTATTTTCTATTTTCCCCTTAAATGGTAATTTTATTTACCATTATCATTTAGAAATAGACCTAAATTTGTCCCACAATAATTTCTCTACATATATTTTAATTCCCAAATTCATTTATAAGACTTTTTAAATAACAAACAATACCTCAAGGTTTTAAATATTCCCTTAGTTAATTTAATCTTCTAACTATTTTTCCTTAATTAATAAAGAAAATAAGCTTTGAAAGTTATTAGAAATACATCTGACCTCATAAATTTATTTATAAGACTGTTTAATTTCGATATGACATCCCGAGACTTTAAATAGATCCTTGTTATCTCTTTTATCCAAATTAAGTTTTATCTCCTAATTATTTCCCTTTATTTCCTAGAGAAAATAAGCCTTAACATTATTAAAAATGCCTAAAATCTCAAATTCACTTTCAATACTTTTTAATATTTTTAGTTACATTCCTTAGAACCTTAAATAATTCCCTATTTCCTATTTTCTAAAATTTGGGGTGTTACACTTGTCTTCTTCATCAGATGCTTCTTGCACCATACCTTCTTTTTCTAGACTTATCCTAATCCCTTCTGCCAAGTCATGAATCTCTTCAAGCATTTGTCCAAATTCAAAGACTTGGGGCATGTCAGAAGCAATGCCTGAAAGAATTTTAGCAGCCTCAACAGCTTTCTCCTGAATAGTGCTGCTTTCCCCCTCAGTTGTAACACTGAATCTCTTCTCCCCCTTTTTGGCATCATCAAAAGGAGGGGTAGGAGTAGGGTTAATGAAAATAGCTTTGCCTTTTCTTGCATAGGTCAGGGAAGGATCTGGATGAGGGGTATAATGAAGGGCTGAGGGCTGGATTTGAGAAGGTTGAGATGGTGGTGGAGGGATGTAAGATGGTGGAGAGGGGGCATGTGTTTGGGTTGATTTAGGGTGAGTAAGAGGAGTGGTGGAGATGTTCATAGGAGAGGGAGGAGGATCTTGGTTGTCTAAGGAGTTTAAGGAGGTGTGTTTGGAGGGAGAGGGTTTGGAAGAGGGAGGAGTGTGTTTAGGAGAAGGTTGTTTAGGAGAGGTTTGTGGTTTGGTGGAAGGAGAAGTAGGATGAGATTGTGAGGGAGATGTGTGATGAGAGTAGTGAATGTGGGATACCTGGTTGGCTGCATGACCCAAAAATGGTTCCAAAGGTGAACCAGGAATGCCAACGTGATACTGTTGTCTTAGAATATCTTTAAGGACAGCCAATCGATTGTGGAGGAACTTATGCATGTCCACCACTGCATCATACCCTTTGAAGATGGTCAAGGTGCTCTCCTTGACTGACTTGACCACTGAATCATTAAGGGCTGCCACTAATCTTTTCAGAAGCCTATTCTCCATGGCTTAATGGTCCAATGCTAACTCCTCCAGGACTCTGTTACCTTGTTAGCAATTTGATCAATTGAGATATCTGGGAAAGGGACTCCTTCATGGATAGGGGCTGCTGGTTCAGGAGCAATTGGATCTGAGGAGTAAGAGGCAGAGGAATGACCTTCATCAGGATTATCCTCTTGAGATTTCCCTTCTTCCTGAGGAGCACTTTCTTGTACTGATGGGGGAGGAACTTATTGATCAAAAGGTAAGAGGCCCATCTTCTTCAAAGTGGTAAGATTACACTTTGGGGGCTCTAGATTCTTCTAATGGTCCAGCCAGAAGATTTTATTGTTGCATAAAATTAAAGACACCAGTTGAGCAAATGGGAGAGGGGTCTTGACAGTCTTGGTCTTCTGGAATCTCATGAATTCTTCACAAATAAATTGCCCAGGATTGACAGGGGTTTTGTTGATGAGTATGGCCAGAACAGGGTTGTCAATTTCAAGGATCTAAGAGAAGTTTCTTGCTTTGTTCACCATGCATCTAGAGTATGCATAGTGAATCACTCTGTTGGCCTGTGACATCTGAGCAGGTTTGAGGGTGCCCAAGACTGGACTATTGGGTTTATAAGCATCCAACATGTTTTTGTCAAAGTACTTCTCCTTGTCCTACCAAGAATTGTATGCCTCCATTCCTGGCCTGTCCATGTTGAGCCACTTGTTCAAATCTATCAAATCAATCGAAAATTTCTTTCCTTTGAGTTGTGATGACACAGTGATTTCTGAAATCTTTCCTTCGTCTCAGTAGTGGAAATCTTGATGTTGGAGTAGAATGCCTTGATTACTCTCTCATTATAATGATTTTTGATACATATCCATTATTTGTATGGCTCCAACCATTCTGACATAGGGTAACCATTCTTCTCCATATAGTCAATATCAACATATCCGCATCTTTGTTGAATAGATCTCCTTCCAATGTCCTTTGTTGGTTCTTCAATGGGACCTTGGGCATAGGATGAATCAATGGGAACTTTTGTGTCCCCTGAGATGAGTTCTCTGACCCTCACAATGGCAAGGCTTTTGCTTTTGGACTGGGAGGCATTGGCATAAGTTTTGGCCATTAATGGTCATGGTTGAGAGGTTAAGGGTGTAGGGTTTGAAGGTAGTGAAGGATGCCTATAAGTGAGTGCAGGGTCTCCTGAAGGTAATGAACCTGTATCTGGGATAACTTGTGCTCTGTAATTTCTGGGTATATGCATTTTGGGTGCCATTTGAGAGGTTTCTATAGAGAGCTATAGGATATGACTGGTGATACGAAGGGTTGTAACTAATTAAGAAGGGTTATGATGGGTGATGATTCAAATAAAATCTTCAGTTATATAGAGAGGTTTATAAAGTCTTCAGTTATGATGGGATAACTTGTGCTCTGTAATTTCTGGGTATACGCATTTTGGGTGCCATTTGAGAGGTTTATATAGAGAGCTATATGATATGACTGGTGATTCGAAGGGTTGTAACTAATTAAGAAGGGTTATGATGGGTGATGATTCAAATAAAGTCTTCAGTTACGACTGTTACGAGAGGATTTGAAGCGAGTTTGATGAAGTAAACCGTTAGAGTTTGATGAGGAAAGGAGGGAAAATGTTTAAGAGTAAATGCAAGTCAATGCGAAATGATGCAACAGTTACATGGGTTACATATATATGAGAGAGTTAGTGTAAAAAGGTATGCATCTTGTCAGAAAAAGTGTACGTTACAAATGTTACCGTTGGCGCCTGATCTATCACAGAGTCAAGTGTCTGATCGATTGGGTGCATCTGATCGATTAAGGATTGTTGTGATCGATTGGTCCACACTAAGTAATCAATGCCTAATCGATTACCCCTTCCTTGTGATTGATTAGACTATTCTGATCGATGGCTACCTTCCCCTAATCGATTCCCTCATTTTCTTCTGATCGAAGCCTAATCGATCATAGAGCATGGTCTGATTCCTGATCAATTGGACGATGAAAATTTCATTTGGAACACAGAACCTACAAAATCTTATTTTGACACTCCGATGCCTAAGTTAGTGTTTGATTATAAAAAACATAGCATTAATTTAAACAATTCAAAAGAGAGTTAAGAGTGAGGTACAATTTTACAATTCATTTGGATTTACCATTCCCAATTCTCTTCTAATGAACATAAATTATTCAGCTGCTAGAGGTTTGGTGAAGATATCTGCTAGTTGCAAGTGAGTGAGAATGAATTCAATTTTGACATCCTTCTTTTGCACATGATCTTTGATAAAGTGATGTCGGACATCAATGTGCTTTGTTCTTAAGTGATGCACTGGATTCTTGGCCAAGCTGATTGTGCTTGTGTTGTCATAGAGAATTGGGACTTCTGGAAATCCCAATCCTAAATCCTTCGGTTGATGCTTGAGCCATAGAACTTGAGCACAATAGCTTGCAGCAACAATGTATTTAGCCTCTGTTGATGGTAGGGAAACACAGTTCTGCCTCTTACTAGCCCATGAGACCAAGGATCTACCAAGAAACTCACATTGACCACTGGTACTTTTTCTATCAGTTTTGTACCCAACAGCCATGAGATATTCTTGAGTTCCCTTTGGATACCATAAGCCTAGTTCTTGAGTAACAACTAGATATATTAGAATTCTTTTGACACAACTGTGGTGAGATTCCTTTGGTTTTGCTTGATATCTAGCACACATCTCCACACTAAATCAAATGTCTGGTCTGCTAACAATCAGGTATAGAAGAGATCCAATTAAACCTCTATAAATGGATTAATTGAAATCTTTTCCTTTTACATCTGCATCCAGTAAAGATGTAGAACTCATGGGTGTGTCTTCTTCTTTGGACAAATCCATTCCACACTTCTTCAAGATCTCTTTTACATATTTGGATTGAGAGATAAATATCCCATCTTTCTTTTGTTTTATCTGAAGACCTAAGAAGAAATTCAGCTCTCCCATCATAAACATATCAAATTCTCCTTGCATTTTCTTAGAAAATTCTTTACAAAGAGATTCATCAGTAACTCCAAAAATGATATCATCTACATAAATCTGTACTATAAGCATGCTTTTCTTTTTGTGCAAAATAAATAGTGTGGTATCCACTTTTCCTCTTATAAAGCCATTTTCTAACAGAATATTACTAAGTCTTTCATACCAAGCTCTTGGTGTTTGTTTAAGTCCATATAAGGCCTTCTTGAGTTTGAAAACATGATCCGGTTTAGAAGAGTCTTCGAAACCAGATGGTTGTTCAACATATACTTCTTCCATGCTATAACCATTAAGAAAGGCACTATTTACATCCATTTGGTAAAGTTTAAAGTTTTTGAGAAATGCAAAGGCTAATAAAAGTCTTATTGCTTCAGTCTTACAACTGAGGCAAAAGTCTCCTCAGAATCTATGCCTTCTTCTTGGTTATACCCTTTGGCTACAAGTCTTACCTTGTTTCTGACCACAGTTCCAGATTTATCAAGTTTGTTTTTGAAAACCCATTTGGTTCCTATAATGGGATAATTTGAGGGTCTAGGAACCAAATCGCAAACTTGATTTCTTTCAAATTGATTGAGCTCCTTTTGCATAGCGACTGTCCAGTCACAATCAGTTAAGGCTTCTTCAATGGAAGTTGGCACTATTTCAGATATAAAAGCAGAGAAATGTATTTCATTCTGAATCTGGTTTCTGTTATTGATGCCTCCACTAACATAACCAATTATTTGCTCAGGAGGATGATCCCTAAGATGTCTCCAGGTTGAGGGACTAGCTGGTTCATCATGAGAATCATTCCCTTGGTCTTCTTCATCTGGTGATGATATTGATTGTGTTTAGGACTTAGATTTATTTGATAAATCAGATTCTTCTTCCTCAGAAAGAGGTTTCTGTTCAGAGTCAGTTTCATCAAATACTACATGAACTGACTCCTCAACTGTTGAAGTTCGTTTGTTAAACACTCTATAAGCTTTACTACTGTTAGAATAACCAATGAAAATTCTAGGATCAGCTTTAGGGTCAAATTTACCAAATTTTATCTTTCTATTGTTGTGGATGAAACATTTGTAACCAAAAACTTTTATATGGCTTACATTTGGTTTTTTTCCTTTGTAGAGCTCATATGGAGTTTTATCCATTCCTTTTCGTATGTAAGCTCTGTTAGCAATGTAACAAGCTGTACTCATTGTATCTGCCCAGAATACTTGAGATATCCCTCTTTCATTGAGCATTGTTCTGGCCATTTCAGTTAGTACTCCGTTCTTTCTTTCAACAACTCCATTTTGTTGAGGAGTTCTGGGAGCTAAGAAGTGACTTATCCCACTTTCTTCACACAGTTCCAGGAAGTCTTGGTTTTCAAATTCTCCTCCATGATCTATTCTTATTGAACTGATCTTATGTTCCTTTTCATTCTGCACTTTCTTAGCAAACAGATAAAAGATATTAAAAGTATCATGCTTAGAAGAAAGAAACATAGTCCAAGTGAACCTAGAATAGTCATCCACAAATACCAAAGTGTATGGGCTTCCTCCTAGACTTTTTACTCTTGCTAGACTAACTAAGTCCATATGAATCAGTTCTAGAGGTCTAGTAGTGGAGACTTCCTTCTTTGGTTTAAAAAAGGACTTTATTTGTTTCCCCTTTTGGCATGCTTCACACAGTAAATCAGTTTTAACTTTGATGTTGGGCATCCTAATGACAATATCCTTTTTGACTAGCTTATCTAATTGTGTTATGTTTACATGAGCTAATCTTCTATGCCACAGCCAGCAGTTATTAGAATTACTTATAAAACATTTTTCAGAGAATTGTTGATTTAGATCAACTATATACAAGTTTCCATTTCTATTAGCTTTTAGCCGACACTTAAGATTGGATTTGTCTATGGTTAATTCTTTCTTATCAACTATAAGACATTCATTTAAGTCAAAGATTACCCAGTTACCTTTGTTAGTACTTTGACTGACACTTAGCAGATTGTGATAGGGGCCTTCCACTAGGTAGATATCTTTGACAGAACTAATTTCTCCTATTCCAACAATTCTTCCTGACTGGTTTCCACCAAAGCTAACTTTTGCTCTATTTTTCATCATTAGATTGTCAAATTTCTCCTTATCTCCAGTCATGTGTCTTGAGCATCCACTATCTATGTACCACTTATTGTTGTTGGATGCTTTGAGACAGATCTGCACTAACTAACCAGATTTAGGTACTCAAACTTTCTTGGGTCCTTTAGGATTAGTTTGATGCCTTTGATCTGAGTAGATTGTAGGCTGATGTGTCCCTTTGGGGACCCACTTGTATAATCCAGAATACCATATTTCTTAGGATAGCAGGTAGATTCAGTATGTCCCTTTTTGTTATAAAAGTTACAAAAACTAACTGGTGATGAGTATGCTGAAGCTTTTCTGAAGAATTTTAAGTAAGGCTTTTCTTTAGGTACTGGCTTACTTTCCTTCACAGACTTGTTCGCTGAGTCATAACCTATTCCAGTCTTATCTCTAAAGGCTTTTTGACTCATTAGCATGATATCTAGTACTTCAGTACTTTTTGTGAATTTTTTAAATAATCGGAGATCTTTTCTTTTTCTTACAAGAGAGTTTCACAATTTTTGCATTCAGACTTTTCAACCTCCTGAGGAGGTTCCTTATCTTTCTTTTCTAGTTCTTTATTTTTCCTTCTTAATGCACCTACTTCTTTTGCTAATTTCACAAACTCTATATGTAATTCATTATATGCATCTTGTAGTTCATGAAAAGATGAGTTAGAGTGATATACTTCACTGTCAGATTCCTCTTGAGCTACCAAGCAGAGATTGGCTACTTCCTCTGCATCACTAGTCTTCTCATCTAAGCTATCTCCCCATATGGACGAGACATAGGTTTTTTTTCTGGAACTTCTCCTTCTTTTTCTCTTTTTCTGAAGAATCTTCTAAATTTTCTGACCTTGAAGGCCATCTCATTATCATCTAGTTCTTCTTCTTCTTCCTCATCCTCATCATCTTTTATAGGAGCTTAGAGGGCCAGATTCTTCTTCTTCTTGTATCCATAGAGCTCTATGAGTCTTGATAGTAGACTCATATTCAGCTAAACTTCCAAATAATGATGTAATTGAACTCATGGATTCTCCTCTCATCTTCTGTATTACAGTGGCCTTCATTTGTCATTCTGGTGTAAGAATCTTTAATATTTTGGCACTTGTTCAGCCTCTGAGGTCCTCCTACCAAGAGCAGTGAGGTTGTTTATTAGATGAGTGAATCTGATCTCTAACTCCCTGATTGGTTCTCCTTCTTCCATCTTGAATAGATGAAAATATGATATCAATTGCTCAACTCTTCTTACTTTTTACTCTAGTAGTTCTCTCATGAGCAACTGCTAGAGCATTCCACATTTCTTTGGCTATTTCTAGATGACATCCTAAAATATTCTTTTTGACTTAGGGCATTTTGAAGAATCAAGATTGCCCTGCTATTCTGCTCTAGATTTTCTTTATCATCTTCTGTGAGTTCGTGAGGTAGCTTTGGTACTTGAGCTTCATTTTCTGTTTTCATAGGAATAATATCTCATTCTTCTATTATCTTCCAAGAGGAAGTATCCAGTTGCCTTGATGAAGATTCTCATCTTCATCTTTCAGAAGGTGTAATGTTCTCCATTGAATCCAGGAGGTTTAGAAATTGAATTGCCTTCAGGAAGTACATTAACATATCCTACCATTATGGATATTTACTTCTCCTGATCGTGGGATCAGTATGCTGTAAGAAGACCTGGCTCTGATACTAAATGTAATTGGCAAGAATGCATAAGAAGGGGGTAAATTGAGCAACCTAAAAATTCAATCACTTGAGACACAAGGCTTATACTGGTTCAGCCTAAACTTTTGGCCTACGTCCAGTTCTCTAACCTTTAGTTTGGTTCCACTAATCCCTCAAGATTCAATCAGGCTCTTGAGTGTCTTTACAAGTGATTACACAGTAAGAACTCTCTCTTACTAATCACTCCCCCTTACAAGTTGTAAGAATACGCCCTACTCTTAAGATCCCACTATCTTAAGAGTAATCCTCACTTGAAATGAGATTACAAAAAACTTGCTCAATCACTGAACAGATTATGATACACACTGAAGTACAAAGACACTGAATGATCTTTCTAAGAGTTGGTAAGTATTGAATGCAGTAAGTATGACTTAGTAAGAATAATCAATGCACATTATCAATGCTTCTACCAACTTCTTCATCAAGGCTTTTATATTCGTCACTGGAATTCTGCCCGTTGATGAAGTTATAGTCATTGTTTTATGTTAGATGAGAGATGATTAAAGATGGAGTGTTAAGATGAATGTATTCTAGGCAGCATTAACTCCATTATACTTGGTTTGCTTCAATTCTTCTCTCTTCATTAATAACATAACTTAGTTGTTGAATCAAACGGCTCTAATGGCAGACTTGTATGTCTAATGTTAACTTGCTAAAATAGGTCTGAACAACTTTTGTACTTGAAAGCTAAAAGTAGGCTTGTCCATTCAATTTGAATTAAATTCCAACGCCACATCGATCATAGCCTTTGATCGATCATAGCATCTGGTTCCTGATCGATCATGCATAGATTATGCATCGATTAGGACCTGCATCACTCAACATGAAGTTAGAAAATATCTTGTCCAATCGATCACAGGGGGTTTATGATTGATTAGCCTTATCCAATTGATTACACTCAGAATACATTCAGATTACATCCTTTGTCTGATCGATCACTCATTGTCCTCTGATCGATTAGGCTTAGGTTAGACTTGAATTATTCTTTAATCCTTATGATCGATCATAGGGAAGTTCTAATTGGTCAGACTTATCCAATCGATTGCATTAAATTCTTCTGATTCCTCTAATCGATCATACTAGCACTTAGTTCATTTTTCACTTTCTTTGATCGATCACAAGGGTCCCTGATCGATTGGGCGCTTATGATTTTTAACTTCTAATCTGTATCTAATCTATCCCTGATCGATTAGATTTTAAATTCCTTAACTCATAATCTGATCCTGATCAATTAGGTAATACTCAGCATTTTCTATCAGATTATTTCTAAGTTATTTCTGAACCTTTCTTTATGCCTAAGTTATGTTTAGTTATCATCAAAACTTATTATTCTAACACCAATAGCTAATTCATGTTGGCTAATAATCAAATTCTTATATTTGTAGAACTATTACCTAATTATACTCATATGATTATATTGAATCAATAGCATAGTTTCTTAAGGTGAGATTTATTGATTGAATTACATTACCTAAGAGCTTAGGGAAAGAACTCAATATCAAAATGCTCAAACCAAATAATCCATCCAAACAACATAATCAAGGCAAGTTAAATGGACTAAATCACCACACACAATGATAGACAATAAAATTAACAAGTACTTATAAAGATAATGTCAATTGAAAAGATAGAAGAAACCAAACTAGATCCAAGATAAACACAAAGATAAAATTCAACAATTACATAGCCTACAATCTCAAACACAAATGAAGTCCGAACATAAGAAGAACAAATATTCAAGGGCACATATGGAAATCCATGGCCAGATAATTTTGAACGAGAAAAACTCCCTTAGAGTGAAAAATTAGCTTGCTTCACGTCATCCCATGGTCTAGTGAATTTAGTTCATCACAGAGGAAGAGAAAACATCCCAGAGCAGTTGCAGGTGTAATTCCATGGTGGAACCAATGTGGAAAACAAAATTGGTAGAGACAGATGTATATTCAAGTCAGGGTAGTGGAGAGAATGAGAGAATGGAAATTTGGATTATAATTAAATCACCACAATAGGTAACTCAAAAACCTTCCAAATTGATCTTCAATTACTTGAAAGGTCAAAAATATGCATTAGGAAACAATTAAACAGGACCCAATCAGTCAAAGTTGCAATTCAGATCAAAACAGAAAGTTTCCTAAAATCTGTCCAGTTGCACATTCGCCGTACCACTGGTTCTGGGGCTCCATGGTGAGAATGCCTTGCCGTGGCGCTCGTCGTGGGCTGCCACGGCCAACAAGGGCATTTCTGCAATTTTATGAAACTCTGGGCCCTTTTTTATATAATTTTGTCCAACTTGACTGGTGCACTTTTTGGACTTATTTTTGACATTTTCAACCTATTTCTTCAATTCTCCCAATTGATTTACAATGAAAGTCAAGGACAATTGTAATATCCCAAGTTTATATTACGAAATACTTGAGTTTAAGCCCTAAAATACTCAATTTAAGATCAAAATGCAATTAACTTAATGCATTGGGATTCTAAGCACACAAGTGCCTAAACTATCATATATTGACCCAGAACAAGTGTTAATTCCCATTATTAGTGGCTAAAAATGTGTAATAATCAAGTACAATCAGTGATACATATGATTTTGTTAGCTTGTGATTTATTTAAGATGTAGAATTAATATTTGAAGTTTAATCGTTACTGATTATGGGACTGAATCTGCAAGCTTATGATCTGTCTTAGTTTTTATGGAATATATGTAATGAAACTTTGAAACTCTATAAGTTAGCCTAAAAGTGAGAGTAAATGGATAAATTAATACAATGGTTTATAATGGTTTGAAAGAATAAGGCTTGAAGATGATTTTATGTGGTTATTGCAAAAATTTAAAAGAAATGATTTATGGAGAACTATGTGTTGAACCTCAGAGTTTTGATGATAGCAAACTTGACTTAAGTTATGAAAATTATAGGTCTCTTAACTTAGAAAATATTTTGAAACAGATTTTGAAAAGCTAAGAATAATTGATGGATTACTCAACAATCGATTGTTGTTAAGGATGAACCATCGAACCATCGAACCATCGATAGGCTTCAGAGCACATATCGAGTGTTGAAATCTCTAGAGAAACAATTGAGTGCTGAATAAAATCAATCGATTAAGAAGACTTCTATCGATGATTCAATTGAAAACTCTAAGGAGATCAATCCAGCGTTGATATTAGCCTGCGAGTGTTGAAGAATGGTCGATGAAAAATGGCTTAATTGATAATTTACCTTAGAATATTTTCATATGTCATCGAGCATTAGGTCACACATCAATTGTTCATTAGCCATCAATTGATGAAGTACCCATCGAATGTTGAAACTTTGAATTTGATCGAGTACTAAGATTCCATCGAGTATTGCAGGTGAAACTCTTTACAAAATCAGAACACTCGGATATCAATCGATTGAAAAGCATATGGAGCCATTGATGGTTAAGAGATGCATCATTGGATAAACCTAAAAGTTCAAATTTAATTACTCTTCCTATGCCTAATTAACTTTACATTTCTGGAGTTTCTGCCTGGTACATTTTAGGAAGGTTCAATTAGTCACATAAGCCAAACAAAACACAGATATAGAGTAACACAGAATTAGCCATTATGGAGATTACATTCTGGATAAAGATTCAAACCAGCAAATGAATTACAAATGCAATAGTATAAGTAATTGGAGTAATCTCAACCATTGATCATCATTAAAACACTATAATTCCTCTTTGTAATCAATTATAGGGAAAGCACTCAAATTATTATCTACTCAATTGAGTGAGTTAGCATTAACTACTTTAATCAATTCTTCGTGTGATTTTTCTAGGATATTGGGATCTTAGGTAAAGGGTGTAATCTTACAGAGTGTAAGCGAGAGAATTTGGTGAGATAGAGGGATCTTACCGGGAAAATTCTCTAAGTTGTAAGAGAATTTAGTAACCTGGTTTTGATCCTAAGTTTATCACTAGTGGAACCCAACAGAGATTAGAGAACTGGATCATTTGTAAAAGTAGCCATGGAAAAAATTCCTTTGAAAACTAATCCGTCATTGGTAAATAGAAATCATGTTCAAATTCCGTCAGAAATTTGCTATTTGGTAGTGCCTACGTGACAACTTCTAGGATAAAATTGGATCATAAACAATTTTAATTTATGACATATTAGCATTTTTAACCTTTTTTAATAGCGAAAATTAATTTGGAGTTCCTAGTAGGAAAATTAATATAAGAGAAGCCCCACAAAATGGTGATATTAAAGTAGGGTCCCAAGGGACCTTATTTCTGTTATGTTTCAAGGTCAAATGACTCTATTTCCGTTTAATTTAAAAGAAACAATCTTATTCTTCAGCCTTTCTTGACTCAAGAAGCCAGTGAGAAATCTTCACTCCCTTTTACGCCTAAAAGCCCTAGATTTTTCCTTTAGTACTGCTATACATGGCGAATTGCTGGCTTAAGCACAAGGTGTTTCTCCTTCTCCTTTCTCTCTTTCCAATTTTTAAACTTCTTAAACTTTTTATTGCGTTAATGAGTGAAATTTTTTTATAGGTGTACCCATTTCTGGAAAATCTCCGACATGTGGAATGAGTTCAAAAGAAAATTCTTAAAGCAGGTTTGTTGATTTGTCATGGGTACATTGTTACGGCATGTTATATTTGCTGCATCATCCAACTGTTTACCATTACGATATGCATCATGAAATTGTGTAAGTTATAAAAATCAAAAAAATGAACCATCTTATGTTTACATTTTTATTCACTTTTTGAAGTGAGTAAATAGTGATTATATTCATTTTTCTGAACTTGAAAATTAAAACTAAAACCTAAAGAATTTATTGTGTGTCTTAAGCTTCTTATTGAACAGAGTGTGCCATTACGTGTTAAAGTGACTGGACAAGGGCTGACTGAGGAATCGTGAATCAATGGAGGATTTTCAGACTTGGTTACTATTGAATTTCAAATTCTTTCTTTTTTATAGGTTGACTGCACATTAAAGAGCCCTCAATCCCTAACACCATTGTTCTGGTTCTGTATGTATGGGTATCATTTTCTTTGTAAGGATTACCATTTAAAAAGGATATTTAGACAGTTCTCTACATTGTTAGACACCTCTATTTGTCTTATTTGCTAGCACTATTCTTTTCATTGGCCCTTTAGATTTGACTTTAAACGTGTTATGGTTTTGCTTCGTAATGTTTATATTATCTAACTGTATAGATGATATAAGGAAACAACACAAATGGATGTTGTAGAACTAGATTGTAAAAGTTGAAATCATAAAACTATCTTCTACATCTTTCACTTGCAATTATAGTCAAAAGGCTGAGTCAGTTGCTTAGTTTGTTTTAGTTTTTTTTTGTACTTTGACACTTGTATAAATGTATGAATGAGGAGGGAAGGATAATAGTATGTCCTTGAAATTTAATTTTGTTTAGTCTTTGTTAAATGTATGTGCTCCGCCCTCAAATTAAATGTCTTTCACGAACTCAGTCAATTCAAGTTACTAAGTTAAGGTTCCCAAATGATAAATAATCTTTTGGAGATTATATGATTGGATGCTCTAAAATAGTGATTGAAGTGTAAATGTAGAACCTGACTTTCTGGGTATGTCAAACTTTATGTTGATTAAAATTGGATAATATAACATGATAGTAGGAGCCCTATTTGACGTGTCTGAATCTCTTCTTTCTCAAGCATTTACTTGTCAACTATAAGCAGAAGTGCAGTTCTGATAAATACTGATATACCTGAAGCAAACAAGCTTAGATGATGGTATATCATTTTCCAAAAGCTACTTTCTCTTGTTATGATATTCTATTGGAAATCTCAGTCATATACCTTACTATGTCAACAAGTATGAGTCTGAAGGTAAAGATTCTCCAAAGGCTTCCATTGGCTCTGGTGCATCTGTAGCAAAAAAATGGAAGGAGATCAGTGTACTTTGACCATATTTCTGACTCAAAGAATAGCTTGTAATACTAAACTTTGTAATTGGTTTTGATTGCTTAGTAAATCTGTAATAGTTTGTTACTGTTTGCTCTATAGTTGTAATTATGTGCTCTGTAGTTGTAATTATGAGGCTAGTGCATAAGTTGTATAAATTCTTCTTATTAACAATTTATGGCCGGATGCTAACATGTTTTTGGGCATGGGTGACAATTTTTGAGCCTCACAAGTTTGAAAATTGTTAATATGTGGTATTTTAGCACATGTATAAGTAAATGCAATTTGCCTTCATAACAACTTTTGGCTTGTCCATAATAAGATTTTGACCGTGTGTAACAAGTTTTTGGGCATCACTCATAAGGTGTAAAAATTCAGGGTAGTAACAACTTTTGGGCTAAATGTAACAATGTTTTGGCCATTTGTAACAAGATAATGACCACCCTCACAAGTGTTGTAAATTATTTACATGTGGTATTTTAGCATATGTATAACATGATACAATTTTAGCAACGTTTTGGCCATGCATAACAAATCTGAAAAACACTCACAAATCATTTAATTTCTTTAAGGTTGTATTTTAGCATAAATATAACAAAATGGAATTGACTTCGTGTTAACTTTTGGGTTGCCCATAACAACTTCTTAGTCTTTCGTAACAAATTATTGAGCACCGGTCACAAGGTGTAAAAATGTTCAGCACTAACAACTTTTAGGCTATTGAAACATTTTGACCCTAGGTAAAAAGTTGATGAGCACCACTTACAAGTCATTTAACTTCTTTAATGTTGTATTTTAGAACAAGTATAACAAAATGGAATTGACCTCGTGATAACTTTTGGGCTGTTCGTAACAATTTTCTAAAATGGAATTGATGAGCACCAGTCACAAGTTACTCTCCAACTGTATGCATGTCACCTTCTTCGCCATTTAAAAATCATCCAACTGTATGCAACAAACATATTACAATGTTTTGAGCCACATGTAACAACTATATGAGCATCAATTACAATTATAAAAAACTTTAGGCTAGTAACAACTTATTAGCAAGTGGTAACAAGTTTTTGGGCCTCCTGTAACAACTAATTGACCAGGATTCACAAGTATTAGAAAATGCGAAAATGAGGTCATAGGGAACAAATGTATACAAGTTCTTTGAAGCCTTGCTACCATCAAGATCAAGTGTTGTAGATTGTTTATATGTTGTATTTTAGTATATAGGTACAAGAAAATAACCTTACTATCGTAACAACGTTTGGCCTAGGAGTAACAACTTTTAGGGCAATTGTAACAACTATATGGGCATTTATAATAAGTTTCATAACAGTTTTGTAACAGAATCAGTTATAACATAATCAGTTCCACCCCTTCATCATCTACAAGGTCCACATTGTTCGAATAATAGGTTTTGATGATAACCAAACATATCTTAGGCATAAGGTAAGTGAGTGATAAATGTTTGGAATGATATGTCTTAGGTATGCATAGATAGCCCTTTCGATCAGAGATAGATTCCAAGTCAAGTCATTTTGTCTAATCGATTAGAGTTCAGTCTAAGTTGTCGCCTAATCGATTAGAGACCCCTGTAATCGATGAGAGATCTTAGCCTTTCGATTAGGAGAAATTGATGTAATCGATTAGGCTCTCCTGATCGATTAGAGGACCATTGCCTAATCGATCAGAGTCCTATAATCGATTATAGATAAATTGCCTAATCGATCAGAGTCTTATAATCGATCAGAGAAGTTGGTATGTGTAATCGATCAGAACCATGTAATCGATTAGAAGAGTTGTGAGTGATCTGAATATAATCGATCAGAGGTAAGTAATCGATTAGAGGAAGTTTAAGTGTAATCGATTAGTCTTGCTTAATCGATCAGGCGTCCCTGTAATCGATTAGGCTCATGAATTTCTAATCTATTGTTGAGTGATGCAGGTCCTAATCTATACATAATCGATATGTAATCGATCAGCCACCAAGTCCTGTAATCGATCAGAGGCTGTAATCTGAGTGGCGATGGGAATAATTCAAAATCAATGGCTAAAGCTATTTTAGGCTTTCCAAGTACAGAGTGCTCAGACCTACTTAAGGAAGTTTACGTTAGACACAAAATCTGAGCAATATAGCCGTTGGAACTCACCTACTTCCTCCAGCGATAGATAAAGAAAGATGAACAAAAAGCAAAGGAAGTACAATGGAGTAAATGCAACACAGGCTACATTCTCAACACTCCTCATCCGATTAAGATCTCTCTCTCTGAACAACTCTCAACGGTCATATTTATTACACAAGCTTCAGAGTGAAGAGTATAAAAGCATTGAGAAGCAGTTGGTTGAATTGATTGATTACTTCATTAAAAGATCTTGTATCTATTGCATTCAATTCTCTCAACAATCACTGTTCTCAAATTCTTAAGTGTGTAACACAATCCGTTCAATTGAGTGAACAATTTCTCTACACTTGTATTTATTATCTGAGTAAGGATTACTCTTAAGATAGTGGGATCTTAAGAGTAGGGTGTAATCTTACAAAGTGTAAGGGGGAGTGATTAGTAAGGAGGTGAGCTCTTGCTGTCACTTGTAAAGGCTGTCAAGAGCCCGTTTAAATCTTGAAAAGCTAGTGGAACCCAACTACCAAGTTGGAGAACTGGACGTAGGCCAAAAGTTGGGCTGAACCAGTATAAACTGTATTGTTCATTAAAGTTTTTTTTTTAAAAGCACAATTCACCCCCCCCCCCCTCTTGTGCATTTCCTGCCTGTTACATTTGGTATCAGAGCCAGGTCTTCTCAGATTCATCTGATCCCACGATCAGGAGAAGCAAAGATCTATCATGGCAGGATATGAGAATGTTCTCCCTGAAGGCAGTTCAATCAACAAACCTCCTGGATTCAATGGTGAGCATTATACCTTCTGGAAGATGAAGATGAAGGTTTTCATCAAATCATCAGGTTATGATCTCTGGAGGATAGTTGAAGAAGGAGACATCGTTCCTATGAAAACAGAAAATGGAGTTCAAGTGCCTAAACTCCATCAGGAATTAACGAGTGATGACAAGGATGATCTGGAACTCAATAGCAAGGCAGTCTTGATTCTTCAAAATGCCCTAAGTCAAAAAGAATATTTCAGGGTCTGTCATCTAGAGACAGCAAAAGAAATGTGGGATGCCCTAGCAGTTGCTCATGAAGGGACCAGTGGAGTAAAAACTAGAAGAGTGGAACAACTTATCACTGACTTTCATTTGTTCAAAATGGAAGAAGGGGAACCAATAAGGGACCTGGAAATTAGATTCACTCATCTGATCAACAATCTCACAGCTCTTGGAAGGAGGATCTCTGAGGCAGAACAAGTCTCCAAAATCTTAAAGATTCTAACTCCTGAATGGCAGATGAAGGCTACTGCAATCCAAGAAATGAGAGGAGAATCTATGAGCTCTATCACTTCTCTGTTTGGAAGCCTGGCTGAATATGAAACAACCATCAAGGTTCAAAGAGAACTCTATGGAGATAAAAAGAAAAAGAATCTGGCACTAACTGTCTCTGCAAAGGATGATGAGGATGAGGAAGAAGATGAAGAACTGGACGATGATGAAATGGCCTTTATGGTCAGAAAGTTTAGGAAATTCTTCAGAAATAAAGGAAGATTCCAGAGAGGTGGCTCAAGCAACTTCAGAAAAGATTCACTGAAAAATGTTCCTGTATGCTATGAATGTAAGAAGCCTGGACACTTCAAATCAGAATGTCCAAGCCTCCAAAGATTCAAGGAGAAGGAGAAAAAGAAAGAAAAATTTCAAGGCAAAAAGAAAGCCTATGTTTCGTCTATATGGGGGGACAGCTCTGATGAGGAAGCCAGTGAAGCAGAGGAAGCTGCCAACCTGTGTCTAGTAGCACGAGAAGATTCTTCCAATAATGAGGTATATCCTGATGATCTATCTTTCCAAGAACTTCAAGATGCATATGATGACTTACATATTGAATTTGAAAAATTGGCAAAGGAAGTTTCTGCTTTAAGAAAGAAAAACAAAGTTCTTGAAAAGAAAGCTGATAATTTTGATTGTGAAAAATGTAAACTGAATTCTGAAAAGTTTTCTCAAGAAACTTCTGATTGCAAAAACTGTGAAAACCTTGTGAAAGAAAATGAGAAGATTTCTGGAATTTTAAAGAAATTTACTAAGAGCACAGAAATTCTTGATGTCATGTTAATGAATCAAAAAGCATATAGAGACAAAACTGGTATTGGTTATGATTCATTCTCTAAGAACATGAAAGGAAATAAGTCTGTGTCTAAAGAAAAATCGTACTGGAAATTTTTCAGAAAAGCTTCAGATTATTCATCACCTTTCTCGTTTTGCAATTACTGTAATAGAAAGGGTCATTCTGAATCAACCTGTTACCCCAAGAAACATTGTATGTCTGGACACTATAAATGGGTCCCCAAAGGGACACATCAGCCTAAAGTCTATACAGACCAAAGGCAGCAAGCTAATCCCAAAGGACCCAAGAAAATGTGGGTACCTAAATCTGCTTAGTCTGTGCAGGTTTGTCTCAAAGCATCCAACAAAAATAGCAAGTGGTATATAGATAGTGGATGCTCAAGGCACATGACAGGAGATAAAGAGAAACTAGACAATCTAATCCTGAAGGATGGGGCCAAGGTTAGCTTTGGTGGAAATCAGTCTGGCAAAATTACTGGAAAAGGAGATATTGGTCCAGTTAAAGATATCTATCTTGTGGAAGGTCTCTGCCACAACTTGCTGAGTGTCAGTCAAAGTACTGACAAAGGTAATTGGGTGATTTTTGATTCAAATGAATGCTTCATTGTGGATAAGAAAGAATTGGCTATAGACAAATCAAATATGAAATATAGATTGAAAGCCAACAGGAATGGAAACTTGTATGAAGTAGATTTGAATCATCAACTCTCTGAAAAGTGTTTTATTAGCAATTCTGATAACTGCTGGCTATGGCATAAAAGATTGGCTCATGTTAACATGTCTCATCTAGAAAAGCTAATTAAAAGGGATTTGGTTATTGGGATTCCAAATATGAAAGTTAAATCTGATTTAGTGTGTGAAGCATGCCAAAAGGGGAAACAAACAAAGTCTTCTTTTAAACCTAAGAAGGAAGTCACCACAACTAGACCTTTGGAACTAATCCATATGGACCTAGTTGGACCAGCAAGAGTGAAGAGTCTAGGAGGAAGCCTGTACACCCTTGTGATTGTGGATGACTATTCTAGGTTCACTTGGACTATGTTTCTTTCCTCCAAAAATGAAACCTTTGATGCCTTTTATGTGTTTGCTAAGAAAGTGCAGAATGAAAAAGACAAGAAAATCAGCTCAATCAGGACTGATCATGGAGGAGAGTTCGAGAACCAAGATTTTCTAGAGCTTTGCAAAGAAAATGGAATCAATCATAATTTCTCAGCTCCTAGAACTCCTCAACAGAATGGAGTAGTTGAAAGAAAGAATAGGGTACTCACTGAGATGGCCAGAACAATGCTGAATGGAAAAGAAGTATCTCAGGTATTCTGGGCAGATGCAATGAATACTGCATGTTATATATCAAACAGAGCCTACATTCGGAAGGGAATGGATAAAACTCCATACGAGCTTTACAAAGGAAGAAAGCCAAATGTAAGCCATCTTAAGGTATTTGGTTCAAAATGTTTCATCCACAATAATGGGAAGGTAAATTTAGGTAAATTCGATCCCAAGTCTGACTCTGGAATTTTCATTGGTTATTCTAGTAGAAGTAAGGCTTATAGAGTTTTCAACAAAAGAACTTCTACTGTTGAAGAGTCAGTTCATGTAGTCTTTGATGAAACTGATTCTGAACAGAATATTTCTTTAGAAGATGAATCAGCCTTTCAAAAGAAAGTTAAAAATTCTACTCAGTCATTAACTCCACCAGATGAGTCTCATGAAGAGAGACAAGAAGATGATCCACATGATGCACCAGCTGGACCATCAGCATGGAAACATCACAGGGATCATCCACCTGAGCAAATCATTGGTGAGGTTAATGAAGGAGTTAGAACCAGGCATCAAACTCAAAATGCAATACATTTCTCTGCATTTATTTCTGAAATTGAACCTACTTGCATTGAAGAAGCTTTAGAAGATTGTGATTGGATAACTGCAATGCAAGAAGAACTCAATCAATTTGAAAGAAGTCAAGTTTGGGATTTAGTTCCAAGGCCCTCAAATTATCCTATTATTGGAACTAAATGGGTTTTCAAAAACAAACTTGATGAATATGGGACTGTTGTCAGAAATAAAGCAAGACTTGTGGCTAAAGGATATAACCAAGAAGAAGGTATTGATTATGAGGAGACTTTTGCTCCAGTTGCAAGATTGGAAGCAATAAGACTGTTATTAGCCTTTGCATCCCTCAAAAATTTTAAACTTTATCAAATGGATGTAAAAAGTGCCTTTCTTAATGGTTATATCATGGAAGAAGTATATGTTGAACAACCTCCTGGTTTTGAAATTGCCACTAAACCAGATCATGTTTATAAACTTAAAAAGGCCTTATATGGACTTAAACAGGCACCAAGAGCCTGGTATGAAAGGTTGAGCAATTTTCTGTTAGAAAAAGGTTTTTCAAGAGGAAAAGTTGATACCACTCTATTTATTTTACACAAAAAGAAAAGCATGCTTGTTGTACAAATTTATGTAGATGACATTATTTTTGGTGCTACTGATGGATCTCTCTGTGAGGAATTTTCAAAGATTATGCAGGGAGAATTCGAGATGTCAATGATGGGGGAACTCAACTTCTTTCTAGGTCTTCAGATTAAACAAAGAAAGGATGGAATTTTCATTTCTCAATCAAAGTATGTGAAGGAAATCTTGAAGAAATTTGGAATGGATTTGTCAAAGGAAGAAGATACTCCTATGAGCTCCTCAGTGGTGATGGATGCTGATGTAGAAGGGAAGGACTTCAATAAATCAACATATAGAGGTCTAATTGGCTCCCTCTTATATCTAACTGCCAGCAGACCAGATATTCAATTCAGTGTAGGAGTATGTGCCAGATATCAAGCTAATCCTAAAGAAATGCATCACACATGTGTTAAGAGAGTCTTGAGGTATCTGGTGGGAACTCAGGAGCTGGGGCTGTGGTATCCAAAAGGAACTCAGGAATATTTAATGGCTTACTCAGACTCAGATCATGCTGGGTACAAAACTGATAGAAAGAGTACCAGTGGTCAATGTGCATATCTTGGGGGATCCTTAGTCTCTTGGGCAAGCAAGAAACAAACATGTGTTTCTCTATCCTCTACTGAAGCTGAGTATATTGCTGTTGCAACCTGTTGTACTCAAGTTCTATGGCTCAAGCATCAATTGAGGGATCTAGGTATGGAGTTTCCAGAAGCTCCAATCCTCTGTGACAATACAAGCACTATTAGTCTAGCCAAAAATCCTGTACATCACACAAGAACAAAGCACATTGATGTAAGGCATCATTTCATCAGAGATCATGTGCAAAAGAAGGATGTCAGAGTGGAATTTATCTCAACACACTTGCAGCTGGCTGACATTTTCACCAAACCTCTAGCAACTGAGCCATTTATGTTTATCAGAAGAGAATTGGGAATGGTAAATCCCAATGAATTGTAAGTTATTTTAGTTATCAAAATTATTTCAATCTAAGGATGTTTTGATGATATTACACTAACTTAGGCATCGGAGTGTCAGATCAAAATTTATGCAGGACTTAGAGGCTCAGAATAGAAAATCCATCGCCTAATCGATCAGGTAAGCCTGATCGATCACAGGACACTCCCTGTAATCGATTAAGCATCGATTAGGCTAAAATGAAGCATCGATTAGGGGAAGGCGCATAATCGATCAGAACTGTCTGATCGATCACAAGGAAGGATTAATCGATTGGGCATCGATTACTCAGCGTGGACCTATCGATCACAACAACCCCTAATCGATTGGGCGCATCTCATCAATCAGAGACAACACTCTGTAATCGATTACGCGACATCTGTAATCGATTAGGCGTCAACGGTAACATTTGTAACGTACACTTTATCTGACAGTTACTTACTTTTCTAAGCTCACCCACTCTTATATACTTGACATATGTCACTGTAGCATCATTTCGCACTTTATTGCATTTTGTTTCTTCTTCATCTCCTCATCCTTCATCAAATCTTAACGTTCGAATCATCAAATCTCTCTGTAACCATCGTAACTGTACCCACTACTCGAATCATCATCAGCCATAACTCTCCCTCACCAGTTACAACCCTTCGAATCACCAATCATAATCCTTGAGCCCTCTACATAAACTCTTCCCATGGCACCCAAAATGCGTATTCCAAAGAACATCAGAGCCCAAGTCGTTTCTGATACAGTACCATTACCTGAAGGAGATCCTGCCTTGACCTATAGACCTTCATCACCCCCTTCAAATCCACCACCCTCCACCTCTCAACCAACCTCTCAAATGGCCAAAACTCGTGGTACTTCATCCAAGTCTCCAGCCAAAAGCCCTTCCACAGTCAGAGTCAGAGAACTCATTTCTGGTGACACAATGGTTCCCATCGACTCCTCCTATGCCCAAGGTCCTATTGAAGATGCCTCAGAGGATATTCAGAAAAGGTCCATACAGCAAAGATGTGGGTTTGTGGATATTGAGTATCTTGACAAAAATGGCTATCCTGTCAAAGAATGGCTGCAACCTTATGCGACATGGCTGGGTATTAAAAATCATTATAATGAGCGAGTCATAAAGGCCTTCTACTCAAACTTGAAGATTTCTGTTACGGAAGCAGAAGGCAAAACCTCAGATATCAAGATTTCTTCTCAAGTCAGGGGTAAGAAGTTTTCTTTCACTTGGAAGGATTTGAACAAATGGCTTCACATGGATGGGATTAATATGGCAGAGTACAACACATGGCAAACAAGGGAAAAGTTTTCTGATGAGCAACTCAGGCAGATTTATCAACCTACAAGTCCTATTGAGGGAAATCTCAAGCCTGTCCAATTACCTCCTGCCTACAGAGTTCTGCATTATGCTTACTCCAGGTGTATGGTCAACAAGGCTGGCAACTTCACACTTATCCTGGATATAGACAATCCTCTCTTGCCCATGCTGATCCACAAAATTCCCATCAACCCTGGACAAGTCATCTGTGAGGAATTCTTGAGGTTCCAGAAGACAAAGTCTGTTAAGACTCCTCTGCCTTTTGCATCTCTTATTTCATTTATTCTGTGCAACAATCAAATTTTTTGGTTGGAAGACGAGCACAACAAGCAGCCTCCCAAGTGTGATCTGACCACTCTCAAGAAGATGGGGTTGCAACCTTTTGGGCAGAGTTCCATCCCCTCTAAGCCTCTACCAGATATTGAAATTGAAGAGGAACCCCCTACAGAAGAAGGACTTGAACCAGGAGAAATCCCTGGCCATCATCCTAATCAAGAGCCTCTGATTCAGGAAGAAGCAGCACCCGCTTCTCCTGCCAACTTTATTGATCAAGTGGTGGAAAAGGTCTCTGCCAGAATAGTAGAAGAAATGGCCCTCGAGCATCAAGCCATGGAGGACAGATTATTGCACAGATTGGTGGCAGCTCTCAATGATTCAGTTGTCAAGTCTGTGAAGGAAAGCACCATGACCATCTTCAATGGGTATGATGCTGTGGTAAACATGCACAAGTTTTTACACAACAGACTTGCTGGACTGGAAGAGATTCTCAGGGAAAAGTATCAAGCCAATATTCCTGGCCCTCCTCTGTCACCCTTTGATGGTTATGCACCACATCAGGTATCACCCATTCATTACTCACCTTCACAATCTCATCCCTCTTCTCCACATCTCCACACTCAACCCTCTCCAAAAACCACTCCTCCTCCTTCCAAACCTTCCTCACCCTCACAGAAACCCTCCTCCAGTTCCTCAGATCATCCAGACTTCCCACCTTCTCCTATCCACATATTGACCCCTGCCTCTCATCCCACACCCTCTCAACCACACTCTCCTTCCCCTAAACCAGAAATAGCCAAAACTTATACCAGAAAAGGCAAAGCTCCTTCACTAGAAACCCCCCCTCCTTTTGATGATGCCAAAAAGGGGGAGAAGATATTCATATTCAGTGTGCCAACCCCTGGGGAAAGCAGCCAGGTTCAAGAAACGGCTGTGGAAGCTGCCTCCATCCTCTCAGCTATAGCTTCTGAGATCCCTCAGATGTCTCAAGTTCCTGAGGATGTACCCATGAGTCAGACACTCGAGGAAATTCATGAGCTTGCAGAAGCCATTAAGCTAAGCATGGCAGAAGAAGAGGTTGTGGTAGAAGAAGCCACAGAGTCTGAAAATGAGGCCACTGTCAATATCCCTCCAGAAAATGCTGAAAATGTGATAGAAGAAAATCTGGGAATGGCCATGGTTTTGTATGAAGGGGAACCTAAACCCATTGACATTGATTTGGTGCCTCATTATCTTCATAAGGCAGATGTACTGCACCAGCAAGTGGAGGAATTAGAACAAACCTTGGCTGCAAGTCAGAAAGAAAGAGAAGTCAGAGATACAGCTAGGGATTTGAGTCAGAAAAATCAAGAGAAAGAATCCCCTCAGCCTCTATTTCCAAAATGGGGAGTCAGAAGGACCTACACATATGGGGATCCAGTCAAGCCTGCTCAGAAGGACCCCATTCAGACTACTTCAGAATTTTTGAAGTCTGACAAGGAGGAAGAAGGCCCAGAGGCTCAGTCAAAACCTAAAAAGCAAAGGATCAAAATGACTGCCTCTAAGCCTGCACCTAGGGTTGCTCCTGCAACAAGAAAGAGCACCAGAGCAACCAAAGGAATTGTTATTGAAGAACCTAAGGTTGTCTCCAAGCCTGCAGCTAAGAGAAAGGCAGCACCAAAAGGGAAGGGAAAGGCAGCAAAGCCTCCTCAGAAGAAACAAAAGAGACCATCCAGATTGGATGTGCTTCTGTCCTTAGTGCCTCCTCCTCCTCCCAAGAAGAAGAAGGCTCCTGCTAAGAAGAAGAAGGAAGAAGTCGTTTTGGAATCTGAGTCTTCCTATGACTCTGGTCGAATTAGCAGTGAATCAGGGGACTATGATCTTGACACATCAAACTGGAAGGATGACACTGACTCTGACTAATCCATACTCCCTGCAACACCAAAAACCCCTTTCACATGCATCATTCATATTTTGCTCATTTTATATTTTTTATATATTTAGTTCCATGCGTAAAGACAATGCCAGTATCCTTGTCATATCTGAATTATTGTTTCATAAATATATATATCAGTTGTCTGCTTGTTGATCTCTATATGTATTCTGTTATTGCAATTATTTCTAATGTTTTGTCATCATCAAAAAGGGGGAGAATGTTAGAATAATAGGTTTTGATGATAACCAAACATATCTTAGGCATAAGGTAAGTGAGTGATAAATGTTTGGAATGATATGTCTTAGGTATGCATAGATAGCCCTTTCGATCAGAGATAGATTCCAAGTCAAGTCATTTTGTCTAATCGATTAGAGTTCAGTCTAAGTTGTCGCCTAATCGATTAGAGACCCCTGTAATCGATGAGAGATCTTAGCCTTTCGATTAGGAGAAATTGATGTAATCGATTAGGCTCTCCTGATCGATTAGAGGACCATTGCCTAATCGATCAGAGTCCTATAATCGATTATAGATAAATTGCCTAATCGATCAGAGTCTTATAATCGATCAGAGAAGTTGGTATGTGTAATCGATCAGAACCATGTAATCGATTAGAAGAGTTGTGAGTGATCTGAATATAATCGATCAGAGGTAAGTAATCGATTAGAGGAAGTTTAAGTGTAATCGATTAGTCTTGCTTAATCGATCAGGCGTCCCTGTAATCGATTAGGCTCATGAATTTCTAATCTATTGTTGAGTGATGCAGGTCCTAATCTATACATAATCGATATGTAATCGATCAGCCACCAAGTCCTGTAATCGATCAGAGGCTGTAATCTGAGTGGCGATGGGAATAATTCAAAATCAATGGCTAAAGCTATTTTAGGCTTTCCAAGTACAGAGTGCTCAGACCTACTTAAGGAAGTTTACGTTAGACACAAAATCTGAGCAATATAGCCGTTGGAACTCACCTACTTCCTCCAGCGATAGATAAAGAAAGATGAACAAAAAGCAAAGGAAGTACAATGGAGTAAATGCAACACAGGCTACATTCTCAACACTCCTCATCCGATTAAGATCTCTCTCTCTGAACAACTCTCAACGGTCATATTTATTACACAAGCTTCAGAGTGAAGAGTATAAAAGCATTGAGAAGCAGTTGGTTGAATTGATTGATTACTTCATTAAAAGATCTTGTATCTATTGCATTCAATTCTCTCAACAATCACTGTTCTCAAATTCTTAAGTGTGTAACACAATCCGTTCAATTGAGTGAACAATTTCTCTACACTTGTATTTATTATCTGAGTAAGGATTACTCTTAAGATAGTGGGATCTTAAGAGTAGGGTGTAATCTTACAAAGTGTAAGGGGGAGTGATTAGTAAGGAGGTGAGCTCTTGCTGTCACTTGTAAAGGCTGTCAAGAGCCCGTTTAAATCTTGAAAAGCTAGTGGAACCCAACTACCAAGTTGGAGAACTGGACGTAGGCCAAAAGTTGGGCTGAACCAGTATAAACTGTATTGTTCATTAAAGTTTTTTTTTTAAAAGCACAATTCACCCCCCCCCCCCTCTTGTGCATTTCCTGCCTGTTACACACATAAGTTGTTGTATAATCAAAGCAAATTCTAAATTTCATGGTTATTCCCTTAATCTCCTCTTTTACAATTGATGCTACTATTGTTCTCAATTCTTCATACCACTTACAAATCGTCCACTTGTATGCAACAAACATATTATATGCTTCCCTGATGTGTTCGTCATCTTCTTATCCACCATGATCAGGAACATTGTTATTCACAAGTAAATGACCAGATATAACAAATAAATGAGCATCTGTAATAACTTTCAATCAATTTAATGAAAATACCTTGTTAAATACCAACACATTGGTGGTGACCTAACAAAGCTTCAATCTTTTAGTTCACCTATGTCTTAGAATGAAATAACATAACACAAAATCCATCCTCAATAAAATTCATTCAAAATTTCAACTGTCTTCCAGAAAGTTGTTATTCACAATTCAATGACCTGTGATAACAAACCTTTGAGCATATAACGACAATACAATTTTTAACTGATGTGGAAACAGAAAAAGTTTCAACCTTTTTGGATTCCCCTGTTTCTAGATGAAAAAATAGAGCATATACACCCCAAATATAGCACCAACCTAAACCCTCATCAACAACAAATAAGTAACTAACTTACATCATAAGTACAACAAAAAATCATCTTGTTCTTGGTGGTGGAAGGTGGATGAAGATGGATGATGGATGGAGTTGTGCCTTCATGTTCTTGGTGGTGAGTGTTCTTCCTCCCAGCGTATGCACTTCGCTGAACTTAATGAGTGACTGAGTGAGTGAATGACTTTGTTCCTTTTCTTTTGTTAATTATTAGAAGGGGGACAAGAATGTCATTTGGCCTTGGAACATAATAGAAATAAGGTCCCTTGGGACCCTACGTTAATTTCACCATTTTGTGGGACCTCTCTTATATTAAGTATCCTAAAGGGACCCCAAATTAATTTCCCCTTTTTAATATGCGGTTTATGCCTATTTATGGTGACACCATAAATATCATAAAACTTGAAAAAATAACATTAAACACTTATACAGTATCTGGCTTTTTTGAACCAGATGCCCTAAGTGATCAAGAAATATATAAAAAAAATTTAATACTACTATTTTAAATCAGACGCCATAAATAATCTAAACTTGAAAATGAAATAGATGCTTAAATATTTTTTGAACAAACGCATTAAGCACCAAACATTGTTGAGTATGCTAATTATAAGTTCAATTAAACATATTATTGTGCATACATATGTATGCTTGGATGTTTATATTTGTTAAACTGTTAAATTAAAAAAAAAGGTTGTATTGTTTTTAAAGTTCAATCAGTAATTTGCTTGATCTTTGGAAATTTTGCTTCCCTGTCCAAATGCCCAGTTCCATCTTTAATTTGCGATCACTACTTCACTAGGTTGTATGCAGTCTTCATATTTAAACCAAGTTGAAAATAATTACATAGGATTCAGCAAAAAAAATTATTTGATCAATGCTAATCCTCTATGGAGGGTTGAAACATAAAAGCATGGTAATAAGACCCGGCCCGGCCGGGTCAGCCCGTAACCCGCCAACCCTGCCACTCAACCGGGCCGGCTAACCCGGTGGGTCAGTGTGTTAGCTTTTTTTTTTTTAATTTTTTTTTGCATGAATGATAGAAGGCAATATTTGTTGAAATTAATGACAATTTTAATGGTAATAACTGTAACACCCCAAATTTTAGAAAATAGAAAATAAGGATTTATTGAAGGTTTTCAGGTATCATTTAGAAATTAAAAAGTCTTATAAATAAATTAATCAAATAAAGATGTATTTCTAATAATTTAAAGGTTTATTTTCTTCATTAATTAAGGAAGAATAATTAGAAGATAAATTTTAATTTGGGAACTTTAGGAAAATTTATTTTTAGGCTCAAAGAAATTTATGGGTATTAAAATCTCTAATATGGTATAAAAATTATTTTTTGGAAAATTATATTTTCAGAAAAGGGATCAAATTAAAAATAATGGAAAGATTAAGAATAGGGATTAAACTGAAAAGAATACAAGTTGGAAGGGCTGAAACAAAATTAACTCCTAACCCCATTATAAAATCAGACCCTCCTCCCTCATTCCCGTCCCATTCTTCATCTCCCTCGATTTCTCTCCTCCCTCTCCTTTGTTCTCTGCAACTTCAGCGGCCATGGGAGCTTTGAAGCGGCGCCGTCGACGGAAACGCCGGCCTATGTGCCATGCAATCATAGATTTCGACTCTGGTGAGTCTCCTCCACATTCCTCTTACCTTCATTTTTACGATTCTGATCGTTTGAGAGAAGAGGGGTTCCGATTCAAATTGGGGTTTTTGTTTTGGAGGAGTTATAAACTGAATAAGTCAAGGCTTTAAGTAAGATGTAGTATTTTTCTAAAGCAATAGAACTGGAATGCAGGTATTTAATCGGATTTTGAGTGGTCTTGAACTGTATTACTGTGCACCATCAGAAATCTCCGATTTCTGAATCAATTACTGGCGATAACGATGATTAAAATCCATAGGAGTATGTTAGAGTTGTTATTTGTCATTGCATGGTTCAACTTCTGCTAATTTTGAACTCCTATTCGTTATGCTCTGTTTTATATCCGTGCGTGAAATTCTAGGATTTTGTGTTTTGATTCTCGGGTTGTTGAGTTCTGAATGAATTGAAATCGAGATTTACAAAAGTATTAAAAAATAACCCAAAATTTAGAAGAGTCCATGATCACAGAAGGATTTTATTTTTATGCTTTGTGTGATGGCTTTGAAACTGGAATTTTATGGGTTTATTGTTAAGTCATGACTTTAAGGGTTCATTTGTATGAGTTGTTGATGATAGGGTCTGGTTAAGATTAAGTGTGGTCTAGATCTCTTTTTAAGATAGGACGTGTGTAAATGAAATATGGAATATATTTTGGAAGCAGGAAGTGAATATGAAAATTCCAGATTTGTATAAATTGGCTGTGAGGAGTAAAGAATTAAGTTTGGGGGCAAAGAAAACTGATTTGAGGTTTGTAGATGGTGAATGCTTCTTGACGCAGAGAGAACTTTGGATGTTTAAAAGAATCCTTAAATGATTTATAAGTCAGCATTTTGAGGTTGAGAATTTTCTGAAAATGATGTGTAATATCAAGTAAGTGGCTAATCATTGGTATCACGTTGAGTTTTGCTTGAGGATGATGATTTTTGAAAACTAGAAATATTTTGGGAGAATTGCATATAAGTCCCAAGCAAGAGAATTAATATCAGATAGGTCCCAAGGAGTTGTTAATGACAACTATTAACAATTGCAATAGCCTTGGTTAACAAGTGAAGAAGTTGTCAATGGACCTGTCTGAAATTAATTCTCTTGCTTGGGACCTAGGTGCAATTGTCCCAAATATTTTCCAGATCATTAGGTGCAGCTGTTTGGATGTCTTGCAGGATTAAATATGATCTTAATTACTGATTTGAGGTTCCCAAATGCCAAATAAGCACTTGAAAATGTCCATATGTTATTTGAGATTCTGAGATGTTGATTAAGTATGAAATTAGAACCTGGAAACTGATTTAAACTTGTTGTTTTAATGTCATCAAGTGAGTATAATTCTTTTAGAAGCTTCAGTCATGCCTGGTTACTCTAAAATAAAGATTTGAACATGGTTCTTGAAGCTGGAAATTTCCTTAATCTGTAGAAGTTTTGCTGTCAAGATTTTAAGGAGAATCATGGCTTCTTCTAACTAATGGACATGCTATGTAGTACTTAGATGGCATATGGATATGAAGGATGTTAAATTTAAAAGTGGGATACATAATTTAAGATTTGAAAAGTTCCAGAATAAAACATAAGTGGTGTAAAGTTTTGAAAGAAGATCAATTGCTTTAATGAAATCAAAGTCGTGTTGTATATAGTGATGAACTAATGTGGGAAGAAAACTATTGGTTGGACTGGATTGTTACAAGCTAAAGTTTAAAGAAAAGCCCACTTATATAAGGTGTTTTGTTGTTGATGTTGTTTGGTTCTCATGGAAGTTATGCAAGAATGTTATGTTGATAAAGGTTGATGTTTAGGGCTGATATTTCTAGAATAAAAAAAAAAACTGGACAGTGAAGTTTAGGGAGGTACTTGAATTATGATTGCATTTAAAGACTTGAGATTTTTATAATTTAGTGTGTGTTAGCAATTTCAATGTTATTTGAAGCTGTCTAAGGTTAGAGAAAAATATATTTCTTAGTGGCAGTTAGTTGTTTGAAACCAAAATATGATTTGTAAATTTAATCATTCAATAATTGATAACTTATAGATGTTTTTAGACCAAACTAGAAATTATGCTACGGAGATATAAGTTCTGGTTTTGAGGATTTGTATGTATTTGGGTCCATGAAAATAAGTTAAGCTATGTATAGAGGTTTTGTCTAAAATGAAAAGTTTTGAAGTTTAAGGATTTAAAGCTAGGAAATGATTTAGACTTGCTGAATTATATATCCTGGTGCGGGAGTTTTCAAAATGTGTATCATGGAAGTTGTGAATAGTTGATGGTGATAGCTGATTTGTTGATTTGAGAATTGAGGATTTTATATGCGTAGGTTTCCTAAAGATCTATGAGACGTAAACCTGGATCATTCTATGACTTCATGGCGTGTAAAAGAGGTTCTTATGGAAGCTACTAGTAAACATTGAGAATTAGAAAGATTAATTATAAAAGATTTTTTTTAAAGGACATTTTCAATCTTAAAAGGGTCAAGATAGTTATAGTAAATATAAATTTTCACAAGATAAAAAAAGGAATAGTATCAAGTACACTAGGACTCGAGAGAGACGCATAGTATAAATATAGAAGTACATATATTAATTTTAATTTACTCTTATTATAATATGATGTGTAGATAGACTTTGATATTGGTATGAATTCACCAAGACAGTGGAAAGTAAAGGATCTGGTTCAGGAAATAGCTCTGGTATCCAGGTCGTAGTTTAATTCATAATATAAATTTCTATATATAATTTTGCAATATCTGTGGCATTTAAATGAGCATTATTCCTGTTATGATATTGGTGATATTTATGGAGTACTCCAAGGCCTAAGTGGGTCGTTCCCCCTTTGCCAGTTAAATTCCTATAACTGTGAGGGTTATTGAGTAGCTGTGAGTGCTACAATTAAATTCCTATAACCGTGAGAGTTATTGAGTAGTTGTGAGGGCTACAGTTAAATTCCTATAACCGTGAGGGTTATTGAGTAGCTGTGAGGGCTACAATATAATTCCTATAACCATGAGGGTTATTGAGTAGCCGTGAGGGCTATAATTGGAAAATCCTGCAGCTATTGGTCTAAAAGGGATATATGCTTTCATTATATGCACAAGTTTATGAAATTGATGTATATGTATATATATATAAGTGCACACATGATATGGAATAAACTGCTATTGAGATTTTCAATCTCACTGTTTTCCAAAATGTTTTCAATATACCAGAATGGGAGTAGCTAACTGGGAAAGAAGTAAGGTAGTATGAAGGGGTAGGAATGTCTGTTTTGTCTTGTACCCTGTAGGTAGTTACTTTAAGAACCTACTTGCCTGTGTATGTTATATGTTTAAATAATTAAGACAAGTGGGAAGCTTGTCTAGTAGTTAATGTATAATTGTATATGTGTATATATATATCCTTAAGTATTGATAGAGCTACATACACATGTAATAGGGTTATCAATCGAGTTAACCCGCCAATATATTATTATAGTAAGAGAGGTGGAAATAGATAAATAGAACATAATCTAAGGAATATGTAAATGTAATGTAAGGGGTTTGGCTCCCCAAGCATTATAATTAGAGTTATTTTAATTATTTTAATAACCACTCTATTTTATTGAAAGTTTAAAGATAATTCAATTTATCAGAAAATTTCATTTGAAAGAAAGGAAATTGGATTTAATTCTTTGGAAAGAAAAAGTGGTTATAAATCAATTAAAATGTTATAATATAGTAGTAAAAATTTAGGTGTTACAATAACTATTAGTTTAGTGATTAAAGTACTACGAGTAAGAATATTTTGTAATCATTTATCTATTTTGATGATTATTATGTGAAGAATATTTAGTGATTACTGATTTTGGTATCAGTTGATAGTTGATTGATGCTATAATTTGTCAATATATCAAATAAATTGTACGAAATGTTGGATGAGTATATGATATTTTGTTAGTGATTTAAGGTAATGAACTAATATTTAGTTAGTTGGCAAAAAAAAAAAAGAATTAATATTTAGTATTTGATGGAATAATGAGAGTCTAAATTTTTTTTTGATTTTTTATTCCCCATCGGTGTGGCTCCCAGGTTGACTCCGAGCTGACCCACTAACCCTTGATCCACCACATTTACCAGTCTAGATTCCAGTCCGGGTTTAATTACCTTGCGTAAAAGGGCTTTTTTTCTCTTTAAAAAATTAAGCTTGCCGGTTTTTGAATTTGTGTTCTCCTATTTATAGGTAAAATTATTGGGAAAATTGTAGTAGGGTCCCAAGTAAGGCAAATTATTACTTTAAGGTCCCTTGAAATCTCAAAATTATTAGCAAGTCCCTAGGGACTTGAATGCAATAAAATGGAACTACTCACCAAATTCAGTTGTTAATGAAGGCTTATTCAGTTGTCAACGAATGCATATTCAGTTGTCAACAAAGTCTTGTTGAGTTGTTAATGGGATTTATCACATTTCCCATAAGACCCCATTAACAACTCAACAAGACTTCGCTAACAACTGAATAAGCTTTCGTTAACAACTAAATACGGTCAGTAATATTAACATACATCTTACATCAAAATATCAGTTTATTACTTACCGCAATAAGTTGTTAATGAAGGCTTATTCAATTGTTAGTGAAGTCTTGTTGAGTTGTTAATAGGGTCTGAGGCGAAATGTCATAAAAGCCAGTAACAACTCAACAAGCCTTCATTGACAACTGAATAGGCCTTCGTTGACAACTGCATAAGCCTTCGTTAACAACTGAATTTGGTTATTAATTCCATTTTATTGCATTCAAGTCCCTAGGGACTTGGTAATAATTTTGAGATTTCAAGGGATCTTAGAGTAATAATTTGCCTTACTTGGGACCAGGGTGCAATTTTCCCAAAATTATTTGACACCTAAACCAACAACTTATCGGCGGCAGCAAATTTATTTTTTTTATTTTTATTTATTATTATTATTTTTTTTTTTTTTGAAAAGTCTCGGCAGTAGCACTTTGATCTCACCGAAGTCACGTATTCTAAGCTGACACGCTTCTTTAGTTTGAAGAACCAAAAGAACAGAAATCTCATTCATCATATTGTTTTCTAGAAGACTGACCTAGCTATGTGATCGCTTACATCATCACTTCTACTTTGACTGAAAGTTTGAAGTATCAAAATCAAAGGCAAAGACAACAACATAACGGTGGGTCCCATCTCCCCCTAGAGATTTAGAGAAGTTTCCAAAGCTAAAAGACAAGCTTTTCGAACAAGTAATAATACCATAACATATCTTCTATATATGAGCGATCAAATTTGAAGGACTTCAAACCCAGAAATCAACAAATTCATAAACTTTATATCCAAGTTTTCTTCGATCTCAAGGCTTTGATTTGGAAATTTCATGGAGAAAACTACACACATAGCCGTTGTTCCCAGTCCTGGATTTAGCCATTTGATTCCTCTTCTTGAATTCTCCAAGAGACTTATTCAGCTTCATCCAGATTTTCATGTCACTTTCATCATCCCCTCACTAGAATCTCCTCCTCCAGCCTCCATAGCCTACCTTCAAAATCTTCCTCCAAATATACAATCCATTTTTCTTCCTCCTATCACCAAACATGACCTACCCAAAGGTGCCAACCTAGCAATCCAAATTCAGCTCACAGTGAACAAATCTTTGCCATCTTTGCACCATGAACTAAAGACCTTGAATTCCAAATCTCATTTGGCTGCTCTAGTTGTAGACCCTTTTGCTACTGAGGTACTAAGTTTCACAAAGGAACTAAACACTTTGTCTTTCGTTTACTTCTATTCAGCTGCTGCAACACTTTCCTTCTGCTTCCATCTCCCAACCTTACACAGAGAGATTTCTGGTGAGTTCAGAGATGTACCAGAACCTATCCAGATTCCAGGTTGTGTCCCACTCTACGGTAGAGATCTCCCTGACCCGGTTCAAAACCGGTCCGGTGAATCTTACAAAATGTTTCTGCAACGAAGCAACACTTTGCTATCTGTTGATGGGATATTGGTTAATAGCTTCATGGAGATGGAAGAAAGGACTATAAAAGCCATGATGGCACAGGAAGAAATTGGTTATCCACGGGTGTATCCAGTGGGACCCATAACTCAAACCGGGTCAAATAGTGAAGAAAACGGGTCAGAGTGTCTGAAGTGGTTGGATAATCAACAACCCAGCTCAGTTTTATATGTTTCTTTTGGAAGTGGTGGGACTTTATCCCAAAACCAAATCAATGAGTTAGCTTTGGGCTTGGAGATGGGTGGCCAAAAGTTCTTATGGGTACTCAGAGCACCAAGTAATTCAGTTAATGCTGCTTACCTTGGTTCTACAAATGAGAATCCTTTGGATTTCTTACCCAAAGGCTTTTTAGAGAGAACCAAAGAACAAGGTTTTGTTGTTCCTTCTTGGGCACCTCAGATTTCAATCCTTAGTCATAGTTCTGTTGGTGGGTTTTTGAGTCACTGTGGTTGGAACTCCACACTTGAGAGTGTACAGAAGGGAGTGCCGTTAATAGCATGGCCACTTTTTGCAGAGCAGAAAATGAATGCAGTTTTGTTGACTGATGATCTTAAGGTGGCTTTGAGGCCTAATGTTAATGAAAATGGCATAGTGGAAAGGCAGGAGATTGCTGAATTGGTAAAGAGTTTGATGGAAGGTGAAGAAGGTAAGGAGATTCGCAAGAGAATGAAGAATTTAAGAGATGCTTCTGCTAATGCACTCAAAGAAGATGGTTCTTCTACAAAAACGCTATCTCAAGTTGCACTCAAATGGAAGAATAATTTAAATGGCATATAAGAAAGTTTTAACTTGTCAGTTTTCTTTCTTTCTGTAAGTTCTTGCGCTTGTTTATCGATCTTTCCTTGTCAAAATAAATTTGTTCGCTCTGTTGAGAATGAATGGATATTTCCTTTGCTTGTGTTTTACTTTTTGGTGGTACAATAGTAATCACAGTCAGCATTACTTTAGTTGTTTTATATTGTATTTCTTTTTTTATACAATTTAAATTATACCCGCTCAATTCCTTAATATAAGACCTATTATATAATTTGATTATATATATGATGTTAGTTAAATTAGTTAAAATCACATAATATTAACAAAATACCTTAACAACTTACTTTTGTTCACACTCTCCATTTCTTAGTTGTTTATCATTGAAGAACATCATTAGAGATAATTTAGGGAAAAGTCGATAAAAATTAGAAAGAAGTCTTATATTTAGGAACATGCTCACCTCCTTAAATTGATCATATATTTCAGTACAAAGGAAGTATAAGGGAGGGGGTGTCAACTGCTCCCCTCTCAGCTGCTCTCGGCTGCCCCAAAGTTTCGGGGCAATTCCTTAATATAATTTTGTTTTTTTATATCACTAGATTTTACATTGAAAGAGTGATATTTTGATATATTATGGGAAAATAGGGTTAAGTTTTCAATTTGTCATGATATTTCAAATATTAGGTACTCTAAAATTGTGCTATATATATTTTTTTCATTTAGAATACATAATCTTTGAAAAATCAAAATGTCACTCTTTTAATGTAAAATTTAATGGTATAAAAAATCTTATATAAGGGAAGTGCCCCAAAACTTAGGGATAGAGCAGCTAAGATAGGGGCAGCCGACACATACCACCCCTATTTAAAATTAGGCTACAACAATTACAACTAGAAGCAATGTTTATTCCATCAAAAATGTTATCTGTGCAAACATTCCATAGAAAATAATTGACGGATTTCTGACAATTTCAAAATTATCAACATCCACTACTACAAAAAACCCTTTTAACATCACTAATTAATGCCTACTAATTATGAAGCAGATGTTAAAAAAAGGGCAATGACTTTTATAATTAAATGAAATATAGAGAAAGAAACGACATCAGATGATGTCATAAGTAACTACATCTCACATTGAAAATGAGAGATGCCACTCTCATTTTTAACAAGAGATGTCATAACCATCGGCATCTCTTATATTTTTTTAATAATGAGGGATGTCCTCTTATATTTTGTTTTTTTGCCAGACTTATATTTTTTAATAATGAGGGATGTTGTTTGTCAATAGTTCCTCAAACCCATTTCATTTCAGAGAAATTCTTAGGTACTCCCAGAGTACCAGCAAAATTGTACTCTGACCAATAGAATGAGTACATGTGACACGGTTTTATCCCATGTGGCCTCTTACTTGTCCATCGTCACTCTCTCTCCGGTTTAATAGTTTGTTTCGAAGGTTGTGCATTTTTTTACAATTATTTTCTCTCTCATGATCACATCACATCTGCATATCTTTCATCCCTTCCCAGTTCCCATTCCCCATTTCCCTCAATCCTTCGTCCTCTCACGCCTCCCCCTCCTTGTGTCATGTTTTCATTTCAAAAACCTCAAATTAATCTTAATTAATAAATTATAAATTACAATTCTGTTATGCATAAAATTAACATGAGACTTGAATTTTATTTTTTCTTTTATTATCTGTGCATTTATCTAAAAATTTCAAGTTTTTTTATTTTAAGTATACACCTCAAATAATAATATTGTGCTTACATGTTTCTTTCCATCAAGTTGATTTATTTTTCACTCCTAAAAATTTATTTACCTTTTCATTGAATTTAAAATTTACAGTTTTAGTTTTTATTAATTGCATATATAATTTTATTTTTATATTTTTTTTTGGGAAAAAGGGAATTCTAGAGTTGTAATTTTTTTTCCAAAAATAAAGAAGTGAATGTCCATGGAAATTTGACTAAAAAAGTTCAATGGAAATGGGTAACAATGAGAACGGATATGGACGCCAAACATAATTTATATTACCTTTAATTTTTAATATTAAAATTAGATATTTGACTTGATGATATTTAAAAAATTAGTTGAATTAATTATTTTTAATAAATGTAAGTTGTCTTTACTGAAATACTATTGTTGATTGTGTGCATTATCATTATTTTTTGCCTTTTAAATTGTGTGCATTAAATATCACCAATTGATGAAATCCCTTAATAAGTATTACTGCAGATATACATACTTTGGGAGAGAAAATTAAGAATTTGAAGACAAAATTGATTTAGTTTTATATTTAGCACAAAGTAATTCAGCTGATGACCACAAGCAGTATTTTTCATTAAGATCCATATGTGGTGGAATAATATGTACCACTATGTTGTTATCTATAAGCCCATTTGTAGAGAAATTTTGTTCTTTACTATAAGTTCATTTTAGGAGAAACTAATGTCACTGGTACAATTTTGCCTCTAATTATGTGAGAGAATGTTGTTAATAAATGTAGAAAGATAATATAATATTCATTCTTATATGATGGTAAAATTGGAAAGATTCATCAGTTATGGACATTTTTAATTACATGACTACATTTCCTTGACATTTAAAAATTATGTAAAATTGACTTATAAATAAGAATAGAGTGGTAAGCACAATATTATTATCTGAGGTGTATACTTAAAATAAAAAAACTTGAAATTTTTAGCTAAATGCACAGATAATAAAAGGAAAAATAAAATTCAAATCTCTTGTTAATTTTATGCATAACAGAATTGTAATTTATAATTTATTAATTAAGATTAATTTGAGGTTTTTGAAATGAAAACATGACAGTGGGAGGGGGAGGCGTGAGAGGACGAAGGATTGAGGGAAATGGGGAATGGGAACCGGTAAGGGATGAAAGATATGCAGATGTGATGTGATCATGAGAGAGAAAATAATTGTAAAAAAATGCACAACCTTCGAAGCAAACTATTAAACCGGAGAGAGAGTGATGATGGACAAGTAAGAGGCCACATGGGATAAAACCGTTTCACATGTACTCATTCTATTGGTCAGAGTACAATTTTGCTGGTACTCTGGGAGTACCTAAGAATTTCTCTTTCATTTCATTCCCGCTCCCTGCATTCCCCACTTTCCCGCTCTCTCTCTCTCTCAAAACCTCGTGAAACCTCCTCCCTTGTCCACATTCTCCCTCGTCCCTCATTCCTCAAGCGATCTGAAACTGTCAAATCTTTAGAAACTTCATTGGAGCCCGCCGCCGCCGTCGAAGGTTATTCTCTCACACGAAATCGTCGATTCAAGCCAGGGTGAGTCTCCTGCACTCTTTTCTAATATTTTGTTCTCCACCCTGAATAGTCGGTAGTATGGGGGTCCGTTTGAAGTTTGAGTTTGGGGGAAACCCACCGATTAAAATGTAGATAAAGTATAAATCATAGCTTTTGTCAAAGTGATTTTGAGGTGCATTTGAGTTGGGTTCAGATTTGGGACCTTTGAGTTTGGCATTACTATTCATGGATGAAAGCCCTAAGATTCTGACCCTAATCAAGATAAATCAATGTTTAGAAGTCCTTAAGAGTATATTGAAGTTGTTTTCTATGTGTGTATGTCCATTCTGAGGGTTTACATGATGATCTTGAGCTAATTCCTTGCTGCTCTGTTTTTGCTTCTGTTCTGAGTAAGGGGATGATCGATTTAAGACTTATAATGGTGGATTTTTAGAGCTGTGAAACATGCTTGAATAAATGGTTGATGCTCTGTTTGTGTCAACTGAAAAACAAGGGTTAAGGATGTTCAAATCTGATCTTTAGCTGGCAACTCTTGCTGTTCAAATACTGTAAGCTCGCATGCAATTTCTTTTTCTTTTTCTTTTTCTTTCTTTTTTTTTCTTTTTTTTTTTTTTTGCTGCGTTTTTCATTCTATTCAGTTCTCTTTTATTCTTTTTCTTGAATCGCTTTGCTAAATTTTATTATACATTGAGACAGGCTTTATGTTAATTTCTTAAGTGTTGTAGTGTTTTATGGTTCATTTGTTGGGGTTTAGCTTTACTGCGTTGAAGCCCACTGTCAATAGAGGAAATGGGTCTCAGATTATTGCTCTTTCTATGGCTTCTTCTACTTCCCCTGGGTTAGGCGCTAAGGTAACTCAAATTCTCTTTCTCTCAAATTCTCAGAGCAATTATCAATCCATTCAATTTTTTATGAATTGTGTATTTTTCTGAAATTTTTGTTGTTGGAGGAGTTGCATTTGGTGTTAGAAGTTGTGGGTTCAGGAGAGTGATGGTATAGGGTTTAAATAACTTCTGATATGAAAAACTTCTAATGTATTTATTTGCTCTGGATAGTGTGTGAATTATGGGTATTTGAGTATTAAAGTATTAGGTTGAGCATTTGGGAGATTCATGGTTTGAGGGAGAGATTGGTGAAGCAAAGGCAAGTTGAATCACTGTGAGGAGGAGAAAACCATAGGGTTTGGTATGTAAGGAAGCGGTCGTTCTATTGGGACCCTCTAGCGGTATGGCCGTGGGAAGTGTGTGTATAGCATGTTCTTCTACAAATTACTTCTCATGTGAATGAGATATTTCATATTTATTTAATTTTCTCTTCACTTTCTTTCTTTTCTTTCTTAAATATTGTTTTCTTGATACTTAACCAGCATGTTATTCTAAATATTAGGAGATCTTATTGTTCTTGACACCTAAGATTTCACTTCTAATTTGATTCAAAATATTAATCTAGTAATGCATGTTGGGAAATTTGAGATTTATTTTAACTTGAGTGTGGGAGGTCTTTAATTATCTTTCTTTCTCCTGCTTATCTTTCCCCAAATTATGCTATTGACAGATGAGATATGAAACATTGTATTACATCCATATTGTCATATTTTCTTATGACCATTAATGTTATCAAAAGAACTAAGAGTTTACTCGAGGAGTTGGATGCTTATATTTGCCTATACCTTTTCGCAGGATTTAGATTTTCTTGAAATTTGAGTTTAGCATAAGGTAAATATATTCATAATATGCACATCAAATTCTAGAGTAATTGTTTTGGATTACATTTAGCATAATGGAACTTGCTTGTGTGGATTTCAATGTAGAATGTAGGATTTAGTGTCCTCAGTTGAAGCAATGAGTCCCTAGGTGTTGGCAGACTTATTGGCGGATTGATTTAGTTAACTCAGTCAATTTCTATTATTCTGTTTCAATTCTTTACTTTGTTGGGGAAATACCATTTCATGTTGTCCATCCTTCATAAATGGATCCCTATTGGTCTTGGGCTTTCTTTTATGTAACTATTGTTAAAAAAGTTTTTCTAAGCTAATGGAAAGGTTTGGTTGGGGTAAGATGAGTAAAAAACTTGTATTTTTCAGGACATGAACAAGAATTTCCAATTTACTGGTATTCACTAAAGCTTTTATTTAATGGACTCTAGGTGATTTACTAGAAAAGCGCTTTTTATTCTTTACTTTTCTATCTTACACTTTATGTCTTAAGTTTGGAACTTTTTCTAGCTTATTTTGCATGCTTATGAAGGCAAAAGTTTGGTATTTTTCAGGCTTCTAACAATCAGAGCTGCACTTCAATTGATGCATTCACAATACTAGCTAGTGATGGATTCCTCTTGTCTGACGAACAATTTATCTTCTGAAGACCATGTAAGTGACTCATTTCTAATAGTTACAGCAACCATCTATCATTAGTTGGCCTAATGTTAGGGGTGGGAATAGGCCAGACCCTTATCAGGGGCTTACGGCCTAGCCTACAATAAGCCTAGCCTAGCCTATTTAGTAAATAGGTCAGGCTTATAATCAGGCCTATTGTTAGGCCTATTTAGGTAAACAGGCCAGACCTTTTTTCCGTAAGGCCTAACCTACAGGCCTGGCCTATTTAACTATTTTATAATTTCTATTATGATATATAATATAAAATAAATTATATAAATTAATTATAACATGACCAACTTATCTAGTTTTATAATCATAAAATCTTGTTTTAATACGTTTAAAGGGTAATATATGGAATTATAAGTATAAACTTTTAAGTCTATTTAAGAGTCTACATTTTAAGTAGGCTTTTAAATAGGCTTTCAGGCCTAATCAGGCCTTTTGAAGGCTCATACTCAGGCTTAAAAATAAACTTACATACAGGCTCAGACCCAGGCTTAAGTTTTACATTTGATTTTATGGGCCCTTATTCAATTTCTTCTGGTTTTTCATATATTTTGTTGGCCATAGACTACCTCTTTAGGTGTGTTTAGGCTATTCCAACTAGGACTAACGATACTCCAACTATTTTTAAGTTTTTGAAAACTAACATTTTTTATAGGTTTGGAGTTCCTAAAGCCCTTATCATTGATAAAGGCACCTACTTCTACAAAAAGCTTCTCAATAGCTTGCTTGCTAAATATGAGGTTGCCCATAGAGTTTCTAGTCCCTACCAACACAAACGAATGGATAGGTTGAAGTGTCAAATCATGAGGTAAGGAACATATTGGAAAAGATTGTGAAGCCCGGTAGAAAAAATTGGAGCTAGCGACTTGATGAGGTGTTTTGGGCCTACCGCACTGCAATTAAGACACCCATAAGCATGTCGCCTTACCGATTGGTGTATGGTAAGGGTTGTCACCTTCCGGTGGAGGTGGAGCATAAATCCTATTGGGCGGTGATATTGTGTAACTTGGAGATGGATGCAGTAGGTAAGAAGAGAGCTCTTCACATTCAAGAGCTTGATGAGTTGCAGCTCAATGCATGCGAGAGCTTGAGAATCTACAAGGCTAAAACTAAATGTCTTCATGATTGAAACCTAGTAAATAAGAACTTTAAAGTTGGTGAATTAGTTCTCATGTACCAAGCTCGCTATCGCCATGGTCATGGTAAGCTGTAATCAAATTGGTTCGAGACGTATCATGTGACTAAGGTAAACCCAAATGGCATGATAGATCTTTTGGAGGAAGAGACTAGTAATATCTTCCAAGCTAATGGTCATCTCCTTAAGGTTTACCATGGTGTTGCGTTGAAGCCTCCTTGATACTGCTTTGATTGGATGTTGAGTTTTGTTTAAGTGTGGGGGAATGAGATCTACCAGTAGGATGGTAGTTTTGTTTGTGTTTTTGTTTTTGAATTCAATAAATCCCTAGACTTTGTTGTGATGATTTTCTATGCTTGCATCTGTTGTTCCTCTTTGTTCTTTGATATTTGGATATTTTACACATTGCGGAAAATGTTGTGTTTAAGTGTGTAGAGTGTATGTGTATTTTGATGTTTCCTTGCATGATTTCGTATGATTAGTGGTTTTGAGCTAACTTTGATCGCTTTTCAAATATTTTTCAAAATTTTGGCTAGAAGTTGCTTTTGACTTGATTTCTATGCACAAAGAGTCGCATTTTATAGGAGACTTGTTAAGAGTGAATTCAAGTGCTTTTCAGAAATGTTTTTAGGAAAACTTGGTTTGCCCTACTTTTTCAAAACCAATTCAAGAAGAGACATATCTTAGATTGTTTGTTATCTTAGACTTTGGATATACTTTGCAATGCTTTTTCAATTTTCAAGAGTTGGAAATGAGACGTGTTTAAGGCATGTATTATGAAAATTGTTTTGTAATTGGTTGTTGAATGGTGATGTGTGTGAGCTTTAGCTTGCCGTGAGGTTATTGTCAGCCTAATTTTAACTTCCTAAATATGTGTGCACACTTGCTTGATTGCGCAATTTCTAGAAATTGTCTCAATTCTTGGTTGAAACAGTATTAGCCATGTTGATTCATGCTTCCTTGATTTTTCACTTCATCACAAATGATGGCGCTTTTGTAAAGCAGTCAAGTCAAAGAAGGTTACAAATTAGGCCAAAGGCATCTTGATGCTTTGTTTGAGTAACTAAGTAGCTAGCGCTGCATCACCCATGTGTAAGGTCGTGTTAAAAAGGGACCTATCACAGCTTAAGTGAAAAAAATTGGAAAAATAAATTAAAGACACTTGCAAGTTGCTTGGATGTTTAGCAACACTTTAGTAGCTCTTAGTCATGGATAACATCATTTTTCTTCATCATTCCATCTGGCCTTTCCATCACCATAAAGCTTTAAAGTCCTCTTGATTCTTTGCATGTGTGCTAAATAAGTGGATATTTTGAAAATGCTTACAAGTTATAGTAAATTGCATATTGAGCAAGTTGAGAGTAAATAAACCATGTTGTGAATTGTGTAAAACACTTAAATCCTTAAGAGTGTTCACATGTATTTATTTGATTTGCAATTGCATTGTTGAATTTCCTTTTGCATATCTTGAGCATTTCCAATTCCAATTTGATATTGTTGATTAGCTGAGGCCTTTAAAATTGTCAGTCTATCCATTCTCCTAGAATACAAAGGTCTAAGTGGGGGGAATGATTGCACTTGATTATTACATGTTTTTGTCTACTATTTGTGGGAAATTACTACTTGTTCTAGGCCATTATATAGGGGTTTTAGGCAATTTTACACTTAGGGTCCAAGGTTAGAGAGTTAATTGCATTTTCATCTTAGTTGGTGATTGTCGTGGGATTGCACACCTAAGTGAACAACTCAGGAAATATATGCACATTCATCGTGGACCACCATGGCAAACGCATCAGGGAAGACATAGATTCAAGTAAGAATAAGAAACTTCCAATTTCGATATGATTAAGAATTTTCAGTGATTGGGCCCGGCCTAAAATTTCCTAATTGATATTTTCTACCTAAACAAGTAATCCTAGGCAAATTTGGTAGGTTTTCAACTTGCCTATTGTGTGGATTATAAATACCTCCGAATTTCCATTACCACACACCATGCATTCACTCATTCCTTGAGCCACAAGTCCGAATTATATCTTCCTACACACCCTCTCTGCATCAAATTTCATCCTCCATTACACTCCCATGGATTCTACCTTTCAAATTCAGTCTATGTTGATTGGGGCACGGATGGTTAGGCTCTTTTGTGGGGATCGTGATGGAGAAAGGCAACCAGAGCTTTATCTTCTCAATTGGGGAGTTTATTAGTTTCTTTTCTTGTCTAATTTCATCTATGTATTCTATTTTCTTGGGTTTTAGTATATGTATTTGTTGTTAGAACAAGTTTGCTTTGAATTTCAATACTTTGCTTATCGGTCATGCATGTAATCAAGAAATTTCTTTTATGTGTATGAACCTAGTATTTATTTTATGGTATTATGCAATAGATGTGTTTGAATTTATATCTACTTTGGATTGCTAGTATATTTAGATGCATGTGCTATTGTATGTGTGCTTAGACATTAGATCCAATATTGGAAGGTTTGATTTACTTTCAATAAGAGCCTCTTTGTGTATTTATCATGAGTTTTCACTACCACGTTGGGAATTAGCAATTTACGTTTTGAAGATTGAATGAGCGATGTGTCACGTCAATTAGTTAATTAGGTTAATTGGACCAAAGTGATTGATTTAGGTTTAAACATTAGAACTTGGATCAATTCACTCCCATATCATTTGACAAGCTAGGAATGTTGCTTGATTCTATTAAGAGACCCATATTCATCATATCATTTTCAAAACCAATTTACTTGCCTTCTTTAAAATAGAAAATCGCAAAAAGAAGTAGTTTAGTTTTCTCTAATCAAAATCACAAAACCCCCGCTCCATAGCTTTTCATGCATTTAGTTAGTTAGGTAGTTAGTTAATCAACTCCAAGTGATTTGATTCAGGAGAGCAACATTTGTGCAATTCTTGGTTTTAATTATTTTTGCATTTGCACCCCAAGGTGAATTAGGGAAGGTACAAATAAGCTTTCATGTTTTTTAAAAGGGTTTTTGTTGCATTTCGTCATAGAAAATAGGGCTAAGCAACGGGCCTAAAACCTGTTGAACCTGCCTGTTTAAGCCCGCAATTTCCCCGTATTTGGCCTACCCAATAAAGGCTCATCACATGCGGGCTCTTACTTGCCGTTTGAGGCTTGAACTGGTAAGGGCAGGCGTATGGGTTGCCCATATTCGCTAGTTTAAGCCTTCTTATTTTACTTTGTTTTTAATTTTTTATGTTGGATGTTAGTAGTTGGAACTTGGAACTTTGACATTTTTGAATGCTTCACAATGCTTGTTTTTAAATGCTAGATGTTAGAAGTTGGAACTTGGAACTTTGACATTATCGTTATTACTTTGTTAGATAACATAGTTGGACTTGGAACTTTTTGAAGTTTGATGTATGTTGGGTTATTGATATTTCATATTTGTTTATGAATGTTGGATGCTGGAACTTGAAGTTGAAGGTGGAATTATGTGTTAATTGTGTATGTTACATGAGTTTAATTAAAAGTCATTAGTAGAAATTATGTTAGAAGTTAGAACTCTTTCAGGAAATTTTTTTTTTTAAATCTGATGATAAAGGTTAAACAGGCTGCCTATCGCCCACTATAGCCTGCCTGCCTTAGGCAAGCCTCTTTAGTAATGGGCTTAAACGGGCTAATAGTGGGTACGGGCATGCCTGTGCCTGTTTAAGTTAAACGAGCGTACCCGCTCGTTCCTAAGCCCTAATAGAAATGCAACATTTGGGTGGGTATTGACCTAATTTTGCGTTTCAACATTACAGGCCTATGATTTTTTTTTTAAATACTGATGAAGTAATTTATAAAATCAAATTATGTTAAAGGATAAAAGACAATAAATGAACCATAATGCCTTGCCCAAATGCATTCCCTTTCTCCTTTAATTGTTTGGATGTTTAATATTTACTTCCAACGTCATGTAATTTCAGTCGATTATTAATTAGGATGTTAAAGATGTTTTCAATTATTTTGCAATCAGGTTCTTATATATATATATATTCCTTTTTAGGTTCTTATATTGTTTATAATATTTGAATCAAGTTCCTATAATTGATTTTCAAGATATTGACCTATTGTTGTGTTTTCCGTTATGTGGGTTTTTTTTTTAAACATAGACCTAATGTTGCCTTTGTTTGACCAAACGCAACTTGCCCACAATAATGTTCTTTTCGTTTTAAAATTTGGTGTAGGAATTTATAATATCAAACTATGTTAAAGGACAAACAAACAATAAAGAGACCATTACGCTCTTGTCGAAATGCATTCCCTCCTTTAATTTTTGGGATAATTAAAATTAATGTCCAACGTCATATAATTTCTTTCTTTGTTTTATTTGCCATCGTCATATAATTTCAATTGATTATTATTTTGGTTGCTAAAGTTATTTTACATATTTTTAATCAAGTTCTTATAATTATTTAAAAAAATTGACCTAATGTTATGGTTTCTTGAGGAAACGGAATATTAGGTGGGATTTTTTTTTTTTTTATTTCTTTATGAAACATAGACCTAATGTTGTGTTTGCTTGACAAAATGATATGTTGTATTTAACACCATATAATGAAAGGTAAACCTTTTATTTAGGTGTGTATATATTTGTAATTTTTTTTTAGCCAAAAATTTCTTAACGAGAGCAAGAGCATTTTAATCTCATGAGGTCAAGTGTTCACTCTTCTTTAATTTGAGGGATCAAAAGAACAGAGATCTCAAATAGTATTATTATCTAGACGACTACAACAACCACCATCTAACGGTGGCTCCCATCATAGAGTATTATTATTTAGAAGACAACATTGACTGAAAGATGAAACATCAAAATCAAAGGCAAACACCATAGACGGGTCCCATCACCTCCTTGAGAAGTTTCTAAAGCTAATAGAGAAGCGCTAGGGTGTGGGCTGCCCCTTAAAGTTGGGGTAGTTCTCAAATATATTTTTTTCTTTCTACCATTATATTCTACTGTGAACTTATAACATTATGATATCTTATGAGTAAGAAACGATTTAGAATATTACATCTTTAAATAATTATAAAAAATTGAAAAATAGCCGTTTTAACGTAAATGATATTAAAGTGTTACTTTTTTTTTAGGGACAATTGCATATAAGTCCCAAGCAAGAGAATTAATTTCTGAGAAGTCCCAAGGAGTTGTTAATGACAGCTATTAACAACTGCAATAGCCTTGGTTAACAAGTGAAGGAGTTGTTAATGGACCTGTCTGAAATTAATTCTCATACTTGGGACCTATTTGCAATTCTCCCTTTTTTTTTTATGTATAATATAATGGTATAAAGGAAAAAATTATTTAGGATGCACCCCAAATTAAAAAGGCAGCCAATAGGGCAGCTTGGAGGGGGCATATAGCCGACACACCTGGCCAAAAAGACAAGCTTTCTGAAAAACATAATATGTCTTCTATATATAGCAAGACTTCAAACACAGAAATCTACAAATTTAGCAAAGTCATTTGTCCAAGTTTTCATCGATTTTAAGGCTTTGTTTTGGAAATTTCATGGCGAAAGCAACGCACATTGCCGTTGTTCCCAGTCCTGGATTTAGCCATTTGATTCCTCTTCTTGAATTCTCCAAGAGACTTGTTCATCTTCACCCAGACTTTCATGTCACTTTCATCATCCCCACACTAGAATCCCCTCCTCCAGCCTCCATATCCTACCTTCAAAATCTTCCTTCAAACATCGAATCCATTTTTCTTACTCCTATCACCAAACATGACCTACCTGAAGATGCCAACTTAGCAATCCAAATTCAACTCACAGTGACCAAATCTTTGCCATCTTTACAACACGAATTGAAGACCCTGAATTCCAAATCTCAGTTGGCTGCTTTAGTTGTAGACCCATTTGCAACTGAGGTGCTAAGTTTCACAAAGGAACTAAACACTTTGTCTTTCATTTACTTCTTTTCAGCTGCTGCAACGCTTTCATTCTGCTTCCATCTCCCAACCTTACACAGAGATTTCTGGTGAGTTCGGAGATGTAGCAGAACCTATCCAGATTCCAGGTTGTGTCCCACTCTATGGTATAGATCTCCCTGACCCAGTTCAAAACCGGGCCCATGAATCTTACGAAATGTTTCTCCAAAGAAGCAACACATTCTTATCTGCTGATGGGATATTGGTTAACGGCTTCATGGAGATGGAAGAAAGGACTATAAAAGTCATGATGGCACAGGAAGAAAGTGGTTATCCACATGTTTATCCGGTTGGACCCATCACTCAAACCGGGTCTAAAAGTGAAGAAAACGGGTCAGAGTGTCTGAAGTGGTTGGAGAATCAACCACCAAGTTCTGTTTTATATGTTTCTTTTGGAAGTGGTGGAACTCTATCACAAGACCAAATCACTGAGTTAGCTCTTGGCTTGGAACTTAGTGGTAAGAAATTCTTGTGGGTACTTAGAGCACCAAGTAACTCAGTTCATGCTGCTTACCTTGGTTCTACAAATGAGAATCCTTTAGATTTCTTACCAAAAGGCTTTTTGGAGAGAACCAAAGAACAAGGCCTTGTTGTTCCTTCTTGGGCACCTCAGATTTCAATCCTTAGTCATAGTTCTGTTGGTGGGTTTTTGTGTCACTGTGGTTGGAACTCCACACTTGAGAGCGTTCAGAAGGGAGTGCCATTAATAGCGTGGCCACTTTTTGCTGAGCAGAAAATGAATGCTGTTTTGTTAACTGATGATCTTAAGGTGGCTTTGAGGCCTAAAGTTAATGAAAACGGCATAGTGGAAAAGGGAGAGATTGCCGAATTGGTAAAGAGTTTGATGGAAGGTGAAGAAGGTAAGGAGATTCGCAAGAGAATGAAGAATTTAAGAGATGCTTCTGCTAATGCACTCAAAGAAGATGGTTCTTCCACAAAGGCGCTATCTCAAGTTGCACTCAAATGGAAGAATATCTCAATGGGACAAAAGAAAGTTTGAAAACTTGCCGGTTTTCTTTTTTCCTACACGTTCTCTCGATTGTTTGTCGATTTTCGCTCGCCAAAATAAATTCTTTCCTCTGAAATGAATATGGATATTTCCATCGCTTCTATTTCACTTTTGGCTGAACATTAGTAATCACAATAAGCATTTCGTTTGTTTTATATTGCATTGCTTTCTTATACAATTTGTATTGATTGATTAGAATCGGGAGACAGTAGCTTTAATTGGACGCATTGCGATAAGTTATTTATCCTTATTTACTTACCAGTGGAAATTATGTGAAAGACGAAAAGAGCAATGGAACTAATTGGAAAATGACCTTCTTTCACAGCGGTAAAAGAAAATGCTTCCGGCATCAATATGAAATATGAGAAGCCTACATTAACAAGTATCATAATTCAGGTTTTAAGAATATGTCACAATTAAATAGGCTTCTAAATTAACAATTATCATGATTGTTTGGTATGGGGGTGAGGGACGATAAAAATGTTATGGTATAAATTTACAAGAAAGAAGAGTTATGAAGAAGAAAGATAAAAGAGTGTGCAAAATTAATTAGAAAATTTTATCTCCAATTCTTTAATTTTTTAAAATTCAATATATAAAAATTTCTCCTTCCATTCCCTCCAAATCCCTCATATCAAATAGAGACAAACTGGGACTTAGAGATACTTCCACTGGTACTAATTATAAGATCAAGTTGATTTTTTTTTTTTTTTGTGGAGGTTTTGAAAGAAAATTAGACCAAAAAATTATAACATATGCTACATATAATGCATTATAGGTTAGTTTATAAATAAAATAAATTATTATTGAGGGAGCATCAATAAGGATAATCACTACAAAAAAACCGACAGAATTTCCTACAGAATAAATTTCCATCAGTATTTTCCGATGGATTTCCAACAAAAATTCTGTCGAAAATATTCCGTGGCTAATTAGTGATGGATTTCTGTCAGAAATCCCGTTGGATATGTTTCCTATGGAATTTTTGTGGCTTATTTATTATTTATTTTATAAATTAAATATTATTTTAATTTATGTTGAAAAATGTTTTATGAATAAATTAATTGATAAATAATAAGTTATGAATATTATTAAAAATTAATATACACACACATAAATATATATATATAGATATAAATTTATTACAAATTTAATTTTAAATATTTTATTAAACAATATTTTATTTATTAATAAATCTTAGTTTGAAAAGTTAAAAATAATAATAATTTAATAATATATATTATAAAATAATAATTAAAAAATTTCATATAATAAAAGCAATTAACAAAAATAATATTATTATAAATATAAAATTGAAATACTAAATATAATGTAAAATATATGAATATAGAAGATTGTTTATATAAAAATAATATAATTATTAATATATAAATTATATATTAATAATTAAAAAATATTTATTAATATATTAAGTTAAATATAATGTAAAGTATATATAAGATCAAATTTAATTATAATAGTGGGAGTTTAAATATTATAAATATAATAGTTTACAAATAATATCACAGGTCTTCATAACTCAACTGGTTAAGGTATCTGCAAGTGCATAGGAGGTCTAGAGTTTGAGTCTTCAATCCGTCACAATTTCAGAAAATTTGCGGAGGCAACATACGACGACACGTGGCAGCCAAAATGTAGGACACGTGGCAGCATGCACCTCCGAAGAAACGTGGTGGGTGACTGGCAGCGAGTGATATGCCATGTGTCATATAATTTGCAAAAATGTACCCAAGGATTTCCCACGGAAATTCTGTGGGGTAATTAGCCATGAAAATTCTGTGGGTAAATTCAAAGGAAGAGGAAAGTAGATGAAAGCAATAAACACAACGGGTTGATCAGAAGCCAACAAAGGAGGACGATGAAACTAATACAGAGAAACTAAGAAACTAAAATGGTGAAAACGGAGAACAGAAAGATAGCGGGAGGAAGACGATGAAACTAAAAAAAAGAAAGAAATTAAATTGAAAGTGAAAGAGCAGAGGGAATTTGGCATACACTGCAGAGTTGAATCAGATGGACCAAGCGTCACAAGGAAGCAGGAAAATGCTAAATGAAGCATCATAAGAGAGACTATGCTATCCCTCTTTAGCTAGAGAGTTTTCCACGCTCGTCTCCCATTAGATAACTTGGGAAAATAAGCTCTCATCATATTGCAACAAAGACATTGGACATATTTGTGGGCCTTTTTCATTTTACTATTCATCCGCGTTAATATCTATAAAAATATATGATATCATGTGAGAAATATTGAATGTTTTCTAGTGGTATATTTGTTGTCTCTTCTTGCAGATTTTGTTATTGCTGGACCTATTTTGAATGGCTCAACAACTAAACACTACTACAGAAACATCCTATAGCAGCGCTTTTTTTGACCCTATAGCAGCGCTTCTTTTGACCCTATAGCAGCGCTTCTTAAGCGCTGCTATAGCCAGTGCTGCAATAGGTCATATGACCTATTGCGCAGCGCTTATTTTGTGTTATAAGCGCCGCTATAGGTAACCTATAACGGCGCTTATAATCTCAAAAGCGCAGCTTTAGGTCATACTTAAATGAATTATTTTTTTAAAAAAATAAAAAATAATACATATAGCAGCGCTCATTACGTAATAAGCGCCAGCATCAGTGCAAAATTCCTAATGAAAACTTTATAAATTCAAGCCTCGGAAAACATCAACCAATGCATATTAACAATCAATATGATGGAATAAGAAGAATCAGACAATGATATGTTCATATCAATATGATGGAATGAACATAAACTAAGAAGAGCAGCAACCAAAATATCTCTTCTAATTAAACTATCAACTTGCCATATCCAGAAACAAAAGAGCAAGAAAGCATCAGAATTGTAACCATAGCTACCAAAAATAACGAGCTTCAAATAAAATAAAAATTAACACATGAATAAGAAGTCAAGTCCAGAAGCGAAGTCAAGAGTAGTGAAGAAGAAGAAAAAACAGAGCACAAAATCTGATCTGTGACTAAAGACAAAAAAAATTTGGAAGGGGAAGAAGAAAAGAGAAAAAGGTAATGAGGTAGAAAACACAATGTTCAATATAAGAGAGGACCCTTACCCTTAAGAAACCACCATCAGATGTAGATCTGGACTTGATCCATACATATCTGAGAGACCTCGATGATGATGATCGGAGAGAAGAAAGAGATGAAGAAGCAAGGAGGAGATGAAGAAGCAAAGAGGAGATGAAAAAGAGTGATTAATTAAATGGGTGGTGATGAAGAAGAGTGAAAGTACGCTGCTTTTTGGGGAAATGTGGGGAAATAAGAGGGAAAAGGAAAAGTTTAGATTTGTGGAGGGAAATTTCCCGCCCACCTATCCCAGTGCTTTTTATAAAAAGCGCTGGGATAGGGTCATAAAAATTAAAAAAAGGGGGAATTTATAAAAAGTTATATAAATAAAAAAAAGATAAGGTTAAATATTCAGAGAATTAATTAAATATAAAGCAAATGACCTATCTCAGCGCTTTATACGTAAAAAGCACTGGGATAGGCCATGAAAAATAAAAAAAAATAGAAAAACATATTCTAAAATAATCTGATAAGTAAAACGAGAACAAATAAAAATTTAAATTAAAAAATTGTTTAATGAGGCCTATCCCAGCGCTTTATACGTAAAAAGCGCTGGGATAGGCCATAAAAAATAAAAAAAATTGAAAAACATATTGAAAAGGAAAATTTTAGATTTGTGGAGGGAAAATTCCCGCGCACCTATCCTAGCGCTTTTTATAAAAAGCGCTGGGATAGGGTCATAAAAATTAAAAAAAGGGGGAATTTATAAAAAATTAAATAAAAAAAGATAAGGTTAAACATTCAGAGAATTAATTAAATATAAAGCAAATGACCTATCCCAGCGCTTTATACGTAAAAAGCGCTGGGATAGGCCATGAAAAATAAAAAAAAATAGAAAAACATATTCTAAAAAAATCTTATAAGTAAAAAAGAGAACAAATAAAAATTTAAATTAAAAAATTCTTTAATGAGACCTATCCCAGCGCTTTATACGTAAAAAGCGCTGGGATAGGCCATGAAAAATAAAAAAAAATAGAAAAACATATTCTAAATAATCTGATAAGTAAAACGAGAACAAATAAAAATTTAAATTAAAAAATTGTTTAATGAGGCCTATCCCAGCGCTTTATACGTAAAAAGCGCTGGGATAGGCCATGAAAAATAAAAAAAATTGAAAAACATATTGAAAAGGAAAATTTTAGATTTGTGGAGGGAAATTTCCCGCGCACCTATCCCAGCGCTTTTTATAAAAAGCGCTGGGATAGGTCATAAAAATTAAAAAAAGGGGGAATTTATAAAAAATTAAATAAAAAAAGATAAGGTTAAACATTCAGAGAATTAATTAAATATAAAGCAAATGACCTATCCCAGCGCTTTATACGTAAAAAGCGCTGGGATAGGCCATGAAAAATAAAAAAAAATTTGAAAAACATATTCTAAAAAAATCTGATAAGTAAAAAGAGAACAAATAAAAATTTAAATTAAAAATTTGTTTAATGAGGCCTATCCCAGCGCTTTATCCGTGAAAAGCGCTGGGATAGGCCATGAAAATGATTTTTTAATTTTAATTTTTAATTTTTCTTGTGTTAAAAATAAAAAAGATATCTGAATTAGTTTGAAAAATTAGAAAATTACTAGAAAAGGTTTAATAATTCAAAACATGAAATAAAAGTTAGAAGAAAAAGTAAAGTCAACCCAAAATCAAGCCTTACATGAAACAAATTTTAATAGATTAAATTTGAGTTTATCCCGGCGCTTTATAATATACAAGATATAAATGTTGGGATAGGGTTCACCTATACCAGCGCTTAGTTTTATAAAGCGCTGGAATAGGCTTTCAAGTATCTATAGCAGCGCTTGTAGTTATTGAGCGCTGCTATTGTTGTGCTGCAATAGGGCATTTCTGTAGTAGTGAAACCAATTGAATTATTTGGTCCCACTAGTTATCAATGTGATCTAAGAATACTTACACTACTACAGCAAAAGCCTATAGCAGCGCTTTTTTTGACCCTATAGCAGCGCTTTTAAGCGTTGCTATAGCCAGTGCTGCAATAGGTCATATGACCTATTGTAGCGCTTATTTTGTGTTATGAGCGCTGCTATAGGTTACCTATAGCAGCGCTCATAATCTGAAAAGCGCAGCTTTAGGTCATACCTATATGAATTTTTTTAAAAAAAATAAAAAAGAATACCTATAGCAGCGCTCATTAAGTAATAAGCGCTGGTATAAGTTACCCTATAGCAGCGCTTATTACGTAATGAGTGCTACTATAGGCATTATTATTTTTTAAATATTCACTTATTTTTGTTTCACAACCTCCTGCATCAGTGGAAAAAACCAGCAACACTATCCACTCCAACCAAACCATATATACATACACACCAGAAAAGTCATTTAATGACTCACAAATTGACTTAAAATTTTTCAGATATTGATAAACTTGTTGCATGTATTTTCAAACAAAATAATATATTTTTCTGGGGGACATATTGTATCATTTATTATTCATTATATTACTTTGATGTTCATTTATAACCAGGCAGATGCAAATTAAATAAGGAGCTAACATGCAAAATATTTCCAGACATCTGTCGACCAATTTGGAATTTGATTGGAGGAAATGAAAAAAGAAATTAAAAATGGTGGGCTGGGCTTGAAAATGTAAAACCACGGAGCAACAATTAAAAAACCAAGGAGCTAACATTCAAATGTAAAACCAGCTTGTAGAAATTAAAAAAAGAAAAAAGAAAAACTGGGTTGAAAATTAACAATTACCTGCGAAGAAGAAGCTGAACCACGAAGCAACAACGACCACAGATTTGAGAACGGAGCAAAACGGCTTTGACGAGCTTGACGACTTTGACGAAGCAAGAACGGATTTGAGAGTATAATGGGAGGAATGGGAGTAAAATGGTGGGCTGGGGTTCACAGATCTGGGTTCACGAAGCAAGAAGAAGAAGAACAAGACGGAGGTTGAAGAAGAGGGAGTTCCACCGGCGGTCCACGGCAGCGCTGGCTTCAGAGCTTTGGGTTGAAACAAGAGGGAACAAGACGGAGCTTTGGGTCTCGGGCTTCAGAGATTTGGGTTGAAACAAGAGGGAGAGGAAATAAGAGGGAACAAGAAGGAGCATTGGGGTTTAATTTTGACAGGGAAAAAGATGGAGGGAAATGAAATTAATTGGCGCAAAAACCTATCCCAGCGGTCCTAGAAATTTAAAAAAAAAATTAAATAAATCAGAAAAAAATTAAAAAAAGAGGGAAAATAAAATAATAATTATAAAAACTATACCTGCACTTTTTACATGAAAAGTTTTGGGATAGGTCATTAAAAATTAAAAAAAACCGGGGAATTTAGAAATTATTAAATAAAAGAGATAAGTTTAAATACTCAGGGCATAAAATATAAACCATAAATGACCTATCCCAGCGCTTTTTACATAAAAAGCGCTGGGATAGGTCATTAAAAATTAAAAAAAAACTGGGGGTAAATTTAGATATTATTAAATAATAAGGACACGTATAATATATTCAGGGGATTAAATATTGTTCAGAGATGACCTATCCCAACGCTTTTTACGTAAAAAGCGCTGGGATAGGTCATTAAAAATTAAAAAAAAACTGGGGTAAATTTAGAAATTATTAAATAAAAGAGATAAGTTTAAATACTCAGGGCATAAAATATAAACCATAAATGACCTATCCCAGCGCTTTTTATGTTACATAAAAAGCGCTGGGATAGGTCATTAAAAATTAAAAAAAAAACTGAGGGTAAATTTAGATATTATTAAATAATAAGGACACGTATAATATATTCAGGGGATTAAATATTATTCAGAGATGACCTATCCCAGCGCTTTTTATGTAAAAAGCGCTGGGATAGGTCATTAAAAATTAAAAAAAAACTGGGGGAATTTAGAAATTATTAAATAAAAGAGATAAGTTTAAATACTCAGGGCATAAAATATAAACCATAAATGACCTATCCTAGTGCTTTTTACATAAAAAGCGCTGGGATATGTCATTAAAAATTAAAAAAAAAACTGGGGTTAAAATTATATATTATTAAATAATAAGGACACGTATAATATATTCAGGGGATTAAATATTGTTCGGAGATGACCTATCCCAGCGCTTTTTACTTAAAAAGCGCTGGGATAGGTCATTAAAAATTAAAAAAAAATGGGGGTAAATTTAGATATTATTAAATAATAAGGACACTTATAATATATTCTGGGGATTAAAAATGGTTCAGATAAGGTTTAGAGAATTAAGTTCAAAGGAAATCACCTATATAAAGACAAACATAGGAGGTAATTTAGACATTATTAAATAAAAGACATTATTTTAAATTAATATTCAGGGAATTAGCTATAATTCACAATGACCTATCCCAGCGCTTATAAATATTTATAAAGCGCTGGGATAGGTCTTATATACCTATCCCAACGCTTACTTTTGGTGTGCGCTGCTATTGGTGTGCTGCAATAGGGCATTTCTGTAGTAGTGTTACATCAAGAAACATATTAAAGTGTCTTAGTAGGAAAACAAATTAGACAAAGCTCCTTGCCATACAAATAACGTTTTCTAGTAAAGTGGAAAGGGGAAAACAAATAAAAGGAATTGGCATAAGAAAAACTAAACTAAAAATTTTTATTTCAAAAACAACAACAACAATAACAACAAAGCCTTGTCCCACTAGGTGAGGTCGTCTACATGGATCATACAACACATACTACAAAATTGGGAAAAAGTAGCACCCTTATGTTTTCCTTGAATAATGTGACAACTTTTTATTGCACTTGATTATTATATACTTTTATCCACTAATTATGCGAAATTAGAACTTTTTATAGGCCATTATATGGGGGTTTAATGCACTTTTACACTTATGTCAAAGATTAGAGAGTTAATTGCATGTTCATCTTAGTTTGAGCATATTAGAGCATTAACTCATGAATTTGACACTTATGGGACTTGATATAGTTTACATGTGCTCAAATTTTCCATTATAGATGCAAAGATGGAGGATCAAATTAGAAGAAATTAAAAAGTAAAAAATATCAAGATTCCCACAGCGAGGCCCATGGCGAATGAAGAAAAATGGACCGCCGTGGGATTGCATAGCAAAGTAAATATCTAGGGAAATATTTGCATTCATATTATTATACATCTAACCTAGAGGTTATGACTTTTATTTCTCTTCTCTACCTTCTGTTTACTCTTTTCCATCTCTTAGTAGTGACGTGCTTGACCTTGACTCACATGTGGATGATTGTCTACTTTCCATTAATAGAGATTTTTTGTGATTGAATTGGAACCCATGATTTGAGCTTGTAAGGGATAGGCCTCACTCTAGCTTCGATGACTTCCACTGCTCCCATCAGACCTACTTCTCATGTGATTTCACGGCCACTGATTTTTTTAAGGAAAAATTGACGTATATTTTATTTTTTAATTGCTTATTATATCTTATTAGAATATTAGAGTAGAATTTGCTTAAGGATAAATATCAACAACCAAAGTTATCAAATTTGCTGAAGCAATGAAGTATTCTGACAATATGTTTTGTATCTCTCTCGTTTGAATAAAACATTTTAATAAGATATAATAAGCAAATAAAAAATAAAATATACGTCAGCTTTTTCATTAAAAATCAAAGATATTTCTATTTTTATAATTGTAATATTGAATAAACATTGAATAAAATATTTTCATAAGATATAATAAGAAAAATTAAAAATAAAAGATAAGTCAGTTTTTTTTAAAAAAAAATTCAAACATATTTCTATTTTTTGTAATTGTAATATCAAATAGCAATTGAATAAAACATTTTCATAACATATAATAGGCAAAATTAAAAATAAAATATACGTAAGTTTTTTTAACAAAAAATTATAGATATTTCTATGTGCTTATAAAAAATGGATTGTCATAAACTAACTTCTATTTTGCATCATAAAAAAAGAAAAGAAAGAAAAGAAAAGAAAGAAACTAACTTCTATCCTTCCGTATAAGCCGATGCATCTCTATAGGAACATATCCAATACCCATTTAAATAGTCCGAAACCTTTTGACCTAACTGTGCAATTTTTTTTATAACCTGCATTTTTTTTGTTTTATTATAACATGTGCAATTTTTTTTATAAATGACATGTCTACTGTGTGGAAGCCCACATGTACAATTATCCTACATGGCAGATGTCAGTTCTCTGTTAGCCCAGGTCTATATTGTTACGTTTTGTAAACTTCCGGGTCAAAATCGGTCATAAAAAAACTTTCAGGCCAAAATTGCTCTAAAGCTAAAACTTCTGGGCCAAAAATAACCATTTTCCCAAGTTTTGACCTCACCTTTTCATTTGTAATCTTTCCCTTATTTATATCCCGGATTTTCTCCCTTCTCTCTCTCTCTAAGGGTCTGCTTGGATGGAGGGAAAATGGAAGAGGAAAGAAAAGTAGGGTGGAAAATGGGGAAGGGAGAACATTTTCCCCTACTTAGATGAAGGGAAAATGTGGGAGGAAGGAAAAGTAGGTGGGCCCCACACCCCATTTTCCTTCCAAAACCTCCCCCTGAAGTGGAGAGATTATGAGAGAGAAAAGTGTTGCTCATTATTACCCAGTCTCACCTCACTCTTTTTTAATACTATGCCTATGCAACCATGCCTCCCTTTGTATCCTCTCTTCAACATATATTTACTTTTTTTACACAAAAAATGAAATAACCTCCGTAAAAAAAACCTTTAATCATTTTATTTTTATTGATTATTAATTATGTTCAACAATCAAAGTATATTTAATTTTTTTTAATATACTTAATTTTATAAATAATTCACCTTTTTGTTTTACTTATTAAAAAACATTTTCAAAATTATTTGATTATCTTAATATCTACTATAATTTTATATTGCTTTTATCTTGAAAAGTAACATTCTGAAATGTAAATCCATTTTGAATATAATTCTTTTATTATGAGAGTAGGGGTATTTTAGTTAGCACATATTTACTCATTTTTTTTCCTCTCAATTTTCTCTCACTAATCCAAGTAAGGAGAGTGATTATATTTTCTTCTCACTTTTCTCTCCTTCATATTTTCTCTCCTCCCATTTTCTTTCCTATCTACTTTTCCACCCATCCAAGCATACCATAAATATTTCTTCTTCTTGCCATCCCATCCTTCTAGAGATTCACACATTGTGGAAATCCCTTTGGACTCTTATCATGACCAGAAGAAGCTTCTTCTCCCTGCGATTTCCAATATCACCGAAGCAATCGAAGACCACCCACTCACTGAGATCTCAGACAGTCAAGGCCACCTCTTGCTCCTAAAGCTATGGCAGAGAGAGGAGGAAATCTTCAGTCTCATAATTGCTCACAAAAAGCTCCGAATGGATTCCGTCAAGCGCGATCTATTCCAACTCTCATCCTTCTTCTTCATCTTCCACTTCCTTTTCTTCACCTTGCTATTCACATCCTCCTTTAACGGATCATGCGAGAAATGGTGGATATCGTTGGTGATATCGGCGGCTCTAACATGTATAGGGATGAAGCATTTTGGGTCCGATTAAGCAATTATACCATTTTGGAGTCGCGAACCCCTGAGGAAGAAGATGATGGAGGCTTCAAATTTCAGTGCATTAAAGCTTGGATCAAATGTTATGAAGAAAAGAAGCTTCATAGTGATGTCAAAAACACTATAATCATACTATCAATTAGGTGGCTGAAGCTAATTTTGGATTGGTAATATGATGAAGGGATATTCACACTTCTTGTGTGCTGAGTTTTTAAGGGAAAAATTGTAGATCACCATGGAATGTTATGAAGAAAAGAAGCTTAGGGACTACATTTGTTATCTTGGGTTCATGCTTACTGAATTTCAGCAGATAATTAGATTAATACGTCATCATGGTTACTAAATTTCAGCAAATAGAAAAATATTTAATATTGTTGTTGTTGCTGAATTTTTTTCGATATTGTGCACTTTTTTTCCCAGAAGATATTGTGCAGGACTGAGCAAAATCGAATCGTAACCGGAAACCAAACCGAACCAAATGAATTTCGGTTTTTCAGTTTCAGTTTCCATTTTTGAAATTTTCGGTTTTCGGTTTGGTTTATGAAAAAAAAATTTGGTTACAAACCGAAAACCGAAAACCTTAGTTATATATATAAAAAAGCCCAAAGTCCCAAACAATTTACCCAATTATATTTATTTTAAAGGAGGCCCAAATCAATACAAGCCCAATACGCCCAACTCATAAACCCTAGGGCCTATTAAGCTCCATCACTCATCCGGTCATCCTCCCCTCACCTGCTCACCATCATGACACAAACCCTCCCTCCCTCATATTAGACCGTCGGCCTCTGTAACATTCACTTTGTAAAACCATTTTAATAACTATAAAACCGAATTTAATACATTTTATTAGCCATAAAATCGAATGTAACAAGATTTTATCAATACTAACTATGTTAGGAAAAAGGGTTTACGAAATAAAATACTAACATAGTTAGAAGAGATTTCAAGGTACCACTTTCTTTAAAATAAAGTTTAAATGTCTAACTATGATAGAAAATAAAATTTCTAAAAATACAAAAAAAAAAAGACTATCATAGTTAGAAAATAAACTTTCTACCCTTTTAAATCAGTTTATCCATGTTAGAAATAATTAACCTAACATAGATATAAAAATGAATGAACCATGTATCTAAATACTTTTGTAAATATTTCTTTAAAAATATAATTAATTACTCTGGGTAAATCATTTAAATAAAACATCAAACTCATTGATCAATTACTTAACGTACTCCTTCCATGATCAAGTATGATAAAATATCCAGTAAAACCACAAACCATGGCGGTAGAAAGAAGTTTCCGACCAACAGTTCATAACCAAAATACAGTTAGAAAAGCAATCCCAGTAGGTCTCAGGCCTATATACCGGAAATGGACCGGTTCCAATCAAAAGAATAAAGCATACAGTTATCCAAAAGTAAGAATGCGGAAGCGAAATATGAAAGCCTAACAGAGTATGGCAATATACAACACTTCTCGCATAAACCCAAAATAAAGGCTCACTATGTTTTAGTGAGAATGGGAGGGCTCATTTCCCTGAGAATCGGCTAAACATGAACCAGAACCTGAACATAATTAAGCAAAAGGGGTAGCTCATCGTAATCACTAACTACCTGCCTACATGTGAGTGTGTACCAGCAAGGTGTCAATGTGGGAAACTATACAATATATATATAAGTTCAAAACATGCATGAAAATGCAAACACCACAAATATGCAAGATACCGAAAACCCTTGTCAAATCTCGTATATGTCATATTCCATACTTTCACAAAACTATTCAAATACATATTTTACAACCACCTGTAACTCTCGTCTGGCAAATCATTACGGTTGTCCCCTGCCACCAGGTGGATCAAAGTGGAACTTGATGGGGATCTCAACCCGTACTTAGAACCACGGAGAAGTGAAACTCGATGGGGATTTCAACCCATACCCAGCACCATAATTGGGGTAATACTCGATGGGGGCTACCCATACCCAACACACCAAACATGCAGCACTCGATAGGGGCTACCCATACCCAGTACCACAATAAGTGGGTAATACTCGATGGGGGCAACCATACCCAGTACACCCAAAATATTAGTCCCTGTAGGCCAACAGGGTACCTCATCACATGATGATGGCAGTAACCAATGCATCGATGCCACAGAACAATCACATACATATGCATCACAATTCACAAGCAACAATATCAATTTCATCAAAATCAGGCACATGGCCTTTCCAATTTTCCCAAAACTCATGCAATAAGATTTTCAAAATCATATATATATATATATCATTTTTCAAATTTGTGATGCAATACATAGATAATTATACCAGTTTCACCATACGAATTCCACATGACATTTGATATCAAAATAACTAATTGAAATAATATAATAAATATATCACAACAATCCAGAATTCTGTAGTTGAAAGAGATCGAGTTTAAAATCTCTTACCAACAACGCACCTACACATAGAACAAGTACAAGCGGTTACCTCCAAGCAGAAAATCAATGTACCGCTGTAAAACTGCGCTCCCCTTTGCTTGACTCAAGACAAGTCACCGTCTATATAACAATCATATACCATAAAGTTAACACTTATATTAAGTGTTCAAATACAAAGTTAGGGAATTTAATTCCCTAACCAACAGAAAAACATCAATCCTCAAGAAATTTATTCCAAACCCTCCCTTAATTCTCTCTCAACTAGACCATTAAAAATCCTCCATCCATATTCATTCTAAGAACCCAAAATCCATTCCTCACATACCCAATTAAATCTTTTCAACTCCCATAATATCTCAATTCAATCCTATATATCCAAACAATAGCCTTAATTTAATATCATAAATTTATAAGAATCACTTATTAACCTCAAATGTCTATATTTCAAAAATTCCTCCTTAATCATTAGTCTAATCCAGACTTTATCAGTCTAAAATTTAACCAACAAATTCCACCATAATCAGCCAGATTAATATCATAATATAATTTTAAATAAACTCCCAAAATCATCAATTTATCTTCAAATAAATCAGACCACAATATCCCAAAATTTTCCCTAATATTAGAAATTTCAAAAATTCCAAATAATTGGGAAAACCTCAAATAAATTATGAGCTCCTTAAGAAAAATCCTAACTCAAATATTAGACTTTAATATAATGGATTTATATATCCTAAAAACCCAACTCTAATAAGGCCTATTTTTGAAATATTCCATATCAGAAAACTAATGACAGAGGTGCGTAGAGAATACTTACGGGAGTTCAAATATAGTCTTAGGTGGCCGGAAAAACCACCGGTCCGGCGCCGGCGAGCTCTGAAAGCTTCGGTGAAAAATATTTTAATATGCTTTCTAAGCACAAATCAGACCGAAAATGAGTGGAGGAATAAAGTAAAATGTTAGAGGAGGTGAGAGGAGGAGAGGAATGGTTGTTTTCTAGTGAAGCTCGTCGGAAAAATCCTTCCCAAAGTCCACCACGGTGGTGGACTAAGGGAGAGAAGCGAGAGAGAAAACGAGAGGGAGAAGGGAGATGAGGAAGGAAGAAGAAAAAACTTGACAATGGTGGTGGTGGTGGCTAACTTTGAAGAACAAAATGAAGGAACAAGTGTGACGGTGAGGGATTGTGAATGAAGAAAAGAGAAGAGAAAAGAAGAAAAAGAAAAGAAAGAGAGAAAGAGAGAAGAAAGAAAGGAAGAGGAAGAAGAGTCCACGGGAGAGAGGATTGAGGAAAGAGATGAATAAATAATAATAATAATAACATATGATAACGATGGTTGAGTGTGATTTGTCACGGGGCCATTACTCTCTCCCCCAAAAGCGCGCTCAAAGGGGTGTGCAGCGCACCCGCTTATATAGCCCAACACCGCCCCAAATCCCTCCGATGTGGGACTCTCACAGATTGGAGGGAAAAAGAGTTGACGTGAGAAAGAGGGATGACATGAGGGAGGAGAAAAAGAAGAGAGAGCACGTGGGGGAAATAGGAAGGGAGAGAAAAAGAAAAAGGGTAAAAAAGAACATTATTAGGCTATAAAATCCTTAAATAAGATGTTTCTTTTGAACCAAAAATTTTCTTTTCACTCTCAAAATTTTTCGATAATATCCTTTACTTATTTTCTCCCATAATAACCCCTTTTGAGCCTAAAAATAATTTTCCTAAAATTATTGTCCTTAATATAAGAGAGAAACTAGGCCTTTAAAATCCTCAAAAATGCCTCAAAATCCTTCAAATATTCTTATAATCTATCATTTCTCATTAATCAATTCCTAATTACTCCTACTAAATACTCCCTCCGGTCCTAATTATAAGAGCCAGTTGATTTTTTTGGAAAAATTAAGGATGCAAAATACACCACTATAAATTGTTTATATTTGTCTTTTTTCCTCAAAACTAAGTTATTTTACTTATAAACCATCATATAATCTAATTACATTTTGCATATATTAATATTTAAGGGTCTAATTTACTTCCTTAATCTCCCCAAAAAAAATTAACTGGCTCTTATAATTAAGATCGGAGGTAGTATCAATTAATTTTTAGGATGTTAAAGCCTCCTCCCTCGTGTCAGACCCTCGGCCTCACGTGAATCCCTGAAACGCTCTCTCCAAACCCATCTTCTTCAACCTCACCAAACCCCTTCCTCTCTCTTACGCCTGCCCTCTCTTCCTCTCCTTCTCCTTTCCCGAAGAAGCCGCCGCCGAACGCTACTGCCGCAAAGATGTCATCATCTTCGATTTGTATTTCAACGGAGGTGCAGTGTCTTCAAAGATCTTGTCATTAATCTTCGATCTGAGGTGCAACAGAAGATACTTGAAGACCAACGATCTTCCCTCGGAAAGAAGGTTGGTTAGTTGAACTAATTTCAAGCTTGTCCATTTCGATATCTTCTATTTCTTCTAAAAGATAGATGAGTTCTATTTCATCTTCACTGGTGGTAAACCTTCACGTGCTTATCACCGTGTGCCTGCGTAATGAAATCTAAATACCAAATACCAAAAAGTAGAATGCTTTGGAGATACATTCTCATGTTATTTGAAGTTTATTTGCTTGAAGTTCATTATGCAAGTTTTCCTCAATGCATCATTGTTTTTTTTTTTTCGATTTTCCCGTTTTATTCTGCAGATTTATGTAATTGGTGGGGAAGGCATACTGGAGGAGATACATTCTCATGTTATTTGAAGTTTATTTGCTTGAAGTTCATTATGTACTATTATTTGTATTATTAATATAAGTTCCCAGTTTGACTCGAAAAAAAAAGAAAAGAAAAACATCATCATCTCACTAGTTCACCACACCAATGCACTGCTTTTATTTACTTTTTTGTTCAATTCTGCAAAAAGGTAAAAAAAAAAGGCCCAAATCAGTAAAAAGCTCAAGAATACGTAATGATGTATTTTTTTGTTCAATTTTCGTAAGGCCCAAATCTATAACAAAAATGGCCCAAAAAACCGAAAGACCGTTAGACCGAACAGAAAATAATTTGGTTTTTTCGGTTTTCGATTTTGTTTTTTCCCAGTTTTTGGTTTTCAAATTTTTCGGTTGAACCGAAAAACTGTTTGCTCACTCATAATATTGTGGACTTAAAACATGGTAATGTTAAATAATGTAATATTTACTTGAGATTTTTTTTACCATTCTTTTGAGGAAACACATATGGTGATGACTGATGAGGGCAGGCAAGGAAGATCAATTTGAAAATCAGACCAAAAATCCGGCTGTCCCATCTGGTTTACTGAACTCTCTTCGGCTTGGTTTGCATAAATCACCCGCTTTGCCAGATGAACCTCTTTATTTTGCTGGCCTTTTGCTTGAGATCCGGGAATTGAAACAGTTTTTGCAAGAAAAATGTGAGTTCAAATTGTTTATATATGAAAATAATGTTGGTCTGATTGTGTAAAATAGTTCAAAATAATGTTTAGATCTAAAAAAAAATGTAGGTATGATGGTGTAAAATGGCCACCGGAGTTGAAGGAAGAAGACATGCAAAGAATGGAGGATGATGGAAAACTTTTACCAAGAGAGGGAGACATGTGATATGTAAGTTTCTATTTTTGCATATCTCATAAAAGGTGTACACACTATTGAGACACATGATGGTGCAGAGAATATCATAAAACTACATATTTGTTTTGCCTTATTTTTTTTTAGAAACATCTAAAATCATGAGTCCCATTTGTAAACTTAGGTCATGAGTCCAAGTTGCTTAGCTGGGTTGACGTTTTTAAGGTTTGTTTTTTTTTTTTTTTGAGTATACGTTTATATGTTTGTGTATATATTGGGATTTTTGTAAATATATAAAAAATTATTTTTGTAGTCATTTATGTATATTGGGAATGGGTGCAGAAAACATGTGAGGGAATCACTATTGAGATGTAATTTGGATAAATATTTTATAAAATTAAATAAATAAATTTTAAATAATAAGATTTAATTTGGATAATTTACTTCAATATGATATAATAAAATAATAAAAATGACAGTATTTAAAGTTATTCATTATTCAATCAAACACTGGACGAAGGGATGATGAGTGAAAAAGATGAGAAAACCCTCTTCCAATTGGCCCCTTTATCCTTTATATATAAGAGTAAAAAATTAAAATATGTTGGTCCCAATTTCTAAGAGTTTGTTTAGAGTTGCCATAGAATTTAGGGTTAAAGGTCATATTTACCCCTGAAGAGTGTAAGGTGTATCATATCTGTCCCTTAAATATTTTTGGGTCTAAATGTTCCCTCAAAGTATGAAAATGGATCAATTTCACCCTTAAACCGTTAAAAAAACAGGTTGACCGTTAATATTTTAATGGTCGAAGGGCGAAATTGATCCATTATTATACTTCAAAGGCATAGTTAGACCCTAAAATACTTCAGAGGCATATATGATACACCTTACACACTTCAAGGGTAAATATAATCTTTAACCCTAAAATTTATTGAGCTTTTTTCCCATTTTGTTTATGATTATTCCTTCTATTAATATTCTTTTTAATACTCATTTCTATTATTGTTATCACTTTTTTATTTTACATTTCTCATCAGAAATTTGGTCAAACCCAAAAAATAAAATAATTTTTGGAGTTATTTTTCAAATTTAACTAGTTTTCTTGGTATATGTGAAAATATTTTGGTGAGTTCACACTTCTCTCCTCACCTATTTTACCGGCACCTTCCCTATCAGCCTAAACTTTCCCTCAAAAAAAAAAAAAAAAAAGATCAGCCTACATTTCTATAGGTGATAGATTGATGGGTTAGGAATAGACACAAAAAGCTGGTTCCAATAAAGTTCGAAGAGGGAGATAAGTTCGAAGAGGGAGATATCCCGTGAGTCTTGCAGCATTTTAATATTCATCGGTCAAAGTACTCCTTCATTCTAATATCCATGGGCTAAAAGACGGTAAAATCACCGTTTTTTTTTAATTACAATGGCAAACTATAGCTTGAGATACAAAATCTAGAAGAAATATCTTCTTATCCTCACAAAGGCCTTGGTGGCCCCTAAAATCAATGTGACCACTAACACATTTTTTTTATTATAAGTTTATAACTTCAATAAATTTTAAGTTTTTTTATATGTTTTTTTTATAACTCCATTTAACAAATCAATCATGTAATAAGACCTCACATACATGAGTTGGATTGTATGATTGTTATATGGTTTTATTATGCTCATTGGCGAATTGATTAGTGTTCTTTTATATTCATTATTAATCACTAAATCTACTTGACAATACCACTTTTGATATATTATTTTTCTAATAACATTTATAAATTTTTCATGATTTATTTCGTTATTGCTAACTTCCTTGGAGTCTTTTGAATTAATGACTTCATGATTTTGGTAATAATATATCTAATTTGGCTTTGATTTCAGTGAGTTTTCAATCTCTATTTACTTCATTATCTTTTAACTCTCTTATTTATTCTTTAAGGATTTTAACCTCTTCCTGTAACTCTCTCACTCCAATCTTTTGACCATGTGATGTATGACTAAATTTCTGTAATATATTGTTAAGCGTTATAGGGGGTCTTTGATCTTTAATTTTTGGGTAAAGAGTCTTAAATAGCCAGGAAGTATTATCCAAGGAGCTGCCAGCACCAGGAAATTTTTCTTGGACCTTAAATACCCATGAAGTATTATTTTTGTAGCTTAATGCCCAAAGTTAACGGAGAGGGAAACAGACGTTTGCCACGTCAGATTGAACGCCACGTCAGACTGATTGGGTGACGACGTAGCTTGGGTTAAAGTTCTTAAATGCCCCGGAAGTTTTCTCAAAGGAGCACCCAGTACCCTGGAAGTTTTTCTTTGGTTTTTAAATGCCCTGAAAGTTTTCTCGAAGAAGCTTAACCCAAGCCACGTCATCATCCATTCAACAAGAGTTGACTTGATGTGGCATTCACCCTTATATCATTTATTATACACAAACACTCTCTCTTCCTTCTTTACATTCAATATGTAAGGGTAAAAATGGAAATCAAATAATTATTATCCTGACTTTTACTTGTTATCTCTTAATATTGTGGACAGATAAATTCTCATGTTACCTCTTATATATGGACCAAAGGGAGCACTCATTTGGTGCTATTACACATTGTTAAACTCACGAGTTGATTCTCTGATTTTATCGTTTTTACGGTTCTATCTAACCAAAACATGTCACGAGTCATTTAAATTCGTGTAGTTGTAAAATCGGTTAAACTTAAGAGTTTACTCACCAGATTTACTGTTTTTATGCTTCTACCTTAGGAAATAATATTGTCAACTTACTTTAAATCTCATGTTAATTATTTTTATTTGACCATATTCAATGAATTTATATATAAATTATATATAAATTTCTTTATTGAGTGTGATAAATTATGAATGTCGATATATTTAATATCAACTATTCATATTTAAATTATATTTAAGTCAAATTATTGAGTTTGATTTCCATTTTGCCACGTCAGATTTGAATGCCACATCAGAGTCAACCCTTGTTGAATGGGTGATGACGTAGCTTAGGTTAAGATTCTTCGAGAAAACTTCCAGGGCATTTAAGAACCAAAGAAAAACTTTCAGGGTGTTGGGTGCTCTTTTGAGAAAACTTCCGGGGCATTTAATAATCTTAACCAAAGCCACGTCATCACCTAATCAGTCTAACGTGGCGTTTAATCTGACTTGGCAAATGTCCATTTCCCACTCCGTTAGTTTTGGGCATTCAAACTACGAAAATAATATTATATGGGTATTTAATGTCCAAGAAAAACTTCCTGGTGCTGGCAGCTCATTAGATAATACTTCCTGGCTATTTAGGACCCTTTACCCTTAATTTTTGTTCATATCATATTTGATGACTCCCTATTTTTAATTAAAGTTGATATATATTTTGGTATATTTAGGGAGTCATTGTTGCAAAATAAAAGGGATTTTATTAGGATTTAATGAGATACCAATTTGATGTATGATTTGGGATTTGATAATAAATACCTTAGTTTTAAAATTAAAAAAAAAAATTTAACATTAGGTAAAGCACTAAATAAATAAACGGTAGTTTAAAAGAAAAAAAAATAAAAGAAAAAAAAAGAAAATAGTGACAGATATTATTATTATTATTATTATTATTATTATTATTATTATTACTACTTTATTATATGTTACATGTTCAATTCATTCCTCCTTTCCTTCAGACTAGCAACGTGGGCCACATATGGGCTTTGATTTGATTAATGGACCTCAAGGAGTAAGCAATGCAGAATGGTCAAAACACACCAAAAGCCACATGGATTAAAAGGCATGAGTAGCACGGGAAAAAAAAAGAGCCACTGTGCAGAAAAGAAAAAATCACCTTCACCTATTTGAGCGTGAGAGAGAACTGTGGCGAGGGCAAGAGAAGGCCACAACATTCAATCATCACTTCACTTCATCCAGAGCATTGCAGCGAGGACAGAGTCGCGACTTCGGTGGGTTCATCTCAGCGTCTTCATCCTCTTTGAGCCACGGTGAGAGAGTGATTGGGAGCAAGATTTGGGGTTTTCAAGGCTCTTTAGTGATTTCCTCTCTTCCCTTTTTCATTTCTCTTTAATTTCTCTTGTGTAATTTCTGGATGTGGACATGAATTTCATGTTGAAGCTTGAACTTCCTTTCAATATGTGTAGCTAAATTTATCATCTAGGTCTATTTTGAAACTTGTATGGATTGATACCTAAACTCTATTCCTTTTTGTTAATTAATTACTGTTATGTTGTGGGTTTAATTTGTGCTTAATGTTTTCTAAGTGGATGGCCAACATTTAGATTGTTCACTTAATTAGTGGCTTGAGAGAGCATTAATTAGGTAAAGAACTAAATTAAATCCAAACTTGTCCTACAATTTTAATTTAAGATTGTAAGTGTGTTAGTGAGATAGAAATATTCACTAACCAAGTTTTGTAAATTTGAGGTGGTTTGTTAAAAGGACTAATTGAAGATAGTATGTAGTAAGAGATTATGCATACTTAATTCAATTAAGATTTGAATAGGCTTGAGAGAGCTATTTAAATACAAGAGACTTCAAACAACAACATAATATGGATTAATTATCATTAGGGAAGGAATCATTGGGTATCATGAAATACAAGTGGATAAATAGGCCTAGGCTTGTCCAATTGTGTTAAATTTATTCCAAGCATTTTCTTTTGTAATTCGCCATTTTCAATCACTTAAATTTTATTAAACCATTTGCCTTTTGCCCATTGTTAATTTGGAATGCAATGAACTTGGTGAACTTGCTTATTACATAGTCCTAGCGGAACGACTCTTTTTACCACTTTACTACTAAACTTGACCCGTATACTTGCGGTGGCTATTTTTGCGAACACTATTATTTCACTTATTCTTAATAAATACTGTTTTTTAATATCTTCATCTGTAATTTTATCTATTATTTCAAAAAGGAAATTAATATTTTCTGTAGTAGATATAAATTGCGTTCAAGAAGGATTAATACCTACAAATTGTTATGAAAAAACCTTAGAAAATGTCTTTGCAGCAAATGACTTCATATTACAAGTAAATTATAAGCTAGAAAATGCACAAATTTGTAATGGTGGAATTTGTTTCAAAAAATATATTTTTTTTAGTAAAAAATTTAAGTGAACTTGTTATTTTAGGAAGTCCATTTATATATCAATTGATTCCATTTAAAGTAACTCATACAGGAATTACCACTAAGGAAATGGGTAAGAAGGTTAGTTTTGAATGATTATTCCCCTCAATTGAAAGAGAGATAAACCTTATTAAAGAAAGTTCAATATTTAAAATAAACAGGATAAAGGCTAAGCCAACTCATATAAATCATCTACATCAAGAAATTAGATATAAGAGAATTGAAGAGCAAATAAATAATGATATAATTAAGAAAAAGATAGAAATGTTACAAAAGAAATTTAAAGATGATGTTTGTTCAGATCATCCTACAGCCTTTTGGAATAGGAAAAAACATATAGTAACCTTACCATATGAGAAAGATTTTAATGAAAAGAAAATACCCAATAAAGCAAGACCCATATAGATGAAAGAAGAATTAATGGAATATTGTAAGAAAGAGATAAAGCAATTATTAGAAAAGGGATTAATAAGACCTAGTAAATCCCCTTAGAGTTGTGCAGCATTTTATGTGCCAAATGCCGCTGGAATAGAAAGAGGTGCTCCAAGGTTAGTTATAAATTATAAGCCATTAAATACAACATTAAAATGGATACGATATCCAATCCCCAATAAGAAAGATTTAATCTCATGATTACATAAAGCGGCTATATTTTCGAAGTTTGATATGAAATCAGGGTACTATTAGACATAGATAGCATAGGAAGATAGATATAAGACAGCTTTTACGGTACCCTTTGGCCATTATGAATGGAATGTAATGCCATTTGGACTAAAGAATGCTCCCTCTGAATTTTAAAATATAATGAATGACATTTTTAATGATTATAGTGAATTCACTATTGTGTATATAGATAACATATTGGTATTTTCCAACTCTATAGAACAACACTTTTGTCATTTAAATAAATTTTATGATAATATTAAAGAAAATGGTTTAGCAGTATCACCCACTAAAATGAAATTATTTCAAGCCAAGATTATGTTTTTAGGTATGGAAATTTATCAAGGAATGATAACACCAACAAGTAGAGTAATAGAATCTGCCGATAAATTCCCAAACAAAATTAAAGATAAAAATCAATTACAAATATTTTTAGAATGTTTAAATTATATAGCTGATTTTGTTTCTAATATTAGGATTAAGGTGCAACCTTTGTTGAAGAGATTAAGAAAGAACCCTCCTGCTTGGGATAGTAATATGACAAATATAGTCAAGAAAATCAAGATACAGGCTAAAGAGTTGCCATGTTTAGGAATTCTAGACCTCAATAAGTCTAAGATAGGCTTTGGAGGAATATTAAAGAAAAAGGGCGAAAAAGGAGAACAGATAGTGAGATATCATTCAGGCACCTGGGTAGGGAGTCAAGAAAAGTACTCCACCATTAAAAAAGAAATTTATCAGTAGTTTTATATATTTAAAAATTTCAAGATGATTTAATAAATCAAAAGTTTTTACTAATAATTGATTGTAAAGCCGCTAAAGCTGTTCTACAAAAAGATGTAAAAACTTTGGTCTCAAAACATATTTTTGCCAGATGGCAATCTTTATTATCATGTTTTGATTTTGACATAGAATTTATTAAAGGAAAAAAATAATTCTCTTCCAGATTTTTTAACAAGAGAATTTCTATAGGGAATTGTGAATACAGAAATATCATGAGTAACCGCGGAGGATCATCCTCCCGTGGAGGATGCAATAAAGGAAAAGAAATTGTCTCAACCACTCTGGCTCAGACTCCTAGGCAAAGCAATACAGTAAATAGGTCAATGAGACATATTGGTTATGCTACAGATAATCAAATTATATCAAGTACTCAGGTGAGGTCATCCACCTCACAATCTTTAGTATATGCATCTTCTTCACAAATACAACCATATTTTATTCAACCTATCCCAAGTAACTCAGTCATCCACTGAGTATTTTACAAAAGATTTTATAACTTATGGTTGTCCATCGGAGCGAGAACATGAAAGCACAAAAATTGAACACACTATTAAAGCCATTTTCTCCACTCACCCTATAGAAGAAATCTAGAATTTTCTTCCAGAAAATATGAAAAAGATAGAACATATTACGAACTCATCCTAGTGGATACCGATTCAGCCCTCATATAGCATAAAAGTGATGCTGATACCTAGAGACCTTTTAGCCAAATAAAGATAATCCGAGTAATGACCCTTAAAGATTGGGGGCAATCTCCTTATACAGCCAGGAAATTTACAGTTAATTTTCATAATTTGGATTATAATTATGAAGATTATAAGAAGGCGTGGTATAATGTTCTTTATTATAAAAATTATAACCATTCCTGGTTTGTATGGTTTAATAAAGAACTTGCCATAAATGCTTCTACAAAATTTCCCAGATAGTTTTATGAATGGTTTAGTATCAATGGACCCGTACAACAAAATCTACCTCCAGCCATACTAGAGGGATATAAGATGTTTAAAGAAATGATAAATTGTTATGATGCAGAAAAACCCTTGGAATTCTGTAGTAGATTTAGAATTCCTTGGATACTCAGTTGGAACTTTATAGTTACTAAAGGAGTAGAACCCGCTCCATTGCTAAGGTATTTAGCTCGAAGATATAGATCGAGTTAAATGGTGGCCAAAGTATAAAGAAAGTTGGGCAAATAAGACTCAAGTACTAAGGTGGCAGGCTGGGTATTCTTTTAGATAATTTCCCCCTTTACAAATCACTCCTAAACCTATAGGAATTCTAACCCAAAAAGACAAAATTATAGAAGAACTAATTAAAGACCCTAAAGCTAGAAGAGTTTTAGCAAAAATTACAAGAAATTGCATCTCAAGCTGCAGGTTCTCAAACTAAGTCTGAACCTTCAGTTAATGATAATGAAAATGAAGATGATTGTTATGGCATTGATCTTGATTATGAATAAAGACCTTTGCCAACACTACAGAAAAAGAAGACAGCATGATGATAAGAAAGACAGCAGATAGCATAATGACAAGAAAGACATAAAGATGACTGCTACAGGAAGATGCTAAGCCCGTGATATCTACAAGAGATTCAAAAAGAAGAATGCAAATGAAATGTAGATTGAAATGTAAGCCAAATGAATTTTTCTGGGCTCATTATAAAAGGCCCTTACAACAAATAGAGAGGCAGACTTCGAACACTTCGATTGTCCCCTCTCTCTCTTAAATTTCTTCCATAAGCTCTCTTGCAAGGATTTCTGCTGTAACACCTTTGTAAGTTATTACAGACATCTTTGTAATATTTCCTTATAGAAAATATAAATTCCTTTTACAATATTTCTCTGTTTTATTATATATTATATATTCTATATTCTAGTTGGTCCTGGTACACCTCTAGTATCATTTATCTCCAAATGACATCTTTTTAAATATTTATTTAGTATTTATTATTGTTCACTTTTGGAAATTCAAATAAGAATATATTCAAAATTATATAAGTAAACCCCTATATTAATAACTAATAACAAATAAATATCTCAAAGAATGAGTAATATCAAATAATTTAGTATTTTAGAATATATGCCAATTGTGAAAATTAAGTGGAATCATATTAAAGGTGTCATTTTTGGACAATTTTAGGTGCGGGACGATGAATTTGTATATTTCCACGTTAACATCTGTAAGTCTTAAATTTTACAGATGTAAAAAGAAACGGTCCATTTTGCATTCTAAAAAACTCATGATGTGATTTTTGTTTTGCGGTTGGAAGTTATGACAGCAAAGAAAAAACAATAAACCCAGTTAATACATTATTTATGGAAACATGGTAAAAAAAACTTCTAAATTTCAAAATCTCATATATATGATTTACAATTGTATGTTGGCTTGATCTGCCCAAGCCAGTGTTCACTAACGAGTAATTATATGCTACATTGTCAAGAGTACGAAATATCTATGGATCGAAGATTTTTATTGAGGGTGACTGCAATAGTGGTGCATCTAAAACTACAAATGTAATTTATAGGGAGGTTTTCTGAAACCTATCCAACCATGCAGAATAAAACTGCCTTATCCCACATTGGATATGAGTTTATACATTTTTTGGTCATTTATATAGTTCCTGCAATTTTTAGGCACAATCCTTTATGTGATTCATTTTGGTAGTTGGGAAATGACATGCATCTTTTTTTCTAATCTTATGTATACAAGAACATGCAGCTATTTTTTTAACATTAATTTCCTGTAGTTCAGTAAATGCTCCACACATCTTGGGCGGTAGTCAATGAGGTATATAAGGGAAAGAGATAATAATGACCACTGTTACAGTCACCCTCTCACTAGCTTTGTCTTATTTTAACCATTGCATAATATTTGAATTGAAGACAAACATGAGGTTGTATTCATCTACACACACATCATAGGACGAAAGGTTACGAAGTTTTCTCAATGGTTACTCGACCTGGGCGATGGTAATATTGAGATGCCCTATGATGATGAGACTGCATTGGAAATTTCACATGAGCTATTACTTTTGAATACTTTAATGACCATGCAATATTGGTTCCCACGATTAAGGTTGTCAACAAGGTCAATGACTTTTATGTGCGCACTGCTACCCGGAGACAGTATTGAATACCTCAGCTGTGATAGTGTGTGCAAGTCATTGCAAGAAAATGATGTATTTAAAGATTTGTATACCCCTAAGTTTCTTAATACTATCAATTGCTCAGGATTACCCATGCACAAAATATCACTCAAGGTCGGCACTCCTATAATGCTCATTCGAAACAATGAGCAAGCAGCAGGTTTATGCAATGGAACTCGTCTAAATGTCACCAAACTTGGACAATCTGTTATTGAAGCAATTACATTGAATGGCTCAAGACCAACCAATAAGGTTTCAATTCATAGAATGGCCCTAAATCCATTTGACACTCGCATGCTTGTCTGTATGAGGAGAAGACAATTCCCTTTTGTTATTTCATTTGCCATGACAATTAACAAGGGCCAGGGTCAATCTCTAAGGCATGTTGGCTTTTATCTTCTGAAGCAGTGTTCACACATAGTCAATTGTATGTTACACTTTCGAAGGTAAGGTATAGAAGGTTTGAAGATTCTCATTAATAGAGATTACAATAGTGGTGCATGTAAAACGACGGATGTAGTGTATAGGGAGGTTTTCCAAAACCTAACCAACCATGTAGAATGAAACTGTCATTTTTTATTAGTAGGAAATGAGACCACACATGTATTGGTCATTATTTGGTAGGAGATGCATATTTTTAGGATCAATCCTTTTTATTGTGGTTCATTAGTTGGTAGGAGATGTTTTGGAAGGAATACCTTTTTCAACTTAGGTGTAGATATGGAGAAGTTTGTTGCCAGCGATATCTTTTGATTGCAGTTTTTCATTTCTATATTATTGCAAATAAGGGGTGCAATTAGAACAAATAATGACGGTTTTTGGGATGTTTTCTGAGACATAAACCAACCATGTAAAGTGGAATTGCCTTATATATCATATTTTTTGATATTATTAGTGGCATTTTTCAGAGTTTGCTATTTATTTGTGTAAACCAATCACTACAAAATAATATAGAATTAGCCACAGAATTTAGCGACGGAATTCCGTCGGTAAAGACAAAAATCCGTCGCTAAATGAGGAATTCCGTGGCCAATTATTTAGCAATGGACTATTTTAGGACGGATTCCGTGGCTAATTCCGTCGCTAATTCACTGTTTTTTTGTAGTGAATCCTTTTTTAATGCGATTTACTTTTGTTTTGTTGGGGCAATGAGATGTTTATTTTTTCACAGGATTCTTGGTGGAAGCACTTGCACCTCTCCTTCTTTCAATCTTAATTCAATACAACTAAGTCGGGAACCAGTTTCGGTGCTCGTCAGAAAGATGAGTAGAGGGCGCTCCTCCATTACGACAGTCCAGATCCAATATAGAAAAAGAAGATAAAAAAGAAGATAATCTCTTAACTATCATTTTGTCAAAAAACATATTATTCATTTAAAAATCACAAATTTAATATTATTAAATCGCCGTTGAGAGTCAAATTTGGACGATCCAAAGTAGAAGAGCGCCCTCTACTCATCTTTCCGGCGAGCACCGAAACTGATTCCACTAAGTCGATGATCTGATTAGTGAGCGCTAGTGAATGACCAGCATAATCTTAGAGGATTGCTCTTTAGTAGGTGCTCTGTGCATCGCAAGTGGGAGAGAAAGCTTGTTAAATCTTAAATATAAAAGGAAAGTTTGTGTTGAAAATATTGAGTTGGTGTGTCATAAAAAATAAATCTCGCATTGTTATTGTGAGGGTCCAAATAATAAGTTATATTGGACTATTAAATAGGTCAAGAGGAGTAATGAACTTGCACAAGAATATGTCACTTTAGGTGAAATCCGGCTAATATTCTCCACCCTTTATATGCAAATTAAAATGTGGACTGAGCACCTTTTTATTAGGCTATATTTGTGAAATATGAATGAATTATTAAAGTTTTGGAACAAGAAAATAGCATGTTTTTAATTTCATGCTCTGTTATTGATTTTGAATTTCAATAGTGAAATTCTTAAATTTCATTTATATTATTTAATGTGAAAACCGAAAGTTGTTTTCTCTAAACGGATTTCATGAACAAGTCTTCATGCTTTTAATGGTATCGAATTGCTTTGATATCCTAATATCAAAACTGATTGATTAATTGTTTAATGGTTGACAAATATTGGTGACGTTTTATAAAGGAATATGTATGGCATTTAATAGTTATAAAGAAACTAATTCTTTATTTTCATTATTACTATGCCAACTTGATGGTCGGAGAGACTAAGAGGCTATCAACGTGAACTTTCTAATGCCTTTAAAATGGTGCACCGGTAGAAGTTTGGTGTGTGGTTGAATTCTAGAGAAGAAATTCCTCCTCCTTTTGAGTATTTTGCCTAATTGAGTGTAGTACATTCTCAATGTAAAATTTTACTTACTAATAATAATTAAAACCCTAATAATCCATTTCAATCACAATTAGCAATACTAACTATGATAGGAAAATGATTTTTCATACAAATCAAGCAACCCTATCATAGTTAGAAAAAGATCTTTCTAATCGTTCAAGGAATTATCCATGATAGAAAAGCAATACCTTATACAATACATATTATCATGGATGATAAAAATACTAACCACATTAGAAAAAGGAATCCATTAACACTGTTAACAAAATAGTCCAATATACCATAAGCTAATTATGTTAAAAAAGTATCACCTAACAAGGTTAATAAAATTTCACTTGATTTACCAAACAAATAACATGTTTTTTTTTGAAAATGAGCCAAAAATGACATTAATCATAAAAAAAACAAATAACATGTTAGATAACAAACAATCTAACATGGTTATTAAAATCCCCATATACATATAAGTATTTCACTAACCAATCAATTCAGTAATCAAACTCAAGCAAATATAACCCTACGGTTATCCAAATTCATAATCACTCAAATATAAACATGTGGAAGCGAATGCAAGCTTATTAGTTGGCAATATACAGTTCAAAGTAAATCACATGCAGATTTACCATTTCAATATAAACTGGTCAGCTCCGTCCCCTTCTCCTTTACCTTGGTCTGTGCATGATTACCTACAAAAATGTAAACAATGATAGGTGAGACAAATATGTCTCAGTAACCACAACTCAACTCATTATAAGAGTGAGAGTGGGTTAGCAAAGCTTCTAAAGGGTACCACATTTAAAATATAAAAGCAACACAAAATGGATCTATATATAAAATATCATCTCCAGCATATCAATCTACAGCAAGATCATACCACCACAGAAATAACAATTTTCAATTGCATAAGACAAAAGAAAATGTGATGTGACATTGTGCCCCTATCTATAATCAGAATGGAGACTCCCTCCTGTCTATAATTAGGATGGGGATCTCCTTGTATATAATCAAGGAGACAGTCTCTATCTATAATTATAATGGCCTGTACAAATAACCGCTCAGTTGGCTTACCGAGAGTTACATCATGTGATGGTACACATTAGTCTCATGCAACAAAAATATCATCAACATAGATATACCGTAGTCATCACCACCACAATCATCTAGGATACTACATACAATATATCAATCTTCTTGATATGAAAATAATTGTAGTTTCAAGGGTACCCAGTAAGCTACTTGATAGGAAAATAATTTTGAAGATTAATGTTGCCACCAAAGTGTATATATATATATATACATAAAAAGGGATTTAGAAAATCCCAACTAACATCACCTACAATAATATAGTAAGGTGAGAGTAGATATCTCTTGTAGCCAAATTCAAATTAAATACCACTATACCGAATCTCCGTGCTTAACTCAATCTACTAATGTCTACAATCATTACAATACATATACACATGATTAATACTAATCAAGTGCTACACACAACAACAACAACAACAACAACAACAATTTTGGAACCTAGTCCCTTTAAAAACCCAAATGGTGCTAACGTACAATTACTTGGCTTGATTAAGTTAATTTAACCCATATAAAGCCTATTGAATTACAAAGAATCTCAAAATATCTCATTCCTTTCTTACAATCCCTTACACATATCAAATTCATCCAAAATATTTTCTATCTTCTCTAAAAATCTAGATCCCTCATAAGTCCATGATAACTCCCCACATGCTTATTTTGACAAAAAAAAAAACCCCATATTTCTAACATGAAGTTCCCTTTTAAAATTTTCCAACCTGTACTCCAACACTCAAAATTCAACCATTAACATTTTAATAATACTTCTAACAAACCTAAATCAATTATTTAACTACAATTTAATCAGTACAAATATTATATATATATTCCAAGTTCTAACTCTTTCCAACAAGACAATTAATTAGAAATGCTCAAGTCATCCGATAAGTAAATCTGAACTGGTAAAATCTAATTATTAATTTTCCTCAACAATTTTATATGATCTGATATTGCCAAAATTCATCAGTTACTACAACTCTAATTCAAAAAATTTCCTCCAATTATCTCAATAATATACTCATTAGAAAGTCTAAATTAAGCAGAATAACTTTCATAAAGAAAGTTTTATAAATAGGAGAGTTTTACTTACAAAAATTATCTTCAAAGTGGTAAACTTAGGCTCCCCTGTGAATATGGGAGAATTCCTCACCTCTCTTTCTCTCTTCTCTCTTCTACCGAAAAATGGGAAAATTGTAGGGGGTGTGGTGTAATTAAGAAAAATTCAAAATATTTACCCCTTGAATTAGGGGTGTTCAACATTTTCCCGTCCTCGTCCAGGTCGTTTTGGGGTAGGACAGTCCCATCCCGAAAACTTTCAGGATGGAATAAACCGGGACGGGACAGAGTACATCTTTGGTTTTTTTTCTCAAAATAATACATGTGTCATATGTCTTATGTGTTAACATATATGGCATTGTTTTTTTTAAAAATACTACCCTGAGTTTCAACCATGCATTGATCTCAAATTTCCTGTCCAATGCAACTATGCTCTACATGTAGCACCTCACATTTCAAGACATGTTTTTAATTTAAAGTTTATGTATTAACATGAAAGTTTCTTTTAAACCCAATTTAGATGTGTTATCTTTATTTTTGGGCTTAATTATGTTTATAAGATAGATTTTTGGGAGCAGAGTCCATTTCTTCGTTTGCTAAAAGCCCAAAGGGCCATATTTTTTTTTACCAGCACCTGTTTTCAATAAAAAAAACTTTCGAGATTTTCCCGTCCAGTCTTGGTCCCGTCCTATAAACACCCCTACCTTGAATATCAAAAGGACAAAAGGTACCTCGATTATGTAAAAGGACATAAGGGGATCATTCCCAAAGAATAAAATGCCCCTGTCTTCATTCACTTTCAAAGTGAAGTGGTTAATAGCTATACCAGGGTGGTTCATCGCTATACGAGAGTGGTTAATAGCCATGTACGAGTGGTTAACGACTTTCACAAAAACAAGCGTATTTGAGCTTAACTAATGCAGCGAAGTGGTTAATGACTATTCTATAGTAGTTAATCGCTATATGGGAGTGGTTAATGGCCATACACGAGTGGTTAACAACTTTCACAAATATAAGCATATTTAAGCCCAACTAATGAATCAACGAAGTAGTTGATGGCTATATTAGAGTGGTTAATGGTTATAACCTAGTGGTTAATGGAGACAAAGACATTTTAGTCTTTTTGCCTTAAAATTATTTATCCCAAATTGGGAATGATCATTCTTATGTCCTTTTGTATATTGGAGGTGTCTTTTTGTCCTTTTGATATTCAAAAGGTATTTATTTAAAATTTTTCCTAGTAATTATATACACACGTATTTATAATTTAAAAATGTGCCATGTGGGGTGCATGGCACAATTATATACACACACACAACCCACACAACATATATATACCCCCACGTGTTGTGTGGATTGTATCTATATATATATAAATATTTTTCTTACATCAAATGGGGCCATTGCCCCATTTGCTTTCTTTCTTTTATATTATTATTATTATTATTTTCTTTACTTGTGTTGTTTTTATTTCAATTTCTTTCTTTTTTTTACCTTTTCCTTGTTTCTTTTATGTAATTTTTTTAATTAATAATTACTCTATATTATCGAAACAACTAACCTTATCAAGCTCAACAAATGAATCACTTATTCAATCTTGCTTCATTCTAAATCTTCAATAATATTTGTTATCAGCTATATCATCAACTATTTATTAAAATCATCATTAACCACAAACCACTTACTTAATTAGCTAAACAAACTATTAGCCTCCAAATTAAAATTTGGGATGTTACACCCTGTATTTTTACAGGAATAATTCGTTTAATCTTGGGGCGTGCTGCGTCTTATCTACTGTTGGTCGCGGAATAGCTCTTAATGAAAGTTGTAACATCCTAGAAATTAATTGAAGTTTAGTGGGGATCATTAGGAATTGATTAACGAGAAATGATGGATTATGAGAATATTTGAAGAATTTTGAGGTATTTTTGAGGATTTTAAATGCTTAAATTCTCCCTTATTTTAAGGATTTTTGGGGAAATTATTTTTAGGCTCAAAAGAGGTTATTATGGGAGAAAATAATTAAAGGATATTATTGGAAAATTTTGAGAGTGAAAAGAAAATTTTTGGTTCAAAAGAAATATCTTATTTGAGGATTTTATGGCATAGTAGTGTAATTTTCCCTACCCTTATTCTTTTTCTTTTATTCTTTCTTCTACCCCCATACCTATTTTTCTACTTGCGCACGGCACCCCTCCGCCTTACATCATCTCTCTTTTCTCTCATCTCACACTCAACCATCACTATCAATTTCTCTCTCCCCCCTTTATTTTAATATTTCTTTCCTCTTCCCTTTATTTTTAAATAATTTATTCCCCCTCTCATTCTCTTCTTCACTCACCCGTGCTCCTTCTTCCTCCTTCTTCTATCTTTCTCTTTTCCTTCTCTTTTTCTCTTTCTCCCATCCTCCCTCGACGTCTCGTGTTCTTTCTCTTCTCTTCACCAGCTTAGTCGCCGGCCACCACCACCACCATTGCACAGCTTCTTCTTCCTTCCTCCTCTCCCTTCTCCCTCTCGTTTTCTCTCTCTTCTCTCCCTTAGTCCGCTGTCGTGGTGGACTTTAGGAGGGACTTTTCTGACACCATTCCTCTCCTCCTCTCACCTCCTCTAACCTTGTACTTTCTTCCCCCACTCATTTTTTGAACGGATTCATGCTGAGAAAATATATTAAAATAAATTTTATCCGGAGCTTTCGGAGCTCGCCGGTGCTGGACTGGTGGTTTTTTCGGCCATCTAAGGCCATATTCGGACTCCCGTAAGTATTCTCTTCGCACCTATGTCATTAGTTTTCTGATCTATAATATTTCAAAAGTAGGCCTTATCTGAGTTAGGGATTTTGGGATATCTAAATCTATTATATTGAGTTCTAAATTTTGAGTTAGAATTTTTCTTAAAGAATTTGCAATTTATTTGAGGTTTTCCAATTTATTTGGATTTTTTTGGAATTTATGAGACTAGGGAAATATTTGGGGATATTATGGTCTGACTTGTTTGAGGTTCAATTGATGATTTTTGGGAGTTTATTTAAGATTATATTATGATGTTAATCTAGCTGTGTTGGTGAAATTTTTAGTCTAATAAAGTTGGAAGTATGCTAATGATTAAGGAGGAATTTTTTAAAGATGGACCTTTGAGGTTGATTGGTGATTTTAGTAAATTTATGGATATTAAACTAAGGCTGTTGGTGGGATAAATAAGATTGAATCGAGATGTTATGGGAGTTGAAAAGATTTACTTGGGTATGTGAGGATTGGATTTTGGGATTTTAGGATGGATATGGATGAATGATTTTAATGGTTTAGTTGATAGAGAATTAACGAGGGGTTTGGAATAAATTTCTTGAGGATGAATGTTTTTCTATTGAATTCCCTAACCTTGTATTTGAACACTTAATTTAAGTGTTAATTTTATATGACTGTTATGTAGACGGTGACTTGCCTTAAGTCGAGCAAAGGGAGCATGGTTTTACTGCGGTACCTTGATATTCCACTTGAAGGTAACCACTGCTACTTAGTCTCTGTGTGTGTTGTTAGTAAGAGTTTTGAAATTATAATTTTATGTTATAATGAAATTCTGGGTTCTGGTGCTATACATAGAGTATGATTTATATTGTTTATTTTGATATGAAAATGTCATGTGGGATTTTATGTTAAACCTGGCATATATAATTGTGTATTGAAACTTAAATCTTGAAAAGAATATATATGGTTTTAAAATATTATCGCAGGATTTTTGAAACACTGATAAGGCTAAGCGCATGATTTATGATTGTATTGCCATTATTGCTTGTGATGCATAAGTTGTGGCAGTTAGCATCGATGCCTCGGATACTCTTGCCATCATATGATGAGATACCTTGTTCGCCTACAGGGACTAATTATTTTATCGTTGTACTGGGTATAGGTAACCTCTATCTTGTACTACATTTTAGTGTGCTGGGTATGGGTAGTCCCCATCGAGCATTACCCTCGTTGTGGTGCTGGGTATGGGTTGAAATTCCCATCAAGTTCCAGTTCTCCGTGGTTCTGGGTACAGGTTGAGATCCCCGTTGATTTCCACTCTGGTCCACCTAGTGGTAGGGGACAACCTAACGATTCGCAGGGCGAACATTATGGATGATTGTGAAAAATGTATTTTAAATTATTTTATAAAATATTGATATATATGAAGTTGTTAAATGTTTTCCTAGTACGGATTATTGCATGACTATCTGGTATGTGCTCATATTTCAAATTATTTATATATTATAGCTTCCCACATTAACACCTTGCTGGCACACAGCGAAACATATAGACTGGTAGTTAAGTGGTTAGTAGACATAATCATGTCTACCTCAATTTGCTGCTTTGTAGGTTCGAGTTCAATAGCAGATACTCGGGGAAAGGAGCCCTCATCTTCTCACTGAAATATAGTGAGCTTTTATTTTGGGTTTTATGCGAGAAGTATTGTATGTTGCCATACTTCTTTAAGCTTTCATATTTTACTTCCACATTCTTATATTTGGATAACTGTATGCATAATTCTTTTGGTTGGGACTGGTCCAATTCCGGCATATGTGCCTGAGACATACTGGCACTGCCTTACTATTTTCAAACTAATTGAGATCCACACATCCACCATGGATATTTTGGGGTTTCTTCGGATATTTTATGATTTTTGAACATGGTGAAATTACGTTAAGTAAATGGTTAAAAATATTGATGTTTTAATTGGGAGTTTTGAAACGTAGAATGATCTTTTTCTATCAAGTTATAAAATGGGCAAATTATTAATATCCATGTTAGTTGTGTTAGCGAAAATTGTTTTCTACCCTTTCCCTATCGGAGATTTCCTCTTAATTGAATAAGATAAATTCTTATATAACTATGATAGTTCTTTTTGGTATTTTTAGTAATATTCTTTTCTATCATAGTTAGACATTTAAACTTTATTTTAAAGAAATTGGTACCTTGAACTCTTTTCTAACTATGTTAGTATTTTATTTTGTAAACCCTTTTTCCTAACATAGTTAGTATTGATAAAATCTTGTTACATTGGGTTTTATGGTTAGTAAAATGGATTAAATTCGATTTTATAGTTAATAAAATGGTTTTACAAATATTACAAAAGTCTTCTTGGGCACTACTCGAATTGGTTCTACAGCTTGTAGGTGTGCCTAGGACGAGTTCAAGAGAGCATTGGAGACAAGCCGGGATGTGCATTGAAGCAAAGAACAATTTAGGTGCTGATGCCAATTGTTTGTGTAATATATATTTTAATCACAAGGAAGGTTTATATACCTTTTCAAAATAAATGGGGTTCTTATGTAGTTAAGGTAAAATAGAGGGGTAGTTGGTGAAGTTTATAATATCATTTTATCTTTCTGGAAAATAAAATTTATTTTACTACAGTAATGCTAGAATTTTCCCAAATATAAAAGTTATATTTTTAATATTGATCAGTGCAATAAACTATCTTATTATAATTTTTTATTGACTATTTTTTTTTTTGGTGCCAGCAATTGTTTATTGACTATACACAATATACACCGACAACAAGAAGCTTGATTAGAAAAAATAATTCAAACTATTTGATCTTAACTAATAATTGAAATAATCATTTTATTGTTTTAATAGAAAATATATTGAAGCTGAGGATTATATGCAATAAACTCAAGGGATTAGGTAATCAAGCTGCAGATTTTCTGGCAGCTAGTGCAGTGAGTTCGCTTTTGTCAAGATTTGGAATCTCTTCGCTTGCCATTTTCCTTCATTCTTTTCTTTATCTCTCATCTTTATATGTTATACTTTTCATATGATAATATTGAATAATACTTAGGGGTAATTAATTACAGGTCCCCGTGTAAGGAATTTAATTAAGATGAGGTCCCACAAAATCACAAAATTATTCTAAGGTCTACGAAGTTGTTATTGCCTACTCATTAGGTTGTTATCAGCAGTTCAGTTGGTACTGAACAATGGTTTAAAAGTTGTGATCGTCTGGTCTTAAGTTGTTATTGCCTTGCCAAAAGTTGTAATTGTCATGCCAAATAGTTGTTAGTCAGTTTTAACTAGGCGATGACAACTAGTAATTGGCCTGCCGATAATAACTTCTTGGCAGGGACCTTAGATTAATTTCGTGAGATCTCATCTTAATTAAGTTCCTTACACATGACCTATAATTAATTACCCCTAATATTTATGTGTTTGTATTATATTAATACTCTATTTGCTTTTTTTTATTTGGGTGTTTTATTTTGCAATTATGACTCACGAATGGACTCTATTAGATGTGCCAGGTGCCCGGAAAAAAAAAAAGACAACACAAATTACACATGACTATGTCTAGCTTTTTAGCATAGGATACCTTTATTCCTCATCAATCAGCTAATGCTTTTACTATACATTTCATTCACCACATAATAATTTAGCTAAAAAATCTTGTGAGCTTCTAATAAATAGGAGCATATTCTTGAATGAAAGCAAAACCACACATTCTCCATTCTTCCTTCTCTTTCAATTTTCTGGTAATTTTCATGGAGGAAACTAATATAACTCACATTGCTGTTGTTCCCAGTCCTGGATTTAGCCATCTAATTCCTATTCTTGAGTTCTCCAAGCGACTTGTTCATCTTCATCCAGATTTTCATGTCACCTGTATCATTCCCTCGCTTGGCTCTCCCTCAACTTCATCAATAACGTACCTAAATTCACTTCCATCTAACAATATTCACTCTATCTTTCTTCCTCCAATCAGCATTAATGAGTTGCCTCAGCAACAATCTCCAGCTTTCCAAAGTAAACTCGTTATGACTAAGTCTCTACCATCTATACGTGAGGTATTGAACTCACTTTGTTCCAAAACTCCTCCTTTGGTTTCTTTAGTTGTGGACTCTTTAGCATACGAAGCACTCGATCTTGCCAAAGAACTCAACATCTCTTCCTTTATATACGCCCTTTGGTCAGCTACATTGTGTTCCTTCCACTTCCAAATACCGAAACTAGATGAGATTATTGTTGGTGAATATCGAGACCATTCAAAGCCTTTTGAGATTCCTGGCTTTGTTCCACTTCATGGAAGAGATTTCCCAGAATTTTCTCAACATCGATCGAGTGAAGCTTACAAAATGGTTGTGCTTCGTGCCAAAAGACTCTACTCAGTGGATGGTATCATGCTTAACACCTTTGTAGAAATGGGAGAAGAAACAGCAAAAGCCTTGGCCAATAAAGGAAGTGGTAATCCTCCGGTCTACCTAGTGGGACCCATTACACAAACTGGTTCATTGAATGAGAAAGATAGTCATGAATGTATAACATGGTTGGGAAAGCAACCACCTAGGTCTGTCTTGTATGTTTCATTTGGAAGTGGAGGGACACTCTCTCAAGAGCAACTCAATGAACTGGCTTATGGGTTGGAACTAAGTGGCCAGAAGTTCTTGTGGGTTGTGAGAGCCCCAAGTGATGTTGCTAATGCTTCTTACCATGGTTCATCTCTAAATGTGAACCCTATAGAGTTCTTGCCTAAAGGATTCTTAGAAAGAACAAAAGATCAAGGTCTTATTGTTCCTTCATGGGCGCCTCAAATTCAAATCCTTAGTCATAGTTCAGTTAGTGGATTCTTGAGTCATTGTGGATGGAATTCGACTCTTGAGAGTGTTGTGCATGGTGTGCCACTCATAACATGGCCACTTTTTGCAGAGCAGAAATTCAATGCTGTTATTTTAAATGATGCTTTGAAAGTGGCAATAAGGCCTAAGATCAACAAAAATGGAATAGTCGAAAAGGAAGAAATTAAAGAGGTGGTAAAGACATTGATGGAAGGTGAAGAAGGTAAAGAGATTTTCAAACGAATGAAGGATTTGAAAGAAGCTGCAAGGAGTGCAATTAAAGAAGATGGTTCCTCTACGGTGGCACTATCTCAGGTGGCCCGTATATGGAAAAACATGGGTGGTCATTAAGGAAAATAAATGTTTTTGTTTAAGCCTATCTATTTTAATTGAGCTTTTCCTCTTATTACTTTTGTTGATAGATCACAATGATATTGTACAACTCATCTAACATATCCCACCTTGTGAGAGATATGTTGATTATTATTTCTATCATTATGGTTGTTAAGCAACTAGGAGCATCTCCACTATGTAACTTCTTAGCTTCTTCTTTATTTAGTATCTTTATTATTGGATTTTCTTTCATTGATTGAGATATATTATAATATTGAAATATTATGTTACTTTCTCTGTTCTTAAATGTAAGGCTTATTTGACCTCTTCTGAAGAAATTAAGGAAGTAAAACGAGCCACTTAATTATAATGTATTTTGTATATTATTAGATTATAAGTTAGCTTATAAATCAAATATACTATTTTTTGAGAAAAATTGAGTAAAATCAATTTATAAGTAACTTATTTAGATTTCTTAGGTTTTTTCAAAAAAAGTCAACTTGGTATTATATTTAGGAACGGAGGGAGTATTATCTATTTACTGTTAAATATATAATATATTTACATTTTTATTATATTTCAACCATTAAAAGCAAATCCGATAGTAGAGATACTAAGTAGAGGTGATAGGTAGCTGAGAGGCTTATTAGTATTTCCTTCTTGCCACTTAGCATGATGTCCACATATTTATATATCATATAAATCTATTTGCTCTTACTTCCTCCGATCTTAAATATAAGACCTATTTAGATAGTTGATTTTGATATTAAATATATAATCTATCTAATTCGAATTTGTATCAATTTCTTCCCATCCCTATTTGTGTTATTCAAACAATAATTAGGTAGAGGAATAATGGAAGATGATTGGAGTGTTTTAGAAATAATATAATATACTAATATAAATAACATCATTAATTTCATCGAATTAATTAAATAGATCTTTTATATTTAGGTTAGGATGAGGGATCACTTTTCATGGAGCCGATTTATTCTTTCAGCTCCTATCTTATTTCACTGTTCAAAAAAGCCAATATTGGCTCTATGAATGACGGTTTGGCGTTGGGTTTAGCGAATAAGAGGAAGCTAGAAGGGATGTCACAAGATTGGGGTCTTAAAAGGCTGATGGAGTACGTAAAACATATCTTTCGAACTTTGTTTTATTCTCCACCACTCACGTGCTCTTTATAATGCTGGACGTGGCAATGGTATTGTCGGATTGCATTATTTGATTGTTCAAAGGGATTTGTATGGCTTTTAATATTGTGTCGGTGTAGAAAGTGGAACATGTCTTATACTCTTTTTGTTTTAATTTAAAGTCTTGTTCCATACCAATTAATTCAACCAAATCATTTACCAAATGATATATTAAAAATATTATCAATTGTGTTGGTGCGGTTGATGGAAAAGGTCTCCCTCCATTTTTTGTTTGTCGAATTAAAAAATCTCCATCACTCATATCTCCCTCCATTTCTCTCTTTTGAAATAAGGAGCCCTTTGGTTAGACCTTTTCCATGAAATAAATCCGTTTATTTTATGGAGATAGAAACAATTTTTGAGATATTTTTTGTAAGGTTATGAGTGCATTAATTATCATTTGCAGGGCATATATTTTATGCAAGAACAATAGCCGATGCAGCTTTCTTATTTCTTTAGAAAAATGAACAATCCAAATTAACTTTTAAAAAATTACCTGTGGAGGTTCCCATTTCTTAATATAATCACACTCTAATGGTGAGACAGTGCAGCATTCTATGGGAACTTAGCCAAGCTCCAACCTTTCACCTCCCAAAATTCATTAAGTAAAGCCCTGCTTGAGAAAAAGTAAAAATAGGGTTAGGATTGAATGCTAAGGAGCATCAACCCTTCCAGATTTGATACATAGTAGTAGCAAACATAGCTTATATGTATTCATCCATTCTTTCATCATCAAATAACTTCCTAGCCCAGTTTTGCAAAGTAGCACTTTCATCATTATTTATTATGAGGGAGAGATTAATACCGTACCATACTCTTTTGGCTCACTCACAATGAAAAAATAAATGATCAATTGATTCAGCTTCCTTTTTACAAATTTGACAAATATAACTCTCCACACACTTTCTCTTTTTCAAATTCCTCATAGAAGGTAATGCATTAGAAAGACATCTCCACATGAAGAACCTAATTTTATTAGGGACTCTCAATTTCCAAATCATTTTCCAAAAACTTGGAGTTACATTAGATTCTACAATGCCCACATTCTCATTTTCGCTGCAATTTTATAACCTTCTTTCATTGTATAATAGTTCCTCTTAACTCCCATCCAAATCCATTTATCTTCTAGACTATTAATTGGAATGGGAGTATTGCGAATAGCATCAATTTCATACTTATCAATAAAGCCATCTATTAGAGAAAGGTCCCACTCAAACCCATTTATAAGCTCAGCTACTCTAATATTTTCAAGAGAAGGGAATGGAGTGACAAAGATCAACTTATTACCTGGTAGACTCCCGATTCAAGGTTTTATCCAAATGCTCATATTCCTTCCGTCTCCAATGCAGCTAAGAATTTTTCCTTGTATTACTTCTCGTTCAGCCAGAATACTGCTCCATGACCAAGATACAGAGTTGCCATTCTTTGCTTCTAAGACATTCTTTCTTAGAAAGTACCTGCTCTTTACAACTTTAACCCATAATTGATTAGGTTCGTGCAAAATTTTCCATCCCAATTTAGCAAGTAAAGCAAGATTGCAACCAGCAAAATCCTTAAATCCAAGACCATCTTGCATTTTATGCTTCTTTAGATTGTTTTGAGAAATCCAATGGATTTTCCTTTTTTTCCTCTGTTCTTTTCCACCAAAACTTTGATACTAGGCTGTCTAACCCTTTCAAGATAGTCTTTCGAAATAGAAAGCATGACATAGGATATACATGAATAGAATTAACCACAACCTTAATTAATACCTCTCTTCCCAATTCAGATACGTTGTGCTGTCATCCCATCATTCTTTTCTTTACTTGGTCAAACACAAAGTACGACGCTTGCATATTTTATCTTCCAGGGACATCAACCGCTAGAATCAGAAAAACCTCTCCAATTTCCTCTCTAATCAGCTCAAGCACATCATTAGAGAAATAAAGATAAGATTTATTCACATTAATCTTCTACTTAGGAATTTTGCAATATAAGTTCAGAATATGTTGAAGACCTCGACAATTCTCCACAATTGCTTTGAGGAAAAACAAAGAATTATCCACAAACAGACAATGAGTTAAATGGGGGCAACTCTGAGCCAATTTAATTCCAGTTATAAGACCTTTGGACTTCTCTTTTTCAATCATGACAATAACATGCAATGATAAAAAGATAAGGGGATAAAGGATCCCCTTGATGAAATCCCCTTCAGGATACACTTGGGACATCCATTCCCTGAGAGCATTAGAGAAAATTGAATAGACCCAATACACTAAAATTATTTCAACCTATTTTTCAGGAAATCCCATTTTCAAGAGGACAGTGATAAAAAAATCTCACTCCACCCGATCATATGCTTTGTTCATATCAAGCTTGAATCCCATCTTTGCACAACTTTTTCACTTTTCAAGTGATGAAAAGCTTCATGCAAAATAATGATATTTCTTGAATCTGTCTTCTTGGCACAAAAGCTCTTTGACTTTCTGAGATTAAATTCCCTAGTAGAGGTTTGAGTCTATTTGCTATGACCTTAGAAAATATTTTATAAGAAAAATTGCCAAAGCTTATGGGTCTATAGTTATTCAATATTTCAGGTTTATATACTTTAGGAATTGACACTAGGTTTGTTTCATTCATTTCATCTAACATAAAACCGCTCTCAAAGAACTTCTAAATAAGAGAGCAAACCTGATCTCCAACAATGTGCCAATGTGATTCTGCTCATCAGCAAGGTATTATCCTCATCTAAGACTCCTTAATCAATATACTGGAGCACCTCATCAAATTCCCTTCTCCCATTGTATCAAACAATACTATATAAAAATTCTTGAAAACACCTCCAATCTCCTCTTCTGACTCCACCCATTCATTCTCATTATCACAAATCCTTGACATACTATTGCGGTTTCTTCTTACTATAGTAGACAAGTGGAAGGACTTAGTGTTTTGATCTCCATACTTGAGCCACTGTACTCTTGATTGTTGTGCTCAATAGATCTCTTCTTGTTGCCAAGCTTCATTGATTTTCTTTAATTCTATAATCTTCTTCGGAGTTTGATCATTCCATTCCTTTGATAAACACTCGTTCACCTGTGCCATTAATTTCTTAATTCACTTCATGTCTATTTTGGAATTCATCCTTGCTCCATTTCTCCAGAACTTCATTGAGCTTCTTAAAATTTTTTGTTAGGTCTATCAGCATCATACTTTCTTCATTATTTCTCCAGTTATCCTTAATAATCTCCTCTAATTGTGGGTGAGGAAACCACCTGGAGTCAAATTTAAACAGTCTTGGAGTGATGATTCCATTGTGTTTGAATTCAACCAAGAGAGGCGTGTGATTCGATTTAATCGCTTCCAGAACATGGAATAATCCTTTAGGTAAATAAGTCCTCCATCGACCACTCACCACAACTGTCATGCCCTGAAATTTAGGGTTGACTGGTACGAAATGTGATAAGATTTACAATCCTAAAGCCTTAGAATACAATTTCCTCAATTAATAATTACAATAATATTCAATATGACATTATTTCTAATTCATATATACATATTTCTTGTAATCAAAACAAATGTTAGTAATTTGTAGAGATTTCTATATAGACTCTTCTGCAAGTTGGACTTCCGAAAATCTCAATACCACAAATTCTGTATTGTATATGAAGATCTTCTCCGTAATAGAATAATTATACACAAACAGTTCAAACCAACAAAAGAAGGTGGGGATCCTGCCTATAGACAACGTGGAGCCTCTAAACTATAAAAGTAAATACATAAATGTAAACTTAACTTTACATCAACTAGTAGTTGTTCCAAAATATCTACAAGCTTTGCTCAGCAATGAAAGTCTTCACCATTCAACTGATGGTGCAGTGTCAGCAGTGCTATCTAAGGCCAAAATAATTTAGCGGTGAATAACATCCCACTAATAATATTAAATATAATAAATTTGAATAATACGAAACATTATACTAAATTTCAACTTCTAAGTAGTACAATTATACATATGAATAATTTATGTAGGAGATCATCAAATTGAATAAAACTAAATGATGCTATAATAGATTATTTTACAAACATTGTAAACATCAAATCTCAAATCTCATGGGACTTCAATAGAATGATTAACAAGCATGGATACAAAGTCCACAAATGTAACTAACTAAGCGCGGCACGAGGCCATGAAACAAGCGCATGTACAAAACCCACAAATAACAATCATGAGAATGAATCCAACGATTATCAAACGTGAATACTGTACCCATGAATGTCAAGCGAGCTCGATGTTAACCATGGTGCACCAAGGACCAACAATACTGTTGTTAGTAACCAGGTTCCGTATTCTGTCCCATCCATAAAACAATTTCCAAGCATGGATGGAATTGAATTACTTTCAACCAAACAAATGCCATTCCCGATTATAGTAGTTCACAAGACATTCTAAAATATTAAATAACTTCAGTATGAGGATTTGTAAATGATAACTCCAAAATTTCAAGCAATTCCATGCATGAGCTTTGAATATATATAATAAAAAGGAAGAAGAGTGGATAACTTTGGATAAAATCCTTCTTCTATTTAAAAATTTAAAATAAACTATTAGATGATATAATCTGGTCAAACTAACCTTGATGAAATTGAGCTTAATAGATTGGACAATTTAAATAAAAAAAATAGCAAGTAGTAATCACTTTTAAGAAATCAAATAGGACGTTATTCACTCACCTGCTATACTCTCGAACATTTAACTTACTCAGCTTAATTCAATTTAACTCTAAATTATGTTCACCCTTCGATTCCCCAACGTCCAAAACAAAATTGTAATTATTCCTTTAATAATTTTCATAAAATTTACAATCCTTCATTTTGCAAGGATACACCCATTCCAAAGACAATCCAACTGATTATAAAAACAATCACTTGTTTCTCCTATCCATACATGCTTCCAAGTTTGGCACTTAAACGAATACCATGGTCATCATAACTATCTCACAGCAAGCATTTAACTCTTCTTTTATTCCAGCATTTTACCAAACACTTTGCAGGCATCCAAACAAACATCTTCAACACACCTATTTGCTACAAAAATTTAGGACTCGTCTACCAATCATTTCACAATAACCGTGTGGGCATCAAAGTTCAAGTCCAAAAGACCACCATACTTATAAATTACCAATTCTATCTGTTCAACAAACAAAATGATTTCTCAATATTTCATAAATCCCTAAAATTTGACTTACATACAATAATCATTTATACCGGCACATTTTGTTTAAACTCTTCTTTCAAACATTTTAACAAACACCTAGTATACATGTGCAATAATTTTCAAGACAAATTTTCTGGTCCATAAATCTCCCCCAATAAACACCCATGCAATCAACCAAGCTCTATCAATGAATCACCAAAGGTAGAAGGTTTTGACATATATTGGAAAAGAAAACAGAGAAGGAAGAAGGTTGAAATTTCCACCTACCAAATCTTTGAGCAAAAATGAAGAAAACAGAAATTTTATCCCTAGCCACACATCAAATCATGAAATAAAAAGGTTAGATGTTAATATATCATCAAAGAGCATGTCTTAAACGTCATCTAATTCATCTGCAAATCAAAGATGGGAAAAGAATATCCAAATCACATACAAAATAATGCAATGGTGGAAAGAAAAATAGAAGAATGCAAGCTTATTTAGTTCCCACACATACCCCACGTTCAGCTTCAAGAAGGATGAAGAATTTCTACGGTTCAATCCACAACATCATGACAGACAGAGAACAAAGAAGGACTAAACCCTCTTCATCGACTTTTGATATACCAAAACAGAGGAAGAGGACCTTCAGCGAAAACAGGGAATAAGAGAGGCAAGCTCGGCTATCATGACTCATCAAACAGAGAAGGGATACATGGATTGGAATTGTAAAACTTCCTTGAAACCAACTATTTGAAAAATTTGGCGGTGAGGAGGAAGAGAAAAGGGAAAGGGAGTAAGCAATTTCAATGTGTGAGTGAGATTGAGTGAATGGCTCTAGAAATCTCTCATTTCCCATTGTTCAAGGTTCACGAACATGAAAGAAGAAGAATGAGTGATGGTAAAAATTTTATCGGTACAATTTAGTTTTTTTAGGTCTATTATATATGTATTAATTGCAAGAAGGGTATAATGGTAACTTTGAGTGGGAAAAATTTATCCTTTAATACAAAAAGGATTCAAACCACCAATAAGAGACAGCATGTAAGATTCTACCAAAATTAAATTTAAGAGTGAGATATGTGTGATTTTAAAGGATTGTGAGTGGGTTAAATAGCAAATCCACCCCGGAAGTATACTAATGGTCTCAATTCCGCCCTGAAAGTTTTTTTAGTCTCAATGTCGCCCTGGAAGTAATAAAACGTAGCAATGTCACCTCGGTCCCTTAACAAAGTTAATTTTGACTGTTAAAATACACCTATCACTCACACATGGCTCCCAAAATGCCAACTCATCCCCACTTACCTCTTTTGCCCTCTCCACCTCAGAACCTATTCCTTTCTTCCTCCCTGCCCGTGTTCATCACGTTCATCGTGAGGCGCTGTAGAAACTTAACCCCTTGATGGACCCTGCCATGCTTCAGACAACAAATCTTGACCTTCGATTGACTCCAAGCTTCGTTCTCAAGGTTTCTAGCTATGGCTTCAGACCCGAGGTCCGGCGACTTGGTAATGAACTCGGAAGAATCTATCATGACGGCGACTTGTTTGGAAAGCGGAATCGGAGATCACCACCACCACTACCACCACCACCACCAAGAAGCTCATAGTGGAGATCGGAAGCTTCTCGACCTTTTCATTTGAGCCTGAAGAGTCTCTATCAAAATCTAAGGTTCATGCTTTTGGTGAAGGAGATGGTCACGTGCCCGCTTAGTAGAGTGTAAAATTCATATATTAATTAACTCTTGTTTATTATTATTGTCATTATCTGCTTTAATTTGATGAAAGACAGCTTTCTCAGAGATTTTGAATCCGGCTAGTGTTTCTGCAAAATATTGGCACATGATTTCTCTCTGGTTTGTGTTTCTAGATGAAGAGAGAAAGAAAGATGAAATTTCGTTGGTGATCCTTCCTTCTTTTCTTTTTCTTTTTGTAGAATCACAATGTATCTTTTAATTTTTCAATTAATTAGAAGGAAACGGCTCCAAGGGTATACATTTGGGTTTTTCTTAATTAATTTCTTTTTCATTGGTTGGTAATGGTTGTTCTTCTTTCCAATGGAAAAAAATGAAAGTCACGAGACCCATCCTTCATTCTTGTTGGTTTGCTTTTGGTGGTGAAGGGAAAGATGACTTGAATTATTTGGGTTTTTTTTCCTTTTTTTTTAGTGAAAATGAAGTTCTATTTATTTAAAGGAAGTATTTACAGAGATTGGCTACACGCACTGATGTGAAAAAGAAAATATCTGGGTTTGTTTTGAACTTTCATAAGGAGGAGAGAGAAAGGGGTTTTAGAATGAGAGATGCATTTGTCAAAGTAAAAAAAAAATAATACTAGATATGAGGACAATGAAGTGGTGTGCCACGTAGGATTCCAGAGTCAAACTATCTGAGTTAACGGTCAACATAAACTTTGTTGACAGACCGGGGCAATATTACTACGTTTTATTACTTTCAGGGAGACATTGAAACTAAAGAAAAAAAACTTCCGAGGTAAAATTGAGATTAGGGGTATACTTCAAGGGTGAATTTGCTATTTAACCAAATTAAGAGTAGCGAGAAAATAAAATCATTGAATAAAAAAATAATATTTAGGCAACCTGTATGTTAATAGGCTAATCCTAGAATGAACTTAACCTAATCTAATCTAATCAAATCATAATATCTCAAATTTATATAAAGATAGAAACAGTATGAGGAAATATTAATATATGATAAGATATAATAAATACTTTCTCCGTCCCAATATATAAGGTCTTTTTAACCGAATTGCGGGTTCCTAAAAAATTAGTTAAAGTTAGTTAAAAACAATAAGTGTGTAAAAAATGTACCATCTTTTCCAAAAGTACCCTTATTTATGAATGAGTAAGAGAGAGGATAATTATGAAAACAAGATGAAAGAGAATGTGTGGAAAAATTAATGCATGGTTAGGATGGGAAAAATGCATTCATTACTCTAATAAAGTCAAATAGGACCTTATATTTTGGGACAATGTCATTCAAAAAAATAGACCTTATATTGTAGAACGGAGGGAGTATTAAATAAATATCAAACCTTTTAATACTAATTAATATCTTAACACTAAACAAATGCCCTCAAACAAAATATTTATGCTGAAATATTATAATTATTATGCCTCTTTTTTTCCCTTAAAAATTGTCGAACCTGTTTTGTCTACACACTATGAAACATGAAAGTAAATTATATTATTATAATTACGTTAAATCTCAACTAAACCCGTTAATTTTTTCCTACCATTAATATTATTTTGTTGTTGTTGTTTTTTTTTTTTTGGCTTGACTCATCAATTAATAAACTATTGTTTCACTTATGAAAATTACAAACAAAGAAAAAAAATCTTGGGTCATCGCAACAACTCCATCCAAACATTCTCTTATGAGTCCTTCCCTTTCTCTCATGTACATCAAGGTGAATTTTGCCCCCATCGTTTCCAATTCCATCAACCCATAATCAGCCATAAAAGATCAAAACTTGTCAAGATGTCTTTCTGGTATTGTTCTTCCCCCCTTCCTGGTCTGAATGATATAGCAGATCATTAATACTTCCCAATATCATCCAGGGCATTTGGCCCAGAGGACTCGAGCTTCGTAAATGGCTCTACCATCTCTGCTTCTTATCTAAATAATTGGGTGCATAAACAAATGATGCTCCCCAGAACTTCCCATTAAACGCCACATCATCAGCATGCATCATGTTTCTAGATATATCTGTAATCTTCGTGGAACTTCATCTTTCCACCACAAAGCCAGACCACTCAGGCTCCCCATAGGTTCACAGTACGCTACATTCTCAAAGCCCGTTTTCTCTTTATTCTTTTAAGGGTTAATATAACTTTTGGTCCCTGAACTTTCACTCAATTTTGGTTTTAGTTTCTGAACTTTAAAATTTTTGGTTTTGGTCCCTGAACTTTCGGTCAATTTTGGTTTTGGTCCCTGAACTTTGAAATTTTTGGTTTTGGTCCCTGAACTTTGGGTCAATTTTAGTCTTGGTCCCTGAACTTTCAATAATTTTGGTTTTAGTCCCTCAACTTTATTTATTTATTTTTTTTTTTGAAGTTTTTTTTAAACTGAGGGACCAAAACCAAAATTACTAAAGTTCAGGGACCAAGACCAAAATTGACCCAAAGTTCAGGGACCAAAACCAAAAATTTTAAAGTTCAGGGACCAAAACCAAAATTGACCGAAAGTTCAGGGACCAAAACCAAAAATTTTAAAGTTCAGGGACCAAAACCAAAATTGAGTGAAAGTTCAGGGACCAAAAGTTATATTAACCCTTCTTTTAATCTTGTCCTTCTTCATCTTCGTTTCCGGTAGGAAGATAATAATTGGTTTATACTCCCTTCCTTTCTAATTATAAGATCACTAAGATTTTTTTTAAAAATTAAGGATATAAAATTAATCACTTTAAATTGTCTGTATGTATATTTTTTTCTCAAAACTAATTTATTCTACTATTAAACTAACCTATAATCTAATTACATGTGACGTATGTTATAATTTAGTGATTTAATTTGCTTCCATAATTTTCACAAAAAAATCAAAGTGATCTTATATTTAGGACCGGAGGGATTACTTCCTATTTTGGAACCTTAGATTCCGAGCCGTCCAGGTGGTTCCCAGACCCCGACATTTCCAGCACAAAATCATATCCCTTTGGTGACTAGAGAAGGCCAGACACCACCCTTTTCAGTAAAAGCCATGAGCTCCCTTCATGGGACAAAATTATTTTTGCTTTCCTTCTTTCATTAGAAGAATCCGCCTCCAATTTTCCACTACTACCCGTACCAGAATTAGAATCATCAATTGCAAAGGCCTTACTAACCTCATATGCTATCACATTATTAGTACCCTCTTCAAGAGCAATAAAATTCCTGCTCGAACTGGCGATTTTCTTATAATGCAATTTTTTTCCTTTTTGCGATTGGCGGGACCCACTTCTCCTCAGCTCCTCTCTTTAGGTTAACCCTTTAGCCTACATCACCCCCATATACTCCTACAATTCTTTATTCTTGGGCCTCATCCTCTTGCTCTAATTCCGTTATTTTAACTTTACCACCATTTTGGGCTCCCACTACACCCTCCATATGTCCCGCCCACCACCATCAAAGTTGAAAGAAAATTGCCTTATATTAATCTCCAAAACGGTAAATTTGGGCCAGTGGGCTGATCTTTTTTATTCTTTTTATTTATCTTAACCTTCCTTCTCGTATCTGCAGTTTGGGGCTCCTTCTCTGCGTGTTCACTTTGCCTCTAACTGGAATTTTCAATATTCTCATTAAATGACGGGTTGAACTTCTGCACCGAATTTTCCTCACTAGTGCCTTGACAACCTTCTTCATTCTCCTCGGTTGACTCCATCTTCTCATCTTCCCGGTGCATGCATTTATTACAAGGCCAAAAAATGCTAATCCCTCCGGTCCAATTTATAAGAGTCTGGCTGTCAAAACACGCTTCTTAAAAAAACATGTAAAAGTAATTAAATGTGTCTGGAATATTCACCTTTTTCCAATATTACCCTTATTTATTATGAGTCTATTAAGAGAGAGAAATGTATAGGCATTAATAAATATGAAAGAGAATTACGGGTAAAATAAGAAAAAAAGCATTAAATGATGAAAGAATGTAATGTGAGCTCTTATATTTTAGACCAAATCAATTCAAATTTTGAGCTCTTATAAATAGGACCGGATGGAGTATTAATTAAGCCAATTGATATGACTCTTCCTATATTATATGGCTTTAATTTCTTGTTTATTTGATCAATGTGAAACTTCTTTTTCTTGTATAGTCTAATAATCTTAAAACTTTGTATATTCTAACTTCAATAACTAAAAGTTATAAAAAAAAAAAAACTTCAATAACTAGAGGTAGAGTTTATTTGATATTTTCAGAGTAGGTTGGCTTTCATAGCATTGGTGAAAATTGGGTTGTGGAGATTTGAAGAGAGGAGGTGAGAGACGATGGTTTGAGACTCAGAGCGACATTAGAAGTGTGATGTTTATGGTTTTGAGCTTAGTGAAAGAAAAGGTGATACACAATGCCGATGATCATGGCAAGGTGGAGAAGGGGGGGAGAGAGAGATGAATAGGCCAAAGGGAGAGATGACAGGGGAATCTTGGGGTATTTTTTTCATGTTTAATATGAAGGGAAAAAGGACATTTAAAATATTGCAATAGATTGTAATGTTCATTCGTAGGGGGTATGACTGCGGATTACCAATTTTTCAGTAACCATCATTACCATGGTAAACCTCATTACGACACTAAAGAGCAACAATCTTCTCATGGTAATGCAATTCACATTACTATTGCAAACCTTCAATATAATAGGGTTGAAACAAACGGGCCCTAAGTATTTACAATGTAAAATTGATATGAAAAACATGATTTGGTGACTTTCAAAACAATATTTACTAATAAGTGCAATTAAAATAGATATTTTAGGTATTTTTTATTAATTCGATGAGCACTGATGAATATGGTTAATTGATAAGAAAAGAAAAGTCAACAATGATTAACGATGGAATGAGAAATTTGTTATCGCAAAAGCGTTGGTAATCATCACTTCTTAAGATTAGGGAGTTTAATAAGCTAGATTATCTAAATTTCCCTTGAGGTCACCTTCTAGGCTACAGTCATATTAGGTTGATTTAAACCATGCCACCTTGCATATTAAACTTTATAAATTAGGTTGATTAAGCTCACTGTCTAATAAATGGACTCAGTAATTGTGTTAAGCTCTTAGTCTAATAACAGAGCAACTCGCATTAACATGTGATATTCTCTATAGTTTTAACTCATCAATGGTCACCCAATTAATGAATTGGGACTATAAATATGATAGCCCAATTCCTTTAACACAACTACTAGGTTCATCAACAATAATTCAATTAAATACTTGAGCTTCATAATGAATTATCACAAAATATTTACTTCTAAACATTCATTAAAAAGAGTAACCAGTACAATCAAATGAGGTTTAAGCTACTAAAACTTAACGTCAAGTATTCAAAAAAAAAAAAAAAATTAAGCTACAATCAATTTTCAATACAAAGTTTAAATCAATAATTACATCCAAATGTCATAAATCTGGTCCTTTGACCCAATAAATCACTAAATATTGGGAGAGATTAATGCCTCCTATTCAAGCTCCAAGCAAATACCATTGAATTTTTCACAAAGAACTGGAGCTGTTTAGCTAGTGCTACTCATGGGAACAATAATAAATATTTGGTTAAAGATGGAAGCCATTGAATAATAGATGGAAAGATTAAGAATGCAGGTTGAATTGTGCAAAAATGAAGAAATTGCACTACTACACGAAAGGCCTATTGTGATGCTTATTTGGGCTTAATCGCAGGTGCTTTCAGGTCTTTAGCAAAATCACAGCAGTTTTTTAAATAAGCGCCGCCATATGTTATCCTATCGTTGTGCTTATTATACAAAACGACGCGTTAGGCACACCTAACGCAGCTTTTATCAAACAAAACGCCCCAATAGGATTGTTTTTTTAAAATTAAATCGTTTATTTTTTTATACAGACCCACCTGTATCATTTCTAAAATTCCAGTCATACCATATGCACCAATAACTCATCCAAAGAACAATATACAATTAAACCAACCATTCTAATTAGGTAACAAAAACATGTTAATTGATTAGATAAATTCAATCTTCCAACAAGCTAAGCTAGCTAAATTTATCTACATATGTACAAATTGAGAGAAAAGTAGGTGTACACAGCCGCACCATTCTTCAATTAGCTATTCCATTTTTTCCTTGAACAAAATGGAGTATCATGCATTTACGTAATATTGCATAAAAAAATTTACATGACAACTAAAATAACTTGAAACCTAACAAGTACAAACACAATTAGAACTAAAAAAAATATAAAACTTACGTTCAATGGAATGTTATTTCGATTATGTGTTGCAACATCCCTTATGAACTGCATGATGTAGTACCCACACTACTACAAAAAACCCTTTTAATGTCACCAATTCATGTCCGTTAATCAAAAATCTGACATTGAAAAGGGGGCGGTGGAATTTTTGTAATTATGTGGGAGGTGTTGGGAGAAACAACATCCCTAATTTAGGGACGTTATATTTTACCACGTCACAACTTTAAAATTTGTGACGTGGTATCTTATAAATGACGTGACAACTTTAAATGTTGTGACGTCATTTTGAGGAAACCACGTCACTAATTTTAAAATTAGTGACGTGGTTACTTACAACGTCCCTAATTTTAGAAATTAGGGACGTTGTTTCTCGGCCGCAAAACTGCAACCTCGCGCTCTGAAACTTCACATTTTCCCTCCAAATTCTTCACCATCTTCGTGCCCCCAAAAATTTTCAAAACCCTTAGCTCTCTCCCTGCGTCTTCGTGCCCTCATTCGTCACCATCTTCACCTCCACCGCACCATCACTGTCTTGCAACCAAATTCTTTGTGCACCCCCGTCTACCCCCAAAACCCCCATTTGTAGAAGAACGAGAACAGGCCGTTAACATCTTTCAATCCATCGTTGTCTTCAATGAACCGAGAGAGAGAGAGCGAAGAACCCACAGGAAAAATTCGTCGTTGTTGTCGCCTAAGGGAGAAGCCGTTGGTGCACGCAAATCTGGATTCAAACTCACGTAAGCGTCCTGCATCTTCCTCTACCTTCGATTTCTCCGATTTGGTTGAGATGGGTTGAGAGGTTCAAACCAAACTTGGGATTTTTTTCGAAGGTAACCACCGGTTAAAACGAAGAACAAGTAAAGGGTAAAGATTTGTTGAAGAGAATCGGTTTTGAATGTGTTGTTTGAGCTCTGATTTGTGATATTCAAACTTATTGTTTGCTGTTTATTGTTCAGGGTTTTCAGATTCTTTGAAAAAAAAGGTTTAAAGGAAGTGTAGCTACTTAATAAACTACAAAATTAGTATTATGTAGTTGATTAGATGTCTTTTATGATATAGCATGTTTGATTGTTGCTTTATATCATTATAAGATGAGGTTTTAATAAGGGTTGGTGTATTTTATTTTAAATCTGGAATTCTTTCCTAAATAAGAGCAAGGCCTCTTGAATCGTTAATGGAAAGTAAGTGGTAGTGGACATAGACTAAAGATTGAATAAGGTTATGATGAAATTTGAGGCTTAAGCAGTAAAGGGGAGAAATTCTTGTGGTGTTGTTGTTATATGTGTTAGCTTAAACATAGGAGTTGTTTTGCCCCCACTTGTTGTTGGATGATTTAGTTATCAATTGAGTTTGTTTCAGATCGTGAGTTCATCTCCCTCCATCGTTGTCCGTCTTTTACTTTATCACCTTAGTCTTCAAAGTCGTTCAGGCTTTTTGGCTGTTTTGGTAAGATTCTCTTTTTGCACCTTTTCGGTAAGGAATTTATGCAAAAAATTTCCATTAGTTGAAGCATTTCGGTTGTGAAATTATTGTGGTCTATTATGGACATTATTTTGGCTGCCTTTTGTAATCTTAAATTTGTGAATTCTTGCAAAAATTTTCATTGGCTATTTATACTCTGTAACTAGTAAATGCTCATTATGATGATGAATCTATGTTAGTTCTTTTTGGTTTTCATCCTATCTTTACTGGACTGAAATTGGATTGTAAATATAATTTTTGGATGTCACATTTACAAGGGGAAACTCTACCAATTTTTTTTAAAAAATTTGCATGAAGTGAAGGTAAGTGCATAGCATGCCCATTTCTTCACAAGGTAGTGAGCTAAACTTGATTAATGTGTTGGAAATGGCAAAGGTTTAATAGAATGGTTCGTAGTTGGATGCATGCATTGAGAACCACTAAAGAGTATCAAATGGGGGTAGAAGAATTTATTGAATTTGCCAAAAGAAACGTGCCTAGTAAGAATGGCATGTATCTTTGCCCTTGTGTGAAGTGTGCAAATGCTTATCATAAGAGCGTTGATGATATAAGGGATCACCTTCTTTGTGATGGAATCAATCTCCGTTATAAGAAGTGGCTTTAGCATGGGGAATTGAGAAGTACTGTACATGCGTGCACGCACAAAAAGTAGAAGCTCCTGTGGATGATGTTTGTGATGATGGAATGGACGAGATAATCAATGACATTGGGGCGGAGTCATTTTCTGTGGTACATGAGTTTGACAACTTGCGAAGTGATGTAGAGACACCGTTATTCCCGGGATGTACTAAGTATACTCGGTTGACCAGCGTACTGAAATTGTTGAAAATAAAGACAGAAAATGGGTGGGCAGACACAGGTTTCTCACAGTTGCTTAAAGCTTTGAGTGATATGTTCCGGGCCGGCAATATGCTTTCGAAGTGTATGTACGAGGCTAAAAAATTTCTAAGCAAGATGGGCATGGAGTATAAGAAGATACACGCTTGCCCTAATGATTGTGTGTTGTACAGAAATGAGTATGAAGGCCTAAAAGAGTGTCCAAAATGTAATACTCCGAGCTATAAGCCGAGGAAGGATGCCAGTGGTGGTGATGATGGAGCAAAGAAAGGGGCACCTTTAAAGGTAATGCGATACCTTCCAATTGTGCCACAATTTAAACGCTTGTTTACAAATGCGACGGAAGCAAAGAATCTGAGATGGCATTGTGATGAGAGAATCTCCGATGGAAGATATCTCTGTCATGCTACTGATTCTCCTTAATGGAAAAAGATTGATTCCATGTTTCTTGAATTTGGTGGTGAGTCGAGGAACCTTTGTCTCAAACTATATACTGATGGATTCAACCCTTTTGGGAGTCTCAGTAGTACACATAGTGCTTGGCCAGTTTTGCTGGTCATTTACAACCTACCTCCTTGGTTGTGCAGTAAACACAAGTATGTGATGATGTCAAAGATGATTACGGGGCTGAAACAGCCTGGTAACGATATCGATGTCTACCTAGCACCTTTGATTGAGGACTTGAAGATATTGTGGGAAGAAGGCGTCGATGTGTTTGATGCGTACAGACAGGAGACATTCAAGTTGCGAGTTATGTTGTTTACCACAATAAATGACTTCCTTGCTTATGTCAATCTTTCTGGTTATATAGTGATGGGCTATATGGCATGTCCAATATGTGAGTCTAACACACACTGCCACCATCTCAAACACGGAAGAAAGACCATCTACCTCTGTCACAGGAGGTTTCTTGATCGGTTCCATCCTTACCGTAGACTAAAGAAGTGTTTTAATGGCTCATCTGAGTACCGATTTGCTCCGACCCCTTTAACCAGGGAGGAAGTTTACCGCCGTGTTGAGAATGTCAATGTGGTATTCGGTAAGAAACAAAAGATGAAGACCGGTTCTGAGAAGATCATTTGGAAGAAGACGTCAATTTTCTTTGATCTACCTCATTGGCGATATCTGGATGTGAGGCACAGTATTGATGTGATGCATGTGGAGAAAAATGTTGGTGATAGTCTTGTTAGGACACTATTGCACATAGGAGGGACGACAAAGGAAGGACTCAATGCATGATTAGACTTGGTTGAAATAGGCTTAAGACAACGGTTGCATCCTATAGTCAGTGAAAATGACAAGAGGGCTTATATGGAACCTGCTGCTCATACACTTTCCAAATAGGAGAAAAAAAGTCTGTGAGTGTTTGAGTGGGATCAAGTTGCCGTAGGGTTATTCTTCTAATGTCAGCAGACTTGTGTCTGTGGATGATCTGAAGTTGGTGGGAATGAAGTCATAGGATTACCATGTATTGATGCAATAACTCTTGCCAGTAGCTATAAGAGGCATTATGCAAGATGATGTGAGGATGACTATAACAAGACTGTGTATGTTTTTCAATGTGATATGCAGCAAAGTCATTTACACTGAAAATCTCGACGAGTTGGAAAATGAGGGTTGCATTATATTGTGCCAACTAGAGATGCACTTTGCTCCAGCCTTTTTTGATATTATGGTGCACTTGATTGTTCATTTGGTATGGGAGATAAGGCTCTATGGTCTGATTTATCAAAGGTGGATGTACCATTTCGAGTAATTCATGAAAGTCTTGAAAGAGTATTCCAAGAACCCACATCGACCTGAGACGTCAATTGTTGAAAAATACTTAGTTGAGGAGGCAATGGACTTTTGCAAATTGCATCTAAAAGGGGTTGAGGAAAACCCCCGACATGAAGATGGGATCGGTAAGGGGTACGGGGCGTCAAAGTGAAGACTATGTGCCGTTAAAAAAGGTGTTACAAGCACACCCATACATCTTGAATAATATGGAAGAAGTGCAGCCTTATTTAGACTAGCATAAGAGGATCCTAAAAGAAAAGAACTCGAAAAAGAGTGACATGCAGATTTCTAACAAACATAATAGGACATTCATTGGGTGGTTCAAGGAGTATGTTGAAAAGGAGACTGGTGTGACGAATATAATAAGATGGTTAGCTAGAGGGCCTCATTTTGAGGTGTTACTTGGGGCTCTTTTGACATAAATGGTTATTCCTTCTACACTAAGGCCCAGGAGAACAACAGCACCATGCAAAATAGTGGCGTGATGGTGGTAGCCAAAACAATGCACTTTTCCAGTTCGAAAGATAAAAAACCCAAGATTGGCTTCAATAGCATATTATGGGGTAATTGAAGAAATTTGGGAAGTTAGTCACACCAAGTTCATAGTTCCAATCTTCAAATGCAAGTGGGTTAACAATAGCGCAGTTGGGATTAATCCCCACACTGGTATGATCTCAATTGATCTTCACAAGGTTGGGTACAGAGATGAGCCCTTTATTTTGCAAGTCAAGTGAAACAAGTATTCTATGTAACGGATACCGCAAATAAGCAATTGTCCATAGTCTCGCAAAGTAAAAAGTAAAAGGACCATGCTCCCACTTTAGATCTAGATGAGATACCACCTTTGTGTGCAATTCCACCTGAACCAAGTGAATTAGAACTGATAGATGATGACGACCAATTTGCCTCTAGAAATGATCATTGTGAGGGGATATGGGATAACACATAAAGTGAGAACCTTTTTGAATTATAATGTATTAATTCTTATTATTGTTTTGCTTTGGTTTTGTGAAAGTTATGGTATTGTACTGACTCATCACATCTTTGATTTATTAACAGGTACATGGCGGACTATTCTAACAATCAGTAAGAGAGGGATCCCCCTCGAAAAAAGGGAAGAGGTCCAACGAAGCTCAATGACATTATTGTCCGTCAAGGGACAAATGTGCAGCCTATCCACATGGAATTTGACGACGACATGAATCCTAACGGGGAAGTTGGCCCGAATTTCTTGACCTACGTCGGCTTTATGGCAAGGAACCGGATAAGCATCTTGGATGACGATTGGAGGGAAGTCAATAAAAACGTTAAGGATCAATGTTAATCGGATATCATGGTATGTTTTTATCATTATCTATATGTTTGTTCCTAATATTATCATTAAGGATCAACGTCAGTTTTTTTTTCTTTGCAGCAAAACTTCGATGTCCCAAACACCCAATTGTTCAAGGATTTTTCATTGAACGAAGTGCGCAAGATGTGGAAGAAGTTTCTTAAGAAACGACTAGACAAAAAGTTCCAGGTGTGTATAGGTCATAAATAACTCTTTAACCTTACTTCAAAACTGAACTTTTAACACATTATATTAGTTAACTAACTTAGTTTTATTTTCACAGGAGATTAGCCTAAAACAAAAGGAGCAACAAGAAAAGAATATCTACAAGCACACAATGTCTCGGGGGGTTACAAGTGGGTTGAGAAAAAGTTGACCAAGAAACATATTGTAGAAATGGAGGAAGCGGCAAGGTCTAATCCTACTGTTGTTGTAGAGCCTCCACCGCCCTTCTCACGTCATACGAAATGGGTTGAGGGAAGGAAGAATAAACAAGGAACATTTGTCAATCCAGAGGTTGAAGCAGTTGCAAAGAGGATTATAAGTATTTTACTTGGTTGTTTATTCATTTAACTTGTGATTTTATAGCACATTGCAACTTATGATTTTTTTGGTCATTGCAGGACGAACTTGAGCAGGAGGCCACCCAAGGGTCCTTCACAACTTCTGGGAGGATGGACATCCTGGCCATGGCAATTGGGAAGCCGAATCACCCCGGCCGAGTTACTAGGGTGCCCAGGACTGTAGGGCTAGCCAAGTATTTCGGCCTCAAACCCCGATCCACCCATAGAGAATCCATTGAGGAGATTGTTGCTAAGGCTCGGGGGGAGATGGAGACCCAGTTGAAGGAGCTGGTTGCTTTATCCCAGCTGAAGATGGCAGCACAGTTTGATGAGCAGGTGGCGGCGAAGGTCCAACAAGCTCTTTCGATTTATATGGCGGAGCAGATATGAGTGCAAGTTGAGGCACAAGTCAGAGCATCTACCATGCAGCTTGGACTCTCATCAAATTCTTCTCAACAAAGACAACAGGTTTGAGCATCTACTATATATGTTAATTACCGAATTCTGAGTTTATCAATTAGGCTCATTATGTATATTCTCATCTCTTGTAGAAGTCCCCTGCTACCGCCGGTCCAAGCGGCAAAGACTGCTGCAATTAGTCAGTGCTGTTAAGATCAATTCGTGAGGATGATTCAAATCCTACACCATATAACGACCCTAAAGTTAGAAAGGAGTGTTATCTCCATCTTGATGTCCCTTACCTGCGCCCGATCACAAAAGCTCGCCAATTCCCAAGGCCTCCTTCATACATAATATGTCTATTCGGGAGGACCAAGTGAAGGTGTCTATTACAAATGTCCCAAAGAATAAAAGAGTGACAATTGTACCATTTTCCCAATAAGGAAGTCACCAAACTTGACGAGGTGATCGAGGCATTCATCTTGTGGCCTAAACGACTTGTACACAAGACTCCACAAAAGGCGCCAGTTGATGTGGTATGTACACTTAAGTTTTGAGATTGCTTGTTTTATATATCACAGTTTGTTAGAATGTAATATTGATTTTTTAATTGCCAATAGGTCCTTTTAGATAAATATCCTTCTCTCCAACTCCTGATGGAGATGTAGTCGGCTTTGGACTACATATCCCTTAAGATGCCTCCAGGAGTAATCAGTCGTCATACATACGAATTTGGACTTGATAGTGATAATAATATCGTGGAGTTTTTCAAGATGGAGGAAATTGACCTCGGTTGGCTCGAATTAGCAACTATGTAAATGACCGTTACTTTTTATGTCTCTGCAATATTTGTACTCTATCCTTTTATAATTTTCATTATTCTATAATAGGTACTTCCACAAACTATGCAACCATTAGGCAGGGGACAATACAGATTCTTCAGTCCATTGGCCTTGGTGAGGAGAGATGGTTTCAACACCCCGGCGGAGAAAGAGAGTTATGATGATGACATGCAGGCTTATATCATACATCAAATGTCAGCAAATTGGGGATCAATCTAGTTTGCGCCTATTCTTGAAGAGTAAGTTTGATTATTACATTTTACCAACTTTTCAATCATTTTGTCTATTTTTAAATGTTATGCTTTTGGTGTGGACATAATATTTTTAATGTCTTTCAGTAAACACTAGGCATTAGCTATCATTTGCCCTAGAGTTGGTTTGACTCATTGAGGCATAATATAACCTCCTACCATAAAAGTCTCTTATTGAGGTAAGTAATGTTAACATCTTTATTTAATATTGGGCCTAAATACATTATATTCATGTATATATGCTCATTTTTGTTCCATTTCAGGGGCATTCAGCAATGGCATTTTATGGAAGGTACCGAGGAAGTGTATGAAGCCGTTGTGACACAAAGACCTAAAGTAAGCACTTTTGATTTAAATTCTTTCAATGTTAGTCAATTGAGATATTATTTACTTTGTTATTAATACTATTTCTTGTGATTTACAAAGTGCCCTAAGCAACTGACGAATAAGGAGTGTGGGTTATATGTCATGAAGTATATGTATGACATTATTGAGAGTGAACATACCGGATACTTGACACAGTTATAAATTAAATTCTTATCTAATTTCTTATATGATTGATACAATCAATACATAAATATATGATGTTTTATCTAACTTTGCATTGATCTTAGCATCCATTATTGTTGCAATTTTATGATGGAACCAACTCATTTACAAACGAAGACCTAGATTCGATTCATGAACGTATTGCTGAATTTTTCCTTTCATTTGTGGTTGATTAGAAAGTGATAATTGTTACAAAGTACTTAGTTGTGTAAACATGGAATTTTTTGTTTGTGTATATGTATCTATATAGTTTGATTAATTAGTTGTTCGTGATCTTTCTGTGACAAGCAATTGCAATGTATACAGATGGGGAAACCAAAGAAATTAAAAAAGTGTTTTTTTTAAAAAAATTCACATCTCTTATTACAAAATTTGACACGTTGTTTAGAGAATCCACGTCACATATTATATAATGTGTGACATTCTTTCCTGAGCGCGGGAGAAACATTGTCACAAATTATATAATGTGTGACGTGGTTTCCTGAGAAACCACGTCACACATTATATAATTTGTGACATGGTTTCTCTGCAACATTTTACCAAAATTCATCTTCTATTTATATATCCACATCGTAGACATATTAAATTGATACGTTAAAAGAGATAAACAACGTCTCCTTTTTCATAATTTGTGACGTGGAAACTCTGACTTTCCACGTCCATTTTTTTTGTGACATTAAAAGTCCAGTTTTCCACGTCACTTGAATTAATGTCCCTTGAAAAAGTGACGTGAAAACCCCAAAATAACGGATGTGAAAACCCATTTCTGCAGTAGTGCCACAATCATTGTCATTCGGTTGGAAGGGGCACTGTAACAAAAAAACACCAAATATCATATAAAAAATTATGTTTTTTATGTTATGATTTAACTAGATTATTTTAAAACTTGAAAAACTTATAAAACCTAGACTTTCTTCCACTTATAGGCATCTTTCATTGATGCAAGTTTTTTTTACAATTGAGGAGTAGTTTTCTGGAACTTTGATTCCATTTAGAAACTCACAGAATGATCTTTTCTCTTTCCTCGAAAGGGTATAAGATGCTAGAGGTAAATAAATGCAGTATCCTCTCTCGATAAGTGCTAACTCTTGTCTTTTTCCCAACTTGAGCATATCTAACCTTGAATTGACACTATCCTTGTCAATTATGTTATCATCGATGTTTTTTTTCAATATGCACCACATCAAGAAAGTGTCTAACATATACGGACTTCCAATATGAGAAATCAATAAATATGGACCTCTTCTTCGAACCACTTGTCAACACATTTTTAGCAAAAGGCTTGCCAAAATCATTCTCCAACGCTTTCACCTTTTCAAAAACACTAACCCTGGTCAAAATCTTCAATGGCCTACCTTCTTCTGAGTTTCTGTTAAAAGGCTTTTTCCACCTTCTCCAACAATGTTTTAACGGCAAGAACCGTCGATGTCCCATGTTGACACTTTTCTTACAATGATCTAGTCTCATCAAATAGATATCATCTTCACATATAGGGCACACACCATATCCTTTGATGGTGTATTTGGACAAATTACCATATGCTGGGAAATCATTTATTGTGCCAAACAACATGTCTCTCAATTTTAAACTTTCTTCCTTAGAGCCATCAAAAACCATGTCACTTGTATTCCACATACGCCTCAAGTCTTCAATTAAATGTTCCAAGTACACGTCTATATCGTTGACAGACTGTCTAGGCCCAGAAATAAGCATGGAAAGCATCATAAATTTGTTTTTCATAATCAAATTTTGGGGGAGGTTATATATCATCAGAATCACCGGCCATGTACTGTGAGTACTACTCTGAACTCCATGCAGATTGATTCCATCAGTTGCCAATGCAAGCCGTAGGTTTCTTTGTCCTTCACTGAACTTAGGGTACTTGTAATCAATTTTTTCCATTGAGGAGCATTTACAGGATGCCTAAGCTTTGTGTCTTTAATCCTTTCATCCGAGTGTCATGTCAAAGTTTTGCAACATCCGCATTATTAAACATGCAATTGAAATTTGGAATGATCAGAAAGTACCACAAGACTTTCGAAGGACTATTGCCTTTCTTTCCATATCGAGATGTGTCGCATTTAGGACACTTCTCCAATGACACATGCTAGTTTTGGAATAAAATACAGTCATTGGAACATGCATGTATTTACTCATATTTCATACCGGTGGAGCGAAAAATTTGCTTTGCCTCGTATGTTTTTGAAGGGATTATGTTTGCTTCTGGAAGTATATCTCACATAGAAGAAAGCAGATCGGTGAAACTTGCATCGCGCTTTCAAGTTATACAATTTCAGCACCTGACAAATCCTTAGATTTGTATTACTTTGCTATGCTAAAAATGAGGCTTTTAACATATTTAGGCTGCAATTTTGGTCCATCTGAGCTTATTGAACATCATAGGCCTTTAAGTGGAATTAGCATGAAAATGAGGTTAATTAGCCATAATTTGAGATTATTTGCATTAATTGATCTCTATGGCTTTTTGATCCTTGTTTATTGCAATTTTGTTTGTAGGGTTGCCTAACGACGAAACGAGGAAGATTCAAGATAAAAGGAAGAAGTTTGCATGAAGAAATTGACCGAGTCAAAAAGCATTCGAGCGAGGGAAGATCGGAGGTAAACAAAGAAAGGGGTGATACCTCGCTGCCTTATTCGCCAAGCCGGACAAGTGTTCCCACCGCGGTGAACACGGGATTTTTTTGATGTGTGATTTTGCTTATATTTCGGGTTTTTAGGGTACTCATTGCTATGATCCGATCTAAAATGACCTACACCCGGTTTCCTCACATATATTTCGACCTAATGCCCCGATCCTATCATCTTCTCCATCCTAATTTCATCTCCTACTCCATTTTCTCTCAACCCTATCACCAACTCTTCCATCTTCTACCCAAATCACCCATGTCTTCCCACTTCCATCCCTTTTGTTGGTGGTTCCTCCATGAAAATCAGCAACTAAGGAACCCAACTCTTGGTGATGGATATGGCAACATGAGCTTGGAGCTTCATTAAGGGAGTTCTTGCTCTCCCACTCTCTCATCCTCTTGTATTTACATATTTCTAGGATTCTCGGATTTTGTTCAAGCAGTTGGATGTTTTGTTCATGATTATCTTGTGTTAGAGAGTGGTATAAACATTTTTAGTTAAAATTATGTACTATTTGAGGATTGGGTTAAATATCATTTTGGCCAATAAACAATGGCGCAAGTATCACTTTGGCCAATAATTAATAAAAAGTATCATGTATGCCTATAACCATTAAAAAGGTATCATTTTGGCCAACACCGTAAAAAAATGCTTAACGGCCGTTAGATTTTAGCCAGGTGTAGACAAGTCATTGGCCAAGTCAACGGCCGTTAGGCATTTTTTGACAGTGTTAAATAAAATGATACCTTTTAAATGGTTATAGGCATAAATGATACTTTTTATTGATTATTGACAAAAGTGATACTTGCGTCATTGTTCATTGGCCTAAATGATATTTAACCCTTTGAGGATTCTCATGTAGTGGATCATGTTGTCAAGTAATTGCATTTGGAAATTGGCTCGTGAATGTGTTAAATTGTATGAGTGGCATTGGGCTTCAATCCTAGAGTCTTGGTTCATTATATGGGATTCCAATAACAAATTAAAACCCTAGTATTAATTAAGTGTCAATGAGGGATTCCGGTTGTTGGATTAAGAGCCCCTTGCAATTGAAAAATTCAACTTGGTTATTGAGCTTAATCAACTTGGAGTTTGAGGGATTAGTAAGCAGGATTCTGGTACTAATCTACCCAACCCAATCCTAACTTAGAGGGATTCCTCTAGGGATCATTTTAATTAACCAAAGAACATCCTCAAAATTAATTAAAGCAATGATTGTTTAAGTTTCCTATCACCAAGAATATCCATCCTATTCAACCCAAATCTCCTATTTAATCCAATCTTTAAACTTGTTTTTGAACATACATACTTTTTACATCAATTTCTATACCAAAAACCCAAATACAATGCTTTTACTCGTTTCAATTAGTTTGCATTAGTTTCTAGGATTTAATTGCATATAGGCTCCTTGAGACCGACACTTAGGGATAGCTTCCACTACTCTTTGGGTCTAAATTTCTTGGAGAGCAAATCTGAGGCGGCACTACATCAATTAACCCCTATTTCGGTGCTATTCAGCACCACCAGCAATCTTGTGCTTTTTGTGCATCTGATATACAACGTCGTCTCTGCATCGCTCTCCAGTGTTTAAATTATTTTACGATTCTCCTCACCCACCACATTCAACATTTCTTCAAGGTCATCGCTCTCATCACACATGTCTGTGTCAAGCACATTTGAAGCGCTACTACCATCATGTACCCAGTCGCTGCATTCATCTTCATAGGTCTCACCATGCTTTGTCCATCGTGTATAAGATAGATAAATTCCATGACAAATTAAATGATCCAACAAGCCAAGATGACGAAGATGCTTTTCATAAAAACAAGACATACAAGGGCATACAATTCTGTTAGCATGCTTAAATGATCCAACAATTCATGCATGATTAGCTACAAATTCAATTAACTCTTTTGCTCCATCTATATATCGATCACAAGACATCCATTTCTAATCCAACATTATAACCTACTAAAGGAAAGTTACGGTAAGATGTAGATGACTTACTCATTAGGTAGCTACCTTACAATGTTACCTTATTTTTTTTAAAAACAAAATTGGCATCATAACGGCTAAGAAATGAAAATTCCCGGGCTCAAGGCCCTCACTTCTGCTATAAAAGTGGATAGCCAACTATATAATCATAATCAACTAAATTAATATCAAATAATTCATAAATATGCCCAACAATTGTACAGAAAACCATCCACTTGAACACATGATAAACAAACATCAAATTCATCAAAAAATTGATTTAAAATAGAGCAGCCCCATCACATTGAAATTAGTCCTAAGAGTCTAATGAAACTAGATTTAATGGAGGAAGGAAAATTAAGAACATACCTTCTATGTGGTAAAGTAAAACTAGATGAAAACTTTGGAGACACAGGGAAAGTGAAAAGACGATGCAGAGGCAATTGAGAGAGGATAATATTGAACAAATTAGCATCTAATTTTTTGTTGTTGCAATTAACTAAGAATTATTGCAAAATATAAGATGCCTACCATGATGTCTTCTAAATTTCAAGCCTTCCATAATCATAATGAATTTGACTTGTTTTAATTTTAACATAATTTCAGAAGCCAAGACAGAGTATATATCCATTCTTTGGTTCGGCCAAATCACAGAAGTTTCATTTCATTTATACTACTAAAGCACATTCCTTGTTTCCATTTCACTAGACACTGTTCTGGTCACTATTCAGTATTATGAGATTAAAAGATTAGAAACCAGTGCATGCTCATTCTCCTCCCACCAAACTACTTATCTTTTTTTAGCCACCCCAAACTATTAAATGTTTATTGAATCATTTTGTCCATTGTAAAATCTCAACTAGAAAAAGAATAACAAAAAACAAAAGAAAAATAAATTGAGTAAATTCAAGCACTACTCCCTGCAAAATAAAACAAATTCTTGCTTCTCTCTCTCTCTCTCTCTAACACTCAGACCCTCCATCAAGAATCGGAAATCAAAACAAGAGGGCTAAAGAACTTGCTTACCCAATGAAAAATTAGAAAAAAGGCGAGAGAGGTGGGGAGCTTCGGAGGTTAGAGCTGGAGAATAATTAAATCCAAAGACCAAAGATTTTTACACTTGGCAAGCAGTACGAAGTGCGAGCATGGGGGTGGCGATGGCTGTTGATGCCAGCGGACGAGCTTGAACGAGAAGGAGAGAGGTGATGCGAGGGAAGGCGAGAACAATAATGGCATTGAGGGTGAGCATGGGGGCAGCAGATCTGATCACAAAGGGTGATCAACAATGTCGCTGAAGAATGACAAGAGCAATGACGAGAACACAGGCTAGCACAAAAAGCAAATGGAGATTTAATTGAACGAATTAACAGCGAAGGGATAGGGCTTGGAGTTTTAATTTTTAAATAACTCATCCTAATTCTAAACATTCCCTTATTATATCTTTTTAAAATTTTGCAGTGTCACAAATACCACTCATGCAATTAGCATGTTCATTTGCCATCTTTCAAATGTTATTGCACAACACAATGGTTTACTAATTGAAGATCCTCAATTAGAACATAATTTTAACTAAAACATTAATTCAAAAGATGAATCCATACATATAAACGATGTTCAAGTCAATAAGTGCAATGTTAAGAAAACACAAATGAGAAATCAACAAAGAATGTTTCAACCACTCTCAATCAAAGGATAAACAACAAAGATTACAGCAAAATGCAAAAGCTAACCCTGAAATCCTAGAAAGAAAGCTTTGACATAAGGAAGAGAGAGTGGGAGAATAAAACTCCACTATTGAAGCTCCAAGCTCATGCTTCAACCTCTATCACCAAGATTATGGCTCCTTAGTTGCTGCACTCCATGGGGGAAACACTGACAAGATAAGGAGAAGTGGAATCCATGAAAGATTTGGGTGACGACTGAAGATGGAAGTGGAGGTGGTTAAGGTTGAGAGATTTCGAGTGGAAGTAAGTGTTTCAGGGTTCTAAATATTCTCTTAATGACCTAGGTTCGCTTGCTAAGTAGCCTCATACTAGGTTAGAAGCCACTATGAAGATGGGAAAATGTTTCTTTGCTTACGGTCATAGTGTATTAAACTAGCTCCGCCCAGGTTATTCCATTTGCTCCCTTTCACCTTGTTTCCTCCTTCTTTTGTCCTTCTTTCACCTTGTTTCACCCAAGGACTTAAGATAGCAACTAAGTGCTATTAGACCAAAATTGCATCTAGAACATGTTAATTATAACATCCTAGGAAATTAATCAAGGATTAGTGAATGTTATTATGAATTAATTAATGAAAGTTTACGAATTTTGATAATATTCAAGTTATTTGAGGTGATTCAAGGATGTGATTGAGTGAATAATAGTGGGGAAATTAATTATGATTATGGATATTGTGTGTTTTCACTAGTGCAAAATACCCCATTTGGTGACTGGTAAAAATGGCCTTTCGCTACTCTATGTGAGCAGTAGTAGAATAGACAGTAGCGTTAAGTGGGCACCTACAATGACTCTTCAATTATAACAGTCACCGTAGATATAGTGATTGTTCACATGGAACTGTCACCGTAGGTGCCCACTTACCGCTGCTCTTGAAACTATTACTGCAGTAGTAAAATGCCATTTTTAACACTCATCATAGGATCATTTTTTTTCAAAAAATAAATAATAAACCTAAAATTAAATATCTATTACATTTTATTGATATAAAAAATTTGTACACTCACTAATAGTCACAGCAAAAAATGAAAAACATTAAATAAAAGTCTATTCAATCACAAATCATGAAAGGCATAAACATACAGAGATACAAGAAACGAAAAAACAAAAAAGATAAGACTTACAACTAAATGTAATGCAAAACAAAAAAATGAAAAACCATATTCTTTTAATCTTCAGGCCACCCCTATCCTCTCCCATCTTCTAGTGGCATTTTCATGTGCTTGAACTACACCCCTCTCCAAGATAGAGGAAGGTGGGGGCTTAGCAACTAACCCAATCCAGTGGAGACGCCCTTTTTGTCCTTGACTTATCGGCCATTTGTAGTCTTTACTGTAAGTGTACAGGTCGTCAAATTAAAAGGTAGTATAGGAAAAAAGTATCGTTCCACAGGGATTATAATTTTAGCAAGTTAACTAGCACTAATTGAGCAATTAATTAGAAATGAGTAGGAACAATTGGAGTTTAAGTTTAACACAAAGGTTTACTTGCAAAATGTTATAAAATATATAGATAATTGAAAACACACTTGTTCAAGATAATAAAAGCCTAGGGCTACTTATCCCTATTTTACTTAATGAACTAGATGAATTCCCTCCTTTTTAGCAACCTAATGAATTCATGAGTGAGTCCAAGGTCCAATTTCATTTGAAAAAGCTTTCTCAAGTCAAAATCAAATTTATGCTTCCATTAATTGCACATGCAAGCTATAATGCTCAACCAAGCTCATAATGACAATGTTAGGTTAGTAACTATATCTCTACGTTACCAACTAACCATCCATTTAAAACCATAAACTTCAAGCCTAACATGATTTCATCCAAGTTCAAAAACATAATACACTTTCTCAAGCCATATTTCATTTAACAAAGCAAGTGGTGATCAAGCACTTGTATAATAAAGAGTAAGATGAAAATTCACACATATAAATTCATTCATTGCATAAAAGGAAGGAAATACAAAATTCAATCCATAAAATGGTTCAAAGTAACCCTAAAAAAGGGTTTTAGTTACACATAAATGTATCTAAAACAAAAACAAAAACTGGGCAAGAGTTCATGGCAGAAAAGAAGAGAAGAAGGAAGACGAAAGGAAACCAAGATGGGTGAATCTTAAACCTCTCCAAGCTCCTCCAAGTTTACAAGAACTTCCCAAGTTCTCTCTTGCAACTCCAAGACTCCCAAAATCATACCCAAGTGAGTTATGTTTGTCTCAGCTCGAAAACCCTAAGTTATATCCCTAAAATTTTGGCTAAACATACAAAACACACAGCATTATTTGCGGTGAGTACATTGCAAGCAAACACACAAAAAGGGGCAGAGGCAACATCTACTCGCCATGGCGAGTCCATGGTGAGCTGCCCCCTTCAGCTTTCTTGTCTCTTTTAATTGCTCTCCAGTTCCTTTGCGTCCCTTGTTTTGCTCTTGGTCTTTCTTGGACTTTTCCACTTGTCCACCTCTTCCTATACAAGAGAGAAAGAGGGTTGATGAGTTCTACAAATAACTCAAGTATATATTCATTCAGCTCCAAATTTCATACACATGAAATCTTTCTTTGCTTATCTTTTTCTATTAGCTTTTGTTTTCTTTTCAAAACTTTATTCACAAAATTATTTATAAGTATGGGGAAAAAAGTGATGAAATGTATGAAATTTTGGAGCTCATCAGTCCAATTCACTGTCAACAAGTCTCCAAAATAGAGGCTAGAGAAAGTGGGGCCTTGGCCTTTTTGCTAGTCTCCACACATCCATTTCCACAACATTTGACCACTAGGAAAAACAAAAAAACATCAAAGAAAATGTTTGTTGCATTATTTCTCCATAACAAATAACAAAACCTATCACCACCCACTACCAATATAGACACAATAGCGCAGAGATATATGTTTGAACAAGACCAACGTGCTTGGCATATTTCTACACAGTACAGAAAGAGTAATACATGCTTGACATATATGTTTGAACAAGTGAATCCTCAATATTGCAAAAAAGTAAATTCTATTTAATCCTAAAATCAGAGCGTAGAACTAAGATGTTCTTAGCCTCATCGATATCAAGACAATCAAAAGCTCAACTTTGAATAGTGGAGAAAAATTATGAATAAGGGAATTTTAGCTTTGTCAAAAAATATAACATCTTAAATGCATGTGTATGGAAATCCTTGTTAGAGAATAGAGGGGTTCACCTCATTTTGTTGTCTCGAAAACTGCATCATGACTTTCAATTTCTTCTCCAAATTCTTTCTTTAAAAGATCTCTAGAATTTCCAACACTAGCACAAGTGCTATACCATGAATAATATTTCAACAAACACAACGTACGTGTGTGTGTGTGTGATTCATAGTTTTTTGATATTCTGAAACAATGACCAGCATATGTCCTACATTTGTACCGCAAGTCTGCATGATTTAAAACTTTAATCAAGAAGAGATACAATGTCAAATTTACAAAAGTTTCAAAGTGGTTCAAAAATGAACTAGATCATTGCAGAAGGCAATTATGATTTATAGAAGATCAGATATGGGACTTGCTGACATCAAGGCTTCACTTGCTTTCAAGGAGGTTTCTTTGAAAAAAGTTACCACCCCAAGTCTGTCATTTTTGTCCAGTTGCTTGAGAGCACATTAATATGAATTTCCAATTCTAATCTTTTTAGGTGCATATCTCATCCAAAATCATTTGAACTAAATAAAAGGTTGGGAAAGTAAGAATACCTAAGAAGGAATTCAAGCCGAATAGAGCAACACACAACAAATTAAACCACAGAAAAACAAAACAAAGGACAAAAACCAAGATACAACAGAAGACGAAAGCAGAACATTGATTCAAAGAAAGCAAGACAGAGGAGAAGAGAAAGTAAAGCAACAAGGTTTCTTTGGTTTGACCGGTTGAAGAAGAGAAGAACTGAACAAATTACCTTAGTAATGAAAATCATTAATAACTCAAAACCTAAAAAATCATATACATAATCGTACCTGTTAAAGTGAAAGTTGAAGCACCTTGAAACCCTGGGGGTAGGAGGCAATTGCGAGTTAATGCTGCTCGAATAACTTGCTTCGACCAGAAGCTGGAACGTCAAAAGACAATAAGAAGGGAGAATGCACCAACCCAAAATTACACCCTAATTGTTTCACTTGCAGAAAATCAGACGGCATTAACCAATCAAAACTAAAAACAAAACTAAACAAATTACCTACTGATCGAAGAGGAGAATCAGACGACACTCCAAACACTCTGTCGTGAAGGCGTCCGACGAAGAGAATCAGACGGCGTCCGACGTGACCCATTGCGAGACGGCACGCTAAGACTATACACTCGAGTGGGGAGGGAAGATAAATTAGAAGGGAATGAAAATAAAATATTTCATTTCAAAACAACATATTTGGTTTCACGCGATGCCAGAGGATATACAAAAATGAAGAAAATATTTATGGTGACTGGTCAACTATATATACATCAGATGCCATAACACATACGATGACTGACCTCTAGAATAGACACCATATCTACAGTGACCGGTGTCTTAAAGAACAGACTCCATAGAGTGCCAATATTTTTAAAAAAAATTGAAGATATAACTAATTTTTTATAAATGTATTATTATACATTGAACATATAATATTTTCAAAAAATGATAAACTAAATTGAAAACATATGCATCTCACGTTATATATCATTCATCACATAGTCTCATCATAATAAGACAATTAAACTACATTTGGTGACTGTTCTTTGTTGGAACAATCACCATAACACTTAACGCTACCTATGGTGATATAAACAATTAAAAAATAGGAATTGCTTATGATGGCAATTAAATCTTAAGGTTGACATTACAAGTCATGGTTAATACCTATGGTGACTGGTAGATGTTGAACAGACACAAATAATATATATTTGGTGAGTGTTCTTTGTTGGAACAGTCACCATAACACTTACCACTACTGGTCCTTTTTAAACAAACACAAAAACAAGTAGCGGAAAGCACATTTTGTACTAGTGTTTTAAAGTGTTTTTTGGGGATTTAAGTGATTGTATAATAGTTGGGGATTAATCTTGGGTCTTGATATTGTGAATTGAGGTTAATTTGAGGTAAAATATAAGGACTTGAAGGCTTTAATTAGAAGGAAAAACTAGGTAAGTTCACCTTCGGTTTGTTGTGGTGCCACAACGAACTAGAGGAAGAAGTATACCGAGAGCTTGTTAACAGTGGCATATGTATGACGAATCCATGGCGAATGAATCAACCCAAGAGCTTTAAAGTGGCAGGAATGCACAAGAGGGGGGTGAATTGTGCTAATAAAATTTAAGTTAAAAGACACAAGATTTATATTGGTTCAACCTAACTTTTGGCCTACGTCCAGTTCTCCAACCTTTAGTTGGGTTCAACTAAAACTTCAAGATTTAATCAGGCTCTTGAGTGCCTTTACAAGTGATCACTCAATAAGAACTCTCTCTTACAAATCACTCCCCATTACAACTTGTAAGATTACAACCTACTCTTATGATCCCACTATCTTAAGAGTAATCCTCACTTGAATTACAAGGACTTGTTCACTCAAATGAACTAATTTTGATACACACTGAAGTACAATGACAATGAATGAATATGTCTAATAGTATGTGAGTATTTAATGTAGTAAGTATAATTCAAAAGTGTATTCAATGTATGCAATCAATGTGTTCACCAACTTCTTCACTAGTGGATTTTATACAAGTCTCTGGATTTTGCCTGTTGGTGACCGTTTATAGCCATTGTTTGATATTTGATGAGAGATGATTAATTTGATGAAGTGTTGAGATGTAGATGTTCTTGTGTTGCATTACCTCCCTTGTACTTGTTTAGCTTCAGTTCTTCTCTCTTCATTAATTGCAGAAGGCAAATCGTATTTCAAACGGCTAATTTCTTAAGTCTGTGTGTGTAACGATAACTTCCCAAAATAGCTCTGACACACTCTGTATTAAAAAGGTTGAGCACTTGTATTCTGACGGAAACTCACTGCTAGATCAATCATAGAACTCCAATCGATCACTACTTTTGTCTTCTGATCGATCACACATAGATTAGGCTTAGACTAAGGTCTGCATCAGTTGAATATGAGATTAGATAAAATGCACGTCTAATCGACCACAGGACATATTAATCGATCTTGCTTCATTAATTGATTATTGACAAATCCTTGGATTTGTATGCTCTTGTGTGCTTAAATTGAGGTAATTAACATAATTGAGATGCAATATTGGTCCATAAGTGTTTAAATAATAAATAGATCCTTAAGTTAAAGTAGCATGAAAATAGGATTAAATTTCCATAATTGAAGATCGATTAACATTAATTGATTTTTAGGGCTCTTTGATTCTTGTTTGTTGCATTTTTACTTGTAGGGCTATCTGAGGACCAAATATGAAGGATCCAATATGAGAAGAAGCAAGAAAAATGGGGGCAGAAGCTGAATTTCAAGAAAAAAGGTCAAAATACAAGTTCTGGACAAATTGTGAAAATTACAGAAAAGGACCCTGAAATTTCGAAATTACAGAAAAGGACTCTGAAATTCCAAAATTGCAGAAAAATCCCCCCTCGCCGCGGCACCTCCACAGCGAGGCCCACAGTGAGGGTCCAAAAATTTTCATGCTCTCTGGCCTTGGCCGTGGAACCCCCACGGCGAGGGCTACAGCGAGGGCCCAATAACAGCACATGAATTCTGGTTTTTGGGCCTATTTTGGACCCCACTCAAACACCCACTCAATGACCCGATTTTGGACCATATATATACAATTTTTAGAGCTTATTAGGTCAGATTTGGTCACCCACAACACACAAAAACCCTAATCCTCTCAACTCTCTCATCTCATCTTCATCTTCCACCTTCTTCTCCACCCAACATCCATGGCTTCCACCCTTTCTTCCACCTTGGTTGATGCTTCTCCTATGAAGAGCAGCAACTAAGCCCATTTATTCTTGGTGATGGAGCTCAAGGGAGGAGCTTGAAGCTACAAAGGGGAGTGTTGTTCTCCACTCTCTCTTCCTCTTGTGTATTACAATTTTTCTAGGGCTCTAGAGTTGTTTTATGCATCTGGATGTAATTTTATCTTATATCTTTGAATGAGACTGGTAGAAACAACCTATCTTGTTTATTTTCTTTGTATGGATGCTTGACATTGAGCTTATTGACTTGAGCATATTTTATTTGTATGGGTTCATCATTTAATATTGTTTTCTTGTTAAAATCGTGTGCTAAATGAGGGTTCTTGTTTAGTGGATCATGGTTCAAGTATTTATGTTTAGAAATTGGCAAGTAAATATACTAATTTCTTGAGTGACATTGGACTTCAACCTATTGGGTTCAAGTTATTGGATGGGGTTCCACCAATAAATTGGAATTAAGGCCTGTTTGTTTTCTTAACAAAACCTAGGTTTTGTTACCAAACCTAGGTTTTAAAACCTAGGTTTGAAATGGTAGCCAAACACTTTTTTCTGATAACCTAGGTTTGGACTCAAAACCTAGGTTTTAAAACCTAGGTTTAGACTCAAAACCTAGGTTTTAAAAAAGGTAACCCAAACACTTGAAAAAATATGAAAAGCTATTTTGGATTGGAAACCTAGGTTTTGGTTGCCAAAACCTACGTTTTGAATAAGCTACAATTTTCTCCTTCTGCACAAAGTACAAGGTAAAAAAAAAGCCATCATTACACATGTCATATTGAAATACCTAAAATGCCCTTATTCTCTCTCTTTCCCAACACATTAAACTTATGTCCTTTTTAGTAATTTACACAGAAAAAGCTATTCTCACAACAACCATCCAAACACTCTCATTTTTACAAAAGCTACTTTTTCTAAACATCAGCTTTTTTCCCAGAAGCTATTCTCTAAAAGCTAATCCAAACAGGCAACTACTTTTTTCAGCTTTTACGCGAATTATGAGACAGAAAACACCATCATTACACATGTCATATTGAAATACCTAAAATGCCCTTATACTCTCTCTTTCCCAACACATTAAACTTATATCCTTTTTAGTAATTTACACATAAAAAAAGCTATTCTCACAACAACCATCCAAACACTCTCATTCATCAAAAGCTATTTTTTCAGCTTTTTTTCAGCTTTTTCAAAATCAGCTTTTTTTTCAGAAGCAATTCTCCAGAACCTAGGTTTTGGTTACCCAAACAGGCCCTTAATAGGTTAATTTGGTTGCAATTCGGGGTTCCGGTTGTAGGATTAATAGTCCCTTGCGATTAGTAGATTTAATTGAGTCAAGTGCTTAATCAACTTAGGTTAAGTTAATTAACGAGCGGGGTTCCGGCATTAGTTAAATTAATCTAAGCCCAGCCTAGAGGGGTTCCTCTAAGGTTCTTTATAAAATTGGCCATTTTTCAACTCCCAAAAATTTTAAGAAGCAATGATTCCCCGAAGGTTCCATTTACCAAGAATAACCATCCCTTTTAATCCAAATCTCCCGTTTAAATCCAATCTCAATTCGTCTTTGAACATAAGACACTTTTCATACAAACTTCTACATCTTAAAATCAAATACAAAATGTTTTCCCGTCCAATTAGTTTTGCATCTAGCTATTAGATAGTCATTTACAGTAAGGCTCCTTGAGACTGACACCCGGGGATAGCTTCCACTACCCCTTGGGTCTTAAATTCTTGGAGAGCAGATCCGAGGCGGCACTACACCGATTTCTTTCCATTTTGGTGCTCTTCAATTATACTTAAGTTATTTCAGTTAATTCTACAGTATCACAATCGATCACAACATCATTCACACATTCTCTGATCAATTAGGCAACTATGGTCGAATAGGCTAATATCAGACTTTGAATTACAATGATCGATCATGGGGGTCCTGATCGATCATGATGTCTCCTTCGATCATACCAAGTTTGCTAAGTTTGTTTTTCAATGAAGTTCAAGCTTCTTTAATCGATTATAGGGCTTCCTGATCGATTAGGCGCCCTACTTATAACTTATATTCATTCTAACCTTATCCTGATCGATCATAACTTTAGTTTCTTAATTGATTATCTCTCTCTGATCGATTGGGCAAAGACTTAGGATTTTTATCAGTTCATTCTAGTTCTAAGTCCAATCTTTCTTTATGCCTAAGTTATGTTTAGTTATCATGAAAATTCATTATTCTAACAGAGCTCTCTGGGTTAGTTCTTTATGGCTATACCATGGCAAACCCATGGTGAAGTCTCAAGAACTTAGAAAAATCGAAGGCTCACCATTGCATTGCCTTGGTAAAGTGACTGTGAAGCCTTAATTTCGCTGGTGCCTATAAATAGGCTTAAGTAAGATTTTTGAGGGTTTTATTTTGGATTTCAAAGAGAGGAGAGGGAGGATTAAATTTCCTCTGCTAGGTCTTGTGATTCGAGTGATTCTAAGTCTTCTTAAAGCTTCTATCTTGTAGGTAATCATCTCTAATTCCTTTCTCCTTCATTTTTCTCTTGTTTTCTGGGTGATTGTCGTGAGTGTTCTTGGGGGTCTAAAAATGAGCTTGAGTTTTATGGCTTTTGGGTGATTTCTATTTGTTTCTAGGACCCTTTTTAAAATTCCTATCAGTTTAGACTTTTGGAAAATGGATTAGAAGTATTTCTTGACTCTTTTGAAGTTTTGAACCTTAGGGTTTATGGGATTTTTGAAATTTCAAGGATTTAGTTGTGGTTTAGTGATTCTAATAAGCTTAATGATGATGATTGATGATGTTGAATTAATAATATTGGTGAGAATGCAAGTGGTTTGAATTTTTGGTAGATTGGAATAGTTATATAGATTAAAATTTGTTAAGTCTAATACATAGAGGTGTTGGGATGAACTTTGTTGATTGTAAATGGTTATTGAGGGTGAGGAGTGTATGGGTAATGTTGGGAAATCAAGGGTTAGGCTTGGATTGTATGTTTTGGATGTTGGTTATATATAGGATAAGTTGTGAAGGGAGAAATGAGATTAGAGAGGGAGTTGATGTTAGGAATTTGAACTTTCAAATTGTAATTTTGGGCTCTTGAGCAATGGTTAATCTTGTTTGTATATGTGATTCTTGTGTAGAGTTTGATTTGTGTCAAGTCGAGCATGTGGAAGCTTTACGGTTTCAGTAAATTGTTTTCAACTTCAAAAGTGACCGCTCCTTCTTGTTTTATATGTGTGTGTATGGTTGATAAGGGTTTATGAACTCCCTTTTGTTTGTTAATTTTGAAATGGCTATGTAAAGGATGAAGTTGAACTGATTATTTTGATATAGAACTGTCTTGTGGGATTCCTATTTTCAAACTGCACAAGTTGTAATTGTGCATGTTTTGAAACTATGATATATTAGATTTGGAAAGATTGCATAGCAAATATTTTGAAACATTGGATAGGCCAAGTTCCAACTAATTTATGGTGCATTTGTTGTGGATATTGTGGAATTGATTGTGTGACACCGATATTGTGGAATTGATTATTAGCCCACAAGGACTTATGAGTTCTATTCCGAGGGTAGTGGACCCCTTACGGCTCCAAGACAAGAAGTGAATCCAGATTGATTCCGTACCCCTTGTGGTTCCAGGAGAGGAAGTGAAATGGTCCTACTTGTCCCTTAAATGTAAGGAACAAACCTTAACAACTCGTAGAGAAATCGTTGGGGATTGTATGTTTACCCTTAGCTTATTGGGAGGTTCTATAGAAAAATAATTTATGAACTAGTTTATAACGTATGATATTATGATATATGGAGTTTTGACCTATTTTTCTGATGTTGGTTATTGCATGATTACCTGGTTACCTATTCATATTTCAAACTGTATGTGTACATACTGTGTAATCCCACTTGACATCTTGTTGGCACACACTCACATGTAATCCGATAAGGTAGCGTGTTACCCGAGAGTTGTCTTACTCCTTATTGCTCAATCCCCTTTTAGTCCTAGTTCAGGCTTAGGCTCGCAGGGAAAGGATTTGATGGCAACTAATTAATTAATGACAATGAGTCTTCCTTGGCATTTAGCGGAGTATTGTATATCGACATATGTAATTAGGCCATCATATTTAGCTTCTGCTCTTTTGGATTCATTATCCTTTTGAGTTATCATACTTTTGAGCTCTACTTTGGATAACTGTACGTTTTACTGCTTTATTTGGGATCGGTCCATTTTTGGCAAAAAGGACTCAAGCCTTCTAGTTATGTTTGAGTCAGTTGTATTAAGAATTGTAGTTATGATTGACAGGATATATATTGGTTGATTGGAACTATATGATTTAAATTTGGCCATGGTATAATATGCTTGATAGGGATGATAATGTTTAAATGATGTGGGAAGGTGGATGTATTTCAGAAGTAATTTGCTATTAGGATGTAGAATTATGTTTTTAAGAAAACAAGGAATGATTTGTTAGGTATATGCCATTTTAAATTGCCATGGTAGGTGCTTTCCTTTTCTATAATGGTATATGTTTGAAAGTGTATGATTTGTTTTATTTAACTATGTTAGTAGTGGGATTCCAATTCTAACATTGTTTAAGTTTTTAAGGTGTTGTGAAATTTTAATATCCATGTTAAGCAAATTATTTTTCTAACATGGATTAACTGGATTTAACAGCTATATTTTTAATATCCATGTTAGTCTCTTGATTTAGAGAAGCTCTTTTTCTAACTTGGATTGACTTGATTTTAATGGGTTGATTTTTTATACACGTTAGTGTTTTGGTTTAGCGAAATTCTTTTGCTAACATGGATTTCCCTTCCTGTTTAATTTAGGGTAAAGCTTTTCCTGACTATGATAGATCCCTTCGTATTTTAAAAACTTTCTTTCCTACCACAATTAGACCACTTGGATTTCTATTTAAAGGAAATTCTTGCGTGAAAGCATTTCTAACTATATTAGCAATTTCTTTTGTTAAGTAAACTCTTTTTCCTAACATAGTTAGTACAAGTAAATGTAGATTTGGGTGTGATTAGTTATTAATTAAATGGATCAAGAAAACAAATATTACATTATTGACCTCATTTCATCATACAAAACACATGCAAGTCCAAGGATTTGTCATTTAGATAGTATACATTTAGTTGATTTGCTACTAGTTAAGGTTTAACTCTGCCTGTTTTTATAACCGGTCCCAAGCTCGGGTAAAGGAGGAGGGTTGTGTTAGGCCCCGACAGCCAGCGTAAAAACCCCGTCGAATCTCATGTACATGGATCAATGAAGAAATTGTGTAAATGTTAGGTCTTGCCCGTAAGCAACGTGCTGTGTGGCTCGAGTACAGTGAGAAGAGAGTGAGAGCCTCTGCATCCTAGCCTGAATGCAGTGTTAAGAGAGCAAGGGCTAAAGGATAGGTCGTTGCCTGGTTGTAACACACTGTATGGCTCGAGTACAGTGATAAGAGAGCAAGAGCCGCTGCATCCTCGCCCGAATGCAGTGTTAAATGAGCAAGGGCTACCGCACTCTAATGGATGGAGGCTGCTAAAGAAGCTAGTTCATGAGAGTAAGATCAGATTTGGTTCTTGGAATATTGGGACACTGAATGGGAAGCTTTTTGAGGTGACACAAGTTATGAAGGATCGTAAGATTAATATATTATGCTTACAGGAAACTAGATGGGCTGGAGAGAGATCTAAAGAAATCGGAGTTAATGATTCTAAACTCTGGTTCACAGGAAAGGTAAATGGGAGGAATGGTGTTAGTATCATTGCAGATAAAGAATGGCGGAAGAATGTAGTGGAAGTTAAGTGGATTAAAGACCGAATCATATCTGTGAGAGTAATTGTGGGAAATGATACAATAAATGTTATTAGTGCATATGCACCCCAAGTAGGGGCAGAAGCACATCTTAAGGAGAAGTTTTGGGCAGATATTGAAGGGTTGATTCAAGGTATATCGGCAACCGAGAAAATTTTCATTGGAGGGGATCTTAATGGACATGTTGGGAAAGAGGCGGGATCATATGCAAGGGCGCATGGTGGTTTTTGTTTTGGGGAGTTGAATAATGAAGGGCAAACAATTATCGATTTTTCCTTGGCATACAATCTTAATATTGTTAACACATGCTTTAAGAAGCGGGAAGAACATTTAATTACATACAAAAGTGGAACTCACAAGTCACAAATTGACTTCTTTTTGGTAAGAAACCCTGATAGAAGGTTATGTACTAATTGCAAAGTGATTCCTGGGCATGGGGAGATCGTTCAACATAGACTTCTAGTTCTTGATGTGAGAATTAAATGTATAAGACAAAGGTGCCGAGCAGTTTTGAACCGAAAGATCAAGTGGTGGCAGTTAAAGGGGGAGAAGCGAGAGATTTTTAAGAGAAATCTATTGGATGAAGGGGTATGGGAGCCACAAGGAAATGCTAACAGCATGTGGAAGAATATGGCTATGAAGATTGAAATGGTTGCTAAAGCTACTTTAGGAGAATCAAAAGGTTTTGGACCACGAGATAAGGAGACTTGGTGGTGGGACAAGGATGTCCAAGAAAAGGTGCGGAATAAAAAGAATTGTTTTAAGGCTATACACTTCTGTAATAATACTGAAAATTGGGAAAAGTACCGCTTAGCTAAAAAGGAGACTAAGAAGGCAGTGAGTGAAGCTCGTGCTAAAGCATACGAGGGGTTTTATATGGAGTTAGGGAAAAAGACTGGGGAACAAAAGATTTACAAGATCGCAAAGATTAGGGAGAGAAATTTGAGAGATTTGGATCAAGTAAGATGTATAAAGGATGAAGAAGGTAAAGTTTTGATTACTGACAAAGATATTAAGAATAGATGGGAGGCCTACTTTTCTAAGTTATTCAATGATGGAGGTGAAGGTCTATCTTGTGAGTTGGGGGATTTAACAATTAGTGAAGATGGACTTAATAGGTCGTTTTATCGTAGAATTAGAGTTTGGGAGGTTAGAGAAGCTCTTAAGAAAATGGAAAATGGTAAAGCAGTTGGACCTGATGGTATACCGATTGAAGTTTGGAAATGTTTAGGGGAAGAGGGTGTGTTATGGTTATCTGAATTGTTTAACGAGATTTTACGGTCCAAGAAGATGCCTGATGATTGGAGAAAAAGTACTTTAGATCGAATTTATAAAAACAAAGGCGATATACAAAATTGTGCAAATTATAGGGGAATTAAGCTTATGAGTCATACAATGAAACTATGTGAAAAGGTAGAAACTACTATTTCTGAGAGACAGTTTGGGTTCATGCCAGAGAGATCCACAACAGAGGCGATATATCTACTAAGGGGGATAATGGAAAAGTATTGAAGTAGAAAAAGAGACTTACATATGGTTTTTATTGACTTAGAAAAGGCGTATGATCGAGTGCCAAGAGATTTACTTTGGAAAGCCTTAGAAAAGAAAGGAGTATGTGTTGCTTATATTAAAGTTATACAGGATATGTATGATGGGGTGTTGACTAAGGTTAGAACGCCGGGAGGTGAGACAAAAGACTTCCTTATAAGAATTGGCCTACATCAGGGATCAACTTTAAGGCCAGATTTGTTTAACTTAGTAGTAGATGCTCTAATTGAGCCTATAGAAGAAGAGGTCCCTAAGTGCATGCTTTTTGCTGATGATATAGTCCTTCTGGCTGAATCAAAAGAGGAGATTAATGATAAATTAGAGATATGGAGAAACACGCTGGAGTAGAAGGGTTTCCGTTTAAGTAGGAGTAAGACAGAATATATGCATTGCAATTTTGCAAATAGACAACTTAGAGGTGATTTGGAAGTTAAACTGGGAGAGCAAACAATCCCTCAAGTTACAAAATTTAGGCATTTGGGATCAATTATAAGACAAGATGGTGAGATTGATGATGATGTCAATCATAGAATTCAAGCTGAGTGGTATAAGTGGAGGAAAGCTACTGGAATACTCTGTGATAGAAAAGTACCCCATAAGGTAAAAGGGAAGTTTTATCGCACTGTTATAAGACCACCAGTATTATATGGTAGTGAATGTTGGGCTTTGAAGGGTCAACATGAACATAAAATGGGGGTAGCTGAAATGAGGATGTTGAGATGGATGTGGATGTGTGGTCACACAAGAAAGGATAAGATTCAAAATGATCATATACGAGAACGAGTTGGAGTGGCACGTATCAGTGAGAAAATGGTAGAAAATCGTTTGAGGTGGTTTGGACATGTACAAAGAAGGCCATTAGATGCGCCAGTGAGGAGGGTAGATCAAATAGACTGGAGTCCGATTAAGAGAGGAAGAGGGAGACCAAGGCTTACACTCAATGAAGTTGTAGAGCGAGATCTTTTAATAAATAATATATCTAAAGATTTGGTTACCGATAGAGCACAATGGCGTCGTGCGATCCATGTAGCTGACCCCACTTAGTGAGATAAGGTTTGATTGTTGTTGTTGTTGCTGCTACTAGTTAAGGTTTAAATTGTACAAACTTGGTTTTGCTTCTACTACTTGCTGATTTTTGTAGTGATCGATGCCTTTGGTTTTGTTCAGTACGGTGTTGAATAAAAAATAAATAAAGATTAATGAATTTTAAAAGCAACATTCTAAATTTGTTGTTGTTAAAATAACATTCAAATTAATTTTTACATCAGTCACCACGACATTTATTTTATTGACATAAATTTAGGACATACAACTACACTCTTGTATAATTTCCACCACAAACCAATGTGAAAAGTCATCCCTGAATTTGATCAGAAATTCAAGCATATATTAGGGCTAGTATAGGCCCATTTTGAGAGCATGTTGAAAAGATATAATACTCACTCCGGTCCTAATTATAAGATCACTTTGACTTTTTTGACCTTTTTTCCAGTAAAAAAAAAGTAGTTTCAGTCCCAAAAAAAAATCTTTTTTCCTCAAAACTAATTTATTCTACTTATAAACTAACTTATAATCTAATTTTATGTGACATATATTATAATTTAGTGGTCTAATTTGCTTACTTAACTTCCATAAAAAAAATCAAAGTGGTCTTATATTTAAGACCGGAGGGAGTAGAATGGGTTAAGATAAAAAATTTTCATTGAAGTTTAATTTTTTTTAGGAGACATGTTAAGAAATGTTGTTGGGTTCAATGTTATGCCAAAAGCTTCAAAACAATGTTTACCGTTGATAGTTTTAACATAAGGGGCAACTTTGTTTTAAAATTTCTGACGCAATTATAAACCTAAAAAACTATTAGGACAACATTGCTTCTAAGTTGAAACTTCCAAAACCAATTTGCACCTTAGTCATGAAAGAATTATAAGGGAAACTTAAGATACAATGTATTACATATCATATACAGGCATTTAGTCGATTAAATGAAGAAAAAGAAAAGGAAAGCAATTAAGTCATTTAATACATTAATTCTGGACAAATAATTATGGTGAATATAATTTAATATTTTTTGTCTAGAAACTCAACAAAATTCAAAGTCAACATAAACCATAAATGCTAACTAAATAATTGTGAAAAAGACTTCATTTTTCTTCTTAATGCATTTAATTATCATTCATAGAAACGTTCAAAAATTAACTTAAATATATAGTCACATTCATTCTTCTAGGTTCATTTCTTGAGAAAACTCTTTTTCGGTCTCGCCCCTAATCTATTAGTCTTCCTTCCATTATAAAAGAGTGCATCAGTCTCTTCAAATGGATACCCTGAAAAACGAAGCGAAACTAAAAGGGAAAAAAGTGATTGAGGAAATGATGATGGCGGGTTCTTCCTCCGGAGTTGACAAAAAGAAAGGGCTCAACCCTCTAGCGAAGGAATGGGATCCGATAACCGAACGAGCACCTGAAGAAAGAAGATGCCTTTACCTGGCATTTTCAAGTTGGAACCCACTCGATGAAGACGAGATAACTCTCTTCTTTCACCAGTAAACCTCTATCTTTCTTTTATGATAATTAAGGCCCATAATTTTAGTATTTGTCATCTATGGCTAATTTAAGTTATTATAGTTTCAATAGGTCAAGCATTTATAGATTTCTAGCCCTAAGGTATTTTTATTAAAATGAATTATTTGATAAAGCTTCTACTATTAACTTATTTTTCCATATATGGAATTCTGCATTTCTTCATTTGTCATGAAAAATGAAAATAATTCTCAAACTATGAATAACATGTATAATATATCTCATTTATTCTTACAAGAGTGTTCCCACTCAATAAAATGGAATGAATGAAAAATCTTATATTCATATGTCTAGGAGTGTCTCCACTAACCTCTTTCTCCATTTCTTCTCCACTTAATATCTCGAACAATGGGTTTAGTTTCAATGGTTGTGATCTATACAATGTAAAACTATTATTAGATCTCCACCATTGTAGATTTTCGTTATATTCAATATTAGCAGAGAAGTTTCTAACCGACTTTCATAACCAATGTTGGCATTTCTCAGTCTTAATTGAAAATGTGATTCAATATGATGCTCAATGTGGGTGAGACACCACTGAGGCCACTTGAGCCCTTTGTTATAAAATTGCGCCTCGTTACTCCTTTTGGTGGTGGATGGCTTGATTTCATTTTAGAACCTTTAACACACACCTCTAAAAAAGATTTAATCTTAAATTCAATAATTATAAGTGGGAAAATATTCATTGACTAACACATAATCATTCATAAAGTGATAGAATGGGTTAAGTTTACTGTGCTAGTCTTTCTTATCCACTATTTTGGTGAATTGATTTCTTTATTGATCCATGTCATAAAGTTTCAACAAAGTTTTATATTCTATGTTGAGGGTCTTAAACAATCCTCCAACGTTATATTGGCTTTAGATTCATCAATGAGGATGGTAGAAGAAGAACAAAGAGAACACTCAATGATGTTATTGAGCAAGATCTTTTGATTAACAATATATTTAGAGACTTGTTGTTGATTGAGCACATGGGCACAATGCAATCTATGTAGTCATCCTACCTAATGTGATAAGGCTTCTTATTGTTGTGATTTTGGTGAATTTATTTAATTTTTAACTTCAAAAGAAGAAAGCATAACTTTCAATGTTCACATTTTTACTCAATTTTCCATTTTGTTCTTATGTTTTTATTCGTATGGTTTCAAAATGTAAAATAAATGGTTTCAAAACATTAAACAAACTCTACACTAGGCATGAGTTGTCATACATACGATATTCGAATGTTGATTAACATGTGGTGTATGTTTATAGTGTTGATATAGAGGCTTATGTTTTAAATCTCATGAATTATAAATAATGCTGATATATTGAATGGTTTAAGAAATTATAATGCTAGATTTCAAATACTTCTTAGTTTTAATCTATTATGGTAAGATAATGTGTTAATATACTTAATTGGTATCATGGTATGGTTAGAAATACTTGTATCATCGTGTTGGCCTATTTAATCTGTAACTCATAGTAACTTTAGAGTTCCTTCTTTCAACAAAAGCAATGACTTGTTCCAATAAACTCAGTTTGAAGACCTAAATTATTCATTACGTTTCTTTTATGCTGTTTTGGTTTGAATTCAAAACCCTACCTCATTTTCTTATAAATATAATATCCTTTTGATACCTAAAACTAGTCATTAATTTCTCTCATCCAATGTTAATATTATCATGTATTTGTTCACATGACTTTTTGTTGTTTATATAAACTATATGTGTAGCTTAGTAACTATACAATTATTTTGTAACAGGATGTTTGGTAGATGTGTTGATAAGCTGAGTGTTATGTGGCCACAACAGAATGAAAATGCATTCATTTTTGGCAAAGTGTTCTTTCACTTTTCTGCAATTCCTGTGAGTATTCTGGGTAAGGAGAATCAAGTAGTGTTTGATGTTAATTCCAAAAGCCTTTGGTGCTTGAGGTTTGACCCATTGAACCAAAACAATGAAGAGTAGCAGTGTCATGCCGTCACTTTGATAATATATAGACCCTATCTATATTTATTATCCAAATAATATCTTCAATGTTGTTGCTTCATTCGGCGTTTGTGCCTTTGGACAAGAATAAAATTCTATGGTTGTTACTTTAATTAATCAATTTTAACATTAGAAGTGCTTTTGTTATCTTTAAATAATGTACAAACTCCATATACTATATTTCTGAAAACTCTAATGAAGAAATGGAGTTGGTTTGGATGAATACTTATTGTGCTTGTGCCTTTACACTCTCAAAAACCACAAAGGAACATGATTAGATTTACAAACTCTGTATATGCATGTAGATAATTAGTATGCGATTTGCCTCTGTTTAAGTAGATGCAATTAATTTGGGAAATATTTTTACAATAGTTAAAAATGGCATGTAATACTATTTCTTCAATTGGTTTAGATATAATCGGTGTAGAAACTGCAAGACTTTCTGCATTGGTTTCCAACAAGCATTTATAGGGTTAACTAGAACTAAAAAAATTTCTTCCCATTCTACAATTGTTATTGTCATAGCTTCTGTAGAAAATCACAATGTCACACCAACATAGGAAAAGAAGTTTCTACACTATTTATTGCCAGTGCTGGTGTGAAATTTTGATTTTGAATAATTCGACATGTTTCATACCCCGTTTTGCCATTGAAAACAGTAACAATTGTATATGTACAACACAACCAACAAACAATTAATAAATCCACGAACAAGCTAATTAAATCATCAGTCATAAGTGCACAATTTGATTGAAAGGTTATGTAATAACCCAAAAAGGATTTTGAAAAAAAACGAGTTAAATGGACGCAAGAAGGTATTTTTATGATATTGAATGCTAAATATATTTTTTTTCTTGAGAGTAACCAAGGGACACAGAAATTATCTTTATTGTCATTGAGGGCAAAGGATTTTTTTTTTGTTATTACTTTCCTTTTCTACCTTAGTTATTAAATTACCAGGGTACCCCTTTTTTCCTTTAATAAAACATGGGTTGTTGTCATTTCAGCTGAAAAACATAAATTATTTATATCATATATTTTTCTCTTTTTTGACAATTTGAATGGGAAGAAACAAGAGAAGCCTGAGAACTTCTGAAAGTTTGAAACATCATCACCTTTCTTCCGATCTGTCGTGGGAATGGGTGTGCCAAATTCTGTCCATTGTTGCTGTGGTGGCCTTCGTTTTTTCTCGCCCAGCTACCATTCGCTCTATTAGGTTCCCTAATTCTCTTTTTATTTTCTCCATTTTGGTTGATTTTGAGGTCTGAGCGTTCTCCTTCTGATTATTGGTGAGTGATTGAGTGAGAATGGTTTTGCTGGAATTTGAGGAACGATTGTTTGTTGATTGGAACGAAAAAGATTTTTATTGCACTCTGCCATGATTTTTTTTCGGTCAAAGATGAGGTTAAATCAAATGTCAAGAAATTTATATGGGGCTTGCATCTCTACTTTGCATTTTTCGATCCTTAAGATTGGAATGAAAAAGATTTTTATTGCACTCTGGCATGATCTTAATGTAAGTTTTGTCAGAAAATAAGATTTAGAAACTTTATATTATTAGGTTGATATTTTAATGTTATTTGGTTAGTGAACTTAGAACCATAGACTTTTCTCTGTACTTTGGCTTGAGGATAAACATAAGGGCCTTGATAAAATGTTTGAAGAAAAAAAAAGGTAATAAGTGGGTTGATACATAATGGTGATTGCTGTATGACCAAATATTTCATAAAGAGGTGTTTATGAAATTGCGTATAAGAGGAAATAAATTGGGTTAGATTGTTCAATTCTATGATGGAACTTTATACGGTGGTGGGAATTGTTGGAATGTATGTCTCTATATAAAAGGAGGGATGATATTTTTTTTTTCAGGTGTTTGGAATCTAGTTGAAATTTCTAAATGGCTATGGAACATATTATTAATTCAATTCAATATTATGATCCATGTATAAAGAAGCTAAAAGGTATGACTTTTCTATTACCTTGTATTTCAAATGGACATGGAATTGGAATGGAATGTAAAGATGGTTGACTTGAAATTACAAGGTTAAATTTATTTACTTTATGTTAGTCTTTGGGATGCATACAAAGTGTTTGATAAATGTTTGAGAAATAAACTTTAAGGAGGTGATCGAGGAATGAACATTGTTTGTGGTAGCGTTAGATGAAGTGTGGCATAAGAGTTATTTATTATTATTATATTATTTTCAATATTAAAATTTAAAAACAAATTTGGATGTTACATATAAAGTTATGGTGATCTATTGATTGAGGTCATTGAAGATTTGATTGTGTTTCTTAAGTTGTTGGAGAGTCAAGTAAAATGTTTCAAGGAACATGAGGTTAAGCTTAAATGTTAAGATTGGTTAATAGATAATTAGTATGAGGCACGTGGTTCTACCTTTACTAAATGGAAGATTATGATTACATAAAGCCTGTAGAAGAAACAACAATGGTTTTGTTTTGATCAGTGGAAGATTAAATAATGAATATTAGTTGGAGGGAAAGTGAGTTACACACACACTCTTGGGAGTATGAGGTAAATGAATATAGTGTCCCATTCTAATTGATAGAAATAATATTTTTATACTTCTCATGTTTTAATTTGATTATCATATTTCATAAACCATGATTTCACTATGAAAAATTATTTGGGTCATTACAATTTCTCATTGACATCGGAATTGAGCTAATGATGACCAGATAATAGTGATTTATTTATTTTTATTTGTTATTTTCCATAATCATTATATGAAGCATTAATGTCTGTGAATCAAAAGAGAAGCTTGATACATTCTTATAAACTTTCATGCTCAGATTATTTAATGTGAATATTCCCTTATGAGTTTATTGTCTATAGAAGTTGTTATTAAAGTACAATTGACCCCAAGTATGCTTCAACACGTTTTTCTTAAGAGGATTGAATACTAAACACTGGTTACAAATAGTATTACTGTTGGTCCTTAGCGTGTCATGGTAAACTGGAGCTTGTTTAACGTTCGTGAGCATAGTACTCACACTTGATATTTGTGAGATTTCTTCTCTGTTTGTTGATCGTGAATCTTGTACCTACACTTGTTTTGTGAAATTGTGTTGTGCTCGCTAGGTTACTTACCCTCATGGACTATGTGTCCATACTTGTGTGTGTGGCCTTATGCTGTGCTTGGTTAGTTATCTTCTAGACTGTGTGTCTACGCTTGTTACTTGTTCCGTTGAAATCCTACGAAAATATGAGATTTGAGATTTATTGTTGACAAAAAATTCGATTTATCAAGCAAAATGTTTATCACACATTTGATTAATCATCTTTATATAGGTTTATTTATGTTTATATTTATATACTTTAGAAGCTGAAATTTAGCATCATGCTTTATTATGTAAAGTCAAATTTGTCTCAATTAAATTCCTTTATGCATTTCATTAAATATTATTAATGGGATACTATTCACTCTAAAATACTTTTTCGGCATTCAGAAAGTGTAGCTGACCTTGCATCTCCTCCTCTTACTAATCTTTGAGGGATTCTGGTGTTGACTTGAAGTTGAAGTGTCATTTAAAGCATTCTTATTTAATGTAATGACGACTTTTGAACTCATGTAAGTAATTTAGGAGCTCCACGTAAGGATAGTTAGAAGTTATGCTTTTGATATATGTTGCATGCATGTTAATATGGAGTATACTCCTTTTGTTGAATTGTTATTGAAGATGCGGTTGTACAGTTTTTGGGAGGTCCCATTTACAGTGGAGGAAATTCTTAAGAAAGTTTATACATTTTGTTATATAAAATATAATCATACTCTTTTTATTATATATTGTAAATACATTTATATATAAGCATAGAAAATTTCACATATTTAAGGCTTAAGGGATGTGAGTTCTCTCGTATTCCGAGCCGGTCACCCCTAAATTTTTAGGGCATGACAGGATATACTTGCATAGATGCGAGATGCAATAACAAATATATATATATATAAAAGGTTAAAGTATATTTTTGGTTCTTTATCTTTGCATCAAGTCTCTTTTTAGTCTCTTAACTTTGAAAAGTGCACTTTTAGTCCTTTTTATTAACACCGTTAGTTCTATTTAACGGAAAATGCTGACTCAACAAATCTAAAAAGTAATTTTATAATTAAATATTAATAAAAAGGTCAAATTTTAAAATATAAGAATTATTATACTAGATATTTAAATTTAAACATATTTTGTCAACATATAACTATAAAATCATCGTTCAATTTTGTTGACTCAGCACTTTCCATTAAATGAAACTAACGATGTTAGCGAGAAAGGACAAAAAGTGCAATTTTCAAAGTTAAGTGGCTAAAAGAAGACTTAATGCAAACATAAAGGACTAAAAGTATACTTTAGCCTAAAAAAATTAACAAAAATATATAAAAAAATGTAAATTTATGAGTTCCCTCCATGTTCCATCTACCATCATCACTCTTACCGAAGCAAAGGAGATAGAGCAAGCTTCCAGTTTGGATGCTTATCACCTTAACGATTAATACTTGCCTGGGTGAGATACACTAACAAAAATTAAATACGAAAGGATATAAAAGAATAAAATTATGTTAAATGTCTCTTAATATTAGAAATACAAATGACTCATATGGAGTATCTTTACTCCACTGAGGCCTTTCCAAAGCTAAGGCCCTACTGTCCTAACGTTAACATTTTAAATGCAAGGGATGATATCGGCATCTCATTAACTAATTAAATTCTATATTGATGTGTAATTATTATGTGCTCGTGAGGTGCCAAAAGGACAGCTAAAATACATATTCATCACCTACAATAACCATATCATTTTGACATATATAACAAATACAAAAGATGAAGTCAATATATATTCTCATCTCTGGTTCAATATAATGTTAGCCTCTTCTCCTCCTTTTCACCTTTTTTACCTGTGACATGTTGAAGTCCTTGATTACAGCTTAGGGATGTAATAGGTTAACCATACAGATCCTTAAGGTGGCATGCCACATGGCATAACATATCGATCAACCTTATGTTCTTCCTTTCCATTTATTAACTATCTTTTAGCCATCAAAACTACCAATACACCTACATTATTATTCTAGAGAAATTTCAAAATTTACATGGACAATACATATCATTCATATTCCCATAATATAACCAAGAGACCATGTCAATCGGTTCAAGTTCTCAGAAAGGGATGTGCTCTTAATATAGAAAGTTCATGATGTGATTTATAACAAACATAGTACTTATAAGTTTAATAGATATAAAAATTGTAAAATCCTATACTAATTTTCATTTTTAAATCATCATTACATCCAAAACCAATTACATTTCCAATAAATCCGACGGAACCCAATTATAAGAACAAACTATGTAAGAAAAAGAAACCGCTTAAATCAATATGTTCAAAAGGCTAACTATGATAGAAAAGAGATTATCATAATTTTATGAGTTTAGTTAAACAATTCGGTCTTAACTACAATAGAAAAGAAAACACTAAATGAAAATAGTCTATCATAGTTAAAGAAAATATTAGTCATCTATAAAACTTAACTACGATAGAAAATGATCTATCATATTTATTAGAAAACAAGATGATAATTGAGAGCCATTTATCTGTAACATCCCAAAATTTAGAAAAGAAGAAATAAAGAGTTACTTAAGATCTTCTGGTATTATTTAGTAATTAAAAAGACTTATATATATATATATATTTCCGAAGTTCAAGTATTTTTAAAGCCTTATAAAGCTTATTTTTAATGTGACAATTTTGTGGAAATTATTTTTAAGACTCAATGAAAATTATAGTAATAGAAAATCCCCAGTTTGGTATAAGGATTTATTTATATGAATTATTATTAGGGAAAATTCCAAAAAAAGACCCTCAAATTATAAAAAGGACACTTTGCTACAATGAATTTCGGAAAGGACAGTTCAGTACAATGACTGAATTGTTCAACCCTAAATTAAAAGGAAATGTCTAAAATGCCCTTGGTACAAATTATTTTTTAAGTAAAGGAGCCCACTACCACCAGCCGGCGGGGGACCCCTGGCACGTGGCAGCCCTACAACCTACCACTTGGTGTAGTTTGGTGCTACCACGTGACAGGTGGACCTTAAAAAAAGAGACACGAATGAGGTGGTGGGATTCGAACCCACCCCCAAAGGCTTGGTGGTAAGGCTTCCTTCCTTACCACCAAGCCAAGCCTTACCACCAAGCCACCATTGCCCTTTGTTATACATGTGGCAAAATATATATATAAGGGATTACCAAATCCGTATGAGGAATTACTAACTTGGGATAAGGGATTACTATTCACCTGCAAGAGTACGGATCGCAACGTAGTAATAAATTATCGTCCCACAGAGATTTGTTTTAAAACCCCAATCAAACAACAGGCTAATGAACTCAATTAAGTTGAACAAATCAAATTCTTTTAGAATTGGTTTTGAAAACTAATTTTAAAATAAAAATAAAGAAACAAACAAGAAAGATTTAATTTATCAATGAACTAAGCCTAGGATTAATTCTCACCATTGTATTTCATGAACCCTAATTAATTTCCCTTCCTTTAGTCTTTAAATAACAATTTATGTTTGCCTAAGATTCTAAAGTACTTGAAACGCTCTCTCGAGTCAAAATCAATTATATACTTTTCATTAAACTTGCTCAATCTCTTGTTACAAATTAATGAAAGTATGCCTTAAGATCCAACCTTAATCTGACAAAACTAGGTCGATAGATATATCTCTATTCTACCCGACAAACCATCCGTTAGTTGATTTAAACTTCAAGTCTAGTCTGATTTACCCTAGTTCTACATCTAAACTATCTCTCTCGAGTATAATTTAAATGAACAAATCACTCTAAAGGGTGATCAGTCAATTAGAGGCATTAAGAACAAGATAAATCAACATAAATAGTCATTAAATTCTAAAAGAAAAGGAAACAATTAGGTTTCAATCCATACAAGGTTTGAATCAATCCTAGAACAGAAGATTTAGCTACTCATGAATGGATTAAACCAGAAAATAAAAAGAAATCCCATGTTTAATTCACCAAAGTAACAAAGAATTGAAGAAAACAAGAAGAATCTATCACCTAGGGCAAGAAACTCCTCCAATTTTGCTTCTCAACCTCCAATTTTGCAAACCCTAGCTCCAAATATGCGTGCACCGATGAGTCTAATGGTTCCTATGGGTTCTAGGGTTCAAAGGAGGCTGATTCTCCTCTAATTTTCGTGCCTTAGATGGTTTAAAAGGATAAAAAATGAATCTGTGCGAAGTCAGAATTTTTAGGGATTTTCGCGCCGTGCCATGGCACTCAGGTGCAAGTGCCATGGCACCAGAGGCAATTTCTAGCAATTTTCAGCAATTAAACTCCAGCTTTCTCCAATCTTTTTCCTTTGCATTTCTTCTCCTTCCTAGCTTATAATATCCATTTGTACCTATCAAAATCATGCATAAATGTGAGGGAATCATGCCAATCAATTTTTCTAATAAATTGTCATATTTATTTCAAAAATAATTAAATTAAGGTTATATGACAAATTTGCATAATTTGCTCTAAATTTAATTAGCATTGATGACTCCCCAAATATCTTCTAAATAAGCCTTAAATCAATGTTAAATGGGGAGTCATCACACCCCTACACTTGCACATTTGCTTGTCCTCAAGCAAAAGAAAATCACATTACAAATAAAAAGAGCATTACACATGAAATATTTAGACAAAGAGCATTACACCCCCACACTTTGATATTGCTATCAGTTATTATTTCAGTTAATGATTTATCAGAATGAATCACCAAGCCAACAACTTTAAACAATTGTAATCATCTATCAACTCACCTTGATCAAAGGAATAGAGCATAACAAGGACAACAATATGATTAATAAAGGAATATTATGCTTCCTAACTCCTATAGAAAATTTAGGTTCTCTTAATTAATTCAGTATGTATTCAACACAAAAAGGATCCTCAGGTTATATTTTTTTTTCTTTTTACTTGCTTTTTCTTTTATTTTGATTTAATCTTGAGTTGTTGTAGGTCCCCTTTTGACGCGACCCTGCACATGGATGGTACAGCACCGGTTACTCAGTTACTCAAACATTATCTCAAGAGGCTTTTAGCCCAACTCTTAACCTCTTTGACTTAACCGTTTGACACGAATGCCAACATTGGTTATGAAGTGCCCCCGGTTACTAAGTTAAGTCTAGAAAGGCCAGCGGAGTTGTGTATCCAATTTTTTTTTTACACTTTCTTTTTTCTCTTTTTTTTATAACCTGAATCATATCCTAAAACAAATAACTAAATCAAGAAAGATAGTCAAATTTCCTAGAGGAATTAGGAATCAAAGTATTCATAAATTAACCATTTGTTTGCCTTGTTATAAACTACTCCTTTTTTCAAGGTTCATCTCAAAATTTATACAAAAGGCTAAAGTATATGGCTTAGTTGAAATATTCTTCCTATTATAATATTTTAATTGTTTTTATAGCCATTCTCAAAGATGGGTAAAAGCTCAAAATCTAAATCAATCATAAGCAACGCACTCATTTCAATTTTAACAAATTCATTTTCAATTGCATACAAGAACAAGAAATGCAAGCATGATTTTCAACCCCTCCCCCACACTTAAAATTCACATTGTCCCTAATGTGAATAAAACAATAAGACACATATGAGAGAGGTAAAAAGATAAGGAAAAGTAAGCTAATACTCCCCTTGATAAGTCTTGAAGGAGGGAATGCTTGACTCTAAGACAAAGGAGGTGGATGATGAGGAGGATGAAGAATGAATTAGGGTCAATGGGAATGGGGTATTGGGATTTTTTTTTCTTTTAGTTAATTTAATTACTAACAAGAAAGAAAACAAAATTGGATTTTTTTTTTTGAATTTTTTTTCGAATTTTTTTTCAAATAATAAAAATAATCTAAGAATTTAAAATTTAAAATTTAAAATTTGAAATTTTTTTAAAAAAAAATGACTAAAATAATCTAAGAATTTATAATTTTGAATTTGAATTTGAAAAAAAAAAATTATTTTTTTTGTGAAAAAAAATGACTAAAATAATCTAAGAATTTAAAATTTTGAATTTGAATTTGAATTTTTTTAATTTTTTTTTAAATAGCAAAATTAGTGCCATGGCACTTTAGGAAAATGCCGTGGCACCAGAGAGCATGCTTAGCAACCTTTATATGTGTCCTCTCTGGTGCCATGGCACTTTGGCAAAATGCCGCGGCACCAGAGAGCTTGTCATTGAAATTTATAAGTAGTGCCATGGCATTTTGGCAAAATGCTACGGCACCAGAGAGCATGTTCACTTGAGTAAACTTTTGGTTGCTAATTTTGAAAAAATTGTGTCACGTCATTATCCCAAAAGGTCATGGCACCTAAAACAAAATGTTACCTAAATTATCAAAACAAAATAACCCCAATTTCCTCATTACCCTCCTAAAATATTGAAATTAACTCCCTAAATGCCACCTAGATTTGGTATTCCATCTATAAAATCCTTCATCACATTGAACTACTCTTATATTACACAAGATCTCACAAGCCAAGGTAATTCACATACCATTTAATCACTCGTATTTGATCAAAGAATATCTAAACCATATCACATGTATGAAAAGCAAAAAAACTCATTGCATAATATAAGAGCAACATTACTTCCCTGAGACTACAAGTGGCCTCCATGTTTAGTAATTGCTCTTGCTTCCTCAAATTGATTCCACAGCATTCGTTTTCTACCTACAAAATAGAAAAGACCAAACGTAAACCTACCTACAAAAACAAGAAAAATGCAAATGAAAAGGAAAGTTCAGAACTTGGGTTGCCTCCCAAGAAGCGCTTAGTTTATAGTCCTCCAGCCTGACTTTTCTGGACTCATGGTGGGTTCTTGAGGTGGATGGTGGATAAAAGACAATCCACGTTTCCTCCCCAATAATGCTTTAAGCATTGTCCGTTAGCATGAAACCTTTCACCTTTCTTGTTCTCAAGTTCAACATTCTCCAACTTTGATGCTTGCACCACAGTAAACGGTCCACACCATCTTGATTTAAGCTTGCTTGGGAACAACTTTAGCTTGGATTTGTAGAGAAGTACTTGTTGTCCCGGCTCAAAATGTTTAGGAACAATTTTTTTGTCTGATGGCCTCTTCTCTATCTCTTTGTTGAATCTAGCATGCTCAAGTGTAACGAGTCGATGCTTCTCCTTCTCATTGAGTTGCAAAATACTATTCTCAAGCATTGGTGGTGCCTCACTAGATGGCTTCAAAGAATAGCTCAATGCCTTAGGGGCCTTAAGTGGCTCAAAAGGTTTGAACTTGGTATGAGGGAATGCTCCAATGCCGAATATCTCTTCACATTTGCCCTGCTTGGCATCTTTAGAATCCTTTTATCCAATCAAGAGTTCTTCCAAAGGATCTTTGATAACTGGTTCACGATGCTCCTCTTGAATCACATCTCCCAACCTATCAGTGAAGTAACACTGACTATGCTCATCCTCATGAAATCTTAGTGCTTGAGACATGTTAAAGACAACTTGCTCATCATTTACTCGCAAGGTAATTTCACCCTTTTCAACATCAATGAGTGTTCTTACTGTGGCCAAGAATGGTCGTCCCAATATGATTGGGATTTTCCAATCCACCTCGCAATCTATGACAATGAAATCTGCAGGGAATATAAACTTGTCAACTTTTACCAACACATCCTCAATGATACCACGAGGTCTAGCTATGCTGCGATCTGCAAATTGTAATGTGACCGTGGTAGGTCGTGGCTCACCGAGCCCCAATTGATTGAAGACAGCAAGTGGCATGAGATTAACACTAGCTCCTAAATCACATAGAGCTTTTCTGGCGAAGTTAGTACCTATATTGCATGGAAAATAGAAACTTCCCGGATCCTTAAGCTTGGTTGGTAACTTTCTCTGAATAACTGCACTACATTCTTCAGTCAAAGCAACAGTTTCAAACTCATTGAATTTTCGTTTCTTGGATAAAACATCCTTTAGAAACTTGGCATATTCGGGCATAGACTCTAAGGCTTCAGCAAAAGGGATGTTTATATGAAGCTGCTTGAACATATCAACAAACTTCTTGAATTGAATATCTTCCTCTTTCTTCTTTAATCATTAAGGAAACGGAAGTGGAGGCACATAAGAAGTAAAGGATGGTGCCTTTTCTTGCTTCTTTTTATCTTCCCTGTGCTTTTTAGCTCTAGCATCCTGTTTGTTCTCTTCTTGCTTCCTCTTTTTGATGCCATCTTCTTCCATGACTATTTCTTCAGTGAAATTGTCATATTTGTCTAGAGCGACTTTATCATTAGCTTTATCGCACATTCTACTTGGTGTAGCCGCATCTAGTCGTTGCTTCCCACTTCCTACATTGATTGCCTTACATTCCTCAACATGATTACTTTTAGGATTGGGGATGGTATCACTTGGAAGACTTCTTGTTGACATAGCATTCATGTGTGAGGCCAACTGCCCCATTTGCAATTCAAGATTCTTAATTGCTGTCTCGTGAAGAGAAAGAGTCACTTTAGTTTCAGCCCTTTTTACTTTCTTGGTTAGCTAAGATTTGAGCTAACATCTTCTCCATTCTAGACTCTCATTCCTTAGTAGGAAATTGCCTGGATTGTACTTGAAAGCCTGGTGGTTGATTAGGCTTAACACTAGAAGAAGGAAGTTGATTCATGGTCTGCCCATTACTCCAAGAGAAATTTGGATAATTTCTCCATCCTGGATTATAAGTTTTAGAGTAAGGGTTATTTTGAGAGTTTTGAAATTTACCCATGTAGTTGACAGATTCAGAAGCCATGTAAAGAGGGCAATGATCCGGCAAATGAACGTCATTGCATTGATCACAAACAATAGGGGTAGCATAAATAGATTGCACACTTTGAGAGTTTCCTTGCTTCAATTGATATTCCAATGACTCAAACCGCTTGTTTATTGAAGAGAGAATAGCGGTCATTTGAGATGAAGAGTCATCTTTAATGGTGGAAACAGGTTGTGTAGTCCTCCTATCAGTGCCTTGAGTATTGTTTGCAGATAGTTGATCCAAGAGTCTGATCACCTCATTAACAGGTACATTACGATATCCTCCATTAGTCATTGAATCAACCATCGCCTTAGATTGAGGATTAAGGCGGTTACAAAATATCTGAACTACTACCCATTTGTCCACCCCATGATTAGGGCATCTCTTCATCAGCATCTTATATCTCTCCCAAGCTGCATAAAGATGTTCATCTGAGTGTTGTCTAAAGCTCAAAAATTCATCTCGAGCTTCCACAGATTTATCATCAGAAAAGAAACGAGCTCTAAACTTGCTTTCAAGCTGATCCCAAGAATTAATGGATCCTTCCGGAAGATTATTAAACCAGTCTCTAGCTGTGCCTTGTAGAGACAAAGGGAATAAACGAAGCCTTAGAACATCTTGAGGGATTCCGTTTTGCTTGAAAGAGTCACAGACTTCCAAGAAATACATAAGATGCTTGTTTGCATCTTCATTGTAGAGCCCATGGAACATTCCGTGTAACTGCAGCATTGTGATCATAACAGGTTTGATCTCAAAAGAGTGTGCTGTCATCTCTGGCATCCGAATGCAAGATTGCATGCCCCTCATATTACGACTAGCAAAATCATTGACCGTAGCTCTATCATACTCATCGTCAGCCATAGTTTCAGCTTTAGATTCAGATTCAGATTCAGTCTCAGTTTCAGCTTGTGTATTGTCAATGAATTCCACTCCTTCAAGTATCACTTCCAATCCGTCTGGATATATACGCTGCATATGCCGAAAGGGTACCTAGAAGAAGAAAACCAAAACGCGAGTATCAAACTAGAAAAAGAATAAAAACAAAACAAAAACAACTATGAATGAAAATTATAAACTAACCTAACAGTTCAATCGAAATTTACTAACACTAGCCTAGGGTTGACCAAGAGATTTTTACAAATCCCCGGCAACGGCGCCAAAAACTTATTCGCCCGCAAGAGTACGGATCGCAACGTAGTAATAAATTATCGTCCCACAGAGATTTGTTTTAAAACCCCAATCAAACAACAGGCTAATGAACTCAATTAAGTTGAACAAATCAAATTCTTTTAGAATTGGTTTTGAAAACTAATTTTAAAATAAAAATAAAGAAACAAACAAGAAAGATTTAATTTATCAATGAACTAAGCCTAGGATTAATTCTCACCATTGTATTTCATGAACCCTAATTAATTTCCCTTCCTTTAGTCTTTAAATAACAATTTATGTTTGCCTAAGATTCTAAAGTACTTGAAACGCTCTCTCGAGTCAAAATCAATTATATACTTTTCATTAAACTTGCTCAATCTCTTGTTACAAATTAATGAAAGTATGCCTTAAGATCCAACCTTAATCTGATAAAACTAGGTCGATAGATATATCTCTATTCTACCCGACAAACCATCCATTAGTTGATTTAAACTTCAAGTCTAGTCTGATTTACCCTAGTTCTACATCTAAACTATCTCTCTTGAGTATAATTTAAATGAACAAATTACTCTAAAGGGTGATCAGTCAATTAGAGCCATTAAGAACAAGATAAATCAACATAAATAGTCATTAAATTCTAAAAGAAAAGGAAACAATTAGGTTTCAATCCATACAAGGTTTGAATCAATCCTAGAACAGAAGATTTAGCTACTCATGAATGGATTAAACCAGAAAATAAAAAGAAATCCCATGTTTAATTCACCAAAGTAACAAATAATTGAAGAAAACAAGAAGAATCTATCACCTAGGGCTAGAAACTCCTCCAATTTTGCTTCTCAACCTCCAATTTTGCAAACCCTAGCTCCAAATTTGCGTGCACCGATGAGTCTAATGGTTCCTATGGGTTCTAGGGTTCAAAGTGAAAGTGGCAATCGCACAAGAGGGGGGTGAATTGTGCTATTAAAAAAAAATTAAAAGGAATCAATACAACACAAAATTTATACTGGTTCGGCCAACACTGCCTACGTCCAGTTCTCCAACACTCTGTTGGGTTCCACTAACCACAGGTTTTACGAGCACAGGTTCACCTGTCAACCTTTACAGAGTTTTAGAATCTCTAAACACTCCCCTTTACTACCTGTAAGGAAATATCCCTGTTCTAAAGCACCAAGCTTTCAGAACAACCTCAAACAGTAGAGGATTTCAATAAATACGTTCACTTAATGAACTGATTTTGATAAACACTTAAGTACATATGAAATTTCTAAGACAATAAATACAGAGTAATGAATGAGCTTGTGAATATTCTCGTTGTTCGTCTCTACTCAATAAATGCTTGAGTTCTGTATTTATATCTTCTTCAGATTTTGCCCTTTTGATTCAACATTCAAGAAGCCGTTTGAATTTAGACGTTGGGAGCTCATAGCCATTGGCATTAAATGCAGCTTCTTTATCGGGCTTAACTCTCTGCTCTAGCTTCAACTACTTCTTGCATAGGGTGAGCTAAGAGAGAGACAGACTCAGCGCTCTGAGCATTCGTACAAATAGTACTTTCTGGCAGCTTTCTATTAGCGCTAGCTTGATCTGTTATCGCTAATCTCATAGAGTGATCTGCACTTAAACTGTTAGCTAACCAAATAGTCATATATAGCACAGAGGTTACTATCGCAAGCTTAATCCATTAGCTCAATGAGATAGATAATATATGATTCAGTGAAGAAGTTTTATTGAGCACTCATTATCGATAGACATAAGCATTATCGCTAGCATATTAGCTTGCTCATTAGCTTTAGAGATACTGGGACGATTATTCAATAGAATTTCAGGGTATCATAGTATCGATAACTTAATACATTATCACTAGCAACTACGTTAGCTCATTTGACTCTTGCTCTCATGCACTAGCTATCTGAATGATTATTATCTAAAGCACTTTAGCTATCGATAGCTTAACCTGTTATCGCTAGCTGATTTCATTAGATCAAGAACTAAGTTTATTTTTCTGCTAGCTGAGTTATCAATGAGCTTCTAGCGATGGATTCTTCTTTAGCGATAGAGAATGACTTAGCGATAGATAATGTCTTTGATATTTCTAAGTCTTCATTCGCTATTCCTTTCAATCAATTTGTTATGGAAATTTACTTATCGATAGAGATTTTCATTCTTATTGATCTGCTAAGTTATCATTTCTTATTAGCGATATTTTTCATAGATCAGTCTTCATCAAAACTTAAGATTCTAACACAAAGGAGGCTGATTCTCCTCTAATTTTCGTGCCCTAGATGGTTTAAAAGGATAAAAAACGAATCTGTGCGAAGTCAGAATTTTTAGGAATTTTCGCGCCGTGCCATGGCACTCAGGTGTAGTGCCATGGCACCAGAGGCAATTTCTAGCAATTTTCAGCAATTAAACTCCAGCTTTCTCCAATCTTTTCCTTTGCTTTTCTTCTCCTTCCTAGCTTATAATATCCATTTGTACCTATCAAAATCATGCATAAATGTGAGGGAATCATGCCAATCAATTTTTCTAATAAATTGTCATATTTATTTCAAAAATAATTAAATTAAGGTTATATGACAAATTTGCATAATTTGCTCTAAAAAGCTCTCAAAATTCCTTTAATTAGCATTGATGACTCCCCAAATATCTTCTAAATAAGCCTTAAATCAATGTTAAATGGGGAGTCATCAATTACCAACACATTTATATTTAATTACCAACTTCTTTTGTTCGTCCCTAGAAATGTATAAGGGATTACCAACAAGTTTATATCCAATTACCAACATCATTACCAACTTCTTTTGTTTGTTCCCAGAATTTTATAAGGCATTACCAAATCCGGATAAGGCACTACCAACTTGGGATAAGGGATTACCAACACGTTTATATCCAATTACCAACATCATTACCAACTTCTTTTTGTTTATTCTCAAAATTGTATAAGGGATTACCAAATCTGGATAAGGCGTTACCAACAAATCAGATAAGGGATTATCAACTTTGGATAACGGATAAGGGATATAAGCATGCATGTTGATAATCCATGTTGGTAATCCATTATCGAAATATGGTAATCCCTTATCCAGATTTGGTAATGTCTTATACAATTTTGGGAATCAACAAAAAGAAGTTAGTAATGATGTTGGTAGTTGGATATAAATGTGTTGGTAATCCCTTATCCCAATTTGGTAATGCCTTATCCGGATTTGGTAATGCCTTATAAAATTCTGGGAACGAATAAAAGAAGTTGGTAATAATGTTGGTAATTGGATATAAACGTGTTGGTAATCCCTTATCCCAAGTTGGTAATGCCTTATCCGGATTTGGTAATGTCTTATACAATTCTGGGAACAAACAAAAGAAGTTGATAATGATGATGGTAATTGGATATAAACGTATTGGCAATTCCTTATCCCAAGTTAGTAATTCCTTATCCAGATTGGTAATTCCTTATCCCAAGTTAGTAATTCCTTATCCAGATTTGGTAATCCCTTATACAATTCTGGTAAAATATTAAGAAGAAATGAAAGATAGAATATATATATATATATTTTACAACATATATAACAAAAGGCCATGGTGGTAGCCTTACCACCAAGCCTATGGGGTTGGGTTCGAATTCCACCCCCCTTATTCTGTCTATTTTTTTAAGGACCCCGTCACGTGGCAGCCCCACACTGTGCCATGTGCGATGATAGTAGTGGGCCCCTTTACTTAATAAAATAATTTGAACCAAGGGCATATTAGACATTTCCTTTTAATTGGGGTTAGACAATTCAGTTATTGTACTAAACTGTCCTTTCCGAAATTTGAGGGTCTTTTTTTGAAATTTTCCCTTATTTTTAGAAGAGGATCAACTAAATTGAAAGTAAATAAAAGCTTTGTTTTAAGAAATTAAAAGGAAAAGTATATATTTTTTACATTTAAATGACCTCTTTAATTTGCCCTTCACAGGAAAATATCTTTAACTATAATCAGAAGGGTATAAATGTCATTTAACCCCCATCGAACACCATCATCAATTTTTGTTTTTATTTGTGCTACTGAATGTTCATGTGAATATAAGGTTCTATATTGCAACGAAAAAGGTTGTGATTTGTATTATTTGATGCTTCTTGTTTTTGGTTTCTGGATTTGATTTCAATTTCATGGGGGAAGTACAATATCTGGATATGGGATTGATGAAGAAGCTGATGAACAAGAGGGGAAGGGCCAAATTTTTGTTCCCAGTTGAGGGTATTTAGGTAATTTCATATTGTAAATATATATATAAATCATAGTTAATTCCTCACTTCCCTTGGTGTACCAAATATACATTAAAACTCACTTTCACCTCCACCTCCACCTCCACCTCCATTTACATCAAAACCTCTTCCATTGTACGAAACGGCTAATAAGTTCTTCCCCCTTCCCACTTTCGATTCATTCATCATTACCATCCCATCTGTTTCTTTTTCAAGTGAGAGAGAACAAGAGAGGTTGCCGGAGGTTCTAGCTATGATCGACGCTGGAGAAGATGTCCATTGGGACATGCAAGAGCAGATTTAAGCTTAGGTGAGCCCCCTCTATTCATTTCTACCCTTGGTTCTTTCGATTAGTTTCATTTTAAAAGGAGGGTTTGATCGGGTTTTTGAGTTGGGTGTTTTGAACCAATTAAATTGAAGCTACAACTTAAATACTGAGTTCCCCTAAAGAAATTTCAGTTTGCATGATGTTTTTTGTGTGGATTTAATTTTGAACTCCTTTGCTAAAGCTACTGTTCATCGTCGAGATTCTTTGAATTTCGACCTTAACGAAAGTAAAGTGGTGTCTAGAATTAGTTAGGAATAGATTGGAGTTAATTTTTGAGCTTATTTGTGTGATTGGAACTTTCAATGGTAATTTTGAATCCAAACCATAGTGCTCTGTTCTGGTTGTCTTGTTCGATGAAGTAAAGTTTTAAATTCTTTGCTTAGGGACCATAGAATAGTAAAAGTGGTTGATTAATATACTTGTTATATGAAACCTGAAGCTCAAATGCTGACAGGCCAATTTTCTTTAAATGGTTGAGGATTTCCTAGACCGAAATTATGACATTAGTTTAGAATATTTTAGAGAATTTCTGGGCTTTGAAAGAGATTATGTTCAAAAGTTCAACAAAAAGAAAAGTGTCTATGTGTAGCTGATTATGTATAATTTAAGAGTTGGAAATTTATATAGTTTAAAGGAAGGGATGTTTGATTTTCTAAGAAGAATTAGATTGGTCAAATGTACTATAAGAATTTTATATGTTGTTGAAGGTCTTAGAGCTGAACATTTAATATTGGGGAAAATTGATGGGATTGAAGAGTTGTTATAATGAAATTGTTTCAGTGTTTCTTGGGCAATTTAAATGAGTTCAAAAGCTGACTTGAATAATTGATAACTGGGAATATATGTTTGTAAATTTGGTGGACTCAAGTACTGTTATATATGGGTATAAAGAGCTGATTTTGCTGTCAAGTCTTAATTTTAGAATCTGAATTTAAATAGTGTTGGGGTTTCCCAGGGGTTAAATCCAATGGCTTAAGGTTTCAAATGAATGGTGCTTGTTGAGATTATGAATGATATTTTTATGATAGTGAAATGAGGATCTATGTCTTTATTTCTTATGGTGACATATTTTAAGAATAAAAGATTAAATAATTGAACATGCCAAAGAACAATTAGTATAATGGGGTTATTATGTGAATGTGTTTTAGGGAAGTAAAGTTTCTATTTTAAAGGATGTTGTTCAGATTTGTATTGCTTAATTTTCATTAATGTAAACACGTCAAAAGGATAGAATGTTAAAACATAAAAGGCTAAGTTCCATCAGAGTATTCAAGGTTTGCTTGGTTGATCATTGAGTTGAGCTCATGACTTTTATTTAAGAATGATGGTTGTGCAAATTGGAATTGTTTTTCCAGATTACTAGATACTAGATACTAGATGTTGCGGTATGGATGGTTTTAATGGTGGAAAATTTACAGGTTAAGATGACTTCTTGTTTTATAGGAAGTTTAAAGATTTTGAGTCTTTGAGCTAAAAATGGTTTGTTGTTACTATTATGGTTAATACTTGGAAACTGAAATTTGGACTGAATATACACTGTTATGAAAGGAATGAGTATTTAAATTGGTTAAACTATATCTAAAGAAAGATTGATTGATGTATTTAAATGATTAAAGTTTAGAAACTGATTGTGGAACGTTTTTTGGAGCTATCAAAAAATACAGATGGGTAAGAGAGTTTTGGTCAAAAAAAAAAGAAGAGAGAGAATGGGTAAGAGTTTTATATTAGTTAATATAACGTGATTTAGGATTGGTTGTTTTATTGATATGGGGCTTGTGAGAATAAAGTTTGAAATTTTGTGAGTTAAAGCTAACATTAGTATCATATGAATTCAAATATAGTTTATTGTATTGGTTACTGAATCATTGGAGAAAAGTTTTAAGCTTGAACCATACTTGAAGAATTGAAGGAAAAGGGTCAAGTGGTTCGTTCAAATGATAGATTACACGAAAAGAAGGATAGAAAATCAAATAATTGTGATTTTGTTGAACTATAAATGGTTAGCAACTTATTCATGAGTTTGCCAATCCTCAATTTAGGAAGAAAAGTATAATACTTGATGGAATCCAGTGTTGTAAAGTTATAATAGGTTTAAGTTGTTGATTTGATTATTTCATATGCACACCAGATTCATAAAGATTAATGAAATATACTTGGATAATACCATGATTTAAAGTTAGCCATTTCTTTTAAATTCATTTGAATTAGTGATGAAGGTTTCCAAATGGTGAATAGAATATTATTATTAAAGAACAATTCTTGAGGTAATTATTAATCAAATATTTAGAATCATGAAGCTTAATTAAGTATAGGATAGATGGAAATATCTGGGTAGTATCAATCTTAGGATCCGAGAGAGACACGTAAGATTAATCTATAACCTAGACTCTAACCTAAACCTAAACCTTTATATGCATATAGATTATAATATTTTGTTTGAGTTCATCAAGGTAGCAGAGAGGAAAGGAGCCGGTTCAAGACTAAGTTCTGGTAACCAGGTGGCAGTTTTATTTCATATCATATATTATATATGACTAATTGCATAACATCTTCTACAAGTTTATGGTAAGTATTTAATCATTTCAGTTCGTTTTTGGAGTATTCCATGGCTAGGTGGTTTGCTACCCCTATGCCAAACAGATTTGTTATAGCTTAATAGTTATAACCAAAAACCCTTCAGGTATAGTTACCCCACTATTAACAAAGTAAACAATTTTTGGAGAAGGAATTTTGGAGAGTCTAGGTTTTTTTTTAAGGAGGCAAGAATGAAAATTAGAGAGAATTCTCTTTCTTTAATCTATCTCTCCACTCAAAAATATTCTCATGAGAAAGGGTCATTAGGGAGATCATTCCTTTTTTGTTTTGTCTAAATGAATTCTTGAGGTTCTTGACTAAGCCAATGAACATTTCTAATCAAAGATGGAGGGAAAACTCATTTGAATATTAGGCGAACCTTAAGTGAATGTCATTTGAAGTTTTGATCCATTTTCTTTTTTGTTGAACCATAAAAACATGATTTGCTATTTTTTTTATTCTTTTCATTCATTGTCTTTTCAGTATTCTTTCTTTCTTCCTTCTCAACACAATCCTCTCCTTGAGCATTATGATGATTTTTTTTTTGAACTGAAGCATTATGATGATTCATTCTATGGAATTTGAGTATTACCTACAAGGTCAAAAGGTATGCACCCTTTATTTATTGGTTTTGATAGTGGATGGTTGGTCTTTTCCTCTTATTCTCCCCATGTTTGATTGTGTATTGTTTATGTTTTAGATCCTTTTTTTTCTAACCTATGTTGTGTGAGGTTTTTAGAACCTCCGCAAACATTTAGGTTCATTGGTAAGCCGTGTGAGATTATTGGAGTCTCCACAGGTATACCAATGTGGGTTGCTCTTACTTGGAAAATACTTTTTACTCAATATTTACAAATATAAATAAAAGGTTCTCCTTTTTTTTTATCAAAAGTAAAAACAAAAGATTTCAAAAATGTTTTTTATGCTGTGTGAGGTTTTTAGAACTTCCGTAGGCAAAAGAAATGATTGACTTTCAGTGTGAGATTATGGGAATCACCGCAGGAATGTTAATCAACAAAATTTTTCTTCAAAAATCATTCTTTATTAAAAAATAAAGAATAACCGATTTACAAAATAAAAAATACTAATAAATGAAAGATCATATTTCTTGAACAAATTATACAAACTTTTTCCTAAAATACACCAACTCAGTGACACGTCTTTCTACCCCCGAACTACATGAGTTTTGATCCCTATAAAGGGTACGTAGGCCCTAGGTTAATCCTAGGTCAAGTCCAACCATGTAAATACTTTTTTTTAATATATAGTTTTTGGGTACTTAAAATAAAATTAAGGCCATATTTATTTTTAAGTAATTAACTTAGGGTAACCGTTCTTTTGAATGGGTGTTGTGGGGGTACCTAACACCTTCCCAATGCACAATCGGCTCCCGAGCCCAATTTGGTTTTAAAAAACCATTTATTATTTGCAAAATGTTTTCTAAAATTATCCCTATTTAAAAATTTTGGTGGCACTCCATTTGACTTGATTTTATGGCGCTAAATTTAGTAATATATTGCTAATAATGCACTACTACAGAAATACCCTATTGCAGCACAGCAATAGCGGCGCTTACAGTTGTAAGCGCCGCTATTGGTGGGTTGGTGACCTATTCCGGTGCTTATAAGCATAAGCGTCGGTATAGGTACAGACTTATCCCGGCACTTAGTTTTATTAAGCGTCGAGATATCCTCTCTATTCCTTATTTTTTATTTTTTTTAAAGTTTGACCTATCCTGGCGCTTACTTCGTGTAAGCGCTGGGATAGGTTTAATTTACATTTATTTTTTTAAAAAAATATTCTCACCTATCTGACGCTTATTTCTATTAAGCGCTGGGATAGCTTCTCTATTCCTTATTTTTTATTTTTTTAAAAAAGTTTGACCTATCCCGGCACTTACGTCGTGTAAGCCCCGGGATAGGTTTAATTTGCATTTATTTTTTTTTTAAATTTTCTTACCTATCCTGGCGCTTATATATGTCAAGCGCCGGGATAGGCTTTCTTACTTTTTTTTTTTAAATTGTGACCTATCCCGATGTTTATTTCGTTTAAGGGCTGGGATAGGGCTTCCAATTTTTAAAATTTTTTTAAATCAGGGGAACCTATCCCAACGCTTATGAGTAATAAACGTTGAGATATGCCCAAATTTATACACCCGCGCCATTTTATCCTTCGTTTCCTTCCCTAATTTCATCCAGCCTCCCTCCACCATCTCCTACACAATGAAGCTTATCAATATGAGCCCTAGAAATTCTCTTCCTTTCTCATTTTCCCCATATCTCAAACCCATGCCCTCACTCATATCCATTCTCTCCTCTCTTCCATCGATCCGGTCACCGTCTCCATTTAACCCTTCAACCTGGATCTAGTCTAAAATGGCCTCTTTCCGAATCAAATCTACTAAAAGGAAGACATAAGATCAGCGAAGCTCGGTGAAGCCAAGCCATCACTTCGCTTTCTCTTTACTCCTGAGATTTTCTACCACATAGCGGAGAGGAAGGTGAGCTGAAATCACTCAAATCACGTACTGTGTGATGCCGAATCCCCAAGCTCAACGTCAATGAGTGAGAGCCATAGCTTCATTGGCATGGCCTCCTCAACCCTAAACAACTCTTCTGTCTCCACATCCCACATTTCCTCCTCCTCCAACGTTTCCCTAATCCCTTCTCCTTTGCCCAAACCCTAGCCTCCTTCATTTTCCCGCCATGAGATCGAAATCAAACCCTGCCAAAATCAAAATTGAAATTCTTCCTCTAACGTCTTCACACTCTTCTTGAGTTTAATTTCAATTTTCGACTCTAAACCCATGGCACAGCCCTCAACCGTTGAAACCTACCAATACTTCGCGGTGGCGCCGGCGCCGTCACCATCGAAACCCAAGCCCAAAGCCTAATTCCATTGTCTCCGTTCTAAGGTAACCTAACTTCTTTTGTGGTTCATTACTCATTGTTCTACAACTCTACGTCTCTCTCTGATGGGTATATTTCTGAGTCAATAACCTCTCAAATTAAATCTCTCTTTGATTTTCTCTTCCCATTCTCCCGCAAGATTTTCTGTGTTTTCTTTGTGGTTTCGTCTGGAATTTTCGACCAAAAAATGTACTTTCTCTGTTTTCCCCACTCTTTGTGCTAGGCTTAAACGGCAAACTTTTGATTTTTACTTATACGAGAAACAAGGAAATAATTCAATATTTCTAAACATGAAAAATTAGAGCAATTATGTGTGTATATGTTGCAGAGTATAATATTAAATGGTCTGATAAGCAGTACCAAGGATGAATAAGAGAGATATGAGACGACTGTGAAGGAACATGATTTCTGTCTAAAGAAGACTTGAGAGTTGAGCCATTCAAAGTGATTGTGACCTGCTCGCGTTTCAAAATTTTTGGATAGTATTTGGATATTCCACTTTGGTTGTATGCTTGCGTTTCAAAATTTTAATTCTGGAGCTGGTTTGGCAACATAGTTTCTTTTCTCTGTCTTAAATCTTAACAGAAATGTTGCCCTTTAATTATTAGTGTTCGTTACAGAATTCAAAACTAACAACTTCTTTAGGGACTTAAGTATCAAGAGATAGTATTCATTTAGGAGAGGGAACTACTTGCCGTGGGCAAGTCTTAGAAGTTGATGTTGTTATTCTCCCCCCTCCGTTGTTTCCTGAGCAAAATCAGATGGTTTAGTTTGTTCGTTACTGAACATGGTTTGAACTGCGGACTTTTGCAGACCCATATGAAGTCTACACAGCTTTGAGAATTGTTAATCCTAGTCTGTACATGACTTATCTATAGGTTTGCCAATTTCTCTTCATTTTTTTTGGTTTCAATTTGTCCTAATATTACTGCTGCTACTGCTCTTTACAGATTCTCTAATTAATTTTAGTATATTGGTACAAGGCCAGAGGGTGTATCCTTGTTGCTTTAAGTCCAAAAATTCTTACACGAGTGAAGAAGGTAACATTGTCATGCAAAAATTACTGCTAGTATATGATTAGTAGTTGTCTATGTTTGTGTTCACAATTTTCTTTTGTTTATTTAATATCTATTTTGAGCTTCTTCCTTCTTGAGATTTTCAATTATCATCTTTAACATTTTATATATATAGTTTTAACACGTACTAATGCCTCTTTTATACCTTTATTGACAAGGAAAATCACCAATCGCCCCGTTGCTTGGACGGTTATAAGAGGGAAAACACCTAAAGAAGATGTCTTGTTAGAGAAAGATCTTTAGAATGATTAGTAGTTGTCTATGTTTGTCCTACTGCATGTGTTTTTAAGTCTGATTGTGTATTTTATTTTTGGAATAAAGAGAATAAATTCATGTTTCAGTGAGTCCAAGAGTGGAGGGAGATGACGATGAGGTAATGCTTCCTTTTTGCAGTGAAGCTTCTCATTTCTCTCATGTTTGTTGAAAAAATAATGTACTATTAAGGTTTGGTGCAGTCCTTTTGTTCAATTGACTTGCATTTTTGTTATCAAAGAAAGCATCATATTGAAGGTAAGGCTTCCTGTTTGCAAGTATTTCTTTGGATATGATTTTGGGGTAGGATTTGGGTTCTATTCACAACTTTGAGCACAAATGGATTTAGAAGTTGATGGTGTGTAAATATTGTATCTAATGGCTGCATGTGTACTGGTTGTGTGTGGGGTGGAACAGAACACTTGGGACTTCCTGTGTTTTTGTTTCAAGCTGGTGGCAGCATTCAGAAAATTTTGCAAGTAGTTAATTAGAATGCTTGGTTTAAATATTGTATCTAATGGCTTTTTGGTTTAAATGTCTCACACATGTGCTTAGTCCAAGTGTCATAAATCTATTTTAATGGGGCGATTTTAGACAAGTTTCTTGTGTTTAAAATTTATTATGTTAGTTACCTTATAATTATTAGTTTAGCTAGTTTTAGTGCCTGTTTGGGTGGAAGGAAAAAAGCAATTTTTTCACCCAAACCTAGGTTTTAAAAAATGGCAGCCAAACACTTTTTTTTAATAAACCTAGGTTTGGACTCAACCTAGGTTTGGAAAAAGGTAAGTCAAACACTTGAAAAAATGTGAAAAGCTATTTTGGATTGGAAACCTAGGTTTTGGCCACCCAAACCTAGGTTTTGAATAAGCTACAATTTTCTCCTTTTGCACAAAGTATGAGGTAAAAAAAAGCCATCATTACACATGTCATAATGATCTACCAAAAATACCCTTATCCTCTCTCATTCCCAACACATTAAACTTATGTCCTTTTTAGTAATTTACACAGAAAAAGCTATTCTCACAACAACCATCCAAACACTCTCATTTTTACAAAATCTATTTTTTCTAAACATAAGTTTTTTTCAACTTTTTCCCCAGAAGCTATTCTCTAAAAGCTAATCCAAACAGGCAACTACTTTTTTCAGCTTTTACGCGAAGTACGAGACAGAAAATACCATCATTACACATGTCATATTGAAATACCTAAAATGCCCTTATTCTCTCTCTTTCCCAACACATTAAACTTATGTCCTTTTTAGTAATTTACACATAAAAGCTATTCTCACAACAACCATCCAAACACTCTCATTTATCAAAAGCTATTTTTTCAGCTTTTTCAAAATCAGCTTTTTTTTCAAAAGCTACTCTCCAGAAGCTATTCTAAACTACTCCAAACAAGCCCTTACTAGAAGCTGTGGTAATAATTTTTTTTTAAAAAAAATAACCTATCGCGACGTTTATTTAAATAAGTGCTACGATAGGTAAGCCCTAACCCTGTACTTATTCTGTTATAAGCGCCGCTTTAGATAGCCCTAACGCGGCGCTTATTCTGTTATAAGCGCCGCAATAGGCCTTAAGGCCTATCGCAGCACAGGCTATAGCGGCACTTATTAGGCCAAAATGAGCGTTGTTATAGGCCTTTATTGTAGTAGTGATGGCTGGAAGATACCCCACTATTAACAATATAGTGGTTGGAAGACCCCACAATTAGTAAACATATTGCTTATAATGGCTGGAATATATCTTACTATTATCAGTGGCTGGAAGATACCCTACTATTATTAGTGGCTGGAAGGTGCCAAATGCACACAATGTACATGGATAATTGCTATTATAATATTTGTATAAGTTTATGAATTGTTATGTGTGGTAATGAATGAAATAAACTGCTACTGAGATTACTGAGATTCATTGAATATCACCCTTTTGATACTTGTTTTTACGGAGGAGCAAGGATACAAAAGTGCTTTTGTTTGATTTAGTAAGATGAAGGACATGGATGCCTGCATTATTTTGTACCATATTTTGAAATATTTACCTGTATATGTTATGAAATTATGATAGGAAAAGTAAGCATGGTGCTTGAATAGTTACTATATAATTTTGTTTATACATATAAACCCTACACAAGAAGCACTACAATATATATAGGTAAAGTAAGGGGGTTATTATAGTGGTATATATATATATAAGAGTATGTGATACATGTGATAACCTCTCGAAATTCATGTAATGTTAGCACATTTTACTTGAGCTTTATTCAATTATGGATAAATTTTGGATACTCAAGATAGGAAATGTTCATTTGATTTTCGGTTACACATCATTGTATATTTATGTAGATTTTGATTATTTTTGTAGTTAATTTCTTATGTTGTTTTATGTAATTTTTGTAGGAATAATTTGATGCAATAAGCAAGAGAGTTTAGCCCTCCACCAAGCTCCCAATTGAACAAAAATAAGAAGAAGCTAGAGCAGCCCAAGGAATAAAGAGTGCAGAGTAAAAGACCAGAGAAGCAGGGACTTCGCCGTGGCTTTCGCCGCGGCGAAAGTCACGGTGAGCTGAATAAGCTTCTGCCATTTTTGGAGAACTCACCGTCAGCTCGCTGCGGCGAGCGACATTTGTGTCTGTCATTTTTGGACTTCGCCATGGGCTCGCCGCGGCGAGACCCACGGTGAACTGCGTGTTTTCTGTGCGTTTTGGACAGAACAGGGGCGCGTTTTAACTGATATAAAAGCTAGGGCTTCGTTGTGAGCCCTCATTCTTCGACTTTTGGGCATATTTTGGACGTGTTTGGCTCTACTAGGGTTTGGAGATTGGTGGGATTTGGCTAGGGCTTGGAGCTTCAGAGAGATTTGGGCTTCCTCTCTCGGTTTATCTCTTCCATCTTTATTCTCTTCTTTTGTTCTATTTGTAATGTTGTATATATATGCTCCTATGGAGTTGTAGAACATGTGTAGCTAAATACTTTGATCCTAAGGTTATTTTGAACCCTTGTATGTATTGATTCTTGATTCCTCCTCTTAATTTGTGATTAATGATATCTATGTGCTTATTTTACCCCGTTCTTAATGCTTCTAAGTGCTTGATCACCATTTAGATTGTTGTGTTCACTTGATTTATGACTCGAGAGAGCTAGGTTGAGTGTAGAACTTGGGTAGAACTTGGGTAAAGTAATGCAAGAACCTGAAGTTTGCATGACCAAATGGATGGTTTTGCTGGTAAGATAGAGATATACTTGCTAGCCTTGCATAGTCACATTAGGGTTGGGGCATTAAAATTGGGTTTTATTAACTTGTATCAAGAGATTGCACAACTTAAATAAAACTAAACACTTGTTCTTGACGCGAGAGCGCTTTTACGAGTACCCAATGAACCCTAGATTAGCACATGGTGTCGTTGAGAGCTTCTTTGAGGGGAGGTTAGTTGAGTTTTGAGAAGTAAAAGGGGGATATATAATCTTAGGACCCATTTTATCCTTGAGGTTGCAGAATCACCTGTTTATACTTTTATTTTCATTTAGCTTAGTTTATTTTCAAACTCAACATTTGTGCCACTCAAATTAGGCGAGAGTGTGACAATCATTGCTTGACCAGGTTTTGGACAAATCATCGTGGGAACAATACTTTTCTTATCACTTTATTACTTAGCGTGACCTGTGCACTTGCGGCGCGTGGCGAACAACATGTTAGGTATGATTGAAGTATTATAAGTTTTAACTTTCCAAGTGATAGAGTAGAAATAAAGGATCGAATCCTGCTACTTAATCTATTTATAAACCACTTAAGTTCTAATAAGAATTTGAAATGAATTCAATTTGTAAGAAAACCCCATTTCTTTGAAGTATTTTTTTTTTTCATTCAAGCATTCAAAAGAATAATTTTAAAATTTTCACATTTTTGAAGAGAAAGTGGTTATAAATTGGTTAAATTGCCTTATTACAGTATTATAGAATTTAAGTGTTACATTATTTATGATAGAAAGAACGTTTCTAAAACGTTTTAAGTGTCCTATTATGGATAATAAAAGAATATGCTATCTTTAGAAAGGGCAACTATGTTTAAAAAAGGCATTCCCTAACATGTTTATTAAATATCCACAATATGAAAAAGTTTACTCTAACTATGTTAAGAAAATATTAACATAGTTAAAAAAGAACATTCTTAACAACTTAGAAAATATACCATGTTAGAGAGGCATAAACTAAAATAATAATTAAAATTTATCAAGGCGATTTATGACTTGCCTTTCAAATTACGAACCAACATATCCTTACACGTCTACAATTCACAATTCCACCAATATACTTTACATATTATACATAATCAAAGACACAAGATTAATTGACCATAAAGCACCAAAAGCATCGTAAGGCCCAACCACATACCGAAGAATGCCTCCCAATTACTCATGTCACATGCATGTAAAACAAGTCTAAATAGACAATAAAATTCCTAACATCTACATCTAAGCATGTAAAGTAAATTTAGGTGAATACACCAGTCCTAATATCCATAACTAACAATTTGTTGGAAATGGATCGGACCTAAATTAGGTAATCATGATCAAAAGAGCCATTGGCTTGATTAAACAAATGGCCCAAGCCAAGCATACTGACCTAGATCCGACAATATCCATGAATCAATAATATGCCACATAACACAAGCATTCATAGCGGGACTTTTAGGGTTATTTAGGATTTCAAAAATCTAGGTTGTTTAAGTGTTTTCTATTGAACCTAAGAGTTTTGATGATAACCAAACATGACTTAGGCTATGAAAATTGTATGTATCTTAACTTGAAAATATTTTGAAACAAGTTTTTAGAACTAAGTTAAGAACCATCGATGACTTGATGAACCATGGATAGATTTTGAGCTTCAACGATCGATGGGCCTCTAAGCATATATCGAGTATTGAATTTCACAAAGAAATTGATTGATTGTTGCAAGTACAATCGATTGTCAGCTCAATTTTCTAGTAGAAGAACAATCGATGAGTGAGTTGGCCATCGAGGATTGAAGAATCATCAATGATTACTCTAGTCATCAAGTGTCATGCCTGAACTTAGAAAATTGCAGAATTATGTCTGATTATAGATTAACAAATTAAAAATCTATGAATCAAGTTCAATCTATAGTTGAATTGTCCTTTGAGCATTGGTTTATATATCCAATTAGTAGCTCATTATTTCGTTGAGTGTTGCAGGTAGAATTCTTTAGAGCATTGAAGCTTACATTGAGTACAACAAGAATGCTTGATACACAATCAATTCCATCAATGGAAGAACACCAAGAACAATCGATGGATGAGAGAACCATTGATAATTGAATTTGAAAGTTTGAATTTACTTACCCTTTCTATGATTAACCTCTTAATAACAAACATTACATTTGTAGAATTTTCTTCTTGGTACATTTTAGGAAAGTTTTGTTGGACACAGAAGCCAATCTAAACGTAGACAGTAGTGTACTTACTAGCCATTAGCAGTTTGCACTTTGGATAAAGATTTAAGAAGCTCTTGACTAGTAAATCAAGTGCAAATCCTTCAGATAAATTACATGGAGTAATCTCAACCTTTAACCATCATTAAAGCATTCCCACATCTCTAACACTCGCAACGGCTAGTTAATCAAGCTTCAATGGGCAGAATTTTATTAGAGGCTATATAAGCATTAGAACCAAGAGTTTGGAAGGTAGAGACATTAAGTGCACTTCAAACAAAGTTCAAAAGAATTCAAGTCATCTACTACTGTTCTCTCATTGTACTTCAAGCATAGTATTATCTACTCAATTTTGTGAGCTAGCATTATCTCTTGTAATCATTTTAACTGTGTGATTTTCGAAGGATATTAGGATCCTAGGGAAAGGGTTTTTTCTTACAAAGTGTAAGGGGGAGAGAATTTGGTGAGATAGAGAGATCTTACTGAGGAAATTCTCTTGAGTTGTAAAGGTGTTCAGGAACTTAGTTTAATCCTAAGTGATCACTAACCCAATAGAGGTTGGAGAATTGGATGTAGATCTGAGTTGTGACCGAACCACTGTAAATCCAGATTCTTTATTTCTGATCTTTGAGTTGTTTGAAAAAATTTGAAATACACAATTCATCCCCTCTTGTGTATTTCCTACCACTTTTGTTTAGTATCAAAGCCAAGCTTCTCTAAAAAGTGATCCAATGATTAGAGAATGAAGATCCACGGTAGGAATCAACAAGAACATGTTGCCTGAAGGGAGTTCTATGACCAAGCCTCCTGGCTTCAATAGAGATAACTATGCTTTCTGGAAGGTGAAAATGAAAATCTTCATCAAGGCAAATGGATACAAGCTGTGAAAATTGATTCAAAATGGAGACTACACCTCCATGAAGACTGAAAAGTAGGTGCTGATGCTACAGCAACTAGAAGAGTTTACTAATGATGACATAGAGCATCTTGAAATGAATAGTGAGGTAATCTTGATGATTCAAAGTGTTCTAAGTCAAAAGGAGTACTTCAAAATCTCAAATCTGGAAACTGCCAAAGAAATGTGGGATGCTCTAGAAGTGGCCCATGAAAGAACAAAAGTGGTGAGAAGCAGAAGAATGAATCTTCTAACCACTGAATATTGCTTGTTCAAGATTAAGGAAGGAGAAACTATTAGAGTTAGAGATCGAATTGACTCACACCATCAATCATCTTCCTGATCTTATAAAGATACTTTCCCAGGAAGAACAAGTCGCCAAAATTCTAAACATTCTCACTGATGAATGGCAAGCCAAGGCTACAACCATAGAAGAAATCCGGGGAGAATCCTTAAACTCAGTAATATCTCTCTTTGGAAGTATAGCTAAGTATGAGAGCAAAATGAAATATAGACTTGAACTTGCTGGAGGAGAAAAGAAGAAAACTCTAGTTTTGTCATCCACTTCTAGAGAAGAAGAAGAATATGAAGATGAAAAAGATCTTGATGATGAAGAAATGGGCCTAATGGTGAGAAGATTCAAAAGATTCTTTAGTGGTGGAGGTGGAAGAAGATTCCAGAAAGGAGGTTCCAATTATACAAAGAAAGATTAATAGATGAATGCTCCCATATGCTATGAATGCAAAAAGCCTAAACACTTCAAATCTGAATGTCCAAATCTTCAGAGGCAGAAAGATAAAGAGAAGAAGAAAGAAAAGTATGATGTCAAGAAAAATGCCTCTGTATCATCCATTTGGGGTGATAGCTATGATGAGGTGGAAAGCGATTCTAAAGAAACAACCATGCTATCCTAGAAAATTTGGTGTGACTAGAACTTACAAATGGTTTCCTAAATGAATATAATCTTATAAGTGACCGACGCTCTAAGCTATATGGTCCAACTATTTCAGAGTTTTCCCACAAAAAAATATATTTTTTGTGCAAATTCCTTACATTGAGTTTGCTAATTCACATTTCATAGTACGAGTTCTTATTATTTAAATGTTAGCTACTTATATATACTTAGGCATTTTTCACAATTATATCATGTGACATATTTATAAAGACATTATATTCCAACTCAGTTTTCTTTGATGTGACACTTAAAAAATATAACGTACAAGGCTATAATTAGGTCCTATATCCCAGGAACCTCTCATTGAAACTCCAGATCTTATATCCCAGGAACCTCTCGTCGAAACCCCAGATCTTATATCCCAGGAACCTCTCGTCGAAACCCATAGATCATGCATCCCAGGAACCTCTCATTGAAACTCAAAATCCTATATCCCAGGAACCTCTCATCAAAACTCACAGATCCTATATCCAAGGAACCTCTCATCGATTCTCACAATCTTGTATCTTAGGACTTGTAGCATAACTCACAGCTCCCGTGTCACAGGAACGTCTTGTACACAGGACTTCACACAATTCACAAACTCATAGGAATTTCCTATACACATGACGTGGCACAATTCACAAACTCATAGGAACATCATGTGCATTGGATGTCACGTAATTCACAGACTCACTGGAACTTCCCTACAGGACGTTATAGAATTCACACTCACAGAAACGTCTGGTACACAGGACATCATAGGATTCACTGACTCACAAGAACGTCCTGTACAAAGGACATCTGATTTGTCACCTTCCTAAACGCCATAGGGTGCAAATGCAAAATAATTAAAAACCAAGGATTGCATAAGTGGTGCTCTCCCGGATTATCTTACATGGAGTAGATTAACTAACTACCCAAGCTAACCAAATGCATGAAAAAGCTATAAAAATCGGGGTTTTGTGATTTTGATTAGGAAAGCTAATCTACTTCTTTTTGGGATTTTTTTGTTTATGAGAAAAGCAAATAAAATGATGTTGTGAAACTTATGGGATGAACATGGGTCCCTTGATGAATAGGACAACCTTCCTAGCTTCTAAAAGGATACGAGAGTTCTAATGATAAAACCTAAGGGAATCGCTCTTGGTCCAGCTACCTAATTAACTAATTAATGTGGTACATCGCTCATTCAATTAATTAATCAAACAACCGTTAATTCCCAACTCGGTAGTGAAGAATCATGATAAACATGCAAAGAGACTCCCGTTAGAAGTAAATCAAACCATCTAATGTTGGACCTAGTTTCTAAACACACATACAATCGCACATGCATTCAACATATTCTAGAAATCCAAAGGAGATATAAATGAAGTGTATCTTTTGCATAATATCATGAAAATAACACTAGGTTCATACACATAAAAGGCATCGCTTAATTACATGCATGACCATTAAACAAAGGATTAAAACATCAAAGCATACTTGTTCTAAGACCAAATACATATAACAAAACATAAGGAATTGCAATACATAAATAGAACTAGACAAAAGTAACTAATAAACTCCCCATTGGAGAACATTGAAGCTCCGGTTGGCTTCCTCCATCAAGACCCCTATAAAGTGTTTAGCTGCTCATGCTCTCGAACACAACCGATTGGAATTTGGAGTTGGAAGCCATAAAATTGATGTAGAAGGAATGAAATTCATGTAGATAGATGTATGGGAGAGTGTGATTTCATGTAGAGAGGAGAGGAAAGGAGAAAAGGAAGAAAATTTGAGAGTGAAGAGCAATGAAATTCATTGGTGGCATATATATAGCACAAGAGACAACCCAAAAACTTCCAAATTGGCCTAGGGTGTCCTCTTCTTACTAGGATTAACAAATAGGGAAGTTTTGGGGAAAGAATTATGGGATGAAAGAGGGAATGGGTGAATGAATATGGAAATTCGGATTCCCCTCTCTATGGCAAAACGGCCTCCAGTTGCCTAATTTGGCCGCCCATACCATATAGGAAAGATTTGAGGAAGACCCAAGCACTTTCTCTCAATAAATCTAGCCAAAATAGGAAGTTGTGATTTTGAATAATCATATGTTAAGGGTAAAAAATACACATGTGATTTTGTCAAAAGTTCATCAAGCACCAAATTTTTTTTGGACCAAAAAAACACATTAACTTTCAAATTTGATCAAAAATACACATTTACAGTTATATTCCTAAAGGAAGTACTTGGTGCTGGACAAAATTTTTACAAAATCAAATGTTTATTTTAACCCTAATTTAATTGTAAATGTGTATTTTTGATCCAATTTGAAAGTTCATGGGCACTTTTGGTCCAAAAAAAAAAACATTTGGTGCTGGATGAACTTTTGACAAAATCACATGTGTATTTTTGACCCTGTTGGAATTTTGGGCCTAGATCCGCCCTTGATGGGCTAGATTAATTAATTGGGAAATATGAGTATTTTCCCAATTGATTTATTAATTAATTGTTTAATTAATATGATTGGTCGAATAAGAAAGTTGTGGATTGCTGACTCAGTAATTCCCAACCGATTTATTAATTAAGTGTTTAATTAATATGATTGGTCAAATGGACAAGGTTTGAATTCCTGACTGAGCCATGAGTAATTAATTGATTAATTAATTAATTAATTATTCAATTATCTGATTGGTCAGATAAGAGAGGTGAGGATCGCTGACTAAGCTCTGAGTAGTGGTAGTGGATATTTTGTATTCCCAAAATATCCCCAGCCTTCTTCTATAAATAGAAGCCTCCCCTTCAGTTCTAAACACACCAGTCGTTGAGTTTTCCGACTCTCTCATTCTCTCTATATTCTTTCTTGTGTGGTGATCTGCTGTGCCACATGTTTAGACTCTGGTTTTTCAGTAGTCCAAATTTTGCGTGGGTTCTTCAAGAACCAATCATGGAGCTCCGGAGGTTTGACCCGGATCCGAACATGGATCCGTTTGGTATGTATGTTGTCTATCTCTCCCTCATTTAATTCTAATTATTCCATTATTGGTATCAGAGCCTATGTTGATCCTGAGGCTGTATTTATATGCTTTATGAGTATGCATAAATATTTTCTTCCGCTGCAAATATGCCTTGATTGTTCTAGGAATATTTATATTGTTTCTAAAGTGAGAATCTCATATTTTATCCAAAGACTATCTCTTATATACTGTGTGTATAGGGCAGTTTTTTATCAGATCTGATTTACAACATACACCTGTGTTCATGCGTTTTTCTTGCTTTGTGCTTGAGTTTATTCAGTTGAAATAATATGCATTGAGTTTTTTCAAAAAAAAAACGCATGCCCCTGCTTATGTAAAACAGAACATTATTGCCCAGTGCTTTAAACGTTTTATTTTTCATATGCCCAGATCCAAAAAATTTCCTCTGATGCTTTAAAAGAATCTCTGTGAATCGAAAAACATAAGAGGAAGATTTAATGTGGACAAGAATCATAAAAACATAAGCAAATAAAAGGAGAAGACACATCAAAACTCCATTACGTAGTGTCGTCGCGGTGTTGGAGTTCGGAGAAAATGGGGTCTCCGAAATCTGGAAAATTAGGTCCATCCGAGGAAATGGTCATGTAGAGCTCTGCAAGACTATTCCAACAACGCCAAGAACGCGTCAAACGGAGTTCGTATGAGAGAGAACGGAAGGACAGAACTTTCGGATCCGTTTTTGCCGTTGCTGTCAAAAGCTCGAATTTGGGTCTTCAAAAATGAGTTTTTTTTATCAACCCAGATGCATGATCATGTAGAACTCATCGATAAGATTCTAACGACGCCAAGAACGCGTCAAACGGAGTCTGTATGAGGGAGAACTGAAGCCCGTAATTTTCGAATCTCACGGTCGCCGCCACCGAAAAACGCGTGATTTGGATTTCGAAAACAATAGATTTTGATGCATCCAATGGTATGGATGTGTAGATCTCGTTGCAAGGATTCCAACGACCCCAAGAACGCAAAAATCGGAGCTAAAACGAGAGAGATATGGCCTCTCAAAGTTGGCGGGTCGGCATGCGTACTAGGGCTCCAACCGGGTCAAAAACCAGACCCGGCTGGAGGTTGAAGAATCTACCATGTCATCTGATGACATGGCAGTCCAGGTAGCTGACCGGTCAATGGTCAAAGGTTGACCGTTGACGGTCAACGGTCAAACAGTTGACCTAGAAAAAAAACAAAAAAAAAATTTCTTCTTTGAATATTATATTAAGTGAATATAATATTTAAATTTTTTCCTTAAAAATTATATTAAGTGAATATAATATTTTTGTTATGTACTTATTAATTTAGCATGTCATGAAACATACATAAAAGGTTTGCAATAAAGGATATTGAGGTGAACCATAAACTCCTACTTGCAGCAACTAAAACTTATTAATTGTTAATAAGTCCTTTCAAACCTTCAAACACATTGAGGTGTTTTGAGGTTGAAATGGTGACTTATGAGTCATTGACAATCACTTTGACAAGTGGTGTAACCAATATGAGATATTCATATCATCTCATCTATCGGGAGGTATGCTGTAACCTAGTTCCAGATGAGTGGACATTGAGTCTTACGCTAACATGGTAATAAAATTACTATGAAAGCTTCAAGCACATGAGAACGTGTTTGGTGGGTTCATATGGCTAAGGGCTTTTGAGAGGGTCTAAGCCCAAAACATAAAACAAATATAATAAAGTATGATTTGACATGCGAATGTTCTTTATTTGATTGAATATTGTGTTAAATTATTTCTCAATAATTGAATTCTCTTTGAACATTCATGCAGTTATTTATTTTATAATTGTGAATTATTATTTTGAGTTATAACTGCTTTATTTGAGTGGGAGCTTCTGGAATGTGAAATCCAGAGGCCCTAAAAAGGGATATGTTCAAGTAAGATTATGGTTAAAAAGGTGATAACCTAACTAGCAAGAGTGCGATGGGAGCTAACCTAGTTGTCTCCAGAATACGAAACTAGTAAACTTATCATCCAATTAACCTTTGTCCACCTTGAACAAATATGAATAGTATATATGATGAAATGCATAATCATCTATGTGATCGAGTTATGATAAATAAGTCCATCTTCACTAAGCTTATGAGACAAGCTCAATATAAATGACTACGGAATTGAATTTCGTAAGATCTTATACATCCTTAAGGGATGAGACGCTGTGTATGTCCTACCAACTAATCTTCAACATTTAGATGTTGAATTACCCGAAGGTAACAAAGAAGCTAATGCTAGTTGAATAAAGAAAGAACAATGTAGCTCAAATCGTCATGCTTTGTGCTATGACTGTTGACAAAAGTGTCAGTTAGAGTAGTGTGATACATCTTAGGCTATGAGGATAGCCTTGAGAAACAAATATGAAGGCACTCATGCCATTAAGCTGAAAGAACTCTGTCATGTTTTGACACTCAAGTACTAAGACCTAATGCAGGAATTAGGCAACACTTGAAAGTGATGTCAAACAAGACTAGGGAACTAAGGTAGGCAAACAATGTTCTTTCTAGTCAATAGCCAGTGCATGTTACATCAAGGACTCTCTTATTGAGTGGGAGCACATGAAAGCAAATAAAAGGAGTATATTTGTAACCTTCGATAATGTGATTAGCCACATTAAGCTTGAGAGTTAAAAGCTTAAGGATACGAGATCCATTAGCTTAACATGCTTAACTAAAGAGTCAAAGGATTTGTTCCTAAAACCTACATCTAATAAGGTGAGAAACCTTGAAGAAAAACTAAACTTGATGAAGGTTGTTTTGAGAAACGTCATATCAAGTGAGAGGCTTCAAAGTTCTTTCACATGTGCATCAAGCACTACTTTTATGGATGAAATATATCCTATGTGGATGATAGACTTGGGTATAATGAAACATGTGAGAGGTCACATGACATCACTGATTTTAGTGGTTGCCATCTAGAAGCATACGGCTTCAAGAATGAAGCAACATAAGAGTACAAGTCAAGGGGATTAGAGCATACACGTTAACTCTGTATAACAGACCAATCCAGTACCAAAAGATACACTCTATGCTCTAAACAACCGATAAAACATTGTGTCAATCAACCCTTAAGTTGAGCATCAATGGGACAGAATCTCTTAAATCTAATATTGTCTAAAATGGTTCCTTTATAATGACTCCACTTTGCCATGTACACAATTTGATCAAGAGAAATAATCAAAGATAAGTAAAAGAGTTTTTACTAAGCGATAAGCTCAAAAGGAAAAGTTCCTAAGTGAGCACAATCATATGGCAAGACAATAAAGTAACCTTTAGACAACCATGACAAATATCCTTTGCAATTGGTATACTATGAATTTGTGAACCAAATGAGCAAGAGGGCAAAACACAGAGCTAGGTATAGTCTTTATCTCTGATTTCATGTGTAATAACCATGTCTGTGAAATCTCATACTAATAAAAGGCTCTGAAATATTTTAGACAACGCCTTCAACTAGTTGAGAATCAATCGCAGTTAAGGTCTTGAAATCTAGCAAAGGCTGAAAATACCTATATGATTAGTTCAAAGTGCTATGTAATTAAGAAAGGAATTGTTAAAAGACTAACAATGCCTAACACTCTTAATGGAGTTGTCAAAAGGGAGAGATAGAACTCTCCTTGACATGGTTAAGTAAGTACAAGTGAAACTTCCAACCTCGTGTTGGAAGATGATCTCACATTAATTGTCTTTATAGTTAACCGAATGCCCTCCAAGAAAGTCACAATGACACCTTATGAGTAATAGATATAGTACAGATTGGACTTAAATGTCCAATGACCATGAGGGTTAATAGCTTTATCTTTAACTCTTCCTTTAAGTAAGGAATAATAGGGTCAATATATAAAGGGTATGAGATATCCTGAGAAGCACGTCTTCGTTAAGTGAAAATGATGACGGCCTAGTGACTGAAAAAAATCAAAGGACAACTTTCATAGAAATAAACTTCCTAGTAGTATGAACATTGACCACACTGAATCTCTTTGTGAGAATGACAGTAATGAGGAATAAGCATGTATTCCCCAGCACATTAATCCAAGTGGGAGGATGAGCCATTTTTACAACAGAAGACATGACAAACAACAGGTAATAGTCATTCACAAGTCGATACCAGAAGAAGACCTCATCCTCCCCAACACAGGAAGAGAATCCTGTGAAATCCATCACAGAGAGGTGTAAGGGCTAACACCCCTGATAGGCCAGATGCTCTAGTCATTGTTTGAAAGAAAACAATGGTGACCCTAAAAAGTGTATGAGAAACACTAATAGGACATGCTAAGAAAAGTTAGAAAAGGCCAAGAAGAAGATATGGATTCTTTTGAAAATCAGCTAATAGTGGCAAATGGTTGATCTACCACCTAGCCGAAAGGCAATTAGGGACAAGTAGGATTCCCAAATTCATTGGTGAACCAATCAATTGAAAAACCTAAAGCACACTTGGTGGTTAAGGGGTACACAACAAGTGGCGTTGTGTGTTTTAACACCTAAAAGCTAATTTCGGCCATGATGACAAGCTTAGGCTTGTAATTACATCAATCGGGTGTAATGAATGTTTTCCAGTTGGAAGACTAGATGAGTAATTCAACCTGAAGCAACTTGTGGGCGACAGAGAATTAATCATCTAGGCAGTAATGTATGAAGTTTCACAATGTGATAACTTTGTCAACTTTGAAATGATCAAAGAAGACCACTGTGTGCACGTTTAAGGATCTTGGGACGATTTGTGATATTGTCCTATGTCTATAACACATCATTAGCCTAAATAAGTATTAAGAAAGTTAAAACACTTAGGGATTAGTTACCTTTGAGAGAACATGGGCAAGACAAAATATATCTTGAGAGACAAGATGAACAGAGATTGAACAAGGAGAATGATGTGTTTGTCACAGAGGACACACACAAGTATACTCTTTGTGCATCTTAATATGAAAGTCTATATCCCAAATATGCCCTCTTAACCAAAGTATGTGATCTCTGTGAGAGCATGCACCCTGCAAAGGAATCTAATATAGAATATGAGAAAGAGTCCCATACTCAAGCACACTTGGTAGATTGTTGTATACATCATAATGTACAAGACCAAATACATGGTATGTGGTTGGACTTGTAAATCTTTTTGGTTCATCCTAGTTACGAGGTACTAGGATGCTGTAAAAGGGATGATAAGATACCTTAGAAGAACCATGGAGTATAAGTCATGTCATCAAGCAATGACTTACACTAAAAAGGATACTCTAATACAATTTGGGTTGGAGGCCTAAGCTAGCAACATTCAGCTTAAAAAGAAAAGTGTTCTTGCTGATTGATAAAGCTGGGATGTAAGAAATAGACAAGTGTGTTTTTATCTTCCATGGAATCAGAACATAAAGTGTTCAGCAACTACTCAAGAAGTTGAGTGGCTTGAAATTCCTAAAGCGATTAGGAATGAATGGTAAAGGACCAAGGTACGTCACAATAGCAAGTGGCAACAACCTATGATTAAGACCCTCCCTAATACAGCAAGAACGAATACATAGACACATGATACCTCTTTGTGAGAAGCATGGTTGCTAAGGAGCAAGCAACAGTTCAACACCTTTCTGTTTACAAAAATATTAACAGACTCCCTTATGATGCCCATAGCTAAAGGTTCATTTTAGAGATGAGTTAAGGCTTGGGCACGTGTATAACATAACGTTTTGAACTTCTTTTATATGAGAGTAAAAGAGATGTATTCCTATTATGTATGTTTAGATACATACATATATGTGTAAGATATATAATGACTAGTGTGTCGTACAGGTTAAGGCTAACCCACTCACACGGGTAGTCGCCTTTATGTTCAAAGGACATAGAAGGTATGACATCAAGTGATCACCTTGAGATGGTCAATAAGTATCACTGCATAAATGTCATCTCAAAGGAGTTTGAGATAAAATCTATACATGAAATAGATTGAATCATGGACATGTGTGACCCATGAACCCTGTAGCCGGGCATAAAACTCCTCTACAAAGACGTCATGATGAATTTTGAGTTGAAGAGTTTTGGTTCAGGTACTGTGCATACCTGGAACTTAAGTCTGTATGGTGTTATTAGATTAAAATCGGCACGCACTCTTACAAGCTAAGATGAACACCGTAACATGCAATTCATACTGCATGTGCTTATGAATAATTAGATCCGCAAAAGGGGACGTAGATGGAAAATCCATGTTCCATTACGATGTGAGTCCCAGAAAGGAGACAAACCTTTCATGATGCCCTTATGACTTTGACAACATCATTAAGGACTAACTTGGAGACAACTACTTTAGTTTGTACCTTATGGTCATAAATGATTCGACCTAATAGGTCAAATACTGGGAAAGCGACCAAGCCAGCCCTGACTGATGTCTAGTGGGAAGGAAGACTTACCCTGACGTACGCATTTGTGCTAGTGTTTGTGATCGATCCCTTACTTGTTAGCTGTAATTTGTAAGTGTGGATACTAAGCACAAAAGGAGGCAATCTGAGTTAAGCTAGAATTAACTCGTGAGGGATTAGATATGCCATGTGTAATGTGTATGGGTAAATCTGGGGTATTTGAGGCAATTTGCATATTACTTGCAGGTACAACTAGGGTATCCATGTGTGCTGATCCTGTATAAAGGACTTCTAGTACACGAGAACCTGAATCGAGGACGTCGTGCCCACGCGGACACGGTAGACACCAAGTATGAAGCAAGAAAGATATGATACCCACAAGATGGTCAGTCCATCAAGTGCTAGTGGGAGATGTTGGAATTTTGGGCCTAGATCTACCCTTGATGGGCTGGATTAATTAATTGGGAAATATGAGTATTTTGCCAATTGATTTATTAATTAATTGTTTAATTAATATGATTGGTCGAATGAGAAAGTTGTGGATTGCTGACTTAGTAATTTCCAACCGATTTATTAATTAAGTGTTTAATTAATATGATTGGTCAAATGGACAAGGTTTAGATTGCTGACTTAGCCATGAGTAATTAATTGATTAATTAATTATTCAATTATCTGATTGGTCAGATAAGAGAGGCGAGGATTGCTGACTAAGCTATGAGTAGTGGTAGTGGATATTTTGTATTCCCAAAATATCCCCAGCCTTCTTCTATAAATAGAAGCCCCCCCTTCAGTTCTAAACACACCAGTCGTTGAGTTTTCCGACTCTCTCATTCTCTCTATATTCTTTCTTGTGTGGTGATCTGTTGTGCCACATGTTTAGACTCTGGTTTTTCAGTAGTCCAAATTTTGCGTGGGTTCTTCAAGAACCAATCATGGAGCTCCGGAGGTTTAACTCGGATCCGAACATGGATCCGTTTGGTATGTATGTTGTTTATCTCTCCCTCATTTAATTCTAATTATTCCATCAGACCCTTAACCCAATAATCAATTAGGAAACTTCTTAACCTCAATCAAGTCTAGGATTGCCTATTCTTGTAGAAATAACAAAAAGGTAATATTTTTGGCAAACCCAATCAATCAATCCAATAGGAAATTTCCTATTCTTCTTGATTTTACCAATTAGGAAAGTTTAGAGGCCAATCCATTAGGCTCAATCAATCAATCAATCCAATTTCCTAATAAGTAATTTCCTATTGTGCAGAATTTCCTTTTTGTTTTTGCAGATGTTTCATATTTTGCAAAAGTTTCTTTTTTTGCATAAGTTTTTTATTTTGCTTTGTTCTTACTTTGACCTTTATTCTTTCAACCTACAATGAAAATTTTAAGCACATGTCAAGTATTTCAAGTCTAGAAACAATAAATGCATGAGTTAAATGCCTAATATGCTCAAATTATAATGAAAATGCAATTAACTCTCTATTCTTGGACCTTAAGTATAAAAGTGCCTAAATCCTCATGTTCGCCACGCGCCGCAAGTGCACGGGTCGCGCCAAGTAATAAAATAGTGAGTAGAGTATCGTTCCCACGAGGATTTGTCCAAAACCTGGTCAAACAATGATTATCACGCTCTCGCCCAATTTGAGTGACACAAATGTTGAGATTGAAAATTAAATAAGAAAATAAAATATAAACAAGTGATTCCCCAACTTCAAGGATAAAAAGGGTCCTAGGATTATCTATCCCCCTTTGTACTTCTCAAAACTCAATTAACCTCCCCTCAAGAAGCTATCAACGAAACCATGTGCTAATCTAGGGTTCAAAGAGTACTTGTAATGCTCTCTCGAGTCAAGAACAAGTGTTTTGTCCTATTCTTTGCACAATCTCTTGCCACAATTTGATAGAACCCAATTATCACACTCCAACCATAATGTGACTATGCAAGGCTAGCAAGTATATCTCTATCTTACCAAAAAAACCATCCGTTCGTCATGCAAACTTCCGGTTCTTGCACTACTTTACCCAAGTTCTACACTCAACCTAGCTCTCTCGAGTCATAAATCAAGCGAACACAACATCTAAATGGTGATCAAGCACTTAGAAGCATTAAGAACGGGGTAAAATAAGCACATAGATATCATTAATCACAAATCAAGAGGAGGAATCAAGAATCAATACATACAAGGGTTCAAAATAATCCTAGAATCAAAGTATTTAGCTACTCATGTTCTACAACTCCAATGGAGCATATATATATACAACATTACAACAGAACAAGAGAAGAGAATGAAGAAGGAAGAGATAAACCAAGAGAGGAAGCCCAAATCTCTTTGAAGCTCCAAGCCTAAGCCAAATCCCACCAATCTCCAAGCCCTAGCAGATCCAAACACGCCCAAAATATGCCCAGAAGTCGAAGAATCAGGGCTCACAACGAAGCCCTAGCTTTTTGATTTAACCTTTTCCTAATCGCCTTGGGGGTTAAATGCAAAATATTTATATAACCAAGGATTGCACTATAATGGTGTGATCCCGGATCGTCTCTCAAGGAGCCTAATGACTAACCTAGGAAACTAAATGTCATGCAAATGAAGTATAAAAAGGGGTTTTGTTGGGTTTTAATATGAAATATGCAAAATGAGCCTAACTACAATATTTTTTTATCTTTTCTTTAATGAGGTGGAATGGTTGGATGGATGAAGTGAAATTGATGGAATGGATCTCTTGAGTCTAGGTGAGGTGACAAACATAGGTTCAAATCATTTGGGGGATTAATTCATCAAGTCTAGTTAGAGAAATCCCCAAGCAACCACTAGGGGTCCACTAGCCCTAATCAATGACTAATTTAGCAACCACTTTCATAGCCATTACTTAGGGTTAGTGTTAAAGTCCACTTGATGTGTGAAATACTTTGAGTCAAAACACTTGTGGCTCTCATAAAAATGCTATCACAATAATTATGAATGGAAGCAATCAATTAAGTCCACTAGCAACCACTAAAATGAAATTAACTTCATACAACCACAATGTAGATAAGAATTCATAACTCAAGTGTTCAAAGCCCAAAATAAACACATATAGTTCATACACATACATATCCAAAATCTCAATCCAATACATAAATCCAAACATCTTCCAAGAGAGGTTCAAATAAACATAGAAGAAATCCTAAATACATATGTTAGAACAAAGAAAAACTCCCCTAATGAAGAACCCATGCTTGAGACACCATCAACCCATCCTCAAGAGATGAAGAGCTCCTCAATCCAACATAGAAACTCCAAGAGGGACCCCAAGAAGAAGCCCCATCCGAAAATCCATGGAAGAAGAGGGTGGAAGAAGGTAGAAGATGAAGATGGAGGTGGAAATGAGTGGGGAATGAAGGAATGGAAGGAAACCCTAGGAGAGGGGCTGTGTTTCGTGCCTGAGGGAGCTTGGCTTGCGGTTTTCGGGTGTTAGGAACTATTTATAATCCTCTAGGAACCCTAGAATTCGCGTCAGATTCTGCAGATTTTGGGGACTTCGCCGTCGGCTCGCCACGGCGAGAGCCACGGCGAGCTAACATCATCTGTGGAATTCTTGGGGAGTTCGCCGTGAGTTCGCCGCGGCGAAACCCACGGCGAGCTCAGGTTGCTTCTGCCTCATTGGTCTTTCTCGCCGTCAGTTCGCCGCGGCGAAGAGACATTGATTCTGTTTCTCTCTTCGCTTCCTTCTTCTTCCCCGTCCAGAATTCTTCGCTGCAACTTGTCTCCTTAATTTGGGCATGTTTCTTCTATGACCTACAAATAAAATCAAGCCAGAGGTAGCATCAAATGTTCTTGAAAATAGGTCAACAATAATTTATGCTAATTATGCCCAAATTGCCCTTGACTAGAATAAATTCCAACAAAGTGTGCAAAAGTCAGAAATTACCCTAATTAGGTGTAATTATCCCAAGAACATGCAATAATCTACTGATTTTATCAATGAAAAGTGTATAAAAATAGGGTGCAATCACTTTTATATCAGTCAAAACGTGCCTGTTCTGTCCAAAACGCGCAGAAACGCGAAGTTCGCCGTGGGTCTCGCCGCGGCGAGCCCACGGCGAAGTCCAAAAATGACAGACACAAATGTCGCCGCCACGGCGAGCTGATGGCGAGCTTTCCCAAAAACGGGCAGAGGCAGGTTCACTTCGCCGCGGCGAAGTCCTTTATTCTCTGGTGCTTTGCTCTGCTTTCTTTATTTCTTGGCTGAACTTTGGCTTCTTCTTATTTTTGTTCAATTGGGGTCGTGGAGAAGGGCTAAAATCTCTTGCTTATTGCTTCAAATTATTCCTACAAAAATTATATACAACAATATAAGAAATTAACTACAAAAACAATCAAAATCTATATAAATATACAATAAGGTGCAACTGAAGATCAAATGAGCATTTTCCCTCTTGAGTATCCAAAATGTATCAATAATAGACAAAAACTCAAGTAAAATATACTCAAATATCATGAATTTCTAGGAGTCATCACCTCAGTTAATAGCCTAAAACAAATTCTAATTTCCTATAATTAGTAAATAAAAACATGTAATAATCAAGTGCAATCAACGTTGCAAAATTCACAGACTCACAAGAACATCCTGTATAGAGGACGTAGCAAAATTCAGAGACTCATAGGAATGTCCTATACACAGGACGTGGCAGAATTCATAGACTCACAAGAACGTCTAGTATAGAGGAAGTGGTAGAATTCACAGACTCAAAGGAATGTCTTATACATATGATATCACGCAATTCAAAAACTCACAAGAATGTCCTTACTAGACGTCGCAAAATTCACACACTTACAGGAACATTTTCCAGAACCTTTATCAGAACAAACAGGTCATGTGAACCTTTTGTAAAAACCTTCTTAGAACAAATAGGCCATGTACAACAAGAACCTTTCGAAGAACCTTTCCCCAAACAAACAAGTCATGTACAATAGGAACACTTTGTAGTGACTTTATAAGCGGTAACAGGTTCTGTACAACAAGAACATTTCACAATCCTAACACGCTCTACAACATGAACCTTTCACGATCCTAACAGGCTCTACAACATGAACATCTCACAGCCCTAACAATTCCTAAATAAACAAGATTCCTAACAGGTCTTGTGACGGGAACCTTCCAGGTGAGTGATTTCTATTTGAAAGTTGAAATGTCTTGTTGCTTTGAGTCAAGCACCCATGATAAATGACTGCAATCTGCAATATCGAAAGACAGAACATGAAGGACTCAAGAACTAAAGAAATTATAATGGCTACAATCTGCAATATCAAAAGATACATGTTCGCACCGCAAGTGCACGGGTCGCGCCAAGTAATAAAGTGATAAGAAAGTATCGTTCCCACAAGGATTTGGTTACAAATGCGATCAAACAAAAGGCTTAGTGAATTAAATTAAGTTGAGTTAAAGCAAAGTTTGGATTTAAGTTTTAAAATGTAAAATATTGCCATTTAAAATTTCTACTTCTAGAAAAGGGTTTTAGTCACAAAGATTATATAACAAAGAGGTGATGTAGAAAACACTTTTTAAGACAAATAAAAAAAATCTAGGGTTACTTATTCCCATTTAACTTCATGAACAAGCAAATTCCTTTCCTTTTAGCATTCCAATGAATTTATGTGTGAGTCCAAGGTTCAATTTCATTTGAAGAAGCTTTCTCAAATCAAAATCAAATTTATACTTGCATTAATTGCACAACCTCTTGCCACGATTAAAGCAAGTCATAAATACTCCACCAACCTCATATGAACAATGTTAGGTTAGTAATTATATCTCTATATTACCAACTAACCATCCATTTAAAACCATACACTTCAAGTCCAACATGATTTCACCCAAGTTCTAAAACAAAATACTCTCTCTCAAGTCATACTTCATTTAACAAATCAAGTGGTCATCAAGCACTTGTATAAATAATAGCAAGATGAAAATCCACACATAAAAATTCATTCAATGCATTAAAGAAAGGAAATACAAGGTTCAATCCATCAAATGGTTCAAAGTAACCCTAGAAAAGGGATTTAGTTACACATGGATAAATTTAAAATGAAAATGAAGATTAAGAAAGAACACATGACAAAAAAATGGAGAAGAAGGAAGAAGAAAGGAAACCAAGATCAATGAACTTGAATCTCTCCAATATCCTCCAAGCTTCCTAGCACTTCCCTACTCTCTCTTGAAGCTCTAAAAGTCCCAAAAATATGCCCTAAGTTCATGCTGCCCGACATTCCCTCTGAAATAAATCCTTTTATCCCATTTCAGTCAGCTCTTTTAAGTAAAACGCATAGTATTTGGCATTCTCGCCGTGAGTTTGCAGTGGCGAAGTCATGGCGAACTTTCTTGTCTGGAGGCCGAAGTGGAATACACTCGCCGTGGCGAGGTCACGACGAAGTGGTCTTGTTTCTGGTCCCTTGGTCTTCTTCTCAGCTGGTCTTTAGTTCCAATGCTATTTGTGTTTCCTCTGGATTTTTTCCACTTGATCACCTCTTCCTACACAAGAAGGAAAGAGGGTCGATAAGTTTTACAATTTACCAACGTACATAAAGTTGATAAGCTCCAAATTTCATACAAATTACAAATATTTCTTTGCCCTCTTTTTTCATTCAGCTTTTGTTTTCTTTTCACCATTTTATTCACCAAATTATTCACAAGCACGGGGTAAAACATGATGATTTTGTTATGAAATTTAGGAGCTTATCAATACCCAAGCTTTGTTTTATTAATACTATAATGATATCATTTTTTAAGCCTCATATTAATTAATTTTGATTTAGACAATTTTGGTTAATTTTTTTCCTTGTGCATTTGTTTTTTTTTCTAACTTCGTGATAATTAATTTGAGACTTGTTGTCTTTTATAGTTTTGAAAGATAGCAAAGATGGAAACCATCAAGGAAATTGAGGAGGATCCTAAAGACCAAACTATGATAGAAGAAGAAAAATCATCAGAAGATGAGGCATTGGTTGAAAAAAAATGTAAAATTGTAGTGACGTACTACTTAGTAGTATTGTTTGCATTATTGTGTTTTCTACTAGATGCTCTATCCGTTTTTATTTCTAATGGTTTTGGATATTTGGAATCTATTATTAGTTGCTACATGAATGATGACTTCTTGTATTATTACTTGTATTAATGTTTCGTATATTTGGCTTGCTGTTTGGTTGGCATCTATTAATGTATGGCTGGTGAATCGACTAAATTCTTGTTTCTTGACATTTTGGGGCCTAAGTTTGATTGGGCAAAATGGAAAGGGATAATTTTTTTTAATTTATTGCAAACTCTACCGGGAAATCTTGGGAATTCCCAGTTTCTTGCCCAGTCCTCGGTCCCGCAAGGACCGGGAATTCCTGGGACTGGGACTATGACTGAAATTCAGTCCCTGCCTTATTTCGAGACTGGGAACCAGGAATAGGCATTCCTATTAGATAGGCACACACACATGACAAAACACTAGAAAAATCTCAGTAAGCAAATACTCTCAAAACTTACAGAACCAACATAATTTGTAGAAATCTTAGAAATCAAAAAGGTTCTAATAACAAAAAACAAATTTGTAAATGCAAACCATGGTCTGTACAAGAGACATTTGGCACACACAAGCTTAGAACTCCAAGATGTCATGACTGGTGACCCTAATTCAGAAGCAAATAAAAGGACAAAGAAGCATAGTTCCTACAAAACAAAAATGGGACACAACCCCACAAGTTCTTACGAAAAGCCTGAGAAATAAAAACAAGGCCCTCCACAATAATGGGGGAGTACAACACTAAGCAGTCATAGGGTGATTCTTAATGTCCTACATGTTTACATCACCAACCTATTGCATGAGCTCTTTGGTTGCACTTTCACATATCCTAGGTCCAGAAAACATAGCATCATAAGACACCTCCATGACGCTAAAAGGAATGAATTCGATTATATCAAAGAACATGACCATCTTGCAAAGTCATGTCCACAGTAGTCATAAGTTCACAAAAAGGACTTTAACACCTTGGAATAACCTGCACTCAAGGCCTCTTGCATGTCCTTTGCACAGGACATCTCATAGCCCTTTGGTAAGCAATCTTGGCAACATACGAGACAATGGCACGACTCAATCTCCCTGCTCTATGAAACAACCAGAGCTTCCCAGATAAACATTCCAAAAAAATTCTTAGAATAAACATGACTCATGTCTATCTCAGAATTCATAGAATTATGATTGTGTAATATACAAATTCTCAGGTGCCCACAATGGTCCACGCACATAAGCACAAGGCACAAATCATCACAGGACTCTCAGATAACACTCTTTGAGTGACTACAGAGGTTAAGAATTATGATTACATCATATGAACTTTCAATTGCACAAAATGACCTACAGTCAAGGTCATTGACTCACCCTACTATGGGACTAGCATTCTTAGAATGTCCACGTTGGTCAAGGCACTCTTACTCATCTCTTAGATAGCTTGTTGCTTCACAAACGGAGCGAGTGCTTAAGTGGCCTAATGGTTGTTAGAATCTTAAGTTTTGATGAGGACTGGACCCATAGATAACATAAGTAAAACGAACAATTAGCATATAACTTAGTCTGGAATAAATTGAGATAAGAATCATGTTAAATGACTAAGTAAAAGAGTGTAGGTTACCTTAACATTGAACAAGTAAAATCTTATAGATAACAGATACACTATCGCTAAGCTAGAACCTATCGCTAACAAATGGAAGGGTTAGGAAAACAATAGCTAATGAAGACTTAGCAATAATCTAAAGAAAAGTCAATATCTCTATCGCTAAGACCTTCACTATCGCTAATATAATGAGTTGAGCTGGCCTAAGCAAGCAAACAACAATAGATCACTATCTCTAAGCTCTGTACAAGTATATCACTATCGTTAAGGCCCCACAGATAACATGGATAACACAAAGGGGGAGAATGTTAGAACAGCTAGCGGTAATGAACTAAGTTAGCTAGCGATAACAGGATTAGCTATCGATAACAGAATACTTGAAATAACTTAGACATTCAGATAGCTAATACAGTGCCTTTGAGCAAATGAGCTAATAAGATAACTAGCGATAACATAGTTACTAGCAATAACATGATTAGCTATCGATAGAAAAATACTAGATGAAATAACTTAGACATTCAGATAGCTAATACATTGTCTTTGAACATTGAGCTAATAAAATACACTAGCGATAACACCTGCTGTGCTTCACATGAATATTTGTTTAGCTAACAGCTAAGTGCAGGACTTACACTATTAAGCTAGCGATAGCCAAGGGTGCTAGCGCTACTGAAAAAGCTGGTTGCAAGTGATCGTTACTCACAGTCTCTATCTCTCTTAGCTCATCCTCTGCAAGATTAATTGAAGCAAGAGAAGAAAGTTGACGAAGATGAAGAACAACATTAATTGCCAACGGCTAAGAGCTCCCAACGACTAATTTCAAACGGCCTCTTGAAGCTGAAAGAAAAGGCAAGTTGTGAAGAGTTATAAATATCAAGACTTGAACATTTATGAGAAGTTACTCACTTACTCACACACACAAAGAGACGAACCAGCATTCAATATTCCCTCTACTCTCTACTCACAAAAGCTCAAAGTATTTATTACTCTTAGTGAGATTATCTATACTTAAGTGTTTATCAAAATCTGTTCATTGAGTGAACTCATTAATTGAAATCCTCTACTGTTTGAGATTGTTTTAAAGCTTGGGGCTTTAGGACAGGGTTGTGTCCTTACAAGTTGTAAGGGGGAGTTTTTAGAGGGAAGTCTAAAGCTCTGTTGTAAAGGTAGGCAGGTGAACCCGGTTTTGTAGAACCTGTGGTATAGTGGAACCCAACGAGGAGTTGGAGAACTGGACGTAGGCATTGTGTTGGCTGAACCAGTATAAAATATTGTTTTGTATTTTTAAGTTTTAATTTTTTTTCTTTTAAGCACAATTCACCCCCCTCTTGTGCATTTTTTTGCCATTCTCAATGGTCACCTATATATATACCTTACAGGAACCACCCCTATACAGGGAAAACATGGTTCCCAAATCCATCAACATCAATTACAAGGAATGAAACCCTACAACTGCATCAATCACAGAGAACAAAAAAGAAAAGCAATTACCAATAAGCTCATGAAATCATTCACAGAAAGGGACAAAGCCCACAAATTCCTATACAACAACTAGGAAGAAGAAAGAAAACCCCTTCTTTGGAACAATGGGTGAGTAAATAATATCTTTAAGCCAGGGGAGAACAACTATTAGTGGATTTCTCACTCCCATCACCATTTTCCCCTCATTGAAACTCCTCAGCATCATCATTCAAAGCAAAGTTGACATCATCATCCTCGTCCTCAGTCAAAGCATCCAAATTCTCTGCAAATAAAGCCATGACTTCACCAAAATCCCAAGAGTGATGCTCCTTAACTTGGCACTCCTTGATCATGTCAATCTGGATCCTTAGCAAATATTGATCAACAATATCAAAAACCTACACAAAAGACAAATGTCAAGATATCATACAGGCAATTGCCAGTCCTAGAGACTTAAGTCCCGACTTCTTTAACTTAAGGAAAATTTAAAAGTAAAGATGCAAGAGACACGATCTACAGCTAAAATGAATCATGACTTTCGCCATACAGAGTGAGGGAGTAAATGTGAGCTCCAAATTTTTCACTTGGGCCCAAAAAAAGGAAGCCCATTATCCTAGCCAAGAAGATGCCATGTGGCAGCAAAAAATAAGGTCAATAGAGGCTCCACAAATCAAGGAACTAATTAATAGATACCAAATATCTCTCAACCACCTCCATCAATTTCCAAGTCAAAATCATGACCGCTTCCATTATCGAAGATATCCTTAAATCACGGAATATTAATATCCCCATTATCTCTCAACATCCTCTACTACTGTCAGAACCACAAAAGAAGGAGGTGATGTGCTGGAATGGAGAAATTAACTCACATGCACGATGGACATTCTGAACAACTTTGCAGCCTATAAAAGAGGATGATCAAGACGCTTGGGAAGGAAGAAGCCATCCATAAAATACCCAGAGCAATTTCTAGACATTCTAGGCTCCTCATTTGGCTCAAAAACTACATCCCACATGATGTACAACTCTTGTAAAAAAGCTTCCCAGTTCCCATTGTATCACCGGCTCTTGTCACACCACCCTCTTGACTCCCGATTCCTAACTCCTGAGTCCTGTAGCGAAGCTTTTTGGTTCCTAGTTTCCAGCTCTCAGTTCCTGGCTCTAGTATTTTCTCTGCTCTCATCACACACTGAAATCCCCCTTCTCTTTCTCTTTGTATTTCTTTGTTTTGCATTCTATAATGTATTCTCACTGGTTTCCCTGTAATTTTCGAAATCTCAGGATCCTTCCTTGGTCTTTGTATTTAATTCGTGGTTGTTGGTAACCCTTTAATTATCTCTTGTAAACCCTAAAAACCAAAACTTTATAAAAATATCATTTAATTCATCTTATCCATTTTTTGACCACTACAATATATATATATATGTTCATTAGATATTTCCCTTCTTATGTATGGAAGATATAATAATTTGAAAGTTCCTTCGAGAATTAAACATACTTATTTTTTATTTTTCGCCAACTTAAATTTTGTTACTATTAAAATATAGTGAATGAACCCTCATAGAAGATGCGAAGAATGATTTTGAAAGAATAAAATGAAAGCTTGAACTTAATGAGAAGCAATACTATTTGTTGTTTAATTTGAAATTTGGTTTTCTATGGATCTTATATTTTATATTGATATGGATTTTCATGCCTAATAAAGTATAATTATTCTTGGAGAAATAAATATATGACTTATTATGTTTGCATCTTGAGTTGAGCTGGTGCGATACTGTAATAGTCATCCATGACATGTTCTCATAATAACTAGATATTAAGTTTACTAATATATATTATCTATCAGCTAATTCATAAGAAACGGACATTTTTTTAACTATATTATAATGTCGTTTGAAGCCCCTATAGATGCAACACAATATTTAATTACTCCCTCCGGTCTTAAATATAAGACCACTTTAATTTTTTTTTTGTGGAAGTTAAGGAAGCAAATTAGACCATTAAATTATAACATATATCACTTGAAATTAGATTATATGTTAGTTTATAAGTAGAATAAATTAGTTTTAAAGAAAAAATATTATTTTTGGACTAGGAAAAAAAGTCAAAAAAGTCAAAGTGGTCTTATAATTAGGACCGGAGGGAGTAGTTTCAAAGGCGTATGCACAAATTAATTTAATTCTTAAGGATAAGCACATGCATTCATCATCACCATCTTGTTCTTTTCTTCTTGTATCATTATAATAACAATATATATCCATCGTGCTTTAAACTATATATACTTAATGCCGATAATCATCTATATATCCAGCCAATATAACAAAATGACAGTAGTATATAACTTATGAAATATATATAGGTTTAAATATCAATTTCGCCCTGAAAGTATTCACAGGGTGGTGATTTTGCCCTGAAAATTTTTCGAGATCAATGTTTCCCAGATGTGTGAAAAGTATAGCAATGTTACCCTGAATTATTACAGGTGTTAACAGACGTCACGTCACGTCAGAATAAATATGGACCATTTTGGCCCTCAAAATTTTCCTTGAGTACCAATTATACCCTGAAAGTTTTTTGGGTCGCAATGTCGCCTCAAGAGTTTTCAAGACTTCTGGCGCGCTCCTCAAGGAAGAGTTTTATGCCAAAAATGGTTCATCTTAATTTTGAGGTTGACCATGATGAGAAGTCCATTAACGCCTCTGTTAATTTCGGATGACATTGCTACACTTTTCATTTTTCCAGAGAAACATTTGTCCCAATTTTGGTTTTGGTTTCTGAACTTTAAAATCAGTGGATTCGGTAGTTGAACTTTCACTATGTGTTGATTTTGGTCCATGAACTTTAATATTGGTGGTTTTGGTCCTTGAACTTTCACTCAATTTCGATTTTGATTCTTGAATGGTGTGTCTTTTATAACCATTAGTCCCTGAACCTTGAAAATATTGGAAAATCAGGGAGCAATAGTTATAAAGGATACAAAGTTCAAGCACTCAAACTACTGATTTAATATTCATGGATCAAAACCAGAATTGAGTGAAAGTTAGAGGGCCGAAGTAAAAGATTTTAAAATTCAAGAATCAATACCAAAATTGAGTGACAGTTCAAGGGCCAAAACTGGTATTAAAATTATATAAAGCTGTCCAATCATAAGGCTCCAACCAAGTTAATAAAGTAGAGGGGTGATAGATATATGCAACTTTACTACACACAATGAGATTGATTTTAGGATATCAACCTGTATCTTCCAGCTCACATGAAAATAACTGTAATAGTACTCCAAGGCTCACCCGATTTATTAAATATCGATACTAGTAAACAAATTTCTAGTACACTTGTCATCTAAGGAACATCCTATATGAATTACACTGTAAATAATGTGGCCATGCCCATCACGAACGAAACGAAACGACAACATGAGTCAACAGCAAATTTTTACCATTTATGCCGGCCGTACAGCTTTAAATTAAGATTATTACTATTTCACAATTCAGTAGGGCTGGTTTGCGTTCCTATCAGATAGGCACACACACACATATGCGCTCGAGACATCAGTGTATTCAAAGTCTTCATATGTGTAATTCAGTTTTACTTTTATAAATTAAGAACAATCTTAAATGTTTAATATATGTATATTATCATTGACTGTTCCAACCTACGCTACACCTATATGATTTAACTTAAGCTACTCATTTAAATTGAGATTTTTAATGTATGGTGCACTCTGTATCATATATATATATATATAGCGTAACTCTAATAAATATAGTCCCTCAAGAAAAACGAAAGCACATGACAAGTGAGAAAAGAGAAGAATAGAGAGAATTAGAAAGAAAGTCAAATCCCACGGAGTAATTCAATAATTCAAGTTTGAAAATAATAATGACAACTAGGCCCTAATTATAAGGATTGGGAAATCCTAATTACACCCAATAAGATAAATACTTAACCCTAAATCTTAAGATAAATGAAAAATTTGAATCCTCGTAGGATAAAGATAGCCTCGAGTCCAAAATAGAAAAGAAAAATAATCAGTGATTTACTTCATGTAAAATTTATCTCTCCCAATTGCATTGAACTAATACTCCAACTTATATTGGAATAGTGTGAGAGAAAATTTGAGAGAATAAGTAAGGTGGCAATCCAATTTCTCTAATCAATTTTGTCATGTGAATGTTGATAGAATATACTCCTTCCATTCCTAAATATAGTTACTATTTTGGGAGATGAACTTGTTCCTAAATATAATATCTCTTTTTAATTTTTCTTATCTTTTTTTCAAATTATCCTTATTATACTCCTCAATGATAAACAAACAAGAGAGGGAGGGTTTGAATAAATGTATATGGTTACAGTGCTTTAGTAGTATCATATGATTTTAACTAAATTAACTTACTTCTTTATTATAATCAAATTAGGTGATTAGATCTTATATTTAGAAACGGAAGGAGTATAAGAGAGTCCTAGGTATATCGACTATTTAAACATTGAATTAAAGGTATATAGAGGTTGAGATGTATCCAATCAATTGATTAAAGTCATTTGATAAACAGATAATAGTGAGAACCTAAACAAATATCTAAAAATTCCAGAAATGTGACTCACAGACTTTTCCATTTGAGTGCCAAATTTGTCAATGTCTTTGTAGAACTACCATCCACCATTAGAGCACAAGCAGCAGCATCCTTCAGTCCTTTCATTTTTCTTCTAATTTCTTCCCCTTCTTCATCACCCCTTTCCATTATACACTTTATAACCCTACTAATCTCTTCTTTCTCTACTATCCCATTATTATTATCATTAAGTCTTGGCCTTATAGCCACTTTTAGCCCATCAGCTAACATGGCTGCATTGGTTCTTTGTTCAGCAAAAAGTGGCCATGCTATAATTGGCACTCCCTCTACAATACTCTCTAGTACGGAGTTCCAACCACAATGACTCAAAAATCCTCTTGTTGAACTATGACCAAGCACTTGAACTTGTGGGGCCCAAGAAGCCATTACCAAGCCTCGCTCTTTAGTCCTTTCTAGATAGCCATATGGTAAGAAATGAAGTGGGTCCTCTACTTCCTTTTTATCGCGAAGATAGCTAGCACTGGCTTTGTCACTTGGTGATTTTACATTGACCCATAGAAATCTCTCGCCACTCATTTCTAACCCTAAAGCTAACTCATTGATTTGGGCTTGAGATAGACTCCCACCACTTCCAAAGGAAACAAACAGAACTGAATTTGGTGGCTGCTTGTCTAACCATCTTAAGCATGTGTCCCTCTCCGGTTCCGACCGGTATGGTTCCATGCTGGACCCGGTTTTTATTAGGGGTCCAATTGCATGTATAGAAGGGTATCTCTTTTTACTTTCTCCATTTCCAGCTGGTTCATCGTGTTGCCAGGCTCTTATTGCTCCTGCTTCCATTTCTTCGAAGCTATTCAATATGACACCTGTCCAAGATATTAGTTATTCATATCAAATTGGTAAAAAAAAAAAAAAAAAAAAAATTGTCTCTTGCTACCTAATCTCCAGATCTGTGAGAAAAACGGCCACAATGAGCTATTAATTCATAGCTCATATACCTGTTTTCAACTAATGAAACTGTTTTTGGCCCAAAAAGAAAAACTAATGAAACTGTTAGCAAATACAATTTATGTGGTGCTCATGTATGTGTATCTTCAAAAGAATTGTGTAGAACATGTTGAATATTTTAAGTTAACAAAAGGGAATGACGAATATATATATATATATATATATATATATATATATATGTATAAGGAGATGATGAATATATATTAATAATACAAGGTAACATTTTCTGGGGTGTTATTTTCTTTTACAATGCATAAAAAAACATGAATAAAATTAACAGGAGAATAACAATAATAAGCTCACCTAAGGGCACAAAGTTAATAAAAAAAGAATGACAATATAAGATCCCAAATAGCGGAATCAATGACATTTAGATCTTCCCCAAATTGTAAGTTACAAATATTGATTCAAACGATTGTAAATTCAAATATATATATATATATATATATTTTGCATAAATAATGTATTTAAGTTACAACTTTACTAGTAGTTCCGTGTTCGAACTCTAGACCGTGATAATTATTTTTAGGTAATGAGGTCCCTAGTGTAGGTCTCCATTAGTAATGCCGCATATCAGTGGATAAAAAAATGTATTCAAGTTTGGAATTAAATTTATTGACCGAGATTTAATTGCAACTGTCTGAATTCATACTTATTACTCATTTTTCAGAACAACATTTGACACTCAAATCTCAACAGAGAACAACATTTGACGTGTGTGTGAGGCGTGAATCACCCAAAGAAGAAGATCATGTTTCACGCAGAAAACAATTTTATGTAGATTTGAGTGCATTACTTAATTACCTTCAGCAAGATGATAAAATTGACAACGTTGGAGAAACTGATGGTAAGACAAACTTGATCGATCTTGATGATTGTCAGGGAGATCTTTGCCACTAATTGGGACACAACCTGGAACCTCAATGGGTACTGGTAGGTCTCTGAACTCACCACCACAAGAATTCATTTTTTGATTCAACTTCTCATAATAAAAGCACAAAGAAAGCATCATAGCGGAACAAGGGAAGTAAAGATAAGATATGATGTTAAGCTCTTTAGCTATTTCTAATGCTTCAATGGACAAAGGCTCAGCCACCATAGCAGCCAACCTCGAGCCCGAGCCCAGGAGGGACTTTAAGGCCTTGAGAACGAGCGGCATAGACCGAGATACAGTGAGTTGAAGCTGGACTTCCAAGGGAAGATCCTTAGGTTGGTCATGGAGATCGACAGGAGGAAGAAAAGTGCAAGATATGGAAGAAGGAAGAGATTGAATAAGAGCCATGGAGGCACTAGGAGGTGATCTAAGTGTAGGGATAAAGCATGTGACATGGATGTGGCCGTCGTTTTGGAGATGAACGAGTCGTTTACAGAACTCAAGAATGGAGGCTTGGTGGCTATACGCAGGGACGGTGACAACTGCAATTTCGGTTATGGCTTCCATCTTGAATTGTCTTGTGTGTGTGTTATTAAACATTTACTTCTTACGTTAGCATGTACATTTACTTTCTTTATTTTTCAGTTTATATATTTTATTCAAATAATAGCGTCTATCATTTTACAAGACAATTCAAGAATTTGTGAGTTTCCAATTTTTTAAATTACAAATTATATATATAACGAATTAATTGACTTCAGTTTAAGAACTATGTACACAAAGGTTTTTTTAACGAATACGGATCTTTTTTTTATATTTTTTATCTGACGCATATTTGTTTGCTTCTATTAAATCTAAAGATTCTTGAGTGACATAGTCAATTCTATTTTTTTATTTTTTATCTGAGGCTTATTTGTTTGTTTCTAGTAAATCTAAAGATTCTTCAGTGACTTAGTCAATTCTATAAAACAATTTATAACAAAGAAAACGTCTGTGTACGTTGACTAGTCTTGGGAGTTATATTTCAAAATGATGCAATGAATCTGGGCATTGATAGCACATTCTGGGCCGCGATTCCAAATGATACCCTTGAAGTATTTATAAGTTGCAATTCTATCCTTAAAGAGTAGAATAACTAAGCCAAATACATTCAGAATAATTACAATGAAAGATACCATTATGGAATTATATTGTTGCTCTTTGATGAAAACTCAAAGAAAGATATTGATGAGAAAGCAGTTGCGCCTATTGCTTCTTTATTGGCTGATTGGGGAGAATCCTTCCTTTCTAAATGGAAAACAGAGTTGCGTTTTCACCAAATAGTATCCAAAAGACATGATTGCACATACTCTTATCAAAGAAATATGTTGATGGGGATCATTATAAAGATCAGGAATTATTATAGTTATCAATATTCTATTGGACTTATTTCATTATTGTTATTCTAATAGGGTTAGACTTATTGAATTTGTTAGGATTTGATTTAGGAGTTCCTTTTGAAATTCTAATCAGTATCATTATTCTTCTAGAATCATCTCCTAGGTTAGGTTGAGGCCTATAAACAACATGTTAACTCATTTAATTTGTACGCTTTGAATTAAATAAGAATATTGATTTCCTTCTACCATCTCTCTCTCTCTTCTCTTATATTCTCTCTTCTCCCTTTTCTCTTTACCCTTCCTACAATAATAATTGGTACCAGAGTCATATTCCACTTTACTTCTACTCGCAAAAGCATTTAGAAAGCATCCCTTAAAATTTTAAAAATTGTTAGAAAGCATTAAGATTGCATTTTTGTGCTATTTTACATATTTCTCAAGTTGTTATTCATATTTCAAGATTCTCCGAGGCAAAGAATAATCATCTCGAAGAACTTTATTCGAAATTTTTTCTTTTTCTATCAGTTTTATTTTGCTTTTGCTGAAAAAGAAAAGTAAATTAAAAAAGGGAAAAAAAAGAGTAGAAAAAAAGTGAGAGAGAAAAAAAGGAAAAAGAAAGAAAAAAAATTCAAGATTGAAAAAAAGGAAAAATAGGAAAAACATGCAAAAAATATTTGTAACACCCCAGATTTTAAAAAAATAAAAAAATAGATATAAGAAATTATTTAAGGTTTTGGGAATATTATTAAAATATTAAATAGCATTAAAAATAAATTTATGATGTTTTAGGTAATTTTTTTATAAATTTTAAGGCCTATTTTCTTTAAGAAACAAAGAAAAATAATTAGAAGATAAAATTTAATTTTAAAAAAATTAATAAGGGAATATTTGAAATTCTGAGGTATTGTTTAAATTTTAAAAAGCCTTATAAATAAATTTGGAAATTAAAGCATATCTAGAGAAATTATTTTGGGAATAATTCAGATTAAATTGAAAGGGATATAGTAATTAAAATTTTAAAGAAGGGCATAATGGGAAAGAGGAAATAAAAATGACAATATCTGCCCCTAGTTGAAAATATCTCCAATCATAGAAGAAGGGGCAAAATGGTAAACTATCTATTAAAAATATCTTCACATCCTCATCTTTTTAATTCCCACGTGTTCCTTCCTTATTTCCTCTCTCTCTCAGCCCACTCCCTTTCATTCCCGTCTTCTCTCTCGCTCCCTCTCTGCTTCTTTGGGTTCCAGCAGCGTGAACGGCAGAGAACGACGGCGAGCAGCGAAGGAAACGTACATAGAGCTTGGGATACACTTGGGTAAGTTCCTTTCCTCCTTCTTCTTCCTCTCTTTGGGCTGATTTGAGTGAGCTTGGGGGGAAAGGTGAATTCAATTCTAGGGGTTTTAAGGTTTCTAAAATTATAGAAATGATATTTAAGCTTCGATTTTGATGTTTTGGGGTAGATTTTTGGGTGATGATTTCGTGTTAGTCGATTTGCTCCAAAAGCCCCAAATCGGTCACTGTTCATCGACGCCTTCAATGGTGGTTTCCGGTGGAAATTGTCCCAAAATCTTAACTAAGTTTGATTTAGAACAATATTTAATTAAGAAATTGAACTATGTGTGAATTTGTGGCTGGTTTCCGGAAGATCCGATTTTCCTCTCTGTTTGGCCGAAATTCTTGTTCCTTCTCCCCTGTTCTTCATTGACGTTCTACTTTGTTTGATCTTAAAGGATGAAATATGTGTTTAATGATGAAGGATTGAAGTTTGATTGAGTGTGTGAATTTGTGGCAAAGAATATTGGGCCGACGGGTGTAATGGCATGAAGGGCGAAGATTTGTGATGTTTACATTAGTAGGAATGATGTTTAATTGGATGTATGAAATTGTTGTAATTTTTCTTCTTCCTGGCTGCTCTGTTCTGCTTTGGTCAGTGATGAAGAAGAAGAATTAATGATATTTTTGAATTAGTTGATGTGTTATCTTGAATTCTGATTAATGGAATTTGCTTTTGTGTTTTAGAGAGGAGGAAGAGTTAATGGTATTAGAACTAAATTAGAATTATTATCTTGTATGTTGAAGTTTTGAAAGTATTGCTCTGTTTGCTGCGATGTCTGATTACTCTGCTCCTTGACGATGAACAAATGATGATAGGAATGAAAGGAAGTAGTTTATGTTTTTGCATGTGGAATATTTGATTATTCTTTGGTTGTATAAGTGGTGATGTTTGGAAATGTGAACTTGCAGATTTAATAAAGAAGATTGTCTAACTATTCCAGTATATATGTGTGTGTGTGTGTGTGTATTGTGAAGTTTTGAAAGTGTTGGAATCTGTTGATTACATGAATTAAGGCGGAAGTTTCTGATAAGAAGTGTTTAAAAGAGTTAGCAAAGATTGAGGTTGTTAGTGTTAATTAAATCTGTAATTTTAATATTTTGAGCTAATTAAAGGATTAAGAATATGGAATTAATTGTTTGTAGTTGCGCATAGAAAGTTTATTGTGTGATATTGTCTGATTTTGGAAACAAGAACTGATTTTTATTTCTAGTTAAAGTTCATAAGTGTTAAACAAGTGTCCCAAATGTGTTAAGATATGGTCTTAAGGAAATTAAAATTAAATTGAGTTGAAATAAGAGCTTAGGTATTTAAAAAGGGACATCAAAAGTATGTAAGAGATTCTTAGTTAAATTATGATTTCTTTGAGTCATGTTAATGTAGTTTCTCTTCTTTTTTTATTTGATGGGATATAATTTACCTAATATGAAATATATTAGTGAGAGCAAGTGACTTTAATGTTACTTAAAGTTAATCAAGAACTAATGAAGTGTAAGATTTTATTTTTACTAGTAAATTATATAGATTTGTATTTGGATTTCATATATGTATAATTCTTGCTGGGAATAGTATTTTACAACTAAATTATGATTGACTTGTTAGTTTGGGCTCTCTAATAATGAATCACTAAGATGAATGTTTTAACATGATGTTTAGTTTGATTAAGGATTGCTATGTTTGATATAAATCATAAATTCTCCGTTGAAGCAAAAGAACGTTTTATTGCAATGGATTTTGGCCTGTGATTGTTATTTTCTCTATTTTGTGTTTATATAGTAAAGGACATTTTTAATCTTAAAAATAGTCAAGATAGTTATAGTAAATAATAATCTTTCACAGATGTAAAGAATGTGATAGTATTAATTATATTAGGATAGGATAATGTTTAAATGACTTGGATATGTAAGTTCGATATTGAAGGGAATATTTTATAATGAATGAAGACTAATATGGCTTAAATTGCTAAATTGTGACTTCATGAGTCATGTATACGTGCTTCTTGTTGTATTTAAAGTTTTATGGAGATAAGATTAATAATTGGTAATGTTCTTTAATGAATTGAATTGTCTAGGTTTGAAAATGATTTACACTGTTGATTAATTTATTCTTCAGATGTCTATAATAAATACAAAATAAGGATATACGTACATGCAAGTGAAAATCGTTATTTAAATAATTGTGAATGTAAAATGGATTGTGATGCTTAAGTATATCCTGGATTGCTTTGGCGTATATGTGTGCTTGTTTGTTACTTGATTCTTGTCCTCTGTACGTGATTGTCTCAATTGAATCCTTGGTTTTCTTTATTAGTAATAGGATATTTAAATATAAATTAAGTAAAGGAAAGTCATTCTAAATACTGGAATTTAAGTGTATGATTATTTGGAAATGAAAGTAGCTAGTATTTAAAGTTAACAAAGGGAAGGGTAGTACAATAGGCGTGAGAGGAGTCGAATTATTAAGAATAAGTATAGATATTAATATATTATATATGTTACACCTAATTATAGGGAAAGATAGTGGAGTTGAATCCTCGGGTCACCAAAAATCTCACCTCAAAAATCACCACCAAAATCTCCTCCACCTCAAGAAACCTCATCTCTCACTCCTCAGCCCACTCAAAGTACCCAACCAATTTCTCTTACCACTTCTATCTACACCAAACATCCCTCTCACACATATGCCCGCAAGAAATACAAAGCTCCAATCACCTCTCCTGACCTTCCTTCACCTGTTCCTTCTGAACCTACCTCTTCCCCTCACACCTCAACTACCTCTAAACCCTCTCCCCTTATCCATAGAATCCTTTTTGATGATGACAAAAGGGGGAGAGTAGTATTATCCAAGAGAAGGCCATTGAAACTGCTGCCATCTTGTCATCTATTGCTTCTGAGGTGATTCAAAAGCCTGTTACAGACATTTCTGAAGAAGATGTGCAAGCTCTATCTGCAACCAAGTCTCAAGTCACTTAAGTTCCTGAAGAGGCTTCTTCTGATGCCACATTGAGCCAAATTCTTTTGGAGATTCATGAGCTGGAAAAAGGAGTCAAATTGAGCATGGAAGAGCAAGTCCTGGTGGAAGATGTGACTCATGAAGAGCCTGCACCCTCCAACATTCCTCTTGCAGATGAGAATGTGGTGCTGGAAGAACAAGAGGAGGATCTAAGCATGGCTATGGTAGTATACCAGGAGCCACAGCCAGTATCAGTAGACACTTGGCCTTATATTCATCGACAAGTGAGAGAACTTCTTGAAAGAATGACTAAGAGCCAACAAGAAGGAGAAGCTAAAGAGGCTGCAAAAGCAGAGGTTGAGGTTGAGGCTAAGGCTAATGATGAACAAGCAACCCTTCCTAAGGCTGTGATTCTAAGTTTGACAGTCCAGAGGCATGTGACTTACAAGAATCCAGCCAAGCTTGATGAAAAGGATCCCATTCAGACCACCTCTCAATTTTTGGAACCTAGTGAAGAAAAAGGGCCAGAGGTTCAGTCTACTGTCAAAGGGAAAAGAGTCAAGAAGACTACTCCTAAACCTATAGGAAAAATGACAACAAGAAGAGGCTCTAGGGCTGCTAAGGGGATAATAATTGAGGAACCTAAGCCTACTCCTAAGACTCGATCTAAGAGGAAAGCTGCTTCTAAGGCAAAATCATCCAAGCCTCCTCCAAAGAAGAAGCAGAGCAGAAGCAACATAGCTACTTTGAGAATATTCTTGCTCAGACCAAGCCTCCATCTCCTAAGAAGAAGAAAGCTCCAGGTAGAAAGAAGAAAGCTGAGCTTGAACCAGAAATTCGAGGAGAAGTGGCATCAACTGATTCTAGAGGATCTAGCTCTGAGTCTGGAGACTATGATCTGAAGTCAAAGTATGGGAAGGGCTCGAGTGCTTCTAACTCAGATTAAACCAGAAAAAGCCTCCTCACTTGCATCTATCATACATCTGCTTTCATCTCTTGCTTTAAATCTGAACTAATAATCTTTATTTTTGCAGTACTTATATTTTTTGTCTGCACCTGCTATATATGAACATGTGCTTATCTTATCTGCATAATGCTATAATATCATGAGTTATATGTATCTGGTTCATATTTGATTTCATGAGCATCTGAAATGTATCTGATGTTATTCTATGAAAATACTCATCTCCATGACCTTTTAAATTTTCAAAAGAATCCTTGTTCATATATAGCTAAGTATGTTTTGTCATCATCCAAAAGAAGGAGAATCTTAAACTCTAGATTTTGATGATAACCAAACATGACTTAGGCTGTAGGATCATGACATCTTAAGTTAGAAAAATATTTTGAAAACCAGTTTCTTAAAATCTAAGCTAAGCAATCGATAGCTCAAAGCGGCAATCGATTGGAGTTGAGCTTCAGCAATCGATGGCATATCGATTGCTTATTGATTGGCGAGTCCCAATCGATAGAAAGAAAGATCAATCGATTGTTTTCTCCTATTTCCGAGTAATCACTCAGATATGCAATCGATAGGTAGAAATGGCAATCGATTAACATAAACAATCGATGAGCAATCGATTGGAACTTAGGATCAAACCAAAGAAAAAGCAATCGATTTGCTCTTGGATAATCGATTGACATGAAGCAATCGATTGGGAAACCTGGCAATGCATTGGTACCCTTATGTTTTATTCGATAACTGACATATCCATCGAGTGCTGTAGGTAGCAATCTAAACCAATCTGAAGGCAATCGGTTGAGAACCAGAGGCAGCAATTGATTGACATACCTGGGCATCGATTGGAACATTAAAATTTCAAATTCATTTCTCTTCTCATGTTTAACTGACTTTATATCTGGAAGTTGTACTTGTGGCTATTTTAGGCACTTTACGTTGGACACACAGAAACATAATCAGAGAGCCGTTACTCTGGAGCATGTAACTCAAAACCTACTTTGGAGCATTAAATGCAACTCAGAATCATCATCAACCTCCAGACCTTCATCTCTCTCTAAAAACCTCACAACGGCTATAACCAGAGACTCAGCAACTAACGGCCGAATTTTATCAAGACTATAAAAGCGTTGAAGTTGAAATTGGTTGGTATAGAGCATTAAGTGATATCCAACTACCAATTTTCTACTGCAATCAATTCAAGTCTGAGTTCTCTCAGTTGTTCTTAAAACTGTAATCCTTTCAGCTCAAGTGTGTGAGCAAGTTTTGTAATTCTGTAAACACTTTCATTGTGTGATTTCTTTGGGATACTGGGATGCTAGAGGAAAGGGTTGTAATCTTACAGAGTGTAAGGGGGAAAGAATTTGGTGAGATAGTGAGGTCTTACTAAGAAAATTCTCTAGTATAAAGGTATTCAAGAACCTGTTGTAATCCTGATTCACTAGTGTAACCCAACAGATGTTGGAGAACTGGATGTAGGTCAGAGTTAGGACCGAACCAGTATAAATCCCTTATGTTTGTTTTAGATCATTCAAATTTTTAAAATACACAATTCACCCCCTCTTACGTATTTCTTGCCATTTTCATATACTAGTTCTCTGTTGTTGTTAGAAGAACTTCTAATTAAAATATGAGAAATATATTGTTTTTTATAATATCATAAAACTAATCTAATTATATTTACTATTTTTTTATTTAGAAAAAACTTAAATACATATATAATGCGTATTTTCTTTCCATAATTCCAATGACTCTTCATCATCAGTATTGATAGAAGAAGAAGCCAATCATTCGTCAATCTCTGGTAAATTAAACGATAAAGACACCATCATTACATTTGAAGGCTCATAAACATAGCATAATAAGTTCAATTCCTTCCCAATTTCCAGTGCTTCGGTGGCAAACGTGTCAGCGATTAAGCAAACAAGCCTGGAAGTTGAGCTAAGGGACACCAACTTGTCTCGGACAATATTCATAGAGTGAGACACGGCGATCTGAATTCGGACTCCGGCGAGTGTCCCTAGGGGAAGGTCCTGCAAGTTGGGAGGAGCAAGAAAGACATAGTCAACGGAAGAAGAAGGAAGAGCTTGAAGTAAAGCTATGGTGGCTTCATGAGGAGTAAGGTGGATGGTGGGGAAGATGATTGTGACATGGAGGTTGGTGGGGTGAAGATAAAGAAGGAGCTTTTTGCAGAGCTCAACAATGGAGGCTTGGTGGCTATACGCTGGGATCAAGACTACAGCTATGTGGATTGGGTTCTCTATATGGTAAAGATGATAATGGTTGGTTGGTTGGTTGGTTGGTCAATTGTTCTTATAAAGAATTTGCAGGCGAATAGAAATTAACATGTGATGATCCATCAAATATTGTTGATTTGAAGAGTGATGTTATGGTTGAATCACAATGGGTTTTCTATGTACCGGTATCCGACACTATTTGGAAATGACTACTTCGGATAGCAGGAATATGGCCAAAAATGGGGAAATATTGCCACCTCAAAGGAATTATTATGGCTGTATATACTCACGGTTTGAACAATCAACATTAGTTAAGGTAAAAAAACTCACAACCAATTGATTCAACTGCATGGTGATACAATGAGTTTTTTTTAGCGTAAGCGTTTTGTCACTGTGATTAAGGACGCCAAATTTGACTTTACTTAATAGTATATAGTGACAGATTTGATCTTCTATGATAAGCTCATCAAAATCTTTACCTAAATATTTTTCAAACACCAAGCAACTCTTTAGTTTCCCGTTGGTATTTAATTTTTAGAAATAAGTTAGCATCCTAATCCCGAAAACACCAAATGAAAATATGCTATTTTTGCATACTATCTAAAAGACATTTTGAATATTGTTATTACCTAAATTATTAGTTTTTGATATTGGACTCCCAAAATGCCAAACCCAAAGAAATGTTTCTTTTCGGTTTCTCACAAATTGGGCTTGAGCCCATTTATCATGCCTTGCCCAAAAGAACTATATTTTCGTGGTTTCAAATCTTTTACCTCTTCACTTCAACTTTGCACTATTTGTACCCAAAACAATTACACTAAGGGCCCGTTTAATTCAATATAAAACTAAATATGTAAATGAAAATTTTAAATTTTCCATCAGCGACACCTATCTAGCTCATTGAAGTGGTGAGAAGTGATTTTCTGACACATAACAATTTTCCTTTAAACATGGCAATATCGATTCCAACCATTTTTTGGTGGGGTCTGTTTTATCACATGTAGGAAAATTCAAAAGGCAGCTTTACTGATGTCTCGAAGGAGCCACAAATCAATCTTCCCAATCGTCATCTATCTTCTTGTCCATCTTCGATCGTGGTTAAACATGACGTTCATCTATTTAAAGATGTAATTATTTTTGCAGTTAACCATATTAAAGATGTAATTATTTTTGCAATTGACCATATTCAGGTGATATTTACCTCATGGTTACAAATTGTTTTTCCGAAGATAATCTGATCGTGTGTTACCCATCTGTTGCATTTGGTTAAATACACTTGCTCTTTGTACAATTCATGTTAACCAGATGCACTTGATAATCACCTCATAAAAACAATTTCCTCTCAACCATGATCTGTGTAAAATCCTTCTTACATGACCCCAAAACTAATCCCAATTAGCAATTACAAAGCATGATTAGGCTAATTATGATAGCAAAAACACTTCACTCATAAGCAGATAAACACTATCATAGTTAGAAAAGCATTTAAGAAATAGTTGAAAATACTATCCATGATAGAAAAGGCATTTCCACACACAATAAAATAACTATAATAGATAAAGGTCAAACAATGTTAGAAAAGGAATTCACTAACAGTTATTAAAAACATGCTATACAAATATGTTAACCGTGTTAGAAAAGAACACCCTAACATGGTTATTTAAACCATACTAATCACCATTTCAACTATCAAACCCTTAGCATAACCATGTTAAAAAAGACTGATCTAACATGATTATTTAAGCAACACCTGCCCATACACAAATATAGCCACATATACCGGGCCTCGGGTCTAAAATCGCGGATTTACAGTATAAAGCCCATACAACAAAACAATCACACCAATCATATCTAAACAGTGCAACAGAGATTTAGATAACGAGTGACATGTATGTGAATAAGTCCAATGGTATCTTGCCTCGCTCTCCCTCTCACGCATGAATGTGCTTTTCTGAAACAAACCGACAAATTGGTACAATTTAAATCCTTTCATAAAGCAAAGTAGTTTATAAAACAATCAAAATAATTCAAACCTCCCTAGTATACTTATCTCTTACTGATAGAGTTTGGGGAGTGAAAACCCCTTTCTATTAATATATATACTCATATACATACTATTATATATAACTACTTATACAAGCTCCCTGCTTGTTTAACCTATACATATATATATACATCTCTTTTTACCATATACGGGTAATACTAACAGAAAGGTCTTTCTATGGTGGTACATCATACAGCAGGCATTCATGCTTCTTCACATGCTACCTTATCCCAAAAAGCTTGTCTCCTCTTTGCTTCACTGAAAATTAAAAGTTCAACGCAGTTTATTTCATACATTCTTATTATCATATACACTTATATACTTATATATATATTATAAATCTATATATGCAAATAATGAAAACATTTAACCTTTTAAGCTGTGCGTCATAAGCACCTACCAACCATTAATAACAACCATGTTACTAAATAATGGAGGTCTGCCAATCACTAATAATACCATCTTAGTTAAATAGCGAAAGCCTGTCAACCATTAATAATAATATCTTTATTAAATAGCGGACGCCTACCAACCACTAATAACAATATCTTTATTAAATAGTGAAGGCCTACCAACCACTAATAAAAATACGTTTGCTAAATAGTGGAGGCCTACCAACCACTAATAAATAGTAGAGGCTTTACCTGCAAGGCTTTCCAGATATGACCATTAGGCTATAAAAGCTAATCTATTTATAACAATTAAGTTATGAAAGCTCAACTATTTATAACAATTAAGTTATAAAAGCTCATCCAGTTATAACCATTTAGGTTATAAAAGCTAATCAATTTATAACAATTAGGTTATAAAAGCTCATCCAGTTATAACCATTTTTAACAATTAAGTTATAAAAGCTCATCCAATTATAACCATTTACGTTACAAAAGATAATCCATTTATAACTGTTAAGTTATAAAAGCTCATCCAGTTATAACCATTTAGGTTAAAAAAGCTCAATCATTTATCTATAAAAGGAATAAAGACTTACTATTTAATTGCAATAGATATTACAAATAAACATGCAAAATTAATGTTATGAAACAAACCGACACCTGGATACCAGAACTTCGTCCTTAACCAGCCTCCTTCCTCTCTACCGTCTTGATGAACTCAAATCAAAAGTCAAAGCCTATATACATATATAGCTTTGGGTTAGAGCCTAAACTATAAGTCAATCGCTACGTCTCTCTCGGATCCTATTGTTTTTGTTATTACCCATCTTTTTTATTCTCAATGTTTGACTAATAAATTTCTATAAGAAGGCCTTAAACAATAACCATCTTAGATTTTTAAATCAAGCATACCCCGTAGGTCCTTCTAAAAACATTCTTTAACTTATAATTATAAGCTCTGAATTACTTGCTAAATCCATACTTGGAATTTCCTGTCTAACACTTATGAACCTCAAGACATATTTTAAAATCAAATTCGTGATTAATCTCAGAAAAGCCCCTTTATTTATTTAGCTTAGCTATAACAAATATAGAACCACATACTCATTATAATCATGCTTAATCAAGTCACTTCAGCTTACTTCTAAAGAACAACACTAAACGAAAAGCCAAATGAATCCAAACCATAATTTACACATTAATTGACTAAAACAGAACAGAACAAATGTTTTATTTAAATTGAAATCATTGAATTTCCCCTCCTAGTTAAACCATAAAGCTTCTAAAAATTTTACTACAATGAAAACAATTAAGATATCACTCTTGGTCATTATAATGAAACCTATAAAATACTACCACAATTTAAATACTCATTTAGTTCCTAAAAAAATACAACACAGCAGGTGTCTTATCAAATTTTAGGCTTAAACATCATCTCAAATCCTTTCTTTGAAATACTAAAACAGCTCAAACCTTTAAAGCACATGAATCTTTCCCAAATTACTTGTTTACAATTTCAACTCTTTTAACACAGCGTTTTTAACTCCTTTGAACCTTTTAAAAAGTCTAGATCATGTTCAAGCATCTTATTAACTAGGAACCAGAAATTCCAAGTCCTTTTATTTATCCACTATCATCAATATTTCAAGATCACAATTCATTAACTCAACTTATTTTCCTCAATTACTATTCACTACAAAAAAACCGACTTTCGGCGGCGACAAAAGTCGCCGCCAAAAGCCTAAAATGTCGCCGCCAAAAACCTTTCGCGGCGACAAAAAGTCGCCGCCAAGTCGCCACCTATGTGGCCGTCGCCGAAGGCTTTGGCGGCGACAAGGGAAGGTCGCCGCTAAAAATATAGTTTCCGCGGCGACAAATTGTCGCCGCTGAAGGCCATAAATGTCGCCACGGAAGCTGTGGCCTTCGGCGGCGACTAATGTCGCCGCCGATGATAGACCCTTCAGCGGCGACTTTTGTCGCCGCTGAAACCCTTTTTTAAGAAAAAAAAATTAAATTGATTGATATTCATTTGCCATTAAATATATATCCCATAAACAAATAAATAAATGACTTAAAAATTAAATATTGGCAACAACAATACATTATACTAATAAAATCAATTATATTGTACTTCAAAACACAATCTTATACATAATATTCAAAGTGCTCAACATATATAAATACCAAGTCAGATGAAAAGACTAAGGATGGGGATTTGCTTGCATGTTTTTAATCATGGCAGCGAATTGAGCTTGCATTTTTTGCTCCATTCTTTGTTCCCATTGCGTGTGCTCTTTTTCCATCTTTGCTAGCTTTGCTCGCTCTGCTGCATGTTCTTCTTCCATCTTTGCTAGCTTTGCTCGCTCTGCTGCATGTTCTTCTTCCATCTTTGCTAGCTTTGCTCGCTCTGTTGCACGCTCTTCTTCCATCTTTGCACGTTCTGCAGCAAGGTTTGCCTCATATTTTTCTCGCTCCTCTTGAATTTTCTTCTCAAAGTCTTGTTGTATCTGTATTCGCACTTGATCAATTGAAGTTTGACTCGATTGAGGGCGATCTCTCTTCCTAAAAGGCTGTGCTCCATAACCCTTTCCTCTAACATATCCAGATCTCTGCCCAAGAACACTGGTTAATATGTCATCATCGGTCATCTGGACATCACCTTGTAGTTCCTGCGTTTGTCTTAGATCCCTCATTTGCATCTGCATTAAAAGTATGAAGTTATGGAATAAAACAAATAGTCATGAACAAAACAAGAATAAATAGTACCATACATACATAAGCTTCTTCGGCGGCAGGATCTGACCACTCTAACAGTCCATCTGCCGTCTTTCTGGTGTGTTTGATCTGCCACAACTCTTCCAGCGGTGGACATTCTCCAGTTGTAGGGTCAGTCTACAAAGTAAAATAAAAAAATACAAGTAGTATACTAAAAGATAGAAAATTAAGTAAAACATAAATCAAAGTAAAAGAGAGAGATTGAACTTACAACAGAGTAATCTACTTCAGTAAATGATAAACAACCACAAGTATGTTTTGTAACCTGTTTCGCTCTGTTTCCCTTGTTTCTAGCACTCACAGTCTATAATAAAGTTAGTTAACTAATAAGTATTTGATTGAGCAAATAATGAGAGTTCATTTCAAAAATTGGTAAGGTACCTGGAATTTGGGGGATTTAAAATATGTCAATAAATACTCCCAATCTTCAGGACTTATCTGCTCAGGTGGGTTAGCTAACCTATCTTCATCACTTGCATATTTTTTGTAGTGTTCATGCAATTTGCTCTTCCAATTGTTAAATGCTTTTTGGAGAGCGATTTTTAAATACATATCAAACTTTTCTTCTTGTCCAGCAATCGCAGGTTCAAATTTGTTCTGAAAAATATAAATGACAGCCAAAAGTTGTATTAACCCTAATTGAGACAATAATACTATTAATATTGGGGAAAAAAATTAAACATGATATATTTCCTAGTGAAACAGAACAAAATAATATCTAGATTTTTTTTTCATTTGCTATGTCATTTCATTTTTTGCTGAACAATTTCAATACTAACAAATATGAAACTTATAAAAAAAATACTATTTAATGTGTATCTTTAAAAAATCAGCCTATAACTAACAGTAAAGATTAATTAACTAATCACAAGGAGATATATATATACACATAACAATGTCTGTATTATTATTTAATAGAAAGCTAAATCACATAAAAGTTCCTTGAACTTAGAATCATGCATAAATAGGTTCCATAACCTCTAAAACTTACTAATAATAAACCTCCTAATCTTTATAATCTATATAAAAAATAACCCCTCACCAAATTATACCCATTTAAAACTTTATTTTATATATGTATATTATTACTCCCCAAAACTTTAAGTCAAATTCAACTAAGCTTCTTGAACTTTAAACTATTTACAGATAAATAATAACAAAAATAATAGTGTGACCATGTGAGAATTGTTTGTTTTAACATAAAGGGTCAAATAGCTCATAAGCACAAAAGCAGGTATCATTTTTTAGAAACACCAACATTTCAATTTAAGGATAGTACCTTCACTTTGAATAGAATATCTTCACCATATTTTTTAAAAGCATCCTCCCACTTGACACATTGCCGAAAAGATATTGTTGTCCTCATTGTCAAACCACAATAGTTAGCTAAGTCTCTTGCTCCCGGTCCGACTGGTCTGGCCACCTTATCTGATAATTGAACTTTAATCTTTGAAAATCTTGTTCTCGATTCCACATTGATTGATTTATATACACCTCTCCTCTTAATGATTGTGCTAGTAGAGCCTATCATTCAAATGGAACAGTTAAAATATGTGTTAGGCATTCAAAAATAAAGGTTAAGTGTCAGTAAAATCACGTTAGTGTCAATAAAATTTACCTGCACTACTATTTTCAGTTGGAGCGGAGTTGTCAGGCTGATTCTCATGCTGAGGACCACCAGTACTAGGCATAGAGCAAGTACCGCCACTACTAAGTGAGCCATGTCCTCTCCTTATGCTAAGTAAACGAGAACTCCCACCTCTTCCTCGAAGTCCAGACATATCCTGTAAGGATGTACAAAATTTAGCATATTCTCTAAAAAGAACAGAAGTATAAAATCACATTTAATTAATTATAATTAAAATACCATTGATAATGACACTAAATTCATTCAATTGATTCTTCTGAGAAGTTATCACTACTATAGATATCTTCTGAGTCACTCTCTTCCATTTCATCATTTATGTCACTTTCTTCTTCACTATCTCTATCATTATCATCAAGCACATCCTCCTCATCATTATTTTCATGAGATGATAAATGAGTCTGCCTATGTGATGGTGCTCCTGCTTCCATAGAAGTTTGTGGTGGTACAACATCATCGCCTAAGTCAATGAAAATATCAGGAACATCAAGATTTGTAGCATTAATATTCAAGTCAACCACCAATTGTTGATAAGCGTCTTCATCAAATGTAGTAACATTTCCCCTTCTACCAGCATCATCATCATCATCATTCACACTTAGCATATTGAACAAGTCTCGTGGATTTGTTCTTATCACAACAAGCCAACCAGGATGAACAATATCGTCAACATAGAAAATTTGCTCCGCTTGAGATGATAAAATGAATGGTTCATCAGTTTCCAATGAATATTGAGTGTTAATACTCGTGAACCCATGCTTGTCGACCTTATATCCTTCATCTAAATTATCCACGTCCCACCAATGACACTTAAACAAGTATATTTTCTTATTTCCTACATAAGACAACTCATAAATATGCTCTAACACACCATAATATTCTTTATCCACGTTACCAATATCAACCTTTACCATGACTCCACTATTTTGAGTTTGTTTCCCCGTAGCTCGATCTTTTGTATGGAAGCGAAATCCATTGCCTATGAACATGGAATAACGCCTTACTACCTTCATAGGACCAATGGATAAACTGTCAAGTTCAGCACCTAAGTTGCCTTGAATGGACAGTGTCAGCACCTATACAAACAAAAACCATTTTTTAAATATCTCATACTAATAAAAACTAATACACACATCAACGTCCAAAATACTAATGCTTACTCGGGAACGAAACCAATCATGAAACTCCTCATATTGTCTTTGCTTACTCATTGATTCTTGTTGGGTTCCAAGCATATTCTGATATTCCCTATAAGGTTTACACAAGTAAGAAAAATATAGATTACAAATACACCATTTTTAAGTAAGACAAACTTACTCTATGAATGGCCAAACTTCTTCACAATTTTGGAGGACATACATTCTCGCTTGACAATACTCTTCATGGGAAAGAGAGATTGTATCATACTGTCCCCTAGGTTCACCACTTCTCTTGAATACTGATAGTTCATAATTGGTGTCAACATCATTTTCCTCATTCCTACGTTGCACATTGAATTTTGTAGGAAAATCTTGTAAGTACCGCGAGCAAAATGTGAGACTTTCATCTACTAAATATCCTTCTGCAATTGATCCCTCAGGTCGAGCCATATTGCGAACATTTGATTTTAGTGATCGCAAATACCTACAACAAAAAAGTTGCTTAAACTTGAGTGGTAGGTATTTAATGATGTGAATGTAATAGAAATATGGTTTAATAAAGTATCTTACCTTTCTATGGGATACATCCAACGATATTGAACAGGCCCACCAAGTTTTGCTTCTTGTGCTAAATGTATTGGCAAGTGTACCATGACATCGAAGAAGGCAGGCGGGAAGATAGTCTCTAACTTGCATAAGGTTACTATTATTTGGCTTTGAAGCTTGTCAAGTTCTTCACATGTTAAACACTTAGAACAAATGTTCTTAAAAAACCTTCCCACTTCTATAATTGGTTCACATACTTTAGGAGGTAATAGTCCACGTATTGCAACAGGCAATAACTCTTGCAATAGCACATGATGATCATGACACTTCAAACCAAATATTTTCCTCTCATTAATGTTGACGCACCTTGAAATGTTAGATGCGAAGGCATCAGGCACCTTTATGTTGGCTAAGAATTTACAAATATCTAGTTTCTGTTCCGATGATAGTGTGTAAGAAGCACGAGGCTTTGAAGCATTATTACCCTCACCAACCGGGTGTAAATTACGCCTAATGCCCAGGTCCATCAAATCATATCTGCTCTTCAATGTGTCCTTGGTTTTTCCAACCAAATCCATTATCGTTGACACAATATTATCAGAAACATTTCTTTCTATATGCATCACGTCAAGATTGTGTCTTATCAACAATGCTTTCCAGTAAGGCAATTGGAAAAAAATGCTTTTTTTCCTCCAATTGTAAGCCTTAGTCTCTGTATGGCGCTTTCGTTTATGAACTTTTCCAAACGACACATCACCCAATTGTTGTAACTGCATAAGTACTTCATCTCCAGTTAACGGAATTGGTGGAGCACCGTGTTCTTCATTCCCATCAAATGACTTCACATCTTTACGCCATGGGTGACCTTGCGGAAGAAAGCGTCGATGGCCCATGTAAGCTAACTTATTCCTTAATGAAATGCAATGTGTGTCTTTGTGGCAACACGGACATGCAAGCTTACCTTTCGTTGACCACCCTGAAAGATTTCCATATGCAGGAAAGTCATTTATTGTCCATAATACTGCAGCGTGCAAGTTGAAATTTGATTTTGTGTGTGCATCATATGTTTCCACCCCTTCTTCCCACAACTGTTTTAGCTCTTCAATCATTGGCTGTAAATAAACGTCTATTTCATTACCTGGACACTTTGGACCGGGAATAAGAAGTGTCATCATAAAATAAGGACTCTTCATGCAAATCCATGGTGGTAGGTTGTATGGCACTAAGACAACGGGCCAAATACTATGATTAGCACTCATGTTCCCAAAAGGTTGAAAACCATCACTTGCCAAACCCAACCGGACACTCCTTGGATCAATGGAGAATCTAGGGAATTGCTGGTCAAAGTATTTCCAAGCAAGAGAATCAGCAGGATGCCTCATTACATCATCATCAACGCGTTTCTCCTTGTGCCACCTCATTTGTTTAGCAGTTTCTCCTGCCATATAAAGCCTTTGAAGTCTAGGCGTTATTGGAAAATGCCTCAACACTTTATGAGGAACATTTTTTCCTTTCACCTTATTCAACTTCCATCTGGGAGCTTTACACTTAGGGCATGATTTTGCATTTGCATGCTCTCTCCAATATAATATGCAATCGTTTTCGCAAGCATCAATTTTCTTGTAATCTAAACCTAAATCACGAATTACCTTCTTAGCTTCATAGAATGATTGTGGGATTAAAGCTTGTGGGAAAGCTTCTTTCAGTACAGTGAACAATAGATCCATGGATTTATTGCTCCAATGGCTAAGACACTTCACTTGAAATAATTTTACAATGAAAGACAATTTGGACTCTTTGCCACAACCTGGATAAAGTTCTGTCTCTGCATCTTTTAACAGGTCAAAAAATCTTTGAGCATTCACATTCGGCTCTTCACTTTCACTTATGTTTGCATCATCTAAAGAAGGAATCCCACTTTCACTTCTTATGTTTGCATCATTACAAGAAGGAATTCCATATGCATCATATACCATCCGTGTAAGATCTTCCTCCTCAGAAGTGTCATTTTCTACCACTCTACTTGAAGTCTCACAATCACTTCGAAATCTAGAAGCTTCCCCATGTAAGTCCCACACCTTGTAACTAGCCCAAAAGCCTTTAGTCAACAAGTCTACTTTAACATCTCTTCTCAATTTGAATGTAACGTTCATACATTTTTTACAAGGACACCGTATTTTGGTCTTTACTCCATTTTGACTAAAAGCCCATTCAATAAAACTTTCTACTCCTCTAATGTATGCCACATTACCTCTGTCTTTAATGTCCAACCAACTTTTGTCCATTACTGAAGCATGAAAAGTTTAAGATACATACTTAATGTCAAAAAAAGGAAACAATAAAGTAATAAGTATAAAAGAAGTGCAAAAGTTAAGCAAGAAACTAATAAATACAACATATAGACACACTTTCACAACGAAATATTCAAAGAATTGCAAAAGAGAAAGTTGAGTTACTGAATATACCTGATGAAGACTTAAAGAGAAAATGATGCTCAGAAGATAACGGTGCCAGTAAGAAGAAAAATGGCAAACTTCAAAAGCACCACAGCAATATCAATCTAGCAAGTAAAGCAAGCAAATAAGGCCATATAAGCTCAAATCATAGAAAGAACTAGGAGAAACAAAAAAAAGAAGCATGGTTAAAAGCAATTACCAATCTCAATTATCAATATATATTAATGAAAGCAACTACATTTGGCATAAGATAATAATTAATATAGTGTTGTAGTTTATTATAATTTTTTAGGGTAATATTGGAAATTGCATGGATTTTAGGACATTTTTAGTGTTTTTAATGAACTTTATTGGTTTTGTGAGAATTCATAGTTAATGTCTTATAATAAGGATTAGAGGAAGTAATATAATCCATTCTTTTTTTTAAGAAAATACAAAAAGAAATTATGCAATTGTTGAATATTTCTATGTTGACTTTCAGTTATTTGACAAATATATGAACTATCAACCACTTAATCTACAGCAATTAAACACATTCTGGATAGCAAAAACACTCAAAGCTTTTTCATACTCCTGAAAAATGGCTTAATTGAAGCGAACAATACACACACATACATATCTTGACTTTCATAAAGAAGAAAATGCCATTCATAGTTGAATCTTTCGTACTTACTATATTGATTTTACATTTAACCAATAAAGCCAAAGCACTTTGACTTTGTTCACGTAACTCAATAAATCCCAAGTTTTACAAATAGCAATGAAAGAGGAAAAATAAAACTTACCCCACCCGCATCAATCTGTGATTTGTTAAGATATATTAATAAAAAAGTATTCTCTTTAATCTCTAAAGACACTTGTACAGACATAAAGTTGCGGCCATATAAGTCACCTATCCACTTATAAGTTCAAGAAACTGATTTTAATAAAGAGGGTGAAAGTCTCATCGTCACATCAAAGTGATCCACTATAAGCTTTTAAAAAACAGAAAATATAGAAACTAGAATAAAACTAAAAAAGGCAAATCAAAAGACATTAGTATCCCCTGGCCGGCCAGGGGATATTTATACGTATTATGAGGAAGCTTTTTAGTAAACCCAGCCACATTGCTTTATTTCAGGAGTATAAAAAAAATGCACCCACATGGCTTGATTTATGTTTATATTCTGTATGAATTTCTTTTACAGAAAATTTTGTCCATTTCCTATGAAAACTGACATGAAAACTAACAGCAACCAAGCTCAAATTCTTGACAGCCAATAAGCAATAATTATGACAGAATATGCAAAGCAGTTACCAACAATTTCTAGAAGCTCAATTACCAACAGAATTTGTGGCTATATTTGCTACAGAATAAGCATGAAAATTTCTGTTTTAAAAAACTTTTGAAGCGATTGAATTTCAAGTGTTTCACGGCTTCTTTTTATTCAAGAGTAATTCATGCACTTCTAGAGACACAATTGAGAACTTCAGATTAAGTTTTTATAGCCATGATGAAACACTAGGGCGCAGCCAACTAAAGGTTTCTACAATACAAAATGGGCCCATAAGCTCAGAGATTTCTCAGTGTTTTTCAACAAGATTACTTAATACCTATGCCCACTTGTTATACCAAGGCCAGTTTTATGACTCAGTTGCAGAGTATGGCACACAAATCAGTGAAATTCTACTGCAGAGTTTATAGTAACCTTAACCTCGACAATATTAGGAGTAGGGCTGTCCGACAACAAAAATTGTATGCCACTTTGTTGGGTCATTTCAATCCCAATTAGTCTTTTACTCTCAGTTTTCCTACGTGAATTATCACATCATCTTTTAAACTAGTTAGCAATCATTTTTTAACTTAAGAGAAAATTAAATAACAGCCCTTCCCAACAAAGACCATCTCACATTTTCAAATTTTTACATAACCTATTCTTTAATTTTCCCCCATTCAAATTCCAAAACCTCACACATACACACACACACACAATCATCATAAGTGATATAGGCATAAAATTGTCATGGTAAAGATCTTTTCATTCCAAAGATTAACATCACAAGAGAATGTGAATTTCAATAACAAGAGGGAATGTTAAGTTCAAGGGCTCTTAGAGGGTGAAGAACCTCAAACGCAATTACATTCTCTCTCTCTCTATATATATATACACACATATATTTATAAATAAATTATTACTATCAGACATAATTGTTAAAATATTTGATAGTCTGCCGGTAAGAACATATTTAGGCCAACTTTAGCAAAAGAAAGCAAGACTAAAGTCAAATTCATCATTTTTTTATAATATGGATCTACCTTTAGCGCTTCACTGTTTTACTACTTGTTTGAACAAGTCTATATACAATGTTTCACAAAAAGAGTTGTTTTTTTTAATCCCAGGCTTCACAACAAGGCACAATGAACTTGTTATAATTTCTAGTTCAACATACATTAATTCAAAAGACGAGTCAGTTTAAAACAATGTACAACAAAAAGCCTTAATTGCAGCATTATCTTTATTCGACCTTAGATGATAAAAATAGAATCTTTTATCCTACCTTTTGACCAAACAAAAAAAGAAAAGAAATCCACTCCTTAGTAGGAACACCCTTACTATGTGCACTTGGTGAGAAGAAGGACGGTTGACAGGCAAAGCAATTCAGAGCAAAACAACCCAGAATCCAGAATTTGTAACAAAGCAAGATAAATTCGAGTTTCAAGAGAACAAAAGAAGCGCACCTGAAATAGCAACGACACCGCAGATACGGCGATATGGCAGTGGCGCGAAATACAATCAACGGCGGAGGAAACGATTGGGAAACTTTGGACAAATGGAAGGAGCAGTGGCGTAGAGAAAAGGCAGAAGTGAGTGGAGAAGAGATTTAGGGAAAATTTAGGCTGTGTGTTTCGCGGGAGAAAGAGGGAAAATTTGGGAAAAATTTATATTACAATATAATATATAAAATTTCAAGTAACTTTAGGTAAAACCGGTTAGCTAGCTTGAATGGTTGACAAAGAGCACACCAATGAAAAATACCCAGGTTCGATTCCTCAAATGGGGTGCTTTTTCTTTTTCCTACGGCAAACACTTTTAGCGGCGACATTTTAGTCGCCGCTAAAAGCTAACTCTTCAGCGGCGACTCTAAATTGTCGCCGCTGAAACCCAGACTTTTGGCGGCGACATGTTTTGTCGCCGCTGAAACCCAGACTTTTGGCGGCGACATGTTTTGTCGCCGCTGAAACCCAGACTTTTGGCGGCGACATATTTTGTCGCCGCTGAAAGTCGCCGCCAAAAATTCATTTTCTTGTAGTGATTGTTGAACCAAGCTTCTTTCACAAGACCTATAAAAGTATCAAAGTAAATATATTCACTCTTAATTACTCGTACACTACCTATGAAATTCAAGTGACCGACTTCCGTCAATGTAGGGTTTCCTTCTCTTAAAATTTAACCATTTCATTTCACACTTGAGAATCTTAATAAATAACACAAAATCAGTTTTCAACATTTAATTATCATTCAAGGTACAATTTTAACATCATCCAACATTCTCAAATCATTATTAAGGCTCAATATAATCTACAGCATCTCAATAGCAACTTTTAACTAAATTTGATCTTTCCATCATCAAGTTCTAACAAGAATTATACAATTCTTCAGGAAGTGAACATGACATTCAACAATGATTCTCCTAAATTATTGATCCTTTACTTCACACTGAAGTACACCAGTCTAACTATTTGAGAACCCCAATTAATAAATAAATCAAAACTTCAAAACTTACTCCTTTGGTTCTACAATTACTTCCCAGATATAGAAAACAATGATTGTATCTTCTAACACACTTGCTGGTTATTTAGAAGCTTTGAACGTTAACTCTCAATCAGCTTTCTTACCTTTCAAAAACCAAACAGCATCGTGTGTGAAATACCGATTCCCATATAACATCTGCAAGCTCCAGCCCATGACCTTAATTCCTCTTGGATATAGTTTGGTCAGTTTAAGATACTTAATTCGTGACACAATCAACTTCCATTATCTTAAACTAAGTTTCTAAATAGCCCTCACATCATCATACTCTAGGAAATCTTTCTATAAATACAGACCTTCTATTCCTATCATCATTTTTTTTTCATCAAAGAGCAGAGCAGTAAATTCAGAACTTCCCAAATCTCTAAATTGAAACTCCAACTCCATTTTAACCATTTTTTAATCTCTTGAAAACTCATAGGAGCAGAGCAACAGATCAGAATCGAAACAAACAGGACACGGAGCATTAGAGAGAAGAATTTCGCATTTTCTACTCTTTAATAAAAAATTCAACATGCAAAACCATAGATTATTTTCATTCTATTTCTATCATTCCTTATCTGTCATCAATTGCCAATAAACCCAGAAAATACGAACCAGACAGAAAGAGGATTTAAAAATTTCGAACACAATCTTAAACAAAAAGAATCGGACATGCAGTGCTAAAATCCAATTCTAATCGACTCCTAACATCATTTAAACACTAATTAACTTTGGTTTAAGTGAAAAATCGAAGGAACCCATAGGTGAACAGTGACCTTGATATGAAATTCTGGAAGAAATCCATCCAACTCAAACTCCATTCACAAAACCTCTTCATGAAAACTTTAAATCAAAGCATGAGCTTGTTTTTTATTGGTTTAGAACCCACTAAATCTCCCAACTTAACTCGGACCATTCCCTCACGCGTTAAAAATCGGAAAACAGAGGATGGGAAGGAGAAGATGAAGCTCACCGGAATCCAAATCAGGTCTTGCATGCATCGTTGGAGCTCCTTGCCTCCGAAACGCCGTGATGCTCTCTCTCTCTCTCTCTCTGCTCAAAAGAAGAAGGAAATGAAAAGTGATGGTAAACATATTAGAGCGACGAGGATGAACGGTTAAATGGATCATTGGAAATAAAATTACTAATTTACCCCTTCACTTCGCACTATTCATCATTTTAATTTAATCCCTCTTCTTAAAATAAAATCCAAAATTTAAACCTCATGTCAAACTAAGAATTTTCTTCCACTATAAATTTCTTTAAGCCTCAAAGTAATTTCCCTGAAATTATCAAATTCAAATTCAAATTCTAACCATTTTCTTTAATTTATAAAGAAAATAGGCCTTAAAATTCTCAAAAATACATCAAACTTCATAAACTTATTTATAAGTCTTTTTAATTCCTAAATAATACATCAAGACTTTAAATAACTCCTTATTTCTTTATTTCCAAATTTTGGGGTGTTACAGTGATGAAGAATGAATGGCATGGGAAGGAAAGGGGATAAAGGGCAAAAGGGGGGGAATAAAATAAAATAAATTAAAGGGTAGGGGGAGATATTACTAATAGGCCCTTATATTCTTAAAATAAGATATTTTCTTTTAAGATTAAATTCCCCTTTCACTTTCTAAAATTTACTTTAAATATCACTTAAGATTTTTCTTCCACTATGATCTCTTTTGAATCCAAAAACAATTTCTCTAATTCTAATTTTCTTAATTTAAGGGGGAAATTAGCCTTTAAAAATCCTCAAAATACTTCATTTTCATGAATTTTATTTATTAAACTCCCTAATTTCATTTATTAACCTCAAAATCACCACTTAAATTATTAGTAATCCTCAATGAAATTTTTGGGATGTTACGACTCTCCCCACCATTAAGAATTTTGTCCTCAAAATTCACTAAAACATAACACCTAACACAAACAATACACGTCTCAACCTTGAATTTGTCTCACATCAAATTTAGCCCATCATAGAATGCTTAACCATAATTATCTTTACCTTTATTCTTCAAACTATTCAACAACAACACTTCCAAACATCAATTCTTCCAAACATCAATTCTTCGTTAGTAATAGACATGCATCCTCAAAATTCAAACATCTCAAAATATTCATTAAAACTAACTATCATTAACAATAGTTAGCCAATGAACATCTCCCCCTAAGAGATAGGAGAGAAACTAAGCCTCAGTGGGCTCATTCCCTGTCTACACTCAGGAAAAAATCCCCAAATTTTTTTATTTTCATGAATTTTATTTATAAAACTCCCTAATTTCATTTAGGGTAAAGGGTCAAAAATGACCATGTACTTATGTCTAAGGTGCACCTGGCACCTTGTATTTTTCTTGGCTCAAAATTGTCCATCAACCTTTATATTTGGGCCAATAATGACTTTTCTGTTAAACTGGCCCAACGGACGTTTCAAATTTAAGCCAATAATGACTCCTTCATTAAACTGGCCAAATTGATGTTTCAAATTCGAGTCAATAATGACTCCTCCGTCAAACTGACCCAACAAAAATTAGGTTCCTATGAAATTCTAATGTGGGACCTACCCATAAAACAGTAACGGAAATTGGGCCAGTTTGACGGAGGAGTCATTATTGACCTAAATTTGAAATGCTTGTTGGGCCAGTTTGACGGAGAAGTCATTATTGGCCAGAATTTGAAATGTTCGTTGGACCAGTTTGGTGGAAAAGTCATTATTGACCCGAATTTGAAAGTTGATGGACAATTTTGAGCCAAAAAAAAAAGTATAAGGTGCTAGGTGCACCTTGGACATAAGTACATGGTCATTTTTTACCATTTACCCTTTCATTTATTAACCTCAAAATCACCACTTAAATTATTATTAATCCTGAATAAAAATTTTGGAATGTTACAATATACCTATCACTTGCATATAATCACCATTCACTCCCTCCTCTCTTCGATGGAATTGATTTTTTTACTTGCCAAAGAAGCTACGTGTCGCTTAAGAAAAATAACCCTTCGTTTTTTAAAAAGTGTAAAAGAGTTATTTACATATTTCTCCTTCCTATATTCCCATCATTTTAATCCTACCAGACACAAATTTTTCCATCAACCCATTTTCCATTCCTATCCATACCAAACATCCTTGTGGGAAAATATCTTCCATCCTGTTTCTTTTCTTTCCATTCCTTTCCATTGAACTAAATTCTTTGATCCAAACTGGCCCTAATAAATTTTAATTATTTATCAAATATACTCATGAAATTAATTGCTTGCAAGTAAACATAGAAGTGTGCACTCCACAAGTCTAGATGTTATGTGGATTTTGGACGGTCCATTTCATCTTATCAGTGAGCTTATCTTAATAAGCTACCAGTCATTTGAACAAGTAATTAATCAGCTCATGAGTTCAATCAGAGGATATAAGGGAGGTTAAGAATTTTCTTAACGATTAATGTGTTAGTGATAGGATTTGTAACTATCTCACTTGCCACTTCATGAGCACTTTATTGGTATGGCATGACTATTGATTACTAATGATTTTGTCTCTTCTCATTGATTAAACATTTGTCAAGTGATAACTCTAGAACTGATCCATCAGGGAAGATACCATAGGCTTACTTCATTATACACTCACATATAGTTCCACCTTTTTATTATGTCGTGGAATGTTTATGTATTGTCTCTAGAGGAGCCATTTTGCGTACTCTGACTATTTTCTGAGGATTTTATAACATTTGCATCACTGTTGATTGTATACTAATTTTGATGGTTGGAAGGCCCATTGTGAAACATCCCAAAAATCTAATTGAGGATTAGTGATGATTTAAGATTGATTAAGGAAATTATATGGATTTTTTTTTAGTTTGATTGAGGATATTAAGGATGGTGATTAAGAGATTGATTATACATAGGTTAAGATATGATTTGTGAATCATGATCATTGAATGAGGATTTGTCGGGAATCAGGATTTAAATTATGAAATTGAGTGATTCAATAGATTATGATATTGTTCTATGGGAATTTATAGCGAATGATTGTTTTGGATTAATGGTAAATTTGGAGGATTGAGGTATTGGGATGGGAAATGGAAGAAAAATGGGGGAGAAGGACAAATTTTTGTCCTCTCACCGTGGCGTGCAAGCTTCTTCACTATGACATCCTATGTTTTGAATTGTAGAATTTAAGTAACATTTGGTTAAATTAAGTTTTACTTTTGTTTTGAAAATAATCACATAATTATTTGCGTAGGAAGGATTTACTCAAGATGAAATTAAAGTTTTTAAGAAAAAAATAGAAATGGGTACATGTGTACATGTAAAAAAAGATAATATTAATAATATCTTCCCAAAATAATATTATAATTAAAGGAGACTGCATGGGGTTCCTTTTAGTATTTTGGTGAGTCAAAAATTTCCTATTTTCTTTAGTTCCTCTTCTCTAACTTTTAGTTTTGATGATGGAAAATCTACGGTTTGGTAGGCTTCTAGTTGATTATTTTGCTTGTTATGGAGCTAATGAGGTTAAATAAGAGTTTGTATGGTTTCGATTTTTGTTTAAATGATTGATTTGGGGTAGCTATAGTTAGATTTGGTTGGGAAATTATGATTTATTGATATGAGACTCTTAAATTATTTTTTTTTAAATTATTTTAGTTTACTGGAGTTTATGTGTGGGTGATTGAATGGTTTGATTTTGAAGTTAATGATAAAAAAATCAATATTGGGAATTTTTGGTGAAACTTTAAGTTTGAAAATTTGGGATTTTGAAATTGATTTTAATGAGTTGATGTTAACTATTGATTGGAAAGAATTGTTGAAAGTTAGAGAAAGTTAGATATGATAATTGCACCATTAAATTTCAGTGTAATGATTTCTTTGGGTTTGTTTTAGGTATTATGGAATTTTTATGGATTGGTCTTTATGCTTATGGTGAAATAAGAATATTGGAAGTTTTGGGTAAGACTTTGAGGCTTGGAAGTTGGTATTTAGAAGAAATTGAGTAGATAGTTGTTATAGAATGACTATAATAAGTGAGAAAGAATTAATGTAAGAGAGAACGTGATTGGGATGATAATTTGAGGTATAGTTGATTTATGAATATTTTTCCTAAATATTAAAGTGAGCAAATCTTAGAGATTTCAAGATGATTGAAGGGTAATTTTTATGGTCAATAATCATGATGGGTAATGAATTAAGAATCTTATCTTGAATTTGGGAAAATTGAGTCTTGGGATAAATTGATTAAATATGGTGAATTGAGATTAGATTATATAACTGATTTAATGTGGTGAATTGATATTAGATTATAGTCTGAATCATTTAGATATGCTATTTAATCATGAACTGAGGACTATTGGTTAGGAATTGTTACTTAGGCATGAAATTTGGAAATTTGACTTTTGTGGAGAATTCCTAAGTTGTAAACCTTAGGCTGTGTTTGGTTCAACTGAAGGGAGGTTAGGGTAAGTTAGGGGAGGTTCATTAAAGGAAGGTGAGGGTAGGGTAGGGGAGGTTATGAACTTTGTTTGGTTAGAGGGAAGGGGAGGGGAAGGGATGTTTATTGTTTGGTTCAGTAGGGGAGGTGACGGGAGTTAATTATAAAGTGACAAATATACCCTTATAATTTTGTTTATATTTCTTCTTTTATGATATTCATATCAAAATTATTATTTTTTAATTTTTAAATCGAAAACACTTATTATCTTACTTATATTTGGTGAAATATTGTTTTTAAAATTTTTTTATATATAAAATATGTTACAATTATAAAGAGAAAGGAAAACAAAACTCGTTATGTGAATGAATATCAATACACACATATGCATTGTGGGTGGATGCTTGCATGGGTCAGCGATATAGTAGAAACTGGAAAGTAAAAAAAAAATGCACGGTATTTGGTATTTTTTTGGTTGGGAGAGAATATAAAGAAAAAGAAAAAGCCAGGGAGTACATTAATGAGGAGGGCAACAGTGGAATAAGCAAAATTTACTATGGGTATTTTTGTCAAAGTTGGGTGCAACTTTTGCAACCGTCCAAAAAACCCCGATTTGGGGGGCAAGAGAGAGTGGGGGAGGGGAGCACAAAAAGACAAAATTGTGTACCTCCCCTCCCTTCCTTTTTTTAAACCAAATAGAGTTACCCTCCCTCCAACCCTCCCCTCCCTCCACCTCCCCTCGAAAAAACCCCCAACCAAACACACCCTTAGAGAATCAAGTTGGAAATTAGATAATTGAGGTCCTTAGAGGATTTTTGGGTTTAGAGTTGATTAATTCAATGAGTTATTGAAATTAAAGGTTTATTGCCCAAAGTACCTAATTAGGTCTTTAGAAGGGATTAGATCCCTAATCGTGTTTTGCCACTGGATTACATGATCAATCATGTGTTTGAATGTGAAAAATTGTGTAGATAATTCATTGTTGATTTGAGCACGGAGGAGACTCACTAGTAGAAAAATTTCTCCTTGGCTTTAAGAGGTGATATGACTGTCATCGTATCGCCCTTGGAGATCAAATGCAAAGAATTTATAATTCGAATTGCAAGGGTGTAGCAATAATGGTGCAATCTGAATTGTCTCTAAAGGAGCCAATGTTTAACTAAACAACCTAGTGAACTAAATGCCTAAATGCAAGATGAAATGGGTAAAAACATGTTGTAGTTATTGATGCAATGAAAATAGAGATTTTTGGTGCTTTTGGCTAAAAGAGTGGAGTGCAAATGATTTGTGATGAAAATGATGAAGATGTTCTTGAAGATTGATTTTCAATGGCTATCCTAGCTCAATTAAGATATTTGAGGAGTATGAGGCACTAAATCATTAAACTACCAAACCCCATTAACCAATGGTCCAATACCTAATTAATGGAACTCCATATCAATTAACGCCTGTTATATAAAAAACTGACGTTAAAAAAAGCACTGTGGTTATTTTGTAAATAAATTCAAAACATAAGAAAAACAACATCCCTTATTCAAATAAGGGATGTTAAAAAAATGCGGTGGCAATTTTGTAAATAAGTGACGTTTCTTTTGAGTTTATTTACAAAATTGCCTTCTCCTCACCCAAGACGAATACCCCCGTGATTCCTATACTATCTCACTCTCTCAGTCTCAGCCCTTCCCCAACCCTAACTGTGTCAATCTCACATCACACACTCTCGAAACTGCTTCGCCCACTCTCTCTCTTTCTCTCTCCAATTTCCTCCTCCATCCAATTCTCTCTCTCCTTTAGTCTCGATTTACACAATCCCCACTCCCTCTTCGCCCTTCACCACCCACCATCCTTCGAACCTTCTTCAACGGTCAAGCTTATGAGAAGGGACAAGGAGATCTGACGAGCAATCCCTCATCGCGACTCTTCTTCTTCCTTCCCCTTCAAACCTGACTCTCAGCCATCCATCCCCGTTCTTCAATCCCAAACCTCGACCTTATTTCCTTCTCTTCATCGTCGGTGCCTCACTCCCCAGAATCATCTTCATCATCTTCAGCCTTATTTTCCCCTTGTTTTACGAAATAAGAAGAGAGAGAGAGAAGGAGAGAGAGTCGGATAGAGAAGTGGTTGCCTGAGGTTCTTAATGGCGCTGTCATCGGAGAAGAAGCCATCTGGTATGTGTAAATACCAATTTAAGTATCGATTTCATATATGGTGAGCTTCTTCTTCTCTGTTCTGCTTTTTGTTGTTCCAATCTGTGTGATTTCAATATAGGGTCCTGATTTGAATTGGGGTTTTTTTTATGATTCTAATATGATTAAGTTTAAGGTTCATGCTAAAAAAATCAATTTCCCTTGAAGAAGATCTGAACAGGAAGCCTTGCCCTTAGTGGAAGTCCTAGCAACTGTGAAATGAAAGTTTAGAAGGTGATGGGATGAGTTATTTTGGAAAAATTGTGATCTTTTTTCCCCCAAAATTTTGAATAACACTTCTAAGTCCTTGTATTGTTGAATTCTACAATCTTGTTATGTTAGATTCTCTCTTTCTCTGAGAGAATGCATTATCTTTTATGCAAATGAATTGTTTGATGCATTTTCTCTACACTGTCCTTTTTGTGTTCGCCGCCGATATAGGGGTTTGTCTTGCTGATGTTTGATTGGGCAATAGAATGACAGAAATACCCTGGTCTTTAGGTACATGTAGTGAGATATTCTGACTAAGTGACTGATGTTGGAGCTTTTGTATTGCTACGAAGCTAGAAATGTTGTGAACCTGGAATTTTCTATGGGAGCCTATCAAGTAGCTTTTATTTCATTTTGCTTGGTGCTCTGTAAATACCCGTTAGTGGTAGCTATGGGGGTACCTTTTGTTATCTTTTCAGCATTTTTTATTTCACAAGCTTTGATTTTGTTTTGATTGACTAGGAGGAACTAAGTTTTGTCTTTGCAAATGCTTGTTAATAATTGCTTTAGTCTTTTGGAACTCTAGATGCACTACTACAAAATAAGTATTCAACGTCATAAATAAGTTTACTGATTATTTGATTCCTTTATTTGTTGCTTTCTAATTCATTTGGTATAGTTCTGATTGCCTTTTGTCTTAAGATAAGATGGTTGTTTTTCAATTTTGTTCTCTGGTTAGTTTCTGAGATATAATTTTGTGTTCCTTGGAATCTAGGATACTATGTCCATTGCAAGGAAGGTTTGAAAGTGGCAGGTATGCACAAGAGGGGGGTGAATTGTGCTACTTAAAAATTTAATGCACTAAGACAGAGAGCTTATACTAGTTCAGCCCAAATCTTGGCCTACATCCAGTTCTCCAACCTCTGTTAGGTTCCACTAAACCTCAAGATTAAAACAGGCTTTTGAAAGCCTTTACAAGTGACCTCACAGTAAGATCTCTCTCTTACAGATCACTCTCCCTTACACTTTGTAAGATTACAACATACTCTTAAGATCCCACTATCTTAAGAGTAAACCTCACTTGAAATGTGATTACAGAATACTTGTTCACTCAATAAACTGATTGTGATACACACTGAAGTACAAAGACAATGAATGATCTCTCTAAGAGTCGATAAGAATTGAATGCAGTAAGTATATCTTAGCAAGAATAATCAATGTTTCACCAACTTCTTCATCAAGGATTTTATACTAGTTTCTGAAATTCTGCTCGTTGATGAAGTTATAGCTGTTGCTTGATCTTAGATTAGAGATGATTATAGATGGAGTGTTGAGGTAAATGTGTTCTGGGTAGCAGTAACTCATTTGTACTTTGTTTGTCTTAGATCCTCTCTCTTCATTAATCGCAGAATGTAATTGTTATGTCAAACGGCTCTAATGGCAGTTTTGTGTGTCTAATGATAACTTCCCAAAGTAGGCCTAAACAACTTCTGTACTTGAAAGCTCAAAATAGGCTGACCATTCAATTTGAATTAAATCCTATCGCCACATCGATCATTGGTCTCTGATCGATCATTCTCCATGTTTCCTAATCGATCACACATCAATCATACATCAATTATGACCTGCATCACTTAATATGACATTAGAAAATACCTCTCCTGATCGATCACAAGGGTCGTTGATCGATTAGGCTTACATAATCGATCACACTCAAATTATATTCAGATTACAAGTATATTCTGATCAATTATGCACTACTCTCTAATCGATTAACCTTCTCTAATCGATTAGGCTTAGATTAGGCTTGAATTATATTTTGGTCTTTCTAATCGATTACAGGGAGGCCTGATCGATCAGATGCACCAGTTCGATCACACTAAGTTATTCTAATTCCTCCAATCGATCACGCTGAGATTACTTAGTTCATTTTTACTTCTCTGATCGATCACAGGGGTGTCTGATCGGTTGGGCGCCTATGATACAAACTTCTAATCTAACTCTTATATGTCTCTGATCTATCCCTGATCGATCAATGCTTTAGGTTTTTAATTGATAATCTGATCCTGATCGATTGGGCAATACTTAGCATTTTCTATCAGATTGTTTCTAAGTTATTCCTGATATATGTCCAACCTCTCTTTATGCCTAAGTTATGTATAGTTATCATCAAAAACTCATTATTCTAACAAGGTTGCTGCTATGACTTGCCTTGGGATTAAGGTGTCTATATTATGCATCTTTCTTCTATTTTTTTAGTTTTGCTATTGCATCCTTGTCTATTCAGACATAATTTGGATGATTATATGACTGAAATTTGCTAAATTTTTAGGAAATTATTACAATTATTGTCTTATGTCAATGATTGCACATTCTGATGGAGAAGGGGCAAATGATTTTTATGGTCATTGCAACTTAAAAGTATTTTTAGAATTAGGTAACTATTTGAGGTTAATGTTGCAGGTTGTGCTAGTTATAGGCGGGGGTAACATCTTTCGCGCATCCACCTGGGCTGGATCTAATGGCATGGACTGCTCATTAGCTGATTATATTGGGTAGTTTCTCTTTTAATTGGTTAGACCTGTTTGATCGTGTGTATGAGCTTGTGATTGTATATCAATATGAGTCCTCAGCCAATTGGCCATTTGGTTTTATATTATATCAGTATCAACAACCAAACATTGATGCAGAAATTGAATTAGCTCAGCTATTTTACTTATTGTATTCATTTTATTATTTAATAGGATGTTGGCAACTGTCATGAATGCAATATTTCTTCAAGCAACAATGGATTTAAATAAAATGTTAGTTATTTAATTGTGTATTTCTTTAATTGTCTCATTATGCATAATGAAAGTCCCTATTTTTTTTTAAATAAGATGTTAGTTATTTTGTTTATTTTACCTTAATTCAAATATTTTATTGGGGCATTTTTTTTGGGATTGTGGGTGATTGCATTCCAAAAAATGCCCCTATTTTTTTTTAAAAAAAATTGGACTTTCAATGTCCCTTATTATAGACAATAAGTGACATGGAAGGCGACGTTAAAACCCTAAAATAATGGACATGAAAACTCATTTCTGCAGTAGTGATGATTAGACATTGTTAAGCCCTTTAGCATCTTGAGTTTTCTCTAAGTTTCCTAGATACCAAATCTCATCAGTTGGCAAGTTTAACACCTAATCTCATGAATCCATTCAATTAGGCATTATTTAATACCTTAGAGTAGTGTGATTGATAGTTACCATACCATACCCATTCATAAATAGAGAGAAATCAATTGAATCATAAAGAACATATATATAAACATATATATTGATGTGTTTAAATCATCATTACAAACTAAAATCATAGCAAACTCAAATTGGCTGAGGACTCATATTGAGCTATGAGTGTCTAACTACTCATTAAGAGAGCCAAACAACTCCAAGCTCCAATACATGTGTAGCCATGGTGGAAGGACAAAGGAATTTGGTGGAAAATGGAAAGGCATTGGAAGAAATCAGTGAAGAGAAGAGTGAAAGGTGGAATATGGGTATGGAAGGTTGTGAGTGAATGAGTGGAAGAAAGTGCTAGGAATTTAAATATCTTTCCAAGCCCAATCATTTGCTTCGAGCTCTTCAAGAACCAAACCCTAGCACCCAATTGCTCCAAAGAAGCCCGTAAAATTTAGTGTCTTAGCCTCCTTGAGCTCGTTTGCTTTAAACCCTCAAATTAACCGTCTAGTTGTTGCTGTACATTTTGCCGCAATTGTGACTAAGCCGCTCAAAACGCTTTATCTGTGGCAAAGTTAGCTTCTGTAATTTTATTTCGAATCTGCGGCAAAATGAGTTATTGCCGATAAATTTGAGCTACAATAGGGGTTTGCTACCATGATTTTTGTCTAAATCTGAGATAAAGTGAGCTGCAGCAAAAAATAGAGTGGGCTGCGGCTCAATTCTCTTTCAGAAAATTAAGTTCTTCTATTGCAAATGAAGTGTTCCACCCTTGGTCCTACAGATAGAAATACATTGAAACAATCATCAAATTGTCCTAGAAATCAATTGTTTCCAAATGGTATCCAGTTATGATATTTTAACACTAATTTCATGCTATTTTACCCTTGGACTTATGATATTCAATAGTCACTTATTAGACTTTAATTGCATCATAAGCATGTGTCTTTTTTGTGTGTGTGCGTACGTGTGTGTGTTGTGTTGGTAAGAGGCATACAAACTCTCTTTCAAGCTTTTGAATTGATAAATATAATATATGTGTTGAAAGCTTATGAAATGCTTATTTTGTATTAAATATCTTGTATAATTTCTTATGAACAAATTGAGTTTTTGTGGTTGAGCATATTTGAAAAGGTATTATGATTTGAAATTGAGCGTACCATAGATTTGAATTATGAGATGACTATGTGCCATTTCTGAATAAAGTTGTGAATATGGTTGCATATGGATGGTTATTGTGATTGTTTAATGCACCATACGTTGGTTCCACTTCTATCATGTAATAAGGCTCTCGATGTGCCTCAGATGGCTCAATAAATTCATCCCTCAGGGATAGGCCAGTAATGGCTCTTGGTTTCATTTCATCCCCTAAGTGTATGGGATAGGTCATTACGACTTGAGTTGTGGTCATTTTGACTTGTGTGGTTGACCCTCATATGAAGGATATATTAAGAATGTTTTTGTGAAAGGTTTTGAAAGGATATAAGTATGGTTTCAAGATATTTTTGGATTCAATATGAGATGATGATATTTGATTATTTTGTTGCATATTGTGAAATTATATGCATATGTCCCACTTGACACTTTGCTAGCATACACACACACATGTATGGCAAGTAGGATAGTGAGTTACTTAGACATCTATCTCAACTTGTCGCTCAATATTTTTCAGGTTTTTACTCCCAATTACAGGATTGGCGGGAAGGGGCCAACTGATGCTCACTAAGGATGTAGAGAGCTCAGTTTTGGTTATTTTGTAGAATTGTATATTGACAAAATAGTTGAGCATTATTTGCTTCATCACTATGTTTTAAAAACTCAGTTTGGATAAAGATTAATATACTATATGTTGTATTGGGACCGGTGTCCTTTCCGAAAATGGCCTGAGGTCTTCTATGTGTTTGGATATTTTGTTGCTAATCCCACATGCATGTGACCCCGTTTTAGCGGGAGACTTGGTTTTTGCTTAAGGTTGTCTCTTTGAAAAGTATATGGTTAGTGGTTACACTTTGTAATAATGTAATATCTATTATGTTTTATTCAAATTGAACTTATGGATGGAGTATGAAGAATAATAATGATTTCAAAAGGAAATGCAAGATTTAATGTGTATGTTTGATTTTAATTACCATGTTAGATTAGCCTTTTTTCTAACATGGTAAGTTTGGAAAAATCTTAAGAAGAGTTTTTAATAACTATATTAGTTATTCAGTCCAAAAAAAATAACTATATTAGTTAGGAAAATCCTTTTCTAACATAGGTAGTTTACATGCTTTATGGTTGTGAAGCATTTTGGAAAAGCCACCATCCTTTATATGAGAAAAATTTTATATCCATGTTCTTTCTTTCATGGATTATCTTTGAATTAGAAACTAGAACCCAAATATCCATGATAGCCTCTTTGTTTTAAGAAAGTTTCTTTTCTATCATGGATTATTACTTTTGAAATGAGTTTAAGCTCTTTTTTAACTATAATAGGCTTGATATGATTTAATAAATTTTGTTCATATCATAGTTAGGTTAACCACATTTGGATTTTAAAAGAATCATGTATGTTAAAAAATTTTCAAACTACGATAGATCTATTGCTTGAGTGGAATCTTTTAATATCATAGTTACGGTATTAATCATGATGAGCTACCGCGTTCAAGGAGGCTTTTTGCCTTCATGTTGTGACAGTGGACAAGGGAGGAGCATTGCTAGGGCATGGCTTCTTGGAGGCTTAGGACCAGATTGAAGCTCCCTAATCATTGGGTAAGCTTCCCTACTCTCTCTTTTGCTCTTGTATTTCTTGGTTTTTCAATTTGAAAGTTTAGGGTTTTTGGGGTTTTCCGAAAATGTGAGCTATTAGAATGTTTTTAGATAATCTAATCCCTCTTTTGAACTTATTGGAAGGTTTGAATGGTTTAGTAATTGTTTGGTTTGATCCTATATGCAATTGTGGTTAATTAAAGTTTGAATGAGTCAGAGTTTACGAAGGATTTTTTAAATATGGCTCTTTTAGGTTAATTGGTGGTTCTTATAGATTTATTGAGGTTAATTGATGTTATTAATTGGTTTGGTTTTGTTAGAATTGGACTTATATGAAATTTGGGGAATTTAGTTGAATATGTGAAATTGGAGATAGTGAAATTTTGTATGATAAATATTTATTGATGATTTCAATAATTGATATATGATATATGGAATATGATTAAGGTTAAATTGGTTGGACATCCCACTTAAAGATAATTTTGGTGAAATTTGGGTAAGTGTATTAGAAATTTTATGAAGGAAGTGAGAGTTTGAGATTTAATTGGTATGATTGATGGTGGTTGTAATCTAATAAGCTTGATATGGGTTAAATTAACTTAATCAAGTCAAGTGATTGTATTGTAGCATCAAAAGCACCATTTGGAGACTTAGCTCCAAAGTTATAATATATGTCACTTGATTAATCATGTGTGTGTATGTTGTTGAGGTAATTGTAGCACCGATGGATCGAGTTAGGCACGAAAAAATACGATATTGTGTTATTTCATTTGGATAAGACTTCAAGAGGTAACCATGCTCCCCTCAATGTATATGTGTGTATGATGTTAGTCGAGAATCGTGAAATTCATTTGCTATAACACAATTTGAGTATTCAATGGTTGATTCAAACAACATTTTTGTATTGAAATAGTCTTGTGAAGACTTATTTGTGAAGCTTAAGATGATGTTGTGAAATGGATTTTGAAAGTAATATATATGTGTGTGGATATTCTTTGAATTGTTGAGCCATTACATTTTATATGTGTGACTAAGGAGTCATGTGATATATCTTGAGTTGATTATGGTTATATGATAATTTTCTATGCATGTACAGTTGCATTGTACCATCACGTGATACAACTCCCAATAGGCCTATCATGGGGTTATGTGTAAGTCTCTGATTGTAGACAGAACACTTCTCTAATTAGAGACAGGAAAATCCCTCTAATTGTAGACAGAGGATAAGCCTAGTCAGTGATAAATCCCCATTTATCATTGATTTAGAGCATATTTAGAATATATTTAGGGAGTCATCAATGCTAATTAAAGGAATTTTGAGAACTTTTGAGAGAAAATTATGCATATTTGTCATATAAGCTTAATTTAATTATTTTTTGAAATAAATATGACAATTTATTAGAAATTTTGATTGGCATGTTTCCCTCACATTTATGCATGATTTTGATAGGTATATATGGATATTCTAAGCTACGAAGGAGAAGAAGATCGAAGGAAAAGAATGGAGAAAGCTGGAGCCTAATTGCTGAAAATAGCTGGAAATTGCCTCTGGTGAAAATCCCAAAAACGGACAACTTCATTTTTTTACCCTATTTAAACACCTAGGGCATGAAAATTCACATAGAATTAGCCCCCTTTCAACCCTAGAACCCTTAGAAACGATAAGACTCATCTGTGCACACAACTACGGAGCTAGGGTTTGCAAAATTGGAGGTTGAGAAGCAAAAATGGAGGAGTTTCTTGCCCTACGGTGATAGATTTTTCTTGTTTTCTTCAAATCTTACTACTCTTGTGAATTAGACATAAGATTTATTTGTATTTTCTAGGTCAATCCATTCATGAGTAGCTAAATCGTTTGTTCTAGGATTGATTCAAGCCTTGTGTGGATTGAAACCTAATTTGTTTCCTTTTCTTTTAGTAATTGATGATTATTTGTGTTGATTTATCTTATCCTTAAAGCCTCTAATTGACTGATCACCCTTTAGAGCGATTTGTTCATTTAAATTATACGAGAGAGAGAGAGATAGTTTAAATGTAGAACTACAATAATAAATCAGACTAGACTTGAAGTTTAAATCAACTAACGGATGATTTGTTAGTAGAATAGAGATATATCTACCGACCTAGTTTTGTCAGATTAAGGTTGACTCTTAAGGCATATGAAGAGCTCAGAAATTGGGCTTTGTATCGGAGCAGTGCCGCCTCGAGTTTGCTCTCCAAGAAATTAAACCCGAGGGGATAGTGGAAGCTAACCCTGGGTGTCGATCTCAAGGAGCCTAGTGTAATATGATTCTTAATAGCTAATATATAAACTTGAAAAGGTGGGTAAAAAGCATTTTTGTTTGGTTTTAGTATCAAGTTTGGTATGTTCGAGTGTGTGTGCGTGTAGCGCGCCCTTGGATCCGCCCTTCAAGAAAATAAGAACCAAGGGGATAGTGGAAGCTAACCCCCGGGTGTCGTTCGCTTGAGGAGCCTAACGCAAAAGATGACCTAGTAACTAGTATGCAAACTATTAAACACGGGTAAAAAATAATATTGTATTTTGTTTTTGATTTAGAAAAGATGAAAAAAGTGTGATATGTTCAAAGGTAAAAAGAAAAAGAAGATAAAAGTGAGATTTGGAGGGGAATGTAGATGAAATCATTCTTGATGAATGAAAACCTTGGGATTCATTGCTTCAAAAGGTTTTCAAGGAGTTTAGTTGATTTTCGAAAGAACCCTAGAGGAACCCCTCTAGGCTAGGCTTAGGTTAACTTAATCAATGCCGAAACCCCGCACATTACTTAATTTAACCTAAGTTGATTAAGCTCAAAATCAATATGAATTTGCTAATCGTAAGGGGCTCCTAATCCAACAACCGGGACCCCGAATTGCCACTTAATTAATCCTAGAGTTTAATCGATTATTGGAACCCCACATAATAAATCAAGAATCTAGGATTGAATCCCAATGCCACTCATGCAATTTGACAAATTCAAGAACTAACTAATCATGCAAGACTTTAAATCCACAATTTGGGCCACCCCACAATTGCACTTAATTTCTCAATTAACCCTAACTCATTGATGGCCACCCAAACAAAGATTAAGGTTGAAAAGAGTAATTACCCAATGTCTAAACACAACTAATTAATTCCTATGCCATTCCATTCATGCGAAACCACTTAACATTTTTAATCCACTAACCAAGCCACCTTAAGTTAGCACAAGATATTGACAAAGAGAATAACAAAATCATGAACCCCTAAATTTCATCAAACTCAAAGTAATGTAGCATAATGTCAAGCATTCAACAAGAAAGAAACAACATAAAATAGTTTCTAACCCTTATACAACATATAGAAATGAAGAACACAACCAAATGTCATAAATATACTCCTAGAACCCTAGAAAAGCATAAATACAACAAGAGGAAGAAGGATTAGAACTAGAAAAACTCCCCTATTCAAGCTTCAAGCTCATCCCTTGGCTCCCACCATCAAGAATGGTGGAGCCTAGCTGCTACTCCATGGGAAGAACAGCAACCAAGGTGGGAAGGAAAGAGGACATGGATTTGGGTGGAAGGAAGTGAGAAAGATGAAGATGAAGATGAGATGAAATGAGAGAAAAATGGGAGGCTAGGGTTTTGGGACTCCAAATATGCCCTAATGGGGTGTATCCTTCGTGTTTTAAGTCCCCCAAGTCGGGTCAAGTGAGTGGGTATCAAGTTGGACCCAAATCAGGCCCAAAAACGCGAACTAAAATCTGCAGAATTCGCGCAGTTTGCCGCGGCGAGGTGGCGACGAGCTCCAATCTTTTCTGCCAAAATTGAAGGTTTCTCGCCGTCTGCTCGCCGCGGCGAGATCCAGTTTCCTCTGCTCCTTTGTTTGACCTTCTTCTTCGTCTCGGGTCCGATCTTTTGGTCCTAGGCGACCCTGAAAGTGGAAACAAGACTGAACCAAGATCAAACAGCCCTATAAATTAATCAATGCAATTAATCTACAATTATAGCTAATTAACCCTAATTTTATACTCATTTCACTTGAGAGTTTAAGATATTCAATTAAGCATTATTGGACCAAACTTGCATCTCAATCATGTTAATTTCCTCAAATTAGGCATATAAAAACCATACAAATCAGAGATTTGTCAGCATACTTGCATTAATTTGTAACAAGATATTGAACAAGTTTAATGAGAAGTATAGAATTGATTTTGATTCGAGAGAGCATTTCAAGTACTTTAGAACCTTAGGCAAACACGAATTGTCATTTAAAGACTAAATGAAGGGAAATTAATTAGGGTTCATGAAATACAACGGTGAGAGTTAATCCTAGGCTTAATTCATCGATAAATTAAATCTTTCTTATTTGTTTCTAGCTTAGAATAGTTTTTAAAACCTATTTTCTAAAAGAATTTGATTTGTTCAACTTAATTGAGTTCATTAGCCTGTTGTTTGATTGGGGTTTTAAAACAAATCTCTATGGGACGATAATTTTATACTACATTGCGATCAGTACTCTTGCTAACGAACAATCAGCTTGTACCCCATCTTGATTATAGATAAGGGGGCATTGTTTCATCGGTATTTTTGTGTTTGTATTATACTGTGTTGATATGTATATAATTCTAAACTAATGAACTGCTTTTATGCTGATATTGGTTTTATAAGGTATGATTTGATCACCAGTACTCACTTGACACTCAGCTAGCATACACACACACACACACACATGTATGTTGAGGATGGTGAGGCAATTGTCTTAACCTATGGATCTTGCATATTTTTCAAGTGATCATGCCCAAGTGGGACATTGGGAAGGCTCTGAAAGATCTACAATGATCCCATGAGTCGAATGGTAGTATTTTGAAATGATGTACACTGCCAAACTGTTTTAGGCACATTATTGCTTCTGCATATTTTGATGTATGAAATTGGGATAACTGCTTGTACTTTGAGCCTATAATTCATTCTGGCAAGTGGCCTGAGGCCCATTACTTTCTTTTGATGTGTCACATGCATGTGAGATGTTTGATAATGATTTATCTGGCTTGATATGCTTTATAATTTTTTTGTGGATTTAGGCTATTGTATAGTTCAATCCGAGATTGTAGATTTGATGCCATTTGTTTGGTCATATCATGTGTTCGGTAGGTTATGTCTTAAACAACCATGTTAGAGTATTCCTTTCTAAGATGGTTGAGTTAATTAATTTCATTGATTATGTGGGTGTTGTGAAGTTGGGTGATCGTATTGATTTCTACGATGTGAAATAACTATATTAGTAGTGTTCCTTTCTAACATGGTTATCTATCAAACTTGTTAAGGTTGTTTTAATAACCATGTTAGCAGTTTTCCTTGTCTAACATGGTTTATGATTTGAAAATCATGAAAAAGTTTCAATATCCATGATAATGTTTTGAGTGTGTTTAGAAAGGTTTTTTTCTACCATAGATAGAGTATTAAGTATTGTCACGGTTTCTTCTCTAACTATGAGATTGTTTGACTAAATTGTAAGTGAATTATAATTTTTCTATCATATTTAGTGTAATTGTTGTGATTTGGAAAGGGTTGTGCTAGAAATCTTGGTTTTACAAAGAAGAATTTTACACATTGGTTATGTTTTAACTTGCGCATCCACATTTTGGTTGGTTGATTTTGATAGCTTAGATTTATAATGAAATAATTCTTGGATATTTGTATTGGGCTTATTTGTACATGTTTATTCAGTATTCACGAAGTTTAAGACCCATTTGTGTTTTAATTAATAGCTTATTAAAATAGTTTTTTTAGGGAAAATCACATTGAGGTCCCACATAAGGCATTTAATCACAACCAGGTCCCAAACAATCATCAAATTACATTGAAGTCCCAAGGGACCTGGGTGTAATTAAATAGCTTGTCAATGAGTTGTCAATGCACTCAGAATAGTTGTCAATCATTGTCAATGAAAGAGGTGCATTGCCAACTCAAGAAGCTGCTATTGACAACTATTTTGTGTACATTGACAATTAAAAATATTCATGATTAAAATTAAATGTAAACTTGACGTGATCCTTCGTATGCAAAAGCTGAGATATATGCTGAATAGTCCATCTTATTATATATTTATATATTGATTACAAATACCAATATTAACATTAGAGAGGTATAAAAGAATAATGAACATGAACTATATGAGTAAATAAAAACATTAAAATGTATTCTCAGGGGCCCAAAATCCATGAAAACCTAGAGGGAAATTCAAATGCCTTGGGATTTCTAGTCTGGCCACAACCGCATTGCTTGTTCCTATCTTCTTTGCATTCAAGATCACCAGATAACATCTCTGCATTGCCACTGCATACTGCAAAATAAATATCATTCAATTTAATACATATACGTAGATAAAATATAGTAAAGCTATTTGATTCTTACATCATAAATAGAATAATTCATGGGCCCACGTATAATTCTGAAGAAATTTTCATTTCATCACTACATATGAAATTATAATAGAAGAAATCATATATTATGTTAAACAAAGTAGATGGATTTAAAATTACATGTAGTTATATACTTAAAATATCAAAGAAAATAATTTATGAAATTACACATTATTGCTTACCTCTACTACAAGCAGGTATCCATCATCTTCTTCTCCAGCTTCACCGTGACGATCTCTGGGAACAAAGATAGGTTCACCAACAAATCTGCGAGTTCCAACGGACCAAGTTTGAACAGAACCACTTGATAAATCCAACTTCACCACTGTATCAAATGGAAAATGTGGTAATGCTTTGCGACTTCCTAATGTAGTTGCTGCATAAACATATTTATTCTTTTTCCCTGAAAATGCTGGATTTATTACTGGAAAATCTGATGACTTCTTCCATTGTTTCACACTCTTTACACTGCATTCCTCAGATTTGTCATCGCCATCTAGCTTTATTGATACCTGTAATAATTCATCATTTTCATTATCACATTCATATAAAAAGAAGACAAATAAAAGAAAAAGTTGGCTTTTATATTCATATTAGATAAAGGGAGAAAGATAACCCAATTTTTAAATCCCAACTTAAGACCCAATTTTTAAATCCCAACTTAAGACCTTGAAATGGCCTAAGGATAGTGTAGATTATAGGGATATAACAACTTTATGGAATGACAATAATAACTAAGGTAGTGACAACTAATTTCAATAAAATTTCTTACCAAAATGATAACAACAATTCAGCAAATAATAACTTCAATTGAAACGACTAAGACAGTAATAACTAATTCCATTGAGAGAAATTAAGTGATTTAATCAATAACATAATTAAAAAATAGCCTTTAAGGGCTTCACAAAGAAATTAAGCCATTTAAAGGGATAATTTGGAATTCTAAAATCTTTCCATTGTTTATATTATACAGAAGTGATGAAGAATCCAAGTTCCTCTATATGTGTGCCCCCAAAATGGGCCTACTAATTTTCTAGTGGGCCGAAATATGAAAATAGGACTTGAACAGTTGTACTGCACGTACCTGAACAAGATGGGGTAACTCATTTTCGCCTTCTTTCACATTCATAATGGAAGGGTCAAGCTTTTGTCGTCGCCAATTGTATCCTGATACACATACAATAAAAATATCTTCAGTTTTGCTAAAACGACACAGAATCTCTCTCTGATATTTTCTATATAGTGAAGTTACAAACAGATACACAACATACCGAAGAGGTTACGGAAATTGAACCATTGGTAAGAGCAAGCAGCGGCTTGGATGTGAATGTCAAAAGTGCCCTCAGCATCATTGGAAATTACTTCGAAAGCATTGGCCACGTGGAGGAACCACAGTTGAGAAGGGGCTTGAATGGGTACAGTCCAGTCTCTACTTGAAGAAGAAGAGTTTGGGAAGCGAGGCAGCAAATAAATGGGAGATGTGGGCTGACTTGGGTTCACTGTTAATGCTGATATCATTGGCGATACTCCACACACTGCTTCCATTGATCCTGCGTTATATCAGTTTCCGGATTACTTTACCATATATATAAATATATATATATATAGTTATTCATCTATTGTTTTTTTTAAAGGAAAATACTAAGATCAAATTCCTTATATTCATTTCGTCAAATTTTCCAATCACATATAGTGATCATGTGTCTTGTTTTTGAAATAATGTAATATAACTATAGATCCACATAAAATAAATAAGACAAATGACATTGTATTATTGAAAAACTTGATGTAATGGATATAAAAAACTTGATGTTTATATAACTACATGTCTTATCCTATTAGATATAGAGTTGGTTATACAAATTGTACAACGCTATTGTGTGTTCAAATCAACAAGTGAACTTTTTTCGATAAATTCTTTGATCAAAATGTTCTGTTCAAAAACTTCATTTATTGTTTTCCCGAAGCTATATATTTATATATGTATACATATGTATTTATCAGTGTCTATATGACGTACTGGCATCAAGCCTTCTCCATAAAGGGTAAGGTTACTTGTCCACTAACAAAGTTTCTGTATGTATAACATTATTTATGAAATAAGTTTTATCATTCATAGTTTATAAATAGTATGAGTTGTTAAAAGGTTTATGATATCTATCTGAAATTCTAAATGTAGATTTTGAAAACTTTTTATTAATTTAGGGCTTTTTCTTGTTAATAAAACTGAAATAATAAATGTGGGCATTGCTTACCTAGCACATCGAGTTTGATGCGATTGGCAAATATTATATAGTGAGAGTCCGTGAAGGCCCAGTCGTGGATCATCAAGTGGTCTGGAATCTTGAACTCCTGTTTCTGTACTAACTTGAACTTGGAATCATATTCTACAACATCCAAAATTACCATTAATCTGTAAGTATCTGAATTTAAATGTAATTAAGAAAATACTCCAATAACATGGTGATAATTATAACTTCTAGGGAAAACCATTACGGAGAATTATTATAAGATCCCAATAAAAGAATATGATCAATTACCTAAAAGTCTTACAACTATGAGTAATTATGTATTAACAATTTCTAATGCAAGAAATTAAATGAAAACAGATTTATTTGTTCACTTATTATTGAAAATTTGGTGATTATACTCCTTCATTGAGATATCATAATAATTCTCCCAAAATCACTATGATGTCCCAAGGAAAGAATAGTTACAAAAATTTTCAATAACAAGTAAACAACATAGACAAATTGTCATTTCTTGAATTAAAACTTATCATTTCATTGTATTCAGCGGACTTGTTTATGGGATTTTTTTATTTTTGTATTTTTTTCTTAAGATCTTATAGTAATTTTCTCCAATTTCCACTTACCATAAAATGTAAAATTGCTACGTGGAAGTAGCATATCCTCTGCATTGCATGACACAGTAAGCAGCCTATTCCTGCTAGCATCCACCTTATAATGCGACAAAAGCCTCCTTGGGGGCATCTTAAACACTCCTGTTATATAGAATATACTCTCAATAATTAATAAAATTACTTACTAAGTTTAAATTCTGTTAAATTATTGATACAACCCAGAAACATATTGAATAAAATTAAATCATATATGATGTGTAGTACAATGATGTGCTCTGACATTAACGTTACAGCTTGGACGATCTTATGATGTTTAGTTGCAGCACAAGATATTATTGCTTTATTCTGTACAGTAGATTTAGATTATTTAAATTTGATGTCAACAGTTAAAATTTCTTTTTTATTTTTTATTGACCAATACTATTTTTATAATATATACATAATTATCTTTAAAATTTATATTCAAGACGTAAAAATATTCAAATTTAAATTGTATATTATCAAAATAATATAAAAAAATGATAAATTAAATATTTATTGTAATTATAATATCAATCCTTCTTTTTGTTTGCCCCAATAACAAACAATTTGTTGCCGATACGTACAAATTATTGATATAACCAATATAAATAAATTAGAAAAGTATAAATATTATCAGCATCTGGAGTTTTTATATAAATAAGAACCACACACGCTCTATGGATTTAAGGGGGGGAAAAAAGGTTACAGATTTTTCAAATTTAAATTAACACATACATATAATTTTTTTCACTTTCAAAGTAAGAAATTATTTGGTCCCTAGACACAAATTACGTCATGTGTCATTACGAAGCACTTGGCCAGCCCATATTTCTAAATGCAGGAATTCAAATGCATAAACGAAAGGGAAAGTATAAATTAGCATATAATGCCAAAAGTTGCTACAGAGTTTTGTTTTCCAAAAGAAACAAAAACTAGGAGACAACAATAATGGTCTGTGACACTATATTATTTTGCCCAATATCAAAGTTAGTTATTATTAAATAACCCATTTCTGAATAGAAAATATGCACTATATATATATATATTGGATTGTACTCTCTTTGATCTAAATATATTGTAGGAGATATCTAAATAATTAGTAAAGAATAAAATTAGTTAAAATATTTGATATTTATTAATAAAACTTTGTGTGCTGGTTTTTTGAATTACCCATTTTAATTACTTGAATATAAAATTACTCCCTATATATAAAAAAAAATCTCTTACTATATGCAATCCATAAAGATATCTAGGATAAAAAATTACAAATTTGGGATTAAAAAGGGATTTGAATCTTATATTTAAAACTAAAGTAAATTTAGGCTCTATCTCTTACCTTTAAGATCGGATGGTTGATTAATTAGTCTTCGCTAATAATTACAAGGCAACCAAGTATGTGTTGTGTACTACATGTCCAGTAACCACCTAACAACTCGCACTCATCAAACTATAACATTCCATTTGCTAAATTTTTATTATTTGCTCATCATTTAACATCATTATCACAAGCAACTTGGCCACCCATCCCTATTATATCTTTATTTATATATATATGATAATCAAAGTGAGGGGAATATCAAGTTGTTACGCGCACACTTTCTTTCAAAATCAACAATTATTAAGAGAAAGCTTATTATTTAAAAAAGTCAAGTTTTTGCGCACTATTGGTGAAAAATCGTTAATAATTCATGCGATTCAAACTCTTCAATGTACACAGAGAGTGGCTTGCTGCTTGTTTCTACTTACATGGTTTAATTTAAGATTTTTATAAAAACAAATATGTTTGAATTACAATTATAATTGTAATCTAAACTACAGATGTGAGTATCATTAGCCTCTATAGACACACACACGTACACACTCTATCAAATGACTTGATGTGATTCAAATATGTAGTAAGTGGCACTTTTTATACATTATAAAGAGAAAACCATCTTAACTTAAAGAAGATCTCTGTAAAATAATGAAATAAAAATAATTTATCTTGATCTGATTGTTTTTAACTTTCTACAGATTGAAGTATATATTTTTATTTATATTTTATTATTCCTTTAGAAAAATCTTCACTTTTTTATAGTATAAAAGATTCATATCAAGAATGGCTTAAGGAGTACTATATATCCTCTTCACTTTTATAACTTTTCCAATATCTTTTGCACATCACAACAGTGCGGTTTAAATTATTTTGACTTGCATCTCCTTTAGTCGACACAGACATTCACTCGAAGAATTAATAAATAAATATTTGACACAAAACACTCGGACTCACGACCATTTAATCATCATTGCCATTTCCATTAATATTATAAATACATGCCGTCACTTTGCTCGCAGCTTTTCTTTGAAAAAAAAAATGTGCAATAGAGAAGCTACATCCAACTATTATAAAATATAAAATGTACAACCATATTAATTGTTTATATGTTATGTATAAGTATAATGCAGTTCTTTTCGTACGATAAAATGATTTTCTTAATTTCTTTTGTCATATTTTGATTGTTTACCCTTTAACTATTTCAATACAGTTTATATTTTTTTACACATTTCAATAAAAATGATAGAAAAGAAATGTCTTTTTTTTCAAATACATTTAATTACTCCCTCAGTTCCTAAATATAAAATCTAGTTAACTTTTTGAAAAAATCCTAAGAAAGTTAAATAAATTACTTATAAATTGATTTGCTTGAATTTTTTTTTTAACTATTTCATTTGACTTATAAGCTAACATATAATTTAATAATACATCAAATATGAAAAAAGTCAACTAAGTCTCATATTTAGGATTGGAGGAATCTATCTCATCTGATACATCACATAGAAAAAATTACTAGTTATTATGTATTAATTAAATTATAAGCACTTTTCTTTGCAAAGAGTTTAACCATAAATTCTTCTGTATATTACTTATGGCCAATGCAGGTATATATAAATTGACATTATATAGAAATATATTGTGCTCCCTCAATTCCTAAATATAAGACCTATTTACCTAATTTGAATATATTAAGGATGTTAGCTAATTTTTTTTTAAAATCACATGATATTACTAAAACACCCTAATTAACTATCTTTATTTTCACCCTCTCTCTTTTATTTGTTTATTATTGAGAAGTATCAATAGAGATACTTTACAAAAAAAGTTGAGAAAAATTATAAAGATGTCTTATATTTAAAACCAATCTTACATCTCCAATAGAAACTATATTTAGGAGAAAATCTCATTTCATGTTGATCTTCAGCAAAATCAAGATTTGACAAAAACAATATGATCGGTAAATAGAAGAAGATAACGTACCATACAAAATAGGCTTCAAGAGTCCGGCAGCAAATTCCCATGCATCACCATTGGTTTCGCTCTTGGCAAGATTCCAATCACAGCCGTTAATATCCATCATATCAAATCGTCCAACCGTATCCAACGTACCAGATTCAATCTCATAGGGATTTCCACCTTCCCAAAAACACAATAACTTATCTCCCCACCTAAGAACACTAGTATTAGCCACATTCTTCATCACCTTAGTATTCCCAACCTTCCTCCCACCTTTCAGCACAGAAAATGGACCCCTATGTGTAAACCGCCACGTGTCGGTTTCTGGGTCATGTTCCTCCACTTGGGCCTCCGTTTTTACGTACTTAGCCATGTACCTCACTTTTTTACTCACATTATCTATGCTAAATGCTCTCAAGTATCCATGACCATCTAGTGGGTGCACCGTCGACCCGTGGTCATCGGAGAAAAGCCCCGGTCCGGTTAAATAATACGTGCCGGACGGGAAATCGCCCGGTATTGCCCCATCCACCACTCGTAGGGTTACCGGTTGGGTTGTCTCTTGGCGTTGGGACACAAATAAGAATTGGTAATCCCAAAAGGCTGCTATAGAATCATCAAGCTCTATGGTTGGTGGGACCGGGACAGGAACCGGGACCGGGAAAGGTAACCGGGTATCGGGTGTAGAGATTGATATTGCTCTAGGCACGGTGGTGGCCGGAGATAATGGAGGTTGGTTTATTGGAGGTGATTTTGTGGAGGGAATTAGGGAAGAAGGAGGGGGGAATGTGAATGGTTTGGCTTGCATTTTTTGGAAGAGAGTGAAGCTATTTTTTGTGTGTTTGTGTTCAGATGGCCACATGAGGGGTGGTAACATGTCGTCTATAAATATATGAAGATGGAATAGTTGCAATATGGAAATGCCCTGCATATATGGATTAATTACTGATTTGCCATTGTAGAGTTTGGTCCTTGGAGTAGATGATGATCGATCAATTCAAGATTTGTGCTCTTTCACTGTTTAATAAATACTATAAAATAACTTTGTTGGGAAGAATAAAACTCATTATAGTGATCTGTATATCTTAGGAGAATTAGTCTCTGAGCATGAGTTAAAGGATACCATTTGGATTCTTAATATATATATATATATACTCACCGGTCCTAATTATAAGATCATTTTGACTTTTTTTGAGAAAGTTAAGGATGCAAAATTGATCACTTTAAATTGTTTAGAGTTATCTTTTTTTCCTCAAAACTAATTTATTCTACTTATAAACTAACCTATAATCTAATTACATGTGGCATATGTTATAATTTAGTGGTCTAATTTGCTTCCTTAACTTCCACAAAAAAAGTCAAAATGATCTTATATTTAGGACCGGAGGGAGTATATATATATATATAAAACAAAGGTGAGAATAAGTTGGGAGCTTGAATACCAAACTCTTCCCACCTAAATGTGAGGTTAAGAGTTCAAACACTAGATGCGTATATTGAGTATAGGTCTTAAGACAAACAAATAAGAGATCATATGAAATACTGAATACTCAACAATTAATTCTCAAAAGGGAGGCTGGTGGATTCATGATTTACAATTTTTTATTCTTCTGATGGTCCTATATGTAAGAGTTAGCGGAGATGTTTTTTAATTTAGTCATAAATGTAAGAATTTAATCCACTTAATATCCAAAATTTATAATTTGTCTCCCTAATTATTCATATTTAATTGCGCTTATTTAAGGGGTTTCTAATAAACAAATGATTAAAATGATATTTTAGGAAACCCAACTTATATTTCTCACAAAGAACTAGTTTGTGTACTTTTTTATTAACAGAAAATTAGTTATCTAACCCATATATTTAATATTAGAGGAGTAATTTGTAAGTATCATCTGAGTAGTATAAAGATTTAATTCCTAAATTTGTGCAACCTTTAATTTTTATAATTTCAATCCTTCATAATTAAATTTTACTTCTAGTTGTAGTTAATGCCAAATGTTAGAGTTTTATTTAAAAAGAATTGTTAAAGTGGCCGAATGTGGCAGCATTTAAAAATGTGGTGGACATGAAAATATGTAGTTGCACTTTAAGTGGCAGACACAAAGTGCTTCGATTTCCATTACGTGTGCTTTGTACTTCTATAGTTTTGGTAAAACTATAAATTATTTAATTCGAACCAATTTTTCCAAGCCAAAAAATATTTTTTTATCTAATTCTTTTTATCTTAATTTCTAGTACACTTATAAATAGTTTGAGGAGAGAGCAAATCATCATAATATGGCGTCCACAATGAGAGGTTAGTCATTATAATTAGTTGAGAACAAAAATATGCAAGTTGTATTATAATAGCTCAATCATTAACTGTATTATATCTCAACTTTCTTGATTTTCTTATGTTTTTGCGATTGTATTAGATGTTAAGCTTTGTGTAGAGGTCATTATCAGAATTTATTAGTGTGATATAGCTTCAAGAAACCACTACTACAAAAGTGGGCTATCGCGACGCAACAATAGCGGCGCTTAGAGAAAAAAGCGCCGGTATTGGTATGTATGGGGCCTATACCGGCGCTTAATAAGAAAAGCTCCGGTATAGGGTTTTTCATTCACAATTTATTTTTTTTTTAATCAAAAAACTCTATACAAGAAGCGCCGGTATAGGGTTTTGTCTCCTTTCTGATTCACTTTTTAATAATTATTAAAAGCATAATTTAATAATAAATAATAGATAATTAAAAAATGGAAAAAAATTAATTTATTATACCTATACCGGCGCTTAGCCGGAGAAACGCCGGTATAGGTTTAATGGTGTATATATTTATATTAATAATTATTAAAAAAATAATTTAATAATAAATAATAGATAATTAAAAAATGAAAAAAATTAATTTATTATACCTATACCGGCGCTTAGCCGGGGAAGCGCCGGTATAGGTATAACCTATACCAGCGCTTTACCGGAGAAGCGCCGGTATAGGCCAGAAATTTGGAGGGAAATTTCCCTCCAAATATTTTGGCCTTGGCTATACCGGCGCCTTTTTAATAAAGCGCCGGTATAGGCCTTTAAATTTTCTATCATCTTCTTCTTCGTGAGACCGCGCGCGAACTTACCCATTTTCCCATTCTCTCCTCTTCCCTTCTCCGGCGAAATCTCCGGCTACCACTGTCGATTCAGCACCGGATAGTCTCCGCCGCCGCCGCCTTCAGGTTCCTTCCTCTTCGTTCTTCCACCAACGCCACGAACTCGATCTATCGCGAGCTACCCCACTCACTCCTCCATTTTCCCATTCTCTCCTCTTCCCTTCTCCGGCGAAATCGCCGGCTAACACCGTCGATTCAGCCACGGGATAATCTCCCCCCCCCCGCCGCCGCATTCAGGTTCGGCCTCACCTTGTCCTCGCATTTCTCTCTCTCATGCCTTTGTGTTTGTTTGTAATGAATGCTTCATATCTGTCCTTTTCTTTTCCATTATTGATATTGATCAATTGGACCTGTTTGTACGACATGTTTCGCATTTCTCTCTTTAGTGCTCTGTTTTATTGTCTTTTTTTATTGTTTTTTTTTGTTATTTCTGGGGCATTTTACGTGTGAGTATGCTTTACGTTTCTGAGATTGGGTCTGGATTAGATTTTGTAGTTTTTGAATGGAGTCCTCAATTAAAACGAGATTATGGTTGTTTAAGATGATTTTCGATATTGAGAATTCCTGCCCTAGTTTGTGTCACAAATTTAATTAAAGAAGGAAAGATATGTGAGTTTTAATTTATTTCTCTGAATTAATGTAAAATTGCAAGTAACTACGTCTATTGTTTTATTGTGATTGCTAATAATGGAAACAATGATTATCTATTATGATATGCATATAAGTTGAAAATGGAAACCTTGGGTGGTATTGCTGAAATTGTAGTGAAGCTGGAATTTAAAGTGTTGATGTTCTATTTGCTAATTTAAATATGGTTCCTAGTTGTAATGTGGTGAGTTATAGCTAGGATAAGTTAAGAGAAGGAAGTCAATATATAGGAAATGTTGAAACTCCTATCCGATTGTGATGATAACCAAATATGACTTAAGCTATGAAAATTGTGGCATCTTAACTTATAAAAATATTTTGAAACAAGTTTTTAAACTAATTTAAGCTATGAAAATTGTGGCATCTTAACTTATAAAAATATGACCATTATGCGTGATCTCCTCAAACTTAGAGCTAAGGGAAAAAAGGCAGCCCTTGTATGGAACGACAATGGCCAACTAGTTGGAAAGAGTGCGAAGGCCCTTACCGGTTTCGTTGGATGCACTGTTCGTAATAAAGTTCCTATTACAGTTACAGATTGGAGAAAAGTAAACAAGAAAATACGTAATGAGATTTGGTCAGAGGTTCAGGTAAGCTATTTTTTTTACAATTAAGTTTAATTTTGTCATGATAGATAACATTGTAACTAACAAATTTAATATGATTTCTATTCTTCTCTGTTTGAGTTACTGGTGTATATAGACTGCCTGGAATTGTATAGAATTGCTGGAATTTTTGCAATGATGCAGGTGGGTGTGAATTAAAAAACAAATTGTATATTTTAAAAAAATATAACCTATACCGGCGCTTTTTATGAAAAGCGCCGCTATAGATACCCTATACCGGCACTTTTTAAAAAAGCGCCGGTATAGGCCTTTTCAGTTTCAGTAAAAAACTAATTAAAAGATACCTATACCGGCGCTTTTGGGTAATAAAGCGCCGCTATAGAGAGGCCTATAGCGGCGCTTTGTAAGCGCCGGTATAGGTCTCCTGACCTATTGCGGCGCTAGCTATAGCTGCACTTCAAAAGCGCCGCTATAGGGGTCAAAAAAGCGCCGGTATAGGTGTTTTCTGTGGTAGTGAACTATTAATATCTATATAATGTTTGTAATTTATTATTAATATATATGCTATATGTTTACTGTTATTAGAAACTCATCAGAAAGTATGACTTTTGTGTCACGTTAATTTTAATGTTGTCGTCAAAAGTGACACTTTTATTAATGATTTTGAGACTGAAGAGCACCTAACCGTTGGGGTTATGTCAGAGCAGTGCCGCCTCAAGTCCGCTCTCCAAGAAATTAAACCCGAGGGGATAGCGGAAGCTAACCCTGGGTGTCGATCTCAAGGAGCCTAGTGCAATATGATTCCTAATAGCTAATATGTAAACTTGAAAAGGCGGGTAAAAACCATTTTTGTTTGGTTTTAGTGTGAAGTTTGGTATGTGCAAAAGGTAAAGTAAAAGATGGGAATTAAAAGTGAGATTTGGATGAAAATGGGATAAAGATTATTCTTGATGAATGAAAGATTCGGGAATCATCGCTTCTAACGATTTTCAGGGAGTTTTAATCGATTTCTAAAGGACCCTAGAGGAACCCCTCTAGGCTAGGCTTAGGTTAACTTAATTAATGCTGGAACCCCGCACATTACTGAATTTAACCCAAGTTGATTAAGTTCAAAATCAAGAAATAATTGATTATGCAAGACTTTTAAATCCACAATTTGGGCCACCCCATAATTGCTCTAAATTCCTCTCTAAACCCTAATCCATTGATGGCCACCCATGCAATAAATTAGGACCTAAAGAGTGTTTACCCAATGTTTCAATACAACCACTTAATTCTTATGCCATCTCCCTCAAGCAAATAGCTTAACACTCTTAATCCACTAACCAAGCCACCTTGCATTAGCACATAATTTTCACAAAGAGAATAACAAAACTATGAACCCATAAATTTCATTAAACTCAAAGTTAATAAGTAGCAATGTCAAGCATTATACAAGAAGGAAATAACATAAACATAGTTTCTAACCCTAATGACATAAATGCACTCAACCAAGTGCCATAAATGCACTTCAACCAAATGCAATTAATACATTCCACCAAAATCCATAAATGCAACCCTAGAACCCTAGAAAAGCATAAATACAACAAATGGAGGAAGGATTAGAACTAGAAAAAACTCCCATATTCAAGCTTCAAGCTTATCCCTTGGCTCCCACCACCAAGAATGGTGGAGCCTAGCTGCTACTCTCCATGGAAGAACCAACAAGAAGAGAGGAATGTGTGGAAGCCATAGGTGGACGGAAGAAAGATGAAGAAGATGAAGATGAAGATGAAGAAGAGAGAGAGCTAGGGCTTGGGGGTGTGAAATGTGAGCCAAATCTGGCTTAATGGGGTGTGAGTTTCGTGTTTTATGTCCCCCAAGTCGGGTCAAGTGAGTGGGTATCAAGTTGGATCCAATTCAAGCCCAAAAACGTGACTGAAAATTCTGCAGAATACGTCCGTTCGCCGTAGGCTCACCGCGGCGAAGCCACAGCGAGCAAGGTTTGGTTCTGGAGCTTTGTGGATTGGCTCGCCGTGGGCTCGCCGCGGCGAGCCCACGGCCAGCAAGGTTCCTTTCTGACCTCTGGGGCTCTTTTCGCCGTCTGACTAGCCGCGGCGAGGTGCCTTCAGTTCTGCCTCTTTGTTTGGCCTTTTTCTTTATCCCGGGTCAGATCTTTTGGTCCTGAGCGACCCTGCAAGTGAAAATAAGATAAAACCAAGATCAAATAGCCCTATAAATTAATTAGTACCATTAATCTACAATTATGGCTAATTACTCCTAATTTTACACTCATTTTCCTTGAGAGTTTGGGATATTCAATTTGACATTATCAGACCAAAACTTGCATCTTAATCATTTTAATTGCCTCAATTTAAGCATATAAAAACATTACAAATCAGATATTTGTCAGAGACTTTGGAAGGTAATTGTATTTGTCATCATTAAAAGGTTAGACTTTTAGCAGCAACTTTTCAGTAGCACCGTTGATAGTCAAAGTTTATACGACTTTAATTGTAGTCGTAGAAAGTGGTTACAGAAAGTCTGTTGTGTTCCAGCTAATGTCACCCTGGAAGTGTCAAAACAAAAGCAATGTCACCCGTCTCAAATGGTAGTCAAATGGATGTCTATCGATATCGCAAAACACCTTATGCAAAGTATGATTATATGTGGGCATGACTATGCTTTCCTCTTTGATCATTTTGCCTTGAAAGTTTTAGTGATTGAGCAATATCACTTTGAAAGTGTTAAAAATGAGTAATGTCATTCAAATTTAATAGTAAAACAAATAACATATAAAAGACCGTTGAAAACGTAATAAAGTACATGACAATGAGTGTCATGCCTTGATATTGACACCCCGTATTTCTTATAGCATCATCTCAAACAAGTTGAAATTGTCAAAATTAAAAATGAATCTCGAACTTTTACAATTTATGTCGTTAAATAAAATTTTGAATGTAAGTCTGATTTAATTGTTTTTTTTTACTACAATGGGCATTGCCAATGTAGTTTTGAGAGGTTTCCTTGTGAGGAAGCATGTAGAATGAGTCTAATTAAACGATCCAAAGATGTACATTGTAAGATAATGAGAGAATCATTATGTGGAAAGTTGTTCTGATTCGTATGCTTCGGTGTTTTTGTGCCATATATATGGTCTCTGCCATTTACCTCGTAATACATCTTCATCGGTACGCCATAATGTTCTTCTTTTTTTTTTTTCCCACTATTGAATTTGGGTGACATTGTTCTTTTTACTCTTTTGAGGCGACTTTTTCTTAATTTCATGAAAACTTTGGGAGCAAATTTGACAAAAGAAGAAAGCAAAATCATCCCCCATACGGAATCATATGTGAAATAAGATTTGAGGTGATATGCCAACATTACTGCTCTTATTTTAAAAGTTTTGGTCAACAGTAAACTAAAGAAAACTTCTGGATTACTACAAGTCTTGAGTGAAAACGTTCAAGCAAAAATTAGATCTTTATCATTTCAAAAATACATAAAAAGTTTGTTAGTTAATTTTTTATTAGGTAATTAAGCGTTTTATAATAAATAGAAATTTATTTTAAAAATATAAAACTCAACATTTTTTCACTTTATTTCTTGCACTTACTTTCTTGGTTGCTCGCCTTCATCAACATCATCTCTCAATCCTCCACTCTATTCATCATCATTGCACTCTCTACTCTGTTTCTTTATCTTCTCTCAGTTCTTCTGGTTGACTTTAAAAACAATTGTTAAAAACATATTTTAATAAACAAATTTTTTAGGTATAGGTATACTCATATTGGAGGCAATCTCATTTGAATAATTACTGTCGGCCACTAAATGTGAATACATCTCCTAGCAGATATTTGAACCTTAATTCACCGCATTGTAATAACTGTTAAAATATGAATTAATTGTATATATATGTTAGATTTGTCTTTCCATCACAAAAGCTTAAGTCAGTATGAGAATATCAACATCAACATTATATGCCTTTAATTAATCATTTAATCTTTCAATGTGGGACTTGTTATCTAATATTCTTAATTATTGTACATATACATTAGGTTTTTACATAAGCTTCATCCAATGTGAGGGGAATAACCTTAACATTATATACCTTTAATTCATCCTATGTAAGGGGACTCACCTTAACATTATATACCATTAATTCATCCTTCAGTCTTTCGATCTATACCTATATATATCTTTGAATTTTTTAGGTCTAAAAATATATTTTTTAATCCCATGGATCACATGGTTCTAATACCATGTTGAAATATAAATTATTAATTATATTTACATATGTATGTTAGGTTTGTGTTTCTATCACAAAAGTTTAAGCCAATGTGAGACAACCCACTTCAACCTTATATACTCTTAATATATCTTTTAATCTTTCGATGTGAAACTTATTGTCTAATAGTAACTATCCTCTCCCACTAAACACATCATCGGCCTGTTGATTTTTTTATAAAACAATTTTATAAAATTATTCTAAGGAGATAATAATTAAAAAAAAACCATAATTAATGTATCCTTCAATGTCATGATATGATCAAATGGGACTGGCAAGTTAATCTTCAACATGTCAATGGAAGGATGAACTTTGAAGTGGATATGCTTGCCAAGCATGCCTTGTAGATGCCTCATAAATTTCGTTTACTTCCTTATGATGATTATTGTTTGCTTTTTTCTTGTAATGTAGATTAATATTTAGTTCTTCTATTTTTTGATAAGTAGTATTTAGTGCTCCTTAGTGTTTTATATATATATATATATATATATATAACATAATCAATCAAGTCCTGAATTGCTAACAATCTTACTAATAGCAATTGGATCACGGTAGCTATAATAGGATCCAGTACCCCTTAAAAAAATTGAAGATTTTGAACATTGCCAATGAATAAAAAAAATTTATTAGGACAAGTATCTTCATTTGGACATAATAATCAAGTTAATATTAATAGGTAGTATCAGATACCAAGTAGAGCATTCTTATTAAAAAAAACAACTGAAAAGAATTATACATAATTTAATATTACAAATATAAAAGTAGTTATCGGGGGTATCGCATAATTCATGAGCTAGTATCATGTGCACTAATTTTAAAACATTTCGACTAAAATATGTATGAGGTATTATATTTTATATAATTTATGAGAGGTATTCCTTAATTTTGAAGTGGTCTTTGTTTAATTGACAACTGATTTTTCAGTGCTAATAAGACGTATGTTTAATTTATCAGTTGGCCCTTATAATATTTTTTAGCAGAAAATTTATAAACCGATGCCCCCCAAAAAAACATTAAGAGTGTGTTTGGATGGGGAAAAAAGTTGGGGAAGGAGAAAAGTATGAGAGAAAATATGAGAGAAAATGAATTTTACCTTATTTGGATTGGAGGAGAAAAGTGAGAGGAAAAAGATGAGGAGGTTCTAATGGGGTTTTCTCTCCAAATTTTCTCCCCACTATTGGAGAGACTTTGGAGAGAATAAATATAATTTCTAACCACTACCATCACTTTCAAGTTTTAATACATTTACATAATACACACAGTAGCAATAATAAATATTCCCTCATCATCAAATTATTATTAACACGTGATACTGAAACTGCAGCAATACAACAATAACACCACATTCGAGTTTTTTTGGACACAAAACTGCACCCAAATGGAGACTATGCTTGTATAACTATTTGTTCGAGATTATTCGTATTTATTAATAAAAGTTTCATAATAGTACAAATAATTTATAGATGAAATAAAAAAGCTTGATTTTTTTTTGGTGACCCTGATCTTTAATTTGATTGAGTTAATTTTTTATTTAAACTTAATTTTCATGACATTTCATCAAAAACAATTTTTAGATGTTTTTTAGTTTTTGTTTTCTTAAATGAGAGTTTTTTCTCCGATCAAAGACTTAAAAGTTAAATCCGTCACCTATCCACCACCTAAACTTTGTTATGCTGATGGTTGGTCTTTAGTCAGTGATGGTAAGGGCCGCTTTATTTTTTATTTTATTTTAATTTGTGATGAAATATAGTTTGCTTAATGTTTATATTTTAAAATAAAATATAAAATAATTTCATTTTTATTTCACTGTGTCAATAATTTACTGGAATTCATTTGTCATTACTTTTTTTATATGACCCATCGCATTACTTACAAAATAGGTTAATAATTAAATAAGGGTATTATTGTTATTGTAAACATTATACATTTTCTCTCATCCCTCTTTTCTCTCATCTATCCAAACAAAAGGAGGGATAATATCCTCCCCCTACTTTTCTCCTCCCTCCATTTTCCCTCAATCCAAACATAGTGTAAAGGTATAATCATACATAAAAGGACGGTTCTAGGACTCTAAATACATGGGATCAAAATGGGAAACATGACACATGTGAAATGGTTTGGCTTCCATTAGTTTCTTTTTGAACTTTCCAAAAATAAAAATTGGACGAAATTTGCAGCAAATTTATGTGAAGTTTTCTAATTAAATATGATTATGTGTTCTTTTCTCATGTGTATTTAGGATTAAATGATAAGCTAATGTGAAATAAATAAAACAACTCACTTTAGAGAATTTGACATAACAATTGTAAAGAGTTTGATCTAAATTTTGTCCATAAAAATATCAATATTTGAAGTGAAAGATTGATCTAAGTAGGTCAATAAAAATACAAATAATTTTAAAAAAATAAGTATACAATTGATAAAAAGAATAGTACAGTAAAATACATTAACTTCCTCTCTTCTTAATCGAAATTACTGAGACATCTTTTTTATTTTGAAAACTTATATAAAATTTCCTTTAATCAAAATATATGTTGCATAAACCTCCCTTCTAGTTTTAGAATTCAACCTCCATCTCCAACTATTAGTTTACCATTAAATCATAGTATTAACCCATGGTTTTTAGTTTACCAAAATATCCTTCATTAACATAAATAATAATAATCATTTGAACACTTTTCACCAACATTTAAAATTAATTTAAATTTATATTATTAAATTTATTATTTTTAATCATATAAAATTGTTAGTTAGTTTTTTAATAATAAATTTTATTCTTCAACAGTTTTAAATGTTTAAAAAAATATTTGTTTAAAATCTAATATATGCTGTAATTTATAATTTTTGAATAAAAATGTTTTAAGATTATATATATTTTAATTTATATTATTAAATTTCAGAAGGATACATTTTTGTTAATATTATATGAAAATTTATATTCTATAATTCAGAAATCTTAAAACAATTTCACAAAATAAATGTTCATAAAAATTGTTTGAACAAATTGTTCGTATATCTTACATAAAATATGCTGAAATTCTGTTTAAATTAAGTAAAAGATATTAATTATATAATTAGTAATAGTTAAATTAATTATTAAAAAATAAATGAGAGATTTAGTACTATAAGAGTAAATTATTATAAAAAAATACATTCTTATATAATTTTGAATTAAAAATATACATCTGAAATCTTTTTAGAATATTATTTAACAGTGTTAGCTATTGAACTGAACGATATTCTTAATTTTTAAAATAGATGCGAGACTTGTGTAATAATGGAATAGAGGGGAAGTCAAAGTATTTTACTCTAAAAAATAATATGCCACTTCATTTTTACTTCATTTTTAATTACTTGTTCATGGCATAATTCTCAATTAGTATACTTTTTTTTTTCGATAGTTACTTATAGTTTAATTTCACTACATGAATCTAGATAAAATTCAAATTAACCAGATTATATAATATATATATAAATGTATGGAAACAATAATAAGCATATTAATTTTTATTTTTATGATAATAATAAAAACTTTATTCTATCATTTTATTTTGAGAATATTTTTAAATTTTTCTTAGCAATTACTTACATTTCATTCACAATAACCCTAATTAACATATTACGATTATAGAGACTAATGTCAATAATTCAAACAAAAAACCCTAAATACCTAATAAATAGAAAAAATGTAGACTAAATTAAAAATCAGAAAAAAAAAAGAATATACCTTTTCAAAAATATGCATGAGATGAAAAGACTTTTATCACTTTTGCAAGACGAATTATTTTGAAAATTAAGCTTCTAGAATTGGTCTTTCTTTTTCAAAATTAATATCAATTATATATTTCTTATTTTAAAACGCATATATGTATTATGTTTTCTATATATGTACCGACATATATTTGCTTCTAGTATGTGTTAACTAGACAAAGCATTAATCTAATCAATCATTAAATAAGAGAATCGTTTAAGATGAATGTAGGTTCTTAATTTATTGTCTGCATCCAGAAGACAAGCCTTCCCCTTGGTCCATAATTTTATTATTATGATTTCCATTAGTTTTTGTCTCCATGCTATGTAGCACTAATTCCTTGGGTAAAAACGAAAATGACAAACATAAAAGAGCGAAAAAAAAGGACGAAAAAGTAGAAAGAATAATCATCATCTTCTAAACTCTTTAATGATTCTTTTTCCTAAATAAACAAATATAATATTATCATTATAAAATATAAACATGTAAGAATTACAGGGAGGGAGTGATATTTCTTTCTTCTATAATTTATTTTATTTTTTAAATGAAGCATTTAAAAGTAAGCCACTTTAATATTAGAGTAAAATTCACTTACCTCCCTTCGGTTTTACTTTAATTATATAGACCTCCCCTATATTTTGAAAATAGACAATTTAGTCCAATTCTTTAACACCATTAGGAATGTTCTGAGAATATTCTAAAAATATAATTTTCAACTTTAATTAATAGTTAATTTACTATTTTACCCTTCATTATAATAAATCCCTATATTATAGGAGTATTAAAGTTTATTTGGTTTCAAAAATTTTCAGTGCCACTAGATAATGTAAATATAAGTAATTAAACTTAAATACAAATTTTTTGCCAAAAAAATAACTTAAATACAAATTCAATTTTTATTAATAAATATTTCCTTGGTTAAATGTGATTACAATTTGTAACAAAAATTATGTTTTATATCGGACAAAAAATATCTATTTAAGAATTTTGAATTATTTTAAAAAAATAATTTTGAATCATAAATTTAAATCAACTATATAATCTCAAAACAATTTTATAATTTTTATTATAATACTTTATGAATTAAAAAATAACTGAAATATGTTTTATAAATTTAAAATAAATTAAAATAAATATTTTTTATGAATATATTTAAAAATTTAATTTAAGAAATTCATTACATAATTAAAAATTAATAAATTTATTATAAATTTTGAAATATTTGTGTGTGCTGTTGAGAAAAATGTGTGTACAAGATATATTTTTATTTTCAAAAAAATATTTTGAAAAAAAATAAATATTTAAATAATTGTTAAGTTAAAAAGGGGCATCTTGGTCCATACAAAGTTTAAAATTCAAACTTAACGGTCAACTAACCATTTGGGTGGATGGAAATTAGATCTCAAATATAAAAGGGAAGTTTGTGTAACATATATCTTAATTTTGAGGAAGGTTTATATATATTTTCAAAAGAGGGGAGGTTTCTATAATTAAGATAAAATAGAGGGGAGGTGAGTGTATTTTTCTCTTAACATTATTCAACATATTCACTTCTTCTATCATATTAATAAGTCTTTTCTAACATGTTTCATTTCATGGGAATTAAAAAAAAAATCTTAAGCCTCGAGAATCATACATTAAATGTAACAACTTTCTAACACTACCCATCATCTACTTTACCTTATGAGGAAAAAGTCCAAACAATGATAAACAAAGGGTAATTTTGTACATTTAAATAAAGCATTTAATGACATAATATATAATTAGGACAAAAAAATTATTCTCTCTCTACCTTAAAATAAGACCACATAAGTGTGCAATTTAAGAAGGGGTTGACACTATTTATCCCTTAAAATCATTTATTTTTTTCATATTTTTTATGGTTATAATTATAAGATAGCCAGATAATTAACTTAGAGATATTAAAGAAATTATTTAAGCTATATTTTTTCTTCAAAATTCCCTCTTTAATAATAACCCCAACGATAGTAAGATAGTAACTCCATTTAATATATGCAATTAATGGAATCGATTTAGAACCTAAGCAAAGCTCTTATAAAAGGAGGGTGATGAGCTTTAATTGATATTGATTAACGATTTGTTCAACATCTTAGCTAGTATATGGGATTGGAGCCGTGTCTTGCGAAATTGGTCAAAGAAGTTCCACCAAAGTAAATATTTATATTTAATGTTCCAAAATGGTTTATTACAGCATAACCTAAGAGTGCATATTTCCACAAACCAAATGAAATTAAAGCATTTGTTGAAGGCAAATTAGATCTCAATCAGCCAGCTTCATTAGTCACTATAATCACTTCAAAGACCACGACCTAATTATGTAGCACCCGGATTTGTTAAACATAATAGACTTTTAAAGTACATATATTCCTTCCTAGTTCCAACCATGCTCATTTAAAATATCAATTAAGTAAATTATTTAAAAACGTTTGATTTAAAAAAATTGTCCTTATCTACTAAATCAATTATTAAAGAGTGCCTCCAAAAAAACTCATTTATTTCATTTTTGAAAAAATTCAATTTCATCTTTTAATCATAATAAGACGTTTAATGGTTGTTGTGGTGGATTCATGTTCCTAGAGAGGAGAATCGACCATGTGAAACACAGTACATCTTAAGATTTGGATCAATTATAAAAATGGGACAGACGACCAACACATAGTTGGTTTAGTAGTGTAATGCCCTACTAGATCCTTTGAGGTCTCAAGTTCAAAACCTAAAAGAGATACTTATGTCGGGAGGGGAAGACACAAATCCCAAAACTTGAGTAGTCAGTTGCTCGAATATCTGGTAATATGATCCAAAAAAGGCACCGATTACCAGTTGATATATATAAAAAATGGGATAGGCCAGATTTATTAAACTTTTATTGTTGATAATTTTTTTAAGTTATTGCAATTAAGTGTACAATATAAAATAAAAAGAATTATTTAACTACTGCTTTCTCGAAAATAGGGGTTTTTTTAATATTGATTAAAACGTGTATTTTAAAGAAAGTCTTAGAAATTATAAAATAAATTTATACTACTTAAATTAAATATTTGGACATTTTTTTAGGACTGAAAATATTTGGACTATTCAAGTAGTCTTTTTAACAATAATCGAGCGCTTCAAGTCCTAATTCTTAAAATGAGCACCGAACCAAACGTGTTTGGAGAGTAAAACCACGCGTTTAGGTTTAGGGAATTGGTTTCATGTCCGATCCAGTTAAAATAGAAAACCACTAAGTTGATAAAACCAATTGTTCAACCAGTAGAACTGAGAAAATGGGTCTATTATCGACAACAAAAAAATACCCCATTTTCAAAGTCTGGTCTGTTTTCTCACAGGCTCAATCTACAGGCTTAATGAACATTTAATAAAAAAATTATTTTTTAATCTTTCTCAAGAAATTAAGTTAGAATAAAAGAATGCAATATTTATCAAGTAAATAGAATAAACGGCTGTTTTCCTTTGATTAAGTGCTTCTTGAAATATAGATTCTACCTTTCATTGTTCAATAATGTATGTGTGTGTTGACTTCTCTTTTCGGTACTCTACATAATATATTCGAACATAATATATTATATTAATATTTATTAAGGAGAAATTTCTTCACAAAACTATTAAGAAATGAATGAAAGATTATTGAAAATTAAGCTTTTTCTAAAAATAAATTAGAAGACTTGACAAAATAAACAATATTTCTTGTAAATATGTTTGAAAGGTACAAATTTTTAACAAAATAAAGAACACTTGTATTAATATTCTTGAAATGTGCATGGTACAACTTCCAAAATATAAAGAAATTACCAGAAAATAAGTTACAAAATTATAAAATTATTTAGAAAACAAATTGGTAGGCTCGAAAAGGCCGACCGTTTAAGCCAGTGGCCATATAGGTTGGCCTATTTTTTAAGCCCAACTCCTTTTAGGGGCTATAAACTACAAGCCTGGCTCTCGACTTGGCTCGACCCGTTTTCCCGATTCAATGAACCAGTCACATTTTTAAAGGAAAATCTATCTTGTACAAATTTTAATTCATATTTTAAAATCTCAATCTATATATATCTATATGACTATACCTAGTAAGTGTTGATAAAGGAAGATACATTTGCAAATATGGAAGAAATATGTGGAAATTAAGTATAATTTCTAAAATTATAAATTATAAAACGTTTAAAATAAACACCATGATCTTTAGATTTAACTGTTTATTATGTTTTCAAAGATAATTATTTCGTATATTTAAAATATATCAATTTACTCATGACCCGTTTGACCACAGTTAAAACTTAATACTAAGATCCCATTATGGAACTGCAAACCGATATTTTATTCGGTGTTCATCATAATTCATAAAACTCATCATTAAATATTCATATATACATCAATGTGCTTAGCATTCTAACTTGTGGGCTGAATAGTCTGTCTTATTTTCTTGAAATTGGTAAAACCAATGCAGATTGATCAGTACGTGTGTGTTGTGTTTGTGGTGTGAGAGAGAGAGAGAGAGAGAGAGAGAGAGAGTCAGAGAGAGATGGCATTGAGAGTGAATTAAAAAGAAAGGGAGGGGCAAAAGAGAAGGATTGACTTTGAGATGATCATAATTAGAAGCACTTGAAAGATATAAAATAATGTTGAAAACGTTGATACCAAGACACGTAGTTGGTGGGATTCTGCTCGATAAATGACAACAAGTGAAGGCCCTACATTCCCTACTTTGGCCGTCTATAGCGGAATCTGCTGATTTCATCTTATTCATCCCTCTCTCTCCCACTTATTAATTCTCATTTCTTTACAAAAAAGGCCTATATTACCTAATCTTATTAAACCTTAATATCGTTGCTTGAAATCTTGCTTTATGTTGACCATCATTCATGTAATCGCGATCCCCCCATTTTTTGTCACTTTCATTGGTTAGACGGTTAGTGGCCCACTTCATTTTGCATGGCCCATTCTCAACCAAGCACTAATTAATTGTTGTTGTTGTTATTATTATACACTAATATTTGTGATTTTCTATCATTTTAGCTATCAATATTTGATAAAGAAAAAGGTATGTGAGTATTTTCTTATATTTTTGTCGCGAGAGTATCAGTCGCATGCTTGGATTCCATATACAATGATTGAGATTCAAGAGTAATGTGAGTTTGTACGTGTGTGTGCTCATAAATATACATTTAAATTGTTCAGTCACTACTCAAGCTAAGTGATTTTGATAGAAAAGTCCATAGCTTATTAATTTACAATCAAGTTAATTTTGCGTAAGATTTCGTGTCAAACTTAAACTTATTTTTTCTCAGTTTCAAAAAAGATGAAATTGATTGAATCCAATCCACCAACTCTACCTACATATTTATTGGGAAGCTTTTCATTTCTAGGCATGTGCATCAACTTAGAGAAAGCAACCTTATTAGAAGCACTGTTATGCACTAAATATGAGCACATCGATCTCTACTTAAGAAACTAGTTTCAAATATTCTTATACATGTATAATATTTATGTAAATTTTTTTTGAGATTTTGTAAATTGAAAGTTCAGCTGCAAATTGTTTGTGAAAATTTGTAAACAACATTGATATAGGTTATTAACTATTTAAAGTATTAATTTGTCCAAAAAAAATATTAAAGTATCTATATTTTAATATGACGTTACAAAAATAAAAATAATATTTGTAATTACTTACTAAACATTAGTCACTAGCAAAGTATAGTTAGATATATACCCGACCAATCAAACTATTTATTTATTTATTTATTTATTTATTGTTTAGAAAAATTAAACTAGTTAGTTAAAATTGTTTTATGATATTTTACATGATAAGAAAAAACATAATTAGTCCCTTAACTTAAAATGGCATAGGTTTAGTGGCAAGATTCCAACCTTTATAATGTCGAGAGAGCTAATGCCGAGAGAATAGTTTAAGGACATAAGGACAAGCCAAAAACCATCGACTCTAGGGGCACTAAACCCTCCTTTTTTTTGGGAGTTTAAACATGTGTTTGTGTGTTAAAATTTGATTTTTGTTTTAAAGGACAACATGGTAAAAATGTCATTAAACCGTATAAGAAATATACATGCGTCATACAAACATAATATAATCACCAACGCACATTTCTAATTTTCTACAGGTTTAACTGAAAACACAAAGGTAGATTCGCAAGAATAACTTTGTTAAAACGTGTCGGCCATTATTCGAATTACAAATAAGAGGTGTTTAGCCCATGGGTTGAACAGTCTGACGTACTTGCGAGGTTCAGCCAATTGTATTAACGTGGAAAGTGATATTGAAATCAATAATAATCAATATATATATATAAAGAAAATTAATATGCCCCCATATTTAAAACGTAAGGTTCAAATAACTATACTATGCAACTCAAAAAGTTGGTTAAAATTGACGGTAAAAATGTAAATATGCAACTTATTCTCATGAAACACCCTTATTTATAGAAAATGAGTGAGAAATGAATGGAAAAGGATATGAATGAGTCATGTATATACATGTAAATAGGAATAAAAAGTAAGAAACCTCATCTAATGATCTCAAATCCAAAATATAGTTTACATAAAGAAATAGGCCTTTTTCACAAATTTAAAACTTATATTTTTACTAAATATAGAAAGGGATAAATACCAATTCTACCCCGTAAGTATTCATTCAGTAGTGATTTTGCTCTGGCAATTTTTTGAGACCAACGTCGCCCTAGAAGTATGAAAAGTGTGTTGAACCTCAGGATTTTGATGATAACCAAATTAAACATGACTTAGGCTATGAAAATTAAGGATATCTTAACTTAGAAAATGTTTTGAATTGAAACAAGTTTTAAGAACTGAGTTAAGAACAATCGATAGCTGTCCAACAATAGATTGCACTTCTATATCTACAACCGATTGGATATCGATTGTGTATTGATTGTCGAAAGTTCAATCGAATGTTACTTGCTATAATCAATTGACATCATTTTTAATCAAGTGTTATCTTGATTTTTCAAAATGAATCAGGCTGAGTACAATCGATTGATCATCATCAATTGATAAACATTGTATCAAATCGATTGTTACTTGACTTAGAAGAAATTTGGAAGCCATCGATGAGATGGAAGGACAATTGATTGAAGCCTAACAATCGATTGACTCTTCACCAATCGATTGACAGGCTTCAATTGATTGTCCTTCCATTTTATCGATGAAATTGGTTGCTGAACTCTTACTCTATTCGATAACTGACATCTTCCATCGAGTGTTGTAGGGACAATCTGAAGAAAATGAGAACAATCTCAATGCAATCGATTGCTAGGCTTGAAAGGCAATCGACTAATCATAAGGCCATCGGTTGTTGAACAAAAATTTCAAAATCAATTACTCTCCCATGCTTAAATAACTTTATATTTCTGGAGTTTCTACATGGCCTATTTCAGGAAAGTTCCGTTGGACACAGAAGCCAAGCAAAACTCAGACGCAGTGACTCAGAACGCTGACAACAACTTAATCCATGAAGAGAAAGACATAAACACAACAGATAACAACTCTGGAGCATTAATTACAACGGATAAATCCACTATAACACTCAGATCAACTTTCTCTCAACGAGCACCATATAAGCTTCAACGGGTAAATCTTTCTAACACATTATAAAAGCATTTGAAGCTCAAATTTGGTTGGTAGAGAATTAAGTGTGATCCAATGACCTACTCAAACAGCATTCAATCCAAGTTTCTGAATTCTCTCATTTTGTTCTTCAAACTGTATCTTATCAACTCAACTGTGTGAGCAAGCTATAAACTTATATTCCATTTCTTACTATGTGATTTCCTTAGGATAGTGGGATTCTAAGGAAAAGTTTGTAATCTTACAAAGTGTAAGGGGAAAAGAATTTGGTGAGATAGTGAGATCTTACTGAGAAAATTCTTCGAGTTGCAAAGGTATACAGGAACCTGTTTCAATCCTGAGTCACTAGTGCCACCAAATAAAGTTGGAGAACTGGAAGTGGGTCATAGTTGGACCAAACCAGTATAAATTTTGTGTTATTATACTTTAAGTAAAAAATATTGAGATACACAATTCACCTCCTCTTGTGTATTCCCTGCAATCTTCAAAGTGTAGCAATGTTGACCTGAACTAATGAAGATGTTAACAGACTCCACATCATGGTCTACGACAAGATAACGATTAATCAGTTTTCCCCTGGTCTAATCCCACTGGAGTTACCAAACGAACTAGCCTTCTTTCCATTCCACATAGTTGCATTAATGGGGAAGATATACATTCCTTAATTACATTAATCATCCACTATGGTAACCCTATATCGTGTAAGCATTACAATAGAAAATCTGACAAATCCTTAGATTTGTATTGTTTTGTTATGCTAAAAATGAGGCTTTTAACATATTTAAGATGCAATTTTGGTCAATATAAGCTTATTGAACATCATAGGCCTTTAAGTGGAATTAGTATGAAAATGAGTTTAATTAGTCATCATTGGAGATTAATTTGTATTAATTGATCTCTAGGACTTTTTTATCCTTGTTTATTGCAATAATGTTTGTAGGATCGCAGAAGGACCAAAAGAGGAAAAATTTTGTATGAAGAAGTTGGCTGAGTTGAAGAGCGAGTTGCGTAGAAGGAGGCAGCGGAAGCACAAAAATTCAGCCCCAAAAATCCGTACATCTCAGCACAGCAACCAAAAATACTCGCTACAGCGAGAAAGACAGAAACTTGAGCTGAGTTTTCTATCAATCTCGTTGTAGTGACCAAAAGTTCTCGCTACAGCGAGCATGCACTGACAGATGTGTGATTTTGCTGGTTTTTTGGGGCCATCCTGGGTCCAATTCAATTACCTACTTCTTGACCCAACCTGAGGAGCATATTAGGTCGAAAATGAGGAACATTTGACAGATTTGGAGCCACCACACATCCTTCTAAACCCTAGCTCTCTCATTCTCTCATCTTCATCTTCATCTTTCTCACTTTCTTCCAACCAAATCCATGGCCTCTTTCCTTCCCACCTTGGTTGCTGTTCTTCCCATGGAGAGTAGCAGCTAAGCTCTACCATTCTTAGTAGTGGGAGCTAAGGGATGAGCATTTGAGCTTATTAGGGGAGTTTTACTAGTTCTAATCCTTCTTCCATTTGTTGTATTTATGCTTTTCTAGGGTTCTAGGAGTGTATCTATGGCATTTGGTTCTGTGCTTGATTTCTATATGTTGTAATAGGGTTAGAAACTATGACTATGTTATTTCTTTCTTGTTCAAATGCTTGACATTGCTTTGTATTAACTTTGAGTTTAATGAAATTTATGGGTTCATAGTTTTGTTATTCTCTTTGTGAAAATTATGTGCTAATGCAAGGTGGCTTGGTTAGTGGATTAAGAATGTTAAGCTATTTGCTTGAGGGAGATAGCATAAGAATTAATTGATTGTGGTTAGACATTGGGTAATCACTCTTTTCAACCTTAACCTTTGTTTGGGTGGCCATCAATAAGTTAGGGTTAATTGAGAAATTAAGTGCAATTGTGGGGTGGCCCAAATTGTGGATCATAAGTCTTGCATAATTAATTGGTTCTTGAATTTGTCAAGTTGCATGAGTGGCATTGGACTTCAATCCTAGAGTCTTAATTTGTTATGTGGGGTTCCAGTAATTAATTAAACCCTAGGATTAATTAAGTGGCAATTCGGGGTTCCGGTTGTTGGAATAGGATCCCCTTGCGATTAGCAAATTCACTTTGATTTTGAGCTTAATCAACTTAGGTTAAATTAAGTAATGTGCGGGGTTCCGGCATTAATTAAGTTAATCTAAGCCTAGCCTAGAGGGGTTCCTCTAGGGGCCTTTCGAAAATCAACAAGAAACTCCCTAAAAATCTTTTGAAGCAATGAATCCCAAGGTTTCCATTTATCAAGAATGATTCCATTTCCATCCCCCTCCAAATCTCACTTTTATCCTATCTTTATTTTACTTTTGAACATATCATACCTTTTGCATCTTTTCTAAATCAAAAACAAAATACAATACATTTTACCCCTTGTTTAATCGTTTGCATACTAGGTACTAGGTCATCTTTTGCGTTTAGGCTCCTCAAGCGAACGACATCCGGGGTTTAGCTTCCACTATCCCCTTGGTTCTTATTTTCTTGAAGGGCGGACCCAAGGGCGCGCTACACGCACACACACTTGAAAGTGGTGCTCTTCAAAATCCCACCATAACTAATCATATATAAGCTTTTTCAATATTAAATTTCAAAGTCAGAAAAATTGTTTTGGACTTCTTCCGTGTGTAATTTATTGCACTAAGGTCGTCGGATATCATTACTTAACTGCTTAAGTTTATCCCATAGTCTTCTATGCTGCTAAAATCGTGGGTTCGTACACCACTATGAAGAAACTTTTATTTTGTGAAACTTCACTTACTACTCCATGAACTAATTGGTTTGACTTCGTCTTTACCTTAAGGTCAAAATTTTCACCTCAAAAGCACCAAATACCACCATTAAATATATTTGCCTTTACTAGCTCTGTGTTATGAAAGTAACCACTTAGCTAGCTCTTTTGCTCACACTATATATTGTATGGTCTCAAACAAAGACATAAAACTAAATCTATGATCATGTTTCAAACCATATAAAAGGTGTTGTTTGGAATACCAACCCGTACCTTTGCAATTTTAAATAAACAATCCACAAAAATCATTTAATAGAAAAAATGAACCACCAAGCTCAGAGCTGCATATCCATTGTCTCTGATGCCATTAGGTATTGATCAACATCAAATTCCTGCGAAGCTGACACAAGGTTCTTATGTATTTCAAATGGTAAATTACTATTCTCTTCAAATCCAGAGGAATACTAGTTTCCAACAACTTCAACCTGATCTATGCATTTCTTACTAAATTCACCAAATTGAATGGCAACACTTTTGTCTCCTTCCTAATTGATGAATGAGGGGATAACTGCAATAGGATTTTTTATCGCATAAAGCAAGCTCACTTTATGAAAGGCCCAACTCAAATTTTTTTCTTTAAATACTCGTCCATTGGGCTAGGCCAAACTTCTCCTTCATAATCTCTTAAAAGTTCGTAATAGAAACTTTAGGCACGTTTAATTATTCTCATTCCCTTTAACATGATCCAAGTTGTTAATATCAATGAAAGGCACCCTTGATATATATGCATCTATAACTATTTCCTTTCTACTTAATTCATCAGTTATAGCTCTAAATCTTGATCCCAACAAATGCAAACCATGATTGCTCTGTATATCAATCATAATCTTATCTCCCCCAAAATCCTAGATTAAACCATGCCTACCCTTTCCTCGCTGCACCGTCATCCAATCACCGAATAGCACCCGTCGTCAACGGCTTGAAGTTATGGGGTGGCCACCCCTCTGACAGGTACATGTTTATTTTCCAGTGACTGAGACCCAATTGCATGACTTTCCTGCATTATACATTAATCATTAGATGGATTTTTGTTAGACTTGCCATCAGCTACTTGGTGAGGACAATAGTCATGGTTGTGTCCATGCCGTCTACATTAAAAACAAATTAATTGAATACCTTCATATTCAATGCCTTTTTCCTTTCCATTTATTAGCAATAAAAGAAGTAATGGCTTGGTCAAATCAACCTCTACTACATTTCAACATGGGTACATCTACCTTTAGTACTCTACCAATATGACTTCCTAACACATACAAAATGCCTTTATTATAATAATCCATTGATACTCTAGATATACACACCCATGCAGATATGTGAGTAGTCTTCTCCCCTCAGGATCAAAGTCCTCTCTCCAAGGTTGTATCCCTAAATAGTGGTCCATAATCATCCATGACCTACTGGTCAAGTAAAGTCATAATCCTCCATTTTCTTAAACTTCATTAGGAAAAATATCGACCCCACATGAAGAATTTCAAACCAATTCTTTTTTTCTTCTATATTGCTTCATGACTTAATCAGATCAATATATATAAGTGGCTGTTTTCAATCAAGTGAAGAAAGAGGGGATCTATATGATTCTATGGAATACAATTATTAGAGGAGAGATTGCCATTTTTTACATACAATGAATCAACAACAAATAGTAAAATAAAATCACAACAAGTAAGCCTTGATTTTATGGGATATAATAGGATATAATAATCACAACAATCAGGGCCAAATTTTTTGGACTTGATCGGATCTAATCTCCTACACTCCCCCTCAAATTGGTAGACAGATATTTATCACATTCAACTTACCAATAAAGGAGCTAAATTTGTCCTTGGCAAGGCTTTTGTAAGGACATTTGCTAATTCTTAAGAGAATGTATCTTCGTTGTATTTTTCCACTATCCATCTTCTCATGAATAAAATGCTTATCTATTTTGTAACATCCCTCCAAATAAATCATTAAAAACCATAATTTACAAGCAATTGACCCTTGAACAAATGGAATGCTAACTACGATAGAAAAAAAAGTTGCAAAAACTGGAAGGTTTGTCATAGTTAGGAATTTTGTTAATTTTCAATCCATAACCATGATAGCTAAGAGACTATCATGGTTACTAAAAACTTTAACTCTATCATAGTTCTAAGATAATAACTAATAATTAAACGCAAAATTACCCATGATAGAAAATACAAGATATCAATTTAGCTATCATGGATAAAGGAAACTTTGTGAACCCTTATAATACAAACCATGTTAGAAAGAACAAGGCCAACATGGTCAAGGAACTTTTCTAGAGTTTGAAATGTTTTAGAATCCAAATCAACCATTTTAGAAAAAAATCACCTAACATGATTATTAAAGTTTACGTAAATATTGTAACTATATTCGAAAAGCTCCAACTAACATAGTTATTTTTTTAAACCCATCATTTGCCAAAGATCGTACTTAGGTAACTATGTTAGAAAAAGCGATTCCCCCCTCTAACATAGTTACAAAAGAATCATCAAAATGTCTTTTAAAACAACATGGTAACTATGTTAGAAAGAATTCATCTATTGATATAGTTATAAAAGCTTTTATCTAAATAAAACAAATCAACAATGTTAGAAAAGGCTTATCTTACATGGTAATTAGAAACAAGTCATGAACTAAAACCCTGCCTTTCTTTAAAATTTTCACAAACCATAACTTCAACCAAGATAACAATAATCTCACAATTTATAATTCCCTAACCACATTCCCAAGCCATACATGAATCATCAAAATCTATGAATCCACAAAAAACTATTATCATATCACGATAGTCAACTTTCCAATCATTGAAACCAAACTTAATAATGCATAATGGAGCCACCATCCACATTCAGAATATCCAAATCAAATAAAACCAAGTCACCTGCCACACGGCATATCAACATGCATCAACAAAACGAAACAAACCATAAGGCCTATGGCCATAATTTGGAAGGGGATCGGTGTCAGAAAATACCAACGATTACATTAATACAAAATATTAAGTAAAATGTGGAAACAAATATACATACATGCCTAGTCTATGGTGTGTGGTAATATACATGATACCAAAATAACCAAATGACAATCTCACAATCAAAGAGTGTCAGTCGGCTCCTTCCTTCGCGTCTACCCTCGGAACTAGCACCTAAAACTGAAAAGTAATCAAGTGAGACAAAGTCCCAGTAACACTTGTTCTACCTATATTGCCTACATGTGCAAGTGTGTGCTAGTACAGATAAGTGAGAAATTCAACAGTAAGCATTTATCACATGTACAGCCATTTTCCATAACATAAGTGGGATGAAACCATATATATATTATGAAATCACAATTTGCATGAGTTTTCAAAGCCATTTCAAAACATGCATACAAACCTCTGAATAGGGCAACCCACACATTTTGCCTAACGAAAGTCACAGGAACCAGACTTCACCGTTGTCATATCAAATGGAACTCAACTCATTTAACCATGAGCCGCCAGAACCACACTCCAAGGCCAAACAGAAGTCAACTAAACCAGAGTTCGCTGTCAGTAAGTCTCATGGTACACTTAACCCAAAAGGTCACTCAATGTCCGTCAGGGACCTTATCACATGAAGGGGGTGAAACCAACTCACAAAAGGTGTCAATATCAACCAGTCAAACATAAACAACCAAATGCACAAAAACCATGTCATAAAAAGGTTGGTAAATAAACACATGTATTCCTCAGGATATAATAATATGTAATCATATTCAAAAACATGTATATACCCTTCATTACATATTCAATTACCACAGCAACCAAACTCTAACACATATTTTCCACATAACAAGGTAATGAAATAAACATTCATAATTACCCATGTGATACGGCATGTTAGCCCAAGTTCCAAAATCACAACCAGCAATAGAGCTTACCAACTCCACACATACAATTAAAGACAAGGAAGTGGTTACCTTTCATGCAACTAAGCGTTACCAATAAAGTGTTACTCCGGTGCTCCACGAGTCAAGACTCTACAACAATCAACGTACAATACAAGCATATTATATTAATAAATTGAATATACACAATAAGGTTATTCAAAATAACCCAAAGACCAAGACTCACATCCCAAGCTAATCTAAGATCAATGCCAACCATAAGACCCGATAGCCATGATTGATCTCAAAGTTCCATAGTCATATCTTCACTCTAATTGGACCTTTAAATCCTCAATCATCACCAATGCAATTCACAATCACCATTAACCCTCTAATCTAATACTCACATTCATTTATCCATAATTCACCTCTAGACCATTTGTACCTTAACCCAAAATTATCAACATCTAGTCATTCTAATAACCAACCCAAATTAACTTATTATAATCATTAAAACACTTAACACAACAATATGATTCCAAAACTCTTTAATAAGATGAGTTTCCAAAACTTAATATAAACCAAAATTTGAATCAAGTGATAAACCAAGAATTCAAGGCCTCAAAAACCTTTGTCCGATGGCTCGGGAAAGTCTACAATCACGATTAATGTGAATGCTTTCTCTCCACATAGGAATAGGCTCAATAAAACAATTAAACTCCCCAAATATTTTGAGATTTTAGACCCCACTTAAAATCATCAAGAACACATATTTTAAATCTCTTAGATCATGAATAAATCTTCTTCCAACAAGGGAAACCATAATAGAACCTACGAAGTGTTTAAAATCAAGTTAAGAGGCCAAAAAAGCCACCCGATTAGGTCATATTTTTGAGATATACAAGAAGCCCAAAAATCTGCCATAAAAACTTCAAGCAAGGACAAGAGAATCTTGAAGAAAATGGAGATATAGGAAAGAGAGGAGATGAGACAATTACCTAGAGGATTTGAAATTCAAAGTGCTCTTGAATCAACCCAAACCAAAACCCGAGCACACCCCTTTCTTTCCTCTCTTCCTTTTGCCGTCGAACTGATTCCAATGAAGGAGAGGGGGAGGATGATTTAATCAGTTTGGGGGATGCCTCCAAATTTATTCACGTGCTGCCCACTTTTACTCCTAAAGCCCATTCAATTTGTTGGGTGGCACGAATTGAATGGGTATATAAATATATTTTTATTTATTTTATTCTTATATATATTGATATAAAAAAAATTAAATTTTAATATTAACTTGTAATCCTCCTAAAATTTAAATAATTAGCTAAGTTTTGGGCCCTATCTTAGTATTTTTATTTTGCAAAAGTCAAATGATTTTAAAATGCCATGATTGTCATAATGAAGAACACTCCCAATAGTATTATTTAATCATATCTCGCTGTCTTTTATTTCATTTCAAACCTCATAAATTTAATTATAAGGCTTTCCAAATCCTTTAATTGATCCCATAATTAAACTTAAATTACCACGTACCTTTAATTAAATTTTGGGATGTTACATATTTCAACATGCTCGTTCCTATCATGTCGGCTTGGATTATGACAATTAGTGATGGCTGCCATATTGTCTAAATGAAACTTGATCTCGGAAGTCCTGCATTCTTCTTCAGTTCTTTCAGTATCCTTTTCAACCATATACATTCACAAATTCCAAGAGCAATAGCTATGAACTCGGCTTCTACACTGCTTGTAGCTACCACAAATTGTTTTTGTTTTTTGCTTCTCCAAGTAACAAGATTTCCCCACACAAATATGCAATATCCTAATGTAGATTTTCTATCATCCTAATAACCAGCCCAAAATCGACATCTTTGAATATTTCAATATCACGTCTATCAGATTTTTTAATCAGTAAGTTGAGTCCTGTAACCTCTTTAGGTTCTGAGGATTCGGTAGACTTCATTAAGATGTTTTTTTCATAGGATCATGAAAGTGTTGACTCACCATACAAACTGCACATGCAATGCCACGTCTGGTGTGAGAGAGATATAGTAGTTTTTAAACCATCATCTCATATCTTCCCATATCTACTGCCTTCCATGATCTTTGTCCTCACTTATCTTATCAGCTCATATTATAGTATCACTTCAGCTCATATTATAGTATCACTTGGTGTGCATCCCAACATTCCTAGAAATGTTTTAGTTTCGCCAAAAGATAGTCCTCATGAACCATCCTCCCCAACAACTTCACGAGTAGTGACTTTGACCACTTTTTAGTTAGTTGTTTCTTCTCTTAGGAGGAATGATCAGATTACGGCCTCTAGTAGTTTGTTCTACTTTAATTCTCTCCTTCCATCTGTCTCCACTCCACCAGCCTTCCTCCTGTCCATCCTCTTCCACATCGCCAATGTGGCCATCCTTATGTGTAAATGCCTCCTTATACGTCTTTTTGGCATGACCTCTTCTTGCACTACCATCCCAACCGCAGGGCCCTCCACAGCAACGCCTTCTGCCTCTTCTTCTATCCTTTCCTCCCTCTTGGAACAAGTTATTGTTTGCTTGAAAAATGAACATCTTCTTTATAGACATTTTTCCGACTTGGGTCGAGGGCATCAGCCTCCCCTGTCTTGATCGATTTCAGACTCTCTCCACTCTCTTCGCTCATTTGGCTTTAATGCTATTTCAGATATCATGTTGATTTTCGAATATGAGATATTATTTGATGGTTATATTATTAAAAGCCCGTTAAACTATTTGATAGTTACAATTGTAGTTTCTCCAATTGTGAAAGATTGGACAATTATTTGACGGCTTTTTTTAAAAACAGTCATCAAATAGTTGAAGTGAATATTTAACCTTTAAAAATACCCGTTAAACTATTGTTTATTTATCAACACTTATTTTAAAATAACTTTTAAGTAGTCTCATTTATAATGAAGTATAAACCATATCATCTTCTTCCTCCGTGATTCTATCTTCTTTGTTATCGAAACTTTCTTTTTGACGGAACACACCTCTAAACTTCAACAAATTAAAACACCCACCAAACGCTTCCATGTACCCAAATCTTCCTTCCCCCTCTAACTCAGATCATATTTGTATATGTGATCATCTTCATCTGGGTTTTGGGCATAATACCCTCAACCCAGTAACTTGATTCAAAGTCTTCTTCACGATCATCTTCATGTTAAGTACCAAAGCTAATTTATTTTGTTCTGATGGACTTTGATGTCTTTTAAAGCTGTGCTTTTTTTTTTTTTTTTGCCAACCTTTTAAAGCTGTGCTTAATGACTCTTAATACCCTAAAATAATTAGCTTTATTTTGGGCTTTATTTAATTACATCTACTCCACTACAACTTAAATAATTGAAATAAAGAAGAATTAGCCCATAAAAGACGCATAAGAATGCTACTTTTATTATGGCCTCAATAACAATTGATGCAAGCCCAACTCTTGTGTAATATACTAATATCTTATAATTTGAAGATAGTTTAGTTTACATAAGTTAACTTCGCCCGAAGTTGAAAGTATGAGGTGCTCAGGGGCAAAAAGTACAAGTACAAGTAAATATATTTAGTGAAAGTAAGATTAGGAAAAGACCATGATTAGGAAAAAAAAAAAGTCTCAAAAAATAGAAAAGATATTTCCATGGCATATTTTGGGGATATGGATATTATTTATGATTTAACTGCCTCAAAAACAAAATATTGGCTAAAAAGCCTTTTTTTTTTTGGTGAAATTTTAATAAAGGAGAAAAATAAGCATTAAAATTATCAGTGGGGTAGAAAGATTGAGGAAAAATTATGGAATATTATTTTGGTAATTTAGAAAAATTATGATGAAAAAGTTAATTCATCAAAAATGGCCTACATTATTTTAAAACTAATTTGTGGGGATTAAGAACTTATTCTCTCTAAACAAATAGATAAAGTATTATGTTAAGCCAAAAAGGTTAAGAGAAATTATTTTACAAGGAAGGTAGAAAGGCTAATTGAAGCAGAAAAAAAATGTATTAAGAATTTATTTTTAAAATTTTTTTTTTTGGAAGTATTAGTACCAATAGAGAAGGGTAAAATGGTCAATACATCACCCAAGCCGGCCCAAAATGAATTTGGGCCATGTCTAAGTCCAAATTTTAAATCCCAAAACGCGCCACCGGATCTTAAAACAGGAGCAGCTAGTTTGCATTTGTGTTTTTGGTCAAATAGCTAGTTTGCATTTATACAAATGAAATGTGAGAAAAGGCTTAGCTTGTATTTGATTCTCTTCTTGTGTGTGTGAGCCCAAGTGAATAAAATAATCTTTCCTCCTCTCATTTTACCTGAAGACGAACTAACTAGAAACACGAGAGGAAGAGCTTGAATGGCGAAAGGAAGAAGAGAAAACGAAGAGGAAGATGAGGAAGGGAGACAAGGTTTCATTTTCTTCAGCTGGTCGGTGTATTTTTGGTAAGAAGATGGTGGACGAAAGTTGAGTTTTAGGGAGAGAAAGTGAAGAAAAAAGGCATTATTAGTATGCTATATAGGAATCATGTTCAATCGTTTGTATAAGACTGATAGTTGAAGATTTTCGCTCATGCATGCTGATTTATCATGGTTGAGAAAGCATTCTTGAATCTGAAAAATTTCAGATTTGATTGGGGATGCTGTTCGAAATTTGTAAAGAGATTACAGTGTTCATATGCAGCTGTAGTGTATGGTACAAGTGTTGTTCGATTAAATGATGATGGACCCAAGTTTGAAGCTATGGGATCTGAATTTTAAGTTGAAAATTTACTTGAAAACTCTCTGTTTGATGCCTTTAAGCAATAATTATGCTAGATGGTTAAACTATGCTTGGCACTATATGGAGAAGTCCAGCCATGTCATCCGAGATGTACTAAAGGCTGGTGATTGGTTGCCTATTCAGCTCAATCCAGGCAGGTTCCAACCAAATCACCTCTTCTTTGCTGATGACTTAATCCTCTTTGGAGAAGTTTTCACGTATCAAGTTGTTGTGATGATGGCTTGTCTGCACAGGTTTTGTAATGCCTCAAGACAAAACATGAAAAGGACTAAAACCAAAATATGTTTCTTAGCTAATGTTCATTTCTCTAAAGACATAGGGCTCGTTTGGTACACTGAAATTGATTTTGATGGAAATGGAAATTGATATGGAGATGGATATGGAGATGGAAATGGAAATGGATATGGAATTGAAAAGTGTGTTTGGTATCCTCATGGAATCTAACATAATTTTCAATTGAAAATACCAAAATACCCTTCTAAAATAAAAAAAATAAAAACTCCCAAATGAATCATCTTTCTCCCCACACCCAGACAGCTTCGAAAATATCATCTCAGTTTCAGAATCTCATGTGCAACTCAAACACCACCGTTCAGATTTTTCAAGCAAGGTTTCATATCTATGGCAACACACCAAGCAAAATGAGACTTTTTCACACTCACGCCACTGGACTTATCTCTACAATCAGCAAAAGCCTTGCCCTCCACCATCATCGGAGTATTTCAAGCTCCTTTGATGAGGGAAAAAAAGAACACCAAATCAAACCCAGATCTGTAAATGGCACGAGATTAAGAAGTCGCCGACGTCGAGCGGTTGAGTAGTTGAAGACGCCGCCGACGGTACCCGTTGGCCGTCGTTGGAGATTGTCACTGTTACCTGTCGCTGAAGGGGAAGAAGATCGCAGTGGTGAAGGTGGATGGACTGAAGAGGCCGTCGTCAGAGCCGGTGTCGGTGCTGGTGTCGTTGGGTGAGACGGAGGCGATGAAGTTGCCATGGCTGCCGTCACTTTCGCCGCTGGTGAAAGGAAGAGGGAGATGCATTGTGGCGTGAAATTGGGAGGAAGAAGTCAGAGGCTAAAATGGGGAAGGTCACCTGGAATTGCCAAATCCTAGCTTTTTTGATGGAGGCCAAATCCATCAATTTTGATGGATATGGATTCCATGTGATGGTGGATTCTATGGCCATTTCTTTGTACCAAACATGTAACCTATATGGAATCCAACCTCATTTCCATTTCCATGCCCCCAATTCCACGTACCAAACGAGGCCATAGATATGAGCCGAAGAATGGAAATTGGCTTAATAGGAGACTAAAGGGAAATACCTAGGCATGTCTAGGGGTGGGAATAGGTCAGACCCTTATCAGGGGCCTACGATCTAGCCTACAATAAGTCTAGCCTAACCTATTTAGTTATAATTAGGCCTATTTAGGTAAACAGGCCAGGCTTTTTTTGTCAGGCCTGGCCTATTTAACTATTTTGTAATTTCTATTATGATATTTAATATAAAATAAATTATATAAATTAATTATAACATGACCAGCTTATCTAGTTTTATAATTATAAAACCTTTTTGAGATATACATATGTGTTTTAATACGTTTAAAGGGTAATATATGGAATTGTAAGTATAAACTTTTAAACCTATTTAAAAGTCTACATTTTAAGTAGGCTTTCAGGCATAGTCAGGCCTTTTGAAGGCTCAGGCTCAAGCCTAAAAATAAACTTACATGCAAGCTCAGGCTCAGACTTAAATTTTACATTTGTAATCAGGCTCAGGCCTATTTAGTTGAAGCCTACATAAGCCTAATCTATTTTCACCCCTAGGCATGCCTTTGATTCATGGGAGAGCCATCTTATCTTCTATTTGCCCCCATTTTGAAAAAACTAAAGAAACTCTCAAGTTGAAAGAGAAGATACCTAAACATGGCAAATGACACTACTCTAATCAAATTAGTTCCTCAGCTCTTCCATCTTAGTATATGTAGACCATATTAAGATATAATTTAATATATGGATTCATAAATCAAGATATAATTATACATATACTAAATTATTGTCACTCTTGATATAATTTTTCAACCATGTCATCTTTTATTTTAATGAACTATTTTATTGTAGTTCATTAAAATAAAAACTATCCTTTTATTGGATTATGATCATTACAGGTAGTTTTGAGTTTGAAATTGAAATTTGATTTTTATTTAATTGATTTTGTGTAAATTTTTTTTTTACCTCCTCATCTCATCTATTGTTTTATGAAAGTGCACTAAATGAAAAACCATGTACTTATTACAGTAGGCTCGTAACAGGTAGATTAATTGAACATAACTATTTTCACCGTATCATATATTATTTTGTGAAACTGCATCAAATTAAAAACTATGTATTCATTGTGTCACAGTAGATCAAAATGGCTAAATTTCGTCTTAAATTTTAATTTGATTGATAATTGACTACTTAGTTATACTTCTTTTCAAAATTCTTTTCATAATTCGTTATGATTCATTTGACCTATTAAGATAATTTACTTTATTTACATGCCTACTTCTGTATACTCATTTTATACGTTCAAACAAATTAAAAAATATACTAATTATCTAGCTTCAAGTTCATCACTTTAAGGTCCTTGAGGTAATATTTAGAGTGCAGGGTGTTAGACCATGAGCGAGTTCCCGCCAATGACATTGCAGCTAGCTCATCAAGTAATGAGACATTAATTGGTCAGTAAGTTACAATCATCCAATTTTTATTTGTTAAGTGATTCCTTACGTGCAACTCATTGACTCACATGTTGTTAGTAATAAGATGTCAAATGTTTCCTCCAGACATTTGTTAGTCTCGAGGACAATAAAAATGATTATGGAGTAATGAAGAAACTGATTTCACAATAATTGATCCTAGCTATTGGTTCAAGTATTAAGATATAAACGTATCGTAAGTCCCACATTAAAATATTGAAACATGAATTAATGGTATATTATATTGAAGTTTGTATTTCTATCACAGTAATGTGATAGGACTCACCTCAATATTAATATCTATATATATATATCTTATTACAATGAACCTGAATTAATGATTCAGACGATATCATTAAGCTTCTACAATCATGAAATACAAACATTTTTATGACTTTTAATGTTTAGTGGTCAGTCCTTTTATGGCCATCTATTGGCACTACTACAAAAAGCCCATTTCTTGTCCCTAATTCACGTCACTTAATTATAAAACGGACATTGAAAAGAGCTTGGTGGCATTTTTGTAATTAAATATCATGCTGAAGAAGAAACCACGCCACAATAATGGCAGAAATGTGACGTGGATTATGGGTATGAGTAACCACGTCACATATTATAATTATGTGACGTGGTTTTCCTCAAGTTTTTAATTTTTTTTATAATAAACCACGTCACATAAAGAAAATATGTGACGTGGTTTGTAGTAAATAATCAGGTTTTCGAATTTTTTTTAATTTTTAATAAACCACGTCATATATATAAAATATGTGACGTGGTTTCATAGATAATCAGGGAATTTTTTTTAATTTTTAAGAAACCACGTCACATATATAAAATATATGTGACGTGGTTTGTGGTTTTTCTTTTCTTTTTTTCTTTTTAGAAACCACGTCACATATATAAAATATGTGACGTGGTTTCATTTTTTTTTTAATTTTTAAGAAACCATGTCACATATAGAAAATATGTGACGTGGTTTCTCCTAAACGACGTCACATATTAGATATATGTGACGTCGTTTTGGAGAAACCACGTCACATATTTTCTATATGTGACGTGGTTTCTTTAAAATTAAAAAAAAAATACAAAACCTGATTTAAGCTAAGCCTCATCGTCTTCATCGCCCAAATTTCGCTCGCGCCAGAAACCTTAAGCTCCCTCCAAATCCCTAAGCTCTCTCCTCTCTCCCTCACCCCTCACCCCTCAGCTCTCTCCCTCAGCTTCGATTGAAGAAGAAGGTCTCAGCTCTCTCCCTCAGCTCTCTGCAATCAGGTGCAAAATCTTCCCCATTTTCGTCTAAATCCTGTGTTCTTGGTTTCTTTTCCCTTGCATTTTCGTTTCTGTGTTCTTGGTTTTCTTTTCCCTTGCATTTTCGTTTTCTGGGTTCTGGTGGGTGTTGGTTTCCTTGCATTATGTTGAAATTTCTGTGAACTCATTTTCCCCTGCATTTTCGTTTTCATTTTGTTGTGTTTATTTCTAAGTTTGATTGCTCTGTTTTGATTAATTTGTTTAGTTGATTAGTGCCCAGTTGTCTCTGATTTCTTGTTGATTTTGGAATGCTGCCCAGTTCGTCTAATTAATTTGTTAATTTGTTTAATTTGTTTTCATTAGTGCCCAGTTCGTCTCTAATTTGTTTAGTTTTCATTTCTTGTTGATTTTCTTGCAATTCTTTGAATTGCTAGTTGTGATTTTCTGGGTTTAATCTAATAAGGGGGAAAACAAATAGTACAAGTGTATAATGGTGTTTAGAAATGCTTTTTGATTGATATGTTTCTATATACATTATTTGGGTGATTATGCTGCAATATATTGATAAGAGGTGATGATGTTTAAATGTTAATTAGTGAAGTGTAAATCATTGATTAAATAATTAAGGACTAGTAAGAGAATGGTATGGCTTATGTTCTTAATTAGGCTGAAAAGGGAATTAAAAGAATGGCTAATTTGATTTTATCTAGAACTTTGGGTGATCAAGGTTTTATTGAGCTAAAACAAATATGGAGGTTAATGTGCTAAGAGGTTAGTGTTTGATTTGTGTTTTGTGAATTATGCTTGGAAATTTAGTCTTGATCAATGGTTTTGTAAAGAAATGAGGTTGTGTTTCTAACTATTAATTAGTTGTCTGAAATATGGAAGTAATTGATTTAATATTTCTAAGTGTTCACTACCTTATTCTTCTTAAACATTGATTCCGTGGTTTTGCATGTATGTTCACATATATATATGTACTCATTTTGGTTCCATTTTAGGGGTATATCTCAGTGGCATTCAATGGAAAAAACTGGTCAAGAACATCAAGATGTCGTGCTACAAAGACCTAGAGTAAGTACTTTTGATTTAAATTCTTTCAATGTTAGTCAATTGAGATTTATTAAATTGATTGCTATTAATTTATACCGTTTCTTGTGATTGAAGTGCCCTAGGCAACCGACTAATAAGGAGTGCGGATATTACGTCATGAAATATATTTTTGACATTATTATTAGTGAACGAACCGGATCATTCTCACAGGTACAAGTTAAATTCTTGTATGATTGATACAGTTAATACATAAATATATAATGTTTTATATAATTTCTTTGCATTGATAATCACATCTTTATTGTTGCAGTTTTATGATATCAACGCATTTACAGATGAAGATCTTGATTCAATTCGTGAGAATGTTGCTGAATTTTTGCTTTCGGAATTGGTTAGTCTTGGTTAGTAGAGATGATTGATCATTGTATAAAATACTAAATTGTGTAACACTAATGGTTAATTTGTGAAGTAGTAGTAAACACAAGTTATATATGGTTAGTATGATTGATTACTTATGTTAGCTTGGTTGATTACTAATGTGGTGAATCTGTTTTCTGAGACAGCAAAAACAAGAAAAAGAAAATGGGATCACATGAAAATATTAAAATTTAATTTAAAAAAAATAATAATCCACGTCACATGTTTATAAACATGTGACGTGAAATGTTCTGGCAAGAAACCACGTCACTTATTAGCCAAATAAGTGACGTGGTTTCTCCAAAACCACGTCACATATAACTAAAAATGTGACGTGGTTTATGAGAAACCACGTCACTTATTTGGCTAATAAGTGACGTGGTTTCTCCACGCCACATTCCACGTCACATGTTTTCTGAACATGTGACGTGAAATCTTAGCCATTTAATAAAAAAAAAATTCTTCAGGGACTTATCTACGTCGCTTATTTCATAAGTTGTGACGTGGAAAATATGACTTTCCACGTCCCCAATTTTAAGTGACGTAAAATCTCCATATTTTCTAAGTCACTACTTTTTATGTCACATAAAAAAGTGACATGAAAACCCCTAAATAACAGACATGGAAACTCCTTTCTGTAGTAGTGTGGGTGAGTGTGCAAGCAAGCAACACAACACAATTCAATTTAGATGATATATACTGATGCTTCAATTGTTGCCCTGGTTCGGTTTTGTGAGGATTAATAAGTTTAAGGGAAAAAGACAAAAAAAGACCTTCAAATTAGCAAAAAGACAATTTACTACAACCAATTTAAGAAAGGATGAGTCAACACAAATGACCGACATGTCCAAAACCAAATTAAAATTAAAAGTCTAAAATGCCCTAGTTTAAATTTTTAATTTTTAATTTTTAATAAAGGGGCCCACCACCACAAGCCACCACCTGGCCGGCGGCCCCACCACTGCCGTCCGCCCGAGCTCCGGCTACCGACGGGCCCCACCTACCTCGTGGCAGTTGTGGGTGGAAGCCAAAAAAATTGGCAAAGTGGAGGAGGTGAGAATCGAACCCACCTCCTCACCTTTGAAGCTTGGTTGTTCCAAAATTATATATATACTATATTTCATTCTTTTTTAATATTTTCCCAAATTCGTATAATGGATTTTCAGAAATGAATAATGGTTTGCCAATGTTGAATAATACATTACCAACTTTGGATAATAGTTTACAAATATTTGTCTATCCATTTACTAACTTCCTAACTTTAACAACTATTTTTTGTTTGTTCCTAGAATTGTATAAGGGATTACCAAATTTCGATAAGGGATTGCAGAAATTCGATAACAGATTACCAACATGTTTCTATCCAATTACCAACATCATTACTAACTTCTTTTTGTTTGTTGCCAGAATTGTATAAGGGATTACCGAATTCAGATAAGGGAATACCAACATTGGATAACGGATTACCAACATGTTTCTATCCAATTATCAACTTCTTTTTGTTTGTTCCTAGAATTGTATAAAGGGTTACTAGATTTGACTAAGGGATTACCAACTTTGAATAACGGATTACCAACATGTTTCTATTCAATGACCAACTTCTTTTTGTTTGTTCCCAGAATTGTATAAGAGATTACCAAATTTGGATAGAGGATTGCCAACATTCGATAACGAATTACCAACATGTTTCTATCCAATTACCAACTTCTTTTTGCTTGTTCCCAAAATTGTATACAGTATTACCAAATTCAGATAAGGGATTACCAACATGGATTACCAACATTCTTCTATCCAATTAACATGTTGGTAATCCGTTATTCGAATTTGGTAATTCCTTATACAATTCTGGAAACCAACAAAAAGAAGTTGGTAATAATATTGGTAGTTGGATAGAAAGATGTTGGTAATCCGTTATCCAAAGTTGGTAATCTCTTATTCAAATTTGGTAATCCTTTATACGATTATGGGAACAAAATAAAAATAGTTGTTAAAGTTAGGAAGTTAGTAAATGGATAGACAAATTTTGCAAACCATTATCCAAAGTTGGTAATGTATTATTCAACTGTGGCAAACCATTATTCTATTCTCGTAATCCATTATACGAATTTGGGAAAATATTAAAAAAGAATGAAATATAGTGTGTGTATATATATAATTTTTGTAACATATATAATGATAAGGCTTGGTGGCAAGGTGAGAGGGTGGGTTCGATTCCCACACCCTCCTTCACTTTGCCAATTTTTTTTGGCTCCCCTCCCCCCACCTGCCACATGGAAGGTGGGCCCCGCCACCACATGGCAGGTGTGGGGTGAAGCAAAAAATAATTGGCAAAGTGGAGGGGGTGGGAATCGAACACACCCCTCAACTTTGAGGCTGCCACCAAGCCTTATCATTCTATATATTACAAAAATTATACATATACTATATTTCATTATTTTTTAATATTTTCCAAATTTCGTATAATGGATTACCATAATTGAATAATAGTTCGCCAACGTCAAATACTACATTACCAACTTTGGATAATAGTTTACAAATATTTGTCCATCTATTTACTAACTTCCTAACTTTAACAACTATTTTTTGTTTGTTCCCAGAATTGTATAAGAAATTAAATTACCAAATTCGAATAAGAAATTACTGACTTTGGATAACAAATTACCAACATGTTTCTATCCAATTACCAACTTCTTTTTGTTTGCCCACAGAATTGTATAAGGGATTACCAACATTTGATAACAAATTACCAATATATTTCTATCCAATTACCAACTCTTTTTTGTTTGTTCATAGAATTATACAAGGAAGTACCAATTTTGGATAAGAGATTACCAACATTTGATAACGGATTACCAACATGTTTCTATCCAATTACCAACTTCTTTTTGTTTGTTCCCACAATTGTATGAGGGATTTCTAAATTTGGATAAGGGATTGCTGACATTCGATAACGAATTACCAACATGTTTCTACCCAATTACCAATATCATTACCAACTTCTTTTTGTTTGTTCCCAAAATTGTATAAGGGATTACCAATATGGATTACCAACATGCCTCTATCCAATAAACATGTTGGTAATCCGTCATTCGAATTTAATAATCCCTTATACAATTCTGAGAACAAACAAAAAGAAGTTGGTAATGATTTGGGTAATTGGATAGAAATATGTTGGTAATCCGTTATCCAAAGTTGGTAATCTCTTATTCGAATTTGGTAGTCTCTTATACAATTCTAGGAACAAACAAAAAATAGTTGTTAAAGTTAGGAAGTTATTAGTAAATGGATAGACAAATATTTGTAAACCATTATTCAAAGTTGGTAATGTATTATTCAACATTGGTAAACCATTATTCAATTCTGATAATCTATTATACGAATTTGGGAAAATATTAAAAAAGAATAAAATATAATATATATATATATATATATATAATTTTTGTAACATATATAATGATAAGGCTCAAAGGTGATGGGGTGGGTTCGATTCCCCCACCCCGCACACTTTGCCAATTATTTTTTGCTCCCCCTTACACCTACCACGTGGCAGGTGAGGCCTCCCGGCTGCCGGTGGTGGTGGGCCCCTTTATTAAAAAAAATTTAAACTAAGGGCACTTTAGACTTTTCATTTTAATTTGGTTTTAGACATTTTAATCATTTGTACTGACTTGTCCTGTCTTAAATTGGTTATAGCAAATTGTCCTTTTGCTAATTTGATGGTCTTTTTCTATCTTTTTCCCTAAGTTTAAAGGTAAAATATTTAATTTTTAGTTTCTTTTCTTCGATTTTAATTTTTATCTTTAAAATGTTAAATGAATTTCACATTTACCTATATAATACCGTTCCAGGCATGGTAAGTATGTAAACGAGAAGCACATTGATGCAACAATTATTTAGTTCTATTTATTTAATTTATTCGTTTTGTTTTCTCTAACTGCTAGCCACCACCCCCACTATCTTTTAGATATTTATTTACTTATTTTTGCAATTCATTTAATTAGTTAGGTTAAATAGTTTATTAGTATTTATTTAAAAAAACAAACTTGAATATTGAAATTGACCTGCATGACCCCTCATCTTCTTTGTGATACTTTTATCCTCCTCTTCCTTAATCATAAACGTGCATCAAATTTGATGGCTGAAAGAACAAAAAGAAAAAAGAGAGATAATGTAGACTACTAGATAGGAGGTAGGAGAGATTTCTAATCCCATGTTTTATATTTTTTTTCAACCATTAAATTTGATAGATTGGTAGAATTAAGGAAGAGGAAAAGAAAAAGATCACAAAGAAGGGAAAGGGTTCCACGCCAGAATTTGACAAACTTCCCGTTCTCACATTTTCTCTCATCGATTAAGCTCTTCTCTACTTCTCTTCCCTTTATTAGTCTAAATTCTCCCTCGGTTCTCTTTCTTTACTTTTTTTCTAGGGTTAATTCAACTTTTAGTCAAACTAAAGTTCTATGTGAAATTGATTTTGGTTCCTGAACTTTAAAATCGGTGATTGTAATCCTCAAACTTTCGATCAATTTTGGTTTTAGTCCCTGAACTTTAAAATTGATGGCTTTAGTCCTTAAACTTTCGGTCACAATTTTGGTCTTGGTTTTTAAACTTTCAGTCAATTTTAGTCTTGGTCCCTGAGCTTTAAAGCCTTTTCAAGTTTCTTTTGAAACTCAGGGACCAAAACCAAAATTGACTGAAAGTTCATGAACCAAGACCAAAATTGACCGAAAGTTCGAGGACCAAAACCATCAACTTTAAAGTTTAGGGATCAAGACCAAAATTGACCCAAAGTTCAAAGACCAAAACCACCGATTTTAAAGTTCTTGGATCAAAACTAAAATTGACTAAAAATTCAAGGAACACAAGTTGTATTAACCCTTTTTTCTACCACTTCACATCACACATTTGGTCAAATTAAAGTTCTATGGCCAAATATAATTGTGGTGATATGGACATGCTGGTGGTGAGAAAGAAGAAAAGTTCTTCCACAAGTTTGGCGAGGAATTTGTGATGTATGATCAGAATTTAAAGCGTGTATGGGGAAGAAAATTGCTAATAGAATGAAATCCTCCTCTTGGTTTGAATTGGGCTGAGATGAACGGTCTGCTTATTGAGTTAATTCCTGGATACTCTTCTATATGCCCATTCTCAAAAAGCAACAAAGGGTGGCTTTTGCATTTGAAACGTACAAGTTTACCCTTATACCCAACATAACTCACTCACTGTCAGCGTAGTTGAACCATCAGCTTGGGCATAAATTGCACCAAAAATGAATTAGTTGGAGGCAAATTTGCGACTAAAAAGCTCTTAAGGATTTCCATCAAACTTATTAGCCTAAAATCGTAACGATAGAATGAGATAGAAAGGAAATGTCAAAACAAGATTCAAAATGAAAATACGATGTCGCTTTCGAGATAAGTGACTTGCGTACATTGCTGGGGAGCTGTAGAGGATAGAAACTCAGATAGCAATCGTCCAACTGCTTTATTTGTTTATTTGTAATTGTAATGTTAATACACACATAGTTGCTTGTTCGAAAAAGAAAGATAGGCAATGCATGATGGTGAAGGAGAAGAGAGTAATAGGAGAGAGATTTGGAGAGGATGCAAAGACAATTGATATTTCAATATATCATTCAAAAGCATATGTGTTTATGTGTCATTTATAGTCCCCAACCCAATATTAAAAATTAATTTATGACAGAACATTATAGAATTTTAGAATTAGATGTAATTACAATAAATGATTAAATAAGAAATATTTGTAGTCTTCAAATCGCTTTGATATATTCCTCTGCCCTTTTCAATTCCCATCAATAAGGGTGTGCGTAGGTATCAAATCTTATTCATTTTGCTGATTTGAATAACTATATGGCTCTATTTGTCCTCATTCCATATTAATTTATTAAGTAACTTGAGAGAGTTGTTAGGATAGGACTATATGAATGCCAGCTGGTCTGCAAGTTGTGTAATCACTATTTCATTATTAGGGCTGCTTGGCAGATGCAAAATCCCACCTTATCGTTACTTGAATCTTCTAATATTGTACACAGATTTTAGAAAACATCCATTTTGACTATTACACCATGTATGATGTAATGTTCCACTAATTTTTAAAATTAATTCTTTTTTAAGATATTTGAAACAAATTTCTCCATTAAAAAGTATATTGATAGGAGGGACCTTAATCATAGAACTGGTACACTGCGTGTACAAAATTTGCAGAGTATAGGTACTCAGTATGTATTAAAATTTATCATGTCCTTGCTAAGTTGCTATCAATAGAATTTTCAGTCTCAGTCCAAAAAACAAAAATACAATTTTCAGTGGGGGTATTTCCCCAATTTCCCTTTTCATTTTTATGAAAAAATAATTACTCTAGATAAATTATACATTTTTTAAGAAAACCCTGAGGACAAATAATTTTTTACCATGTGTAGGGATTCAGGGAACATACCCGGTTGTAGAACACTGATCTTTATGCTCTTACGGAGTCAGAATCACAATATGGACTTTGACATTTGTATACTGCAGAAACACTTAAGAGAAAAAGAGAAGAGGAAGTTTTTGTTTTTCACCGTAGAGTTGTTTCTGTCAAGTTCCTGTATTTATAAAACACAGAACTAACAGACACAACTCTTCACATTTTAAATTCAAATTTAAATAAATTTAAATTTAATGGGAATATTACATATAATATCCCAATATTTCTGAATAATTCTATTCAGACCCCAAACACTTATTTGGGCTAAATTCACCAAGGGTGGACTAGACCTGGGCCCAACCCATTTTCCTACATCTCCCACTCACACTTGGTGGATTTTACTTCTCGCCGACCTCTCTTATTTCTCTTTCCTTGGTCATACTAAGTGCTCTGCAATAACCGCATAGGCATGACGTCTCATTGGTGTCTGTACTAGTAACCCCTTTTACAGGATCAGCACAAGACTACCATTCTTGTGTAGCTTGAATTATATTGTTGCCTTAGACATCCTAGATTTACCAATATATTTAGACACTTTACATGGCAAAAACTAATCCCTCTCGAGTCATAGTAAAAACTCATATTGCCTTTCTCATATGCATAGTATCCACACTTATGAAATCACAAATAATATCATAAGGGACATGTCTCAGATACTAGCATAAGTGTGTACATTCCAGGTAATCTTCCTTTCGCCCATATATCATCTCCATACACATCAATCGCTTTCCTAACACAATACCATAGATCGCATAAATCATGACCGTAGGACATGCATTAAGGTAGCCGTCATTGAAGTATATTTCTATGATAATGTCAAAGTCTAAGGATATCATAGAAGTATAGAAACTTCTTAGGACTCACACAGCAATGAAGCAGGGATCCATTCATTTACTTCCTGTTTGCGATTCTCTAGCACATGTGGTATGAATCACATGCTATAGTGTTACTCTTATATCATAAGAGCGTACGTCGTTTTGAGTTCTTATCAATAACACTGTACAGACTTAAGTTCAGATACTCCTAGTATCCAAACCCAAACTCTTCATTCTTTACTCATCTCATGACGTCAAAGTTGAAGAATTTTGTTATCTGGCAACAGGCATCATGGAAGTGGGCATCCACGATGCGATCTATATTTTGTAATTTATGTTTATAGATCTCATCTCGACACGCTACACTTTTGTCGAGGCGACATGATTTTGTGTTACTTCTCTACCATATTAGCATTCCTGCTACTTTGCTGGTGAACACAAAATGTCTCATCTTTGCACACTCTTCCTGAGTGTCAAAGGCGGTTTGCTCGTGTGAGAGAGCCAACCTCTCTTGCCTGTACGACATACTAGACATTGTATATATTTATGTAGACACAAAAGGATATGGGAAAAATAAAACACTTCATTTATCACAAATGAATTACATAGTGTCTGCATATTCTACATTTTACTCATACCAATAGCTTTTGCATGTTTTTCATACATTTCTCTAGCTATCGGTTTAGTCAGGGGATCTGCGACCATTTCCTTGGTCGAAATATGTTGTATAGTAACAACTTTCTGTGCTACATAATCTCTGACAAAGTTATACTTTATGTCAATGTGCTTTGTCTTGCTATGATACTTGGGGTCTTTCATATAGGTTATGGCTGCGGTATTGTCACAGTACACTAACACCGGATTGCTACTCTCATTACCAAAACCCAGGTGTTCAATAAACCTTTTCAGCCATATAGCCTCTTGAACTGCTGAAGTGCATGCCACAAACTCAGCTTCCATAGGATGAAGTGCAATGCATGTTTGCTTCTTGCTGCTCCAACTTATGGCGCCTTTGTTTAGCAAGAAAGCATAACCAGAAGTTGACCTTCTCTCTTCTTCATCCCCTCCAAGGTCTGCATCTGAGTATCCAACTAGACGCAAATCACTTCCTTTATAGCACAATGCATAATCTGATGTGCCCTTCAAGTATCTCAAGATTCTCTTTACTGCTTTCCAATGTTTTTCACCGGGATTTGATTGGAATCTACTTACCAATCCAACTGCATAACATATATATGGTCTTGTACACATCATTGCATACATTAGACTGCCAACTGCACTGGCATATGGAACTCTTTCCATTTTTTGTTTGTTTGATTCAGTTTTGGGACACATTTTGTTGCTCAAGGTCACTCCGAAGGCTACAGGAGTATCCATGGGATGGCAATCTTTCATATTGAATCGCTCAAGAACTTTCTTGATGTAATTCTCTTGTGAAAGAGATAGTATTCTCTTTGAGCGATCCCTTTGGATCTTAACTCCAAGTATATACTCTGCCTCACCCATGTCTTTCATTTCAAAATTCGATGATAACCATTCTTTAATAGTTAATACCCAATTCAGATTATTTCCAACCAATAGTATATCGTCTACATACAGGGATAATATCACAAAATTACCCTCAAAACGCTTTATGTAGACACAGTGGTCTTCTTCAATCATTTGAAAATTGTATGAGGTTACTGCTTTATGAAACCTCAAATACCACTGTCTGGATGATTGTTTTAGTCCATATATGGACCTATTGAGTTTGCAAACTTTACTCTCCATTCCTTTCTTAATGAAACCTAATGGCTGTTGCATATAGATTTCTTCATCCAGATCACCGTTTAGAAAAGCTGTCTTTACATCCATTTGATGTAATTCCAGATCTAAACTGTTTACTATTGCCAGAATTAATCTTATTGAATTGAAACGCACAACAGGCGAAAAGGTATCTTCGTAATCTATACATTCCTGTTGTGTATACCCTTTTGCAACCAATCGAGCCTTATACTTATCGATTGATCCATCCACTTTTCTTTTAACTTTGAGAACCCATTTGTTCCCAATGGCTTTTCGCCCTTTTGGTAGATCTACCAATTCCCAGACTTGATTCTTTCTCATTGAATCCATTTCTTCTTCCATTGCTTTCACCTACTCACATTTAGCAGGACCTGACAAGGCTTCTTGTACAGAACGTGGTTCGTCATCTCCATCAGGAGTGACTAAGAGTGCTTCTCCCTCTATTAAGAAGCGTCTCCTGGGTACATTACCCCTATCACTCCTTCTTATAGGAGTGTCTTGTCTCTCTCGTCTCCTTTGTCCAGGTCTTTGAAAAGACCTTTCTAAGCTCCCACTCAAGGTTATGATTTGAGACGATTAAGACTCATTCATTTGTCCTGTATTACCTTGTTCCTGTGTCTCATAAAAAGATACAGATCGGTCAACCTCTCCTCTGTTAGGATAGTCATTCTCTAGAAATCTAGTATTTCTAGATTCAATTTCAGTTACAGTTCCATCTTCGTTCTCACCAATAAGAACGTATCCTTTTGTTTGTTCAGAGTATCTTATAAAGATACACTTCCTTCCTCTTGGACCCAACTTCCCATACTTATGAGAATCATCATGGACATATGCAGCTGACCCCCATGGTCTAAGGATACTTAAATCCGGTTTGCGATTTGTCCATAATTCATAGGGCGTGGAAGTAAATAACTTTGAGGGGACACGATTAAGTATAAAAGCGGCTATTAATAAAGCATCTTCCCAATATGAAATAGGTAGGTTTGCTTGAGCCATCATTGACCTAACCATGTCAAGAAGAGTTCTATTTCTTCTTTCTGCAACCCCATTTTATTGTGGAGTGCTAGGGATAGTTAGTTGCCTAATTATTCCCTTTTCTTCACAGAGCTGTTTGAATTGATCTGACAGGTATTCTCGACCTCGATCAGTTCGCAATACTTTGATCTTACTGTCTATTTGATTTTCAACTTCTTTGATGTAACGTCTAAAACACTCAAGTGCTTCATATTTGTGTGAAATCAAATAGACTTGACCAAATCTTAAATAATCATCAATGAAAGTGATGAAATACCAAGCTCCGTGTCTTGCCCTCACACTCATAGGTCCGCATATGTCAGAGTGAATTAATTGTAATGGAACTTCAGCTCTAGTTCCCTTACCGAAAGGCTTTCTTGTTGCCTTACCAGTCAGACAACTTTCACACAAGGACATTTCCATGTTTGATATTTCACCTAGCAAACCTTGTTTAGCTAGTTTAATCATTCTGTTTTGGTTGATATGCCCTAGTCTAGCATGCCAGATATTCATGTCAACAGTTACATTGGAGGAAACAGGAAAACAGTCATGCACATAGGAATCACCAACAATATCCATTACAAAGAACTTCTTGAAAACAAAAGCTAAACCATAAAAGGACGAGTTGCTAAAAATGTCTGCAACTTTATCGTGAAAGTTTACAACAAACCCACAATCCATAAGACATCAAATAGAAACTAAATTCCGTCGGATGTCCGGTGCATGAAGAACATCATGTAGAGTCAAAGTCCTCCCACCTCGCAAATTTAACTTGCAGGTGCCGATTCCTTTAACCTCTATTCTAGCATTGTTGCCCACATAAAGCCACTTGCTCTGGTTCGGCAACCGATGGTATTCTACGAAGGATCCTCGATCCCTCGCTACATGGTCTGTTGAGCCTGAGTCCAAAATCCAGGAAGAACAAACAGGTTTTGTCAGAAAAGCTGTACTTAAAACATAGGAAACATGTGAATTCACATAATTCACTAGTACCTTTTCATTGTCATTTTGCTCGGTGCAATCCCGTGCAAAATGTCCCATTTTCTGGCAGGCATAACATTTGACCTTTTTCAGGTCAAACTTCTTCTTTCCGCCTTTCTTTCCTTTCTTCTTGAAAGTTTTCTTGCTTTTCTTGGATTTTGAGCCGTCCTTTTTGCCTTTCTTGTGAGATCTCTTGCCCTTCTTGTTATCGGGCTTAGCATGAGAAGGACCGGCATCCTCAGTGTAATAAGCATATCCAGAGGCCATGTATGCCTCCAAACGTTCATCTTCAAGCTCAATATGCTTCGCCACATCATCAAAAGTGACAATGCCATCATTATGGGTTAGATTAACTTTCATGTGCTCCCAACTAGAAGGGAGCGACCTTATGACAGCCTGAACTTGTTGTTCATCTGTCAACTTATGTCCAGCTTCCTCAAGTTCTCTGATCATGTTTGACATATCTCTCAAATGCTGTTTCATGGAGATGTTTGCTCTAAGCTTATAGGTGTCAAACTTGATAGTCAACCTCCTAAGCTTAGAGGTTGATGTGCCACCATACTTGTCCTTAAGATCCGCCCACATTTCTTGTGTGGTTTGGTGTTTCTCATATTTGCACATCAAATCATTCTCCATTAAGCTCAGTAAGGTGATCCTTGCAACACTGTTTTTCTTTTTCCAGTTTTGGTAAGCTTCCAAATCCCTCCTGTGCTGGGCAGTGTTACCAGCCGCAGGTTCCACTACAAAAGTGGTTAGGGTTTCCAAAACTTCTTATTCCTCCAGAATATACTGCACCTTACGGTGCCAGATATCCCAGTTATCACCGTTCAGTTTGTCCCCCTTATTGAGTTCAGCGATAATGTTCTTAGTGGCCATTTCAATTTCTGTGACAAAATTTTCCCATATCAAATTTCGTTCTCATTCAAGAGAACGGGCCATAAAGAACATACCAATTATGTAGCACATACTTATATACAATGTCTTATACTTATATTGTCCTTAATCAGAAAATGATGTCATTACCGGATTCATGATCGGAAGTATACGTTTGTATCTTCCATCACATAAAAACTGATAATTTCACCTTATTCTATCAAGGACATTATATATAAGTATTTGTTATTCTCACTTTAAGAAGCCTCATCTTCTAAAAGCTCCCACTAATCATAAGTGAACTTGGAATTCAAATGACTAACAATAACATATACTTTAAACATGCTATTTGCATAAGAAAAAATATCAAGTTCTACAAATTACATGTTCACAATATTATATAGTACATGTTCACAATACAGTACATATTCACAATACAATACATGTAATCAATAAGAAAGAGAAAACCACACTAACTTATGTATATCAATAAATGTCACAACAATATCTCACAATGGCTTTCCTCATTTTTCTAAGTCTTGGGTTTTCTAACATAGACCTAGTAGTTTTCTTTATAGCATCAACCCAAATGCCAGTCAACATGTGGATACCTCTTGCCTTTATTTCCTCACGATATTTCATTATGAGGTTAACATAGAACTCTGCACTCTTCTTATCATATATATTATCTATATTTTCTCTAACAATTGTATAAATAATCTTAACGTTTTTAGCTTTAATTGTTCTGGCTATAGCTTGATCAATTATTCTCTGAGCTCTAGTTGATGTATAAGGTTGGTCCACTTCTATATCCAAATCTAGAGTTACTTCGGGTAAAGAGGGTTCTGATTTAGGGCCACTTATAGTTAAAACCTCCTGAGGTTGCATAAGGCGCTGTACAAGATCTTCCAATAGACCTTCATCAGCAAGCACATCAAGATACTCTTCAAGTAACTCATCTTCGAGATCTTGATCAATTTCTTGTTGAACAAACTCTATTTGCTCATGTTCATCAAACTCAACCATTTCGAGTTCGAGATCCTCCAGATCGTCAAGAAATTGATCATCCAGGTACTCGATGCTCAATGATCCATGATCATGAGATTCAGTGCCTCTAGATCGTCAAGAACTTTAGGTACGACGTGTGTAGTACACGCGCCGCCTTAGGGCCGCCGGCTTGTGGCACGCGCCGGATGGATGGCTTCTACACGCCGTCAGCAGTCGAGTGGGGCCCTTCACTATGTGACGTGGCTTGCCACATGGCGGCACGTGCCACGTGGCGTCTGCTGGCCAATTTTTTAAAAATTCGCTGGGCCTGATACACGAGGCCCAGCACTGTAAAATTTTTTTTTTAAATAAACTCCAAAACGACGCCGTTTCGCCGCGGGGAGTCATCTTCAACCTTGAACCGGGTCAACTTGACCCGGTTTCTGGTTCTGGGTCGGGTCTGACAGACCCGTTTTGAACCCAAACTTCTCTCTTCATTTTCTCCCTCATCCAGAGTCCGTTTTTCGCGTTCTAATAGTCCATTTTCATCGTTTTTTCGTGCTCTACACAATGGTATAATTTTTATACCCTAAAATTGTGTTTTCTAGAGACGCAATTCTGAGAAAAATTTTCAGTGATTTGTGTTTGTCAACACCCATTATGATTTTTTCCATATAATTCCATTCTAAGACTTTCTCATGTCCTTTCTATTCCTTTTATAATGCATATGAATAGAAATATAATCACAAATATGCAGAGGAAAAAATCAGATAAAAAATTAAAATCACAAACCACCAATCAAAACATGAGAATCAATCTTTATGAGACTGAAACTAATTAGGATTTGCTTAATATTTATCAGAGAAGCAAATCAGATTTCAGATCAATCCTAAAACACAAATATAATAATTGCAGCGGAAACTACAGAAAGGCTTTATCATTCTACGGACTGGGAAAAATATATATATATACTGACAGGACAAAACAACACAGCCTTAGAATCATACTGCTCTGATACCAATGTAGGGATTCAGGGAACATACCCGGTTGTAGAACACTGATCTTTATGCCCTTACAGAGTCAGAATCACAATATGGACTTTGACCTTTGTATACTGCAGACACTACTACAAAAAGTATTTTTAACGTCACAAATTTTGGGGGTTTCCACGTCACTTTTTCAGGGGACATTGAAACAAGTGACATGGAAAATGGACTTTTAACGTCACATATTTATGTGACGTAGAAAGTCAGAGAAACCACGTCACACATAATATTAGGTGTGATGTTGTAAGTTTCTCGGAGGAAACCACGTCACACAGAATATTATGTGTGACGTGGTTTCCAGGAAACCACGTCACAAATAATATTCTGTGTGACGTGGTTTCCAGGAAACCACGTCACACAGAATATTTGTGTGACGTGGTTTCCTGGAAACCACGTCACACAGATTATTTTTGTGACGTGGTTTCCTGGAAACCACGTCACAAATAATATTCTGTGTGATGTTGTTTCTTTTTTTTTTTTAAAAAAAAAAACATTTTTAATTTTTCTATTCCCCGTTGATATTACATTGCAAATGTCTAAATGCAGGTCAGATAATACATACACAAAATTCAAGTTCCAAGCAATGTACAGAGCATAAAAATAAAATGCTATCACTACTATACAATCACCAACATAGGCCAGACCAAAGAAAATAAGTCGAATTGAATGAAAGGAAAGATCACCAGCAAATAATTTTGATTCAGATTGTTACATAATCAAAAATAAAAGGAAAAATTGAGCAATACGTTCACGAATCGCATCGATGTCTTCGACTGTAAATTCATCGATTCGGTCATAAAACTGCAACAATAATGGATACTATGATCAATACAAAGTTAGATAAAATTGTATGAATCATATAATAAGCTATAGATAAGAATTTATACCTGTGGGAAGGATCCGCTACGGTCACTCTCAATAATGTCACACATATACTTCATGACATAATACCCACACTCCTTATTCGTTGGTTGCTTGGGGCACTTTATAAATCAAAGGAAATAATATAAATTAATAACAAAGTAAATAATATCTCAATAATATCTCAATTGACTAACATTGAAGGAATTTAAATCAAAATACTTACTTTAGGTCTTTGCACCGTGATGGGATTATTCATTTCATCGGTATCTTCCATAAAATGCCATTGCTGAATGCCCCTGAAATGGAACCAAAATTAGCACATATACATGAAAATAATTTATTTAACCCAAAGTAAAAAGTCATTAAAACTACTTACTTCGATAAAAGAGTTTTATAATAGGAGGTTATATTATGCCTCAAGGAGTCAAACCAAACCAAACGATGTTGTCTGGGGCAAATGACAGCTAATGACCAGTGCTTACTGAAAGACATTAAAGCTATTAAGGCCACACGGAAACAACAAAACATTTGTAAATGTGCAAATGATAAAAATTTGGCAAAAAGTAATAATCACACTTACTCTTGAAGAATAGGCGCAAAATAGACAGATCCCCGATTCGCTGACATTTGATGTATGACATAAGCTCGCATCTCATCCTCATATCTCAGCTGGTCCGCCTTGTTGTTGAAATCATCTCTCCTCGCCAAGGCCAATGGACTAAGGAATCTGTATTGTTCTGTGCTTAATTGGATGCATAGGTCGTGGAAGTACCTATCGTAAAATAATTGAAATTATAAAAGGATAGAAGTACAAATATTGCAGAGACATAAATAGTAATAGTAATTTACATAGTTGCTAATTCGAGCCAGGCGAGGTCAATACAGTCCATTGTCAAAAACTCCACGATATCTCTGTCACCATCAATCGCAAATTCATATGTACGATCTGGACTGACTACTCCTGGAGGCATCTTAATGGATGTGGATTGCAAATTTGGTTGCATCTCCCGCAGGAGTTGGAGAGAAGGATATTGATCTGGAAAGACCTGTAGGTGATGAAAAAATCAGTGTTATATATTCTTACATGCTGTAATATATTAAAACAAGCAATCTCAAAAATTAAGTGTACATACCACATCAACCGGCGCCTTTTGTTGAGTCTTGTGTACAAGTCGTCTTGGCCACAAGATGAATGCCCCCATAGCATCGCCTAGTCTGGTTACTTCGCTATCATGAACAGGTATAGCTGAACCCCTCTCATTCTTTCGAACATTTGTAACAGACACCTTCACTTGGTCCTCCGGAATACGCTGATTATGTATGAAGGAAGCGTTCGGGAACTGGAGAGCTTTTGCGACCGCGCGCATGCGAGGGACATCTAGATGGAGATAACACTCCTCTCTAACTTCAGGGTCATTGTCTGGTGTGGGATTTGATTGGTCCTCACGAATTGATCCTAACAGCACAGTGTGATTGCAGCTGTCTTTGCCGCTTGGACCTCCGGTAGCGGGGGACTCCTACAGGAGATGATATTATACAGAGTGAGTGTAATTTTCTAATTGACAAACTCGGAAGTCGGTAATTAAAATATATAAAAGATGCTCAAACCTGCTGTCTTTGTTGAGAAGAATTTGATGAGATTCCAAGCTGTATAGTAGACGCTCTAACCTGTGCCTCAATCTGCGCACGGATCTGCTCCCCCATATAACCCGAAAGAGCTTCCTGGACCTGCGCAGCCACCTGACTTTCGAATTGTGCTGCCATCTGCCGTTGGGATAAAGCAAACCGCTCCTCCAATTGGGCCTCCATCTCCGCCCGAGCCTTAGCCACAATCTCCTCAGTGGATTCTCTACGGTTGTAGTTGGATCTGCGGCCAAAATACTTGGCAAACCCTACAGTCCTGGGCTCCCCGAGTACTCGGCCGGGGCGATCGGGCTTCCCAATTGCCGTGGCCAGGATGTCCATCCTCCCAGAAGGTGTGAAGGACCCTTGGGTAGCCAGCTGCTCAAGTTCGACCTACAATGACCGAAAAATCGTAAGTGGTAATTTGTTATAAAACCACAAGTTAAATGAATGAACAACCAAGTAAAATACTTACAATCCTATTTGCAACTGCTTCAGCCTCCGGATTGATAAATGTTCCTTCTTTATTCTTCCTTCCCTCAGACCATTTCGTATGACGTGAGAAGGACGGCGGAGGCTCTATAACAATGGTAGGATCGGACCGTGCCGCTTCCTCCATTTCCGCAAAATATTTCTCGGTCAACTTTTTCTCGACCCACTTGTAACCCCCCCGAGACATTGTGTGCTTGTAGATATTCTTTTCTTGATGCTTCTTTTGTTTTTGGCTTTTCTCCTGTGAAAACTAAACTAAGTTAGTTAACTAATATAATATGTTAAAATTCATCAGTTTTGAAGCAAAGTAAAAGATCTATACAAACCTGAAACTTTTTATCTAATCGTTTCTTAACAAACGTCTTCCAAGTCTCTGGGTCAAGAGAGGGGTAGGTCTGACAGGGATCTTGATCCATCTTGTTCCCCCGGATGTAATCTTTGGTCAGGGTAGTCTTGAAATTCTTCCACATCTTGCGCGCTTCGTTCAACCAAAAATCCTTGAACTGTTCGGTGTTTGGGACAGCAAAATTTTGCTGCAAAGAATAAGAATAAAATACACATCAGTTGAGTAACTAAACAAACAAATACATGCATATTAGGAACAAACAGATAGATAATGATAAAACATACCAAGATATCTAACCAACATTGATCCTTAATGTCTTTTTCGACTTCCCTCCAATCGTCAACCAATATGCTTACTCGATTCCTTGCCACAAAACCGACGTAGCTCACGAAATTCGCGCCAATTTCCCCGATAGGATTCATGTCCTCGTCAAATTCCACATGGATAGGCTGCACATTTGTCCCATGACGGACAACAATGTCAGTGAGCTTCGTCGGACCTCTTTTCTTTCTTCGAGAGGGATTGTTTTGTCCCTGATTGTTAGAATCATCCTCCATGATGTACCTGTTAACAAATCAATGATGTGAAGAGTCAATAAAAGGCAACAACTTTCACAAAAACAAAATAAAAACAATAACAGTACTTAATACATGATAATTCAAAAAGGTTCTCACTTTATGTGTTATCCCATATCCCCTCACAATGATCATTTCTAGAGGCAAATTGGTCATCATCAACATCTATCAATTCAAATTCACTTGGTTCAAGTGGTCCTGTGCACAAAGGTGGTATCTCATCTAGATCTAAAGTGGGAGCGCGGTCCTTTTGCTTTTTACTTTGCAACACTATGGACAATTGCTTATTTGTGGGATCTGTTACATAGAACACCTGTTTTGCGTGACTTGCTAAAATAAAAGGCTCATCTCTGTATCCAACCTTGTGAATATCAATTGAGATCATACCAGTGTGGGGATCAACTCCAACTGCACTATTGTTAACCCACTTGCATTTAAAGATTGGAATTTTGAACTTGGTGTAACTAACTTCCCAAATTTCTTCAATTACCCCATAATATGCCATGGAAGCCAATCGTGGGTTTTTATCTTTCGAACTGGAGAAGTGCATCGCTTCGGCTACCACCATCACGCCACTGTTTTGCATGGTGCTGTTGTTGTCCTGAGCCTTAGTGTAGAAACAATAGCCATTTATGTCAAAAGAGCCCCAAGTAACAACCTCAAAACGAGGCCCTCCTGCTAACCATCTTATTGTATCCGGCCCACCGGTCTCCTTTTGAACTTTCTCTTTGAACCACCCAATGAATGTCCTGTTATGCTCGTTAGAAATCTGCATGTCACTCTTTTTCGGGTTCTTTTCTTTCAGGATCCTCTTATGCTCATCCAAATAAGGCTGCACTTCTTCCATATTATTCAAGATGTATAGGTGTGCTTGTAACACCTCTTCACGGCGCATAGTCTTCACTTTGACGCCACGTACCCCCTTACCGATCCCACCTTCATGTCGTGGGTTTTCCTCAACCCCTTTTAGATACGATTTGCAAAAATCCATTGCCTCCTCAACTATGTATCTTTCAACAATTGATGCCTCAGGTCGATGTGGGTTCTTAGAATACCCTTTCAAGACTTTCATGAATTGCTCGAACGGGTACATCCACCTTAGATAAACAGGGCCACACAGCCTTATCTCCCTTACCAAATGAACAATCAAGTGCACCATAATATCGAAAAATGCTGGAGCAAAGAGCATCTCTAGTTGGCACAATATAACATAACCCTCATTTTCCAACTCGTCGAGCTTTTCAGTGTCAATGACTTTGCTACAGATCGTATTGAAAAACATACACAGTCTTGTTATGGTCATCCTGACATCATCTTCCAAAATGCCTCTTATAGCAATTGGTAAGAATTGTTGCATCAATACATGGTAATCATGCGACTTCATTCCCACCAACTTCAAATCATTCATAGACACAAGTCTGCTAACATTGGAGGAATAACCCTGCGGAACCTTGATCCCACTCAAACACTCACACAGACTTTTTTTCTCCTCTTTGGAAAGTGTATGAGCAGCAGGTTCCATATAAGCCCTCTTGCCATTTTCACTGACTACAGGATGCAACCGTGGTCTTATGCCCATTTCAACCAAGTCTAATCGAGCATTGAGTCCGTCCTTTGTCTTCCCCTGTATGTGCAACAGTGTCCCAACAAGACTATCACCAACATTTTTCTCCACATGCATCACATCTATACTGTGCCTCACATCGAGATATCGCCAATAAGGTAGATCAAAGAAGATTGACCTCTTCTTCCAAATAATCTTCTCAGAACCGGTCTTCGTCTTCTGTTTCTTACCGAATACCATATTGACATTCTCAACAAGACGGTAAACTTCCTCCCCGGTTAAGGGGGTCGGAGCAGATCGGTACTCAGATAAGCCATTAAAACACTTCTTCAGTCTACGGTAAGGATGGAACCGATCAAGAAACCTCCTGTGACCGAGGTAGACGGTTTTTCGTCCGTGTTTGAGATAGTGGCAGTGTGTGTCAGACTCACATATAGGGCATGCCATAAAACCCTTCACACTGTAACCAGAAAGATTGCCATATGCAGGGAAGTCATTTATTGTGGTAAACAACATAGCTCGCAACTTGAATGTCTCCTGCCTGTAAGCATCAAACACATCTACGCCTTCCTCCCACAACATCTTCAAGTCCTCAATCAAAGGTGCCAGGTAGACATCGATATCGTTACCAGGCTGTTTCGGCCCTGAAATCATCATTGACATCATCACATACTTGCGCTTCGTGCACAACCAAGGCGGCAGGTTGTAAATGACCAACAAAACTGGCCAAGCACTATGTGTGCTACTGAGACTCCCGAAAGGGTTGAAACCATCCGTACACAGTCCGAGACGAAGGTTCCTCGGCTCACCACCAAATTCAGGAAACATGGAATCTATCTTCTTCCATTGAGGAGAATCAGCAGGATGCCGGAGATATCTTCCATCGGATATTCTCTCATCACAATGCCATCTCAATTTCTTTGCTTCTGCCTCATTTGCAAACAAGCGTTTAAACCGTGGAACAATTGGAAGGTACCACATTACCTTCAAAGGTATCCCTTTCTTTGATCCATCATCATCACCAACGGCATCCTTCCTCGGTTTGTACCTCGAAGTATGACATTTTGGACACTCTTTTAGGCCCTCATACTCTTTCCTGTATAACACGCAATCATTAGGGCAAGCGTGTATCTTCTTATACTCCATGCCCATCTTGCTTAGAACTTTTTTAGCCTCGTACATGCGCTTCGGAAGCACATTGCCTGCCGGGAACATATCACTCAAAGCTTCAAGCATCTGTGAGAATCCCGCGTCTGCCCACCCATTTTCTGTCTTTATTTTCAACAATTTCAGGACGCTGGTTAACCAAGTATACTTAGTACACCCCGGGAACAACGGTGTCTCTGCATCACTCCTCAACTTGTCGAACTCATGGACCACAGAAAATGACTCCGCCCCAATGTCATTAATCATCTCGTCCATTCCATCATCACAAACACCATCCACCGCTTCTTGTACATTTTGTGACGGGAACGCATGTACGGTACTTCCCAATTCCCCATGCCAAAGCCACTTCTTATAACGGAGATTAATCCCATCACAAAGAAGGTGATCCCTTATATCATCAATGCTCTTACGATAAGCATTTGCACACTTCACACAAGGGCAAAGATACATGCCATTCTTACTGGACACGTTTTTTTTGGCAAATTCAATAAATTCTTCCACACCCATCTGATACTTTTTAGTGGTTCTCAATGCATGCATCCAACTACGATCCATTCTGTTAAACCTATACCGTCTCCAACAAACTAGTCAAGTTTATCTCACTACATTATTAGGAAGAAATGGGCATGCTATGCATATCTTCACTTCATGCAAATTTTTTAAAAAATTTGGCAAAGCCTCCTCTTGTAAATGTGACATCCAAAAATTACATTTACAATCCAATTTCACTCCAATTATTTGAAGTGATTTATAGAAGCAAAACCAGCATGTAAAATGCAACAAAGGAACAAGCAACAATGCAACGAAATTCACGACGATTTTAGTAGCAACAAGATCAATTAGACAAAATAAATCTTCAGCAATTTGAGAACAAAAACCAATAGCAAACCAATTTACAAGACTTATAAAACATTTTGGCAAGTATGCAATATTTGCAGTGACTACAACGTAACAGCATTTGCAAACCAATTTACAATTGAACATTAAACATTCTATGGGAGACCAATTTATAAGACTTACAAAACCATTAAATATGCTATGGCATTTTTTGCAATTTACAATTGAAAAAAAAAGGCAGCAGATTTAATTATCAGGAAAAAATAAGGAAAAGAAGGAACCTTGATGAAGTGAAGCTGTGAACGGAGGCGCAATTGAAATTGCTGAACCCGATAGGAGGAAATCAGAGCTGAAAAAAACTTTGAACAAGTAAAAAAAAAAGAACCAGATAGATAGAATTGCATATTTAATTACCAACCAGCGAAGTTTTCAACAGATATATTGATGAAAACAGCAGCTATTCCAGTACCTGTTAAAATTTGATGAAATACACATAATCAACAATAATTTAACATATATGAGAAAGCTAAGGATATATAAGGTGCATGCATGAAAGGCATAACGTCACTAAGCTTTATGCCTATGTCTCATTTTTTTTCCTCCTCCAAAAAACGATTTTTTAGAATTAAAAAAATACCATCAAATCTGCATTAGAATAATAATAATTTATAAAAACAGAACTAATGAAAAATAATCACAGCAGACGCAAGATAATCAAATTAAAAAAAGAAAAGGATTTTTCTAACCACATACCAAATGAATCATTAATAGTTCAATCATAGCAATTCAGAACTAGAGCTTATAAAATTGAAACTACCAGAATATATATACACTTCAAGGTTAAGATAAGAAACTCAAGGCAGAAAGAAGAAGAACGTACCAATTCCTATGAGCAAAGCAAAGAACCATTTCACCACCAACAAATAGCCCACATTACAGCTTCCCTCTAAGCTCCTACCAATATCAAATTACAGAAAAAATAAAGATTTGATTCTGAACTATAACAGAAACCGAAATAGCAATAGCAAGAAGAACGTACCAATTCTCAATGACTTCATAGTGTTGGGGGTTTGTGTTGGGGGGGGTGTGGCCGTGTGTGTGGGGGTGTGGGTGTGTGGCCGTGTGGGGGTGGGGGTGGGGGGTGGGGTCCGTGTGTGTGTGTGGGGGTGTGTCCGTGTGTGTGTGTGTGTGTGTGTGTGTGGGTGGGGGGTTTGGGGGTGTGGTGGGGGGGGTCTCGGGGTGGGGGGTGGGGTGGTGGGGGCCGGGTGTGTGTCCGTGTCTGTGTGTGTGTGGGGGGGGTGGGTGGGGCCGTGTGGGGTGGGGGGTGTGGCCGTGGGTTTTTGGGGGGGGTGGGGGCCGGGTGGTGAGCTTGTTGGGGGGGTTTGGCCGTGTGTGGTGGGGGGTGGTGGGGGTGTGTGTCTGTGTGTGGGGGGTGGGGTTTGGCCGTGTGTGGGGGAGGGTGGGGGTGGGGGGTGGTGGGGGTGTGTGTCTGTGTGTGGGGGGGGTGGGGGGTGGTGAAGCCGTGTGTGTGTGTGTGGGGGGGTGGGGGGTGGTGAAGCCGTGTGTGTGTGTGTGTGGGCCCCCTCACCAGCTTGTGGGGGGGAGGGGGCGGGAAGGGGGAAAATGGGGCGGGAAACTTGGTTTCCACGTCACACCACATTGTGGTGTGACGTGGAAACCAAGTTTCAACGTCACACCACTAAGTGGTGTGACGTTGAAACCTGGTTTCCACGTCACACCACTAAGTGGTGTGACGTGGAAAACCCCCCCTCTTCTTTTTTTTTTTTCATTTTCCCTCCAACCATTTTTTCATTTTTTTCATTTTCTGAAAAACACTTTTAACGTCACACTAAAATTTTAGTGTGACGTGGAAAAGTTTCAACATCACACTTAGTTTTAAGTGTGATGTTGTTTATTTTTTGTTGATTTTCAATGTCACATTTTTAAATAAGTGACGTTAATTGGTGACATAAAATGGGATTTTTGTAGTAGTGAGAAACACTTAAGAGAAAAAGAGAAGAGGAAGTTTTTGTTTTTCACCGTAGAGTTGTTTCTGTCAAGTTCCTGTATTTATAAAACACAGAACTAACAGACACAACTCTTCACATTTTAAATTCAAATTTAAATAAATTTAAATTTAATGGGAATATTACATATAATATCCCAATATTTCTAAATAATTCTATTCAGACCCCAAACACTTATTTGGGCTAAATTCACCAAGGGTGGACTGGACCTGGACCCAACCCATTTTCCTACACCATGGTTAGCAGATGATGGTAAACGATGATCATAGAAATATAACAAAAAGTTTTATATTTCATTTGTTATTAAAGAATTTCTTATAATGTAAAATGCAGCATAATGCTAGAAAACAAAATAGAAATATTTCAAGTATCAAATTCAACAATAAAACCCCTAAAATACACATAATCCGTCATCATCAATTTTTTTTGGTTGTATCATTCTTAATTTTAAACTTTATATTGTGCAGCTATTTTATTTCAAAATTTAATAATAAAACTAGTTGTTATTATGTAAATAATTTATGATAACGTCACTTATTTCCAAACTATATATCGAAGAAACCAGCTTCAAGAGCATTAAAATGACAAATTCAATTTTAAAGCACACTAAAACAATTTTCCAGTGTTACTTATAAATAAATAAATAAATAATATAAACCAACACAAGGAAAATCTAATTAGTAACGATGCAATTTATACACAAACAAAGGTATAAGTTTGAACCTTAATTCTAATATGGTCTTTACTAGAAAGTATTTACCTCTATACATGCTATTGAATAGTGAGATTATCTAAGCAACATTTTTTAAATTAAAAAAATATTAAAAATTAACAAGTTTTTTATCATCAAATTTATAAGGGAGAATTATAAATAGGTTTCAGATAAAAATTATAAATAGGGATAAAAAAAATATTGGATTCATTTGCATATCCAAAATCTATATTTTTTTTATACAATCAAATTCTATATTTACATGAGATTTGCAAGTAATTATGTTTCTTATCTACAACCTTTTCTATATATATTATGAAATTCAAGAAATCGTTTATATTCCAGCTCACCAAAAAGAAAAAAAAAAGAGCCTTATGCACACAAAAATAGTAGAATCCATTGAGGGAAAAATATCAGTGATGAGCCATGAGACGGGACCTTCATATTAATCTAAGCTGACTGTAACATATATATTTATATATATAGTGGCACTAACCTCTGTCGAATCTTAACGTTTAGTTCCTAGATAATTAAATGTAATAAGCAATTTAACCAAACAGTCGGTATGAGATGTGTGTGTTTCATTTATCAATTAAACTAGACTATTTGTCTATGAATTTTCAAAGTTTGAAGATAGAATGAGAGTATAAAATTATGTATGGTACATGTCTTAGGTTGATTAAGTAATCTTCCATGTCCAATTTATAATATTGAGTTTCTGACTTAACTAAGTATAAGGATATTCTTGCTTACAATATTTCCACCATCTTAATATCGAAACCTAGACTCCATAGACCAATTAAAAATATCTTGAAGTCTTAACTCATGTTAGATTTACAATAGATCATGCATCTCTGCCTTCAATTAACTCCTAGATATCTAGAGAAACAATAGTAGATTTCGAAGAGAGAATATCGAGATGAAAGCCAAGTGGTACATGAGAGAAGAATCCAACCTGCTTTGGTGAATTAGATGGTTAAGGGTGTGTTTGGATGACGCAAATATATAGATAATCCAAATGTTGAGATTAGATCTTTATGTAGATTTCCAAACAAAGCCTTTACTTAATCTCCTCTTTAATTTTGATCAAGGTATGAAAATTAGGTGGATAATTCTACACTTGTAATTCCATCTTCACCCTCGATCCATTAAACTCCAATATGCCCTATAGAATGGAATACATAAAAGTAATATCATATGTCAACAATTAAAGAATAATGGTTATTAATCTATATAACTTGTTGGTTGAGCTAGTATAAAACTTCATCTCTGTAAGGAGGATAATACAAAGATGAGTTCTAGCAAGCGCACATATCGGAAAATGCGAAAATCCTTTGCATTTTAAGCTTTGAAAAATATTAATTTCAAATCCAAAATGGTTTGAATATAATGTATCTAATCTTTTTTAATTTAATGGACTAATATAAAGAATCTTAACCATCTACACAATAGTTAATTTCTAGTTAGAGGTCTATGAAATAGTCCTCTTCCAATTTCCTTTCCAACATTATTATCATATTAAATGACATTATTACGTTTAGAGAACTAATTTCTATTTTCAACCATTATCTTCAAGATACCAAAAAGGTTTTGCCAATGTATACCGTCAATTTTAATTAATGGGAAGAAAAATAAAAGTAAAAACTATAACGTATTTTGGAAAATTTACAAATTATTGTCATCACTAAAACAAATTAGCAAAGCCCCTATATATTGAATTTTTCCGTTACGTGTCAAGCTTTCTCTCCCGTACAAGACAATATTCTAAATTGACTCATGCCCAGGATTTAGGTGACGAACACACCAACCATATGATTTTTCAGATTAAATGATATCCTCTCAAGTACTAAAAATTAAGAACTAACATCATAACTTGAAGCCTCATTGTTTCAGCCATTTTGCACTAAAAGCTTTATTTTCCTTATAATTTGCGAATTTCATCACGTAATCAACAATGTCTTTGTCCCTCTCGGTGGTTGATATTCTATCCTGAGTTGTCCTAATCATAAAAGAAATTGTCACCAATAGTTTGACTCCAGAGAATTAGCTTCCAGACAACAAACTTATATTAATTTTATTTTTTATGTTGGTCATATTTATCTTGAACAAATCGTTTTTAATAGACTAGCTCTAAAATGCGCAAAAGTTCTTCAACTCGTGAAAAAGGTAATTATTCCATTCGGTCTTAAAGGTATGAGCCAGATGATAATTTGTAACTATTAAGAATATTAGTTAGTATGTTTATTTAAAAATGTGTATTGATTTCCTTTGAATTTCTCTCTTATCATTTGCGTACCCTTAATGGAAAATCTGTCTAATGTATCTGCAATTATATACTTTCTTTGTTCTAAGATCTAGTTGACTTTTTTTAAAGAAATTATAAGGAAGCTAAATGAGCCACTTAATTATAACATATTTTGTGTATTATTATATTACATGTTAACTTATAAGTCAAATAAACTAGTTTAGATAAAAAAAATTCAGGCAAATCAATTTATAAGTAATTTATTTACCTTTCATAGGATTTTTCGAAAAAGTTAACTAAGTTATATATTTAGTAATAGAAGAGTCATATATGGAGATTTTAGGAATTAATTTATGAATTGAGAAATATAGTAGGTTCTTTTAGAGGCATAAATATAGTAGATTAAAGTATTACTTAGAGCCGGGAATTCGGGCCGAGCCCGTCGGGCCAGCCCGTTTAGGCCCTAGCCCGAGGAGGGCCGGACTTTGATTTTAGACCAAAAAAGGGGGACCGGGTTTAAACGGGTCGGCCCGTCGGGCCGCGGGCTTAGACGGGCTAGCCGGCGGGCCGGCCCGTTTAAGCCCGTTTATTGCCCCTCCCTTTTTTTAAACATTTTTTTTATTTTTATTTGCTCAAAGAGTTAAATGGGTATGCTATTTTTGTATATATGCATATAGACGATAATAATTTAAATACTTATTATGTTAGATTCAAGTCTCGTATGTCCCACTTTTATACTTTAATTCCTTATTACTAAGAATATTCTATGTAATTGTGGTGTGACTTCTAGTTCTAGACTTAGTACATAATTTATGAGTTGTTGAGTTGGTATATAACAATGCACTAATGCTTGATAAGTTTGTATTTAAATATAATTTGGATCATATATATTTATATTTTTTATTATAGGTCCATTATTTTCGTTAGAAATACATATTCAAAATTAAGAAAAAAAATATTTTAAAAAGGCGAAGCCCGCGGGCCGGCCTGAGGCCCGACGACTTACGAGCCGGGCTTCACAAATAGGGGGTTTTTTTGTTTCAGGCTTAAACGGGCTTGGCCCGTTTAAGCCTGGCCCGCCCGAATTCCCACCTCTAGTATTACTTTTGGGACTAAAACAACAGACTGAATAACATTAGTGGGATATCTGTACAAAGTTGAAAGCTTAGAAAGATTTCTTGTAAAATTAAAAGGTGGGGGTTTATTGAACATATATATATATGACTCAAAATTTAATAAAATTTTAGGCAAAAGTATACCTTTAATTCTCTATTTTTACTGTACAAGTTAAGATTTTAGTTTGGTTCTTCAATTTCAAAAGTATCTCTTTAGTATTTTAACCCTGACATTATTGGTATTAAATGATGATTTTTTTAAACAATGTAAACTTTATATATTAGCATTTTATATAATGTTTGGCCCACGCTAAAATTTCAATGTTAGCATTTCTTATTAATAAATGTTAAGAGTAAAGACTGAAAAAACATTTGAACACTAAGAGACTTAACTGAAATCTTGGTCGATGAACTATATTATTCGCCTTTGGGGTTTTTTCTGACCCCACAACAGAATATTCGTGAATTTGTCGCTAGTGTTTGTCGCAATTTTTCCCGGCCTTTGTGTTTATTTAGGCCTAATCTTAAATTATTCATGTTATTAATTTATCTACAAATTTAGTAGATTACTTGAAAATTTAAGTTATATAGTCGGGGGTCAGCTCTATTTAGCTTGTTTGCTGCGGCAAAACAAATTGTTGTGGGAAAGAGCTGGAGATAATTATTCAACTTTGAATCCCACATTGATATTGATAGTGACCTAATAAATCTAATTGACTTATGGCATCATAAAACGTGGCCAATTATTTAGGGTGCAAATAATAGAATAATAGAAGATATAATAAGGTCCTTTTAAGATATTTTTATTTATATATACTCTTCTTGGCTTATATAGAAGACAGAAAGAAGGGTTTTTTTGTGATAAAAGATAAGGGCTTTCTTAATTTTACCTATAAATAATATCTTTAAACTTTTCATAGAATGTATAACATTAATCTTCATTTTTTGTTGTGTAGATTTTGTTTTTATTGAGTATAGTGTATATTAAAACTACATAAAAATATTTAAATTTGTTATATGTTCAAATTTCTTAAGATCTTATTTTTACACTGAACTACAATCAAGCAAATTGTAATTAAATAAAAATATTTTTCTTTATCTGAATATATCAATGTTGAAAATTATTGTTTGTGATCCGTTATGATAATGGTTCCTCATTAAATTTGATCTTCTCTAATTTTTGGATATCTCAAATAAATCAGATTACGATAACTTAAATTAGCCATTCATATTCAAAATTTATAACATTGATATTAATGAAGGCTCAAACCTGCTTTACCTATTTGTGATAATTTCATAATTAATATTAGGGAGAATTACACATAGGTCCCAAGTAAGAGAATTAATTTCAGAAATGTCCCAAGGAGTTGTTAATGACAACTATTAACAACACCAATAGCCTTGGTTAACAAGTGAAGAAGTTGTCAATGGACCTGTCTGAAATTAATTATCTTGCTTGGGACTTATGTGCAATTCTCCCTAATTAAATTTAATCTACTTTCTTTTTCTTTGAAAAAAGTAAGACAAATTTTTCTCCGTCACTTTTAAATTTGTATGTGCAATAGTGAGGTCATGCAGCACTTTTCATTTAGTGGGTAATAATTCTTACTGGAAACGTGGCCCCGCGTGATATATTTTACTCGCATATTTAAGTATATACAAAAATGTATTGCTTTTCGTATTTATTGTAAGTCATTTTAACTCATTACATTAAACTCAAAGATATTAATTATAAGACAATACTTATATCAAATTCCATAATTCATTATATCAAAATTTTCAATTATACATGGTCGTGTGTTTAAAATATTATTATTTAATTTTAAATATACATGAAAAGGGGCACATGACTGTGTGTGATTGAAGAACTTAATATAAGGAATCTAAGGAACTTGACCTAAAAAAAATTTCTAATTGTTATTCTTTATCCTTATTAAATATTGGAATATATAAAAGAAAAAAAATATGCTCCTAAAAACTATCAAATGTTTAAAAAATAAAGGGTTAAAGAGTAAAATTGCCCCTGAACTTATGCCAAGAGAGCACCTGGCACCTTAAATAAATCTTGAGAGCAAAAATACCCTCAAACACTTGAAAAATGGGAAAAAAAAATACCTTACCCGTTGAAAACCCCAAACGGCCGTTAAGTTATTTAACGGGTAAAGGCAAAAATTCCTTTCAGCACTTAACGGCTGTTTGGGGTTTTTAACGGGTAAGGTATTTTTTTTCCTTTTTTCAAGTGTTTGAGAGTATTTTTGCCCCCAAGATTTGTTTATGGTACCAGGTGCTCTCTTGGCATAACTTCTGGGGCATTTTTCTCTTTAACCCAAAAATAAATGTATATTATCCTTCCTAGGAAACGCCCTGTATATAAAACTGGAGGGAGTAAATTCTCTTCTCAGATAATGATGGTGTCACCTTCTTTGGATACCAGCATGTGTGTCCATGGGGGTTTGGAATAATCAGATAAATTTAATTTATTTTTTATTCCTAATCATGACCCAAAAGTTGATTATATGCTTTGAAAAAGAAACAATATTATTCCTTGTGAGTCCCTTCTAGGTATTTGTATATAATTAATAAAACCATGTTGTTGATTGTTTAATTAAATATTGGTAATACCCAACTGATAAAGAAATGATTACTATATGATACATTTAATCCTGTGGGTATCTTTTTAACATAAAGAAGAAAAAAGAAAATGAAGTTAAAGTTCAGGTTGGCCAGCTTTACAGTCAACTGCATCAAACCTTCATCAAGATGTTGGAATCTAAATCAAACAAGAATATTATTTTCTTGAACTTTATCTATTTATGTATATATATAATTAGTGTAGAATATATTAATCAAGGAAAAATGTACAATGTATCATTCTTATTAACTCTTCCTTAGCTACCATAGGTTTTTTTTCTAACAAAATTACTTAAGTGAGATGATTGACTAATCCATCCTGCTTAGTCTTAAAAACTATGTGTTTGTGTGTGTAACCAAATAGTTGTATAAATTGAAATTTAATGAAATGTCATCTTAAGTATTAAGTTTTTTTTTTTTTTTTTGCTCTGAATCACCTTAAGTAGTAACACTGAACAGGATATTGTAAAAAGAAACAGTATTCTGAAGATGGACGTCTCTATGATGAGTGTAAACCAAATTTAACTGATCTGTCACTAACCTATTCTTATTATTGCTCCATTATTAGCATGATTCAGTGTTTTAATATACTATAATACCTAGAACTTGTAAAACTAATAAGAGATTGATCTTATCATGATTCAGCTTTTAATTTTAAACAAATTATGTATAATCTCTGCAAAAATGAAAATGTAAACAGGGGAAAATTAAAAAAGAAAATTAAAGTAGAAACAAATCATCATATATATACCCTTTGGAAAAGTTCAGAAATTTACTTTTTTTTATTATTTGTTTTTACACACACAAAAGAGAAAAAACAGTTAATTATTTGCATCTAATAATTTTCCCAAAGAAATGGCTCTTCAAGCCTGATGAAACCACTATCAGCTGCACAAAAATTCCAAGAAGAAGAGGAAGAAGGAGAAGAATAAGAACAAAGGCCATTGTTGCCATCATTAAAAAGATCTGGTAAGTCAAACAAAGCAGCCTCCTCTTCCTTTGAAGAACAAGAAGACTGATCTTGAGCCAAACATGATGAAGCCGGCTCAGCTCGGTTCGGCTTGGCTTTCTCGGCTTCAGCTTCCTCAACTTGATCATCACAATGCTTCTTATTAGTTGCCACCTCAAAGACAATAGCTGCGGCTTTTGCGGCGGCGGCTTGGATGTCCTTCGGAGCCGCGGTGGCCGGCCGGGGAAGCTGAGGAGCCAAGTGAGGGAAATTGAGGTAAGCCGAATGACCTTTGATGGCTAAAGCCGCCACATCATGAGCTCGAGCCGCCATTTCTGCAGTAGGGTAAGTTCCAAGCCATATCCTTGATTTCTTTTTTGGCTCACGAATCTCAGAGACCCATTTCCCCCAATTCCTCATTCTCACTCCTCTGTAAGCTGGATGCTTAATATCATCATTATTTTTTTTATTGTTGTTAATTTTATCCTTTTCTTCACTTTTGATCTGCTTCTTCTTGTTGTTGTTGTTGCTAGAAGAATCACCATTCTCATCTGAAACGACACTTGTTGAGTCTCTCTTGGTACCTGAAGAATCTGAGTTTGATGATGATGAAGAAGAAGAACATGATGATGGAGATGAAGAGGATGATCCAAAGCTGTCTTGGGCATCACTTTCCATGTTGATACGTTTCTCAGAGAGAGAGAGAGAGAGAGAGATATGTTTGATTGATTGGTGCTACAGAAAGAATGAGAAGGAGTGAAGGTGCATACAAATAGCTAGGTAGCTGGATGCATTTGGTTTTTTAATTATTTAAGAAAGAAAGTATATTGATTATTGTTGCACATAATGACATAATGTTTATAAAGACTTTGACCTATTATGCATAAATTAAATAAATTGATATTTAAGTTTTAAAATAAATTTCTTTTCTTTTTCTAAGCTTGAAAGTTTATAGGGATATCTAACCAAAATTGACATATAATTCAAAGTTTGAAGATATCATTTCTCAAAATTAAAAACATGTTTAAGAGACTATAATATGTCATTATCAACATATATTAATTAAGAACATGGAAGCCACTTCTATATATAAGTTTATATAAGGGTATTCATCAATGTCAAATTCTATGATAAAAAGTTAATGTATACTTTAAATAAAGGAGTTTTGATTCATTTAATTATAAAATACAGGGACATAATAAAAGTAGAGAAAGAAATTAAAAGAGGAAAAAGAAGGAAAGGAGAAAAAGGAAAAGGAATATAGACAAGCAATAGGGCAAATATCATAACAAGAGTGGTAGAGTACAGTTCAGCTACCTTGTGGCATTCCCATGTGGTAATTGAAAACTTAATTATATATAGAGACTATTGCACCTAAAAATGTTACTAAACCTTGGTTTATTTTCAGTGTCCATATATATCTAGAAGGGCGTGAATCATTTCCTGTGTGTTGAGGGAATTACATGTGTTCGCACAGTATAGAGGAAAATATTAATTGATTGCTTAACAAAAGGGTGCAGGTGGTGGGACCATACTGTTTCAACATTGATTTTCACGTGGATGCTCCCTACTTTAGCTCCTTTATCAAACATATCTAAGCACCTTTCCTTTTTTTTTTCTTTTGTAATTTGTGAGAACTCTAGAAGATATTGTGCTGATTTTGATTTCTGGATATTACTCACTCCTATCTTAATTGTAAGATTATTTTGATTATTTTGATTTTTTTAATACAAAAATAAGTAATTTCAGTCAAAAAAAATCTTTTTTCCTCAAAACTAATTTATTCTACTTATAAACTAACATATAATCTAATTTCATGTGACATATGTTATAATTTAGTGGTCTAATTTGCTTCCTTAACCTCCACAAAAAAAAAAAATCAAAGTGGTCTTATATTTAGGACCGAGGGATTATTATGAATATTTTACCTTTTAATTTGATAATTTTTGGGTCACATGGTTTGCAAAGCTTTTTCTTGATCATTCTATTAAATATCAAAACAATGGTTGATGTTTTGTGACTAATTTGTCCCTTCCCAAAAGTATTCGAATTTAGTCGGTTCATTTTATAGTCTAACTAACTTATCAATAGACAGAGTACTTTAAGTCGAGTTAATTAATACTCTACTTATAAATAGTTTAACTTATTAAGTAATGATACATATCCTTCATTTATATGATTGTATCCATGTAGTCAAAATTTCTTGAATTGAAGAAGAACGATTGGTTCAATCAAAATATTGACCAGATATAAGTGTTTAGTTCAATTCAGTTAATTTTACAAAATTGTTAATTAAATTATCAATAAAAATACTTACTATTATTATATGAAAGGGAAAAAATTTATTTGGAGTAATAGGCTGTTGTCACTTGAAATTAAAACTTTTAATTTTAAATTATTAGAATTAATTATTCATTTTGAGCAGTATAACAACTCATTTTTGCATATGGAGCTTGTCATATTATTCATAATTTATGAATAGTTTCTTACTAACTTACCGTATATATATGATGAAATTGATTAGCTTAACACATACTATCAAGAACCCACACATTTTTTATTCTTATGAATTTTGATATATCTATAGTTTTCTATGTTAAAAAAGACTTCTTTTCTTGGTCAACAATGCTTATGTTTACATATATTATATGGGAATTGAAAATCGTATAAAGCAAATATAGCACACTAGTGCAAGAAAAAATGTATTGAAATGGGCAACATCCACATTTATTTTAAAAAATACTTAATATTTCATTGTACAGTCTATCAGTCTATGAATGTATCTACTTAAAAATAAAATGAAGAAATTGGACTTAAATCAATTAGTTGATAATAATGACAATAGCAAACTAATCGATAATAGATTGGGAAAATTAATTATAAATCCTTTGTAAGGAATTTAATTATTATGAGGTCCCACGAAATCGCGTAATTAATCTCACGTCCCACGCGAAATCACGTAATTAATCTCAGGTCCCACGAAGCTTTTATCGTCTCTCATTTAGTTGTTATCAGCAGCTCAAAAGTTGTTACTGAACAAGAGTTGTTATACATGTGCTCATTTAGTTGTTATCGTAAGCCACAAGTTGTTACACATGCTCATTAAGCTGTTATCGTAGGCCAAAAAATTTGTTATCGCCTGCTCATTTAGTTGTTAGTGACTGAGAATTTCGTAACAACTTTTGATTAGACGATAATAAATATTTGGCCTACGATAACAACTTAATGAGCATGCGGTAATAACTTTGTGTCAGGGACCTAATATTAATTACTCGATTTCGTGGGACCTCATCTTAATTAAGTTCCTTACAAAGGATCTATAATTAATTAGTCCTAATAGATTTGAAAGTTTGAATATCCAAATTATGAAGAAATATATGATTGAATAGCGAAAAATTATAAGGAAAAGAATATATAAGTAATGACATGAAAATGTTTGAATAGAAAAGAAGAGAGGCCACAGTGATAAGTTGTCATAATGACACCAACAACTTCCCTATTAATCCCTATATATAGAGGGAAGATTTTCTTCTCAATCCTGCACAATCGTGAATCTGTTTCCAAATTTCTCTACGTCAGTTACAGACATAACTGACGTAGAGAATATTGAATTTATTATAAAAGAGCTACCACATTTTTTTACAACGCTTTTTTAGCCGACATAAAAAGGCCATATGAATAGTGGTTTTTTAGCAGTGTAATGGTTAGAAGCATTGTTGTCAAACTCGCGAGTTGACTCTCCGATTTTACCGTTTTTACGGCTCCACCTAACCAAAACGTGTCACGAGTCACTCAAATTTATACTGGCTATAAACTCGGTAAAAACTCACGAGTTTACATGTCGAATTTACCGTTTTTACGTTTCTACCTTATAGAAAATCGTGTTAACTTGCTATCAATATCATGCTTATTATTTTTATTTAACCATATTCAATGAATTTATGTATAAATTTCATAGAAATTTGTTTATTGAGTTAGATAAATTATGATTGATATATTTAATAACAACTATTTATATTTAAAATATATTCAAGTCAAATTATTATTATTTTTTGTATTTCTTATTTAATTATATACTAGAAACACGTATTTATTAATAAAGGTAAACTCTTACGAGTTTACGATTCGAGTTCACGATCCGATTTTACATTCTTCTCACGAGTTTACTTAAACTCACGAGTTTGACAACCTTGGTTAGAAGCTAAAACAATTTAGTGTTGGATAATGCATGATCAGAAAATATATGGCATCGATAGGAGTTGGGTGCAAATCTAATTTCAAGGATTTTTTTTTTTGGTCTGAAAATTTCAAGGAGTAGAGATCTAATTTGATATTCTCTCCGGTCCTAAATATAAGATTATTTTGACTTTTTTTGCTGAAATTAAGGAAGCAAATTAGATCATTAAATTATAAGATATATGTCATATGTAATTAAATTATATAGATTATAGGTTAGTTTATAAGTAAAATAGAGTAGTTTTGAGGAAAAAAGATAACTATAGACAATTAAAAGTGATTAATTTTGTATCCTTAATTTTTTTAAAAAAAAGTTAAATTGATCTTATAATTAGGTCCGGAGGGAGTATATGTTTTAACTCTTGGTTTAGGTACAAACTTGGGTACATATGGCTTGTAAATAGATTTTGGATTGGAGATCTAATTTAGAAATAATATTGTATACTGTTAGAATTTAGATTTGGCTCAATATATATATATATATAGACACATACGGATTTTAGATGTATTATAATATAATTGTGGTTCTGGTTTCCATGCTATAAATTTGGTTCAACTTTTTACAGTAAGGGCGAAGGTGCATTTATGTTCTAGAAGTTTTTAATTAAAATCAATATTGTCTAAAAAAAATTTTAGGTGTAATGTTGCCTATAAAATTTTAAATCAGGGTAATGTCACCCATCATTTAGCTAATGTTAAGTTTGATTGCAAATTGTATCAGAATTGCTTATGTGGCAACAATTGCATTCTCGCCTTTCTACCTCATCATGCCCCCTTCCTTTGTCCATCCTTAACTCACATGTTCATTGTCTTCATCGACCAGCTTCATCGTTGGACTACTCTTGTTCAATTTCAATGGTCAGACGCAAGAGACAGATTGTATAGTTTGGAATTCGGGCCGCCTTATCACAGACTGAACCTAAACAGGCCAAGCCTGTTTAGGCTCTCGAACAAAAAATCCTCTTTTATAATGCTCGGCCCTTGAGGTGATGGGTCTCAGGCCGGCCCGTGGGACTCATTTCTCCCAAACATTTTTTCCACTTTCACACATGCCGTTACTAATTAAGACAATGAAATACCTTATATAGATATGATCTAAATTATGTTTAAATACTAAACATTATCAACTCAACAATTCAATATTTAACACACATACAAATACAATTAGACAAACACCAAATCATAAATAGTTAAATACTAAGTCTATAAGTCCATTGTTCGCACACCACAATTAAATAAACTGTTATATAAAATTCACACACCACAATTAAATAAATTATTACATAAAGTTCACATACCACAATTAAATAAAAAAGTAAAAAAAATACATAAAGAATGAAGTCTGAAGAGCTCCGAAATGGGAAGAAATCGGTGTAGTGCCGCCTCGAGTCCGCTCTCCAAGAAATTAAACCCAAGGGGATAGTGGAAGCTAACCCTGGGTGTCAATCTCAAGGAGCCTAGTGTAATTTGATTCCTAATAGCTAATATGCAAATTTGAGAAAGCGGGTAAAAAGCATTTTTTTTGTTTGATTTTTAACGTGAAGTTTGGTATGAAAGTGTGGCATGTTCAAAAGTCAAAGTAAGAGATTAGGTTAAAAAGTGAGATTTGGATTAAAATGGGATAAAGATCATTCTTGATGGATGAAAGCTTCGGGAATCATTGCTTCTAAAGATTTTTAGGGAGTTTAGTTGATTTTCAAAAGACCCCTAAGGGAACCCCCCTAGGCTAAGCTTATGTTAACTTAATTAATGCAAGAACTCCGCACATTACTTAATTTAACCCAAGTTGATTAAGTTCAAAATCAAGAAATAATTAATCATGCAAGGCTTTTAATCCACAATTTGGGCCACCCCACAATTGCTCTAAATTTCTCTCTATACCTTAATCCATTGATGGCCACCCATTCAATAAATTAAGGCCTAAAGAGTGATTGTCTAATGTCTCAACACAATCAATTAATTCTCATGCCATCTCCCTTAAGCAAATAACTTAACACTCTTAATCCACTAACCAAGCCACCTTGCATTAGCACATAATTTTCACAAAGAGAAAAAAAAACTATGAACCCATAAATTTCAATAAACTCAAAGTTAATAAATAGCAATGTCAAGCATTTGAACAAGAAGGAAATAACATAAACATAGTTTCTAACCCCAAAGACATAAATGCACTCAACCAAGTGCCATAAACACACTTAACCAAATGACATAAACGCTTTCAACCAAATGCCATAAATGCACTCCTAGAACCTTAGAAAAGCATAAATACAACAAATGGAAGAAGGATTAGAACTAGAAAAACTCTCATCTTCAAGCTTCAAGCTCATTCCTTGGCTCTCACCACCAATAATGGTGGAGCTTAGCTGCTACTCTCCAAACGGGCCGACCCACAGCCTGATAAGTTGGCCCGTTTAGGCTCGCCGCTTCCTTTTGAAAGCTCCAAAATCAAAGCACGGCCCTCCACAAGCTGGGTTTAAACAGGCAGGCCCACAGGCTCAGCCCGAATTCTCGGCTTCTAGAGAAAAATTGAAGATTAAAAATAAATCTGTACTAAAACCATTATTTACAAACACAATATAACCATAAACAAAATCAAGCAACTTCTAAGACATTTCACAATGACTTGGAATGCACATGGGTCAAGGTAAATGGCAAAAGCCGAGCCTCCCACACATTTGCCATTTCAAACTCAAAATCAAAGCCCCAGTTCTACTTCCCTGCCCATGATCTCTCATCTCCCATAATGTTAGGGTTGATAAAGGTGGGTAATGATGAAGGAAAGCTCAGTGGTCATGGACAGATGAGGAAGAGAAAAAGGTGAGGAAGGGATAGTTGGTGAGGGTGAAATGGTAGTGCAGAGGTTAGAATGAAGAGAAGCCGGGATTATGTGGGGCCATGTCATTTAGTGTTGCATGATGTATTTTTATGCATTTTCGTATATAATAAATATATATATAAATATGATATAAAATTAGCACAACCCTAAAAAATACATCTCTATTTCTATTATATAAAAACTCTTAAAAAACCACAATATTTATAAATCCTAATTAACATGATTAATTTATTTCTTAGACTCCGTAAGATGCTTGCAATCCATATTAAATTTTCAATTTTAATCTATCTTGTGCATCTACCCTTAAAATTATGTATATTATTTGGTTGTATTACGTATGAATGTATTTCTAGGCCATTGTATAAGTGTGTACTAGCTAGTATGCATACAATATTCATTGCCCTTTAAAATCAAACCTTCTCATAAAATTATTATTAACTTTTTGTTGAAATGTCCTCTTCGACTTGCACTCTATATAAGTGTAAATATGATCTGGCCTTCTCCTACAGATTGTTCCAAACATTGTTATTAATCTATACACCTATATACATTTATTTATTACTGTGTTTCTTATCTTATTGTAAGATGCCTACCTACCTTCGGTTTACAATACTACTCCCTCCGTCCCATAATATAAGGTCCATTTTTTTGAATAATTTTGTCCCACAATATAAGGTCCTATTTGACTTTATTTGAGTAATAAATGATTTTTTCCCATTTTACCCATACATTAATTTTCTCACACATTCTCTTTCATCTTCTTTTCATAATTACCCCCTCTCTTACTCATTCATAAATAAGGGCAATATGGTATATTTCCTACACATTTATTGTTTTTAACTAACTCTAACTAATTTTTTAGGAATCCACAATTCGGTTAAAAAGACCTTATATTATGGGACGGAGGGAGTATTTAATTAATTCAATTCTCAACATTTCAATAGTTGGGCAGTAAGTGCAGCCAATAACGTTGGGACTATTGTCTTAACAACCCTTCTCGTGCAGCTTTTAGATTAATCATTATTTTTAATTTTTTTTAAAAAGAGTATAATACTTTCAAATTTTGTTAATTAATTCTTACTTGTCTCATAGGACTGCCGAACTCAGACGAGATTTCAATGGCATGCGCGTTAGGTTTGGTAAGGAGGAAGGAAAAAAAATTAATTTAACAAACATAAAAAGCAATACTAGTACTAGTTCCTTGGTCCTCAGCACCCCCCCCCCCCCATATTCCCTTGATTAAATACGCTGGTTTCTCTCTTAATTTTCCAATCTCTCCGGCGAGCTACAATAATAAAGTTTTCGGATTAATTACACAAAACTCGAATTAACTATTGACCTTACACAAATAATTCATTTAAGTATAAAACTCAATAATATAATTCCCCTGATATTCAAGTCGAAGTTATGTGGATGGCTCAGCAACCATCAATTTTATATTCCTTTACACTTTATTTGTGTAAATAAGTTATAACCAAGACTAATCGTGAGAGTTATTTGTATAAATGTTAAGAGTTTATTGGGGGTTTCAAAGAAACTATTACAAATTTGTTTTTTGAGCAAACGAAAGTGTTACATATTAAAAAGACTATTTATACATAGCATAAAATTCAGGGGAGTTAATGTATAATATTTTGCTTTTTCTGGTAAAGCCATGGGGATAATAAACACCCAAATAAACTGTTTTGAAGGACATACACTAATTTCATAAAATTACAAGCAAGATTGAGCATGAAACCTTCAATATGCCACTAGATTTCACAAAGTATATACAATAATAGTTTGTAGTAGAAAGGCTCTTTCTACAATAGATCTATTGATTATTGATCCATCCTTCCATACATTTATTTGTAGGGGCATTGTAATTTATAATTTTAAATGGAAGGAACTTGATTTAAATTTTATATATAGTTTTTTTTTTACCTGAATTTTATATATAGTTGAAAAATTAGCATTTGCACAAACAAAATTACTAAAGTACAAGTCTAGCATATGGTTATTTTCCATTAAATTCTAAATAATGTCATTTCAAACTCATAAGCAAGGGAAAAATATAAAATCCAACCTATTCGACATGTTTGCAACAGTTGACAAGACTGACTAAATGACTAGTCTATCTATTCACTAGTCTAACCATGCGACTCAATTTTAGGTTTTAATAGGTACCATGTTTTAATATTGATCATGGATTTGGATGAAATTATATTAAAGAAGTGCTGGTATGGAGGCAATGCATAATGCATAATTTATTAAGGAAGATGAAGTTGGAAATTCAAGGAAGAAACGGGCAAGTACAGTGAATGGGGGAGAAAGGGAAGAATTTAAAAACAACACAACTGGTAATATTCCCTTAAGACAAAGGATTTGAAAATTTGAAGAAAGGGGTTGTTGGTTCAACAGTTATCTCAATACTGAAAAATTTAAAGGAGTGTTGGTACGAGGTGGCTTGTCCAAGTGCCAATTGTAAATATAATTCACATGGGGTTGTTTTATTTTGGAGTTTTTCTATGAGTTTGTTAGGGAATTATATATGCGTTCGTTTCTTATTTGTTTCTTGCTCCAATTTAGGTTCCAACTTACAAAGAATCACCGATTCAAAATAAAATATGAAATTTTAATACTACCAAATTATATTATTCAGGAGTTATGGACCATATAACTTGTTCCTTAAACTTTTGAAAATGTATATTCATCTAGTAGTCTTGTTAACAATAAGAAAAGCCATATGATCATCATTCTGGATGGAGAGAAACACGCACAAGAACATCGGAAGTATGATAATCTTAAAATGATACATTGAAATGACTTAATTTTGGGATTAATTTTTTTAAATAATTTAATTATGTCAAGTGAAATTAGTTGTTATTGCCTTAGTTGCAATTGGTGTGTTTGGAATGTCTTATTTTAGGGAATTAAGTGCTTATTTTGTGAAAAAACACTTAAAATGGGTTTTTAATTTTTTGTATGTATCTGGGATAGCTTTTTTCTAACTATGCTTATGGAGTATAAGTACCTTATAAGCATAAGCCCAAAAAGTAGCTTATGGCTTATGATTTATGCTTTTTGGCTATAAAGGAGAGAGAAAAAAATATTATATTTGATCCTTAATATAAGAGTTAGTTTATTAATTTGTAGATATTAAAAATTTAAATAATTAAATTATTTAATTATAGTATATATATATATGTTACATATCTCTCTAAAATAATCATGTTAGAAGAATCATTTTCTTATATTGTATTACTATGATAAAGTAACTTATAAATAAGAGCATAAAAGCATTTTGAATTTTATAATAATAAAATATTTTTTCAATGATTTTAATTTTAATATGTTATTTAAAATTGTTACAATATATATATATATAAACTACTTTTAGAACAGCTAATCAAAACAAGTTTTAATTTGTAAAAAGTCATTTCGGTCCCTGTCAATTCAAACATAAATCTAATTACACAGTCTGACTTATATCAAATCTTATTTATATATAGATCAGATTGAAAATAGTTATTTTTCTAATCGTTATTCCAAACACGCTTGAAGTCAATAAGTTAAAGGTGCCACTTGTTGACCCATTGTTGTCATTGATATTCAACAAGAAACTTTTTAGAAATTAAATGTTATTACATTATTAGTTCTTGTTGTGATTTGATGTCACCATTTCACAATGGTAAAGCCATTCTTGGGGTCATGAATCGGGATGTAAGTATTAGGGGTTATTTTTGTATCTTTCTTCCTTTTGAATTCTTAATTAAATGTCAAGATTCTAAATAAAAATTTAAAGAACCATGCAATTTTGAGTAATTTCACGCATATTGGATTCTTTTAGTATCTCTCAAATTTAATATTTTTTAATCCCTTTGATATTTAATATAAGGTCTATTTGAAGTTTGATCTTTATCTTTAATGTTTGACCTATTTTTAATTGTTTGTTGTGTTTGTCCTGAATTACTCCTATTGGCACACCCTTAACAACTAAGTGTGAAAGGGAGGGAGGGAGGGAGGAGGGAGTAAGAAGATGATTAGAGTGTACCAATAGGAGTAATTCAGGACAAACTAATATAATTAGCTTAACTAATATATCATACTAATTAATTTAGCTAATATAATTAATCTAATCAAATTACATAGATATGTTTCACATTTATGATCTTAAGGAATAATATATTATCATAGTATTACATAAAATAAATTTAAACTATTACATTTATTTTGGACAGTTCACAAGAATATAAAAATAAAATAAAATGATAAAATATTAAATGCGAATAATCTATTGTTAGATTTTTTTTTTGGACATAATCTATTGTTAGATTTAAAGATATAGATATTAGATTTTTAGAAGAAATAGAAGAGAGAAGGGAGCCTTCTAATGTCTCATACACACTCTCACAGATAAAGTTATTTTTTAAAAAAAGAAAAAAGCCATGTATGATTAGTTTTACATGCGATACTTTGATAATCTAGCTATGACTTATCCAATCCTTAAAGGGGTTAAATAATCTAATATCAATAGAAATTGGAATTCTTTTACAAAAATAATAGTTTATATTTCAAGGAGATTGTAAAGAATTTCCGTTGGGAGCTCTCTCCCCTGGGGCACCACCAAAGGTGGGTGAAACCGTTCGGGCCTATTCGATTGGGGGCGCCAGGACTAGTCGGTTGTCGAGGGCCCATGCTGGTAAATCCGGCGTTGGCCTTCAGGTTAACGCCGGATACCTGGACGGTGGTGCAATCGAAGGCCAAAAATGGTCCAAGCATTCATAAAAAAAAAAGAATAATATATAATATAGTATAGGCTTATACTTGGACCACTGATCTAATTCGTCAAAAAAAGCTTAAACTAATTAGGCTGGCTCCATGATTAGGGAGGTCATAGGCATATTCATCCATTTTATGAAAGCTCATGCCACTGAGTTCTATCTGAAGTGGTCAGTCCCCTAAATTGATTGGTGATAGCTAGCAACTTGGATGTGAAAATAAAAAATTAACAGGTGATTATGATATTAGAAAATAAATAATACTAGGATTATTATTTTTAAAATGAGAAGAAAAAAATCTAATTGGCCCCTAAGCCCCGCTTAAATATACGATTTTCCTGAATTCTGGACAATATAGATTAAGCCTCTTCCTCCTTGACCCTAATCCTTATGTTGGTGGTGGGCCCCATTGGCATGGACTATGGCCCACCATTATTTCACATATCTTTAGACTATACCCCGTACATATCAATATCATCCTACCACCCCTCTCCCTCTTGTCTCCGGCTCTCACCAACAAAAGATTTTCATTTTCTTTTTTTCCAGTCTAAGATATATAAAATCCTATAAGTGTTGGGTCAGTTAGACATTTCAAGGTTTAAATTATAACAACCTTCAAGTTTTCATACTTTCAATCTTCTACTATTAATTAACTCTCAATATTTTACTGTTAAAATTGCCGTTAAAATTAACAGTTGTCATTTTCAATTTTAACATTTTTTACTGTTATAACTTTATGTGTTTTTGAATACTTAATAAATACTCAATCAGATCCTAATTATAAGATCAAGATGATTTTTTTGGATAAATTAAGGATGCAAAATAAATCACTTTAAATTGTTTATGTTTAATTTTTTCCTCAAAACTAATTTATTTTATTTATAAACTAACATATAATCTAATTACAAGTAGCTGGTCTATTTTGCTTCCTTAATCATCTAAAAAAAGTCAACTTAATCTTATAATTAGGATCGGAGTGAGTATAAAATATTTCAAATAAGAATTTAAAATATTTTCTTGACCATACACTTTATAAATAAAATGTCAAAAATGAAAATATTTAAAATACATGTAAAATATTAACTTGATCATATCTTTTTTAAAATTATAATATACTTACAATTATATATAAAATAAAAAAGAGTTATTTTTAATGATATATTATACAAAACAAAATATAAAAATTTGATAGTACAAAAACCGTTAACTTTAACGATAATATTATCATAGGATAATTGAGTGTCAAAACATGAAATATAAATGTTCTTAATTTATGTTTTCAAATGTTAGTAAGTTATGTGCAACTGACCCTGTAAAGTTCTACTTGCTAATCACAAATCAGCCACTAACTATCTTATCTAATCACAATCACTTTGCTAATTATGATAGGAAAAAGCATTTTTCCTACAATTACAACAATACCCTATGGTTTTCCTAAGAATTCAGTAATCTATAATAGAAAAGACAAACACTTAGCACAACAATCATACTATCACTGATCATAATCTCTAACTATGTTAGAAAAAGATTTCTTTAACATAGTTAGTAAAGATTTATATGATTAACGATTAATAATTTAGTTAACCATGTTAGATAAAGAGTCACCTAACATGGTTAATAAAAATCAATCACATTCATCAATATACAAATCCCATAAAGCCTTTGGTCATAGAACCAATATTCAAAATACAGCAAATCTAGTAATACAGTTATCCAAATTCAAAAGCATTCAAAGTATATAAATGCGAAAGCAAGTATAATGTAATCTAAGTTTGGTAATATACAAATCTTATTGACCAATTATAGGCATGGGCTAGTCCTTATGTTAGTGGTGCTCCCCACAGGCATGGGCTATGGCCCACCATTTCACATATCTTTTTTTTTTTTTTTTTACCATTTCACATATCTTTAGACTATGCTCCTTACATGTCATCCTACCAGCTCCCTCCCTCCCTCCTCTAGCTCTCACCAACAAAAGTTTTTTATTCTTTTTTTTTTAGTCTTAAATATTGGCTTAATTACATAAAATTTCATGAATGTTGGGCCAATTAAAGGACCTTTGAAGGTTTAAGTTATAAGAACTTCTAATGTTTCATATTTTGACTCTCAATTTTCTACTGTCATTAAAATTAACAGTTTTGTCATTTCCAATTTTAACAATTTTTCATTATTTACCTTGTCATTTAAAAAATTAAACCTTGACAATTTATATATGATTTTATGTGTTTTTAAATACTTAATGAATCTAAAATATTTAAAATATTTTTTTGACCATACACATTATAAAAAATGTTAAAAATAAACATATTTAAAATGCATGTAAAATATTAACTTCATCATGTCTTTTTTAAAATTATAATATACTTACAATTATTTATAAAATAAAAAATTATTTTTAAATGACATATTATACAAAAAAAATATAAAAAATTGATAGTACAAATACTATTAACTTTAATGATAATATTATCAGAAGTTGAGTGTGAAAACATGAAAGTAAATGTCCTTAATTTACGTTTTCAAATGTTAGTGAGTTATGTGTAACTGACTCAAGGGATTTTCTATAATTTCATCTCAAATATTTATTTATTGATCAGATTTTTATTTGTCAAAGCAAAGCAATTATTGACCGGATATCATCAAATAACACAAATAAGAGTTAAGGTTAAGCATTTTACATTCGATAACTCAGAAGACCTTGAAACTGTTCGGGACCAATGCTTCCTAGTTCCTAGCAATTGGATCTTGCAATTTTTTGCTATTGAAAAGAAAATTTGATTTGGCCTTATAATGATTGGAGGGAAACGCTGAAAAAAATCTGAAACCAAAAGAAAAAAAACTTTCAAAAACTGAAGGGTTAGGTTCTATATAGACTTAGGATATCTATGTGGTAGTATGGTAGGAACTAGAAAGACACGAAAACATCCTCTAAATCCAAAAGTTTCAATTCATCACCCCAGAATGATTTAATCACTGTGAAGTTTCAAAACTCTGGGAGAAAGCCAGGGATAAAATTTTGATTACTTAAATACTCATAATTTTAAATATAGAAAAAAATGAAATCACAGCAAAAATTGAACAAATACTACGTAACTAACAACTTTAACATGTCAGATTACAAATTCAACTTAAGATGGTTACAACTAATTGAGGAAATTTTAGATAATTTCACTACAAAATTTAATTTTAGACTTGAATAGGTTATTTGAGAATTCTAAAGTGGGATGTGCATGTTTAATTTTTTTTTCTTTTGTCTTTTTGGCCAAATAAACGAATAAATAACTTTTTGGGTAAATAGAACTTGTTTTCAATTAAAAATAAAGGAAAATTTATTTTGCAAGTACCAATACTTTTTCTCGATTTTTAACTTCGTACCTGTATTTGTTTTTTCTTTTCTCTTAACTAAATCGCTTTGTTCACTTTACCCAAAAAAATGGCTTTGTTCACACAATTAACTCGTGTATGTATAGGGGCAAACAATGATGACAAAGCAAATTAAAGCTACAGCACGAGTTAACGTTTCAAACAAGAGAAAAATTCAATTAAGAGGAAAAAAACAAAAATTGAGGAAAAGTATTTTGTAGCTGGGAAATGGTTATCCCAAAAGTTTTGGGTAGATATAACCTGTTTTTCATTGAAAGGCCAGATGTACCTAATGGGCCTATCTTTTGTTTAAATCTCAAAGTAGGCCCATTACTGAACCCTTTTCTTGTTTTTTTGCCAACCCCTTTGTTGAATCACGCATGCATTATGTGGCAATCGGAGATAACATAACATTCTGATAACGCACCACACTACAATGGTCACTGATTTTGCCTAACATCATTTCACCCAAAAAAAAAAAAAAAAAAAATCAATGGGAGGTGGAACCATGCATGTTGGCTCTTCTCTGCCTCAGCCCAGAAGCTCCCCAATTGTGATATCACCTTCTTCTTCTTCGAATAGTAAGCTTCCTGTTTCAACTGATAATGGCGAAAGTAGCTCTTTGTGTTGTTGCTTTTGTCACTGTGAAATAGGCCAAAAACTAGAAATTGTAAATGGAAAAGAAGGAAATAGATCAAGTGGGTGTCTCCATAATTATGTGTTTGATACGGTTCCGTCTCAATCGGAAGTTGAAGACGCACTTATTGCTCTTCAGAGGTGAGGATTTTAACCTGGAGACTCGTGAATTACTTGCTTCTAGTGTCCCTTGCATTTTTTATTGTTATTGTCCTGTACAATCAATTTGTTTGGGTTTAATTTTTGGGCATTTTTAGACTATAATTCTTTGTGTTGTACTCTCTGCATGTATGTTTAATGTGTTTTGGTTGAGGCTGATTAAAAAGTTTAACCTTTTCTAATTCCTGGATTCAAAGGGTGTTTGAGAGTACTGACATATCGTCCATTATTTTCGTAGTAGAAAGTGATTTTAATTTTTATTCATTTCAACTTATAACTCTATCTGGCTTTACATGGATTTGTTAAATTGGATAGGAAGCTTTCAGTCAGTAGCAATGTTAGTGTGAAAATAGAGCAATGTTACATCTTACCGTTAAACACATTAACGGTCAATGTCAATTTCTTAATAGATTGTGTCACTTTTTTAACGGGATGGGATAACATTAATACGTTTCTAAACTTCGGCAATATTGAACCCAAAAATACTTCCAAAGCAACATTGCTCATGAGTGAAAAACTTCCTGGACAAATTTTCATCGTACACCTTTATTACTTGTTGCACAAAGTAATAACTTGCAACATCTTTAACATAATTTTTGGAGCTGAGAGTTTTAAGGTCATTGCTGCAGTGTTTTGCTGAAAGATTTTGCCTTCATCTTGCTTTAATGTTTAGTAGATCAGTCGGTATTTTATTTGGAGCCTAGTTACATTTTTTTATTCTATTAACTAGAAGCTCTTGTCCGTTTCTTTTCAAGCGATGGTGAAGTCAATTGTGAGCTTTTTCACAGCCATAACTGATCTTAATTAGAAAATTACAATGTAATTCAGAATCATCACATGACATTTAAGTTGATGGGTTTCTACTGTAAACTCTAATATGCCTTTTCAATCAGTTTTCTGCAAGCAGTAACATCAGGGTCATTACAACAGAACTCTGGTACTTATGATTCAAGCATATTGGTTTCTAACGGATATAACAGACTGTATGATGCTTACCGGTTGCTGATATCAGATCCTTCATTTAAGGTGCCTACTTAACCTGTGATTGAAAACTTCTCAGTTTTGTTCTAAAATTAGGTCAAGTCAAGACAATTCTTGACTTTTGGGTGAAAGCATGAAAAGTTCAGTAATTAATAATGTTCTTCAGAGTTTATCATAGATCATTGATGAGTGTAGGTGTAGGAGACTCATCTGTGACATTAAAATCCTAGCAAATTCTGCAACATTCTCTATAGTCTATATCACCATTGATCCTCATTTAATGATAACCAGTTATCCACAGTTTTCCCTCCCTTGAATGCCATTGCTTAAAACTAGAAAATCCAAGTGATTCTGGCTGTTAATTTAGATAATCTTAATTATTCTCAGTTTTATTTTCCACTTGTAAAATTTATCTGACTTTTGCTGTCTTTGTTTTCAACTTCCTCCTTAATTTAAGTATGTCTCTCAAACTATGACTTGCATGTAGAGACTAGTGAGTTCACTGTCATCAGATAAAACAGTTTGGGATGCTGTCATGAACGTGTTAAATCAGAATCTCCAAAACATGCCTAATTCAGGTGTGTTTTCTTTTATCCATATATTTATTTTGTGAGATGTAGGTGTTTGTATAATATTGCTGTCACTAGGGGTATATTCATGCATTTCTTCAAACTACAGCCAATGAACAATATGAAGATTATACATGAGAGAGTGTGGTATGTAACTTTATTATAGGATCAGATACTCTTCCATTAGGACAACCAATTAACACTGAGGAAAGCATTAGAAAATTGGAATCGTAGTGATGGTGCGGTTCATTTTGTCCCTTTAAGCTATCTTTAGAGGTTCTATTCTTGGTTATATACATGGATTCAGTTGTTGCGATGCCACTATATAGCAGAAAGAGACGCAAGGAAATATGGAAAAAGGAAATATTTCTAATAGATTTGGTTTACAAAAGATAAGTCAACCAAATAAATTATAATAGAAATTAGAAAATATAAATCTATAGCAACCTGTATTATTTATAAGCCATATTCCACTAGGTGGGGTTGACTACATAGATTATATGCCATGAATAATGCTAATAATTTATCAGACTCTAGGCAATGCATAGGATCAATAACTTATAAACAAAAGTGTTGGCATCTTACAGACACTTTTCAGTAAAACCTGAATCTAACATGCATTTTTGTCTTTTGATGACTGCATAGTGCTCTTTTTTAGATTTGGCATCCTAAATATAGCTCACATTTTATTTTCACTAACTTGACTTATTTTTCACATTGCGTTATTTATTTCATCAAGGTGAGGTTAGAAGGCTGCGGGTTCCTGACAAACCAGAAGTCAGCATTGATATTTTAAGTTGGATCTTAGATATTATAAAGGGAAAAGTTATGGAACTGATAGAAAATTTTCAGTCACTTATGAATCTTTTATTTGAATCTCATAAGATAGAAAAATCTGCATTGAAAGATCAAGAGCTGGAGGGAAAAGTTAGGTCATCGATGCTTCTCTCTGTAGTTATTCTCTTGATAGTAATCTTGGCCAGAGTCCAAAGGTTGTAATGCTTAATGTCTGAATTGATCAAAAGTGATCAAGAGAAAATAATTGCTGATTTGTGTGTATTGTGTAGTAATGTCTAAATGGTACATTTCTTCTTGTACACATAACTGTTTGTAATAAAAACATTACCATATTCATAGCCAATATTATTTTATTTTAGTAGTCACAGTTTTTTTCCTGCATTCTTTATGTGTGTGTGGGCACGCATCAATATATATTGAGGAGAAAAGGCATTGTTGCTAGCATTCTTGAATTAATCAACAATGTCACTACTTTTCATGGATAAGTTTTCAAAATCAAGACAATAAGTCTGCAATTTTATCTTAATAACCCTTGGGGAACCTTGAAACTCCTTCAAAATCTACCAAGCCTCCAGTGACATTGTTGCTAGCATAATTCTTGAGTAAATCATCTCGTAGACAGCTCGCTGTATGAGAACAAAGCTTTGGCATGTTCAATCTTTCTGCTTCCTCTTCGTTTTGGATCAACGCAATCCATAAAGCCAGATTTCACCAAATCCCTGAGGCCTTGAGACGTGAACAATGCCTTCAACTTTATGCTCAAAAACTCATACTTTTCATGTGAAAATGGGTAAGAATGGTTGTGAAGAGGAAAGACCGATATTCATTTTCCAAGCCATATGCATCTTCAAACTTATTTATCAAGAGTATCTCTTAAAATTTTGATGTTGCTAACATTTAGAGTCTTACTCTAAAGTTTGAACATATTGTTGATGCAATTGGGGGAAGCCCCTACTTTGTTTGATTACTCATTTGATGAGCTCATGAATTCTTCGCAAACACATGAAGAAAGGTTGCTCAGGTGTGGTGAAAAGCATGAAGAAAGGCTTTTCAGTTGAGGTAGCAATTGATGCTGATAGTAACGACAATATGTAGGCTAAAAATGCAATACTCTGAATATGCTATTTTATTGATGAATGACCTCAATGAAGTGACAACAAATAGCTCACACATATTTAGGTTAGAAAAGAAAAATAAATAAACCTAAGAAATCATTGCCACTACCCACTGAACAGATCCTTCGTAATCCATCCATTATTTAAATAAGGAGAAAATAAAGGAGCCACCTACAAACTATCTTTTAAAAAATAAAGAATTAAGTATACTTTTAGTTTATAATATTTGTATCAAGTTTCTTTTTAATTATTTAATTTTGAAAAGTGCACTTTTAGTTTTTTCGCTAGCGTTAGTTTCATTTAAAGGAAAATGTGGACTCATCGATTCTAAAAGAAAATTCTATAATTAAATGCGGATAAAAAATGACTAATTTTAAAATACGAGGTTGCCAACTTTAAAGTACCAAATGTCATTGTCTAAAGTTTTCCAACATTGTAATGTAAGACTTTTTTGCTGCATAATGAATCTTTGAAGGGTGCTGCATAAACCTAGAAATAAAACCAACAGAAAATGCAACATTGCTTGGTGTGAGTCAAATAAATTGAACAAATTCAAAAAAGGAGAAAGATGAGGATACCAGTTTTGGATTATTCTTCAACGTCCCACATAATTCAAAACCACAAACACCCAAAAATCCTATGACATAGCAAACAACAAAAAGAATGAGATCAGAAGCATCTTGGAGTGATCCTTCGTTAATTATGAGGCTTAGGATCGGGAAATACTAATTCATTATGAAGAAGCCAAAATGCTGAAGATAGGAAGCTGTGAATTTTGTTGCCAAGTCTTCCATGAATACAAGCTCTAGTGGAGATGTCAAGATCGATCCCAATAAATATATTTCTTGAAAGGGTGTCATGGCTGTGTTCGAAAATATGAAGATAATTGGCTAACAGATAAAGCTATGTAGTGAATTTGTTCTATTTTTACTTTTTTTTTCAATCCTAAAAAAACAAAACAAAACACACAACGACGACAAAATCTTATCACAATAGGTTGGGCTTATCACATGAATTGCATTACGTCATTGTGTTTTATCATTAACCAAATTTTTGGATAAAGTCATAATTATAGAACAATGGAAACTTATGTAGCATAAACAATGGAAAAAAAAATAATAAAGTATGAGATTCTATGTACCAACAAGTGTTGGGCACAGTGGTAAAGCAGCTGACTCTCTAAGGGGAGAATGTGAGCTCAATCCTTGAAAGCATTCTTATAAGTAGAAGATGGTATCCAACTTAGAAAGCTAAAGCCCAAAAAAAAAAAAGCACCGAACACTAGAAGGAAACTTATGGGGCCAAAGTCCAAAGGCCCTCACTGCCCCAGTTCACAAAAAAAGAAGAAAAAAAATATGAGATTCCGTGTGTTGTGATCATGTTGGTAGTAGTTTAAGAATTTTAATTTCTTAATTGTTATAGTTCTACCCGGCTTCTATTTAGCTTTCTATAGAATGGCGTTTTCTCCCATTCTTGGGGTGATCTTTTTTCGTTTCTCCACTGACTTGGATGTTTTTCTTCGTCTTTAGGTTTCGGCCACTTGGATTTGGTGATGGTAGCAAGGGGTTCTCACAGGTCATCTTTTCATTTACTTCTAAGTAATGGAGGAAAGATGTTTGATGGAGAAGAAATAGGGAATCATTGGTGGTTTTGGCTGAAAGAAAATCTAAAACATGTGACAAAGATGAAGGGAAAAGGTAAGAAGTTGAATATGAAGATGGTGAGAAGCAAGGCAAAAGCGGACATTAATTTTGCCAATGGCATTGGCTAGCTTACCTTTATTATGATCATGGTTGCTCTAGAAGTTTTTCTTGAGTTTCAAGTTTATTTATCCCCCCCCCCCCCCAAAAAAAATTTATTCCGTTATGTGATAAAAGGGTTTCTTGAATTTTTTGTCCAGTATTGGCGTCTAGGAGGTAGGCTCGATTTCGCGTGCCTTTAGGATAACCACCTATACCACTTCTTATGATCATAAAAGACAAGAGTTTAGCCTTTTTGGCTTCGGTTGTTTGTGTTAGTTACTTGGTTTTGATGTTTTATACTTTTATATTTTATATTCTTTCCAATCGGTAATTTGGAGGATTGATCTTGGTTAAGATATATTTCTAATTTTTATCAATTTTTTTTCCCAAAATTACATACTTCTTCAACAAGAGCAGGGCTGACATTAAAACAAGAGAAAGAGAGAGTGAAATACTCCATCTTATTCTAATTATAAGATCACTTTGATTTTTTTTGGAGGAAATTAAGGAAATAAAATTAATCACTTTAAATTGTCTATAATTATCTTTTTTGTCCTCAAAATGAATTTATTCTATTTATAAACTAACATATAATCTAATTACATGTAACATATGTTATATTTTAATTGTATAATTTGCTTCCTTAACTTCCACAAAAAAGAAGTCAAAGTAATAATCTTATATTTAGGACCGAAGGGAGTAAGAAAGATGATTAATGTTCAGCCCAAAAAAAAAAGAAAGATGATTAAGGTAGTTTAGAAAAATCATGTCCAATTAAATAACTTAACAAATACACTTAATCTAATTTAATATATTCAAAAAAAAAAAACACCATTTTCTTCATTTGGTAATGGTAATTGGGTAGTTGTGGAGTAAGCATGAAACTCTCTACCTAGAGTGTCATAACTAGAGTAAAACTGGAAATAGCCATTCAGGAAATTTTCAAAGAAACCCAGAGGCACAATTAAATATGTCAGGTGGCTGATTTAAAAATCAAAAATCATTTTGCCAGAAGGATGGTTCATTTCATAAGAACAGAACACCAAAAGTTGAATGGGGGAAAAAACTATCGCTTGCAAGCGGCATTTACAATATTCAAGAATCATGATGCGCATCTAGTTCTAATCCAAGTCGCAGAATGTTAAAAATCCTCCAAATCAGGACATCCAGAATCTTGGACCTGCCGGCTCCCGATCTGAAACAGAACCTTGGTTAGCAAGCCTCTGAATGCGGGAAGAAAATTCTTCAGCCTGCAAAATATTGATATACTTTAGCTATTGCAGGGGAAAACAAAAGAACAAATCGAACTAAATATACTTCAAAAGGTGGAGAAACTCTTTTCCAAACATAATAAAAATTCAAAACTTATTGAATGAGAACCAAAGTTAATAAACCAATAGCAAGGAATTTAACGGTGTTAATCATAAAGTGCCAAATCAAAGGAGGAACTTCGTAGTTAGCCCCATGCAAAGGGGCTGACAAGATCGCTCTTTAGAGGTGTACCTTTTTTTTTTTTTTTCATTCTTCCTTTGTTGTAGTCCTTTTTCTTACTATCTCGGGGATTTCATGAAACTCTACCATTCCGTTGACATTTTTTTCAATAAACCACTTCATATATCAACAACGATAAAAACTCAAGCATGTAGGAAGCCCTTCCACAATGGTTATTGAAATGGAAAAACTAATTCACTTCATTTATTACCACCTTTAACTCCTTAATATAAAGTCTAGATAACTAATTTGCGGATATTAAAGAAATTGGTTAAGTTAATTATTTATAACAAATATATGTTGATTTCTCTAAAGTATTTTGTAAATGTGTGCAATCAATAGGGATGTTTTAAAGGGGGCATTATAATTAAGGAGAAACTAGATTGAGATCTTGTATTTAAGACCAAAATAAACCTTGTCTAGCTCCTATATTTAGGCCCAAAGGGAATATTATACTTCCTCAATGATAAAAACCAACTGCAGATACCCTTTTCTATAACCACTGACCATCAACGCTGATTCAATTAGTAAGAACCTAAGTATGCATGGGAATCCTCGTCTAAAAGCCAGCTACGGTGAAATGGAAGGATTAGCCCATAAACTACAGTACTCTGTAGAATAACCAATACAACCAAATGTTGGACAACACAACTCAAACAATTTTGATCTCCATCAATTAATAAAACCATGATGAATTCTCCCATGATAAACACCCCTTGTAAGAACTTTTCTCCTGCCATATCATGCACAGGATCTATTCTGCATAAGAGTGCTACTGTTGCATCACCAAGTAACTTCAATACAAGTTCTAATATTCACCCCCACATAATTTTGATAAGGACATTATGATATATTTAACTCCAAACGATCATTTATCTTTTTCCATCAGAAACCAAACATTCTTGCCAAGTGCCTGTTTGGGTGAGATATGAAAAAAAAAATACACTTTTTATGGGTAAAGCATAGTTTTCCAATAACTACCCCAAGCACCCATCAAAATAAAAAGGTGCTCGTTACAACAAAACCACAGTTTCATGAGGCAAAACCATGGTTTTGAGAAGGAGAATTTTTAAGCTTCTGGGGGGAAATACAAGGTAGTAAATATTATCATTACACAAGTCAAAATAGTCAACCAAAAATACCCTTACCCACTCTCTTTCCCCAACAGATTGACTTATGGAATTCACTCATAAAAAAGTGATTTTGACAACAATCATCCAAATACTCTCATTTTATCAAAATCATTTTTTTCACAAAATCTATTCTCTAAAATCACTTTTACCACTTTTTCTACAGAAACTATTTTTGAAAAGTTAATCCGAACATGCTCTAAGATAATAAAGCAATAGACATCTTGGGATCAACTTGAAGGTATCTTTACATGACTCAATACCAAATTCTTAGTAGCTTGCATGTCAAAATGGGGAAATTAGACTTTGCTTAGGGTACTGAGTCAAAGTAACAAAACCAAGCCATATTAACAACATTTATGAAAGCACGCATGCAAGTCTCGCTAAGATAATAAAGCAATTGAGTGCCTGGGGTCAACTTGAAGGTATCTTCACGACTGTCAATCCCAAATTCTCAGTGACTTGCAAGTGAAAAGGGAAAATTGGATTTTGCATATGGTATTGAGTCAAAGTAACAAAAATGGGCCATTAAAAACCCTCATGCATGCATGCACTTATGTGAGTTCCATTTGGAGCAGATTCCAAATGCAATGTTATTGATTTGGCAAGCACGTAAAGCAAATAATGCCAGATTATAAATTAAAAAATTAAAATTAAATATAAAAAAAGATGCAAACCTTTTCATCAATCCACATTAGTGAAGTTAGTTGATTGTTGAGGATCCGTACGACTGCATCTAATGGGTTCATCCCATCTAGAGCATCAAGTTCTCCACCCTAAGAAAATATTGTTGTAAGCATCACGTCTTGATGTTTTCAGTTTTAACAAAAGAGCATCAACTACAATGTCTACCTGGCTCGCATTAAGGGAATGAATAATTGACTTTATCTGCTCTGTCATCTGCTCCATTTCCCTCTCTATGAATTCAGCTTGCTCATACCTTCAAGAAAGAAAAGTAAAAAATTATAAAAGGCCACAAGAGGATTTAATGCCCCAGGTGAAGACAAAGGAGGGAAGGACAATAAGATCACCAATCTGATGATTTGCCAGGAAAATATGGCTTCATATACATCAGCACTTAAAGACTTAATATAAATCTTCCAAGTATCACAGAACAGGTTCAGCATGCAGAGAAAATTTGTCCAAAAACTATTAAAATTTTCTGAACTAAAACATATAACTGATGAAACATTGCAATCCCTAGAAAATTTTTTCATGCTGTTACAAGAACTATCATACAAATTTAATCATGAACTAACTCAGCTCCATAATTGAGATAACACTTATGTAAGTTTTACAAAGCCCTCAACTCCTAACTCATTAAGAACACATAATCTAAGACCGATTTAAGGTAACCAGGCAGCACAATAAAGATACAAAGCCTGCAAGATTAATTAGTACAATTTAGATCAATTCTTTAGCACCGCACACATAAGTTGCAGAATAATACACATGGTAAAATTTACATAGCCCATGTAGACCAGCTTTTAAAAGGAGTTATCTTTTAATGTGGTCTTGAAAACAAAATGGCAGTGCAAAGTTCAAATACATTGCACCCTGTAATGTTCAGTCAATAAGGTACGAAAATAAAATTGACAATTTAAACACCCACATTGCATCTCTTGTAGATGCCGCTTCATCATCAAGAAGCAAACCATGCTCATCCTTGTAAATACGCTCAGCTTCTTCCTCCATACTTTGCAAAGCCTTATCAACCTAAAATAATGGCAACAATAATGAGCATGTGTATAATTCACAAAGCACAGGTGTTCCACAGGCAATAGTACCGTTCATTTAGAACAAAAAACATAAACAGGAACTATGTTGCACCATTAAACTCACAGTAAGAGTCCACGAATACTGGTTATATTGGATAAAAAAATTTTGGAAAGAAGCATAGATACACTAAAACAGTACTTACGATGGACAAAATATAATCAAAAAAATATGGAAAGCATATACTATCGACAGACAAAATATAAGCACAAATTATATCTAAAACATAAGCATGTTCATTAAAAAAAAATATATGTAGTACTATTTGTTTTTAAAACAAAAAGAGCACCAAAAGAATTTACCAACAAGTATTCAGAGAAATTGTCCTTAAAATACCTCTTGTTGATGGGTCTCTATCAACTCCAGCTGACGGTCCAAATTTGACTGGGTCTCAACTACTTTTGCCACTTCAATCTAAATTTAGAAACATTAGAATTAGAAATCAGCTATAAAGTGAGACAGAAGACTAATGAGTAAATGTTAATATAAGATGTTATCATGTTTGTCACAGAAAGATCGTATAAACATAGAAATAACCTCAAGCCTTAACAGAACGTCGCGATTCTGCAGAATTCTGCGATCCCATTCAGCTATTGCATTTGCCTGTTTCCTGAATTTCCCAGTACGCTCTTGCAGCTCAGCATTCCACTCCTTGATAATCTAGAGAAATCTATGAACTTAGAAGGAATTTGTGTGTAGATAGAGAAAGAATTATATTGTCCAAATCAGCAAGCAACATTTAGCAATGCTGTAGAAGAAATATGTTTTTGACAGATTTTCCATCCATTGTCCCAGTTGCTATAGTAGAAGTGTGCTTTTGCAAGCCATTTGCGTGATTGTTTTGGCCTATGGTTTTTATACATGTGCAGCTAAATTTGTCCACAACAAGTTTATGAAATATTTCCCTTTTCAACCAAACTTTCTCCTGTATTCCACAAGACTTTTGGAAGCAGCACATTTACTTAGCATCCTCGAAAGAAAAATGCCCAATCCAGTCTGAGGCAATAGCAAAAACTTGATTTCTCACCTCTCTCATTTTCAGTATAGCAAAAACAATAAGCCCACAGAAAAATAAAAGTATAACATGGGAAACATATAAAGAGATTACCTCCTCGACAGTCTTTCCCGTGATCTCTGATGGTAATTTTGGTGCAGCAGTTACTGAAGTGCTGACAGTTGAAGTGGTTCTATTGGAAAAGTAGAAAATAATAGTCAAAATCTTGAAGTTTGAAATCTTGAAGATTATAAAAACATGTTATGGTTGTAGAAATAGTAATTTTGTAGATCAGCCAGATCTTTTGCACACAAAAGTTAACAAAGGGTGATCCTTGCAGGAAAAAAAATGATAGAATATAATAGGTATAGGACATCTCAGTTTTTCATGCATCAAAACAGAAATCATTTTCCAAGATATCTACCAAACATGCTATTGGTTTTGGAATTTGATAAACTGTTTCTAGCAGTGGATTAAAAATTGTTAAGGTTCAAATTTGCTTTAATGATTTGACTAACTAGAGTTGAATTACCTATCAAAAGAGGATAACTACTTTAAGTTCCATATTATATTTTTTAAAGGTAATAGACATTATGCATCTTATAAACTGATTGGAAAATAAGCCTTCGAACTCTCAATATGTGTCACAATCTAACAACGATAATTTAACTTTAAATATTGAGGAAATTAATTTGGGATAATCCAAAGAAAGAAATAAACTTTTTAAAATTAAAGGGACAGGTGGCTTAAGTTTACAAGTGGGACTGAATCCACAACCTCCAACTTAGAGGAGTTTACATGCCACCAAGCCACAAGTACATTGGCGAAAAGAATAAACTACACAGTGCCAATGCAAAGTGCAAATTGTTGCAATAATCAGCTATGCAGTGCAATCCACCCTGGCCCCAGGACTAATTACACAAGGTCTGCAAAATTTTAGAGCACCTAGTTCAGAATCAAAATGTAATGACCAATCATGCAGTGCAATCCCCCGGGAACTAAATACACAAGATGTGCAAAAGTGACAGCACCTTGTTCAAGTAATTGAGATAAAACAAAGGAAGAACAAAAGTTCTTTTACTGCATAAAAGTGCTTAAGAGCACCTGTGACGACCAATATATTTTATTGTTAGAAACAGAAACAAGAAAATTCAAAAGTTACTGCAAATGCAGATCAAAATGCTTTAGCCACTACCCAAATAAAGTGTACATACCCACTAGTGGAAGCCACAACAAGGGGTGATGATGTCTGTCCCGCGGTAGTGCCAGAAATAGAAGTTGCTGGAGCTGCAGAGGATGAAGTGGTAACCCCTACAGAATCAGAAGAGTAAAAAAAATGAGACATCAGGCTTAGGAATGTAAAAATACATCATGATGCAATAGAATAAATAACTTTATATTCAAGCAGGGTATAATTCCAAAAACTTTTTGGTATCATCTATCTCACATAGGGCACAGAGGAAGATATCAAGTTTAAGAAAAAGTACTTATATTAACCAAATCATGCAGACCACCAGTGTTTATGAATTTAAAAATAAGAATGCACCCTAAACCAATGGAGCAAAGAGTTGTCAATAAAATTAAAATGAGACAAAGTAGCCCCATGACTCCTGGATGCTTACAGCCCCCCCAACATCATGCAGTATATTTGTCCAAAACTTCAGATTTATCAAAAATCTCTGTACACTCATATAGACAATTAAAATGTATCCAACAACATAAGTTACTTCCAGAAGCACATATCACCAGTGTGGCTTATTAACTGTCAATATGATCTGTAGGCATCAATGTCAAGCTCTTTTTTATTGGGACTCAAAATATAATCCTCTACAGGTCCTCATAGCTTACACTAATCCTGTAGTAGTTCATGTCCTTATAGCTTACACAAACATGTAGATGAGGAGAAAAAAAATCCTAACAATACGTGTGAAGTCTCAGAATTGATATCATTTGCTTTTTCTTTTGTTCAGCTCTGTCTCTTAAGAATGAAGTTCAACAGATAATAGTTTGTTAACTGCAAATCCAAAAAAGCTTTATCCCTAGGGAGGCTTCTAAGGATGCAGCAATTTCATTCCCATTTTTGCCTTCACAAGCATGATTACGTACTAAAGTCATGTCGTGAACACAATCTGCATTCCCGGCAAGTCTTATCACAACCAATTCGTTCTCAAAACAAGTATCTGCTTCACAAATTTTACAAAACTCAACAGTAGAAAAACCTTGCAAGAATCAACAAAGCAGTAGTAGTAATCAGTGACTAATTCAGGAACCAGCAGAACCATGCATAAATGAATTCTAGAACAGTCACCAAACTCTTATCTGCAAACTCTAGCATGTCTGCCGCCTAGTAAATTTTCACTCATCGTCATGAGTAGACTTATGAGATTGCTGAGTTACAAACTAACAATCAATAAATTTAACACTCCACATCACTAAAATTACAAAACAAATCATATTCATGATCACTTCCCCCCAATTTCTAGCAATAAAGCACATCCCAAAAGCAAAGTAAAACATCAAAATAAACCTTCATGAAGGATAGAAAAGGCCTCTAAAACATAAATGAAGAAGAAAATCCATCTACTTTACTTTAACACGGATAACAACAGAGTTTAGCAAAGGCCAAACAGCATACTCCCTCCCTTGTTAATGGATCTAGTTGACTTTTTTTGTAAAATCCTAAGAAAACTAAATAAGTTACTTATAAATTGAATTTCTTGAATTTTTTCTCTAATCTAAACTAGTTTATTTGACTTAATTGCTAATATATAATCTAAGAATACACAAAATACATTATGACTAAGCGGCTCATTTAGCTTCCTTAACATCCCAAAAGAAAAAGTCAACTAGGTCTTATATTGAGGAGGAAGTATTTACTATCCCACTCACCAAATGCAGGTGCAATGCTGCCTGACACAGCTGGTGTTGATGAGGCAGAAGTGGGTGCCTTAGTTGAGAAAGAGAAGCCAGAAGTAGAACTTGCAGAAGCTCCAGAAGAAGCAGCAGTACTGCTAGTGAGACTGAAACCTGTGAAACCAGAAGAGGCAGCAGCAGCAGTAGAAGCAGTACTTGCAGAAGAAGAAGTCACACCAAACGCAGGCACAGAAGTAGATTGAGTTGTAGAACTAGAAGCTGGGGTTGAAACAGCAGTAGTGGTCGTAACAGTTGAGAATAGTGGAGCAGCAGAAGTTGAAAATTGAAAAGATGTCGTCTTTGTAGCAGGTGTGCTAGGAATTGAACTCCCTGAGGCTGCATTGGAAGGGGGATTCCCAAATGAGAAGCCGGAAGTGCTTGAAGTGGAAGGGGTAGCAGAAGTTACAGCAGTGGGTGTAGATGGCTTGGCAAATGCTGAAGGACTAGAGAAGGAAAAGCCCGAAGAAGAAGAAGAAGAAGATGATGATGAAGAAAACAATGGAGCTGGGCTTGAACTTGGAGTGGTGGTAGCAGTAAAAGATGAAGCAGAAGAAGAAGCAAACAAATTTGAAGCAGAAAATGGAGAGGAAACAGCTGTGGAAGAAGAAGAAACAGAAGAAGCTGAAAACAGAGAAGACCCAGAAGCTGCGTTAGAACCTGATGCCCCAAACAGTGAGGAACCAGAAATAGCCCCTGAAGACGAAGATGAAGTGAATAACGAAGGGGAAGCACTCGAAGAAGATGAAGATGCAGATGAACCAAAAAGAGACAACCCGGAATTCGCAGATGAAGCAAATAACGATGGAGTAGAAATCGAAGAAGTCGATGCCGCGGAACTAAAACTGAACAATGGAGGCGCCGAAGAAGCGGCGGTGGATCCGAACCCGAATGCCGGAGTGGGAGAAGAAGAAGAAGAAGAAGCAGAGGTTGAAGAAGAGAAAAGAGAGGAAGATGAGAAAGAAGCAGAGGGATTGGATGGGAAAGAGAAAGAAGGTGCGGGAGAAGAAGAAGAGGAGGAGGAGGAGGAGGAGGCTAAAGGGGAAGGGGAGGATCCGAAGGAAAATCCGGTGGTGGCGGTGGCGGCGGAGGATGATCCGAATGAGAAAGGTGAAGGTGAAGAAGATGAAGGGTTAGAGAAGGAAAATAGAGGTGAGGATTGGGTGGAGGAGGAGGAAGAAGAAGAAGATCCAAAGGGAAAACCCGACATTGTTGCGCGCTCTTGAGAGCACCAAGTTGGGAATTTGAGAAACTCAAATGACTGAGAGTGATTTTCAGTTGCTTCCGAGGGTTTAAGCTCCAAACTGGTTTTGTGTAGTCTCTATCTATGCTGGAAAGCGAAGAAATGTAGATTGTTTTCAATTTTTTTTTTTTGGAGGAGAAAAACATTTATTGAGAAATTATTTATATTTAGCAAAAATGTAACGATGGAAAATTATGGCTTCTGTTTTTAATTTTTTATTTTTGAAATACTTTTTAGGGAAAATCCCAATAAAATACCTTTGAATATGTTAAAGGACAAATCAATCCCTCAACATTTAGAAATCCCAAATCAAGCCCTAGGGATCAATTTGGGATTTGCATATGTTTGTAAAAGACAAGTCTGCCCCTCCTCACATACCCTACCCTCCAACAGCCCTAACCCTCCCTCTCCAACAACCCCAACCCTCCCTCTCACAAACCAGACACGACCCTCCCTCTCACAGTATCATCTCCGCCACCATCTTCATTTCTCCTTCGTCTGCCCAGAAAATCGCGAGAGAGAGAGAGAGAATCATAGCTGGAAACGGGAGCCTCTTCACCGGCGACAATCTTAGCTCTGAGTTCGTTGAAGGTTCCATTGAGTTGAAGGTCCCAGAAGGTTGGAATCTGATTCTGCTCAAGAATCTGTACTTGTCGTGTGATCCTTATCAGCGAAATTTAATGAGCAAAGTAGATATTCCCAAATTTTGTTACACTCTTGGCGCTGTAAGTCTTTTTCTATGCATTACTTTCTCTTTTACTGTTCTTTGGTTTCCTTTGCCTGCTGCAAATTTTGTGAAATGAGAACTGATTCTAAGAAACCACTTGATGGATTCTTGTATGATATGTAATTTGTGACATTCATTTCTTCCATTGGTTTTTGTTTCTTGCTTCCGTTTGCTTTGGAGTGTGACCGCAAGGATTTTAATAGAAGAGTCTTGCACGCACCAAACCAAACTGATTGGTGGTAGATGAAGATCCAATTCTGTTTTTTGTCATTAATTGCATTCAAAACCGAACTTGAAGAAGAGCCACAGCTTCTATGCTTCAATCAGTGGCTATCTCAATTGCTGAATTTAATCTTAAATCCTACCTTGTGAGTTCTTTGTTTAACAAACCATGCATAGCTTACCCGAACTCATCAATTCTGCCCATGAAGTTGGGGTTGCCTATTTTGATATTAACAAAGTTTCTGAGTGAGATTGGCACTCTATTAAGGACATGAGCCACACTTACCCCTCTATCGTTCCTTGATTTGGTCTCCATTCATGGTCATTTCTAGTACAAATATCTCATTTTTATTGTTTCTTCGTTGCCTTTTGTTGTTGGGTTTAGTTATTGGGCTGTGAATCAATTAATTGTATGTAAATTCTCTATCTGCATGTTTATTTCAGAGAGGAGCCCCAGCTGGGTTGAATTTCAGAGAGGAGCCCCACTTGATTTGAGTCCATCAAAGAATATTTTAATACTACGCCCTCTGCTGCAATGGGAAAGATATCTCTTTATTTCATTTTTTTCCTAAATCATTGCTCTTGTTACAAGAAATTGGGGTTATGGATTATTGATTATGTTCATGTAAGCGGGTGATGATGATTGTTGAGTGGCTTAAAAGAAAAATAAATCATTATGGCTAAAGAAGGACATGATTATTGTGAGCAATGTGTAACTCTAGTATTATTGTGTGTTTAACATTTATTGCAATAAATTTTATTTTTTAGGTTATATGTAATACTTTTAATTTATTTCAGATTGGTTTGGACAAAGGACCACTTGCAAAGCATTCTAATTTCTCATATCAGGTGTTTCCTTCTCTTTCCCCTGATACTTAGTGCCATATTGTATCTCAAAGAATGGTAAAGTATCCCTGGATTGAAGGTAGAAATGGTTTATGGTGTTCTAATTTCTCAGTCAGGCCAATTTGCAATTTACGGGTTATGTTGTTCTATGAGACTGTTGAGGTGTGATTTCGTGTATTTATTTTGTAAAATGTATTTCATCGTAGCTCGATCATTTCACTGCCGTGTTAGATAAATCAATATAATTGAGATGATCTACCTATCAATTGAATATGCTTTCCATCTTTCTTACGCAAGCTTAGGAAGAGTTTGGACAATTTTCATGACAGCTTTTCTTTATTCTCTTATTTATTTATTTATTTATTTCTGTTATGGTGGGGAGATGTGATTTAAATGATTTATAAGAAAAGTGATATATATTTTTCTGGTGCTAAATTGAATGATATCTTCCTTTTACATTGAATATTTTGGTTGTCTCACCACCTTTAAATCTTGTCTATTTGTTGGTTTATAATGCCCTTTGTTTTTGTTCAATTAATTTATGGTCTCTCCCTCTCTCCCTCCCAAGTCGCATCTCAATTGATTAGAGATAATATCACTGCAGATCAATTTGAATTTGATTTCTTTGGGAGCATGGTAAGAGTAATATTAATATCATAAATGTAATGCAAAAAGATAAAACATATGTCCCTACAAGGGGTACCCATGTAATAAATTGCCCTTTTGTTAAAATTGTTACAAGAAGCAAAAATGACAAGTCATCTCATGTTGGGGACATGTGAATAAAGTCAATCATTATCTTTTGTGAAAAAACTATATTATTCAAGTTGTTGAAGTTTTTGGAGATTTTGTGACACCAATGAAGCCATGCCTAGATATTTAAGTTCTAGGTGATTGAAATTTAAGGAAAAATCACTTGCCATATTATGTCATCATGTTACGTGGTTTATGATTTGAGAACACCTCTGCTATCCCATTGTCAGCATTATTTTGTTGTATGTTAAATCTTCTAAATTTTGTTTTAAATATTTGCCGTTGTTTTACTTTGTTAAACTTGACGAAAATTGGGGACATTTTGGTGCCGTCGCCAAGGCCATAATTCTTGGTTTTGCGCATTATCTTATGATGCTTGGTACAACTGTGTTTATTTCTTATGCTCTTGTTCCACAGATGGGAGGTGACAATGTAAGTAGTGATCAACATAATTTACGGAAGCAACTATGTCTTGATCTAGTTTGGGGTTATGTTGCCAAAAAAATCAAACCATGTGATTGAAATCATGGTCATCATAGGAAGTCACAAAGCTCTATACACGAGTTGCAGAATCAAGCTCCACTTATATAGAACAGTCGTTGGGCTAGCCTTCCACCAGAGCTTCTTTGCGATATTATCAAAAGATTGGAAACAAGTGAGAATATAGATCCGTTTTGTTATAATGTATGGAATGCTGAACAAATTTCGCTATTGGTATGTTGCATGAAAGGTTGAACAAAGTTCCCTTTTGGTATATTGTATGGAATGTTGTTGAATTGGACAATTTGTATTGAATGAAGTATGGGACAAAGTTCTGTTTTTTGTATGTTATATGGTGAATTTTGGTGGTTTATTCATAGGTATCTTTGAATATATTTATTCAAAAACAAACAACTTTTAACAATTTCATCTTCATTATTAACAACTCCATCGTAGGAATTAACAACGTGGAAATAACGATTAACAACTTAGACCCTCCTTGTAATGTGAGCATTTTTTGCTCCAGCCATTAACAACTTCATCTTCACCATTAACAACTCCGTCTTCACCATTAACAACGTCAACATCGTTATTAACAACTCGATCGTAGGAATTAACAACGTGGGAATAGCGATTAACAACTTAGACCCTCCATTGGAATGTGAGCATTTTTTGCCCCAACCATTAACAACTTCATCTTCACCATTAACAACTTCAACATCGTTATTAACAACTCGATCATAGGAATTAACAACGTCGGAATAGCGATTAACAACTTAGACCCTCCCTTGCAATGTGATCATTTTTTGCCCCAGCCATTAACAACTTCATCTTCGTCATTAACAACTCAATTGTGGGAATTAACAACGTTGGAATAGCGATTAACAACTTGCCCATGTCCAACTGAAACTAAACTTCTTTGTTGATAACACAGTAAAGTAGCAACATAAAACCATATTCTTCATTGACATAGAGCTTTTTTACATATTCAATGACAAGTTAACATTAACATCATCTTAACACTTAATGTTCCCTTATCACTAAACCAAAAAACATCAGTTAAAACATGACAGTTGCTGTCAGCGTTAACAACTTCAGCGTAGGAATTAACAACGTATTCATAGGCATTAACAACAGTGTCATACATATTAACAATCTGTAATGCTGACAGCAACTGTCATGTTTGCAGTTGCCCATGTCCAACTGAAACTAAACTTCTTTGTTGATAACACAGTAAAGTAGCTACATAAAACCACATTCTTCATTGACATTAGAGTTTTTTTACATATTCAATGACAAGTTAACATTAAGATCATCATGCCACTTAATATTCCCTTGTCACTAAACCAAAAAACATCATTTACAATTCGCTGCCATGGTATTCACAAAATGGCCAGCACAGTGCCAAACTGAACTCCCAAAAATATGAGTCAGTTCTTCAAAAACAAAATACTTCACTACTTTGTGACAAACTTTAGCTTGGGTTGGGATTTTTGCAGGTCCTTCTTGTGTGACCAGCTTGATGGCATCTTGTACAATGATAAATCTTCTTATCTTGAAATAGTTTCTGAACAACAATAGCTAAACCCTTCGATTAACAACTGCATATTTGGTTTTAACATTTATATCATAACGATTAACATTTCTATCATAGCGATTAACAACTCAATGACTCTGTAATTACAATTAAACCATATTTTTGCTGACAGAACAAAGTATAACTCCATATATAAGGATGAAATGAACTAGTTGATTGTTAATAATGTAGAATACCCGTGGATTAATACAAATTCCATAAATCCTACTATCTCAGGAATTTACTAAAACAACCTCACAACTTGTATGCAGATTATCATGTTTACATTTAGTATAAACAAGTAAAAGATAAGAGCCACAGGGGGGAGAGTAAAGCTCAAGGAAAAGAGAACATATTAGAAAATGGCAACTACAACCTAATCAAATGGGGGAGGGCTGCATATCAAAGGAATGAAACCAACATAGTGAACAAACAAGAGATAGGAAAATGGATGGTTACAAAATCATATTCCACTTCATATTTGGGCACACATATCTTCAAAGGCCCTGCTTAATACCATGTCTTCATAGAGCACTAAAGCTTCCTCTTCAGTAAGAAGCTACATACATAAAGAAATAAAAACACTGATATGAAATACTTTTATCCTTCCAATACAATAGGCTCTTACTTCCAAGTAGATTACAAATCAATAACGCAAGAGATTGAAGCACATGAACATTTAACATACACACACAAAAGCACGAAGAAGGAAAAAAAACTAATAAAAACACTGCACTTGAACCCACTGAATGAGCTCTTTCTTTTTGGGTTGCAAAGCATGAAACAAAATTCGGATCAATTGTATTAAAAGCTTAGACTTTTCAACTACCCATTCCACAGAATCCATTATTTTAAGACTTTTCAACTACCCATTCTACATAATCCATTTTAAAAGAATACCCACACACAAACTCATCGAATAGCTATTCCCAAGAAGCAAAGATTCATGTAAAAAAAAAGAAGGGTATAATAAAAAGCTAGTACTCACCAGATTAGAGTGAGATTCGACCTTCGTTTCCTTGATACTGAGTTGAACTCTAGCGACTCTTTTGAAACCTGAAGCCACGTGGGCCCCTATTCTTGCTAAGCTCTCAACGATAAAGGCCGACAGTCCTTCATGTAGCACGTTGAACGGCTGAAACCAGCAAAACATTAGTGAAATCATGCAAGGAAAAAAGGTCATGGGGAAGGAAGAAGGAAAGAGGGGTTGACTTGACCTTGCGACTCTTGCGGGTGACTGGAATATGGCCGGCGGCGACCCTGTCGAGGTGAGATTTTTTTCAATCTTGAACCCAACCCCAATCCCTCTCTTTGCCTCCACTATTAGGGGCATAAATGTCTTTTTACCAACATTTAGAAATCCCATATCCATCCCTAGGTCTGATTTGGGATTTCCAAATGTTGAGGGACTGATTTGTCCTTTAACATATTCAAAGGTATTTATTTGTCTTTTTCCCTACTTTTTACGAAATTGCTTTTAAAAAAAAAAAGTTTTGGAAAATAAATTAGAGGTACCTGATACTCTTTCTTATTGATTCAAATGACTAAGCATGAGTACAATTTATAGAGATGTTAGAGAGGAAGAAGTAGGAAATTACAATCAAATTACAAACAAGAATTAAATGCTTAGAAGATTCTAGGAATATAATTTCATGGAATATGAAATAATAATCAAGGATTAACTATCCTCAATCATGCTGATTTATTTTGATTGATTCTAACACTCCCCCTCAAGCTGGAGAATACATGTCAATAATTCCCAACTTGCTTCGAAACCTTTCAAAATTTGACTCTAGCAAGAGGCTTTGTCATCATATTTGCAATCTTTTCAAAGGATCGAATATATGACAATCTCATTATCACAAATTCTACCTTCTCCTTGATGAAATGTCTGTCGATCTCAACACGTTTAGTTCGATTATGATATACTGAATTTCTGGTCATTTCAATGCTGGCCTTGTTGTCACACCATAGTTGAAGTGATCCCTCAAATGGGATCCTTAACTCACTTAGTAATATAATGATCCAAATTCCTTCACATACACCAGGGGCTACAGCTCTTAATTCAATTTCGACACTACTTCTTGATACAACTGTTTATTTCTTGCTCCTCCATGTAAGAAAGTTTCCCCCAAGATATGTGTAATAACCTCTTGTTGACCTCATGTCCTCTAGGTCTCTTGCATGGCTAGCGTTAGTATCAATATCCATATTCCTAGCTGTACCTTTCTTAAAAAGAGATACCTCAACCTAGATTCGGCTTCAGGTAGCTTAGGATTCTGGTCACCACCTTCATATGTTCTTCTTGTGGTTGGTGCATAAATTGACTTACTATTCCCCCTGCATAACTATATCAAGACGAGTGTGAGTCAATTATATTAGTTTCCCACAAATCTTCTATATCTCTCCACATCAATAGGAATACCATCCTTTATAAACTCTAGGTTACATGATTCTTGCATAGGTTTCTCCTCCGGTTTCGCACCTAGCATTCCTATATCATGTAACAGATCTGGGGTGTACTTGTGTTGGCACACGTTGATGCCTTTCTTGGTTCTGGCTATCTCCATGCCAAGGAAGTATCTTAGCTGTCCAAGACATTTCTCTTGGAACTCTTTAGCTTGTGCCCTTTTCAGTTGAGTTATGGAACCTTTATCATTTCTTGTGATAACAATATCATCATCATAAGTAATTAAGATCGTTACTTTGTCACCATTATATTTAGTGAACAAGGTGTGATCTGCTTGTCCCTAGACATATCCCATCTTCTTCACCACCTTAGTGAACCTGTCAAACCAAACTCTTGGAGACTGCTTCAAACCATACAATTGTTAGAATCTTAAGTTTTGATGAAGACTGACCCCATAAATAACATAAGTAAATAAGAGTAAGTTACCTCTAAATTAAACAAGTAAAATCTGATAGGTAACAGATCTCTATCGCTAAGAGCTAAAGACTATCACTATTGAAAGGTTCAACTATAGCAGATGGAAACTTAGCAGAACACTAAGAATAAATATCTCTATCGCTAAGTGTATCTTTATAGCTAATAGACAGAGCCATAGCAAATGAAGACTTAGAAATAACAAAGTTAATATCTATCGCTAAGAAATACCCTATCGCTAGAAGCTCATTAAGAACATGGATAAATAAAAGGAAGAATAACTAGCTGAACAATGAACCAAGTCCTTGAGCTAATGGAATCAGCTAGCGATAACAGGTTAAGCTATCGATAACAGAGTACTTCAGATAATAGACATTCAGATAGCTAGTGCCTGAGAGCAAATGAATTAACTAGTGATAACATAGTTGCTAGCACCAACATGTTTATCTATCGATAGTAGGATACCTGAAAATCACCTTTGAATAACCAAATGAATCAGTATCCTTAAAGCTAATGAGCAATCAAGTAATTAGCGATAATGAGATTAGCTATCGATAGAAGAATGTTAATTAAGATGACATGGCTAGTACGCTGAACATTGAACTAAAAGAATATGCTAGCGATAATACTCATGTCTATTGATAGAAAATGCTTTTAGATTCCTTAGATATTGTCTCTATCTCATTGAGCTAATAGACTAAGCTTGCGATAGCATCTGCTGTGCATTAAATGATTATTTGTTCAGCTAACAGCTTAAGTGCAGGACTTACTCTATGAAGTTAGTGATAGCAAATCATACTAGCGCTACTGAAAAAGCTGCTATGAAAGTACAGTTCGTACAGATGCTCAGAACGCTCAGTCTATATCTCTCTTAGCTCACCCTACGCAAGAGTAGTTGAAGCTAGAGCAGAAAGTTAACCTCGATGAAGAAACTGCTTTTATTGCCAACGGCTATGGGCTTTCAACAACAATATTTAAACGGTCTCATGAATTTGAACGCAATGGCAAATCTGAGAACGGATATAAATACAAGACTTGAGCATTTATGAAGGACTGACGAAAAACGAAGAATATTCACAAACTCATTCATTGCTCACTGATCTGTGTATTTATTATTCTGAGTGATTTTATTTGTACTTAAGTGTTTATCACAATCTGTTCATTAAGTGAACTTTATTATTGAAATCCTCTATTGTTTGAGGTTGTTCTAAAGCTTGGTGCTTTGAGAACAGGGTAGTAACCTTACAGGTGGTAAGGGGGAGTGTTTAGAGGATTCTAAAACTCTGTAAAGGTTGTCAAGTAAACCTGTGTTGTAAAACCTATGATTAGTGGAACCCAACGAGGAGTTGGAGAACTGGACGTAGGCAATGTTGGCCGAACCAGTATAAAGATTGTGTTGTCTTAATTAGGTTTTAATTTTTCGGAAGCACAATTCACCCCCTCTTGTGCAATTGCCATTCACAACAATGACTGATTTTGTCTACACACAATATTGCTGGAAGCTTTGACACCATCTGGAACCTCCATATACACATCTTCTAAGTCCCCATTCAAGAATATATTTTTAACATCTAATTGATATAAAAACCAATCCTAGTTAGCTCAATTGAGAGTAATATCTTGATGGTGCTGAATTTGGAAATTGGAGCAAATATGAGTGTACCCTTTCACAACCAATCTGACCTTGTACTTGTTAATGCTTCCATTAGGATTGAACTTGAGGTTGAATATCCACTTACATCCAATTGGCTTCGTCCCTCTTGGGAGAGTGGTGATCTCCCACGTCTTATTTTCTTTTAAGGTCGTTGGTCCATCTTCTATAGCTACCTTTTAGTTAGGGTCAGCCATCGCTTCTTGGAAGGTGTTTGGAACTTTCACCTTAGCAGTGTTAACCAAAAAACCTTGCATCTTTGTAGATAAGTTACCATAAGAAACAAATCTCTAAATATGATGTCTAGTACAAGTTCTTACTCCCTTTCGTAGTGCAATAAGGCAGCCCATTACTTCAGGATCTATTCCCGAGTCGGAGTCATGGTGATCCCTTAGAGAGGGAGGAACTGTACTATAAGTGTTTTCATCACTTGATTGCAACTACTCCTCATCTCGTTGTTCTTCATCAGCCACCCTTATATTGATTTCAGCATCGGTTTCCACTAAAGGTTGAGGATTAGGTTCAGTTTTATCATTGTCTTGGTTGGTTGGGTTGACTGGCATTTCTGGGATTCTTGGTGTAACTAGGATGTTAATGGTTGAGGTAAATTGAGGTAGTAGGCTTCATTTTCATAAAACACTGTGTCTTTTGAAAATATGGTTTTTCGTTTTGTTGGACAATAGCATTTGTATCCCTTTTGACTTGGAGAATATCCAAGGACTCTACATTTGTTGTCATCGTCTAACTAAATATTAGTTACTAAGAATTTATTACACTTGTGAATGATAATTACTTAATATAATTAGGGTCCATATGGATATCAATTTAATTAGAGGATTTCATGAGACTTCATCTTAATTAAGTTCCTTCCATGAAATCTGTAGTGTAATTAATTTTCCCTTTTTTATAATATGTAATAAAAACTTGGGTGAAGGGTCAAAAATGACCATGTAGTATGTCCAAGGTGCATCTAGCACCTTGTACTTTTTTTTGGCTCAAAAATGTCCATCAACTTTCAAATTTGGGTCAATAATGACTCTTCCGTCAAATTGGCCAAACAGAAGTTTCCAATTTGGGCCAATAATGACTCCTTTGTCAAACTAGCCCAATAGATATTTCAAATTCGGGTCAATAATGACTTCTACGTCAAACTGGTCCAACAAAAATTAGATTCCTGTGAAATTCCAGTATGGGATCTACCCATAAAAAAGTAACAAAAATTGGATCAGTTTAACAGATGAGCCATTATTGGCCTGAATTTGAAATGTTTGTTGGGTCAGTTTGACGGAGAAGTCATTATTGGCTCGAATTTGAAACGTCCATTGGACCAGTTTGGTGGAAAAGTCGTTATTGACCCAAATTTGAAAGTTGAAGGACAATTTTGAGCCAAAAAAAAAGTATAAGGTGCCAGATGCACATTGGACATAAGTATAGGGTCATTTTTGACCCTTTACCCTAAAAACTTTAAGTTATCTATTGCCAATTAATAATGTGTTCTAATTTGTACCTTTTAAGCGTGAATATTAAGTCTCATTATAATGTTTTCGTTAACAAAATGGGAAATAAAGATATTTCAGTAAAAAAATCAATGTGTCTAGAAATCTTTTCTTAACTTTAATAATAATAATAATAATAATAATAATAATAATAATAATAATAATAATTTTTGCCTTCATTTTCTTACTTCAACGAGCTTGTGCTCCCCCGTGTGTTGCACATGGAGCTTGTCCATGAAGGCAAAATAGAGCATTCAATACTGGCACGAGTTAGAACATTTTGTATGAAAATGATATTAAAATATGGAGACCGCTATAATGAAAACCACAATAAAACCCCAAGCAATAGTTATAGTAACATAATCTCCAATAGAGAAAGTTAAAAAACAACGATATTTTTCATCAACATGAGCATAGTGCCTAATAGTTTACATTCCTAAAAATCTCCCTATAAACAACGTTAGTGGTTTTGTTCACAACTCCATCATCACCATGGGGAGTAACAATTCTAAGATCGTCCATGCTCTTGACTCTACCAAAGCAACATATAGTTGTCCATGGGTGAAGACAGGCTTAGAGAGAAAGAGACCGACTTGCCTAAGTAATTGGCCTTGAATGTTGTTTTTAACATTGCAAATGATAGAGCAATGGGGAACTGCCTTTGCTGCATTCTAAAAGTCCAACGGCCTTCGAAAGTATTCATGTCTATTCTAGGTATAAGAACTTTTGTAATATGGTGAGAGCCACTCAATGTAATGGATCTTACTACAATCCTGCCAAGATGAGTTATGCGAAGTTGAGTTCCATTAAATAGACCTGAAGATTGATCAATATTCTTCAGCAACATAAAGGGAGCACCAACCTTAAGGACCAATTTATGAGGAGGCAAGCCTGAACAATTGATCGTGTTAAGAAATTCAGTGTTGGACAAGTCATTGAAGCTGTCCATATCATTCGTGGACTTACAAACAGAATCACAATTTGAGTACTCATGCGCATCTCCTAGCAAAAGAGAACACATGTATTCATTTAATTGGCTAATAATATCAAGTCTAGGTGCAAGTATTGGCCTATCGTTGAAGTAGTCATTCATATGCAAACAATCCAGAGGTTAAGATAAGTAGATTGAACAATAGCACGAATAGGGTCATAACCTGGGGTACTAATAATTGATGTGGTATTTCAATTTCATAAATTGCATCCAAATCTTGTCCAAACTTCCCATCACTCACATCCAAAAGCCACTGTGAAAGCCAACTCAATCTAGCAACATCATCTGATGAGACAGAAGTAGACAACCACATATTTCTTGTCAAGCGGAATATTGTGTAATAGTCCCATAAGTGAGAAGAATTTATACAAGCATCAACTATAGACCCTCTTGAGCCTTTGGGGATAATAGGAAGAATTTGATAAAAGTCCCTACCCATGATAACACATTTACCATCGAAAGGCTGATCATTGTGCATGATATTCCTTAGTGTGCAATCAAAAGCCTCAATACATAAGCATTGAACCATAGGAGCTTTATCCCATATTATTAATTTTGTGTTAATTAGTAGATTGGCCAATGGGGAATTATGATGGATGGAGCAAACAGGAGGTTCATAGATTTGAATAGGTATTGCGAACCGAAAGTGTACAATTCCACTAGAAGGCAAGAGCATGGCTGCAATGCTGCTATATGCAAAGGTCAAAACTATTTTACCAAATGCACCTAAAGAAGATGTAAGTGCATTCTAAAGAAAAGTCTTGTAAATATATAATTTTGGTAAAAATATCAACTTGCTCTGGATTAAGAGAGGACATAAGGTTGACAGCTTCAAGCTGAAGAGCAACTTTGTTGTATTTTAGTTCTTGTAAAATGAGGTGGTTGGACATTTCAAAGGGAATAATGGAGTAACGCACAGGCATTGGAGGAAAATCTTGTAGATATTTTCCATTATTTTGTAACAAAGAATCAATTTCAATACGAGCAGCATTTTCTCGCTCAACATCGATCACATGAAAGTCTAAAAAAATCAATGATACATGGATAAACATAATAAGTAACCGTTATGCATGTAACACAATGAACGAATAAAAAGTACTTGAACAGTCAGGGTCACGCCGATCAACATAAAATATATCCTTTGAAAGTAAATGCTTGGACTTCCTCCAAACATTCCGAGACTGTTAAAGGGGGTGAAGACAACAACATACTGACAAAAAGGTTCTTAGGATGGAACCGAGATTTCCCAGACAGAAGCTTCCTTTATAGTAGTGACATATTCAGCATCGTCATCCAAATGACCTTGTGCTAAGCATGCATCTTTAAAAGTTTTGTGAACAACACCATTAAAGGTCTTGATGTCATCATATGAAGTTGGGCCTTTGACCTTAGTGAGGAGTAACAAAGGAAGTAAAATCCCCCTGATGATGGAGAGACATGTGTTATCCATCCAATAGATTTCCCTTGTTGGCAACGCTTCCAAATCCTACTTGATCTATCTTAAACATAGTGTTTTGGAGACTCAACATAAGTCAAAGTTCGCGCAAGTGGCTCAGCTTTGTTAGTCTTAAACCAAGCAAGGAACTGTGATTCACAAACTATAGGCTTGTCCAACAAATCCTTAACATCATCAGTGTTTGCATAAATAACAAACTGTTCATTCGATAAATGAAAACTTAATCTTTCAACCGAAGGATACCTGTGATTTGAAACCAAGGATATGCCATACTCTCTCGCAAAAAGAAACATACCTACAATTATAATATCGTTAAATCATATCAACAACTATGTCCCCACTACATTCTTTTTGAGAATCAAAAATTGCAGCAACCACTCTATCATTTCCCTTGCTAATATACTTGAAAAGGTACTTAATAGTTATGATTGATTGTATTTCTCAACATTTATATGGGCATGAAACATTAGCAGTAGTATGGGATTGTATGGAACAACATATCGATTGTCCAACGGTTTACCTTTCACTTCAATAGTGTTACCATCATCACGGAGTTTGTACATACTAAAGCCGTCATCGTCTAGGGTATTTCTTACTACAGTTCTTACCCTTCATGCAAGGAGCATTTGGCCTAATTTTCCTACACAGACCATGGACCATGAAATTTCTGACCAGCTTAAATAAAAGAGTGGAAGAACTATTATCAGGAATCTCAGCATTGACGAATTGGTCAATAGTATTGGGGTCTTTAATCTTGCAAGATGGATCAAACCATAAAAGAATGTGGGCATGCAGAAGTCCTCTTTTTTGGAACTCAATGGTGTGTACATTTGCATTACAAAAAGACATGAGAAGAAATAGCTAGGATTAGTGATGGAAAAAGAAAGGAAAAATATGCAATTAACAACAATAGCTGCAATAGTATGTAAAAGAATATAAAACTAACCTAATTGGATAGGGTAAAAAATGCATATGTCCTTCAAGATTCTCATCAAGCACTCCAATTTCAATCTAAAAATTCTAGACATAACATCTGGTGTGTAAGAAAGTTTTAAATCATGTAAGGTGCAATAGCGTTCTATTTCTCGCCAGTGAGGGTTGCATGTAAAAGTTAAGAAAAGATCTGGATAGCCGATAGACCTACAAATGGTCATTGCATCTTGGTAGTTTTAAATCATATACCTTGCACCTCCTGTGAAAGATGAAGTCGAAACAATCCTCTTCCAAATGAACAAAGCATTTCATTCACCACGCAAAATTGCATCAGATATATCGTGATACAAATCAGCCCTTAGTTGTTTCTAGTGTGTTCTAACCCACAATAAGCGCTGCAATTCAATCATTGTGAATGCATCAACCAAAAATTGTAAGAGAAGTCTAGAAGAATTGAGTTAGTAGAAACTTCATTTTTCCTTGTCATTAGTCGATAACTAAAGAATTCAAGCATCCTTAACATCTTTTAACCTATGTGGCATTTAATGTGTCTTCTCTATGCGGCACACCATCTCTATAAACATCTTCACCAAAAGGAAACAAAAGAGAGTACTGCAATGGAAAGTATAACGCGTGCAACTCATTTATTCTTTGGGGATTTCCATTGTTTTCCTTAATGATGATATCTCGAACATTGTATGTAATGTCTATATTACCAACTACTAATGCAGCAACTTTAGAAGCAGTTAGCATGTTGTAAGTTCGTCCATATTGCTCTGTGAACTAATTAGGCATAACTTCAACTTTGAATGGTGATGAAAGCTTTTCATAGACGAAGCAAGTCTATACTATTGGACAAAAGGGTTGACAGCATCCAATTGATCCTTTATCATCTGAACAATGTTTAGATCAATTGTTGATTTGAGCTGAAATTTACTGTAAAGTATTTAAAAAAATTAGTATTTAAAGAATGAAAAATAAAAAATGATTTGTGTAGTCTGTGAAATACCTAAATGCGGTAATCTAATTTGAGACTTCATTCTCAGTGTCATAAATATATAATAGAGAATAAACGGGTTTAGAACCTGGAACAGGGCAAAGGATGCCAATATTGTGGTAGTTCATACCACCCAAGACAAAGGAATAAGGTGCATTTCTACAATTCTTTGAATGATCCACTTTGCCACCCATATATGTGAAAGAGAACATATTATTATATTGCTTTATATTATCAAAGAAATTTCGTGACTCAGATGAAATTTTTTGAAAAATAACTTATTCAATAGCCGAGGATATTCTTTCATGTTGGGTAAGACAACCTTACCCTTACGACAACAAAGAGAGAACATGTAAGTACTTTTGTGTGTACTACCATTTTTGCGACATTCATTGTACCAAAGTAAAGCTCTACAGAATTTGCACTCATGAATGGGATCACCCTCATCTATGTAAGCTGTCGTAAAATGAAATCAATATCTAAAATGGTTCAGAAATATACACGGCACATTGAAACAATATTACAGATAAAAAAGGTACAGAATCGACCTACATTAGATTTGACATTATTGTCATTATACCGGGCTTGTAGAATATGGTGTAAAAAATTCTTTCCATCTAATACATAAAATAAATCATTAATCAATTGCCCTTTCAAAAGATACAATTTAACAAAGCGTATACGAAAAGTTAAAATAGTAATGTAGGAACATGAATCTTTATCCACTTCGTCAGCATCATCCTTGTCACTGTATTCGGATTTAAATCGAATGCAATGTCAGCATAATACCTCTGTTGAGGCGGCGCTACATCGAAGGAAGTAAGGTCTTGAAAATGAGACTAAGTCATAATAATGTTTGTAGAAATATCAATAAATAAAATATATGAAAACATTTCGAACATCTGGAACATTTAATGCTAATTTATGTGGGGGGGGGATTAAGCGATTTGAGCTCATGGGAAATTAGAACAAAAACATATGATGCACAATGTGAATTATAATGAGCTTATATTAAGTATACCAGAATCCTGCAAATGAGATAACGTGTATGCATGGTGTGGTGTGTTGGTTAGACCAGACTTGTGACCTAAAATGAGCAATTAACATTAGCATTTGTAGTAATATCAAATGTATTGTAGGTTCAACATCTTATAGAAGGAATATTGATATTCACACTCAAAAATAATGTAATGAATCGAGTTGTTCATATTGGAGGAGTACAGGTAAGATTGAATCTGAAAGGCAAGATAAATATAAATTGTAGGACGAATCTAACTTGTATAGTCAGATTGTTTTATTCATTTCCTGGTGCATTTTGTCTTTTCACATTGTAAGTTCTGTATCCCTTTATAACGTGGACTATTAATTGGCACAGAATGCAAGAATGATCCATCTACTAAGTATGAAAAATATACAACAATATATTTCCAAGTGCATATCAGATCGAACGAATGAACGACAAGATGAATATATGCAATTTACATTTTAAGCATGAAGGCAGTTATCTATACTAACAACGCTAAACCACAACATATTTTTATGTAAAAAAGAAACATCGAAGGGAATTAAGTAAGATACCATCGTTAAATGTAAACTCTAAGTTTGAAGCAATGTTGGTTATATCATTGAGGGCAAAATTTCTCCTTATGCTTTTATTAAATTGCTTCTTATTTGAATTGTTTGGCATGGAAGACTATAGTGTTAGATGTTGTGGCAGGTGAATGCAATCTGTGCGGCATGAAATCTATTGCTGGAAGTGACAGAAAATGTTATCAATAAATTGAATGTGGATAATGGAACCTAAATTTACTCTGGAAATGGAACAACAACGACAAACTTACGGGGTTGAATCTAATGTATATGAGATCAGAGTAATTGAAGGACTTGGTTGCATTGTACCATTTGTATTAGAGGAGGATGGCAAGAGAAGATCGATCAATGACGAAGTGAAGATGCATCAGTATATGGCGTTGTGTTGCAAGGAGTGTGTGACAATTTGCAATGATATAACCAGATGAAGGATAATAGGAAGATAAGGAAAGGTAGTGCTGATGAAAGAATAAGACGACAATTTACTTAGATGAAGAGGAACGATGATTGTAGTATTGGATAGGGATTAAGCTGATACACTAAATGGGAGTCAAGTTCACTGACAATAGGCAGTGAAGGGTAACAGTGAATTTGTATCTATACTCATGGATGTATGTTTACTTGGAAAATAATTATGACCCTTCAGGCTAGTTAATAGGGAAAAAGCAAAGTTGGGTAAAACCCATCAGTTTTAAAAAAAGTTACAATTCCTAACGAAATATTTATAATATGAAGTATTAGCTCCTATACTATTTATAAGAACCAGTTGACTTTTTTTGTGGGGATGAATGAAGTAAAATATACCATTTAATTTTAATGTAAGTTAAATTTAATTACATGGTATGTTAGTTATAAATAAAATAAATTAGTTTTGACAAAATAATACAAATATAAATAATTTGAATTGGTGTAACTTGCATCCTTAATTTTCCTAAAAAATTCCACTGGATCATATGATTTGGACCAAAGTTAGTCGCTCATAAAAGATATATTAAATGGAGGTGAAAATATTTAAAATGTGGAGTCCAGTGCCAAAGCCTAAGTTTGTTGGAAAAAAAAAAGAGTTGACACCAACTAAATAAAATGTTGTTATTAAATATTTATGAAAAGGTATGTATTACCTAAACTAAATTATAAACTATCAAATATAACATTGCCCCAAAACAAAATGCAAACTAAATAAAATAATGTAATTTGCAAGTTTCATTGGATTAGTGCATAGGGAAAAGTGGGATATTAAAAAGTTGATATGAAAAGTATTAGGTCATCATTAATAATAATGTGGTAAAACTGTTACATGTCTCATTTGTAGATGTAAATTGATTTTAAAATTTAGTAGCATGAAAAAATTGTTAGAAAAGTGAAGGCCAAGTAATTCCATCTGCCTAAATGAACTGAACTTATCAGCAACGAGTATTTGATTATGTATAATTGTTATGGTGACAAAACCCATGACAATTTATGTTTTAATCCATAAATGGTGTGGAATTGTAATAGATTACATGAAACTGACGAACTTTATATGATATGTGAGAATATTTTTATTGTTCATCCCAATTAGTGGCAAATGTTACAAATAAATTAGTCAAGCCTTCGTTCTAATAATGTTTGTCACTGGGCCACAAACTTATAATAATGTTTGTCACTGGGCCACAAACCAGCCGTTGGCATTAAATGCTGATCTTCATCTAGGTCAACTTTCTTCTCTTGCTTCATTTAATTCTTGCAGAGAGTGAGCTAAGAGAAACAGGGTCTGTGAGTAACGATAACCTGCTACATTGTACTTGCATATCAGCTTTATCAGTAGCGCTAGCTCCTTTGGCTATCGCTAGCTTACTAGTGTGAGTCCTGTACTTGGCCATTAGCTAAACAAGTATTCATGTGAAATACAGTAGGTGTTATCGCAAGTGAAATTCATTAGCTCAGTGTATACAGACAATATATTAGCTATCAGAATGTTATCTTAACAAGTGATTTCCTATCGATAACTGATCTCCTTATCGCTAGTGACTATGTTATCGCTAGTTCAGTTCATTAGCTCAATGTATTAGCCATCTGTAAGTTATCTCAAGTGTCCTACTATCGATAGCTGATCCTGTTATCACTAGTTATCTTTGCTAGTTGATCTGGCTTTCTGTTGTCCAAGTTAACTATGGGGTCTTTAGCGATAGTGATCTATTGTTCTTTTCTTAGGCTAGCTCAATTCTTTATATTAGCGATAGAGGTATTATCTCTTCAGATTATTAAGTCCTCATTAGCTAATGTTATCCTTATATTTCATTTGTTAGCGATAGGTTCTTGGCCTAGCGATAGTGTATATGTTATCTATAGGATTTTACTTGTTCAATGTTTAGATAATCTACACTCTTTTACTTAGTGTGATTCTTATCTCAATTTATTCTAGACTAAGTTATGTGCTATCTGTTCACTTTACTTATGTTATCTATGGGTCCAGTCCTCATCAAAACTTAAGATTCTAACAGAGTACAATTACAATGGGGCTATTAATATTTTGTAACTGATACATGTACACATCTGACGCATACTCATCACATAGTACACATTCTACTTCATTATCCCTGAAAGATTTAGTAGATTAACAAAATATATAAAAATAAATAGAGAAAATATATAAGTCAGAAGTCAATTAATTAATATAATTATTACTCTAGATCAATCAAAACCATCCGGAGCCTATTCTTTGTTTTAGAATCCTTTTTAAACTCCTCCAAAGAACCGATTGACTTGACCAACACGATAACATCATGAGTAAGAGAATGTGAAATAAGAAATTAGAGACAAATGGGTGACTAAGTTCATAGCACATTCGATGTACAATCGTTTGATGCATAAACAGTAGAAGAAGAGTTAAAAGTGAATATACCAATAAAGTGATCACCATTATTATCCTCAATAGTGGCAAGAATGATTGGGATTGTGACAAAGTTGTAGGAATAATCAGGAAAATACACTGTCTTTGTAACAACAAAGTATGTGTGTCCTTCACTTATCATGTTCCTAAAATGATCATGAAGGCTCTTATTGAGGACAATGGCTTATATATTATTGCCTTGAAAAATGTGAATGAAAAGGTTACTTCACAGGAACAAAAAGAAATCTACGGCAGGTTATAAAGATAAGATTTAACAACAATGGGAAATAAGATAAAGCAATAAACATGGCTTGCACACCTCTACATCAGCCAACAATAGGGAAATACAAAACAAATCATATGGGGATGACTTGTGGAACACATTCCATTTCCTCAAAACCTGAACTACAATAGTTCAGCAGCAAGTACCATTATGCAAGTTTTGAGTGAGGTAATAAAACATTTTTGATAAGGAGACAAATATGTTGTAAAGAAGGAAGTATAATTGGCTTAGATTCAGATAGGGTGAAAAATGAGATTGGTAAGTAACATCTTATATAGTTGCATACAAAGTAGGGAATAGCGAGAAAATGAAAAATTTGAAATACCGAGTTCCCTACAAAACATGGCAAATAGGTGAGTTTTGTAACTTGGCAGGAATGCACAAGAGGGGGGTGAATTGTGCTTTTTCAATTTAAAAACTGAATGACTCAAGATTTATACTGGTTCAGCCCAATCTTGGCCTATGTCCAGTTCTCCAACCTTCAGTTGGGTTCCACTAACTTTTCAAGATTAACTCAAGCTCTTGAAAGCCTTTACAAGTGATAGTAAGAGACTACTCTTTTCACTGATCACTCCCCCTTACAACTTGTAAGATTGCGCCTCTACTCTTAAGATCCCACTATCTTAAGAGTGATCCTCACTTGGTAGTAAATACAGAAGATTTGTTCACTCTATTGAACTAAGTATGTTACACACTGAAGAATATCAAAATAATAGGCTTTCTAAAGGTTGGTAAGTATAGAATGCAGTAGTTACAGGTAATTAATATTGGCAATCAATGAATACAACCAACTTTCTTCTAAAAGGCTTTTATAATCTCTTATGGAAATCTTCCCGTTGAGAGGTTTTAGCCTTTGTATGACCAGAACTTGATTAATTTGATATGGAGTGTTAGGATTGTGTTCTGGGAAGCATTGACTCCATTGTAATTGTTTTGCTTCAGTTCATCTCTCTTCATTTATCGTTGGAAGTGGTTGGTGAGTCTAACGGCTCTATTGAGACAGATTGCGTGCTAACGTAAACTTCCTTAAGTAGGCCTGTGCATATTTGTACTTTGAAAGCTTAAAATAGACTTAACCATTGGTTTTGAATAAATCCTATCGCCACTTCGATTATAACCTCTGATCGATCATAGGGAATGGTTTCTGATCGATTACGCATAGATTACAGCCTGCATCACTGAATATTCAAGTTAGAAAGAAACTCGCCTAATCGATTACAGGGGAACCCTGATCGATTAGGCATGTCTAATCGATTGCAAACAGATTATACTTAGATTACATGTTCTCTTTGATCGATCACTCAATATGCTCTAATCGATTATTGTTCTCTGATCGATCATGCTTGGATTATGTTTTGATCGATTAATGCTCTCTAGTCTATTAGGCTAATTTCTCTTAATCGATTGATGCTCTCCAATCAATCAGGCTAATTTCTCTTAATCGATTACTGCTCTCTGATCGATTAGTCTAATTCCTCTTAATCGATTACACAGAATCCTTGATCGATTACAGGGGCCTCTGATCGATTAGACGGCTACAAACTTAACTTATAATCTGAACCTGATCTAACTCTAATCAATTAGGCTTTAAATTCTTAACTTGAAATCCATCCCTGATCGATTAGGCAACACTTAGGATTCCTTATCAGATTATCTCCACGTCATTTCTGATCTTTTACCCAACCTATCTTTATGCCTAAGTTATGTTTAGTTATCATCAAAACTTATTATTCTAACAAGTTTCGGCAAAGGAGTGGGCTGATGTTTTATTTCCTTGATGAGCAAGTACGTTGGAAAAGGACAAAAATACAATGTAACATACATCAACATTTGGTCCATGCAGTAATATTTAAAGGAGATAAAAAATCATAAAAGGAAAGAATGAGCATAAGTATTGTACATATAATAGTCAGTGTGTATTGGTTGATAGATGTATATTTGATTTGACTTGGACAACTTATAAAATCATTCATATGGCCTTATGTGATTACATTGACACTTACTTGATTATCAAGTAAACTGTGAACATTGAAGAAACATGTGGATGCATTATTTCAGAGGTTGATAGACACTTTGAAGTTAAAAAAACACAAATATATCAAAAGTGTCCATGAAAAATGGCAAGTTTACAGCAATAAAACAGTCTTGATGAGATGGTTAACTATTTAGGGCTTTAGGCAAATAATAATTTATTTATAAAAGCAAGTGTAGTGATGTGTACACTTAGTTCATAATCAAGTTATAGGAGAGAAACCAAGAAAATGCATTATACTATATTAATAAATGTCTAACAGTTGGAAGGCCAAATAGAAAGGACATAGAAAATAAGTGTAGAGTTGGAAAATATGTTACATGTTACAGACACATTTCAATTCATGATATATATTTTCTATTTGACCAATTAAAAATAATATGACAACAAAAAATGTGATGATATTCAGACTTACTTGATCATCAAGCATTGTGAGAAGTAACAATAATCACATGTGCGAAAATTAAAAGAGCTGATAACAAAAAACCTTAACACATAATGGTGGGGACAGGAAAATTGAAAGGATGAGGTAAGCAACAATAACACAAACAACATAATAAAAATGATATGCATGAGCGCATAGAATAGCAAAGAAAAAAAATGAAATGTCAAGAAATTAAGATATAGTTTGAAGAGCAACGATATTTGTAACTATTATTAGATATGAAGTGTGTACTTGCAACCGAACAGAAACCATTAAAGGGGGTCATATTAGGAATACATGGAAGATAGGCAAAATGCCACATACACTACATGGTTTGAAATGATGGGACAAAGCAACTTAATTCATGGGGCAAATAAAAAAGATTTATATGCAACAAATAAAGAATAAAGAAAGGACTGATGATGTTAAAAATGAAAACCCCACACACATATATTTTTCAAAGTGATACTTGAACCCCAATAAAATAAGATATAGTTTGAAGAGCAAGATATTTGTAACTATTGTTTGATATGAACTCTATACTTCCAACCGAATAGAAACCATTAAAGGGGGGCATATTAGGAATACATGGAAGACATGCAAAATGCCACATACACTAAATGGTTAGACATGATGGGACAGAGCAACTTAATTCATGCAACAAATAAAGAATAAAGAAAGGACTGGTAACGTTAAAAATGAAGACCCCACACACATAAATTTTTAAAAGCGTTACTTGGCCCCCAAGAACTTGAATCCAAATAAAAAAAATAAAAAAAATAGTACAAAAGGCTATATGGTGCCTAAAACCTGCTGGATACATGTTAAGATTCATTATGACCTAAAAACATCCACAGTGAGAAAAAGTATAGGTCTTGCAATAATGTAATACAGTATGATAAACATGTGCTCGGATTTGATAGAACAACTTGCATCAAAGGGAGAAATAAAATAAAATTTATATATAATGTGTGGGGTGGGAAAAAATTCATTCACGATTGGGGTCCTTATAAATGACATTCAACTAAGACAAACACACATCATAAAAAGCTTAAGTGGCTATGATAAGCTTTGTCAACCTAGATGGAATACATGATGACCGCACTGAAACAATTCTCGTAGGAAGAATTCGGAATTTTATTGATGGATGGGGGAACACAGGGGTGGATGAAATCAGAATAGGATGCAGAACTTTAGATGTAGAAGAATTATATGTTGTAGGGTAGGGGTGAGTATCAGTTTTTCAATTCAGTTTTCTGTTCAAAACCGAAAACAGGGGAAAAGGGAAACCAAAACCGAAAACCAAAAAGCTGAATTGTTTTCAATTTCGGGTTAACGATTTTTTGGTTTTTGGGCTTTTTTGTTGCAGCTTTGGGCCATACCCAAATTCAACAAAAAAAAATGATTTGGCCCATCGACCATCCTCCCATGCTGCCAGGAGTTAATGGGCTTTTTTTGGGTCTTTTTTTCAATATTTTCTATATTCACATCACTTCACCAATATTTGTCAAGGTTCATAGATCACTCATATGGCAATTTATGTGTTCATCATACATGCTTTTAATACTGGTAGTAATTGGCATAATAAATGCACCTTTGATGCAAAACATCTTATTAAATTTAGCTAACACATTTTCATGATTAGCTTCAAATAAATGCGAAATTTATAATCTTTTCACTAAGATCAGGGTATTGTATAAACTTCACATTAAGCATGAAAGATTATCAAACTTGAACAAAGTCCAAACTAATTAGATCAAACAAGAGCATGAAAGTTAAAACAGTTCAAACTTGAACACATTAAGCATGAAAGATTATCAAACTTGAACAAAGTCCAAACTAATTAGATCAAACAAGAGCATGAAAGTTAAAATAATTCAAACTTGAACAAAGTCCAAACACAATCACACCCACGTCACGAAGATCTAGATCAAGGATTTCAAAGTTGGCTTATCAAACTTGAACAAAGTCCAAAATAATTAGAAGTTAAAACAGTTCAACTTCACATAAGATTAAAATACACAATTTTCAGCTGACAATGAAAATGGAAGGGTCACAACAGCACTAGTCTAGTAAGTGATGACAACACAAAGCTGCAAGCCTGCAAGGCTGATCTAAAACATGACAAGTACATTCTAGAGCACAAATAAGAGCACATTCTGCAATTAAAACAATGAAATTGAAAAATCAACCAAAAGCAAATAAATTACATATTAAAAATTGAGAATGATACAAAACTATTAAAATATTACTTGCATAATTTAGCAACTCCTCATTAGCATAGCATCTACTAAAAATCAACGGTTGGCTCCAATGTCATTTTTTGAATCTCAAAAATTTAAAAAAGAAACAAGATTTGCAGTAAAATGAATATAATGTTGGTCATATGAAGTTATAATATAAAGTACATAAAAACATTACTGATCTCAATCTCGAACGCTTGAACATCATCAATCCCATCTTTTATATCATAATAAAGTGCATTCCTAAGCCAATCTTGAGCACAAATAAGAGCTTGCACAGTTTTAGGAATGAATCCAGAACTCGTCCTCTGGTGCTGAATGTAGACTCTGAAGCAATAGTGCATATTGGGATAGCCAAAACATCTTTTGCTACTAGAGAAAGAATAGGGAATCTGGGGCTATTCGCCTTCCACCAATTTAAAATATCAAAATCATCTATTCTGGGCTCAAGAACTTCATTCAAATGTCTGTCAACCTCTGTTCTGCTTCTTGTTTCTCCACCATCTTCATCCATGAGTAGCTGATCCTCAATATCAACCAACTTTCTAATTTTCAAAGTGGGATTACTAGAAGGCATAAGAGCTTCTTGTGAATCATTCAATCTCACTGGTTCGCTATCATGTTGCATTGATGTTAAAGGAGAAAAAACTTGCTTATATTCATTATATAAAGAAACTAAAATTTGTTTAATTTCTTCTGTCAAATGTTCACCAACTTCATGTGTATGCATTTTACACAAGGCATATTGCATCCAACACAATTTATATCGAGGATCAAGAACAGCAGCAACATAAAGAAGTTTGTTCTCATCTTTGTATGATCCCCCAAATACTTATGAAATTTATCAATCATTTTTGGGAAAATCACAATGAGGTCCCACATAAGGCATTTAATCACAACCAGGTCCCAAAAAATCATCAAATTACCTTGAAGTCCCAAGGGACCTAGGTGTAATTAAATTGAGTTGTCAATATCAGCCCATTGAGTTGTTACTATGCCCAAAATAGTTGTTAATGGGTTGTCAATTCAATGTTGTCAATACCAGCCGTGTGAGTTGTCAATGCACATAAAAGGAGTTGTCAATCCAGCTCAATGAGTTGTCAATTTAATAGTTGTCAATACCAGCTGTTTTGTGTGCACTGACAACTTACACGGCTGGTATTGACAACTCACATTTAATTACACCGAGGTCCCTTGGGATTTCAATGTAATTTGATGATTGTTTGGGACCTGGTTGTGATTAAATGCCTTATGAGGGACCTCATTGTGATTTTCCCATCATTTTTTGCTACTCTTGCAAGCCCCTCATCATCATCACTGCTTGACCATTCATCCAATATACGAAAAAGCAAATAAATTTCACCGAACAAAAGCACTGGATGTCACACTTAAAGAATTAGATACCTTTAAAGTAAGATCATAAAAATGAACAAGCAACTCGATTAAACTCCTCACATTATTCCAATCTTCTTGATCAAGAACCCCCTCCCTTAAATCTTCAAGATCAATCCGAAAGTATGGATCTTTATCCTCATCTTTTAAATGCTCTCTCAAATTTTTGAGCTGTGTCCAACATCAAATAAGTAGAGTTCCATCGAGTAGGGACATCTAAACACAACATTTTCTTATATTCAATGTTTTCATCCACACAACTTTCTCTAAATTTTCTCATCCTCAAGGTTGATTGTCTAATAAATCGAATAGCTTCTCTAACTTTTGCCATTGAATCTCCAACTTCTTTCAACCCATCAGTGACAATTAAATTAAGAATGTGTGCAACACATCTCATAGGCAAAGACTGACATTTCATGACTGGACGACCCCAATTATTAATTTTTTCTTTCAAATATTCAATTGAGACATCATTAGAGCTAGTATTATCCATTGAAATAGTAAGCACCCTTTCAATACCCCATTCATGAAGGCATTTTTCAATTTATATTCCAATGTCTCTCCCTTTATGACTAGAAATTGGAATGAAATTCAAAACTCTCTTTCTCAAAGTCCATGGTAATTAAGTCTTTGTATAGAAGTCCAGGTGTCTGTAGTAAGACAAAGCATTTGTTTTTTCTGGTTCAAATAATCTTTAAATTTCAACTTTTCTTCAAGATAAATAGCATAACAATCACGAGCTATTATCCACCTTGATGGAAATTTAAACTTGGGTTGAGTAAAGGACATAAGATTCCTAAAACCAGGCATCTCAACAAACATAAATGGTAGCTCATCAGTAATTATCATGCAAGCTATAGACTTCGTAACGGCATCTTGATCGAATTTCCAGTTTGCAAACCACATAGCATCATCATCAACATTAAACATCAAGTGTGATTGTGTAGTATCTTCATTAGGCTTTTGTTTTCAGATTTTCATGTGGTTGTTGAGAACAAAAGTTCCATTCTTAATTAGATCACATACAAAATCATTTTCACAATAGAGGCACTTACCTATAACTTCTCCATCATCATTCACAAATTTAGTGAAATGATTCCAAACTTTTGATATTGACTTCCTTTCTTTCCTTTTTCTAGCTTTACTTGTTCCACTTGTTATAGTAGGTTGGTTACTTTCACTTTGAGTAGCAGCCCCAGTTCCTAGTTGATCATTCTTATGTTGGTCAGCCATATTTTCACCATGAGAAGACATCTGATTCAGCACATAGTAGGCACAATATAAGCTCTATTAGTAGATTCAAAATTAATTTAGGAACTAACTAATGATCAGGCCATATTTTTACAATGATAGATGAACATACTACATATTGCTATTTAAAAAATCAACACCATAGAATCGTTTGGTATTTTTCTCCATTTCTAGTCGAAATACCTAGAATGATATGATCAAGTTTCTTCATTATGTGTCAAAACTCAATGGTTTAGTATCAAGACATAACAATTATAACCAAGGGTTCATCTTTTTATTTGTTTGTTTCTACACTTGGTCCATATGAATATAAAATAAGTTATACTATCTGTTCAATCATTAGGCTCAACGTCTCTAAAATAAGACAAAAGCATCCGATTGCATATATGCATTCAAAAAATTAAAGCATGACTCATCAGTGGAGCTCATATCAGTTCAATCAAGTTAGATGGTTTTGTCTTAAAGATTCTTACATCCACTCATACCCCCCAAACTATTAATACCAGGAGATTAACAAAGAATATTGCATAAACAAATATAAATTCATGACCATTAAAACGCCCTCCCAGAAATGGTGAGGTTAAAGGACAATCTTTAAAGCATAAAGCTCACTTTGATTTTAATTGTTTAGAAATTTCAAAATCCCCTAAACCCCCAAATCGCAACTCACTTAAATCAAATCTGATCAGAGGAATAACATATAGAAATTGAAATAAGATGCTCACCTAGTACAAAATCAGGTCTTTGGCAGAGAATCCAGAGGAGAGGGAGAGAAATCGACGCCATTGAAGAGTGAGAGGGAGAGGGAGACGGAGGTCAACGGCGCCGATGAGTCTTGGAGGTCGAGGGAGTGCCTGTCGAGCTCGAGGGTTGGAGAGAGGCCGAGATGCAATGGCCGAGAGCCTGAGATGCAATGGTCGAACTTCAAAGCGTGTGGAAGCGAGGAGAGCGATGGCTTCTAAACTGACGCATAGTGAGGAAAGCGTGTGGTCTAAGGAAGAGTCGGACTGCCGGAGAGGGAGATGAAGATTGAGGGTCTGAGGGAGAGAGTAGAGAGTCGTGAGAGGCAGAAAGAAGTGAACTAATGCGTGGTGATGATGATGAACTGATGAGATGAGATGAGATTAGAGATCGGATGATGGTTGATGTGTTAGCTAGGGTTAGTATTTTGGTAATTGGGTTATTGCTTATTGCGCTTGCTATTAGTCAATTGCGCTTTCTTGTTAAGTTGTTCTCCTTTAATTTAAAATAAATTGTTGAGTTGGGTTTGGGCCTTTTTTTATTAATACCATTTTCGGTTTTCAGTTTGGAACTGAATTATTTTTACAAAAACCAAACCATAAACCGAAAACCGAAAAATGATGAAAATGCAAACCGAAACCGAACTACAAAACTGAAAAACCGAAAACCATTTGGTCCGGTTTGGTTTTCTGTTTTGGACCAGTTTTGCTCACCCCTATTGTAGAGACAGGCATTCAAAACTATTGCCTGTATGTTGGTTATGGTAATGTGTACCGAGTAATAGAGTGTGTTCATACTGGAAATGTACATTTTTTATGGTGGATGGACTCGTGTGCGTTCTCTAAGATGGAATAAGCCTAGTACGACCTATTGCGGTGCTTCTACTACATGTTAAGGGAGAGGGGCTATCTAACCAATATTGGGATGAAAACAATCTACCAACATTCGACCACGACTTCATGCCTATGATTACATCTTACGCACCACATGTATTAGTCAAATACCCAGAAAACCACAATCACCCATTAGTAATAAACGACATTTTGAATGAAACTTACATGAAAGTGTTACCTAGAAGGGTAAGGGTGTGCAGACCTCTGCAAGGCCCAAATGAAGCATCGACCAACACTAAGGAGAAGGAATCATGGAGATGAGGTCCTATCAGCGATTCACGGGAGTACCAAGAAAACGACGTAGTAAGGAACATCGAAGAGATGGGCGATGAACAAATGTGCAATAGTCTGTCGTCAGCCTCCGAATTGGGACCGGAGTTAGGGTTTGTTGAAGATTGAGGGAAATAGTACTGAGAGATGAGAAGAATTAGTGGGAAGGCAATTAGGTTAAATTATTATGAAATTACATAATTGCCCAAGTATGTATTCAAAAATCCGCTAGACTGCGTGGTGTGAAATGTGAAGTTCGTTTGTTAAATGCATTTTACCTTCTATAATCTATATCTATAATCTATAAATATATGAATATAAGGCTGCATACGGTACATGATAGGCGTAGGCATAATAGAAGCATCACGTGAAAGGGTTTGGTTTAACTAAAAAAAAAAAAAGGTGAATGAGCCACATGAATATTTTTTATGAGTGCATGGAATATTTTATTTTATTTTAATAACCTTCTAATGTCTAGTGTAATTATGCATACCATATAAAATAATAATTATGATGGTTACATAAAATTAAATCGAAATAAAAATATGAAACAATTGGTAACAACATTAACATTCAGCGAGAAAAAATTTAGAGGACGGTTTATGTAAGGTAAATTTGAATATTAGAATCAGATGAAATCTGTATGCATGTACATTAATCTAATAAAAACTAAAGGCCAATTAAATCAAATAATTAGCCTCAACACATAACTTAGTTTCACTGTGAAAACCTATTGCCACAATTTTCTTATTTCACGATAAAAACTTACATTTATACTTATATATAAACGTTAAAAACTTACATTTATATTTATATATAAACGCCGGTAAAGTTGTACTATAGAAGAACTAGATTTCGTGGGCCTCAAGTCTTGGTTGTGGTAGAAAAACACATTTGGTGCAACAAAATGGGGTAGGAAATAACAAGGTTTAATATAATGTTTGGTCCTTGTACTTTGCCTTCATTTTGGTTTTGGTCCATGTAGTTTCAAATAAGAGGCTTTGGTCCCTCAAGTTTCCTTCCGTTTGTAAATTTAGTCCCTGTAGTATGATAAGGACCAAACGGTGTTAAATATGATGATGTGACACTAACACTGTCAAGTAGGCTAATGTGGCTTGAAGACTAGATAAGCTGACTGTGTATCTTGTACTTACGAGACTGACTTATAATTTTTTTTTCAAGAAAAAAAGCTTCTTCACCTTCTCAGAACCTCGTATCTTCATTCCTCCCTTCCCTACCCTTTTCTCAAGCTATAGTGACGGTTTGACAAACAACCCAAAGCATGATCAGTTTTCTTGCGTCCGAGAAGAATCATGGACGGTTTCAAATTTCGTATGGAACCTTCCATGATTTTTTCCAATAAACAAACCCTAGAAAAAGAGGGGGAGGAGGTTTTAGATGATAAACTGTAATTGGAAACTCTAATCGATGGAGGTTTTAGCCCAGAAACAGAAATTGCTTGAAAAAATTGCAGTGGTGAGTAGGGGAGAGTAACAGGCGGGTACGGGTGGCCCGTGGGGGTACCCGTTACCCGCCCATTAATAATACACGGGTACGGGTCAGCCCCGTACCCGTGTGAATATAAACGGGGCCAATCAATAAACGGGTCATATAATAGACGGGCTAAATGAGCGATGCCCATTTACCCGTTTAGCCCGTCTCTTTAAAAAAACAGCTTCTTTTTTTCCCTTCCCATACAATGGTGCCGCTTGCCAGTGACTACGATCATGATGATGGAACCATACATGTGTTTTCCAGCTGAAAGAAACTCTACATTTTAGTGTCCCAACTGAAAAAACTAATATATATATATTATTATTTTTGCCAGATATATATATTATTTAATTGTTGGTTAAAGTTAATAAATGTGTTAAAAATGTTATTTTTTCATATGTACTCATATTTTTAAAGAGGATGAGTGAGAGAGGATGAAAAAAGGAGTGAGAGAGGAAGAGTGGAGAAAAATATAAAACTAACTGGAGTGAATATAAATTGCTATTTTTTTATATGACCTATCTTATGAAGTACATGTGGGAATATGATCTTATTTATTCCCAGTGAGTGGCCAACTTGATTGGACCGATCGAGCTCCCCTCCTTTTTCCATTTGATCCACATGTGATAGTTTATGCATTGCTGTCTGCTATTGAACTTCACAATTGCTCGCTTCATTTTGCTAGTTGCTAAAGTCTTTTTAATGCATGCATGTTTTTCCTTACTTCGTGACCCATCAATACTAGGGGAAGAGTCAAGTCAAACTTGAACAATGCAGTCAACTCTGTATTATTTGAACAGCTTCTTTTTTATTCGAAACATATACTAGAAAATGAAATCCCTATCATTTCAATTGAATGAAACATAAGTAGTCCTACAAGGATAATAAAATAGTGAGTACCATACCCCTAAGATATTATCGATTACACCTCCACACAAAGTTACAATACAGACACACCTATATACAGAAAAGACTAACATCTCCTTCACAATGTAGAGGAAATTCAAGACTTCTTAGGGGACTTGGTGGCTTTGGATGGCTTAGTTTTTGTGGTGGCTCTTTTAGACTTCTTAGGGAGAAGAACAGGGTTAATGTTAGGCAACACACCACCATGAGCAATGGTCACACCAGCCAACAATTTCCACTGAATACAAAGCGTAGAAGTGAAAAGTGAAGAGTGAAACCTGCAAAGGATTGGGGCTGACGCTGACGAAGAAGAGAGACGCTGAGTGTGGCCGGATGACAGTGAGGGTTGTCACTTGTCACGAGTTGGGGCGACAGTAATGGGGGCTGAAGATGAAGACAGAGAGAAATCGACGACGGCGGCGCTTCACAGAGACGCCGGAGATGACGAGAGGCGTTGGGACGACGGCGTCGGCGGCACTGAGCTTGAGAAATGGAAATCCTTTAGAGTTTGGGTGAGAGAAAATTGAGAAAGGAAAGTGAGAGACTAAGATGTGAGATGAGAAGCGAGGCAGAGCAGTGAAAGTGAGGAGTGAACATTGAAGACAAGTGACTAAGTGAGGAGAGGGTTATTTGGTTATTTTTTTTCTAAAAAAAATAAATATACGGGTAACGAGCGGGTAACGGGCTACCCGTGCCCGTGCCCGTACCCGTGCCCGTACACAATAAATGGGCAGGCCCCGCCCGTTTATTTCACAAACCCAAATTAGAAGGGCCAGCATGGGCAAAATTGCGGGCTTAACAAGCGGGGCCCGCGAGTTGCGGGTTCTTTGCTCACCCCTAGTGGTTAGAGGGAATAGGTGACGGTTTTTGTCTGAAGAGAAGGAAGAAGCAATGGCTGGAGGGAATAGCAGTGTGCTTGCCGCCATTCTATGTTTTTGCCACTGAACTAAAATCAACTAATTATCCTAACATAGCAAAATTTGAAAAAAATAAAAATATTTTATCTGTGTTACAAAAATCATATTAATTATTAACAGCAAGATCAATAATAAGTTATGCCCAAAGTACAATCAGTTTTCTTAAAAACACTGATCAAAGCAGATTTTGATCTGATATGCAAATACCCGACCATCTATTTGGAGTAGTAAAACTGGAGATGCTTCGATGCTTTTTGATTTTTGACAAGAGGAAAAGAGGGGTATTGAGTGGAATTCATTGCAGATTTTGCTGGAATTGTGTGTATCTGTGTTAGAAACATGTACTAGAGTTTGTAAGGAAGGTATAATATGAGGAGGTACAAATTTAAAACTAGCATTTTTGGAGGAACACTGTTCATCTCTTTATCTGATACTCAAAGCTACCTTTCAATTGAATGATTCCAAGGCAAGAGGCTGCAGAGAAAAGTGGGCATAACTTCCTAAAGCTCTTACCATTCAATGTTTATGAAAAAAAAGAGAATGGGTAGAGACAAAATAGAACAATCTCATAGCAGTATCTAGAATACTAAAATTGTAGGCAAGAAAAATGATCATGCTTTGGGCTGTTCGCAAGACAGTCACCGGCACCTGAGAAGAGGGTGGGGAAGGGGGAGGAATGAAGTATTTGTTTTATTTTTCAAAAACAAATTATAAGTTAGCCACACAAGTCACAAGATACAGAGTTAGCTTGTCTAGTCTTCAAGCCACATCAGTCTATTTGACAGTGTTAGTGCCACATCATCATATTTAACACCGTCAAAATCCTTATTAAACTACAGGGACTAACTTTATAAATGAAAAGAAACTTGAGGGACCAAAACCTCTTGTTTGAAACTACAGGGACTAAAACCAAAATGAAGGCAAAGTATAAGAACCAAACATTATAGCAACCCAAATAACAATGTATGCTGAAAAAAAAAACAGACAGTTATGAGAACAAAAGTAAATTAATACCACATTATAATTTGGAATATTTGAAGGCAAGATAACATATAACATCCACCAACGATAATCAAACATAAGATAACAACTCATAATATGCAAATAAATACATGCAACCTAAATTCTGACACTGGTGCAGCCACTATTATATGATCCAAGCGTCCTAATACACATAAGGTAGACATACTGAGGATAACAGAATCACAATGATAACTAAAGATGCATCCATCATTTAGGAGAATCCGGCAAAGTCATTGGTGTAGATGTTAAATAATGTTCTCCAATCATTTTCTCTTTATGATGCAAAACAGATGGGTAAGAAGGATCAAAGAACACCCTAGTAGCATCACAATATGATTTTATGGTGGGAATGCCTACAAATCAGAAATGAATAGCAATGAATTAACATTTGATTAGCATAATATGAGAGAATAATATGATACATGACACAATTTACCTCCATCAACACTGATACCGGGCATTGCATACTGAATGACCACAAAAATTCCCTCAGGTTCAATAACTGCCTTATAAGCTATGAGGGTTGGCTCCACGCATGCACCATGGATACAACATGTAAGAGCCTTATTTCCCCTAAAAGAAGAATAACAACTTAGATATGCGAAAATGAACATACAAACAAACTGAACAAAGAACCTAATACAATAAAAATGAGGGTTTGAACAGACCAAACAGAGGCAAGTTCATTATCCTCAAGTACTATGACCACCTTCTTTCCATATACGCCGTCGACCTCTCCTATCCCAGTCTCGTACAATGTCCTCAGAGTTCCACAAATATCTAACAAAAACCATATGACAAAGTCATCAATATTGAACAGCCTCGTGATGAAAGAAAGACAATAATAACATACCAATAATACCGAGCACCCCAGGCAACCCACGCGCGAAATCACTCACAGTGATGAGATCAAAACAATGTTTCGGCAAAAGCTCCCATGACCTTTCTACTATGGTATGGCTCCGGAGTTTCAAGTGGAAGCGATTGTGAAACCCCTTACCGTCCCTTAAAATAGAAAAATTTTTCATCCTATAACAATGATCTTCCAAAAATAGGCTACCAAAAAGAGCAATGGAACTATCATCGTCCAAAACAACCAAAAGCCGGGTCCCCTACCAAAAAACACGAAAAAGAAACAGTAAAATATGATGACACTACAAGTTAAGAAACAGACCGCAAGAAAAAAAAAAGATTAGCCAAGGCTCACAGATCTGTCGAACACGACCACATCAACGGAAACCAACTCCTTCAAAGGACGACAGCCTTTCTTAAAAAAGTGGACCACCTCAGTGAAGAACACTCTGTCCACCTTCACCATAAGCACACCCTCACATCTTCCCTCCGTGAGGTCAGGAATGATAAGTGGCTCACCTATAGCATGCGCCATGGAAATCCCCTGCAAATATTGTGAACGGCATTGGGAGGGATGACAATTGGTGTGGCTTGGTTGAGTGAAAGGTGAAGTAGGTCAGCAATTTGAACTGAGGGTGCAATAGATGCGGGTGCAACAGAGGCAAAAAAGTATGTATAGATGGATAAAGTGGGGTTATAATGAATAAAAGAAAAAAACTAAAATAAATTTAAAAAGTCGAACCCGTGACAAAGGCGAGATCTAGACCCACTAAGCATCACAATACATTGTTGGGAAGAGTATCTGTGAAGGAAGATTAGCTGGACACGGAGCCATATGTGGGAATATAATAAGGGAAAAGATTACAGCTGGCTCGATGAACAGGAAATCAAGAGAGGAGCCGACTGTAAGCCACATAAGAAACGGCTTCCAGGGGTGAAGGGTGAAGTGCATAAGGTATCACCTCTAGCATTTTCACTAAAGCAAAAACATTAAGCCCACATGAAAATAAAAATAGAACATGGAAAACATATAAAGAGATTACCTCCTTGACAGCCTTTCCTGTGATCTCTGATGGTAATTTCGGTGCAGCAGTTACTGAATTGCTAACAGTTGAAGAGGTTCTATTGGAAAAGTAGAAAATAATAATCAAAATCACATTCCAAATACTTATAATTATGTGATAAGTCAAGCACATACAGCCTGAAATCTTGAAGATCATAAAAACATGTTATGGTCATAGAAATAGTAATTTTGTAGATCAGCCAGATCTTTTGCACAAAAAAGTTACAAAAGGGTGATCATTACCAATAAATAAATAAATAAATAAATAATGATAAAATATAATAGGTATGGGACATCTCAGTTTTTCATGCATCAAAACAGAAATCATTTTCCAAGATATCTACCAAACATGCTATTGGTTTTGGAATTTGATAAACTGTATCTAGCAGTGGATAAAAAATTGTTAAGTTTCAAATTTGCTTTAATGATTTGACTAACTAGAGATGAATTACCCATCAAAAGAGTATATCTACTTAAAGTTTCATATTATATTTTTGTAAAGGTAATAGACTTTATACACCTTATAAAACAATACATGCTTTCTTCCTTGATTGGTAAAGAAGCCTTCTAACTCTCAATATGTGTCACAATCTAACAACCATAATTTAACTTTAAATATTGAGGAAATAATTTGGGATAATCCAAAGAAAGAAATAAACTTTTTAAAATTAGAGGGAAAGGTGGCTTGAGGTTACAAATGGGATTGAATCCACAACCTCCAAACTTAGAGGAGTTTACATGCCACCAAGCCACAAGTACATTGGCAAAAAGAATAAACTACACCGTGCCAATGCAAAATGCAAATTGTTGCAATAATCATCTATGCAGTGCAATCCTCCAGGGCCCCAGGATTAATTACACAAGGTACGCAATACTTAGAGCTCCTAGTTCAGAATCAAAGTGTAATGACCAATCATGCAGTTCAAAATCCCCTGGGAACTAAATACACAAGATATGCAAAAGTAACAGAACCTGGTTCAACTAATTGAGATAAAACAAAGGAAGAAAAGTTGTTTTACTGCATAAAAGTGCTTATGAGCACCTCTGACGACCAACATATTTTACTGTAAGAAACAGAAACTTAAATAAGAAAATTCAAAAGAGTAAAAAGTTACTGCAAAGGCAGATGAAAATGCTTTAGCCACTGCCCAAATAAAGTGTACATACCCACTAGTAGAAGCCACAACAAGGGGTGATAATATCTGTCCGGCGGTAGTGCCAGAAACAGAAATTGCTGGGGCTGCAAAGGATGAAGTGGCAACCCCTACAGAATCAGAAGAGTGAAAAATGAGACATCAGGCTTAGGAATGTAAAAATACATCATGATGCAATAGAATAAATAACTTTTTATTCAAGTAGGGTATAATTCCAAAAACTTTTTGGTATCATCTATCTCACATACGGCACAGAGGAAGATATCAAGTTTAAGTAAAAGTACTTATATTAACTCAATCATGTAGACCACCAGTGTATATGAATTTAAAAATAATTAAAAAAAAACCCAAAGCAATGGAGCAAAGAGCTGTCGATGAAATTAAAATGAGACAAAGTAGCCCCATTACTCCTGGATGCTTACAGCCCCACAACATCATGCAGTATATTTTTCCAAAACTTCAGATTTATCAAAAATCTCTCTGCACACATATATACAATTAAAATGTATCCAACAACTTAAGTTACTTCCAGAAGCACACATCACCAGTGTGGCTTAAGATCTGTCAATCAATCTGTAGGAATCAATGTCAAGCTTTTTTTATTGAGACTCAAAATATATTCCTCTACAGGTCCTCATAGCTGACACTAATCCTGTAGTAGTTCAAGTCCTTATAGCTTACACAAACATGTAGATGAGGAAAAAAATGCTAACAATACGTGTGAAGCCTCAGAATTAACATCATTAGCTTTTTCCTTTGTTCTGCTCTGTCTCTTAAGAATGAAGTTCAACAGATAATAGATTGTTAACTGCAAATCCAAAAAAGCTTTATCCCTAGGGAGGCTTCAAAGTATGCAGCAATTTCTTTCCCATTTTAGCCTTCACACACATGATTAAGTACTAAATTCATGCTGTGAACACAATTTGCATTCCCAGTAGGTCTTTTCACAACCAATCTTTTCTCAAAAATAAGTATCTGCTTCACAAATTTAACAAAACTAGAAAGTAGAAAAACCTTACAAGAATCAATAAAGCAGCAGTAGTGATCAGTGACTAATTCAGGAACCAGCAGAACCTTGCATAAATGAATTCTATAACAGTCATCAAACTCTTATCTGCACCCTCTAGCATGCCTGCCGCCTAGTAAATTTTCACTCATCGTCTTTAGCAGACTTATGAGATAGCTAAGTTACAAACATAAAATTACAAAACAAATCATATTCATGATCACTTCCCCCAATTTCTAGCAACAAAACACATCCTAAAACCAAAATAGAATATCAAAATGAACCTTCAAGAAGGATCGAAAAGGCTTCTAAAACATAAATGAAGAAGAAAATCCATCAACTTCACTTCAACACGGATAACAAGAGTTTAGCAAAGGCCACACAGCGCTAGTTGCAAATAAGTATCGTGATGACCTCCAAATATAAGCAACAACACATCCCACAAACAAAGAGATTCTTATTAACCAGCTTACCAAACGCAGGTGCAGTGCTGCCTGACACAGCTGGGGTTAAAACATCAGTAGTGGTCGTGACACTTGAAAATAATGAAGCAGCAGAAGTTGAAAATAGCATAGCAGGTGTGCTAGGAATTGAAATTTCTGAGGCTGCATTGGAAGGGGGATTTCTAAATGAGAAGAGTGAAGAGCTGGAAGTGGGAGGGGCAGCAAGAGTTACAGCAGTGGGTGCACATGGCTTAGCGAATGCTGAAGGACTAGATAAGGAAAAGCCTGAAGAAGAAGATGAGGACGAAGAAGAAGAAGAAGAAGAAGAAGAAGAAGAAGAAGAGGATGAAGAAAACAAAGATGAACGGGTAGAGAAGGAGGATGGAGATCCAAAGAAACCCGACATTGTTGAGCGCTCCTGTGATCACCAGCTGGAAATTTGAGAAACTCTCAAATGACTGGCTGATTTTCACATGTTTTCGTGGGTTTAAGCTCCAAACTGGTTTTGTGAAGTCTCTATTCGCTTAACAGCGAAGAACTGTGGTTTGTTTTCAAATTTTTTTTTTTTTTCTGGAGGAGAAAAACATTTATTGAGAAAATTTATCGTGTTAAGAAAAGTTATACTTCTTAGACATAAACATATATAGTATATTTATCTAATTTAATTAGATTAAAAATCTTAATTAAGTTAGTTAAAAGTATATAATATTACTAAAATACGCTAATCACATACCTCTATATTAATCCATTCCATTTCTTGCTTGCTTATTATTGAGGAATATTAATAAGGATTATTTAAATAAATATTGAGAAAAAATAGAAAGAGTTATTATATTTAGGAACAGACGGAGTATTTAAGAAATATGAAAATATGGAAAATTCTGGCTTTGTCTGCCTCTGTTTTTATGTTTTTTATTTTTGAAATAGTTTTACAAAAGGGTGAAGGGTCAAATATACCCATCTACATTTACGAAAAGTTCATTTGGCATCATATTAAAAAATGTGGTTCAAAAGTACCTATATATATTACAAAAGAGTTCAAAAGTACCCATCTACATTTATAAAAAGTTCACCTGGCACCATACTACCGTGGACAACGAAATTTATGGAGGGAATGGAGAGACCAGAATAGGTGAAACTGAGGGGAATGATAAATTATCACTTTAAAACAAATTAATTCTTACCTGAGAGTAAAATCGGCAGCCATGAAACCTACATTCGGGTTTCTTTTTGTCCATATCATCCAATGAGGAGCAGCTAAGTTGTGATAGTATAACCTCACCGGACCTTCATACTCATCTTTTCGGCTGGGTACTATTGAGTGGGGCCTGTTGAGTAGGGCCCATAACTCACAGTTAACACAGTTAGTAGGAACAAACAGCCTTGACATTTAATATGGTGCTAGATGAACTCTTTTGTAATATATATAGGTACTTTTGAACCACATTTTTTAATATGGTGTCTGGTGAACTTTTCGTAAATGTAGATGGGTATAATTGACCCTTTGCCCTTACAAAAGGGAAATTGCTTTTCAAAAAAAGCTTTGGGCTAAAAAAATAAAATATTCTATTTGATGATTAATTAAAAAAATAAATATAAAAATTAATTCGAAATAATTATTCTTAATATCAATTTTGGTTAACCAAGAAACATGTTTGAGAACCTGTTGCCTTTAAAGTATTTTTCGAGTAAATTATTGATCACTCTTATTTCATATTTTCAGCTTAGTCTTTCACATTTTTTATGTACTTTTTGCATAGCTAACAATGAGGTTGTAGCTGTTCCTTAGAAAAATTAAACGACAAATTGAAAAAATATTTTAAGATGATAATGATAAAGCTTCTTGCTACTATGAGAGATTCCATGCGTGGCTAATGGGGTTTGCTTCATGAGGATGGAGTATGGGCTTTAGTTCTAAGACTCAATATAAGTATTATCTTAGTCTAATTTATGTATTTCGATGTAGGACTGTCAATTTATGTATTGTGTGACCTGTATGGTTGACTCTATAATTTGCTATTTGCTTATGGGATTGGCATTGTAGCTTGTTTGAGTATATGTTTATATTAAAGAGGTAAAAAGCAGAGAAGAAAACATTGATGAGAAAAGATAAATATCATAAACATGTTGGATAGTGAAATATATATGTGTCTGGATTGGTTTTTCTTAGAATGACTTTTTCAAAAGTAAAATATGGATAAAAGTCATATTGAAGTGATTTATATTTAGATTTGTGATGATAGAAGTGACTTTTTTTTTTCAATCTGACTTTTAGAAACATGTTTGGATGATTATTTTCAAAAGCAAGTTTAGATGAAAAATTACTAAAAAGGACATTATTGTTATTAAATAATACATATATAATATGTATATATTCTTATTAAATGCTTAGTTTCTACCTTATTTTAAGGAAAATAATTTTTAAAAAAATAATATTTTTAGTTTAAAGAAAGATATTGTGGGAAAAAATAATTAGAGATTATTATGGTAATTTTTTGGAGATAAAAATGAAATTTTATATTAAAAGAAAATATCTTATTTGAGAATTTTAGGAGTCAAATAATCTAATTTTCCTACTCACTTTATTAAATAATACATAATAAAAGGCGTGGGACCCATCAAAAGCCAGAAACCAAAAGTCAAAAGCCACAAAAATTTGTTTCTGACTTTTGGCTGTTCAGAAGTCCTTTTGACTCATAAGTTAAATTAAAAAAAATGGGAGACAAATATCATCAAAAACAAATTTTTGCTTCTGACTTTTCCAATGGGCTTCTTGTGGTAGCTGAATGCATATATTAGCAATTGTATGGCTAAATCATAGCCCTTGACGGTTATAATAGTATCTACTAGATCTCTATGAATGTTGCACACTAATAACTAATGGATCACGGATCTAACATAGTGGACCGTAGTGTTGCTAGGTGATTGTAGTCGATTTATTTGTTTTTGGCTTCTTTTGTTTCTTTAACAGCCCCCGTAAGTCAAACTGTAGTTGAGTGATAATGAGACTTGTTCTGGGAAAGTGGAAGTGTGGTGCATTGAGAGGCATGGTAAAGATGTCTACGAGCTAGTCTTTAGATGAAACAATGGCAATGTGTAATGCTTTGGCAGTGATGATCCAAGTTTGTGTGCTTGGTTTGACCATGCATAACTAGATTAGCTGCAATATTGTCACAACATAGGGTTGGAGGTTGAGGCTCCAATTTCACCGAAGAGATTATGCAAGCAGATTAAATCACAAGTACCAAGAGTAATAAATTTATATTCTGCCTCAATGGAAGATTTAGAAATTGTGGGTTATTTTCTGGAACTCCATGAAATGAGATTTGGACCAAAAAACACAATAATCCCCTATAGACCGTCGATCATCAATATCACTAGCCCAATCAGCATCAAAATATGCTAGTAGATGTTCAGGAGACTCAAAATCAATGAATGCAACCAAGGATGAAGGAGAACCCTTACGACTAACCATTACATAATCAAATTGTGTTGGACAAATATCTTAGTATTCATTTGACTGCTTTCCAATGAGAGTCAAGGGAATTATGAAGAAATTTGCATACTTTATTCACACCAAAAGAAATGTCAAGTCTGGTGAAAGATAAATATTGACGGCTCCCAAGTCCAACAACACTCCAAAAATATTCACCATTGGACAAGGGAGAACCATCATTAGCAGACAATTTAGTTTTTAATGTCATTGGAGTAGACTTATGATTACACTCAAGCATATAAATCTAGGATTTATTTACGTTGAGAAAGAAATAATCCTTCAGCACCAAAATGACATTCAATGCCCAAAAAATAGTTGAGAGTACCAAGATCTTTGACTTGAAAATAATGAGTTAAAGTCTCTATCAAACCCTGAATAAGAGATTATCATACCAAATTAATAAATTGTCATCAACAAAGACCAAAATATACAAGAAAGAAGATTATGTGTGTTTCATGAACAAAGATGTATCATTACTGGAGGGAATAAAACCCAGACAAGACAAACGAGCTCAATTTAGAGAACCACGATCGAGGAGCCTGTTTAAGGCCATAAATGGAGCGTTGAAGTTTGCAAACATGATAATGAAAATTAGGATTTAGTTGAACTATGTAAACATCCTCAGTTAGATTGCCATGTATAAAAGCATTTTGGATATCTATTTTTCGAACACACCAGTCAAAATTTACAGTAGAAGAAAGAAGAAGATGAATTGTGGCAGGTTTGACAGCTGGAGAAAAGTTTCATGGTAATCAATACTTGAAGCTTGATGAAACCCTTTAGCAACCAATCGGCCTTGTATCGGTCCAGAGTACCATCTGAATGAAATTTCTTCGATAGAACCCATTTAGGATAGTGAGAAGGAGAAACCAACATCCATGTCCAAATTTGAAGCAAAGCATTGAGTTTGTCTACTATAGTCGTATGCCATTTAGGATAGTGAAGAATATCTATGATAGAAGTAGGCTCATCAGGAGTTGTGTCAACTGTCGATGCATGTGCTTAAGGTGGTGGCCATAGTATAGTACCATTAGAGGGTTGCTTAGGTCGGAGCGAGTTTGTTTGAGCTCATGTGAAAGGGCGATGCAGTAGGGAGAGAGAGAATGATGGTGATGTGGCAGTTGGGGATGTCATAGGGAAGAAGATGATGGTAGGGTATGAAGTCTAAGAGGCAGGTCAAGGGATTTGGTAACAAGTAGATTAAGAGTGGCAATTGGGCTTAATTGTGAAGTCGGGTCACCTTATTACATTAGGAAGTAGAGTTGACTCAGAGGATGTAGGCTCAAGGTTGGATTTGGACCATACAGAAGCTGCAAGAAAATTGGTCTCCACAAAATTCACATCTTGATTGATAATAATATTACCTAATTTAGGATCAAAACACAAGTAAAAATGATGATCAGTGGCATAGCCTAAGAAAATATAAAGTGTGCATCGTGGTTCAAGTTTGTTTTTGGTGTAAGCAAGTAATTGTGGCCAACATTCATTACCAAAGGTTTCGAGAAAGGAATAATCTGGATCCTGATTAAACATAAGTTCATAGGGTGATTAATATTCAAGTGACACATATGGAAGGCAATTAATGAGATAAACAGCCGTAGTAAAGGCGTGAGTCCAGAATTTAGATGGTAGAGAAGAATGATTAAGAAGAGCGACTTCGGATATAACAATATGGTGATGCTTTATTCTTTCAACTGAGCCATTTTGTGCATGGTAATAAGGACACGTAATTCTATGTATTATGCCATTATTTTGGAGAATGTAACACCTATCTTTATATTACTCTTTTATAGCATTTTAATTAACTTATAACCACTTTCAAAACTATTAGAAGCCCAAAAATACTAATAAGTTAAAAACTTCTTCAAAGACTAACTTTCTTTTTGTTGAATTAGGCTTTTATGACAAATTAGTATAACTTAAAACTTTTATACAACCGAGTGGTTATTAAAACAATTAAAATGACCCAAATCTTCTTATCATACATAACCCTATTGATAGTACTTGGGGAGTGAAAACCCCATTACACATATACCTAATACCTAAATGCACGCTTTTTCTAATACCCAAAGTACTAGGGTTATCTCAACTGATAACCTTTTTACCAGCGGACATAACTATTCTGTATCTCATAGATATATACCTATATATACATACTACTTTATATAACTATTCAATCAATGATAAATGCTCTGGAAGTAGAAAATTTAAATGAAGATGAGATAGAAGAAATGATGGGGAAAGAAGAAGAAAATTTAGAAGACATAAGAAAAGAATTTGCAAGTGTTAGAAAAATAGGAAATACAGAAGACATAAGACAAATAAATATGGAAATAGAAACAGATTATAGGAATTTAGATAAAAGGCCAAAGATTGAAGATGAGGCAGGTACTTCAAGAAATGAAACAATAGAAGGAGACTTAGAAAATGAATTATATCATAAAGAACCTTTATTTAGTTGGGCTGAAAAAGAAATGTTTTTTGAAACAAATTTTAAAACACCTAGTAAATCAGGATATACACTGACTCCTACATAACAATATGAAAAGAGAAATATACCTAATACAGGAATATGGTTATATTTAGATTGTAACTTAGATCATGAAAAAAGATTAGAAGAATGGAGTAAATCACAATTAATAGCTTTAATAGGAAGACAAATAGATATTAATCATGCTAGTATGATAGTAGAATCAAGTTTTGTTGGAAATGTACAAAATTGATGGAAAGGAAAAACTCATGAATTTAGAAACGAAGTAAGAAGAATAGATCCAAGAACTTATAATAATAGAAAGGAATTGCATGCATTTTTAGTAAGAAAATACACGAATCGGTAATAAGAAATGAATTTTTGGGAAGAAGTGCAGAATTAGGAGAACAAACAAAAATAAAGAATGCTATAAGAAGATTATATGATATAGAAATTTGTTCATTGGAACCAAAATATTTGGAACAATATATATATATATATGAATTTAAAAAATATTATTATGAGGCTAGAATAGAAAAATATGAACATAAAAAATTTTATTTGGAATTATTTTATAGAAAATTACCACATTTAATACAGATACTATAAATGATGATTATAATAAAATGTTTAATACCCCATAATTAAGAAATATCATACTATACTTAGATACTATGGGAAGAAGAGAAAATTATTTAAGAGAATATTTATCTGATAGATGTAAAGAAGCTTGGAGAAATATCAAATATTATAAGATTAACAAATTATTATTAAGATGTGGAGAACTAACAACACCTCATAAATGGGGATGTAATATGGAAAAATCTAAAAGAAAGAAAAAGAGAAAAACTAAATACAGATATAAATTTAAAAAATATCCAAAAGAAAAGTTTTATGGGAAATATAAGCCTAGAAAATATTTTAAGAAAGGGAAAAAAATTAATTATAGTAAAAAACCCAAAAAATGTAAATGTTACAATTGTGGAAAAATTGGACATATAAGTATTATCTGTCCTGAACCTAGAGATAAAAAGGCAATGAAGATATTAAAAAAAGCTTTTGAATATGAATTAGAACTTTTAAAATTTAAAGAACCAGTATATAGTGATATAGAAAACCCATAAATACAAAATCTTTAAGCTAAAATATATGGAAGAATCTGATGATGAGTATTCGTCATTAGAAGAAAAAGAAAACTATGAACTTTACATGATGAATGTAAGGCATAATAATGAGGAACCAAGTACAAGTGCTAGTAATAATGAGTATGAAGATTATGAAGAGTATGATGAGTACAGGAATAGTAAGGAAGGAATATGTGAAAGGAGACTTACTTTTAATGAAAAATAATAGAATAAAATTAAGGATATATAATTAGATATGAAACCTGAAGAATTAAATAATGAAGGTTTTATGCATAAGGTAAGTAAAATATTAAAACATAAGAAAAATGAAAAAGTGCTTGTGTAGTATTAAAAAAGAAGCACCCTATAGAATCAACTTTAACAGAAGGAGTCTTAAGAATACCTTTAGTAAGTAAAGCATTAATTGAAGATGAAATATCTAAATTACCATTTAAAGATGAAGTTACAGAAATTTATATAGTTGGAGTGCAATTACTTGTAAAAGCTTATTTTAAAGAAGGAATAAACTTTCCTATAGAATTGTTACTAATAGATGGAAGGATTGTAAGTAGTGTACAAGATAGTATATTAGGAATATTGACAGGAAATTTAATATACCAAAAATTAAAATATATAGTAAATACAAATTTTGCTATATCAAGAGCCGATGAACACATGAATAAATCTATAATCATATATCATAAATTAGGAGGAACAAAAATGTTAGAAGGAGCTAGAACTATAAGTATAACTGCTATATAGTAGGACTAGTTTTTACAAATAAACATAAGATATATAATAGAACACATGGAAGAATAACCATAAACAAATATTTTATGCCAATATTAAAAGAAATTCCTTTGGATCCTACAAATATAACAATACCTGAACAATTAGAAATAGAATTGGATAGAATTGTTAATTTTAACCATATAACCACTCATAGAAGAATACAGACTAATGATAATATAGGACAAAGAAGGTTGAGAATTAATACACCATCCTTTAATATAGATGTTAATACTCCAAATACACCAAGAAGAATTATGGGAAGACCTAAAACAAGAAGAGGATTAATTAGATCAAGAAGTCACAGAGATGAATATGAAAGGAATTTTCTAGCAGAAATACCAATTAACTCAAACTTAGCACAGATAAGACCAAGAACTCAACATTTAGATTTAACAAATCAAGAAAAAAGTTATATTAAATTAGAAATAAAAAAGGATGCAATATGGGAAGAAGTAATAACTTTAATTGATCATAGACAAAAGTTTTATTGGAGAATAATATACAGAAAACAATCTAAAAATATCAGATGAAGGAACTAAAACAAATACTATTATAAGATTTAATAAAAGAGATATAATGGATAAAAAATTATGGGTAGAAGAAAATACTAGAAATGAACATAAAATAGTTTTAGAAAAAGATTTTTTACAAGCAGTAAGACCATATAGAATACAAGAAAAAAGAGTAATAATAAATATAAATCATCAAACTTTAATAATACCTAAGTTAAAATGAAAAGACAATTATTCTATATCTTAGTAAAATTTAATTATCAAAGATATAGGTCTAGAAAATATCATGCCCTTATAGATACATGAGCTAATTTAACAGTAGCTAAATATAATGTTTTACCACCTAAATTATGGAAAAAGAAAAATAAGATGCTAAGAATGGAAAGTGCAGGAAGAGAAATTCATACGATAGAATTAGAAACTAAAAATATAAGAGTACAAATAGGTGAATACGAACTTTTAATTGAAGAATTAAATCAGTATAATGAACCATCTTGTGATGTAATATTAGGAATGGATTTTTTAGGACAATATTATCCTATACACTTTATAGAAAAGCTATTATTTTAACTACCCCTTGTAAACATGAAGCATGGGGAATAAGAATAACCAGACCTTATAGAAGAAAAGATGAAAAATTCCAGAAAAAAACAATATGAAAATGAAGTTAAGTTTTTACCTAATAATCAACCCGTAGAAATAATTCATATGATAGCCACATTAGATATCATAGAAGCTAAACCAGTGGAAGGAAAAACAATCGAACAAAGATGAATAGAAAATTATAATGATAATCCTTTAATTTATTGGGAAAATCTAAGCCTATGGCAAAAATAGAATTAAAAGATTACAGCAAAGAAATCAATTGTAAACATTATCCTTGGACAGAACATGATAAAAAAGAATTTGATATGCATATAAAAGAAATGAAAAGATATATTTTAATTAGAGAAAGTAGATGTATTTATTCATCACCTGCAATGATTGTAATAAAACACATTGAGGAAAAAAGAGGAAAGTCACGTTTGGTAATTAATTATAAAAAATTAAATGATTTATTTGTTAGAAATAAATATCAAATACCTAAAATAAAACTTTTATTTAATCTAATAAGGGGAAAAAAGATATTTAGTAAATTTGATTGTAAATCAGGATTTTTTCAAATAAAATTAGAAGAAGATAGTAAAAAATATACTACTTTTAGTACCTCAGAAGGATTATCTGAGTGGAATGTACTACCAATGGGATTCCATAATAGCCCTAGTATATTTCAAGAATATGTGTCTACATTATTAATACCAATAAAAGATTTTGCAGTAATATATATTGATGATATTTTAATATTCTCAAAAAATGAAAAAGAACATGAAGAACACTTAGATTAGTTTGTAAAATTAATAGAAGAAAAAGGATTAAACATATCACCCAAAAAAGCATAACTAAGGAAAACTAGAATAGGATTTTTAGGACAATATATATGTCCAGAAGGAATAAAACTACAAGAACATATAAGTAAAAAAGTACTTGAATTTGCAGAAATAAAAAATAAGAAAGGCTTACAATCTTTTTTAGGACTAGTAAATCAGGCTAGAAATTATATACCAAATTTATCGAAATTAACTGCTAAAATATCTAAGTTAGCAGGAAAAAAAATTGGATATGGAATAATGATACTAAAAAAAATAATAAATTAAATAAAAATAATAATAAATCAAATAAAAAAATTATGTCAAAATTTTCCAAAATTAACTATACCTACAAATAATAATGTAAGGTGGATAATTTATACAGATGATTCAGATAATTATTGGGAGCAGCTTTGTATCATGAAAATAATGATGGAAAAGAATTAATTACAAGATATGCAAGTGGAAAATTTAATGAAGTTCAAAGTAAATATCATTCTAATTGGAAAGAGTTTTTAGCTATTGTTAAAGTAGTAGAAAAGTTTGAATTGTTTATTGTAAATACAAAGTTTATTATCAAGATTGATAATACCCAAGTAAAGCATTGGTTAGATAAAGGAATAAGAACTAATAAATTATGTAATAAAATGTTAATTAAATGTCAAAGTGATATATCTTATTATGATTATGATATTGAATATATTAAAGGTCAGAATAATTTAATTGCTGATTTCTTGAGTAGATGGAATCAGATAGCTCTGTAAGCCACTCATGTAATGATTCATCCAATGAAGCAAGCTCTTTTACGGACCAAATAAATTTGAGATTTCAAATTTTGGAAATTAATATGAATCTGCTAACAACACAGATGAATGGACATCTCTCTAGGATCTCTAACCAGAAGAGCAACTCTATCAAAGAGTGGGGAAATTGGAGGAATTATCTGTAAAAAGCCCTGTAATAAAGGATGCTGGACAGCCTTCGAAAGCCATGTAAATAAAGGAATTACTCCTTTAATATAAATTATAAAAAGCCAAACCCAAGAACAAGAGGTCCAAAAAACCCTAATTTACCAAATGACCAGTCTACTAATCAGCCATCATCTTCTACAACTGGAACCAGCCCAAAAATAGGCCCAACATTAAACCCCTCACTTTCTAAGCTGATTGAGAATTATCGATATTTCAAAAGACTTATTTAGTGCCTTAACCATTTTACTCTCAAAGCCCAAACTGTAAAATATATTTCCCACTATGCTTTTAACAAAGCTGTTATCTATCTTGGAACTCCACCAAATCTTGTAAAAGCCCTATGCTAGCATGGTTTAATTCAGTCAATTTATCCCTTACTATCCTTGGAAGAAATTTCAGAATTGCCAGAACAATAGAAAAGAGCTGTAAAGACATATTTTGGGATTGTAACTCAGCATATAGTTTTTATAAGGTGTTATTCTACAATAATAGAAATAACTCCGGATATATTTTATCATCTTATAAATTTATTTGATTAGGAACTACAAAAAATCCTATTGATCATCAAGTGGAATGCAAGGAAGATATTGAAGATGATACAGAATTTATGCAGACCATATCAAGAATAAGAGCACATGATCATCATATAATTTTCCAAGAGATGAACAGAATATTAGCAATAGATAAGGAAGCTGCATGGGTATACTTTTTAGGTCCAACTACTTTAATTTATTCCTCTGGAAGGACATCCAAGAATCTCAATTATTTTAATCAGTTTTATGATAAGATGAAGACTAATAAATTTGAAAATATGAAGAATACAAAAAGAAGGACTTGTCAACTATTATCTGAGTATGCAGTATATAAGTGTAAATATTGTGATGAGAAAAGTTTAGAGAAAAAAGATTTTGAGGATCCTGTAAGGGATATGAGTATCATATATGGAAGGACAGATGGACCAACTAGGAATTGTCAATAGAATGCTCAACTAATGAAATCTTGCCAAGACTAGAAGAAGACAAAAGAAGAAACGACCAAAGGAGACAAGAAGGACAAGAAGGACAATGGATAGTCATAAAGTAAAAAGTTGTAATAATAGTAATGTTTTGTCTTTGTCTTTCATAGAAGGCACGAGATGTAAGGAAGAGAAGGGAATGCCCTCTCTATATAAAGCCTTGTAATTAGCTTAGAAAGGCAGAGGCATATAGTGTTATGAACTGCCAAGTTCTCTTGTAATTTGAAAATCCTCTTAATATAATCCTATATTTCCAGTACATCCCTACTTGCCTACTCTTTAAATTTTTAAGCTTCAAAAAATTTTTCAAGATCAGTGGAATAGCTTTATCAGGTATGTGTAACTAAACTTTTTATTGGGATTAGGTTAGTAGTATTATTTGATCCACAAAGTTATGATCCTATAAGGGATAACTGGTTATAAGTTCTTAAGAGAAAACTCAGTTACGCCTCCAGTAGGAAACGAAGGAAGGTTGTGCTGGGTTAATCTGAAGGGGAAGGTTTGATTCTCTTATGGGAGATACTGTAATTTAATTCTTGTACGAAAGAGGACAGGAATCCTTCCATGACCCAGATCATCTTTGGTCACCCTTGGGGTTTCTCTTGTTGAACTTATACACAGTCTGTCAATTATGAACCAAAAAAATCTCTATCTATGGTGGTGCAACATATCACATGCATTCTTGCTCTCTTCAAAGCACTACCTTATTTCATCCATCTCACCTTCTTCCAGCATATCTGAAAAACAACAGTTTAGTTTATCTCATATTTAATCATGCATAATAAATCATAAACCTGAACAATAATGATAATATTTATCCTTACAATGTATCTCATAGAACTCTACCCACCACTAATAACAATATATTCGTTAGATAGTGGGGCAACTCTACCTACAGGATTTCTGGTTATAACAATTAAGTTATAACAATATAGATCTCTGGCAAAGGGGTAGCGAACCACCTAAACTTTGGAGTACTTCCATCATAAATAGAACTATAATGATTAAAATTTACCATATATATGTTACATATATTATGAAATTATGCATGTAATAATACTTTTTATGAAATTATTTATGAAATAAACTACTACCTGGTTGCCAGAAAGTCCTGAACCAACTCCTTTCCTTTATGCTATGTTGATGAACTCCAATCACTAATCAAAACATATATAATATATAGGCTTAGGTTAAAAATCTAATCTATAAATTATTCTATACGCTTCTCTCAGATCCTAAATGTTTAATACTACCCTACTCTTTGTCTAGGTAAATTATGATTTACCAAAACTATCTTAATCCTTTAATGATTAAAAGTTACTTATTTGATAACATGACAATATTCACCTTCAACATAACAATCCTTAGAAATCTGTAACAAAATTTCAGCTTTAAGAATCATCTACCACATTCCCAATCATATTCAAACTAAATCATTCCCATACATCACTTGATAGCTCACTTATGTCCAAAAATTCAATTTAAATTATAGTAACTATATTCCTTATTTAAATAACTAAAACTAGTCACGCATGGACATTAATCAACATTACTCCTATTATTCCTTAACTACATAAATCCCTAATACACAAAACCAACAAAATGTTCATTTGTTGGCAAGTCATCATCGGAGAAAAATGCACTAAATATTAATCTATTCACATTGGCTCTCCAAGAACTTTTAAATGAAAGATGCAAGTTTGATTAGATAACTCACTTATGTCCAAAGATTCAATTTAAAATTATAGTAACTATATTCCTTATTTAAATAACTAAAACCAGTCTCGCATGGACATTAATCAGCATTACTCCCATTATTCCAAGAACTTTTAAATGAAAGATGTAGGTTTGATCAATCACTAACCATACCTTAATCTCCTAAATATCCATTTCTCAGAAATGAAACTGATTGGAAGAAGATATTGTTGCTAACTATTTCATTTCAAGCTTTCAATTCTGCAACGTTTCAGCCCAATAACAGAACTTATATCTTGTCTACAAAATTCTTACTTTTATTCTGAAAATATCCATATAAGTTATCCAGTACTAGGAAAACCTAAACTTACAAATCATATCTCAATTCTAGACTCCTATCTTTCAATTATAACCATACTTTTCTCCAACCTTTGACCACTTCAAGTGTCCTTGAAACTACTTACACACACTAACCTATCAGATTTGAAGTCTTTAGATGCAACCAAGTTTCAATTACCTTCCTAAAATCCACTGTCCTACTTTTAACTTCTAGAAATACCACAGCTCTAAACTTCAACTTTACTCAATCCCTTTTTCAGCATTTTGCAACTTTGTCTCATAAAGATTATAATCAGGATCTTCGAATCACGAATAGAATAGAGCTGGAATTTCTTTTTCACCTTTCATTTATCGACATTCCTTTTTAATAAAGTGACATTAAACATTGAAGAAATCTTTCCTACATCTTTCAAATACCTCTAATCCTAATCATCTATTAACTTCAACATTTTTTACTAGATAAACCAAAACAATTCAATCATGACCTACTCTATTCAAGTACATCATTATATAGATTAATTGTTGCTTTCTTTTTCATCTTTCTATAACTCAGAAAAATCCAGCTTTGAACTCAGAGTATATATCTTCATTATACTTTTAAACATATTAAACTATAGTTTAACAATTGAGTTACCTTCACAGCACTTAAGAACTTCAAAACAATAACTCTATGTTACAAATCAGCTTAATATCAACTAAAAACTTTTAAACAATATGTAAACATACTTATTTCATTCATAACCATATAAACAAACTCTCACCTTTCATCATATTTCCATATCAAACTTGAAAATTATATATTTCTACCCATCCCTTCCTTAACTAATTGTACTTAATTAAACTTTCTCCTATCTTACATGGATTTAAAACACATAAATGTAAAAACTTTTAAACTTTAACTTCTAATCAAACTATCATCCTTTCCTTGTTCATAAAACTTGGAACGTTATCCTCCACCAAACCCAACTTTCCAATTCTTTGAATGTAGACTAATTCTTATGAAAACCTTAAACACTTGTAAATTATTTGAAACTGGTTCTCTTTTGTCCTATTTCCTAAAACTCAAAAACTTAATCATTAAACAATCCATATTATCAGATACCACACCATAAATACCTCAATCAACATCAACTCAATCATGAACATATTAGCTTACTAGATTCAAAATACCAGTTTATTACTTCAATCTGCATTAACCTCAATTAATCAATTAAAACTTCATTAACTTTTTAATAGTACTTTAATTCAACTAGCTCCAACATCAGCTAATCTATTCTCAATCAAAATGCTTATAGTGCCCCTTTACCTACTATTGATAGCCTAATAGATTAATTCCATGACTTCAATTAGCTTCAGCCTCAATACAATGGTACCATCAGAACAATCAAAACAAAGGACCAATACCACAATGAATCCATAATTTCTCAGAAATAACATAACTTCAACATACAAGTTGTGATTCCAATTTAATCCTAATTCCGTCAATTCTTCCTCCTCTCTGAAATGTTGAACCAACAAAACAAATAGAACACAAAATCAAATTCCACTAATAATATTTATTCCTAGCTAGAATTCAAAACAACACATCAATTAATTCAAAAATATCATTAACTCCTCTTCCTCATCACTGATCGAAAACAAAGCATAAAAGAAGGGGAAAAAGGAAAAAAATTCCATTGGAGCCAGAAATTTTCAATCATCCTCATAATACTCAATTATGCATAATGAAATTCTAATTAGAGGCTAACATCACCAATTTCCTCTCCCCTATCACTGAACCCTTCGGCAGAACAAGCAACAGAAAGAAGAGAATTGAACAATTAACATCCCATAAAAAATCAAAATCAATTCCATCTCTCCCTCATCATGAGCAAAAACACAATCACAGAAGAGCAAAAATTCAATGAGCAAAGAAATTAGTGGACCAAAGAGAAGTGGAACAGAAATTGCAAAGCCATCCAAAATTAGAAATTTCAACATACAAAACACTCTATAAACTTAACCTTACTCCTAGTCATGGTTAATTAAGCTTTCAACTGCTTTCCACTCAAATTCATCCTCAATCGGAAGCCGATGAACAATGAACAAATTTGGGCTTTTGAAGAAACTCCACCAACATCAAACACCAAATCATCACTCAAAATTTTCCTCCAAGCATCATAATCGAAGCCTAGCTTCATTTTTTATGAGTTTAGGAACCCCAAAACTTCATAATCTGATTTGATTCCCCCTTCACTCGCTCAAAGTTGGACCAAAAAGAGAGAAAAACAAAGGGAAAAGGTTTACCTAGAGCTAACCTGAGCTCCACGTGCATCCTCGCTGCCTCTCACTGTTGTTCTTTGCTGTTCTGGTCGATGACTGCCGCTACCGCTTAGAGAAAAACAGAGAGGGTGAGGGGGAGAGTTATCGGGGAAGCGAGAGGGAGATGGTGACGGAATAGTGAGGAACACATAGGAGGAAAAGGAATATGAAAGGAAATAAAGTATTTTAAAAATGATGAATTACCATTTTACTTTTAACTCAAGATCAATGTTTTAAAAGTCGGACCGGAAGTCGAGCCGGAAAGGCGAGCGAGTCATGGTCCAAACGGTTGAAACGGTCAGTCCATTTGGTCAGGCCGGTGATGTAATAATTGAATTAAAAAAATAATATTATTTGTATATATAATGATAGGGTAAAGGTGCAATTTCAGTAACGAATAATTATACTAGGTGCACATAGCAGAAAAATAAATTTCTAGTAACAAACGTGGTCATGAAGAATAAAATTAGGGGCAATTTTGGTGACCCCATTAACCTGACCTGAAGGTCGTTAATTTTTTTGGTCATGTGGCCCACAAAGTTACAGCTGACATCCTAATTGTCATTTAATGATTCTAGTGTGGCAGGTGAAGGGTTTAATGGTTTGAATTAAAAAAAAACTCTTTTTTGGCTTCAAACTCAAACTCTGGTCTTTCGCACGTATAAGCGATCAAATGGTGGTACGAAACCAGAAAACATCAAGCTTCCCTTTGCCATTTTGGTCGTATGACTTCAACTACGAGTTCCATGCGACACCAAACCACAAATATTTCACCTACAGTCTGAAGATGGATAGAATCTGGGAATAATTCCTTCTAGTTTTCCACACACCATCGGAAAATGAAAGAGGTCCGATTTCCCTAAAGATGTCCAGCTTTGTATTCTCTCCTTCCTCACACCATCGGAAATCGCTACCTTTGCCTGCATATCAAAGCGATTCAAATCTCTTTGTAGCAATGATAGTAAACTCTGGTTTAGCTAGTGCAATAGGATGTGGGGTTTGAAGACAAAGATAGCGAAAAGGGGCAATGGGAAAATTAGGTATCGCCTTTTGTACAAAACCCTAAACGAATGGGACAATCTGATTGGCTTTCGGCATCAAGCGGATTGGGAAGCATCGCTATTAGATCACCGTCATTAGTTATCTCCAAGTAGGGCCCATCATTCCTCGCTAGCTCTAGAATTTCTCCATTGAAAACTGGTACGTACTATATATTGAAGTCACCATTTTTGTGGATGAGTCTTCCGTCGGAAGGACAGGTTGTAAATTTTCTCGATCTCGATGGGAAATCTGAGATGTCCAGTGATTTTGAGATTTCTGAGATATATGATATGCCTAAGAATGAACTGAGTCTTGTCAATGTTAGTTTTATGGGGAGAAATCACTTTCTTGTGAAGGAAAATCAAAATTTTATCCATTTTAATAAACCAAACCAAAGGAAACATGGATTCAGAAGAAGTTCGAGTAGAGAGGTCTAAATGCAGTCGTTATAAGGGGGTTCGTGTTTCTCTTCAGCGAACAACATTAAAGCCTCCACTGCCACGAGTGAACCATTTAATAACAATTACATGCCAACTGTAACATTTGTGGGCCACATAACCAAAAAAAGTAACTACTGTTAGGTAAGGTAAACGGGGTCACCAAAATTGCGCCTAATTTTATTCTTCATGACCGCGTTTGCTATTCGAAATTCATTTTTCTGCTGTGTGCACCTATCATAATTATTCGTTACTAAAATTGCACCTTTACTCTATAATAATATAGTTGTAAGAAAATAATATAAGTGTTATATAACTTTAAAAAACACAAATATTATGGACTTTTTCTATAAACTTTTGTACAATTTTTTTTATTAAAGGACAAGAGTACATGAAAAAAAAAGACTTCGCCTTACTTATTCTACAAAACTTTTCAACTGATAAATTTGGCATCTATCTCACATCACATGTAGCACAAAAAAGTATTTAAAATAAGCATTGATATTTGTGTGAGATAGGTTATAAGTTTAATTTATTTTTAAATAATCATTTTAAATTGTTTCAAAATCTTCCCATTGGATAAGCAATGGTAAACCAAGTAGAACATGTTCTAAACCAATGGGCAAACAATGAATTCCACAAGAGGACAAAATAGGGTAGCTTTGGACCAGTGAAAATAATCTTTTGAGACTAAAACATGTGACATAACTCTTCCTCTCACCCCATGTTCACTCGTCTAGAAACTAGCCTTTTCTTTTTCCTTCTTCCAGCGAGCTCCTGTTGAGTGGCCTGTGGGGAAGCAAGATCTGCATGTCCATTTTTGTGAAGTGTAGATATTCTCAGTAACTTACATTATGATAAGCAAATCCGATGGTAAGTAACATTTTTTCGCCAAACTAATTATTATTGCAACTTCAATTCTTCTTCTCCTCCTCCATCAACCTATTTTTTCTGGCCATAAATGTTGGATAAGACGTCCGGTATCTTGAAATTTGCTCTAGCTTCCGGCTAGAAAGCGGTTTTCGGCTCATTAACGGCTATTTCCCAGCCTAATTCGGTTAGACCATTGAAACAACTTCTTTACTATAATCGAGCCGTCACCGTCTCCGGCCGACAGTCTACCCAGTCTGGTTCAGCTCTAAAAACCTTGCTCAAAATATTTTCAACTAGGGGCAGATATTGACTTTTCCATTTCCTCCTTTTCTTCTTCTTTCACTTTGTGCCCTTTCTTTAAAAATTTTAATTTCCATTTCCCTTACAACTTGATCTGAATTCATTCCAAAAAAAAAATTCTGTAGATATACTTTAATTCCCAAATTTAATTATAAGGCTTTTTAAATATTAAACAACACCCCAAGATTCTAAATATTTCCTTATTGGCTCTTTTTGAAATTTTGAGTTGTTACAGAAACATTATGAAAAGACTAAAATTCACCTCCCCCATCAATTTGTAAGAACTTGATTTTAGTATTGAATAAATTCTCAACAAGTTTTTTAAACAAAGAAAAGTCATGAACAACATTTGATTAACTTTTAAAGGATAAAAACAAGTAAATTTGGTGAAATTGTTGACAAAAGAGACATAGTAACGATGGCTAGCTAAAGACAAGATGAGGTTAGTCCCCAAACATCACTAAATACAAGAAAAAAAGGGGATGGGGAGAATGATGGGATGAGATAGATGAGGAAGTGCATAAGATTTGCATTTATTGAAAGCTATGAGGTAGACTGAGTAGGAAAATAAGGTAGTGATTATTTGGACAATATATGACGCACAACCTGAGAAGCTGGATGTCTAAGTCTGGCATGCCACTAATCTACTGATGTTTTGACCAAAACAAGCTGTTGATGAAATACTTGGAGATGGATAGAGAAGGTTCTTAGTGGGAACTTGAAGAAGAACATGCTTGTTGTGGAGATCCTTCATGACAAAATGAGTAGAGAAAAATTCAAAGAAGATACAATTATCAAGACAAAAAGGAGCAATAGAGAACATATTTATAGAAAGTTGAGGAATATATAATAGATGAGATAACACAATTGTGAGAAGGGGTAGAGAATTTTCCTAAACCTTGATGAGCAATAGACATAGAAGTACCGTGTATAATCCTGCCTACTAATTGATAGGTAACCCTCAATAACCAATCATCATCAAACATAATCACACCAACTATGATAGGAAAAAGGGTTTTTCGTACAATTCAAACAACCCTATCATAGTTAGGAAAAGAATTTTCTAAGAGTCAACAAGTTATCCATGATAGGAAAAATAAATCCTTATCTCAATATAATCTCTATCATGAATAATAAAATATCTAACCATGTTAAAAAAGCATCACCTAACATGGTTAATAAAAATTTACCTAATTAACAACTTAATAAACCATGTTAGTTAAAAGCCACCTAACATGGTTAAATAAATCAACTTGTGATAACCACATTTCAACAAAAAAGCATTTAATATAACTATGTTACATAAAAACTGATCTAACATGGTTATTTAAACAAAACCTGCCTATATCCAAATATAGATACATACATTGGGCATCGGGTCTAAACCCTCAGATTTGTCATACATAGCCTATCTCACGAAATAATCACACCATTCACATTGTTCACTAAGTATTACATAACTAATGACCAAGTAGCTTATATATTCTCATACAGTCATCAAATCATACCAAGTTAAACATTTAATGATGAAGAAGCGAATACAAGCCTAATTAATTTGGCAATATACAAATTCCAACATAAAAGTACCGCCGCCGACGTACATAGTCAATATGATTCAGCGGTCACCTTCCTTTGCTCCCTTTGTAATGCATGATCATATGCAAAAATGTAAATAACCATGGGATGAGACAAATATGTCTCAGTAACCACGACTCAACTCAATACAAGAGTATGTGTGGGTTAGCAGAACGCCTAAAGGGATACCACATTTCATAAAATATTCATACATCATAGAGTATATACATATATATTTCAAACACCATAAACAGGAAATCACGTAAATGCACATCTCAAGTTTACAATTTTCGTTTCAAGATACTTTACCATTCAATATAATGTATTGAAAAAGCAGTTTGATGCAATGGTATCGACGTTGGTGCAGGGTAAAGAGGAATAAACAACACGGGAAAAGAAGGAAGGAATAAGGAAAAGAAATGAGGAAGAATTGAATAAATTAATTGGGTAGGAGAAAGAAATTACTAATAGGTCCTTAGATTCTCAAAATAAGAACCTTTTTGTAGGCAAAAAATTATCCTTTCCACTGCTAAAAATTTTCTTCATAACAAGCTAAGAATTTCTCCCACTATAATTTCTCTAACTCCAATTTTCCCAAATTAAGGGAGAAACTAGGCCTTTAAAAATTCCCAAAATATTTCTATTTTCATGAATTTATTTATAAAGCTCTCCAAATTCCTTAATTAATCCTGAATTAATTCTTAAATTGTCACTAATCCTTACTTGAATTTTTTTGGGATGTTACATACCATCACTATTATGAATCTGATCACAACTACTATAGGATTCTGATTAGAGGTTAAGGTTAGATAAATCTAAGGTCATGTGGTTTGTGGTTCCTCTATCAAAGTACCAAACACTGTCAGGGGTGGAGGAGTGAGTGGAATAGTTAGCTTGAATTAAGGATAGAAGTGGTGATAGCTGGTAAGAGTGGGTCTAGCAATCATAACAGGATCGTGCAGTTTGACCTAACTTTTCACTAGTTTCACAGGGTTTGGTTGAACCTAGTTTGTCAAATTCTACAAAACTCCGTGAGAAAGGGGGACAAACACCTCTACCAAAGTAATCTCTACTGACTAAAACATCTAAGAAGCCTCCCTTGAAGCCGTTTCATCCAAATCATCCTTTGCCTCTGGGAAGAAATGGAGCTTGTTGAAAAATGGATGTTGTTACCAAGGATGATTTGACGATAAAGTGAGTGGTAATTTTAAAGCAAGCAGATGAGTGAATTTGAGAGAGCCAAGCTTCATGAATGAGGAGGAAACTGAGGACATCTGCAGAAAATAATGGATATGCTCAAGTCGTAACAGAAGCCATCATGGATTCATAATTAGAACCTAAGCCATTTAGAAGATATCAATTAAATTCACCATCATCCATCGGTTTACCAACGGTGCTTAAGGCCTTAGAGATCATGATTGCCTTTTGTAACATTCAGAAATCGATTATGATCCTGTAAGAGTAGTAAGTTGATACTGAAGATGTTAGGATCTTAAGTTTTGATGAGGACTGGACCCATAGATAACATAAGTAAAATGAACAATTAGCATATAACTTAGTCTGGAATAAATTGAGATAAGAATCATGTTAAATGACTAAGTAAAAGAGTGTAGGTTACCTTAATATTGAACAAGTAAAATGTTATAGATAACAGATATACTATCGCTAAGCTAGAACCTATCACTAATAAATGGAAGAGTTAGGATAACAATAGCTAATGAAGACTTAGCAATAATCTGAAGAAAAGATAATATCTCTATCGCTAAGACCTTCACTATCGCTAATAAAATGAGTTGAGCTAGCCTAAGCAAGCAAAGAACAATAGATCACTATCGCTAAGCTCTATACAAATATATCACTATCGCTAAGGCCCCATAGATAACATGGATAACACAAAGGGGGAGAATGTTAGAACAGCTAGTAGTAATGAAATAAGATTACTAGCGAAAACATAGTTGCTAGCGATAACATGATTAGCTATCGATAGAAAAATACTTGTTGAAATAACTTAGATAATCAGATAGCTAATACATTGTCTTTGAACATTGAGCTAATGAAATACACTAGCGATAACATAGTTACTAGCGATAACATGGTTAGCTATTGATAGAAAAATACTTGTTGAAATAACTTAGATATTCAGATAGCTAATACATTGTCTTTGAACATTGAGCTAATGAAATACACTAGCAATAACACCTACTGTGCCTCACATGAATACTTGTTTAGCTAACAGCTAAGTGCAGGACTTACACTATTAAGCTAGCAATAGCCAAGGGTGATAGCGATACTGAAAAAGCTGCTATGCAAGTACAATGGTTGCAGGTGATCATTACTCACAGTCTCTATCTCTCTTAGCTCATCCTCTGCAAGATTAATTGAAGCAAGAGAAGAAAGTTGACTAAGATGAAGAATAGCATTAATTGCCAACGGCTAAGAGCTCCCAACGACTAATTTCAAATGGCCTCTTGGAGCTGAAAGAAAAGGCAAGCTGTGAAGAGTTATAAATATCAAGACTTGAGCATTTAGGATAATTTTACTGAGTTACTCACTCACACACACAGAGAGACGAACCAGCATTCAATATTCCCATATACTCTCTGCTCACAAAAGCTCAAAGTATTTATTACTCTTAGTGAGATTATTTGTACTTAAGTGTTTATCAAAATCTGTTCATTGAGTGAACTCATTAATTGAAATCCTCTACTGTTTGAGGTTGTTCTAAAGCTTGGGGCTTTAGGACTGGGTTGTGTCCTTACAAGTTGTAAGGGGGAGCGTTTAGAGGAAGGTCTAAAGCTCTGTTGTAAAGGTTGGCAGGTGAACCCGTTTTTGTAAAACCTGTGGTATAGTGGAACCCAACGAGGAGTTGGAGAACTGGATGTAGGCATTGTGTTGGCCGAACTGATAGTGCTGGCTGTCACCCAAGAGAGGGGGTGAATTGGGTGATGGGATAAAAACTTAAACTCTTTTCAGATCTTCTCTTTTCTTGAAACACAGTGAAGGCAATCTTTAAAATCCTTTTGGTTTATCACTGAGAATCTTTCAAAACATGAAATGCACTAAAGAGTATATAAGTTAGTTATGCTGGAAACTAAGAGAGTTAAGGGAAGAGATAATGCAAACAGAATTTATCCTGGTTCGGTCAACCCAGACCTACATCCAGTCCTCAGGCTCCACCTGAGATTTCCACTACCCTCTTGTTTGAACCAGGCACAAGAGAAGCCTTTACAACCCACAAGTTTAGCCGGGCACTTGTGAAGCCTTTACCACAGGTTTTACAACACGGGATCACCTGCCAACCTTTTCACAGAGTTTTAGAATTCTCTCTAAACACTCCCCCTTACAACCCGTAAGGTTACAACCCTGTTATTAAAGCACCAAGCTTTAGAACAACCTCAAACAATAGAGGATTTCAGATAATAGGTTCACTTAATGAACGGATTGTGATAATCACCTAAGTACAGAGGAATATATGATGAAATTACAAATCTAGAGCTTAACAGATTGAACAATGAGTGCTCTAGCTTTCTTTTTCTAATTTTACTTGACTCAACATTCTTTCCTCATTTCTGGGCTCACTAGGTTTTACTCTCAATCAGTGTAATCTATCATTCTGCATAAAGCCCTGTTCCATCGTTTTCTTCGTTGTTCTTATGGAAGCAAGTCTTGATCTATTTATATCTTTGCAGCTTGCCTTTTCTTTCAGCTTCATGTGGTCGTTTGAATATAGTCGTTGGAGGTCCATAGCCGTTGGCAATAAATGTTATTCTTCATCTAATTCAAACTTCTGATCTAGTTTCAACTGTTCATGAATAGACTGCGTGTTCTGAACGTCTTCAACAACTGTACTTGTATAGCAGCTTTTTCAGTAACGCTAGCATGCTTTGCTATCGCTAACTGCATAGTATAATTCCTGCACTTGAGCTGTTAGCTAAACAAGTAAACATGTAAGGCACATCAGATGTTATTGCAAGCTTAGTCCATTAGCTCAAAGAGATAGAGATAACATCTAAGGAATTTCAAAGCATTCTCTTATCGATAGACATGAGTCATTATCGTTAGCATATTCTTTTTGGTTCAATGTTCAGAGTACTAGCTATGTCATCTTAATAAGCATTCTTCTATCGATAGCTAATCCCATTATCGCTAGTTACTTGTTTGCTCATTAGCTTAAGGATACTGAGCTAGCTGAATATTCTAAGTTATTTCAGGTATCCTGTTATCGATAGCTAAATCTGTTATCGCTAGCTAACTATGTTAACTGATCTAACATTCTTCCCCTTAAGTATTTATTCATGTTATCTGAGGGCCTTAGCGATAGAGACAGAGTCTAGCGATAGGAAATTTCTTAGCGATAGTGAAGGACTTAGTGATAGATATTAACTTTGATATTTCTAAGTCTTCATTTGCTATTCCTTTGTATCTATTAGTGATAGGGATACACTTAGCGATAGAGATTTTTATTTTGATGTTCTGCTAAGTTTCCATCTGCTATAGTTGAGCCTTTCATTAGCGATATATCTTTACTCTAGTGATAGTGATCTGTTACCTATCAGATTTTACTTGTTTAATTCAAAGGTAACTTACACTTATTTTACTTATGTTATCTATGGGCCAGTCCTCATCAAAACTTAAGATTCTAACATGAACCAATATAAAAGATTGTTTTATGTTTTTAAGTTTTATTTAATTTGTTTTTAAAGCAAAATTCACCCCCCTTCTTGTGCATTTTGCCATTCTCACATATAACGTTCCTAAATATGATCAGATGTCAGATAAATGCACAACAGGATTCCAGAAATAGTTGTCAAAATTCTTTGAGGTACAAGATGATATATTCCAAATCAATTCCAAAATCATGTTTCAATAATAATAATCACAATTTCAAAGTAACATTTCCCCAAATCATTTCCAAAACATATTTTTCATCACAACCACTCCAATCGATCATGCACGAGTCGCTGGGAAAATATGTGGAACCAGTCGGGACTCTCTACCTGCCCATGGAACCACAATACGGGTCATGAGGGACTTTCTACCCTCCATGAAGCCGTGATACGGATCAGAAGGGACTTTCTACCATTCCTGAAGCCATGAGGGGCGTTCTCCCCTTCTATATCAAATAAGTCTCTGTGGGCCAACAGGGTACCTCATCGCGCGATGGTAATGTATCTCAAAACACCGGTGTCACACACAATCAACCAGCACAACAACAGGTAATGCAACATATCAAAATAATAAGGCACTTGGCCGTTTCCCAATTTCCAGCATATGCATTATACAATAGTTTCAAATCTCATATATAACCATTCCGTTCTAAATATGATCAAACACAATTTCATGCCAAGTTCACAACTAATATTCCACAGGACATTTATATGATAAAAATAATCAATTTAAAACACAATATCCATAGTCATTTCATATAACCCAAGGGCTGAAGGAGAGTTTGAAATCTCTTACCAACAACACCCACACATAAAACAAGTAGAAGCGATTACCTGGTAGCTGACACCGATCTCACAACAGCGCAGCTTCCCCCGTGCCTAACTTAGCACAACTCAACTCTACAATAATACACATATACATACAATTAACTATCTATCAAAACCAATTAATAATTTACTAATTAAAAATTCCTAATTAGCAACATCTGTCCTTTTTAACTTGATCCCCAACTCTCAATTTCCCCTTCCTCCTACTAAGTCCACAATTCACCATTAATCACAATTTTATGATTCAAGCCTAAACATTAATCCCAAACATTACTCAATCATTCCTAAACCTCAATATTCATTTTTCATTTTCAAATTATACCTTAAAACCTTTACAAATCAATTTAGTCAAATTCAAGCCTATGGGACCTCTCAACTTCTCTAAATCATAATTTATCCACAACCACATCTAACGACGTAACTTGAACCCAATTAGTCTACAAAATCATCCCAAATTCACTCTATATCCTAATAACTCCTATTATCGTCATTTCATTATTTATACTCATCCCTTAACCTCATCTAAGTCATTAACTTCCTCAATTTACCTATTAATAACTTAAAACCCGAAATCCCCACTTCTCACAATCCCTAATACTTATTAATTTTCACTAAAAGTTCCTTTCAACTCAATGTGCTCATCTATTTGTCCCTCAACCACAACCCATATTCCAAACATCTAAATCCTTAACCAATATGTAACTTAAAATTTTAATATCCACAACCACCTATTAAATCAACTCTTCCCAAATTCCCTAAATCTCAATTATAACCACAATAAATCAACCAGTAGCATCAATAAATTTATAGGAACCACTAATTAACCTCAAATATTCATACTCAATGAATTCCTCCTTAATTTCTAATTTATTCCCAGACTTTGTTTATCGATAAATTCCTCCAAGTAAAATTCTAACCATAACAACCCAATTAATATCGTCATATAATCTTAATAACCCTTTAGGAACCTCCAATTAATTTTTGAATACCCATATTCAAAGAATTTCTCCTTAATTCCTAGCCAATTCCAAACTTTACCAAATCAAAAATTCCTCTAAGTAAATTTCGACCAAACCATCCAGATTAATATCATCATATCATCATTATAAAACTCTAAGAACCCCAATAAATCACAACAGATCAGATCACAAAAATTCCAGAAATTCAAAAATTCAAGATAAATTGGGAAAACCCCAAGAAGTCAAAAATCTCTTCATGGAATATTTATTACAATGCTTAAGCTTCCATTTTATAAGCTTAGAACTCCCAAAAGCCCCAACTTATACAAGACTTAATTTTTCAAACATAGCCAATCGTAAAACTAAGGACATAGGAATGTAGACGAGACTTAGGGGTTCCAAAAATGTGCTTAGTTGGTCAGTAAACCAATTTCTCCGGCGTCGGCGAGCTCCGAAAGGTCCGGCCACCATTTTCGCAACTTCTTCTCCAGCCACAGATCGGACCAAAAATAGGTAGGAGAATGACGTAGGAGATGGGAGAGGATGAATAGTGGTGATAGGAGGTGGTTTCCGGCGAGTTTTCGCCGAAAAATCGCCCCCCTTGTGAGCTCGCATGGTGGCAGAAAATGGAGTAGGAAATGAGAGAAAACGAGAGGAAGGGTGGAGGGAGAGAGTGGGCTAAGGAGGTGAGGACAGCAGTGGCCATCGCCGACGCCGCTGCTGGCCGAGAAGGCAAAGAGACGGTGAGGGAGAGATGAGGGAAAGAGAGAGACGAGAGAGAAAGTGAATAATGGAGGGATGGGGGGAGCTGCACGGGAAAGAGGGAAGGAAGGAAAAAAAGAGAGAAAAAAAGAGAAAGAAAAGAAAAGGGGAGGGGAAAAAAAAGACTATTATGCCCTAAATTCCTTAATTAAGATATTTATTTTGAGCTACAAATTTCTTTTCACTTTCAAAAATTTACCTATGATATCTTCTAATTATTTTCTTCCATAATAACCTCTCTTGAACCTAAAAATAATTTCTCCAAATTTATTATCCTTAAAATAAGGTAGAAACTAAGCCTTTAAAATCCTCAAAAATACCTCAAAATTCCTCGAATATTCTCATAATCCATCATTTCCCATTGATTAATTCCTAATTACCCCCATAAATCCTCAATTAATTTCTAGGATGTTACAAATCACGCCGCTATAAGTCAACTTTTTGGTCATGCACCTAAGTTGGAAACCCCATTAGGAAAAGAGAGGAAGAAAGGGAAAAAGCTGATGCCGATGGGAGTTGAGATGCTAGCTTGTAAGTTAAAGAATTTTTGGAAAGTCCCCTCATTGGAGAATGATAAGGAGGCATCATCTTCAAAGCAGATCAAAGAATGTGATCCAGGAGAGGATAGTGTCCACTTTAATATGGTGGTACCAAGCTAGTTAGTCTTAGTCTTAGGTAGCATGATGTAATGTTAAAGACTAGTTGTATTTTCTTTATGTATGTCAAGAATTTCCTTATGATGAAATGGAGTGTGTTTGGGCCCAACGTGGATCCAAGAATCACAAGTGATTTTGGAAAAAAAAATTATGTTTGTGTGCGCTTACTTTTAGAATGACTTTTGGTCCAAAATGACTTCTGCAACGTGAAAAGTCAGAAGCAAAAAAAAGTTACTTTTGGCTTCTAACTTCTGATTTCTGGTGGGTCCCACGCCTTTTGTTATGGATTATTTAATAAAGTGGGTAGGAAAATTAGACTGTTAGACCCCCTAAAATTCTCAAATAAGATAATTTCTTTTAATCTAAAATTTTCTTTTTATCTCCAAAAATTTACCATAACAATTTCTAACTACTTTCTCCCACAATATACTCCTTTGAGTGAAAAATCTTATTTTTTAAAATTATTTTCCTGAAAATAAGGGAGAAACTAAGCCTTTAATAAGAATATATGCATATTATATATGTATTATTTAATGAAAATAATGCCCTTTTTAGTAATTTTTCATCTAAACGTGCTTTTCAATATAATCAACCAAACATGTTTCTAAAAGTCAGATTGAAAAAAAGTCAATTCTATCATCACAAATCCAAACATAAATCACTTCACACAAGTGACTTTTATCCAAATGTCACTTCTGAAAAAGTCATTCTGAAAAAAAGTCACTTCTCCAATGACAATCCAAACACACCCATGAAAGTTCCTTTATTATTTGCCAAAAGTTATGTTTAAAGAATATGTTTAAGAGAAGTTATATCTAAGATTTGCGCTAAGAAAAATAATTCCTCTAAGAAGATAATCAATCCCTTAAGAGTTAAGAGATGGTGAATACTAGGAGAACACCGAATCATAGGGATCGTGGAAACGATGAGAGGCCTCCAAACGACCCTATGGGAGTAATGTTGAATCGTTTAAATCAACAGCAGAGATTGATTGAGCAGCTGCAAGAAGACCTGGCAAGAGAAAGGCAAGAGCGAGAGCAAGGCGCCAATGGAATTCAATAGCCTGAGATCGTAGTTAATCAAGAGGGCCAACTTATTGCAAAGTTTTGCAAGCATCATCCGCCGTCATTTGATGGAACATTCAATGTTCAAAATGCTGAAGACTGGGTCATGAGACTTGAGAAGATCTTTAAGGTCTTAAACTGCTGTTCGGAGATGAGAGCTCAAATGGCAATCTTCAAGCTGAAAAAAGAAGCTGATCTCTGGTGGAGGAATACAGAGATGATCCTGAGATCAAGAGGAATTGTCATCACTTGGGAGGTGTTTATAGAGCAGTTCAATGAGAAGTATTTCCCAAGGTCTGTCCGGTATCAAAAGGAAGCAGAGTTCCTCACACTTTGTCAAGGAAATAACTAGCCATTTGATGAGTACTTAGCCAAGCATATTAGGCTGTCAAGGTATTCAACTTATCTGCAGCAAGTTGATGATGAAAGGTTGAATACAGAGAAGCTGGAAAGAGGATTAACTTCGGTTATGAGAGAGAGAATCGCCCCAATGCAGATACGAACCTTTAACAAGCTAGTTGAGGTTTGTAGGATTACTGAGTATAGCTTGAATAGTCGAGGAGCAAGTCAGGAGCACTCGAAGATGGGCAAGCAAGCTGAGGAGGGAACTTCCAATTGGAAGAAAGGAAAGAATTCCTGGAGTAAGAAGTTTAAGAAGTCAGGCCGTCAAGGAGGAGCTAATAGACACAAGGGTCCAATAGTTTCGGGATGCAGTCAATGTGGCAAGAACCATGGTGATATGCCATGCTTATCTTGGAAGAATGTTTGCTACAAGTGTGGTAAGCCTGGACATTATGCAAGGGAGTGCAATAAGGAGGAAGGCAGCTCTAGACCTCAAGTTCAAGGAAGGGTTTATGCGTTAACCCAGAATGAAGCTCTCTAGTTGCCAGAGATGATACAAGGTATGATCAAGATCAATCAATTCCTTATAAATGTGTTGTTTGATTCGGGTGCTAGTCATTCGTTCATATCATATGATTGTGCTTGGAGACTAGGTCTAGAAATTAGTAAACTGCCTTATGACTCAAATGTTACCACGCCAACAGAAGCAAAGGTTAGGACCTCCTGTGTTTGCCTAGGGTGCATAGTCCAGTACAAACATTACAGTAGCACACTAGACTTAATATGCCTGCCATTCCCTGACATAAATGTAGTCATTGGATTGAACTGGATGGCTACCAATAGTATACTCCTTGATTGTAAGAATAAGACAATCATCACTCCCCCTTATAAGATAGAGAATCCTAACGAGATTAAGTTAAATTTCATAACTACCTCAAGGACAGAGGAATGTTTATGTCAAGGATTCATAGTATTTTTCTCAGTACAAGTATATGAAGAAGAGAAGATTGAAGATATCCCTGTAATAAGGGAATTTCCTGACATTTTCCCTAAGGAGATAAGTGAGATGCCGCCTCAACAAGAATTAGAGTTCACAATAGATATCGTGCCGGGAGCAGTGCCAATATCAAAGGCACCTTATCGGATGGCTCCAAGTGAGATAGCTGAGCTGAAAGCGCAAATTGAAGAGCTGTTGAATAGGGGTTTGATCAGGCCAAGCATGTCCCCTTGGGGTGCTCCAGTGCTATTTATTAAGAAGAAGGATGAGAGCCTTAGATTGTGCATAGATTATAAGGAGCTTAACAAAGTGACAATTAAGAATAAGTATCCCTTGCCAAGAATAGATGATTTATTGGATCAATTAGCTGGTGCTAAGATTTTCTCTAAGATAGATCTTAGATCAGGATATTATTAGTTAAGAGTGAAAGCTGAAGATATTCCTAAGACGGCATTCAGGATGAGATATGGACATCATGAGTTCTTAGTGATGCCGTTTGGATTGACCAACACACCTACTATATTCATGGATTACATGAATAGGATCTTTAGGCAGCATTTGGATCATTTGTTGTAGTCTTAATTGACGATATCCTAGTCTACTCCAAATCAGCCGAGGAGCACGAAAGGCACTTGAGAATTGTCTTAAGCATTCTGAGAGAGAAGAAGTTGTTAGCTAAACTTAGTAAATGTGAGTTTTGGCTCACAGAGGTTAAATTCTTAGGACATGTGATCTCTCAAGATGGAGTCGCAGTAGATTCTAGTAAGATAGAAGCAGTCCTAGAATAGGAGAGACCGAAGACAGTGACAGAGATCAGAAGTTTCCTTGGTTTAGCGGGTTACTATAGAAGATTTATTCAGGACTTTTCTCGAATCGCCTTGCCATTGACGAAGCTTACAAGGAAGAACTAGCCATTCTTGTGGGACGAGAAGTGTGAGCAAAGCTTCCAAGAGGTAAAGAGAAGGCTAACCTCAACACCAGTAGTCACTATCCCAGATCCATCTCAGTCCTATGTGATCTATAGTAATGCTAGTAAGCACGGATTGGGTTGTCTAGTGATGCAGCAAGGAAAGGTTGTAGCATATGCCTCTCAACAACTGAAGACTCATGAGGAGAACTACCCTACACATGACTTGGAGTTGGCAGCAGTAGTATACGCTCTCAAAATATGGAGGCATTATCTATACGGAGTTCCCATAGAGATATTCTATGACCACAAGAGTCTCAAGTATCTATCCGATCAAAAGGAGTTGAACATGAGGCAAAGAAGATGGATGGAGCTTCTCAAGGATTATTAGTATACGTTGAATTATCATCCAGGGAAAGAGAATGTAGTAGGTGATGCCCTTAGTAGGAAGGTTATTCAAGCTTCCAGCCTGATGATCAAAGAGCAAGAGTTGCTAGAGAAGTTTAGAGATTTGAACCTAGCCTATAACGTACAAGTTAAGAGCATGAGAATAGTGCAAACACGCATAGGATGGGAGTTAAGAGATCAAATCAAGGAAGTGCAACTTCAAGACCCTTATGCAGAGACAATGAAGAGTAAATTGAAGAATGAAGACGCGCCAGGATTTGAGGTCTCAGATGATGGTGTAGTAAGGTTTTAAAAGAGGATTTATATTCCTCCAAAGCCTGAACTTCGAAAGAATATTCTTGATGAAGCGCACAAGAGCAAGTATACCATTCATCCAGGTATCACGAAGATGTATCAAGAGCTCAAAGGAATGTTTTGGTTGCCTGGTATGAAGAAGGAGGTAACTCAGTACGTTGATAGTGTTTGACGTGCCAGAAGGTAAAGATAGAGCATCAGAAGCCGGCAGGAACTTTGCAATCTTTGGATATCCCAGAATGGAAATGGGAAAGCATATATATGGACTTTGTTATGGGATTACCTGTGACGCCTTCAGGAAGTAATGCTATATCGGTAATAGTGGACCGACTGACCAAGTCTGCTCACTTTTTGCCGATAAAAGCAACCCATACCTTAAATAAGCTAGTAGAGTTGTATGTAAAGGAGGTCGTTAGATTGCATGGGGTGCCGAATAGTATCGTATCGGACAGAGATCCAAGATTTACATCTGGATTTTGGACATCATTGCAGAAGGCGATGGGTACGAGGTTAAGGTTTAGCACGGCATATCACCTGCAGACCGATAGTCAATCGGAGTGAACTATTCAGACGCTAGAAGATATGCTGTAATTGTGCGTGTTGGAGGTTAAGGGCAACTGGGATTCACACTTACCTCTGATAGAGTTTGCTTACAATAATAGCTATCATGCGATCATTCAAATGGCTCCATATGAGGCACTCTATGGTAGAAAGTGTAGATCTCCACTTTGTTGGACAGAGCTGAAAGAAAGAAGCATGTTAGGCCTTGAATTGGTATATAGAACTTGTCAGCAGATTGAGATGATCAAGCAAAAGCTTCAAGCAGCACAAAGCAGGCAGAAGAGTTATGCAGATAAGAGAAGAAGGCCATTAGAGTTTGAAGTCGGGGATCACATTTTTCTAAAAGTATCTCCCATGACCGGTATAGGTAGAGCTCTTAAGTCAAGAAAGCTAAGTCCTAAGTATATAGGACCAATCCAAATTCTTTCAAAAGTTGGTCCCGTAACTTATAAAATAGCATAACCTCCTAATTTAAGCAAGATTCATGACATCTTTCATGTCTCCCAAATAAAGAAATATGAGCTGGATCCAGCGCATGTGATTTAACCTTTGCCTAAACGCGCCTTGGGGGTTAAGATCAAAATTAATCCAAGGATTGCAATATAGGTTGCAGCCCCTGGTCATTTCACTTGAGGAGTCTTTCTAAACTACCTAACTTAACTAAATGCAATTAAAACAACAGAAGGTAAGTGGTTTTTGTTTGAAAAGGTCATTTGATAAAAGTAGTGAAAATCTAAAGACTTGTTTTTGGTAATTTTTGATTAATGAGTGAAAAGAGTTTGGATTAGGGGAAATTTGTGAAAGTGGCAAAACGCACAAGAGGGGGGGTGAATTGTGCTTTTCAAAAATTAAACTTTAAACACAAAGACAATCCTTTATACTGGTTCGGCCAAACACTGCCTACATCCAGTTCTCCAACTCCTCGTTGGGTTCCACTAAACCACAGGTTTTACAATACGGGTTCACCTGCCAACCTTTACAAAACAGAGCTTTAGACTTCCTCTAAATGCTCCCCCTTACAAGTTGTAAGACTACAACCTTGTTCTAAAGTCCCAGACTTTAGAACAACCTCAAACAGTAAAGGATTTCAATAAATGAGTTCACTTAATGAACAGATTTTATTAATCACTGAAGTACAGAATAATCTCACTAAGAGTAATAAGGCTTTAACCAGTGAGTAGATAAGAAATAAGGAATGCTAGTTCGCCAGTTTGTTCTCTCCTTCATAAATGCTCAAGTCTTGGTTTTTATATCTCTTCACAGTTTTTCCTTTTTCTTTCAGCTTCATGAATCCGTTTGAATATGTCTGTTGGAACCTCCTAGCCGTTGGCATTTAATGTTGGTCTTCATTTTTAGTCATCTTTCTTCTCTTACTTCATTTAATTCTTACAGAAGATGAGCTATGAGAGATAGAGACTGTGACTAACAACTACCTGCAACATTGTACTTGTGTAGCAGCTTTTTCAGTAGCGCTAGCCTCCCAAGCTATCGATAGCTTCATAGTGTCAATTTTGCACTTAGACTGTTAGCTAAACAAGTATTTATGTGAAGCACAGTTGGTGTTATCGCTAGTAGGATTCATTAGCTCAGTGTATTAGCTATCAGAATGTCTTAACTTATTTCAGCAAGTGATTTCATTATCGATAGCTAAACTCGTTATCGCTAGAAGCTATGTTATTGATAGGTTGTCATTAGCTCTACATAGTAACTCATCTAAATGTCTAAGTGTTCTGCTATTGATAGTTATTCGTGCTATCGCTAGTGACTATGATTTAATACTGAGTTGTTCTAATCAGTCTTTTGTCTGTTATGAGACCTTAGCGATAGAGACATGTCTTAGCGATAGTGATTTATTGTTCTTTGCTTAGACTAGCTCAAACCATTCCATTTGCGATAGAGAAGTTCTTAGCGATAGGAATATTTACTTTCAGTTTGTTGCCAAGACTTCATTAGCTAATATTATCCTTATCTCTTCATCTATTAGCGATAGGTTCTCAGTCTAGTGATAGAGTATCTGTTATCTATAGGACTTTACTTGTTCAACGTTTAGATAACTTATACTTTCCCTTAGTCATATACCTTGATTCTTATCTTAATTCTTTTCAGACTAAGTTATATGCTATTTGTTCATTTTACTTATGTTATCTATAGGGTCCAGTCCTCATCAAAACTTAAGATTCTAACAATTTGTAGATTGGGTTTTGGTAGTGTTACGGTGGCTCTCACGCTTCATTAAATTGATATTGGGAGTTAAAGATTCACCAAGTCTAATTGAAGAATCCTCAAGCAACCACTAGGGGTCCACTAGCCCTAATTAATAACTAATCAAGCAACCACTTTCATAGCTATTACTTATGGTTAGTGTTAAGCTCCACTTGGTGTGTGTTGGAACTTAGGTTTTGAAAATCGATTCCTCTCAAGAATGTGCAACCACAGCATACAATTGGACAAATTAAGTTACACAATCTAGCAACCACTAAAAATCATATAGCATTTATAAATCCAATAGGAAATTTAAACATACATATCATTCAATTAACATAACCCAATATCCAACATAAGTGTTCCAATTCATAAGCAACTAGAAAAGGAAATCATGTCTCAAATCCAAATATACAAAGAGAAATGCAACCACAAGACTCAATACATAAGGAAAAGAGCATGAGAAAACAAACAACTCCCCTATTTTGTCCATTGAAGCTCAAGCCACCTTCACACCACCAAAGCACCAAGATTCTAGCCTCTCATGTCCTCAAATTCGTGCCCAAGAAGACCCATGATGACAACCTCCATGAATGAAGAAGATAGAAGGAAAAGTAGAGTGGAAGTGGGAGATAGAAAGGGAAAGAACAAGAAAACCAGTGGAATTTGAGGTGGAGATGAGTGAGGATGGTGAAGATTTGAGTGGGGAATGAAGGAAACGAGTGGAACCCTAGGAGAGCTCTTCAATTTCATGCATAGGAGGCTTAGAAACTGAAGGTGGGGGTGTTTGGATCTATTTATACTCCCCCAAAAACCCTAAAAACACATCAGAATTTTTTTGCTGATGCGTCCTATTCGCCGTGGCGAGCTCACGGCGAACTATCATCAATTCTGGAACTTTTGGACTGTCAGCTCGCTGTGAGTTCACCGTGGCGAGCCCACAATGAACTCACATTGATTCTGCTCTTTTTTTTATCTCATTCTTGTGTTCTGTTTCCGTCCAGCATTCTTCTCTGCAACTTGGCCCTTCCATAGGGTGTGTTCCTTCCATAATCTACACATAAAATGGACCTAAGGTAGCATCAAAATGTTCTTGAAAATGGGTTGAACAATAAATCATGCTAATTATGCCCAAATTTCCCTTGACTAGATCAAATTCCAACAAAGTGTGCAAAAGTCAGAAATTAACCTAATTAGGTGCAATTACCCCAAGAACATGCAATAATCTAATGATTTTAGCTATGAAAAAGGTATAAAAATATGGTTCAATCAGCATGTCATAGAATATGAGGACATCGCTCTACGAGACAACGTGTCTTTTGAAGTGAGGCCTGAGCGAATCATAGATTCCAAGGTCAAGCAGCTGAGGAATAAGAGCATTCCGCTGATCAAGGTTTTCTAGAAATGATCATCGGCTGAAGAAGCTACATGGGAAATGGAAGATGCTATGAAGGAGAAATATCCTAAGATATTTAGTACGGTATGTATTAAATTTCGAGGACGAAATTTTTTTTAGGAGGGTAGAAATGTAACGTCCCGATTTTTATTAGCTTGGAAATTACATTTTTATAGGCATTAGTTTTAAGGATGAGGAAGTTTAAGTATTTGTTAATGATTTCCCCTAAGAATTCTCATAAAACATTAAGATGAATTTATAATAATTAAGTAGAATTTTGCATGATATTATTTGCTTAGAAACCCATCTAGTTTAGGGTTGGGCTTATAAAATGGACTAAAGAAAGACCATAACCCATGAGAAGTAGTAATCCCCCCTTATGGAGCTTAGGGTGGCGCCACATGTCATGAAGAAGGGGGGAATTATGTTGCAAATAATAAACAGAAAAGGAATTGTAATATGTGTAAGCATAAAATTATATTAGAAAGAAAAAGATTATTAATGACTAATAGAAATGCATGCAAGGGAAAAGAAGAAGGGGTCATCATAACAAGATAGCCAATAGGATGACATGCAAGGAAGAAAATCAAAATAGTAACAAAGATAAAATGAGAGAGAGCCAATGGAATTGCATGGAAGAGGTAAAAGAAAAAGAAATAAGAAAATAAGTAGCCAATGAGAAGACATGCAAGCTTGAGAAGATGCATGTGAGTGATGTCATCATGTCTCATGCAAAATAAGAAGAGAAGTCTATCTTCCTTCCCTAATAGGCCAAAGGTGGCGCATGGAGAGGGCTAGAAGAATAGGGAAATAGTTAAAATAATAACCCTCCAATGAGCTGAAAGGAAATTTCTAATTTGATAAAATGAGATAATAGGCTTTAGGGTCCAAATAGGCTAAGGAAGCCTCTTGCTAGGGATAAAATAATCATTTTTAAGAAGATAGAAAATAAAATAAAAGGCAAGAAAAGAAGAGAAATTGCATGAGTGGTGCAATATAGGAGGCTAGTCTAAATTAGGATAAGTGTGCAAGAGCAATCTCAAAACTATTGGGCAATGTGTGAGGTGGCTTGGGGTGATCCTTGCCCTCATTTCCCCTATAAATAGGACCTCTTCCATCCCATTCTTCACACCACAATTTGTAGCCCCAAAGAAAGTGAGAGAAAAAGGAGTGTTTTTTAGTGTTCTTGAGTGTTCTTTAGGAGCCTTGAAGGTTGGAACTCCTAGAGAAGTTGTAAAGCTCTAAAGTAGTACTTACTCTCTTACATTTCCAGCATTGTTTCAATATTGTGATGTGATATTTGGCTACCTTGATGAATCATGTTTGAAGTGATTATGTGTTTCTTATAATGCTATGGCCATATGTTATTATTCAAGAACATAAATGCTCACATGTATAAATTTCCAGAATTAACATATGTGTTTCTTATAATGCTATGGCCATATGTTATTATTAGCACCAAAATGTTATTATTGATCAATTCTAGAACTTTCTGGGCTGTGAGCTCGCTGTGAGTTTGTCGTGACGAGCCCACGGCAAACTCACATTGATTCTGCCCTCTTTTTAGCTCATTATTGTGCTCTGTTTCCGTCCAGCATTCTTCTCTGCAACTTGGCCCTTCCATTGGGTGTGTTCCTTCCATGATCTACACATAAAATGGACCTACGACAACATCAAAATGTTCTTGAAAATGGGTTGAACAATAAATCATGCTAATTATGCCCAAATTGCCCTCGACTAGATAAAATTCCAATAAAGTGTGCAAAAGTCAGAAATTAACCTAATTAGGTGCAATTACCCCAAAAACATGTAATAATCTAATGATTTTAGCCATGAAAAGTGTATAAAAATATGGTGCAATCATTTCCCCCACACTTAGACCTTTGTACTCCTGGACAAAGGGTACAATGCAAAGAAGAATGGTTTTAACAAATCAATAATCTCAAGCTAGCATGAATCAAAATCAAGAATATGTCAAGGGAGAATTGGCAAAGCAATTGGAGGAAGCAACGGCAAAGAGGACTCTCAATATAATAGTGTTTCGCTCTCCTCACTACTTTATGTGGGATTTTTCACACTCAACTTGCACAAACAACAATTTACCATAAGCCTGTAACTACTCTGATATCTCCACTCATGCATACAATCATGTATGAATCAAAAGGGATTGTAGGGTTGAAATGATGGAAAAGGCAAGATGGATTGCATGTTATGGAAAGAAAAGGTTGAAATGAAATTTAATGTTACTATTAGGACACATAGCATATGAGAGCATGATTTCAACAATAATAATGCCACATCAAGAAATGCCTTATTCTTCAAACCTTCTTTCTTTCTTTCTTTCTTTTTTCTTTCTTCTTTCTCTTTTTTTATTTATTTTTTATGCACACTTTTCTATTTGATTTTCTTTCTAATATATACATGGCATTAATAACAAACAAAAGTGGCTCAAACTCAATGCTTCATCACAAAATTCACATTAATGCATTACAACCAAGGAATGGCTCAAAGTGGGTGAACAATGGAAAATGTCATGTTGTAGGCTTGTGTTTGGGAAAATGGGGTGATGAAATGAATGCCTAAATCATCTTCATGCATGAGTGCAATTCTAGCTTTGATAAAGAGTAGAGACAAGTTCTAGAAATTGAATGATCAAGCAAGTATACACTCTTGAAATGAAAAATTGGCCCAAAAATCTCACAACAAGGTTAATCTCAATTGCCAATTTAACATCCAATTGCAAGGCCAATTAACACAATGCATATGCTTGAAAATAACTCATCACTAGCTCTTAAAAATTGAAAGGCTAAAATGCATAATTCTTTGAATTCTTCCCATTGCTCATGAAGCTCATTGGTCATAGGGTAAGGTGCATTCTTGCTCCATGGTTTTCAAAAATTGTTGCCACACTAGGTTTTCATAAACAAGTTTTAAAAATGGGTAGAAAATGCATCTAGGTCCTCCATCACAATGAATGCGACCCTCCATCACAATAAAAGAATAAGGAGCAAAATCTACCTTAGTTTTTAAAAAATTTGACAAAATTACCTCTAATGTGGCATAACACGATAAAATCAACAGATCAAGAAGCAAGACTACCTAGTTCGCTCCCCCACATTTGAAATTTACATTGTCCTCAATGTTGGAAATAACCAAACTATCATAGTAGGCATGTTGGAAAAACGCAAATCACAGGACAAATGCATATCACAAGTGAAAATGACAAAAAGTTTAAATGGCATAGGGTATTTTATTGAATGAAAAAGTCCTAATTCCTACTTTCTACTAGGATGCTCCCTCCCCCACACTTGTTCAATGCAATGAAAACAAAATATCAACCAGCTAGTCCATAAAGCATGAAAGTAAACAAGACAAGGAGAAGAAGCAACCAGGCCTCAAGGAGGCTTGGCAACTGGTTCATGGTAGAGCTTAAGGAGATGCCCATTTGCAACAAATTCCTTCCCGGTCTCCTCTTCAATGAGCTCTACCATCGCAGACTTGTTGACCTTTTTACTTTGTACGGCCCGAACCAATTTGATGTGAACTTCCCATGACCATGGCGGAAGCGGGCTTGGTACATAAGAACTTAGTCACCAACTTTGAAACTGCGGTTGAAGATCTTGCCATCATGGATCAACTTGGTCCTTTCCTTGTAGAGTCTTGAGCTCTCATATGCCTGAAGGCGCAGTTCATCAAGCTCTTGCAATTGAAGGCATCTTTCATTTCTGGCGGCATCCAACTCCACATTGCATAGTTTCACGGCCCATTAGGACTTGTGCTCCAACTCAACCGGCAAATGACAAGCTTTACCAAAAACCAACCGGTATGGAGACATGCCTAAGGGTGTCTTGAATGCGGTCTGATATGCCCATAATGCATCCTCAAGTCGATCACTCCAATCCTTTCTTGATGGCTTCACAATTTTCTTAAGAATGTGTTTTATATCCCTGTTGGACACCTCCGCTTGGCCATTCGTTTAGGGATGGTATGGGCTAGACACTCTATGGGACACCCCATACTTAGCAAGAAAGTTATCAAGAAGCTTGTTGCAAAAGTGGGTTCCTCGATCACTTATGAGACCTCTTGGTACTCTAAATCTACTAAAGATGTTAGACTTGAGAAACTTGGAGACCGTGGGTGCATCGTCTTTTCGGGTCTGGATAGCTTCTACCCACCTAGAGACATAGTCTACGGAAAGTAGGATATAAGTGAAACCGGAAGAAGGTGAGAAAGGTCCCATAAAGTCTATCCCCCAAATATCAAAAATCTCACAAACTAGGATAGGTCGTTGGGGCATCTCAGGTCTTTTTGTCACACTCCCCCCAAATTTTTGGCACTTATCACAGGATTTACAAAAGGAATAGGCATCTTTGAAAAGTGTAGGCCAATAAAAACCAGCATCTAAGACCCTCATAGGAGTTTTCCTAAAACTATAGTGACCAGCACAAACCATCGAGTGGCAAGCATAAAGGATGTCTAGGGACTCAGATTCCGGTATGCATCTCCGGATTACTTGATCATTGCAAAGTCTCCATAGGTGTGGTTCATCCCAAACGTAGTGTTGGGCCTCTTTCTTTAATTTTTGCACCTGAAAAGGAGACATGTCATCCGAGATGAGGGTACAAACAAGATAATTAACTAAACAAGCATACCAAGGCACCTCAACATCAATCGCACACAAAGAAGAATCCGGAAAATTATCACAAACTAATTCAGAAAGATCTACTCCCCTAGTGTTCTCCGAGAGTCTTCTCAAGTGGTCGGCTACCAAATCGGCATTGCCGGCGCGATCCTTGATGTGCAAATCAAACTCTTGTAGCAAAAGTGTCCAACGAAGAAGTCTCGGCTTGGAGTATGGCTTTGTGAATAGAAACTTGATAGCTGCATGGTCAGTATAAATGACAACCACAGAATGTAGCAAGTATTATCTAAATTTATCCAATGCAAAGACTATGGCAAAAAGTTCCTTTTCAGTGGTGGTATAATTCCTTTGTGCACAATCCAAAGTCTTAGATGCATATGCTATAACATGTGGTGTCTTGTTGCTCCTTTGACCTAGCATGGCGCCAACCGCATAGTTGGAAGCATCACATGCTAGTTCAAAGGGCAATAACCAATCAGGAGCAAGATGAATAGAAGGCTCTAAAAGAGTTTTCTTTAATGTTTCAAAAGCCATTTTGCACTCATCATCAAAAACAAATTCGACATCTTTTTGCAACAAATGAGAAAGAGGCAATGCAATTTGGGAAAACCCCTTGATGAAGCGTCGGTAAAAGCCTACATGTCCCAAGAAAGAGCGGAGCTCTTTGATACAAGTGGGATAAGGCAAGGACGCGATCACCTCGGTCTTAGCTTTATCGACCTCAATGCCTCGGCTAGAGACTAGGTGGCCTCGAACTATGCCATGTGTGATCATGAAATGACATTTTTCATAATTAAGAAGCAAATTCTTTTCAACACACCTAGCTAGCACTCTCTCAAGACTATGCAAACAAACATCAAAAGAATCACCAAAAACTGTAAAGTCATCCATGAAGACTTCCAAGCAATCATCAAGCATATCAGAAAATATGCTCATCATGCAACGTTGGAAGGTGCCAGGCGCGTTGCATAGCCCAAAGGGCATGCGCCTATAGGCAAAAGTACCAAATGGACAAGTGAATGTGGTCTTTTCTTGATCTTCGGGCACTATAGGAATTTGAAAATACCCCGAATAACCATCTAGAAAATAGTAATGGCTTCTTCCCACAAGCCTTTCCAACATTTGATCAATAAATGGAAGTGGGAAGTGGTCTTTCCGGGTGGCATCATTCAACTTCCTATAATCAATTCATACACGCCAACTATTTTTCACCCTTGTTGGAATGAGTTCATTGTTTCATTTTTCAAAACAGTGATTCCAGACTTCTTAGGCACCACCTGGACCGGCGAAACCCACTCACTATCCGAGATCGGATATATATGCCGGCACTTAGGAGTTTTGTGACCTCCTTTTTTACCACATCCAAAATGAGGGGGTTAAGCAGCCTTTGAGGTTGCCTAAGAGGCCTAGAATCCTCTTAAAGTAAAATCTGATGGGTGCAAATAGTGGGGTTCATACCCGGAATATCAGCCAATGTCCTACCCAAAACCTTGCTATATTTCTTCAAAACATCAAGCAATTTGACCTCCTCAATTGCACTCAAGGTATTAGAAATAATAACCGGTAATTTGTCATCAGGGACAAGAAAAGCATATTTGAGATTGCTTGGTAAAGGCTTTAATTCCAAAGTGGGTGGTTCCAAAATAGAGGGAACAAGAGTAGGAAGAGTTAAAGTGAAAGAAGAACTCCCCTTTGTAGACCCAATTGGAAGAGGTGGACTAGGCTCAATGGACTCTACCACTTGTGCATTGGTCTTTCTAAGAGCCGAATCAACACTTGGTTGATCTATTGTAGCGACTTGCCTTGGGGAAATATCATCCGCAACACCTACATCACAACTTGCAACAAGATCATTCAAATATCTAAGTGTGTGGGAAGAAATCCTAGGTCTAGGATTAGAATCAATGGAAGAAGGTTTAGAAGGTTGCCCTTTTACCACATCGTGATCCGGTTCGAAGAAGGTCAAGTGTGAAGTGGCTTTGGTTGGGGTGAGGGCTATACCCTTTTAGCTCAAATCGGCCAACTCTTGGCTTCCAACCTCAAATTCACATTCTTCAACCAACTTATGACCTGAAACATTGAGTGGGATGGGGTATATTTGGATTTGAGACATGATTTCCTTTTCTAGTTGCTTATGAATTGGAACACTTGTGTTGGATATTGGGTTATGTTAATTGAATGATAGGTATGTTTAAATTTCCTATTGGATTTATGAATGCTATATGATTTTTAGTGGTTGCTAGACTGTGTAACTTAATTTGTCCAATTGAATGCTGTGGTTGCACATTCTTGAGAGGAATCGATTTTTAAAACTTAAGTTACAACACACACCAAGTGGAGCTTAACACTAACCATAAGTAATAGTTATGAAAGTGGTTGCTTGATTAGTTATTAATTAGGGCTAGTTGACCCCTAGTGGTTGCTTGAGGATACTTCAATTAGACTTGGTGAATCTTTAACTCCCAATATCAATTTAATGAAGCGTGAGAGCCACCGTAGCACTACCAAAGCCTAATCTACAAATTTCCCCTAATCCAAACTCTTTTTACTCATTAATAAAAAATTACCAAAAACAAGTCTTTAGATTTTCACTACTTTTATCAAATGGCCTTTTCAAACAAAAACCACTTACCTTCTGTAGTTTTAATTGCATCTAGTTAAGTTAGGTAGTTTAGAAAGACTCCTCAAGTGAAACGACCCGGGGTTGCAACCTATATTGCAATCCTTGGATTAATTTTGATCTTAACCCCCAAGGCGCGTTTAGGCAAAGGTTAAATTAATGGCGCCGTTGCTAGGGATCATTTTTTACTCTCTAGGTTAGCTAAGTGTCAATTGAAACTATTGACTAGGGGTAGGAGTCGTTAGAATTAGGTTTAGGTCATTTGCATCCTTAGGTTAGTTTACATTTGCTTGTTTTGTTTTGCTTCCAGTTTTCCTTGAAAATACCAAAAAAAAAATTTTGCTGGCTTTTTGTTCTTGATTAACTTGTAAGTAGTTGACTTACCATACCTCCATACTTGTGTACATACCACACACTTCCTACACATACTTCACATTACACTTCATACATATCATACACATTTCATATACACTCCATACCATACTCACTTGCATCATCATTCATCCATTTTTCCTTGAATTTGTGCAAGTGCAATTTTGTCTGAACCTTAGTCTACACTTGTTGTCTGTGCCTTGTGTATGACTCGAGGGAACACTAGAGACCAAGAGCTTTACCCTGAATACCCAAAAATTGAGAGACACCTTACTAGATTGAGAAATACACAGAAAGAGGGAACCTCAGTTACATCCTTGATAGTTGAACATCCATCTTCTTGTGAGTCAAGCATTGATAGTGATCCAGAAACCAATAGTGATACTAGAGAAATGGAAGCAGAGCACCATATTCCTAAAGCACAAGTAGATCCAAATCTAGGTGGTCATGGGGGAGGACAAGTGTTTAATGATGGTGAGCAACCTAGAAGAAGAACCATTAGGGATGCCACCACAACCAACATTGACCACAACCCATTGATGAATGCATTTCCCACCATTAATGCTGACTATGAAATTAAAGGTTTATTGATACAATCCTTACCTAAATTTTATGGTTTGCGGGAAGATGAACCATATGACCACTTGGATGAAATTTTCATACATTGCAACACCATGAAACCAGTGAGAGCACAAGTGGAGGATGTTATGTGGAGAGTGTTCCACCTCACTCTAGAAGGCAAAGCGAAGCAATGGTATATGAGTTTACCCAATCTCAATCCAGAAGCCCTAGCCTCTTGGGGCAACTTGAAACAAGCTTTTCTGGAGAAGTTTTACCAGGCCACAAGAACATCAGCAAGGAGAAAATAGATCAACTCTATTATGCAAGAGCCTGATGAGTCTCTCTTTGATTATTGGACAAGGTTCCAAGACCTTTTGAAGAAGTGTCCACATCATCAGATTCTGGATGAGCAGTTAGCCCACACTTTTTATGATGGGTTGATAGAAAGAGACCAAGACAAGTTGGATGCAGCCGCCGATGGATCCTTCATTGACTATACACCGGAAGAAGCATGGCCTTTAGTCTGAAAGCTTTCCTTAGCCAAAGAGAAACATGGTTCAAGGAAGTCAACCCGCAATCTCCAAAGGGTTGAATCTACCTCTCTTCACATTCCTCAATTGGAGAGGTTTGAGGCCGAATTCAAAGCGATCCATTCTAGATTGGACAAGATATTTGAACCACCTTCCCACAAATTCCAATGGGAAATGAGTTGGTGGCTCCCACTTGTGATTATTGTGCATCTTCTATGCACCTCTCAAGTAATTGCCCCTCAAAGCTGGAAGAATGTAATGCAAAGTTCTAACAAAGGAAAGGAAACAATCCAAGATGGGACCCCTATTCTAATACTTATAATGAGGGGTAGAGACAAAATCCTAAGTTTAATTGGTGCCAAGATGGTAATCCTCCAAGACAATTCCAAGGAGAGTCTTCCCAAGCACTAGCTCCCATGAGAAGAGAGAGACCCACTAATGACTTTGAAGAGTTGAACAAGTCCATCACTATGGGATTCCGCCATGTGGAAGGTCTCATTGACTGTAAGGCGAATGAAATGAAGCAATGTATAGAGTCAAGGTTTGAGAAGGTGGACAACCGTATGAGCCAATGTGAGACCAAGAGTGCCAATTTTGAAGCTCTCCAACTCTTTAAATGAGCTTCAAGTCAAGACAAGTGGCCCAACTCCATCCAACACAGTCATCAACCCTAAGTCCTTGAATGCCATTAATTTGAGAAGTAGGAAATTACTAAACCCCATCCCACTCAAGAAGAGGGTTCACTTTACAAGTAGTGATGAGGAAGATGATGAACCGGTGGATGAGGAAATCGAAGTGGAAAGCCCTACATGGAGCCTACCATTGAGCCCAATGAAATTTGTGCAATCCAAGAGTGCTAAGGAAAAGGAACTTCAAGAAAGGAGGTCATTGACTCAAAAAGAAAAAGTGGTGGAGGATCCTAAGGCACAACCTCAAGAGAAGAAAAAGCGCACAAAGCAGTTGAGCATTAATGAGAAAGGAGAGTGTAGCACACAAGACACCTTGGCCAAACCTCCGGCCAAGGAGGTAACTATCTCTCAACTCCCTTTGCCTCAAGCTTACTTTAGAAGCAAAAAGAAACATGATGAGGTTGTTGAAAATGAAATGCTTGAACTTTTTAGCAAATTGCATGTGAATGTGCCTTTCTTTCAACTTATGAAATCTATGCCTAGTTATTGTAAATTCTTGAAAGAGTTGTGCACCAATAAAAGGAAGTTTAGACTAAATGAGAGGATTCAATTGAATCCTAGTGTGTCGGCTTTGTTCAAGCCTTAGTTGCCGATCAAGTGCAAAGACCCTGGATCATTTATGATCCCTTGCACGATAGGGAACTTGACGGTGACTAATGCATCGTTGGATTTAGGAGCGGCCATTAATGTGATGCCTAGTGCGATTTTCACTTCTTTAGGCATTACCGGTTTAAAAAAGACAAGTGTGATTTTACAATTGGCCAATCGCACGCTCCGATATCCACAAGGCATTATTGAGGATATACTTGTTAAGGTTAAAGACTTAGTTTTTCCAGCTGATTTCTATGTTCTTGACACCGTTAGCGAGCCATGTGAATCGACTATCATTCTTGGTAGGGGAGTTCTTCTTTCACTTTTACTCTTCCTACTCTTGTTCCCTCTATTTTGGAACCACCCACTTTGATATTAAAGCCTTTACCAAGAAATCTCAAATATGCTTTTCTGGCCCCTGATGACAAATTGCCGGTTATTATTTCTAATACCTTGAGTGCAATTGAGGAGGTCAAATTGCTTGATGTTTTGAAGAAATATAGCAAGGCTTTGGGTAGGACATTGGCTGATATTCTGAGTATGATCACCACTATTTGCACCCATCGAATTTTACTTAAAGAGGATTCTAGGCCTCTTAGGCAACCTCAAAGGCGGCTTAACCCCCTCATCTTGGATGTGGTAAAAAAGGAGGTCACAAAACTCCTAAGTGCCGGCATCATATATCCGATCTCGGATAATGAGTGGGTTTCGCCGATCCAGGTGGTGCCTAAGAAGTCTGGAATCACTGTTTTGAAAAATGAAAACAATGAACTCATTCCAACAAGGGAATAAAATAGTTGGTGTGTATGTATTGATTATAGGAAGTTGAATGATGCCACCCGAAAAGACCACTTCCGACTTCCATTTATTGATCAAATGTTGGAAAGGCTTACGGGAAGAAGCCATTACTATTTTCTAGATGGTTATTCGGGGTATTTTCAAATTCCTATAGCACCCCGAAGATCAAGAAAAGACCACATTCACTTGTCCATTTGGTACTTTTGCCTATAGGCGCATGCCCTTTGGGCTATGCAACGTGCCTGGAACCTTCCAATGTTGCATGATGAGCATATTTTCTGATATGCTTGATGATTGCTTAGAAGTCTTCATGGATGACTTTACAGTTTTTGGTGATTCTTTTGATGTTTGTTTGCATAGTCTTGAGAGAGTGCTAGCTAGGTGTGTTGAAAAGAATTTGGTGCTTAATTATGAAAAATGTCATTTCATGGTCACACATGGCAAAGTTCTAGGCCACCTAGTCTCTAGCCGAGGCATTGAGGTCGATAAAGCTAAGACCGAGGTGATTACGTACTTGCCTCATCCCACTTGTATCAAAGAGCTCTGTTCTTTCTTGGGACATGTAGGCTTTTATCGACGCTTCATCAAGGGTTTTTCCCAAATTGCATTGCCTCTTTCTCATTTTTTGCAAAAAGATGTCGAATTTGTTTTCGATGATGAGTGCAAAATGGCTTTTGAAACATTGAAGAAAACTCTTTTGGAGCCTCATATTCTTCTTGCTCCCGATTGGTCATTGCCCTTTGAACTAGCATGTGATGCTTCCAACTATGTGGTTGGCGCCATGCTTGGTCAAAGGAGCAACAAGACACCACATGTTATAGCATATGCATCTAAGACTTTGGATTATGCACAAAGGAATTATACCAACACTGAAAAGGAACTTTTTGCCATAGTAGTTGCATTGGATAAATTTAGACAATACTTGCTACATTCTATGGTTGTCATTTATACTGACCATGCAGCTATCAAGTTTCTATTCACAAAGCCACACTCCAAGCCGAGACTTCTTCGGTGGACACTTTTGCTACAAGAGTTTGATTTGCACATCAAGGATCGCGCCGGCAATGCTAATTTGGTAGCCGACCACTTCAGCAGACTCTCGGAGAACACTAGGGGAGTAGATCTTTCTGAATTAGTTTGTGATAATTTTCCGGATTCTTCTTTGTGTGCGATTGATGTTGAGGTGCCTTGGTATGCTTGTTTAGTTAATTATCTTGTTTGTGCCCTCACCCCGGATAACATGTCTCCTTTTCAGGTGCAAAAATTAAAGAAAGAGGCCCAACACTACGTTTGGGATGAACCACACCTATGGAGACTATGCAATGATCAAGTAATCCGAATATGCATACCGAAATCTGAGTCCCTAGACATCCTTTCTGCTTGCCACTCGATGGTTTGTGCTGGTCACTATAGTTCTAGGAAAACTGGGTCTTAGATGCTGGCTTCTATTGGCCTACACTTTTCAAAGATGCCTATTCCTTTTGTAAATCCTGTGATAAGTGCCAAAAAATTGGGGGAGTATGACAAAAATACATGAGATGCCCCAACGACCCATCCTAGTTTGAAAGATTTTTTATATTTGGGGGATAGACTTTATGCACTACTACAGAAAACACTTTTCACGTCTCTTTTTTTGGACTTTTCACGTCTCTTTTTGGTGGGATGTAGATAGAGGAGACGTAGAAAGTCGGAACTTTCCACGTCTCATTTTAAATATGAGACGTGGAAAGTGGCCACTTTCCACGTCTCACATTCAAATGTGAGACGTGGAATGTGGCACTTTTCACGTCTCACATTTGAATGTGAGATGTGGAAAGTGGCCAGTGGCAACTTTTCACGTCTTTTTTTTGAAAAAGAGACGTAAAAAGTGTCACTTTCAGCGTCTCTTTTTAAAAAAAGAGACGTGAAAAGTGGTCAGTGGCAACTTTGCACATCTCTTTTTTGAAAAAGAGACGTTGAAAGTGAGACTTTCCACGTCTCTTTTTCAAAAAAGAGACGTGAAAAGTCTTTTTTTTAAAAAAAATTAATCAGATGATGATCCCCAATCCAAGAATAACCCAATAATTTATCAGAATAATAGAAATACAACACTTAAAATGGAAAAAAATGAACTAATTTTATTATTTATATCCAAACTAATATCACAAAAATGTTATGGTACAACTTTTTACACTAACTACTAAAAAATCTGGAGATAAGTCTCTTGATCCCTAGTGTTACTCTTACATACACCATTTCCCACTGATTAAATCGGCTATAGGTCCTAGAGAAAATTTGTTAATTTTCTGTGAATCTTCAGCTAACTGCAAAAGAATAAGAGAAACCAACCATGAGAGAAGAACATCTAACTGTAGCTAAAACAAAAAACTCATGCACGATTTCCATTTGACAAGCAGCAGAGAAGCAAATTAAAATGAACTCCTAGGTTGGGAATTAGTATTCGGTAGAACTGATAGCTTAAGTTAAAAGTGCCAATAAGTTCAGCTTAGCTCAATATCCCCTTCAAATCTGCAAAGAAATAAGACCAAACATTTATTTCATCGATAGTTAAGGTAATTAATAGTCTATAACTATTCAACCCCCTTGTTAAAAGCCTATATAAAAGAACTACAAAATAAATCAGGACAATTGCAGTTAGAATTCAATAAAAGGAGTAAAGGACAATTTGCATGTCACTCTTAGGTCTCCTAAGCAGAAAAATATTACTCACTAGGTACAAGATGATAGAATGACACAAAGAATGGAAGCTCATAGTGGCGCACCTCATCCTCTTTCCCATAACCTCTTTTCTATATTCTCTCTACAGATTTTTCAATAAAGAACTCTAGGATCCATACTCAGAGAAATTGTGAAAAATGATGTCAAATAAACTTTCACAAATGTGCTACAGGCAGGCATTAATTTCTTACCTTCCAATATTTGATGGTTTTATCGTTGTAGATAGAAGAAACAAGGCACCATTAGCTGTTTGGCACCATCTGATTTTGTTTATTTTCTCTTCAATTTCCAAGCTCTTAAGATAATCGAACTGACGAATAATAATCACATTACAAAACATAAATATTTTTCATTAGATAAAATACTGAACCTTAATATTTATAAGCCATAAGAAGTTGGTGCATCAATAACAAGAAAATTATTATTACCTCAGGTTCATGACTCTGAAACTCAGTTTTATATCAAAACTCAGGATGCATACTTATTGTATAATTCATCCTTTCCAAATCCCTTCTTGATGATCCATTCTGCATGTTACAGCACCCATCAATTTATAAGATAATAATGCAAGGAAATAAAGTGGAAGCCATCAAAAGAAAGTTCGTTACAATAATAATCTATAGCCAAACTTACATCTTTTGCATCTTTCCTCTCAAATAGAACCACCCGACCACCACAGTCACCAGTAGCAAGATGATCACTAGACTTGTCAAATTCAATGGCAGATATCATGTCCACTGAGAAAGGTTAGGAAAAATTATTAACAAAGGTTTGCAGAATCCAGCAACAAAATCCAACTCACACTTATTATAAATGCCCTATCATCCACTAGTTTAATCCAATCAAAACCCACATAGGGACAGCAATGCCTTCAAGTCCCTTGACACACCACTTAATTAAAACTAGAATTAGCATGAATCTAAAATAACAGAGATCATAATATTGTATCTGCATAATAACATTTATGTGGTGCAGCTAATAGCATGCCCAGTACTCCTTAGCCCTTGAATCATTCAACCAATAAACAGCCAGCTCCCACAGTCTCTCTCACATGTAAAAGCACCCAATCCATATCTTCCACTTGATGATACTTTCTAAATAACTATGACACAATCCTACATCCATCCAGTAGTTAGAATATCACTCAAAAGACTTCCACTCCAGAATCTAACACCACCACCATGACTACTAGTATTCCAAATCGGCATCACTCTACACAAAGAACTACACACAATTAAAATAATAATCTGACCCATAAAGTCATTCTTCAACGCCACTCATCACTCTACACAAAGAACTACACACAATTAAAGCATAGCTATTAACACATGCCAAATGTAACCTCACACTGAATCATTCAACCAAGCAAAATCATGATGCAAAACAAACTTAAAAAAAAATAATAAGCCACCCGGTCAAAGAATCTATTTCACACATGAAACCCAACATTTCCCCAAATCAAATGAGACCCAAAATTTCATAATGGTAACTGATGAACCTCGATCCAAAATAGATCGAAACCACAAGACCAAACTAATCCCAATAAACACAAAGCCCATCGATTGGATCCAACAAGTGACAGACAAGAATCCTTAATTACCTTCCTGAAATTCCTCCCCAGCCGTACGTTCACCAAAAACCTGAGAGAATTTCCACTCCAGCAGCTGTGGTGGACCCACCGGACCTTGTGTGTCAGTGAAATACAAAATAAGCAGTGGAACTGAAAAGGGAAACAATCAAAGAAACTGGAAATAGAAGAAAAAGGGGAAACGATCAAGAGAAAATACACGAAGTAGGAGGATCCTTCTGCAAATCCTTAAGCTCCTTCAAGATGCGTTTCGATGCCATAGTTAAACTTTAGGCGAAAATCCTCAAATACAAAACCTGAAAACCACAAATACCAACAATATCACTTAATCAACAATCAGATTGTGAGGCCAGATCGCACTAAAATAAACTGCAGGCTCAAATACGCCGAGGTCGAATTGACAATGACAAAATAGGAAACAATCTGTTTCGATAACAACATAGAAACAAAAACAAGAGAAAGAAAAAGCGAGGGTAAGATTACCTGAGGTGTGGAGGGGAAGCGGCGCTCTCCCTCTCGTGCAAGAACAGAGATAACGATGAAGATGGTTGAAGCGCTCTGCCCCTCTCTCGCATTAACCTTCTAATCTCTCTCTCTCTCTCAGCGAACCTCTGATCGGCGGATGGAAGAAGAAGACGATGAGAGGAGGTTTCAGGTTTGACGGCAGAAGGAAGAGTAAGAAATGAGAAGAGAGGATCAAAATATTTAGGGTTTGAAAGGTTTTTAACGTCTCACTTCTGTATGTGAGACGTGGAAAACATAATGTTCAGGGGCTTTTAACGTCTCACTTCTATATGTGAGACGTGAAAAATATTTTTCACGTCTCACATATAAAAATGAGATGTGGAAAAGTGGCAGTTCCAATTTTTTTTAAGGAGACTTTCAACGTCTCACAAACAAATGTGAGACGTTGAAAGTCTGTTTCCACGTCTCACAATTTTGTGAGACGTGGAAACTTTGAGATTATTTTTTTTAGGAGACTTTCAACGTCTCACAAAAAAATGTGAGACGTTGAAAGTCTTTTTCCACGTCTCACAATTTTGTGAGACGTGGAAAAGTGGGGATTTTTTTTTTATTTTTTTCCAAGAGACTTTCCACGTCTCACAAAAATTGTGAGACGTGGAAAACTGCTGAATTTTATTTTTTTTCTTAATTTTCGTAGAGACTTTCAACGTCTCAAAACAATTTGTGAGATGTTGAAAGTCATTTTCCACGTCTCACAAAAAATGTGAGACGTTGAAAGTCTTTTTCCACGTCTCACATTTTTTGTGAGACGTGGAAAGTGCATCCCGCCTTTTTATTTTTCCTACTATCAAATTTCGCGCCCAGATTTTAGAATAATCCACATCTCATAAATAAAAATGAGACGTGGAAAGTTTTAAACTTCTCCAGTTATTTACGATTCTGCCACCGCCCAACTTTCTACATCCCACCTTCTTCCGGTTTCACCTATATCCTACTTGCTATAGATTATGTCTCTAGGTGGGTAGAAGCTATGCCGACCCGAAAAGATGATGCACCCACGGTCTCCAAGTTTCTCAAGTCGAACATCTTTAGTAGATTTGGAGTACCAAGAGGTCTTATAAGTGATCGAGGAACCCACTTTTGCAACAAGCTTCTTGATAACTTGCTTGCTAAGTATGGAGTGTCCCACAGAGTGTCTAGCCCATACCACCCCCAAACAAATGGCCAAGCGGAGGTGTCTAACAGGGTTATAAAGCACATTCTTGAGAAAATTGTTAAGCCATCAAGAAAAGATTGGAGTGATCGACTTGAGGATGCATTGTGGGCATATCGGACCGCATTCAAGACACCCTTAGGCATGTCTCCATACCGGTTGGTTTTTGGTAAAGCTTGTCATTTGCCGGTTGAATTGGAGCACAAGTCCTATTGGGCCGTGAAACTATGTAATATGGAGTTGGATGCCGCGGGAAATGAAAGATGCCTTCAATTGCAAGAGCTTGATGAACTGCGCCTTCAGGCATATGAGAGCTCAAGACTCTACAAGGAAAAGACCAAGTTGATCCATGATGGCAAGATCTTTAACCGCAGCTTCAAAGTTGGTGACCAAGTCCTTATGTACCAAACCCACTTCCGCCATGGTCATGGGAAGCTCACATCCAATTGGTTCGGGCCGTACAAAGTAACAAAGGTCAACAAGTATGGGATGGTGGAGCTCATTGAAGAGGAAACCGGGAAGGAATTCGTTTCGAATGGGCATCTCCTCAAGCTCTACCATGAACCGGTTGCAAAGCCTCCTTGAGGCCAGGTTGCTTCTTCTCCTTATCTTGTTTACTTTCATGCATTATGGGCTGACTGGTTGATATTTTACTGTCATTGCATTGAACAAGTGTGGGGGAGGGAGCATCCAAGTAGAAAGTAGAAAATTAGGACTTTTTCATTCAATAAAATACCCTATGCCATTGAGGACAATGCCAATTTCAAGTGTGGGGGAGGGGACTAGGTAGTCTTGTTGCTTGATCTATTGGTTTTATCATGTTTATGCCACATTAGAGGTAATTTTTTAAAATTCTGTGTCAAATTTTTCAAAATCAAGGTAGATTGTGCTCCTTAGTTTTCCATTATGATAAAGGGTCGCATTCATTGCAATGGAGGACCTAGTTGCATTTTTCTACCCATTTTAAAACTTGTTTTGTGAAAACCTAGTGTGGCACCTATTTTTGAAAAAAAAACCATGGAGCAAGAGTGGATCTTAACCTTTTGATTAATGAGCTTCATGAGCAATAGGAAGAATTCAAAGATTATGCATTTTATCCTTTCAATCTTCAAAGAGCTAGTGATGAGTTATTTTCAAGCATATGCATTGTGTTAATTGGCCTTGCAATTGGATTTTTAATTGGCAATTGAGGTTAACCTTGTTGTGAGATTTTTGGGCCTATTTTCATTCCAAGAGTGTATACTTGCTTAATCGTTCAATTTCTAGAACTTGTCTTTACTCTTTGTCAAAGTTATAATTGCATTCATGCATGAAGATGATTTAGGCATTCATTTCAACACCCCATCTTCCCAAACACAAACCCACAACATTTCACTTTCCATTGTTCACCCATTTTGAGCTATTCCTTGGTTGTAATGCATTAATGTGAATTTTGTGATGAAGCATTGAATCTAAGCCACTTTTGTTTGTTGTTAATGCCATGTATGTGTTGAAAAAAAAAGAGAAAATAGAAAAGTGTGCATAAAAATAAAGAAAGAAAAAAAAAGGAAGAAGAAAAAGAAAGTTTGAAGAATAAGGCATTTCTGGGTGTGGCATCATTATTGTTGAAATTATGCTCTCATTGTGACTTTGAATTGCATTGCAACCTTTCCTTTTCCATAACATGCAATCCATCTTGCCTTTTCCATCATTTCAACCTTGCAAGTCCTTTTGATGCATACGTGATTGTATGCGTGTGTGGAGATGTTAGGGTAGTTACAAGCTTATGGCAAATTGTTGTTTGAGCAAGTTAAGTGTGAAAAAATCCCACATGAGGTGAGTAGAGAGACACTATTATCTTGAGAGTCCTCTTCACCAGTGCTTTATCAAATTGCTTTGCCAATTCTCCCTTTGCATATCCTTGATTGCACCATATTTTTATACACTTTTCATTGGTAAAATCATTGGATCATTGCATGTTCTTGGGGTAATTGCACCTAATTAGAGTAATTTGACTTTTGCACACTTTGTTGGAATTTGTTCTAGTCAAGGGCAATTTGGGCATAATTAGCATAAATTATTGTTTAACCCATTTTCAAGAACATTTGATGCTACCTCTGGCTTGATTTTATTTGTAGGTCATAGAAGAAACATGCCCAAATTAAGGAGACAAGTTGCAGCGAAGAATTCTGGACGGGGAAGAAGAAGGAAGCGAAGAGACTTCACCGCGACGTTAGCCGCGGCGAACTGGCGGCGAGAAAGACCAGGGAGGCAGAAGCAACGTGAGCTCGCCGTGGGTCTCACCGCGGCGAATTCCCCAGCAAGTTCCAGAATGAGTGGTAGCTTGCCGCGGCGAGCCCACGGTGAAGTGCCCAGTATCTGCGAAATCTGACGCGATTTTAGGGTCTCTGAGGGATTATAAATAGTTTCTAACACCCGAAAATGAAAAAATCCAAGCCTTCTCTGCCCGAAAAACAGCCCCTCTCCTAGGGTTTATCTCATTTCCTCCATTCCTCACTCCCAATCCTCATCTTCCCACTCATTCTCACCTCCATTCTTGCTGGTTTTCTTGTTCTTCCTTGCTTCACCTTCCATTTCCACCATTTTTCTCCTTCTACCTTCCTCATCCATGGAGGCTGTGGTCATGGGCCATCCTTGGCTCGAATTTGAAGATATGAGAGGCTAAGTTCTTGGTGCTTTGGTGGTGTGAAGGTGGCTCTAGCTTCATGGACCAACATAGGGGAGTTTCTAGTTTACAATTTATTATTTCCTTTGTATTTGGCTTCTACTCTTTTGTATTGGTCTTGTATTTGGATTTAAGACTTGGGATATGTGATTGCTATCCATGTTTGTGAACTATATTGTGTATGCTTTGAATTTAATGTGATTGAGATATAATTTCCTATCTACTTGTGGTTGCATTCTTGGTTGTAGCCATTTTAGTGGTTGCTAGTGGTTATAGTCAATTTCTTCCATGCATGAATGTTGTGGTTGCACTTCATGAGAGTTAAATTGCATTTGTTTCAAGGCATTTCACAAACCAAGTGGATCTTAACACTAACCCTAAGTAATGGCTATGAAAGTGGTTGCTAGATTAGTCATTAATTAAGGCTAGTGGACCCCTAGTGGTTGGTTGGGGATCTTTCAATTAGACTTGGTAAATTAAACTCCCACTTATCATTTTGAAAGAAGCGTTTGAGTCACCAGAACACTACCAAAGCCCATTTTATAAAATCACCCCTAATCCAAACTCTCTTCACTTTTCACTTATCAATCTAAAACACCAAAAACAAGTAACTGCTTTTGTTAATAGCTTTAGTAAATGAATCTTCAAACCAAAACCCCCATACCTTTTTATTGTTTTAATTGCATTTAGTTAGCTTAGGTAGTTTAAAAGGACTCCTCAAGTGAAACGATCCGGGATTGTACCACTTTACGCAATCCTTGGTAATTATTGTGATTTTAACCCCAAGGCGCATTAGGCAAAGGTTAAACCACTTCCTCCTAGACTTTTTACTCTTGCTGGACCAACTAAATCCATATGGATTAGTTCCAGGGGTCTAGTAGTGGAGACTCCCTTCTTGGGTTTGAAAGAGGACTTTTTTTGTTTCCCTTTTTGGCATGCTTCACATATCAAGTCAGTTTTTACTTTTATATTAGGTATACCAATGACAAGATCCTTCTTGATTAGATTATCTAGCTGAGTCATGTTTACATGAGCTAATCTTTTATGCCACAGCCAACAGTTATCAGAGTTGCTTATAAAGCATTTTTCAGAAAATTGCTGATTTAGGTCAACTGTATACAAGTTTCCATTTCTGTTTGCCTTCAATCTATATTTAAGGTTTGATTTATCTATAGCTAATTCTTTCTTATCTACTATGAGACATTCACTTGAATCAAAGATTACCCAGTTACCTCTATCAGTGCTTTGACTGACACTTAGCAGGTTGTGGCAGAGACCTTCCACAAGATAAATGTCTTTGACTACTCCAATGTCTCCTCTTCTTGCAATCTTTCCAGACTGATTTCCACCAAAGCTAACTTTAGCTCCATCCTTCATGATTAGATTGTCCAATTTCTCTTTATCTCTAGTCATGTGTCTTGAGCATCGATTATCTATATACCACTTGTTATTGTTGGATGCCTTGAGACAAACCTGCACAAACTATACAGTTTTAGGTACCCAAACTTTCTTTGGTCCTTTGGGATTAGTATGTTGCCTTTTATCCTGAAGGACTTTACGCTAATTTGTCCCTTTTGGGACCCATTTGTATGAACCAGATATTCCATATTTCTTAGGATAGTAGGTTGATTCAGTATGCCCCTTTTTGTTATAGAAATTACAAAAACTGAATGGTGATGAGTATTCTGAGGCTTTTCTGAAAAACTTCAAGTAGGATTTCTGTTTAGGTGCAACATTTTCCTTTTTCAGGTATTTGGAAGTGGGATCATAGCCTATCCCAGTTTTATCTCTATAAGCCTTTTGATTCATTAGCATGATATCAAGTGTTTCAGTGCTTTTGGTGAATTTCTTCAAAATCCCAAAAATCTTTTCATTTTCTTTCAAAAGATTTTCACAGTTTGTGCATTCAAAATTTTCTTTCTTTTGAAGAGCTTCTTCAGAAATCTATTTACATTTTATGCAATCTAATTTCTCGGTTTTCTTTTCAAGATCTTTGTTTTTCTTTCTCAAATTCAACATGTATATCATTATATGCATCTTGAAGTTCTTGAAAAGATGGGTCAGTATGATATACCTCACTGTCAGATGATTCCTCTACAACTACCAAACAGAGGTTGGCTGCTTCCTCAACTACCAAACTTAAGCATACAGGAGCATTTTTCTGAAAGTTCCTTCTAGTGTTACTTGAGCTACCTCTCTGGAATCTTCCTCTATTTTTTAAGAACTTCCTAAATTTTCTTACCATGAAGGCTATCTCATCGTCATCCAGTTCTTCTTCATCTTCCTCATCCTCATCATCTTTTGTAGTGGCTAAAAGAGCAAGATTCTTTTTCTTCTTGTCCCCATATAATTCTCTTAGTGCCTTGATGGTTGATTCATATTCAGCTAGACTTCCAAATAAGGACGTGATGGAGCTCATGGATTCTCCTCTCATTTCTTGGATTGCAGTAGCCTTCATTTGCCATTCAGGAGTTAGTATCTTCAAGATTTTGGAGACTTGTTCTGTCTCTAAAATTTTCCTTCCAAGGGCAGTAAGGTTGTTTATCATATGAGTGAATCTAATTTCCAGCTCCCTGATTAGTTCTCCTTCTTCCATTTTGAATAGATGGAAGTCAGAGATCAATTGCTCAATTCTTCTAGTTTTCACTCCACTAGTTCCTTTGTGAGCAACTACTAGAGCATCCCACATTTCTTTTGCTGTCTCCAGGTGACATATTCTAAATTATTCCTTCTAACTTAGGGCATTCTGGAGAATCAAGACTGCCCTGCTGTTTAGTTCCAGATTTTCTTTGTCATCTTCTGTGAGTTCTTGTGGTAATTTTGGCACTTGAACTCCATTTTCTGTTTTCATAGGAATGATGTCTCCTTCTTCCACTATCTTCCAGAGTTGATATCCGGATGATTTGATAAAGACTCATCTTCATCTTCTAGAAGGTATAGTGTTCACCATTGAATCCAGGTGGTTTGGAAATTGAACTGCCTTCTGGGAGTACATTGTCATATCCTGCCATTATGGATCTTTGCTTCTCTTGATCGTTGGATCAATAGATTTTGAGAAGACCTGCTTTGATACCAAATGAAAGAGGCAGATATGCATAAGAGGGGGTGAATTGTGCTTAAAAATCAAAACTAAGTGAGACAATATTTATACTGGTTTAGCCCAATCTTGGCCTACATCCAGTTCTCCAACCTTCAGTTGGGTTCCACTATTACAGGCGAACCCTGATCGATTAGGCATGTCCAATCGATTGCAGATAGATTATGCTCATATTACATGCTTTCTCTGATCGATCAATCAATATACTCTAATCGATTAATGCTCTCTGATCGATTAGGCTTACTTCTCTGATCGATTAGGCTTATTTCTCTGATCGATCATAGGGCCTCTGATCAATTGGGCGACTATAACTCTAGCTTCTAATATGAACCTGATCTGACCCTGATCGATTAGGCTTTAAGTTTCTTAACTTGTAATCTGAACCTGATCGATTTGGCATCACTTAGGATTTTCTATCAGATTATTTCTAAGTCATCTTTGATTTTTACCTAGCCTTACTTTATGCCTAAGTTATGTTTAGTTATCATCAAAACTCATTATTCTAACAAATTAAACCTATACCAAGCCTATCATAATATTCATCCTCAATATCTCCTCTTAAATCAAGAACTCCTCTCTCTTTAATCATAGCCATTTAACCCAAGTTAACCTCAATTCACAATTCCTGCCTATGATAAACTCCCAGATTCATCAACCGTAACTCTTTCAATTCATCATATCCTTTGAACCTCTAAAACCATCATTCAATATAAACAATGTCATAAGGACCATCAATTATTCTCAAACCACTATAATCACCCAAGATATCGAGAGTCTTACTCATTTGATTCTTTAATCCTCCAAAGGCCCTTCCAAACATAATTCCAACTAAACAATCCAAGTAATATTATTATATAACTTCAACAAACTCATCAGGATCATTACATTACCAATAATCACCACCAAATTCATACTACCCTTTAAACTCAACGATTTTCCAAATTATAAGGGTGAAAGCCCTTCTAAACCACCATCCCAACAAGCCAAATAGATATATGAAAATGGCTAAAAATACACAAGATGGGGGTGAATTATGTATCTCTAAAAATTGTAAGAACTTAAAAATCAAGTACATAAGGAATTATACTGGTTCGGTCCTAACTCTGACCTACATCCAGTTCTCCAACCTTAGTTGGGTTCCACTAGTGAATCAGTATTACAACAGGTTTCTGAATACCTTTACTCAGTGAATTTTCTTAGTAAGATCTCTCTATCTCACCAAATTATCTCCCCCTTACACTGTGTAAGATTACAACCCTTTCCTCTAAGATCCCACTATCCCAAGGAAATCACTGAATGACAATGAAAGAATTTATAAAATTTCAAAGCTTGCTCACACACTTGAGCTGATAGGATTACAGTTTGAAGAACAACTGTGAGAACTCAGACTTGAATTGATTGCAATAGAATGTTGTAGTTGAATAGCACTTAATTCTCTCTACCAACCAAGTCTAGGCTTCAAATACTTTTATATCGTGTTATGAAAATCTGCCCGTTGAGTCTCTTTTATTGCCGTTGTATTTGATGTGGATGAGAGATGATAAATCTTGATGGATTGTTGAGTTGGTGATGTTCTTGTGTTGCATCAACTTTCTTGTACTCGGTTAGCTTAAGTTCTTCTCTCTTCATTAATTGCAAAAAGCAAATTCAGTTTCAAATGGCTCAATTCTTGAGTGTGTGTGTGTGTGTAACGATAACTTCCCAAAATAGGTCTGACAGACTCTACACATAAAAGGCTTAAACATTCAAATCCATCGCCAGATCTATCATTAGACTCCATTCAATCACTGCTTCTGTTCTTTGATCGATCACACATAGATCAGGCTTATATCAGGACCTGCATCACTTGAACATGAGATTAGATAAAACCACGCCTGATCATCATAGGGTATCCTGATTGATCATGCTTCATTGATCACATAGGCTTAAGTTGAGTTGGCCTTGTTTCAATTAATCCTAGACTTTCATAATCGACCACATGACATTACTAGATAATCTCTGATCGATTAAGCAACTATGATCGAATAGGCTAAGATTAGGACTTGAATTACAACTGAGAGATCTTGATTGATCACAGGGTGTCCATGATCGATCATACCCTTTCATTCGATCACACTCAGATTACTAAGTTTGGTTTTCTATTAAGTTCAAGCTTTTCTGATCGATCACAGGGCCTCCTGATCGATTAGACGGCCATACTTATAACTCATACTCATTCTAACCTTATCCTGATCGATCATAACAATAGATCCTTATTCGATTATCTCTTCCTGATCGATTAGGCAATGACTTAGGATTTCTATAAGATTATTCTAAGTTCATTCAAGTTCTAAGTCTAATCTTTCTTTATGCCTAAGTTATACTTAGTTATCATCAAAACTCATTATTCTAACAATATATAACACCATTTAACCTTAATGAACCCACAATAATCTAGAATTGACCTTAATCGATCAATTTTAAAGAATTTGACCTTACGCTCTTGCTCATTCAAGCTTTAAATCAACCTAAAATTCATATAGGTCTCAGTCTAACAAACCCAAGCCATTATTCATCTTTATTTAACCTTAACAAGTCTATCTAAATCCCCAATTAATTCTAGCAAACATATTCAGATGAATTTTCGCAAACCCCCCAACCAAATTGAACTTTAATCGCCCAAAAATTCCTATAGGTCTCATTCTATCCAAACCAAACCATGATAACCTTTAGATTTATAATTAATCCTGCATAAGTTTGTTGAAACCATTAACCCACCAATCAATCTACCATCCCACACATTGATCCCCAATTTCTCTCTTAGGCTAAAATTCATTGATATACATCAAAAACTTCAAATTAAGCTCAACTACCAATTTAACTCAGATGTAACTCGCTATCCTCACACAACTCATTTAAATCCTCATTCCATATTCAACATAACAAATTTCAACATTTTAACTTCGCCATATGCACCCAATGCTTCCAATTCTTCACCAACTTTAAATCTAACATAATAAATCCAAATAACATTATTGTTGAACTCCAATAACCCTCTAGGTATCATAAATCAAGTTTAACAATTCATATTCATAGGATTTCTTGATTGAAACATACTCTAATCCATCTTTAAGGGGGCAAAATCTCACATAGGGCCAATTCAACCAAGCTAACTATATTATCATCATCAAATATCCAAAATGAACAAGTAAAAACAATCAATTTGCTCATATCCATCCAGAATTTCAGAAATCAAAGAAAACCATAACTTAACTCTTTGAATAAATCAAAAAATCAAGCACCAAAATAGAGGACATATGAAAAAGCTTACCCACTCCTCATAATCACTGGAAAGTCACCGAAAGTCATCCAAGAAACCCCAAACGCCGGCCAAAATCATCAGCCCAATTCTACATCACTCCCTCTCTTCTTCATAGCACATACGCATGCACACATGAAAGGAAGAGGGAAGGAATCGGATGAAGGATGGGAAAATAGAGAATAGGGCTTTCTCACCGGCTACGGGCGCCGCCACTTCTCCCTCTCCCTTGCACGGCCGATCAGAAACAAAGAAGAGAAAGATGAAGGTGATGGTGCAATGATGATGACATGGAGGAAGGAAATCGGGGAGAGAAGAGAGAAAGAGGACGACCCTACAGCCACCCACATCAACACCGTCGACCGCCGAATTGGCTCTCCCTCTCTTACCTGCGTCGCACAAAAGAGAAGAGGAATGAAAAGAAAGAAGAGTGATGGAGAGGGTGGGGGAGTCAGGTTTTTTTCACTAGGAGAGGAAGGGAAATAAGGGGAATTAAGTAAAAGAAATAAAATAAATAAAGTTGATAGTATATGAAATTGCTACTAGGCCCTTAAATCCTTAAAATAAGATAATTTTTCCTTAGGTTAAAATCTTCTATCAAATTAAAAATTTATTTTAGTTATACCATTAGATTTTTCTTCCAATAGGATCTCTTTTGGGTTCAAAAATAATTTTTATAACTTTAAGTTTCTCAAATTAAGGGAGAAACTAGGCCTTTAAAATTCTCCACAAAAAATTCCATTTTCTGGGATTTATTTATAAAACTCTCTAAACTCCCTAATGAATCCCAAAATCACTTCTTAAATTTTCACTAATCCTTAATTAAATTTTTTAGGATGTTACAATTTGAGCTTTCCAAATATGATAATTACCATTGTTCTATTTGATAGAAAGAAAATGAGCTCGAGAAATTAAGATAAATTGATAGAAGAATTAAATGTGAGTGGTATGTCTATAGAAGACGAGCTTGTTGAAGAACTCATTGTAATCTGCAAGAGATAATAAGGAAATTATGGCTCTGATACCATAAAGAGGTATAGAGCATAGAAGAAAATATTGATGAGAAAAGATATTGTTTTATTCATACCATAAGCAGTGTTGAGAGCAATGATACAACTGAATCATAACGCTAACAATATAGTAGACACGTAACCCTAGACAGTTAAAACAATATCTCACATATCTGTATGCATGATGTACACTAATAATTAAAGGATTATGGACCTAACATAGTGGGTTGTAGTGTCGCTAGTGGGTTTGTTAGTTTTGGGCTTCTTTGTTCTTTGCACTAACATATATGTGTTTCCTTTTATGAATATATTGATGATTAGTTATATGTTTATATGTTTATATGGATTGATTACTTGTAGTTCAACTTTTTGAACTTTAATCTGGTTGATTAGTTTCTTGAGTTGGATGATATATTCTAAGGCAAGTTTGGTTAATTTGCTTCTTGTTCAGAGTAGCATGAATAAGTGTTATACTCAGTTCAGAGTGAGCTTGCATATGGTTGTAATAAGTAAAGAGAACAACCATTGAGAAAGGAATTTCTACTACAGCTTTATTGCTTCAGTTTAGCAGTCCAACTATGGCTATAGGAGGATCCCTTATGCAACTGTTTCTGGTAGTACGCCTAGAAAAAACCAATGTGTTTTATCCTAAGTTCCTAAGCTAAGAGTGAAAAGGTATTGGTACAAAGATCTTAGCCTTTCAAAAGAGATGTGTGAACACTAGTCCTAACTTGGGTAGTCATCAATAGAAAGAGCTAGGTGGTACAACAAAACATCAAGGAATGCTTAGATTCACTCTGGTATACACTCCAAAGCCAAGCTTTAAGAAAGAAAGAGTCCAGGGATTAGAAGGTGATTTTTATGCTTCACATTTCGCTAGGCTCAGCAGATAAGACAAGATTAAACTAAGAGAACGGCTATTCTTATCATCAAAAAAGTCAGCTCCATTAATGAATTACTTGACCTTAACATTGCTATTCTTAATAACCTCAAAGAGCATCTTTTAAAGCAGGGTCCGCCTCAGGGCGAAGAATCCTTACTTATTATATAAATATAAAGCATAAAGAGCCGCTCATTCAAATTGAAGGGATCAGTGTAGAACTCAACCTCTAGCCTCGTGCGTATGTGTATAAAAGAATAAGGAAACAAAACCGAGCAACTACTTTTAAGAATTAGTTGCGGATACAGGTGTGTATGAATAGTGAAAGAGTCAGGAAGTTCTCCTTATTCGCTCATCTCATTTAACTCAATTTTACCAGCTAACCCCCTTAACGGTCAATCTTACTAGCTCTTGTCCATTCCTGCTTTCTTCTTTTTAGCAAAAAGCTACTGAATGCCCCTTGGCTTTTCTTTCCCGAATAGCTATAACAAAAAGTCTTTTAAGACTGTAAGAGTTAAAGTGCTTACAGGGAACTCGTGTTGATACCCTCTTTCAATCCTCTCCCTATCTGTCTTTTCTTCTTACTGAACTGATGGAATTCTTTATCTTACTGAACAGTCCGTTGGTTCAATTCAAACTATCTTGATGAGATGATTATAGCATTCTTGTCTTCCTTACTAATCATGGAAGGAATAAACTGGAAAGAGAAAGTCTTCTTCTTACACGAGAATTGATTACCTTCAGGCGAAGGCCAACTAGTTGTGTATTGTATTTATATTCTTCTTAGCCTTACCTGCCCTACTTTGAGTCTCACTAACATAGGAAAAGGCCTGGCATGGCCAATTTTAAATAGCCTCGCTGACTTGACTCGACTAAGGCAGAGCTATCAATAGACCTATGAGGGGAAATCCTGGTTCCCTAGTAAGCTAGGGACAAAGATGCCACTGCTCTTGGCAAGAATGGCATTGATGCAGATTCACAGTATTGAGAATGGCTAATAGACATCCTTTAGTAGTGAGTTTGAGAGTGGTAGGGCTCACCTGTCCATGATAATGGAAATTATTCCTAAGAGGAGCAAATTCGTCTAACATCGTTGCTATAGGGAGATTGAATCAACATCAAGAGTCCCGTCTTTCTTTTGATAAGAGTCAGTTACTTCACTACATGTACTAGAATTCTATTCTTGACTGGATAATGAGCATATATGAAATCAATCGAAAGCATTGGTACTGGTTGGAATAACTCTGTCTTACTGGCAAGCATCTTTCGACCTGAGGTTCACTGGTTCAAGGGTATAACAGGGACAGCTACTTACTAACTTAAGGAACTGAGCTAACAAAAGGCCTAGAACACTAATTAAAAGTCCTCTTTGCTGCTTAATGGCCTTCTATGAAGTTTTCTATACATCTTCATCCCTGGATTTTCTTCCTTCTTCCTTTGTTACTTACTTTGTTACAGATGTCGTAACTCTTCTGTCTATTACTCCTAGGCCTATGGGTTCTAGAGTAGAGAGAATTCCTATTGACTATCTTTCCCTCGAGGGAACTCCCTTACTCCTAGAAGTGTCAAAACTATGTTTATCTTCTCTTCCGAAAAGAGATGAAGTAGCCATGTTTGCAGCGCTTATGCCTACAACGTAAAGAGCATTTGCCTATACGACATCTTATTCAATATTTCCTTTAGTTCAATGTAGGCTATCTTTATATAGAGTTGTTTTGATACCCTTTCGTAATTCCCTTGCTTGACAGTGAGGCAATCTTAAGGACGTCATTTCACCAAGCAGTCCTTCCTGCACTGGAAAGGGGGAAAGCATATAATTCCATGCCTCCCTCCCTATTGAATGGAGTTGCCCTATTATTAACATTTTCTGAAATAAGTCCTTCTCTAACAAATCTACCAAGGAAAGATGCCACCAAACCATCGAACATTTCTGTGAGGAGAGCCTCCTGAGCAGAGACCATTCAAGAAAATCAATTGCGCCTTGGCCCAATTGAACTTCAGATGGGGCGGGTGTCAGCTCCTTCGATCTCAACACCTTAGTCATGAGCAATAACACCCTTGACATAAGGATTGAGTGTGAGTGGTAGGCCGAAACCTAAAACGCTTCGCAAACTCTGCAAAACCACTATGAGAGATCTAGGATTTTAAATAGGATATAGTTACTCCTAAATCCCCCAAAGTGGCTCTATAGACTTTTGTTACACTCTCATTAATAATGACAACATCATTTCTAAGGATCGTATAATCCTGAAAAGGATGTCCCGGATATACTAGCTCTGCACACCACCACACTAATACTAATATATGATAAGAGAGAGTAAAGAGAGGCCCAAGCGGAATGAAGTGCCATATCCTAGAGAGGGCTTTACCAGCCAAAGTACTTCCTTCTCCCCATACGAAGATTCTGTTGTCATGGCTTTTGCCATGAAAAGAGATGATGTCGGTTCCCCGAACCGTAAACCAATCTTCTCATTCACAGTGAGTTATAGGCAAGCCCTTTAGTAAACATTCCTACAGTAAGTTGACCCATCCTTCTGGCAGTCTCTTTTGGAACTTAGTTTATTCTTTTAGAATCATAACGGCTTTCTTGCTAGGAGAGGAGCCATATGAATATCTTGATTGAAAGAAAAGGTACAGAAGAAAAGGTTACGATAGCAAGCCCCTCCTTGGCTGGAGAGCCTCCAGGACAAGGGGGTGGCAGTCAACCATCCACTCTCGAGATTCATATTGATCAATCAATCTCTGAGTCCTGCCAGTTCGCTAAGTAGACTCACTCTACTGTGGGGTAACAAAGTCTGGAACTATTCTTGCCAAAAATAAGGGACCTATTTTGTCCATCTTTAGTTTATCATAGCCGCTCTCATCCCAATTAGTCATTAGCCTTAAGGAAAGATAAAGCAATAAGAAGGAATGAGAACAAGCATAATTAAATAATAAATAACATAACTAAGAATCTCATCTCAGTGTTCTATGATTGAGAAAGCGACAGGCCCAATGAGCTAGGAATTAAATTCAATATCTTTAGTTTAATTAAGAGGCTTAGTTAGCAATTTAATTGAATTGGAGATATTGAGTTTATGAACTTCAATTTACTCAAAGGCAATGAAGGTAGGTTGAAGCTCAAAAGAAATCCATGGATATTGATATATCTTTCTCACATTTTACTTCTTCCATGCTTGGTTTGCAATCATTTTCTCTCTCAAAAAATATAAAAGAAATATAGATTAGATTTAGGTAATTCACTTCACTGAAAATTGGTTTTAAGTTGTTATACCTTTGTAATTTAATCACAATTAACCAAGAAGATGAAGATGACCTAGGGTTAACTCACTGTGCTATAAGAGTTAAGTTTAGAATCTTTGAGGCCTATACAACAAGGTTAATCAAGTGGCGTCACTGCCGTTTCCTTGGTGTATGTATGATTTAATTATGGAAGTTTAATTTGTGCTCTTGCTTTCTGTTTAGACACCTTTTGCTTGGTGTATTTGCTTGAAATTCTGATTGCATATGAATGTGTCTATTCTGCTACTTCTAAATCTATTTTACTGGGTTTAGAACTATGTGCATATTTTGTTGTCTCCAAGTCTAGTGTGTTTGAATTCTGTTTGGTACATTGAGCTTTGGTTTCGTGTTAGTATTGTAATATCTGATTCTCTGATCTTTTGCTTTGTTGCTATACTAAGTCTGGAAATAATCTGGTTTTTACTTTTACAACTTTGAATTGGGATTGCTTTTCGATTTTGCAAAAAGAAAACATTTGATTTGGTTCACAGCATGTTGGGATACATTGATTTTGACACTTATGTGGTGTTGTGATTGCTTTATGCTATCAAGTCTGAGTTTATTTACTTCATCCTGATTCCATTTTGAGTCCAAAGCTGCTTTTAATCTCACAATCTGATTTAAGAGAGTGATTTCTACTAGACTTACATTTATGTTGAAATTCCAAGTTCCACTCTTGTTTGCTTTGAAAATCTTATTTGCAAATATAGTTTGCTTGATTTGTGGTGCTTTGAAGGAGTTGTTCTAATTGGAGGTTACACATTGAAAGTTCTACAATGGAATCTGAATTTTGCTAGAACTATTCTTATTGATATTATTGTGTGCTGATTTTGATGGTTCCTTTAAACTGGTTGTTTGCTGTCCATTTCGAATTCCTCTCACTGGTGTGAAATTAAGAAACAATCTGTTTGAAAAGTTTGTTTGCCTACAGCGATATTGTTTGTGCTGAATCATCTTTTGGGTGGGCTTTACAATTTGGAACTCCATTTTTGCTTACCTAAATATTGTGGAGTAGTGCTCTTAGAACTTGATTGTTGTCACATTTCTTCTTGATGTCAAATTTGTTGCATTTTTGTGTAATAATTCTGGTGTCTGGTTTGTTGCTGTCAAATCTAGTGCACAATTCTGGTTTGCCCATTTCTAGTGCATTTTTGTGTCAAATCTGTTGGTGATGGATTAGTGGAAGTTTGTTAGGTTGTCAAGATAAGTTTTAGGCTTATTCTTACTGTATGCAACGTAGTTGTTACATTCTTCCTCCCATGCACTTTGAACTTGATTGTTTGAAGTTATTTTGATTAATTTTGGGTTGTTTTCTTGCTTGCATCCAATCTGATTGCTTTGTGCATTCTTGCTTATTCATTGGTGTTTGGCTAATAGTGCATGTTTAAAGATTTTACTTTGTATCCTTTAGATCCCGAAATCAAAAGGACATTTCGTGGACTCCAACTTGAGCAGAAAAAGAATAAAATTGACCTTGCACCACATCATCCTTCTTCTAGTGCTTCCAATTCTATTGAATATTCTACATCTCCCATTATGCCTTGTGCTTTATTGATAATCATTTTATATTGGCTAAGCAACTTGGGGAAGAGGGACCTAGGATTGATCCTAATGATGATGATACTAGGATAATGCAGGAAATTAATAATGACTTTGCTACTTTTGCTCCTAGGGGTTTTTATGCTAATGCTACAAATTTTGAACTTAAAGGTACTTTGTTGAATCATTTACTAAAGTTTTTTGGATTTGCAGGTGACCATGCTCATAAGCATTTGGAGGCTCTCTACTCTACATGTTCCTCCATGAAGCCACCGGAAGCTCAATTAGATGAAGTCCTATTGCGAGAATTCCACTTCTGTTGAGAAGGTGGTGCTAAGGAATGGTTATTTAACCTTTCTACACATTATGCCACTCTTGGGCTGAATCAAAGAAAGCTTTCTTGGACCATTATTTTCCAACTTCTAAGGTTTCAAAGCTTAGGAAAGCTATTTCAGAAGTCTTTCAACAAAATAAAGAGATTCTTTATGAGTATTGAACAAGATTCAACACCCTTGTGAATAGTTTCCCCAATCACAATTGTAGCCAGACAAGTTTGGTCCAATACTTCTAAGATGGCTTGTTTCCCTCATTAAAGTTTAGCATGGCAGCAAATGGTTCTATCTTTTCTCTTACTCCAAATAAAGGTTAGAAGTTTCTAGAGACTATGGCCAACAATTTTCTTCAAGCCTCAATGAAGTTGGTATTCATTCCGGCCAAGATCAAATCTAAAACTTGCTGTACAAATTGAATGATAGACTTGATCGATTGGAGATTGACAAGGCTCCTTAACCTTGTAATGCTATGGAAATGTCCAAGGCTTTGGTGGCCTCTAGTTGTAATTTTTGTGCCTTCCCAATGCATATTTCCTCCAACTGTCCTTCAAGATATGAGGAAGTGGCTGCATTTTATCAACAAAAGTCAAATCAATTTCCCAAGAGAGATCCTTTCTCTAATACTCACAATGAAGGATGGAGGGACCATCTAAATTTCAAGTAGGGGGAGGAAGTAACAACTCTCCGAACAGGTTTCAAAGCAACAATGGTGGTCCTTCTAATTTCAATCAAAACCACCAACCTTCTCAAGAGCCTTCAAGAGTGATGGTGCCTATCCAAGACTACTCTAAGCCAAATGAAGAAAATACTCAATTGACTCTCAAAGAGCTTAAGAAGTTAAGAGATGAGAAACAAATTGTTACTAACTCTCTTTCTACATTGTGCAACATATGAAGAGGATGCAAAAAGAGCTTGAGAAAGTGAAAGTAGACAATGCTAGCACATCCACCTTTGTCACTCAATTGGCAAATAACGTGAGTAGGCTATAAGCACAAACAAGTGGCACTCTTCCTTTAAACACTGTAATGAATTCTAAAAGTCTCAATGCCATTCACTTGAGGAGTGGACAAACAGTGGGGGAAGCTGAAAAATTTGAAGAGGACAAGTGCTTTGACTTGGGACAGCCTAGTAGGGTGAAAAGTAGAGACCCAAGTGTGGTTGAACCACAAGTTCAAGTAGAAGCTAAATCTGATTTGAAGCTTTCAAATGAGTAAATTGTGCTAACTTCAAGCACATTACTAGAGGGTTCAAAGTTACTGCTACCTTCTACACTTGATGATGCATCACAAGAGGAGGGGAGGACCTTACAAAATGGAGGAAATTCTATCTCCAATGCTCAGTCAACATCTCAGATAGCTCGCTCCAAGGAGAAAGAGAAGAGAAAACTCAAGAAATTCCAAATTTATTTTGGAAGAAGATGACTCCGAAGGTATACCAAAGGTAAATGACAGTTTTGAAAGCTTTAAAGAAGCTAAAATTGAAGTTGTGCAAGAGCTGGAATTCAGGCTTAAAGAGAGTGAGTTTGTGGTGTTTGGAGATGCTCTAACTGATTCTACACCTTCTCAACTTGAAGGAAGATTGCACAAGCTTAAAGAGAAACTTCACATGCATGAAAAAGATCACAAAATCTGTCATAACAAGTTTAAAATAAAATTAAAGAGACAAGTCAGGAGAGTATTTTGGACAGATTTGTTAGAAATGATTGTAACTTGTTGGGAATTAATGCTAACTACTTTGCACCTAATTTTGCGTCTCAAATAGGTTAAGATACTGCCCAAAAACATCAAGATACACTCAAATTCGTGGCTGACCTAAAATCTGACCAAGAAGGGCAAGAATTGAAAGGGAAGTGTGTTGCTAATTTGGAAATTAAGAAATTAATTCTAGCTATTGTACAACCACCTGATTGGAACTCAAACCACCACCTTCTGACCTTAAATATGTTTTCATGGTAGAAAATGACAAGCTTGCAATGATCATTGCCAATTCCCTCACACCACTTGAGGAGGAAAAGCTCATTAACGTGTTGAAGAAGTACTAGACAGCAATCGGATGGACCCTAGCTGATATTCCAAGGATCAATCCATCCGTTTGCACTCACCTTATCCTTTTAAATGACGGTTCCAAACCCATTAGGCAACCACAAAGAAGATTTAACCCCTTGATTTTAGATGTGGTAAAGAAGAAAGTTAACAAACTTTTGAGTGCCGGTATAATTTTTCCTATTAGTGATAGTGAATAGGTAAGTTTGGTTCATATGGTGCCTAAAAGAAGTGGGATTACAGTTGTAAATAATGAGAAGGATGAGCTAGTGCTAACTAGAATTAAAAATTCTTGGCGAGTTTGCATTGATTATAGGAGATTAAATGATGCCATAATAAAGGATCACTTTCCCTTACCTTTCATTTACCATATGTTAGAAAGATTGGCTTGCAAGTCTCATTACTATTTTCTTGATGGATTTTTAGGGTATCTTCAAGTTCCAATTATGCTCGAGGATCAAGAAAAGACTAAATTCACTTGTCTATTCAGTATTTTTGCCTATAGACGCATGCCCTTTGGGCTATGCAATACGCTAGGCACCTTCCAACGTTGCATGATGAGTATATTTTCTTATATGCTTGATGATTGCTTAGAAGTCTTCATGAATGATTTCACCATTTTTTATGACTCTTTTGATGATTGTATGCATAGTCTTTAAAGAGTGCTAGCTAGGTGTGTTGAAAAGAATTTGGTCTTTAATTATGAAAAAAGTCATTTCATGGTCAATCATGGCATAGTTTTAGGACACCTAGTTTTTAACCAAGGCATTAAGGTAGATAAATCTAATATTGAGGTGATTGCGTCGTTGCCTTATGCCACTTGCATCAAGGAGCTCCACTCTTTCTTGGAACATGTAGGCTTCTACGGACGTTTCATTAAGGGTTTTTCCCAAATTGCATTACCTCTTTCTCACTTGTCACAAAAGGATGTTTCTTTCTCATTTGATGATTCATGCAGAAATTCATTTGATGAGCTTAAAGGTAAACTAACTACTCCCCCTATCCTCATTTCTCCTAATTGGAATTTGAGTTTTGAGCTGTCTTATGATGCTTCTTATGTTGCTGCGGGGGTGATGTTAGGTCAAAAAGAGGGAAATCTATCTAGAGTGATTGCCTATGCCTCTAAGACGTTAGATAAGGCCCAAGTCAATTATACAACCATTGAAAAGGAGTTGTTTACTATGATGTTTAGTTTAGACAAGTTTAGGCAATACCTTTTGCATTCTAGAGTTGTTATATATACCGATCATGCGGCTATCCGATACTTGCTAACCAAACCACAAACAAGGCCTAGATTGTTGAGATGGGTAATTTTGTTACAAGAGTTTCAAGTAGAGATCAAGGATAGGGCAGCAGCCGAGAACTTAATGGCTGATCACTTGAGTAGATTGCCTTTAGATGTGAGAGGAGTTGATAAGCCATATCTAATTTGTGATGATTTTTGTGATTATGCATTCTTTGCTTTACATGTAAAGGACCCATGGTACTCTCATATGGTGAATTATCTTTGTTCTAACGTTGTCTCACCCTCTATGAGTCATTTTTAAGTACTGAAGCTTAAGAGAGAGGCTCAATACTGCATGTGGGATGAGCCATGCTTGTGAAGATTGTGTAATGATAACATCATTAGGAAGTGCATACACGATAATGATATTGGATATGTTTTGAAATTCTGTCATGCATTGCCTTGTGGTGGACATTGTAGTGCAAGAAAGACATCTAGGAAGGTGCTTGAGGCTGGTTTTTATTGGCCCACATTGTTTAAAGATGCATACAATTTTCGCAAAGCATGTGATAGGTGTCAAATGTTTAGTAGCCTAGGGAGGAAACATGAAATGCCCCAAAAGCCAATGTTGCTTTGTGAAATTTTTGATGTATGGGGGATTGATTTCATGGGTCCTTTTCCTACTTCTTGTGGCTATTCATATATCTTTCTTGCAATGGATTATTTGTCTAGGTGGATTGAGGCTATTCTAACTAGAAATAATGATGCTTAAACATTTTTAAAGTTTCTCAAGCATTATATCTTTTATAGGTATAGAGTTCCCAAGGCTTTGGTGAGTGATCAAGGGACTCATTTTTGCAATAAGCTTATGGACAACTTGCTGGCCAAATTTGGAGTTACACATAAAGCCTCAACCTATCACCCACAAACAAATGGAGAGGCTGAGGTATCCAATGGACAAATCAAGGCCATTTTAGAGAGAATTGTAAAGCCAAGCCAGAAAGATTGGAGGTTGAGGCTAGATGAAGCTTTATGGGCATATAGGACAACATATAAGACTCTAATAGACATGTTCCTATTCCAAGTCGTTTATAGGAAAGCTTCCCACTTGCCGATGGAACTTGAACATAAGTCATATTGGGCTGTCAAGACTTGTAATACGGACTTAAATGATGCCGTAAAAGAGAGACAGTTGCAAAGTCAAGAGCTTGAGGAGCTTAGGTTGGAAGCCTGTGATAATTCAAGGATTTACAAAGAAAGAACCAAGACAATTCATGACCAAGGCCTCTTGAGGAAAGAATTCAAAGAAGGGGATCAAGTGCTACAATACAAGGCAAGATTCATCTTTGGAAGTGGAAAGTTGAGTGAAAAGTGGCATGAATCCTATGTGATTGTGAAAGCTCATGACTTTGGCATGATGGAGGTAAAAGATATGAAGAGTGGCAAAATTTTCAAGACCAATGGCCACTTGTTGAAGCACTACCATGACATCAACAAGCCTCTATAAAAATCAGGTTGTTTCTCTTCCTTTCTTCACTTATCTTCTATTTTGACTTGCTGTTTGGTTTTGTCCAATTGTTAAAATGCATGCTATAATGTAAGTGTGGGGGAAGGGAAACAAATTTTAGTAGGGATAAAAGTAGTTTTTTTGCATTTGTTAATTTGAATAAAGTGATTGGATGAACACCTTGAACATGATGATCATATTACCTAGCTGGGTGGACACTTTCCACATAATTTCATCACTTAGAAATTTTTTGCACTTGTTGTTAAACATGTATTTTTCCTTCATGCATGCTATTTCTTAGTTGTATTGAGGTCAATGCATTGCTCAAGTGTGGGGGAGTTTTTATGTTGCATTTCTTGCTCTGTTTTGCTGGGATTTTAGTGCTGAAATTCTGCTGGATTCGCTGTTTTTCGCTGGTACTTAACTGTTGTTTTGTTATGCATTGTTCAAGTGTGTTTTGCTGGCTGTTTTGCTCAAATTTGATTATCTATTGTGCTGCATTATGTCTAATTCTATTTAGTATGGCACTAAAAATCCTACCAGTTCTAGAGTGCATGACTCTGAATTTATTCTTGCATTGGATGAGTATGGGTTTGCTCTACTTTGTGGGGATTTTTACTTGATGAATCTCTTGCTTCTTTGCTATAACTTGAGCTGAATTGTCGGATCAGTTGCTAGAATTTGTTGAATATTGATGAAAACTGAGCATTGAACTTCATGGTTAATAAATTTGCATAATTCTTGGTATGATTGAATGTATGTTGGTATGATTCTTGACTCTTGGAAGCATGGATGATTTTGTGAATTGGAAAATAACCCTTCACTACACCTTGTCACTCTTGTGGTATAAAATATTTTTTGGATTGAATTTTTAGCATGTGTGTTGAATGATGTTAAATGGTGTTTGAATATGGAAATTAGTGGATTTAATGAATACTTGAGGCATAACATCATGAATTGATAAATCTCATGCTTTAGTTTATTTTTCATGCAATTTCGTTAAGGAGAGTTGATCAAGAGTGAGTAAGCTTGTTGTGAGGAAGGCCTTCAACCAATTCCTAAATATGCGTGATGCTAGCTAGTTGTAATTCTTCCTAGAACTTGTCTTAATCCTTACTCAAGGCCACATTAGCGCTTGACATGTGAAAATGATAAGGGCATTCATTTCTAAACCCTTTGACCCAAACACAAGCCTAAACACATTTATCCCTTGCTTAACCCCTTTGAGACCTTAACTATTATTTCTTCCATCTTTGATCAATGATAATTACTTGCATTCATCATGTTTGAATTTGTGAAGTGTATGATTGAATGATATCAAGAGGGAAAGATGTGTATGTTTGTCATATTTGTGATTTAGTTGATTGGATTTATCTTGTGATGCTTGCCACTTAGTGAATGTCATAAGAAAAGGAAAAAAAGGCAAGAAAAGAGAATAAGAAGAAAAAAATGTGAAAAGAGCCAAAGGCGTGAAAAAAAGAAAGAAAGAAAAAGAAAAAAGATATGAAAGAAAATCTAAAAAAAGAAAGGATGTTTGAGAAAATGGCATGCTAGGAGGCAAGGTTCAAGAGAAGTACACATGTGAGCTTGTAAGTCTATGATTCATTCTTTGAGTCAATTTGCTTGAATGTGTTGAATGTAGTAAATTTTCATTGATCATTGGCTTTTATTCCATTCCATCATTTGGCCTTTCCAGCATTATAACCCTTTAAAGTCCCTTTGATTTGCATGGTCTAGTTGCATTTGAGTTGTGGAGATGTAGGATGGTTACAAGCCTATGGTGAAGTTTGCAGTAGCTAGCTATGTGTGAAAAAGTCCCATTGATGAGAGATAGAGTGATACACTTGCCTAATAAGTAATCTCATTCTTAATTGCTTTCTTAAATTAAATTGCTTGATGTGAATTTACTTGTAACATGAGAAATATTTTAGATTGATGTTATTATTAAGAGGAAATGTTGATGATACTATTTTCTAACTTGAACATTATTTGATGTAATTCATTGGTTTATGTTTGAAATTTAATTCCATTGTACAACTTTTCCGAGGAGTGCAAAGAATAAGTGTGGGTGAATTTGATAATTCATTAATTCAACTAATTGAAGTGTGCATTTTGAGCTAAAACTAGAGGATTAAATGGTGAAAATTGCATTATAGTATTATTAATTTGAATGTGCACTTAATTAGGGAAATTTGGTTTAAATGTGCTTTTTAGTGATTAATAAGGAAATCACATATTTGCCCTTCATTTGCTTCCTTCCTATTTCTTTTTCACAAGTGGTATAACCGGAATTACACAAACTGAAAGAAAAGCTTCAGTTTTCAAAGCTAGTGGACTTCACGAAGCTGAGAGAAGGACCTAGGGCAAAAACAGAGTACTGAGCTCGATGAGGAGTGGGAGCGAGTATGTTCAAGGAGAGAGTTTGCTTTGCTTGGCTAGTGGAGAGAGCAAGGTGCATTCAGTTGAGCTTTGGTGCCAGCGTGGCAAGTGAACGATTGGAGAAATTGAATCGGTGTTGTGTGATTGCTAGGAATTGAATTCAATATCTGTAGTTTAATTAAGAGGCTTAGTTAGCAATTTAATTGAATTGAAGCTAGTGAGTTTATGAGCTTTAGTTTACTCAAATGCAATGAAGGTAGTTGAAGCTCAAAGGAAATCCATTAATATCGATATATCTTTCTCACATTTCACTTCTTTCATTCTCGGTTTGAAATCATTTTCTCTCACAGAAAATATTAAAGAAATACAGATTATATTTAGGTAATTCACTTCACTGAAAATTGGTTTTAAGTTGTTATACCTTTGCAATTTAATCACAATTAACTAAGAAGATGAGGAAATGACCTAGGGCTAACTCACTGTGCTATAAGAGTTAATTTTAGAATCTCTAAGGCTTATACGACAAGGTTAGTCAAGTCAATTTCAGCAAGCTTGTTTCTTGGTTACTTTTTCTTTTAATCAAAAGCCCAACCCTCTTTGGATTGTACTACAATCACTATATAAATTTGAGGATGGAGCTAATATAGAAGATTCTTAGTGTGTAACTATCTTTTTAACTTAATAAGATTTGACTTTATAATAAAGACAATTATCTAGCATGTTTGTGCTCAAGCTATTTAATAATTGTGCATTTCATTTGGATTAGTGTTATGACCAAGCATTGATCCATTGTTAAGGGTTTAACTACATCAAGTTAATTCTATTTACATCTAAGTAACTCCCATATTAATTAATTATAGGACTTATTTAAATAATTTAATTAGATTAAGGAGGTTAGTTATGTAACATCCTAATTTTTAAGCCTAGGAATTTATGATAATTAATGATTTTCATTGGGGATTAGTGGGGCTTTTTAGTTTTATCAAGGTATGGTTGTTGGTGACAGTTGGCTCAAACAAGAAAGTGGGGAAGAATGAATTGTTGATGATTGCAAAATGATGGTATTTGTTGAGGATTGAGGATTTACGATCATCAAAGATAAATTGTATTTGGATAGTGGATTATTGATAATTATATTTGTCAAATTTTGAATTGAGGTGGTATTAGATTTAAGGAATTGATTATGTGTATAATTGTAGATCATATGGTGTGAGTAGAGGGAGAAAGAACGACCACGTCTACTCACTGCGGCGAGCTAGGCAGAGCCAGAAAGGCTGCCTCTATAAGCCTAGTCACGGCACGCGAGGTCAAATGGGCCTTGATATTGGGCCCTCCTCACCGTGGTGAGCAAAAAAGCTCCCCTCGGAGAGCGCTGTTAAACTTAAATGGAAACATTCTGTTTTTGTTCAGTTCATGAGAGGGAGAAGGGAGGCCGAGGGAGAGAGAGGGTCCAAGCTCTGCTAAGGCACGAAATTTTGAGGGTTCTCAGGCATCTTCAGGCTCTAATCACTTAGAAAATCTCTTTCCCTCTTGTTCCTCTTCCTATTCCTCTCTTTTTGTCCAAAGCTCCTTTGTGAAATTTAAGGTTTTTCTATGATTTTGAAATCCAGCCCAAAGTCCTTTTTTCTCTTATATTTTAATCCATTTTTGAACCTTTCTAAACTATCTTATCGATCTACTTTGCTGGAATTGGGTATAGAATGCATTTTGGCTTTTTAAAGTTTGGAAATTCTCGTGTTTTTGAAGAATTTCAAAAATGAAAGTTTGTTATTGGGTTTTGGTGATCATTGAGTTTAAATAAGATAATAAATGATTTTGAATGGGTTAGCTGGTTGGATTATGGCTTGAAACAAATATTGACATTTCAAAATTTTGAAAACCCAGGGATTGTGATTGATTTTTGAATTTTCAAGGATTTTGTTGGGATTTGATGTTTTCAATAAGCTCAATGATGTTAGTAGATGATTTTAAAGGGTTTGGTTCATTTGATTTTGGCCTAATTTGATTTTTGACTCTCAAAGTTTTTAAAAGTTATGGTTTAAAATGGGATTTTAAGTTCTATGTAATTATTATGCAAATTTATGACACCATTGAGTTAGATGATGCTAGTGAATTGTTTTGAATTGATTGGATTATTGAGAATTGCGGTAATTAGGATTTTGGCATTTTGGTTGGACTTATAGGCCCTTTTGGCTAAGTAGACGGATTGAGGATATTGATGAATGGGAATGGGTTTTGATGATAAGGAATTGATGGGTAATTGATCAGATTTTGCGTTTAGGCTTGAATTAGAGAGTAGGAAGTATATAGGCGAATTGAGGTTCATGTATGATTTGAGTGTAGTGGGAGTGGGTACATCATGATGGGAGAATTTGAATGTTGTAAACTACCCTAAGTGTCTTTGTAACATCCCAAGTTTTAGGTAATACTATGATGTAAATTGATTTTTGAGGATTTAATATGATTTTTAGTGGATTAATTGTGGGATTCTAATTTACTTTATGGGTGGTTTAGAGAATTATTGGGAATTCTTAGATGAAATTGATCTTATGTTTTGAGATTAATAGTTTGGAAATTAAGGTATAGAGATTGATTTATGTTGGATCTTATATGGGTTGGTTATTGGGCCAAATTAGAATGATTACAGGTCCAAATGGAAAGGAAAGAAAGAAGAATAAAAGAAAAATAAGGGCAAGCTACAAATTAAAGAGGTAGGGGCCACAATGGTCAATGGTGAGGACCATTGTGGCCCCTACCATTTAAATTAAAAGGTGGCTCCAAACCAATAGAACAACCCCCTTATTTCTTTTCATTTCAAGAGTGGTGGAGAAGAGGGGGAAAGGGGGGAGAGAAGCTTTGCTAGGGTTTCAATTTTGGGTGGATTCAAAGTTCTAACACCTAGGTATTCTCTTCTTTTTCTTGATTTTCTCCAAGTGTTCATGTTGAAATTTTTGAGGTTTTTGCTTAGTTCAAAAATCTAGGATCATGTGGTGTTTTGATTGATTCCTAAATTCTTTAGGAGTCAATTGAGTATTGTCTTCAAGTGGTTGAGGGTGGTCTTGGATAGGCACCATCACGCTTAAATTCTCTTGAGGCCCTTGATTACCTTGGTGGAAATGATATGGTCCAGCTCCACTTGATTGAAATATACTCCCTTGAAACTTGTTTTCACCTCCCCTACTTAAAATTAGGATGGTCCCTCCATCCTTCATTAGAGGTATTTGAGTAGGGGTTTTTCTGAGGACATTGGTTAGGTTTTTGTTGATAAAAAGTAGCAACTTCTTCATAATGAGTAGTTGAATTATGCATTAGAGAAGCATAATAGTTACAATTAGGACCCATGCAGCTTCCTCAACTGTTGCTAATATTATGTCCATTTCTTGGAAAATTATATGATGATCATGTGCTCTTTTTCTAGATACAGTCTGCATAAATTCCATATCATCTTCAATATCTTCCTTGCATTCTACTTGATTATCAATAGGCTTTTTTGTAGTTCCTAGTCAAATTAAATTTATAGGATGATAAAATATATCCGGAGTTATTTATACTATCATAGAATAACACCTTATAAAAACTGTATGCTGAGTTACAATTCCAAAATATGTCTTCACAGCTCTTCTTAATCTTCTTCATATTAATTTCCATGATTTGAAATTTCATATTTATTTGGTTCATAAAAGAAATTGCTTAATTGGATGGATCATTACATGTCTAGTTTACAGGGCTATTCGATTCCATCTGCTCAAGAAATTATCAATTAAATTATTCTGACATTTAATATATTCAATATCATAATCATAATAAGACATATCACTTTGCCATTTAATTAACATTTTATTACATAATTTATTTGTTCTCATTCCTTTATCTAACCAATGCTTTAGTTGGCTATTATCAGTCTTAATAATGAACTTTGTATTTAGTATGAATAGTTCAAATTTTTTCTACTGTTTTAACAATAGCTAAAAATTCCCTCCAATTTGAATGATATTTACTTTGGACTTTATTAAATTTTCCACTTGCATATCTTGTAATTAATATCTGTCCATTATTATTTTCATGATATAGAGCTGCTCCCCAATAATTATCTGAAGCATCTATATAAATTATCCATCTCACAATATTATCTGTAGGTATGGTTAATTTTGGTAAATTTTGACATAACTTTTTTATTTGATTTACTATTTTTTTAGTATCATTATTCCATATCCAATTACTTTTTTCTCTTTCTAACTTAAATATTTTAGCAGTTAATTTGGATAAATTTGGTATATAATTTCTCGCTTGATTTACTAATCGTAAAAAAGGTTGTAACTCTTTTTTATTTATTTATGCAAACTTAAGTACCTTTTTATTTATATATTCTTGTAATTCTATCTCTTCTAGAGATATATATTATCCTAAAAATTCTATTCTAGTTTTCCTTAATTCTGCTTTTGGAGGTGATATATTTAATCATTTTTCTTCTATTAATTTTACAAACTGGTTTAAATGTTCTTCATGTTCTTTTTCATTTTTTGAGAATATTAAAATATCATCAATATGTATTACTACAAAATCTTTTATTGGTAACAATAATTTAGACACATATTTCTAAAATATACTAAGACTATTATGAAATCCCATAGGTAACACATTCCATTCATATAATCTTTCTGAGGTACTAAAGGCAGTATATTTCTTACTATCTTCTTCTAATTTTATTTGAAAACATCTTGATTTACAATCAAATTTACTAAAGATCTATTTCCCTCTTATGAGATTAAATAAAAAGTTCTATTTTAGGTATTAGATATATATTTCTAACAGCTAAATCATTTAATTTTTTATAGTTTATTACCATACGTGACTTCCCTCTTTTTCCTTCACTGTGCTTTATTACAATCACTGCAAGTGATGAACAGTTAAATCTACTTTCTCTAATTACATTATATTTTTTTTTCAGTTCCTTTATATGCATTTCAAATTCCATTTTATCTTGTTTTGTCTAAGGATATGGTTTACAATTAATTTCTTTATTATAATCTTTTAATTCTATTTTTGCCATAAGCTTAGATTTCTCCCAATGAATTAAAGAATTATCGTCATAATTTTCTATTAATCTTTGTTCAATGGTTTTATATATTTAACCGGTTTTACTTCAATTATATCCAATATTGTTATCATATGAATTATTTCAACATGTTGATTATTTGGTAGAAACTGAATTTCATTTTCATATTGTTTCTTCTGGAATTTTTCATCTTTTATTCTATAAAGTTTGGTTATTCTTATTCCCTATGCTTCATGTTTACAAGGGGTAGTTAAAATGATAGCTTTCTCTGTTAAATGTATTAGTTAATATTGTCCTAAAAAAATCCATTCCTAATATTACATCACAAGATAATTCATTATATTGATTTAATTCTTCAATTAAAAATTTAAATTGACTTATTTATACTCTTATATTTTTAACTTTTAATTATATGTATAAATTTCTCTTCATGTACTTTCCATTCATTCTTAGCATCTTATTTTTCTTTTTCTATAATAATTAGGGTGGTAATAGTAATAATAATTAGCTTGGTATTTTTATTGTAGTATTAAGCATATATATAATTGCTTTATAGTGAAATGTTGAAGAAATATTTATTTTATAATAAATAATCATTAAAGGTAAAGCATTCATTAATTTTGTTAAAGAAATATTTATTTTATAATAAATAATCATCAAAATATACTATAAAATAAGATTACAAGAGTGAAGGATATAATTGTCAACTTATAACTTACCCCCCTCCCTTCTCTTTCTTCTTAACCAAACAAGAAATCGCCCACCCCTCCAAACATCAAACATCAAACATCAAACATCAAACAGCCCCTTACTGTATGTATTCCAACATTCGAAGGAAATAAAGTCCTCTCTCACTCCTCTTCCTCCGAGGGTTCAGTAGTTTCAGGGTTTTAGCTTCCCATTTCCAAACCCCCGAGAAAACCCTTCACGCCATCGACCATGGCACGCTTCACAAAGTCATCCACACATCGTCTTCTCTACTCTCTCTGTGTCTCCCCCACTCCGTCGGCGACCTCACCGTCCTCCGCCGCCTCTCTCCTCGCCGGCACCTTCCACCTCCGCCATTTCTCCGCCGGAAACCTAGCTCGAGCCAAAGACGATAAGGAGCCATGGTGGAAGGAGTCGATGGAAAGGCTTCGTAATATTGGGATCTCTGCGCATATTGACTCTGGTAAGACTACTCTGACGGAACGGATTCTGTTCTATACAGGAAGAATCCATGAGATTCATGAAGTTAGAGGTAAAGATGGTGTGGGTGCTAAGATGGATTCCATGGATTTGGAGAGGGAGAAGGGGATTACTATTCAGTCGGCAGCTACCTACTGCTCTTGGAAAGACTTTAAGGTACGAAATTCTCACTCCGATCCTGAATATTGTACCTAGTTGAATATTTTTTTGAGAAATTAAGGAAGCTAAATGAGTTGTATTTTGTGTATTATTCGATCATATATTAGTTAAAATTCAAATTAAACTAGTCTAGAGAAAAAATTCCGGCAAATCAATGTATAAGTTATGTTTCTTAGAATTCTCCAAAATCAACTAGGGTCTATATTTAGGAATGGAGGGAGTATTGAGTTTGAAGTTACAGAATTTGAGAAGAATCTGACATGTTGATCTGTCCCTGTTAGGGCTTTCTTAGTGTGAAGTAGGAGAAATGAAGTTTACTATTTTCAGTACTTTAGGTGTGTGAGTTATTTCAAATAAGCCTATAGCGGAAATGATGAATGATAAATAGTTTCTGGGGTTATATATTTTTTGGAAGGAGCAGTTGGATTTCTAATTTGAGCACGTAAGAACGATCTTAAATTTTGTTGGCTTATAGGGAAATTTAGGAAACAATAGAAAGGTTGAGAAAGCTTTGTCCTCTGATACATACGGGGATTTGGTTTTAAGTTATCTTTACTGTCATGCTTACATAGACTGTGTATGCGTGGGTACTTTGGGTTTGGTGCTGGATTGTTATGCTCTGAGTTATTATCTCTTGCACTTGAAGGTTGGTTGATGACCTGCTAGGCACAACCTGCCATTGGGGAAATAGGTTCTTATGTTATAATAGTATGCTGTTTCTGGTGATACTCACTATTTAAACCGATTTAGAGAGAAAGGAACAAAAGAAAGAGATCTGTTGTTCCCTTGAAATTGAATATGGATGAGACTTGGGTAAAGTCCATTTTGTGTTTTTTATATGGCTATCCAGTAAATCTATAGCGTTGAGGACATTTTTTCCCCCAATTTAGCAACTTAATGTATCAAATTTTTTTTTAAAAAGGTCTGCTGCACATTTCATCACAAAATATTATTCTATGCCATAATTATAATAAATAATCTCATATAAACACCTAAGAACTGCTATATTCCTCTGATCTCTCTATTATTTTCATGTGATTGTTGTTGTTGTTGTTGTTATTATTTACAGTCAACAGTTATTTTATTTTTATTTATAAAATATAAATATCTGTATTTTGGATGATATGTCATTGCAGATTAACATAATTGATACGCCTGGTCACGTTGATTTCACCATTGAAGTTGAGAGGGCTCTGCGTGTTCTTGATGGTGCTATTCTTGTCCTGTGTAGTGTTGGGGGAGTGCAAAGTCAGTCTATTACTGTTGATCGGCAAATGAGGAGATATGAGGTCCCAAGGCTTGCATTCATCAATAAACTAGACCGGATGGGAGCAGATCCTTGGAAAGTTTTGAATCAGGTGTAGTTGAAAATGGAAGTTAATTTTTTTAATTTGCAATCTGTAATTGGAAATCGTGAATGTTAAGCTGTTTAGTTACCAAAGTGATATTTTGTAAAAAAAATGGTCTCATAAGCTTTTCTCGTTTTAAATTACAAAAGGCCAATTGAATTACCCCCTCAGGTCCTAAATATAAAACTTATTTACCTAATCTGATTAGATTGAGGATGTTAGTTAAGTTAGTGAAAATCACATGATATTACCAATACACTTTAACGATCCACCTTTATCCCCACCCTTCCTCTCTTGCTAGTTTATTATTGAGTAGCATTACTAAGGATAATTTAGGGAAAAATTGAGAAAGATTAGAAAGAGGTCTTATATTTAGGATCAATCTCACCTCCTTAAATAGGTTCTATATTTAGGACCAGAGTGAGTAATATTCTGCTTTAATACATTGTATGATACGAAGTCAAGTTTTGCAATCTGCAGCTGTCTATAATGCGGTGAATGTCTTTAGAATTTTAAGAACCATTTCATTTAAGTCAAAATTTTTATTTTCTCTTTCTCTTGATCCATTTCTCACAAAGGACATACATCCTTGAATGGCAGAAGTCATTTGCTTCAATTACAATAATGATATGTTGATCATCTTGGTTTTGCAGGCAAGGTCTAAACTTCGGCATCATAGTGCTGCAGTGCAAGTTCCAATAGGCTTGGAAGAAGATTTCAAGGGTCTCATTGATCTTGTGCAAATGAGGGCTTACTATTTTCATGGCTCCAATGGGTCTGTTATAAAAGCTATTGCATTTTATCCTGTTTATGGTGTTTATCCTATTTGACACTATTCTATGGCATACATCAAATATGCCTATTGCAGTGAAAACATTGTTGCTGAAGATGTTCCTGCAGATATGGAGACCATGGTTGCAGAAAAACGGCGAGAACTTATAGAAGTTGTGTCAGAAGTTGATGATAAACTTGCTGAAGCATTTCTTAACGATGAGCCAATATCATCTGCTGAACTTGAGGTGTGTGGATGCCAAACTACTCATGTATTATGTGTGGTTTTCACAGTATCATATCCTTTTAGATAGTTCCCTTCTTTTCCTTGATTTATAGATAAGTGAAATTAATTAGCTATTTGCTTTCTTTTTAGAGTCTATTTGGCCTTGCTCTGAGAGAGAAGGGATGCATATGTTTTGTCAGAAGATATTTTCTTTTTTCATTTTTTATGATGTAAAAGTTCTTTTAAATGATATCAGAATCTCTTTCTTTTCCTTTTGTCATTTTTTCCCTTTTCCCCTTTTGGCAGTGAGAAGAATAGGAAATTGTAGTTTCCCCTTAAGAGCAGAATCAGAAAGAGAAGTTAATTTTCTTTTGGCCATAATACCCTCACTCAATAATTGCAAATATTATCTAACTGTAACCTTTTGCTAAATTTTTCAACTTTTCTGATGTGACTGTAAAAAGTACTTTACACTGGCTAAACTCTTCCGGCATTGATAAAAGATCTTGACATTGAGTAAGTTACATTACCTTCCCATGAAATTTGCTAAATTCGCACAAACCTCCTCTATTTCAAAATATATAGCATAGTCCATTTTAAGGTTTTGTTGACTGAAATATCCCCCCATTAACCTGAAGATACAAATGTGTCATAAAACCTACAAAAGTCAAAATTTTCAAGTAACGCACAAATTAGATGAAAATTTAAATTTTGTGTTTCATAGAAATTTAATAAAAAATGTATTTAGGTTAATGGAGATTAGTTTAGAACAAAAAAAAAGTCATGAAACTTTTTGTTTCAGATGTTTGTGTATTTTTCGAAATCAGATAAGTTTTATGCATAGGTTCAAATGAGGACTTTGTAAAGCACTTATTGGGTGATTTAGCCGAATACAGGTGTGTTTGGATCCTACTTTTGCAAGCCAGAAGCACATCGCCAACGTGGAAGTCATTTTGCAAAAAAAATATATGTTTGGTTGACCTTATTTTCAGAATGACTTTTGGTCCAAAATGACTTCTGCAACGTGAAAAGTCAAAAGCAAAAAAAAGTTACTTTTGGCTTCTTACTTCTGACTTCTGGTGGGTCCCACGCCTTTTGTTATGTATTATTTAATAAAGTAGGTAGGAAAATTAGACAGTTAGACCCCTAAAATTCTCAAATAAGATAATTTCTTTTAATCTAAAATTTTCTTTTTATCTCCAAAAATTTACCATAAAAATTTCTAACTACTTTCTCCCACAATATACTCCTTTGAGCGAAAAGATTATTTTTTAAAATTATTTTCCTGAAAATAAGGGAGAAACTAAGTTTTTAATAAGAATATATGCATATTATATATGTATTATTTAATGAAAATAATGCCCTTTTTAGTAATTTTTCATCTAAACGTGCTTTTCAATATAATCATCCAAACATGTTTCTAAAAGTCAGATTGAAAAAAAGTCACTTCTATCATCACAAATCCAAACATAAATCACTTCACACAAATGACTTTTATCCAAAAGTCACTTCTGAAAAAGTCATTCTGAAAAAAAGTCACTTCTCCAATGACAATCCAAACACACCCTACAACTGCAATTCTTTTACCTTTTTTGACCTCAACTTTTGTTACTGTTCATTCTGAGTAGTTTTTTTTTAGTTTTGAAACCATTTCACAATCGGCCAGAATTGTTAGCATGGCCAAACAGGAATGTAGAGTTGTCAAAGTTAGATTCCAGTTGAAGTTTTCCTCTTTGTTGCTTTTCCTTTTGGTAGAAGTCAGAGATAGTTTTCCATGTTGTTTTCAAACAAATTTCTGCACTTTGTTTGTATAAGTGCTTTATCTGATATTTCCATATGCCCGAAGTTTGCCCTTTCTTCCTATTTTATATTGCTAAAGTTAGTTCATTCTTTTTTGAGTAGGAAGCAATTCGTAGAGCCACTGTAGCACGGAAATTTATTCCAGTATTCATGGGCAGTGCCTTCAAAAACAAGGTAACTCTTATATAACTTAACTTCAAGTGTGTATCTTTTCTGTTAGTATAGTTACTATTTCATATATTGCACATCTATGTCGTTTTTAATGCTGTGTGGTTGATACAAACTTTTTGCTAATGCTTTTATTTAAATTGAGGGGTATAGTATAAACCTTTTTCTAGGATTTTAATTTTGAAGTTGGATTTATTTATAATGTATTTGCCCGTTGCTTTCACCTTTATTGTTTTAGCTCTTGGGCTGACTCTGCTTGATGCAAACTTAGTTTTTCATCCGTTTTTTGTAACTTGACGCTTCTAAGACTTGAAAGTTATCTTCTCTGTCTGTCTGTTGTCAGCTTGGATGGGAGATGCAATCGTTCATGAAGTATTAAAGTTGGATAACTGAAACTTTCTTGGACCTGTTTTAGTGTGATTAAAACAGAAAATCTAACCTAAGAACAATATTGAACAACATTCAAAATTCTCATTCTTAAATTCAATTATAAATTATAAAATTAAATAACATGCAATGTAATATTAGGCCCCTTTTGTATAACTGACAGGAAAGCTAATTGCAATAAGAAAAAACCCTGAAATAACAAGCTTTGTAGAAGACTCAATGAAACATTTATTCTGAGAGGGCATGCAATCTAATATTAGGCCCCTCTAGGTATAACTGATAGGAAAGAAACCTTTTCCCATAATGCGCAAATCAAGATATGCAATATCTGTTATTCCCTTATTATCAATTCTCTTCAATACATAATTATTCTTATTGCTTTTTCTAATTTAATGGCATAAAAAATGGGAAAATTGGGGAGAAGTCCTTTATTAAAAATTTTATTGGTGAGAGGGACCTGATAAATTTTTATACACATAAAATACCGATACTCTGCAAATTTTGTACATACAGATTACCAGTACTCTGATTTCGATCCTTCCCACCAATAAAATTTTAATGGGATTTAACCCAATTTTCCCAAACGCATTTCGCATTTATAAAATCTCATTTTTCATTCCATTCCCTTTTCCTTCACGTTCTATTCTGTGTACCATACAAATTATTAGGACTTAGGAAATTCTATATTTGATTAACATTGGAAATAGATTCCTAATAGGTTTCAACTCATAAATTTGTAATATGATATCCCAAGATCTAAGCGAGCTAGCTTAATCCTATGTTCATTTTTTAATAGTCAAGTGTTATTTCTGTCCCAATCGAATATCTGTTTAATCATGAATATTATCATCTCATACTCATTGTTTTTTTAAATTGAGATCTCATTCTTATATTTATTGAATTTTCATAGGTTTCTTCTCTGTTAAGGAAAAATAGATGCTAATTGCTTCCAATTGGTTTGTCTTAAGATAATTATATAGTCTAAAGCTCCAAGATTTATCTGAGGACTGGACTAAAGAGGGTGGATTTGGATTAACTGTTAGCAGTTTAAAGGCACTGGTTGAATCAATATTCTTGCTATGAATCATTGGCTTATATTCAATGTGATGTAAAAAAGAGAACCTTTTGGATATTATATGTCCCTAGTTGTATAACTAAGCTGTTGAAATTGTGGTTGCATAAAACATGCTTTATATTTAAAAAATAATAAAGTAAAATGGAAAATTGAAAAAATGACTGAGGCTATCTTCTTGTACTCCTTTTTTTCCTTCTTCTAAAACTTCGTTTGGTTTTTTTTTTTTTTTTTTTTGTTAATCTCATACCACATAGTCATGGGTGGAAAAACATAATGTAGCTTATTGGTCAAACTAGAATAGCCCATAACTAACTTATATACATCAGTTGCGCTGCAATGCCTTTTTTGGTTCTCTTATATACATATCATCTGTTGTTACTGGTACAGGGGGTTCAGCCACTTCTGGATGGTGTACTCAATTATTTGCCATGTCCAGTTGAAGTTAGTAATTATGCTCTTGACCAGACAAAGAAGGAGGAGAAGGTAAAGAATGAGAAGTTCTTCCTTGTTTTACTTCAATTTAATTTTGCTATATAATTGGTAATTGCGATGCTTTGCTTGCACAGGTTGTGTTATCTGGAACACCTGATGGGCCGCTTGTGGCATTAGCTTTCAAATTGGAGGAAGGGCGATTTGGTCAGTTAACATATTTAAGGTACTCTAGACTCTAGGAGATGGTTTATGCTTTTTTCCTTGTTCATGCAATGATTTGTTGTTTTAAATTTGGGGTCAGATTCAATCCACGATTATTTGACACATCAGCTTACTGTTTTCTTCCCCTTCTCTTTTCCCTCTTTTGTTCTGGTGAAGAATCTATGAAGGTGTCATTCGGAAGGGTGAATTTATTATTAACATAAATACCGGAAAGAAGCTTAAGGTGAGTCCGATAGTCTATATTTGTAATTTGATGGGCTTAATATTAATTCTACCAATATGTTGGTAATTTTGTACTGTTTATGTTATTTCTTGCTTATGTAAGTTGCGGGGTACCTAATTAGGAAAGCCAGTGGGGTACCTAATTAGGAAAGCCAGGTGATAGATGAATGGACAAATTATATAGCAAGGGAAGACTGTGGTGGTATAGCCTGCATAAGGGGAAGAGGTCAGCTAGAGGTTGCACGGAGATTGGAGAGAAGGGTTCAAGAAGAATTTAGTTGGACTGAAGGCTACGAGAAAGGGGATGGGTGAGAGACTGAGATAGCCAGAATGCCAGTGAGGATTTGGGTGTGGGCCTAGCCTTTTCTGAGCTAGAATATTTATTTCTCTTTTCTGTAGGTTCTTTTCTGGATTTGAACTCTATTTCCGTAAGAACTAGAAGTTTCTAACAATAATCATTCATACCTTTTACTTTCACCAGAAAATGATAACCTGAGCTGAGTTTTTTTCAGTCATTCTTTCCACGTAGCTTCAAACGCTATTGTTTGGTCCAAATTTGTAGTTTTAGTTGTTATAAATCCATCCTGTAGAAGAGGAACTGTAAGGCTTGGAAAGTAGCAGGCTGTTTCAACTTTCATTTAGCCTAGCCTTATATCCTACATAGAAGGTGTCTAATTTGATGGAAAATATGTTCGTTTTCTTGCTCTTGCATGTTTCCCTTATGGAGTGTGATGTCTTGACCTCTATTGTGGTCTTGTTCCCTTTGCTGACTGAAACATTATATGTATATTGATTAGGATATCCACAAACAAGAAGCTTTATGAGGACAAAACCTTGTATTCATAGTTATATGGTTGTGCATTTGGAATTATCTTGAATGTGGAGCTGATATATTTCTGTAAATACAGGTTCCTCGCTTGGTTCGTATGCATTCAGACGAGATGGAGGTAAGCTTTAGATTTTCAGTGTCATTTACAAATCCTCATTATAATTTTAATGCTGCTGAAAATATAAATCGTGTCTGAGCGGGTAAGTTGGAGGGATCTGAGTGGGTTATTTTTACAGCCTATCTGGGTTTAATGATGCTTGAATCTGGTTTGTTAATTCTAGATGCTATTGAGGAAAATAGAGAAAACTAGTTGGGTTCTGTTTCTCAGCAAAATTTATTTTAAGATAGCCAATTTATTCATTCATTTCTGCCAAATTTTAATCAGAATTTCCAATAATCTGCAGGACATTCAAGAGGCTCATGCTGGTCAAATAGTTGCTGTATTTGGTGTTGATTGTGCATCAGGTTCTACACCTTGCTTTGGATTTATGCATGAATGTGTTTCCTGAATTCTAGTTAATTTTTTTGGTTGACTGGGAAGGGTGTTTGTCAAGAGTCTAGTCATGCTGGAGAAATGTCATGGAGGGTCATGTGCGGTTTGATTATAATTGTAACATATGGTATGCCCTGTTTTATGCAAGCTCAAACGGGCTTGTCATGTAGACAAAGCACATGCCTATGTTGCTGTATCATGAAACTTAATTTTAATACAGTGAGAGATGGGCTATTTAGAACTCTTAAAATGATGCTCAGAGGGGCTCTACTATTATGTCAAGAACTGCTTTAACTCATTCTTGTTATCGTTTTTATGTTGGTTATCAGGAGATACTTTTACTGATGGGTCAGTCAAATACACAATGACATCTATGAATGTACCTGAGCCAGTGATGTCATTGGCTGTACAACCCATTTCAAAAGATTCTGGAGGGCAAGTAAGTAGTTTCTTATGATGCAACACACTAACCAACCTCGTCCTCTGACTCCAGAAACATGAAAGATAACGAACTCCTTGTATTGCTTATAGTTTTCAAAAGCTTTGAATCGCTTCCAGAGAGAGGATCCTACTTTCCGTGTTGGCTTGGACCCAGAGAGTGGGCAGGTTTCTTTTCCTTTCTTTATCCTACAATTTGTTTTCTTGGAAAATTCATTATCTATTACAATGACCTTAATAAATCTCTGCAAATAGACAATCATTTCGGGAATGGGGGAATTGCATTTAGAAGTCTATGTTGAACGCATTAGGAGAGAGTACAAGGTACTTAATTTTATTATTTTTGTATAGCACAGTTTTATTCTTGTTGATAATGTCCAAAATTTACTTCTTCTGGAGTTATATTTTAATGTCTTTGCCTATGAAGGTTGATGCTTCTGTTGGAAAGCCTCGTGTTAATTTTAGAGAGACTGTTACTCAACGTGCCAACTTTGATTATTTACATAAAAAGCAATCTGGAGGGCAAGGTCAATATGGTCGAGTAATTGGGTAAGCTTGGATTAACAATCTTCTTTCTTTTTAATTAAGTATATGGTAATGCATTTTCCTTTCAATTTGTTTGTTATCCTAAATATGTTTTAAATATGTGTGGGGAACTTGGTTGGCTTGTTTTCTTTGCTTCCCTTGTTTGATTTCTTTAAAAATAAAATAAAGAGCAGGAGGAAGCTTGTCAATATCATTGGGTTCTGATGGTTAGCTCACCTCTAAATCACTGAATTAATTATCGATACCTTTTGATGAGTAATCTTAAAAACTGTACGGCCAACCTTTGGCAGGTCTGCTGAAAAAAATAATTAGCATCAAACACTTCAAACAAACTCTAAAAGTGAGAATCTGAATAAAATGAAAAAAGAAAAATTGGCTGGAAGAACTTCTAATATTTTGTGGTTTATTATCATACTTAATCTTGAAGGATTACTATTTTATCATATTTATAATGCTTCATGATGGTGAGATGGATGACGATGTCAACCATAGAATTCAAGTTGGGTGGTATAAGTGGAGAAAAGCTACTGGAGTTCTCTGCGACCGGAAAGTACCCCATAAGATAAAAGGGAAATTTTATCGCACTGCTATAAGACCAGCAGTTTTATATGGTAGTGAATGTTGGGCTTTGAAGGGACAACATGAACATAAAATGGGAGTAGCTGAAATGAGGATATTGAGATGGATGTGTGGTCATACAATAAAGGATAGGATTAGGATTGACCATATACATGATCGAGTTTGAATGGCACCTATCAGTGAGAAAATGATAGAAAATCGTTAAGGTGGTTTGGACATACCCAAAGAAGGCCATTAGATGCGCCAATGAGAAGGGTAGATCAAACAGTCTGGAGTCTGATTAAGAGAGGAAGAAGGAGACCCAGGCGTACACTTGGGGAAGTTGTAGAGCGAGATCTTTTAATGAATAATATATCTAAGGATTTGGTTAATGATAGAACACAATGGCGTCGTGCGATCCACATAGCCGACCCCACTTAGTGGGATAAGGGTTGGTTATTGTTGTTGTTGAGTATCTTTCCTATACAATGATATATCACAATAGTGTAAAATTCTGTCATTTCTCTATACCGATTTTCCTTCCTCCTTGTTCTCTACTTTTAGTGCCCCACTTCATTTAGGCAATGCTTTCTTTGGGCCTCAAAGTACTAAAAGAAGTTGGGGGTTTTTTTTAGAACTTTCCTATGAGCACCTTATGCTTATTATGGACTACCTTTATGGGTCCAAACAGTTGTGCTGAGGTTCTATAAATCCCTGGAGATTTACATGATAATCTTCGCTCAAGCAAAATATGCAAGATATTTGAACTTGCTTGTGACTTCTTTACTACTAATTTACTTGTTTTCGACTTGGTTTATATGTTCATGGTATGATTAGGGCTATGCTATGGTATCCACTAGTGGTACGCATGTTTCTCTTGTAAAATGGTTTGCTTGCTAGCTTATTAATTTGGAGCAACCAGCTCGATCTTATAATTTTCATTTGATTTGAATTGTATTTAGCATGCATTTTGGTGATATCTAATTGCGGTTTTTTCAGTTATATCGTCCTAAACATCTCTAGGAGTCTAATGATATTGTATTTTGTATGATGGCAGCTATATTGAACCACTTCCAGCAGGGTCCCCAGCTAAGTTTGAATTTGAAAACTTGCTTGTTGGGCAGGCTGTACCGTCTAATTTTATCCCAGCTATTGAGAAAGGCTTCAAAGAAGCTGCAAACTCGTGAGTGAATTTTTACTTATTTTCATAATTTTGCAACTTTTATCATGCAATGTAATAATTTACACTGATCATAGATCTCTAGCATGTGAAAATGATTATTGTAATATTTGGATTGGTGAACTTTGATTGCCTATTGTACAGGGGTTCTTTAATTGGACATCCCGTTGAAAATCTACGGGTTGTCTTGACAGATGGTGCTGCTCATGCTGTCGATTCAAGTGAACTTGCATTTAAGTTAGCTTCTATCTATGCTTTTAGACAGGTCCTTGAACAACAGTGCTCATATCTTGCTGATTTTCATTTATTGTTCTCTTCACTTACAAATCAGGACTTAGTCACTAAAGCAAGTTTGGTATTTCTATCTTCTATGACAGTGCTATGCAGCTTCCAGACCTGTTATATTAGAACCTATTATGCTTGTCGAGTTGAAAGTACCGACAGAATTTCAGGGGGCTGTTGCTGGTGACATCAACAAGTGAGGGTTTTTTATTGACATCTCAAATTGTTCTTTGAACTGTGTGACGGCAAATACTAAATAGTTTGATTTCCTGACTGATCTTTATAACTCTTGATAGGAGAAAAGGTGTGATTGTTGGAAATGACCAGGATGGAGATGATTCAGTTATTACTGCTCATGTAAGTACCTTATTTTGTGAAAGAAAAAATAAAGAAATAAAATGTAATATGTAATTAATATAAGTATGATAGAGTGGTTTAAGTTGACATCTCTTCACTGAATGGTGCTTGTTAGAGCCCTGTTTTTCTAGACTCAAGATGATGGATGGAAAGATAGGTATAGTACTCTGGATATATTGAAGAAACAGAGAAGTACATTCACTAATACTCCCTTATAGCAGGAGAAACAATGACTCACAGTACTAAAAGAAATAGCAAGAACAAAACAAGAACAAGAACACAATTGGACTAGTTTTCGAGAGACCAGCCCCTATCAGAAAAATCTCACCAATTGTCTGCCTGACACTAGTGCCTCCTGTGCCCTTTTACACCCTTCCACGACTCTGTGATTGTCAGAAATTCGGTAGCCATGCTGTCCATAATTCGGCCCGGCTGTGCCTCATAATTTGGGCCAGAACCGACCCGCTTAGTTCTCTTCTTATAAACTTGGCCCCAGAACTTATCGAGCCCATCAGTGCTTCTCTGAATTTTGTCCCTATTGAAAGGATAAGAATTGGCTTACCTTTACTGCCTACTAATTGTCAATATATATTCTTTTTTGGGCTAAACACCGCCTAGTAATCCGGCGCCGATTGGCAACCGACTAATCCGGACTCTAGGTGTAGGAGTGCTGTTCACATAGGTAGGGATGTCCCCTTTCCCAATGAGAGCGCTTTCTGGGATTCAAACACATGTTCTCATCCTTACTGAGGGCCAGTCCACTTACCAGTTTGACCAACTTCTATTTATTTAGTTAGCCCTAATTCTTGATTTGTGGAATTCAATTTCAAAATAGTGGCATGGTACATGTGAATATGTATATATATTGAGCCGAGCCTTTTCTTTTTGGGAGCGGAGGGTGGACAACCTGTACTTCCCATGGCCATACGTGACTGATGGTTGATTTGACATACAAAACAGGTTCTGGGCTAATGTAAATGTGTCCTTGCTTGCTCTTTTTGCAAGGCTGGCAATGTACTATTAGTAGATGTATTGACATGTTTGAGTTTGTGTCATGCTTATGTTAGGAGCTAGATGTTTCATGGTTGCCAGTGATTTACAATAAAAATCCGTTCAGCTAAGCTTTTTAGTTCCGGAGTATTATTGCCATACAGAGCATGACTGTTACTGATAAGATGAAATTTCAGCACCCTGTTAGTTCAAATGACCTTTTGTGTCAAGGGGCATGTTAGAGAAATATAAACAATATTATTTATGGATCTTCACTCAAAATGTTAAACTTCTGATTTAAGTTATGTGTTTTAGCTTCTGGTATGATTGTGGGGTAATTGTCAAATTGTTTTCCTGGCATGAAGCATCTGCAATTGCTTACCCCCTAGTTTGATTGTTTTAATTCACACTATTTATGCTCTGTTGTTTTATCCATTTCTTTATATGATGCACCAAAATTTCAGTGAAGAAATATGGATAGTAAACTAGGGATGAAGTTCTAATGTTGATGGAACAATGTTTTGCTGAATGATGGAAACTTCATTACATTTCTCCGCTAGTTTAATTTTGATTGATATCTGTCAATTTTATTTGAAACTTCTTGCAGTTTGTACCTTCTAAGCTTAAATTAATTTGACTGTTTTCATGACTATTTATTTCAGGTTCCTCTTAACAACATGTTTGGATACTCCACATCACTTCGATCAATGACACAGGTGAATTTCGAGGCCATATGAGACCTCGGAAATATTTACGCATGTAGTCAGAGAGGGAGGCTGGAGAGTTTTTAACATTGGGAGCATCTTTTTCTAACCTCACTCTGGAAGTTGATTTACTCCACATTCACAGTTTATCTCTCATTAGCGCTAAATCGGATCTTTGGATCTTTTCTATTCATGCATCCGAATAGAGGATAATATAGGGCCCACATTTCATAACAATGTTTTCTCTTTATAGTTGAGTGCTCTCACTATTTTCCTGTGTGAAAGATTCAGATCGACTGCTAACTCTATTCCAAGGCATTTATTTTTCATTAAAATGCAGAAGATTTGGATTGGAATATGATAGACTTGGTAGTATGGGATGCTAGGTCTCACATTATCATATCAAAATGCCATTGCAAACAACTTACTTTTAGGGTAGGGTTTCCAGTCCCATTTAGGTACCCGAGTGAATGAAGATTATGTCACAATTTGGTGGTCACTGACATTTGCTTAATTGAATTATATCTATCCTTTTCTATACCTGCAGGGTAAAGGAGAATTCACTATGGAGTACAAAGAGCATTCGCCAGTCTCACACGATGTACAGACTCAATTGATAAACAGCTACAAAAGCACAAAGGGAATTGAATAGCCTTAGCTTTAGTCCTTGCAGTGCATGGTCCTGAAATATGTGAGAATCATGTGCTTTATTAACATACATGAAAACTCTGACGTTGATATATGCTATAGGTTTGATTCATTTTTGGCTCAATTTTGGTCAGCAAATGCAAGTTGCTGTAATTTTGGTTTAATGTACGAATAAACCATTTTTTATAACAATGTACGAATAAACTACTGTTCCTACATAGCTTCATTATCATTATATCAAATGCCATTCATCCGGATTTCCAGGTCCTTCATGTAACTTCGCATAATTTATTAACTTCATGCCAATTTTTCAAAAGAAAATGCATAATCATTTTATGACTGATAGGATGATACAATTGATATATTTGGTTGCCATATGGAATTTGAGGAATGAATTTGTTTCTTAACAATCGATGTCATAAATTTGGCAACAAATCTCGTCTTATATTTTGAATTAGTGCCTTTATGTTTCTTAACAGTCTATAGCTTCTTCTCGGACTCCCATCTGGATTTATAGTAAATAGGCAAATTAGTTAATTTACAGGTCTGGTTTTTGTTAGGTGCATTTAATTCTTCTATAGTTTTTCATCATGTTGGACCACAAAAAGCTGTTCATCAGAACTACCTGAGATTTACTCACTAGCTATGTTACAAGGGCTGTTTAACTTTTTATTTGTTGCAGTTAAACAGGTATGCAAGGCTTGGGATTGTAAGTAGAATGAAACCCGCAACTTCCAATTTATAATGGAGTATTCTTGTTACTAGGTTATAAGGTCACTAACAATGATTCTTTAACTTTAGCTTCTCATGGGAGACATACTTGTTAACAGGGTATCAGTCTTTTTACCCCTACTCAATAAAATTGGCCTTTGTAAGTGTTTGTTTGGCCTAGGTTTTGAATCCTAGGTTTGAGCTCAAATTATGGTTTCAAAAGTTGAGTAGTCAAATACTCCAAAAAGTTGAGAAGCACTTAGGGCATGTTTCGTTTTACTTCTAAAACCTGGGTTTGGGTCAAACTTAGGTTTCAAAACCATAACAGACAAAAATCGTAAGCTTTTCCAAAATAATTTTTACCTGTCAAAACTAGAATTTGGTTAAGAGAAAAACTGCTAACTTTTTATTAATAGCTTTTGGGACTCAAAACCTAGGTTGGGGCAGAAAACTTAGGTTTTGTTGGAAGTTATCTTTTTTTTTTTTTACAATTTCAGAAGCCAATCCCTACAATCTATTCTCTCAAAAAATAAAATGACGTTTTTAATTTTTCTTAGAAACTATTCTCCAAAAGTTAATCCAAAGAGGCTCTTAATATGTTGAAAAACATGATTTTGATGTCTCAAACCTAGGTTTGGAATAAGTTGAAATTTTTATGCTTTTATGTGAATTACGAGGTAGAAAAATGCCCTTATTATATATGTCTAACAACAGGCTAAACTCATTTTCGGAAGCAACGGTAACTCATTTGCCTTTTTCCAAGTTTGATCATAGACCTTTGCTTCTTAAGACCTAAGGTATTCATTTATGCCGTTAAAATTGTCAGCCTTTAAGATTTATAACTGCCTGGGCCTTGCATGAAAATTTTAATGATTTTGTTAAAGATAAGGTCTAATCAATCCTCTTGGGGCGAAAATATGCTTATTTTTTCTCATGCATGCATCTCTTGGAATAAAGAAGTTTTTGGACAGACCAATGAGGAAGAAAATTTTACTCCGCAGGCTTCAAGGAATTAATTGGGTTTAGTCATGTGGTTGGCTTCCTACTGAGCTATTGGAGTTACAACGAGCAAATGGAAGGCGCAAAAGGAATTTTGTTGGTGCTTTTCGAGATACTAATGGTGAATGGGTTTTTGAGGTGGAAAGGATTAAGGCAATGGCCACCCACTATTTCTCCACTTTATTCAGAGGATCAGGCAATTCGGGATTCTCTTCGATGCATTATCTCTTTCCTAAATTTCCTCCAGAAGCTTATCAAGTCATGGCAGGAATATTATTCATAGGATGTTAAGCAAACAATTTTCAGTATGGGGGCTTTTAAGGCTTCAGGCCCATATGGTATGAATGCGTTATTTTATCAAAGCCAATGGGATCATGTCGGATCATCAGTTTGTTCTTTTATTACCCATCTTTGGCATGAACCTTCTCATATTGTGGAGATTAACAATACTTTTATTGTCTTCACTCCTAAAAAAGATAATCCGGAGGAGGTAAGGGATTTGAGACCCATATGCTTATGCAACGTGATTTCCAAGACCATTTTGAAAAGCATAGCTAATAGATTAAAGCCTTTTTGACCGTATATTAGCAGTCCAACACAGTGTAGTTTTGTTCTGAGATGTCATAGTTTGGACAATATTATTATTGCTTGAGAAGTAGTGCATTCCATGAGGACTAAACAGGGTAATGAAGGGTTCATGCTGATTAAGATTGATTTGGAGAATGCTTATGATAGATTGAACTGACACTTTCTGATTCAATGTTTGAAGGAACTTAATTTTCCTCCATATATTTTTAATACTATATCTAATTGTATCACTTCTCCAAGCACGCAACTGTTATGGAAAGGTGGGAAAACAGAGAAATTCGGTAAAGAGATCCTTTATCTCCCTTTGTAATTTGCATTGAGAAACTAGCCCACCTGAATTGAGAAGAATTTATGGAGCCTGAACAAGCTTTGTAAGCTTGTCCCCTCCCTACCTCATTTATTTTTTGCTGACGATATTATATTGTTTGCAGAAGTATCTATTTTACAAGCGTTTACTATACATGATTGCTTGGATTCTTTTTGTGCAAGTTCCAGTCTCAAAGTTAATACTAGCAACACTTGTGTTTTCTATACAAGGGATGGAAATTATGCTAGTAGGACAGAAATAAGCAACATTCTGGGTTTCCAAATGGCCGCAGACTTGAGCAAATATCTAGGGGTTCCTCTTCACCATAAGTGAGTCACTAAAGAAAGTTTCCATCATGTGGTTGATAAAGTTGTCCAACCTTGGATGGAATCTTATTCAAAAGAAAGATGATTTATGGGTTAGAGTCATTGGAAGCAAACATGATTTTCTTCCCATTATTGGGACCATGTAAAAGATGAAATCATACTAGATCAAGCACAACAGGTGGTTAGGTGGAGGCATGATAGGAGCGGTATTTTTTCTGTCAAATCTGCCAATGCTGCAATTGCAAAGGATCAAGTGAATCCTCATTGTTTTTGGCGGAAAATGTGGAAGCTTCAAAATATACAGAGGTGCAAGTCTTTTATGTGGTTAGGTATGCAGGATAAATTATTGGCAAACGATGTTAGGCTTAAACGGGATATGTGGGGGTTCATCTGAAAGCCTTCTTCACGTCCTTAGGGATTGTTCTGATACTTTTAACCTCTGGACAAGTATAATAGATCCTTCATCATATCATAGCTTTTTTACTCTCCAGCTACGAGTTTGGTTGAGGGCAAATGTTATCAACTCAAGGAATTATTTTGGTGAGGGTTGGAGTGAATTTTTTTACATCCATATGCTGGCTTATTTGGCAACGTAGGTAGGAGTAGCAGTATTTTCGAGGGTAAATCTGTCATGAATGAAACCTTGGTGATGAGAGCTAAACCGATGTTGTCCAGTATAAGACAAGCAGCAAGAAAGCTTCAAAAAATCAATCTAAAGGGCTCACAAGTTTAAGATGCTGATTTTCTTTTATTAAATTCAGGGTATCTACCGTCGATAGCAATAACTAGTCCTTTCGCCGTGGATTCTTCACTTAAGGGTAAACGGCTAGCTACGAAATGTTCTCCATGCCCAATGGTGGGATTCGAACCCCCACCACTTGGTTAAAGGACCAAGTGAGGAAACACTAGGCCATACTTACATGGTTTTAAGATGCTGGTTTAAAGTGGCGTCCTCCACCACAGGGATGGGTGAAGCTTTTGAACCAGGAAGTTGCTAGTAAACACCATGATTATTGTTTGATTTAGGAAGTAAAGGCTTTAGTTGCAAGATCGTGGAAGCTTGAGTTAGTTCATGTTCCCAGAACGATTAACTCAACTGCAGATTTTTTGGCTAAACAAGCCATTGGAACCTGGCCGGGCTATCATGCTATTTTGTCCCCACAGCTAAATAGCCAGTTTTTAATCCTCTTCCCCAACACATTAAACTTATGACATTTTTAGTAAGTTACACAAAAAAGGATTTTTCATAACAATAATCCAATCACTCTCATTTCATCAAAGACTTGTTCCTTACAAAATCTATTTTTCTCATAATATATCATCTAAAAGCAATTTTACCATTTTTTTTTTCTCAAAATTTAATTTATTTTCCCAAAGCTAATCCAAACATGCTCTAAATCATCAAACCCAATATCACGATCATGTTCTGTTGGAATGTGAATGGAATCTTCTTCAGTGGCTTGTTTTGCTGAGTATATACTCTCTTCATGATTCTGCCCTTGTCTCAGTTGTATATCCTGGTTCTGGGATTCATCTTAGACTTAATAAAGCAACATAGGAATAAATAGGGGATTGCCTGGTTCTGTTTCAACGTGTGTATCAAAAGTTCATGGCTTTCATGGCTAGAGTTCATGACTTTCTGTTCAGTTTTTGGTATGACAATAGGTATGGTTGGACTTAGTGGACACTTGAGGTCATCTAACTCGCTGATTAGGTTCATTACTGCTATGATCAAACTTTATATCAAATTAACTTTTTACTTCCGTTTCCCTCCCTTTGAATGGATGATTTGAGATAGTGTGGCTGATGCTCAACAAATTTCTCATTCAAAGTAACAGACTTGGCGAGTTTAAGGGGAGTTAACACTTATAACCTTTTTGAGTGAAAAAATATCCTACAGATGCATTTAATAGCTTGAAGATCTAGTTTTCTTCCATCATCACTGTGACCAAAGGCATTGAATCCAATTATTAAGGGACGATAGAAGAATTAGGATGAGTTGTGAAAATTTTTGGATATTTGAAATATAAGAACTTATGATAGCATACAATTGATAAAGTAATATGATGTGAACCCTTGGAATTTATTTGGTACAATTTTATAAATTATAAGAGCATTTCCCACTTTTAGTGTATGCATTTTTTTTCTTGGTGACCCCTTTTTGTTTTAAATTATTATCCATGTAGTTCAATTGTATCATAATTCTTCCTTGAAAATTAGGCTTTAAAGCCACTTATTAGGTTGGGGGAGCTTTCCAAAATTGGAAGACAATCTGACTAGGACCGGAGCTAGAACTACACACACATAAATAGGTGTGTGTGTGTGTGTGTGTGGCAAATCCCCCCGGGCCTAAAAAAAAAGATCAAAATGATACTACGTATCGAATAAGCATTATATACATAATAAGAAGACATAAGGAAATAAAGGGCAAGAAGATAGGAAATTAAAAAGACCAGGAGGAAAAGAGTTAGCCGCTACTCCATAAATTTAATACAAGCAAATGAACCCATCGGTTAAGAGATGTCTTGATTGATGATGTTGCTGGTACCATCTTTTGACGCCACGCAATGTTAGAGCTGCTTTTTTAAGGCAATAAACTCTAACTCTAAGGCTGCTACTCCAGGACATGGATTTGTCTCCTTTGCTCCCTCCCCTCCTTTTCTCTTCACAATGGTCCGGGTCAAATATTGTTATAAAGATAAATATAATTATAATAATACTTAAACATCATATGAAAGATTCAATAGTGTGAAAGAGAAAAAGAGAAAAAGAAGAGAAGGGAGTAAAAGAGAAAATCCATGTGGGCTATTCCATATAGTACTGAATTAATGATGCAACATAAAGTGGCTTGCATACAGTTATGCAAGAATATAGTATCCCTTAAATGCACTTTTTTCCACGTGAACTGTGTAAGGTTGTCCTTGAAAACATATCCATGAATGACAATGAGAGATTATGTTTCTCTTGTAAATATGTATGATGGCCTAGGTTCAAAAAATCGGACCGGCCATCGAATCGGATGAGGCATTGGTTCAAGGGTTAATGGTCGGATCGGGGTCGGACCGGGTCAAACCGGATTATATTAAAATAATAAAATTTTATTGATATTAACATTAATAATCACTAATATCAAAATGTAAATGTAGATAGGTATGCATGATTCATCAAATATGAATATTTTAATGTTTCTATAAAGGAAAAAAAGAAAATATTAGTTGATTACACATGAAAATAAATATTATTCTACAATCCACAGACTAAAATACAAATATTAAGAGTAACAATAATAAAATATTAAGTATATGCAAGTAAAATATGATTTAAAGTATTATAGTTTCCTAATTTCTAAAATTGAGTGAAATGAAAGTTAGTAATTAGGTGAATTATAATAAAATAAAATTATTTTTAAAAAAAAAAGGGTCAAACCGGTTGAACCCCGAGTTGACCGGTCTTTACCGGTTATTATTCCATTTGGTTGAAACTTATTTGAGGAGATAATCTTGATCCTAAATATATCACATATTTGTATTTTTTTTCATTTATGCCAAATCACCCCTATTGATTATCAATAATAATCAAATAAAAATTGAGGAAGTTAAGAAAGATGATTAAATTGATTTATCAAAAACATATTATTTTAACTAATTTAACTGACATCCATAGTCTAACCAAATCAGGTCAATTGACCATACATTTAAGACTATAAAGCCATTTTGCGGAAGAACAAGCATCGGATTAGACATAAATATGGGTGCACTAGTTTAAAAGCCAGGCTTTTTAAAAACAAAGAAAGTCGCTTCCTAAACACGCAACGGCCTAAACGCGCGTCTGTGAAATCTGTAGCGTATTAGAAACAAGCAACGACTTAAGCGCTCTAATGCGAAAGCCGTTGCACGTTATTCCTTCCGTTCTTGCTGCATATGTTTTCCTGCTATAAGAGGAGTGTTATTGATAACTTGTTTAATTTTCATATTGTTATTATAATATATATATATATATATATGTGTGTAAACAAAAGAAAGAAGAAAATCATTTTTTTAATCCTGTGGTACTTTTGATTAAGGTACCTGCTTACACGTACGTGCTTCCCCAATTTGCTCACGTTTCAAAGGCAAGCTTGCTTAAATGATTTAACATAATTATAAGCTGTTTTTCTCTGTAGTTGATGCGAAATTACCTTCTTCCAAGTTCCAATATGACTTGTGTCTTCTTGATACAAGTCCCGGTTGTATACAGGGTTATGCTAGTCCTTCCGGTTCTAAATATAAGACCACTTTGACTTTTTTTTTATAGAAGTTAAGGAAGCAAATTATACCACTAAATTATAACATATGTCACATGAAATTAGATTATAGGTTAGTTTATATATAGAATAAATTAGTTTTAAGGAAAAAAGATTTTTTTTGGGAATGAAACTACTTTTTTTTTAACTTGAAAAAAAAGTCAAAAAAGTCAAAGTGATCTTATAATTAGGACTGGAGGGAGTACTTTAAATGTGTGTTCATGTTGGAGTGTAAAACTAGAGTTTTTTAGAGGGCATGTATACACATACTTAGGGGGTTTAATTCTAAAAGCAATAATAACCTTTGATGTGTTTGATTTCGGTTTTTAAAAATTTTTAATTTTAAAATACACAAAAAGCGGAGAAATCCCAAAATAAATACTTAATGAATTTAAAAATAACGACCTAATTTTTATTCTCTATGTAATTGTTTTTGGAGCCTTTAACATGTTGGAATATACCCCAAAATGTTTCTATTAAATCTCTTGGTCCTTATGCTTTGACTTGGAACGAAACTCAAAATGTTTCTTTTGATCGTGGGGAACCTGATTCCTGAATCTTTAAAAATTACAAGTGCTAATGAATCAGAGATTTAATTGGAAGAAAACAATAACATGAATTGATACTCCTCCAATCTTAATTATAAGATCACTTTGACTTTTTGAAAGAAACTAAGGATGCAAAATTAATCACTTTAAATTGTCTATAGTTATCTTTTTTTCCTCAAAACTAATTAATCCTACTTACAAACTAACCTAAAATCTAATTACATATGACATATGTTATAATTTAATGGTCTAATTTACTTCCTTAACTTTCAAAAAAAAGTAAAAATAATCTTTATATTTAGGAGCGGAATAATGTGGAATAATGTGTGCATCTAGTCACTCGTAGCGAAAGCTATTTTACTATAGAGCGCCAGAACCGATACTACAAACACATTCCACCCAATATATAAGCTGCTATACCTAAATTTGCCAATTCATACAAACTTGATAAATGGCAAGCGAAGTACCAATGGAGTCCAATTGTGCAATTATTTTAATGGTGTACAATATATAGAGAAATTTATTAGGTAAATGCTTCTCGGATTTTTGTAGGCAAGTCTAGACCAGGCTCAGATGCACTGAGCGGTAAGAAGCACTGATCTACCATATCATCAGACACCTTGTCCAACGTAGGAGGGTCCCACTGCATATATTGAATAGAGGATCAAAGCAAATAACAGAATGCCACTAAGATGAACCAGAAAATAAGAATTGATCAAATTTAGTTTTCAAAGAACTTGCTTTGTTGCAGAGTTCTTTATGCTATGTCAAATATTATTTTAGCAACAAATGGTTTTTGTTTTTTTGTGTACAAGCATAAAGGAGAAAGCCCAGATTTAGTTTCATTACAATTTCTTACAATATATTGGCATGAAAGCTAACTTCTCACTCTAGGGTGTAGAGAATACTCTCCCTGTCCTTTTGTTTAGAGGGGTAGGTGCTAACAGGTTAAGGTTGCTAGGGCGATCGGGACCTGAAACCTCACACTTACCAGAAAGCATTCATGCCACTAGATTACAAGGCCATTATTACTCTCCTTGATCTTTACTATATAATAAGGACATTCCTAATAGTTCTTAATATGAGACCTTTTGTTTCAAGTATGGAATTTTTTTCCCCTAATACCTTTTGCTTTGACATTCTTAAACCAACTAAACACCTTCCTAATTAATTAAAGAAGCTCCTTTAATTAATGAACTTCATTGTAGATGATATGAAACATTCCTAGTGGTTCTTAATATGAGGTCTTTATTTTTGTTAATAGGTCTTTTATAAAGGACTGAAAAAATTTATACGAACAATAGGTACCTTCGGAGCCATGTCTTTGTCCACCACACGTGCTCGCACCCCCTAACAAGAGATTCAAATCATTTTACAGCAAGAAAGACTATGACTTTGTAGGATTTGCATGGGTAAAAAAAGTTCTATACCTCACAAAAGTCACCAGATATCTGCTTAGATATTGCTTGTAATGACATGTGGTACTCACGTGACAAGCACTGATCAAGAGTCTGAAATCTACCTTCTCGTACCTACGCCAGTTGATGAAATGCATCACAATTCATAATGGTGGCTGGTTTCTTCTCAATCCGGAAAGAATCGGGCAGACCAAACAAAAATTTAAAGGGTTTTTATAGAAGGAAAACAAACTCACAGATCTCAAGGCAACCTTCAAACTCAATGGAGAAGCTTCTTTAAGTCTATTCAAGGTACCTATGCACCAGGGATCGTTTGTTTGACTTGCCTCACTTGCCTAAAGGAAAAGAAGGTCTTACAAGAATCAACAAAAACACGTATGCCAGAGTGGTACAGCATCACACTTAAATCTGTAGAAGTTTTTATAAGGAACATTAAAGGAAGAAAGGAGATTATGTAGAAGTACAGGGTTTGATTTTCTTGATTTATTACTTGTAGATGCTCAGGGTTAATTTTCATAGGACTCAGTTAATTGGATGGAAGAAATATCACTATCAAATCACCAAGATGAATTTTATCTATATAAAAGTTTTAAAAAATAAATTAAAATCAATAATAACTGACTAACTTCCAATATTTTTTAATAGTACAGATAATTCTTAAATTCAAGTTAAAATTTAAACTAATTCAATTAACACCAAGGGTAAATTCCAATACTTTTTCTTGTTCTCTCTACTGTTCAGAATCTGTAAATGATTTGAAAGAAGTAAAAGCTTAATAGCTGAAATCCAGGTTTGCAATTTGCACAATATTTGAACTCTGAAGAACTTATAAATTAATATACTTCAGTGAAAAGTCTCATTCAAATTATTAGATTCTTGGAAAATGTAATCTTACCAAAGCATCAACAATCTCTTCAACCGTGTCCATGCCAAAGCATTTATCTATAGTTTCAATCCTGAATTAAATAAATAAATAAATTAATAAGGCTTACTTTCCACAAAAATTGCATAAGAGAAACAAATTAACTAAAAGCGCTAGTTTATTATGACAAGTGTGATACTGCTCTGCCATTTCAAAAGCTGGTGATGCAAAAAAAAAAAAAAAAAAAAAAAAAAAAAAAAAAAAAAAGAAAGAAAGAAAGAAAGAAAAAGAAAAAAAGAAATAAGAAGAAGAAGAAAGCTTCAAACCATGCAAAAATGTGGTTTGGCGCAAAATATTACTAAGTTTTCAATTAAGATCTTTCTACTGGATTATAAATTCAGTACATGGATCACTTGATTAAAGAAATTGTATTTTAGCAAGAAATATCAATGTGTGTGCTTATCCTTGTATGTAAAATCTGTGTTTGTAGATGATAGCATAAAAAGCCTAACAACATAAGGGTACATATTGAAATGAAATGAAAATAAAATGGTAATTTTGGCATTTTGAATCTATAATAGAGTTAACCATAAGCATAAAAGAATTACTATTTAAGTAACAACTGCTGTGAAATGCATTCTGTAGAATGCTCTTAAAAGTAGTTGAGTCTTTTACAAAGCGTTGCAGTAAGCAATGACAAAATTTTTTCAACCCTAAGAAATTTAAGGCTTTTGCTTTCATAAAGCACAAGAAGCATTACCAAACAGAGCCCAAAACAGCTGTCAGTGGGCATCCAAGGCAATTTAAGTTATCTTCTTAACTTCTTGTGGGCTATTCTAATGGTCATCTTATAGGACTTTGTAGTCTAGTATACAGGGTATAGAGGGAGCTTTACAGCTGATGCAATTCTCATGTTTTTGTTTCTTTTTCTTCTATTGATATAGGAGGATTTCATTATATAAATTCTTCTTTATCAATGATAAGAAAAAGACTGTCATCATACAGCATTGTTGTGTCAGACAGGACAAACCTTTGAAGTGCACTGCTACTATTAGGGTGGACAAGGTCGGCATACTTTTCTAAAGTGGTTTCAATCACAGAAGGATCATCAGTAACCAATTTCCCCAGCTGTTCCTCAATCAGTGGAAGCCTCTGTAAGACAAAAGAAACAATGTTTTTAATGTTTTGTACTCATGCAAGTATGATTGAATTAAACAACAAGCAAGCAGGATACTCAACTGCATTTAATGTATAGTGTGTCGCAAGCCCGCAGTTAATCATCTCCACTCCATTGAGTTTTTCCCCAGTTAAACCCAAGTACTCGCCTGAAAACAAGGTTAACCTGTAAAACAAGAAATGACTAAAAAGAAGCTTATCAATCAAATTGTCATTTTTCAATCTAAATGACATTTGCACATGTCTGATAGTTTGAATTCATAAATTTTGCTCCAGCTATTTGTTAGAACCAACCCATCTAACAATTAGTCTATCAAACAATTCCATGTTCAGTTTCAAAACTTAGCAGCTTAATTAAGAGTGGGTATGGAATTCAGCATCTCAAATTCAGTTCTCATATTTCCTATATCTGCCTATTAAAATTTGGTATTTCCTTCCTGCAAAATTCGAGCCAAAAAAAAAAAAAAACTAAATGCCCTATTTCCAAAAATGGATCAAAGACAAGTTCAGGTATTCTAAAGCAACAAATTAACAGTCATAAGAAGCCACCAGTCACACTAGATAATTCTCATTGACATAGGCAACAAACAGCTCAAATGGCATTCAAAATTTAAACAGAACCAACAACTTCTAAAAGCAGCAGTTTCAAAATGCAAATGTCAGCAATTTACATCCCCATAAAACAATTTTCAACCAAATTCTGATTCCCATAACAGCTACAGTTCCATATTGCGAATGTCAATGCAATAAGCGTCCATGTAATATAATCATCACCCAATTCTGAGTCTCATAATTATATTTTAACAAAATCCTTTTATCATGCAGCCCACATGAGATTTTCCTTGAACAAGAGGAGTGAGCCTGATACAAGAAAAATACCATCCTAACAACTAGCTGCTATCAAAGAGTACACAATAGCAGCACACGAGTAGAACCTCTATATCCTCTGGGTTCATCTTGATGTAAATGGATCATGTACCCCATTCATATACTTCATAAACATAGAACACAGCAATGGAAAATACATGATATAACCATCATCTCACCTAAATGACCAGGTAGATGTGAAAGGTAAAAGGAAGCTCCAGCATCAGGATGAAATCCAATAAGAGTTTCTGGAGTAGCAAAAATCTGTAAATTCGGATAAGTTACAATGGAGCTCAGCATAGGCATTCAGCTGTATATATGCAAGTGATCGAAAAGAAAAATGAAACATTTAGTAGACCAGGATTCCCAAATGCATGTGATATACATGCACAGACATTCCATTGAGTTATTGAACACAATGATGTAAGAGCAATCAATGTCTCCGAGATAAATATGTAAGGAACTAATTTTGTACAATATCGAAATTTCCTCTGCACATATACAGGATGTAATTTTCGAAAGGGTGCCGAGCTCTGAAGAATTAGTCAAGAATATTTAAGGTGCTAAGCATCAAGCTCTCATGCTAAGTCTAAAGAATAGATGAAGTTTCTAAAACAAGATCTTTTCCGTTTCTCATAGCTGTAAAACTAATTAAAACTGTTTGCTAACAGTATAGAATGCTTGATGATGCAAGGATGGATAATTCATTTAGTTTTGGGTTGTAAATATCTGAAGAGTGCCCCATAACATACAGTTTTGTCTGTTGCAACCCGGAAAGTCCCTGGAATTGAAATCCCCGCTCCGCCACCCATGGTAATACCATTTAGAAGAGCTACCTGCCAAAAAAGGTTACCACGTAAGGCTTGTTTTATAGGCATTGATATAACCATAAACTTGAACCCTTGTTTTTGATATTGTTTAAACAACATAATGAACAGAAAATGTGACTGTATACATTTTATTTTACATGTGAGAATAAAACATTTCATCAAATGATTGTTGGAGTTTAAAGGTGGAAGTCAAAAGAAAAAAAGAAAGGGTGGCCCAGCACTTAGGGCTTCCACCAGGTGTGACCTAGGGAGGGATAGCTATATACAGCATTACCTCCGCGCGGGTAGCTGTCTCTTATTTGAACCCATAATCTCTAGGTCACATGCTAGCAACTTTACTGCTGCTTCGGCGCTTATCCTCTAGGAACAATCCATCCATATAATCTTGTTAAATTAATCTCTTGGGTTACATTATGCCAGGGGTTCCCGAATTAAGTTCTAGCTGAATAAGTAGTCATAAGTAAAAGCATAAACAATGTTTTGATCACACTTACCAATCTAACAAAAAGTAAAGATAATAATCTGTTGTTATTGTCTTCAAATGATATACTCACATGTGGCTTCAAATATGTACCAAGAAGGTAGATAAAGCTATATATTGTCCTAAAAAACTCCTTACAAGCATCCAAGTTCCCTGTATAAATTGAAAGCAATAATTAAATACCTATTGAATAACATTCAGAAAATTGATATGACCAAAACATGGTGAGAAGAGTGAAACTTAAAGAAAAAGAAAAGAACATCCCAGCATAACCAAATTTCATGAATAACAACAATCCTTGTCCCACTAAAAGAAATTTGTTACATGGATCACATAATGCGATTTTATATTTTATCAATAACCAACTTTTCAAATATATTATTCAACAGCAAAAGCTGAAATTATGAAAATTCCTTTGTATTGTTTGACCCAAAATATTGTAGAAATACAATATAAGTTAAAAACTCAGCTCTCTTCCTCCATGTCAGATGCATCACTATAAAATCCTAATTCATTTTTAACAATTGAAAGATACAGCTGAATTTTATTACATGTAAAGAAAGGCCATGAAATTTAATCTAGTACGTTCAAATGAATAACTGAAAGATGGACATGCCATGAGGTGATGACAAATACTATTGAAGACAAAAATTCAATTGTGTGATCACTTCAACTGAAAAATTTATTTAAGCAAAATTGTGTGTGTTGAAAATGTACATAGTAGAGATAGACATCTAAATGGAATAGAAATAATTAATCATCATCACCACCATCATCATTATAGTTGCAGAGAGGGCCAATCACCTAAGAGGGAAGGCCAACCAAGATGGGACTGATTGCACATAAAAAATCAATGGAGGATTTGAACTTGTCACCATCAAGTCACTAAAAGGAACTCATTTATTTAAGGCAAGCAATTATAGTTCCATTCTTTTGAGTAATCAAGATTTTATTGGGAACAGAAAAACAATAGTAACCAGTACAAGTCAGTCACATCAAATTCAAGCTTGGCATACTTATAGGATGAGATAATGGAAAATGGATGCAAAAGGAGAGAAGAAACAAACTTCTAAATTTCTAATCTATGAAGCACAAAGGAAGATTTGACTGCTTTGACTTTTTCTTTTAACTTATATGAATATCCTACAAAGCAAATTATACCCATTTAACAATTCATTTAACTAGCTAAAAAAATAAACTGCAAGGATTAGAGGGGGAGAAGTCCCTCTTACATTTTCCTCGGTGTCTATTTTCCTTTTCTCAACCTAACTCAGGAACTATTTAAGTACTCATCATCACATTTCTGGACAGACGGGTATGACATAAAATTTCAGACAATTTACAGCTTTTATTACAGGTAAAAAAAAAAAAAAAGCAATTCAACGACTGCTTATTGCTTTTACTTCCTCTTATGAATCGGTGCCAAGAATTCATAACATAACATGACACATAATTTAGAAATGTTAAATATGGACATGTTTAGGTTTGCCAAGAATCAATTCCATTCAAAAGCTTAATATAATATGCTGCACAATAGTGGTTTATATGCTTAAAACTCTCTCCATCACATAAAACCTACTTATCTTTGACTACTTAAAAGATCTATCCACATCTAAAGCAACAGAAATAATACTCCCTTCAATAACTTGTTATCCTAGAGTGTCCTTCTTAGCCTCCATCTACATCTCTTTATACTAGCGATGATTAGATTAACCCTCCTCACAGGTTCCTCCATTAGCCTTCATTGCATGTTTGAAACAACAAACAATTTCCCACCATTTTCTCCTCAATAAATGCCCCACCAACTTTTTCTTGTATATAATGATGATGGATCTTATCTTTTCTATCCACATATACCTTTCAAAATTTATATAAATACAAGAAAAAGAATGGAAAAAATTGATCTCTTGACCATATGATCCAAATCCCAAAGCCTCTAAAATCATATCAATTTTTTTCTTAAAAAAGTCAACCTAAAAACCTCAACTGTTTGATGCAGCCCTGATAAAAAATTCTACTTATAAGCTTTAAATGAAGGTCCAAATAGATAAAAACCAGTTAGCGATGCTTATGATAACGTACCTGGATCCTTACAAACATAAATTAGTAAACATTGTATTCATACACACAGAACCTTGGTTCTTGCAATATTTAGGGTTGTTTTTAAATAAGTCCTTAACAGAGTGACCAACAATTCTATATTAATATGCCTTCTTGATGAATTTAAAGTGACAACCTCTTTATGGTAAGGAAGGCAAAGTGCCCAATCAAGTCTATAAAAATGTAATGTCATAGGGACTGGAGTCCAATCCTTATCTAAACACATAATGCCCTCCAATGCTAATGGGGCCTCAGACAATATAGTCAAAAGATGGACAACTCTTACTGCTCTTTGAGCTAGAAAATCATTAGCATGATTCATTATCCCTAGGAATATACTTCAGCTTTACCCACCAATTGTGTTGAAGCATTAACCTGATCGCGAGGATGATAAAGCAATGAAAAGGCATACTAGGTTTAAGTACATAAACTTATAGTGCCTTGTGTTTTCCAAAATAATTGAAATATGATTTAATATTTATTTGAATATTAAGGTTCCATGATCTTGGACCAAGTTGAGCTTAGAAGGCTAAATAACAATCTCATTTTTATATTCCAGGGTCAATTATTTTTGTTAATTGATGTGGAACAACAGCCAAAAGAAAAAAGGGAAACCAAAGTTTCATTTTCAGCCACCAAAAATGCTGATGTCATCCTAATATTCGGCATTTAGTGTAAATAATATTCCCACTTCACAATATATGGTACTTGGGTGAAGAGTCAAGGACATTTTCTAGAGGTAGACAACAAATAAACATAAATGAATGGCATCAAAGATGAGTAACTAAGCATAAACTTTCAACATTCCATACAAAAGTAATGTTTTTTATCTTTCACCTTGATTTTGCAAACGGTAAAGAGCAACGATATCCCCACCAGCTGCAAATGCCCGGCCCCTACCCTTTAAAATTTCAAAAGGATTGTGCAAATAGCACGTAACTAAATATTTGAATGGATACAAACTTAGTCATCATTTTAAGCATAATATGTCAGATGGACAGAAGACAGTAATGGAAAATAATTATTACCTTCACCATTACAAAACCAATATCAGGATTGTCTTCCCAACTATTGTAAAATTTATGCAGTCTAGCCGCCTGAAAACCAAAAGAATATCTAAAAACATGTCACTCATTAGCTAGTGTCAAATTGAATCATAAAGTAAAATATTTTAATACACATAACATGTATCTGGTTGAAGCCACTATGAAATTGCACAATAAACCTGTGCGTCTAAGACTAATTTGACAATAGGAGGGATGAAATGAGAAACGGTGTAAAACTTTCCAGTAATGCAAAAACATGTAGTTCCCACACTTTAGGCTATTGTCTATTGATATAACTAAGGGGAATAGGAAAAATTTGAAAGATGATTTCACCTCCCTTGCTAGTAGAATAAAAGTAAAAATATCAATTGTCATGGATCAATTGGAAAATGGCTGAGTTTCATATTCATTCTCCTCTTTTTTACTCTACCACCACCAAGCCATATATTGTGAATTCCCACCCTCCCATGTTAACCGCTATCAAGTATAATAGCTAGCTTACTTGTCCAATACAGTATAACAATGTATACATATATCCACAAAGCATAATTTAAAAAAGGAAAAAAAAAACCCTGCATTTGAGAAAAAATAAGTTAACTCATGGATAAAAACAAATTAGTACCGGGGGTTGGCTTGTTTATTCATTTGGGCAAATTGGGTCCAACAGAACATTCAAGATAAACAGTTTTACAAATTGAGATTAAACCCACAACCCAGAACACACAGAAAAACCCTATGTACTTGAAACAGTATCATACGAATGTGTGTGTGTGTGTGTGAAACGATGATAACGAAGATAAATTAAGGGAACACACCATTGTCGTATTGATAGCATTGAGAGCTGAGGGTCTATTGAGAATCGCCGTTCTAGAAGCTGCGTTTCCTTCAACAAGCACCTAGAGAAGAAGAGTGGGTGAGAGAGTAAGAAATTCGCGAACCACAAGAACAACGAGAAAAAAAAAAGAAAAAAACCAGAGAAGTTAAAGATTTGAAGGAAGAACTAACTTCATCTTCAACATTATTACTCAAAGAACTCTGAGGGAGAGAGCAGAGGCTTCTGTAACAAGTGAAGATGCGTGAGCTCTGAAGGCTGCGTCTCAGTAACGAAACTGCCTTGGAACTCGCCATCTCCTACTTCTATGTCGATCAACTCTCCGATCTTCCAATGGCCAGGTAATTTCCTCATTTATACGTGAGAGGTGGTAAAATCACAAACTTGAAGGAAGTACGTTAGAAATAAATAAAAATGTAAGAAATAATTTTGTTTTTTTTTTTATAGACTTATCCTTATTGATGATTGAGTATATAAGAGAGAGAAATGTGATAAATATAATAGTTTTATATATGAGTATGAAAGAGAATATGAATAGAGAGAATAATGATAGGTAAAATTGGAAAAACTCATTAAATGCTTTGATAAATTTAATCTAACTCTTTAAACAGAGATAAGACTATTCAAATTTTTTGTTTTTATTATATTATTATTATATATAGGGACTGTAAGAGTACTATAGACACCAATTCCTGTATTTTTTTTTTTTCAAAGTACTCCTTTTTGTCAACTTTCTTTGTTCCGTCCATCAAATTTTAATTTTAGTTGAGTATGAAAAGGGCAACTTTTAATTTTTTTTTTTTTTTGTTTGAACAACGTTAGTTTAACTTATTAATAAAAAATGTGATTCAACAATTTTAAAAGTGATTCTATAATTAAACGCTGATAACACATGACCTATTTCAAATTGTAAAAATGATTGCTCATACTAAAAAAATTAAAATTTAGGGATATTTGGTAACAGTTAACTAAAGAATTACCATTTAAATTTTTTAAATCAATATTTTCTGTTAAGTGAAAGTTTTTAACAGTGTTAATAAAAATGATACACTATATAAATATAAAGAATTAAAATATGTCCTATTTATTTAGTAGCACCCATATTCTGAACTATTTTTCGGTATATTTTAGTAATTTTGTTGCATTCATCTCGTAAAAGTATTTTTTTTAGTAACAACATTATCCAAAATAATTTTCTTAAAACATTTTTCAAATATTACTACCTCCAGTCTTAAAATATAAGACTTATTTAACTAATTATCTTGTGTTTTTTTTAAAAGCACTCCAATCATATTCCATTATTCCGTCCCACATTTCTTACTTGATTATTGTCGAATGATCACCAATAGGGATAATTTTGAAAGAAGTTGTCAAATATTAGAATTAGGTCCTTTATTTATATAAAAGACCAACTCCCCAAATAGGTCTTATATTTAGGACCGGAGGGAGTATTTAGTATCATAAGTTTATTGTGTTGGAATGAATAAAAATATTTAAACCATTTTAGGATATTGAATGCTATTACTAAAAAATATATATTTTAAACTACTTTTAAAATAAGGTTGAAGGTCATATTTGCCCCTGAAGTGTGTAAGGTGTATCATATTTGCTCCTAAAGAATTTTTGGGTCCAAATGTGCCCTCGAAGTATGAAAATAAATCAATTTCGCCCTTTAACCGTTAAAAAACTCACGTTGACCGATAAATAGTGGACGTTGACCATTTATATTTTGACAGTTAAATGGCGAAATTGATTCATTTTCATAATTCGAGGCACATTTGAATCCAAAAATACTTCAATAGCAGATATGGTACAACTTGCACACTTTAGAGGTAAATATAACTTTTAACCCTTTAAAATAAGTTCAGATTTTGGGGAACTCACTTTCTGGGAGTGACAAAAATCATTTGTATTCTAATACTCAAAATATATTAATCCCAAGTCCAAAGTGACGTGAGTATAATATTAATTCTGCCTAAAAATGAAAAAAAAAATTAATTAGCTTAGGGTATTGATTGGAGTATTGAAAAAAATGCATAAGCAAGTTTTATAGGTTAAGCAATTTAATGTCGTTTGGACCAAAAACGAAATTCAATGTTTAGATAGGCTCATGTGATGGAAATATGGAAAATGATGACTGATGAGGAGCCAACTTCATTTTTTATATTTATATTAGGTTATTAATGTCGGTAATGATATAATGACATAGATATTTATGTTACTTCGGACTTTCAGATAATAAGGAATAAGGTGGACATGAAATTATGAATTTCAAGGAATTAAATCCTAATTTTGTTAAAAGATATTGATAATGATATTAATTTTATTGATATGGAAAATTAATTCGCAAATCCTGGTAATGTACTTCAATTTAGAATTAGGTTATAGTTATTTATTTTGTTAAGGTTGGGCCTTCATAGTTTTATCCATTATAGCATTTACCCTCAAATTTACAACTATTAAAATTCTATTGACTTTATAAAACTTTGTTGGTTTGATTTGATTGAACACCATGCATACATTTATATAAATAAAAATTCATAAAGACTAGCTTTTGGGTGTGCTGAGTATCACAGCCAGAAACAATAATGAAACCCCTTGTATAGATTATTTGCAATAAAAATAAAGTTACTGATAATAAAAAATCATACAATCTAAATCATGTTGGGTAAGATTAAACAATTCAACGAAAAATAGATCATTTGCACATGCGTGTTAGAAAAGGCCAAATGGTAAGAGATTCTAGAGGTGTTATCTGGGATGCAACAGGAAACTTGCAAACTCTCAACCGTTCCATTAGCCATAGCAGAGCTCATAGCAACCCTTCAAGGTTTGCAAATTTGCTGGAGCATAGGCTACAAGAAGGTGCAACTAGCTACTGACTGTATAAACGTCATTAATAGGCTGACAAGAGGAGGAACCTGTGATCACCCTTTCAATAAAAATCATCGAAGATGCTCGCATGTGGTTATTCAAGGATTAGGCTTGCATGTGGCTATCCAAGGATTGGGAGTGGTCGTTTCCTTCATACGAAGGGAATTTAACTTGTGTGCAGACCACATGGCACACCTGACACATGGTATGATAGTAAACTTCGTTTGGTTAGCCGCCCCCTTCCTATTAGGGAGGGACTGGACATGCTAGTATTCAGACAATCTTTGTTTCTTTTGTTTTTGCTCACTTGAGCTTCGTTATCTAGTATGTATTAAAAAAAAGGAGATTCTAATGAATCTTTATTTTTTATCAATAATTAATCTTCATTTATCACTGCGTAGAAAGTCAAAGCTACATACCCTTGCATAGATTCAGTTCATCAATGATTTCTTTTATTGACCCGAATTTGAAATATTTGTTGGGCCAATTTGACGAAGAAGCCATTATTGGCACGAATTTGAAACGTCTGTTGGGTTAGTTTGACGGAAAAGTCATTATTGACCCGAATTTGAAAATTGATGGACAATTTTGAGCCAAAAAAAGTACAAGGTGTTATATGCACATTGGATATAAGTACAGGGTCATTTTTGACTTTTTACCCTTTATTTTAATATGAACTGTCTTGTGGAATTCTTATATGCGAAGCTAAAATTATTGTGATTGATCATATTAGCCCAAATTTGAAACGTCCGTTAGGCCAGTTTGACGGAAGAATCATTATTGACCCGAATTTGATAGACAATTTTGAGTCAAAAAAAAGTACAAGGTACCAGATGCACCTTAGACATAAGTGCAGGGTCAATTTTGACCCTTTACCCTAAAATAAATAGTTCATAAGCATTTTCTACATATGCACATTTGACAAATCTCTGATTTGTAATTTTTTATATGCTTAAATTGAGGCAATTAACATGATTAAGATGCAAGTTTTGGTCTGATAATGTTAAATTGAATATCCCAAACTCTCAAGGGAAATGAGTGTAAAATTAGGAGTAATTAGCCATAATTGTGGATTAATTGTATTAATTAATTTATAGGGCTATTTGATCTTGGTTTTATCATATTTTCACTTGCAGGGTCGCTCAGGACCAAAATATCGGACCCAGGACGAAGAAAAAGGCCAAACAAAAGAGGCAGAATTGAAGGCACCTCGCCGCGGCTTCGCCGCAGCGAGCAGACGGCGAGAAAGGCTTAATTTTGGCAGAGAAGACGTGGCCTCGCCGCGGCGAGCCCACGGTGAGAAGGCCCCCAAAGTTCCAGAAGCTACAGCACCTCACCGCGGCTTCGCCGCGGCGAGAGGACGGCGAGCGGGACGTTCTGCAGCATATCAGTTCGCGAATTTTGGGCCTAATTTAGATCCAACTTGATACCCACTCACTTGACCCGACTTGGGGGACATAAAACACGAAAAACACACCCCATTAGGGCAGATTTTGGAGTCCCAAACCCTAGCCTCTCACTTTCCTCTCATTTCCATCTTCCATCTTCCACCTTCCTCCACCCAAATCTCCATGTTTCCTCTTCCTCCACTTCTTGGTGCTGGCTTTCACATGGAGGACAGTAGCTAGGCTCCCTCATTCTTGATGGTGGGAGCCAATGGATGAGCTTGAAGCTTCAAAGGGGAGTTCTTGTTCTCCCACTCTCTCTCCCTTATGTTTAAGCATGTTTCTAGGATTCTAGGGCTTGTTTCTTCATTTGGTTGTAATTTTATTCCATATCTTTGTATGAGAGTGGTGGAAACAATTTGTCTTGTTTATTTTCTTTGTATGGATGCTTGACATTGCACCTATTGACTTGAACATATCTTATTTGTATGGGTTCATCATTTAATATATGTTTTCTTATTAAAATATTGTGCTAAATGAGGGTTCTTATTTAGTGGATCATGGTGTCAAGTGTTTGTGTTTAGGAATTAGCAAGTAAATCTACTAATTGCTTGAGTAACATTGGACTTCAACCTATTGGGTTCAATTTATTGGTTGGGGTTCCACCAATGACTTGGGACTAATAGGTTAATCTTGTTGCAATGCGGGGTTCCGGTTGTAGGATCAAGAGTTCCTTGCGATTAGTAGGTTTAATTGGTTTTGGATTTGTCAAATTGCATGAGTGGCATTGGACTTCAATCCTAGAGTCTTGGTTTATTATGTGGGATTCCAATAATGAATTGAAACCCTAGGATTAATTAAGTGGCAATTCAGGGTTCCGGTTGTTGGATTAGGAGCCCCTTGCGATTAGCAAATTCACTTTGATTTTGAGCTTAATCAACTTAGGTTAAATTAAGTAATGTGCGGGGTTCCGGCATTAATTAAGTTAATCTAAGCCTAGCCTAGAGGGGTTCCTCTAGGGTTCATTAGAAAATCAATAATAAACTCCCTAAAAATCTTTTAAAGCAATGAATCCCAAGGTTTCCATTTATCAAGAATGATTCAATTTCCATCCCCCTCCAAATCTCACTTTTATCCTATCTTTATTTTACTTTTGAACATATCATACCTTTTGCATCTTTTCTAAATCAAAAACCAAATACAATATTTTTACCCGCTTTTGTTAGTTTGCATCTTAGCTACTAGGACACCTTTTGCGTTAGGCTCCTCAAGCGAACGATACCCGGGGGTTAGCTTCCACTATCCCTTAGTTCTTATTTTCTTGAAGAGCGGACCCAAGGGCACGCTACACGAATATACACACTCGAGATAGAGATTGGTGAGCTCTTCAACATTTCCAGCAAATCAATAGTTGAAAGAGCTTAAAATACTCTTACCAACAACACACACATAGAGCAAGTAGAAAATTATTACCTCTTGAAGCCAAATTCAAGTTTACCACATGTGAGATTTCCCTGTGCTCGACTTCGATAATGAATCCTCTACACATAAAATATCACACATCCATATGATTAATTGCTTAATTAAGTGTCAAGAATACAATGAGGGACTCATTTCCCTTTAAAGCCCTAATAAGGCACTTTAGTAAACAAGTTCATTTTAAAAATCCCAACCAACCCTCCAATCCTCTCTGAGTCCCCCAAATAATTTCCAAGCCTCAATTCACCACAACATTAGCTAATTTCCTCAATTCCCTTCAATTTAGCAAACTTTCCCAAAATTGACCTAAGTTTCATATTCAAGTCTAATTACCATTCAAACCAATTCGCCATCAATTCAATATCAACATAGCTTATCTTAATCATCAACATCATTAGTCAACCCTCAATTTACTTAACTTAGCGAAGCTTTTCGTATATGCCCTAAGAGTGTCAAAATCCTAAATAGCCCAAATATCACCAATCCAATCATTTTATCACCATCTATTAAAATTATTAATCCTACTAGAATTATTAGATTGCAAAAAATGACTTAAAGTTCAAAAAGCCACTCTAACATTAACTTTTCAAAACTTTGCACAGTCAAAAAAAGATTTAGGACAAAACACATTGAACCAAAGCATTTAAAATTATTTATCGACACCATTGAGCCCATTAGAAACATCAAACCTCAACTATCTCCTTGAATTTCCAAAATCACCCCAAAACCCTAGGTTTTTGAAACTGTGAGATGTCAAAAAATTTTCTAAGCAAAAATCTGACAACCCAACCCATTTAAAATCATTTACTTGTGTAGTTAAGCTCAATGGAATCACAAGTACCCAAATCAAATTTGCATTTTAAGATTTTTCCCAAAAACTCTAAAAATTCAAACTTTAAAGAGTAAAAAATGCATTCTACAATGGATTTCAACAAGGTAGACCATTAGGATAGTAAAAAGAAGCTCAAAATGGTTTAGAGGTAAGAAGAAAGAATCCATGGCTAAATTTCAAAATTCCGCAAATCTCCCAAACTTCCATCATGAGAATTTCAAATGAACCAAGGAAAAATGGAGAGAAAGTGCTTAGAATTATTTACCTAGGATGGAACCACCTTAGTTTCAGCTTAAAACCCTCAATCCACCAAGCTCTAGCAAAGCTTTATCCTCTCCCTCTCAGCCTCTCTAAAAAATTTGAGCATTCTAACCCTAAAAATATATCTAAACCTATTTGTCGGTGATAGACTTGCGGGGGTTCGTCATGGGTTTGTTGTGGCGAAGCCAAGTTCCCCACAGCAAACTCCTCCAGAATGTCTTGGCATCAAGACTTCACCGTGGGTTCACCATGGCAAACTCATATCAAGTGCCACTTGTAGAGACACAAAGTCAGCTTCAAAAGTTTATAACTAATGCTACAAACCTCCAAAAATCTTGATTTAAGACTCTATGGAAAGTTTAGGGTGTCTACTTTCCATTGAAAAGAGAATGAATCAAACATATTATCATTTGATCCTTGAAATTGACAAAGTCCTAAGATTGCCCAAAACTCCAGCTTGAAATGAGGGGTTGAACTTCAAAATCCCATAACTCACGCTACAAGTCTTCAACATTCATAAACTAGGACTCTTTAGGAAGCTTATAATGTTGACTTTCTAATGTAAAAAAATTATTCTAGAATAATATTATTTGCTATCTCAAAACTCTTCATTTCTCAACACTGCTCCAGAAAATCCCAAAACATAACTTCCAATAATAAGTTTTATGGTATCTAACCTCCAATTTCCTTGGAAATTCTAATCAAATCTTATGAAAAATCTCCTTAGTTTACCTCATTATATCCCTTAATTACTTCACTCAATTCATATGACCAAAATACCTCCTAACGTAAATTTCACTTTCATAACGTATGCAAAATTAATCTTGTCTTAAAAGTCACTAACCATCGTAAGTTTTACAATCTGATATCCTTAATCAATACATCCATTAATTCTTTCTTCCCACCTCCATATGATCACACGAATTCTTAGCATGACCCTAATTCCCCTTACCTACAATATTAAATCGAAGCTTAACATACTCCTCTGCTTATCATACATATTATCCAAATAAATTTTCAAACCACTAAACACCTCAACAAATATTTATTTATCTCTTAATTTTCCTCAATTAATCATACTTTTATAGATTAAAAACTTAGGATGTCACAATCTAAATATGAAGGATTGTTATGTAGAGCTTCACAAATTTGAAAGACATGGTTTCCAACTCCTCTTGATTATATATCCATGAGCCATAATCTTTTTGGAGGCATTTAATCATATTTTAATTATGTCGTTTGTTAACAACAAAGTGGAAGTACTTTGTAGTTTGTTGTCCTTATTATATCCAATTCTCTTACACTTGTTCTAATTATGTTTTCCTAGGGTTTTCCATTTTTATAACATTTGGGTGTAATTTTAATTTCTATATCTTGTAATAGAATTGGTTGCAACTTAGATGTTATTTTCTTTCTTTGTGGATGCTTGACATTGTAGCTGATTAACTTTGAGTTTAATTAAATGTATGTTTTCATCTTTTAATTGAATTCGATTAAGGTGTCAAGTAATTGCATGGAATGAGTAACTAATGAACTAATTGGTTGTATAAAAGCATTGGACATTCACTTCCATTAGTCTTCATTCATTGCTTGGGTATCCAACAATATGTTAGAGCTTTAAGAGAAATAAATGGCAATTCGGGGTGGCCCCAGTTGTAGGAATTAAAGCTTTAAACAATTAATTAGTCCATTCATGGTTATGGATTTAATCAACCTAGGTTAAAGTAATTAATATTCGGGGTCCCGGTATTGATTAATTTAACATAAGCCTAGCTGAAAGGGTTGCCTCTATGGGTTATTTGTTTTCAACCATTTAAACTGGGATAACTCAATTTGAAGCAATGGTTTCCAAAGCTTTTATTTATAAAAAATGACCCTTTTACATAGAAATCTTTCTCTCTAAACAAAAATATCAAAAATACCCTTTATTTGATATTTGTAAAGACTCCATTCAAAAACCCAATACAACATGTTTTCATTTATTTAAATAGCATTTTTGGCTTATACGCACTAGGAAATTAGTTGCATACAGGCTACTTTGAGAACGTTATCCGAGGTTAGTACTTAACCATTGCCCTTGCATCCAATTCTATTGAGTCTTAGCATTTACGAAGAGGAATTTATTGTTGATAATATTTCCATAATTTTATTTATTTATATTTTCAAAATTTTAAATGCATAGTGAATTGGTTTCACATGGTTAAAAGCAGTGGACAATTGATTGCAATAAAATGATAATAATATTAAAATCATAGATTTTCTTTAGACAAAATATAATGAGGGTGATATAATTGTTTGTGACTTAATTTATTAGGTATATTCATGTCATGTGTAGATCCTGATTTAGCATTCATTTCCACTTATTCTATAAAAAATGATTGTTCACACACGAGTTATTAATGAGTGTTAGTTACATGGCTCCACATTTGAATTCCAATAGTTTGTATTGATAATTTGTATTGGTAATGTTGGATTGGATATTTCAACTTTTGCAAATGTATTTGGGTTAAGTTACATTTTTACCCCTGAAGTAGCCATAAAAGAGTGTTGTGTATCTGAAAGTTTTTCCAAGAGCATTTTTGCCCTGGAAGTGTCCAAATCGTAGGAAATTTGCCCTTACTATTTAAGAAGTTAACCTTAATCATTAATCCTCCTTTTTAATTGACCAATAGATATGTGACTCTGTCAACCTATACATGTCATCATTTAAAGGTCCAATTTTATCCCAAAAGTAATCACTAAGGACCATTGTGCAATCCAAAAGTTTTTCAATGAGTATTTTTTGCCGGTGGAAGTATCCAAGTTGTAGTACATTTATTCATACCATTATTAAAAGTTAAGTTTGACCATTAAATGACATGTGGCACTCCGTATTGCACCCAATAAACCACTTGATCACCATATGTCATTTAAATTACACCTAAAAAAAGCATCACCTACTCTTCCCTCCCCCCCTCCACACAAACTAATTTCATCATCATCATCTTCCTCTCTCTCTACTAGTAACGAAAAAATGGACATGTACCTTTTTTTTAATTTATATTATTTTTTTTAAACAACTAAAATTGTAATTCTACATAATTCCATAATTTAATTATCTTAAATCACAGTTCATTATGTCTTGGTGAAGGATGTCTAACAAACGTTGGTTCATCGAGCATTGTCTTTATAGGCATTGGAGCCCAATAGCCTTTGCTTTATCATGATTGCCATTGACATCTCTATGTTATGAGCCCTCAACGCCAAAAACGAACACGAAGCCCTCAGTGGTTGTATTGGGAGCAGCTCTGACGGCAGATGCTAATACTCTTCTTTTGCTTATCTCTGACATCTTTCCTCTTCGCTAACGTCCATGGGAGAAGATGAAAATGATGCTCGATGAACCAGCATTGGTTGGATACCTATCAAAGACACAATAAAAGTGATTAAAGACAATCAAATTATGCGATTATGCATAATTGTAAATTTTGTTGTTTGAAAAATACTATAAATTAAACTCTATGGAGCAAAATTTGCCATGATTTGGACAGAGCAACAATGCTCTTCAAAAAACTTCTGCATACACAACACTCATTGGCAATTACTTTCGTGGCAAAATGGATCTTAACCCAATATTTATTGTCAGTCAAACAACTTACTTTTCATTTATTAGTCTTCTTTGTAAAGTTGAGCAAACATAAAATCCATGTCTTTATATGGATCCCTTTATGTTGTTTTCAGGAAAGAATATTGAGCATATCTATTTTAGATTTACTTCATCCATTATGCATTATCCCATATAGTTGTGACAAAATAGAATACGGGCATGAAGGCATACAATAAACTCTCCAAGCTCTATTCCAGCAAGTGCAAGTCCATAATCATTAAGGTGGGCTGAAACTTCAAGGAGAAGGTGTTTTAATAAAAAAAAAACACATCCGGCTAATGATTGAACAGCAATCCATAAATATAGTTTCTATCAAACATCAATTTCTCTTATATAATGTCAAAGCCTCTTAGATAAAGTATGTATATGTCAAGTTTTTCATTTCTTACATACATAATAATAGTATGATGCTTTAGCTATATTCTATCTATCATATTCAACGCTCCACATCAAAGTATACAATTTATATGGGTTTAAAGTCCAAATGGGAGACGTAGGGCTAAATCCAAAATATCACATTGGTTTTGTAAGTACAACCAAAGTAGTTGAAATAGTGGAAGTTCTTCCCCATCATTGCCTTGACTTAAATGTAGTGGGGATATTTGTTTCAGTATCCTAATGAGTTTGCTTTTTATGGTCAACTTGTCTCTTCATAGTTTAATTTTCTTTCCCACATAATTCTTTCGTGTATTTGCTTATTTGTTTCTTCTGCATATCTTTGTGGCATTTTCAAGTCTCTGCATTTTGATAATCCATTGAGGATTGTTGGATAGTATATGAAAGTGTTAGTTATTCAACTTGGTGATCTATGTCACATAAGAGAGCATGCAGGAATTGCTTAGGCCTCTAGATGTAGTTTATTTTAGGTACACTAGATTTAATGTAATGTAATTTTATACCCTATATATGTTTAGTGCACCAGATGAGGTGGCGGAAGTGATTCATGATAAGCTTGTGAGTGTTACTCTCTTAAAGATGAATGCCATATATGAAATCCAAAAAATAAACAACACAAATTTTTGATTTCATCAAACACATGTGGGGATCCATTTGTACCATGACGCAAGTAAGGCCAACATATCCTCCTTATGCGATGACAAATCCAACCTCACTAAGCAGAATATGGAGGTACTTATGGCAAAAAGAGTTAATCTGGTCTTTCACAATTAAGTGATAGACGGAACTACCATTAAAAGACTTATTATATTAATATATCACTTCGGAATGACATATATATCACACATACAAAAAGGATGTTATTTAATGCTGAGCTAAACCAAATAAGCTTATGCGGTCTAGATATATTAATAATATGATACTCCCTCAAATCCTAAATATAGAACCTATGAGGAGATAAGTTTTGTTCTAAATATAGGACATCTTTCTAATTGTTCCCAACTTTTACTGAAATTATCCCTATTAATGTTCCTCAATAATAAACAAGCAAGAGAGGGAGGAGGGGGATAAATGTAGATGATTATGGTGAATTGGTAATATTATATGATTTTAACTAACTTAACTAACATTATTAATCTAATCTAATTAGGTAAATAAGTCTTATACTTCTCCGGTCCTAAATATAAGACCTATTTACCTAATTTGATTAGATTAAGGATTATAGTTAAGTTAGTTAAAATAACATGATATTATTAAAGCACCCTTATCATCTACCTTTATTCCCACTCTCCCTCTCTCTTGTTTGCTTATTATTGAGGAGCATCAATAAGGATAATTTGAGAAAAATTAGAAAGAGGTTATATATTTATGACTCAACTCACCTCCCCAAATATGTCTTATATTTAGGACCGGAGGGAGTATATTAGATTACAGCTACGTACTTATACCTTTATTTTTTGTCTACTGGAACTGTTTTTATATGAAGTCTACTGGAACTTTTAGAAAGACGGTTAATGTGCTTATTCTTATAAGCTGTCATATTGGACTTTTGGTTATTCCATCGCAATGGATCCATTGGAGAGTTACTAATGATGCAATTTGTCTAAGTGATTGCTTTGTAATATCTTTATAATTGTATTTAATTATATTTTTTTGTTTCATACATACCTGCTGTTATAAATCTGTTTGAATTGATATGGTCTCTTTATTTTTAGAGGAAAAAGACAAATAAATACCCCTCAAATTTCAAAAGCTCGGAAAGGTACCTCAAATATGAGAAAGATCATAAGAGGGATGTTCCCAATTTGGGATAAGTAAATTTGGGTCATTAACCACTCTAGTAAAGGTATTAACCATTCGAATAAATGCATTAACCGCTTCACACAATTATAATTTATCATCAATTTCGCTCACAATGATAAACATTGTTAACCACTCAGGCAATGGTATTAACCAGTTTAGTAAGTGTATTAAATAATCGAAGTCTTTTTGTTCCAAATGAACTTATCCCAAATTTGGAATAATCTATCTTATATCATTTCTTATATGCTTTAGAAACTTATTTATTAATTTCTTGCTCTAACAAAGTGGATTTTTTTATACAAAAGATTGGCTTAGAACTTTGCATAGTAAAACTTAACTTCTTATCTTATTTTTCTTGTGCTTCAAATCGGTATTGTTGGAAAGATAAGTGGTTGCAGCGCACTTTGAGAGTTGTGCCTGTAGAAGTGTAAACAATGTTTATTGACCCTACATTTAATTAAAAACTAATTACAAACAATTTTTATTTTTATTTTAAACAACCAATTTTTTTTTTTTTAGAAAATGAACATTGGTTAGCTTTAACTCTTTGGATCCAAAGTGAAATTAACACCTATCCCAAGCTAAAACAGTTTCAACAATGCCGCAAGTTGTCAATTAATTTCCATTATCCGAAATTCCATAGAAAATTAATTTCCAATATGGATAACTACATTAAAGCCCGATTTGCCAAAATTCCAAAATTATGCAACCCAAGTAAGGTTTATAATCCATTTAAAGTGTTGGATAACTACATTAAGGCCCGATTTGCCAAAATTCCAAAATTATGCAACCCAAGTAAGATTTAAAATTAAATCCATTTAAAGTGTTGGAAAAGCCCAATGAACTCATGAGGGTCTTATTAGCTATTAAAGCCCAATAACCAATTATTCAACTATTTTCTAAAAGTCCATTAAGCTAAGATTTTCAAATAATCTAAAGTACTCCAAAAAAAGTCCAATTCGCATGAATTTTTTATGTGGCTATTCCATTATATCATATTCAAATATTGGCGGACACAGTATCCAACTAGGTAAAATTTCCATAAATTTAAAGTAAAAGACTTTTGTCACCTAAGGTCTCCAACAATATAATATCCTTAGCCAAATAATGATTCAATTGTCCAAACCCAAATTCGAAATAATTAGCTCATAAATAGAAAAACCAACTAAAATCAAAATTCAACAAGTATTTTTAAGTTATCCATAGCAGAAAATTGATGTTCCAGTCAAGAATACACATCATTCAAAAACAAAATATGTCTTTCTAAAGCTTGAACCAAAATACATAAAATCCACACTTTTTACAGTTAAACCCTCATTAGTCCCCATCAAGAAATAAATTCTTTAATAAAGTTGATTCAAATTGGGTATGTTACATTTATCGCCTATTCTAGCCTCCAAAATTAAATATTAAATTATTTTTTGACATCATAAAAATTAATTGGAACTTTCTCCGTTTTGTTTTTATATATAAGGTATAGTTGACTTTTTTTAAGAGAGCAAAGAAGCTAAATGAGCCATTTAATCATAACGTATTTTGTGTATTATTATATTATATGTTAGCATATAAGTCAAATAAACTAGTTTAGATAAAAAAAATTATGTAAATCAATTTATAAGTAATTTATTTAATTTTTTTATGGTTTTCCAAATAAATTAACTAGATCCTATATTTAAGAATGGATGGAGTAGAATACTATTGAGTTGGATAAATGAAAATAGCTAATGTCAAATTTTAAATTATACACCCTCCGATCCTAAATATAAGACATATTTACCAAATTTGATTAGATTAAGAATGTTAGTTATGTTGGTTGAAATCACATGATATAATCACTACACCATAACCATATAAACCTTTATCCCCACCTGCACCTTATCTTGCTTGTTTATTATTGAAAAGCATTAATGGTGATAATTTGGAGAAAAGTTGAAAATAATTAGAAAGATATCTTATATTTAGAACCAAATTCATATCCAAAATAGGTCCTATATTTGTAAAATAAAATAAAAAAAAAGTTAAGTACCAACTACCAACATACTTCTTGGAACAATAAAGTTAAATATTAGGTAGTACTACTATTAGATTAGACCTTTGTGAAATTGTGATTGCATGAAATCCAAAATAGACTGCCATTATTCAAAAAATAATATGGGACAATTGCACATAGATCCCAAGTAAGAGAATTAATTTTAAAGAGGTTCTAAAGAATTTTTAATGACAAGTATTGACAACTGTGATAGCCTTGATTAATAAATGAAAAAATTGTTAATAGATATGTCTGATATTAAATCTCTTACTTGACATCATAATGCAATTCTCCTGATATTCCAAATCTTTGTACTTTTATGTTTCGATTACATCAAGTTTTCCTTCAATTCTTTATTATTTAATAATTTTTTTTTTGACATACAGGTTGCAGGCTTAGAGCCTAGAATTCTAACAACACACTGCAAGGCATGACATCTAGCCTCCTCTCTAGCATCTGCTATGTCTCTCAGTATATGAGTCTTACAGTATTCTCTTATTTTTTATCATGTCCATATGGTGTTGATATATTTGATTTAGTCTATATTCTTTTCTTTGAGTATTGTATCATATCTGTGGTAAATTTATTTTACTTTATTATCTATCTATGGTTTATTTCATTTTTAACATCATAAATCAGCCATATTTAAAATAATAAAATAGAATGATTAACCGTATCTTTAAAACTTAAATTATTACAATAATGACTAAAATTAAAGAATGCAACAATCATATTAATTTAATAATAAATTTCAAGAGTAATAAGGATAAAAAATAAAAGCCAAAAGATCAGTTTTCCACTAATAATGAGGACATTAAATGATATTATTGGGCAATATTTTTTGTGGGTAAAATATTTTAAAAATTAAAAAAAGGAACAAGAATAAGAAGAAGAATTCAACGAATGATGAACAAGCTTTTGAACATGGAAGCAGCTTTGTGCTGTGTGATCCTAGGTATCTAAGATTCTTTCAATGTTGATTGCAAAATCATAATAAGAAGGCCGTAGATAGAAACAGGGGAGTTCAACTTCAAAAATGGTCCCCTCCTCCTTCTCCCCCATCAATATCAATATCATCATCATCAATAATTAATAACAGTAGTACTACTAAAAACGAATTTAACAATAATAAAAAAGTAATACTATCATTAATAACAGTTGGTGTTGTGAGTGAATTTTGGAACACACAAAGGGATTTGTGAAGGAAAAGGAAACACCGGTCCCCCCAATCACAACACACAAATAAGTTATTCAAACCTTCTCTGCAATGAGTGTGTCACATTACAAGACACAAACCCTTCCTTGTCTCTTAAATCTCCGACTTGTTCCCTCTAGACACAGCCTACACGTGTCACAATCCCATTAGTCTAGTACCAAGTTGGAGCTCTCTGTCCACTATTGTTGGAAGTATTTTCTCACAATATCTCATATACCACTTAATATACTTATACTTGTAGTACCTGATCAAGTAAGAATATGTGGAGTCTTAATTAACTATAACTTATAAGATGAATAATATACTAGAAAAAGTATATGTCTTGTCTTCTTTGATTATAAACTAGCACTTAAGCGTATGAGTGTTTTGGTATTTAGTTATTACTAATACTAATTACTAATATATTTTTTAAAAACTTGGACTAATCATTGGTGAGGAAATTGTTTACAAAATTATTCATTATTTATTAAATTACAAAGAATTTAAATGTAATTTTTGCTTTCCTAAATGTTATTTATATCAAGTAGTTTTGGAAAAAAAAATTCGATTAATTTGCCCGCAACTGGTACTATGCCCCTTGTTGGCAATTTTGAAGTTTTATGGGATATTAAATTGTAGTAAAAATTGTAAGAGTATGAGTAATTACAATGGTTTCTTGTAACAGGGAAAAATTGCATGAGCAGTTGAAAATAGAAAAAACTTTGTTTCCAATTTTACAGTTCAAAAGTTATTTTATATTTTACCTAGAAATGGGAAATCCTTTTTTTTGTTTTGCCATGGGAAACCATTATATATATAGGGTCTGAAAAAAAAAAAAAAAAAAAAAAAGATCAGACATCATTTTCCCTGATACAACACAGACTCTGGGCTCTCTGGCCAGCTCTGAACAAATCACATGCAAGGTGAAGTATAATATGGACCGTACACGTGGGGAAATCTGAGGCAACCAACTCTTTGTACTCACGTAACGGGTCCCACATATCTTTGGATGCCCAGTTCTATCAGTGTCTTCTTTATCAGTTTGAGCTTTACATTTATGACATCCTCAGATAATCTTATTTCTGAATTCTGTCCCAACCATCCATGAGAGTTGTACCCAACTTGAAAGCCTACTATGCACATTCACATGAAATATTCCTTGCAATTATATCACGAAGAAGATTGTGTGAGGTAAATTTGACTGTAAATATAGAACTTTAATTTATTTTATCTTTTAAATACGTGATTCTTCCCTCAAATTATCTATATATCATACATATCAATAGTGTTTCTATTAACACGCAATTTTAATACAAATAATTTAAATTATCTTTTAAAGAAATCAACAATGATAAAAATAACTAAATTAATCATTAAATGTTTGGATCATCTAGTTTTTTGTCATTACAACTTAATCAGTATTCTCGTATTTATGCTCTGCAAGCATACATGCAATTACTTAAAGATAATGGGTTTCACCCTACTATGGGCTAATGGGTTTCACCCTACTATGGGCTAACACTATTCTAAATCGAAGTATTTGGTTGCAAGTAATACCGGAAAGGATAGGAGTAAATAAATTCAAAAAATAATTAGTTTAGCTGTTTCTTATTATTTATAATTTTAATTATTAAACTCCTACGTTAAACTCAGTTCAGAAAAAATGTTGAGATGGAGATGAATGATTGAGATATAGTTACTTGTTTTTATAATTTAGAATGGACCGAAATATGTTTGAAATACTAATAAATATTAGGATGAATTCATAAATTTTAAATCTAGTTGCTTAGAAAACTAGATATTTATGTGTAAGATAAAATTTTGAGATTTACAATGCTATTTATTTTTCAATATACTTTATTTGGAGAAAAAATGGGGAAAAGATTCCTATTATAAAATATTTATAGTGAGAAGGATCAAATCTTTGATAAAAAAAAAAAGAAGGATCTAATCAGAAAATTTACATGGTATATGAAAATTTATTACAGTATATCATTATCACTAATAAAAAAAATTAATTCAGGATTTTTATTAATTTTTTATAATTTATGAAATATGAATATGAAAAGAAATGAATTTGTTTTGTAAGATAAAAAAGGGAATATATTTTTAGATTCTTAGATGAGAGAGGGCAGAAAAAGAATGAGAAGGAGTAGTCAAAATCAGAGATATTTGGAAAGGAGAAATCTGGAGGTGGAGCCCCAAAAGGACACGTGTATGGCCTATCCTTATCTATTATTAAAGCCTGCCTGCTTTCTTTCACTTTACAGTCTGTGCCGCATACAACACCCTTTGCATTCAATGACCATTGGCCCCATCCTCTATTATCTCTCAATTCCATACATCCCAATTCAGATATCTATCACTATTCCATTTTCCAGAAGCAACCTTATTTTTAACTTTAATCTGAATGTCACTGTAGTTTAGCGGGTTGTCTTGAGTGACTTGGATCTCGTTTATAACTTACTCCTCTGTGTGGTACTGTTTATAGTGCAGATAGAGAATGTTTTATTTGATCATATATATAAGTTACTTAATTAAATATTGAGAATGAATGTACAAATTTACTCTTCATTTATTATGTATTGACTTTATTTTCATGTGGTATAGTGGATATCTAATATGGGTAAAGTTGTAAATTTGTTGGATTTTAGTGGAAAGTTAATGAGTTTTAAGGCTTTCCTTGGTCTGTGTGAAATATGCTGAAAATGACTTATAAATATGAACAGATGAGTAATTTACTAAATTTAAATTATATCATTCTATTTTTTATTATAAATCTATCTTAATCACTTTTTAGTACATTATGATTATACAACTTCTCTCATCTTTTTTATTTTTAATATAGGGGTAAAATAGTCACAATATCATTAATTGATCACATACTGGACTTATATTTAGGAAAAAAAAGTTTGTAATAGCTAGACTTATAATAAGGAATAAAGAGGTATTTAACTACTGCATCTTAATGTAAAAATAAGAGTGAGTAAAATGTTTTGTTCTCATATTAAATAATATATAAGACACAAATTATCTTTATTTCTTAAATTTATAATTTTTAAAATTATCTTTATTGATTGTGTATATTAAAGAAATTTTTACACATTCATGGAAATTAAAAGTGACAATTAGCTCATTTAATATGACAATGAAAATTAACTCATTTAATATGTCTTGCAAGTGGATTATAATTTGACAAATTCATTCTTCTAAAAACACTATAGATTAGAGGGGGAGAGAGGGAGTATCAATGGAACAGATTTTAATGTGAAATTGTGGAAAAGACTTTTGAGGAAAACCAACACACATTTTTTAATAAGTAATTAACTCAACTAAGCTTTTAATATATGAAAATCAGTTATATAGCTTGCAAGATTACTCTCCTTATATGTTTAATTTATGGGGCGTTTTTAACTACTTCATCTTAATGTAAATTTAAGAGTTAGTAGACATAACAACAAAAAACTAGTGAATTAGCCACAGAATCCGTCGCAAAATAGGCCGTTGCTAAGTTTAGCAATGAATCTCTCATTTAGCAATGGAATTTTGTCTTTATTGACAGAATTTCGTCGTTAAATTCTGTGGCTATTTACTGTTTTTTGTAGTGAGAATGTTTTGTTTTGATTATAAATATAAGATACTAATTAACTTTATCTCCCAAATTTGTAATTTTTAAAAATTATTTGTATTAGTTGTATATCTAAAGACTTAGTTTCTGATAGAACACAATCATATCATACGATTTATGTAGTCGACCCCATATAGTGTGATAAGGCTTTATTATTGTATATTAAGAAAGTTTTAACTAATTTATGGAATAAAAAGTGATATTAACTCATTTAATATGTCTTACAAGTGGGTTATATTTTGGACAAAATCATTCTTCTAAAGACAACCCATGTTGTGGATGAGAGGGAGTATCAATGAAGCATATTTCAATGCAAATGTTAGAAACACACTTTTGTGAAAAATAACACACATTTTTTAATTAATAATTTATTTAACTGATTTTTTTAATTTATATAAGTTAGTTATATAGTTCGTAAGATTACTCTCCCCATATGTTTCAATAATGCCTTGGGGCTTTTCTAAAGAACAATTCAATACTTCAAAAATTTTGTAAAGTGCTTTATATAGGATATCAAATCCTTTAAAATTGAATCTTATAATAAGGGATGAAACAACTCCATTTAGATTTGAATAAAAACATAAGACTACCCCATCAAAATTTTTTTAAAAAAATCTAATTGACCTTTTTTCAAATGTATCAATAATTGAATTTTTTCTCTCACAAATACCCCAAATTTGATGATATATCTTATATTTAATAATTATTAATTATTACAAGTAAAGGCTCTCTAGTTAGTAAGAAGTTGATTTGTGAATTTAAATCCTACTGTCAATACGAAAACGTTATTGATGAGTGCTTTTATAATTGCTTTTGTAAGCACTATTGAAGAATGCTTGAGCCTTGGTGAACCTTAGGGGTCTCAACTTACCTTAATTTTTTTGACGAAAAAATAAGTCTTAATTATTGCTCATAATTTAACAAGGAAAAGAACCAGACCGGACTGGCCGGTTCAACCGTGAACCGGCCAATGGTCCGGTCCGGTTGAGCTTTAAAACCGGGAGTGCAGTTGACCCGGTGAAGGACCAGGTCAACCCGGTCAAACCCGGGGCTTGAACCGGGTTGGCCTTAAAAAAAAGAAAACTTTTTATTTTATTATAATTCACCTAATTACTAACTTTTACTTAACTCAATTTTAGAAATTAGGAAACTATAATACTTTAAATGCTATTTTACTTTCATATACTTAATATTTAATTGTTGTTGCTCTTAATATTTGTATTTTAGTCTGTGAATTGTAGAATAATATTTATTTTCACGTGTAATCAACTAATATTTTCTCTTTTTCCCTCTATAGAAACATTAAAATATTCATATTTGATGAATCATACATATCTATCTACATTTACATTTTGATATTAGTGATTATTAATGTTAATATCAATAAAATTTTATTATTTTAATATAACCGGTTCGACCCCGATCCGACAATTGACTCTTGAACCAGTGCCTCACTCGGTTTGATGCCCGGTCCGGTTTTTTTAACCTTACAATTTAAGGAGGGCATAATTGAAATAAGGTAATTAATGAATCAAACATTAGATCTTTGTTGCTAATAATTTGGATAGAAAAGCATCTCTTAAAAATGTTATGTTCAAGACTTGAGGGGTAAGATATTAATAATATTTATTTAAAATAACATATAATCGAACAATGATATATTGTGGGCAACTTGGCATATGTCAAGAATATTTTAACAACAATAACCAACTCAAATTGGTACATTCAAACAAATGAATTCCTACCGCTATTTTATTAGTAAGAAACTATTTAGACGAGTAGGTAGGTTTTTTACACTATACTTGGATGAGAGAAAAAGTTAGGATGAGAGAAATTGGGGGGAGAGAATTTTTTTTTGGGGGGGGGGGGGAGTGAGCATAAATTGTTCTCATCCATCTTGCTTGGATGAGTAAGAGAACACTAAGAGGAAAGAAAAATACCCTCACTTCTATATTAAAAAAATTATATTTAAATTAGATGTTACACCAACAAAAATGTTATTTTATAAGGTAAAAAATAATGAAACAATTGCATTTAAGTCCAAGCAAGAGAATTAATAACAGACAAGTCTCAATGAGTTATTAATGGTGTTTTTTATTTTTTAACAATGGCATTTTCACTTGTCAATGTGGTCATTAACAATCTATTAGGACTTGTCTAATATTAATTCTTTTACTTGGGATCTCAAGTGAATTAGATAATTTAAACTTAAATTAGATATTGATTTATATTTTTTAAATATATAAAATAACAAGTGATTTTATTTTTAAAAAATAAATATATTAAATAAATAAATGAACAATAATTATCCAAAATTATCTCTAATTAATAAAAATGGAAGAATTAAAGTATTATAAAAAATTAATAAATTAAAACAACCCTTTGAAGATTATTTCTTTGTTTTTAAAAAATAAAAATAAGATAGGTGCAACACTGCAAATGTGCTTGTAATTAAAAAAAAAAAAACCTTACAACTGTGCGAAAGAGAAAACAAATGAAGGTTTTTACTTGGGAAAAATGAAAACAAGTGACTGGAAGGAGTGGGGAGGGGGAGCAAGTATGGGCAGTACGAGTTGAATTTCTCTCACAATCGATTTTGGGTTAGTAGCACTTTCTGGAGTGACTAGATAGGCTAAAGATGAACCATTGTGGTTGTCATTATCTTCTCATAATCTTATACCTACCATTAGATAAAAAATATGGATGGTTGATATTGAAGAGCTCGGAAATTGGGGTTTGTATCGGAGCAGTGCCGCCTCGAGTCCACTCTCCAAGAAATTAAACCCGAGGGGTTAGTGGAGCTAACCCGGGGTGTCGATCTCAAGGAGCCTAGTGTAATATGATCCATAATAGCTAGTATGTAAACTTGAAAAGGCGGGTAAAAAGCATTTTTGGTTGGTTTTGATAGGAAGTTTGGTATGTGCAAAAGGTAAAGTAAAATATTAGAGTTAAAAGTGAGATTTGGATGAAAATGGGATAAAGGTCATTCTTGATGAATAAAAGCTTTGGGAATCATTGCTTCAAAAGGTTTTCGAGGAGTTTGTTTGATTTCTAAAGAACCCTAGAGGAACCCCTCTAGGCTAGGCTTGGGTTAACTTAATTAATGCCGGAACCCCGCACATTACTTAATTTAACCCAAGTTGATTAAGTTCAAAATCAAGAAATAATTGATTACGTAAGACTTTTAAATCCACAATTTGGGCCACCCCATAATTGCTCTAAATGTCTCTCTAAACCCTAATCCATTGATGGCCACCCATACAATAAATTAGGATCTAAAGAGTGTTTGCCTAATGTATCAACACAACCAATTAATTCTTATGCCATCTCCCTCAAGCAAACAACTTAACATTCTTAATCCACTAACCAAGCCACCTTGCATTAGCACATAATTTTCACCAAGAGAATAACAAAACTATGAACCCATAAATTTCATTAAACTCAAAGCTAATAAGTAGCAATGTCAAGCATTATACAAGAAGGAAACAACATAAACATAAACATAGTTTCTAACCCTAATGACATAAATGCATCGAACTAAGTGCCATAAATGCACCTCAACCAAATGCAATAGCAATTAATACAACCCACCAAAATGTCATAAATGCAACCCTAGAAACCTAGAAAAGCATAAATACAACAAATGGGGAAAGGATTAGAACTAGGAAAACTCCCCTATTGAAGCTTCAAGCTCATCCCTTGGCTCTCACCACCAAGAATGGTGGAGCCTAGCTGCTACTCCTCATGAAAGAACCAACAACAAGGAAGGAAGGTGTGGAATCCATGGAAGAAGGAAGAAAGATGAAGAAAATGAAGATGAAGATGAAGAAGAGAGAGAGCTAGGGCTTAGGGTGTGAAATGTGAACCAAATCTACCCTAATGGGGTGTATCTTTCGTGTTTTTAAGTCTCAAAGTCGGGTCAAGTGAGTGGGTATTCAATTTGGATCCAAATCAGGCCCAAAACGCGAGTTGATCTACAGAATTCATGCAGTTCGCCGTGGCTTCGCCCCAGCGAGCTCAGGTTGCTTCTGGAAATTGTGGCCTGTTCACCGTGGGTTCGCCGCGGCGAAACCCACGGTGAACTACACTCCTCCCTGCTTCTTTGGAGCTGCTTTCGCCGTCAGTTCGCCGCGGCGAGGTCACTTTGTTTCTGCTCCTTTGTTTGGCCTTCTTCTTCATCCCGGGTCCGATCGTTTGGTCCTGAGCGACCCTGCAAATGAAAATAAGATAAAACCAAGATCAAATAGCCCTATAAATTAATTAGTACAATTAATCTACAATTATGGCTAATTACTCCTAATTTTACACTCATTTTACTTGAGAGTTTGGAATATTCAATTTGACATTATCAGACCAAAACTTGCATCTTAATCATGTTAATTGCCTCAATTTAAGCATATAAAAACATTACAAATCAGAGATTTGTCAGATATGTAATACTTTATTAAACTATTGTTAAAATCTTTCATACATTAATTTTTCTTATAATACAAGGGTACACAATTCAAATCAAAACTTAAGAAGTTAAAATTATTTATTTATATATTAAAAACATTATAATAACATTTTATAAGACATTACATTTGGAACATTCATTTTTTAATCCAAAGGTGGAAGAGTGACTATGAAAAGAAAATGAGAAAGATGAATATAAGAGTATCCACTCTTGGATAGTACTTTTTCTTCCTCAAATATCTCTACTTGTGGAGAGAAACTTTGGGAGGAAAATGGGGTGTGAGACCCTCCTCATTTTCCTCCCTACTTTTCCTTCATTCCCCATTTTCTCTTCTATTCAAGCAGGGGAAAATGTTTTTGCTCCCTTAATTTTACTTTACTCACTACTTTTCTTTCATCCCCCATTTTCTCTTAATCCAAGCAGACTCTTAAGGCCCGTTTGGTTCACAGAAAGTATTTTGATGGAATGGAAATGAAAGGAAAAGAAAATCTAGGGAGGTGACATTTTTGGTTGACACTAAAATGAAAATGAGTTTCTAAGAAAATTTTATGTTTGGTATGATGAAAATGATGATGGAATAGGAAAAAGTAAAAACTAAATGACTTTAATGCCATCTTCCAAATTCGAATTTATCCTTAGGTTAAATATCAATTTTGTCTTGGAAGTATTTGCTGGGTAGAGATTTTGCCCCGGAAGTTTTTTTGGGACCAATGTTACCCTGGCAATATGAAAAATAGAACGTTCTAGGACAAAATGGCTCCTCGAGGAAAACTTCACAGATGAAAATGGTTTATCTTCATTTTGACGTGGTGTTCGTTAACAACTCTGTTAGTTCAGGACGACATTGCTACACTTTTCATACAATTTAAAAAAACTTCCGGGTCAAAATCGCCACCCAACAAAGACTTCTAAGGCAAAATGATATTTATCCCTTTATCCTTCAAATTCCAATTTTACAAACAATCTTCACCACTTTTCCTCTTCTTCTTTGTTACCTCCTTCATCTATTGTTTCATAGATAAAACTCCATAAAGGAAATTTTTTCTGAAAAAAAAAACTAGTCCCGTTTTCCCCTTCTTCTCCCACATTGGCAAACCCCATTGTACATTGAACACACCCAACTACAGGGTCCAGATTCTCTCCTTTTCCCTCCTTTTCCTTTTAACACCATTGGATCAAGATCCAATGGTTTAGATTTCATGTTTTTATAAAAATAAATATAATTATAATAATGATTAAAAATCTCATAAATAAATTTGATCTGTCAAAATTTTGAACAGTTCACAACTGTAATAAAAAAAATGAAAAAATAAAATTTAAATTTATAATAGTAGTCTGCAGTTCTGAACAGTTTACACCAAATTTTGACAGATCAAATTTATTTATGAGATTTTTAAGTATTATTATAATTGTATTCATTTTTATAAAAACATTAAATTTGGACCATTAGATCAAAGATCCAATGGTGTTAAAGGGAAAAGGAGAGAAAAGGAGAGGGAGGGAAAAGGAGAAAATCCTCTCCCCCCAACTACAGCAGTGGTGACAATACCCAAAGAAGATTCGGCACCGTCACCCAAAGAAGATTCGACAATGTCATGGAGATTATTGTTTAAGAGGGGAAGAGAGGTAGTGAGCACACTACAAAAAAAGTGGGACTTACTGACGGTTATAAGTTGTGCTTAGTAGCGGTTTTCCAATCAGCCACTAAAATCACCGTGGCTAGCATTTTCTGGAGGTTATGTAAAACACCTGGTAATTCAGTCAACGTCGCTACTAATTCAGTGGCGGAAAGGAAGAAATCGCCACTAACGAGAGAGTGTCAGTTTCCCATTGTGTGCGTATAATCGCTAGCAAAAGTTTGGGAATTTTAAATTTAAATTTGGCAATTAGTAGCGGTTTTTAATCCCTTACTAACGCGCACATTCAATTGAATTTCCATTTGCCCTCAGAAAATATTATTAGTAATGGTTACAACAGCCGGATAAACCGCCACCAACATTTTACTCATCAGCGACAGTTACACAATCGCTACTATATGTTATGAAAAATTAAAAAACAAATCCAAACAGTATTTTTGCAAACAAAAATAAATTCATTTTATTTAATAAATTTCCACTATATTTATAAAATCACAATTATAGAATATATTAAATTTTTTTTCATATTTTAATAATTAAGATAGCCCCAGTAATATATTAAATATCAATTTAGAAAACATTACTAATATTATTTAATATGACTCATTTAGTTTAAAAAATTGTTATTGTAAAAATATTTTGAGACAGTGATTAAAATGATGGACCTGAAATAGATAAAAAAAATAGATTAGTAAAAAAAATAACATTTTAAAAAGCAATTAAATAAATAAATAAACACTTGTAAAATAGAAACAAAGATATCAGAGGGAAGAATTTAGAGGAAGCAAAGGGATGAGATTTCTGATGAGGAATGAGTTATGCTGATTGAATGAAAAAAGTGGTGGGTATTTCTATGGGAAGGAGATGGGATTTAATAGCAGTTTAAAACCATTACTAATTCTTTTCCTAGAAATTAGTAGCGGTTCAAAATTGCTACTAAGGTTTAGGTTTTTATTTTAAAAATATATATATGAAGTTAGTAAGTTACAAGGAAATATCTTATTTTTCTATTGAAGAACAAGAAATATATGAATGTTTATTATACACCACTATTATAAATGTTGCAGGATGAAAACAATTGTGGCTTCAATCATTTTCTTACTCTTGCCTAAAAAATAAAACATACAAATATATTAATTTTTAATAATAATAGCGTTGAAATTAGTGTAATTCATTTGTAGTGAAAAGACTCACCTAATTGCTGGTAAATGTCCGTCTTCTTCCGGAATGAGGTTCTTGAAGTTTTTCGGTTCAAAATGCTGACTGTCTAATGCTAGATCATCTTCGTCATCCATTTTGTAGAGGTCCCAAGGCTTCATATGAACCACCATGTGCCAATCTTTGTGTTTGTGCTCTGGTAGATAATAAACTTGTTGTGCATGTGAGTAAAGAATATACAACTCATTGTCTTCTACTTTCCCTAAGTGAATGAACCTTGAGAAATTGATAGATGTGATCCCCAAGCTGTCTACGGTAATGCCTCAAGAAGTTTTGGTATTTTCCCACAAACAATTGAAGAAAGGCACGGTGAAATGACCTTGATAATTTAGTTCGATGATGTCAACGAGCTTGTCACAATAGGAGACGCCTGTTAGTACTGGCTGTCACCCAAGAGGGGGGTGAATTGGGTGATGGGATAAAGTTTAAACTCTTTTCAAATCTTTTCTTTTCTAGAAACACAATGAAGGCAATCTTTAAAATCCTTTTCGGTTTATCACTGAGAATATTTCAAAACATGAAATGCACTAAAGAGTATACAAGTTTGATATGCTGGAAACTAAGAGAGTTAAGGGAAGAGATAATGCAAACAGAGTTTATCCTGGTTCGGTCAACCCAGACCTACATCCAGTCCTCAGGCTCCAGCTGAGATTTCCACTACCTCTTGTTTAAACCGGGCACAAGAGAAGCCTTTACAACCCACAAGTTTAGCCGGGCACTTGTGAAGCCTACCACATGTTTTACGAACACAGGTTCACCTGCCAACCTTTTCACAGAGCTTTATAATTCTCTCTAAACACTCCCCCTTACAACCTGTAAGGTTACAACCCTGTTCTTAAAGCACTAAGCTTTAGAACAACCTCAAACAATAGAGGATTTCAGATAATAGGTTCTCTTAATGAACGGATTGTGATAATCACTTAAGTACAGAATCGTATAAGATGAAGAAATACAAATCCTAGAGCTCAAAGATTTGAACTATGGTTGCTCTAGCTCTTTTATTCTATTGAACTATACTCATCTTTATTTCTCCATTTTCTGGGCTCACTGATATGAAACTAATACTCTGTGCAGAGCCTCTGTTTTTCATCTCGTATCATCTTGTCATGTAAATGCGTCGTGTGTTCGTTGTTGTTTCTGACGTCTTCAAGTCTTTATATATGGTATTATACTTTTCTTATCCATTGGAGACTTGGAGAACTAGCCGTTGACACTTTTATTTCTTCTCTTGCTTTAACTAATCTTGCAGAGGATAAGATAAGAGAGACAGAGACTGTCAGTAACGTTATCCTGCTGCTACCTGCCACTGTACTTGCATGTCAGCTTTTTCATTAGCGCTAGCTCCCTTGGCTATCGCTATCTTAACAGTGTGAGTCCTGCACTTAAGCTGTTAGCTAAAACAAGTACTCATACAGTGGATGTTATCGATAGTGCATTTCATTAGCTCAAAGAGATAGAGACAATATATCAGCTAAGGAATTTCAAAGTATTCTCTTATCAATAGACATAAACATTATCGCTAGCATATTTTTTAGTTCAAACGTTTAGCTTACTAGCTATATCATTTCAATAAGTATTCTACTATCAATAGCTAATCCCATTATTGCTAGTTACTTGATTGCTCATTAGCTTAAGGATACTGAGTTATATGAATATTCAAAGTAATTTCAGGTATCCTGTTATCGATAGCTAAATGTGTTAGCGCTAGCAACTATGTTATCGCTAGTTAACTCATTTGCTCTCAGGCACTAGCTATCTGAATGTTTATTATCTGAAGTACTCTGTTATCGATAGCTTAACCTGTTATCGCTAGCTGATTCCATTAGCTCAAGCACTTGGTTTATTTTTCTGCTAGATGTTCTTCCTTTCATTTATCCATGTTCTCAATGAACTTCTAGCGATAGGATATTTCTTAGCGATAGTGAATGACTTAGCGATAGATATTAACTTTGTTATTTCTAAGTCTTTATTTGCTATAGCTCTTTGTCTATTAGCGATAGGTTTTAGCTCTAGCGATAGTGATCTGTTACCTATCAGATTTCTCTTGTTAAATTCAAAGGTAACTTACACTCTATTTACTTATGTTATCTATTGGTGTCAGTCTTCGTCAAAACTTAAGATTCTAACAACGCCTCCAAATTGCATGTCAGTATCACGTGAGCTGGCATAACTCCTAGTACTAAATGTGCCAAATACTTTGGAATTTTGGGTGAGAGAACCTTTATCCCATACAGCAGTACAAAACTTGAACTCGTTGACATTGTATGTCGTATATCTCCTCACATTGTCGAATGGACCAATTGCTAGATTTCTAAAATCATGCGGATGGGGATTGTGGTAGTTAAGTTTCTTACGTGCAAACCAATTTGGAAATTTGCAATGGACCTTTTTATCCACCTCAGCAGATGACCTTGTTTGGCTACGTAGCTGGCGTTTCACATAACGGCTGAACTCCCTTAAATTCAAAATAACAAGTAAGAAGATTTTATGGTGTGTAAATATATAAAAAAATATGATGCATGTGTAGTGTTAGAATTCTTCCTAAATGTAGGGCTTTACATGAGGACAATTTGTTAAGACATGTCTGTGCGCTTGCAGCCTCTTAGTAGCAGTGAGCTTGTAATACTGACTGCCTTCTACTGGCTTTCCGACGGGTAGTAATAATGTGTTAAAAGGTGACTGAACAGTGGTGGGATTATCGTCAACATGAGGAGGGCAGTAGAACAAAGTCTCGATGTCATCAAAATACCTCAAACAATATGTTAGCACCTCATCACCAGAATAACCTTCTGCAGATGCTTTGTTCCTCACGTACAACTTCAATTACCCCTAGTATATGAAATTACAATTACAATCAGATTACGGATACAAATTAATGAAATCAGTAGAATAATGACTTAACTAACCTCTCTATGGGATACATCCAACGATATTGCACCGGGCCACCCATCTTTGCTTCTTGAACAAGGTGGATAGTAAGTTGGACCATGACAGTGAAGAAACACGGAGGAAATATCATCTCCATAAGGCTTTACTTTTGTTTGCACACAACCAGCTGTATAAAGAACTAAGTTGAACCAAAACCGATGAGACTTCGTCGACATTGTATTTTTAATCGCTAGAGGTAGGAATTGCTGGAGCAAAACATGGGAGTCATGAATTTTCAACCCAACAACCTTCTTAGCATGCATGTCGACACATCTAGAGATGTTGCTTAAATAACCATCAGGAACCTTAATGTCCTTAAGTCTGGAGAGGAAGATCTCTTGTCAGTGTGAATGAGGCTAGGGCAAACTTGTAACCGCTACTAAATATATATTCTATATTTTTTAAGTTCATATATTTAGTAGCGGTTATATTTTATTTTTTTAATTAATATATTAGTAGCAGTTCAAAACCTCTACGAAAGTCAGTTGAACTTTTTGTAAAACAAAATTGTCAACTCTTTCTTAACTTTAATTAAAATATGAAATAAACATAAAGTCCCAACAACATAATTCAAAACTTTTGCAATTGTAAACAAAAGTAAACTAATTCAACTAATAAATTCATATATCCGTCCCACTGATCGGCCAAGACTCCACCAGGATCCCCATCCCGAGCGTGTAACAAATTCAACCTCCTGTTCTTCCAACTGTCACCCATCTTTGATAGGGACCAATTTTTGTACGTATCCCTCACATCAAACTTTTTCTGCAAAATTTAAAAATTAACTATAATTAAAATAGTATTTCAATAATAATAAATAATAAGTAGTATTCCAGTCATAATAATTAAAATAGTATTCCAATAATAAAAAATATTAAATAGTATTAAAAATAATAATTGACCTTTAAGATTTCTTTCCAATCATACTCCTATGCTCCTCTATCAACCTTTCTCTAGTCCTTCACGTCAATAAGGACTCACATGTAATTCCCACCAACATTGGTGCAAAACATGTTGTACAGTTGACCCCCTAGCCTCTCAGTTGTTTGGTGAATAGGTTCCAGTCAACCTTCACCTTGCGCCCGCTTTGTAGGTTCTACACATTCTGCACCGTCAACCTCCTCTGGCTTGTGCTTCCAAAAGGGTTTGCATGAATTTACACAATATTGTTACAAAATACTTTATAGGAGCAATTGACTTTATCTAATAAAATAGGTAACAAAATAAGTTTCCTTACCCTCAACTTGTACTTGGTATCCAGTGGATCTATTTGCAGATCGTTTAGGGCGCCCCGATTCCTGATTATAATAATCGACCAGAAAATCCTGCATATCACCTATCGGGAGTAGGTTGGGAGAGTCTGGCATGTTCTGGTTTAAGAATTCATCGAGAACATGGTCTGGAATATGCTCTTATTCTATCAGGAGACGCTCTTCCTCTATCTTGCGACACTCAAACTCTTCAAGCTCTTATCTATAGCGCTATTCCTCTTCTTCTAACTGGCCTCTTGTCTTGATCACTCATTGGCCTCTTTCATTTACTGTGATCATTGTTCCTAGACATGATTTTTACTGATTAAAGACAAAAAATTTACACTCGTGTTTGAAAGTGAAAAAACTCATATAAGACATCGTTGTCTTTGGGGAAAAAGGCTCGTACATTTTGAAATTGAAAAAACTCGTGTCAGAAGTTGTTGTCATTGGGGAAAAGGCTCGTGTTTCAAAATGAAAAGGCACGAGCCTTTTCTGTAGTTACATTTAGTAGCGTTTTGCAGCAAACCGCCACTAATATTGGCAGTTTGAGGGAAACCACTGATTAAACTGCCACTAATATGCACCTCTTCATTAATGCACACTTTTTGTTAGTGGCGGTTAATACCAAAACCGACACTAACAAGATAAAAACTGCTACTAACACATACCCCTTCATTTTCCCGTGGTTATTTTGCACCTAACTGCCACTAATTTCGTGCCAAATGGTGCAACATTAGCAGGGGTTAGTGTACTCAAACCGCCACTAATGCCTGCCACTAATTGTGATTCTAGTCAAACTGCCATATTTAGTTCCAGTTTAGGGGTCAAACCGCTAGTAAGTGCATTTTACTTGCGGTTTCTGTGAACCTCTACTAATTTAACCGATAGTAAATCCTGCTTTTTTGTTGTGGCAATCTAGAATAAAGGTGGGTATACATGTCTTTTGTGCTTTTCGATCTATGATGGACAATGGGTTGACGTTGATTTTGGTGGGAAGGAGTTTTCTCATGTTTAAAGGAATTTGGAGAGCCTCCGAAAATCATCTTCTTAGGAAGTTCGAAAACAAAATAGGTTTTGTCTGCCATAATTGTTTAATTTTCTCTTTCCTACCTTTGAAATCAGAAAAGGGAATGAGCTCTTGGAGTTTATTAGAACCATGTAATCTTATGGTTTAAAAGAACATTAAACATAATTAATAGAAAATAATTCACTAGCACTCAAGTCCTTTGCATTGGAAGCATGATTTGAATCAACAATCATATAGAAAATAAATTGCAATATCTTTTTTATTTATCCATCAATATTCAAGGCTACTAGCAACAAACTAATCTGGTTCGCCGGAATGTAGGCTCACAATGGGGGAACCTCTCTACCTCTAAATAATTATTGCAGCAGCATACCCAGGGCTCGAACTCGAGACCATTGGTTAAGCTAGAACAAGCCACATCCATTTAATCTAAGCTCTTAGTGGTAAGAAATTGCATTATTACCAATCATATTAAGTTTGGTTTGCAAACTCAATATGAGTATTAATGTGAAAACAAGTAACTTCCTCCTTCATGCATTGATTTCTTTTGACTAAAACATGCATTTGGTTTCCTAAGTTAACATTATATTTTAGTTTGGTTTTTTAAGTTTATAAGGTGAACTTTAAGCCCCTTAATCTTAACACTATTAGTGTCAATCAACAAAAAATTCTTGGTCACTGTAGAATTATATACTGAAAATGCATGTTTAAATTTTAATTTTTTAATATAATCAATTTTATGTTGTAACAGTTATGCATTATTTGTTAGAATTTGATTGCAAAGTCACTATTTAAATTTGTTATGTAAAATATTTTAATTAATTAAGACTAATATTATAAAGATTAAGGGATTTGGGATGTACTTTATAAACTTAAGGGACTAATTTAAAACTTAATATAGACATAAAGTACCAAATGTAAGTATAATTTAGGTTAAGTCATCATTATCATATCTTAATTTATTCACATATACCATTACATGCAACAATAATGAAGGAGGATAGGCCAAAGTACAACGAATTTAGAGATGGGTTAAGGGTTTTAAATGTCATGGAAGTTTTCTTGAAAGATTACCTAGCACCAGAAAGTCTTTTTGGTTCTTAAATGCTATGGAAGTATTCTTTTGTAGCATTTATATCCTAAGTTAAGGGAGTAACAAATGAACATTTTCCATGTCAAATTAAACATCATGTCAGAATCAAACCCTTGTTGAATGGGTGATGACATGGATTGGATTAAAGTTCTTAAATACCGCAGAAGTTTTCTCAAAGGAGCTTCCATCACCTAGAAGTTTTGTTTTGGATCTTAAATATCATGGAAGTTTTATTTTGAAGCATTTATGTATCAACTTAACAGAGAGACAAATAGACGATTGCCACATATTATAAAACATCATCTAAGAGTCGAACCCTTGTTGAATAGGTGTTGACTTGAAACAAGCTTTATCTCCTACTTTAAATAGTTATTCGACTAGACAGGTGAATCCATTGTAATTTGAACACAATAGCATGGAGAAAACCGTGAAAAGGATTTGCTATTGTGGATTGACCAAAATCTTCATTTGGGAGATAAAACTTCATACAATTTAACACACATTCAATAAGGATTTGACTCTTACATGTAGTTTATTCTTAGGTAGCAAATGTTTGTTTGCCTCTCCATTAATTTGGGGTTTAAATGCTACGAAATAATACTTTCAGGACATTTAAACTATAAAAAAATTTTGGGTGTTGGGTTCTCCTTTGAGAAAACTTCGAGAGCATTTAAGAAATATTAAGCCAAGCCAAGTCAACACCAATTCAACAAGGGTTAGCTCTGATGTGGTGTTCAGTATGACATGGCAAGCGTTCATTTGCCTTTCCATTAACTTAAGGCATAAATGTTACGAAATAATACTTCCAGGGCATTTAAGATCCAAAAAAAAAATTCCGTGGGTTAGGTGCTCCTTCGAGGAAACTTCCAGGAAATTTAAGACCCTTAATCCAATTTAGAGAAAAAGTCATGGGACTAAATTTAAAAAGAATAATAATATTTTACTATCAGAAGATCTTAAACTATTAATTGATAAAATATCGTAATCATTACTAATATTATAAAAAACTTGATAAAAAAACTAGATGCTCAAACAAATTGTAAATCTTGGAAACTTGAGTGGAAAGTATGATGATCTTAGTTGGAATATTTTCAATTTTAATAAATTTTTATGTTTATTCTTCAATTTTAAAATGATAAAAAGAAAATTGTCTAGAAATGTTGGGAAATGAATTAACACAAATAAATTGCATAGTTGAAAAGGTTTAGGATGTACTATCACATGTAATAGGAGATTTTAGTATAGAAAAAAGAACAGCTGGTGAGAGTAGTTGTTTGAACCAGTAGTAATAAAAAAGAATTAATCATCTAATGACTAAATAGATACATTCTATACTCAACCATGTATAACAAGTTGCACGTAAAATTGGATTTTACCTCTATCATTTTTCACAAAGAAATTGGGCAAAACTCCTTCTATTGGGATTATTATGTCTCATTTTGGAATCACTAAATATGCTTATTGAAATCATTATGTTTCAATGAACGGTGCAACTAAAGGGAGGGGGAGTGTTTTAGTGTAATATCCTAAATTATAATCTAAAGGTTAATTAAGCTTTAATTGTGTGTGGGAGTTAGAAGTTAGCATTGTTGATTAAGATTAATTGAGGATTTGAGGTATTAAGGATGCTAGTTGAAAGCAATATTGTTAGACATTTGTTAGCAATATTGGAGTGGGGTACTTTAGGGGCATCAACAAATATTTGTTTTAGTGATCCTTTTGGGTATCAGAGAGTAGACCTCTCAAGCTTTCTATTCTTAATTTTTATTTTTGGTGATATGTAGAAATAATCATGTAATCTTGAAATCAGACATTTTGTTGCATATAGGTGTTTCGAGTAGTCTTAGGAATATATGATTTTCAAGGTCCAAATAACAATACTTTTAAGTGATTCCTTTTTTTTATTGGAAAGTAGATATCTCAAGGTTTTCATAGAGTCGTAATTTGTAACTTTTAGAAGTTTGTGGAGTTACTGATGAATTTTGAAGTTGCCATGTTCTGCTTACAAGAATTCACCACGACAAATTATATCATAGAAAAGGGGGTGAATTTTAGGTTTTTGGCCATGGATTTGTCCTGGTGAAGCCATGAAAAATTCCCAAAAATGTTGTTATATAACATCGAGTTGATAAGTGAAAAATAGAGGTTCTGGGGTGAAGGAACCATTTTGCTCTATTACGGTTTGTTTAATTCGACCTTGGGGGTATATTTTGAAGCTTCCAAACATCAAAGTAAGTTATTATATCTTGATTCTACCCATTTCCTCTTTGATTGTCATATTATTGAATAGTTGAAATCTAGGGTTTGAGTTGGATTTTGAAGTGGCTAATCTTTTGACTGGATCTTTTGACCGAATCTTTTAATTTTAAATGGACTATATGAGTTAAATAAGATGGTTAATCGGTTTACTTTTGTAATATTTCTTGTTTTGTGGATTTTGAAGTCAATGTTTGACTCTAGAGGTACTATTATGCTAAGTTGTGATAATATGATTATTGGAAATGAATTTTTATGTTTGAGTTGTGTAAATATGAGTTGATTGAAAGTTTAATTGATTCAAATTGATGTCTAAACTTGATTTTACTAAATGGGTATTTTTGAGGTGAAACTAAGCTAAGAAATTAGAGTCTTTGATTTGATTTGAGTAATTGTACATTCCTTATAGATTTGGATAAGTTGTTTGAGGTGATGGGAAACTAAAGGTGAAGTTGTGATGGCTTGTCTTCAGCTGAGTTTGAGAATTGGGGTTCTAGAAGGATTTAGAGCCTTAAATTGTTGTTCTTAATCACTTAATCAATTAGCCTTGTACTAATTGTGGTGATGATATGAATCATGTAGATTGATTTGTGATTTGTTGATGTTGGGAACGAAAATGTGAGATGCTAAAAAGGGATTTACTTTATTGTTATTTTTATAAGAACATGACAATGAGTAAACCATGAGATAATCACTATGTGTTATTTGTTAGCTTGTTATGAACTGATTTTGATTTATGGATGATATGTGAGTTATATATGTTATCATGCGGAATGACCTTATCATTGCACATTCAGTTGGTTTATTAATCCTAGATTAGATAGGCCTTATGGCTTACTCATCCTTAGAAAATGACAATCTCTAATAGCTCTTTCATTCCCTTGAGTATGAAAGTGACAGGAAATATACAAGAGGGTGAGAATGGCAAAAACGCACAAGAGGGGGGGTGAATTGTGCTTTCAAAAATTAAATAAAACTTAATAACACAAGGCAATCTTTTATACTGGTTCAGCCAACACAATGCCTACGTCCAGTTCTCCAACTCCTCATTGGGTTCCACTATACCACAGGTTTTACAGAACCGGGTTCACCTGCCAACCTTTACAACAGAGCTTTAGACTTCCCTCTAAACGCTCCCCTTTACAACTTGTAAGGATACAACCCTATCCTAAAGCCCCAAGCTTTAGAACAACCTCAAATAGTAGAGGATTTCAATAAATGAGTTCACTCAATGAACAGATTTTGATAAACACTTAAGTACAGTTAATCTTACTAAGAGTAATAAATACTTTGAGCTTTTGTGAGCAGAGAGTAGATAAGAATATTGAATGCAGGTTTTTCTCTATGTGAGTGTGAGTCAGTTCGTCTATCTCATAAATGCTCAAGTCTCTGTTCTTTTATAACTCTTGGCAGCTTGCCTTTTCTTTCAGCTCCAAGAGGCCGTTTGAAATTAGTCGTTGGGACCCCTTAGCCGTTGGCAATTAATGTTGTTCTTCATCTTCGTCAACTTTCTTCTCTTGCTTCATTTAATATTGCAGAGGATGAGCTAAGAGAGATACAAGCTGTGAGTAACGATCACCTGCAACATTATACTTGCATAGCAGCTTTTTCAGTAGCGTTAGCACTCTTGGCTATCACTAGCTTAATAGTGTAAGTCCTGCACTTAGCTGTTAGTTAACAAGTATTCATATGAAGCACAGTAGATGTTATCGCTAGAGAATTTCATTAGCTCAATGTTCACAGACAATGTATTAGCTATAAGTTATTTCAACAAGTGTTTTTCTATTGATAGCTAATCTTGTTATCGCTAGTAACTATGTTATCGCTAGTTGTCTTATTTGCTCACTGCTCATTGTATTAGCTATCTGAATGTCTAGGTTATTTCAAGTATTCTGTTATCAATAGCTAATCATGTTATCGCTAGCACACTTAGCTCATTACTGCTTAGCTATCTTAACATTCTTCCCTTTTGTGTTATCCATGTTATCTATGGAGCCTTAGCGATAGTGATAGAGCTTAGCGATAGTGATCTATTGTTCTTTGCTTGCTTAGGCTAGCTCAACTCATTTTCTTAGCGATAGTGAAGGTCTTAGCGATAGAGATATTGGCTTTTCTTCAGATTATTGCTAAGTCTTCATTAGCTATTGTTATCCTAAACTTTCTTTCATTAGAGATAGGTTCTAGCTTAGCGATAGTGTATCTGTTATCTATAAGATTTCACTTGTTCAACGTTAAGATAACCTACACTCTTTTACTTAGTCTTTTAACATGATTCTTATCTCAAATCTATTCCAGACTAAGTTATCTGCTAACTGTTTATTTTACTTATGTTATCTATGGGTCCAGTTCTCATCAAAAACTTAAGATTCTAACAGAGGGGGGTGAATTGTGCATCCAAAAAAAATTTAATGACACTTGAAAACAAGAGACTCGTGATTTATACTGGTTCAGTCCAAACTCTGACATATGTCCGGTTCTCCAACCTCTGTTGGGTTCCACTAGTGATAAATTCAGGATTAAAACTAGGTTCCTAAACACCTTTACAACTCAGAGAATTTTCTCAGTAGGATTTCTCTATCTCACCAAATTCTCTCCCCCTTACACTTTGTAAGATTACATCCTTTCCTTCGGATCCCACTATCCTAATGAAATCACACTGTAAGAAAGATTACAAGTAGTCTTTGAAAGATGGCACCAAGGTGTCATTCAGAGCAGTAATCAATCTCTTCATTAATCTATTCTCTATGGGCTGATTTTCAAGATTCACTTCCTCTATGAGGCCAGGTAAGACATCTTCCTATAATCTCTCTGTGACTTTGGTTGCAACTTGATCAACCATGTCTCCAGAGAACATAGTCTTCATGGCTGAATTGAACATTGAGGGTCTAGTAGTTGCAAGTACTGAGGATTGAGCTTTATCTTGCCCAATGGTTTTGGAAGACTCCCCTGCAATGACTTTCCCTTTGTCTTTCTTTGCTAAAGGTGCTGAGGTGCCAAGATCACTGGGAAGTGCCATTCCCATCCTCTTGAAATGAGTGGTGGTGAAGAGAGGCACACTATGGACATTATTATCCTCTAGGTACCCAGATATCATTATGTAGTAGAATGAATGATATCAGTTGAGGAAATGCCAGAGGGGTTCTGGTTCTAAGTGAATCTTTGAAGCTCTTGAACTCCTTTGTGATGATCTGTCCTGGATTTAGAGTATCATTTTTTATAAGTGTTGGTACGATGGGATTGTCAAGTTGTTGAAGATGAGACAGGTTCATTCCTTTGTTCACCATGCATCTGGAATAGGTGTAGTGGATGAGCCTATTGATGAAAGACATGAGTGTAAGTCTAATGCTTGAGTCAGGGACCTCCTCAAAAGGCTGATGTAGCCTTATGACTTCTTCTTCAGGATATGCCTCCTTCTTTTGCCATCTGTTGTATGGCTCTCTTATGATCCCCAACCAGGTGTTCAGAGTCTTCCAGTTTAATGAAAATCTTCTTCCTCTGATAGTGGAGATAACTTCTATATCCAGAATATCAAAGGCATCTAAATGTGTGCTGTTGATTTCCAAGTTGAAGTAGAAACTCCTCAAAACATCCTTGCTATAGAGAAGATGGATGCCTATTAAGTTCTTGTATGGCTTCAACCAAGGAAATAGGTCTGTTCCCAAACTCTTCAGATGGTCTAAGTCGAAGTAGCATGTTTTGGTGGTAATGCTTTTGTGCTTATAGGTGCCACTGATGGGCAGGAGTGCATTTGTCACAAATCCTTTGGGGGGTTTATAAGTTTCTTCGCCAGCGAGAATTTCCTTTAACTTTCTCCTGGGATTTGATGAAGGAGGAGTAGGCTTGAACCGTGCTCCATTCTTCCCAGATTCCTTAATGGCCTTTCTCCTTGCTTATTTCTTTTGATATCAGAAGTGGGTGATGAATTGTCAAACAAATAATATGTGTCGTCAAAGTGATGAGAAGGATCAACAAAAGACACCTTTGTAGAGGATTTTGCTTGAGAAGAAGACTTGGCCTTTTCTGCCATGACTTGCTGTTCAAAGTGATTTGGATTAGCTCTGAGGGTTATGGTAGGGTCGTTTGGGGGCAATGGAACAGTATCTTTTTGGACTTTTGGAATGTATTTGGATTGTTTTTGGGTAGGATCACTCTTAGATTTCCTCTTTTGACTCTCAGGAGATGTTTTTGGTAGAATCATTTTGGGAGGCATAGTGTATTTAAACTGGTCAAATAGGTGTGAATTTAAACTGGGTTTCTGAGTTTCAAATGGAAGAGCAAAATAGTTGAAGAGATGTGGGTTTTGTAACATCCTAAAAATTAATTGAGGATTTAGTGTGGGTAAATAGGAATTGATTAATGATAAATAATGGATTATGAGAATATTTGAAGGATTTTGAGGTATCTTTGAGGATTTTAAAGGCCTAGCTTTTCCCTTATTTGGACAATAATAATTTTGAGAGAGATTATTTTTAGACTCAAAAGAGGATATTATAGGAGGAAATAAATAAAGAATACTATGGGAAAATTTTGAGAGTGAAAAGAAAATTTTTTGTTCAAAAGAAATATCTTATTTGGGAATTTTAAGGCCTAGTAGTATATTTTCTCTCTTCCTACTCACAAAATATTTCCTGCCGACAGTCTCTTTTCTTCCTGTGCACTTTTACTGTTTCAATTATTAATTCATCAACCAATCACACTCAACTACTATTTATATATATTATATTATTTAAATATTATATTATTATTATATTATTATTATTAATATTATATATACCCCCTCTCACCCTCCGTCTCTCACTCTCCTCCCCCTCACTCTCATTCTCTCTCACTCACGTCTCTCTCTCTCTTTCTTGCTCTCACTCTTTCCACCACCAACATTCCTATTATTAGACTTATTAGAGCTCGTTGATATAGGAATTGTAAGCTTTCCGGCCAACTAAGCATATTTTTGGAATCCCGTAAGTCTCCTCTACATTACTATGTCATTAGTTTTTCGATTTGTTATACTTGAAAAATTAGGCTTTGTCCAAATTGGTATTTTTGGGAGTCCTAAGATTAGTAAACTGAAGCTTAGACCTTGATTATGAGTTCCTCTAAATAGATTTTTCATTATTAGAGTTTTTGTTATTATTGGGAATTTTTGAATTTTTGGATATTTTGGAAAGGGGGCCTTTGATGATTTGGGATGTTTATGGTTAAATGGATAATTTTTAGATATTTATTAAGGTTATATGAGGAGATTTAACTGATGGATTCGACTGAAATTTGGACCCAAGAAAATATTGGTGGATAAAGTTTGAAATTAATGGGATTTTATGTAGGTAATTCTGTAATTCCGGATGTTGGATATGGGTTTATGGATTTATGGGATTAGTTTATACTCCACAAAAATAATATTTAATTAATAATATTTATCATTTAGTGATATTTTTTATCCGGAATAAAAAAAAATGTATGAATATATTTAGGGGTAGTTTAAGGTAAAATTGTGTTAGAATATTTAGGTAGTGTTGAGCAATATGTTAATAGATATTTATATTGATATTGTAGAGTCTCATTAAGAATTATGGAGTGACTTTGTGCGATTATCTGTGAGCTAAGGAGCAACAGGTAACTCTGGAAATTTCTTTCGTATGCTTGTGAATTATGTGTAGTTTTATTTTAATTAATTATCACACAATAATGAGTTTGTCATTTTTCAAGCATGCTTGCTTATTGCCTATTTGTTATGGAAAATAAATTATGCTTGTTTTATTTTAAGCATGCTTGAGTATGTTGAGTATATTGGGCTGATAATTATTTATGAATTATTTATGGTGTAATGATGATCGCATTTGCATCCATGAGGGGTTAAGATTTGAAGAGGAGTTATATGATAGCTGTACTACCACGTGGTAAGCCATCACTTGGTGCACAGTGGATGGCACTTGTCAGGGCCCCTCCTTCCATGTTTTCCTTTGGCCGGGATCGCATTGGAGTTGTGGGACATGTGACACCTCCTTAGTGTTATTCTTTAAGGAGGGGAGCCATAGTCCATACTTGAGCTCTGTATCTTTGGCCGGATACATCTTAGCTGTACTACCACGTGGTAAGCCATCACTCGGTGCACAGTGGATGGCACTTGTCAGGGCCCCTCCTTCCATGTTTTCCTTTGGCCGGGATCGCATTGGAGTTGTGGGACATGTGACACCTCCTTAGTGTTATTCTTTAAGGAGGGGAGCCATAGTCCATACTTGAGCTCTGTATCTTTGGCCGGATACATCTTAGGTACTGGTGAGCTTGAGATAATTCAGTTGTATGAATTAGTTCTCTATTGGACAATATGTGTTAGCCTATGGCTCCAGTCAGCGGAATAAGGATGGACGGTGAAATAAGGAGTTGCATATTGCACATATAAATATTTATTTATGAGTACAATTCATTGAGAATTTAAATGAACTTTTTCCCTATGTTGAGTATACCTAATATATATTTGAAAGCCATGAGCTGTATGAAGAATTACATGTGTATAATTGGTTAAATTAGAATTATACGTGATTTGCTTGTGTATGATAGGATTTTTCGGTAGTTACTGAGATGTCGATCTCATCCTATTATTAACATTTTCCAGGTGAATGACCTAATAGGAAGCAAGGGAAGACACTTGAGAAGTGAGCTTTGAAGGCTCTGTGTGCTACTTAAGTTTATGTTATGTTGTATTTATTTTGCCATGGACTTAAGACTTTATGTTTTATTATGTATAAATTATCGTGAAGTTTTAAGGTTTTTACTATGACGTGGGACGTATTTGAACTAAATTATCTATGCTAGATGTTGGATAATTTTTAATGCTATAATAGCATTTTGGTCAAGTGCTTGAACATGAATTTTGGGGGGTGTTACAATTTTGGTATCAGAGCTACAACGTTTCTTGGCTATTTGTTTGACTGTTTTGTTGAAAAGTTTTTTTTTTAAAAAAAAAAATTTGATCATATTAAAGGTCATGGCAAAGTAAATATCATAGCATGCGTCTTCCCTTTATTTTAGATATAGAATTTGCTTTGGTTATGCTGATTAGCTTACCTAGACTCCTCTTGGTATTATTTATAGGAGGGAAGAATGGTAAACACTCGTAGGACTAAGTCAACCCCAGTTATGCGTCCTCCCCAAAATAATGATATACGTCCTCCCCAAAATAATGACGAAATCTTACGCGATTTACGTGATTTGGTCCTAAGTATTGACCAAAGGGTAAAGAGGCATGACGATATTTTGGCTGCAAAGAAAGGTCAAGATGAGCACGTGGTAGTGGAAAATGGACCTGTTAATGAAAAAGAACCTAGTGATCAACAATCTGAAGGTGATCACTATAGAGATTTTGAGTCAAGAGGCAGCAGTGGCTCACAATCTCAACACTCCTCCGTATCCATTACCCAAGTTTGGGTTAATTTTAGGAAGTTTAATCCTCCTAAATTTGAAGGAAAGCTCGATCCAGTTGAAGCAGTGGAATGGTTGAGGCAACTAGAAAAGATCTTCAAGATTGTGGTATGCACCTCTCAACAAAAGGTGCTAATTGCGGAGCAGCTGATGCAGAAGGCAGCCCAGGAATGGTGGGACAGCACCAAACTTGATGATGTGTACTGTGATTGGGAAGAGTTTAAAGAAAAGTTCTTGCAATACTACTTTTCTGTTTCTCTTAGAGTTGAGAAGGAAACAGAGTTTCTTACTTTCCAACAAAGGAATCTGCATGAAGATGAATTCATTGCTCGTTTCAGAGAATTGTCAAAATACTGCTCGTACACTCAGAAATATAAAGACCCTAAATGGATGTGTGACCGTCTGGTGGAAAAAGCTAAGCCTGAATTAAAGACAGCTTTAGCGCCATTTCTGGATGAAATAACAAGTTTTGACAGGATGTGTAACAAGCTGCGTACCACAGCTAGAAGGATGAGGGAGGAAGAAGTTGAGAAGAGGAAGGAATTCCAGGCTCGATCTGCATCTTTCATGAGACCAGTAGGAGGGATAAGTAAGACTAACAGCCATAGCTTTAGTGGTGTGAAGAAGCGGTTTAACCGGCCTTTAAGGAATCATTCTGGTGGGCCTTCCAGGAGTCATTTCAGTGGACCACCAAGGAGTCAGTTTAGTAGAGGACAAAACTCTTTCAAGAGCTCTACAGCACCTACCATAAGTACTGCTAACAGCCAGAAGTGTGACAAATGTGGGAGGGTACACCAAGGGAACTGTCTGATCTGTTTCAAGTGTGGAAAGCCGGGCTACATCTCCAGGTACTGTGAGGATGGCTCTCGAGGAGCCAGTGATGCTAGAACTGCAATTCCAGGCAGAGTGTTTGCATTATCACAACAGGAGGCTAGTGCTGCGCCAAATTTAATTAAAGGTATTCTCAAACTCCAAGGCTTTGAAATTGAAGATTTATTTGATTCTGGTGCAACACACTCATTTATATCTGTTGCTTCTGTACCCCGTTTGAAATTGTGTGCATATGAGTTGCCTTTTGATATGATTATTTCCACACCGACTGGAGACTCGGTGAAAACTTCTAAAGCTTGTTTGAATTGTTTAATTGAGTTTGATGGTAGGACCTCCATAATAGATCTTGTATGTATACCCATGAAGGGTATTGATGTGATAGTAGGGATGGATTGGTTGTCAGCAAATGACGCCATCCTTGATTGTAAAAAGAAGACCATAGCTTTAGCGGTCTCTTTTATCCGTACAAATAGGCCACAACCAATGTTATCCGTGCATGCTGAGAAGTATATACGTAAAGGTTGTCAAGCCTATATGGTGTTCTTCTCTATCCAGGCAGAGGTGGAGAAAGGGGTGGATGAGATCATGGTGGTGAATGAATTTCCCGAGGTATTCCCAAAGGAAATGATTGGTTTGCCTCCAAAAAGAGAAGTGGAGTTTTCTATTGACCTTGCACCCGGGACAGAGCCTATATCTAAGGCCCCTTACCGGATGTCCCCATCAGAATTAGCAGAATTAAAGAAGCAGATTGAGGAGTTAATGGAACAGGGTTTCATTAGACCTAGTGTGTCTCCTTGGGGTTCGCCCGTACTCTTTGTAAAGAAGAAGGACGGGAGTTTGAGGTTATGCATTGACTATCGTCAATTGAATAAAGCGACGATAAAGAACAAATACCCTTTGCCTAGAATCGATGACCTTCTGGACCAGTTGACCGGAGCATCCATATTCTCCAAGATAGACTTAAGATCCGGCTACCACCAATTGAGGGTCAAAGCTGAAGACATCCCAAAAACTGCCTTTAGAACTAGATATGGCCACTATGAATTTCTTGTTATGCCCTTTGGGCTAACTAATGCCCCAGCTGTTTTTATGGACTACATGAACCGAATCTTTAGGCCTTACTTGGATAAATTCGTAGTTGTCTTTATCGATGATATCCTTATCTACTCTAAGGATGAGGAAGAGCATAAGGAGCATCTTCGAATTATTCTACAAGTGCTGAAAGAACATAAGCTTTATGCCAAATTGTCTAAATGTGAGTTTTGGCTCAAAGAAGTAAAATTCTTGGGTCATGTTGTATCAGCTGAAGGAGTGGCAGTGGACCCTAGTAAGATTGATGCAGTGTTGAATTGGGAGAGGCCACAAAGTGTCACAGAAATTAGAAGTTTTCTGGGATTGGCAGGCTACTACAGGAGGTTTATTAAAGGGTTTTCACAGATAGCCATACCTTTAACCAAATTGACTAAAAAGAACCAACCGTATGTTTGGGACGATAAATGTGAAGCAGCCTTTCAAGATTTGAAGACTAAGTTGACTACTGCACCGGTTCTCGTGATTCCAGATCCTACTCAGACTTTTACCCTTTACACAGATGCTTCCAAGAAAGGTCTTGGTTGTGTGTTGATGCAAAATGGTAAGGTTGTCGCTTATGCTTCACGGCAGTTGAAGCCACATGAAGAAAATTACCCTACCTATGACTTAGAGTTGGCAGCCGTAGTGTTTGCATTGAAGATTTGGAGACACCATCTCTATGGTTCGCAATTCGAGGTCTTTAGTGATCATAAAAGTTTGAAGTATTTGTTTGGCCAGAAGGAGCTTAACATGCGGCAACGAAGATGGATGGAGTTTTTGAAAGATTATGATTATGAGTTAAAGTATCATCCAGGGAAGGCAAACGTTGTAGCAGATGCCTTGAGTAGAAAGTCGATCCACGCAGCCCAGTTGATGGTCAAAGAACATAAACTGTTAGAGGATATGCAGAATATGCCTATGGATGTAATGACAGGTTTGATCGCTACTATGGAAGCACTAACCATTGAAAGTACGACTTGGAAGGAAATTAAATTTGCTCAATTTGAAGATGAGTATCTATTGAGCATTAGAGAGGAGGTTGAAGAAGGAAGGGAGTCAAAATTTGAAATTGGTGAAGATGGAATACTAAGGTATAAAGGAAGAGTTTGTCTCCCTAATGATGGAGAATTAAGGAAGCTCATACTTGATGAAGCTCATAGGAGCAAATATACTATTCACCCTGGAGCAACCAAGATGTATCATGATCTAAAGCGGAATTGGTGGTGGCAAGGTATGAAGAAAGATGTGACAGAATTTGTTACTCGTTGTTTGACTTGTCAGAAAGTCAAAATTGAGCACCAGAAACCCTCAGGGTTAATGCAAAACTTACAGATTCCAGAATGGAAATGGGATAGCATCTCAATGGATTTTATCATGGGTCTACCTACAACTGCATCTGGAAACAATGCCATTTGGGTAATTGTCGATAGATTGACCAAGTCAGCACACTTCCTAGCTATCAGGGCAGATTACTCTCTTGAGAAGCTAGCGCGTATCTATTTGAAAGAGATCATAAGATTACATGGGATTCCAGCGAGTATTATATCAGATCGAGATCCACGTTTCACTTCAAGGTTTTGGAGATCATTGCAGGATGCCATGGGTACTCGGTTAAAATTCAGTACTGCCTATCATCCCCAGACAGATGGACAAACAGAGCGGACTATTCAAACTCTAGAAGACATGTTGAGAGCCTGTGCAATTGAATTGAAGGGAAGTTGGGATAGTCACCTTCCTCTAGCAGAGTTTGCCTACAACAACAGTTATCACTCAAGTATTGAGATGGCTCCTTATGAGGCATTGTACGGAAGGAAGTGCATATCTCCTCTTTGTTGGACAGAATTGAGTGAGAGAAGTTTGTTAGGTCCGGATTTAGTGAATCAGACTACTCAAAAGATTAAGATGATACAACAGAAATTGCTTACCGCCCAAAGCAGACAGAAGAGTTATGCTGATAGGAGAAGGCGACCATTGGAATTCATGGTAGGAGAGCATGTGTTCCTGAGAGTTACCCCGATGACTGGAATAGGAAGATCGATTCAAGCAAAGAAGCTCACCCCTCGTTTCATGGGTCCTTATGAAATTTTAGAGAGAGTGGGACCAGTGGCTTACAGAATTGCATTGCCTCCGCAGTTATCGAATCTCCATGATGTTTTCCATGTTTCTCAGTTGAAGAAATATCATGCAGACCCTTCTCATGTGATTGAGCCTGAGGAGGTCGAGTTGAGAGAAAACTTGACATATAAAGCTGAGCCGAAGAAGATTTTAGACGTTAAGGATAAGCAATTGAGGAACAAGACGATTAGACTAGTTAAGGTATTTTGGAGAGGTATGACTCCAGGGGATGCGACCTGGGAAACCGAAGAGCGCATGCGACGAGAGTACCCTTACTTATTCCCTGGGTAAGCTAGGTTTATTGAGTGATTTTATATGTTGTAAGTGTTGTGTTCGTTTGTTTTGGGGTTATGTTAGCAGAATTTTGGGGACAAAATTCTTAAAAAGGTGGGGAGATTTGTAACATCCTAAAAATTAATTGAGGATTTAGTGGGGGTAAATAGGAATTGATTAATGATAAATAATGGATTATGAGAATATTTGAAGGATTTTGAGGTATCTTTGAGGATTTTAAAGGCCTAGCTTTTCCCTTATTTGGACAATAATAATTTTGGGAGAGATTATTTTTAGACTCAAAAGAGGATATTATAGGAGGAAATAAATAAAGAATACTATGGGAAAATTTTGAGAGTGAAAAGAAAATTTTTTGTTCAAAAGAAATATCTTATTTGGGAATTTTAAGGCCTAGTAGTATATTTTCTCTCTTCCTACTCACAAAATATTTCCTGCCGACAGTCTCTTTTCTTCCTGTGCACTTTTACTGTTTCAATTATTAATTCATCAACCAATCACACTCAACTACTATTTATATATATTATATTATTTAAATATTATATTATTATTATATTATTATTATTAATATTATATATACCCCCTCTCACCCTCCGTCTCTCACTCTCCTCCCCCTCACTCTCATTCTCTCTCACTCACGTCTCTCTCTCTCTTTCTTGCTCTCACTCTTTCCACCACCAACATTCCTATTATTAGACTTATTAGAGCTCGTTGATATAGGAATTGTAAGCTTTCCGGCCAACTAAGCATATTTTTGGAATCCCGTAAGTCTCCTCTACATTACTATGTCATTAGTTTTTCGATTTGTTATACTTGAAAAATTAGGCTTTGTCCAAATTGGTATTTTTGGGAGTCCTAAGATTAGTAAACTGAAGCTTAGACCTTGATTATGAGTTCCTCTAAATAGATTTTTCATTATTAGAGTTTTTGTTATTATTGGGAATTTTTGAATTTTTGGATATTTTGGAAAGGGGGCCTTTGATGATTTGGGATGTTTATGGTTAAATGGATAATTTTTAGATATTTATTAAGGTTATATGAGGAGATTTAACTGATGGATTCGACTGAAATTTGGACCCAAGAAAATATTGGTGGATAAAGTTTGAAATTAATGGGATTTTATGTAGGTAATTCTGTAATTCCGGATGTTGGATATGGGTTTATGGATTTATGGGATTAGTTTATACTCCACAAAAATAATATTTAATTAATAATATTTATCATTTAGTGATATTTTTTATCCGGAATAAAAAAAAATGTATGAATATATTTAGGGGTAGTTTAAGGTAAAATTGTGTTAGAATATTTAGGTAGTGTTGAGCAATATGTTAATAGATATTTATATTGATATTGTAGAGTCTCATTAAGAATTATGGAGTGACTTTGTGCGATTATCTGTGAGCTAAGGAGCAACAGGTAACTCTGGAAATTTCTTTCGTATGCTTGTGAATTATGTGTAGTTTTATTTTAATTAATTATCACACAATAATGAGTTTGTCATTTTTCAAGCATGCTTGCTTATTGCCTATTTGTTATGGAAAATAAATTATGCTTGTTTTATTTTAAGCATGCTTGAGTATGTTGAGTATATTGGGCTGATAATTATTTATGAATTATTTATGGTGTAATGATGATCGCATTTGCATCCATGAGGGGTTAAGATTTGAAGAGGAGTTATATGATAGCTGTACTACCACGTGGTAAGCCATCACTTGGTGCACAGTGGATGGCACTTGTCAGGGCCCCTCCTTCCATGTTTTCCTTTGGCCGGGATCGCATTGGAGTTGTGGGACATGTGACACCTCCTTAGTGTTATTCTTTAAGGAGGGGAGCCATAGTCCATACTTGAGCTCTGTATCTTTGGCCGGATACATCTTAGGTACTGGTGAGCTTGAGATAATTCAGTTGTATGAATTAGTTCTCTATTGGACAATATGTGTTAGCCTATGGCTCCAGTCAGCGGAATAAGGATGGACGGTGAAATAAGGAGTTGCATATTGCACATATAAATATTTATTTATGAGTACAATTCATTGAGAATTTAAATGAACTTTTTCCCTATGTTGAGTATACCTAATATATATTTGAAAGCCATGAGCTGTATGAAGAATTACATGTGTATAATTGGTTAAATTAGAATTATACGTGATTTGCTTGTGTATGATAGGATTTTTCGGTAGTTACTGAGATGTCGATCTCATCCTATTATTAACATTTTCCAGGTGAATGACCTAATAGGAAGCAAGGGAAGACACTTGAGAAGTGAGCTTTGAAGGCTCTGTGTGCTACTTAAGTTTATGTTATGTTGTATTTATTTTGCCATGGACTTAAGACTTTATGTTTTATTATGTATAAATTATCGTGAAGTTTTAAGGTTTTCACTATGACGTGGGACGTATTTGAACTAAATTATCTATGCTAGATGTTGGATAATTTTTAATGCTATAATAGCATTTTGGTCAAGTGCTTGAACATGAATTTTGGGAGGTGTTACAGGTTTGGGTTTGACAGAGTGTTAAAGAGAGGATAGAATGAATGCAAATGAATGCAACGGTGAAAAATGGAAGTTATATAATTTTTGGAGAGAGAAATATTACAGTTAGAAAATTACCATTGAGGAGTTCAATCGATGGGTACACTAACCATCGATGGTTACCTGAGGTTTTCTTGCGATAGGTGAGAGTTTAATCGATGGCTGGATGATTGCTTGATGGATAATGTTGTGCTCAAATGGTCCCCTCGCTGAACACTCAGTTGCTTATAGAGTATTCCTTCCCCATTACTCGATGGACCTTCTAGGCTATTGATTGTTTGCATCAATAGATGGATGGAGTTGCCATCGATGAATCTTGGTCTTCAATGAGATTTGATCTTTTGATGGATCTTGATGCTCGATGGATGTTTTGACTTTTTACTCAAAGAACTTAAGGATTTACTCGAGTATTTTGTCAACAATCGATCTCCACTTGATATCACATTAATGGCTATTCATCAAGTTGAATCAATGGATGAGAGAGCTATCAATGGAACTATAATTTTCCTGCAACATGACCTGCAAGAAATTGTAGGTCACTCTGATGCCTAAATTAGTGTCTTATCATCAAAATAAATTAAATTTAAAAGTAAATTATTGACAGGAGATGAGTTTGAAGGATGATACTTATTTACAGTTCATTGGGGTTTACCATTCCCAATTCTCTTCTGATATACATGAATTGTTCAATAGCAAGAGGTTTGGTGAAGATATCTGCTAACTGTAAGTGGGTTGGAATGAATTCCACCTTGACATCTTTCTTTTGGACATGGTTACTGATGAAGTGATATCTCACATCTATGTACTTGGTCCTTGTATTATGAACTGGATTCTTGGCCAAGCTGATTGTACTGGTGTTGTCACAAAGAATTGGAACTTCTAGGAACTCCATTCCCAGATCCCTCAATTGATGCTTAAGCCATAGGACTTGAGCACAGCAACTTGCAGCAGCAATATATTCAGCTTCTGTGGATGACAATGACACATTGTTCTATTTCTTGATAAACCATGACACCAAAGAGCCTTCAAGGAACTCACATTGACGACTGGTACTCTTTCTGTTTATTTTGTACCCAGCATGGTCTGAGTTTGAGTAAGTAATAAGATATTCTTGAGTTCATTTAGGATACCATAGACCAAGCTCCTGTGTGCCAAAAAATATCTCATAATTCTTTTCACATTCTTCAGGTGAGATTCTTTTGGCTTTGCTTGTTATGTGGCACACATCCCCACACTAAATTGGATGTCAGGTCACAAGTTAAATAGAAGGGATCTAATCATTCCTCTATATGTGGATTGGTTGACGTCCTTTCTTTTCTCATTAGATCCAGCATAGCAGTAGAGCTCATTAGAGTGTCTTCTTCTTTAGATAGATCAATTCCAAATTTCTTTAGAATTTCCTTCACATATCTTGTTTGAAAGACAAAGCTCCCATTCTTTCTTTGCTTTAACTGGAGGCCTAGGAAGAAGTTCAATGAAAATGGCAGGAAATACACAAGAGGAGGGTGAATTGTGTATCTCAAATTTTTCAAACTAAGATAAGAATCAAAGGCATAGGGTTTATACTGGTTCGGTCCAACTCTTGACCTTCGTCCAGTTCTCCAACTAAGTTGGGTTCCACTAGTGACTCAGGATTAAACCAGGTTCCTAAACACCTTACAACTCAGAGAATTTCTTCATTAAGATCTCACTATCTCACCAAATTCTCTCCCCTTACACTTTGTAAGATTACAATCATTTCCTCTAGGATCCCACTATCCCAAGGAAATCATACAATGAAAGGATTACAGATTGACAGGCTAGCTCACTCACGTGAGCTGATAAAATTACAGTTGAAAGAACAAATGAGAGAACTCAGAATACTTGGATTGGTTGTAGTTTGAACTGATAGTTGGATAGCACTTAATTCTCTACCTTCCAAGTTTTGAGCTTCAAGGTTTTTATACATTGTTGGAAAATCTGGCCGTTGAAGCTTCCGAGTTTGCCGTTATGAGAGAAGGATGAACTGGAGTGTTATAATGGATTTAGTCCTTGCATTTAATGCTCCAGATGTTGTATTGTGCTCTATTATATTGCCTCTTGCCTTCTCTCTTTTTGGATTAAGACTTTGTCCAGTGTGACGTAAGCAACTTTGTTTCTCTATGTTAAGGTTGGTTTTCGTGTCCAACGTAAACTTCCTGAAATAGGTCATGTAAGATCTTCCAAATATAAAGTTTGTTAGACATTAGAAGAGTAATTAATTTTGAAATTTTTAGTCTGGCAATCGATGGAGCGATGGCCAATCGATGCTACTCATGTCCAGCATTCGATGGCTTTCAAATTGGTCCTATTTTCTTCAGATTGTTACCTGCAACACTCGATGGAAATATTAGATATTGATTAAAATCAATATGTAGCAATTGATTGGAGCTATGTCAATCGATTACTAAGCTTTAATTGATTGTTTTTCTTACTGATCGATGGCTGCCTATTTTCATCGAAGAACGGTAACAATCGATTACGCTTAGTGTCAATCGATTGATGGTGACCAATCAATTGTACTTACAAATATTTATATTAAAAGATTGAGTTAGCACTCGATTTGAAAAATACCAACAATCGATTGTAGTAAGCAGTATTTGATTGAAACTTCTACAATCGATAGGCAATCGATGTCCAATCGATTGAGGGACCTGAAGTTCAATTGATTGCTGTTTGGCTATCGATTGTTCTTAACTTAGTTTTTCAAACTTGTTTCAAAACAATTTTTAAGTTAAGATATCTATAATTTTCATATCCTTAATCATTTTTGGTTATCACCAAAATTCTAAGGTTCAACATTCAATTCTCCCATCTTGGACATCTCAAATTCTCACTGCATCAACTTAATAAATTCTTGATAAAGAGTTTCATCAGTAGCACAAAAAATAATCTCATCTAGATAGATTTGTATTATAAGCATCTTCTTATATTTTTACAGAATAAATAGGGCAGTGTCTACTTTTCCCCCGGCTAAACCTTTTCCTAAGAGGAAACTACTAAGCCTTTCATACCAAGCTCTTGGAGCTTGTTTGAGACAATATAAAGCCTTTTTAAGTTTGAAAACATGGTCAGATTTAGGAGAGTTTTCAAAACCAGAGAGCCGTTCAACATATACTTTCTTCCATGATATATACATTAAGAAAGGGACTCTTCACATCCATTTGATAGAGTTTAGAGTTTTTTATGGATGTAAAAGCTAAAAGAAGTCTTATCGCTTCTAATCTTACCACTGGGGCAAAAGTTTCTACATAATCTATGCCTTCTTCCTGGTTATATCCTTTGTCCACAATCCTTGCCTTGTTTTTCACAATCATGCCAGATTAATCAAGTTTGTTTTTGAAAACTCACTTAGTTCCAATTACTGGATAATTCAGAGGTATAAGAACCAAGTATGAAACTTGGTTTCTTTCAAATTGATTGAGTTCTTCTTGCATTGCAATCACTCAATCAATGTTAGAGAGGGCTTCTTTAACACAAGAAGGCTCAATTTCTAAGATAAATGTAGAGAATCACATTTCTTCTCGAATCTGCCTTCTAGTCTTTACACCACCACCAATTTCACCTATGATTTGTTCTGGTAGATGATACTTATAATGTCTCCAAGCTTTAGGTTCAGCTGGTTCATCCGTAGGATCATCCTCCGAAGCTTCATGATTAGATTCATCAGGTGAACTTATTGGTTGTGTGACTGATTGATTCTCCGAATGGTTTTCAATAGGTTTTAAAGGGATCTTATCCTCATCATCAGATTTCTTAAAAGAGTCAGTTTCATCGAAAACCACATGAATAGATTCTTCAACAACATAAGATCTTTTGTTGAAGACCCTTTATGCTTTAATCTATTTGAATAACCAATAAAAATTCCAACATAAGCTTTGATATCGAATTTACCTAAATTTATCTTCCCATTATTGTAGATGTAGTATTTGGATCCAAATACCTTCAAGTGGGCTACATTTGGTTTTCTACCTTGATAAAGCTCAGAGGGTGTCTTATTCATGCTTGATCTGATGTAAACTCTATTTGATATGTAATATGCAGTGATCATTACATCAGCCTAGAATCCTTGGGAGACACCCTTCTCATTGAGCATGGTTCTGGCCATTTCTGTCATAACTCTATTCTTTCTTTCCACAACACCATATTGCTTAGGTGTTCTTGGTGCTGAGAAGTTGTGATGGATTCCGTTTGATTCACAGAAGTCAGCAAAATCGCTGCTATCAAATTCTTCACCATGATCTGTCCTTGTTGATGCAATTGCACTGTTTCTTTCTTTCTGCAGTTTCTTAGTAAACAGTAAAAAGGCATCAAAACCATCATGCTTAGTGGAAAGGAACAAGGTCCACGTAATTCCTCCTGTACTTTTAACCCAGCTGGATCTATCAGATCCATATGCACCAATTCTGATGGTCTTACTAAGGAGAATATCTTCTTAGGTTTGAAAGAGGATTTTGTTTGTTTCCCTTTGGCATGCTTCATAGATTAAATTTGACTTAACTTTAAGTTCAGGTATGCCTAGTACAAGGTCATTTTTAACAAGCTTGCTTAGTTGAGACATGTTTACATGTGCTAGTCTCCTATTCCATAGCCAACAATTTTTAGTGTTACTAATCAAGCATTTTTGTTGCATTGGATGATTGAGATTAACTGTGTAATAGTTTCAATCTCTGCTAGCTCTTAATTTACATTTTAGAGCAGCCTTACCAATATCTAAGTCTTTCTTATCAACTATCTTGCATTCATCAGAATAAAAAATGATCCAGTTACCTTTGTCAGCAGTTTGACTTACACTTAGAAGGTTGTGCTAGAGACCTTCAACAAGGTAGATATCCTTCACAGTTCTTCCATTGAATGTATGAAGGACTGATCATCCTTGTGTTGTCTTATGGCTAGAGTTGTAAGAGACATGTTCTCTTAAGGTCTTACCCCCATCAGTTGTCCAGCTTATTGCGTTATACTTGTTTTCTAGTTGATCCGTTTCCTTTATTCCATGATTTAGTTGTCAAGTCCTTTTTTCTAACATAGTTAGATTAAATTGTGTTTTATAAGGGGAATTTTTATTAACCAGGTTAGCAGTTGCTCTTTTCTAACATTGTTAACGTTTTTAAAGTTTGCAAAGTTTTTTTTATATCCATGATAGTGTCTTTTTAATGTTTTAGAAGTTCTCTTTCCTATCATGGATAGATTCTTTAATATGTGAAGGGAAGTGTAATGGAACCTAGACCAATTTGGCTGAGAACTCGCCGGATCGGGTGGGGAGCCAGTCCGAGTTAGTGTGTAGTTCTGGGTGGGTTGGCCCAGATCAGATTGGAACTCGTTCCAACCCGGTCCTAAGGTGAGTCACTTAAGTTGGTTTTTCCCTTACCGTAACGAATGTCTTTTGTTAACTCGGTCGGATGGGCAAAAATAATCATCAGTGATTACTGGAGCTGTTTCTCTCCGGTGGTCTTTGGAGGCTGAGGGAGAAAGAAAGGGGGAGGCAGAAGATGATGAAGAGAGCAAGATGATGGTGAATGGAAGAAGATATGCCAAATCGAATTTGGCCGAACAAAGTTTTTCTTCATCGAAGAAAGAAGAAGGAAGAAGAGAAAAGAAATAAGAAAGAAGAAGCTAATGCCATGGTGATATGCCCAAGTTTGAGATAAGGAACCTGTTGAGTGTTGAAAGAAAGTCCCTTCTCATGATGTGTGTCTTCCTTCTCATGATCTGTGTATTGAAAGAAAATATCAAAATAGTCATCATCAAGTGGTAGAGAGAAAAGCAATGAAGAGAAGGGAAAAATTAATAGAGAAAATTCAAATTTAGATTAAAAAATATGGTTATGTATTAAAAAGGATAAGAGATAAAATTCTAACTAAAATAAAAAAATAATTTGATATTTTGCTAATATTCGGTACTTAGGTACTAATTATTAAATAATTTTGGTATTATTAGGTGGTAGTATTATATGATTTCAATTTTTCCAACAAATTTTAAAGAATGTTGAATACTTGAAAATGATTTTTTGTTATTGATTTGAAAACAATTTTTTGTTATTGATTTAAAAAAATTGTTTAGTATTACTAGTGTAGTGATGAAAGGGTTGTAGGTGAAAATATTTTGTTATCATATGCCTATTTTGGTATGATGAATAATTAGTACTATGTATTAATTGGTTGCTAACTGTTTTTTGCTTCATTGAATGATAGTATGATATGATATGATGATGTGAATTTGTCAAAGAATATTGTTACTTGAATGATTTTTTGGTTAATGGTTTAATGTGGTAAATGAAATTATTCTTTGGATTTTTGGAAGTTGTAATATGTATTTTAAATAACTTTTTTAATTTTTTATTCTTTACCGGGCTGGCTCCCGAGCTGATTATGAACTAACCCACTGATTATTGACCCACTACCTAGACCGGGTTAGGTGTCAGTCCGACTTTAATTACTTTGGTGAAGGGAGTTTTGTAATTGGCAGGAATGCACAAGAGGGGGTGAATTGTGCTTTCTAAAACTTAGATGGATAAAACAGAATTTATACTGGTTCAGCCCAAACTCTTGGCCTACGTCCAGTTCTCCAACTTTCAGTTGGGTTCCACTAATTCTCAAGATTCAAACAGGCTCTTGAGTGCCTTTACAGATGATCTTTCAGTAAGAACTCATTCTCACAGATCACTCCCCCTTACAACTTGTAAGAATACAACCCTTTCCTCTAGGATCCCACTATCCCAAGGAAATCGCTCAACAGATAAGTAATTCAGAATTACAAAAGCCTGCTCACACACTTGAGCTGATAGTATTACAGACTGAAGAACAGATGAGAGAACTCAGATAGTATTGATTGCAGTAGAAAATTGTAGTTGGATATCACTTAATGCTCTATACCAACCAATGTCAACTTTAACTCCTTTTATAGTCTCTTTAGATTTTCTACCCGTTGGAGTAGTTGAGTTTCTATGCTCTAGTCGTGAAGCTGAGAGGGTAGAAGATATGGAGAATGATGATGATTCTAAGTTGCATTTAATGCTCCAGTATGAAGTTTGTGTGCTTTTTTCTCTTTTCCTCATTTCTCATTCAGTGTACTGTGCCAGAAGACTAGATTGCTGTGAGTAACGGCTCTCTGTTTATGTTTTTTTGTGTCTAACGTAAATTGCCTGAAATAGCAACAAGTACATCTTGCAATATAAAGATAGTTAGTCATAAGAAAAGAAACAAATTTGAAAATCTTCAGTCTTCAATCGATTGCTAGAGCTGTCAATCGATTGGTGTTTCTGGCCGTCAATCAATTGCCTTCAAGTTGGTTCAGATTGCTACCTGCATCACTCGATTGAAATGTTAGCTATCGAATAAAAACTTAGTTAGTCAATCGGTTGCTTGATCTTTCAATCGATTACCTCATCTCAATAGATTGATTAAGCTTCAATCGATTATCCAGTCCTTGATTTCAAAGTAAGTTCCAATCAATTGCTTATCGATTGTACATCGATTGCAGTCTCAATCGATTGCAGTTACAATCAATCGATTGATCGTAGACTGATAACTTAGAATGATTTTGAGCTTCAATCGATTATACATTCTTCCTATCGATTCACAGTTCTCAATCGATATGCCATCGATTACATAATACTTTCTCCAACCGATTGCCTGTTCTTTCCATCGATTGCTTAACTTAGATTTTGAGAAATAGTTTTTCTAAGAATTTCTTTAAGTTAAGATCTCATAAACCTATAGCCTAAGTCATGTTTGGTTATCATCAAAATTCAAAGTTCAACAAGTTTTCCTAACCATGACAGCCCTTATCAAATTGAATATGGAACTTCTTTTGCTATCATAGTGAGACCAAATTTTGTGCAAGTCACTTTCTTTTATAACTATGATATACTTTCTATTGTATTTAGAAACCCTTTTTCTATAATAGCTAGGCAACTATATTTTGGGCTCCAATAAAATTTAAGAAAAGTCTTTCTCTACCTACGATAGTATCATTCACTAAGTTAATACATTTTCCTGTCATAGTTAGTCTTGACCAAATGTATTATGTTTGGATTAGTTGTTAATAAAGGGATTTAGAAAACAAATGTTACACCTTGCATCTTATAATGTTACAATGATAAGTAGTTGACCTTTCTCAATTCTTAAAAAGAAATGCAACTATTCACTCAAAAAATAAAGAAATGTAAATAAGCATCTTACATAAATCTTGTCATATTTTTTTTTCAATTCCTTTATCTTATAATAGATATGCTTCGATAAGTAATTCGTACCACACCTCTAGTTCAGCATTCGGCAAAGATCAAATTGTTCGTTTCTTTTGAAACACATTTCATTCTTTATGAGATCTGAAGAAGACAGATGGTGATCATGCATATATCGGAATAAGAAATGGAAAAGCTTTCGGAAAAGTACCTTCCTTTATTATTAACAGTTCCTATCAGTCATTCGAACCAAACCAGACTGATTAAACCTCTTATTTAGTTCCTATAAAGGATTCGAAGAGGAAAAAAATGAAGAAAGTTGGACCCATTTTGAATTCTCCAAAAGCTCTAAATTTTCCATTTTGAAACTGAGAATTTCTTAATAAAAATTGGAGGGAATGAAGTTAGAATCACTTACCCAATGATTAGAAGCTTAGGAACCCTCCTAAGACCTCAATCCACTGGAACCATAGCTTCTCCCATCTCCTCTCTTCTACTTTCTCTCTTTTCTTCCTCTTTTCTGCCATTGAAACATGACCGCAAAATTTATATTTTCACGTTCTCGCTTTGGTGACCAAGTCTGCTTGCAAGCGGTTTGGAACACAAATTTTTTACCTTTGATATCTCCTTGCTTTGGAGAGCAAGCTTGCTCGCAACGGCGAGTGAGGCAGAGAGCTTTTATGTTAAATGCTTGTCTGCTTCGGCGAGCAAAGTCCTTCGCCAAGGCAAGAGACACACATATTTTTGCGTTTGTAATCCTTGCTCACCGCGGTGAGAGGACTTGTTCACTGCGATGAGGGAGGCAGAAATTTTCTTCCAATTTTCTCTTCTTCAATTTCATACTCTAATTCCTCAGTCTTCTAATCCAAACTTCAAATCAATGCAAGGATCAATTAATCATCAATTTAACCTACTAGATAACCTCAATGAACCTCCAATCCACCAATGAATCATTCCTATATAGCCATATAACTCAATCACAATAACTTCAATCAATTCAAACACAAACATTTCAACTTTCTATTTCTATCATATACCTTTCCAATCTAAACACAATTTCTCATTCTCATTAGACCAATAACCTCAATCAATCACTATTAAATTATAACTAACCCTTAAATTAAAATATAGGAAGTTACAGTTGAAGTTTGATGTTATATTACAAACCTGAAGATTCACAAATGGAAGTGAACCATGGACTTGAAATTTACCCAGACCAAGTACCACCTCAGATCACAATAAGAGGTACCAGCAATGTTGGAAAATTGATCTACCTAATGCACACCAGGCCAAAAATATTTTATGCAATAAATGTAGTAATTAGTATATGAACACGCTAAGCAAAGATCATTCGAATACTGATTGTGGTTTTTGATGAATAAAAGCACCACAATTGAAGGATAGATGGAAATTGATTGGACTTGGAATCACACTAGTAGAAAATCTACATGAGGTTGTTTTCCAATTGTTGGCAACCTTGTTCATGGAAAAGTAAGAAACAAAAGGTTCTGGCAAGGCCCAACTTTGAAGGAGAGTACATAAGCATGAGTCATAATGTGTGTGAGCTTGTTGTGGAAACCTATCATTTGCATTGGTTCTATTTTGAGCCAGAGTAGAAAGTAAACAACATTCCAATTTATTTACAAAATTTTTAGTGTTCACACTTTCTATATTTGCTTTGCCATTACTACTATCAAGAGTCTTTTTTTATTAGGGAATATAACATTCAAAAGCTAAACAAACTTAATTGAATTCAAATATAAAAATAACACAAACTGTTTTGATAAAATGACTTAGTTTTTTTAGTTTTTTTCTTTTGGCAAAAATATAACAGTAATATACTTTTCATAAGATGCATAATGTAATTAAAAACACCACATACTTAGTATTGGGGGAATATATGGTATACTTCCTTTGATCTTAAATACAATGCATAAATATGTATTTTACTCAAATCAATAAAATTAGTTAGAGCTAGCTTGACTAAATAAATTTGTAAGATTTTTTTTCATATAACATTCAAAAGCTAAACAAACTTAATTGAATTCAAATATAAAAATAACACAAACTGTTTTGATAAAATGACTTAGCTTTTTTAGTTTTTTTCTTTTGGCAAAAATATAACAGTAATATACTTTTCATAAGATGCATAATGTAATTAAAAACGCCACATACTTAGTATTGGGGGAATATATGGTATACTTCCTTTGATCTTAAATACAATGCATAAATATGTATTTTACTCAAATCAATAAAATTAGTTAGAGCTAGCTTGACTAAATAAATTTGTAAGATTTTTTTTTCATATTTATCCTTAATTAATTGTTGATATTCCATTTTAAAATTCATAAATTCTTTTCTCCCAAACCATATTTAATGAAGGGAAGTTGCCAGAAAAGACTCCTAAAACATGAAAATGATACTAAGGTGTACTAAATTTTTAAAAAGACGTTTGAGTAATATGGATATGTCCTTTAATAATAATAAAGAAAATGTCCAAATTATCCGTAGATTATTTTGAAAATCAAATAGAGAGTTGGAAAAACTGAAAAAGAAGCTGGTAAATTCAAATAGAGATTTGGTAAACCCAAAAACGAAGTTGGTAAAGTGGATATAAGTTGGTAAACTGATACAAATATTGGGAAGTAACTTTACCACCTGATAAGTGCATTACAGAAGTTGATAATCACAAATAGAGATTTGGTAAACCAAAAAATGAGGTTATTAATTAATAAAGTGTAAATATGAGTTGGTAAACTAACACAAATATATGGAAGTAAATTTACCACCTAGTAAGTGCATTACAAAAGTTGGTAATCACAAAAGTGTAGCAATGTCGTCTTAAAATCATGAAGACATTAACAATAGCCACATCATGATCCACATTAAAATGGTTAAATATAATTTTAGCCAATGAACTATTGCGTAAGTATTATCTGGCACAAGTATTAATAAACGGCATCTTCTATGTCAATTAAGTTTTAAAATTGAGCAAAATTGCCAACACCTTCAGATGATACTAAACGACGTTAAATCCATGCCACATGTCGACTCGTTATTGGTCCACATCAGTTATTTTGATATGCCGGCAATCCACGATCATTTTGCTACATCTGACGGTGTTAACCATTTTCCTCAATTTTAAAACATGGTTGGCATACAAGATGCCGTTTATTAATACTTGTGTTAGATGATTCTTACGCAGTAATTCATTGGCCAAAATGATATTTAACTCACATTAGAATAAAGATGAACATTTTTTGCCTTGAAAGTGTTTCGAGGAACAATTTTGCTCCATAAGTTTTTTGAACTTCTTGGGCAAGATTGTACTCAAAAAAATTTTGGAAACGAAGAAAACCTTTAGAATAAAAGTGATTAATCTTTATTTCTGACATGACCATGACACAACGTCCGTTACTGTTTATGAGAATCCAAGATGACATTACTACACATTTTATACTTTCTGGATGTTGGCCCCACAATAATTTCAAGCCAAAATCGCTATTACCTTTAACATTTTCACAATTACTAGTTATTTGAATCACTCAACAGATTATCCACAAGTTTTAGCGTGTCCAAATACGTCTCCAATTACTATAGTATCATAATTGATTAGTAAATGTCTATACCATCTAGGTGAGTGGCTAGTAAATGCTTTAAATTTAGTCAATAATAATGTCTTTTACTTTGGATCACGAACGCATCTCAATAAATATCTTGTTTTAAGTCTAGTGAAAACATTTTGAACTAATAAAATACACAAACAAGTATAATTTGTATCTAAATCTAAAATCAGACAAAATATGTGTAAATTATAGATTATATAATATAAAGGGAAAATTCCAGAAAAAGACTTTCGAATTACCAAAAGGACACTTTGATACAGCGAATTTTGAAAATGACCAGTCAGTACAATTTCGTACAGTGACTAAATTGTCCTTTAACAAATTTAAAGGAAAAGTCGAAAATACCCCTGGTTTAATTATTTATTTTTTTTAGTAATGGGTCACCACCACCCGCCACCGCCGGCAGGGGCCCACCCGCCACGTGGCAGCCCCCAACACGCCACGTGGCAGTGTGCCACACTGCCACGTGGCATGTTGGGGGAGGGGGCAAAATAAATGGAAAAGTGGAGGGGGTGGGAATCGAACCTACCCCCTCCACATGTTATATATATTGCAAACAATATATATTCCATATTTTATTCGTTCTCAAAAACGTTCAAGGGATTCCCAACTTCTGGAAGCTGGTAAATGGTAATGTACATGTTGGGAATCCCTTAACAGAAGTTGGGAATCCTTTATGAGAAGTTGAGAATCCTTTGAACGATTCTGGTAACATGGAGGAAGATTTGGTAAAGTATTTTGGAAGTTGGTAAATGGTAATGTACATGTTGGGAATCCCTTAACAGAAGTTGGGATTCCCTTATGAGAAGTTGGGAATCCCTTGAACGTTTATGGTAATAAGGAGGAAGATTTGGTAAAATATTTTGGAAGTTGGTAAATGGTAATGTACATGTTGGGAATCCCTTAACAGAAGTTGGGATTCCCTTATGAGAAGTTGGGAATCACTTGAACGTTTTTGAGAACGAATAAAACATGGAATATATATATTGTTTGCAATATATATAACTCGATTCTCACCCCCTCAACTTTTCCATTTATTTTGCCCCCTCCCCTAACACGCCACGTGGCAGTGTGCCACATTGCCACGTGGTGTGTTGGGGGGCTGCCACGTGGCGGTGTGGGCCAGCCGCCACTTGGCTGGGTGGGCCCCCGTCGGTGGTGGTGGAGGCCCATTATTAAAAAGAAATAATTGAATCAGGGGTATTTTCGAATTTTCCTTTAAATTTGTTAAAGGACAATTCAGTCACCGTACGAAATTGTACTGACTGGTCATTTCCGAAATTCGCTGTATCAAAGTGTCCTTTTAGTAATTCGAGAGTCTTTTTCTAGAATTTTCCCTAGTATAAATTTATGAAAGGAAAAGGCTTCAAAGCAGTGAACAAAAACTCGGACCGGTCAAACCATGAACCGCCCACAAATCCGGTCTGGGTGAGGTATTGGCCAGGAGGGAAGTTAAACCGATGGAGGACAATCCAACCTGCCCAAAACCCGGGCGACCCTGTCAAAACCGGCTCTCTCTCTCTCTAAAAAAAACGTGATTTTTTTATTTTGTTATAATTCACCTAATTACCAACTTTCACTTCACTTAATTTTAGAAGCCAATAAACTATAATATTTTAAATGCTATTATACTTGCATATGTTTAGTATTTAATTGTTATTGCTCTTAGTATTTGTAATTTAGTCTGTGGATTATAGAATAATATTTATTTTCACCTGTAATCAACTAGTATTTTATATTTTTCCCTCTATAGAAATATTAAAATATTCATATTTGATAAATCATGCATACTTATCTATATTTACATTTTGATATTATTGATTATTAATATTAATGTTAATAAAATTTTATTATTTTAATATAACCGATCTGATCCGATCCGATTATTAACCATTGAACTAGTGTCTTATCCAGTTTGATGTCTAATCCAATTTTTTGAACCTTACTTGACGATTAATTTTTTTTAACAAAAGGAACCTCTTCTCTGCTACATTTCCGCTGTCAGTCTTCTCCTATCTTATCAATAGTTTCCTATTTCTCTCTCTCTAATATAAAAAGGAATCCAATTAAAATAACAGGGGTCCTCCCACGTGCGGGTTTTTGGACAAACCGCCCATTCTCACGTGCCCCTACTCTCTCTCTATCTCTCGGAGTATGTAGCCACGCAGCTTTTACTCCAACTATTTAATTTAACACCCCCCCACTCCCTCCATTGGACTAGTACATTCACAGAAACCTGCACTCTCTTCTCCATTTCACACTCTCTCTCTCTTTCCACTTTTACACAAACAAAAAGCACCCCTCCTCCCTCTCTCTCCCTCCCTCTCCTCACCAAACCCCATTGCTAGAATAGAAAGCTACCATCTACCCATTTTTTGACCCCCTAAAATAAAGATATATCGAGAGAGAGAGAGAGAGAGAGAGAGAGAGATAGATGGACTTCGAAGGGAACAGCATGTTTTGTGGGAATAATAATAGAGACCAAAACGGTGGTGGAAACAGTAACAACAGTACAAACTTTTCTTGGGATTTATGGGAAACACCTTCTTCTAACAATTCTCTCCTCATCAACAACACTTTCTACTCCTCCTCCGCCGCCGATACGGCGGAGACCACAGCGGCCGTCCCCACCAGCCGCCACGAGGCCAGCCTAGCCAACGCCCTCATGTTCCTCCCCCAAGCTGATCGTGACCACGGCGGCGCCGTCGCCGGCGGCCACCACCACCACCACCACTGTCACTCCGGCGATGGGGCCCACGTGCATGTGGACCCACATCTGATGTGTTTGAAGCTGGGGAAGAGGCACTATTTTGAGGATGCTAATGGTCCTCTTGGCGGCGGCGGCGGCGGAGGGTTTGCGGTGGTGGGGAAGAGGGGGAGAGGGTTCTATGGCGGCGTGAAGGCGGCGGCGGCTGCGGCGGCGGTGGCGAGGTGCCAGGTGGAGGGGTGCCACGTGGCGCTGTTGAATGCTAAGGAGTATCATCGGAGACATAAAGTTTGTGAGATGCATTCCAAGGCACCAAAGGTTATCGTGTTAGGGTTGGAGCAGAGATTTTGTCAACAGTGTAGCAGGTGATTGTTTATTATTAATTATATTCCATTATCTCTTGATTAATTAATGCTGAACAAATATCAAAAAATTTTAAGGAATAGGTTTCGTTTGCAAGATCAACCCTACAAATTGATCTTATATCAAGGACGACTGACAGGAGGGAGGAATTAATAATTGGGAGGATTATATAAGCAATTAATATTAAATTAATTTGAATGTCTTGTATATTTTATCACGTGGTACTTTCACATGTAATTAACAAGTAACGAAGAATTGTTTGATATTAATTGTCTTACTTACTTAGTTCTGAATGTAATTCTGCCTTAGAAGAAATTACTCTATAATTATGAATTAATTGATAATAAGTAATTAGTTTTATGTTAAATTTGAGGGAAAGATTAAGGAGAAATTGAAGTAATTATTGGGGACAGGTTTCATGTGGTATCGGAGTTCGATGATTCCAAGAGGAGTTGCCGTAGGAGATTGGCTGGCCACAATGAACGAAGAAGAAAGAGCTTCCACGATTCTATCACTAGGAATTCCTCCTCTCAAGGTAATACTTTTTTTTCCCCAACCAAGGTAATAATACAAATAATCCATTCCTAAATGATTAATTACTTAATTAATTAAATCGAAAATTTTCATTATCCAAAACATTATACTCCCACCGGTCTAAAAGCTGGCGAGGTTGGCATATTCCTAAATATAAGTTTCTCAATTTTTTGTGTAATACTCATCAATAATAAATTAGTACTCCCTCCGTCTCTTTATATAAGAGCCAAAAATTTGAATGAATTTATCCTTTTTTATAAGAGCCAAACCAAATTTGTTAAAATATTTAATGAGTTTTTTCCTATTTTACCCATCATTATTCTCTCTATCATACTCATTTATAACACTATTATCACATTTCTCTGTCTTATATATTTAATCATAAAAAAGGACAAACTTGAGAAAATGAAATTATTTCAGACATTTATCTCTCTCAACTACTTCCTTAATATGTGTGATTTTATCACTTTAACTCTTATAATAAGGGACAGATGGAGTAATAAAGTCGGAGTAGGAATAATGATATGTGATTAAGGTGTTTTGGTAAATATAATTTAATTATAATTAATTTAACTAACATATTTAATTTAGTCAAATTAAGCTGTATAAAATTTATAACCACCACCTACCTTTTTAATTATATATAATACAACTGTCTGAAACATGTTTATACCATTGTTGCCCACTTGCCGTAGTAGCTTGCTGTCGCTTTTGAATTTGCTTATCTCTTGGGGTATGCATGTGTTTTTTCTTCATCCTTGAACTCCTAACTTCTTAATTGGGTGTGGGAAAATCTTTTCCTAATGAATAATCTGAAGTTAATTTTTTAAATATTAATTATTGATAATGTTAAAGAATAATCTAAAATCAACTCCCGATAACCCTTGTAAAGTCCTTGTGATAATAAATTTTGAATAGTTTATAACAAAGAATATTTAATTATTAGTTCCTACTCATTTATGAGTGGAAGATTGGTTTTTGATAAATTCAAAGCTCAATTTAGTTCATATAAAATTTAATATCGTAATATTTGTATTTGATATAGCAATCAATTCATCAACAAATGTATAATTACGAAATTGTGTGTGAAATTGGTTTTTGTGCTATAGAGACCAGCAATCCAGCATTATACCTCATGCATTCGCCCTAGTAGTAGTTAATAGTGATTTTGAGTTGGCTCAACATGTTTCATAAATTTTTAATTAACGGAATTATAAATCAAACCATCACCCACATTACTATTAAGTTCGCTAATATCATAGTATTTTAGTTTCCAAACCATAACACTCGCCCTTAGTTTAAGACATATCAATCAGCTTGTCAAACAAGCATGCAAGAATCTAAAAAAGTGCGGTTGTCCTCAATTTGTATCTTGCGTAAGATCAAATATCTGTGGTGTGATTTGACAAAACATTTCATATTACTTTTTTTATGTTTTGTTCTGTTTGTATGAATGTAATCGTCACTTGACCAAAAAAGTAAAAATAACTGAGTAATTGAATTATTTTTTTTCTTATATTATTGATACAGAAAATAAGTTACTGGTTGGAGGGTTTCCATACTTATCATCACCTCCACCACCATCATCTGGCTGTGCTCTCTCTCTTCTGTCATCATCTAAGAGTGCCGACCATCCGTGGCTTTCCCCGGCCGATCTCTCGGCGAGATGCAGCGCCGCCCTACGAGAACTTATAGCCGAAAACCGAGCAGCCGCAATGGCTAAACAAATCATTTTGGAAAGAGATTGGCACTACTCACACCATCACCACCAAGAAGATGATGATGATGACCATAATAAGGAGATACAATTTCAATCCAATTACAATTTCTCTCAACAACACCATCAGATGTTTCCCTAGAAAAAAATATGCTTGGTAATCATATGATTCATTTATGAGTGGAAAATTAAATTAAATTTCTTCACTAAACCTGAGCTAAAAGAAAAAAGATCATAAAAGAGACGTATATGCAAGCATGTTTAACACCATTCAATGAGAGATCTATGTGGATTTGGATCTATTCTTTCTTTCTTTTTTCTTCTCATTTCTTGTCAACTTTGAAGAGAGACAAACAAATACTTATTGTATGGCTCTCACAAGAGTCATAGAGTCACATAATATTCTATAGCTTCTCCTTTTTGGGATTGACAAGAATTGAAAAGAAAAAGAAAAGAAAAATTAAGAGTGAGTCCAAATTCGAAATAATGTGTCAACTTGTTTGTGTCTATGTTTATATATGGTTGGCTTTATGTAGTATCTTGTTGTATAACAGATTGACAATGAAGGTGTTGTAAATTAATTACCTAAAGTCCATGCGCATAGGTTATATCAAAACTTGGACTAGAAAGATTATTTTCTATCTTTGGAAAAAAAAAATTTCTGCTACAGGGAAACAAAAAAACTAAGACGGATACGAGGATTAATAGCTACTCTTAGCGTTTAAGTGTTTTCTTTTACTTTTCATTGAAGTTACTTAGGGGATTATTAGGGGGTTTAATCTAACTTTGATTATCATGTATATTCAATGACATTGTGGAAATTTTATGTAATAATAATAGGAAAAATTTTCTTTTCATATTTTTCGATCAAGGGTTAATTTTAGATCCGATTGGAACTTGAGAATATGAATTCTGAGATTTTAACCCACTGATTGATACACACATACAAATTTCTTTGCAATTGCATTACAACTTCTCTAGAGTCCTTAATTTCTGAACAAGATAAATATTTTTTAGAGGTATAAGAAATTAGTAATTTTTTGTGAAAATGTTTATTGTTTTTCTTAAAATATATTCTTTAATAATTTTCATTTGATTTATTCTTTTACAGAACCATTTTTTTTTTATATTTTCGGTTAGTATGAATGGTTTAGGGGGAAACTACAATTTAAAAGATATAGTGAATCTAGATTTTACATTTATGATTAAAGTAAATCCTCTAATACATTTATGATTATATCAATGCTTCAATCAATAGCTTAGCTTCTTGACCAAAATTATATTCCTTTCAATGTAGAATAAGTTATAAACTTTTTATTATTGTGATGTAAAAGCTCTTTCTTAGTATGTAATATATTGATATGTGGGTAAAAAATTTGGGGATAATTAATTATATCTTCCATATAAGGAACTTAGTTAAGATGAGGCTGAGGTCCCACGAAAGGTAAACAATTTGGGGACAATTAATTACGTGTTCTATATAAGGAACTCAGTTAAGATGAGGCTGATATCCCACGAAATCACGTAATTAATCTCAGGTTCCATTAAGTTATTATCGTCTAGCCATAAGTTGTTATTGTCAGATCAAAAGTTGTTACTAACCAATAGTTTAAAAGTTGTGATCGTGGCCTGCTATTCACAACTTCCAAGCAGAGACCTCAAATTAATTACATGATTTTGTGGGATCTCATCTTAATTAAGTTCCTTACATGAGACCTGTAATTAATTTTCTCAAAGTTTTGATGGGAAATCCAAAATTCAAATTACAAGTTAAAAAGATAGATAAAAGAGATAAAGTAGCAGTTATATTGATAATATGGAGAGAAATTGAACTTAATATATGATTCGTGTTTTTTCATATAATTTGTAAATATAAAATCATTGAAAAAGGTCATATTTTTGTTGGTTTAAAAAAAACAGAAAAACTGTGTTTTTAGTGATGTATGAATAGTATGCCTTATAATAGATTTCATCAATATATGCATCCATATACATGTACTCATCCTGATTTTATTTATAAGTTATTTCAACATTTTTTATTATAAAAAAAATTAAAATTCATTAACTTTGTTTAACAATTGAAATAAGTTTCTTTCGATAAAAAAAATAAGTTTTTTACTTTGCCCATATTAAATAAAATACTCTTCCATCCTTGAAATTTAATACTCTCACAACGGGTTTGGGCTAGGTAATCAACTCGTTCAGCCCATATATAGAGTGGATTTAAACAAATACAAGCATTATGTAAACATCTTTTTCAAATCAACATGCGTTGATTTTAGTGTAAGAGACTAACCACATAAACATGAGGTTTTAAGCTCTCATGTTATTTATGTGGATATAAAAAATTCCTTTAGAAGAGCTACCCTCATTAAGATCAATAATACTTGAATAGCCATATTAAAAAAATATTTTACTTTGCAATTCTCATGGTCAAAGTTGGATAACATAAATCACAAAATATCCATATTTAAAATTTAGAAGGTTAATATTAACCTCTATCACTTATACCACTTTGGCCCTATATGTAAGTCATTCCATGAAAAGTTTGGTTTTATCACTTGTATATTTTATGACATATTTTAAAATTTAGCCCTATTTCATTTCTATTAGAAAGAGAGAAAGAGGAGAGAGGTGAAAATGGTTTGTAAATGTAAAGAGAGATAAATTTTAATAAGTGCAAATGTGGAAAAGTTTGATAAATTTAATGCATTTTTCTGTATGTGAAAATGACATACAACTGACTTACATAAAGGATTATAGCTGATGTTGACCCAATAGGAGCTTGTCCTAGAAAACCTAGAAATTACAAATCGGTTAACAAAGACGGAAGCGAATTAAGAAAACAAAAGAAGAAAGATAGTGATTTAGAAACTAGGAACCCAATGAACACGCGTTCCAGAAAATACTAAGTATGTGAAACCCAGCACCCAATGAAAACATGGCTCAAGAACTCCGAGTATAACAACACAAGAGTCTATCAACCTCTTATGTCAGGTAGTATCCTCACAAGAATACAAGGTAGCAAGTACGCTAAAAATTATTCATTCAAGTCTGGAAAATGAAGCACAATGATGTAGCCTATGTATAGGCAAACATATTCATTCTAGAGAAAAAAAACCCTAAGACATAAATGCCATTAATGCTAATTGATTGACCTGATAGGTACCAATCAATCCTAAGAGAATTAGAAAATAACTTAAACTTGAAGTAAAAGTAATCTACTAAGACAAACAATTTCAGAATAGGAAACTAGTCACTCTTCTAGAACAAGCTTTGGCCAAAAGGCCTTATTCAATGGAAATAAACCTAGAAACTTCCCAAAAACGAAAATCAATCATAATTAATGCATAATGATGCCTTCTAAATGCTTCTTTAAGGTGCTTGGACGTCGCTCATACTCCTCCTCCAAGGCACATGCTTGTCACATGGAATTTTAAGTGAATTCTTCAAGTTGGACTGCATATGGGCCTTGTACATCATGTTGTGAGGCTTCTAGCAATGTGACCACCTTTCTTGGGCTCTCATTGGATGTATGAAAGGATGACTCTTCTAAGTAAATGTGCTCCATCTCTTTAAGCTCTCTTGTCAAACAATTCAGGGCCTCTTTCATAGCTCTAATCCTTGCTCTTGTCATTAGGCCTCTAATGCTTTGTAATGGATCTCTTGGACTCTTGGACTTCCATCCTTGACCTTGGGCTCCCTGCTCCATGCCTTTCTCTTCCTTTAAAGCCCTTTCACCTTGATCTCTATCAATAGTAGTATGAAACTATGTAACAGTGGAATAAGTTTTTTATATGTTCATGTTGAAAACTAAAATATAGATTATAAAATTTTTATATTTCAATGTGAAGTTTGGAAAGATTATGGGGCTGTTTGGTTTTTTTTCTTTGTTCTTTGTTTTAAAAAACAATCTTTAAAAATAGTTTTTTAAAAAAAGTTTTGAAAATAAGAAAAAAATCATGTTTGGCTAATAGTTTTTTGAAACAAGTTTTGGAAAATAAAACAAAAACTATGTTCGGGTGGTTGTTTTTAAAACTAGTATTGAATACAAAAAAAAAACTATGAAAATTTGTTTAAAATAGTTGCTCTTAATCTTATATAATAAGTAAGATAAAAATCCTTTCGGCAATGATGGCGTGATGACGACTATCACTTATATCGACGATGACAATAAAGTCATGTCGCTGTCAATTATGTCGCGAATTCCTTTGTCATCGTTGACGTTACGATCGTCGTTACTAATATTGCGGTTTCTATTGCTTTCCGTGACATTTTAGTTTTTGTCGCCATCAGTGCATTATAGTCGCAGTTGGTGAAACGTTGCGGTTTCAATCACCGTTGGTGACTGCAGTCGATTATGTCAAAGTTTCCCTTGTCTTCGTTGACGACATGTCGCCATTAGTGACATGCAGTTTTCGTCTTCGTCGTTGACATTGCGACTGTCGCCTATGATGTTGTTGTTTTCTGTTGTAATTTGGTGACGTTGCGGTTTATATTAGCTTTAGTGATGTCGATGTTTCCATCGTCGTCTGTGACATAGCTGTTTCTATCACCATAGGTGACGTCGTGATTTCTTTCGTTAGTGACGTTGCGGTTTCCGTCGTGTCAGTGACGTCACAGTTTCCTTCGTCGGTGACGTCGCATCGGTAATGTTGTTGTTTCTTTCACCGTTGGTGACATTGCTGTTTTCGTCGTCATCTGTAATATTGTGATTGTCGTCTATGGTGTTGCGACCTTCTGGATGTAATTTGTTTACCGTTGGTGACATCTCATGAAGAAAAAGATCCCCATTTTTGGAAAAAAAATAAGGAAAAGTTCTTGCTTTCATGTTTTAAAAGAAACTATTTGTTTTTAAGAAAAAAATAATTGGAAACAAGTTTCCAAACAATTTTTGCAAATTTGTGTTTTTAAAAACAAAAAAAAAACTATTTTTAAAATTAGAAACAACCAGCCCCTATATTTTCTTGAAGCTATTGAAAACAATGTTTTGGCTAATAAAGTAATTTATTTAATACACACACACACACACATAAGTAAGTGTGTGTTTCTATATAGACATACAGTAGTTTTTGTTGTATGATTCGCCCGAGATTCAAACACTACTACAGAAAATGCCTATAGCGGCGCTTCTAAAGCATCGTGATAGGGCATTGTACCTATCGCGACGCTTATTAAGCACCACGATAGGTAGGCCTATAGCGGCGCTTTTTACATAAGCGCCGCTTTAGGCTTAACCTATAGCAGAAGCCTAAAGCGGCTCATATCAATACAAAGCGCCGGGATAGGCCATTGAATTTTTTTAAAAATAATTAAAGGAAAGGCCTAACATAGCGCTTATAATAATAAGCGCCGCGCCGCAGTACATCAACCCGGCATGAAATTGTTTTACAAAAATGAGACTATAGCAGCGCTTATAATTTAAAGCACCGGGATTAGGCAATCTATAGCGGTGCTTAATTTCGTAACCGCCGCTATAGTTTTTTTAAATAAATCATTTATTTTTATATACACCCACTTGCCACAGTGGTAAAATACCAACCATTCTTTACAATTCCAAGCAATCCATATACACTGATAACTCATTCAGAGAACAATGCACAATTAAACCAACCATTCTAATTAGGAAACAAAAGCTTACTACTAGATTCTACTATGTAGAATTTGAGAGAAAAGAGGGTGTACATAACTGCACCATTCTTCAATTAGCGCATTCACTTTTTCCCTTGACAACATGAAGCAACGTGCGTCAGAATAATACTACACAAAGATATTTAAATGACAATTAAATTTACTTGAAATCTAAGTACAAACACAATTAGAGTTGGAAAAATATAAAACTTATCGTCAATGGAATGTTATTACAATCATGCGTTACGACATCCCTAATAAATTGCATGACAAAGTACCCACAGTCGTTGTTAATGGGTTGGAAGGGGCACTGTAACAAAAAACACCAAATATCATATAAGAAACATTTACGTTATGGTTTAATTAGATTTTTTTAAAAATTGAATAACTTATAAAATTTGGACTTTGAGCCACCGATAAGCATCTTTCTGGTCAGTGGCTCTGGAATAATTTAACTCAAGAGAGGCCCGAAAATTAGTCAATGCACTGAAAAAGAAACAAATTAAATTAATTTTATTAGTTAGGGTCATTAAGTGAATAATACAACGCATTCAAATAATGTTGACATTCACTTACTTATTGAAGAGGCGCATCAAAGCTTCATGATTATCTGGTTCAGCAGATTTTACAGGATCTAAATAGTAAACTATGGGATTCGGTTGTGTTGTCGGATTGATGGCAAACAAAAGCGAATGTGCCCTAAAATGTTTTAGAATGTTATGTTAGTATATATATCTATGATGCTAGGAATTAAGAATACAGTGAAACCTATAATGTGTATAGACTTAACCCGTATTAATTGGGGCTAAGAATAAAGTTCTTCTTGTTGCCTTTAAAGAAAAACACTTTTTAATCGCTTTTGAACTACTCATCATGTCTCGCGCCCTTTATTTGTGCTACTGCATAAGGGTTTATGAATTCAAACGAGACATGGTCCCCGGCGATCATGACATTTTCACACAAGTGCCTTCATAGAAACCATACCAACTCCATATTAGTGTAAAACTTATGACATTGAACGAAACTACAATGGGAACGCATATATACCTGATCCATAAATTGATAACCGTAGCACCGATCCATCTTTCATCAAGCACCTCCATGACCTGATCTCTAGAAAGAAGCTCACTGATATTTGACTCGCCAAATATATGCCTGTTGAATGGAATCATGGCAATAGATTGGCGATATACGGTAGTTGTAAATGCTCGCAATCAAGTACAATTTTGCGTTTCAGCACTTGTATCTTCAATAATAGGAGCAGACACTTGTACTTTCTTCTTGCCCTTCGCTTTTGTTACCTATAAACCATGTAAATAGAAAGTCTGAAAATTTCTACCAATAAAAAGAATTATAGTTTAAATTAATTAGTAAATAATCACCTGCGACAATGGATCAGTTCGTGAACTCTTTTTCTTCAATCGAGCAGCTGAACCACTGGTACCTTTGACATCAACCACTTGTGCTTTCTTCCTTATAGATTTTGTACCTTGTAAAATCATTTAAATAAAAGAGCGTTCTTCCAACACAATGAATGCTAGTCTAAACGTTATTAGTAAATAACCACATGCGGTATTGGTTCAATCAAACCTACAAGCCAAGCAACAAATGCACCAACAACCTCTCCGACCCTAGTTATGTCATCAGGAGTAGGGAATGATAACGGTGCCCCATCATTGTAGGAGTATTCAATCAATACCTTTAGCGTATTTTCAGGCAACAGTGAATTGTGCAGGGTGTTTGAAGTGTTGTAGACCTTGCCGATTGCAACTACTTCATTGAAAGATTGATCCTTGTACAGCTTGCGCTTTGACTCGCCTTACAAAAGAGTTGACAACATTAGCTCATAATCGATAATATAATAGGATCACTTCAAGTTTATAAGTAGAAAAGGCATGAATTACCTGAGGAATTTGGGCTCTAAGCATTGTATAGCTATCCCTGATGCTTGGACTCTCACAAGAAGGAACGTTACTTTGTTACATGAAGTGCGACACTTGTGATGCAACATTACTACGTTGGAAGAATTCGAACATCTGATCGTTCCATCGTTGCATTTCAAGCATCTGTTCCCTCAGAGTATGAACTTCATCTTTCAATACAGCAACTTCACTTTTTGTTGCCCTCTTTTGTCGGCAAAAGTAAGATGAAGGTGTGACCCCTACACATGTGTCTCGAATATGGCCTGAATACTCAAGACGATCGTGTGCTCTGCTCAGGAAATTGCCAGGGCCAAATTTGTTGATCTCACCAGGCGATTCTTTTGATAACATATCCTATAACAAGAAGAATTATTAGTTATTAACTTAGCAAAGTCACCAATAAACAATATTGTAAAGTCCAAGAGAATGACTTACACATCGTTCACAGACTCTTCTGACCTCTTCATGAATGATGTGTAAGTCATTCTCTTCGAGTGTCCTTTTTTGAGTGTCCTCTGATCCAGACCCCATGCCGTGGTGGTCTACCTTCTATGCCCTGTTCCTGAATCTGTCTAGGTAAACCAGGTAAACGTATAAATTAATTACATAAACAGTTATTCATAATTTTGGAACCAAAAGCGTTACTAACATATCATATCTTGCTCAAATTTTGGAAATGTTTTTTGTCTACATAAATATGGATACTCAAAGCTTTTAGCCGATTAGCTATTTTTTAGCTTCTTGCCTGAAACTCCTCTGTTAAACATGATTCCACAAATGCATCCCAATGTTCTTGAGTAATGGCCCCTACATATGAAGATAGGGGTGCTGGAATGATCTCCCCGTTAACATCTCTCAAATATAATGTGCTCAAAGCGGAACGAAAATTCCTATGCATTGTTGCAGCTTTCATCAACACATACTTCTTATGAGTCTCATCAATATGAAACATAGTCTGTAACAACAGAAATCATATTAAATTTGTTAGTTACAATGTCATCATGAGAAAATTAAATTTAATGGTTAAAAAGTAGCTTACCTGAACCTCTAACCAAACCTCATCATGTTTGGTCTTTTCTTTTCTCTAACCCATAGTTGTAATAAGAACTTTATCCCGAACAGTGCACTCAAGGAAACCAGTAAGGTCTTTCGCACTCTTTCCGACTACTTGGCCGTTCCATACAAGGGATGTCATTTGTCCCAGAGCTCTACGTTTGAGGAGTTTATGGATAATGGTCTTGCCATGAGGTACTCCCTCCTCAAACTCTGCTCTACCTTGACCAATATTTACCGGGGCACCTGATTGTGCTTCTTCCTCCTCATTTAGGACGGGATCCATTATCTTGTAAAATAATTAAACAAGACATGATTTTAGTATATATGCATATAATGATGCTAAGTGTATGCAAATTAAATGAAATAATTCATAGCATAAAAAAGAAAATACATACAAACTTAAATCAATATGATGGCTTTCGTCTCTTTTTCCTTATTGTTATATTATCCAAAATTGTTTGCTTCCTCTTTTTTGTTGTATTTAGGGTTGTGTCAACCCAAATGCCTTCTTCATGATCACGCCTTACATAAACAGGTTCATCTTTGTCATCATAACCGTGTGCATCAAAGTCTTCTAACAGTTATGTCTCAAAGAAAGGATCCTCTTCTATCATTCATATCTTTATGACTACTTTCATCATCAACTTGTTCGGCATAATTTTTATTTGACTGCATGACAATTGACCAATTCTTCTTCGAAGGATCTGCAATGTAAAACACTTGTGCTACTTGAGACGGTAGAATGTAAGGATAATCCTTATATCCAACTTTAGAAAGGTCGACTGATATAAACCTAAATTCATCTAACCGTAGTCTACTATGGTTTGTTAACCCAATGACATCAGGACACAGGAACTCTGAACATGGTGTAATCTAACTCTCAAATGCAATTAATCACACCAAAGTACGACATCTGCGCATAGATGGGATTTATATCTCTTGCACTAGATATATTGGGAATGGCAAATACGCACAAAGGGGGTGAATTGTGCTTATAAAACAAAACAATCTTTTATACTAGTTCGGCCAACACAATGTCTACGTCCAGTTCTCCAACTCCTCGTTGGGTTCCACTATACCACAGGTTTTACAAAAACGGGTTCACCTGTCAACCTTTACAACAGAGCTTTAGACTTCCCTCTAAACGCTCCCCCTTACAACTTGTAAGGACACAACCCTGTCCTAAAGCCCCAAGCTTTAAAACAACCTCAAACAATAGATGATTTCAATTAATGAGTTCACTCAATGAACATATTTGATAAACACTTAAGTACAAATAATCTCACTAAGAGTAATAAATACTTTGAGCTTTTGTGAGCAGAGAGTAGATGGGAATATTGAATGCTGGTTCGTCTCTGTGTGTGTGTGAGTGAGTCAGTAAGTAACTTCTCATAAATGCTCAAGTCTTGATATTTATAACTCTTCACAGCTTACCTTTTCTTTAAGCTTCAAGAGGCCGTTTGAAATTAGTCGTTGGGAGCTTTTAGCCATTGGCAATTAATGCTGTTCTTCATCTTCGTCAACTTTCTTCTCTTGCTTCAATTAATTTTGCAGAGGATGAGCTAAGAGAGATAGAGACTGTGAGTAACGATCACCTGCAAGCATTGTACTTGCATAGCAGCTTTTTCAGTAGCGCTAGCACCCTTGGCTATCGCTAGCTTAATAGTGTAAGTCCTGCACTTAGCTAATAGCTAAACAAGTATTCATGTGAAGCACAGTAGGTGTTATCGCTAGTGTATTTCATTAGTTCAATGTTCAAAGACAATGTATTAGCTATTTGATTATCTAAGTTATTTCAATAGGTATTTCTCTATCGATAGCTAATCATGTTATCGCTAGTTATCTCATTAGCTCATTTGCTCAAAGACTGTATTAGCTATCTGAATGTCTAAGTTATTTCAAGTATTCCGTTATCGATAGCTAATCATGTTATCGCTAGCTAACTTAGTTCATTACTGCTAGCTGTTCTAACATTCTCCCCCTTTGTGTTATCCATGTTATCTATGGGGCCTTAGCGATAGTGAAGGTCTTAGCGATAGAGATATTGACTTTTCTTCAAATTATTGCTAAGTCTTCATTAGCTATTGTTATCCTAACCCTTCCATTTGTTAGCGATAGGTTCTAGCTTAGCGATAGTGTATCTGTTATCTATAAGATTTTACTTGTTTAATGTTAAGGTAACCTACACTCTTTTACTTAGTCATTTAACATGATTCTTATCTCAATTTATTCCAGACTAAGTTATATGCTAATTGTTCATTTTACTTATGTTATCTGTGGGTCCAGTCCTCATCAAAACTTAAGATTCTAATATGTATGCCATGCCTCGGCAACAAGTGTGACTCAACTATTCTGCATTGTGCTTTTTCCATCCTGTCATTTTGCATAGAATGTGTAATCGTTAATTGCATAGCCAGTGTAAGAAAATGCTTACAAACCTGGTCCTTTTGACAGCCAGAACAATCTTTCATAAACTGATTCAACATTAAGCTCAACCTGCTTACAAATACGTGCATTGAACCATCTAATAAAATATTTGTTGTGCTCCTTTGTAATAAAACTCTCGTTTCTATCACCTCTTATGTCCCAAAGAACTTTTTTGTATTCTTTAACTAATGGTTCAAACTCAAGAGTGTTGAAAAGAATATACAAGTGAGCTAGCTCCCTATCAACATTTGAAATGCGTAATAACTTAAATCCACTTATTTCTTTCCCTGTTAATCGCCCATCATGACGAGACTTCGCTAAACCAACAGGTTCAACATTTGATAAGTAATCGGCACAAAAATCAATCGCTTCTTCAACGATGTATGGTTCAGCAATAAACCCCTCTGGTCGATATCTATTTTTAACATACCCCTTTCAAACTTTCATGAACCGCTCAATTGGGTACATCCATCTCAAATAGGCTGGGCCCACAGTTGAACCTATTTAACCAAGTGTACTGTAAGATGAACCATGATGTCAAAGAATGAAGGAGGGATGTACATTTCAAGTTCGCACAGGATACAAACAATCTGCCTCTATAAATCCTGCAACTTTGTTGCCTCAACCACTTTACTACAAATGAGTTTGAAGAACATACATAGTCTAGTGATCGTGCTCCGTACTTTATTGGGTAAAACACTGGTATGCCAACTGATAAGAAATTTTGCATTAAGACGTGACTATCATGAGATTTCAGGTTCTTCGACTTGAACTCTTTCATATATACAAGGTTCTTTACATTTGAGGAGTAGCCTTCTGGAACTTGGATTCCATTTAGAAACTCATAGAATGATCTTTTCTCTTTCCTCAGAAGGGTGTAAGCTACTAGAGGTAAATTAGTGTGGTATCCTCTCTCGACAGATGCAAACTCTTGTCTTATTCCCAACTTGAACATATTTAACCTTGAATTGACACCATCTTTACTTTTTCCTTACATATTTAGCAACGTGCCAAATAGGTTATCACAGATGTTTTCTCTCTCAATATACATCACATTAAGAAAGTGTCTAACATATAAGGACTTCCAATACTGGAGTTTGAAAAATATGGAACTCTTCTTCCAACCATTTTTCAACACATTTTTAGCAAAATGCTTGCCAAAACCATCCTCCAACACTTCACCTTTTCAAAAACATTATCCCCGGTCAATATCCTCAGTGGCCTACCTTTTTCTGAGCTCTCGTTAAATGCCTTTTTCCACCTTAACCAACGATGTTTTAACGGTAAGAACCTCCGATGTCCCATGTAAACATTTTTCTTATAATGATCCAGTCGCATCGAATGGGTATCATCCTCACATATAGGGCATGCACCATATCCTTTGGTGCTATATCTGAACAAATTGCCATATGCTGGGAAATCATTTATTGTGCCAAATAACACGGCTCTCAATTTAAAACTTTCTTCCTTATAGACATAAAAAACCATCTCACCTGAATTCCACATATGCTTCAGGTCTTCAATTAAAGGATCCTAGTACACGTCTATATCATTGCCGGGCTGTCTAGGCCTGAAAATAAGCATGGAAAGCATCATAAATTTATGTTTCATGATCAAATTTTGGGGGGGGGGGTTATATATTATCAGAATCACCAACCATGTGTTGTGAGTACTACTCTAAACTTTATGCGGATTGATTACATCGATTGCCAATGCAGGCCATAGGTATCTTGGTTTTTCACCGAACTCAGGGTACTCATAATCAATTTTTTTCCATTGGGGAGCATCTGCAGGATGCCTAAGCTTGGTGTCTTAATCCTCTCATCAGCGTGCCATGTCAAAAATTTTGCAACATCCGCATTATTAAACATGCGCTTGAATCTTGGAATGATCGGAAAGTACCACAAGACTTTAGAAGGACTCTTACCTTTCTTTCTATACCGAGATGTGTTTCATTTAGGACACTTCTCTAATGATGCATACTGGTTTTAGAATAAAGTACTTTGTTAGGACATGCATATATTTTCTCATATTTCATACCGGTCGAGCGGAGAATTTGCTTTGCCTACTATGTTTTCGAAGGGAGTATGTTTGCTTCTGGAAGGATATCTCTCAGAGCAGAAAGTAGCGCGGTGAAACTTGCATCACTCCAACCATATCATGCTTTCAGGTTATACAATTTAAGCATTGCACGCAATCTTGTGTATTTGCTGCATCCGACATACAACGGCGTATCTGCATCGCTCTTCAGTGTCTTAAATATTTCAGGATCCTCCTTACCCACCACATTCAACATTTCTTCAAGATCATCGCTTTCATCACACATGTCTGTGTCAATCACATTTGATACGATGCTAACATCATCAAGTACCCGGTCTCTACATTCATCTTCATAGGTCTTACCGTGCTTTGTCCATCGTGTATAAGATAGATCGATTCCATAACAAATTAAGTGACCCAACAAGTCAAGAGGATGAAGACGCTTTCCATAAAAACAATACATGTAAGGGCATACAATTCTGTTAGCATTCTCTACATGCTCAGCAGCAAATTCAATGAACTCTTCTGCTCCATCTATATTTTCCTTGGAATGTCGATCACAAGACATCCATTTTTTATCCAACATTATAACCTACTAAAGGAAAGTGGTGGTAAGATGTATATAACTTACTCATTAGGTAGCTACCTTACAATGTTACCTTATTTTTTTAACAAAAAATCGGTAGCATAACGGCTAAGAAATGAATGTTCCCAGGCTTAATGCCCTCACTTTTAATATAAAAATCGTTAGCCCACAAAATACCAATCATCAACTCAGTAATTTTCCAGTCTTCAACAACAGAATTCACAGAGCATATATACATATAGCATCAATGGGCACAAAAAAAACAATTACTACCATTCATGGACAATATCAAATAGTGAACAATTACTACCACAACAAAATTAGTTATAAGAGTCTGATGAAAACACAATCAGATTATTCATAATTCAATGGAGGAAGGAAAGTTAAGAGCATACCTTCTATGTGACAAAGTCAATTAATAAAAGCTCTCAAACTGCACAAAAGTATCTCACTTTTAGTCCCCCTTTTCTGCCAACAAACTATGAGGTAACTGTAGGCTCCTATAAAAAAATATTATGTAAACATAATTACAGTCACAGAATTTTCATTTTAAAAAATAAAGAAACAAAAATGATAATTAGAGACTACATAGTACTTTTTTTATCTGAAGCTAGAAAGTGAAAGACTTTTCTTCCAACTCCTTTGAAAATTGGAACTGAACACGATTTGAAAGAAAAGAAATCAAGTAATTAATCCCCTAGCTCCTTTGAAGGCTACTTGTAAAAAAGAATACTCACACAAGCAATTACATTATAAATAAATCCTTAAAGTTGTTTGAGGGTTCATAGTTAACCCAATTGATTTTTTTACAAGCTGCTATTTCAAAGAAAAGAAATCCCCTAACTCTCTTGAAGTCTTGCGATGAATAGAATGATGCCATTGAAAAAAACGAAGAAAGAGAAGCAAAGGCTTTGTAGGCAGAATATGGGTAGAAGGAAAACTAAACTAATTAAAAAATTAAAGCTAAAATATTTTTAATGCAAATTGGGAAAAGGGAGTAAAAGACGATTAGGGCTCTGAAATTGCACAAAGAAGTAAGCTTGAATATACCTGACGAGGACTCGAAGAGAAAGCTTGAGTGGGTGGCGGTGAAATGGCCTTAAGCTTGAGAGCGAGAAGAGCTTCAACTTTGAGTGACTTGGGCAACTAACTTCAACGAAAATGGCATGGGCAAGAGGATTGGAAAAAATGACGAGCTCGACGGCGGACCTGGGGGAGTTCAACGCGACGGTGAGTTCAACGAAGAAGAGAAATGGGATTATTTGGAAGATGAATGATAGCGAGGTAGTGGAGGACAATTGCGGTGACTTGTGTTAGAAATCTTAAGTTTTGATGAAGACTGACTCATAGAAAACATAAGTGTAAGTTACCTCTGAATTAATCAAGTAAAATCTGATAGGTAACAGATCACCATTGCAAGAGTAAAAGATATATTGCTAGATGAAAGATTCAAAAATAGCAGATGGTAACTTAGCAGAACAATAAGAATGAATATCTCTATCGCTAAGTGTATCACTATAGCTAGTAGTCAGAGCCATAGCAAGTGAAGACTTAGAAATAACAAAGTTAATATCTATCGCTAAGTCATTCACTATCGCTAGAAGTTCATTAAAGAACATAAGCAGACATCTAGCAGAAAAAGAGACAAAGTCCTTGAGCTAATGAAATCAGCTAGTGATAACAGGTTAAGCTATCGATAACAAAAGTGCTTCAAATAATGATCATTCAGATAGCTAGTGCCCAAGTGCAAATAAGTCAAATGAGCTAATATGATTGCTAGCGCTAACAAGTTTAGCTATCGATAGAAGATTGTTTATAAAGATGATAGCTAGTAAAACTGATCGTTGAACTAGAAGAATATGCTAGCGATAATGATATATCTATCGATAGAGAATGCTTTATGAAAATCCTTAGCTGATATAAATATTATCTATTTCATTGAGCTAATGGACTATGCTTGCAATAACATCTGCTATGCAATATATGTTTACTTGTTTAGCTAACAACTCAAGTGCAGAAACTATTCTATGCAGTTAGCGATAGCATAACATGCTAGCGCTACTGAAAAAGCTGTTATGAAAGTACAGGTGCTCAGAACGCTCAGTCTAGCCTATTCTACGCATAAACAGTTCAGAAGTTTGAATCAGCTGATAAACAGTATCTATCTCCGACGGCTATGGACTTCCAACGACTATATTCTAACGGTCATATGAAGCTGAATTAGAAGACAATCTGTGAAAATACAAATAAAACAAGATCTGCTTCCAGAAGAAAGGATGAAAAACGAACAGTCGAGCGATGAACAGAGCATTATACAGAATTGCAAATTACCCTAATTAAGAGCATTAGAAAAGAAGAGCTAGAGAAATATATTGTTCAGATTAATAAGCTCTAAGTTTCATCATATATTACTCTGTACCTAAGTGCTTATCACAATCCGTTCATTGAGTGAACCTTACCGTTAAAATCCTCTACTGTTTGAGGTTGTTCTGAAAGCTTGGTGCTTTATAACAGGGATATTGCCTTACAAGTAGTAAGGGGGAGTGTTTAGAAAGAATTCTAAAGCTTTGTAAAGGTTGACTGGTTATCCCGTGTTGTAAAACCAGTGGAAAGGGTTGACAGGTGAACCTGTGCTCGTAAAACCTGTGGAAGGCTTCTTTTGTGCCTGTTTTAAACAAAAGAATAGTGGAAATCTTAGGTGGAGCCTGAGGACTGGATGTAGGTCTGAGTTGACCGAACCAGGATAAATTGAGTTTGCATTATCTCTTCCCTTTTATTCTCCTAATTTCCAGCACATCTATTTTATATACTCTTTAATCCATTTCATGTTTTGAAACATCCCAAGTAAGAGTTTTAGAGATTACCTTCATTGGGTTTTGAAAAGAAAAGATTTGAAAAGAGCGAAACAATTCTTATACTATCACCCAATTCACCCCCCTCTTGGGTGATAGTCAGCATTTACAACTTGGAGAAAAATGGCGAGCTTGACTGCGGACTTGGGGGAGTTCAACGCGGCGGCAAGTTTGACTAAGATGGAAGAAAGAAGGGAATAGTGGAAGCCGAAAAGACGAACTGAGCATGGCAAAAGGGAAGAGAACGACAGTGGCTAAGGCAATGGCGAATAATGAACAAAGATGATAAATGAGAGGGAAAGGTGTGGCAAGAATGGGGAAAGTAGAGAGAGTTCAGATAAAGAAGGAGAAATGTTAGGGAACGGCGTGGGGAAGATGAAAATTTTAGAGGGAAATGAATAGGGTTGGGAGGCCTATTCCGGCTCTCATAACTCTAAGAGTCAGGATAGGCTAAGAAAATTTTAAAAATATATAAAAACCTATCCCGGCACTAAAAACATAAGCGCCGGGTTATGGCACCTGATCAAAAAAGTTTTTTAAAAAATTAATAACCCTATCCCGACACTTAAAAATATAAGCGCAGAGTATATGACAGACATTTTTTTAAAAAATATAAACCTTATCCCAGCGCTTATAAATTTAATTGCCGTGATAGGGTCACATTTTTTTTAAAAAAAAAATCTATAAACCTATCTCGGTGCTTATAAATTTAAGTGCTGGGATAGTGCTGAGATAGGCTTATATTATTTTTTAAAAAAATACACCCTATCCCAATGCTTATATTTATAAGTGTCGGGATAGGTTTTATAAATTTAAAGACAAAAAGGAAAAATAGGAATGAAATGGCTATCTTGGCGCTTACCTTCAGAAGAGCTTGGATAGGCCTATACCGGCGTTTAAAAACTATAAGCACCGGTATTGGGGCGCCGAGATAGGATGTTTTGTAGTAGTGAAAGTTCTACTTTGACAGAGGCGATATGTAAAATCCATCTCTAATAATTTGAATTAATAGTTAAAACCCTTTCTCTAATCAAGATTAATACCCTAACTACGATAGTAAAAGGTTGCACATAACAAAAGAACTATCATAGCCAGAAAAGTATAAAACTTGCACAATCATTTCGAAATCCACTCAAGATTGACCTAATTATGATAGAAAAAGGAATCACTTATAAAATATTTCAAAGCTAGCATAGTTAGAAAAATCTTCTTCTTATTCATCGCATAATCTATCCATGATAGAAAAGAAGTTTTCTAAATACCTTGAACACACTATCATGGATGTTAAAAATCTTCTTCACATTTTCGTAATATAAGCCATGTTAGAAAAGTGGAAATACTAACATGGTTATTTAAAACTTGGCTTAGCCACAAGACCATAACTATGTCAGAAAAAGAAGCTACCTGACATAGTTATTAAAAATTTATCTCAAACTTGTGTGAACTAACTATGTTACAAAAATGAGCCTTACTACTAATATAGTTATAAGACGCTTTTTATAAAACTTTTAGAAACTTACCATGTTAGAAAAGAGCAACATAACATGGTAAATAGAATAAACTTTTATATAAATCTGTACTTTCATCTCAAAACATTTTTCATGCACTAACACCCATGTGTAAATTATTTTTCCCTATCTTATCATCTCACCAACAATAACTACTACATTTCCAAACAACCTTTTCAAGTACAACTCGATATCCCAGTCTCCTTGGGTCACATGCATGTGATAAATCTCTTGTTCAACCAATAATCATATAAACCACAATGCCATTAGGCCCAATGTTAGAAAGCATGCCGGACTTAGACAATATTACAACAAAAAGGCCTCCGGCCTCTACCAAACACAAGCCGGTGCAACAGTAAATATGAGTATATTAATAATCATCCCAAATAAAAATGAAAATAATAAAACATGTGGAAGCGAAACATGATCCTAAAATTGGAAATATACAAAACTCCAACATTTAACCATAATTGAGCCTCACCGTAAGCTAACCAATACTTTCTGGCGCCACATTTCCCACTCATTGAAGAATGTCTCAGCAACACACAATCCGACTGATTAAGCACATAAGTAGACACAAGTGAGGTGTGTCAAGTGGGATTGGCTCAGTTCAAAATGTCGTTTCACAAGAAATTTTGTTAATGTGTACATCTATAAGGTTTTCTCCAATCAGAGGTAACATAAAGTTAACAAAGAGACGTACTGCATAATTTTACAACTACAAGCCTGTAGGCCTATTCCTCCACTAGAAATAATTAATTATGGCTTATGCATATAATGATGTCATATCTCGATTCTAACCTCCCGTCAACCCATCCAATACCCTGATTTTATCAACAAGAGCCATGGGCAAGTGATATCCTTTTAACTGATCACATGACCACTTACTGAGAGTATGATATGGGTTGGCCGAAACCCTCGAATCAAGATGCCAAACTAGGGGTCACAACCCCTCTTAAACCGGTGGGGTGTAATATCCCAAGTTTTAGGTTATGAGTTTAAGTATTCTTGAGGATAATTTTGGGGATTTATGATGATTTTTGGAGTTTTATTGATATAATCATATTGATTTTTTTGGATGATACTAGTTTAATTGGGTTCTTGAGAATTTCGTAGTAAATCTAATCTTCATGATTCTTGATGTCGAGTTAGATGAAACTTAAGGTGTAAATTTAAATTAAAAGATGAATCTTATGTGAATGGGGAATCAGGGAAGATTTTCATGGTGAAGAGGTAGAAGAGGAGGTCTCCCCTCTGTCTTCCTCAGCACTGCTAGTAGAAATGAACGTCACAGCGAGTCAAACAGAAGAATTTGGGAGGAATTTCAAAGTTTTCCAAGCCCCATTGATAGGTAACTCTATCTTCTCTTTTTCCCTTCAATTTTCTTCAAGTTCTTCATGTGAAAATTTTTGGGCTTTTGAGTATTTCAAAAATATGAGTTAATTGAAAGTTGTTTTTGGTTTTTAACCCATTTTTAAACTCTCCTAAGCCATCTAATAATTTCTCTTGTTGGGAAAGTGTTTGGGTTATGTTTCTGGGTTATTAAAGTTTATTTTTTTATGGGATTGTAAGACAATCTAAAAATTGAAAAGTGTTTGGGGTTTTGGTTGTTTCATTGAGCTTATTTCTACTTGAGAATTGTGTTAAATACTTTGGGCTCTTGTATTTTGGCCTAAAACAAAATTTTGCACTTCAAAGTTTTGAAGACCTTAGGGTTTTGTGGTGTATTTCAAAAATTGGTATTGTAAAGTCGTTCTTACTAATAACAGTTTAATCCCTAATAATAAATTTCAATACCATTATCAATGCTAACAATGATAGGAAAAAGGGATTTTCATACAATCATAATAACCCTATCATAGTTAGAAAAAGACCTTTCTAATGATTTAATGTGTTATCCATGATAGAAAAAGTAAGACCTAATACCATATAGACTATCATGGATTATAAAGCACTAACTATGTTAGGAAAAGGATTCCCCTAACATGGTTAACAAAATAACCCAACATACCATAGGCTAATTATGTTAGAAAAAGAACCACCTATCATAGTTAATAAAGGTTCACCTGATTTACCAAACAGTTAACCATGTTAGATAAAGAACAATCTAACATGGTTATTTGAAGCCACATAGAACTATAAACATTTCATCAATGACAAACATTCAGTATAACCATGCTAGAATGAACTAATCTAACATGATTACTAGCTTAAAACCTGTCTAAATAAACAACGTCACACCAATTGGACCTCGGGTCTAAAATCCCGGAATAAATAATCTAGCCCATAACTCAGAATAATCCAACAGCATAATAAGTTCAATGCACTAGTCACATGCATGTGAATACATAACAAATCCTCTAATCATCACCATGTGCCGTAACATAATTGACAACAAAAAAAGATTCAAAAAACGTCAAGTAATCAACTCAAGCAAATATCAATACAGCCATTTAGAATTCATAATCAATCCAAAACATAAAAATGCGAAAGTGAATGCAAGCCTAATAGTAGGCTACAGTCCAAATATAACCACCGGTCGACTTACAGGCTGAGTTCAGACCGGCTGGCCTCATCTTCTTTCCCTTCGACCTAGTCTGTGCATGATCACATGTAAAAATATAGATAACCACAGGGTGAGACAAACATGTCTCAGTAACTACAACTCAACTTAATATATGAGTGAAAATGTGTTAGCAGAGTGTCTAAAAGGTACCATGATTAAGAAAAAATATTTATTCCATTACAGAGTACATATACATATATAATATTACTGCAAAATCTTAGTGTTATCATTATTGCAACGCAATCACATCAGGTATATGTATGAAGTAACACTGTGCCCTTGTTTATAATCAAGATGACATCTTTCCCTCTGTCTAAAATCAGAATGGGGACTCCCCTCTGTTTACAATTAGAATGGAGATTTCCTTGTCTAAAATTAAGGAATGGTCCTTGTCTACAATTAGGATGACAAGTGGTCCCTAACTATAATTAGGATGACTAGTACAAATAACCACTCAGTTGGCTGATCTAGGTTACATCGCGCTCTGGTACAATGCAGTGTCTTGCAACAATTACAACAACACAAGTTATCATCAATATTTAATTAATCACAGTTTACTAATAAAACCAGCTAATATACTATATATATGATAAGAAATCTCTTTGATATCATTATATTTAAAATAACTGTGATCTCAAAGGTACCCAATAGACTATTTAATTTGAAAGTATCGTTTGAAATCCAGTTTGCATGCTAATAGGTATAAATAGAAGGGATTTAGGAAAATCCCAACTAATATCACACACATCAATGTAGTAAGGTGAGAGTAGTTACCTGAACTTGCCCAAAAGCATGAAAAATACCAAATTGACGTCGTCCACGAGCTCAACTCGCCCAACCGGTGTCTACAATCACCAAAACAAATAACACGGTCAAAACACATCACAAGTGACATTGACCTTAAAATTTGGGGCCTAGCCCACAAGAACTCCAAAGAGATAATTTAATTCAAACACACTCAATTAACTACATAAATTAAATAGCTACACCCTCACAACCATATTAATAATCCCAAACTCTCCTACTTGAACCAAGACCACAAGCTTAATTGCAATTTCCAATCCAAACCTGGAAAGACATCCTTCAACCATTAACCACAACCTTTTAAATCCACAGTGCGCTATTAAACTTCTCAAACCACCATTCATTCTTCATTACACCTATTAGAGCCACAATTTTGCTTCTAGGTAAAAAATTAGCCTTCCACCACAAATCATCCCACTTTCAACAATCCAAGCCTCTAATCATCAATCATCAACATCAATTTATATAAAACCGTCATTACATCACCCAAATCAACACCGCTATCATATCATAAGAATTTCAACACTCAACCACCAAGCACGACATTCAACATACACCTAAAAAAGGTAGTCCATTCAAAATCTTTAAAATACTCATTATTAAGCCTTTTCGAAATCATCCAACTACCATTGATTTATCATTCTACACAATAACCCCAAAAATCATTCCGAAGCCAATTAGATGCTATCATTTCAATTACCCCATTCTCAAAATCTACACCAGTAATAATCAATCAATAACAAAAATCAGCCTATTACAATTAGTACACCAACCAAAATTATCATCGAATTCAATCTTCCTAAATTATTTCAAGGATTTCGACTCAATTTCACAATTCACATAAACCACCAAATCAAGCCCTACAAGAATTTTCCTCAAGATTAAGAAAAACATCCTCAATCCTCAACCATAACTATTTACAGTCAAATTATACCTTTGAATCCTCAAATAAACATTCCATATGTTGTTGAAAGTTGTGAAATGTATATTTTTATATCACTTGTTTTGTGGGATTCAAATGAATGAAATAATACTTGATGTGGTTGAGCATATTTCAAAATTAATTGGTTTGAAATTAAGCATACCATGATTTTTTGGAACTATGTTGTGGCTAGGTGCAAACTTTGTGTGTCACATCATTTTAGGATAATTATAGGTTTTTGAAAATTAGTTAAGGAGAAGAATTTTACATGGGGTCCAACATGCTTGTCACATATGTTTGAGATAAATCCTTTCAAGCATATGGAAACTATACATAATGAACGAACCATTGTGCACCAAATGGACGTTATACCATATGGATTTTCATACAACTATCTACTTCTCCATGCATACCATGTGCCCATGCAATGCATAACATCGTATATTAAACAAATCCTTAATCTTTTACAAGCATAGATTAAATAGATCCTCATTTTCTAACCTCTATTTCAATCATTAATTTAAATTTGATCATCCTTACCTATATCAAATTAGGTCTTTTTTTCACAATCATTGAATACCTTTACTCTAATGCATAAGCATAATGCCGTTAATCCTTCACACGCTTAACTATAAATTTATGTCACCATGATGTACGCGACTTTATCGCTATTTGACTAGCATACCCACATATCAGTACGCATGGGGCAATTAGTCCTGACTCATCTCATCATTATTTTACATCAATAACATTCACTTTTTTCCTTCCTCAAATACAACTTACACACATAACCTCTATATTCTCTAACTTACTCTGTTTTCATTCATAGAATTACCAAATCAATTCTACTCCACCTTATGTAAGTAGAGGGTCACATAATACACATATTCACCCCATGATACACATATATCACTTAATTATATAAGCAAAGCAACCTCGAATTTTACACCATAACTTACCAATCTCCTTTAACATGTCTCATAAGATATTCATTGGTCCAAAATTGGATTGATACATCCTTTATGTGGGTACTAAATGACCCTTCCACTCTCCCCACCAAGTGATGCAACCCAAGATATCACAGCAATCAATCAAATTATTTTGTAAACATAATAAGGTAACCATCTCACCCCACCCACTTAAGGATGGAAGTTATACCATATAACAAGTAGGAAAACTAAAACCTAACAAGGGAATGAGTGCAGGAATTGTAGATTTCCATCACTATAACTAATACGCATGATATGCAATGCCGAAACAACCAAGCATGCATGTCCATGCATCTTCCAGGTCTTTGCACCCGAAACAGATACCAAGTTGTAAAATTCTCGTGCTAATCACTTAGGAGACCATGATTTACAGCCACATAACCTTTAAAACCCAATCAAATCCTCAAATTTAACCTTTGAAATCAAGGAGATACTAACTACGATAGAGAAGAAAATTGTCAAACAAAATTATCTATCGTAGTTAGAAAAAGAGTTTTATTAGCTTATAGGAAACCTAATTATGATAGCAAGAGTCTATCATAGTTATTAAAGATTCAACCACCTCAACGAAGGCTAATTATGATAGAAAAGTAAAACACTAAATATGAAAGCCTATCGTAGTTAGAAAAAGAATTTAGTTGTCTCAAAATCATAACTATGATAGCAAATGATCTATCATAGTTATCAAAGAACAAACTTATGAATTTGAAATCCAAGTTACCCGTGATAGTAAAAGGACACAAGATACAAGATAATAAAGGTCTATAATGGATAATAGAAGCTTTATGAATTTTTTGCAAAAATAAACCATGTTAGAAAAAGAACAAGGCTATCATTGTTAAAAAGGAGTCTTTCTAGAGTTTAGATATTTCTAAAATTAACCATGTTAGAATAGAGTTGCCTAACATGGTTATTAATACTATCTTAAATAAAAATAACTATGTTAGAAAAGGTTTAGGCTAACATAGTTATTATTCAAAACCCAATTTTTCTAAGTAAGCCATGTAACTATGTTAGGAAAAGATTCTTCTTACTAACATAGTTACAAAAGATTTATTTAACACCTTTTGAAAACCAAAATAAATAACTATGTTAGAAAGGATTAACCTACTAATATAATTATAAAAGGTCACACTTAACAATCCAAGTTTACCATGTTAGAAAAGGCTCATCTAACATGGTGATTAAAAGTCAAGTTACAAATCAAAGCTTTATCATTCTTTAAACAAACTTTACATCGCATCAAATAAACCAAACATTGTCAATGACCATAATTCATAATCCGCAATCAAAACGCTGCACAAGTACCAAAATCATTTCTCCAAGTTTGGAAATAATTCAACCTATGAAAGTTTAAACATACATATTTAAAATACCAACACATTGTTAAAGTCGACTTTCTAGATATTGAAACCAATTACAAGTATGCTTAAGAAACCAATAATCAACAACCATGTGGAACCAAATCTCCCTCCAAGTGGGGCAATTAGTATGTATAACCGGAAATATAAATCTAAAAGGCATCTGGCCATAGTTGCTGGAAGGGTCCGGTCTCAATAAAATACCACTAAATACAATCATCCAAAATATATGAAAGTATGCGAAAGTAGCTAAATAAGCATTTTTAGTCTTCAGTGTATGGCAATATACATAACACAATACCAAAATAGAAAATTCACTAAACATCTTGAGTATCCGTCAGATCCTTCCCTTAATGCACAACACTATAACTAGGCCTAAAAATAATGAGCAAGTGAGGTGAGACAAACGTCCTCTTATGCTTTTCTATTTGTACTACATGTGCATGTGTGTACTAGCAAGTATAATGTGGGATCTACAGCATATACGTGCATAAAATATGCAACAAATATCATAACATAGTAATGTGTGAAGAAACCAATAATCAATGGAACGAACATGGTTTGTTTGTAAACCATTTTAAAAACATGCTCACAAATACCTCCAAAGAGGACAAACCACACATTGTGCCGAACATGAAGCCAACGAAACCATAGTTCATTGTCGGTGCGTCCCAACAGGACACATGTAACCAAAAGCCAACCCCATGGCATTGGGAGGCATCACGTAATGGAGCGGAACCAATATCATCGGTGCACCAAACCAACTAATCCCGTAAAAAACAACCAATATGCAAATAATTCGTGACTTTAAAAGGTTGACATTTAGCCATAACATGCCTATCAGAATCCATCATGAATACTCAAATTTAACAATATATACACATTCTTTCAAACATGCTCAATTACGACAATGACCAATTTCAACATATTAATCACACATAACCAATGCGATAAAAAAAGTATTTACAAAAATTCACATCACATGGCATATTTGCCAATTTCCAAAATATAATCATTTAAAAGCTTACCAACAACACGCACACGCACACACACACAAGACAGTAAAAGTGATTACCTCTTGAAGCCAATGAGAATTTAGTATAATAGAGTTTAACCTCATGCCCGACGGAACCAATCACAACTCTATAATTACCAAAATGCAACAATCCATTATCAATCATACTAATGAGTCAAGACAAAGTTTAGGAAATTACTTCCACTTGGCACTTTGAGAAAACAAGACAATTAAGATGATTTCCCAACCATAACTCACATCCCAAGCCACCTACAATCCAATTTCCAACAACAAGTCCATTATCCAAAACTGAATCCAACTCCCATATTCAAGCCTACACATTTTTGGGCTAATTCACAACATCCAAATACTAATGCAATCCATAAAAATCATTAACATCCATATCTAACTTCAACCAACTTTTAAAGCCCCACATTCACATCTAGGCCTAAAGCATAAATATCCACTCTAACCCAATTATCACCCATCCAATCATTCAATCACCATTTACCACCAATAATTAACTTTACAAAATATTTACTATACATAACACAAGTTTAGAACTTGAAAACCCCTTTCAAAGTCTCACTTTTCAAAAATTTGTAGAGTGAAAAATTGAATTAGCCTAAAATTTCAAGAGACATAGCATTAGAGACCATTTACTATCATCATTAAGCATAATAACAACTTCAAACCCCAACTTAAACATACATTTTTGAAGGCCATCATCCAAAACACTAGCTTTTTGAAACTTTGAAACACCAAAATTTGTTCTAAGCCACAACCAAAGGAATCAAAGCATAAATAATCATCCTTGAGCCCATTGAACACATTAAACTCCCTTACTAACAACAATTTTCGAAATCACATCAAAACCCTAAGGTTTTTCAAACTTCAAAGTGTGAAATCTTTGTTCCAAGCCAAAATTTAAAGACCTATGGTATTAGAAATCATAAATAAGTAGGAATAGGCTTAATGAAACAACAAAATCCCCTAAACACTTGAAAATTTCAAGCCCCTTTCATAATCCTCAAGAACACACACTTTGACACCCAAAATCTTGAACAAACTCTTCTCCAACAAGAGGAACCATAATAGAAGCTTAAGAATGCTTAAAAACAAGTTAGAAACCAAGAAAAACTGAAAAGGAGCTCAGATTTTTGTAGCCTTAATGAACCCCAAAAATCTCAACATGAAACCCTAGCAGAGGTTTCTCGACTTCTCACTAGAACTCCCTCTTTCCCTCTTCTAATTTTCAAACAGATCGCAGCTGATCTGTTAAAAAATTTTCACTCTCACCACGGCGAGATGACCAGGAACATTAGGCCTAGATTCCATGGCTCGCCGTAGTTCGACGCTCAGTATGCCTCCCCATTGGTTTTGCCCAAAAACTCCCTGATTCTTCTATATTTTCTTACTATACATATGATCAACTGCTTAATTGCCAATCCTACACCTCAAATTTTATTTTATTTACATCAAGAACCATAAAAGTTTAATTTACTACCCAAACTTCCAAAAACCCATTTAAACTACAATCCTCAAAACCACTATAATTATATCAATAATTATCCTAGAATTACCTCAAGTTCTCAAAAACCATTATATATCCTTAGCACTCATAAGATCATATCATAGAACCTCCTAATTTAACACAAGAAACCTCCAAAAATCACTGTAATTCCTCAAAAGTTATCCTTACTTACATTTAAATACATAGCCTTAAATTTGGGATGTTACAATAACAATCAATCTACACACAATGCAATCACATAATACACAATCAATAGTTATTCTCTGACTAAACAAACATTTAGGGACTTAATCCCCTATAATGTCCAATCTAGGTACTTTAAGCAATTTAACAAGATTTCATAGTTCCATAGGGTTAAACAACTCTCAACATAATAAAAAATCTCTAACTACCTCTATTACTCAATATCTTTCTCAATCCTCAACTCTTTCCACTTAGACTCTTCTCCCCAATGGGCCAAATTTCAATTCCTAAGTCTAAGCAACCACTCCATTCCAATAGTCATAATTTCATAACTAATACAATTTATCTAATTCCTCAAAACTAGCATTAATTCATTAACCATCATACTTAATCAAAATTGATCTCTAGGTTCACCATAATTCCACAATCACATATTCAATTTTTCATCAATCTAAACCACTATGAATCATTTAATAGCATCAATAAACCTTTAGGAATCATCAAATCACCACATGTTACCATAAAATTCTAAATCCCTCTTTAACCCTAGGATTTTCAACACTTTAATCCACCAAAATGCAATATAGATCATATCTCATCAAAATGAACCATTAGAAACCAGTGTTGTAAGAACCGGACCGGACCGGGCTGTCCGACCGGTTGGACCGTCGACCGCTCCACAGGTCGGTTCGGATTTTATGGTCTGACCGTTTATTGTGTTAAGCCGGATCGGGCAGTTTCCAGCCGGACATTGGACCGGGAACCGGAGCGGTTTTATAAAAACCGGGCGGTCCAATCTGAAACAAAAAAAAAAGATGAAAAAATTAAAATTAAGCCCAAAAAAACCCAAGTTCTTAAAAAAGAAACCCAAATTCATTAGCTTCATATCTTTCTCCCAAATTAAAAACCCCAACAACCATTTGAAAATCTTAGGGCTGTGAAATTTGATCTCCAAAACTCCAACCAATTGGTGAACATCATCTCTCTCATCACCATTCCTCTATTGTTGATGTTTAACGTCTCTTCCAAGCTTTTATTCTATATTTAGCACTTGTTGTCTTTCTATATTTTACATTTCTTTTGAAATTTTTATCAGTTGCATATTCTATCTCTTACCTTTTGCATAACAGAAATTGCTTGTGTTCTTAACTTCCTAGTTCTTCTATCTCGATAAAAATTTCTGCAACTGTGATCCTCAAATGGTCCTATATGCCTTCTTTGTTTTGCTTACCTAAAGACAAGAATGATTGTTTTCTAAGTCTCTAATAGCTATTTATTTCTTGGTCAATGGTCTTTCATTAAAAATTAAGAGGTGAAGGGACCATAATTTGTTTATATTTAATTTACATTTAAAAATTATATATTTTTCCTTAATTATTACGTCATCGGTCCGACCTTCGGTCCGACCAATCCGACCGTGCGAACCGTGACCCGATGCCCTCTCCGGCTCACCTTCCGGTCCGGTTTTTACAACATTGTTAGAAACCGTTTAATTGCATCAATGAACCTTATGGAATCATCACATTGTCCATAATCATCATAAATTTCGGATTCCCCTACAAACCCTAGGTTTTCCAAACTTTAAATAATCAAAAATTCATCCTAGGTTAGTTTTCGAAAAACTAAATTGATAAAAAGCTTCCATTAGCATCATTAAGTCTAAAGAAATCAAGAAACGTTAGAATTGGGTTAAGGGTCAAAAATACACATGTGATTTTGTCAAAAGTTCATCCAGCACCAAATGCTTTTTTTTGGACCAAAAATACACATGAGCTTTCAAATTAGATCAAAAATACACATGTGATTTAAATTAGGGTAAAAAATACACATATGATTTTGTAAAAAGGTTCATCCAGCACCAAGCGCTTTCTTTTGGAATATAACTGCAAATGTGACTTTTAATCCAATTTGAAAGCTCATGTGTATTTTTGGTCCAAAAAAAAAAGCATTTGGTGCTGGATGAACTTTTAACAAAATCACCTGTGTATTTTTGACCCTTAACCCTTTAGAATTTTCCCCTAATTTTTGAAATTTTCCCAACCCTAACCTTTACAAATTTAAATTAGAAACAATTTCATATTAGGGGAAAATCAAACAAACTAAACCGATAGAATACTTATATCAGGTCCTAGAAGTGATTAGAAGCAAGAATAATCAATGAACTTGATCTAAAATTTGAAATCCATAAGAACCCAAACTTTCCTCCATGAAATTATTCAAAAATGCAAGAGGAAGGAAGAGGAATGAGAGGGGAGAAGTTTACCTAGAAGATGAGGGCTTCAAAATGCCCTTAGAGCCTCCAAGAATTGTGTCCTATCAGAGTTCCAATCGCCTCACTCGAACTTGCTCTCTATCACTTTCCAAATCTGTCTTAAACTTGCCTATTTCTTACTTAAATCACGTGTTCGCCACGATGAACATGTTTGTTGCGGTGAATGACACAAAGGCTTGTAGGCGTCTCTTGCTCGTTCGCGGCAGCGAACAAGTTTGTTCGTCAAGGCCAACAAGGCAACTAGTATCATCCGATTTCAAAAATTCATAACTAATTCCACAGACCTTTAAAAATTACAAATTAGAACTCTATGAAAACCTTAACCTGTAGATTTTCCAATGGAAAAATAATTAATAAAAAATATTATCATTTGACCTTTAAAATCGACAAAGTCCTAATATTGCCCAAATCTTAGAATGTTAGCTTTCTAATTCAAGAAGAATTATTAAAAAAATAATATCATTTGCTACATCAAAATGTTTTATTTCTTAACACTGCTCTAGAAAATCCCAAAATATAAATTTTAATTGTAGCTTTGTTGTATCTAATCCTCCACTTTTTTTGTATAGCTAATTTGCCTTTATTCCTTTACTAATCAAATCATCCATTCCTCATTATTATCATACCTAATCGACAATGCAACTCATAGCCTTTATTACTTGCTCATAGAATTGCCCATTTTTTAACTTAAAATCTAGGTTGTTACGTGATCGAAAGTGTTTGCTTTTAACACCAAGCCACAAATTCGATAGGCCGTTCATATTTATATTATCAATATTTTGAAAATTTACAACTGCATTATTACATACACACACACAACTAGTGCTATTTCACTTTTAGCTTAACTGATATTTAAAAATGAGCATTTTGGTATTTGTACAATATTAATGTTAATGACCATAAAACTATTTTATTGTAAATAGGGTCAGACCTTTCATCTTAAATATTATATAGTGTTAATTGCACAAAAGATTACTTTACAATAGTGATTGTTGCTGAAACGATACTTTAGGGTACTGATTATAATAAATATGATCATTAGGATAATGAATGTTATTGAAAGAATATTTTAAAGTGTTAGATACTATTTTACCCGTACATGATCATTTTCATTGCTTAAGGGCCTAATAATTTGAATACGTTGGGGAAAATATTTGGGCTTCAAATTATTACATTGAAAAGCCCATAATATTAGTATACATGTCGGATGGTGTGAATGGGGCGTTGATAGTACATATACATTCCTTTTCCAACCATGAGATTGGTATAAGTAAGCATATTATATACATAAGCCCATTATATATAAATAAGTATGTCATGTGCCTAACATGTGATTTCATAAATTAAATGGCTCGTTTATATTAATTGGAGTTATTTTGTTAATTTTATTTCACACCTAATTTTATGTATTTTATTTAGGGAAAATTAATTACAGGTCTCATAGAAGGAACTTAATTAAGATGATGTCCCATAAAATCACCTAATTAATTTAAGGACCCTAGTTTTGGGCCTTCTAGCCAGAAAAATGTCACAGCCTGGCCAAAAGTTGTTATCCTCTAGCCAAAATTTATTAGTGACTAAGAGTTTAAAAAGTTGTGATTGATGCTCATAATGTTGTTAAAAAAAAAACCTTAAAAATTGTTATCTTCTAGCCAAAATTGGTTAGTAATTAATGATTTATTACAATTGTGAATTATGCTCATAATGTTGTTACAAAGATCCAAAAAGTTGTTGGTGATTATGAGTTTAAACTCTTTGTCACTAAGAACTTTTGACTAGACAATAACAACTTTTGGTTAGACGATGATAACTTTCTGGTCAGAATTAGGGACCTCAGTTTGATTAGGGGATTTAGTAGGACGTCAATTTAATTACGAGATTTCGTGAGATCTCATCTTAATTAAGTTATTTTCATGTGACCTATAATCAATTCCCCCTTTTATTTAATTAGTATTTTGAACTTTAATAACCTATATTGTGGGCTTTTGGGCTTAAGTTGTCAATAAGGGTTGTCAACTAGGGTTATCAACTAGGGTTCTCTAGGGGGTTCTAGCTAATTTTAAAGTCTTTCGATTTTTTTATATAAATAGCTCACTATGTAAGCTATTTATATTAGAAAGTGTTTAGAATGAATAAGAATTAATTCTAGGAACACCCTTTGCTTGTTATTTTGTATTTTTGAATACATATGGCTTATTTGAGGTTTTTTCTACCTGTGGCGTTGAGTGAATTTATCTTCCACCACCTATTTAAAGTTTCTTAGGTGTGATTTCTATTTCTTTGTGGGCATTCATATCAGACTTGTAAATGAATTTTTCCGTTATAAACATTGCAAAATCCTGAGTCTCAATGAGCTCTGGGAATCTAATTTATTTAATTTTGCTTTCTTATTAAGAAAACAATAAGAAGAAGAGAAAGCTGCACACTAAGTATATGCATAAAAGTATGAGTGGAAGGATGATGGCAATAAGAAGGTAACAAATTTCAAAAATGACGGAAAGCATATTTGGCAAGGAATTGCAGGCAGCATATGTCAAATTAAGAGAGAAGTGGTCCTCATTTCTCATTCAATATGTGCTGCTTTCACAAATGGAATGGCTACAACTTGAAAGGTTTTGAGACACTCCTTTTCACTTGAAATGGTATAGCTTTCCCCACTTACTTCAAATCTTATCTTTTCCTCATTTCTAACCTCACTCCTTTTCTTTTTCACCCACCATCATATTCATATATATATATATATAGAGAGAGAGAGACACACACACACACACACACACAACCCCTAAATATAAGAGCTAGATAACATATTTGCAAAGATTAGGGCAGGTTTGATATGAGGAGTTTGGAGGGGATGGGAGGAGAAATTTATGTATGTTGAATTTAAGAAAATTAAAGAAGTTGGTTATATAAACTTTTAACAAAAATAAGATATAAGATAAGAGAAATAAAATTTAATTAAAAATCTTTAACCACATTCTCTAATTTTTGTATATCCATCTCAAAAATAATTTCCCTCCCCCCCCCCCTCATACCAAACAACCCCTTAAAAAATTGGTTATTTATATAAAAAAAAAAGTGTGTTGGCTTCTTAAAGTGTTCTCTTTTCTAATTTACATTAAAAATCATTCATTTATCAAAATTCCCTAATATGCGTAATCAATAAGAATAATTTAAAATTTTAAAACTTATACTTGAGATACAAAATGAACTGGTGTAATGTATTTATTTTTAAAAGTCCACTAACTAGCTCCTAGATTTATGACTGGAGGGAATCCTATACTACTTGAACCCCAATTAACATAAAATGATTAAGCCTTGAAGCGCATCTCTGAACTGAGTTCTATGTTTGAATTTAAATAATTTATACTTTAATTGAATCTTGATATTTTTGTATCTTTTTGTTCAATAGACAAAAGATTCTCTAATCAACCGTTTTCACTTTCATCTCTATCAGGCTTTGCATATAGTGGATTCTGCATGTGTATGTGAAGAAATGTAGTGATATACAATCAAAGTATATGTGTAGATACTGCCTCATCAATGACACACAAATATCATTATCATTTTGGTTTCTTTAGGAAGTAGGAATATATGTTCCATACATTGCACTGAAAGATATTTGTGACAACATTACTCAGTGGGATCCACAAATTCATAAAAATAGAACATATGGATTCAAACATTTTCTTAAAAATGTAACTCATTCTAAGTAAAATAGTTTTAAATCATAACAACATTCACGAGCCAATGATACACTATAGGAGTATTGATTTTCTTAAACATCTATAATTATATATTGGATATATTAATTTTTTATGGTAGGCCTTGTTTTTGTGCTTGAATTAAATCGTTTCATTGTCCCTAATACTTTTATATTCGTTGTTCAAATAATTTATGGTTGAAATCTAATTTGAACACTCTATTTTTCCTGATCGACTAATAAATTGATCACAAGAGCTGCCGCAATTGTCAAAGGATAAAATTTGGATGATTTTGTTTTCAATCAAGAAATCTTCACTAGTGGCAAGTAATCTAATGATTCCTGTACAGAGTGGAGCCCAGGAGGATATGATATTTGTGATATGGTTCTAGTTAAGAAAAATCTAATGAATGAAGACAAAATAGTAAAATACACCTAGTGATCGACCTAGATTAATATGGATAAAAAAGTATACTTTTAATTTATTTTATATATTCATTCAAAGAAAATTCACTTTATTTATCAAACACCTAGGGAACAAGTGAGATCAAGCAAATGAAAGGCTCAACCAAACAAAGTGAATTCCCATTGTTTCAGGAATTGTCCTTAATGTGTTTTCATCTTTTCTTTCTAATTTCAACTTTTCTTTGTATAACTATATAATATTTACTATTATCAATTATTGTGTAACCTAAATTTCAGTAATAACATACCATTATATTCTTTATTATAAGTCCACTTTTATGAAAAAAAGGTTATTAAATATAAGTCTATTTAGAGGTTATTAATGATTGTTTCCAACTTTAACCTTATTTAATTCTTGTTGGGAAGAAAAAAAGAAGATAGAGATGTAAGAATAATTTATAAATATATATATATATATATATATAGAGAGAGAGAGAGAGAGAATTTGAATAACGATTGTGTTGGAAAATTTTATAAATTTAAGGCATATGTAATTATCAAACTAACAGTTCTTAATTTGTAAAATTTACCGAGTGGTATATAGGTAGTAATAAATTTTTGTCTATAATATTTGAATTATTTTTTTTAGATGATTATTTAATTAGACAATATTCAAACATTATTGGGTCTAATTGGAGGCAGCTCTTGTAACAGTATTCAAATAGACTCGAACTTAAAACCTCATACTTAAATGACTAAAGCCCTATACATTAGGACCAACGCTTGTTATTAACATTTGATTTATTCTTGATTCTTGATTCTTGATCTTACTTAAAAGATGTCAAGTTCTTTTTCTACTTCATTTGATCTCTATTGATAATATTTTAAGCATTTATGCAATTAATTCTATAGTTGAATTTAGTCCATTGAGCTTGGTCAAGGAAGCATCAATGCTCAATGTATTCAAGCTTTATTATGGTGAAGCGACTTGCATAGTTGCATATGATGTTTTTTTCCCTCTTGTGTAAATTTAGATGCATTTTATGAAACACATTTCTATTCATTAATCTTTTGAAAAATCGTATACGTGCAAATAATCCGACTCAATTCCTTCATCCAATGACTGGAACTGGAATTATAGGGCATAATCAACAACTAACCATGATCAAAAGGGCGATTAACAAAAGCATCAATATCTACCTATTTACGGGTGTGTTCAGAATAATAAATTATGAATAAAATTGATTAATTATGACACTTGATTATCTGAAGCTCCTTTGGATAGTCTACCGCTAAAACAATATTTTAGCTCTAATAATATATTTTAGTATTAATATTATAATTCATATTTAAAATTTCATGCAATGCACAAGACCAACACATAATTAAATGGGGTAATTAATTACAGGTCCCGTGTAAGGAACTTAATTAAAATGAGGTCCCATGAAATCACCTAATTAATCTGAGGTCTCTACTAGAAAGTTGTTATGGCAAGCCAAAAAGTTGTTATTGCAGGCCAAAAAGTTGTTAGTGACTAAGCCTTCACTAACAACTTTTCGGCTTGCAATAACAACTTTTCGGCCTACAATAACAACTTTTCGGCCAATCATAACAACTTGTGGCCTGAAAATTACTCTTGGTCTGTCACAATTTGTGACCTTGCGATAACAACTTTTTGACCTGCAATAACAACTTCGTGGGATCTCATATTAATTAGGTGATTTCATGGGACCTCATCTTAATTAAATCCCTTACACGGGACCTGTAATTAATTACCACTAATTAAATATTTAATACAGACACCCATAAGCTTTACTTTTTTTTTTTATTACACAGACTAAACTCCAATGCAAAATCACATGAAAATTTAATCACATACAAATACGACATCTATGAGGTAACTAAAAAGTGCGAACATCCATCCTTCAAAACTAAGACTAGGCTTTCCTAAACTTCAGTGTCTAAGTTTAACAAATGAAGTGATTTTTATATAATTTATTTTATGACAAGTATAAACTATTTGTGTTTGGTTATATTCATAACAACTAACTTTTTGTGATTTTCAACAGCTATGATACTTTCGTATGCTGTTGTATTTTTAACAATATTCTCTGTAACATAATACATCTATCTAATTATTTTCAAATTTTTCTGACTATTCTATCAATTTGTTTGTTTTTGTTTCAATTTTTTAAAACAAGTTTTAGAATTAATTATTTAAAAAATTGCATTTGAAAAAGCATCAGATTTTGTTTGAAATGATTGTTCATATTACATCAATTTAAATAAAAAAATTAAAAATAATTTTTGGATTCGCTTACTCTATAATTGATAAACATTTATTTTACATAATTACTGTCTTATCATATTGATTCAACAACATTATCCGATTAGCTGAGAACAATTACTTATATCATATTAAGCTCTATCCACCCAAAAAAGACAATTACGGTTAGAATTTAATTCCATCTCCAAATTTGGCCCAAAAAAAAAAATCATCTCCAATTGTGTCATTAATTTCGTTCACAAATCTATCACTTGTTTTGTCATAAATCCTTTAACGACTGGGACATTTGGTGGCTGGGGGCATTTACAAAACTTTCACGTCACAAAGCATAATTTTCACATCACAAATCATATTTGTCAATTTTCAAAATATAATAGTTAAATGCTTACCAACACAACAAACACATAAGACAAGGAAAAGTGGTTACCTTTTGAAGCTAATGAAATTTCTCCACAATGAGTTTAGCCCTGTGCTCAAATTGAACCACCAAGAGTCTTTATGATTACCATAGCACAACCATCCACAATCAATCACATGATTGAATAGAAACAATATTGGCACTGCCAGCAATGGTGGCCAACTTCAAAATTTCATAAATAATGATATAGATATCCAAAAATCGCAATTTAGGACTCTATGAAATGTTTAGGATGTCTGCTTTCCAATAAAAAAGGAAAGTCTTAAAAATTATATCATTTGGCCTTTCAAAATGAACAAGTAGTAAAACTGCCCAAAACTTCAGTTTGAAAGGAGGAGTTCATCAACTTGAAAATTGCATAACTCACTCTATAAAACTCTAAAATTCATAAACTAGGACTATTTGGAAATCTTGGAATGTTAGCTTTCTAATGCAAAAAGAATTATTAAAAAATAATATCATTTGTTACCTCAAAATTCTTTATTTCTCAACATTACTCTAGAAAATCCCAAAACATAACCTCCAATCACTTCTTATAGCTAATTTTTACCTTTATTCCTCATTTAATATGCCAACCAACATAAATGAATATAGCTGATACCTAATTACAAATAATATAACTCAATTGCTATGTATATCCAATCAATTTTCCAATATAAATCATTTATAACTTGGCTATCTATTTCATAGCTTTTCTGACCAACAGATTTCATCATTCTCATGACTATGATCTCAATCTACTATCATTAGTCATCATTAGTCCGTTACCTCAAGCAATTATCATAAATCTCTAACTAGTTCTTAGATTGAAAATCTAGGATGTTACAATTCTACCCAACTTTTTAGGAATGTTGTCCCCAAAATTAACCAAAATGAATTTTAAATACAATGGACACAACAAGACATAACGACAAGAACCAACATATAACCACTTACCAAGGAAAAAGATGAGGGAGATCGCACCAAATTCGCTCCTCATCTCCCATGATTCGACTCATACTTATAACTCTCGCAAGAATCACAACAAAGCCGTATACAACAAGGATCTCCCACCTAGAATAAGTGAGGGACTTTGGGTACATCCTTTACTCTACCTCCTAGATCTACAATTATTGGGGGTCACATATTCTCAATGCATTGATACCATTAGATGATCACTTCTGCCCACACTTATTCATAGTGGCTAAAACCTCTTAGGATTTGTTCAAAAACAATAATCTCTAGATCCAACACATGAGAGGATCTTAGATGTTACAATCCAAGGACGATAACTATATCTCTTCACACAAGGAAACAGGTGTGAGAGTAACACATCACTGGTATAACACCTGTCTTCTTACATACAAAAAATAAAATAAAAAAAATAAAATCAATAACCACAATTGCCATACTCAAGATATCCATCTTCTTCTCATGCCATACATGGGCGAAGCTTAAGCCACATACACATGAACACATGGGACCCTCAACAATTAACCGTTAATTACCAGCCAATTTATCCTGCTCTATGGTAGTCTATTAAAATTTGTAACAAATTTTACCATTTATTCAATCATAACTTAACCAAACATGCATTGGCTCACTTGCTCCACCTCACAATGATCCTAATTGATCGGGGAGCTCATACAAAATTTTCCAGAAATGATGCATCCAGGCATCTCAAACCTTGAATTTACCGGTTTTGAAAAACATAACCTATGTCCTTTGAAACCTCATGGCACACTCAATTAGCTAATTATTTAATAGCATTCTATTAAACCACAATTAGGCTAGGATAACAAGAAATCTCTACTATGAAATTCCTTGGGATCACACTGACCCTTTCACTTTAAACTATTGTCATTCTCTTTTCAGGCCACTTGGCCATCCAACTTACTCGAAAACAAGAGCTCCATATCCGACAAGCTATTTCTAGCTTGAAAACTCTACTATACTATCATTAATGATTCTAATTTTACCAAAAACATAGGGAATAAGAATCTCTCAGCCAAAAAAAAAAAAAACATTACTAGACCCAACAACATAGGGAATAAGAATCTCTCAGCACAAAAAAGCATCTCGCCACAAAAAGTTATCACCTACTACCCTTCTCCATTTCAATGACTCTTCACTAAATTTCAACCATCCATAATTTTGAAATAATTTCATATTTGATTCACACAAAAGGCCTAACTATCGGCTATCCAGCCACTATAACCATTACAATTCCACCATCCTCAATACATGCCACACTTAAAATCCGAATCTTACACCCATTTCATCATTAGTCACAATTTATCACCGACAATGGTTCACCATAATAGCATCCTTAATATTTATAAAATATTTATTAAAATAAATTAAATTGCTGTGATATTTATAAGAAATATATTATTTACAATGGTTCACCGACAATGGCTTCAAATTGATCACTTGGAAGAATTTTACAAGCAAATGACTGACTACAGTGGAGGATGCAAAAAGACACTAGTACAGAAAAGGGTTTTAACATCCATTCTGAAGGGATGCCAATCTTAGTGATGTTGAAAAGTTGACCTTTTAATGTCTCATTAGATAACAGATGTTAAATGTCAGACTTTTAATATCCCAAGTGATTGATTTGTCACATTTCCTAAATGCCTTGGGGTGCAAATGCAAAATATTTCTAACCAAGGATTGCACTAGTGGTGCTTTCCCGGATCGTCTCTCAAGGAGCCTAATGAATTAACCTAATCTAACTAAATGCATGAAAAGCTATCGGGGGTTTGTGATTTTGGTTGATGAAACTAGACTACTTCTTTTTGGTATTTTTTATGAGAAAATAAAATAGAATGATGTTGTGAAACTTATGGATGAACATGGGTCTCTTGATGAATTGGGCAACCTTCCTAGCTTCTAAGATGATATGGGAGTTTCTAAACCAAATTCTAATGCAACACTTAAGGCAATCGCTCTTTGTTCAATTAACCTAATTAATTAACTAACATGGCGCATCGCTAATTTAATTAATCAAATAGGAAATTGTTAAGTTCCAACTTGGTAGTGAAGACTTATGATAAATACGCATAGAGACTCTCGTTAAAAGTATATCAAACCATCTAACGTAGGACCTAGTGTCTAAACACACATATGATCGCACATGCATCTAACATATTCTTGAAATCCAAAGGAGATATAAATGAAGTACATCTATTGCATAATATCAAGAAATCAACACTTAGGTTCATACATATAAAAGAACATTGCTTAATTACATGCATGCTATTGAACAAAAGATTGAACATTAAAGCACACTTGTTCTAAGACCAAATACATAAGACAAAACACAAGGAATTGCAATACATAATTAGACTTAGACAAGAGAAACTAAATAACTCCCTATTAAGAACATTGAAGCTCTGGTTGCCTTCCTCCATCAAGATCCCCACAAGAAGTTTAGCCACTCATGCTCTCGATAAACATAGACTGGATTTTGGAATTGGAAGCGATGAAAGTGTAGTGGAATGGATGAATTTCGTACAAGGAGGAGAGAAGAGGAGAGGAGGACGAAAGTTTGAGAGAAGAGACATAAATTTTTGTTGGCGGCATATATATATATCACAAGAGGCAGCCCAAAACCTTCCAAATTGACCTAGGATGTCCTATTCTTACTAGGATTAACAAATAGGAAAGGTTTGGGGAAAGAATTATGGGATGAAAGAGAGAATGGGTGAATGAAATAGGAAATTCGGATTCCCCCCTCTATGGCACAAGAAACCATTTAAAAAATATCCAAAATGGCCTTTGGTTGCCTAATTTGGCCACCCATAACATATAGGAAAGATTTGGGAAAGACCCAAGCACTTTCTCTCAAGAATTCTAGTCAAAATAGGAAGTTGTGATTAGAATAATCAATTAGGAAACTTCTTATCCTATCAAGCCTAGGGTTGCCTATTCTTGTAGAAATAACAAAAAGTAAATATTTTAGGCAAACCCAATCAACCAATCCAATAGGAAATTTCCTATTTTGCAAAAGTTTCCTTTTTTGTAGAAGTTTTCTATTTTGCTTTGTTCTTACTTTAACCTTTATTCTTTGTACCTACAATGGAAATTTTAAGCACATGTGAAGTATTTCAAGTCTAGAAACAATAAATGTATGAGTTAAATGCCTAATATGTTCAAATTATAATGAAAATGCAATTAACTTTCTAATCTTGGACCCTAAGTATAAAAATGCTTAAATCCCTATTTAATAGCCTACAACAAATGCTAATTTCCTATAATTAGTGGATAAAAACATGTAATAATCAAGTGCAATCAGTGATACCAATTAAGGGACGTTAATAGTCCCAGAAGGGCCCCCTCATTTTTGGCATCAGAGAAACAACATTCCTTATTATATAATAGGGGATGTTGTTTCTATGTTTCAACATCTCTTTTTTTGTTAACAAGAGACAACATTTCTGTCATCGGAGAAACAACATCCCCTATTCTATTTTTTGACGTCTCTTTTTCTCTTAATAAGAGACGTCGAAACTTTTATCCTTTTTTTAGTTTTATTCATTTGTTCTGGTTTCCGTCTGCATTTTGCATATCATAGTTACACATATATACTCATACAGAGATAGATACCTAGATCAAAAGAATTAATACATTATTCACCACAAGTTTATTAACACATCAACCTAGCTACTTAACTAATAAAACTAATAACATATATATGTACATGTAGACAGAAGATATATGAAAGGTGGATAGAAGAGGTAATAAGAAAGAGATATCAACATATACACACTATTCCAATTGTAACATCCAAAAAATTTAATCAAGGATTGGTGGAAATTTAAGAAGTGATTTGGGAGTAATTACGGAGTTTAGAGAAATTTATAAATAAATTCATAAAAATAGAAGTATTTTGGAGATTTTTAAAGGCATAATTTCTCCCTTAAATTGATAAAGTTGGAGTTAGGGGAATTATTTTTAGACCAAAAAGAGATTCTAGTGGGAGAAAATATCAGTGCGCATTTAAAATATATTTTTGGAATGAAAAAGAGGGATTCTACCATAAAGAAATATATCTTATTTTGAGAAATTATAGGCTGATAAGTAATTTCCTTAACCTACCTATTTTGTTTATATATTTTCCTATTTCCTTTCTCTATGTCCTTCTCCTCTCCCCGCACGCACCCGGAGACTAGCCTTCCCATTTCTCTTCTTCCTTCACGTGGTGCCGAGAGGCTGAGGGAGAGAGAGCGACGACTCCGACAGGAGAACCCAGCGTCGCCGACATCGGTGTGGTGGGGACAGATCCCCATCCTTTCCATTTCCTTTCTTTCCTTTTTTGTTCCTTCCTCATTCCCTGAGCTCCTTTTTTGTTCCTTCCTCATTCCCCGAGCAGCTACCCCATCGTCATTTTCTTCCTCTTCATTAAGCGGGCCTAAGTGAGCTACAGAGGAGGATGAGCGGAGCCGTCGGCACCGCCGTTACTAGTAAGAATCGACCTCCTCCCTTCCATTCCTTTCCCTTTCATCTTTTTTTCTTCTGTTTCCTTTCTCTCTTACCCCTGTACGTGTGGTGCATTGTGAGGGAAAGAAAAGAGGTTGATGGTAGAGATTTGGCAAGCGATTCGAGTGTCTTGCGGCATTTTCCAGCAAGTTCCTGGTGGCATTGGAGGGTTGATGAGTTGGGTAATTTTCCTTTCATTCCCCTTTATGTTCTTGAATTTCAAATTGAAATTGTTAGGGTTTTGTTTGATTTCCCAAATTTCTGACTGTTAGATGTTAATTGGTTAAATCCTAAATTTTTATTGAGGTGTATGATGTGATAAATTGGTTAGTTTGGTGGGACTTGATCCTATGTAAGATGTTGATTGAGTCGGATTTGGGTGTCACTACTACAAAATTATCCTGTTGCGACGCAACAATAGCGGCGCTCATAGAAAAAAGCGCCGGTATGGGTAAAGAAGGAGCCTATATCGGCGCTTACCAAGAGAAGCGCCGGAATAGAGGTAAGCCTATACCGGCGCTTGGTACTAAAAGCGCCGGTATAGGGTTTCAGTTTATCATTTATTTATTTATTTTTTTATTAAAATACCTATACCGGCGCTTTCTGTATAAGCGCCGGTATAGGCTAGTAATAAATAATTTTTTGTTTTTTAATAATAATTAAAATAAGAGTTTTATATTAAATATTAAAACATTAATTATTTATTTTAATGCACCTATACCGGCGCTTTATTTAAAAAGCGCCGGTATAGGCCAAAAAATTGGAGGGAAAATTTCCCTCCAATATTTTGGTAACCCCCTATACCGGCGCTTTTTAAATAAAGCGCCGGTATAGGCTAGTAATGAATAATTTTCCGTTTTTTAATAATAATTAAATAAGAGTTTAATATTAAATATTAAAACATTAATTATTTATTTTAATGTACCTATACCGACGCTTTATTTAAAAAGCGCCGGTATAGGCCAAAAAATTAGAGGGAAAATTTCCCTCCAATATTTTGGTAACCCCCTATACCAGCGCTTTTTAAATAAAGCGCCGGTATAGGCTATTTGTTTCTGCATAACTTGATTTCTCTCCTATCTTTCTCATTTTTATGCCCGTGACTTAGCTTCCTCTCGTCTTTTCACTTTTCACTTTCTGTCGTCATTTCATTTCCTCTTGCCGCCGTTCACCTTAGCTTCATCTTCACCTCGCCTTCAGTCACACCGTCGTTCACGCCATTCTCACCGTCGTTCAAGCCGTTCTCGCCGCCGTTGTCGTCTGTTCTTCATTCACGCCGTTCTCGCCTTCATTCACACCGTTCAAGCACCCAAGCCTCTTCCCTAAATCTTTACTTTCTTCGGTGAGTTTCCCCTTGTTTTTGCTTTTTTTTAACTTGTTTTAGTCTCTGGGATTCCCAGATTTTTGTTGTTTGAGAAACAGATGTTCTAACATCTGATTCATTGTATTTAAAGGTGCGGTTTTTGCAAACAAAGCTGGTGGGGATTTTTCGCCTCATTCTTAATCGGATAAATTAGGTGAGTTTATGTGTCTTTTGCATTTTTTTGTTCTGCATCGCTGGAAGCCGTAAACCAAAGATGATTCATTGTTTGTACTTGTACATAGCATGTACTCTCTTATCAAGTTTTAGTTTGTGCAATAAAAATGTTCAATAAAAAAGTTTTAGTAGTATGCATGCTTTTTTTCTTAATTGAACAATATAGCTTTTGGTCTTATTGTACATATTCTTCTCTGTTTGAGTTACTGGTGTATATGGACTGCCTGGAATTGTATAGAATTGCTGGAATTTTTGCAATGATGCAGGTGGGTGTGAATTAAAAAAAATTGTATATTTAAAAAAAAATATAACCTACAGCGGCGCTTTTTACGAAAAGCGCCGCTATAGAAAGGCCTATACCGGCACTTTTTACAAAAAGCGCCGGTATAGGCCTTTTCAGTTTAAATAAAATTTAATTAAAACATGACCTATACCGGTGCTTTTTACAAAAAGCGCCGGTATAGGCCTTTTCAATTTTAATAAAATTTAATTAAAACATGACCTATGCCGGTGCTTTTGGGTAATTAAGTGCCGCTATATGGTCACCTATAGCGGCGCTTATAAAGCGCCGCTATAGGTCACCTGACCTATTGCTGCGCTAGCTATAGCGGCCCTTCAAAAGCGCCGCTATAGGGGTCAAAAAAGCGCCGCTATAGGTGTTTTCTGTGGTAGTGTGTTCAAAGAGAGGAAATTGTGTGATATGTCTAGGAAATCGATGTGGATATTGTTTAAGTTATATGATGATTGTTTGTTGAAATTTGATATGGATATTTGGTGTTTTGGGTTTTGATTGGTTAAAATGGAATAGTTGTGATAATATGCTCTTTTGGGCCTAGTCTTGAAATATGCAAGTTTAGGATGGATGACGATTTGAGATGATAACATGGTTGAATTGTGATATTTGGAATTGAGGATTGTTGATTGGCTGATTTGATGGTATTGTGGGAGTGAAATCAACAGTGATTAATGATTAGGAATGTTTTCTTTAGGCTTGAATGTTAAAGTTGATATGTGTGATGAAAGAGGAACGTTGGATTGAGGATACAATGGAGTAGTGTGACTGTAAAGAATTGTGATTAGTAATTAAAGATGTTTTCTTTAGGCGTGAATTGGAATTGGACGAAATTTGGGTTCCAGGTATGATTGACATAATGTTTGTCTTAGGTTGATTGAGGTTCTTAGTCGAGTTCTAAATTTTCGGATTGTTGAGATTTGTGATGAAAGGCTATATTATAGGCATAAAGGCAAAATTGTGTTATAATAAGGGTAATGAGGAAGGAATGATGTTTTGAGAAGTCTAATGAAGTATTATGGATTCAAAAGAGTTGTGGATAATTATTTGGGGTTTTTCTAAATATAATTGTAAGTGGAGGTGGAATTGAGCAAAAGTAGTTGTGTTAGCATAAGTTGGGGAAACTGGGTTCAATAAAGATAATTGAGGTTATTTAGTGTCTTAGGATTGATAGGGGTTTAATTTAACTTAATCAAGACATGAATTGTGTATTGACCTTGTGTTATTGTATTCTCTAGTGGTTGTAAACATCGTTGAATCGAGTTGAGCTTGAGGAACGCACTATCCTAGCATTTTTCTTGCTTTTGGCAAGTTCAGGTAACCACTCTTACCTCACTACCTGGTTTATAAATGGATTTTTTTTCAAAGTTACATTCGTATCAATGAACCCGTTGGGTGCTTTTGAAACATCAGCTAATTTAATACAAAGTTTGACCTATATTATGTAGTATCCTTGCTAGTTGTGTGGTTGAGACGAGTATTGATATATGTATGGTTGTAGGAGGAATATGTGTGACATCTCAAAATCATTGTTGTTGCGATTGTTGTTGCATGACACTGAACAGCACCTTCACGTGATATAACCAAGCGATTATTTGTACCAATCATTTTGATTATAGACAGCGACCGCCTCCTTGATTATAAATAAGGACATCCCCATCCTGATTTTAGACAGAGGGAGTCCCCATTCTGATTATAGACATAGGGGAGGATGCCATCCTTATTATAGACAGGGGCACAGTGTCACATCACATTTATTTTGTCATATGCATTTGAGAACTGTTATTTTTGTGATAGTATGATTTTGTTGCAGATTGATATGATGGTGATGAGATGATTATATATAGATCCAATCTATGTTGGTGATTAAATACTTTTAAATGTGGTACTCTTTAGGCGCTCTGCTAACCCACTCATACTCTTGTATTGAGTTGAGTTGTGTTTACTGAGACATATTTGTCTCACCTAGTAGTTATTTACATTTTGGCAGGTGATCATGCACAGCCATAGGGAGTAGTGGAAGGGGGATGACGAATTGTACTGACTGTGTAAGTCGGTGGCGGTATATTTTATAATGGAATTTATATATTGCCAAATTAACTAGGCTTGCATTCACTTCCGCATCATTAAATGTTAACTTGTTATGATTGGATGAGTGTATCAGAATCTATACGCTACTTGGTCATTAGTTATGCAATACTTAGTGAATGATGTAAATGGTATGATTATTTCATGAGATGGGCTATGTATGACAAATCCGGGAGTTTAGATTCGAGGCCCAATGTATGTGTGTATATTTGAATATGGGCAGGTTTTGTTTAAATAACCATGTTGATAAGTTCTTATCTAACATGGTTATATAGAATGCTTGTTTGTTGAAATGTGGTTATCACAGGTTGATTTAACCATGTTAGGTGGTCCTTTATTTAACACGGTTAACTAAGTTATTATTCAGGTAGATTTTTATTAACCATGTTAGGTGATGCTTTTCTAACATGGTTTGATATTTTATTATCCATTATAGAGATTATATTGAGATAAGGATTTCACTTTCCTATCATGGATAACCTGTTGAATCTTAGAAGATTATTTTTCTAACTATGATAGGGTTGTTTGAATTGTACGAAAAGCCCTTTTTCCTATTATAGTTAGTGTGATTATGTTTGATGGTGATTGGTTATTACGGGTTAATAATTATGGATTAGCAAGTAGGATTCTACACCAATCACATATGCACACTATAGCTACGTGAATGGAACTTACAAAACAAATTAGAAGATCCCCAAAAAAATAAATAGGCAGTTCAATGGTCATAAAGTATGAACTTAAAACACATCATAAAGGGAAAATCTCACTTGTAGCTACATGGGCAGCTGGTTCATGGGGATAATTCTTTACCTAAGTATAAATACAACCCATAGCAATGATGCATAAATATATGCCAAAGAAAATTAAGTAACGGATATTATAAGGTAAAATAAGCAACTAACTAAGACAAAACTTGCAAGAAAATTTTTGACATAATTGAAACAAAAACCTTTGCATCCCACTTTCAATTAGAAGCTGCAGAAAAGTATGATAGCAATGACTTAAAGCATCCTTTGTAGCAGTGTGGTATTTCATAGCATACTTTGGACCAACAGTATGAATAATTCTTCTGCCACATATGTTTCAAAGCCATAAAATATGGCAGCACAATGTTAGAGTCAAAGGGCTAGAATGCGTCAGCATAATACGTAGCACAGAATAAATGACATCAAACCCAAACCAAAGGGCAAGAACAAACCTTGCAGGAAGGTTGTATGCACTAGTAATTTTAGCCATCCCTGTTCGACATCCACCCAGAGAGAAAAAAAATCATTTATGCCACTTCAAGTCATATTTAGTTCGTAATGCTCAGTAATTATCACAGTATTTCATGGCAGATAAGAATTACAAAGAGTTTTAGTGCTTAGTGAATTTCATGGTATCCTGTAAGCTCACAGAACTATAGGTTCAAATCTTAATCAAATGGGCCTGCATTATTAAGAAAATCAAAACTCTTCCCAATACTTCCCTCAAATTTCTAACAGCCTGTGGAAGACTTTGGTTGTATTAGAACTTCAAATTGTTATGCCTAACAAAAAAGTGAAAAAGAACAACAGTCACTCATTCTTACTGTTTCATCATCTAATCTAGTATACCAGATATTAGCTCAACTTTTGAACTTACAAATTCAATCATATTCTCTTCTTTAATTTTCACAATTCCAGAAAAAAATATGACAAAAACAACATGAGATGAAATGAAAGATGGTAAATTTAAGAAAAACTGAAAATCATAATCACATATAGCATTAAGAAATATAACAGGTGTGACATTCTGCAAACCATGACATGGTTTCTATAGTAACCTTTAACAGTAGGGCTCCTGAAGAAATCACCATATGAAGATAGGTACTGTCCTTTACTTCTAGCCCAGTTCACATACTGCTTCTTTCCTCCAAAACTCCCATAGTTGTTCCCAAAGCTCAATATAAGCTTGATCCCATGCTTCCTAACCTCTACTATAACAAAATCTGGCCCCTTCAAACATATACACCAAATACATTAGCAATTCTACATGTTAAAGATAGCAACTTTCTCATCTTTCTAAGTTCTTGAGTGAGTTTTGTGAGAGATACCTTGAACATTTCCACTTGAATGTATTTAAGTTTTGTTGGAGAAGATGGGGGTTTTGGGAGTGATCTAGGTAGAGAGAGAAGAAGTGGTGGTAGAAGGGTGGAATGGAACAAATACGCATGTTAATCGAATTTTGGACAGGGTTTTTAGAAGAAAATGACATCCTGGAAATGACGTCTCTCATTTTTAATGAGAGAAGTTGTTACTTACGACATCCCTAATTTTTATAATTAGGGATAAAAATTAGTGACGTCGTTTTGTTCCTTCACATGCCATTTAATTACAAAATTGCTACCGCCTTTTTTTTCAACATCAGCTTTATAATTAACGAACATTAATTATTGATGTTAAAAGGGTTTTTTTGTAGTATTGCTGTTGAACCTCAGAATTTTGATGATAACCAAACATGACCTATGCTATAAGAATTATAGATATCTTGACTTAGAAATTGTTTTTGAAGTAAGTTTTTTGAAACTAAATTAAGAGCCATCGATAGCTTAAAGAACAATCAATTGTACTCTAGACATCCCTATCAATAGGATATCGATTGCTAATCGTTTGTTAGAGAAGATCAATCTAATGTATACACTTCAATCGATTAGTTCATTCTAATTGAAGAATTTTGAAGTAAACTAGGCATAGTACAAATGATCATAACATCTGGCCATCGATTATGTAATTGACAGGAACGCACAAGAGAGGGGTGAATTGTGCTAATTAAAAATCTATAGAATCAAGACACAAACCCTTATACTGGTTCAGCCCAATTTCTTGGCATACGTCCAGTTCTCCAACTTCCAGTTGGGTTTCACTAATCCCTCAAGATTCAATTAGGCTCTTGAGTGCCTTTACAAGTGATTGCACAGCAAGAACTCTCTCTTACTAATCGCTCCCCCTTACAATTTGTAATAATACACCCTACTCTTTAGATCCCACTATCTTTAGAGTAAGCCTCACTAGAAATGTGATTATAGAATGCTTGTTCACTCAATGAATTGATTGTGATACAAACTGAAGTACAAAGACAATGAATGATCTTTCTAAGAGTTGGTAATTATTGAATGAAGTTTGGCAAGAATAATCAATGTCTGTAATCAATGCTTCACCAACTTCTTCATCAAGGCTTTTATACTAGCCGTTGCTTGATTTTTGGTGAGAGATGATTGTAGATGGAGTATTGAGAAGAGTGTGTTCTTGGTAGCATTAACTCCTTTGTACTTGGTTTGCTTCAGATCCTCTCTCTTCATTAATCGCAGAACTTAGTTGTTGAGTCAAACGGTTCTAATGGAAGACTTATGTGTCTAATGATAACTTCATAAAATAGGCCTGAACAACTCATGTACTTGAAAGTTTAAAATAGGCTTGTCAATTAGGTTTGAATTAAATCTATCGTCACTTCGATCATAGGTCTCTGATCGATCACAGCTTCTGGTTCCTGATCGATCACACATAGATCACACATCGATCATGACCTACATCACTAAATATGAAGTTAGAAAATACCTCACTTAATCGATCACAGGGTGTCCCTAATCGATTAGGCTTATACAATCGATTGTACTCAGATCATATTCAGATTATACTTATTATCTGATCGATTACACATTGTCCTCTGATCGATTAGGCTTAGGTTAGCCTTGCATTACTCTTTAATCCTTCTGATCAATCATAGGGGAGTCCTAATCGATTAGGCTTATCCAATCGATTACACTAAGTTCTTCTAATTCCTTTAATCGATCACACTAAGTCTCTTAGTTTATTTTTCACTTCTATGATCGATCACAATGGTCCCTGATTGATGGAGCGCCTATGATCTCACCTTCTAATCTGTCTCTGATCTGTCCCTGATCAATTAGACTTATAGTTCCTTAACTTATAATCTGATCCTGATTGATTGGACTATACTTAGCATTTTCTATCAGATTGTTTTTAAGTTATTCCTGAACTTTGTCCAACATTTCTTTATGCTTAAGTTATATTTAGTTATCATCAAAACTCATTATTCTAACAGATTATTGGTCAAACAATCGATGGACAATGTACCAATCAATTGGTACTTGACTTACATGTAATTCAGAAACGTCGATTAGTAAAGTGTCAATTGATAGATAGATAACCATCGATTGACATAAGTGCAATCGATTGCTGAACATTATTTTTATTCGATTACTAATGATTCCATCGAGTATTGAAGGTGATAATTTGAAGAAAATCATAACACTCTGTGCACCATCAATTGCCATGCAAGGAGAGCAATCGATTGCTGAATAAGCCATCGATTGAAAACCTTAAAGTTCAAATTTAATTACTCTTCCTGTGCTTAACTAACTTTACAATTTTGGAGTTTTTGCATGGCCTATTTTAGGAAAGTTCCATTGGACACAAAAGCCAAGCAAAACTCAGAAAAGAGAACACAGAGAGACTGAGCAGAAGCCGTTACACTTGACAATGACTTAATCCAAGAAGAGAGAAGCAAACACAATAGATAAACATCTCTGGATCATTTATTAAATTGGATAAATCATCATTAACACTCCAGATCATCTATCTCTCTCACAATGGCCACACTAGAAGCTTCAACGGACAAATTTCACTAAGAAACTATAAAAGCATTTGAAGCTCAAATTTAGAAAGTAGAGACATTAAAGGCGTCCAACTGAAATTTCAAAGAGCTATCAAGTCATCTACTGAGTTCTCTCATTATTCATCAAACTGTAACTTATCAGCTCAACTGTGTGAGCAAGCCTTCAACTTGTAATCTTTCTTTTCTATGTGAATTCCTTGGGATAGAGGGATCCTAAGGATAGGGTGTAATCTTACAAAGTGTAAGGGGGAGATAATTTGGTGTGATAGACGGATCTTACTGAGGAAATTCTATGAGTTGTAAAGGTGCTTAGGAACCTGATTTCAATCCTGAAGTTATCTAGTGGAACCTAACAGAGGTTGGAGAACTGAATGTAGGTCATAATTTGGACTAAACCAGTATAAATCATGAGTGTCTTGTTTTAAGTTCTAAATTTTTAAGATACATAATTCACCCCCTCTTGTGTATTTCCTGCCACTTTCATTTGGTATCAGAGCAAGGCTTCTCAGATAAGTGATCTAATGAATAGAGAAGGAAGATCCATGGCAGGAGTAAACGAGTTCATGCTAATTGAAGGAATCTCTATCACAAAACCTCCCCACTTCAATGGGGAACACTATGCTTTCTAGAAGATGAAAATGAAAATTTTCATCAAGGTAAATGGTTATAAGCTATGGCAAGTGATAGAAAATGGGGACTACACTCCCATGAAAATAGAGAATGGTGTATTGATAAAAAAGCAACCAAAAGAATACACCAACGTTGACATAGACACTACTACAAAAAACAGTATCCATGTCCCTATTTTACGTCTCTTTTTCAAATATTAGACTTAGAAAAAAGGCGGTGGCAAAACTGTAAATATTTACAAAGTTTCAACGTTTCTTTTTAATTATGAGACGTGGATTCTCTTAAAAAAACAGTAAATACAAAATTTCTAAAATAAAGGCGGGATGTTTAAAGGAAGAAAAACAGCGGATGGATGTAATTTTCCACGTCTCACAAATGTAAGTGAGATGTGGAAAGTACTTAGTCTCCCAATTTTTCACATCTCACTTGTAGAAGTGAGACGTGGTAAATACTTTTCACGTCTCACAAATATTTTTGAGACGTGAAAAGTATTTACCACGTCTCACTTCTACAAGTGAGATGTGGATAAGTGTCCCAATTTTTGTCATCTTCTTCGCTCCTTCGTATTCCACTCCCAAAACTGATATTTTTTTGTTCCCCTCAAAACACCACCCCATTACTTTCAGTTTCATCTCCTCCGGCAGCGACTGTGAGTCGTAATCGAAGAAAAATCGCACCTCCTTCTGATTGGGAGCAAGAGAAAATGGGAGATCAAGGGTGAGATGGTCGGAGGAGGAGAGATAGTTGGGGGAGCTTGAGATCGTGAAATTAGGGTTTGAAAAATTGCACCACCTTCTGAGTGAGTGATTGTCTAATGTGGCGTTGTCGTCTTCCCACCGTTGCGACCTCTAACTTCGCCGATCTATTTGCCGGTATCAAAAGTCTCATTGGCCAGATCTTCAATTCTTGTTTGTCTTCCTTTTCTTTTGTTTCTGATTCTCACATCTTCCTTTTTCCTTTTGTACCTAGCTCTTACAAATCTTCTATAATGTTCGACCGTGGAGTTTTTTCATCATTTCTTAGTTTCCAGTGATGCTTCACCTTTCTTTGCTCTCTTGCTTCAGGTTGGTCAGCTATTCGTTTTATTATAAGATTATTGTTTGGTTTCCAAAATCTTCTAGGGTTTCACCTCGCATTTCTCTCTCTCTTTTTTTGAATTAATATGTGATGTAAATGAAATTTCATGGGTGTATAAAACAAAGTTGTATGGAGAAATGAATTTCATTGCTCTTCTCTTCATTCTCTAAGACTTTTGAATTCCATGATGTCTTGCAGTGAGAAGTTGGGGGTGCCTTCATGGAGAGGCTGGAAAAAGTCTGAGTTCTTGCTCAGGTTTTCCTATGCCCCCTCCCCTTTTTCCCTATTTTCTTTATGATTTTATATCTTACTCTATTTGTTCAGGTTTTCCTTTGGCCCCTAGGACTCATCACTGTTCCGGTGCGATTTCTGGGTGTGGTCTTGGGTTGAAATCGATGGCAAATCCAATTGAACATGGTTAGAAGCAAAATAGAGTTGATATTAGGAGTTACATGTTTAATTTTTGGGGCTTTATATCTGAAATATTGTTTCTCTGTTGTCTGATTTCTGAAATTTTTGTTCTTCTTTACTTGTGATTCGATTTACTGAGCTTAATGGAGAGGAAATTAAATTGATGTGTGATGGTGTAGGATTGATTTTAATTGAAGGTGATGTTGTTTCATTTTTCTTTCTCTTCTCTGCCTGGCTGTTCAGCGGTTTACAGTGCCATATGGGGGGACAATTTGTTGATATTAAGCTTGAGTCAGAGTTTCATTATAAGTAATTGGATACCATGCGGATGATTGAAAAATTTCTGGCTCTTCCCCTGTGTATGTGTTTTAGGAGCCAGAGGAAAGGAAGAAGAGGAATTTATAATAAGGAAAATTGATTGGGATTGCACTATATAATTGACGTTCTGGATTATTTGCCCTATGTATATTAGGTTCTTTCTGTTGTGAGATGTCTCTGTTTCCCTTTCATATTTTTGAAAAAAATGAGCATGTGATTGTGTATGCTGCAAGGTGAGATGTCTTTGTTTCCCTTTAATATTATTTTTTGTTTTGTTATTATTTATGTTCTGCTGTGGGGTGTGGTTTGAGTTGGGGGAATTCAATTTATTCTTAATACTATCATGAGGGGATGATGATAAGGAAGAAGAAGAGGGATTATAAAATGTTAATCTTTGACATGTTATTTTCATGAGGCATTACTGGAATTGAATATTAAGATGTTCTGAGTGTGAAATTGGATTTTCTCTTTTCCTGTTCTGTGTTTGTTTGTATATAATGATAGGAAGAATTAGGGTGTTAGTTGTGAATCTGAATCTAAAAACAGATTCATTATAAAGGACGGTGTTGGTTAAAGGAAAAATCTGATATGGGATTTCAATGCTACTGTATGGAGATACTCTCTAGAAGGTGTTTTTAGTCCTTTTTGTAGGACACTTTGATAGTTGCAATGAGCATTGAATATTTTTCCATATATGCCCATAATTAAATAAGGGTCATGAGAGATAGTAGACAAATGATGTTGGAGTTTATTGTAGTTAATACGGGTAACGTTTGAAATTGTTAAATTCTATGACAAATTTATTCCTTTCAATTGTTATGTGTGTGTGAATTAGTTAGAAGTGCCTTATGATAAGGATTAGAGGGTGTATTACACATTTATATAATAGGTAAGCATGGCTACCAAGCCAATAGTTTGAACTTTGAATGAGCATCTTGATTGTAATAATAGGCTGGATAATATAATAAGCTTCTCTCAATTGGATCATATTTTAGTTTCCTTACATAGAGCTAGATTCTTCTTTCTTCTGTTAGGTTCTTTTTCGTTTGTATGATATGCTTCTTTTTCCTATGTCTTCATAAACTGATTGAATTTACTTATGATACAGCTGCATCTAGGTACATCTCTCTATGGAACTAGAGAAACCATTATAGAACTGGAAATCAGATTCACCTTCCTCATCAACCACCTTGCTACTTTAAGAAAAATTCTCTCTCAGGAAGAACAAGTCACTAAGATTCTAAATGTTCTCACTGATGAGTGGCAAGCAAAGGAGGTCTTAGTTTTACAAAGAAGGACCAACAAAAGAATGCTGCCCAGTGTGCTATGAATGTCCTAGTCTCCAAAGGCATAAAGAGAAAGAGAAGAAGAAAGAAAAATATGTGGGCAAGAAAAAGGCCTATGTGTCATGCATCTAGGTTGACAGCTCTGGTGAGGAGGAAAGCCACCGAGAAGAAACAACTAACTTGTGTTTGGTAGCTTAAGAAGAATCAGGCACTAAGATTACTCCTTATGATCCATCTTTTCATGAACTCCAAGATGCTTATAATGATTTACATATAGAGTTTGTGAAAATTGCTGAAAAACAGTTTTCTTAAGAAAATTAAACTTGGAATATGAGCAAAAGGTTGAAATATCTGATTGCAAAAATTGTGAAAATCTTACTTGTGAGAATGATAGAACTGGACTTGGTTATGATCTACACCTGAATTTTTAAAAGCAAAGAAAAAGCCTGCTAAAGAAAATACTTATCTCAAATCCTTTAGAAAAGCTACTAAATATGTTAGTCCTTTTAGTTTTTGTAACTTGTGTAATAGAAAAGGATACTTTGTCTCAACACGCCATCCTAGAAAATATGGCGTGATTGGAACTTATGAATGGGTTCCTAAAGGTTCACAAACTCATATGGTCAAAAAGGACCAAGGTGTTACACCTACCCCAAAAGACCCAAACATATTTGGATACCTAAATCTCTGTAAGCTATTATGCAGGTCTGTCTCAAGGAATCCATAAGCAACAAATGGTACATAGACAGTGGATGCTCGAGACACATGACTAGGGACAAAGAAAAAAATTCAAACATCTTGAAAACAAAGACGAAGCCAAAGTTAGCTTTGAAGGAAACCAGTCACGAAAGATAGCTGGGATTAGTGAAGTAGACCAAAGTAATGGAAGAACTGTGAAGGATGTGTACTTCGTTGAAGGTCTCTGTCACAACCTCTTGAGTGTAAGTCAAACTACTGACAGAGGTAACTGGATCATTTTTTATTCTCATGAATGCACGATAATTGATAAGAAAGATGTAAATATTGGTAAGGCTGCTTTAAAATGTAGATTAAGAGCTAGCAGAGCTGGAAACTGCTAAAACGTTGATCTCAATAAGCCAACGCAAGAAAAATGCTTCATTAGCAACATTGAAAATTATTGGCTATGGCATATGAGACTAGCTCATGTAAATATGTCTCAATTAAATAAACTATTTAAAAATGATCTTGTAATAGGCATACCCGAGCTTAAAGTTAAGACAAATTTAACTTGAAAAGCATGCCAAAAGGGGAAACAAACAAAATCCTCTTTCAAATCTGAGAAGATAGTTTCCAGAACAAGACCATTAGAATTGGTACATATGGATCTTGTAGGTCCAGCTAGGGTCAAAAGTATAGGAGGAAATCTGTACACCCTCGTGATTGTGGATGACTATCATAGGTTCACCTGGACTTTGTTTCTTTCCTCTAAACATGATGCTTTTGATGCCTTTTTACTATTTACTAAGAAAGTGCAGAAAGAAAGAAGCTGTGAAATTGCATCAACAAGGACAAATCATGGTGGAGAATTTGAGAACAGTGATTTTGCAAACTTCTGTGAATCAAATGGAATACATCATAACTTCTCAACACCAAGAACACCTCAGTAAAGTGGTGTGGTGGAAAGAAAGAATAGAGTTCTGATAGAAATGGCCAGAACCATGCTGAATGAGAAAGAAGTGTCCCAAGGATTTTGGGTTGATGCAATGAGCACTGCATGGTACATGTCAAACAGAGCTTACATCAAATCAGGCATGGATAAGACACCTTTCGAGCTCTACAAAGGCAAAAAACTGAATGTAACTCATTTGAAGGTATTTGGATCCAAATGCCACATCTACAACAATGGAAAGGTAAACTTAGGTAAATTTGATCCCAAGGCTCATGTTGAAATTTTTATTGGTTATTCAAATAGAAGTAAAGAAAATAGAATCTTCAACAAAAGAACTCATGTTGTTGAAGAATCTATTCATGTGATTTTCGATGAAACTGATTCTTTTAAGAAATCTGATGATGAGGATGAAATTCCTTTAAAACCAAAGGCTGTTGAAAACCATCTTCAGAATCAATAAGTTACACAACCAATAGGTTCACTAGATGAATCTGATCATGAAAGTTCGGAGGATGATCCTACTGATGAACGAGCTGAACCTCAAGTTTGGAGACATCATAAGTATCATCCACTAGAACAAATCATCAATGAAATTGGTGGTGGTGTAAAGATTAGAAGGTAGATTCAAGAAGAAATGTGATTCTCTACATTTATCTCAGAAATTGAGCCCTCTTGTATTGAAGAAGCTCTCTCTGATAGTGATTGGGGGATAGCAATGCAATAAGAACTCAATCAATTTGAAAGAAACCAAGTTTGGGACATGGTTCCTAGACCTCTGGATTATCCAGTAATAGGAACCAGGTGGGTTTTCAAAGAAAAACTTGATGAATCTGGCACTATTGTGAAAAACAAGGCAAGACTTGTAGGCAAAGGATATAACCAGGAAGAAGGCATAGACTATGAAGAGACTTTTGCTCCAGTTGCAAGATTGAAAGCAATAAGACTACTTCTAGCTTTTGCATCCTTAAAAAACTTTAAACTTTATCAAATGGATGTAAAGATTGCCTTTCTTAATGGATATATCATGGAAGAAGTGTATGTTGAACAACCCTCTACTTTTGAAGATTCTGGTAAGCCAGATCATGTTTTTAAACTTAAAAAGGCCTTGTATGGCATCAAACAAGCCCCAAGAGCTTGGTATGAAAGGTTTAGTAATTTCCTATTAGGAAATGGCTTTATTAAAGGAAAGGTAGACATTACCTTATTTATACTGCACATAAATAAGAACATGCTTATAGTACAAATTTATGTAGATGATAATATTTTTGGTGTTACTAATGAAGCTCTCTGTCAAGAATTTTCTAAGATTATGCAGGGAGAATTTGAGATGTCCATGATGGGAGAATTGAACTTCTTCTTAGGACTTCAAATCAAACAAAGAAAGAATGGAATATTTATCTCTCAGACCAAGTATGTAAAGGAAATTATGAAAAAGTTTGGTATGGACCAATCAAAGAAAGAAGACACTCCAATGAGTTTTACAGCAAAGTTGGATGCTTATGAGAAAGGGAAATACTTTGATATATCCACATAGAGAGGAATGATTGGATCATTTCTCTATTTGACAGCAAGCAGACCTGACATCTAGTTCAGTGTGGGGATGTGTGCCAGATATCAAGCAAAGCCAAAAGAATCTCCTATGAAGAATGGGAAAAGAATTCTAAGATATCTGGTATGCACACAGGAGCTTGGTCTATGGTATCCAAAAGTAACTATGGACAAATTGAGAGAAATATGTTTCTGAATATTATTTCTCATATCAACAATGAGCTACATGTTCCTAATTATATAGGAGAGATCCAGACAACCTAATAAATGCTAATTAAGCCTAATAAGCCTATACAATCAACAAAGAATATTTACAATTAATTACATAATATTCCTTCATTCCCCCTCAAGTTGGATCATAGATGTTAATAATGTCCAACTTGCTATACACCTCTCAAAGGCAGGCTTGAGTAACGCTTTTGTTGGCACATGCGCAGCTTGAAAATTCATCGGTAGATAAGTCAGACATATGGTTCCTTCTTCAACTTTTTCCCTAATGAAATGTCGATCTATCTCCACATGCTTTGATCTTTCATATTGAATAGGATTTAAGGCCATACTTATAGCAGCCTTATTATCGCAATAGAGTTTGAGTGGCAATTCCATCTTGACATGTATCTCACTAAGAACTCATCTCATCCATAGTTCCTCCATTATTCCTTGAGCCAAAGCCCTTAATTCAGCTTCAACACTGCTTTTAGACACAACCCTTTGTTTCTTACTCTTCCAAGTAACTAGATTCCCCTATACAAAGGAGCAATAACCAAAGGTTGATCTCCAGTCAGGGTGTGTTCCTCCCAATCTACATCTTTGTATACTTCAATGGTTCTTCGTTCTTGTTTCCAGAAGAATAACCCTCTCCCAGGAGTGCCTTTCAGATACCTTAGAATTCTGTAGGCTGTATCCATATGTTTTTTCTTTGGCTCACTCATGTACTGACTAGCCATACTTACTGCAAATGCTATATTAAGTCTTGTGTGAGAAAGGTAAATTAGTTTCACAACAAGTCTTTGATATCTTTCTTTGTCAATCACCTCTTCTTCATAATCAATTACCTTCTCTTCATCTTCAGTCTCATAATCAAGGTTGTCCTCTTCTGACTCTTTCTTCCCCTCCTTCTTAGGCTTCTTCCTTTTTTTAGGAGGTAGGATAGGAGTTGGTTCAGGACTACACTCCTATTAGAAATCTTAAGTTTTAATGAAGACTGAACCCTATAGATAGCATAAGTAAAATGAACAGATAAGAATATAACTTAGTCAGAAAAGAATTAAGGGAAGTGACCAGGGAAAGACATAAGTCAATTGAACGTTAATCAGGCTCTATGGATAACAGTTATACTATCGCTAGAATAGAAGCCTATCGCTAGTAAACGAAGAAACAAGGATAATACTAGCTAATGAAAACTTGGCAATAAACTGAAAGGAAATGATTATATCGCTAAGACCTCATAAGGAACAGCTAGAAGAAATTATAACATGAGTACTAGCGATAAGATAGTGAGTTATCGATAGCAGATAATTAATAAGAAGCAAGTTTGAGCAAATGAAATACACTAGCGCTAATATAGACTCTAGCGATATCACAAATAGCTAGCAATAGTAGAACACTTAGACATTCAGATAAGTTGCTATGTAGAGCTAAGAACAACTCATCAATAACATAGCTACTAGCGATAATGAGTATTAGCTATCGATAGTGAAATCACTTGCTGAAACAACTTGGTCATTCTGATAGCTGATATATTATCTGTATACATTGAGCTAATGAATCCTACTAGCGATAACACCTAATGTGCTTCACATGAATACTTGTTTAGCTAACAAGCTAAGTGCAGGACTCACTCTATGAAGCTAGCGATAGCATGAGATGCTAGCGCTACTGAAAAAGCTGCTACACAAGTACAATGTTGCAGGTAGTTGGTAAACATAGCATATCTCTCACAGCTTATCTTCTGCAAGAATTAAATGAAGTAAGAGAAGATAGATGACTAAGAAGAAGACCAGCATTAAATGCCAACTGCTAGGAGCTTCCAACGACTATATTCAAACGGATTCAAAGCTGAAAGTCACGAGGAAGACAAAGACAACATATAAAAGCCAAAACTTGAGCATTTATGAAGGAGCCAACAACAAAATCTGTAAAACATTCATTCATTATCTTTACCTACTCTCAGCTTAAAGCTTTTATTACTCTTAAGGAGTTTAATTGTACTTCAGTGATTATCAAAATCTGTTCATTTAGTGAACTCATTTATTGAAATCCTCTACTGTTTTGAGATTGTTCTAAAATCTGGGATTTTAGAACAGGGTTGTAGTCTTACAACTTGTAAGGGGGAGTGTTTAGAGGTTTCTAAAACTCTGTCTTGTAAAGGTTGGCAGGTGAACCTGGCTTGTAAAACCTGTGATTAGTGGAACCCAACGAGGAGTTGGAGAACTGGACGTAGGCAGTGTTTGGCCGAACCAGTATACAGGATTGTCTTTGTATTTCAAGTTTTATTTTGAAAAGCACAATTCACCCCCCCTCTTGTGCATTTTTCCATTTACAACTCCAACATACCTGTCTCTTCAAGGAGATCAAGTATATACTTTCTTTGAGATACATAGATACCTCTTTTTGATCTTGCAACTTCAATTCCAAGAAAGTATTTTAAATTCCCTAAATCCTTGACTTCAAATTCTTTCCCAAGTGCAATCTTTATCCATGACATTTCATCAATATGGTCTCCTGTAAGGATGATATCATCAACATACACAATGAGGATACATCTTCTTCCTCCCTCTGTTTTGACAAACATTGTATGATCTAACAATCCTTGTTTATAGCCTTCAGATTTCAGGACTTTTGAGAACCTGTCAAACCATGCCCTAAGAGACTGTTTCAAGCCATAAAGAGATTTCTTCAACTTGCATACTGTATTACCTCTTCCCTTCTCAAATCCAGGAGGTAGAGTCATGTAGACCTTTTCTTTAAGTTCTCCATTCAGAAATGCATTCTTGATGTCAAGTTGATGAAGTGTCCACTCTAGGTTGCCTGCTACAGACAATAAAACTCGGATGGTGTTTAGTTTCGCCACTGGTGCAAATGTCTCTTGATAGTTTAGATCATATGTTTGAGTGAACCCTCTTGCTACAAGGCGTTCTTTTAATTTTTCAAGGGTACCATCAGCCATATATTTAGGGTTGAATATTCACTTGCAACTAACAAGCTTCTTGCCTCTTGGTTGTTCAACAACATCCCATGTTCCATTCTTTTCTAAAGCTCTCATCTCCTCCATAACTGCAGATCTCTATTCTGGTATCTCCAGTGCCTCCAGGATGTCCTTGGGAATGCATACTTTATCTAGACTGGTGACAAAAGCCCGATAGTTGGAGGAAAGAGCATTATAAGACACATACTTTTGGATTGGATGTAAAGTGCACTATTTAGGCTGTTTCCTGCGAGCAATAGGCAAATCAAGGTCATTCTATTCATTAAACTGTTCAAGAATTTCCTGAGATACCTCTTAATCAATCTCTTTAGGGGCTACCACCAACTCTACCTCATTTGGTTCTTCAGGAGCTATCATTGGTTCTGACGCCTTAGGTGCTTCAAATGCATTGTCCCCTCCTTCCTTAGCCTTATGCCTTCATGAATACTCTGACATATCTTTATCTTTATGCCTTTCTATATCTCCCCCTGCATTCAAACTTTATTTTGTGATTGACACAAAAGATGGTTGGTTTAAGGGAGAAGGAGGTTCTATTTGTGATGGCTCTGGCTGTGGTGGAGGAGATGGTTCTATAGATATTGGTGTGGTCCAATGTTCGAGGAGAACTTATTCTTGAGGAGATGGTTCAGACACCAAGTCTGAGATTCTCTCATTCTCTCCCCCTGAATTGAAGATTTGGGATAGAAAGAAGTATCTTCATGAAAGGTAACATCAAAGCTGACAAAGAGCTGTTTAGAGACAGGATAATAGCATTTGTACCCCTTTTGGGTAGACCCCAAGGAATATACATTTCACTGCACGGGGATCAAGTTTATTATTGGGATATGTAGGAACAAAGATAGAACAACCAAACACACAAAAGGAAAGGTTTGATTAAAGGTGAGTAGTTGGGAAGACACTTTGTAACCTTTTAAGAGGAGTTTCAAAGGATATGACTCTATTTGGCATTCGGTTGATGAGATGGACTGCAGTGAAGATGGCATCTCCCCAATAGAACTTTGGTACATTGTAGGTAAGCATAAAAGCCCTAGTGACTTCCAAAATGTGCTTATTTTTCCTTTCTGCAATCCCATTTTGTTGAGGGGTGTGGACACACAAGCTTTTATGGATAATACCATGTGATTTGAGGAATTTACCCAAGGTATGATTAAAATACTCAGTACCATTGTCGGAGTGTAAGACTTTGATGCTTGTGTTGAATTGATTTTTAATCATGGTGAAAAACTGTATAAAAGCAGTTGGTGCCTCAGACTTGTCTTTTAAGAGGTAGACCCAACACACATGAGTATGGTCATCTATGAATGTAATGAACCCTCTTGATTTTGTACGGTTTGGATTACAGAAAGGTCCCCATAAATCACTATGGATGGTAGCAAAGGGTTTGGTAGGTGTATATGGAGCTTTAGGGTATGATGATCGGTGGTGCTTGGCCAATTCACAGACTTCACATTTCATATCAAGGTTAGATGTTGGATAGAGAGATGGGAACATACAGGACAAATAATGAAAATTAGGATGACCCTTTCTCTTGTGCCATAACATAGTATCTTCATTTTTAGACATAGATACAGAATTGCATACACCTGTAATAGGTCGGTGACTCACTCCGGAATCGTCAAGGAAGTAAAGTCCCTCACATTCTTTAGCATGACCAATCACCATCCCTGATGATAGATCCTGAAACACACATTGAGTAGGTAGAAAATTAGCACAACAATTAGACTGCTTCGTCAATTGACTAACTGATAATAGATTGCATGCTAGTTTAGGCACATGAAGGAAAAATTCCAAAGTAATATGCTCTGAGATCCGGATACTTCCTTTCCCAGCAATAGGAGCAAGAGAGCCATCAGCAATTTTAACCTTCAAGTTGCCAGCACATGGGACATAGGTAGAGAATAATTGATGACAATCAGTCATGTGATCTGATGCTCCAGAGTCAACTATTCACAGTGCTTTGTCTCTTGAGGTTTTTAGAGCTTGAAGGAAGTTCCCTTTTCGGCCAAGAATGCCAGCACCGACTAGCCTATAAATATTTTAGCTCTAACGTTAGAGTTTATATTTCTGAATATTAACCATGGACACAAGATAATATTAGTACAAACCAAAATTAGGAAGGTGAAATATTTTTGGGATAATTTTTGGAGCATAAATTTAATTATTACTCTAAAATAATCCTCTGAAATAAACCCTAAATAGGGTACCAGCATCGAAAAGTCTGAAATAATACTCCAACAGTACCAGAATAGAGAACTAGTGGCAATGGTACACACGAACAACATGACTAACTCGCTGTAACGACAGAAAAATAAGGTACCCAAACTCAAACTCGTGGCCGGTCATCTGGGGTATTTCGGAAATGCTTCATCGTTGACGGAGGAAGAGAACGCCATCGGATTGAGTTCCTCAAGCGCCGTCACGTGCCGCCGGAGGTTCTCTATCGTCGGAGCTTTCGGAGGCACGTAGGACACACACACGTCGCCGTTGGCCACCATTTTTCTGGGGAAGGCTGATCGGAGCATCCTCTTTCTGGTGGGGCCGGCGGTGAGAGCTAATGGAGCTTCCATTATCATGCACAGATTTTCCCCAAAACTTTGAAGGGAAAGCTTTCCACGATTCATAGCCGTCAAACCCTAATCACTATTTTAGAGCTTGAAGCTCTGATACCATGTAGACAAATGAGAGAAATATGTTTTTAAATATTATTTCTCATATCAACAATGAGCTACATGTTCCTAATTTATAGGAGAGATCAAGACAACCTAATAAATGCTAATTAAGCCTAATAAGCCTATACAATCAACAAAGAATATTTACAATTAATTACACAATATTCTCACAGTAACTCAACAATATCTCATTGCCTATTCAGATTCAGACCATGTTGGCTACAAAACAGATGGAAAAAGTACCATTGGTCAATGTGAATTTCTAGGAGGATCTTTGGTATCATGGTTCAGAAAGAAGCAGAACACAGTGTCATTATAATCCACAGAGGCTGAATATATTTCCACGGCAAGTTGCTATACTGAAGTCTTGTGGCTCAAGCATCAATTGAGATATTTGGGAATGGAGTTTCTTGAAGTTCTAATACTCTGTGACAACACCAGCACAATCAACTTGGCCAAGAATCCAATTCATCATGCAAGGACCAAGCACATAGATGTCAAACATCATTTTATCATAGATCATGATCAAAAGAAAGATGTCAAAGTGGAATTCATTCAAACCCACTTACAGTTAACAAATATCTTCACCAAACCTCATACTATTGAACAATTTATGTACATCAGAAGGAAATTGGGAATGGTAAATCCAAATGAGTTGTAAATTAGTATCATCCTTCTAACTTTTATCTTGTTAGTAATTTGCCTTAATTTATAACTTATTTTGATGATAAGATACTGACTTAGGCATCGGAGTGGCCTGCAATCTCTTGCACGTTACGTTGCAGGAAAATCATAGTTCCATTGATAGAACTTTGTGGTGAGTCATCGATGGCATATCGATTATTGTCCCTAAGGAAAATACTCTGATAAATTCTATGTACTTTGAGTTAAAAGTTAACTCAACCATTGAGTGCTCCACAACCATCGAAAGATATCAAACTACTCAGAACAAAGAACCATAGATGGCAACTCCAGCCATCAATGGAAGTCTATCATTCGATTGCCAAGAAGGTCCATCGATCAAAGGGGAAGGAATACTCGATAGGCAATTGAGTGTTCAGTGTGGGATTCATTCGAGCACAACAATCTCCATCGATCAAACTATCAGCCATCAATTAAACTCTCAACCATAGCAAGAAAACATAAGGTAATAATCGATTGTTAGGTTGCCTATTGATTGAACTCCCCAACGATAACTTTCTAATGGCAATATTTCTCTCTCAAAACATACATAACTTCTAATTTTTTACCGTTATTTTGCGTTGCATTCATTTTACCTTCTCTCTAACACTATTTCAAACCAAACCCTACACCTCTCTAAATCTTTCGCTCCTGCATTCAAATTTCTCAAAACCTAGTTTGAATCACACCTACTCGACCTGCTTAAATTCATCATGCCTCCCAAAATGATTCTCCCTTTAACTAAAGAAATCCCTGAGAGTCAGAGAAAGATATCCAAAAGGGATCCATCCCAAAAACAACCCTGATACATACCAAAAGTTGTGGAAGATACTGTTTCATTGCCCCCAGGCAACCCACCTCTTACATACCCATTCTGCCTCTCAAAACTATCCTCAAGCCATGTCAGATAAGGGATGATCTTTTTCTCAGGAACCAGGAAAATCATCCTCATTGAAGAAGGTCTCATTTTTAGAACCATCCCATCACTCTGGAGATATAGAGTCATTATACAGAAATCCTGTAGAGTTAGAGGAAGAAAGGGCCAGATCATTAGGCTAAATATGCTAAAGATCTGAAAAGAATGGAGAAGGATGAAGTTCAATCCAAACCCACTCCTCTTGCATTGAAGCCAAAAGGGAAGTCAAAGGAGCCAATCAGTAGCCCAGGGACTTATGTACCACCCTAGGATTTTGTGACAAAAGGACCTCTAACCATCAGTAAGCACTACAAGCACAGAAGAATCAACAAGAGGACCTGTTGTTTCGATTTAGACCATTTGAAGAATCTGGGGATAGATCTCTTTCCATGGTTGGAGCCTTATAAAGCATTACTCAACATCAACCTCCCTTACAGTGAAGCAGTAGTGAGGAGTTTCTACTCCAATATAGAGATCAACAGCACTTATTCAGATGCCTCAGAGTTTCTTGATATAGAGGATATCTCCAATGTGAGAGGAAGAAGATTCTCCTTTGACTAGAAGACTCTGAATAATTTGCTGGGAATCACATATGTACCCTTCAACACCTGGCAGAAGAAGGAGCCATATTAAGAGGAAGAAGTCCTAAGACTATATCAGCCTTTTGAGGAGGTCTTTGATTCAAGCATCAAGCCAGCATTGATGCCATTCACCAACAGGCACATACATTATGCCTATTTTAGATGCATGGTGAACAAGGTAGGTTATAAGCTCCTAAATTTCACACATTTCATCACATATTTCCCCACTTTTGTATATATTCTTGAAAGTGAAGTTTTGAAATGAACATAAAAACTCATAGAAAGCCTTAACAAAGAAGAAAACTTACATGTGTGAAATTTTGAGCTTAATAATGAATATGTATATATGAGTTAGTTGTAGAACTAATCAACCCTCTTTCTTGCTTTGATAGGAAGAGGCGGACAAGTGAAAGAAACTAAGCAAGAACCAAACCAATCAGGGAACGAAAGAGAAGAGCAGTGAAAGAAATCAAAGGACCAGAAGGCTGAGCCCACGGCGAGCCCACGACAAAGAGATGTCAATTCTGCCCTAAACTTCATTTTCTCGACGATGAGGCCACGGCGAGTGAGCCATTCTGCTGCGCGTTTTGATAAGACACTGTGAACTGAAATGGGATAAAACAACCTAGGATTCGAAGATAGAGTACAGAACACCCTTGGGCACGATTTTGGGAGTCTTGAAGTTGCAAGAGAGAGCTTGGGAAGTGCTTGGAAACTTAGAGGAGCTCGGAGAGATTGAAGATTCTTACATCTTGGTTTCCTTTCTTCTTCCTTCTTCCTTCTTCTTCTCTTCTTATGTACTATGAACTCCATCTCAATTTTTATTTTCACCTTGGAACCATTTATGTGTAACTAAAACATTTTCTAAGGTTACTTTGAACCATTTTCATGGATTGAACTTTGTATTTCCTTTCCTTTAATGCTGTTAATGAGTTTACATGTATGGATTTCCATCTTGCTCTTTATTTTATAAGTGCTTGATCACCACTTGCTTTGGTTAAATGAAATATGGCTTGAGAAAGTGTATTTTGTTTTAGAACTTGGATGGGATCATTTTGGGCTTGAAATTTATGGTTTTAAATGGATGGTTAGTTGGTAACATAGAGATATAGTTACTAACCTAACATTATCATTATGAGGGTGGTTGAGAAAAAGGGCTTGCATTAATGGTGGCAAGAGATTGTGACATTAATGCAAGCATAAATTTGATTTTGACTTGAGAAAGCTTCTTCAAATGTATTTAACCCTTGGGCTCATACATTAATTCATTAAGATGCTAAAAAGGGAAGGTTTTATTTAGTTCATGAAGTAAAATGGGGATAAGTGACCTTAGCTTCTTATTATTGTGAACAAGTGTGTGTGTGCATTATTTTCATATAGATCTTAAAACCTCTTGCAAGCTATTTTTACTTTAAACATAATTCCCAATCATTTCTTACTTATTTCTAATTAAATACTCAATTAGCACTAGTGAACTAGCTCAAATCTCAATCCTTGTGGAATGACGCTTTTTCATATACTACATTTTAAATTTGACGACCCATACGCTTACGGTAATGACCGCAAATGGTCGATAAGTCAGTAGGGAATCTGACACAACTTTAACACCTTGACAATCCAATCTTGCCAGTACTCATCAAGAAGGATCCCCTGAACACTAGTCAGATCATCACAGAAGAGTTTAAAAGCTTCAAGGACTCTCTCAGAACCAGAACTTTATTGGCATTTCCTCAAATGATGTGCATCAAATGCCACTCTTCACTCCCACTCACATCAAAAAGATGAGGATGGAACTACCTGGCAATATTGGCACCTCAGTCCCTCCATCCAAGAAAGACAAAGGGAAAATTGTAGTAGGGGAGCCCTCTAAGGGAGCTGTTGGCGAAGAAGAAGCCCAATCTTCAACACTTGCATCTAGTAGCAGTGAAGACTATGTTCACAGAGGAGATGATGGATCAGCTAGCCCACAGGGTCACAAACTAAGATGATGGATCAGCTAACCCTGGAGAATCAGGCCATGGAAGGAAGGCTGATGAAGAGGCTCATAGCTGCCTTGAATAATTCATTGAGGATTTCAAGCATGCCTTTAATGGATATGATGTAGTGGTGGAGATCATGAAGCAATATGCTATTAGATTGGAAAATATAAAGCACATCCTGGGATATGTGCATCCCTCAGAGAGAGAGGCAGCCATGGTAGCAGTAATGGAAACAGACATTGGGGAACTCTTCACAAGAGTAGCAGAGTCAACCTCTCCCATTCAAGCCTCCCCTATCAACCTAGATACTTTTCCATCCCCTCAACCACAAGCACAAACCTCCCCTATCACTTCATCCAAACCAACCTCACCACAAAAATCCCCACCTAAATCACCCATTCCTTCACCAACATACTCACCCATACCAGACACCACCAAAGATCCCTTATCTCCAAAATCCCCCGCACACATACCTCACACACTCAAATTCCTCCTACAGACCCTTTTACTCCTAGATTCACCCAACCCCCCTCCCAAACCTATGCCAAGAGGAAATACAAGTCCTCTGTCACGTATCCCAACTTAACCCTTCCAATCGCTTCCACTCACACCACCTCCACATCTGGTCCCTTCCATCTAGTTCACAAGACCCTTTTTGATGATGACAACAAGAGGGAGAAGGAAAGCACGGAGGTTGTTCAAGAAGTTGCTACAGAGGTTATAGAGCAATATGAGAAAGCTACTCTAGAGACAGAGAAAAGTAGTCAAGCTAAAGAATCTACTCAAGCAGAAGATCTTGCTCAAGAAGCTCAAGAAGTAGAGCAATATGAAACATCTGTGGTTCCTTCTGAGCCTCATACAGAAAATCTTCCAAATACTGATGCAGTGGAAGAAGAAAAAGAGGAAGTAATGGCTGAAGCTAATATTGGGGGATCCAATGTTCAAGATTTCTCCATTCCTGAAGCAGTGGATGAATCTAATGCCAAGGAAGCTGATAAACTAGCAGAGATAGCTCAAAAGCCATCTGATGAACCTCAAGCTGCTATAGAAAAATTTGAGGAAGTTATGGTTGAAGAAGAAAATTTAGAAGAAGAGACCACATATTAGTTCTTGGCTAGCTCAAATGAGAAGACTGAGAAAGAAGAAGAAAAGAATGAACAAGAAATTATTGAAGAAACTGAATCAGAAAAAAAAGTACCCTAAGAGAAATTAGAAGAAAAGAAAGCTAAGGCTAAGAAAAAGGTGCAGATTAAGAAATCTATTCCTAAAGGAAAGAAGAAGCCTAAGAAGAAGGAAACATCTGAACTTGAGGACTCTGAGAAAGAAGCCATTACTCAGTTCATGATCTCTCCTAGGTCAGTGAGAATGAAAACTAGAAGCATGGCCAAAACCATAACAAAGAGGAAAGCAAAGGAAGAAGCAGCAGAAGAGGAAGCAGAGAGAGAAATCCCTCAGTTAAAGAGAAGAAAGATAGCTCCCTAGGTTTCTTGTAAGAAGAAAGGTCTCTCTGAGGCTTAGTTCAGAAGAAGAGGAGGAAGACAGCTCAAATGGTGCAAGAATCCGATTCTGAGAAAACCATATCTGACAGAGTTTCATCATCCAATGAGCCACATGAGGAATCATCACTAGAACTCCAAGGCTCTAGCCAATCCTCTTCAAAAGATTAAACCTTAGAGCCAAATTAGGATCATACATACATCATTATTTATCTGATTATCCTAACTGTCATTTTGTATTTCTGTCTATCAACTACAAAATTTCATTTTCTGTATCTATCTGCTTTATGTAATGTGCTTGATTTGTATTATAATACATATGTTATTTTGGAAGTATCTAACATTGAGTTATTTCATATTAAAAGAACTATCTGTCTCAAGTTCAATTGAATTTTCAAAATATTTTTTAACTCATAGCTAAGTATGTTTTGTCATCATGAAAAGGGGGAGAATGTTGAACCTTAGAATTTTAATGATAATCAAACATGACTTAGGTTATGAGAATTATAGATATCTTAACTTAGAAATTGTTTTTGAAGTAAGGTTTTTGAAACTAAGTTAAGAGCCATCGATAGCTTAAAGAACAATCGATTGAACTCGAGACATCCCCAAAGATAGGTATCGATTGCTAATCGATTGTTGGTGAAGTTCAATCAAATGTATACACTTCAATCGATTGGATAATTCTAATCAGAGAATTTTGAAGTAAACTAGGAAGAATAGAACCGATCATAACATCTGGCCATCGATTCTTAGTCAAACAATCAATGGACAATGTACCAATCGATTGATACTTGACTTACAAGTTATTCAGAAACTTGGTTCAGTAAAGTGTCAATCGATTGAAAGACAACCATCAATTGACATAAGTGCAATCAATTGCTGAACATTATTTTTATTCGATAAATAATGATTCCATCAAGTATTACAGGTGATAATCTAAAGAAAATCAGGACAATCTGAGAGCCATCGATTGAAAACCTCAAAGTTCAAATTTAATTACTCTTCCTATGCTTAACTAACTTTACATTTCTGGAGTTTTTGCCTGGCCTATTTTAGGAAAGTTCCTTTGGACACAGAAGCCAAGCAAAACTCATAAAAGAGAACACAGAGAGACTGAGCAGAAGCCGTTACACTTGACAATGACTTAATCCAAGAAAAGAGAAGCAAACACAACAGATAAACATCTCTGGATCATTTATTGCAATGGCTAAATCATCATTAACACTCTAGATCATCTTTCTCTCACACAACGACCATACCAGAAGCTTCAACGGACATATTTCACTAAAATACTATAAAATCATTTGAAACTCAAATTTAGAAGGTAGAGACATTAACGGAGTCCAATTGAAATTTCGAAGAGCATTCAAGTCATCTACCGAGTTCTCTCATTTGTTCTTCAAACCGTATCTTATCAGCTCAATTGTGTGAGGAAGCCTTCAACTTGTAATCATTCTTTTCTGTGTGAATTCCATGGGATAGAGGGATCATAAGGGTATGGTGTAATCTTACAAAGTGTAATGGGGACATAATTTGGTAAGATAGAGGGATCTTACTGAGGAAATTCTCTGAGTTATAAAGGTGCTCAGGAACCTGGTTTCAATCCTGAAGTTATCACTAGTGGAACCCAACAGAGGTTGGAGAACTAGATGTAGGTCAGAGTTTGGACCAAACCAGTATAAATCCTGAGTGTCTTATTTTAAAGTTCTAAATTTTTAAGATACACAATTCACCCCCTTGTGTATTTCCTGCCACTTTCAATTGCGACCTCAAATCCTCAAAGAGAGAAGAAGTCTTGAACAAAGAAGAATTGGCTTAATGATTTTCCCAAAAACAAAGAGAAGAAATACAAAAATCATTAAAAAAACACACTTTTTGTAACGGTTATTTTGTCACGATGGCCTGAAACCATGAAAAAAGCGTGCAATTTGTCACGGTTTGACACAAAAACCGTGACAAATGAAAGAAAAAGCCTTGTGGTAAAAAAATTGAGACATTAGTTGTGATGCCAAAAAAAAAACCTGACAAATCTCGCACAAAGCTTGGTTCCTCTTGGTGCGAAGCACTTTTTCATAGTTTGAACATGTCAAACCATGACAAAGATGCAATATTTTTAAAAAAAAAAAAATCCGAAGCATTTGTCACGATTTGCTAGCTTCTTGTTTGTTAAAAAAAGGGGATGGACCCCTTGGTAAGTAAAGGTGTGCCTCTAGAGCTCAATAAATTCTTGAGCATTTGTCACGTTTTATTGTGTGGTGAACAGTCACAAATCTCCAATCTATAAAGCCTTATTTCCACCGAAAAGTCTCCTCTTGCACACATGCATTCATAGTAGTCCTTTGTCGTTTTGTTTGTATTGTGTTTATTTATAATGTCATTCGAGAGAGACAAGGGAAAGGAAATTGAACAGCCTAGACATGTCATACGAGGAGGTACTAGCAAAGAGGGGAGCCATAGCAGAAGAGGAGGAAGTAGAATACGAGTATACATACCGTCCCAACCCTACCAACCCAAACCAAGTCAACCGCAATCTCATCTACAATTTCCTGAGGTCCAGCTATATATAGGAGACATCAGTGTAGAAGATTATAATATAGAGGATGAGTTGTTCAATGATTTTCACCTATCAAAGGAAGAAAACGTGATGGATACCAAAGCTAACAGATAGCAAAATCATCCTCAACAATCGTCTTCATGGGTAAACGGATGGTTAGTTGAAATTGAAGGTAATTAAAATAAATTAAATGATATGTTTTTTTTGTTGGATTTTCATAAGTTATTAAATTAAGGTTATTTTAATTTTTATTTAATTTGTGATATTTTTACAGATTAAAGTGGGAGGATCAGTAGGAGGAGATTGGATGTGATTACTAATCAGCTGGAACGAGGCCTACGAGTTGTGGTGCCCTTTAATGATGGAACATACCAACTTAGAGGTTTCGGAGGCCATTTATTCAACCAATTTTTGACCAATTTAGATAGTAGGTGCAGGCAGTTTCCAATCTACTACAAGACATGGAGGCATGTGCTTAATCAGAATAAGCTTAATGCTTGGAATGAGATTGTGTTGGTAATTTAGAGTAATTTAGAGTACCCTTATCAATGATTCCGCAGATGCACATTATATGATATATTTTAACAAAAAAGGATAATTTAGAGTAGTTATGACAATAAAGATATAAAGACTTATCTGCTTCGTCCATTAATTGGTAAAACTCACGAGCTACGTCGTTCCTATACAACACTGGGTCAGATCCTTCTGCTTCTTGGGTGATGTTATCATCATGAACGCCAAAAGCATTGCAAACAACATCATTTATCAGGTCATCATCACCTAATTGAACTGCTTCTTGCTAACTTTCAGTGAACGGATCATGAACCATGTTGGGTGTTTCTCCATGTAGGCTTCAAAATGTATATCCTTCCAGGAATTGCTTCACGATTAAATGTTCCCTAACAATTTGCTGTGGATGCTACTTCTTACACTTGCATTTGGAACACAGACATAAGATCCCATTACAATTAGCGTGAGTTGTAGCAAAATCTATGAAACACTCAATCCATCCAAATAGGTTGAACTCGTTTGAGGAAACTTTATCCATGAGTTATCCATGCTTTGATGACAATGTCATAGAGAAAAATATGTTAAAAGAGGGGGATTTGTGTTTTTCCAATGTCTTCGCCATCTATAGTTAATATACTGAAATTCCAACGTTTCACATTTTGTAGTAGTTAACAAACCATTACTAAACCACGACCGTTGAACACCTTAGCCATTGGGGAACGATAATTTCTAACAATTTCACACACAAAACTGTTGTGAAATTTTTTTTTAAAAAAAAAAAATTTACACATTTGTAATGGTTGACAACCATTACAAATGTTGTCTGTCTTTTTAAAAAAAGTTTGGAGCATTTGTAACGGTTTTTTCAAAACAAATCGTTACAAATGTTAAAGATTCATACGGATTTTTTGAATAACCGTTACAAATATTTGTTACACATTTTGTAACGATTGTTTGTGCAAAATCTGTTACAAAATGTGGACATTTGTAATGGTTTCACCAAGTAAAATCATTACAAAATCCCTTCCTCGATTTTTTGTGTTGAAAGGTGCATTTTTAACAATTTTTTTGAAAAAAAACAAACCGTTACTTAAACAGTTACAAACTGCACGCTAACACCTATATAAAGTATAAACCCCCCTCACCTTCTCATTTTGTACAATCCACTCCCTCTCCTCTCCTTCTCCTCATCCTCTCCCTCTTTCTCTACTAATCTTCTCTCATCTTTTCCTATTTGTCTTAGGTAGTAATTTTTTACATCATTTTTACTATTAATTTTATACATTTATAATTCAAATATTACTTAAGGTAATTTCTAATTAATTTTTTATTATGTTGCTTGCAAGATGCATTTGGAACAATGATAATTATTCTTCCACTTAAAGAAAATGAAATTACAACTATATATGAATTAAACAAAAAACTTTTTTTAAAAAAAATTAAAATTATAAACGTGAAAAAAATGATTTTATTTTAATTATTTTAAAAATTTTCAATAAATATTAATAATTAAATCAGTTCAAAATTAATAAATTGCTACAAATGAATTTAAATTTTTTCCCATGAAGCGACATTGGAACCGTTACAAATGTCACTTCCCCATTACAAATTTCGTTAGAATCTAAAAAAAAAACTTGGGCATGCGTTGCAACAGTTTGTTATGGAAAAACCGTGACAAATATTTGCACAATTGTTACAGTTTTTTTTCAATGGTTTCTCTGAACCGTTACAAAACGGTTTGTCATGGTGATTTCACGTTTGTAACGGTTATAATTGTTACAAATCAACGATTTTAACAGTTATAAACCCGCATTTTTTTATAGTGAATAAAAAACAAAAAAACATCTAAAATTTGTTTTTAATTTTAAAAAGACATTGATGTTAATTTTTAAAAAAACACCTAACAAAATAAATTATGAAACAAATGTTTTGTTTTCTAAAGGAAAAAAAAATTGTTTTGAAAAGAAGAAAGTAAACAAGACCTATAGTTTTAAGGGAATTACCATAAGTTCTCAAGTAAGAGACTTCATTATCAATAAATCTGAATCACAAGTGAGGAGTATAAACATATAGTCGTCTTCTTCTTCTTTTTTGTGAGTAGGAACTTGCCATTGCAGTCTCTGGATGAGTTGATATTATTTATTAGACTTGTGGGTAATTAAATCCTTTCGGTTGGCCAAAAAAATTAAATCCTTTTAACATCATCGTAATTCTCCCAAATTTTTTAAGTATTTTGATTTTTTCCACAAAATTTTAAACAAATTAAAGTGTATGACCTAAAATATGTCAAGTGTTCTTTTAAATATGATTCCAGCAAAATGGGCAAATTGGCCCGAAAAAGGCCATGCAATCCATCATTAAAACTTGAAGATTTGGGTTTTACTTTTTTGAACTAAATAATCTCAGAAAAATTAACTAGACCCAAAATTAGAGGGTTTCACGAGACTTTGCGTATTCATCACAATATAATTAAGTCCATTTAATCACATGTTAACATCAAACACGACAAACAATGGGAACTTTTAACTCAATATAAGTTCGTTAAAATTGTGAAAATAGATCTTACTTAAGACTTATAGGCAACCAATTTGTTTTGCTGAGAGAGATAAATCGTGTGGATAGGTTGGGAGGATGATGATTAAAGGCCTTATTTGCAATTACAATTTTAAACTTTACAGTTTAAAGGTTACTCCCTCCGTCCCTATATATAAGAGCAAAAAATTTAAACGGTTTTATCCATTTTTATAAGAGTCTGACTAAATTTGTTAAAGCATTTAATGAGCTTTTTTCCAACTTTACCCATCATTATTTTCTTTCTTCACATTCTCTTTCATACTCATTTATAACACTATTATCATTTTTCTCTCTCTTATATACTCAATCATAAATCATGGCAAACTTAAGAAAACAAAATTATTTCAAACATATTTATTTCTCTCAACCACTTCTATATTCTATGTGATTTTACCTCCTTGACTATTATAATAAGGGACGGAGGGAGTATCATTTTGTTTCAATTTCATTACATGATCCTTAATTATCAATTAATATTGATAATCAAGCGCTTTTAAGTTTTAGCACAAACATTTATTTTGGCAAAAAAAAATAGAGAATAAAGATTTTTATTACTCCCTCTGATCCTAAACATAGGACATACCACTCTGTTCCATATTATAAGTCAACTTTAACTACTTCTCACATACCAAGGAATGGAAGTTATAACATTAAATATGTCATATTTTAAAAGAATTTTCCAACTTTGCCCTTATTTAAGAATTGGTGTTAATATTTTATGAATTATAAACCTTTTCTCTCATCTTCCTTGTTTCCAACACCGGGGTAAAATAGTCACAGTAGCATTAATTGACCCCAAAGTGAACTTATATTTAGGAACAAAAAATTTGTAGTAGTTGAACTTATAATAAGGAACAAAGTGATATTTGGGGAGTTGATCTTGGTCCTAAATATAGGTTTTAATTTTAATTTTTATCAACTTCTTCCCAAATATCGCTATTGATGTTCTCCAATAATAATCTAGTAAAAGATGGGGAGGAAATAAGAGAAGGTGTATGGGATATTCTAGAAAAAAATACAACATATTAACTAGCATAACTAATATCGATGTTTTAGGAAAAAAAACACAACATATTAACTAACATAAATAACACCTTTAATTTAATCAAATTATTTAAATAGGTGATATATTTAGGACCGGAGAGAGTACTAAACCCAAAACACTAGTCTAATAAATATAATCTACATCCATATAATATATATATATATATATATATATATATATACATATCGCTTTAACATTAAGATGGGAATAATCTTGTACATATGTTTTTTATTTTTTTGCAAAGTATGACCTTTCAAGAAGTTTGACAATGTCTGAAATCTTTTTAAAAGCCCCTCAAAATGTAAAATTTCAGTTCACAAAAATATATAATGTAGAATTTTAAATAGACTCTAAAACTTCCATGTAACAATAACTCAAGGTTAGTATTTTATTTGGATTAATTCAACTAATAATTTTTAACGATACAGGTTAAAAAATGTGTAACTGTATGTATGTATATCTTGTTTTCCCATCTCCAAACTCAACGCTAGCCCACGTGAACCAGGGAGCCCCGCTAATAATAGTCTTAGAAATCTCCACGTGCGAGAGAAAGAAAGAGTAGTAGGTGGGGCCCACAGAGCCGGTCGTTCATCTGACAACGGCAGCAACCACAACAATAATGGATGAAGAATGAATGTGCAGCATGTATTTTGAAATTGAAATCCATGATTAACTGATTGCTAATTCTTCAGAATTTTATACTTTCACTTTTAAATATACAGAAAATTAAATTATGCAAATTAAATTTTTCAAAGAATTTGTATAATGATATTTGATAGAATTAATTAAAACTAATAAATATGGAAACAATTAACTATTCTTTAAAATAATTTTTGTTTATATATGGAAAGAAGGTGTGAGATACTAATTAAGAATTAATGCAGTGATACTAATTAATGATTAATAAAAAATCAAACAACAAAATTTAAAATTTTAGACAACTTATTAAAGTATCTTATAAACACACATATGTCATTTCTAAATAATATAAAACCAAAACATAACAAATTTACTTAAAAACAATTTAATATTCTATCCATATTTATACAACACTCTCGCATGTTTTATTATAAAAGAATTATTAAATCTTATTGACTTTATTTAAAAATTTAATAAATTTTAAATTTTACCACTATTTAACTTGAAGGAATGGATGGAAATATTTTGGAAGTTCAAAAACAATAACAATAAATTAGAAATTTATGTAATAAAATTAATAAGATGATTTATATTAAGGAGGTAAAAAAAAAAGGTGTTATCTCTTTCTTACGAGGATAAAAGCCAAAAAGGTGCAATATTTTTTATGCTTTTGCAGAGAAGCGAATAATAGATGATGATGGAGATGAAGAAGAGAGTGGGAGGGTGGGGCCCAATGGAGTAAATTATGGGTGGATGGGGCCCACCGAATAGCTGGGGAAGGGGGAGCGGAGAGAAGACTTGCACTGCTACACCCAGACAGAAATGGGCCATCTTTTCCATCCCCTTTGTACACACAGCACTCACTGCCCCTATACCTCTTTTTAGGACCACCACCTCTCAACTTTCCCTCTCATAATTCACTCTTTTATTACTTAATTTTACATTATTAAAATTAAGTTTAATACCACTTTTAGTTTTTAGGGTATACTTGATTTTGATTTTGGTTTCTAAATTTTAAATTCGATGGGTTTCACTACTACAAAAAGTACTTTTAATGTCACAAATTTTGGGGGTTTTCACGTCACTTTTTCAAGGGACATTGAATCAAGTGACATGGAAAATAGACTTTTAACGTCACATAAACAAGTGACATAAAAAGTCAGAGAAACAACGTCACACATAATATTATGTGTGACGTTGTAAGTTGCTCGGAGAAACCACGTCACACATAATATTTATGTGTGACGTGGTTTCCTGGAAACCACGTCACACAAGATATTATGTGTGACGTGGTTTCTTTTTTTTAAAAAAAAAATATTTTTAATTTTTCTATTCCCCGTTGATATTTAGCAATTTGAGAACAAAAACCTATTCAAACCAATTTACAAGACTTATAAAACATTTTGGCAAGTATGCAATATTTGCAGCAATTACAACGTAACAGCATTTGCAAACCAATTTACAATTGAACATTAAACATTCTATGGCAAACCAATTTACAAGACTTACAAAACCATTAAATATTCTATGGCATTTTTTGCAATTTACAATTGAGAAAAAAAGGCAGCAGATTTAATTATCAGGAAAAAAAAGGAAAAGAAGGAACCTGGATGAAGTGAAGCTGCGAGCGGAGGCACGATTGAAATTGTTGAACCCGATAGGAGGAAAACAGAGCTGAAAAAAAACCTTGAACAAGTAAAAAAAAAGAACCCTATAGAAATTGCATATTTAATTACTAGAAAAAAAAAGGAAAAAGAAAAGAAGAAATGAACCTGCAGCTGGAGGGTGAGGGGGATGGGGAAGCTGTGGGCGGCTGGGGGGAGCTGTGGGGGGTGGGGAAGGGGGAGCTGAGGGCTGCTGGGAGCTGTGGAGGGGGAGGGAAGGGAGGAGCTGTGGGTTGAGGGGTGGGCTGGGGGGAGCTATGGAGGGGGAGGGAAGGGGGGAGCTGTGGGTTGAGGGGTGGGCTGGGGGGGAGCTATGGAGGGGGAGGGAAGGGGGGATGGAGCTGTGGGTTGAGGGGTGGGGGAGCTGTGGGCTGGGGGGTGGGGGAGCTGAGGGCACGGGGGTGGAGCATCTGGGGGCACAGGGGGGTGGGGGGTTTTTGTTTGGGGTGGGAAGAGCAGCTGGAGCTGCTTTTTGTTTGGGGGGCCGCCAAAATGAAAAAAATGGGGGGGAGGGGGAGGGAAATGAAAAAAAAAAGGAGGGGAAGTTTTCCACGTCACACCAAAATTTTGGTGTGACGTGAAAAACCACTTTCAACGTCACACCAAATTTTGGTGTGACGTTGAAAGTATTGGGAGGGGCGGGAAATGAAAAAAAAGGAGGGGAAGTTTTCCATGTCACACCAAAATTTTGGTGTGACGTGGAAAACTTCCACTTTCAACGTCACACCAAAATTTGGTGTGACGTTGAAAGTGGTTTTCCACGTCACACCAAAATTTTGGTGTGACATGAAAAACCACTTTCAACGTCACACCAAATTTTGGTGTGACGTTGAAAGTATTGGGGGGCGGGAAATGAAAAAAAAAGGAGGGGAAGTTTTCCACGTCACACCAAAATTTTAGTGTGACGTGGAAAACCACTTTCAACATCACACCAAAATTTTGGTGTGACGTGAAAAGTTTCAACATCACACTTAATTTTAAGTGTGACGTTGTTTCTTTCCTGTGTGTTTTCAATGTCACATTTTTAAATAAGTGACGTTAATTAGTGACATAAAAAGGGCTTTTTGTAGTAGTGTTTTATTCTTCAACTTTGTCTTATCTATAAGTATAAGTAATGGACTTTGAAAATGACTTGATGTTGAATTTGATGGTGTCAAATTTGCTTACATGACATTGGCGCCGTTAAGTTGCTGATGTAGCATGCTGGGTTAATAGCATTTCTAAGTATTAATCATTGAACTTTCATTTGATTTTAGTTTTGGTCTATAAATAATAAATAAATGATTTTTATCCTTTAATTTTATGTCATTTTTAAATGTTGGTCCCAAAAATTTGAAAAGATTTGGTGTTAGATTTAACGGTATTTTTTTTTTCTTAGCTGGCGTTTGCGCCATTAAATTGCTAATGAGAGCTTCCCCCTCTGTCTAACATAAAGGAAAATATACAACATTTGTACATGTGCTATTCCCGGTGATCATTATGCAAATAAAATAATATCCATATCTCGTAGGAAAATAATATCCATATCTCATAGGATAATTTGATTTTTCTACTTTATAACATACAATTAATATATCTTATATAATTATTGGATATACAATATTATTTGATTTGAACGTTCTTGAGCTTATTTGGGGTAGCACTCCTACCTAAATATGTTTTCACGCCATTTGCACAAACTTAAATAATTAAATTTAACATTTTGTTCCTATAAGCACTTATAACTCCTTTTAACAAATCCTAGTTATATGATATAATTACTGTATTTTATCGTAGATTCTCTCTATCTATCATATACTCCCTCGGGTTTTATTGTTTAAGCTAAATAACTAATTTATAAAAGTTAATAAAAGTATAGTCAAGTTAGTTATTTGTAAGAGAATATGTTTTTTTTTAAAATGCCTTTTGTAATAAATTGCATCAGAACCAACACTTGATAAATACTCCCTCCGATCCTAATTATAAGATCAAATTGATTATTTTTTTATAAATATTAAATATTCCCTTATTATTTGTAATCAATAATAGTTTATAAAATAATTATAAATATGATAGATAAAATGGAGTAAAGTTTACATTTTGGAGAAAAAGTAAATTAAGTTGCCAACTCTAGATATCGTAATGGAAAGAGTATAACCAGACGCCATCTTCATTTATGATGATTTTGTTTTTTGTTTGAGTACCAAGAAGGAGCATGATGAGTTTTGACTAGTAACTAATTGTCCAATAAGAACAGCATGCATGCATGAATGCAAACAGTGTGTGATGTTAAAATATATGAACTGTGGGTTTGGCTATGAAGTGGAAAGAGATAAAAAAAATAGGCTAAATTATAGAAAAACCCCCTGAACTTTGGGTCAGTTGCATATAACCTCCATAACCTTTGATAGTTTAAATTAAGCACCCCTAATGTTTCATGTTTTGACTCTTAACTCCCCTACCGTTAAAATTGCCGTTAAAGTTAACGGTTTTTGTAATTTACAATTTTAACGTTATTTTATTATATACCATGTCACTCTAAAAATAACCATTCACAATTGACATGACATAAAATTTTAAGTATTTTTAAATATTTAAAAATATAAAATATTTAAAAAAAAGGGTTTAAAATATTTTTTTTGAGCATACACTTTAGAAATTGATAAAAATACTTAAAATGAATGTAAAATATTTATTGGATCATGTATTTTTTAAAATAAAAACTTATAATATACTTACTATTATTTATAATAAATGAAAATACTTATTTTTAATGACATATTATACAAAATGAAATGTGAAAAAAATGGATAAGAGAAAAACCTTTAACTTTAATGGAAATTAAGTCAAAACATGACACGTCAGGGGTCTTTAATTTAAATTTTCAAACGTCATAGAGGTTCTGTGCAACTGACCCAAAGTTCAGGGGAGTTTTCTATAATTTAGCCCAAAAATAATAATAATAATAATAATAATAATAATAATAATAATAATAATAATAATAATAATAGAGTAGAAAAGGGAAAGGGACTCTTCTCCTACCTTGTACTATAGATTTCTGAGGAGCGATTCTGATTTGAGTCCCTCAGGATTCTTTTGCCTCACAATTCTCAGCTATACAAGGGACATCTTTCTCAGACTTTTTGTCTACCACAGCACAAACATGCATGCATGTAACAATTCCAATCTTCTTAATTTTCTCAATTATTTATACTTGGACACAATTTTATTCTTTATTGTCCTTTTTATAATCAAATGAAATTTGAATCCTTTTGATCATTTTTAGACCTATTTGCAACATATGTGCAAGCAAAGACAAAATTGTTCTCACATATTTACCTTAAAGAATATCGTAAATCATTTTAAAAAAAGTAACTTATATTGCTAATCCAAATAGACTTTTATTATATCATACATGGTTATGTATGAATGTTTTTTTCCATCCCCCCCCCCCCAAAAAAAATTATATTTTCTCTCAATCTTTTTATATATTACAATTCTCTTTTATATTGCTCTTATTATTATCATTTTATTTTCACTTTTACTTGCCCTCTTATAATCAATAAGGGTATACTTGAAAAATTCATTTATGTTGGAGCCGGAATCATCCAAGGGGTGAATTGAGTGGTTTATAAATTAAATCGTAAATATCAAACTTATGGAGATACTATTGGAAGATCAAAATGAAAAAGAGTAAAGTCATAGAGTAACATCATCTGAGCCTTCAAAGATAAATTAAAGGAGAGATCACATAGAAGGTTTATGCTAGTTTAATTTGTTCAACACTTGACCTAAGTCCAATCCCCAAAACACCTTTGAGAGTTCTACTATAATTTTTATGATTCAGTAGCTAGGCTCTTGGCACCTCAGTATACCCAATCATCAGCTACACCAACTCCCCCTTATTCCAATAAAGGTTACAACAAATGCTCTAGATTTCATTATCTCATCAAGCAACTCAGATTTTATGCTTTTACAAATAAACTACCATATATAGTAAATTTATGCTAAGCTCTTAGTACAATATGTTGCTTCAGGAGAATATATTGAATTCTCTTTGATTGTGCGTATTCTCAGCCTCCTTGCAATGGATGATCTTTGTCTTTATAGGCATGTTAAGTTTTTGTCCATTAGACACAATCCTTCTTTAATTTTCATTAAATCACTCTTCTGTGGGCTTATTTTTCCCGTTATCTTTATAGGTTAATTAAAGTTTTATCTGTTTGACACAAATCTTCCTTCGGTTGGAAAAACTTTTTCTTTGACTCTTTCAAATTAGATATTTTATCGTTATTTTTTAGGTAGTTGAAATCATTTAATGCTTCAACATAGAGTTCTTGAGACCTTCAAATCTTTACTTCAATTATTTTTGCAACATGTAAATAGTGTCTTTGATATCTTACATAATATATTTAAGTGTAAGACACACTTCTCAATCATCTAATAATTTTTCTTAAGATCTGGATTAAAATCTGAAGAGTATAAAATATAAGATCATTTAAATAATGCAATTACCTTAGGCTAATTATCGGATAATTTTTTACTTGCTATATACTTAAACCTCTAACTAATCCAATAATCCTTCTTAATTTCATTTGAATGCATACAACACATTATTCGATTACCTTTCTCACATCCGAATAATTATTTATCCTTTAAACTCAACCATTACTCTAATAATAGAATATCTTTATGTTCTAAATTCAACTTATCGTTTAAGAGAATAATTCTTTGTGCCCAATACTCAACGTTACATCTAAGCGGATATGTGTTTATGCTCTATGCCTAACTTCACATTTAATGGAATATTATGTTCAATACTGAAACGTGACTAATGGGATCATTATTTATGCTCTTCATTTAGTCCTGTACTTATCAGATAATTGAACATATAAAACTCTAAAGCTCAACTCATTAATTCTGATTATTAGATTTTACCTTTCATATTTAAGTTATTCAGCAAAATAAATTTCTTTTCTAAATTTATTATCGTCAAAACACTATCTAAAATTTTTAGTTTTAATTAATTTTTAATATCTGTAATTCGATTATTAGGTTATTATAAAAAGGGCAAGAGGGAGTACCTATCGCCTCAATTTCTATACATTCACCACAATCATATTACTTTATGCTTCCTCTACTTTTATTTAGAAAAAAAGACACACAAAAAATGCCCTTTAAATATGCGAATCACAATTCAGATTCTGAAATAGCATACTAACTAGGGAATCCTTTCGCACTAGTTTGAGAATAAGTTTTATAAAATTACCTAAATGCCATCAATTTGAAATCTAAAAAAAACAAAGAAATTATAACAACATTTTAACGAGCAACAATTTAATTTATAAAATGAAATCAATAACTAATCCAGTGCGAATTATTTCACTGAGAAGAAAAAGAGAAGATGAAAATCAAGCTGAGCAAGACAATTAGTTGGTTTGCATCATGCACCATGTCCACTTACATTCTAAATATATGGCATATTTATTTAATTTGATCATATATGGCACCCTAATCCTTTTTTTAATTACATCTCTCACACGATTATTGTTGAAGGATATTAATATGGGTACGTAATTAATGTGAAAAAAATTGAAAAATCAGAAATAAATCATATATTTATAATCAATATCAACTCCTAAGATATGTCATGCATATATTATGAAGGAGAGGGAGTAGCAATTTTCGTCCTTCACTATGAAATTCATAAGGTTTGTTCTTTTGTCAATGGAGTCATTATTTAGGCTATTACCCACGTGACATAATTAAGTTGTTGTATGGACTATTTCATTTAATTAACATGTCAGGTTTCATCTGAATCATATTGGGTATATTTGTACTCTTTTAGCTTAACAAACATTTGGTATACCTACAATTTTAAATTGTTACGTTATCTACATATAAGACAAAGGAACATGTTTTTATATGGATAAAAGTTATCCCAGGTACACACATATTTTCACTGCATAGCATAATAAGTTTGAGGAATCAAATTATCAATATTCCTCAGCGCATATACTATAAATTTAAATTTAGAATATGATTTATTACTATTATTTTTAAATAAATTAAAAAAATTGAAACAAAATACAAGCCAATGTAAACAGGAAAAAATGAACTCATGAGCTGATCCCCTAAATAATTAAGGATTCTGGAATCTAGTACTGCCATATATAATTTTAAAACTGAATAATTATTAACAAGATCATTGGAGCAATTATTTTTTGACACCTGGACACTTGTTAAATGGTTAGAAATTTGAGTCCCCAATTTCGATATTTACCAACTAATAAATAGTAACCGTCGAAATCCCGATTTCTACGCTTCAAGGTTTACCTCTAACACACTCATCATACTTAATAATCAAGTACAACTAATAATTCAAATCGATGGATCATCAAATATAACCTTTATTAGGATGACCCAATTATTAAACCTCAGTTCTAATAATCACAACATAAAAAACCAACAAATGTCTAACACTAAAATCAAACCCTATCTCAAATCTTCATATAAATTATAGTTTAACAAAATTAAACAGACTGAACGTTTAATATACTCTGTATAACTCATTAAATATTTTGGTGAAAACTTCATCTGTTTCAAAAACTCTGTAAACTCGGGAATGTTGAAAGCTCGAACCTAAAAAAATCTAAAAGAGGAAAGTAGAAATTAAGTTAATTAAAGATGTTTATGAGTTTGAATGCCTTCAAATAGGCCAACAGTCCAAACTTGAAACCCTAGCCAAGCCATGCTCCCTCTTCTCCCTTCTCTTTGGATTCTGTTGTAGAATGCATCCATTTAATAAAATTTTGGTGAAAAATAACATCATCAACTAACACATGCAAAACGTATAGGCGTTGTTCACCCACAAAGTATTCGCCTTCATAAGCTATTCCTCTATCCATTTCACTCAAAAACATTAACTACTACAAAACCTAAAATTACATATCCCTTCAAGATAACCTCTTTACCACTAAATTTTCCTCAGCTCTCAAATCATAGCTTAATCTTGTACAAATATATTCTCATAATTTAAAGTAGGATGTTATAATTAACACATGTTGAAGAGGTGACTATAAAGTTCTTTCTAACAAAAGTTTAATCGTAAATTTTAAAACACGTGTTGTAAATTATTATTATCATTATATTATGTATTGAAATATTGATATAATTATTATTTATTCTTTTAAAAAAATTTCCTTACAATCTTACTAAGGTTTTAATTAATTTGAGGACAAAAAGTTGATATAGCAGGAAGCAACCTCAGTGTCTTGAACTGATGAAGAAATTGAATCCATAACAACCCTATTTTAGTCTTTTCTCCAACAAGAACATTGTTGGTTTCTGAGACCACCATATTTAATGATGATGATGATGATGTTGTTGTTGATGATGATAAAGCTATCAATCACGCTATGATCAGAGAAACACAACAAACCTTACATTTCGTAGGAAGCTTCCTGGACAAATCACAATTATTCCATTTGACAACTTTTTTGTCATCAAAGTGTTAGAGAGGTAGCATGTCTGCCTGTGTGTGTATATGTATACTAATAATCGATACTATCAGGAAAATTTGAGAATAATCGGTTTCAATCAGATACAATTTTTTTATCAATTATTTTTCATATTAAGATTTGATCCATGATCTTACTTAAAAGAAATCTAGTCTTTTTTCCCTAGACCCATTAACGATATATTAAATAGTGAACAATATAGTATATTTAGTGTTTAATAAAATATTTTGATCTTTCAAAATATTAAGTATATTTTATTCGACTCCATAAAACTTTTTTATTTTAATTTAAATGTTTTTCTTCACAATTCAGTAAAATTCAAATATAAAATAACAACGCTTTTAGTTTTTTTTTTCAAAACTTTGAATTATCATTTACCACATGCATAAAATGGAATAACATAAAAAATATGAACTGTAAATTCCTAGTAAGAAATAAGAAAATTATATAAACACTGAGACTTTATAATAAATACATTTTTACGGATTTTAAAATTTTAAATGATGCAGTTCAACTTGAAAATATGATAATTTGGCTTCTATTTATATATATATAAATTGTTAAATTTTATTTGTAAATATACAAGTTTGACTGATAAATATAATTTTTTTAAAATTTTATTTATTTCGGACTTATAAATAATTTTCTCAAAAATAAAAGATTTCTAGTTGGAAATAGACCATAACGAGATGAAACGAAACACTTCAGTTCTCGTTAAAGCATACAAACAAACAGTTATGTAAGTTATTGGACATACCAAACAATATAATGGCCCGCCATCAATTTCCAGGAAGGTGCAACGCAACGATGCCTTTAATCATAATTTTGACAAAAATGCTTTAAAAAAGTATATTCCACATGCTTTGTGTCGAATGTGGACAAACCCAAGTAACAGCATGTTTTGATAAGCTTTTGGAGAATAATTTCTAAAAAAAAAAAAGGTTTATAAAAATTCTTTTAGAGCTTGCTAAAAAAATTGACAAAACCTATATTTTCTGCCTTAAATCTAGGTTTTGAGGTTAAATAGCTATTTTGGAAAAGTTAGGAATGTTTGTCATGCTTAACCAAAACCTAGGTTTTGATCTAGAAAGGCCTATGGTATTTGTCTGTTCTGATTTTAAAACCTAAATTTGGGTTCAAACTTAGGTTTTAAATGTGAAACCAAATAGGCACTAAGTTTACATACACAAGATTAAGTGTTTGTCTATATATATATATATTACCAATTGTCGCTGCTCATAATGTAAGGGGTTTTAATTTGACCATTTAAATATAATGTCTTGTGATTGAGCTTGTGTAAATACAGAAAACATTTTTGGAAGAATTAGTCCTCAATGGATTAAAAATTCTCAAACATTGTCTAGTCAAATAGCTGCGCAGTCCTTAATGTAAGAGCTACTTGATTAATTTGGATTAGATCACTACAAAAAATAGGACTTTCAACTACAACTTTTAGCGGCACTGAAAGTCCCACCTTCTGCAGCGACACAAAAGCCGCTGCAAAATGTATGCCTTTCAACGACGATGCAAAAAAGTCACCAACGAAAGCCTACTTTGTGGGATGACTTTTTTAAGTTGCCACTGAAAGTCATATCTTCTATACAACTTTTGTGTCGTCACAGCATGTGGGACTTTCAGTAGCAATTTTATATATAGTTGCCGCTGAAATTGGACCTTTAAACGGCGACATTATCTGTCATTGCTAAAGATATGGCTTTCAGCAGCGACACTTACAAGTTGTCACTGAAAGTCATACATTTAATTTAACATCAACAATTTTTTTATTTTTTAAATAAAATATTCAAAATTTTAAAAAATTAAATAAGTTATTTTATCTTGAAAATTAAAATAAGGTAATATATTTTCATTTTTATTGGTTTTTAAACTTATAGTGAATAATTTAATTTAAAATGAATGATAAATTGAATAGTCTTATACATGAATAAGAATAATAATTTTAAATTAATAAAGTTATATCAACTATACCAACATTCTAATTTATTAAAAAAATTATTATGAGTATATATTAATAAACAAAGATTTATATTATATTTTATCTTTATATATTAAATGAATATATATCTATATAAATATATGTGTGTGTAACCGTAGGTAATATGATAGTACATTTATATTATAATATTATATCTATTTAAATTGATATATTAAATATACATTCATATATAATTAAATATATGCATATAATATATATATATATATATATATATATATTTAATTTTGTATAATATGATGGTAGTTTATTATAGCTTAACTGGTAGAGGCTTCACACAGGAGTAAAGTGGTCATGGGCTCAAAGCTTAGGAGACACAGATTTGAAGGTGAAATTAAAAGGTGATGAAGTGGTAAGAAGTGGCTGACAAGGTGTAGGAGGGTGGATGATGTGGCACGAGGTGACAAGTGGGTGAGAGTCACCATGCATCAGCCATGGGGTAGTAAGGTGTTGATGTGGCTTTAATTAATTATTGTTTTGCAACTTTTAGTGGTGACAAAGGTAACCCTAAATGTCGCCGCTAAAAGTAACCTTTTGGCGACAACATTATGTGACGGCCAATACTTTCAGTGATAGTCATATAGGCAACGAATTTGCACAAAACCTTCAACGGCGACTTTTGTCACAGCCAAAAGCGGAATTTTTTGCAGTAGATAAAAAAAATTAGGTAAGTTAGTTATTTGTAATAAATATGAGTTGATTTCCTTATATTTATATATAGTAATTTTTTAAATCATGACTACCATTGAATAAAAATTTACATGTGTAATCAATATAATATAGATACTTTGGATTAAGAATTATAAATACGAGGACAAAGTGAATGTTGAGATATTACATTTGACCAAATTCATTCCACAATAACTAGCTCTAATATTAAGAAATGGAGGTAGTATATAAAATATACATATTATTTTTGAAATAATTGCATATTTTCAAACAACAAAAGGATCCCCAAAGAAGTTACAAATATTACTAGTATTAAACGAATTCTTACATGTAATTTATTATCACAATAATTTAACTGTAAATAAAACCCTACTTTTATTTACAAGAGATTATGGTAAAATGGAGTATTTCAAGTACCATGCATTGGACACTATTCAGATAATTAATTGGCACATCCTTATCAGCAAATCAGTGTAAGTTCACTTATACGTACCAAATAATACTTTATTTTTAAGCAAACCATAATCTAATAAATGACTTGAGCATAGTTTAAATTTTGACCTGAATCCTTGCATCACACACTTGGTTTCTGTCATATGCAAATCATTCCAATTTCCACCCACCTTTGGTCACAACTCGCAAGTAGTGATAGAACTAATTAAAGTTTTAAATTAAATTCAACTTATTTATATATCTAGTATATATGTCTAATTGATAGTACTATACTCATATTTGGAAAACTTACTTATTAAAGATATTAATTAGAATGATTCAGAATATTTTGAGCAATGTTTTCCTTATAAAAAATAGCAAGAAAATCCTATCTTTTATATGATTGATTTTGGTAATAATAATATCTTAATGCTTGAGTTGAGTGGTACAGCTTCAGTCTCCACAGAGGAGACAGCTTAATTAATTAGCTAGCATCCACAAAATAAGTTTCTATGTTAGGAGGAAAATCTTGCCCATACAGTATTTGAGCTCTGATTTATTAAATTAAAAACCTTTTTATATTAGTTTTGAAAAACTCACCATATTTTTGATATTTTATAAAAAAAACAAGATGCCTTATTAACACTGTTGTTATGTTGATATTAGTTTCTTAAAATTTATAAGAATAATATTTACTCACAAACATAATCCTAATTTACAAGCGAAATCAAAGTATAATTATTTTCTTTGCTATGTTTCCGTAAAGAACCTATTTTCTTACTAAATACAAAACTTAATAGGTAGAGACGTAGAGTTATTCAAATATGGATCCCCTCGATCTAATTTGGATTATCTATATTTGATTGTTTAAAAATTCTATGTTCACTTTAAAAAAAATTATTTTGATGTTTATAAAACCTAAAATAAAAATAATATCTAAACTATTATTTTGTTGAAAATTTTTTTCAAAACTTTATCTTTTAAAAACAATCAAATATGTCCTTTCTACATAAGATATGATGTGCTTAATAGTAAAGCTGATTCCGTTTGGAGTACAGCCCTGGACAATGTAGTTATATATTGATAAACCAAATGGTTTTCATCAGATTGTGTGCGTGTGTGTCAATATGTGTTTGCACAGATAGATCGGATGAAAACAATTTCATATCTATAAGGATTTCATTCTTATAAAGAATATAGAAAGTTAGATTAAAACCTCATTATTAGGTACATTTGCACTAATCATGCACAGCTTTCTGTAGCATATTTTTCAATATATTTATTATGCATTAATTATTGAATTAAAACAATTAGTTAGTAAAGATAATTAGTCAATCAATTGATAATAAAACTGTTAGTATATATTTATCATTTTATTGAATAATTTATAGAGTTCCACATTAACAAACAAGAATATTTTGATCTGGTTATATATGTTTTGAAATTCATGTATTAGTCTATTTTTGAACAAAACTATGTAAGGGAATGAAATTAAAATTTATATGATCTGATTTCTCTAATGGAAATATATATATATATATATATATATAAATTTATACAGCTCATGGTTCAAAAATATATAAAGAGAGCTTCATTATAGATAATTGGAATAATTTTTCAGCAAAAGTACACACTTCATCTTTTAATTTTACTTAAGATTTTAACCTAGTCTCTTAATTTTATAAGGTGATTTTATAGTCGTCTAACACTAAAATCAATTTTCAATAACAAAAGAAGTACTAAATGAAAATTTATGTAATTTATATTTTTAAGTAATAACGATTGATATAAAAAATTATCAGTTGATAATAATATTGTTAGATTGGAAAATTGAATAGAAAGCCTTTATAAAATTAAGTTACCAACAAATTGAAATTTTTTAAGAAATGAGATTACCAAATTTATATTTTGTGATATCTTTCTTATGCTTAAAAACATATTTTTTCTATGGCTATTTAATGGAGTGAGATTTAAATATTGTCTAATTCAATTGAGGATAGTGCTCACAAAAGCTGTTCTTACAAAAGCATATTATACTTAGAGTTAAGGTGTAAATTTGTTGTAAAAGTAACTACTTAAGAGCACTAAATATTTGAAAGTTTTCGAAGAACAATTTTCCCCCAAGAATATTAAAAATGAACAAATATGGTCAGAACCCGTTTAAAAATTAACGTTAACCATAGACATGAGCGAAATTGTTACATTTTGGTTGATCTAGGACAAAAAACTTCCAGATACCATGTGCTTTTGAGTGGTTACTTCTGATAAACAGGTATATTTGCACCTTAATCCTTTTATTTATGCGATCCACCGTTAATTTTCGCAGGAAAGTCGAACATAGGACCACCAGACAGCTCGCAATATTGAAAGCATTATAAACTCAGAAGCTTAATTTGCTGCTCCTTCTTTCTCACTGAAATCCTCACAGTCACTATTTCCGGAAAATTCCAAACAAAGAAACCGATTTTTTCCTTTCTATATCCACAATTACGTATTACTATTTTGAAATTTAATTACATACAGTGATAGATGAGACCTGAAAAAGTCTAAAGTAGACCTGCTATAGCAGCTAGCTGCAACTACAATACCAAACAAGTTATTATTTGAACCCCAAAGTAAATTAAATGCTCAACAAATCAAACTGTTATATGCACACACACATACATGAAAGCTTTAAGTCAATGTTAATATAATAACATCATTTTATAACACGGGAAACAAATAAAATTTGGGGAGAAGGTTAAAGTAGAGAGGTTCAATATATAGTATTTTGATTATAGTCCATCATGCATGCAGATTCATATATAGAGCTATAGCAAGTTCTCTTTTCTTGCACTTTAATTATTTTTACTACCCACTTGAGAAAAACAGTGTCCTTGATGATGTTGTTGTGTTTTGATGATATGATGGCTTTTGCTGGAAATAATCCGGCGGGGACACCGCCACCGTCACCGACGATGATGACTGGATTCCGGAATCCGGCGAGGATCCTTCTGCATAAAGTCACACAAAGATCTCAGTTAAAATAGTTGTATATAACTAATGATTTTTTTTTTTATAATCAATTTAAACGTATCATGGACACAAACATGTCAACACTAGCTCAAACCCGGGGTTGTGCTGCCACTGAGGCGGCTTGTCGTTGATAATATAAGTGATAACTATTTAGAAATGAAAGAATTGAAGAAGAGGTTTTTAATAGTAGAATTTACTTGCTGCAATGTCTAGAGTAGAATTGCGAGGCTTTGCGAGGTGAGATGATTTTTGGGTTTCTTGGTAAGGTTGTTGTTGAGTTTTTCTTCGACGACGATTATGATCTGCCAATCTTTTCCTGCAGCTTCGTTTTCCGTTATCAAACTCCGCAAGAATATGAAACCTGTAATTAAGAATCAAAATGAGATTGTATACTTTTTTAAGATATTCATGACTTAAATATGAATGGTCACGTTTAAAAACAATAATACAGCTGAAATTGAAATTTTGATTCTACCTGAGGACAAAGTGCAAAACAATGCAGTACGTAAGCTGAGAGAAAGAGAAGATTTTTTTGAAATTGAAAAGACCAAAATACCCTCAGGTTTTCCCATCTATCATTGATTGGCTAGTCTCACAGGGTTATTCTAGCCCTTGAGATCTGGGTTACACCCATCTTCTTGGGCTTCCCATTGCACATTATTGAGTGTAATAATGAAGTAGCCATGGCGGTGAAAACACAAAGTTTCTTCAAATTTAAAATTTTTTGTGAAAAGGTCATTAAACTAAGTTTATTAAACTTCTGATAAATAAGTTTAATCTTGATGAAGCTACCATAAGAAGAAGCAAAAGGGCGCAGAGAGAAGGAAAGGGAAAAAAACAAAGGAGGCTAAAATTTCATCTGGACGTAAATGCCCTCGGGATCACCCCATGTACGACAGAAGCACAACAACACAAAATGATTGGCACTGAGAGAGTAGGGGACAAAACCGAGGGGCATTCAAGTAAATTCCACCCCGGCCAACGGCAAAACCACCTGCTACATTGCTGGCAAAATCGCTGAGTCAGCCCAGCGGCGATCACGGTGGCAGCTTTAGAGTGATACTCGCAAACCTTATGCCGACGATGATAGTGCTTCGCATGTGACAGATCAGCATTACACCCCTCCGCCTGGCACCTAGGAGAGTTGCTATTAAACGACACCGTCGATCCCGGTTCAAACGGTCTAGACCGGCGGTAAAGCCGGTTCACGAAATCGTCCTCGGAGCTGGAGAAGTAAGTCCGGCCACCGAGGTTGAGCCCAATTGGAGACGCCGTGAAGTCCATGGGCCGGCCCATCTCCTCCGACTTCGCCACCGCCAGAAGCCCACCACCAGGCCCACAGTTCCCCGCGTTGACCTGTGGAAACTGGTCAAGCGAAAACATAGAATGTGGAGGCTCCCCCACAGGCAAAAAAGACGACGCATAGAGAGAATGTTGTTGTTGTTGTTGTTGTTGTTGTTGGGAGTGAAATTGTTGTTGATGGTTGTGGTGGTGGTAGAAAAGAGAGAAATCAGAGGTGGTGGTGGTCGTGGTGGTGGGACCCAGTGGAGGATTAGGAATAAGGTGGTCGGGTAAGAAGGGGTGAGAATTGTAGTGGTCGAAGATTTGACGGTGAGTTTGATCGGAGTTGTCGGCGGCGTTGTCGGTGGCGGAAGCTTGAGCTTCGTTGTTTCCGGCGAGCATTATAGTGGAGGGATTTCCCCATTCATAATCCAACATCTTTATGAGTTTTCCTTTCTGTGAAGACCAAAAACGACGTCGTTAAGAGCTGTAGGTGAAGCAAACACAAGAGAAGAGGTATGAAGAAATTTAGGGAAGGAGAAGATGGAGAGAGAGAGAGAGAGAGGGAGGGAGGATCAGAGGTATGGGAAACTCATGAGGGTTTTATTTCTTTCTTTTGCTTCAATGTGTGTGTGTGTTTAAAAGATCTGTGTTTGGGGCTCTAAAAGCTGAATTCTTTTGTCTCCTTCTCTTTTTCTCTTTAGGGTGTGTGAGTGTGAGTGTGAGCGTGGGTGTGAAGGAAACTGAGCTGTGAGGCGGCTTGTGCAGAAAGAGGGTGATTGGTGGTGAAGTGTACGGAGGAAGATGATGAAGTTACCTTTTTAACCCTTAGATAATTTGCATATTGCGACAATAGCCATGTAATTTCCCACCTCCCCCCATTCTTTTTCTTCCATTCTCTTGGTTGCTTTGCTCCATTCCATTCTCTTGAATATCTAAAAATTAGTTTTTTTAAATTGCGTTCTTACAATTTTTTTTTATTATAACACCATTCTCTGTCGTCATAATTTTTTTAAATTATTAAAGAAACATAAACCAACATGAATTTACGTAGAGTCAATGTTAGATAAATACCTTTTGAATTTTAAAATCTCATATAGAATACTTTAACTAGTTGAGTAACGGTATTCAGTAGTTGAGTTATAATATTAACAACGGCAAATCATATATGAGATTTTGAAATTCAAAAGGTATTTTTCAGTCATTCCCCATTTTTATATATTAATATAAAAAAAACGATTAATATAATATTTGGTCATTCATGTTTAACTCTATTTTGGTTTTAGTCCCTCATCAAGTATCATTTTTTTTTTTTAGAATATTGGTCCCTATAAGCTAACAAAAACTTGGAGCATTTTGCCCATAGAAGGACTAAAACCTCTAATTTGAAAATTGAGGGACCAAAACCAAAATAAAGACAAACATTATGGATCAAATATTATATTAACCCTAAATAAAATGGGAATCAACCTGGGCCAAAAAAGAACAGCATAAAACTTATTATATACTTCACCCCTATCTACAATATAAGCCACTTTTAAGAAAATTCTTGATTTACTATATAAATCATTTAGAGAGGAATTAATATTAATATGTCAATTTTACCCTTGTAATTAATTTCTAAATGTAGCTCATTGTATTTTTTTTATCTCATTCAAAGAATCAAAACATCATTTAATATGGGTAAAATTAAATTTGATAAAGATTTAATGAATTAACTATTTTTAATGGATAAATGCCACTTTTAGTCTTTGAACTTTAACTTAATTTCGGTTTTCGTCCCTGAAATTTAAAATTGATGGTTTTTGTCCTTGAACTTTCACTCAATTTTAGTTTTGGTCAATTAACTTTAAATTTGGTGACTTTGGTCCCTCAACTTTATGTTATTTATAACTATTAGTCCCTGAGCTGTAAAAAAACTTGAAAAATCAATGATTGATTATAAAGGGTTTAAAGTTGCTAAGACCAAAACCACAGATTTAAATTTCAGGGACCGAAACCGAAATTGAGTGAAAGTTCAAGGACCAAAACCATATATCTTAAAGTTTAGAGATCAAAACCAATATCGAGTGAAAATTCAAGGACCAAAAGTAGTATTGACCTTTTTTAATTATAGTGAATTCTTTAAAGACTTGAAATGTATTGCGGACTAAGGGAGTATCATATATACATGTAAGGAGACTACTAAAGGTATAATAATTTTTTAATTCAAGGTTATAAAATCCATATAGGTCTATGTACTGGTTAAGGCAATGGGACAAGAGTCAATGAGTTAGTTTAAAGTCAACTCTGAGGCCAACTGAAGGGGAATAAAAAAATTAAAACAATTAGATTCTCATCATACCATCTAAATACTAAATATTCATTCAATATTATGAATCACTAACAAAATAATCATATATTTATCCAACATTCTTTACAATTTCCCTAAGACATTGACATTATAGTATTAATTCACCATCAAGTGACACTAGAATCAATAATCACTAAATACTCTTTCCAATAAAAAATCAAATTAATAAATGATAACAAAATATTCCCTCCTACAATCCATTTATATCACTAATTTAATAGTTGTTATTACCATCAAAAGCAAAATACACATGTCTAAGTCTCTGTGGCAATATACATATCAATTGCAAACGCAAAAAATGACCTCATTGTACACTAGTGAGTCACAACTGGCTCCTTTCCCTTCAGCTCTAAGCTAAAACTAGCTCCTAACAAATATTGAGCAAACAGGGTGAGGCAATGTCTGAGTAACGCGCTTTCTACTTGCCCTACATGTGCTTGTATGCTAGCAAGGTGTCAAATGAGACCTATACAATATAAATTTTGAAACATGTACAGATAGCTAATTACCAACATCATAAGTAATTCCAGAAATCATTTGAAACATCATGCATATATATATATCATCATTCTCAAATCAATTTCAAAATACATGTTTCACAATACCTCCCTAAGGAGGAAACCAAAACAATCGCATTGTGCATCGTTAAGCCCCTACAAATTTGGGACTCGAGGTTTACTTCCCATTCTGGAACCATGAGGGGTCAACTTCCCTTGTACAACATCATAAGTCCCCGTGAAACATGGCATCTCATCAAGTGATGGTAAATGTAACCAATACATTGGTGTGCCAACTATCAAATAACTTATGCATATTAACCATAATGCAACTTCATCCAAAAATAGGCATATGGCCTTTCCATTGCTCCAAAATTTATGTAATGCAATATTTTAAACCAATAGATATACCATTTTCTAAAACATGATACAAGCACATAATATGCCAATTTTAACAACACGAATCCCACATGACAATGTATATTATAATAATCAATTTGAAATCAATTATCTAAATAATCATTCGATAACCCAAAGGTTGTAAGAGTTTCAAAATACTTTTACTAACAACAACTACTACAATAAAACACACACACACACACACACACACACACACACAGAGAGAGAGATAATAAGTAGTAGGTGGTTACCTCTTTGGTGTCAAACAAAAAATTACCACAATTGTGTCCCCATGCTCAATGTCAAAACCAGTGTCTAAAAATCAACTCATAATACTTACACATGATTAGTAACTAATCAAGTGCCAAATCAATTATTACTTAGAGATTGAGTCCCATTTGAAGCCCAAATGGCACTTTAGGTGCTCAATTATAATCCCTTGGCTTGATTAAGTGAATATAACATATATTAAGCCTATTACTTCGCAAATTTCATATATTCAGTTCTCAAAAACCTGCACTTGCCTCTACAATCATTAATACAAACATTAACAAATATAAAGTTCATATTCACTCAAATTACTCATAGTACTTTGTCTTAAAGAAAAGAATTAGCAACTTAATGGAAGTAATAAACTAATCCAACAAAATTTCATTCGTTTGCTCAACCAAAAATCCTTCTTTAACATCTTGAACATTTGCTTGATTGTTTAAGAACCTCAAAATAGAACTTCAACCCAGACTTCTAGCCGCAAAACACCTATCAAATCCTTAGCCTAGCATTCTAAAACATTCTCAAATCCAATAAGTCTCCTTTAAGATAAATCTTGAAGACAAAAATCCTAAATTTTATTTAACATCCAAAATTATTATTCCCTACAAACATAAATCAATCTCTAATCAACATTATACACTTGAGCTACTAAAGTATTAATTCATTCATTTGAACTATTACAAGCTTAAACCATAGTTCTCTTCTCTTTGAGTATAAATTCGAACACTTTTAAATTTACACAGCAATTATTCGCCTCCCACACCAACCAAGCCAATATCTCATACATCCATTAGATCTCAATTTACTACTCCCCAATTTCAACTAACCCTCATATTGCAAAGAATCACAAGATTGTTAACACGAATACTTTTTAAACTCCATTTTCACTATAATATGATCATATCAACCCATTTCAGTAAATCTTTGGCACCAATCTCAGAAAATCACCACTTATTAAATGCTAACTTTCTAAAACAAAACAGAGTATGAAATGTTTTGAAGCTTAAAATAGCCAGAATCAATTAGAAAACAGATAGGTAGCCTCAGAAATCAATCAATATAATATTAAGCTTCATTACAATATTTTAGTTCATTTAAGATCTATCCTTAAAAGCCTATCACCATAAGAATAGAAACAAAGATCTCCCTTCCACTATTCAAATTAAACTATTAACAGTAAGTGCTAGACAGAAAAATCAGCTCCAAATACCCATACATGAAAGCACTTTAATCCAGCAACTTATAAACATATATTCCCACTTATCAAGCGTTCAAGTTAGTTTTCATCTTCAAAAGTTTAGACGCAACTTCCAAATATCACGCATCCCTCCCAAATGCATCAACAATTCATGTGAAAACAAAGTAGGAAACTCTAATTTCATAATTTCCCTAATCAATGAAAAGCAAGCATCAAAGCCCTTGAATCCCTCACATCCTTAAGCTTTGTTACAGCACTTTAGTTCACTTAATGCTTATAACCCAAAAAATTGAAGCTTCTTAAAGTCACACAAAACTGAATCAGAGCAATAAATGCCAAGAAAATCACAACATAAATCAGCAACCAACATGCAGCCACAAACCAACTCTAATATGCTCCTAACACATTTAAAACATTTGTTGACTTGAATTAGGCAGAAAATCGAAGAATACTTATGTGCACAGAAACTTATAACAATGTGCCCGAAAATCTAGCCAAAAATCCATAAGAACTTTCTATTACTTTGAACAATGCTTTTCATCAACCTTGAATCTCTCCTCAATTGATGATTCCTTTTAAAAATGACACATTTGCCCTTTTTTAAATGAAGATATGTGGATGATTTGAGAGAAAAATAATGTATTTCTCATCATGAATATTGAGTTACATATGTGCCTATTTATAGGCAAGGAGGAAGACAATGAAATAAATTCTAATCAAGCCTAATAATTACTAATTAAGCCTAATAATAACAATAAAATCAGAATGGAATATTTACAATTATTACATAATATTCCCACACTCCCCCTCAAGTTGGATCATAAATGTTGATCATATCCAACTTGCTTATACAACTCTCAAAGGCAGGCTTGAGTAGCGCTTTTGTCAACACATTCGCGGCTTGGAGATTTGTTGGTAGATAGGTTAGACATATGATCCCTTCTTCAACTTTTTTCCTGATGAAATGTCGATCTATCTCCACGTGTTTAGATCTTTCATGCTGAATAGGATTCAAGGCCATGCTTATAGCGGCCTTGTTGTCACAATAGAGTTTTAATGGCAACTCCACCTTGACATATATCTCATTAAGGACTCGTTTAAGCCATAACTCCTCCATTATACCTTGAGCTAATGCCCTTAATTCAGCTTCAGCACTGCTCTTAGACACAACTCTTTGTTTCTGACTCTTCCAAGTAACTAGAGTACCCCATACAAAAGAGCAATAACCAGAGGTCAATCTCCGGTCAGGGTGTGTTCCTCCCCAATCTACATCTGTGTATACTTCAATCGTTCTTCGCTCTTGTTTCCGGAAGAATAACCCTCTCCCAGGAGTGCCTTTCAGATACTTCAGAATTCTGTAGGCTGCATCCATATGCTTCTTCTTTGGCTCACTCATGTATTAGCTGGCCACACTTACTGTAAAAGATATATTAGGTCTTGTATGGGAAAGGTAAATTAGTTTCCCAACAAGTCTTTGATATCTTTCTTTATCCACCACCTCTTCTTTCTCATCAATTTCTTTCTCCTCTTCATCTTCAGTCTCATAATCAAGGTTGTCCTCTTCTGACTCTCCATTTCCCTCCTTCTTAGGCTTCTTCTTCCTCTTTTTAGGAGGTAGGATAGGAGTTGGTTCAGGACTACACCCCAACATGCCTGTTTCTTCAAGAAGATCAAGTACATACTTCCTTTGAGATACATAAATACCTCTTTTTGATCTGGCAACTTCCATCCCAAGAAAGTATTTTAACTCTCCTAGATCTTTGACTTCAAATTCCTTTCCAAGTGCAACCTTTATCCTTGACATATCATCAATATGGTCTCCTGTAAGGATAATATCATCAACATACACAATGAGGATGCATTTTCTTCCTCCCTCTGTTTTGACAAATATCGTATGATCTGATAATCCTTGTTTGTAGCCTTCAGATTTCAGGACTTTCGAGAACCTGTCAAACCATGCCCTAGGAGACTGTTTCAGGCCATAAAGAGATTTCTTCAGCTTGCATACTCTATCACCTCGTCCCCTCTCAAAACCAGGAGGTAGAGTCATGTAGACCTCTTCTTTAAGTTCTCCATTCAGAAAAGCATTCTTGATGTCCAGCCGATAAAGTGGCCACTCTAGGTTGGCTGCTACAGATAATAGAACTCGGATGGTGTTTAGTTTCGCCACTGGTGCAAATGTCTCCTGATAGTCTAGACCATATGTCTGAGTGAAACCTCTTGCTACTAGTCGTGCTTTTAACTTGTCAAGAGTACCATCAGCCTTGTATTTAGGGGTGAACACCCACTTTCAGCTGACAAGCTTCTTACCTCTTAGTTTTTCAACAACATCCCACGTTCCATTCTTCTTTAAAGTTTCATCTCCTCCATAACTGCAGATCTCCATTCTGATATCTCTAGTACCTCATGGATGTTATTGGGAATACATATTTTATCCAGACTAGTGACAAATGCCCGATAACTGGAGGAAAGAGCCTTATAAGACATATGCTTTTGGATTGGATGCAGAGTACATGATCGAGGTTGTTTCCTGTGAGCAATAGGAAAATCAAGGTCATTATGTTCATTAACCTGTTCAGGAATATGAGATACCTCTGGATCAATCCCTACAGGAGCCACCACCGGTTTTCCTCTGGTTCTCCAGGAGCTATCACTGGTTCTGGTTGCTTGGATGCTTCAGATGTAAGGTTCCCTCATTCCTTAACCTTATGCCTTCATAAGTACACCAACATATCTTTATCTGGTTGTTTTTCTACATCTCCCCCTGCATTCAAACTTTCTTTTGTGATTGGCACAAGAGACGGTTGGTTTAGGGGTGAAGATGGTTCTGTTTGTGGTGGCTCTGGCTGTGATGGAAGAGGTGGTTCTGTTTGGGGTGGCTCTGGTTGTGGTGGAAGAGGTTCTGTTTGAGGTGGTGGTGCTGGTGTGGTCTATGGTTCAAGTAGAACACATTCTTGGCTAGATTCAGGCACCAAAGTCTGAGATTCACTTATTTTCTCCCCTTGAATTGAAGACTTGGGATAGAAAGGAGTATCTTCATGAAAGGTAACATTAAAGCTGACAAAGAGGTGTTTAGAGACAAGACCAAAACATTTGTACCCCTTTTGTGTATTAGAGTACCCGAGGAATATACACTTCACTGCACGATGATCAAGCTTGTTATTTGGATAGGTATGAACAAAGACTGAACATCCAAACACACGAAAGGGAAGGTTATTTTCAAGGTGAGTAATAGGGAAGACACTTTATAACCTTTTAATAGGAGTTTCAAAGGATATGACCCTATTTGGCATTTGGTTGATGAGGTGGACTGCAGTTAAAACGGCATCTCCCCAATAGAACTTTGGTACATTACAAGTAAGCATAAGAGCCCTAGTGAATTCTAGAATGTGGCTATTCTTCCTCTCGGCAATCCCATTTTGTTGAGGGGTGTGGACACATGAGCTTTTATGGATAATACCATGTGTTTGGAGAAACTCACTCAAGATTTGGTTAAAATACTCAGTGCCATTATCGGAATGTAAGACTTTGATGTTTGTATTGAATTGGTTCTTAATCATGGTGAAGAACTTTATGAAAGCAGACGGTGCCTCAGACTTGTCTTTTAAGAGGTAGACCCAACAAACACGGGTATGGTCATCTATAAATGTAATGAACCCTTTGGACTTGGTATGGTTTAGGTTACGACAAGGTCCCCATAAATCACTATGGATGGTAGTGAAGGGTTTGGTAGGTGTATATGGAGCTCTAGGGTATGATGATCAGTGGTGTTTGGCTAATTCATAGACTTCACATTTCAAATCAAGGTTAGATGTTGGACAAAGAGATGGAAACATACGAGACAGATAATGAAAATTAGGATGACCCATTCTCTTGTGCCATAACATAGTATCTTCATTTTTAGAGATAGATATAGAATTGCATACACTTGTAATAGGTTGGTGACTTACTACGGCATCATCAAGTAAGTAGAGTCCCTCACATTCCTTAGCACGACCAATCACTATCCCCGATGATAGATCCTGAAACACACAATGATTAGGTAGAAAATTAGCATTACAATTAGATTGCTTTGTCAATTGACTGATAGATAACAAACGGCATGCTAATTTTGGCACATGTAATACAGATTCCAGAATGATACGCTCTGAAATTCGAATACTCCCTTTCCCAGCAATAGTTGCAAGAGAACCATCGGCAATTTGTACTTTTTTGTTGCCAGCAAATGGAACATAGGTGGAGAATAAGTGATGACATTCAGTCATGTGATCTGATGCGCCGGAGTCAACTATCCAGGTTTCTTTTTTCCTTGAGGTTTTGAGAGCTATAAGGAAATCCCCTTTTTGAGCCAATAGTGCCAACACTTGTTGGCCTATAAATGTCTTAACTTCAGGTGAGAGACAAAACTTCTCATTCGAAGCCTTTGACGCAGAAACAAAAACTTGGTGCAAGCCAAACCTAAGAATCCAAGATACATAAGTGTATAAACTAGAAGCTTCATCGCACTAAGCTCCTTCATATCTCCACTTGTCTCCGTCACTTCAGTCCTCTGGCAGCACACAAGATAACTACTTTGGATACAAACTTGGAGTACCCACATGTGTAGAAGAAGGCTATTTGTGAATCCAATCGCACTGTACGGATGGGATTTGAACTCGTGACTTGGTGATTTATTCAATGAAGGATCACCATGAAGCCAGTGGAAATATCGGTGAACAGCGTGGCGGTACGGACGAGGTGAACAGTGACCGTACGGACCGTGAACAGTACCATACGGACGCGATGACCAGTGACCGTACGGACACGTGAACAGTGACACTGAACTAAAAACCCTAAAAAAATTTAGGCTCTAATACCATGTGGATGATTTGAGAGAAAAATAATGTATTTCTCATCATGAATATTGAGTTACATATGTGCCTATTTATAGGCAAGGAGGAAGACAATGAAATAAATTCTAATCAAGCCTAATAATTACTAATTAAGCCTAATAATAACAATAAAATCAGAATGGAATATTTACAATTATTACATAATATTCCCACAAGATATTTTTCTATCAAGGGCAAAACGACCCTTTTTATTTTGTAAAATTGATCTTTCTATCAAACTATAGATTTGTTTAGTACCATAATTACCTTTGTTTCTCAATAATAGTTTCCCTAAAACTCTAAATTTAAAAGTAAGTGCCTAACAAATTTTTGTTTTTCAATTTATAAAGAAATAAAACCTTACAATCCTTAAAAATACATTAAACTTTCTAAATTTATTTATAAGGCTTTTTAATTTTTAAGCAATACCTCATGATCTTAAATGACTCATTGTCTCCTCTTTTCCAAATCTTAGACTTTTACCTAACTAACCTTTAGATTAAAAACTAGGATGTTACAATTACTCCTTTGGTCTATATATAGAATCTATTTAATTAATTTGATTAAATAAAGGATGCCAGTTATGTTAGTTAGTATGGTGTTATTTTTCTAAACCATCCCAATCATCTTTCCTTATCCCCTCCCACATCTCTTTCTTGATTATTGTTGGATGAGCATCAATAGGAACAATTGGGGAAGAAGTTGATAAAAATTATAATTAGGTCCTATATCTAGAACTAAGATCAACTCCCTAAATAGATCCTATATATTTAGGACGAAGGGAGTAAAAGATAAGAAAGCTTTCAAGTAACTTCTATTTAAAGTCATACCGTGAAATTTAAATAGGCTAAGGATAAAAAATACTCGAAACTTTTTTTTTAAAAAAAAAAGTGCATATGAAACTATAGCCTGTTTCTGGGTGTATAAATACACATGACCTTCTTTAAATGGAGCAAAAAATCCACTTCCATTAAGTTGAGCTAATTGTTGTCATTTTTTAATATGATGAGCCCATTTCATTGTTTTAAAATTAATTTTTTCAAAAAAATATCAACTCTCTCTCTCTCTCTCTCTCTCTCTCTCTCTCTCTTCCCCCTATGTCTTCTTGACTTCCCTTTCCCCCATACATACTCTCTTTCTCTCAAAGCCTGCAATATTCATAGCTAAAGGTGGGTGGAAATAGGCTAGGCCGAGCTAGGCTTCAATTAAATAGGCATGAGCTTGTAATAGAAATGTAAAGCTTAAGTCTGGGCCTGGGCCTAAGCCTTTATTAAACTTTTTTTTGCTTGAGTCTAAACCTTCAAAAGGTTTGACAAAGTCTGAAAGCCCTTTTAAAAGCCGATTCAAAATATAGACCTTTAAATAGGTTTAGAATCATATACCTCTAATTTCATATATTACATTTTAAACCTATTAAAACGCTTTCAAAAAGTTTTTATGTCTATAAAACTAGATTCTTTCTCTTACTTTTATCGTAGAAATTATAATAAAATATTCCTATTGAGATTATAATATTTCATATACACACAACAACAACAAAGCCATATCCCACTAGGTGGGGTCGGTTTCAGCTACATGGAATGTATGATGCCTTTCTACTCTATCAGTAATTAAATCTTTAGATATGTTGTTAGCAAAAAGATCTCACTCTACAAGTCCACTGAGTATTCGCTTTGGTCTCCTTCTACCTCTTGTAATTGGACTCCATACTACTTGATTCAGCCTCCTCACTAAAGCACCCAATGATCTTCTTTGGACGTGTCCATACCACCTCAAAATGATTTTACACCATTTTCTCATTAATAGGTTCCACTCCAACTCATTCGTTTATATGATCATTATAAATATTATCCTTTTTTGTTTGACCACACATCCATCTCAACATCCTCATCTCAGCTATCTCATTTATGTTCATATTGTCCCTTCAAAACCCAACAATTACTAGCATATAGCACTGCTGGTTTTATAAAAATACGATAAAACTTCCCTTTTACCGTATAGGTTACTTTCCAGTCACAAGTAACTCTAATAGCCTTTTCCATTTATACAACCCAGCTTGAATTTTATGATTGATATTGCCATCAATTTAACCATCTTTATTGTATAATTGATCAGAGTATTTAAACTTTATCACTTGATGAATGGTATGATATCCGAGTTTGACCTCCAAATCACTACAACTTGTCGTTTTTCAAAATTTCAATGCATATATTCTGTCTTGCTCCTACTCTAATGAAAACCCTTACACTCTAGAGTGTTTTTCCATATCTATAGTTTAGAGTTAATCTCCTCTCTTGAGTCGGCCAAAATGATTATATCATCGGCAAAAAGCATAAACTTAGGGATCTCTTCTTTGATAAGCTCGATTAGAAGATTTACAACTAAGTTAAACAAATATGGACTCAAAGATGATCCATGATGTAGGCCAATCCTTATTGGAAAAGCTATTGTCTCTCCTCATGGCATACTACCCCCTCATATATGTTGTGGACCTTCCTGGTATGAACCTAAATTGTCTCAGAAATCCTAGTATCCAATTCCAACCTATGCTCAATCACATTTTCTCACAGTTTCATTGTATAACTCATAAGCTTAATTCCTCTAAAGTTTACACAATTCTGTATACAACAAGAACAATAAAGCCTTGTCCCACTACGTGGGATTGGCTACATATATCTTACGACGCCATTGTGCTCTATTAGTAACCAAACTTTTAGCTATATTGTTAACCAAAATATCTCACTTTACAACTTCACTAAGAGTTCTCTTCGGTCTCCCTCTAATTCTCCTAACGGTACTCCATACTGTTTGATCTACCTTCCTTACTGGGGCATCTATCCAATGTCCTTCTTTGGACGTGTCTAAATCACCTCAAATGAGTTTTTACCATTTTCTCACTAATAGGTGCCACTCTAACTTGTTCGCGTATATGATCAATACAAATCTTATATTTTCTTGTTTGACCACACATCTATTTCAATATTCTCATCTCAGCTACGCCCATTTATGTTCATGTTATTCCTTCATAGCTCAGCATTTACTACCATATAGCACTGTTGGCCTTATAGCAGTGCGATAAAACTTCCCTTTTACCTTATGGGGTACTTTCCTATCACAAAGAACTCTAGAAGCTTTTCTCCACTTACTCTACTTAGCTTGAATTCTATGATTGACATCACCATCATTTTGAATAATTGATCTCAAGTATTTACATTTTTTTACTTGAGGAATTGTTTGATCTCCAAGTTTAACCTCCAAATAACCTCTAACTTGTCTCTTTACAAAATTTCAATGCATATATTTTGTCTTACTTCTACTTATACAAAAACCCTTTGACTCTAGAGTGTTTCTCCATATCTCTAGTTTAAAATTAATCTCATTTCTCGATTAAGCTAAAAGTACTATATCATCAGAAATAATCATGCACTTTTTCTTCAATTATCAGACATCTTGGATCGTAAAATCTATTTAAATGGTTTAGATAGCCACAAGACGTCCTCTTCACCTAAAAATTTCCAAACTTCAATTGTTATACCATTAAGTCTAATAACTTTACTATTTTCCATTTTCTTAAGGGATTCTCTAACCTACCCAACTCAAATTTTACGATAAAATAAACCATTGAGTTTATCTTCTCCAGTTTTCGAATCCTCTGACTCACAAGTCAAACCTTCACATTCATAATTGAATAACTTATAAAAGTAGGCCTCCCATCCATACTCAATATCTCCCTCAATGACCAAAACTTTACCTTCTTCATTTTTTATACATCTCACTTGATCAAAACCTCTTGAATTTCTCTCCTTATTTTTTGCAATTTTGTATATCTTTTGTCCTCCGGTCTTTATCCCTAAGTCTTTATAAAAACCCCTCTACGCTATAACACGAACTTCACTCATTGCCTTCTTAGTCTCATTTTAATCCAAGTGGTAATTTTTACAATTTTCAGCATTATTAAACAAGTGTATGCTTTGAAAACAATTCTTCTTATTCCGGTCTTTTTCTTGAACCGTCTTTTTCAACCACCAAGTCTCCCTATCTCGTTGACTAAAACATTTCAATTCTCCTAAAAATTGATTTAGCGACCATTTCAACCTTAGTCATATTCTTCTGCATGATATTAGTGTTTCCTTGTGACTCCCATGCCCCTTCCTCAAAGAGATTTCTCTTAAAAATCTTCTGCTTCTCTCCCTTCAACTATCACCACATGATCCTTCGGTTTAAAGTTGGTCGTCGCTTATGTTTTATACACTTAATTTGCACATCAAGGACTAAGACTCTATATTGTGCAGTCACCCTATCCCCATAAATCACTTTGCAATCAGTACAAAAATCTTCTGTTAGGACTCCTTATAAAAAGGAATTCAATCTGAAACCTTTGATTTCTATATTTCTGTGATTAAATGTTATTCTCGCTTCTTAAATCAAGTATTGCCAATCTTGAGGTTGTACACTAAGAAAAATTTGATAATAGGTTGTTCTTCATTATTTAGCTCCTCAAAACCAAAACCACCATGAGCCCTTGCTTGCGGACCCGCCTCTTCACCAACACGTCCATTAGGATCCCCTGAAATTTTTTTGGTATTAATGGTATATCTTGAATCAGCCACTCAATATATTTTCAAAATTTTTTTAAGATGTGTTTCTACCCCTACTTGAGGTACATACACGCTAATAATGTTTATGGGATCATTTCTCTCAATTACTCTTACATAGATGATTAGATCATTAATCCACTTAATCTCCATCACATTCTTCCTCCATTCTTATCGGCAAAGATACAAACACCATATCATCCATTTACCTTTTCTGTGTACAAAACCTTGTAGCCATTGAGGTCTTGGGTTCCCTTTCTAGTCCATCTAGTTTCATGGAGGCCATACTCACATAACATTTCATCCGGGCGATGATACAACAGCTCTCGCTTTCTTCTTTTTGTACTTGGTCATACAGCACGTTACTTATAGGTAACGACCTTTCAGGTAGCTCTTACTATTCTAACACTACATCCAGGCGATACAACGCGTTACTTACAAGCAATGACCTAGCATTAACATGATTTTTTTGTTGCTCCATGTTCATAAATTTTGACATGGTTTACGTTGACAGTTGGGGCTTAACACAAGTCTCCTCCTTTACTCGAGCTTGGAATCAACTATAAACATAGGCGGAGTTGTTTCATATACATGCAATTGAACTAAATTTTCAAGTTACAACAATTATTATGCTTTAGCAAATTATACAAACTAGAAAAGAGTAATGAGTTAGCATTGCTTGAGTGACTGAGAGGGATAAAAAGCGGTGAACAACTAATAAATGAAAATGTTGAGCTTCATGTATGAATGATGAAATGTAAAGCTCAAAGTAAAGTTAAGTTGGTAATGTTCTAAATAATTTATTTATTTTATATTATTAATCATAATATGAATTAAGTGATGATGAAATAGGCTAGCCCTTCAGGCTTTTAGGATAGGCCTCATGGAAAAGAAAGCCTGGCCTATTCCCACGTCATCAATCTCTCGCCCACAAAAGCTAAGTTGTATCATTTTTTTGAGTGCTGTGATGCCCCCAGTATCCGGCCCCTTTTTGGGGAACCGATTAATCTAGAGTTAGTTTGCCCCCTTTAGGGGCAGGGTAAGGGTTCGAAACCAAGACCTGTGGGTGGGTATAGGGGTGTGGGAGCGCTTTGCTACCCACTTTCTTACCACCAGGCCAAATCTACTTCCCTAGTCAGTTGTATCATTAAATGGCAAAAACGACAAAAGATCCAGATGTATTAGTTAATATCATTAAAATTGAGCCTAGATCATAGCATTCACCTCATCTTTATTTCTCCTGTATTACTCTTACAGGAAGAAACTAACGTTTCTATTTTTGCCATCTCAAAAATGTTTCTCTATTTCTTTTTTAACTTAAAATCCAACTCAAATTCCACCAAGTTTCAGCAAAATGCCGCAAATATTCGCTTTCTCGTTACACTTTCCGTGCGATGCAATTAGCTTTCATTCCGCTGAAACGTGGTGCGTGGTGAAGAACAATGCCGATGACGCACTTTGCCTCCGCAGTCGTTGGTCACTTCTCCGCCCACCACATCACGCACCTTGTCTTCAACGTCGCTAGCCGCTCTATCGGAATGTGTATTAAGAAATTAGGGGGACATGAAAGAGAATAAGGGAATAAAAAGGGAAGGGGAAGAGAGAGAGGGTTTTTTTTTTTTTTTTTTTTTTTAAAGTGATTTTAAAACAAGACAAAGGCGGCACTTTTGTCCCCCATTTAAAGTAGTTTATGGCTATTTTTGCACCCTAAATTAATAGTTCCAGATGCAATTTTGAGAGTTTATGAGTATTTTTTTTATCGTTAAGCCAATTTAAAATCAAATACCTACAAGTCAAGGAAAAAATATTAATTTTGGTTCTTGAACATTTCTTTTATCATAAATTTATGAGAATCTCATTAAAATATATTATGTTCTTTATTATAATTATATGTTTCTTCTATCTGTGCATCCTTGTTACATTTTACATGGTGTAACACCATCATTTTTATTTGGATATTTATGTAGCAAAACTATTTCTATCAAGATAATTTTTTATTATCAATTTCATTTATAAAATCTTTTCTACATTAACAAAATTAGAATAATATGAATGAATAAATCATACTGACTAAATTTATTCTTTTTTTTTTTAAAAAAAAAAGGCAATTATACATGGGTAGATAATTTAGAATAACCGTTCTTTTGGGCCGTTCCAAAAACATTTTTCACCTCTTGTTACAAGAGTTATTGATTCATATTCTATTTATATAAGGTTGAGAGAGAGTATTATTTTATACTCCCTCTGGTCCTAACCTATTTGGGGAGGTGAATTTGGTCTTAAATATAAGACCTCTCTATAATTGTTATCAATATTTCCCCAAATTATCCCTATAAATACTCCTCAATAATAAATAAGCAAAAGAGGGAGTGTGTGGATAAATGTAGATGGTTATGGTACATTTGTAATATTATTTGATTTAAACTAACTTAACGAACATCCTTAATATAATCAAATTAGATAAATAAGTCTTATATTTAGGACCGGAGGAGTACTATGTATAAGTCACATCGTTAGAATTTTCATACAAGTATGAAATTTTACCTTTCATTCATTATTGTGTAGACCTTGTTTTTATGGGTATAGTGTATATTAAATATGGTTTAGATTGGAAAGTTGTTAAATCTTAAGATAAAAGTTAATGATGTTAAAGTTTTTTTTTCTAGTAAAATATGTTGAAATTGGCTTATAAATAGAAAAATATAGGTATATTTACAAAAATAAAGGATCTCAGAGTAATGTCAATTTTTTTTTTATAAAACCATTTGAATTGATTTTAAAAATAGAGAAGAAATCATGATATAATTAAAAAACGGGATTTTATAAAAAAGTATTACGAAATTTAGTAAAGGGAGAATGATACAAAGTACCACTGAAATATGCATACATGTTGGTCCCGTGAAATGTCATATATTTTCATTGCAATCACTAGGAACTTGTTTTGTAACGCCATTTTCTCTATAGAGGAACCTTCCCAAGGTTTAATCACACTTATCTTGTACAATAATACAAGTCTCATAACTTTTTAGAAGACACATAAAATTATGCTTGAGTAAAAAGGAAATTATTGCGTGCAAGTACTGCTTATAGTGAAAATACATCCTAAATCAAAGTAAGGAAGTAGCCATCGCAACTTATAAAGAATTGGACAAAAAAGGCTGGTAGAAGTAACCGTATACGATTCACCTAAAGTTGGTGATTTATTGCTTATGTTTAGATCCTTTCCAGTTGTATTATCTTTTTTTACTCCCTATCCCTCTTTTTCAACTTGATTAGATTTTTCGTCCAATTTCTTGTGATATTCTGTAATTTGTTTTCGTTATTAACATCATTTTGACTTTTCCTAATTTGTTTTATTCTTTAAAAAGAACTAAATATAGTTTTCAACATTTCAGTCAAAACCAAAAAATCAAGGGTCTGCAGTCTTATTAATCCCTGGCACAGTTTGCACGCTTGAAGGTGTTCACACTAGCCTGTTTGTTCAAATCCACGTGTATGCAGTGATAAGTATTACTCCCTCCGGTCCTAATTATAAGACCATTTTGACTTTTTTGACTTTTTTTTTCAATCCAGAAAAAAGTAGTTTTAGTTTAAATTTTTCCTCAAAACTAATTTATTCTACTTATAAACTAACCTATAATCTAATTTCATGTGATTTATGTTATAATTTAGTGGTCTAATTTACTTCCCTAACTTCCACAAAAAAAAGTTAAAGTGGTCTTATATTTAGGACCGGAGGGAGTATCACACAGTTTCTTTGCTTTACCAAGTGTAGTTGTATTTCATCTTCTAAATAGTGGGGTATTAAATGGATAAAGTCAAAGTGATCTTATATTTAGGACTGGAAGGAGTATCACAGAGTTTCTTTGCTTTACCAAGTGTAGTTGTATTTCATCTTATTAAATGGATATTAAAGTTAGAAACAACTATTATCAATCATCAATCATCTGTTGGCTTTTCTAGTTTAACCTATTTAACCAATGGTCTTAAATTCGAGTCTTACATATACAATCGCGATAATTACTCAGATAGGAGGTTCCCCCATTGTGAGCCAAAATTCCCGTGAACTAGTTTAATCAGTTATTTGTAGCGTTAAATAAATCCCAAAAAATGGAAACAAAAAAATTCTTGCATAAATAGACTTCGTTTACTTGGTGTTTTTTTTTTGGGGCACAAGTAAATAAAGGGCGAAGCATATAGATTCACAATCTTTCATTGTGTTAAATAACTGCGTCATATTCTAAGAAAAATCTGTCTGCAGATGACATTTGGTTTTGAACCAGAAGTCTGTACAAGACATTTACAAGAAAACTCTAGAGAACATTGTTAACATTAGCAATAGTGAAATCAGGGCATGAAACAACTATGCCTAAGATGAAAATTTACAAAACATACAGTTGGTTTAAGAAAACCCTATACAAGAATTGAAAAAAAATCAATGTGAACTGTCAGAAACCCAGCCTGAGACAATACCATCATCCACTGGTTTCGGGCCACCACAAGACCTTGAAACTGATTCAAAAAGCTTTTCGATTTCTGGGGCACATCTTATGAAGGACCTATTCCAGAAGTTATATCTAGGGTTCTGCAAATGACACAAATCAAGTTGAAGTTGAAATTTAGAAGCCATCATAATGGAATAAGTATTGAACATACATACATATATATATATATAAAAAAAAAACAGAGAAGGAAAGAATACCTTAATCAGCTCAATGAAAGTGATGAGCAGGCCCCATGGATGGGGTCGATTAACAATGAGGCGTTCCAACAACACCCTGGTAATTTGTTCTTGTATAATTTCCTGCAATGTCAAAACATAAAATATTCAGTTGACTAAAACATGTATTGCACTCAAATGAGAAGGATTTCAAGTCTGATAATTTACTATATGAACATATTTCACCAACATTACTAGCTAATATACGATGACCTTTTCAATAGCTACTCCCTCCGGTTCTAATTATAAGATCATTTTGACTTTTTTGAAAAAAATTAAAGATACAAAATTAATCACTCTAAATTGTTTATTGTTATCTTTATTCTTCAAAACTACTCTATTCTACTTATAAACTAACCTATAGTCTAATTACATGTGACAAAAGTTATAATTTAGTGGTCTAATTTGTTTCCTTAACTTCCACAAAAAAAAGTCAAAGTGATCTTATATTTAGGACCGGAGGGAGTACTATATTTGGCCAACCATCCACAAGATTAAGACATCTTAATATTTCAAAAGAAAGTTGACTGAACTCCTGTTGAGTTGTTGAAGTTGCATGTGTAATGAGAACAATGACAATTTTGAAACCCAGAAATTTTGACAGATGAGGCACATGGGAATGGTTCTGACAACATGAATGTAGAACGTTTAAAATCAAGGGGGCAAAAGTGTCGTTCGACCCTTACCCTAAGGCAGATAAATACTGGAACCAGGGTTACTTTTATTTTAAGAAAAATGTCCTAAGAAATTATTGTTCTACCATGAGAATTTGCCCACAGTATTGTACTCGGTTAAGTTTAACATAAAAAAGGTGTCAGCAATATGTGTTCACCTGGTTTGATTCAGCAAATAAGTACAGAAGGATGAATGAAAAGTAGTGTGTATGAGTATTTGGGTAGCGTAGTTGATTCGCAATAGCATTCAGGAAAAGGTAGCGCCCCTCGGTATCCAAGTCCACAATTAGTGTCTTGAAAATATCCAATGCAGCGCCAACAGAAAATACAGACAAAGGAAATGCCCCTGCAGCTGATTGTGCATGAGGACTTCGTCCCTGCAATTGTTGAATGGCCTGCAAGATAAAAGCCCAATAAAAAACAAGCAAAAAAGAATTTACTCAAAGCATGAGATAGCTAGACAGGGATTCACAAGATCCCCAGAACTTGAAACAAGCAGCTTCTCAAAGCCACAGCAGGTTTACACAATAAAATCAAAATATTCCTATTTTTAAACCTTTTAGAGGGGAAAGCTCTATACTAAGTTCAGCCGGTTACATTTATTAATTTCAAATATCCAATCCTCTTTCCCTCACTAGCTTATTTAAAAAAAGGTCACAAAGTCACAAAGTCATTGCGAATAAATCTATAGAGTTGCGAAAAACAATTTTTTTCCATTATATACATCTCATCAGTTAACTAAATTATTGTAAATCAAATGATTGTGCCACTTAGGGCTGGGTCAGGTGGTATGAACGATGCAATGCCTGGCAACATACACGTTAAAAATCATGACAGTTGAAGACGCTGTAACAAAATTCTACCCTCTTGAAATTGAACATAGAAGCTTATCAAATCAAAATCTTGAAAAACAACATACCTGCATTCCAACATACAATACAAGCGAGTTTATCAATGGAACATTGTAACGGGTTCCAGCAGAGGCAGCGTCATTAGGTGAGAGGAGCACCTTCTGCTTCAGTTCAGACAAAAATTGTGAACCCTGCTGTTTTGTCTGCAGATATTTGATCAATTATGAATCAGTTTGGAGAGACGAGAAACAAGGATTAAACACTTTTTCTTTTGGAGGGGAGGGGGCAGAATATCCTATCAATATCTAATGGAATCAAAGTTATCAAACCGCAACGTCATTGTAATCATCAATTCATCATAAAATGAAACGACAAGGTGGGATAGTACTACCTTCAAATATTCATCAACATCAGCCTTCATCTGTTTAGCCTTGAGTACCGCATCAACCTCCGAAAAGATTCGAGGGGATACAGTTATTTCTTGAAGCAAATCAATCTGCAATGGAAAGCGGAAAAGTAGTTGTCACACCAATACTCAATACTGTGACAAAAAGATGTAGACGAAAAGAGTTTTCAAAGACCTTCAGATTAGGTGTGGATGGATCTGGTAGCCTCATACTACGAGGAAATGCACTTAGAATAATATTTCTCATTTGTATGCAGCTAGGAGGAATGACATCACAGAAGGTAAAATGATAATCACTCAAGAACTCAGGGAAATCATGAAGTAGCACTAGGAGCACCCTTAGTGTGCCTTTATAGAGAAAATGAACCTGATGAACACAAAAGAAAGAGAAGAAAATATACACAAATAAGACTCATTCTCAAGCTTTCGCCACATATAGAGAGCAAAATGAATAAGAGAAGGATGCAGTTACAAACCGGCACTCCAAGTTCAGCATGCCTCAAAAAAGGCTCCATGAATTGGAACAAATCTACAAGCAACCTTTGAACGTGAGGCCAACCTTTCTGACCATTACCAGTCAACATCTTTGGCAAGAAACTCCTATGACTTATCAACTCAAGCCATGCAAAGCTGTAAAAAATGTTACCATAAATATAGCATCACAATATCATACTGACAGAATCTGAAAGTTGTAAAAGAAATAATATATAAAAGGGTTAAAGGTCATATTTGCCCTTGAAGTATGCACGATGTATCATATCTGCCCCTGAAATATTTTTGGACCCAAATGTGCCCTCGAAGTATGAAAATGGATCATATTTGCCCTTCAGCCGTTAAAATATTAACGGTCAACGTCCACTGTTTAACGGTCAACGTGAGCTTTTTAACGGCTGAAGGGCAAACATGATCCATTTTCATACTTCGAGGGCACATTTGGACCCAAAAATACTTCAGGGGCAGATATGATACATCGTGCATACTTCAGGGGTAAATATGACCTTTAACCCTATATAAAAAGTTGCTGCAAGAAAACTTTAACAAGCATTTGTTCCAAACAACAGATAAATATACCAGTGTTAACAAAATGAACAAATATTGACAATTCTGAAAAACACAGAGACATGCTATTGTACAGAGAACTTACTGCCTATGGTTATTCTATATAAGTTTATTCCAGGGGACACTTATGTATTCTCAACAGCTCTAGGGAAGTTAATGTAATTTCTCCTAAGCATTAGGTCTGTATAGAGTTTCCTCACTTGTGAAGGAACTAGCGCTTCATAATAGAATATTTCTCCCAGCCTTTCATTGTGATCTTTCCACATGGTATTACGGACATGAGGGGAGGGAAAGGAAAATTACACTGAGTTCGATTTTAAAAGAAACGGAGAAGTGGGTAATCAAATTTTAACAAAGAGAAAATGTAAGATTATACAACAACAAAGCCTTATCTCACTAGGTGAGGTGAATTTATAAGATTAAAGAGTGAGAAAAAATTAATCAAGAGCTTTTAACCCCACTTCTCCAACTTTTTTTTTTTTTTTTTTAAAACTCGAACTTATTAACCTCCCCCCCGAAAGAACTGAAACAGACAACACTAGCAGGCAAATAATTACTGACTGACCATTCATTGATTCAAGCATAGCAAATGATGTTAATGACAACTCTGAGAAAATCATAACATGCAAGCATAATGCAGAAACAAATTTATGCATACAACCAAATAATATTCCATTACTAAAACTCTTTCAGAACTTTATCAAAAAAAGCTTTCAGAAGAATAAAGTTCAACAGCCAGTGGATAACAATATATTCTTAGTCAAACCTGAATCCAGGGACGATGAGGGGCTGCAAATTATGAAATGCGTTCGCAAAAGCAATCAGAATCTGCAGTACAGAAAACATTAGTACATGCATGATTGTCTTGAAAATGACGTTAGCAAGACTTGGTAGCTAAAACCTACAAAATGACCATTTGCCTGACAAATCAAGACAACAAAAGGAGGATAGAACTGAAGTCACCAAGAATGTCCCATAAAAGCTTCTATAAAATTTCTTTTCTAATGAAAAGTTAGACTGAGTGCTTCATATAAACTGACAAAGCAAGCAGACATCATATAATAAAGAAAATAATTACATTCCATGACTTCTATTCTGTAAAATTACTTATTTGTCTAGTGCATTCATCCCCGACCATCAGCCATCCCAATTATAATGATCATTCTATTTACTGCCCTTATTTCACAATATTTAGAGACAAGAAAAATATGTCTCATAATTCATAGAAGACAATTTACTATTGTCGTGCACCTTAGTTTAAAACATTTATTGGCTCAACACAATTTACATCTAAAATTTGTCATTCTCACATGAAACAGCTTCCATAAAATCCTCTGAATGATCATTTTTCCAAAAATAATAGAGAAATCCACTTGGGAAAAAAATGACAAATACCTGGATGTTTGCACCATCAGTAACAGGCTCAAGTGAACCCAGGTCATGAAGCCAGTTAATGAATAATCTGAAAAATGGCCTAGGATTGAAAGATGCCTTCTTTTCCTCTGCATCTTTTCGAATAAATTTGATGGTCACCCCTAGAATCTGAAACAGACCATGGAACATTAATAAACCACCTTTAACAATGAATCTAAAGGAGGATGAAAGATTAGATGCAATTTTTAATGTTACAAACCTTGGGAAGAAGAAAGATCTTGCTTGATCCCTGCTCCATTCAACAGTCAAATTATTACTTTATTATAACCCTTTAACCAGAAAAGAAAAGGGGACAAGGTTTTCACCTTTAATATTGTATAGACAAGCTTCGCAAAAATATCAATTGCAAGAAATGACATTGTGTGCATTTGTTGAGGAGACTGCAGTGCCACTGAATTAATCACCTCAGAAGATAGGCAATGTGCAACAGCTAGTTCCTGAGAGGGGGAAAGGGAAATAATTCAATAATTACAACCATCATTTGGGAGAAGTGTAGATTGCACGAAGAATGAAGTGCTACCATCAAAAGCCTGAAAAAACGATCAGTTATATCATCGCCCTTGAGTAGACCATTCTGATGTAATTGTAAGATGAAATGGGCAGCAGCTGTGTCATTTGCACCAGGAAGGTCACATATCCTGTACCATTCCGCAAACAGCATGGATACCTACAATGAATTTGACAGCAAGTCAGCACTCTGAAAATATCGCTTATCCCACTCAATTTCAATTCAGTTCTGCCCACAGGAGATAAAATTTACCATCAACAGAAAAAAGATAATATATATCATTACAAATATCATTTCCTAACTAATATACAATTAGACTACAAACTATATTTTATATCAGGCTAGACAGTAAACTTTAGGATAATAAAAGGAACAAGGCTTTGATGAGGCTTAAACAGAAGTGTAATTCTAAGCCGCCTAGAAGAAGCTCCTATTGTTCTGTTAGACAATTTGAAAATAGATGCTAACTACCTAATAAAGACTCCTAAATATTCATAAACTCCACTCAGTAAGTTTTTCAACAACCCCGCTCAAAAGAAAAAAAATTTGACACATTCCAGTCTGCTAATACTATTACACATATATACTTCTTTTTATTACAAAGAAAAAAGAAAAATCCATTACATAATAACCCAATAGTCTAACTATTCAAAGTGAGATGTGACTAATACAACTTAGTCTGTCCATTATTCAAAGTGAGAAGTGACTAATACAACTTGTCGGAGTCTAAAAAAATTAGCACTTCATTACTTATCAACATCTTGTTTACTATCCAACTCCCTAACACTAAACCTAAGATTAAACCTACAATGTCATACAACCAGTTAAAGCTTCAGAATATACATTAAAAGTTCTAGGTGGTTGAACTTCAGGGAGCCCAAACTAAATTAAGAAACAACATAGGCCATGTTTGGTACACTGGAATTGGGCACAGAGAAATGGAAATGGAATTGAATTCCTTGTAGTTTGGTTGTTTGGTACAATTCTGAAGACTTAGATTTGGCTTCCATATGGAATCCAAACCATCCTAATTCCATCATTTGGGCTCCATCCAACAAGCTCAGTTTTGCAATTCCAACCCCCATTTCTCCACATTACCCCTTCCCCTTCCAACGTCAACATCCACTGCCAGTGATCGTCCTCCCCACCAACCACCGGCGACTTCATCCCCACCCACCCGCTGCCAACGACGGTTCTCCACACCCACCGCCGGTAACCTTCTTTGCCACCACCGCTAGAGATGGTTCTCCCCACCCACTACAGTGACCTTCTTCTCCACTCGAGCACTGTAGATCCTCCTCCCCATCTATCGCCGCCATCAGTTACGGCAGAGTCGAAGACGGGTTTCCAACTTTGTCTTCCTCCTCACTCCCCCTTTGGTTTTTGTTCCCCTCGTTGTAGATCTAGGTTCAATAACCTGAATCTCATCTTCTTCCCCATAGTTTTTATTTCTTAGTATGAAGATCTGAAACTTTGCCTTTTTCTTATTTCTAAGTGTCAAGATCTGAAAGTTTGCCTTTGGTGTGAGTTTGGAGGTGTAAATAAAATCTGTTCCCTGACTAGTGTGTTCAATTTTTGCTTGTTAATGGTTTCTACAATCTCAAATGATTCTCATTTTGGCATTAATTATGTCTATATTTGGGTTGATGTTCGATGCTGGTGGTATTGCAATTGATTCAATGAATAGTGTGATCTGTGACTGTGATGGGCTTTCGTACAGGAGAGGGAGGAAGGTGCTGAATCAGCGAAGATATTTTATTTTTTAATTTAGGAGGACATTTTGGTCTTTTTACATAAAAACTAGATCCCATTTCCATGACATACCAAACATACTTTCAAACCCCATATCCATATCTATTTCCATATCCATATCCATATCTATTTCCATTTCCATTTCCATCAAAATCAATTCTAATATACCAAACGGGCCCTAGGTTATGGTGGTTTAACATGGGATCACACATTTATTCTAAATAACTTCATACAAACTAAAGGACATTTTTCCCAAATAAAGTCAAACACTGCGACTTTAAGATAACTTCAAAAAAAAAAAAAAAAAAAACTTTTCTCTGATCAACCTCTGATGCATTATGTGGACAAAAACCAAGATAATCTAAATCCAGATGAGATAGTAGACTCTTTTGTAAACCAGATCGGTGAATGGCATTTCCCCAAATGGAATCACTTCCTCCGTGATTGGGTTGTGACTAAGAGAAAGAGCATCAAACCACCAACACAGACGAGTGAAGACAAAATCTGGTGGAGAAAAAAATCCTCAGATGGCAATATTACTGTCAAATCAGCATATGAAATGCTGTTTGGAAAGATGAGAATTCAATTGGCCTCTTTAGCAGAATATCTGGTGGTGGCCTATTCCTGAGAGATCTAAATTCTTCATGTGGCAAGTGTTTCATGAGACTCCCAACAAATTCATTGAGAGAAAAAAGGAGTTACTGAGAGTAAAAGAGTGCCCGTTTCAATGTCAAAGTGAAGAATCTGTAATTCATTCCCTGAGAGATTGAGGTTGCAAACAGTGTGTGACTCTCAATTAACCCCATGTATTACTCTTTTTTTCTCCGGAAATTTGCGATGGCCTTGGCAAGATGTTTTCGTTCATACACAGGATTTTGTAGAAGAAACGATGCAAAAACGCTTTTGACAATACCCACGACCATCCACAAAGGCTGATCCAAAGATTTCTCCACTACCTTCACTAAAGAACAGACGAGGGGAGGTACAAACACAAGATTTATAAGATATCAGGCAGGTGGGAAATGAAGTGGGAAAAACCTCCAACAGGTTATGTTTGTGTTGATGTGGATGCGGCATACAACCATGATCGCCGAGCTACATTTGGAGGCTTGGCGAGGGACAGCACAGGCTCTTAACTATGTGGCTTCAAACAGAATCTCGGGTTTGCACTAGGGTAGACAGCAGCAAAATTACGTGCCATTAAAGCAGGTTTATGTTTATGTAAAACCCAAGGTTTTAGGAAAATCAAACTATACACGGATTCAGCAGCAGCTATTCATTTACTGTTAGTGGATTATGGGGCCAACCATCCTCTCGGTGAGGATCTTATATATTCTGACTGGGACTTAGAAATTCACTATTCACACAGGGAAACCATGAAATGTGCAGACTACTTAGTAAAGCTAGCTATGGAATTAAACAATGAGCTGACTCTTCTACAGCAACCTCCAGCTTTTTGTTTGGATCAAATGTTGGTTGATTTAGACTGAGATTTGATCTATGTTATTAGACAGTCTGATGTAATGTCTCATGTAAACTCCCAAGAGTAATTTTTGTCCTTTTTACCCAAAAAAAAAAAAAAGACTTTTCTCACCATTACAGCTTGTGACAATTTCAGAAGCTAGATTTGGCTTACTAAAACTCTGTAAGTAAAATGTATGATTTACTTTAAATAACATAAAATGCTCATCCGAACAAGCACCTGATCTGAGCTGTATAGACAAAGTAACAGAATATGAAACAGTCCGACAATTTATATGACATCATACCTGCTCACGGAACTCACGTAATCCAGCAGGATCTGGTTCAACAGATTCAACACTGTTAAATTCATCCCTGCTAGCAAGTGGACCAGGACTCTGTTTTCCATAAGTGGATAACATTGAAAAAAGGTTCAGGACAGTTAGAAGCAAAACATTTTCCAATCAATAAGACAACAGTGACAGTTGAATTGTGCGTTTCCTCAAACCTTTCTGTCTCTTGATTGTTTATTCTTGTCATCTTTTCCAGTACCAATGGCAGATAATGAAGCAGCATTAGCAGATGGATTCTTAATCATCTCTACCAGCTGTAGTAATGATTCAGGTGATCCAGGCTTTGCAGAAACCTGCATAATATGAAATGGCATGGGCCTCATGCACTGAGAAATCACTAAACCAACACAAAAACAAACATAAACACAAACCTTTGCCAAAGCATCAACAAGATTGTGAAATTCTGAGATAACTTTGGGTTCCTCGATGACCAAGGTTTGAAGAAGAGATATAGAAAATTCAATTGCAGCCTCTGCACATCATTCAATGCATCAGTTGCATTTAAAAAACACATTTAGCAATAAAAAGATAAAGTAGGTCAGCGTACTGTTCCTGCCCCCATCAATCAGTTTTGCCATATGAACATTGTATTCAGCAAGGTTTAGCAGTTCACTACGAATAAGACCAATGGTAATATCTTTATTAAATTTCCTTTCTTCTTCAGAGTAAATTACCTGCAACAAATCATCCAAAACATTATGAGGGAGAAAAAGCAAAACTGACATTTTCAAAACACAAAAAAAAAAAAAAAAGAGCAATAGAAGATGCTGAAAAAATCATTGGCATGAAAGATAATTGGATAATATAAATCAGACATCAAGCATTATTTCCAAAAAAAATAGTTAGCATACACAATAAGAGAATAAATGTCAAACCAATAAATATTGATGGATATATGGAATCCTTTGATCATTTCATTCGTTCAACAAAAGTTAACATTCTTACTTCCTTCAAAACTAAGAATGAAGCCATGTTTTGCAGAATGAATGTCAAGCCAACAAATATCTTGTGTAATATTGTAAGTTCAGCGTATCAGATTATCATACACAAAATTCAGCCACCGGGGATTAGATTATGTGGGATGAGTAAAAGGTCTGGATAGTGTCAAAACTCAAACCCTCTTGATACAACCAAAACCTTGAAGAAACTAAAATTTTAGAAAGGAAAAAAATCATACCCAACTAGTAAGTTCCTTCACAGCAAGCTTGCAAACATCACGAATTGCAGTCAGAATAGCAAGATGAGCACCCACATGAATGTTGTTGGATGCATTATCATACAAACCTTTGAAAACCTGTTAGAAATAATGTCTGGTCATTCTCCTTAAAGAGAGATAACATAAGGCAGATGAAACGACTATGAAAGCAGTGAACCTACCAGAAAACTAGCAAACAATGAATGAAATTCAAGAACAATAATACTCCCAATAAAAGATGGCACACCTTTTGAGCAACAGCTAAGGCTGCCTCATCTCGACTAACACATCTCAGAATTATTTCAGGAACCTCAGAAATGACTCCCTAAACAAAAGTGAAAAGCCAAACCAAAAAACAAAAGGTTAGAATATTGCAGGAAAGAAAATTTTAAATGAATATTTCTAGTTACTGTGGAAAAAAGAAAACACAAAGGAAAGGTATAAACTCATTTGACATGAAGGCAGAGCTTGAATAATTTAAATATATACCTGGATTTCAGCTTCTCCAGAATCATTACAGATCAAAGCTTCCAACTGAAAAAAAGCAAATGAAGGGCATCATTAACATCGAGAATAAACTTTTAATCCTGATAATAGTCCTCAAGACAAATCATAAACAATGCATAGTACAACAGACCCATCAGAGATAGCAATTTCTGGAGAGATACTCCCCAAAAAGTGAAATAGAACTTGAAAGAAAAGCAACACAATTCCCACAAGTTTGACTTGAGAAAATCTATATATATAGCTATCATCTTAGTCTCAGTTAAGTTGGTCTTCAAACTACACAATATCCTGCCCAAGCATTTGTCACATTGTGGATTTTTTTAAAAGCCTAAACTCATAATAATAACACCGAACTGCCATCAACTACATCAAAGTTTAATGACCTAAATACTCATTTCAAGTGCACATGATTGTTTTCATGAAGATGAACAAAACACAAAAACTAAATAATTTAGCAAAGCACGAGAAAAATTATCAGCATGTACAATTGCTTCAAATTATAAAAAACAAGAAAGTTCGGTGTTGGTTGTTAGATGTGCTATCTTAATTGAGAATTAACAATTTGGGATTAGATTTATAGTTAGTGATTTTATTGGTGTCGGGACATTAGTTATCTCTATCCTACATAGTTATTTAACTGCTTTGTGAGTTTAACTTTCTTTGAACTAGTAAAGTCAAAGATGTATAATAAGGAACCATAAAGCATGAGATATAAAAAAGAAAATGATCCACTGGTCTGATACAGCAATACATTAAATTAAACTGTCAAAGATATGCTGTAAGAAATAGAAATAAAAGTAAATCACAACCTTTTGTGCAACAACTTGGTATTTATCAAGGGCATCCCTTGTTGTAAGAGAAGGCTCAGAGACACTACTTCCAAGGCGCTCCACAACTGATGAAGCTTGTGGCTGTGAAGATGCTCCAGATTCCTTACAACAGATCCAAATAACATTTACATGCCAAATATCATATATCAAAAGCACATTCAATAAGGATGCTTATATAAATTTTTTACTTTCACATCAGAAGAGTCATTCAACTCGGGGGTGGATGCAGCTGAAGGAAATGAGGCAGCAACAGAATCTGTCTCCACACTAAGCTGAGTAACACCATCAGCTGCTCTGAGGTGAATTGAGGGAGGAGCACTGAAACATAAATAGAATTATCATACAAACAATTCCAAACAATGGAATAAAAAAAAATCAACCAAATATGTAACATGTGGGAACCTAAAGTGTGAAGCCAAATTCGACTCTTCAACATCATCTGACAATCGAGAGACTGCTTCATATCCTGTGCTTCCCGGGCTCACAGAGTAACCTGTATTAACCTGTCCTGATCCAGGACCAAAGGTTCCTGTGAGTCCAGCACTTCCAGATTGAACACCAACACCAGGAGGCATAGAATGAGAGCTCTGATTAGACTGGTTTTGCCACGGAAGCCGAACAAAGTCCTAATATAATAATAATCAGCAACCAAAAATTCAGTAAAGTTATTAATAACACATAACCACTAACCAACAATTTAAAATACAGAATTGAGCAGGTTAAATACCTCATAAACACGTTGCTGTTGTATTGATAATTGACCAGGTTTTGGACGAAGTGGCTCAGGCACACCACCCATAGAACCCTGTGTATACAAGTTTGCATCAAAAAATGTTGGACCCATACCCTCTCGATGCTTCCTTCTCAAAGAAAGCTGCTGACCTATCTCTGCATCAATCGTGCTTATTGCCTGCAAAATAGTGTATACCACCACCAAAAGCCCACAGATCATTATACAAGGTTGTGAAGAAAAATAAAATGTAAAGGCTTATTAGCTAGATATATGTACACCATCAATCACGGCGATGTTTCTCTTCCAGATTTGATTGTTCTATTTTTCATCAATGGTCAAAAAACAAATCGTACACATCAAAAGTATGGCATTTCCAAACTATACATTTTTTTAACTTCTACAGGGATCTAGCACATTTTCACCCTAAGCATGGACAAACTTCAATTATAAGGCTAAGTTTTACATTTCTCTATCATCTGAACTTCAAGATAGTTTGCACCAGATGTAAGAATAAGAACTAAATCAGAGCATCAGACAAAATTACTATTTACAGATAAGCACAAAAGGCACAACAGCAGGGTCACATCCAACCAACATGACCCAGAGCTATAATCAAACGAACCAATAGTTTTGTCCAATGCATATAGTTATGTTACTGAAACATTATCTAAGATATCATAGAACAATTGGTCAAAACAAAAACAACTAAATAAATTATTCTCAGATCCAGAGAGCCAAGAACATACTTTGAACTACAAAAACGTACCACAACTGGAATACAACCAGCAGAACTGACCTTTTCAGTGGCTGCCTGTTCAATAACAGCACAACCAAGATCAAGATTATCATTGGTAACCAGCTGTACTGCTTGTTCAAGAATATCATTTGAGATATTTAGACCCTGAAGTGAAGTCCTCAGTTGACTTGATATTGATGCGCGTAAAGGTTCCTGGAAAAACCAGAGTAGCAATATGGAACGATATAGTATGGCATGATAAATAACTGCATATATTTTATTTTGACTACAGAAGAAAATAAATAGTGATATTTCCAAGCTTTACCTTGCATGTGACATGAGCCAGACTCCCAGCCAAACTAGCAACCATCAGGTGTGCAGCATTTAATATACGTGTCTCATCCGATTCCATGGCATAGTCCTATGAATTAAACATAATAAAAACAGATAACAGAAAAGTCAGAGCAGAGTTTGCTGACAAAGGCTTCCAAATTTAAGGAAAGATCAAAATAGCTTTCTTCTATCTACTTCACGGGACATGAATAAGATAATTAGGGTGTCTTTGGCCCAATAGATCGGAGGGAAGGGGAGGGGAGGGGAAAGATTTTAATATTATCTTGTTTTGGATTGATTAGAGGGGAGTAGTTTTAATGTTACTATTTTTCTTATAATTTTTTGAATTTTTCAAATATATTATTGTGTGTCTTGTTGGTTTTGTTAAAAATAGAGGAATATAATAAATACTTGTGGTTAAAATAGTCCAAACATATCAAAATGTGACATTTTCCCTCCAAATCGCCCCACTTTGCGAGGGAAGGGTTAAGAGGTTTTTTCGCTTTTGGGGGGGGGGGGGGAGTTTGAGAAAAATTTTCCCCTCCCTCCTTAAAAATCCAGCTTGCCAAACAATGGGAGGGGAACAGAATCTCTCATTTTCCCACCCCTTCACTCCCCTACCCTCACACCAAGCGCACCCTTATGCCCTGTTTGGTCGGCTGGAACTGAAGTTTGGGAAGTGAAATCAGCATTTAAGGGTGTTTGGTAGATGAGAACAGAGTTCCTCATGGAACTCAATTCCATAAAAAACGTTGGAATTGGGTTCCATGCCTCCCCTTATGGAACCCACTTCCACTTCCCAGATAATCAATTCTGACCATTTTAACCCTTACCCCACACCGAGGAAGACAAAGAGGACCACAACAAAGGAGGACAACAAGGACAACATAGACTTCGGCAAGGATGGTGGGGGACTGCGAAGGACAGCGGCAACTTTAGCAAGAACACCCCAGACTACTCAAACTCAGGATTTTCCAACTTCACGACTTCATCCTTTGACTCCCTCCTGTAGCAAATGTGATTCCGTCTTTATCTCCCTCCGGCAATAAATGCGACTCTAGCGTCATCTCTTCCAACAACAAGCATCACTCCGTTGTTGTCTCCCTTCCTGCAGCATGTTTGCAATTTTGATTGTCCTCCTATATCTGAGTTTAGGATTTTGATTTGCCTCCAAAATCCGGGTTTGAGATTTTCAATTTGTCTCTGGTGGGTGTGTTTCCAGTGACAGTGGAGTTCATATGAAGGTGGGGTGAAGTTAACATGGTTGGAGGTGAAATATTTTTTTTTTGGGGTCTAAGGGCATTTCAGTATTTTCACAACTTTAATCAATATTTTAATTGAAAATTGTATCTCACTTCCATCAATCTACCAAACATTTTAAAACCCACTTCCACTTCCATTAAAGACTCTTCCATTGTACCAAATGGGGCATTAGTTGCTTCCAAATTTAATATCAAATAATATGTATTTGCAGGCAAAAGGAGTAAATAACAACAATCAGGTAAAAATTGCAAGGGGTAAAACACAATAATTAGCTAAAGCTAACAGAAGCATGGATTTTTCTTTGGCAAGCATAAAAACATAGAATTTCAAAACCAAGAATCTATCATTAAACTCCATTGAGATGCTGACCTTTAAAACAAGCTCTTTAGTTGTTTGTGTTGCTATGGAAACACTACGCTGCACAATGCCAGACACGATTTCTTTGATAGCTCTATCCATTGCAATTGGAACCACTCTAATTTTCATATATAAAAACACAATTAGAAGGTCAGATCTTCTGAGATTCATAAAAGTAAACTATAGTGAGAATGCCAAACCTCTGAAAATGCATTTGCAACCCCAAACCACTGAGCTTCTGATTGATAATAACATGAGTCCCGATATTAGGTATTGCTGTTGGAACCTACAACACAAGAAGCAGCTATGTCGTTTTTATCATGAAAGGAGTATAATGTGAAACTATTGATATGTGATTTGTAAATACGTAGCTCGGGTAGTTGACTTATTTTATTTGGATTGAATATTCAATAGAATTTAGATTAGATCATATTTATCTTATTAGGATTTGAGTTATATATTAAAAAATTTGAGTTAGATATTAAGGTAGAATTAGGATTACCCAGGACTTATAAGGGTAGGCTGCAACTTTATTCCATAAATTCAGTTTCTCTCATTCTCTTTACTTTCCCTTCTATTGTTTTCTCTCTCGTTCACTCTTCTTTCTACAATCTACCTATCAGTTATACATGGTCCAATAGAAAAGAAGAAGTCCCTGGTTCAGTGGGGTTCCAAACCTGGCTGATAGAGAAAGGCATTGAGGATGAAGAGAGTCCTTGAGCAACCGGAAGTTGATCAGACAAGCCCAAAGCTGCTACCTTCTCTTCTTCCATTAATGACCCAGTAGAGAGATGAAGAGGCGCAGCATACTATTCCATCAAATAACAAAAATGTTAAAAAAACTATTGCACTTCCAAGCACCACAAATTATTAGAACAGACCTGTGACAACAAATGGGTATGTCCCCCAGTATTAGATGGATTGGTGACTTCATGGGGCAGTTCAACTTGATTTACTGGGGGTACAAGGCCTGATTTAAGATCGGTGATCATTTGTGTTTGGGAGGCCCCCACATCTTTATTAGAAAAATCAGGATTTCCATCAACTTCTCTCTTACGATCCTTCAGGAGAGAAGTTGGTGTGATATCTTTCATATCCACACCAAGATTTTTTAATAACACCTGGATACCAAAACAACTTGAAAATGTAAGTGCCAGAAATTTATGCCTTATACATTACTCTAAGACAATAAAAGGAACATCATATCTACCTCAATGTCAAACTTGAGGTTCATTTTTAAGTTAGGCATTGAATATATTTCAGCAAGTAATCCAAGAATTCCCATGGTCCAAGGGTTAGGAGGCTGATACGCAAGACTGCTTTGACATGGCTCCAGGATCTATGACATCCAATTGAACATAAAGTAACGATATTTTTTTAAAACAAATAAAATAAAAATGGATTAAATCTAGCTGTCACTTTGCAGCTCATATCACCAACAACTACCATAAAATATACCTTTGAGGTAAATGGAATTACTGCAATCATCAGTCCCTTCTCATACGCCTACAAAATTTAAAAACAGTGAAAATAATTGAAAGAACACAGGAAATTTAATCCAGAAAATATTCCAAAAAGAAAAAAAAAAACAAATGTAGTAATTACATAATAAAGATATTACCTCTATAATCAAAGACTTCGGGTCTATTTCACGAGCCCTCAAAACTTGATTCCTTCCAATTGTTAGCTTTCCAAGCCAACTACCCAGATTTTTCAGCAAAGAGCGTTCTTCTGAACTTGACTTTATAAGCTCCGATCCTAACAGAACCTGAAGAGGGAATAAAATTCCAATTATTGATTTAACTTTTCAATTCCAATAATTCACCACGTTCAAGAAAAAAATAGCCCAAACCTTGCAATTCTCATAAGTTGCTTGGACAATTTCTCTAATCAAAGGTTTTGAATTAATTTTGTCCAAGAATTTCAGGTACAAATCATGGAAATTTGGCTCAATGCTTGCTCTGTCAAGATGATAGTGGAAAATGATATAAGTAAACAGATGATTATAGATACCCAGACAGGAAGTCCAATACAGGCATAAAATCAACAGAAACCTCCATATTCCAGCACAAACCATTCACCCTAAGCAACCACATCTAAGTTTTAGAAAACTCTCTCCTCCCATTTAGCCCTATATTCAGTTTTCTCTTCATGAAGTATACTTCAGATATTGCACTCTTACATACTTAAATATAAACACCACTGAACCTCCCATACTATCAGCTAATACAACACATAATTTGTATTCCAAGTTTGTACTGCATTTTGTCTATTGACAAGTATACTGATCCTATTTATACCCTATATCCATTCACATTGAGTCAACATAAAACAGTTAAAAATTGCTTGTGCTGACCTTTTCATAACCATATATTGGGCAAACCAGGGATAGTACTGATCTTTCAAAACTTCAGTAAATTCTTTTGCTTTAATTTCAACATTAGCAGCAGAAATATTGTTGATTATGAATGATATTTTGTCCTGCACCTCTGATCCTGGAGCCTGATAACAGAATTCAGAAACAATGAATGAACAATAATTCCAAATCAAAATTAATTAATTAAATAAAAACAGCAGACGGCAGGAAGAAAAACTTGAAATCTATGATAATCTCTAGAGTCAGACAGTGGGAATTCAATCATCCCAATGAATGATATATCTCAATGCAAAAAACACAGAACAGCCATTATCAACAATTTTCTATAATAAGGAATAAGCAGTAGGGCAGAGCACCTCAATGGGAGTTTCTCTTTTCTCAGCTGCAGCAACAAGAGTTTCAATGTTCAAAGCAGAACCAAACCCTACAAATAAGGAAAACCAGATAACCAATCATAACTTCTAAAATTAAGAGGCTAAAAAATTCATAAATAAAAGCAAGAGTCATTCTAAGGTAATAGAATTATACTGGTAGATGTAGCTGCACGTGGAGGGCGAACATAACCAGGAGATGATAGCAATGATGGGGTGCCGATTGAGCTATGTATCTGCAAATATAGGAACAAAACAAACCATGGTAACAATAACAGATCACAGCACTCACGAAGTTTTAAAGTTATGAACAATGGATAAAAGGCAGTACCTTGTTAGATACAGAAGTATCACCAGATGTAACTACTGAAGATTGCCCTACAGAGGATAATAGAGGTTTAACATCGATTGATGAAACAGCAGAGGCTTTATGACGATCATCTAAGGAGATTTCACGTCTTGGTGGAAGCTGTTGTAATGCAAGTTGCTGTCCAGTTTGCATAACACTAGATCCATTAAACTGCTACAAGGAAACAGCAAAGAAAAATGTCAACCGAAATAGCATAAAGAAATAAAGAAATAAGAAAAAAGATTGAAAGGAGAAGCATACAGCTTCTTTACTTAAAACAAACATTCACACAAAAACCTATTGAACTCCTACAACCTTCTCAGTAAGCGATTCAATTTATATCAACATGATGCAGCAATAAACCATTCATTTAGGAGAGAAATTCATGAGGGAACCATTCATTTAGGAGAGAGATTCAAGAGGGGACCATTCGTTCTCTTCCCACCTGCTAACTCTCTCTCTCTCTCTATAAAACTACACATTCATTTGATAAATGCAGAGGATCCAGATGGAAGGAAAATTCAGTGTTCACATAGGTTTCTAACAAATAAGCATTAAGCAACTGGTCACAGAAACTAGCAGACATAAATGGCAATTAAAGACAACAGAAAATCAGAGCACTGGCCATTCCCCCCCCCCCCCCAAAAAAAAAAAAACTCAAGCAAATGACTGACCCAGGTAGTACGAACAACTAAGCCTCATCACACACATTTGGTGTGGGTTTGGGAGCACTTAAAATATGTTTTTGCGCTTTACAAAACAACTCTTCTCACATATTTACTTTGTACAGCTCAAAATCGCTTAAAATAAGCTAATCCCAACAAACACTTGGGACAAGTGAAAAACGTTCATTGAACTATCACTTATTTACAGTCAGAAGTAAAACAACAATCAATTTAGAATATGGACACAATCCAACTGTGACTGATAACAGTCCAATGCTCCTGATAAAAAAAAGCTATACTCAAAACAACCAGACCCATATTCTCAAACCACACATTGATAAATCAAATTAGCTGAACAGTCAGTGCAGGGGAAACGATGTCTCTCAAAGCTTATGCCTCTTCAGAGAGAGAATGGCAGTGAAAAGTGGAGGGGGAAAAACTAAATAAGTTAAATCATCAATATTGTCATAAATAAGAACATCAACAGATGGTTCCTAGTCAATATTGTCATAAATGAGAACATCAACAGATGGTTCCTAGTTTCAAAAATTTTCAATTTAAAGTTGCCAGTTGGTTAGACTGACAACTCATTCATCATAATACATGATTCGAACAAATTCAAAGAGAGAGAAAGAGAATTTACAGCTTACCTCCAAGTGCCCTGAGGTAGTTGGAACAGAATTATGATTATGGATAGCAGACGGATGATTGATCCCATCTATGTCTGCATGACCTGATGAAATTCTAGCAAGAGCTCGCTCAATGAAATTTACTATTTCTAAATTTGCACTACGCAAATGAGAGATTTGAAGAATATGATTGCAGTATTGCGGCCACTCAATAAGACGATCACGAAACTGCTCCAATGCCAGACTTCCAAACAGAAACATCTGCATATAAATACTGTCAATATTTTTTTGCCATAAAGACTGTCATTTTTCACCTGAACTGAAAACTAGCAAAAATACTCATCAACCCAATACAAACCTTTGAATCAGCAGGTTTACGCAATGCATCAAGAACACAACGAAGAGCAATCCCAAGACTGAGATGAGTTACAAGCTGATGCTTGATCAAAGAACCTGCTCATGTTCAAAGTTTTCTAATAAAATGATGGAAAATTAAATATTAAAACAGAAATACATTTCCAAAAAAAGTTAGCCTTGTGCAAGCTTTTGCTTGCTCCAGAAATCTATTATTTCTGCTACTTGTTTTGATTTCCAGATTTAAGGACTTTAGTTAGCGATATTGTTCCTGTTCCTGATTAGCTTCCAACATTTTTTGACAAATTTTCTCCAGTACCAACAACAACAACAACCAAGCCTTATCCCACTAAGTGGGGTCGGCTACATGGATTGCACGACGCCATTATGCTCTATCGGTAACCAAATCTTTAGATATATTATTTACTAAAAGATCTTGCTCTACAACTTCACTGAGTGTAAGCCTCGGTCTCCCTCTTCCTCTCTTAATCGGACTCCAGAATGTTTGATCTACCCTCCTCACTGGCGCATCTAATGGCCTTCTTTGTACACGTCCAAACCACCTCAGACGATTTTCTACCATTTTCTCACTGATAGGTGCCACTCCAACTTGCTCGCGTATATGATCATTCCGAATCTTATCATTTCTTGTGTGACCACACATCCATCTCAACATCCTCATTTCAACTACCCCCCATTTTATGTTCATGTTGACCCTTTAAAGCCCAACATTCACTACCATATAATAATGCTGGTCTTATAGCAGTGCGATAAAACTTCCCTTTTACCTTATGGGGTACTTTTCTAAATTTTCTCCAATACCAACATTCAAAATTATTTATAGTGACTCATGGGACCGTCAAAAATAAATATTTCAAGGGGTCCAATGTGGTTTGTGACCATTATTGATGACTGCACATGCCTATCATTCAGTAGAGACAATTGAATGTTGCCCAGATTTTAAAAAATTACATACCTTGATAATAAAATCAGTTCTAAACCAATACAAAGATCTTCCAAAATGACAATGCAAAAAAGGAAACCTCTGTGCATTCTTTGAATACTACCTGAAAAACAATATCCTACACTACTCTGTTAACATACCACAAGTAATTCCTGTGATACTTATAATACAAAGTGACATGGTTTTCCGACTTTAAATGCCATTTCATGAGGGAGGCCCAATATTTGCTGAGATCTCCATCAATCAAATTTTAAGATGGACTGACCTCAGCAAAAAGGGCTACCACCCAGAGGCTAACGTAAACACCCATCATGGAACTTTTGAAGACAGTGGCTCTAAAATGGCATTGCTATGATAATTCATACAGTGGGTAGATGCAAGTAGTTATTGCTGTGTTAAGTTATGCAGTCCTTCTTCCTTCTAAGGGCCGGCTCCCATGCTTCCTCAGGGCTCCATCCAAAACCTCTACTACTAAAAGGAATTACAACCATATTTTGAGGAAATAAATCCATTATCACTGCCAGCACAATTATTCGTATAAGTTAAGCATTTCCCTTTATTCTATTAGCCTCACTCTTGTATTAGTTGCCTCCTCTCACAATATATGCACCCCACAAAGAAGGTTAAGAAGCTACAAAACAATGGCATCATGAGTGGGATAACAAATTCCCACACAAGCACAATTCAATGTCAACCAAAGAGCTATTCTATTATAAACTATTCAACCATCACATGCCCCATGAAGACAAATCATATTGATAAAAATGATTTTCAAACCATTAATGAATAGACTTGAATCAATTTTATCATATGCAGGGTCAAAAGTAAAACTCACCAAAGAGCATCGCTGCAATTTTGAGTTGCCTCTCAGGATACTTTGGGAAAAACCTATACTCCTCAAACAAATTAGCTATCATACATTCAAAAATTGATTGTTCCCTGTTAATTCATGCAAAAGTGTCCAGGCCATTAGTGAGTAACCATCGACCAGATAATATCTGAACATTAAACTGACGGCATATCAAAACTAATTTGCAGATTATGGTTCCACAGACAAATTCAATTTACTAAAAGGAATATTCATGACATGCTTAAATCATAAAGATGACATCAGTTAGAGTTGCATTCAAACATAGTATAAACATATTTAATTTTTTTCAACATGTCAATTGGCAAGAGGTGACTATTATTTTCAAAAATGCAAGAGGTAATATCTTAACTTCGGTGACACCAGTTAGTCAACAAGACTTGGAAGATACAATCCTGAAGGGCCACTACCATTTCTGAATGGTGCCCGATCAAAAACAAAAGGTTAAAATCGATAGCATTCAGTGCAAATTTATGAGCTCCGAAAAAATGACTAAGCAACATACCACTTCTGCTTGATGGAAAGTTAACATGTTCATAATCTATCATATGGAATACTAAAGAAGCAATTTGCACAGAAAAATTTTAAAATGAAGGCACAGGGACTAAATTCAAACATGAAATCTGGAAGTTTCTCCCTTGAATAAAGATTATAAAGATATAATATAAACAGAATAAAAGGCAATAATAAGAAAACTGCCCCCAAAAAGCATGCCACCATAACTACACAGTGAAACTTTTTCCTCAACATCAGTTTTAAGTCCAATAAATGCAATAACACCATGTCCAAACAACCATTATGTAATCATTAACAGGCATCACCTCTTCACAGAAGATTCTTTGAATCGAGCAAGCATCTGAACCATTGCATCATTGGTTAACTGACTAGAAAACATCTGATGAAAGTATGAGTTAGCTTCTGTCTCAATGTCATCTGCATATCCATCAGAAGATGAATCGGCAGCGCCACTGCTTTGCAACCTTGGATTTGAGTCCATAATAGATGCACACAACCTTTCCAGCTCCTCAGAAAGTTGGCTAGAGGAAATCAAACCAGTGTGACTTTTGAGAACCTGAAGATGAACTAAGTCAGGTTCCATGCTTGATAAAATTGAACAAGGTATGGAAACCAACAAAAGAGGAAAAAAGATAAATAACGCAGAACCTTCACGAAAGTAGGTGTCGTCTCGACATACAGATTCAGAACAGTAGACTGACGAAAAGAATTGCTAGACAAGTTCTGTGATCCCCCAAAATGGGTGTCTTTTAAGAACTTAAGGCACTCCTGAAAAATTTACCAACCAACATGAACCCTTTCCATCTAAATTAATTTCATGCATTAGCAAATTATAACACACATGAACACGCATAAAACAGTTCTGGTACTATCCATAAAACAGAAAAAGCAGGAGTGTGAATGTGAGGGGGCAAAATTTACCTCAAAATAGACATCTTTATGAATAGTTAGATTGTTAATCAGCCACTTCTCAAGATCGAGAAATTCCCTCCCTGAGGCTAGGGCAGCCAACCTTATACTAGAAAAAGCAGGGATGATCTCCAATATTGACTGTAGAATCTACGAAACAAATTATAATTAACAACAAAAATAGGAAAGCTGCAGATTAGCCTTCAAAATTAAAACTTCTCAAGGTAAACCAAATTTGGCTTTAGATGAGATCATCAAACTCAAATTCTAGATAAATAACAAATCAATATACTCTGCCACCCATCAAAACAATAATATGAAACATCCATACTAGACCATATGCCTACCTTTAGCTCTTCGCAGATGTCCACAATTCTCATGGCGTTATCTAAGTCATTGTTTTGAGAACCTATGATACCATGCAAGACCAGATTGGGATTAACATGCCAAAGGTGCAGAATCATACCACTACCAACCACATTTTTTAACATCATGGGGAAAACAATCAGAGATACTTCATGCTGGAGAAGATTGTAAGTAGTCTGCAACAAGAAATACAGACTTAACACCAATAATATACGTATGAAAATGAATATTTGACAAACCAGAAGAAAAAATCCAGTAAATTGTACATTAACATGTGCCAGCCCAAGAAGCAAGATTTCAGGACAGTGTTTAAGAGGATAATCAAGGATGGATCTAACAGAACTAGCATGACCCCTTTCAGCTAGCTGGCATAATACATCCAACAAGTCCAAGCACAACCATGCATGATTTTCATGTCCAGTTTGAAGCTTCTGGCCATGAATTTCATCAACATACTCCTGCATAAAAACCTGTCACTCAAACCTATAGAGATAGCAACAAGAAACAGAAACCAAATACACAGAGCAACATACCAACTGCCTAGCAGAGTGGACAAAGGTAAATACTTCAGGTGGCGCTGATACAGCAAATTTAAGAAAAGATAGCTGGCCCTCAGTATTCTTCCAGACAGACCCACAAATGGCATTAAGAGGAAAAGGCTCCTGCATTGGTCAAATTCAAGCAGTCAGATTTCCATGTAAAAGATTTTGTTGCTAAAAGTGACAACCAGGAGGGGAAGAATTGCAAGCATTTGTCCTCATTTGGATAACATACCTTGCAGGCATGTTTATATATAGACATGAGAAATGCAAAGGCTTCTTCACTAGGAACAACAAATCCTTCATAATCAAATTTCTCAACTATACTTGTCCAGTTAATTGCAGGTGCCTGTATACAGCACAAACAGAAGCAGAAAAACATTTAACTTCATAAACACACCCATGATTGAAACAAAGATACAGAGAAAAAACTTTGTTATTCACCAGATGCTTGATTGTATCAATCAGCACATCAATATTCCAAGAATTCAGTGGTGGCAACTCAGACAAAGTGCCATAACCAAGGGCCATGCTAAAATTTAAGAGCGAGCTCTGATTGTCCTCCGCCCCAGCATGAGTCAAAGCAATAGAACCAAGTAATTTAGCAAGGGTATCCTCAGTTAAAGGCAAGAAAAGTGAGAAAATTTCCCTGCACTGTGAGGTGCTGACAGTGCACCCATATCCCAGTTCCTTCACAATATCTCCCATGTTCATTTCCTTCTGTATGTCTGCTAAAATGGCATCAAAGTCATTCTCCTCACCCTTGTGGAACATCTCCATATTCCTGTCAAATATAGGAAAAGCTATTAAACATGCAAGTAGTTTCATTCTGTGTGTGCGTGTAAAAAGTAGCATCATCATCAAGATCTTTAACGGCACAAGATAATTAAATAGGTTACCACCTTAGGAAGTTCGGGTCATGCACCTCATCAGGCAACAATGGAGTCAAAACAAAAGGTGGTGTTTCTTTGAACTGGACTAATGATAACATCTGCATAAATGAATCCACATGCTTGGAAAGGCCCTCAGTGCAATTTAGGAACATGACAATATGTTGAATTTCTTCAGAACAACTCAAAGAGGTAGGATTGGCACAAAGTTCCTCAATCTGAGCCACACAAAAGTTCTTGCCTAAACAAGAACACGATGTCAAGTAGCATCCTTGATAACCAACAATAAGTGGTAAAAGAAAAAAAGAAAACTACCATCAAACTAATATTGCTAAGAGATTCCTGTCATTTTATGCACAGAGGAAAAAGTTGGGCATAAAACCAAAATAGGAATCAACTTTATGCTTACCACAAAGCCTTGTGTCAACATTGTCAGAATCAGATAGAGCAAGACCAATGGTTATTTTCTCCAATAAAGTCAACTGCAATCCACTAGAAAACTTTTCTAGGAAGCTTTCGCTGAATTCTACAGTCTTCAGCGACTCAGAAAACACTGTACTGAAGTTAGGTTTGTCCAAGAGGTACTTGGTGATTGCCTCAATAATAGGCACCTGAGGCATGTCCTTTAGATCACTTCTGAAAAAATTCAGGTGATCCAAGCATGTTCGTAGGAGTAAAATGCTTCCATCGGTTCCATATTCAGTGAACTGAATGTAAGACACAAATTAAAGAACTGATCCAGTCAGATGGTTCAACCAAAATACACAGAAATGAAATGGGCAAACAGGAAGCAATTCTACTTAAGTCCTCCAGGGAAACTATTTATAAAGAGACAGTGAAATATATATAAGCTAACTAAGCCACAAAAGAGATCAAAAGAATGCATGGTCCACTTATCATGTTTAAAACTAAAATAAATTATGGCAAAAGATACAAGAAGGGGTACAATGTATACAAGCAACCATATTAGTTTGCCCTCAGGTGAAACAGCAATGAATTCAATGAGTAAAACATGCATTCCACATTTAACGTCCCACAATTAACAAGCCATTCAACAGAGCCACACCAATAGGACATAGTATTCTTCAACATTCCCCTCTAAGCAAGCAACACTAACTTTTAAGGATTTTCCTCAATAAATTATCGAAAGGCCTCTCCAGTTAACCTCCCTGCGGCTACAATCCAGTTAACAACTCCTTCAAGTTAAGTATTTAGAGGCCCTCCTCTTCAAAATCCATACAAAACAGCAAATAAAATGAATAAAGAGCTCCAATCCAAACAGTTCAAGATAACTGCCTCTCTAACACATCTCTCAAGATTTAAGCATTGCCTTCTCCATGGTGTCAAATGGAAGATCTTTATGAAATCCAAGATTGCTTCTCCTTTCCATATCAGGATCATGGTACAAAATAAAATATGCATACAGAATTGCATTAAACATGTTAGGAATCCAACAAGCACATATCAACATTTTGTTTGCAAGTTAGACTAAACCAGTAACTCATGTTAGCTATAATTAGGTGAATATGCGGCACAAGAAGCAATGATTTGCGTAAGTGACTAATTGCCGCAGAAACAGATAATTCTACTGATGTACAGGATATTGTCACACACTCTGCCATCACCAAAAGAAACACAAACACTTCAAGATTACGACTAACTATATGTTTGTTTCACCACGAATTACATAATGATTTCAACGTGGTAGGACCATATTTTCCGAAGGCCCACAGCAACAGATAGAAAATTTACACCTTCTACACAATGGACACCAAGATTACAGCGTAACATCGGAAAGCAACGAGCAAAAGCAAGTCATAGAAAGAAATAATAACAAAAAAAGAAAACCAATCGACGAAAATGCAACCCAATCCCTCATATACCTGACATAGTTCCTGGAAAATAGAGTCGAAGTTGACTTCATTCAAGCTCTGAAGCAGGAACCGAATCTGATTCGAAACTAACGATGAAAACTTCATCATGGTGACCTCGGATTGCGATGTAGGGTTTTCAGGAGCAACGATGAAGAAGCAATGAGGAATCGGATTTGATTATAACCAGAGAGTAGGGTTTCGAAGCAGAAGAGATGATTTTTTTTTTTTTTTAATTTTTTGGGTGCGAGGTGAGGTTTTTGCGTGTAGAGTAAAATGGCCGTGCCTGAGCAAGGATTTATAAGTAATTTCCCCACTGTGTGGGGCCGAGATCAATTAGCACGTCCCGGGATAAATCGTGTATTATTCAGTTTTACGGGATTCTAGTATACACTGCGATGCGATTCTGGAGAAAAAATAAAATATTTCATCACAGGCGGAGGAGCAAAAACAGTAACTAAATTGTTAATATGGAAGGTGATATAATAATATTCCTCCTCCGTGTAGTAAGTATAAGATTAAATTGACTTTATTTATAGAGATTAATAAAGTAAATTAAACTATTAAATTTTAATATTCGCTATATGTAATTAGATTATAGGTTAGTTTGTAACTAAAATAAATTGGTTTTGAGGAAAAAATTATAAATATAAAAATCTAAAGTGATTTATTTTGTATAATTAATTTCTTCAAAAATATCAACTTGATCTTATAATAAGACCGGATGGAGTATTATGAAATCTCCCTTATGGGATAAAGTGTTATTTCAAAATAATAATAAACTAATTACCATTTATATAAAAACGAATTGAGGAAAGAATTAATGTAGATGATACAATCATATTATGGGGTGTCTTGGGGAATAATATACTCCCTTAAAACCATCAAATTGCATTGGAGTAGGATATAACTTGGCTAGATTAATTCAAATTGAAAGAAAAATACATTACCTTTTTTATTAATTTGAGTCAAAAGTATGGGGTGTCTTGGGGAATAATATACTCCCTTAAAACCATCAAATTGCATTGGAGTAGGATAGAACTTGGCTAGATTAATTCAAATTGAAAGAAAAATACATTACCTTTTTATTAATCTGAGTCAAAAGGCAGCTTTGTCCTTGTCAATTTCCTAAGATTTTGTTTCAGATTAATAAGAGTAAAGTAGTCTTTGCACAATCATATTTAATTCTCTCACTCTTTCAACTCAAATTTTGATGTAGCAAAATCATATTTGCACTCTTGCAACTCCAATTTTGAAGTTGCAAAATCATATTTCATTTCCACATTAGAAATTTAATATCCAAGATAATTATGCATAATTATATCAAGATAAATAAACACTCACAAATCATGAAAATTAACACACTTTTATCACTACATTAGATAACAAGTTAAATTTCCATGGCACCATCCTAATGCTTGTTTCAAGCTTCATGAAAAAATTACCACCCAAGTATAGAACTCAGAGTTAGATATGACTTGGGTTAATGAACCCATTTACAAGAGGAAAGGTAGACACTACTTAGCTCTAAGTTACAAAATAAAAATATGCTTATAGTACAGATCTACGTAGATGATATTATTTTTTGTGCTCCTGATGAAACTCTCTGCCAAGAATTTTCCAAGACGATACAAGGAGAATATGAGATATCCATGATGGGAGAATTGAACTTTTTCGTAGGACTCCAAATCAAATGTTTCTTAGACCAAGTATATGAAGGGGATTCTGAAGAAATTTGGAATTGATCTATCTAAAGAAGAAGATACTTTCCACTGCCATGTTGGATGTTGATGAAAAGGGGAAGGACATCAATCAATCCAACTACAGAGGAATGATTGGATCTCTTCTATATCCAACTACAAGAAGATTTGACTTCCAATCTAGTGTGGGAATGTATGCCAGATATCAAACAAAGCCTAAGGAATCTCATATGCAGAATGTGAAAAGAATTATGAGATATCTGGTTGGGGCACGAGCTTGGCCTATGGTATCCTAAAGGAACTTAGGAATACCTTGTTGCTTATTTAGATTCAGACCATGCTGGGATAAGACTGACAGAAAAAGTACTGTGGTCAATGTGAGTTCCTTAGAAGCTCTCTAGTTTTATGGTTCAGTAAGAAGCAGAACACTATATCACTGCCATCCATAAAATCTAAATATATTGCTGCTGCAAGTTGCTGTATACAAGTTGTAACACCTGAACTTTTACTACTATATTATAGCCTTTTAATTGAATTATTACCACTTTTATGAAAATCAGAAGCCCAAAAAATACGATAAAATTTAAACATTTTCTTTCCAAACAGTGTTTCAACCTCATTTCAGTTGGAATGGGCTTTTCATACAACTTTAAATGTAAATCTTTTTATAAATCAAAGTGATACATAACACAATTAAAATGTTTAAGTTCCCTTATGATTTCTTCCCCTTGATGATAGCGTGTGGGGAGCGAAAACCCATTCATGGGTTCTCTGTATCTACTTATGGGTTTCTACCTTTCCAATATTAAAAACGCTGGGTCACCTCAGTTGATAACCCTTCTACCAGAATGCACAGCATCATTAGGGTAATATATACATTTACATACGGTTAAGTATTAATTCTTTATACTCATTCTCTCAGGTAATTGAATTCTAAATTAACTAACTATGGTGGTACATAGCTTAGCAGGCATTCTTACTTATTCATACACCACCTTGCTAGAGTGTCTACTCATAATTCATAACACTTAGGAAATTTAATTCCCTTAATAAATTTATGCAGTTCTATTTCTTGTGCTCTCTATTATTAATTTAATAATTTACTTTTACAACATATACAAATAACATTTCTCAGGTATTCAACTACCTCTTACTTTTCAAATTATAATTCTAATTCTTTCGTCTAATCTTCCTCCCCAGCTAGCTTTTCCCATCCTGCGTACTGAAAATGTTTGGGGAAGGGGGTGAGATTGGAAATCCCAATAGCAGTTTCTTTCATTAACATATATTATCATGCTAGCATTGTCATGTATATATTTCATAAACCTGAACAATTAACACAATTATACATACTTCCTGCGCTACATGCTCTACCAGCCACTATTAATATATTTGTTATCTAGTGGTGGTTCTACCTGCATGACTTCTCGTTATAGCATTTAAAGCTATAACTAAACTGATTTGGCAAAGGGGTAGCGAACCACCTAAGCCTGGAGTACTCCATAAATATCTATGCAGGAATTAACAAGGCTTATCACCTTCATGCATAATGTAAATTTGAAACAGATATTATAAAATAATACATGCAATTCTTTTAATGTAATGAAATAAACTGCTACCTGATTCTTGATTTACTCTTTGCTGTATTCTTTCTCTGCTTCGTACTCTGGGAATTCAATCCCACTATCTTGTCCTATAACTAGGGGCAGATATTGTCTTTTTCCATTTTCTATTTCCTATTTTTCTCTTAAATCATAATTTTATTTACCATTATCATTTAGAAATAGACCTAAATCTGTTCCCAAAATAATTTCTCTAGATATGGTTTAATTTCTAAATTTATTTATAAGACTTTTTAAATAATAAATAATACTCCAGGATTCTAAATATTCCTTTATTTAAACCAATCTTCAACTATTTTTCATCAATTAATAAATAAAATAAGTCTTAAAAATTATTAAAAATACATTTGACTTCAAGAATTTATTTATAAGGCTTTTTAATTTTTAAATAAAACCCTAAAACCTCAAATAAATCCTTATTATCTCTTTTTCCAAATTAAGTGTTATCTCCTAATTATTTCTCTTTGTTTCTTAAAGAAAATAAGTCTTAAAATTATTAAAAGTGCCTAAATATCATAAATTCATTTTTCAATGCTTTTTAATGTTTTAGTAATATCCCAAAACTTTGAATAATTCCTTATTTTCTATTTTCTAAAATTTGGGGTGTTACACAAGTCCTATGGCTTAAGCATCAATTGAAAGATCTGGATTGAAGTCCCAATCTATTATGACAACACTAGCACAATAAGTTTAGTCAAGAATCCAGTACATCATGTAAGAACAAAGCACATAGATGTGAGACATCACTTCATCAGAGACCATGTGCAAAAAAAGATGTCAAGGTGGAGTTCATTCCCACTCACTTGCAGCTAGCTAATATTTTCACCAAACCACTTACTGTTAAACAATTTATGTACATCAAAACAGAATTGGGAATGATAAATCCCAATGAGCTGTAAATCAGCATCATGTTTCTAACTCATCCTTTGTCAATTATTTACTTTTGAACTTGTTTATTTTGATAATAAGTTACTGACTTAGGCATCAAAGTGGCTTGCAAAATTTTGCAGGTCATGGGTCAGAAAATTATAGGTCGACCATCGATGGATCCTTCATCCATCGAGCAGTCTTTTGGAAAACCATCGATGTGATATCGAGTGCTCATAGAGTATTGAAGCAAGGTAAAATTCTTCAAGTAAAAACCTAGTGCTTCGAGTAAAAATTGCAATCAACCATTGAGCACTCAGAAGACATCGAGTAAACAAAGGAAGAGTTTCATCGATGGCTAGAATGACCATCAATAGTCATTCGTCCATCGATAGCTATCTCAACAATCGAGCAATTGGGAAGGAATAATTGATAAATCATATGGCACTTGAGTATTCAGCGTGGGAATCATTCGAGCATCAAAAACTCTCTAGTGATCATAATCTTGACCATCGATTGAACTACCAACCATCGAGCAAACTTTACAGGTATCATTCTTCCATCCACTAAACTCCCCAATGGTAACATTCCAACGGTAACTTTTCTTTCTCCATATATATATATGTAATTATGCATTTAACCATTACTTTTCATTTGCATTCATTCGAAACCCTACCTTCATCTTTCCAACCAAAACTTGTACCCCTTTGTGATTTTCTCTCATCTTTCAAAATCATTCAAAGATCGTTAGTTATCACACCCATTTCTTTCAATAAATATCCATCATGCCTTCTAAAATGATTCTACCTAGAATGAGCCCTGAGAGCAAGAAAAGGAAAGCGAAGAGTGACCCTCCTCATAAACAACCCAGATTAATTCCCAAGGTTCTAAAGGATACTGTACCATTGCCTCCAGACGACCCTACCATTACTCTCAAAACGGCCCCAAGTCGCTTTAAACAGCAAGTCATGGCAAATAAAGCTAAATCCTCTTCTCAGCAACAAGCAAAATCTTCCTCAAAGAAGGTTTTATTTGCAGAACCATCACACTACTCAGGGGACACAGACCTTCTATTCGACAATCTCCCTCCTTCCTTTGACATTAGAAAGAAAGAAGCAAAGAGGAAAGCCATTGAAGAATCTGGAAAGAATGAAACTCAGTCAAAGATTACTCATCCTTCCTTCAATCCAAGAAGAAAGCTGAAGGACATCTTGTCATGAGATGAAACCTATGAGCCTCCTAGTGGTTTTGTCACAGAGGTGCTCTCATTCATCAGTGACATGTACAAGCACAGAGTCATTGTCACAAGAACATGTTTTGTAGACCTGGACTATCTAAAGAATGAAGGGATTGATCTTTATCCTTGGTTAGGGCTACACAAGTCCTAGATTGGCAAAAAGCTCCCATACATTTCATATGTCATGAGAAGATTCTACTCAGACATGGAGATCAACAGTACTCACAAGGCAAATTCTGAGATTGTTGATATAGAAGTCACTACATCAGTCAGAGGGAAGAAATTCTCATTCAACTAGAAAGATTTGAATGGATGGCTAGGGATAAATGAGAATTTCATCAACAAGTGGCTGAAGTGGGAAGACTACCCTGAAGAAGAGGTGATCAAGCTATACCAACCCTCTGAGGAAGTTGACAACTTTAGTATCAAGCCTGCACTCATGCCTCATTAGCAAGGGAGGAAACATGTCTCATCTACAGAAAAATGATAATCCAATCCTACTGGCCCTTATAAAAAAGGATCCATTGAACCTTGGCCAATTTATCACAAAGCAATTTAAAGAATTTCGTGACTTCAAATGGACCAGGATTCCTCTGCCATTCCCACAGTTGACATCTTTCATTCTGCTAAAGAATGACATATGGTATTTAGAAGATGATGATGTCTAGAGGGTGCCCCAGTTGACCACTACTCAGATTAAGAAGATGGGGATGAATCCTCCTAAGGAAACTAGAACTTTAAAATCAGTAAAGAAGACAGAGGCAAAGCCATTATTGGAGAATCATCAAGAGCTACTGGACATGATAAGGTTCAATCCTCAGCCCCAGCCATTCAACACTCATTATTTGATTCAGCAATGAGGTCCATGTTTTCTGAAGCCGTGGTTGATTAAGTTGCTGCAAAAGTCTTAGAAAAATTGAAGGAGGTTACAATCCCTGGTCTAATGGAAATGATAGGGCTGGAAAATGAACCTTTGAAAGATAGACTCATGAAGAGGTTGATATGAGCCTTGAATGACACTCTGGTTCTATCATTCAAGGATTACATCAGATATGCTTTCAATGGATATGATGCAGTGGTGGCAATCATCAACCATCTAGAAATAAGGGTGGTCAACATAGAAGATATTTTGGCCTGTGTTCATCCTTCTGAAGCTGTAGCAATAGTAAGGGCCAGAGAAATTGAACTTGGAGAACCTTCTGGCACAACAATCGCAAAGCAAGTCTCTCCCATCAACATAGACACTTTCCCATCCCCTCAACAACAAACACAAACCTTACCTGTCACTACTCCCATTCATGCCTCATCCTCTCCCACAGAATTCTCACCTGATACACAACCCAAGCCTCCTACACCTACAACTTCTCCTAAACGTCTCCATCTCATGTCTCACCTAAAACCACCAAAGAACCATCACAAAAAATCTCTCATACTTAGACCTCACCTAAGAAATCCCTTTCTCCTGAACAAACTCTAGACCTTTAGACACAAACCATCCAAGATGCTCCAGCTAATATCCATACACAAAGATTCATTAGACAACCTTCTCAAACCTATGCCAAAAGAAAATATAAGTTCTCTATCATGTCTCTCAACCTACCTTCTCCAGCCCAATCCACTAATACCTTATCCTCCCAGACCTCTACTACCTCTGATCCCTCTCATCTGGTACACAAAACCCTTTTTAATGATGATAAAAAGAGGGAGAAGGAAGATACAATTCAACGAGAAGATGCTCAAAACTCTCAGGAAATTGAGCAATCAGTTGCTCAAGAGGCTGCTGCTATCTCTAAATTTGAGGCCTCATTACCTATTGAGCTAGGGCAAGTCCTAGCAGAAATTCACCAAGATGCCAAGGACATTCAGAAGAAGAAGAGAAAGGGGTTGCAGCTAAAGTCTCTAAAGAGCTTGAGAAAATCATAAAAGAAGCCATTAAGTCTGCTAAGAATGTTGAAAAAGTTTCTGATAAGCCACAAGTTGAAGAAGAAAAATCTGAGGAAGAAACCACTAAGCAGTTTCTGGTAAGCTCAGATGAGAAAAATAAAGAAAAAGAAGAAGAGAACTTACTTGCTAAGAGGAAAGATGAGAAAGATCAAACTGCCTCAAAAGCTAAGAAAGAAAGAGAATTGCAATTTTTAGGAAGTGGCACCAGAAGAAAAAGAGCCTAAGCAAGATGAAGAATCAGCATCTAAGGGTTTTGAGATGAAGACTAATACCACTCAGTTCATCGTATCCCTTAGGCCAATAAGAATGACTATTAGAAGTATGGCAAGGGCTAAAAGCAAAAGAGTGGTATCTGATGAAAAAGAAGCTCCTCAGCTAAAGTGAAGGAAGATGATTCCTAAGGCTACTGGGAAAATGGGAGGTCCTTCTAAGGCTATTGTTCAGAACAAAAAAGTAATATCTCAGCCTGTTGAACAGTAGACTATGGTCCTTAACAAATTACTAAATCTGACTCTAGGTTTTAGAGGATTATATCTGACCAAGCCTCTTCCTCCAGTGATCCACCTGAGGAATCCTCTCCAGAGCTTCAAAGTTCCAGCCAACGTTGTTTAGAGGATTGAACCTTATAGCCAAATTAGGATCACACATGCATTTCTTTAATATGGTTGCATTCTCCTCTATCTATCTTCAATTTTCGTTTCTGTCAAATATATGCCTTATTTTATTTTGTATGACAATGTTATTGATCTGACTCTTTTCATGATGTAAATGACTATAGTAATATATGTTGAAGTTTATAAGTCATACTGTGCATAACTTTATTTCTGATACAAGTTTTTCATCTAATCTATCAAATAGCTAAGTATGTTCTGTCATCATAAAAAAGAGGGATAATGTTGAGCCTCAGACTTTTGATTATAACCAAACATAAATTAGGCTATGAAAATTATAGGTACCTTAACTTAGAAAATATTTTGGAACAAGTTTTAAAACTAAGTTAAGAACCATCAATAGTTTCTGAGCTTCAACCATTGATGGACTTTCGAGCATACATCGAGTGTTGAACTTCATAGTGAAATTAATCAATAGTTGCAAGTATCAATCGATTGACAGCACAATTTATGATAGAAGAACAATCAATGATTGAACTCACCCATCGATGGATCCAATTCCATTGAAAGTCTCTTTGGTCATCGATTGTCAATGAAATTTTCAGTGTAATGTTTGCTCATCGATTGACAAGTTAATCATCAATGAACCAAGCTCCATTGATAGTTAAATTGTCCGTCGAGTATTGCTTTGAATATTCAATCAATAGCTCATAGTTCCATCGAGTATTATAGGCATAATTCTTCAGAGTATTAAGCTTCCATCGAGCATAACAAGAATTCTCGATAGTCATTAGCATCCATCGATGGAAGAACCCCAGGATCAATCGATGGATGAGAGAACCATCGATAGTCAAATTTGAAAGTTTGAATTTGCTTACCTTTTCTATGATTAACTACCTGATAATTAACTTTACATTTATTGAGTTTTTGGTTAGCACATTTTAGGAAAGTTCCGTGGGACATAGAAGCCTAGCTAAACACAGACTATGTACTCAGTAGCCGTTGGAACATTGCACTCTGGATAAAGATTTGAGAAGCTATTAACCAGCAAATCAAGTACAAATCCTTCAGATATATTACATGGAGTAATCTCAACCATTGATGATCATTAAAATACTCCTGCATCTCAAATACACACAACAGCTAATTTATCAGCTTCAACAAGAAAATTTCCATCAGAAGCTATAAAAACATATGAAGCTGGAACTTGGAAGGTAGAGACATTAAGTGCAATCCAACTACAATTCAAATAGCATTCAAATCACCTATTCAAGTTCTCTTATTGTACTTCAAGCGCAATATCTCAATTGTGTGGGCTAGCATTAACTCTCATAATCAATTCTTCTTTGTGATTTCCTGAGGATATTGGGATCCTTGGGAAAGGGTGTAATCTTACAAAGTGTACTTGAGAGAGACTTTGGTGAGAAAGAGAGATTTTATTGAAAAAATTCTCTGAGTTGTAAAGGTGTTCAGGAACCTGGTTTAATCTTGAGTTATCACTAGTAGAATCCAACTGAGGTTGGAGAACTAGATGTTAGTCAGAGTTAGGACCGAACCAATATAAATCATGATTCTCTTGATTAAGTTGTTTTTGAAAATTTTGAGATATATACAATTTACCCCCTCTTGTGTATTTCCTGCCACTTTCAATCCACTCTCTTTTGGTCATCTAGATTATGCTATTCTAGCATAGATACAACACTTACTAAAGTGGAGTTGGGAAATTGAGATAGTGTTATGAGATCGTGAAGCAAATTTAGTTGTGGATGCTTTCGCAATAGAAGCTTCTTTTTTATTGATAGAGTTAGTAGTGCCGTAATGTCCTTGACAGTCAGTGATTCCGTTTCTTTAGAAGGATCAAACAGAGTTAACGCTCCATAAGAATCATGATAATTAGTATGGTTTGATGCAGTTTTATATAAAAAAACAAAATAATATGTAAATTGTTTTTTATGAGTCATAAACTAACTAGGATCAAAATTAAATGCATTATTATATTTTGTTTGATTTAGAGTTTAGATGATGTGACACCCTCATAATATGCAAGTATTTCTCAAGGTGAAACTAATTTATTAAATGCCTTGTAAGTTTTGATTAAATGATATGATTTGGTGTATTCTAATTAGGAAAACTGTCAATGGTGTGATCCTCCAGGTTCATACAAGAATTTCTCATAAAAAATTGGGTGACACTATAAAAATAAGTTAAATAATTAATTAAAAAATAAATTATAGTTGATATCATTATAATAAATTTTATGTTTAATAGTTAGTTTTAAAGTCTTGAAATATTTATAATATGTTGTTGGCATTATTTATCTTAACATACAATGACATTGTGAATTATATATAGATAATAAAGTAAATAATACAATATTTTTAATGTTTAAAAAATCACGAAAGATAATTGTTATTTTTTAGTTTTCAAAAGTATATGTCAACCCCTCAACAAATTTAAAAAGTGAGTGAGACTTTAAATAATTTTAAAAAATAAAAAAAATTGTTGGTTAACATAAATAATTACAATCTACTATAAATAATATGATAAATATGTCCTTCTTTTACATTAATTGTCTACAGTGGTCCTTTAATGAAATTTTCCCAAAAAAGAACTATAACATGCCATGGACCTAAGTGTCCTTTTGATATTTTATTTAAATGACAAAAATGCCCGTGCACTATGTAACATTAACTCCCTTATCCCACTTTTAACCACCCAACAATCAAACATAAAATTGTTTTATAATAGAAGAACTAACTATGTTAGGAAAAAGAATTAACTTATCAAAATTTAGCTAACATAGTTAGAAAAAGAATTTCCCTAAAGGTTTTCATAAAAAACAATTACTACGGTCTAACTACGATAGAAAAGAACATTTCAAAATAATAATAAAACTTATCATAGTTAGAAAAGAGTTTAGTCTTATAAAAGGTAATCCATGTTAGAAAAGAATTTCAGTAATACCAATAGCCTAAAATTGATAATAAAGTCTTTTATATACCATTTACTATCTAAATATCCTTCTAAATCCCTCAGAGTCAAATCAAATCAATTATTAGAAGTTAACTATATTAGGAAAAGAAAATAACATATAAGAATGACTAACATAGTTAGAAAAGGTTTTCCATAGTATCCTTATATATTATAGATTCAACAGTCTAACCATGATAGGAAAAATAATATTCAAATCACAAATAAAACCTATCATGGTTAGAAAAAGAGCTGACTTAATCCAAAGAATATCCATGTTAAAAAAAGAATTACCTTAAAGTATAAAACCAACATGGATATTTAAATCACTTTAATAATTTAAAACAGTTATCCATGTTAGATAAGCATTCACCTAACATGGATATTTAAATAATCTCTAAGTCATTTCAACATACTATCCTCAAAATTCATCCATCCTAAACATTTTCAATCATAATGATTCCCATTAATACCCAAACAAAGTTGCTGGAAATGGACCGGTCCCAAAATTAACAATAATCAAAGGGAATCCAAATACTATTTTGGAATAGGAATTATACAATAAATTCCAAAATCAATAACAAGTTTATGCAGAAGCCTCACATGCATGATCCTAAATGTGGCAATACCATTCTCTCCGGATAGCCCAGAATTTATTCACTACATCAGTGAAACGTCCCATATCCTTCCCTTGACTTTCTATACCGCTCCTAAGACCTCCAAAATGTGAGATAAACGGGGGTAGCCCCAAAATGCAACCACTGACTACTCATTTACGTGCGGTGTGTGCTAGCAAGGTGTCCAGTGGAATACATACATATATATATCAATTCAGAAAGCATGCTCAGGTATTCACATATAATGCACGTCTCATTCCCAAAAACCCTTTTCACAGTTTATAAGTGTAGAATAACCCATTTCAATTCATCTCTAAGAATAGTATATATTATTGATAATTACAAATAACCCAAGCGAATCTTACTAGAAGCGTTGAGAAAACATGTGGGACCAGTCGGGACCTTCCACCCGCCCCTGATCACCATGATACAGTTCATGAGGAACTTTCTACCCTCCTTGAACCGCACCACAGATTAGAAGGATCTCAGTCCTTTCTGAATCCGTGAGGGGCGATCTCCCCTCTTATGTCTTTCTCTCCTTTATTTTATTTAATATATCAATTAGTCCCTGTGGTGCAACAGGGTATCTCATCACGTAATGGTATAATTTCCAATTCACCGGTGTCACATACACAAACAACGCATAGATATGCAACACCCACAATCAGGCACCAGGCCTTCCAGTATTTCCAGGATATATATGTATATATGAAATAGTTTCCAAAATCACATATATTTCAGTTCCAAATATTTCATATCACAAATTTATGCTATTTCAAAATAATACTCCACAGGACATTGTATTATGAAAATATTAATAGTTCAAGATCTCATTTCCTTATCTCATCAATCATCAATCAATAATCGTATCTCAGCTGTGATTTAAAACCTCATTTCTATATAACATCATAATTATCAAATAATAACATTTCAAACTACTTATTAACACTACACACACACATAAATAAGCAAAAAGTGGTTACCTGATGGCTGGCACCAATCTCACAATAGTGCAGCTCCCCCGTGCTAACTCAAAGCAATTAAGCACTACACAAACATACATACAATCACAATTAATATTTATCCAAACAATTTCACACATAGAAAATTTAATCACTAACTATCCTTCCCTTTCTCTTTCTAAATTCAAATCCTAATATTAACCTTTCTTTCTCCTCCTTATATCCATCTTCACTTCTAATTGCCCTCACTTAAATTAATTCATACTCTTACCCTTTAATCTTCTTCCTTATATCCAAAATTCCTCTTTAATCCAACTTATACAATTTCAAGCCTAAATATCCATTCTTACAATAACCATTCATTTAAAACCTTAACACGGTTCTCCCTAAATTTTTACTAATCCCAATTAACCAATTCAAGCCTAGGTATTACTCTCCAATAACCATTCATCTTAAACTTTACATTCAATAATCCCTCATGATTCATCAATAATTCCAATTTATAAAATTTCAAGCCTAAACATAATTTTCCAAACATCCACCTCAAAAATCCATTCATTAATCCACAATTTATTTTCCAAACCTTAATATCTCAATACACTCAAGTTCAAACCTAAAAATATCCCCTTTCCCAAATCAAAGCCTACACCCAATCTAACTCAATTAACCTCATTAATATTTTCCTGAGCATACATTAACCCCTTAAATCCATTAATCAACTTCCAATAGCCAGAATCACGGAACTACATGAACAAAATCCCACTTATTCCAAACTTTATCCACCAATATTTTCTTAGGTCTAAATTCCAGTCAAACCAATCAATTAAATCTCCTCATAAGACCTTAATAAACATCTAAAAATTATCAATTTAATTATTTGCATCTCAGATCATCAATAGCCTCAATTTCTACAATATCCAAAAATCAAAAAATTCCCAATAATTAGGAAAACCTCCAACAATGAAAAATCTACTTAGAGGAACTCAATCAAGGTCCAAGCTTAAGTTTATTAAGCTTAGGACTCCCAAAAATACCAACTTAGACAATGCCTAATTTTTCAAGTATAGCCAATCAAAAAACTAAAGACATGGGAATGTAGAGGAGACTTACGGGGTTCTAAAAATATGCTTAGTTGACCGGAAAATTCACTATTCCGGCGCCAGCGAGCTCTGATAAGTCCGGCCAAAGGATTTTTCAATCGTTTCCTACAGCCACGGATTGGACCGGAAAATGGTTGACGAACGACATATGAGGTGAGAGAGGCATAATAGTGGTGGTAGAAGGTGGTTTCCTGCAGGTTTTCGTCGAAAAACTCCCTCCATTTGAAGCTCAGCGGCGGCGATAATGGAGAAGGAAGAAGGAGAAGACGGTGAGAAAAGGGAAGGGAAGGGAGAGAGGGGGAGTGGAGGTCGGACGGCCGGCGGCGAGGCTTACGGTGATGGCTGATGGAGGCAGGCTGAGAGAAAAAAGGGCAAGAGGGAGAGCGTGAGAGAGAGTTCGAAGAATGGAATGGGGGGGGGTTCTGGACGAAATAGGAGGGAGGAAGAAATAATAAAAAAAAGAAAAATAAATAAAAAGGAAAAAAGGGAAATTCAAACTACTAAGCCCTAAAATTTTCAAATAAGATATTTATTTTAAGTTACAAAATTCCTTTCATTACCAAAATTTATCTACCAAATCCCTTAATTATTTTATCCCATAATAACCTCTTTTGAATCTAAAAATAATTTTCCCAAATTTTCATTAAAATAAGGGAGAAACTAAGATTTTTAAAAAAATAAAAAATACCTCAATAATTCCTCAAATATTCTCGTCACCGGCGGTCGCCAAAGCTAGCGCTGCAACCCTACCGGCTATAGGTGGGGTTTATTTAATTATTAGTTTTGAAATTTTTGGGGGAGGGGGCTAGTATAAAAAGAAATTGAAAGTGAAGAGGTAAGATTTGAACCCACCCCCTTCCCTTAGAGACCAACCCACCAAGCCCCCCAATACATATGTGTAAATATATATATATATATATATAAGTATCATGTTAAATTCAATACTAATATTTTGCAAAATGCTGCTTGTGTTTTACCAAAATTGTTTTTTGTGTCACCAAAAGTTTCATATGTTTTACCAACTCGTCTTTTACCAATTTGTTCCCAAACTTTACAGCTTCTTCTTTTATATTATAAAAAATTTCTTAAATTTTATCAAAATTGTTTTATGTGTTACTAACTTCATCTTATGTTTTACCAACATGTGTGTTCCCATTTACAAACTTCTTTCCTAATTTTACTAAATCTTCTTGTGCGTTACTAATTTTGTATAATGTTTTACTAACATCGTCATGTGTTTTACCAACTTTGTAGAATGAGAAGAAGTTTGTAACTGGGAACACACATGTTGGTAAAACATAAGACGATGTTGGTAAGATATTATACAAAGTTGGTGACATATAAGATGAAGTTGGTAACATACAATAAGATGTTGGTAAAGTTAAGAAAGTTGGTAAATGGAAAAACACATGTTAGTAAAAGATTATACGAAATTGATAACACACAATACGAAGTTGGTAAAGTTAACAAAGAAGTTTGTAAATGGGAACACATGTTGTTAAAACATAAGAAGATGTTGGTAAAATATTATATAATATTGGTAACACACAATTTGAAGTTGGTAACATACAATAAGATGTTGGTAAAGTTAGGGAAGAAATTTGTGAATGGAAACACACATATTGGTAAAACATAAGACTATGTTGGTAAAACTGTATACAAAGTTGGTAACACACCATAAGATGTTGGTAAAGCTAGGGAAGAAGTTTGTAAATGGGAACAAACATTTTGGTAACACACAAGATGAAGTTGGTAGCACATTGTAAGATGTTGGTAAAGTTAGGGAAGAAGTTTGTAAATGGAAACACATATGTTAGTAAAACATGGGACTATCTTAGTAGAACATTAAACGAAAATGATAGCATACAAGTCGAAGTTGGTAACATACCATAAGATGTTGGTAAAGTTTGGGAAGAAGTTTCTAAATGGGAATACAAATGTTGGTAAAACATAAAATGAACTTGGTAACGCATACGAAATTTTTGGTGATATCAAAGAAGTTGTAAACTCTGGGAACAAGTTGGTAAGAGACGAGTTGGTAATACACAAGAAAATTTTGGTAAAACAAAAAACAATTTCAGTAAAACACAAACAAAATTGGGGAAAGTATTGAGATTGAATTTAACAAGATACTTATATTTTTTTTACACATGCATATATATATTGAGGGGGCTTGTTGGCTTGATCCCCAAAGGGACTTTCAGTTCCTTTTTGTACCATCTTCCTCCCTCAAAAATAAAAAAATAATAATTAAAGAACCCCCACCTGTCGCCGACAAGTGGGCCCCACCCCGCGGCTGGAGCTTTGGCAGGTGGTGGTGGGGCCTTTTTTTAAATAAATAAATAATTTTGTGTAGGACATTTTTGTCATTTTGATTAAATTTCAAAATAACACTTAGGTCCATGGCATGTTATGGCCCTTTTTGAAATTTACTGTATCAAACTGTCCTTTGCATATTTCGAAAGTCTTTTTGTGGAATTTTCCCTATAACTTTTAGGAAAATTAAACAAATATAAAATTGGATTTGTCTGTATTTGAAAAACAAATAAAGGACAAGCTATTTTGAATTTTATGATAAGTTTAGTGTGAGGTACGATAAGTTTAGTGTGAGATAAAATAATACAACAAAACGTAAGATGATGATAACCACAACAATATTTTTAGTTGGCCAAAATAAATCAATATTTTTAATATTAATCATTCTTATCCTATCCCTAACTTGACTTAATACGGATAATGAGATAAATGATAATGTGTCAGTGTAAGGTATTATTTTTATCTTATTTGTAAAGAGAGATGATTAGCACAATATCTTATTTCAATTTAAACTTCTTTTTGTATAAAAGTCTAAATGCATTATTAAATGATAGTTTTTACATCAAACATGAATTAACATAGAAGGACATCAACATAAATTATCAAGGATTCTATTTCCCAATATGCTTATGGTTGATAGTTTTTGAAGTCAAACTTTCAGAGATGTCATGATAGATGATACAAGAAGAGTTTGGTATGTATCCATTCGGAGGTAAAAATTACTTCCTTACACAAAAAGCATGTAGATGATCATTGTCAAAGTTGGTATAGAAAGGAGAGTTCACTACAAAAAAACGTTGATTTGTCACAGTTAAAACCATGGGTTTGTCACGGTTTTTAGAACCATGACAAATCCTACCGTGGCAAGCCGGCTTGTCACGGTTTAAACCGTGACAAATTTGTCACAGGTTTTCTATTAAACCATGACACACCTAGTCACGGTTTTTCTTCTGAATATTTGTCTCGAATCCATATAAATAAGCCATGGTTTGTGTTACTGATTATTTTTTTCATTTTTTGAAGAATTTATAGATTTTAGCTATATTAAATGATTAATAATTTTTTTCTTTTTAGGTAAATAAATTGATATTTCATATTTTAATTTTCTTTTAAACTTTTCCTTAAAAATAATATTTACAGAAATAATTGATCGTATTTTTATTTAGAATAATATTACTCATTGTTCTAAAATAGACACCTTGCAACAAAAATAAAAAAATTATAACCAAATAAATAAGATAACTGGTTTAAAATGAAATCGCCCAGAAAAAATGAATCAGAATTGTATAAGCCGGATGAGAGGAAAAAGAGAAGAGAATGAAGAGGAGAAGAGTGTGTGAAATGTAAGGGGAAGAGGAGTTTATATAGGAGGCTTTATCACAGTTTGTCACAGTTTCAAATGTGACAAACTTTGTCACGGCTTAAACCGTGACAAAGTAGTTTGTCACAGCTAGTAACGGTTTAAACCGTTACTAGCTTATTTGTCATGGTTTTTTGGTCTAACCGTGACAAATTCCAAACATTTGTCATGGTTGGGGTAAACCGTGACAAGAAAACCGTTACTAATGATATATTTTTTTGTAGTGGTTGATGACCCAATATAAACAAGATACGAAGCAGATTAGACCGAAGGAGTAATGTGCAGAATCATTCCTTTAGACAAAAGACTATAGAGACTCTCCTTGATAGCATATCTATGAACGGCAACAAGACAATTTAAACTTGTTTAAATATTTCTGTATATATAAATATATACTTATTTTTGAACCACTTCCAACACTTCAATAAGTCACAAGCAATCTTTATTGCACATATAGCTGGTAATAGGAGCCGATCAGCAGGGTTTGAGATGTCTCATCATGGGTTAACGACCATTATGGTTGGGTAAAAAAACCGTTTCAATATGGGCAACCTATTTTATGCGGGTTGCTAGACCACCCGCCAACCCATTTTTATTTCTTTCTTTTTTCAATATAATAAAACATAAGATTATAAATTCAACATATCACAATATAGAAAAAGTGATAATAAAACATAAAATACATGGTTCAAATTCAAATATTACAAATTAAACACAACAAAATTCACAAAATAAATCTAAAATCCAAGTTCAACATCCATGATCATCAATAAGTCAATATTAAAGACTACCTTAAGATTGAGCATTTTCCTTTGCACTGGTAAATTTGCTACAAATAGTAAAACAAAATTAAAATATATATGTTCTTTTTTAATATTTTTTGAATGGGCTAGCCCACAGGTTGATGGGGTTGGGTGAAAAGACACGTTTTGATACGGCTCCATTTTTCTCAACCCAACCCATATCTTTTTCATGGGTAATGGGTTGGCCCGTCGGTTCTGACCTGTATCACTAGCTCTGATTGTAGCACCTTGCAAGAAATTGAGGTATCGCCGGTCTTTCTTATGTTAAGTCTTTTGTGTTATTTATTATTTTATATTTTCTTTTTCTTATTTTTAACTATTAGACATTTTCATCTCACTTTGCATGATTTAAGCTTTGTTATATGTGAGTTTGAATGTAATTTTGTTTGTAGCTTCATAAATGTATGTAACTGTTTTATTAATTTAAGTCTTCATGGAATTTGAATGTTGGCCTAATACTTTTGACTCTTTTTAATGATGTTTTTGTAAATATATTTTTTTACTTGTTTGTAACTCACTTTCTAAATTTTGACTCAGTTCAAGCTAATCCTTCTAGTTTTGACTAAGTTGAAACTTTTGTCCATAAATTTGAGTCTTTAAGTTTCGTAAAATATACAACTTCTTTTTAAATATAGAGGATGATATTTTAAAGAGTTAAGGGGCAAAAATATGTTGGAAGTTTCTACGAATGGGGTAAAGTATACTTTTAATACTTTATATTTGTATCAAGTTAAGTTTTGGTCTCTTAAGTTTGAAAAGTGCACTTTTAGTCTTTTTTTATTAACACCGTTAGTTTTCGTTAACGGGATATTCTGACTAGAAAAATTTTAATGGTGAATCTGTAGTTAAATGCTGAAAAAGAACACTTCAATTGTAATTCTTTAGTATAATCATTTATATTTTATAATTTATCCATATCTTATCAACATTTAACTATAGAATCATTATTTAGATTTGTTGAGTCAGAATATTCCGTTAACTATAAGTGACAATATTAATAAAAAAGGACTAAAATTGCACTTTTCAAACTTAAAGGACTTTAGGCAAACATAAAGGACCAAAAGTATACTTCAACCTATATTTTTACTTAAGAATTTGCCTCTTCCAAAGGAATAATACTTTTAATGATATTTATTATAATATAATTTGACAAATCCAAATATCTTTCCATTTTTTGTATTTACACAACAATAACATTTTTCCTTGTTTTTATTCTCATTTTAATATAACGAAGAGCATGCTTCCATCATAAAAATAGAACATATGGCATATCGCCACTCCACTCTTTATGTATTGGATAAGGCAAGAAATTGAATCCAAATTCAACTCACATGGATAATCTCAACAATGAATGGATGAATCAATTTGTAAGGGAAGATAATCCAAATGCGCCATCGTTGTCACCAGAGGAAATCAAAACAAAATTCATCAAGAAATGCAATGGATAAAGGCCCAATCAAATCATTCATATCTAGTGAAAGGCTTTAAATGGTACAGATGCAAATAAATAATATGATAGGTTCACCATGTCTTTGAACAACATAAAGAGTTTTAAATGCTTGGAAGACGAAAAGATTGCACTCCTTAGGTGGGGAGAAGCCATAAAAGTGCTCTTGGTTTACCAATGGAGAATGATTAAATGTCTCTTTGTCTCGCTAAGATCACTTTGACATTCAAAGTGGGATTTACATAAAGGATGGTAGCCCAAAAAAAATAATAGGGTTAAGGTGCATTTTGACCAATTATTGGTAATGAATGTATAAGAGTTATTACTATCATGTTTTGCCACTCTCAGGATTATTATGGATATAAGTTTTGTTTTACCTTAAACAAAATGTTTAAGTGCATATTTATATGAGTCTATATGAGGAAAATTATGAGCTAGAAAGGCATTGTTATAGGGAAAAAATATAAGTGATGAAAGAACTATTTGTTATTGTTGTTGAGGAAGAGATGTGGCGTGATTCCATAAATTGTTTGCATATTGTGCTTTCTTCTCACCTTTTTTAATGAATTTTGAGGATAAAATTCTATTTAGGTGGGGAGAATTGTAACATTCCAATTTTTTAAAGTATTTAAATAATAATAATAACATCATTACTTTATAGTAAATGGAATGTGTCATATAATTATTCAAGTAAACAAAATTTACTAAAAATATGATTGTACAAATGAAAATTTAGTCTAAAAAATAATAGATTAAAACAATATTTTAAGGGTTTGAGGATATAGTAAAAGTAAAAGTAAAAGGTGAAAAGAGAAAGAAGTTAAAATTAAAATCAATAAATGGAATAAAATTGGAAAACATGGGTCTTTAGTTGTAATCTACCCCAAAGTTTAATTTAATAAAACATCAATCCTACTCTTCATGTTCATTCGTGAGCTGCGCCATGGTCTTCTTCCTCCTTTGTCTGCGATGCCAAATACCAGTCCAGGCTATTACATTACAGATTATTTAGGTACTCATATATATATATATATATATTTCATTTCGCAAACCTTCCTTCATGAAAAATTTGAAGATCTGTAATTCAACAATTTTTATTGGCTTAAATCCAAACTTTAATTTGGGGATTTTGTATGATAGAGTTAATTTGATGTTAACTTATTATGCGAATGAGTTGTTTAATATGAGGAAAATATTTTAGTTGAGTTAGACTAAATAATGGGTGTGTTAGTGTAATATTGGGATTTTTGGGTAACTAGTTCATAACTTTAAATTTATATAATTAAGTTAATTGTTTAATTTGCATATTAAATTTGTATCTAAATTATTGTGTAGCTTGATTTGTAACTAGCCTGTGGTTGTGGTGCTTTGTTTCCTCAAAGTTTGTACGAATAAGTTTAGAGTTGAGTTAATAACTGTGGTTAAATTGCATTATATACATGATTCGGACTGTAAGGTTTTCTTAACCATATTTTTCATATTGTATTATGTTGTGAAATGTGATATTAAATATAAATGTAGCTATATTAGTATGTTTGTAAACTTATTTCAGTGAAGCAATGTGTGTGGATTGTAACATCCCAAATTTTCAAAAAGAATTAATAAGGGAATATTTAGGTTTTTGGGGTATTGTTTAAATTTTAAAAAGCCTTATGAATAAATTTGGAAATTAAAGCATATCTTCAGCTAGTTGGAAATTAAAGGAAAATAGTAATTAAAATTTTAAAGAAGGGCATAATGGGAAAGAGGAAATAAAAAATGACAATATCCCCCCTAGTTGGAAATATCTTCAGCTAAAGAAGGGGCAAAATGGTAAATCACTATTTAAAATATCATCACCCATCCTTATCTCTTATTCTCTTCTCTCATGTGCTCCATTATTCATCACCTTTCTCTCATTCCCGATTCCTTTCTTTCTCGCCTCACCTCCCTCTGGTTCCTTTGAGCTGTAGCGGCAGATAACGGCTTTTTCAGCAGAGACTAGCGACGAAGTGGGGCGGAAACATGCAGGAAACTTGGGTTGGCTTTAAGTAAACATTTTTGCTTCATTTTCCTCTCTTCTCCGGTCCGATTTGAGAGAGTTTTGGGAAGGGATTAATTTGAGTTTAGGGGGTTTTTGAAGTTTCTAAACCTATCAAAATGAAGCTTAGGCTTCAATTTATGTGATTTGGGAAGAGATTTCGAGTGAGGAATTGAGTTTGGCCAAGTTGTCCCAAAATCCCCAAATCTCTTCACTGTTCACTATCGACCTACACGTGAATTTGAGTGAAAACGAATGAAAACATTAATCAAACATGCATAAGAGTAAGATTGGGTTAGGAAAGGGGATTATACGTTGAATTTTGGGGTGTGTTCCTTGGCTATCCGATGTTTCCCTTGTTGGTTCGAAACTCTATTCCTCTCTCTCTCTGTTAATTTGATTTCTAAGCATAAGAAAAGGGTGAGGGAACTGATATTGGATTGTGTAGGGTTGTTTCTTGATTGATTGTGAAATTTGTTTTCTCTCTTCTTGCTGTTCTGCTTCGGTCAGTGATGAGGAAGAGGAGTTAATGATATTTTTCAATTAGTTGATGTGTTATTTTGAATTCCGATGAATGGAGTTTGATTTTGTGTTCTAGTTGTTCTGTTGGTTTAGCGTTTAAGAGAGGATTAATAATTAATGGTGGTAGGATTAATTTGGAATCACAATTTATATGTTAAAGTTGCTTGTTTATGGTTGATTGAATAGTTTTTCTTTCTTCCATCTTGCTTGTTCTGGCTGCTGGCTTTATGACAAAAGAAGGAGGGAGATTTTGATGTTTAACTTTAATTAAACTTGTTGTAATTGTTGATATGTGCTGGGTTTTTGAGGTTTTTGAAGTTATGTTGCTTGTTTTTGAATTGGGCGATTTTCTGCTCTGTCTTGGGCAATTGAAGTGTGCCATGTATGTTTGATTCTTTTGCTCTGTGACTTTGTTTTGATACGATGAAGGGAAATGGATTTGTGTTCCTTTTCTCCTTTCTTTTCTATTTGGTTTTTAATCAATGATGAATAAATGTGGAGGAAGAATGATTTTTCGAAAATAGGGAAAAATCTCCAGATTTTTACAAAGCTTAGCTTATGCAAAGTAGAATGAAAGGTAAAGGGTTATTTACGCTTGCAAATGAGGAATATAAGTAAATGTATGTGTGTTATGATGTTTGAGGTTTAGTGAATTGTGAGGAGGGCTTGAGGGTGCTTGATTTAATATTGAAAGTCTCTTGTTGTTCCCTATGTGTAACTAATTCTTATTGTTGGGGGATTTCTATGTTCTTTGTAATGTTGTTGGAGATATAGATATGGAATTAGCATGTGATTATAAATGTTGTATGATTGAGTTCAAGAAAGTTTTGGCTTTAATTTGTGATGTAATGAATTGAAAGTGTGTATTGTTGGATCTAGTATGTGGATTGTGGGTCAATTGGTTGTTGTGATGAATTTAATGACAAGTAAATAACCATGGTTGCAAGTTTATAATTATTTGATTGAATTGTTAATTGATGATGTTATTTTAAAAATGAATTTTGTGCTTTATTCTATTCGAATTCCTGTATTTGGATATGTAAGTCGTGAATTAGACTTTGAGGTATAAAGTAAGTGATTGATAGGAAATGTAAGTTTGATCTAAAATAGTAAGGATATTCTTATGCTTGTGTTATGTGTATATTAATAAATGATTGTACAATGTTTGTTGATGATTATGTGATTAGCAATTAAGTTAGAAACTAGGATTTAATTATATATTAGAAATAGGAAGGGTAGTACTATAGGAACGTGAGAGACGCCTAATTATTATGAATAAGTTTAGATATTAATATATTATTTCGTATTATGAATACTTACAAGAAGGGATAGTGGAGTTGAATCTCCATGGAGAAGAACCAAACTACAAGTAATTCCAAAAGTCAGGTAGCAGTTTATTTCATAACACAACTTTTGCATGTATAATTTTGTAATATTTGTTGCAAGTTTACATTATGCATGAAGGTGATAAACCTTGTTAATTCTTGCATGGAAGTTTTACTTCCCAGTTTATGGAGTACTCCAACGCTAGGTGGGTCGCAACCCTTAGTGAGATTAGTTATCATAACTTAATTGTTATGAAAGAGAAACCCTGCAAGTACAATTACTATTTAACAAACATATTGTTAATAGTGGCTGGTAGAGCATATAGCGTAGGAAGTATGTGTAAGTGTACTATTTGTATAGGTTTATAAAATGTATACATGGCAATGCATGCATGAAAATAACAGTGTATGATATAAACTACGTTGAATTGCTGTTTCAGAGAAGCTGGAAAGAGGAGTAGGCTTTTGAGGCTAAGGTAATACGAAGGAGTAGGAATGCCTGCTATGTTTTGTACCACTGTAGATAGCTAATTTATAACCTAGTTACCTGTGTGTGATATAAGTTTAAGTGTAGAACAAGCTGGTAACTTGTAAATTAGTTAAAATATAACTGTATATATATATGTATATGTATGTATATATTTCTAATGATTAGTACATCGGTGTATTCAGATAAGAGGGTTATTAGTTGAGGTAACCTCAGTGTTTTAGGAGTAGGAATGGTAGGAACTAGGAACCTATAAGTAGATATTATATATATAAAGAGGTTTCTGCTCCCTAAGCACTATCAATAAGGGGTAGGACCATAAGAAGATTCAAGTTATTTAATTGTTTTATGAACCACTCTATTTTACAAAAAGTTTTAAGTTGTTCCAATTTGTCTGAAAAGCCCATTGCAACGAAAGTGAAGTTGGAATAATGTTTGAAAAGAAAAAGTTTTAAATTTTTCGTACTTTCGGGCTTCTGAAATTCGCAAAAGTGGTTATACATCAATTAAAATGCTCTAGTATAGTGGTAAAAATTTAGGTGTTACATGGATAGTTTGATTATGTGGAACTATGTTTTTGTGTATTGAATAATTGTGATGAAATAACTATTTTTGAATTGAAGATTGGATTTATTATTGACTTGTGAAGTACTATGATGGGATAATTATATAATGTGAAATGACTTGTTGATGGAATTAATTAACATTGCATATGTGTGAGGACTTTGTGGGAGGATTTTGTTCTTGAAGCCCACGTGGCATGCCTACACTACCGTACACAGTTCTTGGTCTTTAGTTAAGCCCTTGTACCATAGTCCAATAATGGACGGTGTAGGTATAAATGAGGAAGACACCTCTCTTACCATAGTTCAACAATGGGCAGTGTATGTATGGGAGGGGAGCTATTGACTTATTGTGAGTGGAGTGATCTTTGGTTGGAATACTCAGCACAAAAGGTCCGGATTCACGTCAAGAGTCATAAGGTGGAGTAAGGTGGATGGGTGGGCTTTTGCATATTTATTTTCATGCACTGTATATGTGTGTACTATGTAAGTTTGTAAATGTGTGTATATATATGTAGTTGATTATAATAATTATAAAGTTTGTTGCTACTTCACTAGCTTACATTTCGTTCTTGTATATCTTTTAATTTGATTTCAGTTACTGGAGCTTTATGTTTTACCTTGTTGACTTTAACATTTTTCAGGAGAGCCCTCTAATTTGGGACAGTGTGAAAGGAAGCAGGCTGAGGCATTGACATTTTTCAGGAGAGCCCTCTAATTTGGGACAATGTGAAAGGAAGCAAGCTAAGGCATATGCACTTGTAGCCTTTTATGCCTCCTTTTTGTATGATGTTGTGGGTTTAGTATATTGCCATCTAGGTTCATCATATTTATACTCTGGGTGTGTTTGGATTGGCTTCTGAGAAGTAACTTTTTTCAATCTAACTTTTTTAGAAATAAGATTGGAAAAAAGTCAAATTGTGTGAAGTCATGTTTATGTTTGGATATGTGATGATAGAAGTTGCTTTTTTTCAATATGACTTTTAGAAACATGTTTGGATGATTATTTTGAAAAGCAAGTTTAGATGAAAAATTACTAAAAAGGACATTATTGTTATTAAACAATACATATATAATATGCATATATTCTTATAGTTTAGAAAGAAAAAGTGAAATTTGGGGCTTTTTGAGGAATTTAAAGGCTTATTTTCTCCCTTATTTTAAAGAAAATAATTTTAAAAAAAATTATATTTTTTAGCTCAAAGGATGATATTGTAGGACAAAAAGTTAGAGATTATTATGGTAAATTTTTGGAGGTTAAAAGGAAATTTTAGATTAAAAGAAAATATCTTATTTGAGAATTTTAGGGGTCTAATAGTCTAATTTTCCTACTCAATTATTAAATAATAAACAACAAAAGGCGTGTATATATATGTAGTTGATTATAATAATTATAAAGTTTGTTGCTACTTCACTAGCTTACATTTCGTTCTTGTATATCTTGTAATTTGAGTTCAGTTACTGGAGCTTTATGTTTTACCTCGTTGACTTTAACATTTTTCAGGAGAGCCCTCTAATTTGGGACAGTGTGAAAGGAAGCAGGCTGAGGCATTGACATTTTTCAGGAGAGCCCTCTAATTTGGGACAATGTGAAAGGAAGCAAGCTAAGGCATATGCACTTGTAGCCTTTTATGCCTCCTTTTTGTATGATGTTGTGGGTTTAGTATATTGCCATCTAGATTCATCATATTTATACTCTGGGTGTGTTTGGATTGGCTTCTGAGAAGTAACTTTTTTCAATCTAACTTTTTTAGAAATAAGATTGGAAAAAAGTCAAATTGTGTGAAGTCATGTTTATGTTTGGATATGTGATGATAGAAGTTGCTTTTTTTCAATATGACTTTTAGAAACATGTTTGGATGATTATTTTGAAAAGCAAGTTTAGATGAAAAATTACTAAAAAGGACATTATTGTTATTAAACAATACATATATAATATGCATATATTCTTATAGTTTAGAAAGAAAAAGTGAAATTTGGGGCTTTTTGAGGAATTTAAAGGCTTATTTTCTCCCTTATTTTAAAGAAAATAATTTTAAAAAAATTATATTTTTTAGCTCAAAGGAGGATATTGTAGGACAAAAAGTTAGAGATTATTATGGTAAATTTTTGGAGGTTAAAAGGAAATTTTAGATTAAAAGAAAATATCTTATTTGAGAATTTTAGGGGTCTAATAGTCTAATTTTCCTACTCAATTATTAAATAATAAACAACAAAAGGCGTGTATATATATGTAGTTGATTATAATAATTATAAAGTTTGTTGCTACTTCACTAGCTTACATTTCGTTCTTGTATATCTTGTAATTTGAGTTCAGTTACTGGAGCTTTATGTTTTACCTCGTTGACTTTAACATTTTTCAGGAGAGCCCTCTAATTTGGGACAGTGTGAAAGGAAGCAGGCTGAGGCATTGACATTTTTCAGGAGAGCCCTCTAATTTGGGACAATGTGAAAGGAAGCAAGCTAAGGCATATGCACTTGTAGCCTTTTATGCCTCCTTTTTGTATGATGTTGTGGGTTTAGTATATTGCCATCTAGATTCATCATATTTATACTCTGGGTGTGTTTGGATTGGCTTCTGAGAAGTAACTTTTTTCAATCTAACTTTTTTAGAAATAAGATTGGAAAAAAGTCAAATTGTGTGAAGTCATGTTTATGTTTGGATATGTGATGATAGAAGTTGCTTTTTTTCAATATGACTTTTAGAAACATGTTTGGATGATTATTTTGAAAAGCAAGTTTAGATGAAAAATTACTAAAAAGGACATTATTGTTATTAAACAATACATATATAATATGCATATATTCTTATAGTTTAGAAAGAAAAAGTGAAATTTGGGGCTTTTTGAAGAATTTAAAGGCTTATTTTCTCCCTTATTTTAAAGAAAATAATTTTAAAAAAATTATATTTTTTAGCTCAAAGGAGGATATTGTAGGACAAAAAGTTAGAGATTATTATGGTAAATTTTTGGAGGTTAAAAGGAAATTTTAGATTAAAAGAAAATATCTTATTTGAGAATTTTAGGGGTCTAATAGTCTAATTTTCCTACTCAATTATTAAATAATAAACAACAAAAGGCGTGTGACCCGTCATTCCAACCCCTAGAAGCCAGAAGCCAGAAGTTCCAACTTCCAGTTTTTTCCCATAAGCCCGTTTGAAGCCATAGGATCTTCTCCAAATAAGTCAAACAAAACATCTCCAATGGAGTGAAAATGGCTTCTGCGTTGTGGCTAAGCTTTTGGGGGTCTAAAAGCTATAACAAACATACCCTCTAATAACTCTGTTGCATTCAAACTTCTCTATGACGTGGTGGATTGCTTCTTGTTAGCCAAATTTCCATAGGACTATTGTATTTGTTTTATGTGTGGATCCACTGTTAATGTGGTTTGAAAATTAATTAGGGTAAAGTTGCTGATTTAGTACTATACTATTATGGAAGTTGCTGCCAACATAAATAACAATTTCGAGTCGTAAATATAGTATTAATCAATTAAATTCGTAGCTTGATTAGTAACGCCGTTAATTGGTCCAAACTTCCGTTAGATTTCGCTGACGTGGCGGTTTTTTTTTGCTTGTGAAATGGCAATGACAGGTGGCATTTTTATTATTATTTTTTTATTTTTTTTATTTTTTTTATTTTTTATTTTTTTAGTTTTTTTAGTTTTGATAACAACAGGCAGATAGGGCCTTGCCCCTAAACCCGGATTCTCTCCGATATCCAGCACCTTTTTCTGAGTCCCTGGCCTTCTCAACTGGATCAGGTAACCCAGGTTTATTTATTTTTATTTTTTTGGTAACAACAGGCAGATAAAGCCTTGCCCCCAAACCCGGATTCCCCCCGATATCCAGCACTTTTTTCTGAGTTCCTGGTCTTCTCAACTGGACCAGCTAGCATATATAATTCTACTCCGGATTAATCGGTTGCCCGGGTTACCTAGTCCAAAAATAAAAAAAATAAACCCAGGTTACTTGGTCCAAAAATAAAAAAAAATAAATCGGGGTTACTTGGTCTAGTTGAGAAGGCCAAGGACTTAGAAAAAAGCGTCAGATACCGAGGGGGAATATGTGTTTGTGCGTCAAAGGCCCTATCTACCTGTTGTTACCCAAAAAAAATAAAAAAACTTGGGTTACCTAGTTTAGTTAAGAAGGCCAGGGACTCAGAAAAAGGTGCCGAATACCGAGGGAAATCCAGGTTTGGGGGCCAAAGGCCCTATCTGCCTGTTGTTATCAAAAATAAAAAAAAATAAAAAATAAAAAGAAAAAATAAATAAAAAATAAAAAAATAATAAAAAAATGCCACTTGTCATTGCCACATCACAAGCAAAAAAAAACGCCATGTCAGTGAAATCTAATGGAAGTTTGGACCAATTAACGGCGTTACTAATCAAGCTACGAATTTAATTGATGAATACTATATTTGCGACTCGAAATTGTTATTTATGCTGGCAGCAACTTCCATAATAGTAGAGTACTAAATCAGCACCTTTACCCAATTAATTATGTCATGGATATTTGGATTATGTATTATAGCTATTATGTCTCTAAGTGGGGTTTAGTTATATATGTGATAGACTTGTGGGTTGGGATTTGTAACTCAAATTCTATTGTTCATTGTGTCTTGTGTTTGGAAACTGTAGTGGGTTTGTAGGCTGCTTTTGTGCCTTAGACCCCGATATTTATTTGATGTTAGACTTGTGTGCGTTCTTTTGTGCCCTAAGTCCTATTGTGGTTGTTGTGCTTATTCAAAGAAATTTGTGAGATGTGTTTCAATGAAGGTGAATCCTTTTCATAACCATGATAGTGCTTGTATATTAGCTTTCTTCTTTTCTATCATAGTTATCCTTATTATTGGTTTAATTCTTTCTAACCATAATAGTATTCAAAATGTATCTTGTCTCTTTTCCTTCATGTTTGAGGTTCTTAAAGTGTAGTTGATCTCTTTAAACCATGGTAGAGCTTTTGAAAGTATAATTAAACTCTTTTATACTATGGTTAAGTTTTTAAACTCAAGTTTTTCCTTTTCTACTATGGTAGTATTTCAAATAACTTTTATATTTTCTACCATAGTAGTGGTTTTTGAAATTATTCGAATAAATGTTTGGTTAAGTAAGAGCGTTTCAACACATCTATCTCAACATTCTTACCTATGCTACCCCCACTTTATGTTGATGTTGTCCCTACAAAGTCTAACATTTACTACCATATAACACTGCAAAACAAACTTCTTCTCTAGATTTGTTATGATCAAAACAATCAATCGACACTACAAAAAAGCGGGGTTTACTGGCGATTCATTTAGTAGCGGAAACACAAAACCGCTACTAAATACATATTAATAGCGGTTTATGGAGCACACCGCGACTAAATGGGTTAGTTTGACCAATTTGAATATAGTGGCGTAAATTAGTAGCAGTTATTGTCAAACTAACCGCTGCAAAGGTCGCACCCTTTGGCAGGAAAATTAGTGGCGGTACATTAGTAGCGGTTTCATTGCCAAAACTGCGGGTAAATTGAAGGTCATCAATAAGTGGCCTTTTTTTTAATTTAGTAGCGGTTTACACTCAATCGCCACTGACTGAATGGACGCATTAATTGCAGGGTGATATGAGTGGCGCTTTTTTTTGCAGTTAGTGGCTGTTTTAGTTGAAAACCGCCACTAACGGAACGGACGCATTTATTGTAGGCGCGAATTAGTGGTGGTTTTGACTGAATAACCGCTACAATTAGTAGCGGTTTTTGTAACCGCTACTAAATGCAAGTACTATTTAACCTCCCGTCTTTTCATTCATAAAAGCACGAGGAATTTGGTGAAAAAGACGTTTGCATGTGCATTCTTCGTATTTTTCGAAAATTACAAACAGATTCCAAATTCCAGATTCGGCACCAATCATGGCAGGAAAAAATGACTGCAGTAAAGGAAAGAGGCCTATGATTGGTGAAGAAGAGGAAGAAGAGCAACAGCACCTACAACAACAGAGAGAGGAGGGGCGTATAGAAGCGGAGCGGCAACTTATAGAGCAAGAAGAGATTCTCGAGCATATTATCAACCAATTCTACAATGAGAACTCGCCACAGATTCCGAATTTGGATGACTTTGAAGAATGGTTGCATGAGGAGGAAAACATGGAAGCGGGCGTTCTAAACAGTCCGGTGGAAGAGCAACCGGATATCACGTACAAGTGCAGGGTAAGGGAATTAAATTTTTTGCCTCTTTTATTAGATAATTCGAATTTTTACTCGGGTTTAACAGTATTGTGGAAATTGTACAGACCCTTCTGGTAGTACCACGAAGAGGACGTTGACTGTGCAAGATGCGTACAACCTCCCGACTGCTCATAAGGTGAAGGTGGACTGGAACCTGTTCACCCTTCAACCTAGAGGAAAGGGAGGTCAACTGTTCGGAAAATTCTATGGGAATGTTGGCCAGAATTTCCAGCATTTCTCGATTGACGCTTTGGACTGGAGGAAGATTGATATGGGGGCGAAGGAATTTGTGTGGAGGGAAATCGTGAAGGTCGGTTGAATTTAGTTATAGTTTATTATTTATTATTTTTAGTTATTATTATTGGAATATTATTTGATCACTGATAAATTTCATATTTTGCAGAAAAAGTTTGACGTGCGAGACATGTTCAAAAGTTTTGCACAAGGGAAGATAGGTGACACTTGATAGTGCTGGCTGTCACCCAAGAGGGGGGTGAATTGGGTGATGGAATAAAAGCTTAAACTCTTTTTCAAATCTTCTCTTTTCAAGAATCACAATGAAGGCAATCTTTAAAATCCCTTTTGGTTTATCACTGAGAATATTTCAAAATATGAAATGCGCTAAAGAGTATACAGGTTAGATATGCTGGAAGCTAAGAGAGTTAAGGGAAGAGATAATGCAAATAGAGTTTATCCCGGTTCGGTCAACCCAGACCTACATCCAGTCCTCAGGCTCCACCTGAGATTTCCACTACCCTCTTGTTTAAACCGGGCACAAGAGAAGCCTTTACAACCCACAAGTTTAGCCGGGCACTTGTGAAGCCTTTACCACAGGTTTTACAGCACGGGATCACATGCCAACCTTTTCACATAGTTTTAGAATTTTCTCTAAACACTCCCCCTTACTACCCGTAAGGTTACAACCCTGTTCTTAAAGCACTAAGCTTTAGAACAACCTCAAACAATAGAGGATTTTAGATAATAGGTTCACTTAATGAACGGATTGTGATAATCACTTAAGTACAGATGAATATATGATGAAACTACAATTCTAGAGCTTATCAATCTGACAATGTGTGTTCAAGCTCTATTCTTCTAAATCACTCGATTCATCATTTCTGGGCTTACTTGAATATGACTGTTACTCTGTGTAGAGCCTCTGATTTTCATCTCATGTCATCTTGTCATGTAAATGCGTCGTGTGTGCGTGCGTTTTTTTTCTAATGTCTTCAAGTCTTTATATATGGTATTATACTTTTCTTATCCGTTGGAGACTTGGAGAACTAGTCGTTGACACTTTTATTTCTTCTCTTGCTTTAACTAATCTTGCAGAGGATAAGATAAGAGAGACAGAGACTGTGAGTAACGTTATCCTGCTACTACCTGCCACTGTACTTGCATGTCAGCTTTTTCATTAGCGCTAGCTCCCTTGGCTATCGCTATCTTAACAGTGTGAGTCCTGCACTTAAGCTGTTAGCTAAAACACGTACTCATGCAGTGGATGTTATTGATAGTGCATTTCATTAGCTCAAAGAGATAGAGATAATATATCAGCTAAGGTATTTCAAAGCATTCTCTATCGATAGACATAAACATTATTGCTAGCATATTCTTTTAGTTCAACGTTCAGCATACTAGCTATATCATTTCAATAAGTATTCTTATATCAATAGCTAATCCCATTATCGCTAGTTACTTGATTGCTCATTAGCTTAAGGATACTGAGTTATATGAATATTCAAAGTAATTTTCAGGTATCCTGTTATCGATAGCTAAATTTGTTAGCGCTAGCAACTATGTTATCGGTAGTTAACTCATTTGCTCTCAGGTACTAGCTATCTGAATGTTTATTATCTGAAGTACTCTGTTATCGATAGCTTAACCTGTTATCGCTAGCTGATTCCATTAGCTTAAGGACTTGATTTATTTTTCTGCTTATTGTTCTTCCTTTTATTTATCCATATTATCAATGATCTTCTAGCGATAGAATATTTCTTAGCGATAGATATTAACTTTGTTATTTCTAAGTTTTTATTTGCTATAGCTCTTTGTCTATTAGCGATAGGCACTAGCTCTAGCGATAGTGATATGTTACCAATCAGATTTTACTTATTAAATTCAAAGGTAACTTATACTTATTTACTTATGTTATCTATGGGGTCAGTCCTCATCAAAACTTAAGATTCTAACATTCTCCCCCTTTTTGATGATGACAAAACATAAGGAATAGATAAGGAGAATAATAGAGTTGATAGAATTAATTCAGTGTTGAGATCATAGTTCATATATTGCAGAAAGAATTACTAAACATAAACTATAAAGCTAATAAACGTGCAATTATGAATGATGCATATGAGAATGGCTTCAGGCTCTTTAATTCAGTCAGACTCAGAATCATCCTTCCAATTTGATGTGTCTAATTCATAATCTCCAGATTCACTGCTTATTCTCCCAGAATCAGTTGAAGGCTCTTCCAAGGATTCAGGGTCAATCTCAACCTCAACCTCAGTCTTCTTCTTCTTCTTCTTCTTCTTCTTCTTCTTCGAAGTAGCTTTCTTCTTCTTTGGAGGAGAGGAAGGCTTAAGCTTCTCCAACATTCTATCAAGAAATGACTGTTGTTTCTGTTTCTTCTTAGGAGGAGGCTTAGTTGATTTTCCTTTCCCCTTTGACACTGCTTTCCTCTTTAATGACTTGGGGGCTGACTTGGGTTCTTCAATCACAATTCCTTTAGTTGCCCTGATTTTCTTTTCTGGGGGTTTAGGAGTAGATTTCTTGATCCTTGATCTCTTAGGAACGGACTGAACCTCTGATTCTTTTTCTTTCCCACTAAATTCCAGGTTCTGGGAGGTTGTCTGGATAGGATTCACTTCTTTCTCTTTTTTAGTTTCTGCCCTTGCTGCATCTCTGTCCTCTCTTTCCTTTTGAGACTGAGCAGTTCTTTCTAAAAATTCTTCAACTTCCTCATGCAGCTCTTGTGCTCGTTGAATATAATGAGGAAGCAGATTTACAGAAACTGGTTGATACTCCCCCTCATATAGAACCATGGCCATACTCATGTCTTCCTCTTGCGCTTCATTACCATCAGGAGGAATGATTGTGGCGCTGTCTTCCTTATCAGATGCATCCTCCACTAGGCCTTCTTCTGCCATGCTTTCCACATTTTGCTCCCTTTGTTTCTCCCCCTTTTTGTCATCATCATTGGCAGGGGTAGGTGAAGAGAGTTGGTCAGGAGTTTGAGAAGAGATGGCAGGGGTAGCGATAGAGGTTGGCTGAATTGGTGGTGAAGTATGGGTGCTATCGCTAGGGATGGGGCTAGCGATAGGGGTTGCTGGTGGTGTTGGGACTTTGGTTGTTGAGGAGGGTGAGGCTTGTATTTGTGGACTAGCTCTAGGGGAAGGGTTAGCGATAGGAGTTTCTAGTAATGATGGAATTTTGGTTTGGGGTGAAGGTGGAGATGTTGATGTAGGTGGTGATGTAGGTGATTGGGCATGTGAATGGTAGCTAGGAGAAGGACTAGAATGTTTGAAGGTGGGAGGAGAGGGGTAATAAGATAGATGAAGAGAAGAATTGGTAGGGGTTGAGTGTTTGGGAGAGGAATGAGAAGGTGATTGAAAATAGAGAGGGGAATGATGATGTGATGAATTACCTTCATATGGAGGAGCTGTTCCCCTTTGTTTGACATACTCAGGGAGGAGGCATAGATTATCTTCTAAATTTTTCACCTAAGTCTGTAGCTCCAGAATAGGCTTCATCAACTCTGCTTTTTGAGCTTCTAAGGCAAGGTTGAATTCAGCAGAGACCCTGAAGATAATTTCTTCAATTGCATCCTTGGAAGGAATAGAAGTCTTGACAACAGAAGGAGCAGAAGGAGGAGAAGGAGGAGTCCTCTGAGATTGAGTGTCTTCTTCAATAGGCTGAGACTGAGCTGATGTAGAAGGAGCATGAGAAGCTTCAGAAGCAGAACTAGCACCATTTTCTTGAACAAGAATCCCTATTTTTCTGAGTGTGGTGATGGTAAGCTATTTACACTTTTTGTTGTCTCTTTCCCCTATAGATTTGATCTTGGAGAACTCCATGATGTAAGACATCAACTGAGGATAGGGAAGAGGGCCCTTGGTTGATTTTTCAGATAGAAACTTGTGGAGCTCCATAGACACCAGTTGCCCAGGGTTGAGTGGGATCCTTGAGATCAAGTTAGGCAGCCAGGGATTGTCTATCTTGGGAAAGCTGCTGAAATTCCCTGCCTTGTGAGTCATTAATCTGGTATATACATAGTGAAGGATTCTGTTGACCACAGGCATGTTGGCTGGCTTATTGGAGTCAGTCTCATAAATCTCCTCAAGTTCCTCTTTGGAGTAGGGTTCAGGGGAATACCACTTGTTGTACTCTGCTTCAAATATCCCCAGAATTTTGTTGATAGCTAACCAGTTAAAGGAGATACCCCTTCCTCTTACAGAAGCCTCAAAAACTATATTGACCAGCTTCGATTTCTTGTATTCTGGCTTGGCTTTCATGCTCGAGTAAAATGATCTCAGCACTTCTTCATTATAATCATTCTTAATGCTGAGCCAGCTCCTGTAGGGTAGAAGCCAGGCATCCAAGTCGAAACCATTCTGCTTGAAATATTCCAAATCCACCCAGACTGTAGTCCTATCTAGGGTTTTTCGTTTTGCGAAGAGGGCGCTTGGAGCTTCGAGGGGTTCTTCTGAGTAGGGCAAATCAGAGGTAGTTCGCTTTTGACGTTTGGAACTTGATTCAACCACTTCTTTGGAGAAAGACACAGTCTTCTGGTTTCTGGACTTCTTGCTAGCGGATTGAGACGAGGGTTTAGCGCTAGAGGTTGCCTCAACATCACTCATATTTGGAACTTTGGTTCTGGCCATTTTTAGGGTTTAGGATTTTGAGAGAGATTGTAGGCTTGAATGCTCTGAGAGATTTGGAGTAGAATAGAAAATGCAGATGAATAATGAATGCAGAATGCAAATGACCTAATTTTATAAGTTTCAGAAATTACCATTAATGATGAATACTCGCTAAACGTTTCGCATTCTGAGCCTTTCAAGTGACTTGCTATCGCTAGTAAGAGCTGCTATCGCTAGCAGGCATGACCCCACGCTGAGCAAGTGATTTAGACTTCAGTTCACTTACTCCTTCCATCTATCGATAGCTGTCTTTGCTATCGATAACGCTTTTGGCTAGCGATGGCAATCTTTGCTCAACCAGCTTTTGTCCTGCATACATCTAGCGATAGTGAAACTCACTATCGATGGGTCAGTTCTGCAAAACTTAAGATTTGACATTCAGAACAGATTATATTGAGCAAGTTTGATATTAATGATGCAAAGTGATGACAACAATATATTTGAACACCAATATCTATTCAGCAAGAAATCAACACTTTGATGCATATGAGATTAGTTCATAGATTCTGAAGACAAGTCAATTCTTAAGAACAGAATGTGTGACACAGAGTAACACAAGTGTTATAAGTTCTTTTACGCTCAAATGATATTATTCAGTATGACTGTTGAGCAAAGTTATTACTTGAACTGTTAATGATCGAAATGGGATTTTTATGAGCATCAGATTTAGGTCTCTTATAATGAAACATAATTTGATGGTTTTTCATGATCAATGATAATTTGTAAAAATATTTTTAATATTTGCGCCATGTCATTGAAATGAATCCAATCAAGATTTAGTAGAGAATTTATCCAGAATAATGTTAATCAATTAATAAAGAGTAGGGATAGAATTGCTCATTCAAGCTTGGAGGGGTTTTTCTTCAACGGATACTTGAAGTAGCCAGTTTCATCTCTACATATGACAGCTAGAGCTTATTCTCTATATAATGAGTAATGGCTTTGACATTCATTCTTCCAAGTGCCTTGATTTGCATAACTCTTTTATTTGCTCAATCAATGATAGCTTTCAATCCTTTTTCATAACCTGTAGAATCATAATCAAAATACAAGCTTGTTTTGAAATCATTAGTATGATTCATTTTCAGTAAAAGTATAGGAAATCTAAGATAAGGTTCGAAACAATTTGCTTATGCTTTTATGTGAAAATTCAAATAGAAATATATTTCATAAAGCATAAGAGACATTTGATAAATAACTTTCTCAGCATAGGTTCAAGATATCATGAAGCATAAATGAGACGCAGATTTAAAAACTTTAAAATCATGTTTCAAATGCTTTAATAATCAATGCTTATGTTAAAAATGATGGAAATCAATAATAAGGGAAATATGTCAGAATGCTGCATTTTTAAAGATCAAATGAGATATCCAAAGTCATACAAATAACAGCATGAGAGTGAATGCTTTGTGCTTCAGATATTGAGTCTACTATAGCATAGCAATTTTTCTTGACTATTAAGAGTTGTGTTGAAGTATTTGAGTAACAGAATAATAAGGCTCATACTCATTATTTCAAATTACTAGTCAAGTTGTTGTCAGAGAGAATTGCTATAGCTAATGATAATGACTTTAGCTAGCAAGCAATATTCCATGCTGAGTCAGTTGCTCAGACTCCACTTACTCCTTCTAGCTATCGATAGTTCCATTTGCTATCGATAATGCTTTTAGCCCATTGATGGACATCTTTGCTTGAACACACCTCTGTTCAGCATAGGCTAGCGATAGTGACTCTCACTATCTATTGGTCAGTCCTGCAAAATTTTGAGATTTGGCATGGCGAACACAGACAAAATAGATCCAGTTGATTGCATAGACATGTGATACTGATAAGCATAATTTGACAAATTCTGACATTCGATAACTCATGCATTTTTGAAAAAACATCTTATGAGGTTGAATTGAAACAGTTTCAACTTTATCTTCCAGTTTTCAAAAAATCATTTGAATGCAACTGGAGTGAACATATTTTTCAAAATATATGAATGCAATTTTATAAACATGCTGAGTTGAGATCTAAACAAATTTGAATTGTGCATTTCATAAATTCCATAACAGATAAACTATGCACAATTCCAACTTTTCAGTCATATAGCAATCTGATAGATATTTCATGACAGTATGATGTTGATTGCTAATGAAAAGGAACAATCATTCATTATCCAAACAAAATTATATTCATTCAAGTATAAGATAAGATAAGAATGATATCACCATAGCTGCATTAGTGACTTAATTTTGGCAGAATAATGTCAATTCTCTTTTGCAGATTTAGCACCAAAAGTCAAGCACGAAGTTCAACTCATCAAGACTTGAGAAAATTTCCATGTAGATCAGAGTCTTGAAGCTTTCTCTCCTTGTAACCTACAGAACTATAATTCTTTTCTTTTCTTCAGTATCCAAAATCATATGGATCTGCTCATGGTTAGTTCGTAGGTATTAACATAATTCACATGTGTCAAAAGATGTAATCAATTTGAGATAGCTGAGCATAGTGAATTAATCATGACTGCATGCACAAGGATATATATATAAATATATTCTTTTTCAAATCAATATGCATGTGTATCAGAGCTAGATTATGAATATTGTAAATATTTTGCAATTGTCTTCAGTACATAATTCAATGTTCATTCCTAAGGTTTCAGAGTGTAAAATCTCAATAAATGTTACTAATAATAGTGTAGGAGATTTTACCCTTGATATACCTCTACCTTAGGTACTTGAAGAGTTGCTTCTACTAACCCAAACAGTTCTGATATGCTTAGCACTGGGTTGCAGAGATCTCTCACGTGAAATAGAATTCAAGAATCTTCTTCTTGATGTATGAAGAATTCTATTTCTCTTGTTCTCCTTGAGATAATTGAATGGTACTTTGTGGTAACTCATTCTTGAGGTAGAACATACTCTTGTTACTGTCCACTGCTTCTTATAATTTGAACCAGATGTTGCAGTAGTGGCTTTTCCATGAGTTCTCCTTCTGTATTTAGGTTCTATGAATCTTTTTTCTTGAAGCATGAGAAACTCTTGGATTCTTCTTTCTAGCTTCTACATCATAATGTCCATTTCTCCTTGAATAAGCAGTCTGCACACATAAAGCACTAGATGGACATTTTGGTACCCATTTGTACTTGGGTCCTCCATTGTTAGCCTTGGACCTTACATGTCCTTTTGGAACCCAAACAAATTTATTTCTCACATTTGAATTTCTTCTAATATTACATGTGTGAGAAATATGACCAGATTTACCACAATAATAGCAAATAATAGAATGGTGTACAACATGGGATTTTATGCAATTATTGTGATGGCCATATGAGTACAAAAACGAATTTGCTTGTTCCTTCTTTCTAAAATATTTTCCAGCATATTTTAAAGCATTTTTATTCTTTGAAATATGATCAGTGATAGGCAGTAAATCAGCTTTATGCAAACCAGAATTGTTTTTCTCAAAAACATAGGAATTGGAACTGAATACCATAGCTGCATCTTGAGCTCCAGAGAATGATTGATCAGACTCGTTCGTGTAGAGCTCTTGGCAGTCATCCTTTTCTTGTCCTTCTGTGTTGATTGAATCTTGGAAGGGTTCTATGATCTCTCCTTCTTCAATTTCAACAAGATGGTTAGAGGCATATATGGAGTCAAGGGAATCCCAAATTTCTTTAGCACTAGAGCAAAGTCTGATTTTCTGAAAATCATTATCAGTTAAGCCTTTATGCATAATTTGCATTGCTCTAATGTTCAAGGAAAACATTTTCTTGTCTTTTTCAGTCCAATCCTTTCTTGGTTTGAAATCAAAATCTTTTGTAAGAACATTCCACATATGATAATCAAATGACTTTATACAACTCTTCATCCTAGCTTTCCAAAACGAAAAATCAATATTTTCAAGAAGAGGTGGAATGGTATGATCAAAACCTTCAGAAAACATATTACACCCAAAATCAGCCATGATCTTTTCACTTGAGATCGTTGGATCCTTTAAACAAGTGACCCGCTCTGATACCAAATGATAGTGCTGGCTGTCACCCAAGAGGGGGGTGAATTGGGTGATGGAATAAAAGCTTAAACTCTTTTTCAAATCTTCTCTTTTCTAGAATCACAATGAAGGCAATCTTTAAAATCCCTTTTGGTTTATCACTGAGAATATTTCAAAATATGAAATGCGCTAAAGAGTATACATGTTAGATATGCTGGAAACTAAGAGAGTTAAGGGAAGAGATAATGCAAATAGAGTTTATCCTGCTTCGGTCAACCCAGACCTACATCTAGTCCTCAGGCTCCACCTGAGATTTTCACTACCCTCTTGTTTAAACCGGGCACAAGAGAAGCCTTTACAACCCACAAGTTTAGCCGGGCACTTGTGAAGCCTTTACCACAGGTTTTACAGCACGGGATCACCTGCCAACCTTTTCACAGAGTTTTAGAATTTTCTCTAAACACTCCCCCTTACTACCCGTAAGGTTACAACCCTGTTCTTAAAGAACCAAGCTTTAGAACAACCTCAAACAATAGAGGATTTTAGATAATAGGTTCACTTAATGAACGGATTGTGATAATCACTTAAGTACAGAGGAATATATGATGAAACTACAATTCTAGAGCTTATCAATCTGACAATGTGTGTTCAAGCTCTATTCTTCTAAATCACTCGATTCATCATTTCTGGGCTCACTTGAATATGACTGTTACTCTGTGCAGAGCCTCTGATTTTCATCTCATGTCATGTTGTCATGTAACATGTCAGCTTTTTCATTAGCGCTAGCTCCCTTAGCTATCGCTATCTTAACAGTGTGAGTCCTGCACTTAAGCTGTTAGCTAAAACAAGTACTCATGCAGTGGATGTTATCGATAGTGCATTTCATTAGCTCAAAGAGATAGAGATAATATATCAGCTAAGGTATTTCAAAGCATTCTCTATCGATAGACATAAACATTATTGCTAGCATATTCTTTTAGTTCAACGTTCAGCATACTAGCTATATCATTTCAATAAGTATTCTTCTATCAATAGCTAATCCCATTATCGATAGTTACTTGATTGCTCATTAGCTTAAGGATACCAAGTTATATGAATATTCAAAGTAATTTTCAGGTATCCTGTTATCGATAGCTAAATGTAACTAGCAACTATGTTATCGCTAGTTAACTCATTTGCTCTCAGGTACTAGCTATCTGAATGTTTATTATCTGAAGTACTCTGTTATCGATAGCTTAACCTGTTATCGCTAGCTAATTCCATTAGCTTAAGGACTTGATTTATTTTTCTGCTTATTGTTCTTCCTTTTATTTATCCATATTATCAATGATCTTCTAGCGATAGAATATTTCTTAGAGATAGTGAATGACTTAGCGATAGATATTAACTTTGTTATTTCTAAGTCTTTATTTGCTATAGCTCTTTGTCTATTAGCGATAGGCACTAGCTCTAGCGATAGTGATCTGTTACCAATCAGATTTTACTTATTAAATTCAAAGGTAACTTATACTTATTTACTTATGTTATCTATGGGGTCAGTCCTCATCAAAACTTAAGATTCTAACAACAGTTGGAAGAACAAGAGGTTGGATCTATTCAACAAAAGGGATGCCGGTGGGAGCAGGCCGATGCAGGAGTTGATAGATGATGTCCCTGGTGGAGTCCCTCCGGATGCGTGGGAGAGATATGTCCGTTGGAGAAGGGGAGTTAGGAAAGGTATATTTAATAATTTAATTATTAAGGTATTTATCATGATCAAGAAATATTTTTTTATTAATAATCATGATTAAATTTTATTTTATGTTAACAGAAGAGGTCACAGCAAGGCATTTACAACCGATTGCATCAGAAGGTTCATCATACGGTTGGCATGAAACCATTTTCGATCGGGTACGGAGAGATGGTATGAAGCAATAAACCTTTCTTGTTTAATTTATATTCATTCAATTGTATATAATAGTAATAAATATTCAATAAGTTCATGAGGATGAAGCTGCGCAGAAAGGGAAAAAGGCTACGTACGGCCTTTTCTACCGCCAGAAACACAGGCACATTGACGGGAGTATCCAGAGAGGCTGAGGAGTAAATTGTAAGAATTTAGTTACCTTTATTTAGGTTTACCATATTTTTTATAACAATTATATTTGTAGAAAAGTCTAATATATGTTGTGTGTACAAGCTAGAATTGAAGAAGTAGAGAGAAAGCTTCAGGAGTCGCAGGAAGATAATATAGACCCCACTGCTTCACTCAGGTTCTACTAAAAACTGTGAACTTTCATTTATAGTTAGTTACTTAAATCGTCTGTTTTACACTAAAATATTGTTTATTCAGGGTGCAATAAATACTCTAAGCTTTCATTTCTAGTCAAACTCTATCACATCAAGTGCTTTTGTGGCTTCGATGATAAGGGGATGTCAATGGTGTTAGAATTATTGGGAGATGCATTTTCTGAGGTAGAAACCCCACCTTCATTCTACAAAGCGAAGAAGACTATCAACAAGTTGGGATTAAACTACAGTAAAATTCATGCATGTCCGAATGATTGTATGTTGTATTGGGGAGACAACGCAGAGTTGGACAAATGTAAGCGGTGTAATGCGTCTCGGTACAAACAGGCAAAAAGGGGTCGATGGGCAACCAAGAAGCCTGTGAGGATTCTTAGGTATTTTCCATTGACTCCAAGACTTCAGAGGTTGTATACTTCGTCTAAAACGGCTGAGCATATACGGTGGCATTCATCAGAGCCCAATGTAGATGGGAAGTTGAGACATCCTAGGGATGCTGAGGCTTGGAAAGCATTTGATGCTGAATTCCTGAAATTTGCTGCGGACCCAAGAAATGTCTGCCTAGCTCTCGCATCAAATGGCTTCAATCCGTTTGGGAATCTTAGCACTACGTACAATATATGGCCTATTGTATTGATACCGTACAACGTGCCCCCTTGGATGTGTATGAAACAAAGCTCCTTCATTCTTTCAATGATTATTCTGGGGAAGATAGCTCCTGGAAATGATATAGATGTCTACCTGAAATCGTTGATACACGAGTTAAAGGAACTGTGGAGCAACGGAGTTGAGATGTTTGACACTTACAGTAAGACACTATTCACACTCCATGCATCTTTCATGTGGATAGTTAGCGATTTCCCTGGACTTGGCACATTGTCTAGTTGGAACGTGCATACAGGGTTAGCTTGTCCTAACTGTAACTTTGATCAAGACTCTGTTCACCTTCCTCACAGTCGCAAGTGGTGCTTCATGGGTCACCGACGGTTCCTTCCTAAAGGTCACAGGTTCAGGTTGCAGAAAATTAGATTCAACGGATCACAGGAAATGAGAGATCCCCTTGTGTTGTTGTTCGGCACAGATGTTCGTCAACAGCTTGAAGATTCGACGTATAATTCAGGAAGCAAGTTGACGTTCAGCCTGGTGGTAGAAGGTCTCGTGGCCAGTCCCATGGGGATGACGTGCTGCAATGGAGAAAGAGGAGCATTTTCTTTCCGCTCCTTTATTGGAAATCTAATAAGCTTCACCATTGTCTGGATGTCATGCACATAGAGAAAAATGTGTGTGACAATGTTTTGTACACCCAGTTGCTGAACGAGTCGGGAAAGTCCAAGGACCATCTGCAAGCAAGGAAAGATCTCATAGAGAGGAAATATCATTTCCAGATTGGTTTGCACGTAGGATACTCAACGACAACAATCCCCATCCGCCTGATATGATAAATCTAGCAACTGGTTCGCTCGACCATGTCAGGAGATATACGGCATACAACGTCAACGGTTTCAAGTTCTGCACTGTTGCATGGGTTGAAGGTTCCCTAACCCAAAATTTCGGAGTGTTTGGCACATTTGGTACAAGGAGTTATGCCAGCTCACATGATACTGACATGCAATTTGGAGGTGTATCATATTATGGGAAGCTCGTTGATATCATCGAGCAAACTATCAAGGTCATTTCACCGTGCCTTTCTTCAATTGCATATGGGCGGACACCAGAACTTCTCGAGGCATTATGGTCGACAGCTTGGGCATCACATCTGTCAATTTCTCAAGACTCATTCACACAGGGGAAGTACCAGATGACGAGCCGTATATTCTTGCCTCACAAGCGCATCAAGTTTACTATTTGCAAGGTCAGAAACACAAAGATTGTCACATGGTGACTCATATGAAGCCCCGAGACCTCTACAAAATGGATGAGGAAGATGATATGGAACTAGACAGCCAGCATTTTGAACCTGAAAATTTCGAGAACCTCATTCCGGAAGAAGACGGGCATTTACCAGTAGTTAGGTGAGTCTGTTCACTACAAATTTATTATACGATTTTCCACATATATTATTATTATTATTATTAGAAATTGATATAGGTGTTTATTTTCTTCTTAGGCGGGAGCAAGAAGATGATTGAAGTGACAATTTTGTTTTATTTTGTAGCATTTACCATAACGGTGTGTATCAAACATTAATATATGTCTTTTTTAAATGAATATTCATGCATTTCCTTTTATCAATTTTTTTCAATTTTGAAGAATTAGTAGCGGTTCCAAAATGTTACTATAAATGACGCTATTAGTAGCGGTTAAAAACCGCTACTAACTTACCAAAACCGCTACTAATTGGCGCCTCTAGAGCCTATAAATACCCACCCCTGTCCTTATTTCAACCATCCTCATCTCAGTTCCTTCCTTCCTACTATGCTTCTCCCTTCCTCCTTCCGGCCTTCCAGCATACTTGTTTCTTCTTTTGAACCCAATTTTCCCATCAATTCTCTTAAAATTTTTTATGTTTTTTTATTATAATTATTTTATTTAAGGGTTAATATAACTTTTGGTCCATGAACTTTCAATCAATTTTGGTTTTGGTCCCTGAACTTTGAAATTTTTGGTTTTGGTCCCTGAACTTTCAGTAATTTTGGTCTTCGTCCCTCAACTTTATTTTTTTAAAGTTTTTTTAAACTGAGGGACCAATACCAAAATTACTGAAAGTTCAGGGACCAAGACCAAAATTGACCGAAAGTTCGGAACCAAAACCAAAGATTTCAAAGTTCAGGGACCAAAACCAAAATTGACCGAAAGTTCAGTGACAAAAACCAAAAATTTTAAAGTTTAGGAACCAAAACCAAAATTGAGTGAAAGTTCAGGGACTAAAAGTTATATTAACCCTTTATTTAATCTTAAATTGTTGTATATACTTGTTTTTTGTTTTTGAGTTCAGGTGTACATTGTCATCAGTATCTTTATTTGTATATTGTTAAATTAGATTATGTAGTTATAGTCAATTATTTTTGTAGTGCTAATTATTAATTTGACATATTCTTTTACATATTTGAGATCTTAAATTTTTTATATGTTTTAGTGCTAAAAATTCAAATGTCTTGATAATATTGCAAATTATTGCTAAAAAATTCAAATGGACTCGAACAAATTTTTTTTAGTATTTTTTTATACTTAGTAGCGGTTATATAACCGCTACTAACGTATAGAAACATTAGTGTTGGTTGGAACCGCTACTAACAATTTCAAAACCTTATATTAGCAGTGTGTAACCGCCACTAAACTTGCATGAGGTTAGTAGCGGTTACAAACCGCTGCTAATTTCTTAACCACCGCTTATGTACATCCAAGTGTGAAATTTTCATTTACTGTTTAGTGGATGTTATCTTTACCACTATTGATTTAGTAACAGCGTTGATTGCTTTAGCAGCGGTTTCTGTTAACCGTTACTAAATGTTTGTCACTGGCGTTTTACTAGCGGTATTGAAAATCGTTAGTAAACACTTAGTAGCGGTTTGAACAGCTACTAAATGACGGTTTTAACGACTACTAAATGCCCTTTTTTTGTAGTGCGAACACCCTCAAGATGATGCCATGATACTCTAAGTTGCAAGATTCTTGAAAGAATCTTTCTTGTTGCTTGTAATATTAGTACAAGCTAGTGGTGCCTTCTGTGTCTTTGTGGAGGAAGGAAAATGTTGAAATGAACTTCTTGGCTTGATATGACACCGTTTTGGTGTCTTGGAGAAGAGGAAATCATGCAAGAAGACCTTCTTACCCTTCGTACTTGAAATGGTGCTTTTTGCTTGACTTGTGGAGGAAGAAATCTCCCCACTTGCCTAGTTTCTCATGTAGCCATGTTTTTGCGCTTCTTGGTTTATGGAAGACATGCGATTGGGCATAAGTGATAGTTAGAGGGCCCATTTAAAAGGTATGAGTGATGATATAATGTATATGGGTTAAACCATGCTGAAATATGGCCCAAAAAAGTCGTTATACCTCTTAATCATGGGCTTCTTCCTTATCCGAGATTTCACTTCTTTTTCATAGCTTACATAATCTTTTTGTCCTTTATTATCTTCTCGGCATTAATTTCTTAACTTCCCTGCAATAAACACAGCCAAGAATACCTTCGTGCACATTAATTTAATTTAGAGAAATAAAAACATGACAATTTTCCATTTTAACCCTAATTTCATGCAAGATCTTATAGTCCAACATAATCATAATCATACATTTAAGCTCAATAAACATACATGATAATATTTCCTAATTAGACGTGAAATTATATAATAAAATAGAGACGTGTCAACGTGTTTCTTAATTATTTGTTGTATTAAGGTACTTTGGTGGTTGTAATTGTTTTGGTCCTTGCTTTTGATGGTTATTCATTACTATACCATTATTTGATTGTTATATCGCAACCATCTTTAACTATACTTAACTACAAAAAAAAAAAAAAAACCATGGGTTTGTAACTTTGAAAACCTTTAATTTGTAATGGTTTTAACCACGCTTTGTAATGGTTGCATCAATTGTTACAAAATCATCGGTGACAAATCGTTTTGTTACAGTTAGGAGAAATCGTTACACACCCAAACAAACCTTTACAAGCATTGTATGTTTAAAACAGCTACAACCATTACAAATGTAATCAAAGGGCAAAAGAAATTTAAATTTATTTGTGGCAATTTATTAATTTCGAATGAATTTAATTAATCAAAATATTAGTTATTCAAATTTTTTAAAATACTTAAGATAAAATAATTTTTATCATGTTTATAATTTTAAAATTTTTTAAAAAAGTTTTTTCGTTTAAATTATATATAGTTGTAATTTCATGTTTTTTATGTGGAAGAATAATTACCATATTTTCAAATGCACCCTGCAAGGAAGATAATAAAAAAATTATAAATTAGTTTAAATAATATATGATTTATATATGCATATAATAAATAGCATAAATGATATAAAGAAATATTACAACCTAAGACATATTTGAAAAAAATGAGAGAAGGATTGGTAAAGAAGGAGGCAAGAGAGTGAGGGGAAGGAGAGGAATGGTAGATGATTATGTAAAATGAGGGGGATGGGGTTTATATAGGTGTCACCATGCAATTTGTAACGGTTTTTTAAAAAAACAACTGTTACAAATGCGCATTTCTACAGAAGAAAATTTGTAACGATTATTTAAAAAAGACTGTTACAAATGTGTAACATTACAAATGTTTTCCGAATTTTTAAAATAAAAATTCGGATAACACCTTTAATGGTTGTGAACCGTTACAGATGTGTATCTTTTTTTTTTTTTTTTGAAGAAAACAATATTTATAATGGTTTGAATCATTATAATGACTTCGACCCTCCTTATTTTAAAAAAAGTGTAGCTTTGTCACCGTTTGCTCGTGCAAACCGTAACAAAGGCTTCCAATTTTTTATTTTAAAAAAATTAATGAATCTTTGTTACGGTTTGACATGCTCTAACCGAGACAAAGTGCTTTACGCCAAGAGGCGTCAAGCTTCCTGCTGTATTTGCCATGGTTTTTTTTTGGAACAGCGATAAATGTCTCAAATTATTTTGTCACATGGCTTTTCCTTTCATTTGTCACGGGTTTTGTGTCAAACTGTGATAAATTGCACATATTTGTCACGTTTCCAGCCACTTGATAGAATAATTGTTACAAATCGAGTGTTTATTTTTAGTGATGCTTGACGGTTATACTAAAAAAAGACCGATATTGATACAGACTCACATGGCCTTACCAAAGCCTCATTACATGATGGTTTATGAGTGAGAACCATCAAATATGGGACTCAATATTTGATAGTTAATTTGATAGTTAAGAACGGTCAACTATCTTTGTCTGAGAATATATGATGTGTCCTTATATAAAACAGTTTGGAATTGTCGAAAATATAATAACTATAAAATAACAACAATTCTGTAGTAATTTGCATCGGCAACCAAGTAAGATTGCAAGTTTAATATACAGCGTATAAGTATTTCCTATCTGATCCCATAACCAAGTTAATAAACTTGCAAGTTTAATATACTATCAGCGTATAAGTATGTCCTGTCCCATACGGTTCCTTTACAGAACTGATTTTGCGATGTGCATGGACATGCATAGAAGCCACAAATAATCCCCCATTGCATCATGCTTACGATTAACTAAAGAAAGTCATTATTGTTCACCAAAAACAAGTCATTATCATGCTACTGGGGCAAAAAGAGTTTACCAACCCATTTTTTAAACTAAATATGTAACCACTTGACGAGTTATGCCACAAATAGTACAAATATCTCAATATCGAATCAAATTAATTAAATGATTTAGTGGCTTCGATAGCTTTAAATGTTTTGCATTGAAGAAAGAGAATTGACTCAGAAGAAGCATGTGGAGAAGCATTATTATTATTATTATTATTATTATTATTATTATTATTATTATTATTATTATTATTACTGCTGCTGCGCATTCGCTAGATCTTACAATTGAAAACTTTTGCTTGTAAGTTGGACAATGATAGAGAGAGAGGGGAGAGAGAGAAGCCAAATTGATGACTGCATCATGTGACTCTTTGATGATGGATTAGAAAGAAAGTAAGGTGTGGACACAGGTGATGAAGAAGACCGCTACCTATTGGGTCATCATGTGTTTTCCCTTCATCCCCAAATTAGGATCACATGAAAGGTAGACCAGCTTAATAAATAAAAGAAAGAGATTTTGATTATGAAAGATGTGTGATAACGATATATATTATTAGGTGTTGCTACCTAGCTAGCAGAGCACAGTGTTGATCATGAACATAATTATAACTATTGGGTGGATATAAGGCCTATATTTGAAACCTGAAATGGGTACGTAGATCAAAAGCGATAGATTTATGTACCAATCCTTTGTAATACTTCCTCCTATCCTTTCTACAGAAATTTGAATTATCTTAATCCTTTTTACAAGTTACTATTTGGAACTATTTGGAACGAAGTTGCTGAGTATTTAACGCTTTATTATCATTTTTGTCCCTAATTAATCTCTAGCTACTCCCCCCAATCTTTTCTTCTTAGTACATTATCTTTTATATCTTTTCTAATTAGTACTCCCTTCAATCCTGAATACCGGACCTGTTTGATGAATTGGTCTTGACCTTAAATATAGGACATAATCCTAAATTTATTAATTTTTTCCCAAATTATATCTATTGGTGCTCCTCCAACAATAATTAAGTAAGAGATGAGGGAGAGGGTATAAGGGAAGATGATTGGGGTGTTTTAAACACAACAAACTAACTAATGTAACTAACATCATTAATCTAATCAAATTAGTTAAGTATGTCCTATATTTAGGATCAAAAGGAATACTCTATTTTACTCTCTTGCATGATCTTTTATAGATATAAGGACACACTTAAAAAACTAGTGTACTTGTTTTACTTAACACTTCATTTTAACCTATTTTTAAAATGCCATCATTTGGTTTTCGGACTCTTAAAAGGAGCGGAGTAACTCAGGAACTAGCTGTTAAGGAGTAGTATTTATTTTGTGTTTTCCACACCCACACTAATAAACACGTAAACATATATAGTACGTTTGCATGTATAAATGTTTTGATTTGGTTATTTGCTGACAAATATAAATAAATAAGGGACAATTGCATATAGTTCCCAAACAAGAGAATTAATTTCAAAGAGGTTCCAAGGAGTTGTTGATGAAAACTATTAACAACTACAATAGCCTTGATTAACAAGTGAATGAGTTGTCAATGGACCTGTCTGAAATTAATTCTCTTATTTGGAACCTATTTGCAATTCTCTCGAAAAATAATAATTAATCTGTATTGTTTCTTCTTTTCAGTTTTCTATTATATTTATGATAAGATCTTTCACATTATATATGATTAAGTGCGCCAATATAATGTAATATGTAAAAACTATTTTTAATATATTCATCTTTGTCCGCAACTACCAGCAACTACTATTTCAATTCATAAGAATGTAAAACCACAAAAGGGGAAATCTTGCAGCTTTAAGTAATTATCACGACTGCATACTGATGATTCAAATATGAGACCACCGGTTAAGTTGAAACAACCCACGTTCAATTCAATTGATGATACAAACGTTTGGTGGTTGTTAAAAAACATTTTAGGGATAAAAATAATTTTATATATGAATTAAATTAAAATAAAATATTACTGAAATTATTGGTATCATTATTCCAAAGAATTTACGAATGCATAGATGAGAAAAAAAAAATAGATTTTCAATTAATTCAAATATGGCTTGTGGATTCTGAAACAAAAGAAGTTTTGAGTTAAAAAATGGAAATAATAATAGCTGATAATGTAAACGCCTTTTTTGGTCGAGGATAATCTGAACAGTAGAACTGATGTCTTTCCTTCTTCAGTTCATAATAATCTTTAATATCCCACTTTATTTTTCTTGTTACAAATAGCACAAGTTAAAAAAAGATTGCATCAAAGAGCACAACTCCAAACAAGATTGTATTTAACCAGAAGCGCATTTGATTGAGTGGTTGGGGCTCATCTCCAACTTTAATTGAGGTTAGGGGTTCGATCCATGTTTAGGCATAGAACAGGTCAAAACTTCTGGCCAGCTGTCCCACACATTGAGATGCCCACAATTAACGATTCAGATTATTCTGGGGCCGTTGATGTGCCTGAAAGATGTCCTGCCCTAGGATACTGGAGGAGAAATAAAAAAAAGATTGCATTTTCTTATTTTTTATTAATTCTATCTACTTATTTATTATGATTTAGAATTTATTTATTATTATTCTTGTATGAAATCCTTTTTTATATATTTTATTGTTATTTTTTTATTATTTAAAATTTTTATATTTATAAAAAAAATTAAAGGAATAAAAAAGTATAAAAGGGAACTATTCTGTAGGGAAAATAAAAAACCGTTCTAGTTATAAATAAAAAAGTAAAATTATTTATTAATTATAAAATATAATTTTTAAGAATATAATTTTGATATGTGTATTAAAATAAATTTTAAATTTCTTACAAGTCAAACAAATAATAATTTGCACACAGTGTAACATTTATTGTTATTTATTTAAATTTGTTAATAGATCAGATGCAGTGAACGGAGGCTGCATCATCTCTTGTGAAGAGAAAATTTAGTAATTTACGCATTAGAAGTCAAAATTACAGTAAAAAAAACTTGTCCTATAAATATCAATACAGTTCCATGACATGTATCAATGAATGGCTTAGAAGCAACCAGCACTTGATAAACATGTACCTTTCTTAATCTCCAACAGCGCACCAGAACATACACAACACAACTTTTTTCTTTAGATTTCCGACAATATTAATTTTATTTTTCACAAAATTTTAAAAAAAATCATTTTTAAGGTACTATCAAGGTACATGATGGATAAAGTTCTACTTGCAAAAGAAGACCTTTCCTTTGACATAGGCAATAATAGAGATATGGAGGGCCAACCAATATTAAAGGGCTTTCAATGAATCTGCGAAAGCAAGCAGCCTTCAGGTACCATGAATTCGTCCCTCAAAAGCAAACCAAATGCATTCAATTCTCCTCAGGAGACTCAACTAGACACAATTTATAAGAGGATGTATCAAAACCCATTAACCATCTCTCTCTCTCTCTCTCTCTCTCTCTCTCTCTCACACACACACTCACACACACACACACACACACACACAACCTCTTTCCACCACTATATAACATAATGGAAAAAAAAATCAAGGAACAAGATTAAAATAATAAAGCCCACTAATAGGTGACTTTCTAACAACGAAGAAGTATATCTAACAATTCTTGGGTCAATTGATTAGTTGAACGGAAGTTCCATTTAGACTTTTTCTCTTATTCTTAATTAGATGAATCTATTTTGGTCAAACAAAAAAAGTAGATGAGTGCATAAGCTCGTTGCCTTATATATATGTATGTATTAACTTACTCTTTCCTTTCTTTAACCCAAAATTCATTTTGTCTAAATAAATAAGTCGTCATTATCTAAATTTTGTTAGCCTTAATTGACGAGGAAAAGCAAAGTAGTCGTAAACAAATTGAGAAGAGAAAGATCTTGAAACTCACATGTCATATATCATCCACACACACACACACATATATGGAATAGTACTATTAAAAGAAGTTGCATAGTTTAACTCACACTACTAAAAAGCTTTATACAAACAACAAAATCCACTAAAAAAACAAGGTACTTGCTAGCTTCTTCTATAATATCTATAGCTTGATATATCGTTGAACTAACTATACTAATAACTTAACTTTCTTCTCGATTATATAGAACCCTTTCTTTATTTCTCTTCTTTTTTTTCCTTCTATACATCTAGCACATAACATCCTTGAGAAGCTTGTACCTCCGTGTGCTCTGACGTGGCGAAGGTGCCCCGGTGGCGACCCCGGTGTTCTTTCCCTTATCGGAGCCGCCACTATGATCTTCACGATCATGATGATGATGTTGCTTAACCTTCTCAGTGGAATACTCAGACCTACTGGCAGTTGATCCGATGTCGTTTCCAACAACCGATGATGATCTCCTAGGATTATACCCACCGTGTCTCGTGTTCTTCTCTTCCCTTTGGCACCAATCACACAGTTCAATTTCAGCGAGTTCTCCATAGTAGTTGCTGCAATACCTGAAGAAAGTAGATATTAATCAGCTAGAGATTAATGTTTAGTATTTAGATCATCAACCTAATAATATTGAATTTTAAACATTAAACTCAAAACATATGATAGATAGAGAGATCGATGGATATACATGTAATAATAAGAAAGATGAAGCAGTGAAATTATTATCGATGAGTGTGTGTGTGTGTGAAGATAACGATGATAAAGGGAATATATATATGTATGTGTGTGCATAGATATTTACGAGTGCTGGAAGCGATGGCGGCATTTGTTGCAGCGAAAAAGCTTGTCAGGGAAACCAATATCACCACATAAGCAGCAAACTGTTTGAAGATCTACCATCATTAAGATCGAATTGAAGGAGGAGGAGGAGGAGAAGGAAGAAGAGAATTTAAGAAGAGGCCTCAGCGAAGAGACAGATAAAGAAAGGAGAATATATACAGTTAATCAAGGATTTTCAGGATATAGATAGAGGAACTACTTCAAGGGGGAACAAGTAGAATCAATTAAGAGAGAGAGGGACAGAGAGACAGAGACATAGCGTGTGTTTATATAGAGAAAAAGGAGTATGCTTAATAATTTGAGTCGGTCTGTGAATCTGAATATATAAATAATAACCATCCAGTCATATGTATAAGCAACATCTTCTTACATAGCATCACTTCTATATATATACTCATCAAGAATTTTTTATAAGATAGAGAGATAAGATTTATTTTAATCATACTCATAAGGAATAGAGAGAAATTTTTTCACATGAACATATAATTTTATCTATGTTGAATTTGTTTTTGATATCAAGTAAGAATTAATAAAGGTAAAAAATTATATTGTTAAATTTTAATATAGAATTAAAGAGGTTTAATGTTTTTCTTAACTTGTGTAAACTTTTTATGAGTGATTTATAAATAATACCGGAAGAGTAAACAACTATTAGGCTGTTGTAATGCATCGCCCCCCCCCCCCCCTATTTTTACTCCTTATTAATTACAGGTCTCTTTCATCCCTTTATACCACTAATTTTCTCTCATATTCTCTCCCATTCATTCTTTCTCAAACTCATTATCTTCTTAAGAAGGGTATTAGAAAAAAGCTACATTTTTTACATATTAATTATTTTTAACAAACAATTTGTTTTACGTAATTTGAATAGTTGGTTATTATAAAAACATAAGAGGGAGTACAATTTGTTCATATTGTATTAATATTGATGATGAAAATGGCACAGGGAAATATCGATAGATCATAGGTGGCTGGCAGTCGCTATCAGTTGAGACAGGAGGGAGTGGGGAAGCTTTATAATGAGAGGATGATGAAAAGACGGTTAACCCATGGCTGAGGTAGCTTGATTATCATTTTCTACCTATTTGCTTCCTTTCTTTATCTCACTTATTGACTTTTTGTCCTCTGTGCCTGCCCATTGTTAATTAATTCCTCATTAATTTAATGCCAGCCCCTGTTCTTGTGTACACAAAATTGAACACAAATAATATAGTATTAAATTAATTAAGAGAGAAAGGTAGAAAAGATGATAAATATATATTAATCTGACATGGAAACCACACACACAAATATATATATATATATAAATTCATTCTCTGTTTAATATTCAGTATATCCATTTTAATATTTTTAGATAAAATGGGACGCTCCTTAATTTTATCTTTTATATTTATACAGAATTAAACTCAAATGCTTGTACTTAAGGGGCTATAACCACTTTTACTAGGATTTGTATATGTTAATAATTAATATAATGACACTTTCTTTGGGGAAGTACGAGGAGTAGGAAGATACGTCTAGTGGCTTGGGATAATCATTTGGGGAGATGAACGCCTCCTTTTCCCTTATATCCTTTTTCCTTTTTCTCTTTTTTAATAACCGTTAGATCTTCTTTCAATGGTTCAAATTTTAATTTATATAAAATATATTTTAATTGATTTTCAATAATGATATTATAAACACTAAACCATTGAAAGAAGATTTAATGGTTATTAAGAGAAAAAATGAGGGAAAATGATATAAAAGAAAATGAGGCGTTAATATTTGTTGACGGAAAGAAAAAGGGGGCTTCGGTCTAAGGAAGGCTAAACTCTAAAATGAGGTGTCCATGATGAAATTGGATTGGCCCATGATTAAAGAAGTGAGATGCCCTTTGGTCCACTTCATCAGAGAAGAGTATCGATGTGGAGAAGATCTCATACCTCAAATTGATAAGAAATACACTTGGTCCAAATCATGGTAAGGTATTAAGAATATCTTGGGTGAAATGAGAGATCGTTTGAGATCAAAAGTTGGAAAGATTTTAGAAGTCAAGTTTTGGTGTGATCGTCATTGATGAGTGGGGAGAAATTAATTTAACATTCAGTGTAGGAAATCTTCTTGAAGTTGAGTTGTCTGAAATGATTAAGGACTTGGGAGTTTGGCAAATTCAACACTTCGATCACTTACTCCCTTCTAAGATAGTGAGCCAAATAACATAGCAGTCCTTTTATGTGTCCAATGAAGATTATCCCACATGGAGATGAACTCCATCTGGGTCTTTCACTAGTAGATCAATGTATCTTTGTCGTAGTGGAGTAGGTGATTTATCATAGGAGAAACTTTGGAAGTCATTCAAGGCTGCGCTTGACGTTTACGCGCCACCACAATCCTAGCGCATGAATCCCACGCGTCGTCATTCTCCTGAGTCAACGACCGTTTTTCACAAAAAACGATGGCTTCCTCTGATTTTCTCCCTCTATTAGGCTCATACACTCCTGATTCCAACAACCTTGGTTTCAAAGAATTCAAAGAAAACTGAAGCAACAGTAGAGTTCATTTCTAATTCACAAGTGATGATTATTAACCACAAACTGAATGGAAGCAACTATCTCTAGTGGTCATAGAGTGTATTGAGATATATCTGGGGCAGAAGGAAGGAGAATACATCAATGGACTGGCTCCTCAACCAGCTCATAATGATCCTCAATTTGACACATGGTTTGCTGAGAATAGTTAGGTAATGACTTAGTTATCTAATTCAATGACATATGAAATTAGTGAAGGTTATCTCCTTAAAAATACTGCTAAAGAAATTTTGGATACGGCCAAGCACACCTACTCTTCCTTAAATAATACCGTAGCTTTGATCCAGCTCAAGCAGCAGCTTCAAGATCCGCAACAAGGAGACATGACTGATCAAGTAGGGGAGAATACATGACTTTCTTCTAGGATTTATTGATGCATTGATGAAATACGAGGCAAAGTCATGAGACTGAAAGCTGTTCTGTTCCTATTTGAAGTCTTTAATCTAGTATAATTTGAGGAGAGCAGAAAGCAACTAAGTCAGAGCAGTCAAGTTCCTATGGAAGGATCTGCTTTAGCTATCAAAGGCACATCCCCAGAGCAAAGAGAAAGGAGAAGCAACAAGTGGTGCAACCACTGCAACAAGAGGGGTCATACTAGAGATGACTGTTGGAAGGTACATGGCAGACTGCCTAACACAATGTCAAAACTTCAGCAAGAGTTTTAACTAAAAAAATTTCATCAAGAGTCACTACAATACATTGGAGCAGAAAGATGATGAATGTTTGAGCAAGGAAGAAGCGTGGATACTACACAGAATCCTTGAAACAGAATAGGTCACAAATTATTCCCAATGTGAACTTTATGCAATCAGGTAATTCCATAATAGCCCTTAATGCTCTGATGACTGTATATATTACTTGGATTGTTGATTTTGGAGCTACAGATCACATAACCAGAAATAGAGGTTTATTTAAAACTCTTAGATTACGCCATGAAAATCTTAGAGTAAAAGTTGCAAATAGAGTGGTTACAGATGTTACAGAAATTGGTTCTCTTATGTTGACAAAATATTTAGAAATCCACAATGTTCTCTATATACTTGCTCTTACCTGTAATTTGATATCTGTAAGTAAACTGGTTAAAGGGAAAAGATGTCGAGTGATTTTTTATAATATTGGGTGTATTTTTCAGGATTTAAGTTGGGGAGGATGGATGCAATCTAAGGAATGTGATTGACTCTACTATCTTGAAGGCTTGCACTTGAAGAATCGAGAACTAAAGAAGGCACTGGTAAGCCAAATTTCCAATAATAAAGATGTACTTTTGTGGCAGCATAGGTTAAGCCACCCTAGTTTTGATTATATGAAGAATGTGTTTCCAAGTTTATTCAATAAAAATTCCATATATTTTTCTTGTGAAACCTGCTAATTTGCAAAACACAAACAATCATCTTATCCCGAACAATCCTATAAGCATACCACACCATTCACAATAATTCATAATGACATTTGGGACCCATCTAAAACTAAAATAGAAACCAATGCTAGATGGTTTTAAATATTCATTGATGATCACACTAGAGTTACTTGGGTTTACCTATTTAATGAAAAATCAAAAGTCAGTCAAGCTTCCAAAACTTGTACACCTTTGTGAAAGATCAATTTCAAACCTCCATCAAAGTCCTAAAAAGCAATAATGCTAAGGAATACTTGAGTGGCTCACTAAAAGACTTCCTTGCCCAATAAGGTATCCACCACCAAACCTCTTATACACCCCTCTATAAAAATGGAGTGGCTGAAAGGGAAAATAGACATCATCTATAACTAACTAGAGTAATCATGATAGAAGGAAACATCCCTAATATTTTTTGGTGTGAACCATAACCTCTTATAAACCGTATGACATCCAAAGTCCTTACCTTTTCTACTCCTATCAAAAAATTACTTGAAACCTAGTCCAATTCTCCTTTCATCCATTCCCTACCTCAAAAGGTTTTTGGTTGTGTTTTCTTTGCCCATAAACATGGTGAGGGCAAATTTGGGCTGAGAGCAGACAATGTATATTCCTTAGATACTCTCCAAGAAAGAAGGGATACAAATGCTATTGTTCACCAACAAGAAGAACCATTGTTTTAACTTTCAAAAGATGCCATGTTCTATGAAGGTGATGTCTGTTATCCAAATTTACCCATTCAGGCAGAGAACAATGGTATAGAATGGCTAATTATGAGTCCAGCATATGAAGCCATCCCAAAAATTCCTCACGAAGTCCCAACCAACCCAACCATTCAAGAAATTCCTCACTTAGTCCCAACAATTCTGAAAATTTGAGTCACACCAACCAACACTGAAAATGATAAAGCAGAACTAATTCTTCAGACTTAATGAAAACAAATGTTAAAATCAATACAAGGGTGATTGATGATGAACAACAAGATGAGGAGGATCTACGATCGAGTTGTTGAACTCTATATTTTGATGATAACCGAACATAACTTAGGCTATAGGATCATGAGAACTTAACTTAGAAAAATACTTCAAAAAACTGTTTCTCAAAATCTAAGTTAAGCAATCGATTGGACATACCTGCAATCAATTGGAGAATCACCTTTGCAATCGATGGGATATCGATTGCATATTGATTGGTAACTATCCATCGATGAGAAGATTGAGCAATCAATTGTTGCACAAACTTACTCTCTGAGTAATCATACTAAGATCAATCGATTGGTTGGAAAAGCAATCGATTGGAATAGAAATCGATAAGCAATCAATTGAAACTTACTTTGAATCTGAAGTATAAGAAATCGATTGGAACTTAATCAATCGATTGACATGAGGCAATCGATTGGGAAACCAAGCAATCGATTGACACTCTTTGTTTTTATCCAATAGCTAACATATCAATCGAGTGTTACAGGTAGCAATCTGAACCAATCTAAAGGCAATCGACTGGAAGCCAGAAATAGCAATCGATTGAAGGATTCTGCAATCGATTGACTTGTGATGTTTTTCAAATTTGCTTTTTTCTCATGATTAACTAGCTTTATATTGCAAGTTGTACTTGTTGCTACTTTGGCAGTTTACGTTAGACACAAAGAAACATAAACAAAGAGCCGTTACACACAGCTACACAAAATTCTGGCATTGTACGCTGAACACATAGGAGAAAGAAAGAGAGAACGCAAATCAAAACAACTCTGGAGCATTAAATGAAACTCAGAATCATCATCAAAGTCCAGAATACCATCTCTCTCTTAGTCTCACATCAGGCACATCAGAGACTCATACTTTGTTTCAACGGGCAGAAGTTTTCAAGGACTATAAAAGCGTTGAAGTTAAAATTGGTTGGGAGAGAGCATTAAGTGAAATCCAACAACCTAATTCCTACTGCAATCAATTCAATCTGTGTTCTCTCAACTGTTCTTCAATCTATAATCTTATCAGCTCAAGTGTGTGAGCAAGCTTTATATTTCTGAATTACTTATCTGTTGAGTAATTTCCTTGGGATAGTGGGATCTTAGAGGAAGAGTTGTATTCTTACAAGTTGTAAGGGGGAGTGATCTGTGAGAAAGAGTTCTTACTGAGTGATCACTTGTAAAGGCATTCAAGAGCCTGATTGAATCTTGAAGAATTAGTGGAACCCAACTGAAAGTTGGAGAACTGGACGTAGGCCAAGAGTTTGGGCTGAACCAGTATAAATCTTGACTCATTCAGTTTAAATTTTAAATAGCACAATTCACCCCCCCTCTTGTGCATTCCAGCCAATTACATTTGGTATCAGAGTAGGTCTTCTCAGAACGAGTTAATCCAACGATCAAGAGAAGCAAAGATCTATCATGGCAGGTTATGACAATCGTCTCCCAGAAGGAAGCTCAATAAACCGATCTCCAGGCTTTAATGGAGAACATTACACTTTCTGGAAGATGAAGATGAGGACATTCATAAAGGAAAATGGGTATATGCTCTATAAGATTATAGAAGATGGAGACATTGTGCTAATGAAGACTGAAAATGGAGCTCAGGATCCTAAAATTCCTGCTGAATTCACAAATGATGACAAAGACAATATGGAACTGAATAGCAAGGCAATTCTGGTAATTCAAAGTGCTCTCAGCTAGAAAGAATATTTTAGAGTGTGTCATCTAGAAACGGCTAAAGAAATGTGGGATGCTCTGGAGATTGCTCATGAGGGAACCTCAGGAGTCAAAGAAAGAATATCTAAGCAACTAGTCTCAGAATTTTATCTTTTTAAGATGGAAGAAGGAGAGCCCATCAGAGAACTGGAGATCAGATTCACACATATGATAAATAATGTCACTACTCTTGGAAAAAGAATCACAGAGGCTGAGGAGTGTCCAAAATTCTGAAGATCCTCACACCAGAATGGCAAATGAAGGCCACTGCCATTCAAGAAATGTGGGGTGAATCAATGAGATCTATCACTGCCCTATTTGGAAGTTTGGCAGAATACGAAACTACAATCAGAACTCAAAGAGAGCTTTATGGAGATAAAAAGAAAAAGGATTTAGCCCTCTCAGCTCCAATAAGAGAGGATGAGGATGAGGAAGAAGAAGAAGAATTGGATGACGATGAGATGGCCTTTATGGTCAGAAAATTTAGAAAGTTCTTCAAAAATGGAAGAAGATTTCAGAGAGGTGGTTCTAGCAACACTAGAAGAGATCCCCAGAAAAATCCTCCTGTATGCTATGAATGTAAGAAGCCTGGATACTTCAAATCAGAATATCCAAGTCTTCAGAGATTTAAGGAAAAGGAGAAAAAGAAGGAGAGATTCCAGGGCAAGAAGAAAGCCTATGTCTCTTCCATATGGGGAGATAGCACAGATGAAGAAGCTAGTGATGCTGAGGAAGCAGCTAACCTCTGTCTGGTAGCTCAAGAGGAATCTGACACTGAGGTATATCATTCTGACTCATCTTTTCATGAACTCCAAAATGCATATAATGAACTACACATTGAGTTTGTGAAACCGGCAAAAGAAATAACTGTTTTAAGGAAGAAAAATAGGGAACTTGAAAAGAAAATTGAGAAAACTGATTGTATACAAGTTTCAAAAATTATTTCTCAATAGGATGAAAACTCTGAATGCAAGGGCTGCGAAAAACTTTCAAGAGAAAATGAAAAGATCTCTGGTATTTTGAAGAAATTTACCAAGAGCACTGAGGTTCTTGATATTATGCTAATGAATCAGAAGGCTTTTAGAGATAAAACTGGCATAGGCTATGACTCAACACCCAAGTCCTTAAAAGAAAGAAAGTCAGCATCTAAAGAGAAACCTTACTTAAAGTTTTTCAGAAAAGCCTCAAAATATTCATCACCATTTAGCTTTTGTAATTTCTGCAATAGAAAGGGGCATACTAAATCTACTTGTTATCCTAATAAATATGGTATATCTGAGTTATAAAAATGGGTCCCCAAAGGCACACATCAGCCTAAAGTCTATTTGGACCCAAGGCAGCAAACTAATCCCAAAGGACTCAAGAAAATTTGGGTACCTAAATCTGTTTAGTTTGTGCAGGTTTGTCTTAAATCATACAACAACAACAAGTGGTACATAGATAGTGGATGCTCAAGACACATGACTGGTGACAAAGAAAAAATTTGACAATCTGATCATAAAAGATGGAGGCAAAGTTAGCTTTGGAGGTAACCAGTCAGGGAGAATTGCTGGAATAGGAGAAATTGGGGCAGTCAAAGATGTTTATCTTGTGGAAGGTCTCTGCCATAATTTACTAAGTGTCAGTCAGAGTACTGACAGAGGTAACTGGGTAATATTTGATTCAAATGAATGCCTCATGTAGATAAGTGATTTAACCTTTTCCTAATCGCCTTGGGGGTTAAATGCAAAATATTTATAAAACTAAGGATTGCACTATAATGGTGCGATCCCGGATTGTCTCTCAAGGAGCCTAATGACTAACCTAGGAAACTAAATGTCATGCCAATGAAGTATAAAAAGGGGTTTTGTTGGGTTTTAATATGAAATATGCAAAATGAGCCTAACTACAATATTTTTTTTATCTTTTCCTTAATGAGGTGGAATGGTTGGATGGGTGAAGTGAAATTGATGGAATGGATCTCTTGAGTCTAGGTGAGGTGACAAACATAGGTTCAAATCATTTAGGGGTTCAATTCATCAAGTCTATTTAGAGAAATCCCCAAGCAACCACTAGGAGTCTACTAGTCCTAATTAATGACTAATTTAGCAACCACTTTCATAGCCATTACTTAGGGTTAGTGTTAAGGTCCACTTGATGTGTGAAATACTTTGAGTCAAAACACTTGTAGCTCTCATAAAAGTGCAATCACAACAATTATGAATGAAAGCAATCAATTAAGCCCACTAGCAACCACTAAAATGAAATTAACTTCATGCAACCACAATGTAGATAAGAATTCATAACTCAAGTGTGCAAAGCCCAAAATAAGCACATATAGTTCATACACATACATATCTAAAATCTCAATCCAATACATAAATCCAAATATCTCCAAGAGAAGTTCAAATAAACATAGAAGAAATCATAAATACATATGTTAGAACAAAGAAAAACTCCCCTTATGAAGAACCCATGCTTGAGACACCATCAACCCATCCTCAAGAGATGAAGAGCTCCTCAATCTAACATAGAAACTCCAAGAGGAACCCCAAGAAGAAGCTCCATTCGAAAATCCATGGAAGAAGAGGGTGGAAGAAGGTGGAAGATGAAGAAGATGGAGGTGGAAAGGGATGAGAGAGATGAGAGTAGTTTAGGGTTTTGGGAGTGAATGGGAATGGAAAAGATGAAGGAAATGAAGGCCTAGGTCAAAATTATAGTGAAGGAGTCGGGTCATAAGGTTCCTGGGTCGGATTCTACCAATTAAAACCTAAAAACCCGAAAAAACAGCAAAAACGCGCAGCAGAATTTTGGCCCCTCACCGTGGAGGGGCCACGGCCTAGGGTAGAAGCACACATCCTTGTGCTCCGTCAGCATTCTTCTCCGCAACTTGGCTCTTCCATTGGGTATACTCCTTCCATGATCTACACATAAAATGGACCTAAGGTAGAATCATAATGTTCTTGAAAATGGGATAAAAAACAAATCATATTAGTTATGCCCAAATTTCCCTTCATTAGTACAAATTCCAACAGGGTGTGCAAAAGTCAGAAATTATCCTAATTAGGCAAAATTACCCCAAGAACATGCAATAATCCAATGATTTTATGAATGAAAAGTGTATAAAAATATGGTACAATCAATAAGCAAGAATTAACCATAGATAAATCCAATATTAAGTGTCGATTGAAAGTTAATAGAAATGGTAACTTGTATACTATTGATTTAAGCCAACAATTCTCTGAAAAATGCTTTATAAGTAACTCTGATAACTGCTGGCTGTGGAATAGAAGATTAGCTCATGTGAACATGACTCAATTAGATAAGCTAGTCAATAAGGATCTTGTCATTGGCATACCTAATATGAAAGTAAAAACTGATTTAGTGTGTGAAGCATGCCAAAAGGGGGAAAAACAAAGTCCTTTTTTAAACCTAAGAAGGAAGTCTCCACCACTAGACCTCTGGAACTGATCCATATGGATTTAGTTGGTCCAGCAAGGGTAAAAAGTCTAGGAGGAAGTCTATACACACTTGTGATTGTGGATGACTATTCTAGGTTCACTTGAACTATGTTTCTTTCTTCCAAGCATGATACTTTTGATGCTTTTTATCTGTTTGCTAAGAAAGTACAGAATGAAAAAGGACAAAAGATCAGCTCAATTAGAACAGATCATGGAGGAGAATTTGAGAATCAAAATTTCATGGAGCTGTGTGAAGAAAATGGAATAAATCACAACTTCTCAGCACCTAGAACTCCACAACAAAATGGAGTGGTTGAAAGGAAGAACAGGGTACTCATTGAAATGGCCAGAACAATGCTCAATGAAAGAAAAGTATCTCAAGTTTTCTGGGCAGATGCAATGAGTCAGCTTGCTACATATCCAACCGGGCTTACATACGAAAAGGGATGGACAAAACTACATATGAGCTTTACAAAGAAAGAAAGCCAAATGTAATTCATCTCAAGGTCTTTGGTTCCAAGTGCTTCATTTACAACAATGGAAAGGTAAACTTAGGTAAATTCGATCCCAAAGCTAACTCTGGAATTTTTATTGGTTATTCTAACCGAAGTAAGGCCTATAGAGTATTTAACAAAAGAACTTCTTCTATTGAAGAGTCAGTACATGTGGTATTTGATGAAAGTGACTCTGAACAAAAGTCATTAGTAGAAGAAGAAGCTGATTTCTCAAACAAAGCTAAAGCCTCAACACAATTAATATCATCACCAGATGAAAAAGACCAAGAGAATGATTCTCATGATAAACCAACAGGTCCCTCAGCCTGGAGACATCATAGGGATCATCCTCCTGATCAAATAATTGGTGATGTTAGTGGAGGTGTCAAAACTAGAAGCCAAATTCAAAAAGAAATGCACTTTTCAGCATTTATTTCTGAAACTGAACCTTCTTGCATTGAAGAAGCACTAACAGATTGTGACTGGATAGTTGCTATGCAAGAAGAGCTTAATCAATTTGAAAGAAGTCAAGTTTGGGACTTGGTTTCGAGACCATCAAACTATCCAATTATTGGAACCAAGTAGGTTTTCAAAAACAAACTTGATGAATCTGTAACTATGGTAAAAAACAAGGCAAGACTTGTAGCTAAAGGGTATAACCAAGAAGAAGGCATAGATTATGAGGAAACTTTTGCCCCAGTTGCAAGATTGGAAGCAATAAGGCTCTTATTAGCTTTTGCATCCCTCAAAAATTTCAAACTTTATCAAATGGATGTAAAGAGTGCCTTTCTTAATGGTTATATTATGGAGGAAGTATATGTTGAACAACCTTATGGTTTTAAAGATTTCTCTAAACCTGATCATGTTTTCAAACTGAAAAAGGCTTTATATGGACTTAAACAGGCACCAAGGGCCTGGTATGAAAGACTAAGTAATTTTCTGTTAGAAAAGGGCTTTACAAGAGGAAAGGTAGATACCACTTTATTTATTCTGCATAAAAAGAAAAGCATGCTTATAGTACAAATTTATGTAGATGATATCATTTTTGGAGCTACTGATGAATTTCTCTGTGAGGAGTTTTCTAAGACTATGCAGGGAGAGTTTGAGATGTCCATGATGGGAGAACTAAACTTCTTCCTAGGTCTTCAAATTAAGCAGAGAAAAGATGGAATATTCATCTCACAAACCAAGTATGTGAAGGAGATCTTGAAGAAGTTTGGGATGGATCTATCCAAGGAAGAAGACACACCCATGAGTTCCACAGCATTAGTGGATGCTGATGTAGAGGGAAAGGACTTCAATCAGTCCACATACAGAGGTATGATTGGTTCCCTCCTATACCTAACTACCAGTAGACCAGACATTCAATTTAGTGTGGGAATATGTGCCAGATATCAAGCCAAACCAAAGGAATCCCACCACAAATATGTTAAGAGAATTCTGAGGTATCTGGTTGGAACTCAGGAACTAGGATTATGGTATCCCAAGGGAACTCAGGAGTACCTCATGGCCTACTCAGACTCAGACCATGCTGGATACAAAACTGATAGAAAGAGTACCAGTGGTTAGTGTGAATTCCTTGGAGGATCTTTAGTCACTTGGGCCAGCAAGAAACAGAACTGTGTCTTCCTGTCATCTACAGAAGCTAAATATATTACTGCTGCAAGCTGTTGTGCACAAGTCCTATGGCTCAAGCATCAATTGAAGGATCTGGGAATAGAATTTCCAGAAGTCCCAATCCTCTGTGACAACACTAGCACAATCAGTTTGGCCAAAAATCCAGTGCATCATTCAAGGACTAAGCATATCGATGTCAGACATCATTTCATCAGAGACCATGTACAAAAGAAGGATGTCAAGGTGGAATTTATTTCCACTCACTTGCAGCTAGTAGATATCTTCACCAAACCACTGGCAACTGAACAATTCATGTATATCCGAAGGGAATTGGGAATGGTAAATCCCAATGAGCTGTAAAAGTTGTATCAATCTCTTAACCCTCTTCAATTTATTTGATTTTAGTTAAATTTTGATGATAAAGTACTAACTTAGGCATCGGAGTGGCTTACAATCTCTTTGCAGGTCATGTAACAGAAAATTAGAAGGTCAATCGATTGCAAATTCTTGCCATCGATTGACAAAAATGTCTAACAATCGATTGGACATCGATTGGGTGTCGATTGGCGATTGTAAGATAAAGGCTTCCAGTAAAAAGTGAAAAAGCTCAATCGATTGCCATCAACCCAATTGATTGTAAAGGCCCAATCGAGTGCACCATGGGTCAATCGGTTGCAAACATCATCAATCTGAAGCATGGGAAGGAGCAATCGATAGCCAATCGATTGCTCAGCGTGGGATTCATTCGAGCACAACATATATCAATCAATTGCTAGGACATCAATCGATTGAAAAACCCTTTCATCGATAGAAGACCTCTATACTCAATCGATAGCGATCATTCTCAATCGATTGCAATCTCAATGGTAATATTACAACGGTAACTTTTCTCTCTCCAAATTCTTATATATAACTGCAATTTTTGACTGTTACATCACTTTTGCATTCACTATTCATCATCCTCTACACCTCTTCGAAGCAATTCTCGTAACCCTAGCCATAAATCTCGCATCCTCACTCAAATCCCTTAAAACCTCATTCAAATCCATCAATTACGAGTCAGAATCATACCCAAGCATCATTGTAAATCCAAAATGCCTCCCAAAGTGATCCTACCCAGTTCGAAATCCCCTAAATCCTCCTCTAAGAGCCATAAGAGAAAAGCCCAGAAAGAATCCACAGAGAAATCTCCTCAGTTTATACCCAAGGTGCAGAAAGAAAGGTTCCCTCTGCCTCCAGAAGATCCCTCTATCTCTCAGAGATCTGATCCTAGTAGATTCAAAGTTTAGGGCATGGCAGAATTGGGAAAAACCTCCTCATCAAAGAAGCAAGTCACCTTCGCAGATTCTGTAAACACCTCCCAGAAGCAGTCTGAAAAAGGTGAAGTGCAATCCAAGTCCTCTCCATCCATCTCTGGTAGGATCAAGGGAAAATCAAAGGGTAGGATAGTTGAAGAAGCAGTTGTCCTACTAGAAAACTTTGTCCCAGAAGGAGGATTGGTAGTCAGTGAAGCATACAGGCATAGGAGTATCAACAAGAGAACCTGTTGCTTTGACTTGGACCATTTTCACCTCTTGGGAGTGGACTTGTCTCCCTAGCTAAAGGACTACAAAGAATTTCTAAAAATCAATCTGCCTTACAGTCGACAGGTTGTGAGGAGTTTCTACTCTACCATGGAGATTAACAGCACTGATACCACAAAAAATGAGGTGCTAGACATTGAAATCATCTCAACGGTCAGAGGAAAGTCATTCTCATTTAACTGGAGGACCCTAAACGAGTGGTTCAATATTACCAATCCTCTGTGCAATCAATGGCAGAAGAAGGAGAAATATCTGGAGCTAGATCTTCTGAGGACTTACCAACCCTCTGGTGGAGCAAAAGACTCATGTAGTGTGAAGCCTGCTGATATGACACTCTAGAACAGATTGATTCACTTTGCTTACTCCAGATGTATGGTCAATAAGGCAGGGAATCTGAGTCAATTGCAGAAGGTAGATAAGCCAATCCTACCCGCCTTAATCAAAGGAGACCCTTTGAACCTTGGCCAGATTCTGACACAGGAATTCATGACCTTCAGAAATTCCTCCAGTGACAAGACTTCTCTTCCATTTCCTCAACTGATATCATTCATCCTACAACAGAATGGTATCCGGTACCTAGAGGAGAACGATGTTCATGAGGTGCATCTCTTCACAAGCACCCACCTAAAGAAGATGAAGCTTGAGATCCCTGGTGCTCCTCAAGATACCTAGCTCCACCTCAAGACCCTCTAGCCCCTCAGGAACCATCTACTTCTAGACCTAATAAAGGCAAGAATGTCCTAGGCCAAGCATCCGAATAGCTCAAGATGAGGCTCAGTCTTCAGCTCCAACCACTTAAGCCCCATCCTTATTTAGATCTACCATGAAGACCATGCTGACAGATGAAGTCATCGACCAGGTGGCTGCCAAGGTGATAGAACACTTGCAAGGCATTATCCCTACCTTGGTTGAGCAGGCAACACTAATCTGGTGGATGAAGTTTCTCTTTAGATTCAAGGAGTGGAGGATAGGCTACATAAAAAGCTGGTTGTAGTCCTGAATTCCTCTCTGATTCCTTCTATTGATAGCTGTGGCAAGTTTGTGTATGAAGGCTACAACATTGTGGTGGACATGGTCAACCATCTGGAAGCTAGGGTGGACAACATTGAGAAGATGTTGAGCTACATTCATCCCAGTGAGAGACAAGCTACTGGTGCACACTTCATGGCCTCAGATGGTGCAGGGCCATCAACTCAACCTGGTGCTGCTCATTCCCCATAAGCATCCCCACATCACTCACCCATCAACCTAGATCACTCTCCCATACCCCAGACCACCTCACCACTTCTAGATACCCAAACACAAGCCACCCCTCCAGTATCCCAAGAGCCTTTTCCTTCCAAAGAAACCTCCCTTCCCATCCCCTCACAACCTTCTCTACCACAGTTCCCACTTACACCCCCACCCAGATCACCTTACCCTCCATCTCCCACTATATCACCCATTTTCCCATCTCAGGCCCCTCAAACACAACCCCTTCCTCCAGCTACTACAGAATCTTCACCTCCCCTCACTTCTCAGCCACCCTCTTCCATCCCATCTCCTATCATCCATACTCCCGGATACACCAAGCACCCCTCTCACACCTATGCCCGAAAGAAATCCATAGCCCCCATCACCTCTCCTAACCTCCCATCCACTCCTTCCTTTGCCAATTTCCACTCCCACCTCAGAACCCTCTCCCTTAGCCCAGTGCACCCTCTTTGATGTTGACAAAAAGAGGGAGAAGGTCGTTGAAAGACCAGAGGAAGAGATAGCTTAGAAAGCACAAACTGAGAAATCTGATGCCACTCTGAACCAGATCCTGCCACAAATTCATGAGTTGGCTGAAAGTATCATGAGAGAGCAAGTTGAGATTGAGGACCTGACTCATAAGGAACCCAAGTTCTCCAATGGGCCTCCCTTAGATGCAAGCTTAGTTCTGGAAAGGGAAGGTGCTGCTGAAGAAGAAGATATGGGCCTGGAAATGGTGTTATATCAGGAGCCTCAACCAGTGCCAGTGAACATAATTCCTCACCTCCACCAACAAGCAGATGAACTCCATCATCAAGTGGAAGAGCTGAATGAGAGGCTAACCAAAGCCAGCAAGAAAGGGAAGCCAGGGATGTTGCAAAGGCAGAGGCTGAGAAAGAAGAAAAATCTGATCTACCTCAAACTGTGATCCCTAGTTGGGGTGTCAGGAGACAAGTCTCATACAGAGGCAAGCCTGCTGTGAAGGATCCCATTCAGACTACCTCAGATTTTTCCTAAGTTTGATAAGGAAGAAGAAGGGGTAGAGGTTCAATCTGAGGCTAAGAAAATGAGGGTAAAGATGACTGCTCCCAAGCCTCCTCCTAAGACATCAATCAGAAAAGGGTCTAGGGCTTCAAAGGGGATAGTAATCGAGGAGCCCAAACCTGCTCCAAAGAGGAAGGCTGCACCTAAAGGAAAGGGAAAATCAGTCAAGCCTCCTCCCAAGAAGAAGCAGAAGCAACAGTACCGCATGGACAGAATGCTCTCCTACTTCCTCCTCCATCTCCTCCTAAGAAGAAGAAATCTCCTGCCAAGAAGAAAAAGGCTGAATTTGAGGTGGTGATTCATTATGAAGAGCCTTCAACTAACTCTGGGAAGATTAGCAGTGAGGAAGGAGACTATGACCTGAAACCACACTGGAAGAAGAAGGGATCAGACTTAGACTCAGACTAAACCAAACCCCTCCCACTTGCATTCATCATGCACATGTTTATTTTTGTCTTGTCATTGAATTACAACTAATGTTTCTTTTGGTTTTTGCAAGTACTATTTGTGTATGAACTTGTTTATGCATCTGTACTAACCTTATCTACATAATAATATTGTGAATTACATGTACCTTTTTCATTCTTACTTTATGAATTATTTCTGAGAATATGCTGAAGAATTCTCATCTTATGATCTATCTAAACTTTCAAATTTATAACTAAGTATGTTTTGTCATCATCAAAAATGGGGGAATGTTGAACTCTATTTTTTGATGATAACCAAACATAACTTAGGCTATAGGATCATGAGAACTTAACTTAGAAAAATATTTCAAAAAAATGTTTCTCAAAATCTAAGTTAAGCAATCGATTGGACATACCTGTAATCGATTGGAGAATCACCTTTGCAATCGATGGGATATCGATTGCATATTGATTGGTAACTATCCATCGATGAGAATACTAAGCAATCGATTGTTGCACAAACTTACTCTCTGAGTAATCATACTAAGATCAATCGATTGGTTGGAAAAGCAATCGATTGGAATAAAAATCGATGGACAATCGATTGAAACTTACTTTGAATCCGAAGTATAAGCTATCGATTGGAACTTAATCAATCGATTGACACGAGGCAATCGATTGGGAAACCAAGCAATCGATTGACACTTTGTTTTAATCCGATAGCTAACATATCAATCGAGTGTTGCAGGTAGCAATCTGAACCAATCTAAAGGCAATCGACTGGAAGCTAGAGACAACAATCGATTGAAGGATTCTACAATCGATTGACTTGTGATGTTTTTCAAATTTGCTTTTTTTCTCATGATTAACTAGCTTTATATTGCAAGTTGTACTTGTTGCTACTTTGGGCTATTTACGTTCGACACGAAGAAACATAAACAAAGAGCCGTTACACACAGCTACACAAAATTCTGGCATTGTACGCTGAACACAGAGGAGAAAGAAAGAGAGAACGTAAATCAAAACAACTCTGGACCATTAAATGAAACTCAGAATCATCATCAAAGTCCATAATACCATCTCTCTCTTAGTCTCACATCAGACACATCAGAGACTCAGACTTTGTTTCAACGGGCAGAAGTTTTCAAGGACTATAAAAAAGTTGAAGTTGAAATTGGTTGGGACAGAGCATTAAGTGAAATCCAACTGCCTAATTCCTTTTGCAATCAATTTAATCTGTGTTCTCTCAACTATTCTTCAATCTGTAATCTTATGAGCTCAAGTGTGTGAGCAAGCTTTGTATTTTTGAATTACTTATCTGTTGAGTAATTTCCTTGGGATAGTGGGATCCTAGAGGAAGAGTTGTATTCTTACAAGTTGTAATGGGGAGTGATCTGTGAGAAAGAGTTCTTACTGAGTGATCACTTGTAAATGCATTCAAGAGCCTAATTGAATCTTGAAGAATTAGTGGAACCCAACTGAAAGTTGGAGAACTAGACGTAGGCCAAGAGTTTGGGCTGAACCAGTATAAATCTTGACTCATTCAATTTAAATTTTAAATAGCACAATTCACCCCCCTCTTGTGCATTCCTTCCAATTACATGAGTGAGAAACACACAAATAGTAGAGTTCCTTCCTCTCTAAGGGATCACCGTGACTCTGACTTGGGAATAGACCCTGAAGGAATGGGCTGGGCTATTGCACTTTGAAAGGGGATAATAACTTGTACTAAGCATCTTATTTAGAGACTTGTTTCATATGGTAATCTATATGCAAAGATGCAGAGCTTTGTAGTTAACACAGTACAGGTTAAAGTTTCAAACACTTTCCAAGAAGCCATTGCTGATCCTAACTAGAAAGTACCTGTAGAAAAAGAATTGAGGGCTCTTAAAGAAAATAAGACATGAGAGATCACCACTCTCTCAAGAGGGAAGAAGACGGTTGGAAGCAAGTTGATATTTAACCCCAAGTTCAATCCTAATGAAAGCATCAACAAGTACAAGGTCAAATTGGTTGTGAAAGGATATACACAGACATAAGGAATTGATTACTAAGAGATAATTGCTACCAATCTGGATTGGTCCTTACATCAATTAGATGTTAAAAATTCCTTCTTGAATGGAGACTTAGAGGAAGAAGTGTATATGGAGATTCCAGATGGTGTCAAAGCTCCTAGCAACACAGTGTGCACACTAAACAAGTCATTGCATGGTTTGAAACAATCTCCAAGGGCTTGGTTTGATATGTTCACTACGGCATTGAAGAAGATGGAATACTTCCACGGACAATCAGATCACATCTTGTTCACAAAACATAATGGTGACAACTGATGATTTTTATTGTTTATGTAAATGACATTGTTATCACTGGAAATGATGAAGATTCCATAGCTCAACTTAAAGGGGCATTAGAAAAGAAGTTCCAAGTAAAAGATCTCGGAAAAATGAGATATTTCCTTGGCATGGAGATAGCCAAAACTAAGAAGGGTATCAATGTGTCTCAGTGTAAATACACTCTAGATCTCTTACATGATACATGAATGCTAGATGCAAAACTAGAGGATACTCCTATGGAGGATTCATGTAGTCTTGAAGTCAAATAGGATGGTGTCCCTGTTGATGGAGAGAGATAAGAAGACTTGTGGGAAAACTGATATACTTGGCTCACTCACGTCTTGATATCATATATGTAGTTGGAGTAGTAAGTCAATTCATATATCAACCGTAAGTGGAACATATGAAGGCAGTGACCTGAATTCTAAGCTACATGAAACTAAATCCAGGTCGAGGTATCTTCTTCAAGAAAAATACAGTTAGAAATTTGGAGATTTACACTTATGCAAGCCATGAAAGAGGCCTAGAAGACAAAAGGTCATCAACAGGTTATTGCACTTATCTATGGGAAACTTAGTTACATGGAGGAGCAATAAACATACAATTGTATCAAGAAGCAGTGTCGAAGCTAAATTAAGAGTCGTGGAATTTGGTGAATGTGAAGGAATATTGATCATTAGATTATTGAGCGAGTTAAGAATCCCATTTGAGGGATGATCATAGCTATTGTGTGACTACAAGGCTAGCATTGAGATGACTAAGAACCCATTTGATTTAACCTTTGCCTAATGTGCCTTGGGGGTTAAGATCAAATTTAAATCCGTGGACTTCAATATAGGTTGCAACCCTGGGTTGTTTCACTTGATGAGTCTTTTGTTTTGCCTAAAGTAGCTAAATGCAATCAAAACGATAAAAAGCATGGGGTTTTGGTTTTGGAAATTCATTCACTAAAACTAGTGAAAATTGAAAGATACTTGTTTTTAGTAATTTTGGATTAAAGGGTGAAGAGTGTTTGGATTAGGGTGCATTTTATAAAAGGGGCTTTGGTAGTTTTTAGTTGACTCAAATAATTCTTTTAAAAATGATGAATGGGAGTTTAATTTATCAAGTCTAATTATAAACCCCTAGCAACCACTAGGGTCCAATTACTCTAGTCAAAAGTTAATCCAACAATCGTAATCACAATTCTCAACTAGAACAATTGTTAAAATCTACTTGGCATGTGAAATGCTTTGAAACAAATGCAATTTTAGCTCTCATGAAGTACAACCACAGTAGTCATGGGTGGAAGAGATTGACTAAAACCACTAGTAACCACTAAAATAGCTATAACCAAGACTGACTAAAACCACTAGAAACCACTAAAATATAAGACCAATACGAAAGAGTAGAAGTCAAATACAAAAGAAATAAGAAATTATGAACTAGAAACTCCCTTATGTTGGTCCATGAAGCTAGAGCCACCTCCATACCACCAAAGTATCAAGAATTTAGCCTCTCATCTTAGAATTTTCGTGCCTAAGTGTACCCATGGTGATAGCCTCCATGAATGAAGAAGATTAAAGGAGAAATGAAGTGGAAATAGAAGAAGGAAAAGGAATAATGGTGAAAATCAGCAAGAATCGTGGAAAGAATGGGTGGAAATGATGAGAAATTGAGTGGAAATGAGCAAGAAGCTTGGAACCCTAGGAGAGTAGTTGATTTTCAAACTTGGGAAGGCTTAGGAAATCACTTTCGAGCTCATATATAACTTAAAACACACCCCTAAAACCTTAAAATCATGACAACATTTTTACTATCGAGACGTGTTCGCCGCGGCGGACAAGACAAAGAGGGGGGAACACTCTCTGTGTAGTTCACCTCCGCTGTGGCACACCATGCAAAGGGACAATCCTTTCTTATGCTCCGTCCAGCATTCTTCTCCTCAACTTGGCTCTTCAATTGGACATGTTTCTTCTATGATCTGCACATAAAAATGACCCAAAGGTAGCATCAAATGTCTTTGAAGATTGGTTAATAAATAAATCATGCTAATTATGCCCAAATTACCCTAGAGTAGTATAAACTCCAACAAAGTGTGCAAGAGTTAGAATTTAATGCTAATTAGATGCAATTACTCCTAGAACATGCAATAATCTAATGATTTTAACCATGCAAGGTGTATAAAAATATGGTGTGATCATTTCCCCCACACTTAGACCTTTGTACTCCTAGACAAAGGGTATAATGCAAAGAAAGAATGATCTTAGCAAACCAATGATCTAAAGCTAGCATGATCATAATCAAGAATATGCAAAGGGAGAATTGGCAAAACAATTGGATGAAGTAATGGCAAAGAGGACACTCAAGATAATAGTGTTTCACTCTCCTCACCTCATATGGATTTTTCACACTCAACTTGCTCAAACAATGATTTGCCATATGCTTGTAACTACTCTAACATCTCCATCAATGCTTATAACCATGAATGAATCAAAGGACTTGAGGGGTTGAAATGATGGAAAAAGCATGATGGATTGCATGTTTTAGAAAGGGATGGTTGAAATGCAAATCAATGTCACAATTAGACAACATAGCACATGAAAGCATAATTTCAATAATAATGATTCCACATAAAGAAATGCCTCATTCTTACTTTTTTTCTTCTTTTTTTTTGGTTTCCATGTTTCTATTTTTTTACTTCTACGTCTTTTCATGCACACCTTTCTATTTTATTTTCTTTCTAATGTATACATGTCATTAACAACAAACAAAAGTGGCTCAAACTCAATGCATCATCACAAAATTCACATCAATACATTACAACAAAGGAATGGTTCAAAATAGGTTAACAACGGAAAATGATATATTGTGGTTTGTATTTGGGGAAAATGGGGTGATGAAATGAATGCCTAAATCATCTTCATACATGAATGCAATTCTGGCTTTGACAAAGAGTAGAGACAAGTTCTAGAAATTGAATGATCAAGCAAGTATACATTCTTGAAATGGAAATAATAGGCCCAAAAATCTCACGACATGGTTAACCTCAATTACTAATGAAACGTCCAATTGCAAGGCCAATTAACACAATGCATATGCTTGAAAATGACTCATCACTAGCTCTTTGAGAATTGAAAGGCTAAAATGCATAATTCTTTGAATTCTTCCAAGTGCTCATGAGGCTCATTGATCAAAGGGTGAGGTCCACTTTTGCTCCATGGTTTTTCAAAAATTTTGCCATACTAGGTTTTCACAAAAAAGTTTTGAAAATGGGTAGAAAATGCAATTGGGTCCTCCATTGCAATGAATGCGATCCTTCATCAAAACACAAAACTTAGAAGCAAAATCCACCCTTTTAAGGAAAAATTTCCCTAATGTGGCACAACATGGTAAAATTAATGGATCAAGCGACAAGACAACCTATAGTCCCCTCCCCCACACTTGAAATTAACATAGTCCTAAATGTTAAAAATCACCAAACTATCAATTGACTTATCTCTTGTGAAGATGAAAGTTGCAAAGTCCAATCTTAAAATTAGGGCACAACACGTCACTACACATAAAGAGAGAGAAGAAAAGAGACAAGTGAAATTAATAGTAGGTATGTTTGAAAAAAAAATCATATGACAAATGCATATCACAAGCGAAGATTACACAAAGTTTCAATGGCATAGGGTGTTTTATTGAATTGAAAGCTCGTAATTCCTACTTTCTACTACTATGCTCCCTCCCTCACACTTGTCAATGCAATGATAACAAAATATAATTCAACTAGTCCAGAATGCAAAAAATAAACAAGATAAGTAGAAGAAATAACCTAGCCTCAAGGATGCTTGGAAACCGGTCCATGGTACATGATTTAACCTTTTCCTAATCGCCTTGGGGGTTAAATGCAAATTATTTATATAACCAAGGATTGCACTATAATGGTGTGATCCCGGATTGTCTCTCAAGGAGCCTAATGACTAACCTAGGAAACTAAATGTCATGCAAATGAAGTATAAAAAGGGGTTTTGTTGGGTTTTAATATGAAATATGCAAAATGAGCCTAACTACAATATTTTTTTATCTTTTCTTTAATGAGGTGGAATGGTTGGATGGGTGAAGCGAAATTGATGGAATGGATCTCTTGAGTCTAGGTGAGGTGACAAACATAGGTTCAAATCATTTAGGGGTTCAATTCATCAAGTATAGTTAGAGAAATCCCCAAGCAACCACTAGGGGTCCACTAGCCCTAATCAATGACTAATTTAGCAACCACTTTCATAGCCATTACTTAGGGTTAGTGTTAAAGTCCACTTGATGTGTGAAATACTTTGAGTCAAAACACTTGTGGCTCTCATAAAATTGCAATCACAATAATTATGAATGGAAGCAATCAATTAAGTCCACTAGCAACCACTAAAATGAAATTAACTTCATGTAACCACAATGTAGATAGGAATTCATAGCTCAAGTGTTCAAGGCCCAAAATAAACACATATAGTTCATACACGTACATATCCAAAATCTCAATCCGATACATAAATCCAAACATCTACTAAGAGAGGTTCAAATAAACATAGAAGAAATCCTAAATACATATGTTAAAACAAAGAAAAACTCCCCTAATGAAGAACCCATGCTTGAGACACCATCAACCCATCCTAAAGAGATGAAGAGCTCCTCACTCTGACATAGAAACTCCAAGAGGAACCCCAGGACGAAGCTCCATCCGAAAATCCATGGAAGAAGAGGGTGGAAGAAGGTGGAAGATGAAAATGGAGGTGGAAATGAGTGGGGAATGAAGGAATGGACGGGAACCCTAGGAGAGGGAGTGTATTTCGTGCTCAAAAGTCTCTGTTTGTGGAGATAGGGTTGTTAGGATCCATTTATACTCCCTCAGAAAACCTAAAATCGCGTCAGATTTCTGCAGAATTTCGTGACTTCGCCGTGGGCTCGCCACGGCGAGCTCATGTTGGCTCTGGACTTTGCTAGGAGTTTGCCGCGACGAAGCCCAGGGTGAACTCACACTGGTTCTGCCTTTTCTTGTATTTCTCGCTGTCAGTTCGCTCTGTTTCTCTCTTCGCTTCCTTCTTCTGCTCCGTCCCGAATTCTTCGTTGCAACTTGGCTCCTAAATTTGGGCATGTTTCTTCTATGACCTGCATATAAAATGGACCTAAGGTAGCATCAAAATGTTCTTGAAAATAGGTTAACAATAATTTATGCTAATTATGCCCAAATTGCCCTTGACTAGAATAAATTCCAACAAAGTGTGCAAAAGTCAGAAATTACCCTAATTAGGTGCAATTACCCCAAGAACATGCAATAATCTACTGATTTTATCAATGAAAAGTATATAAAAATATGGTGCAATCAGTACAGCTTGAGGAGATGCCCATTTGACACAAATCCTTTACCGGTCTCCTCTTCAATGAGCTCTATCATTCCAAATTTGTTAACCTTTGTTACTTTGTATAGCCCAAACCAATTTGATGTAAGCTTCCCATGACCATGGTAAAAGCAGGCTTGGTACATAAGAACTTGGTCTCCTACTTTGAAGTTTCGGTTGAAAATCTTGCCATCATGGAGCAACTTAATCTTTTCCTCGTAGAGCCTTGGGCACTTATAGGCTTGGAGCCGCAGTTCATCAAGCTCTTGCATTTGAAGGAATCTTTCATTGTCAGAGGCATCCAACTCCATATTGCATTGCTTCACGGCCCAATAGGACTTGTGCTCCAATTCAACTAGCAAATGACAAGCTTTACTAAAAACCACCTGGTATAGAGACACGCCTAAAGGTGTCTTGAATGTGGTCCGATATGCCCATAATGCATCTTCAAGTCTAGCACTTCAATCCTTCCCTGATGGCTTCACAATTTTCTCAATAATATGTTTTATATCCCTATTTGACACCGCAGCTTGACCATTGGTTTGTGGATGGCATGGGCTAGACACTCTACGGGCCACCCCATACTTAACAAGCAAGTTATCAAATCTTGTTGCAAAAATGGGTGCCTCTATCATTTATAAGACCCCTTGATACTCTAAATAGACTAAAGATTGGGCCTCTTTCTTTAGCTTTTGCACTTGAAAAGGAGACATGTCTTTCGGGGTGAGGGTACAAACAAGATAATTAACTAAAGAAGCATACCAAGGCACCTCAACATCGATCACACACAAAGAGGAATCGAGAAAATTATCGCAAACTAGCTCAGAAAGATTTACTCCCCTAGTGTTCTTTGGGAGTCTGCTCAAGTGGTCGGCCACCAAGTTGGCATTGCCGGCGCATTCCTTGATATGCAAGTCAAATTCTTGTAGTAAAAGTGTCCAGCGAAGGAGTCTCGGCTTAGAGTGTGGCTTAGTGAACAAAAACTTGATAGCTACATGGTCACTAAAAATGACAACCACCAAATATAGCAAGTATTGTCTAAACTTATCTAATTCAAAGACTGGCAAAAAGTTCTCTTTTAGTGGTAGTGTAATTCCTTTGTGCATAATCCAAAGTCTTAGATGCATAGTTTATAATATGTGGTGCTTTGTTGCTCCTTTGACCTAGCATGGCACCAACCGTATAGTTGAAAGCATCATATGTTAGTTCAAAGGGTAATAACCAATCTGGAGCAAGAAGAATGGGCAGCTCCATAAGAGTTTTCTTCAAATTTTTAAAAGCCATTTTGCACTTATCATTAGAAACAAATTCAACATCTATTTGCAACAAATGTAAGAGAGGTAATGCAATTTAGGAAAAACCCTTAATAAGCGTTGATAGAAGCTACATGTCCTAAGAAGGAGCAAAGCTGTTAGAATAATGAGTTTTAATGATAACTAAAACATAACTTAGGCTTAAAGAAAAGGTTGGGTAAGGATCAGGAATAACTTAGAAACAATATGATAGAAAATCCTAAGTATTGCCTAATCGATCAAGACCAGATTATAAGTTAAAGAACCATAAGCCTAATCGATCAGGGATAGATTAGAGACAAATTAGAAGTTAAGATCATAGGCGCCCAATCGATTAGGGACCCCTGTGATCGATCAGAGAAAGTGAAAAGTGAACTAAGTGCTAGTATGATCGATTAGAGGAATCAGAAGAACTTAATGTAATCGATTAGATAGGCCTAATCGATCAGACCTTCCCTTTGATTGATCAAAAGAACTAAAGAATAACTCAAGTCTAATCTATCCCTGATAGATCAGACAGGCTTAACTGATCAGAGGACAATGTGTGATCGATCAGATAAAGGCTATAATCTGAATGTAATCTGAGTGCAATCGATTGGATAAGTCTAATCGATCAGGGACCCCCTGTGATCGATTAGACGAGATATTTTCTAACTACATATTCAGTGATGTAGATCATGATCGATGAGTGATCCATGTGTGATCGATCAGGAACCAGAACCTGTGATCGTTCAGAGTTTATGATCGATGTGGCGATAGATTTAATTCAAACTGAATGGACAAGTCTACTTTTAGCTTTCAAGTACAGAAGTTGTTCAGACCTATTTTAGGAAGTTAACGTTAGACACATAAGTCTGCCATTAGAGCTGTTTGATTCAACAACTAAGTTCTGCGATTAATGAAGAGAAAGGAACTGAAGAAAACCAAGTACAATGGAGTTAATGTTGCCCAAAACACATTCTTCTCAACACTCCATCTATAATCATCTCTTCTCTAAGATAAAGCAACAGCTATAACTTCATCAACGGGCAGAATTCTAGAGACCAATATAAAAGCCTTGATGATGAAGTTGATTGGAGCATTGATGATGAGCATTGATTATTCTTACTAAGTTAAACTCACTGCATTCAATACTTACCAACTCTTAGAGAGATCATTCAATGACTTTTACTTTAGTGTGTATCACAATCTGTTTAGTGAATGAACAAGTTTTGTGTAATCACATCTCAAGTGAGGATTACTCTTAAGATAGTGGGATCTTAAGAGTATGGTGTATTCTTACAAGTTGTAAGGGGGAGTGATTAGTAAGAGAGAGAGAGAGTTCTTGCTGTGTAATCACTTGTAAAGGCACTCAAGGGTCTGTTTGAATCTTGATGGATTAGTGGAAACCAACTGAAGGTTAGAGAACTAGACGTAGGCCAAAAGTTTAGGCTGAACAAGTATAAGCTTTGTGTCTCAAGTGATTGAAATTTTAGTTAGCACAATTCACCCCCCTCTTATGCTTTCCTGCCAATTACAAAAGCTCCTTGACACAAGTGGGATAATGCAATGACGTAATCACCTCAGTTTTAGCTTTATTTACCTCAATTCCTTGGCCAGAAACTAGGTGTCCTAAAACTATGATATGAGTGACCATGAAATGACATTTCGTGTCCTAAAACTATGATATGAGTGACCATGAAATGACATTTCTTTGTAATTAAGACTATGAAAACAAACATTAAAAGAGTCACCAAAAATGGTGAAATCATCCATAAAGACTTCCAAGCAATCATCAAGCATATAGGAGAATATGCTCATCATGCAACATTGGAAGGTACCCAGCGCATTGCATGGCCTGAAAGGCATGCGCCTATAGCAAAGGTGAAAAATGGCAAGAAATACACAAGAGGGGGTGAATTGTGTATCTTAAAAACTTGAAAGATCTAAAATGAACACAAAGGATTTATATTAGTTCGGTCCTAACTCTGACCTATATCCAGTTCTCCAACCTCTGTTGGGTTCCACTAGTGAATCAGGATTACAACAGGTTCCTGAATACCTTTACACCACAGAGAATTTTCTCAATAAGATCTGACTATCTCACCAAATTCTCTCCCCCTTACACTTTGTAAGATTATAACCCTTTCCTCGGCTATACCAAGAAAATCACTCAAAGAAAAATGATTACAGATTACAAGCTTGCTCACTCACTTGAGTTGATGAAATTTACAGTTTGAAGAACATATATGAGAACTCAGAAACCTGAATTGATTGCAGTAGAAATTGGTAGTTGGATAGCACTTAATTCTCTACCAACTAAGTTTGGGCTTCAAATGTTTTTATGTCATGTTGGAAAAATCTATCCGTTGAAGCTTCCAAGTTTCCCGTTGTGAGAGAGAAGGATAAACTGGAGTGTTAGAGTAGATTTAATCGTTGCATTTAATGCTCCAGAGTTGTATTGAGCTGCCTTTTCTTTCTCTCTTTCTGGTTTAGTCTTTGTTGAGAGTGCTGGCTTTCACCCAAGAGGGGGGTGAATTGGTGATTTAACCTTTTCCTAATCGCCTTGGGGGTTAAATGCAAAATATTTATAAAACCAAGGATTGCACTATAATGGTGTGATCCCGGATCGTCTCTCAAGGAGCCTAATGACTAACCTAGGAAACTAAATGTCATGCAAATGAAGTATAAAAAGGGGTTTTGTTGGGTTTTAATAGGAAATATGCAAAATTAGCCTAACTACAATATTTTTTTATCTTTTCTTTAATGAGGTGGAATGGATGGATGGATGAAGTGAAATTGATGGAATGAATCTCTTGAGTCTAGGTGAGGTGACAAACATAGGTTCAAATCATTTGGGGGTTTGATTCATCAAGTCTAGTTAGAGAAATCCCCAAGCAACCACTAGGGGTCCACTAGCCCTAATCAATGACTAATTTAGCAACCACTTTCATAGCCATTACTTAGGGTTAGTGTTAAAGTCCACTTGATGTGTGAAATACTTCGAGTCAAAACACTTGTGGCTCTCATAAAAATGCAATCACAATAATTATGAATGGAAGCAATCAATTAAGTCCACTAGCAACCACTAAAATGAAATTAACTTCATACAACCACAATGTAGATAAGAATTCATAACTCAAGTGTTCAAAGCCCAAAATAAACACATATAGTTCATACACATACATATCCAAAATCTCAATCCAATACATAAATCCAAACATCTTCCAAGAGAGGTTCAAATAAACATAGAAGAAATCCTAAATACATATGTTAGAACAAAGAAAAAAAACTCCCCTAATGAAGAACCCATGCTTGAGACACCATCAACCCATCCTCAAGAGATGAAGAGCTCCTCAATCCAACATAGAAACTCCAAGAGGGACCCCAAGAAGAACCCCCATCCGAAAATCCATGGAAGAAGAGGGTGGAAGAAGGTAGAAGATGGAGATGGAGGTGGAAATGAGTGGGGAATGAAGGAATGGAAGGGAACCCTAGGAGAGGGGCTGTGTTTCGTGCCTGAGGGAGCTTGGACCATGAAGAAGGGTCTGATTTTTATCTTATATACTCCCCCAAAATTTCCTGAAACGCACAGCAGAATCCCAGTTTTCGGGGCCTCGCCGTGGGCCTCTCACGGCGAGGGGCAGAGGAGATGCAAGAGAAAGGGCCTCGCCGTGGGCCTCGCCGTGGAAGGCTCACGGCGAGGGGCAGAAAAGGTTGCATAACAAGGGTCCTCGCCGTGGAAGGCTCACGGCGAGGGACAGAAAAGGCTCAGGAGAAGGGGGCCTCGCCGTGGGCCTCGTTGTGGGGGAGCCACGGCGAGGGACAGAAACTCAGAATCCTTCCCTTGTGCGCCGTCAGCATTCTTGTCCGCAACTTGGCTCTTCCATTGGGTATATTCCTTCATAATCTGCACATAAAATGGACCTAAGGTAGAATCATAATGTTCTTAAAAATGGGATAAACAACAAATCATATAAGTTATGCCCACATTTCCCTTGATTAGTACAAATTCCAACATGGTGTGCAAAAGTCGGAAGTTACTCTAATTAGGCAAAATTACCCCAAGAACATGCAATAATCCAATGATTTTATCAATGAAAAGTGTATAAAAATATGGTACAATCAATTGGGTGATAGAATAATTTCGTTTAAAAACTTCTTTTTCTAAAATATATTGAAGGCAAGCTCTTTCAAAACTATTAAATGTACAAGAGATATATATAATGCATATATGTTGGAAACTATGAGAGATTAGGGAAGAGATAATGCACACAGAATTTATCCTGGTTCGGTCAACCCAGACCTACATCTAGTCCTCAGGCTCCACCTGAGATTTCCACTATCCTCTTGTTTAAACCGGGCACAAGAGAAGCCTACCACAGGTTTTACGAACACAGGTTCACCTGCCAACCTTTACAGAGTTTTAGAATTTTCTCTAAACACTCCCCCTTACTACCTGTAAGGTTACCACCCTGTTCCTAAAGCACCAAGCTTTGGAACAACCTCAAACAATAGAGGATTTTAACAATAAGGTTCACTCAATGAACGGATTGTGATAAACACTTAAGTACAAAGTAATGTATGATAAAGAAATATAAATTCTAGAGCTTAAATATTTGATCTATGGTAGCTCTAGCTCTTCTTTTCTAATGCACTCATCTCATCATTTCTGGGTTCACTTAGTTTTGCTTCTCAATCAGTGTAATCTACAATTCTGCATAAAGCCCTGCTCCATCGTTGTTTTTCGTAAATGCGTTGTGTGTGCATTAAATCGATCCAGATGTCCTCAAGTCTTTATATAGGGTTTGATACATTTATGTCCGTTGGAGACTTATAGGACTAGCCGTTGAGGATTTCTTTCTTTTCTTGCTTTGGCTAAGAGAGATGGAGACAATGAGTAACGGTAACCTGCAACTTTGTACTTGCATAGCAGCTTTTTCTTATTAGCGCTAGCTTGCTTTGCTATTGCTAACTGCATAGTATAATTTCTGCATTTGAGTTGTTAGCTAAACAAGTAAACATATAATGCACAGCAAATATTATCGCAAGCTTAGTCCATTGGCTCAATGAGACAGATAATAAATATATCAGTTAAGGAATTTTCATTAAGCTTTTTCTATCGATAGACATGAGCATTATCGCTAGCATATTCTTTTAATTCAATGATCAGCAGACTAGCTATCTTAATAAGCATTCTTCTATCGATAGCTAATTCCATTATCGCTAGCAACTATGTTAGCTCATTTGACACTAGCTATATGAATGATTATCTGAAGCACTTTTGTTATCGATAGCTTAACCTGTTATCGCTAGCTGATTTCATTAGATCAAGAACTAGGTTTATTTTTCTGCTAGCTGAGTTATCAATGAGCTTCTAGCGATGGATTCTTTCTTTAGCGATAGTGAATGACTTAGCGATAGATATCAACTTTGTTATTTCTAAGTCTTCACTTGCTATGGCTCTTTGTCTATTAGCGATAGGCTCTAACTCTAGCGATAGTGTTCTGTTACCTATTAGATTTCACTCGATTAATTCAGAGGTAACTTATGCTTATGTTTTCTATGGGTCAGTCTTCATCAAAACTTAAGATTCTAACATTTGTCCAGAGTAACGGTCTTCTGCGCTCAGTTTTCTCAGTTTCTGGGTTTCTATGAATGAATTTTGTGTCTAATGATAACTTCCTGAAATAGCCAGACACAAACTTTCCAAATATATTATGACGTTAGTTAAATCATGAAAAGAGTAATTAAGTTTGAAATTTTGTTCAATCGATCGCCAAGTACTCAACCGATTAAAGTCTTCATAGTTCAATCGATGAACATAAGTCAATCAATTGTAGTCTTCAGATTGTGCTTGCACCACTCGATTGAAACGTCAGTTTATCGAATAAAATCATAGGGGAACAATCGATTAAGATTTTGTCATCGGTTGAATTGGTTCAATCATTTTCCAAATGGTACATCAATTGTTTTTGGTTGAACTTAACCTCTATCGATTGAACGTTGTTTAATAAATTGGCATAACTTCAACCGGTTGTTTCAACTCAACTTTACTTCAAGATTTTTCGATTGAGAGTTAAAACACTCGAATGAATTTGGTGTTTATCGATTGAACTTCAACACTCGATATACAATTGATAGCCTATCAATTGAACTTCTATGAGTTCAATCGATTGTCTTATGTCAATCGATTGTTCTTGACTTGGTTTTAAAATCTTGTTTCAAAATATTTTCTAAGTCAAGAATACTTATAATTTTCATAACCTAAGTCATGTTTGGTTATCATCAAAATTTCAAGGTCTAACAAAAGGTACCCTATAGATAAGTGAATGTGGTCTTTTCTTGGTACTCATGCTATAGGAATTTGGAAATACCCCCCGAAAAACCATCTAGAAAACAATAATGGCTTCTTCCTGCCAATATTTCCAACATTTGATCAATGAATGGAAAGGGGAAGTGGTCTTTTTGGGTGGCATCGTTCAACTTCCTATAGTCAATACAAACATGCCAACTATTTTGCACTCTTGTTGGAATGAGTTCATTGTTTTCATTTTTCAAAACAGTGATTCTGGACTTCTTAAGCACTACTTGGACTCACTATCTGAGATTGGATATATGATGCCTGCATTTAGGAGTTTTGTGACCTCCTTTTTGACCACATCCAAAATAAAGGGGTTAAGCCGCCTTTGTGGTTCCCTAAGAGGCCTAGAATCCTCTTTAAGTAAAATCCGATGAGTAAAAATGGCGGGTGTCATACCCAGAATATCGGCCAATGTCCAACCTAAAGCCTTGCTATATCTTTTCAAAACATTAAGTAATTCAACTTCCTCAATTGCACTCAAGGTATTAGAAATAATAGCCGGAAACTAGTCATTGGAAGCAAGAAAAGCATATTTAAGATTGCTTGGCAAGGGCCTTAATTCCAAACTGGGTGGTTCCAAAATAGAGGGAATAAGAGTAGGGAGACTTAAAGTGAAAGAGGAACTCTCCTTTGTATACCCAATTGGAAGAGACGGACTAGGCTCAATAGACTGTACTACTTTTGCATTGGTCTTTCCAAGAGCTGAATCAACACTTGGTTGATCTATCGTGACAATTTGCCTTGGGGAAAAGTCATCCACAACACCTACATTACGACTTGCAACAAGATCATTCAAATATCTAAGTGTGTGGGAAGAAATCCTAAGTCTAGCATTAGAATCAAGAGGAGAGGGATTAGAAATTGGCCCTTTCACCACATGGTGATCCGGTCTAAAGAAGGTTAATTGTTAAGTGGCTTTGGTTGGGGTAAGGGCTATACCTTTTGAGCTCAAATCATCCAACTCTTGTCTTCTAACCTCAAATTCACATTCTTCAACCAACTTATGACCTGTAACATTAAAAAGCATGCCCTCTCCAAGGGTATCATCACTTAAAACATAAAAATCAGCTAAGAAGATGAAATCCTAAACTTTAACAAGATTGTCCTCAAGAATGCTTTGTGGATACTAGATTGCTCTATCCGCCAATTGAAGTATCATACTAGTTTTCTTGAGGCAATTGATACCTAAAGTGGAGAAAATGTTACTAGGCATCACATTAATAGCGGCCCCAAGATCCAACAAGGAATTAGTGATGGTTATATTGCTAATAGTGTAAGGGGCTGTAAAAGATCAGAGGTCTTGCCATTTGACTGGAAAGTCTTAAAGAGGGCCGACACACTAGGATTAAGTTAAATTGTTTCATTTGGCCGAAATTTTCCTTTATTGGTGCACAATTCTTTCAAAAACTTACAATAGCTAGCTAGGCATGGATTTGACAAGTTGAAAGAAAGGCACATTCACATGCAACATACTAAAAAGTTCAAGCATTTCATTTTCAACAACCTCATCACATTTCTTTTTACTTTTGAAGTAAGCTTGAGGTAAAGGGGGTTGAGAAATAGTTACATCCTTGGCCGGAGGTTTGGCCAAGGTATCTTGTGTGCTACACTATCCTTTCTCATGAATACTCAATTGCTTTGGGCAGTTTCTTTTCTCTTGAGGTTGTGTCTTAGGATTCTCCACCACTTTCTCTTTTTGTGTCAATGCTCTCCTTTCTTAAATTTCTAATTTTTTGTCACTTTTAGATTGCACAAACTTCATAGGGTTCAATGGTGGGCTCCATGTAGGGCTTTCTACTTGAATTTTCTCATCCACCAGTTCATCACCATCCGCATCACTACTCATGGATTGAGCCCTCTTCTTAAGTGGGATAGGATTGAGTGATTTCCCACTTCTTAAATTGATAGCATTAAAGACCTTGGGTTGATGACCGTATTGGTTGGAGTTGGGCTTCATGACATACTCCCCCAAATTTGCACTCTTGGTCTCCCAGTGGCTCATGCGGTTGTCTACTCTTGGGCAGTGATGTATTTTGTTGATTCTCCTTGCATTTCTTGAATGGCTGTGACTTTCATGAGCCAATCTCCCTTTAGGACTTTCAAAATTTTGTTGACCTGCTCTTTCTCTGTAATCTTTCTTCCCAGAGCAGCAAGATTATTGATGAGGTGAGTGAATCTGATCTCTAGATCCCTTATCTTCTCATCCTCAATCATTTCAAACTTGTGGAACTCTTCCACCAGCATTTCCACACGCCTATCTTTTACTCCAGAAGTCCCTTCATGAGCTATTTGCAGGGCTTCCCACATTTCTTTAGCAGAGTCAAGATGACTCACTCTAAAGAACTCTGTTTGACTAAGAGCACTCTGGATCATGAGGACTGCTTTGCTATTCAGCTCCAGGTTAGCAATATCCTCTTCTGTGTACTCATCTTCTGCCTTTGGAATGCCCATGGGATCTCTGGGAACAATATCTCCTTCTTCTATAATTTTCCAAAGCTTGTATCCATTGGCTTTGATGTAAATCTTCATTTTTAATTTCCAGAAGGTATAATGTTTCCCATCAAAGCCAGGAGGCTTATTAATGGAGCTTCCTTCAGGGAGGATGTTTTCAAGCGATGCCATTTAGATCTTTGCTTCTCAGATTCGTTGGAATCTTAATAACAGAGAAGACCCGCTCTGATACCAAATGAAAGTGGCGATCGCACAAGAGGGGGGTGAATTGTGCTATCTACAAATTTTAGAAGAGATTAACTCAACACGAAATTTATACTGGTTCGGCCAACACTGCCTACGTCCAGTTCTCCAACACTCTGTTGGGTTCCACTAACCACAGGTTTTACGAGTCCAGGTTTACCTGTCAACCTTTACAGAGTTTTAGAATCTCTAAACACTCCCCCTTACTACCTGTAAGGAAATATCCCTGTTCTAAAGCACCAAGCTTTCAGAACAACCTCAAACAGTAGAGGATTTCAATAAATACGTTCACTTAATGAACTGATTTTGATAAACACTTAAGTACAGATGAAATCTCTAAGACAATAAATACAGAGTAATGAATGAGCTTTGTGAATATTCTCGTTGTTCGTCTCTACTCAATAAATGCTTGAGTTCTGTATTTATATCTTCTTCAGATTTTCCCCATTTGATTCAGCATTCAAGAAGCCGTTTGAATTTAGTCGTTGGGAGCTCATAGCCGTTGGCATTAAATGCAGCTTCTTTATCGGGCTTAACTCTCTGCTTTAGCTTCAACTACTTCTTGCATAGGGTGAGCTAAGAGAGAGACAGACTCAGCGCTCTGATCATCCGTACAAACAGTACTTTCTGGCAGCTTTCTATTAGCGCTAGCTTGATCTGTTATCGCTAATCTTATAGTGATCTGCACTTAAACTGTTAGCTAACCAAATAGTCATATAATGCACAGAGGTTTCTATCGCAAGCTTAATCCTTTAGCTCAAAGAGATAAAGACAGTATAAGGAATATCATAGCTTTTTACCGATAGCATTTTCTTTTGGATTAAAAAGCATCATATCAGCATATATCCTTCTATCGATTGCTCAAACTACTATCGCTAGATACTTGATTTGCTTATTAGCTTTAAGGATACAATTATCAAAGAATTCAGAACTTCAAGGTATCCCATTATCGATAGATAAACATTCTAGCGCAAGCAAACATATCAGCTCATGATTCATTAGCTCTTAGGCACTAGCTATTTAAAAGATCATTATCTGAAGCACTTATGGTTATCGATAGCTTATCCTATTATCGCTAGCTGATTTAGGGACTTAGTTCATTTATCTGCTGGTTTCATCTTCTTATAAACTCAATGAACTTCTAGCGATGGAACCTTTGCTTAGCGATAGAGGGAGACTTAGCGATAGATAATGACTTGGATATTTCTAAGTCTTCACTCGCTATTCCTTTCTTTCAATTAGCTATACAGATATATTTTAGCGATAGAGATACTCATTCAATATTGATCTGCTAAGATGCCATTTCTTATTAGAGAAAAATCTTTGTTCTTGCAATGATGATTTGTTACCTGGCAGATATTATAAGATTAATTCAGAGGTAACTTTTACTTATGTTTTCTTAGGTTCAGTCCTCATCAAAACTTAAGATTCTAACAATGAAATCACCAAATTTGATACTACTTGAAGTGAGCAATGATGCTAAATATGGATGTAATTTAGCTTAGTTTCTGTTTACAATTCTATCAAAACAATTAACATAATGTTTTTTTTTCTTCTAAATTTGTAATTGTATTTACGAAGAGGATTCAATGTAATCCAAACCATTTGTCACATGTTGTTAGTGCATTGTGCAAAGAGTTTCCGAAGCAGAGTAAATTTCCTTGGTAAAGGTATTTTCCATATGATTTTACAAAAGAATGCATCATGCAAATTACGAGTTCCCCCAGTATCAAATTATCTGTATATGAACTAGAACCATTTCGACTCCAACAAAGACTATCCGCTGAATTCAAAAGAGAGAAAGAGGCATGCTGATAATTTTATCAGCAATGTTTTGGTGATATAATGAGCGAATCAAAGAACGATTCCATATTATGAAATTCCAAGTAGAAGAAGCATGCATTTACAAATCAAAAACTAAGCGTATAGACACTATAAGAGCATGATCAAACTGCATGGGCCACCATAAATGATGGTTACTTAGAATGGAAGTATCATTTCCTACTTTTCATTTTAGCCTCTCTATTATAATGCTAGTTGATTCAGCAATGACTTTCCACATCCAAGATGAATTATATGGCTTCTTAATGATACATGGTGCATTATGATCAATGTATTTAATTTTGAGAGTTCTTGCTAAAAGAGATGAATGATAAGAGCTGATTATTCTCCATACCTGCTTAGCAAATAATGCTTGATTTACATTTTTGTAGGCCTTAGACCTAACCCTCCTCTATCAATTGGTTCGATAAAGAGATGAGACGGGTTTTCCTTCTTTCACTACTTAAACCCCAGAAATAGTTTGCATAACAAGTGTCTATACGGATGCAAATATATTGAGGTAAGTTGACACAAGAGAGGATGTGAATGTTTAACTACAGCTAATCTCGATTTAATATGGGTAACTCGATGCCTGCGAGAGCAGTTTTACTTTCCATGCACTTATTCTTTTATCAATGGAATCTATTACTTGCTGTTAAATAATGGATTTCATTCTCCCGGGCAGTCCAAGTACCAAGATATTTTCCAAGTTTGGAATTGAAACGAAAACCCAAAATTTTGGAAAAGTGAAGTTTAGCATTGTAAGGTACATAATGACTGAGTATGAGGAAAGATTTGGATTTGGAGGAATTCTTTGGTGAACCAGGTGCACTACTTCATTTGTAGTTTAACCAATCACAAGTGAACACATTAAGTCTGATGTAGAATTTTTAATCTAACTTGGCACCCTAAAAAAGTCAACTAAGTGATAAAAATATTTTTTCCAACTTGTAAAATAAAATAAATTAAAAACATGAGATTTAAAATTTTTTATCGGTTTGTTGATTTTTTTAGGGTGCCAAGTCGAACTGAAAATTTCACATAACACTTTATGTTGGATTTTTTACAGTCTTGTCCACAAATGATGTGGTGCACCAGGTTCACCTAAGAATTTCTGTTGGATTTTTTACAGTCTTGTCCAGACCAAAGACCATACATATTTAGGACTAGCTTAACAAATAGAAAAGCTTGAGGCTTATATTCAAAGAAGAAAAGGGAGTCAATAGCATATAGGAGATGTGAAATAGCTTAAGCATTTTGACATATCTTAGTACCATTCCAAAGGTTTGAATTTTCTAAGTGAGCAATCATACATGACAAAACATTGGCTGACAATATATATATATATATATATTATAAGGAGAAAGAGGATCTCTGTGAGTTTCCCATTGAATTGGATTTGATATTGAACAATGGGTAAACATTGAATAATTAAGTTGATCCATTTCAAAGGAAAATTCATACATCTCAAACAGCTTCGATGAATTTTCATGAGAGGTTTTATCAAAAACTTATGAGAAATCTACCTTGAGAGCCGCAAGCTTCCTCCTTCCAGCCCTAGCAGAATGAATCTAGGATAGAATATTAGAAGCAAGGAGAATATTATTTGAGATTGGGCGGTCTTTGAGGAAAGCACATTGATGTGGTGCAGTTATTCTTGGAAGAAGAGGTTTAAGCCTATTATTAAGCATTTTTATTTGATATTAATTCTTGAAGTCCAAAAGCCATCGTGACAAATACCTATCATGGAAAAAGATGAGACCCAAATCACTTTGTGGAATAACCAAAGATAATATATAGCATCCCTCTACATTTTACTTTGGTTTAAACTAAATTTTTTGCTTTGCGATTGTTACTACCCCTTGATACTACCATGAGTGGGGGCCTTCATAAAAAGTTCAATAATGCAAAATTTAGCCTTTTGTTTTCTTGATCATTACTTGCAATGATAAAAATTTGCATTATTTTTTTTTTGAGTATTTTATTATCTTTTAACTTAACTCCTAAGGGTTATTTGAGATTTTCTTCGATCCTAAATGTATGGCATATTTATTTAATTTGATTAAATTAAAGATGTAAGTTAAGTTAGTCCATATAATTTTTTTCTTCTAAAACATCCTAATCATTTTCCTTAATTCACTCACTCTCTCTCTCTCTCTCTCTTACTTGATTATTGTTGAGTGAGCATCAATAGGGGTAAATTGAAAAAATTGATAAAAATTAGAAATAGGTCTGGTTTCCCAAAAAGTAGGAGGCTCTGCACTTTCTCTATCATAGGGATTATGCCAGACTAATCTATTTCATTCATTCTCCATTTAAAACTGTCTGCTCTTGGAACCTAAAATCTAATGATTGTTTCATATAATTTTTCCATAAATTTGACATTAGTAATCTATGACCCTCCTTTCTTCTTCCGACATTCTAAATATGATTGATTGGTATGTGTTCATCCTTAAAAATACTCGAGAATCCCCTTTTCTGATTGTTCCAAAGAGTTCATCGGCTTCCCAAATAGGTCTTATATTAAGGACCAAAAGGGGTAATAGATATCTTCAATTTAGTTGGATCGATAATCTAGGTTTGAAAGTATGGAAATCTTCTTCTAATAGGAACAAAATAAGAAATTTGATCTCTCATTTTCTGTTGGAGAAATTTCTCGCATACTCTATTGTAAAAAAAGACATTTATTTGACAACTGCTCAATGTATATAGCTTTGCATGTTTCACTAAATTTCATTGAATCAAGGCTTACTATGAACTTTTTTCTTCAAAAGAAATTTATTGGAAACTCCACTGCATCAATATCTTTACCCAAGCCAATAGAATTAGTGTCAAGATCAAATCATATCATTTAACAGGTTGATCACATGATAGGATTTGGGAATAGGAGTCTTGAAGATACTTGATATAATTTGTAACCAAGAAAGATCAAGGTATGCACAACTAGGTTCAGGAAACTCGAGATTCAAGGTAAATGATGTAACATCCTAATTTTTACTTAAGCATTAGAGGTGTACTAAGCATGATAAATGGAGACTAATGATCTATGTGAGTTTAGTTATTGTTCCGATCGCGGTTGATTATGGTTCTAATTAAGGTAATAATAGAGGATAAGATAGATTTTGACTATGGGGTTAGTTATGCTTAAGGTTTAGTAATGGGAAGAGAGGAGGAATTTTTATTAAGGGTTCCTCGCCGTCCACGGTGAGATATGTTTATGGGTTCAGGCATAGAGGGGTGTTCTCCCCCACTTGTCGCGGCGAACACCGTGGCTTGCTAGGGCTCATACCAGAGGAGCCATAGCGAGCATTTTAAGCCAAGAGGATTAAACAACTCTTCACCATGGGTTTGCACCAGCAAAGCCTCGGCAAAATCTCTATAAAATGAAAAATTGCAGAGCGCTCACTGTTGCTTCGCAGGTGCCAACCCACAGCGAGGTCACGATTTCTACTTCTTTAAGCCAAGTATCAGTCATTATTTCGGAATGAAGAAAAGAGAGAGGACGAACAGAAACATTTTGGCTCTGCTAGGGTTTGGATTTTCAGAGGTTCTAGAGTAATTCAAGCTTCCAAACTCCTTATTAAGTGATTCTAACCGGTATTCTACCTTATACCTATGATTTTTCAAATTTAGAGGCTTTGGAGATTTTTGGGGTTTTGAGGTTTTCAAAAAATCTGTAATGTTAGATGGTTTCTACCTAATCAAATCCATGTTTTGAGCTTCTTGGAAGGTTTAATCGATTTAGTTTTGGTGGATTTGATCCTATATGAGATTTGGTTGGTTAAAGTTTGAATAAGTTAGGGTTTATGGAGAAATTCTTTGAATATGATTGTTGGAGGTCAATTGGTGGTTTGTATAGGTTCATTAATCTTATATGATGCTATTAATTGGTTTAGTTTTGTTAAAATTAGAATTATATGAAATCTGGGGAATTTGGGTAAATATGTGTAAACTTGGGTGGTGGGATTTATTATGATAGGCATTGATTAATGATTTTAATGATTGGGATATGATACATGGAGTATAGTTGAGGTGGAATTGGTTGGACATCCCTGATTAGGAAGGATTTTGGGAGAATTTGATATGTGTAAGGGACTTTGAGAAAGGAAATGGAGATTTTGAGATTTAATTGGAACATTGATGTTGTTTGGGATCTAATAGGCTTGATATGAGTTAAATTAACTTTATCAAGTAAAGTAATTATGATTTAGCACCTAAAGCACCCTTTGGGCTTTGAAGGGACTAAGCTTTGTAATATATTCAAACAATTAAATTGAACTACTTAAATACATGACTTTGAATCATCATCCTAACTGTTTGTAAGCCTCAACAACTAAACTGAACTAGTTAAATAATCATTTCCTCACACCAGTCACCACTAAACCTTGAGACTACATTTTAGGATGTTACACATATAGTCTCTATTCTTGTGACCTTTAATGATTCAATCGGCCTCAGATCTGAGGAAGGCGGAGCTTCATCCATAAAGAGAGGAAGAAGAGAGGGTTTTGTCAAAGGGAGGGGAGAGAGGGGAGAGGGGGTGACATGTAGAATTAATTTAATATGAAGTGATGTATTTTTTTCTCCATTGCCGGCTAAGACACTTTGATTGCCATATCAGCCTCTATGTCAGTTTCTTATATCGTGGATATATCTAACGATAGTGACCCCCCCCCCCCCCACACACACACACACAAAAGAAAGAAAGAAAAAGAAAAGAAAAAAAAAGTTTTTTAATCTTTGTAGGCACTTTTGCACCTTAGATTTGTTGCCAACACCATTTTTGGGAAGAGATTACAAGTATTTTTACGCATTTATAAAAAAATGTATTGTAAAAGTATCTGACGAATTAAAGGAGTTAATGTAGATAACCTTTTTGCGCCATTTTGAAAAGTCTATATGTATTTATGCTTAAGGTAAAAAAAAATATGTATTTATGCTTCAAGGTTTGACACCTTAAAAAATATAATGTATATTTTTTAACCTTTACCCTTTTAAATAACATACCTAATATTAAAAAAAATACATAACATTAAATTGATACTTATTTAAACATATATGCTTGTTCCTAAATATAAAACTTCTTCTTTATAATTTTTCTCAACATTTTCCTAAATTATCTTTATTGATACTCCTCAATAATATACAAGCAATAGAGGAAGTGTATGAATAAAGGTAAATGATTAGAGTGTTTTGGTAATATCATGTGATTTTAATTAACTTATCTAACATCCTTAATCTAATCAAATTAGGCAAATGTGTCTTGTATTTAGGAACACAGGGAGTATTACTAAATTATGTACTACTCCATCCGTTCCTAAATATAGGATCTAGTTGACTTTTTTGGAGAATCCTAAAAATGGTAAATAGGTTACTTAAAAATTGATTTTGCTAAATTTTTTCTCTTAACTAGTTTATTTGACTTATTAGTTAGCATATGATCGAATAATATACAAAATACATTATAATTAAGTGGTTCATTTCATTTTCTTAATGCTTTTTTTTTAAAAAAAATCAACTCGATCTTTATATTTAAAAACGGACTAGGAAGTAATATGGTTTTAACTGTAGCGGCACACTAAAAACAAGGCATGCTACATATTTTAATCAAACTATCAATATCAAGCAACTATTGCATCATCACCTTGTCAAAATACAATATTTTTGCTCAACCCCCCCCCCCCCCCCACCCCAAAAAAATAAACAAGATGTAGATGGTTGATTGATTTTAGATGGGGCACAACTTTTTTTTTTCTAAGCAAAAGTATTTTCCTACTGTGATTTCAGCCTGCTACGTTACGTTTTGTTTCTTCTTCCTACTCCTCTATGATGTTATAAGCTATATACAATAATTAGGATCTTCGGATATGTTTGAATTACCTTATGGAAAATAGGTGATGAGAATAAAGTGGTAGAAGTGAGTTTAAAGAATATATTTTGGAGACTAGCTTCTCAAAATGTTAAAAAAAAAAAAGCTTTTGCATAAATTTAGATTTTTTACCCCAAACCTAGGTTTGAAGGCTAAAAACTTATTTGAGAAAAGTTAAGAGTGTTTATGTGTCTTAACCAAGAACAAGGTTTTGAGAGTTAAAAGTTATTCTAGAAATGTTGGGTATGTTTATCTATTCTAATTTTAAAGCCTAGATTTGGATGGTTTGGGGTCAAACTTAGGTTTCAAAAGTTGTACTAGATAGGCACTTAGTGGTTTCTATTATTATACCATATGGATACAATATTCGATAACAAGGAGGGCGGGGGAGAAACTCTGGATATTTTTAGTGTAACATATACGCTTCTTCGCCCACTCACTTCTTTACAATCACACATGAAGCTCCCAAATCTATTTAGTCAAAAAGAAACAATACGAAAGGGTATATTTAATGACATTATATATTTAAACAAAACATGCGACTATCAACCATAATGAAGATCACAAAAGACAATCTGGAAATAGCGAAAGGTTGCTGAGTGATGACCTAAAAGGTAGCATTATGAAAAATACAACATAACGCATAAAGTAACTATCCATAGCTATATAACAAAACCCACCCACACAGTGATGGTCCCAATAACACTATTGGGGATCTTATTTGCACGCTTTCTTAGTGCATAATCACTACATAATCTACACCTTAATTGGCATATACTAATAATCATTTCGTTGCTTTACTAGAGTCATCTTTTCTCTCTGGGGTGGGGGACAAAATTTAAACTTTAGATGTCAATCTAAGCCTGAATCTAGTTAGTCAACAAACATAATAATCTACAGGTAAAAAAAACATAATAATCTCTACTATCAGAAAGTGAGCTCAATACAAACATTGAATTAAAGAGCAATTTGGCCAATAAACTATTGTCGAATGTGTAGGTAACATAATTGACAATAAAAAGAGGCAGTACCACCAATGGACCTTTTAACATGAGGTAGATTGGCCATCACTATTTAATTTATAGATGTTGACAATTTTTTGCTTACCTGGAATGTTGACTTTTATTTGAAGACGTGGTGGACAATGAGTTCCCATGTGGTACACTTTAGATTATGACGTGGATTAAGGATGTGGCAAAGATAGGAAAATGGAAAATAAACATTACAATGAAAAGAAAATGCCATGTTCACACTTCTAATCATCACTTAAAATTGAAACACAATATGGTACCATCGCAAGGAAGAGGGACCACTGAAGATTGTGGGACCATCTAAGATTATTTATTGGCTACAGACAAAGGGGTAGATGAATCTTTACAGGTATGCTTAAATTCAAATGCAACCTTTTTTTATTTGATGTCCATAGTGACTTTCCATTGAAGCCCTCAACTGATTTGATGATTTACATGTTACAGAAATAATGGCAAGAAAAGATGGGAAACATAAAGCCGATGAGCGTTCAACTAGTAGTAAGGGAGACACCAGAGACGATAGGCTGAAGAAGAAGGTAAGTGAAGCATTTGTTATTGCTGATAGTATTAGAAAGCTGCAAAAGAACATGGTAAGAGAAGTGCAACACAAGATGTTATAGAGTGTGTAGAAGAAGGCATATATGGTTTGGATGATGATGAAAATGTTGAAAATTCTGGAAAGGAAAGGTCTAATATTGATAGCTCTGATAAAGAGGAAAACATGTGGATGATGAAGAAGATGACTATGCCTGTGACAGTGACGATGAGAGCTATGAGGGACAGTTTAATAGCGCTCTAATAGTGAAGAAAGGGTTGTGGATGATTTCGAAACTAGACAAATAATTCAGGAAATTAATAGTGATGAAGATGCAGAGGATTTTGACCTACCTAATGAATATAAAGAGAATGAGAGAGTGCGAAAACTCAACGATTGGGGTGATTAGAACTAAAGGGGAGGCCTTCTATTTATAGAAGAGGCTGTGGGTATTTCGGGAATACAAAATATCCACCACCACCATCAGTAGAGAGAATATCTCAACCTCTCATTTGACTTAGTCAGCAATCATCGCCTCTCTTATCTGACCAATCAATTAATTGAATACTTAATTAATTAATAAATTAATTACTCATGGCTGAGTCAGCAATCCACACCTTTCTCATTTGACCAATCATATTAATTAATAATTTAATTACGAATTACTCATATTTCCCAATTAATTAATCCAGCCCATCAAGGGCGGATCTGGACCCAAAATTCCAACATCTCCCACTCGCACTTGCACTGACCATCATGTGAGTATTATATCTCCCTTGCTTCATACTTGGTATCTGCCGTGTCCGCGTGGGCATGACGTCCTCGATTTGGGTGCTTGTGTACTAGAAGTCTTTTATACAATATCAGCACACATGGACACCCTAGCTGTACTTGCAAGTAGTATGCAAATTGCCTCGAATGCCCCAGATTTACCCATACACATCACACATGGCATATATAATCCCTCATGAGTTAATTCTTTTTTTTGATACATCTGAAGTAACTCCTCACGAGTTGATTCTAAATTAACTCATATTGCCTCATTTTGTGCATAGTATCCATACTTACAAGTTACTCATCTAACAAGTAAGGGATCAATCACAGACACTAGTACAAATGCATACTTCAGGGTAAGTCTTCCTTCCCACTAGACATTAGTCAGGGCTGGCTTGGTCACTTTCCTAGTATTTGACCTATTATGTTGAATCATTCATGACCATAAGGTGCAACTAAAGTAGCTGTCGCCAAGTTAGTTCTTAATGATGCTGTCCAAGTCATAAAGGCATCCCGAAAGGTTTGTCTCCTTTCTGGGACTAACACCGCCATGAAACAGGGATTTTCCATCTATATCCCCTTTTGCGGGTTTAATTATTCATAAGCACATGCAGCATGAATTGCATGTTACAATGTTCATCTTAACTTGTAAGAGTGTGTCGATTTTAATCTATTAACACCGTACAGACTTAAGTTCCAGGTATGCACAATACCTGAACCGAAACTCTTCATCTCAAAATTCATCATGACGTATTTGTAGAAGAGTTTTGCATGGGTCACACATGTCCCTGATTCAATCTATTTCATGTATAGATCTTATCTCAAACAATTTTGAGATGACATTTGTGTAGCGATTTTATTGACCATTTCAAAGTGACCGTTTGATGTCATACCTTCTATATCCTTGTGAATATAAAGGCAGTTACTTGTGTGAGTAGGTTAACCTTAACCTGTACAACACACTAATCATTGTATATCTTACACATATATGTATGTATATATTAATACATAATAGGAATGCATTTCTTTTACTCTCATATAAAAGTAGTTCAAAACCTTATGTTATCACATGCTCAAGTCTTAGCTCATCTCTAAAATGAATCTTTAGCTGTGGGCATCATAAGGGGGTCTGCCAACATTTTTGTGAACAGAAAGGTGTTGAACTGTTGCTTGCTCCTTAGCTACCATGTTTTTCACAAGGAGATATCATGTGTATATGTATTTGGTCTTGCTGTATTAAGAAGGGTCTTTATTATAAGTTGTTGCCACTTGCTATTGTGACATACCCTGGTTGAACCCTTTCCTTCACCATTCATTCCTAATCGCTCTAGGAATTTCAAGCCACTCAAGTTCTTGAGTTGTTGCTGAATACTTTGTGTTCTAATTCCATGGAAGATAAAGACACACTTGTCCATTTCTTACATCCCTAGCTTTATCATTCAATAAGAACACTTTATTCCTAAGTTGAATGTTGCTAGTTTAGGCCTCCAACCCAAATTGTATTAGAGTATCCTCTTCAATGAAAGTCATTGCTTGATAATATGACTTATACTCCATGGTTCTTCTAAGGTATCTTATGATCTCTTTTATAGCATCCTAGTACCTTGTAACTAGGTTGAACTGAAAAGATTTACAAGTCCGATCACATACCATGTATTTGGTCTACCAAGTATGCTTGAGTATGGGTCTCTTTTTCATATTCAATATTAAATTCCTTTGCAGGATAGATGCTTTCACATAGATTGCGTACTTTGATTAAGAGGGCATTTTTGGTTTATAGACTATAATGTTGGGATGCTCAAAGAGTATACTTGTGTGTGTCCTCTGTGACAAACACAACATTCTCTTTGTACAATCTCTGTTCATCTTGTCTCTCAAGATATATTTTTGCCTTACCCATGTTCTCTCAATGGAACTAATCCCTAAGTGTTTTATCTTCCTTAACACTTATTTAGGCTAATGATGTATTATAGACATAGGATAATATCACAAATTATCCCAAGACCCTTAAACGTGCACGCAGCTGTCTTCTTTGATCATTTCAAAGTTGACAAAGTTATCACTGTGTGAAACTTCATACACTACTGCCTAGATGATTAATAATCCGTCGCCCACAAGTTGCTTCAGGTTGAATTTCTCATCTAGTGTCCTAACAGGAAAACGTTCATTACATCCGATTGATGTAATTTCAAGCATAACCTTATCATCATGGCCGAAATTAGGTTTCAGGAGTTAAAACACATAGCGCCACTTGTTGTGTGTAACCCTTAACCACCAAGTGTGCTTTAGGTTTATCAATTGATCAGTTCACCAATGTAATTGAGAACCTCACTGATTTGAACCTTTCCTAATACGCCTTGGGGTTCAAATGCAAAATTAAATTAACCAAGGATTGCACTAGTGGTGCTTTCCCGGATCGTCTCTCAAGGAGCCTAATGAACTAACCTAAGCTAACTAAATGCATGAAAAGCTATAAAAAGTCGGGGTTTTTGAGATTTTGATTAAGGAAACTAATCTACTTCTTTTTGGGATTTTCGATTATGGAGAAAGCAAGTAAAATGGATTTATGAAAAACTATTAAGATGAACATGGGTCTCTTGATGAATTGGGCAACCTTCCTAGCTTCTAAAAGAATATGGGAGTTCTAATCCGAGTTCTAATGATCGAACCTAAGGCAATCGCTCTTAGTCCGGTTACCTAATTAACTAATTGACGTGGCGCATCGCTCATTCAATTAATTAATCAAACAACCGTTAATTCCTAACTCGGTAGTGAAGAATCATGATAAACATGCAAAGAGACTCTCGTTAGAAGTAAATCAAACCATCTAACGTTGGACCTAGTGTCTAAACACATATACAATCGCACATGCATTTAACATATTCTAGAAATCCAAAGGAGATATAAATGAAGCACATCTATGGCATGATATCATAAAAACAACACTAGGTTCATACACATAAAAGAGCATCTCTTGATTACATGCATGACCAATAGAAATTCAAAGGCAACTTGTTCCAAAAACATATACATATACCAAAACACATGGAATTTGAAATACATTAATGAGATTGGACAAGAAAAGAAACTAATAACTCCCCATTAAAGACGTTGAAGCTCCGGTTGCCTTCCTCCATCAAGATCCCCACTAAGGTGCCTAGCTACTCATGTTGGTAGGGTTGAGAGAAAATGAGGTGGGAGATGAAATTGGAATGGATGGAATGAGAGGAATAGAGAAGGAGGATGAAGAAGAGGTGTCTTGCTTGGTGATGGTGAAGATGATATATATAGTGAGTGATGGAAGACAAATGATGGTGGGGTTGTTGAGTGGGTGGTAGGTGGAGAATGAAATAAATGATAGTGGGGTTGTTGAGTGGATGGTAGGTGGAGAATAAAATAAATGATAGTGGGGTTGTTGAGTGGAGAATGGTGTGTAGAATATAATAATGATGGTGGGGTTGTTGAGTGGGACTTTTCTGCAATTTGGAAATTCCGGAGTCCTTTTCTGCAATTTAGAAATTCCAAAGTCCTTTTATGTAATTTGGGAATTTTGAGGTCCTTTTCTGTAATTTGGGAATTTCGAGGTCCTTTTCTGTAATTTCTACAATTCATCCGGGATCCATTCCTTTGGTCCTTGAGCGACCCTACAAGTGAATATGATATGAAAAAGGATCAAACAGCCTTATAAATTAATCAATACAAATTAATCTATAATTATGGCCAATTAATCCTAATCCCATACTAATTTCATCCAAGAGTCTAAGATATTAAATAAGCACAATTGAACCACATTGATTTGTCAAGTTAAATGCCTAATATGCTCAAATTATAATGAAAATGCAATTAACTCTCTAATCTTGGATCCTAAGTATAAAAGTGCCTAAATCCCCATTTAATAGCCCAGAACAAATGCTAATTTCCCATAATTAGTGGATAAAAATATGTAATAATCAAGTGCAATCATTCCCCCACACTTAGACCTTTGTACTCCTGGACAAAGTATAGACTCACAATGGTAAAGGCCTAAGATAATCAACATTCTCAAGTTGGAGCAAGACATGATCAAGATATGCAATGAGAAAATCAACGATGCAATTGAGAATCAAATAACAATATGTGAGCACTCTCAAAGACATAAAGTGTTTCGCACAATCTCACAATCATGGGTTATTTCTCTCAACTTGCTCAACATGCAATTTACCATATGCTTGTAACAATTATCAAAATCTCCACTAATTTAGCACACATGCAAAGAATCAAGAGGACTTTAAAGCTTGTAATGTTGGAAAGGCTAAAGCTGAAATAAGATGTAGTATGTGAAAGAAGTAAGGTTGAGATGCACATGCAAGTTTAAACCCACTCGGTAGCAATGAAGACCACAAATACTAGCATATACTAGCCACATTTCTCAAGATGCCTTCTTTCTCACTTTTTTTTTCTCTTTTTTTTTCTAAAATTCTTTCAAATTTTTTTTTCTACTCTTCTTCTTTTTTTTTTTTTCATATATGGCATCGAACTTTCTTGCACAAATGGCTTCACAAATGTAAAGTGGCAAATGCTGCACATAACAATCCAAGCAATGCAAATCAACCAAATGAAGGGCTCAAGAGGGTGACTAATGGAAGATATGGAAGGGTTTGTGTTTGGGAAAATGGGTGATGAAAGAATGCCTCTATCATGTTCAACACACATGGCTAATACCGTTTCAACCAAGAATTGAGACAAGTTCTAGAAATTGACACAATTAAGCAAGCATGCACACATATTTAAGTGGAATTTGAAATTAGGCTGACAAAAACCTCACGACAAGCTAAGCTCACACATCACCATTGAACAACCAGTTAACAAAGTAATTTTGACAATACATGGCTCAAACATATCTTATGTCCAACTCTTGAAAATTGAAAAGCAAAGGACAAGAGTATTGCAGAATCTATCCAAAGTCCAAGACAACAAACAATCTAAGATGGGTCTCTTCTTGCACAGGTTTTCAAAAAGTGGGGTGAACTAGGTTTTCATAAAAACACTTTGAAAAGCACTTGAATTCATTCTTAACAAGCCCACTATGACAAATGCGACCCTTTGTACACAATAGACAAGTCAAGAACAACTTCAAGTCAAGAAATTTTAAAAATAGTCCAAAAACAGTCAAAGTTCACCCAAAACCACTAATCATAGGAAATCATGCAAGGAAACCTCAAAATACACATCTAACCCCCCACACTTAAACAAAACATTGTCCTCAATGTTTAAAATATACCATTATCAAATACCAAAGAGGAACAACACCTGTAAGCATAGGCAACCATCAACAAAATATGGAGAGCCAAAAACAAAAACAAAAACAAAAACAAAACAAAACAACTATTATCCTACTGGTAAATCCCATTCCCTCACACTTGAACCACACACCACATCCAGTTAAAATAATACCCAATCAATATGTAATGTAAAGTAAAAAGTATAGGAAAGGGACAACCTGGCATTTAAAACGCTTCAAACTCGTGTAGGAGAAGTTCTCATCCTGAACGAGGAACATATATTTCTTCTTGTAAGCTCCTTCTCCCACATGCTCCTTTCTTGGTGTAAGGTGTTTCGGTTCCTGTAAGAGAAATACCATGCATGGAGCAGTACCGAATTCTAGGAAAGGAAACACTTTATCTAAATAAGCATTACAACCAAGAAAGTCAATCATGCTCCCATCAGCAGGAGCAAAACAAAAATTTTCATTTTTAGGACACTCAAGTGTATGTGTATAAAAAATCGTGAAGTCCAACTCAAGGTTAGGGCATGTAAATTCGCTTACACATGTGAAAGAGGGGGTGGATAAAGAAAGGGGGAAAGAAGGAGTGGTGGGTGAGGCACAACAAACACTTTCTTTATTAGATATGTCTGGCCGAAGATCACAAGATAGTATTTGTTTGAAAGATTCCTTATCATTAACAATATCAACATCTATGCATGGATAATCTTTCATAGGTACACTCTCAATATCATGCAATCCAATGGAACAAAAATCATTCTCATTCTTAACCACAATACAATCCTCATTCTCAATTACCTCATGCTTAAAAATTTCAGCACTCCTAATACTATTAGATGCATCATGTTCAATAAGAGAATTATTCAATGTGGCACAACCATGCTTTGGATATTCATCAAATAAATGTCTTTTCACCTCATAGCAATGCACACAAATTTCACATTCCATACATGAACAAGATTTAGCCAAATTTAATTCAACAATATCATCATGACTAGTACCTAGGAGAGAAGCATGTTCATCACAAGAAGAATCAATAATAGTGCAAGCAACATTTTCAATTGAACTACTACTACGTGAAGCACAAAGTTGAGCATATTCATCAACAAACCGATGAGGAAATTCACGAATGTATTCCCCATCTACCTCATCTTTACTCACATGATATTCAGTCAATGAATCAACCAAAGAAGGAGTAATCTCTTCAAGGATATGAGTATTACCTAGTGGGAAGTGCGTTTCCTCTTTAGGTTGAGTAGTCACTTGCTTTACCTCTTCAACTTGTGTGGGTGCAACAGAACCACCCCACTGTGCCCGTAGCTCACTAATTGAGTTAGACAATCTTGCAATGACTTCCTTCATGTTAGACCTCTTTGCCTCAAGCCGCTGCAGTCTATCTTCATCTTTATCAAGCTTAGCATCAATACTTTTGAACATGTTAGCCAGCTGATCAAACTCATCTGACTGTGTAGGTGAAGGAGATGGTTCAAATTGGGGGGGATGGTGGCCATTGGAATTGTGGAGATGGTTCATGGTACGATATATATGGTGGAGGTAAAAGTTCACGTCGTGGGGCTTGATATGGAGAATGATATGATGAAGGGCATGGTGGATAGTAAGGTTCATGGTATGGAGAATAATTTGGTGGATAAGGGTCTTCGAAGTATGGATGATGGTTAGGTGAAGGGTAAGGTTGGTCTCGACATGGTGATTCGTAGGATTTGCTCAATGATTCAAAAATGGCCTTTGCCTTGTTAAGGTCATCACGAATTGAAGAAAATTCATCATCCACCATAGTGTTATTTCCTACAAAAGAATGAGAACACTCAAATGGATCATGATTATACCCAAAGTTTCTATAATTCCAAGACATGAGAATTCAATGATTTAGTTCCAAGCAAACAAACAAAATGCACCACAATATCAAATGTGCAATGGAGGGATATATAATGGGTGAAAATAACTCAAACAAAAGTAATAAAGAAGGAAAAAAAAAGAAAAATTAAAAAAAATAAAACTATCCTAAAATCTGGAAAAATACAAAAAAATAAAGAAAAATTAAAAAAGTGCCCAAAACGATGGAATTTGGCCAAAATCCACCACATCCAATAGCTAAGCTATTGAACTTTCTTAGAATGGCCCAAAACTTTAGGAAACCGAAGCTCATAAATTTCTGGGCGAAAATTTTCGAAAATGACAGCAAGCACTACTACGGGTGTCAATAAATTTTAAACAATTTCCAATCGATAAGATAGCATTCAATCCCAACAAAGAAAATTCAAATCAGATTTATAATAACACAGCATACATCAAGAACAATATATTTTTTTTGAATTTTTTTTTTAATTTATTCAATGCAAATGCAACCTAGAACTAATCTAAGACCTAAATGCAACTATATGAACTAAAACTAACCTAAGGACTCCTACCCCTTGTAAATGCCTCAGTGACACTTAGCTAACCTAGGGAGTCAAAAACGACTCCCCGGCAACGGCGCCATTGATTTGAACCTTTCCTAATACGCCTTGGGGTTCAAATGCAAAATTAAATTAACCAAGGATTGCACTAGTGGTGCTTTCCCGGATCGTCTCTCAAGGAGCCTAATGAACTAACCTAAGCTAACTAAATGCATGAAAAGCTATAAAAAGTCGGGGTTTTTGAGATTTTGATTAAGGAAACTAATCTACTTCTTTTTGGGATTTTCGATTATGGAGAAAGCAAGTAAAATGGATTTATGAAAAACTATTAAGATGAACATGGGTCTCTTGATGAATTGGGCAACCTTCCTAGCTTCTAAAAGAATATGGGAGTTCTAATCCGAGTTCTAATGATCGAACCTAAGGCAATCGCTCTTAGTCCGGTTACCTAATTAACTAATTGACGTGGCGCATCGCTCATTCAATTAATTAATCAAACAACCGTTAATTCCCAACTCGGTAGTGAAGAATCATGATAAACATGCAAAGAGACTCTCGTTAGAAGTAAATCAAACCATCTAACGTTGGACCTAGTGTCTAAACACATATACAATCGCACATGCATTTAACATATTCTAGAAATCCAAAGGAGATATAAATGAAGCACATCTATGGCATGATATCATAAAAACAACACTAGGTTCATACACATAAAAGAGCATCTCTTGATTACATGCATGACCAATAGAAATTCAAAGGCAACTTGTTCCAAAAACATATACATATACCAAAACACATGGAATTTGAAATACATAAATGAGATTGGACAAGAAAAGAAACTAATAACTCCCCATTAAAGACGTTGAAGCTCCGGTTGCCTTCCTCCATCAAGATCCCCACTAAGGTGCCTAGCTACTCATGTTGGTAGGGTTGAGAGAAAATGAGGTGGGAGATGAAATTGGAATGGATGGAATGAGAGGAATAGAGAAGGAGGATGAAGAAGAGGTGTCTTGCTTGGTGATGGTGAAGATGATATATATAGTGAGTGATGGAAGACAAATGATGGTGGGGTTGTTGAGTGGGTGGTAGGTGGAGAATGAAATAAATGATAGTGGGGTTGTTGAGTGGATGGTAGGTGGAGAATAAAATAAATGATAGTGGGGTTGTTGAGTGGAGAATGGTGTGTAGAATATAATAATGATGGTGGGGTTGTTGAGTGGGACTTTTCTGCAATTTGGAAATTCCGGAGTCCTTTTCTGCAATTTGGAAATTCCAAAGTCCTTTTATGTAATTTGGGAATTTTGAGGTCCTTTTCTGTAGTTTGGGAATTTCAAGGTCCTTTTCTGTAATTTCTACAATTCATCCGGGATCCATTCCTTTGGTCCTTGAGCGACCCTACAAGTGAATATGATATGAAAAAGGATCAAACAGCCTTATAAATTAATCAATACAAATTAATCTATAATTATGGCCAATTAATCCTAATCCCATACTAATTTCATCCAAGAGTCTAAGATATTAAATAAGCACAATTGAACCACATTGATTTGTCAAGTTAAATGCCTAATATGCTCAAATTATAATGAAAATGCAATTAACTCTCTAATCTTGGATCCTAAGTATAAAAGTGCCTAAATCCCCATTTAATAGCCCAGAACAAATGCTAATTTCCCATAATTAGTGGATAAAAATATGTAATAATCAAGTGCAATCACTCACTCATTCCCAATTGCCTTTCAGCTAGGTGGTAGACCAGTAATTTATCACTAACAGCTATTTTTAAAGGAATTCATATCCTCCTGCTTGACCTTTTGTCGTTTTCTTAGCCTATCCTATTTTTGTCTCATACTTTTTAGGGTCACCATTGTTTTTTTAAATAATGACTAGAGCATCTGACCTATTAGGGGTGTTAGCCGTTACACTTCTCCATGATGGATTTCACAGGATTCTCTTCCCGTGTTGGGGTGGATGAGATCTTCTTTGGGTATCGACTCATGAATGCCTATTACCTATTGTTTGTCATGTCTTCTGTTGTAAAAATGGCTCAATCCTCCCACTCAACTCACTGTGTTGGGCTTACTCTCACAAAGAGATTCAGTGTGGTAAATGCTCGTACTGCTAGGAAGTTTGGTTTCTATGAAAGTTGTGTCCTTTAATTCTTTTTAAGTCACTAGACCATCATCATTTTCACTTAACGAAGATGTGCTTATAGAGATATCTCATGAAGATGTACCCTTTATACATCAATCCTAATATTCCTTACTTAAAGGAAGAGTTACAAATAAAGTTACTAACCCTCATGATCATGGGACATTTAGGTCCAATTTGTACTATATCTATTACTCATAAGGTGTTGTTGTGACTTCCTTTGAAGGCATTCGGTTAACTATGAAGACAATTAATGTGAGTTCATCTTTCAACACAAGGTTGGTAGTTTCACTTGTGCGATCATTTACTTAACCATGTCAAGGAGAGTTCTATCTCTCTCTTTTGACAACTCCATTGAGATTGTGTTAGGAATTGTTAGTCTTTTAACAATTCCTTTCTTACTTATCTAGCGCTTCAAACTAATCATACAGGTATTTTCAGCCTTTGCTAGATTTCAAGACTTTGACGATGACTGATTCTCAACTAGTTAAATGCGTTGTCTGAAGTATTTCAGAGCCTTTGATTAGTACAAGATTTCATAGACATGATCATTACACAAGAAATTATAGATAAAGACAATACCTAGCTTTGTGTTTTTCTTTCTTGCCCATTTGGTTCACAAATTCATAGTATACCAATTGCAAAGGATATTTGTCATGGTTGCCTAAAGGTTACCTTATTGTATTACCATCTAATTGTGCCCACTCAGGAACTTTTTCCTTTTGAGCTTATCGCTTAGCAAAAGCTCTTTTGCTTGTTTTTTATCATTTCTATTGATCAATTTGTGTGTGTGGTAAAATGCAGTCATTATCTCCAAGACAAAGAAACCATGTTAGGAAATATTAGATTTAAAAGATTTTGTCCCACTGATGCTTAACTAAAGGGTTAATTGACACAATTATTATCGATTGTTTAGAGCATAGAGTATATCTTTTGGTATTGGGGTGGTTTGCTATACAAAGTTAACATGTATGCTCCAATCCCCTTGACTTGTACTCTTATGCTCCTTCCTTCTTGAAGCCGTAAGCTTCTAGATGGAAACCAGTAAAATCAGTGATGTCATGTGACCTCTCACATGGTTTTGTTGTACCTAAATCTATGATCCACATAGGATTCCAGCCATAAAAGTAGTGATTGACGCACATGTGAAAGAACTTTGAAGCCTCTCACTTAATATGACATTTCTCAAAACGACCATCATTAGGTCTAGTTTTTCTTCAAGGTTTCTCACCTTATTAAACATAGATTTTAGGAACGAATCCTTTGACTTTTTAGTTAAGCATGTTAAGCTAATGGATCTCGTATCCTCAAGTTTAATGTGTCGAACCACATTATCGAAGGTTACAAATGTACTCCTTGTGAGTTCTGTTTGCTTTCATGTGCTCCCACTCAATAAGAGAGTCCTTATGTAACAGGCACTTGCTATTGACTAGAAAGAACATTGTTTGCCTACCTTAGTTCCCTAGTCTTGTTTGACATCACTTTCAAGTGTTGCATAATCCCTACATTAGGTCTTAGTACTTGGGTGTCCAAACATGACTGGATTCGATCAGATTAATGGCATGAGTGCCTTAAAATTTGTTTCTTAAGGCTATCCTCATAGCCTAAGATACATCGCACTAATTGAATTGACACTTTTGTCGACAGTCATGGCACAAAACATGATGATTCGAGCTACATTGTCCTTTCATCATTCAACCTACATCAGCTTCTTTTACCTTCGGGCATTTCAACATCTAAATTTTGAAGGTTACTTGGTGGGACATACACAACGCCACATCCCTTAAAGATGTAAAAGATCTTACGAAATTCAATTCTGTAGTCATCTATATTGAGATTGTCTCATAAGCTCGGTGAAGATGGCCTTGTTTATCATAACTCGGTCACTTAGACGATTATGCATTTTATCAGACATACTATTCATATTTGTTCAAGGGAGATAAAGGTCAATTGGATGATAAATTCACTAGTTTCGTGTTCAGGAGACAACTAGGTTGGCTTCCATCCCACTCATGCTAGTTAGGTTATCACATTTTTAACCATAATCTTACTTGAACATATACCCTTTGAGTGCCTCTAGATTTCACAATCCAGAAGCTCCCACTCAAATAAATCAGTTATGACTTAAAGCAATAATTCACAATTATTAAACAAGTACCTACATGAATGTTGACAGAGAATTCAATTACAAAGAAAGAATTTAACACAATATACAATCAAATACAGAACATTCACATGTCAAATCATACTTTATTATATTGACATCTATTTCGTTGGATGTGCTTGCAGGACACCTTCCGATAGATGAGATGATACGAGCATCTCATTTTGGTTACATCACTTGTCACAGTGATTTCTAAGAAGTTAACTCACAAGTCACCACTTTAGCCTCAAATCACCTTGATGTATTTGAAGGCTTGGAAGGTGTGGACAGATTTGGGAGAAAAATAATGTATTTCTCATAATCATGTTGATGTACAAAGAAAGCCTATTTATAGGCTAGTGAGAGACAAACTAATAAATACTAATTAGGGCTAATAACTACTAATAAAGCATAATAATGTCTAATCAGTCAAGATGATACTTACAATAAATACATAATGTTCCACACTCCCCCTCAAGTTGGATCATAGATGTTGATCATGTCCAACTTGCTTATACAACTCTCGAAGGCAGGCTTGAATAACCCTTTAGTTAACACATCTACAGCTTAAAGATTGGTCGGCAGATAGGTCAGACATATGATTCCTTCTTCAACTTTCTCCTCGATGAAATGTCTATCTATCTCTACGTGCTTCGATCTTTCATGCTAAATAGGATTCAAGGCATACTTATAGCGGCCTTGTTGTCACAATAGAGCTTTAGTGGCAATTCCACCCTGACTTATATCTCACAAAGGACTCGTTTCAGCCACATCTCTTCCATTATTCCTTGAGCCAATGCCCTTAACTAAGCTTCAGCACTGCGTTTAGACACAACCTTTTGTTTTTTACTTTTCCAAGTAACCTGATTTTCCCACACAAAGGAGCAATAACCAGAGGTTGATCTCCGGTCACTGTGTGTTCCTCCCCAATCTGCATCTGTATATACTTCAATCATTCTACATTCTTGTTTTCGGAAGAATAATCCTCTCACAGGAGTGCCTTTTAGGTACCTCTGAATCCTGTAGGCTGCATCCATATGTTTTGTCTTTAGCTCACTCATGTACTAACTAGCCACACTTACTGCAAAAGCTATATCAAGTCTTGTATAGGAAAGGTAAATTAATTTCTCAACAAGTCTTTGATATCTTTCTTTGTCAACTGCCTCTTCTTTCTCATCAACTACTTTGAATTCTTCTTCTTTATCTTCACTCTCATCCTCAGGATTGTTCTCTCCCAACTCTCTCTTCCCCTCATTCGTAGGCTTCTGTTTCCTCTTCTTAGGAGGTATGATAGGAGTTGGTTCAGGACTACACATGCCTGTCTCTTCCAGAAGATCAAGTATATACTTCCTTTGAGATACGTAGATACCTCTTTTTGATCTTGCAATCTCCATTCCAAGGAAGTATTTCAAATCCCCAAGGTCCTTAGCTTCAAATTCTTTCCCAAGTGCAATCTTTATTCTTGGTATCTCACTAATATGGTCTTCCGTAAGGATGATATCATCAACATACACAATGAGAATACATCTTCTTCCTCCTTCTATTTTGACAAACATTGTATGATCATATAGTCCTTATTTGTAGCCTTAAACTTTAGAACTTTTGAGAACCTGTCAAACCATGCTCTAGGAGATTGTTTCAAGCCATAAAGAGATTTCTTTAGTTTGCATACTCTGTCACTTCTTCCCATTTCAAAACCAACAGGCAGAGTCACGTAGACTTCTTCTTTAAGCTCTCCGTTCAGAAAAGCATTCTTGATGTCTAGCTGATGAAGGGGCCAATCTAGATTGGCTGCCACAGACAATAGAACTCGGATGGTATTTAGTTTCGCCACTGGTGCAAATGTTTCTTCACAACCTAGACCATATGTTTGAGTGAATTCTCTTGCTACTAGTCGAGCTTTTAACTTGTCAAGAGTTCCATCAGCCATATATTTAGGAGTGAATACCCACTTGCAACTGATAAGTTTCTTGCCTCTTGGTTTCTCAACAACATCCTATGTTCCATTCTTCTCTAAAGCTCTCATCTCCTCCATAACTGCAAATCTCCATTCTAGTATCTCTAGTGCCTCCTGGATGTTCTTGGGAATGCACACTTTATCTAGACTGGTGACAAAGGCCCTGATAGTTGGAGGAAAGAGCCTTATAAGGCACATACTTTTGGATTGGATGTAAGTACACGATCGAGGCTGTTTCCTACGAGTAATAGGAAAATCAAGGTTACTTTGTTCATTAACCTGTTCAGGAATTTCCTGAAATACCTCTGGATCAATCTCTACAAGAGCCACCACCAGCCCTGCCTCCTTTGATTCTTCAGCAGCTATCATTGGTTTTGACTCCTTGGGTGCTTCAGATGCATAGTTCCCTCCTTCCTTAGCCTTCTGCCTTTGTAAGTACACCAGCATATCTTTGTCTTTATGCATTTCTATATCTCCCCTTGCATATGAACTTTCTTTTGTGGTTGGCACAAGAGATGGTTGGTTTACAAGTGGGGTGGTCCTATTTGTGAGGGCTTTGGCTGTAGTGAAGATGGTTCTGTATGTGATGGCTCTGGCTGTGGTTTTATTATTGGTGTTAGTATGGTCCATTTTTCAAAGAGAACATACTCCTGACTAGGTTCTAGAGCCAAAGTCTGAGATTCACTAATTTTCTCCCCCTGAATTGAAGACTTGAGATAAAAAGGAATGTCTTCATGAAAGGTAACATCAAAGCTAACAAAAGAGGTGTTTAGAGACAGGATTATAACATTTGTACCCTTTCTGAGTAGGAGAGTACCCAAGGAATATACATTTCACTGCACGGGGATCAAGTTTGTTATTTGGATATGTAAGAACAAAGACAGAACAACCAAACACACGAAATGGAAGGTTTGATTCAAGGTGAGTAGTTTGGAAGAAACTTTGTAACCTTTTAAGAGGAGTTTCAAAGGATATGACTCTATTTGGCACTCGGTTGATGAGGTAGCCTGCAGTCAAGATGGCATTTCCCCAATAAAACTTTGGTACATTGCAAGTAAGCCTAAGAGCCTTAGTGACTTCCGAAATGTGCCTATTTTTCCTTTCGAAAATCCCATTTTGTTGAGGGGTGTGGACGCACGAACTTCTATGGATAACACCATGTGTTTGGAGAAATTCACTCAAGGTGCGGTTGAAATACTCAATACTATTGTCAAAGTGTAAAACTTTGATGCTTGTATTGAATTGATTTTTAATCATGGTGAAGAACTTTATGAAAGCAGAAGGGGCCTCAAACTTGTCTTTTAAGAGGTAACCCAACAAACACAGGTATGGTCATCTATGAATGTAATGAACCCTCTTGATTTGTTACGGTTTGGGTTGCAGGATGGTCCCCATAAATCACTATGGATGGTAGTGAAAGGCTTGGTGGGTGTATATGGAGCTCTAGGATATGATGATCGGTGGTGTTTGGCTAATTCACATACTTCACACTTCATATCAAGGTTAGATGTTGGACAAAAAGATGAAAACATACGGGATAAATAATGAAAATTAGGATGACACATTCTCTTGTGCCATAACATAATATCTTCATTTTTAGAGAGATATAGAATTGCATACACTTGTAATAGGTTGGTGACATACTCTGATATCATCAAAGTAGTGTCTCCTGAAACACACAATTAGTAGGCAGAAAAATAGCAGAACAATATCAATTGACTAACAGATAATAAATTTCATGCTAATTTTGGCACATGTAAGATATATTCCAGAGTGATACGCTTTGAAATTCATATACTTCCTTTCCCAGTAATAGGAGCAAGTAAGCCATTGGCAATTTTTAATTTCATGTTGCCAGCACATGGGATGTATGTGGTGAACAGTTGGTGACCGTCAGCCATGTGATCTAAGGCTCCAAAATCAACAATCCACACCTGCTGATCCCGTGAGGTTTTTAGGGCTTGAAGAAAATTACCCCATTTAGCTATGAATATTGAGGATATGGTCTCCACAACAATGTTCATTTCATTTGATGAACGTGATACCTTTCTCGCTACAAATCTTAGGACATGTGTGGCGAGCATTGACTAAAAGGCTTGTAATTATCATCTTCACCATTTTTGACATTACAGTTGGGACATAACCTCTGAGATAGGTACAAATCGGAAGAAACAACATCCAAACAGTAACATAGGATTTCAGAAAACGCGTACCTAGACATGAAACCAGCGAGAATCTGACCGGAGATCTTGCGTCGTCGAAGGAAGAAGTCACCGTCGGAGGAGGTCTCCCACACTCCCTCACACGCTGCCGGACAGTGGCTGACGACGGAGCGTGTGGTGGCGTGTGTGCTCACACGCGCCGCTGTTTGTCATGATTCTTCTGGGGTTGGCCGATCAGAGCCTCCTCTCTTCAATGGCAGGGGCGGTGAGAGCCAGAAACGCCTCGAGCATCACGAAAATGAACCCTACACGTGAATGTGACTGCATTTTGTTCTGTTCTTCATTTCTATTCTGACCTAAATGAAGACAAAATTTTGAGTCCCACTCTAATACCATGTGGAGAGATTTGGGAGAAAAGTAATGTATTTCTCATAATCATGTTAATGTACAAAGAAAGCCTATGTATAGGCTAGTGAGAGACAAACTAATAAATACTAATTAGGGCTAATAACTACTTATAAAGCCTAATAATGTCTAATCAATAAAGATGATATTTACAATAAATACATAATATTCCATAGAAGGACTTATTAACAATTAATAAATTTGAGTTGCTGCAAGTAGGAGTTCAGGGTCCACCTCACTATCATTTATGTGAGTGCAAACCTCTCAGGTATGTTCCACATCTTGCCAAGCTAATAAGTAGATGATAAAAAATATTATATTCACTTAATATAATATCTAAGAAAAGAAATTTTTTTTTAATTTTTTGGTTAAACTGTTTGGACCGCCTCTTCTCCTACTGATGTAGCACCTTCTTCAACCTCTAGCCGGGTCGTTTTGACTCAATTGGAGCTTTAGTGGACATGCCGCCAGTCAACTTTGAGAGGCCATATCTCCCTCGTTTTAGCTCCGATTTTGGCATTCTAGGAGTCAATGGAATCGTTGCAATGAGATCTACACATCCATACCATTGAATGCATTAAAAACTCTAGTTTTCAAATTCCAAATCACGCGTTTTTGAGCTATCACGACAATGAGATCTGAAACTTCTGGCATTCAGTTCTCCCTCAAACGGACTCTGTTTGACACGTTCTTGGCGTTGTTGGAATCGTCTCGATGAGCTCTACACATCCAATGCCTCAATTTGTCCCAACAGACCGCATTTTTTCCGAATTTCGACACCGCAACGGCGCACCGTACATTTAGATGTGCTTTCTTTGATTTGCTTCATGCTTTATTATTCTTGACCAAATTTATTGTTTCTCTAGTGTTTTCAAATCACACAGGTTGCATTAGCAATAGAAAAAGCATAGATTTGGGCACTTTGAAAAATAAGACGATAAAAGCAATAAATCTGGGCTTTTTGAAAAATAAATACGTCATAAGATATAATTCTTATTCTCAAAAATCGAAAGCATATGATTTTCGCAGATCTTTCATTATGTTCGAAACACCACAGTATTTGCAAGACAAAAAATTTAGCATACTGGACATGTTCGTATGATCTAGAAAAGTAAGATTGTACACAGGAAGCAAGAGGCAACGTATTTGGTTTTAACACATAAACCAAAAAAATGATGGAAAGCACATATTCTATGAATGGAAAAATTGCATATTGTAATTCCTCTTATGCCAATGATGGAAAATTTAAAGAATAGAGGAAGAAAAATGACATACCAAACGGCTCCATATTCGAATTCGGGTCAAACCTCTGGAGCTCTATGAGTTGGTTCTAAAAGAACCCACACAAAATTTTAGACTAATTTGAACTACTGGTAAAAAAATAGAGTCCAAACGTGTGGTACAGCAGAGCATCACACAAGAAATAATATAGAGAGAGTGAGAGAATATGAAATCTCAATGACTGGGGTGATCAGAACTAGGGGAGAGTAACGGGTGGGTACGGGTGGCCCGTGGGTGTACCCGTTACCCACCTGTTTATAATACACGGGTACGGGCTAACCAGTACCCGTGTTCATGCCCGTTATCAAACAAGCTAGACATATATGGGCTAAACGGGAAAGTGGCCCATTTTCACGTTTAGCCCATATATTTTAAAAAAAACCAGGGTGCCTATAAGCAAATCTACTGTGATCAAGATGTAGTCAAAATGCCCCTGCCATTATCTTTGAATTCATGTCTGAAGGAAGCATCAGAATAAAGGATAGATGCCTTATCTGGCACAGTACTCAAACCATCTGAGACAAATGCAATGACAAGAGAAAAGAAAAGACTAAAGGCTATTTGCACAAAAAGACAGGATAGATATGTTAGGAAACAACATAGAGCAGAAAAATAGCGGAAGGTGTCTGATTGCACCATATTTTTATACACTTTTCATTGATAGAATCATTGGATTATTGCATGTTCTAGGAGTAATTTATCCTAATTAGGCACAATTACTCCTAGAACATGCAATAATCCAATGATTCTATCAATGAAAAATGTATAAAAATATGGTGCAATCATTTCCCCCACACTTAAACCTTTGTACTCCTGGACAAAGGGTACAATGCAAAGAAGAATGGTTTTAACCAATCAATAATCTCAAGCTAGCATGAATCATGATCAAGAATATGCAAAGGGAGAATTGGCAAAGCAATCGGATGAAGCAATGGCAAAGAGGACTCTCAAGATAATGGTATTTCACTCTACTCACCTCATGGGGGATTTTTCACTCTAAACTTGCTTAAACGACAATTTGCCATAAGCTTGTAACTACTCTTACATCTCCACCCATGCATACAATCAAGCATGAATCAAAAGGATTTGTAGGGTTGAAATGATGGAAAAGGCAAGATGGATTGCATGTTATGGAAAGGAAAGGTTGAAATGCAATTTAATGTTTCTATTAGGGCACATAGCATATGATAGCATGATTTCAACAATAATGATGCCACATCAAGAAATGCCTTATTCTTCAAACCTTCTTTCTTTCTTTCTTTCTCTTTTTCTTCTTCTTTTTTTTTATATATTTTTTTCATACTTTTCTATTTGATTTTCTTTCTAATATATACATGGCATTAATAACAAACAAAAGTAGCTCAATCTCAATGCTTCATCATAAAATTAACATTAATGCATTACAACCAAGGCATGGCTCAAAGTGGGTGAACAATGGAAAATGTCATGTTGTAGGCTTGTGTTTGGGAAAAATAAGGTGATGAAATGAATGCCTAAATCATCTTCATGTATGAATGCAATTCTAGCTTTGACAAAGAGTAGAGACAAGTTCTAGAAATTGAATGATCAAGCAAGCATACACTCTTGAAATGAAAATTAGGCCCAAAAATCTCACAACAAGGTTAACCTCAATTGCTAATTGAACATCCAATTGCAAGGCCAATTAACACAATGCATATGCTTGAATATAACTCATCACTAGCTCTTGAAAATTGAAAGGCTAAAATGCATAATTCTCTTAATTCTTCCCATTGTTCATGAAGCTCATTGATCAAAGGGTAAGGTCTAGTCTTGCTCCATGGTTTTCAAAAATTTTGCCACACTAGGTTTTCAAAAAGCACGTTTTTTTAAAAAAAATAGGTAGAGAATACAACCAGATCCTATATTGAATTGAATGCAACCCTTCATCACAATACAAGGCTAAGAAGCAAAATCCACCTTAGTTTTTTTTAAAAACAAATTGAGAAAAATTTTTTTAAAAAAATTCCTCTAATGTGACAGAACATGATAAAATCAATGGATCGAGCAAGACTACCTAAACAACACATAAACCCTTCCCCCACACTTAAATCTTGCATTGTCCCCAATGCAAAATCAAAATGTAAGGTGCAGCAAGCAAGAGAACACAATGGGGATTTATTGACTCAACTAACACTAAGTCTACCTTTTACTAATGGTGCAGTCCCTCCCCCACACTTATCAGTCATCATAATCTCAAAAGAGCATGCAACAATTAAAGGCAATGAGGATACAAGAGAGGAGAGAGACAACCTTGCATTTAAAACGCTTCAAACTCTTGTAGGAGAAGTTCTCATCTCGAATGAGAAACATGCATGTCTTCATGTAGGCCACTTCTCCCACATGTTCCTTCCTTGATGTGAAGTGTTCCGTTTCCTGCAAAGAGAATACAACAAACACAGCAGTATCCAATTCTAGGCAAGGAAACGATTTTTCTAAATAGGTATTGCAACCAAGGAAGTCAATCAAACTCCCATCAGTAGGAGTAAAACAAGAAAATTCATTTTCAAAACACTCAAGTGTATGTGTAGGGGAAATCGTGATGTCCAACATATGGTTAGGACACGAAACGTCGCTTGCACATACACAAGAGGTAGTACAGAAGGGAGGGAAAGAAAATGGTGTGATGGAAGTGGCACAACAAACACTTTCATTTTTAGATAAGTCGGGTGGAAGATCACAAGAAAGTATTTGTTTGAAGGATTCCCTATTATTATCAATCTCAAAATGCAAACATAGAGAATCCTTCCATGGTGCACTCTCAACATCATATAATTCAATGGGGACAAAAGCATTTGCATTCTCAACCACAACGAAATCATCATTCTCAATTGTATCATGCTTACAAATTGCAGCACTCCTAACACCAGTAGATGCATCATGTTTAATAGTAGAACAAGTCATTGTGTCAAAACTATGCTTTTGAAATTCAACAAGTAAGGGTTTCTTCACATCATAACAATGCACACAAATCTCATATTCCACACATGAACAAGTTTTAATCGTATTTAATTCAACAAAATCATCTTTACTAGCATTAAGGAGAGAAGCATGTTCATCACAAGAAGAATTGGCAATAGTGCAAGCAACATTCTCAATTGAGCTACTACTACTTGAAGCACTAATTTGAGCATATTCATCAATAAACCGATGAGGGAATTCACAAATGATTTCCTCATCTACCTCATCTTCACTCATATGATTAGTAACTTGTTCAATTAAGGAATCAACCAAAAATTGAGTAATCTCCTCAAGGATAGGAGTATTACCTAGTGGGGAGAGCATTTCCTCTTGAGGTTGTGGAGTAGCTTGCTTTATCTCTTCAACTTGTGTAGGGTCATTAAAGGTTGCCACCGGAGGTTGGGTGTTCTCCACAAGAGATGTGGGATGTTGCTCTTCATTAAATGTCCCCGGCTCCTCTTCATCATTAGTGTCATAAGGCCATATGGTTCCTTCTTCTCCTCCTGTTCTTTTCCAAAGCACATGTAGGTAGAATGCATTGAGGTACTCCCCTAGCTCTTCCAATTCATCTTCCAATTTCTTGGAGAGTCCAATTGTTGTCTTCTTTCTATACAACTCCATGGAACGAGCCTTATGGACCTCATACATCCTCTTGAGCTCCTTTGTACGATCATCCATGTCAGGATAATCGAAGAAAGCATCAAGCCCAGTTGGTTTAGGTGTGATGGGTTTGGGTGGAGGTGAGGGATCACGTGGTGGTGGTTGGTATATAGTTTGGTAGGAATGGTGAGATAGGGGTGGACAAGGTAGGAATGGAGAGGATGGCTCGAATTGGAGGGGAGATTCATGATATGGCTTATATGGTGGAAGTGAAGGTTCATATAGTGAGGATTGGTATGGTGAAGGGTATGGCTCATGGTGTGGAGGAAAATATGGTGAGTAAGGATCATCGAAGTATGAATGTGGTATGGATGAAGTTGGGTTCCTACATTGTGTGTCATAGGATTTGAAGAAAGAATTTAGATTGTCCATCATTTTATCTCTTTCTTTACGAAACTCATCCATGCTTGAAGAAGGTGTATCTTCCGTCGTAGTGGTATTTCTTACAAAAGAATGAGAATCCCCAAGTGGATCATGATTGTAACCAAAGTTTTTGTAATTCCAAGACATGAGAATTCAATGATTTAGTCCCAAAGAATCACAAGCAATCAATCTATGTGCAAACAAATACAAGAATTAAAAAGAAGAAAAAGATAAATTCTGACTTTCATACACTTTGTTGGAGTTTATACTAATCAAGGGCAATTTGGTCAGGATAAATTCTGACTTTCATACACTTTGTTGGAGTTTATACTAATCAAGGGCAATTTGGTCATAATTAGCATAATTTATTGATTTACATATTCCCAAGAACATTTTGATGCTACCTTGAGTGTAATTTTAGTGCAGGTCATCAAAGAAGTAGGCCACACGGAAGAGCAAGTTACGAAGAAGAAAGCTGGCCAAAGCAAGAAATTGATCATAGCCTTTTCGAGCATCTGGCTGCAGCCAGGAAGTTTGCTGGCTGCAGCCAGGAAGACAGAAGCTTGGGCTAACTTTCTGTCAAGTTCGCTGCAGCGAGAATATTTGCTCGCTGCAGCGAGAACGAGCTGACAGATACGCGATTTCAGCTGGTTTTTCGGGTTTTTAGGGTACCCATTGGTAGGATCCGACCTAAAACAACCTAAACCCGACTTCTAAACATAAAAATCGACCTAACACTCAATTCCCATAATCTTTTCCACCTCCATTCACTCCCAAACCCTAAAATCCTTTCATCCTTCTTACATCTCCATCTTCTTCATCTTCCATCTTCTTCCACCCTCTTCTTCCATGGATTTTCGAATGAAGCTTCTTCTTGGGGTTCCTCTTGGAGTTTCTATGTTGGATTGAGGAGCTCTTCATCTCTTGAGGATGGGTTGATGGTGTCTCAAGCATGGGTTCTTCATTATGGGAGTTTTTCTTTGTTCTAACATATGTATTTAGGATTTCTTCTATGTTTATTTGAATTTCTCTTGGAGATGTTTGGATTTATGTATTGGAATGAGATTTTAGATATGTATGTGTATGAACTGTATGTGTTTATTTTGGGCTTTGAACACTTGAGTTATGAATTCTTATCTACATTGTGGTTGCATGAAGTTAATTTCATTTTAGTGGTTGCTAGTGGGCTTAATTCATTGCTTCCATTCATAATTGTTGTGGTTGCACTTTTATGAGAGCCACAAGTGTTTTTGCTCAAAGTATTTCACACATCAAGTGGACCTTAACACTAACCTTAAGTAATGGCTATGAAAGTGGTTGCTAGATTAGTCATTAATTAGGGCTAGTGGACCCCTAGTAGTTGCTTGGGGATTATTTTATTAGACTTGATGAATTGAATCCCTAAATGATTTGAACTTATGTTTGTCACCTCACCTAGACTCAAGAGATCCATTCCATCAACTTCACTTCACCCATCCAACCATTCCTCCTCATTAAGGAAAAGATAAAAAAATATTGTAGTTAGGCTCATTTTGCATATTTCATATTAAAACCCAACAAAACCCCTTTTTATACTTCATTTGCATGACATTTAGGTTCCTAGGTTAGTCATTAGGCTCCTTGAGAGACGATCCGGGATCGCACCATTATAGTGCAATCCTTGGTTAATAAATAATTTTGCATTTAACCCCCAAGGCGATTAGGAAAAGGTTAAATCAACTTCCTGGCTGCAGCCAGATGCTCGAAAAGGCTATGATCAATTTCTTGCTTTGGCCAGCTTTCTTCTTCGTAACTTGCTCTTCCGTGTGGCCTACTTCTTTTATGACCTGCACTAAAATTACACTCAAGGTAGCATCAAAATGTTCTTGGGAATATGTAAATCAATAAATTATGCTAATTATGACCAAATTGCCCTTGATTAGTATAAACTCCAACAAAGTGTATGGAAGTCAGAATTTATCCTAATTAGGCACAATTACTCCTAGAACATGCAATAATCCAATGATTCTATCAATGAAAAGTGTATAAAAATATGGTGCAATCAGTGTCTATCTTTGAGAAAATTAAATATGAATTCAGCCCTTGTTGGAACATATACACCCTATTTCTCAAGTGTTAATCTTTCAGAAGCCAGACTAATAACTCCTTTTCAGGGGAAGATCATCAACATCAATATAGCCAAGAGGTTGTTCTTCTTTTAATCATAGATAATTCTACCTTATATATTAAGATTCAAATATTAAAACAATGAACCAAACATAGTGAACTATTTTCTTTACCCAAAAAAAAATCTCCATTCCATGCCAAACTAGGCATATGATCTTAAGCCTAGTTGGCTAATTCCTAACATTCAAGTTTCATTGATTTCTATCTATTTTCACACAACTCACTTCATCTCCACATTGCTCACTTCCTATCTTCAAGATATTTGGCGTCAACCTTTTATGTCTTTTCGCTCTCCTTGCTTCTTTTTTCCATTCAATAAAACAAAAGCATGTGATAGCTTTCTACCATTTTTTTCACCGAAATAAATTACATAACACTAATCCCAATCACATATCACATAATGGTATAAAAATCTTCCATCACTGAGAATCATTCCTCCTAACAAACAAAAAACGATGAAGAACTGAACTTCAATAAGCATGCCTTTATTACATTGCTATGAGGGAAACGTAATTATGCCACAAATAAAATAATACCAAATAGCAATATGGCATCCCTAATGCCACAGTGCAATTCACCCAAGGACAAAAGCCAAAATATTGGAATACAAAATAGTTACATTGTTGGCATGATTTCTTTCACAAAACTATAGTTTCAGACAGTTGCAAAGTGTGTAATAACAAAGCAAAATTCTAAGACAATGCCGCAGAAGCTAAAATATAACATTTTGCTCAATTAACAAGAGTAAATATGCACCTGATGATTGACAGTAGCATTGTTCTCACTGACTTATGGAGTACTATCTTTTAAAGCAGAAAAGACATCTTTTACATCCTTCGAACTGTCAATAAGTATCACAGACGCAGGAGATTCTTTCATTGCCTTCCAAACTGTCCCATGATAGTTATCCATCAAAACCTTAATGTAGAAAGCTGAGAAGGAAAACACATATATGCAGAGAAGGGTTGCTGATGAAACAAACATAAAGCTGTGAGGGTTTTTTTGAATTGTTAGTATATGCAGGTATGGGTGGGTAATGGGCTACTCGTGGCTATACCCGTACCCGCATATAATAAACGGGCGGGCCCAGCCCATTTCCTTCATTGTTTCGCTGGTGTTGGGATGTTGTTTAGGTATTGGATTTCAATTTAATGTTAACATGTTTTGTGTTGCAAGTTGGGTGGAGAAATGGCCATCGACCATTGATTAATCTTGATGGGACTTTTTAAAAGGCAAGGCAAAGGGCATACTCTTAACTATAGTCAGAGTGGATGCAAATGACTTCTTGTTCCCTTTAGTATTTAGGTTGACAAAGAAGGAAACAACTGTGAATTGGTGCTGGTTTTAATAAGGTATAAACTTATATATGTGAAGTTATGCATTTCTACACTTGAATGTAAAATTTGCTAAACTTGTAAAATGTAATTCAGGGATTGACAAGTCTTACCAGCGACTGAGCATAGGCTTTGTGTGAGACACATCTACACAAACTAGAGCAAATAGTGGAGGGGGCGCTAACTGAATAAAAGGTTTTTTGCTTGTGCATGGAGCACCTTCCTAGAGCAGTTCAATGACAACATCAAAAGGATTAAGATGCTAAATAAGGAGCAGCAAGGGCAGCAATGTCATACAATCGCCAGGCTTGGGTAATTCTCTAATATATGTTTGTCTTGGGTTGTGAATAACAAAATGAGTGAGAGTTTAAATTGGATTGGTGAGTGTAGGTATTTACCTGAAATACGCATGTTTGATGGAAGAAGAATAAAAATGATGGAAAAGTGGACAAAGAGTGAGCAAAATGTGAGGAGTTGGAAGGGTAACTACAGCCCAAAATGTCTCAATATGTTTGAGACGAACAAAAAGTTGGCGTCTAAGTGTAGGGTTTGTTTCAACGGGGATGATAGGATTGAGGTAACTGAAGGACCTGATATACATATTGTATTGCTTACTAGCAAACAGTGCACTTGTAAGGGGTGGGATCTAACTGGAATCCCATACCAACATGCCATTTGTGCGATATACAATGTTAGAGTGGATCCTTTAACCCAAATCTCTACATATTACCATAAGTACGCATATATTGCAAATTATAGGGAAAAGGTTAAACCTGTTAGGGGGAAACAATTCTGGGACCCAGTGAGGTTTCTCCCATTGCTCCCACCACCAATTTGGAAGCAACTAGGACTACTACCCATGAAAAGGGTAAGGACAGAAGAGAATGTAAGAAGGACGAACTCCTGTGTAATCCACCAAGGTACCAGGTGGATATCATTATGCCCATGTGTCACACAACTAACGGCCGTTTATTAGCCAAATTGCTCTTTAACCCCACAACAATTCTTTAATAGAGAGATGGAAAGAGTGAAGGAGCAATATGCTAGAATTTTAGATAATTGATGTTCTTAAAAAGCATCCTTCAGCAGAATTCTTCCACTACTATGCATGAAGCATTATACAGCCACATTGTCACATTATCTAGCTTGGAAAAAATATAAATGTTCGTTTTTGTCTTCTTCCTTCACATGTAAGTGATTAGTAACAAAAAACAAAGAAGCCAAAGGGTGGAAAATTGCAAGATATGAACCCACATGGACATCGCAAGTGCTTTCCATTGAATGCAGAGGAAAATATAGACATATAATGCAAACAATATGATAAAATCTAATTGAAATTTCGCCAAGTCAATAAAGTTCAGATCAACAAGCAGAGAATGCATAATGCACATGCATCAAAATTAATTTAAACAAGGAGTTATAAGAGAAAGAAACCACTGGAAGGAAAAACACACACACAAAGACACAGACCCTAGGTCAAATTTAACAAAGGATGGTATAATAATCTCTTTTCAAAAACCAGAAATATTGCCATAAGATAAAAAAGTTATTTGAATGGAAATCAAGTGAATCCAGGGTAATATTTTAATCACATGAACTAAGCCTTTATTATTGGTACATTTTACAAAACCCATAAAACAATTTCCTACAACATAAAATATAACAAAACATCCCCTGGAAATTTCTCTACTACTTCGAGTTCTGCTCTTCGCATACAGAACATATCTATGAAATCTGTGAAAGACCCACTTGTCTTAGTGAAAGTGTTTGAGTGTGCAAATCAATTAAAAAAATATCTTAATTATGCTGCAATTGTGGGATTAAATATTACTCCCTCTGGTCCTAAATATAAGATTACTTTGACTTTTTTATGGAAATTAAGGAAGCCAAATAAGCGACTTAATTTTAACGTATGTTACATGTTATTGTATTATACTATAGTTTATAAGTAAGATAAATTAGTTATGAGAAAAAAAGATAACTAAAGGCATTTTAAAGTGATTCAATTTGCATCATTAATTTCTCCAAAAAACATTATCTTATAATTAGGACCGAAGGGAGTAGTACATTAATTACACCATCTCTTTTTTTATGTGATAATATTCAAGGAATGAAATAAACAAAAACTCAAGATTGAGAGTAGAGGTGATAGGGATGTGAAGGGATCCAGTATGCCTATAGTACATATCAAAACAGAAATAATCCTTACAATTGTTGGGAGGTTCAAAGTTCAAGCATAATCTGAGATTCAACTTCCATATTAGGGGTCAAATATGTGCACAATAGTCCGTGAGTTTAAGGGCCTTTAGGGTGCCTTTTATTAAAAGATAAAAAAAGGAATTTGAGTGCAGGGGTGAGAAATAGATTCGAATACTGCTCTGTATTATTCTATGATTTATCCAACAGGTATAACAATATATATATAAGGGCCATATACCAGCCCATAAACCTTGGAAGAAAAGCCGAAAATGGAAAAAATGGATCCATTACAAAAAGAAAAAAAAAAGTGAGAAATAATCCTTGGGCCCATCTTGAATAAATAAAAATGAAAAAATAGTCCTGAACTGCCAGAATCAGTTAAGGGGCAATTAAGGCTCCATAAAATGGGAATCAAGCCATTAAGATGTGATTGAATGACGTCATCCAGTCTGATCAATGTATTCCCTCCCAAGTTATGGGCAATGAATGCGTACAATTTGTTCCTAAAAGGTTTTCTTCGTGGTCCAAATTTTGCTTTCAATTTAATATCAAGAGATAAAGTTATGATACCTGAAATGTGTGACTAGTACCTCATCCAATGAACCTTGAATGATCAGCCATGTTAGGAACATGCCGGCCCTGATTATCTTCAAGGATCAACTAGAAAGAAAAAATAACTAGGATTACCAGTAGAAATCAAGGCCTCAAGAAGAAACTGAGGTTCTAATACCATTACAGGAACCCTTGAAATCTCATGTATTGAAATGTGGCACAACACGCGGTATTTATAGATGTAAGCAGCTTATTCTAGGAAGAAGGATTTGCCACTAAGGGCATAAGAGACTTGTGACTATTATACATGTATGCCCTGAAAAAATTACATATGTACACTTCTTTTAGCAGTATTGAATACTGAATGTAAGCATACAGTAAAAATAAAGATTACACTCATTCCTTCCAGGTATAGGGTGCATGCTCGACAACTAAATAATCCCCTCTAATGTCCTTCACTACTCGGATGTCATCGTCGAGGTACACAGTGTCAAACCTGCAAAATGGAAAGTGCAAATAAAGAATACTGAAAAATAAATTAAGTCCTTGCCTACTCTGCTTAGACCCTTTCTCTACCCAGACTCAGGATTCAAGAGGAAGAGGTCAGAATGATACGACAAACATTTTTGAACGAGATCAAATAATAAATAATGCTTTAGATGAAAAAGCCTAAACTTGTGATTAAACACCATATCAGCATTCAACTGAACGAATTGAAACTCTAGGCTGGCATCTACGCAAAACCAGTATAGCCATCTAGTTAAAAATAGGTCACTTGGCAGATGTGAAATGTCTATCATAAACATGAATAAAGAAAGAAAGAAAGCACAATTACTGTTAAGTAGCTACTGTGGATATATAGATATACATGATAATAGGACCCTTCAAGATATTACATGTTGCATTTTTCATGCACTGTAAGGACAAGTTTTTCCTCTACATTAACAAAATAACAAGAGAACTGGAGAAGGTAAGGATCAAATTCCTGACCACTTGATCACAAAAGTGCCCATAAGAAAGACAACTTAGACTCAATTTTAAGAACTGAAGTGAACGCTTACAAATAGTCTTATTTCTAGTGAAAACCATGACATTTGGCAAACTACAAGATGATATGTCAAGAGAACAAGAGGATTCAGGACACCAATCAAGTTCATAAATCTTTTAATGTACAAGCTAGGAACATTCAAGAGATGCTGAGAACAAAACACATCACTATTGTTCAGCAAACAATGCTCATACAAGTGAAAGCTTAGAATGCTAGACCCTAGCTTTTCTTCAAATATCTCTGTCCACCTAAATCCTAATGTGCAGCAAACAAGGCTAATACAAGTGATAAACAACTAAGGAACTACAAAGGGAAAATATAAAGCAATGATAAGTACATAGAGGTGAATACTTGCAGTCAAGCAGTTCTGACCCCTACCAATAAAGTTAAATGAGATTCCCTTTTTTCCACCACCGTAATTAATAAAACAACTATAGTCGGTATATAGCAAGAACACTGTAAGCATGACATACCTTCCTACCTTAGTATCAAAAAGTGAGAACAAAAGAAAAAAAAAGGAATTTATTTAGTTCGTTTGTAAAGTTAAAACATGGACCAAATTCACTTCAGCTGCCATAAAGGTCGAATTACTTACCAGCCCTGTCCAAATGGCGGCAACGGAATTTCCCAGTTCTTACCACGTAAAACTGCACTAGTAAATCTGAAACAACAAATATCAGTACGAACAAAGAAAACAAAAGAAAAATGTAGATAATCAATTCAAATTTGGACAATAACTTCAAAAATGTGTTTTCCGTGCAAAATAATATAACCCATCAACAGAAATTCAACTCAATGCCAAACAAAACAACAGGAAAACTCGTCATGCACCTGAAATTCACTCTCTGTTGCGACGCAATCTCAATATTGGATCGAACAAAGAAAACTCCATCGGGAGGAAAAGTAATCACATTGTTCAATGTTTTATTCTGAACATCAATCACCTGCAAAACATCACCAGCTTGCGTTCCAAACAAGTAAGCCTTCTCAATAATGAATAGCTGTTCTTTCTCAGTAGTCCAAAGCAACCTCCAAGTCGCCGAAAGGGAATCACCAGTGGTGACGGAATCAGCGCCCAAGGCAGCCATTGAATCGATCGCTTCAACAATTTGAGTTCTCTTTTCTGAATCATTCTGCGTCTTAAGGCCACGGTCCTGGTCTGCAATTAGGTTCAGAAGATCTTGTTTGGCGGATTGTGTTTGGGTTGTAATGGAGGAAGAACATGTGAATTTTGCAGAGTGAGAATAAATTGGTTTAGGGTTTGGAAATATGAATGGCTTGGGAAGTAGGAGGGTTGTAGAAGAAGCCATGGTGTATTATGTGTGGCATTTTTTTGGTGTAACACTGAAGATTTTATGGTCCCGAGTGTTCTGCTCCAAACTCCATTTTGGTTTAATTTTGTTGTATAGCAAGGTGGAAAGCATTTGGCTGTGGAGAAATGAAGAATGACATTCCTGAAGCACATTCCATGTTCAAGCAGTTAATGCTTACCCTTTAATTCAAAAAAAAGAAAAAGAAAATTCATTAGCAAAAAACGAATTAGTAATTTTTATAAGTAAAAAAGCTTTCATTAAAGAAAATTAATTGTGTTCTCATCTTTAAACACATCAAGGATTTTAGACCAATATCTCTCTACAATATTAGCCACAGGATTATCACCAAAGTTATAAGTGACTGTCTCCATGATACCAAGGTTCAAAAAACTGGATCGGGCATCGAACAGGTCGAGATACTGTTTCAAGGTCATTGATCTAGTTAGGGTCAACTCGGGTCGAACCGGCCACATTAAAATAATATAATTTAATTGATAACAACAAAATACATCAACATTGATTTTCACTAATAACAAAATATAAGGAAATACAACAATAATCTACATGTAACAGTTAAACTAAATCAAATAATAACTAAAATATAAAAGATTTGATTAGATTAAGTTAAATTAGTTGAGATTATATTACATTGGTTGATTTTTTTTTTTTTTTTTTTGTTTTTTTTTTTTTTTTTTGCCAAAATATCTTAGTGGTTGATATGTGATTGTAGACTATTATTTTTTTAAAATGTTATCTCAATTCCAATCTTTTAAAGTCTTTTAAATATCTTAAAAATATTTATTCAACTGTTAATTTATGTTATTAAATTTTCGGTCTTTAAAATTTTTAATCAAGTATATTATATATTTATATGTTAAAAAGATAACATATATGGTTAAAAAAAGGAGAACGGTATATATTTAATTTAATTGAAAGGGTGATTCTCCGGGGGAAAAAATTTGTATGATTGATTGTTGAGATTTGCCCATATCAGTGCCTAGAAAAGAGGGAAAATAAAAGTAGAGAAATCAAAAGGTTAGATCCTTATCTAAAGCACGTGATACTCAAAGGCTCAAACCCACTTGTTTTCTTTGTTCTCTCTCTCTCTCTTCTCACTTCTCTACATCTTCTCCGTTTCTCTTTCAACGTTTCAACTATCACCACCAGCACCATCTCTCTTTGCCATGCCAGCATCTGTTATCTGCGATCTTCATTCTTCAGTTGGTGGCAAAAAAGCCAACAACTTTCTTCATTCTCCTCATATTCCAAGGTTTCGTTTTATTTTGGAGTGAAAACGCTTTCAACTTCTTCCACCTTTCTTCTCTGATTCTGGTTATTCTCTGGACTGTGCAACCCGCCCCACCCACCGGGTTTCCTGATTCGAAGTCGAAAAGGGCGAGTCAACTCGGGATCCTACCGGGCTAATGCTTCCCCCGGTTTAATGAGTGAATCAAATCGGATCCGGGTTTTTCAACCATGCATGACACCATGGAGAAAATGGTTTGCAACCACCAATGTAGCTTCATTACAAGAAGACAAAGTTATGACAGCATCATGGCAAGCCGGCAATCCATTGTATGAGAAGCTTATGATCAATTGGAATGGAGTCTCATTTTGGACACCATTAAAGTTGTTGGCATCAATGAGAAGCTAACTGAAGCAATAATGGTTTTAATCTCAACTTCATCCTTTGAGGTGCAATGGAACGGTGAAGCCACATATACTTTTCGCCCATTTAGGGGTATTTATCAAGGAGATCCTATATCTATGTAGATCTTTATCTTACGCATGGAGAGATTGAGTCATACTATCTATGATGTTATAGATGATAGAGGTTGCCCTATTCAATTAAGTCTAGGAGGCCCCCTAACATTGCATCTATTCTTTGTTGATGGCTTAGTTCTCTTTGAAGAAGCCTCTATAGGACATACGGATGTGTGACGGTGATTGCACCTGATTCTATATGTTTTTGTCCACTAATTATGGGAAATTAGCACTTGTTCTAGGCTATTACATAGGGATTTAAGCACTTTTACACTTAAGAGTCCAATAATATTTAGCTAATTGCATATTCATCTTAATTGGAGCATTTTAGGGCATTAACTCATGCATTTGACATTTTTGGATTTGATTTATTCACATATGCTTAAAATTTACATTGTAGGAGCAAAGAATGAGGATCACAACAAGAAAAAGGCAAGAAATTTCAAACTGATAACGAATAAGCGATAGATTAGGAAACTTCTTATTAGAAAATTGGATTGATTGATTGGGCCTAATGGGTTGGCCTCTAAACTTCCCTAATGGGTTAGGAAACTTAAATCTACTCTATGTTAGAATCTTAAGTTTTGATGAGGACTGAACCCATAGATAACATAAGTAAAATGAACTGATAGCATATAACTTAGTCTGGAATGAATTGAGATAAGAATCATGTTATATGACTAAGTAAAAGAGTGTAGGTTACCTTAACATTGAACAAGTAAAACCCTATAGGTAATAGATACACTATCGCTAAGTTAGAACCTATTGCTAACAAATGAAAGGCTTAGGATAACAATAGCTTATGAAGACTTAGCAGGCAAAGAACAATAGATCGCTATCGCTAAGCTCTGTCTCTATCGCTAAGGCCTCATAGATAACATAGATAACACATAGGGAGATTGTTAAAACAACTAGCAGTAATAAACTATAGTTACTAGCAATAACATAGTTAGCTATCAATAACAGAACGCTTGTTGGAATAACTTAGACATTCAGATAGCTAATAACTTGAGCTAATGAAATGAACTAGCGATAACATAGTCACTAGCGATAACATGATCGGCTATCGATAGGAAAACACTTGTTGAAATAACTTGACATTCTGATAGCTAATACATTGTCTCTGAACATTGAGCTAATGAATTTTCCTAGCGATAACACCTACTGTGCTTCACATGAATACTTGTTTAGCTAACAGCTAAGTGCAGGACTCACACTATTAAGCTAGCGATAGCCAAAGGAGCTAGCGCTACTGATAAAACTGTTATGCAAGTACAATGTTGCAGGTGTTCGTTACTCACAGACTCTATTTCTCTTAGCTCACCCTCTGCAAGAATTAAATGAAGCAAGAGAAGAAAGTTGACTAAGATGAAGAACAGTATTAATGGCCAACGGCTAGAAGTTCTCAACGATTAATTTCAAACGGCCTCTTGAAGCTGAAAGGAAAGGCATGCTGAGACGAGATATAAATACCAAGACTTGAGTATTTATGAAGTAGAAGCTAAAATACTCAATCACACGCACACAGAGAAAAACCATCATTTAATATTCTTATCTACTCTCTGTACAAAAAGGCTCAAAGTTTTTATTACTCTTAGTGAATTTATTTGTACTTAAGTGTTTATCAAAATTTGTTTATTGAGTGAACTTATTAATTGAAATCCTCTACTGTTTGAGGTTGTTCTAAAAGCTTGGGGCTTTAGAACAGGGTTGTGTCCTTACAAGTTGTAAGGGGGAGCGTTTAGAGGAAAAGTCTAAAGCTCTGTTGTAAAGGTTGGTAGGTGAACCCGTGTTGTAAAACTTGTGGTATAGTGGAACCCAACAAGGAGTTGGAGAACTGGACATAGGCATTGTGTTGGCCAAACCAGTGTAATGATTGTATCGTGTTTCAAGCTTTAATTTTTAAAACCCACAATTCACCCCCCCTCTTGTGCGTTTTGCCATTCTCACTCTATACGTGACAGATTAGGAAACTTCTTATTTTGGCCAGATTTCTTGAGATTAAGTGATTGAGTTTTTCTCAAATCTTTCCTAATTGTTGTTGGCGGTCAAAATAGGAAACCCTAGGCCGTTTAGGATGTTTTTAAGTTGCCTCTTATGTCATAAGGGAGGGACCAACAAAAATTCACTCTTCTCTCCTCTCTCAATCCGAATTTCATCTCTTTCATTCATCTCTTCCACATCTATCTCTTTCTACCCTCTTTCTCTATAGCCAGTCAAGTAGAGATTCCTTTTGGGATTTCTCCTGAGAAGCAATGGGAGGCTGATGTTCATTTATCTCTTGAGGATGGTTAAAGAGGCTTCAAGCAATGGTTCTTCAATTGGGGAGTTTTTTAGTTTTCATGTGTATTTAGGTTTTCCCATTTGTGTAGTTGAATTTCTTATGTTTGATTTTCCTACGTAGACATTTAGTTTAGAACTTGAATATGTATGTATGTGCTTTACATGGCTGACTTGGATTTGGATTATGTTTTGAGTATTTCATCAATCATTTATGTGAGCTGATTATGTTAATTTGGTATTGAGTTGTTAGACTAATTGTTTGATAATCCTACTAAGTGATTAAGTTGACATGTATGTTTAATTGTGTTGAGTTCTCTTTGTTGAGATTCTTGTATGTAACAATGAGGATTTCCATTTGATTGAGCTTGACAAAGAAAGAAACATTAATCAATCTAAGTTGGCTCTAAGATAGTTAAGTATAATTGGATCCAAAATTAATTAAGTAATTCTCCTAATTTAGCCATTGTATGTGTCTAAGTCTATTCTCCTAGGTTAGAACATGTGTATGTCCCTCGAGTGATTTCAATTGCTGAGCATGACTTTAATGTGTGCATGGGTTAATATTAGTGGTTGAATTTGCATTAGTGTGGTGACGATCCATTAATTAAATTCCCTTAATGCGTTATTTGTTAATTAGGTCTAATTGTATCCCTAACTCCCTAATGAATTGAACAAATGCTTGCCACTTCACCTAGATTCAAGAGATCCATTCATTGCATTAATTTCACATCATCCATCTATCTATTCCCACCTTATTAAAGAAAAGATGAAAAATACAATACTTAGGATCATTTGCATATTTTCCACTTACACTTATACCAACCCCCGTTTTACCGTTTTAATTGCCTTTAGTTTCCCTATGTCTATTCATTAGACTCCTTGAGGGACAATATGGGAAAGTACCACTAGTGCAATCCTTAGTTTTAATAAATAACTAGCATTTGAATCCTAAATAGAGCTGGGATTTTCGGGCCAACCTGTGGGTTAAGCCCGAAAATTGAGAAAAAAAATCGGGTATTGGTTGGAAAAAAATCAGCCCAAAGTTAATCGGGCTAATATTTTTTTTTCAATTTTAATATCCTCTTCTTCACTCTTCAGTCACACACTCACTGACACTGTGACATTGACACACACAACACCCTTATTCCTTAAGCCCTGGAACCTTCTTCCCTTCCTCACGGAGTCACGAGTCACGCCCTCCTCCCTCCCTCAGTCAATCACCCTCCTCCCTCCCTCCATCAGTCGATTGCTCCTCCCTCTGTCCTCTTGTGATTCCCTTCCTCCGTTGAAGATTTCCTTTCTTCCACTCAGTCGCTCTCTCCACCCTCTCTAAGTCCTTCGGCCGTACGGCAGGTATTGTCGATCTCAAGCGGCGGCTCATTCATCGTCTAGAGTCCAGAGACAACTCCAGCCTCCAAGTGAGACTCACTTCCTCCGTTCCTCTTCTATGTCTTGAATCTTGATTCAATTTGAGGGTTTTCTGTTTTGATTTTTGTTTCCTTCAAATTTTCTTGTGCTGTGCATATCCTATGATTTTGTGATTTTGTTCCTTGTCTATCTTATAGTGCCTTCGATAAAATGTCTCTATTATGTCTGTCAACATTGTCGTGATTTTGTGCTTAACCTCCCTTCAATTTTTTTGTGATCTCTGTGTGTGTTTCTGTAATCTCTGTTTTGAGTTGTAATTTGGAATACATTATACATATTTCATGTTTAGCTATTGGCTAATTGAAGTGGATTTTTGTGATATGTGTGTGCGGATTTTGTAATATATTTTGAGTTGTAATCTCTTCTTGTTTTTTTTTTCAGGGCACAATCAGGTTGTCGAGTTAGCTCAAGATCCCAACAGCTCGACATATTCGGTCTAGGGCCAGAAAAACCCCAGACCGATTTATTTCGGGCCAGATGCGAGCTAGCCCGTTTGGCCCACGAACCAATGCGAGCTGCCCCGAAATCCCGGCTCTAACCCTAAAGCATTTTAAGAAAGACTCAAATCAGATGGTGAGCTGCTTGCAATCATTTTGTGATGCCTTCGGGCAAAAAATGAATAGAGCCAAAACAAGGGTTTATTTCCCCAAAAATGTGCACATTTCCATAGCCGTAGGTTTGAGTGAGCATATGGGGTTGGTCTAATTGGTTATTTAGGAAAGGACCTAGATATATCGTTACTCCAAAATAGAGCATCTTATCATTTTCGCCCCAATCCTAGTGAAGACAAAGAAGAAGCTAGCTAGATGGAAAATAAATCGCCTGAACATGGTAGGCTGTGTGTGTTAAATCCTATATTTTAATGATAACAAAATCTTAGATTTAAGTATTTTACGCAAACAAAATATTTTTCAAAAGGAAATTGCAAGTTAAATTTTTGTTTTAGAAATTGTTAACTTGCAACTTACTTACAAGTTTAAATTAACCTTGCAGGTGACTAGCATGTTATCTTTTTGCAGAAAATTTTTTTCCCTCAAGTGTACTTGTTAAACTTGAGTGTATTGATTAAAAACTTGTATGTTACCTTCACATTTGGCCTTTATAATTTTTCACGTTAAACTCGAGTCTATTTGTTAAACTTAAGTGAATATGCTTAAACTTGAAAATAACTCTCAAGTCATTTAATAAAATTCTAGTGTAATAGATAAACTCGAGTGGGATGCTTAAATTCTACTTTCTATCGGAAATTAAAGTCCATGTCACGAGTGAAAATGTTCTACAATGAAAACTTGCAAGTTACTCGTAAGTTAAACTCAGAATTTTACACTATAATTTTGAACTCAATACTCAAGATTATTTGATAGATTTAGTAAGATATTGAAATTTTGAATAATTTGCGCAAGTTACCACTTGCAAGTGAAGTCTGCAGTATAAATCAATCACCATCTTGGAAAATTTAAATCTTCATTTTTGCTATTATTAATCGTGTTTTGAGTGTTATAATCCTTGATTATACTTGCTAGATATTGTCTGGGTTAAGTTTCAGGTATTGGATTGAAAGAATAACCAAATGACAAAAAAACCAAAATTTGAATTTTGTCAAATAATTTGATGGATTGAAGAGCTCAACAAAAAATTTGTCCGTGGTGATCTTGAAGTTCTAGAAGCAAGGTAAATCCAAATTAAATTCAAATTGACAGAGTATCCTATCCAAATTCAAACTTCAACAGATATTTTGTAAAGAATTAGAGAAGTGGTGAAACATAGATAGAAAGAGAGACAGATTTAGAGGCCGCAAACCCTAGCTCTCTCATTATCTCTCTAATCCCCTTCCTTTCATCTCTCTGTTTCCTAACTCTTCCTTGTCTTCCACTTCTACATATCTCGTTTCTAATTCTCCCATGAGTAAGAACATGTAAATTCTTTTGTTCTCGATGGCGATTAAATGAGCTTCGGGACGTCTAATAGGAGCATTTAATCAACAGAATAAAACAATAAACAAGCCGATCACTAAAATCCCTCCCCTCCCCTCTATCTACCCTCCCCCTCTCCTTTGTCAAGTCAAACATAGCACTTTCTTCGTTCAAAATTATAAAATCTAGTTGATTTTTTTTAAGAGATTAGGGGAATAATTTCATTTTGCGTATTATTATATTATATGTTAATTTACAGGTAAAACAAACTAGTTCAAAGAAAAATTCAAGCAAATCAGCTTATAAGTGACTTATTTAGCTTTTTTAGAGTTTTCCCAAAAAAGTCAGTTATGTCTTATAATTAGGAATGAATGGAATATAAGAGTTGGACAGCCTAAATCCCATTACAATGATTGATAGACACCATTTACAATGATAAGCACTAAAACTCACCCCTCTAGGTCAGTCTCAAGTCTATGCCTAAGTCACACCAAATAAACGAGTCTTAGCCTAAAGAGCTTCAATGGAAATGGTGTATCCCACAATTATGGTAAAGCCAATAAAATTGCAGCCATTTGGCCAAACCAACACACAATCTCAAATATTAACTGACTTCAACAACTATTCATACAAGTTTTAGTGATTCAGCTTTCCATTTATTAATGACACTATCAAACTAAGAAAACCATGCTTGAAGTACTTTGACATTATATTTAAATCAACAGGTATTGAACCCCGACTATTATATCAGCTGGCTAGGGTTGTTCTAACATAATCACAGGTCTCGTGTTTGAGATGTATGAATGCATCATCTTAGGGGCCATAGGTGCCAACCTTAATGGCTCCTATCATGTCTCGAATCCGGATTAGTCTGGGCCCATTGAGTTTCCCGTGACATAGAGGCTAGCCTAGGATACCGGGTGCATACGTTAAAAAAATAAATAAATAAATAAAAGTCAATAGGTATTGAAGATCAAGACAGCTCAAGTATCAAGGTAGAGTTTTTATACAACATCAATGTTTGCTTCTTATGCCACCCTTTCTTTCCTTCAATATGAATTTGTATAACAAAAGTGAATAGATCTCCATTGACGACAAAAAGGAAATCCCTACTTCTCCCAACAGAAATACAAGAAGATTCCGTAAAATATAATAGTGAAGGGATTGAATTATTCCTATGATTACCAGTCACGGTAACCTCATATGGAAACTCGAGTAGCCCATCCAATATGAGAAGGATAAAGTAAAATTTTGTCAAACTGAAATGCCATAGTCGCTAATTTTTGAGACCTCCTTAGTCAAGGTATTCCTTTCTTTCTTTGCCTCGGAAGTAAGCTTAGAAACCTGCCAGCCAGGGTGCAAATTAGTATCAGCTATTGCTGAATAGATGTTAAATAGTAAAGGACAATGTAGGAAGTTTCTACATTTATTGAGTCCATCAATGGCTATTAACATAACAGCAACAAAGCAATTATAACCATATTAAGAACCTTATCTCCAGTTTCCAGCCCTTTGTGCATAGAAGTTCAAAACCAAACAGACCTTACACATGAAACATTTTGGTCAAACTATAAGATATAGTTTCCCCAAAATTTTAATTTAGTCTCCGCTATTCATTTCCATGTAATTTTGGGAAAAAGTTTTCAATAATTTGGAGAAAAGACCCGCCCTCTAAAGACCATCAAAATGCCCCCACTTCTGTTCCCATGTGGAAAATGAAAGTTTGATGAGGCATATAGTGCCAAGTAGTCTATATACTTGTGGATAACAAGCTTTGACAAATAAGGCACAACTTACACATCAAACGATAACTATCATAATAATTCTTGTTATTACCATCATCATCTCATCATTATCAACATGTGAAACACACATAATTTCCCTTTTTTTTTAACAAGGCTACCAATTAATTCATTACAACTTTTGTTTTATGAACTGCATCCTGCTAGCTGAAAATTTACCTGTGATCGGAATGAAGATGCTTCTCTTTTAGGAAGTTCTCCAAGGATATCTTTCAAACCTAGTACAGCAGAAAAAAGGCAGGTCAAGGAGAGAAGAGTGTATGATCACCAGCATAGTTTATTGGCACGCAACAGTTCCTTATCAAGGCATATATCATATTTTGCATACCTTCTGCCTTTCTTTCAATTTTATATGTTGATTGAATCACGCTTCGGATTTGTTTCCCAGCTTGTCTGTAACAGAATTACAAATGAATAAATAACATATATAAATGACTTACAAAGTAAATTTTACAGTTTTACATCCTTTAATTTATAACCTGAGCTTTGTTCTTCCACGTAAGAATTCTTCTTCAGCGTGTAATGCCCCCTTCTGAAAACAATGACAAACTGTCAGCACCCGAGTAAACTGATCAAAAATAGCAGAAAGACAATAAGGAACCTCTACAAAAGAGTATATGCAAAAATCTTGCTCTTACTCAGTTTGTAGCCTAAGGAGAATCTCCACAATTATGACATGCTCTGTAAGAATCCAATTGTGTATTGCATCAAGGTGACCATTATATAGGAGAACTTTTACAAAATTTTCGGACTCTAGGAAAAGCATAACTGACTCCTAAACAACCACCAAGTCCTACGTGGGTGAACCCACTTATTTCTCAACTCAAATATCAATTCAAATTAAATAAACAATCGGATCCTAATAATGCAACAGAAAGATATCAGAAAAACATTCCACAACTCTAGACAGCTACATCACTCTTCTTTTTGAACCTTGAATAAGTGAAGAGTGAATGTGGGGCCTTTTCACAAACACAATGAATAGCTGACTTTGTTTTACTGTTTTGTTGGAATAAACTTTTAATGTGCAGGTGCTATCATTACTTTCTAAAATTTTAGCATTTTTTATTTGTTTTTATTAATTTTCTAAGAATAAGTATCCTCCCATTGGAGGCAATCCTGTTCAAGGCATTGTCAGGCAATACAAGTGGGCGGTTCGAACCTTAGTTTGCCTTGTTGTGAGAGACTAGCCCCATCTACTAGACATAACCCCTATTGGTTCTAAAATATTAAAAATAATCCATGAGAATAAAAAGGAAAATGAAATGACCAATATCCTTAATAATTTATCCCAAGGGTAAATTAAAACCCCACGACCACCCCTTTTTCTATAGATGATTGAATGTAAGTTCAGAATAAGACATATATTCTTTCATAGTAAATGGGAGGGTGGTGTTATCAAGTCATTTCTAAAATGAGAGGGGTGCCAACCAGCGACACAGTACATAACTCCTTTCTCATACAGTTAATATAAACATGATTGTGCACTAGATGCATCCCAGGCAATATTTTCTGAGAGAAACTGGTACTGAAGTGCTCTACCCGCTATCAGTAACTACAGCTGTCAATGCATCACAAGGTATTCATATTCTCACGATTAGTTCCAGCATTTGACATCAGAATTATCAATTTAACATGAATTGACTACATAATGACAGTGGAACATTCTGTCCAAAATGAAAGTCATTCCTTAAGAAGTGTGGCTGATTTCATTAGACAGCAGTCTCCTGTTAATCAGCATGGTTCTTACCTTATATGTATGTTAACTTTTTGATACCTCACATTATTTTAGAAGCTTGGAAATAGACTTCTTACAATGGCAAGACTTGTTTCTCAATCAAGTGTCCATTTTAACTAACAGGATTTTGACAGGCAACTCCACAGAATGGAGTTAGATTCTTCCCTAAAAGTTACCAGAGATGTCCAAGAAGAGCAAATAAAATAGAAAAGGCTAGAACATGTGATAACGAGAAATATACTAAAGTCTATACCTAAAAGCCAAGGTAGAGGGATAAAGATGAACACTAGGTGAAGCCAAGGAAGTGGGAAGGCCAGAACATGCGGTAACAAGAGATGTACTGAGGTAGGGGGAGAAGATGAACGCTAGGTGAACCAATGGAAGTGGGCTGAGGTTGGGCATTGTCAATAGTTTTTTTTTTTTTTTTGGTTAAGAACTCAGTTCCTATGGATAAGGAAACACAATCTGTCTTTCTAAGACGACTGTACAGGGGAGGGGTTTTCTTCTTTGGGTCCAACTGTCATTGTAGTTTTTGGGTACAGGAGAGGCCTAGATTTTGGCTGAGACTGGCCACTGGTTCATGAAGAGCTGATAAAGGAAACCCCTTTGAGATCAATATCATAACCGAAGTTCCCAATTAGCTTGTCTATTTTTCTTTACTGTTAATTGTGTTAAATGTGAGCAGCTGAAGTTAGAAAACATACCCAGTTCCCAACAGATTTTAAGGCTCCAACAGTATTATTCTATCAGATTTTAAACAGTGCTCTGTGGCAATATCGATTTGATTTAATCTTCATGACATTTGTTGTAAATATTCTCTATGATAGGATTTTTTTTTTTTGTGGCCTCACTCTAAGATAGGATCAGTGACTAGGTGTTGAGTGTATAGCATTTAGCCATTTAGCCTTTTATGTTTCTCCAATGCACTCAGTTTATATTCTGTAACCTTGTACAATGCTATCAATCAAGGAAATAAATTCAAAATCATTCAATTCTCAAATCCACATATATGTTTCTTAATTCTTAGACGCTGAATATGTTAGCTCAGAATTTTTCACCTTATACATATAAAGTCCAAATTAATACAATACATAAATGGGACAAAAATATTGCAACTTATATTTATATGGAACTTGAAATTGTACCTCTATCTTTTCACCTTCAGCCTTTAAAGATTCAATTAATTGCCGCAACTCTCCCACTTGCATATTAGCTCGTTTAATCATGGCCTACACCAAGAGACTAATGTATCGTTAATAATCCAGGTAATTGTAAGCAACGTCTTTTAAGCTTCATCATCATCATCCAAGATTCATCTAAACCTTGCATGAATAACAATAAAATCATTAAGCATTCATATGCAGAGAAAATGACAAGTTGTCCAATATTTGATTATAAATAATTACAAAATATGCATAAAAAATGTATAAGAGATCATTATGTAAGAAAATAAGAAAAAAAAATGAATGCCTGAGCCAACAACATTCTAGAAAACCGAATCAAAATTCAAAATCTTGCCGCTCCATGATAAATCATGATGTTCCAAATACTAAGTAGAGAGATGATTTTACATAAACTGGTTGAGATCGAGTAAATTGCAGCAGCAATTAAAGACCTAATGGCATGGAAAGGCCAGTTCATCATTAAAGCATTCACTTTGCAGTTGTTTATAATTAATGATTGTAAATAATTACGAATATTATTCTGCAATTATTTGTCATGAACAACTTTGTCTCAGTATCCTCACCATTAATAATTTATGCAGAATTTGCCTAGCGGTGCCCTTTCGTCTACAACTCAATGAGTCTTAAGCCTTGCTTAGGACCCATGGCATGGCTCAACTCTCCACATGGAACAGGCAGGGCAGCACAATGCTCCTCCAGCCCAACCAAGCAATGCCAGAGCCATATCCCATCACCTTAATGCCCCCCACTCGAGTTACAAGCTATCGTTAAATACTTGGGATCAATTATACAACAAGATGGTGAGATTGATGGTGATATCAACCATAGAATTCAAGCTGGGTGGTATAAGCGGGGGAAGGCTATTGGAGTTCTTTGCGACCGAAAAGTACCCCATAAAGTAAAAGGGAAGTTTTATCACACTACTGTAAGACCAGCAGTACTTTATGGTAGTGAATGTTGGGCTTTGAAGGAATAACATGAACATAATTAGGGTAGCCAAAATGAGGATATTGAGATGGATGTGTGGTCATACAAAAAATGATAAGTTTCAGAATGACTATATGTAAATGAGTTGGAGTGGCACCTATTAGTGATAAAATGGTAGAGAATCGTTTGAGGTGATTTGGACATGTCCCAAGAAGGCCATTAGATGCGCCAGTGAGAAGGGTAGATCAAGCAGTATGGAGTCCTATTAAAAGAGGAAGAGGGAGAACACTCAGTAAAGTTGTAGAGCGAGATCTTTTAATTAACAATATATCTAAAGACCTGGTTACTTATAAAGCACAATGGCGTCGTACGATCTATGTAGCCCACCCTACCTAATGGGATAAAGCTTTATTGTTCTTATTGTTGCCTAGCTCCACAGAAACCTCAGATCTCTCTAGCCAAGCCAGTTCTACATGGTTGGCTTCTGTTTAAGCTGTTTCGTGCATATTTCATACTATAAAAAACCTATAGTGTTCATGGGCAAATTTATTCAACTCTAAAACCTTTTATAGAGTTTGAATCATTAAGTCTAACCTTGTTGCAGCACCTTCAAACTAAATGTGGATGCTTTGGACCTTGAAGTAGGTAGCTCTCTCACACCCAAAAAAGACATTATAAGTAATTTGTTATCGGGAATGAAGAGGTTGAGTAGTCAATTAGAGTGAATATATAGGAAATTTAAGGAAAAGAGGGGCCAAGGGTGATTTAGCTTTAGGTGGAGGGTCTCTAGCATCTCAAAGCAGGAGAATGTTGCTTCTTAGCTCTTATTCTGTAATTTTTTATCGCAGTACTGATAACCAGCATTGTTGTGATGTGCAAACGAAAGGACTGCTATTTGCTGCCATGAGTGTATGAATGGACTCCACCATTTTGTGTCCTTTTAGGGGTGAGCAGTGGGCAGGTTGGGTAGCCCAAACCTTAACCCATCGCTAGCCCATTTAACATTACATGGGTATGGGCTAGCCTCAACCCATTTAAACCCGAACTAAATGGGTTTGGGTTAAATGGGTTATGGGAAAACCCATTAATCCCTTGACCTATTTTTCTATTATTACAAATTTCTAAATTTCTTATCAAAGTTAAAAATTAAAGCATCACATTCACATATTAAAAGTAACAGCAGAATCCACAACTCCACATCCATGTTTACATCATAGTTTGTTGCACAAAAGAACTTAAATTTAAACAAATACCATAATAACATCTTTTTAATGTTTAAACTTCAAACTAAAATGGGTGGGCGATGGCATTTTACAATTTTACATTTTTAATTATTGAAATTTATAGGAATGCCAATGATCACTGACTCACTCTCACTAGATAAAATTAAAACAATTAAAACAAATTAAAAAATATATATATAAATGGGCGGGTATGGGCAACCCGAGGGTGTGCCCATCGCCCACCCATTTAATTCTTAAATGGGCTGGGTTTGTACCCGCCCATCATGGGCTTTGATTGGACGGGTATTAAATGGGTAAAAATTGCAGGTAATGGGCTAACCTATCGGGTTTCGGGTATTTTGCTCAGCCCTATGTCCTTTATTCAACACCATTTAGAGCTTACATTTCATGTGCAACTGCCATGAGTGTATCTTTATCCTTTTTAAGACGGTAAAAACATGTAGATCATTACTCACCTCTTCACTAACAAAAAGGCGCAGAGCATTGTAGTACATGAATCGGCGAGGTCCTGTGAGGTAAAGAAATTTAAAGAAAAATACATATGTATGATTAACACCTTGAAAATTTACAAGAAGGATATCAACATTGGATGGAGCATGTAACAGCATAAATATACAATAAACATGTTATTGAATTCGCTATCATTAGCAAGGCTATAAAATTATTTATTTTCCCAGTAGTACACAAAATGAAATGGAATAAGGGAGATAAAAGCGAAAAAGATTTGTGCAAATAAAGTGTCTTTTATTTCCCTAGATATATATTTTAAAAAAGTAAACAGAGAAAAATAATGTTTAGTAATGATAACAGAAATCTAATAATATCTTGATCTTTCTTTTAGTGATTAAATTTTAGGTAGGGGGTTGGGATCACCCACAAGCCAAAGGCAAGGCACCTGGCCAGTCACATAAAACCCAACCACCGGTCAGTCACAGCCCTTTAGGGTAACCTCGATGTGCCTAGGACATTGGCTGGGGTAGAGCATTAACCACGTAGGAAATTAGGAATTAGCCCCAAATTCTGTGTTTTCCCTGGGTATGGGATGCCTTCTCCAGCGCTGTAACAGTCTTAGGAATCGAACCCTCTCCCTTTGGTGAGAGTGTCCAACCCTTTGACATTTGAACCCACAATCGAGGGGTTCAATATCTTGATTTGCATATTATGAAAAAAGAATCCTATTTCCATAGTTTATACACATCCAAAGGTTCACAGGTAGGCTTGGTCATAAGATCACAGGTTGGTATCATTATATTTAAATCAAACATCTTAACAGCATATTATGAAAAAAGAATCCTTTTTCCATAGTTTATACACATCCAAAGGTTCACAGGTAGGCTTGGTCATAATATCACAGGTTGGTATCATTATATTTAAATCAAACATCTTAACAACAATGGCTACTTCCTTTCATCATTATATTCCAAATGCAACATGCAGGACTGCAGGAATTCACCGTATAAAGTTGACAATTACTTTTAAGTACAAGAAAGCTCAAGGCAGCTGTCGCCCCACAAGTAGTAATTGGATGAGAAGCTGCAATATGAACACCCTCTGCAATGGAAAAGTAAAACACAAGTATCTGCATCATGAAGGTATTAACAGATGAACCTACATTATTTCAGAAGCAATTACAAACAACCAAATAACAAACCTTTGATCTTTCCAAGTAAAATTTCCTCATAAGCATTATAATCAGACTTGAGATCATGCAAAGAACCCTTTAACAAGAAAGAAAAAGAAGAACAAGAAGCCTGATTAGTTAGCTGGAGAATGTCAAGGCCCTTGAAAATCTTCCCGTTACTAACATGAATTCAACAAATGATGAAACGCACAATTCAAAATTAGAGTCATAACTGGAAATATTATGTAAAAAGAACAAAAATGGAAGATAGACATGAACTAAACAAGCAAACAAAAGTAACAAAGAATCCAAATCAACCCAATCATGAGATATCCCGTCAAATTCTCCCAAACAAAACAAATGATAAACATACCAAGACCTGATGAAAATGCGCCGAGGAAGTCGAACGAATCTGAGAAATCCTTAATTTAGAATACTCAAGAGCAGAATCGAGGGTGTCATTGAAGGCTTTCTCATAGAACTGAGCTTGCTGGACAGCGTAATCAACAAACGGCGTCGTTTCATCTAGGGTTTTCAGGTTGTTACTTATGGGATGATTGCTTGATGGAAATGAAGATTCTGCATCCGATTGCTCCGCCGTAGTCGCCGCCATTGTTGGATGAGACCTGAGAGATCAAATGTCTCTGTCTCTCTTCCTCTAACTATCAAGCAAGATGCGTTGCCTCAAGGCGATTCTGACACTGTGCAAGGGAACCGGATCGGCTGCTCATCCTTCGCTGTAGGTAGCCTGCACAGCTCTCCATGGCTTCCGTTAGATTAATCCAATGGTGTAAAACTGCCGACATAATCACCACAGTGAGTTTTTTCCCTCTTTTTCTCACCAAGACGTCACCGAATCTTAGCCATCTAGACTACAAAAACCTCTAAGATCAAGCGTTACTAATAACGGACTAATCTAGTGCACAGGAATTTAGGTTCACAATGGGAGAACTTTACTACCTCTAAGTAATGATCGCGGTTACATACCTATGGTTCAAATTTAAGATCACTGGTTAAGATAGAACAACCCACAGCACGTTGATCTAAGCTCTTAGTGGTGAACAATATTTTCAGAAGTAATCAAACATATATAGCATATATATGACATTAATTTAATTATATTAAAGATCTTAGTTAAACTAATCAATATGACATTATTTTTCTAAAATATTCTAACATTCTTCCTTAATTTTCTCACTCTCTCTTTTAGTTGATTATATTATTCATGGAGCATCAATATGGGCATATCTAGAAAAAAATTGATAAAAATTATTGATAGGCCTTATATTTAAATACAATATCTCTCTAAATATGTCTTACATTAATATTAATATCAAAAGACAATACCTAACATTTACATGCATCATGTAACTTTAATGTGCAAGCATCATAAAATATACAATGTGATACAAAATATCAATAATATGGGTACAATAGCGTAAAATCACACACATACTTTTTTTTTCTCAGAAAAACCACACATATATTGAGTCATATGGATTGAGATATTAGTCATGGTAATAATATCTTGAAAAATCAATCCAAACATCCTTATAATTTATTTTAATTTTGGATCAGGCTCGGTAGGATGGGTTGAGATATTTTGCTTTTGAATTGAGTGTTTATATACCTTGATCCGTCATTGGCACTTATCCTTGAGTGTAAAAAGTTCATGAACTTTATGAAGATTTCTTGGTTTCATTACACATACACATTTTTATAAAAAAAAAACATGATGAAGCGTATGAATTAAAATTATCAAATCAAAACAATAATGGCTTCTTTCAAATAAAATAAATGGTTAAGAGTTATATTTGCCCCGGAAGTTTTAGCTAAGTATCACTGAGTGTCCAGAAGATTTTTTTGTATCAATTTTGCCCCAGGAGATTACAAAACGTATCAATGTTGACCGCCCATGCATTTTATAATTCCTCGCGTGCCTTTTCATCTAAAAAAGGCACAAAGCCTTTATAACGCAAGAATTAGTGGCGGTTTTAAGGCAAACCACCACTTCAACTGCTACAAATTCGCACTTCCCAATGATTGCGTCATAAATGAGGTCGTTCAATTAGCGATGGGTCTAATCCAAACCGTCACTAATTTCATGGCCTTTCATTTTCTAGCGGTTTGTTAGCACTAACCGCTAATAATTGCATACCACTAAATTTCGTGCCACATTGGAGCCAAATGACGCCACATTAGTGGCTGTTACACCACATAAACCACCACTAATAACACCCTTGGTCAAACTATTCAATTTTTTTTGCAGTTGGCCCCCAAAGCTGCCACTAGTGGCGGTTTGCTTAAACTATCACTAAATCCCTTCTTTTTTTTGTAGTGTCAAAGCAGCAATTGGATGTGATTTCTAATTAACTACAAGACTTGGAAGCATGTGCTTGAGAGCAAGAAGTTAGACGTTTGGAATGACATCTTGAAGGTAATAATTTGAATTAGTAAACATGTGAACTTAGTAAATAGAAATTTTTAAGTTGTTGATAATTTAATACATTGTGAGTCTAATGTATTTAATTAATTGAATTTTTTAGAACAAGTTTGCAGCACTAGATGAAAGGAAGCGGTATGATTTGATGAATGATGAACATTGGGGATGGGTGGATGAGCAAGAGGAGTCGCTTATTCCATGGAAAGGAAGGCGATGGGACAAGAATGTTGGAAGAGATTATGGTGGATGTTATAGACGGTGTTGATCCTGATAATTGGTCAAATTTTGTTGATTTACAGTTTAAATTTGTGCAGGAGAAAGAGGCAAAAGTAGAGGGTCGGTAAACTAATTATGGGAAGCTATACGTAGTAACCCATATACATAAGGATGGTACTCCTGTCTCTAAGCATATGATGTAACATTCGCTTTGTAAAAACTATTTTATTAACCGTAAATCTGAATGTATACAAAATTTAATCCATACTAACTATGTTAGAAAAAGGGGTTTACTAAATAAAATACTAATATAGTTAGAAAAGAGTTAAAGGTAACAATTTCTTTAACAATAAGCTTAACTGTCTAACTATGACAGAAAATAATCTTACTAAAATACCAAAAAGGGCTAATATAGTTAGATAAAAATTTGCCTTATTTAATTGAGAGGAGAATCCCAATTAGAAGGAGGGTAGTAAACCATTTCACCAAAACACAACTAACATGGATATTTAAAAATTCAACCGTTCCATATACAAATCCATGTTAGAAAAGGAACATTCAACCTTTTTAAATCAGTTTATCCATGTTAGAAAAAATTCACCTAACATGGATATAAAAATTATATAAACCATATATCTAAATACCTTTGTAAATCTTTCTTTAAAAATATAATTAATCACCCGAGTAAGTCATTAAATAAAACATCCAACTCTTCGGTCAATTACTTAACATACTCCTGCCATGTTCAAGTATAATAAAATATCAGGTAAAATCCCAAACAACCATGGCAGGTAGAAAGAAGTTTTCGACCAACAATTCATAACCAAAACGCAGATAGAAAAGCAATGCCAGTAAGTCCTAGGCCTACATTGCAAGAAATGGATTGGTCCCCACCAAATGAACATGTTAAATATTTATACATAAATACTATGCAATTAAAACCAGCTGAAGCAAGTGCAATCCTATGACTCCATGGCAATATACAAACCCCTACACGGCCAAGCTAAGCACTCACAACAAACTTAATGAGTAGCTGCTATATCCTTTCCCCGTGATTCTAAGCCCGAACTAAAACCTGCAAAAATTGAGCAGATGGGGGGTAGCTCATCGTAACCACTAACTACCTACCTATATGTGAATGTATGCTAGCAAGGTGTCAGTGTGGGAACTATATAATATATTCAATTTGAAATATGAGCACATACCAGATAGTTATTTAATAATCAATACCAGGAAAACATTTTCGCAATATGTATATCGTCATTTACAAAAATGGTTTCCAAATACATTTTTCACAACCATCCATAACGTTCGCCCTGCAAAACGTTAGGTTGTCCCCTACCACTAGGTGGACCAGAGTGGAACTCGACGGGGATCTCAACCCGTACCCAGAACCACGGAGAAGTGGAACTCGATGGGGATTTCAACCCATACCCAGAACAACAATGGGGGTAATGCTCGATGGGGGCTACCTATACCCAGTACACCGAATGACAATACTCAATGGGGGCTACACATACCCAGTACACCGATAATGTAATTAGTCCATGTGGGCCAACAGGGTACCTCATCACATGATGGTAAAAGTAACCATGCATTGATGTCGACAACACGATCACCTACATATGCACCACAAGCAACAATATTAATCTCACCAAATCAGGTACATGGCCTTTCAAATTTTCCCAAAACTCATGCAATATGATTTTCAAAATTATATATATACCATTTTCAAAATTTGTGATGCAAAACACAGACAATATGCCAGTTTCACCATAAAAATCCCACATGACATTTTTTATACTAAAATAATCAGTTAGAACCACATGATACATATGCCATAATCCGAAAAATTCATAATTTTAAAAGAATTTGAAATCCCTTACCAACAACGCACCCACACATAGAATAAGTAGAAGCAGTTCATGTGAAGCCAAAACCATTTTACTACAACCGTTAGGCTTTACCCGTACTCGACTTAAATCGAACTCTACAACCAATAATATAACACATACACATGATTAGTAACTAATCAAGTGTTACAATTCACAACTTAGGAAGTTAATCCCTACAAAGCCCCTAAATGTGCTTTGGACAATAATTTTTAATTACACGGCTAGATTAAATTGATTTAATCCATATCTAGCCTATTAAATTGCAAGCATCCTTAATATACCACTTCGATCTTAAAATCCCAAATTTATTCCAATTCTCACATACCCAAGTAAATCCTTTCAACTCCCATAATATCTTAATTCAATCCTATTTATCCCACCAACTGACTTAGTTTAATATCCATAAATTTGTTAGAATAATGAGTTTTGATGATAATCAAACATAACTTAGGCATAAAGAAAGGTTATACAAAGTTCAGGAATAACTTAGAAACAATCTGATATAAAATGCCAAGTATAGTCCAATCGATCAGGATCAGATCATAAGTTAAGGAACTATAAGTCTAATCGATTAGGGATAGATCAGAGATAGATTAGAAGTTGAGATCATAGGTGCCCAATTGATCAGGGACCCCTGTGATCGATCAGAGAAGTGAAAAACGAACTAAGGGACTCAGTGCAATCGATTAGAGGAATTAGAAGAACTTAGTGTAATCGATTGAATAAGCTTGATCGATCAGGCCTCCCCTGTAATCAATCAGAAGGATTAAAGAGTAACCCAAACCTAATTTAATCTTAATCGATCAGAGAAGGTTAATATCAGAGGACAAAGTGTGATAGATCAATTAATGGCTTTAATCTGAATGTGATCTGAGTGTAATCGATTGAAAAAGCCTAATCGATCAGGGACCCCTTGTGATCAATCAGGCGATGTATTTTCTAACTTCATATTTAGTGATGCAGGTCATGATCGATGTGTGATCTATGTGTGATCGATCAGGAACCAGAAGCTGTGATCGATCAGAGACCTATGATCGATGTGGCGATAGATTTAATTCAAACTGAATTGACAAGCCTATTTTAAGCTTTCAAGTATAGAAGTTATTCAGACCTATTTTGGGAAGTTATCGTTAGACACATAAGTCTGCCATTAGAGCCGTTTGACCCAACTACCAACTTCTGCGATTAATGAAGAGAGAGGATCTGAAGAAAGCCAAGTACAATGGAGTTAATGCTGCCCAGACCACATACATCTTAATACTCCATCTACAATCATCTCTCACCAAAAATCAAGCAACGGCTATAATTTCATCAGCAACGGGCAGAATTCTTTAGATGAGTATAAAAGCCTAGATGAAGAAGTTGGTTGGATGATATTGATTGCTCACATTGATTATAACTATTAGTTAAACTTATTGCATTCAATACTCACCAATCTTTAGAGAGATCATTCATTGATTATTGTACTTCAGTGTATATCACAATCAGTTCATTGAGTGAATAAGGATTCTGTAATCATATATCTAGTGAGGTGTACTCTTAAGATAATGGGATCTTAAGAGTAGGGTGTATTCTTACAAGTTGTAAGGGGGAGTGATTAGTAAGAGAGAGTTCTTGCTGTGCAATCACTTGTAAAGGCACTCAAGAGCCTGATTGAATCTTAAGGGATTAGTGGAACCCAACTGGAAATTGGAGAACTGGATGTAGGCCAAGAGTTTGGGCCAAACCAGTATAACGGTCTGTGCCTTAATTCATTAAATTTTTCATTAGCACAATTCACCCCCATCTTGTGCATTCCTGCCAATTACAAAATTTACTAAAATCACCAATCAACCTCAAAGGTCCATCTTTCAAATCATTAGCCTACTTCCAACTATATCAGTCTAAAAATTTCACCAAAGCAGCTAGATTAATATCATAATAAAATCTTAAATAAACTTCCAAAAATCATCAATATAACCTCAAACAAGTTAGACCACAATATCCCCAAAATTTTCCCTAATCTCATAAATTCCAAAGATTCCAAATAAATTGGAAAACCTTAAATAAATTGCAAATTCCTTAAGAAAAATTCTAACTTAAATATTAGACCTCAATGTAATAGATGTAGATATCCCAAAAGCCCCAACTCAGATGAGGCCTATTTTTGAAATATTACAGATCAGAAAACTAATGACATATGTGTGTAAAGAATACTTACGGGAGTCCGAACATGGTCTTAGATGGTCGGAAAAACCACCGGTCCAGCACCGGCGAGCTCCGAAAGCTCCGGAGAACAATTATATTAATATACTTTCTAAGCACAAATCAGTTTAAAAATGGTGGTGTTGGCTAGTGGTTTCCGGCGAAAACTCACCCCTAAAATTGGCGTCAGTGGCGAGATAAGAGGAAGGAGGGAGAGAAAAAGAGGGGAAATGAGGGAAGAAAGGGAACACTGGGGAGGAGGGGACGGTAGCTGCGTCGCCTAGCTCCATCGTCGGCGCCGCTGGTGGCTGGTGGAGGAGAGGAATGAAGAGGGAGGAAGAAAAAGAAAAGATACAGGGAAGAGAGAAGAGAGAATGGTGAAGGAGAGAGTAAGAGGAAGAGAAGAGAATAATAAAAAATGAGGGGGAAGAGGGAGAGGGAGAGGACGTGAGAGTGAGGAAAAAGATGAGGGGGAGGGAAATATAAAAAAAATAAAGAGAGAGAGAAAGAGAAAAGATTGATGTTGATAGTTGAGTGTGAGAGAAGGGAAAGAGAAAGAGAGATGACGTGAGGGAGAGAGATTTCGTGAGGGAGTGGGCAAATAGGCATGGGGTTAGGAGAAAAATAGAAGAAAAAGAAAAAAGGGTAGGAAAAATACACTACTAGGCCCTAAAATCCTCAAATAAGGTATTTCTTTTGAACCAAAAATTTTCTTTTCACTCTCAAAATTTTCCTATAATATCTTTTACTTATTTTCTCCCATAATAACCTCTTTTGAACCTAAAAATAATTTTCCCAAAATTATTGCCCTTAATATAAGGGAGAAACTAAGCCTTTAAAATCCTCAAAAATACCACAAAATCCTTCAAATATTCTTATAGTCCATCATTTCTCATTAATCAATTCCTAATTACCCCCACTATACCTCAATTAAATTTTAGGATGTTACATACGACGCGACAAATTGTAAGTAATTTAACTATATAATTGGCATGAAAAGAGATATTTATTAGGTATATATTTAATTAAATAAATGATTCATTTTTGAAGAGGAGCATATTGAGCATACACAGGCTGAGCTGAGAGAGAGCCAATAGGCGGAGGAAGGAGATGAGTCACAGGGGTCACAAAATCCCACAGCCACCCTAGAAGCGGCACTCGAGGCTATAGATCACTTAGGTCGGGTCCGGGCAATGGGGCTAGGTGCATAACCCATTATAGTTTATGGGAAGTTTAGTGCATTTGAGGCTAGAATTTCCCGAGGTGTGAGGAGACCAAGGTCATCATCCATGGAGGATATCAATGCGCAGATTGGTAGGGCGGAGGCTCAAGTTGAGGTCAGGATGACCACTAACTTCTAGAGGCAGGCAGATGCATTCGAGAGCTGAATGGACAAGTGGAGTAAGGCTATGAATGCACTGATTCAAGCTTCATGGGTGAGGTCATTCACTAGAGATCCACCACCTATGATGCCTCATGTTTCTAGATTTGTGCACGAGCCACCTCCACCTCCTGAAGGTCAAGACGATGCTTTCAATTTTCAGGCTGCAAGATGATACAGGATGTGATGCAGATGCTTTGTAGTTTTTTAATTGTAAAAAGACTAATTTTCTTTTAAATTTTGGCCTATGTTCTTTTAAATTTGGACCTATGTCTTACTTTTTTTTCCATATTATGTAATTATAAATAAATTTTTTTAGTGTTTTCATTATTGCAAGTTCATTATTTTAAATATGTTAGTATTTAAATTTGTTACCATGTTTATTGCATTGTAACAGTTTGCTTTGACCAAACTGTTACAAATGTGGGAAATTCGAAATTAGAGGGCAAAAACAAATAACACATTTGTAATAGTTTTCTTTGACCACACCATTACAAACTAAATGTAGGAAATTTGAAATTCGTTTCCTCTAAATGCACAAACTTTGTAACAGTTAGTTCAATGGTCATAAATCATGACTAATATGCAAAATTAAACATTTGTTGCAGTTAACCGCTTTGAATGTCACTTTGTCTTCCTCCAATGGCACAAATGTACAATGGTCGTGGTTTGTAGCGGTTTTGCTAACCGCTACAAAACCACTACTAATAATTGAATGTTGCAAATCTCAGTTTATCAATTATAGACGGTGAAAACAATGGAAAATCACAAATTCCTACTCTTCTAACATACTTTTCTCTATTAGAATGCAATCAAAGCATGGATAAATCATGGATATAGTTTTCCCAAATAAGTTCAACCTATTTAGATGGATTAAATGTTTTCTTATATGTTGCTTTAACTTACACTAGTTGTAACGGGAAAATCTTGTGTTAGTGTACCAAATGCAACAGTAATAAGCGGCATCCACGGCAAATTGTTAGGGAACCTTTAATTTTGATGCCTTTCTTATAAGGTTATACATTTTGGGGAGTACATGGAGAAAAACCCGACATGGTTTATGATCCATTCACTGAAAGTTCACAAGAAGCAGTTCAATTAGGCGATGTTGACAATCCAACGAATGATGTCGTTCGTGATGCTCTTGGCGTTCATGATCACAACTTCACCAAACAAGCAGAAGGATCTGACCCAATGTTCCATAGGAATGACACAGCTCGTGAGTTTTACTAATTAATGGACGAAGCATATAAGTCTTTATATTTAATTGTCAGAAGTACTCTAAATTATCTTTTTTTTGTTAAATTATATATGATTTGACCTTTGTCAAAATGGTGCGCCTCGGGGTCAAATGCAAGAAAATATGTGTAACAAAGTCTTGTGCAATAGTGGCACAACCTCGGGTCATCTCTCAAAGGAGTCAACTTATTTTGATGCCCAGACTAACCTAAATGCATGGAAAAGCAAGTAAACTAGGGTTTTGTCATTGAATGATGTTTTTGTTACTTTTGGTTTAAGAAATGCAAATTGACTTGTTTTTGTGATTTTCAAATTAGGAAAAGCAAAATAATGGTTTGAAAACTCTATTAATGAAAGTAGGGCCTCTTGGTGGAAATCATGCAACCTTCCTAGCCTTTTTAAATATATGGGAGTGAAAAATCCAAGTCTATGTGTAAAAACCAAAAGCAATCACCTAAGTATAATTTACTTAGTTACCAATTGATTCGGCGCATCGCTTGCACAATTGGTCAACTAAGCAATTGTTAGAAAACCACTTGATAGTGAAAATCCTTAACAACACACAATGAGTCTCCTCTTTAAGGTATAATTTGACCCTTCAAGAATGAATTTAGTGTCTAATTCTATATGTAACAAACAAATGCATTAATCCAAACTAAGAATCGAAAGTAGATAATTAATGCTACCACATCAATTGTAATATGCTAAGCAATTAACACTAAGGTTTATGTACATAAAAGCAATTACTTAATTACATACATAACCCAGAAGGAAAACTACCACAAGTAATAGTAATTCATAGTGTATCATGTTTCAAAATCACATACACATACAAAATTACAAAAATCTGAAACATGTAAGAGAAATTAGATATAGAAAGACACTAATTAACTCCCCTGGATGAATCCTTAAGGCTCCAGTTTCATAATCCACCAAGAATCTCCAAACGCTCTAGCCACTCATCCTCTTGGGTCCACAATTAATGGTTTGAATGAAATGATCCATGAAAATGGTTGAAGGCCGATAAAAATGGAGATGAATGTCAAGATTGTTGGGTGAATGGGGATGAGAGGAATATATATGGATGAATGTGTGCTTCTGTGATGAATGTGAGTGGAGAAGGAGGTGATGCTGAAACTAAATCTGGAAGTGTGTGTATGCGTCGATTATGTGTGAAATGGTAATGGACGAAATTAGAATAATGGAAAATGGTGAAGGAGGTAAATTGATGTAGGCCGAGAGTGTGTATGAGTGAAGAAAGAGGAGTCTTTGAATTGGAGATATAGAGGAATGGAATTGTGTTGGTGTATGCAAGAATGGTGGAGAGATGGTGACTGGCTGAGAGTATTAGTTGATGAAAATGGAGAAGGAATGATTGTGTATGCGTGAAAGAATAGAGGGGGAAGATGCTGCCAATGGAGATGAAGATGGGGATTGCAGGAATGGAGAGGAAAGGATGAAGGTACATGTGTGTGAGATTAAGGCCGAGAGTATTGGAGATGTAAAATGTTGAGAAAGATGAGTGATGATGATGGGCGAATTATTGGAGAGGAAGATGGTGATGGAGCTTATTCCAAAAATGGTGTGAAGAATGGATGGAGCTTGGGTTCTTGGGTTTGTAGGTTTGGAGGAGCTAAGGGAAATTTTGGGTCATGTATTTGATGCGCTAGATCCAAAGTTTTCGGCTAGATTTCCAAGTGAGCTTTCAAACAAGGCCCTTACTTTTACAATCTTTATTTTAAAAAATATATGAAATAAATTAAGCACTTTTTAATTCCATCTTTGCCCTCCTTTAAACTCCCAAATTACCTAACTTGTCCTTGCTTAATTGAGATATGCAGTGCCACGTCACTAAACTGTAATTTTTTTAAATTTGAGCACTAAACTGTAATTTTTGAAATTCAGGCTCATCTTCATCAAAACTTCCTACAATGACAAATTCAAGCACAAATGTAATATCCCAAGTCTATAAATCAGAAATACATGAATGTAAACCTTACAATGCTTAATTTAGTACCAAAATGCAAATAACTCAAAGCATTGGAACTATAAGTGTAAAAGTGCATAAATTGCCATGTATTAACATAGGACAAGTGCTAATTTACCAAAATTAGTGGCTAAATATAAAATATTCAGTTATAATCAATATCATATAAAATGCATCTACGTAATCACTGATAAAGGTATATCTATTATCCTTGAATTATTGCATGATGCATTCCCCATCGTAGAGATTCTTACATCATTTTATGAAGCGAAAAAGATTATAAAAAAGCTTGGGTTGAACTACAGAAAAGTTGATGCATGCCCCAATGATTATATGTTGTATTGGGGAGATGATGCTGAAATGAAACCTATAAGAGGTGTCACACTTCCAAATACAAGCTAGTGTGGAAAGGAAAAGGCAAAAGAAGAAACTGACAAAGATTCCCAAATACTTTCTTTTGAAGCCTTGATTGCAAATATTGTTTATGTCTTTAAAGACGACTGAGCACATGAGGTAGCATAGCGTTGATAAGAATCAAGATGGCAAGTTAAGACATCCTTTTGACGCAAAAGCATGGAAATGTCGTTATTTGTTGCTGATCCAAGAAATGTCTGTTTGGCTCTAGCAACTTATGGCTTCAATCCTTTTAGGAACCCAAACAGGAGTTTCAGTATTTGGCTAACTGGCCTAATGCCGTACAACTTACTTCCATGGATGTGTATGAAATCAAGCTCCTTTATTTTGTACATGATCTTTTCGGGAAAAAAGCACCTGGTAATGATATATATATATACCTATAACCGCTTATGCATGAGCTGATAAACCTATGGAATAATAGCTGAGAAACATATGACACGTTCGACAAGACTCTTTCCAATTTGTTTACAGCCTTGATGTCGACAATCAGTGACTTTCCGGGGTTAGGGTCATTGTCTGGATGGAATGTGCATACTGGCCTTGCTTGCCCAACTTACAATTTTGACACTGACCTAGTCCACCTCCCGCACAGTTGGAAGTGGTGCTTTATGGGTCATCAACATTTTCTAGATGAGGACACAAGTTCTGATCACAAGTGTTTTAATATGAAACAAGAGAAAAGAGCAGTGCCAAAATATTTATCTGGTGTAGAGATTTTAGAGCAGCTTGCTGATGTTGAATTTGAATTCGGAAAGCATGTTGATTCTACTAATGTGGGCAAGAAGATCAACAGGTCGTAACCTTCAAAGCCACAACAATGGTATAAGATGAACGTTTTCTTCACTATTCCATAATGGAATCCCAATTTGTTATGCCACAGCTAGGAGAGAGTAAACAGTTTTTCGGTTCGGTTTTGAACCAAAAATCTAAAATTGGTCAAAAGCTAAATTGAAATCAAAACCGAAAAACTGAATTGTTTTCGGTTTGGTTTAATGTTTTTTTGGGCTTGTTTTGGGCCTTTTTGTTGCAGATTTGGCCCATACAAAAATTAGAAAAATTAAAATAAACAAATTTAATATTATAGATTACCACCCATTGATTGAAAAGTGAAGTGAATTAGGAAGGAGGAAGCTTTGGAGGTGGGAAATGCAAGGCGGTGGCAATGGTGAAAAGGAGAAAACAAAGTAGATTTTCTAAACCCCACAGAGAAAATAATATAACTAACTACCCACAAAGTTAGATCTTCCCTTCACGCTACTTCTCAGCCTTCCTTCTCTGTTTCATCAAAGCATCATCCATCACCGATGGCTGGCCTTCAACTTTACAACTTCTTCCTCACCAGCTTCTTCAATAGTACAACAACAAAAAGTTCATGATTATTAATATAATATTGTCAAAATATACATTAAATTAAGAATGAAAAGGACACATGTGAAATAATTTGGCGTAATTGAAGAATGAGTTAGGGCATTTCGTTCAAAACCACACTGTGTGGCTTTTACCTTTCCCTCCCTCAACATTATCTGCTTCTGTAATGGTTACAGTGCTCAGCTCTCTGGTGACTGATGATAAGTGATGAAGAGAAATGACGGACTAGAGCATGGCTGAAGAAGGAGATGAAAGATGGTAGAGGCAGGGCGAAGAAGTAGATGAACGATGAAGAAAATTGGGACTGAGGAACATGGCAAAGGACTTAGGGAGAGGGAGTTGGGGGGACTGAAGAGGGTGATGAGTGATCGGCTAGTTCCTGGTGGAGCCAATGACTGGTGAACCGAGGAAAATAGCGAGGGACCGAGGAGAGGAAAATGGTGATGAGTCTATGATGAGAGATGAGACATGAGTATTAGGGTTTGTATTTTGGGCTATTGCGCTTGCTCTTTGGGCTTTCTTGTTGTCCTTTAAAATAAATAATATTGGGTTTGGTCTTTTGGGATTTTTTTAATGCCATAAGCTTTTCAGTTTTCGGTTTCAAACCAAAATTTTTTACAAAAACAGAATCAGAAACCGAAAATTTTGAAAATGAAAACTGAAAACCAAAAAATTGAAAATCATTTGGTTCGGTTTGGTTTTCGGTTACGGTTTGGTTTTGCTCAGCCCTAGCCACAACCTTTATGTCATGCATATTGAAAAAATGTGTGTGATAATGTGTTATATACATTAATCAATAACCTAGGCAAGTCCAAAGATCATCTTCAAGCAAGGAAAGATCTGTGTGTCATGGGAGTACGTCAAGATGTTTGGCCAGATAACAATGACAAACTTCAGCTAGCTCAATTCACTCTCACGAAATAGAACAAAGACATCTTCTTATTGACTTTGAAAAATATTAATGTTCCTGATGGATATTCAAGCGACATTTCATGTTGCATTGATATGCATGTTCGCAAGGTTGTTGTTCTTAAGAGTCATGACTCACATGTTCTAATGCAACAACTACTTCTAATGGTAATTAAAAATACATTTCCTCTAGATGTATCCATCATTTCGGTTGGGCTATGTACTTTCTTCCAACAATTTTATTCAAAGGTTTTGGCGGTCAAGGAACTTGATCATCTGAAAGAAAAAATTATTCTGACATTCTGTCATTTGGAGATGATCTTCCTTCCATTTTTCACTATCATGGTTCATCTAACAATCCACCTTGTTCATGAAACAAACTTAGCTAGGCTAATTCAGTATCGATAGACGTATCTTATAGGGAGGATTGTAATAATTTTACTACTCATGACCATACAAACTATCAATTGAACAGTACTGATTATTTTTTGTTATTATTTTTCACAAGCTTATTGGCAAATTGAAATCCTATATAAGAAATAAAGCATGGCTAGAAGGTTCTAAAGCTGAAGGCTATTTAGGGGATAAGATTCTATACTTTTACTCTAGATACTTTGACGACATAGAGACATCTTTCAACCGTCCAGCTTGTGTAGACGATTGCCCTAAAGTTAACATTTCATCAAATGAAGCTTTAATCCCTCCTGTTGGCAAGGCAGTTGAAGGAAGTGAGAATTTAAGACTAACTACACCCTCATCTAGGTCTACCTTTTGTTATAGTGCAATGCAATCTAATCTTTCACTTTACTAATTTTTGTATTGAATTCAAAAGTTATGTCAAACGTCAACTGAGGATCCGGACAAACACATCATCTGAGGTTAATATAATAAAGTCCATAGAGAATTCCCGTCATGGTTCATGTGGTGAATAATGAATGATAACATTCCACACTCTCCTTATTTGAAAGCTCTTACAATCAGACCTTTAGACCATACAAGAATATTTACAGCATATAATGTTAACAATTTCAAATTTTTTATAGTTTCTTTGGATGAAGGCCTACTAAATCAAAACTCATGCATTGTGGGTACCTTTGGGACTAGGAGTTGTGTGTGCAACAATGGTGGTAGCATGTAGTTTGGAGGAGTTCCTTATTATGAAAGACTTGTTGGTATAATTGATCTTGATTATGAAGGTCGTTTCATGGTACCACAATTCAATTGTTCATGGGCAGACACAACAACTTCAAGAGGATTTAATACTGATGAATTAGGAATTACATCAGTCAATTTCTCCATTCTAGTTCACACCAGATAGTCTGAAGATGATGAGCCATACATTCTAGCATCAAAGGCACAACAAGTTCACTATGTAGTAGATGAAAAACATAGGGATTAGCATATATTTTTTCACCTTAAACCTCGAGATCTCTATGATATGAGCGAAGGTTACAACATTACCTAGAGATTGAGCATTTCGAAACGACCAATTTTGAGATTTTTCTCACCGAAGGTGATGGCGACCTGCCTTTAGTTCAGTACGTTAATGTCTTACATTTAACTAATATTACTTAATTAAGAAATTTCAATGTTGCTTGTTAAATTATGTTATTTTTGTCAGGGATGTGGACAACGACTGATTATAAACGTTCCATACTATATCATTTACAATTAAAATTGAATTTTTTTCATAACATTAAATTTTTAGCATGTACCCATTTGCTTTGACAAACGTCCTCATTTTCATTTTCCAGAAGGTTTAATGTTCTCCATTGAAACCTGGAGGTCCGTTGATTGAGCTTCCTTTTGGGAGAATGTTGTCATATCCTGCCATGATGATATTTGCTTCTCTTGACCGTTGGATCAACTATTCTGAGAAGACCAAGCTCTGATACCAAGTGTAATTAGCAGGAATGCAAAAGAGAGGGTGAATTTTGCTAATAAAAATTTAGACCTTACGACAAAGACCTTTATACTGGTTCGGCCCAAACTCTTGGCCTACGTCAAGTTCTTTAACTTTCAGTTGGGTTCCACTAATCTTTCAAGATTTAATCAGGCTCTTAAATGCCTTTACAAGTGATCACATAGTAAGAACTCTCTCTCATTGATCACTCCCCCTTACTACTTGTAAGATTAAAACCTACTCTTAAGATCCCACTATCTTAAGAGTAAACCTCACTTGAAATGAGATTACAGAAAACTTGTTCACTTAATGAACTGATTGTGATACACACTGAAGTACAATAATTAATGATTGGTAAGTATTGAATGCAGTAAGTTTAACTTCTCAAGAGTAATCAATGTAAGCAATCAATGTTTTCACCAACTTCTTCACCAAGGCTTTTATACTTGAATTTGGAATTCTGCCCGTTGGTGAAATTATAGCCGTTGCTTGATCTGATAAGAGATGATTATAGATGGAGTCTTGAGATGAATGAGTTCTGGGTAGCATTAACTCCTCTGTACTTAGTTTGCCTTAGATCTCCTCTCTTCATTAATCGCAGAAAGTGGTTGTTGTGACAAACGGCTTTATTTCTGTGTCTGTGAGTGTAACGTAAACTTCCTAAAATAGGTCTGACACATTTGCACATAAAAAGCTTCATCTTTGAATTGCATCGCCACATCGATCACATGATCCTGATCGATCACACTTTGATCATAACCTGTATCTCACTTGAATATTTGTTAGATAATCACATCGACTGATTGATCACAGGGGTCCCTAATTGATTAGGCTTTTATAATCGATTAATCTCAGATTATTTCATATTCTCATGATCGATGACTTAATATTATCTGATCGCTTGATCAATCACATACTATTCTCCAATCGATCGTTTACTATTCTCTGATCGATTGATCGATCACATTGTTCTCTGATCGATCACTTACTATTTTCTGATCGATTGATCGATTACTTACCAATCTCTGATCGATTAGTCTTGAGATTACAATTTAGACTATCTAATCGATTATAGGGGTTGTCTAATCGATCAGACGCTACAGTTCGATCATACTTAGTAATTCATATTTCTCTAATCGATCGCACTGAGATTGCTTAGCTTATCTTTACTTCTCCAATCAATCACAGGGATGTCCTGAACGATTAAGCGCCTAAGTTCCAAAATTTTACTCATTCTAATCTGACTCTAATCTATCTCTGATCGATCATTATCTTAGATTCTTAACTGGTTATCTGTCCCTCATCGATTAGGCAAAACTTAGCATTTTTTATCAGATTATTTCTAAGATCATTTCTAATCTTTCTTTATAACTAAGTTATGTTTGGTTATCATTAAAATTCATTATTCTAACATTCTCCCCCTTTTTGATGATGACAAAACATAAGATAGAGTCAATGAATAATCAGAAGGCATAAAGATGGACAAGGAAAAAATTCTGGTAAACATAGTCACTTTAATAGATATCATAATTCAACAGAGAACATTATAGCATGATAAAGTTATATGAGAAGTAAAAACACAAATATTTACTTAACTTAATTAAGTACAGACCTAAACATGTATGATGCAGATGTAAGATGATTTATGCAAGATGGGATGAGGTTTTGGTTGGATCAATCTGATTCACTCGAGTCCTTCCAGTACTTGGCATTCAAATCATAGTCCCTAGATTCACTGCTGATTTTCCTAGAGTCAGTTAAAGGCTCTTCATATTAAATTTCAACCTTAAGCTCAGCCTTCTTCTTGGCAAGAGCTTTCTTCTTCTTTGGAGGGGATGGAGGCTTGATCAGAGAGAGAAGCTTGTCAAGGTGAGACTGTTGCTTCTACTTCTTCTTTGGAGGAGGCTTGGATGCTTTTCTTGTTATGATTGTTCTGGGTGGAGGCTTGGGAGCAGTCATCTTTATTCTCTTTCCATTGGCCACAAATTGAATTTCTGGTCCTTCTTCTTCTCCAGACTGAAGAAACTCTGATGTGGTTTGAACACGGTCCTTCTGCACGGGCTTGGCAGGCTTTTGGTAAATCACTGTCTTCCTGACACCCCGGCTAGGAATCACAGGCTTAGGCAGGTCATCTTGTTCCTTTGTAGCCTTAACCTCTTCTTCTTCTTTGGCCTTAGCTTCTGCTTAAGCCTTGGCCTTAGCCTCTTCTTCTGCCTTAGCCTTGGATTCAGTCTCAGCCTTGGCTTTCTGTTCTTGTTCTGTTCTGACTCTTACAGTTTCTTCTGCAACCATCTCTTGCACTCTGCGATGAATGTAGGGCCAAGTATCAACTGATATAGGCTGAGGTTCTCCCTTATATAGGACCATGGCCATAATCATATCTTCTTCCAGTACCACATCATCATCTTCTGGAGGGACATTGGTGGCCTTAATTTCTTCATCTGATGCTTCTTCCACCATGCCTTCTTTTGCCATGCTTAGCCTGATTCCTTCTGCCAAGTCATGGATTTCTTCAAGAGTTTGGCTCATTATGACATCCTCAGGAACTTGGGGTGCCTTAAAAGCAATAGATGACAAAATAGTAGTGGCTTCAACAGCCCTTTCCTGGATGACACTACTTTCCCCTTAAGTTGGAACACTATAGATCTTCTCCCCATTTTTGGCATCATCAAAAGGGGCAAAGGGAGGATAGGTGTTGACAATTGTGGCTTTGCCCTTTCTGGCATAGGTTTATGCTGGATCTGATCAAGGAGTGTACTGAAGAGCTAAGGGCGGATTTGGGTATGTTCTGAGGGTTGAGTGGCTTGTGTTTGAGGAGATTTGGTGAGGTATGTGGAGGAATTAGGGGTGAGGTAGAGACATTTATTGTTGAGGGAGGAGGATCTTGATTGGCTGATGAGTCTGAGGAAGTTTGCTTGGTAGGTGAGGAAGGTTTGGATGAGGGAGGAGTGTTTTTAGGAAAGGCTTTGGGGGATGACAGGAGAGGCAAGATGAGAAGGAGAGAAATGAATGAGGGATACCTAGTGGGCTTTATGCCCAGGGAAAGGTGACAAATCCTTATATTTGTATGTTTTTATATGTTTAAATTGAGGTTTCTAACATGAATAAGATGCAAATTTGGTCCAATTGTGCTTATTTAATATCTTAGACTCTTGGATAAAATTAGTATGAGATTAGGATTAATTGGCCATAATTGTAGATTAATTTATATTAATTAATTTATAGGGCTATTTGATCCTTTTTCATGTCATATTCACTTGTAGGGTCGCTCAAGGACCAAATGAATGGATTCCAGATAAAGAAGGACACTTGAAAAAGGGAGAAATTCAGGCTAGAAGCTGAAATTTCAAGAGAAAAAGGGAAAATACAAGTTTCTGGATGAATTGTGGAAATTACGAAAAGGACCTCGAAATTCCCAAATTACAGAAAAGGACCACGAAATTCTAAATTTCAGAAAAGGGCCTCAAAATTTCCAAATTACAGAAAAGTCCTGCCTAACACCACCTACCACCCACTCAACAACCCCACTATCATTTATTTCATTCTCCACCTACCACCCACTCAACAACCCCACTATCATTTATTTCATTCTCCACCTACCATCCACTCAACAACCCCACTATCATTTATTTTATTCTCCACCTACCACCCACTCAACAACCCCACCATCATTTGTCTTCCATCACTCACTATATATATCATCTTCACCACCACCAAGCAACACACCTCTTCTTCATCCTCCTCTCTCTCTCAACTCTTTCATTCCACCTCCATCTCTCTTCCATTTCTCCTTCCTCCACTCCATGTCTACTATTTTCTTCCACCTTGGTGTTGTTCTTCCCATGGAGAGTAGCAGCTAGGCTCCACCATTCTTGATGCTGGGAGCCAAGGGATGAGCTTGAAGCTTCAAAGGGGAGTTTTAGTTCTAATCCTTCTTCCTCTTGTTGTATTTATGCTTTTCTAGGGTTTTAGGAGTATATTTATGACATTTGGTTGTGTTCTTCATTTCTACATGTTGTATAAGGGTTGGAAACTATTTTATGTTGTTTCTTTCTATTTGAATGCTTAACATTGTGCTACTTTAACTTTGAGTTTGATGAAATTTATGGGTTCATGATTTTGTTATTTTCTTTGTGAATATCTTGTACTAATTCAAGGTGGCTTGGTTAGTGGATAAAAAAATGTTAAGTGGTTTTGCATGAATGAAATGGCATATGAATTAATTAATTGTGTTTAGACATTGGGTAATCACTCTTTTCAACCTTAATCTTTGTTTGGGTGGCCATCAATGAGTTAGGGTTAATTGAGAAATTAAGTGCAATTGTGGGGTGGCCCAAATTATGGATTATAAGTCTTGTATAATTAATTGGTTCTTGAATTTGTCAAATTGCATGAGTGGCATTGGATTTCAATCCTAGAGTCTTAATTTATTATGTGGGGTTCCAATAATCAATTAAAAGCTAGGATTAATTAAGTGGCAACTCGGGGTCCCGGTTGTTGGATTACGAGCCCCTTACGATTAGCAAATTCATATTGATTTTGAGCTTAATCAACTTAGGTTAAATTAAGTAATGTACAGGGTTCCGGCATTAATTAAGTTAACCTAAGCCTAGCCTAGAGGGGTCCCTCTAGGGTTCTTTTGAAAATCAACAAATAACTCCCTAAATATCTTCTGAAGCAATGAATCCCAAGGTTTCCATTTATTAAGAATGATTCCATATCCTTTCCCCTCCAAATCTCACTTTTATCTTAGTTTTGTTTTACTTTTGAACATATCACACCTTTTGCATATATTCTATCCAAAAACCAAATACAATATTTTTACCCGCTTTTGTTAGTTTGCATCTTAGCTACTAGGTCATCTTTTGCGTTAGGCTCCTCAAGCGAACGACACTCGGGGGTTAGCTTCCATTATCCCCTTGGTTCTTATTTTCTTGAAGGGCGGACCCAAGGGCGCGCTACACGCACACACACTCGAAAGTGCCGAGCTCTTCAGGTTCCATAGGTGAGCCAGGAAGATGAACGTCAAGGTTTGCCTTGAGGATTACCTCTAGTCCAGCAAGTTGGTTGTGGAGAAATTTATGTATGTCAACCACAGTGTCATAACCTTTGAACAATGTCATTTCATACTCCTGGACTGACTTTACAACTGTATCATTAAGGACTACCACCAATCTTTTCAGAAGCCTATCCTCCATGGCTTGATGCTCTATGGTTAATTCTGTCAGGACTCCTGGGATAACCTTCTCTGTCACCTTCTCAGCAATCTGAGTAATCATGTCTTCTGAGAGAGAGGCCTGTCTGTCAGACTTGGGCACAGATGATTCTGATGAATGAGAGGCAGATGACTGAACTTCCTCTTCGTCACTACTAAAAAAAACACTTTTCAAGTCTCTTTTTTTGGACTTTTCACGTCTCTTTTTGCTGGGACGTGGATTGGGGAGACGTAGAAAGTTTCCACTTTCTACGTCTCATATTAAAAATGAGATGTGGAAAATTTGCCACTTTCCACGTCTCACTTTAAAAAAGAGACGTGGAAAATGCCACTTTCCACGTCTCTTTTTCATTGTGAGACGTGAAAAGTGTTGCACTGGGCCACTTTCCACGTCTCACTGTAAAAAAGAGACGTGGAAAGTGGCACTTTCCACGTCTCTTTTTTACAGTGAGACGTGGAAAGTGTTGCACTGGGCCACTTTCCACGTCTCACAATAAAAAAAGAGACGTGGAAAGTGGCTGAATATTTTTTTTAAAATTTCCATCCAGGTATGTGAACATCTGCACTATATACAGATCCGAATAGATTCATATCCAAATTTCCACAAACAGATCCAAATGGACAGAATTCACCAAAAAATATTATCTATATACATCTGCACTATATATACTAGCTGCCATGGAATTTATATAGACTCATATATGTCATACAGTTCAAAACAAGTAAGTTCTAATTTCTAATCCATATAATGTTGAAGATGTTAGAATCTTAAGTTTTGATGAAGACTAACCCCATAGATAACATAAGTAAATAAGTGTAAGTTACCTGAGAATTAATCAAGTAAAATCTGTTAGGTAACAAATCACTATCGCTAGAGCTAGAACCTATCGTTAATAGATAGAAAGGAATAGCAAATGAAAACTTAGAAATAACAAAGTTAATATCTATCACTAAGTCATTTACTATCGCTAGAGAATATTCTATCCCTAGAATTTCATTGAGAACATGGATAAATAAAAGGAAGAACATCTAGCAGAAAGAGAGACCAAATCCTTGAGCTAATGGAATCAGCTAGCGATAACAGGTTAAGCTATCGATAACAAAGTACTTCACATAATAAACATTCTGATAGCTAGTGCCTGAGCAAATGAGTTAACTAGCGATAACATAGTTGCTAGCGCTAACATGTTTAGCTATCGATAATAGGATACTTGAAATACCTTTGAATATTCATATAACTGTATCCTTAAGCTAATGAGCAATCAACTAGCGATAATGGAATTAGCTATCGATAGAGAATGCTTTGAAAATACCTTAGCTGATATATTGTCTCTATCTCTTTGAGCTAATGAAATACCCTATCGATAACATCCACTGCATGAGTATTTGTTTCAGCTAACAGCTTAAGTGCAGGACTCACACTGTCAAGATAGCGATAGCCAAGGGAGTTAGCACTAATGAAAAAGCTGACATGCAAGTACAGTGGCAGGTAGCAGCAGGATAACGTTACTCACAGTCTCTGTCTCTCTTATCTTATCCTCTGCAAAATCAGTTGAAGCATGAAAAGAAAGAAAAGGTGTTAATGGCTAGTTCTCCAAGTCTCCAACGGATAGAAAAGTATACCACCATATATAAAGACTTGAAGACATCAGAATCAAGTAGCGAGAGAACACACGACGCATATACAAATGACAAGATGATATGAGATGAAAATCAGAGGCTCTGCACAGAGAATCAGTCATATTCAAGTGAGCCCAGAAATGATGAGTCGAACGCATTAGAAAAGAAGAATTAGAGCACATTCATTGTTCAGATTATTAAGCTCAAATTTGTATTTCATCCTACATTACTCTGTACCTCAGTGATTATCATAATCTGTTCATTAAGTGAACCTTATTATTGAAATCCTCTACTGTTTGAGGTTGTTCTAAAAGCTTGGTGCTTTAGAACAGGGATATTACCTTACAAGTAGTAAGGGGGAGTGTTTAGAGGGATTATAAAACTCTGTAAAGGTTGGCAGGTGAACCTGTGTTTGTAAAACCTGTGGTAGGCTTCACAAGTGCCCGGCTAAACTTGTGGGTTGTAAAGGCTTCTCTTGTGCCCGGATTAAACAAGAGGGTAGTGGAAATCTCAAGTGGAGCCTGGGGACTGGATGTAGGTCTGAGTTGGCCGAACCAGGATAAACTCTGTTTGCATTATCTCTTCCCTTAACTCTCTTAGTTTCCAGCATATCAACATTATACATTTCTTAGTGCATTTAACATTTTTGAAAAGATTGCCTTCATTGTGATTTTGTAAAAGAGAAGATCGCAAAGAGTTTAAGCTTTTATCCTATCACCCAATTCACCCCCCTCTTGGCTCTTCCCCATCTTAAATCTACACCATATAAGCGATAAAACATCAATTAGTTAGTTGTAATTAATAAGTAAAGCAAACAATTGAATTAGGAAATGCAATAATAATGATAAGAATGAAACATACATTAGACAAGCCCTCATTAAGTCCACTCATAAGTATGTCATACACATATCGAATTACATAGTACCCATATTCTGTATTGCCAGGTTGCTGAGGGCACTGTAAATCATACAAAAATAATTAGAACATATGAAAATAATTTACTAATGTTCAAGGTATTATTGATTGACATTTAAATAAATACAATCTAAATGACTTACTGTAGGCCTAACAATCTCAATTTTTTGATTAGCTCCACGGCGTGTATGTAATGTGATATGCCAATGCAATATGGCCCTACAATGAAACTAAAATAAGAACTATGCTAATAATTTACTTATAATCATATTTACTAATTCAAAATATTAACATGCTTACTTGGTGAAAATCTTTTTATACAAAACGGGTGGCCTATGATCTAAGGAATCAAACCAATAAATATGGTGTTCTCCAGGGCAGATAACACATAAACTCCAATGTCCTCTGAACCACAGAATTAAATTTACCAAAGATGCTTATAAATTAGAGTGTGCATTTAGAGGTCAAAATGAAATCAGGCTTCTCAAATTCACCCAGCACCAATATAGATACAAAAATCTCAGTCACTACATAAAGTATGATAGCAAAGTTTTTGGTCAAACAAGTCAGCAGCAAAAATGCAAACATGACAGCAGGAAATAGACTGTAGACATACAGCAGAACCACCGAGTCAGATTTCAAATGAAATTTGCCTAGCAGATTTTAACACATGAGCAAGCAGATACTCAGAAATTCAGAAGAGGCAGAACAAACTTAAATGGTACGTATAGTGAACAAACTTACCTATCAAGGATTGGTGCGAAATAACATCGCTTTCTGCAATGTGAAATTTGAAACCCCACATAGGCCTCCATAATATTGTTGAACATATTATGTATAATATGTAGTAAACAAGTAGTAAACAAAGTTTATATGAATCAAAGTTAGAATAGACATGGAACTCCTCAGTTAACCGTGATGCTTTAAACTTTTTCCACTCTTCTGGTTTAAGAGATGGCCACATAAGACAAGGATTTTTATTGCATTTAGGTCCTTGAACATATTCTCTAGTAAGAGTAGACTTGAAATCTTTCCATCGATGTCGTACTTCCCTCATCCAATGCTTTTTAAATGCCTCAGTGTTTGGGACAGTGAAGTTTTGCTGCCAAATTATTAAAATGCTTAGTCAACTGTTATAACAAATAAATCAAATCATTTTATAACAAATAAATCAAATCATCAATCAATTTAAAGAAAAGGTTTAGAAAATACCAAAATATCCGTCCAGACTCTGTCCTTAGTTTCTTTGCGTATTAATCTCCAATCATCTATAAGTATGCTTAATCTGCTTCGTGCTAGATATCCGAGGTAACTAGCAAATGTGCTCCTGTTTGGACCAAGTGGGATCATGTCCTCATTAAAATCAATAGGAATGGGTTCAAAGTTGCTAGTTCATTGTCGCTTAACGATCTTAGGAAGCTTGGTGGAGCCCCTACCCCACCTTCCTTCGGGAGGATCGACATGTGGTTGCTCTTCATCATTTGAGTGATCCTCAAATGAGTCATTGCCAGAATTGTCTGCCATTTACCTGTTACAAAATTGAAATAACTTCAACATAAAATATAAAAAATAAAAAACAACTTTTATTCATTAAGGTACTTACTTTATGTATTATCCCATATTCCTTCACAATGATCATTCCTAAAAGCATATTGATCATCATCTATCACTTCTATTTCACCGAGTTGGGGTGGGTTTGAGGAGAAATGTGGTGTGTCATCTAGATTTGAAGTTGGATCACGATTCTTTTGTTTTTTACTTTGTAGGACTATGGACAATTGGGGATTTGTAGGATTAGTCACATAGAAAACTTGCTTCGCCTGACTTGCTAAAATGAAAGGCTCATCCCTATAAGCAACCCTCTGAAGATCAACAGTGGTAAACCCAAACTGACGATCAATCTCAACTGCGTTTTGGCTAACCCACTTGCATTTGAAGAGCAAACTTGTTGTAACTTACATCCCATATTTCTTCAATAACTCCATAATAAGCCATGGAAGCTACTTTTGGGTTTTTATCCTTCGAACTAGAATAGTGCATAGCTTCGGCTACAACCTTTACACCACTATTTTGCATAGTATTGTTATAGTCTTTAGTTTTTGTATAGAAAGAATACCCATTTATATCATATCTGCTCCATGTGACAACCTCAAAACCGGGGCCCTCAGCTAACCATTTAATTGTATCCGACACATCGGTCTTTTCTGTAATATTTTTCTTGAACCACTCAATGAATGTCTTGTTATGCTCATTAGCTATTTGTCTGTCATTTTTCCTTGTGTTCTTGTCCCTTAAACTTCTTTTGTGGTCATCTAAATAAGGCTGCAGTTCTTCCATATTATTTAGAATATATAGGTGAGCTTGTAACACATCTTCAGGTTTCATACTCTTCGCTTTAAGGCCCCTTCCCTTACCGATCCTGTCTTCATGTCTGGACATTTCCTCTACACCTTTCAAGTATGGTTTGCAAAAGTCCATAGATTCTTCAATCACATATCTTTCCAGAATGGATGCTTCAGGTCGATAGGGGTTCTTAGAATATCCTTTTAGGACTTTCATGAATTGCTCGAAAGGGTACATCCACCTTAGATAAACAGGGCCACATAGTCTTATCTCCCTTACCAAGTGAATGATCAAGTGGACCATGATATCAAAGAAGGCTGGAGGAAAGTGCATCTCTAATTTGGTCAGAATAAGGTAACCTTCTTTTTCCAACTCATCCAATTTCTCAGTGTCGATAACTTTGCTGCATATAGCATTAAAAAACATACACAATCTAGTTATGGTGTTCCTTACATCATCTTGCATAATGCCTCTTATAGCGACTGGTAATAATTGTTGCATTAATATATGGTAATCATGTGATTTCATTCCCACCAACTTCAAATCATCAGACACAAGTCTGCTAACATTAGAAGAATAGCCTTGTGGCACCTTGATCCCACGCAAACACCCACAAAGACTTTTTTTCTCCTGTTTAGACAATGTATAAGCAGCTGGTTAAATTAAAAAAATCTCTTGCCATTATCACTTACTTTTGGATGCAGCCGTTGTCTTATTCCCATTTCCACCAAGTCTAATCTTGCATTGATCCCGTCCTTAGTCTTTCCTGGAATGTGCAAAAGCGTTTCGATAAGACTATCACACACGTTTTTCTCCACATGCATCACATCAATACTGTGTTTCACATCAAGAAAGCGCCAATATGGTAGGTCAAAGAAGATTGACCTCTTCTTCCACATGTTAGACTCACTCCCAGTCTTCTGTTTCTTATCGAATACCACTTTGATATTCGCAACACGGCCGTAAACTTCTTCCCCAGTTAATGCCTTTGGTGCCAATCCATGCTCCGGCGAACCGTTAAAATTCTTTTTTAGCTTACGGTAAGGATGATACCGATCAAGAAACCGACGATGACCGAGATAAATGGTCTTCCTTCCGTGCTTGAGTTGATGGTAGTGTGTGTCTGCTTCACATATAGGACATGCCCTGTGCCCTTTCACGCTATATCCAGATAGATTTCCATAAGCAGGGAAATCATTTATTGTAGTGAATATCATAGCGTACAACTTAAATGTCTCTTGCCTGTATGCATCAAACACATCGATGCCTTCCTCCCACAACTTCTTCAAATCCTCAATCAAAGGCGCCAGGTAGACATCAATGTCGTTCCCCGGCTGTTTTGGCCCCGAAATCAACATTGAGAGCATCAAGTACTTGCGCTTCGTACACAACCAAGGAGGTAGGTTGTAAATGACTAGGAGAACAGGCCAAGCACTATGTGTGCTACTTAGACTTCCGAAAGGGTTGAATCCATCAGTGCATAGACCAAGGCGAAGATTCCTTGGCTCACATCCGAAGTCAGGAAACATTTCATCTATCTTCTTCCATTGAAGAGAATCAGTCGGGTGCCGAAGATATCTTCCATCAGAGATTTTCTCATCACAGTGCCATCTCAGATTCTTTGCTTCCTGCGCATTTACAAACAAACGTTTGAACCGCGGTACTATTGGCAGATACCACAACACCTTCAAAGGTGACCCGTTATTTACCTTATCACTACAGGCATCCTTCTTAATTTTATACCTTGGGGTCTTGCACTCCAGACACTCTGTTAGTCCCTCGTATTCATTCCTATACAGTACACAGTCATTAGGGCAAGCATGTATCTTCTTATACTCCATACCCATATTGTTGAGAACTTTTTTAGCCTCATACATTCGATTCAGAAGGACATTATCGTCTAGAAACATATCACTCAAAGCTTCAAGTAACTCTGAGAAACCCGAATCTGCCCACCCATTACGTGCCTTTATATTCAATAAGGTCAACACAGCGGTCAACTGTGTATACTTACGACACCCAGGGAATAATGGTATCTCTGCTTCACTCCGTAACTTCTCATGTTCAGGAAGTTGTGTAAATGACTCTGCCCTAATATCATTAATCATGTCATTCATTTTATCGACACTAACATCATCCACAACACCCACACTTTGTGACATTGAAGAAGGCATTGTTATTCCTAATTCACCATGCCAAACCCATTTTCTGTACCAGAGATTAATCCCGTAACAAATAAGGTCATCCCTTATATCATCAATGCTCTTTCAAATTTGATTTATACACTTTACACAAGGACAAAAATACATCCCACTTTTACTACGAGCGTTCCTTTTAGCAAACTCAAGAAACCCTTCCACCCCAAGTCCATACTCTTTGTTAGTTCTCAATTTATTCATCCAACTACGATCCATTCTATTCAAACCTTTACTACATTCCACAAAAGTCAATTTTACATCATCACTAACTCAAAGTATAGTAATGATGATAGAGCAGTTAATTAAAGTAACTTTCCAAAAATTTTGATAACATCTCCCCATAAAAGAAAGCTTAACTTTATTAACAACATACACAAAAGAAAATGAAGGAAGAAAGAGTAAGAAACTAACTCACAGTAGTAGCAAACAAATGAGAAGAAATGATGGTTGATCCCTCTACACCAAATCAGGTTTCTTAGCCCTGAAACCATAAATACAACGAAAAATCATATCAACAGAGAAATTCAGTGTAGTAGTGGCAGCTAGACAATTTGACTGTACAACTTTTATTTCACATTTCAAATGACAAGAAGGAAGAAGAAAATTTGAACACCTAACTCCAAATCTGAAACTCATCGAAATCAGAAAATCAAAGGCTAGAGGGTGATTGGGATGACTTACCTAACTCCAAATCCGGTCTTGCACTAAAATTTATCTCCCCTGTCACTGAAATTTGTTGAATAGAAAACAGTCAGGAGAAAATATTTACCTAATTTTCATCTAGGCGCATGAAATCTACATCTATATCACATTATGATGACATTTAAGCATAACAAGTTGTCCCTAAAGTCCACCGACAATACTTCTTTACTAACTCCAAAATTTTCCAGCTTATACTGCATCAATTTGATCATCATCATTAAGTATTAAAGCAACTTTTACTCATTTAAAATATCCATTTAACAGTTCAGAATTGCACAATAGGTTCCTTATCGTTTATATTCAACAATTTGAAATCCAATGCTTACAAGTGCATCCACATGCATAGCAGTATACCACACACTTGTGTAGTATATAAGACCCTTTTTAAACTAAAATTATCTTCAATCCTACGAACATACTAACATCAAGACTCAAAAGAGTCTCAATATTCTGTAGCTTAGCTTAACTTACAATAATATGTGTGTATCTACTTTATAACTCTCTCTAAGTATCCCTTTTCTAGTTCGTACATCTACTTCTTTTAAGTCTGAAACTTTCAAACTGTAAGGACATCTTTCCCAACATCATTTTGGAACTATGAAACACACTACAACAGCTTAAAATACTCATAGATGGCAGCAGTTAAATCTCACAATCAACAACAAGGTTTTCTTTTGTGTGTGCACGCTTTTCTTCTTTTGGGTGCTTAGATATATTCTCTCTTAAACAAGACTCATGCGGTTTGGATGAAAAATAAGATCTTGTTTGCTATATGAAGCTCTAAATCAACCATAACATAACCACCAGATCTGGAATTAATAAAATACTTAAATAATTAGGAAGGCTTTGGAAATAAACAAGTCCAGTATATGAATAAATTAGGAAAAACACGTCACTCCAAAAGGCAAAACAGCCTAATTAACACATCCAACAGTTTAAAAGAATAGAACATTACGGCCTTATGAAACAACAAGAGCCTAATTAACAAGCAACTAAACACAACTCCTAGATTTCAATTAGAAGTACGTTCCTCAAAATCCCATCTGAACCCACATCGAGAATGGAAGCCACCACTCCAAAAATTTAACACATCTCAAACGCCTACTCCCTATAGGATCTACGATACGAAACGCAACAAAAAAAATGTAGCAGAGCAATGAATCAAAATAGAACGAAAAAAACAACAAACCCAAAAATAAATCTAAAAGGAACGGCTAAGAAACGCATCACAAGCTATGGAGAAATGCACATAGATCTGAAGAATTGTAACAGAACAAGAAGATTAATGAACAAAAAAAAAGGAAGAAATCAAAGATGATAAGAATGAAGATAAACTTACGAGAAGGGAAGAAGCAGATTAAAGAGAAATTTCTTGTGAATCAGTGTTCCCCAAGCTCCTAGGCCGACCGCCGCCGTGAAATCGCTCGCCACACCATCGTTCGTCGCTGCAGAACTCGGAGATGAAGCAGAGAAGGTGAGGACGAGAGAGAGGGGCTCGGGTTGAGAGAGAGGAAATAAGGAATGAGGGCACAACAAGAAATGGCAATGAACAAGAAAAAAATGGCAATGGCATGAGAGGATGGGGAGCTTGAATGCTCCAGCAGTACAAGAAATGGCAATGGCGGAGATGTCGAAGGTGAGAGGATGGGGAGCTAAGGGAAAATGGGGGAGCTGAGGGCTTTTTTTTATATAAGACAATCCACGTCTCATAAATGGATATGAGACGTGGATAATAATTTAAAAATAAAAATAAATGGTTAACCACGTCTCATATCTTATATGAGACGTGGTTACTATTTTTTTTATTTTTTTTATATATAAATTAGTAACCACGTCTCATAAACTATATCAGACGTGGTTACTATTTTTTTTTATTTTTTTATATATAAATTAGTAACCACGTCTCATAAACTATATCAGACGTGGTTACTATTTTTTTTTTATTTTTTTATATATAAATTAGTAACCACGTCTCATAAACTATATCAGACGTGGTTACTATTTTTTTAATTTTTTTTTATATAAATTGGTAACCACGTCTCATAAACTATATGAGACGTGGTTACTCAATAAAAAAAATAAAAATTATATGTATCAACGTCTCATATATTTTATGAGACATGGATACTCATTAAAAAAATAGTAAAATAATTATCTACGTCTCATATCTTATATGAGACGTAGATAATTCATAATCCACGTCTCATAAGATATATGAGACGTGGAAAATAATATCCCGCCATTTTTTTCCCTGCAAAAACAGCCCGCCTTTATTTTGACTTGGCGGGATAAATTTTTGGAGGAGAATCCACGTCTCTTATTTAAAAAGAGACGTTGAAAATGTTCAATATAATTACAATTTTGCCACCGCGTTTTTTCTACATCTCATATTGAAAAAAGAGACGTGAAATGGAGACGTGAATGCTATTTTTTGTAGTAGTGCGTGCTCCTCCTGAGGTTGACCCTCTTCTTTATGAACTTCTTGTTGAACATGTACTAGAGCATGCCCTTGGGCAAATGGTAGTAGTCCCATTTTCTTGAGGTTGACAAGGTCACATCTGGGAGGCTCCACATTTTTGTCTCCTTCTAACCACAGAATGTGGTTGTTGGCCAAGATAAAAGACACCAACTGAGGAAATAGAAGAGGAGTTTTGGTGGTCTTGGATTTGTGAAATCTGTGGAACTCCTCGTAGATCAGTTGACTAGGATTGATAGGGACTTTGTTGATAAGCATAGCCAAAACTAGGTTGTCAATGTCCAAAATCTGAGTGAAGTTTTCTGCCTTGTTCACCATGCATCTAGAGTAGGAATAGTGGATTACTCTGTTGACTGGGGGCATTTGAATTGGTTTGAGAGTTCCTTGGACTGGGCTGGATTGTTGGTAGGCCTTCATCAAATCAATTTCTGAGTACTTCTGCCGTTCTTGCCAAATGTTGTATTTTGCCAACTCTGGCTTGTCCATATCAAGCCATTGTTTCAAATCCTTCCAATCAAACGAAAATTTCTTCCCTCTGACTTGTGAGGAAACTCTTATTCTTGTAGTTTTTCCTTCAGATTCAGTAATAGAGACCTTCATGTTGGAGTAGAAGGTTTTGATGACCTTCTCATTGTAGTGGTTCTTGATCCCTATCCACTTCTTGTACGACCCCAACCAATCTGTCACAGGGTAGCCATTCTTCTCATGGTAGGCAATGTCCATATACTCACATCTTTGCAAAATAGACCTCTTCGCAATATCTTCTGAGGCTTCTTCAATAAGACCCTGGGCAAAGGAGGGGTCCACGGGTTCGAGTGTTTGGCATGTTTGTAGAGGAAGGTTGAGAAGTAGAGGATGGAGAAGATTGTCTGTAAATTAGAGCATGGTCGTCTAGAGGGAGAGGGACTTTATCTTCAACTACTTGAGGTTTATAATTTTTGGGAATGATCATCTTGGGTGCCATTTGGGAGGTTTATAGAGAGCTAGAAGTTGTATCTAATGATTCAAAGGGTTGCAACAGTTATGGAGGTGTTATGACAAGTGATGATTTGAATAATGTGATTGGTTACGACTGTTACAGAGAGGTTTGGTTAGGGAAGGTGATGGTTCAGACGTTAGGGTTCAAAGGAGAAGAGGGAAATGAAAGAGAAGAGTGAGGGAAATGAAAGAGAAGAGGGAGGGAAATGAATGGGTGTGAATGCGAAATGATGCAACAGTTACATTCGTCAAATATATATGAGAGAGTAAGTGTAAAACCTATGTACTTGTCAGAGAAAATATCCGTTGTAAAGTTATCATTATCGCCTGATCAATCACGTGTACTCTGTGATCGATCAGAGAGTCTGGTTTCTGATCGAATGGGTGCGTCTGATCCAGTAGGGATTGTTGTGATATATTGGCTCCACGTTTGGTAATTGATGCTTGATCGATTACCCCTTCCTTGTGATTGATTAGGTAATCCTGATCGATTGGTTTTATTCCCTAATCGATCGGGCTGTTTCCTTTGTCTTTCTTCTGATCGATGCCTAATCGATCACAAAGCATGTTCTATGATCGATCAGAGTCCCCTGATCGATTGGACGATGGGAAGTTCTCTTTTAACATAGAACCTTCAAAATGTTAATTTGGCACTCCGATGCCTAAGTTAGTACTTTATCATCAAACCATAGCATAGTTTAAATAAATATAAGAAAGTTAAAGGATTGATACAGTCTTACAACTCGTTGGGATTTACCATTCCCAATTCTCTTCTGATAAACATAAATTGTTCAGTAGCAAGGGGTTTTGGTGAATATATCAGCTAGCTGCAAATGGGTTGGGATGAATTCCACATTTATATCTTTTCTCTGGATGTGATCTCTGATGAAGTGATGCCTCACATCAATGTGCTTGGTTCTAGTGTGATGGACTGGATTCTTGTCCAAGCTTATTGTACTTGTATTGTCACAGAGTATAGGCACTTCTGGAAATTCCAATCTTAGATCTCTTAATTGATTCTTCAACCATAAAACTTGAGTACAACAACTTGCAGTAGCTATGTACTCGGCCTCTGTTGATGACAATGATACATAATTCTGTTTCTTGCTGGCCCATGTCACCAAACATCCTCCAAAGAACTCACACTGACCACTGGTGCTTTTTCTATCTGTCTTGAAACCAGCATGATCTGAATCTGAATATGCCAGGAGGTATTCTTGAGTTCCTTTAGGGTACAAAAGGCCAAGCTCTTGAGTTTCACCCAGATATCTTAGAATTCTCTTCACATTAGTTAGGTGTGATTCCTTAGGATCAGCTTGATATCTTGCGCACATCCCAACACTGAACTAAATATCTGGTCTGCTTGTTATTAGTTAAAGCAGAGATTCAATCACACCTCTGTAATGTGATTGACTGACTTTCTTTCCTACTGCATCTGCATCTAAGTTTGTAGATGTGCTCATTGGAGTATCCTCAGCCTTTGACAAATCCATTCCAAACTTCTTGAGAATCTCCTTGCAGTATTTTGTCTGGGATATAAAGATTCCATCATTTCTTTGCTTGATCTGGAGACCTAGGAAGAAAGTTAATTCTCCCATCATTGACATCTCAAACTCCCCCTACATCATTTCAGAAAACTCTTCACAGAGTAGTAGCACCAAAGATAATATCATCCACATAAATTTGAACAATGAGCATATAAGTATCCTTGTGCAAGATAAATAATGTGATGTCAATTTTTCCTCTCACAATACCTTTTTCTAGCAGAAAGCTACTAAGCCTGTCATACCAAGCTCTGGGAGCTTGTTTTAGTCCATATAAAGCCTTTTTGAGTTTGTAAACATGACCAGGTTTAGTGTTTTCTTCAAATCCAAGAGGTTGTTCAACATATACCTCCTCCATGATATATCCATTAAGAAAAGCACTTTTTACATCCATCTGATATAGTTTGAAATTTTTGATGGATGCAAAGGCTAAGAGAATCCTTATTGCTTCAAGTCTTGCAACTGGGGTAAAGGTTTCCTCATAGTCTATGCCTTCTTCTTGGTTATATCCCTTGGCTACAAGCCTTGCTTTGTTTCTAACAACTGATCCAGATTCATCAAGTTTGTTTTTGAAAACCCATTTGGTTCCAATAATAGGATAGTTTAAAGGTCTAGGGACCAAATTCCAAACTTGATTTCTTTCAAATTGATTGAGTTCTTCTTGCATTGCTACTACCCAGTCACAGTTAGTTAAACCTTCTTCAATGCAAGTAGGCTTAACCTCATAAATGAATGCAGGAAATTGCATTTCATTTTGAATCTAGCTTTTGGTCTTAATACCTCCACTAACATCACCAATGATTTGCTCAGGTGGATAATCCCTATGATGTCTCCAAGCTGAAGGTCCAATTGGTTCATCATAAGAATCATTCTCCTCGCCTTCTTCAACAGATTCTTTTGGTGGTGTTATTGGTTGTGTTGAAGGCTTAATTTTCTAAGAAAAATATGATTCTCCTTCTTCCAAAACATTCTGTTCAGATTCAGTTTCATCAAAGACTACATGAACTAACTCTTCAACAGTACAAGTTCTTTTGTTGAAAACTCTGTTAGCCTTACTTCTATTAGAATAGCCTATGAAAATGCTAGAATCAGCTTTAGGGTCGAATTTACCTAAGTTTACCTTTCCATTATTGTGGATGAAGCATTTGGACCCAAAGACCTTGAGATGGCTCACATTTGGCTTCCTTCCTTTGTAAAGTTCATATGGAGTTTTTTCCATTCCTTTTCGAATGTAGGCTCTGTTAGAGATATAACAGGCTGTGCTCATTGCATTTACCCAGAATACTTGAGATACTTCTTTCTCATTGAGCATTGTTCTGGACATCTCAATGAGCACTCGATTCTTTCTTTCAACTACTCTATTTTGTTGAGGTATTCTGGGAGTTGAGAAGTTGTGGTTTATCCCATTCTCTTCACACAGCTCCAGGAAGTCTTGATTCTCAAACTCTCCTCCATGATCTGTCCTAATTGAACTAATCTTCTAACCTTTTTCATTCTGTACTTTCTTGGCAAACAGGTAAAAGGCATCAAAAGTATTATGCTTATATGAAAGAAACATAGTCCAAGTAAACCTTGAATAGTCATCCATAATTACAAGAGTGTATAGACTTCCTCCTAGACTTTTCACTCTTGCTGGGCCAACTAAATCCATATGAATCAGTTCCAAAGGTCTAGTAGTGGAGACTTCCTTCTTTTGTTTAAAAGAGGACTTTGTTTTTCCCCCTTTTGACATGCTTCACACAATAAATCAGTTTTTACTTTCATGTTAGGTATGCCAATGACAATATCCTGTTTCACTAGCTTATCTAATTGAGTCATATTCACATGAGCTAATCTTCTATGCCACAGCCAACAACTATCAGAATTGCTTATAAAGCATTTTTCAGAAAATTTCTGATTTAAGTCAACTGTATATAAATTTTCATTTATATTTGCTTTCAGTCGACACTTAAGGTTTGATTTGTCTATGGATAACTCTTTCTTATCTACTATGAGACATTCATTTGAATCGAAGATTACCAAGTTACCTTTGTTAGTACTCTAACTGACACTTGTGAGATTGTGCCAGAGACCTTCAACTAGATAGATGTCTTTGATTGTCCCAATCTCTCCTATTCCAGAGATTCTTCCTGACTGATTTCCTCCAAAGCTAACTTTGGCTCCTTCTTTCATGGTTAAATTATCAAATTTCTCCTTATCTCCAGTCATGTGTCTTGAGCATCCACTGTCTATGTACCACTTATTGTTGTTGTTGGATGCTTTGAGACAGGCCTGCACAAACTAAACAGACTTAGGTACCCAACTTTCTTGGGTCCTTTGGAATTAGTTCGATACCCTTGCCCTTGATGGACTTTAGGCTGCTGTGTCCCTTTAGGGACCCATTTGTATAGTCCAGACACATCATGTTTCTTGGGATAACATGTAGATTCAGTGTGTCCCTTTCTGTTACAAAAATTGCAGAAAATAAAGGGTGATGAATAGTTTGAAGCCTTTCTGAAAAATTTTAAGTAAGGTTTCTCTTTAGATGTTGGCATTCTTTCTTTTGAAGACTTGGACATTGAATCATAAACTATACCAGTTTTATCTCTAAAGGCTCTTTGACTCATTAGCATAATGTCTAGAGCCTCAGTGCTTTTAGTGAATTTTTTCAAAACATCAGAAATCTTTTCCTTTTGTTTTAAAAGATTCTTACAGTTCTTGCATTCAAGATTTTCACCTTCCTAAGAAACTTCTTTAGTTGGAATCTATTGATCTTTCATGTATTCAGATTCCTCAACTTTCTTATTTTTCTTTCTCAAAACAACTACTTCTTTAGCCAATTTCACAAATTCTAAGTGTAATTCATCATATGCATTTTGATGTTCATGGAAGAGGGGTCAGAAATGTATACCTCATTGTCAGATTCCTCTTGAGCTACCAGACACAAGTTGGATGTTTCCTCAGCATCACTTGTTTCTTCATCCGAGCTGTCTCCCCATATAGAAGATACATAGGCTTTCTTCTTGCTTGGAAACTTCTCCTTTTTCTTCTCCTTTTCTTTAAGCCTATGAAGACTTGGACATTCTGATTTGAAGTGTCCAGGCTTTTTACATTCATAACAGATAGGAGCACTTTTCTGGAAGTCCTTTTTGGTGTTACTGGTGCCTCCTTTCTAAAATCTTCTTCCATTTTTGAAAAACTTTCTAAATTTTCTGACCATGAAGGCCATCTCATCATCATCAAGTTCTTCCTCTTCTTCTTCATCATCCTCCTTTATAGGAGCTGAGAGAGCCAGATTCCTTTTCTTTTTGTCTCCATAGAGCTCTCTTTGAGTCTTGATAGTAGACTCTTATTCAGCTAAACTTCCAAATAAGGATGTGAATGAGCTCATGGATTCTCCTCTCATATCTTGTATAGCAGTGGCCTTTATTTGCCATTCTGGTCTGAGAATATTTAATATCTTAGATACTTGTTCAGCTTCAGAGATCCTCCTACCCAAAGCTGTAAGATTGTTAATCAAATGGGTAAATATGATTTCTAACTCCCTGATAGGTTCTCCATCTTCCATTTTGAAAAGATAGAATTCTGATATAAGCTACTCATCCCTTCTTGTTTTGACTCCTATGGTTCCTTCGTGAGCTACTTCCTGAGCTTCCCACATTTCTTTAGCAGTCTCAAGGTGGCACACTCTGAATACTCTTTCTGGCTTAAAGCACTTTGAATGACAAGGATTGCTTTACTATTCAGCTCCAAGTTATCCTTGTCGTCACCAGTGAATTCAGCAGGCAGCTTAGGTACTTGGATTCCATTCTTTGTCTTCACTGGCACAATATCTCCTTCTTCTATAATCTTCCAGAGCATGTACCCATTTGCTTTGATAAAGGTCCTTATTTTCATTTTCCAGAAGGTGTAATGTTCTCCATTGAAACCTGGAGGTCTGTTGATTGAGCTTCCTTCTGGGAGAATGTGGTCATATCCTGCCATGATGATCTTTGCTTCTCTTGACTGTTGGATCAACTATTCTGCGAAGACTAGGCTCTGACACCAAGTGTAATTGGTAGGAATGGACAAGAGGGGATGAATTGTGCTAATAAAAATTTAGACCTTAGGACAAAGACCTTTATATTGGTTCGGCCCAAACTCTTGGCCTACGTCAAGTTCTCCAACTTTTAGTTGGGTTCCACTAATCTTTCAAGATTCAATTAGGCTCTTGAATGCTTTTACAAGTGATCACACAACAAGAACTCTCTCTCATTGATCACTCCCCCTTACTACTTGTAAGATTAAAACCTACTCTTAAGATCAAACTATCTTAAGAGTAAACCTCACTTGAAATGAGATTACAGAAAACTTGTTCACTCAATGAACTAATTGTGATACACACTGAAGTACAATAATTAATGATTGGAAAGTATTGAATGCAGTAAGTATAACTTCGCAAGAGTAATCAATGTAAGCAATCAATGTTTTTCACCAACTTCTTCACCAAGGCTTTTATACTTGATTCTGGAATTCTACCTGTTGGTGAAATTATAGCCGTTGCTTGATCTGATGAGAGATGATTATAGATGGAGTGTTGAGATGAATGAGTTATGGATAGCATTAACTCCTCTGTACTTGGTTTGCCTCAGATCCTCTCTCTTCATTAATCGCAGAAAGTGGTTGTTGTGACAAACGGCTTTGTTTTTGTGTCTGTGAGTGTAATGTAAACTTCTTAAAATAGGTTTGACACATGTGTACATAAAAAGCTTCATCTTTGAATTGCATCACCACATCGATCACATGATCCTGATCGATCACACTTCGATCATAACCTGCATCTCACTTGAATATTTATTAGATAAGCACATCGCCTGATCGATCACAGGGGTCCCTGATCGATTAGGCTTTTATAATCGATTAAGCTCAGATTATTTCATATTCTCATGATCGATGACTTAATATTATCTTATTGATTGATCGATCACATACTATTCTCTGATCGATCATTTACTATTCTCTGATCGATTGATCAATCACATATTGTTCTCTGATCGATCACTTACTATTTTCTGATCGATTACTTACCAATCTCTGATCGATTATGCCTTTCTAATAGATTAGTCTTGAGATTAGATTGAGATTACAATTTAGACTATCTAATCGATTACAGGGGTTGTGTGATCGATCAAACGCTGTAGTTCGATCATACTTAGTAATTCATATTTCTCTAACCGATCACACTGAGATTGCTTAGCTTATCTTTGCTTCTCCAATCGATCACAGGAATGTCCTGATCGACTAGGAACTTAAGTTCCAAACTTTTACTCATTCTAATCTGACTCTAATCTATCTCTGATCGATCATTATCTTAGATTCTTAACTGGTTATTTGTCACTGATCAATTAGTCAAAACTTAGCATTTTCTATCATATTGTTTCTATGATCATTTCTAATTTTTCTTTATGCTTAAGTTATGTTTGGTTATCATCAAAACTCATTATTCTAACACCAATAACTTACGTTTAGTTATTACTTGAATTAAAATGTTGGTGCCTATTTATTTCAAAAAAAAATATTTGTAGATTTTTGTTAATAAAAACAGCTAGAAATAACATACTTTTCTATTATTACTTAAACTAAAATGTTGGCGCCAATTTATTTCAAAAATATAAATTTATAGCGGTTTTGTTAATAAAAACCGCTAAAACTGCAATTGTTACTAACTCTGTTGCATCAAAATTACAAACTACGTACACAGTGACACTTATATGAACCCCTTCCTCATCCCATTAGTTGCACAATTCTCTCATCTAGGGGTGTTCACGGGACGGGACGGGACCAGGACGACCCCGTCCCGTCCAGAAGAAAAGTGTTCGGGACGGGGTTTCCGTCCCGTGTCCCGTCCCGTCCCGAACTTGTCCTGGTCTCGATCGGGACGGGACGGGACCGGGACGGGACAGGCCTTGTCCCGGAACTTTTTCCCAATTAAAAAAATTGACCCAAAAATCTTTTTTTTGCAGAGCAACACATTTGGTGGGTGATTTTATAGCATAATTAAATCTCCTCCAGTGCCATGAGCACTCCATATTAATACATAATAAACCAAAAACATAATAATTAGAGTAAAAAAAAGTAGCAACAACTACACATTTAAATAGAGTTTAAAAAAACTTCAAATGTGATGTGTTACACATAGAGCATAGTGGCAGCGGACAAGAAATTTGAGATCAATGAATGGTTGAAACTTAGTTTAGAAGTTAGAGTTATATATTTTTTAAAAAAAATTCATATATACTCACATATGAGACAGATGACAAATGTATTTTTTTAAAAAAATTATGATCATACATATATATATTCGGGACGGGACGGGATCGGGACGACCCCGTCCTGAGTCCCGTCCCGTCCCGAAGCGGTACTCTGTCTCGTCCCGGTTTGTCCCGTCCCGAAATGGCCGGGACGGGACGGGACGGACCGGGACGGGACAGAGTTGAACAGCCCTACTCTCATCCTCCTCTCATCTCCTTCTTGTGATGCTTCTCTCTCTTCTTTCCTCATCAGCCAGAGGTAGTATTTTTTAAGTCTTTTATGTCGTTTAGATTATTTATTTATAATTCAAATATTATTTAATGTTATTTCTAATTTCTTGTTTCATTATTTTGCGCGCTTGCAAGATGCATTTGGAACCATTTAATTATTCTTCCATATAATAAACTACATAGTTTAACTATCCCTAATTATTTATATAAAAATCATAAAAATTGAACTAAAGTTTAATAAAACAGATAAACTATTTTTTAAAACAATTAATTATCTTACATTATTTATTTTAAAAAAAATATCTAAGATTAATTATTGTAAAAAATTTTAATCATTAATATTTTGTTTAATTAAATCTTTACCGAAAATGTAAATGTCACATTTTAAAATTTTCTTACCCTCACAAGACATTTGTAGCGGTTATCAAACTGTTATAAATTTGATATCCCGCCTTCAATGAAAATTAATTCCAAAAACCCGCCATATTCGTCACAATTTTTCTACCATTACAAATTGAAATTTCAAATTTTGGAGCCATATTTGTCGTGGTTTCACTAACCATCGCAAACATGCTAGCTATGCAACAAACCAGATTTTAGATTGTTTTAGTAACGGTTCCTCTATGAAAGAACTGCAACAAACCATTCTAAAGCTTGCAACGGTTTTGTTGTATTGCGCAATGGTTTTGAAAAACCATTACAAAAGCATTTGCCATGCCATGGATGATGGCTAAAGTATACTTTTGGTCCTTTATCTTTGCATCAAGTCCTCTTTTGGTCCCTTATATTGATAAGCGTCGGTATAGGCAAATATTACATTTAAAAAAAATTAATAACATATACTGACGCTTAGTAATATAAGTATCGGTATAGGTTTTAGAAATTTAAAAAAAGAAAAAAGAAAAAATGTGAACGAAATACCTATACCGGTGTTTTTTTCTATAAGCTCCGGTATAGGCATCAACCTATCTCAGCGCTTATGATCTATACCCACGCTTCTATACCGGCGTTTATAGAAAAAAGCGCCGGTATAGGTGCGCCGCGATAGAAATTTTTTTGTAGTAGTGCACAATTAGCAACAACAATAAATTGTTTTTTTTTTTTGTCTGCAATAAATTATTATTGACAATCTGCTAGCCACTAATGTCCAATTTAATCTTGAAAAGAAAACATTGATAACTATAAGGACATTACAAACCAATTTAATTAGTTTAATAAAAAAATAAATTGAAGTCTCCAACAAATCAATTAACGGGTAGGACATAAATCAATATCACTGGTAATAACTACAAATCTCACCGCAACTCACTGCAACGTACCAAATCTCATTCCCGTAAGAATAATATTAATTTAGGGAAGATAAAATCCATGTGAGGCTTGTCAAAATTTTATCTAAATCAATTAATTACTCATTAACCTCCATCCAATGATACATCCAATGTAAATGGTATATTTCACCAACAGAATACTCATTATTTTTAAAAAGAATAAAACCTTCAACATGAACAATACATTATAAAAAAATTATTACTTTTCAGAATTTTAATAAAGACAATTACCAGTTCAACATGTGTTTAGTAGTAACACCATGCCCAACGACAAATTTTCTCAACATCATATTCAACCACTAATAGTCATCCAGGGTAACCCTAGGAAAGACAAGACCTCTTCATGTTCGAGGTACGTGTAGTCAATTAAAGTAGATATAATAAAAAAATCCATTAATTTGTTGGCACATAGGCTTAGGAAAAGGTAACTTTCACACATAATAGTTTTACAATTTCAATTCAAACCTCATAACCACATAAAAAGTTTTAATTACACTATCAATTGTCAACGGCCCACCGCGCCTTATTTTAGTTTATGATAGGGGCATCTAATGATGAAACCTACACATGTAGCAAAATTGTTTTGTCAATTGGCTATATATATGTTCCAGATCATCACAAGGTGCACAAAACCATAAGGTTTAAGTTTGAGGATGAACTGATGCTACTGCTGCTACTGCTACTATGATATTGATGATGATGACATTGATCATGTTGCGATTTCCATCAAAACATGTACTGTTTATAAATCCAAGTGAGTTTGGTTAAATATGAAAATTTGGCACTCATGGTTCACAACCACCGTTGCCTACCATATGCCTCATAACTCAGTTTCTCATAAACAAAAATCATTGAACGCATTGCCTGAACACAAGCTTTCATTGGGTTTATGAGATCACCACACCAATAGACCTTCTCTGGGCATCTATATGAGTTATACTTGATTCTCAGAACATACATCCTTCGTTCTTACAATAACCAAATGTTCGTCATGCTCCGTCTCAGTTCTACAACAGAGATGAGGAGCAGTTTATTCTAGCCGATTTCTTTTTTAACATGTCTCTAAAAATTTCCTAGATAGAAACACAAACAAATATGTGAGACCTAACACAATATTTCTGCACAAAACAAAACTTCATAAATAAAACCACAAAGTTCAGAGGTTTCCTTATCAGGTAACTTTGCCACTGATGAGTGCCAAAACACTTGATACAGGAAATACCTCCTAAGATTGTTGGCATCATTACGTAACTTGTCATACAACACAGTAGATCTTCCAACTTTTTTCTAGTGCTATACAGATTCTATTGGCATCAGCACCTGCAATAACAAAATATAGAGCTTGAGTTGCGCCCTAAAGGACAGTGTCTTCAAGAGATATTCCACAACTCCCTAGTAAATTAGGAAATGACACTCTACAGGATTAAACAAACCCTTCCTACTTAAAGTAGGGTGATAGAAAAGTAGGAAGATAAACCTTGTAACTCAAAAAAGGAGAGGAGGAGAGCTCAAGGATTGAGCTCGGTGTCACCCAACCTCGTGCTTCATCGACCTTGGCCTCTAACCCCCTTCTCACAACTGACCTTGGTACATTGTCTTTCATAGGTAGAAACATGTGCCTATTGGGAGTCATAATGATAATTAAACTAACGGTTACTAAGAATTTATTAATGATGGTTTAATGCTATTAAAGCTAGTAAAACCGATTAGTAATGTAATGAAACTAATACATAAATGTCCTAACGGTCATCTCTAATGGTTAATTCCAAGACTCCCCATACCACCCTTTTTACTAACTCATCAAAATCAAATTTTGTCATATACTAGCCATTCCTAGTCTTGAGTTATATTAGATTTCTTCATTTTACACATCCATACTCATAATTACCAACACAATGACATAGACTAAATTTTAATCCTAGGAAGGTAGATCATCTGAAGCGATTGCGACTTGGATTTGAATCCCAGGCCTTCCAACGAAGTTTTATAATATTGAATCACTAAGACGAGTGGGAAACCTGGTGGGGAAAATTCTAAAAATAGATCTTACAATGTCTTTCTTGGAGAAGGTAGGATTTACATGCATATGTGTGGAAATTGATCTTCAAAAACCTTTACTTTTGGCTTTTGAACACTTTGGTGGAAAACACAGAATTGAGTATGAGGACCTTCATCTACTTTGTTTGGATTGCGGGATGTATGGAGATCATATGGAGCATTGTGTATCAAGACTACAACATGCTGGTATGGTCCAAAAGTTGGTGCCACCTTCAACAATGGCTGCTCTGATAGAGCTACAGGTTAATCAAATAGGTATTGGAGGGGTGCTGAAACATTATGTGAATTCTAAAATTAAAGGCGAGACCTTTATTCCACATATGATTTTTAAACGTGACTTTAGCGAAAGACCATCCATGGAAAATCCTAGTAAGAAATCTGGAGTAATAGGTGTTAATAAAAGAGTATCTTCTTTGGTTATCAAGGGATCGCCAATAGTCAAAGTGTTGCAAAAGGTGGAGAGAAATAATGAGGAGCTCAAAAAACTTGTTGATTATAACGTTGAGAAATGTATTAAAAAGGGATTATGAAAAAGGGTGAATCATGGATAATTAATGAAGATAGAGGCGGGATATTTGGAAGTGATGTTGGGAATATTCCAGAAAAGAGATGGATTCAAGTTTGATAAAAAAAGGTAAGATTAAAGGGGAGACCACATGGCAAGGAGAATTCATTAGGAAAGAAAGTTATATCCACCAATGAGGTGGGACACGTTAGTCATGAAGTATGCTCCTTAATAAAGGTTATGTAAAACACATTTTCAGTCTTAACAAATAGATCTAATGACCATATTGGGCCGGTTAAAAGGGACTCAACTAAGTCAAAGTAGATGATAGCCTCTGTTGGGGGCACATTTGTACAAATGGTGATGGGTAAGGACCTTGAGAAAGATTTGGATGTTGATATGGCCCAAGAAGCTCCAATATGATTGTGGAATTTGAAAAAAACCAAAATTTACTATGGAGGGCTTAGTGCAAGATGAACACAGGGTATCCCCGTCAAACTCTACACTAGTTTTCCAATGAATTTGTTAATATGGAACTGAAGAGGGACATGAGCATGTTCCATTCATAAACTTCTTCGTGATATAGTTGTGGTTTATAATATAGACTTTGTTGCTCTAATTAAAATGCGTAGTGGTGGGGGGAAGGCTAGAAGAACTAGAGTAAGCTTGGCTTTCACAGCATGGTTATTTTGGATGCTAAAGGATATACAGGGGAGTATTATGTTTGTGATCAAATAGAGTAAGGAAGGTCAAAGTAGTGAAGAAGACCTTCCAATTTATTCATTTAAGGATCCAGGATCATACTCCCCATTCTTGGTGTTTGAAGATTATTTATTCAAGTCACATTCCCAGTAGATGCAAAGAGCTATGGCTGGATCTATGTAGCATAAACAAGTCCTTATAAGAACCTTGGTGTATCGGTGGTGATTTTACTGTTACACTTTGCTTTACTTACATCGTTATTAGGGCCCTTCTAGATTTGTGGAAGACATGGAGTTGAAGGATGTCGAGTTTTAAAGACCTCAATTTACATGGCGACGTACTAAAAGTAGAACAAATAGATTTTTATCCTCTAATATGGTGTTGGAAATATTTCTAGATGCAACAATTTCTCACTTGCCTCGGTATAAGTTAGATCACAAACCTCTTCTTTTGCTGACAAAAGCTTTGAGTGTGAAGTCTTGGCATGATTGGCCATTCCAGTTTCTCACGGCTTGGGTGTTTCATGATGAGTTCATAAACTTCGTATCTGAAAAGTGGAGTAATGGCCTTCCATGGCATGAGAGAGAGTCATGGGGTTCACTTTTGCTTGTTGTGACTGGAAGAGGCAAGTGTTTGGATGAACTCATACCAAAAGAATACTTATGAAATGTTGGAGGGAATTGCTAGAATTGAAGCCAAATATGGTATATATACTAGGCTTAAGGACTTACAAAAGCACTTATGGAATGATATGGAGAATATGCTTGTCCAAGATTCACTAATTTGGACACAGAAGGCGAGATCTGACTAGTCTCTTCAAGGGATCGAAGCTCCATGTTTTTTCATGCAAGAACTTATGGCAGATAGAAGAATAACTATATTGGAACTATACAGAATGAGGAAGGGGAATGTGTATACGAAGTGAACATGACCAAGAATTTAACCACTAATTATTTTTCTACTTTATTTAAAGATGACGGATTTACTATATTAGAGCACCCTTATTCTACAACATTTCATACCCTCACATTAATGAGGCAGACCTTCAAAGGATATGAAGAGGTATTGAAGAAAGTGAGATAAAAGATGCAATTTTCAGCATGGGCACCCTAAAAGCCCTAAGGCAAGATGAGCTAAATGATATTTTTTATCAACTTCAATGGGGGAGGAGAATGAGCTCAGTATGTGATTTTATTAAGGATATCTCTGGTGTAACCCGCATCTTTTCAACAATATAAAAGACACTTTTCTAGTCCTAATTTCGAAAAAAGAACCAATACAATGTGATACTTAGAGCTATCTCCAAGTCTATATCTAATCATCTGAAACCTGTCATGCTATTTGTAATCTCTCCTAGCCAGTGTAGTTTTGGTCCAAGAAGACATATCTTAGACAATATTATTGTGGTTCAAGACGTAGTTCATTCTGTGCATAACATGAGTGGAAAGAAGGGGTATATGGCCAAAAAGATTGACCCAGAAAAAGAATATGACCGTGTGAACTAGGATCTTTTGTGCAAATTTATTTATGAACTTAGATTACCCAATCATATTGTAGTCATTATTTATCATAGTCTCTCAACTGCTTCAATGTAATCGGTATGGAATGGAGAAAGGATGATTGTTTTGCAACATACCAAGGAGTAAGGCAAAGGGACCATCTGTCATCAAATCTCTTTATATTATGTATGGAGAAGTTAGCTCACTCAATCCAGGAGCGGGTGGAGGCTAGTGAAAGGTGACCTATATGTTTGAGTAAGAACAGACTACCCAACTCACATTTGCTTTTTATAGATGATATTACTTTTTTTGCAGAAGCTTTGTGTATAATAGTGAAGGAGGTTAAAAATTGCCTTGTTGAGTTTTGTGCCATCTCAAGCCTTAAAGTAAAGATTTTAAAGACAAGGGTCATTTTTTTAAGAATGTGCATCATTTTAGGCGACATGAGCTCAACTACATGCTTGGCTTTCATATGGCGGTGGACCTAGGGAAATACTCAAGGTCCCTTTACATCATAAAAAAGTGCCAAGAGAAAGTTTCCGTGAAGTGGTGGATAAAGTAAGGAATGTTAGAATAATAAGTTTTGATGATAACTAAACATAACTTAGGCATATGGAAGGGCTATGATAAGATCAGAAATATCTTAGGAATAATCTGATAGAAAATCCTAAGTCTTGCCCAATCGATCAGGGATAGATTACAAGTCAAAGAACTTAAGCTTAATCGATTAGAGATGAATCAGATAGCGCCCAATGGATTAGAGGCCCCTATAATCGAAGAGAGAAAGTTAGCCCATTCGATTAGGAGAAATTGGAGTAATCGATTAGAGTCGTCTAATCGATTAAGATATCTTAGCCTAATCGATCAGAGTCCAGTAATCGATTAAGAGAAAATTGCCCAATCGATTAGAGAGCGTTAATCGATCAGAACATATTCTAAGCCTAATCGATTAGAGAGCATTAATCGATTATAGGAAATCTAGTAATCGATTAGAGAAATCATGTAATCTAAATATAATCTGTTTGTAATCGATTAAACCTGCCTAATCGATCAGGCTTCCCTATAATTGATTAGGCACATGAATTTCTAATCTATTGCCCAGTGATGCAGGACATAATTTATGCTTAGTCGATACGTAATCGATCAGTCACCAAGTCCTGTGATCGATTAAAGGCTGTAATCTGAGTGGCGATGAGAAATATTCAAAATCAATGACAAGCCTATTTTTAGCCTTCCAAGTACAGAGTTGTTTAGACCTACTTAAGGAAGTTTACGTTAGGACACAATCTGATCAAAAGAGCCGTTGGAGCTCACCTACCCCTTCAACGATAGATGAAGAGAGATGAGCTAAAGCAAAATCAAGTACAATGGAGTAAATGCATAGCAGAATACATCTCCAATACTCCACCAGATCACTCAACTCTCTTGAGGTGTTCAACGGCCATATTGTCAACGGATATATTTCTAGAAGAAACTATAAATGCATTTGGGTAGAAGTTAGTTGTGAGAATTGATTGCCACATTGATTATCTGTATCTACTGCATTCAATACTTTCAACAGTTACTGTTCTCATATTCTTAAGTGTGTAACAAAATCTGTTCAATTGAGTGAACAATTACTCTCTATTCATTATCAAAGTGAGAATTACTCTTAAGATAGTGGGATCTTAAGAGTAGGGTGTAAACTTACAAAGTGTAAGGGGGAGTGACCAGTAAAGAGGGGAGTTCTTGCTGTCACTTGTAAAGGCTATCAAGAGCCTGATTTAATCTTGAGGAATTAATGGAACCCAACTGCAGGTTGGAGAACTGGACGTAGGCCAAGTTTGGGCTGAACCAGTATAAACTGTGTTGTTTCTCAGAGATAGATTTTAAAAGCACAATTTACCCCCCTCTTGTGCATTCCTGCCTGTTACATTTGGTATCAGAGCCTGGTCTTCTCAGATTCCACTGATCCCACGATCAGGAGAAGAAAAGATCTATCATGGCAAGATATGATAACGTGCTCCTAGAAGGCATCTCAATCAACAAACCCCCTGGATTCAATGGTGAACATTATACTTTTTGGAAGATGAAGATGAAGGTGTTTATCAAATCATCTGGGTATGATCTCTGGAGGATAGTTGAAGAAGGAAATCTTGTTCCCATGAAAACATAAAATGGAGTTCAAGTGCCAAAGCTCCCTCAGGAGTTAACAGATGATGACAAAGGAGACCTGGAACTCAACAGCAGAGCAGTCTTGATTCTTCAGAATGCCCTAAGTCAAAAGGAATACTTTAGAGTATGTCATCTGGAGACTGCAAAAGAGATGTGGGATGATGCCCTAGCAGTTGCTCATGAGGGGACCAGTGGTGTAAATACTAGAAGAGTTGAGCAACTTATTACTGACTTTCATTTATTCAAGATGGAAGAAGGAGAACCAATTAGGGAGCTAGAAATCATATTCACTCACTTGATCAACAATCTTACAGCTCTAGGAAGAAGGATCTCAGAAGCAGAACAAGTCTCCAAAATCTTAAAGATTCTGACTCCTGAATGGCAGATGAAAGCTACTGCAATCCAAGAAATGAGAGGAGAATCCATGAGCTCCATCACTTCATTATTTGGAAGCCTGGCTGAGTATGAAACGACCATTAAAGTGCAAAGAGAACTCTATGGAGATAAAAAGAAAAAGAATCTTGCACTAACAGCCTCCACAAAAGATGATGAGGATGAGGAAAATGAGGAGGAACTGGATGATGATGAGATGGCCTTTATGGTCAGAAAATTTAGAAAGTTCTTCAGAAATAGAGGGAGATACCAGAGAGGTGGCCCAAGTAACATCAGAAAGGACTCCCAGAAAAATGCTCCTGTGTGCTATGAATGCAAGAAGCCTGGACACTTCAAAGCAGAATGTCCAAGTCTTCAAAGATTTAAGGAGAAAGAGAAAAAGAAGGAGAAATTTCAAGGCAGAAAGAAAGCCTATGTTTCATCTATATGGGGAGACAGTTCGGATGAGGAGACTAGTGATGCTGAGGAAGTAGCCAACCTTTGTCTGGTGGCTCAAGAGGAATCATCCGACAATGAGGTATACTCTACTAACCCATCTTTTCAAGAGCTTCAAGATGCCTATAATGATATACATGTTGAATTTGAGAAGCTAGCAAAAGAAGTATCTGTCTTGAGAAAGAAAACCAAAGAACTTGAAAAGAATGATGAAAAACCTGATTGTGAAAAATGTAAACAGATCTCAGAAAAGGTTCTTCAAGAAAATTCTGATTGTAAAAATTGCGAAACTCTTCAGAAAGAAAATAAGAAAATTTCTGAGACTTTAAAGAAGTTCACCAAGAGCACAGAAATACTTGATATTATGCTAATGAATCAAAAGGCATATGGAGATAAAACTGGGATAGGATATGATTCAACTCCCAAAAATTTGAAAGGAAATAAATCTGTGCCAAAGGAGAAATCATACTGGAAGTTTTTCAGAAAAGCTTCAAATTATTTGTCACCTTTCTCTTTCTGCAATTACTGTAATAGAAAAGGCCATTCTGAATCAACATGTTATCCTAAGAAACATGGATTATCAAAATCATACAAGTGGGTCCCTAAAGGAACACATGAGCCTAAGATCCACTTGGATCAAAGGCAGCAAACTAATCTCAAAGGACCCAAGAAAATCTGGGTACCTAAATCTGTTTAGTCTGTGCAGGTATGTCTCACAGCATCCAACAATGCTAAATGGTATATAGACAGTGGATGCTCAAGACACATGACAGGAGACAAAGAGAAACTGGACAACCTGATTTTAAAGGATGGTGCCAAAGTTAGCTTTGGAGGAAATCAGTCTGGCAAAATTGCTGGGAAAGGAGACATTGGTCCAGTCAAAGATATCTATCTTGTGGAAGGTCTCTGCCACAACTTGCTAAGTGTCAGTCAAAGTACTGACAGAGGTAACTGGGTAATTTTTGACTCAAATGAATGCCTCATAGTAGATAAGAAAGAACTAGCTATAGACAAATCGAATATGAAATATAGATTGAAAGCTAATAGGAATGGAAATCTGTATGTAGTAGATTTAAATCAACAACTTTCTTAAAAATGCCTTATAAGCAATTCTGATAACTGTTGGCTGTGGCATAAAAGATTAGCTCATGTTAATATGTCTCAACTAGAAAAGCTAATCAAAAGGGATTTAGTTATTGGAATACCAAATATGAAAGTTAAATCTGATTTGGTGTGTGAAGCATGTCAAAAGGGGAAACAAACAAAGTCCTCTTTTAAACCTAAGAAGGAAGTTACCACAACTAGACCCCTGGAACTAGTTCATATGGATTTGGTTGGACCAGCAAGAGTGAAGAGTCTAGGAGGAAGTTTGTACACTCTTGTGATTGTGGATGACTATTCTAGGTTTACCTGGACTATGTTTCTTTCCTCCAAGGATGAAACCTTTGATGCCTTTTATCTGTTTGCTAAGAAAGTGCAGAATGAGAAAGACAAGAAGATCAGCTCAATCAGGACGATCATGGAGGAGAATTTGAGAACCAAGACTTTCTAGAGCTGTGCAAAGAAAATGGCATCAATCATAATTTCTCAGCTCCTAGAACTCCTCAACAGAATGGAGTGGTTGAAAGGAAGAACATAGTACTCACTGAGATGGCCAGAACGATGCTAAATGGAAAAGAAGTATCTCAAGTGTTCTGGGTAGATGCAATGAATACTGCATGTTACATTTCAAACAGAGCCTACATTCGAAAAGGAATGGACAAGACTCCATATGAGCTCTACAAAGGAAGAAAGCCAAATGTAAGCCATCTTAAGGTTTTTGGTTCCAAATGTTTCATCCACAACAATGGGAAGGTAAACCTAGGTAAATTCGATCCTAAATCTGATTCTAAATTTTCATTGGGTATTCCAGTAGAAGTAAGGCTTATAGAGTTTTCAATAAAAGAACCTCTACTGTTGAAGAGTCAATTCATGTAGTCTTTGATGAAACTGACTCTGAACAGAATATCTCAGCAGAAGATGAATCTATTTTTCAAAATAGGCCTAAAAACTCTACACAATCATTACCTCCACCAAATGAATCCCATGAGAAGGGACAAGAGGATGATCCTCATGATGCACCAGCTGGACCCTCAGCGTGGAAACATCACAAGGATCATCCACCTGAGCAAATCATTGGTGGTATTAATGAAGGTGTTAAAACCAGAAATCAAGTTCAAAATGAAATGCACTTCTCTGCCTTTATTTCTGAAATTGAACCTACTTGCATTGAAGAAGCTCTAAAGGACTGTGATGGGATAGTTGCAATGCAAGAAGAGCTCAATCAGTTTGAAAGAAGTCAAGTTTAGGATTTAGTTCCTAGACCTTCAAATTATCCTATTATTGGAACTAAATGGGTTTTCAAAAACAAACTTGATGAATATGGATCTGTGATCAGAAATAAGGCAAGACTTGTGGCTAAAGGATATAACCAAGAAGAAGGTATCGATTTTGAGGAGACTTTTGCCCCAGTTGCAAGATTGGAAGCAATAAGACTTTTATTGGCCTTTGCATCCCTCAAAAATTTTAAACTTTATCAAATGGATGTAAAGAGTGCCTTTCTTAATGGTTATATCATGGAGGAGGTATATGTTGAACAACCTCCTGGTTTTGAAATTTCTACCAAACCAGATCATGTCTTTAAGCTCAAAAAGGCCTTATATGGACTCAAACAGGCACCAAGAGCCTGGTATGAAAGATTAAGTAATTTTCTATTAGAAAAAGGTTTTTCAAGAGGAAAAGTAGACACCACTCTATTTATTTTACATAAAAAGAAAAACATGCTTGTTGTACAGATCTATGTAGATGATATTATTTTTGGTGCTACTAATGAATCTCTCTGTGAGGAATTTTCTAAGACTATGCAGGGAGAATTCGAGATGTCCATGATGGGGGAACTCAACTTCTTTCTAGGTCTTCAGATTAAACAAAGAAAGGATGGGATCTTCATTTCCCAATCCAAGTATGTGAAGGAGATTTTGAAGAAATTTGGAATGGATCTGTCCAAGGAAGAAGATACCCTTATGAGCTCTACAGTAGTAATGGATGCTGATATAGAGGGAAAGGACTTCAATAAATCAACATATAGAGGTCTAATTGGTTCTCTCCTATATCTAACTGCCAGCAGACCAGATATTCAATTTAGTGTGGGAGTATGTGCCAAATATCAAGCTGATCCAAAGGAAACACATCACATATGTGTTAAGAGAATCTTGAGATATCTGGTAGGAACTCAGGAGCTGGGATTGTGGTATCCAAAGGGAACTCAGGAGTATCTCATTGCTTACTCAGACTCAGACCATATTGGGTACAAAACTGATAGAAAGCGTACCAGTGGTCAATGTGCATATCTTGGAGGATCCTTAGTCTCCTGGGCAAGCAAGAAACAAACATGTGTTTCCCTATCTTCAACTGAAGCTAGATATATAGCTGTTGTAAGCTGTTGTGCTCAAGTTCTATGGCTCAAGCATCAATTAAGGGATTTGGGGATGGAGTTTCCAGAAGTTCCAATCCTCTGTGACAACACAAGCACGATCAGCTTGGCCAAAAATCCTGTGCATCACACAAGAACAAAGCACATTGATGTACGGCATCATTTCATCAGAGACCATATGCAAAAGAAGGATGTCAGAGTGGAATTTATTTCGACACACTTGCAGCTAGCTAATATTTTCACTAAACCCTTAGCAACTGAACAATTCATGTTCATCAGAAGAGAATTGGGAATGGTAAATCCCAATGAGTTGTAAGTCTGTATAAAATTCTTTAATTCTCTAAAATTTATCTGAATTATTCCATGTTTTGATGATCTAGTACTAACTTAGGCATCGGAGTGCCAAATTAAAATTTTGCAGGTTCTGCGTCCAATCGATCAGGCAACCTTAATCGATTACAGAGCATGCCCTGTAATCGATTAGGCATCGATTAGAGAAGAAAGATCAATTAGGGAAAAGGTATAATCGATCAGAACTATCTGATCGATCACAAGGAAGGAGTAATCGATTGGGCATCGATTACTCAGCGTTGACCTATCGATCACAGCAATCCCTAATCGATCAGATGCATCCCATCGATCAGAGATTACTCCTTGTAATCGATTACTCAGCACACGTAATCGATTAGGCATCAACGGTAACATTTGTAACGTACACTTTCTCTGACAGTTGCATGCTTTTCTGTGATTTCTCTCTCATATATACTTGACATATGTAACTGAAGCATCGTTTCGCACCATATTGCATTCACTCTAAGCCTCTTCTCTTCATCTATTCTCAAACCCTAACGCTCAAATCATCAAACCCTTTCGTAACCATCATAACTGTAGTCATTACTCGAATCATCATCAGACATAACTCCTCCAAACCAGTTACAACCTTTCGAATCACCAGCCATATCCTTAAACCCTCTATATAAACCCTCTCCATGGCACCCAAAATGCGTATACCAAAGAACTACAGAGCCCAGATTGTCCCTAACACAGTTCCCCTGCCAGAAGGTGATCCTGCCTTAACCTACAGACCTTCATCACCTCCTTTAAACCCTATACCCTCAACCTCTCAACCATCACCACAAATGGCCAAAACCCGTGGTTCTGCATCCAAGTCCCAAGCCAAGAGTCCTTCTACAGTCAGAGTCAGAGAACTCATTTCAGGGGATACAGAAGTTCCCATTGATTCATCATTTGCTCAGGGTCCTATTGAGGATGCCTCAGAAGATATTCGGAAGAGATTTCTGCAACCAAGGTGTGGGTTTGTAGATATAGCCTATCTGGAGAAAAATGGCTATCCTGTGTCTGAATGGTTGGAGCCCTATAAGCATTGGATAGGAATCAAGAATCACTACAATGAAAAAGTTATCAAGGCTTTCTATTCCAATATGAAGATTCAAGTCACTGAGTCAGAAGGGAAAGTCATAGGGATTACCATATCTTCCAAGGTCAGAGGCAAGACTTTCTCCTTTGATTGGAAACTTTTAAACCAATAGCTTCATATGGATGGACCAGGGATGGAGGAATACAATACCTGGCAAGAAAAAGAAAAATTCTCTGATGATGCACTCAGAAAGATCTATAATCCAGATAGTCCAATCAAAGGAAATCTCAAGCCTGCTCAACTGCCCCTGTCTACAGAGTCCTTCATTATGCCTACTCCAGATGTATGGTAAATAAAGCAGGAAATTTCTCTCTCATCCTTGATATTGACAACCCCCTTTTGCCCATGCTGATAAGCAAAATGCCTATCAACCCTGGACAAGTTATCTGTGAGGAATTTTTGAGGTTTCACAAGACCAAGACAGTGAAGACCACTCTTCCTTTTGCTCAACTTATTTCCTTCATTCTCTGCAACAACCAAATTTTCTGGCTTAAAGAAGAACAGAATAGGGAACCACCTAAGTGTGATCTGACCACCCTGAAAAAGATGGGCCTAACCCCTTTTGGACAAGTTCCCTCCATGACCACTGAACCTCCCCTTCACTTTGGAGAGGATCCATCTCAAGAAAGACTTGAACCAGGAGACATACCTGACCAAGGCCATGTCCAAGACCCTATGGATCAGGAAGAAACAGCACCTGCTTCACCAGCCCTTGCACCAGTAGCCCCTGCACCCTAGATACCTCCTCAACCTGCAGCCCCTGTGCCAGAACAGGGTGCCCCTCTTCTACCAATCTGCTTAATCAACTGGTAGAGCAAGTATCTGCCAGAGTTGTGGAAGAAATGGCTCTAGAACACCAAGCCATGGAGGATCGATTGCTGAAAAGATTAGTGGCTGCTCTGAATGATTCTGTGGTCAAGTCTGTCAAGGAAAGCACCATGACCATTTTCAATGGGTATGATGCAGTAGTCAACATGCACAAGTTCCTACACAACAGACTTGCTGGGCTGGAGGACATACTGAGGCAATATCATCAGGTCAATCTCCCAGGATCTCCTCTATCACCATTTGCTGGGCATGAGGCTCATCGAGTATCCCCCATCCATTATGCACCCTCTCACTCTCATCCCTCTTCTCCAATTCCCCAAACACAAACCTCTCCCAAAAACACTCATCCACCATCCAAACCTTCATCTCCCTCCAAGAAAACTTCTTCCAGTTCCTCAGACAACCCAGACCCTCCACCCTCTCCTATCCACATTCTTACACCTACCTCTCATCCTGCACCTCCACAACAACCTACTCCACCACCACCTTTTCCTCAGCTACCTCTCTATCCCTACCTTTCCCTAAACCTGAAATTGCCAAAACCTATATCAGAAAAGAGAAAGCTGTCCTAGTTGTCACCCCTCCTCCTTTTGATGATGCCAAAAAGGGGAGAAGATATTCAGTGTACCAATCCCTGGAGAAAGCAGCCAGGTTCAAGAAAAGGCTGTGGAAGCTGCCACCATCCTCTCAACCATTGCCTCTGAAACCCCTCAGAAGCCCCAAATTACTGAGGAAGCCACCATGAGCCAGACACTTGAGGAAATTCATGAGCTTGCAGAGCCATCAAGATAAGCATGGCTGAAGAAGAAGTTGTGATAGAAGAAGCCTCAGATTCTGAAGTTGAGGCCACCACCAATGTTCCCCCAGAAAATGCTGAAAATGTTCTGGAGGAAGATTCAGAGATGGCTATGGTTCTGTATGAAGGGGAGCCCAAACCTGTTGCTGTTGACTTGTTACCTCACTATCTTCATCAGGCAGAAGTGCTGCATCAGCAAGTGGAAGAATTAGGCCAGACTTTGGCTCAGAGTCAAAAAGAAAGAGAAGACAGAGATACAGCAAAGGCTGAGTTGGCAGAATTAGAGCAGAAAGAACAAGTTCCTCAGTCTGTAATTCCCAGTTGGGGTGTCCAGAGGCAAGTAAAGTTTAAGAAGTCTGATCAGAAGAAAGTAGTGGATCCTATTCAGACTACATCAGAATTTTTGAAATCTGATAAGGAAGAAGATGGGCAAGAAGTTCAATCTGTTGACAAAGGGAAAAGAATTAAGAAAACTGCTCCTAAGCCAGCTGTCAAAACAGTAACAAGGAGGAGTACCAGGGCAACAAAAGGCATTGTAATTAAGGAACCTAAGTCTGCTCCTAAGACTCCTGCAAAGAGGAAGGGTGCTCCTAAAGGAAAATCCTCTAAGCTTCCTCCAAAGAAGAAACCAAAACAGCAGAGTCGTCTAGAGAAAATCCTTTCATATCTTCCTCCTCCATCTCCTCCTAAGAAGAAAGCTATCACCAAGAAGAAGAAAGCTCCTGCTAAGGAAAAGGAGGTTAAAATTCAGACTGAGTTACTTGAAGATCCCTCAATTGACTCTGGAAGAATTAGCAGTGAATCTGGGGACTATGACTTGGACACATCAAATTGGAAGGATGACACTGATTCTGACTGATCCAGAAATCTTCCACCACACCTCAACTATCCTCATATGCATCATACACAATTTGCATGTTTATTTGCTTTCTAGTTCGTCTCATTATATGTCTGATCCATCACATCTTTTGTATTACTTGACTTATAGTTTATAATATGTATGCTATCAGTTCTCTATTTCTGTCCTTTTCGGACTGTTTATCTTTGCTAAATCCATTGTTTTGTCATCATCAAAAAGGGGGAGAATGTTAGAATAATAAGTTTTGATGATAACTAAACATAACTTAGGCATATGGAAGGGCTATGATAAGATCAGAAATATCTTAGGAATAATCTGATAGAAAATCCTAAGTCTTGCCCAATCGATCAGGGATAGATTACAAGTCAAAGAACTTAAGCTTAATAGATTATAGGTGAATCAGATAGCGCCCAATCGATTAGAGGCCCTTGTAATCGATGAGAGAAGGTTAGCCCATTCGATTAGGAGAAATTGGAGTAATCGATTAGAGTCGTCTAATCGATTAAGATATCTTAGCCTAATCGATCAGAGTCCAGTAATCGATTAAGAGAAAATTGCCCAATCGATTAGAGAGCGTTAATCGATCAGAACATATTCTAAGCCTAATCAATTAGAGAGCATTAATTGATTATAGGAAATTTAGTAATCGATTAGAGAAATCATGTAATCTAAATATAATCTGTTTGCAATCGATTAAACCTGCCTAATCGATCAGGCTTCCCTATAATCGATTAGGCACATGAATTTCTAATCTATTGCCCAGTGATGCAGGACATAATCTATGCTTAACCGATACGCAATCGATCAGTCACCAAGTCCTGTGATCGATTAAAGGCTGTAATCTGAGTGGCGATGAGAAATATTCAAAATCAATGACAAGCCTATTTTTAGCCTTCCAAGTACAGAGTTGTTCAGACCTACTTAAGGAAGTTTACGTTAGGACACAATCTGATCAAAAGAGCCGTTGGAGCTCACCTACCCCTTCAGCGATAGATGAAGAGAGATGAGCTAAAGCAAAATCAAGTACAATGGAGTAAATGCATAGCATAATACATCTCCAATACTCCACCAGATCACTCAACTCTCTTGAGGTGTTCAACGGCCATATTGTCAACGGATATATTTCTAAAAGAAACTATAAATGCATTTGGGTAGAAGTTAGTTGTAAGAATTGATTGCCACATTGATTATCTGTATCTACTGCATTCAATACTTTCAACAGTTACTGTTCTCATATTCTTAAGTGTGTAACAAAATCTGTTCAATTGAGTGAACAATTACTCTCTATTCATTATCAAAGTGAGAATTACTCTTAAGATAGTGGGATCTTAAGAGTAGGGTGTAAACTTAAAAAGTGTAAGGGGGAGTGACCAGTAAAGAGGGGAGTTCTTGCTGTCACTTGTAAAGGCTATCAAGAGCCTGATTTAATCTTGAGGAATTAGTGGAACCCAACTGCAGGTTGGAGAACTGGACGTAGGCCAAGTTTGGGCTGAACCAGTATAAACTGTGTTGTTTCTCAGAGATAGATTTTAAAAGCACAATTCACCCCCCCTCTTGTGCATTCCTGCCTATTACATAATGCTTTCCATCAAAGCCAGGGGGTTTGTTGATAGAACTTCCCTCAGGCAATATATTCTCATATGATGCCATTTCTGATCTTTGCTTCTCAGATTCGTTGGAATCAAAACGAGAAGACCTGCTCTGATACCAAATGAAATTGGCAAATCGCACAAGGGGGTGAATTGTGCTTTTCAGAAAATTAAACTTTAACACATAAAGTCAGTCCTTTATACTGGTTCGGCGAAACACTGCCTACGTCCAGTTCTCCAACTCCTCATTGGGTTCCACTAAACCACAAGTTTTACAATACAGGGTCACCTGCCAACCTTTACAATCACAGAGCTTTAGACTTCCTCTAAACGCTCCCCCTTACAAGTTGTAAGACTACAACCCTGTTCTAAAATCCCAGATTTTAGAACAACCTTAAACAGTAGAGGATTTCAATAAATGAGTTCACTAAATGAACAGATTTTGATAATCACTGAAGTTCAATTAAACTCACTAAGAATAATAAACTTTTAGCAGAGGATAGTTAAGAATAATAAATGTGAATCTGTCAATTTGTTCTCTGCTTCATAAATGCTCAAGCTTTGGCTTTTATATGTCATCTTTGTCTCCCTTGAAACTTTCAGCTTTGAGTCCATTTGAATATTGTCGTTGGAAGCTCCTAGCCATTGGTATTTAATACTGGTCTTCATCTTAGTCATCTATCTTCTCTTACTTCATTTAATTCTTGCAGAAGATGAGCTATGAGAGATAGGCTGTGTTTACCAACTACCTGCAGCATTGTACTTGTGTAGCAGCTTTTTCAGTAGCGCTAACATCTCATGTTATCGCTAGTTTCATAGAGTGAGTCCTGCACTTAGCTTGTTAGCTAAACAAGTATTCATGTGAAGCACAGTAGGTATTATCGCTAGAAGGATTCATTATCTCAGTGTATACAGATAGTATATTAGCTATCAGAATGCTAAGTTATTTCAGCAAGTGAATTCATTATCGATAGCTAAACTCATTATCGCTAGCAGCTATGTTATTGATAGGCTGTTATTAGCTCTACATAGCAACTTATCTGAATGTCTAAGTGTTCTTCTATCGCTAGCTATTTGTGATATCGCTAGAGTCTATATTAGCGCTAGTGTATTTCATTTGCTCAAACTTTGCTCCTTATCAACCATATGCTATCGATAACTCTCCATGTTATCGCTAGTGATTATGTTGTAATTTCTTCTAGCTGTTCCTTGTGAGGTCTTAGAGATAGAATCATTTTCTCAGTTTATTACCAAGGTTTCATTTACTAGTATTATCCTTATTTCTTCATTTACTAGCGATAGGCTTTTAGTCTAGTGATAGATTATCTGTTATCTATAGAACTTGTCTAACGTTCAGATACCTTATTCTTTTCCTCAGTCATATGCCTTGATTATTATATCAATTCCTTTCAGACTAAGTTATATGCTATCTGTTTATTTTTACTTATGCTATCTATAGGGTCCAGTCTTCATCAAAACTTAAGATTTCTAACATTGTCCACCATGTACCTGTTAACAAATTAATTATGATATGAGTCAATACAATTCCACAACTATCACAAAACCAAAACAAAAAGAATAACAAGAATTAATACATGATAATTCAAAAAGGTTCTCACTTTAGGTGTTATCCATATCCCCTCACAATGATCATTTCTAGATGCAAATTGGTCATCATCATCTATCAATTCTAACTCTCTTGATTTAGGTGGATTTTCATACAAGGGTGGTATATCATCTAGATCTAAAGTAATAGCACAGTCCTTTTACTTTTTACTTTGTAGGAGTATGGACAATTGCTTATTTGTAAGATACATTACATAGAACACTTGTTTTGCATGACTTTCTAAAATAAAGGGCTCATCTCTGTACCCAACCATGTGAAGATCAACCGAGATCATATCAATGTGGAGATCAATCCCAATTTTGCTATTGTTAACCCAATTGCATTTGAAGATTGGAACTTTGAACTTGGTGTAACTAACATCCCATATTTCTTCAATAACCCCATAATATTCCACGGAAACCAATCTTGGGTTTTTATCCTTAGAATTGGAATAGTGCATTGCTTCAGCTACCACTATCATGCCATTGTTTTGCACGATGTTGTTGTCATCCTAGGCTTTTGTGTAGAAAGAATACTCATTTATGTCATAAGCGTCCCATGTCACAACCTCAAAATGAGGCCCTCCAGCACACCATCTTATTGCATCCGACACATAGGTCTCTTTTGCAACATGCTCCTTGAACCACCCAATGAAGGTCTTGTTATGCTCATTAAAACGACGTCTCTCATTAACGACGAGAGACATCATTTCGTGCTCCCTTATGAAACAGCGTCTCTCATATGTTACGAGAGATGTCATATCTCTCCTCCACATGCATCTTATTTACAAAAAATTCCACAGCCGTTTTTCAATGTCAGTGCTGTAATGAACGGACGTTAATTGGCAACGTTAAAGGCACAATTACCACAATCTTTATTCCCCGCTTGGTGAGAGCACTATAAATCACAAAATGGTATTAATCACCAAAGTAATATACAATATATATATATATCTCTCAATTTCATGGCTATATGTTTACCCTTAAGTGGAGGACCCATGGTGAAAGGATTAGTCACTGCTATCAGCTGTGGATACCCTGAATTTAATCAAAAAATTATCAAGTCGAGATATAAAATTACCAATTTCACATATGAAATTACTAAGTTGAGATATTAAATTACCAAATTCATATATGAACTTGATAATTTCATTTCTCAACTTGGTGATTTCATATCTTAATTGGTAATTTCATATTTCAGCTTGATAACTTTACAAAAGTTAGTAAAACCTAATGAAGAGTTGATATTTAATAGAACTTGAAAAAGAGTTGGATAGAAAAATAAAACGCCTACTTAATTGTTTTTTTGCACCTTAGATATTGAAAGCATCGGTGGCCATTTTGGGCAAACAAGTAGTTGGGGATCAAATTTCACCTACACCATTTTCCTACTTTAGAAAAACATTTACGAAATTCCCCATAACCAAGAAAGCCATCGCAAACAGCTGATGCCGCGCTCCAGTAGGTCTAGTGCCGTCGGCTAGTGGCGAGGTGCTCAGGGCTAAGGTTTATTTGTTTGCTTTTTAAAATTTTTTATCAAGGGGGATTTTGGTCTTTTCCTTTCATTCTTGTCTTTTTTCCCCTTTTTTCTAACAATACCACATGAGAAACCACCAAGCAGTGAAATTTCTAATAAAATAAATAAAAGGGCTAAGGTGTGAAAGTACACACTAGATATTTCCGAGAGCACACTCCACATCAAATGTTTTTTAGGGGCAAAAGTAATGATGAACTTTTAAAAAAGGTGCAAAAGTCATATTTTACGTTAATGTTAGGCGACAACCATTACTTTGTGCATAAATTTTGCCATGTGTAATGTAACATCCCAAGTTTTAGTTAATTATTAATTGTGAATTAAATGTATTTTTGAGGATTTTAGAAAATTAATTGTGGGATTATTTTTTATCTAATTTGTTGCTCTAGAGAATTATTAGGAATTTTTAATGTGGATTAAAGGGTATGGTCATTGAGATTTGAGGTTGGTTCTTGAGGCTTAGAGATTTATTAAGTTATGGATCAATTAGGCATTGGATAAGTGGTGGTGTTGGGCCAATTAGAAGGCCCAAACCATAAGGTCCCAAAAATCTAGCAAAGCCATGGTGAAGCTCATTTTTGGCAGCTCACAGTGGGCTCGCCATGGCGAACCCACGGCGAAAGCTTGAAATTTGGTTTTTTTTAAAAAAAGGGCAGAATTAGCATTTGGGATTAGGGTTCTTCATATTTTTAAAGAGAGGAATTTGGTTTTCTCTTTCTTGTATTTTCTCATTATGTTCATGTTCAAATTTGGGGGTTCTTCATGGGTTTGAAATTTCTGAGTTCCATATGAATGTTCTGGCCTTCTTACTCTTTTTTGAACATCTCTAAGATAATATTATGGATTATCTTGTTAAAGAGATGCTTAAATCTTGTTGTGGAAGAGTTTTGAGCTTGTTTCTCCTAGGGTTCCTAAGGAATCTGAAATTTCAAAGTAAGAATTGAGGTTCCCTTGTTTCTTTGAACTTGTATCTACTTGATTTTGGTTTTAAACACAATGGGTCTTTTAATTTTGGCACAGAATGGAATTTGGTTAAACAAAGTTTCAAAATGCTTAGGGTTTGGAAGTGATTTTGAAAATCACATGTCAATGCTTGGTTTCAATGCTTCCAATATGCTTATTGTAGTTGGGAGATGATTTCTAAAGTGTTGAATAATTGGGATTGGCCTTATCTCAAATTCTTGGTTAACAAACTTTCAAGAGCTTAAGGATTTTTTGGTTACATTTTGGGGTATGTATTGTAAAAGAACTTTGATATTTAAAATGTTCATTGGTGTTGGAAAATGGTTCCTAAAGATTTATTACATCATTGGATTTTAAAATATTGCAAAATTTGGTTTCACAAAGTCTAAAAGATTTGGGAATTTGAAGAGGGTCTTTAAATTCTATGATTGTTATATACTCAAATATTTGTAGCAAGGTTAATTTGGTGATAATAGTAAGGTTTGGGTCTTTGGTTTTCCAATATAGTGACTTGGGTGGAATTCGGTAACTTAGGCCTAGGGTTGAATTACGACCTAGTTGGTTGTTTAAGGGCTAGGTGAAGATATTATGTTGGTTGTTGGTTTTATTGAGGTTTATATGAGGATGAATTGGTCCAATTGGGATGTAGGCTTGAATTATGGAGATTGGACTGTGTTATGAGTATTGGGCTTTAGAGTAAAAATTTAGTCTTAGAAAGCTTGGGATGTGAGTCTTGCCCTGGGGTTATTTTAAATTGTCTTATTTTTTATTATCGAGTAATTAACTCGGTTTAATTAGTTGCATGATTGGTTGTTGTAGAGTTGTAATCTGGGTTCGCACAGCACAGCACGGCACTAGCTCTTTTGTGGTAACAATTAATTGCTTCAAGAGGCAACAACTTCCTTGTCTTATGATTATGTGTATGGAGTTGGTAAGATCTACTACTGATTACGATTTTGGAACATGGGCTAACATGCCATATCACATGGGTAATTATTGATATTTATTTCATTACCTTGTTATGTGGGAAATAATTACATGTTGGAATTTGATTGCTGTGATAATTGTACATGTGATGGAGAGTATGTACATGTTATTGAATTTGATCATGTATTTTTAAATTTTGAGGAAAAAATGTTGTGGTTATTTACCAATCTTTTGAAAGTATGATATATGTGCATTTGGTTGTTTAAGTCTGACTTGTTGGTATTGGCACCTTATTGTAATACGATTCCACCCCTTCAAGTGATGAGGTCTGCGACGGCCATAAGGTGACCTTTTGGATTATGTGTCCCGTGGGGACTCACCTTAGTGAAGTGTACTCCCGTTGGCTTTTGTTATGCCACAGGTTTCGTTCCATTAGCTTATAGTTAGATGAATTGAGTCCCATTTGACGTGACGGCGGTGAAGTCTGATTCCAGTGGCTTACTTTCGGCACAATGTGTGGGTCGCCCTCTTTAGAGGTTTATGTCATGTTTTGAAATGGTTTTGAAAATTTATGCAACTTTGATTTCATCAAATTTATGTGTGGCTTCATCCCATCTTGTATTGTTGAAAATTGATGCACATGTGATAAATCTTTAATGTTGAATTTCCCACTTATCTTGTACTTGCACATACTTGAACAAGTAGGCCGGTATAGGAAGAATAAGTGTTATTGGGACTTTGTCTCATTTGGTTATTCTTCAGTTTCATGTGCTAGTCCTGGAAGTAGAAGTGAAGGGAAGGAGCCAGTTGACACTCATTGATTATGAGGCTGTCATTTGGGTTCTTTTGGTATCGCGTATATTATTGCACACTATAGACTAGGTATGCATATGTGTGTTTGCTACATCATTTTTCTTTAATGTTCAGTATTACTGTAATTGTTGATGATTTCTGAAATCGGTCCCCTTCCGGCAACTGTGACTGGAGGTCTTATGGGTTATTGAGTTCATGATTGAAAAGTCTACTTTCATAGTATGCTGATAATTAGGATGGATTCATGGATCTGATGATGCATGCATGGTTTGGAGATGTGGTTATGGGTTCATAAATTTTGAGATTGTTGTTATCTTAGTTGAGGTTATGGGTTGTGAAATTTTTAAAGAAAGGTAGGGTTTTGATTTATGACATGTTTTAATTACAATGTTGGATAAGCCTTTTTAATCATGGTAGACTTGTTTTATTCAGATAAAACCTTTTTATAACTATATTAGTAGGTGAATCCTTCTAACATACTTATCATTGTTGTTTCAAAAGATATATGGATGTTTCTTTTGTAACTATGTTAGTAAATCCTTTTCTAACATAGTTACCTTATGTGGGTTGGGTAAATGTTGGATTATTTAACAAGTAATTATGTTAATGGACATAATTACAATACTAAGGTAAACTTTAATAACCATGTTAGGTGATCTCTTTCTAACATGGTTGACTTGAATTCTAAAACCTTCTAAATTCTAGAAAAACTCTTTGACCATGTTAGTTTTGTTCTTTCTAACATGTATTATTCCATAATTATTTACAAAAATCTCTATATATAGACTATATTTAATTTGTTACATTGTTTCTTTTCTACTATGGATAAGTTCACACTCGATTATCAGTTTATTTCTTATAACTATGATAGATCAATTTCTATCATAGTTTTTAATAGCTAAACTGTTTTTTCTAACTACGATAGGCCTTTGTAATTAGTACTCCCTTTTTCTATCGTAGTCGACTTTTATTAATATAGCTAAAGCTTTTTTTAGCTATGATACTCTCTTTGCTATCATAGTTATGGTTTCAAAGTTTATAGAATCATTTCTAACTACAATAGATGTTTTGGTTTTAACAACTCTCTTTTCTATCTTAGTTAGTATTCCATTGATTTCAAGTGTTGATTGGTTGTAATCATTGTTTCAAAGTAATTACTTGCGAGGATTTTACATGTGATATTTCCTCTTTGATAAATATCTCATCAATATTTTTTGCACCTAACATTACTAACAATCTTTACAATTTGATCGAATTTCAGTTTTGATCCATAACATTTCATTTCATTGATTTTGGTCCATATAGTTTTATAAAAATTGAGTCTCAATAGAACAAGAGATCCTTGTAACGAGTTTTGGTTTTGATCCATATAGTTAAAATGAAATCAAATATTTATGAAACTATAAGGATCAAAACTAACAATCTAAACCTGTAAGGATTAAAATCAAAATTATATCAAATTGTAACAACCAACATCCACACATATAAAGTGATCGAAATATACTATGCAGGCTATTATGTTCCAGCAACAAGGCAAGTTGCCAACTTGCCTTCATGCTCATATGTGCTCCTCCCAAACTTTTACCAGTCCATGTTTTGATCTTACACTCTGAAATGTCGATTTTAACAAATTCAATGACGACAGATCTAGCCACACTCTTGGATCACCTCAAGAAGACCCTTCCAAGAAAAAATTGATAATTTGAAGATGTTTAATTTCATCTACCAAGCATGTCAAGAAGACGATCCACCATTCAAAGAACTAATTCCCACGATCCAAAAATTAAGAATAGAAACTAAATCCTCTTATTTTATTTCTATCGGTAAAAATCTTGCTGAAATAAACATATTTCATTCTTTTCTCATTCTTTCTTTCATAATCCATTGGTTCATGTGGCATCCAGTCAACGCTTTAATTGAATCATATTATCATGTATCCGAGTAACAAGTAGATTTTGATTTAGGTCAAACGACCAGCAGGCCTCATTCTAGTGGCCTTTTTGAACATGGTAGCTGTAGTGGTAAAAAAATGGTAAAAATGAAATTTAAGATATTTTTATATAATTTTGATTCTTTGACCGGATAAGAGTTAAACAAAGGGTCACCAACAATTACAAATTAAATACAAGGACCAAGAGACGGTCTTGAGATGATGAAAATTACAGGGAAATTAGTGGAAATACAAGAAAATCAAAGGAAATACAAAGAAAAATGTAAAACTAAGAAATATAGAGAATAAGAAGGGAAATTTAAATGTGTGGTAGGAACAGAGAATATACGGGGAGCCGTCTTGACAGAAGCAGGTGCAATACAGAAGTCGTGGACCTAGAACAAGAGGAGTCAGAGATGAAACAAGAGCCGGGAAGCTCCTTTACAGGAATTGGGAACCTGAAGCCAGGAGTTAGGAGGTTCACTAATGGTGTGGCCGTGACAGGAGCAGGGACAATATGGGAGCCAAGAGGATGTTTACAAGAATCGCCCTGACACAGGGACAACGCTTCTGGGCTAGATGAGGAGATGAGAAATCTTTGAAGTTGTTTTGCGTGTGTTTCGGAATGAATTCCCCTTCCTGACACTCTTGATCATCCTCTTTTTATAGAATGCTTGAGTAGTGCAGAGTAGTTGATAGTGCATAATTTTATTGCTTCTTTTTGACACATCATCTCCTTCTTTTGTGGACTTTACGGTAGTGGGAGAAGTAGTGGTTTTTACTTGACAAAATAATGGGGTAGTTGAGAGATAGGGGGATCTAGTTGTTCTTTGATTTGAGGGGCCTTCATTGACATATTCTTTTGCTTGCCATGTGGTATCTCCCTGGGCTGGTGTTAATGGGCCTTTTCTTCCTGAGCACAGGTGAAAATTTTTGGTGCTCACAGCAGGATTCGAATATAGATTTCTTTTTCATTCTTATGGGCAAAGTTAGTTTTCCCATTTCAATGTTTTTATCCTGTCTTCTTTTCTTTTCAAATGTTGAGGGGCATTCTGATTTTCACTTGGCTATTCTGAAGCCACCTGGATGAAACAACAACGCAACTCTACTTTCATGTACTTGTCTTTTTGTCCTGTAATAATAATCGTAATCTCTCTCTCTCTCTCTCTGCCTACACTTTTTTATAACCCCCCCCCCCCCCGGTTTACAGTATATTCCCATTCCCCCAATTTGTTTTTCTAAAGAAAACCAATTACTCATTTCTCAAACTATAAACTCTTGTCCTCTTTTATTCCTTCACGTGGACTAGATTCTCCCTTTGCCCCTTTTCCTGGTGAAACAAAATCCACACAACACACTTTTCTCTTCTCTCCTCTCCTTCTGAGGCAAAGAAACTAAACAAAAACCAATTTTTCTTTCATAATACCTTCTCCAAATGAGCCAGTGTGTTCCTAGTTGGGATTTGGATGAAAATCCCACAGCCCCAAAAGTTCCTCCTCTTCGTTCAAATTCCATTTCCACTGCACAAGATGTTCCCATGTATACTTACTTTCTCTCCATACTTTTGTTCAAAATATATATATATATATTATGAATTCGAATCTTTGCAAAATCACATCAAATGAATCTATTGTTACTATGGTATCACTTGCTACTAAATTTGTGCAGGTTAGGTTACGAAGTTGCCGAACTGACATGGGAAAATGGACAATTGTCCATGCATGGTTTGGGTTTGCCAAGAGTACCAGAGAAACCGTTCTCCGCCATGAGGACAACAACAGCACCGTCCTCAAAGTACACATGGGACAAACCTCGCGGAAATGGAACTTTAGAGTCCATAGTCAACCAAGCCACTCATTTTCCCCACCGGAATAAATCGGTATTTGACGCTGGCGCCACCGGCAACGACGGAGACGATTTAGTGCCGTGGTTCGATCCCCAGAGGGCGGCAAAAGCCGCCGTAGTGGCCACCGCCACGCCGGCAACGTCAAACACGATGACAATGGATGGCATGGTTCCTTGTTCAAATCATACAGATGGGCAACAAAGCACACATGTTATGGACTCAGTGCCCTGTGGTGGCACACATGGTAGGAGCATGTTGGGGTATTCCGCACGTGTGGGGTCTTGTAGTGGGCCCACCAATAAAGAGGAAGTGGCACTGTTGCCATCGAAAAATGCGAAGGTGGCACGTGTGCCAATCGCTACCAATTTGAGTAACAAAGATATAAGTGTGAGTGGAAATGTCACGTGCGGAAGAGAATTGCAACGTGAGATGTTAGACACGTGCGAAAAGGAATTGAGAATGAGTAGTCTCATTTCCACGTCGATTGTTTCGCCAGGAAACACTAGCTCCGGCAAGCAGTGTACCAAAACAACCGCTGCAGACGACTATGATTCTATTAGTCATAGCATACCACAGGTGAAATCTCTTGTTCTCTATTTATTTAGTATGATCATTTTTAATTAGACTATTACTAAGTACTAACTGACCACATAAAAACTATGCCTCTTCTCTCATGTGATATCTGATTACTTTAATAATTAATTCATAGATTGAGTAATTATAATATTGTTTTTTTTAACGTTTTTTTTTCTTTTACAGAAAGAGACAGGTGATGAGGAGGACGAAAAGAAAGGTACAGGAAAATCCTCAGTGTCCACTAAAAGGAGTAGGGCTGCTGACATACACAACCAATCCGAAAGGGTGGGCCTTTCCCTCTGTTTAGAATGTTGAATATTGTATTTATTATATTTATTTAATTAAATATTTATTTATTGGTTTTTCAGAAAAGGAGAGATAAGATAAACCAGAGGATGAAGGCGTTGCAAAAGCTGGTCCCAAATTCCAGCAAGGTATATACTATATGCCTATATGCTCAATACACAGTTGATGGCTTTATTAATGCGTGTGGTATCAGTAGTGTCCGCTTTATTAATGATAGTGTGGTCTCAGTAGTGTCAGTCGGTCATTTTGATTTCTATAATGGTCCCAACTCACAAATTTTCAACCAATTGATCATCGATTAATTAGTCCTAAAAATAGTGAGAGTAAATCACATGCTATATATTCATAAATATGGTATGATTATGAGTTTTGTTTTCCAGGTTATAAAATTAGCAGACTAACATGAGATATACCTGAGGAAAAAATATGAAAATATTCTAGCTGCAATATAAATTATTTTCTTTAAAAAATAAAGTCTTAACTTACAAAATTAAAAATATTTTCCAACTTATATAATTAAAAAACAACCAGAAGATGACACTAGGTCAAATCTAAACAATTTAGATAGATTCTCACCTAAGAAAGATATAGGACCTTAGTTTTTGGCATGCATCTTCCTACCTGTTACATAGTGGTCCCATATGGGCACTCATTAAATAAGAATCCCCACTTTGAATTTTAGCGTTCATTTTGCAAGGCTTCAAATAAAAGTTTCATACAAATTTGTTTTTATTTTGTTATTGGAGGAATTTATAATATATTTCATTTGTTGAATTTGATCCCATGTTTTTAATTAGTTCCCTTAATATATTTTTTCTCGTCTAATCTGAATTCGTCAAAGTTGTATGTACACATCATTGTAAACGACATAATGGATGTCCACCTCCTTAGAAAAGATGAAATGGATGTCCAAACTTAGCCCTACACGGAAAACTTATAGATAATATATTTTCTTAATTAATAAACAGATTGTTCTCAATTAAATTTTCACATAAAGCCTGCTCTTTAGAAAATTAAATACATCGAAGGACCTTATAAATTTGACAATTTTGTAAGGGAGTTTTTATCAAAATTGAACAATATTCAGATGGGAATATTTGAATTTACTACGAGGATGATAATGAGAAAAATTTCATTAGCCGCATAGGAGAGAATTTATTTCAGTCAACAAAAAAGAAATGAAAACTCACTGCATCTCCGAAGGGGCCAAAGTGATATTAAATATTTTAACTTCAAGATCAAAATTTTTTTATTGAAAAATGCACAAATGTCTTGAAAATTCCCAATATGTATTTTAGAAATTCCTCATATGTGTCTTAGAAATTTAGTTGAATCATTTAGCAGTGTTGAATTCCATGATTTTTGAGACTTGAAAATACTCACATTAGTGTGGAACAAGTACAAACGACTTGAAAATTTTCTATACGTGTCTTTGAAATTTAGTTGTGAAATCTTGGTGCTTTAGTGTTGGATTCCATGATTTTTAAGATTTAAAAATACTTATATTGATGTTGGAAATAAGCACAAATATCTTGAAAATTTTTCATAAGTGTCTTGGAAATCCAATTGTAAAATGTTGAATGTTTTTGTGTTGGATTCCATTATTGTTGATATTTGTAAATACTCACATTGATGTTGAAAAAAACACAAACGTATTGCGAATTCTCCACGTGTGTCTTAGATTTTGATTACAAAATTCTTTTAACTGAAACTTTTAATATCACTTTAACCCATTGGGGATGCAGTTAGTTTTCAGATTCTTTTGGGGTTGACTGAAATGAATTCTCTCCTATGGGGGTTTTAATAAAATTTTCCTATAAAAATTTATGATCCCAACTATTTCAGCCCAGAAAATTACAACGTATTATTCTAGATTTTACAAGAAGGTTTAAAAATTAGTAATATTTCTTATCAAATTTCTTATTAACTTGTGACCAACTTATTAGTTATTAGTATCCATAAAATATCAAAATAAGAAATTAGTTACAATCCAAATTTTTTAAAGTGAGCATGCTAGTAAAAAGGTCACACAAAAAAAAGGTGAGCATGCTAGCGTCACAGAATTATAAGAAATTTATGAAGGTAGAATTGCAACTTGTCCTTTATATTAGTCATTTCACATGAAAAGATAGGGCATTAGATTGGATTTTTTTTTTCAAATATCAATCTTATTAGATTTCTCAAGATTTTCTTTAAAACCTTAACTTTATAAATTTAACGAAATCACTTTTTTGAAAAGCTAACTTGTCAATGAAAAATACCTTAAATTTCCCCAATTCTTATATATAAATAAGATATATTTAATTTTTTTAGGGAAACGATCAACTTAATCATAATATATTTTGTATATTATTATATTACTTCATTTGGTCTAAAACTAAAATATAAGAGGTATTAAACAATTTTACACATATCAATAAAATATGTTGGAATCAATTATTATGGGTACATTTAATAAAAGTTTCCATTTTTACCCCTGTGTCATTTATTATACACAGTTTCTCTCACTCTCCTTGCATTTAATATACAAGGGTGAAAATGGAAAACATGCATTTATTATTTTAACTTTTATAAGTCAGATAAACTAATTTAAGGAAAAATTTAGGCACATCAATTTTTAAATAACTTATATAGCTTTCTTATGATTTTCTAAAAAAGTCAACTAAATACTATATTTAGTAACGCAGTATTATGTAGCTTATATGCTACAACATTGTAACATAGCACGATAAAACTCAGTTTTAAACGGGATAAGCTTCAAGGTAAAAAAAAAACCAAAGATATAAGTTGTAAGGATAGTTTAATTTTACATTTTTTGATAATTTAACTATTTCTCAATAATTCAGATAAGGTAATTAGAAGTGTTTTACAATTTTGATTGAATGGCATATATAACATCAAAATATTTCAACAAACTTTTTAAAGAGTTCGATTTAAGAAAGTTGTTTATAAAGTTTTAATAAAGAAAATGGTTAAAGGTCATGTTTGCTCCTGAAGTGTGCAAGATGTATTATATATGCTCCTAAAGTATTTTTGAGTTCAAATGTGCTCTTAAAGTATGAAAATGGATTAATTTCACTATTTATCGTTAAAAAATTCATGTTGACCATTAAATAGTGGATGTTGACCGTTAATATTTTAACAGTTAAATGGCGAAATTGATCCATTTTCATATTTCGAGGGTATGTTTGGAGCCAAAACTATTTCAAGGATAGATATAATATACCTTGCACACTTTAGGGATAAATATGACCTTTAACCCTAAAAAAAAACGAGTAAGATAAAAAAAATTTGTTAAAACTATTTAATCACTTAGAAAAGTTTGTGTATGTATATTTTTTTTATGAACGAAAAGTATATATATTTTCACAATGAGTAGCCATTGATTTGAATTGAAGAGACAGCAGTGGGATTGGCAAAAGCTGGTTCAAAATTTTGCTTCCAAACAGAAGATGGTAATAATAGGGCAGTGTTTGGCAGCCACACATTTATTGTCCACAAAACACTCTGTAACGCATAGTAACACTTGGACTTTAGGTTGTTAGGTGAGGTGACATCCAACTGCTCTCATATAAGCCCTTTCTAGTGGTAGGCCCTTGTCCATATGTTATGTCGCCTCAACCTGTCATTCAACAAAACCCTCCAAATTCCTGTCATTCCAAATGATTAAGCAGTTGTTATTTGGTGATTAGTGCAAGTGATAGTAGATTAATTGAATTTGTTTTCTAATCAGTTGTGTCCCATAATAGGATTTTTTGAATATCACACAAATTAATTATTTTTCCCAAATTATCCCTGTCTCTTAGACGGAGTTTTCAAGAATAGAGATAATGATCAAAGGAGCCATGATATTTCAGACAAACTAACACATTTATTACATATATATATATGACTTAATTAATTTATTTAATATTTGTAGATTAATTATTTAGATCTTATACCTAGTGTTAGATGGGAGTATCACTCATTCTTTACTAGAATATTTTGAATTCGTAATCTTAAAAACATAAATAAAAGTCTTGAAAGTTACTGTTACTAATTATAATTGTCAGGTACATAAATATGTGATAATTATAATCCTCTTTACGTTGTTGCTCTTTTCTTTTCATATTGATTGTAAAAGGCTTCCAAAAAGTCGATCTGAAGAGGAAAGTATGTAAAAGTTTTTGAAATTTCAGTATAACATAGCAATGAGCTTTTGGGTTGTAAACTTTTTTTTATAATATATTGCAATTATGATTTTGGGACTGAAGTAAAAAATAGTTCATTATTATTGATTTCAGACAGATAAAGCTTCAATGCTAGATGAAGTAATAGATTATCTAAAGCAGTTACAATCACAAGTGAATATGATGAGTAAAATGAATATGTCAGCCATGATGCTACCAATGGCCATGCAGCAACAGCTTCAAATGTCTATGATGCCTCACATGGGCATGGGCATGGGATTGGGATTGGGAATGGGAATTGACATGAATACCCTTGGCCGTCATGCTAATAACATTTCCAGCATCCCACCGATGTTCCATCCTCCGGCATTCATACCTTTGGCTTCATGGGATGCCTTACTTGGTACTGATCGTCTACAAGGAACTTCATCAACTATGGTGATGCCAGACCCGTTATCCACATTTTTTGGAGGGCAATCACAGGTGATAATTGTTACTCAAATCGATATTTAATATAGGAGTTATATAACTAATTAGCATATATTGATAACACTAATTTTGTTGGTTCTCTGTCAATAAACCACCATTACTCGAATTTAGTTCCTTCTAACCAAATTTTTTAAACAATGACTCATCACCGTTTTCCTTAAAAATTAGTAAAATATGTTATTTGTAAAAAATGTGTGATGTTTTCTCTAAATTACACGTTTTAATAATTTACATTGAAAACTTCTCAATTGATAACAAAATATTCTTAATATGTGTAATTAATAGTAAAACTTTAGGGAAAAATTATAAATTTTTGCAATAAAGTGGGTTGTTGTATTATCTTTAGAGTCCAAAACAAATCTCAATTTTTTATTAACTCTTATATTTATAACGGAATGAAGTATTTATTACTGCAACTTGTATATTTTTTTATAACAATGTTAGTGGTTAACTTACTAGCTTGTAGAAGTAAAAGGTGCATGATGCATTATTAAGATAGGGTTATTGATATAAATGAGTCAATCAAATCAATTTAAAAAGCAGCAATATATAATGGGAAAATTTCAGTTTACCCCTATAATAAGGAGTTAATCTCATATTCCCCCAAAACATTTTGAAATTTCACTGCACCCCTAAGGGACTAAAGTAAAATTAAATGTTTCAGTTAAAAGACCAAAATGTTCTTATTGAATTTTGTACTGGATTTCCAAGACACATATGAAGAATTTCTAAGACATTTATGGGAAATTTTCAAGACGCATATGAGGGAACTTTTCAAAACATTTGTGCTTATTTTCAACATCAATGTGAGTATTTTTAAATCTCAAAAATCATGGAATCCAACACTAAAAGATCCAAAATTTCACAACTATATTTCCAAGACACATATGAAAAATTTCCAAGACACATATGGAGAATTTCCAAGACACATATGAGAAATTTTCAAAACGTTTGTACTTCTTTCAATAAGGACATTTTGGTCTTTTAGCTGAAACATTTAATTTCATTTTAGTCCCTTGGGGGTGCAGTGAAATTTCAGAATGTTTTAGGGGAAATCTAAGATTAATTCCTTATTATAGGAGTAAAATAAAATTTTCCCATATATAATTGCATTTTGTTTGATAGTAAAATGATAGATTTGATTGCATACCGATTAATATGCCCCTGCCATCTTTACCATTATTGATTAGACACTACCGAAGGTGTCATGCTATATGGAAGCATGGAATCGGCTTCTCTCCTCTGGGGCTCTCTCCTCTTCCCTTCTCTGCCAATGCTTTTCATCTCTATCATTGGATCTATGGTCCAGATTTTATATTTTATAAAAACAAATATAATTATAATAATATTTAAAAATCTCATAAATAAATTTAATCTGTCAAAATCTGGTCTGAACAGTAAAGAACGGTATACTATTATAATAAATTTATATTTTATTTTTCATTTTTATTACAGTTGTGAACTGTTCACACCAAATAATAACAGATTAAATTTAGAGGTTAATATAACTTTTGGTCCCTGAACTTTCAGTCAATTTTGGTTTTGGTCCCTGAACTTGCGGTCAATTTTGGTTTTGGTCCCTAAACTTTCGGTTAATTTTGGTTTTGGTCCCTGAACTTTAAATTCGACGGTTTTGGTCCCTAAACTTTCAGTTAATTTTGGTCTTAGTCCTTGAGCTTTAGGGACCAAGACCAAAATTGACTGAAAGTTCAGGGACCAAAACCATCGATTATAAAGTTCAGGGACCAAAACCAAAATTGACTGAAAGTTTAGGAACCAAAACTTAAAATTTTAAAGTTCAGGGACCAAAACCAAAACTAAGTAAAAGTTCAGGGACCAAAAGTTATATTAACCCTTAAATTTATTTATGAGAGTTTTAAATATTATTTAATTATATTTATTTTTATGATATATAAAATTTGAACCAATGGATCAAAGATCCAATGGTATATAAAAGGCAGAAGAGGGAAGAGGAGGGACGCGGCAGAGGAGAGAAGCCGCATCAATGCTATATGTCTAGCTATTGCAAAGCTTCCAATAACTACACGGTGGGGGTTAAATTAGTTTGGGACTTTTATTTCCCTTCACTTACTTTTATTTCCCTCTACTTTATATCTGTATGCACTTTCAATAATTTTAACTGGGGTAACTAAATACAGGTCATGTATAAAGAACTTAATTAAGATGAAGTCTTACGAAATCACGTAATTAATCTCAAGTCTCTACTATGAAGTTGTTATCTCATGTTCATTAAGTTGTTATCGGACCAAACAATTGTTAAGTTATTACTCACCCATAGTTAAATTCTCAGTTATTAACAACTTCTAATCAGATGATAACAATTTTTTGGCCTGACGATAACAACTTTTAGTCAAACGATAATAATTTGGGCTTGACAATCACAACTTTTTAACTCTTATATAGTAACAACTTTTGAGTTACGATAACAATTTAATGAGCAAGCGATAATAACTTTATGGGGTATGAGATTAGTTACGTGATTTCGTGGGACCTCATCTTAATACAATTCTTTACACGGGACTTGTAATTAATTTTTCCTTTTTTTAATTTTGTTTTCATTGACCATCAACTCCCTCCCTAATTTTACACACACAATCTCTCTCTCTCTCTCTCTCTCTCTCTCTCTCTCTCTCTCTCACACACACACACACACACACACACACACACACACACACACACACACACACACACACACACACTCACTCACTCACTCACTCACGATCTTACTTTTCTCCACCCATTTCAAGCTTTAATGTTAGGAACTGTGGTGTAAATAAAACATTTAAAATAGAGACAAAATTCCTACAATCAAACACAGTATTACTATACGAAATATCACAAGTGAGTTCAGGAAACTATGGGAAAATACTAATATATTTCAGCAACAAAGTTTATGTATATTGACCCTCAAAAAATTGATAGTTCCCGTTGATGAAATAAAAGTTGCAATGTATGTTCGAAAATTCACTTTTTAGGTACAACAAGCATCTTTATCAAAACATAAAGGTATAATCGATTTCATTAAAAAATGAGGGAATACTTTTACCAAGAGAAAAAAATGAGGGAATACAAAATAATTTTTGCAAACACGATATTTAAGTTAAAAAAAGACCCCACTGGATATTTTGTTTAGTTTGATTACCTTTATCAAAGTCCGCTTATAATAAAAATAGAAGAGTGTTATTTGATGCCATTATACTATATTGAATGATACATACTAAAGAAAAGCTTTAATAATTCATGCAGCCTGTGTCCATGGATGCATACAATAGGATGGTTGCCATGTATCATCAGCTATACCAACAAGCTTCTAATTCCAAGAGTTGATTAGGAAGGTCATCAGCATAACAGTTTTATTTGTTGCCTTTTTTGGGTTCTTTTGATTTTAATCAGAAGTTCATACCAATTGCAACAAATTTGTGTCTGATTTTTATATTTATGTAATGTATTCATATATTGTAGTCCTCCTTTTCCACTTGTTGAGACCTCTTTGTTTATTTCTTTCGTTTTGTTTTTTCTTAAAGTTTTTTCCTTTTGTATGTACAGAGAATTTGAAGAATTTAGAGTGGAGAAAGAGGTTTCATGTAACACCTTACTAGGATTTTGTTTGCTTAGACAAAATTATGAAATAGCTTGTTGGATAAAAACTCATTTGAGAATATTCTAAACAGAAAACATAAAAGTGAGCTTAGGACATTTGAAGCCCATAATCACGTTTGCCATTCAAGTACTCATTCTCATCTTTATTCAATAATTTAAATTCATAAGATTCAACCATTAAGCCTTAGCCTCAAAAAACATGTAGAGTGTGTTACTTGCTCCAGTGGGTACATTAGTTAACTCTTAACTATAATGTATTATATTCAAATCCTACTAATACAAGAACTTTGTTAGTTAACAATATATAATATCTTCATAAATGTTCTTTGAGTCAGAGGCATTCCTTGGCCTTGATGAGTGATATTGTGCCAAAAAAGATGCCACTAAAGACATACTGTAAAAGTCTTAAAAATTCTTAGAGTATGGGGCTTAACAAAGTAGCCCACAAGATATAGTTTCAAAAGTCAATAGTTCAATAATTCTTGGTGATTGGCAATGTATACAAATAAAAGTCAACATCGGCATGTGCTACATGAGGCAACAACGTAAGAGCCCAAATCCATGTCTCACCCCTCTTGGACCTAACCTCACTGCCTATTCAAGACCTCTTTTGACAATGTTAAGGTTACAAGCGTGTGTCTCAGTAATCATAGTCCACTCGAACGTATGCATGAGCAAAATCTATCTAAAACTTGATTTACGGCAATAACAACAACGGTTAGTTTGAGTTAATAATGGCTAGAAGTTAAATAAAACGAATAATTACTAAAAAAAGAAAAATAGAACTTGTACAATTCTGATTTAACCATAGGACACATTTATATGTGGAAAAACATTTATAATGAGTTCATTCATTTGCTCACTTCTTCTCTTATCCAAAGCTTTTGTGTGCGTGTGTGCGTGTGCGTGTGCATGTGCGCGTGTGTGTGAATTACTTACCAAGTGAGAGAGATCTTTCTTATACTATATTATTTCTTTTAGAGATTCTTGGGAGGGGATCCTAAAAGAGTTGTTCAAGATGGAAAAATCTTGAGGGACTTGTAAATCTTTTAAGAGTGTCCGAGTGTTCAAAGGTGTGGTGTTCCTTGATATATAGAAAATAGCAAGTGAGGAGCTTAGAGATTGGATGCAAGGTCAAGTGATTGAAATTGAATCAAGATAGATAATTGGCCTTTTGTGCTACTTTTGTACCTCCTTTTGTTCATCTCTATTTTAGCTCCAATTATCGAAAAGGCTACATTAGATTCATTCTTCAATAGGCAAAAAAATTTTTGTAACACCCAATTCACTCCGGTTTGAGTGGTGAGCCATTCAAATAATTTGACAAAGCCCACACGACCCTAAACTCATAGAAGAAAAGCGGACACTGAAAGAGAAGTGGATGAATTGGCAGACAAACCCAACATTCAAGGGAAAAACACATGAAAAAATTCAGATAACGGTAAGGAAGCTTCTAACCAATAAGACTGAAGAAGGTATAAATACACCGATGAGAAGAATGAAAATACTGAGTAAGAGAGGAGCAGAAAAATCATGATGCAGACCATTTGAGGATTTGAAGAAGACAAACAATTTGTTGCACCCATCAACCGTACAATGAGTTTTTTTACCTGAACCGTACAATGAGTTACACATTAGGCCTTGTTTGTTTCTGTTTTCTGCTTTCATGTTTTTAGAAAAGATTTTTAAATTAGTTTTTAAAACAACTTTCAAGAAAAAAAAATGTTTGGATAATTGTTAGAAAAAAATTACATTTGAAATCCTAATAACATAAAAAATTATTTGAAACAAATGTTTGTAGGATTAACTGGAGAACTAAGACTACTGAGAAATGACTTCAATGACCGCAAAAGATAAGGGTGTGTTTGGATCCTACTTTTGCAAGCCAGAAGCACATCGCCAACGTGGAAGTTATTTTGAAAAAAAAAATGTTTGGTTGCACTTATTTTCAGAATGACTTTTGGTCCAAAATGACTTTTGTAACGGCAAAAGTCAGAAGCAAAAAAAAGTTACTTTTGGCTTCTGACTTCTGGCTTCTGGTGGGTCCCACGCCTTTTGTTATGTATTATTTAATAAAGTGGGTAGGAAAATTAGACTGTTAGAACCCTAAAATTCTCAAATAAGATAATTTCTTTTAATCTAAAATTTTCTTTTTATCTCCAAAAATTTACCATAATAATTTCTAACTACTTTCTCCCACAATATACTTCTTTGAGCTAAAAATATTATTTTTTAAAATTAGTTTCCTGAAAATAAGGGAGAAACTAAGCCTTTAATAAGAATATATGCATATTATATATGTATTATTTAATGACAATAATGCTCTTTTTAGTAATTTTTCATCTAAAAGTGCTTTTCAATATAATCATCCAAACATGTTTCTAAAAGTCAGATTGAAAAAAAGTCACTTCTATCATCACAAATCCAAACATAAATCACTTCACACAATCTGACTTTTATCCAAAAGTTACTTCTAAAAAAGTCATTCTGAAAAAAAGTCACCTCTCCAACGGCAATCCAAACACACCCTAAGGCTACGTTTGGAATGGCTTTTGGAAGGTCAAAAGCTCAGCTCAGCTGGAGAAGTGAAATTTGACATTTTTATCATGTTTGGGTTGATCTATTTTTCGAAGTGCTTTTGGCCCAAAAGCACTTCTATGGTCCAAAAGCCAGAAGCAAAATGATGTAACTTATGGCTTTTGACTTTTACTTATTGCAATAAATGACGGAAAGAGAAAGGGGAAAAATGATGGGTCCCACGCATTTGTTGTGTATTATTTAAAAAAGTGGTAGGAAAATTAGACTATTAGATCCCTAAAATTCTCAAACAAGATATTTTCTTTTAATTTAAAATTTCTTTTTTATTTCCAAAAATTTATCATAATAATCTCTAACTATTTTCTCCCACAATATCCTCCTTTGAGCTAAAAGTATAATTTTTTCAAATTATTTTCCTTAAAATAAGGTAGAAACTAAGCCTTTAAAATCATCAAAAAACCCCCAAATTTCACTTTTTCTTTCTAAACTATAACAACATATGCATATTATATATGAATTATTTAATAACAATAATGTCCTTTTTAGTAATTTTTTATCTAAACTTGCTTTTCAAAATAATCATCCAAACATGTTTCTAAAATCCTTTTTAGTAATTATTTTTATCTAAACTTGCTTTTTAAAATAATCATCCAAACATGTTTCTACAAGTGAAACAAAAAAAAACACTTCTATAGTCACAAATCCAAACATAAATAACTTCACACAATCTGACTTTTATCCAATCTTACTTCTTAAAAAGTCAGATTGACAAAAATTTACTTCTTATAAGCCAATCCAAACACACTCAAAGTGTGGAGCGTAGGCACTAGTGAATGTAAGAAGAAAATTGTCTTCAAATCAAGAAATAAACGAAACAAGTTTTTTATTTTTCATTTAAAAAATAAGGGTTAAAGGTCATATTTGCCTCTGAAGTGTGCAAGGTGTATCATATCTGCCCTTGAAGTATTTTTGGGTTCAAATATGCCCTTGAAGTATGAAAATAGATCAATTTTGCCCTTCAACTATTAAAAAACTCACATTGAAGATTAAATAGTGGACGTTGACCGTTAATATTTTAACGGTTGAAGGGAGAAATTGATCCATTTTCATGCTTCAAAGGCACATTTGGATCCAAAAATATGTCACAGGTAGATATGATACACTTTGCACACTTCAGTGGTAAATATGAACTTTAACCCAAAAAATAATTAACATAACTTGTTTAGCTTTTAATTTTTAATTGTTTATTTTGAAAATATTTAAATGAAAATGTGGACGCAGTTCCCACTACGTCTCTGGCGCTATCCTCGCCAAAATCTCACCCTTGTCTAAGTTATTTGCTGAATACTTCACTCTCTATCCTCGTTGTCCCATCCACTGTTCTCTCTGTTATTATTTAGATTGATCTTAAAAATAACCGTTCCAAACAATTTTTATTTTTTTAAATGTATCTTTTGAGAATTATAACCGAAATATTTTTTCTGAAATATCTTTTATTTAAAAATAGTTTAAAATATAAAAACAATAAACAATAAAACATAATCAGACAAGGCCTAAAATTCAGGCTATCTATCATCACGTAGATGCTGATAGCCTCTTATTTTAGATTGAACGAAGTGTTTCTCTCACTTAGAGGAACATGTCTCGCTGCATCATACTGCTGTTATTATTAAAGAATACCAACATGTGTGTGAAAGAAAATAGTCTATAGAAAATTCTTCGATTTATTTTTCATCAAATACGTACATCAATTCAATAAGAGAGAAAAATTTGAACTCAGTAATTATATATCTAAAATTTGACTTTTGTTTTTGAATTAAAGGGCTAGACACTAATAATGGTTTGAGACTATAACTGAGATCAAACCCATGACCATCTATTTACTGAGGAGATGTCATATATACAAGAGACCTAAAATTTGACATCAAAATCGGTTCATTGAATCACAAATATATACTATTTACTAATGATTTAGAAGATAAATATTAAGACTGGTCAAAAAAGATAAATATAAAGGACCGGATTTAGTAAGATACTGTGTGATTTTTAGCATGCAACAAAAATCACATGAACAACAAGAACATTGAGATGATTCTAGAGGCAACACACTCAATTCAAATAAAATAAAAAAAGCATGAAGCGCAGGAAATTTCTGTTTCCTGAACAAGAAATATTAGCTTGCCTCACAACAGTTTATTCACTCCAATTTAAGTTATTTCACGTTTTGTTGAACGCCAAAAAGTCCTCGTGCCAAACTTTCAACCAATGAATTAGCTCACTGAAAGTGTGGGGTTGTTTGTGTTTCAGGTCCATGTGTGTTAAACTATATATAGGTGGTTGCAGTACTTGGACTTTAAAGTACAAAGGCGATCGAGTGCCAATAATAAAAAGTTTAGTAGTTAAGTCAATAATAAAAAAATAATACTCCATCCAACTGATCTTATTTATAACTCTACGGCTACACCTATGCACTATGTATGAGTAAAAGTTTGTATTTAATTTTTCTGAAAATTCAATGCACTTTTTCCATCAATTAATTGGAAATGGTTTCCCTGCTCATAAAAAAAAGATGGGTATGGAAAGCTAAACATATATGGACCATCTATATTTTATGTCAACATTCTAGATTTGATTTCTTTTAATGATTTCTAAATAAAAATTATTTTTTAAAATAATGATAGTTAAGAGATTATATATATTTTAGATTATATTCTGTATCAATTAAAAAATAAAAAAAAAAGCCTTACTTTTTTATGAAAATTAAATTTAAACCGTCGAGATGAGATCTAAATAATCCATATAAGCTTAACTCTCTACTTATATTTCTTATGAGTAGGAAAATAGGTTCCCAATTAATTTCATGTTCAAAACTATCCCAAAAGACTCTTTCACAACTCTAGAATATATCATACTCATAGCGAATTTCATCTAATTTCATTTTCTAAAATTACAAAAAACTATCACAAACATTATCATAGCATATTCACTACAAAAAAAGCGGGGTTTACTAACGGTTCATTTAGTAGCAGAAAACAAAAACCGCTACTAAATAGACATTCGTAGTGGTTAATGACGAAAACTGCGACTAAATAGGTCAATTTGACCAAATTGAATATAGTGGCGTAAATTAGTAGCGGTTACTATCAAAATAACCGCTACTAAGGTCGCCCCCTTTGGCGGGAACATTAGTGACGTTAAATTAGCAGCGGTTTGGTAGCCAAAACCGTGGGTAAATAGAAGGTCATAGTTTAGTGGTGGTTTTGTTTTAAATTAGTAGCGGTTATAGCCAAACCACCACTGACTGAACGGTCGCATTAATTGAAGTGTGATATCAGTGGTGGTTTTTTTGAAGTTAGTCGTGGTTTTAGTTGAGAACCGCCACTAACGTAACAGTCACATTTATTGCAGGCACGGATTAGTGGCAGTTTTTGGTGTGTAACCACTACTATTAGTAGCGGTTATGAGGAACTGCTACTAATTGCAAGTACTATTTAACCTCCGTCGTTTCATTCGTAAATGTACGAGGAATTTGGTGAAAAAGACGTTCGCATGTGCATTCTTTGAATTTTTCGAAAATTAGAAGCAAATTCAGATTCCAGACACCAATTTAGGCACCAATCATGGCAGGGAAAGACAACCGTAATCTCGGAAAGAGGCCTTTGACTGCCGAAGAATAGGAAGAATAGCAACAGCGCCTACGACAACAGTGAGAGGAGGGGCGAATAAATGCAGAGCGGGATCGTATATCGCGAGAGCCGATTCCTGAGGCTATTATCAACCAATTCTACAATGAGAACTCGCCACAGATTCTGAATTTGGACCACTTTGAAGAATGGTTGAATGACGAGGAAAATGTGGAAGGTGAGAATAATTCTAAACAGCCCGATGGAAGAACAACCGGATATAACGAACAAGTGCAAGGTAAGAGAATTAAGTTTTTTGACACTTTTATTAGATAATTCGAATTTTTACTCGGTTTTAAAAAGATTGTGTAAATTGTTCAGACCCTTCTGGTAGTACCACGAAGAGGACGTTGACTGTGCAAGATGCGCACAACCTCCCAACTGGTCACAGGGTGAAGGTGGACTGGAACCTGTTGACCCTTCAACCTAGAGGAAATGGGGGTCAACTGTTTGACAGGTTCAGCAGGAATGTTGGCCAGAATTTCCAGCGCTTCCCGATTGACGCATTAGACTGGAGGAAGATAGATGCGGGGGCGAAGGAATTTGCGTGGAGGGAAATTGTGACGGTCGGTTGAATTGAGTTATAGTTTATTATTTATTATTTATTACTATTGGAATATTATTTGACCACTGATAAATTTCATATTTTACAGAAAAAGTTTGACGTGTGAGACATGTTCAAAAAATTTGCACAAGGGAAGATGGGTGACGATTGGAAGAACAAGAGGTTGGATCTGTTGTACAAAAGGGATGCCGATGGGAGTAGGCCGTTGTAGGAGTTGATAGATGATGTCCCTAGTGCAGTCACTCCAGATGCGTGGGAGAGATATGTCCGTTGGAGAAGGGGAGAGTTAGGAAAGGTATATTTAATAATTTAATTCTTAAGTATTTATCATTATCAAGAAATATTTTTTTATTAAAAATCATGATTAAATTTTAATTTATGTTGACAGAAGAGGTTGTAGCAAGGCGTTTACAGCCGGTCGCATCAGAAGGTTCATCATACGGCTGGCAGAAGCCAATTTCTGTCGGCTACGGAGAGATGGTATGAAGCAATAAAACTTTGTTGTTTAATTTATATTCATTTAATTGTATATAATAGTAATAAATTAATCAATAATTTCAGGAGGATGAAGCTGCCGAAGAAAGGGAAGTGACTTGTCCGAGGTTTGGCATATCCGCAAGCGCACGGGTCGTCAAAAATAGTATAGAAAAGGTTGTCGTTCCAACAGGGACTAAGACAAAAGTGGATTAATTATTGCAATTATATTATCAATTAGGTTGAGTGAGATTTTTGTATTTTGGATTTTAAAAATACCTAAAATGAAAATAACTTGACAAAAACTAAATTGAAACTTGAATTTAAGACAAAAGAAAATCTAGGATTATTTATCCACTTTGTATTTCATGATGCTTGATTGACCCTCCTCTAATGACAATTAATAAATACTAAGTTGATGTTTGAGGTCATATCCATTTGAATAACTCTCTCAAGCTTACCCAAACCTTAATTAACTCTAATATGCATAATCTCTTACTACATATTATGTTGATTAATCTCTATAAACATCCCACTTCAATTTTACAAAACTTGGTTAATGAATATCTCTATCTCATTAACAAACTCTCAATCCCAATTTGGAATTGCAAGACAAGTTTGAATTTAACCTAGTTCTATGCTTAATTAATGCTCTCTCAAGCCACTAATTAGGCTAACAAGCTAAATGTTGGCCACCACTTAGGATAAATAAAGCACAAGTTAAATTCACAACCTAATAATTATTAATCATCAAGAGAGAAAAAGTTCTAAGCATCAATCCATACAAAGCTTCAAAATAAACCTAGAACAAATTAACTAGCTACTCATAACTACAAATAAAAGCATTTCAGTCAAAATCATAATGGAAAGAAGGAAAAATTAAGGGAAGGGAGCACATATACAAATCTTCAACTTCAATTTCTCCTTCAAACCACCGACGAACAGAGGAAAAAGAAGTGTCCTAAGCCCTCAATCCAGTTGCCTCCACAGTCCTCTCGTCCTCCTGTGAAGGTTATGGACCGAAATCCAAGCTCTCCTTCTCTCTCTGATGCTCTCCTCACCCCAGCCACAAAGACGATGAATAGTGTTGCGGCGTGCTCCCTGTTCCTTCACGCGTTTTGTCTTAAAATAATTTAGGTATCCGGTTCATTGCACACTAAAACGCAGCGTCTCGTGCTCCGCATCATGTGAACCCCTTTTGTTTTCTTTTGAAATCACATATTCATTCCCTTATTTCATTCCAAACTGTACCGTTTCCAAGTTCTTGTCTTTTAGCCAATTCATTCAAAGTAATCCTTCCTCCACGTATGCTCCCAAAGAATATGATTGGATAAAGACAGGCAACAATTAACAATATAAAGTAAAGGATAGAAGTAGTCATAGTCTAAACTTTTTTTTCTCTTTTTAATTTTTTTTTTATTTTAAACTATTGTTTATTTATTTGATACTTTACTGTTAACCGATAGGAATTTATTGTTTTCTAAGCACATTTATCTTACAATTATCCATGTTTTGTTTGAAATTAATATATTTATTTGTATAATTGTTATGATAAATTGTGCTACTCCGTTTGATGCAAGGCATAGATAAATTTACAAATTTTCTCCCTCTTTTGTAGCATAAAGAAGGAGGAACAAATGGAGCATAAATCAGAGTGAAAGGACGCATGCTGGACAGGACGCCTCGGCCACCAGAACAGGGTGCTGAGGCGACCAAGGACGAACTAGGACGCCTCGGCCACCAGAACTGGGTGCTGAGGCGACCCCAACCTGGACGCCTCGGCCACCTGAACAGGGTGCCGAGGCGACTAGAGAAAAATCAGATTTTAGATTTTGGATATCATATTCGAAAATTAGGGCTTTTTGAAGACCAAGAACACGCACAATTGAGGGAGGACTGCATTTGGGACGAAATTGAGAGAGAGAAACGAACGGTGCAGAGAGAAAGATCAAATTAGGGCTTTAGAGAAGTCTTACGGCGCGAATCCGAGAGGCTTCTATAGGGTTCTTCTTTGTTCTTCTTATTCATTTGTCTTGTTTAGTAGTTGTAATCATGAATAGACTTCATATATTTGAATTCCTTTCAATTATGCGTAGCTAAACGTTAGACTAGGGTTTCTTTGAACCTCTATATGGATTGATTTTGTTAATTTCCTTTCTGTTGGTTGTTTAATGCAATTCAGTTTTGTTTTTACCTTGCTTATATTTCAAAAAGTGCCTGATCAACACTTTACTTGTTCAATGATTCATCGCTTGAGAGATGGTGTTTTATTGTAGAACTTAGGTAAAAGCATATTAGAGAGAAAACTCTTTGTTGACAGAGAAGAGATTCATCTGTCAACCTAATATCGTTAGAGTGGAATTGACGCTTAAACGTGTTTTTGTTGATTCAATAGCATGAGAGTGTGAGAATCTTTTGAACACAATTTTTCATAAATCTAATAGCATGAGAGTGTGAGGGTTTTGAAAGATAAAGATCAGATTTTTGACTCGAGAGAGCGTTTCTGATCACATTCGAATTTCAGACGAAGACTGAATGTATTAGGTAGCCACTAGAAAGGGTAATTTGGTAGAAATCATGACATATAGAGGGGATAAGGAATCCTGGGTTTCATTCTCATCGTCTTAAAAGCAGTTTTCAAAGTTCGTTTGTTTGTTTCTTATCGTTTTTATTCAAAGCAATATTTTTATTCAACTTAAGTAAACACATAATTAAATTAGTTAACTTCATTAGATTAAACCATAGTCCTCGTGGGATCGATATTTTTATACTACGTGCGACCCGTACTCTTGCGGGCGAACAAGTTTTTGGCGCCGTTGCCGGGGACTACGGCTTTAGTCTTTCAAGCGTTAATTTAATTGTGTCTTTAGTTATAGTTGATTTCTTTTCTTTATTTGTTTCTTTAATCATCTATCTTGATAAGGTTGATACTCGTTAGTTCGATTTGTCTTTGCAGGTGACTCAGTCGGCTGTATGCTAGGTGATTTGGAGGTGGTTCTTTTTGACATTGAAGAAATTCCTATTCTACAAGAACCAATTGTTCCACCTAAACCTGAACGTCAACCTTGCACTATGGCTGCAATTCGGGATGAGGAGGATCTCTCTATGGATGAGTTCTTGGAGCGAGAAGGCTTCACATACTCATCCAGTATTCAGTACCCGAACATCACTGCGAGGACATTTGAAGTTAAGCCTGTCATGATCCAGATGATTCAGATGATGGGAACTTTCAATGCAACCCAATTGGAAGACCCCACCGAACATCTGACTAAGTTCGTGGAAGTCTGTGAAAACTTCAAACAAGTCGGAGTTTCCAATGACGCTCTACGACTACGCCTTTTTCCCATGTCACTGGGGACTAAGGCAAAGGCCTGGCTCAATTCACTCCCCGAACATTCCATCACGAGTTGGGATGAACTAGCTTCCAAATTTAAGGCCAAATTTCTTCCTACAGGAAAAAGAGCAACTCAAAGGGGTGAATTACTTAACTTTCAGCAAGAGCCAGGTGAAACATTCTATGAAGCCTGGGAGAGGTTTAAAGACATGTGCCGGAATTGCCCAAGCCATGGGCAAAGATCTAACATCCTCTTAGAGGCGTTCTATCATGGGTTGACTGAGCCTACACAAGTTATGTTGAATATAGCAGCGCAAGGGAACATTAGAAAAATAAAGTGTTCTGAATTACAGCAGCTATATGAGGATGTTGCCTCTAATAACGTTCAGACCTCGCGCAGAGACAGAGCTTTCTATAAGTCACATATGGATTCTTCTGCATTAGGATCCTCATCAGATGGCTCTAAAGACATCAGTGCTTAGTTAGAAGCTATTACTCGGAGATTTGACAAATTAGAGATGAAATTTGAAAATCATCTCCCAAGAGGTGTTCATATGCTTCAAGGCTCTACCCCGTCATGTGAGACTTGTGGTGAAGGGCATAGTGTAGTGGATTGCCCCTATGCAATTGAGACCCTGAATTACATGAATAATTCCAATCGGAATCCTCAAAGCAATCCCTATTCCAACACCTATAATAAAGGGTGGAGAGATCATCCAAATTTGTCATGGAGAAATAGTACCAGTCTCAATCCACCTATAGCTTCCTCTTCATATAAATCCCAAGCACCCCTCGGATTTACCGCTCAACCACCTAAGCCTCAAGAGGAATCTAGGATTGAAAAGATGTTTTCTCAGCTCTTAGAAGCAACTAATGCAGCCAATGCCAAGATTTCCCTACACGACACTGCCATCAAGAACCTTGAAGTGCAAATGGGACAGGTTTCTTCCCAACTAAACATCTTAACACAGAATGGATTGCCTAGTGACACAATCCCTAATCCGAAGAGTGATGGCAAAGAAGAGTGCAATGCTATCATGTTGAGAAGTGGAAAGAATTATGAACAAGCGGTTGCTTCAAACATGAAAATTCAACCAGTGCAAGATCCATCTAGTGTTGATGTAAAAAAGGTTGATACAGATATTGCAATAGAAGATGAGGCCTCTAAAAAGAGCAAACAAGTTACAAAGAACCTTAATGATGTGGTTAAAGGCTCTACGTATCCCAAGCCTAACGAGGAAGATAAGAGGCAAAAGATCTTCACTCCTTTCGTGCCCCCACTTCCTTATCCTCAAAGGTTCAAGAAGAAGGATGAAGACACCCAATTTAAAAAGTTTGTTGACATGTTCAAGCAGCTTCATGTCAACATTCCTTTTGCTGAGGCACTTGAAAGTATGCCTAAATATGCCAAGTTCCTCAAAGATGTGCTATCCAAGAAGAGGCGGTTCAACGAGTTTGAAACTGTGGCTCTGACAGAAGGGTGTTGTGCAGTGATCCAGAGAAAATTACCAGCCAAACTTAAAGATCCAGGAAGTTTCTATTTTCCATGCAATATCGGAACCAACTTCACTGGAAAAGCTCTATGTGACTTAGGAGCTAGCGTTAATCTCATGCCACTAGCTGTATTTAATCAATTGGGGCTTGGTGAGCCACGACCTACCACAGTCACCCTTCAATTTGCTGACCGTAGCATAGCTAAACCGCGTGGCATTATAGAAGATGTGTTGGTAAAGGTTGACAGGTTTATATTCCCTGCAGATTTCATTGTCATAGATTGTGAAGTAGATTGGAAAATTCCAATCACCCTTCCTAGCCACAGCAAGAACGCTCATTGATGTAGAAAAGGGTGAAATTACTTTGCGAGTAAATGATGAGCAAGTTGTCTTCAACATGTCTCAAGCACTAAAATTTCATGAGGATGAACATAGTCAGTGTTACTTTACTGATATGTTAGGAGATGTGATTCAAGAAGAACATCATGAGCCAATTATCAAAAATCCTTCAGAAGCACTCTTGACTGGAGAAAAGGAACTTAACCATGCCAAGCAGGGCAAATGTGAAGAGACATTAGGTATTGGAGCATTCCCTCATACTAAGTTCAAACTTTTTGAGCCACTTGATGCCTCTACGGCACTGAGTTCTTATATGAAGCTGTCTAGGGAAGCATCACCAATGCTTGAGAATAGAATTCTGCAACTCAATGAGATTGAGGAATATCAATTTATTAATCATGAGCATGCTAGATTTGACAAAGAGATGGTTAAGAGGCCACCTGATAGAAAAACTGTTCCTGAATATTTTGAGCCTGAACAACAAGTGCTTCTCTACAAATCTAAACTGAAGTTGTTCCCAGGCAAGCTTAAATCAAGATGGTGTGGACCGTTCACTGTGGTGCAAGTGTCAGAGTTGGGGAATGTTGAACTTGAGAACAAGAAAGGTGAAAGATTTCATGCTAACGGACAATGCTTAAAGCAGTATTGGGGAGGAAACGTGGATTGCCCGATATCCACTATATACCTCAAGAACCCACCATAAGTCCTGAAGAGTCAGGCTGAAGACTATAAATCAAGCGCTTCTTGGGAGGCAACCCAAGTTCTGAAACTTGTTTTTATAATTTTGTTTGTTTTATTTTAATTTTGTTAGTAGAGTTATATTTGGTCTTTCTCCTGCAGGTTTAAGTTGTGTCGTATGTGAAGATAGAAACGAGAATACAATAGCTCATCATGGAACGTGCAGAACTAATACTATGAGTTGTGAAATCTGCTCTTCCACCACCAGCCGCTCAAACCCAAAGAAGAGGATTAAGCTTGAGGAACTACGAAGGGGAGTATTTCTTACTTTTCACTGAATTCTCTAGCACTTATAGGCTTACTGATGATATGCGTCTCATTGATATACCCTAGTTTACTCTTAATTTTTGTTTCTTCTCTGCTATGTTGAATTTCACAATGAGGACATTGTTAGATTTAAGTTGGGGGGATATTGTATTAAATTCTTTGATAATGTCATCTCATAAACTTGAACTTTTGTTTGATAATTTTATTGATAACTCCTATGCTTATCAAATGTGTTAATAAGTCCAATGATGTGATAAAGATTGACTGACATTTAGAATAGCAGAAACCATACTTTACATGCTTGTCAGTTGAATTGTATGGTTACATATCACTTTACTAAATTCTTTTGAGTAATAATATCCACCATTAGAATTAGAAATAGTTTTGAAAATTTTAATCAAGGAAATTGATAGTAATCAAGGTTATGTATTGATTTTTAATCTTGTACTTTTACAACCAATTTTAGTATTTATAGTGCTTATTTGATTCTCACTAAAATTTTGAAAATAAGTTAGACTAACATGGGTAGTAAGAAAAATATATAAAGTCTTTTGGTCAATCCCAAATTTGAAAAAAAAAGAGTATATACAACTCCGCTAGCATCTAAAGACTCGACTTAGTAACCGGGGGCACTTCATCACCAATGTTGGCACTCGCGTCAAACGGTTGAGTCAAAGATAGTTAAGAGTTGGGCAGAAAAGCCTCTTGATCTTGTTGGAGTAACTGAGTAACCGGTGCTGCATCACCCATGTGCAGGGTCGCGTAAAAAGGGGACCTACAATAATTCAAGATATAAAAAAAAGAAAAAGAAAAAGAAAGAACGAAAGAAAGAAGTACAAAAATAGAAAGAAAAGTAAAAAGCAAGAAAGTAAAAATCAAGTTTGGGGGAGATTTAAAAGGCAATAAAATAAAGTGTAATTTACTACCATGTGAAATCTAATGAGTTTTTGAAGTTTTAGGAACATGCTTTTCAAGAGGAATGTATTTAGAAAAAGGTTGTTAGGGTACTTGGTTAGAGGTTTGTATGTAGCTTAGATTGCCATTGATGACTAAGATGAGAATTGAAGAAACTATTTTTGATTCTATCACACACATGCACACTCTGGAATTTGGAAGAGAATTGTTCAATTATACAATGCATACTGGTTTGTATGTAGATATGGTTATTTGAGGTTCTAAAAAGAATGAAAATCTCTGAGGACTTACTAAACACATGAGATAGGCAGAAGAGTTGTTTGAGCTTTGCTTGAGGAAAAGCAAAAGTTTAAGTTTGGGGGTGTTAACCGATAGGAATTTATTGTTTTCTAAGCACATTTATCTCACAATTATCCATGTTTTGTTTGAAATTAATATATTTATTTGTATAATTGTTATGATAAATTGTGCTACTCCGTTTGATGCAAGGCATAGATAAATTTACAAATTTTCTCCCTCTTTTGTAGCATAAAGAAGGAGGAACAAATGGAGCAGAAATCAGAGTGAAAGGACGCATGCTAGACAGGACGCCTCGGCCACCAGAACAGGGTGCCGAGGCGACCCCAACCTGGACGCCTCGGCCACCTGAACAGGGTGCCGAGGCGACCAGAGAAAAATCAGATTTTAGATTTTGGATATCATATTCGAAAATTAGGGCTTTTTGAAGACCAAGAACACACACAATTGAGGGAGGACTGCATTTGGGACGAAATTGAGAGAGAGAAACGAACGGTGCAGAGAGAAAGATCAAATTAGGGCTTTAGAGAAGTCTTACGGCGCGAATCCGAGAGGCTTCTATAGGGTTCTTCTTTGTTCTTCTTATTCATTTGTCTTGTTTAGTAGTTGTAATCATGAATAGACTTCATATATTTGAATTCCTTTCAATTATGCGTAGCTAAACGTTAGACTAGGGTTTCTTTGAACCTCTATATGGATTGATTTTGTTAATTTCCTTTCTGTTGGTTGTTTAATGCAATTCAGTTTTGTTTTTACCTTGCTTATATTTCAAAAAGTGCCTGATCAACACTTTACTTGTTCAATGATTCATCGCTTGAGAGAGGGTGTTTTATTGTAGAACTTAGGTAAAAGCATATTAGAGAGAAAACTCTTTGTTGATAGAGAAGAGATTCATCTGTCAACCTAATATCGTTAGAGTGGAATTGACGCTTAAACGTGTTTTTGTTGATTCAATAGCATGAGAGTGTGAGAATCTTTTGAACACAATTTTTCATAAATCTAATAGCATGAGAGTGTGAGGGTTTTGAAAGATAAAGATCAGATTTTTGACTCGAGAGAGCGTTTCTGATCACATTCGAATTTCAGACGAAGACTGAATGTATTAGGTAGCCACTAGAAAGGGTAATTTGGTAGAAATCATGACATATAGAGGGGATAAGCAATCCTGGGTTTCATTCTCATCGTCTTAAAAGCAGTTTTCAAAGTTCGTTTGTTTGTTTCTTATCGTTTTTATTCAAAGCAATATTTTTATTCAACTTAAGTAAACACATAATTAAATTAGTTAACTTCATTAGATTAAACCATAGTCCTCGTGGGATCGATATTTTTATACTACGTGCGACCCGTACTCTTGCGGGCGAACAAGTTTTTGGAGCTAAAATATTTTTCTTTTAATTTTAAAACTAACAAATTTATTATCAAATCCCCAAATCATGCATAAAATTGATATCTTTTTAAATCCTAACAAAATCACTTTAATTTTGCATAAATGACTCCCAAAATATACCCAAAATATATATTAAATCTAATAAAAAATAAGGAGTCATCAGGAAGAAATCTACATACGGCCTTTTCTACCACCAGAAACACATGCACATTGACTAAAGTGCAACATCCAGGGAGGCTGAGGAGCAAATTATAAGAATTTAGTTTCATTTATTTAGGTTTATCATATTTTTTATAACAATTATATTTGTAGAAAAGTCTAATATATGTTGTGTGTACAGGCTAGAATTGAAGAAGCAGAGAGAGAGAGTTCAGGAGTCGCAAGGGGATAATATAGACCCCACTGCCTCACTCAGAGCCGTCCTTGGGACCCGTGAGCACCCAGGCCGGTGCGGGGGTTAGGTTTTGGAGCCATACCGTCGATGGTGTATGGCCGGAATGGGGCGTCAAGTAGAGCCCAGTCTGTACCGGGCAGCCACGCACCCTCCAGCCCTTCTATGATGAGCGATCCAGAGTATGAGGCTCGGATGAGGGAGCGGTTGACCCAGGAGATTACAGATCAGGTGTACGATAGATTAGAGTCTTGGGTGGATAGTGCCAACAGTGTACTCGACCGGATATTGCAGAGGGTTGACCCAGGTGGACCACCTATGCGTTTACCACTACCTCCACGTCCACCGAGACCAACGCGCAACCGTTCTCCAGGATCGCAGCTAGAGGGCAGTCAGCCGAATGACACTCAGTCGGATGCGTAGTTATAGGGTTTTTTTTAGTTAGATGTTTGTAAATTCAGGACTATTGCACCTTTTTATTTGTAGTAAAACTTGTGTTTATTTTTGATATAATTGCATAAATATCTAAATTTTTGTTGTGATGTTATTTATATTTGAAAATATGATGTTATTTATACTTGAAAATATAATCGAAGTTTTTTTATATAATGGCCATTAATATGGAAAAAAAAGTTCGTAACATTAATAAATACGTTTTAACGTTAATAAATGAAAATTCCAATGGTCAGAACCATTAGAAGTGGTTTAAAACTGCTACTATATTAGTAATGCATTTAGTGGCGGTTTAAAACAGCTACTAAATGCGAAATAAAATAAAAAGGTTGGAACGTTAAAAAATGAAAAATTCCAAAGGTCAGAAACATTAGTAGGGGTTTGTAACCACCACTAAATTAGTAATGAATTTAGTGGCGGTTTATAACCGCCACTAAATGTGAAATAAAATAAAAAGGTTGGAACGTTAATAAATGAAAATTCCAACGGTAAGAAACATTAGTAGCGGTTTGTAACTACTACTAAATGAGTAGCGAATTTAGCGGCGGTTTTTAATCGCTACTAAATTCATCAAAGAAACGGTAATAAGTTTTTGTTTCTGTTAAACCGCTACTAATGTTAGCTGGCCATTGGATTTTTCATTTATAAACGTTGCAACTTATTCATTTCATTTCACATATCTGTCAAACTTCAATCCTTCCATTTTTTGATAATATTTTCACTCATATAATGGATAGATCTTGAATCAATTTGCCACGTACGTCCTCCCGCTATATGGTTGGTTTGAACCGTTTTTAGATTTTGCTTTCGACCACTCAAATGTCAACAATAATATTCTTTGCCCTTGTCCAACATGTAAATTCATGAAGTGGCATCCAAGAGATGTTGTGTTTGAACATCTTATTGTGAAACAATTCCCATCCAATTACACTATTTTGGGGATTCATGGGGAGAACGATGATGATGATGATGATGACGGTGAACAAGCTATTGCAACGTCTCAGGTTAGATTAATGTAGATCGACGATCACGAAGATCATGTAGATCCAATCGATGATGTCGTGCATGATGTTTTTGGTGCGCAACGTGACAACATTGGTACTGAAGAAGGTGTTGACGGACCACTGCCAGAGTTTTTCCGAAACGAAGCCGTTAGGAATTTTTTTGACCTTATGACGGAAGCAGATAAGCCATTGTTTCCAGGTTCTACTAATAACTGCAAACTTTCATTTATAGTTAGATAATTAAATCGTCTATTTTACACTAAAATATTGTTTACTCAGGGTGCAATAAATACTCTAAGCTTTCATTTCTAGTCAAACTCTATCACATCAAGTGCTTGTGTGGCTTTAGCGATAAGGGGATGTCAATGCTGGTAGAATTATAGGGAGATGCATTTTCTGAGGCAGAAATCCCACCTTCATTCTATGAAGTGAAGAAGACTATCAACAAGTTGGGATTGAACTACACTAAAATTCATGCATGTCCGAATGATTGTATGCTGTTTTGGGGAGACGATGCCCAGTTGGACAGATGTAAGCGGTGTAACACGTCTCGGTACAAACAGGAAAAGAGGGGTCGATGGGCAACCAAGAAGCCTGCGAAGATTCTTAGATATTTTCCATTGACTCCAAGACTTCAAAGGTTGTATACTTCATTTAAAACGGTGGAGCACATGCGGTGGCATTCATCAGAGCCCAACGTGGATGGGAAGTTGAGACATCCTAGGGATGCTGAGGCTTGGAAAGCATTTGATGCTGAATTCCTGGAATTTGCTGCGGACCCAAGAAATGTCCGCTTAGCTCTCGCATTAGATGGCTTCAATCTGTTCGGGAATCTTAGCACTACTTACAGTATATGACCTATTGTATTGATACCCTACAACTTGCCCCATTGGATGTGTATGAAACAAAGCTCCTTCATTCTTTCGATGATTATTCCGGTGAAGAGAGCTCCTGAAAATGATATAGATGTCTACCTTCAACCGTTACTACAAGAGTTGAAGGAACTGTGGAATAACAGAATTGAGACGTTTGGCGCTTACAGTAAGACGCTATTCACACTCCATGCGTCTTTGTTGTGAATAGTGAGCGATTTCCCCGGACTTGGCACATTATCTGGTTGGAACGTGCATATAGGGTTAGTTTGTTTTAACTATAACTTTGATCAAGACTTTGTTCGCAAGTGGTGCTTCATGGGTCACCGCCGATTCCATCCTGGAGGTCACAGGTTCAGGTTGCAGAAAATTAGATTCAACGGATCATAGCAAATGAGAGATCCCCCTGTGTTGTTGTCCGGTGCAGATGTTCTTCAATAGCTTGAAGATGTTGATGTACAATTCGGGAAGCAAGTTGACGTTCAGCTTGGTGGCAGAAGGCCTCGTGGCCAGTCCCATGGTGGGGATAACGTGCAGTAATGGAGAAAGAGGAGCATTTTCTTTCAGCTCCCTTATTGGAAATCTAATAAGCTTCGCCATTGTCTAGATGTCATTCATATCGAGAAAAATGTGTGTGACAATGTTTTGTACACGTTGCTAAACGAGTCCAGAAAGTCCAAGGACCATCTGCAAGCAAGGAAAGATTTCATGGTGATGGGAACACGTCACGACGCCTGGCCAAATGAGAATGATAATTTTGCCCCAGCCTTATTCAAACTCACAAGAGCCAACAAAGAAATATTCCTATCCACACTTAAGGACAATAAGGTTCCTGATGGTTATAGCAACATCTCAAGATGTGTCGAAATGCAGGCTAAGAAGATTGACGGGTTGCAAAGCTATGACTGCTATGTTTTGCTCCAGCAATTCCTACCTCTGGCAATTAAAAGCACACTGCCCCCGGATATGTCAAATGTTTTGGTTCAACTCAGTTCTTTCTACCGACGAATGTGTGCAAAGGTTTTGGATGCAGCAGAGTTGGATCAGTTGCAGGAAAAAATAGTTCTAACACTGTGTCATATGGAGATGATATTTTCGCCGTCTTTCTTCACTGTTATGGTCCATCTCATTGTCCACTTCATTCAAGACGCAAAGCTGGGTGGCCCTGTTCAATACCGTTGGATGTATCCTATAGAGAGGTGGGTTGATTTATTGCTCCAGTAATTTCATGATTTTTGTTTCAGTAATCTGATTGTAATTGCAATTACAGATAACTAGGGAAATTGAAGTCGTACGTGAGGAACAAAGCATCTCCAGAGGGTTCAATAGCAGAGGGTTACATTGGTGAAGAGGTGTTAACATATTGTTCGCGGTATTTTGATGACATCGAGATCTCGTTCAACCGCCCTCCTCGCATTTATGACAGCCCCACCAATGTCCACTCACCTTGTAACACATTAGCCAGTCGGAAAGCCAGTTGGAGGAAGTCAGTATTATAAGCTCACTCCAACTGAGAGGTTGCAAGCCCACAGACATGTTTTGACAAATTGCCCTCAAGTCGAGCCATACATTCAGTAAGAATTATAACACTACACACGCATCGTATTATCTTATGTATTAACCACGAAATCCTCTGATTTGTTATTTTGAATTTAAGGGATTTCCGGTGTTATGTTAAACGCCAGCTATGCGATCATCTGCTGAAGTGGATAAAAAGGTCCATTGTGAGTTTCCAGATTAGTTTGCACGCAGGATACTCAACGACAACAATCCTCATTCACTTGAGATGATAAATTTAGCAATTGGTCCGCTCGATTTTGTCAAGAGATATACGGCATACAACGTCAACGTCAACGGTTTCAAGAGATATACGGCATATAACGGCAACGGTTTCAAGAGATATACGGCATACAACGTCAACGGTTTCATGTTTAGCAATTAGCAATTGGCTCACGTGATACTAACATGCAATTTGGAGGCGTATCATATTATGGGAAGCTCGTTGATATCATTGAGCTAAACTATCAAGGTCATTTCACTGTGCCTCGCTTCAATTGTATGTGGGTGGACACCAGAACTTCTCGAGGCATTACGGATGAAAGCTTGGGCATCACATCTGTCAATTTCTCAAGACTCATTCACACAGGGGAAGTACCAGATGACGAGTCGTATATTATTGCCTCACTAGCGCAACAAGTTTACTATGTGCAAGATCAGAAACACAAAGATTGCCGCATGGTGATTCATATGAAGCCCAAGGACCTCTACGAAATGGGTGAGGAAGATGATCTGAAACTAGACAGCCAGCATTTTGAACCTGAAAATTTCGAAAACCTCATTCCGGAAGAAGACTGGCATTTACCAGTAGTTAGGTGAGTCTGTTCACTACAAATTTATTATACAATTTTCCATTTACATTATTATTATTATTAGAAATTGATATATGCGTTTATTTTCTTCTCAAGTGGGAGCAAGAAGATGATTGAAGCGACAATTCTTTTTTATTTTGTAGCATTTACCATAACGGTGTGTATGAAACATTAATATATGTCTTTTCTTAAATGAATATTCAAACATTTCCTTTTATCAATTTTTTTTTCAATTTCATAGAATTAGTAGCGGTTAGAGAAACGCTACTAAATACGTGTTATTAGTAGCGGTTACTAAAGTAAACAAACCGCTACTAATTAGCACCTCCAGCGCCTATAAATACCCACCCCTTTCCTTATTTTCTAACATCCTCATTTCCTTCCTTCCTCATTCCTCCTCCTTTCCTCCTTCTTTGCTCCTTCCGTCTTACCATATCCCAATTTTCCCATCAAATTTTTTAATTTCTGATCTGTTTTTTATTATTATTTTTATTTAATCTTATATTATTGTGTATACTCACTTCTTTTTTATTTTTTATTTCAAGTGAAAATTGGCATTATCTTTATTTGTATAATGTAAAATATGACTGTTGTTATTATAGTCAATTATTTTTGTAGTATTAATTATTAATTTGACATATACTTTTATATTTGCTATCTTAATTTTTTTTTGTATGTGTGAGTGCTAAATAATTCAATTCTCGATAATTTTACAAATTATTGCTAAAAAATTACAGTAGACGTGGAAAAAAATTTTTAGTATTTTTTTACATTCAGTTGCGGTTTACATGACTGCCAGTAACGTTCCCAAACGTTAGTGGCAGTGGAAAGCGTGACTAATATTTTCGAAACCAACCACCACTAAACTTGCAAGAGGTTAGTAGCGGTTTCAAACCGCAGCTAATATATAAAATATTAATTCATGACTTTTTTTTACCTTAGTAGCGATTCTCCTAACCGCCACTAATGTAAACCCGATGGCGACATTTTAATTTACTATTTAGTGGCAGTTATAGTTACCGCTACTGATTTAGTAGTGTCGTTGACTGTTGTAGCAGGGGTTCTTAATAACCGTGACTAAATGTTTGTCATGGTAGTTTTACTAGCGGTTTTGAGAACTACCAGTAATATCTTAGTAGCGGTTCTAACCGCTACTAAATGACGTTTTTAACTGCTACTAAATGCCGCTTTTTTGTAGTGATTGAACAAGTAAAAAAGTGGTTACCTCTTATCAAGTAAGGAAATATAGTTAACAAGTTTCAAGTCAAGCCACTAACAGAATCAATTTCCACAAGTCAACACCATCACACATTAATTTAAAACTAATTGATTGATTAAAACAATTATTAGAGGCTTAAACTCGCTCTATCCCAACCTATTACTAAAAAGATACTTCAATTAACCCAAAACAAATCCAGGTACATATCATCCACTCACTTTAATTAGGTCCAACTGGTCCCATATAAATCCCACATACAAGCCTAGGCAGAGAAGTGTTTACCACAAAACCCTAGCTCAAATCCAGGCCGGAGATAAGAGGGAATTTAAGGGCACAACATTGTCTACACAATTTCTTTACAACTCAGCGCAGACCTACAATCCAATTACATGTATAATCATTTTACATATTAATCTAATATACATATGTATATCCATATGAAAAGTCCAAGTCAAATTCTAACACAACTTTGTACATAGGAAAATAACAACAATTATTAAATACTCCTCTTTAAGTTCTTATTTTCTTATTTAAAATTTCTAGAATCATTCACTTTCGCAGGCTCACCCTTTGCTTCAATGAACTATGCTTTGGCGAATGCGTCATTTGCTTAGGCAAACATAGCATCATATATAAAAAGGGGTCTGAGTTAAAAAAATCATAATTAATTCCACACACCTCCAGAAATTATAAATTGGGATTGTTTAAAAAACTTGAGATGTCTATTTTCTAATGTAAAAAGAAACACCAAAAGATATTACAATTTGACTCTTGAAATATCCTAATTCTAAAGACTGCTCAAAATGTAAAAAAAGAAAAAAAATACGCTTAATAATTACCTTTGAGTTATATACCTCAACCAAACAAAATAATACCTAACTTAAAAAATTTATAACTAGACAAATATCTGAAATAAATAAATTATGACTTTTTAGAAAGCTTGGGATATCTATTTTCCACTGCACAAATAATCACTAAAAAAAGATCATTTGGTCCTTGAAAACACTTAATCTCCGATCATAAATATTAGTGTTTATAAGCCTCAAACCTCCAAATTCAACTACTCAATCACTCATTTTTATCTCTTACTAAAGCTTATTCAATTCAAAGCCTAGATATTAATTTACAGAATGTTACAGAATCAACTAGCTAGAACATGAACAAGAGTGTTTTCACAAGTTGATCCTTCAATTTTTAATCTAGTACCCCTACTTTTCTAATAAGTTTTCTCACCTCATTCGAAGCCAATCATGCCTTTAACACTTTCATCAGATATCATAACATAGAAATCTTGTAAGCTCCTACCCAACATTATTTAAAAGTTGAACCCTGGCTTTTTTGTGCACAAATAATGGTTTGAAACGCTCTTGTTGGTCACATCACTCAGTTTATGTTTGTTATCCTCAATGGGGGAATACAAAATGTGGATATTATATTCTCTGACGTGGATTTATTGAAGCCGGTGTGGTTAACAAATTAAATTAGGTGATTAGATACTAAATCCCTAAGTAAGATTTATTGCTGTAGTTGGTTTCAACAGTTTAATTGTTGCTTATTACCTTGTGATAGATTTAATCCTAAAAGAATTAAAGAATGATGAAATGTATACTGTAACATTCCAAATTTTATTTTTGGCATTTAGGTAATTTAGGATTATATTTACTAATTAGTTTGAGAGGTAAATTATTCAGTATTTGAAGTATATGAAAACATAGAATTGAGAAAATGATGAAAATATGATTGGAAATTTGAGGAGAAAACACTAGTTAAGATAAAATGAATGCAATGAAATTTCAATTTATCAAATTATTTGTCATGAAAAAGAACTAAAATGAACCCAAATTTCAATTTATCAAATTATTTATCAAACCATACAGTCACATGGTCTTGGTTCTTGCTTAAATGGTTGATACAAGGAAATTAGAATTAGGTTTTGGTTGTGAAATTATGATTTATGGATATGAGGCTCCTAAATTCGAATTGTTCAAATTATTTAAGTTTATTTGAATTTATATGGGTGACTGAATGGTTTAATCTTGAGATTAATGATGAAAAATCAATATTGAAATTTTTTTGTGAATTTTAAGTTTGAAAATTTGGGTTTTTGGAATTTATTTGCATGAGTGGAGGTTATCTATTCATTGGAAATAATTATTGAAGGTTAGAGAAATTTAGATATGACAATTGCACCATTAAATTTAAGTGAAATGATTTATTTAGGTTTGTTGGACGTATTATGGAATTTTTATGAATTGTTCTTAATGCTTGTGGTGAAATGTGAATATTGGAAATTTTTGGTAAGACACTAATGATGGAAGTTGGTGTTTTGAAGAAATTGAGTAGATAGTTATAAGGGTTAAGGTGCATTTTGGCCAATAAAGTATTGGCCTAGGAGCGTCTGACACAATTATGTTTTGAAGGGTTCTTGTATGCCAATAAAATTTTAAAATAGAGCATATTGGCCAACGCTGTTAACAAGCACTTAACTGCCTCTGTTTGTGCTAACGTGGTGTGACACGTGTCATCGCACAAGTGGACACGTGTCTCGTCATGTCAGCACAACAGTTGACATGTGTCTTACCATGTCATCACAGAAACTGATACATGTCACGACACGTCAGCACAAACAGAGGTCGTTAAGTGTTTCTTAACGGCGTTGGCCAAAATGCCCCATTTCAAAAATTTATTGGCATACAAAAATCCTTTTAAACTTAATTGTGCCAGACGCTCTTGGACCAATATTTTATTGGCTAAAATTCACATTAACCAATAGTTATTATAGAATTACTCTAATGAGTTAGAAAGATTAAATGTAAAAGGGAAACATGATTGGGATGATAATTTGAGGTATAATTGATTTATGAATATTGCTCCTAAGGATTAAAGGGAGCAAATTTTAGAAATTTTAAGATAATTGAAAGGAACTATTTTGGTCAAAGACTTAGAAACTAAAATTTGGAAGGAGTACCCACTGTTATGAAATGAATGAGTATCCAAATTGGTTAAATTGTATGTAAAGAAAGATTTGTTGATGTATTTAAATTATTAAAATTTGGGGCATGATTGTGGAGTGTTGTTTGGGGTTTTGTTTCCTTGAAGTTATAGGGTAATATGTGATGCTCGATGAAACTTATCAATTGGTACTGTAAAAAGTATACATTTCCCAAATTTTAGATAGGAAGTGACTATAATATGAGGTTGAATACTAAATATGATTTTGGAGATTCTAAAATTTTAATTGGTACTTTATATTAGCTAAGTATTTTGACTGGGAAAGTAGAGTAGAGAATTGTTCAATAAGGGATTTTCGGAATGAAAAGTGAAAACTAAATTAGAACTTATAATCTGATATTTCAAGGAATACATTTTCTTAGCTACAAAGTTGTTACAAATTACAGATTTATGATTTTATACGGTGAATCATAGTTTTGTTACAATTGGAGGAAATTTTAGATAGGAAAATTAGGAACTAATGAGCTTGATATGTGTTATATTAACTTAATCAAGCCTAGGAGTGGTAATTTTTTTACATGAAGCATCAATTGGGCTTTAGATGGGACTAGGTCCTTAAGTAGTAATCGATTTGGTACTTGATTAGTTACTAATCATGTGTATGTATTACATGTTGATTTTAGAAGCTAGTTATTGACATTTATCATGGGACGTAATTGTGGTAATTTTATGTTTGACTCCAAAGAGGTAACCGCCAACTACTTGTCATATGTGTGTATGTGTTGTTGGTAAGAGTATTCTAAAACTCTTACAACTTGTAGATTTTGGTGATACATGTGAAATATATGACTTTAAAATAATTATTTTTATATATACCTCCATGTGGGATTCTCAATATTGAACTTGGCATATTTTGTGGTTGTATCATGATTTTGGAAATAATATATTTGGGGTTTTGGAATTATTACATTACATGAGTTTTTGAAACAATGGAAAGGCCAAGTGCCTAGTTTTGGTGAAAGTTGCATTATGTTGATATGCATATGTGGTTTGAAAGTTGGCATGCTGGTGTATTGGTTATTCATACTATCACATGATTGAGAGTACTGGCTGTCACCCAAGAGGGGGGGTGAATTGGGTGATAGGATAAAATTAAATCCTTTTTGAATTCTTTAAACTCTTACTGAGAATATTTCAAAATATGAAATGGACTGACAGATATAAAAGGATAGACTGGAAATTAAGAGTATAGGGAAGAGATAATGCACACAAGATTTATCCTGGTTCGGTCAACTCAGACCTACATCCAGTCCTCAGGCTCCCCCTGAGATTTCCACTACCCTCTTGTTTAATCCTGGCACAAGAGAAGCCTACTACAGGTTTTACGAGCACAGGTTCACCTGCCAACCTTTACAGAGTTTTAGAATCTTCTAAACACTCCCCCTTACTACCCGTAAGGTTACCACCCAGTTCACAAAGCACCAAGCTAAGGAACTACCTCAAACAGAAGAGGATTTTAATAATAAAGTTCACTCAATGAACAGATTGTGATAAACACTTAAGAACAAGGTTGTGTATAATGAAATACAAGATAGAGCTTAATAATCTGAACAAAGAATAACTCTAGCTCTTCTTTTCTAATGCTCTCAGTCTGAGAAATTTGCAATTCTGTATAGAGCCCTGTTCATCTCTCGTTGTTTTTCGTGTATGCGTTGTGTGCGCGTCACCTTGTTCCAGAAGTCTTCAAGTCTTTCTATGGAGTATTATATTTTTCTATCCGTTGGAGACTTGGAGAACTAGCCGTTGGAAATTTGCTTCAACTAATCTTGCAGAGGATAAGACAGGAGAGACAGAAACTGTGAGTAACGTTATCCTGCTGCTACCTGCTACTGTACTTGCATGTCAGCGTATTCAGTAGCGCTAATATTATTTGCTATCGCTAGCTTCATAGTGTGATCTGCACTTAAACTGTTAGCTAACCAAATAGTCATATATTGCACAGAGGTTACTATCGCAAGCTTAACCCATTAGCTCAATGAGATGAAGACAATATAAGGAATATCAGAGCTTTTTATTGATAGCATATTCTCTTGGATTAGAAAGCATTTCATCAGCATAGATTATCTCTATCGATTGCAAATTCATTATCGCTATTATCCTTCAGGATACTATCATCTAAGTATTCAGATATTTCCAGGTATCCTATTATCGATAGCTCAATCCATTATCGCTAGCAACTACTTTAGCTCATTTGACGCTCAGGCACTTTCTATCTAAATGATTTATTATCTGAAGCACTTTTGTTATCGATAGCTTAACCTGTTATCGCTAGCTGATTTCATTAGATCAAGAACTTGGGTTATCTTTCTGCTAGCTGAGTTATCAATGAACTTCTAGCGATGGATTCTTTCTTAGCGATAGAGAATGACTTAGCGATAGATAATGACTTTGATATTTCTAAGTCTTCACTTGCTATTCCTTTCTATCAATTTGCTATGGAGATTTACTTAGCGATAGAGACTTTCATTCTTATTGATCTGCTAAGTTATCATTTCTTATTAGCGATATTTTTCATAGATCAGTCTTCATCAAAACTTAAGATTCTAACAATGATAAGGTACCATGTCAGCCCACATGAACTTATGATACTGTACAAGATAATGTGACCCCTTTGTGGTTTTGGGTATGGGAATATGACCCCGTCGAGTTCCACCCCTCTGTGATTCTAGGTATGGGAATGTGACTTCATTAAGGTCCACCTTATCTGTCTAGTGGTAGGGGATAAACCATAATGATACGCAAAGCGATCGTTTTTGATATATGTGAAACATGTATATGATCTGCTTTGAGAAAGCAATTGTATATCTATATGCATGGGATTTGAAATGATTGTTGTATTAAATGTGTTGATACATATGATTATATGTACATCTTTCAAAGTTTATATGTTATAGTTTCACACTTAACACCTTGCTAGGACATGCTCACATATAGGCAAGTAGAAAGCATGTTGCTAGAGACATTGTCTCACCTCATTGCTTAATCCATTTAAGTGATAGTTTGGGTTTAGAGTCACGGGGAAAGGAGCCAGCTATAACTCACTAGTAAGAGTGAGGGTCTACAGCTTAGTAGTGATTATATAATACCACATAGATATTAGTCATATTTACTTTCGCTTCTCCATTTTTATTTTGAATTTATAAATAATATCTGCATGGTTTAATTGTATTACTGAGACTGGTCCACTTCTGACATAAAGCCCTAAGGCCTTCTAAAAAAATTCATTGTTTATAGGTTTGTTGGTAACCTCATTATGGCGGGTGACTTATCCTTATGTGGTTTGATTTGGTATGAGTTGGATGATGATATTGTGTTAGGATAGATTTATTTAAGTCGACTTTCTAATGCTTGTGAGGATTTTCTCTAAGCATTTTTCATGATTTACTGTTGGTGTTATGATTAATATGTTTAGGAGTTTACCTAAGGGATTTTTAAAGAAAGGCATAATTGTGATTTGCAACTTGATTTTTAATTACTATTTAGATGAGTCTTTTTAACACGGTAAACTTGGTAATATTTTTAAGGAAATTTTTTTATAACTATGTTAGTTAGGTTTTTCCTTTCTAACATAGTTATCTTATTTGCAATTGTTAAGAATTTTAGGAAAATCTTTTATAACTATGTTAGCTAGGGCAATCCCTTTCTAACATAATTATATTACTTATATATTTCACTCAGTTTTAAATAACTATATTAGCTCACTTTTTCTGATATAATTATTGAGTTTCAAAACGTAATTTTTTTATATAACCATATTAGCTGCTTCCTTTTTTAACATGCTTATGCCTAGTAAACATTGAAATATGCATGGTAAAAGAAAGTTTTGAGATATGGTAGAATTTTATAATCATGTTATGTAATGCTTTTTTAACATGGTTAGTGATTTTCATGAAATTACTATAATCTTTTTCTATCCATAATAGGGTATTCCCAGTTATTCTAGAAAGTTTCTTTCCTACCATGGATAGTGTTTAAATGGTTAGCAAAAGCCTTTCCTTAATTATGATAGTATAACTTGCCTCACTTGGTAAATTCTTTTCTATCATAGTTAGGAAAATCTATTTGGATTGAAAGGAAACTTTTATGTTAAAGCTTTTTTAACTATGATAGTGAGTCTTATTAAGTAAAGCTTTCTTCCTATCATAATTAATTTGACTAAATGTGATTAATTGAGGATTGGTGGGTGGAAAACAAATATTACATATGCCAATAAAAAGATTGGTTTTCTAAAATCTTTCCTTATAACAAAAATTTACAAAACACTTGACCAAACCAATTGATAACTAACCGAACTAATCGTAGAAACAAGAAAATGTTGTGAAAAAATATCATAGTAAAAATGTTTTTATCTAACTTTCAAATACTACCCATGGTAGAAAATACTTTGACAAGATAGTAGAAATCCTATAATGGTCATAAAAGAGCATCGTAACTAAAAAAAGTTAGCTATAATAAGAAAATGGTAAGACTTAACTTCAAAACACCTATCATGGTTTAAGGAAGTAAACTTATCTTTCAACACCAATCCATGATAGCAAAGAGTCAAACTAACACATTCAAAAGCTATCATGGATATTATAACTTTACTAAAATCAATGTATTCAAAACCATGTTAGAAATGACTCAACCTGGAAAATGTGGTTATAAAAACAATCCTTTTAATAAACTCCAAATTAAAAATGGACCTTGGACTTCTCGAAGACCAAAATAAACATTCACCATCAAGCCTAATATAAATGCAAAATGCATTACTAAATATCCAATTTTCTTTACAGGAGCTCAAATCATTTTGTTAAATCCTCTACACACATTCATTATTAATCATTCCATAACTATAATTTAACTTTATAAGGTTTCACGTTCGCTAAGCATGATAGAAAAGATTGCACCAAATGTAATTAAAACCTCTATCATTGTTTGAAAAATGATTGGAATATTTTATAATAGATAACCATGATAGAAAAGATTTCATCAAATCACATTAGACCCTATCGTTGTTATAAAAGATTTAAAACCATTTTTGAATAGCTAACCATGATAGGAAAGGATTACCCAAATCATTTCTCAATTACCTATCACGGTTAAAAAAAATAAAATCACTCATTGGCCTTAACCATGGTAGAAGATGAACTTTTCAAACTTGAAGACTATCTTAGATATTTAAAGAATTTCTCAATAATTTCACAATGTTAACCATGGTAGAAAAAAAAAGAAGCTACCTAATATGGTTATAAGAAAACTTATAATATTTTCCATTGTACAAGTTATATATATTGAACCTTGAGCATTATGAAGTTCAGAATATCATCTTCTACGATAAGCCTAATTATCGTCAATATTCATATAAAACATTCTTTCTATCTTTTGTCAACAAAATGCATCAATATGTGGATTTACAAATCAAGCTCATTTATAAAAATGGTTTAAATTACAATTATAATAAATTATCAGAGTAAAATAGATGGGCCCTGACATGTGTGGCAATATATATGTATGATCGACATGAAGTATCCAAGAAAGACTTTATAGATATTAACCAAATATTTATGCCTCTGCAGAATTTCTCATGGGAACTAACACCTGAAAAACATAGGAGCAATGGCGTGAGTCAAAGTCTTAGTAACACACAATCCTACTCATCGTGCATGTCACTATGTGCAACTGAGGTGTCAAGTGGGACATCTATACTTCAACATAGTTTTTTATAATTTCAACCATTAATATACTAATATAATTCACATAATCCTTTTCCTAAAAAATATTAGCATTGCACAATAAACCTGTAGGTCTATCTCCCTAACACGAGAGACATGAATACAACAACATATCAATAAATTCCATTGTTATTCACAATAATTAGCACAACATTCTCAATTCCTCTGACAAATCCAAAGATTTGTGTGAGTTTTATATGTATTATGAAGGATTTAATCATGTTTAGATAATAAATATGGTCCAAGATAAGCTTATTTTATTCTCCAAATCTTTGCATGGAATAAGTGTAAAATAGGGGTAAAGATGTCATTACTGTAACAGGCAGGAATGCATAAGAGGGGGTGAATTGTGCTTCTAAAATTTAACTTGAGAGAAAATACAGTTTATACTGGTTCAGCCCAAACTTGGCCTACGTCCAGTTCTCCAACCTTCAGTTGGGTTCAACTAATATCTCAAGATTAAATCAGGCTCTTGACAGCCTCTACAAATTACAGTATGAACTTCTCTCTTTACTGATCACTCCCCCTTACACTTTGTAAGTTAACACCCTACTCTCAAGATCCCACTATCTTAAGAGTAATTCTCACTTGATAATGAATACATAAATAGATTGTTCACTCTATTGAACAGATTGTGTTACACACTTAAGAATATTAGAACAGTAAGTTTTCTGAGTATTGAATGCAATAGATACAGATAATCAATGTGGCAATCAATCCCTTTCAACTAACTTCTTTACTGAAGTATTTATAGTCTCTTCTAGAAATTTATTCGTTGAAGATATAGCCGTTGTATAAGTTCAGAGAGTTGGATAATCTGGTGTGGAGTGTTGAAGATGTATTCTGTGATGCATTTACTCCATTGTACTTGTCTTTGCTTTAGCTCATCTCTCTTCATTAATCGCTGGAGGTGGTAGGTGAGTTCCAACGGCTCTATTGATCAGGTTGCGTGCTAACGTTAACTTCCATAAGTAGGTCTGTGCAATTCTGTACTTGGAAAGTTTAAAATAGTCTTAACCATTGATTTTGAATAAATCCCATCGCCACTCAGATTACAGCCTCTGATCGATCACAGAGTCTGGTGTCTAATCAATTACATACCGATTACTCATAGATTATAGCCTGCATCACTGAGCATCAGATTAGAAAATCATGCGCCTAATCGATTACAGGGGAAGCCTGATCGATTAGGTATGTCTAATTGATTACAAACAGATTACATGCTTTCTCTAATCGATTACTTAATTTCCTTTAATCGATTAATGCTCTCCAATCGATTATGCTTGAAATATGATATGATCGATTAAGGCTCTCTGATCGATTAGGCAAATATCCTTTAATCGATTACGGATCTCTGATCGGTTAGGCTAAAGACTCTTAATCGATTACATGACTCTAATCGATTACTCTAATTCCTCCTAATAGATTATATGGCACTAATTGATTGGGCTAAAATTCTCTCATCGATTACAGGACCCTCTGATCGATTAGGCGACCATATTCTTAACTTCTAATCTGAACTCTAATCGATTAGGCTCATAATTCTTTGTCTTGTAATCTATCCCTGATCGATTATGCAGCACTTAGGATTTTATCAGATTATCTCTAAGTTATTTGCTGATCCTTTATCCAACCTATCTTCATGCCTAAGTTATGTTTAGTTATCATCAAAATATATTATTCTAACAATTACTACTAATAAATTGTTCAAAATTCATTTGTCTATGGCATTGGATACTTCTTTTACATGGCAATGAACTTATTAGTTGTATAAAAGAATTACAATTCATCTCTTTAGATTTAATTCATTGCTTGGATAGCCAAAAATGTGTTAGAACTCTAGAGGAAATCAAGTAGCAATTCAGGATGGCCCGGCTGTGGGATTAAGAGATTTATACAATTAATAGGGCCATTTATGTATAAGTTCTTCATCAAAATAATTTGGAAAAACTAATATGTAGGAAGGCCTAGTGTTGGTCAATCCAACCTAAGCCTAGTTTAGAGGATGACCTTTAAGAATATTTTTGTAAGGAGCCATTAAAACTCCCATTAATCTTTTGAAGTAATTATTTTCAAAACGATTGTCCATCAAGGATGATTTATTCCATATATTTCACCTTTTACTTAACAAGTCTCCAAGTACACTTTTCTTTAATATAGTTTAAAAATCAACTTTGAAAACCAAAGACAAAATGTTTTCTCCATTTAATTTCATTTCTGGCATCTAGGTTACAACAAAATTTACTTACACACTAGCTCTTTGAGAGAATGATATTTGGAGTTGTAATTAATCACTTCCCTTGGATCTAATTTTGAAAAGTAGCCCTAAGGCATAACATTGCACAATGAATGTGCTCCTCAAGTGGTGTTGTTGAAAGCTAAGTAATTGGTTCCCTTGTAATTAGTTGTCAAACTCGTGTTTGACAGGGTGTTTAGCTACTAGTTTCATTATTAGGATAGTTTGCATTTGAGCATTCTTGTTAAGTTTTGCATGGTACATATTTTTAAAAACCCTTAAAATTAGTTGTACTTAGTTTTAGATTACATTTTTGAATTTTGACACTATAGTAGTTTCATGCATTTCAAATTGGTTGTGAATGATTGGTTTTGTTTTCATTTAAATGCTTATATGCATTCTCCAAGCCACAACTGAAAAAATATAGCCATACTTGTGAATAAATCATACCTTTGAAATTAATTTCAAAACCTGACTACTTTGGTTAATTTTGATTGCATAAAGTGATTTTGGGACTTAGAGAGTGAAATTTTCATTTTGAGCCATTTGATCATGATTTTCGCATACACAACTTGTTTGGTCTACTTGACACTAATGTTCACCCGCAAGACTAAGGATCACAAGTAGTATAAAAATATCATTCCCACGATGACTATGGTTTAATCTAATGTTTGTTAACAAATTAAATTAAGTTAAATTGATAAAATATTTTATAGAAAACAGGTTTGAAAACTATTATATGGTGAAAATAAGGAAACACACAAGAAAATTAAATTTATCAATGAACTAGAGCCGAAGATTAATTCTCACAATTGAATTTCATGAACCCTAATTATGTTTACTTCATTTAGTCTTTAAACAACAACTTTTGTTTGCCTAAGGTTCTAAAACATTTGAAATGCTCTCTCGAGTCAAAATCAAATTTATACTTCTCATTAAAATTGTCTAATCTCTTGTTATAAATTAATGAGAGTTAATCCTTAAAAGCCAACCTTAATATGACAATATTAGGTTAGTAGATATTTCTCTATTCTACCAACAAACCATCTAACTTCAAGTCTAAAGACATAAAGAAATAAATACAGTTAAAACCCAAATACAAATCACAAAAGTAGTTGAATTGAACAAAAAATAAATGTCTACTACCGGAGGGTAGGAATCTATTCCAATTTTCCTTCCCAGACTAAAAATTCGCAAACCTTAGTTTCAATCTTGCTTGAGAGGGTGTTTCTATTTGTTTCTAGGGTTTCTTAGGTGAAAAGTAGATTGAGAATCTGTTAAATTTCATGCATTAGGTGTTTTTATAGACTAAAAATTGATGCTGTACATTTTAGGGTTTTCGGGTAGTGCCAGGACACGCACTAGAGATAGTTTTCCACTACTTTCACAAGTTATCTCTAGCTCTCTCCGCTCTTTTCTGTGAATCTTCTTCTCATTCCTTGCTTAAAATATTCATATTCCCCTATCCAAAACATGCATAAATGTGAGGGAAACTTGCCAAATAAATTTTCTATTAAATTATCATATTATTCTCAAAAATAATCTATTTAAGCCCATATGGCATTTTGCACAATTTTATCTTAAACGCTCGTAAAATACCCTTAATTTGCACTTATGACTCCCCAAATATATTATGCTCTAAATCAATGATAAATGGGGATTCATCACACCCCACACTTGCACATTTGGTTTTTCCTCAAGTAAAATAAAATCACATTCTAAACAAAGAGAGCAATCCACATGAAATCCTTAAACAAAGAGCATTACACCCTCACACATACATTTTCTTTTGCTAAGTCAAGTCTAGATAGGGAGCGGAGTTGTGTACGCATACGTTTTCTCTTTTTTTTCTATTATTTGTTTTACCTAAATCATATCCTTACAAAAAAACTCGATCAATCAAGATAGTCAAATTTTCTAAAGAATTAGGAATTAAAGTATTCATAAACTAATCATTTGTTTGTCTTGTTGTAGACTACTTCTTTTTAAAAAGTTTTTCTCAAGATTTATACAAAAGGAAAAGGTATATGGCTTAGTTGAAACATTCTTCCCTATTATAATAATGTTTTTAATAGAAATTCTCAAAGATGGGTGAAGGCTCAAAGTTTAGATCAATTATAAGCAGTGCACTCATTTCAATTTTAACAAATTTATTTTCAGTTGCATACAAAGCCATGGAGTGCAGCCACAATTATATACCCCTCTCCCACACTCAAATTTCACATTGTCCCTATTGTAAATAAAACATCAAGTGAGGAAAAGTAAACTAATACTCCCCTGGTGATTTATTGAAGGAGGTGAAATGTGCTCATAATATGAAGAAGGTGGATCAACTGTCGATGGGGCAATATTATTCTTGCTTGAAAAGGAAGAGTATTGACCTATGGCTTTCCTTTTTGATCGAATTGCACCTTTAGGAGGTGCCATTGCAAGTATGAAAACACTAAAACAAAATTGTAAGCTCAATGTATACTATGTAAGGTGTTTGCAACCGTATGATTTAGAATGGATCATATCAAATCAATGTACAAATTTTAGGTTCAAAATCCTCATAACTCAGAATAGAAGAGCTTATACTAATCAATATCAACTCATGTGTTTCGACCACATTAACATATTGAATTCTCATACTAGAGTTTGTGTGAACAATTTTCAACCTAGTCAAAGTACCAATTTACAAAGCTAAAGATGCCGAATATGGATTAGAAGCATTGGAATTCAATCAATTCCATAATTCAGTGAAAATATTACTCACAATATTCATGCTCCTTCATAAGATAAAATTTATTTAACTCATGTTCCAAAACTTTCAACCCAACAAAGTGAATCAAATTGCACATAAGTATACAAGTTTACACGAGTGAACACATGAGATCAATTGAACAATTCCACAATTCGGACTCAAGATTATGTCCAATTTACTCGAAAAAACTTAGAGAAACACAGGAGCGCAATTCAAATTATCACATCAATCACAATAATAGAATATTAAAAATAAGTGGTCTGAAAAAAATTACAAAAGGATGTAGTATAAATCAAATTCATCACAAAATAGCACTCTATCCAAAACTAGCACCAACCAACAGAATCATTCACATCAGTAAAAAAATCAAACGGCCTTATTATAATTGGAGTTCAATGGATGAAAGAAAATCAAGATTTTACCTTCTAGGTGGCCCAAAAACCGGATATGAATACTATGGTAACACAAGTGAGGGAAAAAACTAAGGTCACTAACACGAAGAGGATGTGGGCCTGTAATGGTGAAAGTGGAGGCTTGGATTTCAAAATTAGAAGGGAGAAGTTAGTAGAAAAGGAAGGTTGGATAGCGATGATGATATAAGAGAAGAAACGGTGGTGGCGCTGGCTGGAGATTAAACTAAGATGTGATGGTAAACAAAAGGAGGTCAAGTTATTTTCAAAAATAAGGACAAGGGAGGCTGAATTCGAAGGCAAAGGGATTTCAAAAACTGGAAGAAGAGATTGGCGGAGCTTAAAGGTTAAATCGAAGGAAGGATATGTAAAATCCTTCCAAATAATTTATTTAAAACCATAATTTACAATAAATTAGTCCTTGAACTAATGGAATACTAATTATGATAGAGAAGAGAATTGTGAGAACTGAAAGGTTTATCGCAATTGAAATTTTTTTTGTGAACTTTGAAACCATAACTATGATAGCAAGGAGACTATTATACTTATTGAAAAGCTTTGACTATATTAACAAAAATTAACTACAATAGAAAAGAGAAATGTTAATTAGAAAAGCCTATCGTAGTTAAAAGGAGCTTAGCTGCTTGAAAGCCTAACTATGATAGAAAATGACCTATCACAGTCATAAGAAAATAAATTAATAATTAAACGCACAATTACCCAATTACCCATGATAGAAAAGAATGAAGATATCAAATTTACTAAAGGCTATTATGGATAAAGGAAACTTTGTAAACACTTGTAACATAAGCTTTGACTATATTAACAAAAATTAACTACAATAGAAAAGAGAAATGTTAATTAGAAAAGCCTATCGTAGTTAAAAGGAGCTTAGCTGCTTGAAAGCCTAACTATGATAGAAAATGACCTATCACAGTCATAAGAAAATAAATTAATAATTAAACGCACAATTACCCAATTACCCATGATAGAAAAGAATGAAGATATCAAATTTACTAAAGGCTATTATGGATAAAGGAAACTTTGTAAACACTTGTAAAATAAACCAAATTAGAAGGAACAAGACTAACGTGGTCAAAGAGTTTTTCTAGAATTTTAAAAGGCTTTAGAATCCAAACGAACCATGTTAGAAACAAAATTAACTAACATGGTTATTAAAATTTACATAAATATTATAACTATGTTAGAAAAGCTTCAACTAACATAGTTACTTTTCAAAACCCATTATTTGCCAAATTCACACTAGCTAACTATGTTAAAAAATGATTCCCCTCACTAACATAGTTACAAAAGAAACATTTCATTATTTTTTAAACAAAATGTTAACTATATAAGATAAGACTCACCTAATAACATAGTTATAACAATTTTTATCTGAATAAAACAAATATACCATGTTAGAAAAGGCTTATCTAACTTGGTAATTAAAAACAAGTCATAAACTAAAACCCTGCCTTCCTTTAAAAATTTCACAAACTATAACCTTAACTAAGATAACCACCACACAACAACAGCTACAGTAACAAAGCCTTATCCCACTAGGTTGGATCGGTTACATGGATCACATGATGCTATTGTGCTTTATCAAAAACCATATTTTGTGATAAATTATTGATCAAAAGATCTTGGTGGATAACTATGATAAGAGTTCTCTTTGGTCTTCCTCTCCCTCTTTTGAGAGGACTCTACATTACTTGATCAACTCTTCTTACTGATGCATCTAATTGGCTTCTTTGAATGTGACCAAACCACCTCAAGCGATTTTCTACCATTTTCTCCTCAATGGATGCTACCCCAACTTTTACTCGAATATTATCATTGTGGATCCCATCTTTTATTGTATGACCACTCATTTATCCCAGTATTCTTATCTCTACTACCCGTATCTTATGTTCATGTTGTCCCTTTGGAGCCCAACATTTACTACCATATAACATTGCTGGTCTAATGGTTGTTTGATAAAACTTCAGCCAAGATAACCATAATCTCAAATTTTCTAAATCCATAACCACAATTCCAAACCATACATGAATCAACAAAATCTATGAATCCACAATAAACTATCAGCGTACCACGAAAGTCTAGAAACCAAGTCCCAAACTTGATTTCTTTCAAATTAATTGAGTTCTTCTTGCATTGCTATCACCCAATCACTATTAGAGAGGGCTTCTTCAATGTAAAAACCCATTTTTAAGTTCCAGTCATACCAAATTCCCTAGGATAACATGTCGAAATAGAATATCCTTCTCTATTGCAAAAATTACAGAAATTAAAAGGACTAACATATTTAGCAACTTTTCTAAAGAACTTGAGATATGGTTTTTCTTTAGCAGTCCTTTTCTTTGCTTTTAAAAATTCAGGTATAGCATCATAACCAAGTCCAGTTCTATCTCTAAAAACTCTTTGATTTGTTAACATCATTTGCAGGGCCTCACTGCCTTTATTGAATTTTTAAAAGGTTTTTGAAAGTTTCTCATTCTCACGAGTGAGGTTTTCATAGGTTTTGCATTCAGTGACCTCAACATTTTTCTCATATTCTAAATTTCTCTTTCTTAAAAAAACAACTTCTCTTGCAATTTTCATAAACTCTATATGTAAAGCATTGTAAGCATGTTGGAGTTCATGAAAATATGGTTCAGAAGAGGTTACCTCAGTGTTTGATTCTTCTTGAGCCACCAAACATAGGTTGGCTATTTCCTCATAATCATTTTCCTTCTCTTCAAAGCTATCACCCCAGATCGATTATTACATAGGCCTTTTTCTTGCTAGCATATTTCTCTATCTTCTTTTATTTTTCTTTCTGCCTTTGAAGATTGGGACATTCAAATTTGAAATGTCCAGGTTTCTTGCATTCATAGCACATAGGAGCAGTATTCTTCTGTTGGTCCTTCATTGTATAACTGGGACCTCCTTTATGGAATCTTCTTCCTTCACCACCTTTGAAACATCTTTTGAATCTTCTTACATTAAGCCCATTTCTTTATCATTAAGATCTTCTTCATCTTCTTCTTCTATGGAAGTGGATGCTAGAGCTAGAGTTTTCTTCTTCTTCTTGTCTCCTCCAGTGAGCTCCTATCTATATTTCATTTTGCTTTCATACTCAGCTAGGATCCCAAAGGGGGATGTCACTGAACTCATGGATTCTCCACAGATTTCTTCTATAATAGTAGCCTTAGCTTGCCATTCATCAGTGAGAATATTCAGGATTTTGGTGACTTGTTCCTCTTGAAAGAGTATCCTTCTTAGAACAGCAAGATGATTGATAAGGTGAGTGAATCTGACCTCTAATTCTCTAATAGTTTCTCCCTCGTTTGTATTGAAAAAGTGATATTCAGTTGTCAAAAGATGGATTCTTCTGCTTTTCACAACTTTAGTTCCTTCATGAGCCACTTCTAAAGTATCCCACATCTTCTTAGCAGTTTCCAGATTTGAAATTTTGAAGTACTCCTTTTGACTTAGAGAACTTTTGATAATCAGAATTGCCTTACCATTTAGATCAAGATGCTCTACGTCATCATTGGTGAACTCATCTGGTTGCTTCCGCATTAGCACACCATTCTCAGTTTTCATGGGGGATGTAGTCTCCATTCTCAATTACCTTCCACAACTCATATCCATTTGACTTGATGAAGATTTTCATCTTCATCTTCTAGAAAGCATAGTATTCTCCATTGAAGTTAGGAGACTTGGTTATAGAGCATCCTTCAAGTAGCATACCTTCTTTGATTCCTGCCATGGATCCCTCTTCTCTAATTGTTGGATCACCTTCTGAGAATCCTCTCTCTGATATCAAATGAAAGTAGCAGGAAATACACAAGACAGGGAATTGTGTATCTCAAAATTTTCAAACAACTTAAATAAAGATATTAGGATTTATACTGATTTGGTTTTAACTCTGACCTACATATAGTTTTCTAACCTCAATTGGCTTCCACTAGTGATAACTCATAATTTAAACCAGATTTCTAAACACCTGTACAACTCAAGATAATTTTCTCAGTAAGATCTCTCTATCTCACAAAATTCTCTCCCCCTTACACTTTGTAAGATTACACCATTTCCCTAGGATCCCAATATCCTAAGGAAATCACACAAAAGAATTAATAGATAATGCTAGCTCATACAATTAAGCAGATAATATTGCGCTTGAAGTACAATGAGAGGAATCAGTAGATGACTTAAATGCTCTTGATTTCTAGTTGGATTGCACTTAATGTCTCTACCTTCCAAGCTTCATCCTCAAATACTTATATAGCTTCTGATGAAAATTTACCCGTTAAAGCTTGATGAACTAGCCCTTGGGTTTGAGATGCAGGAGTGGTTTAATGATAATCAATGGTTGAGATTACTCCATGTTAATTTGTCTGAAAGATTTATACTTGATTTGCTGGATGAGAGCTTCTCAAATATTTAACCAGAGTACAAATGTTCCAACGGCTAATAAGTACAATGTCTGTGTAGTTAGGCATCTGTGTCCAACAGAACTTTCCTAAAATGTGCTAACCAAAAACTCCAAAAATGTAAAGTCAATCATAGAAAGGGTAAGTAAATTCAAAATTTCAAATTCAATCATCAATGGTTCTCTCACGCACCCATCGATTGTTCTTGGAGTTTTTCAAACGAAGGAGGAGGGTTGTGTTAGGCCCCACAGCCAGCGTAAAAACCCCGTCGAATCTCATGAACATGGATCAACGAAGAAACTGTGTAAATGTTAGGTCGTTGCCCGTAAGCAACGCGCTGTATGGCTCGAGTACAGTGAGAAGAGAGCGAGAGCCGCTGCATCCTAGCCTGAATGCAGTGTTAAGAGAGCAAGGGCTAAAGGATAGGTCGTTGCCTGGTTGTAACGTGCTGTTTGGCTCGAGTACAGTGATAAGAGAGCAAGAGCCGCTATATCCTCACCCGAATGCAGTGTTAAATGAGCAAGGGCTACCGCACTCTAATGGAAGGAGGAGGCTAAAGAAGCTAGTTCATGAGAGTAAGATCAGATTTGGTTCTTGGAATATTGGGACGCTGAATGGGAAGCTTTTTGAGGTTGCACAAGTTATGAAGGATCGTAAGATTAATATATTATGCTTACAAGAAACCAGATGGGCTGGAGAGAGATCTAAAGAAATCAGAGTTAATGATTCTAAACTCTGGTACACAGGAAAGGTAAATGGGAGGAATGGTGTTGGTATCATTACAGATAAAGAATGGTGGAAGAATGTAGTGGAAGTTAAGCGGATTGAGGACCGAATCATATCTGTGAGAGTAATTGTGGGAAATGATACAATAAATGTTATTAGTACATATGCACCCTAAGTAGGGGCAGAAGCACATCTTAAGGAGAAGTTTTGGGCAGATATTGAAGGGTTGATTCAAGGTATACCGGCAACCGAGAAAATTTTTATTGGAGGGGATCTTAATGGACATGTTGGGAAAGAGGCGGGATCATATGCAAGGGCGCATGGTGGTTTTGGTTATGGGGAGTTGAATAATGAAGGGCAAACAATTATCGATTTTTCCTTAGCATACAATCTTAAGATTGTTAACACATGCTTTAAGAAGCGGGAAGAACATTTAATTACATACAAAAGTGGAACTTACAAGTCACAAATTGACTTCTTTTTGGTTAGAAACCCTGATAGAAGGTTATGTACTAATTGCAAAGTGATTCCTGGGCATGGGGAGACCGCTCAACATAGACTTCTAGTTCTTGATGTGAGAATTAAATGCATAAGACAAAGGCGCTAAGCAGTTTTGAACCGAAAGATCAAGTGGTGGCAGTTAAAGGGGGGAGAAGCGAGAGATTTTTAAGAGAAATCTATTGGATGAAGGGGGTATGGGAGCCACAAGGAAATGCTAACAGCATGTGGAAGAATATGGCTACGAAGATTGAAATGGTTGCTAAAGCTACTTTAGGAGAATCAAAAGGTTTTGGATCACGAGATAAGGAGACTTGGTGGTGGGACAAGGATGTCCAAGAAAAGGTGCGGAATAAAAAGAATTGTTTTAAGGCTATTCACTTGTGTAATAATACTGAAAATTGGGAAAAGTATCGCTTAGCTAAAAAGGAGACTAAGAAGGCAGTGAGTGAAGCTCGTGCTAAAACATACGAGGGGTTTTATAAGGAGTTAGGGACAAAGGCTGGGGAACAAAAGATTTACAAGATCACAAAGAGTACAGAGAGAAATTCGAGAGATTTGGATCAAGTAAGATGTATAAAGGATGAAGAAGGTAAAGTTTTGATTACTGACGAAGATATTAAGGATAGATGGGAGGCCTACTTTTCTAAGTTATTCAATGATGGAGGTGAAGGTCTATCTTGTGAGTTGGGGGATTTTACAATTAGTGAAGATGGACTTAATATTTTTATCGTAGAATTAGAGTTTGGGAGGTTAGAGAAGCTCTTAAGAAAATGGAAAATGGTAAAGCGGTTGGACCTGATGGTATACCGATTGAAGTTTGGAAATGTTTAGGGGAAGAGGGTGTGTTATGGTTATTTGAATTGTTCAACGAGATTTTACGGTCCAAGAAGATGCCTGATGACTGGAGAAAAAGTACTTGAGTTCCGATTAATAAAAACAAAGGCGATATACAAAATTGTGCAAATTATAGGGGAATTAAGCTTATGAATCATACAAGGAAACTATGGGAAAAGGTGATTGAGCATAGGTTAAGACTAGAAACTAGTATTTCTGAGAGATAGTTTGGGTTCATGCTAGGGAGATCCACAACTGAGGCGATATATCTACTAAGGGGGGTAATGGAAAAGTATCGAAGTAGAATAAAAGACTTACATATGGTTTTTATTGACTTAGAAAAGGCGTATGATCGCGTGCCGAGAGATTTACTTTGGAAAGCCTTGGAAAAGAAAGGAGTATGTGTTGCTTATATTAAAGTTATACAGGATATGTATGATGGGGTGTTGACTAAGGTTAGAACGCCAGGAGGTGAGACAAAAGACTTCCATATAAGAATTGGCCTACATCAGGGATCAGCTTTGAGCCCATATTTGTTTAACTTAGTGGTAGATGCTCTAACTGAGCTTATAGAAGAAGAGGTCCCTAAGTGCATGCTTTTTGCTGATGATATAGTCCTTTTGGCCGAATCAAGAGAGGAGATTAATGATAAATTAGAGATATGGAGAAACACACTGAAGTCGAAGGGTTTCCATTTAAGTAGGAGTAAGACAGAATATATGCATTGCAATTTTGCAAATAGACAACTAATAGGTGATTTGGAGGTTAAATTGGGAGAGCAAACAATCCCTCAAGTGACAAAGTTTAGGTATTTGGGATCAATTATAAGACAAGTTGGTGAGATTGATGACGATGTCAATCATAGAATTCAAGCTCGGTGGTGTAAGTGGAGGAAAGCTACTGGAGTTCTCTGCGATAGAAAAGTACCCTATAAGGTAAAAGGGAAGTTTTATCGCACTGCTATAAGACCAGCAGTATTATATGGTAGTGAATGTTGGGGTTTGAAGGGTCAACATGAACATAAAATGGGGGTAGCTGAAATGAGGATGTTGAGATGGATGTGTGGTCACACAAGAAAGGATAAGATTCAGAATGATCATATACGCTAACGAGTTGGAGTGGCACCTATCAGTGAGAAAATGGTAGAAAATCGTTTGAGGTAGTTTGGACATGTACAAAGAAGGCCATTAGATACGCCAGTGAGGAGGGTAGATCAAACAGTCTGGAGTCCGATTAAGAGAGGAAGAGGGAGACCGAGGCTTACACTTAATGAAGTTGTAGAGCGAGATCTTTTAATAAATAATATATCTAAAGATTTGGTTATCGATAGAGCACAATGGCGTCGTGCGATCCATGTAGCTGACCCACTTAGTGGGATAAGGCTTTGTTGTTGTTGTTGGAGGTGTTCATGGAAGTCTCAGTGCTCTAAAGAATTATGCCTGCAACACCCGATGAAACTGTTAGTTATCGATTAAATAACTGAAGTAATACTCGATGGTCAATTCAGTTATCAATGGAATTTGATTCATCGATGGTTAATTTCTCAATCGATGATGACACTACAACTTACATGACACTTGATGACCTGAAGGTCTATCGAAGGAACATGATCCATCAATCGTTAATTCAATCATCGATTGTTCTTCTGTCATAAATTGTGCTGACAATTGATTGATACTTTGCAACTAACGATTAATTTATCTGTGAAGTTTAACACTCAATATATGCTCAGAAGCCCATCGATGGTTGGAGCTCAAAAACTATTGATTATTCATCAAGTCATCGAAGGTTCTTAACTTAGTTTTTAAAAATTTGTTTCAAAATATTTTCTATGTTAAGATACCTATAATTTTCATAGCTTAAGTCATGTTTGGTTATCTTCAAAACTCTGAGGTTCAACAGAGGAGTGGCTAGGATGGCGGAAAGGTAGGATTCTTGATGGAAGAAGATGATGCCGAAGGGTTGCGGCAAAATTGAACTTGGGGAATTTTTTTCAATATATTTTTTTAAAAAATTAAACACAAAATTGAATTAAATAATAAGAAAGAGAAAGAGAAGTTGACTTTTTTTGATTTTTTTCATATTTTTTAAATACTAATATTTGTCAAGAAAAAGTAATTAAAATAATCAAAGAATTTTTAAAAAATGATTTTTTTTTTATTTTTAAAATTGTGGGATGGCATTTTGAGGAAATGTTATGGTTCCTGAGAAAAGAACTTAGCAAGCCTTATAAGTGCCCCGTGGTCTATGGCATTTTGAGGAATTACCATGGTTCCAGAAAGCATATCATTTGGGAATACAAGGTGGTGCCATGGAATTTTAGCAACATGCCACAGCACTATAGAGAACATATTTCTCTTGAGCTTGTTTGAAGTGGTATAATTCATTTTCACTCAATTTGTGCATTTTAAACTTGTACACTTTTGACCTCAGCTTGCTATCAAATTTCATGTCACCCTCTTTCCAATCTACGAAGGAAGGCATATTTTTGACTCTTTTTGTAAGCTTCTTCTTGCCTCAGGTTTGCACTAACTAACCCACTATAAAAAAGGTCGATTTTCAAGCCTTTGTGTCTAATTATTCCTTCTTTCACTGTGACTTCGCTCGAGAAAGTTGACAATGAGCTTCACTGTAGGCTTGTTTCTTCGAGGCGACTATGATGAAGGTTGATTTTGACCCTTCTGCCTCATTTTTAGACTTCAATGACATTTCGCCACTACAAGGTGATGATAACTTTCATTAGAATTTTTACACATCTTCGGTTTTTCATTGATTTTTCCATACTTTCACATCACATACACGTAACACACACACTCCATACATTTATATTCGTTGTGTTCACTAAATTTCATCCATTTTTACTTGATTTTTATATACAAGTCAATTTTGCAGCTATAGTCCACTTGTTGTGTATTCCCTGTGTGACTTTATTTTGACATTATCTATGCTTTTACTTAATTGATTTTACTTGTTATGACTCAGAGGAGAACTAGGGAATCTGAATTATTGCCCCTAAATGCTGAAAGTGAGAGGTCCATAACTAGACTTAGGGAGGTAAACCAAGGGAAGGTCTTAGTAACCCCTTAGGGGAATAATATTTTCGTAGGGTGTTTAATATTTCTATCACCTTTGCTTCCTTGAAGAAGCACCCAACATCGAGAAGTTTTTATGGATTTTAAAATGCCCAAGAAGTATTATTTCATAGCATTTTTGCCCCTACTTAACAGAGAAGCAAAAGACGTTTGCCACATTAGACTGAACGCCACATCAGAGTCAACCCTTATTGAATGGGTGATAACATGGCTTAGGTTAAGGTTCTTAAATGCCTTGGAAGTTTACTCGATGGAGCATCCAGCACCCAAAAGTTTAATTTTTGATCTTAAATGTCTGGGAAGTATTATTTTGTAGCATTTAAACCCCAAATTAATGAAGAGGCAAACAAACGTCTACCACCTAAGACTAAATGACATGTAAGAGCCAAATCCTTGTAGAATGTGTATTAACTTGTATCAAACTTTATCTCCCAAATGGAGATTTTCGTCAACCCCACAATCGCATATCATTTTCATAATTTTTTGTCCCCTTGTTATTGTGGCCAAATTATAATGGCTTCATGTGTTTAGTTGGACAACCATTTGAAGAGGCTTATAAAGCTTGTTCCAAGTCAACACCTATTCAACAATGATTTGACTCTTACATAACGTTTGTCTTAGGTGGAAATCGTTCATCTGTATGTTTATTAACTTTATGTATAAATGATACAAAATAATACTTCCAGGATATTTAAGATCCAAAAAAAACTTCCGAGTGCTAGGTGCTCATTCGTGAAATCTTCCTGGGCATTTAAAAACTTTAATCTAAACCATGTCATCACACATTCAACAATGGTTTGAGTTTGACGTGGCAAACATCCATTTTCCTCTCTGTTAACATAGGGCAAAAATGCTACAAAATAATAATTTCAATGCATTTAAGATCCAAGAAAAATATTTGGGTACTAGTTGCTCTTTCAAGAAATTTCCAGGGCATTTAAGACCCTTAACCCAAAATGTATAGAATGGCTGAAGAATATATATGGTTTTTTGTTACTACATCTCGAGGTTATTAAGGAATACAATAAGGCCAATACTGAATGCAACAAGGAGTGAGAGTATAGTAACCAAGAATGTGCTAGGATGCCGGACGCCTTACAAAATATTTGTCAACGTATGGGAGATCCGTATGATCTAGGGAGGAGTCAAGCAATCCAAACAAACAAGTCAACAAAGTTTGAAGATTTTTCCTTAGACCTAGAAGAAATGCTTATAACACACCTATGGAGGTTGTATCTAGGGTTGTTCAAAATGTCCCGGTCTTGGCCATCCTGATCCTATCCTAGACCTGCTGGGACCGGAATTTCGTAAGACCAACGGGATTTGATCCCAGGATCAATGGTACCAGGGCCAAATTAAAACCAGGACAATACTAAGATACGGTCACGTCGCCACGATTCCCGGTCCTGGAAACGGTACCATAATTGTGAGTGCTTTATTAAATTTTTTTCCAACCTAAATATTTATTTATCATATTAACTTTTTAATTGATTCCCCAAATCAAAATATTCAATTATTCCTTTACCTTTTTTAATTAATTTTTATTGTGGTTGTTGTCTTTTTCAATTATTAGTATTTTGAGGATTTCAGAATTAGCTAGAAATGAATTATTGTATCAAATTGTTTTTAAACAATTAATCTTTGGTTTACATGAAAGTATATATGAGATATGAGAAAAATGAGTTATACTATGTTGTTAGCAACCAAGGCATAAATATACATATGTGCTTCATTTTTAATGTTTCTTAATCAATGAGATTGTGTCCAAGAAAACTAGGACTTCCCGATCCTGGTCCTAATACAGGTCCCATCCCGATGGTACCAGGATTCCCTTAGTACCAGGACCAGGACCAGGATGCAAATAGTGTCTCGACTTTCTTTTGTTACCGGAACTTGGGATAGAGGTATCCCAGTACTGTTCCGGTATTTGAACACCCCTAGTTATATCCTTGATCGTGAAAGCCACTCACGCCATCAAGGTGATCCCACCAACACCTATTTAACAAGAACCATTGGATACTTTCGTAACTCATGTGGATCATTCATAGATTGTAGCCAGCAAGGATTAACTTCATCATATAAGTGATATTAGGGTTAAGAAGTAATTGCCAAGGAGTGCTATGTATCCAGAAGTTTTTAATGGAGATTTTTTGCTCAGGAAGTGTCCAAATCATGGCGAATTCCCCCACCATTTGAGAAGTTAAATTTGATCATTAAATCCTCCTTTTTTACACATCGATGTTGATTTGCCTCTGTAACCCTATATATATCTCATCTTTTAAAGGTTCATTTATGTCAAGTACCAAGGAGTGCTATGTATCTAAAAGTTTTTTCAGGAGTATTTTTGCCCAAAAGTGTCCAAATCGTAGTATATTTTACCCCAATGTTCATAAATTTAACTTTGACCATTAAATCCTTTTTTATTCAACCATGCTGATGTGACATCATTTAGTAAATTTATGTTATTTTTAAAACAACAAAAATGACAATTCTACATGATCACATAATTTGATTCTCAATAAAATAATCCTAAATAAATCAACTAACTATGTTAGAAAAATGTCTCTACTAACATAGTCAATAAAACTCTTGTAAATCATTTTTCTAGAATCTAACCATGTTAGAAAAAGGCAGAACCTAACATGATTATTTAAAACTCATTTGACGCCAAACAAACACGATTAATTTAAGCATTCATCATCCATAAACTTAGCAAATACCACAAGGAGATGGTTGACCACCAGCCAAACTTACTTACCAACCCATTCCACTTACCAACCACACATGGCTCATATAGTCATTGCACATGGTGTGGTTCACACCACCATTCCCAATCATATAAACATAATGCTTAACATAACATTTCATACTCATCACATTCAACATATAATATCCAATATTCAGGAATACCATCAATCTCACACATAATACAAACACATGCAACACTATTCTAATCAACTGGAATGCACGTCAATTTTAGCACACAGTATATTAGTATTTAAGCAACAGTAATCCAAGGAAACATAAGACAAGGTATTTTAGAGTTTACAGAAACATAAACATGTCCTAAATATGGTAAATATACGATTTATTTTCATAAACCAAACCAGATCGCTGGCTCTTTCCCTACATCACCAACAATCGATCCATCACTTGTAAACAAAAACAGTAAACCATGGGAATGAGACATAATTGTCTTTGAAACCACTTGCCTACTCTATGCAAATATAAACATGTGTCAATAAAGTGTTAAGTAGGAGTTAATAAATAATAATGTTCACAATAGTAAATTATAATAAAATAGCTTACAATCATATATAATCATCAACACCATTGCAACACATTCCATAATTTTTACAAACTATATATCATACTAAGAAAGTCATCTCATATTATGTGTGATGAAACTCACATACATATGCAAGCCTTTCAAGGCATGCACTTTCACTTCATTTGGGGACAATTTAGTTTCCTTTCCACTAGGGACACTTTAGTCACACCACACTAACCCGATTCCATCCCTTAGAAACCATCACTTGGTTAAAAGCGGACCCTTTGGGTCTCATACCCTCTTTAACGGCCAATTGAGGAGTATGCATCACGTGATTACGTAATTTTTGGATTCAATATGCATGATGTTGCATAGACTATGCACCACAACATTTATACCATATCAAGTGTGACATTCATGTCACATCACCACACAGTAACATTTACAATTATGCAAAGTATGACAACCATGTCATTTCTCTCTTTCAATACATGGACAATGTGCATAGGATGACTATTGAGTCATTCCCCCTTTTTCAAAACCTTTCAAAAAATATTTCAAATGACCTTGCATCATTCACAACCAAGTACATATTAAGATACTTTCGAAAAATATATCATTTTTTCGAAATCATCATGCATCTTACAAAACTCTTCAAAATTATACTGCCCACAAGACAAACTCTATAGCATATTACATTTAATAAATGCTCTTGGAATTGACCCAAGTATAACAAAGTAGGTTTCACAAACCTCCATTGACAAGACCTAAACATGTACATAAAGTGAAAATTGATTGCCTCTTGTATACCAACTCACTACCACCATGTACAAGCTCCTTAGTAAGAAGCTTCACACCAACTCTACATAGAGTTTCATACAAAAATAACAATGTATTAGTCATTAGGACTAATTCACACGATTAAAATATCAAACTCCCCTAGAGTCCCACTTGGTCATCTAGGATATTTCACAAGTTTTCTATGTTCCATTATGTTATTGAGCCCATTTAGGTTCATTTAGAATGTATAAACTAACAATGATTTCATATCATCCTAAATCTCAAATTATCATAACTTAGCCATTTCACTAGAATACGTCAATTTCTACAACCAACTCATGATTCTACACTATCAAAGCCTCAATTCATTATCCCAATAAGATAGATCCATAATTGGTTTCATGATTAAATCACCAACATTCATAACTTAGCCAAAATTCCTTCAAGAAGCGAAATCATATATCTAATTGCTCAACTTCAAATAGAACAATTATAAACCATTGGAAACTCTTATCTATCCTTAAAGAAGCCATTAAAACCACTAAATACAAGAGAACTCTCAGTTTCCCAAAGCACCTCATGAACCCTAATTTTTCTCAAATCTTCAAATCACAAATTCTCACATCTAAAACCAAATTTCAAGAATCTAAACCATTAGAAAGCTTAATCTAAGTCCTTAGAAGAAAACCTGTTAAAGAAATTAAGTAGATCTGCACTTTCAAAAGCTTAAGAAGAATCAGGTAAGAAATCACTTACCAAGTGATTAGTGCCCTTAATCTTGCTTAGTAATTTCAATCTCATCATTTGAGGACTTTCTCTCTCTAAGCTTGACCCCTTCACTCTCTAGGAACCCTATTTTTTTGTCAAAATCTGAAGTCGATAGTGTCCTCCAGACATATATTTTGTGAGCTCACTGCGACAAGCTTCACAAAAGCATAAGGGTTGTTTCTATCTAGCTCGCCAAGGCAAGCATGTTTGCTTACCGCAGCTAGTGTGGCAGCAAACTTTATCTTACTTATAAAATTCATAATTAATTCCACATATCTCTAAAAATTACAAATTAAGACTCTTTGGAAAGCTTAATATGTCTAATATCCAATGAAAAAGGAATGAACAAAAAATAATATCATTTGACTCTAAAGTGACTAATTTACCACCTTCCTAAACGCCTTGGGGTGCAAATGTAAAATATTTCTAACCAAGGATTGCACTATAGTGGTGCGACCCCGGATCGTCTCTCAAGGAGCCTAATGAACTAACCTAGGAAAACTAAATGCAACTAAAGCTATAAAAATCGAGGGTTAAGAGAAGATATTTTTGGTATTTTTCATAAAAGAAATATAAAGACTTGTTTTTGGTATTTTTAGGATAAATATGGATAGGCGATGGAATGGGATGATGGGATGCTCTCTTGGCTAGGGATGACATGTGACAAAATATTAACTCGCACTCTTGGGGAAGAGCTAATTGGGCTAAGTTCAACACAAATGGATACAATTAGCCTTAGGTGAAGGAATAGGTCAATTAAGAACCACTCAACCTCAATAGACCAATTAGATTAACTATAATCCTACATTAATTGAAGTAGGTTCGAATAGATAGAATAACTTAGGTCTTGTCCAAGTCACTCAATATCCTTCGGATCCAACAACCAATTTATGCTAGACTATAATCAAACCATCCAACTTTTGGAACTCTACCTAATCATACTCATGCACATAGATTTGATTTATGACCTAGTTCCTTTAGGAAAATTGATTAGTGGAATTACCTAGCACTATGGAAACTCAACATCAATAACTCAAACCCACAAATACATTCCCAAATAATGCAACTATATGAAGCACAATGGACTATAAATTACCCAACAAACATGCTAGACAATAAAATCAACAAAGACTAACATAACATGGTAATTTGGGAAGATAGATGGAACTAGAAGAAAGCCAAATCAATACATGTAAATAGAATTCAATGATTACATTGTCTAGAATCTCAAAACAAATGAAGTCCGAATATAGGAAGAACAAATACTCAAGGAAACAAATGGAAATTGATGACTACATAATTGAAACTAACAAAACTCCCCTAACATGGAAGAATAGCTTACTTCACGTCATCCCGTTGTCCAAGAGAGCATCGAGCCGAATTACCCTTCATAGAGGAGGAGAAATCACCCCGAAAGGATCTGCAACTTGCACTCCATGGTGAACCAGTGAAGGATTGTGGAATGGAGGAGGGAACTAGTGGAAGATATAAGAGAATTGGTGTGTTGTATGTGCAAATTCGTCCTCCCCCTTGTGAAATTCATTGGTCTCATATATATAGCACAAGAGGGAACCCAAAACCTTCAAAATTGGCCTAGGATGTCCTATTCTTACTAGGATTAACAAATAGGAAAGGTTTGAGGAAAGAATTATGGGATGAAAGAGAGAATTGATGAATGAAATAGGAAATTCGGATTCCCCCCTCTATGGCACAAGAAACCACTCAAAAACTATCCAAAACAGCCTCCAGTTGCCTAATTTGGCCCCCCATAACATATAGGAAAGATTTGGAGAAGACCCAAGCACTTTCTCTCAAGAATTCTAGTCAAAATAGGAAGTTGTGATTAGAATAATCAGTTAGGAAACTTCTTATCCTCAATCAAGCCTAGGGTTGCCTATTCTTGTAGAAATAACAAAAAAGAAATATTTTAGTCAAACCCAATCAACCAATCCAATAGGAAATTTCCTATTTTGCAAAAGTTTCCTTTTTTGTAGAAGTTTCCTATTTTGCTTTGTTCTTGCTTTGACCTTTATTCTTTGTACCTACAATGGAAATTTTAAGCAAGTGTGAAGTATTTCAAGTTCAGAAACAATAAATGCATGAGTTAAATGCCTAATATGCTCAAATTATAATGAAAATGCAATTAACTTTCTAATCTTGGACCCTAAGTACAAAAGTTCCTAAATCCCCATTTAATAGCCTAGAACAAATACTAATTTCCTAAAATTAGTAGATAAAAACACATAATAATCAAGTGCAATCATTCCCCCACAGTTAGACCTTTGTACTCTTGGACAAAGTATAGACTCACAATGGTAAATAATCAATAATCTCAAATTGAAACAAGACGTGCTCAATATAGGTAAAAGGATAATTGGCAATGGAATTGAGAATCAAATAGCAACAAGTGAGCGTTCTCATAGATAGGAAATATTGCACACATTCTCACATATGGGTTATTTCTCTCTTCTTGATCAATATGTAACTTACCAAAAGCTTGTAACAATTCTCAATCTCCACTGATTAGCACACATGCCAAGAATCAAGAGGACTTAAGGGTTTATGATAATGGAAAAACTAGATGGAATAATGATGTCATCCATAAGTAAGAACCTAGCAATTTTGCAAGCATCTTTTATTTTATATATTTTTTCTTCTTGTTTTCTTTTTTTTAGACCTTGAATTGTTGTAGATCCTCTTTTGATTTGACCTTACACATGGGTAATGCAACACCGGTTACTCGGTTACTCCAACAAAGCATCAAGAGACCTTTTGGTCCAACTCATAACCTTCTTAGACTTGAATGTTTGACGCAGGTGCCAACATTGGTGATGAAGTGCCCCCGGTTACTAAGTCAAATTTAGAAAGTCAGCGGGGTTGCAAAATTTAAAGCACTGATGCAATATTATGAATTTATCATACTCATGCAAGACATCAATTAAAGGTGTAAGGGATGTGGATGTATGGAATGAGTGCCTCTATCATGTTCAACACACATGGCTAAAGCAGTTTCAACCAAAATTTGAGACAAGATTTAGAAATTGACATATTTAAAGCAAGTATGCACTCAAATTGAGAAAGTTAACATTAGGCCAAAAGCAACCTCACAGGAAGGTAAAGCTCACATCATCACCATTCAACAATCAATTAACAAGGCAATTTTCATAATAGATACCCAAAACATATCTTATGTCCAACTCTTGAAAATTGAAAAGCAAATGACAAAAACATTATAAAGTCTATCCAAAGTTCAGGATAAAAAACAACCTAAGATGGGTATCCTCTTGCACAGGTTTTTAAAAAGTGGGGTGAACTAGGTTTTCACAAAAAAAAAACATTTTGAAAAGCACTTGAATTCACTCTTAACAAGTCTACTATGACAAATGCGACCCTTTGTGCATAATAGGCAAAATATTTATTTTTTCTGTTTCCGGTAATGAGAGAGGAAGATGATGATGATGAAGTTGGTTTGTGTGAAGAGAGGGAGTGGGTGATGCATTTATTTTTTCTTTTATTTTCCTTTTAATTTTGTAGGTGTTATTTAAATGACTTGTGGTGATGAGATTAGTTATTGGGTGCAATTTGGATACTTCCAGGGCAAAAACTTTGAATAATGGTTTGGACAAATTTGCTACAATTTGGATATTTTCAGAGCAAAAAGGCTCCTAAAAAACTTTTGGATACACAATGCTCATTGTTGGTTACTTTCGAGATGAAAATGGGCCTTCAAATGATGACATGTACATGGTAACAGATCCAAATCAGCATTAGCAGATCAAAAAAGGGGATTAAATGGTCAAATTTAACTTCTTACATGGTGGGGATAAATTTACTACGATTTGGTAACCTCTGGGGCAAAAATGCTCCTCAAAAAACATTTAGATATACAACACATTTTTGCAGTTACTTCCTGGGCAAAAAAGGATATTCAAGTTTGAATAGGTTCCCAAATTGATATGAATATATGGTAGATGAGTTTTACAAGCAAGATGTGACAATTTTGAACATAGCATATGAAGAAGAAGGAAGGGGATGAAGATGTAAAGACTCATGTATAACTTTGATTCTTTGAAATTCACCACCAAATTACCAAATTTCACTTTAATTTGAACACTTTAAGACTTGCTTTTCATCAAAACCCTTAAATAGAATTAGCCTAGGAACTAAACAAAGCTAGGAAAAAGTAAGGTTTTATGTTTAAGTTTATAAAACGAAAGGGTTTATGTGGTGCAACATTTCTAAATTTAGTCCAAGAAACATAGTTGGTATATTTTCTTGTTTTGGCAATAATTTTTTTAAAAATAAAAAGCTTGTTAAAATGTGAATTTTTAATCTAGTGTTTGTAGGAAAAATAAAAATATGTTTTTTACAAAAAAAAACTCAACAAATTTCACATGTTTTATATTTTTTTGTTTTATTTAATTATTTATTTTAATTCTCCTTTTCACTCATGACCTCACTTCCAGCTGTCTCTCGTGCTCGTCTATAAATGTTAGCTCTTAGCCCTCCATTTACATCATGGTACTAAACACTCGACTCCCACATAAAAAAACTCTTGCAGGTGATATGACAAACCTTTTGTAAACACTTAACTAATATGCAATGTTTCAAGCGGATTCACATCATGGTCTAATTGAAATTGAGTCTACAAGAAAAAATGATAAACTGACTCCCACATAATATGCTCAAAATAAACTTCTATCAACTTTTTGTGTTCTCTCTTCTTGAATCCAATTCCTTCACCTGCTATCTTACCATCATCTTCATCATCATTAACACCATCATCGCTATCAATACCATTTGGTGGGTGTTTAATAAGAAGTTCAGATACTTTTTTACTAAGTTCCAAAACCGCTTGATGAACCATACAAAACCCCTGGACATTCAGATGCATTATTAGCTAATTTGATTATCATTAGGCATAGCTGCCTACTTTAGGGTCAACTTCAATTTCCTTTCCATTAGAATCACACCATACCACATCTTGCCTCTTTTGTCCACCTTTTTAAAATATATATACTCGGAAGTAGCTTGACATCTTGTTTGTTAAATATTCTCAATGCATGACAACATAAAATCCCCAAATGTTCAAATTTCTTACAACTATAAGTAATGTTAGCCTCCATGTCTTCTTTTGATGGCTCATATGTCAATATCCACTCTCCTTTTTTTATCGACCCTTGTAATCAAACAATCAAATACAATAGCTTCATCATCTTCATTCATCTTTCTCTCTCTTTTCTCTAGTATATAGGTAGCATCTCATAAGTCATACTCCTATTGGAACAAGTCAAAAATTGGTGGAGTGTAAACTTAAGAAAGTTGTTGAAGCATAGGTGAACTCTTCACAAGAAACCTTGGCAACTTCTGTCTAGAGTTAAAATCACTCTTCAATTCATTATATCGTTTATCCTTAAAAATTCATTTAAAAGTTTTTAGGAATTTGTAGATATTCATATTGGGATCTGTCAAACTTTTTATATACGAATTGATACTTTCACTAAGTTGTGTGCTTCTCATACCAAGAGTCATTATATTTTCAACTGTAGATGGAGATCAACCACTAGTTATCTTTAACATTGTACTTTTCTAATAATGCTTTCCAAGATTCTTCAAACAGTATTTCTTCCTCACAATGGTAATGCACCAATTAAACTTGCCCAAAAAGTTATCAGAATCTTCCTCCATCAAGTTCTCAAGATGTTTCACTGCATTTTTATTAATATGAAATGCGCATAGACCATGTTTCACATTTGGCAGTACCTCGACCAACACTCATGCATTGCAGCATCATGATCAGTAAACTTAGCTAATGGCATTTTTATCCTTATGTGCTTACAAAAATGTCCAAAAAGCCATTTAAAAGAATTAAAAGTCTCATCATATAATAGAGAAACACCAAATACAACAACTTCTCTGTAATAATTGAAACCTGAGAAAACAGCAAGCAGTCTACCATCATGATTTGTAGAGTATGTCGTATCAAAGGAAATAACTTCACCTAAAGCAAGCATAATCAATCAACATACATGCATAAGCCCAAAATACATTTGTTATTTGCTCTTTTAAATCCATCTGATAAGCATGAGAAAATGAAGGATTTTCCATTAATTGTTGTTGGAAAAAACGAAGTAAAACCCTAGCTTCACCATAGACCATCATCTTTGGTATAACCCAAATTAGCCTCCCCTCCTGCATATTTACTCATTAAATCATAAGATGCATTTTGCTTAATTCCAACATCTTCAGTAGCATCCAAATCATAAGCATATGCATTTGGTAATCTCCTTTGTTATGCTAACATATGAATTGTTTCTTCAGACTCCAATGGATTATTCTGATCCAAAAAAAAGGTCACTAACTCTAAATCTTCCATTCACTTTTTTTACTACTATTTTCGCTTTACCCTTGTTCTTGTTTCTGATCGTGGCTTCTTGTATTGAGAATCTCTTTGATTTAACTTTTTAACACCTTCTTTTGAACAAACATATTTGTAATAGATAATGGATTTATATGTCTTGCTTTTGTTAACATATTTCTAACACCGAATCCTATTCTTTCACCATAATTAATCCAATATTGCCATGCCTCTTCTAGATTATCAAATTCAATAGCAAGTATTGGAGTTAAACTTGTATCCATTACTTTAAGCTACACCAGCTAAAAAGGAAAGGCATAAACAAAAATAAAAGGAGAAAGAAGCTGGAAAAATAAAGAAAATACAAAGGAAGGCAATAGATGAATAAAATTGTTCAAGATAAATATTTTCAAACATAAATTATCTAACACTATTTTATTTGTTTTTGTACTACACATTGTTTTTTCAAGGTGAATGCAGTTTTTTAAAACCACATCTATACCATCAGTACATGAATGAAGCCTGGGTTCATTTACGCAATAAGAAGCAAGTGGGTGTTGTAAATTGGCAGGTGAATGTGGTGAAAGGATTGAAGTTATATTAGCACGTTTTCAATGGTTCAAAACTCTGCAAACTCTATCATTGCACCCTTTTTCTCATTCTCTCATTTCAATTTTTGTTCTGAAACTCAATTAAAATATGGAAAAAGACTACAACATTGAAACTAAATAGATGAACATTTTCGAAACTGATGGGTTTGTTTGATTCTTTGCTGATAGGTACCTTATGTGAAACTGCATAGGCCAGAGCTTCTCCCTTTGAACTACAACTTCAAATTGCTCCGTCGAATTGTATCATCACAATCTTCAGAAATCTACTGAAAATTAATCAATACACATTGTGTTTTGGAAAATACACATAATTGCAGTGATATTGCCTACATTAACGGCTGGAGAGAGAAAAAATTACTCTGATTATCATGCTTCTAGTTTCGCGTGTTTGTTTCGAAAATCACGGAAGAGAAGATACTAGGGTGAGTGGGTTGTGGGGTGAGTGGGATATTATGGGCCATTGGATTAGATGAACGACTGAGATGATGGGAAAAGGAGGAAAATAGGAGAGGTTCCGGGCCGCTCTTTCTCTTACATTCTTTCAATGCTCCAAGGTGATTTTAAAAACAAGTTTTTATGTTTTTAAAAGAAATTTTCTTAAAACAATTATCCAAAAAGATTAAATTGATCTTCTTTTCAATGTTTTAAAAATAATAATAAAATTATTCTTAAATATAACAACATAAAACAAAAAAAGTCATCAACTTTTAGCAAAGTTTTTCATATATCTCTCAAATTACAATATATTTTAAAATGATCCAATTTATGGTGATTATTGATGGAGAAAGTTACCTTTTTTCTCTCTGAAAAAGTGGAGAAAGTTACTGTGTGAACATGGAGGAGGATATGTTACATAATTTACCCCTTCCCCTTTCATGTGATTATACTTCCTTATATAAATTAATTATATGGCAATTTCTACCATTAAATAGTCATAATGAGTACCGCTCATTTCCCATACTCTGCAATATATAAAATTTCACAACTTTGAGTTTTTTATTTTGATATAAGTTTAAAAAAATATAAAAATAATAGAATTTATTCGATTATCTTTACTTTCATATGAGTTTATGTTAAAAAAACCAGTAACTTTTCAATATAATATAATACTACATTTTATTCTGTTTGAATTGTTTTGCCGCATCATAATCATATAGTACTAAGGACCTTGGGACTTGTACGTTATAGCAACTAGTCAATGGCCACATGAACAAAATCGTACGGTCTAAAAACATAAAAAGGAAAAATGAGACATATACGTTATCATTTATTATTAGCACTAAAGAGATCAAACAACTCTAGCAGGATGTACATTAATTGAATAAAATGAAAGATGACGAAAGAAATATTAAATAAAATTAACACTTTTAAGGTGAAATGGCTTAATTGTTAAAATTTCTTTGTTGATTCTTGAGAAGGATTATATCCTGAAACGAATAAAAAAATCTTTGTTGATTAGCTGCTTCATTATCCTCATATGTTATTTTGATAGTTTCTGAAATAAACCTAGGAGTCTATTAGAAATTATTAATCCCTTGTAATGAGGTAAAATAAGGTTGAAATCCCTACTGATAAAAGTGTATATATCTAATGTTTAACAATGTCTTGAGTGAGATTTTTTTTTTCCCAAAAGGATAATTGTGTCTTTGAAAAAATTGATATCCTATGATAAAGACAAATCCTCAAATTATTCAAATAAATTAAACAAAATATAAACTTATGCTTTGCACCATTTAGGCATGGAAGTCAGCCTTAAAATGTAATGTTTGAGTTAGCTTTTGAACACTGAATTTTGGATCAAAAGACATGTTAAAATTGAAGAAATTTCTCTCTTACACACACTTTTGGTTTTTAGTTTTTCTTTAAATTTAAATATTTTTTAAATTAACTTTTAAATATATCATCCAAACAAATTTCTTTTAAATTGACCTTTTTTATGAAAGTTTATATAAACATAAATCATATTATATTAATTAACTTTTAAATCATTTCTTTTCACAAGTTTTGATAAATGATCGAAAAAATGAAAGAGGGATAACTTTGAAGCTTTTATAAAGCATTCGACTTTTCTTATTATTATCTTAAAATTGAACTCAATGAATGGCATTTGATGTTACAAGTTGCATCCTATATCCTCATTTTGTGTGTAGCAAAAGAAGAAAAGGTTTATACCATAATTATAACGAACGTGCACCAATGTATCAAAACATGCGTTAGGCATGTAAAATTACTTTTCTATACTCATTTATTTTGCGTCGTTGATCGGCACACAAACCATATTTTTGCAAAAACCAGTTTTTTTTCTTTGTATTACTGCCTCGTTTGGCCAAACAAATGAAGTGCCCCCTTATGTTTCCTATCCCATCTTTGATCAATCAAACACCCCCTAACTTTATCATATAATGGCTCCAAACCTAGCCGAGCCGAATCGGTTGAGCCGAAGCCAGATATTACAGCAAAGAGAATACTACGTGGCCTTATGAAATCAGAAAGGGCACTTCTTTAGTTCTTTTTCTTTTTTAGTTAGCCCCAGTCAAATACAGTAGACGTTGATCAATTCTTCACCGTTGGATCCAAATCTGAACATCGATGCCCATGTCTTGTTTCCTTCTTTTGGACCCCACCGCAGTATTTCCAATTAGATATCTCTGCCCCCACCAATATAAATACCCCCGCTAGCCTCTAGCTACCATTTTCCCCTTTTTTTTTAAAAAAAAAAAAAAATAACAGGCTCCTAATATAAAAAAGGGAAAATTGAATTCAAATCCCAGATAAGATAATCTATTACAATTAGGTCTTATGAAATCGACCAATTACTAAAGAGTCTCTAAGGACATGAGCGTAAGATATTGAGGTTGTAAAAAAGGCATCCTTACCCTTGCAATAATTCAATTGTTACAACATGTGGCAATATTGACAATCATCTTGTCACACTTGTCAATTCTACTCTTTTAATTTTGTTTTTCGCTAGCAAGTGAAAGAATGGAAATGACAAGTGAGAAATTATGTTTAACATTATTAGTAAGAGAAAATAATACCAACTGAATGAGCTCATAGCTAAATATGTCTTTTTACAATTAAAATCTCTTACTATCAGGTTCCTAAAGACTTCCTATAATTTAGTGATTTCAGAGAACTCAATAGTAATAAATTGTCTTAATTTGGATTAAATACAATTTTCTAAAAAAAACTCTAAAATGTCATATAAGTTATTAAGAGTGTCACTTTCAACTAACAATGGTTTCATTTTCACTTGATTTATTGACAAAATGTGGGATTTGTTAAAAATTATTTTCTTGAATCGGGCCTTAGCGTGATTCTACCTTACTTCTCCCCCTCTTCTAGTTCATTTTCTCTCCCTAAAGCAGACGACAAAACGAAGCTCCACTTATTAAAGCAACCCGCCATAAACAGTACCATTTTCAATAACCTTTTTTCCCATTATAAAAGGCCCCATCCGCCAAATCCCTTCATTCCCATCACACCCACCAATTACAACACACACTATTACACAGTTGTATTCAACCAAAAAATACAAACCTCTTTCTTCCCTCTCTTTCTCGTGCCCTTTGTTCCTAAGATCACCCACACAACACACAATAATGAGACTCGCTATGAGACCTCACAAAATCCCTCCTCCCACAACCACAACCTCAAAAACCCATGTCCTTAAACCAAAGTGCATAACCTTCACCCATGAACCCACCAAACCCAACAACACCTTGTCCACGTCTGAAGTAGTCAAAAACTTAGAGAAATTAATAAACCCCATTGACCATACAAAACTCTCATCATCTTCTCCATCTCCTTCTCTTCCTTCATCTTCTTCGTTGTCGTCGTCACGGTTCGAGTTCAAACCAGAGAAACTTCGTAAGAGATGGATGGAATACCAAGGATACAGCGACTGGGAAGGTATGTTAGACCCATTAGACGAGAATCTCCGAGCGGAGATTCTCCGGTACGGCCATTTCGTCGAGGCGGCCTATAAATCCTTCGAGCTCGACCCGTCCTCGCCGTCGTTCGCCGCCTGTAAATACCCGAAAAACCGCCTCTTCGATGGCTGTGGTTTACCAAGCACAGGTTACAAAGTGACCAAACACCTACGTGCAACCTCAGGTATTCAACTACCTAGTTGGATCGAAAAAGCACCAAACTGGTTAGCAACAAAATCTAGCTATATTGGTTACGTAGCCGTATGTGACAATAAAGAAGAAATAAAACGACTTGGTCGGCGTGACGTTGTCATAGCTTTCAGAGGAACAACCACATGTTTAGAATGGCTAGAAAATTTGCGTGCAACTTTGACTCAACTTCCTTGTAATAATGGAGCCATGGTTGAAAGTGGTTTCCTAAGTCTATACACTTCTTCCACACCCTCCGGTTTAAGCCTACAACAAATGGTCCGCGACGAGGTTCGCCGGATTCTCCGAACCTACGGCGAAGGCGACGGCGACGGCGGCGACGACGATGTCCCGCTGAGCCTGACCGTCACCGGTCACAGCCTCGGGGCGGCGCTGGCGACGTTGACGGCGTACGACATACAGACGACGGTGACGTTGGACCGGCGGCCGCCAATGGTGACGGTGATATCCTTCGGTGGGCCCCGCGTTGGGGACCGGAGTTTCCGGGAGGAGTTAGAGAGGCAAGGGACGAAGGTTTTACGTATAGTGAATTCAGACGATGTGATAACGAAGGTGCCAGGGTTTGTATTTGATCACCGAGAGGTGGACGGTGGAGGGGGTGTTTGTGGTGACGTGGAGGGCGATGGGGGCGTCCACGTGGCGGGGTTGCCGAGTTGGTTACAGAAGAGGGCGGAGGATGCACAGTGGGTGTATGCTGAGGTTGGGAAGGAGCTCCGGTTAAGTAGCAGGGATTCTCCGTACCTCCGAGGTTTTAATGTTGCCACGTGTCATGATCTTGAGACATATCTTCATCTTGTTGATGGTTTTGTTAGCTCTAGGTGTCCATTTCGAGCCACCGCAAAGAGATTCCTCAGCCGGTGAATCTAAAGTTTTTTTCTATATATGTATTGTATATATTTATAACGAAAATATACCTTTAGTCATTTAACTTTACTTTAAAGGTTGATTTTGATCCATTAAATTTAAAAAGTTTCTTTTTAATCCTTTTACTTTAATGTAGGTTAACAAAAGAAATATTATACCACCAAATGTTTGGATCGATTGGGTGTGTGGGTTGTTTCAACTTAACTAGTGGTCTCGAATTTGAACCCTAGGTATGAGCTGCGATAATTACTTAGTGGTAGCGAGGTTCACCCCATTGTGGGTCTACATTCCTGTGAATCGGATTAGTCGGCTGCTACTAACGTAGAAACCGATGGATAAATCCAAAAAAAAAAAAGAAAGAAATATTATATTGAGATTTTATATATGAACAAGAATTTTTCAATTGTTAAATATTAAATTAAATTGTCAAAATAACAACTATTATTATAAAAGTTCACCACTTAAGACTACAGGTATTAGGGGTAAACGACTAAAAACATGCATTATAAAGTTAAGGGGTGTAAAACAAGTATTGTGTAAAGTTAAAAGACCAAATATATACATGTCTTTTTATATTTTTTTTAGTGTATATAGTTAATTTAGGAGTCAAGAAACCAACCAATAAAGCGCTTAGATCAACAGACAGTGAGTTGTTCTAACTTAATTAATAGTCTTGAGTTCAAGCCTTGGGTATACAGTCACGACAATTATTTGGAGGTATCGAGCTTTCCCCATTGTGGGCTTACATTCCTACGAACCGAATTATTCGGTTACTAGTAGTGCATGATACTATTAGATAAATAAAAAGGAGGAGGAGTTAAGAGACCTATGTCATACAAATTCAAAGTGTGTGTGGTACCCAGGCCTAACATTCAGGAATATAGGATGTAAGAAAAGGAATAAAAGGAACTAGATATAAAGTAGCTTATAAATGTAATGTACTGTGCGTAATAAGTAAATCATAGACATTCTTTGATGACGGAAAAGCAAAAGTGACAATTTTCAATTGCAATAATTGGAGGCTATATAACCTGGCAATCGTCAAAGCATATATACAGTAAGCATTTTGCTTTGAAAACAAAAAATTTTGATTACATTTAGGTGTAACTAAAATGCCAGTTACATTTTCTTGTTCAAAGGATCCACTCAAAAGAATTAGAAATATCTCTCTCTCTCATTAAATTGACTTTTTTTGGTAATTAAAGAAGCTAAATAGATCATTTAATTATAATACATGTTATATATATGCTAAATAGATCATTTAATTATAATACATGTTATATATATGCTATTAGATTATATGTTAGCGTAGAGAAAAATTTATGAATATAATATTGTAAAGTAACATTAATTAGCTTACTTAACGTTCTTACTATCTCAAAAAAAAAAAAAATCAATCTAATCTTATATTTAATACTTGAGAGTACAATTTTTATATAGTCAACTAACTGTGCATCATTTGATTATTATCAAATTAAATTGGGGATAACCAGTACTAACTTTTATTCTTATCATAAGACCAAAACTTGAATTCCTTTGGTCTTTTCTATAAAATATCATTAACGGTTGTCTAAAAACTTAATGCATTTTTACCATTTTTCCTTTAATTAACTATATTATGTTTCTTCATCTTTTTTTAATATGACATTATCTTTCATACTTTGTCTCATTATTACTTTATTTCTCTCTCTTACTTGCCTCCTTATTAATAAGGTAATCATTAAAAAAAATTATTTCTTACATATCTATTACTTTTAACTAATTTTAACTGTTTTTTAAGCCACATAATTTTGTTATTGAGCTCTTATGAAAATGACAGAAGCCACTAACAATTACTAGATTATGCATTACGTACAGAGTTTTACAAAATAAGTTGCATTGAATATATTGTTATATATATATATATATATATATATAAAGTGATATCGCTCGTTAGTTCAAAAGTCAATAACAAATCATTCGTCAAAGTCTATACAATTAATGGGGCTAACCTAGTTTCATAAAGGAGTGATCTCTCCTTTTCAGTTTTCCTCCTCCTCCCTCCCGGCCCCTCCCACTTTTTATGTTCTAATGTTAATGTTACATTCACATTACATTTTGACGGTTCAGGTTGTAATTAAAATATATCAAATTATGAAAATAAATTAAAAAAAATACAGACTACTCAAATTTAAGTTCAACCATTAAACATGGCATTAATATGTTTAAAAATATTGTATCAATAATTTAAAAAATATAAATACGTGTTGCCAAAAATTTTAAAAATACGAATCGTGGATATGTCAATCTAATGATTAAAATTAAAAGAAAAGAGGATGGGAAGGGAAAATGATAGAATTGATAATATAAAGACAATTAAAATAAAAAAAAAGTGCGATTTAGGCTATAAAAATTATGTTCTATGATTGATTGGCAGCAAGTTTCCGACAACTCAAACTCGATAATGTAAAATAAAACAATTTCAATAAGCACAATCCATAAATACCAAAAACAAAGGTTTTTACTATTACCTGATCTGTTTAATTATCCAACACAAGCCAAAGAAAAGGTTGGTGGCACAGCTGGAGAGTCATACATATTAGCCATATTATTGGAGTGACCTTGAAAAGGCAAAACTTGTTTGGGTGTGGTATATCATGGGATGAATAACGTGCTCCAATAAGAATATGAACTCAAAGATCTTATTGACCGAATAATAATCATAATTCTATCTATATATTGAGATAATAATTTCATTGCTCAGTACATATATACAATACAGCACCGACCCTAAAGTGTAAAAATAAGAACGCTTTCTGCTACAAGTAATCTCAAATTCGCCTCTCTTTGCTATCCTACTAAGGCAACACTTACCTAACTGTGCGCCGTCCATACCAAACCCCACACGGACGTCGGTTTCATGTGGAATGACCAAAATAACCTTGACTTTCTATACCTATTCTCCTAATTCTTCATCATGTTCTTCGCAATAATAATGGCCAAACTGGCATGGAGGCGTGATCATGTTATTGTTAAACTCGATCGAAGAATGTGACTCATATTCGTGTACAGGCTACATCTCCAAGAGGCACATACTTTCTTTTTTTTTTTTTTTTCTGTTTCTAAAATTAAAGAGAACTGCCAATTTTTTTTAAAAAAGTTTTACTTTCGTTTAATTTTTAACACTTCCAAAAATATTTTTTAAAAAGTCCTAAAATACTAAGATTTATTATTAAAATGATGTTTAAAAAAATTTTAAACTACATTGTTAATTTTCCGATCACAATCTGATTGTCCTCTCTCTGTATCAAATTTAAATAATTTTAAATAATTAATTATTGTAATATTTAAATCTAAGCATTTTAAAATATTTATATAAATCTAATAAAAATTTAAAGTGAAATAAAAATAATTTTGATTAAGAAATATGTTCCTCTTTAATTAAATTCCTAATGCATTCAGTTTTATTGCGTATACTTTTTTAAAGTGTTATTTTTAGCCATATGTATTTAAATATTAAAAATTACTAAATTTATATAACTAATATATTAAAAAATTTTAAAGGTGTCATGTAGGAGCAACGTACCCAGTAGTTTGTTTGGTTTCAATGTCAATCTAAAAAGGGTCAAAAGAGGTGCAATGTCACCCCACTTTAACAATATCAAATAATTAACTGGTAGATGACCCAATTATGTTGAGGTGACATATCCACCCACGTAGTATTCATCTCACATTTTTCCAAATTAAATTTAAATAGCTAAAAAATTTGATCTTCTTATTTCAGGAAATGGAGGATAACACCACCGAGTGCTGGGATTGACCAACCGATCGAGGTTGTTCCAACTTCACCAAAGGTAGTAAGGTTTACCACATTGTGCTTCTACATTCTAGCAAATTGGACTAATCAGTTTCCAGAAGCATCAAAAATATCGGTTGAGATCCAAAAAAGAGAGGGAGGATGGTGACGTCGGTTCCTCTTCTGCAAGTCTCCATGGTCGCTTCATCTTTCATGGGTCTTATTCCATAACTCCATGACTGGAATTGATCAAAAGTAGTGATGTTGGTGCCTTGCTCATCCTCTAAGTTCATTGTTATTGTAGACCTCTAGCGTCTTCCCTTGGGTTATGGCTAGTTGATCTCTCGCTCCATTTTACACACCACAAAGTTAATAAAAAGAAGAAAGTTGTAAACTTGTGAAAACAACAGAAATAAAGAAAAATAATGTGTATCTTAGATGACGAGTTCAAACCTCTATGTTTTCTTCTAGGTCTTCTCCCTTTGCCTTCCTCTCTATTCTCCTTATTGTCGTTGGCCTCTTTGTTTGGATCATTGGGTATGCTACTCTCCTTCTTCTATAATTCACTCTTTTATATCATCTAGCTATCGCTGATTGCTCAAGGACAGTTTCATTTACGATTTTTCTATGATTACATGTTTTAGGTTTTGATCTAAATAAAATTGAACTACAGAAAAAGCATGCTGACATAAAAAAACCATGGACAAGCATTCTAATCGTGACATTCTTAATCAGAACTACACAATCCATTTTACCCTAACTTGAACAACAAACACAAAAACAGAGAAATGCAGGTGAAGGATAAAACAAGTGAATCAACCTTTTCTTCAGATGAAACAAATTGAATTTATTTCATCCTTGCTTCGACTTGAACAATCATATCAAACTAGAAATATTTGCCAAAATCCCAACAATCATCCCCAACTGGTGGCACATTGGACGGCGATGGTAGCACTTTTGGAGAGCATTGCCAAAATAAGAGTCTTGATTTTTTCCCCCCTCTAGAAGAACCAAGTGGTGTCTAATAAGAACGATAATAAATGAATGCTTTCTTAATTTTAATTTGGGAAAATGACAAATGAATACTTTCTTATTTTTAAAATCTCAGATAGGATATTTACAGTGGTGAGCATCATTACTCAACTAGTGAATAATACGTACATAATATTTTAAAATTTAGAAGGTATTTATTTGTTAGTTACCCATTTGATTATGTTATGACTATTTAATGTTCATTTTTATGCCATTTATTGAAATTAATTTATTTGAGTTTCTTTTAAATGGATATAAATAATTTTTGTACAAGGCTTAAAAGTATATTTAGAATGCATTTTTTATTCATCATATATCATGAATGATGTAAATTTGATATATTATATGAATAATTGAAATTTCAAATGTAAACTTTTTAAACTAGTTTTTGTAGAACCAGTTATAAACACATTTAGATGTGTGCGTGTGTGCATTATATTAAAAAGAAGGCCAAATTTTTATCCGATTTATTTAGTCTTTGTGAACTAAATTACTTAAATTTTCAAAAATATAATGTTAAAATAAGGAAAGAAATATATATTAATAAATAAATTTTTTTCTGATATAAATTTTAATTTCAATAATATCTTTTTAGAAAATTTTTGACAGGTTAACATTTTGGACTTAAGTGTATATTTTCAAAAATGGATGAGAGTTATTTTTAATTAAGGCAAACTGTAAGGAATGTTAGAGTATTTTAGTCTAATAATAATACAAACCTATTAATTTGCATGCAAATTAATAACTACAAAAATAATATTATAATTTATAAAATTAATATTCCCATAAATTAAAATTTATAAGCAACAAAAAAGCAGCATAGTGACGTGCAGTTGCTGAAACAATGAAAAAGATTCCAGAAGGCTTGAGGGTTACAATCAAAGATAATGCTCTCAATATGGGTGCTGACGTGGTATCAATAATACCACACCGTTGCTAAATCTAACTAATACCATTTTTTTGTGGTTTTTTTTTTTGGGGCTACACTAAGTATCTGCTCCATTTCCTATCTATTTGATGTCTCTATTATTGGATTAACTTTTCAATGGTTGAAATTTAATACTATATAAACATATTGTTAAAATATTAAATATGCTTCATCCGGTCTTACTATAAGATCAAGTTACAAAGAAGAAAAACAAATTAATTTAAAGTATTTATATTTATCATTTTTATTTTTGCAAATTAATTTATATAACTTATAAAAATTATATTATCTAATAACATGTAACATATGTTATAATTGAGTACTTCTTTATTTTCCTTAAATCAAGCCAACTTAATCTTATATTTAGACAAAACTACGGAATAACAAAAATTTAAAATAGTTAGCTTTTCACATCAAATTTTAAGGGTATAAATTTATGTATCTACTTTTTATTATTTAATATTTGATAGTGTGATAATATTTTTTTCATAATAAATTCCAACCATTGAAATTTGATCTAATTTTGGAGACATTTAGGGAAGAAGTGGAAAGGAGGTTAACCTACTTGAACAACATTTAGTAATAGTTACCTGAAAAACGCTACTAATGAGTTTCTATGATGAGGTCCTTTAGTGTACTGTGAGAGCTGTAAGTTTATTATGTTTCAGCGGTCCCTTGAGGCTGACCATATTTCTTTGTAGTGATTTTAGCATGTTGTCAAGTTTTGGATGCATGTTACGATGGTTGGGAGTTTTAGTCATTGAGCTTTTATTGCTAGCTTTTGATATTTGGTTTGAATGTTTGACCTTTATTTCAACTGAGTGGGATAGATAGCAACTTTGGTGTTGTGAAAGTGGGATAGATAGCAACTTTGTTACAGCAGAGCTCTACAGCATTTTTTTTCATCTACACGAATATTTTGAGTTCTTGTTATCTCCCTTATTGTTTTGTTGTTTTGGTTGAACTTTTTAGTTGAGTCACATTTAAGTATTGTCGTGCCCAATTGAGGTAGCTATCCCAATTATATTTTTTGCATTCACATAAATCCGAATTTGAGACCTTATGTACTTAAAGGCAAAAGCCTCTTCCTCAAGAATTAACAATTGCTGGTATTTTGTTTCAGCTTTCTAGGAATTAATAATTATAAGTTTAACCTTGTAAACAATGTGCGTGACTACTTTCTGTCTAAATTCGGCTTAAATGTCATGACATTTTCAAATAAAGTGTAGCGTAATTTCGATAAACAAGTAGTATCCCTCCTTTTGCCTGACCTCTCTCTCAAATATCCAAGCTGTGAATCACAACACAAATTATGAACTTTGGTCGCCACCCATTGTGTGCCTATCTAGCTAGCACTAGGAGATGGTAACACATGTATTTTTTTGAAAAACAATATATATATATATATATGTGGACACACATATACATTCGGGACAGGATGGGATCAGGACAACCCAATCTTAAGTCATGTCCCATCCCGAAGATGCACTCTGTCCCATCCTAAAACTTTTCGTCGGGACGGAACGGATTGGAACAGGAAAATGTTGAACACCCTTACGTGATGATACATATGAGGATGAATATGATGGTTTACTAAACAATAAACCTAAATTGTATATGCATCTTAAACTCTACTTTTTGTCACATACAAATCTTGAATTCTACGTGGAAAACTTGTAATACTATAAATTAAATAACGTATGTGGGATTTGTCTTAATTTTATTAATAGATATTTGCATGAAATTGATATTAAGGATTAATTATTCCAATCATGATATTATACTGAGTAATATATGCATTATTACTTAAATGTTCTGAAAGCATTTATCCGTACGCTTGTCAAGTTCAAATAATAACAAAAGCATTTACAGGATTTAGAAACGGACAAACATTTCCTGAACAGTAATATCTACAATCATATCCACGCGTAGAATGTTGCATGATGATATAGTTTTACATATTTTTGTTGTTGTTTTATAGTCTTTTTCAAGGTCAATATCTTGGATATCCCACTATCAGACCTCGTCCTTCTGATACTAAATATCTGGTCCTAGATAATAGTGTATAACAAACACGTATATTTGCAAACACTATGTGTAACTATCCACTTTAGAAACGACGGTAATAATATTGATTTGGGGTCGGCGAAGGGGGACCTCTGTGTCCGCCATATTGTTTAAAATGGAATGCAGGTTACTTCCTGCGATTCTAAATATAAGAGCCAATTAATTTTTTTGAAAAAATTAAAGATGTAAAATATACCACTTTAAATTGTTTATATTTATCTTTTTTCCTTAAAACTAAGTTATTTTACTTATAAATTATCATATAATCTAATTATATTTCGCATATATTAAGATTTAAGGGTTCAATTCGCTTCCTTAATCTCTCCAAAAAAAGTCAACTGGCTCTTATAATTAGGACTGTAGCTAGTATTTAATAAGTTATTTTTATATGATTAAAAGAATTTTCAACACACTTTAGAGTTGAGACTAATTCTGTTCGAGATTTAGAATGCAAATAATTTCACTTTCCTTAGTAAGTGTCTTCTTAAGACTTAAACATGTGTTCTCTTTTTTATATCTTGTGAAGAAAGCATTAAATAACACAAAAAGGTAGCTTAGATTGTAGGTATTATGCCGTTCGCCTCCGTGTTTGAGATTACTCATCTTTTATTAAATTTAGGGTATCCACCGTCGATAGCAATGACTAATCCACCTCGTCATGGGTCCTCCGTTTAAGGGTAAACAATTGGCCATGTGAAATACTCTCTATACCCAAGTGTGAGATTCGAACCCCTACCACTTGGTTAAGAGACAACCATTATGCTACACTTTGCATGAGATTATTCTAATTGATATGTTGACAAACTACATGAGGTAATTATACATTTGTCCCATCAATATAATAATGTTTTATGAAATTGTTGCCTATTAATTCTTGTGTTCATTGATTTCAATTTATAAATATTTTTAACCCATAACCACATACAGATGAATTTTTGCTTGAATTTGGAGTGTCACATCATTTATGGTCTATACAATTGAAATACACCAAATCCTATTATTTAATATAACGTGGAAATTTACAGGGCAATTAATAAATTAGTCCCATCATTTTCTCTTCATTAAACTAATAACTTCTCTCTCCAATTAATTTTCCCTCCTATATTAGGTGAGTTGGGTCTTGGGAGTTTACCTGGGAAGAGAAGACTTCTAAGTTTAAAGAGCGCTTACAGAGGTAGTTACAAATCACCCACTAACAAGGTCCTCACATCGGCGAGATTCGAACCCACAATCTTATGAATATGACCAATCCCTTTATTAAATGGATCAACATTTGTTGGCGTTACATATCGGTTTTCGAATATGACTGTGTTTAATTTTATGTTTCATTTGTTGAGATATTTTACAATTTTTTAACTTCAATGTAAATCAGACTTGTATTGATTTCGGCTAATACTCCCTTTGTTCCTTAATATAAGACATATTGTGCTTTTTTTTAGAGATTAAAGAAGCTAAATAAGTTATTTTTTACTTGAGTTAAATAAATTACTTAATAATAACATATGTTGTGTATTATTATATTAGTTTTTTCTGGTGTATTGTGTGTTACTAGATTATATAGTATTATCTTTTAAGTCAAACAAATTAATTGGGAAAAAATATTCAAGGAAAGCAATTCATAAGTATCTTATTTAGTTTTCTTAATATTTTAATAAAATGTTAACTAAATCTTATAGTTTCAATATTTGTTCTAGATTGTACTAATTTATATAGTTTCATAAATGGTTCTTGTTCTCGTTTGTTTGTTCTGTTGGGCTAATTCTCAATTGCAAGGTGATATAAAAATAACAAAACTAATAATATATATATAAACAACAACATTTTTCATCATTCATATTTGTGAAAAAATTATATAAAAAGTATGTTCTAGAAAGTACGTTTTACTACCTATATTTTACCAGCATAAATTTTGGACAAACTACTTTGTATGTACTATTCTCTAATGATTGGCGTGAAAATCCTTCCCTATAATAATAATGTAAAAGCAGACCAATAGCAAATTATATCCAATCAATTTCTAATCTGAACGTCAAATTATGATCACGACAAGAACCAATTAGAAGCAGGCCAAGCTACACTTTAATTAATTGATTTCTTTTAAACGTTTATGGTGAGAGATGTGGAATGAAAGCGTCTGAAAGCTAAGTCCATTGAAAATATTATGAGCATTATACACTTTTACAAAAGTTTGGTACATTTAGAATTTAATGCTTCTATTAGAAAAGTCTGATCCAAGCTATAAGTTGTCAAGGGAGCTGGTCAACTAAAACTCCACATGAGAACATAAATTAAACTTGAGTAGAATTACGGGTATCTTTAATCCATTTTATACTTGAGACTATCATCTTTCGAAACTTAAAACGAAAATGGTTTTCACTTCTTTTAACAAGTGTGCTTCTTTGGATTTAAAGATGTGTTTTACTCCTTAGAAATTTTGTTGGTTGAGAACATAAACTTATTGTAATCTATAATAAAATTGTAACAATTAATTTTTTAAAGAAATAAATAATAAAAAAATTAAGTTATAAAATAATACTAAATATGACGTCAATCAATTATGAAATTTATTATACTCAATTGTAGAAATTTCCATCAAACTTTTATATATCTAAACTTTATAAAATTCAAGAATATTTAGTTCGAAAATTTAGAGCAAAGCCCGAAAATGAACCTCCTTCAATTGGAGTCCAAAAGGAAAAGAAAATCCTTCAGTATTTCATATAGATCATGCCTCATCTTTCTAAATTATTTTTATTAGTGCTCATTTAACAATAATCAAGTAAAAGATGAGGGAAGGAATAAGGGAAGATGATTGAGGTATTTTAGAAAAAACACACCACACTAACTAATATAATTAACATCATTAATTTAATCAAATTAGTTAAATATGTCTTATATTTAGAATTAGAGCGAGTATATAATTATACTCTCGCATATTTTGTTAATTAAGCCAAAACCCTGAGGTGTTACTCTCTGGTTTCCTTTTACCGTTTAAAGCAACACTATCTGGCGCTAAAAACGTTATTTTTTCTAAAATATATATATATATATATATATATATATATATCACTCAAAAAGTTATTTTTTAGATGGATTAATAGAAACTTTTAACATTGGTTCTTCAACTTGTATAGATAACAAATTTAAGAAAACCCCTTACATAAACCCCAATGTAAACTCAAATTGTAAACTAGTAGTAATATTTATTTTATCAACAAATATTTATTACAAGTATACAGTTAAATAATTAAAATGTATAAAAAAATGTCACAAACTAAATTCAAATATATTTTAAATCTAAACAATTTCAATTAAATTTATCAATTCACATATGAAGTCATTAAATATAATCAAATTCAAACCGATACCGCGAGTTTAAGAGTACCATTTTAAAAGATATAAACGCAAAGACAATAAATTCAACGAGTGAAATTGCAAGCTCAACCAAAATTTCCAGCAAATATGGGTTTAAGAGTTAACCAGCTAACATGCTTTTGGTACGTTACATTAGCAAATACTTTTTTTGATTTAAAGGCAAAATGATATTAATAGCAGGAAAATTACAGAGGTTTTATTACAAATAGATCAGGAAAAGTAAAGACAAAAGCATTAAATTGAGTAATTGATAATGATCTAATAGTAATTAGACTGAAAGGTTTTAGCAGGGCATTGATGTTTCTAGCAATGATGTGATGCACTGTTGGACCCCAACCCATGAAGTCGATTAGTTGTTTATGGACATTCCAGATCGTAAGGTGATCTCGAGGATATCCCGAACAGTGAATCCAATTCAGAGCTAACCTAAAGCAAGAGTGAAGAGAGTGCTGTCTGTGGAGCGCCGTATTCAGGTGAAAGTCCTTAGTATACTTCCCTCAAAACAGATGAAAACGCGACAATATGTGGCACGATTGAGCTTCCACTTCCTAACTAACAAGTGCCATTGAGTGGACTGAGATAGAGAGATTGAATCTGGGCTCATCCTCATATTGGGATTTGGCTTATGAGAGAAAGCCATGGAAGAAAAAGAAACAATGGACTGAGAGTCCCTTATGACGTCCTCCAGTTTAGGTATCCTCCCATTTTGCATTGCAAGGTTGCGTTTCCACCAGATGTCATTTAGAAGGGCAATGATACCCTTAACCAAGGCTTCATGTTCTTTATTTGAGAAAATACATTGCTTAAGCCAAAAGAGAATCTCATTAGTGGAAAGGTGACATGGAGGCCTAACCACTAAACATCCAAACCATGCAGCTTTTGCCTTATGAAGGAGCTTCCAGATAAAAAGCAGCTATTTCCTGGGTAGAGAAATTGACCACATGAATTTCCAAAAAGGGTCAGTACCAGGCTGTGAGAGGAATTTTTCATCAAAAAGCTGTCAAAAGCCTAATTTTGCCCTTCCATAGGATGGAGTCATTTCTACTAAAAATTGAAATTGGAGTTGACAAAATACAGTCGGCTGTTGGGCCAGAATAAAGACTTCTGATCAAGGAGATATTCCATTGTACCGGGTTCCAAGGGAGCGATGTATGCGTAAGCAAGTCGTCGCAGACCCATTGAACTAAGAGAGTGCAAAACTTTTTATTATACCATTTATTAGACCGAAGCAAAACTAATTATATAACAATCGATCCACTACATTGCATATACTATTTAATTAGTAAGAAAATCAAACCCCAAAGTCATGTATATTTTTTTCCTTATAAATTAAAGAATGATGTAGAAACTTTAATCATATTATTAACTACAAAAATAATTATATTGAACAAGGACAAAACAACAACAACAACAACAAAGCCGTATCCTATTAAGTAAGGTCGGCTACATAGATAATATGATGCTATTGTGCTCTATAAGTAACTAATTCCTTATATATATTGTTAACAAAAAGATTTCGCTCTACAATTTCACTAAGTGTTCGCTTCAGTTTCTCTCTACCTCTAGTAATATGACTTCATTCTGCTTGATCTACCCTCCTCACTGGTGCATGCAATGACTATCTTTGAACATGTCCGAACCACTTCAAATAATTTTCTACCATTTTCTCACTAATAGATGCCACTTCAACTCGTTCGTGTATATTATCATTACGAAACTTATATTTTCTTGTATGACCACACATACATCTCAACATCTTTATGTCAGCTACCCATATTTTATGTTCAAGTTATCCATTCAAAGGCCAATATTCATTACCATATAGCACTGTTGGTCTTATAGCTGTGCCTTTTACCTTATAGGATACTTTCCTGTCATAAAAAACTTCAATAGCTTTTCTCCATATACATTACACAACTTGAATTCTATAATTGACATCAACATTAACCTCACCATTTAGTTGTTTAATTGATTCCAATTATTTAAAATTTGTCACTTGAGGGATGGTTTGATCTCCAAATTTAACCTCCATATCACATCTAACTTGTGTGTTTGCAAAACTGCAATGCATATATTTTGTCTTACTCCTACTTCAACGAAAACCCTTCGACTTCAAAGTGTTTCTCCTTATCTCTAGTTTAGAGTTAATTTTCTCTCTTGATTTAGCCAAAAAACATATATCATTAGCAAAAATCATGCACTTATGACCTCTTCTTTGATATAGGCTCAATTAGAACATCCACTATTAATATAAGTTAAATAAATATGAGTTCAACGATGATCCCTGATGTAGGTCAATCCTTATAAAAAAATCTTCTGTATCGCCTCCAACCTTTCTAACACTAGTTGAAACCCTCATGCATGTCGTGAACAAGGACGCAACAACAAAATGAAAAAGCAGTATAGGTTGTTTCGTGACACACAAACCAGCTTCCTATACCAAAGACAACAATTCAAAGATGAGCGCAGAACAACGTGTGGATTGGTGGAGATTATCTTGGCCGGAAATTGAACATCAACCATAAGAATAAAAAATGCACACGTAATGAGTCAATTATGATTCATTCAGATCAAACACACACACACACACACATATATATATATATATGACACACATGGAGAGTGAAGTGAACATATGCAAATGTAAGTTCGGCCATATATATTTTCATTGGTTTTTTCTCCTTCTTTTTCGGAGTCCAATTCTTTGAAAATTTCAGTATCCATCGTCATTGCCGCCCGTCTCATATGGTCTTTATCTTTTTAGGTCCCACCAGCCCAAAATCTTTGGAACTTATCATTCGGTCTTACGACATTTAAAATTAAATACGGACATATTATACATATGTTAGTTCTGGTTAAGAAAAACTCAATTAAATTTAGTTGAAATATAAAAAATTCAGGCATGCACTTTTAACAATTTTTTTAATCTGGCCAAGAAATCTTATTAAAATTTTTTTGATGCTATTAAGAGATCGTTATGCTTATCTGTAATTAATAAAGTAAAATTGAAGGTAAGTGTTGAATTTATTATGGTTTCAATTATTTCATTTAATTATTCTAAACTCATGAGATATTTTTTTATTTTGAATTTACAATTTATCTTAAGATAAACCAAATACTTAATTCACTATTTATTTATATAGAATACTATATTATACTAGGTAAAAGATGAATAATATTAAGGAGGTCAGAAATATTGGAACAGGAAAAAAATTAATAAAATACTGAATGATAGTTGTTTCGTTTTTTATTCATTGGTTTCAATTGATATTTTGTTATACAGCCTTCTCTGTGGTAGAAACGAAAATGCATGATGAAAAATATATAGGGACAGTTGTAATGAGGTTTCAAGTAAGAGAATAAATATAAGACAAGTCTCAATGTGTTGTCAATGGTATTTTCACTTGTTAACAATGTTATTTCACCTGTTAATGTTAACAACTCATTGGAATATGTCTGATATTATTATTTTTTTATTTTGAAACTTCAATGCAATTGCATCAATTACATACATCAGATACTCATGACAAGAACCTCCAATTTCAAGATTATTTTTAACATAAATTGTTTCTATTTTTTTGGCCTATTAATAACATCATACTTTTTTTCTCAGATATCTTGATGCTTATGATTGATAAATAGCTGGAAATTTATTATCCAAGTGTGAAGACGGTTAAGTTTTGTATAAGTTGAATTAACCTTTGTTTATATTTTCTTGGGTTAATTGTTAAAAATACACATGTGATTTTATTAAAAGGTCGTACAGTACCAAGTGTTTTTTTTTTTTATAAAAAATAACTCTAAACTTTCAAATTAAGGTCAAAAGTCATATTTACTATTTAATTAGGGTCAAAAGTAACATGTGGTTTATGCTAGTTGTACTCCACATGTCTTCAATCAAACCTTTGCTTCCACCACCACCACCACTTATCCACCCCACCCCACCAAACCCCTCTTGATCTCTTCCTCCTCTCTCAAAGTTCGACAAATCAACCGCAAAATCAGATGTTACTTTGGACCCTAATTTAACGGTAAATGTGACTTTTAAATCTAATTTGAAAGTTCAAAGTTACTTTCTTTGGGTAAAAAAAAACTTGGTGCTGAATCAACTTTTAACAATATTACATATGTATTTTTTTCTCTTAATAACTCTATTTTCTTTTTAAGTCTATCCACCAAATTTCATATGTAACACCTCAATCTTATTTAAAAACATTTTAAGTTATATTTAAAAGTTTAGAATCCATTCTCACATGTAATAGAAGAACGGAGTATAGAAAAGAAAAGAGCACATAGTGGCAACAATCATATGAATAATTAAAAATTGGAAAAACCAATAATATGTTGCCCGAGGGGATACATTTTCTATAATCAAAACCAAGCTAACAAGTGACATATAAATCTATATTTTACATTTTTTGCTATTCTTGAAGAAACTCAAACAAACTACTCCTATTGCGATTATTACATTTCATTAGGGAATTACTAAAATAAACTTATTGTAATTATTATGCTTAGATGAAGGACGCAAATCAAGAGAGAAAATGAGCTAGTATTGTCACTTTTAGTGATCAAAGACAAGAGAAGTAAATGTGTCTGACTGATGAATGAAAGAGTTGAGTTCATGGGAGACCGGTGGATGCGAAACTTATGATTATATTTTAGTCAGTGATTTATAAATAATTTATAATATAAATTTAGATTATATTATATAATCGTATAGAATCATGAAAATGTTTTTAAAAGGCTGAATAGGCTAGACATGGAGTAGCTAGGTTTAAGGTTAAATGGAACCTTACACATGAGGTGGGATTATGATTCACCAAGAAGGCTCTGTGGCCTTCTCTGTTTGGATACATGTGTTGGGACATCTGGGTCAACCGGTGCAGTAAGCTCTTCAGAGGGACATAGGAGGAGGGTAAATATAACCCAAATTAGTCTCTTTAGGGCGTGCTCAGACCAAGACTATTTGAGGAGATGCGACCCAAGAGAGAAAGGCTTGCCGCACCCTAGCACCCCTTCTCACATTGGGATGGATGGTATCCAGCTCCTAGTAGATGGCTCAGTTCTGGAAGATGGATGGAGTGGATGTGGCGATGTTGCACACACATATGAAGGTATATGGATCTGAGAATTTAGCTAAAGGTTAACCAATGTGCCAGTGATTGTGGAGTTGCATGGAGATCTACATGGTCTACATAAATGTTGGACAGGAGGCTTTAGGAAAGTAAATGTAACTTCTGATTGTATAGAGGCTATTAATCTTATCTTAAAAAGGTATGAAGGGACTTTTCTTTCTAGACCGGACCCTTTTTTAGACCGTCTCCTGAAACACCTGCTTATCCTATTTGTGCTTTCGGAACCCCCTACTCATTCAATCACTACCACCTCTTCAAAGATCTAGTAGTGGATGATGTTAGATTATTTTTCCATAGGTATTAGCAGGTTAATATCTTTGATCAACTCAACATCATTCCTGCATCTATGGGGTTAGGGTTGATGAAGGATAGATGAGCAAGTTTGAGGAGATCTTGATGTAAACGTTATGTTGAATTAATGATATAAAGTTTCTATCTAAAAAAACTATATCTGCTTATTTACTTGGAGAGACCTAGCAACAGGCTTGAGCCTAAGCCTAGTTTAATTAGTCAATAGGTTACGTTTAAAGTAGGATAGACTATAGGCCCATAATAGAAGTATAGCCTATTTCATCCCTCTATAAACTATATATACCTTATTTTTTGTTTTATAGGACACTATAAGAAATACTTTTTTTATATTGCTCGTAGTGTATATATATATATATATATTTATATATACGGCTCTTCAACTTATTTAATAATCACGTTAATAAGGGTAATGATAAAACATTAAATTTTGATTTTTAAATAAATTTAATGAATTTGAAATTTCCCTTTCGATGTGGTAAACAAGTTGGAAGTAACCTATAGAAAAATGAAGTATATGTATAATAACACTATTTTTTCTAGCTCTTTTTATAATTTCATTTTATCTAATATTCATATACCAAGAAAAATCAGCTAACTTACTAAGATTGATAAGTTTTTCCAATTTCATCTTCATTTATGATTGGGTTTTTAAAAATAGTTTTAGCAATAGTGCTTCACCTCTCTCTCTCTCTCTCTCTCTCTCTCTACATTATCTACAAAGACAAAATCGTTACACTTTCATTAATTACACTCTAGTTGAACTTACAATAAGAAAAAATTATTTTTTTAAAAAAAAATTAATTTATAAAAGAATTAGAGTGGTTGTTTAGAAAAATGCACATACGGCGGAAAAAAATCATTAGTTGATAAAGTAATTAACAGTGCTTTTATTTTTTTTTTTCCAGAAACTTCCTATGAATTTATTGTAAGTAATATCATTAAATTATACTATTTTTTTTTTCTATTATCATGTTACTTTAGCAAAACAATGGGATCAGGATCTTACTAAAAGTGGGGCGCAGAAGGCATGGAATGGAATGGAAGGACTCATTGGATGACAATATAATAAACTAAAACAAGCCCAATAAAACTGAGCCTAGTTCTCCCAAAAGCCCAAAGCAAAGCTCGTCAGGGTATCCTGTTAAATTCCTAAGGAATGAACCCCAAGTAGCTTGGAAAAATGATTACGCAAAATTGATTTATATTAAATGGTTTAGCCACTATATTGTTGGTTTTAATGTAAAAAATGAGAGGAGGAAAGCAGGTTTTTGGAAATGTATGATGTGTATGCTCTTGAAGCTATCCTAGCTCAATTCATACAACGGAAGTTAATTTACTAAGCCTTTAATTATACCATACCTCAACTAACATCTAGTCTAGTGCAATTAGAAAAAAGAACTCTACTCTTGAAACCTTATTTAAAATTCCTCAGTATTGTTATCTTAAGAATAGATTAATCCAATTTAATTCTCTAACTTTGGAATGCTCATTGGGACAACCAGTACAAGAACAATTATGTAATGCAATCATATCATTCACATTAATATGCCATAAAATATATAATTAAGCTACAATAATACAATCCTAACACAAATATATCATTCCAAACTATTTCTAACATAATATCAGTCTCAAAATACAAATGAAATTCTAAAAAGTAAGAAATCATAAATACAAGGGTTAAAATGCAATTCTACCAATGGACAATTGTCGAAGGTGCTACAACACAAATAACAATTGGGATGTACAATTATATCAATGAACTTTTCAAATGGGTGTAGGTTGACCAACACCGTCAACTTTGTGGACGTTGACCATTAATAGTCAACATTCTAGGACAAATTATAAAGGTCAACATCCACAAAGTTGAAGGTGCTAACCAATCCGCACTCATTTTAAAAGCTCATTTGTATAATTACACCTTCCAATAGTTATTTATATTGGACATTGTAATACCTAATTTTATGCTACTATACTATAGCAGTTTAATTAATTTATAACCACTTTATCTAATATCATTATCTAATATCAGAAACCCAAAACTACGAATAAATTAAAACGTTTCTTTAAAAATACTAAATCAAACTTTCTTTATTCTAGAACGAGCTTTTCTGACAAATTGGTTCAAATACAAACTTTATATAAAAATAAGTGGTTTGTAAATAAATTAAATAGGAGGATCATCTTAGGAAATCTAATCCTATTCGATAGTGCTTGGAGAGCCAAAACATACAATATATACACTCACACACACATTTCTATTATATATAACATATAATTGCTACTTATTTATACTTCTACGGTCATAATAACAAAATATTAGGGCTATCTCGGTCGATAACTCCTTAACTTGTATATGTCGTTGTATTGTTTCTTAAGGATATATGTACATACACGACTATATAACAACCATACAAGCTTCATGCTTATTTACCTATTTAACCTGATAGCATATACAGGTAATGAATTTAGATTATTTATCTACACTAGTACTCCCTCCGTCCCACAATATAAGGTCTTTTTAACTTAATTGTGGGTTCCTAAAAAATTAGAGTTAGTTAAAAATAATAAATGTGTAGGAAATATACCATATTGCCCTTATTTATGAATGAGTAAGAGATTGGGTAATTATGAAAAGAAGATGAAAAAGAATGTGTGGGAAAATTAATGCATGGGTAAAATGGGAAAAAAATCATTTATTACTTAAATAAAGTCAAATAGGACCTTATATTGTGGGACAAAATCATTCAAAAAAATGGACCTTATATTATGGGACGGAGGGAGTACAAAATATCTCAGGCATTCCTACTCTTCAAAATACTACCTTATACCAAAAGTCCCTCCTCCTTCCAACTCCTCTGAAAAACATCAATAACAAAAAGTGAGATTCTCAGTAGCAATTTCATTCATTCATTACCATACATAACAATTCATAAACTTGTAAAAATGTTACAAATAAATATTAACCTTGAAATGTTAGTGTGCACAAGGCTTATATATTTATTTTCCCTTTAAATTGTACTAGGGGTAGCTAGCCATCTAGTCTTGGAGTACTCCGATACACTAGATATTTCTGATAAGGTTAGAGCGGTGATTCGACCCTGAAGTTTATCATAGATCTTTAACAGATATTATGCAATTATTCATACAAGATCAATGAAATGGAATGAAACAGCTACCTATATTCCAAACTTAAACCCGAGCTAGTTCCTTTCCTTCCGGATGCCTTGAAGAGCCAAGGTCACTATGTTTACCCATATTTTCACGTAAAATATAAATAATAAATTAATACCTATACTCATATTTATTTAGCGTGGCACACGTTCCTATTATTATTTATTTCTACCCTTCCCCTTTTATAATATATGTCTTCCATCAATATTTCTAACTTTAATCATCACATTCACAATCATTTACACACATAAACACACACCTATATATATAATCTTACTTTCTATTTATTACAAAATCTCAAGAATAAATCAACCAACAATGTAAATCATTTTCAAGCCCAATCAATTTAATTTATAAAAGAACATTACAAATCATCAATTACAACACAAATCAATAACCCTTTTCTTATCTTCTAACAATTGCTTCTCATTTCTTGATTTGCTTTCCATAAAGAAATTCCAGATTAACTAATAATACAAAACCTCCAATGTTGCCAACAATATTTATTTCACCACATCACATAACTTTAATCACATAAACCATAACTTCTACTTTAACGATCCTAAAGTCTCATTTAATCCTTTGGAAATACTTGTTTAACACTTTGAAGCCTAAACACATCCATACAATTCAAATTCCCAAATAGAAAATTCTCCATACCACATTGAATATGACTAACTCCCTCCTTTAACAGATTCTAAAACACTTGATTAACCCTCTCAATCAAACAAAACTTCAGAATGAAACATCATATTAATGTTTCAACATTGAGAAGCACAAATAAGTTATGTCCAAATCAGACTTTAGCTACAACACACTTAAATCCTTGAGCCACATCATAACACACACTAAATCATCTTTTGAAAATATAATCTAATAAACACAATAGCAAAGCATATCAGATTTGATTAACAACAATAGTCCCATACTTCCTAATATCATAACTTCTTAGATCACAAACTTCCTCTCTAGTCTCAATTAATTCCATCACAAATTGAATTTAACTTCTTTATCTACTCTTTAATGTTTCTTCTCTTCTAATTGCCATTGTTTCTCAAAGTTTAGCTACCATTACTCCTTCCCATGACATAATACAATAAATTCCATTTATTTTGCTACTTAACTGCAAAAGTCCAGAACACCAGTAAACTTTGTTCCAATATACACTTAACACATACAATACTTACATTAGACTATGAGATTCTAAATACTAATTAAATATAACAAAACAGCACTTTATGACTGGATCCTAAATTTAAACAATCCAAATCATATCTTTAGCTATGCTTAAGAAAATTCCAACTTCATTACCACCCTTTATAGTTTAATGCAAACATTCACTCAATTGACTCACATATGACAAGCTCCCAAACTTTCTTCTTACTGCAACAACCAGAACCAAAACAAAACAGCAGCATAAGAATGGACAAGAAAACGTGAAATTTAATTGCATCAATAACTATGGAAAAGGGAAGAAACAAAGGAAACCTTCAATTAACCCAATTTCACAATAAATCAAATCCTCTCAATATGACAAAATTGCGTCATCCATTTTTCTCCGCATATTTCGTCCTTCTTGTCTCCACAAAGGAACCCAATATAACAATTTCATTCCAACCAAAACCTAAAATAAAGCACACTCCTGATCATCATTAGATATCTATGCAACTTCCCTTTTTATCCCTTAAAAACAACACAGTTTCATGTCAAAAATCATCTACCCACAACAGAATCACCATGCTAAATTTCCAGCATTTCATATATTCTATAAAAAGTCAAACATACACAACCACATATAAGTTCTATTTTCTATTTCCATCACTCTTATTATCACAGTACAGAGCAATAACACATGGAATCAACATCACAGTGAATCTAGAATTTGTAAACATCATAGAACTCCAACAAACAAAATGTAACTCCAATTCAATCCGAACATAATCAATTTCTTCCTCATCACCGAACAACAGCCAGCAGAGCAAGAGAAATCAAATTAGACTTCGCATTCAACCAGAGACAGCAGAGCATCAAATTCCAGAATTTCCAACATCTCATACTCCATAAAACCCAATCACGAAATCAATGAAAAACAGAACATACAACCCAACATCTCATCCTTCCACATATCACCGAAAAATCCACATGGATAACCTTTTATTAATCCTTATCATATTTCTATCATCATCTATTTTTCATCACAGACCCAGCAAGGCAGAGAATCGAACAAACAGACGAAGGAATCAAAATCGGTAAACATTTCAAAACCCCATAAATTTAACATGCATATCAATATATCAACTCTATTTTACTTCTAACCAAGTTTAATTAAGCTTTAGTTCAATTTCAACCCAGTATCAACCCCAAATCGCGCCGGAACAACACTAAACTCATTGCTTAAATCTTTTCACAGTATATGTATATCGAAGCCTAAGCTTCATTTTTACTAGTTTAAAAATTCCTAAAACCCCCCTGAACTCGAATCGATTTTCTCCCAAACTTGCTCAAATCGGACGAACAGAGGGTAGAACTAAAAATAGGAGACTCACCTATGGTCGAATCGAGCGTTGCATGCATCGTCGTAGCTCCTCGCCGCCGAAAATCGTCGCCATCGCCACTGGAGCTCGCTGAGAAAATGCAGAGAGTGGAGGTAGTGAGATAGAGAGAGAAAATTTGAAGAGAGGGGGAGAGTAGACAGTAGTGACAACCAGTAAGCAAGAGAAGATAACTATGCTTTTGGTGATTTATATTTATATTAAATTTTATTTTATCTTTTATATTTAAAAAGTATTTTTTTAATCTTTTAAATTTAATATTGTCTACTTAACTGAGATTGCTGACTCATCTTTTAGGATCTGTTTGGTATGAGGGGAGGGGAGGGAAAATGGGCAGAGGGAAAAAAATTTTGAGTTGAATTTAAGAAAATTAGTGATGTAGGATTAAAATTTTATAATCATTTTCTCTTACTCTTTAATCTCACATAAAATATTTGTTTAATAATTACAACCCCACTTCTTCAATTTTTTTAAATTTAGCTCACAAAAATTTTCTCTCCCCTCCCCTCTAAATCCCTCTTACCAAACAAGCCCTATGACTGTTCAAATATACATTAACAAATATTTTAATCCTTTTTATTATAATATTTCTAAATTTAAAATCACATAAATTAAAAATATTTAAACTAAAAGCTATATCTTTTAGATTACGTTTCATCCTAGCTACGGCCACTCATCCATGTAAGGAAGGAATATATCTCATCTGGTATGGGACGTAGTCTCTTTCAACTCATATTCTATTGATTTGTTCCTTGCTCTCAACCATTCTATATGCTCTCATCCATTCATAATCCTAAATTAGCGAAATTAGGCTTCATACCCTTTGAAAAATCTATGAAAAAGACTAGTGCCAAGAGAATTTTTTCCTAGAGGATTTTTTCGGGAAGGTAGTAGCATTCTTTTTTTTTTTTTGAGTGAATGTAAAAATATATTAAACTATTATATACAAGCCCACAAAGAACTACTCCTTCCGGTCCTAAATATAAGATCACTTTGACTTTTTATTGTGGAAGTTAAGGAAGTAAATTAGACCACTAAATTATAACATATATCACATATAATTAGATTATAGGTTAGTTTATAAGTAGAATAAATTAGTTTTGAGAAAAAAAGATAAATATAGACAATTTAAAGTGATTAATTTCGCATCCTTAATTTCTCCAAAAACATCAAAGTGATCTTATAATTAGGACCGGATGAAGTACTCCTAACTTCGAAAATCTGGTTGCGAACATAGTATTCTAGAGTTGGAGGCGTGAGAAGCTAAGGAAAGAACAAAACCCTGCAAAATTTTAATTTACACGATAGCTGTCATAGCAGAATACCAAATACAAGACGCCAATGAGTTCCCATGCAGCGTGGGCTTTTACATTCAAAGTCTCAGGCTTTTGATGTTAAGAGCTTGATGGATCAGTTTGCTAATTGGATGGCTACGCAAGAATGGGCTGCGATTAAAGACTTGTTTAAGTCTTGGGTTATGTCGTTGGACAAGAATGGGAAGAATGGAGTGAACTGACGGATTTGAATGAGAAATGGAAGAATGAGTGATCTGATAGATTTGAAGAAGCACCTGCGTTTTTCGAAGTTTATTTTATTTGTTTATTTTAAAAAAATTATAGGCATGCTTTGTCAGCGTGTAATTGCATAGTCATCACTTAAATATGGTGAGTTAGCAATCTCCGTTAAGTAGACTAATGGTGTTAGTTTTGAAGGACTAAAAGTATACTTTTCAAATGTAAAGAACTAAAATGAAACTTAATGCAAATATAAAGGATTAAAAGTATATTTTAGTAAAAAAAATGGTTTTATATGTCAATTTACCTTTCTGCCCCTCTCCTCATAACTAAAGAAAATTTTCTACCAAGGGCAATATTCTCTTTTTACCTGCCTAAATTTTTCTCCTTTCTCATTTTCTCCATACTCTAAAACTTTAAATACCTTCCCCTCAAATCTTGATCTGAATTTACCCTCTACAATAAATCATCAATATATATTCTAATCCCCAAATTTATTTACAAGGCTTTCTAATATTAATACCTTAAGATTCTAAATACTTTTATATTATCTAGTTTTCAAATTTTGGGGTGTTATAGACGCATATTCGACAATTTTCCATTTGTAAAATGGTACTTTAACCCTAAATACAAAGAGCAAATTACTAGAATTCTCCTGATTTATGACATGAACTCAAGCCAAGTTCCTCATCCCAAGAAGAGACGCCTGGCTAAACAAGAAGAGAGGCTTATCTAGACCAAACCTTAGACACTACTACAGAAATACTCTATTGCAGCGCAACAATAGCAGCGCTTGCAAAACGCAAGTGATGGGATATGTATAATATGACCTATACCAGCGCTTTTAAAAAAAAGTGTTGGTATAGGTATAAGCATATACCAGCGCTTAAGTGCTGCTATAGGCCCTTGGAGAGAGAATATGAATTAGCAATGTAAAATAGGGTCACATCAAAATATGAGCATCTACGTTAGTTCATGATGACTAATATTGTGATACGAATTTTAAAATGATAAGGAAGATTCCACGAAAATTTGAAAATTTCTAAATGTGATGCTAATTGATTTCAATCAATGAAGAATAGCCGTAAGAATATTAGAAGATTGCATCATTTGACGATTCCAAATTTTACTTTTGTCAATCAACATTTGATTTTGTTAGTTAGCATTTAATATTTAATTTCTGTCAATTGTCATTTATGGTTTTCAATCCTTTCCACAATACATTACTTAGGTCTAAGGCTATAAAAAACCCTCAGCACATCTCTTTCTGTGCGCTTAAATTATTGAATACAACTATATTGCCTTCCCTATAAGTTCTCTTTGTCTTCTATCCTCTCTATCGTTTCTCGTCTCTTTCTTCTCCTTTCCGATCCCCTTCTCCGTTCTGCATCAAATTACTTACACTACTGTAGAAAAGGGTTTCCATGTCACTTATTTTGGGGTTTTCATGTCACTTTTTCAGGAGACGTTAATACATGTGATATAGAAAAGATGACTTTTAACGTCCCTAAAATATGTGACGTGGAATATTAGAGTTTCTATGTCACATATTAGATAATAAGTGACATAAAAAGTCTAATATGTGATAATATGTGACGTAAAAAGTTTAATATGTGACGTAAAAAGTCTGGCCTAGATTTTCCACGTCCCTTATTAGCCTAATAAGGGACATGGAAAGTCCAATCTTTTTTTTTAAAAAAAATAGGGGCATTTTTTGTATTGGAATCACTCATAACCCAAAAAATGCCTCATACATGAACATTTGAATTATAATATAGGTTTGGATTGGAATCACCCACAATCCAAATAAAAGTCCCTACGTGCAACATCTCATACAATTCCAAAAGTGCAAGAACAATATTCATAGGCAAAAATTAACAAGAAAACATGTTCCAAGCACATATTTACATATCAAAACCACCCTCCATTCAACACATAGGGTCTGAAACACGGATTGTAGAATTCAACAATACATCAAATGCATTAAAATAAAGTTTAGTGCCACTCTTCACGTGTTTTAGAATCAAAGAGTTTTCCCCAACCATTTCTTGTAAGTGGGATGTCTGAAGCTTCTGTTCCCATTAGCATAATGCATCAAACCAGTGCATTAAAAACCATAGGGTCAAAAATCAAGCAAGTGAAGCTCTAAAATATGGGAATACAAACTTGTCTATTACTTGCAGAGTTACTTGTCTATTTTCATTTCCTTGAAGCTCAAAATAATTTACAGATAATCTCTCTTCAATCAGTTCTAAATAAAACACAAGTAAATACCTCTCAATAATATCCTCAAAACTACCCTTAGAATTCGTCACAGTAGAAAATGGTAAATACTCCATAGCAGAAAGGGATATCTTGTATTTAACATGCACACTACAAAGTGTTAGAATAATGAGTTTTGATGATAACTAAACAGAACTTAGGCATGAGGAAAGGTTGGACAAAGTTCAGGAATAACTTAAAAGCAATCTGATAGAAAACACTAAGTTTAGTCCAATCGATCAGGGTCAGATTATAAGTTAAAAAACTATAAGTCTAATCGATTAGGGACAGATCAGAGACAGATTAGAAATTGAGATCATAGGCGCCCAATCGATCAGGGACCCCTGTGATTGATCAGAGAAGTGAAAAATGAAATAAGATACTCAGTGCAATTGATTGAGCAAATAGTAGAACTTAGTGTAATCGATTGGATATACCTGATCGATCAGGCCTCCCTTGTAATCGATCAGAAGGACCAAAGAGTAATCCAAACCTAATCTAAGCCCAATCGATCAGAGAAGGATAATCGATAAAAGGACAAAGTGTGATCGATCAGTTTATAGGTCTAATCTGAATGTAATCTGAGTGCAATCGATTGAATAAGTCTAATCGATTAGGGACCCCCTGTGATCGATCAGGCGTTGAATTTCTAATTTCATATTTAGCGATGCAAGTCATGATAGATGTGTTAGTACTGGCTGTCACCCAAGAGGGGGGTGAATTGGGTGATAGAAAAAAAAAACTTAAAACTTCTCTTTTCTAAAACACAGTGAAGGTAATCTTTAAAATCTTTTTCCAGATTATCACAGAGTATTTCAAACCTGTTAAATGCACAATAGATATATAATGCAGATATGCTGGAAACTAAAAGAGTTAAGGGAAGAGATGATACACACAGTATTTATCCTGGTTCGGTCTTCCCTGACCTACATCCAGTCCTCAGGCTCCACCTGAGATTTTCCACTATCTTGTTTAAACCGGGCGCAAGAGAAGCCTACCACAGGTTTTACGAACACAGGTTCACCTGTCAACCTTTTCCACTGGTTTTACGAACACGGGATTACCAGCCAACCTTTACAGAGTTTTGGAAACCTTCTAAACACTCCCCCTTACAACCTGTAAGGTTACTACCCTGTTCTTAAAGCACCAAGCTTTAGAACAACCTCAAACAATAGAGGATTTTATCAAAGTAATAAGTTCACTAAATGAACAGATTGTGATAATCACTGAAGTACTAAGATGTATGATGAAATACAAATCAGAGCTTAAAAATCTGAACAATGTGTGCTCATGCTCTTCTTTTCTAATGCGCTCAAACCATCATTTCTGGGCTCGCTGATATATAAGTAATATTCTGTGCAGAGCCTCTGTTTTCATTGCTGTTAGCGTATATTCATCGTGTGTGCGTCTATTTTGTTGATCGTTATCTCTCTTTGATGTCTTCAAGTCTTTATATATGTTTTGATGAATTTCTATCTGTTGGAGACTTGGAGAACTAGCCGTTTTGAGTATTTCTTTCTTCTCATGCTTTGGCTAAGAGAGATGGAGACTCTGAGTAACGGTAACCTGCTGCTACCTACTCCTGTACTTGTTGTCAGCTTTTTCACTAGCGCTAGCTGACTTTGCTATCGCTAGCTTGACAGTGTTAAATCTGCACTTTAGAAACAATGTATTAGCTCAGCACGTATTGCGTTATCGATAGCTAACAAGGCTATCGCTAGCTTCATAGTGTAATTCCAGTACTTAGCTAAAACAGATAGTCATATAATGCACAGCAGATGTTATCGCTTGCTTAGTCCATTAGCTCAATGCATCAGCTTATTAGTTTGTCTAAGTTATCACAATGAGCTTTCTTCTATCGATAGCTAATCTCATTATCGCTAGTTAACTATGTTAACTGATCTAACATTCTTCCCCGAGTATTAATTCATGTTATCTGAGGGGTTTTAGAGATAGTACAGAACTTTAGCGATAGTGATCTATTCTTGGCTTGCTTAGGCTGGCTCTACTCATTCCATTAGCTATAGTGAAGGCCTTAGCGATAGAGGTATTGTTCTTTCATTGGATTGCTGCTAAGTCCTCATTAGCCATTGATATCCTAAGCTATCCAGATTAGCGAAAGAAAATCTGTTACCTATTAGATTTTACTTATTCATTGCTGAGGTAACCTACACTCTTTTACTTAGCCATTATGATTCTTATCTCAATTCATTCCAGACTAAGTTACATGCTCTTATGTATGCAATCTGAGCCTATGGACATGTTATGTGATCATGTATGTATGCTTTCAATCACAGTAAACATATAGCAAACATAATATCATAGACAGTAGGAGATAAACACTTTATACATACTTTTTGCTTCCTACTTTTAACTCTATATTTGACATCATCAAAACTAAGCATATCCAACAATCTCCCCCTTTTTGATGATGGCAAATCTATCATGAAAAATATGTATGATAACGAATGATAATGTTAACATAGTGGGAACATAGATATAGTATATTTATCATGCCTTTCTTTCCCCCTATTTGGTATATTTTTCATGCCTTTCTTCTCCCCCTATTTGACATCAGCAAAAAGTTTGTAACAAAGCTTTTCGCTCCCCAATGTAACAAAAATTTTGATCAAATGTAAGGGATATCAAAAGTTTATGGAAAACAATAAAGTTCTTGAAAGATACCAAAAGTAAAAATATTGACTCTATGTTTTCTGAAGTTTTGCCATAGATATGCAAGATGTTCAAACAAGGCATACATATTGACAATACAAATTTATCACAGAAAACTTTAAATGAAAATTGAAAAAGAGTTTAGAAATGCTCATTTATATCTGGCAAGATGAATTGATTGATCCATGAAGCCTAGTGCCTTCTTCTCTTGATCTGATGTATCTGATAAGCTGGTATTGAGCTGATTAGTGGTTCATTGTGCTTCTGCATCAATCATCAGATTTGATGATGTGTCCGTGTGGAATATTGAGGGATGCTCTTTCCCAGACTGATTTCTCCTGTCATCAATGTTTAGCTTTCTTGCAAGGAGAGGGGTTAATATAATCAAGGATTATCAAAAATTGATTCCGAATGTAAAGAAACCTTAATGTAAGATAATACCATATTGAGATCATGAAAGGAATCTATACGAGGAATCATCTTTATCATCAAAGGAGATAAGCTTTAAGATATACACATGTTAAATTTGAAGCTCCCCCTTAATCTATGCATTCAATTATTCCAGTCAAACAGGATATAGCAGATTAAGATCAAGTGGCAAATCTGACAGCAAGATATCAACACAAGTCTTTTTATGACATGATCAGATTTACGCATTCATAGCCATATTCAAATCAGATTTTAAGCATATAAATCAGATCTAGTTAGATTTAAGCGCATAGTAAGCAAGGATGCATAAGTGAAGGCTACTATCAGAATAAAACTTTGAATCACCAGTTTCAAAAATATGAATGAAGTAGAAAGCCAGAATTAGCTACTGATGAACCAAAGAAATTTGTGTTCAGGATTTGTCAACAAAATCAAGATAAAATTCAGTCACGGATTTCTAGAGGTTGCAATCAAATTTGAAATGAATTAACTTGTAGAAACAAGATTGCAATGTCAGTATAAACAAAAATCAAGAAATCTGAGTTGAAGTATTTGAAATATTGAAATTGATTTGTCAAGTTGAGTCGCATATAAGCAAAATACTGATGGCAAATCTGACACCAAATGGGCATCTATTTTGAACAGACGCTGATATGCAATTTTAAAATCAAGCTTGCCAAGTGGTGACAACCAAAATAAATTTTCAAAATCTCAGAGCATGAGATTAATTTATAAATTTTGAAGACAAATCATTTGCAGAGAGCATAGTGATAACACAGGGCAGAAAACAAATATCAAAACAGCTCAGAGATATAGTGGATGAAAACAAACCAAAAACCATGTTCTATCGATAGGCTATGAAGCTGGATCTTCTGGACTATCGATAGTATGACTGCAATCGATAGCTGCTTCTCGTTCAATTGATGGACCATGAAGCTATCGATGGTTGAGCATCATGAAGACTACTTGCTATCGCTAATAAGAGCTGCAACCTGTGTCAGGAAACTTGGTACCCATCCTTGGGTCCTCATAATATTAGTTGCAAAAGCTACTGAATCTTATGCAAATAAATCCAATTAATAGCAAGTGGCAAAATCTTCCCAAAATGATATTTATCAATTATAAAGGGTGAGGGATAGAAATGCTCATTTAAGATTTGCTCAATCAATGATAGCCTTTAATCCTTTTTCATAACCTGTAGAATCATACTCAAAATACAAGCTTGTTTTGAAATCATTAGTATGATTCATTTTTCCAGCAAAAGTATAGAAAACTCAGGATAAGGTTTGAAATAATTTGCTTATGCTTTTATGTATAAATTCAAATAAAAATATTTTCCATAAAGCATAAAAGACATTTGATGAATTACTTTCTCAGCATTAGTTTAAGATATCATGAAGCATAAATGAGATGCACATTTAAAATATAAAATCATTTTTCAAACGTTTTAACATCCAATGCTCATGTAGGAATCTGTGCTTTGGTTCCTATCGCTAGGAGAGGAGCTAGCGATGGTGGATGGCAATATTGAGATGAAAGTCAACAATGAAGAAAATATGCCAAAATGCTTCACCTTTTAAAGATCAGAGAACATATCCAAAGTCTTATAACAAAGAAGGCTTTGAGCTATAGACATGATAGACACATTGACTTTGATATGACTTAGAGATTTTTTTGACTTTTAGAGCTGTGTTCAGAGTGATATGAATATTCAATATTAGGATAAACACAAGACTCTAGATACTCTGAAATGATAATAATTGATAATACATTTGAGTGATAGGATGAGGGATGGATTTTTTAATAATGAAGTATATGCTCATCAGTCCAAATAACTAGTCAAGAGTTTAAGCATTTGTCATGGAATATATTAGCACAGATTAGGCACTACATAGCATATAGAAGTTAGAAGAAAACTTTAATGCATCAGTTTGAAACATCACCTTCCAAATTTTCAAAGATAGTTCAAATGCAATTGAGGTGAACATATTTTTCAAAATGCAATTTTATAAACATGCTGAGTTGAAATCTAAACAAATTTGAATTGTGCATTTTATAAATTCCACAAAAGATAAACTATGCACAATTTCAACTTTTTCAGTCATATAGCAATCTGACAGATATTTCATGATAGTAAAAGATTGATTGCTAATGAGATGAGAGACAAGCATTCATTATCCAAACAAAATTATATTCATTCAAGATAGAATAAGAATGATATCACCATAACTGCACTTGTCTAGTCAGAAGCTTGCTATCGGTAATGAGAGTGGCTATCGCTAGCAGGCATGATCCCACAGTCTCGGACAGGCTCATCACTTCTCTTTCCAGCTATCGATAACGAACCTTGCTATCGATAGTGCTTTTGATGGCAATTAGCTCAATCTTAGCTCTTGTCCAGCATGACTTATTGATTGGTCAGTCTGAGCTTGCCCATGCAGTAGCTTGATTTAGGCAGAATAATGTTGATATTTTCTTTTACAGGTTCAACACCAAAATCCAAGTATAAAGTTCAGCTCATCAAGACTTGAGTAAATTTCCATATAGATCATAGTCTTGAAGCTTTCTCTCCTTGTTACCTACAGAACTATAATTCTTTTCTTTTCTTCAGTATCCAAATTCATATGGATCTGCTCATGCTTAGTTCGTAGGTATCATGATTCACATGCTTAAAAAAATGTAATCAATTTGAGATAGCTGAGTATAATGAATTAATCATGACTACATGCACAAGGATATATATATATATATATAATTAAATTCTTTTTCAAATCAATATGCATGTATATAAGTCTATCTTATGAACATTGTAAATATTTAGGCAATTTTCTTTCAACATACAATTCAATGTTCATTCCTAAGGTTTCAGAGTGTAAAATCTCAATAGATATTATTGATAATAGTGTAGGAGATTTTACTCTTGATATACCTCTACCTTAGGTACTTGGAGGATTGCTTCTACTAACCCAAACGGTTCTGATATGTTTAGCACCGGGTTGCAGAAATCTCTCATGAGAAACAGAATTCAAGAATCTTCTTCCTGATGTCAGAGGAATTCTATTTCTCTTGTTCTTCTCAAGATAATTGAATGGTACTTTGTGGTAGCTCATTCTTGAGGTAAAACTTGCTCTTCTTATTGCTGTCCACTGCTTCTTATGATCTGAACCAGATGTTGCAGCAGTGGCTTTCCCATGAGTTCTCCTTCTGTAAGTAGATTCAGTGAATTTCTTTCTTGACGCATGAGACACTCTTGGATTCTTCTTTGATTCTGCACCATAATATCCATTCCTTCTAGAATTAATCTGCACATATGAAGTACTAGATGGACATTTTGGTACCCATTTATATTTGGGTCCTTCATTGTTAGTCTTGGACCTTACATGTCCTTTCGGAACCCAAATAAATTTATTTCTCACATTTGAATTTCTTCTAATATTACATGTGTGAGAAGTACGACCAGATTTACCACAATAATAGCATATAATAGAATGGTGTGAAATATGAGATTTTGTGCAATTATTGTGATGGTCAGAAGAACACAAATTGTTTTCATTCAAATGATCTTTCTTCCCAAAACATTTTCCAGCATGATTTAAAACATTTTCAATCCTTGAAATATGATCTGTGATAGGTAGTAAATCAGTTTTATGCAGATCAAAATTGTTTTCTTTATAAATACAAGAATTGGAACTGTATACCATAATTGTTTCTTGAGCTCCGGAGGATGATTTTTCTGACTCATTCATGTTGAGCTCTTCTTGGGATTTATCTTTCTCTTGACCTTTTGTGTTGACTGAATCATGGAAGTGTTCTGTGATCTCTCCTTCTTCAGTCTCAGCTTCCATTTGTTCATCCACCATAGAAGTGCAACTTTGAATTTCAGATGAACTGCCAACTCTTTCAACTTCAGCAAGATGGTCAGAGGCATATATAGACTCAAGAGAATCCCAAATTTCTTTAGCACTATAGCAAAGTCTGATTTTCTGAAAATCATTTTCAGTTAAGCCTTTATGCAGAATTTGCATTGCTCTAATGTTTAGAGAAAACATTTTCTTTTCTTTCTCAGTCCAATCCTTTCTAGGTTTGAAGTCAAAATCATTTATAAAAACATTCCACATATAAAAGTCAACTGATTTTACAAAGCTCTTCATCATAGCTTTCCAAAACCGAAAATCAATATTTTCAAGAAGAGGTGGAATAGTATGATCAAAACCTTCAGTAAACATAATGCACCCAAAGTCAGCCATGATCTTTATCACTTGAGATCGTTGGATCCTTTAAACAAGTGACCCGCTCTGATACCAAATGTTAGTACTGGCTGTCACCCAAGAGGGGGGTGAATTGGGTGATAGAAAAAAAAAACCTTAAAACTTCTCTTTTCTAAAACACAGTGAAGGTAATCTTTAAAATCTTTTTCCAGATTATCACAGAGTATTTCAAACCTGTTAAATGCACAAGAGATATATAATGCAGATATGCTGGAAACTAAAAGAGTTAAGGGAAGAGATGATACACACAGTATTTATCCTGGTTCGGTCTTCCCTGACCTACATCCAGTCCTCAGGCTCCACCTGAGATTTTCCACTATCTTGTTTAAACCGGGCACAAGAGAAGCCTACCACAGGTTTTACGAACACAGGTTCACCTGTCAACCTTTTCCACTGGTTTTACGAACACGGGATTACCAGCCAACCTTTACAGAGTTTTGGAAACCTTCTAAACACTCCCCCTTACAACCTGTAAGGTTACTACCCTGTTCTTAAAGCACCAAGCTTTAGAACAACCTCAAACAATAGAGGATTTTATCAAAGTAATAAGTTCACTAAATGAACAGATTGTGATAATCACTGAAGTACTAAGATGTATGATGAAATACAAATCAGAGCTTAAAAATCTGAACAATGTGTGCTCATGCTCTTCTTTTCTAATGCGCTCAAACCATCATTTCTAGGCTCGCTGATATATAAGTAATATTCTGTGCAGAGCCTCTGTTTTCATTGCTGTTAGCGTATATTCATCGTGTGTGCGTCTATTTTGTTGATCGTTATCTCTCTTTGATGTCTTCAAGTCTTTATATATGTTTTGATGAATTTCTATCTGTTGGAGACTTGGAGAACTAGCCGTTTTGAGTATTTCTTTCTTCTCGTGCTTTGGCTAAGAGAGATGGAGACTCTGAGTAACGGTAACCTGCTGCTACCTACTCCTGTACTTGTTGTCAGCTTTTTCACTAGCGCTAGCTGACTTTGCTATCGCTAGCTTGACAGTGTAAAATCTGCACTTTAGAAACAATGTATTAGTTCAGCACGTATTGCGTTATCGATAGCTAACAAGGCTATCGCTAGCTTCATAGTGTAATTCCAGTACTTAGCTAAAACAGATAGTCATATAATGCACAGCAGATGTTATCGCTTGCTTAGTCCATTAGCTCAATGCATCAGCTTATTAGTTTGTCTAAGTTATCACAATGAGCTTTCTTCTATCGATAGCTAATCTCATTATCGCTAGTTAACTATGTTAACTGATCTAACATTCTTCCCCGAGTATTAATTCATGTTATCTGAGGGGTTTTAGAGATAGTACAGAACTTTAGCGATAGTGATCTATTCTTGGCTTGCTTAGGCTGGCTCTACTCATTCCATTAGCTATAGTGAAGGCCTTAGCGATAGAGGTATTGTTCTTTCATTGGATTGCTGCTAAGTCCTCATTAGCCATTGATATCCTAAGCTATCCAGATTAGCGAAAGAAAATCTGTTACCTATTAGATTTTACTTATTCATTGCTGAGGTAACCTACACTCTTTTACTTAGCCATTATGATTCTTATCTCAATTCATTCCAGACTAAGTTACATGCTCTTATGTATGCAATCTGAGCCTATGGACATGTTATGTGATCATGTATGTATGCTTTCAATCACAGTAAACATATAGCAAACATAATATCATAGACAGTAGGAGATAAACACTTTATACATACTTTTTGCTTCCTACTTTTAACTCTATATTTGACATCATCAAAACTAAGCATATCCAACAATCTCCCCCTTTTTGATGATGGCAAATCTATCATGAAAAATATGTATGATAACGAATGATAATGTTAACATAGTGGGAACATAGATATAGTATATTTATCATGCCTTTCTTTCCCCCTATTTGGTATATTTTTCATGCCTTTCTTCTCCCCCTATTTGACATCAGCAAAAAGTTTGTAACAAAGCTTTTCGCTCCCCAATGTAACAAAAATTTTGATCAAATGTAAGGGATATCAAAAGTTTATGGAAAACAATAAAGTTCTTGAAAGATACCAAAAGTAAAAATATTGACTCTATGTTTTCTGAAGTTTTGCCATAGATATGCAAGATGTTCAAACAAGGCATACATATTGACAATACAAATTTATCACAGAAAACTTTAAATGAAAATTGAAAAAGAGTTTAGAAATGCTCATTTATATCTGGCAAGATGAATTGATTGATCCATGAAGCCTAGTGCCTTCTTCTCTTGATCTGATGTATCTGATAAGCTGGTATTGAGCTGATTAGTGGTTCATTGTGCTTCTGCATCAATCATCAGATTTGATGATGTGTCCGTGTGGAATATTGAGGGATGCTCTTTCCCAGACTGATTTCTCCTGTCATCAATGTTTAGCTTTCTTGCAAGGAGAGGGGTTAATATAATCAAGGATTATCAAAAATTGATTCCGAATGTAAAGAAACCTTAATGTAAGATAATACCATATTGAGATCATGAAAGGAATCTATACGAGGAATCATCTTTATCATCAAAGGAGATAAGCTTTAAGATATACACATGTTAAATTTGAAGCTCCCCCTTAATCTATGCATTCAATTATTCCAGTCAAACAGGATATAGCAGATTAAGATCAAGTGGCAAATCTGACAGCAAGATATCAACACAAGTCTTTTTATGACATGATCAGATTTACGCATTCATAGCCATATTCAAATCAGATTTTAAGCATATAAATCAGATCTAGTTAGATTTAAGCGCATAGTAAGCAAGGATGCATAAGTGAAGGCTACTATCAGAATAAAACTTTGAATCACCAGTTTCAAAAATATGAATGAAGTAGAAAGCCAGAATTAGCTACTGATGAACCAAAGAAATTTGTGTTCAGGATTTGTCAACAAAATCAAGATAAAATTCAGTCACGGATTTCTAGAGGTTGCAATCAAATTTGAAATGAATTAACTTGTAGAAACAAGATTGCAATGTCAGTATAAACAAAAATCAAGAAATCTGAGTTGAAGTATTTGAAATATTGAAATTGATTTGTCAAGTTGAGTCGCATATAAGCAAAATACTGATGGCAAATCTGACACCAAATGGGCATCTATTTTGAACAGACGCTGATATGCAATTTTAAAATCAAGCTTGCCAAGTGGTGACAACCAAAATAAATTTTCAAAATCTCAGAGCATGAGATTAATTTATAAATTTTGAAGACAAATCATTTGCAGAGAGCATAGTGATAACACAGGGCAGAAAACAAATATCAAAACAGCTCAGAGATATAGTGGATGAAAACAAACCAAAAACCATGTTCTATCGATAGGCTATGAAGCTGGATCTTCTGGACTATCGATAGTATGACTGCAATCGATAGCTGCTTCTCGTTCAATTGATGGACCATGAAGCTATCGATGGTTGAGCATCATGAAGACTACTTGCTATCGCTAATAAGAGCTGCAACCTGTGTCAGGAAACTTGGTACCCATCCTTGGGTCCTCATAATATTAGTTGCAAAAGCTACTGAATCTTATGCAAATAAATCCAATTAATAGCAAGTGGCAAAATCTTCCCAAAATGATATTTATCAATTATAAAGGGTGAGGGATAGAAATGCTCATTTAAGATTTGCTCAATCAATGATAGCCTTTAATCCTTTTTCATAACCTGTAGAATCATACTCAAAATACAAGCTTGTTTTGAAATCATTAGTATGATTCATTTTTCCAGCAAAAGTATAGAAAACTCAGGATAAGGTTTGAAATAATTTGCTTATGCTTTTATGTATAAATTCAAATAAAAATATTTTCCATAAAGCATAAAAGACATTTGATGAATTACTTTCTCAGCATTAGTTTAAGATATCATGAAGCATAAATGAGATGCACATTTAAAATATAAAATCATTTTTCAAACGTTTTAACATCCAATGCTCATGTAGGAATCTGTGCTTTGGTTCCTATCGCTAGGAGAGGAGCTAGCGATGGTGGATGGCAATATTGAGATGAAAGTCAACAATGAAGAAAATATGCCAAAATGCTTCACCTTTTAAAGATCAGAGAACATATCCAAAGTCTTATAACAAAGAAGGCTTTGAGCTATAGACATGATAGACACATTGACTTTGATATGACTTAGAGATTTTTTTGACTTTTAGAGCTGTGTTCAGAGTGATATGAATATTCAATATTAGGATAAACACAAGACTCTAGATAGTCTGAAATGATAATAATTGATAATACATTTGAGTGATAGGATGAGGGATGGATTTTTTAATAATGAAGTATATGCTCATCAGTCCAAATAACTAGTCAAGAGTTTAAGCATTTGTCATGGAATATATTAGCACAGATTAGGCACTACATAGCATATAGAAGTTAGAAGAAAACTTTAATGCATCAGTTTGAAACATCACCTTCCAAATTTTCAAAGATAGTTCAAATGCAATTGAGGTGAACATATTTTTCAAAATGCAATTTTATAAACATGCTGAGTTGAAATCTAAACAAATTTGAATTGTGCATTTTATAAATTCCACAAAAGATAAACTATGCACAATTTCAACTTTTTCAGTCATATAGCAATCTGACAGATATTTCATGATAGTAAAAGATTGATTGCTAATGAGATGAGAGACAAGCATTCATTATCCAAACAAAATTATATTCATTCAAGATAGAATAAGAATGATATCACCATAACTGCACTTGTCTAGTCAGAAGCTTGCTATCGGTAATGAGAGTGGCTATCGCTAGCAGGCATGATCCCACAGTCTCGGACAGGCTCATCACTTCTCTTTCCAGCTATCGATAACGAACCTTGCTATCGATAGTGCTTTTGATGGCAATTAGCTCAATCTTAGCTCTTGTCCAGCATGACTTATTGATTGGTCAGTCTGAGCTTGCCCATGCAGTAGCTTGATTTAGGCAGAATAATGTTGATATTTTCTTTTACAGGTTCAACACCAAAATCCAAGTATAAAGTTCAGCTCATCAAGACTTGAGTAAATTTCCATATAGATCATAGTCTTGAAGCTTTCTCTCCTTGTTACCTACAGAACTATAATTCTTTTCTTTTCTTCAGTATCCAAATTCATATGGATCTGCTCATGCTTAGTTCGTAGGTATCATGATTCACATGCTTAAAAAAATGTAATCAATTTGAGATAGCTGAGTATAATGAATTAATCATGACTACATGCACAAGGATATATATATATATATATATAATTAAATTCTTTTTCAAATCAATATGCATGTATATAAGTCTATCTTATGAACATTGTAAATATTTAGGCAATTTTCTTTCAACATACAATTCAATGTTCATTCCTAAGGTTTCAGAGTGTAAAATCTCAATAGATATTATTGATAATAGTGTAGGAGATTTTACTCTTGATATACCTCTACCTTAGGTACTTGGAGGATTGCTTCTACTAACCCAAACGGTTCTGATATGTTTAGCACCGGGTTGCAGAAATCTCTCATGAGAAACAGAATTCAAGAATCTTCTTCCTGATGTCAGAGGAATTCTATTTCTCTTGTTCTTCTCAAGATAATTGAATGGTACTTTGTGGTAGCTCATTCTTGAGGTAAAACTTGCTCTTCTTATTGCTGTCCACTGCTTCTTATGATCTGAACCAGATGTTGCAGCAGTGGCTTTCCCATGAGTTCTCCTTCTGTAAGTAGATTCAGTGAATTTCTTTCTTGACGCATGAGACACTCTTGGATTCTTCTTTGATTCTGCACCATAATATCCATTCCTTCTAGAATTAATCTGCACATATGAAGTACTAGATGGACATTTTGGTACCCATTTATATTTGGGTCCTTCATTGTTAGTCTTGAACCTTACATGTCCTTTCGGAACCCAAATAAATTTATTTCTCACATTTGAATTTCTTCTAATATTACATGTGTGAGAAGTACGACCAGATTTACCACAATAATAGCATATAATAGAATGGTGTGAAATATGAGATTTTGTGCAATTATTGTGATGGTCAGAAGAACACAAATTGTTTTCATTCAAATGATCTTTCTTCCCAAAACATTTTCCAGCATGATTTAAAACATTTTCAATCCTTGAAATATGATCTGTGATAGGTAGTAAATCAGTTTTATGCAGATCAAAATTGTTTTCTTTATAAATACAAGAATTGGAACTGTATACCATAATTGTTTCTTGAGCTCCGGAGGATGATTTTTCTGACTCATTCATGTTGAGCTCTTCTTGGGATTTATCTTTCTCTTGACCTTTTGTGTTGACTGAATCATGGAAGTGTTCTGTGATCTCTCCTTCTTCAGTCTCAGCTTCCATTTGTTCATCCACCATAGAAGTGCAACTTTGAATTTCAGATGAACTGCCAACTCTTTCAACTTCAGCAAGATGGTCAGAGGCATATATAGACTCAAGAGAATCCCAAATTTCTTTAGCACTATAGCAAAGTCTGATTTTCTGAAAATCATTTTCAGTTAAGCCTTTATGCAGAATTTGCATTGCTCTAATGTTTAGAGAAAACATTTTCTTTTCTTTCTCAGTCCAATCCTTTCTAGGTTTGAAGTCAAAATCATTTATAAAAACATTCCACATATAAAAGTCAACTGATTTTACAAAGCTCTTCATCATAGCTTTCCAAAACCGAAAATCAATATTTTCAAGAAGAGGTGGAATAGTATGATCAAAACCTTCAGTAAACATAATGCACCCAAAGTCAGCCATGATCTTTATCACTTGAGATCGTTGGATCCTTTAAACAAGTGACCCGCTCTGATACCAAATGTTAGTACTGGCTGTCACCCAAGAGGGGGGTGAATTGGGTGATAGAAAAAAAAAACCTTAAAACTTCTCTTTTCTAAAACACAGTGAAGGTAATCTTTAAAATCTTTTTCCAGATTATCACAGAGTATTTCAAACCTGTTAAATGCACAAGAGATATATAATGCAGATATGCTGGAAACTAAAAGAGTTAAGGGAAGAGATGATACACACAGTATTTATCCTGGTTCGGTCTTCCCTGACCTACATCCAGTCCTCAGGCTCCACCTGAGATTTTCCACTATCTTGTTTAAACCGGGCACAAGAGAAGCCTACCACAGGTTTTACGAACACAGGTTCACCTGTCAACCTTTTCCACTGGTTTTACGAACACGGGATTACCAGCCAACCTTTACAGAGTTTTGGAAACCTTCTAAACACTCCCCCTTACAACCTGTAAGGTTACTACCCTGTTCTTAAAGCACCAAGCTTTAGAACAACCTCAAACAATAGAGGATTTTATCAAAGTAATAAGTTCACTAAATGAACAGATTGTGATAATCACTGAAGTACTAAGATGTATGATGAAATACAAATCAGAGCTTAAAAATCTGAACAATGTGTGCTCATGCTCTTCTTTTCTAATGCGCTCAAACCATCATTTCTAGGCTCGCTGATATATAAGTAATATTCTGTGCAGAGCCTCTGTTTTCATTGCTGTTAGCGTATATTCATCGTGTGTGCGTCTATTTTGTTGATCGTTATCTCTCTTTGATGTCTTCAAGTCTTTATATATGTTTTGATGAATTTCTATCTGTTGGAGACTTGGAGAACTAGCCGTTTTGAGTATTTCTTTCTTCTCGTGCTTTGGCTAAGAGAGATGGAGACTCTGAGTAACGGTAACCTGCTGCTACCTACTCCTGTACTTGTTGTCAGCTTTTTCACTAGCGCTAGCTGACTTTGCTATCGCTAGCTTGACAGTGTAAAATCTGCACTTTAGAAACAATGTATTAGTTCAGCACGTATTGCGTTATCGATAGCTAACAAGGCTATCGCTAGCTTCATAGTGTAATTCCAGTACTTAGCTAAAACAGATAGTCATATAATGCACAGCAGATGTTATCGCTTGCTTAGTCCATTAGCTCAATGCATCAGCTTATTAGTTTGTCTAAGTTATCACAATGAGCTTTCTTCTATCGATAGCTAATCTCATTATCGCTAGTTAACTATGTTAACTGATCTAACATTCTTCCCCGAGTATTAATTCATGTTATCTGAGGGGTTTTAGAGATAGTACAGAACTTTAGCGATAGTGATCTATTCTTGGCTTGCTTAGGCTGGCTCTACTCATTCCATTAGCTATAGTGAAGGCCTTAGCGATAGAGGTATTGTTCTTTCATTGGATTGCTGCTAAGTCCTCATTAGCCATTGATATCCTAAGCTATCCAGATTAGCGAAAGAAAATCTGTTACCTATTAGATTTTACTTATTCATTGCTGAGGTAACCTACACTCTTTTACTTAGCCATTATGATTCTTATCTCAATTCATTCCAGACTAAGTTACATGCTCTTATGTATGCAATCTGAGCCTATGGACATGTTATGTGATCATGTATGTATGCTTTCAATCACAGTAAACATATAGCAAACATAATATCATAGACAGTAGGAGATAAACACTTTATACATACTTTTTGCTTCCTACTTTTAACTCTATATTTGACATCATCAAAACTAAGCATATCCAACGAGATGTGTGATCCATGTGTGATCGATCAGGAACCAGAGGCTGTGATCGATTAGAGCCTATGATCGATGTGGCGTTAGATTTAATTCAAACTGAATGGACAAGCTACTTTTAGCTTTCAAGTACAGAAGTTGTTTAGGCCTATTTTGGGAAGTTATCGTTAGACACATAAGTCTGACTTTGCCGTTGGACTCAACAACTAAGTTCTGCGATTAATGAAGAGAGATGATCTTAAACAAACCAAGTACAAAGGAGTTAATGCTACCCAAAACCATTCTTCTCTATACTACATCTACAATCATCTCACCTAAAACTAACCAACGGCTGTAACTTCATCAACGGGCAGAATTTCATATATGAGTATAAAAGCCTTGATGAAGAAGTTGGTGAAGTAGTGATTACGTGCATTGATTATTCTTACCAAGCTATACTTATTGCATTCAATACTTACCAACTCTTAGAGAGATCATTCATTATCTTTGTACTTCAGTGTGTATCACAATCTGTTCAGTAAGTGAACAAGCTTTTCTGTAATCTCATTTCTAGTGAGGATTACTCTTAAGATAGTGAGATCTTAATAGTAGGGTGTATTCTTACAAGTTGTAAGGGGGAGTGATTAGTATGAGAGATTTCTTGTTGTGCAATCACTTGTAAAGGCACTCAAGAGCCTGATTGAATCTTGAGGGATCAGTGGAACCCAACTGGAAGTTGCAGAACTGGACGTAGGCCAAAGTTTGGGCTGAACCAGTATAAAGGTCTGTGTCTTAATTCACTAAATTTTAATTAGCACAATTCACCCCCCTCTTGTGCACTCCTGCCAATTACACAAAGTAAAGCAACAAAGATGTTATATACTGTCTTAAATTTATCAAGTGTTGGTGCTCTAAACATAGTACAGGTATGCTGGATGCATCTTATTTAAGATGTACTTCCACACAAAAATAAAATTCTTGCAAAATACTAACAAAACAAAAATAGATGTAAAAGGAATGTTCTAAAAGAGGTAATACTAACAAACAAACATAGTACAGGTATGTTGGATGCATCCTATTTATGTTTTGAAAGAACTCGGCCATCTATAAAGCAAAGTACAGTTTAAGATCAGTAAATAAAAATACAAGATAGGCAGAACACAAATATATTATTAGTCTCTTCTTTCATTTATTTGTATCATTCTTCTTTCTCAACATAATGTCTTCTATCCAGGGGGGATAACAAATTATCGTTGTTGCTCCTTGCATTGTCGAGTAACAGTTTAAGACAGTAAATATAACATCAAAAGTACCAAATGCATCGTAGAAACCTTGAAATATGATACAGAAATAGTTCTAGTACCTAGTTAGACTAATAATACCAACAAAAAACAAATTACAAACTAAAGTAATTTGTTTATTATTGTTATTATCCCATCATCAGAGACCTGGTTTTCCCCATGTCAGTGCCATGAAGACAAGCCAAATACAATATATTATATTGAAGGAGATTCTAAACAGAAATTAAGTTTATAAAATCTTGTCTTTTGAATCTATTTGTTAGTTCACCATCATATCTAAAGCAGTTCCCCTCCAATCAGATTTCATAATAGCGTGATCCTAGTGGAGCATTATCTTTCATTTATATTTTCCATTTTGCTGTTAATTGAAGTAATATTTGTAACCAGACAATTAGGGGGAGAAACAAAGAAAATATTGAAGTACCAAAGTCAGCTTTGATGGAGTTTAGCCACTCTGTTTCCTTTTCCAAGATAGAAATATGGGGCTTGACAACTGTTTCAGAGTACTACATAGCATAATAGAAAACAAGAAATTCATAAGAGGAAAAATAAATGGCCAAACTGGAAGAATATATTAAAACCATGAAATGAAGAATGGTGCTTCTGTACCTTCTCCAAAGATGCAAGGCGATCAACCGTCAATGCATAAGCTTGAACAGCCCTAAAGTCCAAAAGCACCTTGTAACAGGCAGGAATGCACAAGAGGGGGGTGAATTGTGCTTCTAAAATTTAAATTGAAAGTCAATACAGTTTATATTGGTTCAGCCCAAACTTGGCCTACGTCCAGTTCTCCAACCTTCAGTTGGGTTCCACTAATATCTCAAGATTAAATCAGGCTCTTGACAGCCTTTACAAGTGACAGCAAGAACTTCTCTCTTTACTGATCACTCCCCCTTACACTTTGTAAGTTAACACCCTACTCTTAAGATCCCACTATCTTAAGAGTAATTCTCACTTGATAATGAATACAGAAATGGATTGTTCACTCTATTGAACAGATTGTGTTACACACTTAAGAATATTATAATAGTAAGCTTTCTGAGTATTGAATGCAGTAGATACAGATAATCAATGTGGCAATCAATTCTTGTACCTAACCTCTTCACTGAAGTATTTATAGTCTCTTCTAGAAATTTATCCGTTGAAGATATAGCCGTTGTGTAAGTTCAGAGAGTTGGATAATCTTGTGTGGAGTGTTGAAGATGTATTCTGTGATGCATTTACTCCATTGTACTTGTCTTTGCTTTAGCTCATCTAAGTTCATTAATTGCTGGAGGTGGTAGGTGAGTTCCAACGGCTCTATTGATCAGATTGCGTGCTAACGTTAACTTCCATAAGTAGGTTTGTGCAATTCTGTACTTGGAAAGCTTAAAATAGCCTTAACCATTGATTTTGAATAAATCCCATCGCCACTCAGATTACAGGCTTTGATCGATCACAGGGTCTGGTGTCTAATCGATTACATATCGATTACTCATAGATTATAGCCTGCATCACTGAGCATCAGATTAGAAAATTATGCGCCTAATCGATTACAGGGGAAGTCTGATCGATTAGGTATGTCTAATTGATTACAAATAGATTACATTCAAATTACATGCTTTCTCTGATCGATTACTTAATTTCCTTTAATCGATTAATGCTCTCCAATCGATTATGCTTGAAATATGATATGATCGATTAAGGCTCTTCGATCGATTAGACAAATATTCTTTAATCGATTACGGATCTCTGATCGGTTAGGCTAAAGACTCTTAATCGATTACATGACTCTAATCGATTACTCTAATTCCTCCTAATAGATTATATGGCACTAATCGATTGGGCTAAAATTCTCTCATCAATTACAGGACCCTCTGATCGATTAGGTGACCATATTCTTAACTTCTAATCTGAACTCTAATCGATTAGGCTCATAATTCTTTGTCTTGTAATCTATCCCTGATCGATTATGCAGCACTTAGGATTTTATCAGATTATCTCTAAGTTGATTCTGATCTTATCATAGCCTTTCCTTATGCCTAAGATATGTTTAGTTATCATCAAAACTTAGCATTCTAACACACCTAATTTCACATTTTACAAATTTTTTTAGAACAATAAAGAATCAAAACTCCGAATACAAATTCCGCAGACATAAGAAGAATTCATAGAATATGCGTCCAAAAGTAGAAGCAATCATAGCTTTTTTGAACTGCTTCAGGCTTGGTTTGATATGGCTACATTTCATTAACGTTACATTCAACAAGATATACTCAATTCATAGTAATATCTTACAGAATTAAAACATCCATAATCAATTACGAGGTTTCCCTTCTCATGTTTGGAGTGACTTTGGAAAGATCGCACTCACCTTGCAAATGAAAAGACGTGGAGATTGAATATCAGAGGTAAACACAAAGTCAGGGGCACCGGTGACCACGTGGACATCATGCCCGGCAAGAATAAGATGTCGAACTGCTTGCGCATTCCACAGTGGAAATTTGAAAAAGCCAAATCACACAAAGAAAAAGAAAATGTGATAAAAAAATAAAAAGGTGAATCTTCTTTTACCGAGAAACATTCCATAGTACAAAAGGAAAATTACAAAAGAAGAGAAAAAGATGAAACCCAGCAGTAATGTGAGAGTGAAAAATACAACTACTATTGAGCTGAAAGTGAAAGGAAAACAAAAAAGGGAGGAGAGTATCGGAGAAGAGACCTTAGTGATGCGTGTGGCATGGCCAAAACCATTGAAAAGTTCATTAATTGTCTATTTTCATTTCCTTGCCTTTCAATACTTGCTCTAAAAATGTCTTGATCAAGCCTTCATTTGTTCCTGGGTTCTTCCTGCCCTAAAATAAATTAATGAAATGCATGTCAAGGATCAGGTATTGGGACTTAAAATGCAGCTCTTGAAAAAGAACCCAAAACTTCCAGTAACCCCAAAAACCCATTCAGCCCTCTCTCAAAACCCTTGACCGAGGAACAAAGGGTTGGAATAGGAAGAGGATGCTCACTAGAGTCAAAATCAGGTCACAATGTCATAGAAGGTGGAGGGAGAGGTTGAAGAAGAAGAACGAGGTGGAGGGAGAGGGTGACAGTGGAGAGTGAAACATTCCTTGCTCTTTTTCTTTGACAGCCAATCGAAGAAAGAGAAGACAAAGGTGAAGAGGATGCTGGTGCAGAGCAAGGAATGGGGTTCCTCCTGCATCGACCCCCTTCTTTCTCTCTCTAATCTCTCTCGCTCAGACATTGTCGGCCACTCTCGACAAAGGAATGGACCTCGAACAGAAAGAAAGAGGAGAAGGGAGTAGCATTGGTGAAGATGCAAACTGGCGATGGTGATGGTAGTAGGTGATAGTGATGCGCAAGGGAGGAGAAGAATGGTAGGGATAAAGATTAGGGTTTGAGGGAGAGAGCCATGGTGAGGATTGAGCAGAATGGCATGGGACCTTATCTCCGGATCTAAATTAAAAAAGAAAAAAGAAACCACGTCATTCATTTTTAATGGGGGACGTTGTTAGAAATGACGTCCCTAATTATCATAATAAGGGATGTCGTTTCTTCCTCACTTGCTAGTTAATTACAAAATTTCCACCACCTTTTCTTTTCAACATCAGTCATATAAATAACGGACATTAATTAGTGACATTAAAAGGGTTTTTTGTAATAGTGTTAACATCTATCTATTAAAGTTGTTGAAATAATGAAAGATGTGTCAGGTCAATGCCAATACCATGATGAATAATAGTAATATTAAAATGACAAAAATGTGGACACAACTTGAGTGTCAAGCTGGCAGGAAGTTGAAGGGAACGGGTGAAAAACAAATCGAAGTGGACAAAGGTGAAAAACAAATCGAAGTGGTGGACAAAGGTGAAAAACAAATCGAAGTGGACAAACATTTTTTGTGTAATGAAGCAAATGACTGTCGTTATTTAGATTTTTTTCATCTACGAATTTTGCTTGATTTTTAAGGAGCAGTGCACCTCCATTGTTGCTTACAATAAAATTTCTTGCATTTTATCTCTTAAAATGACTAAGGGCGTGCTTGGATGAGAGGAAAAGTTGGAAGGAAAAAAAATGAGGAGAGAAAATGGGGAGAAGAGAAAAGTGGGAAGAAAACATTATCACTCTTCTTGCTTGGATGAGTGAGAGAAAAGTGAGAGGAAAGAAAATGCGCAAATATTTGATGACTAAAATGCCCTTATCTTTATACTAAAATAATTATATTTAAAATTAACTTAAATGTTACCGTGAAGAGATGTTACTTTTAAGAAAAATAATTTAAAATTAAATTACATATTAACGCGAGGTTCTTTATTGGATTTAACAAGAAAGTGTAGTTGTTTCAGGTCGAATAAGTTTTATTTTATCAAGAGGACCAACAAACCAAGACCACCAACTGGAGATTTCTGGGTACATCCAGGGAATTAAATTACGAAAGAGATTCAACAGTTGAAAAAATTGTGAGAGACTTTACGCGATTCATTCAATAAGTCCTTTTTTTAACTTGTATACTCTTTTTGAAATGTAATAAAATGGTTTTTTAATATATAAAATAAAAAGATGAATAAATTTTTAAAACTGTATACTTATTAAATAGATAAATAATTTATAAGTATGTAACATTATCAATAATAAATAAAAATGAAATAATTAAATCCTATAACAAATTAATAGAACAGATGTGTTGGTTAAAAAAACAGCTATTATGATTTAAAAAAAAAACTCAAGGCGGTCAAAATAAGGTGAGTTATGGGTGAGACCATTGGGGGTAGACATGGGAAACAAGTTTTCTTCCCAAAATCTCTCCACTATTGGAGAGAAAACTTGAAAGGAAAATGGGCTGTGGGACCCGCCCTATTTTCCTTCTCACTTTTCTCCCTCCCTCCATTTTCTCTTCATCCAAACAGGGGAAAATGTTCTCCCCCCCATTTTCCACCCTACTTTTCTTTCCTCTCCCATTTTCCTTCCATCCAAGCACACCATAAAGTATAATTTAAGTCCCGAAATTTTAACATCATTAATATCACTAAAGAAAAAAGATGACTCATCAAATATAGAAATCCATGTAATGCTCCCCTCCCCCAATTTTGTGCTTCGTCAAAGTAATTTCTCACCCTTTTACTGAAAGTGAGCTTATTGATTTAAATTTTTAGTTTGAATTGTAACTAATCAAATACTTCTCGAACTCTCTGTGAAGTAAGGTTTTTAGATTTATATTGTTATCATTGCAGACATTCATTTGCTTATGTATCTAGGTTATATTCTGAAGAAAAATGGAATGAGATCTAAACGGAAAATCAAACTTCAAATATAGAGAAAATAGAGGCATCAATTATGTTTCTCTTCTTCTTTTTGAATATGCAGAACTATAGAGGTTTTGAATTTGCATTGACAACCCCATAAAAGTTTATTGGGTTTTCAAATATATTTCAATTCAACTAGGGCATTTTTTAATTTAAAATTAACATGTCAACATTTAATTATATAATCATTATTTAAATTTGTTTAGTCAACATTTTTTGTTAATAACATTAACGGTATTAATATTATAAAAGTACACTTTATAAACTTAAGGAACTAGAATGAAAGCTCATGTAAATTTTGAAGAATAAAAGTATACTTTAACCCTCTTGAAACTTATATTACATCTAATCCTAAATATAAGAGATATTTTATAAGTAACTTTGATCTAAGCATATCACAATCTTTAGTTTATCTCTTATATTTATCAATTTTTTCAAAATAATTTACCTAACTTATAAAGTGATTTTGATTAGTAAATAATACACAAGTTAGTGTATATAAAATTTGGGACGGTGGGGAACTTTCGTTGAAACACGTTATTATTGTTTCAAATGGGTCCTAAAGGTCGGTGGTTTATTGATGATTAAGGGAGTTGAGCAGGAACCAGTCAAAGGCGGAAAGAAGATACTAAAAGGATTCGTAGGGTCTTCTAATTCAACAATATAATTTCACATGTACGGAAAAAACCCAATATAATCTTGCAACATTCACAAGTTGAAATTGGAATTTTGATGGTTATGTATGTGTCCATAAACACCACAAAACTTTTTGTATCTAATTTGCAGGTTCTCACCCCGATTTGACACCCAATAGATCACTCTAGTCATGTACTAATGCATAGTGTGGTAGATTAAATATAACACACACACACAAAATTGTGCTTAGTGGAATTTATTGAATTGAGTATCATATTTTAAAAGTTAAATTGTTCACAAAATTGCACACTAAGACGAGCCTAGCTTCCAATAAACCTAGTCTATCCTATTTAATAAATAGGTCAGGCTCATAATTAGGCTTATTATTATACTCCCTCCGGTCCTAAATATAAGACCACTTTGACTTTTTTTTGTGGAAGTTAAGGAAGTAAATTAGACCACTAAATTATAACATATGTCACATGAAATTAGATTATATGTTAGTTTATAAGTAGAATAAATTAGTTTTAAGGAAAAAAGATTTTTTTAGATTGAAACAACTTTTTTTTGGATTGAAAAAAAAATCAAAAGGGTCAAAGTGGTCTTATAATTAGGACCGGAGGGAGTACTTATTTAGGTAAATAGGTTAGGAACTTTTTCCTTAAGGCCTAACCTACTGTAAGTGCTGGCTGTCACCCAAGAGGGGGGGTGAATTGGGTGATAGGATAAAAAACTTTAAAATTTTCTTTTATAAAGCACTGTGAAGGTAATCTTTAAAATCTCTTTCTGTTTATCACAGAGTATTTCAAAATTGTTAAATGCACAAGAGATATATAAAGTAGATATGCTGGAATCTAAGAGAGTTTAGGGCAGAGATAATGCACACAGAATTTATCCTGGTTCGGTCAACCCTGACCTACATCCAGTCCTCAGGCTCCACCTGAGATTTCCACTATCCTCTTGTTTAAACCAGGCACAAGAGAAGCCTACCACAGGTTTTACGAACACAGGTTCACATGTCAACCTTTTCCACTGGTTTTACGAACACGGGATCACCAGCCAACCTTTTCCACTACTGGTTTTACAACATGGGATCACCAGCCAACCTTTACAATAGAGCTTTAAACTCTCTCTAAACACTCCCCCTTACAACCTGTAAGGTTACAATCTGTTTCCCCACTCAAGATCTCCCAATCTTGAGTATCACTCACTAAGTATAGAGAATGATTACAAGGAAATCTAACTTCTCTCAAAGAAGGAATTTTGGTAATCACTTAAGTATAGATTCGTATATGATAAGGAAATACAAATTCTAGAGCTTAAAGATTTGAACTATGGTTGCTCTAGCTCTTCTATTCTAATGTGCTCAACTCATCGTTTCTGGGCTCACTGATATATAACTAACACTCTGTGCAGAGCCTCTGTTTTCATTGCTGTTAGCGTATATTCGTCTTTTTCGTTCTTCTCATGACGCTACACTCTCACCAGATGTCTTCAAGTCTTTATATATGGTTTTGATAAGTTTCTGTCCGTTGGAGACTTGGAGAATTAGCCGTTGAGGATTTCTTTCTTCTTTTGCTTCGGATAAGAGAGATGGAGACTCTGAGTAACGGTAACCTGCTGCTACCTACTCCTGTACTTGCTGTCAGCTTTTTCACTAGCACTAGCTGACTTTGCTATCGCTAGCTTGACAGTGTAAAATCTGCACTTTAGAAACAATGTATTAGCTCAGCACGTATTGCGTTATCGATAGCTAACAAGGCTATCGCTAGCTTCATAGTGTAATTCCAGTACTTAGCTAAAACAGATAGTCATATAATGCACAGCAGATGTTATCGCTTGCTTAGTCCATTAGCTCAATGCATCAGCTTATTAGTTTGTCTAAGTTATCACAATGAGCTTTCTTCTATCGATAGCTAATCTCATTATCGCTAGTTAACTATGTTAACTGATCTAACATTCTTCCCCAAGTATTTATTCATGTTATCTGAGGGGCTTTAGCAATAGTGATAGAGCCTAGAGATAGTGATCTATTCTTGGCTTGCTTAGGCTGGCTCTACTCATTCCATTAGCTATAGTGAAGGCCTTAGCGATAGAGGTATTGTTCTTTCATTGAATTACTGCTAAGTCCTCATTAGCCATTGATATCCTAAGCTTTCCAGATTAGCGATAGGTTCAAGCTTAGCGATAGAGAATCTGTTACCTATAAGATTTTACTTGTTTCATTCAAAGGTAACCTACACTCTTTTACTTAGTCATTTATTATGATTCTTATCTCAACTTATTCCAGACTAAGTTACATGCTCTTATGAATGCAATCTGAGCCTATGGACATGTTATGTGATAATATATGCAATGCTTCAATCACAGTAAACACATAGCAAACATGTAGTAGGAGATAAGCACTTTATCCACACTTTTTTCTTCCTACATTTATCTCTATATTTGACATCATCAAAACTAAGCATATCCAACACCTACAAGTCTACGGACATGACCTATTTAAAATGTTTTATAATTTTAATTATGATATATAATATAAAATAAATTATAACATTACCAACTCTCTAGTTTTATAACCATAAAATCTTTTTCAAACATACATATGTGTTTTAATACGTTTAAATGGTACTATATGGAATTATAAGTATAAAGTTTTAAGCCTATTTAAGAGTTTACACACCCATATATCCATGGTGAGTTTGAAATTACATCTCACACTTAAGAAATACTTAAAAGAAGAGTTTGGTGCTATTAGGCTACAAGACCGAATACTTAAAAAAAAAAGAAGAAGGAGAAGATGAAGAAGAAGAAGAAGAGTTTGGTGCCATTAGGTTATAAAACCCTGACATATATGTCATGGATATGAATGCATGGAAATGTAAATGGAATATAAAATTCATGAGATATTGTAATATTTATAGCATATTGTTGGAATATACCTAGTCCCCTTGGTGGAGGAACCAGTTTTTCTACTAAGCACAAAGCTTAGTAGGGACAGCTAATCAAATCTAGATAGTATAGATTTGGTTATTTTTAAAGAGATGTTTTTTTAGTAAAAAAATTAGTTTTTAAAAATGTAATAGTTAAGAGATTATTTTTATTTTATATTTTATACCCATTAATATGATTTTTTTTTTGAAAAATATAAACTCTTATAAATTCAAATTTGGACCTTACAAATCAAATCTGAGGGTCTAGATTTGATTAGCTCTCCCTAAAAAGCTTTGAGTGCAAAACATTAATTTAACTACATGATTTCGCTTCAGTTACTTAAGGAACAGAAGTAATATTGGATATAATATATTTTTACTTCTGTTGTATAAGGAACTGATGCCATAATATACATTATGGCATCACTTGCATGGGCAACTGAAGCCGTAATTAAGTTACGCCATACTCTCGCTTCTGTTATAAAAGGAACTGACACTGTAATGAACAATATGACATCAATTGTATATGCAACTGATGCCATAATTAATTTTATATATTTTTGCATCTGGTAACTTTAAACCGATGCCATAAAAGAAATTATGGAGTTGATAAAATTTGAGAAAAAAAGGAAACGGAACAAAACTTTAGATCATTATGTTATTTTTAAAATATGTGAAATACAAAATAACTACCATATAAATACGGTGAATGAAGTTAAAATATATTGAAAAGATAAATTAGGGGAGGAAGTTATGCATAATTAATATGAAAAAAATTTCAAATACTAAAGTAAACTAATATAAAAGGTATAGGAATCTAAAATATTTGAAAAAAATTAAAAATAGGAACAAAATTTAGATGGTGCTGAGAATAGATTTGATAGATTCTAATAAATTATCAATGATAATATATATAAATTGAGGAACAAAATAAATAGGTGGTAAAATATTAAAAAATGAGATAATGAGGGAGGAACTTACCGACCGTATTTAAGTTATATAGATTTAATTCCATCATCATGCTATAAATTAATGATATTATTAATTTGCCAAAAAAAATAAAACGATATAATAATTTGAATTAAAAAAGATACTATATTTTTTGTAAAAAGATACCATATTTTGAAATAAAAATGATACTCTATCTTGAAATAAAAACAATATCATATATTTTAAATAAAAATATACCATATTTTGAAACAAATAAGAAATAATGGTTTTATTTAAATGATTTTATTATCTGATTTTGATTCCGAAATATTTTTTAAACTGAGTATTAATTTCTTTTAGTAAATTTAAATTTAAATTTTATTCATTTTACTTATAAACTGATTTTATTATTCAATTTGATGTGAAATTTTTCGTAAAAAGTTGTTTCCCTTTCATTTTCAATATATATATATATATATGAAACACAAAATAATTAACCATATAAATAAGGAAAATGAAATTAAAAAATATAGAATAGATAAACTAGGGGAGGAAATTATGCATAATACGAAAAAAATTTTCAGATACTAAATAGTAAAATAATACAAAAGAAAGAGTAAACTAAAATATTTGAAAAAAAAGCTATAAAATAGGAACAAAATTGAGATGATGGTGATGAAACAGGCAGGAATGCACAAGAGGGGGGGGTGAATTGTGCTCTTTAAAAAAATATCAAAACTGAGTAAAACAATATTTATACTGGTTCAGCCCAATCTTGGCCTACGTCCAGTTCTCCAACCTTTAGTTGGGTTCTACTAATCTTTTCAAAATTAACTCAGGCTCTTGAATGCCCTTACAAGTGTCAGCAAGAAATCTCTCTCTTCACTGATCACTCCCCCTTACAAATTGTAAGATTCACTATACTCTTAAGATCCCACTATCTCAAGAGTAATCCTTACTTGATTGTAAATACAGAATACTAGTTCACTCTATTGAACAAATTGTGTTACACATTGAAGAATATCAATCAATAAACTTTCTAAAGATTGGTGAGTATTAAATGCAGTAGGTACATATATTCAATATGGCAATCAATGTCTTCAATCAACTTCTTTACAATGGCTTTTATACTTTCTTCTGGGAATTTGCCCGTTGTGAAGATATAGCCATTGCATGTCCAGAGAGTAGGTTAATCTGATATGGAGTGTTGGAATTGTATTCAGGAAAGCATTAGCTCCATTGCTTGTTTTACTTCAGTTCATCTCTCTTCATTAATTGCGTGCCAACGTTAACTTCCTGAAATAGGCCTGTGTACTTTCTGTACTTGATGGCTTAAAATAGTCTGAACCATTGAATTTTGAATAAGTCCTATCGCCACTTTGATCATAGCCTCCAATCAATCATAGGGGATGGTTTCTAATCGATCACATATCGATTACACATAGATCACAGCCTGCATCACTAAATATCAAGTTAGAAAAATTACTCGCCTGGTCGATTACAGGGGAACCCTGATCGATTAGGCATGTCTAATCGATTGCAAATAGATTATGCTCATATTACATGCTTTCTCTGATCGATCACTAAATATACTCTAATCGATTAATGCTCTCTGATCGATTAGACTTAGATTATCTTGTTTCCTCTGATCGATTAATGCTCTCTGATTGATTAGACTTAGATTATCTTTGTTCCCTCTGATCGATTATGCTTACTTCTTTGATCGATTAGTGCTTCTCTGATAGATTAGGCTTACTTCTCTGATCAATCAAAGGGCATCTGATCGATTGGGCGACTATGATTCTAACTTCTAATCTGAACCTGATCGATTAGGCATAACTTAGGATTCTCTATCAGATTATTTCTAGGTCATCCCTGATTTTTACCTAGCTTTACTTCATGCCTAAGTTATGTTTAGTTATCATCAAAACTCATTATTCTAACATGTGAGAATCGATTTTATCCCTTATAAAAATTTGTCAATTATAATATATATATATATTGAGGTACAAAATAAATAGGAGGTAAAATATCGACGAATGACATAATGAGGGAGGAAGTTATTGTATATTTAAATTACATAGATTAAGTTCCATCATTTTGATATTATAAATTGGCCCAAAACAAATAAAACAGTATTATTAAAAAGATACTACTGATTTAAGTAAAAAAAAAACCATTTTTCAAAATAAAGAAGATATAATGGTTTTATTTAAAATTTGATATAAACAATATATCTTATTAAAATTAAAATATTTTAAATAATAAGTTTATCATTTTTACACCCTTTATTTATTAAATGATTATATTATAAAAAATACTACTGTTTTAAGTAGAAAGATATATACCATTTTTCGAAATAAAGAAGATATGATGGTTTTATTTAAAATATGATATAAAAAATATATTTTATTAAAATTAAAAATTATTTTAAATAATAAGTTAATCATTTTAATACCCTTTATTTATTCAATGATTTTATTATCTAATTTTGATTTTGAGATATTTTTAAAATAATTATTCATTTATTTTAGTAAATTTAAATTTTAATGCTTAATTATAATATATTATTGTTATAAATAAATAATCAGAGAGCTTATATGATGCAAAAATCAGAAACGCCGACGGAATGTCAAATGCAACATAATTGTTTTTCGATTAATAAAGAATTGCAACATAAAAATTAATCTGTTCCATTATGATGCGAAAATTTAGATATGCTAACTCCTGATTTATAAAAAATTTTAATTGTCAACAATTATTTTGAACTATATTTATAACTTTTTTTTTGCTTATATATATGATGCGAAAATCAGTAAATTAAAACCCTCTTAACTCCTCTCAAAGCGCACGCCGGTTCTCAAAGCGCATATACCACACACTTCCGGAGTCTAATTTTGAATTTATAACTTATTCCTATCTACAACGTTTTTTCAACTAGTTATTCAATTTTTTTTAGTAAATCTATATAAAAATATAACAATTGATAAAAATATATCATTTTAGTTAAAAAGATAACAATCCATAAAAAATTAAAAAGATAACTACCTTCTCCACGTACGATCTCTCATTACGTTGTTTTATTCCACATGACATTGCCAAGTCTTTTCACCGCTCAGTGCGTTTCCTTCGTTTAATTCAGAGTCTTGATTGTACGCCAAATCCTTTCCTCCTTATATCCAACCATTATCTTGTGCTGGAAGGAATAATCCACATAAGGTTGCGCAAGGATTAATCAAGTAAAGGCTGTGAATTGGCAGATATCATATTTTGTTGCTGCTACTTCAATGAGTTTTTCATATCTAAGTAACGTTTAATGTTGTCTTTCCTCTTCCCCAGTTTTTCATATCTAATCCACAAAAGGTTGCATAGGGATTAATCAAGAAAATGTTGTGCAATTGGTGGATACCAGATTTCACTGCTGTTACTTTAGTGAGTTTTTTATATCTAATTAAAGTTTGATATTGCCTTTCCCTCTTCTCAAAATTTTTCTCGTCAGTTTATTTTGTTGTAGAATTTTATCAATGATATTACTATTTTTTTTTTACTCTGATTCTTCTTATTTGTGTACAATCAAGTGCCATAAACAACTCAAGAGTTTTGAATGCGGATATTATATGATGAGGTATATGTATGAAATCATCACCAAAGGCATCATCAACTCATTTAATAAGGTAACAAAATTACACACAAAAAAATTTAGTCTACACTTGTTTTTCCTAAATATTGCTTACCTATATTTTTTTTCAATATGATGCATTTTCAAAGTTTGGAGTCATCTTCTGCTGTACAAATGAAAGAGATACCCAACCTTTGGTCAGAATACTTTTTAGACTTAACAAAATTAGAGTAGAAGAAAAAGTGTACATGGTTATGCTTTGTAACTATATATTAGTAACATGTATCCATTTATCTATGTTGAACATTGGTTATATTTAATATTGGATAAATTTATAGTAACTTTTACGGTGGTATATTGGACATATGACTGTAGCTAGGTTCTCAAATGATGGATTCTATAATTTTAATAATTTTTTTTAAAAATTATTAAATAATACGGCGTCAGTTATTAAATAATTCCCCCATGCTGCAATGTAAAAACTATTTCCCAGGATACTGTACACTTCGATCAAGAATCGTTCTTGCAAATAACAATTTCCAATTCGTCTTTTAGCACCAGCTCATTTGCTGATGCGAGGAAAGAGATAGGCATGCAGAAAATGTGGGCCAGAAAGGGAGGAAAGATGACACAAGAGGTGGGGTCACATGTTTTTTTTTTCAATTAAATGTTAAAGAATAATTAAATATTACTCTTCTCTGTTCTTATTTTTAAGTCACTCCTAACATGCTTTATATATATAAGGAAAACTTTAAACCTCTTTAACGTTAGTTTAAAAAACAACTACTTTATCGTTATTTAATTTACATTATTTCACATGAAAATAAAGTTAACACAATAATAAATAAAAGAAAAAATTATATATCCATATGAAAAATTACATATTGTGACTTCTAATTATAACAGGATATATTTTTTTTTTAATGTTAAGAAGGGGTGGACATAACTTAGATCCTAATCGGAGGCCATAGGCCTAGCATACCTTAAGCCTTGTCCTATTAACTAAATAAGCCATAGTCTTATTCAGTTATATTGTTAAGCCCATTGAGATAAATATGGCATACATTTTTTCATAAAGCATAGTATACAAACTTATACGCATAAGTTATTTGGTATTTTTATTTATAAAAAAAAGTGATTTAGTATTTTTTTTAAATTTATCCTATTATATATAATATATTTTTAATTAAGTATATAAATTATTTACAACAACATTAGTAACTTAACTTTCAACTTCGCATATCTCAATTTATACTACATGATATAACATATATAAAAAGAATTTTTAGTTATAGTATAACTCACAATATAATATTAAATTTTTCATATGGATGTAAAACTTTATTCTTTATTTATTATTGTGTTAACTTTGTTTTCATAAGAAATAATGTAAATTGAATATGTATAAAGTTGTTGAGTTTTAAAATAGAATTAGAGGTTCAAAGTGTTCAATAAGATCACTCTGTTTCACCAAAACCTCTCCCCTTTAGACTTTATAAGTAGGCACCATTTCTCAAGATCCCAATATCCTAATGAATTTGAACAAGAAAGAGTTATAAAAAGCTTGCTCACACATCGAGCTGATAACCTATCTCTTAAGCTCACAGAGAGAAATACAGTAGAATACTTAATAATTTTGAATGTAATATCGCAGTGAACTTATTTGCAGAATTATTAAGAACGAAATGAAAAATTCTTGAAATTTGAGTAAGATTTTTTTTTTTAAAAAAAAAAATCAATGAGAAGACAAAACCAAATAAAAAATATTTCTTGTAAATATAATTGAAAAGCACAAGAAGTTTATAAAATAAATACAACATATATTATTATATACTTGAAAAGTGCAAAATAAAACTTCAAATATATGTAAAAAAAATCACTTAAAAATAAGTCAAAAAGTAGCAAAATGACCTCTAAACAAATTAGCGGGGCTAAACGATCTGGTCCGTTTAAATTGCAGCTCTATAAAATTGGCCATTTTAGACTCGATTCCTTTTTTAAGTTAAATATTATAAGTCTAGCCCTCTAGTTAAACCGATTTAAATGGGTTGGCCTGATGGTGGCCTCGACCGTCTCTTATGAAACATAAAGCCCACAACCTTGTGAAAGTATATTATTTATTTTTTACTATTTTATTTATAAGCAAAGGCTATTGGCATAATGGCTTTGACGTTAGGAGGTTGTGAGTTGGTTTATCACTTTTTCATATCTAATTTATTAATAAGTGGACTTCTTGTATTATACGAGTTTTGTATAATTTTACAAACATTAACAATTGGAATACAATTGTTACTCTAAAATCAATACAATACCAAATAGTATCTCTAATCCTAAATATTTGAATCAGTAGAGAGATTTGCTTTAATCCCAAATATAAACCTCAATGACTGATGACACAAATTAAGGAGGTTTATTTTCCATTGAGGGTGTAATTCCTATTGCAAATAATTAGCATATTTATTTTATGGAAATGAACACATTTGTTAAAATAATTAAATTTAATTTTCTTAATCTTTACAAAGTAGTTACGAAGATCCTATATTAAGAATTTGTGCAAAGATCGAAAGTGGGGGGAAACAAAAACACAAAACTGAAAGTGGGAAAAAAAATGAAGCAAAACAAAATACTCCCTTAGCTAATTGGACAAATCTGCATCCAACACAATTGTCATATACCACTCTGTTCTTTATTATAAGTTTAACTACCACAAATTTTTTGTCCCTAAATATAAGTCCAGTTTGGGATCAATTAATTCTACTGCGACTATTTTACCCCTATGTTGAAAATAGGGAATATGAGAGAGAATGTTTATACTGCATTAAATATTATGTTAACACCCATTCTTAAATAAGGGCAAAGTTGGAAATTTTTTAAAAAATATGACATATTTAATGCTATAACTTCCATTCATTGGTATGTGAGAAGTGGTTAGGATTGTCTTATATATAATAAGAAACAGAGTGAAATGTTGTAAATTATGAAAGCGTTCGCAATCAGTGACACCTAACCCATTGACTAATTTCTTTCTGAAGTATTTAATTAAATGGACAATACAGTAAATATCAATTCTATACGAAGATTTGTAATTTGCCTGAATTTCTCTTGCATTGAGACAACAGATGTCACAAAAGCGTGCCCCCCTGGGGGGAGTCATATTTCAAAGTTTATGAAAGTAACGCTCACAAAAGAAAAGCAATGTTATTGAAAGTTAATGAAAGAGACATCTTCTATGGAAAAGAAATTCTTTTATTTTGCTTTAAACAAAAATATTGGTATATGATATTTATAATATTGTACTTATTTTTTAATGTAATAATGTTCTTCATTAATTTTTTCCCATCCTTTTCTGGAGGATGAATTTGAAGGAATGAGTGAGATGGTGAAAAAGACAATAGAGATGAAGAGAGGACTGGCGGTGCGATGAATAGATTATTACAAACAAATTTCCAGCAGTATCAGGCTAATATAAAAGATAAGCAAAGGAATCACTGCTACAGAATTATCCTGTTGCGACGCAACAATAGCGGAGCTCATAGAAAAAAGCGCCGGTATTGGTAAATAAGGAGCCTATACCGGCGCTTGGTACTAAAAGCGCTGGTATAGGGTTTCAGTTTATCATTTATTTATTTTATTTTTATTAAAATACCTATACCGGCGCTTTCTGTATAAGCGCCGCTATAGGCTAGTAATAAATAATTTTTCGTTTTTTAATAATAATTAAAATAAGAGTTTAATATTAAATATTAAAACATTAATTATTTATTTTAATGCACCTATACCGGCGCTTTATTTAAAAAGTGCCGGTATAGGCCAAAAAATTGGAGGGAAATTTCCCTACAAAAATTTTTGGACCCCCCTATACCGACGCTTTTTAAATAAAACGCCAGTATAGGCTATTTTTTCTGCATAACTTGATTTCTCTTATCTCTTTCTCTTTTTTATGCCCGTGACTTAGCTTCCTCTCGTCTTTTCACTTTTCACTTTCTGTCGTCATTTCATTTCCTCTTGCCACCGTTCACCTTAACTTCATCTTCACCTCGCCTTCAGTCACACCGCCGTTCACGCCATTCTCACCGTCGTTCAAGCCGTTCTCGCCGCCGTTGTCGTCTGTTCTTCAGTCACGCCGTTCACCTTTGCTCTGCCATTTCATCTGTCGTCTGTTCTTCAGTCACGCCGTTCTCGCCTTCAGTCACGTCGTTCAAGCACCCAAGCCTCTTCCCCAAATCTTTGCTTCCTTCGGTGAGTTTCCCCTTGTTTTTGCTTTTATTTAACTTGTTTTAGTCTCTGGGATTCCCAGATTTTTGTTGTTTGAGAAACAGATGTTGTAACATCTGATTCATTGTATTTAAAGGTGCGGTTTTTGCAAACAAAGCTGGTGGGAATTTTTCGCCTCATTCTTAATCGGATAAATTAGGTGAGTTTATGTGCCTTTTCACTACCACAGAAAATGCCTATAGCGGCGCTTATGAAGCGCCGCTATAGCCAGCGCCGCGATAGGCCAAATGACCTATCGCGGCACTTATTAAGCGCCGCTATAAGCAGGCCTATAGCGGCGCTTTTTAGGTAAAGCGCCGCTATAGGCCATTTAGTTAAAAAAATTAAAACAAAGGCCTAAAGCGGCACTTTACATGTATAAAGCGCCGGGATAGGCTATTTAAGTTTAATAGCCTATAGCGGTGCTTATAATAAAAAGCGCCGCTATATGTTTATTTTTTTTTAAAAAAAATTACTTATAATTTTTAATACTAATCCCATGTCAGCATCAGTTCAAAAATTACATATATTTTTTGATACATATATACACACCAAAAAGGCATATATCCAAAGATTAAGTACATTTAAAGCAAGTATTCTAATTAATTAACTAGAATATACTACAAGTTAACCACTATAATAACATCAATAAATAAAAAATAATATTACAATAGGTGATGTATGACGATATCAATAATTACAGGTTGTATATGTTAAAATATATGATAAAAAAGATGGAAAAACAAACTTGTCAAACATGCCAACTTGTCTATCCCTTTCTCACCAAATATGAAAACAGATCCATTCTCTGCAAAAAAATTACATGAATGAACATATGATCAAGAGATACAAGGAGGATAGAAACAAGGTGATGCACAAAGTAGAGCAAACAGTGAAAAGTGGAGCTTAAGCACAGTGCCCACAGCCCAAGCTTATGTAAATAATGGATAATGGATGGATGGATGTTAAAAGATGAATTATTTAAATGATGTGGGCCATACTTGCATTTAATATAAGAGGAATGATGAAAGGAACAGAGGAGCAAAGAAGGTAAACATATCAAGGTCATGATCTAAGAAAGCCCAGCTTATTATTACATTTATTGAATTATTGAATTCTCTAATCCAACTACTTATTGCAACATATATTTGAGGAAAGTGATAAGCCCAGAATCTATTTCCAAGTTTTGTTGAGCAATTTGTCCCTGAATGACTCTCACCTGCATAGCTGCTGCTGAAGCTAGAAGCTCTTCACATTCATCAAGCATGGCTTTTTCTTGTGCTGCTACAGTGGCAAGTTCAGAAACCAAATTATTCAAGCCCTCCACCTGTCACATACCCAGAAAAAGAAACATAAGTTCAAACATCAAAGCCAACACAATAATAGTCCATTCCAAACTCAGAAGATATAACAATTTTAAAAAAAAATGTATAATAAAGAAATTCATAAAACAAAGAAGTGAAACTGAATCGTTGCACATTATATAACAAAACTAATAAAAAAAAAAAAAATTAAAACAAAAACAAACTCTACCTTTTATAATTCGTAACATTGTAAAGCATTTTCCTTGCTTGCTTTCATATTTGACTTCAGCCAATTTTCCATATTCTTCTTCTCATTTATGGAGAGCTCAAATTGTCTCCCACAAAGATAAGGTCTATGAACAAGACCCCGCTCCATCTTGAATATTGGTAAAATTGCCAATCCCATTTGCTTTTGATTTTGATAATGGGCTGGCATACGCTTGATGTAGGCAACTCCTTCACATTGTATAACTTGCGCAAAGGCCTTATATATTGAAAAGCAAAAGCCTGAAAAATAAACATAAAATAATGAGTTGAATATAGTTTAAAGCAAAAATATATAGTTCAGACCAAAGGCAACAATACAAGCAATGTACTTACTATTAGATCAATCATACACCCTCCAATACCAGAAAAGTGACAGCATAGCTCTAGCAGATATGTGATCTCAAATCCGGTCAGATCATCAAGGAAGAAGAACCTAACAGATTACAGGATGAAAAAAATAAAATAAAAAGAAAAGGCCAAAAGTCATGACCTGACTCCAGTAAACAGTAACATTCAGGACAGTTGGACAAACAAGACTTCAAGGGTACACTTTGTTTCCCCCCTCAACATGAGAAACCTTTTAAGATAAATAAAATGGATACCAGTGTAATAAACATTATATAATCATAAGCTTTTTCTATATCAAATAACTAGGTGGAATTTCAAATTTAATAAAAAATATGGTCAAACATATCAGAAAATAGTGCATGTGTAAAGAAACATAACAAATGGGTATAAGCAGAGAGGAGTCAAATATTTTCTTACCGTTTCACATAAGCCTATATTGGAATTCTAGTAAAACTAATAGTATTTACATATCAGGCTCTACACTTGGCACTACTTCTACTTGCAAGTTGCAGCATAATTAATTTTAAAATAATAAGTTCGATTTCACACATCATATTTTTCCATAAGTACTTCATGATTGATTTAGTCAACAAGTAGCTAAGCATGATTTACTTCTATGACCAATCAGAGAACTGAAAGGATATAATTTTTTGAAAATCTAAATATATATGGGCCACAGAGAATCATTATAAGATAGGAAAAGAATAAATATGAGTAAGAGACAAAAATACCGCAATGAAATTTGCATTAATGAATGAGACATTTAACATAGAATAAATCATGCAAGAAAGAGAAAGAATGCAAGAGTCGATGGAGATAAGGGGCAGTAAATACAATAAATGATTTCCAAATACACATAACAAATATTCAGCAATGAGGAAGCATTTTAAGAGCAAAATGGTACTTTTCAGTTTTCAATGTCAGAGCAGAGAAAGGGGAATCCAAAGCGAACCCTGTTTTTTTTTACTTGCTACTTATAATTTACATTTGCCTTGTTTCTAATACCCTCCAATCTTAAATTAAAGATAGCATGTTATAGCATAAGTATAAAATATAAAGTATCTGAAAATATTTAGCAGTATACCATTTCACACTGACCACATATGCATCTACTGAGAGATGATAAATGTACCTGGATCAACCTGAATAGGACAAAGTTTGTAGGAAACTACCAAAATTACAGTAAAAAAAGCTCAGGTGGGGGGATTATGATAAAGAAAAGACAGAAGACAAAAACAATGGGGAAAGGCCTGAAAGAAAAACAATGGAGGTTCCAAGATCAACAGCCATCAACTGACATATCAAAGTAAAAAGTATAGCTTCAACCTAGCAAACATGCTGAATCTGCAATTTGAAAAGTTCCCAATTCTTTGTTGTTTGTAACGGGAAAAGTCTTGTAAACAGTTAAGTATCAAAGCAAATAATAAGGTGAAGAAAGCCACCAAAGTAAAACAAATGATAAAATAAACCCAAAAAAAAAGTAAAGATATCATCTAAGGCCCCTCATTCCCACGCACCATGAGGACAATAAAAAGACAAATAATACAATCTAATATTAATTTTAAAACTTTGCATGAGGAAGTAAAACTTTAGACCCACCAAAGCTTCTTAAGTATGATTTACATTTGCACTTTAAAGCATCTGCAGGGAAAGGAGCACTATATAAACAGCCAAGAGCAGACATTTTCTATGAATTCAAAATCCTAATCAGTTAACCATTAAGTCAAAAGGAATTAATATTACGGATAAACCATCTTCTGCACTATTGGGTCTTCCATCATTTTCTCCAAGGCTTCCACTGATAAGACTGATTTGCTGACCGAAACATGAACAATGTCAAACTTAGGACATCTTTTTAAACCAGAACCCAGCTTATTTAAAGATCATTGAAAGAACAAAGTCACAGTTAACATATGTTCCGTTATTGCAGCCAAACAAATCTCAGTTGAATTCAACCCATAACATCAATTTTATTGTAAAAGCTCTTTTTCTGAACTCAAACTAATCCATATTTGATGGCATAATTTCTGAACTCAAACACTCCTTACCATCCTTAAATATGAGTGCCCAGTTACACCTCCATCGTGGCTGTAATGGTGTTGTTTCTTCAGATCCGCCTTTGTCGTCACAAGAAAAGTGAAATCGGACAGCAGTCCTCCCTTGGCATATCCATCGATTTTTCTGCAAAGCATGATTTCGGAGACAGCATCAAAGTTCCATTCAATGGTCTAGAATCCTGAAGAGAAAAAGAAAATACAAAAGGTTACAGAAAAAAGAACCATACAATTTACCAAACTATTGCCTAACCTGATGATAGTTCACATTCACAAGGTAAAATTTGAAGGCTTAAAAAGTTCAATGAAAGCTTGGTACAACAGTCTAAAGCAACAGTTAAAACTTAAAACGAAAATGAAAAAATGGTGATGGAACCTAAAAGACTATGAAGCCAATGTGAAGCTGCCCAAGAAAATCCTCAGACGTTCAAAGATGAAATGAAGCTGATATTTTGATTTCTAAAGAAACAATCCGAAACAAAAATGGAACTGAGTGTATATATAGAAAACTACCAAAGAAAATATGTGAAACACTTCGATTGCAGAGAAGAAATCGAAGAGTTTGTAAACAAGAAACATAATTTGCATAACAGAGAAGAGACCTACCATCCTCGTTGAATCCACATTGCCAAATCAACTCCGAGCAAGAAAACTTAGAATTTAGCAACCCATTCTCATCCAAGCTTGAAATCGTCACCCAAATGGCGACGGATTGTTGCTGAAGTTGAAACTAAACAAAATGGGTTTCTGGTGCTTCTTCGTCTGGTTGAGGGCTCAGATGCCTTTGGCTTTGGCGGTGAGTTCGACTTGCTCACCGGAGGGCTTGAAGGAGTGGGAATGACGAACGGCGAGGGGACTAGGAACATTGGCGAAGGGTTACTGTTAGCTTTTTCCTTGAGCAGGCAAGGAAGAAGAAGAAGAAGTGGATCTAGAAAAGAAGGATGTAATCTGACGCTGAGGATTGACAAGGGGTAATGGTGAAGATGAAAGCATAGAAAACCCTAACACAGTTTTGTGAGGATAAGGAAGCTAAGGAACAGCGGGAGAAATTTTTTTTCAGAGGGAGGGAAATGGGGACGCGGGATGAATATTTGGCCTAACCCGCCTGGTTAGGTCAATAAATTTTTTTTAAAAAAATAAGAAAAGTTATCAATTCAAAAGACCTATCCCGGCGCTTATATAAGCGCCGGGATAGGTGTTGTATATTAAAAAAATAAAGAATAAATAGCCTATTCCGGCGCTTAGGGCTACAAGCGCCGGGATAGGCCTTTGAAAAAAAAGAAAATAAAATATCTATCCCGGCGCTTGTAGACATAAGCGCCGGGATAGGTTTTATTTTAAAAATAAACAGCCTATCCCGGCGCTTTTTCTCATGAGCGCCGGTATAGATGCGTCGCTATATAACATTTCTGTAGTAGTGTTTGCATTTTTTTTTCATTTTTTTGTTCTACGTCGCTGGAAGCCATAAACCAAAGCTAATTCATTGTTTGTACTTGTACATAGCATGTACTCTCTTATCAAGTTTTAGTTTGTGCAATAAAAAAGTTTTAGTAGTATGCATGCTTTTTTTCTTAATTGAACAATATAGCTTTTGGTCTTATTGTACATATTCTTCTCTGTTTGAGTTACTGGTATATATGGACTGCCTGGAATTGTATAGAATTGCTGGAATTTTTGCAATGATGCAGGTGGGTGTGAATTAAAAAACAAATTGTATATTTTAAAAAAAATATAACCTATAGCGGCGCTTTTTACGAAAAGCGCCGCTATAGAAAGGCCTATACCGGCGCTTTTTACAAAAAGCGCCGGTATAGGCCTTTTCAAATTTAATAAAAATTAATTAAAGCATGACCTATAGGGGCGCTTTTGGGTAATAAAGCGCCGCTATATGGTCACCTATAGCGGCGCTTTATAAGCGCGGCTATAGGTCACCTGACCTATTGCGGTGCTAGCTATAGCGGCACTTCAAAAGCGCCGCTATAGGGGTCAAAAAAACGCCGCTATAGGTGTTTTCTGTGGTAGTGAATAAATTAGAGCAGATTTCCGGAAGGTGAAATCTAAGTTATAGGTATGAAAATAACAATCATTCCAAAATCGATTATCTAAGACAATCGCACTAATCATTTTCCCTACATTAGTGTTTGCCAACTTATAACCAAAGTTTGTAAGTCATTTTTATGCAAAAATATGCAATGTAATGTTATAAATGTGGTAGCAAACCTGTCACACCTGGACGCACAATTTCCTTCTAACCGGGTGTTTTTTCTTAATCTTAACAAGAAGATCATATGATTTTATGCAAGAACAATTAGTCTTTGTGCTTTCCATGTGAGAAGTGTAACATTAGGCAACGAAGCAATGTCCTTCAAAACAAGATTCAAATAAAGAGCTGCACCTGTTTACCCATAAGTTGATTTATATTTCTCTTTAATCAGTCTACCACATGCTACATAATTAGCGGCATTATTGATTACCACATGCACTATATTTGCAGGACTAACCCACTGAATAACTTCACTAAACAATGAAAATAAAGTGATGACATCTTTAACTAAAACTAAAGCATCAATATATTTCACAAAAATCATGCCATACACTGAGTAGACTAGAAAATTAATCAAAGTTTGCTATCTATTATCAGTCCAACTATAGACAATAAGGGTACAACTATTCTCAATCCACCTTGATCGATGGCTATCAATTAATAGCCGACATCCCTTTTTACAATCCCTCAACAAGCTAACTCTGTACTCATGAAAACTAGGGACTTTAAAACCTAGGGTCGATTGCAATGGCATCATCAATAGCATTTTAAGACAAAGGGAACTTCAATGCAGTAAATGGAATGCAATTCACATAACCCCATCCAGAAAAAGACATCATGGCATTATATTGAGCTTCTTGACAAGCTCATGCACTCTTGATACTTGGTTGGGACCTAGGAAATGTCCTAGGTGCGAAATAATTGTAAACTTTGCAGCCCCATTAGTGTTTCTCTTTGAAGCTATTGACGCCTCAGTTTCTTTATCTCCCTCAACCTCAATGGCCTCTTCTACATTATCATTATGGTCATTTTTTTTAATTCATTCGATCAAAGACTCTTTCATTCTTGCACAAATATCATGAGAAGACTTTTTACAAGAACTCACTTGACCACTTACACATGCTAAATCTTGTTTAAATCTATTTATCCCAACTCCCCCTTCACTTGAAGCACATAAAAGGAATGTGAAAACATTTACTTTCCTATCTTTTTTATGAGAGACAAATTCCCCAACGGGATTAGTTTTCTTTAGAGGATGGGAGGGTTGTAATTCAATTGAGTTACTGTCAGGAGGATTGCTAGAAGGACTATTTGGCCCTTCTTTATTTATGGCATCCATTTCTTGACAAAAAAAATCAACCCAAAAAGGCAATAAACCCTTATCAATCAACAATAGAAACCAAATGAAAAGCACTAAGCTATGAAGAAAATTCCAATTATCAAAAAAATAGAGTCATGAAATAGCCACAGCAAATTTAAAGCAATTCAACATGATTCCAACTACAAAAGCACAAAATAGAAATAAGAGTGAGGGAATCAAGAGAGTAAACTGAAAAAAGTAGAACCAACGGAGCATGATAACCCAAAAATTATATGCTACTAGAAAGAACACCATTAGCTAGATAACCCAAAAATACCCCAGCCCTCCCCACCATATGGAAAGGTCGGTTAGAAGAGGCATCTAAGGCGACTCAAAACCTTAGGCAAAGGTAGTCTTGTCACTGATGAAAATGTCGGACTCATGGTTGAAAAGATACTGAAAACCATTAGAAGAGAGAAAGAGAAGAGCAGTCTCAACCAAGAACAAAACCCACGGAGAGAAGAAATAGGTACCATGATTCCAAAACCTCTGGCAAACATGAACCACTGGCAAGCAACGATTAAACCCCTAGGCAAAGGTTGTGCCTACAAGCAGAGCCGAGAGAAGACGAAAGTCGCGCTTTGGATGAAGAGATAAGAGGTGTGTGTTTGGCGTTTTGGGTTTTCTTTTCAGTTTTGTAATACTAAAAAATATACCATTTGAAAATTTATAAAAAATTAAAAACACACAAAACGTTGTTGTTTTGTGTGCAACCCTTTTAAATATTTTAACTCAGATGACTTGCTCATCTTGACGAGTCGTCCTAGTCACATCCGGGTGAGACCAAGTCATGCCTAAGCCAGTCTACACCCTAGTTGTAAGGCAGGCCTGATTAGATTTGCTACCGGTCCAACGAGTTCCGGTCTAGACCGTCCGTCTAGTCCAGGTTTTATCACCTTGGATAACTGTGGAAGTACATAAATTAGAAATGAATTATTTGGAACGAGTGTGTGTAAAGTCATGGAACCTTAGGATAATTATGGAACTTTGTTAATATATTCTATTATGGATGTGTTAAAACAAAATAGAAACCTTGCAATGAAGGTATGCATTTTAGTAATGAAGCTGCAATTTCTATTGTGATGATACTTAAATGATGATAGAAAATTTTATTTGGGTAGCTAAAATAACATTTCAAATCTGGAATTTGTGAATTAGGTTATTGTTTGAAGTTCTTAAGTGTTGTAACGGTTTTTTAAGGTTTGAAAATGTTTAGCAATTATTTCAAAATTACTTTTTTCCCTTACTGTTTTTATTTCTAATGGCTAAGGTTACATTTTACTCAAGATTTACATCTAATAAGCACTTAAGGGCTACTGCGTGATGTGTGGATGAAGTGTTTAAGTGATAGGATTGATTATGGCATTACTACAAAAAGCCCTTTTAATGTCACCAACTAATGTCCGTTAATTATAAATTTGACATTGAAAAAAAGGCGGTGGCAATTTCGTAATTAAATGGGAGGCGGAGGAAGAAATGACGTCCCTAATTAAAATAACTAGGGATGTCATAAGTAACAACGTACCATGTCACTCATTTTACATTTGTGACTTTGTTTCAACGAAACCATGTCAAATATTGTGATGTGGTTAGTTACGACATCCATAATTACTTTAAATAGGATTGTGGTTTGTCTTCATCATTTTCCATCTCTCCGCATACTTTGTTAAATTCCTCGTTCATTTCCCACTTCCTCTACCCAACACTCCCAAAACTATTCCTCCTCATCCTCCTTCTCTCCCTCCCTCCCATGATAGATTTGTGAATGGCAAAACGCACAAGAGGGGGGTGAATTGTGCTTTTCAAAATTAAACTGTAAACTCAAAGACAATCCTTTATACTGGTTCGGTCAAACACTGCCTACGTCTAATTCTCCAACTCCTCGTTGGGTTCCACTATATCACAGGTTTTACAACACGGGTTCACCTGCCAACCTTTACAAAACAGAGCTTTAGACTTCCTCTAAACGCTCCCCCTTACAAGTTGTAAGAATACAACCCTGTTCTAAAGTCCCATACTTTAGAACAACCTCAAACAGTAGAGGATTTCAATAAATGAGTTCACTTAATGAACAGATTTTGATAAACACTAAAGTACAAATAAACTTACTAAGAGTAATAAAGCTTTGAGCAGTAAGTAGATGAGAATAATGAATGTAAGTTCGTCAGTTTGTTCTCTACTTCATAAATGCTCAAGTCTTGGTATTTATATCTCTTCACAGCTTTTCCTTTTTCCTTCAGCTCCAATAGATCGTTTGAATATGTTCGTTGAGCCCTATTAGCCGTTGGCAATAAATGCTGGTCTTCATTTCCGTCAAATTTCTTCTCTTGCTTCATTTAATTCTTGCAGAGAGTGAGCTAAGAGAAGCAGAGTCTGTGAGTAACGATCACCTGCAACATTGTACTTGCATAGCAGCTTTTTCAGTAGCGCTAGCTCCCTTGGCTATCGCTAGCTTTATAGTGTTAGTCCTGCACTTAGCTAAACAAGTATTCAAGTGAAGCACAGTAGGTGTTATCGCTAGTGAAATTCATTAGCTCAATGTTTACAAACAATGTATTAGCTATCAGAATGTCTAAGTTTTTTCAACAAGTGTTTTGTTATCGATAGCTAATCTCGTTATCGCTAGTGACTATGTTATCGCTAGTTCATTTCATTAGCTCAAGGTGTTTGTTGTCTGAATGTCTTATTTAAAATATCTGCTATCGATAGCTAACCATGTTTTCGCTAGTGACTATGGTTCATTACTACTAGCTATTCTTTATGAGGCCTTAGCGATAGAGACAGAGCTTAGCGATAGGAATATTTTCTTTTCTTCAGATTATTGCTAAGTCTTCATTAGCTATTGCTATCCTAAGCTTTCTTTTTGTTAGCGATAGGTTCTTGGCCTAGCGATAGTGTATCTGTTAACTATAGGATTTTTACTTGATCAGAGTTCAGATAACCTACACTTCTTTTACTTAGTCTTTTAGCATGATTCTTATCTCAGTTTATTCCAGACTAAGTTGTACGCTATCTGTTCATTTTACTTATGTTATCTATGGGGTCCAGTCCTCATCAAAACTTAAGATTCTAACATTCTCCCCCTTTTTGATGATGACAAAACATAAGTAAAAGCATGTATCAAATAAGGCATGTATAGAGCATAAATTAAGGCAAACACATATATTATATTAACTTTGCAAAAGGAAGCACATGAGTTTTAGCCATGTATGATGCATATGCAGAATGATTTTTAAAGACTAAGACTTCTTCTTTGTCACATTTTGCTCCAGAAGGTGTGGCTCTGTATTCTTCATCAGGATAGTCAGAAATAGAAGAATCTGAGTAGAAGAATCTGTCTTGCTCGATTTTGTCTTGCTCAACTTTTTCTTTCTTAGCTTTGACTAGCTCAAATTTGGCTTGCTCAGATTCTTGCTCAGGGATCTTAGATGGTTCAGCAATGGAGATAGCTTTAGCATCCTTCTTCTCTTTAGCCTTAATTGAGTGAAACCTTCTTTTGTATACCCATGCCTTTTTCCCTTGAGCAATTTCCTTCTTCTTTTTCTTTGCAGCCTCTTTTTTTGCTTTCTTCTTTGCCTTAGCAGCCTCCTTGGCCTTTTTCTTTGCCTCCTCTGCTTCCTTCATAGCCTTAGCAAAATCCTCTTTCTTTTGTCTCAAGATTTCAGCAAGAGCCTTCTTTTCTTCTTTTGATATCTTGGGAGGAGGAGCTGCTTTACCTCTTGTCCTTCTAGGAGCCACTTTCTTCATCCTTTGACCCTTAGGAGCCTCAAGAGAAGTCTTAGCGATAACCTTGAAGGAGACCTCTACTCTGGCTTTCCTCTTGCTCATTTCTCTTTTCACCTCTTCAGCTGAAATTTTGCTCTTGTTCTTCTCAGCCTCAAGCACTAGCAATTTCTAAATATCATCCTGAAACTTATTTCCACTGCTAGGCTTGACTCCGATTGAGAATTCAACATTTGCTTCTGGAGGAATGACTGATACTGGAACTGACTTTGCTGGATTGCTGCTGGGAGGTATACCATGTTTCTGCGCAATTTTAGCAACAAGGTCTTCTTCTGAAGCCTGAGGAGCTTGAGTTGAAACTTGAGGAGGAGGAGACCTATGGGCCTCAGATTCCATATAACTGTGAGCTATGTTTCGAATTTCTTCCTCAATTTCCTCAGTATCCTCAAGAATAGCATCCTTAAAAGCAGGGTTATTCTCCCCCTTATTGTCATCATCATTATCAGGGGTAAGTGTTTGGGCAGGGATGGGAGAAGAGATGGGAGGTTGAGGGATAGGAGAGCTAGTGGTGGTGGTAGGGATATGAGTGTTATCCCTAATAGAGGGATTAGCGATAAGGGTTGGTGGAGTTGGGAGGACTTGTGAAGGTGAAAGGTGGTTGGCGTTAGGGGAGGGGTTATCAATAGGAGTTTCATGTGGTTCATGAGTGGTTGGGAGTGGAGTGTGGTGGCTATCGCTAGGGGATGGGCTAGCGATAGGGGTTACTGGAGGTGTTGGGACTTTGGTGGTTTGTGGGGTTGGAGAGGGGGGTTGGCTATGGTGAGAGGGAGTAGGGGAGTGATTTTGGGAGTGGAGAGGTGAGGAAGAATGGTGAATAGGGGAGAGGTTGAGTGATGATATACCTGGTGAGTGAGGAGGAGTTTCCCTGTGCTTAATATCTTCTGGGACAAGGCATAGGCATTCTTCCAAGTTCCTAACTTGTGCCTGAAGCTCTTTGATAGGTTTCATCAACTCTGCTTTCTGAGCTTCCAAGGCAAAGTTGAATTCAGCAGAGAGTCTGAAAATGATCTCCTCAACTGCGTCTCTGGAAAATGTGGAGGTCTTGGAAGTAGTAGCAGGAGGAGGAGGAGCCCTCTTTGATTGAGCCTCTTCTTCAGCAGATTCAGCCTGGGCCGAGGAGGAAGGAGCGTGAAAAGACTGAGAAGCTGAGACACCCCTGATGGGGCCCACTGGAATGCCCATTTTCTTGAGGGTGCTTGTGGTGAGCTGCTTACACTTCTTATTTTCTCCATTTCCTAAAGACTTGATCTTTGAAAATTCCAGGAGATGAGATATGAGCTGAGGGTAGGACAGAGGAGCCTTTGGAGACTTGTCAGATAGGAACCTATGGATCTCCATACTCACTATCTGGCCTGGATTTAGAGGAACATTCTGAATGAGATTCGGTAGCCAAGGGTTGTCAATCTTCGGAAAACTGCTGAAATTCCCTGACTTGTGAGTCATGATCCTTGTGTAAACGTAGTGGAGGATCCTATTTATCACAGGCATGTCAGCTGGCTTGTTGGTGTGAGTCTCATAAGTCTCTTCAAGTTCTTCTTCTGGGTACTTTTCAGGCGTGTACCATTTATTGTATTCTTCTCCATAGATCCCCAAAATTTTGTTGATAGCCAACCAACCAAAAATGATGCCTCTTCCTCTCACATTGGCTTCAAAAGAGATGTTTACCAGTTTCCCTTTCTTATACTCTGGAATGGCCTTTAGACTGGAGTAGAATCACCTCAGCACTTCTTCATTGTAGTCATTCTTCACACTCAGCCATTTTTTGTAGGGAGACAGCCAAGCATCTAGATCAAAACCCTGTTGCTTGAAATAATCCAAATCTACCCATACAGCAGCCCTATCTAGGGTTCCTTTTTCTGCAAAGAAAGGGCGAGGAGCTTCAAGAGGATCTTGCACATAGGGAACACTAGAAGAGGTTGCTTTCTGTCATTTGGGATTTCTTTCAACGACTTCTTTAGAGAATGAGACGGTCTTCTGAGTACGAGACTTTTTGCTTGCGGATGGAGAAGATGGATTAGCGCTAGAGGTTGCTCTGACATTAGGTACTTTGGTTCTCGCCATTTTAGGGTTTTTGAGAACAGAGAGATTTGGAAATGTATGCTTGAATGATCAGAGGGTTTTAGAGTAGAAGAAGAAATGAGTAATCGTGAATGAATGTAAATGCAGATGACCTGACTTTATAGGTTTAGGGTTTACCATCAATGAAGAACATCAGCTAACGTTTCACATTCTGACTTGTTAAATGACTTGCTATCGCTAATAAGAGCTGCTATCGCTAGTAGGCATGATCCCACGCTGAGCAAGTGACTTAGACTTATCACTCACTCCTTCCTGCTATCGATGGCTGACTTTGCTATCGATAATGCTTTAGGCTAGCGATGGCAATCTTAGCTCAAACTTAGCTGTCCTGCATATGCTAGCGATAGTGATACTCACTATCGATTGGTCAGTCCTGCAAAACTTAAGATTTGGCACTCCGATGCCTAAGTTAGTGATTGATCTATATGAATAAAATGAGATTAAATCAAGAATAAGTCAGAGATATTTACAACTCATTTGGATTAACCATTCCTAATTCCCTTCTGATGAAGATAAATTGAGCTGGCTCAAGAGGTTTGGTAAAGATATCAGCAAGTTGTAAATTTGTTGAAATAAATTCCACCTTGACATCTTTCTTTTGAACATGATCTCTCAGAAAATGATGTCTCACATCAATATGCTTGGTTCTGGAATGATGAACTAGATTCTTGGCCAAGCTTATTGTGCTGGTGTTGTCACAGAGAATAGGCACTTCTGGGAATTCCAAGCCCAGATCTCTTAGTTGATGCTTAAGCCATAGGACTTGAGCACAACAACTTGCTGCTGCAATATATTCAGCCTCTGTGGATGAAAGAGACACACAATTTTGCTTCTTGCTAGCCCAAGAGACCAAACAGCCACCAAGGAATTGACATTGACCACTTGTACTTTTTCTGTCTGTTTTATAACCTGCATGGTCAGAGTCAGTATAAGTAAGAAGGTACTCTTGAGTTCCCTTGGGATACCACAGCCCAAGCTCTTGAGTTCCTTGTAAATATTGCAAAATCCTTTTTACATTTGTTAAGTGGGATTCTTTAGGATTTGCTTGATATCTAGCACACATTCCCACACTAAATTGAATATCAGGCCTACTTGCAGTCAGATAAAGTAAGGATCCTATAATCCCTCTATAATGAGATTGACTAACTACTTTGCCCTTGACATCTGCATCTAAGCTGGCAGAGGTACTCATGGGAGTGTCCTCATCTTTAGATTGCTCCATCCCAAACTTATTGAGAATCTCCTTACAATACTTGGTTTGGGAGATGAAGATGCCATCTTTCTTTTGCTTTATTTGAAGGCCTAGGAAGAATGTTAATTCTCCCATCATTGACATTTCAAATTCACCCTGCATCATCTTAGCAAACTCTTCACAGAGCTTTTCATTAGTAGCACCAAAAATAATATCATCAACATAAATTTGAACTATAAGCATGTGTTTATCTTTATGCATGATGAATAAGGTAGTATCTAATTTTCCTCTAGAAAATCCTTTTTCAAGTAGAAATGTACTAAGCCTCTCATACCAAGCTCTAGGTGCCTGTTTAAGACCATAAAGAGCCTTTTTAAGTTTGTAAACATGGCCAGGCTTAGAGTTTTCTTCAAAACCAGGAGGTTGTTCAACATATACCTCTTCTTTGATATAGCCATTAAGAAAGGCACTCTTAACATCCATTTGATAAAGTTTAATATTTTTGATGGATGCAAAAGATAGAAGAATCCTTATTGCTTCAATTCTTGCAACTGGAGCATAGGTTTCTTCATAATCAATGCCTTCTTCTTGGTTATACCCTTTGGCAACTAATCTGGCTTTATTTTTGACAATTTGACCAGATTCATCAAGTTTGTTTTTGAAAACCCATTTAGTACCAATGATAGGATGATTTCTTGGTCTAAGTACTAAATCCCAAACTTGATTCCTTTTAAATTGATTAAGTTCTTCCTGCATTGCAACTATCCAGTCACAGTCAACAAGAGCTTCATCAACACAGGTTGGTTCAATTTCAGAAATAAAGGCAGAAAATTCTATTTCATTTTGTAGTTTCCTTCTGGTTCAGCACCTTTTGTCATTTCTCCAATTATTTGTTCAGGAGGATGGTGCTTAAGATGTCTTATGAAAGATTGAGGCTCATTGGCTTCATCTTGATCATCTTCAGCGTTTTCCTCAGAACTTACTATCGATGGCTTTAATGCTATCTATAGGGGAGGTTTTGAAAAGTTTGAAGAAACTTGATTTTCAGCATTTACTATCGATGACTTTGGGGCTATCGATGGTGGATGTTTTAAAACCTTTGAAAAATCTTCATCCTCATCAACACAATGTTGTTTTTCTCGAGGAGTTTCATCAAATACTACATGCATTGATTCTTCAACATTTTGAGTTCTCTTGTTATATACTCTATATGCTTTACTCCTATTTGAATATCCTATAAATATGCCAATGTCAGATTTAGGATCGAATTTACCTAAGTTTACCTTCTCATTGTTGTGAATGTAGCACTTGGATCCAAAGATTCTTAGGTGACTGATGTTGGGCTTCCTTCCTTTGTAGAGCTCATATGGAGTCTTCTCCATCCCCTTTATGATGTATGCTCTATTTGAGATGTAGCATGCTGTGCTCATTGCATCTGCCCAAAACATTTGAGGCACTTGTTTCTCATTCAGCATGCTCCTTGCCATTTCTGTGAGCACTCTATTCTTCCTCTCCACAACACCATTTTGTTGAGGAGTACGTGGGGCAGAGAAGTTGTGTTCAATACCACTTTCATCACACAACTCCATGAACTCTTTGTTCTCAAATTCTCCTCCATGATCAGTCCTGATTGCAACAATCTTGGTGCCTTTTTCATTCTGTAATTTCTTAGCAAGCACACAAAAGGCATCAAAAGTTCATGTTTTGAGGAAAGAAACATTGTCCAAGTAAACCTTGAGTAGTCATCCACAACCACAAGAGTGTATAGACTTCCACCTAGGCTTTTCACTCTTGCAGGCCCAACTAAATCCATGTGGATTAGTTCCAATGGCCTACTTGTGGAGACTGTCTTCTTGGTTTTAAACGAAGACTTTGTTTGTTTACCCCTTTGGCAGGATTCACAAATTAAATCATGCTTGGTTCTAAAACTAGGAATTCCTATGACTAGCTCCTGTTTAACTAGCTTATCAAGTTGAGTAAAATTTACATGAGCTAATCTCTTATGCCATAGCCAACAATTTTCATCATTTGAAATAAAACATTTTTCTTCAAGTTGTTGGCATAAATCTAAAGTGTATAAGTTACCATTTCTATTTGCTTTTAGTTTACACTTAAGATTAGTTTTATTTAATTCTAAATCCCTCTTATCAACAATAAGGCATTCATTTGGATCAAAAATTACCCAGTTACCATGGTCAGTGCTTTGGCTCACACTCAGGAAATTATGGCATAGACCATCCACCAGGTATACATCCTTGACAGGACCAACTTCCCCAACTCTAGTGATCTTTCCACTTTGATTTCCACCAAAACTGACTTTGGCTCCTTCTTTTATCACTAGATTTTTGAACTTGTTCTTGTCACCAGTCATATGCCTTGAGCATCCACTATCAATATACCACTTTCCTTTGTTGGATGCTTTAAGGCACACCTGCACATATTAGACAGATTTAGGTACCCAAACATTCTTGGGTCCTTTAGGATTAGTTTTGGGCTCTTGGTTTGTAAAAGCCTTAGGCACATGAGTTCCTTTAGGAACCCACTTATAGGAGCCACTAATTCCATACTTCCTTGGATTGCAGGTAGATTGAGTATGGCCCATTTTTGTTACAATAATTGCAGAAACTATAAGGTGAAGAATATTCTGAAGATTTTCTAAAATATTTCAAATATGGTTTCACCTTAGGTTCTTCCCATTTCTTCGAAGCTTTCTTTTGCTAATAACCAATGCCGGTTTGTTTCTAAATGCTTTTTGATCCTTTAAAATTATGTTTAGCATTTCTGAGCCGTTTGTAAATTTTTCTAAAGCATTTGAAAGGTTTTCTTTCTCCTTCAACAACTTTTCACAGTTAGAGCAACTGTTAGACTTTGTTGGAGGATTTGCTATCGATGGAGGAGTGGCTATCGATAGTGCAACTTTGGGAGATTGCGATAGCTTCTCTTCTATCGATAGGGCAGAGGGAACTTTTGGTGTAGAATCGGAAATATTTTTCTTAAGTTCCTTGTTTTCTTTTCACAAACCTACAACTTCTTTAGCAAGCTTAGTTAACTCAGTATGCATTTCATTATACATGCTTTGAAGTTCGAATAGGTAGGTTCAGAATCATATACCTCAGTGTCGTTTAGCTCCTCTTGTGCAACCAAGTAGAGGTTTGCACATTCTTCATTATCGCTAGCTTCCTCATCTGAGCTATCACCCCAGATGGATGATACATATGCTTTCTTCTTTCCAAAGGACTTCTCCTTCTTTTTCTCCTTTTCTTTGAATCTTTGAAGACTCGGGCACTCTGCTTTGAAGTGACCAGGCTTCTTGCATTCAAAACACACAGGAGCTTTCTCTTTCTGAGAATCCTTTCTGAAGCTAGGACCACCTCTCTGGAAACCTCCTCTTCTCCTGAAGAATTTCTTAAATTTTCTAACCATGAGGGCTATATCTTCATCATCCATATCTTCATCTTCATCATCCACTTCATCTCTTTCAGACGTAGCAAGGGCGAGAGACTTCTTTTTGGTATTTCCTTGAACTTCCCTTTGAGCTATCAGAGTTGGCTCATATTCAGCAAGGCTACCAAACAAGGCAGTGATGGACTTGGTTGATTCACCTTGCATTTCTTGAATGGCGGTGACCTTCATAAGCCAATCACCCTTTAACACTTTTAGAATCTTGCTGACTTGTTCCTTCTCTGGAATTTTTCTTCCCAGTGCAGCAAGATTGTTGATGAGATGAGTGAATCTGATCTCCAGGTCTCTTATCTTTTCTCCTTCAATCATTTCAAACTTGTGGAATTCTTGAACAAGCATTTCCATTTTTCTGTCTTTTACTCCCGAGGTTCCTTCATGAGCAATCTGCAAAGCATCCCACATTTCCTTAGCGGTGTTCAAGTGGCTAATTCTAAAGAACTCAGTTTGGCTAAGGGCACTTTGGATCATGAGGATTGCCTTGCTATTCAACTTGAGATCGGCAATGTCTTCATGAGTATATTCATTTTCACTCTTTGGATTGCCTAAAATACTTGTAAGCACAATATCCCCTTCTTCTATAATCTTCCAAAGCCTATACCCATTTGCTTTGATGTATATCTTCATTTTGAGTTTCCAGAAGGTATAATGCTTTCCATCAAAACCAGGGGGTTTGTTAATGGAACTTCCTTTAGGCAATATATTCTCATACGATGCCATTTAGATCTTTGCTTCTCAAACTCGTTGGAATCAAAAAGAGAAGACATGCTCTGATACCAAATGTGAATGGCAAAACGCACAAGAGGGGGGGTGAATTATGCTTTTCAAAATTAAACTGTAAACTCAAAGACAATCCTTTATATTGGTTCGTCCAAACACTGCCTACGTCCAATTCTCCAACTCCTCGTTGGGTTCCACTATATAACAGGTTTTACAACATGGGTTCACCTGCCAACCTTTACAAAACAGAGCTTTAGACTTCCTCTAAACGCTCCCCCTTACAAGTTGTAAGAATACAACCCTGTTCTAAAGTCCCAGACTTTAGAACAACCTCAAACAGTAGATGATTTCAATAAATGAGTTCACTTAATGAACAGATTTTGATAAACACTGAAGTACAAATAAACTCACTAAGAGTAATAAAGCTTTGAGCAGTAAGTAGATGAGAATAATGAATGTAAGTTCGTCAGTTTGTTCTCTACTTCATAAATGCTCAAGTCTTGGTATTTATATCTCTTCACAGCTTTGCCTCTTTCCTTCAGCTCCAATAGATCGTTTGAATATGTTCGTTGAGCCCTATTAGCCGTTGGCAATAAATGCTTGTCTTCATTTCCGTCAACTTTCTTCTCTTGCTTCATTTAATTCTTGCAGAGAGTGAGCTAAGAGAAGCAGAGTCTGTGAGTAACGATCACCTGCAACATTGTACTTGCATAGCAGCTTTTTCAGTAGCGCTAGCTCCCTTGGCTATCGCTAGCTTTATAGTGTTAGTCCTGCACTTAGCTAAACAAGTATTCAAGTGAAGCACAGTAGGTGTTATCGCTAGTGAAATTCATTAGCTCAATGTTTTCAAACAATGTATTAGCTATCAGAATGTCTAAGTTATTTCAACAAGTGTTTTGTTATCGATAGCTAATCTCGTTATCGCTAGTTCATTTCATTAGCTCAAGGTGTTTGTTGTCTGAATGTCTTATTTAAAATATCTGCTATCGATAGCTAACCATGTTATCACTAGTGACTATGGTTCATTACTACTAGCTGTTCTTTATGAGGCCTTAGCGATAGAGACAGAGCTTAGCGATAGTGAAGTTCTTAGCGATAGGAATAATTTCTTTTCTTCAGATTATTGCTAAGTCTTCATTAGCTATTGCTATCCTAAGCTTTCTTTTTGTTAGCGATAGGTTCTTGGCCTAGCGATAGTGTATCTGTTAACTATAGGATTTTTACTTGATCAGAGTTCAGATAACCTACACTTCGTTTACTTAGTCTTTTAGCATGATTTTTATCACAGTTTATTCCAGACTAAGTTGTACGCTATCTGTTCATTTTACTTATGTTATCTATGGGGTCCAGTCCTTATCAAAACTTAAGATTCTAACAAGACTCTCTCACTCCTCCTGTGAACTATTCTCGCCCTTTTCCCGCCCACGAAGACTTTTGGACCCTCGAAGCTTCCTCCATCCCCATCTATGTCTAGGGCTACCATTGCATCTAGTTTAACCGCGGCCTCCATCAGAAGGACTGGCAGAACGTCGTGGACGTCGTCAATGCCCTCCACGGCCATACCAAGAAGACGCAACGTACGAATGTTCAGTCTAAGAATCACATCATTACTATCAAGAAGAAGTATAAGATTGAAAAAACTAGGGTCTCCTCTTCTCCCTTTGAGTTTCAAAGTAAGGAAAAAGCACTAATTTCATTCAACATCGCTCTTAAGAAGCCGTGTGATTTGAACCTTTTCCTTACGCCTTGGGGTTAAAATCACAATAATTACCAAGGATTGTGTAAAGTGGCACAATCTCGGATCGTTTCACTTAAGGAGTCCTTCTAAACTACCTGAGCTAACTAAATGTAATTGAAACAATAAAAGGTATGGGGGTTTGATTTTGAAAATTCATTTAATAAAACTATTAACAACTGCTATTACTTGTTTTTGTAATTTTCTTTTGATAAAAAGGGAGAAAAGGGTTTGGATTATGGGAATTTAATGAAATGGGCTTTGGTAGTGTTTCGGTGGCTCTCACGCTTCATTAAAATTGATATTGGGAGTTAAAAGATGCACCAAGTATAATTGAAAAATCCCCAAGCAACCACTAGGGGTCCACTAGCCCTAATTAATGACTAATTAAGCAACCACTTTCTTAGCCATTACTTAGGGTTAGTGTTAAGCTCCACTTGGTGTGTGTTGGAACTTAGGTTTTGGAAATCGATTCCTCTCAAGAATGTGCAACCACAGCATTCAATTGGACAAATTAAACTACACAATCTAGCAACCACTAAAAATCATATAGCATTCATAAATCCAATAGGAAATTTAAACATACATATCATTCAATTAACATAACCCAATATCCAACACAAATATTCCAATTCATAAACAACTAGAAAAGGAAATCATGTCTCAAATCCAAATATACAAAGAGAAATGCAACCACAAGACTCAGTACATAAGGAAAAGAGGATGAGAAAACAAATAACTCCCCTATTTCGCCCATTGAAGCTCAAGCCACCTTCACACCACCAAAGCACCTTGAGCCTAGCCTCTCATGTCTTCAAAATCGAGCCAAAGATAGCCCATGACCACTGCCTCCATGGATGAAGAAGATAGAAGAAGAATTATGGTGAAGATGGAAGGTGGGAAGATGAAGAACAAGAAAATCAGCAAAAATGGAGGTGAGATTGAGTGGAAAGATGAAGATTTGAGTGAGAATGAGAGAAGAGGATGGAAACCCTAGCAGAGGGGGTGATTTTCGGACAGAGGAGGCCTTCGAGAGAGGTTTACAGGTGTTAGGAACTATTTATAACCCCCTAGGAACCCTAGAATTCGCGTCAGATTTTTGCAGACTCTAGGGACTTCGCCGCGGCGAAAGCCACGGCGAGCTCATGTTGGTTTTGGAACTTTGCTGGGAATTCGCCGTGAGTTCGCCGCGGCGAAACCCACGGCGAGCTCATGTTGCTTCTGCCTCATTGGTCTTTCTCGTCGTCAGTTCGCCGCGCATTGATTCTGTTTCTCTCTTCGCTTCCTTCTTCTGCTCCGTCCCGAATTCTTCGCTGCAACTTGGCTCTTAGTTTGGACATGCTTCTTCCATGACCTACAAATAAAATGGACCTAAGGTAGCATCAAAATGTTCTTGAAAATGGGTTCAACAATAAGTCATGCTAATTATGCCCAAATTGCCCTCGACTAGATCAAATTCCAACAAAGTGTGCAAAAGTCAGAGATTAACCTAATTAGGTGCAATTACCCCAAGATCATGCAATAATCCAATGATTTTATCAATGAAAAGTGTATAAAAATATGGTGCAATCATCGTGATAGAAATTTGAGATTGAATTAGGTGTGGTGCTTCTTCCCTATTTTGTTGCACATTTGTATTTGTTCTTGTGAACTAAAATTATTTCTGGATTTTTATCCTGTTGAAGCATTGGGGTTGTTCTTGTTTAATTCAAAATCAAGGTGTTTTTATGTCTTTGCTTATTTTTTCCACCTCCTTTTGTGTGGCCTCTGCTTCCGACCGTGATTTTAACTTGTACCCCATCCCATGAATTGCCAGTTTACTTTTAAAGTTATCTATTTTTGCCTATATGAGAGTTGAAGATTTGTTTTTTAGATTTTAAGTGTTGCATGCAACACAATTTTAGTGGCGTTGCTAGTCTATGCAGTGAGGTATTGATTTTTAAGTGGTGTCTTTGGTCCCCAAATTTCAATGTTATTTTCATGAACATAAATTTTTCAAATTTCTCTTGGTCGAGTGTGGTGCTATTTTGATCTTATTACTTGTTCATGTGGGCTTTATATAGTTAACTGAAGTAAAAATGGCGAGTGCTCATCTTGGTTGGTTGCTAAGTAATGGTTCTTTTGTGGTAAAACTTGGAGCAATCCTTTTTAAATCATAAGTTTTGAATTTTGTTTACTAATGATTATAAATTTGATTTATGTTTAATATTTTATTTATTTCATTGGGGATTGCATAACTGCTTGTGAATTATCTTCATGTCATCATTTGTTCACATGTTTTCATGCCATGATTGCGGTGTATTTCAGACTCTGCATATTTTCTTTCCTCTCCAAGTTGATGGTATCTATTCTTATTCTAAAGGGTAATCCATGGCGTGCATATAAACTGTATTTAGGTCCAAGAATTCTGCATATTTTCTTAATGCTAACAAAATCAATCTATTTTAAAGCATATTAAGAAAATCATGATGAAATATTAAATAATAGATTTTTGTCTACTTTACGGGATTGGTGGCTGTGGAGAACTTGCAAGCTCTTATACAAACAAAACTTGCAAAGGTCATGAAGTCGACATTATGCAGTTCTCCATTGGCAATGCTATTCAAGGAAGGCTATACGGCGAGAAACCTATAGACGATGGAAATTGTAGTGGGGGTGACAAGTGATAAACTGCAAAATGAGTGACTTTGACTTTTGAGTATTGCATTCCAATGAGATTGTTTGTTATTGAGAAATTATTATAATAGACATGTCAATTCAATTGTCTATTTTCATTTGTACAGGTTTGGCCATTTGGTGGATCTTTAAGCCTGGAATCTTCACTGTAGATACTTAGATGGAGTTGGTCCTTCAGGATCAGGTACACATGGATATCTTATTTCGAATAAGAACTATGTATTTATATGGTTAAAGAAAATAAAATGTATGAGGCAAAGATGATAACCACTTGATATTAATTAAGGGAATAATTATACAACATTCCTTTCAATGTAATGTCACCAGTTCCTCCAGATTACTTTTGAAAACTCAAAAGCTTCTTGTGTAGTGTTCTGTAACACCTATTTTTTATACTATTATACTAAGGTTGCTTAATCAATTTAGAACCACTTGGTACTTATTAGGAGCCAACAAACCTGAATGAATTAAAACTTTTTCTTATGAAAAGCTTAAATAAAAATAATGCTTTGAATGAATGAACTTTTCTGACAAAATATATATTTCAATGTATTATAAAATCTCAAGTGGTTATAAACCAACTATATAACTAGGTTTGATACTCAATACTTAATCTCAACTAATAGTGCTTGGAAAGACGACGACGACAACAATAACAACAAAAATAATAATAATTCTAATATAACTACATATTTGTAATACTATCTATCATATGTATAACTAATAATAATTTGACTATCTCGGTCAATAGCCTATTACATGTGCTTGTGATCGGACTTTCTTTTGGAGGAATGATACAACAAGAATAATAATATAAACTAATCATTCTATCAAGCATAGGTAAATTAAATTACTATAAAATATTTATACACTACATCGGCGGGCATCCCTGCTGATTGTACTTGATTATTACATGTTTTTATCCACTAATTATAAGAAATTAACATTTGTTTTAGGCTATTAAATGGGGATTTAGGCACTTTTATACTTAGGGTCCAAGATTAGAGAGTTAATTGCATTTTCATTATAATTTGAGCATATTAGGCATTTAACTCATGCATTTATTTATTTTTCTGGACTTGAAATACTTCACATGTGCTTAAAATTTCCATTGTAGGTGCAAAGAATAAAGGTCAAAGCAAGAACAAAGCAAAATAGGAAACTTCTACCAAAAAGGAAACTTTTGCAAAATAGGAACTTTCATATTGGATTGGTTGATTGAGTTTGCCTAAAATATTTCCTTTTTGTTATTTCTACAAGAATAGGCAACCCTAGGCTTGAGGTTATGAAGTTTCCTAATTGATTATTCTAATCACAACTTCCTATTTTGGCTAGATTTCTTGAGAGAAAGTGCTTGGCTCTTCCCCAAATCTTTCCTATATTTTATTGGGGCCAAATTAGGCAACCGGAGGTCATTTTGGATAGTTTTTGAGTGGTTTCTTGTGCCATAGAGAGGGGAATCCAAATATCCGTATTTATTCACCCATTCTCTCTTTCATCCCATAATTCTTTCCCCAAACCTTTCCTATTTGTTAATTCTAGTAAGAATAGGACCCCTAGGCCAATTTGGAACGTTTTAGGATGCTTCTTGTGCTATATATAGGCAACAAACGAAATTTATCAACATATCTCTCAAATTTCGTCCTCCTCTCTCCTCGTATTCTCTCTTGGCCAAAATTCCATCCATTCTCTCATCTTACCCACAATTCTTCACTGGTTCTTCATAGAGCTCGATTTGCAGCTGCTCCTGGGTGACTTCTTCTCATCTTTGATGAACTAATTCGGCCAGATACTCTCTCGGATCATGGGATGACTTGAAGCAAGCATTGAATCCTCTTTAGGGGAGTTTTTCTAGTTCCAATTATGTATGGATTTCCATATGTTTCCTTGAATATTTGTTCTTCTTATGTTTGGATTTCATTTGTGTTTGAGACTATATGCTTTGTAATTGTTGAATTTCATCTTTGTGTTTGCATTGGATCAAGTTTGGTTTCATCTATCTTTTCAATTGACATTGTCTTTGTGAGTATTTGTTGATTTTATTGCCTATCATTGTGCGTGGTGCTTTAGTCCATTTATCTTATCTTGATTATGTCATTTGGATCATTTATTTGGTTTAAGCATGTTTATGTTGAGTTTCTTCTTTAAGCGCTTAAGTAATTCCATCAATTAATCTCGCCTAAGAAACCATGCTATTAATTCAATATAATCACATGTGCGTAATTAGCTAAAGTTCTACAAGTATGAAGGTTTGACCATAAGCTAATATTGATTAGGTATTGGATCTGAAGGATATTAAGTAATTTGGATGGGACCCAAGTTATTCTATCTATTGGAGCCTATCTCTAGTTGATGTTAGATTATAAATAACCTAGTCGGTCTATTGAGGTTGAGTGGGTTGTCACCAACCTATTCCTTCAATTAAGACTAACTGTGTTTATACTTGCATGAACTTGGCCTAATTATTCTCTTAATTCCCCAAGAGTGTGAAATATATGCTTGCCACATGTTATCTCTTGCCAAGAGAGCATCTCATCAATTGCATTCCATTCATTATCTACTTCTATCCTAAAAATACCAAAAACAAGTCTTTACATTTCTTGTATGAAAAATACCAAAAATACCTACTCTCAAACCCCGGTTTTATAGCTTTATTTGCATTTAATTTCCCTAGGTTAGTTCATTAGACTCCTTGGGAGAAGATCCGGGAAAGCACCACTAGTGCAATCCTTGGTTAAATAAATAAACTTGCATTTGAACCCCAATGTGTAGTAGGAAAGGCTCAAATCACCTGCCCTTCAAAACCATCTTATCCCAAAATGCCCACATTCTTCTAGATCCTCTGAAAAATAGTGGTTCAAAACGCAGTTCATTTCATTCATTACCATGCATAATAATTCATAAATATGTATAAATGTTACAAATAAACATTAACCCTGCATGTTAGTGTGCTCAATGCACTACCACACAATTAATGTAAATTTATTTTCCTGTAACTGTGTGGCCTTTGAGGCTCAACCTCCTGAATATAACTTTTCAGTTATACCTAAACTATACTAGGGGTAGCTAGTCACCTAATCTTGGAGTACTCCGATACACTGAATATTTCTGACAAGGTTAGAGCGGTCTTTTGACCCTGACTTTTACCGTAAATTTATGACAAATGTTATGCAATTATTAATACATGATAGATGATATTGAATGAAACTGCTACCTGGTTTCCAAAGCTTAGTCATGCATCGGCTCATTTCCTCATTGCTACCATGATGGACTCAAAATCACAAATCAGAACCTATATACATGTTTAGGCTTAGGTTAAAATCTAATCTATAAATAAATCTATGTGTCTCTCTCAGATCCTAAATTATTGAATACTACCCCATCTTTAAATTTATCTCTTAAAGCTCCTTATACTGGTTAACAACTTGAAATTCTTAGAATATTTTATCAAACCAAATAATCTTCAATTCCAATCAATTAATCATGGCTGAGGTTTACATGTACTTAAATTATAATTCCTTTTGTATGTCTACTTACTCCTTTGATGTACCAAATTTTCTTTACTTAAAGATTATTCTAATCTCTTATAACTCTATTTAATCTTTGGAAACTATATACATAATCTATAAAAATGTAAACATTAGGAAAAGTGGTGTCAAATGCTCTTTACATGAACAATCTTTAACTCAAACTCTTCTTAATTACAACTTTAGTTCACCTGCATAACCAAACCGCCCCTTTTTCCTTAAATTCTGTAAGTTTTAAGCATAAAACCTATACTCTAGGAATGAAAATTTCCATAGCCATTGAAACCATTAACAAAACACAGCTTTTTAAACTATAAACCTCAAACCATATGTCATAAACTAGCTTCTACAACAACCAAGCCTCATCCCACTAGGTGGGGTCGACTACATGGATCGCACGATGCCATTGTGCTCTATCAGTAACCAAATCTTTAGATATATTATTCACTAAAAGATCTCACTCTACAACTACACCGAGGATACGTCTGAGTCTCCCTCTTCCTCTCTTAATCGGACTCTAGACTGTTTGATCTACTCTCCTCACTAGCGTATCTAATGGCTTTCTTTGGATATGTCCAAACCACCTCAAACGATTTTCTACCATTTTCTCACTGATAGGTGTAACTCCAACTAAATCACTTATATGGTCATTCCGAATTTTATCCTTTATTGTATGACCACACATTGATCTCAACAACCTCATTTCAGCTACTCCCATATTATGTTCATGTTGTCCCTTCAAAGCCCAACGTTCACTACTATATAATACTGCTTATCTTATAGAAGCGCGATAAAATTTCCCTTTTACCTTATGGGGTACTTTCTGGTCGTAGAGAACTCCAATAGCTTTCCTCCACTTATACCACCCAGCTTGAATTCTATGGTTAACATCATCATCAATCTCATCATCTTGTTGTATAATTGATCCCAAGTACTTAAACTTTGTCATTTGAGGGATTGTTTGATCTCCCAATTCAACCTCCCAATCAACTCTAAGTTGTCTATTTGCCAAATTGCAATGCACATATTTTGTCCTACTCCTACGTTGACGGAAACCCTGTAACATCCCATTTTTTTAGTCTGAAAATTACATTTTATAGGCTTTAGTTTAAAGCATGAGCTAGTTTAAGTGCTCATTCAATAACTTTCTCCTAAGAATTCTCATAAAATATTAAGGGAGAATTTATAATAATTAAGTAAAAATTTGCATGTTACGGAGATGATATTATTTGCTTAGAAACCCATCTAATTTAGGGTTGGGCTTAGAAAATGGATTAGAGAGACTTTAGCCCATAAGAAATGATAATTCCCCATTGTGGAGCATATGGTAGCGCCACATGTCATAGAGAGGATGGGAATTATGTTGCAAATAATAAATAGAAAATGTATTGTAATATGTACAAACATAAATTATATTAGAAAGAAAAGATTATGTGATGACCAATAGAAATGCATGCAAAGGAAAAGTAGAATGGGTTATCATGACAAGATAACCAATAGGAAGACATGCAAGGAAGAAAAACAAAAATAAAAAGTATAATATAATAAGAGAGCCAATAGAAAATGCATGCAAAGTAAATGAAAAAGAAGTAAAATAATAAGTGACCAATAGGGAGACATGCAAGCCAAAAGGGTTCTTATGAGTGATGTCACCATTTCTTCATGCAAGATAAGAGGATAAGTCTCTCTTCCTTCCCCAATTGGAAAAGTTGGTGCATGGTATAGGAAGATGGAGGTATAAAAAGCTAAAAGAATAGTTCCACCAATAGACTCAAAGAAAATTGTGGATTTACTAAAAATAAGATATTAGGCTTTAGGGTCAAAATGGTGAAAAGAGGCCACTTACTAGGGGTAAGATGGTCATTATTTAGAGGGAAGAAAATAAAATAAAAACAAAAAAAAGAAGAGAAACTGCATGAGTGGTGCAATAGAGGTGGCTAACCTAAGGTAGGAAAAGAGTGGTAGAGAAAATCTTCATGCAATTAGGCATTGTGTGAGGTGTCTTAGGGTGATCCTTGCCCTCATTTTCTACACCAAACTCGTAGACCCAAAGAAAGTGAGAAAAAGAAGAATGTTCTTGAGTGTTTTTTAGTGTTCTTGAGTGTTCTTGGGTGTTCTTGAGGAGCCTTGAAGGTTGGGACTTCAAGAAAAGTTGTAAAGCTCTAAGTTAGTACTTACTCTATTACATTTCTAGCATTGTTTGAATATTGTAATATGATATTTGGCTGCCTTGATGAAGCATGTTTGAAGTGATTATGTGTTTCTTATAATGCTATGGCCATATGTGATTATTCAAGAACATAAATGCTCACATGTATAAGTTATTGGTATTGCTATATCTTGTTCAATGTTAAACATGCATGACTGTTTGTTGAGTATTGTACTGCTGAGATTTTCCTCAAAAATCTAAACCATTTTAGGAGCAAGTTCATCAAAGGAGAAAGAGAAGAAGTTAGCCTAAGTCATGATGGAAGATTCAATGTTTCTTATTTTTGTTGTGCATCTTTGAGATTATGATAAATCTGTAATGTTGTCAAGATGCCTTGAACTTCTTGTTATTTTGTTATCTTTTGGATTTATGTATGTATGAGGCCATGGGAACAAGTTTAATATATGCAAGTAGCATACTGTTTTTCTGGGTTCCATTTTGCGCAATGTCTATTGATGAAGTTATTTGAATTAGCAAATTATTGGCTTTAGCTATGAAATTTTTATGTAAAATACTAGACGTATAAGGCTTTTTGGAAACCCAAAAATGAAGTAAATTGGATTTATGTAGGTCAAATTAAAAATCACGCAAGAAGGCTGAAATTTCTGGGCGTGAGAAAGTAGGCAGGTTGGGAAAAACAAAACTCAGTACCAGATGGGTTGGTGCATGATCTTAACCAAATCAAAAACATTTTTCTACAATTAATTATGATTTTTCAAAGTTATTGGAAAAGTTTCCGCATTTTCACTATTTTTCCAAAAATAAAAAAAAGTTTTAAAAGCTTGTGGTTTTGATGTTCTAAGTCCCATATGAGCTTGAATATGATTCCCATTGATAATCTAGCTTGGGAATGAGTCTAGAAGTAGGTGTTACAAACCCTTCAACTCCAGAGTGTTTCTCCAATTCTCTAATTTATCTTTAATCTCCTCTCTTGATTAAGCTAAAAGGACTACATCATCGGCATAAAGCATGCACTTAGGGACCTCTTCTTCAATAGACTCAGTTAGAATATCGACTACCAAGTTAAACAAATATGGACTCAAAGCTGATCCCTGATGTAGGCCAATTCCTATAGGGAAGTCTTTTGTCTCACCTCCTGGAGTTCTAACTTTAGTTAACACCCCATCATACATATATTGTATAACTTTAATATATTCAACACACACTCCTTTCTTTTCTAAGGCTTTCAAAAGTAAATCTCTTGGTACGCGATCATATGCCTTTTCTACGTCAATAAAAACCATATTTAAGTCTCTTCTTCTATTTCGATACTTTTCTATCATCCCTCTTAGTAGATATATCACCTCTATTATGGATCTTCCTAGCATGAACCCGAACTATTTCTCAGAAATACTAGTCTCTAATTTTAACTTATGCTCAATCACCTTTTCCCATAATTTTATTGTATAAATCATAAGTTTAATTCCCCTATAATTTGCACACTTCTATATATCACCTTTATTTTTATAAATAGGAACTAAAGTACTTTTTTTTTCAATCATCAGGCATCTTCTTGGACTGTAAAATCTTGTTAAACAATTTAGATAACCACAACACACTCTTTTCACCTAAACATTTCCAGACTTCAATCGGTATACCATCCGGTCCAAGAGCTTTACCATTCTCCACTTTCTTAAGAGCTTCCCTAAGCTCCCTAACTCTAATTCTATGATAAAACGACCTATTAAGTCCATCTTCACTAATTGTTAACTCCCCCAACTCACAAGGTGGACTTTTACCTCCATCATTGAATAACTTAGAAAAGTAGGCCTCCCATATATTCTTAATATCTTCATCAGTGACCAAAACTTTACCTTCCCTATCCTTTATACATCGTACTTGATCCAAATCTCTCAAACGTCTCTCCTTAATCTTTGCAACCTTGTAAATCTTTTGTTCCCCAACCTTTGTCCCTAATTCCTTATAAAACCCCTCATATGCTTTAGTACGAGCTTCATTCATTGACTTCTTAGTCTCTTTTTTAGCCAAGCGGTACTTTCAATTTTCAGCATTATTACACAAGTGTATGGCTTTAAAACAGTTCTTCTTATTCCAGACCTTTTCTTGGACATCCTCGTCCCATCACCAAATCTCCTTATCTCGTGGTCCAAAACCTTTTGATTCTCCTAAAATTGCTTTAGCGACCATTTCAACCTTCTTAGCTATATTCATCCACATGATGTTAACATTTCCTTGCGGCTCCCACACACCTTCCTCCAATAGATTTCTCTTAAAAGTCTCTCCTTCTCCCCCTTTAACTGTTACCACTTGATCTTTCGGTTTAAGACTGCTCAGTGCTTTTGTTTTATACATTTATTTTGCACATCAAGAACTAACACTCTATGTTGTGTGGTCTCCCAATGCCCATGAATCACTTTGCAATTAGTGTTAGAATCTGAATCTTAAGTTTTGATAAAGACTGACCCCATATATAACATAAGCATAAGTTACCTTTGAATCTGTAACAAATCACTATCGCTAGAGCTAAAGACTATCTCCATTGAAAGGATCAACTATAACAGATATAAACTTAGTAGAATTCTAAGAATAAATATCTCTATCGCTAAGTGTATCTCTATAGCTAATAGACAGATCCATAGCAAATGAAGACTTAGTAATAACAAAGTTAATATCTATCGCTAAGTCATTCACTATCGCTAAGAAAGATCCTATCGCTAGAAGCTCATTAAGAACATGGATAAACAAAAGGAAGAATAACTAGCTGAACAATGAACCATGTCCTTGAGCAAATAGAATTGGCTAGCAATAACATGTTAAGCTATCGATAATAGAGCTTTTTCAGATAATGAACATTCAGATAGCTAGTGCTTGAACAAATGAGTTAACTAGTGATAACATAGTTGCTAGCGATAACACATTCAGCTATCGATAATAGGATACCTTGAAATACCTTTGAATAATCATCTCAGTATCCTAAAAGCTAATAAGCAATCAAGTAACTGGCAATAATGGGAGTAGCTATCGAAAAAGAATGTTTACTGATATGATTTTAGCTAGCACGCTGAACAATTGAACCAAGAAAACTTGCTAGCCTTAATATCTATCATTAAAAGTATGCTCTGATAACTCAGACAATCTTAGCTGATATATATATTGTCTCTATCTCATTGTGCTAATAGACAAAGCTTGCGATAGCACCTGCTGTGCATTATATAGTTACTTATTTAAGCTAACAGCTCAAGTGCAGGATTTACTCTATGCAGTTAGCGATAGCAAAACATGCTAGCGCTACTGAAAAAGTTGCTGTGCAGGTACAGTTTGTACGGATACTCAGAACGCTAAGTCTATCTCTCTCTTAGCTCACCCTACACAAAAGCAGTTGAAGCTAGAGCAGAAAGTTAAGCCCGATGAAGAAACTGCATTTAATGCCAACGGCTATGAGCTCTCAACGACTAAATTCAAACGGCTTCTTGAAGATAAATGCTAGGGAAAAATCTGAAAAGAGATATAAATACAGAACTCAAGCATTTATGGAGACAACGACGAAAAACAAGAATATTCACGAACTCATTCATTTACTCTCTGTTTTATTGTTTTAGAGATTTTATCTGTACTTAAGTGTTTATCACAATCAGTTCATTAAGTGAACATATTTATTGAAATCCTCTACTGTTTGAGGTTGTTCTGAAAGCGTGGTGCTTTAGAACAGGGATATTACCTTACAGGTAGTAAGGGGGAGTGTTTAGAGGAATTCTAAAACTTTGTAAAGGTTAACAGGTGAACCTGTGATTGTAAAACCTGTGGTTAGTGGAACCCAACAAGGTGTTGGAGAACTGGACGTAGGCAGTGTTGGCCGAACCAGTATAAAGTTTTGAACTTGCATTAATTTGTTATCATTTTTGATATTTCCTGGAAGCACAATTCACCCCCCCTCTTGTGCGATTGCCTCTTTCAATTAGTACATAATCTTCTATCAGGGTTCCTTACCAAAAAGAAGTCAATTTGAGACCTATGAGTTCAACTCTTATATGTGATTAAATGTTTCTCATAAACTAGCTTCTAATTACACTAAATTTTGACAGCTCAGTTAGGCTTTAATCATTTAATTTAACACTCAAGAACATGAATCAGCTCCCAATCCCAATAACAAAACTTAATCCTTTACTATCATACCATGTATATATATACAACATGTAAATATTGCTATACACTCCCATATTTGGGACATAAGTCACATCACTCAGAAACATTAACCCTTCATTCCTCAAACTAGAGCAAAACATCAATCATTCATATTACATTCATGTTTCATACATCCTCGGTATTTGATTACTCTTAACTCACATCTGTAGTCAAGGAGTTGGATCCCTTCAAGACTGCACTGCTTCCTTTATTATACTTCATAGAGTCATAACTCTCAATATGGAAATTTTCAACTTTGTGATTTTCTCTTAGTTGTTACATAAACAATCCCTATCACCATTTGTCAATCTGAACATTCTTTATTACCTTGACCCACTTTGTTTAACATTCATGTCCAAATAAGAATAACTTAGACTTATTGCTTGACTTTCAGATCCTTACTTTACTTTACTATTCCTAACACCAAAACTACAAACCTTAAATCAGTTTTCAACTTCATAATTCCAAACCTATGACTTCCATAATGTATGAGAACCATTTCAAGCTTCTCCATTAATACCTAAATCAACATTTGGAATCTCTAACCATCCTTAACACATTAAAATATTTATTTAGACTTTCAATAGTTAAGGATCCAAAAATGACACATAAAATCCGGTTTTTAGCCTTCAATCATTATCAAATTTATCCTTTAAATGTCTAGAACACTTTATTTAATATTTGAAGGCTCCAAAACATAAACTATACTTTAGATTTACAATTATCTAAATCATAAAATACTTCACACTCATAGTCCTATTCTTCCACTTTCTTATGCTAAAATGACGATCACTACTATGCATGCTTAAAAGACTTCAAACAATTTTTAACTTCACATTCCTCAATCCTGACCATCTTAATTTTGAAAGAACAATATCTTAAAAGCAACTCAAAGCTATGTTTCCAACTTCTACTACATACACACATGCTTTATACCTCTTTCAAAATCCAAACAGAAGCATCCTCTTCATGAGATTAACATTGGAAACACTAATTAACCTTCACTCATCTTCTTAGTTTTAAACTGTAGAGAAAAACATATAGGAGTTGCTGCCATTTTTCTTTTAGAACTCCTAACCTACTCAAATATACCATTATCCATATTGATTGTTGCTTTCTATTCCCTTAACTTCATATTTCAAAGAACCTCAGAACGAAACGTCTACCAACTAACTCGAAATTATTAACATAGTATTATTCACATGCACACAACAATTCTAATTGACTCTAGAGTATTCTAAAACACCATTATGCCCATTTTATTACTGTCATTCCCCTGTACAGAGTTGAATCCAAATGTTTTTAAATATAAACAGTAATTCTAACTCAAAGATAAGGGATTTAAAGTAAACTCTAACAAGCAAGCTACAAAACCAACTCTAAAATATTCCTAACAACATTTAAACACCTATTAGCTTCAATCTGGGCAAAATTAGCAAGAAATTTTTCGGTGAACAGTGACTTTGAAGAAGGAAATTTTGAAATTCACTGATACATTATGAAATCCCAAATTTCTTCACGGAAATTAAAAATCTAAGCTCTAGCTATATTGAATCGGTTTAAAATCTCAAAAACCCAAAGACTCGATCAAAACCTCCTCTCAAAACTTTCGAATCGCTTTAGAAATAGGGTATAAATATGTAGAGTATGCTTATCGGAGTCAAAATCAAGTCTTGCATGTCAACATCCCTTACTCCTCCGCCGTCGATGACGCTAGAACACTCCTCGATGGTCGTCAGATTTGCAGAGAAGGAAGGAGAGGGAGAAGAGAGTGAAAAACAATGGAAAAATGAAAGGAAGGGGTGGAAAGATCTGATATAAAAAGGGGTTTGGGGAAATTATGTTTTTGCCATTCCAACGTTTGCTCTTTTCAGTTTAGTCCCTATTCTTAAGTTTTCCATTGTTTTTTAGTTTGGTCCCTTTTATGAAAGATAAGTTTCTACAATTAATCCTTGTATCAAATTAGGGATTTTATTAACCATAAATTTCTTTGAGTCTCAAAATATTTTTCCTAAAATTCTTAGATTAAAATTCGTCCCCTAACTATTTTTCTACAAATTTCTAAAGGAAATAAATCTCTAATATCCTCAAAATTACCTCTGGCTTCATAAATTTATTTATAAGGCTTTTTAATTTCTAGATACCACCTCAATGCTTTAAATAACACCTTACATCTTCTTTTCCAAATTTTGGGGTGTTACACTTTCTTCTTGATGGGTACTTAAAAATTGAAAGCCAAGAATGATATTTAAGTTTGCTGAGAAAGAACATAAATATGGCTGCAATTAGTAACTTCCTACTATGACTTCTATTGTATGAGAATCATAATTATATGTTGATAATTCTTGAAAAGTAATTTCCCCCACAATATTGTTGGACACCCTGTTGGCCTATAAATGCTAGGTCTAAACACAAGAACAAAATGGGTGGGGGATTTTGTGTTTTAAATTTGGGTGTTTACTTGGTCAATCTCTTTCAGAGCTGGATGTCAGAAAAGGAAAAAAACTAGTGTTATGATATGAGTTACATGTAAATAAAACTAGGCTTATATGCATTTGTATATTGATAGATTCTAAGTCAGATGTTTAAGATCTTTTGACTTCCAATCTTAAGATTAATAATAACCAAAAGGTTTGGTAATTTAGTGAAGTAAATTTTCCATAAAATATGTCAAGAGTTATTGACAGGTAGGTTTTTTCCTGTTTCTAGAATAATATTTGTGGGACTTCATTTCTCCAGTTTATATATTGTTTGGTTTCTCAATGTTTAAATCATTGACTTCACAATTTATTTGCTTATTTAAAAATGGTTCATTCCATGGCTCAAATGTGTGCTTAATGCAAATAATTTTCATAGTTCAAATCCACCTTTCATGTCAGTTGAATTGGATCATAGTGGAAGGAAACACTACGTTGTGACCACACTTACCATATATACAAAACCAAATAATTGGTAAAGTGCCATTAGAATTGTTGTTCAAGAGGTTTGTTTCTTCTGCCCTGCTCCTTTTTCCTTTACTAATTTGGTGTTTTAAGTGAACTGGCCCAGCATCTAGGGTAAAGGTGCAAAAATGCCCATATACAATTGTCTAAAGTATGCCTGACACCATATACAAACCAAGGGTGCAAAAATATCATGGTCATTGAAAGATGGTGCTTAAATGCCCATGACGTTAAATCTTCGAAACGGTGTTATTGTGCAATTGTGGATCCCATTGAATTGTACATGGGTCTTTCCCTAGTCTTTGAATGTGGCTAGTGAGATGGCATTAGCTCCTTCTCTCTCTCATCCAAGCAGCACCACCCATATCTTTTACCCTTCTCCACCACAACAACACTGAACTCCCCCTCACTTACTCACTCCATTGACACTTTCATAAGATCCTTCTCTCTCTTCTCCGCCCTACAAACTGGTAGAACAATTACTTAATTTGCCTCTACCAGCTCCCCCATCTGCATCCTCACTATCGGCACCCTCAACTACTGAACACTAAAATTGCAAAAGTGGAAGGAATTATGTTCTATTTATGTATCTTATGAAACCTAAAATGGTGCAGTAATTACACCTAACATGCACAAGGATAAATAGATATCAAATCAAAAAGAAAAAATGTAAAAGGAAGCAAGGCAAATATGGTGCAGAAATTACACCTAATATGCATTGGATTGATTCATTGACCACTTTGAGTTGGAGAGAGGGAAATTGTGAAGGGGGTGGTTCTTAGCAGAGAAAAAGTTGAAGCCATGGATGGCAATTCAGAGAGAAGCAGAAGGAGAAACTAATTGGGTTTGGGTATTGAATGAAAGACCATAAATCAAGTGGGTTTTTTATGGGAGGTGGATTTTGGCGTCATGGAATTCAGTTATTGAAGCAAGAAATCCATCAAATCACCCGTTTTAATCAAAGCTTTCTTATCCTTTGTCGCCATGGCTGCAGAGGAATTCCTTCATCGGCGGCAATGATGAGCGAATCTGCTCGACACCAGAGATGCCGAAGGCCTCTTCAATGAAAGGAGGGAAAAAGCCTTCTCCGATCAAAGAAGGGAGGAGAGGGGCGTACTCATCATCCAAGTCAGCTCAGATCATGGTCAAACATAGTAAGAGTAGAGGATACATGTATACTTGCGGGTCCATAACTCCAAACAAACGGAAGTTAAGTCTGATTTAACGTTATGGGCATTTAAGCACCCTTTTTCAATGATCATGGGTATTTTTGCACCTTTCATTTGTATATGGTGTCAGATGCACTTTAGAAAATTTTACATGGGCATTTTGGTACCTTTACCCCAGCATCTATTACTAAACTTTATCACATTTTTGCATTAAAGTGAATCTGTTGTTTCCCCTAATGACTACATGCCCCATGTAAATCTTGTTTACTTTGCTAATCACTTTTACTAACAACTCTTCACCACCTAACAACTTAGCCTTGGATTCTAAAACCCAACTCTAGAAAAAGACTAATCATAGTTTTAGGAGGACCACAAATAGTCTAGCCAAATCCTAGATACTTATTTTGCTAATATTCTTAATTCTTTTAGGATGCTATTAATGATTTGATCTTGGCATGTGATGTTTTCCTAGATGATGATACACTTTTAAAGCTTTTAAGGTTTAATGCTGTTCTCTCCCACATACATGCACTTTTATTCTAATGAAATGTTCTTTGACCTCATATATGGTAAATGCTACTATTTATATATTTATAGCCTTTATGATTGGTGATCCTGCGAATATAAGTTATTTTCATGAACTATTCCTAAAATTACAATGTAAGCAATGGATGGCCTGTGAATTCAAGTATATGTGTGATATGTTTTTTATTTTGTTTTTGGTCATCGTTCATATCACAGTTGGTTTTATAGCCTATCAATTAAAGGAATGTTTTATGGTAAATAAATTGATGTCTAGTTGGTAGAAAAATAATAGGGATGCATTGACCTGTTGTTTTTTCATTGCATTGATTGTTTACATCAGGGAGACAAAGGAAATGTTGGCAGGTGATGGTGGTGAGCATGCACCTAGAGGTAAGTTTCTCTACGATTAGTAAAAAAAATTCATTTTTTATTTTCCGTTTACTTTGTCCTAATTTGCTTAACTTTAAAGTTTCAATGAATAGGATAAATAATTGAAGAGATAACTGAATAAGATCAAAATGTTCTAGCACAAAATTGAGGAAGCTCATCTGTAGAGAAAACAATGGCTCAGCCAAAAACTTCTAGTATAGTCATCAATGAAAATTTAAAATCAAATATGGAAGGCTTAAATTCATTGAAAAATGATTCTGAACTTATCAGGTAAGTTAGCATTTTGTGATAGTAGCTTCCCCCTTTCTTTTAAATATCCACTATCCATTTGGGTTAACTGAGCTATAACTTTTTCATTAGCTATTGTCAAAGTGATCTATGATGAACCCTAATAACCTATGAGCTAGCCCTAATTTTTAGAGGGAATCAACTGAATAAGTTATTTGCTACATTTTCCAATCAATTTAATTATTTATTTTTTGTAAAGAGGGTGGGCAAGTTGAAATACTTGTTTGAAGCTTGATGCATTGTGAAAGTCTAGTTAGATTTTGAAGTGACATTTAGCTTTCCAAAACACTTTCTTGATGCGAATGTTGACAAAATCCTGAAACTTGACCTTTATCTTCTTGCAGTTATTTTTGGGCCTTAAGTTTGGTTCATGATTGTGGTTGATTGTGGTTGACATTGATTTGTGTGGGAAATTTGGCCTTGTGTGCTTGTTTTTCATATTTTGGTATTTGATAGTTTCTAATTAACCAATCCTAGATTGCATAGTTTTGGATTTCTTTTCTTTTCTATATTATCTGGACACTTCTTGAGCACTTGATAGTCGTTTACGTGAGTGCAAAGTTTTATTCTGAAGCCTTCTTTATGTATTGAATTCATGTCAATTGTTTATATGAATATATTTGATTTAAAACTTTCTGCAAAACTATTTCCTGCATCCCTCACATTTTGATTATTGTGCTCAGTTCTAGGTCCAAGTTTTGTTGTTATGTTCATAATTCGATTGGTAAATTTCCTAACTTTGTATCATGATGGTTAATAGGAGGTGGATCCTACCACTGAATATGAGGATGTTGGTGTTTCTGATAGAATGGATAGCATGCTCTCAGAACTAGCTGGTGCTAAACCTATAATTGATGAGGAAATGAGCTTTGCTGAGATGTTGAAGTTAGAAAACTAATGTCTTTACTGAGATGTTGAACTAGCTAATTTGACTGATCTGTATAGTAGCTAGACCTCCCACATGTATATAATTATTTAGTTTGATTAATTAGTTATAGCTAGGTTGATATACCTGTGTTGTGAATGATGTATATAAAATTATGTTGATCTCCATAAGTATATGTTTTTGTATATGTGAAACTTTGAGATCCGTAACTCATGCAAATGGGGAAACGAAAACAAATGAATAAATTAGTTAAAAAAAAAGAGTTTCGACGTCTCCTATTACAATATAGGTGACGTTGTTTCTGAGAAACCATGTCTCTTGTTATATAACAGGTGACGTCGTTTCGAGGAAACCATGTCACATATTGTATAATAGGGGACATGGTTTCTCCGACAACAGAAATGACATCCCCTATTATATAACAGGTGCCGTCATTTCTGAGAAACCACATCACCTATTATATAATACGTGACATGGTTTCTTCGACAACGGAAATAATGTACCCTCCTATATAATAGGTGATGTGGTTTCCCAGGAACGACGTCATGGGATATCGTTTCTCTGAAATCAAACACCTTAACCACTTCTTCTGAGACTATTGACGTCCCTTTTTTGGTATAATTTGTGACATGAAAACTCTGACATTCAATGTCCTTTATTTATTGGGACGATAAAAGTCCACTTTTTAACATCACTCAGATTGACTCCCCAACAAAAGTGATGTGAAAACCCTTTTCTATAGTAGTGTGGTTCAAAAGAGTTAAGTGCAAAGTTCTTGGTAGAATTTGATCTTTACAAGTGTTTATGTTTGATTGTAATTCTATTTTAGTTTTGGGAGTAGAAAAATGTAATAGAAACAATGTTTCCTTACCAGTGGTTGATACTTTGGATGTTTCAATCAATGACCTAAAATGTTAATATAAGTATTTAAGCTCCAAAGTATTGGTATTAATGTTGATTTCAGTCTAGAGTACAAAATCATAGGTCATTATTTTGCTAAACTTCTTTAATCAAGTTCTCATATATTCAAAGAGACCTAAAAGAGTTCATCTAATTATTTTGAATTCAGATTTCAAATTGAAAGACTAATTTAGAGTTAATTATCATTGCTTTGAAAAGTTGTTCAATGAATAATTGGATAGTAGTAGCATATGGTTTGTTGAAGTTAGTATTTTGAGAATTTAGATACTAGCAGTAAACTTGAAACAACTCTTGAGAAATTTAGTGGTTGAAAAAATAATGTTTGAGTCATTTATCAATCAAACATTAAAAATTAGAAAGTTTAAGTTGAGTAGATTATTTAAGAAAGACACATTAATCTTACAAGATCAAGATAGTTTTGGCAAATCATAATTTGCCTAGATATAGAGTTTAGGTGGTGTGTAACAAAATAGAATACGAGGGAGAAACACTCTTATTAATTAGTAGCTTAGATATGAAACAATGGTTATAAACATGTATAAGTTTTGATATTTGATGACTCCCAATTTATCATTAATTTAGGGCATATTTAGAATATATTTGGGGAGCCATCATTTCTAATTAATGTCATTTTAAGTGCTTTTAAGAGAAAATTGTGTAAATCTGTCATATGAACTTAATTTGATTATTTTTAAGAAAAATATGATAATTTCTTAGGAAATTTAATTGGCATGATTCCCTCACATTTATGCATATTTAGATAGGTAAATATGGATATTCTAAGCAAGGAAGGAGAAAAAGATCATAGGAAAAACATGGAAAAAGCTGGAGCTCATTTAAGGAAAATTGCTGAAAATTGTTTTGGAGTCGTGACATTGCACCAAGATGTCGCGACTTTGCGCGAAAATTCCTGAAAATCCCTAAAATTTATAACTTCGATTTTTACCCTTATTAAACTCTTAGGGCATGAAAATTCAGATACAATCAGCCCCCTTTGAGCCCTGGAACCCATAGGAACAATAAGACTCATCCGTGACCACAACTACGGAGCTATGGTTTGCAAAATTAGAGGTTGAGAAGCAAAATTGGAAGAGTTTCTTACCCTATGAAAGAAGATTCTTCTTGTTTTCTTCAATTGTTTACTACTTTTGTGAATTAAACATGGTATTTCTTTGTATTTGCTGGTTTAATCCATTCATGAGTAGCTAAAGCATTTGTTCTAGGATTGATTCAAGCCTTATATGGATTGAAACCTAATTTATTTCCTTTTCTTTAAGTAATTGATGGCTTTGTGTTGATTTATCTTATTCCTAATGCCTCTAATTGACTGATCACCCTTTAGAGTGATTTGTTCAATTAAATTATACTCGAGAAAGATAGTTTAGGTGTAGAACAAAGGTAAATCAGATTAGACTTGAAGTTTAAATCAACTAACGGATGGTTTGTTGGTAGAATAGAGATATATCTACCGACCTAGTTTTGTCAGATTAAGGTTGAATCTCAAGGCATACATTCATTAATTTGTAACAAGAGATTGAGCAAGTTTAATGAGAAGTATAGATTTGATTTTGACTCGAGAGAGCGTTTCAAGTACTTTAGAACCTTAGGCGAACACAAGTTGTCATTTAAATACTAAATGAAGGGGAAATTAATTAGTGTTCATGAAATACAATGGGGAATTAATCCTAGGGTTAGTTCATTGATAAGTTAAATCTTTCGTGTGCATTTCTTTATTTCTATCTTAAAATAGTTTTCAAAACTTGTTTTCTAAAAGAATTTGATCAGATCAACTTAATTGAGTTCATTAGCCTGTTGTTTGATTGGGGTTTTAACACAAATCTTTGTGGGACGATAATTTTATACTACATCGTGATCCATACTCTTGCGGGCGAACAATATTTATATGAAGTCTTCAAAGCTAAAGGAAAGGAAGAGAACTCGTGAAGTTCTGCAGGTTCCATGTACTAGTTAGTAGCTCCACCTCATCTCATACATTATATTATAATTGAATACAAAATATTTGTTACAGGATTACGGTAAGCAACAAGTTAAAAAGCCTCTCTAACCTTTTGTAATGGGAAATTTTCAATTTTATAAGTTTGTACTTCCTAGATATTGAGTGCTCCTAGACTATACTAGAACAATAATTTATTTCTAGTAAGATCATGATCTTTTCTATTAACACTAGAACTTTGGTCAGTGATTTGACCGCTGTCCTAATGCGCCTTGGGGTCAAATGCAATAAAATTTGTGAAACCAAGGATTGAGCAAAGTGGCTCAACCTCGAGTCATCTCATAAGGAGTCAACTTATTTGAATGCCTAAACTAACCTAGGTGCAAAGAAAGTGATTAAACCGGGGTTTGTCATGAGGATTGTCCTTTTGGTATTTTTAAATTGTAGAAATTCAAAGATACTTGTTTTTGGCTTTTTCAATTATGAAAAGCAAGTAAATGGTTTAAAACCTCTTTTAATGAAATGAGGGCATCTTGGTGGAAATCATGCAACATTCCTAGTTTCTTTAAGTATGTGGGAGTGAAAAATCCAAGTCCAAGTGTAAAATCCAAAGGCACCTAAGTCTAATTAATCTAGTTGTCAATTGATTTGGCACATCGCTTGCACAATTGATCAACTAAGCAATTGTTAGAAAACCGCTTGGTAGTGAAAACCCTTGACAACATACAATGAGTCTCCTCTTAGAGGTATGATTTGACCCTTCAAGAATGGATTTAGTGTCTAATGCTAGATGCAACAAACAGATGCATTAATCCAAACTAAGAATCCAAAGTAGATATTCAATGCTACCACATCAATTGTATTATGCCAAGTAATTAATACTAAGGTTTATGCACATAAAAGCAACTGCTTAATTACATACATAACCCAAAAGGAAAACTACTACAAGTAATAGAAATCTATAGTGCATCATGTTTTAAAATCACATACACATACAAATTACAAGAATCTGAAACATATAAGTGAAATTGGATACATATGGGCAATAATTACTCTCCTAGATGATTTATTAAAGCTCCGGTTGCATAATCCACCAAGAATTCCCAAATTGGCTACCCACTCATGTTTTTGGTCTCCAAAATAGTGCTCTATGATTTTTGCCCCATAAGAATTGAGTTTTAACCCAGAAAGATAAAGGAAATAGTTGAAGAGAAGTGGAAAATCAAAGTGAAATGAAGTTTTGCTAAAGAATGGGTGGAAATCAGAGTAGGAGAAGTGAAAGGTCAAAGAGGAAAGGTGAAATCGTTTCTAGGGGCCTAGGGTGTAATTTGGCAGGAATGCACAAGAGGGGGGGGTGAATTGTACTTTATAAAATTTATACTGGTTCAGCCCAAACTCTTGGCCTACGTCCAGTTCTCCAACATTCAGTTGGGTTCCACTAATCTTTTCAAGATTAAATCAGGTTCTTGAGTACCTTTACAAGTGATCACTCAGTAAGAATTCTTTCACACAGATCACTCCCCCTTAAACCTTGTAAGAATACAACCCTTTCCTCTAGGATCCCACTATCCCAAGGAAATCACTCAACATATATGAATTTTAGAAAGTACAAAGCTTGCTTAGACACTTGAGCTGATGAGATTACAAACTGAAGAACAATTGAGAGAACTTGGATTGAATTGATTGCAGTTGAAAATAGGTTGTTGGATTTCACTTAATGCTCTCTACCAACCAATTTCAACTTTAACGCTTTCATAGTCCTTGGAGAATTTCTGCCCGTTGTGAGAAATTTTAGTCTGTGATAAGTCTTGCTGTGAGACCTAAGAGATAGATCGGAATCTAGAGTTTGATGATGATTCTGAGTTTCATTTAATGCTCTAGACTTGTTTTGATTTGCGTTCTCTCTTTCTTTCTCCTCTGTGTTCAGTGTACTGTGCCAGAAAGCTAGATTGCTGGTGTAACGACTCTTTGGTTGAGTTTCTTTGTGTCCAATGTAAACTGCCTAAAATAACAACAAGTACATCTTGCAATATAAAGATAGTTAGACATAAGGAAAGAAACATATTTGAAAATCTCCAATTTCCAATCGATTGTAAAAAGTGTCAATCAATTGGTGTCTCTGGCCGCTAATCGATTGCCTTCAGGTTGGGTTAGATTGTTTCCTTCATCACTCAATTGAAATGTTAGCTATCGAATAAAAACTAAGTTAATCAATCGGTTGTTTGGTTTCCTAATCGATTGCCTTGTGTCAATCAATTGATTAAGTATCAATCGATTGCATATGTCTTTTATTCTTTGTAAGTTCCAATCGATTGCAGATCGATTGCTATCTCAATCGATTGGTTTTTCATCCAATCGATTTATTGCAGTCTGATTACTTAGAGTACTTTTGTGCATCAATCGATTGATCAGTCTTCTTACCGATTGATAGTCCCATATCGATATGCAATCGATATCCCATTGATTGCAACTGTAATTCCCCAATCGATTGCAGGTATGTTCAATCGATTGCTTAACTTAGATTTTGAGAAATAGTTTTTCGAGGTATATTTCTATGTTAAGATCTCATGATCCTACAGCCTAAGTCATGTTTGGTTATTATCAAAACTATAGAGTTTAACATTCTCCCCCTTTTTGATGATGACAAAACATACTTAGCAATAAATTTGAAAGTTTAAATGAATCATGAGATGACAATTTTTCAAGTATGTTCTCAAAGATAATTCATAGAGCAAGAACAAGATACATGAAATTTAAAATATTATTATGCACATAAGATTAGTGGAGATGCATAAACAAGTTCATATACAGATAGTACTTGCAATAATTAAAAGAAACATTAGTTATAATTCAAGACAAGACAGAAATAAACATGTGCATGATGAATGCATGGGAGAGAGTTTTGGTTCAATCTGAGTTAGAGTCCGATCCCTTCTTGTTCCAGTGAGGTTTCAGATCATAGTCCCCTTCTTCACTGCTATATCCCCCATAATCTGTTGAGGGCTCTTCATATTGAATCACTTCCTCTGATTTAGCCTTCTTCTTCTTGACAGGGGCTTTCTTCTTCTTTGGAGGAGATGGGAGCTTAGTTTTAGCCAGAATTCTATCAAAATAAGTCAGCTCCTTCTGCTTCTTCTTGGGATGAGGCTTGACTGATTTTCCCTTTCCTTTAGGTGTAACATCCTGAAAAATTAATTAAGGTTTAGTGATTTTATTTAGGAGTTTAATAAGGGAATTTGCGAAATTTTGGCGAATTTCATGGTGTTTTGAGTGTTATTTGATGATTAGAATAAATGAGTAAGAGTTGAAGAATAAATTATATTAGGATTTGAGAATTTGAGTGTTGTGGATGATTCTAGGGGGCTTAGTATTTTCCTATTTTAAGGAATATAATAAATTATTTAATTTGAATTGGAGGATGCAATTTGAATTTGAGATCTAATTTATATTGGGGATTTGATTTGAATTTAAGGATCTAAATTGAAGTTGAGATTTTAATTTGAATTTGGGGATTTTATGGAGATTAGTTGGAGAGATTTATGGTGAAAAGAGAAATTTCTAGGTGATTTAAGATTTATTGATGAGGATTAATTTCACATAATAGGTAGGATGAAAATAATTAGGAGATTATGTTAATAATTAAATAAAAAAAAGATGATGATATAGTGACCCTTATAAAAAAAAATATATATATATTTATACTAAGTTAATGTTAATATTTGTTTTTTTTAAATATATATATACATATCTATATATTTTTAACGAAAAAAAAAGGAAGAATATAGGTATATGAAAATATTATAAACAAAAGATAAGAAAAGAAGAAGAAGAAGAAGAAAAGAAAATAATATATATTAATGATAATATTAAAATAATGCGTGGGGCCCGTTATGTGTATATATATATCCCTCAAATCCCTAATCCCCTTGTCATTGTCACTGTGCACTGAAACTGGAGTGGGGAAGAATACGTTCGCACAGCATGGCCAGAATAGCAGATTTAGGTAACGTTTACAAATAATTTAGTTAATCAAAATCACTTTTTCTGACTTAGCTTCCTTTATAAGAGTTTTTACTTATAATTTTAGCTTTCCAATGACAGTGATATTAGGATGATTAGAGCAACATATTGGGGCTTAGATTTGAAGTAGAAGTTCAGTTTTGATAATAATTGACCATAGATTTGTTGAGTTAAATTAGTAGATTGATTTTATGGGTTTAAATTTGTTTATTGGGCGGTTTGAGAATTTAAAATAATTTTCTTGATTGAAAAAAAGTTAGAGTTTATGAAGGATTTCAAAAATTTCTACTTGGGTAATGTATTATAATTTATCGTTTGGGTTATCAAGGTTGATTAAAGACATTAAAATGTTTAGTTGTGATAGAGTTGATCATTATGGTGATTTTTCTTGATCTGAATAGCTTTAAGCTTGATTTTAATCGAATAAATCTATGAATTTGGGTATTTGAGGTGAAATTATGGAATTTAAGAGATCATTTGGACTCAACGATAGTGCGGGTAATGTTAAATGGGCTAGGTTTGATGTATGAATTGATTTGGGAAAATTGTGTTATCTTATAGGCTCGAGTCATGTTAAAATAGCACGGGGGGCTACGCTATTGTGAGATCGGTACAGGCTACCAGGTAATTGCTTCTGCTTGTTTGCGTGTGTGTGTGGGTTAGTGAGTATTTGAAACTTATAATTTTGTAATTGGCTATAGTCTCGATGAACATGAATTTTGAAAGCTTATTTTATAGCATAACCTGTTTAGTGGAGTATATATTTTGAACTAGCATGAAGATGTGTATTGTCATGTTTGAAACGATATTATACATTAAAGGTTCTTGCATGATTAGATTTTAAAGAATTACTGGATTGGCCTTGTGCCTTATATTTGTTGGTGCTGCATACAGTTGTGATCTGATTGTGGTGATTGTGTATGTAATGAAAGTGGCGATAGCACAGGAGGGGGGGTGAATTGTGCTATCTACAAAATTTAGAAGAGATTAACTCAACACAAAATTTATACTGGTTCGGCCAACACTGCCTACGTCCAGTTCTCCAACACTCTGTTGGGTTCCACTAACCACAGGTTTTACGAGTCCAGGTTCACCTGTCAACCTTTACAGAGTTTTAGAATCTCTAAACACTCCCCCTTACTACCTGTAAGGAAATATCCCTGTTCTAAAGCACCAAGCTTTCAGAACAACCTCAAACAGTAGAGGATTTCAATAAATACGTTCACTTAATTAACTGATTTTGATAAACACTTAAGTACAGATGAAATCTCTAAGACAATAAATACAGAGTAATGAATGAGCTTTGTGAATATTCTCGTTGTTCGTCTCTACTCAATAAATGCTTGAGTTCTGTATTTATATCTTCTTCAGATTTTCCCCTTTTGATTCAGCATTCAAGAAGCCGTTTGAATTTAGTCGTTGGGAGCTCATAGCCGTTGGCATTAAATGCAGCTTCTTTATCGGGTTTAACTCTCTGCTTTAGCTTCAACTACTTCTTGCATAGGGTGAGCTAAGAGAGAGACAGACTCAGCGCTCTGATCATCCGTACAAACAGTACTTTCTGGCAGCTTTCTATTAGCGCTAGCTTGATCTGTTATCGCTAATCTTATAGTGATCTGCACTTAAACTGTTAGCTAACCAAATAGTCATATAATGCACAGAGGTTTCTATCGCAAGCTTAACCCTTTAGCTCAAAGAGATAAAGACATTATAAGGAATATCAGAGCTTTTTACCGATAGCATTTTCTCTTGGATTAAAAAGCATCATATCAGCATATATCCTTCTATCGATTGCTCAAACTACTATCGCTAGATACTTGATTTGCTTATTAGCTTTAAGGATATAATTATCAAAGAATTCAGAACTTCAAGGCATCCCATTATCGATAGATAAACATTCTAGCGCAAACAAACATATCAGCTCATGATTCATTAGCTCTTAGGCACTAGCTATCTGAAAGATCATTATTTGAAGCACTTATGGTTATCGATAGCTTATCCTATTATCGCTAGCTGATTTAGGGACTTAGTTCATTTATCTGTTGGTTTCATCTTCTTATAAACTCAATGAACTTCTAGCGATGGAACCTTTGCTTAGCGATAGAGGGAGACTTAGCGATAGATAATGACTTGGATATTTCTAAGTCTTCACTCGCTATTCCTTTCTTTCAATTAGCTATACAGATATATTTTAGCGATAGAGATACTCATTCAATATTGATCTGCTAAGATCCATTTCTTATTAGAGAAAAATCTTTGTTCTTGCAATGATGATTTGTTACCTGGCAGATATTATAAGATTAATTCAGAGGTAACTTTTACTTATGTTTTCTTAGGTTCAGTCCTCATCAAAACTTAAGATTCTAACATTCTCCCCCTTTTTGATGATGACAAAACATAAGTAAAAATAAGAGCAAGTTCAGACCACAATCATTTATATAAGCATATATCAGAACTTGGATAACAATAAAGCTTGTACAGATCAGTTATATTCAGAACATCTCAGATCATAGTACAATTTTGCAGAACAAAACTTTTAAAAACATAAACTATCTATGAATGCAGAATGCAACTGGGGTTTCAGAAATTTGGCTTTTGACTCGATACTCGATCTTTCTGATCTCCTTTTGCTTAAACAACTGAGGTCAATGAGAAAAATTAAAAGGAGCATTGGTGGACAAGATATTTTGCTTAAACAACTGAGGTTTCAGGAATTTGGCTTTTGACTCGATACTCGATCTTTCTGATCTCCCTCGCTTGAACCATTTCTCCCCCTTTTTGTCATCATTTGTTGGAACGAAATGGAAGAACCCATCAAACCCTGGACGAATGGTACCCCTTGTCCGATACTAAGATCAGCAGAATAATCTTGGACAGGAGTCGCTTCGTCTACCTCAAGAGGTTGTGTCTCCTTAGGCTCTCTGTAGAAGAGCAAATCCTCCAAAATTTCAGCCCTGGTTAGGGTGTTTGCGTGTGGAAGAAGGGCGATTTGAACTTTGAAGGATTTTTCTGAAAATATTATCTCAGAAGAGATACGATTCTGACACAGGATACCGGATTTAATGATTTCTTTGGAGAATGATACGGCTTTCTGGGTTTTGCGACACTTGCTAGCGGATTGAGAAGAGGGTTTATCGCTAGAGGTTTCATCAAGATCACCTATTTTTGGATTCGAGACTCTACCCATTTCTAGGTTTAGGGTTTTGAGAGAAAGAAAGCCTCGAGATTTCAGAGAGATTTTAGGGAAATGAAGAGACTCTACGGGTGAATAATGAGTGCACAATACATATGTCCTGCTTTTATAGAGTTCAGAAGTTACCAGAAATAATATAATATTCGCTGACGTTTCACATTCTGAGACTCCTTGATGATTTGCTATCGCTAAAATGAGCATCTATCGCTAGCAGGCATGATCCCACGCTGAGTAAGTGACTTTTGAGCTTCACTTACTCCTTCCAATGTTTATCTATCGATAGCTGTCTTTGCTATCGATAATTTGTTAAGCTAGCGAAGTTAGCGATAGTATGACTTAGCTAACTTAGCTTAGTTCTGCATATGGTAGCGATAGTATGACTTACTATCGATAGGTCAGTCCTGCAAAAACTTAAGATTTGGCACTCCGATGCCTAAGTTAGCAATAATTTAGATGATCAAACAATAAAACAAAAAAAATAATATTTTACAATTCATTTGGATTTACCATTCCTAGCTCTCTTCTAATATAGAGAAATTGATCAGGCTCAAGAGGCTTGGTAAATATATCAGCAAGTTGTAGATGGGTCGAAATAAATTCTATCTTGACATCCTTCTTCTGAATGTGATCTCTCAGGAAGTGATGTCTCACATCTATATGCTTGGTTCTGGAATGTTGAACTGGATTCTTAGCCAAGCTTATTGTGCTGGTGTTGTCACAGAGAATAGGCACTTCTGAGAAGTTCAAGCCCAGATCTTTTAGATGCTGCCTAAGCCATAAGACTTGAGTACAGCAACTTCCTGCTGCAATGTATTCTGCCTCTGTGGATGAAAGAGAAACACAAGTTTGCTTCTTGCTTGCCCAAGGGATTAGACAGTTACCGAGAAATTGGCATTGACCACTTGTGCTTTTTCTATCTGATTTATAGCCTGCATGGTCAGAGTCAGAATAGGCAAGAAGGTACTCTTGAGTTCCCTTGGGATACCACAGCCCAAGCTCTTGAGTTCCTTGTAAATAACGCAAAATCCTCTTTACATTTGATAAATGAGATTCTTTGGGATTTGCCTGATATCTAGCACATACACCTACACTAAATTGAATGTCAGGTCTACTAGCAGTTAAATAAAGTAAAGAACCAATGATTCCTCTATAATGTGACTGATTTACTTCTTTGCCAGGAAGATCTGCATCTAATTTGGCAGAGGTACTCATTGGAGTGTCCCCTTCTCTGGATAGATCCATCCCAAATTTGTTGAGAATTTCTTTACAATATTTGGTTTGGGATATGAAGATGCCATCCTTCTTTTGCTTTATTTGTAGTCCCAGGAAGAATGTTAACTCTCCCATCATGGACATTTCAAATTCTCCCTGCATTGTCATAGCAAAATCCTCACATAGAGTTTCATTAGTTGCACCGAAAATAATGTCATCAACATAAATTTGAACTACAAGCATATGATTATTTTTGTGCATGATGAACAATGTAGTATCTGATTTTCCTCTAGAAAATCCTTTTTCAAGCAGAAAAGTACTAAGTCTCTCATACCAAGCTCTAAGTGCTTGTTTGAGACCATAAAGAGCCTTTTTGAGTTTGAAAACATGGTCAGGCTTAGTCTTTTCTTCAAAACCAGGAGGTTGTTCTACATACACCTCTTCTTTAATATAGCCATTAAGAAAAGCACTTTTAACATCCATTTGATAAAGTTTAAAATTTTTGATGGATGCAAAAGCTAGAAGAATCCTTATTGCTTCAAGTCTTGCAACTGGAGCAAAAGTTTCCTCATAATCAATGCCTTCTTCTTGGTTATATCCTTTTGCAACTAATCTGGCTTTATTTTTCACAATTTGACCAGCTTCATCAAGTTTGTTTTTGAAAACCCATTTAGTACCGATAATAGGATGATTTCTGGGCCTTGGCACTAAATCCCAAACTTGATTTCTTTTGAATTGATTAAGTTCTTCCTGCATAGCTATTATCCAATCATATTCAGCAAGAGCTTCATCAATACAAGTTGGTTCAATTTGAGAAAGAAAGCATAAAAATTCTACTTCATTATGCAGTTGCCTTCTTGTTTTAACTCCTTTTGAGATTTCTCCAATAATCTGTTCAGGAGGATGATTTTTAAGATGTCTAATGGAAGATTGAGGCTCAACAGATCTTCCTAGATCATCTTCAGATTTATCTTGATTATTTTCAAAATTGTTTTCAGGATTTGCTATCGATGGCTGAGGTGCTATCGATAGGGGCTGTTTTAAAAACTTTGAAAAATCTTCATCCTCATCAACAGATTGTTGTTTTTCTTGAGGGGTTTCATCAAATACTACATGAACAGATTCTTCAACAGTTTGAGTCCTTTTATTATAAACTCTATATGCTCTACTTCTATTTGAATATCCAATGAAAATGCCAATATCAGATTTAGGATCGAATTTACCTAAATTTACCTTTCCATTGTTGTGGATGTAGCATTTTGATCCAAAAATCCACAGGTGACTGATATTAGGCTTTCTTCCCTTGTAGAGCTCATATGGAGTCTTTTCCATCCCCTTTCTGATGTAGGCTCTGTTAGAAATGTAGCAAGCTGTACTCATAGCATCTGCCCAAAATATTTGAGGCACTTGTTTCTCGTTCAGCATGCTTCTAGCCATTTCTGTGAGCACTCTGTTCTTTCTCTCTACAACACCATTTTGTTGAGGAGTCCGAGGGGCAGAGAAGTTGTGGTCAATTCCATTTTCATCACACAGCTCCATGAACTCTTTATTTTCAAATTCACCACCATGATCAGTTCTGATGGCTATTATCTTTGTCCCTTTCTCATTCTGCACTTTCTTAGCAAGAACACAAAAAGCATCAAAAGTTTCATGCTTAGAGGAAAGAAACATAGTCCAAGTGAATCTTGAGTAGTCATCCACAACTACAAGAGTGTATAGGCTTCCTCCTAGACTTTTCACTCTTGCTGGCCCAACTAGATCCATATGAATTAGTTCCAATGGCCTACTAGTGGAGACTGTCTTCTTGATTTTAAAAGAGGACTTTGTTTGTTTACCTCTTTGACAGGATTCACAAATCAAATCATGCTTTGACTTAAAACTGGGAATTCCTATGACTAGCTCCTTCTTAACCAATTTATCTAGCTGAGAAAAATTCACATGAGCTAATCTTTTATGCCATAACCAGCAATTTTCATCATTTGAAATAAGGCATTTTTCTTCAAGCTGTTGGCATAAATCTAGAGTATATAAATTCCCATTTCTATTTCCTTTTATTTTGCATTTCAGATTGGATTTGTTTATATCTAAATCATTTTTATCAACAATGAGACATTCATTAGAATCGAAAATTACCCAGTTGCCATGGTCTGCACTTTGGCTAACACTCAGAAGATTGTGGCAGAGACCATCCACTAGGTAGACATCCTTGACTGGACCTACTTCACCAACTCCAGTGATTTTTCCACTTTGGTTCCCACCAAAGCTAACTTTGGCTCCATCTTTTATCACCAGATTATTGATTTTATCTTTATCTCCAGTCATATGTCTTGAGCATCCACTGTCAATATACCATTTTCCATTGCTGGATGCTTTCAGGCACACCTGCACATACTAAACAGATTTAGGTACCCAAACTTTCTTGGGTCCTTTAAGGTCAGACTTGTGCTTTAGGTGTGTTGTGACTTTTGGCACATAAGTTCCTTTAGGAACCCATTTATAAGAGCTATTAACACCATACTTTCTGTTAATACACGTTGACTGAGTATGGCCTTTCTTGTTGCAGAAATTGCAAAAACTATATGGTGAAGAATTTTCAGACGATTTTCTAAAGTAGTTCATGTATGGCTTCACCTTTGGTTCAATCCATCTTTTTAAAGATTTTTGTTTGGGCTCATAGCCAATACCAGTTCGATCTCTGAAAACTTTTTGGTTGCTTAAAATCACATTCAGAGTCTCAGATCCCTTTGTAAACTTTTCTAAAACATGCGAAAGTTTTTCTTTTTCCTTCAATAATTTTTCACAATTTGAGCAATTTTCAGAAATTGAAGGAACAGCTATCGAAGGTGTATCTATGGGAACTTGCGATAGCTCTTCTTCTATCGATAGGGAAGAGGAAATCCTTTGAGAAGAGTTTTTCTGAAATTCTTTGTTTTCTCTTCTTAGTCTAACTACTTCTTTAGAGAGTTTCAAGAATTCTATGCACATTTCATCATATAAATTTTGAAGATCAGAATAAGAAGGTTCAGAGTCAGATACCTCAGAATCACTATGCTCTTCTTGAGCAACTAGGCAGAGGTTGGCGCATTCTTCGCTATCGCTAGCTTCTTCATCAGAGCTATCACCCCAGATGGATGACACATAAGCCTTTTTCTTTCCATAAGTCTTCTTTTTCTCTTTCTCCTTTAATCTTTGAAGGCTGGGACATTCAGCTCTGAAGTGACCAGGCTTCTTGCATTCAAAGCATACAGGAGATTTGTCTTTCTGGAAGTCTTTGAAGCTAGGGCCACTCCTCTGAAATCTTTCTCTTCTTCTGAAGAGCTTTTTAAATTTTCTGGCCATAAGAGCTATGTCCTCCTCATCAAGATCTTCCTTATCATCATTGACTTCATCTCTTTCTGAAGCAACAAGAGCAAGTGACTTTTTCTTGGAATTTCCTTGTGCTTCCCTTTGAGCTATCAGGGTAGGCTCATACTCAGCAAGGCTGCCAAACAGGGCAGTGATGGATTTTGTTGATTCTCCTTGCATTTCTTGAATGGCTGTGACTTTCATGAGCCAATCTCCCTTTAGGACTTTCAAAATTTTGTTGACATGCTCTTTCTCTGTAATCTTTCTTCCCAGAGCAGCAAGATTATTGATGAGGTGAGTGAATCTGATCTCTAGATCCCTTATCTTCTCATCCTCAATCATTTCAAACTTGTGGAACTCTTCCACCAGCATTTCCACACGCCTATCTTTTACTCCAGAAGTCCCTTCATGAGCTATTTGCAAGGCTTCCCACATTTCTTTAGCAGAGTCAAGATGACTCACTCTAAAGAACTCTGTTTGACTAAGAGCACTCTGGATCATAAGGACTGCTTTGCTATTCAGCTCCAGGTTAGCAATATCCTCTTCTGTGTACTCATCTTCTGCCTTTGGAATGCCCATGGGATCTCTGGGAACAATATCTCCTTCTTCTATAATTTTCCAAAGCTTGTATCCATTGGCTTTGATGTAAATCTTCATTTTTAATTTCCAGAAGGTATAATGTTTCCCATCAAAGCCAGGAGGCTTATTAATGGAGCTTCCTTCAGGGAGGATGTTTTCAAGCGATGCCATTTAGATCTTTGCTTCTCAGATTCGTTGGAATCTTAATAACAGAGAAGACCCGCTCTGATACCAAATGAAAGTGGCGATCGCACAAGAGGGGGGGTGAATTGTGCTATCTACAAAATTTAGAAGAGATTAACTCAACACGAAATTTATACTGGTTCGGCCAACACTGCCTACGTCCAGTTCTCCAACACTCTGTTGGGTTCCACTAACCACAGGTTTTACGAGTCCAGGTTCACCTGTCAACCTTTACAGAGTTTTAGAATCTCTAAACACTCCCCCTTACTACCTGTAAGGAAATATCCCTGTTCTAAAGCACCAAGCTTTCAGAACAACCTCAAACAGTAGAGGATTTCAATAAATACGTTCACTTAATTAACTGATTTTGATAAACACTTAAGTACAGATGAAATCTCTAAGACAATAAATACAGAGTAATGAATGAGCTTTGTGAATATTCTCGTTGTTCGTCTCTACTCAATAATTGCTTGAGTTCTGTATTTATATCTTCTTCAGATTTTCCCCTTTTGATTCAGCATTCAAGAAGCCGTTTGAATTTAGTCGTTGGGAGCTCATAGCCGTTGGCATTAAATGCAGCTTCTTTATCGGGCTTAACTCTCTGCTTTAGCTTCAACTACTTCTTGCATAGGGTAAGCTAAGAGAGAGACAGACTCAGCGCTCTGATCATCCGTACAAACAGTACTTTCTGGCAGCTTTCTATTAGCGCTAGCTTGATCTGTTATCGCTAATCTTATAGTGATCTGCACTTAAACTGTTAGCTAACCAAATAGTCATATAATGCACAGAGGTTTCTATCGCAAGCTTAATCCTTTAGCTCAAAGAGATAAAGACAGTATAAGGAATATCAGAGCTTTTTACCGATAGCATTTTCTCTTGGATTAAAAAGCATCATATCAGCATATATCCTTCTATCGATTGCTCAAACTACTATCGCTAGATACTTGATTTGCTTATTAGCTTTAAGGATACAATTATCAAAGAATTCAGAACTTCAAGGCATCCCATTATCGATAGATAAACATTCTAGCGCAAACAAACATATCAGCTCATGATTCATTAGCTCTTAGGCACTAGCTATCTGAAAGATCATTATCTGAAGCACTTATGGTTATCGATAGCTTATCCTATTATCGCTAGCTGATTTAGGGACTTAGTTCATTTATCTGTTGGTTTCATCTTCTTATAAACTCAATGAACTTCTAGCGATGGAACCTTTGCTTAGCGATAGAGGGAGACTTAGCGATAGATAATGACTTGGATATTTCTAAGTCTTCACTCACTATTCCTTTCTTTCAATTAGCTATACAGATATATTTTAGCGATAGAGATACTCATTCAATATTGATCTGCTAAGATGCCATTTCTTATTAGAGAAAAATATTTGTTCTTGCAATGATGATTTGTTACCTGGCAGATATTATAAGATTAATTCAGAGGTAACTTTTACTTATGTTTTCTTAGGTTCAGTCCTCATCAAAACTTAAGATTCTAACATGTAATACCGGTTAATTAAATAAAATGCCATCGCGCGATGAGGTTCCTTGTTGGCCCACAAGGACTAATAGAAAATAAAGACGATAATGGGGAGAACGCCCCCGGTCTCAGGCGAGGGTTGTGAGTCCCTACTGGACCGTAATATGATACCGGTGATTTTTGTGACACAATGTGATTTTTGATTTTGGTATTATTTTATGTGAATGACATTTGAGAAACTATTGCATATTGATTGATGATTGAGAAGGTTTGGAACGGGATATTGGATATTATTATGCATTTATTTGGTATTTGTCATATGATTTAATCCTATATATATTAATACTCCACTGAACACCTTGCTAGCACACACCTCACGTAGGCGAGTAGTTAGTGGTTACCTGGGTCTACCCCACTTTTATCTCACTTTCGCAGGTCCGAGTCACGGAGTAGACGGTCAAGGGAAGGATCCGGGAGCTTCTCACTGATATAGTGAGTTTCCTCTGGGCCGTTAGGACATGGGTTATTGCCACACTTAGGCTCATGCATTTTTATGCTTCCGCTTTGATTTAACATTATTGTCTCTTAGATTTGATTTGCAATTTCCTTATATATCATTGTATATGTGCACTTATCTGTATTAGTCCTACTGCATTGTAATTAGGTTGTTTTAAATATCCATGTTAGGCAAATCCTTATCTAACATGGATTAACTATTTTATAAGTATTTGCGATTTTAAATATCCATGTTAGCTTCATAATTTTAGAAAGTTCTTTTTCTAACATGAATATATTTGATTTATAAGTGTTGTTTTATTATCCATGTTAGCTTATTCCAATTAGTTAAATTATTTTCAAACATGAGTTACTTGTATAATGTTAAATTCTTTTCTAACTATGATAGGCTCATTTTATTATTTTGGAAGTTCCTTTTCTATCATAGTTAGACCGTGAAAATTGTTTTATTAAAAATATTTATGAAATTTATTTTCTAACTATGATAGGCGCATTTTATTATTTTGGAAATTCCTTTTCTATCATAGTTAGACCGTAAAAATTGTTTTATTAAAAATATTTATGAAAATTCTTTTCTAACTATGTTAATCATTTAAAATAAGACAAATCCTTTTTTTTTCTAACATAGTTAGCTGCTAAAATGGTTTTGAGGTCGGTTAATGGCGACTTAAAATGTTTTTAAAGGAAGCATTTGTTACATTAGGTGCAGCCTTCCTCTTTGGAGCAGGTTTGGGCTCCTCTATTACTATCCCTTTTGAAGCCCTTGACCCTTTTCTGATTGGAGCCTTAGGAGGAGGTTTGGGTGCAGTCATCTTAACCCTCTTTTTCTTTGCTTCAGACTGAATCTCAGGTCCTTCTTCTTCCTTATCAGACTTAAGAAAATATGAGGTAGTCTGGATGGGATCCTTCACAACTGGCTTGCCTTTGAATGAAACCTTTCTCCTGACACCCCAACCAGGGATCACAGCTTGAGGTATATCAGGCTTTTCTTTCTCTGCCTCTACCTTTGCAGCATCCTTGGCTTCCCTTTCTTGTTGGCTTTTGGTTAGCGTCTCTTTCAGCTCTTCCACTTGATGATGGAGTTTATCTGCTTGTTGATGGAGGTGAGGAATTATATTCACTGAGACTGGTTGGGGCTCCTGATATAACACCATTGCCAGGCCCATATCTTCTTCTTCAACAGCACCTTCCCTTTCCAGAACTAAGCTTGCACCCAGGGAGGCACATTAGAGGACTTAGGCTTTTCATGAGTCAGGTCCTCAATCTCAACTTGATCTCTCATGAGACCTTCAGCCAGCTCATGAATTTGTGGTAGAATCAGGTTCAGAGTGGCATCAGATTCTTCAGTTTGTGCTTTCTGAGCTATCTTCTCCTTTGGACTCTCAACTACAACTTTCTAAGTTATCTCCTCCTTTGGACTCTCAACTTCAACTTCAACTTTCTTCTCCCCCTTTTTTTCATCATAAAAAAGGGTGCGCTGGGCCATGGGAGAGGGTTCTGAGGTAGGAGTGGAAACAGGAGAGAAGGTAGTATTGGCAGAGGAATGAGGTGATGGGAGATTGGAAGAGGTAATGGGAGCGGTGTCTTTCTGTTTGGCATATGTGTGGGAGGGGTTCCTGGTGTATCGGGGAGTGTGTATGAGAGGAGCTGGTACTGAAGAGGGTGGCTGAGGTGATGGAGGGTGAGGTGATCTGGGTGGAGAAGGTTGTGAGAGGATGGGAGGAGAGGGTTCTTTGGAAGTAAAAGGTTCTTGGGGTGCTGAAGTTGTGGCTTGTGTCTGGGTATTTGGAAGTGGTGAAGTGGTCTAAGGTGTGGGAGATTGATCTAGGGTGATGGGTGAGTGATGTGGTGATTCTTCTGGGGAATGAGCAACAATAGGTTGAGATGATGGCCCTGCACCATCTGAGGCCATGAAGTGAGCACCAGCAGCTTATCTCTCACTGGGATGAATATAGCCCAGTATCTTCTCAATGTTACCCACCCTAGCTTCCAGATGGTTTACCATATCCACCACAATGTTGTAGCCGTCATACAAAAATTTGCCACAAATATCGATAGAAGGAATCAGAGAGGAATTCAGGGCTGCAACTAATTTCTTGAGCAGCCTATCCTCAACCCCTTGTATCTGTAGGGAGACTTCATCCACTAAATTGGTGTTACTCTGCTCAACAAAGTGGGTATAATACTTTGTAGATTTTTTGTTACTTTGGCAGCCACCTGATTGATGACCTCATCTGTTATCATTGTCTTCATTGTTGACCCAAACAAGGATGAAGCTACAGAGGTAGGGGATGATGACTGTGCTTCATCTTGTACTACCTTAGAACCTTGAGTCTGGACATGTTTGCCTTTATCAGGCCTCAAGGCAGAGGGTTCCTGAGGGGTTGGAGGATCTTGAAGAGAAGCTGAGGGAGCATGAGGAGCATCAGGGACTTCAAGTTTCATCTTCTTCAGATGAGTGCTTGTGAAGAGAGGGACCTCATGCACATCACTTTCCTCTAGGTACCAGATATCATTCTTCTGTAGGATAAATGATATTAGTTAAGGAAATGGAAGAGGTGTCTTGTCGATGGATGAGTTTCTGAAGGACATAAGCTCCTCTGTGAGAATTTGTCCAAGGTTCAGAGGATCCCCCTTGATTAGAGCAGGCAGGATAGGGTTGTCTATCTTCTGTAGTTGACTCAGGTTACCTCCCTTGTTCACCATGCACCTTGAGTAGGCATAGTGAATCAGCCTGTTGTATAGGGTCATATTTGCGGGCTTCACCTTGCAGGAATCCTTGGCTTCACCAGAGGGTTGATAGGTTCTCAAGACATCAGGCTCCAGGTATTTCTCCTTCTTCTGCCACTGGTTGCATAGAGGATTGGTGATGTTGAACCATTCATTAAGAATCCTCCAGTTGAACGAGAAGGTTTTTCCTCGGACAGTGGAAGTAACCTCGATATCAACCACCACATTCTTGGTGGTATGAGTGCTATTGATCTCCATGGCACTGTAGAAACTTCTCACCACTTTTTGACTATATGGCAGATTGATCTTTAGAAACTCCTTGTAGTCCTTCAACCAGGGAAACAAGTCTACTCCCAACTGGTGTATATGATCAATGTCAAAACAACAGGTTCTCTTGTTAATGCCCCTATGCTTGTACAAATCACTCACAGGAAGCCCCCCTTCTGTGACAAAGTTCTCTGGAGGAAGTACTGCTTCTTCAATGATTCTAGCCTTTGATTTTCCCTTGATCTTGCCAGATGAGACAGGAGAGGACTTGGACTGGACCTCCCCCTTATCAGATTGCCTCTGGGATGTATTGACAGAGTCAGCGAAGGTCACTTGCTTCTTGGATGAAGACTTGCCCTGAAAAGAAGATTTGGCCAAGTCTGCCATACCCTGTGTTTCGAACCGGCTGTGATCAGATCTCAGAGTGACAGATGGATCGTCTGTAGGTAAAGGGAACTTTTCTTTCTGAACTTTGGGAATAAAACGAGGGGATTTTTCTGTGGGGTCTTTCTGGGCCTTGGTCTTCTAGCTTTTAGAGGAGGATTTGGGGGATTTCAAACTGGGCAGGATCATTTTGGGAGGCATTTTGGTTGTACAATGATGCTTGGATTTGGTTCAAACAAGTAATTGATGGGGTTAAAGGATTTGGAGTGAGAGAGAGCGTGATTGTTGCCTAGGGTTGCAAAATTTTGATTGAAAAGGTGTAGAAGATGATGAATAGTGAATGCAAAGTGATGCAACAGTCAGAAATTCACAGTTATATAGGAAGTTGGTGAGAGAAAAGTTACTGTTGTAATATTACTGTTGAGGTTGCAATCGATGGAAAAAGTTTGCAATCGATTGGGTGTAGAGCTATTCTTTCGCTGGAAAGGGTTTTCAATCGATTGATGTCCTAGCCATCGATTGACATTTGTTGTGCTCGAATGAATCCCACGCTGAGCAATCGATTGACCATCGATTGCCCCTTCCCAAGCTTCAGATTGGTGATATTTGTAATCGATTGTTCCGATGTAACAATCGATTGGGCTTGTCCAATCGATTTATTTGTTCACACTCGATTGGGCTTTTTCACCTTTACTTGATTCCTTTTACCTTGAGTTCCTCAATCAATATCCAATCGATTGACAGTTATCCTCAGCAATCGATGGCAAATACTTACAATCGATTGGCTTTCCAATTTTTTGCAGCATGACCTGCAAAGAGATTGTAAGCCACTCCGATGCCTAAGTTAGTATATTATCATCAAAATTTAATAAATTCAAGAGAGTTAAGGGATTGATACAAATCTTACAGCTCATTGGGATTTACCATTCCCAATTCCCTTCTGATTTACATGAATTTTCAGTTGCCAAGGGTTTGGTGAAGATACCTACTAGCTGCAAGTGAGTTGGAATAAATTCCACACTGACATCCTTCTTTTGTTCATGGTCCCTGATGAAGTGATGTCTGACATCGATATGCTTAGGCTTTGAATGATGCATTGGATTTTTGGCCAAACTGATTGTGCTAGTGTTGTCACAGAGGATTGGGACTTCTGGAAATTCCATTCCTAGATCCTTCAATTGATGTTTGAGCCATAGGACTTGAGCACAGCAACTTGCAGCAGCAAAAATTCAGCTTTTATGGATGACAGGGAAACACAATTCTGTTTCTTGTTGGCCCAAGTGACTAAAGATCCTCCAAGAAATTCACATTGACCACTGGTACTCTTTCTATCAGTTTTGTATCCAGCATGGTCTGAGTCTGAGTAGGCCATGAGATACTCCTGAGTTCCCTTGGGATACCATAATCCTAGTTCTTGAGTTCTAACTAGATACCTCAGAATTCTCTTAACACATATAAGAGGTAACCAATCAGACCTCTATATGTGGATTGATTGAAGTCCTTTCCCTCTACATCAACATCCAGTAATGCTGTGGAACTCATGAGTGTATCTTCTTCATTGGATAGATCCATCCCAAACTTCTTCAAGATCTCCTTCACATATTTGGTTTGAGAGATGAATATTCCATCTTTTCTTTGCTTAATTTGAAGACCTAGGAAGAAGTTTAGTTTTCCCATCATGGACATATCAAATTCTCCCTGCATAGTCTTAGAAAACTCCTCATAGAGAGATTCATTAGTAGCACCAAAAATAATATCATCTACGTAAATCTGAACTATGAGCATGCTTTCCTTTTTATGCAGAATAAATAGAGTAGTGTCTACTTTTCCTTTTGTAAAACTCTTATCTAATAAAAAAGTACTTAATCTCTCACACCAGGCCCTTGGTGCCTCTTTAAGTCCATATAGGGCGTTTTTTAGCTTGAAAACATGATCAGGTTTAGTGTCTTCAAAACCATATGTTTGTTCAACATATACTTCCTCCATAATATAACCATTAAGAAAGGGACTCTTTACATCCATTTGATAAAGTTTGAAATTTTTGAGGGATGCAAAAGCTAATAAGAGCCTTATTGCTTCCAGTCTTGCAACTAGGGCAAAAGTCTCCTTATAATCTATGCCTTCTTCTTGGTTATACCCTTTAGCTACGAGTCTTGCCTTGTTTCTGACCACAACTCCAAATTTATCAAGTTTGTTTTTAAAAACCCACTTGGTTCCTATAATTAGATAGTTTGATGGTCTCGGAACCAAGTCCCAAACTTGACTTCTTTCAAATTGATTGAGCTCTTCTTGCATAGCAACTATCCAATCACAATCTGTTAGTTCTGGTTTTGACACCTCCACTAACATCACCAATTATTTGCTCAGGAGGATGATACCTATGATGTCTCCAGATTGATGGATCAGCTGGTTCATCATGGGAATCATTCTCTTGGCCTTCTTCATCCGTTAATGATATTGGATGTGTTGAGGCTTTAACTTTGTTTGAAAGATCAGGTTCTACTTCTACTAATGACTTCTGTTCAGAGTCAGTTTCATCAAATACTACATGGACTGACTCTTCAACAGTAGAAGTTCTTTTGTTAAATACTCTATAGGCCTTACTTCTGTTAGAATAAACAATGAAAATTCCAGAATCAGCTTTAGGATCAAATTTACCTAGGTTTACCTTTACATTATTGTGGATGAAGCATTTAGAGCCAAAAACTTTGAAATGGCTTACATTTGGCTTTCTTCCCTTGTAAAGCTCATATGGAGTCTTATCCATGCCCTTTCGTATGTAGGCCCTGTTGGATATGTAGCTAGCCGTACTCATTGCATCTGCCCAGAAAACTTGAGATACTTCTCTCTCATTGAGCATTATTCTAGCCATTTTAGTGAGTATCCTGTTCTTCCTTTCAACCACTCCATTTTGTTGTGGAGTTCTAGGTGCTGAGAAGATGTGATTTATTCCGTTTTCTTCACACAGCTCCATAAAGCTTTGATTCTCAAATTCTCCTCCATGATCTGTTCTAATTGAGCTGATCTTTTGTCCTTTTTCATTCTGCACTTTCTTAGCAAACAGGTAAAAGGCATCAAAAGTATCATGTTTGGAAGAAAAAAACATAGTCCAAGTGAACCTAGAATAGTCATCCACAATCACAAGAGTGTATAGACTTCCTCCTAGACTTTTCACCCTTGCTGGAACAACTAAATCCATATGAATTAGTTCCAGAGGTCTAGTGGTGGAGACTTCCTTCTTACGTTTAAAAGAAGACTTTGTTTGCTTTCCCTTTTGGCATACTTCACACACTAAATCAGTTTTTACTTTCATGTTAGGTATGCCAATGACAAGATCCTTCTTGACTAGCTTATCTAATTGAGTAATGTTCACATGAGCTAATCTTCTATGCCATAGCCAGCAGTTATCAGAATTACTTATAAAACATTTTTCAAAGATTTGTTGACTTAATTCAACAGTATATAGATTTCCATTCCTATTAGCTTTCAATCGACACTTAAGGCTGGATTTATCTATGGTTAATTCCTTTTTATCTACTATGAGGCATTCATTTGAATCAAAAATTACCCAGTTACCTCTGTTAGTACTCTGACTGACACTTAGTAAATTGTGGCAGAGACCTTCCATAAGGTAAATATCTTTTACTGCCCTAATTTCTCCTATTCCAGCGATTTTTCCTTACTGGTTTCCTCCAAAACTGACTTTGGCTCCATCTTTCATAATCAGATTATCAAATTTCTCTTTGTCACTAGTCATGTGTCTTGAGCATCCACTATCTATGTACCACTTGTTGTTGTTGGATGCTTTAAGGCAAACCTGCACAAACTAAGTAGATTTAGGTACCCAAATTTTCTTGGGTCCTTTGGGATTAGTTTTAGTCCTTGGAGAATATCTGCCCGTTGTGAGAGATTTTAGTTTGTGATAAGTCTTGCTCTGAGACCTAAGAGAGAGATCGGATTCTAGAGTTTGATGATGATTCTGAGTTTCATTTAATGCTCCAGACTTGTTTTGATTTGCGTTCTCTCTTTCTTTCTCCTCTGTGTTCAGTGTACTGTGCCGGAAAGCCAGATTATTGGTGTAACGGCTCTTTGGTTGAGTTTCTTTGTGTCCAACGTAAACTGCCTAAAATAGCAATAAGTACATCTTGCAATATAAAGATAGTTAGAAATAAGAAAAAAAAAGATTTGAAAATCTCCAATTTTCAATCGATTGTAAAAAGTGTCAATCGATTGGTATCTCTGGCTGCTAATCGATTGCCTTCAGGTTGGGTTAGATTGTTACCTGCATCACTCGATCGAAATGTCAGCTATCGAATAAAAGCTAAGTTAATCAATTGGTTGCTTAGTTTCCCAATCGATTTCCTTGTGTCAATCAATTGATTAAGTATCAATCGATTGCATATGTCTTTGATTCTTTGTAAGTTCCAATCAATTGCATATCGATTGCTATCTCAATCGATTGCTTTTTCATCCAATCGATTGATCGCAGTCTGATTACTTAGAGTACTTTTGTGCATCAATCGATTGATCAGTCTTCTTACCGATTGATAGTCCCCAATCGATATCCCATCGATTGCAACTGTAATTCTCCAATCGATTGCAGGTATGTTCAATCGATTGCTTAACTTAGATTTTGAGAAACAGTTTTTTGAGGTATTTTTCTAAGTTAAGATCTCATGATCCTACAGCCTAAGTCATATTTGGTTATCATCAAAACTATAGAGTTTATTATAGGGTTTGTTCTTTGGCCTAAAATGGTAATTTGTGAAGTTTATAGGTGGGTCAGTGATTTAACCTTTTCCTTACGCCTTGGGGTTAAAATCACAATAATTACCAAGGATTGTGTAAAGTGGCACAATCCCGGATTGTTTCACTTGAGGAGTCCTTCTAAACTACCTGAGCTAACTAAATGCAATTGAAACAATAAAAAGTATGGGGGTTTGATTTTGAAAATTCATTTAATGAAACTAATGACAAATGCAATTACTTGTTTTTGGAATTTTAAATTAATGAGAGAAAAAGAGTTTGGATTAGGGGTGATTTTATAAAATGGGCTTTGGTAGTGTTTCGGTGGCTCTCACGCTTCATTAAAATTAATATTGGGAGTTAAAAGATGCACCAAGTCTAATTGAAAAATCCCCAAGCAACCACTAGGGGTCCACTAGCCCTAATTAATGACTAATCAAGCAACCACTTTCTTAGCCATCACTTAGGGTTAGTGTTAAGCTCCACTTGGTGTGTGTTGGAACTTGAGTTTTGAAAACCGATTCCTCTCAAAAAAATGTGCGAGCACAACATTCAATTCGATAAATTAAGCTACACAATCTAGAAACCACTAAAAATCATATAGCATTCATAAATCCAATAGGAAATTTAAACATACATATCATTCGATTAACATAACTCAATATCCAACACAAATGTTCCAATTCATAGACAACTAGAAAAGGAAATCATGTATCAAATCCAAATATACAAAGAGAAATGCAACCACAAGACTCAATACATAAGGAAAAGAGCATATGAGAACAAATAACTCCCCTATTTTGCCCATTGAAGCCCGAGCCACCTTCACACCACCAAAGCACCAAGATTCTAGCCTCTCATGTCCTCAAATTCGAGCCAAAGATAGCCCATGACCACAGCCTCCATGGGTGAAGAAGGTAGAAGAAGAAGTATGGTGGAAATGGAAGGTAGGAAGATGAAGAACAAGAAAATCAGCAAGAATGGATATGGGATTGAGCGGGAAGATGAAGATTTGAGTGAGGAATGAAGGCAATGAGTGAAACCCTAGGAGAGCTCTTCAATTTCGTGTTCATGATTGATTGCACCATATTTTTATACACTTTTCATTGATAAAATCATTATATTATTGCATGTTCTTGGGGTAATTGCGCCTAATTAGGGTAATTTCTAACTTGTGCACACTTTGTTGGAATTTGTTCTAGCAAAGGCAATTTGGGAATGATTAATATGAATTATTGTTTAACCCATTTTCAAGAACATTTTGATGCTACCTTACGTCCATTTTATATGCATGTCATAGAAGAAGCATGCCCAAACTAAGAAGCCAAGTTGCAGTGAAAAATTCTGGACGGGGCAGAAGAAGAAAGTGAAGAGAGAAACAGAATCAATGTCTCTTCGCCGCGGCGAACTGACGGCGAGAAAGACCAGTGAGGCAAAAGCAACATGAGCTCGCCGTGGGTTTCGCCACAGCGAACTCCCCAGCAAAGTTCCAAAATGAGTGATAGATCGCCGCGGCGAGCCCACGGCGAAGTCGCGAGATTCTGCGAAAATCTGACGCGTTTTAAGGGTTTCTGGGGGAGTATAAATGGATCCTAACATCCCCACCTTCTCTCTCTAAGCCTCCTCAGCTCGAAATACACCTCCTCTGCTAGGGTTTCACTCATTTCCTTCATTCCTCACTCAAATCTTCATCTTCCCACTCAATCTCACCCCCATTCTTGCTGATTTTTTGGTTCTTCATCTCCCTACCTTCCATTTCCACCATACATCTTCTTCCACCTTCTTCATCCATGGAGGCTGTGGTCATGGGTCCTCTTGGGCTCGAGTTTGAAGACATGAGAGGCTAGAATCTTGGTGCTTTGGTGGTGTGAAGGTGGCTTGAGCTTCAATGGGCGAAATAGGAGAGTTATTTGTTTTCTCATGCTCTTTTCCTTATGTATTGAGTTTTGTGGTTGCATTTCTCTTGTATATTTGGATTAGAGACATGTTTTTCCTCTTTCATTGTCTTTGAATTGGAATATTTGTGTTGGATATTGAGTTATGTTAATTGAATGATGTCTATGTTTGAATTTCCTATTGGGTTTGTAATGCTATATGATTTTTAGTGGTTGCTAGATTGTGTAGCTTAATTTATCCAATTGAATGTTGTGGTTGCACATTCTCTAGAGGAATCGGTTTTCAAAACTCATGTTCCAACACACACCAAGTGGAGCTTAACACTAACCCTAAGTAACGGCTAAGAAAGTGGTTGCTTGATTAGTCATTAATTAGGGCTAGTGGACCCCTAGTGGTTGCTTGGGGATTTTTCAATTATACTTGGTGCATCTTTTAACTCCCAATATCAATTTTAATGAAGCGTGAGAGCCACCGAAACATTACCAAAGCCCATTTTATAAATTCCCTTAATCCAAACCCTTTTCTCCCTTTTAATCAAAAGAAAATCACAAAAACAAGTAATAGCAATTGTCAATAGTTTTATTTAATGAATTTTCAAAATCAAACCCCCATACCTTTTATTGTTTCAATTACATTTAGTTAGCTCAGGTGGTTTAGAAGGACTCCTCAAGTGAAACGACCCGGGATTGTGCCACTTTACACAATCCTTGGTAATTATTGTGATTTTAACCCCAAGGTGTAAGGAAAAGGTTAAATCAATGGCGCCGTTGCCGGGGAGTCATTTTTGACTCCCTAGGTTAGCTAAGTGTCAATTGAAACTATTGACTAGGGGTAGGAGTCATTAGGATTAGGTTTAGATCATTTGCATCTTTAGGATTAGCTTACATTTGCTTGTTTTGTTTTGCATCCAATTTTCCTTGAAAATACCAAAAATTTTGCTAACTCTGTCCTTGATTGACAAGTGAATACTTGACTTACCATACCTCCATACTTGTGTACATACCACACACTTCATACATATCATACACATTTCATATACACTTCATACCACACTCACTTGCATCATCATTCATCCATTTTTCCTTGAATTTGTGCAAGTGCAATTTTGTCTGAACCTTAGTCTACACTTGTTGTCTGCGCCTTGTGTATGACTCGAGGGAACACTAGAGACCAAGAGCTTTACCCTGAATACCCAGAAATTGAGAGACACCTTACTAGATTGAGAAAGACACAGAAAGAGGGAACCTCAGTTACATCCTTGGTAGTTGAACACCCATCTTCTTATGAGTCAAGCATTGATAGTGATCCAGAAACCAATAGTGATACTAGAGAAATGGAGGGGGATCACCATATTCCTGAAGTCCAAGTAAAGCCAAATCTAGGTGGTAATGGGGGAGGACAAGTGTTTAATGATGGTGAGCAATCTAGAAGAAGAACCATTAAGGATGCCACCACAACCAACATTGACCACAACCCATTCATGAATGCATTTCCCACCATTAATGCTGACTACGAAATTAAAGGTTTATTGATACAATCCTTACCTAAATTTTATGGTTTGCAGGAAGATGAACCACATGACCACTTGGATGAAATTTTCATACATTGCAACACCATGAAACCAGCTAGAGCAGAAGTAAAGGATGTTATGTGGAGAGTGTTCCACCTCACTCTGGAAGGCAAGGCTAAGCAATGGTACATGAGCTTTCCCACTCTCAATCCAGAAGCCCTAGCCTCTTGGGGCAACTTGAAACAAGCTTTTCTGGCGAAGTTTTACCCTGCCACAAGAACATCAGCAAGGAGAAAAGAAATCAACTCCATCATGCAAGAGCCGGATGAGTCTCTCTTTGATTATTAGACAAGGTTCCAAGACCTTTTGAAGAGGTGTCCACATCATCAGATTCTGGATGAGCAGTTAGCCCACACTTTTTATGATGGGTTGATAGAAAGAGACCAAGACAAGTTGGATGCGGCTGCCGGTGGATCCTTCATTGACTATACACCGGAAGAAGCATGGCCTTTAGTCCGGAAGCTTGCCTCAGCCAAAGAGAAACATGGCTCAAGGAGATCAATCCGCAATCTTCAAAGGGTTGAATCTACCTCTCTTCACATTCCTCAATTGGAGAGGTTTGAGGCCGAATTCAAAGCGATCCATTCTAGATTGGACAAGATCTCTGGTCCACCTTCCCCACAAAGTCCAGTAGGAAATGAGTTGGTGGCTCCCTCTTGTGATTATTGTGCATCTCCTATGCACCTCTCAAGCAATTGCCCCTTAAAGCCGGAAGAATGTAATGCAATGTTCCAACCAAGGCAAGGGAACAATCCAAGATGGGACCCCTATTCTAATACTTACAATGAGGGGTGGAGACAAAATCCTAAGTTTAGTTGGCGCCAAGATGACAATCCTCCAAGACAATTCCAAGGAGAGTCTTCCCAAGCACTAGCTCCCGTGAGAAGAGAGAGACCCACTAATGACTTTGAAGAGTTGAACAAGTCTATCACTATGGGATACCGCAATGTGGAAGGTCTCATTGACTCTAAAGCAAATGAAACGAAACAATGTATGGAGTCAAAATTTGAGAAAGTGGACAACTGTATGAGCCAATGGGAGACTAAGAGTGCCAATTTGGAGGACTATGTTATGAAGCTCTCCAACTCTTTCAATGAGCTTCAAGCCAAGACAAGTGGCCCAACTCCATCCAACACGGTCATCAACCCTAAGTCCTTGAATGCCATTAATTTGAGGAGTGGGAAATCACTAAACCCCATCCCACTCAAGAAGAGGGTTCACTTTGCAAGTAGTGATGAGGAAGATGATGAACCGGTGGATGAGGAAATTGAAGTGGAAAGCCCTACATGCAGCCCACCATTGAGCCCAATGAAGTTTGTGCAATCCGAAAGTGCTAAGGAGAGAGAACTCCAAGAAAGGAGAGCATTTACTCAAAAAGAGAAAGTGGTGGAGGATCCTAAGGCACAACCTCAAGAGAAGAAAAAGCGCACAAAGCAGTTGAGCATTAATGAGAAAGGAGAGTGTAGCACACAAGATACCTTGGCCAAACCTCCGGCCAAGGAGGTAACTATCTCTCAACTCCCTTTTCCTCAAGCTTACTTTAGAAGCAAAAAGAAACATGATGAGGTTGTTGAAAATGAAATGCTTGAACTTTTTAGCAAATTGCATGTGAATGTGCCTTTCTTTCAACTTGTGAAATCTATGCCTAGTTATTGTAAATTCTTGAAAGAATTGTGCACCAATAAAAGAAAGTTTAGACCAAATGAGAGGATTCAAGTGAATCCTAGTGTGTCGGCTTTGTTCAAGCCTCAGTTGCCGGTCAAGTGCAAAGACCCTGGATCATTTATGATCCCTTGCACGATAGGGAACTTGACGGTGACTAATGCATTGTTGGATCTAGGAGCGGCCATTAATGTGATGCCTAGTGCGATTTTCACTTCTTTAGGCATTACCGGTTTGAAAAAGACAAGTGTGATTTTACAATTGGCCGATCGCACGCTCCGATATCCACAAGGCATTATTGAGGATATACTTGTTAAGGTTAAAGACTTAGTTTTTCCCGCTGACTTCTATGTTCTTGAACCGCTAGTGAGCCATGTGAATCGACTATCATTCTTGGTAGGCCTTTCATGCGGACCGCCGGATCGGTAATTGATATGAAAAATGGTTTGATAACAATGGAGGTGGGAGAACATAAGATTAGCTTTAACATGTATGAAGCAATGCGACATCCCCATGAGGACTATTCTCTTCTAGATGTGAGTGTGATTGACATTGATGTGGAAGATGCAATTGAGGAGCATGAATTAAGCTTGCATTCATATGATTACACATCTGATCTTGAAGGTTATGACTCTTATTTTTCTTCCGTACCCTCTGTTCATTCTTTTTCTTCCTTAGGTGATGACGTGTATGACCTTGACTCACTTGTAGTTGATTGTCTACTTTCTGTCCCTTTGGATTTTTCTTTGATTGATAATGATAATGCTAATCTGGATATGAGCTGCACTAACATTTCCTTGATGAGTGATGACACTTCTTTGGAGGATGGCAGTTTTCTTAATGTTTCAGGTCATAAGTTGGTTGAAGAATGTGAATTTGAGGTTGGAAGCCAAGAGTTGGCCGATTTGTGCTCCAAGGGTATAGCCCTCACCCCAACCAAAGCCACTTCACACTTGACCTTCTTTAGACCGGATCACCATGTGGTAAAAGGGCCACCTTCTAAACCATCTTCCATTGATTTCAATCCTAGACCCAGGATTTCTTCCCACACACTTAGATATTTGAATGATCTTGTTACAAGTTGTGATGTAGGTGTTGTGGATGACATTTCCCCAAGGCAAGTCGCTGCGATAGATCAACCAAGTGTTGATTCGGCTCTTAGGACGACTAATGCACAAGTGATAGAGTCTTTTGAACCTAGCCCACCTTTTCCAATTGGGTCTACAAAGGGGAGTTCTTCTTACACTTTAACTCTTCCTACTCTTGTTCCCTCTGTTTTGGAACCACCCATTTTGGAATTAAAGCCTTTACCAAGCAATCTTAAATATGCTTTTCTTGCCCCCAATGACAAATTACCGGTTATTATTTCTAATACCTTAAGTGCAATTGAGGAGGTCAAGTTGCTTGATGTTTTGAAAAAATATAGCAAGGCTTTGGGTTGGACATTGGCTGATATTCCGGGTATGAACCCAGCTATTTGCACCCATCGAATTTTACTTAAAGAGGATTCTAGGCCTCTTAGGCAACCTCAAAGGCAGCTTAACCCCCTCATTTTGGATGTGGTCAAAAAGGAGGTCACAAAACTCCTAAGTGCCGGCATCATATATCCGATCTCGGATAGTGAGTGGGTTTCGCCGGTCCAAGTGGTGCCTAAGAAGTCTGGAATCACTGTTTTGAAAAATGAAAACAATGAACTTATTCCAACAAGGGTGCAAAATAGTTGGCGTGTGTGTATTGACTATAGGAAGTTGAATGATGCCACCCGAAAAGACCACTTCCCGCTTCCATTTATTGATCAAATGTTGGAACGACTTGCGGGAAGAAGCCATTATTGTTTTCTAGATGGTTATTCGGGGTATTTTCAAATTCCTATAGCACCCGAGGACCAGGAAAAGACCACTTTCACTTGTCCATTCGGTACTTTTGCCTAAAGGCGCATGCCCTTTGGTTTATGCAATGCGCCGGGCACCTTCCAACGTTGCATGATGAGCATCTTTTCTGATATGCTTGATGATTGCTTGGAAGTTTTCATGGATGACTTCACTGTTTTTGGTGATTCTTTTGATGTTTGCTTGCTTAGTCTAGAGAGAGTGCTAGCTAGGTGTGTCGAGAAGAATTTAGTCCTCAATTATGAAAAATGTCATTTTATGGTCACACATGGCATAGTTCTAGGCCACCTAGTCTCTAGCCGAGGCATTGAGGTCGATAAAGCCAAAACCGAGGTGATTGCGTCCTTGCCTTATCCCACTTGTATTAAAGAGCTCCGCTCTTTCTTGGGACATGTAGGCTTTTACCGACGCTTCATCAAGGGTTTTTCCCAAATTGCATTGCCTCTTTCTCATTTGCTGTAAAAAGATGTTGAATTTGTTTTTGATGATGAGTGTAAAATGGCTTTTGAAACATTGAAGAAAACTCTTTTGGAGCCTCCTATTCTTCTTGCTCCCGATTGGTCATTTCCCTTTGAACTAGCATGTGATGCTTCCAACTATGCGGTTGGCGCCATGCTAGGTCAAAGGAACAACAAGACACCACATGTCATAGCTTATGCATCTAAGACTTTGGACTGTGCACAAAGGAATTATACCACCACTGAAAAAGAACTTTTTGCCATAGTCTTTGCATTAGACAAATTTAGACAATACTTGCTCCATTCTGTGGTTGTCATTTATACTGACCATGCAGCTATAAAGTTTTTATTCACAAAGCCACACTCCAAGCCGAGACTTCTTCGTTGGACACTTTTGCTGCAAGAGTTTGATTTGCAAATCAAGGATCGCGCCGGCAATGCCAATTTGGTAGCCGATCACTTGAGCAGACTCCCGGACAACACCAGGGGAGTTGATCTTTCTGACTTAACTTGTGATAATTTTCCGGATTCCTCTTTGTGTGCAATTGATGTTGAGGTGCCTTGGTATGCTTGTTTAGTTAACTATCTTGTTTGTGCCCTCACCCCGGATGACATGTCTCCCTTTCAGGTGCAAAAATTAAAGAGAGAGGCCCAACACTACGTTTGGGATGAACCACACCTATGGAGACTGTGCAATGATCAAGTAATCCGGAGATGCATACCGGAATCCGAGTCCCTAGACATCCTTTCTGCTTGCCACTCGATGGTTTGTGCTGGTCACTATAGTTCTAGGAAAACCGCTAGGAGGGTCTTAGACGCTGGTTTTTATTGGCCTACACTTTTCAAAGATGCCTATTCCTTTTGTAAATCCTATGATAAGTGCCAAAAGTTTGGGGGGAGTGTGACAAAAAGACATGAGATGCCCCAACGACCCATCCTAGTTTGTGAGATTTTTTATATTTGGGGGATAGACTTTATGGGACCTTTCCCACCTTCTTCCGGTTTCACTTATATCCTACTTGCCGTAGACTATGTCTCTAGGTGGGTAGAAGCTATCCTGACCCGAAAAGATGATGCACCCACGGTCTCCAAGTTTCTTAAGTCTACCATCTTTAGTAGATTTGGAGTACCAAGAGGTCTCATAAGTGATCGAGGAACCCACTTTTGCAACAAGCTTCTTGATAACTTGCTTGCTAAGTATGGGGTGTCCCACAGAGTGTCTAGCCCATACCATCCCCAAACAAATGGCCAAGCGGAGGTGTCCAACAGGGATATAAAACATATTTTAGAGAAAATTGTGAAGCCATCAAGAAAAGATTGGAGCGATCGACTTGAGGATGCATTGTGGGCATACCGGACAGCATTCAAGACACCCTTAGGCATGTCTCCATACCGGTTGGTTTTTGGAAAAGCTTGTCATTTTCCGGTTGAGTTGGAGCACAAGTCCTATTGTGTTGTCAAATTATGCAATATGGAGTTGGATGCCGCCGGAAATGAAAGATGCCTTCAATTACAAGAGCTTGATGAACTGCGCCTTCAGGCATATGAGAGCTCAAGGCTCTACAAGGAAAAGACCAAGTTGATCCATGATGGCAAGATCTTAAACCGCAGTTTCAAAGTTGGTGACCAAGTTCTTATGTACCAAGCCCGCTTCCGCCATGGTCATGGCAAGCTCACATCCAATTGGTTCGGGCCGTACAAAGTAACAATGGTCAACAAGTATGGGATGGTGGAGCTCATTGAAGAGGAGACCAGGAAAGAATTCGTGTCAAATAGGCATCTCCTCAAGCTCTACCATGGACCGGTTGCAAAGCCTCCTTGAGGCCAGGTTGCTTCTTCTCCTTATCTTGTTTACTTTCATGCATTCTGGACTGGCTGGTTGATATTTTACTGTCATTGCATTGAACAAGTGTGGGGGAGGGAGCATCCTAGTAGAAAGTAGAAAATTAGGACTTTTTCATTCAATAAAATACCCTATGCCATTGAAATTTTTTGTCATATTCACTTGTGATATGCATTTGTCCTATGATTTGCGTTTTTTCAAACATGCATACTGTTGATTACACTTGTCTCTTCTTCTCTCCCCTTATGTGTAGGGACGTGTTGTGCCCCAATCTTACGATTGGACTTCGCAACTTTCCTCTTCACCAGGGATAAGTCAATTGGTAGTTTGGTAATTTTCAACATTGAGGACAATGTAAATTTCAAGTGTGGGGGAGGGGACTAGGTAGTCTTACTGCTTGATCTATTGATTTTATCATGTTATGATGTTATGCCACATTAGAGGAAATATTTGTCAAATATTTTTCAAAACCAAGGTACATTTTGCTCCTTAGTCTTTCATTGTGATGGAGGGTCGCATTCATTGCAATGAAGGACCTAGTTGCATTTTCTATCCATTTTTAAAACTTGTTTTGTGAAAACCTAGTGTGGCAACAATTTTTGAAAACCATGGAGTAAGAATGGACCTTAACCTTTTGACCAATGAGCTTCATGAGCAATGGGAAGAATTCAAAGAATTATGCAGTTTAGCCTTTCAATTTTCAAGAGCCAGTGATGAGTTATTTTCAAGCATATGCATTGTGTTAATTGGCCTTGCAATTGGATGTTCAATTGGCAATTGAGATTAACCTTGTTGTGAGATTTTTGGGCCTATTTTTTCATTTCAAGAGTGTATAGTTGCTTGATCATTCAATTTCTAGAACTAGTCTCTACTCTTTGTCAAAGCTAAAATTGCATTCATGCATGAAGATGATTTAGGCATTCATTTCATCACCCCATTTTCCCAAACACAAGCCCATAACATGACATTTTCCATTGTTCACCCACTTTGAACCATTCCTTGGTTGTAATGCATTAATGTGAATTTTGTGAAGAAGCATTAAGTTTGAGCCACTTTTGTTTGTTGTTAATGCCATGTAAGTGTTGAAAAGAAAAAAAAAAGCAAATAGAAAAGTGTGCATAAAAATAAAGAAAAATGAAAAGAAAAAAAAAGAAGAATAAGAAAATGAAGGTTTGAAGAATAAGGCATTTCTTGGTGTGGCATCATTATTGTTGAAATTATGCTCTTATGTGCTATGTACTCCAATAGTGACACTGAATTGCATTGCAACCTTTCCTTTTCCATAACATGCAATCCATCTTGCCTTTTCCATCATTTCAACCCTACAAGTCCTTTTGATTCATACATGATTGTATGCTTGAGTGGAGATATTAGAGTAGTTACAAGCTTATGGAAAATTGTTGTTTGAGCAAGTTGAGTGTGAAAAACCCCACATAAGGTAAGGAGAGTGAAACACTATTATCTTGAGAGTCCTCTTTGCCGTTGCTTATCCGATTGCTTTGCCAATTCTCCCTTTGCATATTCTTGATCATGATTCATGCTAGCTTGAGATTATTGATTAGTTAAAACCATTCTTCTTTGCATTGTACCCTTTGTCCAGGAGTACAAAGGTCTAAGTGTGGGGGAAATGATTGCACCATATTTTTATACACTTTTCTTTGATAAAATCATTAGATTATTGCATGCTCTTGGGGTAATTGTGCCTAATTAGGGTAATTTCTAACTTGTGCACACTTTGTTGGAATTTGTTCTAGACAAGGGCAATTTGGGAATGATTAATATGAATTATTGTTTAACCCATTTTCAAGAACATTTTGATGCTACCTTAGGTCCATTTTATGTGCAGGTCATAGAAGAAGCATGCCCAAACTAAGAAGCCAAGTTGCAGTGAAAAATTCTGGACGGGGCAGAAGAAGAAAGTGAAGAGAGAAACATAATCAATGTCTCTTCGCCGTGGCGAACTGACGGCGAGAAAGACCAGTGAGGCAGAAGCAACATGAGCTCGTCGTGGGTTTCGCCACGGCGAACTCACGGCGAACTCCCCAGCAAAGTTCCAAAATGAGTGATAGATCGCCGCGGCGAGCCCACGGCGAAGTCGCGAGATTCTGCGAAAATCTGACGCATTTTTAGGGTTTCTGGGGGTGTATAAATGGATCCTAACACCCCCACCTTCTCTCTCTAAGCCTCCTCAGCTCGAAATACACCTCCTCTGCTAGGGTTTCACTCATTTCCTTCATTCCTCACTCAAATCTTCATCTTCCCACTCAATCTCACCCCCATTCTTGCTGATTTTTTGGTTCTTCATCTCCCTACCTTCCATTTCCACCATACATCTTCTTCCACCTTCTTCATCCATGGAGGCTGTGGTCATGGGTCCTCTTGGGCTCGAGTTTGAAGACATGAGAGGCTAGAATCTTGGTGCTTTGGTGGTGTGAAGGTGGCTTGAGCTTCAATGGGCGAAATAGGGGAGTTATTTGTTTCCTCATGCTCTTTTCCTTATGTATTGAGTTTTGTGGTTGCATTTCTCTTGTATATTTGGATTGGAGACATGTTTTTCCTCTTTCATTGTCTTTGAATTGGAATATTTGTGTTGGATATTGAGTTATGTTAATTGAATGATGTCTATGTTTGAATTTCTTATTGGGTTTGTGATGCTATATGATTTTTAGTGGTTGCTAGATTGTGTAGCTTAATTTATCCAATTGAATGTTGTGGTTGCACATTCTCGAGAGGAATCGGTTTTCAAAACTCATGTTCCAACACACACCAAGTGGAGCTTAACACTAACCCTAAGTAATGGCTAAGAAAGTGGTTGCTTGATTAGTCATTAATTAGGGCTAGTGGACCCCTAGTGGTTGCTTGGGGATTTTTCAATTATACTTGGTGCATCTTTTAACTCCCAATATCAATTTTAATGAAGCGTGAGAGCCACCGAAACATTACCAAAGCCCATTTTATAAATTCCCTTAATCCAAACCCTTTTCTCCCTTTTAATCAAAAGAAAATCACAAAAACAAGTAATAGCAATTGTCAATAGTTTTATTTAATGAATTTTCAAAATCAAACCCCCATACCTTTTATTGTTTCAATTACATTTAGTTAGCTCAGGTGGTTTAGAAGGACTCCTCAAGTGAAACGACCCGGGATTGTGCTACTTTACACAATCCTTGGTAATTATTGTGATTTTAATCCCAAGGCGTAAGGAAAAGGTTAAATCAAGAGGCTTAGATTCTGAAGGTGGGGGTGTTTGGATCTATTTATACTGCTCAAAAACCGTAACAAATCGCGTCAGAATTTTGCTGATATCGGGGGCTCACCGCGGCGAAGCTGTTAGAATCTTAAGTTTTGATGAAGACTGACCCCATAGATAGCATAAGTAAATAGAATGTAAAGTTACCTTTGCAATTAACAAGTAAATCCTGATAGGTAACAAATCACTATCGCTAGAGCTAGAACCTATCGCTAATTGATAAAAAGGTATAGCAAGTAAAGACTTAGAAATAACAAGGTTAATATCTATCACTAAGTCATTTACTATCGCTAGAGAATATTCTATCGCTAGAAGTTCATTGAGAACATTGATAAATGAAAGAAAGAACAACTCGCAGAAATATGAACAAAGTCCTTGAGCTAATATAATCAGCTAGCGATAACAGGTTGAGCTATCGATTACAGAATTCCTAAGATAATAAACATTCTAATAGCTAGTGCCTGAACAAATGAGTTAACTAGCGATAACATAGCTGCTAGAGCTAACACGTTCAGCTATCGATAATAGGATAACTTAAAAAACCTTTGAATATTCGCATAACTGTATCCTTTAAGCTAATGAGCAATCTACTAGCGATAATGGAATTAGCTATCGATAGAGAATGTTTTTGAAAATACCTTAGCTAATATATTGTCTCTATCTTGTTGAGCTAATGAAATACCCTATCTATAACATCCACTGCATGAGTATTTGTTTCAGCTAACAGCTTAAGTGCAGGACTCACACTGTCAAGATAGCGATAGCAAATCATGCTAGCGCTAATGAAAAAGTTGACATACAAGTACAGTGGCAGGTAGCAGCAGGATAACGTTACTCACAGTCTCTCTCTCTTATCTTATCCTCTGCAAAATCAGTTGAAGCATGAAAAGGAAGAAAAGGTGCTAACAGCTAGTTCTCCAAGTCTCGAACGGATAGAAAAGGATTCCACCATATATAAAGACTTGAAGACATCTGAATTAGTAAGCTAGCGGACACACGACGCAAGATGATATGAAATGAAAATCAGAGGTTCTACACAGAAAATCAGTCTTATTCAAGTGAGCCCAGAAATGATGATTCGAGCGCATTAAAAAAGAAGAATTAGAGCACATTCATTGTTCAAATTATTAAGCTCAAATTTGTATTTCATCCTACTTTACTCTGTACTTAAGTGTTTACCACAATCAGTTCATTAAGTGAACATTTTTATTGAAATCCTCTACTGTTTGAGGTTGTTCTGAAAGCTTGGTGCTTTAGAATAGGGATATTACCTTACAGGTAGTAAGGGGGAGTGTTTAGAGGAATTCTAAAACTCTGTAAAGGTTGGCAGGTGAACCTGTGCTCGTAAAACCTGTGGTAGGCTTCTCTTGTGCCCGGTTTAAACAAGAGGGTAGTGGAAATCTCAGGTGGAGCCTGAGGACTGGATGTAGGTCTGGGTTGACCGAACCAGGATAAACTCTGTGTGCATTATCTCTTCCCTTAACTCTCTTAGTTTCCAGCATACCAAAATTATTTACTCTTCAGTGCATTTCATGTTTTGAAATATTCTCTGTGATAAATCTTAAAAAGATTTCAAAGATCGACATCGCTTGTGTTTTGTGCAAAGAATTTACAAGTTTTTATTCTGTCACCCAATTCACCCCCTCTTGGGTGACAGCCAGCACTAACAATTGGTATCAGAGCCGGTCACTTGTTTAAAGGATCCAACGATCTCAAGTGAAAAGATCATGGCCGATTTTGGGTACAACTTGTTTTCTAAAGGTTTTGATCATACCATTCCACATCTCCTTGAAAATGCGATTTTTCGTTTTGGAAAGCAAGGATGAAGAGTTTTATAAAATCATTTGACTATTATATGTGGAATGTTTTCATAAACGATTTTGATTTCAAACCTAGAAAGGACTGGACTGAAAAAGACAAGAAAATGTTTTCCTTGAACATTAGAGCAATGCAATTTCTGCATAAAGGCTTAACCGAAAATGATTTTCAGAAAATCAGATTTTGCTCTAGTGCTAAAGATATTTGGTATACACTTGAATCTATGTATATCACTAATCATCTCGTTGAAACTGAAAGTGTTGACAGCTCATCTGAATTTCAAAGTTGCATATCTATGGTTGATGAAAAATTTGAAGCTGAAATTGAAGAAGGAGATATCATAGAACCCTTCCAAGATTCAATCAACACAGAAGGACAAGAAAAGGATGACTGCCAAGAGCTCTACCTGAATGAGTCTGATCAATCATTCTCTGGAGCTCAAGATGCAGCTATGGTATACAGTTCCAATTCCTATGTTTTTGAGAAAAACAATCTTGATTTGCATAAAGCTGATTTACTGCCTATCACTGATCATATTTCAAATAGTAAAAATACTTTAAAATATGCTGGAAAATATTTTAGGAAGAAGGAACATACAAATCCGTTTTTATACTCATCTGACCATCACAATAATTGCATAAACTCTCATGTTGAACATCATTCTATTATTTGCTATTATTGTGGTAAATCTGGTCATATTTCTCACACATATAATATTAGAAGAAATTCAAATGTGAGAAATAAATTTGTTTGGGTACCAAAAGGATATGTAAGGTCCAAAGCTAACAATGAAGGACCCAAGTATGAATGGGTACCAAAATATCCATCTAGTGCTTTATATGTGCAGATTAATTCTAGAGGAAATGGATATCATAGTACAAAGACAATAGAGAAGAATCCAAGAGTTTCTCATGCATCAATAAAGGGATCCACAGAATCCACATATAGAAGGAGAACTCTAGGAAAAGCCATTGCTGCAACATCTGGTTCAAATCATAAGAAACAGTGGACAGCAACAAGAAGAGCATGTTCCACCTCAAGAATGAGCTACCACAAAGAGCCATTCAATTATCTTGAGAAAAACAAGAGAAATAGAATTCCCCATACATCAAGAAGAAGATTCTTGAATTCTGTTTCTCGTGAGAGATCTCTGCAACCCAGAGCTAAGTACGAGTTGATTGCCATCAAAAGTCCTATCGAGAACATCTCTCATTACTGATAGCAATCTTCTGCCTGAAAGAATGCAGTTATGGTGATATCATTCTTATCCTATCTTATACTTGAATGAATATATTTCTGTTTGGATAATGAATGATTGTTCCTTCTCATTAGCAATCAATCTTTTACTATCATGAAGATATTTGTCATACTGCTATATGTCTGAAAAGATGAAACAGTGCAAAATTTATCTTCGGTGAAATTTATGAAATGCACAATTCAAATTTTTTTTTATATTTCAACTCATCATGTTTATAAATTTGCATTCATAGATTTTTGAAAACTGAACGTTAAAGTTAAAACCATGTCAAATCATCCTCATAAGATGTTTTTCAAAAATGCATGAGTTATCAAATGACAGATATTGTCAAATTGTGCTTATAAGTATGCCTTATCAATGCAAACAATTGGATCTGTTCTGTTTATGCTTACTATGCCAAATCTCAAAATTATGTAGGACAGACCAATCGATAGTCATTGTCACTAGCGATAGCAAGTTTCTCTGTCATCAACTTGACTAATAATTTGAGCAAATAAGTATGAGCATATTGTTCAAAAACTCTCACTCACCTTCTGTTACTCAAAATATTTTAATGGTCACTATCATTCTATGTTAAGAGTAACTGGAGTCCTGTGTTCATATTCTGATCCCGAATATCCTTATCATCATGAACACAACACTTATTGGTCAATAAAATTTGCTATGCTATAGAGTCAATATTTGAAGCACAAAGCAATCACTCTCATGCTGTTATTTGCATAACGTTAAATATCTCATCTGATCTTTCATGTATCAAAATTTTGATTTCTTGTAGATGTCAAAACATATTGTTATCACTCTGATTGATTAATATCAATCATGCTCAATAGAATTTGTTTTTTAAAATGTCAAATCTTAAGTTTTGCAACACTGACCCATCGATAGCAAGTTCCACTATCGCTAGTTGTATGCAGGATAAAGCTAAGTTTGAGCAAAGATTGACATCGCTAGCTAAAAGCATTATCGATAACAAAGTCAGCTATCGATAGATGAAACTTGGAAGGAATGAGTGATAAGTCTCACTTATTCAGCGTGGGATCAAGCCAGCTAGCGATAGCAGTTCTTCCTAGCTATAGCAAGTCACTTAACAGGTCAGAATGCGAAATGTTAACTGATGTTCTTCACTCCATCAAAGGTAAAACTCTAAACCCTAAAACTTATAAAGCTGGATCATTTACATTTGCATTCATTCTTTCCAAACTGTGTCTGAACTTTCTCTGAGCATTTTCAAACACATTTTTGCATCCATAAAACCCTAAACCAGAAATGGCCAGAACCAAAGTACCCAATGTTTCGAGGACTTCTAGTGATATTCCTCCTCCCAAATAAGCGAACAAAAGGTCTCGGCCTCAGAAGAATGTCTCATTCTCCAAAGAAATTGCTGAACCTAACCCCAAACGTCAAAAAGAAACCAATGCCGACATACCCTACCTATCAGCTCCTCTCGCAACCCCAAGGAAACACTTTGCAGAAAAGGGAACCCTAGATAGGGCAGCTGTCTGGGTAGATTTGAATTATTTCAAGGAACAGGCCTTTGACTTGGATGCTTGGTTGCTACCATACCAGAACTGGATAAGTGTAAAGAATGATTACAATGAAGAAGTTTTGAGATCCTTCTACTCAAGCCTAAAAGCTCTTCCTGTTTACAAGAAAGGCCTTCTCAGGGACATATCTTTTAAAGTCACTGTCAGAGGGAGAGGTTTTGCTTTTGGATGGTCTGCTATCAACAAAATGTTGAGAATTCATAGGGCAGATTATAACAAATGGCAGATGTCTGAGCAATATTCAGACGAAGCACTTGCTGAAATCTATGAGACTCCATCCAACAAGCCAACTAGAATGCCAGTTCTTAACCGAATTCTTCATTATGTCTACACAAGAATTATGACTCACAAGTTAGGAAATTTCAGCAGTTTCGCAAAGATTGATAACCCCTGGCTTGCAAATCTCATTCAGAAAATTCCTCTCAATCCTGGCCAGATTATATGTATGGAGTTGCACAGATTTCTTTCTGACAAATCTCCTAAGGTCCCTCTTCCCTATCCTCAGCTTATGTCTCTCATCCTTGAATCTACAAAGATCAAATCTTTAGGGAGTGGTGAGAATAAGAAGTGCAAACAGGTCACAATCTCTACATTGAAGAAAATGGGGATTCCAGTCACTACTGGTAGGAGTATCTCTGCCTCTCTCTCTCAAGTCTCTAAAGCTCCATCTTCCTCAGCTCGACCTATCTCTGTTGACGAAGAGATTCAATCTCAGCAAGTTCCTCCTACTTCTACTCCTGGGTCATCAAAGTCCATTTTCACCAAGGAAGCAGTGGAGGAAATAATCTTCAGGCTCTCTGCTGAGTTTGCTTTTGCCCTGGAAGCACAAAAAGAGGAGTTGCTAAAGCATATCCGGGAGCTTCAGGCTCAAGTAAAGAATTTGGAGGAATCCTAGGGCCTCTCCAGCCCCATCATCCATCAAGGTAAATCATCATCATCCCTCCCACACTCTTCTTTTCATCCTTCTTCCTCACCCTTTCATTCCCCCAATCATTCCTCTACTTCTTCTTCTTCTCCCAGTCAACCAAATTCCCCTCTCTGTTTTCACTCACCCTCTCATTCCTCTCCCAAACGCTCACCTTCAACCACTTCTATCTCTTCTCTTCATCTTTCTTATTACCCCTCTCCTTCCACCTTCAAATATCCTAGCGATAGCCCTCATTCACAAGCCCAAATACCTACACCCCCACCTTCACCTCAATCCAAACAGTCAACACCTCCAGACACTCCTATCGCTAACCCTTCCCCTAGCGCTAGCCCACATACACAAGCCTCACCCTCCTCCAAAACCAAAGTCCCAACACCACCAGCAACCCCTATCGCTAGCCCCTCATCTAGCGATAGCACCCATATCTCACCAACTTTCCAGCAAACCTCTATCGCTACCACACATCCTCCCTCTCCTCCCACCTCTTCCCAAAATCCTGATCAACCCTCTTCCCTTACCCTTACCTATGATGATGACAAAAAGGGGGAGAAACATGTAGAGAAAAATGTGGAGCAGATTCTGAAGGATCCCATGATAGCAGAAGAAGCTGAGAAAGTTATCAGACAAATTGCACGCTACTACATGAAATCAGAGGAACACAAAACTCCTCCTCCTCAAGAAAAGGCTCAAGCTCCTCCAGAAAAGAGAAAGTGGCAAGCTTCAGCTGAAAGTCTGAAATGGAAAAGGACCAAGAGAAAAGCAAGGAAAGAAATGTCCTTCAAGGTCACTCCCAAGGCCCCAGAAGTTTCTACAGACAGAGCTCCAAGAATAAAAATGGCAGCTCCAAAGCCAAAAGCCAAAGCATCTGAAAAGATGTCTCTCCCTCCAGAATTGTCAAAAGAAGACAAGAAAGTAATAGCTGAGATCTTAAGGCAAGATAAGAAAGAAGCAGCTAAGGCCAAGAGGGAAGCTGCTAAGGCAGATGAGAAATTCATAGTTGAGATCTTAAGGCAAGATAAGAAAGAAGCGGCTAAGGCCAAGAGGGAGGCTGCTAAGGCAGATAAGAAAGCAATAGCAACACTCTTAAGGCAAGACGAGGAGGAAGCCAAAAAGGAAAAGTTAGAAGATGATAAGATGGCTGAATGGAAGGCTGCTTATGAAGCAAGAAAGGCTAAGCTAGCTGCATGGAAAGAAAAATATGAGGAGCAGAAAAAGGCTGAAAAGGTGCCTGTTCTTAAAGAAAAGATGATAGCCACTTCTCGCCCTCGCAAAATGACAAAAGAAGAAAAGAAAAGGGCTGAAAAGGAGGCTGCTAACAAGGTAGCCCTAGTAGAGACTAAGAGAAAGCATAAAGAAGCCCTTGAGAAGAAATCTGCATTTGAGGCAAGGAGGAGGGCAAGAATAGAGAGAGATGCAGAGGTAGCTGCACAAAGGGCAGAAGAGAGGAGAAGAGAAGAAATTTCTCAAGGAAAACGAGTGTGGAAATATAAGAGAAGATTTCACAAATCCAAGGGTGGCTCTTCAGGCATTTCCATCAGAGAACATGTTCAGAAAATTGAAGAAGAAAGAGCTAAGGGTGGCCCCAAGAGCATTGACCAAGACAAATTCTTCTACTCAGACTCTGAACTATCTGACTATCCTGACGAAGATTACTTTGCCACAGCCTCTGGAGCAAATTTTGAAAATAATTACACCCTCTCCTTTAGAAACTTCTCAGAGTACCAAGAATACTTAGCTAATCATGACATTTCTGATTTTAATTTTGATTTTGAAATTTATTTTGAAAGGCCAACATATGAATATGAACTTGAAGGCTCCGACTCTGATAAGTCAGAATGAAATATATTTTTGATCTGAACATCATTATATTACATGCACTGTACATGCATTGCTATTATTTTATGTTCTGATAAATGCTTATACTGATATGTGTTCATGCTCTGAATGTACTTTAATATATACGGTTTACTTATGTTTTGTCATCATCAAAAAGGAGGAGAATGTTAGAATCTTAAGTTTTGATGAAGACTGACCCCATAGATAGCATAAGTAAATAGAATGTAAAGTTACCTTTGTAATTAACAAGTAAATCCTGATAGGTAATAAATCACTATCGCTAGAGCTAGAACCTATCGCTAATAGATAAAAAGGTATAGCAAGTAAAGACTTAGAAATAACAAGGTTAATATCTATCACTAAGTCATTTACTATCGCTAGAGAATATTCTATCGTTAGAAGTTCATTGAGAACATTGATAAATGAAAGAAAGAACAACTCGCAGAAATATGAACAAAGTCCTTGAGCTAATATAATCAGCTAGCGATAACAGGTTGAGCTATCGATTACAGAATTCCTAAGATAATAAACATTCTAATAGCTAGTGCCTGAACAAATGAGTTAACTAGCGATAACATAGTTGCTAGCGCTAACAAGTTCAGCTATCGATAATAGGATAACTTAAAAAACCTTTGAATATTCGCATAACTGTATCCTTTAAGCTAATGAGCAATCTACTAGCGATAATGGAATTAGCTATCGATAGAGAATGTTTTTGAAAATACCTTAGCTAATATATTGTCTCTATCTTGTTGAGCTAATGAAATACCCTATCTATAACATCCACTGCATGAGTATTTGTTTCAGCTAACAGCTTAAGTGCAGGACTCACACTGTCAAGATAGCGATAGCAAATTATGCTAGCGCTAATGAAAAAGCTGACATACAAGTACAGTGGCAGGTAGCAGCAGGATAACGTTACTCACAGTCTCTCTCTCTTATCTTATCCTCTGCAAAATCAGTTGAAGCATGAAAAGGAAGAAAAGGTGCTAACAGCTAGTTCTCCAAGTCTCGAACGGATAGAAAAGGATTCCACCATATATAAAGACTTGAAGACATCTGAGTTAGTAAGCTAGCGAACACACGACGCAAGATGATATGAAATGAAAATCAGAGGCTCTGCACAGAAAATCAGACGTATTCAAGTGAGCCCAGAAATGATGAGTCGAGCGCATTAGAAAAGAAGAATTAGAGCACATTCATTGTTCAAATTCTTAAGCTCAAATTTGTATTTCATCCTACTTTACTCTGTACTTAAGTGTTTACCACAATCAGTTCATTAAGTGAACATTTTTATTGAAATCCTCTACTGTTTGAGGTTGTTCTGAAAGCTTGGTGCTTTAGAACAGGGATATTACCTTACAGGTAGTAAGGGGGAGTGTTTAGAGGAATTCTAAAACTCTGTAAAGGTTGGCAGGTGAACCTGTGCTCGTAAAACCTGTGGTAGGCTTCTCTTGTGCCCGGTTTAAACAAGAGGGTAGTGGAAATCTCAGGTGGAGCCTGAGGACTGGATGTAGATCTGGGTTGACCGAACCAGGATAAACTCTTTGTGCATTATCTCTTCCCTTAACTCTCTTAGTTTCCAGCATACCAAAATTATTTACTCTTCAGTGCATTTCATGTTTTGAAATATTCTCTGTGATAAATCTTAAAAAGATTTCAAAGATCGACATCGCTTGTGTTTTGTGCAAAGAATTTACAAGTTTTTATTCTGTCACCCAATTCACCCCCCTCTTGGGTGACAGCCAGCACTAACAGAAGCCACGGCGAGCAACAGAGTTTTCTGGAACTTTGCCTTTGAGCTCGCCGCGGCGAGGCCGCGGCGAAGTACTGATGATTCTGCCTCTTCCTTCATTTTCTTCTTCAGCTCCGTCCAGAATTCTTCGCTGCAACTTGGCTCCTTAATTTGGGTATTTTCTTCTATGACCTGCATATAAAATGAACCTAAGGTAGCATTAGAATGTTCTTGAAAATGGGTTAAACAATAAATGATACTAATGATGCCCAAATTGCCCTTGACTAGAACAAACTCCAACAAAGTGTGCAAAAGTCAGAAATGAACCTAATTAAGTGCAATTACCCCAAGAACATGCAATAATCTAATGATTTTATCAATGAAAAGTGTATAAAAATATGGTGCAATCATTTGCCCCACACTTAGACCTTTGTACTCCTGGACAAAGGGTACAATGCAAAGAAGAATGGTTTTAACCAATCAATAATCTCAAGCTAGCATGAATCATGATCAAGAATATGCAAAGGGAGAATTGGCAAAGCAATGGGATAAGCAACGGCAAAGAGGACTCTCAAGATAATAGTGTCTCACTCTCCTTACCTTATGTGGGGTTTTTCACAATCAACTTGCTCAAACGACAATTTACCATAAGCTTGTAACTACTCTAATATCTCCACCCATGCATACAATCATGTATGAATCAAAAGGACTTGTAGGGTTGAAATGATGGAAAAGGCAAGATGGATTGCATGTTATGGAAAAGGAAAAGTTGCAATGCAATTCAGTGTCACTATTGGAGTACATAGCACATAAGAGCAAAATTTCAACAACAATGATGCCACACCAAGAAATGCCTTATTCTTCAAACCTTCATTTTCTTCTTCTTCTTTTTTTTTCTTTTCATTTTTCTTTATTTTTATGCACACTTTTCTATTTGCTTTTTTTTTCTTTTCAACACTTACATGGCATTAACAACAAACAAAAGTGGCTCAAACTTAATGCTTCTTCACAAAATTCACATTAATGCATTACAACCAAGGAATGGTTCAAAGTGGGTGAACAATGAAAAATGTCATGTTATGGGCTTGTGTTTGGGAAAATGTGGTGATGAAATGAATGCCTAAATCATCTTCATGCATGAATGCAATTTAGCTTTGACAAAGAGTAGAGACAAGTTCTAGAAATTGAATGATCAAGCAAGTATACACTCTTGAAATGAAAGTAGGCCCAAAAATCTCACAACAAGGTTAACCTCAATTGCGAATTGAACATCCAATTGCAAGGCCAATTAACACAATGCATATGCTTGAAAATAACTCATCACTAGCTCTTGAAAATTGAAAGGCTAAACTGCATAATTCTTTGAATTCTTCCCATTGCTCATGAAGCTCATTGGTCAAAAGGTTAAGGTCCATTCTTACTCCATGGTTTTCAAAAATTGTTGCCACACTAGGTTTTCATAAAACAAGTTTCAAAAATGGATAGAAAATGCAACTAAGTCCTCCTTTGCAATGAATGCGACCCTCCATCACAATGAAAGACTAAGGAGCAAAATGTACCTTGGTTTTGAAAATTTTTTGACAAAAATTTCCTCTAATGTGGCATAACATCATAACATGATAAAATCAATAGATCAAGTAGTAAGACTACCTAGTCCCCCCCCCCACACTTGAAATTTACATTGTCCTCAATGTTGAAAATTACCAAACTACCAATTGACTTATCCCTGGTGAAGAGGAAAGTTGCGAAGTCCAATCATAAGATTGGAGCACAACACGTCCCTACACATAAGGGGAGAGAAGAGGAGACAAGTGCAATCAATAGTTGGCATGTTGGAAAAAACGCAAATCACAGGACAAATGCATATCACAAGTGAAAATGACAGAAAGTTTCAATGCCATAGGGTATTTTATTTAATGAAAAAGTCCTAATTCCTACTTTCTACTAGGATGCTCCCTCCCCCACACTTGTTCAATGCAATGACAGTAAAATATCAACCAGCCAGTCCAGAATGCATGAAAGTAAACAAGATAAGGAGAAGAAGCAACCTGGCCTCAAGGAGGCTTTGCAACCGGTCCATGGTAGAGCTTGAGGAGATGCCCATTTGACACAAATTCTTTCCCGGTCTCCTCTTCAATGAGCTCCACCATCCCATACTTGTTGACCTTTGTTACTTTGTACGGCCCGAACCAATTGGATGTGAGCTTCCCATGACCATGGCGAAAGCGGGCTTGGTACATAAGAACTTGGTCGCCAACTTTGAAGCTGCGGTTGAAGATCTTGCCATCATGGATCAACTTGGTCTTTTCCTTGTAGAGCCTTGAGCTCTCATATGCCTGAAGGCGCAGTTCATCAAGCTCTTACAATTGAAGGCATCTTTCATTTCCGGTGGCATCCAACTCCCTATTGCATAATTTGACGGCCCAATAGGACTTGTGCTCCAACTCAACCGGCAAATGACAAGCTTTACCAAAAACCAACCGGTATGGAGACATGCCTAAGGGTGTCTTGAATGCGGTCCGGTATGCCCATAATGCATCTTCAAGTCGATCACTCCAATCTTTTCTTGATGGCTTCACGATTTTCTCAAGAATGTGTTTTATATCCCTGTTGGACACCTCCACTTGGCCATTTGTTTGGGGATGGTATTGGCTAGACACTCTGTGGGACACCCCATACTTAGCAAGCAAGTTATCAAGAAGCTTGTTGCAAAAGTGGGTTCCTCGATCACTTATGAGGCCTCTTGGTACTCCAAATCTACTAAAGATGTTAGACTTGAGAAACTTAGAGACCGTGGGTGCATCGTCTTTTCGGGTCGGGATAGCTTCTACCCACCTAGAGACATAGTCTATAGCAAGTAGGATATAAGTGAAATCGGAAGAAGGTAGGAAAGGTCCCATAAAGTCTATCCCCCAAATGTCAAAAATCTCACAAACTAGGATGGGTCGTTGGGGCATCTCATGTCGTTGGTCGGCTACCAAATTGGCATTACCGGTGCGATCCTTGATGTGAAGATTAAACTCTTGTAACAAAAGTATCCACCGAAGAAGTCTCGGCTTAGAGTGTGGCTTTGTGAATAAAAACTTTATAGCTGCATGATTAGTATAAATGACAACCACAGAATGGAGCAAGTATTGTCTAAATTTGTCTAATGCAAAGACTATGGCAAAAAGTTCCTTTTCAGTGGTGGTATAATTCCTTTGTGCACAGTCCAAAGTCTTAGATGCATATGCTATGACATGTGGTGTCTTGTTGCTCCTTTGACCTAGCATGGCGCCAACCGCATAGTTGGAAGCATCACATGCTAGTTCAAAGGGCAATGACCAATTGGGAGCAAGAAGAATATGAGGCTCCAAAAGACTTTTCTTTAATGTTTCAAAAGCCATTTTACACTCATCATCAAAAACAAATTCGACGTCTTTTTGCAGCAAATGAGAAAGAGGCAATGCAATTTGGGAAAGACCCTTGATGAAGCGTCGGTAAAAGCCTACATGTCCCAAGAAAGAGCTGAGCTCTTTAATACAAGTGGGATAAGGCAAGGACGCAACCACCTCGGTCTTAGCTTTATCGACCTCAATGCCTCGGCTAGAGACTAGGTGGCCTAGAACTATGCCATGTGTGACCATAAAATGACATTTTTCATAATTAAGCACCAAATCCTTCTCGACACACCTAGCTAGCACTCTCTCAAGACTATTCAAGAAAACATCAAAAGAATCACCAAAAATAGTGAAGTCATCCATGAAAACTTCCAAGCAATCATCAAACATATCAGAAAAGATGCTCATCATGCAACGTTGGAAGGTGCCCGGCGCATTGCATAAACGAAAGGGCATGCGCCTATAGGCAAAAGTACCGAATGGACAAGTGAAAGTGGTCTTTTCTTGGTCCTCGGGTGCTAGAGGAATTTGAAAGTACCCCGAATAACCATCTAGAAAACAGTAATGGCTTCTTCCCGAAAGCCGTTCCAACATTTGATCAATGAATGGAAGCGGGAAGTGGTCTTTTCGGGTGGCATCATTCAACTTCCTATAGTCAATACACACACGCCAACTATTTTGCACCCTTGTTGGAATAAGTTCATTGTTTTCATTTTTCAAAACAATGATTCCGGACTTCTTAGGTACCACTTGGACCGGCGAAACCCACTCACTATCTGAGATCGGATATATGATGCCGGCGCTTAGGAGTTTTGTGACCTCCTTTTTACCACATCCAAAATGAGGGGGTTAAGCAGCCTTTGAGGTTGCCTAAGAGGCCTAGAATCCTCTTTAAGTAAAATCCGATGGTTGCAAATAGCGGGGTTCATACCCGGAATATAAGCCACTGTCCAACCCAAAGCCTTGCTATATTTTTTCAAAACATCAAGCAATTTGACCTCCTCAATTGCACTCATGGTATTAGAAATAATAACCGGCAATTTTTCATTGGGGGCAAGAAAAGCATATTTAAGATTGCTTGGTAAAGGCTTTAATTCCAAAATGGGTGGTTCCAAAACAGAGGGAACAAGAGTAGGAAGAGTTAAAGTGTAAGAAGAACTCCCCTTTGTAGACCCAATTGGAAAAGGTGGATTAGGCTCAATAGACCCCATCACTTGTGCATTAGTCTTCCCAAGAGCCGAATCAACACTTGGTTGATCTATCGCAGCAACTTGCCTTGGGGAAATGTCATCCATAACACCTACATCACAACTTGTAACAAGATCATTCAAATATCTAAGTGTGTGGGAAGAAATCCTGGGTCTAGGATTAGAATCAATGGAAGAGGGTTTAGAAGGTGGCCCTTTTACCACATGGTGATCCGGTCCAAAGAAGGTCAAGTGTGAAGTGGCTTTGGTTGGGGTGAGGGCTATACCCTTTGAGCTCAGATCGGCCAACTCTTGGCTTCCAACCTCAAATTCACATTCTTCAACCAACCTATGACCTGAAACATTAAGAAAACTACCATCTTCCAAAGAAATATCATCACTCATCAGAGAAATGTTAGTGGAGCTCATATCCAGATTAGCATTATCATTATCAATCAAAGAAAAATCCAAAGGGACAGAAAGTAGACAATCAACTACAAGTGAGTCAAGGTCATACACGTCATCACCTAAGGAAGAAAAAGAATGAACAGAGGGTAGGGAAGAAAAATAAGAGTCATAAGCTTCAAGTTCAGATGTGTAATCATATGAGTGCAAGCTTAATTCATGCTCCTCAATGGCATCTTCCACAGCAATGTCAATCACACTCACATATAGAAGAGAATAGTCCTCATGGGGATGTCGCATTGCTTCATACATGTTAAAGCTAATCTTATGTTCTCCCACCTCCATTGTTATCAAACCATTTTTCATATCAATTACCGATCCGGCGGTCCGCATGAAAGGTCTACCAAGAATGATAGTCGTTTCACATGGCTCACTAGCGGTGTCAAGAACATAGAAATCAGCGGGAAAAACTAAGTCTTTAACCTTAACAAGTATATCCTCAATAATGCCTTGTGGATATCGGAGTGTGCGATCGGCCAATTGTAAAATCACACTTGTCTTTTTCAAACCGGTAATGCCTAAAGAAGTGAAAATCGCACTAGGCATCACATTAATGGCCGCTCCTAAATCCAACAATGCATTAGTCACCGTCAAGTTCCCTATCGTGCAAGGGATCATAAATGATCCAGGGTCTTTACACTTGACCGGCAACTGAGGCTTGAACAAAGCCGACACACTAGGGCTCAATTGAATCCTCTCATTTGGTCTAAACTTCCTTTTATTGGTGCACAACTCTTTCAAGAATTTACAATAACAAGGCATAGATTTCACAAGTTGAAAGAAAGGCACATTCACTTGCAATTTGCTAAAAAGTTCAAGCATTTCATTTTCAACAACCTCATCATGTTTCTTTTTGCTTCTAAAGTAAGCTTGAGGAAAAGGGAGTTGAGAGATAGTTACCTCCTTGGCCGGAGGTTTGGCCAAGGTATCGTGTATGCTACATTCTCCTTTCTCATTAATGCTCAACTGCTTTGTGCGCTTTTTCTTCTCTTGAGGTTGTGCCTTAAGATCCTCCACCACTTTCTCTTTTTGAGTAAATGCTCTCCTTTCTTGGAGTTCTCTCTCCTTAGCACTTTCGGATTGCACAAACTTCATTGGGCTCAATGGTGGGCTCCATGTAGGGCTTTCCACTTCAATTTCCTCATCCACCAGTTCATCATCTTTCTCATCACTACTTGCAAAGTGAACTCTCTTCTTGAGTGGGATGGGGTTTAGTGATTTCCCACTTCTCAAATTAATGGCATTCAAGGACTTAGGGTTGATGATCGTGTTGGATGGAGTTGGGCCACTTCTCTTGGCTTGAAGCTCATTGAAAGAGTTGGAGAGCTTCATAACATAGTCCTCCAAATTGGCACTCTTAGTCTCCCATTGGCTCATACGGTTGTCCACCTTCTCAACTCTTGACTCCATACATTACTTTGTTTCGTTTGCCTTAGAGTCAATGAGACCTTCCACATGGCGGAATCCCATAGTGATAGACTTGTTCAACTCTTCAAAGTCATTAGTGGGTCTCTCTCTTCTCACAGGAGCTAGTGCTTGGGAAGACTCTCCTTAGAATTGTCTTGGAGGGTTTCCATCTTGGCGCCAACTAAACTTAGGATTTTGTCTCCACCCCTCATTGTAAGTATTAGAATAGGGGTCCCATCTTGGATTGTTCCCTTGCCTTGGTTGGAACATTGCACTACATTCTTCTGGCTTTAAGGGGCAATTGCTTGAGAGGTGCATAGGAGATGCACAATGATCACAAGAGGGAGCCACCAACTCATTTCCTACTGGACTTTGTGGGGAAGGTGGACCAGAGATCTTGTCCAATCTAGAATAGATCGCTTTGAATTCGGCCTCAAACCTCTCCAATTGAGGAATGTGAAGAGAGGTAGAGTCAACCCTTTGAAGATTTCGGATTGACCTTCTTGAACCATGTTTCTCCTTGGCCGATGCAAGCTTTCGAACTAAAGGCCATGCTTCTTCCGGTGTATAGTCAATGAAGGATCCACCGGCAGCCGCATCCAACTTGTCTTGGTCTCTTTCTATCAACCCATCATAAAAAGTGTGGGCTAACTGCTCATCCGGAATCTGATGATGTGGACACCTCTTCAAAAGGTCTTGGAACCTTGTCCAATAATCAAAGAGAGACTCATCCGGCTCTTGCATGATGGAGTTGACTTCTTTTCTCCTTGCTGATGTCCTTGTGGTAGGGTAAAACTTTGCCAGAAAAGCTTGTTTCAAGTTGCCCCAAGAGGCTAGGTCATCTGGATTGAGAGTGGGTAAGCTCATATACCATTGCTTCGCCTTGCCTTCCAGAGTGAGGTGGAACACTCTCCACATAACATCCTCCACTTCTGCTCTCGCTGGTTTCATGGTGTTGCAATGTATGAAAATTTCGTCCAAGTGGTCATGTGGTTTATCTTCCTGCAAACCATAAAATTTAGGTAAGGATTGTATCAATAAACCTTTAATTTCATAGTCAGCATTAATTGTGGGAAATGCATTCATGAATGGGTTGTGGTCAATGTTGGTTGTGGTGGCATCCCTAATGGTTCTTCTTCTTGGTTGCTCACCATCATTAAACACTTGTCCTCCCCCATTACCACCTAGATTTGGCTCTACTTGGACTTCAGGAATATGGTGCTCTCCTTCCATTTCTCTAGTATCACTATTGGTTTCTAGATCACTATCAATGCTTGACTCACAAGAAGATGGGTGTTCAACTATCAAGGATGTAACTGAGGTTCCCTCTTTCTGCGTCTTTCTCAATCTAGTAAGGTGTCTCTCAATTTCTGGGTATTCAGGGTAAAGCTCTTGGTCTCTAGTGTTCCCTCGAGTCATACACAAGGCACAGACAACAAGTGTAGACTAAGGTTCAGACAAAATTGCACTTGCACAAATTCAAGGAAAAATGGATGAATGATGATGCAAGTGAGTGTGGTATGAAGTGTATATGAAATGTGTATGATATGTATGAAGTGTGTGGTATGTACGCAAGTATGGAGGTATGGTAAGTCAAGTATTCACAAGTCAATCAAGAACAAAGAGTAAGCAATATTTTTGGTATTTTCAAGGGAAATTGGATGCTAAACAAAACAAGCAAATGTAAGCTAACCTAAATACGAAAATGACCTAAACCTAATCCTAATGACTCCTACCCCTAGTCAATAGTATCAATTGACACTTAGCTAACCTAGGGAGTAAAAAATGACTCCCCGGCAACGGCGCCATTGATTTAACCTTTTCCTTACGCCTTGGGGTTAAAATCACAATAATTACCAAGGATTGTGTAAAGTGGCACAATCTCGGATCGTTTCACTTGAGGAGTCCTTCTAAACTACCTGAGCTAACTAAATGCAATTGAAACAATAAAAAGTATGGGGGTTTGATTTTGAAAATTTATTTAATGAAACTAATGACAAATGCAATTACTTGTTTTTGGAATTTTAAATTAACGAGAGAAAAAGAGTTTGGATTAGGGGTGATTTTATAAAATGGGCTTTGGTAGTGTTTCGGTGGCTCTCACGCTTCATTAAAATTAATATTGGGAGTTAAAAGATGCACCAAGTCTAATTGAAAAATCCCCAAGCAACCACTAGGGGTCCACTAGCCCTAATTAATGACTAATCAAGCAACCACTTTCTTAGCCATCACTTAGGGTTAGTGTTAAGCTCCACTTGGTGTGTGTTGGAACTTGAGTTTTGAAAACCGATTCCTCTCAAAAAAATGTGCAAGCACAACATTCAATTGGATAAATTAAGCTACACAATCTAGCAACCACTAAAAATCATATAGCATTCATAAATCCAATAGAAAATTTAAACATACATATCATTCGATTAACATAACTCAATATCCAACACAAATGTTCCAATTCATAGACAACTAGAAAAGGAAATCATGTATCAAATCCAAATATACAAAGAGAAATGCAACCACAAGACTCAATACATAAGGAAAAGAGTATATGAGAACAAATAACTCCCCTATTTTGCCCATTGAAGCCTGAGCCACCTTCACACCACCAAAGCACCAAGATTCTAGCCTCTCATGTCCTCAAATTCGAGCCAAAGATAGCCCATGACCACAGCCTCCATGGGTGAAGAAGGTAGAAGAAGAAGTATGGTGGAAATGGAAGGTAGGAAGATGAAGAACAAGAAAATCAGCAAGAATGGAGATGGGATTGAGTGGGAAGATGAAGATTTGAGTGAGGAATGAAGGAAATGAGTGAAACCCTAGGACAGCTCTTCAATTTCGTGCTCAGGAGGCTTAGATTCTGAAGGTGGGGGTGTTTGGATCTATTTATACTGCTAAAAAACCCTAACAAATCGTGTCAGAATTTTGCTGATATCGGGGGCTCACCGCGGCGAAGCCACGGTGAGCAACAGAGTTTTCTGGAACTTTGCCTCTGAGCTCGCCTTCAGCTCGCTGCGAGCTCGCCGCGGCCTACTGATGATTCTACCTCTTCCTTCATTTTCTTCTTCAGCTCCGTCCAGAATTCTTCGCTGCAACTTGGCTCCTTAATTTGGGTATTTTCTTCTATGACCTGCATATAAAATGAACCTAAGGTAGCATCAGAATGTTCTTGAAAATGGGTTAAACAATAAATCATACTAATGATTCCCAAATTGCCCTTGACTAGAACAAACTCCAACAAAGTGTGCAAAAGTCATAAATGAACCTAATTAAGTGCAATTACCCCAAGAACATGCAATAATCTAATGATTTTATCAATGAAAAGTGTATAAAAATATGGTGCAATCAGTCAGATTGGGTCTAAGGTGAATCAAGTCGAAACAACCTAAGCTAGGAAAATTCTAGCGCCCTCTCCGTGGTCCTCGCTGTGGGGTGCTACGACGAGGACAATAAAATATCTGGCCGTAGGGATGGCCATGGCCTGGTACAACGAGTTGCATCAAAATTTCCTCCCTTTGACTTTTCTTGCTTAATCCCCAATCTTTTCACCCTACAATGATAAATTCAAGCACATGTGAAGCATCTCAATTCCAGAAATAATTAATGCATGAGTTTAGATCCTAAAATGCTAAGATTAAGATCAATACGCAGAAACTCAATGCTCTTGGAATTTAAATTCTAAAGTTCCTAAACAACCATGAATTAGCCTAAAAAATTCATTAATTCAACTTAATTAGTTGAGAAAAACATATTATTATCAACTGTAATCAATCAGTATGAGACTACGGATCTCTAGTTCATGCAATTTATTGTGGAGTTTTATACTCTCTGAAACTGGAATTTAATATTTCCCAGTGCCTATAAGTAATTGAGTGGAAACACCATGGCATAGTTATATTAGAAATCAGGTAGGTAGAGACCGATTGTCTCCAGTCATCCAATTAATAGTCTATCCAAAACCCATCTTAAACCTACCGGTAATTGCATGGAAGTGCTGAGGGCGCAATTAAAATACAAAGGAAGTGCTATATTTGTAATACTTATTATAATTTTATGATTTATTATACATGATTATGAATGAGATTAGCTACTAATGAAATTCCCCCAAATGTCACCCTTTTGGCTATTGTTTTAGCATAAGCGACTTGTAAGATGCTAGCTAAGATGGAGAAGTTAACTTAAAATTAGTGAGGAGGAAGAAGGTAATATAGAAGGGCATGGATATTTGTAATATCCTGACTTAAATACTTTTCAATTCATCTAAGTTGTCATTTGAATGGAAAACTGTGATAGCAAGAGTTCAAGTTACTAAGCCATTTATGTAAAAGGCTATCATAATTAGAAAGAACTTTCCTTACTTGATAAAATCCTATCCATGATAGAAAATAGACATTGAACTATCATGGATAATAAAACTTTGCTTATCATTTTCTAAAGTTAACCATGCTAGAGAGAAGCTACCTAACATGGCTAATAAAGATCAACATATCTTCAACATCCAACTATGCTAGAAAATTCACACATAATATAGTTATTTAAAAAATTTTGAAATCATTTAATTGATAACCATTTTAGAAATGAAATAACTAACAATGTTATAAAGTTATCTTATATAAATAGATAACTATGTTATAAATGGTTTACACTGACATAGTTTATAAAGATCATTGTGAATCATTTTCATAGTTTAACCATGTTAGAAACTAACATGGTTATTTAAAATCATTCTTATGTCACAAAATACCTTTTTATACAATATTGAACAAATACAAACATTCACATTACTGATATATCTATAACCATTCATCACATATAGATAATTCCTTACCTACACACCACCATTATGACCATGTAGCCACTTACCATTAGTATTTGATCATCATGATCAACTATCATTTTGTGATTTATGCCACCCCTACCGTATACCACAGTTAACATACTCAACATAGTATTCCACATCTTATAACATTAACATATATTTCAAAATGCCAAACAACACATAATAATGACATTACACCAAGTTAACATCACATAGTTCATACATCTTCCATAACAATCCCATTCATAATAACCTAACAGAGTATATGACCTCAGGCTGCCTCCTGAATACACATTGGCTTGAGGATACTAGATAGTAATATTTATAAAAATCATCCAAGTATCATCAAATAGAAATCCCAAAGAAAAAACAGTTTAGAGTAACATATGATTGTGGAAGTGTAAATGTGGCCTAACAAGTGGCAAATATATGCTCAACAGGATTAGTTTACGACTGGCCCTTCCTTGCATTGATAACACTAGATCCTTAGAAGACCTGTATGGTCTATAGTAATACTAACAAGTATGGATCATGACCCAATACAAACATTCACTTCTAATATAGTTATTCATTCCAGGTCCTCAGAAGAACTATATGGTCTATAGTAATAGTAACAAGTATGGATCAAAATGTATCCTACTTTGGTAGGGTGGAGTGGTATTGATGTTTTTAGTTGTTTGAGTTAGAATATTCAGGTTACCATGTATGAAATTATTCTTCTTATCAACGTAGGCCAATTAATTATTTATTAGTCAGTTATGCGCACTAGTTTCACAACCAGCTCAATTATATGTAAGAGTTGTGGGATAGAGTATCAATTTTACATTTAACTATATATTAGTGGGCCTAAATGGAAAATGTTACTCATATGGCATTTCAGTGGCACATATGTATAATTGACTTGAAAGTCCAGAGAATTATGCATTTCAAACCAGATTAAGATTAGATGTTAAGGTTGAAAAGGGAGAAAGGCTCGATAAAAAATGAAGGCACAAGCATAAAGTTATATATGGTAGAAGGTATAGGCGTTCAAGAGGATTAGAATGATTTATGAGAATGGAAACCATATAGTATTATTTTCAGAAAACAAGTTTCAAAATAAATAAATCCCTTAGATTGAAGTTATAGAAAGCCCAAATCAAACGGGTAGAGTTATATGGAGAATTAAAGAAAACTTTTGGAACTTGAGGTGTAACAATAGAACATAAACGAATTAAGAATTTGAGGTGAAAAGGAGTTTAGTGTAATAAGATAAAGTAGCATTGAGAGAGATATCTCTAAATAGTACAAGAAAACCAAAGAAAGATGTGAAGAACCAATATTAAGAGTTTTAGTCTAAGGATGATTGTTTTAATTTTGACGATTTATTTAACAAGGGGAGAATTGTAACACCACGAAATTTGGAAAAGAGAATATAATGAGTTATTTGAAGTCTTGATGTATCATTTAATAGTTTTAAAAGCCTTATAAATAAATTTATAAAGTCAGTGTTATTTTAAAGGATTCTTGAGGCTTTTTCCTTCTGATATTGACGAAGAGTGGTTAGAGGATAAGTTTTAATATGAGTATTTCAGGGAAATTATCTTCAAGTTTAAAGAAACCTATAGTGGAAGAAAATTCATAATTTGAAATAAGAATTTATTTCTAGAAATTATTTCAAAACAGGGGACGAAATTGAAACAAAGAAAGATTGAAGGATAAAAGTGTCACATGGGTATATTTAACCCATCAACCCACCTCTACTCTCCTCATTTCTGATTTCACGACAGAAACAGGGAGGGAAAGGAGGCCGAAACCCACATGCAAGTGCCAATTTAGATTAAGGTGAGTCATATAAACCTTCTTCCATGTTCAATCTCATGGATTTTTGTGGTTTAGGGGTGAGAGTAGCGACTGAAACTGAAGTAAAGGTAAGGGAAAATTTTGATAAAGTGAAATTAGATATGGGTTGAAACTTAAATAGATCATATTTGATTTTATATTATTGTAAGAGTTGTTGCATGTGGAAAATAGTCGTTTTCCCTTGGGTTGACAAACAGTGGTTGTGTTTTTTTTTTTTTTTTTTGAATAGGTTTTGGATTCTCTGAAATTTAAGCTTAAAGAAAGTAAATTAAAGTTGTTTAATATATTATAAAATTGACGATATATGGTTGCACAGATAAATAAATTATGTACTGAGACTTTTAAATATAGGTTTAGGTTGTGAAATTGTGGCTGGAATTTTCAGAGTTGTTGAAGACATATTATTTGAACAATTCTTTATGAGTACAATGCTGGTATGATTGTTACATGGTTGTTTTAGTGCTGGGTGGTGCTGTTCAGTTATCCTAAGTTGCTGGCATAAGGTTTTATGTGAGTCTTTGTGGCTTGATTTACACTTGTTTATGTGTGTGTGTGGGTGGTTTAAGTTATTAATTGAATCTAAAATATTTTCCAGCCTTCAAGATAGGGTCACGCCACCCATAAAGAAAGGCAATAAGGTGTGTCATTTTTCTGAATATAATAAGCACATACATGTGAGTGTGGTGGCGTGATAATTTGGATTGGATAGAGATGTACTTGAGTTGCTTAAGTACCAGGTAAATGAATGAGTTGCTATAATGTTTGAAGCTTTGATGACTAACATGCAGTGGTGGAAATTTTTAAGATTGTTTGATACCCAAGACTGGAGGAGGAACACCTCATTTTCTCTTATATCCTTTTCCCTCCTTTTTTTTTTCTTAATAACCACTAGATCTTCTTTCAATGTTTCAGATTTGGATTTATACAAAATCTATTTTAATTGATTTTCAATAATGATATTATAAACACCAAATCTGAACTAATGAAAGAAGATCTAATGGTTACTAAGAAAAAAAAGGAAGGAAAATGATATAAAAGAAAATGAGGCGTTCCTCTTCGGTAGACCAGTTATATAAGGGTAAATTGCTATTTTGAGAATAAAATGAATATTTGAAGCTAATTAAAACTGATTGAGATTTTGAAAGTCTATATAGAAGTTTAATGCGTTATAATTAGAAGATTTGAATGTGGTCTTAAGAAATAATTCAAAACTGGAAGGTTTAGATTAGAATAGAAGTCTTGAAATTTATTATGAATATAATTTTGGATTCCAAACTGATTAAAGAAATGTTTACTGCTGATGAAATGCCCAAGAGTTAAATGAGCAGCATAGGCTACGGAAAACTGGTACAGGGATTGTGTCTGAAAATTTCCAAGAAGCTTAAATGTCTACATGCTCACTAAGAATGGGATGCAAGTGCTATTGTATATGAGTAATAGGAAAATAATATTAAGTTTTCATGATGAGGTATGTAATGATAATTAGAAGCTGGAAATATTCTATTTCATAAAAGATATTTGGATAACTATAGAGAAGCTATTATAACATGGTAAGAGTGGATTATTTTTAGTCTAGGAGCTGATTTAAAGTTCTGTGATATGTTTTAAAATTTGCAGAGTGAATTTAATCACAAGTGCCTGTTTTGAATTCGATGCTGAGAGAAGGATATGATTTTACTGTTGGAGACAGCTAAGTGAGGATGGAATTAATGTCAAGAATATGAAATCAATATGAAGGATATTGTTTTGACATTCTTAACGTGGAACCAATCTTTGAAATAAGAATCTAACTAAGAAAGCTAAGCTATTCAATCAGAGCTAGAGTTTAGGAATGTTATAATTTGTGTTGATGGATTGGTTTCATCCCCTTTGTTCGGACCATTCCCTTTTTAGTCAACGGAAGATAAATTTCTTTAGCTAATGATTTTAATAAACTGGATGGAATATGAGAATGAGAAATACATAAGAAATGAGCATCTAGCAAGATACAACGCGAGAGTGACATCAAATACATATAGATTAGTATAAGTTTTAATTTATATATATATACATAGGGTTTTGTTTCTGGTGAGCTCTCCTCAAGAGCTTAAGCCAAAAGAAGTTCTTAAATGTTGGTGTGGTCACGTACCAAGTTATAGCTCAATTATATCTTATACTTGCATACTATTCCCCATATTATTATCATTCACAATATTTCAATAAGCATAAGAATTAGTTATGTTTAACTCTTATAAGGCATCCATAAGTGTATAATTATGTGTAGCTAGTAGGCATTCGCACTAGTTACATTAACCCGGCCACTAATATGTATATCGTGAGGTTCTTTCCTTTTGCAAGGCATCCATTGTGCTTGATCATGTGTAGTTGGTTGGCATACGCACCAGTTACATTTGTAACACCTGCTTTTTATTATGATATACTAAGGCTTTTTAATTAATTTAAAACTACTTTGTAATTTCAGGAGCCCCAAAACCTAAATATGTTTCAACTTTTTCTTTGAAATGCTTCGTAAAATCTGTTCTTCCAAAGAATAGGCTTTTATGACAAATTGTAAAATTTATAAACTACTATTTAAATTATCAAGTGGTTTATAAATCAATTTAGTCAGATTCCATCCTTAATACTTGACTATATGTAGCAGTGCTTGGGGAGCCAAAAATAATAATTATTATAATATATCTCTATATATATTTGTAATTCTATCTATCATTAGTATAACAAATAATAATAATAACTTTGTTATCTCGATAGCCTATTACCTTTGCTTGGGGTCAGACCTCCTTATGGAGGAAGGATACAACAAGAAAAATAATTATACAAATAAAATTATTCTGCCAAGCATAAGTGAAATAAAATACCATAATTATAGTACTAATACATTGAAGTTAGTAGGTATTCCTACTTTTCAATACTACCTTCTTTCTCAGCTAGATTCTCCCAAGCTGCTATGTTGAAACATGTCAAGAAAGGGTGAGATTTTTGGAAATCTTAGCTGCAGTTCATTTCATTCATTACTATATATAACAATCCATAAACTTATACAAATATTATAATAACAATTATCCTTATAAATTGTGTGCTCTTAGCACAAACCAACCATTTAATAGGTTTGAGGTTGATAATAGTGGGGTCTCTGTTGTATGCATGGTTTCTCTTTCATAATAGTTAAGTTACGATTATTAATCTTGCTAGGGGTATTGACCCACCTAGCCATGGAATACTCTAAAAAGAAAATGAAAGGATTAAATGCTTACCATACTCTAATAAAGCTGCGACTTGGTTACCAAAATATACCAACTTCTTTCCTTTACACTATCTTCATGAACTTGTACCACTATCAAAACCTATTATAAATAATAAAGTAAATTAATACTTATACTTCTATATATACATATTACGTCTTTCTTAGGTCATAATGTGCTTGATACTATCCCATTCTTTATATCTTGCCCCTTTAAGATTAAAAAGTCACTTATAAACAATATATTCCAATTAATCTTTATGATTCTCAATATTTGACTAATAATTACCTCAAGAATACTTCTTTTAAGGATTCTCTACCAATTTTAAGGGTTAAGGTCCATTTTTGCCCTGGAGTAACCACAAAAGAGCATTGAGTGTAACATCCTAGGAAATTATTGAGGATTTGTGGAGGTGATTAGGAATTGATTAATAGGAATTCATGAATTATTGGAATATTTGAGGAATTTGAGGTGTTTTGGAGGATTTTTAAAGGCTTAGTTATTCCCTTATTTTAAGGATAATAATTTGAGGAAATTATTCTTGGGATAAAAAAGGTTGCTATGGGAGAAAATAAATAGAGGATATAATAGGTAAATTTTTGAATGTGAAAAGAAAATATTTAGTTCAAAATAAATTTCTTATTTGAGGATTTTAGGGCCTTATAGTCTAATTTTCGTACCCCACTTTATTTCCTTTTTCTTTTCTTCCTTTTCTTCTTCACTCCGTAACCTCTCCCTCGTCCCTCTCTCTACTTTTGTCTTCTCTTACTCCGTCGCGTTTCCACCGGTCATAGAGGGAGAAAGCCGATTCCGAAGGTACAGCTCCTCCCCTTACCTTCTCCCCCTTCCTTCCTCTCTTTCTCTTCTCTTCTCCCTCTCCTCATATACTGCGCCGTCGTCAATTTTGGGAGAGGAGTTTTCCAGCAAAAACTTGCCGAAACTACCATCTACCACCACTATTATAGCTCTCTTACCTTTAACATCCTTCCTCTACCTATTTCTAGTTAGATCTGCGAGAGTAAGCTTTGAATGTGCCTAATCCTTCCCAGAGTCTTTGATGGCTTTCCTCATTGCTTCTTTCTTTCTAGTATCACTAGTGGATGGAGGAGCATCAAACAGATCGTTGGTGTCCCTGGAGTGATGTGATTGACCAGTGAATGACACTCTCTTAAAGGAAGACTTTGTCTGTTGTTGAGAAGAAGATTTTTCTCAATCTACCATGATTTGTTTCTCAAAGCAATTCGGTGCAGTTCTGAGAGTAAACGCTGGATACTTTAGAGGCAATGACATTGTGTCCTTCACAACTTTAGGAATACATCATGGCTATTTCTGAGGGGAATTACTCTTTCCTTTCCTTTTCTTGCTATCATAACTCATACCAGGCAATATCATTTTAGGAGGAGGCATCTTTGAATTTAAGAGGATGGACAGGTGTGAATTAAAACAATAATTCTTAGGAAATTTTGAAATTGGGAGAAAATAACGGAGGATGCAAGGGTTTAGCCGAAAATGATGCTAGAGATGATTTTGTGTGAATGCAATAGTGAGTAACAGTCATATGCAATAGTTACATTTATATACAAGAAGAGAAAAGTTACCATTGGGAAGCTTAGTTGATGGATGCATCAACCATTGATGGTTACCTGAAAAACTTTTGCTCAATGGAGGGTTTTGATGCTAGAATGATTCTCATGTTTAATACTTGATTGCTAGTTGATTTATCAAGTCTTCCTTCCTAAACGCTTGATAGTTAAAACGGCTATTGATGGTTGTGTGACAATTGATGGTTATAACAGAGAGTAGGTGAGTATTGAATGCAGGAAGTATTGATTGCTTGAGAGTGTATTCAATGTATTCAATCAATGACTTCACCAACTTCTTCACCAATGGCTTTTATAGATGTCTCTGGAATTCTGCCCGTTGGTGAGTTTATAGCCATTATGTAGCTGATGTGATGAGAGATAATAAATCTTGATGGAGTGTTAAGTTGATGGTGTTCTTGTGTTTCATTAACTCCCTTGTACTAGGTTAGCTTCAGTTCTTCTCTCTTCATTAATTGTAGAAAGCAAATATAGTTTCAAACTGCTTAAATATTGAATCTGTGTGAGTAATGTTAACTTCAAAAAATAGGTCTGACATACTCTGTATAAAAGGCTAAACATTGTACTTGAAGCAAATTCATCGATAGATCGATTATAAGGCTCTATTCGATCACTACTTCTGTTCTCTAATCGATCACACATAGATTAGGCTTAGATTAGGACCTGCATCACTTGAACATGAGATTAGAATGCAGTTATAGAATGCCACGCCTGATCGATCACAGCGTACCCTGATCGATCATGCTTCATTGATCGAATAGGCTTAGGTTATATTGGCCTTGTTTCGTTTAATCCTAGATTTTCATAAACGATCACAGGACATCACTCACATACTTTCTGATCGATTAGGCAACTATGAACGAATAGGCTAAGATACTTTGAATTGCAACTAAGGCTTCTTGATCGATCACAGGGGGTCCTGATCGATCATGTCCTTTTACTCGATCATGCTAAGATTACTAAGTTTGATTTCCAATTAAGTTCAAGCTTCTCTAATCGATCACAGAGCATCCTAATTGATTAGGCAGCCATACTTATATTCATTCTAACCTTATCTTGATCGATCATAACCTTAGATTCTTAATTGATTATCTCTCCCTGATTGATTAGGCAATGACTTAGGATTTTTATCAAATTATTCTAAGTTCATTCCAGTTCTAAGTCCAATCTTTTTTTATGCCTGAGTTATGTTTAGTTATCATCAAAACCATTATTCTAACATTCTCCCCCTTTTTGATGATGACAAAACATAAGTTATAATCTTGATTAACAGAAGGCAAAAATAGACAAGTAATAATCTGATAAACATAGAAACTTGTTGATAAGCATTATAAGTCATACATTCCAACTGAAGATATTATAAACATAATAGAACACATAACAAGTATATCAAAAACATCTACACAAAAAATTAAGAAGTCATATAATATGAATGATGCAAATGCAAAATGGTAGATGCAAGTGAGGGGGCTTTTTCTGGTTTATTATGAGTCAGAATCACTCGAGCCCTTCCCATACTTTGGCTTTAGATCATAATCTCCAGACTCAGAGCTATATCCTCCAGAATCAGTTGATGCCACTTCTCCTCGAACTTTTGGTTCAGGCTTAGCTTTCTTCTTTCTTGCTGGAGCTTTCTTTTTCTTAGGAGATGGAGGCTTGGACTGAGCAATAATCTTCTCAAGGTAGCTCTGTTGCTTCTGCTTCTTCATTGGAGGAGGCTTGGATGATTTTTCCTTAAGAGCAGCCTTCCTCTTAGATTTAGCCTTAGGAGCAGGCTTAGGTTCCTTAATTTTTATTCCTTTTGCAGCCCTGGAATTTCGTTGTCATTCTTCCTGGAGGCTTAGGAGCAGCCTTCTTGACTCTTTTCCCTTTGACAATAGACTAAACCTTTGGCCCTTCTTCTTCTTCATCAGATTTCAAAAAGGTGGGAGGTAGTTTGAATGGGGTCCTTTTCATCGATCTTTTCATCAAGCTTGGCTGGATTCTTGTAAGTCACATGCCTCTAGACTCCCCAACTTGGAATCACAGCCTTAGGCAGATTTGCTTCTATCATAGCTCTTGTAATGGCTCTTACAACATCTCTAGCTTCTCCTTCTTGTTGGCTCCTGTTCACTCTTTCAACAAACTCTTCCACTTGTCGATGAAGATGAGGCTAAGTGTCTACTGATACTGGCTGTGGCTCTTGGTATACTACCATAGCCATGCTTAGATCCTCCTCTTGTTCTTCTAGCACCACACTTTCATTTGCAGGAGCAATGTTGGAGGGTCCAGGCTCTTCATGAGTCACATCTTCCACCACGGCTTGCTCTTTCATGCTTAATTTGATTCCTTCTTCCAGCTCATGAATCTTTGGAAGAATTTAGCTCAATGTGGCATTAGGAGAAGCCTCTTTGGGGGCTTGAGTGGCTTGAGGCTTGGTTACAGATAGGGCTTGCACATCTTCTTCAAAAATGTCTATAACAGGCTTCTGAATCACCTCAGAAGCAATAAGGACAAGATGGCAGCAGCTTCAATGGTCTTTTCTTGGGCAATGCTACTCTCCCCCTTTTTGTAAGCATAAAAAAGGACATATGGAAGGATAGGAGATGAGGTGACTTTTGCTTTACCCTTTCTGGCATAGGTGAGGGAATGGTCTGGTCTAGGAGTGTATTGGATAGGAGAGGGATGTTGTGGAGTAGTTTGGTAGGCTAGCGTAGGTGTTAGTTCTGATTGAGGTTGTAGAAAGGAGAAGAGTGTTTGTAGAAAGGGAAGTGGATTGGGGAAATTTGTGAGCTTCTTGTCTAGGGAAGGTTTCCAATGGTGAGCCAGGAAGAGCAATGTCAAATTTTGCTCTAAAGATTTCCTTAAGTCCAGCAAGTCTATTGTGGATGAACTTGTTCATGTTAACCACCTGATCATAACCAGCATAGAGGTCTCTGATATGTTGATAGAGCCTTGGCATCATCTCCATGTCAATGGTCTTAGAAATAGACTTGACCATATGAGCCTGTTGCAGCATGTAACTCTCCTCAATTTTGCTCATGAGCTCAGGTATTAAAGAAGCCTTTAACTCCTTTGAGACCCTTTTTGCGACTTCTCCAATTAGTTCTTCAGACAATGTAGCTTTGGCAGAAGCAAACAAGGATGGTTGAGAAGTTTGAGGAGTGGGCCTCATCATGTCCTCCCTAAGATTGATCTTTCTCCTCAGGGACCCTTTCTTGATCTTAAGGTTGAGCACTCCTTGGTACAGATTGTTGAAAGTGAGAATGTCACATCTGGGAGTCTCAATGTTCTTGTACCCCTCTAAATACCATATCAGGTTGTTGGCAAGAATGTAGGAAATATATTAAGGAAATGGGAGTGGAGTCTTAGCAGATTTAGACCTCTTGAACTTGAAAAGCTTCTCACAAATCAGTTGGCCAGGATTGATGGGGATCTTGTTGATTAGTATTGGTAACACAGGATTATCTATCTCCAAAATCTGAGTGAAGTTGCTTACTTTGTTCACCATGCATCTTAAATAGGCGTAGTGAATTATTCTGTTGAATAGAGGCATTTGAGCAGGTCGAAGGTTTCCTTTGATTGGACCCTCTGGTTGGTAAGCCTGCATGAGTTCATCTTCTGAGTATTTCCCCCTTTTTTGCTAGACATTATACTCAACCAACTCAGGTTTGTCCATATCTAGCCATTCATTTAGATCTTTCCAGTCAAAGGAGAACTCCTTCCCTCGAACTTTGGATGACATAATGATCCCTGTAATCTTGCCATCAGATTCTGTAGTGGAAATTGACATGTTTGAATATAAGGCTTTGATAACCCTCTCATTATAGTGATTTTTTATGCCAATCCACTTCTTGTAGGGCCCCAACCATTCTGACACATTAAAACCATTTTTCTCCAAGTAGTCTATGTCCACATATGCACATCTCTACATGATGGATTTCTTGTCAATGAATTCTGAAGCATTTTCGATTGGACCTTGCTCAAAACGTGGATCCAGTGGAACTTCTGCGTCTGCAGAGATTAACTGCCTCACTTTCACAGTACCAGTACTCTTGCCTTTGGATTGGGAGGCTTGGGCTCGAGTTTCTAGCATTGTTGAGGATGATGGTTAAGAAGTTAAAGGTTGTGAAGATTGTCTGTAGGTAAGTGAAGGATAGTTGGAGGGAAGAGGCACTATATCTTCAGCAACCTTAGGCCTGAAGTGTTTGGGAATGATCATTTTGGGTGCCATTGTTGGGTTTATATCGAATGTTAGAGGTCACGACTTGATGTTTTGAAAATGAGAGCTATTACAGAAGGATTTGATGAAGGGAGATTATGGTTCTTGGCGTTTGGGTGTGAAAGAGTAGGAGGGAATGAATGAGAGTGAATACGAATTGATGCAACGGTTACCGATGTCAAATATATGAAAGAGTAATTGTGAAAATGACCGTTGTAAAAGTTACCGTTGTGCGCTTGATCGATCACAAGTGCCCTGTGATCGATAACGATGACTAGTTCTTACTCGAATAGGTGCATCTGGTTGATTAGGAATTGTTGTGATCAATTGGCTCCCATGTTGGGTAATTGATGCCTAATCAAATACCCCTTCCTTGTGATCAATCAATTGACCTTGATCTATTGCTCCATTCCCTAATTGATTGGTCTGTCTCCTTCTCACATCTTTCCTTAGCCCATGATTGAATCCCAATTGAGCACAAAGCATGTTTTGTGATCTATCATGGTTTCTTGACACAGAACCTGCAAAGTTTTAATTTGACATTTCGTTGCCTAATTTAGTACTTTATCATCAAATACAACTTTTAAATTGAATGAGAAACTAAGAGAATAGAGTAAAGGTTGGCAAGTGAACCCGTTTTTGTAAAACCTGTGGTATAGTGGAACCCAACGAGGAGTTGGAGAACTGGACATAGGCATTATGTTGGCCGAACCAGGATAAAAGATTGTTTTGTGTTTTTAAGTTTTAACTTCTTTTAAAGCACAATTCACCCCCCTCTTGTGTGTTTTTGCCATTCTCATTTGGTATCAGAGCAGGTCTTCTCCTTTTGATTCCAACGAGTCTGAGAAGAAAAGATCAAGATGGCATCGTACGAGAATATTCTGCCTAAAGGAAGCTCCATTAACAAACCCCCTGGTTTTGATGGAAAGCACTATACTTTTTGGAAACTCAAAATGAAGATCTACATCAAAGCTAATGGGTATAAGTTTTGGAAGATTATAGAAGAAGTGGATATTGTGCCTATGAATATTTTAGGCAATCCAAAGAGTGAAAGTGAATTTACTCATGATGACATTGCTGATCTCGAGTTGAACAGCAAGGCAATTCTCATGATTCAAAATGCTCTTAGTTAGACTAAGTTTTTCAGAGTCAGCCACTTGAGCACTGCTAAGGAAATGTTGGAAGCTCTGCAGATTGCTCATTGAGGAACCTCTAGAGTGAAAGATAGAAGAGTGGAAATCCTTGTTGAGGAGTTCCACAAGTTTGAAATGATAGAAGGTGAAAAGATAAGAGATTTGGAGATCAGATTCACTTATCTTATCAACAATCTTGCTGCTCTAGGAAGAAAAATTTCAGAGAAAGAGCAAGCCAACAAGATTCTAAAAGTATTAAAGGGTGATTAGCTCATGAAGGTCGCTACTATTCAAGAAATGCAAGGAGAATCAACCAAGTCCATCACGACCTTGTTTGGTAGTCTTGCTGAGTATGAGCCAACTTTGATAACTCAAAGGGAAGCTCATGGAAATTCTAAAAAGAAGTCTCTTGCCCTTGCTGTATCTAAAAGAGATGAAGTTGATGATGATGATGATGAAGATAAAGATCTAGATGATGAAGATATGGCTCTCATGGTTAGAAAGTTTAAGAAATTCTTTAGGAGACGAGGAAGGTTCCAGAAGGGTGGTCCTAGCTTCAGAAAGGATTCTCAGAAGGATAAAGCTCCTGTGTGTTTTGAATGTAAGAATCCTGGTCATTTCAAAGCGGACTGCCCAAGTCTTCAGAGATTCAAGGAAAAGGAGAAAAAGAAGGAGAAGTCCTTTGGAAAGAAGAAAGCCTATGTATCATCCATCTGGGGTGATAGTTCAGATGAGGAATCTAGTGATGATGAAGAGAGTGCCAATCTCTGCCTAGTTGCTCAAGAGGAGCAAAGTGACTCTAAGGTATATGATTCTGAACCTACCTATTCTGAACTTCAAAGCATGTATGATGAAATGCATACTGAATTAATTAAGCTTGCTAAAGAAGTTGTAGGTTTAAGAAAAGAAAACAAGGAACTTAAGAAAAATATTTCTTCTTCAACATCCAAAGTTCCTTCTGCACTATAGATAGAAGAGAAGCTATTGCAAACTCCTAGAGTTGAGCCATCGATAGCTAGTCCTCCATTGATAGCTAATCCTCCTACAACAAATTCTGACAGTTGTTCTAGCTATGAAAACTTGTTGAAGGAGAAAGAAAAGCTTTCAAATGACTTAGAAAAGTTTACAAAAGGCTCAGAGATGCTAAAAGTAATTTTAAAGGACCAAAAAGCTTTTAGAAACAAAACTGGCATTGGTTATGAGCCAAAGCAAAAAGCTTCAAAGAAATGGGTAGAACCCAAGGTGAAACCTTATTTAAAGTATTTTAGAAAATCTTCTGAATACTCTTCACCATATAGTTTTTGTAATTATTGTAACAAAAAGGGCCATACTCAATCTACTTGCAATCCAAGAAAATATGGAATTGGTGGTTCTTATAAGTGGATTCCTAAAGGAACTCATGTGCCTAAGGTTTTTACAAACCTAGAGGTCAAGACTAATCCTAAAGGACCCAAGAAAGTTTGGGTACCTAAGTCTATCTAGTTTGTGTAGGTGTGCCTTAAAGCATCCAACAAAGGAAAGTGGTACATTGATAGTGGATGCTCAAGGCACATGACTGGTGACAAGGACAAGTTCAACAATCTAGTGATAAAAGATGGAGCCAAAGTCAGTTTTGGTGGAAATCAAAGTGGAAAGATCTCTGGAGTTGGTGAAATTGGTGATTTAACCTTTTGCCTATAAATCGAATAGGAAATTTAATCATACATACCATTCAATTAACATAACTCAATATCCAACACAAATGTTCCAATTCATAAACAACTAAGAAAGGAAATCATGTCTCAAATCCAATATACAAAGAGAAATGCAACCACAAGACTCAATACATAAGGAAAAGAGCATGAGAAAACAAATAACTCCCCTATTTTGCCCATTGAAGCTCGAGCCACCTTCACACCACCAAAGCACCAAGATTCTAGCCTCTCATGTCCTCAAATTCGAGCCAAAGATAGCCCAAGACCACAGCCTCCATGGATGAAGAAGGTAGAAGAGGAAGTATGGTGGAAATGGAAGGTGGAGAGATGAAGAACAAGAAAATCAGCAAGAATGGAGGTGAGATTGAGTGGGAAGATGAAGATTTGAGTGAGGAATGAAGGAAATGAGTAAAACCCTAGCAGAGGAGGTGTATTTCGTACATAGGAGGCTTGGAAACTGAAGGTGGGGGGTGTTAGGATCTATTTATACTCCCCCAAAAACCCTAAAAACGCGTCAGAAATTTTGCAGATTTTCGGGACTTCTCCGTGGGTTTCAACGTGGCGAAAGCCACGGCGAGCTAACACCCATTCTGGAATTTTTGCTGAGAGTTCCCCGTGGGTTTCACCGTGGCGAAGTCCACGGCGAACTCACATTGATTCTGCCCTCTTTTAGCTCATTCTTGTGTTCTGTTTCCGTCCAGCATTCTTCTCTGCAACTTGGCCCTTCCATTGGGTGTGTTCCTTCAATGATCTACATATAAAATGGACCTAGGGTAGCATCAAAATGTTCTTGAAAATGGGTTGAACAATAAATCATGCTAATTATGCCCAAATTGCCCTTGACTAGATCAAATCCCAACAAAGTGTGCAAAAGTCAGAAATTAACCTAATTAGGTGCAATTACCCCAAGAACATGCAATAATCTAATGATTTTATCTATGAAAAGTGTATAAAAATATGGTGCAATCAGTTGGTCCGGTCAAAAATGTGTACTTAGTGGATGGTCTCTGCCATAACTTGCTAAGTGTCAGCCAAAGCACTGACCATGGTAACCGGGTTATTTTTGATTCAAATGAATGCCTCATTGTTGTTAAAAAGGATTTAGATATAAATAAAACTAATCTTAAGTGTAAGTTAAAAGCAAATAGAAATGGTAACTTATACACTTTAGATTTATGCCAACAACTTGAAGAAAAATGTTTTATTTCAAATTATGAAACTTGTTGGCTATGGCATAAGAGACTAGCTCATGTAAATTTTACTCAACTTGATAAGCTAGTTAAAAAGGAGCTAGTCATAAGTATTTCTAGTTTTAGGGCTAAGCATGATTTAATTTGTGAATCTTGCCAAAGGGGTAAACAAACAAAGTCTTCGTTTAAAACCAAGAAGACAGTTTCCACAAGTAGGCCATTGGAACTAATCCACATGGATTTAGTTGGGCCTGCAAGAGTGAAAAATCTAGGTGGAAGTCTATACACTCTTGTAGTTGTGGATGACTATTCAAGGTTTACTTGGACTATGTTTCTTTCCTCAAAGCATGAAACTTTTGATTCCTTTTGTGTGCTTGCTAAGAAATTACAGAATGAAAAAGGCACCAAGATTGTAGCAATTAGGACTAATCATGGAGGAGAGTTTGAGAACAAGGAGTTCATTGAGTTGTGTGATGAAAGTGGTATTGAACACAACTTCTCTGCCCCTCGTAATCCTCAGCAAGATGGTGTTGTTGAGAGAAAGAATAGAGTGCTCACAGAGATGGCAAGGAGCATGCTGAATGAGAAGCAAGTGCCTCAAATGTTTTGGGCAGATGCAATGAGCACAGCATGCTACATCTCAAATAGAGCATATATCAGAAAGGAGATGGAGAAGACTCCATATGAGCTCTACAAGGGAAGAAAGCCCAACATCAATCATCTGAGGATCTTTGGATTTAAGTGCTACATTCAGAACAATGGGAAGGTAAACTTAGGAAAATTTGAACCTAAATCTGACATTGGCATATTCATAGGTTACTCAAATAGGAGTAAAGCATATAGAGTCTATAATAAAAGAACTCAAACTGTTGAAGAGTCAATGCATGTAGTATTTGATGAAACTCCCCATGAAAAGCAACATTGTGTTGATGAGGATGAAGATTTTTCAAAATTTTTGAGACCTCCTCTATCGATAGCACCAAAGCCATCGATAGTGAATGCTGAGGAAAATGCTAAAAGATGACAAAGATGAAGCTAAAGATGATCAAGATGAAGCTAATGAGCCTCAATCTTCCATAAGACATCTTAAGCACCATCCTCCTAAACAAATAATTGGAGAAATATCAAAAGGTGTTAGAACCAGAAGGCAACTACAAAATGAAATGGAATTTTCTGCTTTTATTTATGAAATTGAACCAACTTGTGTTGATGAAGCTCTTGCTGACTGTGACTGGATAGTTTCAATGCAGGAAGAACTTAATCACTTTAAAAGAAATCAAGTTTGGGATTTAGTACCTAGACCAAGAAATCATCCTATTATTGGTACTAAATGGGTTTTCAAAAACAAACTTGATGAAGCTGGTTAAATTGTCAAAAATAAAGCCAGATTAGTTGCCAAAGGGTATAACCAAGAAGAAGGCATTGATTATGAAGAAACCTTTTCTCCAATTGCAAGACTTGAAGCAATAAGGATTCTTCTAGCTTTTGCATCCATCAAAAATATTAAACTTTATCAAATAGATGTTAAGAGTGCCTTTCTTAATGGTTATATCAAAGAAGAGGTATATGTAGAACAACCTCCTGGTTTTGAAGAAAACTTTAAGCCTGACCATGTTTACAGACTTAAAAAGGCTCTTTATGGTCTCAAACAAGCACCTAGAGCTTGGTATGAGAGACTTAGTACATTTCTACTTGAAAAAGGATTTTCTAGAGGAAAATTAGATACTACTTTATTCATCATGCATAAAGATAAACATATGCTCATAGTTCAAATTTATGTTGATGATATTATCTTTGGTGCAACTAATGAAAAGCTTTGTGAAGAGTTTGCTAAGATGATGTAGGGTGAATTTGAAATGTCTATGATGGGAGAATTAACATTCTTCCTAGGCCTGCAGATAAAGCAAAAGAAAGATGGCATCTTCATCTCCCAAACCAAGTATTCTAAGGAGATTCTCAATAAGTTTGGGATGGAGCAATCTAAAGATGAGGACACTCCCATGAGTACCTCTGCCAGCTTAGATGCGGATGCCAAGGGCAAAGAAGTTAGTCAATCTCTTTATAGAAGGATTATAGGTTCTTTACTTTATCTAACTGCTAGTAGGCCTGATATTCAATTTAGTGTAGGAATGAGTGCTAGATATCAAGCAAATCCTAAAGAGTCCCACTTGACCAATGTAAAAAGGATTTTGCGATATTTACAAGGAACTCAAGAGCTTGGGCTGTGGTATCCCAAGGGAACTCAAGAGTACCTTCTTGCTTATACTGACTCTGACCATGCAGGTTTTAAGATAGATAGAAAAAGTACAAGTGGTCAATGTCAATTTCTTGGTGGCTGTTTGGTTTCTTGGGCTAGCAAGAAGCAAAATTGTGTCTCCCTTTCATCCACAGAGGCTGAATATATTGCAGCAGCAAGTTGTTGTGCTCAAGTCTTATGGCTTAAGCATCAACTAAGAGATCTGGGTTTGGAATTCCTAGAAGTGCCTATTCTTTGTGACAACACCAGCACAATAAGCTTGGCCAAGAATCCAGTTCATCATTCCAGAACCAAGCATATTGATGTGAGACATCACTTCCTAAGAGATCATGTTCAAAAGAAGGATGTCAAAGTGGAGTTCATCTGAACAAATTTGCAACTTGCTGATATCTTCACCAAACCTCTTGGGTCAGATCAATTTGGCTTCATTAGAAGAGAATTAGGAATGGTGAATCCAAATGAGTTGTAAATATTTCTGACTTAATTCTTGATTTGATTTCATTTTACTCATATAGATCAATCACTAACTTAGGCATCGGAGTGCCAAATCTTAAGTTTTGCAGGACTGACCAATCGATAGTGAGTTTCACTATCGCTAGCATATGCAGGACAAAGCTAAGTTTGAGCTAAGATTGCCATCGCTAGCCAAAAACATTATCGATAGCAAAGTCAGCTATCGATAGCCGAAAGGAGTGAGTGATAAGCCTAAGTCACTTACTCAGCGTGGGATCATGCCTGCTAGCGATAGCAGCTCTTATTAGCAATAGCAAGTCACTTAAACAAGTCAGAATGTGTAACGTCAGCGAGTGTTCTTCATTCTGGTAAACTCTAAACTTATAAAATTAGGTCATTTTCATTTGCATTCATCATTTAAGAACACTCACAATTTCTCTTCTACTCCAAAACTCTCTAAGCACTTAAGCATACACATTCTCAAATATCTCTTTTCCCTAAACCCTAAAATGGCCAGAACCAAAGCTCCTATTGACATGGCAACCTCTAGCGCTAATCCCTCTTCCAAATCCGCTAGCAAAAGGTCGCGTGCCCAGAAAAATGTCTCATTCTCTAAAGACGTAGTTGAGAGCAACCACAAAAGACAAAAAGTAAGCTCCTCTGGTGTACCCTATTTGGAAGACCCCCTTGAAGCTCCAAACACATTCTTCACAGATAAGGGAACCCTAGATAGGGCTGCAGTATGGGTGGATTTGGACTACTTCAAGCAGCAAGGTTTTGATTTAGATGCTTGGCTGCTTTCCTACAAGAATTGGCTGAGTGTGAACAATGACTATAATGAAGAAGTGTTGAGATCATTCTACTCCAGTCTGAAACCCCTTACAGAAACAAGAAAGGAAAGCTTGTGAACATCTCCTTCGAAACCATTGTGAGAGGAAAAGGCATCATTTTTGGATGGAGGGCTACCAACAAGATTTTGGAGATCTCTGGAGAAGAGTACAATACATGGTATATGCCTGAGAAGTATCCAAAAGAAGAGCTTGAGGAGATATATGAGATAAACACCAACAAGCCAGCTGATATGCCTGTGATTAATAGGATCCTTCACTATGTCTACACAAGGATTATGACTAACAATTCAGGGAACTTCAGCAGCTTTCCAAAGATTGACAACCCATGGTTGCCTAATCTCATTCAAAAGGTTCCCCTCAATCCAGGCCAGGTGGTGTGCATGGAGATGCATAGGTTCCTGTCTGACAAATCTCCCAAGGCTCCTCTTCCCTATCCTCAGCTAGTCTCTCACATCCTGGAATTTTCAAAGATTAAATCATTAGGGGATGGAGAGAACAAGAAGTGCAAGCAGCTCACTACCTCTACCCTAAAGAAAATGGGAATTCCAGTGGGCGCCAATGGGGGTGTTTCTGCCTTTCAATCCCAAGCTTCTCATGTTCTTTCTTCCTCAGCTCAGCCTGATTCTGTTGAAGAAGAAGCTCAGTCAAGAAGGGCTCCTCCTCCTCCTCCTCCTGCTGCTTTATCAAAGTCTTCTATTCTCACAAGAGAAGAAATTGAGGAGATCATCTTCAGAGTCTCTGCCGAGATCTCGCCTTGGAAGCTCATAAAGCTGAATTGATGAAGTCTATCCTGGAGCTTAAGGCACAAGTGAGAAATTTGGAAGACTGCCTCTGCCTTGTCCCTGAAGATAACATCAAAGGGCAACGTATTCTCACACTCAAGGTACATCATCAAACCATTCCCCTACTCACTACTCTCCCTCACCTATTCACCATTCTCCTACCCAAACTCACCACTTTCCAATTCCAGAAACCACCCAAGTCCCAACAACTCAAGAAACCCCTATCGCTAACCCCTCCCCTAGCGATAGCCACCACTCCCAACGCCCAACCTCATCACAAACCCCTATCGCTAACCCCTCTCCTAGCGATAGCAACCACAACACACACACACCCCAAATCTCTCAACCAACCCCTATCGCTAATCCCTCTATTAGCAATAGCACTCTTATCCCTACCACAACCACTAGCGTTACTATCCCTCCTATCTCTTCTCCAAACCTTGGCCAAACCCTTATCCCTAGTGATGATGACAAAATGGGGGAGAATATTCCAGCTCTTGTGGATGCTTCTATGATTACTGAAGAGATTGAGGAAGTAGTCAGAGGCATTGCTCGCAGTTACATGGAGTCTGAGGACCATAGGACCCCTCCTCCTCAAGCTTCTAATGAGCCTCCTACTCAAGCTTCTGATGCTCCTCCTCCTCCTCAAGAAGAAGAAGAAGCTTAAGCTCCTAATGCTCCAGAAGTGGATAGTTTTGCCAAGGCAGTTATGATTGCAGAGAAGCATGGCATTCCTCCAAGTGTCAAATCTGCAGAGCCAGTTCCAGTTTCTGTCATTCCTCTAGGAGCTAATGTTGAAATAACAATTGAAGACAAGCCTAGCACTGGAGATAAGGTTAAAGATGATATTTAGAAGATGCTAGTGCTTAAGGCTGAGAAAAACAAGAGTAAAGCTTCAGCTGAAGGTTTGAAAAGGGAAAGGACCAAGAGGAAAGCCAGAGAAGAGGTCTCTTTCAAAGTTATTCCTATGGCTTCTCTTGAGGCTCCTAAGGGAAGAGCACAAAGGATCAAGCTAGTGGCTGCTAAGAATCCTTCTCCTAAGAAGCCAAGAGGTAAAGCATCTGAAAAGCCAGCTCCTCCTCCCAAGTTGACAAAAGAAGAAAAGAAGGCTATTGCAGAGGCCTTGAGAAAAGAGAAGGAGGCTGCTGCTAGGGCTAATAAGGTTGCTGTTGAGGCAAAGAAAAAGGCAGAGAAAGAGGCTGCAGAAAGAAGAAAGAAATTAGCAAAGGAAATTGCTCAAGGGAAGAAAGTATGGGTATATCAAAGGAGGTTTCACAAGTCTAAGGCTGCCTCCAAAGATGTCTCTCTTGCTGAACCCATTCAGACCATTGAACAAGACAAATTCTTCTACTCTAAATCCTCTATTTCTGATGGACCTGATGAAGAATACATAACCTCAGCCTCTGGAGCAAAATTCAACAACGAAAAACCCCTAGCCTTTAGGAACCATTCTGCATACACTTCACACTTAGCTGATCCTTATAATTTTGATCCTGAAAGGATATAATTATTTTGCAAAGTCAATACAATTTATATGTTTGTCTTAATTTATGCTCTGTACATGTGATTGCACCATATTTTTATACACTTTTCATTGATAAAATCAGTAGATTATTGCATGTTCTTAGGGTAATTGCACCTAATTAGGGTAATTTCTGGCTTTTGCACACTTTGTTGGAATTTATTCTAGTCAAGGGCAATTTGGGCATAGTTAGCATAAATTATTGTTAACCTATTTTCAAGAACATTTGATGCTACCTCTGGCTTGATTTTATTTGTAGGTCATAGAAGAAACATGCCCAAATTAAGGAGACAAGTTGCAGCGAAGAATTCTGGACGGGGAAGAAGAAGGAAGCGAAGAGAGAAACAGAATCAATATCCTTTCCTGGCGGCGAGAAAGTCCAGGGAGGCAGAAGCAACGTGAGCTCGCCGTGGGTCTCACCGCGGCGAACTCACGGCGAACTCCCCAGCAAGTTCCAGATTGAGTGGTAGCTCGCCGTGGCTCTCGCCGCGGCGAGGCCACGTTGAAGTGCCCAGTATCTGCGAAATCTGACGCGATTTTAGGGTCTCTGAGGGATTATAAATAGTTCCAAACACACGAAAATCAGAAGACAAGCTCCCTTAGGCACGAAACACAGCCCCTCTCCTAGGGTTTCCTTCCATTCCTTCATTCCCCACTCTTTTCCACCTCCATCTTCGTCTTCTACCTTCTTCCACCCTCTTCTTCCATGGATTTTCGGATGGGGCTTCTTCTTGGGGTCCCTCTTGGAGTTTCTATGTTGGATTGAGGAGCTCTTCATCTCTTGAGGATGGGTTGATGGTGTCTCAAGCATGGGATCTTCATTAGGGGAGTTTTTCTTTGTTCTAACATATGTATTTAGGATTTCTTCTATGTTTATTTGAACCTCTCTTGGAAGATGTTTGGATTTATGTATTGGATTGAGATTTTGGATATGTATGTGTATGAACTATATGTGTTTATGTTGGGCTTTGAACACTTGAGTTATGAATTCTTATCTACATTGTGGTTGTATGAAGTTAATTCCATTTTAGTGGTTGCTAGTGGACTTAATTGATTGCTTCCATTCATAATTATTGTGATTGCATTTTTATGAGAGCCACAAGTGTTTTGACTCAAAGTATTTCACACATCAAGTGGACTTTAACACTAACCCTAAGTAATGGCTATGAAAGTGGTTGCTAAATTAGTCATTTATTAGGGCTAGTGGACCCCTAGTGGTTGCTTGGGGATTTCTCTAACTAGACTTGATGAATTAAACCCCTAATGATTTGAACATGTGTTTGTCACCTCACCTAGACTCAAGAGATCCATTCCATCAATTTCACTTCACCCATCCAACCATTCCACCTCATTAAAGAAAAGATAAAAAAATATTGTAGTTAGGCTCATTTTGCATATTTCATATTAAAACCCAACAAAACCCCTTTTTATACTTCATTTGCATGACATTTAGTTTCCTAGGTTAGTCATTAGGCTCCTTGAGAGACGATCCGGGATCACACCATTATAGTGCAATCCTTGGTTTTATAAATATTTTGCATTTAACCCCCAAGGCGATTAGGAAACGGTTAAATCAACATGCTTTATGTTATATATGTTTTTACTTATGTTTTATCATCATCAAAAAGGGGGAGAATGTTAGAATCTTAAGTTTTGATGAGGACTGGACCCATAGATAACATAAGTAAAATAAACAATTAGCATATAACTTAGTCTGGAATAAATTGAGATAAGAATCATGTTAAATGACTAAGTAAAAGAGTGTAGGTTACCTTAACATTGAACAAGTAAAATCTTATAGATAACAGATACACTATCGCTAAGCTAGAACCTATCGCTAACAAATGGAAGGGTTAGGATAACAATAGCTAATGAAGACTTAGCAATAATATGAAGAAAAGTCAATATCCCTATCGTTAAGACCTTCACTATCGCTAATATAATGAGTTGAGCTAGCCTAAGCAAGCAAAGAACAATAGATCACTATTGCTAAGCTCTGTCACTATCACTAAGGCCCCATAGATAACATGGATAACACAAAGGGGGAGAATGTTAGAACAGCTAGCAGTAATGAACTAAGTTAGCTAGCGATAACATGACTAGCAATCGATAACAGAATACTTGAAATAACTTAGACATTCAGATAGCTAATACAGTGCCTATGAGAAAATAAGCTAATACGATAACTAGCGATAACACCTACTGTGCTTCAAATGAATACTTGTTTAGCTAACAGTTAAGTGCAGGACGTACACTATTAAGCTAGCGATAGCCAAGGGTGCTAGCGCTACTGAAAAAGCTACTATGCAAGTACAATGGTTGCAGGTGATCGTTACTCACAGTCTCTATCTCTCTTAGCTCATCCTCTGCAAGAATTAATTGAAGCAAGAGAAGAAAGTTGACGAAGATGAAGAACAGCATTAATTGCCAACGGCTAAGAGCTCCCAACGACTAATTTCAAACGGCCTTTTGAAGCTGAAAGAAAAGGCAAGCTGTGAAGAGTTATAAATATCAAGACTTGAGCATTTATGAATAGTTACTAACTTACTCACACACACACAGAGATGAATCAGCATTCAATATTCCTATCTACTCTCTGCTCACAAAAGCTCAAAGTATTTATTACTCTTAGTGAGATTATTTGTACTTAAGTTTTTATCAAAATCTGTTCATTGAGTGAACTCATTAATTCAAATCCTCTACTGTTTGAGGTTGTTCTAAAGCTTGGGGCTTTAGGACAGGGTTGTGTCCTTACAAGTTGTAAGGGGGAGCTTTTAGAGGGAAGTCTAAAGCTCTGTTGTAAAGGTTGGTAGGTGAACCCATTTTTGTAAAACCTGTGGTATAGTGGAACCTAACGAGGAGTTGGAGAACTAGATGTAGGCATTGTGTTGGTGATTGCACCGTATTTTTATACACTTTTCATTGATCAAATCATTGGATTATTGCATGTTCTTGGGGTAATTGCACTTAATTAGGTTCATTTCTGACTTTTGCACACTTTGTTGGAATTTGTTCTGATTAAGGGCAATTTGGGCATAATTAGTATGATTTGTTGTTTAACCCATTTTCAAGAACAATTGATGCTACCTCTGGCTTGGTTTTATGTGTAGGTCATAGAAGAAAATACCTAAATTAAGGAGCCAAGTTGCAGCGAAGAATTCTGGACGGAGCAGAGAAAGAAAGTGAAGAAGAGGCAGAATCAACATGACCTCGCCGCGGCTCTCGTCGCGGCGAACTCACGGCGAGGAAGGCAGCAAAAAGTTCCAGAAGCTCCTGTCCCTCGCCGCGGCCTCACCGCGGCGAGCTCACGGCGAGCGGACCCAAATTCAGACAGAAGCTCTTGTTGCTCGCCGCGGCGAGACGACGGCGAAGTCCCGAAAATCTGCAGAAATTCTGACGTGTTTTTAGGGTTTTGGGAGATTATAAATAGTTCTTAACACCCGAAAATCAAGATCCAAGCCTCCTCAGCACGTAAATACCTCAGTTCTCCTAGGGTTCCATCATTTATCCTCATTCTCCACTCAAATCCTCTCATCCCTACTCATCTCCACCTCAAATTCCACTGATTTTCTTGTTCTTTCCCTTTCTAACTTCCATTTCCACTCCAATTTTCCTTCTATCTTCCTCACTCATGGAGGCTGTCATCATGGGTCCTCTTGGGCTCGAATTTGAAGACATGAGAGGCTAGAATCTTGGTGCTTTGGTGGTGTGAAGGTGGCTTGAGCTTCAATGGGCGAAATAGGGGAGTTATTTGTCTCCTCATGCTCTTTTCCTTATATATTGAGTTTTGTGGTTGCATTTCTCTTGTATATTTGGATTGGAGACATGTTTTTCCTCTTTCATTGTTTTTAAATTGGAATATTTGTGTTGGATAATGAGTTATGTTAATTGAATGATGTCTATGTTTGAATTTCCTATTGGGTTTGTGATGCTATATGATTTTTAGTGGTTTCTAGATTATGTAGCTTAATTTATCCAATTGAATGTTGTGGTTGCACATTCTCGAGAGGAATCGGTTTTCAAAACTCATGTTCCAACACACACCAAGTGGAGCTTAACACTAACCCTAAGTAATGGCTAAGAAAGTGGTTGCTTGATTAGTCATTAATTAGGGCTAGTGGACCCCTAGTGGTTGCTTGGGGATTTTTCAATCATACTTGGTGCATCTTTTAACTCCCAATATCAATTTTAGTGAAGCGTGAGAGCCACCGAAACACTACCAAAAGCCCATTTTATAAATTCCCTTAATCCAAACCCTTTTCTCCCTTTTAATCAAAAGAAAATTACAAAAACAAGTAATAGCAATTGTCAATAGTTTTATTAAATGAATTTTCAAAATCAAACCCCCACACCTTTTATTGTTTCAATTACATTTAGTTAGCTCAGGTAGTTTAGAAGGACTCCTTAAGTGAAACGATCCGGGATTGTGCCACTTTACACAATCCTTGGTAATTATTGTGATTTTAACCCTAAGGCGTAAGGAAAAGGTTAAATCAATGGCGCCGTTGCCGGGGAGTCATTTTTGACTCCCTAGGTTAGCTAAGTGTCAATTGAAACTATTGACTAGGGGTAGGAGTCGTTAGGATTAGGTTTAGGTCATTTGCATCTTTAGGTTAGCTTACATTTGCTTATTTTGTTTTGCATCCAATTTTCCTTGAAAATACCAAAAATTTTGCTGACTCTGTCCTTGATTGACTTGTGAATATTTGACTCACCATACCTCCATACTTGCGTACATACCACACATTTCATACATATCATACACATTTCATATACACTTCAAACCACACTCACTTGCATCATCATTCATCCATTTTTCCTTGAATTTGTGCAAGTGCAATTTTGTCTGAACCTTAGTCTACACTTGTTGTCTGTGCCTTGTGTATGACTCGAGGGAACACTAGAGACCAAGAGCTTTACCCTGAATACCCATAAATTGAGAGACACCTTACTAGATTGAGAAAGACACAGAAAAAGGGAACCTCAGTTACATCCTTGGAAGTTGAACACCCATTTTCTTGTGAGTCAAGCATTGATAGTGATCCAGAAACCAATAGTGATACTAGAGAAATGGAAGGGGATCACCATATTCCTGAAGTCCAAGTAGAGCCAAATCTAGGTGGTAATGGGGGAGGACAAGTGTTTAATGATGGTGAGCAACCAAGAAGAAGAACCATTAGGGATGCCACCACAACCAACATTGAACACAACCCATTCATGAATGCATTTCCCACCATTAATGGTGACTATGAAATTAAAGGTTTATTGGTACAATCCTTACCTAAATTTTATGGTTTGCAGGAAGATGAACCACATGACCACTTGGACGAAATTTTCATACATTGCAACACCATAAAACCAGCGAGAGCAGAAGTGGAGGATGTTATGTGGAGAGTGTTCCACCTCACTCTGGAAGGCAAGGCTAAGCAATGGTACATGAGCTTGCCCACTCTCAATCCAGAAGCCTTAGCCTCTTGGGGCAACTTGAAACAAGCTTTTCTGGCGAAGTTTTACCCTGCCACAAGAACATCAACAAGGAGAAAAGAAATTAATTCCATCATGCAAGAGCCGGATGAGTCTCTATTTGATTATTGGACAAGGTTCCAAGACCTTTTGAAGAGGTGTCCACATCATCAGATTCCGGATGAGCAATTAGCCCACACTTTTTATGATGGGTTGATAGAAAGAGACCAAGACAAGTTGGATGCAGCTGCCGGTGGATCCTTCATTGACTATACACCGGAAGAAGCATGGCCTTTAGTCCGAAAGCTTGCCTCAGCCAAAGAGAAACATGGTTCAAGAAGGTCAATCTGCAATCTTCAAAGGGTTGAATCTACCCCTCTTCACATTCCTCAATTGGAGAGGTTTGAGGCCGAATTCAAAGCGATCCATTCTAGATTGGACAAGATCTCTGGTCCACCTTCCCCACAAAGTCCAAAAGGAAATGAGTTGGTGGCTCCCTCTTGTGATTATTGTGCATCTCCTATGCACCTCTCAAGCAATTGCCCCTCAAAGCCGGAAGAATGTAATGCAATGTTTCAACAAAGGCAAGGAAACAATCCAAGATGGGACCCCTATTCTAATACTTACAATGAGGGGTGGAGACAAAATCCTAAGTTTAGTTGGCGCCAAGATGGCAATCCTTCAAGACAATTCCAAGGAGAGTCTTCCCAAGCACTAGCTCCCGTGAGAAGAGAGAGACCCACTAATGACTTTGAAGAGTTGAACAAGCCTATTACTATGGGATTCCGCCATGTGGAAGGTCTCATCGACTCTAAGGCAAATGAAACAAAACAATGTATGGAGTCGAGATTTGAGAAAGTGGACAACTGTATGAGCCAATGGGAGACTAAGAGTGCCGATTTGGAGGACTATGTTATGAAGCTCTCCAACTCTTTCAATGAGCTTTAAGCCAAGACAAGTGGCACAACTCCATCCAACACGGTCATCAACCCTAAGTCCTTGAATGCCATTAATTTGAGAAGTGGGAAATCACTAAACCCCATCCCACTCAAGAAAAGGGTTCACTTTGCAAGTAGTGATGAGGAAGATGATGAACCGGTGGATGAGGAAATTGAAGTGGAAAGCCCTACATGGAGCCCACCATTGAGCCCAATGAAGTTTGCGCAATCCGAAAGTGCTAAGGAGAGAGAACTTCAAGAAAGGAGGGCATTTACTCAAAAAGAGAAAGTGGTGGAGGATCCTAAGGCACAACCTCAAGAGAAGAAAAAGCGCACAAAGCAGTTGAGCATTAATGAGAAAGGAGAGTGTAGCACACAAGATACCTTGGCCAAACCTCCGGCCAAGGAGGTAACTATCTCTCAACTCCCATTTCCTCAAGCTTATTTTAAAAGCAAAAAGAAACATGATGAGGTTGTTGAAAATGAAATGCTTGAACTTTTTAGCAAATTACATGTGAATGTGCCTTTCTTTCAACTTGTGAAATCTATGCCTAGTTATTGTAAATTCTTGAAAGAATTGTGCACCAATAAAAGGAAGTTTAGACCAAATGAGAGGATTCAATTGAACCCTAGTGTGTCGGCTTTGTTCAAGCCTCAGTTGCCGGTTAAGTGCAAAGACCCTAGATCATTTATGATCCCTTGCACGATAGGGAACTTGACGGTGACTAATGCATTGTTGGATTTAGGAGCGGCCATTAATGTGATGCCTAGTGCGATTTTCACTTCTTTAGGCATTACCGGTTTGAAAAAGACAAGTGTGATTTTACAATTGGCCGATCGCACACTCCGATATCCACAAGGCATTATTGAGGATATACTTGTTAAGGTTAAAGACTTAGTTTTTCCCGCTGATTTCTATGTTCTTGACACCGCTAGTGAGCCATGTGAATCGACTATCATTCTTGGTAGGCCTTTCATGCGGACCGCCGGATCGGTAATTGATATGAAAAATGGTTTGATAACAATGGAAGTGGGAGAACATAAGATTAGATTTAATATGTATGAAGCAATGCGACATCCTCATGAGGACTATTCTCTTCTAGATGTGAGTGTGATTGACATTGCTGTGGAAGATGCCATTGAGGAGCATGAATTAAGCTTGCATTCATATAATTACATATCTGATCTTGAAGCTTATGACTCTTATTTTTCTTCCTTACCCTCTGTTCATTCTCTTTCTTCCTTAGGTGATGACGTGTATGACCTTGAATCACTTGTAGTTGATTGTCTACTTTCTATCCCTCTGGATTTTTCTTTGATTGATAATGATTATGCTAATCTGGATATGAGCTCCAATAACATTTCCTTGATGAGTGATGACATTTCTTTGGAGGATGGTAGTTTTCTTAATGTTTCAGGTCATACGTTGGTTGAAGAATGTGAATTTGAGGTTGGAAGCCAAGAGTTGGCCGATTTGAGCTCAAAGGGTATAGCCCTCACCCCAACCAAAGCCACTTCACACTTGACCCTCTTTGGACTGGATCACCATGTGGTAAAAGGACCACCTTCTAAACCCTCTTCCATTGATTCTAATCCTAGACCTAGGATTTCTTCCCACACACTTAGATATTTGAATGATCTTGTTATAAGTTGTGATGTAGGTGTTGTGGATGACATTTCCCCAAGGCAAGTCGCTGCGATAGATCAACCAAGTGTTGATTCGGCTCTTGGGACAACTAATGCACAAGTGATAGAGTATTTTGAACCTAGTCCACCTTTTCCAATTGGGTCTACAAAGGGGAGTTCTTCTTACACTTTAACTCTTCCTACTCTTGTTCCCTCTGTTTTGGAACCACCCATTTTGGAATTACAGTCTTTACCAAGCAATCTTAAATATGCTTTTCTTGCCCCCAATGAAAAATTGCCTGTTATTATTTCTAATACCTTGAGTGCAATTGAGGAGGTCAAATTGCTTGATGTTCTGAAAAAATATAGCAAGGCTTTGGGTTGGACATTGGCTGATATTCCGGGTATGAACCCCGCTATTTGCACCCATCAGATTTTACTTAAAGAGGATTCTAGGCCTCTTAGGCAACCTCAAAGGCGGCTTAACCCCCTCGTTTTGGATGTGGTCAAAAAGGAGGTCACAAAACTCCTAAGCGCCGGCATCATATATCCGATCTCGGATAGTGAGTGGGTTTCGCCGGTCCAAGTGGTACCTATGAAGTCCGGAATCACTGTTTTGAAAAATGAAAACAATGAACTTATTCCAACAAGGGTGCAAAATAGTTGGCGTGTGTGTATTGACTATAGGAAGTTGAATGATGCCACCCGAAAGGACCACTTCCCGCTTCCATTTATTGATCAAATGTTGGAACGACTTCCGCTAAGAAGCCATTACTGTTTTCTAGATGGTTATTCGGGGTATTTTCAAATTCCTATAGCACCTGAGGACCAGGAAAAGACCACTTTCACTTGTCCATTCGGTACTTTTGCCTATAGGCGCATGCCCTTTGGTTTATACAATGCGCCGGGCACCTTCCAACTTTGCATGATGAGCATCTTTTCTGATATGCTTGATGATTGCTTGGAAGTTTTCATGGATGACTTCACTGTTTTTGGTGATTCTTTGGATGTTTGTTTGCTTAGTCTAGAGAGAGTGCTAGCTAGGTGTGTCGAGAAGAATTTAGTCCTCAATTATGAAAAATGTCATTTTATGGTCACACATGGCATAGTTCTAGGCCACATAGTCTCTAGCCGAGGCATTAAGGTCGATAAAGCCAAAACCGAGGTGATTGCGTCCTTGCCTTATCCCACTTGTATCAAAGAGCTCCGCTCATTCTTGGGACATGTAGGCTTTTACCGACGCCTCATCAAGGGTTTTTCCCAAATTGCATTGCCTCTTTCTCATTTGCTGCAAAAAGATGTCGAATTTGTTTTTGATAATGAGTGCAAAATGGCTTTTGAAACATTGAAGAAAACTCTTTTGGAGCCTCCTATTCTTCTTGCTCCCGATTGGTCATTGCCCTTTGAACTAGCATGTGATGCTTCCAACTATGCAGTTGGCGCCATGCTAGGTCAAATGAGCAACAAGACACCACATGTCATAGCTTATGCATCTAAGACTTTGGACTGTGCACAAAGGAATTATACCACCACTGAAAAAGAACTTTTTGCCATAGTCTTTGCATTAGACAAATTTAGACAATACTTGCTCCATTATGTGGTTGTCATTTATACTGACCATGCAGCTATAAAGTTTTTATTCACAAAGCCACACTCCAAGCCGAGACTTCTTCGTTGGACACTTTTGCTGCAAGAGTTTGATTTGCAAATCAAGGATCGCGCCGGCAATGCCAATTTGGTAGCCGATCACTTGAGCAGACTCCCGGACAACACCAGGGGAGTTGATCTTTCTACTTAACTTGTGATAATTTTCTGGATTCCTCTTTGTGTGCAATTGATGTTGAGGTGCCTTGGTATGCTTGTTTAGTTAACTATCTTGTTTGTGCCCTCACCCCGGATGACATGTCTCCCTTTCAGGTGCAAAAATTAAAGAGAGAGGCCCAACACTACGTTTGGGATGAACCACACCTATGGAGACTGTGCAATGATCAAGTAATCCGGAGATGCATACAGGAATCCGAGTCCCTAGACATCCTTTCTGCTTGCCACTCGATGGTTTGTGCTCGTCACTATAGTTCTAGGAAAACCGCTAGGAGGGTCTTAGACGCTGGTTTTTATTGGCCTACACTTTTCAAAGATGCCTATTCCTTTTGTAAATCCTGTGATAAGTGCCAAAAGTTTGGGGGGAGTGTGACAAAAAGACATGAGATGCCCCAACGACCCATCCTAGTTTGTGAGATTTTTGATATTTGGGGGATAAACTTTATGGGACCTTTCCCACCTTCTTCCGGTTTCACTTATATCCTACTTGCCGTAGACTATGTCTCTAGGTGGGTAGAAGCTATCCCGACCCGAAAAGATGATGCACCCACGGTCTCCAAGTTTCTCAAGTCTAACATCTTTAGTAGATTTGGAGTACCAAGAGGTCTCATAGGTGATCGAGGAACCCACTTTTGCAACAAGCTTCTTGATAACTTGCTTGCTAAGTATGGGGTGTCCCACAGAGTGTCTAGCCGATACCATCCCCAAACAAATGGCCAAGCAGAGGTGTCCAACAGGGATATAAAACACATTCTTGAGAAAATTGTGAAGCCATCAAGAAAAGATTGGAGCGATCGACTTGAAGATGCATTATGGGCATACCGGACAGCATTCAAGACACCCTTAGGCATGTCTCCATACTGGTTGGTTTTTGGAAAAGCTTGTCATTTACTGGTTGAGTTGGAGCACAAGCCCTATTGGGCTGTGAAACTATGCAATATGGAGTTGGATGCCGCCGGAAATGAAAGATGCCTTCAATTGCAAGAGCTTGATGAACTGCGCCTCCAGGCATATGAGAGCTCAAGGCTCTACAAGGAAAAGACCAAGTTGATCCATGATGGCAAGATCTTCAACCGCAGCTTCAAAGTTGGAGACCAAGTTCTTATGTACCAAGCCCGCTTCCACCATGGTCATGGGAAGCTCACATCAAATTGGTTCGGGCCGTACAAAGTAACAAAGGTCAACAAGTATGGGATGGTGGAGCTCATTGAAGAGGAGACCGGGAAGAAATTTGTTTCAAATGGGCATCTCCTCAAGCTCTACCATGGACCGGTTGTAAAGCCTCCTTGAGGCCATGTTGCTTCTTCTCCTTATCTTGTTTACTTTCATGCATTCTGGACTGGCTGGTTGATATTTTACTGTCATTGCATTGAACAAGTGTGGGAGAGGGAGCATCCTAGTAGAAAGTAGGAATTAGGACTTTTTCATTCAATAAAATACCTTATGCCATTGAAACTTTATGTCATTTTCACTTGTGATATGCAGTTTTCTTGTGATTTGTGTTTTTCAAACATGCCTACTGTTGATTGCACTTGTCTCTTCTACTCTCTCTCCTTATGTGTAGGGACGTGTTGTGCCCCAATCTTATGATTGGACTTCGCAACTTTCCTCTTCACAGGGATAAGTTAATTGATAGTTTGGTGATTTTTCACATTGAGGACAATGTAAATTTCAAGTGTGGGGGAGGGGACTAGGTAGTCTTACTGCTTGATCATTGATTTTATCATATTATGATGTTATGCCACATTAGAGGAAATTTTTCGAAATTTTTGTCAAAATTTTTTCAAAACCAAGGTAAATTTTGCTCCTTAGTCTTTCATTGTGATGGAGGGTCACATTCATTGCAATGGAGGACCTAGTTGCATTTTTCTACCCATTTTTAAAACTCGTTTTATGAAAACCTAGTGTGGCAACAATTTTTGAAAACCATGGAGTAAGAATGGACCTTAACCTTTTGACCAATAAGCTTCATGAGCAATGGGAAGAATTCAAAGAATTGTGCAGTTTAGCCTTTCAATTTTCAAGAGCTAGTGATGAGTTATTTTCAAGCATATGCATTGTGTTAATTGGCCTAGCAATTGGATGTTTCAATTAGCAATTGAGGTTAACCTTGTTGTGAGATTTTTGGGCCTACTTTCATTTCAAGAGTGTATACTTGCTTGATCATTCAATTTCTAGAACTTGTCTCTACTCTTTGTCAAAGCTAAATTGCATTCATGCATGAAGATGATTTAGGCATTCATTTCATCACCCCATTTCCCCAAACACAAGCCTACAACATGACATTTTTCACCCACTTTGAGCCATTCCTTGCTTGTAATGCATTAATGTGAATTTTATGATGAAGCATTGAGTTTGAGCCACTTTTATTTGTTATTAATGCCATGTATATATTAGAAAGAAAATCAAATAGAAAAGTGTGCATAAAAATATAAAAATATATGAAAAAAAAAGAGAGAAAGAAAGAAAGTTTGAAGAATAAGGCATTTCTTGATGTGGCATTATCATTGTTGAAATTATGCTCTCATATGCTAAGTGTCCTAATAGTAATATTAAATTGCATTTCAACCTTTCCTTTTCCATAACATGCAATCCATCTTGCCTTTTCCATCATTTCAACCCTACAAGTCCTTTTGATTCATACATGATTGTATGCTTGAGTGGAGATATTAGAGTAGTTACAAGCTTATGGCAAATTGTTGTTTGAGCAAGTTGAGTGTGAAAAGAAAAACCCCCACATAAGGTAAGAGTAGAGTGAAACACTATTATCTTGAGAGTCCTCTTTGCCATTGCTTCATCTGATTGCTTTGCCAATTCTCCCTTTGCATATTCTTGATTCTAATTCATGCTAGCTTGAGATTATTGATTTGCTAAAGCCATTCTTCTTTGCATTGTACCCTTTGTCCAGGAGTACAAAGGTCTAAGTGTGGGGGAAATGATTGCACCGTATTTTTATACACTTTTCATTGATCAAATCATTGGATTATTGCATGTTCTTGGGGTAATTGCACTTAATTAGGTTCATTTCTGACTTTTGCACACTTTGTTGGAATTTGTTTTGATTAAGGGCAATTTGGGCATAATTAGTATGATTTGTTGTTTAACCCATTTTCAAGAACAATTGGCGCTACCTCTGGCTTGGTTTTATGTGTAGGTCATAGAAGAAAATACCTAAATTAAGGAGCCAAGTTGCATCGAAGAATTCTGGACGGAGCAGAGAAAGAAAGTGAAGAAGAGGCAGAATCAACATGAGCTCGCCGCGGCTCTCATCGCGGCGAACTCACGGCGAGGAAGGCAGCAAAAAGTTCCAGAAGCTCCTGTCCCTCGCGGCGGCCTCGCGGCGGCGAGCTCACGGCGAGCGGACCTAAATTCAGACAGAAGCTCTTGTTGCTCGCCGCGGCGAGACGACGGCGAAGTCCCGAAAATCTGCAGAAATTCTGACGCATTTTTAGGGTTTTTGGGGGATTATAAATAGTTCCTAACACCCGAAAATCAAGATCCAAGCCTCCTCAGCACGAAAATACCTCAGTTCTCCTAGGGTTCCATCATCTATCCTCATTCTCCACTCAAATCCTCTCATCCCTACTCATCTCCACCTCAAATTCCACTGATTTTCTTGTTCTTTCCCTTTCTAACTTCCATTTCCACTCCAATTTTCCTTCTATCTTCCTCACTCATGGAGGCTGTCATCATGGGTCCTCTTGGGCTCGAATTTGAAGACATGAGAGGCTAGAATCTTGGTGCTTTGGTGGTGTGAAGGTGGCTTGAGCTTCAATGGGCGAAATAGGGGAGTTATTTGTCTCCTCATGCTCTTTTCCTTATATATTGAGTTTTGTGGTTGCATTTCTCTTGTATATTTGGATTGGAGACATGTTTTTCCTCTTTCATTGTTTTTAAATTGGAATATTTGTGTTGGATAATGAGTTATGTTAATTGAATGATGTCTATGTTTGAATTTCCTATTGGGTTTGTGATGCTATATGATTTTTAGTGGTTTCTAGATTATGTAGCTTAATTTATCCAATTGAATGTTGTGGTTGCACATTCTCGAGAGGAATCGGTTTTCAAAACTCATGTTCCAACACACACCAAGTGGAGCTTAACACTAACCCTAAGTAATGGCTAAGAAAGTGGTTGCTTGATTAGTCATTAATTAGGGCTAGTGGACCCCTAGTGGTTGCTTGGGGATTTTTCAATCATACTTGGTGCATCTTTTAACTCCCAATATCAATTTTAATGAAGCGTGAGAGCCACCGAAACACTACCAAAAGCCCATTTTATAAATTCCCTTAATCCAAACCCTTTTCTCCCTTTTAATCAAAAGAAAATTACAAAAACAAGTAATAGCAATTGTCAATAGTTTTATTAAATGAATTTTCAAAATCAAACCCCCACACCTTTTATTGTTTCAATTACATTTAGTTAGCTGAGGTAGTTTAGAAGGACTCCTTAAGTGAAAGGATCCGGGATTGTGCCACTTTACACAATCCTTGGTAACTATTGTAATTTTAACCCCAAGGCGTAAGGAAAAGGTTAAATCAGTTGGCTGAACCAGTATAAAAGATTGTTTTGTGTTTTTAAGTTTTAACTTCTTTTAAAGCACAATTCACCCCCCTTTTGTGCGTTTTTGCCATTCTCACAAAATTCGTAGCCCCAAAGAAAGTGAGAGAAAAAGGAGTGTTCTTGAGTGTTCTTGAGGAGCCTTGAAGGTTGGGACTCCAAAAGAAGTTGTAAAGCTCTAAGGTAGTACTTACTCTCTTACATTTCCAGCATTGTTTCAATATTGTGATGTGGTATTTTGCTGCCTTGATGAATAATGTTTGAAGTGATTACGTGTTTCTTATAATGCTATGGCCATATGTTATTATTCAAGAACATAAATGCTCACATGTATATGTTATTGGTATTGCCATATCTTGTCCAATGTTAAACTTGCATGGTTGTTTGTTGAGTATTGTGCTGCTGAGATTTTCCCCAAAATCTCACCCCCAAATCTGAACCATTTTAGGAGCAAGTTCATCCAAGGAGAAAGAGAAGAAGCTAGCTTAGTCAAGATGAAGATTATGCTCCTTGTTTTTGTTGTGCATCTTTGAACTCATGATAAATATGTAATATTGTTGGGATGCCTTGGATTATGTTGTTATTATGTTTATCTTTTGAATTTATGTATGTATATGGTCATTCTTGGCCATTTAGAACAAGTTTTAATTCATGCAAATGAAATGCTGTTTTCTGGGTTCCATTCTGTGCAATGTTTATTGATGATATTATTCGAGATAAAAAATGAATGTATTTGAAAGTGCTGGCTATCACCCAAGAGGGGGGTGAATTGGGTGATAGGCTAAAAAACTTAAAATTCTCTTTTATAAAACACTGTGAAGGTAATCTTTAAAATCTCTTTCTGTTTATCACAGAGTATTTCAAAACTGTTAAATGCACAAGAGATATATATAGTAGATATGCTGGAAACTAAGAGAGTTAAGGGAAGAGATAATGCACACAGAATTTATCCTGGTTCGGTCAACCCTGACCTACATCCAGTCCTCAGGCTCCACCTGAGATTTTCCACTATCTTGTTTAAACCGGGCACAAGAGAAGCCTACCACAGGTTTTACGAACACAGGTTCACCTGTCAACCTTTTCCACTGGTTTTACGAACACGGGATTACCAGTCAACCTTTACAGAGTTTTAGAAACCTTCTAAACACTCCCCCTTACAACCTGTAAGGTTACTACCCTGTTCTTAAAGCACCAAGCTTTAGAACAACCTCAAACAATAGAGGATTTTATCAAAGTAATAAGTTCACTAAATGAACAGATTGTGATAATCACTGAAGTACAAAAGATGTATGATGAAATACAAATCAGAGCTTAATAATCTGAACAATGTGTGCTCATGCTCTTCTTTTCTAATGCGCTCAAACCATCATTTCTGGGCTCACTGATATATAACTAATATTCTGTGCAGAGCCTCTGTTTTCATTGCTGTTAGCATATATTCATCGTGTGTGCGTCTATTTTGTTGATCGTTATTTCTCTTTGATGTCTTCAAGTCTTTATATATGTTTTGATGAATTTCTATCCGTTGGAGACTTGGAGAACTAGCCGTTTGAGTATTTCTTTCTTCTCGTGCTTTGGCTAAGAGAGATGGAGACTCTGAGTAACGGTAACCTGCTGCTACCTACTCCTGTACTTGCTGTCAGCTTTTTCACTAGCGCTAGCTCCCTTTGCTATCGCTAGCTTGACAGTGTAAAATCTGCACTTTAGAAACAATGTATTAGCTCAGCACGTATTGTGCTATCGATAGCTAACAAAGCTATCGCTAGCTTCATAGTGTAATTCCAGTACTTAGCTTAAATAGATAATCATATAATGCACAGCAGATGTTATCGCAAGCTTAGTCTATTAGCTCAATGATAAAGACTCTATAGATAGCAAATCTTGCTATAGATAGCAAATCATGCTATAGCTAGCATATTCTTTTAGTTCAATGATCAGCGTACTAGCTGTCATCTCAATAAGCATTTTTCTATCGATGGCTAATCCTATTATTGCTAGCTAACTATGTTAACTGATCTAACATTCTTCCCCGAGTATTTATTCATGTTATCTGAGGGGCCTTAGCGATAGAGACAGAGTCTAGCGATATGATCTATTCTTATTTGCTTAGGCTAGCTCTACACATTCCATTAGCTATGGTGAAGACCTTTAGCGATAGAGATATTGCTCTTTCAATGGATTACTGCTAAGTCCTCATTAGCTATTATCCTAAGCTTTTCATTTGATAGCGATAGGCTCTTAGCTTAGCGATAGAGAATCTGTTCTTTGCCTAGCTAGCTCAATTTCTTCCTATTAGAGATGATAAACATGTTAGCGATAGAACTTCTACTTGGTCATCATGATTCTTTATCTTAGTTTATTCCAGACCAAGTTACATGCTCTTATTAATGCAATCTGAGCCTATGGACATGTTATGTGATCATATATGCAATGCTTCAATCATAGCAAACATATAGCAAACATAATATCATAGACAGTAGGAGATAAACACTTTATACATACTTTTTGCTTCCTACTTTTAACTCTATATTTGACATCATCAAAACTAAGCATATCCAACAGTATTTAGATTTGAAATTTTTATATAAAATACTAGACATATAGGGCTTTCTGGAATCTGAAAAATGAAGTAAATCGGAGTTATGTAGCTTAAACTAAAAATCACGCAAGAAGGACAAATTCTGGGCGTGAAAATGAAGGCAGGTTGGGAAAATCAAATATCTGTATCACCTGGGTTGATGCATGTTATGTTTGATATTTTTCCCATATAGAGGACTCTTCAAGCTTTAATTTGAGACTTGAACCAAGTCAAAAACAATTTTCTAAAATTAGTTATGAGTTTTCAAAGTTGCTGGAAAAGTTCCGCCTTTTCAGCATTTTTCCAGAAATAAAGAAAAGTTTTAAAAGTTTGTGGTTTTGATGTTCTAAGTCCCATATGAGCTTGACTATGATTCCCCAATGATTATTAAGCTTGGGAATGAGTCCTAGAAGTAGGTGTTACACCTCCCCTCTGTCTATAATAAGAATGGGGATTTCCTTGTCTAAAATCAAGGAATGGTCCCTAACTCTCATTAGGATGACCAGTGCTCCCTATTTAAAATCAAGATGACCAATACAAATAACCACCAGGTTGGCCAATCGAGGGTTGCGACGGTATAATGTAGTGTCATATGCAGCAATTATTTCCCAAGAAATTACTTGGACAGATCATATAATTTCCAACCAAATTACTCAACAAGATTCCAGCATTGCTAGCTTTTTCATTAACATAACATCACTTCAACAGTTGCAATTAAAATACGGTACCCAAGAGAAGCTTGAAATACGAAAAATAGTACTTCAAAAATTGATTCATATTATACTAACGAAAATATTAGGGATTTTGAAAACTCCAACTAACATCAAATGCACAAATATAGCAAGGTGAGAGTGGTTACCTGAGCTTGCCAAAAGCAAAATAAAATACTAGGATAGGAAGATCCTCGAGCTCAGCTCGACTCACCGGTGTCTACAATCACCAGAAAATACAATAGCATAAGGTCCATACACAATTAACGTTCATTTGGCTTGATTAAGTTAAATTAAACCCATATCAAGCTTAAGACAAATATCTATCCTCAAACCTTTTAGCAAAATCAAATTCCTCTTTCTCCTTATCATAACTACATAGCCCAATTCAACCTCAACTCACAATCATACCACAACTCTTTAAATTCATAATACTCTATTAAACTTCTCAAACCACCATTCATTCTTCATTACACCTATTTGAACCACATTTTTCCTATAGGCAAAAATATGAAGATTTCACCCAATCTTAACAATCCAACACCTTATAATTCAATTAATAACCTTAATAAATCTCAAGACTATCATTAGCTCAACCCAAAGTCATTATTCACTCAATCTCCCTAGTTTATCTAAAACATTCCTTAACTTTAAACACCCAAAATATACTTCAATAAATTTCTCCACAAACCCAATCATTTAGCATCATAATTAAACATCATCAAGCATATTGAAACTATTAAACCACCAAAATTCACCATAATTTTTTAATCAAATCATAAATCCTGCAATATCCAATCTTTACACAATAACACCCCTTATAGGCTCGAATCATATCACCATGTCTTGATTGAGTTCATTTAACTACAATCGAAGCCCAAAATAAACAATCATCTTTAATTTTCTCAAGAAACATAAATCCATTTCTTTCTTACCTTTCCACTTTCCATAACCACCAAAATTCTTACACAATCTTTCTAAATCAAATTTCACCATTAATCCTGCTTAAACATAGCCCAATTTCCTCACGTAATTCATCTAAATCATCATTCCATACTCAGCCTAACCTATTCAACATTCTACCTATCACATAAGCACCCAAAGCTTCTGAATTCTCATACTACTCCAATCCCAACCACATGAATTCAACCAACATTATTGTTGAACCCTAAGAATCCTCTAAAAAACATAAATCAAGTTTCAAAGCTTATATTCAAAGGATTTCTTAATCAAGACCTATCTTATTCCAACTATAAGAGATCAAAATCTTATTTAGGATCAAATCCTACCAAACTAACCAATTAGACACTTTCATTAAGCTCAAATAACTCAAACAATAAACCATAAACCACCACACAACTCATAGATTTCAAAAATCAATAAAAACCATAACTTTACTCTTTGAAAAATAAAGAAATTAATAATAAAAGAGGGAAATAGTTAAGGGAAAAATTACCCAAGATTGAAGAGTTCTCCTTTGCCCCCAAAATGGTAGAAGATTTGTTGGAATCTCACCTCCCTCACTCACCCTCTCACACGCTGATTTTTAGCCTACCTTGTAACGTCCCAATTTTTATTAGCTTGGAAATTACATTTCATAGGCATTAGTTTAAAGCATGATGAAGTTTAAATATTTGTTGATAATCTTCCCTATAAATTCTCATAAAACATTGAGAAGAATTTATAATAATTTAGTAGAATTTTTCATGGTATTATTTGCTTAGAAGGAGTGTTACACCTTAGCCCATGAGAAGTAGTAACTTTCCCTTGTGGAGCTTATGTTGGGCTTAGAAAATGGACTAGATAAAGACCTTAGCCCAAGAAGAAGGGAGGAATTATGTTGCAAATAATAAAGGAATTGTATATGTGTAAGCATAAAATTATATTAGAAAGAAATAAGAAAATCATAAGTGGAAATTCTTGTGAATAATGTCATCATGACTCATGCATGATAGGAGAAACAAATCTCTCTTCCTTTTCCAAATAGCCACAAGTGGACCATTAGGTTAAGAAAGGAAGGTATGAACATTAGGTAAAGAAAGGAAGGTATGAACATTAGGTAAAGAAAGGAAGGTATGAACATTAGGTAAAGAAAGGAAGGTAAGAACATTAGGTAAAGAAAGGAAGGTATGAACATTAGGTAAAGAAAGGAAGGTATGAACATTAGGTAAAGAAAGGAAGGTAAGAGCATTAGGTAAAGAAAGGAAGGTATGAGCATTAGGTAAAGAAAGGAAGGTAAGAGCATTAGGTAAAGAAAGGAAGGTATAGAAAGGAAGGTATGAGCATTAGGTAAAGAAAGGAAGGCATGAGCATTAGGTGAAGTGGCTTGATCCTTGCCCTCATTTCCCCTATAAATAAGACCTCTTCCATCCCCTTTCTACACACCAAAATTCGTAGCCCCAAAGAAAGTGAGAGAAAGAGGAGTGTTCTTGAGTGTTCTTGAGTATTTTTGAGTGTTCTTGGGTGTTCTTGAGGAGCCTTGAAGGTTAGGACTCCAAGAGAAATTGTAAAGCTTTAAGGTAGTACTTACTCTCTTACATTTCCAGCATTGTTTCAATATTGTGATGTGGTATTTGGCTGCCTTGATGAATCATGTTTGAAGTGATTATGTGTTTCTTATAATGCTATGGCCATATGTTATTATTTAAGAACATAAATGCTCACATGTATAAGTTATTGGTATTGCCATATCTTGTCCAATGTTAAACTTGCATGGTTGTTTGTTGAGTATTGTGCTGCTGAGATTTTCCCCAAAATCTCACCCCTCCAAATCTAAACCATTTTAGGAGCAAGTTCATCAAAGGAGAAAGAGAAGAAGATAGCTATGTCAAGATGAAGATTATGCCCTTTGTTTTTGTTATGCATCTTTGAACTCATGATAAATCTGTAATATTGTTGGGATGCTTTTGATTATGCTGTTATTATGTTATCCTTTTGGATTTATGTATGTATATGGTCATTCTTGGCCATTAAGAACAAGTTTTAAATTCATGCAAATGAAATGCTGTTTTCTGGGTTCCATTCTGTGCAATGTCTATTGTTGATATTATTCAAGATAGAAGATGAATTCCTTTAGCTTTGGCATTTTTATGTAAAATAATAGACATGTAGGGCTTTTTGGAAACCCAAAAACTATGTAAATTGGAGTTATGTAGCTTAAGCTAAAAATCACGCAAGAAGGCCAATATTTCTGGGCGTGAAAACGAAGGCAGGTTGGGAAAATCAAATATCTGTATCACCTAGGTTGATGCATATTATGTTTGATATTTTTCCCAGAAAGAGGACTCTTCAAGCTTTAATTTGAGACTTGAACCAAGTCAAAACCATTTTTCTACAATTAGTTATGATGTTTCAAAGTTGCTGGAAAAGTTCCGCATTTTCAGCATTTTTCCAGAAATAAAGAAAAGTTTTAAAAGTTGTGGTTTTGATGTTCTAAGTCCCATATGAGCTTGAATATGATTCCCAAAGATTATTAGGCTTGGGAATGAGTCCTAGAAGTAGGTGTTACACTTTTTGGTATCAGAGCAAAGGTTCTGGAAAACTTAGAAATCGAACATATCTCTTAGAACCCTTAATAAGTGACTTAGTCATATTATCCTCTAGAGTTCATAGCAAGCTTTGGGGTTATACTTTCAGGATTATCAAATATGACATCCGAAAGTAATATTGGCTCAACCCAAGGATATGAATCGGAAAATGACTCGGTAGAAAGTGTTGGCTACCTAGAGCAATTCCGACCATCCATAAAAAGGGTTAGAAGAGTATCGGCGCATAGGACATGGCCGGAAGGAATTGGAAGTCATAACCAAGCTAGAGCTAGGCAAGGTTTAGGTGGTTGAGGATGAGGAAACGATGTAGCCTCAAGGGAGAGCATTAAAAGAAATGATGAAGATGACGATTGGGCGTATGCAAGGTCTTTAATTGAACAAAGACGCATGATTCCTAGAGTAACTCAAGAAGCCATGATAAGGGCAGGTTATGGGCAGAGGCTTGACCCATTAAGCGGAAAAGCAAGCTCTCAAGAAGAAAGAGGCCTGAGCCTATCTCTAGAAGGATGATCGCCCATAGTAGCTCTCAATGAAAGGAGGGAAGCACTCCCAACTGCCGAAGAATGGACAAGGATGAATGCTGGACTTGGTTATATGCTTCCAGAAGAAGAAGAAGAGGACCCCATAGAGTATGAGCTTGAAGAGGAGGAAGAAAGAGCCAATGGGAGTTGAGATGCTAGCTTGTAAGTTAAAGAATTTTTGGAAGGTCCCCTCATTGGAGAATGATAAGGAGGCATCATCTTCAAAGCTGATCAAAGAATGTGATCCAGGAGAGGATAGTGTCCAATTTGATATGGTAGTATCAAGCTAGTTAGTCTTAGTCTTAGGTAGTATGATGAAATGAAAAGTTCCTTTCTTATTTGCCAAAAGTTATGTTTAAAGAATATGTTTAAGAGAAGTTATGTTTAAAATTTGCGCTAAGAAAAATAATTTCTCTACGCAGATAATCAACCCCTTAAGAGTTAAGAGATGGTGAATACTAGGAGAACACCGAATCATAGGGATCGTGGAAACGATGAGAGGCCTCCAAATGACCCTATGGAAATAATGTTGAATCGCTTAGATCAACAGCAGAGATTGATTGAGCAGCTGCAAGAGGACCTGGCAAGAGAAAGGCAAGAGCGAGAGCATGGCGCCAATGGAATTCAACAGCCTGAGATCGTAGTTAATCAAGAAGGCCAGCTTATTGCAAAGTTTTGCAAGCATCATCCGCCATCATTTGACGGAACATTCAATGTTCAAAATGCTGAAGACTGGGTCATGAGACTTGAGAAGATTTTCAAAGTCTTAAACTGTAGTTCAGAGATAAGAGCTCAAATGGCAATTTTCAAGTTGGAAAAAGAAGCTGATCGCTGGTGGAGGAATACGGAGATGATCCTGAGAGCAAGAGGAATTGCCATCACTTGGGAAGTGTTCATGGAGCAGTTCAATGAGAAGTATTTTCCAAGGTCTGTTCGGGATCAAAAGGAAGCAGAATTCCTCACGCTTTGTCAGGGAAATAGCGAGCCATTTGATAAGTACTTGGCCAAGCATATTAGTCTGTCAAGGTATTCAACTTATCTGCAGCAAGTTGATGATGAAAGGTGGAATACAGAGAAGCTGGAAAGAGGATTAACTTCGGTTATGAAAGAGAGAGTTGCCCTAATGCAGATACGAACCTTTAACAAGCTAGTTGAGGTTTGTAGGATTACTGAGTATAGCTTGAATCATCGAGGAGCAAGTCAGGAGCACTCGAAGATGGGCAAGCAAGCTGAGGAGGGAACTTCCAATTGGAAGAAAGGAAAGAAGCCTTGGAGTAAGAAGTTTAAGAAGTCAGGCCATCAAGGAGGAACTAATGGACACAAGGGTCCAATAGTTTCGGGATGCAGTCAGTGTGGCAAGAACTATGGTGACAGACCATGTTTAGCTGGGAAGAATGTCTGCTACAAGTGTGGTAAGCCTGGACATTATGCAAGAGAGTGCAATCAGGAGGAAGGCAGCTCTAGACCTCAAGTTCAAGGAAGGGTTTATGCATTAACCCATAATGAAGCTCCCCAGTCGCCAGAGATGATACAAGGTATGATCAAGATCAATCAATTCCTTGTAAATGCATTATTTGATTCGGGTGCTAGTCATTCGTTCATATCATATGATTGTGCTTGGAGACTAGGTCTAGAAATTTGTAGACTGCCTTATGACTTAAATGTTACCACGCCAACAGAAGCAAAGGTTAAGACCACCTGTGTTTGCCTAGGATGCATAGTCCAGTACAAACACTGCAGTAGCACACTAGACTTAATATGCCTGCCATTCCCTGACATAGATGTAGTCATTGGATTAAACTGGATGGCTACGAATAGTATACTCCTTGATTGTAAGAATAAGACAATCATCACTCCCCCTCGTAAGATAGAGAATCCTAGCAAGATTAAGTTAAATTTCATAACTACCTCAAGGACAGAGGGATGTTTAGAAGGACGATGCCAAGGATTCATAGTATTTTTCTTAGTACAAGTAGATGAAGAAGAGAAGATTAAAGATGTCCCTGTGATAAGGGAATTTCCTGACATTTTCCCTAAGGAGATAAGCGGAATTCCGCCTCAACGGGAATTAGAGTTCACAATCGATATCGTGCCAGGAGCAAGGCCAATATCAAAGGCACCTTATCGGATGGCTCCAAGTGAGATGGCTGAGTTGAAAGCCCAAATCGAAGAGCTGTTGGACAGGGGTTTGATCAGGCCAAGCGTATCCCCTTGGGGTGCTCCAGTGCTATTTGTTAAGAAGAAGGATGGGAGCCTTAGATTGTGCATAGATTATAGGGAGCTTAACAAAGTGACAATTAAGAATAAGTATCCCTTGCCAAGAATAGATGATTTATTGGATCAATTAGCCGGTGCTAAGATTTTCTCCAAGATAGATCTTAGATCAGGATATCATCAGTTAAGAGTGAAAGCCGAAGATATTCCTAAGACGGCATTCAGAACAAGATATGGGCATTATGAGTTCCTAGTGATGCCATTTGGATTGACCAACGCACCTGCTATATTCATGGATTACATGAATAGGATCTTCAGGCAGCATTTGGATCAGTTTGTTGTAGTCTTCATTGACGATATCCTAGTCTACTCCAAATCAGCCGAGGAGCACGAAAGGCACTTGAGAATTGTCTTAGCATTCTGAGAGAGAAGAAGTTGTTCGCTAAACTTAGTAAATGTGAGTTTTGGCTCACAGAGGTCAGATTCTTAGGACATGTGATCTCTCAAGATGGAGTCGCAGTAGATCCTAGTAAGGTAGAAGCAGTCCTAGAATGGGAGAGACCGAAGACAGTGACAGAGATCAGAAGTTTCCTTGGTTTAGCGGGTTACTACAGAAGGTTTATTCAAGACTTTTCTCGAATTGCCTTGCCAATGACGAAGCTTACAAGAAAGAACCAGCCATTCTTGTGGGACGAGAAGTGTGAGCAGAGCTTCCAGGAGCTGAAGAGAAGGCTAACCTCAACACCAGTACTCACTATCCCAGATCCATCTCAGTCCTATGTGATCTATAGTGATGCTAGCAAGCACGGATTGGCCTGTGTATTGATGCAGCAAGGAAAGGTTGTAGCGTATGCCTCTCGACAGCTGAAGACTCATGAGGAGAACTACCCTACGCATGACTTGGAGTTAGCAGCAGTAGTGTACGCTCTCAAAATATGGAGGCATTATCTATACGGAGTTCCCGTAGAGATATTCTGTGACCACAAGAGTCTCAAGTATCTATCCGATCAAAAGGAGTTGAACATGAGGCAAAGAAGATGGATGGAGCTTCTCAAGGATTATGAGTATACGTTGAAGTATCATCCAAGGAAAGCAAACGTAGTAGCTGATGCCCTTAGTAGGAAGGTTATTCAAGCTTCCAGCTTGATGATCAAAGAACAAGAGTTGCTAGAGAAGTTTAGAGATTTAAACCTAACCTATAGCGTGCAAGTTAAGAGTATGAGAATAGTGGAAACGCGCATAGGATGGGAGTTAGGAGATCAAATCAAGGAAGCGCAACTTTAAGACCCTTATGCAGAGACAATGAAGAGTAAATTGAAGAATGAAGACGCACCAGGATTCGAAATCTCAGATGATGGTATAGTAAGGTTTCAGAAGAGGATTTATATTCCTCCAAAGCCTGAACTTCGGAAGAAGATTCTTGATGAAGCACACAAAAGCAAGTATACCATTCATCCAGGTATCACTAAGATGTATCAGGAGCTCAAAGGAATGTTTTGGTGGCCTGGCATGAAGAGGGAAGTAACTCAGTACGTTGCTCAGTGTTTGACGTGCCAGAAGGTAAAGATAGAGCATCAGAAGCCGGCAGGAACTTTGCAATCTTTGGATATCCCAGAATGGAAATGGGAAAGCATATCTATGGACTTTGTTATGGGATTACCTGTAGTGCCTTCAGGAAGTAATGCTATATGGGTAATAGTGGACCGACTAACCAAGTCAGCTCACTTTTTGCCGATCAAAGCAACCCATACCTTAGATAAGCTAGCAAAGTTGTATGTAAAGGAGGTCGTTAGATTGCATGGGGTGCCGATGAGTATCGTATCAGACAGAGATCCGAGATTTACATCTGGATTTTGGACATCATTGCAGAAGGCGATGGGTACAAGGTTAAGGTTTAGCACGGCATATCATCCGCAGACCGACGGTCAAACGGAGCGAACCATTCAAACGCTAGAAGATATGTTGCGATCGTGCGTGTTGGAGCTTAAGGGCAGCTGGGATTCACACTTACCTCTGATAGAGTTTGCTTACAATAATAGCTACCATGCGAGCATTCAGATGGCTCCATATGAGGCACTCTACGGTAGAAAGTGTAGATCTCCATTTTGTTGGGCAGAGTTGAAAGAAAGGAGTATGTTAGGCCCTGAATTGGTAGACAGAACTTCTCAGCAGATTGAGATGATCAAGCAAAAGCTTCAAGCAGCACAAAGCAGGCAGAAGAGTTATGCAAACAAAAGAAGAAGGCCATTAGAGTTTGAAGTCGGGGATCATGTTTTTCTAAAGGTATCTCCCACGACCGGTATAGGTAGAGTTCTTAAGTCAAGGAAGCTAAGTCCTAAGTATATAGGACCATTCCAAATTCTTTTGAAGGTTGGTCCTGTAGCTTATAAAATAGCCTTACCTCCTAATTTAAGCAAGATTCATGACGTCTTTCATGTCTCCCAAATAAAGAAGTATCAGCCGGATCCAACACATGTCATAGAATATGAGGACATTGCTCTCCGAGACAACTTGTCTTTTGAAGTAAGACCTGAGCGAATCATAGATTCCAAGGTCAAGCAGCTGAGGAATAAGAGCATTCCGCTAGTCAAGGTTGTCTGGAAAGGGTCATCCGCTGAAGAAGCTACGTGGGAAATGGAAGATGCTATGAAAGAAAAATATCCCGAGATATTTAGTTAAGGTATGTGTTAAATTTCGAGGACGAAATTTTTTTAGGAGGGTAGAAATGTAACGTCCCAATTTTTATTAGCTTGGAAATTACATTTCATAGGCATTAGTTTAAAGCATGATGAAGTTTAAATATTTGTTGATAATCTTCCCTATAAATTCTCATAAAACATTGAGAAGAATTTATAATAATTTAGTAGAATTTTTCATGGTATTATTTGCTTAGAAGGAGTGTTACACCTTAGCCCATGAGAAGTAGTAACTTTCCCTTGTGGAGCTTATGTTGGGCTTAGAAAATGGACTAGATAAAGACCTTAGCCCAAGAAGAAGGGAGGAATTATGTTGCAAATAATAAAGGAATTGTATATGTGTAAGCATAAAATTATATTAGAAAGAAATAAGAAAATCATAAGTGGAAATTCTTGTGAATAATGTCATCATGACTCATGCATGATAGGAGAAAGAAATCTCTCTTCCTTTTCCAAATAGCCACAAGTGGACCATTAGGTTAAGAAAGGAAGGTATGAACATTAGGTAAAGAAAGAAAGGTAAGAACATTAGGTAAAGAAAGGAAGGTATGAACATTAGGTAAAGAAAGGAAGGTAAGAACATTAGGTAAAGAAAGGAAGGTATGAACATTAGGTAAAGAAAGGAAGGTAAGAGCATTAGGTAAAGAAAGGAAGGTATGAACATTAGGTAAAGAAAGGAAGGTAAGAACATTAGGTAAAGAAAGGAAGGTATGAACATTAGGTAAAGAAAGGAAGGTAAGAGCATTAGGTAAAGAAAGGAAGGTATGAGCATTAGGTAAAGAAAGGAAGGTAAGAGCATTAGGTAAAGAAAGGAAGGTATAGAAAGGAAGGTATGAGCATTAGGTAAAGAAAGGAAGGCATGAGCATTAGGTGAAGTGGCTTGATCCTTGCCCTCATTTCCCCTATAAATAAGACCTCTTCCATCCCCTTTCTACACACCAAAATTCGTAGCCCCAAAGAAAGTGAGAGAAAGAGGAGTGTTCTTGAGTATTTTTGAGTGTTCTTGGGTGTTCTTGAGGAGCCTTGAAGGTTAGGACTCCAAGAGAAATTGTAAAGCTTTAAGGTAGTACTTACTCTCTTACATTTCCAGCATTGTTTCAATATTGTGATGTGGTATTTGGCTGCCTTGATGAATCATGTTTGAAGTGATTATGTGTTTCTTATAATGCTATGGCCATATGTTATTATTTAAGAACATAAATGCTCACATGTATAAGTTATTGGTATTGCCATATCTTGTCCAATGTTAAACTTGCATGGTTGTTTGTTGAGTATTGTGCTGCTGAGATTTTCCCCAAAATCTCACCCCTCCAAATCTAAACCATTTTAGGAGCAAGTTCATCAAAGGAGAAAGAGAAGAAGATAGCTATGTCAAGATGAAGATTATGCCCTTTGTTTTTGTTATGCATCTTTGAACTCATGATAAATCTGTAATATTGTTGGGATGCTTTTGATTATGCTGTTATTATGTTATCCTTTTGGATTTATGTATGTATATGGTCATTCTTGGCCATTAAGAACAAGTTTTAAATTCATGCAAATGAAATGCTGTTTTCTGGGTTCCATTCTGTGCAATGTCTATTGTTGATATTATTCAAGATAGAAGATGAATTCCTTTAGCTTTGGCATTTTTATGTAAAATAATAGACATGTAGGGCTTTTTGGAAACCCAAAAACTATGTAAATTGGAGTTATGTAGCTTAAGCTAAAAATCACGCAAGAAGGCCAATATTTCTGGGCGTGAAAACGAAGGCAGGTTGGGAAAATCAAATATCTGTATCACCTAGGTTGATGCATATTATGTTTGATATTTTTCCCAGAAAGAGGACTCTTCAAGCTTTAATTTGAGACTTGAACCAAGTCAAAACCATTTTTCTACAATTAGTTATGATGTTTCAAAGTTGCTGGAAAAGTTCCGCATTTTCAGCATTTTTCCAGAAATAAAGAAAAGTTTTAAAAGTTGTGGTTTTGATGTTCTAAGTCCCATATGAGCTTGAATATGATTCCCAAAGATTATTAGGCTTGGGAATGAGTCCTAGAAGTAGGTGTTACATACCTCACTTCAAAGAATAAGAGGAAATGGTGGTTGCAGGAGAAGAAAGGAGATGGAGGGTGGGAACCCTCCTTCACCGCCATTGACAGTGCCCAGCAGCAGTAGTCAATCCTTAGTTAGAATAATGAGTTTTGATGATAATCAAACATAACTTAGGCATAAAGAAAGGTTGGACAAGGTTCAAGAATAACTTAGAAACAATCTGAAAAAAAATGTCAAGTATAGTTCATCAAGTATAGTTCAATTGATTAGGATCAGATCATAAGTTAAGGAACTATAAGTCTAATCGATCAGGGATAGATCAGAGACAGATCAGAAGTTGAGATCATAGGCGCCCAATCAATTAGGGACCCCTATAATCGATCAGAGATGTGAAAAATGAACTAAGGGACTCAGTGCAATCTATTAGAGCAAATAGTAGAACTTAGTGTAATCGATTGGATAAGCCTGATCAATCAGGCATCCCCTGTAATCGATTAGATATCTCAAAGTGTAATTCAATCCTAATCCAAGCCTAATTGATCAGAGAAGTTTAATTAATCAGAGGACAAAGTATTGTTAGAATAATGAATTTTGATGATAACTAAACATAACTTAGGCCTGAAGAAAGGTTGGGTAAAGATCAGGAATAGCTTAGAAATAATCTGATAGAAAATCCTAAGTATTGCCTAATCGATCACGATCAAACTATAAGTTAAGCCCATAAAGCCAAATCGATCAGGGATAGATTAGAGACAGATTAGAAGTTAAAAATCAGAGGTGTCCAATCGATCAGAGGCCCCTCTAATCGATCAGAGGATGAGAGAAAAGTAGCCTAATCGATCAGAGGAATCTGAAGAACTTAGAGCAATCGATTGGATAAACCCAATCGATTAGACCTCCCTTGTAATCGATCAGAAGAACTAAAGGATAATTCATGGCTAATCTATAACTAATTGATCAGAGATGCTTAATCGATCAGAGGAAATTGTGTGATCGATCAGACATATGCTATAATCTGAATGTAATCGATTGGACAAGCCTGATCAATCAGGGACACTCTATGATCGATCAGACGAGATATTTTCTAACTTCTTGTTCAGTGATGCAGGTCTTAATTGATATATAATCTATGCATGATCGATCAGTCATCAAGCCCTGTGATCGATCAGAGGCTGTGATCCAAGTGGCGATAGAAAAATAATTCAAATTGATTGGACAATCTATTTTAAGCTTTCAAAGTACAAAGTTGGTCAGGCCTATTCTGGGAAGTTATCGTTAGACACATAACCTACTTTAAAGCCGTTTGACTCACGACCACCTTCTGGAATTAATGAAGATGATTTAGAGAAAAACCAGTACAATGGCGTTAATGCTTCACACAGAAAGCAACCCTAAATACTCCATTACCATCATATTCAAGCAACGGCTATAATCTCTTCAACAGGCAAATTTCCAGAGACAAGTATAAAAGGCCTCTTAAGAAAGTTGGTTGAAGACATTGATTACAAGCATTGATTATTTGTATTAACTACTACATTCAATATACACCAACATTAAGAAAGTTCATTTATTACTTACTGTTCTTCAGTGTGTAACACAATCTGTTCAATAGAGTGAACAAGCTTTCTGTATTTTCAATTTAGTGAGAATTACTCTTAAGATAGTGGGATCTTAAGAGTATGGTGTAATCTTACAAGTTGTAAGGGGAAGTAATCTGTGAGAAGAGAGTTCTTACTGGGTGATCACTTGTAAAGGCATTCAAGAGCCTTATTTAATCTTGAAGTGTTAGTGGAACCCAACTGGAAGTTGGAGAACTAGACGTAGGCCAAGAGTTTGGGCTGAACCAGTATAAATCTTGTTTCTTTCAGTTTAAATTTTAAAAGCACAATTCACCCCCTCTTGTGTATTCCTACCAATTACATTTGGTATCAGAGACAGAACAAGTCTCCAAAATCTTGAAGATTCTTACTCCAGAATGGCAAATGAAGGCTACTGCAATACAAGAAATGAGAGGAGAATCAATGAGCTCTATCACATCCTTATTTGGAAGTCTAACTGAGTATGAATCAACCATCAAGGCTCAAAGAGAACTCTATGGAGAGAAGAAGAAGAGAAACTTAGCTCTCTCTGCTCCTATAAGAGATGATCAGGATGAGGAAGATGAAGAAGAACTGGATGATGAGGAGATGGCTTTCATGGTCAGAAAATTCAAAAAAATTCTTCAGAAAGGGAAGAAGATTCCAAAGAGGTGGTTCCAGCAACACTAGAAGAGATCCCTAGAAAAATTCTCTTGTGTGCTATGAATGCAAGAAGCCTGGACATTTCAAATCAGAGTGCCCAAGTCTTCAAAGGTACAAGGAGAAAGAGAAGTTTAGGGCAAAAAGAAGGCCTATGTCTCTTCTGTATAGGGAGGTAGCTCAGATGAAGAAGCTACTGATGCTGAGGAAACAACAAACCTTTGCTTGATAGCCCAAGAGGAATCTGACAGTGAGGTCATCATTCTAACACATCTTTTCATGAACTTGAAGATGCATATAATGATTTACACATAGAGTTTTTGAAATTGGCAAAAGAGGTAACTATTTTGAGGAAGAAAAACAGAGAACTTGAAAAGAAAATTGAGGAACCTGATTGTATGAAATGTAAATAGTTTTCAGAAAATATCTCTCAAAAGGAAGAAAATCCCGAATGCAATAGCTGTGAAAAACTGTTGAGAAAACGAAAAGATTTCTGGAATTTTGAGGAAATTTACTAAGAACACTGAAACGCTTGACATTATGCTAATGAATCAAAAAGCTTATAGAGATAAAACTAGGATAGGTTATGACTCAAATCCCAAATCCTTCAAAGAAAAAAATTCTGCACCAAGAGAGAAATCCTACTTGAAGTTTTTCAGAAAGGCTTCAGAATATTCATCACCATTTAGTTTTTGCAATTTCTGTAACAAAAATGGGCATATTGAATCTACCTGTTATTCTAAGAGATTTGGAATATCTAGATCATACAAATGGGTCCCTAAAGGGACACACCGGCCTAAAGTCCATCAAGATAAAAGGCAGCAAACTAATCCCAAAGGACCCAAGAAAATTTGGGTACCTAAATCTGCTTAGTCTGTGCAAGTTTTCTCAAAGAATCTAACAATAACAAGTGGTATATCGATAATGGATGCTCAAGACACATGACTAGAGATAAAAAGAAATTGGACAATCTGATTATGAAGGATGGGGCCAAAGTCAGTTTTGGAGGAAACCAGTCTGGAAACATTGCAGCAATAGGAGATATTGGATCAGTCAAAGACATCTACCTTGTGCAAGGTCTCTGCCACAACCTGCTAAGTGTCAGTCAGAGCACTCACAAAGGTAACTGGGTAATCTTTGACTCTAATGAATGCCTCATAGTATATAAGAAAGACTTAGCCATAGATAAATCAAACCTAAAATGTAGATTGAAAGCTAACAGGAATGGAAACTTATATACAGTCGATTTAAGTCAACAATTTTCTAAAAAATGCTTTATAAGTAACTCTGATAACTGTTGGCTGTGGCATAAAAGATTAGCTCATGTGAACATGACTCAATTGGATAAACTAATCAAAAAGGATCTTGACATTGGAATACCTAACATGAAAGTGAAAACTGATTTATTGTGTGAAGCATACCAAAAGGGGAAACAAACAAAGTCCTCTTTTAAATCAAAGAAAGAAGTCTCCACCACTAGACCTCTGGAACTAATCCATATGAATTTAGTTGGTCCAGCTAGAGGGAAAAGTCTAGGAGGAAGTCTATACACTCTAGTAATTGTGGATGAGTATTCAAGATTCACTTGGACTATGTTTCTTTCCTCTAAGCATGAAACTTTTGATGCCTTTTATCTGTTTGATAAGAAAGTGCAGAATGAAAAGGGTAAGAAAATCAGCTCAATTAGAACAGATCATAGAGGAGAATTTGAGAATCAAGACTTCCTGGAGCTGTGTGAAGAAAATGGCATAAGTCACAATTTTTCATATCCCAGAACACCACAACAAAATGCAGTGGTGGAAAGGAAGAATGGTGTACTCACTGAAATGGCCAGAACAATGCTTAATGAAAGAAAAGTATCTCAAGTATTCTGGCTAGATACAATGAGTACGGTTTGCTACATATCCAACAGAGCTTACATACGAAAAGGAATGGATAAAACTTCTTATGAGCTTTACAAAGGAAGAAAGCCCAATGTAAGCCATCTCAAAGTCGTTGGTTCCAAATGCTCCATCCACAACAATGGAAAGGTAAATTTAGGTAAATTCGACCCTAAAGCTAATTTTGGAATTTTCATTGGTTATTCTAACAGAAGCAAGGCCTATGGAGTTTTCAACAAAAGAACTTCTACTCTCCCATTTTCACCTCTGATATCTTTCATCTTATGCTACAATAAGATTTTCTGGTTGGACAATGAAAACAACTTGTAGTCTCCAAAATGTAATCTTACCACCCTAAAGAAGATGGGTCTAAATCCGTTTGGTCAACGACACGCTTTGGTACCACCACCAGTAGGAGATCCTCAAGAGGGAGGCCAATCCCAAGAGGCCAAATGCAGAAGAAGTTCATTCCTCTACCTCCCATTCATCTGAACCAATTGCCCCTGAACCAGCAGCACCTAAACCTGAAGGAGGAGCCTCTGTCCTAGACAATATGATTAATCAGATTGCGACAGAGTGACAGCCAGGGTTATGGAGGAATTATCCTTGGAGCATCAGACTTTGGAGGATAGGCTCTTGAAGAGGCTAGTGGCAACTCTCAATGAAACTGTGGTGCAATCAGTCAAAGAGAATGCTGTGAAAGTATTCAAGGGTTATGATGTAGTGGTGGACATGCACAAGTTTCTCCACAACAGACTTGCTGGCCTTGAAGAAATTGTCAAGAAGAGTTATGAAGTTGGACTTCCCGGTTCACCATTGGAACCATTTCTTGGGCATGAAGCCCATCAGGTATCACCCATCCATTTCACCCCTCATCATTCACCCTCTCTTTCTCATCCTCCCTCTCCAATTACCCACACACAAGCTTCACCCAAACACAAGCCCTCTCCCTCCTCCAAACCTTGCTTACCTTCCAAAAAAACCTCCTCAGATTCCTCAGGCAACCAAGATCCTCCTTCTTCTCCTATGATCATAACTACCACACCTTCCCAAACACATATTCCTTCCCAGCCATCTCCTCAACCCACCCACACTACTCTACCACCACCTGCACATACTCCAATTCACCCCTCTGCACTGCATTACACCCTAAGGCCAGATCCAGCAGTGACATATGCAAGAAAAGGCAAAGCCATCCTGATTGATACCTCTCCACCCTCTGTCCCTTTTGATGATGCCAAAAAGGGGGGAGAAGATCTATAGTGTACCTACTCAAGGATAGAGTAGTCTTTTCCAAGAGAAAGTTGTTGTGGCTGCAGCAATTCTTTCAACCATTGCTTCTGACATGCCCCAATTCCTTGAAATAAGTCAAACACTTGAAGAGATCCATGACTTAGCAGAAGGGATTAAACTAAGCCTTGAAAAGAAGGCATGGTGGAAGAATCATCTAATGAAGAAATGAAGGCCACCAATGTTCCCCCAGAAGATGATGATGTGATACTGGAGGAAGACACGAGTATGGCCATGGTTTTGTATGAAGGGGAGCCTCAACCAGTCTCAGTTGATACTCGGCCATTCATTCATCACAGAGTGCAAGAAATGGTTGCAGAAGAAACTGCAAGAGTCAGCTTTCAAGGCTGAGTCTTAATCCAAGACTAAGGCAGAAGAAGAAGCAAGGGCCAAGGCAGAAGCAGAAGCCAAGGCTAAGATGGAGGCTAAGGAGGCTGAGGCCAAAGAAAAGGATGAACAGGCTTCTCTAGCTAAGTCTGCCATTCCAAGCTGGGGGGTCCAGAGGAAGGTAAGATTAAAGAAAACTGCCCATAAGAATGTAGAGGATCCCATTCAGACCATCACAGATTTCATTAAGTCTAGTGAAGAAGAAGAAGGAACAGAAGTTTAATCTACTGCTAAGGGGAAGAGAATCAAGAAAACTGCTCTTAAGTCCCCAACAGTGTCAACAAGGAAAAGAACCAGAGCAACTAAGGGGATTGTCATTGAAGAACCTAAGCCTGCCCCTAAGCCTGCAACAAAGAGGAAGGCTGCTCCCAAAGGAAAAACATCCAAGCCTCCTCCAAAGAAGAAGCAAAAGAATATGACCTATTTTGATAGGATTTTTGCTAAATCCTTCCTGATTGCACCATATTTTTATACACTTTTCATTAATAAAATCATTGGATTGTTGCATGTTCTTGGGGTAATTGCACCTAATTTGGGTAATTTCTGACTTTTGCACACTTTGTTGGAATTTGTTCTAGTCAAGGGCAATTTGGGCATAATTAGCATGATTTATTGTTTAACCCATTTTCAAGAACATTTTGATGCTACCTTAGGTCCATTTTATTTGTAGATCATGGAAGGAACACACCCAATGGAAGGGCCAAGTTGTAAAAAAGAATGCTGGACAGAAACAGAAAAAGTGGGCAGAATCAACGTTAGCTCGCCTTGACCTCGCCGCGACCTCGTCTTGAGCTCGCCGCGGCCAGGTCACGGCCAGCTCCCAGCAAAACATCCAGAATTGACATGAGCTCGCCGCCAGCTCGCCGCGGCGAGCGGGACACATCAGCAACGCGCTGTTACGAATTCTAGGGTTCCTAGGGGGTTATAAATAGTTCCTAACACCCGAAAACCACTTCTCCAAGCCTCCAAACACGAAAATACCTTAGCTCTCCTAGGGTTCCATCATCTATCCTCATTCTCCACTCAAATCCTCTCATCCTCACTCATCTCCACCTCAAATTCCACTGATTTTCTTGTTCTTTCCCTTTTCTTCTTCCATTTCCACCACATCTCTTCTTCATTCTTCCTTACCCATGGAGGCTGCTATGGTGGGTCATTTTGAGCACGAAATTGAAGACATGAAAGGCTAAAATCTTGGTGCTTTGGTGGTGTGAAGGTGGCTCTAGCTTCATGGACCAACATAGGGGAGTTTCTAGTTTACAATTTCTTATTTCCTTTGTATTTGGCTTATACTCTTTTGTATTGGTCTTGTATTTGGATTTAAGACTTGGGATATGTGGTTGCTATCTAGGTTTGTGAACTATATTGTGTATGCTTTGAATTAAATGTGATTGAGATACAATTTCCTATCTACTTGTGGTTGTATTCTTGGTTGTAGCCATTTTAGTGGTTGCTAGTGGTTATAATAAATTTCTTCCATGCATGATGATGTGGTTGCACTTCATGAGAGTTAAATTGCATTTGTTTCAAGGCATTTCACAAACCAAGTGGATCTTAACACTAACCCTAAGTAATGGCTAAGAAAGTGGTTGCTAGATTAGTCATTAATTAGGGCTAGTGGACCCCTAGTGGTTGCTTGGGGATCTTTCAATTAGACTTGGTAAATTAAATTCCCACTTATCATTTTGAAAGAAGCATTTGAGTCACCGAAGCACTACCAAAGCCCATTTTATAAAATCACCCCTAATCCAAACTCTTTTCACTTTTCAATTATTAATCTAAAACATCAAAAACAAGTAACTGCTTTTCTTAATAGCTTTAGTAAATGAATCTCCAAACCAAAACCCCCATACCTTTTTATTGTTTTAATTGCATTTAGTTAGCTTAGGTTGTTTGGAAGGACTCCTCAAGTGAAACGATCCGGGATTGTGCCACTTTACACAATCCTTGGTAATTATTGTGATTTTAACCCCAAGGCGTAAGGAAAAGGTTAAATCAATGGCGCCGTTGCCGGGGAGTCATTTTTTACTCCCTAGGTTAGCTAAGTGTCAATTGAAACTATTGACAAGGGGTAGGAGTTGTTAGGACTAGATTTAGGACATTTGCATCCTTAAATTAGGTTACATTTTCTTGTTTTGCATTGCATCAAGTTTCTCAAGAAAATACCAAAAATATTTCTTATCCTTTGTCTTTGATTGAGTTGTGATACCTGCTTAGGTGTATTGCTGGACTTTCTTGCACCTACTTGTGAATACTTGACTTGCCATACTTCTACACTCATATACATCACATACACATCTCATACCATACTTTGCCATACACACCACACATATCATACACACTTTCACACCATACTCACTTGAATCATCGTTCATCCATTTTTCCTTGAATTTGTGCAAGTGCATCTTTGTTGAGCCTTCAGTCTACACTTGTTGTATGTGCCTTGTGTATGACTCGAGGGAACCCTAGAGACCAAGAACTTTACCCTGAATACCCAGAAATTGAGAGACACCTTACTAGGTTGAGAAAGACAAAGAGAGAGGGACCTTCAGTTACATCCTTGATAGTTGAACACCCACCCTCTTGTAAGCCTAGTATTGAGAGTAACCCAGAAACTGAGAGTGATACTAGAGATATGGAGGGGGATCACCATATTCCTGAAGTCCAAGTAGAGCCAAATCTAGATGGTAATGGGGGAGGACAAGTGTTTAATGATGGTGAGCGACCTAGAAGAAGAACCATCAGGGAAGCCACCACAACTAGCCTTAACCACAACCCATTCATGAATGCATTCCCCACTATGAACACTGATTATGAAATTAAAGGCTTATTGATACAATCCTTACCTAAGTTTTATGGTTTGCAGGAAGATGAGCCACATGATCACTTGGATGAGATCTTCATACATTGCAACACCATGAAACCAGTCAGAGCACAAGTGGAGGATGTCATGTGGAGAGTGTTCCACCTTACTCTAGAAGGCAAGGCTAAGCAATGGTACATGAGTTTGCCTACTTTCAATCCAGATGCCCTCGCCTCTTGGGGAAACTTGAAGCAAGCCTTTCTAGAAAAGTTCTACCCAGCCACTAGAACATCTGCAAGAAGGAAAGAGATCAATTCCATCACTCAAGAGCCTGATGAATCTCTTTTTGATTATTGGTCGAGATTCCAGAACCTTTTGAAGAAATGCCCTCATCACCAAATTCCCGATGAACAATTAGCCCATACCTTCTATGATGGGTTGAGGGAAAGAGACCAAGACAAGCTGGATGTAGCCGCTGGCCTCTAGTTCGTAAGCTCGCTTTGGCAAAAGAGAAACATGGTTCAAGAAGATCAACTCATAGTCTTCAAAGGGTTGATTCTACTTCTCTTCACATTCCTCAATTGGATAGGTTTGAGGCCGAATTCAAAGCAATCCACTCTAGATTGGACAAGATCTCAGGTCCATCTTCCCCACCAGGTCCAGTTGGTAATGAGTTGGTGGGTCCGTCTTGTGATTATTGTGCATCACCTATGCATCTCTCAAGCGATTGCCCTTCTAAGCCGGAAGAATGTAATGCAATGTTTCAACCAAGGCGAGGCAACAATCCGAGATGGGACCCCTATTCTAATACATACAATGAGGGGTGGAGACAAAATCCAAAATTTAGTTGGCGCCAAGATGGCAACCCCCCAAGGCAATTCCAAGGGGAGTCCTCCCAAGCACTAACTCCTGTAAGAAGGGACCGACCCACTAATGACTTTGAAGAGTTGAACAAGTCCATCACTATGGGATTCCGCCATGTGGAAGGTCTCATTGACTCTAGGGCGAATGAAACAAAGCAATGTATGGAGTCAAGGTTTGAGAAGGTAGACAACCGTATGAGCCAATGGGAGACAAGGAGTGCTAACTTGGAGGATTATGTCATGAAGCTTTCAAACTCTTTCAATGAGCTTCAAGCCAAGGCCAGTGGCCCAACTCCATCCAATACGGTCATCAACCCCAAGTCTTTGAATGCTGTTACTTTGAGAAGTGGGAAATCACTAAATCCCATGCCAATCAAGAAGAGGGTTCACTTTTCAAGTAGTGAAGAGGAGGATGATGATGAGCCAGTGGATGAGGAGATTGAAATGGAAAGCCCTACTTGGAGCCCACCATTGAGCCCAATGAAGTTTGCACAATCTGAGAGTGCTAAGGAAAAGGAACTTCAAGAAAGGAGGGCATTGACTAGAAAGGAGAAAATGATGGAGGAGCCTAAGGCACCACCTCAAGAGGAGAAGAAGCACAACAAGCAATTGAGTATCAATGAGACAGGAGAGTGTAGCACACAAGATACCTTGGCCAAACCTCCGGCTAAGGAGGTAACTATCTCTCAACTCCCTTTTCCTCAAGCTTACTTTAAAAGCAAAAAGAAACATGATGAAGTTGTTGAAAATGAAATGCTTGAACTTTTTAGCAAATTGCATGTGAATGTGCCTTTCTTTCAACTTGTGAAATCTATGCCTAGTTATTGTAAATTCTTGAAAGAATTGTGCACCAATAAAAGGAAGTTTAGGCCAAATGAGAGAATTCAATTGAATCCTAGTGTGTCGGCTTTGTTTAAGCCTCAGTTGCCGGTCAAGTGCAAAGACCCTGGATCATTCATGATCCCTTGCACCATAGGGAACTTGAAGGTGACAAATGCATTGTTGGATTTAGGAGCGGCCATTAATGTGATGCCTAGTGCGATTTTCACTTCTTTAGGCATCACCGGTTTGAAAAAGACAAGTGTCATTTTGCAATTGGCCGATCGCACACTCCGATATCCACAAGGTATTCTTGAGGACATACTTGTTAAGGTTAAAGACTTAGTTTTTCCCGCAGATTTCTATGTTCTTGACACCGCTAGCGAGCCATGTGAATCGACTATCATTCTTGGTAGGCCTTTCATGCGGACCGCCGGATCGGTGATTGATATGAAAAATGGTTTGATAACAATGGAGGTGGGAGAACATAAGATTAGCTTTAACATGTATGAAGCAATGCGACATCCTCATGAGGATTACTCTCTTCTAGATTTGAATGTGATTGATATTGCTATGGAAGATGCCATTGAGGAGCATGAATTAAGCTTGCATTCATATGATTACACATCTGATCTTGAAGCTTATGACTCTTATTTTTCTACCCTACCTTCTGTTCATTCTTTTTCTTCCTTAGGTGATGACGTGTATGACCTTGACTCACATGTAGTTGATTGTCTACTTTCTGTCCCTTTGGATTTTTCTTTGATTGATAATGATAATGCTAATTTGGATATGAGCTCCACTAACATTTCTCTGATGAGTGATGATATTTCTTTGGAGGATGGTAGTTTTCTTAATGTTTCAGGTCATAAGTTGGTTGAAGAATGTGAATTTGAGATTGGAAGCCAAGAGTTGGCCGATTTGAGCTCAAAGGGTATCGCCTTCACCCCAACCAAAGCCACTTCACACTTAACCTTCTTTGGACCGGATCACCATTTGGTAAAAGGGCCACCTTCTAAACCTTCTTCCATTGATTTTAATCCTAGACCTAGGATTTCTTCCCACACACTTAGATATTTGAATGATCTTGTTACAAGTTGTGATGTAGGTGTTGTGGATGACATTTCCCCAAGGCAAGTCACTGCGATAGATCAACCAAGTGTTGATTCGGCTCTTGGGAAGACCAATGAACAAGTGATTAGGTCTTTTGAGCCTAGTCCACCTTTTCCAATTGGGTCTACAAAGGGGAGTTCTTCTTACACTTTAACTCTTCCTACTCTTGTTCCCTCTGTTTTGGAACCACCCATTTTGGAATTAAAGAATTTGCCAAGCAATTTAAAATATGCTTTTCTTGCCCCCAATGACAAATTGCCGGTTATTATTTCTAATACCTTGAGTGCAATTGAGGAGGTCAAATTGCTTGATGTTTTGAAAAAGTATAGCAAGGCTTTAGGTTGGACATTGGCTGATATTCCGGGTATGAACCCCGCTATTTGCACCCATCGGATTTTACTTAAAGAGGATTCTAGGCCTCTTAGGCAACCACAAAGGCGGCTTAACCCCCTCATTTTGGATGTGGTCAAAAAGGAGGTCACAAAACTCCTAAGTGCCGGCATCATATATCCGATCTCGGATAGTGAGTGGGTTTCCCCGGTCCAAGTGGTACCTAAGAAGTCCGGAATCACTTTTTTGAAAAATGAAAACAATGAACTTATTCCAACAAGGGTGCAAAATAGTTGGCGTGTGTATATTGACTATAGGAAGTTGAATGATGCCACCCGAAAGGACCACTTCCCGCTTCCATTTATTGATCAAATGTTGGAACGGCTGGCGGGAAGAAGCCATTACTATTTTCTAGATGGTTATTCGGGGTATTTTCAAATTCCTATAGCACCTGAGGACTAGGAGAAGACCACTTTCACTTGCCCATTCGGTACTTTTGCCTACAGGCGCATGCCCTTTGGTTTATGCAATGCGCCGGGCACTTTTCAACGTTGCATGATGAGCATCTTTTCTGATATGCTTGATGATTGCCTGGAAGTTTTCATGGATGACTTCACTGTTTTTGGTGATTCGTTTGATGTTTGCTTGCATAGTTTGGAGAGAGTTCTAGCTAGGTGTGTCGAGAAGGATTTAGTGCTTAATTATGAAAAATGTCATTTTATGGTCACACATGGCATAGTTCTTGGCCACCTAGTCTCTAGCCGAGGCATTGAGGTCGATAAAGCCAAAACCGAGGTGATTGCGTCCTTGCCTTATCCCACTTGTATCAAAGAGCTTCGCTCTTTCTTGGGACATGTAGGCTTTTACCGACGTTTCATCAAGGGTTTTTCCCAAATTGCATTGCCTCTTTCTCTTTTACTGCAAAAAGATGTCGAATTTGTTTTTGATGATGAGTGTAAAATGGCTTTTGAAACATTGAAGAAAACTCTTTTGGAGCCTCCTATTCTTCGTGCTCCTGATTGGTCATTGCCCTTCGAACTAGCATGTGATGCTTCCAATATGCTGTTTGCGCCATGCTGGGTCAAAGGAGCAACAAGACACCACATGTCATAGCTTATGCATCTAAGACTTTGGACTGTGCACAAAGGAACTATACCACCACTGAAAAAGAACTTTTTGCCATAGTCTTTGCATTAGACAAATTTAGACAATACTTGCTCCATTCTGTGGTTGTCATTTATACTGACCATGCAGCCATAAAGTTTTTATTCACAAAGCCACACTCCAAGCCGAGACTTCTTCGGTGGACACTTTTGCTTCAAGAGTTTAATCTGCAAATCAAGGATCGCGCCGGCAATGCCAATTCGGTAGCCGACCACTTGAGTAGACTCCCAGAAAATACTAGGGCAGTAGATCTTTCTGACTTAACTTGTGATAATTTTCCGGATTCCTCTTTGTGTGCAATTGGTGTTGAGGTGCCTTGGTATGCTTGTTTAGTCAATTATCTTGTTTGTGCCCTCACCCCGGATGACATGTCTCCTTTCCAGGTGCAAAAGTTAAAGAGAGAAGCCCAACACTACGTTTGGGATAAACCACACCTATGGAGGCTATGCAATGATCAAGTAATCTAGAGATGCATACCGGAATCCGAGTCCCTAGACATCCTTTCTGCTTGCCACTCGATGGTTTGTGCTGGTCACTATAGTTCTAGGAAAACTGCTAGGAGGGTCTTAGACGCTGGTTTTTATTGGCCTACACTTTTCAAAGATGCCTATGCCTTTTGTAAATCGTGTGGTAAGTGCCAAAAATTTGGGGTGAGTGTGACAAAAAGACATGAGATGCCCCAACGACCCATCCTAGTTTGTGAGATTTTTGATATTTGGGGAATAGACTTTATGGGACCTTTCCCACCTTCTTCTGGCTTCACTTATATCCTACTTGCAGTAGACTATGTCTCTAGGTGGGTAGAAGCTATCCCGACCCGAAAAGACGATGCACCCACGGTCTCCAAGTTTCTCAAGTCTAACATCTTTAGTAGATTTGGAGTACTAAGAGGTCTCATAAGTGATCGAGGAACCCATTTTTGCAACAAGCTTCTTGATAACTTGCTTGCTAAGTATGGGGTGTCCCATAGAGTGTCTAGCCCATACCATCCCCAAACCAATGGCCAAGCAGAGGTGTCGAACAGGGATATAAAACATATTCTGGAGAAAATTGTTAAGCCATCAAGAAAAGATTGGAGTGATCGACTTGAGGATGCATTGTGGGCATATCGGACTGCATTCAAGACACCCTTAGGCATGTCTCCATACCGGTTAGTTTTTGGTAAAGCTTGTCATTTGCCGGTTGAATTGGAGCACAAGTCCTATTGGGCCGTGAAACTATGCAATATGGAGTTGGATGCCGCCGGAAATGAAAGATGCCTTCAATTGCAAGAGCTTGATGAACTGCGCCTTCAGGCATATGAGAGCTCAAGGCTCTACAAGGAAAAGACCAAGTTGATCCATGATGGCAAGATCTTTAACCGCAGCTTCAAAGTTGGTGACCAAGTCCTTATGTACCAAGCCCGCTTCCGCCATGGTCATGGGAAGCTCACATCAAATTGGTTCGGGCTGTACAAAGTAACAAAGGTCAACAAGTATGGGATGGTGGAGCTCATTGAAGAGGAGACCGGGAAAGAATTTGTGTCAAATGGGCATCTCCTCAAGCTCTACCATGGACCGGTTGCAAAGCCTCCTTGAGGCCAGGTTGCTTCTTCTCCTTATCTTGTTTACTTTCATGCATTCTGAACTGGCTGGTTGATATTTTACTGTCATTGCATTGAACAAGTGTGGGGGAGGGAGCATCCTAGTAGAAAGTAGAAAATTAGGCCTTTTTTTCATTCAATAAAATACCCTATGCCATTGAGGACAATGTCACTTTCAAGTGTGGGGGAGGGGACTAGGTAGTGTTGTTAGTCTTATTGCTTGATCTATTGGTTTTATCATGTTTATGCCACATTAGAGATAATTTTTAAAATTCTGTGTCAAACTTTTCAAAACCAAGGTAGATTGTGCTCCTTAGTTTTTCATTGTGATAAAGGGTCGCATTCATTACAATGGAGGACTTAGTTGCATTTTTCTACCCATTTTAAAATTTGTTTGTGAAAACCTAGTGTGGCAACTATTTTTGAAAACCATGGAGCAAGAGTGAACCTTACCTTTTGATCAATGAACTTCATAAGCAATGGGAAGAATTCAAAGAACTATGCATTTTAGCCTTTCAATTTTCAAGAGCTAGTGATGAGTTATTTTCAAGCATATGCATTGTGTTAATTGGCCCTGCAATTGGATTTTAATTGGCAATTGAGGTTAACCTTGTTGTGAGATTGTTGGGCCTATTTTCATTCCAAGAGTGTATACTTGCTTGATCGTTCAATTTCTAGAACTTGTCTTTACTCTTTGTCAAAGCTATAATTGCATTCATGCATGAAGATGATTTAGGCATTCATTTCAACACCCCATCTTCCCAAACACAAACCCACAACATTTCACTTTCCATTGTTCACCCATTTTGAGCTATTCCTTGGTTGTAATGCATTAATGTGAATTTTGTGATGAAGCATTGAATCGGAGCCACTTTTGTTTGTTGTTAATGCCATGTATGTATTGAAAAAAAAAGAGAATAGAAAAGTGTGCATAAAAAAAAAAAGAAAAAAAAAGAAGAAGAAAAGAAGGTTTGAAGAATAAGGCATTTCTTGGTGTGGCATCATTATTATTGAAATTATGCTCTCATGTGCTATGTTCTTAAATTGTGACTTTGAATTGCATTGCAACCTTTCCTTTTCCATAACATGCAATCCATCTTGCCTTTTCCATCATTTCAACCATACAAGTCCTTTTGATTCATACGTGATTGTATGCATGTGTGGAGATGTTAGGGTAGTTACAAGCTTATGGCAAATTGTTGTTTGAGCAAGTTAAGTGTGAAAAGATCCCACATGAGGTGAGTAGAGGGAAACACTATTATCTTGAGAGTCCTCTTCACCAGTGCTTTATCCAATTGCTTTGCCAATTCTCCCTTTGCATATCCTTGATCATGATTCATGCTAGCTTGAAATTATTGATTGGTTAAAACCATTCTTCTTTGCATTGTACCCTTTGTCCTGGAGTACAAAGGTCTAAGTGTGGGGGAAATGATTGCACCATATTTTTATACACTTTTCATTAATAAAATCATTGGATTGTTGCATGTTCTTGGGGTAATTGCACCTAATTTGGGTAATTTCTGACTTTTGCACACTTTGTTGGAATTTGTTCTAGTCAAGGGCAATTTGGGCATAATTAGCATGATTTATTGTTTAACCCATTTTCAAGAACATTTTGATGTTACCTTAGGTCCATTTTATTTGTAGATCATGGAAGGAACACACCCAATGGAAGGGCCAAGTTGTAAAAAAGAATGCTAGACAGAAACAGAAAAAGTGGGCAGAATCAACGTTAGCTCGCCTTGACCTCGCCACGACCTCGCCTTGAGCTAGCCGCGGCCAGGTCACGGCCAGCTCCCAGCAAAACATCCAGAATTGACATGAGCTCGCCGCCAGCTTGCCGAGGCGATCCCACGGCGAGCGGGACGCATCAGCAACGCGCTGTTACGAATTCTAGGGTTCCTAGGGGGTTATAAATAGTTCCTAACACCCGAAAACCACTTCTCCAAGCCTCCAAACACGTAAATACCTTAGCTCTCCTAGGGTTCCATCATCTATCCTCATTCTCCACTCATATCCTGTCATCCTCACTCATCTCCACCTCAAATTCCACTTATTTTCTTGTTCTTTCCCTTTTCTTCTTCCATTTCCACCACATCTCTTTTTCATTCTTCCTCACCCATGGAGGCTGCTATGGTGGGTCATTTTGTGCACGAAATTGAAGACATGAGAGGCTAAAATCTTGGTGCTTTGGTGGTGTGAAGGTGGCTCTAGCTTCATGGACCAACATAGGGGAGTTTCTAGTTTACAATTTCTTATTTCCTTTGTATTTGGCTTATACTCTTTTGTATTGGTCTTGTATTTGGATTTAAGACTTGGGATATGTGGTTGCTATCTATGTTTGTGAACTATATTGTGTATGCTTTGAATTAAATTTGATTGAGATACAATTTCCTATCTACTTGTGGTTGTATTCTTGGTTGTAGCCATTTTAGTGGTTGCTAGTGGTTATAATCAATTTCTTCCATGCATGATGATGTGGTTGCACTTCATGAGAGTTAAATTGCATTTGTTTCAAGGCATTTCACAAACCAAGTGGATCTTAACACTAACCCTAAGTAATGGCTAAGAAAGTGGTTGCTAGATTAGTCATTAATTAGGGCTAGTGGACCCCTAGTGGTTGCTTGGGGATCTTTCAATTAGACTTGGTAAATTAAATTCCCACTTATCATTTTGAAAGAAGCATTTGAGTCACCGAAGCACTACCAAAGCCCATTTTATAAAATCACCCCTAATCCAAACTCTTTTCACTTTTCACTTATTAATCTAAAACATCAAAAACAAGTAACTGCTTTTCTTAATAGCTTTAGTAAATGAATCTCCAAACCAAAACCCCCATACCTTTTTATTGTTTTAATTGCATTTAGTTAGCTTAGGTTGTTTGGAAGGACTCCTCAAGTGAAACGATCCGGGATTGTGCCACTTTACACAATCCTTGGTAATTATTGTGATTTTAACCCCAAGGCGTAAGGAAAAGGTTAAATCACTTCCCTTCATCTTCTCCCAAGAAGAAAGCTCCAGCCAATAAGAAAGCTCCTGTCAAGAAGAAGAAGGTTGAGCCTAAGGATGAAATTCAATGGGAAGAACCCTCAAATGACTCTGGGAGATTATGATCTGAAAGACAAATACTGGACCAGTGGCACAAATTCAGAACAAACCAAAGAACCACCCTCACTTGGATCAAGCATTTCTCATCTATTATATCTGCTTCATTTAGGAAAATGTCTCTTATAATATTCATATGTTATTATCTTGTCCTTATGTTTTTAGTTGTATTGCATGACTTATAATTCTATAATACCTATGTTTATTAGTTCACAGCTCCTGTTCAATCTGTGTTTACTTTCTGATTATCTTTGATTATACCTTATGTTTTGTCATCATCAATAAGAGGAAGAATGTTAGAATAATGAGTTTTGATGATAATCAAACATAACTTAGGCATAAAGAAAGGTTGGACAAAGTTCAGGAATAACTTAGAAACACTCTGATAAAAAATGTCAAGTATAGTTCAATCGATCAGGATTAGATCATAAGTTAAGGAACTATAAGTCTAATCGATCAGGGATAGATCAGAGACAGATTAAAAGTTGAGATCATAGGCACCCAATATTTTAGGGACCCCTATAATCGATCAGAGAAGTGAAAAATGAACTAAGGGACTCAGTGCAATCGATTAGAGCAAAGGGTAGAACTTAGTGTAATCAATTGGATAAGCCTGATCAATCAGGCATCCCCTGTAATTGATCAGATATCTCAAAGTGTAATTCAATCATAATCCAAGCCTAATCGATCAGAGGGCAAAGTGTGATTGATTAGTTAATGGCTATTATCTAAATATGATCTGAGTGCAATCGATTGAATAAGCCTAATCGATCAGGGACCCCCTGTGATCGATCAGGCGAGGTATTTTCTAATTTCATATTAGTGATGCAGGTCATGATCGATGTGTGATCTATATGTGATCGATCAGAGACCTATGATCGAAGTGGCGATAGAGTTAATTCAAATTGAATTGACAAGCCTATATTAAGCTTTCAAGTATAGAAGTTGTTCAGACCTATTTTGGGAAGTTATCGTTAGACACATAAGTCTGCCATTAGAGCCGTTTGACTCAACTACCAACTTCTGTGATTAATGAAGAGGAAGATCTCAAGAAAGCCAAGTACAATGGAGTTAATTCTGCCCAGACACATACATCTCAATACTCCATCTACAATCATCTCTCACCAAAAATCAAGCAACGACTATAATTTCATCAACAATGGGCAGAATTCTATAGATGAGTATAAAAGCCTAGATGAAGAAGTTGGTTGATCTCATTGATTTCTCACATTGATTATACTTCAGTGTTGATTGTACCATATTTTTATACACTTTTCATTGATAAAATCATTGGATTATTGCATGTTCTTGGGGTAATTACACCTAATTAGGATGAATTCTGACATTTGCACACCTTTATTGAAGTTTATACTAATCAAGGGCAATTCGGTCATAATTAACATGATTTATTGATTAACCAATTTTCAAGGACATATGATGCTACCTTGGGCCTATTTCATTTATAGATCATGGGAGAATTGAAGAAATAGGTTGAAAATGTCAAAAACAAGCTCAAAAAGTGAATCTGTCAAATTTGGAGAAAATTACGAAAATGCCACTCCTTTTCTATCCTTCGCCGTGGCGAGCTAAGGCGAGGACCAGAAACTTTCTGCCCTTCGCCGTGGCCTCCTAAGCTTCATTTTCTAAGCTTCCTCTGCCCAAAAATTGTCTCCTCTGCTAGGGTTTCCTTCTCCATCTTCATTCCTCATTCAAATCTTCATCTTCCCACTCAACTTCACTCCCCTCTCTTGCTGATTTTCTGATTTTTCCTCTTCCACCTTCCATCCCTTCACCATTTCTTCCTCATATCCTTCCATTTTCGTCCAGCCATGATGTCTACACTTGGGAGAGTGCTTGAGCTCGAAATTTCATCAATGAGAGGCTAGAACTTTGGTGCTTTGGTGGTGTGAAGGTGCCTTGAGCTTCAACGGGCGAAATAGGAGAGTTATTTGTTCCCTCATGCTCTTTTCCTTATGTATTGAGTTTTGTGGTTGCATTTCTCTTGTGTATTTGGATTGGAGACACGATTTTCCTCTCTCATTGTCTATGAATTGGAATATTTGTGTTGGATATTGAGTTATGTTAATTAAATGATGTTTATGTTTGAATTTCCTATTGGGCTTGTAATGCTATATGATTTTTAGTGGTTGCTAGATTGTGTAGCTTAATTTATCCAATTGAATGCTGTGGTTGCACGTTCTTGAGAGGAATTGGTTTTCAAAACTCAAGTTCCAACACACACCAGTGGAGCTTAACACTAACCCTAAGTAATGGCTATGAAAGTGGTTGCTTGATTAGTCATTAATTAGGGCTAGTGGACCCCTAGTGGTTGCTTGGGGATTTTTCAATTAGACTTGGTGAATCTTTAACTTCCAATATCAATTTAATGAAGCGTGAGAGCCACTGTAACACTACCAAAGCCCATTTTATAAATTTCCCTTAGCTCAAACTCTTTTCACTCATTAATCTTAAATACCAAAAACAAGTAATTGCATTTGTCAATAGTTTTATTAAGTGAATTTTCAAACCAAAACCCACATACCTTTTATTGTTTTGATTGCATTTAGCTAGTTTAGGTAGATTAAAAGACTCCTCAAGTGAAACGACCCAGGCTTGCAACCTATATTGCAATCCTTGGATTAATTTTGATTTTAACCCCCAAGGCGCATCAAGCAAAGGTTAAATCAACTGTGTATCACAATCAGTTCATTGAGTGAACAAGTATTTTGTAATCACATATCTAGTGAGATGTACTCTTAAGATAGTGGGATCTTAAGAGTATGGTGTATTCTTACAAGTTGTAAGGGGGAGTGATTAGTAAGAGAGAGTTCTTGCCGTGCAATCACTTGTAAAGGCACTCAAGAGCCTGATTGAATCTTGAGGGATTAGTGGAACCCAACTGGAAGTTGGAGAACTGGACGTAGGCTAAGAGTTTGGGCTGAACCAGTATAAGGGTATGTGCCTTAATTCATGAAATTTTTAATTAGCACAATTCACCCCCCTCTTGTGTATTTCTGCCAATTACAGTATAATCCCTTGTGTGCTTGATTTTTAAGTTCTTACAAATTTTAGAGATACACAATTCACCCCCCCTCTTGTGTATTTCTTGCCATTATCATGCATGCCACCAGTATGTATAGTATGAAATGCCTTGTGGTTTAGTAAACATGAAGTTTTAATCTACATGTATTTTAGATAATCATATGATGATTGAATGTTAAGGATGTTTAAATGTTTCTAATGCATTAATGTTTCTTTGTGATTTCTGGCATAATATGTATATTGTATGTAATTATAGATAGAAAGTGCTATTTTGGAGATTCTTTGAATCTCACCCTTTTTCCAAACATATTTTATTATAGCTGGTTGAGAAAAGATAGATGAGAAGGAAGAAAGGTATTATTAAAGGGCAGTGAAAAGATAGATAGAAGAATAATTTATCCATGATGAGGTCTAACTACAAGCACAGGTAACATTTATTTATATTAAGATATATTTATGGCAAGTAGCTACCATTTAGTAATATAGAAGCACTAAAAGCAGAGGATCGAACCTAGTAGATTAATTGTTTTATATACCACTTAAGATTTTACAATAGTTTGAAGTTTATAAATTTGATCAGAAAAGCTCAATTATTTAAAGTATTATTTTTACTTAAAGCTTTTGAAAAGAAAAGTTTTAATTTATTCATATATTTGAGCTTATGATAAAGACTAAGTGGTTGTAAAGCAGTTAAATAGCCATATTAAAGGCATACAGAATGTAGTTGTTATATAATGCCTGATCTTGAAGAAATTTGACAATGAACCATGAGTCTGGAAGGGAAATTTCAAGAAATCAAGTTGAAAGTCAGTACATACTCAAATCTCTTTAGTAATCCTTAAATTGAAGTTCAAACTTCAATCTAATTAGTTTAGAACTCTCAAAATCCTCAACCCATTCGAAAACCCACTCGCATAAATGGTGTGAATCCTGTAAATAGAGGGTAGAGGAGACTCGCCTATAAAATTAAAACAACTACACATAACCTTCAGAAATTTGTAAAACTAAATTCCAACTTTTAATAATTATATGCAACTCTCACAATCAGATTCAATCAAAATCATTCCCACCATTCATTTGATAAATCATCTCTGTATGAAGATCCAATTTAAGGCTTATGGTAACTATATCCCTCATTCATAAAACTTAAACAACACCATCTTGCATATACTCTTTTTAAAAATACTTTCAATCATAAAAAAATATTGTCTATCAAGGTACCTTCAAAACTTTTACATTTTTAGTCCTTAATCTCTATCTAAAATATACTTTAATAATTAATCTAAATTCAACTTCAAGATTTTAAAAAATCATACACTTCTTCAAGAGTAACAATTTATAATCTCTCAAATTTATGTAGTTAGAGGGTTATATATACATATACACATTTCTTATTACACCTGCATTATGTACGCAAATCATATAAACTAAACATGCTCAAGTCTTCCTCTGACACTATCTTATCTCAATTCTATATAGTAGACTTACCAATCTTTAATATGCCTTCAAAAGAGACATATTGTTTATCAACTCAAATTGTTTCATCCTCCAAGTAGGTCTTTATTGACCATACATTTCTCACCACCAAGAAATCGAACAAAAGAAAGTGATCATAACACCATAAGGGAAGGTAATATGGGATAGGTATATTGCAAATACTAAGTAAATATGCAATGCAATCTGGGATTTCATATAACATAAAGGTGATAACAAGTTATAAAATTTGCCTTTCTAAACCTATACTTAACTTGAATAATCTTTATTTGTCATATTGATGCTTGCAAATCATAAACTGTGTTTTAACTATGATAGAAAAATAATCTACGAACTAAATCATTTAAATGCTATCATAGTTAAAAAAATAGTTTTGCTAACAAGGAAATACTCTTTCCAAAATATCAATATACTATCTATGATAGAAAATAAACTTTCTAAATTCCAGAAAAGCCTGTCATTGATGTTAAAGCCTTTCTAATCACTTGCTTAACAATAAACCTTGTTAGAAAAGAATTTTCCTTATATGATTATAAAATTCAACTTAGAAAATGGTCTTTAATAATGTTAGAAAAACTCTAGTCAATATTTAAGAAAAAAGGTTTGTCTTAAATACAAATAGTTAACTGTGTTATAAAAGGAACACTCTACATACCAAGTAGAAAATCATCTGTCAACTATCACATACATGTTATAATTAAAACAATATAATAGCTTCAGGCCACTTACTAGAATGGATCATACGCTTAGAATCATGTAATAATTCCCAAAATAAGCGGAAGTAGTAAAAATATGCCTAAATAATTTGTCAATATACATAGTCTAACATATACTAGAGATCAGCCTCACATGGATAGTAAGTATCCACAAGACCCTTCCCTAATGTCCTGGCATGTGTATGATCACCTCAAAAACATTTGAGCAAAGGATGTCTTAGTAATGCATAATCCTATTTATTGTACATGTTAGTATTTGCTAATAGGGTGTACAATGGGAGATAGATACATATATTGTAATGGAACCAAATCAAAGCTCAACAATCAATAATCAACCAGAAATCTAGTTAGGTTTTCGAAAAAAATATTATTTTCACACAAAGCTCCATAGGTTGCTCTCCCACAGTGACTCAGGTGGAATCAAGCCTCAACAAGCCTATGTCCTGTCTATACTCAGGAGACGAGTACATAGCCTTAGCAGGTCTTTTCCTAGTATATAATCTAGGAACAAGTTTGCAGAACCAACCAATGGGTCAACTAGGGTCTCATCACATGATGGAGGATGGTGGAACCAATGCATATGCAACAACCATAAAGATATCCCCAATAATCAATAATATGCTTATTAGGGTTTTTAAGCCACCTCATCATAATACTGTAGCAAGATTCTAAAAATCAAACAATATTCATTTTCAAAATTTTTAAACACAATCAACTTCAATCAAAATGAGCATCCCCATAATCAATTTCCATATAACATATTCATTTTCTCAATCAATACCATTACCATAAAACCTTTCAGAAACCTTTACTAACAAGACCCAGATATCTCAGATAAATGGAAAAATTTTACTTCTTTGATGTCAACAAAGAATTACCACAATAATGTGTCTCTATGCTCAAGCTCCAGAACCAAAGTATAAAATCAATAACATAACATGTACAAATGATTAATAACTAATAAAGCGTAAATCAATAACTACTTAGAGACTTAATCCCCTCTAAAGCCCAATTGGTGTTTTATGTAGTAAAATTACAATTTCTTCGCTTGATCAACTTAACATAACTCATATCGAGCCTATTAGATCACAACCATCCTCAAATCCGCTTTAGACGGGAGCCTCAACCAAGTATACTTCAATCATACATCATAAAGAATATATAAGTCATTGTAATCATCATTCAATACATATCATCTCCAATCTAGTCAACGAAGTTTCCAAATATCCATCCAAATTTTTCAAATTTTGTACTACTCCAAATTCCACTAAATCAAACCGAATACCACAATCATTCATTAACATATAGAAACCACAAATTAACAACAAAGAATCATATTCAAAGAAATTATTCATAAACCCCAGCTTATCCAAATTGTAATCAACAAAAAATCAATATAGATCTAATTTTGACGAAACTAAACCGTTCAAACATTTCATTAAGCTCATATAGGTAATTTGATTTGGAAGAACCCAAAAACATCAAGAATTTTTGGAATTTCTCAAAAACCTAAAATTTCCCAAACATTAAAATCTAAAAGTCTAAGAGATATAGGGTAGAAATTGAGTTAGAATTATTTACCAAAGTACTTAGTAGCTTAGAATTGCCCTTAGACCTCTGAAACCTCAAACCCTAGCAAAGCAAAATGACCTCTCTTCATTTCCTCTCGACCTCTCTCCCCAATTCTATCAAAATATGCTACTTTTAGGTGACATAATCATTCCCTCGCCATGGATTCGTACCAGCAAGTCCACAACAAGTTTTAGGCCTTTTTCAGACCTTTCTATAGACAACTTGCTATGTCTTCGCTCCAATGTATTCAAGGCGAGGGTCATTGACAGCAACATTGGGTCAAATTAAAAAGGATTAAAGGTCATATCTGCCCCTAAAGTGTGTAAGGTGTATCATATCTGGCCCTGAAGTATTTTTGGGTTCAAACTTGCCCTCGAAACATGAAAATAGATCAATTTCGCCCTTCAACCGTTAAAAAATTTCACGTTGACTGTTAAACAGTGGACATTGAAAGTTAATATTATAACGGTTGAAATTGATCCATTTTCATACTGTAATGGCACATTTGAACCCAAAAACACTTCAGAGGTCGATATGATACACCTTGCACACTTTAAGGGCAAATATGACCTTTAACCCAATTAAAAAGTTCATAACTTATTATACCAACCTCTCAAAAACATGATTTAAGACACTATGGAAAGCTTAAGATGTATATTTTCCAATGAAAAAAGGAATTACTCAAAAACATTATCATTTGACCCTTCAAAATGAAATATTAACATGACAACAAAAAACAACCACATGTAACAAGAGATTTGACTTGAAGATTACATAACTTACTCCACAAATCTCCAAAAGCCATGAATTAGAACTCTTTCAAGGCTTAAGATGTCTCCTTTCTAACATGAGAAAAAGCAATAAAAAATAATATTATTTGGTCTCTTAAAACCCTCTATTTCTATCACTGATTCAAAAAGGTCGTCTTAAAACAAATTCTCCAATATTTAGTTTTGGGTGTTTAAAAGCCATAAAGGGTTAAGGATCATGGATGCCCCGGAAGTTTCTTTATGCTCAATATAGCCCCGAAAGTGTCAAAAAAGCATCAATGTGCACCTATTTTAACGGTGGGTTAACTCTGTTAAGCTAGCAGCTCACCCCTTTCGTCTTCCACAACACTTGACCCCTTAATATCTCTCTCTCATTAATCTTCAACCGTCTCCTTTCTCTTTCAAACATGTGCCCCCATTCTTCACCACCTTCACCATCTTGTTTCATCGTCTTCACCATGTTTCTCCTCCCTTCTCTCCACGATCAAACCTGACCATCCCCATTCTTCCTCTTCCTTCTTCAAATCTAGCGCATTTTTGGTTCCCTTCGTTTTCATCGCCTCCCTCAACCTTCATATCCCGTCACCTCCATCTCCTCCCCATTCCTTGTTCGGTGCCAAGTAGAGAATAGGTGATGAAGAACACGCCTGGAATCTTGTCGCTAGAGACGCCGGTGGGAGAGGCCGAGCAAGTTGTGATTTCTATCTGCAAACTCTGGTGAGCCTTTTTCTTCTCATCTCTACTCTCTAATCTTCTCCGGCTTCTCTCTCTTTCTCTGTTCGATCCAACGCTGAGGAAAGAGGAGCTGAGTAAGGTAAGGGTTCTTGGAATTGATGAGCCTAAATCAAAGTTTAATGTTAGATTTTGAATTTCCCTTTTGTGGTTGCAAGGCTGTTTGTTAGAGTCCAAAATTTCTATTCTCTGGCCTGTGTTCACCGATGGACTTGTTGAGTTCAACTTTAATCATAGAGTATTGTGTTAAAAAAAATAGCCAAGATTAATTGGGATCAGTTTTTTTGCTATTTCAAGGTCAATTTAAGGCATTAAGAGGGATTTTCGAAATTAATTTCCCACACTCTATTTCTGTTATGTTTTATGGTGTTAAGAATCATTATTTGGTGGTTTCATACTCTTGATTGGTCTGTGGTGGGGTTTGAACTATGTATGTATGTTTTACTCTTTTTTAGGGTTTTAAAGAGTCAGTTTGCGGTGATTGAAGAAGGGGTTAGAGATTTGGAAACTCGGTGAGCGGTGATTTTCACGGTGGAGGGGAAGCGACCTTTCAGCCGGCGAGTGTCATAGTAGACACGACCATGGAAGGAAGTATGCAAACAGGAAGAGTAAAGCCACTCGGGAGGCCATCTTAGCGTCCACCTCATCTTACTTTGGCCATATTTTTTTGCCACCTATTATTTTTCAATGCCATCATGCTACTTAACAGTCAACTTTAACCCACCGTTAAAATAGGTGTACATTGATCCTTTTTTTAGACTTCTAGGGTTACATTGAGCCTAAGAAGACTTTCGGAGCATGCATGATCCACCTCGTATACTTCCGGGGCATCCATAATCCTTAACCCTATTATAAACTACCTCCGACAGAAGAGACAAGTCACAGTATAATAAACCTAGAGAAAGTAACCTATATTTAATGTACAACAATACTTCGAACTTGATTGACTCTATATATTGCGATGATACTTTGTGCGTACCGAAAAAAAGATAGTAAATAAATAATTTGTGTTTTTCAATATGATTTAAAATCAACAACATTGCACTTGAGAATTTGTCTTATTTCTTGCAACGACATTATGGAGAATATCATTTGAATCATGTAGTAGAAAATTATATTTGTGATTTCTCTATAGTAAACTAAAACGTAATTTATTTTTTAAAAATCATAACTTACTTTCTAAGTCAAAAATTTTAATTTACTTTAAAATGTTTTTTTTAAAAAAAAAAACATATAATTTGGATGTCATGATGTATAAGTAACGCGTTAGTTCCGACAGGCCTTTATGGGTCCTTACAAACCAACACTGGCCAATAAAAGTCCTTATTAGTGGTGCATATTGACTTCCATTACAATTTAAAAGGAATGGCACTGTTCCTTTTGCGGCTCTTACGGTTTGTTAGCTTCACTAAATTTATTTCACGAGAAAGGAAAAAGAATTATCAAATTTATTTTTTAAAAAAATATATAAAGAAATAAAAACAAAGGGAAAAATATTGATCGGATCATTTAACTTTATGTAAGATTTCAATTTTTTCCCTTAAACTTCAAAAAGTATTTGTTTAATTAATCCTTTGATTCTAACATTGATGGTCTTAAATGATGATTTTTTATAACAATCATTGCTATTTTAAAAATTAAACTTTATATTTATCATATAATATTGTTTTGTCAATATTGGATTTCTAATACCAACATTTTTTATTAATGACCGTTATAGGACTGAAAATACTTTTTAATAGTGAATGAATCAAATTGAAACATTGTATGAAGTTATAGGAATATTTAAGCTGATATATATATAAACTCCCCATAAACTTTAAGTAAGTTGCACATCACGTCCCTCACCTTTTAAAGCTTACATTAAGGACCTTTCACTACTACAGAAAGGCCTTTTCATGTCCCTAATTAATGTCTGTTAATCAAAAAAGGGACATTGAAAAAAGCCTGGTGACATTTTCATAATTAAGTTTATGACTGAGAAAGAAACCACGTCACACATATTTTTAATATGTGACGTTGTTAAACGACGTCACATATTAGAATATATGTGACGTGGTTTCTAAAGAAACCACGTCACATGTCACCATAAAATGTGACGTGGTTTCTCCAAAATCACGTCACATATTTTGCTAATAAGTGATGTGGTTTCTTCCCCTGAGAAACCACGTCACTTGTTTTCAAAACATGTGACGTGAATTCTCAGCCACTTTAAGCAACAACAAAAATAATCAGGGACTTATCTACGTTTCTTTTTTTCATAAGTTGTGACGTGGAAAATCTGACTTTCCACGTCCGTTATTTTGAGTGACGTAAAATATCCATTTTTTCTAAGTCACTACTTTTAACGTCACATAAAAAAGTGACATTAAAACCCCGAAATAACAGACTTAGAAACCCCTTTCTGTAGTAGTGTTTATATTAAATGCTTTGATTGTAAACACCTCTGTGGTTAAAATTAGTGTTAAAATTAATTATTTTTGTAAAGTTGTCCTTCTTAATGCAATAATTAATTTTGATAAAAATTTCCAAATCGAATCTATAACCCTAATTATGATAGAAAATGATTCACTCAATAATTTGTTTAGAGGCTACATAGTTAGAAAAGAGTTTCACCAATAACAATAAAGGCTATCCACAATAGACAATGAATTTTATAACAAGTATACTATCATGCACATTAAAAGTTTACTTAACAATTTTGTAAAGTAAACCATGTTACAAAAGAATTGCCCTAAATGGTTATAATATTTTACGTATAAAAGTTTAGTAAACTATGTTAGAAAAGATTTCTCCTATCATGGTTATTAAAAATCAACTTAGTTTGAATAATGCTAACCACGTTAGAAAGGGTTAGACTAACATGGTCATTTAGAACAAAGTATATACAAATAGTAAGGGAGAATTATAACTAGGTCCTATGGAAGGTAATTAATCACGACCAAGTCCAAAAAAATAATTAAATTACATTGAAGTCCCGTTGGACCGGGGTGATCTTAAATCGCATGTGTCATGAATTGTCAATGAAACTCAATGAGTTGTCAATAACAACTAGATTCTCTAAGAGTTGTCAATAACAACTCAACGAACTGCATTGAAAACTCCTAGCACATTTGATTTAATTTAAGTATATAACCCAAGTCCTTGGGGACTTCCAATTTAATTTAATGATTTTTTGGTACTTGGTCATGATTAATTACCTTCCATGGGATAGTTTGTAATTCTCCCTAACTATATTAGAAAAAGAATGTGCTAGCATGGTTAATTAAACCAAATCTATTACATAAAATTTTTCACAATAATCAAGGGCCTCAAATCTATTACTCGTGAATCACCATCGAATCGAACAAACTTTACTCAAAAACATAATTATCCAAAAATCACATATATAATCCTAGTTGGTCAACCAACCCAAATTTACATGCATGTGATAAAAAATAACATAAACGGCCTCTAGCCACGTGTTAGAATAATCATCGGCTCAAAAAGTTATAAAAGTAAACCATAAAAAATATCAAAGAAGGGTGGAAGCAATAGAATATGCCTACTAAGTGCATCAATTTACAAGTCCTCATACAATACCAAATCAGCCTCACACCTATACTAGTGTATATTCACTGGCCCATTTCCTAATGGTACTACTCAAGAATGATCACCTGAAAAATGTTGAGCAATGAAGTGAAACAGTGTCTTAGTAACATACTATTCCTAGTCATCGCACATGTGAGTGTGTGCTAATAGATCTTCAAGTGGGAATTTATACATATATTTTGCTCAAACTAGGCAATTACACATGGGGCATCATTATATGAATCACAAAAATTCTTTTTAATTTTAAACTAGCATATTTCAAGAATCAAACCCAGAGGCTTATCTCCCAATACAGATGTAGGTGGAACCAAGCCTTAACATGCATATTCCCTTCACTTAGGAAACATACTCAAAGTTGTAAAGACATATCGTTTGCGAAGGACATAAAGCCAATTGATCTATGCCTGCCAGGATGTATACTACCACTTGATGGGTCAATCGAGAGTCTCATTATGTGATGGTACACCATGGATCCAATATGCATGGAATAACCATATCAACCAATAATCATCAACAATGTACACATAGTGACTTTCTAGTTACCTCATAGGAAAACTATGGTTAACTTTCATATTCAAAGGATAATATACCATTTTCAAACCCATTTCACATAATCACATTCATTTTGAATATATTATTCTCGCACAAGACATTTCCAATACAAAATATCCACTTCCACTATTTTATCTTCACATAATGTATTCATCTCCTACTTGACTAACCGTTATTTTATGTGAATATCTGGTATTTTGGTCATATCTCATAGAATACAACCCCAATTGAGGTAAAACTTGATTTGTATGAAACTAAACTTCCAACATGATGCATGAAAGCAAATTTCAAACAAGACATTTCCAATACAAAATATCTACTTCCACTATTTTATCTTCACATAATGTATTTATCTCCTACTGACTAACCATTATTTTATGTGAATATTTAGTATTTTGGTCATATCTCATAGAATACAACCCCAATTGAGGTAAAACTTGATTTGTATGAAACTAAACTTCCAACATGATGCATGAAAGCAAATTTCACATTCAAATCATTTATATCCAAGGAGCTAGTAATTTTAGAAGTCTTCCCAGATTATTCATGTTAAGCAACAATTAGGCAATTACATTTTGTAACATATCTCTCAAAATACAAATCCGATTGGGATGAAACTTGTTTTATATGAAACTAAACTTCAAACCATTTCAGGAACACAAGTTTCACTCTCATATCATTTAAACTAGAGGAGATATGATTTTCAAAAGTTTGCCCAGGGATATCAAGTTAAGCATGAACCTGACAGTCACGATTTTCTTTATCACTTTTGATCTAGAAAGATATTGGCAATGATTATTTCTTCATTCAAAATTAGATTCAAAGAGATTTTTGTGGATATATTTTAAGCTAAATTTGGACTTGAAATGAGAAAGTTATGATTTTTCAAAGTTTCTTCTTGAGTCAAGCCTTCTTACTGAAACGGATTATTGAAGCATATCAATATTCGGAGCATTGATCAATGCTCGGTGGCTGATGCATCTAATGCTTGAGCACACTCAGAGCATTGAGGTTTTAACTCAACAATCAAACACTAGATCAACAATCGAGCATTGCAGGGTTCTAACCATTGATGTCACATAGAGGATACATTGAGCATTGATTTTTCAAAGAAAAATTTTCAAGTGTTAAACACTCCATCGACTATCATAGTATTTTTCAAAGCCAATACTCGATGATGAAAGAGAATACTTGAAGTAAACTTGAAGAAGAATGCTCGAACATCATATTGTCCATCGAGAATTGAAGAACAATCGATGATTACATTTTCGATGATTAGTCTTGACTCAGAAATTGCTAAAGATATAACTCATCATTGAGCATCATATTAGCCCTCAATTAATCAAGAATAATCGATTGTTAAATCAGCCATCCAGCATTGTTTTGTTATATACAATTTATATCTAACTATTGAATCGAGTTTTACAAGTATAGTTCTTCAGATCATTGATCTCATCTAGTAATAGAGAATGCTCGATCACCAAGTACAACAATCGATGGAAGATTTCAAAGAACAATTGATGATTAAGTCATCCCTCAATGAGTGAACTTGAATGGTTGAATATCACTCTGAATCTCTTATATTCTTATTTTTCCATGTTTAACTTAGCATTTTTGGAGTTTTTATGTGATCAATCTTAGGCAAGAAGATCGTTAGACACAAAGAAACAATAAAATAAAATGTGATGTCAATGGACATGCTTTCTTTTGAAATCCAGGAAGCTCCAACGGCTATATGTTAATTTATCCAACGAATAACACAGATCCAAAACACACAGATTGCTCAAGGGGCTGAATCTAAACCATTGATCATTCAAGCCAAATTTTAATCGATCAAGATAAGACAATGGATACAATTCCAAATGACTATTTTATTCTAACAGATTCATTTAAGTCTATACATCAAAATGAGCAAAGATTGAAGAACCAAGTGTGTGGGTAAAGAAAAAAAATCATGGAAGCCGAAAATGAGGCCTAGAAATGAAGTGAGATGAATAGATGATGATGAGAATAGCAAATGAGAAAAGAAGAGCTAGTGAAAATTTTTGTTGAAACTATGAAGCTCTAGAATTATTATTTCATCATGTATCTTCCTATAATTCGGTAACAAAATCCAATTCTTATAGAGAAGTAAGCTTTCATTGTAATCATTCTATGTTAGTGAGTGGTACTCAATATTAGAGGATCTTGAGTGGGAAACAGATTGTAATCTAACATGTTGTAAGGAGGAGAGGTTCTCAAGTGCCCAGATTAAACTTGAGGTAGAAAAGGCTTCACAAGTGCCCAAGTAAACTTGTTAGATTGTAAAGGCTTCTTTTGTGCTTGGATTAAACAATATTATAGTGGATTGAAAATCTCAGTTGAAGTCTGGGGACTGGATGCAGGTCATATGATTATACCGAACCAGGGTAAATCTCTGTTTGCATCTTCTCTTCCTTTGACTCTCATATTTCCAACATAACTACTTTACTCATTTGATAAGGCATTTCATAAATTCATAATGTTTTCTTTGAATGGTCAAAATAATTTAAAACATTGTTTATTGTTTTCACTGTGAATTTGAAAAGAGTTTCTAAGCTTTTATTTTAACACCCAATTCACCCCTCCTCTAGGGTGACATCCAGTCCTAACACTTGCCATGCACAAATACTAACCAAGAGAAAAAGGACAGACTAGTAAAATAGAATTTGCTAGGAGACAAGTCAAAAAAACTAGTCTAGCTAGTAAGATAAACAAAAAATCCTTTATGAAAGAAGAGTACATCAAATATCGTCCACAATTGGTACTCTATGATAATTGTAAACCACTGAGTAGAAGGCCAATACATAAAGCATAATTAAACAACTAGGGTGGACAACACCCAAATGAACATCTAAAAATTCTCTATGAATAAGAAAGCAATTGTTAGTTACCTAATAATCCTGATTCTCCAAATAGGGGTTTCAAAAAGAAGAGATAGAACCTTCTTAACATGGTTAAGTAAATAAAGACATAAATGCAACCACCATACTTATGTTAGAAGGTAAACAAAGCTATTGTCCTCATACTAAACCAAACGCACTCCATGTCAGTCACATATATGCCTTTCATGTTATGGATGAGCCTTAAACTAGGTTTAAGAATCTCAAGACCCTTAACGGTTGATAGCTTACATCCATAATTCTTTATATGAGTATGGAAGGTTATGGCCATAATTCAATAGGCATGTATTTAAGACACAACCTGAGAATTAAAAGAGATGCATCTTCATTAGTGAAAATGATGACGTCTCAGTGACCGATACAAATTCAAGGGAAACAATGTTCACAGAAGCCAAAGTTCCTAGGAAGAAAAGAGACATTGTTTACACCAAATCTCTTAATGAGATTTCCAATAACAAGGAATAATTAAGTATTCCTCAGTTCACTGATCTAAGTAGGAGGGTTGAGCCATTTTCACAATTTAGGCCTCACCCATACATAGGAAGAGAATTATATGAAATTTACTACGGATAAGTGATTGTTTCTTCTCTTTGTTAGTCTATAGGCTTAAAGTGTTTGAGAGAGACTAAGCAGACCTGCTATGAAAAATGGCAAAAAGGCCATACAAGAGGATATTAATTCCTTTAAGATTCCTTGAAAATTTAGCCAAGTGAATAGCTAGGCGATCGAGAACAAATGTGTTTTCAAATACAAAAGGAGATAGATCAAATCTATGACACTGGCTGAGGGGAATGTACAACAAAAATAAGTTGGTTAGCAAAACACTTTCTCAATTGTTGCAAAACGTAGCTCTAGATTATTAGCTCTACATGAACAGCTTTAGTGCTTCATAGAAAAGATCATTTGGGCAGTAGTATATGAGGTTTCACAAAGTGATAATCTCACAAACTTCAAAAATGGTTGTAGAGCACTACATGAATGCCAAATGGTCTTGAGATTATACTTTGTGATATCGCCCATTATATCAATGACATAGTGTTAGTCAAAACAAGTCTCAAGGGAGTTTAAGGAGTTAAGGATTAAAGTGATCATTCAATTCTAATATCATGGGTAAAGCAGTTGTTCGCACCGCATGTGCAGTAGGTCACGCCAAGTAATAAAGTGATGAGTAGAGTATCATTCCCACGAGGATTTGGTTCCAAAACCTGGTCAAGTAGTGATTATGACACTTTTGCCTAATTGGAGTGAGACAAATATCATGAGTGAAAGGAAACTAATTTTAAAATAAAATAAAAATGAAAACAAATGATTCATGGACTACAAGGGTGCAATTAGGACCTAAGATTATTTATCCTCCTTGTATATCAAAAGCACTCAATCAATTCCCAACTATATTTGCTTCATAATGATGTATTATGCTAGCCAAGGATACTAAATTACCCATAAGAGCTCTCTCAAGTCTCCAAATAGGTGTTTAGTTCAATTAATTCTTTGACCTCTCAATTGAATAATTGAACCCCCAATTCTCATTGCAAATCCATATGGCTATGTGTGGTTAATGAGTATATCTCTATCCCATTAACAAAACCATCCATTCAACATCAAATTTCAATTTCCCACATGACACTCAAGTTTTACACTCAACCTAACTCTCTCAAGTCTCAATCAAGTGAACCCAACAATCTCATTGGCAGCCAATCAACAAGAAGCATTAAGCAAAGAGTAAAATCAACATAATCATACCACTAATCACAAATGGAAAGGGAAATGGGCACTTAATCCATATAAGAGTTCAAAATAACCCGAGAGCGAAGTGTTTAGCTACTCATGTTCATGAAACCCAAAGGAAAATACATAAGAATCATCACAAACATTGAAAAAAAGTAAGAAAAGGAGAATAGAGAAGAAGAACCAAGATGTGAAGCCAAAATCTCTTCGAGTTCAAATCCCAACTCAATGTCCACCAAAATCTCTTCGATCTTCAAATCCCAACTCAATGTCCACCAAAATCCTTGCCCTAACAGATGACAAAGCTCCCAAGAAGGCCCCAAAAGTCTAGAATGTCAACCTGCTTCGATTTATCCCCTTAAAACCCTAATTTCCCGTCATATCAGTGATGTGTGTTTTGCTGTCATGACTGAGCTGCGGCCCATAAATTTTAGCTATGACTCAATTTACTTATGTGCTGAAATAAACTGCAACTGAGTTTTGGATTTACGGCCTAATTTGATTCTGTATAAAGGTGAGTTGTGGCTCAATTTGCTGATGGAAAATTCGAGTTTTTCTATTGCAAATGAGGTAATTCATCCATGATTTGCCATCACTTTTATCATCTTTGGTTTCTCAAATGGCTTGACTCTAATTCTCTTGCCAAAACACACCTTACAAAATAATAAATTTGATAAGCTCATAATAAATAAGGAGGAGAGCCTAAATATACACAATTGAACAACAATGTGCAACCAAAACATCATGCAGATTTTCCTATCTTTGGGTATCCCAAAGATGTACAAATGCTCCAAAAAATGTATAAAAACCAAGAAAAATGTGCCAAAAAAACATGAATTCCAAGAGGTTAACAACAATATGTATCTTGAAAGTCGTGATGAATAGAGATTGAACAAAGAGAATATTGTCTTTGTTATTGAAGACATGTATGTTCATCTTTGAGCATCTCAACGTCATAAATTACAAACCCATAGATACTCCTTAAAGTTAATGACACATTACAAGTGATGTTATGTATCATATGAGGAATTCAAAGATGGATAAGGTCTCAAAAGTACTATGGTTATTAACAAAATGTGCAACATTTGTTGTGCACAAAGACCAAGTATAGTTGGTCATAATTGAAAACTAATTTGGTCTAATCCATATGCAAAATACTAGGAGTTGTGAAAAGGATCACTAGTGAGACCATGGATTGTGAGTAGCAACACTTTCAATGCAAGACCTAGTCTACAAGAACAAAAGAACTAGGGAAGCAAAGAAATAAACAATATTCCCTGACATCCATATTCCATGGAATAACGACACGTGATGTGTTTTGCCACCTTTTAAGAAGCCATGCGGCTAAAGGTGTTATTGTGTGTAATTGGAATGAATAGTGGAGAAATAGGATCAAATGCCATATGACGGCATCCTACAATATAGATCCTAAGTCTCACAACACGGTGAATAATATATCTCAATGTGAGTTATGTTTTTCTTTGACTAGAAAAATAGTTCAATTGACCTTCTATTAACAAAAATGTTGGTAAGTCCCCTTATAAAGCCTATGAATGGATATTAATTGAGTTAGTGAGAATTTTATGTAACTGGAAGGATACACAAGAGGGGGGGTTAATTGTGCTAATTAAAAAATTTAAACACTTAAGACACAAAGCTTATACTGGTTTAGCCCAAACTCTTGGCCTACGTCCAGTTCTCCAACCTCCAGTTGGGTTTCACTAATCCCTCAAGATTCAATTAGGCTCTTGAGTGCCTTTACAAGTGATTACACAGCAAGAACCCTCTCTTACTAATCACTCCCCCTTACAATTTGTAAGAATACACCCTACTCTTAAGATTCCACTATCTTAAGAGTAATCCTTACTTGAAATGAGATTACAGAAAGCTTGTTCACTCACTAAACAGATTGTGATACAAACTAAAGTACAATAATCAATGAATGATCTCTCTAAATATTGGTGAGTAATGAATGCAGTAAGTTTACCTAACAAGTATAATCAATGTGAGCAATCAATTCACCCAACCAACTTCTTCATCTAGGATTTTATAATCGTTTTTGGAATTCTGGCAGTTGCTAATGAGAGATGATTGTAGATGGAGTATAGATATGTATGTGTTCTGGGTAGCATTAACTCTATTGTACTGGGCTTTCTTCAGATCCTCTATCTTCATCAATCGCAGAAGCCAGTAGTTGGGTCAAACGGCTCTAATGTCAGACTTATATGTCTAACGATAACTTCCCAAAATAGGTCTAAACAACTTCTGTACTTGAAAGCTTAAAATAGGCTTGTCAATTCAGTTTGAAATAAATTTGTCGCCACTTCGATCATAGGTCTCTTGTTGATGAAGCAACTTGTGTTGATGAAGCTCTTGTTGATTGTGACTGGATAGTTGCAATGCACGAAGAACTTAATCAATTTAAAAGGAATCAAGTTTGGGATTTAGTACCTAGACCAAGAAATCATTCTATTATAGGTACAAAATGGGTTTTCAAAAACAAACTTGATGAATCTGGTCAAATTGTCAAAAATAAAGCCAGATTAGTCGCCAAAGGATATAGCCAAGAAGAAGGAATTGATTATGAAGAAACTTTTGCTCCAGTTGCAAGAATTGAAGCAATAAGGATTTTACTAGCTTTTGCATCCATCAAAAATATTAAACTCTATCAAATGGATGTTAAGAGTGCCTTTCTTAATGGATATATAAAAGAAGAGGTATATATTGAACAACCTCCTGGTTTTGAAGAAAACTTTAAGCTTGATCATGTTTTCAAACTTAAAAAGGCTCTTTATGGTCTCAAACAAGCACCTAGAGCTTGGTATGAGAGGCTTAGCTCATTTCTCATTGAAAAAGGTTTTTCTAGAGGAAAATTAGACACTACCTTATTCATCATGCATAAAGATAAACACATGCTTATAGTTCAGATTTATGTTGATGATATTATTTTTGGTGCTACTAATGAAAAGCTCTGTGAAGAGTTTGCTAAGATGATGCAGGGTGAATTTGAAATGTCAATGATGGGAGAATTAACATTCTTCCTAGGCCAGCAAATAAAGCAAAGGAAAGATGGCATCTTTATCTCCCAAACCAAGTATTGTAAGGAAATTCTCAACAAATTTGGGATGGAGCAATCTAAGGATGAGGACACTCCCATGAATACCTCTGCCAGTTTAGATGTAGATGTCAAAGGGAAAGTAGTTAATCAGTCTCATTACAGAGGAATTATTGGATCCCTACTATATTTAACAGCTAGTAGACCTGACATTCAATTTAGTGTGGGAATGTGTGCTAGATATCAAGCAAATCCTAAAGAATCCCACTTAACCAATGTAAAAAGAATATTGCGTTATTTGCAGGGAACTCAAGAGCTTGGGCTGTGGTATCCCAAGGGAACTCAAGAGTACCTTCTTGCTTACTCTGACTCTGACCATGCAGGTTATAAGACAGACAGAAAAAGTACAAGTGGTCAATGTCAATTCATTGGTGGATGTTTAGTCTCTTGGGCCACTAAGAAGCAAAATTATGTCTCCCTTTCTCTACAGAGGCTGAATATATTGTAGCAGCAAGTTGTTGTGCTCAAGTCCTGTGGCTTAAGCATCAACTTAGAGATCTGGGCTTGGAATTCCCATAAGTGCCTATTCTCTGTGACAACACCAGCACAATAAGCTTGGCTAAAAATCCAGTTCATCATTCCAGAACCAAGTATATTGATGTGAGACATCATTTTCTGAGAGATCATGTTCAAAAGAAAGATGTCAAGGTGGAATTCATCTCAACCAACTTGCAACTTGCTGATATCTTTACCAAACCTCTTGAGCCTGCCCAATTTATCTTCATCAGAAGGGAATTATGAATGGTAAATCCAAACGAGTTGTAAATATTTCTGAAATATTCTCAATTCAATTTCACTTTATTCATATAGATTAATCACTAACTTAGGCATCGGAGTGCCAAATCTTAATTTTTTGCAGGACTGACCTATCGATAGTGAGGTTCACTATCGCTAGCATATGTAGGAAAAAGCTAAGGTTGAGCTAAGATTGCAATCGCTAGTCACAAGCATTATCGATAGCAAAGCCAGCTATCGATAACAGGAAGGAGTGAGTGATGAGTCTAAGTCACTTGCTCAGCGTGGGATCATGCCTATTAGCGATAGCAGCTCATATTAGCGATAGCAAGTCATTTAAGTCAGAATACGAAATGTTAGCTAATGTACTTCACTGATGGTAAATCCTAAACCCTAAACTTATAAAGCTAGATCACTTGCATTTGCATTCATTCACGAAAAATCATTTTCTCTTCTACTCTAAAGCACTCTCTGAGCATTCAAGCATTCATCTCCACATCTCTCTGTTCTCAAAACCCTAAAATGGCCAGAACCAAAGTTCCCCAAGTTTCAAAGAGTCCTAGCACTAATCCATCTCCCAAATCAGCTAGCAAAAAGTCTCGTACCCAGAAGAGTGTCTCCTTTGCTAAAGAAGTTACTGAGAATCTCCCAAGCGTAAAAAAGTAACCCATTCTGATGTTCCCTATATGACAAACTCTCTCTCAACTCCAAGCGCCTTCTTCGCAGAGAAAGGAACCCTAGATAGGGCTGCTGTATGGGTAGATTTGGAGTATTTCAAACAACAAGGTTTTGACTTAGATGCCTGGTTGCTTCCTTTCCAGAACTGGCTCAGAGTGAACAATGATTACAACGAAGACGTTTTAAGGTCTTTCTACTCAAGTTTGAAAGCCATTCCAGAATATAAAAAGGGGAAGCTGATAAATGTCACCTTTGAAGCTGATGTAAGAGGAAGGGGTATTATTTTTGGGTGGAAAGCACTCAACAGAATTCTAGGGATCTCAGGGGAAGACTATAATAGATGGTACATGCCTGAGAAATACCCTGAAGAAGAGCTAGCAGAGATCTATGAGACTCAATCTAACAAGCCAGCAGACATGCCTGTGATCAACCGGATCCTCCATTATGTGTATACCAGGATTATGACTCACAAGTCAGGGAATTTCAGTAGTTTTGCAAAGATTGACAACCCATGGTTGGCCAATCTCATTCAAAAAGTCCCACTCAATACAGGCCAGTTGGTTAGTATGGAGATGCTAAGATTTCTGTCAGACAAATCTGCCAAAGCTCCTCTACCTTACCCTCAGTTGGTATCATACATGCTGGAGTATACCAAGATCAAATCTTTAGGGGATGGAGAGAACAAAAAATGCAAACAAGTCACAACCTCCACCCTGAAAAAGATGGGCATCCCAATTGGATCAGTCAGAGGTACTTCTGGTTCTCAGTCTCAGGCTTCTCATGCCTCTGCTTCTTCTGCTTAACCTGAATCCACTGAGGAAGAAGCTCAATCCAGAAGAGCTCCACCTCCTCCTCCTACTGCGTCCAAATCTTCAATTTTCTCCAAAGAAGCAGTTGAGGAAATAGTTTTCAGACTCTCTGCAGAATTCAATTTTGCTCTGGAAGCACAGAAAGCAGAGTTACTGAAGCCTATTCAGGAGCTTCAGGCTCAAGTGAGGAATTTAGAAGAATGCCTGAGCCTATCCAAAATGCCTGAGCCAAGGGGAACCACCTCTCAAGGTACATCCTCTCCACCTCACTCCCCTCTTCATCATTCTCATTCACCCCTCCACTCCCAAAACCACTCCTCTACTCCTTCCCACCATAGCCAACCTCATTCTCCTATCCCAGTTCAGACCAACCCAGAAACACCTATCGATACCACAATCCCTATCGCTAGCCCTCACTCACCTCTCCCACATATCCCTCAAGTCCCACCAACGCAAGAACCTCCTATCGCTACCACAGTCCCACCACCTCATTCAACCCCTACCGCTACCATTTCTCCTAGCGATAGCACACACTCTCCCAGACCTTCCACCACTACAGCTCCAACACCTTCAAATCCTTTTACTAATCCACCAATTAGTGATAGTATTCCTCCTCCTCCTTCAACTCCTTTCGCTACTCCCATTCCTATCCTTCCATCAAACCTTGATCCCACACCTCTCTCTGGCCATGATGATGACAAAAAGGGGGAGAAAGATATTGACGCTACCATGGTTGCTGAAGAGGTTGAGGAAGTTGTCAGAGGGATAGCTAGAAGCTACATGGCATCTGAGGATCATAGAACTCCTCCCTCTCCCAATAAGTCTCAAACCCAAGCTGCTAAAGCTCCAGAAGTATACCTGCTTGCAGAAGCATTAGTAATAGTAGACAAATATGGGATTCCTCCAAGTGTCCTAACTGTTAACCCAATCCCTGTCTCTATCATTCCTTCTGGAGATAATATGGAGACATCAGCTATAGAAAAGCCTAGCTCTAGAAATGAGTTTCATGATAAAATTCAAAAGCTGCTAGTGGTTGAAGCCAAGAAAAATGCGTCAAAAATGAGCAAGAGGAAAGCCAGAGAAGAAGTCTCCTTCAAGGTCATTCCAAAGGCTACCCCTGAGGCTCCTAAAGCTCAGAAGATGTAAGAAAGTAGCTTCATCTCGTCCCCACAGAATGTCAAAAGAAGAAAAGAAAGCCCTTGAAGAGGCTTTGAGAAGGCATAAAGAGGCTCTTGAGAAGAAAGCTGCTTTTGAGGCAAGAAGGAGGGCAAGGATAGAGAGAGAAGCAGAGGAAGCTGCAGAGAGGGCAGCAGAGAAGAGGAGAAAGGAAATTGCTCGAGGAAAAAGGGCATGGAGATACAAAAGAAGGTTTCATACTCACAAGGCTAAAGATCCCACAGCTATTTCAATTACTGAACCTTCTGAAAATCCTGAGCAAGCCAAGACTGAGCTAGTCAGAGCTAGGAAAGAAAAGGCAAAGCAAGCCAAGCTCGAACAAGACAGATTCTTCTACTCAGACTCTTCTATCTCTGACTACCCTGATGAAGAATTCATGGCCAATCCCTTTGGTGAAAATTTTGACAATGAGAGGGCATTAGTTTTTGAAAATCATTCTGCATATGCATCATACATGTACAAAACTGATGTAATTCCTTTTGTAGAGCTAAAATGACATAGACTCGTTTGTGCTATACTGTTTATATGCTCTGAACATATTTTATCTGACATATGTTTTACTTATGTTTTGTCATCATCAGAAAGGGGGAGAATGTTAGAATCTTAAGTTTGATGAGGACTGGACTCTATAAAATAACATAAGTAAAATAAATTGATAGCATAAAACTTAGTCAGAAAAGAATCAAGATAAGAATCTAGGTAAATGTCTAAGAAAAAGTATAAGTTATCTAAACGTTGAACAAGTCCTATAGATAACAGATATTCTATAGCTAGACTAAGAGCCTATCGCTAATAAGTGAAGAGATAAGAATAATAATAGCTAATGAAGTTTTGGCAATAAACTATCCTATCGCTAAGAACTTCACTATCGCAAATGGTATAGTTTGAGCTAGTCTAAAGCAAAGAATAGAAGATCACTATCTCTAAGACATGTCTCTATCGCTAAGATCTCATAACAGACAAAAGACATAACTACTAGCGATAGCATGAATAGCTAGCGATAGCAGAACACTTTGACATTTAGATAAGTTACTATGTAAAGCTAATGATAACCTATCATTAACATAGCTACTAGGGATAATAAGTTTAGCTATCGATAATGAAATCACTTGCTGAAATAACCTGACATTCTGATAGCTAATATACTATCTGTATACTCTGAAATAATGAATCCTTCTAGCGTTAACACCTATGCTTCACATGAATAATTGTTTAGCTAATGGCCAAGTGCAGGACTCATTCTATGAAGCTAGCGATAGCAGGGGATGCTAGCGCTACTGAAAAAGATGCTACACAAGTACAATGTTGCAGGTAGTTGGTAATCACAGTCTCTATCTCTCATAGCTCATTTTCTGCAAGAATTAAATGAAGTAAGAGAAGAAAGATGACTAAGATGAAGACCAGCATTAAATGCCAACGGCTAGGAGCTTCCAACGAACATATTCAAACGGACTTATGAAGCTGAAAGGAAAAGGCAACAGAGAAGAGATATAAAAACCAAGACTTGAGCATTTATGAGAGAGAGAACAAACTGACGAACAAGCATTCATTATTTCTCATCTACTCACTGCTCAAAGCTTTATTATCCTTAGTGAGATTATTTTGTACTTCAGTGATTAACAAAATCTGTTCATTAAATGAACTCATTTATTGAAATCCTCTACTGTTTGAGGTTCTTCTTAAGTCTAGGACTTTAGAACAGGGTTGTATTCTTACAACGTGAAAGGGGGAGTGTTTAGAGGAAGTCTAAAACTCTGTCTTGTAAAGGTTGGCAGGTGAACCTGTTTTGTAAAACCTGTGGTTAGTGGAACCCAATGAGGAGTTGGAGAACTGGATGTAGGCAGTGTTTGGCCGAACCAGTATAAAGGATTGTCTTTAAGTTTTTAGAGTTTAATTTTATGAAAAGCACAATTCACCCCCCCTCATGTGCGTTTTGCCACCTTCACTGTTAACCTTTGATTTTTATCCACATTTTTGTTGGTTGACACATACTTGTGGATAGCATACTATTCTAAACTCTCTTGTAAAATTCGGCCGCTTAACTCAATTTCTTGAACAAAGGGTATTTTTGGAACTCAAGTGGCTAAAATTTGATTTCAAACTTTTTCAAGCTAAATTTTTGCATGCTATACTTGCTTTGACTAATTGGCACTTGTTTGAAGTGGTACATCACATTTTTGCTCAACTTGTGTTAGTTTTTAAAACTTCTAAAAATTCTGCAATCTGCATTGTTCACTAACAGAAGCATCTTCTGCTCGTTGTGCATTTGTCGCTATGGCGAGTAAACTTTCGTTCCTCGCCGTCCACTCATCGCGGTGAATAGACAGCAAGCAAGCCTTGACAACCCCTGTTTTTGCTGATTTTGGCTGTCTTCTCACCATTCTTACTACACATACACCTCACACATACCATACTCATACATACACATTTCATACACTTCCATACATCCCATTCCATTCATTTTTGCTTGATTTTTGTACATTCTAAGTATTGGTTGTTGCTTTTAGTCTACTTGCTATATGTGCCTTGTGTGACTGAACCTTGACTTGTTCTTGATTTCTTCTATTTGTTTGTGCTGCATTGTGCATGACAAGAGGGAGATGGAGAAGAGGATCAAACCTTCCATCCATTAACCTTGGGATTGAGCGAAACCTTAGCCAACTTAGGAGAGCCAATCAGAGTAGTCCCTCCAGTCCTATCTTAGAGGAGTGTTCTTCTAGGGAGTCTAGCATCTAGCATTTTCTCTCACTCAGACACTGAAAACTCTATCCATATAGAGATACCTTTGGACATCCCACCAATGGCCCATTGATCACCACCCAATGCCTATACTGGTCAAAATGGTAATAATGGTGAGGGTGAGGAAGTAGGAAACAATGAAATCCCTAAGAGGCATAGTATTAGGGAAGTTACCTCTAGTGGTGTCGCATATGATCCGTTTCAAACTGCATATCCCGCTTTGCATGCTGATATTGAGATTAAAGGACTTCAAATTATAGATTTACCTCATTTTTCTGGTTTGGAAAGAGAGGACCCATATGGTGACCTATTTGGGGTCCACCTTGAAAGAGGCAAAAATGCACAAGAGGGGGTGAATTGTGCTAATTAAAATTCTAAGGAATGAGACACAAGACTTATACTGGTTCAGCCCAACTGTTGGCCTACGTCCAGTTCTCCAACCTTCAGTTGGGTTCCACTAAAATCTTCAATATTCAAATAGGCTCTTGACTGCCTTTACAATGATCCCTAGTAAGAACTCTCTCTTATAGATCACTTCCCCTTACAACTTGTAAGTTTAAAACCCACTCTTAAGACCCCTACTATCTTAAGAGTAATCCTCACTTAGAATGAGATTACAAAAACTTGTTTACTCAATGAACAGATTTTGATACACACTGAAGTACAGAGATAATGAATGAACATAACTGAGAGTAGGTGAGTATTGAATGCATGAAGTATTGATTGCTTGAGAGCGTATTAAATGTATTCAATCAATTCACTTCACCAACTTCTTCACTAATGACTTTTATAGATGTCTCTGGAATTCTGCCCGTTGGTGAGTTTATAGCCGTTGAGTATCTGATGTGGATGAGAGATGATAAATCTTGATGGAGTGTTGAGTTGATGATGTTCTTGTGTTGCATTAACTCCCTTATACTAGGTTAGCTTCAGTTCTTCTCTCTTCATTAATTGTAGAAAGAAATTCTTGTTTCAAACGGCTTAATTCTTGAATCTGTGTGAGTAACGTTAACTTTCCAAAAAAGGTCTGACATACTCTGCATATAAAAGGCTAAACATTCAAATCCATTGCCAGATCGATTATAAGGCTCAATTCAATCACTGCTTCTGTTCTCTAATCGATCACACATAGATCAGGCTTAGATTAGGATCTGCATTACTTGAACATGAGATTAGAGTACAATTATAAAACCCCATGCCTGATCGATCACAGGACATCCCTAATCGATCATGCTTCAATGATCGAATAGGCTGGCCTTGATCAGTTAATCTTAGACTTTCATAACCGATCATAGGATACTACTCACATATTCTCTAATTGATTAGGCAGCCATGATTGATTAAGCTGAATTAGACTTTGAATTTCAATTAAGACTTCTTGATCGATCACATGAGGTCCTGATCGATCATGTACTTTTACTCGATCATGCTAAGATTACTAAGTTTGATTTTCAATTAAGTTCAAACTTCTCTAATCGATCACGGGGCATCCTAATCGATTAGGCAGCCACATTTATAATTTATATTCATTCTAACCTTATCTTAATCAATCATAACCTTAGATTCTTAATTGACTATCTCTCCCTGATCAATTAGGCAATGACTTAGGATTTTTATCAGATTATTCTAAGTTCATTCCATTTCTAAGTCCAATCTATATTTATGCCTAAGTTATGTTTTAGTTATCTTCAAAACCCATTATTCTAACACACCTCACATGTTCAAGCATGAAGCTGGTTGGGGAAAATATCGACGATGTGTAGTTGAAAGTATTTCACTTGTCGTTGGATGTGAAGGCCAAGGAGTGGTTCAGACTGCTTCCTAAACATGATGAAAATTCCCTCACTTCTTAGGCCAATTTAAGGAGGGCATTTCTAGAGCATTACTTCCCAGATGTTAAGATCGAGGATTTGAAAAAGGACATCTATTCCATCAGACAAGACTAAGCTGACAGCTTCTATGAATATTGGTGCCAGTTTCAAGAAATATTAGTCAAGTGTCCCCACCACCAGATTATTGATGAGCAGTTGATCCAATACTTCCACATGGGGCTCTGATCAAAATGAGAGCCAAGAGCACCCAACAATGCAACAGAAGAGATTCCAAGGGGGTGTTTCAGTTGAGCTCCAACCCACAACAATCAAGGAGGATGGATTCCTTAGAGTCCGAGGTGGATACTTTGAGTTCCAAACTTAATTCTCAGCTTTCCTTCATTACTTTAGAGTTGATGAACCTTAGCATACAATAGTGTGCTCCCATTCCCTCTACCTCCAAAGCCTTAGTTACGCCTAGTTGAGAGCATTGTGGGTCGATGATGCATATTAGTAGCCTTTGCCCAAGTGAGCCGGTAGAAGCCAATGCTATGTACCATGGGATGTCTAGCTCTAATCCCATCCAAAAATGGGATCCCCATAGTAACACCTACAATGAAGGGTGGAGATCACACCCTAACTTCCGGTGGAGAGACAACAACAACAACACCATGACCAATTACAATAGCCAATCTTCTTCTTCTCCAAGGTCCTTAGTTCCCTAAGATTCACCAAGAGGGGATGATTCATGTGATCTAATTCTCAAGGTAAACAAAGGATGCAGGAGGACATGAATGCTTGCAACGATGCTAGGTTCGCATCTCTTGAGTCTAAAATGGAGAAATGGGAGACTAGAGCTACAAACCTTCAATCCTTTATGAACCAATTGTTGGATGGTTTGAGTGACAAGTAAGCAAGTACAAGTGGAACCTCTCCCTCTAACGCTATTGTCAAACCGAAGTCGCTTAATGCCATCACCTTGAGAAGTGGCAAAAAGGTCAAATTTCAAGACCTTGAGGGTGATGAGTGCGATACTGATGAGGAGATTGTGTGTGATAGACAACTTCGGATAATGGGGAGTATTCTAACTCCAAGACCATTGAGGAGTGCTCCTTGCCTATGCCAACCACTCTGATCCAAAGTGAGAGAAATGAAGAGAGAAAGCTCTTGGCTACTCCACCTTCCTCATGGAGAAAGAAAGGTGTTCACTTTGCCACACATGATTCACCCAACCAAGAGCCACAAGAAAAAGGTAAAGAGGTAAAAGATTCTGATCTTCCTTTTCCTTATTCTTATTTAGCTAGTAAAAGGGTCGATGATAATAAATGTGATAAAGAAATGTTTGACATGTTTAGCAAAGTTGAAGCGAATTTACCTCTTCTTGACTTAATTAAAAAAAATGCCCAAGTCGACCAAGTTTTTAAACGATTTATGCACCAATAAGAGGAAATACAAGCATAGTGAAAGAATCCAACTGGGGTCTAATGTTAGTGCTTTGTTTAAACCACAATTACCTTTGAAATGCAAAGACCCTGGTTCTTACACTATTCCTTGTTTTATAATCAAGACCACTATTTCAAACACTTTACTAGATCTTGGTGCTGCTATAAATGTCATGCCTACCTCTATTTTTGAGTCTTTGGGACCCAATCCATTCGGGACACAAGTATTGTTATCCAAAAGGCATTTTGGAAGATATTTTGGTGCAAGTGAAAGGCCTTGTATTTCCGGCCAATTTCTATGTCCTAGACATGACTAGTGACAACCCTAGTGATAGTACTTTGATTCTTGGCCACCCATTTCTTAGAACGGCTGAAACCATCACGATATGAAGCAAGGTACAATCACTATGGGAACTAGGGACCAAGAGCTCTGATTTGAACCGTTCCTAATACGCCTTGGGGTTCAAATGCAAAATTTAATTAACCAAGGATTGCACTAGTGGTGCTTTCCCGAATCATCTCTCAAGGAGCCTAATGAACTAACCTAGGAAACTAAATGCATGAAAAGCTATAAAGTCGGGGTTTTTGAGATTTTGATTAAGGAAACTAAACTAGATTCTTTTTGGGATTTTTGTTATTAAAGAAAGCAATTAAAATGGATTTGAGAAAACTATTGAGAAGAACATGGGTCTCTTGATGAATTGGGCAACCTTCCTAGCTTCTAAAATGATATGGGAGTTTTTAAACCAAGTTCTAGTGCAAAACCTAAGGCAATCGCTCTTAGTCCAATTAACCTACTTAATCAACTAACGTGGCGCATCGCTCATTCAATTAATTAAATAGGCAATCGTTAAGTTTCAACTTGGTAGTGAAGATTCATGATAAACATGCAAGGAGACTCTCGTTAGAAGTAAATCGAACCATCTAACGTTGGACCTAGTGTCTAAACACACATACAATTGCACATGCATTCAACATATTCTAGAAATCCAAAGGGAATATAAATGAAGCATCTCTATTGCATAATATCAAGAAAACAACACTTAGGTTCATACATATAAAAGACATCTCTTAATTACATGCATGACCATTTAAACAAAAGATCAAACAATAAAGCACACTTGTTCCAAGACCCATTACATATAACAAAAGAAATTGAAATACATAATAAGACTTAGACAAGAGAAACTAAGTAACTCCCCATTAGAAACGTTGAAGCTCCGGTTGCCGTCCTCCATCAAGATCCACACGAAGAACTTAGCCACTCATGCTCTTGAACACGATCGAATGGAATTTGGAGTTGGAAGCCATGGGATTAAGGTGGGATTAGTGAAATTGGTGTAGATGAGTGAATGGAAGAGTGGCATTCGTGCAGAGGCTTGAGGGCAAGAGAATGGAAGGGATTGTGGTGAGTGGTGTTGGAATGGAAGAGAGAATTGGAGTGTTCTTGGGTGGTGATTTTCGTCCTCCTCATCTCTGGTACCAAAAACAATTTATAAACCATCCAAATTGGCCTAGGGTAGCCTATTTTGATCTCCCAAAACAATTAGGAAAGGATTGGGGAAGACCCAATCAACCAATCTTCAAGAAACCTAGTCAAGATAGGAAATAATTGATTTGGAAACTTTCTAATCTTAATCTAGATTAAGGTTACTTGTTGGGGTCGAAAATATTGATTAGGAAACAATGGAAGAAGACCCAATTGCCAAAACAAGGAAATAAATTCGAATTAGGAATTTCCTGTTATGTTCAGGATTCGTGCCCTCGCCTTAACCCTTGCTGTGAAGGTTCCACGGCAAGGCTACTTATTCTGGTGCCTTTTCTGTCCTTGGCCATGGCCCTTGTTGTGGAGGTTCCAAGGCAAGGAGGGACTAAATTGCAAACTTTTCTAAAGTTCTGGGTCTTTTCTCCTCTTTGTTCTTTTGCTTCTTTCTTCATTTGTGGCCTCATCCTTGCACCTATAATGGAAAATTAAAGTATATATGAGGTATTTTTAAGTTCATGAATGTGGAACACACAAGTTAAAAGCCTAATATGCTCAAAATATCATTAGTATGCAATTAACTTCTTAAATAGGAACCATACATGCAATTGTACTTAATTCCCATAGAATTCTCCTAAATCAAATGTTAATTTCCCATTATTAGTGGTTAAAATCATATAATAATCATGCACAATCATTCCCCCACACTTAGACCTTTGTACTCCTGGACAAAACATAGACTCACAATGGTAAAGACCTAAGATAATCAATAATCTCAAATTGGAACAAAATATGCTCAAGATATGGAAAGGATGAACTAGCGATTCAATCGGTTTTCAAATAGCAACAAGTGAGCGCTCTCTCGAATATCAAATATTTCACACAGCCTCACTGTATGGGTCATTTACTCTCTTCTTGCTCAATATGCAACTTACCATACTCTTGCAACAACTCTCAATCTCCACTAGTTTTGCACACACACAAAGAATCAAAAGGACTTAGGATTATGGTAATGGAAAGATGTCATCCATGAGTAAGAACTAAACCACTTACAAGCATCCTTATTATTTTTTTTTCTTTTTCTTTTCTCTTCTTTTTTTTACATCTTGAGCTGTTGTAGATCCCCTTTTGATGTGACTTTGCACATGGGTAATGCAGCGCCGGTTACTCAGTTACTCCAACTAAACATCAAGGGACCTTTGGTCCAACTCATAACCCTCTTAGACTTAACCGTTTGACGCGAGTGCCAACATTGTTGATGAAGTGCCCCCGGTTACTAAGTCAAGTTTAGAAAGCCAGCGGAGCGGTGCAATTATAGCACTTAAAACCTGGATGCAATTTTATAGATATGTTCTACTCATACAAGACATCAGTTGGAAGTGAAAAGGATGGATATATGGGCGTATGGATTGAATGCCTCTATCATATTCATCATGTATGACTAAACAGTTTTGACTAGGAATTGAGACAAGTTCTAGTAGTCAACATATTAGAAACAAGTATTCACTCAAAATCATTATTTGGCCAAAAATAACCTCACAGTAAGGATAAGCTCACAAATTACCATTCAATAATCAATTAACATAGCAATTTTCACCATACATATCCTAACATATCTCATGTCCAACTTATGAAAATTGAAAAACAAAGGTAAAAGACATTGCAAAATCTACCCAAAATCTAGGATAACAAATAACCTAAGATGAGTCTCTTCTTGCACAAGTTTTCAAAAAGTGGGGTGAACTAGGTTTTCATAAAAAAACACTTTGAAAAGCACTTGAATTCATTATTAACAAGCCCACTATGACAAATGCGACCCTTTGTGCATACTAGACAAGTCAAAAACAACTTCAAGCCAAAATTTTTTTAAAAATCAGTACAAAAATATAGTCAAAGTTCACCCAAAACCACAAATTATGGGAAATAATGCAAGGATACCTCAAAATACGCATCTACCCCTCCCCAACACTTAAACAAAACATTGTCCTCAATGTTTAAAAGATCATACTATCAGATACCAAAGAGGAACAACATCTAACATTATAAGCAACCATCAACAAAAATATGGGGAACCAAAAAGAAACAAAAACAAAAACAAAACAAAAACTCTACTATCATACTGGTAAATCCCATTCCCCCACACTTGAACTACACACCACATCAGTCCAATCAGCATCAAATCAATTACGCAGTGTAAAGTAAAAGAGTAAAGGAAAGGGATAACCTGGCCTCAAGGAGGCTTTATTGCAGCACCATGGTAGACCTTAAGGAGATGACCATTAGCTTGTAAAGTATTACCAGTCTCCTCATCCACAAGGTCTATCATACCATATGGATTAACCATAGTCACACGATACGGCCCGAACTAGTTTGATTTTAGCTTACCACGACGATGGCGATAACGGGCTTGGTACATGAGAACTAGGTCAACAACTTTAAAGCTCTTATTAACCAAATTTTGATCATGAAGCAATTTGGTTTTAGCTTTGTAGATCCTCAAGTTCTCATAAGCATTGAGTCGCAACTCATCTAGCTCTTGAATGTGAAGAGCTCTCTGCTTCCCAGCTGCATCCATCTCCATGTTGCACAATGTCACTGCCCAATAGGACTTATGCTCAACCTCTACCGGAAGATGACAACCCTTACCATACACCAACCGGTAAGGTGACATTCCTATGGGTGTCTTGAATGCAATGTGATAGGCCCAAAGTGCCTCATCAAGTCGCTGATTCCAATCACTCCTACTTGGCTTCACAATCTTCTCAAGTATCTTCTTTACTTCACGACTTGACACTTCCGCTTGTCCATTCGTTTGCGGGTGGTAGGGACTAGAGACTCTGTGGGCAACCCCATATTTAGCAAGCAAGCTATTGAGAAGCTTGTTGCAGAAGTGGGTGCCTCTATCACTGATCAGGGCCTTAGGAACTCCAAACCTACTAAAAATGTTAGTTTTCAAAAATTTAGACACAGGTGGAGCATCATCATTTCAGGTAGGAATAGCCTCAACCCACCTAGAAAGGTAGTCAACGGCTAGCAATATATAAGTAAAACCTCGAGAAGGTGGAAAAGGACCCATAAAATCTATACCCCACACATCAAATGGCTCACAAAACAAAATAGGCTTTTGAGGTAATTCATCTCTCTTACTCACCCCGCCCAAAACGTTGACATACATCACATGACCTAACAAAATCATAAGCATCTTTAAAAATAAAAGGCCAATAAAATCCAAACTCTAAAATTTTCCTAGCAGTTTTCTATGAGCTATAGTGCCCACCACATACAACCGAATGGCAAGAGGTGAGGATCGCAGTAAATTCATCATCGGGAACACATCTCCTAATCACTTGGTCCTGAAAAATCCTCCAAAGGATAGGATCATCCCATATGTAGTGTTGGGATTCCTGCTTCAGCTTCTGGACCTGAAAAGAAGACATATCACCGGGAGTGAGTCGGTACACCAAATAATTAACAATAGCAGCAAACCATGGTGTATCAACAGAAATAGCACATAGAGAGGAATCAGGAAATCATCACAAGTCAAATCAGAACAATCAACTCCCCTTGTGTTTTCTGGAAGGCGGCTCAAGTGATCTGCTACAAGGTTGGCACTACCGGCTCTATCCTTGATCTGAAGGCGAAATTCCTGGAGCAGCAGTGTCCAACGAAGGAATCTCGGCTTAGAATGTGTCTTGATGAAGAGAAATTTCACAGCTGCATGATCAGTATAAACCACAACAGGGAATGCAACAGATATTGCCTAAACTTATCTAGAGCAAAAACAATGGCATACAACTCTTTCTCAGTAGTAGTATAATTTCTTTGCGCAGTATCCAAAGTTTTTGAGGCATATGCAATTACATGTGGTTGTTTATCACTTCGTTGGCCCAACATGGCACCAACTGCAAAGTTAGATGCATCACACGCCAACTCAAAGGGTAAAGACCAATCTGGAGTGGCAAGTATAGGTGGTTCAAGCAGCTTATTTTTCAAAGTATCAAATGCAAGTACACAATCATTATCAAAAACAAAATCAACATCTTTTTGTAACAATTCAGAGAAGGGTAAGGCTATCTTAGAGAAATCCTTGATGAAGCGCCTATAAAAGCCTACATGTCCTAAGAAAGATCGAAGATCTTTTAAGCATGTGGGATAAGGCAAGGTCGCTATCACCTCGGTCTTAGCCTTGTCAACTTAAATACCACGACTAGATACAAGGTGTCCTAATACAATACCATGAGAAACCATAAAATGACACTTTTCATAATTTAAGACCAAATTTTTCTGGACACATCTAGTGAGTACCCTCTCTAAACTCTCTAAGCATGAATGAAATGAATCTCCATAGACTGTGAACTCATCCATAAATACTTCCATGCAATCATTGAGCATATCAGCAAAAATGCTCATCATGCATCTCTGGAATGTGCCTAGCGCATTACACAGCCCGAAAGGCATGCGCCTATATGCAAACGTACCAAATGGACAAGTAAAAGTGGTTTTATCTTAGTCCTCGGGCGCTATGGGAATCTAAAAGTACCCAGAATAACCATCCAGGAAGCAGTAATGACTGCGACCCGCCAACCGTTCCAACATCTGATCGATGAACGGGAGGGGAAAGTGGTCCTTTCTAGTGGCATCATTCAGTTTCCTATAATCAATGCACACACGCCAACTGTTTTGCACTCTCGTGGGAATAAGTTCATAATTTTCATTTTTAACAACAGTGATCCCAGACTTCTTAGGTACCACCTGCACCGGTGAAACCCACTCGCTATCCGAAATCGGATAAATTATGCCAGCACTAAGGAGTTTGGTAACTTCCTTTTTGACAACATCTAAAATGAGTTGATTCAACCGTCGATGTGGTTGCCTAAGAGGCCTAGCATCATCCTGTAATAAAATACGATGAGTGCAAACATTGGGTTTATACCCGAAATATCTGCCAATGTCCAGCCAATAGCCTTTTTATACTTTTTCAAAACATTCAACAATTGTGCTTCCTCGCTTGCCATCAAATCACTAGAGATTATCACAGGCAGCATATCATCGGAAGAAAGAAAAGCATACTTCAGATTACTAGGTAAAGGCTTAAGTTCAAGAGAAGGGGGTTCAACAATAGAAGGAACAAGGGAAGGCAAAGCAGCAGGCATAGAGAAACTCCCCTTTGTTGACCCGCCTATAAGGTTAGGACTAGGCTCAACAGCACTTACCACTTGACCATTGGTCTTCCCAAGTGTAGAACCAACAACTGTTTAGTCTATCGCAGCAACTGCCTTGGGTAAAGCATCATCCATACTCAAATGTGGTATCCCGGTAGCCGAATCAACCACTGGTTGACCACTTACAACGACTACCTCAGTTTTTCCTCCACTCCGCACACCTGAATCACTTTGCATAATAAGATCATTTAAATAGCACAAGGTATGGGAGGAGATTCTAGGTCTAGAAAGTGAATCAATAGAAGAAGTGAAAGAAAGTGGCCCTAAAACCACATGAGAAGTAGGCCCGATGGGAGCAGTTAGAGTCATCGTGGCTGGATTGAGGGTTATCCCCTGCAAGCTCACATCATGGTTTTCCAGCTCAAACTCCACTTCCCGAACATTCTTGGTACCTACAGCACTGAACAAACTACCAGACTCCACATAACAGTCCTCACTCAACAAAGAAAGGTTAGTGGAACTCATGTCACAGATAGAATCATCAAGCACAGAAACATCCTTACTAATAGATAGGAAACTATCAAGCATAAGGGATTCAAGATTATTCACATCACTACTCAAAGATGAGAGAGAAAACACAGAAGGCAATGAAGAGAAATAAGAGTCATAAGCATCTAGGTCAGAGATATAATCATATGAATGCAAACCTAACTCATGCTCTTCTATGGCATCCTCAACAACAATATCAAGCACATTAACATCAAGCAAGGAATAGTCCTCATAAGGGTGTCGCATAGTCTCATACATGTAAAAGCTAATTCTATGATCTCCTACTTCCATAGTTATCAAACCATTTCTCATATCAATAATAGAACCAACAGTTCACATGAATGGCCTACCAAGAATGATAGTCAACTCACTCGGCTCACTAGAAGTGTCTAAAACATAAAAATCAGCAGGAAAGACCAAATCCTTAACTTGAACAAGTATGTCCTCAAGAATGCCTTGTGGATATCGGAATGTGCGATCGGCTAATTGTAAAATAACACTAGTCTTTTTCAAACCGGTGATGCCTAAAGTATAGAAAATTGCACTAGGCATCACATTTATAGCCGCTCCTAGATCCAACAATGCATTATTGACTGTCAAGTTCCCTATAGTGCATGGAATCATGAATGATCCAGGGTCCTTGCATTTAACTGGCAACTGAGGTTTAAATAAGGCAGACACACTAGGATTCAATTGAATGCGCTCATTAGGTCTAAACTTTCTCTTGTTAGTGCACAGTTCTTTCAAGAATTTACAATAACTAGGCATGGATTTAACAAGCTGAAAGAATGGAACATTAACATGCAACTTGCCAAACAAATCAAGCATCTCTTTTTTAGTTTGATCATCTAATCTCTTCCTACTCTTAACGAAAGCATGTGGAAAGGGGAGTTTAGAAAGTGTTACCTCCCTAGCCGGAGACTTGGCTAGGTCATTGCTGGAACTCGACTCTCCATGCTTATGTATGCTCAGAAGCTTTGATCTTTTAAGAGATGTGGGCGCCTCAGGAACCTCCTCAACAGCTGGCTCCTTCATGGTAGTACTACGCCTCTCAAGCAGCTCCCTCTCCTTGGCACTCTCAGATGCCCCTAAATTCAAAGGGCTCAAAGGAGGACTATCAGCAACAATCTCCTCATCAACAGGTTCCTCATCCTCTATAACAGTCTCAAACTGCACCTTTTTGGTTGGATGAGTGGGATCAAGTGTTTTCCCACTTCTCAAATTTATAGCATTGAGGGCTTTTGGATTCATTACAGTATTAGAGGGAATAAAACCACTGAATTGTGACTGCAGCTCACTAAGAGAATTAGACAATTTTGTATCCATGTTAGAATTCTTTGTCTCAAGCTGCTGGAATCTAGTTTCACTCTTGGCCATCTTAGAATCAATAGCTTTGAACATCTTAGCCACTTCATCAAACTTATCTGGCTTATGAGGGACTATCTGGTTAGGAACTTCACCTTGGCCTTGGCGATTGAATGGCCTAGGTGCATCACCATCCAGCCTCCATGAGAACTTAGGGTTTTGACGCCAACCCTCATTATAAGTATTGGAATATGCATCCCAACGTGAATTTCCACCTCCCTGGCATCCTTGGAACATGGCATTGCAATCCTCATACCTGGTGGGACAATTACAAGATACATGCATAGCAGATCCACAAAAATCACAAGAGGGGGCTACAAGGTCATTACCGATTGCACCATATTTTTATACACTTTTGATAGATAAAATCATTAGATTATTGCATGTTCTTGGGGTAATTGCACCTAATTAGGTTAATTTCTGACTTTTGCACACTTTGTTGGGATTTGATCTAGTTAAGGGCAATTTGGGCATAATTAGCATGATTTATTGTTCAACCCATTTTCAAGAACATTTTGATGCTACCCTAGGTCCATTTTATATGTAGATCATTGAAGGAACACACCCAATGGAAGGGCCAAGTTGTAGAGAAGAATGCTGGATGGAAACAGAACACAAGAATGAGCTAAAAGAGGGCAGAATCAATGTGAGTTCGCCGTTGACTTCGCCACGGCGAAACCCACAACGAACTCTCAGCAAAAATTCCAGAATGGGTGTTAGCTCGTCGTGGCGAAAGCCACGGCGAAGTCCCGAAAATCTGCAAAATTTCTGACGCGTTTTTAGGGTTTTTGGGGGAGTATAAATAGATCCTAACACCCCCACCTTCAGTATCTAAGCCTCATATGCACGAAATACATATGCTCTGCTAGGGTTTCACTCATCTCCTCCATTCCTCACTCCAAATCCTCATCTTCCCACTCAATTTCATCTTCACTCTTACCTATTTTCTGGATTTTCCTTCTTTCAACTTCCATTTCCACTTCACTTTCTCTCCATTCTTCCTCACTCATGGAGGCTACTGTTATGGGCTATCCTTGGCTCGAATTTGAAGACATGAGAGGCTGAAATCGGACTCTTTGGTGGTGTGAAGGTGGCTCGAGCTTCAATGGGCAAAATAGGGGAGTTATTTGTTTTCTCATGCTCTTTTCCTTATGTATTGAGTCTTGTGGTTGCATTTCTCTTTGTATATTTGGATTTGAGACATGATTTCCTTTCTTAGTTGTTTATGAATTGGAACATTTGGGTTGGATATTGAGTTATGTTAATTGAATGGTATGTATGATTAAATTTCCTATTGGATTTATGAATGCTACATGATTTTTAGTGGTTGCTAGATTGTGTAGCTTAATTTTTCCAATTGAATGCTGTGGTTGCACATTCTTGAGAGGAATCGGTTTTCAAAACTCATGTTCCAACACACACCAAGTGGAGCTTAACACTAACCCTAAGTGATAGCTATGAAAGTGGTTGCTTTATTAGTTATTAATTAGGGCTAGTGGACCCCTAGTGGTTGCTTGGGGATTTTTCAGTTAGACTTGGTGAATCTTTAACTCCCAATATCAATTTAATGAAGCGTGAGAGTCACCGTAGCACTACCAAAGCCCATTTTATCAATTTCCCTCAATCCAAACTCTTTTCACTCATTAATCTAAAATACCAAAAACAAGTAACTGCTTTTGTCAATAGTTTTATTAAATTAATTTTCAAACCAAAACCCCCATATCTTTTACTGTTTCGATTGCATTTAGCTAGTTTAGGTAGGTTAAAAGACTCCTTAAGACAAATGACCCAAGGTTGCAACCTATACTGCAATCCTTGGATTAATTTTGATTTTAACTCCCAAGGCGCATCTAGGCAAAAGGTAAAATCAATTACCTGTCGCGTGGCCTGAAGAAGAAGAAGGAACAGAGACACGGTCCAAAATAGCATTGAGCTTAGATTCAAACTTCTCCATCTGAGGAATGTGGAGAGAAGTGACCTCAACCCGATCAAGGTCCCTGACAGATCTCCGAGATGTACCATGTTGCTGCTTAGCAAGGGCTAGCTTTCTGACTAGGTCCCATCCCTCCTCAACAGTCATGTCAATAAAAGAACAACCAACAGCAGAATTCAGCTTGTCTTGCTCTTTCTCCGCAACCCATCATAGAAATTTTGAGCAAGTTGCTCCTCAGGTATTTGATGGTGTGGGCAGCGCTATAGCAAATCTTGGAATCTAGACCAGTAGTCATAAAGTAACTCATCTACATCTTGCACAATCCCATTGAGCTCCTTTCGTCTAGCTGAGGTCCGAGTAGCAGGATAGAACCTCTCAAAGAAGGCATTCTTCAAATTAGCCCAAGAGCGTATGGTTGCAGGTGCAACTCGTGGCAAGCTCATGTACCACTCCTTTGCTTTACCCTCCAGAGTAAGGTGGAATACCCTCCACATAACATCATCAATGTGCGTGCCAGCAGGCAACATAGAACTGCAGCGAATGTATATCTCATCCAAGTGCAAGTGTGGTTCCTCTAACTGCAAACCATGAAACTTGGGTAAGGATTGAATCGATAAACCCTTAATTTCATAACCAGCATTAATATTAGGGAATGCATTCATAAATGGATTATAATCAAAATTTGCAGTAGTGGCATCCCTAATGGTTCTCCTAGCTCCATGTGGTATCCCATCCCCATTACCGTTGTGAACATGAAAACCGTGACCCCCATTTTGGTTCGTAGGTGGCTCTACACCTTGATTTGGTATGTTAGGTATGTCAGGCATTCCAAGCACAACTTGGTTGATTTGGTTGTTGGGTATGTCCATAGCTGGGGGTCTAAGTCAGACTCGGTGTTATGTTCCTGGACACTAGAGTCGCTAGAAGATGTGTCCTCTACAATTACCTTGTGAGTATAAGCAATGGCTCTATTGGCTTTTCTTAATTGGGTCAGGTGACGCTCAATCTCAGGTTGTCCAGGCAATAAATCAGACTTACTGGTGTTGCTTCTAGTCATACACAAGGAACAGACAACAAGTGTATGCAAGTAATGCAAGATATGCACAAAGGTAGCAACCAACAATCCCAAAATTGACCAAAATAGGACTCACAAATTCAAATTAATGATAGGAGTATGAAATATGAGTGAAACCAATGCAAACAAGTCACAAATGATGGTTAGAATGTGTGTGCAAAAATTGGAATCAATTGGATTTGAATTGGGGAAAAAGTGGTGCAAAATGCAATTAGTGCAGAAAACTAGAAGGGTGGTTTCTGTCTCTGGCCGTGGCCCTTGCCGTGGAGGGGGTAAGGCGAGGCTCAGAAAACTATGACAGTGAAATTCTGCAATTTGACAGCAAAGAGGGAATTGAGTCCAAAATTGATTCTAAGCAATTTTAACACAAACCAATTATTGAAACAAGTTTAAATAAGTTAAGGGAGCTTAGGAAAAATGTCAAAACACTTGAAAATCACCTAGAACCAAATTTCACCTCCAAAGTGCCAAATTGCAAGAAACTACCTCTTTGAAAATTGACCAAATGCACAAGTTCAAGAATTTGAGTTTAAAATTTGGTGCAAACAACCTCAGCAAGTCCAGATACTAGAAAATGACTTAGTTGAGTGGTTATGGTTGAAAAATTAAGTGTAATGAAAAATATGAGTATGTGATGCACAAATACAAGCTCAACCAATCAAGGCAAAAACCACACAACAGCAACTAGTCAAACGAATTTCACTCAAATGGTGCAAGAAATCAGCAATACACCACAAGCACAATAGCAAAAATCAAGCACAAGATCAAGAACACTATATTTTTGGATTTTTCAATTTTATCAATGCAAATGCAACCTAGAACTAAACTAAAACCTAAATGCAACTATATGATCTAAAACTAACCTAAAATGCTACTAACCCCTTGTCAATAAGCAATTGACACTTAGCTAACCTAGGAGTAAAAAATGACTCCCCGGCAACGGCGCCATTGATTTGAACTGTTCCTAATACGCCTTGGGGTTCAAATGCAAAATTTAATTAACCAAGGATTGAACTAGTGGTGCTTTCCTGGATCGTCTCTCAAGGAGCCTAATGAACTAACCTAGGAAACTAAATGTATGAAAAGCTATAAAGTCGGGGTTTTTGAGATTTTGATTAAGGAAACTAAACTAGATTCTTTTTGGGATTTTTGTTATTAAAGAAAGCAATTAAAATGGATTTGAGAAAACTATTGAGAAGAACATGGGTCTCTTGATGAATTGGGCAACCTTCCTAGCTTCTAAAATGATATGGGAGTTTTTAAACCAAGTTCTAGTGCAAAACCTAAGGCAATCGCTCTTAGTCCAATTAACCTACTTAATCAACTAACGTGGCGCATCGCTCATTCAATTAATTAAATAGGCAATCGTTAAGTTTCAACTTGGTAGTGAAGATTCATGATAAACATGCAAGGAGACTCTCGTTAGAAGTAAATCGAACCATCTAACGTTGGACCTAGTGTCTAAACACACATACAATCGCACATGCATTCAACATATTCTAGAAATCCAAAGGGAATATAAATGAAGCATCTCCATTGCATAATATCAAGAAAACAACACTTAGGTTCATACATATAAAAGACATCTCTTAATTACATGCATGACCATTTAAACAAAAGATCAAACAATAAAGCACACTTGTTCCAAGACCCATTACATATAACAAAAGGAAATGAAATACATAATAAGACTTAGACAAGAGAAACTAAATAACTCCCCATTAGAAACGTTGAAGCTACGGTTGCCGTCCTCCATCAAGATCCCCACGAAGAACTTAGCCACTCATGCTCTTGAACACGATCGAATGGAATTTGGAGTTGGAAGCCATGGGATTAAGGTGGGATTAGTGAAATTGGTGTAGATGAGTGAATGGAAGAGTGGAATTCGTGCAGAGGCTTGAGGGCAAGAGAATGGAAGGGATTGTGGTGAGTGGTGTTGGAATGGAAGAGAGAATTGGAGTGTTCTTGGGTGGTGATTTTCGTCCTCCTCATCTCTGGTACCAAAAACAATTTATAAACCATCCAAATTGGCCTAGGGTTGCCTATTTTGATCTCCCAAAACAATTAGGAAAGGATTGGGGAAGACCCAATCAACCAATCTTCAATAAACCTAGTCAAGATAGGAAATAATTGATTTGAAAACTTTCTAATCTTAATCTGGACTAAGGTTACTTGTTGGGGTCGAAAATATTGATTAGGAAACAATAGAAGAAGACCCAATTGCCAAAACAAGGAAATAAATTTGAATTAGGAATTTCCTGTTATGTTCATGATTCGTGCCCTTGCCTTACCCCTTGCTGTGGAGGTTCCACGGCAAGGCTACTTATTCTGGTGCCTTTTCTGTCATTGGCCGTGGCCCTTGCTGTGGAGGTTCCAAGGAGAGGAGGGACTAAATTGCATACTTTTATAAAGTTCTGGGTCTTTTCTCCTCTTTGTTCTTTTGCTTCTTTCTTCATTTGTGGCCTCATCCTTGCACCTATAATGGAAAATTAAAGTATATATGAGGTATTTTTAAGTTCATGAATGTGGAACACACAAGTTAAAAGCCTAATATGCTCAAATTATCATCAGTATGCAATTAACTTCTTAAATATGAACCATACATGCAATTGTACTTAATTCCCATAGAATTCTCCTAAATCAAATGTTAATTTCCCATTATTAGTGGTTAAAATCATATAATAATCATGCACAATCAAGGTCAAATTTCTATTTTCTGAGACCATGCGCAATGCTAGTGATGATTGTACTTACCTAGGCATTAGTGCAATTTCTTGTGTGGATGATGATATTGATGAGCTATGTGATGCTATGCTTGTTGATTAATTTGAGCATGTTGATCCATCACCTGTTATTTCCTCCTCCCACACTTCTTTATTTTAAGATTGCGTTGATGACGTGCCACGCCTTGCTTGCATTGAGATTAAGATATGGCTTTCCACTTCGCATGATTTTGATGCTTCTACTTACTCTTATGATGTTATATCTGCCCACCCCACACCCAGTGGTCTTCGGAAAGTTTCTTTTGATTGTGATGCATGTGCTACTGACCCCATAGACACTGTTATGCAAGCTGCACCGGTAGCCTTGTCTATGGTGGATACTTGCTCACCCTTAGGTAGTGGAGAAGTTACTGCATGTGTAGATACACCTATATCTCCTTCCCCACCTTATGATGACACCATTCTACCACTTGTTGCGCTTGAGCTTTAGGAGTTGGTACCGTCTGTGGTAAAACCCCTAATTGTGGATATTAAACCCTTACCTCATAACTTGAAATATGTGTTTCTTGCTGATTCTAATAAATTGCTTGTGATTATTTTGAGTGCTTTATCTAATATTGAGAAGGGTAGACTAGTTTCTCTTCCTAGGTCTTATAGGGGTGCGATTGGGTGGTCATTGGCTGACATTCCAAGGATCAATCCCTCAGTTTATACTCATAGAATCCTTTTAGAGGATGGTTCTAAGCCTATACGGCAACACCGGAGGAGATTGAATCCTCTCATTCTTTATGTGGTGAGGAAAGAGATAGCTAAGCTCTTGAGTACTGGGATCATTTATCCCATTTCTGATAGCAAGTGGGTGTCACTGGTACAAGTAATACCGAAGAAGAGTGGAATTACCATTGTCCAGAGTGACAACAATGAGCTTATCCCCACTAGAGTCTAGAATTCTTAGAGAGTGTGTATAGATTATAGGAAACTTAATTCCTTGACTAGAAAGAACCACTTTCCTTTACCATTCATTGACCAAATGCTTGAGAGAATTTCTATCAAATCTCACTATTGTTTGCTTGATGGTTCTCTGGGTAGTTTCAAGTACCAATTGCACCAGAGGACCAAGAAAAAACTACCTTCACATGTCCTTTTGGTATCTTTACTTATCGGAGGATGCCATTTGGACTATGTAATGCTCCCAGTACTTTTCAAAGATGCATGATGTCTATTTTTAGTGATTTGTTGGAGCATAACATGGAGGTGTTTATGGATGATTTCACTGTTTATGGTTCTAGCTTCGATGAATGCTTGTCTAGTTTAGAACTTGTTTTGAAAAGATGTTTGCAAAAGAACTTAGTTTTGAACTATGAGAAGTGTCATTTCATGGTAGATAGTGGCATTGTTTTGGGTCACTTGATCTCCCAAAAGGGGATTGAAGTTGACAAAGCCAAAATTGAAGTTATTTCATCTTTGCCCTATCCCACCAATTTGAAAGAAGTAAGATCATTTATAGGGCATGCGGGGTTTCATAGGCGTTTCATTGCAAATTTTTCAAAAATTGCCTTACCCTTTTCTTCTTTACTTAAAAAGGATTTTGATTTTGTGTTTGATGATAAATGTAAGCATGCCTTTGACACATTGAAGTCTTCCTTAATTTCTTCTCCCATTATTAGTGCACCTAATTGGCATTTGCCTTTTGAGCTTTCATGTGACGCATCTAATTTTGTGGTAGGAGCTATGCTTGATCAGAGAGTTGATAAGGTCCCTAGGGTCATTGCATATGCATCTAGGACACTTGATTCTGCACAATTTAGTTACACCATGACTGAGAAAGAGTTGTTTGCTATGATTTTTGCACTTGATAAGTTTAGACAATATTTGATTAACTCTTCTGTGGTAATATACACTGACTATGCAGCTATACGGTACTTGTTTCAAAAGCCCCAGTCTAAGGCTAGACGACTGGATGGGCTCTTCTGATGCAAGAGTTTGATATGAAGACCAAGGATCGGGCCGGAGCTGAAAATCATGTGGCTAATCATTTGAGCCGCTTGCCTCCCGACACTAGGGGAGTTTATTCTTCTGATCTTTGCGTTGATTCTTTTCCTGATTCTGCTTTGTTTACCTTGGCCACTGTTGAGCCTTGGTATGCACATATTGTGAACTATCTTACTACTGATGTGGTTCCCTCTTCCTTGTCTCATTTCCAGGTCAACAAATTGAAGAGGAAGGCCAAGTACTACATTTGGGATCCACCCACCCTGTGGCACATATGTAGTGACCAGATCATCTGCCGTTGTGTTCCAAACGATGAGATCCACTCTATCCTTACTCATGCTCATTTTTTATCTTGTAGTGGTCATTTTAGTGCTAGGAGGACTGCTAGGAGAGTGTTAAAGTGTGGATTTTTATGGCCTACTTTGTTTAGGGATGCATTTATTTATTGTAAGTCTTATGAGAAGTGTCAATAGTTTGGGAGTTGGGGAAAGAGACATGAAATGCCTGTGAGGCCCATGCACTTTTGTGAGGTTTTTGATGTGTGGGGAATTGATTTTATGGGACCTTTTCCCACTTTCTGTGGCTTTACTTACATTTTACTTACAGAAGATTATGTGTCTAGATGGGTTGAGACAATCCCAGCTCGAAAAGATGATGCCTCTAATGTTTCTATGTTCTTACGTTCTCATATCTTTTGCAGGTATGGCATTCCTAGAACTATCACCAGCGTTCAAGGCACACACTTTTGCAACTGGATCATCTAGTCCCTACTTGCCAAGTATGGAATCACTCACAAAGTTGCTACATCATACAATTCCCAGACCATTAGGCTAGCTGAAGTTTCAAACCGGGAGGTGAATCATATTCTTGAGAAGATAGTGAAGCTATCGCACAAAGACTGGAGTGATCGCTTGGAATAAGCTCTTTGGGCATATAGGACAACTACAAGACACCTATTGGGACATCACCCTTTAGAGTTATCTATGAGAAGTCTTGCCGCCTACCTATGGAGTTGGAGCATAAGTATTACTAGGCCATCAAAGCCTGCAAAGCCAATTTGGAGTCTTCCTTGACCAATCGGATGATGCAACGCCAAGAGCTTGAAGAATTGCGGTTGCATGCCTATGATAATGGGCTTATCTACAAGGACCGGTTGAAGATGATCCATGACAAGCATATCATGAAGAAGGACTTCAATGAAGGGGACAAGGTGATGATGTTTAAGGCGAGACTCAAGATCCTACCGGGCAAGTTCAAGTCTAAAAGGGAGGGTCCATACCAAGTTGTCTAAGCCTACCCCTATGGTGCATTAAAGCTTCTAGATGGCGCTACCGGATCGAAATTCAAAGTCAATGGCCATTTGCTCAAGCACTACCATGAGCCATCTCAACTACCTTAATCATGAGGTTGTTCCTTTGCTCTCCACTTGCTTTACTTGCTTGATATTTAACATATATGTTTTTGAGATAAGTATGGGGGAGGAAAGTTACCTAGTAGGAAAAAGTAGTTGAAGTTGTAGTTGTTTTTCAATTCCTAGGATTAGTAATAAATGCTTCTTGCTCACACACCATGACCACAATTGATTTTGACATGCTTTGAAAATTCTCTTGGTATACTATTTTGACTTACTCTTGCCCTCTCCCTATTTTTCTTTTGGTGTTGATGATGTGTTGTGCTTCAATTTTGAATTGGACTTCACAACTTCTCACTTCACCCCAAGAGTTGAGTAAATTAGTATTCCCATGTTTTGCTACATTGAGGACAAAAAGTTGGAAAAATTTGGAAAAATTATTGGTATTCCCAATAATTTTTCTTAAAATTATTGCATCTTGGTTATGTTTCTAGCTTCAAACTTCAAAAAGTTGGAAAAATTTGAAAAATTTTGAACTTTTCCTCACTTTCATTTTTGTTCCTCTTTGGACTTGACATGATGATTTTAAAATTGTGTTGGCAATTATGGGAATTGCTTCAAGCTTTCGAGATGTTGTTGATGCTATTGAGTAATCTTCTTGATTGGCACTTTGTTGAATGGAATTCATGCTTTATGGTTGAATCTGGGTTGTAGTTGATCCTTGTTTCAGTTTTGGAGAATTAGCCATGTGTGAGGATTATTTGAGCCTATTTGCTTATTCTTATGTGATATCCACTTGGTTGCCATTCTCTAGAACTTGTTTGTATTCTTGGTCAAAACTTGTTGCATTTAGTGTAATGATGCATGATAAAGGCATTCATTTCATACCATATCGTCCCAAATACAAATCACAAACACTCTTTACATTTGCCACCGCATTTGAACCATTCACTTGATGTTTTGCATTTAACATTCCAATATGTGCAAAGTTGAATCATTGCTTGTGTTGTTCAAAAAATACCACTGCTTGATTGTGTATAAGCATGCCATGTCTAGAGAAAAACAAAAATACAAAAAGAAGAAAAAGAGTGAAAAAAAAAAGAAAATGTGAAAAATTGAAAAGTTGCAAACAGTCCAAAATAAGGCATGTGTGGTTGTTGGCAAGTTGCAATTAGTGTTTTGAGTTGAATTAGGCATTCAAGCATGCACAACATCAGGTTTCATTCATTTCATCATATCATGTGGCCTACTCCATCATTATAACCCCAAAAGCCCTTTTGATGCATTGCACTTCTTGTGTTTAAGTGGAGATCTTAGAATCCCTACAAGCATATGGTAGAATGTGCTCTAAAGTGGATTTTGAGAGTAGAAAATCAACCCAATATGGTGAGAAGAGTGAAACACTTATCCTTGAGTGAGCTTCTCCTTTACTCATTCTCATTGCATTCACTACACTCATGGTTAGCTCTTTAGCATCATTTCATTCCGCATGGCTTCTTGGTTAGGGGGTTGTCAATTTGCATTAGCTCATATTCATTTAGCATGTTGAAGTTCTCATTTATGCCTTACTTACAACTTGTGCAAAAGCTTTAGTCTTTATCCAGGAGTACAAAGGTTTTAGTGTGGGGAAGTTGACAAATCCCTGATTTGTAATGCTTTTATTTGCTTTAAACGAGGCAATTAACATGATTAAGATGCAAGATTTGGTCTAATTGTACTTATTTAATATCATAGACTCTTAGGTGAAATTAACATGGGATTAGGATTAATTGGCCATAATTGTATATTAATTGTATTTGATTAATTTGTAGGGCTATTTGATCCTTGTTTAGTCTTGTTTCCACTTACAGGGTCGCTCAGGACCAAAAGATCAGACCTAGGATGAAGAAGAAGCTGATTAAAGAGGGGCAAGAACAATGTGACGAGCCCACGGTGAGCAACCCCCATGAGGCCAGAGAAAACATCCACTCGACGTGGCCTCGCTAAAGCGAGTGCATGGAAAGTGAGATCAGAGAGCAATTTTGCTCGCTGTGGACTTGCCACGGTGAGCTCAAGGTGAGAGGCCTGCGATAGCAACGCACCAAAAGTGAGTTTCAGACTTTCTTCGGGTCGAATTTGATACCCACTCATTTGGGCCGATTCCTAGACATATAAATATGAAAGTTGAAGCCCTAGAACACATATTTGGTTCACCACACACCCTCTCTAGTCTTAGCTCTCATATTCTCTCAAGTTCATCCTTCATCTTCTTCATTCATTCCACCCCAAATCCATGGCTTCCACACTTTCCTTCCTTGTTGTTGGTGTTAGAAATCTTAAGTTTTGATGAAGACTGGACCCTATAGATAGCTTAAGTAAAATGAACAGATAAGAACATAACTTAGTCAGAAAAGAATTAAGGGAAGTGACTAAGGAAAAGTATAAGGTATCTGAACGTTGGACAAGTCCTATAGATAACAGATAATCTATCGCTAGACTAAAAGCCTATAGCTAGTAAATGAAGAAACAAGGATAATACTAGTTAATGAAAACTTGGCAATAAACTGAAAGAAAATGATTCTATCGCTAAGACCTCATAAGGAACAGCTAGAAGAAATTACAGCATAATCACTAGCGATAACATGAAGAGTTATCGATAGCAGATGGTTGATAAGAAGCAAATGAAATACACTAGCGCTAATATAGACTCTAGCGATATCACAAATAACTAGCGATAGTAAAACACATTCAGATAAGTTGCTATGTAGAGCTAATAACAACCTATCAATAACATAGCTGCTAGCGATAATGAGTTTAGCTATCGATAATGAAATCAAAATAACTTAGCATTCTGATAGCTAATATACTATCTGTATACACTGAGATAATGAATCCTTCTAGCGATAACATCTACTGTGCTTCACATGAATACTTGTTTAGCTAACAAGCTAAGTGCAGGACTCACTCTATGAAGCTAGCGATAGCATGAGATGCTAGCGCTACTGAAAAAGCTGCTACACAAGTACAATGTTGCAGGTAGTTGGTAAACACAGCCTATCTCTCATAGCTCATCTTCTGCAAGAATTAAATGAAGTAAGAGAAGAAAGATGACTAAGATGAAGACCAGCATTAAATGCCAACGGCTAGGAGCTTCCAACGAACACATTCAAACGGTCTCATGAAGCTGAAAGAGAAAGGAAAATCTGAGGAGATATAAAATCCAAGACTTGAGCATTTATGAAAAAGTGAACAAAAACTGTGAACATTCATTCATTATCTTTACCTACCTTCAGCTCAAAGCTTTATTACTCTTAGAGAGTTCATTTGTACTTCAGTGATTAACAAAATATGTTCATTCAGTGAACTCTTTTATTGAAATCCTCTACTGTTTGAGGTTGTTCTCAAGTCTGGGACTTTAGAACAGGGTTGTAGTCTTACAACTTGTAAGGGGGAGTGTTTAGAGGTATCTAAAACTCTGTCTTGTAGAACTGGACGTAGGTAGTGTTTGGCCGAACCAGTATAAAGGATTGTCTTTGTATTTCAAGTTTAATTTTTGGAAAGCACAATTCACCCCCCTCTTGTGCATTTTGCCATTTACAATTGGTATCAGAGCAGGTATTCTCCTTTTGATTCCAACGAATCTGAGAAGTAAAGATCTAAAATGGCATCGTATGAGAATATCTTGCCTGAAGGAAGTTCTATCAACAAACCCCCTGGCTTTGATGGAAAGCATTATACCTTCTGGAAACTCAAGATGAAGATCTACATTAAGGCAAATGGATATAAGTTGTGGAAAATCATAGAAGAAGGTGACATTGTGCCTAAAGACAGTCTGGGCATTCCCAAAAGTGAAGATGAATTCACTCCTGATGATATTGCAGATCTTGAATTAAACAGCAAGGCCATTCTTATGATCCAAAGTGCACTTAGCCAAACAGAATTCTTCAGAATCAGCCACCTCGATACTGCTAAGGAGATGTGGGAGGCTCTGCAAATTGCTCATGAAGGAACTTTAGGAGTAAAAGACAGAAGAGTAGAAATGCTTATTGAAGAATTCCACAAGTTTGAAATGATTGATGGAGAAAAGATAAGAGATCTAGAGATCAGATTCACTCATCTCATCAATAATCTTGCTGCACTAGGAAGAAAAATTCCAGAAAAAGAACAAGTCAGCAAAATCCTGAAAGTATTAAAGGGTGATTGGCTTGTGAAGGTCACTGCCATCCAAGAGATGCAAGGTGAATCAACCAAATCCATCACTGCCTTGTTTGGCAGCCTTGCTGAATATGAGCCAACTCTGATAGTCCAAAGGGAAGCTCAAGGAAACCCTAAGAAGAAGTCTCTTGCCTTGCTGTTTCTGAAAAAGATGAAGAGGACAATGATGATGAAGATATGGCTCTGATGGTCAGAAAATTTAAGAAATTCTTCAAAAGAAGAGGAGGTTTCCAAAGGGGAGGTCATATCTTCAGAAAGGATTCTCAGAAAGAGAAAGCTCCTGTATGCTTTGAATGCAAGAAGCCTGGCCACTTTAAAGCAAAGTGTTCAAGTCTCCAAAGATTCAAAGAAAAGGAGAAAAAGAAAGAGAAGTCCTTTGGAAGAAAGAAAGCATATGTATCATCCATCTGGGGAGATAGCTCAGATGAGGAAGCTAGCGATCATGAAGAGAGTGCAAATCTTTGTCTTGTTGCTCAAGAAGAACTAAGTGATACTGAGGTATATGACTCTGAACCTACTTACTCTGAACTTCAAAGCATGTATAATGAAATGCATACTGAACTAACTAAGCTTGCTAAGGAAGTTGTAGGGTTGAGAAAAGAAAACAAAGAACTCAAGAAAAATATTTCCTCTTCTGCATCAAAAATCCCTACTACACTATCAATGGAAGAGCAGCTAGTGCAAGCTCCCAGAATTGAGCTATCGATAGCAACTCCTCCATCGATAGCGAGTCATTCTCCAACAAAGCTTGACAGTTGTTCCAACTGTGAAAATTTGTTGAGGGACAAAGAAAAGCTTTCAAATGCTTTAGAAAAATTTACAAGAGGCTCAGAAATGCTAAACATAATTTTGAAAGATCAAAAAGCCTTTAGAAACAAAACAGGAATAGGCAATGAGCTAAAGAAAGCTTCAAGGAAATGGGAAGAACCCAAAGTAAAACCATATTTAAAATATTTCAGAAAATCTTCAGAATATTCCTCACCTTATAGTTTTTGCAATTATTGTAATAAGAAGGGACACACTCAATCTACCTGCAATCCTAGGAAGTATGGAATTAGTGGATCATATAAGTGGGTTCCTAAAGGAACTTATGTGCCTAGGGGTTTTACAAACTCAGAGGCAAAGACTAATCCTAAAGGACCCAAGAAAGTTTGGGTACCTAAATCTGGTTGACTTATGCAGGTGTGCCTTAAAGCATCCAACAAAGGAAAATGGTATATTGATAGTGGATGCTCAAGGCATATGACAGGTGACAAGAGCAAATTTAACAATCTAGTGACAAAAGAAGGAGCCAAAGTCAGCTTTGGTGGAAACCAGAGTGGGAAAATCACTGGAATTAGTGAAGTTGGTCCTGTCAAGGATGTGTACCTAGTGGATGGTCTCTGCCACAACCTACTAAGTGTAAGCCAAAGCACTGACCATGGTAACTGGGTTATTTTTTACTCTAATAAATGTCTTATTGTTGACAAGAAAGATTTAGAATTAAATAAAACAAATCTTAAGTGTAAATTAAAAGCAAATAGAAATGGTAATCTATACACTTTAGATTTATGCCAACAATTAGAAGAAAAATGTCTTATTTCTAATGATGAAACTTGTTGGTTATGGCATAAGAGACTAGCTCATGTGAATTTTACACAACTTGATAAACTAGTTAAGAAGGAGCTGACACTACTGCAGAATAGGGTTTCCACTTCACTTTTCCAGGGGACATTGAATCAAGTGACTTAGAAAACTGGACTTTTCACGTCACAAAAATATGTGACGTGGAAAGTCAGTTTCAACGTCACAATTTAACCAGTGTGTGACGTGGATAAGTATGAAGAAGAATAAAATTTTTAAATTTTTTCAGAGAAACCACGTCACACATTACATATTGTGTGACGTTGTTTGTTAGACGAGAGAAACCACGTCACACTTTATCAATTTGTGACGTGGTTTCTTTTTTTTAAAAAAAAAATAACCATCCCATATTTGCTTTTGCTTTTCTCCATATATATACATTATACATAGAAACAGAAACTCTACATACAAATGCAGATCAACAGATATATATATACATTATATATTATGCAAACTAATTCGTTGGAAATGAGGCAAGTGATATTAAAATACGCTGAGCTCAATAGGAATTGTATACCCAAAATTTTAAACCATGACAATTTACAAACAACTTCCTTTTAGAGGAGGGAAAAGTAATGAAAATTAAAATAACATGGAACGTCAGAACTAGAAAATCATTTCTCCAAAGGATGCATGTATTAAGCAGAAGGGAAACAAGAACAAAAATTCAGTATATACCTGTCCATTAAAATCCACTAGAGTAATTCTTGTAAGTTCAAAACCCTCACCTGTGATGCACTAACAAAAAGGTAAAACAACAAATAAGCACAGCATCAAATCGCCACGGAAGGCCAGTTAAGGAGAGAAAGAAACATGTCACCATCATTTTCAATAATACAAGCATTATCAAATTGTCATCGATTAACTTACCATCTCACAATCAAGCGCCAGCATTTCACAGGGAGGAGATCCCAAAGGAGCAGGCAAAGTAGAAAGAAAACCTTTTACCGAAAGGTGAGGAAAATGTCAGGCAAGCGTGAGAACAAACAAAAATATAAGTCATATAAATGAGCATATGTACAACATTAGAGTAAAAGTCACCTGGCTGCTTAAGTAAATATCCATTGTCTTCTAATTCCTTCTCTGTAAGTGTATAATATGTAACAGGAAAAGGAATGCCTTTCGCGTGGCGCGGGAGGGTTGGTGGGATCTGTGGCCGGGGGGGTTGTCGCGCGGCCGGGGGGTTGTTGGTGGGATCTGTGGGGGGGTGGGGGTGGGTTCTGTGGCTTTGGGAGGGGGGAGTGTCGCACGGCCCGCCGGGGGGGTTTGGTGGGTTGTCTTGGGGTGTTTTTGTGGGAGGAAGAGGGAGCTGGGGTTGGGTTCAGTGGGGTGAGCTTTGGGTGGCTTTAATGGGGTGAGCTGAGGGGTGTTAAGTTGGCGGGGAATGAAAAATTGAAAAAGGAAACGACGTCACACTTTACTAAAAGTGTGACGTGGTTTCCTCCTGAGGAAACCACGTCACACTTTTAGTAAAGTGTGACGTGGTTTCTCAAGTGTGACGTGGTTTCTCCTGGAGAAACAACGTCACAATTAAGTGTGACGTGGTTTCCAGAAACCACGTCACACTTAAATTAAGTGTGACGTTGTTTCTCCCTCCGCCTCTAACTTAATTACAAAAATGCCACCGCTTTTTTTTTTCATGTCAGGTTTACAATTAAGTGACGTTAATTGGTGACATAAAAAGGGTAATTTGTAGTAGTGTGATCATAGGAATTCCTAGTTTCAAAACTAAACATGATTTGATCTGTGAATCTTGTCAAAGAGGTAAACAAACAAAGTCCTCTTTTAAAATCAAGAAGACAGTCTCCACAAGTAGGCCATTGGAACTAATTCATATGGACCTAGTTGGGCCAGCAAGAGTGAAAAGCCTAGGTGGAAGTCTATAAACTCTTGTAGTTGTGGATGACTATTCAAGATTTACCTGGACTATGTTTCTTTCCTCGAAACATGAAACTTTTGATGCCTTTTGTGAGCTTGCTAAGAAATTGCAGAATGAAAAAGGCCTCAAGATTGTTGCAATCAAAACTGATCATGGAGGAGAATTTGAAAACAAAGAGTTCACGGAATTGTGTGATGATAGTGGTATTGAACACAATTTCTCTGCCCTACGTACTCCTCAACAAAATGGTGTTGTGGAGAGGAAGAATAGAGTGCTCACAGAAATGGCAAGAAGCATGCTGAATGAAAAACAGGTGCCTCAAATATTTTGGGCAGATGCAATGAGCACAGCATGTTACATTTCAAACAGAGCCTACATCAGAAAGGGGATGGAGAAGATTCCATATGAGCTCTACAAAGGAAGAAAGCCTAATCTAAGTCACCTAAGAATCTTTGGATCCAAGTGTTACATCCACAATAATGGAAAGGTATATCTGGGTAAGTTTTGATGATAACTAAACATAACTTAGGCATATGGAAGGGCTATGATAAGATCAGAAATATCTTAGGAATAATCTGGTAGAAAATCCTAAGACTTGCCCAATCGATCAGGGATAGATTACAAGTCAAAGAACTTAAGCTTAATCGATTAGAGATGAATCAAGTTCAGATCAGATAGCGCCCAATCGATTAGAGGCCCCTGTGATCGATGAGAGAAAATTAGCCCATTCGATTAAGGAGAAATTGGAGTAATCTATTAGAGTCGTCTAATCGATTAAGATATCTTAGCCTAATCGATCAGAGTTCAGTAATCGATTAAGAAGAAAATTGCCCAATCGATTAGAGAGCGTTAATCAATCAGAACATATTCTAAGCCTAATCGATTAGAGAGCATTAATCGATTATAGGAAGTTTAGTAATCGATTAGAGAAATCATGTAATCTGAATGTAATCTGTTTGTAATCGATTAAACCTGCCTAATCGATCAGGCTTCCCCTGTAATCGATTAGACGCATGATTTCTAATCTGATGTTCAGTGATGCAGGTTATAATCAATGTGTAATCGATCAGACGTCAAACCCTGTGATCGATCAGAGGCATGTAATCTGAGTGGCGATGAGAAATATTCAAAATCAATGACAAGCCTATTTTTAGCTTTCCAAGTACAGAGTTGTTCAGACCTACTTAAGGAAGTTTACGTTAGGACACAATCTGATCAAAAGAGCCGTTGGAACTCAGCTACCCTTCCAGCGATAGATGAAGAGAGATGAGTTAAAGCAAAGTCAAGTACAATGGAGTAAATGCATAGCAGAATACATCTCCAATACTCCACCAGATCACTCAACTCTCTGGACATATTCAAACGGTCATATTGTCAACGGATACAATTCTAGAAAAGACTATAAATGCTTCAATGTAGAAGTTAGTTGGGGGAATTGATTACCAAATTGATTATCTGTATCTACTGCATTCAATACTCTCAACATTTACTATTTTCATATTCTTAAGTGTGTAACACAATCAGTTCAATTGAGTGAACAATTACTCTGTATTCATTATCAAAATGAGATTTACTCTTAAGTTAGTAGGATCTTAAGTGTAGGGTGTAAACTTACAAAGTGTAAGGGGGAGTGACCAGTAAAGAGGGGAGTTCTTGCTGTCACTTGTAAAGGCTGTCAAGAGCCTGATTTAATCTTGAGGAATTAGTGGAACCTAACTGTAGGTTGGAGAACTGGACGTAGGCCAAGTTTGGGCTGAACCAGTATAAACTCTGTTGTTTCTCAGAAATAGTTTTTAAAAGCATAATTCACCCCCCTCTTGTGCATTCCTGCCTGTTACAAGTTTGATCCTAAGTCTGATATTGGTATATTCATAGGATATTCAAATAGAAGTAAAGCATATAGAGTATACAATAAGAAAACTCAAACTGTTGAGGAATCAATGCATGTAGTGTTTGATGAAAGTCCTCAAGAAAGACAACACTGTGACAATGAGGATGAAGAGTTTTCTCAAGTTTTGAAATGATCTCTACCGATAGCCCCAGAGCCATCGATAGCAAATGATAGAAATCAAGTTTCAAACACTTCAAAAACTCCTCTATCAATAGCACCAAAGCCATCGATAGTGAATTCTGAAGATGAGGCTGAAGATGATCAAGATAAAGCTAATGAGCTTCAATCTTCCTTAAGACATCTTAAGCATCATCCTCCTGAACAAGTAATTGGAGAGATTTCAAAAGGAGTTAGAACCATATGGCAACTACAAAATGAAATAGAATTTTCTGCTTTTATTTTTGAAATTGAACCAACCTGTGTTGACGAAGCTCTTGTTGATTGTGACTGGATAGTTGCAATGCAAGAAGAACTTAATCAATTTACACGAAATCAAGTTTGGGATTTAGTACCTAGACTAAGAAATCATCCTATTATAGGTACAAAATGGGTTTTCAAAAACAAACTTGATGAATCTGGTCAAATTGTCAAAAATAAAGCCAGATTAGTTGCCAAAGGATATAACCAAGAAGAAGCCATTGATTATGAAGAAACTTTTGCTCCAGTTGCAAGAATTGAAGCCATAAGGATTCTACTAGCTTTTGCATCCATCAAAAATATTAAACTTTATCAAATGGATGTTAAAAGTGCCTTTCTTAATGGATATATCAAAGAAGAGGTTTATGTTGAGCAACCTCCTGGTTTTGAAGAAAACTCTAAGTCTGATCATGTTTATAAACTTAAAAAGGCTCTTTATGGTCTCAAACAAGCACCTAGAGCTTGGTATGAGAGACTTAGCACATTTCTCATTGAAAAAGGCTTTTCTAGAGGTAAATTAGACACTACCTTATTCATCATGCATAGAGATAAACACATGCTTATTGTCCAAATTTATGTTGATGATATTATTTTTGGTGCTACTAATGAAAAGCTCTGTGAAGAGTTTGCTAAGATGATGCAGGGAGAATTTGAAATGTCAATGATGGGAGAATTAACATTCTTTCTAGGCATGCAAATAAAGCAAAGGAAAGATGGCATCTTCATCTCCCAAACCAAGTATTGTAAGGAGATCCTCAATAAGTTTGGGATGGAGCAATCTAAGGATGAGGATACTCCCATGAGTACCTCTGCTAGTCTAGATGCAGATGTCAAAGGGAAAGTAGTTAATCAGTCTCATTATAGAGGAATCATTGGATCTTTATTATATTTAACAGCTAGTAGACCTTATATTCAATTTAGTGTGGGAATGTGTGCTAGATATCAAGCTAATCCTAAAGAATCCCACTTAACTAATTGATTGCACCATATTTTTATACACTTTTCATTGATAAAATCATTGGATTATTGCATGATCTTGGGGTAATTGCACCTAATTAGGTTAATCTCTGACTTTTGCACACTTTGTTGGAATTTGATCTAGTCGAGGGCAATTTGGGCATAATTAGCATGACTTATTGTTTAACCCATTTTCAAGAACATTTTGATGCTACCTTAGGTCCATTTTATTTGTAGGTCATGGAAGAAGCATGCCCAAACTAAGAGCCAAGTTGCAGCGAAGAATTCGGGACGGAGCAGAAGAAGGAAGCGAAGAGAGAAACAGAATCAATACGCCGCGGCGAACTGACGGTGAGAAAGACCAATAAGGCAGAAGCAACATGAGCTCGCCGTGGGTTTCGCCGCGGTGAACTCACGGCGAACTCCCAGCAAAGTTCCAGAACCAACATGAGCTCGCCGTGGCTTTCGCCGCGGCGAGCCCACGGCGAAGTCCCTAGAGTCTGCAAAAATCTGACGCGAATTCTAGGGTTCCTAGGGGGTTATAAATAGTTCCTAACACCTGAAAACCTCTCTCCAAGCCTCCTCTGTCGGAAAATCACCCCCTCTACTAGGGTTTCCATCCTCTTCTCTCATTCTCACTCAAATCTTCATCTTTCCACTCAATCTCACCTCCATTTTTGCTGATTTTCTTGTTCTTCATCTTCCCACCTTCCATCTTCACCATAATTCTTCTTCTATCTTATTCATCCATGGAGGCTGTGGTCATGGGCTATCTTTGGCTCGATTTTGAAGACATGAGAGGCTAGGCTCAAGGTGCTTTGGTGGTGTGAAGGTGGCTTGAGCTTCAATGGGCGAAATAGGGGAGTTATTTGTTTTCTCATCCTCTTTTCCTTATGTACTGAGTCTTGTGGTTGCATTTCTCTTTGTATATTTGGATTTGAGACATGATTTCCTTTTCTAGTTGTTTATGAATTGGAATATTTGTGTTGGATATTGGGTTATGTTAATTGAATGATATGTATGTTTAAATCTCCTATTGGATTTATGAATGCTATATGATTTTTAGTGGTTGCTAGATTGTGTAGTTTAATTTGTCCAATTGAATGCTGTGGTTGCACATTCTTGAGAGGAATCGATTTCCAAAACCTAAGTTCCAACACACACCAAGTGGAGCTTAACACTAACCCTAAGTAATAGCTAAGAAAGTGGTTGCTTAATTAGTCATTAATTAGGGCTAGTGGACCCCTAGTGGTTGCTTGGGGATTTTTCAATTATACTTGGTGCATCTTTTAACTCCCAATATCAATTTTAATGAAGCGTGAGAGCCACCGAAACACTACCAAAGCCCATTTCATTAAATTCCCATAATCCAAACCCTTTTCTCCCTTTTTATCAAAAGAAAATTACAAAAACAAGTAATAGCAGTTGTCAATAGTTTTATTAAATGAATTTTCAAAATCAAACCCCCATACCTTTTATTGTTTCAATTACATTTAGTTAGCTCAGGTAGTTTAGAAGGACTCCTTAAGTGAAACGATCCGGGGTTGTGCCACTTTACACAATCCTTGGTAATTATTGTGATTTTAACCCCAAGGCGTAAGGAAAAGGTTCAAATCACTAATGTAAAAAGAATTTTGCGTTATTTGCAAGGGACTCAAGAGCTTAGGCTGTGGTATCCCAAGGGAACTCAAGAGTTCCTTCTTGCTTATTCTGACTCTGACCATGCAGGTTATAAGACAGATAGAAAAAGCACAAGTGGACAATGTCAGTTCATTGGTGGATGCTTAGTTTCATGGGCCAGCAAGAAGCAAAATTGTGTTTCCCTTTCGTCCACATAGGCTGAATATATTGCAGCAGCAAGTTGTTGTGCTCAAGTCCTATGGCTTAAGCATCAACTTAGAGATCTGGGGTTGGAATTCCCAGAGGTGCCTATTCTCTGTGACAACACCAGCACAATAAGCTTGGCCAAAAATCCAGTTTATCATTCCAGAACCAAGCATATTGATGTGAGACATCACTTTCTGAATGATCATGTCCAAAAGAAAGATGTCAAGGTGAAGTTCATCTCAATAAACTTGCAACTTGCTGATATCTTTACCAAACCTCTTGAGCTAGCCCAATTTACCTTTATCAGAAGAGAATTAGGAATGGTAAACCCAAACGAGTTATAAATACTTCTGAAATATTCTCAATTCAATTTCATTTTGTTCGTACAGATTAATCACTAACTTTGGCATCGGAGTGCCAAAATCTTTAGTTTTGCAGGACTGACCTATCGATAGTAAGGTTCACTATCGCTATCATATGCTAAGGATAGAGAAAAGATTGTCATCACTAGTCACGAGCATTATCGATAGCAAAGTCAGCTATCGATAGTAGGAAGGAGTAAGTGATAAGTGATAAGCCTAAGTCACTTACTCAGCATGGGATCATGCCTACTAGCGATAGCAACTCATATTATCGATAGCAAGTCACTTAACAGGACAGAATGCGAAACGTTAGCTGATGTACTTCACTAATGGTAAAACCCTAAACCCTAAAACTTATAAAGCTGGATCACTTACATTTGCATTCATTCACGAAACATCTCTTTCTCTTCTACTCTAAAACTCTATGAGCATTCAAGCATTCATTTTTAAAACCCTCTGTTCTCAAAAACCCTAAAATGGCCAGAACTAAAGTTCCCTCTGTCTCAAAAAGTCCTAGCAATAATCCTCCTTCCAAATCAGCTAGCAAAAGGTCTCGTACCCATGAGAGTGTCTCCTTTTCAAAAGAAGTTTCTGAGAATCTCCCCAAGCATCAAAAAGTAACCCATTCTGACATTCACTATCTAACAGACTCTCTTTCACCACCAAGCACCTTCTTCGCAGAAAAAGGAACCCTGATAGGGCTGTTGTATGGGTAGATTTGGAGTACTTCAAGCAACAAGGTTTTGACTTAGATGCTTGGTTGCTCCCTTATCAGAACTGGATCAGTATAAACAACGACTACAATGAAGATGTTCTAAGAACCTTCTACTCGAGTTTGAAAGCAATTCCAGCATATAAAAAGGGGAAACTCGTAAACGTCACCTTTAAAGCTGTTGTGAGAGAGAGGGGTATTACTTTTGGGTGGAAATCACTCAACAAAATTCTTGGGATCTCAAGGGAAGAATACAATAAATGGTACATGGCTGAGAAGTATCCTGAGGAAGAGCTAGCTGAAATCTATGAAACTCACTCTCACAAACCTGCAGATATGCCTGTGATCAACCGGATCCTCCACTACGTGTATACCAGGATCATGACTCACAAGTATGGAAACTTCAGCAGTTTTGCCAAGATTGACAACCCTTGGTTAGCCAATCTCATTCAAAAGATTCCCTTAAATCCAGGACAAATAGTGTGTATGGAAATGCTGAGGTTTATGTTTGACCAATCTGCCAAGGCTCCTCTTCCATACGCTCAATTAGTATCCTTCATGCTGGAATATGTCAAGATCAAGTCTTTAAGGGATGGAGAGAATAAGAAATGCAAACAAGTCACCACCTCCACCCTAAAAAGGATGGGGATCCCAGTTGGCTCAGTCAGAGGGACTTCTGGCTCACAGTCTCAGGCTTGTCATGCCTCTGCTTCTTCTGGTGCTCAACCTGAATCCACAGAGGAAGAAGCTCAGTCCAAGAGAGCTCCTCCTCCTCCTCCTCCTCCTGCAAAAAAAGCTTCAATTTTCTCTAAGGAAGTAGTTGAGGAAATAGTCTTCAGGCTCTCTGCCGAGTTTAATTTTGCTCTGGAGGCACAGAAAGAGGAGTTACTGGAGCCTATCCAGGAGCTTCAGGCTCAAGTGAAGAATTTGGAAGAATACTTGAGTCTCTCCAGCCCAATAATCCCTCAAGGTAAATCATCATCCTCTCATCACTCCCCTCTTCATCATTCTCACTCACCTCTTCATTCCCCAAATCACTCTTCTACTCCTTCTTCTCCCAGTCCACCAAATTCCCCTCTCAACACTCACCTCTCTCCAAACTCCCAGCACAAAGTCCCAACCCCTCCAGTCACACCTATCGCTAGCCCATCTCCTATCGATAGCCCTCACTCTCCCAGACCATCTCCAAAATCCACCCAAGTTCCCACACCTCCAGAACCTCAATCATCTCCTATCGCTCACCCATCTCCTAGCGCTAGCACCCACACACAAATTCCTACCTCTCCCATCCCTCATACCTCTCCACCAACTCTCCCCAACCCAGATCCTATTGCTAATACTCCTATTAGCAATAGCATTCCCACACCTGCCTCTGCCTCAACTCTCATCTCTTCCACCCTTAACCCCATTCTTATCCCTCGCCATGATGATGACAAAAAGGGGGAGAAACAGACCAGTCCAATCATTGAAGATACTGAAGAACTTGAGGACATGATTAGGGGCATAGCTAGAAGCTATATGGAGTCTGAGGCTCATAAGACTCCTCCTCCACAGAATTCAGAAGAGGATGTTCTTGCAAAGGCAGCTCAGATTGCTCAAAAGCATGGGATCCCTCCTGGTGTCTTGCATGCTGAGCCTATCCCTGTCTCAGTCATCCCTCCTGAAGCAAATATGGAAATAATTGCAGCAGCCAAGCATAACACTGGAAATGAGCTTCAAGACTCTATTCAGAAACTGCTGGTGTTTGAGGCTAAGAAAAGGGAAAGGAGCAAGAGGAAAGCCAAGGAAGAAGTACCATTCAAAGTCTTTCCTAAACATACTTCTAAGGCTCCCAAGGAAAAGGCTATGAGAATCAAGAAAGTAGCTCCTAAAAAGCCAGCTCCCCGTAAGATGACACAAGAAATTGAGCAGCTCGTGCTGAGATTATAGAAGAGTTTGCTAAGGCTATAAAGGAAGCAGGGGGCTGCTACCAGAGCTAAAAAGGTGACGCCTAAAAAGCCTGTCCTCATCCTGTCCAAGGAAGACAAGAAAGAAGTCCCATCTCGCCCTCGCAGAATGTCAAAAGAAGAAAAGAAAAGGGTTGAAAAAGAGGCTGCTAACAAGAAAGCTCTTGAAGAGGCTATGAGAAGGCATAAAGAGGCTCTTGAGAAGAAAGCTGCCTTTGAGGCAAGAAGGAGGGCAAGAATAGAAAGGGAAGCAGAGGAAGCTGCAGAAAGGGAAGCAGAGAAGAGGAGAAAGGAAATTGCTCGAGGAAAACGGGTATGGAAATACAAAAGAAGGTTTCATACTCGCAAGGCTAAAGAACCTTCAGCTCTGTCAATCACTGAACCTTCTGAAAATCCTAAGAAGGCCAAGTCTAAGCTAGTAAGAGCTAAGAAGAAGCAAGCTAAGCAAGAAAAACTCGAACAAGACAGATTCTTCTACTCAGACTCTTCCATCTCTGACTATCCTGATGTAGAATTCATGTCCAATCCCTCTGGAGATAATTTTAACAATGAGGGTGCATTAGCTTTTGAAAATCATGCTGCATATGCATCTTATATGGCCAAAACTGATGTACTTCCTTTTTGTGGAGTTATATTGACAGATACTGATTCGTGCTAAATTGTTTACATATTTTGAACATAGCTTATCATACATGTTTGTTTCTTACTTATGTTTTGTCATCATCAAAAAGGGGGAGAATGTTAGAAATCTTAAGTTTTGATGAAGACTGGACCCTATAGATAGCTTAAGTAAAATGAACAGATAAGAACATAACTTAGTCAGAAAAGAATTAAGGGAAGTGACTAAGGAAAAGTATAAGGTATCTGAACGTTGGACAAGTCCTATAGATAACAGATAATCTATCGCTAGACTAAAAGCCTATCGCTAGTAAATGAAGAAACAAGGATAATACTAGTTAATGAAATCTTGGCAATAAACTGAAAGAAAATGATTCTATCGCTAAGACCTCATAAGAAATAGCTAGAAGAAATTACAACATAATCACTAGCGATAAAATGAAGAGTTATCGATAGCAGATGGTTGATAAGAAGCAAATGAAATACACTAGCGCTAATGTAGACTCTAGCGATATCACAAATAACTAGCGATAGTAAAACACATTCAGATAAGTTGCTATGTAGAGCTAATAACAACCTATCAGTAACATAGCTGCTAGCGATAATGAGTTTAGCTATCGATAATGAAATCAAAATAACTTAGCATTCTGATAGCTAATATACTATCTGTATACACTGAGATAATGAATCCTTTTAGCGATAACATATACTGTGCTTCACATGAATACTTGTTTAGCTAACAAGCTAAGTGCAGGACTCACTCTATGAAGCTAGCGATAGCATGAGATGCTAGCGCTACTGAAAAAGCTGCTACACAAGTACAATGTTGCAGGTAGTTGGTAAACACAGCCTATCTCTCATAGCTCATCTTCTGCAAGAATTAAATGAAGTAAGAGAAGAAAGATGACTAAGATGAAGACCAGCATTAAATGCCAACGGCTAGGAGCTTCCAACGAACACATTCAAACGGTCTCATGAAGCTGAAAGAGAAAGGAAAATCTGAGGAGATATAAAATCCAAGACTTGAGCATTTATGAAAAAGTGAACAAAAACTGTGAACATTCATTCATTATCTTTACCTACCTTTAGCTCAAAGCTTTATTACTCTTAGAGAGTTCATTTGTACTTCAGTGATTAACAAAATATGTTCATTCAGTGAACTCTTTTATTGAAATCCTCTACTGTTTGAGGTTGTTCTTAAGTCTGGGACTTTAGAACAGGGTTGTAGTCTTACAACTTGTAAGGGGGAGTGTTTAGAGGTATCTAAAACTCTGTCTTGTAAAGGTTGGCAGGTGAACCCAGCTTGTAAAACCTGTGACTAGTGGAACCCAACGAGGAGTTGGAGAACTGGACGTAGGCAGTGTTTGGCCGAACCAGTATAAAGGATTGTCTTTGTATTTCAAGTTTAATTTTTGGAAAGCACAATTCACCCCCCCCCCCTCTTGTGCATTTTTCCATTTATAGTTGGTTCTTCCATGGAGAGTAGCATCTAGGCTCCACCATTCTTGGTGGTAGGAGCCAAGGGATGAGCATTTGAGCCTATTAGGGGAGTTTTTTTAGTTCTAATCCTTCTTTCATTTGTTATATTTATGCTTTTCTAGGGTTCTAGGAGTGTATTTATGGCATTGTGTGTTTGATTTCCATATGTTGTAATTGGGTTAGAAACTATGATTATGTTATTTCTTTCTTGTTCAAATGCTTGACATTGTTTTGTATTAACTTTGAGTTTAATGAAATTTATGGGTTCATGATTTTGTTATTCTCTTTGTGAAAATCATGTGCTAATGCAAGGTGGATTGGTTAGTGGATTAAAAATGTTAAGTCATTTGCTTGAGTGAGATAGCATAAGAATTAATTGATTGTGTTGAGAAAATGGGCAAATACACTTTAGGCTTTAATTGATTGTATGGATGGCTATCAATGAATTAAGGTTTGGAGAGAAATTTAGAGCAATTGTGGGGTGGTCCAAATTGTGGATTTGGAGTTCTTCATGATTAATTATTTATTGATTTTGAAATTAATCAACTTAGGTTAAATTAAGTAATGTGCGGGGTCCTGGCATTAATTAAGTTAACATAAGCCTAGCCTAGAGGGGTTCCTCTAGGGGTCTTTTGAAAATCAACTAAAACGCCCTAAAAAACTTGTGAAGCAATGATTCCCAAAGCTCTCATTCATCAAGAATGATTTTTATCCCCTTTTAATCCAAATCTCTCATTTAAATCCAATTTCAATTTATTCCTGAACATATCACACTTTTTACACCAATTTCATACTTAAAAATCAACCCAAAAAGTGCTTTTGCTCATCTTTAATCAAGTTTGCAATTAGTTACTTTGTGCTCATTTGCATTTAAGGCTCCTTGAGAACGATACTCAGGAGTTAGCTTTCACTATCCCCTTGGTTCTTATTTTCTTGAAGGGTGGACCCAAGGGCGCGCTACACCGTTAACCTTGATTTCGGTGCTCTTCAACAACCTACACTGATATTGTATGGAATGTCTTCACAGTGCTATAGCCTAACATCATATAGAGGAACTAAATCTTGCTAAAGATAGAGAATGTTAGAATAATGAGTTTTGATGATAACTAATCATAACTTAGGCATAAAGAAAGGTTGGACAAAGTTCAGGAATAACTTAGAAATAATCTGATAGAAAATACTAATATAGTCCAATAGATCAGGATCAGATTATAAGTTAAGGAACTATAAGTCTAATTGATCAAGGACAGATCAAAGATGGATTAGAAGGAGATCATAGGCGCCCAATCAATCAAGGACCCCTGTGATCGATTAGAGTAGTGAAAAATAAATTAAGACTCAGTATGATCGATTAGAGGAATTAGAAGAACTTAGTGTAATCAATTGGATAAGCCTAATCGATCAAGCCTCCCCTATGATCGATCAGAAGGATTAAAGAGTAATTCAAACCTAACCTAAGCCTAATCGATTAGAAGACAATGTGTAATCGATCAGACAATAACTATAATCTGAATATGATCTGAGTGCAATCAATTGTATAAGCCTAATCGATTAGGGACCCCCTGTGATCGATCAGGCGAGGTAATTTCTAACTTCATATTTAGTGATGCAGGACATGATCGATGTGTGATCGATCAGGAACCAGAAGCTATGATCGATCAGAGACCTATGATCAAAGTGGTGATAGATTTAATTCAAACTGAATTGTTAAGCCTATTTTAAGCTTTCAAGTACAGAAGTTGTTCAGACATATTTTAGGAAGTTATCGTTAGACACATAAGTCTGCCATTAGAGCCGTTTGACTCAACAACTAATATCTGCGATTAATGAAGAGAGAGGATCTGAAGCCAACCACGTACAAAGGAATTAATGCTGCCCAGAACACACTCTTCTCAATACTTCATCTACAATCATCTCTCACCAAAAATCAAGCAATGGCTATAACTTCATCAACTGGCAGAATTTCGTATATAAGTATAAAAGCCTTGATGAAGAAGTTGGTGAAGCATTGATTACAGACATTGATTATTCTTGCAAAGTTACATTCAATACTTATCAACTCTTAGAAAGATCATTCATTGTCTTTGTACTTCAGTGTGTATCACAATCAGTTCATTGAGTAAACAAGTATACTTTAATCATATTTCTAGTGAGGCTTACTCTTAAGATAGTGGGATCTTAAGAGTAGGGTGTATTCTTACAAGTTGTAAGGGGGAGTGATTAGAAAGAGAGAGTTCTTGCTGTACAATCACTTGTAAAGGCACTCAAGAGCCTGATTGAATCTTGAGGGATTAGTGGAACCCAACTGGAGGTTAGAGAACTGGACGTAGGCCAAGAGTTTGGGCAAAACCAGTATAAGGGTCTGTGTCTTGATTCATTAAATTTATAATTAGCACAATTCACCCCCCTCTTGTGGATGAGTTTTTGGTGTATATATGATATATGACTGCAATTTTAAAATTGACGCAGATGTTAGTCTGTATAATAAATACACAATTTATTTTTAAAAAAAAACTATTGCAGCATTTATTTATTATTTAAATAAACGCTACATTTTGGCAGGCCAAACGCGGCATTTTGCACAATAAAAGCCACGTTAGGGAGCGCCGCATTTTCAAACGCCACATTTGGGCAGGTCAAACGCAACGTTTTGCACAATAAACACCGCGTTAGGCAAGCTAAACATGGCGTTTGAAAACGTGGTGCTGGCTTTCACAGCGTTTTGGAAACACCGCAATAAGGAAAAAAAACGTCATGATAGCCCTTTTCTGTTGAAGCATTAATTTCTCCAATAAATCAACTTGAACTTATAATTAATATGGGAGAAAATTGAATGTATGAAGAATTTTTGTGTTTGACATTATTTTTCCTTTTGTTCTTTTGTAACTAAGTAGTTCGTAGAGTTGGGTACCTATGGATTTTTTAGTTGTGGCTTCTTTATGTACATAAAAGTGTAGAGATATCCATGATTTTTCAGTTTTCGGTTGACATTCATTCTGTGAACATGTTCAGGCTAGATTGACTGTGACATTTGCCCGCAAATGAACCTTCTTACCACATTCAAACAGATTACGATTTGTACCTTCTTCACTTTTCTTTTTCTTTTTATTTTTATCTCTCAACAAAAAAGCAAATGCTGAAAAATGGAAGCTTTACTTTAAACGGAAACTTTTTTGATGTAATATCAAGGAGAATTCTCGGCCATATATAGTGCCTTTTTACCTAATTGAGTTTCATTACAGAATAAAGGGAGGATGAACCTCTTGAGTCTTGAGCAAGAGAATAGGGTCGTATCAGTCATCTTATATAAAAACCAAATTAAGCAATACACACATATATTTATATATATATATATAAATATATATATATATATATTTGATTACCGGTCTCCCCTGTGGCTTTCTGGTTAGGTTCTTGTTGAGCATTCCACAAGGTTACGGGTTCGAAACTGCGTAACATATATATTTATATTATATATATATATTTGACTTGTAAAATGATAAGCAACAAAACTGACACGTGTGTGTGGACTGGGAAAAGTGTTTGGCTGCTTTAAAAGATTATATGTGTATTGTCAACGAAAGTTAGATTGTTGACGCTTGGCATTTAGGACCTTCATTCGAATCTTCAAAGAAAGAAATTCAATCAATTAATAGAAAAATGAGTCTGACTTCTTGAATAATGTTGAATTTTGAGGTTAGTCGCACTTTCCTCAAAATCAATAATCGGTACCATTACACTGGTTTTTCACTTTTCAGTGCACCTCATGCCTCCCTAAATATTTTTTTACAAAATAGTTCTCAGATCACTTGGTGTTTATTGCCGTTCAACCTCATAAAACCATAGATTCAATGAGCATTATATTCAGTTCAACAAAAGAAAATGAGCCTTATAGAGATAATGATAACCTCTACACTGCTAAGAACACTAACAAATTTGAAATAACTGCTTTTTATCTCCTAATATATCAAAATGTCCTCTTTTAATGTAGAATCTAATAGCATAAAGAAACACACACAAAATTTAAAAATTACCCTAAATTCAAAGGGCAGCGGAGGGGAAAGTGACACTGGGTAGTTGACACCCACGGCCCATAAATAACAAGCAGTTTAAAGAATACATTTAAAGATATCTTCTATCAAGTGAATAAATACTGAATATGATTTACCAAAATTGTGGTTTTTTTTTATCTCAAATTTTTTTTCTGCTAGTATATCTGAAACCATATATATATAGAGAGAGAGAGAGGGAGGGACCCGCCAGGTGGGGGACGGGGGGTTAGGTCGTGAGAGCAGTGGAGTGCAACTTTAATGGCCTCACACAAAGAGAATACATGTGACCTTCTTGGGCAGCAAAATAATCAAAAATTAATTGTGGTTCACGGAAAAGGTGCTGAAACGCCGTTCATTTATGTAAGGGAAAATTGCACAGTAGTCCCAAGGAAGGCATTATACTACTGCAAGGTCCCAAAAAATGCCTTTATTATCATCAAGTCCCAAGGGACTTTGATACAATATTTTCCATTTGTCCAAAGACCCTTTTGCCCCTTAAGTAAAAATACATAGGATGGACTGTGATGTTGAAGAAATGAAGCCCTAAACACGACTCAAATTCCTGAAAGCAAAGAGCAGAGAGCGGAGAAAGAGAAAGGCAAAGATCGGTGGAGCGGTGGCCGTCGAAGAGCGGTAGCTGGCGAAGATCAATGGTCGGCCAACGGAGGAAAGCGAAGCTAGGAATCTTCGATTTTGATCGGTATGTGTTCTTCACTCTATGGCTCCTCACTTTAACGCCCTTACACGCCACACACACTGTTACTCTCACCAACCTTCATCCTCCATATTTCTTTACACACTTCTTCCTTAACTACATGGAGAGTCATTGTTCCTGAAAGTAACACCCCCATTGATAAAAAAAAAAACTCACTTTCTCAGTGAGTTTTCATGATTTTCTCAAATACTTGTTCATATAGCGTGGCATTTTAATTCTGTTTGATGATGATTGATGATGACAATGAAATGGGTCCGAGAATTTTGTAGCTGTATTGTATTGTCATGGAAAATTTTAATTATGTATTGTGTTGTATTTTGTCATGTAGGGATTGGATTTGAATATGGAGGAAAACAACATACAAAAAGGATTATATGATGTAATATTTAGATAATTATGAGCAGTTGTGAACAGTAAACTGAACCAATTAGTGCAACATTTGCTGTTGTTGTTTATCAAATTGTTTGACCTTCAACTTCATTATCTAGTTTAGCAGTTTATTGCGGAAATTGATTGGAACATCATTTGTAGTTGGTATCTTTCTTAGAATGCAATGGACAGAGCAGACATTAGGTAATTCCTGAACATAATCACATGGTGAGGCTAGCTGACAGTTTTCAATACAAGACCATTTGAGTGGCTGTTATGCTGCAGCAAAACAGATGGCCAATGGCTAATAATATTTCAAATAGAGTGCAAGCCATGTTAAATTGTAGGGCATTTTAAATGCTTGCTCCTATGAGTATCGTCTAGTTATAATTATATGTTTTGTAAAGTATTTGATCAAAGATTTGTTATGAATAGGACGAGAATATTATGAACATTTTATCAATTAGTTATGTTTCATTAGCACATAACTTTTAGTTTTAAATTACAATTTTTAATAGTTCATTTTGGTTTTACAAAGCTACCACCACCATGAATGTCTCTAATTCATTTATTCACCGAGTCACCATACCTCAAGTATGGCAAAGACTATTTCCTATTATCCCTTTCTTTTTCTTTTTGTTTTATGGTGTTAGAGGTGGAAGGTACTAGGGACCCATTTGGTTGTTAGAAATAGATGGAATGAAAACAATAGAAAGAGAAAGTGAATGGATGGGAATAGTGAATATGATCCATGAAATAAACCAAAGGTGTTAAAGAAGAAGACAAAGAATGTCAATAGATTGAAACCTAAGCAATCACTAGCCAGATGCATTGTACGTGTTTACTGCCATTTAATGTTGTTTTGTTGTTATCTATTATGCACAAGTTTTAATTCACAATCTGTCATTCTATACTAGCACGGTGGCTTCTATCAAATTCTTTGTAGAGTTAGCTGTCTTTGTTCGAGGGAAAACACAAAATTGATAATCAAGTGACATAGGCTAAAGTTCATGTTCATTGTGATACGTGAGTATACTTGTTGGTTGTAGTTAATATTGGTCTAAATTGTGTGTATAATTGACCTGTGTACATAATTCAACTTTGTTTGCAAGGACTCATATGGAGTGTATGTATTGTCTTGACTGCAGATGTGGGATGGAAAGGAGCAAGATGATGAGGGTTACACCATGCTCAAGTATTATTGAGAGGAACTTCAGGAATTGAAGAAGAGTTGTTTGTGGTGGCTTGTTACTCATCCCAACAATGTACGTCGTGATCAGGTCCATCATTATTGCGAGGGAACCATCAGAAGAGGAAGAAAGTATAGACAAAATAGTATATTATCTTTTGAAGTGTAAGAGTGGGGAGTTATGAAAATTATATCATGTATTTTGATTTCCAATTGATAGTGAACTATCTAATGACATCGATGTATTTTTATAAGATTCCAGTAGTTAATGAAGCTTTTGTTGTCATTATTAATTATTTAATGGAATGAGTATATCGTGTCTATCATCAGGTATGTCACGAAGTGTTGGTCAATGTCATAATTAACAAGGTTGGAAGCCAAAAATATACAAAATTAAGGTAAATGTGTCAAGTGAGTGTTACCCGAGTGACAAGTGGGAAGGCATGTAATAACAACTCACAAAGCATGCATTAACAAGTTCCTATGTTGTTAATGGGAGTTGGGTATGCCTCACATCTCAAAAGAGTTTTATAAGAGTAACAAGTAGGAAGGCATGTAATGACAACTCCCAAAGGCTACATTAACAAGTTCTGGAGTTGTTAATAGAAACAGAGTATACCTCACACCATAAGAGAGTTTTACACGAGTGGCACATTAGAAGGCCTGTAATGACAACTCCTAAAGCGTGCATTAACAAGTTCCTGAGTTGTTAATAGGAAATGGGTATCTCTCACATCTTAATTGAGTTTTACACGAGTGACAAGTTAGAAGGCCTGTAATGACAACTCTCAAAGCGTGCATTAACAAGTTTCAGAGTTGTTAATAGGAAATGGGTATGCCTCACATCTCAATTGAATTTTACACGATTGACAAGTTAGAAGGCCTGTAATGACAACTCTCAAAGCCTGTATTAATAACTTATGGAGTTGTTAATAGGAACAGAGTATGCTTCACATCTCAAGAGAGTTTTACACAAGTCACAAGTTTACATAAAGTAATCACTGATCGAAATTTCATTTACATCATTGTATGCATCATATAGTCAACTATACATACCCCAAAAGTTATCCAAAACATCATACACCTTCCACTTTCAATGACCACCTAACTTTTAACATGTCTAACGACATTTACAAAAGCTATCCAAAAGAGGATGCATTTACAAAAAGTCACAAAAGAGGATGCATTTACAAAAAGCCACAAATGTGGTTGCATCACATGAAACTGTGAACCTCATAATAATTTCATTGCTCCATTTTCCCACAATTGAACATATCATTGTCTTGAATTCTTCATAACTTGTCCTTTCCTTGACTATTTTTGATCTCGTCGTCCCCCCAACATATGTCAAATAACATTCTCCATTAGTTATATTTTGCCTGCATATGTGAAGAAAACATATCATATGCTTCCCAGATGTACTAGCCATTATCAATATCACCCTACAAAATTACTTTGTATTAACAACTAAATCACAAATAACATATTTATCACCACCTTTTCTTCTCTGCACAAGTATTCTAATAACATATTTGTCAAAGACCTGTGTTCATTCGTTGCCACTCATATTGTAGACACAGATGATAATATATCCCAAAACATATCATCACATTAACAAGTGAACAACACATATTAACAACTACCTATGCCACTATTAACAACACATTTTTCTCTTTTCGCACAAGTATAATAACATATTTATTAACCAGGTTCACATTAACAACAACACATATTAACAACTACCTATACACTATTAACAACACATTTTTTTATTTTCGCACAACAAGTATAATAACATATTTATTAACCCAGTTTCACATTAACAAGTTAACAATACATATTAACAACTACATATGCCACAATTAACAACACCTTTTTCTCTTTCGCACAACTAGTATAATAACATATTTATTAACCCAAGTTGATTCATTCCACTTACAATGGACAAACAGAACATCAAATAGAAAAAAAACAGAGCACCATCTATCCACCTGGATACAATAAAGCATCAGACTCCATTAAACCCTACCCAACTAAAATGATGAGAACATGAACTTATTAACACAATCTTCTTCATTAACTATCTCAGCATTATTACTTCGTATATCAAATGGGTTATCTTGGTTACCCAAAACCCCTAAAACCCATCAATGTCCACACCAAAACATCCTTTCTTTATCATTCTTTTCAGGTAAATAGAGTATGAAAGAAGAGTACCTTTGTATCTTCAAGCCCGATCAAGATAACATTTGAGTAAAATCAAATAATGGCCATAATGACTTGATCGAACCACAACTTGAGCTCTTCACATCTTTCTTGTTCTCTCTTCACGTGTTTCTTGTTCTTCAGTGAAACAGAGCATGTTTTGATTGTTCCTCCCCTCATTCACATGTTTTATTTTTATAATTAATGAGGGCAAAAGGGTCTTTGAACAATTGTAAAATTTTGCACCAAAGTCCCTTGGGACTTGATGGTAATAAGGAGACTTTTTGGGACCTTGCAGTAGTATAATGCCTTCCTTGGGACTACTGTGCAATTTTCCCTTTATGTAATCTCGTTCGTGTGGATACAGGTGGAGGCTGTTCAAGGAAGAGCACCTGTGATGTAAATTACCAAACAGAATAGTCTTGTAGATCTTTCGGTAAGTAAACATATAAATTACCAAACAAAATATTTGTAATATCGAGTTCAATTTGGTATGACATATTTTCGATATTTCGATTTCAGTAATGGAGATGGATCATTAGGGGGGTTTTGACAACAACTTCGAATTTTTTTTTTCCACTTCGTGCGTGCCATATTAAAAACCCAACAGTTTTGATTTTTTATCTTCAGAAAATCTGATAATGTGAATATTGAGTTTATGTTATGATTTTACCTTTTTGATAAATTCAATAACACGCAGTATAGGAATTGAACCTTGGCCGGATTGAGAATGTCTCCTATTTGAGGAATAAACAATGCAGGATGGTTTTACTATTTTTTTTATCGATTTCATGTATCATATATGTTAATTAATTGTTGCTATCGAAAAAAAAGATGGTAATCAGTCGTCTGAATTTAAATTTAAATTTTATTAATTATTACACCTTTTTGAATTTCTAATGATTATCAATAGAAAAAAATATCAAGTATTCATATCAAATTTAAATGCCCCATATTAGCTAGAAATTTAATACATATAACGAATAATTCTAACTCAAGGAACCTATCTTTTTGAGTGATGTATCAAATTCAAGCCTTTTAAGAATTGACAAAAAGCAAATTATCTATATATCCTTAGCCCAACTTTTTCTGAGCTTCAGTTACCATAGCATGTTTATTGAAACGGCCATTAAAAGACTCACTGACAAAATAGTCTTGACAATGATGGGGTGGAGGAAAATAAGTGAAAAATAAACAGTAGCATTGTAAGAGCAATGCCAATTTATACATAATTATCAAAATAAAAATACATATTAAAAAGGAGAAACCACTTCTTTTACGAGGCATAGTAATATTGCCATGCTCCACATACATTATTATTGCCTTGACTTTTCTTATTGAAGACGATATATGTGTATGTTTGCGTGGATCACTTTGGAGGAATAATGTTCTCCAAGAGTGCAACATCAAAATCTTATGCTCCTATTTCTTCCCAGCTATAGTGACCTTAGAGACACACGCACTCTACTCGTTTAAGCCTTTCATTCAACGAATTCCACTAAAGCCTCTGCAACATTTGTTTGCTTTTTCGTAACGAATATTCAGTATATATTCAGTACTGTACTGTTATCAACTATTTGAAATTTAAGCATCGTCATGCTGCAAATTTTGTAACTTTCCCGATATATGTGTTTTTAATGTTCTTCCAAAAGTTGAATCTGGAAACCTACTGAATATCAATAGCCATTTTTTATATTTGGAAACATGGGATACATCTAGTGAAACATGCTTTACTCCCTTCTATCTTAAATATAGGAGATGGATAATTATAATTTGCAGTGATTAAAAAAATTAATAAAATCACTTATTTGTTAAAAATGTGTTTGTTTTCCTAGTATACCCTTTTGATAATTCGCATTGGATACTACTCCCATGATGAAAAAATCATTTAATATATGCAACCAATAGATAATTTAGGGGGAAATATATAAATTTATTATAACAGAAAAAAAGAATCAAGGTTTCATATTCTTCTCATGTCTCGACTTATAACCACTACAATCAACAGCACATACTGACGAGGTCAAGGTTTTAAACCACCATTACTCCACAAATATTGTAACCAATTTGTAACGTGGATGAGGTTAAGATGTGGCAATGCCTAATAGGACACTACTTGTTCGTCTGCAGAAGAGGACACAATGACGTGGTTGCTAGCGGTGAGGTTGCAACGACTAGCACGGACATGTGAAGGCAGGTTGAGGGTTAAAACTCAATCTGTGACAAAAAGTATTACATAAGCGATAGAAATTCCGTTCCACTATTCGCTGCAAATCAGCGAAACAATTGAAATTATGTGCTAAAGTAATTAGCAACAATAAAAAAATATTGTTACTCCATCGCTAATTTTGTCGCTAAACTGATTATCGATTGAAAATTTTATTGGTAATTTCGTCGGCAATAAGTTTCTTTCTTGTAGTGAATGAGAATGAAGAATTGAGATTTTGTTTTTGAAAGAATAACATTTTATGTCAATTAAAATTTAACTGATGTAGAAAGCATTATTTCTTACGTCGTTTATTTAACTGATTAAATTTTTTGGATATATACTTAGATCGCTAATAGGTTAAGCTTATATTTGATGGTTCGTTGTTACACACTGTTAAACAGATTTATATTTGACACTTTTTTTCCAAATAATTAACCGTCACTTGTTGTATAACTGGATATATAATTTTATGAAATGGTGACACTTGATGGTACAATGTTGTAAATTTGATTAGTAGTGTAGCAAAAATATGTTGTAAATTATTAATGTGAAACGGTGAAACTTGTTTTAAGTGTAGTAAATGACACGTTTAGTCTAATAAATTCTTTAAAATACGTTATTAAAACAATCTTTCTGAGTGCGGACCCGGAATTCATTAAAAAGGATGGTGTGATCAATGGCCAATAAGCATTTTTTAACAATCTTTCATACATTATTTGCATTATTTTACCAAGTTTGGTGCATCAATGGCCAATAAGCATTTTTTAATCTAAAGGATGGTGTGATCAAATCCAAAGCAATCACAATCACATGAGCTTCGGAGCATCGGAGGCCATTGGCAGTCAACGCCAAAGCATAGGAGACGGTGGCTGGGACTTTTGTTTAAAAGAAAATTGGAGTACTCCTCTGGTCCTATTTATAAGTCACTTTCAACATATTTCACACAGACCAAGGAAAGCCTTAAAACTCATTAACTTTCCACTAAAATCCAACAAATTTACAACTTTACCCATTTTAAATATCCACTATATCATATAAAAATAAAGTCAACACATAATAAATGAAGGGTAAACTTGTACATTTACACTAAATATTTAATGATGTGACTTATATATAGGACCAAATAAAACATTCTCTCTCTGTTCTATAAATAGGACCAGATGAGTATTGATTAGGGATTTTGTGAATCAGTGTCACCTTTGTGCGATTAGGATTTTAAATAGTATTTTGTGGGATTTTACCTTTAATATATATAGGGATAAATACCAATTTTATCATGGAAGATTTTTCAAGTAGTGATTTTGGCCTGAAAGTTTTTTAGAATTCAATCTAGCCTCTAAAGTTTTTAAATCGTTCTTCAAGTTAAACTTTCAAAACAAAATGGTTTATCTTTATTTTTACGTAGACCATAACATGAAGTTGTTAACGCTTAGTTGATTTCATGGAAACATTGTTATATTTTTCATACTTTTAGAGTGATATCGATCTTCTTAAGAGTTTTTCACAAAAAACTCTTAAGAAGATTGATATCCAACTAATACTTTCAAGGTAAAATTTGTATTTATTCTATATGAGTGTAGATTTTGGAATATTGGAATTTTGTTGAGTACTATATGTAGATTTTAAATACTGTAATATTAGCTTTTTGCCTTGCTATATTTGAATGTTTTTTGTTAATTTTTTGGTTATTTTATATATACACATATAGCTTTAATGCAAGGGGTTGCACTTCGATGAAGCATCCTCATAATAGGGTTGCACTTCAAGCAACCTCATGATATTTATTATAGGGAGAATTGCACATAGGTCCCAAGCAAGATAATTAATTTCAGACAGGTCCATTGACAACTTCTTCACTTATTAACCAAGGCTTTTGCAGTTGTTAATAGTTGTCATTAACAACTCCTTGGGACCTCTCTAAAATTAATTCTCTTGCTTGGAATCTGGGTACAATTGTCCCTTTATTATATAGGCCAAAATATTGTGTGGCTAGACGTGAAAAGAAACAAATATTTAATAATCACTCGACCGTTCATTTTGAAAATTAAAACTTTAAAAGTCAATCTATTTATTATTTGACATATTTATAATTGAATACATTACTCCTTATTTAAGGGTTAAAAATTGTGAAATCTAGGTTGGAAGTTCAATTGATGCATGCATTCAGTAAGGCCAAAATAACATAGAAGTATGACTTTTGCTATATAGAAGTATGTATTGTCAAGTTTTTATCATTAAGTTATAAATAATAGCAACTAAAATATAAATAAGCCAATAACAAAGTGTTATCTTTTAATATGTCCGTCTGCGTGTGCTTGCTATCTCTCTCTTAACTTTTTTTTTTTTTTGCCAGGATATCTCTCTCTTAACCACTAGATAAGATTTAAATTTCACGTTGGACAACACAGAGGAGGCCACATGTATTCATATAAATATAAATATATATTTATATATATATATATATATATATATATATATATCTCCATGGCCCAGCTGGTTCATAAAGCACACTACATGTATTCAACATATTGGTACGAAGATTATTTGAGGAAAAATTAATATGCAACTACCTATAATTTTTCGTCATTTTTACGTTATTGTACCTTTTTCTTTTTTTTTTATTAGGTTTTTATTACTTTCTCAATTATAGCCATTAATCCTTACACTTATAATTAGTTAATTTGTATGATAAATTACTTAGAAGCTAAGGATGTTATTCTCACTCAAAATGCATCAAGATTAGTTTTTTCACAAAAATCTAAATAAAACTGAAAATCTATTATATTACAAATTATATTAGCCGTAAAAGACAATTATGAATATAATATTTTTCATTTTTATGTGTATATATATTTAATAAATATTATTTTCTCATTTTTAAAATATCTCCTTATTTTGCATTTTGCGACAACTTATATGTTGCTTAATCAACATCCACATCAACCCTAACTAACATATCATGAGCATTGATGAATTAATTTTATTAAAAAGGGTTAAGGTGTAAATCCGGTGCTGAAGTATTATATTCTGCCATGTGCAGTTAACACCATAAAGTACTTTTAGTTTAAAAGCATGGAATGGGGTTTAGTACTACGGAAAGTATTGAACACCAATAGCTCATCACTAGTATGGGCAATGTTTAGATTAATTTAGATGGCTTATATTGAATTTTTATACTTTTGTTTTTAAATAAAAATTATTTTAATAAACATCACTTGAAATTTTAATTTTCAACAATTGAAATTGTATATGAACAATGTAGATTGTAATGATCATATTTGTTACAACACCAAAACTGTTTCCACTAAAGTACACATCAAAGTTCCAAATTGGTGTAAAAATGGCATGACGGTTAAGTCAACCAACCTTGACCAATTAGCAAATATAACTACAAAAAATAGTGGATTAGCGTGGGAATTTGTTGTGAAATAGAAAATCGCTAAATAGTTAGTAATGTAATTCCTAATTTAGCAACATAATTGTCTTTACCAACAGAATTCCATCGCTAAATTCTATTGCTAATTAACTGTTATTTGTAGTGTATGTTAATCAAAAAAATGTTACAAAATACACATGAAATTTCCAAAATAGTGCAAGAATGTTGAGGCCATTGACTCAACCAATATTGATCATTTAACAAATAGTCTCCTCACGAGTTGAACAATGTTTTTGCTTCCAGCTACCCTATCAATCAATGCAATGTTTAGATTAACTATATATAAACAACGTGGATTGTAACGATCATATTTGTTATGAACACCAAAATTAGTTCCACTAAAATACATATCAAGGTTCCAAATCGGTGAAAAAATGGCATGACGGTTAAGTCAACCAACCTTGACCAATTAGCAAATATTACTACAAAAAACAATTGATTAATGACGGAATTCGTTATGAAATAGAATAGAGCTAAGTAATTAGCAATGAAAATCCTGATTTAGAGACATAATTTTGTCTTTGCCAATGGAATTTCATCGCTAATTCACTGTTTTTGTAATGTATGTTAGTCAAAAAATGGTACAATAATACAAATGAAAATTCCAACTAAGGCCATTAACTCAACTAATATTGATCATTTAATAAATAGTCTTCACACGTGTTGATGAACAATGTTTTTGCACCTAGCATCCCTATCAATCAATGGAGGGTCTTTTACATGATGCAATATCTACACAACTCTATCGTTTTTTTATAGTTAACTGGCTCTTATAATTAGGACCAGAGGTAGTAATATGTAATTTTGGAAATTGATTCTCTCCTTTTCCTCCTTTTCTCTTTCACAGTATTCCATTGATTGATAGGAAAAGGAGAGAATCAATTTCCAAAATTACATATTACTACCTCTGGTCCTAATTATAAGAGCTAGTTAACTTTTTTTGGGAGGTTAAATAAGCAAATTAGACCCCTAAATCTTACTATATGCGAAATGTAATTAGATTATATGATAGTTTATAAGTAAAATAACTTAGTTTTGAGGGAAAAAAGACAAATATAAATAATTCATAGTGGTATATTTTGCATCCTTAATTTTTCCAAAAAAGTCAACTGACTCTTATAATTAGGACCAGAGAGAGTACTTTTACATATGAAATACCACTCTGTTCCTTATTATAAGTCCAACTACCACAAATTTTTTGTTCCTAAATATAAGTCTAGTTTGGGATCAATTAATGCTAATGTGACTATTTTACCCCTATGTTGGAAATAGGGAAGATGAGAGAGAAGGGTTATAATGAATAAAATATTACTTTAACACCTATTATTAAATAAGCGCAAAGTTGGAAAAATATGATATATTTAATGTTATAACTTCCACTCCTTGGTATGTGAGAAGCAGTTAGGGTGGACTTATAATAAGGAACAGAGTGGTAATATATGTAAGGTGTCTTGGGAGCGTCACCACTCGCGCGGATATATCCTCAACATCAGATTTGTTAGGAGGTTTGGCAATTATTAGGCCAACTAACAGCTTGAGTTATTTGGAAAGTTATATAATGATGATGATGATGATGATGATGTTCAAACCGCGTTACAATTGACAATTATGGTAACTTTGCAACCATCTTTTTACAATTCACAACTCTATTATAGCATATTTATAATTATTCTTCTGAAATTCACAAATTGTTTTAGAAAATTAAATTGAGTTTTTTAAACAAATTGAACAAAAAAATTAACAAAGACTCCGGATTCAAGGCTATATCATATAATAATTTCAACCATCATATATTGATTTACAACTAAAAGAATTATAATCTAAATATAGATTCTGTCAATTAAATAGCTCCATTTAATTAATGAGGGTCGGGTCTAGCATAAATAACTAATCCCTCACATTGTAATGAACTAATGTTTGAAGGCCCGCATGGAGAGATGTTTTTATTTAATACCTGAGAGTACATAAACATATTCTCTCTAGTCCTTATTATAATGCACCAACAAACAAAATTTTTTGTCCTTAATATAAGACACCAACCGTCACAGTAATTGCTTCTTTCCCATTTTCACTACTACAGAAATATCTTATAGCAGCGCTTTTTTTGACCTATTACGGCGCTTATTAAGCGCCGCTATAGCTAGTATTGCAAAAGGTTAAGCGCTGCAATAGGTACCTATAGTGGCACATTTTAATTTATAAGCGCCGCTATAGGTTAACCTAAAGCGGTGCTTATATCTCAAAAGTGCAACTTTAGGTCATGCCTATAGGGGTGCTTTACATGCCTAAATACCGCTAAAGGCCTTATTTTTTTAAAAAAAATGCCTAGAGCGGCACTTTTTTATTCCTAAGCGCAGCTATCGAACCCTATAGAATCGCTTATTCGTAATAAGCGTCGCTATAGGATTTTTTTAAAAAAATATATTTCATTTATTTTTGTTTCACACCCTCTTGCATCAGTGCAAAAAAAACAGCAGTTCTATACCATTCCAGCTAATCCATATATATACACACCAGTAACTCATCAAGAGAACAATGTACAATTAAACCAACCATTCTAAGTTGAAAACAAAAGCATGCTAATGAATGGATCATCTAATTTGGGCGTATCAAATCTGGGCAATTATCTGTGAGAGCAGATTCCACACGATCCAAATAGTAAATTATGGGATCCTCTTGTGCCATCGGATTGATGACAAGAAAAATCCAATGTAGCCTAAAATGTTTTATAACGTTATGTCAGTATATATATCTGTGATGCTCGGAGCTAAAAATACAATGAAAGCTATAATACGTATAGACTTACCCTGTATTAATTGGAGCTAAGAATAGAGTTCTGGCTGTTGCCTTTAAAGAGAAACGCCTTTGAATCGCTTTGAACTGGTCCTCACGTTTCAAGCCCACAATTTGTGCTATCGAATAAGGGCATATGAATTCGAACAAAACGTGCTCCCGGGAGATCATAACATCTTCATGCAAATGCCTTCATAGAAACCATATATACCAACTCCCAATTAGTGTAAAACTTATGACATTGAATGAAACTACAATGGAAACGCATATATACCTAATCCATAAATTGTTAACCGTAGCACCGACCCATCTTTGGTTAAGCATCTCCATTACCTGATCCTTAGAAAGAATGTCATTGAAATTTGCCTCGTCAAATATATGCTTGTTGAATGGAATCGAGGCAATAGCATCACAAGGTATGGTAGCTGCAAATGCACGCAACCGAGCACGATTTGGTGTTTCGGCACTTATTTCTTCAATAATAGGATCAGGCACTTGAACTTTTTTCTTACCCTTCACTTTTGTTGGCTATAAACCATGTAAATAGAAAGTTTGAAAATTCCTTCCAATAATTAAGAAGAGTGCTAGTTTAAATTAATTAGCAAATAATCACCTGTGACAATGGATCGGTACGTGAACTCTTTTTCTTAATTTGAGCAGCTGAACCACCAGTACCTTTGACATTAGCCACTTGTGCTTTCTTTCCCATAAATTGTGTACCCTCTAAAAACATGTAAATAAAAGAGCATTATTCCAACATAATGAATGCTAGTGTAAATGTTATTAGTAAATAATTACATGTGGTGTTGGTGCAATCAAACCAATGGGCCAAGCAACGAATGCACCGGCAACCTCTCTGACCTAGCCATCTCATCAAGAGTAGGGAATGGTAATGGTGCGCAATCGTTGTAATAGTATTCAATCAATACCTTCACTGCATTTTCAGGCAACGGCGAGTTGTGCAAGGTCATGTTCGAAGTGTTGTAGACCTTGCCGATCACAACTACTTCACTGAAAGATTGATCCGTATACAGCATGCACTTTGACTCGCCCTACGAAAGAGTTGTCAACATTAGGTCACAATCGAAAATATAACAGAATCACTGCAAGTTTGTAAGTAGAAAATGTATGAACTACCTGAGGAATGTGGGCCCTGGGCATCGTACAGCTATCCCTGATGCTTGGACTCTCGACGGAAGGAACGTGACTTTGTTGGACGAAGTTGGACTTTTGTGATGCAACATTATTTCACTGGAAGAATTCGAACATCTGCTCGTACCGTTGTTGCATTTCTTCATTCTGGTGTTCCATTTCCTCGTGCCGTCTTTGCATTTCCTCATTTCGTCGTTCCATTTCCTTGTTGCGTCGTTGCATCTCAAGCATCTCCTCCCTCATAGTAAGAACTTCACCTTTCAAATCTCTAACATTGCCTTTTGATGCCCTCTTTTTGCGGCCAAAGTAAGATGAGGGAGTGACGCCTACACTCGCACCCCGAACACGGCCTGAATACTCAGGGCGATCGAGTGCTCTACTGAGGAAATCGTCACGGCCAAATTTGTTGACCTCATCAGAGAATTCTTGCGTTAACATAACCTATAACAAGGAGGAAGGATTATTAGTTATTAACTTCGCAAAGTAACCAGTTAGAAAAATATTAGAAAGTCCAAGAGAATGACTTACACATCATTCATAGACTCTTCTGACCTCTTCATGAACAATGGTACCGTCCTTCTTCGAGTGACCTCTGACCCAAAGGTCATGCCGTGGTGGCCTACCTTCAAGGGCGTGCTCCTGAATCTGTCAAGGTAAACCAGATGGATGTATAAATTAATCACGTAAACATTTATTCATAATTTTAGAACCAAAAGCGTTACTAACATACCATATCTTCCTCCAATTCAGAAAATGTCTTTTGTCCGCCCATATACAGATACTCACAGCTCTTAGCCGATTGGCTATTTTTTTAACTTCTTTCTTGGAACTCCTCAGTCAAACGTTGTCGCACAAATTCATCCCAATGTTCTTGAGTAATTGACCCAGCTATGAAGATGGTGGCGTTGGAACGATCTCCCCGTTTTCATCTCTTAGGTAAAACGTGGTCAAAGTGGAACGGAAATTCCTATGCATTCTTAAAGCTTTCTTCAGCGCATACTCCTTGTGAGTATCGTCGATATCAAAAACAGTCTGTAACAACAGAAACCATATTAAATTTATTAGTTGCAATGTTATGATGACATATATGCCCTTAATTGTAAAAATGTAGCTTACCTGAATCTCTAACCAAACTGACTTATGTTTGCTGTATGCTTTTCTCCAATCTGTAACAGTAATAGGCACTTTGTCTCGAACAGTGCACCCAATGTAACCCGAGAGGAGCTTCGCCGTCTTTCTGGCTGCTTGGTCATTATCGTTCCATTTAAGTTTTGTCTTTTCTCCCCGAGCTCTGCGTGTGAGGAGTTTGCGCATAAGGGTCTTTCCACGATGAACATCCACCTCATGTCTTGCTCCACCATGACTGATATCTACCTGGTCACTAGGTTGTGCTTCTTCCTCCTCGTTTAGGGGGATCCATTATCCTGAAAAAAAATTAAACAAGAAATGATTTGAGTGCATATGCATATAATCATGCTATGTGTATGCGAATTAAATGAAATAATTCATAGTGCAAAACATAAATACATACAAACTGAAATCAATATGATGGTTTTCGTCTCTTTTTCCTCTTTGTTATATTGTCTACAATTATCTGCTTCCTCTTTCTTGTTGGATTTAGGGTTGTGTTGACCCAAATGCCTTCTTCATGATCACGCCTGACATAAATAGGCTCATCTTCGTCATCATACCCGTCTGCATCAAAGTCTTCTAACAGTAATGTCTCAAAGGAAGGAACATCTTCTATCACATTCATATCATCATCACTACTTTCATCATCAACTTGCTTGGCATAATTTTTGTTCGACTGCATGACAACTGACCAATTCTTCTTAAAAGGATCTGCAACGTAAAACACTTGTGCTGCTTGAGACAGTAGAATGTAAGGATCATCATTATATCCAACTTTAGAAAGGTCAACCGATATAAACCCAAATTCATCTAACCGCCATCTACTGTGGTTGTTAACCCACTGATACTGGAACACAGGAACTCTGAACATGGTGTAATCTAACTCCCAAATGCAATCAATCACACCAAAGTACAACTTCTACGCATATATAAGATTTGTATATCTTGCACTGGATATATTCCACCCCTCGGCAACAAGTGTGACTCCACTATTTTGCATGGTGCTTTTTTCATCCTAGCCTTTTGTATAGAATGTGTAACCATTGATTGCATAGCCGGTATAAGAAAATGCGTGCAAACCCAGTCCTTTCGACAGCTAGAACAATCTTTCACAAACCGATCCAGCATTAAGCTCAAACTGCTGAAAAATGCGTGCCTTGAACCATCTAATGAAATGTTTACTATGCTCCTTTGTGATCAAACTCTCATTTCTATCACCATGTCACGAAGGAGTTTTTTGTGTTCTTCAACGAATGGTTTAACCTCAGGAATGTTGTGAAGAATGTACAAGTGCGCCAACTCCCTTTCAACATTTGAAATGCTTAATAACTTGAACCAACTTATTCCTTTCCCCGTTAATCGCCCAACGTGATGAGACTTCGGCAAACTAACAGGTTCAACATTTGATAAGTAATTGGCACACAAATCACTCGCTTCTTCAACGATGTATTGTTCAGCAATACACCCCTCTGGTCGATATCTATTTTTAACATACCCCTTTAAAAATTTCATGAACCACTCAATTGGGTACATCCATCTCAAATAGACTGGGCCACAAAGTTGAACCTCTTTGACCAAGTGTACAGTAAGGTGAACCATGATGTCAAAGAATGAAGGGGGGAAATACATTTCAAGTTTGCACAGGGTACAAACGATCTACCTCTGCAAATCCAATAACTTTATTATATCAACCACTTTACTACAAATGAGCTTGAAGAACATACAAAGTCTGGTGATCATGCTCCGTAGTTTCTTGGGTAAAATGCTGCGTATGCCAACCGGTGAGAAATTTTGCACAGGACGTGGCAATCATGAGATTTCAGGTTCTTCAACTTCAACTCTTTCATGGATACAAGGTTCTTTACATTTGAGTAGCCCTCTGGAACTTTGATTCCACTCAGAAACTTACATAATGATCTTTTCTCTTTCCTCGAAAGGGTGTAAGCAGCTGGAGGTAAATAAGTGTGGTATCCTCTCTTGACAGATGCCAACTCTTATCTTATTCCCAGCTTGAGCATATCTAACCTTGAATTAACAACATCCTTACTTTTTCCTTGCATATTTAGTAACGTGCCAATTAGGTTATCACAGATGTTTTTTTAAATATGCATCACATCAAGAAAGTGCCTGACATATAAGGACTTCCAATACGGGAGTTCGAAGAATATGGACCTCTTCTTCCAGCCACTTGTCAAATTTGGGGGAAGGTTGTATATCATCAGAATCACCAGTCATGTGCTGTGAGTACTACTCTGAACTCCATGTGGATTGATTCCATTGGTTGCCAATGCAAGTCGTAGGTTTCTGGGTTCTTCACCAAACTCAGGGTACTCGTAATCAATTTTTTTACATTGGGGGGCATCTGCGGGGTGCCTAAGCTTGATGTCTTTAATCCTCTCATCAACGTGCCATGTCAAAAGTTTTGCAACATCCACATTATTGAACATGCGCTTAAATCTTGGAATGATTGGAAAGTACCACAAGACTTTAGTAGGACTCTTACCTTTCTTTCCATACCGAGATGTGTTGCATTTAGGACACTTCTCCAATGACGCATACTGGTTCCAGAATAAAATACAATCGTTGGGACATGCATGTATTTTCTCATATTTCATACCGATCAACTGGAGAATTTGCTTTGCCTCGTATGTTTTCGAAGGGAGTACATTCCGTTCTGGGAGTATATCTCATAGAGCGGAAAGAAGCACGGTGAAACTTGCATCACTCCAACCGTATCGCGCCTTCAGGTTATACAATTTAAGCATCGCACGTAATCCGGTGTATTTGTTGCATCCCACATACAAAGGCATCTCTGCATCGCTCTTCAGTGTCTGAAATATTTCAGGATCCTCCTCACCCACCACATTCAACATTTCTTCAAGATAACCGCTCTCATCACACATGTCTGTGTCAACCACATTTGAAGCGCTAATAACATCAGGTAGCCGGTCTCCGCCGGAAAACTCATACGTCTCACCATGCTTTGTCAAACGTGTATAAGACGAATCGATTCCATGACAAATTAAATGGCCCAACAAGTCAAGAGGATAGATACGCTTTCCATATAAACACGACATATAAGGGCATACAATTCTATTAGAATTCTTTGCATGCTCAGCAGCAAATTCAATGAACTCTTTTGCTCCATCTATATATTCCTTTGAATGTCGATCACAAGACATCCATTACCGATCCAACATTATAACCTACTAAAGGAAAGTGGCGGTAAGATCTATGTGCATGACTTACTCATTAGGTAGCCACCTTACGATGTTACCTTATTTTTTTAACAAAAATTCGGCAACATAGCAGCTACAAAATGAATGTTCCCAGGCTCAAGGCCCTCTCTTTTAATATAAAAATGGATAGCAAACTATATAAACAACATCAACTCAATATATTTCCATAGCCCACCATAACAGAATTCACAGAGCATTTATTTATATAGAGCATTAATAGTTCCACAAAGCAAAAGTTTCATACAAGTAAAATGTATGTACCTCAACGATTTCTTTAACTTTGGTTTTGACGAAGAATGTGGACGGAACAAATACTTTTTGAGATCCCTACAACATAAATAAACAACTCAGCAATTTTTATATGAATTCACTTTATATCAATATATCAATCAACTTTAATGCAACAATTGAAAGTGATTACACAAGGTGTAGCAATCACTTAATGCAGCAAAATTTCAAATTTTCTAAGTCAATAGTTTAGATCTAAGCTCAAAATATTCAGCAAAAATTTAAAAATGCACAAATAATACACAATTCAAGGTAATTCACTATGCCAAATGATAAGAAATCAAACTTTCAGTAAACTAAGTGTACTTTGCGGTTCAAAGTGAGGTTCCAATGCAATGTATGCAACAAAATTAAACCAATTGTAGTTTCAATAGCTAAAACCAGTGTATGCATTATATTACAACTAATTTATACCATGCACAATTGGTAACCAATCATCTTTTAATAAACCAGACCAGTAGTTAAATTAGACTTGCAACAATAAAGATCACAAGTAAGTCAGCAAGCAATAGAGAAATTAGGTCTGAAATGATATAATGCGTGTTAACTATTCCAAATTTCAAACTGTCAAAGCCAACATGCAGTTCAAATTCAAAAGACCAGGTCTTCAGCAAAGTGAAGTTCAATAGCTCATCTAATAACTTCAACCAAAACAAAAAACGAAACCAGGAACAGTGCGAGAGATTTTAGATTCGAAACTCATCCTTTACAATCAAAAATAGAATAAGCAATGACAAAATTAATTTCCAATATACTCCTAGCTACTTTTAGACAATATTTCTCAATGATTCTGGTGGGGAATGGAAGATTAGCGTCGGTGAACAGTAACCTTCGACAAGGAAGTTTGAAATCCATGTATAAAAGATCATGAAAACTCAAATCTCTTTAGGGGAATGCATTTGCTAAGTTGTAGCTTTAAGTTAATCAATTTAGAACACACAAAAACCCCAACCCATTCGGATACCAAACTCTCAATCGTCTTTAATAGAAGAAATAAAGGGTAGGAGTAGGAAGAAATGCTCACCGGAATAGAAATAAATTGGATCTTGCAACTCAAATGACGCCTCTGTGCTTGGTGTTCTCCACCGAGAGAATAAGTGAGAAATGTGATTAACATCGGCGAGAATGATGGTGGTGGAGAGGAAAATGACGGCGAGAAAGAGGTGAGTAAACGGTGAGGGAAATGGAAGGATCGAGGTTGTTAACAGCAGCGGAGATGGAGGCGTGGTGATGGGATGTATGAGAGGAAGAAATCGGAGAAGGAGGTGAATGCCGAAGTGGGTGGTGCACGGTGAAGAAAGGGACGAGTAGAGAGAGGAAAGTTTCGGCTGGGGAAGGAATGAGGGTTTGGTTGGGAAGACGAAGGAAAATGGGGAAAATCTGGGCGGGAAACCCTATCTCGGCGCTTTCTATATAATAAGCACCGAGATAGGCCCAAAAAATTAAAAAAATAGATATGAAATATAAGTAAAAAAAGCAGAAATATTAAAAAATAAAATTAAAAAAATAGTTTAGGGGGCCTATCCTAGTGCTTTCTACCTAATAAGCGCTGGGATATGCCAAGAAAATAACAAAAATATCTAAAAGAAATTCAAAAATAATAAAATTAAAAAAACGAGGAAATATTAAAAAATAAAATTAAAAAAAAGAGTTTAAAGGGCCTATCCGAGCGCTTTCTACCTAATAAGCGCCGGGATAGACCCAGAAAATATAAAAAGGATCAGAAAGAAATTCAAAAAGAATAAAATAAAAAAAGAGGAAATATTAAAAAATAAAATTAAAAAAATAGTTTTAGAGGGCCTATCCTGTCGCTTTCTACCTAACAAGTGTTGAGATAGGCCCAGAAAATATAAAAAGGATCAGAAAGAAATTTAAAAAGAATAAAATTAAAAAAAAGAGGAAATATTAAAAAAATAAAATTAAAAAATAGTTTAGTGGGCCTATCCCGGCGCTTTCTACCTAATAAGAGCCGAGATAGGCCCAGAAAATATAAAAAGGATTAGAATGAAATTTTAAAAGAATAAAATTAAAATAAAGAGGAAATATTAAAAAAATAAAATTAAAAATAAGTTTTAGAGAGCCTATCCCGTCGCTTTCTACCTAATAAGCGCCGAGATAGGCCCAGAAAATATAAAAAGGATCAAAAAGAAATTCAAAAAGAATAAAATTAAAAAATGAGGAAATATTAAAAATTAAAATTAAAAAAATAGTTTCAGAGGGCCTATCCCGTCGCATTCTACCTAATAAGCGCCGGGATAGGCCCCAAAAATATAAAAAGGATCAGAAAGAAATTCAAAAAGAATAAAATTAAAAAAAAACGAGAAAATATTAGAAAGTAAAATTAAAAAAATAGTTTTACAGGGCCTGTAGAGCCCTAAAATCAGGTCAAATGGAGTCCGCCACCAAAATTTTTAAAATAGGATAATTTTGGAAAACCTGTTGAAAATCATAAATGGTCTTTTAAAACCAAATAGGGTTCATGAGTCAATTGTGCGTGGGGAAGGTGTTAGGCACCCCCACAGCACCCGTTCATGAGAACGGTAACCCTAAGTTAATTATCTAAAAATAAATATGGCCTTGAAATTTATTTTAATCACCCAAAAAGTAATATAAAAATATATTCACAAAAAAAAGTATTTACATAGTTGGACTTGACCTAGGATTTAATATAGGGCCTACGTACCCTTGTGGGATCAAAGCCCACGTAGTTCGGGGTAGAAATGTGTCACTGTGTTTGTGTTTTTTAGGGAAAATGTTTATTCATTATTTTAGAAAAATATTTATTGTTGGTTTGTATTTTTTATTTAGGAAAATATGTCTCTATTTTTTATTTCGGAAAAAAGACTTTCAAATGAATTTTGGATTAGATTTCCTGAGAAGATTACCATAATCTTGCACGGAAAAATAATCAATTTCTACCTGAGGAAGTTCTAAAAACCTCGCACGGTATAAAAAACTACTTTAAAAAAGGATTAATTTATTTTGATCAAAATATGGTCTTTTTTTTAGTTTACTTTATAAGAATAAGTGATTCACAATCATCTGTAATGATAAGCTAAGAAAGACAAGCGTTAGTAGCAATGTCAACATCTTATTCATGGTAGAAGACATAAAACATGATGAGGATACATACCTTTTAATCCATGTAGAATTTTTGTAGCATGCGCAAGCCACATGCACGAAGGTGAGAAATTTGAATCCAAAGAAAAGAAGGATGAGGTGTAAGCAATAAGAATAAAAACTTGAAACAATAAACACATATAAAAACATGGGGTATGATGAGATAAGAATTTTGAATAAGAATGCATTTTTCATTCCACAAATATGGATAATGAGCATATATAGGATCATAATCAAACGGTTAGAACGCTCCACCCATGAGTCATAAGAATGATAAAGAATAGAAAAGAATGTGCATTTAGTAAGAATATGCTTGAGTCTTCATCCCGTTAGAGATGTTTCACTGACACGAGAAATTATGGATCCCTCCTTAGAAAGAATTTGAATGATAAGAATGAATTTGTCTCTCCATGCTTCTCACTTGCCTCCTTTTCCTCTCTCCAAATTATTTCTGCCTCCTCCTAAACACCCTAGCCTCTTCGAATCCTCCTCCAAAATACCCTCTCTTTTGTGCTCTCTTACTCTCCTTTATATAGGCACCACTAGGGTTTTTCATCCATAAATGCACCAATTATTATTTTTTAATTTTCATTTTTCATTTTTTATTTTTATTTTAATAACATTTCATATTCTAACAACATATTTTCTAATTTTCGTTTTTTTATTTTTTATTAATTTTTTAATCATCTACCACCCACCAATCATCATTAATGGCTCATAATCACTACCAATTTTAATTTTCAAATTTGACTTCTGTAATTATGATCCAACAATCAGCATTAATGACACCTAATCAATGAATTTTTGAATTTTTTATAATAATAATTAATATGCCATTTTTCAATCTTAATTAGTGGAGATTCTACAATGATGATTTTTCTTATATTATTTTTTTTATTATTTTGCGAGGTCCGGACAAAATAGGGTGTTTACAGGGCCTATCCCGGCGCTTTCTACATAATAAGCGCCGGGATAGGACCATAAAATAAAATAAAATTAAAAAAAAGGTTAAATAATTCAAAAATGGAAAGAAAGGTTAAAAGAAAAACTAAAGTCAAGCCATAATCAAGTCTTCTATAAAATAAATTTTAATATATCAAATTTGAGCTTATCCTAACGCTTATAGTATCCGAACACTAGGATAGGCTTAAAATATGAAAAAAAATATCCCAATATTCTATCCAGAGCTTTTAAAATAAAAGCGCCGGGATAGGTATATACCTATACCGGGGCTTATTTTTATAAAGCGCCGGTATAGGTCTCCGAACACCTATCCCAGCACTTGCATTTTGTAAGCGCCGCTATTGTTGCACAGCAATAAGGTATTTATGTAGTAGTGTTTACCCTTATTAATAGATGTTCAAAGTTGAAAAAGTAAGTCATATCATGAGGGGCGAAATTGGAAAAAATGACCAATTTAACATAGATTTAATAACCCAACTACCAATTCTTGAAATCTGAGAATTGGTAGTTGGTGCCTTAAGGACTAGATGGAGTATATCATATTAGAATTCATTATTTTATAGTAATAAATGCCTTAATATCCTTAAGAAATTTAGTACTCAAGTGTATTGAATCTATTAACTACTCCTCTTGTCATATTTATAAGGTATTTCTAGCATGTTTCGTACATATCAAGGAAAACCTTAAACCTCATTAATTGAACATTGAAATTCAACAACTTTTGAATTTTACCCCTATTTAATATCCACTATACCACATAAGAACAAAATCAACATATAATAAATGAAGGGTAAACATGTACATACACATACAAATTTTAATTATATGACTTATAAATAGGATCAAATAAAATTTTTTCTCTCTACCCTACAAAAAAAAGTACTATCAAATGAAAATAACCCCTGTTAATCAGATTTAAGTGACAAGTGACTTGTCAATTGCTAAATCCTATACGAATAAATGTAGAGTTGACTCTGGTGTTTGTGATAAAACTTTGCCACCAATAGCCGTACGTGTGGACAGAAGAGGCTTTTTTCTTCTTGAAGAAAAAGTAAGGCATTTAAGTAAATATTCTTGATTTTTAATTCAATAGATTTAACTACTAGTAAAAAAAATAGATTTAACTAAAATTAAGTTTCACACAAGGGATATAACAGAAATTCTCTTTAATATTTAAACAAAAGGTAAGTCACTAGTCATTGATATATTTTACACATACTTTTTTTTTTTGGACTAAATATATTTTACACATGCTTTAGATCCACCATCAAGAGAAAATTTTAATTAAGAAACTACTATAGAGAAGGAAAAGATATGAATACAACCTAAAGCTAAATATTTCAAATCAAAATAATATTTGCAACCTATATTACGGCATTACCAAGTGACTGGCTGAAAATTTAGATATTATTGCGTAGGTTTTGTGACCATAATTTTGAAATGCAATATAGCACCCTTTAAATTCTAATAAAAATGAAATAATTTTGCACATTAGTGAATTAACATGAGGGGAAATTTTCAATTCGTAAATAGAAGTACTAACTTAAATTGATATATTGTATTTTTAATTTCTTAGTAATTTAGAAAATAAAATATTCTAATTTAAAAGATGAACTTTTCAACTAGTGGAATGTTGTTTTCGATTCCACTAATGTTTTCAAACACATCAAAATGATAAAGGTCATTGATATACTCATTGATTCACAGAAACAAATTAGGCATTGCATTATTATTATTTATTTATTTTCCAGAGGCGTTGAATTATTTATTCAAATATTTCGCACAAATAGGAAAGTAATAGTGGAGCTTTAATATATTTTCATTCCCAAATAAATAAGCAATCATATAGGACTTTTGTATTCACAGTTAGGTTAAACCCTACAAAACCCCCTATATTTTGGAGTAGTTACATATAACCCCATTGACATTTTAAAGTTTTAAATTTAACCCCGTGAACTATTATTTTTTATTATGGAATCCCTGCTGTTAAATTACAATTATCTTTTCATAAAAATTGTCATGTCAGACTAACATATGACACCACATTAGATATCCTATGTGGATTGTGCTAGGTTGTTCTAAGAATTGAAAGAGGCTAGCGTGATAAAGATATAAAAGCAATGAGATTTATTATTTCTAAATGATAAATTCGCAATTTAACCCATATATAAAAATTATTTAGTTACTATAAAATTATTAATCTGTATAGGATGTCATATATGATAAAAAATAATGGTAGGGTTCCATGATAAAAAATAGGGTTAAACCCACTTTTGGTCCTTACACTACTACAAAAGTGCCCTATTGCAGCCCAACGATAGCAGCGATTACAAACTGCAAGCGATGGGATAGGTCATTGGAAGCTTATACCAGCGCTTTATAAAATTAAGCGCAGGGATAGGTTAACACCTATCCCAGCACTTGGATCTTGGATACTAAAAGGCGCTGGGATAAGCTCAAATTTGATCTATTAAAATTTGTTTTATATAAGGCTTGATTATAGCTTTACTTTAGTTTTTCTTTTAACCTTTCTTTGATATTTTGAATTATTTAACCTTTTTTCATACTTTTCTAATTTTTAATATTTAATCGTTTTATTAATTTTATTGTTTTAGAATTGGTTTCTGAATTTTTTTTAATTTCTCTGGGCATATCCCAGCACTTATTATGTAGTAAGCCCTGGGATAGGCCCCTAAAACCTTTTTTCAATTTTAAATTTTAATATCGTTTTATTAATTTTATTGTTTTAGAATTTTTTTCTGAATTTTTTTTAATTTCTCTGGGCATATCCCAGCACTTATTATGTAGTCAGCGCTGGGATAAGCCCCTAAAACCTTTTTTCAATTTTAATTTTTAATATTTAATCGTTTTATTAATTTTATTGTTTTAGAATTTGTTTCTGATTTTTTTTTATTTCTCTGGCCTATCCCAGCACTATTATGTAGTAAGCGCTAGGATAGGTGTTTTTATTCTTTTTTATTTTGTTTTTTAAATTTTTTTGTGCTTTATTTTTTTTAAAACATAATTTTTTTAATCTTTTTGTAACAAGCGTGATTATTTATTTTTTACTCTATTCTTTTATTTTTTTATTATGTTTTTCCTTAAAAATATTTTCTGCATTTTTTTTCTAATCATAAGTCTTTTTTAATTATTTAAGACCTATCCCGGTGCTTTACACGTGTAAAGCGCCGGGATATGTATTTTTAATGATTTTTGTATTTTTTTTCTGCTTAATTTTTTAAAAAACATAATTTTTTTAGACGTGTCTAACCTATCCCGGCGCTTGTTTTTATTGCTTTTTTATGTTGTTTTTTAAATTTTTTGTGCTTTATTTTTTTAAATATAATTTTTTAATCTTTTTGTAACAAGCGTGGTTATTTATTTTTTACTCTATTCTTTTACTTTTTTATTATGTTTTTCCTTAAAAAAAATTTCTACTTTTTTTTCTAAACATAAGTCTTTTTTACTTATTTAAGACCTATCCCGGTGCTTTACACATGTAAAGCGCCGTGATAGGTATTTTTAATGCTTTTTGTATTTTCTTTTTTTAATTTTTTTCTGCTTAATTTTTTTTAAAACATAATTTTTTTAGACCTGTCAGCCTTTGGTTCTAATTTTAAGCGCCGGGATAGGGTATATGCTTTCTTTTTATTTTTTTAATTTTATATTTTGTAAATTCATTTCAGCCTTTGTTCTAACTTTTATATACCTATCCCGGCGCTTTTTACGTAAAAAGTGCCGGGATAGGTTATTTATCTTTTTTTTAATTTTATATTTCATAAATTCCTGTAAGCCTATCAGCCTTTTTTTTTAATTTCTATAGCCCTATCCCAGCGCTTTTAATGTAGTAAGCGCCGGGATAGGGTCACCTGCCCTTTTTCCCCTCTTTTTCCCATTTCCCTCTCATTTTTCCCTCAGCTTCCCATTCCTTCGAGTTTACGCCACCACCAAGCTCCTTCCCCAAGTCTGCCATCGTTCTCATTTGTAGTCCCAAAGCTCACCATTCCCCCTCCAAAAGCTTGTCGTTTCACTGTTCATTTTTCATCAAACTTGCCATTTTCATTGTGCTCAGATCTATCACAGCTGAGATAGTGAGAGAGTGAGAGAAGGTCCGATCGTGCATGCAACTGTAGATTTAGCTTCAAGTCCAATCTGTCTGCTCTTTTTGCGTACCATTTGGCTTCACTTCCTTCTTCTTCCACTTGCTCCATCATCCGCGCTGTCTCCACGATTTGATTCCATTCATTACTTCAATCTCTTTTTTCTTTTAAAAACCTGAAGCTGAAATTTGCTCCTTCATTCATTTATTCTTTTTATGAACTGTTAAAGAATCTGAGAAAGTGCAGGGTTATGATCGTAATCAGCTCTGTTTTGAGCTTTCATTTGGTGGTTTCAATCTCAATCTAAGCGAAATGTTGGGTGTTTTTTTATATTTGTTTTGCTTATATTTTCCCCTATTGTACAATTTGAATGATTTTAAAAGATTCCTTGCTCAAAATGTAAATGGATGTTCACTTTGTAGATGTGGTGCTAGTTTTATCAGTGTTACATAAAGATATAGACAGTTTTATGGTGGATTTTTTCTTTTTAGTTCAAACTTATATTATTAATTGAATGCTCCCACTGTGGTCGGAACGCAATGTTTATTTTTATGTCAAAGTAATCACCTTATACGTCAAAGTTCATCTTTGGGAACAAGTCTCCAGGTCAGTTTGTTTCTCTTCCATTCCTCATGCTTATTTGAGAGCTCAGTTTGGATGAGTAATACAAAACCAGGATGTATTTTTTCGTGGTGATTGCATAATTTTGATATTTTGTGGCTGCTAATCCATTTAACTGAGTGGTGATTGCATAATTTTGATATTACTTTTTTTTTGGAAAGAATATGATTTTTTTACCTTCTTGTGCTAATACTGTTTGTTTGTTGTGATTTGGAGGTGTTGTGTGGACAGTAAAAGAAAGTAGCTGAAGATTCATTCCTATTCTTATACTTCATTTTGATCCTCTACCAAAAGACAAGTCAAAGAGCTCATTAAGGTACATTTTTATGTTAGATTCTAAGAATGTGTGGTATGTTAATTTACTTTTATGAGGTTATTGCCTTGTGGATTAGATATGTGAGTTGTACCTGTGTTGTTATGCCCGTTAATGCTATATGTGTGGTATGAATTCTGTTGTGGTGGGATGTGGAAATAAATTGAGTTGATGATTAGAATTTTGTGGATTATCCATTTCTATGTTAAAAAAAGAGGGCCTTGAGCCTGGGAACGTTCATTTTGTAGCCGTTATGCTGCCGAATTTTTGTTAAAAAAATAAGGAAACATCGTAAGGTGGCTACCTAATGAGTAAGTTATGATGTACATCTTATCGCCACTTTCCTTTAGTAGGTTAAAATGTTGGATCAGAAATGGATGGCTTGGATCGACGTTCAAAGGAATATATAAATGGAGCAAAAGAATTCATTGAATTTGCCGCTGAGCATGTAGAGAATTCTAACAGAATTGTATGCCCTTGTATGTCGTATTTGTATGGAAAGCGTCTCCGTCCTCTTGACTTGTTGGGCCATTTAATTTGTCATGGGATCGATCCGTCTTATACACGTTGGACAAAGCATGGTGAGACGTATGAGTGTTCTAGCGGAGATCGGGTACCTGATGTTAGTAGCGCTTCAAATGTGGTTGACACAGACATGTGTGATAAGAGAGATGATCTTGAAGAAATGTTGAATGTGGTGGGTGAAGAGGATCCTGAAATATTTCAGACACTGAAGAGCGATGCAGAGACGCCTTTGTATGTAGGATGCAGCAAATACACCAGATTGCGTGTGATGCTTAAATTGTATAACCTGAAGGCGTGATACGGTTGGAATGATACAAGTTTCACCGCTCTGCTCTCCGCTCTACGAGATATACTCCCAAAAGGGAACGTACTCCCTTCGAAAACATACGAGGCAAAGCAAATTCTCTGGTCGACCGGTATGAAATATGAGAAAATACATGCATGTCCCAACGATTGTATTTTATTCTGGAACCAGTATGCGTCGTTAGATAAGTGTCCTAAATGCAACACATCTCGGTATGGAAAGAAAGGTAAGAGTCCTTCTAAAGTCTTGTGGTACTTTCCGATCATTCCAAGATTCAAGCGCATGTACAGTAATGCGGATGTTGCAAAACTTTTGACATGGCATACTAATTAGAGGATCAAAGACATCAAGCTTAGGCACCCCGCAGATGCCCCCCAGTGGAAAAACTTGATTACGAGTACCCTGAGTTCGGTGCAGAACCAAGAAACCTACGGCTGGCATTGGCAACCGATGAAATCAATCCGCATGGAGTTTAGAGTAGTACTCACAGCACATGGCTGGTGATTCTGATGATATACAACCTCCCCCCAAATTTGATCATGAAACGCAAATTTATGATGCTTTCCATGCTTATTTCTGGGCCTAGACAGCCCGGCAACGACATAGACGTGTATTTGGATCCGTTGATTGAAGACCTAAAGCATATGTGGGATTCAGGTGAGACAGTTTTCAATGGCTGTAAGGAAGAAAGTTTTAAATTGAAAGCCATGTTGTTTGGCACGATAAATGATTTCCCAGCGTATGGTAATTTGTCCGGATACAGCATCAAAGGATATGGTGCGTGCCCTATATGTGAAGATGATACCCATTCGATGCGACTGGATCACTACAAGAAAAATATTTACATGGGACATCGGAGGTTCTTGCCGTTAAAGCATCGTTGGCAGAGGTGAAAGAAGGCATTTAACGGGAGCTCAGAAGAAGATAGGCCACCGAGGATATTGATCGGGGAAGACGTTCTTGAAAAGGTGAACGTGGTGGAGAATGATTTTGGCAAGCCTTTTACTAAAAATGTATTGACAAGTGGCTGGAAGAAGAGGTCCATATTCTTCGAACTCCCGTATTGGAAGTCCTTATATGTCAGGCACTTTCTTGATGTGATGCATATTTAAAAAAACATCTGTGATAACCTAATTGGCACGTTACTAAATATGCAAGGAAAAAGTAAGGATGGTGTTAATTCAAGGTTAGATATGCTCAAGCTGGGAATAAGACAAGAGTTGGCACCTGTCAAGAGAGGATACCACACTTATTTACCTCCAGCTGCTTACACCCTTTCGAGGAAAGAGAAAAGATCATTCTGTAAGTTTCTGAGTGGAATCAAAGTTCCAGAGGGCTACTCCTCAAATGTAAAGAACCTTGTATCCATGAAAGAGTTGAAGTTGAAGAACCTGAAATCTCATGATTGCCACGTCCTGTGCAAAATTTCTCATCGGTTGGCATACGCAGCATTTTACCCAAGAAACTGCGGAGCATGATCACCAGACTTTGTATGTTCTTCAAGCTCATTTGTAGTAAAGTGGTTGATACAATAAAGTTACAGGATTTGCAGAGGTAGATCGTTTGTACCCTGTGCGAACTTGAAATGTATTTCCCCCCTTCATTCTTTGACATCATGGTTCACCTTACTGTACACTTGGTCAAAGAGGTTGAATCGTGTGGCCCAGTCTATTTGAGATGGATGTACCCAATTGAGTGGTTCATGAAAGTTTTAAAAGGTTATGTTAAAAATAGATATCGATCAGAGGGGTGTATTACTGAACGATACATCGTTAAATAAGCGAGTGATTTGTGTGCCGATTACTTATCAAATGTTGAACCTGTTGGTTTGCCGAAGTATCGTCACGATACGTGATTAACGGGGAAAGGAATAAGTGGGTTCAACTTAATTCGCATTTTGAATGCTGAAAGGGAGCTGGCTCACTTGTATATTCTTCACAACACTCCTGAGGTTGAACCATTCATTGAAGAACACAAAAATCTCCTTCTTGAAATACACGGTGATAGGAATGAGAGTTTGATCATAAAGGAACACAACAAACATTTCATTAGATGGTTCAATGCACGCATTTGTCAGCAGGTTGAGATTAATGCAGGATCGGTTGGTGAAAGATTGTTTTAGTTGTCGAAAGGACCGGGTTTCCACGCATTTTCTTATACCGGCTATGCAATCAATGGTTACACATTCTATACAAAAGGCCAGGATGAAAAAAGCACCATGCAAAATAGTGGAGTCACTCTTGTTGCCAAGGGGTGGCATATATCCAGTGCAAGAGATACAAATCCCATATATACGCAGATGTTGTACTTTGGTTTGATTGATTGCATTTGTGAGTTAGATTACACCATGTTCAGAGTTCCCGTGTTCCGGTGTCAATGGGTTAACAACCACAGTGGACAGCGATTAGATGAATTTGGGTTTATATCGGTCGACCTTTCTAAGGTTGGATATAAGGATGATCCTTACATTCTACCGTCTCAAGCAGCACAAGTGTTTTACGTTGCAGATCTTTCTAAGAAGAATTGGTCAGTTGTCATGCAGTCGAACAAAAATTATTCCGAGCAAGTTGATGATGAAAGTAGTGATGATGATATGAATGTGATATAAGATGTTGCTTCCTTTGAGACATTACTGTCAAAGGACTTTGATGCAGACAGGTATGATGACGAAGATGAGCCCGTTTATGTAAGACGTGATCATGAAGAAGGCATTTGGATAAACACAACCCTAAATCCAACAAAAAAGAGGAAGCAGACAATTGTAGACAATATAACAAAGAGGAAAAAGAGGCGAAAGCCCTCATATTGTATGTATTTATGTTTTACACTATGAATTATTTCATTTAATTCGCATACACTTAGCATGATTATATGTCTATGCACTAAAATCATGTCTTGTCTAATTTTTTTACAGGAAAATGGATCCCCCTAGTGACCAGGAGGAAGAAGAACAACCTAGTGACCAGGTAGATATCGCTGAAGGTAGAGTAAGACATGAGGCGAATGTTGTTCGTGACAGGACCCTTATGCGCAAACTCCTCACACACAGAGCTCAGGGAGTAAAGACAAGACTTAAATGGAATCCAAATAACCAAGGTACCGGAAAGTTGGCGAAGCTCCTCTCGGGTTACATTGGGTGCACTGTTCGGGACAAAATCCCTATTACTATTACGGATTGGAGAAGAGAAGGCGACAAACATGAGGAGGTTTGGTTAGAGATTCAGGTAAGCTACATTTTTACAATTAATGGCATATATGTCATCATAACATTGTAACTAACGAATTTAATATGATTTTTGTTGTTACAGACTGTCTTTGATATCGACAATACTCACAGGGATTATGTGCTGAAGAAAGCTTCGAGAATGCACTGGGGATATCGTTCCACCTTGACCACGTATTACATGAGAGATGACGACGGGGAGATCGTTCCAACGCCATCATCTTTATATGTTGGGTCAATTACTCAAGAAAATTGGGATGAATTTGTGCGACAACGTTTGACTGAGGAGTTCTAAGAAAGAAGTAAAAAAATAGCCAAGCGGCTAAGAGCTGTGAGTATTCGTATATGGACGGACGAAAGACACTTCCTGAATTGGAGGAAGATATGGTATGTTAGTAACGCTTTTGGTTACAAAATTATGAATAAATGTTTGCGTGACTAATTTATACGTTCACCTGGTTTACCATGACAGATTGAGGAACACGGCCTAGACGGTAGGCCACCACGGCATGACCTCTGGGTCAGAGGTCACTCAAAGAAGGACGGTACCATCGTTCATGAAGAGGTCAGAAGAGTCCATGAACGATGTGTAAGTCATTCTCTTGGAATTTCTAAAATTTTTCTAAATGGTGACTTTGCTAAGTTAATAGCTAATAATACTTCCTCCTTGTTATAGGTTTTGTTAATGCAAGAATGCCCTGACGAGGTCAACAAATTTGGCAGTGATGATTTCCTCAGCAGAGCACTCAATCGCCCTGAGTATTCGGGCCGTGTTCGGGGTGTGGGTGTAGGTTTCTTGCCCTCATCTTACTTTGGCCGCAAAAAGAGGGCATCAAAAGGCGATGTTAGAGCGTTGAAAGATGAAGTTCTTACTATGAGGGAGGAGATGCTTGAGATGCAACGATGCAACGCGGAAATGGAACGACGGAATGAGGAAATGCAAAGACGGCACGAGGAAATGGAACGACAGAATGAAGAAATGCAACAACGATATGAGAAGATGTTCGAATTCTTCCAGTAAAGCAATGTTGCATCACAAAAGTCCAACTTCGTGCAACAAAGTCACATTCCTTCCGTCGAGAGTCCAAGCATCAGGGATAGCTGTACGATGCCCAGGGTCGACATTCCTCAGGTAGTACATACATTTTCTACTAACAAACTAGCAGTGATTCTGTTATATTATCGATTGTGACCTAATGTTGACAACTCTTTCGTAGGGCGAAACAAAGTGCAGGCTGTATACGAATCAATCTTTCAGTGAGGTAGTTGCGGTTGGCAAGGTCTACAACACTTCGAGCATGACCCTGCATAACTCGCCATTACCTGAAAATGCACTGAGGGTATTGATTGAATACTCTTACAACGATTGGGCACCATTACCATTCCCTACTCCTGATTTGATGACTAGAGTCGGAGAGGTTGTCGGTGCATACGTTGCATGGCCCATTAGTTTGATTGCGCCAACACCACAGGTAATTATTTACTAATAACATTTACAATAGCATTCATTGTTTTTGAATAACGCTCTTTTATTTACATGTTTTTACAGGGTACCCAATTTATGGGAAAGAAAGCACAAGTGGCTAATGTCAAAGGTACCCGTGGTTCAGCTGGTCAAATCAAGAAAAAGAGTACACGTACCGATCCGTTACCACATGTGATTATTTGCTAATTAATTTAAACTAGCACTCTTCTTAATTATTGGAATGAATTTTTAAACTTTCTATTTACATGGTTTATAGGCACCAAAAGCTAAGGGTAAGAAAAAAGTTCAAGTGCCTGATCCTGTGATTGAAGATACAAGCGTCGAAACGCCATATCGTGCTCGGTTGCGAGCATTTGCAGCTACCGTACCTCCTAATGCTATTGACTCAATTCCTTTCAACATGTCTATATTTGACAAGGCAAATTTCACTGACATTCTTTCTAAGGATAAGGTAATGGAGGTGCTTACCCAAAGATGGGTCGGTGCTATGGTTATCAATTTATGGATAAGGTATATATGCGTTTCCATTGTGGTTTCGTTCAATGTCATAAGTCTTACACTAATTGGGAGTTGGTATGGTTTCTATGAAGACATCTGCATGAACATGTCATGATCGCCGGGAAGCACGTTTTGTTCGAATTCATAAGCCCTTATTTGATAGCACAAGTTGCGGGCTCGAAACATGAGGACCAGTTCAAAGCGATTCAAAGGCGTTTCTCTTTAAAGCCAATAGCCAGAACTTTATTCTTAGCTCCAATTAATACAAGGTAAGTCTATACGTATTATAACTTTCATTGTATTTTTAGTTCCGAGGATCATATATATACTGATATAACGTTATAAAACATTTTAGGCTACATTGGATTTTACTTGTCATCAATCCGATGGCACAAGAGGATCCCATAATTTACTATTTGGATCCTGTAGAATCTGCTCTCCCAGTTAATCGCTCAGATTTGATGCGTCTCTTCAATGAGTAAGTGAATGTCAACATTATTTGAATGCGTTGTATTATTTGTCATTTTATGACCGATCCTAGCTAATAAAATTAATTTAATTTGTTTCTTTTTCAGAGTATTGACTAGTTTTTGGTCCTCTGTTAAGTTGAAGTATTCCAGAGCCCCTGACCCGAAAGATGCTTATAAGTGGCAAACAGTCCAGGTTTTATAAAGTTATTCAATTTTTAAAACAATATATCTAGTTAAACCATAATGTAAATGTTTCTTATATGATATATTTGGTGGTTTTTGTTACAGTGCCCCTACCAACCCAATAACAACGACTGTGGGTACTATGTGATGCAGTACATGCGGGATATCGTCACACATGATCGACTCGGCATCCCATTGACAGTAAGTTTTATATTTTTCCAACTCTAATTGCGTTTGTACTTGTTAGACTTCAAGTAAATTTAATTGTCATTTAAATGTGTTTGTGCAGTATTACCCAGATGCTCGTTGCTTCATGTTGTCAAGGGAAAAAATTAATGCACTAATTGAAGAATGGTGCACTTATGTATACCCTCTTTTCTCCGAAATTAGATGATCCATTCATTAATTAGTATGCTTTTGTTTTCAACTTAAAATAGTTGGTTTAATTGTACATTAGTATGACTTTTCTGGTGTGTATGTATATATGGTTTGGCTGGAATGGTATAGAGCTGCTGGTTTTTTGCACTGATGCAGGAGGGTGTGAAACAAAAATAAATGAATATTTAAAAAAAATAATGCCTATAGCAGCGCTTTTTTATTAATAAGCGCTTCTATAGGTATTATTTTTTATTTTTTAAAAAAAATAATTCCTATAGGTATGACCTAAAGCTGCGCTTTTGAGATTATAAGCGCCGCTTTAGGTTACCTATAGCGGCGCTTATAATACAAAATAAGCGTTGCTATAGGTCATATGACCTATTGTAGCACTTGCTATAGCAGCGCTTAAAAGCGCTGCTATAGGGTCAAAAAAAGTGCTGTTATAGGATATTTCTGTAGTAGTGTTATACTTTGCTCTGATTTGGGTTTTGGTCCCTGAAGTTTTAAAGGGGTGGTTTTGGTCCCTCAAGATTGTTCTGTTTGAAAGAGTTAGTCCCTGTAATTTTAAAAGGACTTAACGGTGTTAGTTTGTGCTGATGTGTCACTAACACCGTTAATTTTGCTGACTAGGCTTGATGATTGGACTCGCGACAGTCGATAACTGCAAGAAGAGCGAGATCTTCTTCATCGCGTGATTAGTGTCTCCATGTATCACTGTGTGTGTGTGTGTGTGTGTGTGTGAAATAGTAGTAATTTGGGGGAAACTAGGATTTAGGGCTAATGAAAATTGGGAATTGTAGGTTGCTGATGGCGTTCCAGGATAAGATACAGAAACTAGTCTACAAAATATTATACCTCTGTCTCATTTTTAAATATTACTTGTTTAAATCTTTAAATCAATTATTTCCATGTCATCAGTCCAATCATCGAGCCTAGTCAGCAAAATTAACGGTGTTAGTGACACATCAGCACAAACTAATACCGTTAGATCCTTTTAAAACTACAGGAACTAACTCTTTCAAACAGAACAAACTTGAGGGACCAAAAACACATTTTTAAAACTTCAATGACCAAAACCCAAATCAAAACAAAGTATAAGGACCAAAAGTGGGTTTAACCCTAAAAAATAAATAAAAGTTCAAGGGGTTAAATTTAAATTTTGAAATGTCAGTGTAGTTATATATATATATATAATTGCTCTAAAGTTCATGGGCGATTTCTCCAATTTTTCCTTACAATTGTACAAAAATAGGCAACAGTGCATTTCTAATTCTTTAATTTTGTGTAAGATTTTATTTTAATTCTTTACTTTTATAAAGTGTTCCTTCAATCCTCTAACCTTAACAATCTTAACAGAAAAAAGGTAAAGTGGTATTTAGCACCCTGATATTGTTTTAGTAGCATTTAACACTCTTATAGTATTTATGTTGTCACCGTGATGTTATTTTCTAGTAAATCGAACACCTAGTGTTATTTTTCAGTAACTTCCAGCGCCCTATTTGTTTACAGTTTATAACGTTAGATGCATTATAAATAAGATTAGTATGTTATAGAAGTATATAAAAAAATATATATCAGGGTGCTAGATTAATCATAAATATAAAAGATTAGATTATTGGATGCAACTAGGAAATAGCTTAAGAGCGACTTTACCATAACAAAAAAATGTTGAGATGGAAATTTTAAATGTTGACAAAATATTTTCAAATGCTCATATACTATTTTTAATTTTTAAAAATATTAATGATTGGCTAAAAATTATTTTGAGGCAGAAGTGGAAAGATATTTTATAAAATTAAGGCACCAAATTAAAATGTTGTATAAATTTAAATGATCAAATGTGTGCAATTTTGCCGGGAAAATTTTGTTCTCAGGTATGTGAGAGAAAAATGATATTATGATAAGTCGGCTAAATAATTATAAGAAGAGTTTCATAAAATAAATATTTTTATGATAAAAATAACACTTTTAGTCCTCTATATTTGCATTAGATATTATTTTGGTCCTTTAAATTTGAAAATTACACTTTTAGTCTTTTTTTTTTTTTACAAATAGTGTTAGTTTGAATTAACGGAAATTGTGGCCCAGAAAATCTAAAAGGTGATATTCTATAATTAAGTGTTGATAAAAAATGGTTATTTTAAAATAATATAATGATTATATTAAAATAATTAAAATGTAAGCATATTTTGTCAAAAGTTTTCATAGAATCACCATTTCAATTTGTTAATTTAACATTTTCAGCTAAATGAAACTCACACTGTTAGTAAAAAAGGATTAAAAGTATGTTTTTCAAATTTTTGAGACCAAAATAATAGTTTATACAAACATAAAAGACCAAAACTATATTTTAACATATTTTTATGATAAATTTAAAAAACGGATTCTTGGCCCAATTTCTGTGACAGTGATATGTACGCGTGCGCGTTTAAACACACTCATTCCTCTTATCACTATAGTTGAGTATACAGTCATTTCACTACAATTCACAGATGCTACGTTTACTGTGAATATGAAAACTTCACATATACAAAAAGTACAGTACCTTTAACTATAAAAGGATAATAATAAAAGAAATTATTGCGTGCGGTTATTATATACATTGAACTAGGCGATTGAAGGTTAGGTTCATGTCAACTTATCTGCAAATAAATCAATTTTTTTTTTGAAGTACTTCAGTTGAAACTGAAATAAAGAAATTAAAGAATATATATATATATATATATAAAGGAGGATATAAATGTTATAACTTTATGAGATATCTGTTGGTATTAGACCGAAACATAATCCATATACTTATGCATCTACATATTTTATAAAGAAAGTGACGAAACATTCATATAATTGATCGAAAATCTAGATCATATTTTTATACATTTGTTCTTTTTCCTCTCTATAAACTTATCAGTTCTAAATTTAAGAGATTCAAATTGGGTTAAGATCAGACGTGAATTCCCTTTTGCTAAAGCAAAAGCAAAATCCTCTTGCTTTACAAAAAGAAATTTAAGCAGTCCAAATTTTTGTTTGGACACAGACAAATTTTTTTTCACCTTATCTTCCTGTATTTTTGCCTTAGCTTGGAGAATAGTGATTCTTTTTGCTTTAGCTCCCAACCAATATAAACCTACAACCTACCAGCTGGTTCGTATGGCTGCCGGAAATGCATCCTCCCCTTTTCCCTCCCTCTTCTTTTCCTCCTCCTTTTTCCTTTTCACATCATTGGATCTTTGATCCAATAATCCATATTAAATATTTTTTATAAAAATGAATACAATTATAATAATACTTTAAAATCACATTAATAAATTGAATCTGTCAAAATTTGGTATGAACAGTTCAGAATTATAGACTATTATTATATATTTAGATTTTATTTTTAAATTTTTATTACAATTGTAAAATGTTTATACCAAATTTTGACAGATTACATTTATTTATAAAATTTTTAAGTATTATTATTATATTCTTTTTTATAAATATTTTAATCTTGACAATTGGATCTTTCCAATGGTATGGAAAGGGAAAAGGAGGGAAAAGAAGATGATCCATTTCCATGCTGCTAAGGCATGTTTTTAGAAGTCAAGCAAGGATTTTGTTAAATCATTGTGCGTTTATTCCTATGATTTCCAAGCTTAAACTTGCCTTTCTTATTCAAAAATTAATCTGGCCTATTAGCTAACTAATCTAGATAAATATAATACCTTGTCTTATTTTCATGAATTTTTGCTTTGAAGAACAATGAGTCCCCTTGCTTTTGCATCCATTATTTGCGGGCTACTAGCTAGCTATGATGATTGATTCAGATCAAGTATATATGGCCGGTGATTAAGTAGACCCTTTCCTTCAATGGTGCTCTCTCTAATATTCGGATCCCTAACAATACAAGTAAAGACTATTTTTGGATTAAGTAATTAAGTGCCACTGAGCCAACTCATTTTAGACTTTTAGAGAATATTGATTCAATAATGGCTAGGTTATTTGTATAGTTAAAATTTTTTATTTCTTTTATAGTTTTATACACCTATATTATGGTGATTTTTTGGCCGGAATTCCTTGTGTCAGCTCTTCGTCGTCTTTATTTTTTCCCTCTTCCCCCTCCTATGTTCATATGGAATAATATAATATCGCTGCAAGTCTCAAAATTTATAAGTCAAGTGATAAATCATGAAGCAGACCAATAATGAAATAATTTTTTTTTCTCAAAATTAGTTTTTACCATTGCTTGAGGATTTGAAATTTGACTTGTTAAAAGATTTCTCTCTTCTAATAGTAACAGTTTATATTTTCATGTGATGAAGATACCCAACATCCTTTGTCAATTATACTTCTAATTTTTTATAAGAAATTTCATTATTCAATATAAGGCATACTTTAATACATTTTCTACTAAAATATCCTTTATTAATTTTATAATCCTTCATTTATGTATATAGAAAAATATTCGGCAACGGAAAATAAAAATAGAGACAACATTTTACGTAATAACCCATATTTTCATGTTTAAATTGAATGACTTTAAAGTTATGATTTTTCAATTAACAAAAATTATACGAAATTTTTTTGGGATGAATTATCATAGTTTTATTTTTTTTCAAGTATTAAAAAAGTTACAATTTTGAGTATAGGTTTTTAGAAATAGTAATGGTATTTTTTCAAAAATGTCATAAAAATCTTTTTGTATTGTGGGGTGATGAAGAGCTTCGTTTCCATCACTTCAATATTAATACCTCCATGGGAAAATTTCACTGTAGGACCACTGTAGCCATTTAATGTCAGATAAGGACCAAGAAAATCTGAAATTTCACTGTAAGCCTTGGGTCTTTAAATGAAATTAAATGGCTATATTAAAATACCTAAAAGCCCTTGTGAAAGAGGAATTAATTTCCTTTAGCACCCTTGAGCTGACAAAACGTACATACTACAAGGAAAAGGGAAGAGAAACATTAGACAGAAATCACAGACCCACAGCCATGAAGGAAAACTGAAATAGGACGAGGAAGAGTGATTTCGGATTTGAAGAACCATTGAAGAAGATCAAGATGAAGATCAATGGAGCTTCAAACTTATCTCTGCCCACGCATAAGCTAATTTCTATTGGGTATCTCTCTCTTCTTCTCTCCCTCCCTCTCTCTTTCTCGTTCTCGTTCTCTCTCTCTCTCTCTCACTCGTTCTCTCTCTCTAATGCACAACGAAATAACTATAATGAAGCATTAAGGGACCCACTCATTGTCTCTCTCTCTCGAAGCTCATTTAAACCTCATTTATTTCATGGTTCATGTTGCTGATGTGAAGGTGTTTGTATTGCCCGCCCAAATGGTGCTGATGTGAATGTGGTTTTTATGGTCAATTTGTTTCTGCTTGTGCATATGATGATTTCCATGTGCATATTGAGATTTCCTTGTGCGTATGGCCATTTCCTTGTGCGTGGCCTGGACATAGCTTGTTGTAAGGTCAATTTGTTTCTGCTTGTGCATATGACTATTTCCATATGCATATTGAGATTTCCTTGTGCGTATGGCCATTTCCTTGTGCGTGGCCTGGACATAGCTTGTTGTAAGGTCAATTTGTTTCTGCTTGTGCATATGACGATTTCCATGTGCATATTGAGATTTCCTTGTGCGTATGGCCATTTCCTTGTGCGTGGCCTGGACATAACTTGTTGTAAGGTCAATTTGTTACTGCTTGTGCATATGACGATATCCATGTGCATATTAAGATTTCCTTGTGAGTATGGTCATTTCCTTGTGCGTGGCCTGGACATAGCTTGTTGTAAGGTCAATTTGTTTCTGCTTGTGCATATGACTATTTCCATGTGCATATTGAGATTTCCTTGTGCGTATGGTCATTTCCTTGTGCGTGGCCTGGACATAGCTTGTTGTAAGGTCAATTTGTTTCTGCTTGTGCATATGACGATTTCCATGTGCATATTGAGATTTCCTTGTGCGTATGGTCATTTCCTTGTGCATGGCCTGGACATAGCTTGTCTTTTTCAATTTACTACACCTTGTTCAAATGACAGAAACGTATGATTATTTGTAGGAGCATCTGAGAAATGGCCAGCAGTTCGATCAAGAAATTATTTTGCATATTCCATGTTGGAGGTGAATGTGTCAATAATCAGATGGCAAAATGATGTATGAAGGTGGTATTATAAGCGGAAGATTAATTGAAAAGGGGATGACATATGAAGAGATACGAAGATTAGTAGCAGAAGAGTTGTGGCATGAAGATGAAGGATTTAAGGTAATAACAAAGAAAGGTGATGTGAGGGTTAATTTGGTCCTACGTGAATGCACATACAAATGGTGGCAAATGTCTGGCTTGCCATGTCCTCACGCATGTGCTGCAATTAGGAGCATACATGGAAATTTATATGCGTATGTTGAGGAATGCTACTTGAAGGCTGCACAAGAGAAAATGTATGCAAAACCAATTATTCCAGATGAGACTTATGACATGCCAACATCTGAGACACTCCAATATCTTGATTCCTTGTACAAAAATTTGTTGCCTCCAAAGACAAGTCGCCGTAAAGACTTGCACTAACCTCAATCCTTGTTGACATGCTCACACTTAGTTTTTTGTTGTTAAACCAGCTTCTTGATATTTTGTATTTTGGTGGGGGAAGAAGCTGTGATGATGTACATATTGCACCCATTATGTTTTTTGGAATGGGTTGCATCTTTTGTAGTTGTTTTTTTGTAAAGCAATTGTCACTAGATGAACAATTTTAGGATGGTACTTGATGGCAAAATGTGTCAAGTACCAGGATGAAATTCATGATGTATGAAATGGTACACAAGTTAATGGTACCACTTTATGTTGTTTGCATATATATATGAGTAGGCATATTTTGTACCACGTGTTATGTGCAGGCCACACACAAGAAAATGGCCATATACACAAGGAAATGGCCATATGCACAAGAAGTAAAAACTGACCTAATAAAATGTCATATCCAGGTCACGCACAAGGAAATGGCCATATGCACATAGAAATGGCCATATGCACAAGCAGTCTAAACTGACCTAATAAAATGCCATGTGCAGGCCACGCACAAGGAAATGGCCAAATGCACAGGGAAATTTCCATATGCACAAGCAGTAAAAACTGACCAAATAAAATGGCCATATGCACAGGGAAATGGCCATATACACAAACAGTAAAAACTGACCTAATAAAATGGCCATATGCACGGAAATGGCCATATCACAATCAGTCTAAACTGCTTGTGCATATGGCCATTTTATTAGGTCAGTTTAGACTGCTTGTGCATATGGCAATTTCCCTGTGCATATGGTCATTTCCTTGTGCATGGCCTGGACATGGCATTTTATTATGTCAGTTTTTACTTCTTGTGCATATGGTCATTTCCCTGTGCATATGGCCATTTCCTTATGCATATGGCCATTTCTTTGTGCATGGCCTGCACATGGCATTTTATTAGGTCAGTTTAGACTGCTTGTGCATATGGCCATTTCCCTGTGCATATGGCTATTTCCTTGTGCATATGGCCATTTCCTTGTGCGTGGCCTGGACATGGCATTTTATTATGTCAGTTTTTAATGCTTGTGCATATGGCCATTTCCTTGTGCATGGCCTGCACATGGCATTTTATTAGGTCAGTTTTTACTTCTTGTGCATATGGCCATTTCCATGTGCATATGGCTATTTCCTCGTGCATATGGCCATTTCTTTGTGCGTGGCCTGCACATGGCATTTTATTAGGTCAGTTTTTACTCCCTGTGCATATGGCCATTTCCCTGTGCATATGGCCATTTCTTTGTGTGTGGCCTGCACATGGCATTTTATTAGGTCAGTTTAGACTGCTTGTGCATATGGTCATTTCCCTGTGCATATGGCTATTTCCTTGTGTATATGGCCATTTCCTTATGCGTGGCCTGGACATGGCATTTTATTAGGTCAGTTTTTAATGCTTGTGCATATGGCCATTTCCCTGTGCATATGGCCATTTCCTTGTGCATATAGCCATTTCCTTGTGCGTGGCCTGTACATGGCATTTTATTATGTCAGTTTTTACTTCTTGTGCATATGGCCATTTCTCTTTGCATATGGCCATTTCCTTGTGCGTGGCCTGGACATGGCATTTTATTAGGTCAGTTTTTACTTCTTGTGCATATGGCCATTTCCCTGTGCATATGGCCATTTCCTTGTGCGGGTGGGTAGGGAGGTTTTTCACAGATTTTCATTCGAAAATGGGAGAAGGGGTGTTGGTGACTGTTGCTTCGATCGTGGGTGGGTGGGGAGGTTTTTCGTAGATTTTCATTCGAAAATAGGAGAAGGGGTGTTGGTGACTGTTGCTTCGATCATGGGTGGGTGGAGAGGTTTTTCACAGATTTTCATTCGAAAATGAGAGAAGGGGTGTTGGTTACTGTGGCTTCGATCGTGGGTGGGAGGAGCCGTTTCGCGGATTTTGATTTGAAAATGGGAGAGGTGGTGATGAAGACTGAGCTTTCGTTCGTGGGTGGGAATAGCTCACGGGATTTTGAATTGCAAGAGGGGAGATTTGGGTTTATTATTCACGAAGGGTAGTGTTGTCATTTCACCTACTGATTTAATCTCACTTTGCCCCCACGGTCCTTCAGTGACATTTCTGATTTGTTTGGTCCTGCTTTTCAATAAAATGGCTACAGTGGTCTTATAGTGAAATTTTCCCTACCTCCATTATAAAGTACATGGCCTAATCATCAATACCCATCGACAGTACCTACCCATTCCTCTGTTGTTGTAAGGGTACGCTTCATTATAGATTTCAAAATTCATTTAAACTGAAAAAACGTTTTGACCACATAAAATCTCATTCACTGTTTTCTTTTTCGAAGAAACATCCATTACAAAATAATGAATTTCACTTTTATACTCATCACTTACTTTCACCCATTGAATATAATATGAATATCCAACTTATAATATTACAGATCCAATATTATCTATCAGGTAAAAAATCCAACATCGTCTATCTACCCCAAAAATGCACTATTGGTTCTCTAATTTTATTATAAGATTTCAACTTGTTCCCCCTAATTTCTATAAAGTATCTTTATAATCCTCTAACTATTATATCATTACTCTCAAAATATTTTTTGCACTAATATTTGTTATTTTAAAAAATAATTAAACTTAGTATGCCAACATTTTAAAGTATTTTGTCAACATTCAAAATTTTAATTACGAACAATTTTTATTGATAAAACTAATAGTGTTAAAATTAAAGTCTTGAACATTTGGCAAAAAAAAAAAAAGGAATTAAAGTCTAAAAACAAATATATAAATTTAAGAGATTAAAAAATTTGTGTAAAGTTAAAAGACTATGCCTACTTATGCATATATTTCTCATTTAAGATGACTAATTTGGTCTAAAATGCATATATATATATACACACATATAAATACACGTTTAGTCCTTTCATATTTATATTAAGTTTTAGATTAATCTTTTAAGTTTAAAAGTATATTTTCAGTCTCTTAAATTTAATATTGTTAACCGCAACTTGACAAGTCAGTATTTTTCAAGAGTAAAGATAATGGCATTATTCTTAAAGAAATAGGAATATAGTTTCAAACTTTGGGGTTTAAATTGAAACTTGATTTAAATTTGAAGCACGAAACGTACACTTTAGCCTATTAGAAGTTGTTAGGATCTAGTTGGCATAGCTCAACCATATGTTTTTGAGTTGCACGAGGTTTCAGAAGGAAAAAAGCTAGTTGACAAAATTAATGGCTAAAGTGTATGTATAGGTGTGCGTATATCTTTGGTTCCATAAATTTTGGCCAAGTTTTAGTTAAGACCTTGGGATTTATAAGGTGGACTGGGTTAATGTGCATATTTACTTCAATAGTTTTTGGTCAAGATCTCTTTTTCCTCAATTTTTTAGTTAAAAATTACTCCAAAAGTCTTAAAATATAGCAATACTGACACTACTACAAAAAGTACTTTTAACGTCACAAATTTTGGGGGTTTTCACGTCACTTTTTCAGGGGACATTGAATCAAGTGACATGAAAAATGGACTTTTAACGTCACATAAACAAGTGACATAGAAAGTTAGAGAAACAACGTCACACATAATATTATGTGTGACGTTGTAAGTTGCTCGGAGAAACCACGTCACACATAATATTTATGTGTGACGTGGTTTCCAGGAAACCATGTCACACAAGATATCTTGTGTGACGTGGTTTCCTGGAAACCACGTCACACATAATTTATGTGTGACATGGTTTCCAGGAAACCATGTCACACAAGATTCTTGTGTGACGTGGTTTCCTGGAAACCATGTCACACATAAATTATGTGTGACGTGGTTTCCAGGAAACCACGTCACACAAGATATTATTTGTGACGTGGTTTCTTTTTTTTTTTTTTTAAAAAAAACGTTTTTAATTTTTCTATTCCCCGTTGATATTCAGCAATTTGAGAACAAAAACCTATTCAAACCAATTTACAAGACTTATAAAACATTTTGGCAAGTATGCAATATTTGCAGCAATTACAACGTAACAGCATTTGCAAACCAATTTACAATTGAACATTAAACATTCTATGGCAGACCAATTTACAAGACTTACAAAACCATTAAATATTCTATGGCATTTTTTGCAATTTACAATTGAGAAAAAAAGGCAGCAGATTTAATTATCAGGAAAAAAAAGGAAAAGAAGGAACCTGGATGAAGTGAAGCTGCGAACGGAGGCACGATTGAAATTGTTGAACCCGATAGGAGGAAAACAGAGCTGAAAAAAAACCTTGAACAAGTAAAAAAAAAGAACCCTATAGAAATTGCATATTTAATTACCAGAAAAAAAAAAGAAAAAAGAAAAGAATAAATGAACCTGCAGGTGGAGGGTGAGGGGGATGGGGGGCGTCTGGGGGGAGTTGTGGGGGGAGGGAAGGGGGAGCTGTGGGTTAGGGGGTGGGGGAGCTGTGGGCACCAGGGGGAGCTAGGGGTGTTGGAGGGGGGAGCTGTGGGCGTTGGGGGGGTAGGGAAGCTGAGGACACGGGGGTATGGATGAGGGAGAGTTAGAGTTGATGTTTTTGTTTTGGGGGGGGTGGGGGTGGGAGACAGCTGGAGTTGATGGTTTTTATTTTGGGGGGCGCGAAATGAAAAAATTAAAGTGGGGGAGCGGGAAATAAAAAAAAAGGAGGGGACGGGTTTTCCACGTCACACCAAAATTTTGGTGTGACGTGGAAAACAACTTTCAACGTCACACCACATTTTGGTGTGACGTTGAAAGTGGTTTCAATGTGGGAGGGGGGGCGGGAAATGAAAAAAAAAAGAGGGACGGGTTTTCCACGTCACACCAAAATTTTGGTGTGACGTGGAAAACAACTTTCAACGTCACACCACATTTTGGTGTGACGTTGAAAGTGGTTTCAATGTGGGAGGGGGGGCGGCAAAAGAAAAAAAAAAGAGGGACGAGTTTTCCACGTCACACCAAAATTTTGGTGTGACGTGGAAAACAACTTTCAACGTCACACTACATTTTGGTGTGACGTTGAAAGTGGTTTCAATTGGGAGGGGGGCGGCAAAAGAAAAAAAAAAAAGAGGGACGGGTTTTCCACGTCACACCAAAATTTTGGTGTGACGTGGAAAACAACTTTCAACGTCACACCACATTTTGGTGTGACGTTGAAAGTGGTTTCAACGTCACACCAAATTTTGGTGTGACGTTGAAACCTTTTCCATGTCACACCAAAATTTGGTGTGACATGGAAAGTGCTTTTCAATGTCACACTTAATTTAAGTGTGACATTGAAAAGTTTCAACATCACACTTAATTTTAAGTGTGATGTTGTTTCTTTCTTTTTTGTTTTCAATGTCACATTTTTAAATAAGTGACGTTAATTGGTGACATAAAAAGGGCTTTTTGTAGTAGTGTGAACTAACTCATAAAATTAAAGTTGAACATTAAAAAGTTAATATTGTCCGTTAATATTATAATACTAGATTATATTGCCCCTAAGAAAAAACTTTCACATCATATTTATAGATTAACCCAAGTGTAGATATTTTTAGCCCTTTGATTTTAATATTGTTACTTTTCATTAATGAAAAATGACAATTTACAAATTTAAACGATAATTGTTTAATTAAATGTTGACAAAAACATACTTATAATTGTGCATATACTATAAATTTAAAATAAATATGTTAATTATTAGTAATTTTAAATTAATTTTGGGAAAATTAATTATAGGTTCCGTGTAATGTAAGGAACTTAATTAAGATGAGATTCTAAGAATTAATTATTAATATGAGGTCACTGTTAGGAAGCAGTAAATATCATGCAAAAAGTTGTTATTGCCAGGCATAATTACTAACAATTTTTGGGTAGAAGATAACAACTGCTTAATTTAACGATAACAACTTTTAACCAAATGATAACAATTTAGGGGCATAATGATCACAACTTTTAAACTATTGGTCAATAACAACTTTTGACCTGATGATAACAACTTATGACTAGGCGATAACAACTTCGCTAGATCTAAGATTAATTAAGTGATTTCGTGGGACTTCATCTTAGTCAAGTTCCTTATATGGGTCCTGTAATTAATTTTCCCTTTGATTTTTAATATAACGTGATTATATTGAAAAATTAGGGGAAATCCCTTATACAAATTAATTGCGGAATGGGGCTTAACACTCACGCATGAAATTATATTGTACATAACATGTCCACAATTAATTTGTCAAATGGGATTTATCCCCAAATGTCCCTTATATTAATTGACTAAAGTTAAAATACATATGGTGATTTATATGTTTATTTTAATTTTAAAACACAAAAATATTAGATCAAAGGATTAAAATTAAAACAAACTATTGATATCTGTTCGCACCGCAAGTGCACGGGTCGCGCCAAGTAATAAAATGATAAGTAGAGTATCGTTCCCACGAGGATTTAGTTCCAAAACCCGGTCAAACAGTGATTGTCATACTATCACCCAATTTGAGTGATTCAAATATTGAGATTGAAGATTAGCTATGAAAATAAACATATATTAAATGAAAACAAAATTATAAACAAGTGATTCTTCAACTTCAAGTATAAAATGGGTTCTAAGATTATATATCCCCCTTATACTTCTTAAAACTCACTTAACCTCCTCTCAAAGATGCTTTCAATGAAATCATGTGCTAATCTAGGATTCACAGAGTACTTGTAAAAGCTCTCTCAAGTCAAGAACAAGTGTTTGATCTCATTAATTTCACAATATCTTGTTATAATTAATAAAACCAAATTTTCAAGCTCCAATCCTAATGTGACTATGCAATGTTAGCAAGTATATCTCTATCTTACCAACAAAACCATCCATTCATCATGCAAACTTCAAGTTCTTACACTATTTTACCCAAGTTCTACACTCAATCTAACCCTCTCAAGCATCAATCAAGTGAACCCAACATCTAAATGGTGATCAATCACTTAGAAGCATTAGGAGAAGAGTAAAATAAACACATACATCTCATTAATCACAAAATAAGAGGAGGAATCAAGAGTTAATCCATACAAGGGTTCAAAATAATCTTAGAATCAAAGTATTTAGATACTCATGTTCAACAACTCCATTAATTAGAACATACATATACATCATCACAAACATAGAACAAGAATAGAGAATGAAGATGGAGAAGATAAACCAAGAGGAGAAGTCCAAATCTTTTCAAAGCTTCAAGCCTTAGCTCAATCTCCACCAAGCTTCAAGCCTTAGCTCAATCTCCACCAAGCTTCAAGCCCTAGCAGAGCAAAACACTCCCAAAATGCCCTAGAAGTCGAAGAATGCCCGTTAAACTCGAAAATCTAGCTTTTATTTCATTTCAGTCCGTCTTTTATGTCAAAACGCACAACATCACAGGCCGCTCGCCGTGAGTTCTCCATGGCGAGCTCACGGTGAACCATAAAAAATTTCCAGAAATGAGTGCTGCTCACCGTGGCTTCGCCGCGGCGAGCTCACGGCGAGCCAACAAAAATAGGAGCAGAGACAGCTATTGGTCGTGGCCTCGCAGTCACGTCTTTTTTGGTCCTTTTTCTCATTTGACTGTTCTGGTTTCCTCTTAGCTTTGTTCACTTGTCAGCTTGGTGAAGGGGCTATAATTACTTGGTTATTGCATCAAAATATTCCTACAAGAGTTACATAAAATAACATAAGAAACTAACTAGAAATATGATCAAAATCTACACAAATAAACAATGATGTGCAACCAAAAATCAAATGAGCATTTTCCTATCTTGAGTATCCAAAATTTATCAATGATTGAATAAAACATCAAGGAAAATGTGCTGAAATTTCATGAATTCTTGGAAGTTGTCAATATCGAATTTTATTTTAACTAAACATTTAAAATTAATTAGAGTGAAGTATTATAATTAAAAAAACGTGTAGATCTACAAGTTTATTTTGACTGTAAAATAAAAAACATTATAAGCATGTTTTGCAGGCATCTAGTTATGAAATCACTATTTAAATTAGATGATTAATGTTTTCTGTTAATAGAAATTAATGATGCTAAGATTTAAGGATTAACAGAAATTTGATTTAAATTTAAAGGACAAACATATATGGGAAAATGACAGAAAAAGACCCTCGAATTACACAAATGACAGTTCAGTACAACGAATTTCGAAAATGACAGTTCAGTACAAATGACTAAATTGTCCAAACCCAAATTTAAAGGAAATGTCTAAAATGCCCTTACTACAACTAAGTTGGGAATCCCTTAAACGAAGTTGGGAATTCCTTAAGGGAAGTTGGGAATCCCTTAAGGGAAGTTGGGAAGGCTTATGGGAAGTTGGGATTCCCAACTTCCCACAAGGGATTCCCAATTTCCCTTAAGGGATTCCCAACTTCGTATAAGCCTTCCCAACTTCCCTTAAGGGATTCCCAACTTCTCTTAAGGAATTCCCAACTTTGCTTAAGGAATTCCCAACTTAGTTGTAGCAAAGGGCATTTTGGACATTTCCTTTAAATTTGGGGTTGGACAGTTCAGTCATTTGTACTGAACTGTCATTTTTGAAATTCGTTGTACTGAACTGTCCTTTGTGTAATTCGAGGGTCTTTTTCTGTCATTTTCCCAACATATATTCTAACGGAAGGTTATTTTATGTTTTTACAGATAAAAGTGACTGTTTAGCCAAACATAACATTAAAGGTGACAGCTACGTTAGTAACCAGAATACTAGGCTAATTTATTACTGATTCTGGACTTATTATAAGATCAAGTTGATTTTTTAGGAGAAATTAAGGATGCAAAATATATCACTTTAAATTATTTATATTTATCTTTTTTCCTCAAAAATAATTTATTTTACTTATAAAATAAATCATAATCTAATTACATGTAGCATATGTTACAATTTAGTGGTATAATTTACTTATTTAACTTCCACACAAAAAAGTCAACTTGATCTTATAATTAGGATCGGAGGGAATATTTTTACAAAAAAAAAATTACAATGGCATTCAAATTTTGAAGTGTTAATGCAATCTATAAACGCTAAATTTTGCCATTATTTTGATTTTCACCTCTCAAATTTCTAAACAAAGATTTTGACCTATCAAATTTCATTTTGTTTGAAAAACTGATCCCTACAATTTCATTAAAAAAAAAAAAGAATTGGACCATTTTGCCCATAGAAGAACTCAAATCATGTTTTGAAACTTGGAGAACACAAACTAAAATGATCGAGGACAAATTTGAGGGACAAAATGTGATATTAATTCAATATAATTTTGAACAGTAATCATCATGTTTCAACCTATGAAAAATCAATTACTGTGATTATTTACAAAAAAATAAACTATGAATGATAAATTTGGATCCTCTATATAGTCCTTTTCCGATTTCAACTTTCAATGGTGGTGCCTTCAGGGGCTAGCTTAATTAGCTCTATGAGGAGTATAAATGAGGTTAAGGATTTTAACATTCAAAATTCTCTAATATATATATATATATATATAAGAAAATAAATTGAGGATCATGATTTTGTTTGATAGTTTTCACAATAAAATCAAATACGCTCTAACAAATAGCGTTACTCTTATAAATACACTACACATCCACTGACTTAATATACTGCTCAATTGTTTAACTAAGCCCTCAGTTATTGTTTGATGAAGTAGTTAATGGATCTATTTATATGAAAATCACGGGCTAGGATTTGTATTAGAAAAAGCTCATCTCATTGATGTGATAGATCTTTCTATCTTGTCTAATTTTGTTTAGGGGTGGAAATAGACCAGACCTAGCTTGACTTGATTATATATAGGCCTGGCCTATTGCATAATTGATTGGCTTGAGCTTGGCTTGAAGCCTGTAATAAGCCTTTTTTAAGGCCTGAGCCTGGCTTATTCACAGACAAGGGCTGACCTAAAGCCTGTTAAAAGGCATGTTATGATAAACAATAGTATGATACACAGTAACAATGCAATAACACAAATCCGATGCAAAAGCAACAAGAATCTAAAAGACAGAGGAAATACAAAGCAATAAAATTAATAGTATGATACCACTAACATGAGAAAGGGAAAATTGAGAGTAAGTGAAAAGTGAGAATACGTAGATGAGAATGGAGGCGCTGCTGAGAGTGAGCGGAAAAAACTAGATATGATGAGAATGGAGGCGCTACTGAGAGTGAGTGGAAAAAACTAGATATATACATGTGTAATTTTATTTCAAATTAAGGGTACAAATGTAATGTTAATTACTAAAATATTTTTTTAAAAATATAACATGCATAGGCCAGCCTGTTAGTTCTAATAGGCTTTTTTAAAAGGCCTGAGCCTGGCTTGTTTAGTAAAATAGACTTTAAAAAAAGCCTGGGCCTGGGCTTGTGGTCTGTTAAGCTTGGGTTTGGATAAGTCTGAAATAGGCCAAACCTAAGGTCCATGTCAAGGGCCTGGCCTGTTTCCACCCTTAATTTTGTTGTTTCAAGCAAGAAAATGAGTGTGTGTGGATATTGGAGCAATGATATTCATTCAAATAATCATTTACTTACTCTTATCCTTATTATAAAACTAAAATTTGAATTCTTTTGGTCTAAACTATAAGAGCTTACCTTAAATTCTGTCATCATTTAATACAATTTTTCCGATTGTACCTCTACTTATTAACACTTTCTTTCCTAATACTCATTGAATACTCCTAATTATATTTATCTCTGTAATCTCTTCATAAATAAGGATAATATTAAAAAAAATTATATTTAAAACATATTTATAACTTTTAACTAACTTTTAAGTGTTTTTTTAAAAAGCATAATTTAACGGCCAGACTCTTATAGTAAGAATAGGAGGGAGTACTTGAAAGAAATTTAAAGGATATGGGTGTTGGGTATAAATGGTTCCATGAATAAGACTCAAATAATGAACAGTATGTCCCAATCATAAGTTGGGCGCATAGCGCATTATGATACCCAGCTATGTAGATGGAAACTTCTCAGGAATCATGATTATTATTGCACAAGAAACCAAATGACATGTGTACATGTGTTTGTGCGTATGTGGGGTTTTCTTTTTCCAGAACAAATTTTATGTGTATGTGTACATGTGTTCGTGTGTACGTGGGTTTTTTTTTTTTTTTTTGATTCAATGTGTATGTGGGTTTTGCTATGTAATTTCACCAAACTATTCCTTGTCACATCAAGAGGTGTTTAATTATTTCATTAATTATGTGGTAATCATAAAACATCATTTAAAGCTTGATTGGATAAACCTTTTGCGAAAATAGCTTTTATTTCAATTGATTTTTACACAGTATAGTTGAGTTGAAATTAATTAGTATTATTTTATTTATGGTTGGATAGACTTTTATAAAAATAATTCAATTTATCATAAACTTACTTGGATTATATATTGAAAAGTCAGTTATAAAATGTTTAATTATGAATAAAAATATACAAACAAAAGTAGGAATGAACTTGTTTGAAAAAGGCCCATCACTGTAAGAAAAACTCTAATGATCTTTAAAACATCACCTTGTAAAAATCTTAAATGACGATAAAATTACATTCTCAAATGTTGAGACATTACTTTTAATTTTAATCACTAATAATGATTGGTACATGATTTGGCCTTTGTCGGAATGATGCGCCTCGAGGTCAAATGCAAGAAAATATGTGAAACCAAGGCTTGAGCAAAGTGGCTCAACCTCGGGTCGTCTTTCAAAGGAGTCAACTTATTTTGATGCCTAGACTAACCTAAATGCATGAAGAAAGCAATTAAAACCGGGGTTTTGTCATTGAAATGATGTTTTTGATAGTTTTGAGTTAAGAAATGTAAATTGACTTGTTTTTGGCTTTTTAAATTTAGGAAAGCAAAGAAAAGTAGTTTGAAAACTCTTTAATGGTATGGGTTCTTAGTGAAAACTTTGCAATCTTCATAGCTTCTCAAATGAATTGGGAGTTCAAAATCCAAGACCGAATGTTAAAAACCAAAGGCAATCGCCTAAGTCCAATTGACCTAGTTACTAATACGTAATTAGTCAACTAGGCAATTGTTAGAAAATCGCTTGGTAGTGAAAACCCTTAACAACACACAATGAGTCTCCTCTTGAAGGTATAATTTGACCCTTCAAGAATGGATCTAGTGTCTAATGCTAAATGCAAGAAGCAAATGCATTAATCCAATCTAGCAATCCAAAGTAGATAATCAATGCTACCACATCAAATTGTATTATGCCAAGTGATTAACACTAAGGTTTATGCACATAAAAGCAATCGCTAAATTACATACATAACCGAAATCTACCCTTAGAAATAGAAATCATAGCAATTCTTGTTCTAAAATTATATATCAAGCAGAAACAAAAAGGAATCTCTACCAAATACATAATCTAGACAAGAAAGAAGCTAAAGAACTCCCCTAATAAAACATTGAAGCTCCAATTGCATTGTTGCCACCAAGAAACCCCAATTTCTCTAGCCAATCATCCTCTTGAGCCCACAATCAATGAGTGAGAGAAATGCTCCATGAGAAATGAGTGAAACCGGGGTGAATGGGATAATAGAAAGTAAAGATGGTGCTGTCCCAAGCATGAAAAATGGCTGAGAATGTGATGAACGTTGGGTGCTGTGCAGAATCAATTGCTGGGAGGCGAAAATGATGATGAATGCGTGAATGAAGGGGAAGGAATGAATGAGCAAGTGTATGTAGGATTAAGGCCGAGTGGTGTTGGAAGAAAGAAGGATGAAGGATGTGTATTTGGATTGGACAATGGTGTCTAGTATGGAGGCTTGCTGGTTCAAAGATGAATGGCGCTGCAGCTGTGTGTGTAGTGGAGCTCAGGGCTGAATGGAGAAGGAGAAGATGATGGTGGATGGATGGATGATGGTGAAGATGGAAGAAGGTGTGATGATCGAATGAATATGGTGGGAGGAATGGTTAATTCTTGGATGAAGGGGGCTGTTCAAGAATGGCGTGATGGGAGGTGGAAACCGCCGGCCTTGGTGGGGAGATAGAGATTGAGTGGAGGCCGACGGTGGTGGTGTGCGATGGTGGCGAGGTGCGACGGTGGCGAGCTCTTGATGCGATGAAGATGGTGGCTGTGATGTTGTTTCTGTATGTTCTCTCGGGTCTGGGCAGATTTAGGTATTAAAAGGAGGTAAGGGGCTGTTTGGTTGATGAAAATTAAGTCCACAATCTAAGGGTTTTTGTTAGATACCCAAATAAGCTTCCAAACGGGACCCTTACTCATTTAATCTTTATTTAAAAAAATATAGAAATGAACCCAACAATTTTTATTCCATCTTTGCCCTCCTTTAATCTCCCAAATTGCCCAACTTGTCCTTGTCCAGTTGAGATATGCAGTGCCATGGGACTTAGTTGTATTTTCTGAAATTCGAGCACTAAACTGTAATTTTTGGAATTCGGGCACATCTTCAACATGACTTCCTATAATGACAAATTTAAGCACAAATTGTAATATCCCAAGTCCATAAATCAGAAGTGCATGAGTTTAAACCTTAAAATGCTCAATTTAGCACAAAAATGCAATTAACTCAATGTATTGGAACTCTAAATGTAAAAGTGCCTAAATAACCATGTATTAGCCTAGGACAAGTGTTAATTTCCCAAAATTAGTGGTTAGAAACATAAAATAATCAGGTGCAATCAGTACAGGAAATTATTTGTGAGGCCAACTGATAATATGCTTTATAAAATTAAATAATTGATCAAACTAAAATTGGGTTACGTATAAAGTTACACGTACAACCAAATAGGCACTTGTGCTTTGTTTGAAAAGTAATTTTGTCATAATAGGTGAAGTAATTATAAGAAGAGTTTCTTTTCAGACAAAAAAAAAAAAAAAAAAAAAGAAGAAGAAGAGTTTCCTAAAATAAATAGTATTATCCTTGGTCAAAAGTCAAAAGTTGGATTTCATTATTACTGTCTATCCTTAATAAAACATAATATAGTTGATTAATTTAAAAAAATTGAAAATAAATAAATTACTTGAAAACAATTATACTTATCATTTTCTCCAATATAATTTGGCTGCTTTATAAACTAACATATAATTAATATGACACATAAGTATTTCATAGATCGATATGATATAATTAAATAATTATTCAACTTCATTAATCTCTTCAAATCATCATTCAGTTTCATCTTATATTAAAGACCAAATATTATTTATCTTGCTCATGTACTCTTGGCTGTTCCATTTATAAGAGACATGTAGTATAAGAAATTAGTTAAAACTAGCGAAAATTAATAAATATGTCATAAAATGAACTTTTTCCCCCCAACTATACCTTTGTTTGTAAAGAAGCAAGAGAGAAATATATCAATATAAAATGAGAGAAAATACGGAAAAAGAATAATATGGAAAGATAAGAAGAGATAATAAAGATAACGAAAGCGTTAATCAGGGCAAAAATTGTAAAAACACATTAATTAAATATTCATATAACCCCATGCCATGCGTGATGTTATAAAAATAAACAAAACAATTCAAATAACATACTCTACTTTTGTTAAAGGAATGGGCTAGTTTAATACTTGTTTAAAAAGGCAGCTTCTATATTAGATTTATACAAAATCAAATCAAGGTAATTTGACTGCATTAATTTCAAATTTTGACTGCATTAATCTCAGGACATGTATTTCTTCTACTTCCTTTTTTGCTATAAACTCATCTAGTCCTATTTATAAGGGAAAGAGGGAATGTTTTATTTGGTCTTATATATAAGTAACTTCATTAAATATTTCATGTGAATTTACAAATTTACCCTTCATTTATTATATGTTGACTTTGTTTTCTATATAGTATAGTGGATATTAAATATAGATAGAGTAGGAAATTTGTTGGATTTTAATGAAAAGCTAATAAATTTTAAGGTTTTTGTTAATCTGTATGAAACATATTGTAAGTGAGTTATAAATAGAATTAGAGTATTTAACTTTTTCATGGTTGAGAGAGTACTATCTTTATATTTGTCAAATGTATTTTTCAACATGTACAGTTCCTCATATGCTCTAAAATCCGAGCTCCTGTTCAAAAATGATATCTAAGAAGTCAAAAAAAGAAAATCACAGCCATGCTTGGGCTGGATACTCCTTCGTTTTAGTGGTGTAAGGGCAGGTCGAACTAGCAAAATCATTTACCAAAAGAAGATACGTCTTAAGATCGTGACACGTGGCAAGATCTAAGTTCTTAATACACATGGATTCTCTACTACTCAGCCTCAACTCTTGCCCTACATCCGCATAAACCCACTGCAAATCCTCCACGCGCTTATGCAACCACCCATGCAACCTCCCCACGTGGCCCACCCCATCGCCTGACACTTTATCACTCCTGGCCACAAAACCAGGCACTTTCGTAATAACATCATCGGAATTCACTATTCTAAGAATCTTGGTCCCACTTTTCTCCAGCCGCCGCCGGAAAATCTCGTTCCCCACGCGCGGGCCACCAAACGAAACCACTGTCACCATTGGACCATTCTCGTTAAATGTCGTGGCGATATCGTACGCGCTTAGAATCGCGAGTGCGGCTCCCAAACTGTGTCCAGTTATCGTCAAGCTTAATGGCTCATTCCCATAACACTGAATAATTTTCTTTACCTCTTCTCTTACCATTTCCCGTAAACTTGGAGTTTTCTCTGTCTTTGATACGTAAAGACTTAAAAACCCTTTCTCCACCATAGCCATCTCTCCTTCTTTATTGTTACTACTACTACTACAACTATTATTATTATTACCTCCCATATCCTCCGGCAAACTCGTTAAGGAGGCGCGTGCATTTTCCAGCCACTCCAAGCACGTGCTTGTTCCCCTTAAGGAGATCACGACATCACGGCGGCCGAGCCTCGCTATCTCGTCCTTGTCTTGACATACCGCCACGTAACCTATCCAACTAGATAGATTGAGCTTCCATGGCATATTGTCGACCCATTTGGGGAGGCGAACGCCGCACGTGGCGCGGAGGTTTCGGGTTATCCGGTAGCCGGATTTTTGGACCCCGGACCGGGTAAGGAGCGAGCGCTTGGGGAACCGGCTCATGGCGTACGTCGGAGAAGACATGTCAAAGTCGAAGGAACGGTAGGCAGCGTCGACGAACTGGCCGTACCGGAGGATCTCGTGGCGGAGCGTGTCGTCGAGCGGGTCGAGCATGCCGTCCCAGTTGTTGATCCCTTGGTATTGCATCCACTTCCGGCCTAGCCGCGGCGAGTCGCATTGCGCCGGCGAGTCGTGCCGGAGCCGGCCCCACGAGAGGTGGGACTTCTTGAACGGCATGTTCGTCGTGGTGGTCGCCGTGGTGGTTGACTTGAGTTGGAAGGTATTTAAGGAGTTATTAGGCATTAAAGTGGAAGAAGGTTGGTGAGAAGCTCGAAGAGGGAGCCTCATAGTAGTGGACAAGAAAAAGAAGTAGAAAAGAGAGAGTAGAGACTCTAGTGGAGAGAGAGGTATCTCACTCTGTGGTTTATGAATAATGATGCCATGAGTGTTATATGGTTGATAATGATCATTCCATATTTATATATATCTGTGTGTATATATATGAATGTAATAAATGTTTGTTCAAAAAAAAAAAAATATAAATGCAATGAATGTATATAAATGTTTAAAATGGAGGAAAGGGGAGGACGTGGACGGTGGAGAGCGAGTGGGAGTAACTGAAAAACGGCTACGGATTGGGGAAAATAAGGAGTGACGTAAGTGGGGGTGGGTCCCACAGATCAGAATGTGAAGATAACGACAATTAGCTTTCCGCCCACAGGGAGGAACGTGAATTGAGTTTTTTCGACAAACTTAAAAGACTTCAGCAAAAGGTACCAAGCCGCGTTACGCAGTGATGATCAAGCAGCGTAAAATAAGTCAAACAAGAATATATACTTTCAAGGTTCTTCTTTTGATAACATATACTTTCAAGGTTCTAAATATAAGGATTAGTTATGGTTAACTATTTGTCTTAAATATAAAACATTTCTTTATTTTTCTTTGTTTATATTTATATTTTTTTTTTAAACTAATTTACCTTACTTATAATTTGATGTTATAAAAAAATTTTTAGAGATCATGTAAAACATATTTTAGCTACTTTAATATCTCTGAATTCGTCAACTAGACTTTATTCTACGAGCTGTCAGATATAATGCATTAACGCTTTCGTTTTTGTTTACGTTGAAAATTACTCATCTGGTCCTATTTATAAGTCACTTTCAACATATTTCACACAGACCAAGGAAAACCTTAAAATTTATTAATTTTCCACTAAAATCCAACAAATTTACAACTTTACCCATATTAATTATCCATTATACTACATGAAAATAAAGTCAACACATAATAAATGAAGGGTAAACTTGTACATTCATGCTTAATATTTAATTAAGTGACTTATATATATGACCAAATAAAACATTTTCTCTCTACCCTATAAATAAGACCAGAGGAATAGTTTATAATAAGTAGCATTATTTAATATCAAAAGTATATATTCTTGTAAAAAAGGAGGTTCCATTAATTAGTTCTTGTATTGCGTGCTTAGTTTCTGAGAACTACGGTAAAAAAGTTATTGCTAATTAAAGCCACCCGTATATATGATGCATAACGACTAAATTATGAAAAGAGTCACTACTATAAAAAGAGGTTTCTAAGTCTGTTATATTGAGGTTTTCACGTCACTTTTTTATATGACGTTAAAACAAGTGACTTAGAAAAAATGAACTTTTTATGTCACTAAAAATAACGGACGTGAAATGTCAGAGTTTTCATGTCACAAATTATACAAAAAAGAGACGTTAAAAGTCCCACAAAAGCCCTCTCTCAAAGTCGGTCGTCGGACTTTTTATGTCACTAATTATATAATAAGGGATGTGGAAAGTCCTGGCCTGGACTTTCCATGTCACTCATTATCCTAATAAGGGACGTGGAAAGTCTGGGCCAGACTTTCCACGTCGCCCAGACTTTTCACGTCCCTTATTAGGATAATGAGTGACACGGAAAGTCTGGCTTGGACTTTCCACGTCCCTTATTATATAATAAGGGACGTGGAAAGTCCAATTTTTTTTTAAAAAAAATAAGAGGTATTTTTTTTATTGGAATCGAAAAATGCCTCAGACATGAATATTTAAGTTATAAAACAAGGGCAATTTTTTATATTGGAATCACCCATAATCTAAAAAAAAGCCTCTATATGAACATTTGAAGTAAAATAGGATAGTTATCAGTCACAGCTATGAAACTGCAACATAAGAAATATATGTCCATTACAAGATGATCCATAAGTATTATAGGTACACAAGCATATCATCAAATATAAAGACAGTATCACCAAATAATAAAACATTCCAATACCATAAATGCAATCAAAATTGCATAGCAAGGTTGATAGGAAACTATTAGCTGCTGGAATAGACCAAGAAAAGATCGACATTACTTTTGCTTTAAGTACAGGGCTTCCTGGGTTGACTCTTGATTCTTGATCAACATTTTCAACCCCAACAGTATCTGTATTCAAGTAGAACATGAATGTGAAGAGAAAAGAGAATAAAGGAAAACATAAATGCACAGAATTTGCTGTCTCAAATATGGAAGAGCAACAACCAAAGGAGCAAGCACAAGCTAAATTAATTTGTGATCTATCAACTTACAATATAAATGTTGCGGCATGATATGAAGTGTTAAATGGGTTGTTGGGGTATTGTTTAGGTTAATTATAAGAACATCCAAATTCAATTTAGATCAACAGTAAGAAACTTAGTAGATATTCCTTCTAGTGGCATAACCAAACAAATATAAAAGGGGCCGTATTTAAGTACATCCAAGACACTAAAGGATGCCCATGTTCAAACAATGGTTACAGATTAAAAAAATAAACTTGAATTAATCTTATGCCAATAGAGGACAGAGAACATTTAACTAATACGAAGAATCACAACTTGGTAGTCTTGCAGCACACACACGAACACGCAGGCACACACATATAAAAACAATAACACACACCAATAAAAGTAAAGAAAAAAAGAGGATCAGCTGAAGGCATAGAAAAGAATATTAGTTAACAATTTTAATATAGAGTCATTCCAGCTCATCATTTGTGACAAAAATGCAACAAAACTCTCCACAAGTGAGTGTCAAACAAAACATTTAATGCTCCACAAATCATGCTCCAAAAAATCAAATACAAACATAACATATTGATCTCACCTGGCGTAAGTAAATTTAGTAACTAAGAAAGCTAACAGGGGGAAAATCACTACACCTAGACATGCCTAAGATGTTGGCTACATAATTTATGCTGTCATTATTTCAATACCATGAACACAGGCACAAATTATGCTGTCATTGTCCCAATAAAATGAGATAGCTAACAAGAGGGGGAAAACCGTTATTACTAGACATAAATAAAATGTTCACTACATAAATTTCATTATTTTAGTAATATAAGAATGCTAACAAAAAAAATATCACAGCTCACTTAGGCAAAACAAAGCTGTTGACTACAAAAATTATGCTTTCACTACTTCAATAAAATATGAGAATACTAACAGAAGATATACCACAGAACAAAATCCTTTCAGCTGAATCACTAAATCATAAAAGATGCAGTACCTCCTTTGGATTGTCAAAACCATTGTTGTTAAACTCGCGAGTTGACACTCCGATTTTACCGTTTTTACGGCTCTACCTAACCAAAACGTGTCACGAGTCACTTAAATTTGTACTGGGTGTAAACTCGGTAAAAACTCACGAGTTTACATGCTGAATTCACCGTTTTTACGTTTCTACCTTATAGAAATTTGTGTTAACTTGTTATAAATATCAAGTTTATTATTTTTATTTAACCATATTCAATGAATTTATATATAAATTTCATAGAAATTTGTTTATTGAGTGAGATAAAGTATGAATGTTGATATATTTTTGAAGAATTAAATAACACATATAAATGGCTCTGAAATATCCGAATACATTCATTGATCATCTAGGGTTTAATATATACAAGTGTTCAGCCCTTAGAAGTCTCCAACTGGTCGAACAGATCTGCCTCCTAATTTTTCTAACTAGCCGAAACATATGGCCTGAATTATTTAACAGGATTACAAATAATAAATCCTAACAAACTTACAAAATAAAGATATTCCAATATATCATAGATAAATACTAATATTATCTAACAACTTGCTACTAAAAAATAGGGATCTAACAACACTCCCCCTCAAGTTGGCACATACAAATCAAACATGGCCAACTTGCCAACAAAATATTCGAATTTTTCTCTAGCCAGACCCTTGGTGAACACGTCTGATGTTTGCTCTTTTGTCGGAACATATCTGAGGTCAATAACGCCTTCATCTATCTTGTCACGCACAAAATGCCGATCAATTTCAACATGCTTCATTCGATCATGTTGTACAGGATTTAGAGCAATACTGATAGCTGCCCTATTATCTGATAACAAACGGATTGGTAATGTCAGGGCCAATTTTAATTCTTCTAACACACGTTTAATCCATATCCCTTCACAAATACCAAGAGCAATAGCTCTCAACTCAGCCTCTGCACTACTTCTTGAGACAACCGGTTGTTTTTTACTCCTCCAAGTCACTAAATTACCCCAGACAAATGTGCAGTACCCAGAGGTAGATCTTCTATCCTCTTGATCACCTGCCCAGTCAGCGTCTGTGAATAACACAGTTTCCCTAGAATCTGATTTCCTAAACAGTAGGCCACGTCCTGGAGATCCTTTTAAGTACCGTAGGATTCGATAAACTTCGTTCAAATGTTTTTGCTTTGGGTTGTGAGAATGTTGACTCACCACCCCAACAGCATATGCTATGTCAGGCCGTGTATGTGATAGATAAAGAAGCTTTCCAACCATCCTTTGGTATCTCCTTATATCCACAGGTTTCCCTAGATCACCTTCATCTCGTATCTTGTCAGCCCGAATTGGGGTGTCACTAGGTCTACATCCCAACATTCCTGTTTCTGTTAACAAGTCCAGGATGTATTTTCTTTGGGAGATATAAATCCCTGTCTTGGATCTAGCAACCTCCATTCCCAAGAAATACTTCATCTCTCCCAAGTCTTTAACCTGGAATTGCTGATTTAGAGCTGATTTCACACGCATAATTTCATCTGGATCATCCCCTGTTAAGATTATATCATCAACGTACACTGAGAGAACCACAATCTTACCCTTTGCATGCTTAAAGAAGAGTGTGTGGTCACTCTGCCCTTGAGTGTATCCCTGTGACTTTAGGACACTGGTGAATTTCTCAAACCACGCTCTTGGGGATTGCTTTAAGCCATACAACGACTTCTTTAGTCTACAAACCTGATCATCCTCCTTAGAGAATCCAGGGGGCATCTTCATGTATACTTCCTCCTTAAGATCACCATTTAAGAACGCATTTTTTACGTCCATTTGGTGCAATGGCCAATCAAGGTTGGCAGCAATTGAGAGAAGAACTCTAATGGTATTGAGTTTGGCCACAGGAGCAAATGTTTCATTGTAATCCATCCCGTATTTTTGAGAAAAACCTTTAGCTACCAGTCTCGCCTTGTATTTCTCAAGGCTACCATCAGCTTTGTACTTAAGATTGAACACCCATTTGCACCCCACTGCTCGTTTTCCCTTAGGAAGTTTGACAACATCCCAAGTCTCATTATTTTCTAGTGCATTCATCTCCTCCAACACTGCCTTCTTCCATTCAGGAATAGTGAGAGCATCATATATATTCCGTGGTGCCTGCACAGTATCAAGGTGTGTGACAAAGGCATGATGTTTAGGATTAAGTGCCTGGTATGACACAAATCTCTCTATTGGGTGCTTCGTGCATGCTCTTGGCTGTTTTCTCTTTGCAATTGGCACATTCAGGTCTGAATCTCCCCCTCCACCGTTGCCATCTTCCACATCTTGAGGACTTTCCAGCGGTTCAGGTTCATGGGGCTGTTCAGGTTCTTGAGGACCCATACCTGTCAAGTTCCTGCGTGTGTATACCTGTTTTATGTGCCGTCTAGTATCTCTCTTAGGGCTCTTAATTTTTGTACACTCTTGTGGCCCCAAATCAGACTTGTTTGTTGTAGTTTCTGTTTCAAACGTAGGGAAGGGAGCAAATAAGCTATTGTTTGCAGATTCAGTTAAAGGATCAGATCCTAAATCTTTGGAGTCAATTTCGGGTGGTTCTAAATAATTGGGATGTGCTTCTGAAATCTTAAATAGATCAGAAAAAACATGTTGAGGATCTGACTTATACATATTTTTCTCCCCCTGAGCCGAAACAGTCAAGTAAAATGGAACTTTCTCATTAAATGTGACATCCATTGACACATATAATCTCTTGTTTAAAGGATCATAACACTTATATCCTTTTTGCGTTCCAGAGGGGCCTAGATAAATGCATTTGACAGCCCTAGGATCAAGCTTAGAGACATTATGAATATGGACATAGCTCACACAACCAAATACCCTTAATGGTAGGTTATTTTCCAAATAGGGAATATTAAAAAAATTGTTGAGAACCTGAAGAGGAGTCCTATATGATAAAGGCCTGCTAGGCATCCTATTTATCAGGTAGGTTGCCCCAAGAATAGCATCATCCCAATAAAATTTAGGCACATTTTTTCCAAACATAAGGGCTCTGGCCGTTTCAAGGATATGTCTATTCTTACGTTCAGCTATGCCATTCTGCTGAGGGGTATTAGGGCATGAACTCTTATGTAAAATCCCATTATCTTGAAGAAATATTTTAAATGGCTGATTAAAATATTCTGTCCCATTATCGGTATGGAAAATTTGGATTTTACTTTTAAATTGATTTTCAATCATGTGATAAAAATCAACAAACGTTTGAAAGGCCTCACTTTTATGTTTCAGCAAATAAACCCAGGTGACCCTCGTATGATCATCAATGAAACTCATAAACCATCTTGAGTTCATTCGGCTTGGGATACGGCTGGGCCCCCATAAATCACTATGTATAATAGTGAAAGGACTCGTTTCCTTATATGGAATTCTAGGGAAGGAATTGCGCTGATGTTTAGCTAATTCACAAGATTCACATTTAAAATCAGAACAATTTTTATTTGAAACAAGGTTTGGAAACAATTTCAACAAATAATCATAACTAGGATGTCCTAATCTTTGGTGCCATAACTCCAATTCGCTAGCCCTAGGGAGAGACACTTTATTACAGGATTTAAGAACACGCTTTTGACTTTCATTCAGGTAGTAGAGTCCATCAAGTTCCTTAGCAACCCCAATCTTCGTCCCCGTCAGTAGGTCCTGAAAAATGCAGTGAGTAGCAAAAAAATTAACCTGACATCTTGCATTCTTGGCCAACTGACTAACAGATAATAAATTGCATTTTAAACTAGGAACATAAAGGACTCCATGAACTGTAAGAGTAGGGGTAACTCGTGCATTCCCAATGCCAAGAATTGGGCAATTTGAAGCATCGGCTATTTTAACAAAGAGTTTGGTTTTAATAGAAACATAGTCAGTTAAAACTGAGAAATCATCTGTCATATGGTCAGAGGCTCCAGAGTCTAATACCCAACATTTTCCTGGATTCATACCTTTGACAGTAGCCAAGGCTTTGTAGAAATTACCTCGCTGTACAACAGTAGCTGTGGGTTGTTTTTGTCCCATCTCTAACACTGCAAGGCGTTCCAGAATTTTATTCAAGGAATCTGCATTTCTTGGTTCATCCTCCTCACCTTTAGCAGCCTCTACCATGTACCCTTTACCACGTTGCTTCTTAGACTTCCAGTTAGCTGGTTTGCCATGGATCTCCCAGCATTTATCCCTAGTATGCCCAATCTTTTTACAATGATCACAGACCGGCTTACTTCCAGGGCGTTCCTCCAGAGATTTAGAGACAAGGGCAGATGCATTCTCCTTAGAAACTGACCAAGAGTTCTGATCATCCTTCATCATGACTTTCTTCCTGGATTCTTCTCCACGGAGAAGAGAGTATGCTGCCCGAACAGTTGGAAGAGGATCCTGGCTTAAGATTCTGCCCCGGATGTCATCAAATGAGGGATTGAGACCAGCAAGAAGTTCAAACAACCTCTCTTTCTCCGTTTTCTTCCTCAACCCAGCAGCATGTGTGGCACAACATGGACTCTCATCATTCAACAAATCCAGTTCTTGCCACAATGTTGTCTTGGTGATGTAGTAATCACCTAATGAAAGGGTATTTTGCTTCAAATCCCAGAGTTTTGATTTGAGCTCGAATACCAGAGAAGCATTCTCTCCTTCTCCAAACGCTTCCTTCACAGCCAGCCACATCTCACTTGCAGGTGATAAGAACATGAAACAGCGTTTTAAGGGAGGAGTCATTGCATTAATCAACCACGAGCACACCATCGCATCTTCAGCCTTCCAAGCCTTTAAAGCCTTCGAGTTTGATGAGGGGGGCGCTGGGGTTTCTCCATTAATGTGGCCAAGCTTGTCTCGGCCTTCCAGAGCCAATTTCATAGATTGGGACCACTCCAAATAATTGTTACCGGACAATTTCTCAGACACAATCAACACACCAGAATTTTCGAATCCAGTGGCAGTGGAACGCTGTGATTCAGTGCCTGCATATTCTCCAGTTGCAGCGGAAGTTTTTGGGGTCCCCTGCTCTTTAGATGAAACTGATTCTGGTTCGGATGAAGCCATTTAAGATTAATTCTTCAGTATTGCTCTGATACCATGAAGAATTAAATAACACATATAAATGGCTCTGAAATATCCGAATACATTCATTGATCATCTAGGGTTTAATATATACAAGTGTTCAGCCCTTAGAAGTCTCCAACTGGTCGAACAGATCTGCCTCCTAATTTTTCTAACTAGCCGAAACATATGGCCTGAATTATTTAACAGGATTACAAATAATAAATCCTAACAAACTTACAAAATAAAGATATTCCAATATATCATAGATAAATACTAATATTATCTAACAACTTGCTACTAAAAAATAGGGATCTAACAACAATTTTATATCAACTATTTATATTTAAAATATCTTCAAGTCAAATTATTATTATTTTTGTATTTCTTATTTAATTATATATTGAAAACACGTATTTATTAATAAAGGTAAACTCTTACGAGTCTACGATTCGAGTTTACGATCCGATTTTACATTCTCCTCACGAGTTTACTTAAACTCACGTGTTTGACAACCTTGGTCAAAACCCTTTAACTTGTTTTCAATCAAATTTTCCATAAATTTTATGTACCCTATGAAGCCCATCACTGGGATCTTTGCAGGAAACCATAGAAAGCAACAAGCTCGAGAGACAAAAACATAACATAACCGCATTCATCTTGTTTAAAACCTACAGGCGCATTAAGCAAAAAAAGAGTACAGTGACTATAGCTGGCCATTATCCAGAAAACTCTACAAATCATATGGAGGACAAAATGATAAGTCCATGAATAAGAGTCATATGGGTATTGTAAATACGCTAATACTAACAAGCATCTTTCCTATGAGAATCACAAATCTCCAGAAAATTAAAAACACCTTGAGAATAAAGATATAGGCAAGGCAAAATAGACCAAGCTTTATTAAGTAATTCCTTCATTTAAGAAGAAACACAAATGATAATGGACAGTAGCATACCTCATTTGCAATGCCATACTTGGCACAGTTGATAGCAAAACGAGTAGCAGCTCCTCCATGGATTGGAGTCTTAGGATCATCATCATCATCATCATCATAAAGGCAAACAGCTCTACGTTTCCTCTTTAATGGCTTTTCTACTGCATTATTTACATCACTTTCCAACTTAACAGAGCTCCTATCTATTTTTCCATTTGAAGCAGGACTAGTAGAATCAGACATGACTTGTTGGACTTTGTGCATTGAAATCAAGATTGCGCTCCACCAAATAAGATGAAAATTTTCCAGAAATCATAAAACAAGTCAATACAACACAAGGAGGACTCTTCAGTTTTTGTTTGCTATGTATAAGCTATGACAATTAGGTAATAGTAAAATACGAAATTAAGTAAAATGATACAATTGCTATCCAAAAATCCATTTTCCATTCATCAAATCTAACACTAGTCGAACCATATTCATAGAACCCTAAACAGAAAATATAAGAGGGAAAAGAACAAGTGAAGGAGAAATCACATACAAGTCGAACAAAGCCTCGGTGAGGAAGTGACCTTTCATTGTTAACATTGAAGTTCATCGATCTCTTTACAGAGTTCATTCTCCGTCTTCTCCATGGCAGTACTTCCCATTGAAGCCGCCGATTCGAGAAAGTTAAGGAAGTAGAGACACAGACACAGTATCACCAGATAGAAGAAGAGATCGTACGGGCGTATTGACTTGGCCTATCATAGAAAAATCGAAGGAAGAGAGAACAGCAAAAACTCACCCAATCAAAGGAAGAAAGTGAAGGAAGAAATCACCATAACTCACCCAATCGAAGAAAGAGAAGACAAAGGTGAAGAGGATGCTGTTGCAAAGCAAGGAATGGGGTTCCTCCTACATCGACCCCCTCCTTTGTTTCTCTGATCTCTCTCTAATCTCTCTTGCTTAGACAGTGATCGCTGGCCACTCTCGGCTCGAACAGAAAGAAAGAGGAGAAGGGAGCAGCATTGGTGAAGATGCAGACCGGCGATGGTGATGGTAGTGGGCGGTGGTGATGCGCGAGGGAGGAGAAGAATGGTCGGGATGAAGATTAGGGTTCGATGGAGAAAGCCACAGATGGTGAGAATTGAGGAGGATGACGTGAATACTTATCTCTCTAAATTAAAAAAAAAAAGAAACAACGTCACTCTTTAAAGATGAGTGACATTGTTTCTAGGAATCCACGTCACTCATTTTAAAATGAATGACGTCGTTTCTAGAAACAACGTCACTCACTAAAAATGAGTGACGTTGTTAGAAACGACGTCCCTAATTTTTATAATTAGGGACGTTGTTTCTTCCTCATTTATCAATTAATTACAAAATTGCCATTGTCTTCTTTTTAACGTCAGTTATATAAATATTGGACATTAATTAGTGACATTAAAAGGGTTTTTTGTAGTAGTGAGTTACAGAATTGAATCATTGTTGTCTGACTTGGTATGAAGTTACTACAAATTGTATTCTAAAACCATAAAATATAGTGACAAGTTTTATAGAATTATATGAGAAGATTAATTATATATATATATATAAATGTATGCTGTACCTTTTAGGAGTCAATCCCAAGCTATATTAGTCTTAGGAAGGTCATTAAAGCTTTACAAGAGATTGAAGCTAAGTTATCAAAATAATACCATTTTTAATGCTTTACTTTACTTGCTTTAAATAATTTGGGATTCAAAAATCTTTTAGTAACTTTGAAAAATTATGACTAGTTATGAAGAAATGATTTTTTTGGGAAATCTCAAATAAATACCAAATGAATATCTAAATTCCAAAAAGCTCCCTCCAATAAGCTCTCTCTCTCTCTCTCTCACATCCTCACCCCCACCATCCTGCCTCCCTATTTTTGATGAACCACCAAGGAACCAAAACACAAGGTAAGGTGTGAATTTCTCTCCGACGAAGCAAATCCTCCCAATCCGAGGCTAAGACGCAAATAAAACCCAAATAGGAAATCGAAGCGAGAGAAAGTAGGAAGATGCAGATGTTACATGGTGTTGGTTCGGCTTTGGTTTGAAAGGTAGTGTTTAAAATTAAGATAAGCAGATGGGAAATGGAAGCAAAAGAAGGTAGGATGATGAAGGAGGTAGAGAAGGTAAAAGGGACTTTCGGCGGCGACTAAAAATGTTGTCGCTAAAAGTTATGGCTTTCATGGCGACATTATGGGTCACCCCAAAAGAGTTACACTTTCAGCAGTAACCAAAAAGTCGCCGCTAATGTGTACGTATTAGCGGCAACTTGATAAAGTTGTAGCTGGAACTTAACTTTCAGCGGCGACATTTTTTCCCCCGCTGAAAGTGTACATTTTTAACAGCGACTTTTTATGGTCACTGTTGATGTTCTTATAGGTGGCGACTCTTTTGTCACCACAAAAAGTCATTCAAAAAAAAAAACACACCACACATCATCCCTTTAGGAATCGAATTAGGGTCCTTTACATACTTGCCCATCATTTAAGCCAACTAAACCAACTATTTTGGGTGAAACTTCATCAAAATTTTTATATTATTGCTTTAGAAATCAAATTTCCAACATGAAACTTTGGTTCTCAATCCCCAAATTTTCCCTCGTTTTCCAGTGAAACGCATTGCCTAAATTTTCCCCAAATTTCTAAAGCCCTAATCACCATCACCACTTCTCTCTTTTCTCCCGCGATCCAACCCCCCTGTTCCTTCGACCATTATTCCTTAAACCAACAAGAATGAGAGAGGTCTAAGCCAACAAGGATGAGAGAGAAGAAGGAAGCGATTTCACCCGCCACCTGCTGATTCACAGTGTAAAGTTCCTTTCCTTCCTTACATTTTTTTGTTTCAGTTTCTTTTTCTCTTTACTTTCTGATTTGCCTACTGCCACTCATGATCGAACAAGAAGAGGAAGAAGGAAGCGATTGCAGAAGGTGAAGGAATTTGGAGCTCTTATTTGAAAAATTGATGGAAAATCACTCGTGAAGGTCCGAATCGCAAAGACATCGCCTCCTTCTAATTTGTAAGTTCCTCCATTTTTTACCCAAAAGAAATTAGTAGTTACGCCATCTTAATCTCCACTTTTTCTTATTTGCTTGCTCATGCTCTACAATCTCAGGCTCGAAGCTCACCACTTGTCGCTCTTCCATTTTCGCCTTCTCTTCTATGAGCCTCCTCTCTCTTCTTCATTAGCACACCTTCAAATATGCTTCCATACCTGACTAAAATCTTATGGAAAATCCAAAAGCATAGCTAAGTTAAGTTTCATTGTTATTTTTGCTCTGAATTATTCAAATAGTGTAGTAAGCCTTGAGAGTTGAGATCAGGTTTGTACATTTCCTATCTGAACTTGGAAAAGTCCACATTTTCTGTAAGTAAATTAGCTTATATTATCTAGAAAATTATGTATGTTGATCTGCAATTTGTGCTCACATCTGAGTGCACTTATAGGCTGTATTTTATATGCTGAATCAGGCTACATCTAATTGGAATTTTGAGCTAAATTGTTGTGATTGTGATTGTAATTGAAATTGTTTGTTGTGTATTTGGTTTTATCTTGTTGATTTGCTGTAGTTTTATTGGGTTAATAATCTTTACCCTTGTTAATCTACTGTTAAATTCTTGGAATATAGGATTATGTCTTTTCTTGTGTTTCTAAATCTACTAATAGGAATAAACTATTTCTCAAGATAGCTGCATGACTTTGTTCTTCTGAATCCAAGAGTCTGAGAAGTTCATAATTACGGTACTAGATTAGATTAAGGTACTAGTAGGAAAATGACTTTGTAAAATTTTTGGAATATAGGATCAGCAAGATCCTCAACAATTTCAATTTTTCTTTCTTTCATTTCAGTTCAAAACAAAAGGAATATAGGAGAATATATCATTGCAAAAGAGACCTGCTATCAAAGCCAAGGAATAGTTTATCATTTGCACAATTTTACCATGAATGTTAACAATTTTTCTCTTGAATGTGGATTTTTCTCACATCATTTGAAAGGCATGCATAATGCGGGCTTTAAAAGTATGCAGATTCATTCAAAGGTCAACTTCACATCAAATGAATCCAAGATTCTTTCAAAGTTATTGCTTAGTATTTTCTTTTGAGTGAAGTTGACCTTTGAGAAAATGCTGGCATAAATTGTGAAAATTGTTGGCATAAATTTTTCTAATATCAGTACTCATGTTGACCTTTGAAATTTATTACTTAATATTTTCCTTTGAAAGTCTCTCAGTGATCTGAATTTAGATATTGTATTATTTAACTTTAATTATCTATCTTGAGCTTATCATGTTTTAATAATGGACAAAAGTTAGTTAAACATTAAAGACAGAGGCAATTTGGCATACATTAGAGGAGTCAAAAGTTTTGTTGAATGGGCTTTTACTGAAAATGGGGTGACAACCAAAATGTGTTGTCCTTGTAAAAAATGTAAGAACATTACATTCAAATTGAGAATAGACGTTAAACTAGACTAACTAAGTAAAGGATTTTGGCCTAGTTACATGGTGTGGGCCTTGCATGGGGAAACTACCAAATTTCAAAGTGATTGTGAGACTTCAAGTAGAGTGGTAGAAAATGACACTTATGAGGAGGAAAATCGTAAAAAGATGGTATGTGATGCATATGAAATTACTTCTTTGAATGATGCAAACATAAGAAGTGAAAGTGAAGAGCCGAATGTGAATACTCAATTTTTTTGACTTGTTAAAAGATGCAGAGACAGAACTTTATCCAAGTTGTGGCAAAGAGTCCAAATTGTGTTTCATTGTAAAGTTATTTCAAGTGAAGTATCTTAGCCATTGGAACAATAAATCCAAGGATTTATTGTTCACCCTATTGAAAGAAGCTTTTCCCACAATCTTTAATCCCACAATCATTCTATGAAACTACGAAGATAATTCATGATATAGGTTTAGATTATAAGAAAATTGATGCTTGTGAAAATGATTGCATATTATATTGGAGAGAGCATGCAAATGCAAAATCATGCCCTAAGTGCAAAGCTCCCAAGTGGAAGTTAAATAAGAAGGAATGAAAAAATATTCCTCATAAATTTATTTTCCAATATTACCTAGACTTCAAAGGCTTTATATGGTAAGAGAAACTGCAAAACAAATGGGTGGCATAAGGAGAAATGTGTTAATGATAATGTAATGAGGCATCTCGCTAATTCTCTTGCTTGGAAATACTTTGAACAGCAATTCCATAGCTTCTCCATTAATCCAAGAAGTGTCCGGCTATGTTTAGCAAGTGATTGTTTTCAACCTTTTGGGAATATGAGTGGTAATCATAGCATTTGGTCCGTTGTATTAGTGCCATATAACTTTCCACCATGGATTTGCAATGAAGAGCCTTTATTTTATGATGACACTTCTTATTCCTAGTCTAAAGTGTCCAGGTGATGAAATAGACATTTACTTATAACCAATGATAGAAGAGCTAAAACAGTTGTGGGAATAAGGGGTGGAAACATATTATGCACACTCACAATCAAATTTCAACATGCACGCTGCAATATTACGGACAATAAATGACTTTCCCACATATGGAAATCTATCGCGGTGGTCAACGAAAGGTAAGCTTGCATGTACGTGTTGCACAAAGACACATATTGCATTTCATTAAGGAATAAGTTAGATTTCATGGGTCATCGATGCTTTCTTCTACAAAGTCACCCATGGCATAAAGATGTGATATCATTTGATGGGAATGAAGAACATAGGGCTCCACCAATTTCTTTAAGTGGAGATTAAGTGTTTATACAGTTACAACAATTGGGTGACATTTCGTTTGGAAAATGTCATAAATGAAAGTGCCATATAGAGACTACGTCTTACAATTAGAGGGAAAAAAGAATTTTTTCCAGTTGCCCTATTGGAAAGCGTTGTTGATACGACACAATCTTGACGTGACGCATATAGAAAGTAATATTTCTCATAATATTGTGTCAAGGTAATGGATTTGGTTGAAAAAATGAAGGACACAATAAAGAATAGATATGATTTGATGGACTTGGGTATTAGGAGTAATTTACATCCGGTTCATGATGGTAACCATTTTTTAAAGCCCTTTTTTACAAATTGCCACCAAAAAAGAAACTAGCTCTTTGCAAATTCTTAGCCAACATAAAGCTACCTGATGCATTTGCATCTAAGATTTCCATATGTGTCAACATCAATGTGCGGAAAATAATTGGTTTGAAGTGTCATGATCATCATGTGCTATTGCAAGAGCTATTTCCTATTGCAATTCATGGACTATTACCTCCTAAAGTGTGTGAACCAATTATAGAAATAGGAAGGTTTTTTAAGAACATTTCTTCTAAGTATTTAACATGTGAAGAATTTGATAAGCTTCAAAGCCAAATAGTATAAACCTTATGCAAGTTAGAGGCTATCTTCCCACCTGCCTTCTTCAATGTCATGGTTCACTTGCCAATACATTTAGCAAGAAAAGCAAAACTTGGTGGGCCATTCAATATCGTTGGAGTATCCCATAGAAAGGTAAGATGCTTTAATAGGCCATCTTACCATTACATTCATATTGTTAAATACCATTTAAATCTAAGATACTTTTTTGTTATAGGATATTTGGTAGATGAAAGTCTCACATTTTGCTCACGGTACTTCCAAGATTTTCCTACAAAATTTAATGTGCAATGTAGAAATAATGTAAATGATGTTGACATCAATTATGACCTATCAATATTCAGAGAAGTAGTAAACCTAGGTGACATTATGATACAATCTCTCTTTCCCATGAAGAGTTTGTCAAGCGAGAATGTATATTCTCCAAAATTGTGAAGAAGTTTGGCCATTGATAGAGTAAGTATGCCTTACTTAAATATGGTGTATTTGAAATCTATATTTTTCTTACTTGTGAAAAATGTATAGGGAATATAAGAATATGCTTGAATGCCAACAAGTATCAATGAGTGAGCAAAGACAATATGAGGAGTTTCATGATTGGTTACATTCCTAAGTAAGTGTTAGTATTTTGATACTAGAAAGAACGTATTAATTTTTATTAGTATACGACCATTCAAGGAAATTCAAATGATGAACTTGATAGTTTATCCATAGGTCCTTTGAAGTTGGTGAGGCTTTATTCCATGTTTATAGGCAATGGATTTCTCTTCCACACAAAAGATCGGGGATACGGAAAAATCTCAAAATAGTGGAGTTATGGTAAAGGGTGATTATGCTAATGCGGATAAAGAATATTATGGTGTGTTAGAGCATATGAGTTGTCTTATTTAGGGAATAAGAAAATATACTTGTTTAAGTGACATTGGTGGGACATGTCTAACTTAGACAAAGGATATATGGTTGACAAGCATGGGTTCACAAGTATTGGCACTCAATATTCATTACAAACTGATGAACCATTTGTTTTATCATCTAAAGCGGAACAAGTTTTCTATGTTGATGACATTGTTCATCCAGGTTGCTTGTTGTTATAAGAACTAATCCATAAGACTTATTCAATATGCCAAATGTGAATGATTATGATGATGATGATGTTAGTGGGGGAACGTTATTACATTTGATGAAGACGCTTAACAACAATTGGTAGTTGACTTCAATATTAATGCTACAAGTCCGAGGTTCCTGATATTTTCATTGAATTAGGTGATGATGTTGTATTACCACAAACTTCTATGGAAGCAGGAGCACCATCACATAGAAGTATTCGCAGTACCATGGAATTCATATTTATTGATGATGGTGAAACTTATTTCCATCTCATGAAGATAATGATGAGAAGGATGTGCTTGATGATAATAATAGTGATAGTGAAGAAGAAAGTGACACAATTGGTGAAGTGGAAGAGAGTAACTCAAAATATATCCATAGTAGTGATAACTTCTCAGAAGAATCAATTGAATGAATTTAGTGTCCTCATCAATGGTAGTTTTAGTTATAATTACTTAAATGTGTTTTTATACTTCACTGCTTTTTAGAAAATATGCTAATTTTTGTACATTCTTGTAGGATATGTCAGGACTTCGAGGAAGATGAGGTGAGAGATCTCATTTACTCTTGAGAGAACATGGCTCATTTAGTAGTGTCAATACTTGCTCCATACCACATAAAGAGCAGACAATGCATGTAGTGGTAATACTCAACATGAGGATAAACCTGACAACTTCCCTCTAAATGAAAATAGTAGTGCAGGTAAATTTTGTTGTTAAGAAATGAATGCCTATTTCTGTGGTTTGTTGGTAGTTTAACTTTGGTTTGCAATATGTCATATGTGATGTTTATGAACATCTTGTTTGCTGCATATTGTTTTGTTTAGCTATAACTTGATTTTATTGACACTAACTTGATTTTACTAACACTTAACCTTTATTTTTTAATGTTTAACACATGTTTTAATTGTTTTATTCGAATGATAGGATCTTCTCGAACAATCATTAAAAAGAGAGGAGTACATAGATCAATCAACGAGGACTTGGGAACAAGATTTTCAAATATTCGAGTTCAATTATCGGATAAGGTGGCTGAAGCAGTGGGGCCAGGAGCAAGAGACATAGCTAACTATTGTGGTTTGATAGTCAGGACAAATATATCTTTGTGGCAATGTGTGAAGTGAAAGAAAGCTTTTGAAAAGTATGGTACATATATGCTATTGAAAGTGAAGGTACTACTTATAATATTTTGTTCATTGGAGGTGCTAGCAACAATCATAACAGATTCATTTGTTCATTATAACTAGTCCTGTGTGGAGATGAGTGAGAAAAATTATTTTTTTATCTATAGTGTTTATCTACGTTCCATCATCTGTCTATGAAACTTGGTAGAGATTGTTTGACCTACTCCCTATTTGGATTATGATACAAATGTCTTTCATGTTATGAAAATAGGTCGTAATGATCATGAGTATTGGTTTTAGTTTGCTGTTTTGCTTCCATAGGCATGTATACGAATTTTTTGGCATGTAATTAAAAAGTTTAATTCCTCAACAAAGGTTTACTTTATACTTGAAATTTGATGCTTTGTTAATCTTATCAAAATTATTAGGTGTGTTTATATTTCATATTAATATCTTGATTAGTAACAAAGATTGTTTTTTGGGTATAAATCAAGCTTTCTTTTTCTTGATACGGGGCTGCATTCTATTTTTGTACATTGCTTGTTTGTTAGTATGTATGAAGCACGAATGTTTTTAGGTTTAAGTAGTACATAGTGCCTACCATGTAGTGTTTGAGTTGAATTAAATTTAGGGTTAAGGTGCATTTTGGCCAATTATTTGTTATAAAAAGCTCGCTTGGCATAATTATTTTTAAAATGGTCCATATAAGCCAACCATATTTTAAAAAGGTGCAAATTGGCCAACACCGTACAAAATTCTATTGTGCCAGGCACTCTTTTTTGTAATAAATTATTGGCCAAGTTGCCCCAATTTAAAAGATTGTTGGCTTATATGGATCATTTTAAAAATAATTGTGCCAGTCACACTTTTTGTAACAAATAATTGGCCAAAATGCACCTTAACCCTTAAATTTATTTGCAAGTTGTCATTGAATTTCTATTCTCATTTAAATCTGTTTTGTAATATGTGTTTGGATTATTAGTGTGATTTTGATTAAGATGATATGTGATAGTAAAATTAGTAAAGGATTTAACTCGGCTGCCATATTGGTTCTGTTTTTAGTATTGACAAGGCTTCACTCTTCATTTCTATTTTTTTAGGACAAATTTGAACCTACTGTTGCAGGAGAAGAAGAAAAGTTCAATAAGTACTTAAAAATGAATCTCCAAAATGCATTTAGGAATTGGAAGACCAATTTGTATAAACACTACAAAAATTATGGAAGTGATGAAGACAGGTTAGCTAATTGATTTGTCACCTTCCTAAACGCCTTGGGGTGCAAATGCAAAATTAAATTAACTAAGGATTGCACTAGTGGTGCTTTCCCGGATCGTCTCTCAAGGAGCCGAATGAATTAACCTAGGAAACTAAATACATGAAAAGCTATAAAGTCGGGGCTTTTGAGATTTTAATTAAGGAAACTAAATTAAATTCTTTTTGGGATTTTTGTTATTAAATAAAGCAATTAAAACAAGGTTGTGAAAACTATATGGTAAACATGGGTCTCTTGATGAATTGGGCAACCTTCCTAACTTCTAAAATGATATGGGAGTTTTTAAACAAAGTTTTAATGCAAAACCAAAGGCAATCGCTCTTAGTCTAATTAACCTATTTAATCAACTAACGTGACACATCGCTCATTCAATTAATTAAATAGGCAATCGTTAAGTTCCAACTTGGTAGTGAAGATTCATGATAAACATGCAAGGAGACTCTCGTTAGAAGTAAATCAAACCATCTAACGTTGGACCTAGTGTCTAAAACCATAAAATCGCACATGCATTCAACATATTCTAGAAATCCAAAGGAGATATAAATGAAGCATATTGACAAATCCTTGGATTTATATGTTTTTATGTGTTTAAATTGAAGCTTCTAACATGAAAACGATGCAAGATTGGTCCAATTGTGCTCATTTAATATCATTGATCTCTAGGTGGGATTTGCATGAAAACGAGGTTAATTAGCCATAATTGTAGATTGATTTCCATTAATTGATTTATAAGGCTATTTGATCCTTGTTTAGTCTTATTTCTACTTGTAGGGTCGTCGAAGGACCAAAGTGGGAGAGATCTAGGAAGAAGAGAAGCTTAAAAGAAGATTAAATGGATGCACCAAGGCAGCCAAAAACAGAGGAACCTCTCTGTATGGTGTGCCGCGGCGCACAAACATGTGTGCTGCGGCATACGAAGAAAAAATGTGAGATTGACCCCTCTGTATGGCATGCCACGGCATACAAACATGTGTGCCGTGGCACACGAAGAAAAATGCATAATTGGCGCCTCTGTATGGTATGCCGCGGCATACAAACATGTGTGCCGCGTCATACGCGCATCAGAACAGCTTCGGGTTTTTGCTGATTTTTCAACTTGGATCCGACCCAAATCAAATATAACCCGATACCCACTTATTTTAAACTGAAATTGGTCAAACCCTAGCCCATTCTAACCATTCTATAGCCACCAAAAACCCTAATCCTCTCAACTCTCTCATCTCATCTTCATCTTCCACCCTCTTCTCCACCCAACATCCATGGCTTCCACCCTTCCTTCCACCTTGGTTGTTGTTTCTCCCATGAAGAGCAGCAACTAAGCTCGTGTATTCTTGGTGATGGAGCTCTAGGGATGAGCTTGAAGCTTCAAAGGGGAGTGTTGTTCTCCATTCTCTCTTCCTTATATGTATTTCAATTTTTCTAGGGTTCTAGGAATTGTGATATGTATTTGGATGTGATTCTCATTTATATCTTTGTATGAGAATGGTAGAAACAATTTATCTTGTTTATTTTCTTTGTATGGATGCTTGACATTGAACTTATTGACTTGAGCATATTTTATTTGTATGGGTTCATCATTTAATATATGTTTTCTTGTTAAAATCTTGTGCTAAATGAGGGTTCTTGTTTAGTGGATCATGGTGTCAAGTATTTATGTTTAGAAATTGGCAAGTAAATCTACTAATTGCTTGAGTGACATTGGACTTCAACCTATTGGGTTCAAGTTATTAGATGGGGTTCCACCAATAAATTGGAATTAATAGGCTAATTTGGTTGCAATTCGGGGTTCCGGTTGTAGGATTAATAGTCCCTTGCGATTAGTAGATTTAATTGGGTCAAGTGCTTAATCAACTTAGGTTAAGTTAATTAACGTGCGGGGTTCCGGCGTTTGTTAAATTAACCTAAGCCTAGCCTAGAGGGGTTCCTCTAGGGTTCTTTAGAAATTGACCACTTTTTACTCCCAATTAATTTTTGAAGCAATGATTCCCAAAAAGTTCCATTTACCAAGAATATCCATCTCCATTTTAATCCAAATCTCTCGTTTAAATCCAATCTCAATTCTTCTTTGAACATACAACACTTTTCATACGAACTTCTACATCTAAAAATCAAATACAAAATGTTTTCCCGTCCAATTAGTTTCGCATCTAGCTATTAGGTAGTCAGTTACAGTAAGGCTCCTTGAGACCGACACCCGGGGATAGCTTCCACTACCCCTTGGGTCTTAAATTCTTGGAGAGAAGATCCGAGGCGGCACTACACCGATTTCTTCACATTTCGGTGCTCTTCACATATCCATCGCATAATATCAAGAAAACAACACTTAGGTTCATACATATAAAAGACATCGCTTAATTACATGCATGACCATTAAACAAAAGATCAAACAATGAAGCACACTTGTTCCAAGACCAACTACATATGACAAAGCATAAGGAATTGAAATACATAATAAGACTTAGATAAGAGAAACTAAATAACTCCCCATTTGAAATGTTGAAGCTCCGGTTGCCTTCCTCCATCAAGATCCCCAGAAGGGTAGATGGGTGAATGGAATGGTGGAATTCGTGCAAAGACTTGAGGGCAAGAGAATGGAAGGAATTGTGGTGAGTGGAGGTGGAATGGAAGAGAGAATTGGTGTGCTCTTGTGTAAAATTCGTGCTCCTCATCTCTAGTACCAGAAACAATTTATAAACCATCCAAATTGGCCTAGGGTTGCCTATTTTGATCTACCAAAACAATTAGGAAAGGATTGGGAAAGACCCAATCAACCAATCTGTAAGAAACCTAGTCAAGATAGGAAACAATTGATTTGGAAACTTTCTAATCTCACTCTAGGCTAAGGTTGCTTGCTCTGGGTCAAAAATATACTTTAGGAAATATTTTAACTGGACCCAATCACCCAAATTTCCAATTTGAACTAAAACAAAACTTTCCAAATCTGTAGAATTTGCGACACCTCGCCGTGACCTCGTTGTGGCGAGCCCACATCGAGAACCTTCCTCTCTGGTGACTTTTTCCTTTATTCGCCGTAGGCTCGCCACGGCGAGGGAACTTCAATTCTATTTCTTCTTTCTTCAACTGAGCCTCATCATTTGCACCAGTAATGGGAAATTAGGATATTTGTGAGGTACTTTAAGTTCATAATCATAAGATACCAGAGTTTATGCCCTACAATGCTTGAATTATGAGGAAAATTCAATTAACTACTTAACTTTGAACCATACATGTAAATGTACCTAATTCCCATATAGTTCTCCTAAACCAAATGCTAATTTCCCATTATTAGTAGTTAAAATAATACAATAATCATGCACAAATCACTAATCCACCTTATCATCTAAGTCTTGAAGATTGGGAGTGGTTATTGACATATTTTAACTCCCCCAAATTTCAAGTACCTTACTAACTTTTAAAATGAACTGTCATTATTTCATTAATCAAATACTTATTAGTTAACCAACTTTGTTATAGACTGAGTGCAAGAAACAAGGAAAATAGAAGGAAACAGGTTACAAAACATACTTGTGGTAGTTTATCATTTGTTGAAGTAGATCACTCTGTTGTAAGTGCAATCTCTCTCCTTTATTTTAATTTATGTTTTTCTTAATTTTCTATCTTTTGGTATACTGTCGGTTGTATTCTTTCATTTTACTTTGTAGACAGACCCCATAATTAGAGAATGTCCACCACCAAAACAATTGTGGCAGATCAAATACACCATAAAGATGGCTGATGGATAGTTACAGTGATCAGATCCTACTGCTGAAGAAGCTTATGTATGCATCTTACAATTTAATTTTACTATGATTATGAATATTTGTCTTATTCCATTACTTTATACTTTTAATGCATATTCAATTGAGAGATCTAAGACAAGAATAAGAACTACATGTTGATGCCACGAATGACCAACAATGAGATATTAATCAGTGTTCTTAGTTAGAGATCTGGATACTTTAGAGGAACAGGTTACGGAGCAGAGTCTTCAAAGAAGAGAGATCGCTCTCAATCTAGCCAAACTTCACTTGATCATGTGCCAATACAGATGCAACAAGACTTTGATAAGAAAATTAAAGAGAAGAGAGAAAATTTTGTGGCAAACATTGCTGCAGAGCATGCTAAGATGGAAGAAGAGCATGCAGCAAAGCGAGTAAAGCTGGAAGCATAGTATGCAACAGATCGATCGGGGGTGGAAGACCAATTTGCATCAGAGCAAGCAAAGATAGAAGAAGAATAATCACAATTTGAACAAAGAATGGAGCAAAGAATGCAAGCTAAGTTCACTACCTCAACGAAAAACTGCAAGCAAATGCTCATAGCTCTGCTTCTTTTTCTAGTGTCCCTTAGTCTGGTCATCCGTCTTGATATCCATGTTGATCCCTATTTTGAATATTATGTATAAGATTGTCTTTGGGACTACAATATAATTGAGCTATAAAACACTGATGTGGATTTTATTAATATAATGTATTGTTATTGCCCATCTTTATATGTTAAATTGTTTATTTGTTTGTTTGTAGGATAGACATTTAATAAAAAATGAATATAAGTTATATTTATTTTTAAAAAAAAGGGTTTTAGTGACGATAGAAAGTCGCCGCAAATTCTTTAGCTTTAGCAGTGACAGAATGTCATCGCGACTACCGGAGTTTTCACAGTGACAATTTGTTGTAGCTAAAGCCATCATCTTCAGCAGTGACAAATGTATCTTCCGCAGTGACTTTTTTTTGTCGTTTTGGCCCCAACTTTCCATTGCGACAAATTGATCTGCTGAAGCTAGACTTTTGTTGGCGACCTTTCTCCATCTTCACCAACAATTTTGGCGATAGTCACATAGGCAACAAAAAGTCGTTGCAAAAAGTTTAAGGTAGCGATTTGTATGCTTTCAGAGGTGACTATTGTCACTACCAAAAGTTGAATATTTTGTAGTGTAGGAAGATGTAGGTATTGAAGGCTTCATATATCTCATTTGATTTGGTATGGTTTGGAAGTGTTCAAGAGTGAGTGATTTTGAACTTGTTTAATAAAGAGGGAATGTTGTTGTCATATTGGTTTTACTTTTTTAATTAATTGCTATTGTGAACTGGTAAATATCATTACAAATATAGTTAACGAAGACAACTACTTTGTATGTGTTTATTCTATTGGTTGCTGACATATGAGATTTGATTTTTGTGAATTGCTATAGTGAACTATTGAACCTTAAGGTTTTGATGATAACTAAACATGATATAGGCTAAGAAAATTATAGGTCTCTTAACTTAGAAAACGTTTTGAATCAAGTTTTTGAAAACTAAGTTAAGAACCATCGATGGCTCGTACAAAAATTGATTACTTTGAAGTGTCATCTATCTATAGGCTTCCGAGCACATATCGAGTGTTGAACCTTTCAATTGAGTGTTATACATTCCAATAGATTGGAATGACATTTTTTCGATAGTTGATATGGAAACTCGAAGTAAACCAAAAAGAGAACACTTGAGCATCATTCTTGGCTATCGAGTGTTGATAAACAATCGATGACAAATTGATCAATCGATGGAATCCTAACTTGAAAATATTTCAAAGAATTATGAATATTTTTGCCCAATTTGTAAAGGGTCAAAAATAACCATATACTTTTGTCCAATGTGCATCTAGCACCTTTTAACTTTTCACAAATTGGGGCAAAATTGGTATGTCCATTAACTTATTGACAATTCTGTTAAGTGGGCCCCATTTTATTATTTTAATGATTTTTTTAAAAACATTCTCCCCACACCTCCTTCTCTCTCTTTCTCTCTTGTGACCGCCGTCTCCCTCTCCTAGTTGATCTATTGAGGTTGAATGGGTTGTCACCTATCTATTCCTTCAATCAAGACTAATTGTGTTTACTTGCATGAACTTGGCCTAATTATCCTCTTAATTCCCCAAGAATGTGAAATATAGCTTGTCATACGTTATCCCTAGCCAATAGAGCATCTCATCATTTGCATTCCATTAGCTATCCATTTTTTATCAAAAAAATACCAAAAATAAGTCTTTACATTTGTTTTATGAAAAAAACCAAAAATACCTATTCTTAACCCTAATTTTTTATAGCTTTTTGCATGCATTTAGTTTTCCTAGGTTCGTTCATTAGACTCCTTGAGAGACAATTCAGGATCGCACCACTATAGTGCAATCCTTGGTAAAATAATATTTTGCATTTGAACCTTAGGGCATATTAGGAAAGGCTCAAATCAATGGCACTGTTGCCGAGGAGTCATTTTCGACTTCTTATGTTAGCTAAGTGTCAATTGCTTATTGAGAAGAAGTTAGTAGCATTTTAGGTTAGTTTTAGTTCATATGTTGCATTTTAGGTTTTAGGTTAGTTGTAGGTTGCATTTGCATTGAATAAATTAAAAAAAATCCAAAATTATTGCTCTTGCTGTGTGTTCTGTGTTATTTTTTTGGAATTTTTTCCAGATTTAAAGATAATTGTATTTTTGAGTTTTCTTCTTTGATTTTCCTTCATTCTTAGTTTGTTTGAGTTGATTCCCCCTATTATTCATCACTCAATTAGCCATTTGATCTTGTTGTGCATTGTGCTTACTTGCTTGGTATTTGACTACAATTCTTGCAAACAATTGTTGTATGTTCCTTGTGTATGACTAGAACCAATACTAGTGAGTATGACTTACTGCCTGAGAACTCTGAGATTGAGCGTCACCTTACCCAATCAAGGAGAGCCAATAGAGCCATTGTTTCTACCACCGAGGTAATTGTAGGGGACACATCTTTTAGTGACTCTAGTGTAGCTAGTAACCCATGTACCAACACTGAATTTGACCCAGATTTCCTAGCTATGGATCCAATAACGAAGTCAACCTAATTGTTCCTGTAATCCCAGTTTTGCCCAGCATACCAAACCACGGTGTAGAACCACCAGTAACCAACCAAAATGGGGGTCATGAGGGTAACGGTCCACAGGTTCCATTGCAAATGAGGATGAGATACCACATAGGGTTAGAAGGACAATTTTGGATGCTACCACTGTGAATGATGATTATAATTCTTTTGTGAATGCATTCCCTAGTATTCATGCTGATTATGAGATAAAAGGTTTATTGATTCGGTCCTTGTAAAATTTTATGGCTTACAGGAGGATGAACCTTACAGACACCTGGATGAGTTATTTGTTCAATGTAATTCCTTGAAGCCTGCTAGAGCTCCAACTGAGAATGTTATGTGGTGTGTATTCCACCTTACCTTAGAGGGGAAAGCAAAGACCTAATTTATGAGTACCTAGGCTTGATCTGGACGTATGCATTTCATGGAGAAATTTGAGGAAGCCATTCTTGGACAAGTACTTCACAGCCATAAAAACCTCTACAAGACGGAAAGAAATAACATCCATTCTCCAAGATCATGATGAGTCCCCGTATGATTTTTGGATTCAATTCCAAGACCTACTTGCTCGATGCACACATTACCAAATCTCAGAAGAGTTACTTGTGAACACATTCTATGATGGTCTCTTGCAAAAAAATCAAGATTTGTTGCACTCCACCACTCAGGGCTCTTTTCTAGATTGCACCTCAGATGAAGCATGGAAAATAATTTGAATACTTGCTCTTTCTATGAAAACATTGCACTTCTATCTGATCTACAAGAGCTCTAAACAAGGTTGAGTCGACTCCTTTACATATACCACAGCTAGATGGTCTTATGGCAGAGTTTAGTTCACTCTCTACTAAACTTGACAGATTCACCTCTTCTTCATCTATGAATTCAACTGGTAGAGAGTTGATGGCACTGAGTAGTGATTATTGTCGATCCCAAGTGCATATTTCTAGTGTGTGCCTTAGTCACTATGAGGATGTTTCATTCATGTAACAAGGGAAGCCTACACATAAATTAGAACCCAACTCCAGTTCTTATAATAATAAAAGGAGCTCCACACAAAATTGGAGAGGAAAAGGGTCATCTAAGAAGGTACAGCATTATGGTTCTACACAAGGGCAATTGGTTCCACTTCATGAGTCCAGGAGTGATGAGATATCTAATATCTACAAGATCAGAAAAGAGGAGAGAGAAGCTAATAAGGAAGAAATCTCTAAACTCTACTCTGACTTCTCCAAACTGGCCGAAGCCCTTCTTAGACTCATTAAATAGGCCCACGGGCCTTCTTCATCACAAACTATAACCAAACCCAATGATACCGAGTCCCTAAATTCCATATCTCTTATAAGCAGGTGACATGTCTTGTTTAAGGACCCTATTGAGGATGAAGAGCTGGTAAATGAGGAGATTGAATGTGAAAGTCCTCCACCCAAGCATCTACTCCTACTTGATGTTAAAGGGAGGCAATCTATTGAAAGCAAGCATGATGAATCAACTCAACAAGGAGCTGCTAATACTGATGAGCCTCAGTCTCAAGTGGAAACACCACCACTTTTGAGAGAGATCGCTGTTGAGGTCTCGAGTTCACCACCACCCGTTAAGCAAGGGACCACTAACATGCATGGAGCCTTATTGCAAATAGGTAAAGAGGTAAACTTTTCTGATCTTCCTTTTCCTTAAAATTTAGTTAAATATAGGAAGCATGATAGACCTAAGTATGATCAGGATGTTGTTGATTTCTTTAGTAGAACTCAAATAGACATTCCTTTGCTTGAGCTTGTTAACAAAGCATTTGCTTATTCCAAATTTTTAAATGAATTATGCACCTCTAAAGGTAAATTCAAACTTGATGAGAGAGTCCAGTTAGGGTCTAGTACATTTGTACTTTTCACTGATAGCATGCCACATAAGAGTCGTGATCCAGGGTCATACATTGTTCCTTATACTATTAGTAGAGCTTACATTTCTGATGCATTGTTGGACCTAGGTGTAGCCATTAACATGATGCCTACATCTTTGTATGATACCTTAGGATTCACCAATTTAAAGCCAACCAAGACCATTCTATAGTTAGTTGACCATGCTGTTAGTTATCCCTATGGTGTTTTAGAGGATGTGATTGTACAAGTTAGAGACTTAGTCTTCCTTGCTGACTTTGTTATTTTAGATACATCTAAGGATTCTAATGGTCAGACTAAATTCATCTTAGGAAAACCTTTTCTTGACACTTCAAACAAGATCATTAACATGAAAGAAGGGTCTATTACTATGTCTGTTGGGGAGCATGAGATCAAATATGTACTTGATGGTTGTTCTAAGCATATACATGATGTTACCTTTTTGGTTTGGTGTTAAGATTAATGATTCTGTGCTTGATTATGGAAATATTGTTTCATCTATGCATGCTATAGACTATGATACCATGTTTCGCCTACCCCCCTCTCCCTCCTATATTTCATCTACTGTTTCTTCTTAGAAGCTTGTTGCTCTTGCTGTTATACCTAACCCTGCTATGCTTGGAAAAGATTCTATTTTATGTAATGTTGCAGGTGTTAGCAAGGAGGTCACCCCTCCTAAGTCGATGCCTAAGAAAAAAAGTAAGCAGAAAGGAACTCGAAATAAATCTACAAATGGTACAATGGTAGATGCCAGACTCTTGGAACTTTAAAGAAAAGTCCACTCTAAACTACTACCATTACTTTCTCCCATCCTAGCTTGATTGGATGTCTTGGATGCACCGAACTACAGAGACCCGTTTCTTTAAGATCCTGTAGAAGAAGTCCCGCTCAAGGTCTTTGATTTTGTTTGATTCCATATCGCTTAGTCTAGAGATGCAGATTTAGGTGAGAGAGCCCGGTGGGTAGGACTGTTGGAGATCAAGTTCATTAACTATTGCAAGAACCAAGCTTCACTTCAACTTTTTGAGAGACATAGCATGTGTTGTTCACTAGATAGGCTTTGACTTTACCATTCGAGTTATAATTCCCATAACTTGTCAGGTTGTTCCATTTCTCTCTTATCTTACTTTTCTACATGTGTGATAAGCTTGTGATATTTGATGATGCATGTTAATAAGTGTGGGGGAGGAACCATTCTAATAGTTAAAGGTAGTTCAGTGATAGTAAAGTCAGTAAATACCCCTCTCATGGATGATTGCTTGTTTCACCTTACATTTGGATTTTACACTAGGATAATGCAACTTTCAAGTGTGGGGGAAGGATTGCTTGATTGGGTCATTTTGGATAGCTCTTTGCTTGACTTCCTACGATTAGTGGTATTGGACGAACTTTGCTTGTACTTTGACTTTTTTTGAAAATTTCTCAAAATTTTGGCTTGAAGTTGCTCTTGACTTGCATATTATGTACAAATAATTGCATTTGTCATAGTAGATTTGTTAATAGTGAATCTAAGTACTTTTCAAAATGTTTTTGTAAAAACCTAGTTCACCCTACTTTTTGAAAACATGTGCAAGAAGAGACCCATCTTAGGTTGTTTGTTATCTTGGACTTTGGATAGATTTTGGCAATGCTTTTGTTCTTTGGTTTTCAATTTTCAAGAGTTGGATATGAGATATGTTCAAGGCATGTATTGGGAAAAGTTCTTTGTTAATTGGTTGTTGAATGGTCATGTGCGAGCTTTAGCTTATCGTGAGGTTATTTTTGGCATATTTCAACTTGCACTTAAATATGTGTGCATGCTTGGTTGTACATAATAGAGGCATTCTTTTATCACCCATTGTCCCAAACACAAACCCTTCCATATTTTCCATTAGTCACCCCTTTAAGCCTTTCATTTGGTTGATTTACACTGCTTGGATTGTTATGTGTAGCATTTGCCACTTTACATTTGTGAAAGTCATTTGTGCAAGAAAGTTAGATGTCATGTATGAAAAAAAAGAAGAAAAAAATTGAAAATAATTGAAAATAATAAGAAAAAATGGAAAAGAGAAAAAATAAGTGAGAAATAAGGCATATTGAGAAATATAGCTAGCATGTGCTTGAATTTGTGGTCTTCATTGCTATCAAGTGTGTCTTGACTTGCATGTGCATCTCAACCATCTTTCTTTTATATATTACATCTTATCCCATCTTTAGCCTTTCTAACATTACAAGCTTTAAGGTCCTCTTCATTCTTTCCATGTGTGCTAATTAGTGAAGATTTTGAGAATTGCTACAAGCATATGATAAATTGCATATTGAGTAAGTAGAGTGAACTAACCCATGTTGTCAAATTGTGTGAAACACTTTATATCCTTGAGAGTTCCCACATGTTGCTATTTGATTCTCGATTGCATCGTTGATTTTCCCATGGCATATCAAGATCATGTCTTGTTCCAACTTGAGATTGTTGTTTAGCTTAGGCTTTTATCATTGTGAGTCTATGCTTTGTCCAAGAGTACAAAGGTCAAGTGTGGGGGAATGATTGCACTTGATTATTACATGTTTTTATCCACTAATTACAGGAAATTAGCATTTATTCTTAGTTATTAAATGGGGATTTAGGCACCTTTATACTTAGGGTCCAAGATCAGAGAGTTAATTGCATTTTCATTATAATTTGAGCATATTAGGCATTTAACCTATTCATTTATTGTTTTGGGACTTGAAATACTTCACATGTGCTTAAAATTTCCGTTGTAGGTGCAAAGAATAAAGGTCAAAGTAAGAACAAAGTTAAAAAGGAAACTTTTGCACACAAAAAAAAGGAAATTCTGTACAATAGGAAATTACTCATTAGGAAATTGATTTGATTGATTGAACCTAATGAATTGGTCTCTAAACTTTCCTAATTAGTAAAATCAAGAAGAATAGGAGATTTACTATTGGATTGATTGATTGGGTTTGCCTAAAATATTTCCTATTTGTTATGTTTACAAGAATAGGCAACCCAATGCTTTATTGAGGTTAAGAAGTTTTCCAATTCATTATTCTAATAATTACTTCCTATTTTGGCTAGATTTATTAAGATTGAGTGATTGGGTCTTCTCTAAATCTTTCCTATATGTTAATCCTAGTCAGAATAGGACACTCTAGGCTAATTTGGAAGGTTTTAAGTTGCCTCTTTTGCTATATATATGTGACCAACGAATTTCCTCTTATTCCTCTCTCAATTTTTGTCCTCTCCCCCTCTCCTCTTCTCTTTGGGCTGAAATTACATCCATTCTCTCATCCATCCCATAATCCTTCATTGGTTCTTCATGGAGTTCAAGTTGCAACTACTCTTAGGTAGCTTCTTCTCCTTTCTAATGAGCTAATTCGGCCAGATGCTCTCTTGAACCATGGGATGACTTGAAGCAAGTAATGAATACACTTTAGGGGAGTTTTTCTAGTTCCAATTATGTAGTCATGGATTTCTATATGCGTCTTTGAATATTTGTTCTCTTATGTTTAGATTGCATTTGTGTTTGAGACTAGGCTATGTGATTGTTGGATTTTATCTTTGTGTTTGTATTGGATCTAGTTTGATTTCAACTATCTTTTCAATTGACATTATCTTTAGGAGTGCTTGTTGATTTTATTGCCTATTTAGTCAATCTAACTTGTATTGATTATGTCATTTGGATGGATTATTTGGTTGAGCATGTTGATGTTGAGTTTTTCTTTTTAATTGCCTAAGTAATTTCGTCAATTCATCACACCTAAAGAAACCATGTTGTTGATTCAATATAATCACATGATCATAATTTGATAAAGCTCTACAAGTATGAGGGTTTGATTATAAGCTAATATTGATTAGTTATTAGATCAGAAGGATATTAGTAATTTGGACGGGACGCAAGTTTTTCTATCTATTAGAACCTATTTCTAATTGATTTTAGATAATAATTATCCTAGTTGGTCTATTAAGGTTAAGTGGGTTGTCACCTACCTGTTCCTCCTATTAAGACTAATTCGTGTTTACTTGCATGAACTTGGCCTAATTATAATCTTAATTCCCCAAGAATGTGAAATATATGCTTGCCACATGGCATTCCTGGCCAAGAGAGCATATCATCATTTGCATTCCATTAACTATCCAGTTTTATCATAAAAATAAATAAGTCTTTATATTTGTTTTATGAAAAATACCAAAAATGCCTACTTTTAACCCCCGATTTTATAGGTTTTTGCATGCATTTAGTTTTCCTTGGTTAGTTCATTAGACTTCTTGAGAGACAATCCGGGATCGCACCACTATAGTGCAATCCTTGGTAAAATAATATTTTACATTTGAACCACAAGGCGTATTAGGAAATGCTCAAATCAGGTCCATACCACCACTACCATTTCCCATGGTTCACATACTCAGTGTTATATTCACAATCCATACAATCAACATGGTATTCCAGAATACTAATCAACTCATGATAATGTCATTAAACTAAATGACGACACATAGTTCATATATCATTCATTCATAAGTTAATACATGATAACATAATAGTGTATATGTCCTTAGACCACCGTTGGAATGCACATCAGCTTTAGGATATTTGTTAGTAACAAATATACATAAGTAATCCAAGCATCATCAAACAAAATCCCATGGAAATACAAATAAGAGTATAGCATAATGAGGAAACATAAATGGATCCTAATACTTGGCAAATATAATGTCCACAACAATGAAACAAGCTTGGTTAGGTGGCCCCTTCCCTTGACCTCCATCATTGGAGCAGTCACTTGATAAATATTAAAGCACATAAGTGAGACTTTTTTTTCAATATCATACTACCATACTCTGTGTACATATAAGTGTGTGCCAACAGGGTGTAATGTGTGAGTTAATATATACTAACTTGCTTATTCAACACCTCAGGTTGCATTATCAATAAAATAGTTTCAACTCAAACATCATACTAATATCTCCATTTTGAAAACCATTATACTCTATCATATCTATAATCAGGATATCATGTCCAAAGCCATTGAAATGCCCCTTTATATACTCAAGATAGAATATCAAATCATAGATAATACCATATGTCTATAATTATGATAAGAATGCAGCATGCAAATGAATGTTATCTGTCTTCAATCAAATCAGTATGCACTACCAGTCTTTGAACTATTTGTCTATAATAAGACTGGGTGTGCACTCAATTGGTGTGTCCCCTATCTATAATCATGATGGACGTTCCTGTCTAAAATCAGGAACAAAAACTACTCGATAGGTTAATTGAGGGTCTCATTGTTAGAATCTTAAGTTTTGATGAAGACTGACCTATAGAAAACATAAGTGTAAGTTACCTCTGAATTAAACAAGTAAAATCTGATAGGTAACAGATCACCATTACAAGAGTAAAAGATATATTGCTAGATGAAATATTCAAAATATAGCAGATGGAAACTTAGCAGAACAATAAGGATGAATATTTCTATCGCTAAGTGCATCTCTATAGCAAATAGACAGAGCCATAGCAAGTGAAGACTTAGAAATAACAAAGCTAACATATGTATCGCTAAGTCATTCACTATCGCTAAAGAATACTCTATCGCTAGAAGTTCATTAAACATATGAAGTAAATGAAACCAGCAAATAAATGAACCAAGTCTCTAATATAATCAGCTAGCGATAACAGGTTAAGCTATCGATAACAAAAGTGACTCAGATAATAATCATTCAGATAGCTAGTGCCTGAGAGCAAATGAGTCAAATGAGCTAACATGGTTGCTAGCGCTAACACATTTAGCTATCGATAATAGGATACCCTAAAACACCCCTTGATAATCATCTCAGTATCCTTAAAGCTAATAAGCAATCAAGCATCTAGCGATAAGGTATTAGCAATCGATAGAAGAATACAGCTAGTTCTCCGAACATTGAGCTAAAAGAATATGCTATCGATAATACACTTTCCTATCGATATAAAATGCTCTGAAATACCTTATATTGTCTTTATCTCATTTGAGCAAATAGACTAAATTTGCGATAGCATTCTCTATACATTAAATGATTATTTGTTCAGCTAACAGCTTAAGTGCAGAACTCACACTAGTAGGTTAGCGATAGCAGATCAAGCTAGCGCCAATGAAAAAGCTGCCAAAAAGTACATTTTGTACGGATGCTCAGAATGCTGAGTCTGTCTCTCTCCTAGCTCACCCTACGCAAGAAGTAGTTGAAGCTAGAGCAGAAAGTTAAGCCCGATGAAGAAGCTGCATTAAATGCCAACGGCTATGAGCTCCCAACGACTAAATTCAAACGGCTTCTTGAAGATTGAATGCTAGGGAAAAATATGAGAAGAGATATAAATACAGAACTTGAGCAGTTATTGAAAAGAAGACGAAAAACGAGAATATTCATATACTCATTCATTGCTCTCTGTTTTCTGTATTTATTGTTTTAGAGATTTTATTTGTACTTAAGTGTTTATCAAAATCAGTTCATTAAGTGAATGTATTTATTCAAATCCTCTACTGTTTGAGGTTGTTCTGAAAGCTTGGTGCTTTAGAACAGGGATATTGCCTTACAGGTAGTAAGGGGGAGTGTTTAGAGAGATTCTAAAACTCTGTAAAGGTTGACAGGTGAACCTGTGCTCCTAAAACCTGTGGTTAGTGGAACCCAACAAGGTGTTGGAGAACTGGACGTAGGCAGTGTTGGCCGAACCAGTATAAAGTTTTAAGAGTTGCTTTTATTTGTCATCGTTTTAATTTTTAGAAGCACAATTCACCCCCCCTCTTGTGCGATTGCCTCTTTCACTCATCACGTGATGTAAGTAACTCTTGCATCCATAAAGATATGCAATAGGTATGATATGCAACAATATCCATAATGGATATCCAATGCCTCCACAACCATTTCTCAGCTCAATAAAATCATACTAGCATATTTTTTCAAGAGGATACAAAGTCAATATAGTGTCAATATATTTTTCAAAAGAATAAATCATTTCCAAAGCCATGCCACATAACCGTATAATTTGCAATTAAACATCCCACAAGATAATTTCAATAGAAAAATGGAATTTGATAAATGGTCATGCAAACAAACCAATTAATATAAAGATAGGTTCACATTACTCTATCATCAAGACCCAAACATGTATGTAATGTGGAAAGTGGTTACCTCTTGTAGACCATTCTTAAGAAATATAAACACAAGCTCCTTAATTAGACAAACTTCAACACCAACTCTACATAGAGTATCATACATAAATAACAACATATTATTCGTTATGATTAAGCCAAACACTTAGAGGATAAATCTCTTCTAGAATCCAAATTAGTTCTCTATGCAATTACCAATTTTTTCTTAGTTTAATTATGTTATTTAACCCATTTTGGATCACTATAATTTAATAAACTATCTTTGGTTTCACACATAACTTAGTCATTTCACCAAAATAGATCATTTCTCAAAATCATCCAAATCAAGATTCTACACCAATTAATCCTCAATTTATACTTCCAATAAGATAAATCAATCATTGGTTGCAAAATTCAAACACTATATATTTATGACTTAGCCAAATTTTCCTTAAGAATCAAAATCCTAGTATCCAAGTTGATATACCTCCACAAATATAAACTGATTAAAACTCTTATCTATCATCAATGAAGTTATATAAACCATCAAACATATAAAACCTTTCAAATATGTATTCATAATATTTTTTTTCCCTAATTTGAGTAGTTCATAGACACTTTTGCACTTTTTCTCCCAGAAAGAGAACACTTCTAGATATTTTTGTAAATAAGTTATTAGACATGCCATTTTTACCCTAATTTGTGTAGTTCATGGACACTTTTGCACCACAAAAAAGTAAAAGGTGCCAAATGCATATTGGACAAAAGTATATGGTCATTTTTGACCCCTTACCCTTAAAAAAACATTTTTCATGTCCATTTCCATGTCCCTCAAATTGTTTTCCCATTAACATGGACGTGAAAAGTCTAAAGTAATGGATGTCAAAAGTGTATTTTTGAGTAGTGCATAATCATTTCGAACTTTTTCCACATACCCCTAACGTGATCATGCTAAATATTTTAGCAGGGGATGCTTTACTTAGAGTGTACATTCGATTATCAACAATGCACTTTGTGGGTTGTTACAAGTAGAGAAAAGATGAAACTCCTTTCTCTTGGGTGTGGTGAGAGCCAAGGTTAGCCGGTGGTAGTTATGTTGATTGATTATTGCCACCCATCTCACTATTAACCGCAATTGAAACTCAAATCATTAAAATAAATTACTTAAGACAACTAAAAGGAATCTAGGAAAAATGAGTGACACTTAAAAAGAAGAGGCTATATTCTAGGATGAAGGTTTAGGTGATCTTGATCCTTGGAAGCCCTTTGCAATCATCTCTTTAAACTCAGTGTAAAACATAGAAACTTAGACATGAATGCACACACACATCTATAAATTTATGAGCATTGGTATGTCTTAGAATTCATTTTTCCATATTAATGAGGTGAAAAATGAAACGAGAAATCAAATAAAGCGCCTTACTAAATAATTGCTATATATATATGGGAATGTCGGGGATATATTTTATTCTAAGGTGTATTAAGTCATGTTAGGCTAGGTTAATAATGATTAGAAAACTTTTGATTTTTCGTTATCAAAGAGCTTTTGAAAAGATCGATTTATTAATATTATCTATCTGTTTAAATATTACTTTATGAAAAATTCTTTTAAACAAGTACGTTGAAATGTTACTTTCACAGGGAATTAGAGGAAATAAATATGCATAGATATTTTAACATTCCAAGTATCAAAAGCCCGATTATAGGAAACCCTAAATCACCCTCTCTTTAAATTGCTTTCTCACAACACACTTGTCATTTCCCCCTCATCCCTTACCATACCATTCTTCTTCATTATTTTATATGCTCCTGTTATTTCTTTCTCACTTCCCCTTTGTGTTGTGGAACTTCTTACTTCCCTTCACTTTTATTCTTTCATCTCTCACTCAATAAGACCATATCTCCTCATTTTCTTTTTAGTCCCCCCTCTCTCACCACAAACATTAATTATTTTGGATTTAATTATCCACCCTAATGTCTCATCACAATATATGTTGTACATATATTTATGTGTGTGTAGATATAATTATTATTTTTATTTGTATCCTCTACCAAAAATGTGATCCCTCCCCATTTATATATAATGTCACCCATGTTCGTTGTTTTCTCTCTCCATCAATTCCATTCTTTGATATCAAAATACCTTATTCAAATTTTATCATATATATAGGTTGAATTGTCTTATGAATTTTTTTCCTATCATTCCTTCATTAGCCGTAACCACTTGAGGAGTCACTTTCCTCACTAAATTATCATCTTTATTTGGCCATTTATATGAGATCCTTGTTAAGATCTTTGGAGTAAGTTTTATGATGATTATACATTAGCCAGCGAGTAACAGGCAACTTTAAAAAAAATTTCGTATGCTGGTAAATTTTGTATGATTATCATTTGATTAAATTATGTAAGACTAAATTTAGTGTATATAAACATATTTATATGATAAATTCTTTATAAAGTTTATATTTTATATAAATTAAATGTTAGTTTAACTTCTTTAAAGCATGCTTTTTCTATACAAAAATTGTGTTTCTTTTCAAGCATGCTTGCTAGATAATGGTGTATTATGTTTGGAAATTGGATATTGTAATTTAAATTAGAAAGATGTTTCAATTGCTAGTTTTCATGTATCCGTTATGGCATTTGAATTTGTGATGAGATAGGATCTAGAGGAGAAACATGTATGATGAATTATCTTACCACGTGGTATCCCAACACTCAGTGCACAGTGGATGGCACTTGTCAGAGCTCCTTCTTCCATGTTTTCCTTTAGCTAGGATTGCATTGAAGTAGTGGGACATGTGAAAATTCCTTAGATTTATTCTTGTAAGGAGGGGAGCTATAGTCTATGCTTGAGCTCTGTACCTTTGGCCGAGTACATCTCAACTACTGGTGAGCTTAGAATGATCTAATTAAATAAATTTGTTCCTGTTGGACTATGTGTTAGCCCATGGCTCTTGTTAGCTGAATAAGGATGGATGGTGATATAAGGGACAATATATGATGCATTCATTCATGATTAAATCATGTATACTTCACACAACAATTTTTATGTTTGAACAAAAGATGTAATATTTGAATATGTGAAAAACCATGAAGTATTTTGCACAATACAATTTTTTATAGCAGAATTGTGTATGGTTTGTGAGTTTATGTTAGATGCTTCAATAGTTATTGAGATGTCGATCACATCCCATATTTTAACATTTTCAGGAGAAAGATCAAGTATGGAACAAGGAAAGATACCGGGAGTGAGCATTGAAGGCTCTGTTGTGCACAATGAGCACATTCACTTCGCATTATATTTAATTTCCATGACACTAGAATTATTTTTACATTATGAAACCCTTTAATTAGTAAATGACTTACTAAATTATTATGGTATTTTTTAATTAGGGTAGACCCTAATTTATTATTTTTGTTGTTTTACCTTGATTATTTTCCAAATAATCTATTGTTCGGAACTATTTTACAATGGTAGATCCTTTTCTACCATGACATTATATAAAAATTTTTGAATAAAATACTTGGTTTCTTAATAACCATGGAATACATTTTGTATTTAGTTTTGTTCTTTTCTACCATGGTTAGCTCTTGAGAAAAATAAGATTAATTCTTTTCTACTATTGTAGAGTCTTAAATCAAATCCATTCTTTTTTAACCATAGTAAGGTGTATTAATTTGATCAATCTCTCTAACTAGCATTTAAACTTTCTACTATGGTGAGTTTTACAATTTGTGTTTTAATTTATTTATTACAATGGTAGAGTATACAAAAATTTAAAGGTGGTTTTGGAAGGGGTGACATTAACCATAAGTTCTTCACATAACCAAGTTTGGTCGTGTTTGTTTTATTCATGCAACTTGATATGGTATCATTTGTTCTCTTCACAAAGGTGAAAAAATAACTTGCGCTCTTTCCATTTTCAATAGACATCAAGCTCCTGTTTGGATACAATGCTTGATGAGAAGCTACATTGACTTGCTCTAATGTTCAATTCCAACATATCCAGGGTGATCTGGCCCTTTAATTATAACCATCTATATATCCATTCTTCCATTAGGAGGGAAAGAACCAGGGTTCTTACTTCTTAAGTAAATTATGTATGAAACAAGGGTAACAAAATTAATGCATGATGCACATATTAATAAATTCCATTTTGCTTAATTTAATTCTTACAACCTTTTAAGCAACTAATGAAGCCTATGAAGTGATGCACTTTCCCTTCTTGATCCAATCATCCTTCCATTTTGTTCTGCAAGATGAACGTAAAGAGCATGGAACAATAGTATTTAGGTTTGATTTTGCAGCTTCTTACGTAACCTTCAACAATTCCTCCATTAAATTCTCTTCTAAGACCTTATACCCCCACCTAGATATATAATGTTGATGTTACCCTATTATAATATCTTAATTCATATTTTGCGTGTTGTTTATCATTTTATTATGCTTAAAATGCAATAAATTGTTAAATCAGGTTTATAGGAAACTCATATGAATAGAGTTTAATTAAAAGGGTCAAATCATCATAAGTATTGCAATCACTCTTGATAGACTTGATTTTGAAACATATAATGCTACAAGTTTAAGTTTGCATCTTAAGTATTGTGAAGAAATGAAAATCATGGACCCGTGTTAATGATGATCAAAGACCCCACATTTCACATATCTCCAAGATATAAACACACATAGTAGATTAAATTCGATTAAAGTGGTAATTTAAGCACATAAGCTTTTGGCCTAGCATTTTAATTAATAAATACACTTCGGCCTATCTTAAGTCCTAAGGAATTGGAATAAGACATGAAAAATTATTTGAATATATTGATGTATCAAACTCATTAGAAACAAATTTAGAGCCTTGGAAAACTTAAAAAATATGTTATATAAAGGCTACTCTCCTTCAACCTCACTAAAATGCATGTTAGAGGCTTGAGACTATTTGAACAAGATATGATGGCCATGAGTAATATGTTCATGAGCTTTCTCAACTAAAGATGCAAGACAAAGTTCATGAAGGTGATGAAGCTTCCATGACCAGGATTATTGATAGGTTTAGACATGAAATCAAAGACAAAATGGATAAGTAGACCTTAGTAAGGAGGCACTCGTGTACAAACACATCAAAGTTGAGAAAAAAGGTTAAGTTCAAACAAACTAACTCTTCAAAATCTAACTAAAGGTACTCTAAATTAACCTCCAAGTAGGAGGATTTAAGGCCAAGGAAGGACTAAAGTATGCATTAAGGCCAAAGAGGAATGTAAATTTAGATTTGATGGAGGTAAGTAATGTGACTCAAAAACTTCATCTTCCTTTAAAAAAATTTCTCTTGATTGTTATAGATGACATGGAAAGGGATATATTGTTGCTCAACACTCCAGTAAGTTAGCTATACTCCTCAAGGAAAAAAGTCATTATGAAAAGTAAGCATACTAGCGGATAGGTTGAATATGAAGGCATGGCCCAACTAAGTGTCTCATATAATCTTAAAGGACTATAAACTAGTGAGACTCACTACTACAGAAAACATTTTTCACGTCTCTTTTTGCTGGGACGTGAATGGAGGAGATGTACAAAATCAAAACTTTCCACATCTCTTTTTTAATGTGAGACATGGAAAGTGGCACTTTCCACGTTTCACATTTGAAAGTTAGACGTGGAAAGTGGCACTTTCCACGTCTAACATTTGAAAGTTAGATGTGGAAAGTGGCAGTGCCAACTTTCCACATCTAATACTATAATTGAGACGTGAAAACTCTTTCCCCTGCCTACTCCGGTTAATTTTTGTGTTTGTGTGCTCTTTTTTCAGAGAATCAACGTCTAATATTTAGAAAAGAGACATTGAAACTTTTCAATATATTTACAATTTTGCCACCGCCTTTTCTCTACATCTCATATTTAAAAAAGAGACGTGAAATGGAGACGTAAATACTGTTTTTTTTAGTAATGACGTTTTGGTGAAAAAATGAACAGAGCTTACAGTAGGGGGATATGCTTGGCTTGTGTGCCCAACGCCTATAATTTTATTATAAAATTTTATTTTGATAAGGTTTGTTTAAATAACCATGTTAGCGTTGATTCTTCTCTAATTTAGTTAGTGATGACAATTTGAATTTAATTTTTATAACCATATTAGGTGGACCATTTTTTAACATAATTAATGCTAACTGTTTTATGTTAGTGACATTCTTTTCTAATATGGGTAACTTTGATAAATATTACATGAAATATTTTATCATCAATGAATGAGTCATATGTTAGAAATTTATTTCTATCTTGGATCTTTAAAGTTAGCAAAACTCTTTTCTAACCATAACATCCTTCCAAATTATTGTTAAGTAAACCCTTTCTGTCATGGTTAGTAGTTTATGATTTGAAGTTAAAAAGTTTTAGTCAGGAGTAATTGGGCTTATAGACTGGAGAATTGTACAGTGCGTGAATTTATAGTGCCCGGATAGGAACTAGTACGATTGTAGGTGACTTCTGATCAAATGCCTTGATCAACCTTAAGGAGTTTAGTAGCTTCACAAGATAGAACTGGGTTTCGAATTGACCATGAGTAAATTGTGCAAGAGTTAGACTGTCGAGATTCAGTGAATGAGTGAGCCAATTCGGAGTGTTAAGACTTATTTTCAAAAAGAGAAAAGCGTGAGGGGAGGATCTTCCCTTCTCCGTTCACGAGGAAGTTGTCTCTTCCCGTCAAGGGAAAGCAATTCAGGTTGGAAACAGAAATTAAGATATTTAAGATCTAGATTCGGTGTTAGATCAACATAATTTCATTTTCACCCATGAGATTTTTCTGTTTTCTGTTTTCTGTTTCTTTTGTTCCGTCTTTCTCAAATTTCTCACATTTAAGGTAAAGATCCAAGTACATGGACCCAGAATGTACCTAGTCTATTAGCTTTTCTAGCTTTACCACTATTGCTGCCCTTTTCCAAACTGAAAGTAATCTTCATCGGGGAAAAGACAATTGAAGAGAGAGAAATGAAAAGTAATCCTTTTTTGTTTAATATGTAATTAAGTTTAATTTTTCTATACTAAAGAGTTTATAGACCAATAACTAGCAAAATTCAACAGTGAGATAAATAGGACATTCTATGAAAATAAAGAAGAAAAATTATTCCAAGAAAACTAATATTTTTTATTACAAATATTTTCTCAACCACAGTGAAAAAACATAGGACTTTATTTCATCCTAATGTCTCTTTCCCGTACTTACTGATTTCCCCTTTTCCTTTTCAAACTCATTATCATGGAGATCAATGAATTGCGTTTATACATTTAAAAAAAGAAATATGACTAATTTCATCAGTGACAAATTTTCGTATAAAAAAATTAAATTATTTGCAGAAAAATTCTCGAATTATCATATCATAGGGAACTTCAAATGTTAAAACAAGTCTTGGTTATCCAAGGTTGTCAAGTTCGTGAGTTTAAGTAAACTCGTGAAAAGAATGTAAAATTGGATAGTAAACTCGTATGAATTTACCTTTATTTATAAATATATATGTGTTTCCAATATATAATTAGATAAGAAATACAAAAAATAACAATAATTTGACTTGAATTATATTTTAAATATAATAATTTGATATTAAATATATCAACATTTATACTTTATCTAACTTAATAAAGAAATTTCTATGAAATTTTTATATAAGTTCATTTAATATGGTCAAATAAAAATAATTAACATGAGATTTATAGCAAGTTAACACCATTTTCCGTAAGATAAAAACGTAAAAAGGGTAATTTTTTAGTGTAAAATCGTAAGTTTTACCGAGTTTACAGCCAGTACGAATTAAAGTAATTCGTGACACGTTTGGTTAAATAAGGCCGTAAAAAAGGTAAAATCAGAGAGTCAACTCATGAATTTAACAACAATATGGTTATTCCACAATGAACAAAAGATTTTCAACACATCATTTGTCATAATTTCAATGATCAAAAAGGATAAAACCAAGTACTCCGGCCACAAAAAAGTGATGATTTGAAAGCTTATATGGTTAGATGTCCTTATGACATTTATATCAAGGATTATATATCTTTTAGTTCGATCATCACTAAGAATATATTAAATTTTCTTCTGGTTCATGATGAACTACAGAACTGATGAGCACATTTTCCAAACTAGCTACCAAACTAAGTTCTATGTTAAAATCATTATTACCAATTAAATAAACTTGATTTGTAGGCCCCACATATCATGCTGAGCTCAAGTGGCATATAATACTGTAAAGGGTAAACAAGACGTGTTAAAAGTCGTGTATGTGAGAGATATACATCTGCCTTTCCTCATCCCAACTTTCAATTCATTTTAATATATAATTTCAAGTGGTGGTACCACTACCACAGAAAACACCTATACCGGCGCTTTTTTGACCCCTATAGCGGCGCTTTTGAAGTGCCGCTATAGCTAGCGCCGCAATAGGTCACGAGACCTATACCGGCGCTTACAAAGCGCCGGTATAGGCCTCTCTATAGCGGCGCTTTATTACCCAAAAGCGCCTGTATAGGTATCTTTTAATTAGTTTTTTATTGAAACTGAAAAGGCCTATACCGGCGCTTTTTAAAAAAGCGCCGGTATATATCACCTATACCGGCGCTTTTTGTAAAAAGCGCCGGTATAGGTTACTACCGGCGCTTTTTTAAAAAGTGCCGGTATAGGTTATATTTTTTTAAAATATACAATTTGTTTTTTAATTCACACCCACCTGCATCATTGCCAAAATTCCAGCAATTCTATACAATTCCAGGCAGTCCAAATACACCAGTAACTCAAACAGAGAAGAATATGTACAATAAGACCAAAAGTTATATTGTTCAGTTAGGAAAATAAACGTGCATACTACTAGTCAAAGCTGTCCAATTTGAGAGAACAGAGGGTGTACATAACTACACCATTCTTCAATTAGCGCTTCCATCTTCTCCCTTGACAACATGAAGCAACGTGTGTCTGGGTAATACTGCGTATAGAAATTTAAATGACTATTAAATTTACTTGAAATCTAACAAGTACAAACACTTAGATTAGGAAAAATATAAAACTTACTGTCAATGGGATGTTATCTCGATCACGTGATACGATATCCCTCATATAATACATGACATAGTATCCACAGTCGTTGTCATTGGGTTGATGTGGGCACTGTAACAAAAAATACAGAATAGCATATAAGAGCAGTTACGTTCTGGTTTAAGTAATGTACGATTGTTTGAAAAATTGAATAACTTGTAAAACCTGAACTTTGAGCCACGGATAAGCATCTTTCTGGTCAAGGGCTTTGGAATAATTGTACCCATTAGCTGCCCGATAACTAGTCAATGCTCTGGAAACAAAACATATTAAATTAATTTTAGTTGCTTGGGTCGGTCATATAAAATGACAGATAATACAACACATTCAAATAATGTTGACATTCACTTACCCATTGAAGAGACGCATCAAATCCGGGCGATTATCTGCTTCAGCAGATTCCACAGGATCCAAATAGTAAATAAGTGGATCCGGCTGTACTATCGGATTGATGACAAGCAAAACCCAATGTAGCCTAAGACGTTTTATAACGTTATGTCAGTATATATATCAATGATGATTGGAGCTAAGAATACGATGAAAGCTATCATGCCTATACACTTACCCTGTATTAATTGGAGCTAAGAATAAAGTTCTGCCTGTTGCCTTTAAAGTGAAACGCCTCTTAATCTCTTTGAACTGATCATCACGTTTCACACCCTCAATTTGCGCTATTAAATAAGGGTTTATGAATTCGAATGAGACGTTGTCCTCGGAGACTATGACTTCTTCATGCAGGTGCCTTCAAAGAAACCATACAAACATCCAATTATGACAGAACTTATGACATTGAATGAAACCACAATGGAAGCACATATATACCTTATCCATAAATTGACGACCGTAGCACTGACCCATCTTTCGTCAAGCACCTCCATGACCTGATCCCTAGAAAGAAGCTCATTGAAATTTGACTCGCCAAATATAAGCCTGTTGAATGGGATTGTGACAGTAGCATCGCGAGGTACGGTAGCTGCAAATGCTCGCAATCGAGCACGATTTGGCGTTTCAACACTTATATCTTGGATAACAGGAGCAGGCACTTGAACTTTCTTCTTGCCCTTTGCTTTTGTTGCCTATAAACCATATAAATAGAAAGTTTCAAAAATTCTTCCAATAAGAAGAGTGTTAGTTTAAATTAATTAGAAACTAACCACCTGTGACACTGGACCAGCTCGTGAACTCTTTTTCTTCAATTGAGCAGCTGGGCCACCGGTACCTTTTACACTAGCCACTTGTGCTTTCTTTCCCAGAGACTCTGTACCCTGTAAAAACTTATAAATTGTAAAAGAGCGTTATTCCAAAACAAAGAATGCTAGTCTGAACGTTATTAGTAAATACCACCTGTGGTATTGGCTCAATCAAACTGATGGGCCAAGCAACATATGCACCAGCTACATCTCCGACCTCAGTCATCGCATCAGGAGTAGGGAATGGTAACGGTGCATCCCCGTTCAGGGAGAATTCAATCATAACCCTCAATGTATTTTCAGGCAACGGAGAATTGTGCAGGATCCTGTTTGAAGTGTTGAAGACCGTACCGATTGCAACTACTTCACTGAAAGATTGATCCTTGTACAGGTTGCACCTTGATTCGCCCTACAAAAGAGTTAACGTAAGCTCCCAATCGATAATATAACAGTGTCACTACAAGTTTATAAGTACAAAAGACAAGAATTACCTGAGGAATTTGAGCCCTAGGCATCGTACAGCTATCCCTGATGCTTGGACTCTGACACGAAGGAACGTTACCTTGTTGCATGAAGTTCGACATTTGTGATCCAACATTGTTACGCTGGAAAAATTCGTACATCATATCTTGTCGTCTTTGCATTTCCTCATTCCTTCTTTGCATTTCAAGCACAGTCTCCCTCAGAGTATTGACTTCATCTTTCAACACAGAAACTTCGCTTTGTGTTACCCGCTGTTGGCGGCCAAAGTAAGCTGAAGGCGTGACCCCTATACCAGTGCCCCGAACACGGCCTGAATACTCAGGACGTTCAAGTGCTCTACTGAGGATATCACCTTGGCCAAATATGTTGACCTCCTCGGGCGATTCTTGTGATAACATTTCCTATAACAAGAAGGAAGGATTATTAGTTATTAAGTTGGGAAATTCACTAATAAAAAAATTACAAAGTCCAAGAGAATGACTTACACAGCGTTCACGGATTCTTCTAACCTCTTCGTGAACGATGGTTCCGTCGCTTTTGGAGTGTCGTTTGATCCAGACCCTAAACCGTGGAGGGTGACCTTTTAAGCCCTCTTCCTGAATCTGTCATGGTAAAACAGGTGAACTTATAATTTAATTACATAAACATTAATTCACACTTTTAGAAGCAAAAGGGCGTTGCTAACATACCATCTCGTACTCCAATTCTGGAAATGTTTTCCGGCCGCCTAAATAGGGATACGGACAGCTTTTAGCCGCCTGGCTATTTTTTTCGCTTCTTTCCCGAAACTCCTCTGATAAGCGTGATTGCACAAATTCATCCCAATCTGCTTGGGTTATGACCCCTTCATATGTAGATGGGTGTTGGAACTACCTCCCCGTTTTCATCTCTCAGATATAATGTCGACAAATCTGAACGGAAGTTTCTGTGTATTTTTGAAGCTTTCTTCATGACATAGTCCTTGTGAGTCTCATCGATATGAAACACAGTCTGTAGCAATAGAAATCATATTAAATTTGTTAGTTACAATGTTATCTATCATGACAAAATTAAACTTAATTGTAAAAAAAATAGCTTACCTGAACCTCTGACCAAATCTCATTACGTATTTTCTTGTTTACTTTTCTCCAATCTGCAACTGTAATAGGAACTTTATTACGAACAGTGCATCCAACGAAACCGGTAAGGGCCTTCGCACTCTTTCCAACTAGTTGGCCATTGTCGTTCCATACAAGGGCTGCCTTTTTTCCCTTAGCTCTAAGTTTGAGGAGATCACGCATAATGGTCTTGCCACGACGAACTTGGTCCTCAACATGTGCTCTACCCTCATCAATAACTTGCTAGGCACTCTGTGGTGCTTCCTCCTCCTCAGGTACGTTTGGATCCATTGTCTTGTAAAATAATTAAACAATATACGATTTTAGTGCATGCATATGCATATAATGAAATAATTCGTAGTAAAAAAAATAAGAAAATACATACAAACTTAAATCATTATGATGGCATTCGTGCCAAACAACATATACTTAAGGTCTTCAATCAATGGATCCAAGTAGACATCTATATCGTTGCCGGGTTGTCTAGGCCCGGAAATAAGCATCGAAAGCATCATAAATTTGCGTTTCATGATTAAATTTGGGGGGAGGTTGTATATCATCAAAATCACGGGCCATGTGCTATGAGTACTACTCTGAACTCCATGCGGATTGATTCCATCGGTTGCCAATGCAAGCCGTAGGTTTCTTGGTTCTTCACCGAACTCAGGGTACTCATAATCAATTTTTTTCCATTGGGGGCCATCTGCGGGGTGCCTAAGCTTGGTGTCTTTAATCCTTTCATCGCCATGCCAAGTTAAAAGCTTTGCAACATCCGCATTATTGAACATGCGCCTGAATCTCGGAATGATCGGAAAGTACCACAAGACTTTAGAAGGACTCTTACCTTTCTTTCCATACCGAGACGTACTGCATTTAGGACACTTCTCCAACGACGAATACTGGTTCCGGAATAAAATACAGTCATTAGGGCATGCATGTATTTTCTCATATTTCATACCAGTCGACCGGAGAATTTGCTTCGCCTCGTATGTTTTCGAGGGGAGTATATCTCGCAAAGCGGACAGCAGCGCGGTGAAACTTGCATCACTCCAACCGTATCGCGCTTTCAGGTTATACAATTTAAGCACCACACTCAATCTTGTGTATTTGCTGCATCCCACATACAACGGCGTCTCTGCATCACTCTTCAGAGTCTGAAATACTTCAGGATCCTCCTCGCCCACCACGTTCAACATTTCTTCAAGGTCATCGCTCTCATCACACATGTCTGTGTCAACTACATTTGAAGCGCTACTAACATCAGGTACCCAGTCTCCGCCAGAATACTCATACGTCTCACCATGCTTTGTCCAACGTGTATAAGACGGATCGATTCCATGACAAATTAAATGACCCAACAGGTCAAGAGGGCGAAGACGCTTTCCATATAAACAAGACATACAAGGGCACACAATTCTGTTAGCATTCTCTGCATGCTCAGCAGCAAATTCAATGAACTCTTTTGCTCCATCTATATATTCCCTTGAACGTCGATCACAAGACATCCATTTCCGATCCAACATTATAACCTACTAAAGGAAAACGTCGGTAAGATGTATATGACTTACTCATTAGGTAGCCACCTTAAGATGTTACCTTACTTTCTTAACAAAAAATCGGCAGCATAACGGCTAAAAAATGAGCGTTCCCAGGCTCAAGGCCCTCTCTTTTTTACATAGAAATGGATTGCCAACTATATAAACAACATCAACTCAATATATCTCCACAGCCCACCCCAACAGAATTCACAGAGCATTTATATATATAGAGTATTAATAGTTTCACAAAATAAAAATTCCATACGAGTAAAATAAAACACCACACAATGGAATTCATCGGAAAGTATCAAAACTCAATCATTTGATATGTCACAGCCTGCTAAATTAAAGAAAAAAAATATAAGACTTACTTCAAGGTCCTTTAGCTCAAAGTAAGCCCGCTAGCAACAATACGATTCTTCACCTTAAAGTGTCGAGCAATAATCTGTAAATATTATAAGGAAAACAAAAAGCAAATAGATTTGATTTAACTCAATGTTCAAATAATCCTTGTAAGATTATATGGAAATAGATTTGAGCGGAATGAAACTAAACTAAGCTTCGAAGATAAGCAATTATGACAAGATAAAGGCAAAATGGAAATAGATTATACAAATAGAGCTTCAGAATCATCATGAAATGGTGAACAAATAAGCTTCGAAGATAAGCAATTATGACAAGATAAAGGCAAAATGGAAATAGATTATACAAATAGAGCTTCAGAATCATCATGAAATGGTGAACAAATAAACCTTGGAGAGCTTCAGAAAAAGAAGCCACTATTATGGAAGAACGTGAACGGCGGCGACGGCCATGAATGAAGAAGGCGACGGCTTGGAAGAAGGAGCACGGCTGAGCAACGGCGGAGGACGGCGGAGCTTGGGGAGCAACGGCGGAAGACGAGACAGCGACGTGGGGCTTGGGGAGCAACGGCGGAGGACGAGACAGCGGCGTGGGGCTTGGGTAACTCGATCGGGTTCGCGGCGTGGGGGGAAGGAGGGAGATGGAACGAGTTTTATTAATTTAAAGGCCTATACCGGCGCTTTCTCAAAAAAGCGCCGGTATAGTTAAGGCTAAAATATTTGGAGGGAAATTTCCCTCCAAATTTCTGGGCCTATACCGGCGCTTTTTCGATAAAGCGCCGGTATAGGTATAATAAATTAATTTTTTCATTTATTTAATTATGTAATATTTATTATTAAATTATTCTTTTAATAATTATTATTATAAATTTAAACAGAAAAAAACCTATACCGGCGCTTCTCCGGTTAAGCGCCGGTATAGGTATAATAAATTAATTTTTTCATTTATTTAATTATGTAATATTTATTATTAAATTATTCTTTTAATAATTATTATTATAAATTTAAACAGAAAAAAACCTATACCGGCGCTTCTCCGGTTAAGCGCCGATATAGGTATAATAAATTAATTTTTTCATTTATTTAATTATGTAATAGTTATTATTAAATTATTCTTTTAATAATTATTATTATAAATTTAAACAGGAAAAAACCTATACCGGCGCTTCTCCGGTTAAGCGCCGGTATAGGTATAATAAATTATTTTTTTCATTTATTTAATTATGTAATAGTTATTATTAAATTATTCTTTTAATAATTATTATTATAAATTTAAACAGGAAAAAACCTATACCGGCGCTTCTTTGGTTAAGCGCCGGTATAGGTATAATAAATTAATTTTTTTCATTTATTTAATTATGTAATATTTATTATTAAATTATTCTTTTAATAATTATTAAAAAGTGAATAGAATGGAGACAAAACCCTATACCGGCACTTTTATGTAAGCGCGGTATAGGGTTTTTTGAATAAAAAAAAGGAAATTGTGAACAAAAAACCCTATACCGGCGCTTTTCTTATTAAGCGCCGGTATAGGCCCCATACGTACCTATACCGGCGCTTTTTGGAAAAAGCGCCGGTATTGTTGCGTCGCGATAGCCCTTCTTTGTAGTAGTGTACTTTCATCACATTATGTAAAAAGTAAATTAAAATTCATAAGAAATATCAAATTATATCCTAATTTTTGAGAGAAGATTGCGGTTGAATGGTGATATATTTATTACAATATTTATGTCATGCCTTTTCTTTCTGTTCATTTTTTTTTTCATGTGCGCCTTTTCAAAATATATTCTTTTCCAATCTTTTGTGATCCACAGCATGAATTAGATTCTTAGTCATCCTATTGGGGTTAAAGCTAACTTCCTCGAAGCTATGACGTAGAAGGCATAAATTAGATATCCGGTTCATTAATCAATCAATTAATTAATTAATTAGTCAATTGAAACCTATCGAACTTCTAGATCCTAAAAGGTTTTACTAAACGTGGTACGGTCCGATATCATTCTAATAATTAATGATGCAAAGTTTGAATGATGAGATCAGCAAAATAGAAATATATATTTGTGCAGAAGACAGCTCGGATTTGGATTTGGTTTGGTAAGAAAGATCATGCATGGGATTTGGATCAAGCTAATAGTATAATATTATTAATTGAGATAATCTCATAAGTGAATGTTTGGTGATTATAGTTATAATATTCTCGGAAGCTAATCTTCAAGTTTACGATGTTCCTTGGTGATAATCATTGAGGATCAAACATCTGAAGTACTTTCAAGTTTCAACGTTATTGGCCCTCACTATCAAGAAATACTTCATTTAGAAAATTTTGATAAAAATGATTCAAAAAATTTTATGGCCAATACGATATTGATTTTTTGGTTTGTTATCTATTTGATTAAACATGAACTGCATTTTTTTGCATTCACAAATTAAGATTAATTTTCTGCTGTGATTGAATGTTTTTTAATTGAATAGATTATTGTAATGATAGAGAAATCAGTAAATTAATATACTTTGTTTTTATATATTAACAACAACAACAAAGCCTTATCCCACTAAGTGGGGTTGGCTACATGGATCGCACGACGCCATTGTGCTCTATCGTTAACCAAATCTTTAGATATATTATTAATTAAAAGATCGCCCTCTACAACTTCATTAAGTGTAAGCCTCGGTCTCCCTCTTCCTCTCTTAATCGGACTCCAGACTATTTGATCTACCCTCCTCACTGGCGCATCTAATGGCCTCCTTTGTACATGTCCAAACCACCTCAAACGATTTTCTACCATTTTCTCACTGATAGGTGCCACTCCAACTCGTTCGCGTATATGATCATTCCGAATCTTATCCTTTCTTGTGTGACCACACATCCATCTCAACATCCTCATTTCAGCTACCCCCATCTTATGTTCATGTTGACCCTTCAAAGCCCAACATTCACTACCATATAATACTGCTGGTCTTATAGCAGTGCGATAAAACTTCCCTTTTACCTTATGGGGTACTTTTCTATCGCAGAGAACTCCAGTAGCTTTCCTCCATTTACACCACCCAGCTTGAATTCTATGATTGACATCGTCATCAATCTCACCATCTTGTCTTATAATTGATCCCAAATACCTAAACTTCATTACTTGAGGGATTGTTTGCTCTCCTAGTTTAACCTCCAAATCACCTCTAAGTTGTCTATTTGCAAAATTGTAATGCATATATTCTGTCTTACTCCTACTTAAACGGAAACCCTTCGACTCCAGCGTGTTTCTCCATATTTCTAATTTATCATTAATCTCCTCTCTTGATTCGGCCAGAAGGACTATATCATCAGCAAAAAGCATGCACTTAGGGACCGTTTCTTCTATAGGCTCAGTTAGAGCATCTACTACTAAATTAAACAAATATGGGCTCAAAGCTGATCCCTGATGTAGGCCAATTCTTATAGGGAAGTCTTTTGTCTCACCTCCCGGCGTTCTAACCTTAGTCAACACCCCATCATACATATCCTGTATAACTTTAATATAAGCAACACATACTCCTTTCTTTTCCAAGGCTTTCCAAAGTAAATCTCTCGGCACACGATCATATGCCTTTTCTAAGTCAATAAAAACCATATGTAAGTCTCTTTTTCTACTTCGATACTTTTCCATTATCCCTCTTAATAGATATATCGCCTCCGTTGTGGATCTCCCTGGCATGAACCCAAACTGTCTCTCAGAAATACTAGTTTCTAGTCTTAACCTATGCTCAATCACCTTTTCCCATAGTTTCATTGTATGACTCATAAGTTTAATTCCCCTATAATTTGCACAATTTTGTATATCGCCTTTGTTTTTATAAATCGGAACTAAAGTACTTTTTCTCCAATCATCAGGCATCTTCTTAGACCGTAAAATCTCGTTAAACAATTCAGATAACCATAACACACCCTCTTCCCCTAAACATTTCCAAACTTCAATCGGTATACCATCAGATCCAACTGCTTTACCATTTTCCATTTTCTTAAGAGCTTCTCTAACCTCCCACACTCTAATTCTACGATAAAATGACCTATTAAGTCCATCTTCACTAATTGTCAAATCCCCCAACTCACAAGATAGACCTTCACCTCCATCATCAGTAATCAAAACTTTACCTTCTTCATCCTTTATACACCTTACTTGATCCAAATCTCTTGAATTCCTCTCCCTACTCCTTGCGATCTTGTAAATCTTTTGTTCCCCAGCCTTTGTCCCTAACTCCTTATAAAATCCCTCGTATGCTTTAGCACGAGCTTCACTCACTACCTTCTTAGTCTCCTTTTTAGCTAAGCGATACTTTTCCCAATTTTCAGTATTATTACACAAGTGGATAGCCTTAAAACAATTCTTTTTATTCCGCACCTTTTCTTGGACATCCTTGTCCCACCACCAAGTCTCCTTATCTCGTGGTCCAAAACCTTTTGATTCTCCTAAAGTAGCTTTAGCAACCATATCAATCTTCGTAGCCATATTCTTCCACATGCTGTTAGCATTTCCTTGTGGCTCCCATACCCCTTCATCCAATAGGTTTCTCTTAAAAATCTCTCGCTTCTCCCCCTTTAACTGCCACCACTTGATCTTTCGGTTCAAAACTGCCCGGCGCCTTTGTCTTATACATTTAATTCTCACATCAAGAACTAGAAGTCTATGTTGAGCGGTCTCCCCATGCCCAGGAATCACTTTGCAATTAGTACATAACCTTCTATCAGGGTTTCTTACCAAAACGAAATCAATTTGTGACTTGTGAGTTCCACTTTTATATGTAATTAAATGTTCTTCCCGCTTCTTAAAGCATGTGTTAACAATCTTAAGATTGTATGCTAAGGAAAAATCGATAATTGTTTGTCCTTCATTATTCAACTCCCCATAACCAAAACCACCATGCGCCCTTGCATATGATCCCGCCTCTTTCCCAACATGTCCATTAAGATCTCCTCCAATAAAAATTTTCTCGGTTGCCGGTATACCTTGAATCAACCCTTCAATATCTGCCCAAAACTTCTCCTTAAGATGTGCTCCTGCGCCTACTTGGGGTGCATATGCACTAATAACATTTATTGTATCATTTCCCACAATTACTCTCACAGATATGATTCGGTCCTCAATCCGCTTAACTTCCACTACATTCTTCCGCCACTCTTTATCTGCAATAATACCAACACCATTCCTCCCATTTACCTTTCCTGTGTACCAGAGTTTAGAATCATTAACTCCGATTTCTTTAGATCTCTCTCCAGCCCATCTGGTTTCTTGTAAGCATAATATATTAATCTTACGATCCTTCATAACTTGTGCAACCTCAAAAAGCTTCCCATTCAGCGTCCCAATATTCCAAGTACCAAATCTGATCTTACTCTCATGAACTAGCTTCTTTAGCCGCCTCCGTCCATTAGAGTGCGGTAGCCCTTGCTCATTTAACACTGCATTCGGGCGAGGATGCAGCGGCTCTTGCTCTCTTATCACTGTACTCGAGCCATACAACGCGTTACAACCAGGCAACGACCTATCCTTTAGCCCTTGCTCTCTTAACACTGCATTCAGGCTAGGATGCAGCGGCTCTCGCTCTCTTCTCAATGTACTCGAGCCATACAGCGCGTTGCTTACGGGCAACGACCTAACATTTACACAATTTCTTCGTTGATCCATGTTCATGAGATTCGACGGGGTTTTTACGCTGGCTGTCGGGGCCTAACACAACCCTCCTCCTTTACCAAGGCTTGGGACCGGCTATAAGCATAGGCGGAGTTTTTTTATATATTAACAAATAAAAGGAAAAATATTAGGTCAAATTACTAAAATCCATTACATTAAGTTCTTAAATCACACATTTTACATTTCTTCTAAAAATTGTTAAAAGTACTCGCACACTTGTAAATCCATCTATACTTGTAAAAAAATTCTAATAATAAAAGGGTAAAGGTACATATTTAATATTCAACAATTGTACAAATCGTACTAAACATAAATAATAATTTCGAGGTGCAAATTTAGTATAAAACAAATAGAAAAGGGTACAAATATAGAAATTCTTTTAACCAGTCGTTAAAACTATTTAAAAATCGTGAAGTGGGGCCCACAAAATGACATGTTATTTATAAAAGTTTTAATGGCTAGTTAACAAAATTCCTATATTTGAACCCTTTTTATTTGATTAATACTAAATCTACACCTCAAAATTGTTATTTATATTTGGTTCGATTTGCACAGTTTTTGGATATTAAATTTGTACCTTTGCCCATAATCAAATACTTGTTACTTTTTACATCAGCTCTTACAATGTTAATTAGGTTTTGTAAATTTTCAAATAGATACATGCTATTTATCTATTTTTTAGTTGTTAAAATTAGGGTTTTGTGAATTTTCGTATGAACATTTATTTATTTTGCAAATGTTAGTCGTTAATGTGCACATGTGCACTTCTAAATCTAGCCATAAAATTGACATAATGAATATAAGAAATTTTACCTCAATTTTTTTAAGGGAACTTCAACTGAGTTTTATAAAGAAAAATCCATTTTTTTAATCCTTGACAAGAAATAGTTTTGAGTGATTTGGGTGATTTTTTTACTAATTGTTTTAACTTCTGAGAAATTATCAATTGGTGGGCCATTGTTTTTAGGGAAAATCATAATCAGGTCCCTCATAAGGGAATTAATAACAACTATATTCCAAACAATCATCAAATTACATTAAAGTCCCAAGGGACCTGATAGCCAATGACATGCCATTTTAAAGAACCAAGGTCCTTTGGGACTTTAATATAATTTGATGATTGTTTGGGACCTGATTGTGATTTTCCCTTGTTTTCATGAGCAATTGGGCACATTCTAATTTGAAAGCATTTCCTTCAAACTTATAAAATGTAAGAATATAATATATCTATATATAATATAGCAGAAGAAGAAAAAGGATAATAAAAAGACATTTAAGATATAGTTTTACTCCCTCGGTCCTTATTATAAGATCACTTTGACTTTTTTGGAGAAATTAAGGATACAAAATTAATCACTTTAAATTGTCTTTAGTTATCTTTTTTCCTCAAAACTGATTTATTCTACTTATAAACTAACATATAATCTAATTATATGTGACATATGTTATAATTTAGTAGTCTATTTTGCTTCATTAACTTCCAATAAAAAGTCCAAATTATCTTATATTTAGGACTAGAAGGATTACATTCTTATGTCAATTATCCTCAAAATATGTACTGTGATCCTATTTTAGTTATAGCCATCACTTATCGTCTAAAAATGTTTCTTAATTAAAAGCACAAAGTGTCTACTAATTTTAACACGAGGAAAAAACTGAAATTATCCAATTAATTAGAGTATCTTGGCTTTTAAAGTGGCATCTAAAGTGGATATATTAAAATTGGACCACCCAATATGCCTTTATCATTGCAGATATTATTGATATATGGCCTGTAATGGTCGGTACAATAATGTAAGGAATATATCAACGGCAATGGATAATACTTACAGTAAAACTTAGAAATTTCTTAAAATGTTATGGATATAGATTCTTCAAACGTGTATCCAAAAGTAGTAATTCTTTTAAATTTTAAATTTTGTTTGTTTTTCGTTACCTATAATCTAATCTTCTCTTAAAGTATGATCTAACTTTTGAAGAAAAAAAGGTTAAAAATCAATAATTGTTGGCCTGGGAATCACATCACACTTATATAAAACAAGACTTGAAGTATTTTATCATTTTATATTTTGATTCTCTACTTACTGAAAATATGATTTCCTACATAATTCACTGAAATTCTGAAATAGCTAGGTAAAAAAGATCACATTGAGTCCGATCAGTATTGATCCAAAGGTCTTTAGGTAAACTTGATAATGTAGTAACGGATATATGATTGAACTGAGAAGACAGAAAATGAATTTCGGGCTTTTGGCTTCATCATGAAAGGACAAAAAAGACTATAGTCAATTAGTCATACAAAAAACAAAACAAAGGAAAACGAACATTGTTGATATATAGGGAAACCAATGAAAAAGCTTTGTCCCAATTGGTCAGAAACGTAAAGATCGGACTCCTTATTTGCTGTTCAGGAAAAAAGAAAAAAAAAAAAAAAACCCTCCCTCTTGCTTTGTTAAGGAAAACAAAACTCTCTCTTGTTTCAAATATGGGACACCGCTACCTACATTACATATAAAAAATGTCGGTTAATATTATTGTTACACAATAAAAAAGACCAAGTAGAAGAAGCCTAATACTTTTATAAAAAGATAGAAGAAGCCCAATACTCAGCCCAATAATAATAGAACGAAATATTGCTTTAGTTCAGATCCTTCATTTGGACCACGTGTCTTCCTGATCCACTCTTTTATCATTCTACAATTTTTGGGATTCATGTTTAATTTTGATTTGGAATTTTTTCGTTAAGAGCAATAGGTACTTAGAAGGTCTTTTTTCTCTCTGATAATTTCATCTAAGAATTGTTAAAAATTGAGCAAATATGTCATAAACATTGAAAAAATTAACGTTGACTATAGTTAAAAATATAACGTTAGTATTTAACATTTTTAAAGATCAAAGGCACCATTGCCTTTTCATTTTTACAATTTTTGTAGTGCCCAAAAATTATATCAAATGGAGTCGTCATCAAAATTTTTAAATAGGGATAATTTTGGAAATCTTTTCAAAATTATAAATGGTCTTTTAAAACCAAATTGGGCTTGGGAGTAAATTGTGGATGGGGAATGTGTTAGGCACCCCACAGCAACCGTTCATAAGAACGGTTACCCTAAGTTAATTATTTAAAAATAAATATGGCCTTTAATTTAAATTTAATTGCCCAAAAAAATTTTCACATAAAAAAATAAATATTTACATAGTTGGACTTGACCTATGATTCAACCTGGGCCTATGTATCTTTAAGGGATCAAAGCCCACTTAGTTCAGAGTAGAAATACGTGTCGTTGGGTTTGTGTTTTTTAGGGAAAATATTTATTCATTTTTTTTTAAAATATTTATTGTTGGTTTGTATTTTTTTATTTAGGAAAAATGTGTGTTTATTTGTATTTAGAAAATATTTTTGAAATAATTTTGGATTAAACTTCCTAAGGAGATTCCCATAACCTCGTACGGAAGAATAATCAATTTTGCGTGGGAAGATTCTAAAAACCTCGCACGGCATAAAAAGTTATTTTAAAGACAATTTTGTTTTTTATTGTAAAAAATAAGATTTCTCAAAAGAATTTTGATTAAACTTCCTGAAGAGATTCCTATAATCTCACACAGAAGAATAATCGATTTTAATTGAGGAGGTTCTAAAAGCCTCACACGACATAAAACCATTTTGAAACCATATTTTCTCAATTATTGATAAAAGGCCCATTTTGTTGATTTGGATTTTTGATAAAAAAACATTTACAATCATTATACCTGATCCATATGACCGACATGTTATTTACAGTGTAGTGATGGCTTACTGTTGAAAGAAATGGGGCGAATGAACCCAAAAGTAAAGACAAAAGGTTTTGAGGTATTTTAACAACACAAACATCCCATTGATCATATAACACATCATGTCAGGAGATAAAAACAAAAGCAACCAAACAAAACATAAAATATGCTTTCAATGTGCTCTTCATGTAGACAATTCAAGAGGAAAAGAATTCAAATTACATACATTGCATAAAGCCCCTGGAACAAATACTTTAGTAGGCAAAAGAGAGAGGAGAAAAAAAATACATATATATGGAAATGAGCCCAATGCTCAAACAATCTGCCTCTATCTCTAGCTTAAAGAAATATTCATTGGCTTGAGTAATAAGAGATGTAGGTTGTGGTGCATGAAAAAAAAAAGTATTGATTTATTTGATACGCTACCCACCCAACATGAGAACCATGCACTAAAACTAAATCTCTCTACTTGTATTTCTCTCTGCCTCTTTTTCTCTCCTAAAATTCCTTAGTGCCTCTCTTTTTTAGTCTCTAAAAATTGTCCTCACTTTTGCCTCTTACTCTCATTTATATAGGCACCATTAGGGTTTGTCTCATTTATTACAATTTCATTTTTTTATTTGATTTTTATTATTTTTTCTTTAATTTCCATGTAGGCAATCAGAATGAATCAATCATCGTTTTGGACTTTTTTCCTTTTTGTCTTTTGGTCATCAATTTCAATTGGAATTATTCCATTTTTATTTTTATTTTGACTTTTCGGTTAAACGCCGTCATGCACACTCATTCAATATATTGAAATTGGAATCAATCATGCACATTTAATCATTCCTTTTTGTTGCCACCCCTTTTTCAAGATAAAAAAAATTTCCTAATAAGGTTGCAGTCAACATGCATTTTTCCTGAAAAAAAGATTTCTGTTGAATGCCTCCATAATAATGACTGTCATTTAGCATATTCCATTGTATGTTATTTTCAAAAACAAAATTTACCGTTGTATATAAATTTCCATTAGGTATCTTAATAAACAACATGACTAATTTTCTAACAAATTGTCAAATAAATAATACTTGACACTTTGTCATATACAATTAGCAAGTAATTAATTAATAAACCCTCCAAACCCCACTCTTTAACATTGTGACATTTCATTCATATTTCATAAATTCTCTAACTCACCTTTGAACCCAAAAACCTTGTCACCCAACTACCATGAATACCTTTTTTGACCATCAAAAGACATTTTTTTGGTGAAACCCACCACTCAATGCCACCACACCATTGGGTTGCCCAACATTGTCAACAAGGTTCCTTACTAAGGTTTGTTTTATTTTGAAATTTCGGGAAAACTAAGCCCCCAATCCCCATAGTTATACTGAGTTTGGAATTAGATCTTGAACCGTTATTTTTTCTTTTGATGAATTCCCGTAAGTTTATGCCTTTTATGGCACTAGCACCTCCATTATATAAATTGCTAGAACCACATTAAGGTGCACCAAACGATAATCTATTCCTGTTTTTATCTTATTCCCATACTTCTCATGCATCGTTGTCATCCCACCGTTATTACTATGCTCCCTGTCAGCAACTTTTTTATGAGTAGTGATTATGCTTATTTACGATGCTGGCATAGCCATGGTGGCAATGGGCAGAAGAACTGTTATTAGTAGCAACATCCTTAAAAGTTTGATAAAAGAAGTCCTCAATATTGTTTCCGTGTTGTTGAGCCTAAGTCTGTTCCATCCATAGTCCACAATCCCCACTCACTATATTCATCAACTTTAAAGACCAAAATAGATACTTCGCAATGTGTTTTTTTTATCAATATTTGTTCAACACCCAAAATCAAATAGAATATTAAAAGGATTAAAAGAAGAAAAAAAGTAATGTTCCAATCTCGTATCTTAGTTTACATGCAACATTTTTTGAAATTAATTCTTTGAACATTTCAAAAATAAAATGAAGACTTGTGTTAGTGTCTTGTTAGTGTTAAGGCAAAGTTCCTCGCACATGAAATCTTAGGATTGTGCCTGCATCCTTTATTGTATGTGTTTGAGTATGGATCCCATTTTTGATTAACTCTTTGCAGTTTTGATATATGGCATTTGCATTCTTTATACAGGGAGGGACAATTACATGTAAGGGACAATTTGTATCCACAATGCTCACATGAGGGTGCTGCTAGCTCTTTGCTGGTAGGGCTACATGGTAAAGGAGGACTTGCAAGCTTCTCTAATATAGAAAAAAGTGCCTTAAACTCAGCTTTAAAATTTTCCAGTTGAGGGATATATATGGAGTGAGGTAGATTCAAATTTGTTGAGGATGTGAATGGACCTTCTCGAAGATCCATGTTGTTGCTTAGCTAGGGCTAGCTTTTAGATGAGTTCGCTACCTTCTATGGCTGTGTAGTCAAGGAAAGAACCACCGGCAATCGAATCTATCTTGTCTTGGTCCTTTTCTCTCAATTCATCATAGAATGTTTGAGCCAATTGTTCATCGGGTAGTTGGTGGTGTGGACATCTTGAGTAGGTCTTGAAAACTTGCCAATAGTCATATAAGGATTCATCCAACTCTTGCATAATGAAATTGATCTCCTTTCTCCTAGCCGATGCTCTACTAGCCCGAAAGAACTTGTCTAGAAAGGCTTGTCTCAAGAGGGCCCAAGAGTCATAAGAATCCGAATTTAGCCTAGGATGGATCATATACCATTCTTTAGCCTTGCCTTCTAGTGTGATATGGAAAACCCTCCACATAACATCCTCCACTTGTCCACCCACAAGTTTCATTGTGTTGCAATGAACGAAGATCTCATCCAAGTGTTGGTACCGTTCTTCTTCCCGCAATCCGTAAAATTTGGGTAAGGATTATATCAATAAACCTTTAATCAATAGTGCGCAACTCTTTACAAATGGGCTGGAAATACCAAGTTTAAGAATTTGAGTTCAAAATTTTTTGCATATGGCATAAAAAGTCCAAATGATTGAAAATGACTTAGTAGAAACTTAGTCACACAATTGACAAATGATGGTGCAAGAAACTAGCAATACATCATAAACAGCTGAGGCGAAACTCAATGAAGAACAAACAACCTCAATATTTTTGGATTTTTCAATAGTCAAATGCAAATACAACCTAGAACTACCTAAAAGATATAAATGCAACTATATGTCCTAAAACTAACCTAAAACATCTAAAACCCCTTGCCAACTACCAATTGACACTTACCCTGTCTAGGGAGTCAAAAATGACTGCTCAACAATGGTGCCATTGATTTAACTTAATCCTAATGCTCCTGTGCTCAAATCTAGGTAAATTAAAAACCAAGATTGCACTAGTAGTGCTCTCCTGGATAGTCTTATGAGTAGTCGATTTGACTAATATAGACTAAACTAAATGCAACTACAAAGCTATAAAAATGAGGTATTACCATGAAAGTGATCATTTTTTTGATATTTTAAATTAGTTGAAAGGTAAAATGAATTTTGGGTTTTGATTTTAGAAAATGATTGAAAGATGATTTGAAAACTTAGTTAATCAAGCTAATCCAAATTTATTTTGACTATGTTAATTGCCAATTTATTCGAAGCATTGCTTTCTCGATTGTCAGTTTGTCTAATTAAGATTGGGATAAAAATGCATTGAATCTCTACTTAAGTGTGTAATTTGACTACTCAAGTATGGATCTAGAGTTTAGTTGGAAATGTGATTAACAAATTCAATTAGCCTACTAGCAATCCATAGTGAATAAGTAATTCTACCACATCAAATGACATTATATCCATAATTTAAACATGCAAGTTCACCTATGCAATAGTGAATCACAAGATTACACATATGACTTGAAAATCTCTAGATACATAAACAAATATACATAGAATATGTTTTAATACATAAATCTTATGAAGATAAAACATTGAATAACTCCCCTATAATGCATTAAAGTTCTGGTTGCTTAATCTCCACCAAGAATCCCAAGTTGTCTAACCACTCATGCTTTCACACTTGCAAAACACGATTTGGAATGAATGCTCCATTGTAGTGTAGAGTGCTTGGCCAAAAAGCGTTGGAAAATGGTGAAGGATGATGGAGATAGAAAGTGGAAATGGAATAGAATTGAAAGTAAGTGATAAGATGCTGAAATTGGCTCACGGTTTGTGGGAGATGGAAGAGGAAAGGGGATGAATGTGGAAATCAACTTAGGCTTTTGAAATTGGCAAGAAACTACTAATTATGGTAATTTAGGTCGGATTGGATCAAACCCATTCAGGTATTCTTCCCTAACCCTAATTTTTCCATAAATTCACTGGTTCACCATGGCTTCGTGATAATGAAGGCCACAACGAACATCTTCTAGAAACTTGGTGTTGAACAAGGGTTCACAGTAGTAAACCCATAGCGAGTGATGCAAGAACACGAGGCTTTTTTCTTTAAATGTTGAATTTCAATCTTGCACTAAGAATGAAAACTTCAAGCAAAATTGTAATAACTTTAACACTCTATTTATCACTAAAATGCAACTAACTCAATGCAATTGACTCTAGCTACAAAAATGCCTAACTTACAATGAAAAGGCCTAAAACATGCATTAATTCTTAACCTTTAGTGGGTAAAAACACATAATACCCAAGAGCAATCAGATACTTAGACATATTTTTGCTTTTGCTCTAACTTTGTGTTACTAATAATTTTTCTTTCTTCTTAATTAATAGTCTTCTCTTCCCAATTTGATGTTATCCCTTTTTTATGTATTTTAGTTTTGTTGTCATTAACTAAACTGTCTTTTTTTAAAAAAAAAAAGCTTATAACATGATTTTACAACACAAATGCCCTCTATTTACAAGATCACTCAAACTTGTAAACTTACATAAAGCATATCATCAACTGCCTTCTATTGTTCTTTTGGCCTACAAATCTAGTTGTTGTTGATAAATTGTTGGAAGCTATGCATTCAACTAAAATTCTTGCTAAGACTTTATAGCTCAATTGGCACCCCATGTTTTCTCTCATTGAAATGGTCACGGTTCCATACCCCAACTTGACATCTTGGGGGGGGGGGGTGTGAGTGATATGTGTGTGAGTCCCTTTTCAATGGGGTAGGGGTTTTTATGTCGTAAAAAATAAAAAAAGACTAAAATTCTTGGAGCCTTTTTTCTTATTAATTTAAAAGTCATCGTATATAAAACTAATTAGTTATGAGCAAAACATTAATAAATTACACCAAAGTCACATGACTCACATGATCCGGATATATATTTCATAGGGAAAAGGGTCATTTTTGGCTCGGAAATTTTAGCTTTTAAGCAATTTTGGCCCATAAGTTTTTTTTTGACCAATTTTGACCCGGAAGTTTACAAAATGTAGCAATATAGACCTTTGGAGGCCTCTCTATATTGTAACATTGGTCTATATTGCTACGTTTTCTAAACTTTCGAGTCAAAATTGGTCCAAAAAAAACTTCCAAGCCAAAATTGCTCCAAAGCTAAAACTTCTGGGCCAAAAATGACCATTTTCTATATTTCATAAGTAGTTAGCTATTTGACACATGCTTGTCTTTCCCCCTCACATGCTTGTTCATTGTTATAGCAATTCAACAACAAGATCACATAATAATAATAATAATACACATTTTCTAACTATGTGTATGTATCATACATAGAATATCTTCTTGAGTGTATTGAGATCCCATTTTCTAGCTAGCCAAACAAAGTTGACTCTAGCAAGAGCAGCATCTGAATAGTGATGCTAAAAGTGAATAATTTAATTGGAAAAAGACGATAACATCAAAAAATTGTGGCCATATTTGTTATAAAATTATAAAGTTTTTTAACATCAATTCATTCTATTGATTTTCAAAAGACTATTACACACACTAATATTAAATCAGGAATAACAAACCCAAACAAACATCATATCCAATCGAACTATAACCAAACAAAACAAAACTACTATATCAACCTACAGTATACAAAGATTAGCAACTCAACCTACACCTTCCCAATCTGATGCTATTTTTGTATCCACAATATCTTCCATCCTTCCACCAATTGAGTCAGCCAACACAAGCTCATCCAAGAGAGTTGGTGCTATTTCTAGCCAACCACTGGGTCCCATCTCTCTATATCCACCATCTACCAAAAAATCTGCTATATTATTACCTTGTCATGCTACCAAGGAAAATTCAACACCCAGCCACTCCTCAATCAAATGAAGAATTTAAGATAACACCATCCTACTCTGCCATTCCTTATTTCCATGATCTAGCACATATACATCTGAATAATTCCTCATAATCAATCTCAACACATACTCCTTGTCCAACAAACCTGTCACTTATTAACAAAGCCTTGTTAATAGACAAACATTTAGCTTGAATTAAGAACATGCTTTAACTCTTCTACTCAAACATCTCAAAAATAGGTAATTATTATCTCTGCACAAAACTCCTATCCTTGCATTACTAGTTTGCTTACTAAAAGCACCATGCAAGTAAATTTACAAAGTACCACTTATTGAAGCTTTCCAAGATTCCCTCCTTTCCAAACTAACTTCTTTCCTTCTGAATCCCTTATTTCCACCATTTGCTTCTGCACTCCGTACATCTTTGACAACCATATAAGCCACTGCAATAACCTTCTTAGCATTTACTTTTTCTGTAGTGAACCCCCAATCACGTCTTTGAAAATGATAGGAAAATACACGAGAAGGGAGAATTGTGTATCTTAAAATTTTTGTAGCTGGATTAAGAATCAAGGACACAAGATTTATACTAGTTCGGTCCAACTCTTAACCTAATTCCAGCTCTCCAACCAAGTTGGGTTCCACTAGTGAATCAGAATTAAAACAGGTTCTTGAAGACCTTTACACTTCAGAGAATTGTCTTAGTAAAACCTCAATGTCTCCCTAAATTCTCTCCCCCTTACATTTTGTAAGTTTACAACCCTTTACTCTAAGATCCCACTATCCTAAGGAAATTACACAATGAAAAGGATTACAGATTTACAAGCTTGATCACTCACTTGAGCTGACAAAAATCGCAGTTTGAAGAATAGATGAGAGAACTCAGACTACTTGGATTGAATGCAGTATGAATTGGTACTTGGATAGCACTTAATTCTCTGCCAACCAAGTTTGGGCTTCAAATGTTTTTATACTCTCTTTTAGAAATTTGCCCGTTGTTCAGTCTTGTTATAGCAATTGAAAATCTGTTGTGAGAGATGATGATCTAGAGATAGCTGATGATGTTTCTGTAGATGCAATTAATGCTCTAGAGTAGCATTAGAATAGATTTAGTGTTGAGTTTCTCCCTTTCTCTTGCCAAGTTAAGCTCTTGTTCAGTGAAGTACAGATATCGGCTTTCTTTCTCTCTATTTCTGTGTTGAGGTTGGTTTCTATGTCCAACGTAAACTTCCTAAAATAGGACATGTAAAATCTTCCAATTATAAAGTTAGTTAGACATGATAAGAGTAATTAATTTTGAAATTTTTGAGTGTCAATCGATGGCTAATATGGCCAATCGATTGCCTTTAGATTGGTCCTGTAACACTCAATGGAAATTTTAGTTATCGAATAATTTCAGAGTATGTCAATCAATAGACTAAGTCTCACAATTGATTGCTGGCTACCAATCGATTGCTTGTCATTCCATCGATATATTCCACTTGTCTTTAAAAACAAGTAACAATCGATTGCTTATATATTGTTGTGATCAATCGATTTCCTTACTGTCAATCGATTGGTCTTCTGTTTGTTCACTTTGAACATAAGGATAATCAATCGATGGTGTAACACACATTTGATTTAGCCACCTGGAAATCAATTGAAACTAGGCAATCGATATGCCATCAACTGCTAAGTAAGGAATTCAATTGATTGGTCTTTGAGGCTATCGATTGCTTCTTAACTTAGCTTTCAAAAACTTGTTTCAAAATATTTTCTAAGTTAAGATATCCATTAACTTTATAGCATAAATCAAGTTTGGTTATCATCAAAATTCTAAGGTTCAACATTCTCCCCCTTTTTGATGATGACAAAACATACTTAGCTATTCTTTGAAAAATTTTGAAGTGATCATAAGATGAATAGAATAGGATACTCAATGTCAGAAAGATCATATCATGTTTTAAAGTAAGTCAAGCATAATATATAACACATGTCATTATGCTGATATAACAAATACAAAAATACTGCAAAAACATAATCTATCAATTTTAGAGTAAAAGTTAGAATAAAGCAAATAAATATCAATGATGCATGGTCCTAATCTTTGGCTCTAAAGAGTTAATCTCTGGAGGAATATTTGCTGGAGGCTTGAAGTTTAGGTATTGACTCCTCAGGAGGTTTACTTGATGGTGATGCTCTATCTGATGTAGTCCGTTCAGACCCATAATCTAACTCCTGCACCACTTGAGCAACCCTTCTCTTTTTCTGCACTGGAACCCTTAGAAGCTTAGGGCCTATCTTTCTCTTTACCAGAGGAACTTCTTTTTCTGCTTCTTCCTCTGCTGCTTCTGCTATTGCTTCCTGTTTTGCTTTAGACTTGGCCATGCTAGTAGTTGTCATCTTTGCTAGCCTGGGAGAAATCATGAGTTGAGTTGTTGTTTCTTCATTAGATTCCTCAGTATCCTCCTTCATCTGGGGCTTATTCTTAAGAGCTGGCTTCTTCTTAGGCTTAGGAGCAGGCTTCCTTAAGACTGAGCTTTCTTGACTGCCTTACCCTTCTTTTTGCCAGGCTTGGTCTCCTTCTTCTTTCCTTCTTCATCAGAACTATCTAGAAACTGATATGTAGTTTCTATTGGAGACCTTTCCTCTTCAACTTGACCCTCCACTAGTCTCTCTTCAATCTCAACTTGAGGCTCAAAAGGTATTGCAATAGATGCTTTAGGGATCTCATCAACTAGCATAGATTTTTCAACTTCTTTTTTAGCCTAAATTTCATTAGATATTCCAACAGGCTTATAAGATGCTTCAACAGTAACCTCAACATGAATTTACTCAGGAGTTTTGCTTTCTTCCTCTTGAATTATTCTAGCTTCCTCATGGATCTTAGCAAAGATTTGACCCAACTTAGAAGGTTCTGGTTTTTCTGTTTACTTATCTATTTCCTTTGTCTGAGACTCAATGACCTCCTGTTATACATCTTCTTCCATTTGAGACTCAATGGCCTCCTGTTGCATATCTTCTTTAGCCATCTCTGGTTCTTGAGCCACTGTTTGCTCAATGGCTTCTACCTCTTTTTTTGCTTCCTTCTCAATGGCTTCAAACTCAATAGCCATTGCCACTATTTGCTCAATGATTTCTACCTACTTTTCTGCTTCCTTTTCCCCCTTTTTGTCATCATCAAAAAGGGTTCTGTGGATAGGGGGAGTGATCTGGAGTGGTCGAGGCATGTGGAGAAGAGGTTGGATCAGAAAGTACAGGTGAAGGAAGGTTGGGAGAGGTGATTGGGGCTTTGTATTTCTTGCAGGCATAGGTGTGAGAGGGATGTTTGGTGTAAATGGGAGTGGTAAGGTGGATTGGTTGGGTGCTTTGAGTGGGCTGAGGAGTGAGAGATAGAGATTCTTAAAGAAGAGAAGATTTTGGTGGGGATTTTTTAGGAGAGATTTTTGGAGAGGTATGAGGGGAAGGTTCTTTGGTGGCTTGTGGTGAGGTTTGTGTTTGAGGATTTGGGATTGGTTTAGTGGGAGAGGTTTGCATTTGGGTCATGGGAGAGGTATCTAGGTGGAGTGGTGAGTGGTGGGAAGGGGAGGTGTCTTCAGAATGGGCTTCTTCTCCCTGAGTGGATGGTCCACCCACTTTTGACTCTCTAATTCTCTGAGCTGTAGCTTCTCTCTCAGAGGGATGTACGAATCCCAATAGATTTTCAACATTGTGCACCCTTATCTCCAGGTGCTTGATAATGTCTACCACATCATCATATCCCTGATATACATGAAGGCCACTCTCCTTGATTGAAGGAAACAGAGAGTCATTCAAGGTTGCTACCAGCTTCTTCAGCAGTATATTCTCCATGGATAACTCCTCCATAAGCCCAGGTAGGATAGTCTTCTGCAAGTTTTCTGTGACCTTAGTAGCTACCTGGTCCACTGTATCTTTTGAGAACATTGTCTTTATAATAGACCCAAAGATAGAGGGTGCAGTAGTGGTAGGTGCTGAGGATTGTGCTTCATCTTGACCAACTGCTTTGGAACCTTCAACTGCTGCACTTTTTCTTTTGGCTTTCTTAGGAGTAGGGGCAAGTTCTGTAGGAATTCCAGGGAGCTCCATCTTCATTTTCTTGATATGAGTACCAGTGAAAAGAGGGACCCCGTGTACATCATTATCCTCTAGGTACCAGATATCATTCATTTATAGGATGAATGATATCAGTTAAGAGTATTTGAAGGTCTTGAACTCCTCAGTGATGATTTGCCCTATGTTTAGGGGATCATTATTGATAAGTGCAAGCAAAATAGGATTGTCCAACTATTGTAGCTGGCTCAGGTTCCCTACTTTATTCACTATGCATCTAGAGTAGGCATAATGAATAAGCCTGTTGGTGAAAGGAATCTCTGCAGGTTTGATGCCTTTGGATTCAATGGCTTCCCCAGAAGGTTGATAGATTTTGAGAAGTTCTCCCTTAATATATTTGGCCTTCCTTCGCCAGTGGTTGCATAATGAGTTTGAAACCTTAAAACAGGCATTTAGGGTCTTCTAGTTGAAGGACACCTTCCTTCCCCTGACAGTAGATATGACCTCTATACCCACTATCTCAGAATCATTGGTGTGAGTGCTGTTGACCTTCATGTTTGAATAGAAGCTCCCCACCATGTCTTCACTATAAGGCAATTTGATTTTGAGGAATTCCTTATATGTCCTCAGCCATGGGAATAAATCAATGCCCAACTGGTGTAAATGGTCCAGGTCAAAGCAGCAAATTCTCTCATTGATACCCCAGTGTTTGTAGATGTCACTAATGGTTAAGGCACCCTTTGTGACGAAATCTTCTAAGGGTACATAGGATTCATCTAAGGTCTCTGATTTCACTTTTCCTTGAGCTTTTACTTTTGATGGTGGAGTACACTTGGACTAAACTTCTCCTTTCTCAGATTTCTTCTGGGAGGCACTTACTGAAACTTCATCTGCAAATGTAACCTTATTTGGCTGAGATGAAGATTTTCCTTGGGAGGAAGATTTGGCCTTATCTGCCATGACTTGTTGTTCAAATCGACTTGGGGAAGTTCTCAAGGTGATATTAGGATCATTTGGGGGCAAGGGTACTGTACCTTGAAGAACTTTAGAAATGAATCTGGATGGTTTTTCTGAGGAATTACTCTTGGTTTTTCTTTTCTAACTTTTAGGGGTGGATTTTGAAGTGGGTAGGATCATCTTTGGGGCCATCTTGTTTTTAGACTGATGAGCAGATGCAAATAACGAACTTGATACTGATGAACTTTAAAAAAATTTGAATGCAAGAACGGAATTGTTGGAAGAGTTACAAGGTTTCAGTTTGAATGAGTGCGAGAGAGTGATGAATAGTGAATGCAATATGAAGTAACAATCCAAAAATAGCAATTATAAAAGTTTTTGGAGAGAGAAATGATATCGTTAGAATATTACCATTGGGGGTTTAATCGATTGGGAATTCTGCCAATCAATTGGGACCTGGGCTTTCTTGCGATGGCTGAAAGGATCAATCAATTGATGACCTATCAATCGATGGGTTTTGTTGCGTTTGAATGATTCCCATGCTAAACAATCGATTGGAAATCAGTTATTCCTTCCCTTGCATCTGATGGGCCTGTGTTTCAATCGATGGGCTTGCCTTTCAATCAATGGGCCTGATCTGCAATCGATGGGCTTGTATAGCAATCGATTGTGTTGTTAGTAATCGATTGAGATTTTTAACCTTTCACTTAAGTATTTTTAACCTTCATCAGTGATCGATGCCCAATCGATGACTTGTCCTTTGTTTCAATCGATTGACATATAGGCTATCAATTGACCTTAGATTTTTTTGCAACATGACCTACAAACAAATTGCAGCCAACTCCAATGCCTAAGTCAGCATCTTATCATCAAAATATAATATAATTCAAAGAAATCTAAGAGGGTTAAGAGATTGATACTGTTTTACAATTCATTGGGATTTACCATTCCCAATTCTCTTCTGATGTACATGAATTGTTCAGCTGCAACATGTTTGGTGAATATATCTGCCAGCTGCAAGTGTGTTGGGATGAATTCCACTTTGACATCTTTCTTTTGAACATGATCTCTGATGAAATGATGTCTGACATCAATGTGCTTTGTACTTGCATGGTGCACTGGATTTTTGGCCAAGCTAATTGTGCTTATGTTGTCACAAAGGATTGGAACTTCTGGAAACTCCATTCCTAGATCCTTAAATTGATGCTTGAGCCATAGCACTTGAGAACAGCTACTTGCAGCAACAATGTATTCAGCTTTGGTTGCCGACAAAGAGACTGTATTTCGCTTCTTGCTGAACCAAGACACCGAGAGCCTCCAAGGAACTCACATTGAGCACTGGTACTTTTTCTGTCAGTTTTGTTCCGAGCGTGGTCTAAATTTGAGAAGGCAATGAGATATTCTTCAGTTCCTTCTGGATACCACAACCCAAGCTCCTGTGTTCCAACCAGATATCCCATGATTCTTTTAACATAATTGTGATGAGACTCTTTTGGTTTCGCTTGATATCTGGCACATAATCCCACACTGAATTGGATGTCAAGTCTACAAGCAGTTAGATATAGAAGTGACCCAATCATTCCTTTGTATGTGGATTGATTGAAGTCTTTCCCATTTTCATCATCATCTAGTAGTGCAGTAGAGCTCATGGGAGTATCTTCTTCTTTCGATAAATCCTTTCCAAACTTCTTCAGAATCTGCTTGACATATTTTGGTTGAGAAATAAATATTCCATCTCTCTTTTGCTTGATCTAGAGACCTAGGAAGAAGTTTAGTTCACCCATCATGGACATTTCAAATTCTCTCTGCATGATCTTAGAAAATTCCTCACAGAGAGATTCTTAAGTAGCACTAAAAATAATATCATCAACATAAATTTGAACTACTAGCATGTTCTTATTTTTGTGAAATATAAATAGGGTGGTATCAACCTTTCCTCTAATGGATCATTTTCCCAAGAGAAAATTACTAAGTCTTTCATACCAAGCTCTTGGTGCTTGTTTGAGTCCATACAACGCCTTTTTAAGTTTGAAAACATGATCAGGTTTAGTAGAATCTTCAAAACAAGAGAGTTGTTCAACATACACTTCTTCCAATATATATCCATTAAGAAAGGCACTCTTTACATCCATTTGATAAGGTTTAAAGTTTTTTAGGGATGCAAAGGCTAAAAGTAATCTTATTGCTTCCACTCTTGCAACTAAGGCTAAAGTCTCTGAAAATGGCAGGAATGCACAAGAGGGGGTGAATTGTACTAATTAAAAATTTAAACAGAAAGACACAAGATTTATGCTCATTCAGCCTAACTCTTGGCCTACGTCCAGTTCTCCAACCTTCAGGTGGGTTCCACTAAACCTTAAGATTTAATCAGGCTCTTGATTGCCTTTACAAGTGATCTCTCAGTAAGACCTCTCTCTTATAGATCACTCCTCCTTACAACTTGTAAGATTACAACCTACTCTTAAGATCCCACTATCTTAAGAGTAATCCTCACTTGAAATGTGATTACAAAGACTTGTTCACGCAAATAAACTGATTTTGATACACACTGAAGTACAAAGACGATGAATGATTATATCTGAGAGTAGGTAATTATTGAATGCAGTAAGTATAACTCAAAAGTGTATTCAATGTAAGCAATCAATGTTTCTACCAACTTCTTGAACAGTGGCTTTTATACTAGTCTCTGGATTTTGCCTGTTGATGACCATCTATAGCCGTTGTTTGATCTATGATGAGAGATGATTAATCTTATGGAGTGTTGAGATAAAGGTGTTCTTGTGTTGCATTAACTCCCTTGTACTTATTTTGCTTCAGTTCTTCTCTCTCCATGAATTGCAGAAAGCAAATCTCATTTCAAACTGCTAATTCCTTGAGTCTGTGTGTGTAACGATAACTTCCCAAAATAGGCCTGACTCACTCTGTGTTAAAAAAGATTAAACACTCATATCCATCGCTAGATCGATTATCATGCTTCATTCAATCATAGCTTCTTTTGTCTGATCGATCACACAAAGATTAGGCTTAGATCAGGACTTGCATCACTTAACATATGAGATTAGAATTCATTATGCCCGATCGATCACAGGGCATCCTGATCGATCATGCTTCATTAATCGATTTGACTTAAGTTATGTCAGTTAATTCTTCCTTTTCATAATCTATTACACGATACTCCTTGATTGATTAAGCAACTATGATTGAATAGGCTAAGATTAGGACTTGAATTACAACTGAGAGGTCTTGATCGATCAAAGGGTGTCCTGATCGATCATACCCTTTTATTCGATCACACTAAGATTACTAAATTTTTTATCGAACTTTCCCTGATCAATTACAGGGCCTCCTGATCGATGAGGCGGCCAGTCTTATAACTTATCTTCTATCTAACCTTACCCTGATCGATTAGGCGCCTAGTTACTTAACCTATGTTCTCTCCAACCTTATTCTAATCGATCATATCTTTACATTTCCAACAGATAGTTTCTTCTTGATTGATTGTACAATAACTTAGAATTTCTTATCACACTACTACAAAACAGGGTTTTCACGTCACAAATTTTGGACTTTTCACGTCACTTTTTGGTGTGACGTGGAAAATTGGACTTTTAACGTCACACCAAAAAGTGACGTGAAAAGTCATCTTTTTCACGTCACAAATTACAAAAACTGTGACGTTGTTTGTCCAAAATTAGATTATATTGATAAAGATATGACAGAGAAACCACGTCACATTTTACAAATTTGTGACATGATTTCAAGAAACCATGTCACACATTACATAATATGTGACGTTCACATTTTATAAATGTGTGATGTGGTTTCTGGAGAAACCACGTCACACATTACCAATTGGTAATGTGTGACATGGTTTCTTGAAACCATGTCACAAATTTGTAAAATGTGACGTGGTTAGTTTTTTTTAAAAAAAAAACGATGGTTTAATTAACTTATTTTGGTTTCCCAATCTGTATTCATTGCAAATGTCACAGAAATAGATATAATGCAAATCAACGGTATACATTATTCACACAACATGTATACATAGCTATATTATAACTAAATCAAACTAAACATATATATATATATATACACACACAAAAAATTCCATGTTTACACAACAAAGACATTGTAAATTTTATAAGATAAAAACGAACAATTTCCAAATTAGTATGAACATTCCAAAAATGACATGTTTCATAATACATCTAACAAAATTATACTTTACTAACCCATAAATAATCTCCATTCTCGTTATAATAACTCAGAGCTTTTCAATGCATAATACCTTGAAAGGAACACACAATCAGTCTTGCAGAACAACTCATTTTATCCAAGAAAGTTATGATTTGCCTCACACTTTCTTGAACTTTTTAAAATAAAAGGTTGCTTATAAATAATCTATTCTAATTGATTTTTCCTTATTCTTAATGATTAATAACTTTAGGAATCATTCTCTTCTACAGTCATAATCAATCATAATCAAGCTTGACACTTTAACACTATGAAACAAAGTTTCCTTTAATTTAAAATTTCTCAAGATAAGTTTTCATGATAATTTTTTGCCACAATTAAATCAGTCTAAAATATAATTTAATAGCTAGGAATTTAATTAACACAACAACCCCAATATATAAACTACAAACAGCAAAAATGAATATGCCTTTATGTATAAATTAAATGTCCTAGAGTACCTAAAAATCAATTTCCTTACCATAGTTAATATTAATTCCTTTTTGCGTCTATAATAAATTTATTAGCCTAAATTCCAATAAACTAACATTATAACTCCTTTTATTTCCCTAAATCAGCGATAATCTAAGAGCAAAGGAAAAACTTGGGCTGACCACACACATAACAAATCATAAAGAAATGAATGAAGGAAGGAAAAGAATGGAACACCTAAACCCATGTCAGCAATGGACAGTTAAAGAGGAATTAAAATACACCTTCATTCCACTGTGCAAGCATTAGTAAGGAAAAGTTACAGACATACCTAAGCTTTCACAAAATCTTAACCAACTCCTCAAAATCTTTCACAAAACTCCTTAACCAAAGCTTAAACTTGTTTTTGACCGGTTTAGAAGCTTCAAAATTCCCTAGCACCCAGATCGATCCTCGCACAAAATCGCTCAAACCGAAGGACTTAAGGGTAGAAATAGGAGAGAGGGAAGTCACCTGAACTCAACCCAGTACTTGCATGGGTCGTCGGAGCTCCACACCGCCGTGAATCGCCGTCGTTGAGGGGGGGAAGTTGGGGGGCTTGAGGGATTTAGAGGGAGCTGAGGGCGCGGGATCTGAAATATTGGGGGTGGAAAGTGTTTCAATTTAAAAAAAAATTTCTGTGACTTTCAACGTCACACTTTATTAAAGTGTGACGTTGAAAGTCACAGAAATTTTTAAAAAAAAATTCGTGACTTTCCATGTCACACTTAATTTAAGTGTGACATGGAAAGTCACGAATTTTTGTTTAAATATTTTTTTAAAAAAATTTCTGTGACTTTTAACGTCACACTTAATTTAAGTGTGACATGGAAAGTCACCAATTTTTTTTTAAATTTTTTTTAAAAAAAATTCGTGACTTTCAACGTCACACTTAATTTAAGTGTGACATGGAAAGTCACCAATTTTTTTTAATTTTTTTTAAAAAAAAATTTCTGTGACTTTCAACGTCACACTTTATTAAAGTGTGACGTTGAAAGTCACAGAAATTTTTTTAAAAAAATATTTAAAAAAAATTTGTGACTTTCAACGTCACACTTAAATTAAGTGTGACGTTGAAAGTCACGAATTTTTTTTAAAAAAAATTTAAAAAAAAATTGGTGACTTTCCATGTCACACTTAAATTAAGTGTGACTTGGAAAGTCACCAATTTTTTTTTAAATATTTTTTTTAACAAATTTCCGTAACTTTCAACGTCACACTTAATTTAAGTGTGACGTTGAAAGTCACCAATTTTTTTTAAAAAAAAATTGGTGACTTTCCATGTCACACTTAAATTAAGTGTGAACTTGAAAGTCACAGAAATTTTTTAAAAAAAAATTGGTGACTTTCAACGTCACACTTAATTTAAGTGTGACATAGAAAGTCACCAATTTTTTTTTTAAATTTTTTTTAAAAAAATTCATGACTTTCAACGTCACACTTAATTTAAGTGTGACGTTGAAAGTCACGATTTTTTTAAAAAAAAATTAAAAAAAAAATTGGTGACTTTCCACGTCACACTTAAATTAAGTGTGACGTTGAAAGTCAGCAATTTTTTTTTCGTTTTGTAACATACAACGTCACACATATCTAAAGTGTGACGTTAAAACTTTCAACGTCACACTTTAAATTATGTGTGACGTTGTATCTCCCTCCATCTCCAACTTAATTACGAAAATGCCACCGCGTTTTTTTTTCATGTCACTTTTATAAATATGTGACGTTAATTGGTGACATGAAAAGTTTGTAGTAGTGTCAGTTCATGCTAGGTTCATTCCAGTTCTAAGTCCAGACTTTCTTTATGCCTAAGTTATGTTTAGTTATCATAAAATTCCATTATTCTAACATTTCCTCCCTTTTTGATGATGACAAAACATAAGCTAGAATACATGCTTAATAGAAAGCACAAAGATTGACAAACAATAATCTGATAACCATAAGAACTCATTAATAAACATCATAAGGCACACATTTCATTGACAATATTACAAGCACAATCAAAGCACATATGAATTATATATAAGAGAAAATCATAGAAAGTTAGGAAGACATGAAGTAATAATAATGCAGATGCTGAATGATGGATGCAAGTGAGGGGATTTTGATTGTTTTAATCTGAGTCAGAGGCACTTAAACCCTTCCAGTACTTTGGATTCAAATCATAGTCCCCAGAGTCAGAACTATATCCCCCAGAATCAGTTGATGATTCTTCTTGAAACTTAGGTGCAGGCTCAGCTTTCTTCTTCTTCTTGGCAGGAGCTTTCTTCTTTTTAGCAAGAGATGGAGGCCTAGTCTTGGAAAGGATCCTCTCAAGATAGTTCTGCCGCTTCTACTTCTTCTTTGGAGGAGGCTTGGATGATTTTCCTTTAGTTGCAGCTATACTCTTTGTTACAGCCTTAGGAGCAGGCTTGGGTTCCTCAATCACAACTGCCTTTGCAGCCCTAGAACCCCTTCTTGTAGTCATCTTGGCTAGAGACTTAGGGGCAATCTGATGATGATGGCAGAAAAGTAAAAGAGGGGGTGAATTGTGCTTTCTAAAATTTGAAAACTTAAGTCACAAAACTTACACTGGTTTAGCTCAACACTTGGCCTACGTCCAGTTCTCCAACATTCAGTTGGGTTCCACTAATCTTTTCAAGATTCGAACAGGCTCTTGAATGCCTTTACAAGTGATCAAAAAATAGGAGCCCTCTTTCTCTTCTTCTGATCACTCCCCTTTACAACTTGTAAGATTACACCCTACTCTTAAGATCCCACTCTCTTAAGAGTTATCCTCACTTGATTGTAATTATAGAAAAACTTGTTCACTCTAATGAACTGATTGTGATACACATTGAAGAACAAAAGGCAATGAATGAACTCTCTAAAAGTTGGTGAGTATTGAATGCGGTAAGAGTTATTAATACAGATAATTAATGCAAGCAATCAATCATCACCTACCCACTTCTTCACAATGGGTTTTATACTATCTTCTGGAATTCTACCCGTTGTGAAAGTTATAGCCGTTGCTTGAATATGAAGATGGAGTGTTAAGATTGGGTTCTTAGTGAAGCATTAACTCCATTGTACTTGTTTTGCTTCAGGTTATCACTCTTCATTAATCATAGAAGGTGGTTGGTGTGATAAACGGCTTCAACGTGGGTTATGTGTCTAACGATAACTTTCCCAGAATAGGCCTCAACACTTTTGTACTTTGAAAGCTTAAAATATCCTGTCAAATCAATTTGAATTGAATCTATCGCCACTTAGATTATAGGTCTCTGATCGATCACAGCATCAAGTTCCTAATCGATCACACATAGATCACATATCGATCATGACCTACATCACTAAATATGAAGTTAGAAAATATCTGGCCTAATCGATCACAGGGTGTCCTTGATCGATTAGACTTATCCAATCGATTGTACTTAGATCATATTTAGATTATAACAATTGTCTGATCGATCACAAATTGTCCTCTAATCGTTTAACCTTCTCTGATCGATTAGACTTAGATTAGATTTGGATTACTCTTTTATCTTTCTGATCGATCATAGGGCAGGCCTGATCGATCTGGCTTATCCAATCGATTGCACTAAGTTCTTTTAATTCCTCTAATCGATTACACTGAGTCTCGTAGCTCATTTTTTTCTTCTCTGATCGATCACAGGAGTCCCTGATCGATTGGGCGCCTATGATCTCAACTTCAAATCTGTCTCTAATCTATCCCTGATCGATTAGGCTTATAGTTCCTAAACTCATAATCTGATCCTGATTGATTGGACTAAACTTAGCATTTTTATCATATTGTTTCTAAGTTATCCCTAAGCTATGCCCATCATTTCTTTATGCCTAAGTTATGTTTAGTTATTATCAAAACTCATTATTCTAACATTCTCCCCCTTTTTGATGATGACAAAACATAGGATTTAAATTGATAGAAGGCATGGAATAATAGACAGATAATCATTGAAACTTTAATTTAACAAGTCATACAGTACATTTGGCAGTAAAGTAAACATGATGACAATAACAATTATATACTTAAGTCAATAAGAGTAATATAAAGCATAAAAGATGCAGATGTGAAAGGATTGATGCAAATGATGGTGAGGTTTGGGCTGGTTTATTCTGAGTCACTCGAGTCCTTCCAGCACTTTGTATTCAGATCATCATCTCCAGATTCACTGATGTAACCTCCAGAGTCAATTGATGGCTCTTCCCACTGAATTTCATCTTTAGGCTCAACTTTCTTCTTCTTGACAGGAGCTTTCTTCTTGGCTGGAGCTTTCTTCTTGGGAGGAGATGAGGAAAAGGTTTCAGCAAAAGTCCTATCAAAAGAGGTTAGATCCTTTTGCTTCTTCTTTGGAGGAGGCTTTGATGATTTTCCTTTTGGAGCAGCCTTCCTTTTAGTTGCAGTCTTAGGGTCAGGCTTAGGTTCTTCAATCACAACGCCTTTGGCTACCCTGGAGCTCTTCCTTGTTGTTACTTTTGCAGGGGGCTTAGGAGCAGTTTTCTTGATTCTCTTCCCCTTAGGAGTAGAAGATTAAATTTCTGGCCCTTCTTCTTCACCACTAGACTCTATAAATTGGGAGGTAGTCTGGATGGGATCCTCCACATTCTTTAGAGCAGACTTCTAGAATTTCACCTACCTCTAGACGCCACAACTTGGAAGGATAGACTCAGGCAGAGAGACTTTCTTCTATTTTTCTTTTGATTTAGCCTCTTCCTTAGCCTTGGTTTCTGCTTCAGCTTTGGCCTTAGTCTCTTCTTCTGCCTTAGTCTTGGCTTCAGACTCAGCTTTGGCTTTCAACTCTTGTTCTACTCTGATTCTTGCAGTTCCTTCTGCAACCATTTCTTGTACTCTGCGATGAATGAAAGACCAAGTATCAACTGACACTGGTTATGGCTCCCCTTCATACAATACCATGGCCACACTCATGTCTTCCTCCAGTACTACATCATCATCTTCTGGAAGGACATTTGTGGTCTCAGGTTCTTTATGAGTCACATCCTCCATTTCAACATGATCTTCCATGCTTAACTTGATTGCCTTGGCCAGTTCATGGATCTCTGGAAGAACCTCAGTCAAAGTGGCATAAAAAAAGACTTCCTCAGGATTTTGGGAAGCCTCAGAGGCAATGGATGACAGGATAGCAACAGCCTCAACAGCCTTTTCTTGAACAATGCTGCTTTCTCCCTCAGTTGGAGCACTGAATCTCTTCTCCCCCCTTTTTGGCATCATCAAAAGTGGCAGAGGGAGGGGAAGGAGAGGTGTCAATGACGATGGCTTTTCCTTTCCAAGAGTATGTCAGAGAGGGATCTGGTCTTGGTGTGTACTGAAGGGTAGAGGGGTAGAATTGTGGAGGGACTTGGAAGCGGCTTGTGTTTGTGGAGATTTGGGTTAGGCTTGTGGTTGAGTAAGTGGTATGTTCATAGATGGAGGAGGTCAATCCTAGTTGTCTAAGGAATCTGAAGAAGGTTGTTTAGTGGGAGAGGAGGGTTTAGAAGAGGGAGAAGTATGTTTGGGTGATGTTTGTGTGTGGGGAGATGATCAGGTAGGATGAGAATGAGAGGGTAATTGGTGAGGAGAGAAATGAATAGGGGATACCTGATGGGCTTCATGCCCAGAAAATGGTTCTAATGGTGAACCAGGCAGGCCAACTTGAAACTTCTGACTCAGAATGTCTTCAAGACCAGCCATTCGATTGTGGAGGAACTTGTGCATGTCCACCACTGCATCATACCCCTTGAAGATGGTCAAGGTGCTCTCCTTGACTGATTTTACTACAGAATCATTAAAGGCTGCCACTAGTCTTTGTAGTAGCCTATCTTCCATGGCTTGATGTTCCAAAGTTAATTCCTCCAACACTTTGCTAGTTACTTTGTCAGCAAGTTGATCAATCATGTTGTCTGGGAGAGGTTAAGGTGCTGGAGGATCCCTTCTCTTAAACTCATCAGGTATTTCTGGTTTAGGTGCTATTGGTTCAGATGAGTGGATGACAGCGTAATGAATTTTTTCTCCATGAGCCTCCTAAGACTGAGCTCCTTGCTCAGGGACTCCTATTTGTGATGGTGGGAGAGCATGTCCCTGGCCAAAAGGATTCAGACCTATCTTCTTCAGGGTGGTCAGATTACATCTTGGGGGCTCCACATTTTTCTCACTGTCTAGCCAGAAAACCTTGTTGTTGCATAGGATGAAGGATATCAGTCGTGCGAATAGAAGAGGAGTCTTGATAGTCTTGGTCTTATGAAATCTCAGAAACTCCTTACAAATCAGTTAACCAGGATTGACAGGTACTTTGTTGATGAGCATGGCTATGACTGGATTATCTTTATCAAGGATCTGAGTGAAGTTCCCTGCCTTGTTTACCATGCATCTAGAATATGTATAGTGAATCACTCTGTTGACTGGTGGCATTTGGGTAGGTTTAAGAGTCCCTAGAACAGGATTGTCTGGTTGATAGGCATTTAGAATATCAGTGTCATAGAATTTCTCCTTTTCCTGCCAAGTTTGGTATGCCTCCATCCCTGGCCTATCCACATCAAGCCACTGGTTCAAGTTCTTCCAATCAAAGGAAAATTTCTTTCCTTTAACCTGAGATGACACAATGATTCCTGTAGTCTTTCCTTCAGTCTCAATAACAGAAACCTTCATGTTGGAGTAGAAGGCTTTGATGACTTTCTCATGATAGTGATTCTTGATCCCTATCCATTTCTTGTATGGCTCCAACCACTCTGTCACAGGATAGCCATTCCTTTCTAGATAGTCAATATCCACATAACCACAGCACTGTTGAATGGACCTTTTCCCAATGTCTTTTAATGGATCTTCAATGGAACTTTGGGCAAAGGAAGAATCAATTGGAACTTCTGTGTCCCCAGAAATGAGTTCTCTGACTTTCACTGTTTGAGGGCTTTTGCTTTTTGACTGAGAGGCAGTGGCTCATGTCTTGGCCATTGATGTTGATGGTAGAGGGTATGAGGGTGGAGAAGGATGTCTGTACATAAGTACAGGGTCTCCTGAGGGCAGAGAAACTGTATCTGGAATGACTTGTGCTCTGTAATTTTTGGGTATACGCATTTTGGGTGCCATCTGAGAGATTTATATAAAGGGGTATGAGGTATGTCTGGTGATTCGAAAGGATGCAACTAGTTCAGAGTGGTTATGACAAGTGATGAATCAAATAAAAGCTTTAGCTACGACTATTACGAGGGGTTAGATGAATCAGTCTGTTAAGGTTTGATGAAGAAAGAAGAGAAATGATTGAGAGTGAATGCGAAATGATGCAATAGTTACATGGGTCAAATATATATGAGAGAGGAAGTACAAAAGGTACATATCTGTCAGAGAAAGTGTACGTTGTAAAAGTTACCGTTGGCGCCTGATCGATCACGTGTGCCCTGCGATGGATCAGAGAGTCGAGTTTCTGATCGATTGGATGTGTCTGATCAATTAGGGATTGTTGTAATCGATTGGTCCATGCTGAGTAATCGATGCCTGATCGATTACTCTTTCCTTGTGATCGATCAGAGAGATTTGATCGATGGCTACCTTTCCTTAATCGATTTCCTCATGTTCTTCTGATCGAAGCCTAATTGATCACAGGGCATGCTCTATGATCGATGAGGATTTCCTGATTGATTGGACGATGGAATTTTTCTTTTAAGCAAAGAACCTGCAAAATATTAATTTGATACTCTGATGCCTAAGTTAGTATCTGATCATCAAAACATAGCATTATTTAATTAAATCAAGAAGAGTTAAGAGATTATACAATTTTACAATTCATTAGGATTCACCATTCCCAATTCTCTCCTGATGAACATAAATTGTTCAGTTGCTAGAGTTTTGGTCAAGATATCTACTAGCTGCAAGTGTGTGGGAATTAATTCCACTTAGATTTTCTTCTTTTACACATGATCTCTGACGAAGTGATGTCTGACATCTATGTACTTTGTTCTTGAATGATGCATTGGATTCTTAGCCAAGCTAATTGTGCTGGTGTTGTCACATAGGATTGGAACTTATGAGAATTCCATCCCCAAATCTTTCAATTGATGCTTGAGCCATAGAACTTGAGCACAACAACTTGCAGCAGTAATATATTCAGCCTCTGTCGATGATAAGGCGACACAATTTTGCTTCTTGCTGGCCCATGTAACTAAGGATCCTCCCAAGAACTCACATTGACCACTGGTACTCTTTCTATCAGTCTTGTACCCAACATGATCTGAATTTGAGTATGCCATGTGATATTCTTGAGTTCCCTTTGGATACCATAGTCCTAGCTCCTGATTTCCAACCAGATATCTCAGTATTCTTTTGACACATTTGTGATGAGACTCCTTTGGTCTGGCTTGATATCTGGCACATATTCCCACACTGAATTGGATATCTGGTCTGCTACCAGTCAGGTGCAGAAGAGATCCAATCAGACCTCTGTATATAGATTGATTGAAGTCCTTCCCTTCTACAACCTCATCCAGCAAAGCTGTAGAGCTCATTGGGGTGTCTTCATCTTTGGATAGATCCATACCAAACTTTTTCAAAATTTCTTTCACATACTTAGTCTGTGAGATAAATATTCCATCTCTCATTTGTTTGATTTGAAGGCCTAAGAAGAAGTTCAGTTCTCCCATCATTGACATTTCAAATTTTCCCTGCATAATCTTAGAAAACTCTTCAAAGAGAGATTCATCAGTAGCACCAAAAATAATATCATCAACATAAATCTGTACTATAAGCATGTTTTTCTTTTTATGCAGAATAAATAGGGTGGTATCTACTTTTCCTCTGGTAAAGCCTTTTTCCAACAGAAAATTACTGAGTCTTTCATACGAAGCTCTTGGTGCTTGTTTAAGTCCATATAGAGCCTTTTTAAGCTTAAAAACATGATCAGGTTTGGATGAATCTTCAAAACCAGAGGGTTGTTCAACATATACTTCTTCCATGTTATATCCATTAAGAAAGGCACTCTTCACATCCATTTGATAAAGTTTAAAGTTTCTTAGGGATGAAAAGGCTAAGAGAAGTCTTATTGCTTCCAATCTTGCAACTGGAGCAAAAGTCTCTTCATAGTCTATGCCTTCTTCTTGGTTATATCCTTTGGCTACAAGCCTTGCCTTGTTTCTGACCACTGAACCAGACTCATCAAGTTTGTTTTTAAAGACCCATTTGGTTCCAATAATAGGATAGTTTAAAGGTCTAGGAACCAAATCCCAAACTTGATTTCTTTCAAATTGATTAAGCTCTTCTTGCATAGCAACTATCCAGTCACAATCTGTTAGTGCTTCTTCAACACAGGGTGGTTCAATTTCAGAAATAAAAGCTAAGAAAAGCATTTCATTTTGAATCTGGTTTCTGGTTCTAACACCCCCATTAACATCACCAATGATTTGCTCAGGTGGATGATCCTTGTGATGTCTCCAGGCTGAGGGTCCAGCTGGTGCATCATGAGGATCATCCTCTTGGCCTTTTTCCTGGGATTCATCTGGTGGTTATAATGGTTGTGTAGAAGGTTTAGCTTTATTTGGAAAATCAGATTCTTCTTCTGTAACAGGTTTCTGTTCGGAATCAGTTTCATCAAATACTACATGGACTGATTCTTCAACAGTAGAGGTTCTTTTGTTAAATACTCTATAGGCCTTACTTCTGTTAGAGTAACCAATAAAAATTCGTGAATCTACTTTAGGATTGAATTTACCTAAGTTTACGTTTCCATAGTTGTGGATGAAGCATTTAGAACCAAAACCCATGTGATGGCTTACATTTGGCTTTCTTCCTTTGTAAAGCTCATAAGGAGTTTTCTCCATTCCTTTTCTTATGTAAACTCTGTTGGATATGTAGCAAGCCGTACTCATTGCATCTGCCCAGAATACTTGAGATACCTCCTTTTCATTGAGCATGGTTCTGGCCATTTTGGTGAGTACTCTGTTCTTTCTTTCAACTACTCCATTTTTTTTGAGGTGTTCTTGGAGCTGAGAAATTGTGATTTATCCCATTTTCTTCACACAGCTCCAGGAAATCCTGATTTTCAAATTCTCCTCCATGATCTATCATGATTGAGCTAATCTTCTGGCCTTTTTCATTCTGCACTTTCTTAGCAAACAAATAGAAAGCATCAAACGTATCATGTTTGGTTGAAAGAAACATAGTCCAAGTAAACCCAGAATTGTCATCCATAATTACAAGAGTGTATAGACTTCCTCCTAGGCTTTTCACTCTTGCTGGACCAACTAAATCCATATGGATCAGTTCTAGAGGTCTAGTGGTGGAGACTTCCTTCTTTGGTTTAAAAGAGGACTTTTTTTGTTTCCCCTTTTGGCATGCTTCACACAATAGATCAGTTTTTACTTTCATGTTAGGTATACCAATGACAAGATCCTTTTTGATTAGCTTATCTAATTGAGTCATGTTCACATGAGCTAATCTTTTGTGCCATAGCTAGCAATTATCAGAGTTACTTATAAAACATTTTTCAGAAAATTGTTGATTTAAGTCAACTGTATGTAAATTTCCATTCCTATTAGCTTTCAGTTGACACTTAAGATTGGATTTGTCTATGGTTAACTCTTTCTTATCTACTATAAGGCATTTATTTAAGTCAAAGATTACCCAGTTACCTCTGTCAGTACTCTAACTGACACTTAACAGATTGTGGCACAAGCCTTCTACAAGGTAGATATCTTTGACAGTCCCAATTCCAGCAATTCTTCCTGACTGGTTTCCACCAAAGCTAACTTTGGCTCCATCTTTCATCATTAGATGTCAAATTTCTCCTTATCTCTAGTCATGTGTCTTGAGCATCCATTATTTATGTACCACTTATTGCTGTTGGATGCTTTGAGACAAATCTGCACATACCAAACAGATTTAGGTACCCAAACTTTCTTGGGTCCTTTGGGATTTGTTTGATGCCTTTGGTCCAGATGGACTTTAGGTTGTTGTGTCCCTTTAGGGACCCACTTGTATAGTCCAGTTATACCATGTTTCTTAGGATAGCATGTAGATTCAGTGTATCCGTTTTTGTTACAGAAATTACAAAAACTAAATGGTGATGAGTATGTTGATGCTATCCTGAAGAACTTTAAGTAAGGCTTTTCTCTAGATACTGTCTTTCTTTCTTTCACAGACTTGTTTATTGAATCATAACCTAAACCAGTTTTATCTCTAAAGGCTCTTTGACTCATTAGCATAATATCTAGCGTTTCAGTGCATTGTGTGAATTTTTTTAAAATATCATAAATCTTTTCCTTTTCTTTCAAAAGAACTTCACAGTTTTTACATTTATCCTTTTCATTTTCTTTTGGAGATACCTCAGCTTTCTTTTCTAATTCTTTGTTTTTCTTTCTCAATGCACCTACTTCTTTTGCAAGTTCACAAACTCTATATGTAATTCATTATATGCATCTTGAAGTTCATGAAAAGATGAGTCAGAGTGATATACCTCACTGTTAGATTCCTCTTGAGCTACCAAGCAAAGGTTGGTAGTTCCTCAGCATCACTAGCTTCTTCATCTGAGCTATCTCCCTATATGGAGGAGACACAGGCTTTCTTTTTGTCCTGGAACTTCTCTTTCTTTTTATCCTTGTCCTTAAACCTCTGAAGACTTGGACATTCAGACTTGAAGTATCCAGGCTTCTTGCATTCATAGCACATAGGTGGACTTTTCTGCTAGTTTTTCTTGGTGTAGTTTAGTCCTCCCTTCTGGTATCTTCTTCTTTCTTTGAAGAACTTTTTGAATTTTCTTACCATTAGAGCCATATCTTTGTCATCCAGCTCTTCTTCATCTTCCCCATCCTCACTATCCTTTATGGGAGCTGAGAGGGCTAAGTTCTTTTTCTTCTTGTCTCCATATAGTTCTCTTTGAGCCTTGATGGTTGACTCATTGATTTGACCTTTGTCGATATGGTGCGCCTCAGGGTCAAATGCAAGAAAATATGCAAAACCAAGGCTTGTGCAATAGTGGCACAACCTCGAGTCATCTCTCAAAGGAGTCAATTTATTTTGATGCCTAGACCAAACTAAATACAAAAGAAAGCTATAAAATCGGGGTTTTGTCATTGAAATGATTTTTTTGGTATTTTTGAGTTAAGAAATGTATATTGACTTGTTTTTGGGTTTTAAAATAAGGAAAGCAAAGTAGATTGTTTTTGAAAACTATTTAATGAAAAAGGGTTCTTGGTGAAAACTTTGCAATCATCATAGCTTCTCAAATGAATTGGGAGTTCAAAATCCAAGTCCAAATGCATTTAACCAAAAGCAATCGCTTAAGCCCAACTATCCTAATTACCAATTGATTTGGTAACTAGGTAAGTGTTAAAAATCCCTTGGTAGTGAGAGTCCTTGACAAAGAAACAATGAGTCTCTTCTTGAAGGTTTAATTTGACCCTTCAAGATTGGACCTAGTATCTAGTGCTAAATGCAATGAACAAATACACTAAACCAAGCTAGCAATCCAAAGGAGATAAGCAATTCTACCACATCAATTGAATGATGCCAAGATACAAACACTAAGGTTTATGCACATAAAGGCAATCGCCAAATTACATACATAACCCAAAGGAAAACTATCACAAATAATAGAAATCCCTAGTGTATCATGTTCCAAAATCACATACACATAAATTACAAGAATCTTGAATATGTAAGTGAAATTAGACATAGAAGAACACTAATTAACTCCACTAAATGAGTCCTTGAAGCTCCAGTTGCAAAATCCACCAAGAATCCCCAATGGTTTAGCCACTCATCCTCTTGAGACCACAACTAATGCTTAGGCCTTCTTGCTCCATGAGAAGTGAATGAACTTGAGGTGAATAGGCCAATGAAAGGTAGAGATGGTGAAGATAATGAGTGGGTAATATGTGAAAGGTGAATATGGGAGGAGAGGATGCAAAAGGTGTGTGTATGGTATGTGTTGGTGGTGTAAATGATGTAGGGAATGAATGGGTGCTTCAAGGGAGATGAAGATGGTGGCGTGAATCAAGTGAGGAAGAAAGGATTCTCTTGGGAATGGTGTGAGGATGAATCTGGAATGAGGGATGGAGAAATGGCGTGAAGAATGGGTGGATGATTGTTGTGTGTATGGATGAATGAAGAAGGATGCAGAAGATGTATATGGTGGCTATGTAATGTCTGTTCTGGGCAAACGAGAAGAAGATGGTGGCTGCAAAAATGGCTGAAGGTGGGGTGAAGAAGGTGATGGTGGAGCTATGAGATGAAGATGGTCGAATGGGTGGATGATGGATGAATGATGGTGAAGATTGGAGAAGAAGAGGAATGGCGATGTGTGTGTGGATGAAGGTGAATGACGTTTTCCATGGTGGCTGTCTCGTTTTTGGGAGGTTCTGGGCCATTTTGGGGTTGAAAGAATGGCTAAGGGCATGTTTGGTTGCTGAAAATAAAGCCCTAGATCAAAAGATTTAAGTTAGATCTCTAAGTGAGCTTCCAAACGGGGCCCTTACTCATCTAATTTCTATTTACAAAAATTGAAAAATAAATCCTGAAATTTTTATCTCATCTTTGCCCTCCTTTAATCTCCCAAATTACCCAACTTGTCCTTGAGTGCCATAGTACCAAACTGTAATTTCTGAAATTCGGGTACTAAACTGTAATTTTTGAAATTCATGCCCTATCCCTTCAAAAACTCCCTACAATGACAAATTCAAGCACAAATTGTAATATCTCAAGTCCATAAATAAAAAATACATGAGTTTAGACTTTAAAATTCTTAATTAAACACTAAAATGCAAATAACTCAATGCACTGGAACTCTAAATGTAAAAGTGCATGAATTGCCATGTATTAGCCTAGGACAAATACTAATTTACTATAATTAGTGGGTCAAAATACAAAATAATCAGGTGCAATCACTCATACTCAGCTAGACTTCCAAATAAGGATGTGATTGAGCTCATTGATTCTCCTCTCATTTCATGAATTGTAGTGGCCTTCATTTGCCATTCAGGAGTAAGAATCTTTAAGATTTTGGAGACTTGTTCTATCTCTGAAATCCTTCTTCCAAGAGCTGTAAGATTGTTAATTAGATTAGTGAATCTGATTTCTAGCTCCCTGATTGGTTCTCCTTCTTCCACCTTGAATAAATGAAAATATGATATCAATTGCTTAGCTCTTCTTGTTTTTACTCCTGCATTTCCCTCATGAGCAATTGCTCCAGATGACATACTCTAAAATATTCCTTTTGACTTAGGGCATTTTGTAGAATCAAGATTGCCCTGCTATTCAACTCCAGATTTTCTTTGTCATCTTCTGTGAATTCGTGGGGTAGCTTTGGCACCTGAGTTCCATTCTTTGTCTTCATAGGAATGATATCTCCTTCTTCTACTATCTTCTACAGGTGGTACCCAGTTGGCTTAATGAAGATTTTCATTTTCATCTTCCAGAAGGTGTAGTGTTCTCAGTTGAATCCAGGAGGTTTGGAAATTGAGCTTCCTTCAGGAAGCACATTGTCATATCCTGCCATTATGGATCTTTGCATCTCCTGATAACAAATAATGATGATGGCAGGAAGTACAAGAGGGGGTGAATTGTGCTTTCTAAAATTTGAAAACTTAAGTCACAGAACTTAAACTGGTTCAGCCTAACTCTTGGCCTACGTTTAGTTCACCAACATTCAGTTGGGTTCCACTAATCTTTTCAAGATTCGAACAGGCTCTTGAATGCCTTTACAAGTTATCATACAATAGGAGCTCTCTCTCTTCTTCTGATCACTCCCCCTTACAACTTGTAAGATTACACCCTACTCTTAAGATCCCACTCTCTTAAGAGTTATCCTCACTTGATTGTAATTATAGAAAAACTTGTTCACTCGAATGAACTGATTGTGACACACACTGAAAAACAAAAGGCAATGAATGAACTCTCTAAAGGTTGGTGAGTATTGAATGCGGTAAGAGTAATTAATACAGATAATTAATACAAGCAATCAATCATCACCTACCCACTTCTTCACAATGGGTTTTATACTATCTTCTGGAATTCTGCCCGTTGTGAAAGTTATAGCCGTTGCTTGAATCTGATGATGGAGTGTTAATATTGGGTTCTGAGTGAAGCATTAACTCCATTGTACTTGTTTTGCTTCAGGTCATCTCTCTTCATTAATCACAGAAGGTGGTTGGTGTGATAAACGGCTTCAATGTGGGTTTATGTGTCTAACGATAACTTTCCTAGAATAGGCCTTAACACTTTTGTACTTTGAAAGCTTAAAATAGCCTGTCAAATCAATTTGAATTGAATCTATCGCATCTTAGATTATAGGTCTCTGATCGATCACAGCATCAAGTTCCTGATCGATCACACATAGATCACATATCGATCATGACCTGCATCACTAAATATGAAGTTAGAAAATATCTCGCCTGATCGATCACAGGGTGTCCTTGATCGATTAGACTTATCCAATCGATTGTACTTAGATCATATTCAGATTATAACAATTGTCTTATCGATCACAAATTGTCCTCTGATCGATTAACCTTCTCTGATCGATTAGACTTAGATTAGATTTGGATTACTCTTTTATCTTTCTAATCGATCACAGGGGAGGCCTATCCAATCATTTACACTAAGTTCTTTTAATTCCTCTAATCGATTACACTGAGTCTCTTAGCTCATTTTTCACTTCTCTGATCGATCACAGGGTGTAATAGGTAGGAATGCACAAGAGGGGGGTGAATTATGCTTTTAAAACTTCACTTGAATAACAACACAGTTTATACTGGTTCAGCCCAGACTTGGTCTACGTCCAGTTCTCCAACTTCCAGTTGGGTTCCACTAATACTTCAAGATTAAACCAGGCTCTTGACAGCCTTTACAAGTGACAGCAAGAAGCTACTCTCTTTACTAATCACTCCCCCTTACAACTTGTAACATTACACACTACTCTTAAGATCCCACTATCTTAAGAGTATGCCTCACAAAGAGATGATTACAGAAAAGCTTGTTCAGTTAATGAACTGATGATGTTACACACTTAAGTACAATAGGCACTTAATGAACCTTTTTGATTGAAAGAGTATTGAATGCAGTAAGTGCAACTAACACAGATAATCAATGTAAGTAATTAATCTATCTACCAATTTCTTCACAAAAAGTTTTCTAGTCTCTTGAAGATTTTGAGAATGGCAAAAACGCACAAGGGGGTGAATTGTGCTTTAAAAAAATTAAATAAAACTTATAAAACACCAAACAATCTTCAATACTGGTTCGGCCAACACAATGCTACATCCAGTTCTCCAACTCGTCGTTGGATTCCACTATACCACAGGTTTTACAAAAACAGGTTCACCTGCCAACCATTAAAACAGAGCTTTAGACTTCCCTCTAGACGATCCCCCTTACAACTTGGAAGGACACAACCCTGTCCTAAAGCCCCAAGCTTTATAACAACCTCAAACAGTAGAGGATTTCAATTAATGAGTTCATTCAATGAACGGATTTTGATAAACACTTAAGTATAAATAATCTCACTAAGAGTAATAAATACTTTGAGCTTTTGTGATCAGAGAGTAGATGGGCATATTGAATACTGGTTCGTCTCTATGTGTGTGTGATTGAGTAACTTATCATAAATGCTCAAGTCTTGATATTTATAACTCTTCACAACTTACCTTTTCTTTCAGCTTTAAAAGGCCGTTTGAAATTAGTCGTTGGGAGCTCTTACACGTTGGCAATTAATGATGTTCTTCATCTTCGTCAACTTTCTTCTCTTACTTCAATTAATCTTGTAGAGGATGAGCTAAGAGAGATAGAGACTGTGAGTAACGATCACCTGCAAACATTGTACTTGCATAATAGCTTTTTTAGTAGCGCTAGCACCCTTGGCTATCTCTAGCTTAATAGCGTAAGTCCTGTACTTAGCTGTTAGCTAAACAAGTATTCATGTGAAGCACAGTAGGTGTTATCGCTAGTGTATTTTATTAGCTCAATGTTCAAAGACAATGTTTTAGCTATCTGATTATCTAAGTTATTTCAACAAGTATTTTTCTATCGATAGCTAATCATGTTATCGCTAGTAACTATGTTATCACTAGTTATCTTATTAGCTCATTTGCTCAAAGACACTGTATTGGCTATCTGAATGTCTAAGTTATTTCAAGTATTCTGTTATCGATAGCTAATCATGTTATCTCTAGCTGACTTAGTTCATTACTGCTAGCTGTTCTAACATTTTCCCTTTTGTGTTATCCATGTTATCTATGGGGCCTTAGCAATAGTGATATACTTGTACAGAGCTTAGCGATAGTGATCTATTGTTCTTTGCTTGCTTAGTGATTGCACTTGATTATTACACATTTTTATCCACTAATTATAGGATATTAGCATTCATTCTAGGCTATTAAATGGGGATTTAGGCACTTTTATGCTTAGGGTCCAAGATTAGAGAGTTAATTGCATTTTCATTATAATTTGAGCATATTAGGCATTTAACTCATGCATTTATTTTTATGGACTTGAAATACTTCACATGCGCTTAAAATTTCCATTGTAGGTGCAAAGAATTAAGGTCAAAGCAAGAAGAAAACAAAATAGGAAACTTCTACAACAAAGGAAACTTCTACAAAAAAGGGAACTTTTGCAAAATAGGAAATTTCCTATTGGATTGGTTGATTGGGTTTGCCTGAAATATTTCCTTTTTGTTATTTCTTCAAGAATAGGCAACCCTAGGCTTAATTGATGATAAGAAGTTTCCTAATTGATTATTCTAATCACAACTTCCTATTTTGGCTAGAGTTCTTGAGAGAGAGTACTTGGTTCTTCCCCAAATCTTTCCTATATGTTATGGGAGGCCAAATTAGGCAACCGGAGGCCATTTTGGATAGTTTTTGAGTGATTTCTTGTGCCATAGAGGGGGGAATCCGAATTTACATATTTATCACCCATTCTCTCTTAATTCTTTCCCAAAACCTTTCCTATTTGTTAATCCTAGAAAGAATAGGACACCTAGGCCAATTTGGAAGGTTTTAAGTTGCCTCTTGCTCTATATAAGGAAGACCAACGAAATTTATGCCACTCTCTCTCACTCTTCTCTCAATTTTCGTCCTCTCCCTTCTCCTATTTTCTCTTGGCCGAATTCCAACCTTTCACTACACTCTCATGGGGCTATCAATTCAATATGCGGGCTGTTGCTTTGAGAGCATGAGTGGCTAGGCACCTTCGTGGGGATCTTGATGGAGGAAGGCAACCGGAGCTTCAACGTTTCTAATGGGGAGTTATTTTGTTTCTCTTGTCTAAGTCTTATTATGTATTTCATCCCTTTTGTTATATGTAATGGGTCTTGGAACAAGTGTGCTTTATTGTTTGATCTTTTGTTTAAATGGTCATGCATGTAATTAAGAGATGTCTTTTATATGTATGAACCTAAGTGTTGTTTTCTTGATATTATGCAATGGATATGCTTCATTTATATTCCCTTTGGATTTCTAGAATATGTTGAATGCATGTGCGATTGTATGTGTGTTTAGACACTAGGTCCAACGTTAGATGGTTCGATTTACTTCTAACAAGAGTCTCCTTGCATGTTTATCATGAATCTTCACTAGCAAGTTGAAACTTAACGATTGCCTATTTAATTAATTGAATGAGCGATGCGCCACATTAGTTGATTAAGCAGGTTAATTGGACTAAGAGCGATTGCCTTAGGTTTTGCATTAGAACTTGGTTTAAAAACTCCCATGTCATTTTAGAAGCTAGGAAGGTTGCCCAATTCATCAAGAGACCCATGTTCATCTAAATAGTTTTCACAAATCTATTTTAATTGCTTTCTTTAATAACAAAAATCCCAAAAATAATCTAGTTTAGTTTCTTTAATTAATATCTCAAAAACCCCGACTTTATAGCTTTTCATGCATTTAGTTTCCTAGGTTAGTTTCCTAGGTTAGTTTAGTTTCCTAGGTTAGTTATCTATGGGTCCAGTCCTCATCAAAACTTAAGATTCTTACATTTTCCCCCTTTTTGTTGATGGCAAAACATAAGTAAAAACATATATAAGATAAAGCATGTGCAGAGCATAAATTAAGACAGACATATAAATTGTATTGACTTTGCAAAAGAATTACATCTTTTCAGGATCAAAATTATCAGGATCAGCTAAGTATGAACTGTATGCAGAATGGTTCCTAAAGGGAAGGGGTTTTTCATTGTTGAATTTTACTCCAGAGGCTGAGGTTATGTATTCTTCATCAGGTCCATCAGAAATAGAGGATTCAGAGTAGAATTTGTCATGTTCAATGGTCTGAATGGGTTCAGCAAGGGAGACATCTTTGGAGGCAGCCTTAGAATTGTGAAACCTCCTTTGATATACCCATACTTTCTTCCCTTGAGCAATTTCCTTTGCTAATTTCTTTCTTCTTTCTACAGCCACTTTCTCTGCCTTTTTCTTTGCCTCAGCAGCAGCCTTCTTAGCCTTAGCAGCAGCCTCCTTCTCTTTTCTCAAGGCCTCTGCAATAGCCTTCTTTTCTTCTTTTGTCAACTTGGGAGGAGGAGCTGGCTTTTCAGTGCTAGGCTTGTCTTCAATTGTTATTTCAACATCAGTTCCTGGAGGAATGACAGAAATTGGAACTGGCTCTGCAGATTTGACACTTGGAGGATTGCCATGCTTCTCCGCAATCATAACTGTCTTGGCAAAAATGTCTACTTCTGGAGCATTAGGAGCTTGAGCTTCTTCTTCTTCTTGAGGAGGAGGAAGAGCATCAGAAGCTTGAGTAGGAGGCTCATTAGAAGCTTGAGGAGGAGGGGTCCTATGGTCCTCAGACTTCATGTAACTGCGAGCAATGCCTCTGACTACTTCCTTAATCTCTGCAACAACCATAGAAGCATCCACAAGAGCTGGAATATTCTCCCCCTTTTTGTCATCATCACCAGGGATAAGGGTTTGGCCAAGGTTTAGAGAAGAGATAGGAGGGTTAGTATCGTAGTGGTTGTGGTAGGGATAGGAGTGCTATAGCTAATAGAGGGATTAGCGATAAGGGTTGGTTGTGAGATTTGGGGAGTGTGTGTGCTGTGGTTGCTATCGCTAGGAGAGGGGTTAGCGATAGGGGTTTATGGTGAGGTTGGGACTTGGGAGTGGCGGCTATCGCTAGGGGAGGGGTTAGCGATAGGGGTTTCTTGAGTTGTTGGGACTTGGGTGGTTTCTGGAATTGGAGAGTGGTGAGTTTGGGTAGGAGAATGGTTAATAGGTGAGGGAGAATGGTGAGTAGGGGAATAGGTTGATGATGTACCTTGAGGGTGAGAATACGTTGCCCTTTGCTTGTTATCTTCAGGGACAAGACAGAGACAGTCTTCCAAATTTCTCACTTGTGCCTTAAGCTCCAGTATAGACTTCATCAATTCTGCTTTCTGAGCTTTCAAGGCGAGGTTGAACTCGGCAGAGACTTTGAAGATGAACTCCTCAATTGCTTCTCTTGAGAGAATAGAAGACTTTGATAAAGCAGGAGGAGGAGGAGGAGGAGGAGCCCTTCTTGACTGAGCTTCTTCTTCAATAGAATCAGGCTGAGCTGATGAAGAAGAAGCATGAGAAGCTTGGGATTGAGAGGCAGAAACACCTTAATTGGCATCAACTGGAATTCCCATTCTCTTTAGGGTAATGGTAGTGAGCTGCTTGCACTTCTTGTTCTCTCCATCCCCTAATGATTTAATCTTTGAAAATTACAGGATGTGAGATACTAGCTGAGGATAGGGAAGAGGAGCCTTGGGAGATTTGTCAGACAAGACCCTATGCATCTCCATGCACACCACCTGGCCTGGATTCAGGGGAACCTTTTGAATGAGGTTAGGCAACCATGGGTTGTCAATCTTTGGAAAGCTGCTGAAGTTCCCTGACTTGTGAGTCATAATCCTTGTGTAGACATAGTGAAGGATCCTATTGATCACAGGCATATCAGCTAGCTTGTTGGTGTTTGTCTCATATATCTCCTCAAGCTCTTCTTCAGGATACTTCTCAAGCATATACCATGTATTGTACTCTTCCCCAGAGATCCCCAAAATCTTGTTGATAGCCCCCGATCCAAAAGTGATGCCTCTTCCTCTCATAATGATTTTGAAGGAGATGTTCACAAGCTTCCCTTTCTTGTATTCTGGAAGGGGTTTCAGATTGGAGTAGAATGACCTCAACACTTCTTCATTATAGTCATTCTTCACACTCAGGCAATTCTTGTAGGGAAGCAGCCAAGCATCTAAATCAAAACCTTGCTGCTTGAAGGATTCCAAATCCACCCATACTGCAGCCCTATCTAGGGTTCCCTTATCTGCGAAGAATGTGCTTGGAGCTTCAAGGGGGTCTTCCAAATAGGGTATACCAGCGGAGCTTTCTTTCTGTCTTTTGGGGTTGCTCTCAACTACGTCTTTAGAGAATGAGACATTTTTCTAGGCACGCAACCTTTTGCTAGCGGATTCGGAAGAGGGATTAGCGCTAGAGGTTGCCTTGTCAATAGTAACTTTGGTTCTGGCCATTTTAGGGTTTAGGGAAAAGAGAGATTTGAGAATGTGTATGCTTGAGTGCTTAGAGAGTTTTGGAGTACAAGAGAAATTGTGAGTGTTCGTGAATGATGAATGCAAATGCAAATGACCTACTTTTATAAGTTTAGAGTTTACCACAACGAAGAACACTTGCTAACATTACGCATTCTGACTTGTTTAAGTGACTTGCTATCGCTAATAAGAGCTGCTATCGCTAGCAGGCATGATCCCATGCTGAGTAAGTGACTTAGGCTTATTACTCACTCCTTCCGGCTCTTGATAGCTGACTCTGCTATCGATAATGCTTTTGGCTAGCGATGGCAATCTTAGCTCAAACTTAGCTTTGTCCTGCATATGCTAGCGATAGTGAAACTCACTATCGATTGGTCAGTCCTTCAAAACTTAAGATTTGGCCTCCGATGCCTAAGTTAGTGATTGATCTATATGAATAAAATGAAATCAAATCAAGAATTAAGTCAGAAATATTTACAACTCATTTGGATTCACCATTCCTAATTCTCTTCTAATGAAGCTAAATTGATCTCACCCAAGAGGTTTGGTGAAGATATCAGCAAGTTGTAAATTTGTTGAGATGAACTCCACCTTGACATCCTTCTTCTGAACATGATCTCTTAGGAAGTGATGTCTCACATCAATATGCTTGGTTCTGGAATGATGAACTGGATTCTTGGCCAAGCTTATTGTGCTGGTGTTGTCACAAAGAATAGGCACTTCTGGGAATTCCAAACCCAGATCTCTTAGTTGATGCTTAAGCCATAAGACTTGAGCACAACAACATGCTGCTCCAATATATTCAGCTTCTATGGATGAAAGGGAGACACAATTTTGCTTCTTGCTAGCCCAAGAGACCAAACAGCCACCAAGGAATTGACATTAACTACTTGTACTTTTTCTATCTGTCTTAAAACCTGCATGGTCAGAGTCAGTATAAGCAAGAAGGTACTCTTGAGTTCCCTTGGGATACCACAACCCAAGGTCTTGAGTTCCTTGTAAATATCGCAAAATCCTTTTTACATTGGTCAAGTGGGACTCTTTAGGATTTGCTTAATATCTAGCACACATTCCTACACTAAATTGAATATCAGGCCTACTAGTAGTTAGATAAAGTAAAGAACCTATAATCCCTCTATAAAGAGATTGACTAACTACTTTGCCCTTGGCATCGGCATCTAAGCTAGCAGAGGTATGTAACAGACAGGAATGCACAAGAGGGGGGTGAATTGTGCTTTCAAAAACTAATTCTGAAATAACAACACAGTTTATACTGGTTCAGCCCAAACTTGGCCTACGTCCAGTTCTCCAACTTGCAGTTGGGTTCCACTAGTTCCTCAAGATTCAATCAGGCTCTTGACAGCCCTTACAAGTGACAGCAAGAACTACCCTCTTTACTGATCACTCCCCCTTACACTTTGTAAGATTACACCCTACTCTTAAGATCCCACTATCTTAAGAGTAAATCTCACTTTGATAATAAATACAATATGATTTTTCACTCAATTGAACAGATTGTGTTACACACTTAAGAGTATGAAATCAATGAATGTTGAGAGTATTGAATGCAGTAGATACAGATAATCAATGTGGCAATCAATTCCTTCAACTAACTTCTTCCCAATAGCATTTATAGTTTCTCTTAAAAATATATCCGTTGAGAATATGGCCGTTGAAGTCCTCAAGGAAGGTTGAGAAGTCTGGTGGAGTATTGGTGATGAAATCTGCTATGCATTTACTCCATTGTACTTGCTTTTGCCTTAGCTCATCTCTCTTCTTCTATCGCTGACAGAGTAGGTGAGCTCCAACGGCTCTTTTGATCAACTTGAGTGTTAACGTTAATTTCCATAAATAGGTCTGAACAACTCTGTACTTTGAAAGCTAAAAATAGGCTTGACCATTGATTTTGAATATTTTCTATCGCCACTTCGATTACATGCCTCTGATCGATCACAGGAGTTGTTGTCTAATCGATTACACATCGATTACCTATAGATTATAGCCTGCATCACTGAACATCAGATTAGTAATTCATGCGCCTCATCGATTACAGGGAAGCCTGATCGATTAGGCAGACTTAATCGATTACACATATTTCTCTAATCGAATACAAACAGATTACATTCAGATTACTCAATCTTCTTCTAATCGATTACATGGCTCTAATCGATTAGCCAATTGCTTCTTAATCGATTACTGAACTCTTATCGATTAGACTGGGATCTCTTAATCGATTACATGGCTCTAATCGATTAGGCTAACATTTTCTCATCGATTACAGGGACCTCTAATCGATTGGGCGCTATATAGATTGAACTTGTTTCATCTCTAATCGATTAGGCTAATTTCACTCATCGATCACAGGGGCCTCTAATCGATTAGGCACTATCTGATTCTTCTCTAATCGATTGGGCTTAAGTTATTTGACTAGCAGTCTATCCCTGATCGATTGGTTAAGACTTAGAAATCTTTATCAGATTAAAACTAAGATATTTCTGATCATATCATAGCCCTTCCCTATGCCTAAGCTATGTTTAGTTATCATCAAAACTTATCATTCTAACAAGGTACTCATGGGAGTGTCCTCATCTTTAGATTGCTCCATCCCAAACTTATTGAGAATCTCCTTACAATACTTGGTTTGGGAGATGAAGATGCCATCTTTCTTTTGCTTTATCTTCAGGCCTAGGAAGAATGTTAATTCTCCCATCATAGATATTTCAAATTCACCCTGCATTATCTTGCAAACTCTTCACAAAGCTTTTCATTAGTTGCACCAAAGATAATATCATCAACATAAATTTGAACTATGAGCATATGTTTATCTTTATGCATGATGAACAAAGTAGTATCTAATTTTCCTCTAGAAAATCCTTTTTCAAGTAGAAATGTATTAAGTCTCTCATACCAAGCTCTAGGTGCTTGTTTGAGACCATAAAGAGCCTTTTTAAGTTTGTAAACATGGTCAGGCTTAGAGTTTTCTTCAAAACCAGGAGGTTGTTCTACATATACCTCTTCTTTGATATAGCCATTAAGAAAGGCACTCTTAACATCCATGTGATAAAGTTTAATATTTTTTATGGTTGCAAAAGCTAGAAGAATCCTTATTGCTTCAAGTCTTGCAACTGGAGCAAAGGTTTCTTCATAATCAATGCCTTCTTCTTGGTTATACCCTTTGGCAACTAATCTGGCTTTATTTTTGACAATTTGACCAGCTTCATCAAGTTTGTTTTTGAAAACCCATTTAGTACCAATAATAGGATGATTTCTTGGTCTAGGTACTAAATCCCAAACTTGATTTATTTTAAATTGATTAAGTTCTTCCTGCATTGTAACTATCTAGTCACAGTCAGGAAGAGCTTCATCAACACAAGTTGGTTCAATTTCAGAAATAAAGAAAGAAAATTCCATTTCATTTTGTAGTTGCCTTCTGCTTCTAACACCTTTTGACATTTCTCCAATTATTTGTTCAGGAGGATGGTGCTTAAGATGTCTTTTGGAAGATTGAGGCTCATTAGCTTCATCTTGGTCATCTTTAGCTTCATCTTGATCATCTTTAGCATTTTCCTCAGCATTCACTATCGATGGCTTTGGTGCTATCGATAGAGGAGGTTTTAAAAATTTTGAAAAATCTTCATCCTCATCAACACAATATTGCTTTTCATGAGGAGTTTCATCAAATACTACATGCATTGACTCTTCAACAGTTTGAGTTCTTTTATTATAGACTCTATATGCTTTACTCATATTTGAGTAACCTATGAATATGCCAATGTCAGATTTAGGGTCAAATTTACCTAAGTTTACCTTCCCATTGTTGTGAATGTAGCACTTAGATCCAAAGATCCTCATATGACTGATGTTGGGCTTTCTTCCCTTGTAGAGCTCATATGGAGTCTTCTCCATCCCCTTTCTGATATATGCTCTATTTGAGATGTAGCATGCTGTGCTCATTGCATCTGCCCGAAACATTTGAGGCACTTGTTTCTCATTCAGCATGCTCCTTACCATCTCTGTGAGCACTCTATTCTTTCTCTCTCAACAACACCATTTTGCTGAGGAGTACGAGGGGCAGAGAAGTTGTGTTCAATACCACTTTAATCACACAACTCCATGAACTCCTTGTTCTCAAACTCTCCTCCATGATCGGTCCTAATTGCTACAATCTTGGTGCCTTTTTCATTCTGCAATTTCTTAGCAAGCACACAAAAGGCATCAAAAGTTTCATGCTTTGAGGAAAGAAACATAGTCCAAGTAAACCTTGAATAGTCATCCACAACTACAAGAGTGTATAGACTTCTACCTAGACTTTTCACTCTTGCAGGCCCAACTAAATCCATGTGGATTAATTCCAATGTCCTAATTGTGGAAACTGTCTTCTTGGTTTTAAACAAAGACTTTGTTTGTTTACCCCTTTGGCAAGATTCACAAATTAAATCATGCTTAGCCCTAAAACTAGGAATACCTATGACTAGCTCCTTTTTAACTAGCTTATCAAGTTGAGTAAAATTTACATGAGCTAGTCTCTTATGCCATAGCCAACAAGTTTCATCATTTGAAATAGAACATTTTTCTTCAAGTTGTTGGCATAAATCTAAAGTGTATAAGTTACCATTTCTATTTGCTTTTAGCTTACACTTAAGATTAGTTTTATTTATATCTAAATCCTTTTTATCAACAATGAGGCATTCATTGGAATAAAAAATAACCCAGTTACCATGGTCAGTGCTTTGGCTAACACTTAGCAAGTTATGGCAGACACCATCCACTAAGTACACATCTTAGACCATCCACTAAGTACATATCTTTGACAAGACCAACTTCACCAACTCCAATGATCTTTCCACTTTGATTTCCACCAAAACTGACTTTGGCTCCATCTTTTATCACTAGATTGTTGAACTTGTCCTTGTCACCAGTCATATGCCTTGAGCATCCACTATCAATGTACCACTTTCCTTTGTTGGATGCTTTAAGGCACACCTGCACAAGCTAGACAGATTTAGGTACCCAAACTTTCTTAGGTCCTTTAGGATTAGTCTTGAGCTCTAAGTTTGTAAAAACCTTAGGCACATGAGTTCCTTTAGGAACCCACTTATAAGAACCACCAATTCCATATTTTCTTGGATTACAAGTAGATTGAATATGGCCCTTTTTGTTACAATAATTACAAAAACTATATGGTGAAGAGTATTCAGAATATTTTCTAAAATACTTTAAATAAGGTTTCACCTTGGGTTCTACCCATTTCTTTGAAGCTTTTTGCTTTGGCTCATAACCAATGCCATTTTTGTTTCTAAAAGCCTTTTGGTCCTTTAAAATTACTTTTAGCATCTCTAAGCCTTTTGTAAACTTTTCTAAAGCATTTGAAAGCTTTTCTTTCTCCTTCAACAAGTTTTCACAGCTAGAACAACTGTCAGAATTTGTTGTAGGAGGATTAGCTATCGATGGAGGACTAGCTATCGATGGCTCAACTCTAGGAGTTTGTGATAGCTTCTCTTATATCGATAGCCAATCACCCTTTAATACTTTTAGAATCCTGTTGACTTGCTCTTTCTCTGAAATTTTTCTTCCTAGAGCAGCAAGATTGTTAATAAGATGAGTGAATCTGATCTCCAAATCTCTTATCTTTTCACCTTCTATCATTTTAAACTTGTGGAACTCCTCAACAAGCATTTCCACTCTTCTATCTTTCACTCCAGAGGTTCCTTCATGAGTAACCTGCAGAGCTTCCCACATTTCCTTAGCAGTGCTCAAGTGGCTGACTCTGAAAAACTCAGTCTAACTAAGAGCACTTTGAATCATGAGAATTGCCTTGCTGTTCAACTCAAGATCAGCAATGTCATCATAAGTAAATTCACTTTCACTCTTTGAATTGCATAAAATATGCATAAGCACAATATCCCCTTCTTCTATAATCTTCCACAACTTATACCCATTGGCTTTGATATAGATCTTCATTTTGAGTTTCCAAAAAGTATAGTGCTTTCCATCAAAACCAGGGGGTTTGTTAATGGAGCTTCCTTCAGGTAGAATATTCTCGTACGATGCCATCTTGATCTTTTCTTCTCAGACTCGTTGGAATCAAAAGGAGAAGAACCGCTCTGATACCAAATGAGAATGGCAAAAACGCACAAGAGGGGGCGAATTGTGCTATAAAAAATTAAATAAAACTTATAAAACACAAAACAATCTTTTATACTGGTTCGGCCAACACAATGCCTACGTCCAGATCTCCAGCTCCTCGTTGGGTTCCACTATACCATAGGTTTTACAAAAACGGGTTCACCTGCCAACCTTTACAATAGAGCTTTAGACTGCCATCTAGACGCTCCCCCATACAACTTGCAAGGACACAACCCTATCCTAAAGCCTCAAGCTTTAGAACAACCTCAAACAGTAGATGATTTCAATTAATGAGTTCACTCAATGAACAGATTTTGATAAACACTTAAGTACAAATAATCTCACTAAGAGTAATAAATACTTTGAGCTTTTGTGAGCAGAGAGTAGATGGGGATATTGAATGCTGGTTCGTCTCTATGTGTGTGTGAGTGAGTAACTTATCATAAATGCTCATGTCTTGATATTTATAACTCTTCACAAGTTGCCTTTTCTTTCAGCTTCAAGAGGCCGTTTGAAATTAGTCGTTGGGAGCTCTTACCCGTTGGCAATTAATGATGTTCTTCATCTTCGTCAACTTTCTTCTCTTGCATCAATTAATCTTGTAGAGGATGAGCTAAGAGAGATAGAGACTGTGAGTAACGATCACCTGCAAACATTGTACTTGCATAACAGCTTGTTCAGTAGCGCTAGCACCCTTGGCTATCGATAGCTTAATAGTGTAAGTCCTGTACTTAGCTGTTAGCTAAACAAGTATTCATGTGAAGCACAGTAGGTGTTATTGCTAGTGTATTTTATTAGCTCAATGTTCAAAGACAATGTTTTAGCTATCTGATTATCTAAGTTATTTCAACAAGTATTTTTCTATCGATAGCTAATTATGTTATCGCTAGTAACTATGTTATCGCTAGTTATCTTATTAGCTCATTTGCTCAAAGACACTGTATTGGCTATCTGAATGTCTAAGTTATTTCAAGTATTATGTTATCGATAGCTAATCATGTTATCGCTAGCTGACTTAGTTCATTACTGCTAGCTGTTCTAACATTTTCCATTTTGTGTTATCCATGTTATCTATGGGGCCTTAGCGATAGTGATATACTTGTACAGAGCTTAGCGTTAGTGATCTATTGTTCTTTGCTTGGTTAGACTAGCTCAACTCATTATATTAGCGATAGTGAAGGTCTTAGCGATAGAGATATTGACTTTTCTTCAGATTATTGCTAAGTCTTCATTAGCTATTGTTATCCTAACCCTTCCATTTGTTAGCGATAGGTTCTAGCTTAGCGATAGTGTATATGTTATCTATAAGATTTTACTTGTTCAATGTTAAGGTAACTGATTGCACCATATTTTTATACACTTTTCATTGATAAAATCATTGGATTATTGCATTTTCTAGGAGTAATTGTGCCTAATTGGGATAAATTATGACTTTCATACACATTGTTGGAGTTTATACTAATCAAGGGCAATTTGGTCATAACCAGCATAATTTATTCTTCTATTACCAATGTACTATTCAACATTCTCCATATAAAGTGTTTCACTTTTAGAGGTATATACAAGCTTCAGATACATTTCAACACCTAATTTGGAATTTGATACAAGCTACTGGCCCCACCACCATTCGTACCTCCTCCTCTTCTTTTGCAATATGGTATCCAAACTTTACACAATACTTACCATCTTTAAATTTTAACCATACTAGCACATCCTTTATTCTTATACCTGAAATCTGTATTTGCAAAATCATCTCTACCCCCTGTTGCTATGAGATATGCTACTATAGGGATAAGATTCCATCTAACTTATTAATTAGTCTTTTCTCTTCATGCCTCTTTCCACCTCATCTACAATGTTGCCACTTAACTTTTCACTTACCAAACCTAGAATCTGGCTATCCTCTCGAATCCTGACATCCCTTCCACCATCCTTCTTACTCTTCTACATAACCTTTGTTAAAAGTATGAAAGCTTCTAAATCCCATTCCACCATCCTTCTTACTCTTCTACATAACCTACCATCTTCTCCAATGGATACTTTTTGCCTCATTGTCCTTCTGTTCCCACCAGAAATTAGAGATCAAACTATCTAATTCTTTATAACTCTTTTTAGGAAACAAGAAACTAGATATTGGATAAACTGGGAAAGAGTTTGCCACAGCTTTGATCAACACCTCTCTCATAGAAAAGGTTAGGAGCTTCCATTTCCAACCCTGCAATTTCTTATGGATCTTGCTCTACAAAAGCCAATGCAGAGGATTTTGATCTCCTCCAAACCAGGAGTAATCCTTGATACTTGCAAGGCTCATTTGTTGCTTTCACCTTTAGCACATTCTCCACTTCTCTTATCTCCAAAATAGTATTCTCAGCAAAGAATATGCAAGATTTTTCTAAATTGATCTCTTGATCAGAAGCTACAATATACAGACTCAAAATCTTTTTAAATACCATTCAGGTTTCCTTTTATACTCTCATGAAAAATAATGCATCATCTACAAAAAAAACATTGATAGAGCATAGGACCACCCCTAGATAGCCTTATTCCTTTTAAGTTACCACAATTCACATGATATTTCACCATCAATGACAATACATCATCCACATTAATGAAAAGGTAGGGAGAGAGGTGATCTTCTAGCCTAACTCACCTTTTAGGAGTAATTTTCACAACCTTCTTGTCTAACACGAGCAAATCAAAATCCATTATGGTCACACACTCCATTATCCACTTGACCCAATTACTACAAAACCCAATTTCTAATATAAATTCCATCAAGGAAACCCATTCAATTCTATCATATGCCTTGCTCAAATCAATTTTCAGAGTTAATTTACATATAGTACCCTTTTCCTCCTCTTGAGATAGTGAAAAACCTCATGAGCAATTATTACATTGTCTTGAATCAATATTCCAGTTACAAATTCTCTTTGCTACTCTGAAATATATTTGCTCATTAAATCCCTCATTCTAGCTGTCATATTATTGCAAGGATTTCGTAAGACACATTGCACAAACCTATGGGTTGATACTGAGTAACGGATTCATGCTTCTCCACCTTTGGCACTAATACAATGTTAGTTAGACTTAATTTCTTAATGTCAATATGTCCATCAAAGAAATCTCAAACCATCTCATATACCTCCTTCGTAATCTCCCCCCAAGGAGCCTAATAAAACAAAGCTGTAACTCCATCTGGATCTAGCGCCTTATAAGATCCTAAATCAAATACAGCAACTTCAATTTCTGCTTTAGATACAACTCTGCTAAACTTTTCATTTTTTTTTAATTTTTAACATTCTACACATAAATAAGCACCTCCTCCATCTGCACAGTCACCTTCGAGGAAAAGAGTTGATTATAATATTGTTAAACATGGCATTAATAATTGTCATCTCCTCAACCCAGTTACTACCTTTAGCTTTTAAAGATAGCACTTTATTCCTCAATCTTCTTTGAATAATAGTATTGTGAAAAAAAATTGGTGTTTCTATCCCCATGCTTTATCCAGTTTAGCTTTTTTTCCACCATTCAATATATTTTCCACTTTCAAGCTTTTGCTTCTGTCTACCTCCCTTCATAGCATGCATCTGGTTTCTTTCTTAGTTCATCAATAATCATATGATTATTTCAAAATTCCCTTTCGCTCCATTAAATTAGCACTTTTCTATATATGTTCAATCTTTTAACAAATCATCAAATTATCATAATCCTTCCTTCTCTAGTCAATCCATCCTTCACAATTTCCAAAAATTGTTCATGAGAGACCCAACTCGCATTGAAATTAAACAATTTTGGCCCTCTTTCTTCATGATAACAGCAATCCACAATAAGCAAATGATGATGATAGACAATAGGGTCTAAATGGAATAGTTGTGCTTTGTTAAAATCTTCCCTACACATCACATTACCATAACCTTTATCAATTTACTCCTTGATATTTCCTTCACCAAATCTTCTGTTATTCTAGGTGAATATGGATCCTTTCTGTTAGATCTCAGAATTTTGATGATAACCAAACATGACTTAAGCTTAATATATAGAAATTATGGATTTATTAAAATAGAAGAAATTTTAAGTAAAGTTTTAAAATTATGAGAACAATAATCGATAGCTTTTAGAGACCAACGATTGAACTCATGTGTCAGCAATCGATGACATATCAATTGCTTATAGATTGCCTGTGATCAATCGATAGACAGTTAGTTCAATCAATTATCCACTGCACCCACTGATTGCTACCTTAAATTTTCAGAGTAAACCAGGGTGAGAACAATCGATTGGGAACATAGCCATTGATCAATCATCAACAATCTGAAAGCAATCAATTGTTACTCAAATTTAAGGAAAGTGGAAGCCATCGATAGAATAATAGGCAATCAATTTACCTTTAGCAATCGATGGGAAACCTGAGCCATCGATTGTTGTACTTATATTTTGATTGATAAACTGACATATTCATCCAGTATTGCAGGGCAATCTGAAAGCAATCGATTGACGACTAAAGAGATAAATCAATTGACAACTTGCCATCGATTGTTAAATTCAAAGTTTGAAAATTGATTACTTCTCTTATGATTCAGTTACTTTATATTTGTAGAAGTTTTGTCTGGCCTACTTCAAGAAGTTTATGTTAGACACAAAAAATAGAAGCAGAGAGAGAAAGTCAAAGCCAATGCTTATGCTATTATGGATTAAGACATTATCCAGTAAGAGAGAGATGTACACAACACTAGAGCGTTAACTGATGCTGCAGAAACATCATCAACACTCCATCACACTCTAGAATTAATCTCTCACAACAGCCATAACAGACTGCAATGGGCAAATTTGTCAAAGTGACTATAAAAACATTTGAAGCCCAAAACTTGGTTGGTAGAGAATTAAGTGCTATCCAACTACCAATTCATAGTGCATTCAATCCAAGTTCTCTGAGTTCTCTCATCTATTCTTCAAACTGCAATTCCTATTAGCTCAAGTGAGTGAGCAAGCTAGCCAACCTGTAATTCCTTTTCATTGTGTGATTTCCTTAGGATAGTGGGATCCTAGAGGAAAGGGTTGTAAACTTACAAAGTATAAGGGACAGAGAATTTAGTGAAACTGTGAGGTTTTACTAAGAAAATTCTCTGAGGTGTAAAGGTCTTCAGGAACCTGTATTAATCCTAATTCACTAGTGGAACCCAACTTGGTTGGAGAACTGGACGTAGGTCAAGAGTTAGACCAAACCAGTATATATCTTATTTTCTTGATTCTTATTCCAGCTGCAAAAATTTTAAAATACACAATTCGCCCACCTCTTGTGTATTTTCCTGCCATTTTCACTTTCAACGCTAAATCGAATAAGCCATAATCATCAAGTAAAATTTGAAATTTCATGATCTTCTTAACTCAATGAAGTCTCCAATGCATAACCAAGACCCTTCAATTCCCCTTGCAAAGGATCTGAATCTCCTCTATACACCTTCCCTATCCTCTTCCCTTGGTGCGCCATACACAAATGTGATAAACTAAATTGCACTACCTATCATAGATAACTTTGTATGCAACCGACTCTTAATTGATGCACATACTGTAACATCCTAAATGTTAGGTTACAGATTAAGTATAATTTAGATAAATCTTGAGGATATGAGGTGATTTTTGGAAGGTTAATTATATGATTATGTTGATTTTAATTGTTGGTTTAGCGAGTTTATTGGACATTATTGAATGGATTTAATCTTATGGTTCTTAAGGTTTAAAATTGGTAATTGAGGCATAGAAATTGGGATAAGTTGTGCATCATATATGGATTAGGTATTGGGTAGAATTGGCTAGAATTGAGGCCTAAATTAATTTAGGTTTCTATGCGATGTTCACCGTAGGTTAGTTGTGGCGAATCCAGGGAAAACAACAAAGGAAATTAATTGAGGAGCAGGCTCGCTGTGGCTTTGTTGTGGTGAACCCATAGTGATGTCGTCATCCATATTAGGATCTATGTCTGATCGTCGTGGCGAGCCTATAGCAAACTCACAATTTTGGCTTGTTCACCATGACAAACCCATGGTGAAAGCTTGATTTCTGGGGGCCCATAAATAGGCGTAAATAGAAATTCTTAGGGCTTTGAGTTATATGTTCGTGAGAGGCCATGGGAGGGATATTAGGGCTCTGCTAAGGCTTATATATTTAGGGGTTCTAAGAAAAAATCAAGTAGGTTTCATCATAAGTGATCCTAGCTCCTTTTCATTCATTCCTTCTTGGTTTTCTTAAATTGTTCTTGGAGAAATTTTGGGGTTCTTCCATACTTCAAAAATCTGGGTTGTTTTAGTGTTTTCTTTAAATTTTAGGCTCTTATTAATCCTTCCTAAGCCATAGTTTTAGTTCATCTTGGTTGGGTAATTGCACTTGATTATTTTATGTTTTTAACTACTAATTGTAGGGAATTAGCACTTGTTCTAGGCCAATACCTAGTAGTTTAGGCACTTGTGTACTTATATTCCTAATGTATTCAATTCGTTGCAATTGTATGTCAAATTGAGCATTGAAGGATAAAAACTCATGCAATGTCAATTATGGACTAGGGATACTTTATTGGTGCTTGAATTTTCCATTGTAGGTGCAACAATTGGGAGAATCAACATGGCAAGAACAACAATCCATGAAACTCAGAAAAATGCCTCATCACAAACGGGTAAAGAGGTATATCTTCGTGATCTCCCTTTTCCTCAAGTTATTATATAAAGTAGAAATCATGATTAAGATGTTGTTGACTTGTTTAGTAAAAATGAGGTGAACATTCCTTTGCTTCAAGTTATTAAAAAGGTTCCTGCTCATTCAAAGTTTTTGATATCTTTATCCTTGATATTTCATCAATATGGTCTCCTGTAAGGATGATATCATCAACATACATGATGAGGATGCATTTTCTTCCTCCCTCTGTTTTGACAAACATCATATCATCTGATAATCCTTGTTTGTAGCCTTCAAATTTTAGGACTTTTGAGAACCTGTCAAACCATGCCCTAGGAGACTATTACATACCATAAAGAGATTTCTTCAGCTTGCATACTCTATCACCTTTTTCCTTCTAAAAACCAGGAGGTAGAGCCATGTAGACCTCTTCTTTAAGCTCTCCATTCAGAAAAGTATTCTTGATGTCCAGCTAATGAAGTGGCTACTCTAGGTTAGCTGCCATAGACGATAGAACTCATATGGTATTCAGTTTTGCCACTAGTGCAAATGTCTCTTGATATTCTAGACCATATATTTGAGTGAACCCTCTTGCTACAAGACGTGCTTTTAACTTGTCAAGGGTACCATCAGTCATATATTTAGGGGTGAATACCCATTTGCAACTAACAAGCTTCTTGCCTCTTGGTTGTTCAACAACATCTCATGTTCCATTCTTTTTTAAAGATCTCGTCTCCTCCATAACTGCATATCTCCATTCTGGTATCCCTAGTGCCTCCTGGATGTTCTTACAAATGCACACTTTATCCAAACTGGTGACAAAGGCTCTAATAGTTGGAGAAAAGAGCATTGTAGGACACATACTTCTAGATTGGATGTAAAATGCACGATCGAGGTTCTTTCCTGTGAGCAACAGGAAAATTAAGGTCATTATGTTCATTAACCTATTCAGGAATATTCTGAAACACCTCTGCATCAATCTCTTCAGGAGCCACCACCGGCTCTACCTCCTTAGGTTCTTCAAGAGCTATCATTGGTTCTGATGCCTTGGGTGCTTCAGATACATGTTTCCCTCCTTCCTTAGACTTGTGCCTTCATGAGTACACCGACATATCTTTGTCCTTATGCCTTTCTACATCTCCCCCTGCATTCAAAATTTTTTTTGTGATTGGCACAAGAGATGGTTGGTTTAAGGGACGAGGTGGTTCTATTTGTAATGGCTCTGGCTGTGGTAGGGATGTTTATGATGGCCCTAGTTGTGGAGAAAAATATGGTTCTATAGGTGTTGGTGTGGTCCATTGTTCATGGAGAACATATTCTTGACTAAGTTCAGGCACCAAAGTTTGAGATTAACTCATTATCTCCCCCTGAATTGAAGACTTTAGATAGAAAGGAGTATCTTCATGAAAGGTAACATCAAAATTGACAAAGATGTTCAGAGACAAGATCAAAATATTTGTATTCCTTTTGAGTAGAAGAGTACACAAAGAATATACATATCACTGCACGGGGATCAAATTTTTTATTTGAATATGTAAGAAAGAAGATAGAACATCCAAACACATGAAAGGGAAGGTTTTGTTCAAGATGAGTAGTAGGGGAGACACTTTGTAACCTTTTAAGGGAAGTGTCAAAGGATATGACCCTATTTCGAATTCGGTTGATGAGATGGGGCTGCAGTTAGAATGGCATCTCTCTAATAGAACTTTGGTACATTGCAAGTAAGCATAAGATCCCTAGTGACTTCCAAAATGTGCTTATTTTTCCTCTTGGCAATCCCATTTTGTTGAGGGGTGTGAACACACGAGCTTCTATGGATAATACCATGTGTTTGGAGAAATTCACTCAAAGTGTGGTTAAAATACTCAGTACTATTGTCAGAGTGTAAGACTTTGATGCTCGTATTGAATTGAATTTTAATCATAGTGAAGGACTTTATGACAGCACATGGTGCTTCATATTTGTCTTTTAAGAGGTAGACCTAACAAACACGGGTATGGTCATCTCTGAATGTAATGAACCCTCTTGATATGGGAAGGTCCCCATAAATCACTATGGATGGTAGTGAAAGGCTTGGTGGGTGTATATGGAGCTTTAGGATAAGATGATCGGTGCTGTTTGGCTAATTCACAGACTTCACATTTTATATCAAGGTTAGATGTTGGACAAAGAGATTGAAACATACAGGATGATTAATGAAAATTAGTGATTGCACTTGATTATTTTATATTTTTACCCACTAATTATAGGGAAATTAGCACTTGTCCTAGGCTAATACATGGCAATTTAGGCACTTTTACATTTAGAGTTCCGATGCATTTAGTTAATTGCATTTTGGTGCTAAATTGAGCATTTTAAGGTTTAAACTCATGCATTTCTGATTTATGGACTTGGGATATTACAATTTGTGCTTGAATTTGTCATTGTAGGAAGTCTTGATGAAGATAAGCCCGAATTCCAGAAATTACAGTTTAGTGCTCGAATTTCAGAAATTACAACTAAGTCCCGCTGCACTGCATATCTCAATTGGGCAAGGATAAGTTGGGTAATTTGGGAGTTTTAAGGAGGTCAAAGATCAGATAAAAATTGCTCAGTTCTTTTCATATTTTTTTTAATAGAAATTAAATGAGTAAGGGCCCTATTTGGAAGCTTATTTAGGAATCTAGCTTAGACCTTGGAATATTTGGCTTCTATTTCATGAACCAAACAGGCCCTTATCTCTTTTTAGCCCTAAATACACCTTAAACCCGAGACACCAACGGACTTCCACCATACAGAACCTCGAACGCAAAAATCATCACCATTCATCGTCACCACCTCTCGTCTTTCACCACCATCGACCACCGTCGGCCTCCACCGTCTCCGCCTCCATTTTCTCCATCTAGGCCGGCGGTTTCCACCACCAATCCATACACACACATCTCACATTCACTCATTCCACCCATTCATCTCAATCTCCATTCGGCCTTCCTCATTCATCTCCTCTAACGCCTCTCCTTCACCATCTCCATTTTCCATCATCGGTCACACATAGCCTCATTTGAACAGCACCTAGCGTCTTGTCCATTTAGCCACACACACAACACGTACATCCCTCTCTATTTTTCACCACTCATTTCGCACAACTTCATCACTCATTCCTCTCTTCAATTACACACACAGCACATTCATCCCTCTCATCTCCATTCACACTTCCATCCTCTGCACATCACAGCTTCATCCCTTCTAGCACACATACACCATTTGTTGATCTTCCATTCATCCTTCATTACCAATCCAACCCGTTGCCTCTTTTCTTCGATGGTCCCATTGTGCTGTGAGCTTGTTGAGATGCTGTGCAACATAATGAGAGGCTGAGTTTGGGGATTTCTTGGTGGTGGCTTGCAATTGGAGCTTCAATGCTAAATTAAGGGAGTTTTCTAGCTTCTTTTGTTTCTAGATTATGTAATTGATGTAGATTCTGAATTGTTTCTGCTTGATATGTAATCTTGAAACCTGAGTTACTATGATTTCTATTCTTAGGAGTGGATTTCTTTTAGGTTATGTATGTAATTAAGCGATTGCTTTTATGTTCATAAACCTTAGTGTTAATCACTTGACATAATGCAATTTGATGTGGTAGCATTAATTATCTACTTTGGATTGCTAGATTGGATTAATGCATTTGCTTTTTGCACTTAGCATTAGACACTAGATCCATTCTTGAAGGGTCAAATTATACCTTCAAGAGGAGACTCATTGTGTGTTGTCAAGGGTTTCCACTACCAAGCGATTTTCTAACAATTGGCTAGTTGACTAATTGTGCATTAGTAACTAGGTCAATTGGACTTAGGCGATTGCCTTTGGTTTTTAACATTCGGTCTTGGATTATGAACTCCCAATTCATTTGAGAAGCTATGAAGGTTGCAAAGTTTTCACCAAGAACCCATTCCATTAAAGAGTTTTCAAACCAACTTTCTTTGTTTTCCTTAAATCCAAAATCCCAAAAACAAGTCAATTTACATTTCTATGACCTAAAATACCAAAAACATCATTTCAATGACAAAACCCCGGTTTTATAGCTTTCTTTTGCATTTAGATTAGTCTAGCATCAAAATAAGTTGATTCCTTTGAGAGACGACCCGAGGTTGAGCCACTTTGCTCAAGCCTTGGTTTTACAAATTTTCTTGTATTTGACCCCGAGGCGCACCAATTCGACAAAGGTCAAATCAATTAGGATGACCCATTCTCTTATGCCATAACATAGTATTTTCATTTTTGCAGATAGATATAGAATTGCATATGCTTGTAATAGGTTGTTGACTCATTCCAATATCATCAAGGAAGTAGAGTCCCTTACAAAACCAAGGATGAATTGTGTTTAGCCACTAGGTCCATAATTGAAAGGTACATCTGTTATCGATAGCTACATCTGTTATCGCTAGCAACTATGTTATCGCTAGTTAACTCATTTGCTCTCAGGCACTAGCTATCTGAATGTCTAATTTTTGAAGTACTCTGTTATCGATAGCTTAACCTGTTATCGCTAGCTGATTCCATTAGTTCAAAGACTTGGTTCATTTTTCTGCTAGTTATTTATTCATGTTCTCAATGAACTTCTTTGATATCTATTAGATATCAAAGAGTATAAAAATATGGTGCAATAATACTATAGTGATGACAGTATTGGATTATGAACTAACACTATGGCAATTGAAGCTAGAGTGTAAATTGACTTGTTAAAATAGTTCGTTCAGTGATGGACCTCATCCTACACTGGATAAATGCAACCACAAAACTCAATACATAAGGAAAAGAGCATGAGAAAACAAATAACTCCCCTATGTTGCCCATTGAAGCTAGAGCCACCTTCACACCACCAAAGCACCTTGAACTTAGCCTCTCATCTTCTCAAAGTCAAGTCCCAAATGGCCCATAGCAGCTGCTTCCATTAATGGAAAAAGTTGAAGAAGAAATATGGTGGAAATGGGAGGTAGAAGGATGAAGAACAAGAAAATCAGCAAGAAATGAGGTAAGATTGAGTGGGAAGATGAAGATTTGAGTGAGGAATGAAGGAATGGAAGGAAAACCTAGCAGAGGAGGCTTGGGAAAATGAAGTTTGGGGTGTTGGCTGTTATTTATATCCCATAAGAAACCCTAAAAATGTGTCAGAAAATGCTGGTTTCGGGGACTCACTGTGGGAGGCCATGGCGAGGGGAAGAAAAGGTGCTAAAGTTTCGAGCCCTCATCGTGGGGTGCCACGGCCAAGAGTGGCATTTTCGTAATTTTCTCCAAAATTAACAGATACATTTTTTGGGCTTATTTTTGACATTTTCAACCTCGTTCTTCAATTCTCCCAATTGACCTACAATGAAAATCAAGCACAAATGTAATATTCAAATTCCATATTAAGAAACGCATGGGTTTATGCTTTAAAATGCTCAATTTAAGATCAAAATACAATTAACTTAATGCCTTGGAACTCTAAGTATACAAGTGCCTAAACTATCATGTAATGGCCTATGTCAAGTGTTAATTCCCCATAATTAGTGGGTAAAAATATGTAATAAACAAGCATAATCAGTGAGGCTTTCAGCCTGTTACATAGTACTTTGGAGATAATCTTATATGAGATATTGCTGAGACTAATGGGCCTAAAATCCTTAAAACTTTGATGATGATCAGACTTTGGGATCAAGATGATATTAGTCTTATTCATTGATTTCAAGAGGCGTTCTAATTGTTGGAATAATTGGTTTTGATGATAACTAAACATAACTTAGGCATAAAGAAATATTGGACTTAGAACTAGAATGAACTTAGAATAATCTCATAGAAATCCTAAGTCATCGCCTAATCTATCAGAAAGAGATAATCAACTAAGAAACTAAAGTTATAATCGATCAGAATAAGGTTAGGATGAATATAAGTTATAAGTATGGCCGCCTAATCGATCAGGCTGCCCTGTGATCGATCAGAAAAGCTTGAACTTAATAGGAAAACAATATTAGAAAATTGAGCGTGATCGAATGAGAAGGCATGATCAATCAGGACACCCCTGTGATCGATCATGAAGTCCTAATTGTGATTCAAAGTCTGATCTTAGCCTATTCGATCATAGTAGTCTAATCGATCCGAGAATATATGGATAATGTCTTGTGATCGATTATGAAAATGAAGAATTAACCGAAATAACTGAAGTATAATCGATTAATGAAGCATGATCGATCAAGATGCCCTGTAATCGATCAGGTGTGCATTCTATCTAATCTCATGTTTAAGTGATGCAGGTCCTAATCTAAGCCTGATCTATGTATGATCGATCAGACGACAGAAGCAATGATCGAATGGAGCTTGATAATCAATTTGGTGATGGATTTGAATGTTTAAGCCTTTTTAACACAGAGTGTGTCAGACATATTTTGGGAAGTTATCGTTACACATACAGACTTAAGAAATTAGTCATTTGAAAGAAGATTTGTCTTTTGTAATTAATGAAGAGGGAAGAACTAAAGTTAAACAAGTACAAGGGAGTTAATGCAACACAAGAACATCTACATCTCAACACTCCATCATCCATCAGATTAATCATCTCTCATAAAAGATCAAACAATGGCTATAAATAGTCACCAACGGGCAAAATCGAGAGACTTGTATAAAAACCATTGGTGAAGAAGTTGGTGACAACATTGATTGCATATATTGAATACACCTTTGAATTATACTTACTGCATTCAATACTCACATACTCTTAGACTTATTCATTCATTGTCATTGTACTTCAGTGTGTATCAAAATCAGTTCATTTGAGTGAACAAGTCCTTGTAATCACATTTCAAGTGAGGATTACTCTTAAGATAGTGGGACCATAAGAGTAGGTTGTAATCTTACAAGTTGTAAGGGGGAGTGATCCGTAAGAGAGAGTTCTTACTGAGGGATCATTTGTAAAGGCAATCAAGAGCCTGATTTAATCTTGAAGTTTAGTGGAACCTAATTGGGGTTGGAGAACTGGACGTAAGCCATGAGTTGAACTGAACTAGTATAAGTTTTGTGTTCCAGATTTTTGATTAGCACAATTCACCCTCTCTTGTGCATTCATGCCACTTTCACTGAGACCAAAATGAAGAAACCATATTGAAAATAGCTATTTGAACCAGATCCCAATTCCTTTGATAAAAATCAGCATGAAATTGTCCGATCCAGGGGCACTAATTTCCTCCATATCAATAGTCCATTACCTTGCAGAATTTTTAAGTTTCATAATAGTATTCCTAATTCTTCTCTTGTTGGCAAAAGAGTGGAAAAATTTTGTGTTTCTTTCTCTTAAAGCATGCCAATTGAGTTTAGCTCTTTGAGCCCAATTACTCACCTCACAATCATATAGAAATTCCAATTCATGTCTATCCTGGAGAATTGCTCTTTCTACTATAGGGTCTAAAGCATTGGCCTGAGAAAAAGATAGAGGATACCGTTTAAGTCTTTCTTCTAGAACTTGAATCCTTTTGGGAATATTACCTACTTGACCTTTAGCCCAATTCCTAAGAGAAGTCAATGTAGATTGCAATTTACATTGAAGGGTGAAACTTGGTGAGCCTTTATAATAGTTAGACCAGTAGCCTTTAATGATCCAGTTACAGTCAGGGAATTTGTACCATATAGGTTCAAACTTAACAGACAGCTTCTTAGGTATTTCCAAGTAAGTGGACACTATGAGGACTATGAACAGAGGCTACAATAGCAAGTGCATCAACATGTGATAATGGAAAGCCCTCCAACCAATTGGCATTGCAAAAAGCCATGTCCAATTGTTCCATGATTAAGTCCTTACCTCTTCTATTATTAGTCCATGTGAATTTAGGTCACTTCTGTGTCAAATTATATAATAGGCAGTTTTCTAAACATTGATGGAACCTGCCCTTATGACTTGAATTACCACTGCCTGTAGATATATCTGAATTCTAAAATATTTGATTAAAATCAACAACAATTAACCAAGTTGCCTTGATTGTGGGAGACATCATTTCTAACCAATCCCCTAACAAGTAATGATTCATAGCAAATGAAGGACCATAGACAAAAGAAAGATAACAGAAAGGAAACACTTCATTACTAGGAATTTTACAATGACAGACTGTGGGGATACGTCTAAAATTTCTACATTAAGTTCAGGGTTCCAAGCTATTAAGGTACTACCCCTAGTTCTGATTGCATCAATGCCAACAAAAGACTCAAGACCTAAATTAACTAAGGGTTTACCAATGTAGTGAAAACGGACCGGACCGGCTGGTCGAACCGGGAACCGGCCTGCCATCCGGTCAGGTCCAACCTTAAACCCGGGGGAGCGATTGACCCGGGGAGAGGCCGGGTCAACTCGCTCCACCCAGCCAAACCCGTCTGACTCGGCCAAATGGCCGAGTCGGCCGGGTTAATTTTTTCAGAAATTTCTGTCCCAAAATGACGCCGTTTTGGGACAATATTAAAAAAAAATTCATATCAAAATTCAAAATGAAACATTCAGAAATCACTCCCTTCATCCCTCACCCACTTCGCGCAGACAGAACCCCCCCGGGCCGCCGCGCAGAAACCCTAAGCTTGCCATTCTTCCTCCCTTCCGGCGTGCAATCTCAGACGGTGGACAGCGATATCCGGCGACAAACGGCCGAGACGAGCGCCGAGCTTCGTGTTCAGGTAAATAGCTTCGTGTTCCAGTCACCTTCATTTCTTGATCAAGCTCTATGGCTGTTAATCTCTATAGCCTGTTCTAATTATACTTGCATTATTGTATTTTTCTTGTTTGTCCTGACACTCAGTGAAAAGATTTTCGAGTGTTTGAGTGCTCAATTGAATTTCTTTGTGATATTACCATATGCAGCTACGAATTGCTAATTTGGTATCACATCTATGACAAAATCAATGACCAAGGGCTTTGTTCTTGGATTTTCTTTTCGAGTGTTATTTGTGAAAGACTTTAGCCCTGTTCTCTGCTCTTATTTGGAGAAATTGTTCACCTGATGTGAAGTTATTCCCTTGTGTTATTTGTGTTTATATTGCTTAATTGTTTACCTGATGAAGTTATTCCCTTTGACTCTTATTTTCTATCAGTTACAGTTTCGTTGTTTCTGCCGCATACATGTAGTAGAAATAGTAATTATGCAATGTATACATGTTGTTCCCTTTGGCTCTGATTGTGAAATAGCAATAAGCTCTGATTTAGCTCTGACTTGGATGAAATGTATACTTGATGTGAAGTTGTTGACTATGATAGATTGATTGTGAGATTTGGCTCATAAATGTTGGTTTTGTCTGTGAAAAAAAAACTGTCTATGGAAATTTTTCATCTTAATTGGTTTAACTTTAAGGATGATTGATGGCCTTTGTTCCTTGTAATTCTTATTGTTATGTTTTATGAAATTGATTAATTGAATTTTAGTGGTTTGAAAGTTGTTTAGAAACATCAATGGATATTGCAAGTTCAGGAAATGAAAGTGCCACTCCTAATATCAGTGTTGAAGCTCCCACATCCAATTCGGATGCAAACACTGGTTCTAATCCCTCAGTTCGTTTAAAAAGCGATCCTGCATGGGCACATGTTACCTACAAGAAGGAGGGGACACAAAATGTTTATACGTGCCTTTTTTGTACAAATGTCTACAAAGGAGGTGGGATAAATATGATGAAGCAACATCTTGCTGGAGTCGTTGGTAACATTGCTTCTTGTAAGAAGGTTCCTCATGACATTCGTCATAGAATGTTAGTGTCTCTGAAAGAAGGTTCAAAGAAAGTTTCTATGGAAGACATAGGAGAGGAGGAAGTTGGACAAGCTAATGTTGATTCTCAAGTTTCTGTGTCTAGTGCCAAGAAAAGGAAATCTGGTACTATAGATAATTATATTGCTCCTAGGACAACTCCTGGTTCCCAACCAAGCCTTAAAAGTGTATTAGCATCTAAAGAAGCACAACACAAAGTGAGGATGATGGGAGCTGAATGGGCTATTGTCAATTGTATTCCATTTAATGCATTTGGCTGCCCTTTATTTCAAAAATATGTGGATGGAATAGCCTCTATTGGGCCTGGGTGTAAAGCCCCTACTCCGCATGATTTGAAAACCAATTTGTTGCAAGATTGGAAAAAGGAATGCGAATTGCTTGTTAATGATCATCGAGCTAAATGGAAAGTTAATGGTTGTACACTCATGGCTGATGGATGGACTGATGTCAGACAGCGAACTTTAGTAAACTTCTTAGTGTACTCTACGCATGGTCTTGTGTTTGTTAAGTCTATCGATGCATCAAATTTAGTCAAAGATGCCAAAAATTTGTTTAGCTTGTTTTGTGAAGTCATTGAGTGGATTGGTCTTGAAAATATTGTTTATGTGGTGACTGATAATGCTGCTAACTATGTAGCTTGCGGAAGGTTGATAAGGGAGAAGTACAAAAGTATTTATTGGTCACCTTGTGCTGCTCATTGTCTAAATCTTGTTTTAAAAGACATTTCAAACTTGTCTCATGTGTCTGAACTTGCAAAAAGGGCATCAAAGATAACAGTGTTTGTATACAATCACATAGTATTCTTGTCATGGCTAAGGAAAAGGCCAGGTTGGGTTGAAATTGTGCGTCCTGGTGCAACAAGGTTTGCAACTACTTTCATAACATTGCATAGTATATACAAGCACAAGCATGACTTGCAAGCCCTTGTGGTTGATAAGCATTTTGTGGATCATAGATTATCAAAAACAGATGCAGGAAAAAATGTTTAGTCTAATCATATTAGACAACCGCTTTTGGAACGAGTGCTACAAAATTGTGAAGATTACCACTCCTCTTGTGAAATTGTTGAGAATTGTTGACTCAGATGAAAAGCCTTCGTTGCCATATGTTTATGAAGGCATGCATAGGGCAAAACAAGCAGTTAAGGAGATGTTCAAGAGGAATAAAGAGCAATACAAGTGTTACACAAAGATCATTCAAGACCGGTGGGATAGGCATTTGAAAACCGATCTTCATGCAGTTGCTTGTTTATTGAACCCTGCATATATGTATGATCCAAACTCTTTTGTCAAGGGAAAGCTAACTGATGCTTTAGTTGATGTGATGGAGTCAATTTGTAAATCAAGATCCCAATTCTTTACAATAGTTGACCAGTTGAGTGCATATCGTGAAGGAAAAGATTCTTTCAGTAAAGCCACATGTAAAGAAGCATCTAAAAAACTAGACCCTTGTAAGTATTCAAATTTTATTAGCATATTTATTATCAATTTATCATTCTGTTTAATATTAGATAATTAATATATTCTAATTTTGTAGATCGATGGTGGGCTTACTATGGCAATTCAGTTCCACAATTACAATGTATTGCAACACTTATTCTCAGTCAAACTTCTTCTTCTTCTGGTTGTGAGAGAAAATGGAGCTTATTTGAGCGTATCCATTCAAAAAGAAGAAATAGATTAAAGCATGACATGTTGAATGATTTGGTTTACACAAACTATAACTTGCGACTAAAGAATAGGTATCCTTATAAAATATGATTGCTTCTTTACTTTTATTTTGTATGGATTTCATCTAATTGAAGTTTTACTTGTCATATAGGGTTGTATTGAAGAAGGTGAACATGAATCCTGACCCTGTTGACTTTGAGAGCATTGATGATTTGGACTTTTGGATAGATGAAGAAGATCCTGTTCCGGAGTTTAATGATGAAGATATCACAAATCTTGAAGCTGCCGTGAGTGATTCCAATGTGAATTTGACAAGTCATGGTATGGATAATAAAAGTTTTAGTTTTAGTTTTATATAGTCTTGTTAATTGATTATACAAAAATATGATTTTCTTTGCATATTGTTATATATATAGGTGATGATGATTTGGATATTGTTGAACCACCTCTTTTGGATGATGCTCCTAATGCTGATGCTTTTATCAGTCAAGATTCTAATGCTGGTGCTGATGAAGATATCAATATAAATGATGATGTTGATGAAATATAAATGAGTATTATTGGTATTGATTGAAGTATTGTAATGAGCTAAGGACTAATATGGACTCTTGATGCAGTATTTTTATATTTTGGAAGTATTGTAAGGAGCTAAGGACTAATATTGACTCTTGATGTATTTTTGGATTTTGACAATTTTCACTACTTAGTATTTATCTTGGTATATTTTCATTATTTTGTTGGTTACATTTATATATTTTCTTATATTTTAATATTAGTGGTAATTAAATATTATTATTTTATTAAGTCCGGGTTAACCCGAGTTAACCCGCGGTTGGACCAGTGACCCTTGAACCAGTAGGTTGGCCGGTTCGGTGCCCGGGTTGGCTTTTTGAACCTTGGGGTTTACAAGCAACTTCAACCGCTACTTTAGTTTCAGATAGAAAGATAAGATCTGGCTTATTCCTACTTATAAGTTGCTTGCACCTTTGAACTGTCATGGCTTTTTTGAAACCACGACAGTTCCAGCTCAATAGCTTCAAGGCTCCTGGGGTAGCTTTGGGCTGGCTACTTCCCTAGCCATGACAGAATTGGAGGAGCTTGAATCCTGCATCTCAGAACAGGCTTTCTTTGAAGGGGGTTCTGGATTAGTACAGATTCTGGGGACCGCTTCTTGGGACTTAGAGTTGGTTCTACAGCTTGACTCTTAAGCACCCGAATCGCCGCTGCCAAGATAGGTTCCTCAATATCTGATGGCAGGTTTTCCTTAGTTGACTGATGATAACTCCTTGGAGCCCTTTACAATGGAACACTCAATTGATCACTTCCCTCTATCCTCTCAACATTGCTAAGAAAATTATTTCTGCCCCTCTCTCATATACAAATATGCCAGATAGTTTGCATTGGACAATTAATCCCTCTGGAGCTTACTCAGCTAGAGATGGCTTTCTCTCTCTTTTTGCTCCAAACACCCATTCCCCAGATGAATTATTTTGGAAATTTTTATGGTCTATTTCACTGCCATTAACAAATATTTTGTTCACATGGAAACTCTTATCACAGTACATTCCAACTGGAGATATTCTAAAAACTCACCACTTGCAGGTTGACATTTTCTGAGTATTTGGTTGCTAGTGTTTGGAACCTGTTGAACATTTATTCTTCCGATGCCCTTTTGTACGGGCCATTTGGTTTGGTGCAGTTGGTATCCGACCAAACTGGGAGAATTTAAGCTCATTTTGGGCGTGGTTTATTTCAACAGTTTTCTTACTAAAAGATGACGATCATTCACATACATTGGAACATATCATTCTCCTTCTTAACAATGTTTGGATGTGCAGAAATCATTCATCAAGGTGGCGAGCTCTCTCCTAATGCACTAATTAAGAGAATTTTGCAAACCATTTCTTTCAATACAATAGTTGATTATGGCTCAAAGTCATCTGATTCCAGCAATCGGCACAATAAAGCCGCTTCATCAAGCTCCTCCTCTTCTGACTGGGTAATCAAAATGGTCAAAATTAAAAGGAACAAGAGTACCTATTGCTGGTCTCAAGTTAGCTTCAGAACTCAGGTGCTACACACTATCATTTGGCAAAAGGATAAAACTCTTTCCTCGTGCTTTACTCCAAGATGCCTAAGAGCCTTGTTGTCTTGTATTCTTGCTTGCAATTTCCATTCGGATAATGCCTCTATAAGTATTATTTCGAACTGTGGTCTTATTTTCTCACTCGCTCAAAATATGGCTGCTGGAAATGACATTATACACAGGGATATAAAGGTCTTAACATCAAAATTTTCAATTATCTCCTACTTGAAGGACCAGGAATTGCCTAATTTTGTTCCAAATATTTTTTCCTTTCCTTATTCCAGTTTTAATTTTCTAACTATTTAAGACCTTGTTGATGTAATATCTTTTTACTTTAGTTAATGAAATTTGTCCTTGAATAAAAAAAGTTAATTATTTGTAATTTAGGATATTTAGGTTTATCTTTTTAATTTAGCATTATCTTTTAGATTTATAAATTAATTTTTAGTATTTAAATTAGAGTATATGTTAGGATATCTCGATTCAAATATTTAAATAAGATATTAGGATTATTTTAGTTAGTTAATTTATCTTATTTATAATAATGCCCCTATTTTGTTAAAAAAAATTGAACTTTTAACTTCCGTTATTAGCTAATAATGGACTTTGAAAGTCTAGTATGCATTAAAAGTCCAGTCTAGACTTTTAAAGTCCGTTAAAACTAATAACGGACGTTAAAATTCATTTGTTAGTGCCGTTACAATTAGTGACATTTGTTCTTAGGGGCCTTTTGATGGACTTTCTATGTTCTTTACATCCGTTATTAGCTACATCACTCTGATTGACGTGCCCTTCATAATGGACGTTAAAAGCCCTAAATACCGGATGTTAAAAGGTGCTTCTGCAGTAATGCTAATATCTTGTATCAGAGTACTTCTTCAATAAATCCTTATCCTCTAAACTCAATTCAGAGTTTAAAAGGATAATTCTTGATGCTCCATACTCAAATACCATTTTGATTGGATATAATTTAACTTGTAACACTTTATCTCCAAATTTTCTTGTTAGATCCAAAGGTCAATGTAGAATGACCATAACTCATTCAATTTAACTCCAAATATAGTAAATGAGATAACACTGAAAGCTCTGAGTCTGTGCTTAGTGGAACTAATAACCACGCAAAAAGCCCTAATCATCTAAATGATATGAACAAAATAGTGAACCAGGTTCTAGACCAACTCGTGAAATCTTTATCCAAATTTTGAAATACATATCTTGCAAATGAAAATTTATAGGGTGAAATAGGGGTCAATGAACCGCATTCTAAGTCATCTTTCATAGAAACCAAGTTCCATCTCAATTGGATATATATTATGGGAGATATTGTATAAAGACTGACCACATGTCATAGTATCAAATAATAGAGTAGACTGACTATTATGCACAGAACATCTTCTTATTGGAATAATCCAAATGCATTATGTGAACATTTTGCTCTCCTATCTGACGTTATTAAAACTAATCATACCCAACATCTATAAATAAAAATAGAATTCTTGGCCCAAAAACTAGCCAAAAGTGCCTAAGCTCTAGCCATCGGGGGTGCCTACTGACCAGCACCGAAGCTTTGGTGACCTGAGGGTGCCTACCAATGCGCTGTAAGAGCTCTGACAACGGGTCGGTGGTGACGGCTTCAGGCAGGGAGGCTTTGTATGCTTTTATTTAAAAAAAAAAAAAAAAAAATAGGAGCAATTTTGTTTAAGTACAAAACATTTAAAAATCCATGCTTGGTCATGATATATGGCTTTCAAATTTTGCATATTGACATTATCTTTTCGAATTTTAGAATTCATACGATATTTTCAAGGATTTTTCGTATTAAAAATGATAAAATTATAACATGTTTATTATAGACTTGTAAGTAATATTTAAATTTCGGACTAATCTTTTCTGCTATGAATGATTTACACTTCGGTCTTTTTAACAAGTTCAATTTCAGAAAAATTGGTCTTATTATTGTAAGTACAGCTGGAGAATAATTAATGACAAAATTACAAATTTTCCCTTACTAATAAATGTAGAGAGAGAAGAATTAATATAACACAACGTATAAAATATTTTTGAATACTCATAAATTAGAATAAATTTGAAAAGAAGTTGCAATCTAAGCGTTTTTAATAAGTTACCTATCGTTTTGTGGTATGTAAGAATTAGGGAAATTTGATTTACAAAGAGTACTCGAGTTGTAGAATAGGCAGAGTAGGACAGGTTGGCATGATACGTTTATTTCAATGGGGTATTAAATGTGGGGAAAATGAGTGAGAAAAAACAATAAAGTTAAGGCAGCGTAGTAAAACAATACGAGTATTAAATAAATAAGATTTTAAAGTGTAAACACAACAATTCCTATTAATTAATTTTTATCGTCATCATTGCTATTTCCACTTTGTCGTGGTTGCTTCAACCACATTCATTACTCCTGCTGACAATGTTGTCACCTCAGTATTATTGTCGCCACCATTTACGTAATTACGTTGATTCATTTTTCAAATTCATTGTTATCTCTTGTTTAGCTATAAAATTGAAAATCTTTATGAAAATTGAAGTAACATAGAATAAAGGAGTAATTAATTACAGGTCCCGTGTAAGGGATTTAATTAAGATAAGATCCCACAAAATCACATAATTAATCTAAGGTCCCTACGAGAAAGTTGTTATTGCAGGCCAAAAAGTTGTTATTGCAGGCCAAAAAGTTGTTAGTAACTAAGCCTTCACTAACAACTTTTTGACCTGTAATAACAACTTTTTGGCTTACAATAACAACTTTTTGGCCTGTTATAACAACTTGTGGCCTAAAAATTACTCTTAGTCTGTAATAACTTGTGACCTTGTGATAACAACTTTTTGACCTGCAATAACAACTTCGCGGGACCTCATATTAATTAGGTGATTTCGTGGGACCTCATTTTAATTAAATCCCTTATATGGGACCTGTAATTAATTACCCCTAAAATTAAATACAAAATTAAATACATGTAAAATACGTGAGGAGGGGGTTGGAAATTATATAAAGAAACAGTGAATACAAATAAACCCAAAGATGGTTAGTCTAATGGTGGACCAAACATCCCATTGTTCAAAAATAGTGAGACAACCTAATTGCAAAATAAGTCTCAATCACCGAAAAGTCAATTATACGGATGTCTAACAATAGAATCTATAAAAAGCGCAAGCTAAATGACTAATAACACAAAGGATTATCAAATAAATAAATACAAGTAAATAAGAGTGAGAGACTTGGTGGTTTGTATCGTCTGAATGAAGCATTGTTTAGCTTTGCTCTTTAATCTTTGTTGGGTGTTTGTGGGGGGAAATTGATGATCCAATGGAAAAGCACAATGAGTGTCATTTATTGATAAGCTGAAAGATTTGCAAATTTTTTAATACAATATTGCAAGAAACTCCCTGTACAAAATACCATCCCCATCTACTCCCTTTTAAAATTACCCCCAAAAAACGGTGGAACCACAAAATTCTTCATATTTACATTTCAATAGCACATCCCAAAAATAATATCAAGACCCTACTATGAAGAACTCGAGATCCCAAATAGAACCAAAAATAAATAAATAAACCTAACTACCTGATGGCATATGAACGTGTACAAACTGTCTCAAGAGCCTCAGTGAATAGAGAAGAAAAACTTGCCAATGCCTGAAACACTCCAGGCAAACCAGTTTGCAGATTGTTAAGAGTCATTGCTCTTGTTACCTCCACAGCCTTAGAATGCTTCAGCATCTCATCTTCAACGCGCCTCTGGCAAGAAGTGAGCTCCAGTTTCTTTTCGGCGAGCGGGTCTCGGGCATCCAACCCTTGTCCACCATCTGATATAGAAGCAGGGAGACCTATACCTACCATAGAATATGAGTTGTAATACTTCCTCTCTAAGTTTCGCAGAGAGGAAGCCTTCTTGTCGAGTTCTTTTGATGCAGTCTCGGTGCGCTTTTGGATCTTGAGCTCTTCAGTCTGCTTGACAGAGATCACATGAACAACATTGATAAAGCTCTTGATGGCCTCGGATGCGACAGTGTCAGGGACACGTTCGAGCGCAAGCTTCCATTCATCGCAGAAGGCAAACGCATCAGAGGGTTCCTTGCCAGCATTGATGTTGTCGTTGCTGACTGGAATAAGGCTGAGCTTGAACCAGCCATGAAGGGACAGGATGAAGCCCCTCTGGAATTTTATAAGGCGGCAAAAATTGGAATGCCAGGCCGAAACAGCCGACTCAAGATCGCGAGTTGCCTGGCGGTGCAATTCAGAAGTCGAGTCACCACGGGCAGATTTGTTCACAAGACCACGGACTTGCTGCACAATGTTGCTTTGAATTTCGTGGTACTGGTGCATTGATCTCCACATGTACATGAGTCTACATTTTTTTTATATAACAAGCGTCAGTGCAAAACACAAATTCAGCAAGTAGACACATCTTTGAGACAAATTATCCTGTTTCACAGGTAAGCAAACACGGTTGCCTGCTTCATTAGGCAGTGGTGAAATACACCCATGAACAGATTAATCAATCCTCAAAAATTGTCACTGTTTAGCTCTAATCTCATGCCATGAACCTATTTTTCATATGCAGTTATGCACAATAAAATGTCGAAAGTTCAAAAATAAACTTGGAACTTCATATGATGAGCAAAGCTGCCATCCACCCATAGGTTAATAACAAGTAATAGCAGAACTATTCAGTCACAGACCACATAAAAGTGAATATACAATTAGCCAATAATATTAAACAGGATATATTCCCATTATCATTTGGTAAAAAGAAAAAAATAAATGGACAATTACGTCAAAAGTAATTAGAAGTCTCACCAGCCTATAATCGCATAAAAATCAACTTGGTCATCAAGTATTAATCTGGAAGCTAAACCCCAAGTATATGATTGGTTACAAATTATGATGTTTTTACATCATGTTCACAAATAATCTGTTTCTTCATATCAGCAAGGCTGACTCTATAATGATTGGGAACAATTAGTTAAATTGGATGAGTAATAAAAACGACATTGATTAGAAAATATAACCCATAAATAGTTCTAATTCCAAATAAAGCAGGAAGAGTCTCACCATAGTTTTGCCATAACACACCTAACTCTATCAATAAATTGATATCTGATGATGATGATCATCATCATCATCATCATAATAATAATAATAATAATAATAATTATAATATTGGGGCCTAAATTTTATACAAGACATTACATTTTGACAGGTGCAGTGGTGGGCCAAGGACTGAATTTAAAAGCTAGACAGTACTTAAGACAGCCCAGTACTTTTCGGCACATGCACTTATACAGAGTTGATGAAGCAAGTTGCTTAACAGACCAGGGAGTCATAATGCTTTCAACCACCATATCCAACTATTACTATGATTCACACACCAGCTCCTTTCAACATATTTCGGAACAAGTACCTCATTCTAAATACATAACCCACAAATAAGGGAAAAAAAACGCAGAGATTCAATGGTTCTCACACATAAAACCACTTATATTGCATTTCTTTCAAGCAAACATGCAATAACAACCCAGATACATGCCAGTGAACTGTTATCACATCTTCACAAAACAAGAAATGCAGAATTATTGACGATGACCCAATAAGTACAAATAAAGATTTACTTGAAAATTTAGGACCGAATAAAGTCATCATAGTTCATTCATGTGCAGCAGGGTAGATATTCACTCATCAAGCCCATATCAGTGAATTACTAAATCTGGTCAAATTTTGAACAAACTATCTTCAATGACTAATTATCACGAACATGACGATCAGTTAATAGTAGAATTTCAAAAACTTACCCATGACAAAATTGAACAAGCTGAGGAACAAGATCAGAGTCTCTGAGGCCAATTATGGCAGTTGAGGTAGTAGACACGGCCTGAGAAGTGACAATAATGAGTGATTGAAGCCTCTTTATAGAAGTCTTTGTTTTGCTGATCTTTGCTTCATCTTCTCCTTTGTATTCCTGACTCTGCAGCGCTGACAATTTCTTCTCATGTTCAATCTTCACACCTTCCCTAGCCTAGATATATACATTTAAAATTATGTGGTATTCATTAGAATGCGTCATCTTAAAAACACATGGTTTTAGCTAAAATAATAAAAAAAAATGCTACAGGTCGTAAACCACCTATCTTCAGTTTGGTAAAAGGACAAGCTAAGCTGCTCACAGGAATTTCAATTCCAGAAATTACTTTGAGTGGATAACCAAAGCAACCAGCCCTTTTTCAGGTAAATAAAACCACACGTCACATAAAAATCTATACCCATGGGCCATCACTCATTCAATCAATCAATCACATCTTGGACAAATTAAATCCCAATATTAATCTATATAAAATAGAATGGAGAAAACATTTTTATTTTAGATATATGGAAAAAAATACTTTTTAACTTCTGGATTTCCACAATATATAATGGCTTAATCATCATTTAACATAACTTACCTCTTTAAACGTTATTGCTTACATGCTTTTGAAACACAGATGATAAAAAGTTTTCCAAGAGGGTAAGATTCGGAGCTCCAGTAATCAATACATTATTATATATATATAGAACATATTTAAACCGAGTTTCCTCGTGAGGAGGGTATCACAAAAACAGGTGAAAAAAGCAAGGGGCATTGCAGTCATTTCGGCTACACAGTAAACAATGGAAGTTATAGACCGATAGAGACTCGTTAAAGTAGGAGGACCGTCCAAAGGGTGTTATCGTCTATTCACACGGATCAAGAGGGGTCTTTTCCACACTAAACAGTCAAACCCTGCGGTGGCCTTACGCTACTTACCACCAAGTCCAACCTTTGGTGCAGATCCTAGTCATTTCCTTTACCCTTTTGTCTCGAAAATAACAGTGATTTTCATTAAAATAGGGGGGGAAAACACAAAAGAAAAACCACTTTCCAATATATTTAAAAAAAATGAAAACCCCAATAATAATATCCCAGAAATTAAGCTAAAAGTTAAATTTACCTTCACTTCCTCATACAGCTTCTTCTCCCACGCCAAAAGCCTCTCCAATGTGGAACACAGACTTTTCGGACCGCCCGGTTCTTCTAGCGAACCGGTATCCAACTGATACTTCACTGCCAATGGAGGTTTTGAGGTCCAGCTCGAGCTTAGATTGCTTAAGATACTGCTTGAATGATACACAGTTTCTGCAAAATCAAAACCCTCATTCGTTAAAAAATTGGAAATCAACAACAAAAGCACAATCTCAATCCAACAACAAGAACAATGAATTCAATGCCTAGGTTGAAACGAAATCACACCACTATACCCAGAAATTAGAGGCGAAAATTGAGTAAAAAAAAAAATTAATTGAGACAATCCAGATTTGAAAATTATAACTTACTCCTCAATTGTCTGAAACTCCGATCAAGCTGTGCTCTACTAATCTCAAGCAACTCCGAAACCTGATCTCCAGCTATCGCCGCCTTCTCGAAATTCTCTTTAATGGCTTCAACGATCTCCTTCAAGTCTTTATGCCTCACCACCATTTTCATGTCCATCATATCCCCAGTCCTGTAACTAGCCGACGACCCCACATCGTCGAATCTCTCCGCCTTGCTCGATGCCCTCGGCATCTTCGTAGATGCCGGCGCCGTTACCGTCGAAGCCCCGGCCACCGATTCGGCCCGGACCGACCCGAAATTCGACCGCGTCCCGATCTCAGACCTCAAATCGGCATCGACTTCACCTTCCTCCTCATCGGAAGAACTCGTAGTGCTATAATGGTCCCCCCACTCGCTACAATGAACCTCCTCTCGCTCAGTTTCAGTGTACTCCTGATCCTGAAAATGCTGCTGCTGCTGCTGATGATGATGATGTTGATGAAGCTTTTGAGCTTGGAGAGGCTCGTGCTTAGGGTTGAAGAAATCGTACTCAGATCTCTCAGTTTCTTCAAAATCAGAATCTTCTTCGTTGCTGTTGTTGTTGTCCAAGTGATGAGAGGAATCATCATTCCTAATTTTGTGATTCATTGTTTGTTTCTGCTGAGACTGTTGTTTCGCTCGGGTTTGGAAATACTCCGAACTAGGAGGGGAAGGAGGGTAGAAATTCTCCCAGTTCCAAACAGAAGAGGTCTGAGAGGGAGTACTGGAATAGGTAGAGTTTGCTTGGTAAGCAGTGGGGAAAAACCCAGAAGGGAAATTAGACGCTTGGCTTCTCGGCGAAGACGACGGGCTCGATTCGGAGAGTATGTGCGGTAGCTTCGGCGGCGGCGGCTTACGGCGGCGACGGTGGTCGGAAGAATTGAAACTAGAAGAAGAGAGTATGTGAGGCATTTTGGAGCTAGCAATGGTAGGAGAAGGCGGAGAAAACGGGGGCGGTGGGGGAGGGTGAAGAGAAGGGGAAGGCGAGGGAGCGACACGTGGCGGCGGGTGGAAGTCGGGGAAGGAACTGGGCGCCGTTTGCGCCGTTTCTGGCGCCGCGAAAGGCGGAGGGGATGGGTTGAGGAAGACGGCGGGGGTGTGGTTGGAGACGGAGAGGGGTTCGCCGGCGGCGAAGGTGCAGAGGGCGGAGCCGGTGAGGCGGAGAGAGCGACAGTAGTCGGAGTGGGCGGCGGCCAGGTGGTGGCGGGCGTAGACAGCCTCTTTCATCAGGCGGCGCCGCTCCTTGCACCGCCGCACTGTGTCCTCGTTGTCCAGCTTCGACGCCGTGCAACCCATTTCACTTTACCAGAGCTATATATATAAATGTATAAATGTAATGAAACCTAAGAAATAGTAGTTGTAGATATGTGTGTGTGTGTGCTAGGACATGAGTAGGGGTGGCGTGGGGTTCAGGCGGCGGAGGACGGTTGGGAAGGATTTGGGGGAAATAGGCTTTGAAGTGAAGGAAAAAAGGAAGGAAGGAAGGAGAAAAGGGGAAGGAATTATGATGAGTGTGCTTGAGCTGGCCTTTGAAGTTTGGTGGTTTCAGTACAGTAAAAGTGTGCCAATGTGGGTGTTGCTTTCTTCCATTTTTCTTTTTCTTCTTCATTTTTATTTTTTCATTTTATTTTATTTTTTGATTGGGGTTAATTCTATCCCATAAGACTTGGATTTCTATAAGTTATTTTTTCTTTGATGTTTTATTGGGTTTAGAATTGCCCAGTGAATTTCAAAACTCAATAATATTATACTATTTTATTAAAAAATTCATGTTAACTAGTAAAAATTTAATATTAATCGTTAATATTTTAAAAGTAACAAATAAATTCGCTCCTTTTTAATGTTAATAGGGTAAAATTTGACAAAAATGTACTTGCAAAACAAAATACCTTGGGGAGAACTTCATGGACAATATTAATCCTTAACCCTTTTTACCCAAAGAAAGTTTGTTATGGGGGTATGATCTCTTTTTTTATCAGTTGGGTTTGGTAGGGGGGAAATTAGGATGCTTGATTAGTGGGAATATATAGTACTATTTTGTTACTGTGATTGTTGGTGATTTTCTATTTTAATAGGGAAATTTAATATATATATATATATATATATATAGAGAGAGAGAGAGAGAGAGGGGGGGGAGTATTTTCTTACTGCGATTGTTGGTGATTTTCTTCTACTTTAATACTGAAATTTTTTTAGTGTAGGTTTTATATAATCACTTTGGCGTAAGTCTATTTTAATTTTAGTTTGGTCCTAAAATTTTAAACAAAGAGCTTTGGTGTTTTTGATGGAAAAATAGTTCATATTTTAGTAAATTATAGGACTAATATTTTAAAGGAAGAAAATTTTTAAGGAATCAATAATTTTAAACGAAATGAACTTTAAATAAACAAAATTAAAATGAAAGTAAATTTGAGAAACTAAAAATATTGTATTAACCGTTTATTTTAGTTTCCATTTTTGCTCATTGAATCTTGGGCTGGTTGTGTCTGTGGTAACCAAAAAATGGTATACAGTGCGCATCCTTGCTTTATTTCTTTCCTCCTGTCTTTCTGTCTCCTGCATGGGATTAAAATATTCTGCTAAATTTAATAATTAAAAATTAGTTTTTTGTTTCGATGAATTGTCAGATATTTGGACTACATTAAGACTAATATTTTTTTGCGATATGAAAACCATATGAAATGCTGAGTTTATACAATCAGAATACCTTTTCGGTGGATAATGCACAAAAGACATGACATGAAAAAATTGGAAAAATTGTGACTATCTTTTGAACATCTATAAATCTTCTAAAAATATGTAAGGAAAAAGTATTCAATAAAATTAAAGAAATTATGGAGCCTAAGAAGAAGTACGGGGAACACTGTTACGAATGACTCGATTTCATCTTGACTTCATTCTAGTGGTTATTTCTTCCTTATGTTACCTTAACTTCATTCTTTCTAGATGAACCTTTTTTTTTTTTTTTTGAATGAAGAGATGTACTTTTTTCAAAATATATAGAGATTAGACGTGGAGAATTCAGTTGTTTCTCTCCTGAGAAACGCCATTCTTTTTATTAAGAAAGCCGAAAAAGGAAAGGTATACTACTTTCAGTACCAGAATTACATATAATACATTGTTTAAACACGCCTCATGCGTGTTGGTCATAATTTATAGCTTCAAATGGCAACAATTTTAATAATATTTTGAAGTTCAAGCTTACCTAATGGTAATATATAATGTCATTAATTTTTTATTTTAAAAATTCAGAAGCCATTTGTTTCAACATTATAATTACAAAACGAAACTTCAAATAATTTATAGCTTTCATATAATATCTCTAAACAATAACTAGTTTTTCAAAATATTTCTAAACAATCCACCCCCACTTTGTCCCCAAAATTGAACAAATGCATTGTCCATGGCATTAAAATTTAGTGATATAAAAGTTTTTTTAAAGGATGATGGAAGTTTGCGCATTAGATCTTACTTATAATTTCAGGCCATTAAAATTTACCTTTCTAATTAAAAAGACAAATGCATTTAAATCTTTACATGCTTAAGAGCAATGTTAACAGAAGTAAAATTAGAAGAAGTTGTTTTATTCTTTATGTGATACATGTTACTTCCTCCGTTCCTAAATATAAGATCAATTTGTCTAATTTGATTATATTAAGGTTGTTAGTTAAGTTAATTAAAATCACGTGATATTACTAAAATACCCTAACCACATTACCTTTATTCCCACCCTCCCTCTTTTATTTGTTTATTATTGTGGAGCATAATTAGGGATAATTTAGGGAAAAGTTGAGAAAAAATCTAAAAATGTCTTATATTCATGAACAAATTCATCTCTTCAAATAGATCTTATATTTAAAAACAGATGGAGTATATTTTAACGAATTCAACACTTCATCCAATCCTAAACATATGACATACTTATCTAATTTGGTTATATTAGATATGTTAATTCAGTTATTTAGAGCCACCATGGCGATAGATGATCCATACTTGGCACAAATTTAGTAGCAATGGCTTACAAGCAGTCAATGTTGGTGAACCGCTACTGAACGTGAAACGATGTCTTGTAGCCCAATTTGTAACAGTCACAGTAACGACTACAAAATGTTTTCTAAATCGAGGAGGTGGCGTATGTTTGTAGCAATAAACATGTCAACCACTACAAAGGTGCACCAAGAGCAAGAAGATACAATGACATTTCATGACTGAATGGTGCTTTGTAGTGGCTGATGGACATTACGAACACAATTACCATTTACAAAATTTGTCCACGGTATCAGTACTGTCTAGAAGCGGTTAATAACCACTAGTTGGTTACAAGTGGGAATTACACTAGGTCTTGATTTTAGTAGCAATTCATTGAGGTGCTACTAATGTAGTATTCCTTCCGGTCTATATTATAAGAGGTAGTCAACCATTTTACACAAATTGATAAAACATAGTGAAATTATTTATTATTGGTAAAAAGTCATGTGTTTTTCCAATTTTATCCTTATATTATTTATTACACACTCACGCTATCTCTACTCTTTACATTTAATATGAAAAGGCAAAAATAGATATCAAACATTTATTATCTTAACTTTTGCATGTTTCCTCTTATATTTTGGATCCAAAAAAGCCCTATGTTACCTATTATATTATGGATCGGGAGGAGTATCAAGTTTGAGCATGTGTGTAGTACCACTGCAAATATTTTGTGACGTCCGAATATTGCAGAGTTTTCTTAAATTGTTATTACTACCATGGTCCTTTTTATAAGTCAAATTTTAAAAAATATAGTTCTTAAGGTCCACCCAAAGAGTAATTAAATGAAATTGTTACAATTTTGCTCATATTAATAAATTTAGAGGAAGAAGAAAGAGGTGAAACATTAGTTTATAACGGAGGGTAAAAGGGGGCGAATTCCAAACAAAGACTGTTGAAATATATAAAGGACAGTTGGATATAAGGACTTTAAAAAAAAGGCAAAAACATGCCACTAACATAACTGTCATTTTCAAATATAAAGGAAATGACAAAAATGCCCCTTAACAAAATTTATTATTTTTAAAGTTGGTAGTCCCTTATCCAAGGTTGGTAATCCGTTATACGAATTTGGTAATCCGTTATACAATAATTCTGGTAACAAACAAAAATAAGTTGGTAAACTTATGATGTTGATAAATGGATAGAAACATCTTGGTAATCCGTTATCCAAATTTGATAATCTATTATACAATTCTGGTAATAAACAAAAAGAAGTTAATTATGTAAGTAGCATGTTTCTGTCATTTTTTAAGTTTGCTGCATCCAACTGTTTTTTGCATATTTTGACAGCTTTTTCTGGAATTTTCTTAAAAAGGGGAATTCTATTTAATTAGGATATTTTAATGAGTTAATTAACTTTTTTTTTTGTAATATAAGAATTTAGTAAATTAGACTTATAAAAAGGATTTGAATGGTACTCTGTTTTGTAGTTGTTAAAACCGGTACAGAATTGAAGGACCTTTTTTTGTAGCATCAAAATAACATTTGTTTGTTGAAAATTATTTTCAAAGCGTAAAAACACTAATCTTAATCTTAAATTTCATATGTCAGAACTTTTGATGCTATTCACAAGGTTTAAATAATGAAAGTTACTTTTAAATATCATATATTGCACCACAATTCTCTCAAGTTAAATTAAATATCACAAAACGATTTTATCAAACAAAAATCACAAAAATAGGCCAATAATAAACGCAACAAAATTACTAACTCACTATAATAATTATTTTTATAGCATGTTTAAAACGAATTGATTAAGAATAAGAAAAGAATTTATCTTTTTAAAACTCCCACTTTTGTTAGAAATTTATATGTTCCATAAAAAATTAATTGATCAAATTACAATAAATGTCTAGAAATGGAAAAAGTAGTCTTTAATAGTATGAAGTGAAAGCATTTGTTTAGTACTATTACATGTTAACACTGAAAAAAAAAATACTTTGAACAGGTGTACCTGGTACTATGTCTTAAAGCTAAGCTGTATTATACTAAAATTCTGGTACTATAATCTTAGTATCCTAATACTAAATAGAAAATTAGTGTATTATACTATTTTTTTTTAGCCTTTTTATGTTATTAAATGTATTTTAACCTCTTAATTTTAACATTTTTAACTTCATTTAAAAAGATACTGAATCAACGAATTAAAATGAGTTTTGGCAATTAAATAGATACAATACATGCTTAAAATTCATTCATTTAATGAAATATTTTTTATATCTGAAAATTAAAATTATATAAAATATACTAATTGGAAAGGGTAAACAATGTTTGTTAAAATCATAAATTTACATAAATATAAACAAAATTTTCTCATAAAATGACATATAAAAAAGGGTCAAAGTCTATTTTTACCCCAGAAGTAACCACCAATGAGTGTTGTGTATTCGAAAGCTTTTTGAGAAGCATGTTTGCCCTGTAAGTGTCCAAATGGTAACAAATTTGACACCACCATTCAAAAAGTTAACTTTGACTATTAAATCCTCATTTTTATTTAGACACGCTAATGTGGCTCTGTCACCCTCTCTATGTCATCATTTAATTAAGTGAAATCATTGTTTAAACAACAAAAATGGCAATTATGCCTAATCACATAATTTGATTCTCTTTAATAATAGGTGTTCATTGTGTCTTGGTGAAAAGTGTCCAACCAATGATGTTTCATTGAGCAACGTCTTCATCTTCTCCTTCGAACTTCGGTGATTGAACCAAAGGAAGGTGGAGTAGGGCTTCAGATCTAAAGTTGAAACCTTCATTGCTTGCAACATGTAGAGAGAGTGAGAGGACGTCGTCGCCTAAACCAAAATCTTTTCATGAACAACTTGCAAATGTTCATGAAGAGAGACATTAGGAAGAAGATGAAAATGGTAAAGATTTTTGTACATAGCAACATACTAGAAATCTTATAACTTGTAATTGTAATTTTTGTGATATAAGTGGAAAATAGCCACCAATGAGACGACAGAGTAAGCCAAAAAAAAGGATTAGCATCGATGCCTGGCCACTGTTGGGATGCTGCCAATATAGCCATCGGGGTCGTCGTATTCGTTTCCAACACTGGCGACTCATGACAAAAGGATGTCAATTGCGGGCATGATGGTCCAATGCTTATGAGGTTGATGCTCAATGAACCAACATTTGTTGGACACCTCTCACCAAGACATAATAATGAACTGTAATTGAAGAGGATCAAAATATGAGATTGTGCATAATTGCTATTTTTGTTGTTTGAAAAAACAATATGAATTAAATAAGGGGTTATGATTCATTTTTGTTGTTTCTGGTAGCGAGAGAAGAAGATGATGATGAAGAAGCTGATCTGTGTGGAGAGAGGATAGAGGGAGGGTGGGTGAGACTTTTCTTTTTCTTTTAATTTTTTTAGGTGTAATTTAATGACATGTGGTGGTGAGGTGAATTATTGGTTGCAATATGGAGTATCACGTGTTATTTAATGGCCAAACTTAATGTTCAATAACAATAATGATCTAGACAAATTTGCTACTATTTGGACACTTCCAATATAAAGCACTCCTCGAACAACTTCCAAATACACAACACTCCTTCGTTGTTACTTTTAAAGTAAAAATGGACCTTTAAATAATGACATGTATTGGGTGGCAGAGTCACGTACAATGATAAAAAAGGATTTAATGATATAAGTTAACTTCTTAAACAATGGGGCAAAATTTACTACAATTAGTACACTTCTGGGGTAAAAATAATGCTCGTAAAAAAACTTTCAGGTACACACAGCGATCCGTGGTGGTTAGTACTGGGGCAGAATTGACGTTAACACCAATGTTTTCTCCCTTGTAAGAACAAGTTTAAACAAATTAACTGAATTTATTTTGTGAAATACAACAACTTTTTAAGCAAGCACAATAATGTTGAACTCTAGATTTTGATGATAACCAAACATGACTTAGGCTATAAGATCATGAGATCTTAACTTAGAAAATACTTCAAAAAGCTGTTTCTCAAAAATCTAAGTTAAGCAATCGATGGCTCAAAACAGCAATCGATTGGTGTGGTACCTTAGCAATCGATGGCATATCGATTGCATATCGATTAGTGTGTCTCGATCGATTCCCAAAGAGAACAATCGATTGGTGCTTCAAATTTTTCAAAGTACTCAGACAGTGAGCAATCGATTGGAAGAGAGGCAATTGATTGGTTTGAACAATCAATAAGCAATCAATTGAACTCTAGTTCAATCCAAGATGTAAGCAATCGATTGATACATAAACAATAGATTGACATGTACCAATCGATTAGGAATTCAGGCAATTGATTGACATACCTGTGTTTTATTCAGACAGTGAGCAATCGATTGGAAGAGAGGCAATTGATTGGTTTGAACAATCAATAAGCAATCAATTGAACTCTAGTTCAATCCAAGATGTAAGCAATCGATTGATACATAAACAATAGATTGACATGTACCAATCGATTAGGAATTCAGGCAATTGATTGACATACATGTGTTTTATTCGATAGCTAACATATCCATTGAGTGTTGCAAGTGGCAATCTGAAGGCAATCGATTGGCACATCCAGCAATCGATTGACACATGAAGAAATTCAAATTTATTTCTTTTCTCATGATTGACTAACTTTATATCTGGACATTGTACTTGTATCTATTTTGAGCAGTTTGTGGACACACAGAAACATAAACTAAGAGACGTTACCTACCTGACTCTGCCACTGCAACTACACTTTACTGATCAACTAAAGGAAGAGAAAGAAAGAGGGAATAGAACTAAAAATCTACTCTGGAGCATTTAATGCAAAATCAGAATCATCATCAACCTCAAGATCCTCAACTCTCTCTCTCACAGACTCACAACGGCTATAACCAGAAACTCAGAGCAATCAGGACTATAAAAGCGTTGAAGTTGAAATTGGTTGGTAGAGAGCATTAAGTGATATCAAACTACCAATTTTCTACTGCAAGCAATTCTAATCTGAGTTCTCTTAATTGTTCTTCCAACTGTAAACTTATCAGCTCAAAGTGTGAGCCAGCCTTGTATTTCTGTTACACCTCTTTATTGAGTGATTTCTTTGGGATATTGGGATCCTACAGGAAGGGTTGTAATCTTACAAAGTGTAAGGGGGAGAGAATTCGGTGAGAGCAAGTTTTTACTGAGGGAATTCTCTTGTTATAAAGATGTTCAGGAACCTTTTGAAATCCTGATTCACTAGTGGAACCCAACTAAGGTTGGAGAACTAGATGTAGGTCAGAGTTAGGACCGAACCAGTATAGATTATCAGTCTTTAAATTCCTTTAGTTGCATAAGAGTTTTGAGATACATAATTCACCCCCCTCTTATGTATTTCCTACCATTTTTCAAGTAATGTGGTCCAAAAAAGGTAAGCACAATAAGAATTTTATTTTAACTCTCGATTTTTAATCTCTTATGCATTTAACTAAAAGAAAAATTATTTCGAATAAAAAATAAAAATTAATTATCTTCGTCTTACCGAGTTATTTATTTATTTATTTATCTATCTCATAGTATCCCAAAAAAATTAACTTCTCCGGGAAGAATTATCATCACCGAACAAATTTATTTATCAATGAATCAGCTCTTCATAAAGACCTTTGTAAAATTATTTTTGTTAGTGGATTATGATGATTGTTTCCAGAGTGCGGTTTTTTAAATAAACGACCTCTGAAATATTTAATCGCCAAAGCATTTTAGTCTCCACATAAATGATGAACTCAACTATCGTTAAATTAAAGTAGCAAATTATTATACTGCAAGACAAATCACACAGAGATCCAAAAACAACACAAATCCTTTTCTCAATAAATAAGAACAAAAACAATGCCGATGGCCAAGAAAGAACGATAACAATACCACAGGTCTTTTTATATTGTAAATAGTTGAATTATTTCTAGGGAAAATTAATTCTAGTTCCCATGTAAGGGAGATAATTAAGAACAAATCCCATAAAATATGATAATTAATTTAAAGTCTAAAGGACCTAGCTAATATTATTTCTGAATGGGTGGTGTGTGCGTAGTGGGGCTGGTAGTATCGTGGAGAGTGGGGAGGGGAGGGAGGGAGGGGACGTATGTTTGAGAGAGAGAGAGAGAGAGAGGGAGAGGGAGAGTTGAAAGTGGGAGGGAGTGTTTTTTGATTTATTAATTAATGTGAGACTCACTTGTTCACAAATAATATTACCTAAGTCTCTTAGAATTTTAAATTAATTACCACATTTTATGGGACATGTTCTTAATTATCTCACTCACATGAGATCTAAAATTAATTTTCCCTTATTTCTAGGCTCAAAATCCTGCATTACTTTTATACTTTTTCCTAGTAAAAAAAATATTTTTTTTGTCTTTAATATATGATCTAATTTGATAATTGATCTTATTCACAAATGTACATATTTTTAATATTTTTCAATTTTTCCCATATTACCCATATTAATTGTTTATAAACGTTTTTCTTGCCAACTATTATAAAGCTAAAACATTAATGTTTCTTTTATAATTTTTTACACATAATATTTATTTTTCTCAATCATTGCACTTAACAATTTTTGTATAAACTTAATTAAGCACCGCAGCTTACCTATAAAAGTTCATCTTGGTTTATATGTTTTATTAATTTTTTATATAACCCGTGGAAAGCATCTTATATCACTATCATGATTGCTTGGCCACCACATGTAAAATAGTTAGTTTTTTGTTTTCAGTTGGCTCCCTCATACAATACAACAAACAATGTCTTAACTGTTTGAAGCTGTAGATCCATTAATGATGTGTTTTTCAATCTTATAGAATATTATTCATTTTCATTCTTGATACTGAAATGATTCAGTTTTTTTTTTAAGAAAAAAACTATTGATTATAGATTACTTCGACATCTAGTTCGATTGGGGCTTAATTTGGATAAATTCTCATCATATTGGTGATGTGAATATTTTTACGCACTTAAGGTATACTGAGTTCTTTTGTTTTAATAAAAAAGACAATATTAATTTCCAATAACCATTAGATTGATTATATGGAATTTGGAACGAGGGAGTTAGAATGAGTGGTCCGTTTCAAATGAAAATTACTCTCTAGAAAATCTCCCTTTTATGTTTATGCGTAAATTTTCTGTGTAAGATCAATGAAATCCAAATTGTGATTTCACTACGCGTGGTGTACCAAGTTGCTTCATCAGAATCAGGTACCCTCGATGGCAAAAAAAAAAAAAAAAAAAAAGAAAGAAAGAAAGAAAGAAAAGAAAAGAAAAGAAAAGAAAAAAAAGAAATTAATCCAGGTACTCCTAGAATTCCTGCACTATACTTCGTACAGAAATGATTTAAACTAGAGAGAAGAGGAGTCGATAATAAAGGGAAAAGCCATGTCATATTACATGATTCTGTCGTTATTTGTGATAAATCATATCAAAGAGCATGGTTAATGCTTGGCCTCTAAATCCAAGTGAATCATAATTTTGGCTATTAAATTTGATTTCAATACTACTCTTCTCATCTTATTTATAAATCACTTTCGACGTGTTTTTCACATTTTAAAAAAAGAAATAAATTTTATTAGTTCTATCTTAAAATTCAACAATTTTTAATTTTAATACATTATATGTACTATATTCGTTTCTAAATACTCCCTCCAGTCCTAAATATAAGACCACTTTAACTTTTTTAAAAAAAAATTAGGATACAAAAGTAACCACTTTAAATTGTCTATAGTTATCTTTTTTCCTCAAAACTACTTTATTATCTTATAAACTAACATATAATCTAATTACATATGACATATGTTATAATTTAGTGGTATAATTTGCTTCCTTAACTTTCACAAAAAAAAGTCAAAGTGGTCTTATATTTAGGACAGGAGGGAGTATAAAACTTGATTTATTTTTTTGAAGAGATTAAGGAAGTGAAATAAGTCACTTAATTATAAAGTATTTAGGATATTATTAGATTATATATCTTTCTTAAAACTTTTCAAAAAAGTAAAATAGGTCATCTATTTAGGAAAGGAACAAATGGAGCATATGCTAATACCCTAAAAGAATAAAGTCCACACAATAATAAATAAAAGGTAACCTTACATTCATATGATAAATTATTTCATAATGTAACTTATTGAAGCCAAGTCCCCTTTGTGAGGGGATAAAAGGTAAAATTAATATAAACATTGAAAAACAACAACTGCAAAAAGAGATAAAAAAAAGGGAAAAGGAATGATAGAGGAGCTAGAAATGGACAATTCACAAATTGGACGCTTCTCTCTCTCACATAGTGGTAAGGTTCATCAATATCCTTTTATTTATTTAATTTTTTTTTTTTTTGGTAACCGATATCCTTTTATTTATCAACACGAACTTGGAAGATAATATTTAAAATTTTGAAAGATGAGAGCATCTCCCCCAAGCGATATTGTCTATCAAGCTTAAGATTATTACCACTTCCATGTGACCAATTATTTAAAGCATTTTTCAATTTAACAATCAGGAAGCTATCATACACGTTTGATTTAAATTCATGGTTGTTTCAATCGGATTCTAGCAATATTTTTTATTTTAGGTTTTGAAACAATTTAACAATAAATAAATAAGTAAAAAGTGACGCTGGTTATACATAGAGAACGAGTATAGATGCTTTATTGATGTAAAGATACGTTTTTTTTTTTTTTTGACCATCTGAAGATACTTATTGTCCAAGAAAATAACGATTTATGGATATACTTATTATCGATCTTTTTTTAACATTACTGACAAAAATATGTCAATACCTCTACTATGTTTTTTTACCCAAGTGTTGAACAGTATGCCTATGAAATTTTTGTTGATAAAACACCTATGAATTTATATAGTATAAAGGATACGAAATTTAGGTATAATTTAATTTTTTTGGGTAAAAAGGCAAAGTAATATAATTTTATGTAACATTATTATATTCTAGATAACTTTAATTATTAGGTTCTTTTATTGTTGAAGTACACTGATTTCTCATTTAAGTTATGCGTATGATTTTATTTTATTTTTAATAAAGTTGGTGATATAGAATCTGGGGAGTAGGGAATTAATAAAATATCACTGGAGCAACCCCGTTACATCTTTATCTAAGATGACACTAGAATCAGAGGGGACAATGAGACCATTAAAATTTTTTTTTCTTACACTGGTTCAAGTATGAAGAGAATATATGGGCAACTTGAGCAATAACCTAGCACAACATCAGTCTTAGACAGGATATGTCAGAAAAGATGAGGATTATATATATATATATATATATATATGGAAGTTCGATTCGTATGAAATGTTGGATTTCATCAAGACTGCTCTCTGCTTGGATAAAAGGAAAATGTGTGAGGAAAGAAAATGAAATGGAGTTTCTTACTTGGACGAATGAGAGAAAATTGGGAGGAAAGAAAATGAACAAATATGCCAACAAATGTTGGTTTAATTGGTAAAGGGGTTTGGCTCATAACTATATAAGGTTATGGGTTCGAATCCTATTGATATGATGACCTTATTGGTATGCGATCTGTAAGTATGTCTATAAGCGCTCTTTAAGCCTGGAGGCCTACCATAACCCTGGTGAGTCTCCAGGACCCAACTTACCTAAACTTTTTTTCATAGAAAAAAAAAAAGAAAATCAACAAATACCTCAATGACTAAAATACTCTTATTCTTTTATAAAAATATCATGTTTAAAATCAAACTATATATCACATTGAAAACATTATATTAACATTAACATATGTAAAAAATTTTAAATCAAATCATTCAGTAAAAATAATTTACTCAAAATGAAATTAAATCTTAAGAATTTAACCTCAACTCTTGATATAGGAAAAAATAATTTGGTTAACTAAGAGCACATAAATATATTTAAATTAATTTCTCACAAAAATATTAATTTTTATATTATCGGAGATGATTTTAAATATTTTATAAACTAATATATGAATTTTTATGCAAGTGAGAATTTATTAACATAATTATATAAAAGTAGAAGAAAGCTATAACAAATGAGTTAAAATTTATAATTATAAATTATAAAATACCTTGTACGAAAGGAAAAAAAAAAAAAAGAACTCCCGCCCAAAGTTCCACAAGTCTTTTTAACTTTTGCTTCCATCATTGAAAAAAAAATCGCCTACAGTCCTAGAGTTCATCTGGCGCCAAATCTGTGAGACTGTGATGTGTGGAGCCGCGGAGGGGGGCGGGGGCAGCTACGTAATTTAGTCTCACCCTCCACATCTCTTCATATGTGGGGGTAAAATTTTTTTTTTTAGACCCATCCCATTTTCTTACAGAAAATGATAAAAAAATACCTTCTAAATTTTAAAAACTCAATAGCTATATCAATATAGGTATTAACAAGTTAAGTATGAGTATTAGTAACTATAAACAACTGCAAATAACTTATTTGGGATTTTTAAAATTTGAAAGATATTTTATTGTCATTTCCCCTTTTCTTCCCAACTTTTTTCTTTTCATTTTTCCTCTTACATCAAAGAAGTAGGGGAAAACATATTTATCTCCTCATTTTCTTCTCTAATTTTCTTTCCTCCCTTATTTTCCTTCCATCCAACCAAGAGGTAAGGAAAATTGTAGCAATGTTAAGAAGTATGCCTCAAAGCTTTAACCTTTCATATAGAAAGTCTAGTTCCGTGTTGACCTAAGGATAACGTTGTGAATAGGGAATACCGCAACAAAGTAAAATTGAGGTAGTTGCTGGAGTTAAAGTATTAGAATTGGATGAAAGGTCTTGCCAATTGCAAATTTCTATGATGTATTGAAATGAGCCACACATATTTTAATTTTTTTGTTTCAATTTACTGATAAGCCACATATCACTCAGTCCAAATATGATTTAGTAAGATAATAATTCCTTTTAGCAATGTAAAATTGCCATCAGAATTAAGCTGATGCATTAATTTTAAGGAGAGCATAAAAGAAAGCCTTGGATGGAAAATATTACAAACTGAACATTTAATGTATTTTTTTTCACTTTGTACTTTTGATAACTTTTAATTTTTTTATCTTATTATCATGCCTTATTATCTTGCTACCTCTATCTGAAATCATAAATCATTTTTAAATTACTACTAATAACTATAAAAAATATATATTTACTTTTTTTTTATAAAAAAAAAGTAGTGCCTCCTACGGCTATTCTTATGTTTCCCACTACCACAAAATATATTTTTATGTCCCTAATTCACATCCGTTATATAGAAACAAGCATTAAAAAACACAATGATAATTTAGTAATTAAGTTGAAAGCGGACAAAGAAGCCACTTCTTTTTTTAATGGAACATACATGGTTTCTAAAAAACAACATTCATCTTATGATTAACGAATATTTATTCTCTTTTTAAAACTCATATTAGAGTGCTACTTTTACTCTAACTTCATTATGTACTTCTTGTCACAATCAAAGCATCACACTAACCTCCTTACGACTAAGAAAAAGAGGACATGCAAAGACTACGAAAAAATGAGGAGGAGGAGGAGGCATTGTCGACCTCACCTTACTCTCTATATGGATTGATATTGCTATTGTTGTCGTAGAAGACACTTTGAAACATTTGGGTTAAAGGGCTGGTGTACGTTGGAGTCAGTAGGCATTGAAGGAGAAGAAGACAGAGGAAGAAAAGTGGAGAGAGAGGGAAGGAAGAGGATAGGTTGACGGAGTGGGGTAGAGAGAAGGGGAATAGACGGTGGGGTATTCATTGTCTCATTTTTAATATATTAGGGTGCTAATTGCACCACAAAATACTTCGGGTGCTAATTGTTCTTGTAAAATTATTACGGGATGCAGGTTGCACCTTTACCCCTTTAAATATCTATGATAATCTTTATTTAGAAAATTCTTTTTTATCATGAATAATCAGTTTTTTTATTGGTCAAATTATTTTCTAATTATGATATATGTTTAATGATTTATCAAATGAAAATATTTTCTACCATAGTTAGGTTACTTCTACCGATTTGAAAGATTATTTGGAATTAATTATAAGGTGACACCATCAGTGGAGGGCTGCGCTACTACAGCTGCCTGTTTCTGAAAGATGAGGGAGCAATAGATGAAAGATAAGTATTTTATATTTAAAATATAATAAAATAAAATCAAATATAATAATATTTTATATTTAAAATACTAAGATAAATATAGAATGCAATCACCATATCAAATCATATCAAATATCTTAAAATACAGTTTTGATAATTTTTTAATATCTATTTGTTATTAAATTTCTATTAAAGATTATCATCTACCAATTTGTTTAGGACTAAAAAATTGATAAGTAAAGTTACTATATTTTATAGACGAACCATTTTATGAAAATGGGTGAAGGTGAAAAAATACAAATAAGATATTTCTTAAAGTATGCCTAACACCAAATGCTTTTTAGAGATAAGTAATGATGAACATTCAAAAGAGATGTAAAAGACATATTTTCTATTAATATTATATGGTGGACAATATTTTTGTGGCATAATTTTGTACCAATTTTCCATGTGTGATTTATTGATCCTTTCACTATTATGGACATGACAACTGGGGGAGTAAGAAGAAAGATAAACATGAAAGATTGGTAAGATCTTAATTAAGGTGAAATTTGATGGTGATGTCTTCAACGTTGATAAGATATGAATGTCGAACAAGGTATTGCTGAAATTGAGGAGGAAGCCAATTCACAAGGAGGAGTATGAATGTCCAACAAGTTATTGCCGAAACTAGTGCATTGCAAGATTGGTAAGGTCTTAACTAAGGCTGTTGGTCAGGGGTATTTGGTTTTAATGGTTGTGATGAAATTTTTCTAGACTTCGTCCTACTCTTCGCTTTCTTGTTCGTCTCCTTACTTTATGCTTTTTTCTTTGTCTATGATAATAATAAATGTGTAGTGTTGAGTAAGTGGTGAGTGTTATGCCATTTTTTACTTCCCCAACTGCCACATCTCCAATAGTCAAAGGGGAAATATCACACATTACAAATTATATCTAAAGTATTGGTCAATATCTATCATTAACGGAAAATGTGACTTTTGTTATTTTTTTTTTTTAAAAAAATTCTTCGTTACTTTCTCCCCACAAAAATAACATTTGGTGTTGGACACACTTTGATAAATATCTTATGTGTATTTTTGTACCATAGCCTTTATGAAAATATTTCAAGTTCCCTTTGGCGCCAATTTTTTGACTACCTTTTTGTTTTAAATTACCATGTAATGGAAAAAAAGACATGAAAGTAAGTGAGCAAAAAATAAAGCATGGAGGCAGATTGAAGTGTTGAAGAAACAAGAAAGCATGGATATTCCCCATAATAAGTGGATCCTTTTGAAGCAAAGCGAAAGAGATAAAGAAAAAGGTTTTGGTGTGAAAAGGGTGAAAGGGTCTTTTTCCAAATGGCTTCCCACCTTTCCTAAATGCTTTCTGGTTGGATCGTTTTCAATCTTGTTCCTTGATTAATTGTATATTTAATATTCCAAAAACTTTTGAAGATGCAAAATTTAAAATATTAATATTAAGAATTTTTAAAATTCAAATTCTTTATAGATTTAAAAATAATTATTAGTGTTCTGTAAGAAACAGTTTTTATTTTTCTTAAGTATGCCTACAACTTAAAATTCTGGATGTTACAAAAGTTTATCTTTTAAGGAAGATAATAAATCTCACAAAGTCTTATAATAGTTAAATAAAATTACAATTTTTGGATATAACTACCTATCATTTGATACTGTGCCGATTTTAGGTTTGAGCATTATTGAGTTTAAATATGGGAAATCTCTGCCCATCATGTAGATGTAATGCTTTATTTTATATATAAAATTCAAACTCTTGACCTGACTAAAAAAAAATTATTGGGTTAGTTCATTCAACTCAAAATTAATTAAATAACTATATGAAGTAACTTATTTAATTTCTTCAATAACTGCCACTTGAAAAGGATTTTGAATGATGATGTATGAAGTATTCAATTTTTAATCTAAAGAGTTACAGGTATTTAAAAATACTTTCATATATTTAAAGAAAATAAACTATATATTAGTATTGAATTTTTATAAAACTTAGGTACAATTAAAATGTAGTAAACTTGGTTCTATAAAATGATGTACTATACTTGTTAAACATGAATTACTCATTTCTTCATCTTAATATCTTAAAAATCAAAATTCCACATGTCCACTAAAATTAACGTCTCATTTTTTTTGAATATATTATCTCCAACTAGTTTTACTTATTTCTACATATTAAATTTAAGTTATCACAAAATTTAAAGGCTTTAAGTAATTTTTCTAAATTTTACAAAGAGTTTTTTTTTAAAAAAATTTTGACTGTAACTTTACTATGAAGAATGTAAAATTGTTATAATTACTTAATTGGAAATTTATAAAGTATGAATATAAAGATTCAATTTTTCTTAACTCTATCTCCTTAAATAAAGGTTTAAAAGTTTGTTTAAATAAAAGGTTAAACTTTAAACTTTGTTCTGCCGTTAAAGAGCTTTTAATTCAGTTGCTTTGGGCTTCACATAAGAGGACCCAGCTTTGCCATTTATAGAGTATCCGATACTTCACAAAAAGCTTTGTGATGTTCCTCTATCTCAAGATATTCGTTCCTTCATTTTTGTGATTATTTCCCCAATTTTTCTATACCTTTTTTATTTTTTAGTATTCAGATTTGGAAATTAATAAAATACAGAGTAAAAGGTGCATTTGATGTGCGAAAATGATCGTAAATAAAATGCCGAAGGTTTATATTCTCATTTCCTTCATGTTCACTACTGTTTCATCCGTTATTTTACAAATATTTAGCCTTTTTTCCCTATATTCTTCTCCAGGTTTTCTTTTCCTTTCCAGTTAGGAAATCATGTGAGATTTGATTATGCACAATGTCATACAAATAGCTTTCTGTTTATTTTTGCCAGTTAAAAGATGTCGATTTCGTTGATCGTCAAATGATGCTGGTGACAATTGGGGTTGGATCTATAAAATGTTTGGGAAAATGATTTCTTTTAAGAAAAATATAGTATATGTTAAATTAAGTAAAATCGTGGTAGATAATTATATGGACCATACTTAAATTATATGAGGAGAGAATCCTCTTCCCTTAAATTAAGTTCCTTCTACCCATTATGTAATTAAAGTCCTCCAATGACACAAGGCCACCTCTCCCTTTTTTTTTTAAAAAAAATTGGTGGGTTTATAATCAAATGATCGTAATATTATAGAAATATGACATATATATTACATGTTATTGGAAAATGTGACACAACATATATAAGAAACCTAACCTAAGTATTTTCGTTTTTTTTGATAGAACCTAAGTATTTTCATAATTATACATAACACACTTTTTCTTAAAAAAAAATCATGAAAAATTAGGTTACATTACTCCCCTTCTGCCAATAACTGAATTGCGTTTGAGAAATAAGTTAAAAATAGTTCAACATAGTAAATATGTAAATATATATATAGAAATAAATATACCCTTATTTATAGAAGGGCAAGTGAGAAATTAAATTAGGATAAAATAGGTAAAAATGTATTTAATGTTCACACAATCTCAAATTAAATGTTATAAATAAAGATCAAATCAATTCAAGAATGTTCATCTTATAAAAAGTGCAATAGAGTATTTTAGAGGCAGTTTAATTTGTTATGACTAAACATGTATGCAGGACCAAACCAATATGTATTTTTGTTAATAAAAGCTTTATGTGAATTAACCTCAACCAGGTCAAGATATATCATACAACTACCGACAAATTATTTACTTTTGTGGTTAATTTTGAATGTGTATAAAATTAGTCCATCCCTAATTCCTACCGCCATCACTTTGTCATCAGTAACATCTTTACCTAATTAAAGAATAACAATCATAACGACTCTGTAGGAATAAAAGCCTATATGAGCTCTAACTGGAAAAGGGAAAAATATATGCAGAAGAGTGTAGAATATATAGGTTAACAACTTAAAGGAAAATAATAAGAACATGAAGGAAAAGTCAGACAAAAAAAGAAAAGAAATAAAGGGACACTTTTACTCCTTAAAAGGTTGTTGAACTAGGCATTCAATGGAGGGAAAACGTAATCCCTAGAAATAATATTGCTCTATTGAGTGATTGAAAATTGTTGAAATAGTAGCCATACATAGATTTTTCTTTTTTGGGTTTTTGGTGTTTTTTTTTTAAACTGAAGCCAATATTGTAATTTCGGAAGGCTCACAAAATATGAGAGGTCCCATTGTTGGCACTTTTTTTTGGACTGAACGTTGTTGGCATTGAATTTAAGCCACATGAGATGCGTAAGAGCTCTATGCAAGGTTGTCAAACTCGTGAGTTTAAGTAAACTCGTAAAAAGAATGTAAAATCTGATCGTAAACTCGAATCATAGACTCGTAAGAGTTTACCTTTATTAATAAATACGTGTTTCCAGTATATAATTAGATAAGAAATACAAAAAATAATATTAATTTGACTTGAATATATTTTACATATAAATAATTGATATTAAATATATCAATATTCATACTTTATCTAACTCAATAAACAAATTTCCATGAAATTTTTATATAAATGCATTAAATATGGTCAAATAAAAATAATAAACATGAGATTTATAGCAAGTTAACACGATTTTCTATAAGGTAGATGAAAGTGGCAATCGCACAAGAGGGGGAGGTGAATTGTGCTATAAAAATTTTTTAAAAAGGAATCAATACAACACAAAATTTATACTGGTTCGGCCAACACTGCCTACGTCCAGTTCTCCAACACTCTGTTGGGTTCCACTAACCACAGGTTTTACGAGCACAGGTTCACCTGTCAACCTTTACAGAGTTTTATAATCTCTAAACACTCCCCTTACTACCTGTAAGGAAATATCCCTGTTCTAAAGAACCAAGCTTTCAGAACAACCTCAAACAGTAGAGGATTTCAATAAATACGTTCACTTAATGAACTGATTTTGATAAACACTTAAGTACAGATGAAATCTCTAAGACAATAAATACAGAGTAATGAATGAGCTTGTGAATATTCTCGTTTTTCGTCTCTTACTCAATAAATGCTTGAGTTCTGTATTTATATCTTCTTCTTCAGATTTTTGCCCTAACAATCAATCTTCAAGAAGCCGTTTGAATTTAGTCGTTGGGAGCTCATAGCCGTTGGCATTTAATGCAGCTTCTTTATCGGGCTTAACTCTCTGTTCTAGCTTCAACTACTTCTTGCATAGGGTGAGCTAAGAGAGAGACAGACTCAACGCTCTGAGCATCCGTACAAATAGTACTTTCTAGCAGCTTTTTATTAGCGCTAGCTTGATCTGTTATCGCTAATCTCATAGAGTGTGATCTGCACTTAAACTGTTAGCTAACCAAATAGTCATATATTGCATAGAAGTTACTATCGCAAGCTTAATCCATTAGCTTAATGAGATAAAGACAATATAAGGAACTTCAGAGCTTTTCATATTATCGATAGCATTTTCTCTTGGATTAGAAAGCATTACATCAGCATAGATTATCTCTATCGATTGCAAATTTATTATCGCTATTATCCTTCAGGATACTATCATCTGAGCATTCAGAGGTATTTCCAGGTATCCTATTATCGATAGCTCAATCTATTATCGCTAGCAACTACTTTAGCTCATTTGACTCTTGCTCTCAGGCACTGGCTATCTGAATGATCAATATCTGAAGCACTTATGGTTATCGATAGCTTAACCTGTTATCGCTAGGTGATTTCATTAGATCAAGGACTTGGGTTATCTTTCTGCTAGCTGAGATATCAATGAACTTCTAGCGATGGATTCTTTCTTTAGCGATAGAGAATGACTTAGCGATAGATAATGACTTTGATATTTCTAAGTCTTCACTTGTTATTCCTTTCTATTAATTTGCTATGGAGATTCACTTAGCGATAGAGATTTTCATTCTTATTGATCTGCTAAGTTATCATTTCTTATTAGCGATATTTTTCATAGATCAGTCTTCATCAAAACTTAAGATTCTAACAGTAGAAACGTAAAAACGGTAAATTTGGCATATAAACTCGTGAGTTTTTGCCGAGTTTACAGCTAGTATAAATTTAAGTGACTCGTGACACGTTTTGAATAGATAGAGCCGTAAAAACGGTAAAATCGGAGCGTCAACTTGCGAGTTTGACAACAATGGCTCTATGAAGGTAGGGTGAAAATCATAATCACATCTTGAAATACATTCGTCGAGGAGTTTCCCTTAATGATGGGCACAAGAAAAACATTTTTTTCTTCTTAAAAAAAAATCTTCTTGTGCTTAATGTAAGATTTAATTGGGGATTGATATTTGTATTAAATATAAAACTTATTACATATTTAATCCCTCCACTCCTAAATGTAGGATGTACATTCCTAATTTGATCAAGTTTATGATGTTAGTTAATTAAGTTAGCTAATATGACATTTTTTTTCTATAACACCATAATCATCTTTCTTATCCCCCCTTAATTGATTATTATAAAGGAAGCAATAATAGGGCTAATTTGAAAAAAAAAAACAGAAAAATTAGAAAATAGATCATATATTTAGAACCAGTATCAACTTTCTAATTAAATCCTATATTAAGAACCAAATGGAGCATCAATTTTCCCCATTTAGCCCTTTTTATATTACCTCAACGATAATAAACAAGTAGGACATGTGGATGAAAGGAATTAAGGAAGACGATTAGGGTGTTTCAAAATAAAAAAAATGTCATTAACTCATTTAACTAATTTAATTTGCTTAATTTAATTAAATTAGTTTATTAGATCTTGTATTAATGATAGTCATATTAATGTGTATATAAAAACTAAATATTGTTAGAATAATGAGTTTTGATGATAACTAAATATAACTTAGGCATAAAGAAATGTTAGACTTAGAACTGGAATGAACTTAGAAATAACCTGATAGAAATGCTAAGTTATTGCCTATTCGATTAGGAACATATAATAAGTCAGAAGTCTAAGGCAATGATCAATCAAGATAAGATTAGAATGAGTTTAAGTTATAAGTTGGCCGCCTAATCAATCAGGGCCACCCCTACTATCGATTAGAGAAGTGAAAATCAAACTAAGTAATCTCAGTATCATCAATTAGAGAAATAAAAATAAACTTAGTATGATCGAACAAATGGGTATGATTGATTAGGACACCCTATGGTCGATCATAAAGTCTAAATTATAATTCAAGACTAATCTCAGTCTATTCGATCAGAGATGTCTAATCGATCAGAGAGTAGTGAGTGATGTCCTGTGATCGATCATGGAAGTATGAAATTAACTTGAAAGTAATATAAGCATAATCGATCATAGAAGCCTAATCGATCAGGCTCCCCTGTGATCGATCAAGCAAGATGTTTATCCAATCTCATATTCAAGTGATACAGGTCATGATCGAAGCCTAATCTAAGTGTGATCAATCAGACAACTGAGGCAGTGATCGAATGGAGTCTTGTAATTGATCTGGCGATGGATTTAAATGGTTAAGCCTTTTATGTGCAAAATGTGTCAGACCTATTTCGGGAAGTTTACGTTACATTCATAGACTCAGGAATTAAGTCATTTGAAACAACAATTGCTTTATGCAATTAATGAGGAGAGAAGAACAGAAGCAAACTGAGTACAGAGGAGTTAATGCTACACAGAACATGTTCATCTCAACACTCCATTAGATTAATCATCTCTCATCAAAGATCAAGCAACGGCTATAAACGGTCACCAACGGGCAAAAACCAGAAACACATATAAAAGCATTGGTGAAGAACATTGATTGCATATATTGAATACACCCTTGAGTTATACTTACTACATTCAATACTCACTTACTATCATATATATTCATTCATTGCTAATGTACTTCAGTGTGTATCAAAATCAGTTCATTTGAGTGAACAAGTCTTTGTAATCACATTTCAAGTGAGGATTACTCTTAAGATAGTGGGATCTTAAGAGTAGGTTGTAATCTTACAAGTTGTAAGGGGGAGTGATCTGTAAGAGAGAGTTCATACTAAGAGGTCACTTGTAAAGGCAATCAAGAGCCTGATTTAATCTTGAAGTTTAGTGGAACCTAACTAAGGTTGGAGAACTAGATGTAGGCCAAGAGTTGGGCTGAACCAGTATAAGTTTTATGTTCCAGTGATTAAACTTTTTATTAGCACAATTCACCCCCTCTTGTGCATTCCTACCACTTTCAAATATAAAAATAAATATGCATGTTTTTGGAAAAAAGTTATCAAAGTTGTGTGACAATAAGGAGTTTTTATATTATAAAATTCATTCAAAATTATGTTTATGTTAATTTTATGTCATACCTTAACCCAATCTTAGACAAAAGGAGGAAAGTTGTGTTCCATTCAAAATTGTGTTTATGTTAATCTTTATCTCAAGTTTCAAATAAGAGGCTTTCGTCCCTCAAGTTTCATTCCAAAATCTCTTATTTGAAACACAAAAAAACCAAAAAAATAAAATAAAAGAAGAATCTTGGGAGACCAAATATTAATTAATATTAACCCAATTTCTTTGAACATGTATCAATGAAATATTTTACTAATGCCAAGTTGTTGCCAATAAGTAACACATTGTATGGCTCGGATGTAGTGACAAATTAGTGAAAGTGGTTAAATCATTAGCCAAGTGTATTTTCTAAGAAAACATGGACTACTACGCTCTTTTGGACGATTTGTTGTGCACTAGGTTGTGTTTATTTGTTGAGATTTAAAATAATTAATTACTGTAGGAAAATATCCAATCCACTCTTGGTGAATTATGTCTCAAACCCAATCAAAGTTGAGTTGTTGTGCAATTAAGGAGAATTATGGGATAATTGTGGTAGTTTTTCCTTTATGATTCAAATTCAAATGTAAATAACTGTCTATACAGTAGATATGAGATAAGACAGGTTAGCGGAAGCCAAGTTATATATCCAGCTACCACAAAAGATAAAGACTTTCATGAAAAATTTCTCTCTTTCTCTCTCTCTTAATTACTTTAAATGAATCTAGACAACTAAAATTTGCTTTAGGGTTTTTGTATTCTAAACTGATAAGATTAAATTAAATTAACAAAATCAATAAAAGGAACTTTAACAAAAAAAATGTTACACTTATGTGATGAGTGAAAGAAAACTGGGAGGAAAGAAAATGAGCAAATATTTGCTGATTAAAATACTCTTATGCCTATGGTAAAATGGTTATATATAAAATTAAATGAGAGACAAATTTTTTTTTCTAAGATAAAAAATAATTTTGAATTAAATTGGATATTGGTAGGGATATTAATGGACATGTCAGGTAGAAGGCACGAAACATGCAGGGGCTCATGGTGGAATTGACTTTGGAGAGCTTCTAATGTAGGACAATGTATTATTGATTTCTCCATGGCTTACAATTTCAAAATTTTTCAATACTTGCTTTAAGAAACTGGAGGTGCATTTGATCACTTATAAGAGTGGAGCTAATAGATCAAATTGAATTCTTTTTAGTGCAAAATTGGACAGAAGATTTTTTACAAATTGCAAAGTAATTCCCGGTGATGGCATGGCATCACAACATAAAGTCTTATTCTTGATGTCGTAAGAAGTTTACAAAGCAGATGCAGCAACAAATGTAAACTCACGGGTAAATGAAGAGCCCCGTTTGCTCTGTGTAGGGCGCCCTGGGTCCGCATTCCATGAATTAGAACCAAGGGTAGTGGTTTAGCACTATCCCTGAATTATCGTTCTCAAAGGAGCCATATGCAATCGATTACTTAGTAACTAGAATGCCAAAAATGCAATTAACATAAAAAACACTTTGTATTTTGCTTTGTATGAGTAAAAATGTTTACAAGTATCAAAGTGAAGAAGTTTTGTAAGTTGGGTTTGAAAAGAAAGTCTATATATCAAAAGTCATCAATGATAGACCAAAGCTTTGGAAATATTTACTAATTTTGAATATGGGAGTTTGAATGGTTAAAAACGATTGGCCTTCAGAGGCAACCCTCTAAGCAAAGCTTAGGTTAAATTAATACAGGAACCCTGAATATTATTTACTTTAACCTAAGTTGATTAATCTCAAAACCATTAATGGACTAATAATTGTGCAAAACTTTGAATCCCACAAACAAGCCACCCCCAAATTGCTTCTTAATTTCTCCAATAGTTCCAATTCATTGATGTCCACCAAAACAATGAATTAGGACTAGTAAGAGTGAAGTCCAATGCCTTTGCACAACTAATTATTTCATTATGCTACTCAATCTACTTGACGGATTTGATTCACTAAACAATCCACCTTGATTTAGCACAAGATATTTACTAAGAATCCAATTAAACTCAAAGTTAGTGTGGCACAATCAAGCATCAACAAAGAAAGAAAGTAACATACAAGTTGCAACTAATCCTAACATAGGATGTAGAAATGAAAATTACAACAAAATGTCATAGAAATGTCCCAATAACCCTAGAAAAATATAAATATTACAAGAGGAAGAGGATTAGATAGAAACACTCCCCTTATTAAGCTCCTAACTCATCCTATTGCTTCAGCCTTAAGGATGAAGGTCTCTAGTTACTGAACATCATGAGGAGAACAAGACTAAGAGATGAAGAGATGGAATCCATGGTGAAAATTGATGCAAGATGAAAGTGTAGGATGGGGATTTGGAAGAGAGTTTATGGTTCCAAATCTGGGTTGTATAACTGATTTAACCTTTTCCTTACGCCTTGGGGTTAAAATCACAATAATTACCAAGGATTGTGTAAAGTGGCACAATCCCGGATCGTTTCACTTGAGGAGTCCTTCTAAACTACCTAAGCTAACTAAATGCAATTAAAACAATAAAAAGTATGGGGGTTTTGGTTTGAAGATTCATTTAATGAAACTATTAAGAAAAGCAGTTACTTGTTTTTGGTGTTTTAGATTAATAAGTGAAAAGTGGAAAGAGTTTGGATTAGGGGTGATTTTATAAAATGGGCTTTGGTAGTGTTTCGGTGACTCAAACGCTTCTTTCAAAATGATAAGCGGGAGTTTAATTTACCAAGTCTAATTGAAAAATCCCCAAGCAACCACTAGGGGTCCACTAGCCCTAATTAATGACTAATCTAGCAACCACTTTCATAGCCATTACTTAGGGTTAGTGTTAAGATCCACTTGGTTTGTGAAATGCCTTGAAACAAATGCAATTTAACTCTCATGAAGTGCAACCACAACATTCATGCATGGAAGAAATTGACTATAACCACTAGCAACCACTAAAATGGCTACAACCAAGAATACAACCACAAGTAGATAGGAAATTATATCTCAATCACATTAAATTCAAAGCATACACAATATAGTTCACAAACATGGATAGCAATCACATATCCCAAGTCTTAAATCCAAATACAAGACCAATACAAAAGAGTATAAGCCAAATACAAAGGAAATAAGAAATTGTAAACTAGAAACTCCCCTATGTTGGTCCATGAAGCTAGAGCCACCTTCACACCACCAAAGCACCAAGAACTTAGCCTCTCATATCTTCAAATTCGAGCCAAGGATGGCCCATGATCACAGCCTCCATGGATGAGGAAGGTAGAAGGAAATGAGGGGTGGAAATGGAAGGTGGAAGGAGAAAGAACAAGAAAATCAACAACAATGGAGATGAATTTGAGTGGGAAGATGAGGATTTGGAGTGAAAATGAGAGAAGAGAATGGAAACCCTAGGAGAGGGGGGTGATTTTCGGGCAGAGGGACCTGGTTTAAATGAAGGAGGGTCTATTTTTAACCTTATATACTCCCCCAAAAACCCTAAAACGCGCAGCAGAAATTTTGCTTCAGGGCCTCACCGTGGGCCTCGCCGTGGGAGGCTCACGGCGAGGGGCAGGGAAGGTGCATAACGAGGGGTCCTCGCCGTGGGCCTCGCCGTGGAAGGCTCACGGCGAGGGGCAGAGAAGGCATAGGAGAAGGGGCCTCGCCGTGGGAGGCTCACGGCGAGGGACAGAAAAGGCACAAGAGAAGGGGCCTCGCCGTGGAAGGCTCACGGCGAGGGACAGAAGCCATGTCCTCTTGATTTGCTATTTCTTTCTTCAGTTTGGGCATGTTTCTTCTATCATCTGCACATAAGAATGAACTAGAGGTAGCATCAAATGTCCTTGAAGATTTATAAATCAATAAATCATGCAAATTTTTGACCAAACTGCCCTTTGATCAGCGTAAATCCCAACAAGATGTGCAAAAGTCAGAATTCATCCCAATTAGGTGCAATTACTCCAAGAACATGTGATAATCCAAAGATTTTAATCATAAAATGTGTATAAAAATATGGTGCAATCATTTCCCCCACACTTAAACCTTTGTACTCCTGGACAAAGGGTACAATGCAAAGAAGAATGGTTTTAACCAATCAATAATCTCAAGCTAGCATGAATCATGATCAAGAATATGCAAAGGGAGAATTGGCAAAGCAATCGGATGAAGCAATGGCAAAGAGGACTCTCAAGATAATGGTATTTCACTCTACTCACCTCATGGGGGATTTTTCACACTTAACTTGCTCAAACAACAATTTGCCATAAGCTTGTAACTACCCTAACATCTCCACACATGCATACAATCACGTATGAAATCAAAAGGACTTGTATGGTTGAAATGATGGAAAAGGCAAGATGGATTGCATGTTATGGAAAAGGAAAGGTTGCAATGCAATTCAAAGTCACAATGAGAGCATAATTTCAACAATAATGATGCCACACCCAGAAATGCCTTATTCTTCAAACTTTCTTTTTCTTCTTCCCCTTTTTTTTCTTTCTTTATTTTTATGCATACTTTTCTATTTTCTATTTTTTTTCAACACATACATGGCATTAACAACAAACAAAAGTGGCTCAGATTCAATGCTTCATCACAAAATTCACATTAATGCATTACAACCAAGGAATAGCTCAAAATGGGTGAACAATGGAAAGTGAAATGTTGTGGGTTTGTGTTTGGGAAGATGGGGTGTTGAAATGAATGCCTAAATCATCTTCATGCATGAATGTAATTTAGCTTTGACAAAGAGTAGAGACAAGTTCTAGAAATTGAATGATCAAGCAAGTATACACTCTTGAAATGAAAGTAGGCCCAAAAATCTCACAACAAGGTTAACCTCAATTGCCAATCAAATATCAAATTGCAAGGCCAATTAACACAATGCATATGCTTGAAAATAACTCATCACTACCTCTTTGAAAATTGAAAGACTAAAATGCATAATTCTTTGAATTCTTCCCAATGCTCATGAAGTTCATTGATCCAAGGGTAAGGTCCAGTCTTGCTCCATGGTTTTCCAAAATTTTGCCACACTAGGTTTTTAAGAAATGAAAGTTGTAAAAATAGGTAGAGAATGCAACTAGATCCTATATTGTATTGAATGCAACCCTTCATCACAATACAAGACTAAGAAGCAAAATCAACCTTAGTTTTTGAAAAACATTTGACGAAAATTTGAAAAATTTTCTCTAATGTGACATAACATGATAAAATCAATGGATCAAGCAAGAAGACTACCTAGTCCCCTCCCCCACACTTGAAATTGACATTGTCCTCAATGGCATAAGGTATTTTATTGAATGAAAAAGTCCTAATTTTCTACTTCTACTAGGATGCTCCCTCCCCCACACTTGTTCAATGCAATGACAGTAAAATATCAACCAGCCAGTCCAGAATGCCTGAAAGTAAACAAGATAAGGAGAAGAAGCAACCTGGCCTTAAGGAGGCTTGGCAACCGGTTCATGGTAGAGCTTGAGGAGATGCCCATTTGAAACGAATTCCTTCCCGGTCTCCTCTTCAATAAGCTCCACCATCCCATACTTGTTGACCTTGGTGACTTTGTACGGCCCGAACCAATTTGATGTGAGCTTCCCATGACCATGGCGGAAGCGGGCTTGGTACATAAGAACTTGGTCACCAACTTTGAAGCTGCGGTTAAAGATCTTGCCATCGTGGATCAACTTGGTCTTTTCCTTGTAGAGCCTTGAGCTCTCATATGCCTGAAGGCGCAACTCATCAAGCTCTTGCAATTGAAGGCATCTTTCATTTCCGGCGGCATCCAACTCCATATTGCATAATTTCACGGCCCAATAGGACTTGTGCTCTAACTCAACCGGTAAATGACAAGCTTTACCAAAAACCAACTGGTATGGAGACATGCCTAAGGGTGTCTTAAATGCGGTCCGGTATGCCCATAATGCATCTTCAAGTCGATCACTCCAATCTTTTCTTGATGGCTTCACAATTTTCTCAAGAATGTGTTTTATATCCCTGTTGGACACCTCTGCTTGGCCATTTGTTTGGGGATGGTATGGGCTAGACACTCTGTGGGATACCCCATACTTAGCAAGCAAGTTATCAAGAAGCTTGTTGCAAAAGTGGGTTCCTCGATCACTTATGAGACCTCTTGGTACTCCAAATCTACTAAAGATGTTAGACTTGAGAAACTTGGAGACAGTGGGTGCATAGTCTTTTCGGGTCGGGATAGCTTCTACCCACCTAGAGACATAGTCTACTACAAGTAGGATATAAGTGAAACCAGAAGAAGGTGGAAAAGGTCCCATAAAGTCTATCCCCCAAATATCAAAAATCTCACAGACTAGAATGGGTCTTTGGGGCATCTCATGTCGTTTTGTCACACTCCCCCCAAATTTTTGGCACTTACCGCAGGATTTACAAAAGGCATAGGCATCTTTGAAAAGTGTAGGCCAATAAAAACCAGCGTCTAAGACCCTCCTAGCAGTTTTCCTAGAACTATAGTGGCCAGCACAAACCATCGAGTGGCAAGCAGAAAGAATGTCTAGGGACTTGGATTCCGGTATGCATCTCCGGATTACTTGATCATTGCACAGTCTCCATAGGTGTGGTTCATCCCAAACATAGTATTGGGCCTCTCTCTTTAACTTTTGCACCTGGAAAGGAGACATGTCATCCGGGGTGAGGGCACAAACAAGATAATTGACTAAACAAGCATACCAAGGCACCTCAACACTAATTGCACACAAAGAGGAATCCAGAAAATTATCACAAGTTAAGTTAGAAAGATCTACTCCCCTAGTATTTTCTGGGAGTCTACACAAGTGGTCGGCTACCAAATTGGCATTGCCGGCGCGATCCTTGAGTTGCAGATTAAACTCTTGAAGCAAAAGTGTCCACCGAAGAAGTCTCGGCTTGGAGTGTGGCTTTGTGAATAAAAACTTTATAGCTGCATGGTCAGTATAAATGACAACCACAGAATGGAGCAAGTATTGTCTAAATTTGTCTAATGCAAAGACTATGGCAAAAAGTTCTTTCTCAGTGGTGGTATAGTTCTTTTGTGCACAGTCCAAAGTCTTAGATGCATAAGCTATGACATGTGGTGTCTTGTTGCTCCTTTGACCTAGCATGGTGCCAACCGCATAGTTGGAAGCATCACATACTAGTTCGAAGGGCAATGACCAATCAGGAGCAAGAAGAATAGGAGGCTCCAAAAGAGTTTTCTTCAATGTTTCAAAAGCCATTTTACACTCATCATTAAAAACAAATTCGACATCTTTTTGTAGTAAATGAGAAAGAGGCAATGCAATTTGGGAAAAACCCTTGATGAAACGTCGGTAAAAGCCTACATGTCCCAAGAAAGAGCGAAGCTCTTTGATACAAGTGGGATAAGGCAAGGACCCAATCACCTCGGTTTTGGCTTTATCGACCTCAATGCCTCGGCTAGAGACTAGGTGGCCTAGAACTATGCCATGTGTGACCATAAAATGACACTTTTCATAATTAAGCACTAAATCCTTCTCGACACACCTAGCTAGAACTCTCTCCAAACTATGCAAGCAAACATCAAACGAATAACCAAAAACAGTGAAGTCATCCATGAAAACTTCCAAGCAATCATCAAGCATATCAGAGAAGATGCTCATCATGCAATGTTGGAAGGTGCCTGGCGCATTGCATAAACCAAAGGGCATGCGCCTATAGGCAAAAGTACCGAAGGGACAAGTGAAAGTGGTCTTTTCTTGGTCCTCGGGTGCTATAGGAATTTGAAAGTACCTCGAATAACCATCTAGAAAACAGTAATGGCTTCTTCTTGCAAGCCATTCCAACATTTGATCAATAAATGGAAGCGGGAAGTGGTCTTTTCGGGTGGCATCATTCAACTTCCTATAGTCAATACACACACGCCAACTATTTTGCACCCTTGTTGGAATAAGTTCATTGTTTTCATTTTTCAAAACAGTGATTCCGGACTTCTTAGGCACCACTTGGACCGGGGAAACCCACTCACTATCCGAGATCGGATATATGATGCCGGCACTTAGGAGTTTTGTGACCTCCTTTTTGACCACATCCAAAATGAGGGGGTTAAGCCACCTTTGAGGTTGCCTAAGAGGCCTAGAATCCTCTTTAAGTAAAATCTGATGGGTGCAAATAGCGGGGTTCATACCCGGAATATCAGCCAATGTCCAACCCAAAGCCTTGCTATACTTTTTCAAAACATCAAGCAATTTGACCTCCTCAATTGCACTCAAGGTATTAGAAATAATAACCGGCAATTTGTCATTGGGGGCAAGAAAAGCATATTTTAAATTGCTTGGCAAAGGCTTTAATTCCAAAATGGGTGGTTCCAAAATAGAGGGAACAAGAGTAGGAAGAGTTAAAGTGTAAGAAGAACTCCCCTTTGTAGACCCAATTGGAAAAGGTGGAATGGGCTCAAAAGACCTCATCTCTTGTTCATTGCTCTTCCCAAGAGCCGAATCAACACTTGGTTGATCTATCGCAGCGACTTGCCTTGGGGAAATGTCATCCACAACACCTACATCACAACTTGTAACAAGATCATTCAAATATCTAAGTGTGTGGAAAGAAATCCTAGGTCTAGAATTAGAATCAATGGAAGAGGGTTTAGAAGGTGGCCCTTTTACCACATGGTGATCCGGTCCAAAGAAGGTCAAGTGTGAAGTAGCTTTGGTTGGGGTGAGGGCTATACCCTTTGAGCTCAAATCGGCCAACTCTTGGCTTCCAACTTCAAATTCACATTCTTCAACCAACTTATGACCTGAAACATTGAGAAAACTACCATCTTCCAAAGAAATATCATCACTCATCAGAGAAATGTTAGTGGAGCTCATATCCAAATTAGCATTATCATTATCAATCAAAGAAAAATCCAATGGGACAGAAAGTAGACAATCAACTACATGTGAGTCAAGGTCATACACGTCATCACCTAAGGAAGAAAAAGAATGAACAGAAGGCAGGGTAGAAAAATAAGAGTCATAAGCTTCAAGATCAGATGTGTAATCATATGAATGCAAGCTTAATTCATGCTCCTCAATGGCATCTTCCACAGCAATATCAATCACATTCAAATCTAGAAGAGAGTAATCCTCATGAGGGTGACGCATTGCTTCATACATGTTAAAGCTAATCTTATGTTCTCCGACCTCCATTGTGATCAAACCATTTTTCATATCAATTACCGATCCAGCAGTCCGCATGAAAGGCCTACCAAGAATGATAGTCGATTCACATGGCTCGCTAGCGGTGTTAAGAACATAGAAATCTGCGGGAAAAACTAAGTCTTTAACCTTAACAAGTATGTCCTCAAGAATACCTTGTGGATATCGGAATGTGCGATCGGCCAATTGTAAAATCACACTTGTCTTTTTCAAACCGGTAATGCCTAAAGAAGTGAAAATCGCACTAGGCATCACATTAATGGCTGCTCCTAAATCCAACAATGCATTTGTCACCGTCAAGTTCCCTATGGTGCAAGGGATCATGAATGATCCAGGGTCTTTGCACTTGACCGGCAACTGAGGCTTAAACAAAGCCGACACACTAGGATTCAATTGAATTCTCTCATTTGGCCTAAACTTCCTTTTATTGGTGCACAACTCTTTCAAGAATTTACAATAACTAGGCATAGATTTCACAAGTTGAAAGAAAGGCACATTCACATGCAATTTGCTAAAAAGTTCAAGCATTTCATTTTCAACAACTTCATCATGTTTCTTTTTGCTTTTAAAGTAAGCTTGAGGAAAAGGGAGTTGAGAGATAGTTACCTCCTTGGCCGGAGGTTTGGCCAAGGTATCTTGTGTGCTACACTCTCCTTTTTCATTGACACTCACTTGCTTGTTGTGCTGCTTCCCTTCTTGAGGTTGTACCTTAGGATCCTCCACCACTTTCTCTTTTCTAGTCAATGCCCTTCTTTCTTGAAGTTCCTTTTCCTTAGCACTCTCAGATTGCGCAAACTTCATTGGGCTCAATGGTGGGCTCCAAGTAGGGCTTTCCATTTCAATCTCCTCATCCACTGGCTCATCATCATCCTCCTCTTCACTACTTGAAAAGTGAACCCTCTTCTTGATTGGCATGGGATTTAGTGATTTCCCACTTCTCAAAGTAACAGCATTCAAAGACTTGGGGTTAATGACAGTATTGGACGGAGTTGGGCCACTTGTCTTGGCTTGAAGCTCATTGAAAGAGTTTGAGAGCTTCATGACATAATCCTCCAAGTTAGCACTCTTGGTCTCCCATTGGCTCATACGGTTATCTACCTTCTCAAACCTTGACTCCATACATTGCTTCGTTTTATTCGCCCTAGAGTCAATGAGACCTTCCACATGGCGGAATCCTATAGTGATGGACTTGTTCAACTCTTCAAAGTCATTAGTGGGTCTGTCCCTTCTGACAGGAGCTAGTGCTTGGGAGGACTCCCCTTGGAATTGCCTTGGGGGGTTGCCATCTTGGCGCTAACTAAATTTTGGATTTTGTCTCCACCCTTCATTGTATGTATTGGAATAGGGGTCCCATCTTGGATTGTTGCCTTGCCTTGATTGGAACATTGCATTACATTCTTCCGGCTTAGAAGGGCAATCGCTTGAGAGATGCATAGGTGATGCACAATAATCACAAGACGGACCTACCAACTCATTACCAACTGGGCCTGGTGGGGAAGATGGACCTGAGATCTTGTCCAATCTAGAGTGGATTGCTTTGAATTCGGCCTCAAACCTGTCCAGTTGAGGAATGTGAAGAGAAGTAGAATCAACCCTTTGAAGACTACGAGTTGATCTTCTTGAACCATGTTTCTCTTTGGCCAAAGCGAGCTTACGAACTAGAGGCCATGCCTCTTCAGGTGTGTAGTCAATGAATGAGCCTCCAGCGGCTGCATCCAACTTATCTTGGTCTTTTCCCTCAACCCATCATAGAAGGTATGGGCCAATTGTTCATCGGGAATTTGGTGATGAGGGCATTTCTTCAAAAGGTCCTGGAATCTCGACCAATAATCAAAAAGAGATTCATCGGGCTCTTGAGTGATGGAATTGATCTCTTTCCTTCTTGCAGATGTTCTAGTGGCTGGGTAGAACTTTTCTAGAAAGGCTTGCTTCAAGTTTCCCCAAGAGGCGAGGGCATCTGGATTGAAAGTAGGCAAACTCATGTACCATTGCTTAGCCTTGCCTTCTAGAGTAAGGTGGAACACTCTCCACATGACATCCTCCACTTGTGCTCTCACTGGTTTCATGGTGTTGCAATGTATAAAGATCTCATCCAAGTGATCATGTGGCTCATCTTCCTGCAAACCATAAAACTTAGGTAAGGATTGTATCAATAAGCCTTTAATTTCATAATCAGTGTTCATAGTGGGGAATGCATTCATGAATGGGTTATGGTTAAGGCTGGTTGTGGTGGCTTCCCTGATGGTTCTTCTTCTAGGACGCTCACCATCATTAAACACTTGCCCTCCCCCATTACCACCTAGATTTGGTTCTACTTGGACTTCAGGAATATGGTGATCCCCTTCCATGTTTCTAGTATCACTTTCAGTTTCTGGGTCACTCTCAATGCTTGACTTACTAGAGGATGGGTGTTCAACTACCAAGGATGTAACTGAAGATCCTTCTCTGTTTGTCTTTCTCAACTTAGTAAGGTGTCTCTCAATTTCTGGGTATTCAGGGTAAAGTTCTTGGTCTCTAGGGTTCCCTCGAGTCATACACAAGGCACAGACAACAAGTGTAGACTGAAGGCTCAACAAAGATGCACTTACACAAATTCAAGGAAAAATGGATGAACGATGATGCAAGTGAGTATGGTGTGAAAGTGTGTATGATATGTGTGAGGTGTGTTGTAAAGTATGAGTATGAAATGTGTATGCGATGTATATGATTGTGGAAGTATGGCAAGTCAAGTATTCACAAGTAGGTGCAAGAAAGTCCAGCAATACACCTAAGCAGGTATCACAATTCAAGCAAGAGCAAAGGGCAAACAATATTTTTGGTATTTTCTTGTCAAACTTTATACAATGCAGAACAAGTAATTGTAAACTAATCTAAGAATGCAAATGACCTAAATCTGATCCTAATGACTCCTAACCCTAGTCAATAGTTTCAATTGACACTTAGCTAACCTAGGGAGTCAAAAATGACTCCCCGGCAACGGCGCCATTGATTTAACCTTTTCCTTACGTCTTGGGGTTAAAATCACAATAATTACCAAGGATTGTGTAAAGTGGCACAATCCCGGATCGTTTCACTTGAGGAGTCCTTCTAAACTACCTAAGCTAACTAAATGCAATTAAAACAATAAAAAGTATGGGGGTTTTGGTTTGAAGATTCATTTAATGAAACTATTAAGAAAAGCAGTTACTTGTTTTTGGTGTTTTAGATTAATAAGTGAAAAGTGGAAAGAGTTTGGATTAGGGGTGATTTTATAAAATGGGCTTTGGTAGTGTTTCGGTGACTCAAACGCTTCTTTCAAAATGATAAGCGGGAGTTTAATTTACCAAGTCTAATTGAAAAATCCCCAAGCAACCACTAGGGGTCCACTAGCCCTAATTAATGACTAATCTAGCAACCACTTTCATAGCCATTACTTAGGGTTAGTGTTAAGATCCACTTGGTTTGTGAAATGCCTTGAAACAAATGCAATTTAACTCTCATGAAGTGCAACCACAACATTCATGCATGGAAGAAATTGACTATAACCACTAGCAACCACTAAAATGGCTACAACCAAGAATACAACCACAAGTAGATAGGAAATTATATCTCAATCACATTAAATTCAAAGCATACACAATATAGTTCACAAACATGGATAGCAATCACATATCCCAAGTCTTAAATCCAAATACAAGACCAATACAAAAGAGTATAAGCCAAATACAAAGGAAATAAGAAATTGTAAACTAGAAACTCCCCTATGTTGGTCCATGAAGCTAGAGCCACCTTCACACCACCAAAGCACCAAGAACTTAGCCTCTCATATCTTCAAATTCGAGCCAAGGATGGCCCATGATCACAGCCTCCATGGATGAGGAAGGTAGAAGGAAATGAGGGGTGGAAATGGAAGGTGGAAGGAGAAAGAACAAGAAAATCAACAACAATGGAGATGAATTTGAGTGGGAAGATGAGGATTTGGAGTGAAAATGAGAGAAGAGAATGGAAACCCTAGGAGAGGGGGGTGATTTTCGGGCAGAGGGACCTGGTTTAAATGAAGGAGGGTCTATTTTTAACCTTATATACTCCCCCAAAAACCCTAAAACGCGCAGCAGAAATTTTGCTTCAGGGCCTCACCGTGGGCCTCGCCGTGGGAGGCTCACGGCGAGGGGCAGGGAAGGTGCATAACGAGGGGTCCTCGCCGTGGGCCTCGCCGTGGAAGGCTCACGGCGAGGGGCAGAGAAGGCATAGGAGAAGGGGCCTCGCCGTGGTAGCCTCACGGCGAGGGACAGAAAAGGCACAAGAGAAGGGGCCTCGCCGTGGAAGGCTCACGGCGAGGGACAGAAGCCATGTCCTCTTGATTTGCTATTTCTTTCTTCAGTTTGGGCATGTTTCTTCTATCATCTGCACATAAGAATGAACTAGAGGTAGCATCAAATGTCCTCGAAGATTTATAAATCAATAAATCATGCAAATTTTTGACCAAACTGCCCTTTGATCAGCGTAAATCCCAACAAGATGTGCAAAAGTCAGAATTCATCCCAATTAGGTGCAATTACTCCAAGAACATGCGATAATCCAAAGATTTTAATCATGAAATGTGTATAAAAATATGGTGCAATCAATAACTTAGATGTTTGTGCTAAATACCTTAGAGTCGTGTTAGAATAGGGTTATTCTGATTTGGGTCATAGGTCACTCTAAAAATGTAATGTTTCATTTGCTGGTGTTGGGGTCCGCTGATGCAAATCCATGGCAAAGGCTTGCTCCTCGCTCTCTGTAAAGTTGTTCATCATGGCTTCATTGGTGCGAGACCACAGTGAAGGCTATAGCTTGGATCTTTGTTTGTACGGTCACTGTGGCTTCACTGGTGTTTGGCCACAACAAATTTCTTGTGTCCAACCTTCTTCATTTGGCTTTCCTTCACCTTGTTTCCTCCTCTTTTGGTCTTCCAAAAGTTCTACAAGTAAAAGCACAATAGAATAAGGATCAAATGCCATATAAATAATTATATCTAATTAATCACTAATTATGGTATTTTACCCCTCATTTCATGCTATTTCTACCCATGGACTTATGATATTTTTTAACTAATTATTACACCACAATTGCATCTCACACATGCTAATAGCCTCATTTTATCATATAAAATACATTCACATCCAATGATTTTTCAGTGGTGAAAGTTAAAAGGAGAGAAGACGGGGATTGTTAAGAGTTCTCTTTTAAAGAAAGGGGTTTGGTAGACATAAGAAAGTGCTAAAGCATATGGAATGAAATGATTAAGAAGGTTCAAAAGATTTCCAAAGAAATTTTGTGAGAATTTTAAGGTATTGGCTGGTGAGAGAAATAGATTTGGTGGTGGAATGAAAATGTTCAAGAGAAAGTCAAGTATAAGAGAGGATGCTTTAAAGCTACAAACTTTTGTAATAATGTTGAAAATTGGGAGAGGCATCCCTTAGATAAAAGGGAAACCAAGAAGGCATAGAGTGAAGATCGCTTTAAAGCGTTTGAAGAGATTTATAAGGAGTAAGGGACAAAGTCTGGGGAATGCAAGAATTATAGGTATAAGGAGAGGAAATCGAGAGATTTGGATCAAGTGAGATAATAAGGATAGATGAGAGACTTACTTCTACATGTTGTTTAATGGAGTGGAACTTTGATTTATGAGTTAAACGATTTGACAATTAGTGAATGTGAGCTCAATTTATTATATTATCGCAGGATTAACTAGTTTTCTTGTTCTTCCTCCTTTCACCTTCCATTTCAACCTCACTTCTTCATTCTTCCCCATTCATGGAGGCTGTGGTTATGGGCTTTCTTTTACATGAAATTGAAGACATGAGATGCTAGATTCTTGGAGCTTTGGTGGTATGGTGGTGGCTCTTACTTCAATGGGCAAAATAGGGGAGTTATTTGTTTTCTCATGCTCTTTTCCATATGTATTGAGTTGTGCGGTTGCATTTCTCTTTTTATATTTGGATTTGAGACATGATTTTCCTTTCTAGTTGTTTATGGATTGGAATATTTGTGTTGGATGTTGATATATGTTAATTGAATGATGTTTATGTTTGAATTTCCTATTGGGTTCATGATGCTATATGATTTTTAGTGGTTGCTAAATTGTATAGCTTACTTTATCCAATTGAATGTTGTGGTTGCACATTGAAAGGAATCATTTTCAAAAACTCAATTTCCAACATACACCAAGTGGAGCTTAACACTAACCCTAAGTAATGGCTATGAAAGTGGTTGCTAGATTAGTCATTAATTAGGGCTAGTGGACCCCTAGTGGTTTCTTGGGGATTTTTTTAATTCGACTTGGTGATTCTTATAACTCCCAACATCATTTTTAATGAAGCATGAGAGCCACCTAAGCAGTACCAAAGCCCATTTTATAAAATTACCCCTAATACAAACTCTTTTCGCTCTTTAATAAAAAAATTACTAAAAACAAGTCTTTACAATTTCACTACTTTTATCAAATGACTTTTTCAAACCAAAACCCCTTACCTTTTGTTGTTTTAATTGCATTTAGTTAAGTTAAGTAGTTTAGAAAGACTCCTCAAGTGAAACGACCTGGGGTTGCAACCTATATTACAATCCTTGGATTAATTTTGATTTTAACCCCCAAGGTGTATTTAGGCAAAGGTTAAATCAGGAGGTTACATTGTGCAACATGGGGATGGATGCAGCCTACAAGGAGAGAGCCCTCCATATCTAAGAGCTAGATGAGCTGCACCTCAATGCATATGAAAGCTTGCATTGTGTGACTATAGTCAACCCATATGGTATGATAGACCTTTATGAGGTGGAGATAGGAAATACTTTTCAAGCTAATGGTCATCTCCTTAAGGTATACCATGGTTCTACACCGTAGCCTTCTTGAGGCCATATTGTCCCTTTCCTTTATTCTTCTTCTTTACACTGCATATAGACTGGATACTGTTTTAATTGGATGTGGTGTTCATTTTAAATGTGATGTAATGAGATCTACCAATCTTTTTGATCAAAAAAATAATCTACCAATAGGATAATATTTTTTCTTTTGTTTTTGTTTGTAAATTCAATAAATCCCTAGACATGTTTGTGATGGTTGCCTTTGCTTACATTCATTGTCTCTCATTGGTCTTTGATATTTGGATATTTTAAACATTGAGGACAATGTCTTGTTTAAGTGTGGGGGCTAAATGTTAGTTGTGATGGTTCTTGTTGCCTAATTCTCTTTGGTTAGTTGTTTTGGGAGAACTTTGACTGGTTTTTGAAATTTTTCAAAATTTTGGCTTGAAGTTGTTCTTCACTTGGCTATTGTAGACAAATGGTCACATTTGTAGTGGTATACTTGTTGGAAGTGAGTTCAAGTGCTTTTCAAATATATTTTTGTGAAAACCTAGTTTGCCCTACTTTTTGAAAAACAGTTGACTTGTCTGAGGTTCAGCATATCCACAAGCGCACGGGTCGTAAAAAATAGTATAGAAAAGGTTGTCGTTCCAACAGGGACTAAGGCAAAAGAGGATTAATCATTACAATTTTGTTATCAATTAGGTTGAGTGGAAATTTTTGTACTTTGAAATTCAAATGAAAAATGAAATAACTTAACCCAAACTAAATTGAAACTTCAAGTCAAGAAAAGACTAGTCTAGGATTATTTATCACCATTGCACTTATAATGAAAATATGTGTTTGTCTTGAGAATGGCAATCGCACAAGAGGGGGGTGAATTGTGCTTCCTAAAAATAAAAACTAATTAAAGCAACACAATCTTTATACTGGTTCGGCCAACACTGCCTACGTCCAGTTCTCCAACTCCTCGTTGGGTACCACTAACCACAGGTTTTACAACACAGGTTCACCTGTCAACCTTTACAGAGTTTTAGAATCCCTCTAAACACTCCCCCTTACTACCTGTAAGGACACTCCCCCTTACTACCTGTAAGGTTACTACCCTGTTCTCAAAGCACCAAGCTTTAGAACAACCTCAAACAGTAGAGGATTTCAATAATAAAGTTCACTCAATGAACAGATTATGATAATCACTTAAGTACAAATCAAATCACTAAGAACAATAAATACAAAGATCAGAGAGCAATGAATGTTCGTGAATATTCTTTCTTTTTTGTCAGTTCTTCATAAATGCTCAAGTTCTGTATTTATATCTGTTCTCAGATTTGCCATTGCGTTCAAATTCATGAGGCCGTTTGAATATTGTCGTTGAGAGCTCATAGTCGTTGGCAATTAATGCAGTTTCTTCATCGAGGTTAACTTTCTGCTCTAGCTTCAACTACTCTTGTGTAGGATGAGCTAAGAAAGATGTAGACTGAGCGCTCTGAGTATCTGTACGAACTGTACTTGCATAGCAGCTTTTTCAGTAGCGCTAGCATGCTTTGCTATCGCTAACTGCATAGTATAATTCCTGCACTTGAGCTGTTAGCTAAACAAGTATTCATGTAATACACAACAGATGTTATCGCAAGCTTAGACTATTAGCTCAAAGTATCAGCCTATCAGATCTTCTAAGTTATCACAATGGGCATTCTTCTATCGATAGCTAATTTCATTATCGCTAGTTACTTGTTTGCTCATTAGCTAAAGGATACAGACCTTGCTGAATATTCTAAGTTATTTCAGGTATCCTATTATCGATAGCTACATCTGTTATCGCTAGCAACTATGTTATCGCTAGTTAACTCATTTGCTCTCAGGCACTAGCTATCTGAATGTCTAATTTTTGAAGTACTCTGTTATCGATAGCTTAACCTGTTATCGCTAGCTGATTCCATTAGTTCAAAGACTTGGTTCATTTTTCTGCTAGTTATTTATTCATGTTCTCAATGAACTTCTAGCGATAGGTTATTTCTTAGCAATAATGAATGACTTAGCGATAGATATTAACTTTGTTATTTCTAAGTCTTCATTAGCTATGTCTCTTTGTCTATTAGTGATAGGCTCTAGCTCTAGCGACAGTGATCTGTTACCTATTAGATTTTACTTGCTTAATTCAAAGGTAACTTACACTTATTTTTACTTATGTTATCCATGGGCCAGTCCTCATCAAAACTTAAGATTCTAACATGTCTAATGTTCATAAACATTTGAAAATGCTTTCTCAAGCCAAAATCAAATTTATACTCTCATTAAAATGCACAATCTCTTGCAACACTTGATGGGAATTATTATTAGGCATCAACCTTAATTTGACAATGCTAGGCTAATAATTATATCTCTATGTTACTAGCAAACCATCCATTTAATACATAAACTTCAAGTCTAGCAAGGTTTACCTAAGTTCTACACTTAAAGTATCTCTCTCGAGCATAATTTAAATGAACTAAACAAAAGACATGGTGGCTGATTTAACCTTTTCCTAATCCCCTTGGGGGTTAAATGCAAAATATTTATATAACCAAGGATTGCACTATAATGGTGTGATCCCGGATCGTCTCTCAAGGAGCCTAATGACTAACCTAGAAAACTAAATGTCATGCAAATGAAGTATAAAAAGGGGTTTTGTTGGGTTTTAATATGAAATATGCAAAATGAGCCTAACTACAATATTTTTTTTATCTTTTCTTTAATGAGGTGGAATGGTTGGATGGATGAAGTGAAATTGATGGAATGGATCTTTTGAGTCTAGGTGAGGTGACAAACATAGGTTCAAATCATTTGGGGGATTAATTCATCAAGTCTAGTTAGAGAAATCCCCAAGCAACCACTAGGGGTCCACTAGCCCTAATCAATGACTAATTTAGCAACCACTTTCATAGCCATTACTTAGGGTTAGTGTTAAAGTCCACTTGATGTGTGAAATACTTTGGGTCAAAACACTTGTGGCTCTCATAAAAATGCTATCACAATAATTATGAATGGAAGCAATCAATTAAGTCCACTAGCAACCACTAAAATGAAATTAACTTCATACAACCACAATGTAGATAAGAATTCATAACTCAAGTGTTCAAAGCCCAAAATAAACACATATAGTTCATACACATACATATCCAAAATCTCAATCCAATACATAAATCCAAACATCTTCCAAGAGAGGTTCAAATAAACATAGAAGAAATCCTAAATACATATGTTAGAACAAAGAAAAACTCCCCTAATGAAGAACCCATGCTTGAGACACCATCAACCCATCCTCAAGAGATGAAGAGCTCCTCAATCCAACATAGAAACTCCAAGAGGGACCCCAAGAAGAAGCCCCATCCGAAAATCCATGGAAGAAGAGGGTGGAAGAAAGTAGAAGATGAAGATGGAGGTAGAAATGAGTGGGGAATGAAGGAATGGAAGGAAACCCTAGGAGAGGGGCTGTGTTTCGTGCCTGAGGGAGCTTGCATTCTCATTTTCGGGTGTTAGAAACTATTTATAATCCCTCAGAGACCCTAAAATCGCGTCAGATTTCGCAGATACTGGGCACTTCGCCGTGGGCTCGCCGCGGCGAGCTCATGTTGGCTCTGGACTTTGCTAGGAGTTCGCCGCGGCGAAGCCCACGGCGAACTCACACTGGTTCTGCCTTTTCTTGTATTTCTCGCCGTCAGTTCGCCGCGGCTATCGCCGCGGCGAAGAGACATTGATTCTGTTTCTCTCTTCGCTTCCTTCTTCTGCTCCGTCCCGAATTCTTCACTGCAACTTGGCTCCTAAATTTGGGCATGCTTCTTCTATGATCTACAAGTAAAATCAAGCCAGAGGTAGCATCAAATGTTCTTGAAAATAGGTCAACAATAATTTATGCTAATTATGCCCAAATTACCCTTGACTAGAATAAATTCCAACAAAGTGTGCAAAAGTCAGAAATTACCCTAAATAGGTGCAATTACCCCAATAACATGCAATAATCTACTGATTTTATCAATGAAAAGTATATAAAAATATGGTGCAATCAGTGGCCAATCACATGGAAGCATTAAGTACAAGATAAAACCAACACAAAATTATCAATAACAACTAAAAGAGGGTAATAGTCAATCTCAATCCATGCAATGGTTTAAAATAATCCTAGCACAAGTTAATTAAGTACTCATAACTAACACTAAAATCACTAAAATCATCCATCAGCAACCACCAAAATTCATATCAGTAACAAAATGGAAATCAAAGGGAAACAAAATGAAGATATGACAACCCAAAAAGAACAATACAAAGTGAACAATGTCACCCTCTTGCTCTCCTCCCCTCTGATTTCTTATTCAATAAAGATGATGATGGATGGTTAAAATTAGCCCCTCTCACTTCTCCTTGCATGAGCTCCAGGCAAGCAGAACGGCAACGGTTACATAGGTTCTCTCGCTCACGCTTAGGGGAGAAGCCGATGAAGATGAAGATTGCATAGTGAAGTTGCAGCTTCTCCCCATCTCTTTCTCACTATTCCTCGCTAAAGAAGATGTGCAGATGATGAAGGTGAACAGTGAAGTGCATCGCTTGCTCCTTTATCCCGTGAACACGCAACTTGCCTTTGCAGCTTTAGGTTATTGCAATTTTTTTCTAATAATTCAAACTGTAGTTTTGGATATTACTGAAAGAAAGAGGATTAATAAAACCATTAAAACTAAAATGAAAGAGGATAAAAGAAAATGAAAATAATGATTAACCTTCTAATATAAAATGAAAAGCCTGCAACTACAAGTAGTGAGAACAATGAAATCCTAAACTTAAATCCTAGGTAACGTACCAATACATTTTTTAATTTTTTTTGAATCCTATATTTAACTATTTTAAAATTAAGATATTTACAATAAAATCCCCAAATAATGTGTCAATTTGACATCTCATCATAATCTCAAACAAATTCCTTTACTTTGTATCAATGACTCCCCAAATATATCCAAAATATATATATCAAATCTAATTAAAAAATGGGGAGTCATCATCAGTGCAAGAAGAGACCCATCTTAAGTAGTTTGTTAACTTGGACTTTGGATAGACTTTGCAATGCTTTTGACCTTTGTTTTCAATTTCGAAGAGTTGGATATGAGATGTGTTTAGGGAATGTATTGTGAGATTTGTTTTTAATTTTTTGTTGAATGGTGATATGTGAGCTTATACTTGGTGTGAGGTTATTGTCGGACTAATTTCACCATATATGGGTGCATACTTGCTTAATATGTTGATTTCTAGAACTTGTCTCAATTCTTGGTTGAAACTGCATTGGCATATGTTTTGAATATGATAGAGGCATCCTTTCATCACCCATTGTCCCAAACACAAACCCCTTCATATTATCCATTAGTCACCTTTTTGAGCCCATTACTTAGTTGATCTGCATTGTTTGAATTGTTATGAGTAGCATTTTCCACTACAAAGTTGTGAAAAAGCCATTATAGGGACAATTGCATATAGGTCCCAAGCAAGAGAATTAATTTCAGAGAGGTCCCAAGGAGTTGTTAATGACAACTATTATCAATTGCAATAGCCTTAGTTAACAAATGAAGAAGTTGTCAATGGACCTGTCTGAAATCAATTTTCTTGCTTGGGACCTATATACAATTCTCCCAAAAGTATATGCCATATATGATTGAAAAAAGTGAAAAAATGAAGGAAAATAGAAAATAAAAAGAAAAGGTCAAGAATAATGCAAAAATAAGGCATTTTGAGAAATATGGTTAGTGTGTGCTTACATGTTTTTCCATATTTGGCCTTTTCCATCATTTCAAATTGAAAAGTCCTCTTGATTCTTTGTATGTGTGCTAAATTAGAGGATATTTTAGAATTGTTACAAGCCTATGGTAAATTGCATGTTGAGTAGATAGAGAGAAATAACACATGTTGTGAGTTGATCGAAATACTTTATATCCTTGAGAGTGCTCACATACTGCCACTTGATTTCCAATTGTATTGTTAATTTTCTCTTTGCATGTCTTGAGCAGTCACATTCCAACTTGAGAATTTGATCACTGTGAGTCTATATTTTGACTAGGAGTTAAAGGTCTAAGTATTGGGGAATGATTACATTTGATTATTATATGCTGTTAGCCACTAATTATAGGGAATTTAGCACATGTTTTGGGTAAATACATAGGATTTAGGCACTTGTTACACTTAAGGTCCTAGATTAGAGGGTTAATTGCATTTTCATCTTAGTTTGGGCTTACTAGAGCATTAACTCATGTGTTTGGCACTTATGGGCCTTGATATACTTCACATGTGCTTAATAATTCTATTGTAGGTGTGAAGAAAAAGGATTAAAGTAGAGAAAAAGAGGCAAAAATTCTAAAATTGCAGAGTTCACCATGGCCTTCGCCACGACGAGGTCATGGCAAAAAGGAAAAAATGGTTCACTGTGAGAAGTGCAGCAAAGGCGCAACTCATAACTAGAATTTAGAAACTTTGATTTTTTTATCAGATTTGATTGATTGAGTGATTGGGTCAGCTCCAAATCTTCCTAATTGGGTTATACTAGTTAGAATAGGTAACCTTGGGTCTGATAAGGGTGATTTTAAGTTAGTTCTTATGTCATTAGAGAGAAACCTTTGAACTGGCACACACACATATTCCTCTCTCTCTCTCTCTCGTCCATTTTTATTCCCTCTCTTCTCTCAATCCCTTTGGCTGAAATTCAATTGTCCACTACAATTCCATGGAGCTTTCATTTAAATATGCGGGCTGTTGCATTGGAATCATGAGTGGCTAGTTCTCTTTGTAGGGATTTTGATGGAGGAAGGCATCGGAGCTTCATCGTCTTAATTGGTACTTGTTAGTTTCTTTTCCTTGTCAAATATCATTTATGTAATCTAATCATTCAGTTCTAGTTTACTTGTATGTTGTTAGAACAAGAGTTGTTTTGATTTCCATATTTTATGATAAGACTCTTATAGATTATGCTTGTAATTAAGAGATTTCTTTTATATGTATAAACCTTGTGTTTGTTTCTTTTCATTATATGATCATGGTAACATTGCTTATCTACTTTGGATTTCTAGTTTGTGTTGAATGCATGTATGTTTGTAATTATGTTTAGCCACTAGGTCCATAATTGAAAGGTCAAATCAAACTTTCGATATGAGACTCATAATGTATTTATTAAGAACACCCTTTTCCAAGTTTGGAATTAATGATTGCCTCTTCAATTATTGTGGAAGCGATGCACCAAAACAAGTAGTTAGTTAGGTTAATTGGACTAGAGCGATTGCTTAAGGTTTTGACATTAGAACTTGGATTTAGAACCCCCATATCATTTTAGAAGCTAGGAAGGTTGTCCAATTCTATCAAGATACCCATATTCATCCCATAAGTTTCAAACCAATTTTAATTGCTTTCTTATAAATCAAAAATCACAAAAACAAGTAGTTTAGTTTTCCTTAATCAAAAATACCAAAGCCCAGGTTTTATTGTCTTTCATGCATTTAGTTGGTCTAGATAGTTAGTTAATCGACTTCATGTGAACTGATCTGGGAGAGCACCATTTGTGCAATCCTTTACAAATTTTATTTTGTATTTGGACCCCAAGGAGTATTAGGAAAGGTACAAATTAGCGACCTTGGGATTTTCTTTTGTTTTTGGCAATTGTAGGTAACCACTCTCACCTTACTATAACAATATGTATGATGTTAGTTGGGATTTTCTAAATCACTTATGTATATATATTTGATCATAATATGAAATGTGTTTTCAAATAATGTGTTCATATCAAAACGCCTGTTGGGTATAGTTTATTTGACTATTGCTATTATGGTTTGGTAATGTGAAGGAGATATGTGGTTTTGTATTTTCCATGTGAGTAAGTGGTTGTTGAAGCTGATGATTATGTCGGAATGTTGAAGTTGTTGTGGAATATTGTGTTTATGGAAATAGTATGACCTCTGGCATATATATTGATATTGATTTTTGGTTATTTGTCCATGCATGTCATAACTGTACCATCACGTGATGTAACCCTTGATTGGCCTATCAAGTGGTTATTTATACGGTCTCTGATTGTAGATAGAGACACTTTCTTGATTGTAGACAAGAAAGACCTCTGATTGTAGACAAAGGGCAGCCATCTTAATTGTAGACAGAGGCTCAATGTTGTTTGTGTTGCATAAACTGATCTGGTGATTTACATGATGTTGTGGATATGTGGTATATATGAGATGGAATGATTATATTTTGGTTTTATTACTCTATATATTATTTTTAATTGTGGTACCCAATTAGACACTTTGCTGACCCACACTAACTTGTGTATTGAGTTGAGTTGTGGTTACTGAGATAAATTTGTCTCACCCTCTCTTTATTTCATATTTTTGCAGGTGATCATGCACTACAAGGGTCACAGGGGAAGGGCTCGGCCGAACCACACTGAGCCCTTGAGTTACACAGTTTGTTTTGTGATTTGTATATTGCCAAATAGTATTTGACTACATTTTGTTTTTGTATTATTAGATACTCAGTATTTTGTTTTCTATGTTTTGGATAACTGTATTAGATAATCTGCTTTACTTTTGATGCTTGATATTACTCAAATGTTTGAGTTGTTGCCGATGATATTCTAGTTGTATGTTATTATCCTAATTCGCATGCATGTGACTTATTCACTGGCTATCTAATGCTTAGATGTGTTGTAGAAATGTGTGGTACTCAGATGCTTAGATGTGTTTTTTATAATCATGTTAGGGTGTTTCTTTACTATCATGGTTATCTTATATATATATATATAAATATATCAGGTTGTTTTAATAACCATGTTAGTGAATTCTTTTTCTAACATGGTTTGGTCTTTATATCCATGATAGTCATTTTGTTGTGAATGGAAGTGCCATTTCTATCATGGATAGCATTTTCAACTTCTAGTTAAATGCTTTCCTAATGATGATAGCTCTTATCTCATTTTGAGGGAAGTGATTTTGCTATCATAGTTATTTTAATCATGTTTTGAAATTGTAAGTTTGAATTTATTTTGGGATTAAGCAAGGAGAATTTTACAATCATCACTGAAGGATAAGAGACCAAGTTTAAATCATCTAATCACTAAGTATGTGATTTGTACTCTCATTCTCTCTCTTTTCTCTTGAAATTTTCTATCAGGAATAATTTTTTTTGGGGGGAGGGATGGCGTTTGGGAATTTCATATTGGGTCAACATTTCGTCATTCTTTCCTCTTCAAATCCTTCATAGGGACTAAACTAAAGGTTTGCTTGGTTTAGTTTTGTTTGATTTGAGCCCACATGAACATCTTGCAAGTTGAAAATTTAGAAAGCTAAAGATCTTGAAGAATTTCACTAGTGTTGAGAATTTATGTGGTTTGATGGTTTCTATAGACTTAATGGAGCTAGAAGAAGGTTTTAATTGGTTTAAATTATTTGAAGTTAAGTTATATAGAATAAAAGACATAGGGTTTGATCCTTTAGGCTAAATTGGCTAAGTTATGATAAAAAGAATATTCAATTGTTGTATATCTGATTTTCGTATCCTAATTAAGGATGAATTGAGATTTAGAATTGTTGAGAATCCCTTTTGAACATGATTTTGGAAATTTACACCCTTGTAGATATTTCCAAGTTATGAAAATTTGGAAATTGAGTATTTGGGATAATTGAGTCAAGTAGTGAGCTAATGGGCATGATGAGTTAATTAACTTAACCAAGTCATGAAATTGTAATTAATTGCTAAAGTACCCAATTGAGATTTTGGACAAGATTGAATCCCTAAGAATTATAGTTGTCACTAACTCATTAATCATGTGTAAGTGTGCTAAGTTATATAGAGGATTTATCGTTGAGTTTGAGCACAGAGAAGTTCGATTGTGGTAAATTTTCCTATTTATCAAGAGGTAGCCACTTTCCACTTATCATACATGTTTGTGCCATGTTAATGGGAGGTTTGTGAACTATTCTGAGATGTTTATCAATGATTATGAATGGATTATGAAAGATGATTATTGTTGTGTTGAAATGTCTTGTGATATTGTATAGTTGAAATCTCTATTGGCATTATATGATCATGTTTTGGAAAGTGATATTGTTTCGAAAATATTAGCATGCCATGGTTTTTACTATGAGATGACTAAAAACTCATTATTGTAAAATATTGTGAATTATGTTGAGCTATTGATTGATCGTTACATTCATGCTGAATATTCCACTATCACTCGATAAGACCCTAAAAAGCCCGTTGTGTGGTTTATCATCCCTTGAGGATAGGACATATCGGCTTTTCATTCTTATTTAAGGATAGGCCATGTTAGACTCAAATCGTTTCCTAAAGGTAGGGAAGAGATCGTGAGACTTGGTTGATTTTGAACCCTAAAATTGAGGAGATTAGCGTACAATGTTGTAAAAATGATTATGTTGTCTTCAAATTGAAAGATTTATGAAACTGTGATTATCTGAGTTGGTGTTATTGCATATTGAGAAATGGATATATGTATGGATCCCACTTGACACCTGATTTGAGCTTTTCCTAATACGCCTTGGAGTTCAAATGCAAAATATTTATTTACCAAGGATTGCACTATAGTGGTGCGATCCCGGATCGTTTCTCAAGGAGTCTAATAAACTATCCTAAGGAAACTAAATGCAATTAAAGCTATAAAACTTGGGGAATAAGAGTAGGAATTTTTTGTATTTTTCATAAAAGGAATTTAAAGACTTGTTTTTGGTATTTTTAGGATAAATATGGATGGTTAATGGAATGGAATGATGGGATGCTCTCTTATCTAGGGATAACATGTGACAAACTACTGACTCACACTATTAGGGAGGAGCTAATCGGGCTAAGTTCAACACAAGTGGATACAATTAGCCTTAGTCAAAGGAATAGGTCAATTAAGACACCACTCAACCTCAATAGACTAATTAAATTAACTATAATCCTACATCAGCTAGAAGTAGGTTCCAATAGATAGAATAACTTGGGTCCTGTCCAAGTCACTCAATATCCTTCGGATCCAACAACCAATTAATGTTAGACTATAATCAAGTCATCCAACTTATGAAACTCTACATAATCATACTCATGCACATAGACTTGGTTAATGATCTAGTTTATTTAGGCAAGTTTGATTAATGGAATTACCTAGCGCTATGGAAACTCGACATCAACAAACTCAAACCCATAAATCATTCCCAAGTAACACAATTATATGAAGCACAATGGACTAAATTACCCAACAAACATGCTAGGCAATAAAATCAACAAAGACTAAGCATAACATGGTAATTTGGGAAGATAAATGAAACTAGAACAAAACCAAATCAATACATGCAAATAGAATTCAACAATTACATGGTCTCAAATCTCTAAAACAAATGAAATCCGAACATAAGAAGATCAAATATTTAAGGAAACAAATGGAAATTCATAACTACATAATTGGAACTAACAAAACTCCCCTAAAGTGGATCCAATGCTTGCTTCAAGTCATCCCGTCGTTCAAGAGAGCATCGAGCCGAATTAGTTCTTCAGAGAGAGGAGAAATCACCTGAGAGGATGTGAAACTCGAACTCCATGGTGAACCTATGAAGGATTGTGAAATGGAGGAGAGAATTGGTGGAAGATATGAGAGAATTGGTGTGTTGTATGTGTAAATTCGTCCTCTCCCCCTTGTGAAATTCGTTGGTCTCATATATATAGCACAAGAGGCAACCCAAAACCTTCCAAATTGGCCTAGGATGTCCTATTTTTACTAGGATTAACAAATAGGAAAGGTTTGGGGAAAGAATTATGGGATGAAAGAGAGGATGGGTGAATAAAATAGGATATTCGGATTCCCCTATCCATGGAACAAGAAACCACTCAAAAACTCTCCAAAACTGCCTCCAGTTGCCTAATTTGGCCTCCCATAACATATAGGAAAGATTTGGGGAAGACCCAAGTACTTTCTCTCAAGAAATCTAGCCAAAATAGGAAGTTGTGATTAGAATAATCAATTAGAAAACTTCTTATCCTCAATCAAGCCTAGGGTTACCTATTCTTGTAGAAATAAGAAAAAGGAAATATTTTAGGCAAACCCAATCAACCAATCCAATAGGAAATTTCCTGTTTTGCAAAAGTTTCCTTTTTTTTTTTGTAGAAGTTTCCTATTTTGCTTTGTTCTTGCTTTGACCTTTATTATTTGTACCTACAATGGAAATTTTAAGCACATGCGAAGTATTTCAAGTCTAGAAACAATAAATGCATGAGTTAATTGCCTAATATGCTCAAATTATAATGAAAATTCAATTAACTTTCTAATCTTGGACCCTAAGTATAAAAGTACCTAAATCCCCATTAATAGCCTAGAACAAATGCTAATTTCCTATAATTAGTGGATAAAAACATGTAATAATCAAGTGCAATCAACACCTCATTAGCACACACTCAAGTGTATGATAAGTAGGACTAGTGTGTTACTAAGACAAGTATATCACTTTGTTGCTCGACATTTTTCAAGTGACATCTCTCATTCAGAATTGGCAGGGAAGGGGCAAGCTAGAGCTTACTAGTCCCACATTGAGCTTAGTTTTGGTTTAGTTGCGTGTTTTGTATATTGCAAACTGTTAGCCATTTTTATTAGCTTTTGCACCACTTAAACTATTTTTGGATGACTATTATCACTAGTACTATCCTATGTTGATGCGCATTCCTGTAGAGACCTAAGGCCTTAGATACTTTTATGATGTTATCACATGCATGTGACCATGGATTCCGGCAGAGGTTTAAGGCCTTAGATACTTTTAGTACCATGCAAACATTCACAAACTTCTTTTCTCTTGTTTGGAAAGTGTAGAAGCAGCAAGTTTCATATAAGCTTGCTTGCCATTTTCACTTGCTATTGGATGAAACTATTGTCTTATACATATTTCCACCAAGTCTAATCTCACATTGATTCCATCCTTAGTCTTCCCATGTATGTGCAATAGTGTCCTAATAAGACTATCACCAACATTTTTCTCTAAATGCATCACATCAATATTGTGCCTCACTTCAAGAAAACGCCACTACGGTAGATAAAAGAAGATTGACCTCTTCTTCAATATGTTCCTCTCGGTATATGTCTTAGTCTTATGGTTCTTACCAAATACTACATTTACATTCTCAATACAACTGTAAACATCCTCCTTGATTTAAGGCTTTGGAGCAGATCCATACTTAGTTGAGCTATTCAAATACCTCTTTAGTCTATAGTAAGGATGGAACTAATCAAGAAATCTCCTATGACCGAGGTAAATGATCTTCCTCCCATGTTGATTTGACCTATGTATAAATGTGCCTTGGGGTCAAATGCAAACTATATGTAAAACCAAGGATTATGCATAGAGGCACAACCTCAGGTCGTTTCACAAGGAGTCAATTATTTGATGCCTAGACTAACCTAAATGCATGTAAAAAGCAATAAATTGGGGGGGTTATTCAATTAGGAAACTCTTTTTGGTATTTTTGATTAAAGAACGATAAATGACTTGTTTTTAGATTTTTTATGATAGGAATGGATAATAACTGGGATCCAATGATGGATGCTCTCTTATATTGGGGATAACATGTGGCAAGTACACTCTTCACATTCTTAGGGGATTAAGAGGATAATTAGGCCAAGTTCACACAAGTGAGAACAATTAGACTTAATTGAAGGAACATGCTAATCATAGCATTACTCAACTTCAATAGTCCTGTTAAGTTACCTACAATACAACATTGACTAGAAATTGGTTCCAAAGGGACAATAGCTTAGGCCCCATCCAAATTACTCAATACCCATGAATCCAACAACTAATCCATATAAGATCATAAGCAAACCCTCAAACTTGTGGAACTCTACCTAATCGTAGTCATGTGATTAGATTAAATCATTAGCATGGTTTCTTTAAGTGAGATTAATTGACGAATTACTTAAGCACTTAAGGACTCAATATCACCAATCTCAAACCAATTAAATCCAACCAAATAACATCATCAAGACTGAAAGTGGCAGGAATGCACAAGAGGGGGTGAATTGTGCTTTTAAAAATTTAATTGCTGGAACACAAGACATATACTGGTTCAGCCCCACTCTTAGCCCACGTCTAGTTCTCCAACCTCAGTTGGGTTTCACTAAACTTCAAGATTAAAACAAGCTTTTGATTGCCTTTACAAGTGATCTCTTAGTCAGACCTCTCTCTTACATATCACTCCCCCTTACAACTTGTAAGATTACGACCTACTCTTAAGATCCCACTATCTTAAGAGTAAACCTCTCGTGAAATGTGATTACAAGACTTGTTCACTCAAATGAGCTGATTGTGATACACATTGAAGTACAATGACAATGAATGATTATATCTGAGAGTAGGTAAGTATTGAAAGGTGTATTCAATATAAGCAATCAATGATCTTCACCAACTTTTTCACCAATGCTTTTATACGTGTTTCTGGTTTTTACCCGTTGGTGACCGTTTATAGCCGTTGCTTGATCTTTGATGAGAGATAATTAATCTGATGGAGTGTTGAGATGAACATTTTCTGTGTAGCATTAACTCCTTTGTATTCAGTTTGCTTCTGTTCTTCTCTCGTCTTAATTAGAGAAAGCAATTGTTGTTTCAAACGGCTTAATTTCTGAGTCTGTGAGTGTAATGTAAACTTCCTGAAATAGGTCTGACACATTCTGCATGTAAAAGTCTTAACCATTCAAATCCATCCCAAATCAATCACAGGGGACCCTGATCGATTAGGCTTCTATGATCGATTATGCTGAGGTTACTTTCAAGTTAACTTCATACTTTCATGATCGATCACAGGACATCACTCACTACTCTCTGATCGATTAGGCAACTCTAATAGAATAGGCTGAGATTAGGCTTGAATTATAATTTAGACTTTATGATCAATCATAGGGTATCCTGATCGATCATACCCATTTGTTCGATCATACCAAGTTTATTTCTATTTCTCTAATCGATCACAGTGAAATTACTTATTTTGATTTTCACTTCTCTAATCGATAACAAGGGTGGCCTGACTGATTAGGTGGCCAACTTATAACTTAAACGCATTCTAATCTTATCCTGATCGATCATTTCCTTATACTTCTAACTTATTATCTATTCCTGATCGAATAGGCAATAACTTATCATTTCTATTAGGTTATTTCTAAGTTCATTCCAGTTCTAAGTGTAAACTTTCTTTATGCCTAAGTTGTGTTTAGTTATCATCAAAACTCATTATTCTAACATTCTCCCCCTTTTTGATGATGACAGAACATAATTTATAATCAATAATAATCAGAAGGCAAAAATTGGTCAAGTAATAATCTGATAAACATAGGCAATTGTTAATAAACATCATGGGTCATACATTTCAACTAAAAACATTATAAACATGATAAAACAGATGAAGTATAAGAACATCTACTTCATCAATTAAAACAGATATAAAACATAAATGATGCAGATATGAGGTGATGGATGCAAGTGAGGATGGTTTTCTGGTTTAGTCTGAATTTGAGCCACTCGAGCCCTTAAAATATTTTGGGTTTAAGTCATAGTCTACAGAATCGCTGCTGTAACGTCCAGAATCAGTTGAAGGCTCTTCTAATTGAATATCAACTTTAGGCTCAGCCTTCTTCTTCTTGGCAAGAACTTTCTTCTTCTTAGGAGGTGATAGAGGTTTGAACTTCTCAAACATCCTCTCAAGATAGTTCTGCTGCTTTTGCTGTAATTGACAGGAATGCACAAGAAGGGGGGTGAATTGTGCTAATTAAAAATTTAATGAATCAAGACACAGACCCTTATACTGGTTCAACCCAAACTTTTGGCTTACGTCCAGTTCTCCAACCTCCAGTTGGGTTCCACTAATCCCTCAAGATTCAATCAGGCGCTTGAGCGCCTTTAAAGTGATTGCACAACAAGAACTCTCTCTTACTATCACTCCCCCTTATAGCTTGTAAGAATACACCCAACTCTTAAGATCCCACTATCTTAAGAGTAAGCCTCACTAGAGATGTGATTACAGAATGCTTGTTCACTCAATGAACTGATTGTGATACACACTGAAGTACAAGATAATGAATGATCTTTCTAAGAGTTGGTAAGTATTGAATGCAGTTAGTGTAACTTGGTAAGAATAATCAATGTTTATGATCAATGCTTCACCAACTTCTTCATCAAGGCTTTTCTACTTGTATATGAAATCTGCCCGTTCATGAAGTTATAGCTGTTGCTTAATTTTTGGTAAGAGATGATTTTAGATGGATTATTGAGAAGAGTGTATTCTGGGTAGCATTAACTCTTTTGTACTTGGTTTGCTTCAGATCCTCTCTCTTCATTAATAGCAGAACGTAGTTGTTCGTGCATCACTAAATATGAAGTTAGAAATTACCCCACCTGATTGATCATAAGGAGTCCCTGATCGATTAGGCTATACAATCGATTGCACTCAAATCATATTCAGATTATAGTTATTGTTTGATCGATTACACATTGTCCTCTGATCGATTAACCTTCGCTGATAGATTAGGCTTAGGTTAGGTTTGAATTACTCTTTAATCCTTCTGATCGATCATAGGGGAGGCCTGATCGATTAGGCTTATCTAATCGATTACAATAAGTTCTTCTAATTCCTCTAATTGATCATACTAAGTCTCTTAGTTTATTTTTCACTACTCGGATCGATCACAGGGGTCCCTAATCGAGTGGGCGCTTATGATCTCCTTCTAATATGTCTCTGATTTGTCCCTAATCGATTAGACTTATAGTTCCTTAACTTATAATCTGATCCTAATCTATTGGACTATAGTTAGCATTTTCTATCAAATTGTTTCTAAGTTATTCCTGAACTTTTTCTAACCTTTCTTTATGCCTAAGTTATGTTTAGTTATCATCAAAACTCATTATTCTAACATATGCTTCTTCTTTGAAGGAGGCTTAGATGATTTTCCCTTTGTGTAGCCTTCCTCTTTGTTGCAGCCTTAGAAGCAGGCTTGGGTTCTTCAATTACAATACCCTTTGCAGCCTTGGAACCTCTTCTTGTAATCATTCTGGGTGAAGGGTTGTGGGTAGTCATCTTAATTCTTTTTTCTTTTGTAACAGACTGAACTTCTTGCCCTTCTTCTTCTCCACCAGACTACAAGAACTCTAAGGTGGTTTGAATGGGGTCCTTCTGGACAGGCTTGACAGTCTTATGATAGATCACATGCTTCTTGACTCTCCAACTTGGAATCACATGCTTAGGCAAATTTGCATGTTCTTCTTTGGCCTTTTCTTCTTTCATAGTTTCTACCTTATCCATTTCTTCTAACTCTGCTATGGCTCTTGCAGCATCTTCTTCAACAAGCTCTGCCATCTTACGATGAAAGTAGGGACTGACACTGGCCGTGGCTCTTGAGGTTTTTGGTACACTACCATGACCATTCTCAGATATTCTTCTAGGATCACATTCTCATTCTCAGGAGGAATGTTGATGTGTGCAGGCTCATCATAAGGCAAGTCCTCTATCATGACTTGTTCCTCCATACTCAGTCTAATTCCCTCTACCAATTCATGAATGTCTGGAAGAATGTGACTCAGGGTGGCATCAGGAGAAACCTCTTCAGGAACATTAGCAGTAGACTTCTGAGATGCTTCAGCAGCAATGGAGGATAGGATAGTAGTAACTTCAACAGCCTTTTCTTGGATAGCACTGCTTTCCCCTATTTTTGGAATACTACTTCTCTCTCCCTTTTTGGTATCATCAAAAAGAGTGTGGGGAAGGACAGGAGAGACTTCAGTAACCGTAGATTTTCCTTTTCTAGCATAGGTTTGGGTAGGGTCTGGCCTGGGAGTATATTAGATGGGAGAGGGGTGATGTGTGGATGATGGTGCTGTTTGAGGTTCTGGTTAAGGGATGGCTTTTTGTGGGGATGATGGTTTGGATGTGGGAGGAGTGGATTTATAGAGGCTTGTGTTTGAGAGTGGATGATAGGAGAGGTGGTAGGATGAGACGGAGAAGGGAATGAGTGATGGGAGGAGTGCATAGGAGAGACTCTGTGTGCTTCATGATCTGGGAAGGTCTCCAAAGGTGAGCCAGGAAGTGCAACTTCAAGTTTCTCTCTGAGGATCGCCTCAAGTCGAGCAAGCCTATTGTGGATGAACTTGTGCATGTCAACCACTGTGTCATACCCTTTGAAAATTGTAATCTACATTTCTAGACTGAATGCACCACTGTGTCATTGAGAGCAACCACTAATCTCTTCAGAAGTCTGTCTTCCGTGGCTTGATGCTCCATGGTTAATTCTGCCAAAACTCCAGGGGTGACTTTTCTGTGACTCTTGAGGCTACTTGTTCAATCACATCTTTTGAGAATGTGGCCCTTCTATCAGATGTAGGCACAGATGGCTTAGATGACTAAGAGGCATATGAGTGAACTTCTTCATGCTCTTCCTGAGCTTGACCTCCCTCCTCAGGGACTCCTTCTTGTACTTATGGTGGAACATTCCCTGGTATAGGTGGTTGAATCTTCATTCTCTTTAAGGTGAGAATATCAAATATGGGGTTTCAATGTTCTTAACTCCCTCTAACCACCAAATATAGTTACTAGCAAGAATGAACGATATCAATTGGGGAAATGGGAGAGGAGTCTTATCTATCTTGTTCTTCTAGAATCTGTGAAGTTCTTCACAAATGAGTTAGCTAGGATTAATAGGAACTTTGTGGATCAACATGACCAACATAGAGTTGTCAATCTCCATAATCTGAGTGAAGTTCCTTACCTTGTTCATCATACACCTTGTATAAGCGTAGCAAATGAGTCTGTTGATCACGCGCATTTGTGCAGGACAAATGTTCCCTTGGACTTGCCCCTCAGGTTGGTAGGCCTACAGGAGTGCTTCTTGTGTGTACTTTTCCCTTTATTGCCAGATGTTATAGGCAACCAATTCAGGTTTGTCCATATCCAGCCACTGGTTCAGATCCTTCCAGTCAAATGAGAACTTCTTCCCTCGAACTCTAGATGACACTTTGATCCTAGTAATCTTCCCATTGGACGCTGAAGTGGAAATGGTCATGTTTGAGTAGAAGGCTTTGATGACCTTCTCATTATAGTGGTTCTTGATTCCTATCCATTTCTTGTAGGGCCCTAACCAGTCTGACACATGGAAGCCATTTTTCTCCAAATAATCAACATCTACTTAAGCACACCTCTGCATAATGGATCTCTTGTCAATAGAGTCTGATGCATCTTCAATCAGACCCAGTGCAAAGCTTGGATCTACTGGGACTTCAGTATCACCAGAAATCAAGTCTCTAACTCTCACAGTTCTAGGACTTTTGCTTTTGGATTGGGAGGCTTGGGCTTGAGTCTCAAGCATTGTTGACGAGGGTTGAGAGGGTTGTTTGCATGTAAGGGTAAGATTATTTCGGGGAAGAGGTACTTTGTCTTCAACAACTTTAGCTCTGAAATGTTTGTGAATGATCATCTTAGAAGCCATTGTTGGGCTTATATTAAGGGTGACGAGTTACGACTAATGATGGTTTGAATAATGGGAACGTTTACAACAGTTACAGAGAGGTATGATGAAGATAGATGATGGTTCTTGGCGTTTTTAGGTGCAAAAATGAATGAAAAGTGATGGAGCAGTTACAAATGTTCAAGATATATGAGAGAGTAATTGCAAAACCCTAACATCTGACAATGAAAATGATCGTTGTATAAGTTACCGTTAGCGCCTGATCGATCATGAGTGCCCTGTGATCGATCACAAGTCCTGGTTCTTGATCGAATATATGCATATGATCAATTAGGGATTGTTGTGATCGATTGGCTCCACGCTGGTAATCGATGCCTAATCAATTACCCCTCCCTTGTGATCGATTAGGTAACCCTGATCGATTGCTCCATTCCCTAATCGATTGGTCTGTCCCCTTCTGACTCCTTTGTTTTACTTCTGATCGAATCTCAATTGATCACAGAACATGTTCTGTGATCGATCAGAGTTCCCTGATCGATTGGACGATGAAAAAGACATAGAACCTGCAAAATTTTAATTTGGCACTCCGATGCCTAAGTTAGTATCTTATCATCAAAATATGACATAATTTAAATAAATCTAAAAGAGTTAAGAGATTGATACTGATTTTACAACTCATTGGGATTCACCATTCCCAATTCTCTTCTAATATACATAAATTGTTCTGCTCCTAGAGGTTTGGTGAAGATATCTTCCACCTGCAAATGAGTTGGGATGAATTCCACTTTGACATCCTTCTTTTGCACATGATCTCTGATGAAGTGATGTCTGACATCAATGTGCTTTGTTCTTGAGTAATGAAGTGGATTTTTGGCCATGCTTATGGTACTTGTGTTATCACAGAGAATTGGCACTTCTGGAAATTCCATTCCCAAATCCTTTAATTGATGCTTGAGCCATATCACTTGAGCACAGCAACTTGCAGCAGCAATGTATTCAGCTTCAGTTGATGACAGAGAGACTATATTCTGCTTCTTACTGAACCAAGACACCAAGGATGCTTCAAGGAACTCACAATGACCACTAGTACTTTTTCTGTCAGTCTTGTACCTAGCATGGCCTGAATCCGAGTAGGCCAAGAGATATTCTTGAGTTCCCTTTGGATACCACAATCGAAGCTCCTGGGTTCCAACTAAATATCTTAGTATTCTCTTAACACATTTGTGGTGAGACTCTTTTAGTTTGGCTTGGTATCTGGCACACATTCCCACATTGAATTGGATGTCTGGTCTGCTTGTAGTCAGATATAGGAGTGATCCAATCATCCCTCTGTATGTGGATAGATTGAAATCCTTCCCACTTATATCAGCATCCAGTAATGCAGTAGAGCTCATGGCGGTGTCTTCTTCTTTGGATAGATCCATTCCATACTTTTTCAGGATCTCCTTCACATACTTCGTCTGTGAGATGAATATTCCATCTTTCTTCTGTTTGATTTGAAGTCTTAGGAAGAAGTTTAGTTCTCCCATCATAGACATCTCAAATACTCTCTGCATAATCTTAGAAAATTCTTCACAGAGAGATTCATTAGTAGCACCTAAAATGATATCATCTACATAAATTTGTACTACAAGCATGCTTTTATTTTTATGTAAAATAAATACGGTGGTATCCACCTTTCCTCTAGTAAAACCTTTTCATACCAAGCTCTTGGTGCTTATTTGAGTCCATATAAATCCTTTTTCAATTTGAAAACATGATCAGGTTAAGTAGGATCTTCAAAGCCAGAAGGTTGTTCAACATATACCTCTTCCATACTATATCCATTGAGAAATGCACTCTTTATATCCATTTGATAAAGTTTAAAATTTTTTAGGGATACAAAGACTAAGAGTAACCTTATTGCTTCCAGTCTTGCAACTGGGGCAAAAGTCTCTTCATAATCTATGCCTTCTTGGTTATATCCCTTAGCCACAAGCCTTGCCTTGTTTCTGACAACTGTTCCAGATTCATCAAGTTTTTTTTTGAAAGCCCATTTGGTTCCAATAATGGGGTAATTTGAAGGTATAGGAACCAAATCCCAAACTTGATTTCTCTCAAATTGATTGAGCTCTTCTTGCATAGCAACTATCCAGTCACAATCTGTTAGTGCTTCCTCCATGCAAGAAGGTTCAATTTCAGAAATGAAGGCAAGAAATGTATTTCATTTTGAATCTGGCCTATAGTCTTAACACTACCACCAACATCACCAATGATTTGCTTAGGTGGATGATACTTGTGATGTCTCCAGGCTGAAGGCTCAGCTAGTTCATCATGAGAATCATCCTCTTGACCTTCTTTAAGAGATTCAGCTGGTGATGATATTGGTTTTGTAGAAGGCTTAGCTCTATGTGAAAAATCATATTCCTCTTCTTCCAAAGACTTCTGTTCAGAGTCAGTTTCATCAAATACTACATGGACTGACTCCTCAACAGCAGAGGTTCTTTTGTTAAAAACTCTATAGGCCTTACTTCTGTTAGAATAGCCAATGAAAATACTAGGATCAGCTTTAGGATCGACTTTACCTAAGATTACCTTTCCATTGTTATGGATGAAACATTTGGAACCAAAGACCTTAAGATGGCTTACATTTGGCTTTCTTCCTTTGTAAAGCTCATATGGAGTTTTCTCCATTCCTTTACTGATGTGAGCTTTGTTGGAGATGTAGCAGGTTGTACTCATTGCATCTGCCCAGAACACTTTAGATACTCCTTTCTCATTAAGCATTGTTTTGGCCATATCAGTGAGTACTCTATTCTTTCTTTCAACCACTCCATTTTGTTGAGGAGTTATGGGAGCAGAGAAGTTGTGATGAATTCCATTTTCTTCACACAGCTCCAGAAAGTTTTGGTTCTCAAATTCTCCTCCACGGTATGTCCTAATTAAACTGATCCTCTGTCCTTTTTCATTCTGTACTTTCTTAGCAAACAGGTGAAAAGCATCAAAAGTATCATCTTTAGAAGAAAGAAACATAGTCTAAGTAAACCTTGAATAGTCATCTACAATCACAAGAGTGTATAGACTTCCTCCTAAACTTTTCACTCTTGTTGGACTAACTAGGTCCATATGAACCAGTTCTAGAGGTCTGGTTGTAGAGACTTCGTCCTTTGGTTTGAAAGATGATTTTGTATGTTTCCCCTTTTGACATGCTTCACAAATTAAATCTGTTTTTACTTTTAATTCAGCTATGCCAATAACAAGATCCTTTTTAACTATTTTATCTATTTGAGACAAATTCACATGAGCCAATCTTTTGTGCCATAGCCACCAACTATCAGAATTACTTATAAAACACTTTTCAAAAAATTGCTTATTTAGGTCTACTGTATACAGATTCCCATTCCTATTAGCTTTCAACCGACATTTAAGATTTGATTTATTTATGGCTAGCTCTTTCTTATCTACTATAAGACACTCATTTATCCAGTTACCTCTGTCAGCACTCTGACTTACACTTAGGAGATTGTGGCAGAGACCATTAACTTGGTAAATATCCTTGAATGTCCCAATCTCTCATACTCCAGCAATTCTTCCTGACTGATTTCCAACAAAATTGACTTTGGCTCCATCTTTTATGATAAGATTATCAAATTTCTCATTATCTCCAGTCATGTGTCTTGAGCATCCACTGTCTATGTACCACTTATTGTTGTTGTTGGTTACTTTGAGACAAACATGTACAAACTAAACAGATTTAGGTACCCAAATTTTCTTGGATCCTTTGGGATTAGTTTGATGCCTTCGTTCCAGATGGACTTTAGGCTGCTGTGTCCCTTTAGGGACCCATTTGTATAGTCTTGGGATAACATGTAGATTCAGTGTGTCCTTTTCTGTTACAAAAACTGCAGAAGCTAAATGGTGATGAATAGTTTGAAGCCTTTCCGAAGAATTTCAAGTAAGATTTTTTTAGATACCGACTTTCTTTCTTACAAAGACTTGGGTGTTGAATTATAACATAATCCACTTTTATCTCTAAAAGCTCTTTGACTCATTAGCATAATATCTAGTGCTTTAGTGCTTTTAGTGAACTTTTTCAAAACATCAGAAATCTTTTCCTTTTATTTCAAAAGATTGTCACAGTTTTTGCACTCAGCATTCTCAATTTTCTGAGGAGGTTTCTCTGTTGACACCTATTTGCATTTCACACAATCAGGTTCCTCAGCTTTCTTTTCAAGTTCTTTGTTTTTCTTTCTCAAAACAACTACTTCTTTTGCTAGTTTCACAAATTCTATATGTCGATTATTATATGCATCTTGGAGTTCATAAAAAGATGGTTCAAAAGGGTATACCTCATTGTCAGATTCTTCTTGAGCTACCAGGCAGAGGTTGGCTGTTTCCTCAGCATCACTAGTTTCCTCATCTGAGCTATCTCCCCATATAGAAGAGACATAAGCTTTCTTTTTGCTCTGGAACTTCTCCTTCCTTTTGTCCTTCTCTTTGAATCTCTAAAGACTTGGACATTCTGATTTGAAGTGCCCGGGCTTCTTGCATTATAGCATATAGGATCATTCTTTTGAGAGTCCCTCTTAATGTTGTTGGTGCCACCTCTTTGGTATCTTCTCCCGTTTCTGAAGAATCTTCTAAATTTTCTAACCATGAAGGCTGTCTCATCATCATCAAGTTCTTCTTCAACTTCTTCATCCTCATCATTAGGGCTGCTTAAAAAGATCCTGTCTCGGTCCTGTCCCAAGCCTGTTGGGACCACAATGTCCCGGGACCAACGAGATTTGGTACCGGGATCAACGGTCCCAGGACCAAATTGGAACCGGGACGGTACCAGGATATAGTCACTCCTTTAGTATTCACAGTTCCGCTATCGTAAATATATTTACTTATTTAGTTTTTCCCTAATCTAACTATACATTTCTTCCTTTATTTTCTTTCAATTAATCTGTTTCCTGCCAAAATATTATTTTTTTCTTTTTCTTCATATAGAATAGTTTAATTGATTGATTTTTTTTACTATATTTAATTGATTGATTAATTCAATCATTTTAGTTTTAGGATTTAACCATTTAGGAGGCACGCCTATCCTTTCTCTTCTATCATTCCTTCCAAGTTCCAAGTTGTGTTTAAGTTTGTTCTAATTTATAGTTGGAATATAAATATGTGTATATATACATTCAAATCCAAATCTGGACCCCCTTAAAATTGTACATGTGCATGCAAGTATAGAAAAAAATCACCAGTATCAATATATGTGATATTAAAAAATTAATTATATTATATTATATTATTAGTAACCAAAGTATAAATACACACATGTGCTTTTAGTTTTTTTGGTAATTAAGTGAGATCGTGCCAAAGAAAATTGGGACGTCCCGGTCCGCTCCATGTCTCGGTCTCGTCCCAGTAGGTCCAGGACCCCCTCAGTACCAGTACCGGGACCAGGACACAAATGTTGTCTCGGCCTTCTTCTAGTACAAGGACTCGGGAAAGGGGTGTCCCGGTACTTGAACAGCCCTACTCATCATCCTTTACTGGAGCTAAGAGAGCCAGATTCCTTTTCTTCTTGTCTCCATAAAGCTCTCTTTGAGTCTTAATTGTGGACTCATATTCAGCCAAACTTCCGAATAAGGAGGTGATTGAGCTCATTGATTCTCCCCTCATTTCCTGAATAGCAATGGCCTTCATTTGCCATTCTGGTGTGAGGATTTTTAGTATCTTGGATACTTGCTCAGCTTCTGTAATCCTCCTACCAAGAGCAGTGAGGTTGTTTATTAGATGAGTGAATCTGATCTCCAACTCTCTGATAGGCTCTCCATCTTCCATCTTGAAGAGATGAAACTCTAAAATTAGTTGCTCAGCTTTTCTGGTTTTGACTCATGTTGTTCCTTCATGAGCAACCTCCAAAGCATCCCACATTTCTTTTTCAGTTTTGAGATGGCATACTCTGAAATACTCTTTTTGACTCAGAGCACTCTGAATGACCATGATTACTTTGCTATTCAGCTCCATGTTGTCCTTATCATCATTTGTGAATTCTGAGGGATGTTTAGGAACCTGTGTTCCATTCTCTGTCTTCACAGGAACAATATCTCCATCTTCAATGATCTTCCAAAGCATGTAACCATTTGCTTTGATATACATTTTCATTTTCATCTTCCAGAAGGTATAATGCTCTCCATTGAAGCTAGGAGGTTTGTTGTTTGAGCTACCTTCAGGGAGTATGTTGTCATATCCTGCCATGATAGATCTTTACTTCTCTTGATCGTTGGATCAGTGAACTCTGAGAAGACATGCTCTGATACCAAATGAAAGTGGCAAGAATGCACAAGAGGGGATGTGAATTGTGCTTTTAAAAATTTAATTGTTGGAACACAAGACTTATACTGGTTCAGCCCAACTCTTGTCCTACGTCCAGTTCTTTAACCTCAGTTGAGTTCTACTAAATTTCAAGATTAAAACAGGCTCTTGATTGCCTTTACAAGTGATCTCTCAGTAAGACCTCTCTCTTACATATCACTCCCCCTTACAACTTGTAAGATTACAACCTACTCTTAAGATCCCACTATCTTAAGAGTAAACCTCTCTTGAAATGTTATTACAAGACTTGTTCACTCAAATGAACTGATTTTGATACACACTGAAGTACAATGAAAATGAATGATTATATCTGAGAGTAGGTAAGTATTGAAAGGTGTATTCAATGTAAGCAATCAATGATCTTCACCAATGCTTTTATATGTGTTTCTGGTTTTTGCCTGTTGGTGACCGTTTATAGTCGTTGCTTGATCTTTGATGAGAGATGGTTAATCTGATGAAGTGTTGAGATGAAAATGTTCTGTGTAGCGTTAACTCCTCTGTACTCAGTTTGCTTCTGTTCTTCTCTCGTCATTAATTGGAGAAAGCAATTGTTGTTTCAAATAGCTTAATTTCTGAGTTTGTGAGTGTAACATAAACTTCCCGAAATAGGTCTAACACATTCTGCACATAAAAGGCTTAACCATTCAAATCCATCACTAGATCGATTACAAGACTCCATTCGATCACTGCTTCAGTTGTCTAATTGATCACACTTAGATTAGGCTTCGATCATGACCTGCATCACTTGAATATGAGATTAGATAAACACCTCGCCTGATCGATCATAGGGGAGCCTAATCGATTAGGCTTCTATGATCGATTATGCTTAGGTTACTTTCAAGTTAAGTTCATACTTCCATGATTGATCATAGGACATCACTCACTACTCTCTGATCGATTAGGCATCTCTGATCGAATAGGCTGAGATTAGGCTTGAATTACAATTTAGACTTTATGATCGATCATAGGGCTTCCTGATCGATCATACCCATTTGTTCGATCATACTGAGTTTATTTCTATTTCTCTAATCAATCACACTGAGATTGCTTAGTTTGATTTTCACTTCTCTAATTGATAAAAGGGGTGGCTTGACTGATTAAGCGACCAACTTATAACTTAAACTCATTCTAATCTTATCCTGCTCGATCATTTCCTTAGACTTCTGACTTATTATCTGTTCTTGATCGAATAGGCAATAAATTAGCATTTCTATCAGGTTATTTCACCATGAGCCAAGGAGAAATCAATAATACATTTTCCTACATTAGAAGCTCTCCAAAGCCAATTCCACCATGAGCCCCTGCATGTTTCGTGCCTTCTACCTGACATGTCCATTAATATCCCTACCAATATCCAATTTAATTCAAAATTATTTTTTATCTTAGAAAACAACATTTTTGTCTTTCACTTAATTTTATATATAACCATTTTACCATAGACATAAGAGTATTTTAATCAGCAAATATTTGCTCATTTTCTTTACTTCCAGTTTTCTTTCACTCATCACATAAGTGTAACATTTTTTTGTCAAAGTTTCTTTTATTGAATTTGTTAATTTAATTTAATCTTATCAGTTTAGAATACGAAAACCCTAAAGCAAATTTTAGTTGTCTAGATTCATTTAAAGTAATTAAGAGAGAGAGAAAGAGAGAATTTTCATGAAAGTCTTTATCCTTTGTGGTAGCTGGATATATAACTTGGCTTCCGCTAACCTGTCTTATCTCATATCTACTGTATAGACATTTATTTACATTTGAATTTGAATCATAAAGGAAAAACTACCACAATTATCCCATAATTCTCCTTAATTGCACAACAGCTCAACTTTAATTGGGTTTGAGGCATAATTCACCAAGAGTGGATTGGATATTTTCCTACAGTAATTAATTATTTTAAATCTCAACAAATAAACACGACCTAGTGCACAACAAATCGTCCAGAAGAGCGTAGTAGTCCATGTTTTCTTAGAAAATACGCTTGGCTAATGATTTAACCACTTTCACTAATTTGTCACTACATCCAAGCCATACAATGTGTTACTTATTGGCAACAACTTGGCATTAGTAAAATATTTCATTGATACATGTTTAAAGAGATTGGGTTATTATTAATTAATATTTTGTCCCCCAAGATTCTTCTTTATTTTATTTTTTTGGTTTTTTTGTGTTTCAAATAAGAGATTTTGCAATGAAACTTGAGGGACGAAAGCCTCTTATTTGAAACTTGAGATAAAGATTAACATAAACATAATTTTGAATGGAACACAACTTTCCTCCTCTTGTCTAAGATTGGGTTAAGGTATGACATAAAATTAACATAAACATAATTTTGAATGAATTTTATAATATAAAAACTCCTTATTGTCACACAACTTTGATAACTTTTTTCCAAAAACATGCATATTTATTTTTATATTTGAAAGTGGCAGGAATGCACAAGAGGGAGTGAATTGTGCTAATAAAAAGTTTAATCACTGGAACATAAAACTTATACTGGTTCAGCCCAACTCTTGGCCTACATCTAGTTCTCCAACCTTAGTTAGGTTCCACTAAACTTCAAGATTAAATCATGCTCTTGATTGCCTTTACAAGTGACCTCTTAGTATGAACTCTCTCTTACATATCACTCCCCCTTACAACTTGTAAGATTACAACCTACTCTTAAGATCCCACTATCTTAAGAGTAATCCTCACTTGAAATGTGATTACAAAGACTTGTTCACTCAAATGAACTGATTTTGATACACACTGAAGTACAATAGCAATGAATGAATATATCTGATAGTAAGTGAGTATTTAATGGAGTAAGTATAACTCAAGGGTGTATTCAATATATGCAATCAATGTTCTTCACCAATGCTTTTATGTGTGTTTCTAGTTTTCGCCCATTGGTGACCGTTTATAGCCGTTGCTTGATCTTTCATGAGAGATGATTAATCTGATGGAGTGTTGAGATGAAGATGTGTGTAGCATTAACTCCTCTGTACTCAGTTTGCTTCTGTTATTCTCTCTTCATTAATTGCATAAAGCAATTGTTGTTTCAAACGACTTAATTCCTGAGTCAATGAATGTAACGTAAACTTCCTGAAATAGGTTTGACACATTTTGCACATAAAAGGCTTAACCATTCAAATCCATCACCAGATCAATTACAAGACTCCATTCGATCACTGCCTCAGTTGTCTGATTGATCACACTTAGATTAGGCTTCGATCGTGACCTGCATCAATTGAATATGAGATTGGATAAACGTCTCGCCTAATCGATCACAGGGGAGCCTGATCGATTAGGCTTCTATGATCGATTATGCTTATATTACTTTCAAGTTAATTTCATACTTCCATGATCGATCACAGGACATCACTCACTACTCTCTGATCAATTAGGCATCTCTGATCGAATAGGCTGAGATTAGGCTTGAATTACAATTTAGACTTTATGATCGATCATAGGGTGTCCTGATCGATCATACCCATTTGTTTGATCATACTGAGTTTATTTCTATTTCTCTAATCAATTACACTGAGATTGCTTAGTTTGATTTTCACTTCTCTAATCGATAACAGGGGTGGCCTGACTGATTAAGCGACCAACTTATAACTTAAACTCATTCTAATCTTATCCTGTTTGATCATTTCCTTAGACTTCTGACTTATTATCTGTTCTTGATCGAATAGGCAATAACTTAGCATTTCTATTAGGTTATTTCTAAGTTCATTCCAGTTCTAAGTGTAAACTTTCTTTATGCCTAAGTTGTGTTTAGTTATCATCAAAACTCATTATTCTAACAAATACAAGATATATGGATTGAATTACCACACAAAGATTGCTAGGTAATAGAATCAATGATTATTCATGAAAAATATGTCAAATGCAAGGGAAAATAAAACCATACAAGATCCAATACATAATCAAACTCATAATTCAGTAACCACATAGCTTCTAGTCTCAAACACAAGTAGAAATTAAACATAAGATGGACAAGCATTTAAATACACAAATGAAAATTAAAGGCTACATGGTTAGAACTAAGAAAAACTCCCCTAGAATGGAAGAAACACTTGCTTAATGTCATTCTTCACCCAAGTTAGCATCTGGCCGAATCAAGCACTCATAGAGGAAGAGGAGATGCTAAAGAAGCTCTATAACATGAAATCCATGAGGCCTGGATGAAGAATTAAAGGTTGGAGATGAAATTTGGCTTAGGAATGTAGAAGACAGAGAGAACTCAAAATGGCATGGGAATGGATGATTTTCGGCTTATGGCTCAAAAATTTGGTTAGGATGCCATACATGGAAGTTTCAGACTGGGTTAAGACCTCTACAAATTGGGTTGAGCCTAAATTTTGAAATAATTGAAATCTGCATGAACTCACCGTGGTGATCACCATGGGCTGCCATGATGAGCCTGCATAACTTTGAATTTTTTGCCTTTTTGCCTTGCTTTGCTCCTTATTTTTTGCACCTATAATGGAAATTTCAATCACCAATAAAGTATCTCAAGTCTAAAATTGATATATGCATGCATGAGTTCAAGCCCTAAAATGCTCAATTTAACATATAATTGTAACTAACTTAATGCATTAGGACTTTAAATACACAAGTGCCTAAACTACCATGTAATTGCTTAGAACAAGTGCTAATTCCCTATAATTAGTAGCTAAAAATATGTAATTATCAAGTACAATCATGTGTTTAAACTGTAGGAAGTGTGTGTCTACTTCACATAGGACATGTCTTATGCCCCTTCATGTTGTAGCCTGATAGATTGCTATATGCAGGAAAGTAGTTTATTGTGGTAAATATCATAGAATGCAATTTGAATGTCTCCTCCATATTTGTATCAAACACATAAATGCCTTTCTCCCACAACATCTTTAAGTTCTCAATCAAAGTTGCAAGGTAGCTATCGATATCATTCCCTGGCTATTTTGGCCCCGAAATCATCATTGACATCATTACGTATTCGCGTGTCATGCACAACCAAGGAGGCAAGTTGTTAATGACTAGCAAAACTAGTCAAGAACTATGCATGCTAGTTAGTTTGCTGAAAGGGTTTAATCTGTCTCCACATAGACTGAGACGGAGTTTCCCCAACTCACCACCGAATTTGGTGAAATATGGATTATATCTTCTTACATTGAGTAGAATCAGCAGGGTGCCAGAGATATCATCCATAGGAGATTTTCTCATTACAATGCCATCTCAGATTCTTTACTTCCCTCGCATTTGCATACAATCATTTAAATCGTGGTAAAATTGGAAGGTACCACAATACCTTCAAAAGTAGCCCTTTCTTTGCTCCATCACTACTGGCAACATTCTTTAGTTTATACCTTGGAATATTGCATTTTGGGCACTCTGTTAGCTTTTTGTGCTCATTCTTGTACAATATGCAATCATTAGAGCAAGTGTGTATCTTTTTATATTCCATGCCCATCTTGCTGAAGACTTTTTTAGCGTCATATATATCGTTTGGAAGCATATTGTTGTCCAAGACATATCACTCAAAACTTCAAGCAATACTAAGAAACCCACATATGCTCACTCATTACCCCAAGAACAACTCTACCTTTGTAATACTCTACAAGTTATCATACTTATGTACTCCAAAAAGTGACTTTGCCCCAATATCGTTGATCATGTCATCCATTCTATCAACACCCACATTATCCATTACTTCTACATTTTGGGAAGTGCATGCATGTACGGTACTTCATAACTCCCCATGCCAAATCCATTTCTTATAATGAAGATTAATCCTATCACAAAGAAGGTAATCCCTTATACCCTCAACGCTCTTATGACTAACATTTACACACTTCACACAAGGGAAAAAATACATCCCATTCTTACTAAGTGCGTTCCATTTAGCAAATGCAATAAACTGTTCCACCCCATTCCCATACTCTTTACTAGTTCTCCATACATTCATCCAACTACGATCATTTCTATTCAAACCTATGCCATTTTCAAACAAAGTCAAACTTAGCTCACCAACATGTAATTATTAGGACATATATATATATGGATCAAATTAAAGTGATTCAAGGTGTTGCCTTACGAATTTTTCTTAAAAAATTGATAGAATATCCCCATAAAGATAAGACTGCAGAGATTTCCAACAACAATCCACTTCAGTTAAACACAAAGGCAGTTACCATTAGTAATTCAACACTACAAAATAATATACATACACTATTTCAATCCCATAAAACTTTTAAAAAATTTTGCTAGAGTTTCCCTCATAAATATGACCTCCAAAACCTTTAAAGCTTGCATTTTTACTTAATATTGGTTTAATATGTGTTTTCCTTCCAGAAAACTTTAACATTACAAGATCCATAACCATAAATGGCCTGAAACACAAAAATCGAACAAGCATGCAAAAATCAAACATCAACAATGGAGGGGGAGTACTTAATGTTCTTCAGCCATAGAGAAGAAAACATGAACAATGGCAGTTTGAGGAAGCTTCGTCGTACTTCGTTCAACATTCCGATGGCATTTGATCCTCCACAGCAATGACGACTTGAACAAATAATGCACATTGTTTCTCATTGATCACGTCTGTTCATTTAAAAAATGTTTCCATTATTAGTAACAACCGAAGTTGGTTTGTGTGACCTTTCAAAAGGATGTCCATTATCTTAATAACAGACGTTGTTTCCCAATTCTTTTATCCTCTTATTTACAAAAATGATACTGCCTTTTTTCAATGTCCATTTTGTAATAATGGACATTAATTAGTGACTTTAAATGTATATTTTGTAGTGGTGTAAGGTATTAATAATTGTATATAAATAATATGTATACAAATTAAAATAATTTAACAAAAAATTCAACCTTTCGAATTTGCTCGGCATATAATTTAGTTTTACCATATTATGAGCAGTTTTATCGATTTTTAATGATCTCAAAATGATATAATCAAAATTTTAGTAGAAGACAATATATAGTAAGATGTTTTTGACCCAATTCCACTATACCCATTTATTTAATTTCTTTTTAAAAAAACTTATTAACCTCTCTTGAGTTGAGAGAAAGTGCCTCTCCTTTCCTTATTCCTCTTTCTACCCCCTTTTCTGATCCTGATCATAATAAGATAATCAACGTTTCAACAGATGTTTTTAAAAATATTAAATCTAAACCAATGATAATTAAGGATGAGAGAAAAGAAGAGTGAGGGGAGGGAACAAGGAAAGGACCCATTCGGTCTCTTTTAGTTGATGTTCCATGAACAATTCTAGCATCGATGTACTGAGTTTCTGTTTACAAAATTGAAAGTCTTTCCGTTTTGTTATTGTATGCTTTCTTCTGTCTATGAAATGCCTCAAACTGTCAAACAGGATGTTTATGTATTGGTTTTAATTTTTAATATCTTATATACCTCATACATATACTCACGTTTATAGTTTGATCGAATTGTACGTTCATGTATGCTGTCTCCGGTTCTTTGTATATATAATAACTAAACAAATGATTTTCTCACCAAAAAAAAACAAAGATTATGTTTATTAAAATCATCTAAAAGAAATAAATGTATAAGAAATGTAATTTTTGTCAAATATATGCCCCTATTTATGAAGATAATGAGCGAGGGAGAGAATGAGATGGAAAAAGAAATGACAAATGCATGTAATTAATTACAGGTAAAATAAAAAAGTCCACTAACCTTTTATACAAATATAAACTGTTACCTATATATAAGATTAGTCCTATGTGAAATAATACTTGTATCTAGGACTGAAAGAAATATGATGCAGCAAGTCCATTAATAAAGAGAGCTGTGAAACTCAATTGGCATTGAACTGGATGAGCAAGAATGAAAGAGTCTGTCTGTGAGACAAGCCAGGGCAAGAGATAAGCATGAAGCTAATATGCATGTCCACGATACTTATATGTGGTATAGGCATATCTATTTCTTTAATTCCGTTCGTTTTGTTTTTTGGTTTTGCATGTCGGAACATTTACAATATGATTATGAGTACTCATGGAAGTTTTTTCCAAAAAAATTGATATATGCTACCTATCATAAATTCTTACCAATTTTAATATGGGTTAAGAGTAAAAAATACACATATGATTTTGTCAAAAGTTCATCTAGTACCAAATGTTTTATTTTTTGGACAAAAAATACACATGAACTTTCAAATTGGATCAAAAATACACATTTACAGTTATATTTCAAAAGGAAGCGCTTGGTACTGGACGAACTTTTTTACAAAATCACATGTGTATTTTGAAACTAATTTAACTGTAAATGTGTATTTTTGATCCAATTTGAAAGTTCATGTATATTTTTGGTAAAAATATATTTGATGCTGGATGAACTTTTGACAAAATCATATGTGTATTTTTGACCCTTAACCCTTTCAATATTAATGAAATTAAAAATGATGCAGTCCAAAACACTATCAGATAAACGTAGATACCCCTCCAAGACACTATAAGATAAACATATACATAACCAACCCCCCCGCCCCCAAAAGAAAAAATCATTTATCTATTCACTCATACATATGAAAAGTCATGGAACTTTATTTTTTTGTCATTATTTGTTCTACTCTTAATTTTAAATATATAACAGTATATATTGCCTTTGTTTTTGTCTAAATTATAAGAAATGAAAAGTTTATGTCTAGTGACAGGCTTTGTCACCAAATGACACCAAGCATCTCCTTTGAGACTTTCTTATGCATGAGGCTAAATCAAGACGTACGGTTCCATTTAGATGCTGATCTTTTAGAAGGAAAATTTTGGAAAGTTGATCAATGAAAATTTTATTGGCCAAAATCTAGAAGGACCTACATTCGAGTAAAATCCATTTTACGGATTAAATACTACAAAGTACTCAGTTTTTACATATAACAACATATCATATCATTTTGGCTATTAAAATGTTTGAAGTTTAATTTAGGGTTAAGGGTAAAAAATACACATGTGATTTTGTTAAAAATTCAACTGGCATTAAATGTTTTTTTTAATAAAAATACCTCTGAACTTTCAAATTTGATCAAAAATTACATTTACATTTATATTCCAAAGGAAGCACTTTGTGCTAGACGAACATTTTTACAAAATCACATGTATATTTTTTACCCTAAATTAACTGTAAATATGATTTTTGATCAAATTTGAAAGTTCAAAGGTAATTTTGGTAAAAAAAAAATATTTAGTGCTAGATGAACTTTTGACAAAATCACATGTGTATTTTTTATCCTTAATCCTTTAAAATTTAATTTAAACAGGAACTTCTTATCAATTTTTTTTTATAAAAACTTGTGTATCACAGTTGTCCTCCAAAGGCCAGATCCCATTTTTCATTTTCTTTTTTCTTTGGGAATGAATGATCCACTATGATTCAATAAAAATCAGCAAAATACGACAATAAATAAAAATAAAACCAAATTTTATCTCTTCATCCCCCTATCTTCAAATCTAAATCTGAATTGTCCTCAATAAAATTAAGCGGTTGCGCTTTCTTTCATAACATTTTATTCTTGATATGTTTAGTAATTTTTAACAGTTAAATAGTGTATAATGAAGATACTTTCAACTTCCAATTTCTTAAACGAACCTTGAAAAGTATTACAATAAACTAGACATAAGTTAAATTTGGACATATTTTGATTCCATATTGAGAATTCGGATATGAAATTCAGTCTCCACTACTTGTTAAAGAGATCACTGCATTGTGAACCTTTGAATGTGATTGGATGCTTTAGATTTATCAGTGGTTTTTTTCAAGGTATTAATTAACCTATATAGTTAAATTTTGATCTTAATAGTTCAATATTGCGGTCAACGTACGGTGGAGAGAAGCACATTTTTCAAGAACCCTACTCCTTGAGCTTATATGGTAATGCAGAAGGGGAAGGGGGAAAGGAAGATGAGAGAAAATATATGAGAATAAAAGAGAGGGAGGGAGGTGGGGGGGGGGGGGAAACTAAATATTCTTATATGTACAAAACAAATAGTTGATGTACTATTTATAGGTATCAACCTAACTCTAAGGCTTAATGAGAGAACATTGTAGAATTAAAAATCAAATGCAAATCACAATTAATGCTAATTGATAACAATCAAATCAAAATGAAAACAAACTGTTTCTCTAATAATGATAATTATAGAGAATTTTTTGAAAATCCCAACAAATTATAATTTCCTAATTTCCATATCTCATCATTTCTCCCCCGCTTGAAAAACCTCAGCTCCCGACTAGTTGAAAGAGATGTGTAAGTCTTAGAAGCGAAGGGTAGTATGAATCATCAAAGTGGTGTACTGATTTGGGAATCCCTTACAAGAAGTGAGGTACCAGAAGAGGAAACCATTACAAGCGTATTGATAACAATGTGGCTCTGGCTCTGGAAAACCTTTTCAACAAATTATATAATAAAAATAAACCCAAGGAAAGAGTGAGCAACTTGTGAAAATTTCAATGCGGCATTTTGATATGGAAGTCCTCTCCAACATGTGTGGTACCAAAAGAGAGAACCCTTGATAGTGTAACACCCATCAAAACCACCTTTAAATTAATGTATACCCTACTATGGTAATAAAGAATTTAATACCCGAGTAATAAAGTTTACCATGGTAGAAAGTTTAAAGGCCAATTAGAACTACTAATCAAATCAATAGACTCTACTATGGTAGAAAAAGAATGAAACCAGTTGAACACTTTACCATAGTATAAAAGGATTAAACTTAAATTATCAAGAGTTGACTATGGTAGAAAAGAATAAAACTACATATCCGGTCTACCATAGTTATTTAGAAAACGACTATATTCTTCAAGATTTTTAATACATTACCATGGTAGATCATCTACCAAGGTAAAATAGTTCCAAATGACTTTTTAGAAAGTTAATAAGGGTAGAAGAAGACAAATATAATAAAAGAGGACTTATAGAGAAACGACCACAATAGTTTATTAAATTATTTACTAACTGAAAGATGTCATAATTTAAAAATAATCTTAGTGTCATGACAATTTAATATAAAGTGGCAAAAATATGCTCATTGAGCACAACACTCCTCAAGTGTCTTCCCTTGCTTCCTATTAGATTCTTCACCTGGAAAAATGTTAATAATAGGTTGAGATCGACATCTCAGTAACTACTGAAAAATCCTAATGTACACAAGCAAATCACTTATAATTCTACTTTAACCAATTATACACATGTAGTTATTCGAACAACTCATGGTTTTCAAATACATATTATTTACTCTCAAACATGGAGAAAACATTCATTTAAATTCTCAACGATTCGTGCTCATAAATAAATATAATGTGCAATATACAACTCCTTATATCTCTGTCCACCTTTATTCCGCTAACTGGAGTCATAGGCTAACACACACTATGAAATAGAGAACTAATTCATTCAACTGAATTGTCTCAAACTAACCAGTACTTGAGGTGTACTAAAAAATATACAAATTTAATTGCTTATTTTTCCAAGTGTATCTCTAAACCACTTCTGACAGGCTAAGAGCAGAAAAGTGTTTCACTTATACTAACAAGTGAGCTTCTATATTCTTGAATTTATGACTCATCTACAGCCAGTAATATAGGCCGGAGCCTGTGGGCCAACCCAAAACCTATAAAAAAATATGGAATATGGCCATATTAAAATGGGTCTTTTGGGCCCACACTCATCAAACCTGAACCTGTGACGAGCTAACCCGTCAAACCCGTGGGCCAACCCGAACCCGTTTTTCCCTTTTTCTTCTTCTTTTTTTTGTAAATAAACAAACCATATTCCTAATTAACATTGATTGATTATTTATCATTAATGTTGGGTTTGGAAGTTGGAAATTTGAAATCTTGGTCTTTTAGATTTTAGATTTAGTTTAGAGATTTGTTGTATTTTGGGATATTTGAAGTTGAACATTGTATTATATGATTTAATATCATTTTTGTTATTTGTAATGTGTTAAACACTTGAACTTGAATTTATATTCTTATATTGTATACTTGTATTATAATTATATTGTCAAAAACAACAAGTTAACAACAACAACAACAAAGCCTTTATCCCATTAGGTGGGTGTGGACTATAATGAATAAAAAAAGAAAGAAAAAAGGGGGGAAATTAATTTTAAAAAACAGGTTTAATACTGACCGGCCCGAAACTCGAACAATATAATTCGGGCTTGGAAATCAAACTCATAGAGTGACGGTCTGGTCCAAACCCAATGGACAGGCCCGTATTACCAGCTCTATTCTCATCTTTATATGTGTGACGTGGTTTAAAATTTCAACCAATAGGTTGTTGGTAATATGACAAATTTATTATTACTTCTTTTTTTTATATAACATACATATAATAAAATCGCTAAATTAAGTTTAACGCTTTGTTTTAGTGAAAATCACAAAAAGGAAAATTATCAAATTTGCAATAACAAACAAACAATTGTGAAGTGGCTTGTCATTCACTCGTCCTCTCCCTTTGACAGAAAAGCCCCACATTTTCTTTTCTAATCTTATTTGTCCCATCTTCGTGGACTGAACTGCATAGCTAATTGAAATCTCCTTTTCGCATACCACTAAATTGATGACGACCCAAAAAACCTACAATTCTATGGACTATATATTCCAACAACAACAAAATGAAAAGACAAAAGTTCATGCAATAGGTTATGAGGTGCATATCCGATCCGAATTCATTTGCTTTTGACAACAAGAAATTTATTTTGAATTAATCTTGATCATTCAATGTTAACATAAATTGATTCAAGTTTGTTATTCAATTAAATGTATTTAAACCAGATATTGATTATCCAAAAGAACTATTAAATTTTACTGGAAATAATAACTATTTTCAGTTATATGAAAATATTCATCTTGGCTTTTTGTATTTGTGAATAATTTTTAAATAATAATAACTGTTTTTAGGTAAATACTTCATCCTAACATTATTATATAAGATATAAAAAATTACTTTGTGAATATTAAGAAAATTAATGAAATTAGCTATTTATAACAAATGTACATTGATTTCCGTCAAATATTCTTTTTAGCCACATGGATGAAATTACCTCTTGATGAAACTCCCTTTAATTAATATGTACAATTAATTGGGATAAAACCGTGGAGAAACAGTTGAAAAAGCAAGAAGCATGCATGCTATTGCACGAGCTTCTTCCACATGGGAATACCCCACAGAAAGCCAATTGGCTAAGACGACGAATTATACATTGGTTTCTGCGAGGACCCCACCACGTTTAAATTTGCAAAACAGCTAGCATGAAAAAGGGAAAGTATCTTTTCTAATCCGAAAACTAATCATCCACTGTCTGAATTCTCTAACATGCTAAAAAATAGCTGAGAGATCATTTTCATTTGACAATACGTGTGTTACCATACAAGTTATTAGTCTTCCTTTTCTAACTAACAGTCTCAACTATATACATATCAAGAGAAATATAGGATGTTTTTATTGAAAGTTTCTATCTAAGTTGGTTTACTACTTCCCACTAACCTCCTAATGGCCATATATTGTTTGGGAAGTTATGGTGATTTAAATTTTAAATCATTGGGAAAAATTCATCTTTTAACCAATGCTTCTCCTCATTTACATAATAACCCAAATTTTCATTGGGTACCTAGCCCATTAAAGGTGGGCTAGAGGGTAGAAGTATTCATTCACCATTATATTATTTAGAATGTGTCCTCACGATGACATAATAAATAGAATGTGCATAATAATCAATTCACCGACCATGTAATCTAATGGTAAATTTCAATCTTCATATACTCCCTTTACAGATTGTGATTCACTCAATTACTCATCATGAGGCGTACACTCTATTCTTGTCAGATCCAAGACAAAAATCGGAAAAAAGAATAATATGGTCGTAGATTACATGGGAGAATAAATGGTTAGGTATGCATATTTCCTAACAAACCACATCTTTCGAACTTCAATAGAAGAAAAGGAAAGAAAAGGCTGGATTTCACTAGAAACCATGATGTCATGCTTATTAAAAGGAAATATAAAGCTAGCAACAAGGGTTTGGTGTAGTTAGCACTCAAAACTTAACAAACCAAAGTTTGAATGCTCGTTGGAAGAGTTATCCTCATTTTAGTGTTTTATAACACCCCGAACAGGAGGATAACTATGCCTGTAAAAAAAAAGCCATTGTATCGTGATAATAACAGCCAGAAATATATGCCACAAGTTTGACTTATTTTTGGAGTCTTTTCTTGTGCACATGAGCCCACCTCCTTTCTTTGTTCTTTCACTGGCCCATCAAGTTGTCCTAATAGTAGTCAGGTAGGGGTACCAACTCCCAAACGTACGTAGCCACAGTATCATCGAATTTTCATAGAGGAAATTCCGAAAAATCACATGTAAATTGGTAGCTTAACTTGTCCAGATATATTTAGGGGAAATGTTCTTAAATATCCAGGAAGTTATACCTAAGGAGTTATTAGCACCGGGAAGTTTTTTTTTTCTTAAATGCCCGGAAAGTATTATTTTCGTAGCATTAATACCCAAAGTAAACGGAGAGGAAAACAGACGTTTGCCACGTTAGACTGAATGGATGATGACATGACTTGGGTTAATGAGCACCTTCGAGAAAACTTTTGGGGCATTTAAGAACCAAAGCAAAACTTCTCGGGTGCTATATATTCCTTCTAGAAAACTTTTGGGGCATTTAAGAACCTTAACCCAAGCCACGTGTCCATTATGTGTCCTTCCAGAGTATCCACTTAACGCCAGTTAAGTTGGCACCTTTAAAAATGGTCAGCATAGCTACCAAAATTAACTTCCTTGGTATTTAAGGTCCCAAAAAAACTTCCTGGTGCTAGCAACTTCTTGAATATAACTTCTTGAGTATTTAAGAGCCTTTGCCCATATATTTATTCCGCTAACACACAGTAGTATTAGTTTTCCTATCTTAAGCAATTTTCTTGACATCCTTTTCTTTAATTTTCCTTCATAATCTTAGGTATCTATAAGTTTCCCAAAGCATTATTGTGCGATTGTAATTTAACAAATTATAAAAATAGACAGGATACAACTAAACCTCCTTGGAATCCCTTGACTATTAGAATTCATCCTTTTTTTTTTTGAATAAAAAAAGAATTCATCACTTTTCTGTTTTAATTATATTGGGTTGTTTTTTGAGCATTCTGTTAGTTAGCTCCTATCTAATTTGTAAAAATAACGCGAAAAAAAAAAATCTTATGCTAACAAGCACTAAGGTATAGTTTTTGAGATGTTGTGCAAGTACCATTTTTAATATTCCTTACTGTACTAATTATAAAAGGTAGCTAGTAGAGGGATTTTGGTAATCTAAATATAAGAGCTCAATCCATGTTTTTTCATAAAATTTATAATTTTTCATAAACCATCCCTGACTATTGAATATATAAAGATGATTTTCATAAAACAAAGTAGCTTCCCATATAATCGATTAAAAAGGGCACCTAAGACAAGCAAACATATTTTTTACAAATAACCAAAGTAACTGCAGCTTCAGCAATTCTATCTTTGCCGTTATCTTATACCAACTCCCCAGATTTTTTGATATGGAATAGGTCTTCTAATGGACAATACTCAGTCAATGATCGCTTCTCAGTGCTAATAAGGTCTTCCAATCAGATCAAAATTGATCCTTTCTGGAAATTATTATGGTCCATTAGTTTACCTATGAAAAACCTTTTATTTATATGGAAATTGATCTATAAAGCCCTTCCCTCAGGTGATGAGCTTCTCAGGCATCATATGCAGGTACATTATCTATGCCCTTTTGGTTGTGATAAGGATGAAACTATGGAGCATTTATTCTTTCTATGCCCACTTGCACGGGCTGCTTGGTGGGGTACCCTTTCCATCAGGCCAACTTGGAATTCCTTCCATTCCTTTAAAGAGTGGCTCTATAGATCCTTTTTTCAACTTCATAAGGAAGGATTGATTGATGAATTGAAGAAGATCATTGTAACATCCCAAAAATCCAATTAGTAAATAAAATTACTCTAGGAAGATAAGAAATGTAAATTACCAAATAACTAACAATATGTAATATTGTTGTTAAAAATCAAAAGTAAGGTTAAAAGAGCCAATTAGGTAAATAAGGAGATGATTAAATTACCCTACCCAAATACCAAATAATTTATTATTATCCTCCTCCTTATGTCAGCCGTATACACACACACACACTCATTGACTCTTCCTCTTTTTCCATTTCGTTTTCTCTCTCTTGCTCTCTCTCAAACTCTTGAACTTCTGCCCAACCTCCAGCAGCTTCCTTGGACGAAAATGGAGGAAGATTGAGGTGGAATTCACATGCAAAGGAAGATTCAAACTCAGGTGAAGATCTTCTACCCATCTATGTTTAATTTTCTTCAATCAAGAGGTGATTTGAGTGATGATGCATGTCGGGTTTGAAGGGGATTTGGGGCTGTCCGAACCAGATTTTCGTGCAGCTAAGTGAGAGATTGTTCAAGGGGTTTTTGTGAGGGAAATGTGGTGGTTGCATGTTTGATTTTATAACTTGAATGCCCTGTTTTTCTTTGAGCCGAAACAGCCCAGAAATCTGTCCGAAAATCTGGGTGATTTTGGACAGTTTTCTTGATAAATTAAAGGAAGATAATTGGCTCTAATGTTTCCATCTTTTATCTATGAAAGTTACCACAAAAATTAGGGAGGTATCTTGTAAATAATTTGCTGCAAATGGAGGCAAGTTTGTGCTGAAAATTCTGTCAATTTGTGCTGTGACAATTCGTTTCAGCCATGGAGCTCATTTGTGTGTGTGCAGATTTTCTTTATAAATCACACAAGTTTAGCATAACTTGGTTACTTTATTATTGAGTCAAGTTGCTGTAATGTGTTAAGGAAATATAAAGTCATGGTTTGTGAATATTGCTGTAAATTGTGCAGCAATTAGGATTAAATTGATTAGATTGAGCTTTGAGTAATGGTAGATACAAAGTGGTTCTGTTTTCACCTGAAATAAAATGGGACTAATTGAATGGGAAGTAGTGACTTGTTATGACTAAAAATAATGTGAATGGTATTATAGTTTGCCTAAATTGTTGCTGCACAATTGGAATGAAATTATAGGTAATGTGACATAGACTTTCTTTGTCTTACATCACAAGATATTTGATGATTTGAGGACAAGTTGCTGCTGTCCTATTGTAAGTTGTTCTCATTGATTTAGGTTCAAAAGTTGTCGAAAATTGTGCTATAACAAGTGTTTAAAAGTGTGATGCTTCTTGTACATCAATAAATTTAATTGTTGTTGAATTGACAATGAAGTTCAGCCATAAATTATGCTATATTACACATTGATTGTGGGATGTCTTTCTTTAATAAGAAATACCAACTCTTAGAGTTGGAGAATGAGAATTGTTGTTTTAATTGAAGATGTGAATGTGTTTCACCTAGTAAGAACTATCACTAAGGGGGGGGGGTAGTATACTAGGACCGAGAGTGAGATATCTAATATGTATAACATGAGTATTGACCTCTATTATTACATGATGTAATAATAGGAGGACAAAGTGGAGATAAATCTCATAAGCAGCGGGAAGGAAAAGCTCCAAGGGAGTAGTACGTGGTTGTCACAGGTGAGGGTTTACTTCATACACACCTAGAACAATGCATGATTGGATTGTATGATAATTAAGCATGATTGCTGTTACAGATATTTGATAAATGATTGTTGCTCGTATGTTCTTATTATTTTTAAATTTGGAGTACTCCCAGGCATACGGTGGGTCGCTCCCCCTATGTCAGATTTTCTATCTATATGATATGTCTGTATTTTATTATTAAAATCCTACAGGTATAGTCACTATTAATAGGGGATGTATCCTTATTAATAGGTGGCAGGTGCTATATGCACATTGAGATAAATAATTAGTCTCCAATTGAATGAATATATCATTACTTGGATGACCGGCGTCAAAGACGCGAAATATGAGAATAACATTATCATTATTTGTACAGCTTAAATGAATTGTGATAGTATGATTGTATGAATTTAGAGTGTATGAGGTAAACCTGAGAAAATTTTGGTTGCAGGAAAAAGATAGGCCGGACTGCTTTTGGTAAGGCTGGTTTTAGTGAAAGCATATGTAGCCTGAGGAGGTTGCTTAAAATTGCTTAGGCAATTTGTATATATTTTTGGGCATGTTAATGTTAAGCTATGATGAATACTTGCTGCGTATGTATATTTTGTAAACACTATGGTGGGAAGAAGTTGTTATATGTAAGTGAATATGGGGTGAAGTTTGTAGTAGATGAAAAAGGGATGTGAATCTCTAGATATATGTATTAATCAAGCGTCCTTATCGTAGGCGATGGTGTGATGTCTGAATTGACGTGTAAACGATAGTTTTGTATATATATATGTTAGTGAAGCTTGACGATCAAGTACTAAATAAATTTAAATTTGATAAGGCATTAAATGATAAGTTAATTTGACACGTCAAGGTTTCAAATAAAAAGTTTTAATCAGGACGGTTTTGGACTTCTTAAAGAGGTTTTCTATAAGTTCTAGTTATTTAAATAATGACTAAACGTTAGAAAGGCTACAAGGTAGGCAAGGTTTTATAATAAAGGTAAAACAAAGACTAGGTGTTACAATCATTATCCTTCTCAATCATATTTGGTGGTTCAGAAATTCCATTCTTCATAAAGGTTCTAAAGCTTGTCCTCTCACACTCTTAGACCAAATTAGGCAAGCTTTTTCTTTTAACTCTCTGGTCTATAATTCTCAAATTCAGTCCCCAGAAGTTATCACTTACTCTGATCTCCATTTATCTCACCCTATTAATCCTTCAACCTTAATTGGTTCAAATTCTTGGTGTGTGCTTGCTCACAAATTTCGATCTCGGTCTGGTTTGACATGTAATATGCAAATCTTTTTCGAACAATCATTGTTACAAGCTTTTCAATGGAAAAACATCAAGTCTCATGCATCCTCCTTTTATATGAGATGTTTGCGAGCGGCACTTCAATGGATCTTCTCAAGTGATCTTTTACTTCCTCAACAATCATTTGCTTTGGTTTCTTCGGCTTCTGTATCTACTATACATCACCTCTCAGTGACTCAGAAGGATGTTATAGGTGCTGATATTCAGAAATTATTACAACTCTTCGGCAACTTCAACATCTTCTCCATACAGAGCCAAGACCTTTCTATGTTTATGAATTCTCGTTCTTCATCTTTCGGACAATGTTTTAGTTTTATTTAACTGCTTAGTTATTTGTAATACATTTTATCTTTTAATGAAATTGTCCTTTATACAAAAAAAAACTAATTTCATTAATATCTGTAAATTGATTATTTAGCTCATATATTAAAGAGCAGAGTATTGTGTTTATTTTGGTTGGAGAGATCAATGTTCATCATTAGATTCTAGATTATGTAGTTATTCGTTCCAATGTAGACTTATGGCACCTGCTTGCTCTCGTGTATCGAACTAATAGAGGTAGAGACGTTAATTCAAATCAATGGGGCTAATCGAAACGAGTCAATTATTGGGATCATCATCGCTGTCAATGGTGGGAAAGTGGTGAAATTAGAGGTTACTTGTAACACCTTATTCTAGGGACATTCTTTAGAGCCCTTTGATTAAGTTTGAACCACTAAAGCTATTAGAAAACCCAAGAATGACAGAAAAACTAAAAACTTTTCTCATATCTCTTACTTGAGCTTCTAACTATGAAAATTTATAGTTAATTCCTTTTAAACACAAAAATAGTGGTTCAAAGCTCAAACTTTAGCTCTTGAAATATTCTTTATAACCATGATAAAACCTTGGCTCAATCTGGTCCCATTATCACTGAAAAACCTTCTTATATTTTCCAGACATATCAGAATTTCGCAGGAAATTTCTGTTTTTATGCTTAACTTGCAAAATTCATATCTCTTAATTTACACGTCAAAAAATTATGCATGAGTACTTGATCTAAAGCTTAGGACGTTTACTATATATCTGGAAAATATCTTGGGCTAACTCAAGTTATAACCTGACGAAATCTCTACCACAAATAAGCATGTTCACATGCACTCATAATTATCTAAGTGTAGATATAGCTTTCTACTTGAAGTAGAGTTCAGATTCTTAGTTTCTTTGCAGGTCTTTAAGCTACTTAAGCTCCTTATGGAGTCTATACATACATAAATATGATAACTAAATCATAAATTCCAAAGTACTCCTTTATCTCCTTGCCTTAGCTAATGATCCACCGGCTTCTCCTTTCCTCTAGAAGTGCTCTGTCCTATGGGTGGGACAGGGAAAGAAGGGGTGAGATTTGGGGAAATCTCAGTAGCAATAATCACAATTAGTATATAATGCATGGTAAAAACTGTGCATGTAAAACATACCAATGAGAATAATACCTTACAAGCTGACTAACTGTAAACTGTGAACTGTGAACTGTAAACTGTAACTAATTTCACACATTATCATGGCAAAACAAACTGAGTAAGGATATTACATATTCTCATGCCTAACTACAGCATAAATGGCAAAAATATACATGCAACCAAAACAAAATATACAAAATTGCAAATTAAAGCTACCTCTTGAAGAGCCTCTTTCTAAAGCACTTTCTCTAATTAGGTCTCCTTGTCTTTCTATTTTTCATCCTCTTTTTCTTTCTCTTTTTTCTCCTTATTTTTCTTTTCCTTTCTTTCTTTCCTCACGCCACTCATCTTCCTCTCTTGCTTTCATTCCTAGCTCTCACATCTATTTATAGCCAAATTTTTGCTTGATGGCCAAGTGCATAGTATCTTAAGGAGGAAGCTACACGTACTTGGAGAGGAGGAAATTTCCATGAGCTTGCCATGTGTCATTAAGGGAAGAAGGATGGCATTATAAGCCATGCAAAATTGCCACTGCTGCACAACAATCTTGAAGACCAAGTTTATGACACTTGAAGGCAAAGCTTCTTTCATGCAAGTGCCGTGTGTCCTTGCTAAAAAAATTGTCTTTATTTGCAACAAGATGGCTAATTATTTTGGGTTTATCTAACATGTCCTAGACATTTAAATTAAGCTCCTCTATGATCCCAATAATAAATTTCCACATGAACCTTGCTACATATAAACTTTTGGAACATATAATTTACTTAATTCAAAAGCTTATAACTATTTTGGGCCCTTAATCTTATAATAATTCCCCTTCTAAAATAACTCTATTTTCTTAAGCTCAAATTAACTTCTACTAACTTCCTTATTGATATACTCAAATAGCTACTTTGGAGCTATTGAGATTTTTGGGATGTTACATTACTAGATTAAGAAAAGAAGAACAAAGGTGGAGAGAAAGACGACAATGAAATAGCTTTTTGCAGCGAAAGGGAAAAATGTGAAGAGAAATATGGGGACAAGATAAAGAATGTGATAGGATTGGGTAAGGGTTGTTAGAATAATGAGTTTTGATGATAAATAAACATAACTTAGGCATAAAGAAAGGTTAGATTTAGAACTGGAATGAACTTAGAAATAATATGATAGAAGTGCTAAGTTATTACCCATTCGATCTGGATCAGATTATAAGTCAGAAATCTAAGACAATGATCAATCAAAGTAAGATTAGAATGGGTTTAAGTTATGATATTGGCCGCCTAATCGATTAGGCCTCCCCTGTCATCGATCAGAGAAGTGAAAAATCAAACTAAGCAATCTCAGTGTGATCGATTAGAGAAATGGAAATGAACTTAGTATGATTGAACAATTGGGTATGATCGATCAGGAAACCCTGTGATTGATCATGAAGTCTAAATTGTAATTCAAGCTTAATCTCAGCCTATTCGATCATATATGCCTAATCGATTAGAGAGTAGTGAGTGATGTCCTGTGATCGATCATTAGAACATGAAATTAACTTCAAAGTAATCTAAGCATAATCGATCATAAAAGCCTAATCGATCAAGGTCCCATGTGATCGATCAGGCGAAGTGTTATCTAATCTCATATTCAAGTGATGCAGGTCATGATTGAAGCCTAATCTAAGTGTGATCAATCAGACAACTGAGGCAGTGATCGATTGGAGTTTTGTAATCGATCTGGCAATGGATTTGAATAGTTAAGCCTTTTATGTGCAGAATGTGTCAGGCCTATTTAGGGAAGTTTACGTTACACTCACAGACTTAGGAATTAAGCCGTTTGAAACAACAATTGCTTTATGCAATTAATGAGGAGAGATAAACAGATGCAAACTGAGTACAGAGGAGTTAATGCTACACAGAACATCTTCATCTCAACACTCCATCAACGGATCAATCATCTCTTATCAAAGATCAAGCAATAGCTATAAACGGTCACCAACGGGCAAAAACCAAAAACACCTATAAAAGCATTGGTGAAGAAGTTGGTGATAACATTGATTGCGTACATTGAATACACTCTTGAGTTATACTTACTGCATTCAATACTTACCTACTTTCAGATATAATCATTCATTGTTTTGTACTTTAGTGTGTATCAAAATCAGTTCATTTGAGTGAACAAGTCTTGCAATCACATTTCAAGTGAGGTTTACTCTTAAGATAGTGGGATCTTAAGAGTAGGTTGTAATCTTACAAGTTGTAAGGGGGAGTGATCTGTAAGAGAGAGTTCTTACTGAGTGATCACTTGTAAAGGCAATCAAGAGCCTAATTGAATCTTGAGGTTTAGTGGAACCCAACTGAGTTTGGAGAACTGGATGTAGGCCAAGAGTTGGGCTGAACCAATATAAGCTTTATGTCTTAGTTCCTTAAATTTTTAATTAGCACAATTCATCCCGTTCTCTTGTGCATTCCTGCCATTATCAAAGGTTTGGATCAAGAATCCGAACTTAAAGAACATGTAGCTGTAGAAACCATGTCCAATGACAAGCTCAAAATATACTATTCTATGACTTTGTTTAATGTAGACCAATACATAATAGTTCAAGAGTACTTTATATAGACCCATGAGTATAACGAACTAAATATAAGAAGCCCAATGAATATTTATAAAGATATATAAAATCCTAACTACTCAAGTTGGATAAATAATGAAAAAATAGACAATTCTAACTCTATATAATATATCTCCTCTCTCAATACTCCACAAATATTTCTGTGAGAAGCTTGAGGCTGTCACTATGCGTGAAATTTTCTACCAAATTTTTCTTTACTTTCTCTTACAAGTATGAGAATTTTATTCTATAGACAATCCATGGCATTAGGTTTGTAGTGAGTTGTAATTTATTCGTTTTCTTTATAGCAATATTGTTCAGGTTAACTAAGCCTTATATATTCAAAGTCATCAACAAAATTGCCTCAAAATTCTCTCCATCATAGACCAACGAATCAAAGAAGTAATGAGAAATTATGTCTATCTTGGGCACGTATCCGCAGGTTTGCAGTCCTCCATATTGAAACATTCAAGGATTTTGGTTTTGTATGACTTCTTTAGCAAAGACAACAACCCCCTCGAATGATCTCTATTTATATTGGCTCCCAAAATATATTTTGTTTTGCCCACATAATTCATCTTAAAGTTTAAGGATAGATCAATCCTTGATTGTCTTAACTATTGTTAGATTTGTTATGATTATTAGCATGTCATCGATACAAAGGATACTATGACAAAATACCCCTAGACCACATGATATACACACACACATACATAATGGTCATCTTCAACACATGCATGGACCAAAGGAGGTTTTGAACCTTTTATTCTTTTTTTTATGAATTTCTCATGTTTCTCTGTCTACACTTTCTTATATAATCTTCCATTTGGGAAAGCGGCAATTACATCTATTTGATGTAATTTAAAGTGTAAGCTTGCTACCATAACCAGGATAGCATGATTAAGTTAAAACGCACAAAGGTTGAAATAGTCCTATCATTTGTAATAAATGTCTTCATGTTGTGTGTATTCGTTAGCTGCCAAGTTTGCCTTGGGTTTGTCAATCATAATCCATCGATCTTTCTCATGCATTTGAGAAATTACTTGATCTCAATTAGTTTCTGGCTAGGTGTTAAATTAACCAATTCTAACACTTTTTTGGTTTTCATAGAATCCATATTTTTCCATAACCTTTTGCCATTTTTCCTTACCAAGTCTTGTTAGAGCCTTTTGGACATTTCTAAGGTCTTCATCATCACCACTTAGAATGATGATGAGAATTGTCCCTTCGAGGCTAAAAAATGTCTTCTAAGGGCCTTGTCCCGATTTCTTCTTCATTGTGTGGTTTGTTGCATATGGTTTTCTCCTTGTGTTAGGGTGAGGTTTTCTTGTTATGATTATGAAAATGGTTCAACCCTCCACTCACCCACTCAAATCAATAAATTGAAAAATACTAGTTATTAATATCATAAAGAGATTTGGTTTTTGTTCGGTCCGCAAGTGCACGGGTCGCATCAAGTAATAGAGTAATAAGAAAAGTATCGTCCCACAGGGATTTGGTTACAAATGCGATCAAGCAGAAGGCTTAGTGTATTAAATTAAGTTGAGCTAAACAAAGTTTTGCTTTGAAGAGTTATCATGTAAAGTTAAATCGCTAAAAAGTTACTTCTTTTTAAGATTTTAGTTTTAATAATTTTGCACAAGAAAAATGACGTAGAATTACTTGACAAATTGGATGAGAAAACCTAGGGTTACCTTTCCCCATTTAACTTCATGACCCAATAAATTCCTTCCCTTTTTATTATCCAATGAATTTCATGCATGAGTTCAAGGTTCAATTTCATTTGACAACGCTCTCTCAAGTCAAAATCAAATTTTTACTAGCATTAATTGCACAATCTCTTGCCACAATTAATGCTAGCCATAAATGTTCCACCAACCTTATATGAACAATGTTAGGTCAATAATTATATCTCTATATTACCAACAAACCATCCATTTAAAACCATAAATTTCAAGTCTAACATGATTTCCCCTAAGTTCTAAAACAAAATATACTCTCTCAAGTCATACTTCATTTAACACTTCAAGTGGTGATCAAGCACTTGTATAATTTAAAGCAAGATGAAAATCCATACATAAACATTCATTAAATACATCAAAGGAAGGAAATACAAGAGTCAATCCATCAAATGGTTCAAAGTAACCCTAGAAAAGGGGTTTAGTTACGCATGAGTAAATAAGAAATGAAAATAGAAATTAGAACAAGAATCATTGCAGAAATTAGAGAAAAGGGAAGAAGAAAAGAAACCAATATCACAACTTGAATCTCTCCAAGATTCTCCAAGCTTTCTAGCTCTTCCCCACTCTCTCCTTAAGCTCCAAAATGTGCCCTAAATGCTCTGTGTCCGTTTCTGTTCGCATTAAATGTCCTTTATTTCCTTCAGACAGCGTTAATTAATTGAAACGCGCAGCATCAGATGTTTTACACGGCGAAAATTGGCTCAGAGAATGCATACACTCGCCGTGGACTTCGCCGCGGCGAAGTCACGGTGAGCGTACGTTGCTTCTGGTTCCTTGCCTTCTTGTCATCACTCATTCTTCATTCCAGCGCCACTTGTATCTCTTTGGTTTTCTCTCTTTATCACCTCTTCCTGTACAAGACGGAAAGAGGGTTGATGAGCTTTTTACACTTAATAACATTCACACACAAATTTTTACGCAAAGAATTATTAAGCTCTAAATTTCATGCATAAACGCTTTCTTCTTCATTTAGGATTTTCTTTGAATTTTTATGTCCATTTCAAAACATCACTTTCAAAAATATATACAAAAATGGGGACAAATGTGATGAAATATGTGAAATTTAGGAGCTTATCAATTTTACCAAGCTCCATGTCTTACACTCACACTTAAAGGTCTACAATGTCAGATTGTACACTCAGTTATAGAGTATATTTTCCCCTTGTTTCTTTTTCTAAGGGTTTCTCTAAAACCTTGACTACTAGACAATGCTCACTTAAGGACATTTCCTATTCAGATACTTCACCTAGCAAACTTTGTTTTTCTTAGTTTGATTATTTGCTCTTTACCAATGTTGAATACTCACGACTTTTATGATAACAAAAATTTGAAGATTGTGCTTAACATATCAAAGAATTCCAATGTTGAAGATTCATCAAGATATTAACTGAGTATCCTCTTCACTTGTAATGATAGTTGGTTGGTCAGCTTGATCAAAAGCTTTTCTAAATATTCTTTTGAGTTTCATACTAAAATAATATGAGAGATAAGTATGTGATATCATGGCACTTATGATGGAAAGATTGGATAAATAATGCTCAAGCGATCTTATCCTTAATATAGTCTATCCAATGATTTACGTCTAATCCATGGAAACCTTTCAAGATTTTTATCCTGTATATTTTCAAGATGAAAACAAGTTCTTGATACCCCACTACTTTCTAACAAGTTTAGCATAAGCACTTGTGAAGTATAAGTTTCTCAATAGAACTCGAGAAGCAAAAACTCCTCCTTTTACTTGTAAGGTAACAAACTCTCACTCTTCAAACAAATAAAGATTACAGGTAATAAACTATCACCCTCTCTCCCTCTAAATAATTGAAAAAAAATTATTATAAATTTATTATTAAAGTACAAGAGAGTGCTTTAGTATGTTGCGTTCTTCTCTTTTTGCCTTATATTGACTCTGTCTTCAACGCACTTCTATTTATAGCTAATTGATCTTCATTTATCTAGTACACACCTTACTCCAGTCTTTAGACTCATTAATCTTCTCGTTGGTGCCTTCATCTTAATATTTTGAGTGCATCTAACGCTTATCAAAATGTTGTTTAAGTGAGTGAACTAGTCGTTGGACATTAAATCTCTTCTACCTATACAATAATATTTATTCCTTGAAAGTAATATTTTATAAAAAAAATTATTATGAAGTTATAAAGGATTTGAACAAGTATGGAATCATATTAATTTATTAGGCATGCACAAACAAACTCAAACGCAATCATCTTTTACAATGGGGTTTAAGGCACAAGAAGCCCATAGTGCATTACCAACAGCCCATTACGGTTTCCGTACACATCAAACAAGGCCATCAAACTATAATTTTAATCTCTAAATTTTCCTTTGTCTCATGTCATGTGCCTTGAATATCCATTATCTACGTACCATTTATTGCTTTTTGAAGCTTTTAGGCATGCTTATAGAAGATGAAGTCAAGTATTTAGGTACTCATATTTTCTTGGTTCCCAAATAAAAAGTTAATTAAATAAAAATACACTGTACTTTTGTAGAATTCTATAGAGTAATTACCTTTTTTCCTAAAAGGAATAATTAATTTATGTAGATATTCTCTGTTTTTTTATTGTATCTCTTAAGTTTACTTGCCCTAAATATTTGTTTTGATACACTTTCTTTATCATAAATATATTTAGTATTATTTTTCACAAAAATTAACTACTTTAATTTACATACATATATATAGGTATGTATGCCTATATATAATCTCCATGACTCTAAAACAATATGATAGCTAGACCCAAAATAATTTTGTTGAGAAATCAAAAGGAAGTCAAATAAATTGGGTCATGAGAGATTTTAGGTAAGAAGCGGGGGTAGTTAGGACTTTTTATTGTTATTTAAATTTAATCGTGATTTCTCTAATCGCAAAAATAATCCTCCCGTCACTTCTATCAAAAGAGCTTGTGAAATCCAAATCACAATAGGTTGTTCTCTATTGTGATGTTAAAATGAATACCCAAACAACATTAATTAAACATTAAGTATTATTTTTTGGTTCAATTAGGCTTATTTGAGCCTCCATTGCTTAACAAAACTGGCACATTGAAGTTTTAAGGCTTCTAGTTGATTATGTTGTTAGTTATTGGACTAGTGAGGTTAGACTAAGAGTTTGTATAGTTTATATTTTTCTTAAATATTTGATGTGGGGAGAATAAGGTTAAGCTTTTCTTGTAAAATTGGATTTATAATATTGAGTATGTTAAATCCAAACTTTATGATTTTTTTAACTTATTGGAGCTTAATGGATTCGCGTTTTGAGGTGTATGATGAAATATAAATATTAAAAAATTTTGGGATAAAATTTGAGTGTTGAATTTTTATTTAATTTTTTTTTTTTGAAGAGATTGAGGAGATAGTTATTATTGAATGACTCTAAGAAGTGAGAAAGAATTAATGAAAGAGAAAGATGTGCGGGTAACAATAACTTGAGGTATAGTTGATTTATGGGATTTTTCCAAAGGAGTTGAAGTGAGCAAATTTTGGGGGTTTTAGGAGGGACAGAGTAAACTTTTATTATCAATTATTTTAATGAGTGAAATAGATAATTGGATGATAGAAATATGATTGAGATAGAGACATTTTGTTATGGTAGTGAATTGAGAAAATTGGAAATTTTGTTTGATTAGAGTAAGTAGAGCTGTAGAGGTTGATGATTGGCTTAGATAAGTTGCTTGAGTTATTGGAGTGATAAAATTGATTATTTTTTTTAGCATATGGCTTGATTCTATTGGTACTTTCTACCTATTTTGGTGAGAGGTAATCATTTTTCACGCATACTCGTACGGTGATTGTGAGTGATTTTGAAGTACATGAACTATTGAAGTGCATTGGACTTTAGTCCATCGAAGGTTAATAGGATGGAAGACAATCGACGATAGAGTAATGATCATAATAGGGCAAAGCCATTGCGAATTCTCTTTCAAAAGGGAATTTTTGAAGTGTCCTCGTTGTAAGATCACTAGAGCGAGGGCATAGCGAATAAGCAAAAAAAAGGGTGTCTTAGGAGGGTTTTCACTGTGGTGAGGCCATGACGAACAAAATTTTTAAAGGTAGTGTTTTGGTGTGTATTCGGTGTGGACTTGATTGGGCAAGGCCACGACGAGCCCAAATAGGCAGAAGGCTAGTAATTTGAGCTTATTTTCCATGGACTCGTTGGAGCAAGGCCACGACAAAGCAAATCTTACTAGAAAACCTTAAAAATAGGCGTCCTCGTCCTGGACTCATTGGGGTGAGGTGACAGCAAAGGATATTAGAGCCAATAAATAGGAGTTTTGACATTCCAAAAAAATTAAAAGAGAAAAAGAGGGAGACCAAAAGGAGCTCAGCTAGGGCATAGATATTTAAGAGGTTTGAGGAGTTGTTTATGCTATCTAACACTAAGGTAAGATCCCTTAATATATGTTCTCCATTTCTCTTCTTATTTTCCAAGGTTTGAGATAGTTGGAGTTTAGTGTTTTTGAGGAATTTTTATAAGTAGTAAGGTTTAACCCAATGTTTGGTTAATGAAGGGTTCATTGAGGTTAGATAAGAGATTTAATCAGTTTAGTCCGATTGATTTTGAAGTTATATGAATTCATTGACGTAGGGTTTTATTATAGATGCACTTTTAGCTAAGCTTTGATATTATGGTGGTTCCAAAAGGGGTTTGGTCATTAGGTCATCTTAATATGAGTTTTAATTGATATTTAATTGATTTAGATTTTGGCATAAGCTTGATTTTTCAGAAGGTGTATGTTGAGGATGGATTCTATGAAAGTTGGAGGTTTGAGTTGATTGATACAACTGAGAGTAATTATGGGTTAAAACGCATGTTTGGGACTACATAATCCTAGCAAAAAACCAAGACAGGAAATTGAATCCCTATGGGATCAATTAGGACTTTTGAGGGGACTAAGTTCCTTAATTGCTGCCATATCACTTTATTAGATTATAATCTCATGCGATATGGTTTACTGTCCAGATTGATTGTGGTTGGTTTGATCATAGGGAAAACATGGTATATTGTGGTTCTAAACCTTGGTCTACATGAGGTAACCACTTTCCACTTATCTTATTTGTTTGCTTGTGAGAGGTTTGTGAAATAATGGTTGGACGGGATTAGAATTATTATAAGAAATGATATGTTAATTGTGAAAATAAGTTTTGTGGGATCATATGATAATATGTGATGAGATGTGTGTTGAAAGAAGTTTTTAAAGGAAATGATATGTTTTCACTTCTATAAATATTTCTATTTACTGTTCATGAGATGACTAGTCAATCATTTGTTGTTGTATGGTTATAGTTGATTGATTGGTGATTGAAAAAGAACATTATCACATGATAAGACCCCCAATAAACTCATTGTGTGGTTAAGTCCCGAATGGAATAGGTCGTTTGGCTTGTCATCCTTGAAAAAAGGATAGGCCTTGAGAGGTTATATAGTTGGTTCCCAAAGATAGGGAATAGTTATTTAAGACTTCTGTGCACGTCTCTCTTATTAAGGAGATAGACCCACAGGTTTGGATGCAAGATTATGCATATTTTTTGAAGAGGAAGATTAATAACTTTTATGATATTGATGTGAATAGAGATTATGTGAAATATTCATAGAATTTTTAAAATTTCACTTGATACCTCATTTGCACACACTTACATATATAATAAGTAGTTAAGTGTGTTACTGAGATATTGTCTCACCCCTTTGCTTAGCATTTTTCATGTGAGAATTCTCAAGCATGACCATCTAAGAAAGCACTGTGGACCAACTAAAAGCATAGTGTGAGGATACATCCTAAATATTTGGTATAAAAGCATCGATAATACTTTGTTATGAATTTGGACAACTGTTATTCTTTTGTGCAGATGATCATTTCGGCGAGAGGCCTGGTGTATGTAGTTGGATTATCATTTTGTGAGTATTACAAGAGTATATTTTGGATGCATACATGAAAATTATTTTGGTTTTTAATTGATTTTTAGTTGGGGCCTTAATGAGCTTAAGAACAAGAGCTATGATGATGTCATGAACACAAGGAAGTTTTTATAGTAACCATGTTGGTTAGTTGCTTTTTCTAACATGGTTTGTATATTTAAAACCTTGCAATGAAAATTTGTTGTCCATGTTAGTGCCAATCTTTAGGAAATCTCTTTTCTAGCATAGATATCTTTGTTTGTTAGAATAACTATTTTAACCATGATAATGATTTATTTTGGTATGTTAAACTCTTTTTTATCATGGTTAGGTAATCTAAATAATGATGGCCAAATGATAGTTATAATAGGTTTATTATGAAATTATGGAAATGATTTTTTAGTACATCTCGTCAACTTTAGGTTGTCTGACAATTAGATAGGAAGTCCATGATGTCTTGTTCTTTTAGAGCAAAGGAGATCATACAGTGCCAAATTCCATAGATAATTGAGCTTATCTTTTTGCTAAGCATAGCAATAACATAGTTGGTCGCTATATGTGCCAAAATATAATCACATAGGTAGTAGTGCAATATGTATAAAATGTCATACCAGTTCAAGAAGTACATTCAGAATTAAAATTACAACAAGTAAACATATTTACAAATTCATGTCCCTAGTAAGAAAAGGTTTTTAAGCCGCCTTGTTTAGATTGTTCATTGTAAAGAAGATTCACAAAAATATGCCAGGTGGAATTTTTACAAATGATGGTAGAGTTTTAAAATTAGTATTGCATACAACCATTTTGAAATACACTTTCTAAATTGGGTGTTATTATAATCAATCTTAAAAATATGAAGAAATTCCTGAAAACCTTCATTCATGGTTTTAGTATAGCTTTGGCTAGCTAATAAAAAAGTTTTAGTAATAAATATATGGTTTAGGTGAAAATATGCTTATAAAGTACTCTACCATGCGCATCTAAAACAATAAAATTTTATTAAGGGTAAAAGTACACATGAAAGTTTCAAAGTGGTGCAAAAATGTTAGGGCCATTAAATCAACCAATGCTGACCATTAAGCAAACATGTTAGTCAATAAAATGATGTAAAAGTACATATGAAGTTTTTGAAATAGTGCAAAAACGTCATGAAGTCCAGTCAACAAACATTAATTGTTTAACAAACAGTCATCACATGTGTTGCACAACGTTTTCAGTCACATTAGCCCAATCCACTTCTATAGGGCCTTCTAAATGACATAATAGCATGACAACCCTCTCATATTCTGTAAAGGACCATTTAGTAGCGGATGGGGCCATTGGGAGCAAAAGTGTAATGTAATGCATGCATGTGGTGACCATTTTCTAAATAACCAATATTGGTTGACTTAACAGCCATGATGATTTTGCACCATTTTATAACCTTCATATGTACTTTTACACAATTTTCTTGACTAACGTGTTAAAGGATCAATATTGGTTTGACCTAATGGCTCTAGGATTTTTGCATAATTTTGAAAACTCTGTGTACTTTTGTACCCAAGGAAATTTTATGGTTTCAAGTATGCATGTTGATTACATCATGGTAGATTTGTACATTTACCCCTTAATTTATTACTAACACTTTCCTATTCTCTATCCAAAGTTATGTCAAACCTAGTATGAAGGATTTTAAGATTTTTTTTTTTGGGCGAAATAACTTTGTCAAGGCCCAAAAGCTTATCCAGACTTGTCTTAAATAGGAAAATAAGATATCAAAATAAATCTATAAAATTCAAAGATTTTTAGGGGACAAACCACCCACAATTCTATATCCCACACAGTTATATGCGTCCAAAAAAAGGAGGGTTAAAAAATCTTAAAAAGAGGAAAATTATATGTAGTTCACTTGTGGTTGCAGTGTGCGGCCATTGAGGCTACCATTGGCAATATGTGCCGGTTAGTCATGCTCCAGGTCATCCTTTATTGATTGGCTTATTGTGCCAAGTGGCTAGTTTACCAGTTTAGGTTGACTAACTCAATTGGCAAGTTTGATCAAGTCACTTGCCCGACTTTGATTGATAAACTTTAGGTTAATCAACTAAAATGAAGATGGCAAGAATTAAAGACAGAATTTATACTGGTTCGGTCCAATTATTGACCTACATCCAGTTCTCCAACCAAGTTGGGTTCCACTAGTGACTCAGGATTAACACAGGTTCCTGAATACCGTTACAACAGAGAATTTTGTCAGTAAGATTTCACTATCTCACCAAATTCTCTTCCCCTTACACTTAGTAAGATTACAACCCTTTCTTTTAGGATCCCACTATCCCAAGGAAATCACACAATGAAAGGGTTACAGATTGACAAGCTTGCTCACTCACTTGAGCTGATAAAATTACAATTTGAAGAACATATGAGAGAACTCAGAATACTTGGATTGAATGCTGTTTGAATTGGTAGTTAGATAGCACTTAATTCTCTGCCTTCCAAGTTTCAACTTTAAGGCTTTTATATCGTCTTTGAGAAATTTTTCCATTGAAGCATTATAGCCGTTGAGAGAGTTGGTTGATCAGGAGAGCTGATGATGTTTCTGTAGATGCAATTAATGCTTCAAAGTAGTTTTAGAGTATTTTAGTGTTGTGTTGCTCCCTCTCTTGCCGAATTAAGATATTGTCCAGTGAAGTACAAGTAACGACTTTCTGTTTCTCTCTGTTTCTGTGTTGAGGTTGGTTTTTTGTCCAACATAAACGTCCTGAAATAAGTCATGTAAAATCTTCCAAATATAAAGTTAGTTAGACATGAGAAGAGTAATTCATTTTGAAATTTTCAACGTGTCAATCGATGGCTAGATGACCAATAGATTACTACTCATGTTCACCACTCGATGGCCTTTAGGTTGGTTCTGTTTTCCTTCAGATTGTTACCTGCAACACTCAACGGAAATATTAGATGTCGAATAATTTCAGCGTATGTCAATCGATTGGCTAAGTCTCTAAATCAATTGCTCACCATCCCATTGATGTATTTCACTTTTCTTTAAAATCAAGTAACAATCGATTGCTCATCGATTGTTGGTGACCAATTGATTGCCTTACTTCCAATCGATTGGTCTTCTGCCTGTTCACTTTGAAAAATAAAGATAAACAATCGATGGGTGTAGCAAATAATTGATTGAGCCATCTGATAATCGATTAAAACTTGGCAGTCGATATGCCATCGATTGCTGTGACAGAAATTCAATCAGTTGGATCTGGAGTTTACCGATTGCTTCTTATCTTGGCTTTTAAAAACTTGTTTCAAGATATTTTCTAAGTTAAGATGTCCATAATATTCATAGCCTAAGTCATATTTGGTTATCATCAAAATTCTAAGGTTCAACATAAAAATGTTACTCTTCATGTTTGGAATAACAATTAGAAAAGTGAATTATTTTCAATATGACTTATACATAAGTAAGATTGGATATAAGTCAGATTGTGTAATGAGATTTATGTTTGGATTGACAATAATCGAAATGACTTTTTACAAACTAAACTAGTTTTGATTAGCGGTTTTAAAAGTAGCTTTTACATATATTGTAACAATTTTAAGTAAAATATTAAAATTAAAATCATTGAAAAAAATATTTTATTAAAAAACTCAAAATATTTTTCTGGTCCTATTTATAAGTTACTTTATCATATTAATACAATATAAGAAAATTATTCTTCTAACATGATTATTTTAGAGAGTTATGTAACATATATATTATAATTAAATAATTTATTTAATATTTTTAATCTCTACAAATTAGTCAACTAGCTCTTATATTTACAATCAAATGTAATATTTTTTTCTTTCTCCTTCACAGCCAAAAAGTATAAGTCATAAGTCTTAAGCCAAATGTAAAACCCATTTTAAGTGCTTTTTAATAAAATAAGCACTTAATTCCCCATTTTAAGTCAATCCAAACAGATTTGGATGTCTCACATTTAATATTATTTTATTTAAAAAAATATCTTAATGGGCATAGAATCCAAAATGAATATAATATATCAATTATCATTTAAAAAAAGGAATTTTTCATTTAAATATCATCCATTAAAAAAATGTTGTATTTTGATCGTCTAAATTAGATTTGAACAGTCCAAAGTAGACGAGCTCCCAAATACCCATCAATTAATAAAACTATTTTAGGAAGATAAAATATTCATATATTAAGAATATAAGATACTCCATAATACCCAACGATTAATTTTGATAGAGTTATCTCAGTATCTCCCAATACCTTAATTAATGAGATAATATATTATTTTAAAATTTTAAACACATTAAATCAAGTAATATGTTTGAGATATCTAGATTATTTGCATAATATAAATTAATACTCTTATTTAATTTGTATTATATTTAATTCGATATCTATTTCCGTTCTTGCCCATGAAGAGCCGATCCCTAATATAACAATAACATTTGTAAAGGACTGATTTATTATTAACAAAATTTTCGAATCAACTAGCCGGCTAACTTGCCTAGCTTGAATCTTGTAGGCTTGGCTTGTACATAACATCAATGCAGACACATACTGAAGCATACTCAATAATCTATTGTTTGATGACAGGGGACTTTCAGTTTTTAATACGACAATATTTTAATCAAGTTATTACACTATAGAAATGGCGTCTCTGAAATTTCAGATATGTATGAATAAAAGATTTCAGAATACATGTAAGGCCTTTCAGAATTAAATATCTCAATCTGCCCATTTGTTTCTGAACATCCAGTATTGAAGTCACTTCAAGAAATCGGTCCATTCTTTTATTTAACACAACTACTTTCATGTTTGTTTGACAAGAAAAACCGGATCTCATCTGCCTTCTCTCTTTTGGATTTTCTACAATGCATTTTTTATTTTCTTTTCTTCTATTTTCTATTTTTCTTTCTGTTTTTTTAAACGGTAGTCCCTCATCTCACAGCTCCTTTGACAATTATTGACTAAAAACAAAGAGTGTATGTTCTTTTCCACAAGTTGAAACAAAGTTTGCTTTTTAATTTGATGTATGGTGGACGAGGCATGCGGTACCTTTTTTATCATGTCATATATCTATATATATATATATATATATACTTTTTTTTTTTGGACTGAAATATATCTATATACACACACACACACATGTATATGAGGTGTTTTCTCTAGAATTTGATCTGTAACTCTTTGACCATACAGCTACAGCTTATTAATGATGTAAAATAACATTTAAAGGATTGATCGAGTTGACATATCCAATAAGGATGTACATGGTATGAAGTATGTTATGATAACTGATCGATAAGCTTCTAATATTTCAGTTTATTCACTTGAAGCACAATTCTTCCTTCATATATGAGGGGTAAAAAACATTAAAATTGTACTATCATCTTCAATTTCAAAGAGAACTGTAAATTCATTGCTATTATACTCACTCCAGTCCAGAATATAAATTACTTTTAAAAGAATGCTTTAACCCGCACAGTAAGTGACTTGAAGAGTAACAAATGCATTTATTTATGGGTGGAGAGTATATGTGTTAATGTTGTCGCATTTTATACATCATTGATTGAATTATAAGGGTAAAGTATACATTTGGTTCTATATACTTGCATCAAGTTTGATTTTGACCCTTAAAGTTAAATACTCTTAGTTTTTTTTTTTCTAATACTCAATTTTATTTAACAAAAAATACTGACTCAATAAATTTATATATTGATTTTGTAGTTAGATGATGACTAAATATGCTTAAATTTTAATTATGTATTATAATAATTTTTATGTTTTAAAATTTAGCCATTTCTTATCATAATTTAATTATCCAATCACTCTTTAGATTTATGTAGTCACCATTTTTTGTTAAATGAAAGTGACGATGTTAACAAAAAAGTATTAAAAGTGCAATTTTTAAACTTAAAAGAATAAGATGAAAATTGGTGTAAATATAAAAGATAAAATGTATATTTTAGAAAATTAGTAATTAATAAACCATTACACTCCTTACAATCCTTCCGATTGAGAGTAATAAGATAATTAAAACGAAGAAAGTAAAACAAAAAAAAATATTCCTTATTAAAGACAAGGGATACAACAATAACAACAACCAAGTCCTATCCCATTAGGTGGGGTCGGTTACATGGATCACACGACGTCATTGTACTCTATCATTAACCAAATCCTTAGATATATTATTCACTAAAAGATATCGCTCTACAACTTCCCAAAAATCTACTTTATGGGCAAGTAAATTATTAATTGTTTTATGTTTTGAGCAAAAGATAGCTTTCCACATGTACTAGTAGCTCTATTAAAAACATTATGTACTCGTAGCTAGTAGATATTTGATAATATATAAAAGTCCGCCGTACGCCTATAAGCAGTTATGAATTTGATTGAGAGGAGTTAGTCATAAATATAATACATATTTCTAACCTTTGTAAAGTTTTCCCCAAAGTATCCATATTATATCTTAGCCAACAATAAACATGTAAAAGAGAGAAAGTAAGTGAATGAATCAAAGATGGTGAGGGTGTTTTAGAAAAATATATGATTTTTACTAACTTAACTAACACTATTAATATAATCAAATTAAATAAATATATCTTATATTTAAGATCATGTGTGGTATTTACGGACGACAAATTATTCACTTTGTAGCATAGGATAAGTATCTTCCTTCATTTCTTAAAGGTAAAAGGATTTTAAAAACATTGTATTACAAACTTCATTTTTCAAGGAGGCTTTTTTTAACGAGTTAATGCAATCTTTAGTTCCTTAAATTTGCCCATATTTTGATTTTGATCTCTCAAGTTTCAAATAGGAAGTTTTAGCTTCTCAAGTTTCAAATAGGAAGTTTTAATTCCTCAAGTTTTATTTGCCTTAAAACATTGGTCCCTATATATTAATAAAAAGGTGGATCATTTTGTCCCTAGATAATAGGAAGTTTTATTTTCTTTAAAACATTGGTACCTACAGATTAATAAAAATTAGGATCATTTTATCCCTAGAAGGACCATAGCCTTTTGTTTATAGCTTGAAAGACCAAACCAAATTGGAGGCGAACTTTAAGGGCCAAGATTATACTAACCCTCGATAAAAGCATTAAGACAGAAGTTAATGAGGAAGAATTTTAGATACTGGATACTTTTTTATCTGATATGTGTATGTGTGTGTATATTATATAGATCTTGCTTTGGTGCCATTTTTTGGACTCCACGGTGTATTTGTTTTCTTTTTTCTTTTAATGGCGTTTTTTTCTCTTTGATGGCTAGAAAACAGATTTATATATATACTCCCTCTGTCCCTAATATAATGTCTAACTTTATGAATTATCTTGTCCCAAAATATAAGGTTCTATTTAACTTTTTTGGGTAATAAATGTGTTTTTCTTCATTTTACACATGTATTAATTTTCTCACACATTCTCTTTCATCTTCTTTTCATAATTACCATCTCTATTACTCATTCATAAATAATGGCAACTTTGGAAAAAAGGATATATTTTCTACACATGTATTGTTTTTAACTAACTTTAACTAATTTTTTAGGAAACCACAATTCGATTAAAAAAATCTTATATATTGGGACCTAGGAAGTATTTATAAGATTCTTATGTTGAACAATACCAATGCAAATTTGGTGAAATTATTCAAACAGATTTTTAAGTTGTTGATCTGAGGTAGATTTTCGACATTGTTGTCCTTGAAAATTGTTGCAATTTACATATGATTACTTTTCTTACCAAGACAACTAATTATTGTTATGGTGGAGGAAATGTAAAAAGCAAGTACCCATAAACTTTTATTCAAAGTTCACCAAACACCGCATATTTTTGGGAGTTGCGAAACCACACATAGATTTTCCCCCTCTTTATTCATAACAATAGTGTGGACTTTTATTTCAAAAAGGGGGAAATTCCAGAAATAGACCCTCGAATTACCAAAAGGACACTTCAGTACAACGAATTTCGGAAAGGACGAATCAGTACAAATCCGTATAGTGACTGAATTGTCTTTTAACAAATTTAAAGGAAATGTCCAAAATGCCCCTGGTTCAATTATTTTATTTTTTTTAATAATTGCCCACAACCACCACCTGCGGTGGGGCCCGCCAACGTCGACCGCCGCCGGGCGATGGGTGGTGGCGGGCCCCACCCCCTCCACGTGGCATGTGTCCCTTGTAAAAAAGGAACACAAAAATGTGGGGGGTGAGAATCGAAGCCACCCCCTCCACTTGACCACCAGGCCACCAAGTCCTCTCATAATATATATTACAAAAGTAATATATATTATATGGCATTCTTTTTTAATATTTTCCCAGAAACGTTTAAGGGATTCCCAACTTCGCATAAGGGATTCCCAACTTCTGTCAAGGGATTCCCAACATGTACATTACCATTTACCAACTTCCAAAATACTTCACCAACTCTTCCTCCTTGTTACTAGAACCGTTCAAAGAATTCCCAACTTCGCATAAGGGATTCCCAACTTCTGTCAAGGGATTCCCAACATGTACATTACCATTTACCAACTTCCAAAATACTTCACCAACTCTTCCTCCTTGTTAACAGAACCGTTCAAGGGATTCCCAACTTTTGTGAAGGGATTCCCAACTTCTGTCAAGGAATTCCCAACTTCTCATAAGGGATTACCAACATGTACATGACCATTTACCAACTTCCAAAATACTTCACCAAATCTTCCTACTTGTTAAATGGTAATGTACATGTTGGTAATCCCTAATGAGAAGTTGGGAATCCCTTGAAAGAAGTTGGGAATTCCTTGACAAAAGTTGAGAATCCCTTATGAGAAGTTGGGAATCCCTTGAACGTTTATGGTAACAAGTAGGAAGATTTGGTGAAGTATTTTGGAAGTTGGTAAATGGTCATGTACATGTTGGGAATCCCTTAACAGAAGTTGGGAATCCCTTAACAAAAGTTGGGAATCCCTTCACAAAAGTTGGGAATCCCTTGAACGGTTCTGGTAATAAGGAGGAAGAGTTGGTGAAGTATTTTGGAAGTTAGTAAATGGTAATGTACATGTTGGGAATCCCTTGACAGAAGTTGGGAATCCCTTATGCGAAGTTGGGAATCCCTTGAACGGTTCTGGTAAAAAGGAGGAAGAGTTGGTGAAGTATTTTGGAAGTTGGTAAATAGTAATGTACATGTTGGGAATCCCTTGACAGAAGTTGGGAATCCCTTATGCGAAGTTGGAAATCCCTTGAATGTTTCTGGGAAAATATTAAAAAAGAATGCCATATAGTATATATATTACTTTTGTAATATATATCATGAGAGGACTTGGTGGCCTGGTGGTAAGACCACCAGGCCGCCAAGTGGAGGAGGTGGGTTCGATTCCCACCCCCCCAACATTTTTGTGTCCCTTTTTTACAAGGGACACATGCCACATGGTAGCCCCACAACGCGACACGTGACGCTCTGTGAGGCTGCCACTTGGAGGGGGTGGGGCCCGCCGCCACGTGGCGCCGGGCCACCACCCACCGCCACGCGGCAGTCGACGTTGGCGGGCCCTACCGCAGGTGGTGGCTGTGGGCAATTATTAAAATAAAATAAAATAATTGAACCATGGGCATTTTGGACTTTTCATTTTAATTTGTTAAAAGACAATTCAGTCACTGTACAGATTTATACTGATTCGTCCTTTCCGAAATTCGTTGTACTGAAGTGTCCTTTTGGTAATTCGATGGTCTTTTTCTGGAATTTTCCCTTTCAAAAAGCTTTAATTGGCCCTCTTACTGTAAATTTAAAAATTTTATATTAAAATTGGGCATGCTTTCTAAGCATTTAATTGCTGGGTGAGTATTTTAAATTTGAAAAGTCAACATTTTTTATTAGTGCAGCTAATGATGTTAAGTTTAAAAGACTGAAAATACATTTTTTACAGAGATATTAAAACTTGATGTAAATTTATAGAATCAAGCGTGTTTTTTAGCCTTCTCTAATCTTCTCTTCTCTCTAACATACTACTACTTCCATCTATATTGTTTTGAACTAAATTCACATAGGGAAAATTCCAAAAAAAAGACCCTCGAATTACACAAAGGATAGTTCAGTACAACGAATTTCGAAAAAGACAGTTCAGTACAATGACTGAACTGTCCAAACCCAAATTTAAAGGAAATGTCCAAAATGCCCTTTGCTACAACTAAGTTGGGAATCCCTTAAGGGAAGTTGGGAATCCCTTAAGGGAAGTTGGGAAGGCTTATGGGAAGTTGGGATTCCCAACTTCCCATAAGGGATTCCCAACTTCCCTTAAGGAATTCCTAACTTAGTTGTAACAAAGGACATTTTGGACATTTCCTTTAAATTTGGGTTTGGACAGTTCAGTCATTTGTACTGAACTGTCCTTTACAAAATTTGTTGTACTGAACTGTCCTTTGTGTAATTCGAGGGTCTTTTTCTGGAATTTTCCCTTCACATAGTAGTCTCCACTTTACACCAATAAATTCTTATATTAAAGTGATAAAATCATACATCTAGATTTTTGTTATCAGAAAATCATACATGTAGATTAAAATAGATTTTTTTTTGTATTACACTACTTTGTATTTGAACTATAAAAATTGAAAACTTTGAATGACCATGAATTGAATAAAATTTTTATTAAAGAAAAAATCTTTTAAATTTTTATGGGAGTTTTATCGATGGCTTTTATTTATTTTCAAATTAAAGGTATTCAAAAAATATTTCAAAAAATTAATAATCCAATCGGAGTTTTGAACTATATAAAGAGAATATATTAATATATTCTTTAGAGTTGCATGCAAAATCTTTGAAATCTTGTTGACATTATGTGCAATGATTACCTCTAAAAGAAGTTTTCTAAATTAAAGTTGCTGAAGTTCTATTTCTTCTTTTCGATAGTGCTCAAGTTCTATTTCATATCAATTTGTTCTATTTCATATAAATTATGTTACCAATTTAATGGATTACCCTTGTTTTTTATTGAAATGTAAATGTTATAACATTTTATTATGAAACTTAGATATATCTGATTTCAAAAAATGTCAGAGAGATATGATAAGAGATCGAATTGATAAATTACGGTACATCCCATACCATGAACCCGTCCCAAAATTTCTTAACGTGGTAGTGCAATTACATGTTATACTAATTAGTTGAATTATAAAATTTCGGGTGTTTTTTAAATTTTGTATTGTTTTTAAACTTAGTGATTTAGAAATCCTATGCTTAATTAGATTCAAAATTTAATATTTAATAATCATATCTCTATGTTATATCACTTCTTTTTAATAGTACCTTCTCTTTCTTAAAGATTTTAAAATATTAAATATGACTATTATAATTAATGAATATTATTATTTTACATTAATTAATTAATTAAGAATTTATTAATGTTGTCATTACATTAAATGATAACAAATATTTGAAATAAGATAACAAAGTTCGGCACAATTGGCAGCCAAATTGGTGTAATATGGTTTCAAGTGTTTAATATATCGTTGACTAGGGGCCTGTTTAAATTAGCTTATGGAGAACACTTTCTGAGAAAAAAGCTCCAAAAGCCCTTTTAGAGAATAGATTCAGGAGAATAGCTTATGAGATTTTAGAAAAAAAAATAGCTTCTGGTAAACCTAGTTTTTCTGTCTCGAACCCAAGTTTTCAGACAAAAAAACTATTTTGAAAAAGCTAGCAGTGTTTGTCTGGTATAACCAAAACCTATATTTTGACAGTTAAAAGTTATTCTTAAAAACTGTGAATGTTTGTCTCATCTGATTTTGAAACCTAGGTTTCGGTCAAAACCTAGCTTTCAGAAGTGATTGCCAAACAGGCACTAAGTGTGGGAAAAAAACCATGTTAGGAGAGGTAAAGCCTATTCTATGATCTTCACCCTTTGAAAGGGATTAATTCTTAACCGTCGGTTGGGAACAAAAAAATATGTACATATGGAATAGAGTTAAAAAAAAGTGTATCAGTCTTAAAGTGCATCTGATACAGAAAACTGGAAAAAAGAAAAAAAAAAACATCTTTGTGGATCATGTCACATATTCAATTCCTTTTATCATTCGTGTGTTTATGGGCATGATAGTTTACAATGTAGATAATAATAAAGTTCCCCCACATGCAGTTATGAACTTGGTTGTGATAAAGGCAAACAGAAAAGTTCAGAACTTTTTTAGTGTTATTATATAAAGGCAATTTTTGGGCGCTCAAATAATTAATGTGATAATACTTTTGAGTATTTTAGAAAGGTAAAGGTGCAATTTTAATAACGAATAATTAGTCAGGTGCACTTAGCAGAAAAATGAATTTTGTGAACATATTTTGGTTATGAAGAATAAAGCTATGTTTGGTAACGCCGTTAACTTGACCTACGTTGACCGTTAAGTTTTCCCTCAGAAGCTGATGTGGCAGAACTGAAAATTTTAATTATGGACTAGTGGTAATTTAAGAAGTGATTTTGTGATTAATTAAGGAGTTTTGAGAGTTTTATAAATAAACTCAGGAAAATGAAAGTTTTTTTTTTTTTTTGGACTTTTAAAGGCCTAGTTTCTCCTTTTAGGAAAATTAGAGTTAGAGGAATTACTTTTGGACCCAAAAGGGATTATAGTGGAAAGAAATCCTTAGCCAATAATGAAGAAAATTTTTAAGTATTGAAGAGATAATTTTTGGCCCAAAGAATATATCATATTGAGAAGATTTAAGGACCTGATAGAAAATTCTTTACCTAATCTATTATATTTTTCTTTAGGCCAAAAATTATCCCTCAATTCTTAAAAATTTTCTTCATTACTAGTTAAGAATTTCCTGCCATTATAATCCCTTTTGGGTCCAAAAATAATTCCTTTAACTCTAATTTTCCCAAATTAAGGGAGAAATTAAGCCTTTAAAAGTCCAAAAAAAATTCCATTTTCCTAAATTTATTTATAAAACTCTCAAAACTCCTTAATTAATCACAAAATCACTTCTTAAATTACCACTAGTCAGAAATACTTTTTCCAGCTCCGCTACATCAGCTTTTGTGGTCAAACTTAAACGTCAACGTAGGTCAAGTTAACGGCATTACCAAATTTACGCCCAGTTTTATTCTTCATAACCAAAATATGTTTGCAAAATTTATTTTCCTGGTGAGTGCACCTGACGAAATTGTTTCGTTACTAAAATTGCTGCTTTACCCTTTTAAAAATACAAAATATTTGAATGATTGGTTCTTATTTTGCCGATGATGCAATTCCGGCTGCTACTGCTGCTATTACCGCCACATTCACTATTACTCTGACTACTGCTACTACGTAATTCACTCGTTTCACTCTCCAAGTTAGTCGAGTTTTAATCTATCAAATTAAAGGTAGTCAGTCATATCAGTATCTCTTTTTAACCCGCAAACCCCAGTATGATGCTTATTTTAACTGACATAATTCTACTATAAAACAGCGAAAAAAAAATAAAACATTAAGTGCAATTTTCTGGTGCAATGATAGTTTTTCAGCGCATGTTTGGCAATAACTTCTGAAACCTAGGTTTTGACTCAACCTATATTTCAAAGTAAAAAAAAAACACCCTCAACTTTTTCAGAATAGTTTTTAACTGTTAAAACCTAAGTCTCACTTAAACCAGACAAACAAACACTCACAGCTTTTCCAAAATAACTTTTTAGCTTGAAAACCTAGGTTTTGTTAGAAACTATTTTTTTCTACAATTTCAGAAGTTATTCCTCAAAATCTCTTCTTCAAAAGCACTTTTTCACCTTTTTTTCTCATAAGCTATTATTTAAAAACTAATCCAAACAAGCCGGGAGTCAGATTCCGTGTTAATTTTAATTATAAAAATGAATAAAACACACCTGCTTGATTGGCTTGCACTTAACACGTACGCAGTACATACCAACCACTCATACTACATATTGATGTATTCAAGGTAGACGTTTCCTTTGTCTAGTGAACTAGATATAATTTTATTATGATTACTTGTAATTCGACATTTCCAAGTTATTTAAGAATTATTAAACCAATTCAGGTAACTCTTTCATTGTAATTTTCTCCATCCACAATGTTCTCTTGCTTTTATTTAGACTCTTCCTCTCAACCCCATCACCATTCTTAATCGGGTACAAGAATTCTATATCCCATGCCTCCTTTGCATTCCAAAAATTAAAATAAAATCTACGCCTACGATATGTTTATGCAGATATATTGAACTCACTGCGTGGCAAAGCAATAGAAGCATTATATATAGAAATCTAGCTCCAGAGAAAATTATCTGCACCACCAACCAACTCAGCCGGTCCAAGCCAGCAAACTTCACAGGAATAAAGCGGTTTAAGAAGTACTACTAACAATTCTGAAATACAACCCTAACCCAATAACAAGTTTTTCTTTATCCTAGCTCATAATGATTTTGTGGTGGAACAGATAAGAGCTCCATCAAAGAAGTAAGCTTTGTCTCCAAAAGCAGAGGATAATCTCAGAGGATGCATGCCATGAATAAAAAAGTTAGGCAAGCTTCTAACACACCCATCCAATGAGCTCCTTTATCTACTACTCTCTTCAAGATAGCGGATGCCGCCTCCTGCATTCACCCCAAAGTCATCAGCCTTGCAAGAACTTTGTGGAACCAACGCAATGCATTTTTAGTAAAATTTTCTCTTAATCTATTACTGCCTCCAACCCCTATTACAGGAGCTAGTTCACAGTTGGGTTTGGTCAGAAATACAAGACCCCAATTCACTTTGTTCTCCATATTATCATTTTTTTCCTAAACTGTCCCTATTGATTGCATATGTTAAGAGAGTTCCAATCAAGGAAAAATTTCCATGCGAATGAATTAAGAGGATATTTTTGGAAAACCAATAAACATTTTTAAAAGATGATACAATTAATTTTATTAATCTACCCAAATTAGTTAAGTATATCCTATATTAAAAACCAGAGGTAGCACTTGTTATGATTCCTTCCCATTAACAAGACATAGCCCCAAACTAGTTTCGAATAAAGAACCCAAGAGAAAAGGGAAAATCGGGTTGGAGAAAAGCCTACTCAATATATTGAAGTATCCACACACCAAATACCTTAGGCAAAAAGAAAATTAATGGAATCAGGTATTGAGAACCAACCAGAAATCAAAACTTAACCACTTGTTGTGTCTTTGGGTATTATTGCCATTAAGTGACATCCAGATCAACTAGCATGCACAGCCAATATTTTGTCAAAGACAATCCAGTCAAATACTCCGTCCAGTCCCATATATAAGATCTATTTACCTAATTCGATTACTTTAAGGATGTTAGTTAAGTTGGTTAAAATCATATGATATAACCAAAACACTCTAACCATCTACCTATATTGTCACCCCTCTCTTGCTTGTTTATTAAAGAGCATGGGAAAAAATTGAAAAAAAATTAGATTTAGGACCAAACTAACCTCCCTAAATAGGTCATATATTTAGGACCGGAGGGAGTACTTTGTAGCACATAAAGTTCTCTCAAATTACCTTTTAGGTCGGCTTCGATCTTCCTCATAGTCCATCACTCCACCAGATTCAGAGTTGATCTCCTCATGCCCTCGAAAGTCAATGTCGGCCTGCTGACAGGGTGCAACTTCTGCCACACAGTAAGTAAGACACGTCGACCAATATATCCCAGCATTTGTATCAAGACTACATCTAATAACATGAGATCAAACAGTAAAGGAAAAAAGGCAGTTTTCTTAGCAAACAAGTCTCATACTTTTTTGTATTATCCTAGAAAGGACCGCCGCTGCCTCCAAAGTATTGCATAGAATAAATTTTAATTTAACCAAAAGACTGTAGAATATGTGTATTGCTAAGACATTAATAACTGAAGACTAATTTAATTAATTACCATGGTGAAAATAGTGCGTTTGGCAACATCCAAACCACAGAATGAAGCACAAAGCTTGTTCAAAACTTTTACAAGTTCAATTTTTTCCTGAGCGGCTCTAATATTTAAAATAAAATGAAGCCAGAAAACTCCTACATGGACATGGCCATTACATGTCTAGATTTTATACTTGTATTTTCCTATATATTCGTTTCCCTCCTTGATGATGATGGTACATGGTATAGCCTCATACTCTCTTTTGGAGACCAAGCTCTCCCGTGATCCCATTCAGATATGGATAGTAAAGATGTTAATAAAACAAAGGCAAACTAAACCTTTTAGTAGATTTGATTTTAACAAAATTTGGAATGACTCCATCAGTTCTACACCAACTCTTACGATGCAACCCAAGTCCAGAATAACATAAATATCATAGGCCAACTTATCAGCACCAACCAAACATAGAAAACTAATGTTTTTATTACTCTGTAAACCATACCCGTTAGATCAATCCCACACAACCTAATAAAGGGGAAACTGCCAATCACGATTCAAATTACATGCATGTTTCTGATGGGTCATCCTCTTATCCATGTGAGTAAAGAAAATCACCAACTATGAATATATAGGCATGATATAAAATTCAACCGACCTTGAAAATTAACTTCTTCATTTCTTCTGCCTTTTCTTCTACATCCTTCTTGTGCTTCTTGTCCAACTCACTCATTGTATCTGCCCATTTTATCTTTTCTTGAATTGAAGAAAGCATATTATCTGATGTAGACAACCTAGGTTTCCAATCAATATAAGTATTAGATGTGAAGCTAACCCTTAATGTTTTAAAACAGAAATTCCACACATGACTTTGGCATCAGAACAATGAAGAAAAAGAATAATGGAGATATTTATCATTTAGAGAAGCTAAAAGAAACATGCATCGATGGTTTCAAAAGAAATTGAATCCAGTTTACTAAGAAAAATGAAATGAAGATTTCCAAGCTTGATAACTGAAAGTTCAAACCAGCTATAGTGAAAATGGATTTTATACAGACTAAACTTTAAGGAAAACAGTATTTTTAGATAAAACCTCAGCAGAATGTGACTTAAAGCATTGATTTGAACTAATCCTATCTAGCAAGAAATTAAATGATCCCTATCACATTACAGTTGTGAAGTGTTGTCATATTTATCATCTCAATATGTCATCTAAGGATGTCTCCTGATACATGTAACTGATTTCCAAGTTGGAATATGGCTACAATAAGCTTTCTTCGCTAGAAGAATAGTGAACATTACCAATTAGAGAGTGTTTGTATCATATTTCCCAGATGACCAGGTCTCAAGTCCCTCCCTGCTGCAAATTGGACCTAAAGTTCAACCTCAGAGATCAGCAAATTTTCTGACACAGGATACAACAAATACAACAGCAGAAACGAAAAAGAAGCCAGACAAATTATGAAAGAGATCATGAGCTGGAACCTCAAAACATCTTCGCAGTTGATCCAGCTTTCCTCTTACTATGCCCTGATAAAAGCAATAAGGATTGACATTAGTCAGTTATTTATGAAAATAACTGTTTCCGAATTAACAACCCATTGAGAGATTTTTCCACACTACCAGAATAGTGTTAAAAAAAAGGAAATAACTCCAAAAAGATAGTTGTCAAATAGAAAATTTTAAAAAGAATCATCAAGTAACAATGACAATCATATTAATCTCCTATAATCAGCAAGTAATCTATAGCACCTTATTATTGAAGAAAATTGAAGAGTAATAAAACTCTGAGCAAAATTGTAAAACAAAAAGTCGATTTGTTGTTGGCCATTGGATATGCAAATCTCAACAAACATCTAGCAGGAAAGCAGAATCCAGAGTACATTGTGTAAATTCGACAAGACTAGGTATTGATGTTCAGGAAGCCATCATCAATGACAAAATAGACGTTGACCAGAACCATAGAATGCAAGAATTTCTGCCCAGATATGGGACAGAATCTTTCTCAATTGAGCACTGTTAGCCATATTCAGATCAATGGCTGACTGTACATGGTATTTTGATTCTGAAGATAACCTTGCCGTCGAAGAAAAGAGGTTTGACCACACTGGACTTTATCCTGGTCTTAAACGTTGTTATCATAAGAGGGAAACTTTATTTTGGTCTTAAAGGTTGTTACCATAAGAGTGATACTCTCTTTGGCAAACTAATGGTGATGGCAAATTCATCAAGTTTATTTGAATAATGTCTTACTCAAAGGAGTAATGGGAGTTGAGGTTTCCATGAAAAGAAAAGAAAATAAAAATCAACAATTTGAAGTTAAAGAGTCTTAAGTGGCCTCTCATGTCTTGATTTGAAAGGTTGGAAGCTGCTCTAGTAAAAAGTACTTTTAACCATCTTTGTTCATCCAAACACTGTCAACAGAGATTACTGACGCATTATTCCAGAGATGATATATTAACCACCAGATCCTCTAATCAGACCATTAAGGAGTTAGGTCAAAGCCAGGACAGTATTTTTTTTTCTTTTGGAAATTTAAGTCAAATATCTGAAGGATGGCTCAATTCAATGCCCCATAGACCATAGGCTGCACTACCAAGTGACATCTTCGTGAGGACCAAGCACATTGAACTTAAGTAGCACTTTGTGAGGAAGAAAGCTACAGACAAACAAATACAAGCGAAGCACACACCAGCCTCTTGTCACAGTTTATGGAATAACAAATGTAATATTTAGTATGCTATTTAATCAATTCAAAGAGCATCTAGATGTAAAAGAGGGATGAACAAATTTCTTGGAATCGAGGAAAGATGTTGAGAGACAATTAAGCAGTTCAACAGCGACACAAATATTAAGCTAACATCAGTTATAATAACACTATGCCATCTGCTCTCTATATATATAAATGCACTTCATCATCTATAATACAAAGACTTCTTCGCCTAAACCCCCCCCCCCCAAAAAAAAAAAAAAAAAACTCTATCTCCAATATCCCAAACACCTCTTACGAAAGAATTCAATTTAAAAAGGGATTACACACATGAATTACTTCAGTTGCATAGGCAACATAGGATTCATTTCCATCACTAATTATAATCAATGTTTTATGGAAATTATGAATACTTAGGGAATTAGGATAGGGATAGTTAGGGAATTGGGACAAAAAGGGGCAATTATGATATTTGGCTAAAATTTCTAACATAAACAAGGAAGCTGAGTATGGATTTGGGCATTTGGCATAAAAATGAATCAATATTTTGCCATTGTTGTTTTGAGGCTCCAACCTTGTATCAACTAGGGCTTCCCTATTTAGTTTAGAAATATCAGCTAAATATCCTAATTGCCCCATTTTGTCCCAATGCCCTAACCAACCTTACCTAATTCCGTAATTACTAATTACTCCCACATGGCACTACGAAAATTTCCCAAATTATTGGAATGTGTAGAACTCCACCAGATAATGGTGATAGAATGCTTAATCATAGCTCATAGGTTTCCTTCTTTGCAGCCTATGGGGTACCGGGTTATTTTAACAACTTTCCCATGGACATTTTCTCATGCTATTGCTCAGAATGTCTTCAAAGGATTTAAAGTGGAATTGGACCAATATTGAATTAACTTCCCCCTTTTTGCTTCATTGTCTTGTGATCTCTTTCTCCTTATTCTTATAGATATTATTTTATATCATTACCTAAATTCCAGAAATAAAGTGTTGCTCCTAAGGGTCTGTTTGGTTGGGGGGTTTTGGAGGGGAGGGGAGGGTAAAATTTCTGACATTTACTCTCTCCTCACCTCCAAAATTGGGGTTTTTTGGAGGGGTGAAAAAATTTATGTCCATTTCTGACTAAATTGCCCATGTGATATTTACAATATTCCAAACCTACCCTTATCCCTCAAAACCCCATTTTCATCATTTCTCAGACCCTCACCCTTGACATTCCCTCTCTTCAGTGCTCGTCTGCCGCTCATCGAGCTTTCTCGCTGGTCGCGTTGCTGCTACTCTTCCGCCTTCGCCGATCGTTCGCTCCAGTTTTAGGTCCTAAATAAGTCTTATAGGATTAAATTTGGACCTACCCTGGCTGCAGTTAGGGTAGAAGAATTTGATTGCCTCAATAGGGATTGCCAGAATTCAAGCATCCCTGCTTTTGCTTAAAACTTCATTCAGAGAAAGTGTACATATAAGGAGTTAAGTGCCACTAGTTTCGAAAACTTGACAAAACTAGAGAGGATTTTGAATATTTTGGACGGAATCAAGTTCTATTAGCTATGTATATATCAAATGTTTTGGTCTGGTGATCATCTAATCATCTTAATGCTAATATTTTTGTGGATAGTTTGATGATGGAACAGTGGAGAAGCAAACCCTATATTCTGGAGAAGGTTTGATATGTAAAGAACATGTTCTATTGTAATATAAGGGGGTTGCATCTGGGTTTTTTTGGTTAGCCTAAGATGATCACCGCATGTGTCCTGTATAGAATTTGTGATTTTGATCATCCTTGTAAATCTATTTAGATAAATTTCAAAGCGTGTCTCATATTTAGTGATTAATCCAATATTCTCTCATTATTGTATTTCGTAAGCTCTTATTTTAGTAGATCAGAAGTAGTTCTCATTTTTACTGTGAAATAGTAACTCCTTCACTGTTTCCTTGAATGACTTTGCATCAAGACTTAGCAAGTCTTCTTGGGTATTTGACTATTTGTCATTGGGATTACTCATTATAAAGAGATCAAACGTAGAGAAAAATTTTCAAGAACTATAGGTTTTAATGTAGAATTTCAGAGCATACACGGTAGGAGACAACCAAGTTTTGTTTAGTTGAATTGCCCCGTACTCTTCTTAGGCTTCAAGTGTTATGTAAATGACAAATTCTTTGGTGTATTAGGTGTTTAACTCAGTTTAAATATTGCTGTGATGCATTCTTTTTGTTGTTTTATCTTATTGAACATGTCATTTTGTGGATACAAATTAATGCTACATGAAGCAGTTGCTATCTGGACATAACCATTATCATTCACGGGGAGTAATACATGCTTTAATTTGTTTTAGGAAATGAAATTTTAACTTAAATAGGAACCCAAAAGGTACACATGAAAAAAAGGATAAATAAAAGATTTAATTTTATCCTCCTAGGATATTATTTTAGTTGTATGGGTGCCAAATAGAGATTTCAAATACATAATTTTGTTAAAGAAATATTTATTTTATAATAAATAATCATCAAAAAGATAAAGCATTCATTAATTTTGTTAAAGAAATATTTATTTTATAATAAATAATCATCAAAGGTACACCATAAAATAAGAACATAAGAGCAAAGGGCATAATTGTCAACTTATAATTTGCCCCCCTCCCCTCCCTTTCTAAACCAAACAAGAAATCAAACCTCCCCTCCCCCCCTCCAACCAAACAAAGTTCATAACCCACCTTCCCCTCCCCTCCCCTCCCGTTAGTTGAACCAAACATACCCTAAGGGCCTGTTTGGTACGGGGGATTTGGAGGGGAGGGGAGGGGAAGGAAAATTTTTGTAAGTGGAATTTTTTAAATTTGAAAAAGTGGGGTTATGATATTTTAAGATAAGATGAAAAATAAAAGAGTGATAATATAAATTAAGAACTATTAACCCCACTTCTCAAAATTTTGTAAATTTAAGTCACAAAAATTTTCCCTCTGCCCATTTTCCCTCGCCTCACCCCATACCAAACAGGCCCTAAAGAAGGTATCAGAACAAAACAATATATGCAAAATACAAATATATTAAGCACATTTGAGAATAAATGAAATGTAATGTCTGAGAGGAAGTGATGCCTACCGCATACATGCACTCATTGATTAGAAAATCTTCAAGTTCACGCACATTTGTCACATCTAATTCCTGCATTAGTTGGTCATAAGGCAGCACCTGGAAGAAAACTGAATAAGTAAATCTGTGATGACTGATGAATGATTGCATGTGAGAAGACAGGCACAAACAGCCAAACCAAAACTGATTACTTTTAGGTTGTTTCTCAACCAGATAATTTTCCATAAGCAGATGGAAGAAAGAACACAAGAATAATGGTAGAAGCCTGGACAGAATTGACATAACATCCAGGGAGGAGATAGTTGAGACAAGAAGCTTCCTTAAGTACTACAAAGCATATAACTCCAGCTATGTTGGTCAATAATTTAACAGTGGAATAAATCCGATTTAAATGACCAAGAAAAGAGAAGTGGGGGATTTATTTAACCACTAGAACACATGAATATCGATACAACATATTCAAATCTTGATAAGGTGAAGTCATTAGACTGAAGCTACATACCCAATAGGATCAACAATAATGAATGATGTAGGTTCATAGAACAAAGAAACTGTTTTACACATTAAGTTGAGCAAGTTGTTGGACATTTCCTGGGATCAGAGGATGTCCACCATCCTTGGAACAATTTCTCAAGACAACTTTCGATTAGTTTTGGGAAGAAAAGCAAAACGATGTAGTGATTTTCTGTTTTCACAATACTATGATGTTAATGGCAAACAACTGTGAGCAATTTTAAGGGTAACCATAGCATCTTCAGTAATTGCAGGACAACATAATGGTTATGGTCTCTCTAAGGTCATTTCCGATTTTGTTTTAAAAGGATTGTCACCTAAAGATATAGAGAAACTCAGCAGCTTCGCTGTATTCTTGAATTCCTAGTTTTTGAGATTTAGATAAGGTGTTCTTTTCCCTTTTAATGTTCTTCACTTCTTTTAGGAGGATCTATTACCCCCTCATTCGCAATATCCTCATGTCTAGTAAATCATCTTATTTTATTAACAAACATAACAGTAATTTAATAATATTCTCGCTCATTAAGCCAAAAAAGGCAAGTCCTGAAATCCATATGCTCACTTAATTTTTTCAAATCTACAGAGCTTTAGAGAGCCCCACCATACCTTGTTTGTCTCAGATAGTGTAAGAACTGTGAGTTGCTTTATCTTGAGGATCTGATCAGGTATCAATTCTGGAAGACGACCAGCATTACCTACAAACCACATGTTTTTTAGACAAGCTCCACTTTTGTAATTCTGTAAACAGTGTACATCCTCAAGGTTGTGCAATACCATTTATTTGAGTTGTTTTGAGAAATTGATGTCATATACATCATCAAATGTAAGGAGAATATTAAAAATAGTAATTTTTTAATTCCTATTCAAATAATTTACTTTTAGATGACCATAGTCACAAATGTGAAGACAACCTTTCAAAGGGGAAATTATTGTCATATACAACGTCAAATAACAACGTACTTCACGAATATTGCAACATAAGAGGAGCTTCCAACAATTGACCCAAATGGCTAATGAATATAGGGATACAATAGGAAAGAACAATTATAGAAATGGCCATATTAACATCTACTAGGAAAGGTGAACCTGCATGAAGGCATAAAGGCCATAAAGATGCTTCACAAGGTCAAGTCTTTTGAATCACCATCATTTTACTTCAATACATATAATTATTTCCTCAGACAACTTCAAGAACTGAATAATACAAGAATACGCTGAGGCCGAAATACATGCATGTTTGCGTGAAAGTGCATGGTATTACAAATGGCTGCTATTAAATTTCCAGTATACTAAAATAATTTTCAGAAGAATGATCTTTTTATAGTCAACGATAAAAAATTAGGATCATAAGTGTTACCCTCAAAAGTAAGCATGATGATATTATATCTGACTATAAGAAAAATACCACCAAAGAGCCACTCAGACAGACACGTATTTCAATTCTAGCCTAATATAACCTCCCTAATAGCAAAGATGGCATCTATTGGAAGAGCCCATCAGTGACAGCCCAACCTTAACAAAATCAAATTTGTTTCTGTTTTCCTTTTCATCTTTCTATTTTTATTTAGTCTCTGATTGTACTTTTTATTTTCATTTTTTTCTGTTTTATGTAGATAGATCAGAATCAGTTTCTATTTAGATTTAAATATTCTGATAGATACACTTGAGCAAAAATGACCCCTAACAACCTCTACATACATCGTTCTGGAAGATCAATAATCAAATAATTTTTTTAGAAGCCGTATCCTCATTGCTCACCCTATCAGCGTCCCATATTCCACATTGCCCAACAATCATAACCAATTTTTAAGAATCCAAGAAACAAGAAATGCAACTTTGCTATGCAAACAGTTACTTTCTAAACACAACCACTCATTGCAAGGTTCACATCCTAAGGGTAGACTTACCAAACTGCAGCAAGAATAGAACATTATTGCAGTCACCACCGTTATATACTTGACGAATATTATATATAAAGTAAGAACAATCTGCAACAAAAATAATTGCCGGGGGGAGAAACAGAAACATGAGTCTTTAGACTTACTCTTGTAATCACTCCATGTTCCATAGGCAAACAATCGTAGAACATCAAGGTAGGCAGAATGTTCGGTTCCGTCAAGCTGCATGATTTATGAATGGAAAAACCATAGGAATTAATTAATAACGAACTATATGAAAAGTACTAACAACCAAGTAAAAGAAGCGCAGCTTTACAAGTTATACTAACTATTATATAACAAATAAAGGTGTGGGGATTCACAAGTACACCTAAGTGAAAATGCCCACTGATCCCCGTGAAATATATAAAAAGCGCTTTTTTTGGTAGCCCACCATTGCCCGTGAAATATCTTAAAAACTAATGATATCAACAAAATCATATTAACAGGAGCCAGCGGAAGATGAAACCGCTATTTTAAACCCATTCTATCCCTAGCTCTTGAATTTCGAAACAAACAGCAGCACAAATCTTATCAAGTCATCAACATAGTCATATTTCCCTAAAATTTTAGAAGAAATGCTTTGACAGGACAAAGCTTCTTGAAGTGGTACATCTTCTTACTGTTTAACAACCAATATCTCGAAAAACTTCATAAGGCGAAAGGTTTAAAATGTCCAACTCATACTCTTGCTTGTTGCTACCAGGACATAGAAACCTAAATTTTTCAAAAGGGATGAAACTCACAGGTGATGCCAATGTTACAAAACTTAAGCATAAATTAAAGAGAACCCAAATGAAAGCGCCCAAAAATTCAAGTAACTTTAACCAAATTGACCTAAGATCACGGTACTATAGGAAAGAATTATCATAAGCGGCATAAAATACGAAAACCACACGACTAAGAAGGGAAAAAATTATTTCAGTTCCCTCGAACTACAACCCTATGAGCAGAAAACAAAAGAGATTGGGGAAAAGTGAAAACCAGAAATTCCAGATCAATGAGACATGTACGAACCTCTGCAACATTGGGGACGGCAAGAATCTCAGAGAAAGCGAAGAGAGAAGGGTGAGAAGTGGCTTCAACAACCACAGAACGAAGCGCCGAACCCTTAGAAGCAGAGGCTTGCTTAACGAAGTGATCGATGAAATCCGCTTGCTTTTGTTCGATATCCATCTCAGAATTCGAATACGAGAGAAAACCAAAGATTTTGGGATTGCTGCTTATATATATATATATATATATATATATACTTCTGCAGTGAGTGAGAGAGAACTTAAGAAGGAAAGGCCCTCTGCGAGAAGGCTCTTGGTTGTAAGTGCAGCTCTCGTGATTCAAGTGTAAATAATTATTGTGCTAAGGGCTTTTTGGTGTCAAATTTTTGCTCTAAAAATCTTATTTAAAAAAAAATTGGGTTTTTTCTTACCTGAAAAAAAATTTCAAAACATAATAAAATTGTTCTAATTTGTTAAAAATCCAAATTGACCATTGAAAATATTGTTATCAGACTCGGACCGGCCCGTCCAACCCGGCTCGGAACCCGCCAGACCAGGGGCAAGACCAGTCCAGGTAGGGAGGTAACCCAGGGCCAAAACATCCCCAAGTTAACCCGGGGAACCAATTCTAACCCGAGAAAGACTCAAGCGACTCGCCGAGTCATGCGAGCCGCCCGGGTTGATAACCCTCCCCTCATAAACCAAAACGAGTCCTTTTGCTTTTTTTTTAATTCAATTTTTTGATTTATTCCCTCTTCCTCTGCCACTATTTTGAACCCCCCATCGTTCTTCAAAGTTTTGAGAGACTTTACTTCCTCTGCCTCTAGTTCGAACCCTATTCTTCAAAATCAGCGGCCAAATGGTTTCCCTCTCCTTTGATGTTTCCCTCTCCGTCGTGGATGTCGTTTTGTGCTCGTCGTTCGCCGAGGTAATCCCTGCTCACCGTTGAAGTAAACCCTGCTCGTTGTTTCACCAGAAGAAGTAATGTCATTCATCGCCATTCTATGCTCGCCATTTGTCATTCATTTTCGGAGCCACGGTAGCTGGTCATTCGGAGGTTCAAGTGTTTGAGTAGGAGATTTGGGGTTTTCATGTTCTTTACGCCATTTAGGTACAAATATACTTTCTTGATGATTTTCACTTCTTCTTTCAAATTTCTGGATTGCTTTTCACTTTCTTGGGTTTTTTTGATTTTCACTCCTGTTTCTACTTTATATGCTTTGATTGATTAGTTTTCCTAGCTTTGGATGAACTCAAGGAGGCTACAAAGTACAAACAGTTTTGATGCATCAAGTTTTGTAAGTAAAGGTGCACGTGGTCAGGTATAAATTTTAGACTTTAACCGATCATGAATTGTGGCGGGCTGTGACATTGATTTGTATTGTGAATTTGTGATTGACTGCTCCAATTCTATTGTGGCTGGCTGTGACCCTGTTCTTTGTGTGATTGGGTTTTTCTTTGTAGCTCTGAATATTGATCAAACTTAGTGCTTGTCATTTGCTAATGATAACTTTGGTGTTTAGTACTATTAGTGTAGTGATGATAGTACTATGGGCTCAGATCATCAACTTACATTGGTGAATTGTTGTAATGAAAAGATTCATAAGACACGGTCCTTCAAATTTGAAGCAAGCCGGGCATCTCATTCCAATTACTAGAGCACAATTAAAAGGGAATGGCATCATAGCCTTGTAAGTATTTCACCTTTAATTCATGATTTCTTAACCAGACTTGCCTCTTGTAGGGATGAATTAATTAGGTGGAGTCGTAAAGAATTCCCCAACAATAGGAGATTGATTGAGCAACTCAAAACCCAACTGGCCGAGCTCACACAGAAGGAAATTAAAGGGGATGCTAAAATAGCAATTACTCACCTACAAGTTGAAATTGAAAGAGTGCTAAACAGGGAGGAAGAATAGTGGCAACGGTCGAGAGTAAGCTGGTTGTTTGCAGGAGATAGAAATTCAAAATTTTTTCACCTCTCTACTATTAAACGCAGGCAATACAACCGCATTCTTCGGATCAAAGATGATGCAGATTGCTGGCTTACTGATCAAGAAGATATTGCTTCAAATATAATGACATTTTTTCAGCAATTCTTTTGCACAGTCGGAGATCGACCCTTAGAAGAAGTGCTCATCTATATTGAATAAAAGTTTACTGATGAGATGAATAAACATATGATGAGAAAAGTATCGAGAGAAGAAATCCGACAAGCAGCATTTAGCTTGGGAGGCGATAAAGCACCAGGCCCGGATGGATTCTCAGGTAAATTCTACCAATCGGCCTGGACGGAAATAGGTAATCAAGTATGTGATATGGTAATTGAATTTTTTAATGGTGATTCCATGCTTAATGACATAAATGAGACCAACATTACCTTAATTCCTAAAATTGATAAACCTAAGCATGTGACGCACTTCTGACCCATTGGGCTATGTAATTTTTGTTATAAAATCATAGCTCTCCGAATGAGGCCTCTTTTAGACATTTGTGTCTCACAGAACCAAAGTGCTTTTGTTCTCAGGGAGGCTTATCCATGATAATATAATAATTGCTCATGAGGTCTATCATTACCTTCGTAGGAAGAAAAAAGGATCCAAATATGAATTTGCTCTTAAAATGGACATGAGTAAAGCAATATGATAGAATTGAATGGGATTTCCTAGAAAATGTCCTTAAATACAGATTTAGTGCTAATTGGGTCAAAATTATTATGAAATGTGTGGATTCTGTGCAGTTTAATCTTTGTGTTTCAGGCGAAAAGATTGATTTTTTTATGGCTCCAAGAAGAGGACTCTGGCAAGGAATCACCATACCTATATATCCTGGTAGCTAAAGTCTTATCTAGCATAATTCACAAAAATTAGCAAAGTGGACTACTCAAAGGAATAACGCTAAGCAATTAATGTCCAGTGCTCTCCAATAGCTTCTTTACCGATGATGCATTGTTCTTCATGAACGCCAACAATCAAAATTGTAGAAAGCTTGCTAGTATTTTAAATCTTTATTGCTGAGCCTCGGGACAAACAGCAAACTTGGATAAATCAAGTGTATTTTTCTCTTCTAATACACCTGATCGTGTGAAGAGGACCGTGGGCTAAATTCTTGGCATTCAAAATTCAAGGGTTGTGTAAAGCTACTCTTTCTTATGCAGGGAGGGAGGTTATTATCAAATTAGTTGTTAGTGCAATACCCATATTCCCCATGAACTGTTTCAGATTCCTAATCCATACATGTAAAGAGATTAATAGCCTTATCTCCAATTTCTGGTGGGATGGAAGGATAGAAAATAGAAAAACTCAATGAAAGGCTTAGGAGACTCTTACAGATAAAAATATAAATGGAGGTATGGGCTTTCATGATTTCACTATTCTAAATGATGCCTTGCTTGCTAAAACGGCTTGGAGAGTTTTAAATAGCCCCAATGACCTTTGGGTGAAAGTCCTCATGAGCATCGGCGGTAAGAGCAGTAGACCCGCCCGCAATGAAAACTGAGCAAATCCCTTTCTCATTATGAACCTACTTACTTCGCACTCTAAAGCTACTATAGAAAGCCGGTTTCAGGCATACTTCCCAAAAAGTGAGTTCCTTGATGCAAAAAAAGGGGTACAAAGCCTCTTGGTGCTGGTCAAGTATCATTGAAGGAAGAAATTTCTTAAAGAATGATCTCGTCTGGGATATTGGAGATGGATCGTCAATTCGAAATGGGAACATAAATGGGTATCGGGCTTTAAATTCCCACCCAAACCTGATGATATACAAGGTCCCATAGTGCAGAATGGTAGTGTATGTGACCTGATAGATAATGGTAGATAGAATGTATCCCCAATATGCCATCTAATCCCAGCTGAGATTATTGAAGCTATTTTGCAAATTCCTATTCCAGCTACTGGCATTCCTAATCAATTGGTTTGGGCCCCGGCAAGCAATAGGAGGTACATAGTTAAACTGGGCTATCATAAGAAAAAAGAAGAGAAGAAGGATTTGGCCAACATAACGAGCTCATCAACTATGATTGATTCAAAAATGTGGAAAGGAATATGCATATTCAGGTAGTTCCACGTATGCAGCAATTTATATGGCCGATTCTCTCGAAGGAAGTTGCAACTAATGAGGCCTTATTCAGACGGCATCGGTCTCCCACTAAGATATGCCCGGTATGTGAAAAAGCAGAAGAAACTATTGAGCACCTCTTCTTCATATGTCCTTCGACCCAATGTATATGGTTTGGGTGCAATCCAGGAATTCGGATTGACACATTAAACATCAGGAGCTTTCATACATGGTGGGTTGCTATCACAGCAGGGTCACTGAATCTCCTAGAATGCGATATCTCCAACATTTGCTGGATCCTATGGTACATATGGAAACAAAGAAATCAAATGGTCTTTTCTCACATTATGCCTAATCCATTGGTTGTTATTAACTCAGCTCTGGCTGCTAATAAGAAATTTTGGTTGATCTTGACACGATTAGACCATGCCCAAGTGCCAAAGAAGTTACCTTATTGGAAACATCCTTCCTCGAACTACTTCAAAATTAATTTCAATGGCGCCTTCACAACTGATAAGGGAGCAGTGATTGTTCTCATCTGTAGAGATAATAAAGGATCTTTCTGCTGAGGGTTCTCTAATAAGTTGAAGTCAGTGTCAGCATTCATGACAGAGGCATTAGCATTGAAACGAGCCTTTCTTATTGCAATTGATTTGGGTATTGACAAAGCCATTTTGGAAACTAATTGTTTTCTCCTTCAGCAAAGTGTTGAGCTAAAACAACCTGAACGATACAATTGAAGGAGCCGTACTAATATTCATGAAATTCTAAATCTCCTAGTATCACAAGTTGGGCTTTCAGTTCTTTTTACTCCTCGTAAGGGTAATATTGAACCTGACCATCTTGCAACTGAGGCTATTAAGGGGTGTACCCTGTTAGAATCTTAAGTTTTGATGAGGACTGGCCCCATAGATAACATAAGTAAAATAAGTGTAAGTTACCTCTTAATTAAACAAGTAAAATCTGATAGGTAACAAATCACTATCGCTAGAGCTAGAGCCTATCGCTAATATACAAAGAGCCATAGCAAATGAAGACATGGAAATAACAAAGTTAATATCTATCACTAAGTCATTCTCTATTGCTAGTAAATATCCTATCGCTAGAAGTTCATTGAGAATATGGATAAATGAAAGAAAGAACAACTAGCAGAAAAGTAAACCAAGTCCTTGAGCCATTGGAATCAGCTAGCGATATCATAAGCTGCTATCGATAACAGGATTAGCTATCGATATCTAAATACTTGAGGAAATAACATAACTCAGATAGCTATACAAACTTGCGATAACAAAGGTCACTAGCAATAACGCACCTAGCTATCGATAGGAGAATACTCATTGTGATAACAAACAGATAAACTGATACATTGAGCTAATAGACTAAGCTTGCGATAGCATCTGCTGTGTATTACATGATTTGTTTAGCTAACAGCTTAAGTGCAGGAATTACACTATGAAGTTAGCGATAGCAAAGCATGCTAGCGCTACTGAAAAAGCTGCTATGAAAGTACAGTTGGTACAAATGCTCAGAACGCTCAGTCTACATCTCTCTTAGCTCACCCTACGCAAGAGCAGTTGAGGTTAGAGCAGAAAGTTAACCTTGATGAAGAAACTGCATTGAATGCCAATGGCTATGAGCTCTCAACGACATATTCAAACGGCCTCATGAACGCAATGGCAGATCTGAGAAGAGCTTTAAATACAGAACTTGAGCATTTATGAAGAACTGACGAAAAACAAAGAATATTCACGAACACATTCATTGCTCTCTGATCTTTGTATTTATTGTTCTTAGTGATTTTACTTGTACTTAAGTGATTATCATAATCTGTTCATTAAGTGAACTTTATTATTGAAATCCTCTACTGTTTGAGGTTGTTCTAAAGCTTGGTGCTTTGAGAACAGGGTAGTAACATTACAGGTAGTAAGGGGGAGTGTTTAGAGGGATTTTAAAGCTCTGTAAAGGTTGACAGGTGAACCTGTGCTGTAAAACCTGTGGTTAGTGGAACCCAACGAGGAGTTGGAGAACTGGACGTAGGCATTGTTGGCCGAACCAGTATAAAGATTGTGTTGCATTAATTAGTTATTAATTTTCGGAAGCACAATTCACCCCCCTCTTGTGCGATTGCCATTCTCATACCCGATTAGGTGGGTCTCTACACCATTACCTTCCTTGTTCATTATTCTGATTTCTAATGTGCAAAAGTCTCTAAGAATTCCTGATGACAGTACCTCCTCACTAGAACAAACAGGGGTTGGCTAGCATTCTGATGAATTGTAATTTGCTGATGCATTTATTTCTTTCAGTTTGCTATTTTTGTTGTTGTTTTATTTCCCCTTACTGTATCGTTTACTAGTTTGTTTCTCTGATGGCTATTTAATGAAGAGCATTATTCAGTCCAAAAAAATGATGAATAGTTAGTACTAGTTACTAATTGGATGCCAACCATTTTGTGTCATTGGATGGTAGTATGATATGATATGATGATGTCATTGTCAAAAAATTTGTAAAGAATGTTTATACTTGGATGATTTTTTGGTTAATGATTCAAAATGGTAAGTGAAGTTATTGTTTGGATTTTTGGAAGTTAATTTTACTTGGATGATTTTTTGGTTAATTTTTTATTCTATACCGGGCTGACTCACGGGTTGATTACGAACTAACCCTCTGATCACTGCCTCGATCAGGCTAGTTACAGGTCCCGGTTTAATTACTATGGTTGAAAAGCTAACATTGACATATTATATTTTAAAGGTCAAGGGTAAAATTGTTTCCTTTTAATATTTTTAAGGTAAAATTGTATTAAAAAGTACTTTCGAGACAAAATAACCTATTAAAAACTTGTGAGACAAAATAGACCACTAACTTTTATTTGTCTCCTTTTGAAAAGCACACTTTTTAACTTATTTAATGTCATTTCATAGAAAATAGTGACTCATCAAATTCTAAAGTCAAATGAGAATAAAAATAGCTGAATTTTAAAATATAAAATGATTACATTTTTTTTAATAAAATGATCAATTATATAGAATTAAAGCATATTACAAAGGTAAAGCAAAGAGAGTTTAGTCCAAGGAATGGGGAGCCAATATTAATCAGTTTTATATAAAGAATAATTGGAAAAGCACGAAAGGAGTTTATTTGTATCCTTTGCTAGAGTGCGTCCAAGATTTTTTGTGTGCCATAGCCATACCATGAAGCAAATTTTACTTGTAATAATTAATTATGTTTCCTCCTTGAGACCTCTAATTAATTTACCCTTTAGAATAATAATAATAGTTATTCTTCCATATAATAAACTACAAAGTTTAACTATCCCTAATATTTATATAAAAAACATGAAATTACAATTGAAATTTAAACAAATAAACTTTTTCAAAACAATTAATTATCTAAAATTATTTACTTGAAAAAAATTATTTAAGTTTAATTATTATAAAAAATTTTAATCATTAATATTTTGTTTAATTAAATATGTACCAAAATATTAAATGTCAATTTTTTTCCCTTTGAACAAATACACATTGCTCCATTTGGGATCATTAAAAATGCAATTTCCCGCCTCAAATTTTAAATGAATATAAATCATGTGATATTATATACAACTTAATCATATATGCAACAATTCATAATAATGTGCGATAATGACTTTCTAGTCATCTCATACTAAAAAACATGGCATGCTAATGATTTCAAAATAATATCACTTTCCCAAAACATGATCATACCACATCAATAGAAATTTCGATCATACAATTCCGCAAGACATTTTAATACCAAAATAATCATTTTTCATATCCAGTTCATAATCATTGATAAACATCTCAAAATAGTTTCACAAACCTCTCACTAGCATGACATAAACTTGTATAATGAGTGGAAAGTGGTTACCTCTTGATAACAAGGGATTTCTATGACAATGTGACTTCTCTATATATGCTCAGGCTCAACAATAAATCCTCTACACAATTTAGTACACATACACATAATTAATTAGTTAATCAAGTGACAACACATAACATTTAGGGGTTTAATCCCCTCTAAAGTCCCAATGGGATACTTTAGGCAATTAATCACGGTTTCATGGCTTGATTGATATATTTAACCCATATCAAGCCCAATAGCACATTATCAACCTCAATTGTCCCAAACTCCAATCAATTCCAAAATCCCATATCTTAGAAATTTCATTAAGTATGCCAAGTCTCAAAATCATGTCTAAAGATGATTCTCAACCAAGTGTCTCTCAATTCAAACCTTAATTAACATATATCAACAATCAATATCACAATTGAATCCCTATTCAACCATAACTTAGACAATTTAGCCTCTATGATCAAACCCTAGGTCTATAATTATATACACCTCAAATTCAAACAATCTAAACTGATTAAAACCTTTTATTAGTCTCATTGAATACATAGAAACCCTTACACCATAGAAAATCCCCAAAAATATTGAAATCCTTTAAGAACTCTAGCTTTCTAAACTTTTTTTTTTTTGCCAAAAGCTTTCTAAACTTTTAATTAACTATATTTTCATATAAGCTCAATTCTAATCAAAATAAATTGATTGAATCTTTAGTTTACTCTCTAAGAAGGATTCGAAGAAGAAAGAAAGAAGGAATTTGGACTTAAACTCAAAATCCTCGAAAATCCCCAAATTTTTCTTTTGAAATTTCAGAAAAATCCAAGTGGAATGGAGAGAAATGAGAGTAGAGATTTTTACTTGGGGTGAAATGGTTTCAAATCAACCTTATGACCTCAATTGCCAAGCCCTAGTAGAGCCCCTTTCATCCTCTTTCTCCTCTCTCTCTCACTTTCACTTGATGTTTCTATTTGATTCTTTGAACCAGCATTTTAAACTTCACATTCTTGCCACAGAGAGGGAGGTGGAGCCTCACGGCTCTCACTACCTTGTTCACAGCAGTGAGCTAGAAAGAGACTTGCCGTCTAATATACTCTCTCACCGTGGTGAGCAAATTTGATTGCTGCACTGAAGAAAGAAGAAACATTTGCCTTTCATTTCCTTCCTCCGCTTCGATATTTTCAATTTAATCCTAAATCATACAAGAATCCATAGCTTCACTTAGTATATATCCTCAATTAACCTCAAACTTCCAATCCATCAGTTACCCTATACTTACATGATTCAATCAACACCCAATATCATTCATAATTCCATAACACAATCATCCTCATTTCAACTTCCATCATATTAAGTTCAAAAATTTTAGTCATAATATTTCCCAAAACTATTCAATTCCTCATCAAACCCAAAATCTCAATTGATTATCATCAACTAATCACTAATCTCTAGATTAAAAATCTAGGATGTTGCAATAAGACATTAATGTCATCATGTTTTTTCAATTATTATTTATATCTTGTGTATATCATGTATAGGTGTGGGCCAACAGTGCGTATCCATGTTATACCTCTGCTATTGAGTTGAACGATGGGTTGAATTAATTTTCATGCAATTAACTTTTTTTTGTTGTGCCTATGTTGATGCATTGAACATTGAGGGGTTATACATATTAGTTTTTTGTTTGCCTAATATAATGAGAGCATTAAATACATAGGAAGTACGAGTTTGTTAATCAGGTGCAATCCATTATAAATAACATGCTTTTATTCCTCTCTATTCAAATTATTATATTAGGTGAAGGGGAAAAAATACTCACGTTAATTTATCGAAAATGTGTCTAGCACCATATTAAAATTTTGATGCAAAAATACCTATAGTGATTATAAAATAGTACGAAGATGATGATGAACTTGGAACCTATAGTGGCAATGGAAGACATATTCTAAGCCATGTACCAAGTGGAGTATAGAGTGCACCAACTCCGTTGCTAGAAATGAACAATACAAAATGGAAGGAAGTTGTTAGGAGTAAGTCAACCATTTGCTCACACTAATGATTTCAAAAAGGCATTGCACAAGTTCAGTATTGCACATAGGTTTGAGTATAAATACGTGAAAAATTCAAAGGACAAGATGTATATGAAGTGTAAGGTTGAATGTTGTCCATAGAGGATAACTACAAAAGTAGTTGGGAATACATAATTACATCCACCACTATTATGTTCCGTGATAGTACATAATAGCCATATTTCTTCAAAATAGAATGCATAAATATATCCACCTACAAAATAAGTTTCAACTACACCAACAAAGTTTAAGCAAATCATTCAATAGCTAAAACAGAGCACATGTTAGGTTTCTTCAAAGCTAAAATTCACTTGCAAAACAAACCTAAATTCAATAGTGCAATTAGAAGCAATAGTTTGTGATGTTCTTATTAACAGAATATTTCAGTTATCATAGTAGTAAATTCAATACGTAAAAAATGACATATTACAACCAATAATTCTCTCTTACAAGTTTTCAGTCTCCAATTTAAAATGTAAAAACTCACAAAATTTCAGTTTCAAATTGAATAATCAATCATAGTAGTAAAATGAAGTATATCTTTCTCATATCCCGTGAAACAATGAAATAAACTCTTCAAGAGCTATTTCTTTCCATTTCAATTTCAAAGTCCATGACATAATGAAACAACTACATCTACGGAGGGACATCTAGTTATCACTCTCATATGAATATATCTTCATCAATCTAAATATAGAAGAGTCTCAATCTACCCAATGAAAATGCAATCTCATCATTCACATCTCATTTACCATACTAATAGCACGTAACTATGCTCATTTGTATAATACATAAATGAAGAAGTATATTTGATTCAAAACATAAAAAAATAATCTGTCACAAAATAAAACCAGAGGGGATTGCACAATGGGGGTTAACATGCATCCAACAAGCAAAAACATAAATTTCATGTAATCCTGACAGCTTAAAGCATATATATGCAACATCTTGGACACAATACATTGGAAAAAAAACTAATAATTGTTTCTTAAGAACACATTCAATTCACTATAACACTTCAGCTTAATCCTATTTTCATTAAAATTATGTTTGATTTCTAGCCTAAATTGTTCTAACTTTAAAATCGAAAAAGGTTTTTAAGATGATGCTTCTGTCATGAGTTTCAAACGTTAAGAAGCAAATAATCAAAATATGATAATTCTATAGCAAAGACAAAATCAGGACTGATATTTTTGAAAATGAAATTACACCTTGCCTTCCAGATTTGCCATAAAAGCATTGCAAACATGAATTTTTGCAACTCATTTATATTAGGATTTAGCAAAAATTCATTCATCCAACTCCTTAGATTAACAAAGTTTACATTATTAAAATTCAGAGAAAAAATAGTCCCAAACCAAAACCTCATGGCCCACTCACAGTTCATAAAAGAGGTGGTCATCAGTTTCCATGTGCATTTTACATAAAACACACTTATTCGACTCAACACAATTGCTCCTATTATGATTTTCCTAGAAGACTGGGCCATTATAGTGTTCCTAATTACTCTACATTTCTCCTCAGAAATGAGGTTCTCAATGAGAGACAAATCCCATCCTTCATCAGTTCTTAGATCAAAGACTTTCTAATTTGTTAGTGGAGGAAGAGTGCATTGAGTAACCAATCATCTTCTCAACAATTCATTGTCCAAGAAAGGAAAAGATAATCATGAAAATAAACAAATGTCCACAGAAAGTATTAGGTTTCACTGCAATCAATGAGCAAAAGATTCAATAACAATAATCATGTTGTGTTGTACGTCCCTCCTCTTGCAAATCCAATGGAGAATGGACAGATGATTTTGAGCAACTTTGAGGTTGACACCACCGATTTCAAGCCATAGTCTACTAGCTTTCAAAGAATAAACACCCTAACCATTTGAAGAAGCAATGCCCAATGATTTCGACTGTGAATGTGGACATCGGTGACTTCAACCACGATGGATACGCTGGCTACTTTCGATGAATGAGACGAAAGAGGACACTCACGGGCTTGGTGACTTCAGCCACGATCATTATGTTTCGAGTATGCAACTTTCTCTCTTCATTTTCATTTCAAATCCGATTAAATGTGAAGGAGGACATTCAAGGCTCTCTAGTCTTTTTGCTCCAAACTTCTCTATCCCAAATTGGTACCAATTCCTCTTATGTCTTTTTGCATATTCGAGGTATAGGAGTTATATTTATGGGCTTTTGAAATTTGAGGGTATTTATTTGTCTTTTCCTTCAAAATTAATTTTTCCTCGTAATAATAATAAAAAATGTAAAAGAAAATCACTCCCCTCCTTCGGTCTTGCCCATTCTGGATCCGAGATTGCCTGTTTCCTCAAAACCAAGCCATGTCTTCGGATTAGAACTGGGGAAACCACGCCTGCATTTTCCTCCTACTGTGAGCGCAATCCGAATCTGACTTCCTCCACTTCGTAATTCCTAGTTTCTCTCAGTCATCGCCGCTCCTAAAATGGGAAAACAAAAGCAAAACCTTGAAGAAGAAGAAGTTTCAAATTCTCGCAGCCCCAAAATGACTCTCTGTTGGTTCTTTCTTGTAGCTTCCTGCCTTAAACTTCTCCTTATCCCTTCCTATCGCAGCACAGATTTTGAGGTCCATCGTAACTGGCTGGCTTTGACTCACTCTCTTCCTCTCTCACAATGGTACTATGATGAGACAAGTCCATGGACTCTTGATTATCCACCATTTTTCGCATATTTCGAACGATTCCTGTCTTTTTTTGCTAATCTGATTGACCCAAGAATAGTGCATCTTCAGGAGGGGCTGAATTATAGCTCAAACACGGTGATTTATTTTCAAAGAACCACTGTAATGGTGTCTGATTTGTGTCTTCTTTTTGGGGTTTATAGAATGACTAAGAATCTGGATTCAAGAAGGAAAATGATGATCTGTTTACTGGTTATTTGGTCGCCAATGTTACTTATAGTGGACCATATGCATTTTCAGTACAATGGATTTCTCATTGGGATTTTGTTGATTTCACTTTCATATTTGGAGGAAGGGAGGGATGTGTTGGGTGGGCTTGTTTTTGCTGCTCTTGTGTGCTTTAAGCATTTATTTCTTGTGGCAGCACCGGTTTATTTCATTTATTTGTTGAGGCATTACTGCTGGGGTGGAAAGTTTAAAGGCATTAGTCGGTTCTTTTTTTTGGGAGCTGTGGTTATAGCAGTCATAGCTGCTGCATTGGGGCCATTCGTCTACCTTGGTCAGGTAATTACAACTTCCGAGTCTTGAATTCATCTGTGGCGATTTTGTAGCCTGCATAAATGACTGCTTGCACCTGTGGCTATTGACATGTTATGGAAAAATGTTAGATAAGTTTTTAGTGAATTACTGATATTTGTGGAATTTTAATCATATTTTCATGTAAGGCAATTTAATTGCCCCATACTAGCGAAGTAGAGATTAGAGAATTGTTGGACTGCATTAAATTTTTATTGTTAATAACTTTCGACAAGAAAGAGATGTTTGCTACGCTTAGTCTTGCAATGATTTGACTTCATTCTGATTTGTTAATGCTTTTCAATGCTTGACAAGTATTAAAGTATAGATCTGTAAATTGAAAGGTAAATTCTAGAACATAGATGGAGAAGGTCAAGTTGTCTGCAAGTACTCATCAAGATAACATGTTCTGTGAACCAGAAAAAGATGCATGCAAAGAATCTAAAATAAACAGTGCTCTTTAACTGTCGAAGTTAAGCATCAATAATTGATGCTATGCATTGGTGGTCTTTGCGAAGAATTCTGCCATTATTTTTGCAGTTTACCAATTGTAAATTAGCAACTTTTTAACCCAAGCGAGGTAGACTGTATGTACTGCACTCATTTCTGGGCAGATAAGACTGTATTTACTTCACTCAATCCAATTACATGTACACATTTTTCCTCTGGTTTTCTTAATGATTAGTCACATGTTGAAATGCAGATACGCCAAATCCTCCAAAGACTGTTTCCATTTGGCAGGGGGCTTTGCCATGCATACTGGGCCCCCAACTTCTGGGTGTTTTATATCATATTAGACAAAGGACTTGCTTTTATGCTCAGAAAACTTGGTTTCAAAATTCCAACACCCACAGCTTCATTCACTGGTGGGCTTGTAGGGGATGCTTCACCATTTTCTGTATTACCTAAGGTATGTTTTAAGTGAAGAAAATTTGGCTGCATTCCCCCCCGGGGGGGGGGGGGGGTGGATGAAAACATGCATATGTTGTCATCTTCATCTAGCTGATTATGTGCATGCATGAAGACAGATTATTCATTTTAGTTGCTATCTACATTATGCTTTCCATTATTATTTAGGGCTGGGTGGTGGGTAGTATGGAGGAGGCAAGTAAAGGTACAGACGACAAATTCAATCAACCTGTTTGAGTTGTGGATTAAACCTGTCATGATTTATCAACCCAGTTATTTGAAAAGGTCACATACTCTGGCCTGACTTAGTGCCAAAAAATTAAAATAATCAGAAACAAGTTAGAAATATCATTAATTGCAATCAAACAAAAATAATTACATAACTAGCTCAAGGTTTGCGAAACTACTAAAACAATATAAATTAAGCAATGAAGGTCTCCAAATTTATTCATCAAGGGCTTTTAAATCTTGTCTTCAAGGATGTTCTTGAACTGGAAGCTGAATTATTATCCGATTATTTTAAATAATAGGAGCAATAGAAAAAGGTCAACCCCAGATTATGTTGGTAGGCTGACTTGACCATGGCCAGCATGGTGAAATTAGTAATCATTAAGTATGTGGACAGAGTAGTAAATTGATTTAGTTATTGTATACCATTCTGGCCACAAATTTAGATCATACGTAAACCAGCATTTGACGGTAACATCACATCAGTATGGGTCCAACTTTAACATGCAATGTTTGTGAACATTAAGATTATTGATGGGCTGCAATTGGTAGAAGAATGCTTGATGTTAGCTTTTTGTTAACTTTAGTATGAGCTTATTTTTGGTAGAAGAATGCTTGATGTCAGCTACTTAGTTATGTTTGTTGAAAGCCCATATACCCTTCCTTTTTAATAGAACTTTTATCATAAAATCTAAGTGGATTTGGTGTGTTTTCTTTTCTTCTTTGTTTTTTTTCTTAATCCAGTTATCATTTAGGTATCTTCCTGTGCTTGTGTTCTTAGTGGCCTTCCTTTATTTTTCTTGGGAAAATCACAATGAGGTCCCACATAAGGCATTTAATCACAACCAGGTCCCAAATAATCATCAAATTACATTGAAGTCCCAAGGGACCTAGGTGTAATTAAATTGAGTTGTCAATACCAGCCCATTAAGTTGTTACTATGCCCAAAATAGTTGTCAATGGGTTGTCAATTCAATATTGTCAATACCAGCCGTGTGAGTTGTCAATGCACACAAAAGGAGTTGTCAATCGCAGCTCAATGAGTTGTCAATTTAATAGTTGTCAATACCAGCTGTTTTGTGTGCACTGACAACTCACACGGTTGGTATTGACAACCCCCATTTAATTACACCGAGGTCCCTTGGGACTTCAATGTAATTTGATGATTGTTTGGGACCTGGTTGTAATTAAATGCCTTATGAGGGACCTCATTGTGATTTTCCCATTTTTCTTCATTTCCTGGGTTTTTACTCTTAAATTAAACCTCGGATTTTTGGGTTCACACTTTTTATGGGTCCGAGATAGTATGATAGTTAAGCCTTTTTAGTGCCTTGATACCACATCAACTTTAGTATAAGCTTATGCTTGAACTTTTCCATATCACTAGAATAGCTTGAACTATTTGATTAACTGTGCCACAAATTTACCCTTCATTTCTTTGTTGGATTTCAATTCTCCAGAACACTGTCTACATTTTAGCCATTGGAAGTTTTAATCATTCTATTTTGAGTATCACTAAAGTATTTATCTTTTAGTTAATCAGTCCGACCAATCTGCAGGTCAACCCAGTGTTCACACTTACAATGGTTGTGGTTTCTTTATCTCCTTGTCTCATCAAGGCTTGGAAGAAACCCCAGCAACATATGATTTCCAGATGGATAGCCTATGCTTTCACATGTGGCTTTCTTTTCGGGTGGCATGTGCATGAGAAGGCATCACTCCATTTTGTCATACCCCTTGCGTTTGTTGCGGTTCAAACTCTGGATGATGCTAGGCATTACTTTTTGCTGTCAATAGGTATGTTTCTTTACATTAATCTGTTTTCCAGCTTTCGAAATCCACCCCAGGTGGGTGGTAAACTGCAGAAAAATCATCAATAGGTAAAATCAAAATTAATATAAAACACATTTTGGTTGAATATGTGTTTCTATTTATCTTTAATCATATATCAATCAGAAATGCTTTTAATATCATAAAAGGGCACCCCAACTCCACTTTAAGCTATTAATTGATGGCTTTCATTGGTTTTCATCGTAATCTCTGACATGCTGCTCTCCTACTGAGTCATTTGGAGTGTGGACTTGAGGCATGGAAATAGTCAATAAGTCACACAGAATAGACTCATCGTACTTGGTAATAAAATTTCAACTTATGGAGAATGGGGATGGATAGTCATATAAAATTTCATGTAGCCTGGATTATTGAGGGAAGACCTGTATATTACATCTTAATCCTTTTTGGTGGAGCACCAAATCAATTTCCCATCTTGTGTTTAAAGTGTACTCGTTCAATATCTTGTGTTTTGTCCTACCAGCACTTAACCAAACTATGTTATTTTGCTTCTGAAAACTCATCAGAAAACAATGTTTATCTATTGCATCTTCTGTTCTGCCATATATAACAAATACAAAATGTATAGGATAACTAGCCAAACAGCCTCATTATGAGAGACAGGCATCACTAGGATAAGGAAAACAAAATTGAAGAACTCCTTAACGTTCTCATTCCAGGGTTGACTTAGGAACAGAGCTTTATAGCCATAAGAACTTATAACCAAAAGTATAACAGCTGAGAGATAAAAAGAAATAAATAAATTCTAATTTTTAGTTCTCGCTATTGGTTAATGAACTGGGATCCCATATCACTTAATTTTATTAATCCCATGAGTACTTAATTGATGGATAATTAAGAGTTATGACAGAGTAAGAGGGTGAGGCTATGAAGTGTGATTCTTGGTTTGAGTCATTACGCCTCAACACCCAAATTTTAACAATAGCAATCTGACCACTCTATTCTCTATTATAAATCCAACTACCACAATTTTTTTGTTCCAAAATATAAGTCTAGTTTGTGATCAATTAATGCTATTGTGGCTATTTTACTCCTATGTTGGAAATAGAGAAGATGAGAGAGAAAATTTATAATACATAAAATAATATTTTCACACATATTCTTAAATAAGGGCAAAGTTGAATTTTTTTTAAAAAATATGTCATATTTAATGCTATAACTACCGCTCATTGGTATGTGAGAAGTAGATAGGGCGGACTTATAATAAAGAACAGAGTGGTATAATACTACTGAATATGTTGAATAGATGAAATAACAAGCCTCCACAGTGTTTAGATCTATTGGAGAATTACAGAAAGGAAAGAAAGCAATAAAGATACTTGTGCATTTGAGAGGCACTCCACTCTCCTATCAATCACTCAATGGTTTCCATGCCTCCTCTAATCTTTTTCCCCTCACCTATATACTGTGTCTCCTACTATTATCTAATATTTTCCTTAATTGCCCTTGTCCCACTTTACACGCAGGACACCCTTAACCCTCTTAATTGAGCCTCTTTCTATAATATGTAAACAACGGCCCAGGCTTATCACAATCACATGATCTTATGGATTGAGTAACTGTGAGGCATAATTATTGGATTGAGTCACCTGAAAGTTTTCCTGTATTAAAGCGTTTTATTTTCACATTAATAGCATTGTCTGATTCTGTGATTTTAGGACAGAGCAGGTCTACTATAATACGTGTTAGAAGTTAATATTGTAAACAATATAGTTATTTTTAGGTATTTCATTATTCCTCAATACCCTAATCGTAATTTATGTATATATATAAAAAAAATACCCTAATTGTAATTTTGCTTCTTAAAGTAGCCTTATGTAAATACCAATGTTATTCATTAGAATTGAACTGGCCATAGAACTAGTTGATGTACTATTTATAGTTCATCTTGTGCATGCAACTCCATATTTTTTTTTTCTTTTTAGTCAGTAGGTATAGTTTCATAGTTAAACCAGAACAACAAACAGATTGTTTTTTTGAAGGCATTAACTGCTAAATATTTTGAAATACCCAAACAATATCTGTTAGTGCTAGCCCTGCCCATGCTTCATAAAAGTGGTCATACAACCCAAAAAAATCCAGAGACAACTTTGTATATTAATCATGCAAATTGTGCCAGTAGATTTTTCAAACTATTGATTTTTTATCAACGGTAGAAGACTAGAGGGGATGCCAAAAAGCCCCTTGATACATTTCGTCATTGATTTGGCTATGAATTTGCTAGCTGCCATGGAATATTTGCATTTACTTGTACCGGGTATAATTAATTGATAGCCTTGCGAAAATTTCTTGGCATATCATCTGGATATGGATGCTTATGCTTTATCTCTTTTAACATATCATTTGGATATGAATGCTTATGCTTTATCTTTTTTTTCTGAACTTCACTTGGGTCATTTATTTCAATGTGCAGTATCCTGCTATTCACTATTCCCACTACTATTTGAGGCACAAGAATATCCAATAAAAGTTCTGTTGCTCCTACTGCACTCCATTTTGATATGGTTAGGTTTTTCAGCACAGTTTTCTGATGATAATGACACTGAAGTATCCAGAGAACCTGCAGTTCATATCAATAAGAGAGATGATCATTTTGGATCTAAAGGTAGTCCAGGTGTAGCTGCAGAGAAAAGAGTTTGTTTGATTGGGTGGATTGGGAGGATTTATTTGGTAGGCCTTGCAGTTGTAGAAATTTGGGGGCAATTTTTGCATCCTCTATTTTTGGGTGATAAACTTCCCTTCCTACCTCTCATGTTAATATCTATTTATTGTGCTTTTGGTATCATGTACTCTTGGATTTGGCAGTTAAAATCCATAGTTAAGTCCCCATGAAGTTTTGCAAATTGGATTTTCTATGATTATGCACAATCATGCATTTAAAGGTTGAGTCAGACCAGAAAGTGTGGTTGTGTTTTCGGTTTACTGTCCTTCTTCACAACTATTTTCTCGGCTAACCTTTTACACTTACAGTCTAATATGCGATTAATTTGTGATTGCTGAGGCTTTAATTTCATATTTGTTGATGGACTTCCAAATTAAATTGATGACGTTGTTGATGGACAGTTTAACATTAGTGGAATAATATATCAGTAGGCAGCTTGTTGCCTAACTCGAAATATCGTCGGGCTAGTATGCGTAACTCGTGCCCTGAAATAGCTTTGGCCGACCTTGCATTGACCCCAATATATATATATATATTTATTTATTTATTTATTTGCCAGAGCTCCCTATATTTATTTATTTATTTTTAAAGAAAGAGCAACTTAAACTTATCAAGGGAAAATCCCAAGAAAAAAAAGGCTTGTCATAAACTTCATAATGCCAACACAGGCATGTGAATATATAAAAGGGTTAAAGATCAGATTTACTCTGGAAGTATGCACGGTGGATTACATCTGTTTCGGAAGTTTTTTTTTTTCCAATTTTGTCCTGGAAGTGTGTAAAGTGGATAATATTCGCCATTTACCCTTTTTTTTTTGGTCCAATTTTGCCCTGGAAGTGTGCAAAGTGGATCATATTCGCCATTTACTGATAAAATTTTTTTTAACGGTAAATGGTGAATATGATCCACTTTGAACACTTCCTGGGGAAAATTGGACCCAAAAAAACTTCCAGGACAGATGCGATCCATTATGCATACTTCCAGGGTAAATATGACCTTTAACCTGTATAAAATGACAGTGGGGGAGGGTAATACTTTGGGGTGTCGAAATTTTGGTACTTATCCATAATTGCCCCTCATTTTCCTCTTCCTCCAACACTGTCGAGTGTCGACGAAATCCTCGATTTTTCACACTTGAAAGAGCCATTCGAAGATGAACACCACCAATATCCTGACTTTGCTCTGTTTCCCCTCCACCAGTGGACCCAAGTCATCTTACCTTTCTCTGTCAAAGACGATGTTGGCTCTTTAAAGAGGAGAAGAAGAATAACAACTTATTTGAGGGAGAGCTTTTAGAATCATGTACATTTATTTTAGGTATAAGAAAAATATATTTCCGGTTCTAATTATAAGATAAGTAATCTTTTTTTTTTTTGAAAATTAAGGAAGTAAAATAGACCTCTAAATTTTAACATATGCTACATGTAATTAGATTATATGTGATTTATAAGTAAAATTAATTAGTTTTGAGAAAAAAATTTAAACTGATTTATTTTGCATCTTTAATTTCTAAAATAAAAATCAACTTGATCTTATAATTAAGACTGAAGAGAGTATATGATTACTTCCTAATTTGCTTATGAGCATTGGGATTGGGTAAGATGCTGGCAATTAATATTTTAAATCACCCATTAGCAATTCACCCAGTAGCAATTTGTATTTTCTTACTTGAGGATTGGAGTATGATTTGTATTTTCTCTTGCTCTCTAGTTTGTTTCTTCTATGTTCCTGAAAAATTTCTTGGTTCCGGCTATGATGGTATATTGGTGCGATTTTTTGTTGACAGGCCTCAAGCCAGGCCACACCCCTATATAGGCCAGGCTACAAGCTAGGTTCAGGCTGATCTATTACAAAACAGGCCTTCCCTACTCCTAGCTTTGTTTTGCACTTCTCTTTAAATTAACTCTCTCCACCTGGTCTGCTAAAGCCCCAGTGACTGCTTCATTTTCTACTCCTATAAGGGCTTTGATTGTTACTGGCTTGAGCTCCCTTTTCCTCCACTAATTCCATTCTTGGGCTTAATTGAGAGGCAATTTTTACTGCTGGCCCATGAGGCCTATTTAAACCCCAGCTTGTTCCTTCCAAATGAATCTTGGGCCATAATGTGTTAAGCCCTAGCCCATTTTGCTATATTCTTTCTGTTATTCCCATTATGCCCTATTGCCCTCCTCTCTTCCTTCATTTAGCTTACTGCCAGAGCTTGACCCCACAACAATTTCCATTCCTGTGACTTCCACCTCAGCATTTATCACATTAGGTCTGTCATTATTACGTAACATTCCATTTCAGTCCCTCTTTGTACTAATGTGACTTGATTCCCACAATTATGTCCTTCCCTTCCCATGAGTCACTCTGACAATTCCCAACACTTTCCTGACTAGAAGTTCCCCCTTTACAGTATCTCCTACTAGAGAAAAGTTTTTGCTTCTTCTCATATCATACACCCGCTTCTTTGTTCTTCCACCACAGTGAGTGTCGACTTCTTCTACTTCAGATCTGAAGTTCCGGCGGAGAAGCATCCCAAGTTCTGCTGGCCGACGATATCTCAAGACTTCAGGTTCATCCTCCTCTGTTTTCTTCTCTGTTTGGATGTTCCATTCCTCTGAGATTTTGTCTGCACTTGATGTGGCTCACCTTTGGATTAGTTTTTGGTTTCCTTGCTCTTTCTTTTCTTTTCTTTTCTTTTCTTTTCAAACTTGTGTTATTAGGTTAGCTACTGAATGATGCAGTTCTGATATCTCGTACGGTGTTTTTTTTTTTAATTTCATCTCATTTATAATTTTTTTAAAACTATCTTGTATAAGTTATTACTCCATGGTTCTAAACAAAAGATTTTGAGTTTTTTTTTTAATGATGATTTTAATATATATTATATATAATTAGATTATAATAAATTAGTTTTTAAAAAATAAGTGTGGATACTTCAAAGTGATTTTTTTTATCTTTAATATCTTAAAAAAGTTAATTTGATTTTATATTTAGGATTAGACAGAGTATATATATAATTTAACATATGCATACCTTTTTCATAATATCATGTAACATACTTTAATTAAATAACTTATTTAATCTGCCCATGCCTAATTTTAAGGAGGGGAAATAGTAGTTTATAATGTATAGCCTCTTAAATCATTTCTCTATTTTAATGCAGTTATCTTTGAACTCCATTAGCTAAAGGCTCAAGACATCCTAGTTGCTTGGGAAGATTTTTGGAGAAATAGTATTAAGAAGATGAGTTCCCTGGCAAGTTCTAAGGTTTCTGTTGTAGACTTGACGGATGAAAACTTGAAACCTGGTTCAGAGCCTTGGTTTTCTGCTAGCCAAGTGGTGCGAAGTGCACTCGAGGCTAATGGTTGTTTTTATGCAAAGAGTGATAAGGTTTCTTTGGAGCTTCACAACTCTGTACTTTCTCTAATGGAAGAATTGTTTGATCTTCCACTTGAAACCAAAAGGCAAAAGACTAGCGATAAGCCTTACCATGGTTACTATGGACAAATTCCTGGACTACCTTTGTATGAGTCCGTTGGAATTGACTTTGATGGCCCCATTAATAAGGAAGCAGTTCAAAAGTATGCCAACATCATGTGGCCGACAAGATCTGATCATTTCTGGTACTACTTAAATATTGTTTTCTTCTTTACCTTTCTAGTTATACTAAATTTTCTTGTTTTAAGGCTTCTAGTTTGTCTTCTTCTAATTCCTTTTGAAATGTCTCAACCTTCTAAATATTTTTTTGGTCTTTTTTATTATTAGATTTTACAAAAATAACCAATATTTTGATATCTCATGAGCATAAGATGCTGTATTTTCAATTTTCATTTTTTAATGAAAAATAATAAAAAACTAGGGAAAATTCCAGAAAAACGTCACCTGAATTTCTAAATTTAAGATAAGAGATTGTAACTATTTGAGTAATGATTTTACCTAAATGTGTAACCATATTGACAATTTTACATCACCTATATGATATGAAATTTAGGAATTGAAATGGCAACTTTTTTAATTCTCCCGTGAAACTATGCATTTTTATATCTTTTTTAAAAAACATAAAAAAAAATTCAAAACAGCACTGTTTTATGCCAATAAAATATGAAAATACGACTCTTATTATGTGAAATCTAATGATAATATGAACAGGAATAAAAGATTTGGAAAGTTGAGAAATTTTAAGGGGCATTGCATTAGATAAGGCACATTAAGTTATCTAACCCGAAATTTTATGCGGTCATTAATTGGTTCTTTTATTGTTTGAGAAGTGAGACTATCAATATGTATGCAACGTTGCTAGCGGAACTAGACCAAACCGCAAAAAGGTTACTGTTCGACGCTTATAATTTAGAAAAAGGACACTGTGATTCCCTGCTTGAATCAACCAATTACATGCTCCGAAGCTACAAATACCTAATACCTCCTAATAATGAGGATGATTTAGGATTGCATGCGCACACTGATTCTACATACTTAACCATACTTCATCAGAATAATGTGAGAGGTTTGCAAGTTAAACTGAAAAGTGGTGAATGGATTGATTCTAATCCCTCACCCTCCATGTTTCTGTTCGTGGCAGGTGATGCATTGAAGGTGGGTTCGTTAATTTTCATTATACATATAAAAAAACTCTTTTTTTCTTCAAGTTCAATACTGACAAGAAAAAACTTGTTTGGTATTTCAGGTTTGGAGTAATGATAGAATTCAGGCTTGTGAACACAAAATAATCGTAAAGGAAAAGAAGGATAGGCGCTCAACTGGATTGTTTTCATATAATAATAAGTTGGTTCAAACCCAAGAGCAGCTAATTGATGAGGACCATCCAAAACGATATAAATCATTTTATCATTATGAATACATCACATTTCGTGCTAAGTTTCCCTCACAGATTTCTAGTTTTCTTCTATTGTGATAATGTAATAATAATGCATGATGAAAGAATGGTTTATATGTTGGATCAAAGACTTAATGGACATTTAGATGATGTTTTTTTATGATTGAGACACTTTTTTCTTAATATATTTGGTTTGAGAGGCATATCTTTTACTGAGTATCTGATATTTGAGTTTCTAGCTTTCATCTAAGTAATATATTTTTATTTTGAATTCTTCTGCTGTGTGTGTGGTTTGCATAACATGTGATAATGTTTGGTACAAACCACGTAGTTAAGGCCAATCTGGTTTGTCAACACATCTTTGATATTTATTCTTTTACAAGTTGATGCAGCTGGAACACTGCAGAATATATGATGTTGTAGTGGGAGGTTCTAATTAACAAAGATATTTCATATAAAAGAAACTGCATTGGAATGCTACCGCTGCATGATTATATTTCTATGGATAGTGACATGTTTGTACAAATGTGCTGAACCAACTAAACCAAATGAATCAAGACATCCATAAAAATATTACTACCTCTAGTCTTAGATATAAGAAATAGTTGGGGTTTACTTTTCGTCTTAAATATAAGTCACATTTTTATTTTATCTTTTATATTTTTCATTTTTTTAAAATTAATTTATCTAACTTATGAATTTATATATAATCTAATTATACATGTATTGTTTTTTTTAGAAATGTCATGTTACATATGTTGTATAATTAAGTAGTTTATATGAACTCTTAAGTTTTCTCAAAATTAATCAATTCAACCTTATTAAAGACATGATGTAGTAAGTTTTGATATAAAAAACGTATTGTCAAAACAAGACAATATCAATACTCTCACTCATCAAAATCCACCTCTTAGCTATCAGTGGAGATTGATCAAGGATATATAAATTGACCTTCATAATGTGTGAGGTCTCACCTAAATAATCAGTAAAAACATATGATCCCTAGGAACAGAGGGTGCATAAGAGATAATGAGTAGAAAATTATTACAAATAGGTGATGAGCGAAAATTTTGTACAGAGAGATAGTAGGTGTTAAAATTGAAAAACATGTTTAAAATTTCAGACAAGAAAAGATTTGCACTTTATACTTAGATCCACATCTATGAGAGATATGTTCCCAATAAAAAGGACAGTCAATTTATGTAAAGAACTTCATAACCGAATCACATGGTTTGAAAAATCGGTTAAATTTAGTGAAATATAATGTAAGTAATATACTCCCTCCGTTCCTAATTATAAGACCTATTTTAGGAAGTGAGTTTATTCCTAAATATAAGACATTTTTGTTCATAAATACAAGACATCTTTATAATTTTTTTAACATTTTTCCAAATTATCCTTATTGTTTCTCTTCAATAGTAAACAAGCAAGAGACGGAGGGTGGGAATAAAGGTAGATAGTTATGGTGTATTGGTATTATCATGTGTTTTTAACTAAACTAATATCCTTAGTCTATTCAAATTAGGTAAATAGGTCTTATATTTAGGAACGGAGAGAGTACTTATTTTTTTAAATATATGCCCTTATTTATAAAGGGGCAAGTAGGAGAGAGTATAAAGTAGAAATGAGAAAAAGTCTGAAAAAAAATGAAGTGTGGAAGAAAGACAAGGAGAAATACTATACAGATTAATTAAAGGTAAAAATGATAAAAGCACGTTACATTTTTAAACATTTCTACGTAATATCTTCTCAAAAAGAACTAAAGTTCATACTCTTGTATGAAACCACAAGATGGAGTTTTGTTTAATTTTCTTAACAATATTTTCATTACTTTACAGGGATTAAAAACACGCTTAAAGAAGTGCAGGGAAGCAACTGATGAACTGCTAGAGAATATAATAATGGACCGTGAAAAAGAAGCCTAAAAAACAGACAAAGAAAACTGCCAAATTTTCATAGACATACTTCTTTCTCTAATGAACCAACCCATTGGATTGCATGATGATGACCAAGAAGTTGTGGTGGATCGAACTATGGTGAAGGCTAATAATGGACATGTTTGCTGCATCATTGGAAGCTTCTGCTGTTGTGGTTGAGTGGGTTTTAGCAGAGCTAATAAAGAATCCAAGAGTGATGAAGAAGCTCCATGATGAGATTGTAGGTATTGTAGGAATGAACAGAATGGTGGAGGAGATAAACTTAGAGAAGTTAAGTTACACGGATTTAATAGTGAAAGAAACCTTAAGATTGCATCCTGCTGGATCTCTGATTCCAAGAGAAACAAGGGAAGATATCATAATTGATGGATATTACATAGAAAAGAAGACAATGGTTCTGGTGAATACATGGGGCCTAGGTTGAGATCCTAAACTGTGGTCAGATAATGCAGATTCATTTATCCAGAGGAATTCATAAATAATGATGTCAATGTAAGAGGACAACATTTTCAACTCATACCATTTGGTTCAGGTAGGAGACAATGTCCTGGCATGCGAATGGGTCTGACCATAATTAAACTTGTGGTGGCTCAGTTGGTTCATTGCTTTGATTGGGAGCTTCCTCATGGCATCAGCCCCCAAGAGTTGGATGTGAATGAGAAAATTGGACTCACAATACCTAGAGCTAAGCACTTGCTAGCAATACCGTACCAACTTGTTCGCTTGCATGCTTAATGAAGTGATTCGTAATGAAAATGTTACTGCGCATGTAACTTATTTAATACTCTCCATTATACTTTCAATAAGATTGTGAGAACTGAAGTATCCGAGTGGGTACGGTGTTATTTTATATAGTTCTCAATATCACATTTAAAGTAGATATGACACCCACACATGGATTGGAGTGCAGGAAATGTTGGGTCGAGGTGTCAGCTGCCCCATTAAGTTGGAGTACTTTCCAAATATTTTTTATGTTTCTTTATACTATTAGATTATATATTAAAAAGTGACATTTTGACATATTATAGGTAAAAAAAATGGTTATATTTCAATTTTTTTTTATTTAAATGGCACTCTTTCAATGTAAAATATAATGATATAAAAACAAATATATATATATATATACACACACATAGGAAGTGCCCTAAATTGATGAGACAGTTTGGGGGGGGGGGGGGGTGGTGACATCCCGCCCAGAAATGTTCTGATGCAAAATTAACCTAGAATGGGTATTCACATAGAAAGGTCAAAATATGTTGTAATGATAGCAGTTTATAGTTGATAGATGTATTATTAATGTAATTAATGTCACACTCAATAGAAATAAGCAGGGAAGGAGCAACGTTGGAGGTGTAGGGAGCCATCATTTCTTTTGAGACTTGTATATAAAGACCCCTCAAGGTGTGTATTAGCATATCCCAATATACGTTGGAATATTTTTAAAACGAAGAAGATGACATTTTATCCTTATCTTGGATAATGAATCAATATACATGGGGTTCATTAATTATCATATTTCCTTTATGAATTTAACACATGGTTTGAATAATTTCAATTAATGTAGATAATTTATTATTGTTTCATCAATCATGAATTAACTTCCTCTGAAAATACTTAAAAGGAGTCTTAAACGTAGTATAAATAAATTTATCTTAAGAAACTGGATATCATCTGATCTTCCCTTAAAATAAGAGTATGATAAATGACCTATGGTGCAGTATGCAACAATGTTAATGACCTAAAAAAGAGAGTGAAATAAAAAATTATAAATTTTATCTACATATTTGACTATGGTAAATTTAATAATAGAAAATGAGTCATGATTTGTTAGTGACAAGTTAATATTTTTTATTGGTGTTATTGTTCTTCATGTTTTGACTCTTATATGAAGTTAATTAGCACCAATATATGTATGTTATGATATTTACTCTTCTCTTGTAAGGCTTATGGTCAAATTTATAATGGAAAGTCGCAATACATTGGCCTAGAAAAGGGGTGTTAAAGAATTTCTCGTCCCGTCCGGATCCCGTTTGTTTTGGGACGAGAAATCCCGTCCCGAAAATTTTCGAGAAGAGACAAAACGGGATAGGGACAAATTTTTTTGTTGCGGGACAGGATGGGGTCGTCCCATTCCTGTCCTGTCCCGTTAGTATTATATATTTTTTTAGCACATAATAATCTAAACCTATAAGGATAGCTTACAAAATTATAAACTGATAAGAATCAAACTAATAGGAGTCTTACTAATGGTAAAAAAAAATAACAGGAGATTTAAAGAATAACCTTGACATACATTAGGACTATCAATTATTACTCGAAGTTCAGGCTTTACTGGGTAGGGAGTGGACAACACGAATCAATCTAATTAGTAGATCTGAGAATGTTGATGCTGATAAGCTGGCAAAGAGGGCTCTTAGTATGAGTCAGGACTGTATTGTAATTTTTGTTTTGTTTGTTGTTTTTTCTAGTTTTTAATTCCTAGAATCATAAAAAAAAAGTAACAATTTTTATTGCAGAAAACACTCGAGCTGCTTATCTCATTGAGTAAATGTTTTAAGACATGTTTTTAATTTAAAATTTATGTATTAATATGAAAGTTTCTTTTAGATTTAATTTAGATGCGTTTTTGTTACTATATGTTGAATTTGATAATAATTTATTATGTTGTCAAGACAAAAAAATTGTTAAAACAATAATATTTTGTAAAAGCTCATAGGCAAATTTTTTGGTACAATATTGGGCTCATATTTTTCTACGAAAATGACCTTCTATTTTTATTTTAAAAAAAATCAAACGGAAAATCCCAATCCCGTCCCATAGTTATCCTATTCCGAACGGGACGGGATAGGATATGGGACTGGAAACTTGTCCCGTAAGCCTTTTGACGGGACGGGATGTGGTCATCCCATTCCCTGTCCCGTCCTATGAACACCGCTAACCTAGAATTGTCTATGTGAAAGATTTAATTTTGAATAGGGTAATATCTATTATAATTAGTTATATAAATATCTAAATCAGTTCTTCTTGCATATACTTTGATAAACTATCTGACAGGAAGGGACATGATGTTAAAAACATCATAGCGGATGTGATTGAAGCCATATGGACCTTGATCACCGATAGTTGAATCTCAACTCACTTGATGGTCACAAAAAGTCTTTAGTTCAAGTGAAAACACGTCATTAGATTTATTGCAAGCACGGGACATTTCGTACATCATAAGGTTGAAAAGTAATTGGTAACTTTGAGACTAAAAGGGGGAAGCTGAGGTTTTAATTTTATTTTAATAGAACTTTAAAAATATAATTGTTGGAGCATTTATTATAGTGGTGCTCTTGACAATGATACCACAAACATGTCAATAAAAGTGGCATACAATAATAGTGCAAGATCTTGAGTTTCTTGGTCAAAGCCTTGTAGGCTATGAACCTTCTGTTGGTGCTTTCAGGGGATTGATCTATTCATGGTTTGAGGATTGGGTATGAAAGAGGCAATCGCACAAGAAGGGGGGTGAATTGTGCTTTCAAACAAGGTATTAAACTAATGATAAATAAAATCAACTATAAAACTTTATACTGGTTCGGCCAACACTGCCTACGTCCAGTTCTCCAACACCTTGTTGGGTTCCACTAACCACAGGTTTTACGAGCACAGGTTCACCTGTCAACCTTTACAGAGTTTTAGAATCTCTCTAAACACTCCCCCTTACTACCTGTAAGGCAATATCCCTGTTCTAAAGCACCAAGCTTTCAGAACAACCTCAAATAGTAGAGGATTTCAATAAATATGTTCACTTAATGAACTGATTTTGATAAACACTTAAGTACAGATAAAATATCTAAAATAATAAATACAAGAAAACAGAGAGCAATGAATGAGTTCGTGAATATTCTTGTTTTTCGTCTCTTTTCAGTAGCTCTAGGTTGATCTACTATCGCTAACTTCATAGAGTGAGTTCTGCACTTAAGCTGTTAGCTGAACAAATAATCATTTAAAGTATAGAGAATGCTATCGCAAATTTAGTCTATTAGCTCAAGTGAGATAAAGACAATATAAGGTATTTCAAAGCATTTTATATCGATAGGCAGGAGTATTATCGATAGCATATTCTTTTAGCTCAATGTTCAGAGTATTAGCTATATCATATCAGCATACATTCTTCTATCGATTGCTAATCCCTTATCGCTAGATACTTGATTGCTTATTAGCTTTAAGGATATTGAAATGTTTATTAAAGGGTGTTTCAAGGTATCCTATTATCGATAGCGAAACGAGTTAGCGCTAGCAACTATGTTAGCTCATTTGACTCATTTGCACTAGCTATCTGAATGATCATTATCTGAAGCACTTTTGTTATTGATAGCTTACTCTGTTATCGCTAGCTGATTCCATTAGCTCAAGGACATGGTTCATTGTTCAGCTGGTTATACTTCCTTTTATTTTTCATGTTCTTAATGAACTACTAGTGATAGGATCTTTCTTAGCGATAGTGCTAGACTTAGCGATAGATATTAACTTTGTTATTTCTAAGTCTTCACTTGCTATTGCTCTTTGTCTACTAGCTGTAGGGATACACTTAGCGATAGAGATATTTGTTCTTAGAGTTCTGCTAAGTTTCCATTTGCTTTGAGCCTTTCATTAGCAATATATCTTTATTCTTGTAATGGTGATCTGTTACCTATCAGATTTTACTTGTTTTAATTCAAAGATAACTTGCGCTTATTTGCTTATGTTATTTATGGGGTCAGTCTTCATCAAAACTTAAGATTCTAACATTCTCCTCCTTTTTGATGATGACAAAACATAAGCATATATACATTAAAGCACTTTCAGAGCATAATCATTTATATCAGCATAAGCATATATCAGACTGGAATAATAGTAATGCTTGTACAGAGCATCTGATATAACAAAATACATTTTGCAGAAATATCAAAACACAAACTAGCAAACTGTAATGCAATTAATGTATGATGCAAATGAGAGCGGCTTCATAGACTGATTTAGTTAGATCTCCCTTTACTTCTCCCCCTTTTTGTCATCATTATTGGGTGATTATGAATAATGAACTAATCCACCATCACATCCCACTGGAGCCCTGGACGAACAGTACCCCTGATCCGACACCAAGATTAACAGCATAATCTTGGACAGGAGCCGCTTCGTCTTCCTCAAGTTGTTTGGTCTCTTCAGGCTCTCTGTAGAAGAACAAATCCACCAAAGGTATAGCCCTATCTAGGGTTTTTCAATTTCCGAAGAGGGCGCTTTGAACTTTGAGAGATTTTTCTGAGTAGGGCGAATCAGAAGAAGTTCGCCTTTGACATTTGGAACCTGATTCAATCACTTCTTTGGAGAATGACACAGCTTTCTGGGTTTTTGACCTCTTGTTAGCGGATTGAGACGAGGATTTAGCGCTAGAGTGTGCCTGAACATCACTCATTTTTGGAATTTTGGCTCTGGCCATTTTTGGGGTTTAGGGTTTTGAGAGAAGGGAGGCTCGATTTCTCAGAGAGATTTAGGAGATGAAGAGACGCTCAAGGTGAATAATGAATGCAAAATGCAAATGACCTACTTTTATAAGTTTCAGAGATTACCATAAATGATAAGTACGTGGTGACGTTTCGCATTCTGAGTCTTTTAAGTGACTTGCTATCGCTAAGGGGAGCAGCTATCGCTAGCAGGCATGATCCCACGCTGAGCAAGTGACTTAGACATCACTTTCTCCTTCCAAGTTTCATCTATCGATAGCTGACTTTGCTATCGATAATACTTTAGGCTAGTGATGGCAATCTTAGCTCAAACTTAGCTCTGTTCTGCATATGCTAGCGATAGTGAAACTCACTATCGATTGGTCAGTCCTGCAAAACTTAAGATTTGGCACTCCGATGCCTAAGTTAACAAAATAATTCATATGAATAATTAATAGAATAAATCAAGAATTATAATAATATTCACAATTCATTTGGATTTACCATTTCTAGCTCTCTTCTGATATAGAGAAATTGATCAAGCTCAAGAGGCTTGGTGAATATATCAGCAAGTTGCAGATGAGTAGATATAAATTCCACCTTGACATCCTTCTTCTGAATATGATCTCTCAAGAAGTGATGTCTTACATCAATATGCTTGATTCTGGAATGCTGAACTGGATTTTTGGCCAAACTTATTGTGCTGGTGTTGTCACAGAGAATGGGCACTTCTGGGAATTCCAAACCCAGATCTCTTAGTTGATGTTTAAGCCATAAGACTTGAGTACAACAACTTGCTGCTGCAATGTATTCGGCCTCTGTGGATGAAAGAGAGACACAATTTTGCTTCTTGCTTGCCCAAGTGACTAAACAGCCACCAAGAAATTGACATTGACCACTTGTACTTTTCCTATCTGTCTTATAACCTGCATGGTCAGAGTCAGTATAAGCAAGAAGGTACTCTTGAGTTCCTTTTGGATACCACAACCCAAGCTCTTGAGTCCCTTGCAAATAACGCAAAATCCTTTTTATATTTGTTAAATGAGATTCTTTAGGATTTGCTTGATATCTGGCGCACAAACCTACACTAAATTGAATGTCAGGTCTACTAGCAGTTAAATAAAGTAAAGAACCAATAATTCCTCTATAATGTGATTGATTTACTGCTTTGCTGGTGCATTTGCATCTAACTTGGCAGAGGCACTCATGGGAGTGTCCTCTTCCTTGGATAGATCCATCCCAAATTTGTTGAGAATTTCTTTACAATATTTGGTTTGGGATATGAAGATGCCATCCTTCTTTTGCTTTATCTGCAGGCCTAGGAAGAATGTTAATTCTCCCATCATAGACATTTCAAATTCTCCCTGCATTTTCTTAGCAAAATCTTCACAGAGTTTTTCATTAGTTGAGCCAAAGATAATGTCATCAACATAAATTTGTACTATGAGCATGTGATTATTTTTATGCATGATGAATAATGTAGTATCTGATTTTCCTCTAGAAAATCCTTTATCCAGCAGAAAAGTACTAAGTCTTTCATACCAAGCTCTAGGTGCTTGTTTGAGACCATAAAGAGCCTTTTTAAGTTTGAAAACATGGTCAGGCTTAGACTTTTCTTCAAAACCAGGAGGTTGTTCTACATATACTTCTTCCTTAATATAGCCATTAAGAAAAGCACTCTTAACATCCATTTGATAAAGTTTAATATTTTTGATGGATGTAAAAGCTAGAAGAATCCTTATTGCTTCAAGTCTTGAAACTGGAGCAAAAGTTTCTTCATAATCAATGCCTTCTTCTTGGTTATATCCCTTGGCAACTAATCTGGCTTTATTTTTGACAATTTGTCCAACTTCATCAAGTTTGTTTTTGAAAACCCATTTAGTACCAATAATAGGATAATTTCTTGGTCTAGGTACTAAATCCCAAACTTAATTTCTTTTGAATTGATTAAGTTCTTCCTGCATTGCAACTATCCAGTCACTTTCAGCAAGAGCTTCATCAACGCAAGTTGGTTCTATTTGAGAAAGAAAGCAACGCAAGTTGGTTCTATTTGAGAAAGAAAGCAAGAAAATTCCATTTCATTTTGTAGTTGCCTTCTTGTTTTAACTCCTTTTGAAATTTCTCCAATAATCTGTTCATGAGGATGATTTTTAAGATGTCTAATGGAAGATTGAGGCTCGTTAGCTTCATCTAGATCATCTTTGGATTTATCCTGATTATCTTCAGCATTGTTTTCAGGATTTGCTATCGATGACTGAGGCGCTATCGATAGAGGCTGTTTTAAAAACTTTGAAAAATCTTCATCCTCATTAACAGATTGTTGTTTTTCTTGAGGAGTTTTATCAAATACTACATGCACAGACTCTTCAACAGTTTGACTTCTTTTGTTATAAACTCTATATGCTCTACTTCTATTTGAGTAACCTATGAATATGCCAATATCAGATTTAGGATCGAATTTACCTAGATTTACCTTTCCATTGTTGTGAATGTAGCATTTTGATCCGAATATTCTCAGGTGACTGATATTGGGCTTCCTCCCCTTGTAGAGTTCATAAGGAGTCTTCTCCATCCCCTTTCTGATATAGGCTCTGTTTGAAATGTAGCAAGCTGTGCTCATTGCATCTGCCCAAAATATTTGAGGCACTTGTTTCTCGTTCAGCATGCTTCTAGCCATTTCTGTGAGCACTCTGTTCTTTCTCTCTACAACACCATTTTGTTGAGGAGTACGAGGGGCAGAGAAATTGTGTTCAATTCCATTTTCATCACACAGCTCCAGGAACTCTTTATTTTCAAATTCTCCTCCATGGTCAGTCCTGATTGCTATAATCTTTGTGCCTTTCTCATTCTGCAATTTCTTAGCAAGCACACAAAAAGCATCAAAAGTTTCATGCTTAGAGGAAAGAAACATAGTCCAGGTAAATCTTGAGTAGTCATCCACAACTACAAGAGTGTATAGGCTTCCTCCTAGACTTTTCACTCTTGCTGGCCCAACTAGATCCATATGAATTAGTTCCAATGGCCTACTAGTGGAGACTGTCTTCTTGATTTTAAAAGAGGACTTTGTTTGTTTACCTCTTTGACATGATTCACAAATTAAATCATGCTTTGTCTTAAAACTAGGGATCCCTATGACTAATTCCTTCTTAACTAATTTATCTAGTTGAGAAAAGTTCACATGAGCTAATCTTTTATGCCATAACCAACAATTTTCATCATTTGAAATAAAGCATTTTTCTTCAAGCTGTTGGCATAAATCTAGGGTGTATAAATTTCCATTTCTATTTCCTTTTATCTTACACTTCAGACTGGATTTGTTTATATCTAAATCATTTTTATCAACAATAAGACATTCATTTGAATCAAAAATTACCCAGTTACCATGGTCTGCGCTTTGGCTAACACTCAGCAAATTGTGGCAGAGACCATCCACTAGGTAAACATCCTTGACTAGACCTACTTCACCCACTCCAGTGATTTTTCCACTTTGATTTCCACCAAAACTAACTTTGGCTCCATCTTTTATCACTAGATGGTTGATTTTGTCTTTGTCACCAGTCATGTGCCTTGAGCATCCACTATCAATATACCATTTTCCTTTACTGGATGCTTTAAGACATACCTGCACAAACTACACAAATTTAGGTACCCAAACTTTCTTGGGTCCTTTAAGGTTAGTCTTGTACTCTAAGTTTGTAAAAACCTTAGGCACATGGGTTCCTTTAGGAACCCACTTATAAGAGCTATTAATGCCATATTTTCTATGATTGCAAATAGACTGAGTATGGCCTTTCTTGTTACAATAATTGCAAAAGCTATATGGTGAAGAATTTTCAGAAGATTTTCTAAAATATTTCATGTATGATTTCACCTTGGGTTCAACCCATCTTTTCGAAAACTTTTGTTTAGGCTCATAGCCAATACCAGTTCTGTCTCTAAAAACTTTTTGATTGCTCAAAATCACATTTAAAGTTTCAGAGCCTTTTGTAAATTTTTCTAAAACATGTGAAAGCTTTTCCTTTTCCTTCAATAATTTTTCACAGTTGGAGCAATTTTCAGAAGTTGAAGGAGTTGCTATCGATAGAGGCTCAGCTATCGAAAGTTCTTTTCTGGGAGCTTGCGATAGCTCCTCTTCTATCGATAGAGAAGAAGAATCTTTTTGTGAAGAGGAGTTTTTTTGAAGTTCTTTGTTTTCTCTTCTTAATCTGACTACTTCTTTAGCAAGTTTCATTAGTTCTATGTGCATTTCATCATATAAACTTTGAAGTTCAAAATAAGAAAGTTCAGAGTCAGATACCTCAGAATCACTTTGCTCTTCTCAAGCAACTAGGCAGAGGTTGGCGTATTCCTCGCTATTGCTAGCTTCTTCATCAGAGCTATCACCCCAGATGGATGACACATAAGCTTTCTTCTTTCCATAAGTCTTCTTTTTCTCTTTTTCCTTTAATCTTTGAAGACTGGGACACTCAGCTTTGAAGTGACCAGGCTTCTTGCATTCAAAGCATACAAGAGTCTTGTCTTTCTGAGAATCTTTGAAGCTAGGACCACTCCTCTGGAATCTTTCTCTTCTTCTGAAGAACTTTTTAAATTTTCTAGCCATAAAAGCTATGTCCTCTTCATCAAGATCTTCATCATCATCATCCATTTCATCTTTTTCTAAAGCAGCAAGGGTAAGTGACTTTTTCTTGGAATTTCCTTGAGCTTCCCTTTGAGCTATCAGGGTTGGCTCATATTCAGCAAGGCTGCCAAACAGGGCAGTGATGGACTTTGTTGATTCTCCTTGCATTTCTTGTATAGCAGTGACCTTCATGAGCCAGTCTCCTGTCAGAACTTTCAGTATCTTGTTGACTTGCTCTTTTTCAGTAATTTTCCTCCCTAGAGCGGCAAGATTGTTGATGAGATGAGTGAATCTGATCTTTAGGTCTCTTATCTTTTCTCCTTCAGCCATCTCAAATTTATGGAACTCTTCCACTAGCATCTCAACACGTCTATCTTTTACTCCAGTGGTTCCCTCATGGGCAATCTGCAAAGCTTCCCATATCTCTTTTGCAGTGTCCAAATGACTTACTCTGAAGAACTCAGTTTGACTGAGGGCGCTTTGGATCATAAGGACTGCTTTGCTGTTCAGCTCTACATTAGCAATGTCCTCTTCTGTAAATTCATCTTCAGACTTTGGAATGCCCAAGGGATCTTTAGGCACAATATCTCCTTCTTCAATAATCTTCCAGAGCTTGTATCCGTTTGCTTTGATGTAGATTTTCATCTTTAGTTTCCAGAAAGTGTAGTGTTTCCCATCAAAGCTTGGAGGTTTATTAATGGAGCTTCCTTCTGGTAGAATATTTTCAAGCGATGCCATAATGATTTTTACTTCTCAGATTTGTTGGAATCAAACAGAGAAGACCTGCTCTGATACCAAATGAAAGAGGCAATCGCACAGGAGGGGGGTGAATTGTGCTTTCAAACAAGGTATTAAACTGATGATAAATAAAATCAACTCTAAAACTTTATACTGGTTCGGCTAACACTGCCTACGTCCAGTTCTCCAACACCTTGTTGGGTTCCACTAACCACAGGTTTTACGAGCACAGGTTCACCTGTCAACCTTTACAGAGTTTTAGAATCTCTCTAAACACTCTCCCTTACTACCTGTAAGGCAATATCCCTGTTCTAAAGCACCAAGCTTTCAGAACAACCTCAAGCAGTAGAGGATTTCAATAAATATGTTCACTTAATGAACTGATTTTGATAAACACTTAAGTACAGATAAAATCTCTAAAATAATAAATACAAGAAAACAGAGAGCAATGAATGAGTTCGTGAATATTCTTGTTTTTCGTCTCTTTTCAATAAATGCTCAAGTTCTGTATTTATATCTCTTCTCAGATTTTGCCCTAGCGTTCAATCTTCAAGAAGCCGTTTGAATTTAGTCGTTGGGAGCTCATAGCCGTTGGCATTTAATACAGCTTCTTCATCGGGCTTAACTTTCTGCTCTAGCTTCAACTACTTCTTGCGTAGGGTGAGCTAGGAGAGAGATAGACTTAGCATCCTGAGCGTCTGTACGAATTGTACTTTCTGGCAGCTTTTTCAGTAGCGCTAGGTTGATCTGCTATCGTTAACTTCATAGAGTGAGTTCTGCACTTAAGTTCTTAGCTGAACAAATAATCATTTAAAGTATAGAGAATGCTATCGCAAATTTAGTCTATTAGCTCAAGTGAGATAAAGACAATATAAGGTATTTCAAAGCATTTTATATCGATAGGCAGGAGTATTATCGATAGCATATTCTTTTAGCTCAATATTCAGAGTACTAGCTATATCATATCAGCATACATTCTTCTATCGATTGCTAATCCCTTATCGCTAGATACTTGATTGCTTATTAGCTTTAAGGATATTGAAATGTTTATTAAAGGGTGTTTCAAGGTATCCTATTATCGATAGCGAAACAAGTTAGCGCTAGCAACTATGTTAGCTCATTTGACTCATTTGCACTAGCTATCTGAATGATCATTATCTGAAGCACTTTTGTTATCGATAGCTTACTCTGTTATCGCTAGCTGATTCCATTAGCTCAAGGACATGGTTCATTGTTCAGCTGGTTATACTTCCTTTTATTTTTCATGTTCTTAATGAACTACTAGCGATAGGATCTTTCTTAGCGATAGTGCTAGACTTAGCGATAGATATTAACTTTGTTATTTCTAAGTCTTCACTTGCTATTGCTCTTTGTCTACTAGCTGTAGGGATACACTTAGCGATAGAGATATTTGTTCTTAGAGTTCTGCTAAGTTTCCATTTGCTTTGAGCCTTTCATTAGCAATATATCTTTATTCTTGTAATGGTGATCTGTTACCTATCAGATTTTACTTGTTTTAATTCAAAGATAACTTGCGCTTATTTGCTTATGTTATTTATGGGGTCAGTCTTCATCAAAACTTAAGATTCTAACAGGTACACCTATATATATGTTCATATGACATAATTGGTTCAAAGCTTAGCCTACTATAGTACTCTGGATGGGTGAAAGCATATCTAAGTTAGGTAAATGTTCAAATCATTCAGGTACCTTTATTAAAAACATGAAATTTCTAAAGTGATGAGAGTTTGTTATCGTTTTAAAAATGATGGAAGATTGTTGAAATATTTTTAAAATTATGAGATGTGTTTTTGAAAAATCATGACTTTATCTTGATTAATACTTCTGTCCCTAAATATAAGATGACCTGTTCAATGATAAATCATGGTTAGATATATTTGCTTTATTGCGGTACTGCTCCTATATTTATACGCTTAATATATAACCCAGGAAATAGTTTATAGGGAGAATTTCAATACAAGACCAATTTAGATAATTAATTTAAAAGTATGATCAAAAGATTATGAAATATCACTGCAGGTTCAAGGTCCTTAAGTGAAATTAAATTGATGTGAAAAAGATGAAAAAGGCCCGACCCCACATGGCCTCTCTTAGACTCTCTCTCTCTCTCTCTCTCTCTCTCTCACACACACACACACACTCCATTTCACTTGTTCAAATGAGCTTTTTCTTATTCAAATTACCGTTTTCCTTGTTTGTATGACCATGAGTAGTATGTGTGTGAGAGAAAAAAGATGCGTATCACAGAGAGAGAGAGAGAGTGTGTGTGTGTCAGAGGAGAGAGGGTAGGAGGGGTATTTTGTTTTTTATTGAGCCTTGTTCAAATGAGCTTTTTCATGTTCAAACGACCGTTTTCCTTGTTCGTATGACCATGAGTGGCTTGTGTGTGTGTGTGAGAGAGAAGATGTGTGTTAGAGAGAGAGAGAGGGTTGGAAGGGTATTTTGTTTTTATTGAGCCTTGTTCATATGAGCTTTTTCTTATTCAAATGACCATTTTTTTGTTCATATGACCATGAGTGGTGAGAGAGAGAGAGAGAGAGAGAGAGAGATGAGAGAGAGTGTCAGAAAGGGAGAGAGAGAGTGTCAGAGAGGCCATGTAGGGTGGGGCATTTTTCGTTTTTTCCACATCAATTTAATTTCACTTAAGGACCATGAATCTGCAATGATATTTCAAAATCTTTTAGTCCTATTTTGAAATTAATTGTCTACATTGGTCCTATATTGAAATTCTCCCTGGTTTATAAGATTGATAATGGAAAACTGAAACTAGTCCTACAGATTCATGAAACCATGTATATGAGATAGTTATCATGGGTTCAACAAGAAATTTTTTCAAAAACTATCTAAGCCAATTTACTATGTCTCATTTTCTTTTAGGAAAACTACTCTTGAAGTGCATGTGTTTTTTTTCTTTTTCTTTTTCTTTTATTTTACTTTGTTACTACTGCTAGCGCTTGCCTTATTAGTATTGTTAGTCTATATGCAAAAGGGTTAACCGTCAAAAATATATATATATGATTTTGTCAAAAGTTCATCCAGCACTAAATGTTTTTTTGGACCAAAAATACACATAAACTTTTAAATTGGGTCAAAAATAACATTTACAGTTATATTCCAAAAGGAAGCGCTTGGTGTTGAACAAATCTTTTTACAAAATCATATGTGTATTTTTGGTTCAATTTGAAATTTCATATGTACTTTTGATCCAATTTGAAAGTTCATATATATTTTTGGTCTAAAAAAAAACATTTGGTGCTGGGTGAACTTTTGATAAAATTACATGCGTATTTTTGACCCTTAATCCTATGCAAATGTTATTTGTACTAATAGAGTAAAGTTAAAGGATTTAATAAAGAAAGAAAAAAGCATGCATTAAATTGAAATATGAAGAAAACTATAAATACCTCAAGAATGGTTTTATTTTGGAAAAAATCAATAATTTTATTCATATAAGTCCCACTTAATCCAACGTTCCCTATATTTTCAGAAAAATATTTAGATTCATGATTTGTGACTGCACTAGACCAACAAATTAAACAGCTGACACTTGAGGTATTGGTTTTTAATGAGTTAAATCTTAAAAATTAAATTGTAATTGAGTGAAAACTATAGTAGCTTAATGATTTTTTTTTTTGCCTTTATTTGTTCCTTAAATTCTGGTTAGATAGGGTTTTGTATGGAGAACTTTAACATGAGGGGAAGGTTCAGCCCAAGGAGCGCAGTATGATAAGAACAGAAAGTGTGTAGATGGCCACCAGAATACAGGCTTGTTCATATGAAATTAATGGGTCCAATAAGACCTAAGTTTATCTTAACGGTCCAATTGACATGATTTTGTTTGGACGGGATCCTCGAAAGAGTATGTGGAATTGTGGATTCGTTTTTTCGGCCGAAAATAGTAAGTGGGATTCAACTGTAAAGAATTATGCATTCTTACAATAGGGGTTATGGGGAGAGGGTTTCATTCCCAATTGCAGGCCCTTGGGGAAGCATCCTAGAGCGGGATGTATGGCTTCAGGACTTCAGGTTTGACAGAATAATGTGATGTCCTTCCTAACATTAATTGGTATAGGATAAACCATTCCAACATCATGCCTTTGGTTTGAATTAATCATGAACCCTACCTAAAATTTGTATACCCAAAAAATATTACTCTCTTGTCCTTGTTATAAGCTTCAATGTTTTTAAACAAGTTTCATTTTTAGCTAAAATAAATTTTTGATTTTTTATGTTTGTATTAAGTTTTCTTTTAGTTCATTAAGTTTTAAAAGTGTATTTTTAATCAATTTTTGTTAACATCTTTAGTTTTATTTAACACAAAATATTGGCTCAACAAATACAAACAGTCATTTTGTAATTAAATGCTCACAAGTATGTTTAAATTCTGATTGTTGTAGTATAATCATTATTATACTTTAAAATTTAGCCTTTTATTAGGATTTAATTATAGAATTTGCCCTTATATTTGTCGAGTCCACATTTTCTTTTAAACAAAACTAACAGTTTTAATAAAAATTGACTAAAAGTATCATTTTCAAATTTAAGGGATTAAAAATAGACTTGATGTAAACATAAAGGATTAAATGTATACTTTAACTTTGATTTTTTAATGGGTTCAAATGTAATTTGATCAATTGACTATTATCTAAGGTGCAGGTAAACAATTGACAATTAAAAAAGCAATGTGACCAAAGAACTTTTAAACAGGGTCTGATTGGCCAAAACCGTTAATTTTAAGCAAACAGCGGTTACTTTTGTGACACTTAAAATTGTGGGCCACACTTAAAATAAAGTAACAGACCTTTGATGAGATTTAATGGCATTGACCAATCCAACCTCATTTTAAAAGTCCATTCTCTTTTTGGATATAATACGTTATTTAATTTTACCCAAAATTAGTTATATGTCTGTAATTTTTCCTTCTCATTCCCTCTTATATATTTTTTTTATTCCTTTTATTTTATAAAAAGGGACGTAACTTAGTTATGTTTTAAGGTTGAAATTGGTAAATTATAAACAGCGTCATTTGATGATATAATTATATGAACATATCTATCTACCACATATATGATTTGTTGGGAGAGATGCCCGGACCAAGACCTTTTATATATATATATATATATTAATTAATTGACAGCACCTTTTTTTGATCTTATTACATATATCAGAGCAACCGTCTACTCAAATTTTGGGGTTTATGACTTCCATTCCCTACACAAGTCTTTCATCTAAGAGTTGAATTCTAAACTTTAAGGGATCTAATTAATTTTACATTACTAAACGAACTATATATATTGGATTCCTAATAGTAGAAAGCAGTTGGATATAATATTCAAATGTAATCAACAAGATAACGAAAGGGGGGAAGTATAAAGGAGCCTGCCATGACTATAGAAGAATTAATGGAAAGAAGTTAGGTTGATAAACATTATGAGACGTGACTTCTTTTCATTTTTAGGGGCCAAACACAGTAGTCTGATGATAATGAGACTCAGACATACGTACTAGAAATCCCAAACACGTTTGTATCGAGTCTTTTATTATATAAAAGAGCGTCTTTAGAATAATGGAAAATGGATTTTGAACAAAATTTATTTATAATTTTGATTCTAAAAGTAGGTTTAGTTATAATTGGTTTACAAAATTGATTAAGGACATAATTCAAAAAGCTGTATTAAAAAGTTAAAATTATTATTGCCTTAAAAAATATCTAAACATCTTATACATTCCAAAATCAGTTATATAAATCCAAAACTTTTGTTATTTTATAAACTACCAAACACTCTATGTCCCAAAATCAATTATGAACAAAACATTATATTATAATTATTTCATAATCGATATATAATTATTTTCGTTTCATTTATACTCTCCCAAAAAACAATTCAAATATCGTACTGTTAAATTAGTTATGTCTCTAAATCAATTTTATAAGTTTTCGTTTTACCCAATGCTGGTCCAAATTAATTCGGTTCATTTGTAGGCAGCTTATGATTTATGAAAAGCATGAATGATTGTCTTATTATTGGTTTTAATTAAAATATGGGTGTTTGATTGAGGATATGATAATTTTAATTAAGGGTTAATATAACTTTTAATCTTAAATTTTCAATCAATTTTGGTTTTGGTTCTTAAACTTTAAAATCGTTCCTTTAGGTCCTTGAACTTTAAAATTAGTGATTTTGATCTTTAAACTTTTAATCAATTTTGGTCTTGGTCTCTGAATTTTAAAATCAACTACGAAAATAAGGAATCAATAGTTATAAACAGCAAAAAGTTGAGGGATCAAAATTACACGGTTACAATTTAAAATTTAGAAGCTGCAGGGGAAGCCAGTGAATGTTGGCAGCTATTGCGATCCCAAGACTTACCACGGCACATCCACCGGCTTTCTCTTATTGACTGGATGCTACAAAACCTCAATCCAAAGAACAATGGTCAAGTCTGAAGGATCACGTTTGGCTTGCTCTACTAGACAACAGGAGCCCAAGAATCGTCCAGGACTGTGAACTCTAATTAGAAGCTATGGCTCATTATGTTAATGTACTGACTGAACATACAATTAGAGCTAAAGAAGTCATACAATTATTTTGAACCTTTTAAACAGCATACTCTTTGTAAAGTAAGGCTCTTTGGTCCACACCTGATGTACATCCTTTGATTTATCAATATAATCCCCTTTATTGAAAATAAAAAGTCAACACTTTTCAACTTCATCTCCTACTTATTGAACACTAGTATCATCTACCTCATAAGAACAAAGTTAACTCAATAATATATAAAAGGTAAAATTATACATTATTATGAAAAGTCAAATTTAAAAATTAAAATTGATGGTGATTAAGAGCCATTAATGATGATTGGTGGGTGATAGATGATTAAAAAATTAATAAAAAATAAAAAAAATCAGCAAAAAAATGTTGTCATTTAGGTATTAGAATAGGAAATCTTATTAAAGTAAAAATAAAAAAACAGAAATTTTAAAAAAAGTGCATTTATGAGGGAAAACCCTAATGGTGCCTATATAAAGGTGCCTATATAAATGAGAGTAAGAGAGCACAGAGGGGAGGAGTTTTTGGAGACTGAAAAAGAGAGGCACTGAGGAATTTATTCAGGAGAAAAAGGGCTACTAAAATAGTAAGAAAGGTAGATATAGTTTATTATATACTGATTCTTAAGGGAAATGGGAAGGGAGAGTCTGTTTAGAGAGATATTATTGCTTTGAAATCCCTTCTTCTTTTTCTTTTCTTGTGCCGAGGAATGTTTCTTATGAGACAGAGGCATCAACAAATACCCACATCTCATAAGCCAAAGGTGAAACAATTTTATAGACATCACATCCTGTCTTCTCACCTAAGCAATATTTTTGAGATAAAGTGGGAATTTTATAGTAACATTCATGCTTGTATGATATTATTGGTTGTCCTTTTAGATCGATGTAAACTCATTTGAAGATGTTCCTCACATGTTCTAACACGCCTCTTATTAGTCTTGCAATCAAGATTTTAGATGTTTTGCAAAGTGATTGAGTCATACTATGATCTATATTTTATTACTCGATTACCTTGTTATTTTTATGCAGCAAGATTATGAGCATCAAATGTATTCAAATTCTATTGTACCTCTTATTTTCTCTTTAGTATATAATTGCCTCTCTTAATTTAGTTTTGAAAATTGTGAACCCATTTTCATAAATCAAAACCTAATATGAGATCTCTTCTTTTTTACTAAAAAACCCCAAAAAAAATAATGTTTTAAATGACTTTCATGCATTCAAGGTTTTTAGAACTTCCTCAGGTAAATTTGATTATTTTTTTGTGTAAGGTTACGGGATCAAGAAGTCTAATTGAAAAATCTTTCAAAAATCTTGTTTTCCAAATAATAATATTTTTTTTAAAAAAATAGAAACCGATAGATTTTTTTCAATAAATTAAACGAATATTTTCCTAAAAAACACAAACCAAATGACACGCATTTCTACTCCTGACCTACATGGATTTTGATTCCTCTAAAGGGTATGTAGGCTCTAAGTTAAATTCTAAGTCAAGTCCAACTATGTAAATAATTATTTTTGTGTAAATATTTTTTTTGTAATTTAAATAAAATTAAAGGCCATATTTATATTTAAATAATTAATTTAGATTAACCGTTTTCATGAAACGGTGTTGTGGGTGCCTAACACTTATCCCACGTACAATCGACTCCCGAGCAAATTTGGTTTTAAAAGACCATTTATAAAGGGTTATCCAAAATTATCCTTTATTTAAAAATTTTGGTGGCGACTCCATTTGACCTAATTTTAGGGCGTTACATCCAGGTCGTTGGATAAATTAACGGCCATTTGATAAGAGTTAATGGTGTTGGCCAATTTGACCCCAATTTAAAAGTCCATTGGTCCCACTACCCTTTTTAATTATCAATTGTTTTTTTTTATACATAATGAAAGTAGAAAGACACCCTCGGGATCGAACCCCCAACCCCAGCCACCCCAACTAGCCTCACTATGAGGCATATACCACTGGGGCACCAGGCTCCGTGGTTTTTAATTATTAATTGTGTTACCTGTACCTTATACAAATAGTTAATAAGTTAAACTTTGGATTTGTCTAAATATAATATATTTTTTAATTTTACCCCAAATTAGTTATTTGTCTCTCATTTTTCCTCCTCATTCTTTTATATATATATATATATATTTTATTCATTTTATAGAAAGGGGCCTAACTTAGCTATATTTTAAGGATGAAAGTGGTAAGGATGAAATTGGTAAATTACAAAACAGGGGCATTCGATGATATAATTATATGAACATGTCTATCTACCACATTTATGATTTGTGTGCAGCTGGACGACAGCTTTAGTTAGTAGGTAGCAGTTAGACAAAATATTCAAATGTAATTAACAAGATAACAAAAGGGGAGAAAGTAAATAGGAGCCTGCCATGACTGGATAATCATTTTCAGAAAAATTAATGGAAAGAAGTTGGGTTGATAAACATTATGGGACGTGACTTCTTTCCATTTTCAGGGGCCAAACACAGTAGTCTGACATTTTCCTTTACTTTTTTTCCTTTAGGCCGATAATAATGAGACTCAGATATCCTAGTCATCCCAAACCACGTTTTTTTATCGACTCTTTTATAAAAGAGTGTATTTATAATTTTGATTTTAAAAGTAGGTGAGTTATAATTGGTTTATAAAATTGATTGAGGACATAATTTAAAAAACTGAATTAAAAAGTTAAAATTATTATTTTCTTAAAAAATATCTTAAACATCTTATCCATTCCAAAATCAGTTATATAAATCCAAAACTTTTGTTATTATGTAAGCTACCAAACACTCTAGACCAAAATCAATTATGAACAAAACATTATATTATAATTATTTCATAACCGATATATAATTATTTTATTTCATTTATGCTCTACCAAAAAACCATTCAAATATCGTACTGTTAAATTAGTTATGTCTCTAAATCAATTTTATAAGTTTTCGTTTTGCCCAATGCTGGACCAAATTAATTCACTCGGATCATTTGGAGGTAGCTTATGATTTATGAAAAGCATGAATGATTGTCTCATTATTGGTTTTAATTAAAATATGAGTGTTTGATTGAGGATATCATAATTTTAATTAAGGGTTAATACAATTTTTAATGTTAAACTTTCAATCAATTTTGGTTTTGGTCAATGAACTTTAAAACTGATGGTTTGGGTTCTTAAACTTTCTGTCAATTTTGGTTTTGGTCCTTGAATTTTAAAATCAGTGGTTTTGGTGCTTAAACTTTTAGTCAATTTTAGTCTTGATCCCTGAACTTTAAAATAAATTTAAAAAATTAGGGATTAATAGTTATAAATGACAAAAAATTGAAGATCAAAACAACCAAACTAAATTGCAGATGGTGCAAGGTAGCCAATGAATGTTGGCAGCTATTGCAATCCAAAGACTTCTCTTATTGACTAGATGCTACAGAACTCAATCCAAAGGAACAATGGTCAATTCTGGAGGATCACGTTTGGCTTGCTCTGCTAGAAGCATTGGGACAACGGAAGCCGAAGAATCATCCAGGACCGTGAGCTCTCATCGGAAGCCATGGCTCATTCTGTTAATGAACTGACTGAACATACACTTAGAGCCAGAGAAGTCATACAATTATTTTGAACCTTTTGAACAGCACACTCTTTGTAGAGTAAGGAGTCCGCATTCAGTGCTAAGCGAATCTTTTAGCGCTGAACGCTAATATCCTAAATGCCACCCGTTTGGCGTTGAATTTTAGCAGCTAGGAAGGATGGACTTGTGAAAATTATGGGAGTATATTAATAAGTTCACCACCTTACAAGATAGTCCTTCATATTTTAAATATAAGTAATATCTATATTTAATTTATGATGATTAAATTACATAAATAAATTATAAAAAATCACTTCTAAACTAAATCTTATCCTCCTTATGGTTCTTATTATAAGGCATCAACTAACAAGTTTCTTTGGTCCTTTTTATATGGCACTCGTTGAAGATTTTAAAATCCTATCTCCCTTTGATCCTTTTAGGTTGTCCAGTCAGATTAAAATATTCATGTCAGATGTCAGATATTATGTGTTTGCATATGATAGGTGTAACACCCCAAATTTTAGAAAAAAGAAAATAAGGAATTATTTAAGATTTAGGAAATATTATTAAAATATTAAAAAGCATTCAAAATAAATTTATGATGTTTTAGGTATTTTTAATAATTTTAAGGCTTATTTTATTTAAGAAACAAAGAAGAATTAATTAGAAGATAAAACGTAATTTGGAGAAAAAGGGATAACAAGGATATAGTTGAGATTTTAGAAATGTATTTAGAAATTAAAAAGCCTTATAAATAAATTTATGAGGCTAGGTATATTTTTAATAATTTTTAAAGTTTATTTTCTTTATTAGCTCAGGGAAAATAGTTAGAAGATAAATTTAAATAAGGGAATATTTAGAATCTTGGGGGCATTGGTTATTAATTAAAAAGTCTTATAAATAAATTCAGGAATCAAAGCATATCTAGAGAAATTATGTTAGGGACAAATTTAGGTCTATTTCTAGATGATAATGGCACATAAAATTACCATTTAAGAGAAAAATAGGAAAAGGGAAATGAAAAAGACGATATTTGCCCCTAACTAAAAATATTTTCAGTTATAAAGGAAAGGACAAGATAGTAAAATACTTAATAAAAATATCATCACCTGTCTTTTAAACTATAGCCTCCACATGTCCCTTCCAATGTGTTCCATTTCCTTCTAATTCTTTCTTCATTTCCATTTTATTCCTCTGCCTCACACGTACATATACACTTGGGAAAAAAATATATATATACTCCCTCAAACCCGTCACCTTCCTTCTCTCATTCTCCTCCCTCCGTGCTTCGTCTTTCAGCAGCGATTTCAGCCCAGATCAGCGACGGCGGCCGGCGACGGAGCAAGGAGGAAGTCGCACGAAGCTTGGGTCATTCCTAGGTAAGCTTATCCTTCCTGTTTCTTCTCTTCTTTGAGCCGATTCTTGAGCGAAATGGGGGGGGGGGAGAATCTGAGTTCTTGTGAGATTTTTAAGACTTCTAAATTCATAGAAATAATCCTTGAACCTTGTTCTTGATGATTTGGGTGCCGATTTTGGAAAGGAAATTGGAATAGGTTCGAATTTTTCCATAAATCCCTCCCCTGTCACTGTTCACCTGAAGCAGAATTGGGATTCTTGGGAGTTTCTTGTTTTGGAGCTTAATTACCTATGATTATTGGTAAGTCTAAGCTCATGAAATAGATTATATGTAGGAATTTTGAATGATTTCTTTGTCTCCCCTGTTCCTGCGAATTTTGTTGGGCCGAGAAGAGGAAAATTGTTGAAGTAATACATGTACAAATTGGAACCTAGAATGGGGGTTCTGAATGCCTAATTCGATGAATTGTAGAATTGTTATTTGTTGTTTTCTGCCTTCCCTTGTTTCTTCCTGTTCTGGCCGAGCTTCACCGTTTCAGTGATGCTTGATTCTTGTTCTTCTTATTGTTTCTCTGTTCCTGTTCGGCCAGGAGCAATAGGATGACTAATAATGTTTTGTTTTGCTGTTGGGAGAATGAACTGAATTTGTTTATGTATGGTTGATTGATAGGAAATTATTAGAGGTGTAATTCTTTGTTCTTTAGTGCAGGCCAAGTGCGAAGAAAAGAGAAGGAATGGGATTTTGAAACTATAACTCTTGATATTTCATCTTTGTGAAGTGTTAATTGCCTAATTTTATTTCCTCCTGGATGCTCTAGCTGATAGGTTTGGTTAAGGGAAGAAGGAAATGTTATGATATTTAATTAAAGGAGTAGGAAATGGTTACCAATGTTTGTTGTAGTTTTAGGCTCTAGCATTCTAATTGTGGTTTAAATTAAATGGCTACACTATGTTGGAATAATCTAGATGTTCCTTATATGCTTGATTTCCTTAGCTTTGTTTTAATCCTAATACAAGGTCGATGATAATGGAGATAATAATGATTTCATGCTCTTATTGATGATATGGATTGCTGGTTATTAGTGGGAAAGGAGAATAGTATTATGATTTATTAATTAAAAAGAGTAGGAAATTGATATTAATGTTGGATTGTAGTTATAGGTTCTGGAATTCTAATCTTTGATTGGTGGTTGATCATTGACTCCAATGATGGGAATGGAAAAGAAGGGCAATATAAGTTCAATAGGGAGTAAAGGAAGAAATATGGAAAATTAGATTGGTGTCTTGGATTTTGTTGGACTTGATTCAACAATGTAATTTAGATTATATTTTTTTTTATTGTTGGTTGGAAATGGTGTTTATTGGATTAACTTGATACTTTGAATGAGGTTTTCAAGTCAATATTACTATATGGTTATTATGGGTAATGTTAAGAAATTACGAGTTTAGTTGGAAGTTGAATTCATGGCTTAAGGATTTGCAAAGATTTAGGAGTTGTAATGAGTGTAAGGTTATTTAATTATCAATTGATGATATTCTTGTATTCTTGTGGTGTGAATGCTAACTTGTATTTGTGCAATGCTTATTGATGATGGTATAATTAACCGTCAAATTAAGAATTTAGATTCAATTATATTAGAAGTAAGAAAGGCCACTTCAGTTTTAAAATAGTAAGGAATCTCCTATGTCTATGTTGTGTATATATTAATTTATATCGGTGCCATGTTGATTGACGATGGTGTGATTAAGCAGTAAATTAAGAATTTAGATTTAATTATGTTAGAAGTAAAAAGGGTAGCCAGCTAGGAAGGAGAGTGACGTTTAGTTATTATACCTAAGTTAGATATTAATATATCATTTCTATATTATGAATATTTATAGGACGTGATAGTGGGATCGAATCCCTAGAATACGGTGAAAGGCAGAAATACAGTGAAGAGTAAGCGCATGATACGGGTAGCAGTTTCATTCAATTTCATCTATCATGTATTAATAATTGCATAGCATGTTTTATAAATTCACAGTAAACATCAGGGCCGAAAGGTCGCTTTAACCTTGTCAGATATATTCATGGTATCCGAGTACTCGATGACTAGAGGGCTAGCTACCCTTAGTACAGATTAGATATAACCGAGAGGTTATATTCAGGAGGTTGAGCCTCACAATAGTGCCTTAAGTGCACTAGTATACAAGGTTAATGTTTACTTGTATGGGATGAGTGTGGGGGCCCACATAGGGGCAACATCCCTACCCATACAGACATGTTTTTAGTCGTACATATTTACTAATTATTATGCATGGTAATGAATGAAATGAACTGCGTTAAATTGCTGTTTCAGAGAAGCTGGTAGATGGTAAGATGATTGAGATAAGGCAGGAGTGCTGGAGGAGGATTAGATGAAGAATTTAAGATTATGTTATAAAAAGTAAGGTTATCTGTATATGATGTAATTTTAAATTATTAAATTAATAGTAGATAACATGGAAAATAGAAATGTATAAGTTTATAAAGGGATTTAAATTTCCTAAGTATTATGAATTATGAATAGATCCCTTAAGAGGGTTAATTTACTTTTAATTGTCTTATGAACCACTCTATTTTAGACAAAGTTTTTAAATTATTCAAATTGTCCAAAAAGGCCATTTCAATAGAAAGCATATTAGTGTAATGTTTGAAAAGAAAATTTTTAAATTTATTCGTATTTTCGGGCTTTCGTAACTGAAATAGTGGTTGTAATTCAATTAAAATGTTATAATATAGAAGTAAAAATCCAGGTGTTACAATAGGTCAGACCACAAATTACATGACAAACCAGGTTCACCTAAAAGTTTCTCTAAATGATGTATCGGTGTATGAGAAAGCTAAGTTAATTTAATATAAATATAACAGATAAAATTAAAAATGTCTTATATTTATAATTAAAATTGACTTATAAACTAGCTCTTATACTATTTAGTAGCAGATGGGGTATTTGAGTTCCAATACCATTTATTAATACTCATCTGGTTCTAAGTACTCCATCTGCTCTCTTTTTTTTATTACAATGAAAGCACTAAACTAAATCATGACAAGCGGATGCTCTTGAGCCATCATTTCTGCGATAAAATCCGGAGTCTCTTCAAGTTGAACAAAACCCGCGCCTACTGACATTGTATGTTTAACCAGTCTGTCAGCCACACTATTATTGTCCCTTCTACACCACTGAATACGTAAATCCCATTCACCTCTACAGAAGGATAAAAACTCCCTCATGTCAGCTGAAGACCCCTCTAAGCGATCCTCCTCATCAACTTCCATGAGCCGCTCGATGTCTTGAACAAGCTCAAGGCAAACAGATGCAATTATCACGTGTCTAATGCCAAATTCCTAGCTCCACTTTGCACCCATCAAAATAGCCCACATCTCAGCCAAATAACAGTCCCCTCTTCCAATATTAAATAAAAATCCCCCTCTAACATTTCCTCTATGATCACGCATGATTCCCGCACATGCTGCAATACTTCCACCAGAAGTACTTGCTCCATTAACATTAACTTTGACATATCCTTTCTCAGGAACACTCCATCCCCTTCCAACGCACTTTGAAGAATATTCTGACTAATACATTCACCACCCCACATAGCACACGCTCTAACCTTAGCAATAATAGCTTCTGCAGTAACTTCACCTACATTAGAAACTCTATGGTTCCTAGCCAACCATAGTTGATGACAAACCAGTGGAAACACAACTTGCCATGAAAGCCCATTAAACCTAAATTGAGCTTAAGATTCCACTCCACCCGTGATTTGGTCGCCACGCTATTGAAGAAACTATAACAATCCGTCGTTGGAATAATCCTCAACCAAACTTCCGCCGCCTTACCACAATGCCTCATTACATGAAGAACATTTTTTGGTACACCCCTACAACACCCACAACCCATTGACTCGGCCATCTCACGTTCCACACGCTCAACATTTGTTAACAACTTGTCACTACTCATCAGCCACAAAAACATCTTACTTCTCTGTGGAATTTTTAGTTTCCACAATTTACTCCATTCCCACTGCCTCATAGTGATAAAACCTTGTCGTATAGGCTATCAAAACAACTAGATTAATTCCTATAGGATAGGGAAGAACCTGTCATTTTCCTCGTTACCTTGGCATAATGTATGATTTAATTGCAAAGTTTGACAAATTAAAACCAAATTTCAGTGTGAAAACTATCTAAATCTAATCCTAATTTTTTTATATTTTCTGTGATTAAGAAATGATTGCAAACCAAAACTACAAAGTGAATAGAAGAGAAGAGAATATGACAGAATGATAATTCCCCTTGAGAATCAACTTTCGCCTTCCTAGCCAATTAGAATAAAAGAATTGCACACAAATTTGAGAAACAACAATCTGAATAGGTGATATCTCAACTAGAAATACCTTAATCTCATTCATTCAACATATGAATTCCATACAACTAGATGAAGAATCACACATTGAATTACAAATGTATCAGTCCAGAAATCAACTCGGTTGAATCACAAACACTGTGCAAATTAATCCTCTACAAATTACAAGATAACTCCAGATGCAACTAGATCAAAAAGTTAGCAAGAATTCATAGAAGAATTAGGAAAACTCCCTGGCAATTAAAGATCATCAGCTTTGGCTCAGTTATTCTCAAGAGAAATCGAATTAACTAGCCAAGCATTCTTTGAAAATCAGCCACAACACAATCTGGAAATGCAGAGTTCATCGCTGAAAAACAAGAAGCTCAACACGATGGAGACAGAACAGTGAAGACGACGAAGAACACTCAAGAACTTTTAGAACGTCTTAGAGAAATTGAAGTTAAGAAGGAGAGGATTCAAACTCAAAAATGCCGAACCCTTCTATTGTCGATCAAAAGGATATATATACTCCCTTCTCCCAAATGAATCTAGACCGAATTCCCTCTCCCTTCTTCCATTCAATTCGTCTTTCCCGTTCCTTCCATGCTGGCACTGCATAACTAATTTCCCCCAAAATCCATATGAAAATCTGACGTGGACCTTGGGGATGATTTCTTGCTCTCTTTTTGCCTTCGCAGAATACCTCTCTCTCTTTCCCTAGCTTCCATGTCTCTTCTTTGCTCTCTACTCATCGAAACTTAAGCTTAAAAAATGAAGGTTATTGACATTTAGCTCAAATTCTACTTTTGCCCCTATAATAAAGAAATAATAACAAGAAGTGAAAAGAGGGCAAATCCGTAATGGTAATTCTTGCTTAAGACTTGCTCAGATTGTTCCACCACCATCCCTGAAGAACCACAATGATCTATGTCATGCCCATATTGCCACATCCAAAACAAATTAGATGAAGGCCTTCATACTCAATTCTCTTCTCAACTCCATTGATCATTATACTCTACAATAATGGTTTAGTTAAATCAAGCATTACACATATACATGCAAACCTACCTTTAGTCCTTCTTAATGTGGTACTATCAATCTTCAACACTTCTCCAATTTGACTCCCCACTACGAACAACATACCCTTATTATATTAATCCAAAGGTAATCTAGCAACATGAACGTAAGCCACAATCTGAGATACTTTCTGTCCTTCAGGATTGAAATCCGATATTCAAGGTTGGACACTAATGTAATGATAAAAAATGAGCCATGGTCCCCCATCTAATGCCATCTCGTAAGTTGATTCCCTCTTACAATTAACCAGAAAGAACCCTGACCCAATATCAATCGTATCCACATCACCCCATAAATGCTCAAGTTTCCTCACCATGATATCCTCCCTGACATTCATTCCCAAAACTGATACAAATAATGATCGCTTCCATCTTTTAGCCATCTTCTGGCGAAGGTCCTCCGATATTACTATATTCGGCACCTTCCTAGACTTGTCCACTGTAATACTCTTTTTCCAGCCTTCATCTCTCCACCACTCCTCATCTTCTCCATCCGAGTCAATTAGGATCTCGTCATCCTTAGTACAGACCTCCTTATAGGACCTGATAGGATTAGTTATCTTCCGTTCCACATTCTCAGATGTCCTTGAACTATCCACCATCCAATCCTCCATTCGAGGTATAAAGGGTTGTTCGAAAGAACCCCCTGCACCCTCAGTGATAGGATCCTTGATAGCCTGCCTCATCTCCCCTTGACCACCCACCGGCTCCGCCGTGCCTCCTTTGTCCACTAACGATGTAGCCGATCTTTCCCTGCTCCTTGACCTTTCCCGCTCTCTCATCTTTTTGACTGATGGGGTCTCTACTCTATACTCCATCTGCTCCTCAATATAAGGCGCTGACTAATAAATCTTATATGCCAATAAAATTGGTTAAAAGTACTAAATTTGTCTTAAAATTCATGTTATTTCTAATATTACCGATATTAACTACACTAAACTCAAATACCATAACAATTATTATTCTCTCCCACTACCCTTATTTTTTTTTATACAAAACAATACCCTTATTAAGTATGGGTATGACTAAAAAAACATAATTAATGCTTATCGAAAGCCAACAAGTGCCTTATAAAAAGGATGAACTTATTAGTTGATGCCTTAAAATAAGAATCATGAAGTATAAGATTTAGTTTAGAAGTATTTTTTTATAATTTATTTATTTAATTCAACCATCATAAATTGGATATAGATATATCGTATTTTTAAAATATGAAGGACCATTTTGTTAGGTGGGTTGCAAATAACTAAACTTATTAATATACTCCTATAATTTCCACAAGTCCATCCTCCCTAGGTCCCAAAATTCAACGCCAAACAGTAGCGTTAAGGAGATTGGCATTTAGCGCTAAGAGATTCGCTTGGCACTGAATGCGGACTCGTAGAGTAAGGCTCTTTGGGCACACCTGATGGCTGATGTACATCTTTGATCAATCAATATAATTCCCTTTTATTGAAAAAAATATCTAACAACTTTTTAACTTCATCTCCTATTTACTGAACACTATACTCTACCCCCTAAGAATAAAGTTTACTTAACATTATATAATTTTCTCCTATTTACTGAACACTATACTCTACCCCCTAAGAATAAAGTTTACTTAACATTATATAACTGGTAAAATTGTATATTTGTATGAAAAAAATTAATAATTAGATTTATGAATTGGACGAAAAACCTTCTCATTATACCTGTTATGCCTTTTAAACATGACCAAAAGAGTTGTTTATGAAAAACCTGTTTTTTACTAAATACTCCCGAGATTCCACACCTTAGTTTTGGTAAATGCTTCCTAGACTCCACAATATAAGTTACTTAAACTAATTCATCTTGTAAATAAATGAAATTTAACTCATTAAATCAATTTATTTAGCTTTACCGTATTAAATAAGTTTTTAAAAGATAAAAAAAATTTAGTATTGATAAAACTAAAAAATAATTAAGCATTTTTTTTAGATATGAGTAGGGGTGAGCAAAAGCAAACCGAAACCGAAAACCGAACCGAACCGAATTAAGTTCGGTTTTTTCGGTTCGGTTTTTTCGGTTTTCGGTATAAATTCGGTTTTTCGGTATTCGGTTTTCGGTTCGGTGCCTAAAAAAATAATTCGGTTATAACCGAATAACCGAAATGTTAAAAAAAAATTAAAAAATATTTTTTTTCATATTTTTCTTTTTATACAACTAAGTTTTAAAATTCAAAACTTCGAGCTATATTTTTTGTTTTTCTTATTTTAATTCAAAAAGTGAGATGTCATATATCATTCATCAATATTTAGTTTTTAAAATTTTTATTATGCTTTTTTATAGGAAGAAATAATGTTGAATACATTTATTTTGTTTGTATTTTGCATTTTTCTTATAAATCTTATATTATGTTTCTCGTTTATATATTGTATTATATTATTTGGGAACTTATTGAGGTTATTAGGTTTATAATTTGTATTGAGTTTTATTTATTGAAAATTAAAAAATTCTAATTTAATTAAAAAGAAAAAAATTTCGGTCATTTCGGTTATTAACCGAACCGAACCGAAATATTTCGGTTAATTCGGTTTCGGTTATTCGGTAGTTCGGTTTCGGTTCGGTTTTAAAATTTTTCCCTATTCGGTTATTCGGTTATTTCGGTTTTTACCGAAAACCGAACTGAATAACCGAATGCTCACCCCTAGATATGAGGGCAACTACCAAAATATGTTAAATTAAAGTTGAGATAATCATAACCCAGGGCGGTGGATAAGTCAATGGCACCGTTGGGAGCTGTCACATCATATCCCAACAGTACATAAATAAATCTGATATTAAAATAAAAAAAAAGAAAAAAACATATCATAATCTACCGATAATAAATTGCATTATCAATAATCCCACCTGTTACAAGGCTGCTTTTAAAGTTGGATTGACATTTATTACAAGACACATTAACAACTCTAATACACTTATTATTTTTTTTTTCTGATCAGAAGTTCATTTTTTTTAAAACACCACTCAACTTGATAATTTAATATATGAACTTGCCATATATATATATATATAAATATATATAGAAGAATTTAATAATTTTATATGGGTAAAGGTGCAATTTTAGGCACGAACTATTACATTAGGTGCATTCAGCAGAAAAATGTATTTTTTGAACAGATTTTAGTAATGAAGAATAAAAACAGGAGCAATTTTGGGTACCCCGTTAATTCCACCAACGTTGACTGGTATATAGATCCATGTAGGATAAAATTTGACCACATAATCTGACATGGCAGAAGGGAAAAATTAGGTGGCAGAAAAAATAGTTCCTAGTGTGTAATACATTTTCTTATTTGAGAAAATGAAAGGTAAAAACTAAAAGTCAGGTTTTTAAAAAAACTGAACAACATAATTTCACCCAAAAAAACATAACAAGATAAACCCTGGTGACATTTCGAAAGCAAAGAAGGCTGGAAATTAGGGTTCATCGAGAGAGTGGCGATGAAGCTTCGTTCGTGCGTGTGAGGGTTCGAGTGATCGGGTGGTTCGATAAAGCAGTGATTAAGAGTGTTAGGGTTTGAGAGAGAGAGAGTGATATTGGAAGATTCGAAGGTGTAAAGCGACAAAGGAGGTTCAACGACAGAGGGGGACCACAAAGCACATGCGAAGAGCGAATATTGGTACGAACGAAGTAAGTGGACAATCCGACAAGGTAAGCATCAATGGCCCTTTAAGGTTGAACAATGAATTGTCGTTCAAGCCCTTGAGTGATTTGTTTATTTACTTGTTTCAGGCTTAATGGCGACAAATGGTGCTGGCAGTAACGATAAAATGAAGGGGACTTCTGAGGAAACATTCGAAACACTGTATTCTAGGCTACTGAACAAGGTTAGTGATGTTTCTGATAGTGCGATAAGAAATGTGTTACTAACTAAGGAAAAGTATGCGAAAAATGATAGTAGTGTACGAGAAATTGGGCAAAGTTCAAAAGGTAAAGAACCACTTGATGAAGGCTTTGGTTGTGTTCAAGGAACAGTGGAATTGGTCGATAATGGTGCAGGACTTGAGGATATTAGTGAAAGTGAGTTTGGAGATGTAGACCTATTAGATACCCGGGATTTGAGTTTTGGTGAGGAAGAAGATTCAAACAGTGAAGATGAAGAGTATTTGGCAGAGGGTGGGAGCTCAGATACTAGTGAGAGTGTGGAGGATGAGTACGGTGCACATGAGGGAAACGATTCTGGTGAGAGTGATCCTAACGGAGAGGAAGGAATGGATGGGCATGACTTTGTTTGGCCTCTTGAAGAAAGGATTTGGCCTGAAGAGGTTGATGGGCCGGGAAATAGGCAATTGTTCTATGTAGGCAGGACTTTCGCGGACAAGGCTGAGCTAAGAAAGGAAATTGATAGATATGCAATAAAGAATGGGGTTAATGTGAAAATTGTTGGCAGCAACCAAAAAATGGTCTTAGCAAGGTGTGAAGTAGGGTGTCCATTTAGATTGTATGCTTCTAGAGATGTGGACAATGCGGGGTTTGTGTTGAAGTGTTTGAATAGGGAGCATGAGTGTATGAGGGTTTACAAGAATATAAGAGCAAGTATGAAATGGATTGCTGAGTTGTTCAAGGACAGAATCTAGGATAGGCCTCAATTCAAGGTCAGTGAGATGAAGAATGAGGTTGAGCGTGAATGGCATGTACATGTGAGTATACATAAGTGCAAGAGAGCGAAGAGGATGATAATGCAAGAATTGGATGGGAGTTATGTAGATGAATTTTCGAAGCTAGAAGCATATTGTAATGAATTGAGGTTGACAAATCCAGGGACAGATGTTTCGGTTGAGGTAAGTGGAGAAGAGTTAGAGCGAGGGAGAAGAGTATTCAAAAGGATGTATTTATGCTTCAACGCTTCCAAGGTTAGTTTTTTTAAAATGGATTGAATTATTTGAATCTGTGTTTCTGTAGATTTTGAATATTTGATTAATTTGGAAATGTTAATTCTCTTTCAGGTTGGTTGGAAAGCTGGTTGTAGGCCATTCATTGGGGTGGATGGGACATTCTTGAAGGGTAAAGCAAGAGGGATTTTGCTGACTGCAGTTGGTGTTGATGCAAATGACTCTCTATACCCATTGGCATTTGGGTTGGTGGACAAGGAGAATGGACATAATTGGACCTGGTTCTTGCAATGTATTAGTTCATCTTTTGAACTTGAAAGTGGTGGAAAAGTAACTTTAATGTCAGACATGCAGAAGGTAAATCTGAAAGTGTGTTTGGTATTGTTTCAATAATTTTGTTTGTCATTTTTGTTTTTTATTATACAAAATCATGTATTGGTTTTGTTATTCCTTCAGGGTTTGATGAATGCGGTAAGGGAGGTTCTACCTGAAGCAGAGCACAGACTTTGTGCAAGGCATGTGTATGTCAACTGGTCAAAAAAATGGAAGGGAGATGAAATAAGGAACAAATTTTTCGCATGTGCCTGGAGTTCATATGAAGAGAGATTCAGAGACAATTTGAGGAAACTTCAAAGGCAGAACAGGGAAGCAGTAAAGAGTGCATTGACATACCCGATTAAGGGATGGGTAAGAGCATTCTTTACAAATAGATGTCTCTCTTGGGCTACTGATAATAACATAAGTGAGTGTCTAAATGCCTGGATAGATGAGTACAGATATCTTCCTGTAATTAGGATGTTTGATGGTATTAGAGTGAAGTTGATGGAGAAATGGGCTGTTAGCGAGCAGAATGTTAGGAGTTGGAGAGGTGATTACAGCCCCAAATGTTTGGAGATGTTTAATGCAAGTAGAGAGTTAGCTACACGTTGTAGACTAAACTTTAATGGAGATGAGGGATATGAAGTGCAACAGGGAAGGGATAGGCACACAGTTTCTCTGAGTAGGAAGATGTGTACATGCAGAGCTTGGGATTTAACTGGTATCCCGTGTGAGCATAGCATTTGTGCGATGTGGCATGCAAAAATAGAACCTTTGACCCAAATCTCTCGTTACTATCACAAGGAGACATACATAAGTACTTATAGGAAGAAGTTTGAACCAGTTAGAGGCAAATCATTTTGGGACACAGATGCATATGATCCTATGCTTCCCCCACCTGTTATTAAGTTACCTGGAAGACCAAGTGTTAAACGCAAGAGAACAGAAGCAGCCCAGAGAAGAAGGAAGATGGGTAGTTCACAGCCTCAAAGTCAGAGTTCTTCACAGCCACAAAGCCAGAAAACCTCGCAGCCACAAGTGGAAAGAATGAGTAGGATAGGGAAGGCTATTAAATGTAGCTTTTGCCGGAAAGAGGGTCACAATAGAAGTACATGTAAAGAGGTAAGCTGGAAAATTATATTAAAATTGATAATTAATTGTGGATTGCTTGCGGCATTTAGAGTGTTAGTTGATGTTGCATTAATTGTGGATTGCTTGCTTGATTGGTTTTTTGTGTTCTTCACTTGTTGTAATCTCCTTCTTAATTAGATACTTACTAGTCTAGCTGTCTGTCATTCACACAATTACTGCTTGATTTGATCATGTGTCTTGGTTTAATATAGGCACCCCCATCTGCAAAAAGACGGCCTGGTAGACCAAAGAAAGGCCATACCCAACCTCAAGCCCAATCCCCTTCACACCCTCAACCAAATACCCAATCCCAACCTCAAGCCCAATCCCCTTCACACCCTCAACCAAAAGGCCATACCCAACCTCAAGCCCAATCCCCTTCACACCCTCAACCAAATACCCAATCCCAACCTCAAGTCCAATCCCCTTCACACCCTCAACCAAATACCCAATCCCAACCTCAAGTCCAATCCCAACCTCAAGTCTAATCCCCTTCACAATCCCAACCTGAAGCCCATACCCAATCCCAACCTCAAGTCCAATCCCCTTCACAGCCAATTCAACAGCCCCGGCCTCAGTCTCAACCCAATATGCGGCCCCTTCCTCAATCTTTTAAGAACATGTACTGGAGAAAGGGTGTGAAGCATACACTAGGTTTTGGCATATGTGTAGATGAGAAAACAGGAAGACGTGTCTATAATGTGAGCTTTTTCAAGCAAAAACTTCCTTATTCCTATGCATATACTGGACAACTTGGCTAATTATATTAATCTTTTTTATGCATGTTTTGTAGCCTGGACTACCTTCAGAAGTGGTTTTGGATGAGGGAATAACACATGATGCGGATGTTCAAACAAACTTTCCTATCCCTAATGAGAGGGAGATGAGGATGGCATCAACTGAAGCTTCTACAGCCCATGAAGCTACACGAAGAATACCGTTTAGAGGCAAAGATCCATCCATTCCTAATTCTCAATCACTGCCAGTCAAACCCCCAGGATTGATGTGGAAGGGCAAACCAAGTGTCTCTACTTCTCAGTTGCAACTTCAAACACAAAGGGTGTTAACCAGGAGCATGCTAAACTCAAAGAAGTCTACCATATAGGATGCCTACTTTGTAGGGCTTACTTTTGTGTAATATTCTGGACCATGCTATGTTTTGGCTTATAATATGCCTCCTTTTGTATCTTGGCCTGATAGTTTGGCTTCACCATTATATATCTTTTGTGTAATACTTTGTAGGGCTTACTTTGGCATCTTAGCCTTATGGTTTGGCTTCACTTATTTATGATTTTTAACTCATTGTCATTGTTGTTCAGTTCACTTGTTTATGGTTTGGCTTCACTTATTAATGTCAATTCAGTTTAGTTATGATTTTAACATAATTGTTCTCATTGTCATCCCTGTCACATATTTGTATGTATTTCCAACCTAATGTCATTTCGCATACATAAATAATACACACACGTATATATTTCCTAAAGTATGAAAGCATTTTAACTCATTTCAACTTTTGAACAAAAGAATAGCCAAAAACATTGATTTAACATTGATTTAACATCATCATCATCTCAGCATTACAATGTTAGCCACAAACACCATCTTCTCTAATGCCACATACATTTCATCTCCCTCCATACATTGCATAACAAATTACAAACAACAAAACCCATGTAGACAGCAACACCGCCTTCAGTGCTTTGTTCGTTCCACCATCATTCACCTCGTGTTTACGTTTCAAATTCCTAAGCTCTCCTTGAATCGCATCAATTTGTTCGTTCCACCTCTCCCCTTGAGCTCCTCTCCTAAGCATGGTGTTCTCGTCATACAACCTATCAATATCGTTTAACAGTTCCTTGATTACGGTGTTTGCTCTCTCGCAAAATTCTCCATCGTGCCATGCAAAATATCCACACCCTTTTTCCTGCAAAGGTACCATATTGTGATAAAATCATTCAAAAATACCACAAAACGTAGTGCCTTAAGACAACGTGATTAAGCAATATGCATCAGTGATCAAAACAGAGTTAAAACCTCTATAAAACATTTTCCACATTACGACCTTATGTGAAGTTAAAACATAAAAAAACCCCAAATTCAATTTGTCTCAAACCTGCAGCAAAATTATTTTTAGTTAAATGGAAACCAATACATGCAAGCACAGTGTGGAGACGTTTATCATTTTGACCAAACCATCCTCAACGACATGAGCATAGACTTTATAAGCAGAGCAAACGAAAAATAATCAAAACATGCTTCAATATTATATAGCCCATGGTGAATGCTAATTTCAGAAACTAAGACACCGATTAGGAACATGGTGAATGCTAATTTCATTACTTTATCTGATATCTACACGGTTTCATACCCAGCACGTTCCACGTTTTCGCATAGCCTATAATTGCTTCAATTAAATTCAGAGCACTTACTGACCCAAAAAAATTCAGAGCACTTACTTGGTTGTAGTAAGGGCATCCGTAGAACCTTCGACCAGGGTTTGCCTCCGTCCATGCCGTCCAACGTGGCGCCACCAATCGGTGATGGCAATACTTGAGCGGACCTTCATACTCCTCCTCCCTACTAGCTTGACGCAAACACGAAACCCTCCTTCTTCCTCTCACCGTTGTTGAAGAAGAAGATGATGCCATTGAATAGAAACCCAGCCTCTCGACGAAGAAGAAGATAGATCCTACTGCTGCTCTGCTTTCAACCTCACCCAGCTCGAAAACCCTCGCCTCACCCTCGCCCAGCTCGAAGAAGTGGATCTGTTTTTTTTTCGTTTGACCATTTAATGCTGACCATTTCTCCACCACCTGCCACGAGAGAACATCATAACTCTCTTCAATGTACCCAATTAAATGCCAGCTGTAATATTTGTCAACAACATGGACAAAAAAATAACGGCCGTTAGGTGGAATTAACGGGGTACCCAAAATTGCTCCTGTTTTTATTCTTCATTACTAAAATCTGTTCAAAAAATACATTTTTCTGCTGAATGCACCTAATGTAATAGTTCGTGCCTAAAATTGCACCTTTACCCATTTTATATCTTAACTTGATAATGTCATATCGAAATTTGGTATGAAGTTCTGATGTATAACATTACTAAGTTGATATATAAAATTATTAAATTTTTCTATCTAACAAGTTCAACTATTAAATTATCAAAATTAGATGCGAAATTACCAAACTTTTTATGTCTCGGTCTCAGTCCCAACGAGACCAAGAAATCCAGGGACTAGTAAGTTAAAATTCAGAGATTGAGTTTTAACCAAGTAAAAAATATAAGGACTAGCTTGTAAGTTACATTAAGTTAAAATATAAGGATTGAGTTATAATATAATCAAAACTATAGGACCAAAAGATTAAATCTCCCAAAATATAATAGATACAACAATGTAGGAAAACTTCTCGTACAATATAAGTGAGAATAAATGAAAAATACATTCTTAAGATAAAAAAATAGATAAGCAATTTAATTTCAAGCTAGAGGGAGTAGTAAAAAGGGAACAGTGTTTTTCAAACGGAAAATGGACATTCAACCAATCACACTTATAGTTAGCCCAATTTCCTTTAATTTCAGTTTTCATCAAAACACCCCCCCGGGGAAAAAAAAGGGAATAGTGTTTTCAAACGGAAAATGGACATTCAGCCGATAACGCTTACAGTTAGCCCAATTTCCTTTAATTTCAGTCTTCATCAAAAGCAACCCCCCCACACCCCCCCCCCCCAAAAAAAAAAAAAAAAAAAAAAGAAAAAATAGAAAAGAAAACGCTAAATGGCAGATAGGCCACTCAATTGATGGCTAGTTACATATAACTTCCTTCAACTTTAAAAGTTTAAAGATCACACTTCACACCCAAAACTTTCATATCTTAACCATGAAACTCTTACCGTTACTTGGCAAGCTGACTTATATATTTTATTTATTGCTATTGTATTGCCCATTGTTATCACTCTCTTCCTTGTCACACACAAAACACCAGCACATGCTCGCTCCGATGATAGATCGGATACGCAACTTCTTCTTGACATCTTCCATTTGCTTTATCTTTTTCTAGAATTTTCCTATACCCCAAATCTCCATCTCTTCGAAGAACACCACACATGCATTATCAAATACCCAAAATATAAATTTGATAGCCAAATGACCCTTGTTTTTCCTCCAGGGAACACCACACATCTAAGTCCAAATCACCTTCTCTTTCTCTTCGGTCACCTTCTCCAATCAATTAATGATCTTTTTGTGTCCTAAAATCATTCCGCTGTCCAGGATTACCTATATATCCCTCCCACTTAATCAACCATAATTCTTAAACCTACGATGTTTTTCCAAAACAATCGTTCACATCATTATTCTCTGCAAAGCTCAAAATTTGCCTCATTCTTCAAAACCAAACTTCGCTTCTACTTTGCAACCGCCTCTTAGTTTTTCAGCAATGAGCCTTTCTTTTATTTAGGGTTTTTACTCATCTTCTTCAAGGGGACTTGCAGGAGACAAATGGAGAAAGACGTACTGCCACAAAAGACCGCAGAAATTAGCAAATTATGGATTGTTATTGAGAGGATGACGAATTTGTCCCTTCAATAAATGCTGAATTCTAATTTACAATAAATTAATAAAATATAAAAAAATTACAAGTTAGATGCCAATTAATGTTAAATAATCTGATGTGTCTTACACTCCATATATAACAATCATTTTAATGGTAGGGCCTCATGGTTAATACTTGAAAGTTTAGAGTGTGGTTTTTAAGCTTTTAAAGTTTAGGGAGGTTATACATGCAATTAGGTTAAAGTTAAAGGGGATTTTATGTATTTTAGCCATATGTATATGTGTGTATATAATGAGTGAACCATGTTATTGATAGGGAGACTGAGTTGAGAGTTCAAGATCTTTTGCATCCATGTTGTTAGCAAACACAACTATACCCATCACTCTCCTTTTTACATTTTTTATTCTATATGGAGTTTTGTTCTTTCTTCTGAAACATAGGAAACTTCATCACCAGAAACCACCACCTCCACCTGGTCCTCAGCCTTTGCCGCTCATCGGAAACCTCCATATTTTGCGCAAAAGCCCTCATCGGACACTTCAGTCATTGGCCAAAACATATGGCCCAATCATGTCCCTTAAATTAGGACAAGTGTCAGCCATTGTGATATCTTCTTCTGAAACTGCTCAACTTATCCTCAAGGCAAACGACATCGTTTTTGCTACTCGTCCGAGAAATCAAGCTACTGAAATCCTCTCTTATGGCTTCAAAGGCACTGCATTTGCTGACTATGGCCCATACTGGCGCCATGTGAAGAAGCTGTGTACTGTAAAACTTTTGAGCCAAACAAAAGTGGAGTTGTTTGCATCTATGATGAGAGAAGAGCTTAGTTTATTGGTGAAGTCTCTTGAGAAAGCCTCTTCTTCCAAACAGATAGTGGACCTCAGCGAGGCATTGAATAATCTTATGGAGGATATAGGGTTCAAAATGAACTTTGGACCTGATACAGAAAAGGATACCGAAGTTAATTACAAGAAGCTGGTTCGAGAGGGAATGAATCTTGTTGGAACTTTTAACGTGTCAGATTATATGCCTTGGTTACGACCCTTTGATCCCCAGGTTCATATTAAATATACCACACGTGTTACTATAATTCGGGAGGGGGTGTCGGCTGCCCCCCTCTCATATGGCCAAAAAAATTGAGGCACTTCCCTTATATATTTTTTATATAATTGGATTCTACATTAAAAGAGTGATATTTTAATATATTATATGTAAAACACGGATATGTTTTTAATTTGTTACAATTTGTCAAAAATTTTATGTACTTTAATGAGAAAATACAACACAACTTTAGAGTACATAATTTTTAAAAAATCATAACAAATTGAAAACATATCCATTCTAACCCACGATATATTAAAATGACACTCTTTTAATGTAGAATCCAATAGTATATATATAAGAAAAGTGCCCCAAATTTTTGGGCCGTCTCCACCCCCTCCCCTATAAATCTAATAAGGAGGTTTTTTTTTATGCAAGACAAAATGATTTTTAGATAATAAAGTTAAGCTTTACATGCTACAAACTGGAATAGGATTAACATTAAAATTAGCAAGTCTAGAGTGAGTGTTGGCCTCGTTTGTAATTGTGTGAAGCATTACCTCACACAATGGAGAACAAGTGGAAGGTAGGGGTAAAAATAGGTCACAGCCAAACCTAGCTTGTTTAAAATAAGGAGTGGGGCCAGATTTTTTAAAAAGTTTATTTTCCTTAACATGTTAGGCCTAGACTCATTGAGAAGCTTGTCAGACCGATATAGGTCTATTATTCATTCATAATTTTATAATCTATTTTGAATAATTTAAATTGAGTTATTGTAATTTTAGATTGATGTATGTAATTATGTCCTATTTTCAGCCTGTTCAAAGGCTACATGTTAGAAGGCCTATATGTGTTTCGGAAGGTTTATATTTGGCATGTGTAGCACTTTTGCCAATTAGCTTGTTTGAATTTTTTTTTAGGGTAAATGTCTAATTTTGCCTCGGAAGTAACTCAGTAGGAGCTGATTTGCCGGAAGTAATAAATGGAGCTTATTTACCCTGGAAGTAGTAAAAATGGCGCGTATTAACCCCCAGAGGACACTGAATGCTCCCTTTATTATTGGGTAAAAGTCCAATTTTGCACCGTTTTTATTACTTCCGGGGCAAATCAACTTCTACTGAGTTACTTCTGGAGTAAAATTGGATCTTTACCCTTTTTTTTAAATAAGGTTTTTTTTAACAATCTTCAGGCGATGCTAGGCTTTGTAGATGCCAAGTTTACACTTAAAAAAGGATTGGACAAGTCACACGTCAAGTTCAAGCCAACTTAATTATTACATGACATGTAACATTTGAAAGATAAAGTCTAGCATGTTGCTATGAAAACAGGGGTCAAAGCCTCTATAAACCCTATGAAAATTAATACTAAAAATAAAAAATTTAATAAAGTTAAATTTAAAATTTGAAATGTTAAGGGTTATATACTTAAAGTTTAGGGTTAACATTAGTTTTTATAATGTGATCGAATTTTAGAAATTATCCCTGTAATTTTGATTCATTGGTTGTGAATCCTATATTTTCATTAAAATTTGATTTGAAGTTAACAAGTTATAAATTTAAGCGAATTTTTATTTTGGTCCTTAGCCATACTTAAATTTATACCAAATTCTATAGGGATCAAAATCAACTACTACAAAATTAAAATTGGCTCAAAGGGCAATAATAGTATTCATCCTTTAATTTATTTTACTAAATGACATCAAATTCTTGTTATATAAGGGAATCAAAAGACGGATAAAGAAATGCATTACAGCAGCTGATGAAGTTCTAGAGAACATAATGAAGGAGCGCGAGCAAGCTCAAAAGGGAGGCAATAAACGTGAGAACTACAATAATAGCTTCATAGATATATTGCTCTCTCAATTGCACCAACCCATAGGTTTGGAAGATGACCAAGAAGTAGTCCTAGATCGAGTTACAGTGAAAGCCATTACAACAGACTTGTTTGCTCCAGTAGCGGAGGGTTCTACTGTAGTGGTGGAGTGGGCTTTATCAGAACTCATAAGAAATCAAAGGGTGATGAAGAAACTCCAACATGAGATCCGAAATGTTGTGGGAATGAAGAGAATGGTGGATGAGGGAGACTTGCCCAAGTTAAGTTACTTGCATTTAGTATTGAAGGAGAGTTTAAGATTGCATCCTGCCGGATCTTTCAATCCTCGAGAGGCAAGGGAAGATATTATAATGGATGGTTATTACATAAAGAAGAAGACATTGGTGTTGGTGAATACATGGAGCATAGGTCGAGATCCTAAGGCTTGGTCAGATAATGCAGACATGTTTTATCCAGAAAGATTCCTAAATAGTGATGTGGATGTTCGAGGAAATCACTTTCAATTCATACCATTTGGTGCAGGTCGGAGACGATGTCCTGGTATGCGAATGGGTCTAACCCTAGTTAAACTTGTTGTGGCTCAATTGGTTCATTGTTTTGATTGGGAGCTTCCTTATTGCGTTAAGTATGAAGATTTGGATATGGAGGAGATATATGCATTCCCAATGCCAAGAGCTCGTCACTTACTGGCGATACCATATTGTCGTATACATTAATTCCAAGTGAAGTGATGATTACAAATGGACTACCTTTATGCTTTAACTTGTTTATTGTCTCAATTATCTTTCAACACACACAACACTCAATGAATGTGCCAATCTTCATGTACCATGTATAAATGTATCAAGTTCTTTGGTACATACGTGAAATATCCCTAAATTAATGTTGGGTGTTCTTTTCCATATATGTACGTGAGCATTTTCTATGGGTCGTGCGGATAGTTTCCTTCCGGCAATATTATAGATTTCTTGTATAATCACGACATATTATTAAGAATAAAATACAATCACATAATTACCCTATTTATATCGGGCTCGGACCTTAATCTATCAAGAGTAGACTAGATATAATCCAATAACAAAATATATACATATTTATTATTAATACATAGGTGTATATATTTGTTTGGGTTACAACAAAGGTGTGTATATCTGTATAGAGTTTGAACAAACTCACACTTCAAAAACTCAAAGAGTTTAGTGTCATTTGAGTTGTAAAGCCCGAAAACTAGAGTGTATATTTTATTGCACAAAGGAGTAGACGACCATTATTTTGACCCGGTAAAGCTAGGATATACTGGAGCTCGTCCTGGTCATGTAACACTAATAATATAAGAAGCTAGCCGATGGTGGGTGGCCTAGCAACATGGAGAGATTCATCAACATACAAGCGAGCTCGTTGATAGTTGAAATCCATATATAATGACAAAAGAAGGCGGGACCACCTGGGTCACTACTCCTTCCTTCTTTTCCTTTATTTTCTTCTCTGCTTCTTCAGTTGTTGCTCCCACAAGCTCTGGCCATCTTGTTTTTGTTGCCCTATTTTCCCCCCAATATATACTTGATCGTAGTTCCCTGCGGTTTCATATAAATATATATATATATATATATATATATCATATATATACTGATTTTTAGTAATTCTCAATTTCATTGATTAGTAAAGAAAATGAATATTGAAGAAGCAAAACAAAGTTACTTGGCAAGGGTTGATTAGGTTGCTCTAGAGGATGCTTCACTTCTTGATTCTTCTCTGCCATATCAAACACTTTAATAACGAACAAGTTGTAGCAGAAGGTAGTGTTGAAGAAGATGAAGATTATGTTATATATAGAGTATTATATATATATATATAAGCACTCAGTGCTATCTAACATGTGGTTGGATGCCAATTTGGCATATGCACAAGCTTCCACGGTGTTCCCTATAAGCTAAATTAAATTGCTTTCAAAGATGAAAATCACCAAAATCCTGACTTTTGCTTCTGTTTCCCCCCCCAGCAGTGGACCCAAGTCATGAAATTTGCCACTTTACCTTACCTTTCTCTTTCAAAGACAATGTTGGCTCTTTACCGTCCAGAGGAGAAGAAGAATAACTGATTTGAGGGAGAGTTTTTAGAATCATGTACATTTATTTTAGGTGTAAGATATACTTCTCTTTTTCGGTGGTTTCAGAGGATTTATTTGGGTTCTTTTAACTTTATTTATTAATACTTCCTAATTTGCATATACGAGCATTAGGATTGGGTAAGATGCTTGCAAAACATTATAAATCATCTTAGCAATTTGTGTTTTCTTACTTGGGGATTGGAGTATGATTTGTATTTTCTCTTGCCCTCTAGTTTGTTTCTTCTATATTCCTGAAAAATTTTCTGTGTTATAAATATTTGATGTTATATTATTGTGTTTCTAAAAAAGAAATTTTTTTTTGAACAAACTTGTTAACATGCCTCAGGCTAGAGCTGGGAATTAAGGCTAGCCCTTCATGGGCCAGGGCCTAAACGGGTTCGGTCAGACGGGTTCGACCCGAATTCCCGATTTTACTTCAGGCTAAGCCACACCTCTATACAGGCCAGGTTTAGATTTTAAAAATAAGCTTATAAAAAGCTATAGACCAGGCTTAAGCCGACCTATTGCCTAGCCGGTGAAGGGTGTGGCATGTATTGTTTCCACCCCTACTCCCAGCTTTGGTATGCATTTCTCTTTAAATTAACTCTCTCCACCTGATCTGCTAAAGCCCCAATTACTGCTTCATTTTCTACTTCAACAAGGGCTTGATTAATACTGCTTAAGCTCTTTCTTCTTCCAATACAAAAAAAAAACACAAAATTAGCGATAGAATTTACTAACGGAAACAAGTTTTCCAACGGAAACCATTTCTTGGGTAATTTTTTGGTGGCTAAATAATTTAGCGACGGAAATTTGGTTCCGTCGGCAATTACCCACGGCACTGACAGAATTCCCATCAGTAATCCGTGGGTAAAATTTTAATTTTTTAAATTAAATGCTACATGATAGCCGGCTGCCGCCAGCCACCGCCTCCGGCTAACCGCCACGTGTCGCCTCCACAAATTGTCTTCAATTGTGATGAAGTGAAGATTCGAACCCTTGACCTCCTGCACGTGTGCTGATGCCTTAACCAGTTGAGCTATGAAGACCCTGTGATATTATTTGCAAACTATTATATTTATAATATTTGAACTCCCATTATTATAATTATATTTTATCTTTTGTGATGGAATTTCTGAGGGTAATTTGTGGGTAATTACCCACAAAATTTTCCATCGGTAATTTTTCCGTCGAAAAATTCCGTCAGAAATTACCGACGAAAATATATTCCGTAGGTAATTCCTTCACTAATTAACTGTTTTTTTGTTGTGTTCCACTAATTTCACCTGGGCTTGATTGAGGGGCAATTTCTACTGCTGGCCCATAAGGCCTATTTAAACCCCAGCTCATTCATTCCAAATGAATCATGGGCTATAATGCTTTAAGCCTTAAACCATTTTCTTTTCTTTTCCTTTTTTATACATAAGGAAAACAACAATACAAAAAAATAAAAATAAAAACAAAAGTCAAAACCAACATCCCTATCCTATCACTTGATGCCCTTATTTCGCAGCAGAGACATGGTTGAACTCTCAGAAGAATCTGCACTCCATATCTAGTTCCCATTCCAGGCTCATCACAATGATGAGAATTCATTTTCTCATTACCCAAAACGACGCCTCTGTACTTAATGAAGAGATCTATATATGCACTGTCAATAAAAAAATCTTGGCCATTCAATTCATTATGTTTTCTTCCTAAGTAACACAAAAATTTTGACCAAAGAAAACCTAAAAAACTTGCGTAGTTGCCAACTTCCATGGTGAGGCCAAAGAAAAGACCTGGAATTTGGGTGCCGATGGCCATTCACATCCATTTTGAGTGTGTCGGTGTTTTGCTGCCACGAGATCTGGCGGCTGTCATGGCTGAATCATGGGTTTGAGAGATTGTCCTTCTACTCATCCACCACATGGAAGCTTAATCTTTCTTTTTCTTCCTCTCATCTTTAGATTTAGACCCCACTTTTTGACATAACTAAACCAGCCATCATAATCTTTGCCGCTGCTATAAGGATGAGCAACCTTAGAAGCCAGATGCAGATGAGGTTTCATATCAGTTTCTGCTGATCCAAAAGGTGCGTTTTGAACCATGAGAATTTTAGGTCTCTTCATTAAGTGCAATGGCGTCGTTGTGGGTGATGAGAGAATGAGTCTCATCATAGTGATGAGCTTGGAATGGGAACCCCTCCATATCCCAAACTAAGAGTTGATTTTACAAGCATGTATGCATGAGCATTCCTCTCTTGATCTATTGCTGATATCTGAACATCCCAATTTCTCCTCAAAAGTTGTTAAAAGTTAAAATCCCATTAGTAAAGCTTCATCCTCATGGAGACTATAATCATCTAGATCAGCCAAGGAAACCACTTCTCTGGAATCACTAGTGGCCCGTTTTGTTCAGTGGAATTAGGTTCACAGAAGTGGAAGTGGAATTGGTGTAAGTGTATGTTTGGTAGGCTAGAGCCCACTTCCTCATGGAACCCAGTTCCATCAAAATTGATGAAACTCGGTTCCATCTCACACCCCTAAGAACCTTGTTCCACTTCTTATGGAACTGGGTTTGTGCCTATTTTGCCCCCTCAAAGAAAGAAGAAGGATGGCGAGGATGATGAGGGGTGCCGCAAGGAGGATGATAGTGACAATGGCGGAAGAAGATGACGGCAACAGCGGTGATGGTGGATCTTCCCCCTTATGAACACCGCCGGCAACCCAAACAAAATGGGTAACTTTCGGGCTAACCCGTCGAGTGTATGTGTTAGCCCGATTAATTCTTTTTTCTTTTAAAAAACATCCTCTTCTTGACTCACACATACTCAGACTCGCATTAGCATCACTAAGTCTTACTTTGTCACTCACTCACAGTCTTACATTCACAAAATGCTCAGTCGCTCTCACTCACACATAGATATATTGTGCGACGGAGCGGAGTCTCACAAGCATCGTCGGTTAGTCAGACCTCAGTCTCCTCTCCTCTTCTCCTTCAGCGACCCTCACTGAAGCAGTGAAGCCTCTGTCATCCTCTACTCCTCTCAGTCTCCAGCGCCCTAACCTCACTCCCTCAATCCGACTCTCTGTTCTCTCAATCTCTAGCACCATCATTCATCTTCTCTTTCATCTACCATCCTCCAGAATCTAGTTCCAACTCCAGGTGAGACTCACTCAAATTCTTCCTCTTCCATCTTTTGATTCAATTTTAGGGTTTTTTTGTTTTGATTTTTGTTTCCTTTAATTTTTCTTGTGCATAGCCATATGTCAAGCTTCATAGTCTGATTGCTTGTTGCTTTCACAGTTCTGGAACCATCACTTTGCATGACTTTCCTAAATCACTGCCCTGCATAAAAAATATAACTGATATGTAAAGAAGTTCAAGAAGATATTTTGATACACCTTTAATAGGAGGTTTTTTTGTCCCTGTTTGTACCTTGTGAACTGATCTTTTGTGCATTAATTAAGTTATAAAGCTACTGATTTATGGTTCAACTTTGACCCTATCGTTTGGATTTTTCTCATATCTGATGTTTTTAGACTTACCCATGACTTGTTTTTACTAATCTCGTTGTTATTATCAGAGATGAATGCATATACCCTTTGGGATAGGTTGAGGCATTGGTTGTAATTTTAATTCTAAATTTGAGTCTAAGTGATGTAATGTAAAGGTTATTGTTATTGTTGTTGCAGTAGAAAATGGCTTCAGCATCAAATAGGGAGAAGAGAAGAAAGCATATTATTGGCAGTGAAGATGATGACTCCGACAATTCAATTGAAGCTTATGATGATGCTAGTGTGGTTTGAGCCAAAAAAATTGGGACAACAATCTTGTGGGGGAGAAGATGACGAAAGAAAAAAGGTAAGGATAAATACTTCTGAGATTTGGAAATACTTTATAAGAATAGGCAAATTAGATGGGAAAGAAAAAGCTAAATGTAATACGTGTGGAAAAGAATATGTTGTGGGAAGCGAGAATTGTGGACTTCTATGCTTCGACACCATTATAAAGATTGTAAACAAACCCCAAAATATATGGATGTTGTAACATGATGATAGATCATGCAGGGGTTTTGAGATCTAGAAAAATTGAGCAGAGCATAGTTTGAGAAAAGATTGTTTATTCCATCATTAGACATAATCTTCCTTATTCTTTTGTTGAGTATGATGGCATTAGGGATTTACACTCATATTTGAATCCTAATTATAAGAGCATTTATAGAAAAACTACTGTGGCTGATGTTTGGAATTTCTACGTTGATCAAAAAGCGATTCTTAAGAAAAAGTTATTGATGAGTTCTAGTAGAATATGTTTAACTTCTGATTGTTGGACTACAATAACTGATGAAGGATATCTTTACTTGACCGTTCACTTTGTTGATGAGAAATGGCATCTCAATAGGAAAATACTTTCCTTCTCTAGAATGGAGCCTCCACAAACTGGTGTTGAATTGGCAAAAAAGCTCAAGAGATATGGGTACATTGGAAGATTGAAAAGAAAGTCTTCGCTATTACTTTGGATAATGCATCAGCAAATTTCATCATGCAAGAAAGATTAAAAGAAAATTTGAATTTGAGTAACAGCTTGATTTGCGATAGTGAGTTTTTCCATGTGAGATGTTGTGCCTCCATCTTACATCTCATAGTTCGAGATGGTTTGAACTTAACAGATGATGCTGTAAAAAAGATTAGAGAAAGCATTGGATATGTTAGGCAATTAGATGTGAGGATGATAGAATTCAAAAAAAAGGATTCTACAAGTTGGGGGTATTGATGGTTCCGTGGCTTTAAGATTAGATGTCCCGACTAGATGGAATTCAACATATACAATGCTTGAAATTGATATTCGATATCGTCATACTTTTGCTCGCTTAGCTTTGAATGACTCCAGCTATATACATTGTCCATCTAATGAGGAGTGAGGTATATCAGAGGCGATGTGTGCATTCTTGAAGCCATTTACTGTGATTACAAACTTAATTTCGAGGTCAACATATCCCACTTCTAAGAAGTATTTCTCATAGATTTCAAAGATTGAGCTACTACCGAAAAGGAATTTGAATCGTACTGATTTAGTAATTCAATTTATGGCTAAAAGCATGCTTATCAAGTTTGACAAATATTGGAGTGAGTATAGTGTCATTCTCTTACTTGCAATTATTCTTGATCCTCACATGAAGCTTGAAGGCATCAAGCATACATTCACAAATATTGATCCTTTAAATTCTAGAGAGAAGATTGAGAACATAAGGAGCAAGCTCTATGATATTTTCAATGAGTATAAATGTGCAGGATCATCATCAGCCTCGTCCCAAGTTGTTGAAAGTGCATCAGCATCAAATTCTACCTACAACAATGTGTTATCTAATGGACCAGGGATATAAGTAGGATCATGTTCAAATTTTTTTATGGAGGAAGACAGGAATGACAATGATGTTTTTGGGGTAAGTTTGAAATACTCATTTCTTGATTAGTTAAATGTTTATTTATTTTTATTGAATGCTAGTTTGAAATTTGAATAGAAAGTAAATTACACTTCCTTTACATATATTGTAGGATTTACTAGCACAATGTTCAAATGAGAGAGCAATTGACAAGTCTGAACTGGATTACTATTTGGATGAAGGAACACTTAATTCTAGAACTTCTACAAAATTTGATGTGTTAGACTTTTGGAAGGCTAACACGGCTAGATTCTCTTGTCTTTCCAAGACGGCTTTTGACATTCTTAGCATTCTAATTACTACCATTGCTAGTGAATCAGCTTTCAGTATCGACTCTCAAGTTCTCACAAAATATCAGAGTAGTATTATCCCAATGAATGTTGAAGCTCTTATTTGTACTCAAAATTGGCTTCTTGGTTTTCCATGGAATGGTAATATCAACAATTATGTTTATTTATCTTGTATGTATTGATTAATATGTTAGTTCCAATCAATTATTACATTATGATTTATGTATTATGTTTATGTGGCAGAGGACGTCGAGGCCGAGAAAAAGGAAACTACTCCTGTTCCAATATATTTAGCTTCAGAGAATGCTTCAAATGCCATTGTCACAAATTGAAGATTGAAGATGATTATGATTCATCAGATGTATTTTGGATTTTTGGTGTTGTATGACTACTGACTAATATATTGGCACAAGTATTTTGGTGTAGTTCTCACTTCTCAGTTATCACAAAAAGATTATTGCTTACTAGATTTTAGAATATACATTAGATATTTAATTTTTTTTATCTAAACTTCTTCAATCATGAAATGGTATGTTGTACTTGTTAGTTGTAGTGTGTAGATGTGATTTTTATTATGTTCAAGCTCCTAATCTTGAAATGGCAGATTCTTATTTTAAAAGCCTCTTTGGGATTTTCCTATTCTTGCGGGGTAGCATGACATAATCTTATTATTAGTTGCAGTATTTATGGCTTCAATTCAAAAGTAGTTGCATAATATTTATCCATGATAGGTTTAATTTTTTATCCTTTACCGCAGCCCACAGCTGCCTGTTTGTGTTGATTTAACTGACTTGAACTTGTGAGGAAAAGATCATTGAGGCTGCCTGCAGCAAAGCCCAAAAAAGGCCTACTTTGATTTTTTTAGAAAAAAGAGCACTATTGGGCTGTCAGGTTATTTGGTCTAGGGCCAGAAAATCCCTAGATCATTTTTGTCGGGCTGAATGTGGGCTGGCCCAAAATCCCATCTCTACTCAATATCATCCTCACTGCATATCAATATTCAAAAGTTATTCAGATCCCTCTTAAACTCATGAAATAAACCGCTATTTTATCTTCAGTACCCGGTAAAGGTGACTTATGCAGATTTCTAGAAAACAATGAGGTTAATGGGATAGACCCCGTGGACATGGCTCCTTTGGAAAAGCTACTTTCTAATCATCTAGATGATAATGCTTGCCGATAACTCCAATCCACATCTGGGTTCAATTTAGCAAGCAAGGCTTCCTTAAATAAAAGTTGCCATAGTGGCTTACTATCCACTATATTCTCTGGGGATTTAGGTGATTCAAGAACTTTCTTTGCAGACGCTTTTGAAGTGGGTTGATTTTGATCTGATTTCTTTTTTGTTAGAATAATGAGTTTTGATGATAACTAAACATAACTTAGGCATAAAGAAAGGATGTACATAACTCAGGAATAACATAGAAACAATCTGATAGAAAACACTAAGTTTAGCCCAACCGATCAGGATCAGATTATAAGTTAAGGAACCATAAGCTTAATCGATCAGAGAAAGATCAGAGACAGATTAGAAGTTAAGATCATAAGCGCCCCATCGATTAAGGACCCCTGTGATCAATCAGAGAAATGAAAAATGAACTAAGGGACTTAGTGTGATCGATTAGAGCAAATGAAAGAACTTAGTGTAATCAATTGGATAAGCCTAATCGATCAGACCTTCCCTGTAATCGATTAGAAGGATTAAAGAATAATTCAAGCCTAACCTAAGCCTAATCGATGAGAGGTGCTTAATCAATCAGAGGACAATGTGTGACCGATCAGATAAAGGCTATAATCTGAATGTAATCTGAGTGCATTCGATTGGATAAGTCTAATCGATTAGGGACCCCCTTTGATCGATAAGACGAAATATTTTCTAACTACATATTCAGTGATGCAAGTCATGATCGATGAGTGATCCATGTGTGATCGATTAGGAACAAGAACCTGTGATCGATGTGGCGATAGATTTAATTCAAACTGAATGGACAAGCCTACTTTTAGCTTTCAAGTATAGAAGTTGTTCAGGCCTATTTTGGGAAGTTATCGTTAGACACATAAGTCTGACTTTAGAGCCGTTTGACTCATCAACTAAGTTCTACGATTAATGAAGAGAGAGGATATGAAGAAAACCAAGTACAATGGAGTTAATGCTACCCAGAATACATTCTTCTCAACAATCCATCTATGATTATCTCTCCTCTAAGATAAAGCAACGGCTATAACTTCATCAACAGGCATAATTCCAGAAACCAATATAAAATCCTTGATGAAGAAGTTGGTAGATGCATTGATTGCTTACATTGATTATCTGTGTTAGTTACACTTTCTGCATTCAACACTTACCTAATCTTTGAAAGTTCATTGCATAGTACTTCAATGTGTATCACAATTAGTTCATTGAGTGAACAAGCCTTTTTGTAATCTCATTTCAAGTGAGGTATACTCTTGAGATAGTGGGATCTTAAGAATAGGTGTATTCTTACAAGTTGTAAGGGGGAGTGATCAGTGAGAGAGAGAGAGTTCTTGCTGTGTGATCACTTGTAAAGCACTCAAGAGCCTGATTGAATCTTGAGATACTAGTGGAACCCAACAAGGAGTTGGAGAATTGGACATAGGCCAAGAGTTTGGGCTGAACCAGTATAAAGTTCAATTTCTCCAGTTTAATTTCTTTTTATAGCACAATTCACCCCCTCTTGTGTATCCCTGTCAGTTACATTTTTTTTTGATAAATTAACTTATGGTTTGACTTCTTGTGTGGGGTTTTGATTTCTTGTAATTTTCTTCTTCCATGGCTAAAGATTGAGCTTGATGGTGAGTCTGTGGTTGTCGACAGTTTCTTCAGTGTGTGGGAGCTGTTTTGGGTGTAGAGGCTAGGATTTCATAAAGAAGGGTATACTGGTCATATTATATTTAAAATTAACCTATTAAATAAAATTTGTATCACACTTCCATTATCATACCAAACGCAATTTGAGCCTAAATTCCAATTCCCCTTCCACTTCAACTTCTATTTCCACTTCCATCAAAATCTCTTTTATTATACCAAACGGGGCGTAAATAATTTAACATTCCTGTAATCACAATCCTATTTAGGACAAAGTCCCCAGATACACCCCCAAATTTCAGGCGATAGACTACAATTGCTCTCTACTCTACACATGAACAACTCTAGAATAGAACTATTTGAGAGACGCCATATTCCACCGCAAACTATTACATTCTTCTAACAAGAGAAGGCCCTATCCACATTCACTAGAATATAATCATCCCCCAGCCCTTGCTTTTCTCTATTCTTTCTCTTATTCCCATTATGCCCTCCTCTCTTCTCTAATTTCCTTTAGCTTACTGCCAGAGCTTGACCCCACAAAAATTTCCATTCCTGTGAGTTCCAACTCATTATTTATCACATTAGGTTCTGTCATCATTATGTAACATCTCTATTTCAGTCCCTCATTGTACTAATGTGACTTGATTCCCATAATTCCGTCCTTCCCTTCTCATGAATCACTCTGAAAATTCCTATCACTTTCCTGACTAGAAGTTCCCCTTTTGTTCTTCTCATATCATAGCTTCTTTGTTCTTCCACCACAGTGAGTGTCGACTACTTCTTCGGATTTGAAGTTCCGGCGGAGAAGCCTCCCAAGTTTTGCTGGCCGACGATATCTCAAGACTTCAGGTTTTTCCTCCTCTATTTTCTGCTCCATTTGGATATCTCAAGACTTTCTCTCTAGCCGAGGAGAGCTGGGAGAAAAATCTAGTGTAGACATTGTAGGGTCTGGTTGTGAGGTTTCTACGAAGGATGAAGAGAGAAGCCATGGAAAGCATGGTTTGGAATCAAAGCTCTGAAGTTGAGCGTGGAAAGGGGAGGATTGGACATTTTCATCTCCCTCCATTTTCATCTATCTTCCTAGTGTGTGTTTGGTTTGCTCCAGAAGCCCGGTGCCACAACCAAAAGTAGCTTATCCATTTGTTTTGCTTTTTTTTTTTTATGTTTGGTATGGCTTTTTAAAATAATAGCTTATGGTGTAGAAGTAAGATTGGTAAGAAGCTAGGGATTGGTGCTTCTGCCTTTTCAGAAGCACGATTGAAGGGAAGAAAGAAGGAAAAAGTGGGCGAAATGGGTAGGAAAATTAGATTACTATACCTCTAAAATTTTTAAATAAGATATTTTCTTTTAATCTAAAATTTCCTTTTTATCTTCAAATATTTATCATAATAATCTCTAACTACTTTCTCCTAAAATATCCTCTTTTGAACCAAAAATATAATCTTTGTTTTCTGCTCTGTTTTCTATGATATTCTCTCCCAAAAATATCCTCTTTTAAAATCCATAGTTAAGTCCCTATGAAGTTTTGCAAATTGGATTTTCTATGATTATGCACAATCATGCATTTAAAGGTTGAGTCAGAGTGGTTGTGTTTTCGGTTTACTGTCCTTGTTCACAACTATTTTCTCGCCTAACCTTTTACACTTACTGTATAATATGCAATTAATTTGTGATTGCTGAGGATTTAATTTCATATTTGTTGATGGACTTACAAATCAAATTGATGACATTGTTGATGGACAGTTTAACATTAGTGGAATATTTTATCAGTAGGCAGCATTTTGCCTAACACCAACTATCGTTGGGCTAGCATGCTTAAATCGTGCCCTGAAATAGCTTGGGCTAATTATTTTTCAAAAGAAAGAGCAACTTAAACTTATCAAGTGAAAATCCCAAAAAAAAAAATCTCATAAACTTCATAATTATTATAACAAAGTCACATGAATATATAAAATGACGTATTGGGGGATGGTAATACTTTGGGTTGTCGAAATTTTGGTACTTAAACAAAATTGCCCCTCATTTTCCTCTTCCTCCAACAATCAAGGATGAGCAGTGCTACAGAGATGAGTTCCCATCAATGGTGAAACGCCGCCCTGAATGTCACCATTTCCATCACTTTCGATTTTTCACACTTGGAAGAGCCATTTGAAGATGAACACCACCAATATCCTGACTTTGCTTCTGTTTCCCTCCACTAGTGGTCCCAAGTCATCCCATCTTTCTCTGTCAAAGCGATGTTGGCTCTTTAATGTCCAGAGGAGAAGAAGAATAACTTATTTGAGGGAGAGCTTTTAGACTCATGCACATTTATTTTAGATGTAAGAAAAATATATTTCTTTTTTTTCGGTGATTTCAGAGGATTTATTTGGATTCTTTTAACTTTATATATGCTTACTTCCTAATTTGCTTACGAGCATTAGGATTAGGATTGGGTAAGATGCATGCAATTAACATTTTAAATCACCCATTAGCAATTTGTATTTTCTTACTTGAGGATTGGAGAATGATTTGTACTTTCTCTTGCTCTCTAATTTGTTTCTTCTATGTTCCAATAAAATATCTTAGCTCTGGATACATGATGGTATATTGTTGCATTTTTAAAAGAGAAAAAAAATTTAAACAGGCTTGTTGATAGGCCTCAGGACAGGTCACACTCTTATACAAGCCAGACTCAAGCTGAAAAAATAGTCTATAACAAGCTATAGACTAAGCTTATGCTGACTTATTACATAACAGGCCTAGGCTGTTAAGATGTGGCCTGGCCTGTTCCCACCTCTACTCACTGCTTTGATATGCTCTTCTCTTTAAAATATCTCTCTTGACCTGATGCTAAAGCCCCAATTACGGCTTCATTTTCTACTACTACAAGGGCTTGATTGTTACTGGCTTAAGCTCTCTTTTCTTCCACTAATTCCACTCTTGGGCTCAATTGAGGGGCAATTTCTACCGTTAGCCCACGAGGCCTACTTATACCCCAGCTTGTTCCTTCTAAATGAATCTTGGACCATAATGCATTAAGCCTTAGTCCATTTTGCTCTATTCTTTCTCTTATTCCTATTTCCTTCCTTTATCTTCCTGCCAGAGCTAGACCTTACAGCAATTTCCATTCCTGTGACTTCCACCTCAGCATTTATCACATTAGGTCTGACATCATTATGTAACATCTCTATTTGAGTCCCTCTTTGTACTAATGTGACTTGATTCCCACAATTTCGTCCTACCCTTCTCATGAGTCACTCTGACAATTCCCAACACTTTTCCTGACTAGAAGTTCCCCGTTTTGCACTCGCTCCTACTAGAGAAAAGTTTTTGCTTCTTCTCATATCATAAATCCGCTTCTTCATTCTTCCATAGTGAGTGTTGACTTCTTCAGATCTGAAGTTCCAGCGGAGAGGCCTCCCAAGTTTTACTAACCGACAATATCTCAAGACTTCAGGTTCTTCCTCCTCTGTTTTCTACTATGTTTGGATGTTCCATTACTCTGATTTTGTCTGCACTTGATGTGGTTCACCTTTGGATTAGTTTTAGTTTTAGGTTTCCTTGCTTTTTCTTTTCTTTTCAAATTTCTGTGTTATTGGCTACTGAATGATACAGTTCTGATATCTCGTACTATCTATTATTTTTTTAAAACTACCTTGTATGACTCATGAAACTTATAAGCTAATATTCTTCCCATCAATCTGGTTTTAAACAAAAGATTGTGTTGACTTTTGTTTTTTTTAGAAAACTTACGTGGGATAATTATACATAGGTCCCAAGTAAGAGAATTAATTTCATAGAGGTTCTAAGGAGTTGTTAGTTACAACTATTAACAAGCCTTGGTTAACAGGTGAAGAAGTTGTCAATGGACCTGAAATTAATTCTCTTGTTTGGGACCTATATACAATTATCCCAACTTATATCAACTTCCATGTGTACTGGTTCTCCAGTTCCCCACGTGTAAAATTCTTAACACCTGATTAAGGGAAAATTCCAAATAAATACCCCTCCAATATCAAAAGGACATAAAGGGGCCTCCAATTCTCAAAAGGACACAATAGGCATTGTTCCCAATTTGGGATAAACAAATTTAATCTAAAAAGACCACATAGCCCCTTGCTTTCATCCTTCTCATATAATCCCTATGGCTATTAGAAACCAAAGAAACAAACCAAGAACCCGCGCCTCGTCTCCATCGAAATCGCAATCCCCCCAGCATCCTCCTTCGTCTCGTTCTACGTCTCATTTCCATTTCTTCAATCTTCTCACCGCGAATGCCTCGCTGGCCTCATCTCCACCCGGGTCTTATCGCTTGATGTCCGTGTCCAGAATAAACCAAGGTTCTCTCTTCACAATTCAAGTCATGGTTTCAATTCCGTAATACTAATTTGCAATTCCCCTTTTTTTAGTGTTTTCAATTTTTCTGTGTATTGTAATTATAAGTTGATTGCTTTAATTTATTTTGGTTGAAGCAAACCATTGTGAGTAGGTTATGATTTTGTTGATGCGGTGATTAAAGGAAGAAGATTTGTTTTTTTCCCCTTGTTTTTCACTGATAAGTCCTATTTTGTGGTAGCAAAGGCTAGTTGCAAAACAATTTCATTTTCAATGGCTTATATGGATCATTCATACTTTTGGTACAACACAGCTCAATTCCATAAATTTCTTTTTGTACAGTGTTCCTTTTAGCCTCTCTATTCTTTTAACCACTGTTTATGATTTTCACCCTGTTTATTCGTTGAATATTTGGTAAAATATACTTTATTTTGTGTTCTACATCGAGTTTGTACAATCTTTATTCTTTCACTGTTTTTTTTTTGTTTCGGCTGTGGGAGGAGATCGTGGCAGATTACCTATTGTGCTAGGACTCAGATTTTGCAAATCAGTATTTAAATGATATATGCTTTGTCTTATGCATACTTTTTACTATTACTTGAATCTCATCGCTCCTAATGTGCATACTTTTTACTATTACTTGAATCTCATCGCTCCTAATGTGCATACTTTTTACTATTACTTGAATCTCATCGCTCCTAATGAGTGTGTTTTCCTCTCCCGTATATAGAAAAAGAAAATATGTTAATTTGGTAAGTGTTCTTTGAAATAATTTGTTCTCTGTCGGTCATTTTTATTGCTCTATTGTATACCTTTTGGGATTATCATGCTTGGAACTAGAATTTCCCTACTGAGTTTGTTTTTATTACTTATGAGGAGTGTGATGAATATGTTTGGATCATTTATGTTTGTTCTGCGCTTTCTTCATGATGATGATGATGCATGGACTTTTTCTCCATAACTGTGATTACCATCTTGGGGACTTATCCAGATTTTTATTGCTTCTTTATTTGAAACTGAAAAACTTCTCTAGTAATAGTATCTGCTTTTAGCTTTCCCCTTGTTTATATATATCACTCTTATTAATTTATTTGATATATGATGAAATATTGATGATTTTGCCATCTCAATTGACTTTGTGGCGTCCTTCCCAATTTGTTTTTGAAGATCAGCTAAAGCTAATTTTTTCGGCCAAGATTTATTCTTGTGACAAAGGTTGTAGCTTTACTCATCAAACTAATTAAAGTCATCTGGGGATTGTCCAGTTTTTTCAACCAAATTTTATGTTGTAATTGTTTTTTTATCATGACTATCTGGATTTCATTTCCTTCTGTATGGGCCTTCAGTTTCACCACAAGCTAATTCAAAAATTTATTCCATGCAAAAGAGAAGGTTTTACACTTGCATCTATTTAAATTATTTGCATGTTTGCTTGCACAGATAAAACAAGTTTCCTAGCAGAAATGATTCTACCTTTGTATTATCAACATAAAATTACTCAACAAAAGGCTGATTCGAGATTATAAGCATGGGAAGTTATCTAAACTTGATCGTATGGAAACATTCAGCAGGTATGTGTGTACCTTTCAAGGTTAAATATACAAGTAACATCAGTGAAAATGTTCGTTTTAGTTCATACAAAATTGATCAGCTTCAAAGTTATGACTATATCAATGGTAAAGTGAATCCTCTGACCATTTTAAACTTATCAATCTCTGGCGCACCAAGCTCTTGAAAACATGATTCTCTTCATTGTAACATAGTGAAGGGAAGTAGTAAACAAGTGTGTTTGAAATCTGATTGGTCCAAATTAAAGACATGGTGTGTTTGTTCAAGATTTGTGTTAAAACATGGTTGAAATTTGATTTGTTGCCAAATTTTACAGGAATCTTATTACTCATTTTTTTGCTAAGTGTTACCAAATTTTACAAGAAGTTGTTTTGTAGGTATGAATAATGGAATTACAAGCAGGAGGGAGTAAGCAATCAAAAGGAAAAGAGGTTGAGAGGGATGTCGAAGAGCTGGAAAATAAATACGTCAATGATGGCTACACACTGTTTCACAATGAATATACCAATGAAAATAGGTTGCGTGGGCCTTGATTCCTCCACAAGATGCCTCAAAAGAAAAGACATGCAAGTGGCAAAAAATAAGAAATTGATTAAAATTGTGACATGATTTTTTTTTATTTCACTTATGTTGTTAAGCGTTTGAATTTTTGTCTTATGTAAACCAATGTTGGCAAAATATTGTGGAATGTGTTATTACTATTTTGTTGTCCACAGATAAACATTATTTTTAAGTTTATTTGTTTGTGAAAGAAATTGTGTAATATGTGAGGCTGAACTTTGCTCAGTATGGCAGTCATGACAAGAAAAATAATGTTTTCTGTTAACCATTATAGTGAAATGGTGAATATCATTACTAAAATAGTTAATGAAGATAACTACTGTTTAATGCATTTGTTTTTTAGATTGTTTTGTATATAGAACTCTTTATGTTTAATTTTAGCAGCAAATCTGAACAGGAATTGGTGCAAAAATTGTTGGTAAGGCCTGGTTAATGGCCATACTGAAGTAGTTAATCGCCATACTGGAGTGGTTAATTCCTCCAGTCGCGTGGTTAACGATTTTCAGGAGAAGAAGCGTTTTTTAGCCCAATGAATCAAGGAAGTGGTTTACCAGTCAAGTATGGCCATTAACCACTCAAGTATGGGTATTAACCACTCGAGTTTAGGAATTAACCGCTTCACTGATTTCTTACTTAGGTTTAAAACGCAGGTTCTTGTGAAGGTGGTTAACCAGTCGAGTATGGCGATTAACCACTCGAGTATGGGAATTAGCCACCACGGATTTGTTGACTTTAAAATGCTTGTTGTTGAAAAATTGGTTAACCGCTTAAGTATGGGCATTAACCAGTCAAGTATGGCCATTAACCACTCGAATATGGGAATTAACCACCACAGATTTCTTAGATTTAAAACGCAGGTTCTTGTGAGAGTGGTTAACTAGTCAAGTAGGGCGATTAACCACTCAAGTATGACCATTAACCACTTGAATATGGGAATTAACCACCACAGATTTCTTAACTTTAAAATGTTTGTTGTTGAAAAAGTGGTTAACAACTTGAGTATGGGCATTAACTAGTCGAGTATAGCCATTAACCACTCGAGTATGGGAATTAACCACTTCATGGATTTCTTACTTAAATTTAAAACGTAGGTCTTGTGAAATGGTTAACCAGTCGAGTATGGCGATTAACCACTCAAGTATAGCCATTAACCACTCGAGTATAGGTGTTAACCACTTCAATTCTTCATGACTTGTGCTCAGTTTCACTTATTTTTGTGAAAATTGTTAACCACTAGAGTATGGCCATTAACTACTTGAGTATAGGCATTAACCGGTAAAGTATGGCCATTAACCACTCCAGTATGGGAATTAACCACTTTGCGGATTTCTGACTTATGTGGTTAATATGCTTGTTGTTGAGAAAGTTGTTAACCACTCAAGTATGGGCATTAACCACTTGAGTATGGCTATTAACCACTCGAGTATGGGAATTAACCACTTCGCGGATTTCTAACTTGAGTGGTTAATGTGCTTGTTGTTGAGAAAGTGGTTAACTACTTGAGTATTGGCATTAACCACCCGAATATGGTCATTAACCACTCGAGTTTGGAAAACTCCATTAATGAACAGTCACAAAGCTTAGAAAATTTCTGAACCAAGCCTAAAACTTCAAACATGCTCAAATTTATTTGGAGTAACTTAAAATCTAGCCTTAAGCTTCTATTTAATAGGATTAAAACTCCTAAAAGCTCAACTTCAAGTTGAGCAACTCCAGGAAACAATGGTGATTTCGAGTTTAACGGCTTCAAGTTGAGTGGCTTCAAGCAATGGTGGACTCGAAGTTGAGCGGCTTCAAGCAATGGAGGACTCAAAGTTCAATGGCTTCAAACAATAACGGACTTAAAGTTTAGTGGCTTCAAGCAATGGAGGACTCGAGGAGCAATGGCAGAAGATTTCGCTCTGATTGGAGACGAGGCAGACTTGCGATGAAGGAGATGACTTCTTGTGTGATGCAGAAGACAGAGGGGTTAGGTTTTCTGAATGCGTTCTTGTGTGATGAAGGACGACTTGGATGAAAGAGATGGAGGGTTAGATCCGATGAAGGAGGGCTTAATTTTTTCTTATTTGTGTTATTATTTTCAAAAGTGAATAGAGACAGGGACAATTTGGTCTTTTGACCATAAACTTTGTTATCCCAAATTGGGAACAATGCCCATTGTGTCCTTTTGAGAATTAGAGGCCCCATTGTGTCCTTTTGAGAATTAGAGGCCCCGTTAAAATGTTATTTCATCCTCTTCTGAACCCTGGCCCCTGCCATATGCTATTGGCCGAATACACCTCACAGTACTCTTTCACGCTGAAATTGTGGAATTGCTGGTCAATGTTACGGTTGATTCCAACCTCCACTTTGATTTAATTGCTTTTTGATTTTTTTTTTCTTTTTTTTTCTTTTTCTTTCTTTCTTTTTTTTGATGATGCTGAATCTGTGTTTATGTGAGGATCTTACGCCAACCATCGATGGGCGCTGAGCCAACTACAATCTGGCTTTGATCGGCCCATCGCATATCGCAGGCAAAGGATTCTATGAAAGGAGGAAAAAACACTTTAGCTTTAGGGAGTTAATTTGTATAGTTAGTAAGGTGTTAAGACACATGTTATTAAATCATTGGGAATTGGAGAACCACTACATATGGAACTTGATATAAGTTTTCTCTCTGTTTTTTTTTATAGATAAAAGGAAAGAACACCGAGTATATATACTTAAAAGTGATTTATTTTGTTTCATTAATATCTTAAAAATGTCAACTTCAATCTTATATTCAGGATTGGAGGGAGTATTTACTTTAACAGTATGCATATGCTTTTCATAAATATCATGTAACATATTTTAATTAAATGGTTTATTTAACTTTCTTTATCTCCTAATTAGGCCTAAACTAATTTAAGGAGCGGATCGGAGGTAGAAGTTTATAATGTCTAGGCTCTTAAATCATTTCTCTATTTTAATGTAGTTTTCTGTTTGCTTCATTAGCTGAAGGCTCAACACATCCTAGTTGCTTGGTGTAGGAATATACCTAATCCACCATTGGTGGGTTAGGGCCCAAGCATAATGAAAATTAGGGCTAATATATAATGCCCAATGAGAATTGGGGCTATTATATAATTATGGAAAGACTTGGGATAAAATGAGTATTTTTCCCTTTATAATTTAAAATTGAAAAGATATGACTTTTCATATCTTATATACCGGAGAAGTTGTCTTTCCAGAGAAGAACAATGAGAACAAAAAGAAAACTCCTATATCCTTTCTCTTCTCTCTGGACTCTCTCTTCCATCCTTTCTGTGCATCTGTTGTATACGTATTCGGAGTCAATTGGTGCTCCGATTTCGTGTGGGTACCAAGCGAGTCTACCGGATTCCAGGTACGCCCGAAATCCTTCAGTGGCATCAGAGCATTAGGTTTCCATGGCTGTGTGGATTATTCTGTGTTATTTATTTTTCTTCTCTTATCAAACATAATTATTTGATTTCCGCTGCAAAATTTGAGATTTATCATTTACATTTGATCTAAATCTGATGATGATTTGCTTTATCAATTCAGCAAATCTTGATATATTAGTTTGTTTTTATCATTATTTAACCAACCCAAGACATATGCATCTGTGATTTTTTCGGATATGACTCATATGTATCTGTGTTTGTCTTTTCGGTTCTGGAAATACATGTGCTGTGTATGCATGTGGTGTGCATATGTGTGGACATATATGAATTTATATGTTTTTGCCTATGTGTGCGGTGTGCGTATATATATGTTTCTGGAAATAGGTTTCTGTGTTTCTATATTTTTTTTCCGTTCTGGATGAATATTCATGTGTTTAGAAAGTGCAGAAAAACTACACAAGAGATGAACAAAAGAAAACCAAGAAAAATTAATTTACATGAGAGTACCCAAATCATTAAGATTAGAAAACGAAATTGGGTGTCCTGAAATCATAAGATTTAGGCCATGAAAATTATCCCATTATGTAGAGCACGGAAAAACGATGAAAATTGACTACTAGAACGCGAAAAACGGACACCGGACGGCAAAGTTACGGGGTGGAGAAAAGTCGGGTCCAGCGGACCCGACCCGTCTGGCAGGCTGGGTCAGGGTTGACCCGGCTGGGGGAAGAAGATGACGATGACGTCATGCTGACGTCACACTATTAAATTTTTTTTTGCACGTGTGGGCCGGATATTCTGGTCCAACAACAAACAAAAAAAAAAGATCTGGGCCCTATTGTTGTGGCCTAGACGAATATTAATTAAAAATAATGGGCCCAATCAGGATTGGGCCCATACCTTTTAGACATTAAAAAAAAAAAACTCCAATTTTTTTTTATTTCTCACTCCTTCTAGGGGCATCTGAAGGGGCATTTTAGCTCCGATTGAGACACGGTTTGTCTCTAAAAATCCCTAAATTCAAGAGCTACATTTAGACATAAGATTTGTCTATTTTTAAATTTTTTTTGGATCTTCATGGAGGCTCATTGGTGCTATTTTTGTGATTTTTATCCTAAAATATTTATAATAATTCATAAAAATTTTATTTGAGTCAAATATGAACCTAGAGAGTTCTAAGAGCATCAAACCAAAAGAATTTCACTCTTTTAGATGACACTTAAGTAGAAGAACTTAATCCTAAATATGATTTACATAGTGGTAAATCAGAAAAGGAACAAGTTATTGGTTATTGTATCTAAATGTTGATCCAAACTTAAATTACTTGGAGAAATGTGAGCTTCTAAGTGATGTATGAAGTAGGGATTTGTATATTAGAGTATGAGACTCTAGAATAAAAACCTAGAAGGAGAAGATCCTTAAGAGGATCAAGAGAGAGAGAGAGAGATAATTCAAAGTAAGGTTCATTTGAACTTGAAATGAAACAAGAGGTGTAACATGAAGAAAATTTTGATGATGCACTAGAGGAGGAACCTGAATAACCAAAAATCCTAAAGTTTAGGATTGGGATCCAGATAAACCTCAGGGAGGTTAAAATGACGATCAGATATTAAAGAAATAATATCATATCAATGCAAGAGGAAATTTCAGATGGAGAAATTTCCACATCTTAATTCCGGATTATGGTGAAATTCAGGAATAAAATACATCTCAAATATCTCTTAAAACCCCACCTTAGGAGAAAAGAGAATCCTAAGCCTAGTCCAATCACCAACCATTGAACCAAATAAAAGACTTAAGAGCAAAGACTAGATGTTTCTATGAAGAAACATAGATTAATTGCATAAGACATTTGGAATATTTCTTTGAGAAAATAGAGAATCTCTTAGAAATTACCAAAACAACATGACACAACTTCTATCATGTCATTTTGGAATATGAGATTCCTAAAGCCTTGCTAAATAACGGTTACTGAGAACCTATCAAATTTGGTTTTGGGAAGTAGAGAGACTTCACCTTCCATTTTTTATGTTATATCCGGCTGAAATTAACTTCACAAAAACCATAAGAACATGGTAGAAATCAAGAAAACTCTTAAGTCACTCAAATAAGAAGTTAATAAGACATTATGGAAATAATGTAAAGAGAGACATGAATAAGTAAATGTCAAGTACACTTTGTGAGTGGGAGCAAAATGTCAAATGCTCCATCGGAGTGGGAGCTCTTGGAATATATGTATTCTAAGAGTGTTATATGCTCTATCTAAGTGGGAGCTCTTGGAAAATGTGTCTTCTAAGAGTGTTATATGCTATATCTAAGTAGGAGCTCTTAGAAAATAAGTTTTCTTAGAGTTTCACATGCTTTATCTAAGTGTGAGCTAATGTCAAATACTCTAAGTGGGAGCTAATGACATTGCTCTATCTAAGTGGGAGCTTTCAGAAACTAAGCTTTCTGAAAGGCATAATCGAGCAAATTCTAGAAAGTACTTGTATAAAATTTTTGATAGATGATAATATTATTACTGGAATCTGTGTGATGGGAGGTTTAAACGTATTCTCCTGATCTTAGACCCAATAGTATTATTATTTTTCTAGTCAAGAATAATACAAGTGCATGACATTGTATACTTCAATGTGCTACAAATAAGTTCTTGGATCAAATCAGATTGTGAATAGCCAAATAAGTGGGATGATTTGAAATAATTAAGCCAAGAAAGGCTGCCAAGAACAACAACACAACTATAAACTTAATGGGGACAAATGTGATATCTGATATTGAAAGGTCTCATATGATTTAGTAGAAGATGTTGTCATGTCATTGACTAAGAGTCATGATGAAGTTAAAGTTGAGAAGTCATCTCGACTAAGCTTATGAGAGGACATGAGACCTACATGAGACCTATAGAGTACAAGCATGATAGAAATCCAACAACAAAGAGCCATGTAAATTGTGTAAAAGGAAATGTTTTTTGACAAAACTTCCATTACACAATAATAAGGTTGTCAATTAAGTTTGATACATATTACTTGAGGCTTAACGCCCTCTATGAGACATTATCAAATTAGATAACCAACAAGACAAGGAGATTGAAGGAAGTTGATTGTATTTGTCCAATGAACAATGAGTGCAAGTTGTTCATAAGGGTGCTTCTTTCTTGATGGGAGCACATGAAAGTCAGGATAAACCAAAGTGAAAACTTTGTTACTTTTTCAATGATGTATCAAAGTACTTGGAGTTTGAATATGGATGTCAGGAAGTATGCAAACCTTTTGGGCTAGCATACCGTAGAGGTAGCACGTTCTTAATATCCTAAACCCAAATGAGACAAGGATAAGAGGTTCTACAAAAGGGAATGTGAGGACTACCTTGACATCACAGGAGTATAAACTCTTTAAGGAGGTGAATGACCTATGTTAGGTCAAATGCTTTTCCTACTAAAGGATAAACCATTTTGAGATGGATTTTCTTTTCTGTCAATAGTGAGCAGGAAAAGACTCAATCTCCATAGACTAAAAGAATAAGGATTGAAGATCCTTTATTAAATATTGTCATTCATCAAATTCAAGCATAAGGCTTTAAATTGGAAATGACGTGACGATTGAGGTGAAAGGCATTAGAGCCTACAAATTTATTGTTTCATGCACCAGGCTCTCATGGGTTCTAAATGAACCATCTTGACTTTCATGACAAAATTAGTTGTTTGTGATACAATCTTCCTTGACATTTCTTTGTTTTTTTCGTCATTGTTGGTAATCTTTATGTGTGTGACTGCTTTACCACCCTAATTCAAGTGTTGACTTGAATACATGTCATGGTGGACTAGGACACATAATTTGAATCGGCATTTTCAAGAATGTTATGTTCATCACCCAATAGGGAAGTGTCTAGTAGGTAAAGCAATAAGAAAAGTTTTTTCAGTAAGGGAATTGAGATACAGAAAATATTGTATTTCTTCCATCTGACTATATATGGTTCAATGAATGTGAGGGCATGACACGGAGGTTATATTACCTTATTTGATGATTACTCACGTAATTATCATTACTTTATTTCACACAAGTTTGAAGCTCAAGCGCTTTAGACGACAAGTGAATAAAGTTGAAAATAAAGTGCATTCAGAATTTAAGAATTCTACACACTAATAGAGGTTGTTCCTGACCAGTTTTAGTGAGTTTCATGAATAAAAAGGGATATTTATTCAGTTAAATAATCCTTCGCACTCTGTCACCAGATGGAGTTGTTAGGAGGTGTAATGAAATGTTACTAAACATGGTCATGTATAAAGTGATTCAAGCTAACCCACCAAAAGTGAGTGGGAGAGTGTTGTCTAGTCCACCTTTGGTGGATTAGTACACATATTTGATTGATCAAGTATGGTTTTCTCTTTAAGGGAGATGCAAACTTTATACTTAACCATGTGTCCTCCTAAGTGGTATTTTCCGAACCACATGAATTATGGTCAAAGACCAAATCAAGTTTTTTTGAGTTCTCATAGGCCATAAAGGTCAATTACACGATCTCATAGTCATTGTAAGTGGGAGCTTATTGATGACATTTTCATAAGTGAATATGAAGATGGATTTGTGTCTGGAAAGAATTGAAAGGAACCATATTTATTATGAGTAAGTTTTTCCAAACAATGATGAAGCTCTTCACATTGTGTTTCTCTATATCTCTATATGAGACCCAGTGACAAGGCAATACGGAACAAGCTCTAAAGTCCTCAATTGCCCATGTAAGTGGGAGCTTGTGAAAGGTCATTAAAGAGACCTAAAAAGTGTTCTGTATAAGAGGCATTACCTACTTCTTAGAAGGAATGGAAGAAAGCAATATTAAAGGACGTAGATTCTTTAGGAAAGAATCAAGTCTGAGAGTTAGTTGATCCACCACAAAGATGAGAGATCATTTGTTTAGATCAATTAACAACACAAGACTCTTTCGGTTACAGAGGGTATACATAGGTATATATTGTGAGAATACTTTCTCATATATTATGTGCTTAAAATCATACTCATTTTGGAAATAGTTGACTGTTTGGTTTTTATGTTTGCATCAAGTGGATGTGAAATTTGCATTTTGAGTTGTGTTTTGGATGAAGAAATCTATATGCTTTGGCTATTAGATTTCACTATAATTGATGTTTGAGGTTTACAAAGTGACGACCTCATATTACATATTTTTTTTGCATAAGTCAATTTATGGACTAGAGCAATCATCCAGACAATGATATTTAAGGTTCCATATGAGTGGTAACCTAATATATTTTCTTATGGTTGAAGAAACCATAACCAAGCAGTTTGTGATATTATCCTTTAAGCAGATGATATACTATTGACCAAAATAGTTTGATTTTGATAGTGCCTATTAAGGAAAGGTACTAAGAACATGGGTAAATCATTGTGTATTTTTGGAGTTGAGATCCAAAGATATAGCTCAAGCAAACTCCATTCTCTGTCACAAAAGAGTTATATTATGGAAATTCTTGAGTGGTCCAAGGTAAATGATTGTGATCTCAAAGATACCCTAGTGACTTATAGAGTTAGTTTGGTATATTCCTAAACTGAATCAACTTTAAACTCAAAAAAAAAAAATGGAAAAGAGTTTCCATGTAAACGTTGTTGGTAGTTTAATATACACATTGGTGTGTAAAGTATCAGATATCCATTATGGTAGGACTTTGTAAGTCAGTACGAGTCCAACCATTGTGAGAGGCATTTGATGGCTCCACAACAATGCTTATAGATACTTTAAAGGGCATGATAATTATGCGCATTGAAAAGTACTTAATGTGGTAGTACATATGGCTATATGGTCGATGATGTCTAGAGGAACATCTTGGATTTGAAATGAGAATTCAAACCTAGTGTTAATGCATTGTGAAAACATTACGACCATTGCCTAAATAAAAGACCCTAAGTATCATAGTATGAGTAAAATGCAAAGATAAATATGTGAGATGTGTTGTAGCACATAAGGTTGTTCTTAAACAACAAGTTCCTATGCAGAGTTCCCTAATTGAGCCTGTGGCCAAGGATATACATGAGAGACATGATAAGTCCTTCGGCAAGCATAGGATATGAAGTAATGGATACTTCATTAAGGGTTTACATGTGTATGTAATAGTATACAATGTCTAGTATGTCGTACAGGTTGATGAGGTCGGCTCTCTCATACGAGCGACTGCCTTTGACACTAAGGAGTAGTGTGCAAAGATGAGACAATGTTTTCACCAGCAAAGCAGTGAAAATACTGATATGGTAGAGAAGAAACACAAACTATATGTCGCCTTGACTCAAAAGTGCAGCAAGTCGAGATGAGATCCGTGATTACACACATATGGATCGAATTATGGATACCCACATCCGTAATACTTGTAGCCAGACAACAAAATTCTTCAAAATTGACGTCATACAATATGAGAAGAGTTGAAGAATTTTTGGTTTAGATACTGTGTGTTTCTATACTAAAGTCTGTACGGTGTTAATGATACAATCAAATCGACGTACGCTCTTACAGAAAAAGAGTAACACCGTAGCATGCGATTCATACCGTGTGTGCTAAAGTTACCGCAAACTGGAAGCAGTGAATGGATCCCTGTTTTATTGCTGTGTGAGTCCAAGAAAGGTTTCATACTTTCTTGATGTCCTTTGACTTTGACAATGTCATGGAAATATGTTTTAGTGTCTGCTACCTTAGCGTATATCCTATGGTCATGATAAATGCGATCTAAAGGTGTTACGTTAGGAAAGCGATTAATTCATATTGAAGTGATATTTGGGCGAAAGGAAGATTACCTGAAATACACACACTTATGCTAGTGTCTGAGACCGGTCCATTATGATATTAGTGTGCTAATTTCATAAGTGTGGACACTGCATATGAGAAAGGCAGTCTGAGCTTTATCTTGGCTCTAAAGGGATTAGATTGGCCATGAGAGAAGTGTATTTGTGTAAATCTAGGATATCTGAGGCACTATATCAAAATGATCGAGCTGCACTGCAAGGTTGTTTTGTGCTGGTCTCTGTAAAAGGGATTTCTAGTACAAGACACCTAAAAAGGAGACGTCGTGCCCACGCGGTTACGACAGATCACTTAGTATGAAAGAAGGGAAGAAGAGAAAGAGATTTGACCCATAACATCCAACCCACCAAGTATGAGTGGGAGATGTAGGAATATACCTAATCCACCCTTGGTGGGTTAGGGCCCAAGCCTAATGAAAATTAGGGCTAATATATAATACCCAATGAGAATTGGGGCTATTATATAATTATGGAAAGACTTGGGATAAAATGAGTATTTTTCCCTTTATAATTTAAAATTGAAAAGATATGACTTTTCATATCTTATATACGGGAGAAGTTGTCTTTCCAGAGAAGAACAATGAGAACAAAAAGAAAACTCCTGTATCCTTTCTCTTCTCTCTGGACTCTCTCTTCCATCCTTTCTGTGCATCTGTTGTATACGTATTCGGAGTCAATCGGTGCTCCGATTTCGTGTGGGTACCAAGCGAGTCTACCGGATTCCAGGTACGCCCGAAATCCTACACTTGGGAAGATTTTTGGAGAAATATTATTAAGAAGATGAGTTCCCTAATAGGCTCTAAGATTCCTGTTATAGACTTGATGGATGAAAACTTGAAGCCTGGTTCTGAGACTTGGTTTTCTGCTAGCCAAGTTGTGTGAAGTGCAGTTGAGGCTAATGGTTGTTTTTATGCAATGAGTAATAATGTTTCTACGAAGCTTCACAATTCAGTACTTTCTCTAATGGAAGAACTGTTTAATCTTCCACTTGAAACCAAAAAGCAAAAGACCAGCGATAAGCCCTACCATGGTTACTATGGACAAATTCCTGGACTACCTTTATATGAGTCTGTTGGAATTGACTTTGATGGCCCCATTAATAAGGAAGCAGTTCAAAAGTATACAAACATCATGTGGCCGACTGGATATGTTCATTTTTTGTACTACTTAACTCTTGTTTTCTTCTTTACCTCTATAGTTATACTACTTTAATTTCTGGGTTTGAGGTTTCTAGTGTGCCTTATTCTAATTCCTTTTGTAATGTATCAACCTTCCAAATATTTTTTTTCTTTTTTTGTTGTGGTTATTAGATTTTGCATAAAATAACTAACATTTTGATATCTTATGAGCATAAAATGATGTGATTTTGCATTTTATTTTTTTATTGAAAAAATAATCTAAAATTACGGAAATTTCCAAAAAAAATGCCACTTGAATTTCTAAATTTCAGGTATGATGTTATCACTATTTGAGTAATGATTTTAACTAAATGTGTAGCCACATTGACAATTGTACATCACCTATATGAAATTTAGGAATTGAAAAGGTATTTTTTTTTTGGAATTCTCCCCAAAAACTATGTATTTTTATTTCTTTTTTTGAAAAAACATAAAAAATTTAATACCGCACAATTTTATGTCAATAAAATATTAAAATACCACTATTTTTATGTTAAATTTAATGATAGTATAACAGGAATAAAAGATTTGGAAAGTTGAGAGATTTTAAGGTGAAATACATTAGATGAGGCACATTAGAGTTATCTAGCCCAAAATTTTACGCAGTCATTAATTGTTTCTTTCATTGTTTGAGCAGTGAGACTGTCAATATGTATGCAAAGTTGCTAGCAGAACTAGACTAAACTGTAAAAAGGTTATTATTTGATTCTCATGATCTCGAGGAAAGACACTGTGATTCCCTGCTTGAATCAACCAGTTACATGCTCCGAAGCTTCAAGTACCTCATACCTCATAATAATGAGGATGATTTAGGATTGAGTGCCCACACTGACGCTTCATACTTAACCATACTTCATCAAAATAATGTGACAGGTTTGCAAGTTAAACTGAAAAGTGGTGAATGGATTGATTCTGATCCCTCACCCTCCATGTTTCTATTTGTGGCAGGTGATGCATTGAAGGTGGGTTGTTTAATTTTCATATACATATTAGATAACTCTTTTTCAAGTTAAATATTGACGAGAAAAACCCTGTTTGGTGTTTCAGGTTTGGAGTAATGACAGAATTCAGGCTTGTGAACACAAAATAATCGTAAAGGAAAAGAAGGAAAGGCACTCCATTGGATTGTTTTCATTCAATAATACGTTGGTTCAAACCCAAGAGCAGCTAATTGATGAGGACCATCCAAAACGATATAAATCATTTGATAATTATGAATACATCACATTTCGTGCTAAGTTTCCCTCACAAATTTCCAGTTTTCTTCTATTGTGATGATGTAATAATAATGCATGAAGAAAGAATGGTTTATATGTTGGATCAAAGACTTAATGGGCATTTAGATGATGTTTTTTTAAGAAATTTGTGACACTTTTTTCATAATATTTGGTTTGAGAGGCATATCTTTTACTGATATTTGAGTTACTAGCGTTCATCTGAGCAATATATTTTTATTTTGAATTCTGCTGCTTTGTGTGTGGTTCATACTAAGTGGTTCGCATAACATGTGATAATGTTTGGTATAAAACCACGTAGTTAGGATCAATATGGTTTGTCAACGCATCTTTGATATATATTCATTTACAAGTTGATTTTGGAACATTGCAAAATATACTATGTTGTAATGTGCCGACTGCCGAACAAATTAAACCAAATGAATCAAGATATCCATAAAAATATTACTATCTCTGGTCTTAAATATAAGAAATAGTTGGGATTAACTTTTCGTCTTGAATACATTTTTATTTATCTGACTTATAAACTTATATATAATCTAATTATACATGTACGTTTTTTAGAAATGTCATATAACATATATTATATAATTATATAATAAAGTAGTTTATTTAAACTGATAAATCTCACGACTACAAAAAACAGAATTTACGTCCCCATTTCACGTCTCTTTTTTAAATATGAGATGTAGAAAAAATGCGGTAGCAAAATTGTAAATATATTGAAAACTTTCAACGTCTCTTTTTTTAATATTAGACGTTGATTCTCTAAAAAATGAGCGGGAAAGTGGGAAATATAGGCGGGAAGGTGGGAGATATAGGCGAGAAATTAGTTTTCACATCTCACAAAAAATATGAGATGTAGATAAACCCTTTCCACGTCTCACATATAAGGTGAGACGTGAATTCTAATTTTTTTTTTAAAAAAAAATAAAAAGGTTTTCACGTCTCACAAAAAATATGAGATGTGGATAAATCCTTTCCATGTCTCACTTATAAAGTGAGACGTGAATACTAATTTTTTTTTTAAAATAAAAAGGTTTTCACGTCTCACAAAAAATATGAGACGTGGATAAACCTTTTCTACGTCTCACTTATAAAGTGAGATGTGAATACTATTTTTTTAGAAAAAATAAAAAGGTTTCCACGTCTCACTTATATAAGTGAGACGTGAAAACTATTATTTTTAAAAAAAAAATAGGTTTCCACGTCTCACTTTATGAAATGAGATGTGGAAACTATTAAAAACAAAAGAAAACGAGAGATGAGAGAAAGGGAGAGAAGTAGAGAAAGAGAGAGCGACCTCCCAAATCCTGTGATACCCACCCTACAAAAACCACCGGATAAACAAAACAAAGAAGAAGAGAAGGAAACCCAAAACGAAGAAAACATCAAAGTAAGTTGTGCTGCAATGCAACACTCCCTTCCAATCAAGTTGCAGGAGAAGGATGAAGCTCCTCCCCACCCCGAAGACAAACGATCCACCAAGAAAGTCAAAACAAGAAATGGCTTGGAGGTTGAAGACTCCGATATGCTATCCTATGACCCCATCTCCTCCTCTGACGATGAGATGCCGATAGATGAGGGAGCTCAGGCGCAGGCCATAGCAGCAACTATACCTCCAAACCCTCCCCCCAAATCATTCAAGGATATGCTGCTGAACCACACTGCAAAGCCAAAGGAAGATGAAGATGACCTCCCGTTGCTGGAGGGAGATGTCACAACCAACACAAAGGGCGCTGTACCAGCAATAAACTTTTCTGAGTGTGTCCATCAACTCCTCAACGCAAGTATGAAATTTGCAGTGGTGGTTAAAATGTTGGGACGCAATATTAGATATACCACCCTAAGAGATAGAGTGGTTGGCCTATGGAAGCTCGTCGGTCCAGTACATCTCATTGATCTAGAAAGCAATTGCTTTATAGCGAAACTAGACAACGAGCATGACTTCAATGAGGTTCTTCTAGGGGGTCCTTGGGTTATCTTCGGTCATTACCTCACGGTACAGCCCTGGACACCGGATTTCTGCCCCATATCTCACTTGACCTCCCAAGTCATGGGGTGGGTACGCATCCCAGGCCTCCCAACAAAATATTACAAGAAGAGTGTTATTCGAGCGATTGGCGAAGTACTCAGAAAAGTCATTCGAATAGACTACAACACAGCATCAGGGGCGAGGGGAAATTTGCAAGGATGGCGGTACTCATTGATCTGTCCAAGGTCTTTACCTCAAAGATTGAAGTAGACAGACGAGTGTTACACGTAGAGTATGAAGGTATACCCACCATCTGCTTCCATTGCGAACATTATGGCCATCTTGAAAATACTTGTCCAGCTAAGAATGGCACCCCGCCACCGGCGATTCCTCCACCGAACTCGGCGGAGCGTGTAACCACGCAAGCTATGGAAGAAGACAAGCTCTATGGCTCCTGGATGCAGGTCCCTACAAGAGGGAGAAGATATGGGCCAGTAACCCAGAGGGGATCAGAAATGACATTACAGAGGGATGATGTACGGAGGAACAGATTTGACTTGTTGGGAGCTGAACCTACCAGAGAAGACCACGAAAACTGTGATAACCTTTTCCCAAAACAGAATGTCAACTCAGCCTCCCTCTTGAAGCAGGAGAAAGCAAAAGGAAAAGACCCTAAAGCAGCAAAACCTCGTATAGACAACAAATCTCCCCAAGTTTACCAACCCAAGAAACAGAAACCCGTGACCAATCCTGATAGCCTTTTTAAGAGTAGTGCCTTCTTGGAAGCCATCGTTTCCACCCTTGACCCCACAATGCATTTAGTCATAACCATACCTAACCCAAGACAAGCCTTAAAGCCCATCACAGCACCAATCCCGATAACCCAACCCAACCGACCGCTAGACACTGGCAAAGAAAACTCAACACCCAAACCCCCAGACCCACCTGGCATTAACATGAAACGAGGAGCCTCTCTCAAAAAAACCAAACCCAGGCCCAAAGAGCCCATACCCACCTTATCAGATGAAGCCCTGAAGGCGATAGCCCAATCACTTGGATCGATTGATCCCTCGCAGGAGGATGCTACTGATGACGAACAAGAGGACTCCTAAGTCCTAACCCCATCTCACAAGGTTTTAATGTGTGCACTAGTATGGAACTGTCAAGGAGCAGCAGCTCCTAAATTTATCTCCACTCTAAAGTCTTTTATGAAGGACTACAAGCCCTGTATAGTGGTGTTAGTTGAACCCAGGATTTCAGGAGCTCGAGCCGAGAAAGTCATCAGAAAACTAGGACTATACAAATCCCACCGAGTTGAAGCCAATGGGTTCTCAGGTGAAATCTGGGTAATGTAGAAAGAAGAGGTTAATCTGGAAATCGTTTCTAGCCACCACCAATTCATCCTATGCCTAGTCTCCCCTAAAGACAAGCCCAGCTTCTTTTTCTCAACAATATATGCTAGTCCAAATCCACAAATAAGAAACATCCTTTGGAGGGATATAACCCCCCTCATCCAGACATCTGGAAAATCTCTTATCCTTGCTAGCGATTTTAATTCCACCCTCTCTTCGGAAGAAAGACGTGGCAACTCGTCAGGTAGCAAAGGAGGATGCCCCCACTTCCTATCCTTTGTCCAAAGTAACAACCTCATTGATATAGGCTTCTCTGGCCCATCATTCACATGGAGAAGGAATCTTACCTTTGCAAGATTAGATCGGGCCCTGTCCAATAACCTATGGATCCAAGAATTTCCCAATGCCCAAGTCCACCACCTACCCCAAATAGGCTTAGACCATAGACCACTCCGTCTTGACTTTGGGTTGAAAACACAATCCGGAATAAGGCCCACAACTTTCAAGTTCCTCTTATCTTGGACCACACATGACTAGTTTCCCCAGCTCATCGCAAAGAACTGGAATCCCAGCCATACTCTAGCCGACAACCTCCAAAATCTCACCCCGATCATTGAGACATGGAACCAGCAAGTTTTCGGATCCATAGGTAAAAAGAAAAGACAGCTAAGGGCACGTATCCAGGGAACCCAGAAAGCACTTAAAACGAGGCCACTATTGACTCACCTTACTAAACTTGATGCGCAACTCAGAGCCGAATATGAAGATGTCTGCTTTAGTGAAGAACTCTTATGGCTACAGAAATCCAGATCCGACTGGGTGTGCCTGGAAGATCGTAACACGAGATACTATCACACAAAGGCCAAAATTCTCCATCACAAGAACCATATTTCAGCTCTCAAAGGAGATAATGGCGAATGGATTCATGATAGTACCACCCTCCTCCAAATGGCACAACAATTCTTCAAGAGGCTCTATTCAGTGGACACATCGCAACACACCCCATATGCAACCCAAGGTATGTTTCTTGTGATCCCTGACTTATATTTCCCTCCTATCTTTTCTACCCAATAAGGAGGAAATTCGGAGAGCCTTGTTTGATATGAAACCACTTAAAGCCCCGGGACCGGATGGTTACCATGCCATGTTTTTCCAATCCCAGTGGGACACAATAGGTAATTCACTCTGTACTATGGTCCAAAAAAGCTTCGCGGGGGAGCCAATTGATCCATTCTTCGTTAATACTCTCATAACTCTTATTCCGAAAGTGGACAATCCAGGGGTACTCAAGGAGTTTAGGCCAATCAGTCTTTGCTCAGTCCCGTACAAAGTGGTCACTAAAGTTGTTACCAATCGGCTCAAAATACTCATGCCGGACCTAATTCTGCCTTACCAATCCAGCTTTATCAAAGGGAGAAATATCACAGATAATATCATCATCACTTAGGAAGTAATACATTCTATGAAGAGAAAGAGTGGCAAAAAAGGCTGGATGACAATCAAAGTCGACCTGGAGAAAGCTTTTGATTGGTTAAAATGGTCCTTCATAGAAGAAACTCTTAATGATGCCAAGCTACCTGCTCCTATAAGTAAACTAATAATGAGCTGCATCACCTCCCCCTCGATGCAAGTTCTATGGAACGGTTCTCCTTCAGAACACTTCAATCCATCCAGGGGGATCCGTCAAGGAGACCCGTTATCACCCTACATCTTTGTTTTATGCATGGAGAGGCTCTCACAAACCATCTCCAACCTAGTCCAATCCGGAAGGTGGGAAACCATAAAGCTTGGCAAAGATGGCCCGCCCCTATCCCACCTTTTCTTTGCAGATGATTTAATTCTCTTATACTCAACCAGCATGCGACAGATAAAACTCATCAAGCAAGTCCTTACGGACTTTTGTTCCTCATCTAGTCATCTTGTTAGCAAAGCCAAAACAAAGATTTTCTTCTCCAAAAATGTGAGCAAAATTGACTCAGACCACATCTGCAATCGCCTTGGATTTAGCAAAACCAACCAATTAGGCAAATACCTCGAGGTCCCTATCCTTCAGTCACGGGTTACCACGGAGACCTATATGTATATTATTGAGAAAACCAGGCAAAAACTATCCACATGGAAAGCCCGCTCACTCTCCCTAGCTGGAAGGATCACCCTGGCTAAGACAGTCCTCTCCGCCATACCGTGCTATGCTATGCAAACGACCATGCTTCCCAGCTCATGTGTGACCTAAATCGAAAAGTTGATAAGGAATTTCGTTTGGGGAACTGATAATGACAAAAAAAGCATAAGTCTGCTAAATTGGCCCGAAACCTGCCAACCATTCAGAAATGGAGGATGCGGGCTTAAAAAAATGAGCAGCCAGAATGAAGCCTTCCTCTCTAAACTCGGCTTCATGTTAATTACCAGGACTGATTTATTGTGGGTACAAGTTCTCAGAGCGAAATACTCATGGTCATGTGTGAAAAACTATGAGTTCAAAACAGGAACAAGCTCTCATATTTGGAGGGGTATAGCCAGGACTTGGCCGGATACATCATTAGGTTTGTGGTGGAAACCCGGTGACGGTCGTCAAGTAAGATTCTGGTCAGATAACTGGGTTGGAGACTTGGGACCTCTGAAAAACCTCACCACGGCAGACATAAGCAAATCAGAGCTCAACAGCCCGATTTGCAATTTTCTCAATGATATAGGGCAGTGGAATTGGAATCTCTTTCAACACCTTCTCCCGAAAAATATAAAACAGGAAATTGCAGCATGCACCCCACCTCAAATTGAAGACGGCCAAGCAACATGCACATGGCTTCTCTCAGCAAACGGGGAATTCTTTGTCAGCTCAGCATACCGTCTACTTGAGGAAGGAAATTGGAACGAGGAGAAGGGACATTGGGATCTGGTTTGGAAATGGCCTGGAGCACAACGCATTCGAACCTTCCTTTGGCTAGCACTCAAAAGTAAATTACTCACTAACTCAGAAAGAGCAAGAAGACATCTCACCGAAGATGATACCTGTGAGTTATGTGATGGAGGCTCAGAGAACGCCGACCATGTTCTGCGACACTGCCCGATTGCAGTAGCCTGCTGGAGGTTAATCATATCAGACAACCAGCTGAGAAAATTCACTGAGATCCCATTTGAAACCTGGATTCTGGAAAACATCGATCCAAAGATGACCTCTCTTCACTGGACCTTAATTTTTGGAACCCTCACTTGGTCTATTTGGAAGACTAGAAACAGGAGATTGTTTGCTGGAGAATCCTTTAGAGCAATGGATATAGTGGCTGAAGCTCTAGCAATAGCCAACCACACGGCCAAAGTATTAAACATAGGCCAACCCTTACTGATGTAATTCAGCAGCTGACATAGCAAAAGATCTAATTCTGTCTTGTAACCCCACAGTTGTATATTGTATTGATTATTTTACTTGAATGAAATCCGCCTTTCCATTCAAAAAAAACAAAAGAAAACCCCCTCCCCCACCTCCATTCTGAGACGTGCACCCGATCCCTAATCACTTCCACTCCTTCTGCTACCTCATAGGGCGCCGTCGAGAGAGAATGAGAGAGATGGAGGAGGAACGATGGAGTCACTGGCTTCAAGCTAAGTTTCCCGTCCTTCTTCGAGCGAAGAAAGGTGAGGATGAGAACGTACGGAGGAAGGAAGTAGTCATAAATCCCTCACTTCGGCTCTGATTGCTGTTGGTTATTCACCTCTCCCTGTTCTTTTCTTCTTCTTTTAGATCGTGGTTTGCTCTTTCCTAACATCTTTTAGAGTTCATTCATCTCTTTTCTTCTTCTTTTAGATCGTGGTTTGCATTCTCGCCCTTGACCTCTACTTGCTATTCCGTCTCTTCTTTTAGATCGTATTTTGATTGTTTAGTTTGGGTAAGCAATTTCTGAACCTTTTGCTTGTTAGTTGCTAATTTTTGCTAATTTCTAAGGGGAAAAGAGATTAAACCAGTGCTTAGATGTTTATTTTCAAGCTATGGATCCCTGCTTCTAGGACATATCCCCCCTTTTTTTAAATTAAAGTCATGGAAGTGAATTCGCTACTTCTTATTTTAGTCGCAGAGATTTTATGGCCTGGTTGTGGTCCTCGTTGATGGTCCTGTTTTAGATCACAGGTTTTCTCGTCGCCTATGGGATAGATTCTGGACAGGTTACAGGCATTTGGCAAATTTGAGGTAGGTGAAGTAAACGTTGGAGTTTTGGTCTTTGCCACTTATTAGGATTTAACTTATACATGATTCTCTTTGTTTTAGCCAATTTTCTTGTACATGAATCTGCTATATATACCTTCAGTGATTATATTACGATTTTTTCTGTGTTTGATTTCCATATGTTGATGTAATTTCTGTGAATTTCAGGGGAAGGGTACGGGAAGCTTCAGTAAGAGAGGGAACAAGACCCACACTCTCTGTGTCAGGTGCAGCCATTGCAGCTTTCAACTATTAAAGGTTTAGGGGAAGATTTTGAGTAGTGGTTGATGTTTGGCCGAATTGTTTCAAAAACTCCCAAATCGGGTCCTGTTCTCTTGCGATTTTTTTAGGTGTTCTAGGTCTAAATTGAGATAAATCTTGATTTAATATGATTAGAAGTAGAATAGAGTGATATATAGTGATGTATGCTAAATTTCTGGGGTTTTCTGAATTTCTCTATACTCCCTCTGTGGTCCGATTGCTCTGTGGTTCGAAATTTTGTTCCTTCTTCTGTGATTTTCATTTCTGAGTATGAATAAGGGAGGATGGAACTGATGTTTGATGGTATAGGATTGATTTAATTGAATGAGAAATTGTTTAATTTTTTTCTTTCTTTTCTCTGCCTGTCCGTTCGGTGGGTTACAGGAAACCGGGGGTTGGGGTTGGGGGTGGGTGGAGATTTACCTTGATGTTACTGAAACAAGAAATGCATTTTTTAATCTTAACTCATTTTTATCCATCTTTGATTATCATTGATGTTATAGGATGGGTAACATTTTACTTTGTTTATGCAGAAGATGGTAACATTTTACTTTGTTCTTAACATGATTTACTTTCTTCTCAGCCAACTTAGGTAATTCTAAATCTAACGCTTGCATCAATTTTGAGAGCATAAAACAAATATTTATTTCTTCTCCCTGCTCTTGTTATATTGTTTCAGAGCTCACAGATTGTTGCTGCTATATAACATGTGTTTAGATTTGAGTTGGAGGTGCTTGCTGGTACTTTAAATTGTTGAATTGTATGTGAGTTTGCGTGCAGTTCTGTTGTATTTTCATGCTTAGCATATAGTATTCTGTAAAAGACTATCGAAAGAAATCATACAAATTCCAGCCACACAAGTTGTTTATTAATCTTGCTAATAATGGTACAATCTCTTCCTCCTACCTTATCTTCTGATCTCTTCTTTTTGTTTTCTCGTTTCGGCGGCTCAGATTTCATGAATTTCATGGCTGCGTTTATTTCCATTTCTTGCATGTTAGGGAGTGTGTTTTGTTTGGGATTGATTTTTTCTTCTTTTTGTTTTGGTATTTGATGATTGGGCTTGATTTTCTTGATTTCAAATATTATACACGAATCACAACTGAATTGGTGGTTTGAAATTGAGTTGACTGTTACAATCAAGTGAAATAGACTCACAGCTTGGCAGATTGTTGAATGTAATGCTCCTCCAACTCTGATTTTAATGCTCCATTTTGAAGATCTTGCTATTCATTATGCTTATCCTTCTTGTCCCATTTGATGATCCTTAATTGTACTACGGGTTGGTGTGATTGGAAATCTGGTGCACTCTTCTCCTAATATAAAGAAATAAGGTATTCTAGCTGGAGCTTTGCAGCCTGTCATTGGATTGCTTTGGTATGGTCTCTATTCTAGACTTTGGAAAACTTCTGTACTATATTATATCCCCACAGTTCCTGTTTGCCTTGTATTAATCTTGCCTAATGATTATATCTTGCACTAAAGTTTTCCTGTCCTTTGGTACATATTTTGTTTTATGTATAAGGAATGAATAAATGTTGAATTCTTTTTTATCTTAACCTTCTGTTATCTATATATGTCTTCTTTTCCTTCTCGCTACTGATCTTGAGCATCATTCCATCGTTATATGCCTTTTTTGGTTATAGGAACTTTTGATTGCCTCGCATGAAATGCTCTATCGCAGGAAGTTATTTATAATGACTATGATAGTGAGCCATCAATTTCCCTGCATTATATGCTCTGTTATGTCTCTTATGGTGTTGCACAGTTTTCCTGGTGCGTCTGTATATTAGGCCTTTGTTGCTACTTGCCAATATTCCAATAAGCTGAGCTCATTAACTGTCTGGACTTGTGGAAGCGTGAGTTTATCATTTTTGAAAAAATAACTAAGCCAGGCTTTATTATAGCAAGAAGTTTGCAATAAATTGCTCATGATTGGGGCGTCTGTCCACAATGTAAATGCTTGAATTATTAGGAAGTTGTGACCCATATTTACCGTGTTAAATAAATATAGGCTTGTTAAATTTCTGTTCTTGTTAATAATGTGTAAGCATGTGCACATTAAAGAGTGTTCTCTACATCTAGCATGAGAACCTCAGAAAAAAAAATCGAATACGAAAAATGAATGGCCATTTTGTATTTTTCTGAGCATCAATCAAGCTGGGTCCTTTGTATGTTTACATGTATGTACGAGAAGCTTCTTTTTCCTATGTCTTCAGAAATTGACTGAATTTATTTCTGATACAGCTGCCTCTAGGTACCTCTCTCTATGGAACTGGAGAAGTTGGTGGACAGCTTGAAAGGACTAGGAAGAGAGTATGTAAATGTTATGGATGCCTTTATTATGGATGTCTTTATTGAGTCGGTTTTTGGCTTAATTGTTAGGGAGTACGAAGATATTTTCTGTTAAGATTTATTATTATGCTTAATTGTTTTTTTTTGCTAACCATCCCATATTGTAGGATCAAAGTTGTATTCTAACATTTTTGTAATATTAGTTTGGTTATAAATAATAAAATTAGTTCATTTTTTTTATTTTAAGTGTTTTATTTCTATTATTATGATAAAATATTGGGTTTTTTTTTGGATTGGGGTTTCATCCTAATTAAAAAAAATCTTTTTTTTTAAAAGACTTTCCACATCTCTTTTTCAAAAATGAGACGTGGAAAGTCTTTTTTTGAAAGTGACTTTCCACGTCTCATTTTTGAAAAAGAGACGTGGAAAGTTGGCACTGGCCACTTTCCACATCTCACATTTAAATGTGAGACATGGAAAGTTCCGACCTTCTACATCTCCCGTATCCACGTCCCACCAAAAAGAGACGTGAAAAGTGTTTTTTGTAGTAGTGTCTTCTCATATTATTAAAGACCTTAATATACAATTCAACCTTATTAAAGACCCGATGTAGTGTGTTTTGATATGAAAAATGTATTCATTTGAATCTGAGAGTCAAAACTAGGCAATATCAACTCTCATTCATGAAAATCCACCTCTTAACTAACAGTGGAGATTGATCAAGGATATATAAATTGACATTCATAATATGTGAGGTCTCAGTTCAATATTTAGCAAACACATATGATCCCTAGGAGTAGGGTAAATCAAAACTTGTCGGTCTCTATGAACAAATAATCTGGTTGTTAGAATCTTAAGTTTTGATGAGGACTGGACCCATAGATAACATAAGAAAAAGGAACAATTAACATATAACTTAGTCTGGAATAAATTAAGATAAGAATCATGATAAATGACTAAGAAAAAGAGTGTAGGTTATCTTAACATTGAACGAGTAAAATCTTACAGATAACAGCTACACTATCGATAAGCTAGAACCTATCGCTAACAAATGGAAGTGTTAGGATAACAATAGCTAATGAAGACTTAACAATAATCTGAGGAAAAGTAAATATCTCTATCGCTAAGACCTTCACTATCGCTAATATGATGAGTTGAGCTAGCCTAAGCAAGCAAAGAACAATAGATCACTATCGCTAAGCTCTGTCACTATCGCTAAGGCCTCATAGATAACATAGATAACTCAAAGGAGGAGACTGTTAGAACAACTAGCAGTAATGAACTATAGTTACTAGCGATAACATGATTAGCTATCGATAACAGAGTACTTGAAATAACTTAGACATTTAGATAGCTAATACAGTGAGCTAATAAGATAACTAGCGATAACATATTTACTAGCGATAATGTGTCTAGCTATCGATAGAAACATACTTGTTGAAATAACTTAGACATTCAGACAGCTAATACAGTGATAACATAGTTACTGGCGACAACATGATTAGCTATCGATAGAAGAATGCTACTTGAAATAACTTAGATAATCAGATAGCCAATACATTGTCTTAACATTGAGCTAGTGAAATGCTCTAGCGATAACACCTACTGTGCTTCACATGAATACTTGTTTTAGCTAACAGCTAAGTGCATGACTTACTCTATTAAGCTAGCGATAGCCAAGGGTGCTAGCGCTACTGAAAAAGCTACTATGCAAGTACAATGTTGCAGTTGATCGTTACTCACAGCTTCTATCTCTCTTAGCTCATCCTCTGTAAGAATTAAATGAAGCAAGAGAAGAAAGTTGACGAAGATGAAGAACAGCATTAATTGCCAACGGCTAAGAGCTCCTAACGACTAAATTCAAACGGCCTCTTGGAGCTGAAAGAGAAAGCAAGCTGTGAAGAGTTATAAATATCAAGCTTTGAGCATTTATGAAGAACTAGACAAACTGACTCACACACACACACACACACACACACAGATGAACCAGCATTTAATATTCTTATCTACTCTCTGCTCACAAAAGCTCAAAGTCTTTATTACTCTTAGTGAGATTATTTGTACTTAAGTGTTTATCAAAATCTGTTCATTGAGTGAACTCATTAATTGAAATCCTCTACTGTTTGAGGTTGTTCTAAATGCTTGGGCCTTTAGAACAGGGTTGTGTCCTTACAAGTTGTAAGGGGGAGCGTTTAGAGGGAAGTCTAAAGCTCTGTTGTAAAGGTTGGCAGGTGAACCCTTTTGTGTAAAACCTGTGGTATAGTGGAACCCAACGAGGAGTTGGAGAACTGGACGTAGGCATTGTGTTGGCCGAACTAGTATAAAAGTTTTTCTTGAGTTTCTAAGTTTTAATTTGTAAAAGCACAATTCACCCCCCTCTTGTGCGTTTTGCCATTCTTATTTGGTATCAGAGCAGGTCTTCTCTTTTTTGATTCCAAAGAGTCTGAGAAGAAAAGATCAAGATGGCATCGTACGATAATATTTTGCCCGAAGGAAGCTCTATTAACAAACCCCCTAGTTTTGATGGAAAGCACTATACCTTTTGGAAACTTAAAATGAAGATCTACATCAAAGCCAATGGGTATAAGTTGTGGAAGATTATAGAAGAAGGGGATATTGTGCCTATGAATATTTTAGGCAATCCCAAGAGTGAAAGTGAATTCACTAATGATGACATTGCTGATCTAGAGTTAAACAGCAAGGCAATTCTTATGATTCAAAGTGCTCTGAGTCAGACTGAGTTTTTCAGAGTCAGCCACTTGAACACTGCTAAAGAAATGTGGGAAGGCTTGCAGATTGCCCATGAAGGAACCTTTGGAGTGAAAGATAGAAGAGTGGAAATGCTTGTTGAGGAGTTCCACAAGTTTGAAATGACGGAAGGTGAAAAGATAAGAGACTTGGAGATCAGATTCACTCATCTTATCAACAATCTCGCTGCTCTAGGAAGAAAAATTTCAGAGAAAGAGTAAGTCAACAAGATTCTAAAAGTATTAAAGGGTGATTGGCTCATGAAGGTCACTGCTATTCAGGAAATGCAAGGAGAATCAACCAAGTCCATCACAGCCTTGTTTGGAAGTCTTGCTGAGTATGAGCCAACTTTGATAGCTCAAAGGGAAGCTCATGGAAATCCTAAAAAGAAGTCTCTTGCCCTTGTTGTATCTGAAAGAGATGAAGTTGATGATGATGATGAAGATGAAGATCTAGATGATGAAGATATGGCTCTCATGGTTAGAAAGTTTAAGAAATTCTTTAGGAGCAGAGGAAGGTTCCAGAAGGATGGTCCTAGCTTCAGAATGGATTCTCATAAAGATAAAGCTCCTGTGTGTTTTGAATGTAAGAAGCCTAGTCATTTCAAAGTAGAGTGTCCAAGTCTTCAGAGATTCAGGGAAAAGGAGAAAAAGAAGGAGAAGTCCTTTGGAAAGAAGAAAGCCTATGTATCATCCATCTGGGATGATAGTTCAGATGAGGAAGCTAGCGATAGTGAAGAAAGTGTCAATCTCTGTTAGTTGCTCAAGAAGAGCAAAGTGACTTTGAGGTATATGATTTTGAACCTACCTATTCTGAACTTCAAAGCATGTATAATGAAATGCATACTGAATTAATTAAGCTTGCTAAAGAAGTTGTAGGTTTAAGAAAAGAAAACAAGGAACTTAAGAAAAATATTTCTTCTTCTACATCCAAGTTCCTTCTGCACTATCGATAGAAGAGAAGCTATCGCAAACTCCTACAGTTGAGCCATCGATAGTTAGTCCTCTATCGATAGCTAATCCTCCTACAACAAATTATGACAGTTGCTCTAACTGTGAAAACTTTTTGAAGGAGAAAGAAAAGCTTTCAAATGCTTTAGAAAAGTTTACAAAAGGCTCAGAGATGTTAAAAGTAATTTTAAAGGACCAAAAAGCTTTTAGAAATAAAACTGGCATCGGTTATGAGCCAAAGCAAAAAGCTTCAAAGAAATGGGTAGAACCCAAGGTAAAAACTTATTTAAAATATTTTAGAAAATCTTCTGAATACTCTTCACCATATAGTTTTTGTAATTATTGTAACAAAAAGGGCCATACTCAATCTACTTGCAATCCAAGAAAATATGGAATTGGTAGTTCTTATAAGTGGGTTCCTAAAGGAACTAATGTGCCTAAGGTTTTTACAAACCTAGAGGTCAAGACTAATCCTAAAGGACCCAAGAAAGTTTGGGTACCTAAATCTGTCTAGCTTGTGCAAGTGTGCCTCAAAGCATCCAATAAAGGAAAGTGGTACATTGATAGTGGATGCTCAAGGCATATGACTGGTGATAAGGACAAGTTCAACAATCTAGTGATAAAAGATGGAGCCAAAGTTAGTTTTGGTGGAAATCAAAGTGGAAAGATCACTGGAGTTGGTGAAGTTGGTCCTGTCAAAGATGTGTACTTAGTGGATGGTCTCTGCCATAACTTGATAAGCGTCAGCCAAAGCACTGACCATGGTAACTGGGTTATTTTTTATTCAAATGAATGCCTCATTGTTGATAAAAAGGATTTAGATATAAACAAAACTAATCTTAAGTGTAAGCTAAAAGCAAATAGAAATGGTAACCTATACACTTTAGATTTATGCCAACAACTTAAAGAAAAATGTTTTATTTCAAATGATGAAACTTATTGGCTATGGCATAAGAGACTAGCTCATGTAAATTTTACTCAACTTGATAAGCTAGTTAAAAAGGAGCTAGTCATAGGTATTCCTAGTTTTAGGGCTAAGCATGATTTAATTTGTGAATCTTGCCAAAGGGGTAAACAAACAAAGTCTTCGTTTAAAACCAAGAAGACAGTTTCCACAAGTAGGCCATTGGAACTAATCCACATGGATTTAGTTGGGCCTGCAAGAGTGAAAAGTCTAGGTAGAAGTCTATAAACTCTTGTAGTTGTGGATGACTATTCAAGGTTTACTTGGACTATGTTTCTTTCCTCAAAGCATGAAACTTTTGATGCCTTTTGTGTGCTTGCTAAGAAATTGCAGAATGAAAAAGGCACCAAGATTGTAGCAATCAGGACTGATCATGGAGGAGAGTTTGAGAACAAGGAGTTCATGGAGTTGTGTGATGAAAGTGGCATTGAACACAATTTCTCTGCCCCTCGTACTCCTCAGCAAAATGGTGTTGTTGAGAGGAAGAACAGAGTGCTCACAGAGATGGCAAGGAGCATGCTGAATGAGAAGCAAGTGCCTCAAATGTTTTGGGCAGATGCAATGAGCACAACATGCTACATATCAAATAGAGCATATATCAGAAAGGGGATGGAGAAGACTCCATATGAACTCTACAAGGGAAGAAAGCCCAACATCAGTCATCTGAGGATCTTTGGATCTAAGTGCTACATTCACAACAATGGGAAGGTAAACTTAGGTAAATTTGATCTTAAATGTGACATTGGCATATTCATAGGTTACTCAAATAGGAGTAAAGCATATAGAGTCTATAATAAAAGAACTCAAACTGTTGAAGAGTCAATGCATGTAGTATTTGATGAAACTCTTCGTGAAAAGCAACATTGTGTTGATGAGGATGAAGATTTTTCAAAGTTTTTAAGACATCCACTATCGATAGCACCAAAGCCACCGATAGTGAATGCTGAAGAAAATGCTAAAGATAATCAAGATGAAGCTAAAGATGATCAAGATGAAGCTAATGAGCCTCAATCTTCCATAAGACATCTTAAGCATCATCCTCCTAAACAAATAATTGGAGAAATGTCAAAAGGTGTTAGAACCAGAAGGCAACTACAAAATGAAATGGAATTTTTAGCCTTTATTTCTGAAATTGAACCAACTTGTGTTGATGAAGCTCTTGTTGACTGTGACTGGATAGTTGCAATGCAGGAAGAACTTAATCAATTTAAAAGAAATCAAGTTTGGGATTTAGTACCTAGACCAAGAAAACATCCTATTATTGGTACTAAATGGGTTTTCAAAAACAAACTTGATGAAGCTGGTCAAATTGTCAAAAATAAGCCAGATTAGTTGCCAAAGGGTATAACCAAGAAGAAGGCATTGATTATGAAGAAACCTATGCTCCAGTTGCAAGAATTGAAGCAATAAGGATTCTTCTAACTTTTGCATCCATAAAAAATATTAAACTTTATCAAATGGATGTTAAGAGTGTCTTTCTTAATGGCTATATCAAAGAAGAGGTATATGTAGAACAACCTTCTGGTTTTGAAGAAAACTCTAAGCCTGACCATGTTTTCAAACTTAAAAAGGCTCTTTATGGTCTCAAACAAGCACTTAGAGCTTGGTATGAGAGACTGAGTACATTTCTACTTGAAAAAGGATTTTCTAGAGGAAAATTAGATACTACTTTATTTATCATGTATAAAGATAAACATATGCTCATAGTTCAAATATATGTTGATGATATTATCTTTGGTGCAACTAATGAAAAGCTCTGTGAAGAGTTTGCTAAGATGATGCAGGGTGAATTTGAAATGTCTCTGATGGGAGAATTAACATTCTTCCTAGGCCTGCAGATAAAGCAAAAGAAAGATGGCATCTTCATCTCCCAAACCAAGTATTGTAAGGAGATTCTCAATAAGTTTTGGGATGGAGCAATCTAAAGATGAGGACACTCCCATGAGTACCTCTTCCAGCTTAGATGCAGATGTCAAGGGCAAAGTAGTTAGTCAATCTCATTATAGAGGGATTATAGGTTCTTTACTTTATCTAACTGCTAGTAGGCCTGATATTCAATTTAGTGTAGGAATGTGTGCTAGATATCAAGCAAATCCTAAAGAGTCCCACTTGACCAATGTAAAAAGGATTTTGCGATATTTACACGGAACTCAAGAGCTTGGGCTGTGGTATCCCAAGGGAACTCAAGAGTACCTTCTTGCTTATACTGACTCTGACCATGCAGGTTATAAGACAGATAGAAAAAGTACAAGTGGTCAATGTCAATTCCTTGGTGGCTGGTTGGTCTCTTGGGCTAGCAAGAAGCAAAATTGTGTCTCCTTTTCTTCCACAGAGGCTGAATATATTGCAGCAGCAAGTTGTTGTGCTCAAGTCTTATGGCTTAAGCATCAACTAAGAGATCTGGGTTTGGAATTCCCAGAAGTGCCTATTCTTTGTGACAACACCAGCACAATAAGCTTGGCCAAGAATCCAGTTCATCATTCCAGAACCAAGCATATTGATGTGAAACATCACTTCCTAAGAGATCATGTTCAAAAGAAGGACATCAAGGTGGAGTTCATCTCAACAAATTTGCAACTTGCTGATATCTTCACCAAACCTCTTGAGTCAGCTCAATTTACTTTCATCAAAAGAGAATTAGGAATGGTGAATCCAAATGAGTTGTAAATATTTCTGACTTAAGTCTTGATTTAATTTCATTTTATTCATCTTATCAATCACTAACTTAGGCATCGGAGTACCAAATCTTAAGTTTTGCAGGACTGACCAATCGATAGTGAGTTTCACTATCGCTAGCATATGCAGGACAAAGCTAAATTTGAGCTAAAGATTGCCATCGCTAGCCAAAAGCATTATCGATAGCAAAGTCAACTATCGATAGCCGGAAGGAGTAAGTGATAAGCCAAGTCACTTACTCAGCATGGGATCATATATGCTAGTGATAACAGCTCTTATTAGCGATAGCAGGTCACTTGAAGTCAGAATGCGAAACAATTAGCGAATGCTCTTCTTTGTGGTAAACCCTAAACCTATAAAATTAGGTCATTTGCATTTGCATTCATCATTCACGAATACTTACCATTTCTCTTCTACTTCAAACACTCTCTAAGCACTCAAGCATACACATTCTCAAATCTCTCTAAACCCTAGAATGGCCAGAACCAAAGTTCCTAATGTCAGGGCAATCTCTAGCGCTAATCCCTCTCCCAAATCCGCTAGCAAAAGGTCGTGTGCCCTTAAAAATGTTTCTTTCTCTAAAGACATCGTTGAAAGCAACCCCAAAAGACAGAAAGAAACCCTCACTGGTGTACCCTATGTGGAAGATCCCCTTAAAGCTCCAAGAACATTCTTCGCAGATAAGGGAACCCTAGATAGGGCTGCTGTTTGGGTAGATTTGGAATATTTCAAGCAGCAAGGCTTTGATTTGGATTCTTAGCTACTTCCCTACAAGAACTGGCTGAGTATGAAGAATGACTATAATGAAGAAGTATTGAGATCATTCTACTCGAGTCTGAAACCTCTTCCAGAGTATAAGAAATGAAAGCTTGTGAATATCTCTTTCGAAGCCATGGTGAGAGGAAGAGGCATTGTTTTTTGGATGGATGGCTATCAACAAAATCTTGGGAATTTCTGGGGAAGAATACAATAAATGGTATATGCCTGAGAAGTATGCTAAAGAAGAGCTTGAGGAGATATTTGAGATGAACACCAACAAGCCAGCTGATATGCCTGTGATCAACAGGATCCTCCACTATGTCTACATGAGGATTATGACTCACAAGTCAGGGAACTTCAACAGTTTTGGTCAGATAGACAATCCATGGTTGCCTAATCTCATTCAGAAGGTTCCCCTCAATCCAGGTCAGATGGTGTGCATGGAGATGCAAAGGTCCTTTTCTGACAAGTCACCCAAGGCTCCTCTTCCCTATCCTCAGCTTGTATCTCACATTCTGGAGTTTTCAAAGATTAAGCCTTTAGGGGATGGAGAGAACAAGAAGTGCAAGCAGCTATCTACCACTACCCTAAAGAAAATGGGCATTCCCGTGGGCGCAAATGGAGGTGTTTCTACCTCTCAATCCCAAAATTATCGTGCTCCTTCCTCAGCTCAGCCTGACTCTGTTGAAGAAGAAGCTCAGTCCAAAAGAGCTCCTCCTCCTCCTCCTGCTTCCTCAAAGTCTTCAATTCTCTCAAGAGAAGCCATAGAGGAGATCATCTTCAGAGTCTTTGCCTAGTTCAGTCTCGCTTTGGAAGCTCAGAAAGCAGAGTTAATGAAGCCAATCCTGGAGCCTAAGGGCAAGTGAAAAACTTGGAAGATTGTCTCTGCCTCATCCCTAAAGATAACAAGCACAGGGCTGAGAGTACTGGCTGTCACCCAAGAGGGGGGTGAATTGGGTGACAGGATAAAATTTAAATCTTTTGCAGATGATTACAGAGTAATTCAAAACTTGGTAAATGCACGAATATATGTATTATGTAGATATGATGAAAGACTGTAAGAGTTAAGGGAAGAGATAAAGCACACAATATTTATCCTGGTTCAGTCAACTCAGACCTACATCCAGTCCTCAGGCTCCACCTGAGATTTCCACTACCCTCTTGTTTAATCCTGGCACAAGAGAAGCCTACCACAGGTTTTATGAACACAGGTTCACCTGCCAACCTTTACGGAGTTTTAGAATCTTCTAAACACTCCCCCTTACTACCCGTAAGGTTACCACCCAGTTCACAAAGCACCAAGCTAAGAAACTACCTCAAACAGAAGAGGATTTTAATAAGAAAGTTCACTCAATGAACAGATTGTGATAAACACTTAAGAACAAGGTTATGTATAATGAGATACAAGATAGAGCTTAATAATCTGAACAAAGAATAACTCTAGCTCTTCTTTTCAAACATTCTCAATCTAAGGAATTTGCGATTCTGTATAAGGCTCTGTTCATCTCTTGTTTTCGTTCGTTGATCGTTCGTTGATCATTCGTTGATTTTTCTGGAAGCAAATCCTGTTGTATTTATATCTCCATAGATTGCCTTTTTAATAGTCTTCATATGGCCGTTAGGATATATCCGTTGGGAGTCCATAGCCGTTGGGGAAGATACTATTTCTCAGTTGGTTCAAATTTCTGAACTGTTCATGAGTAGAATAGGCTAGACTGTGCGTTCTGAACACCTGTACTTTCATAGCAGCTTTTTCATTAGCGCTAGTAAGCCTTGTTATCGCTAACTTGTCAGAGTAAAACCTGCACTTAGGCTGTGAGCTGAAACAAATACTCATGCAGCAAATATTATCGATAGGATACTTCATTAGCTCAAGGAGATAGAGACAGTATATCTGCTAGAATATTTTCAAGGCATTCTCTATCGATGACTAATTCCATTATCGCTAGATGACACTGATATGGATATTTAAAGACACTCCAGACATCCTACTATCGCTAGATAGAATTGATAGCGCTAGCAACCATGTTAGCTCTATTTGACTCATTAGCTTTCAGGCACTAGCTATCTGAATGATTATTATCTGAAGCACTTCTGATATCGATAGCTTAACCTATTATCGCTAGCTGATTTAGACACTTGGTTCATTTATCTGCTGGATTCATTTACACATATGATCAATGAACTTCTAGCGATGGATCTTTCTCTAGCGATAGTGAATGACTTAGCGATAGATATTGACTTTGTTATTTCTAAGTCTTCACTTGCTATTCCTTTCTATCAATTAGCTATTTAGATTCACTTAGCGATAGAGATTTTCATTCTTATTGATCTGCTAAGTTATCATTTCTCATTAGCGATATTTTTCATAGATCAGTCTTCATCAAAACTTAAGATTCTAACAAGGGCAACACATTCTCCTACTCCATCTCAAGGTACATCATCATATCCCTCCCCTGCTCCATCTCAGCATAGCCAACACCATTCCCCTACCCAAACTCATCACTCTCCCTCACCTACTCACCACTCTCCCTCACCTGCTAACCATTCTCCTATCCAAAACATCAAAGTCCCAACCCCTTAAGAAACCCCTATCGCTAACCCCTCCCCTAGCGATAGCCATCACTCCCATATCTCACCCTCCCCACACATCCCTATCGCTACCTCCTCTCTTAGCCATAGCCACCAAAGCATCCACACACCCCAAACCTCACAACTAACCCCTATCGCTAATCCCTCTATTAGAGATAGTATTCCTATCCCTACCACCACCCCTATCGATACTAACCTTCCTATCTCTTCTCCAATCCTTGACCAAACACTTATCCCTGGTGATGATGCCAAAAAGGGGGAGAATAATCCAGCCAATATTCCAGCTCTTGAGGATGCTGAGGAGATTGAGGAAGTAGTCAGAGGCATTGCTCGCAGCTACATGGAGTCTGAGGCTCATAAGACCCCTCTTCCTCAAACTTCCAACAAGCCTCCTACTCAAGCTCAAGATCCCAATGCTCCAGAAGAGGACAGATTTGCCAAGGTAGTCAGGATTACTAAGAAGCATGGCATTCCTTCAAGTATAGAATCTACAGAGCCAGTTCTAGTGTCTGTCCTCCCTCCAAAAGCTAACGTTGAAATAACAATTCAAGACAAGCCTAGCACTGGAGATAGAGTAAAAGATGACATTCAGAAGATGCTAGTACTTGAGGCTGAAAAGAGGAAGAGCAAAGCTTCAGTTGAAGGCTTCAAAAGGGAAAGGACCAAGAGGAAAGCCAGAGAAGAGGTCTCTTTCAAGGTTATTTCAATGTCTTCTTCTGAGGTTCTTAAGGGAAAAGCTCCAAGGATCAAGCGAGTGGCTCCTCCCAAGTTGACAAAAGAACAGAAGGAGGCTGCTGTTAAGGCTAAGAAGGCTGCTGCAGAGGCTAAGAAAAAGGCAGAGAAAAAGGCTGCAGTAAAAAGAAAGAAATTAGCGAAGGAAATTGCTCAAGGGAAGAAGGTATGGGTATATAAGAGGAGGTTTCACAAGTCTAAGGCTGCCTCCAAGGATGTCTCACTTGCTGAACCCATTCAATCCACTTAGCAAGACAAATTCTTCTACTCTGAATCCTCTATCTTTGATGGACCTGATGAAGAGTATATAACCTCACCCTCTGGAGCAAAGTTTAACAACGAAAAACCCCTAGCCTTTAGGAACCATTCTGCATACATATCATATTTAGTTGATCCTGACAATTTTGATCCTAAAAAGATGTAATTAGTTTTGCAAAATCAATACATGTTTGATCTGATAATTATTTTGATTCTGATAATTATATGTCTGTCTCATTTTATGCTCTGTACATACTTTATCTTATATATATGGTTTTACTTATGTTTTGTCATCATCAAAAAAGGGGAGAATGTTAGAATGTTAAGTTTTGATGAGGACTGGATCCATAGATAACATTAGTAAAATAAACAATTAGCATATAACTTAGTCTGAAATAAATTAAGATAAGAATCATGATAAATGACTAAGAAAAAGAGTGTAGGTTACCTTAACATTGAACGAGTAAAATCTTACAGATAACAGCTACACTATCGCTAAGCTAGAACCTATCGCTAACAAATGGAAGTGTTAGGATAACAATAGCTAATGAAGACTTAGCAATAATCTGAGGAAAAGTAAATATCTCTATCGCTAAGACCTTCACTATCGCTAATATGATGAGTTGAGCTAGCCTAAGCAAGCAAAGAACAATAGATTACTATCGCTAAGCTCTGTCACCATCGCTAAGGCCTCATAGATAACATAGATAACTTAAAGGGGGAGACTGTTAGAACAGCTAGCAGTAATGAACTATAGTTACTAGCGATAACATGATTAGCTATCGATAACAGAATACTTGAAATAACTTAGACATTTAGATAGCTAATACAGTGAGCTAATAAGATAACTAGCGATAACATATTTACTAGCGATAATGTGTCTAGCTATCGATAGAAACATACTTGTTGAAATAACTTAGACATTCAGACAGCTAATACAGTGATAACATAGTTACTGGCGATAACATGATTAGTTATCGATAGAAGAATGCTACTTGAAATAACTTAGATAATCAGATAGCCAATACATTGTCTTAACATTGAGCTAGCGAAATGCTTTAGCGATAACACCTACTGTGCTTCACATGAATACTTGTTTTAGCTAACAGCTAAGTACAGGACTTACTCTATTAAGCTAGCGATAGCCAAGGGTGCTAGCGCTACTGAAAAAGCTGCTATGCAAGTACAATGTTGCAGGTGATCGTTACACACATCTTCTATCTCTCTTAGCTCATCTTCTGCAAGAATTAAATAAAGCAAGAGAAGAAAGTTGACGAAGATGAAGAACAGCATTAATTGCCAACGACTAAGAGCTCCCAACGACTAAATTCAAATGGCCTCTTGGAGCTGAAAGAGAAGGCAAGCTATGAAGAGTTATAAATATCAAGCTTTGAGCATTTATGAAGAACTAGACAAACTGACTCACACACACACATAGACGAACCAGCATTTAATATTCTTATCTACTCTCTGCTCACAAAAGCTCAAAGTCTTTATTACTCTTAGTGAGATTATTTGTACTTAAGTGTTTATCAAAATATGTTCATTGAGTGAACTCATTAATTAAAATCCTCTACTGTTTGAGGTTGTTCTAAAAGCTTGGGGCTTTAGAACAGGGTTGTGTCCTTTCAAGTTGTAAGGGGGAGCGTTTAGAGAGAAGTCTAAAGCTCTGTTGTAAAGGTTGTCAGGTGAACCCGTTTGTGTACAACTTGTGGTATAGTGGAGCCCAACGAGGAGTTGGAGAACTTGACATAGGCATTGTGTTGGCCGAACCAGTATAAAAGTTTGTCTTGAGTTTCTAAGTTTTAATTTGTAAAAGCACAATTCACCCCCCCTCTTGTGCGTTTTGCCATTCTCACTGGTAACATCCATAATATTTCTAAAATAATGATTCCTATTACACTAGCTCTCTATTAATCAAGTTAATAGCCTCATTGTTAATTGCCTCAGTACAATCGAGTAAAGAATAATGTCCTTACTTTTCAAAACTCTTAAACTAGCATAAATTATCTCACCAAGTACTTTCAAGGAAATTAAATTTTAAAACTCAATTGAGTAATGACCTCATCAACATCTATCCCTATCATCACTGCCTAGTTATGAATAACATAGATGGAGCGATGGAGAAACATATGTTAGTTTACAGCTTAAACAACTTATTCAGAAGTTCATTGAGAACACAATTAATTTTCTTCTCTTATTATTAATGACTACTTAAGCAGTGATCAAATTAAAATTCTTCAGAAATAAGAGTATTGTTATGAAAATAAGAAAAACATTAGAGATTGAAATAAGAAAGATGAAGAAAGACAAGAGAAAAAATTGGAGAGAAATGGAGAGAAATTTTTATTCACTTGGATCTCACAATACTTTGTACATAGCCTCTATTGATATGCGTCCAAGCAATGAAGACTAACCTTAAGAGTTACAAGTATATAAAGAAAAGAATTAAGCAACATAATGGTACAATTGATGTTACAGAGAATATGCACTTAAAATCGTTCAATGTGGGAGTTATAGAGTATAATGTAACCATGAGAGGAAATCCTAAGAGTCCATTTGATTATCAACATCCACACATTATATAATTTTTCACAAGTTTATTGAATTTAATTTCTCTTCTTATTCACTTCTTTATCTCTCTCTTTTTGTCTCAATTTAAAATGTTTTTTCAAGAGCGGCTTCACAATAGACACCTTCATTGTTTAACCTTAAAACTTGGCCTGTTGTTATTGGTCTTGTTCTTGTAGCCTAGCTAAATTACTCACAGAGGAAAGGAACTAATTCAAATTAATATCTTGTATTTTCTAAATTAAGACAAATTAAATTAGCTATCAAAATTATTTTGGTTTTCCTTAAGTCGGCGTTTGTTGCCTTGTTCTCACAATCATCATTACGATACAACCTTATCTTCCTACATAACTTGCTCCCTTTTATATTAATTAGGAAAAAAAATTAAGTTTTGCATGTGTGACTAGTTATGTATATACACTCTTATATATATGTGCATCCATACCGAGATACATAAGTTCATTTATAATTCCAAGTTTTTTGGGGATATTATTGAAGAAATATTATTGAGAATATGAGTTTCATGATAGTTTTAGAGATTCCAGTTATAGACTTCATGGATGAAAACATAAAACCTGGTTCAGAGACTTGGTTTTCTGCTGCTAGACAAGTGGTGTGCAGTGAACTAGAGGCTGATGGTTGTCTTTATGCAGTGAGTAATAACGTTTCTCTGGAGCTTCACAACTCAGTACTTTTTATAATGGTAGAATGTTTTGATCACTTGAAACCGAAAGGCAAAAGACCAGTAATAAGCCCTACCATAGTTACTACGAATGAATTCCTCAAATACCTTTATATGAGTCCGTTGGAATTGACTTTGATGGCCCCATTAATGAGGAAACAGTTCAAAAGTATGACAACATCATGTAGCCAGCAGGATCTGATCATTTCTGGTATCATAAAGCATTTTGTTGTTCATCGTACAAATGAAGGTTTTTTTAGGTGTTTCCAACCCTAATGTATTTTGTGGTTCATTTTAGCATTCTAAAATACTACCTGACACGTGTCCATCATCTTACTTTAAATTTGCTATTAAAAAAATAATTTAGGTATTGGATTCACTTTCACTTGGAGGACTTTTTCAAAGTTAATGGCGTGGTTAGAATTGCTCCTAAAAATACTCCATCTGATTCTTAATATAAGATATTTTGGGGTGTTACTCCTGATTCTAGATTTAGTTGTATTTCTAATTTTTGTGAATTTTTTTCAAATTACCCCTATTTATACTTCCTCAACAATAATCATGTGAGAGAAGTGGTAAGAAGTAAAAACATATTATTATGGTGTTTTAGAATAAAATATATCATATTAATTAGCTTAACTAACATCATTAATCTAATCAAATCAGGTAAATAGGTCATACATTTAGAACCGAAAGGAGTAATACTTAAAGGGTAGGTGGTGTCAAGGTAATGGAAGCACTTGGAAAATAATTTTAGGGTGTTTAATGAACCACAAATTTACTTTAGGATACAAAACGCACATGTCAGAAAACACTTCAGAGAGATTTTGATCCACCACTACAAAAAGTTTTTTTCAAATACATTATTTTGGACTTTTCACATCCAAAATCAGGGGGACATTAATACGAGTGATGTAGAAAATGAGACTTTTTCAAGTCCATCTTAAAATGGACGTCAAAATACACATAACCCACATCAATTATATCATATCGGACGTGGAAGATTCCCCAATAGGGACATAATTAATGCCCATTATCATAGAATGGACTTTAAAGATGCCCAAATGGGCATCTTCAAAATCCATTCTACCAAAATGGATGTAGAAAAATCGCAAAATGGGTATCTTCCATGTTGAGCCTTAGAATTTCGATGATAACCAAATATGACTTAGGTTATGAAAATCATAGATATCTTAACTTAGAAAATGTTTTGAAACAAGTTTGAAAAACTAAGTTAAGAAAAATTGATAGCCAGACAGCAATCGATTGAACTTCAGAACCCTTAATCGATTGGACATCATTGTTTAGCTATTGTTGAAATTTCAATCGAATGTTGTTTGCTAAAATCGATTGATACTATTCTTAATCGAGTGTAACTTAAAATTTTCAAAGTAAATCTAAGTGAGTGCAATCGATTGGCCCTTGCACAATCGATTAATCATCATCAATCGGTAAGCACTAGATTGAATTGATTGTTACTTAACTTAGAAGAAACTCGGCAACCATTGATTAGTTGGAAGAACAATCAATTGAAGCTTATCAATCGATTGCCATAGTACCAATTGATTGCTGCACATTGATCTTAATCGATATCTAACATTTCCATCGAGTGTTGCAGGTAATAATCTGAAGAAAATAGAATTAATCTGAAGGCCATCGAGTGTTAGACTTGAGTAGCAATCAATTGACCACCAGGCCATCAATTGACAATCTAAAAATTTCAAAATAAATTACTCTTCTCATGTCTAACTAACTTTATATTTCTAGAGATTTTGTATGGCCTATTTAGGGAAAGTTCCGTTGGACACAGAAGCCAAGAAAAAATTAGAAACAGAGAGACACAGAAGCCCGTTACAGTGGATAAATACTTAATCCAGCAAGAGAGAGGTAACACAATACATAATCAACTCTGAAGCATTAATTACAATGGGTAAATTCACTCTAACACTCCAGATCATCTCACTCTCACAACGGGCAACTCAGAAGCTTTAAATGGGCAAATTTCTCTAACACACTATAAAAGCTTTGAAGCTCAAGACTTGGAAGGCAGAGAATTAAGTGCTATCCAACAACTTATTCAAATAGCATTCAATCCAAGTCTTCTGAGTTCTTTCAACTGTTCTTCAAATTGAAATTTATCAGTTCAAGTGTGTGAGCAAGCTTTCTACTTGTAATCTTTTCTTACTGAGTGTTTTTTTTCTTGAGATAGTTGGATCCTAGAGTAAAGAGTGTAAACTTACAAAATGTAAGGGGGAGAGAATTTGGTGAAATAGTGAGATCTTACTGAGGAAATTCTCTGAGTTGTAAAGGTGTTCAAGAACCTATTTTAATCTTGAGTCACTAGTGGAACCCAACGTAGTTGGAGAACTGGACGTAGGTCAAGAGTTGGACCGAACCAGTATAAATTCTGTGTTATTAATTCTTAGTTTAGTTTTTGAAAAATTTGAGACACACAATTCACCACCTCCTCTTGTGTATTTCCTGCCATCTTCACACCAAACAAATAGAAAAATGGACATATTTAACCAAAATTAGTGTCTACAAACAATTGAAAGTAACATAAATCCAAATACGTACACAATGCACTATAATGCAAGTAAAATCTTATCTAGTTTCTACTCCAAACCATGTTGAAGTAATTAGCTAGCTTATTTATCCCGAATTTCATCAATGCATCTTGACCAAAAGAGTCATATGTATCAATAGGTAATGCAATAATAAAAATGATGCATACGTCAGTCAAGTTTTCATGAAGTCCACTCATATATAACATAATATTCACACTCTTTGTTTCTAGGTTGCTGAGATGGTGTACTTCCACGGCCTCTACCATACATGAGATGCCAAGTCATTATGGCCTTGCAATGAAATGAAAATTAGAATATATGCAAAAAAAAGTACTCAAGTCCAAAGTATTGATTCTAATTAATCAGTAATACACTTACATGTTGAAAATCTTTTTATACAGGGGTTTCAGCTCATGGTGCAAGGGATGAAACAAACAAAGATGTCTTTCCCTGGGCCATACAATGTATAGACTCCAATGTCTCCTGAGACACACATTAATTTTACCATAGATACAAACAAAATAATTACAGGAAAAATGGAGAGGCATAGTGAACAAGCTTATATATCAAGAATTGGTGCCAAATAATAAGGTTTTATGAAATGTGCCATTTGGAACCCCACATAAGCCTACATAATATTGTTATGTTCTATCCTTTCTTCCTTTGTTTTGGTTGTACTCCTTAGCAATGACATTGGACTTAGGAATGCATAGTCCGCAATAATGGATAAAGAAATAGAGTTACAATACTAAATTGAGGGTTTCTGGGATTTATATATAAGTGAACAATTTAAAGCTTATTTGAATATTTGAATTAGGAGTTTGATTTTTCAGTTGACATTGATTATGAGGTGATTGAGTAAATGGAAGATTGGTGAAGAATAATGGGCATAATATGTGTTAGATTAACTTAACTAAGCCTAGTATTTGTGATTGTAGTATCTAAAGTACTAATTGGACTTTATAAGGAACTAAGTCCCTAAGTGGTTGTAAATTGTCACTTGGTTAATTTATTAATCATGTGTATGTAAAATGATATGTATAGGATTGATTGTCTAAGCACGGGGAGTCTCACTAGCGGTAAATTTTTCTCTGCATCAAGAGGTAACCACTTTTCGCTTATCTTTTATGTGTGTGTTATTGGTAAGAGGATTTGGGAACTCTTTCAACTCGAGTTGTTGAATATGAGAACATGTGAAAATACTTATGAAACAACTATTTTGTTATGAAATTGTCTTTTGGGATACTTATTAATGAAATGATATTGTTGTAATTGATCATATTTTGAAAAGATGTATATGTTGATTTGAAATCAAACATACCATGAATTTTGGAACCATGAGAAGGCTATATGTTAATTTTGATTAATGATGTAATGTTGGTTGCGTTGAATTATTGTTGTATTTGTTGGTGCACCGGTTAATTTGGTTCGCTACCATCACATGATGAGGTATCCCAATGGCCTACGGGGACTAATTGTGTTCTTCTTTGGAGATAGGCTGGCAACAACGTTTGGTTCCACCTTGTCTCTTAAGTATAGGGGATAGGCATTAATGACGTGCATGATAATCATGTTGGCTTGTGTACTGATCCTTGATGACTCCCCATTTTTTATTAGATTTGATATATATATTTTGGGTATATTTGTGGAGTCATTGATGCTAAATTAAAGGTTTGTCAAATATTTGGATAGGATATCAAATTGGTGCATTATCTAAAGGATTTCAAGGTAAAAGTAATATTTTTGAATTAAATAGAATTAGCTAGATATTAAGTAAGAGAATAAATAAATTATAAAAATCATTAAAAAGAAGAAGAAGAAGAAAAAGGGGTAGAATTTTCCATAGGAGTAGTTTCATACGTTGCTGCTGCTATTATTATTATTATTCCTTTCATTTATTCTCTTTGTCACAATCAGGTGAAGCCGTGTGTGTCATGATGGGCTCAATTGAAATTCTGAATGAAAGGCACAAAAGGACAAAAGTTTGTATTAGACAAAAAATGGGCCAAGACCCAAAACCAATACACGCAAAAGGGGTTCATGAGATTAGAAGTCAGGGGGTGGCAGCTCACTTCAGTATTCATTGTCATCCCCAAAACCATCGCTCACCTTATTGGAGAGCAAGAGAGAAAACCAGAGGTGGAGAAAGAAAGGCGCCTTGGTGCTTGTTTCATTGTTTCAACGGGAGGACGAGAGGACCGTGGAGACGATTGGGTAGAGGACTCTAAGGCACTATTTTTCCTTTGTTCTTCTGCAATTCAACTTCCAAGGAAGAAATTAGATCTTGAAGATGATTTGTATCAGTGTTCTCTTCCTTTGCTTGTTCTTCCTTCCCATAGGATCTGAGCTCTGAATTTACTGTTATTGCTTATATGATTTTAGTGATTTTGGTTTTAATTATGAGTATCTTGTTAATTTGATCTAGGTTTATTTTGAAATTTTGTATGGATTGATGCTTAGAACTCTTTCTCTCTTGATGATTAATTATTATTAGGTTGTGAATTTAACTTGTGCTTCATTTATCCTAAGTGGTGGCCAACATTTAGCTTGTTAGAATAATTAGTGGCTTGATATAGCATTAATTAAGCATAGAACTGGGTTGAATTCAAGCTTGTCTTAAAATTTCAAGTAAGGATTGAGATTTTGTTAATGAGATAGAGATTTTCATTAACCAAGTTTTGTAAAATTGAAGTGGGATGTTTATAGAGACTAATTAACATAATATGTAGTAAGAGATTATGCATATTAGAGTTAATTAAGGTTTGGGTAAGCTTGAGAGAGTTATTCAAATGGATATGACTTCAAACATCAACTTAGTATTCATTAATTGTAATTAGAGGAAGGTCAATCAAGCATCATGAAATATAAAGTGGATAAATAATCATAGACTTCTTTTGTTTTGACTTAAATTTTTAATTTGTTTTTGTGAACTTATTTTCATTTTGGTAACTTTTAGATTTCAAAATACAAAAATTCTCATTCAACCTATTTGATAGTATAATTGTAATTATTAATCCACTTTTGCCTTAGTCCCTGTTGGAACAACAACCTTTTCTATACTACTTTTGACGACCCGTGCGCTTACGGATATGCTAAACCTCGGGCAAGTCAATCCTCTATATGAGATGTTGATTATGGCTTGCAAAATGTTTTAAAATGATATATGATTTCAATTTTAAACGATCTTGGATTCAATATAAAGTGATAATATATGATTATTGTGCATATTGTGAAATTATGTATATGTCCCACATGACACCTTGCTATTACACACGCACATGTAAAGCAAGAAGGAATATAAGTTACTGAGTCATTTGTCTAATCCCGTCGCTCAATAATTTTTAGGTGGATACTCCCAATTTCAGGACCAACAGAAGGGAGCCAATTGACATTCAATAAAGTTGTTGTGAGCTTAGTTATGGTTAATTTGTATAATTATATATTTCCAAACAGTCCATCATTCTTTCATTTGCTTCCACATTTTTTAAAAACTCTTTTAGATGACTGTTAGTTGTATTATATATACTGTTTGGGACCTGTGTACTTTTCAGCACAAAGGCCTGAGGCCTTCTAAGAATTTATTATGATTATGTTTGATTTTTTACCTTCCTAAATGCCTTGGGGTGCAAATGCAGAATAATTAAAAACCAAGGTTGCACAAGTGGTGCTCTACCAGATCGTCTCACGTGGAGTCGATTAACTAACTACCTAAGTTAACTAAATGCATGAAAAAGCTATAAAAATCAGGGTTTTATGATTTTGATTAGCAAAACTAAGCTACTTCTTTTTGGGATTTTTTATGAGAAAAACAAATAAAATGATGTTGTGAAACTTATGGGATGGACATGGGTCTCTTGATGAATTTGACAACCTTCCTATCTCTAAAAGGATATGGGAGTTCTAGTCTGAGTTCTAATGATAAAACGTAAGGCAATCGCTCTTAGTCCAGTTACCTAATTAACTAATTATCTTGGCAAATCACTTATTCAATTAATCAATCAATCAAACAATTGTTAATTCCCAACTTGGTAGTGAAGAATTATGATAAACATGCAAAGAGACTCTCGTTCAAAGTAAATCAAACCATCTAATGTCGGATCTAGTGTCTAAACACATATACAATCGCACATACATCCGATATATTCTAGAAATCAAAAGGAGATATAAATGAAGCATATCTTTAGCATAATATCATGAAAACAACACTAGGTTCATACACATAAAAGGTATCGCTTAATTACATTCATGACCATTAAACAAAGGATTAAAACATCAAAGCGCACTTGTTCTAAGATGAAATTCATATAAAAAAACACAAGGAATTGCAATACATAAATAGAACTAAACAAGAGAAACTAATAAACTCCCCATTGAAGAATATTGAAGCTCTGGTTGCCTTCCTCCATCAAGATCCCCACAAGATGTTTAGCCGCTCATGCTCTCGAACATGATTGATTTGAATTTGGAGTTGGAAGCCATGAAATTGATGTAGAATGAATGAAATTCGTGTAGATGGATTTATGGGATAGTGTGATTTCGTACAGAGAAGCTGAGAAAGAGAGGGAATTCGGACTAGGCAGAGAGGAATGAGAGAATTAGATGGTTGGTGGTGAACTGTGATGAATGGTGGTAGAACTAAAGGAAATCTGGTGTCTATTTAAATAATAAAAGAGACAACCCAAAAACCTTTCAAATTTGGCAATAAATTATTTGGAGAGGTAAAAAATATTGATTATGGAAGGTTTAGGCCGGATCTAATCACTCAAAATTGTACAATCAATCAGAATAAGAAATTTCCAAAAACTTGTTCGGTTTGTGCCCTCGCAGTGGGATGCCACGGCCAAGAAGAGCATTTGTGCACCTTTCTGAAACTTTGGATCTTTTCCCGTAATTTTCTCCAAAGTTGACTGATGCACTTTTTGGGCTTATTTTTGACATTTTCAACCTCTTTCTTCAATTCTCCCAATTGACCTACAATGAAAATCAATCATAATTGTAATATCCAAAGTCCATATTAAGAAATGCATGAGTTTATGCCTTAAAATGCTCAATTTAAGATCAAAATGTAATTAACTCAATGCATTGGGACTCTAAGTACATAAGTGCCTAAAATATCATGTATTGGCCTATATCAAGAGTTAATTCCCCATAATTAGTGGATAAAAATATGTATTAATCAAGCATAATCAATGTTATTCACATGCTTGTGGCCTCGTGTTGGCAGGATGTTTGGTTATATTCAAACTTGGTTTGTTATGAATTGAAGTGGATATTTCATGGTTGATAGTTTGTATAAGTTGACTTTCAAGGGACTTTTTATAAATGATTAATGATGATACATTTTTTTGAGTTGAGGAATGCATTCAATGATTTTTGAAGAAAAAACACATATGTAATGTGTATGTTTAATTTTAAATTGCCTTGCTAGGTTTGTTGAACTCTAGATTTTAATGACAACCAAACATGACTTAAGCTGTAGGATCATGACATCTTAACTAAGAAAAATATTTTGAAAACTAGTTTCTTAAAATCTAAGTTAAGTAATCGATGGCTCAAAGCGGCAATCGATTGTAGTTGAGCTTCAGCAATTGATGGCATATCAATTGCTTATCGATTAGCGAGTTTTAATCGATAGAAAGAAAGATCAATTGATTGTTTGCTCCTGTTTCTGAGTAATCATTCAAATGGGCAATCGATAGGTAGAAATGGCAATCAATTGAAATAAACAATCGATGAGCAATCGATTGGAACTTAAGATCAAACCAAAGAAAAAGCAATCGATTGGTACCCTTATGTTTTATTTGATAACTGACATATCCATTGAGTGTTACAGGTAGCAATCTGAACCAATTTGAAGGCAATCGATTGAGAACCGGAGTCCGCAATCGATTGGCATACCTGGCCATCGATTGGAACATTAAAATTTTAAATTCATTTCTCTTTCCATGTTTAATTAACTTTATATCTGGAAGTTGTACTTGTGGCTATTTTAGGCAGTTTACGTTGGACAGACAGAAACATAAACAGAGTGTCGTTACTTACTTGTACCTAACTCTGCAACCACCATACATCGCTGAACAAACAAAGGAAGAGAAAGAGAGAGAGAATGCAACTCAAAACGTACTCTGGAGCATTAATTGCAACTCAGAATAATCATCAACCTTTAGATCTTCATCTCTCTCTAAAAACCTCACAACAGCTATAACCAGAGACTCAGTAATTAACGAGCAAATTTTATCAAGACTATAAAAGCGTTGAAGTTGAAATTGGTTGGTAGAGAGTATGAAGTGATATCCAACTACCAATTTCCTATTGCGATTAATTCAAGTTTGAGTTCTCTCAGTTGTTCTTCAAACTGTAATCTTATAAGCTCAAGTGAGTGAGTGACCTTGTAATCTGTTATCACTTTCATTGTGTGTTTTCCTTGGGATACTAGGATCCTAGAGGAAAGGGTTGTAATATTACAAAGTGTAAGAGGGAGAGAATTTGGTGAGATAGTGAGGTCTTACTGAGAAAATTCTCTAGTGTAAAGGTATATAGGAGCTTGTTGTAATCCTGATTCACTAATGGAACCCAACAGAGGTTGGAGAATTAGATGTAGGTCAAAGTTAGGACCAAACCAGTATATCCCTTGTGTTTGTTTTAGATCATTCAAATTTTTAAGATACACAATTCACCCCCCCTCTTGTGTTTTTCTGCCATTTTCATTTGGTATCAGAGTAAGGTTTCTCAGATAAGTGATCCAATGATTAGAGAAGAAAAGATCAATGGCAGGAGTAAATGAGAGCATGCTGCCCGAAGGAAGTTCTATCACAAAGCCACCTGGCTTCAATGGAGAACATTATGCCTCTGGATGATGAAGATGAAGATATTCATTAAGATGAAGATCTTCATTAATGCAAATGGCTACAAACTCTGGCAGGTGATTGAAAATGGAGACTACGTTCCCATGAAAACAGAAAATGGGGTCTTAGTAAAGAAGGAACCGGGAGGATACACTAATATCAACATAGACACCTGGAACTAAATAGCAAAGCCATCCTGATGATTCAAAGCGCTCTAAGTCAGAAGGAATACTTCAGAATCTCCAACCTTGAAACTGCAAAGGGGATATGGGATGTTCTTGAAGTAGCACATGAAGGAACTGAAGGAGTAGAAGCGGAAGAATCAATCAACTAACTGGTAAATATCACCTATTCAGAATGAAAGAAGGAGAAACCATCAGAGAACTGGATATCAGATTCACTCATCTCATCAATCATCTGACAGCTCTGGGAAGTGTTATTTCTCAGCAAGAACAAGTTACAAAAATCTTGAATATTCTCACAGATGAGTGGCAAGCCAAGGCAACTGCAATTGAAGAGATCCGTGGGGGAATCTATGAGTTTTGTAACTTCTCTGTTTGGAAGTCTTGCTTAGTATGAAAGCAAGATGAAATATAGACAAGAGCTGGCTGGAGTAGATAAGAAAAAGAAGACTCTGGCTCTTGCTGCTTCTAAAGAAGAGGAAGATAATGGTGATGAAGAAATGGGTCTAATGGTAAGAAGATTTAAGAAATTATTCAAAGGTAGATGGATAAAATTTTAGAAGGGAGGTCCTAGCTTCACAAAGAAGGATCAACAGAAAAGTACTGCTCCTGTTTGCTATAAGTGCAAGAAACGTGGACACTTCAAGTCTGAATGCCCTAGTCTCCAAAGGCACAAATATAAAGATAGAAAGAAGGAGAAATATGTCGGCAAGAAAAATGCCTATGTGTCATCCATATGGGGAGATAGCTCAGATGAAGAAGAAAGTGATATAGAAGAGACGGTTAATCTGTGTCTGGTAGCTTTAGAAGAATCAGACACTGAGGTAACTAATTCTAAAACACCCTTTCATGAACTTCAAGATGCTTACAATGCTTTACATATTGAGTTTGTGAAAATTTCTAAGAAGTAGTTCATCTGAGAAAAAGAAATATAGAATCTGAGAAAAGAGCTGAAACTTTTGAAACTTCTAAATGCAAGAACTGTGAAAAACTCACTGTTGAAAATGAAAGACTTTCGAAAACTCTACAAAAATTTACAAAAGGCAGTGAGGCTTTACAAGTAATGCTAACCAATCAGAGAGCTTATAGAGATAAAACTGGGCTTGGTTATAATGCTGTTCCTAAATTTTCAAAAACCAAGAAAACAATTAAAGAAAAACCATATCTCAAATTTTTTAGAAAATCAACTCAAAATGTTAGTCCTTTTAGCTCTATAATTTCTGCAATAGGAAGGGACATTCTATGTAAACATGCTGTCCAAGAAAATATGGTGTAAAAGGAACTTATAAATGAGTCCCTAAAGGGTCACAATCTCACATGGTCAAAGAAGGCCATGGCGCTACATCTAACTCCAAAGGACCCAAGCGTATTTGGGTACCTAAAGCTCTGTAAGTTATCATGCAGATTTGTCTCAAGGCATCCAGAAGCAACAAATGGTATATTGACAGTGGATGCTTGAGACATATGATTGGGGACAAAGAGAAATTCAAAAATTTTGAATTCAATGATGGAGCCAAAGTGAGCTTTGGAGGAAACCAGTCAGGAAAGATAGCTAGAATTGGAGAAGAGAACCAGTCAAAAGGATAAACAATCAAAGATGTCTACCTTGTAGAAGGATTGTGCCACAAGCTCCTAAGTGTAAGCCAAACAGCTGACAAGGGTAACTGGATAATTTTTTATTCTAATGAATGCATGATTATTGATAAAAATGATTTAGATATAGGAGAAGCTACTTTGAAATACAAATTAAGAGCTAGCAAAGATGGAAATTGTTATACAATTGATCTAAATCAATCTATAGAAGAAAAATGCTTCATTAGTAACTCTGAGAATTGTTGGCTATGGCATAGGAGACTAGCTCATGTAAACATGTCATAGTTAAATAAGCTAGTTAAAAATGATCTTGTGATAGGCATACCTGAGCTTAAAGTTAAAACCGATATTATTTGTGAAGCATTCCAAAAATGGAAACAAACAAAATCCTCTTTCAAACCTAAGAAGATAGTTTCCACAATAAGACCATTGGAATTGGTACATATGGATGTAGTAGGTCCAGCAAGAGTCAAAAGTATAGGAGGAAATCTATATACTCTTGTGATTGTGGTTGACTATTCTAGGTTTACTTGGACTCTGTTTCTTTCCTCTAAACATGATGCCTTTGATGCTTTTCTTCTATTTGCTAAGAAAGTGTAAAAGGAAAGAAACTATGAAATTGCATCAATCAAAACAGACCATGGTGGATAGTTTGAGAACAGTGACTTTGCTAAATTCTGTGAAACAAATGGTATACATCACAACTTCTCAGCTCCAAGAAAACCTCAACAAAATAGGGTTGTAGAAAGAAAGAATAGAGTTCTGACAGAAATGGCCAGAACCATGTTGAATGAAAAGGGAGTTTCACAAGGTTTCTGGGTTGATGCAATGAGCACTGCATGCTACATTTCAAACAGAGCTTATATCAGATCAAACATGGATAAAACACCTTATGAGCTCTACAAAGGCAGAAAACCAAACATAGCTCACTTGAAAGTGTTTGGATCTAAGTGCTACATTCACAACAATGGGAAGATAAACTTAGGTAAATTCGATCCTAAATCTGATGTTGGAATTTTTATTGGTTACTCAAATAGAAGTAAAGCATATAAAGTCTTCAACAAAAGAACTCAGGTTGTTAAAGAATCTATTCATGTTGTTTTTGATGAAATTGATTCACATAAGAAAACTGAGGATGAGGATGAGATTCCTTCAAAAATATAGTCTGTTGAAAACCATCCTCAAGATCCATCAGTTGCACAACCAATAAGTTCAACCGATGAATCAGACTATGAAGATTTTGAGGGTGATCCTACTGATGAACTAGCTGAACCACAAGCTTGGAGACATCATAAATATCATCCACCAGAACAAATCATAGGTTAAATTTGTGGTGATGTAAGGACTAAAAGGCAGCTTAGAGAAGAAATGCAGTTTTCTACATTCATATCAGAAATTGAGCCTTCTTGTGTTGAAGAAGCACTCTCAGATAGTGATTGGGTAATAGCAATGCAAGAAGAACTTAATCAATTTGAAAGAAACCAAGTTTGGGACTTGGTTCCTAGACCTTTGGACTATCCAGTAATAGGAAGTAAGTGGGTTTTCAAAAACAAACTAGATTAATCTGGGATGATTGTGAAAAACAAAGCTAGGTTAGTAGCAAAAGTGTATAACCAAGAAGAAGGCATAGATTATGAAGAAATTGTTTCCCTAGTTGCAAGATTGGAAGCAATAAGATTACTCTTAGCTTTTGCATCCCTAAAAAACACTTTATCAAATGGATGTAAAAAGTGTCTTTCTTAATGGATATATCATGGAAGAAGTATATGTTGAACAACCTTCTGGTTTTGAAGATTCTGCCAAACCTGACCATGTTTTCAAACTTAAAAAGGCATTACATAGACTCAAACAAGCACTAAGAGCTTGGTATGAGAGACTTAGTAATTTTCTCTTGGGAAAATGATTTATTAGAGGAAGGGTAGATACTACACTATTTATATTGCACAAAGATAAAAATACGCTTGTAGTTCAAATTTATGTTGATGATATTATTTTTGGTGCTACTGATGAATCTCTTTGTGAGGAATTTTCTAAGATAATGCAGGGGAGAATTTGAGATGCCCATGATGGGAGAACTGAACTTCTTTCTAGGTCTCCAAATCAAGTAGAAGAAAGATGGGATATTCATTTCTCAGACAAAATATGTCAAGGAGATCTTGAAGAAGTTTAGAATGGATTTATCCAAGGAAGAAGACACTCCCATGAGCTCTACTGCACTACTGGATGGCATGACTTAGGCTGTAGGATCATGAACTCTAGATTTTGATGATAACCAAACATGACTTAGGCTGTAGGATCATGACATCTTAACTTAGAAAAATATTTTGAAAACTCGTTTCTTAAAATCTAAGTTAAGCAATCGATGGATCAAAGCGGAAATCAATTGGAGTTGAGCTTCAGTAATCGATTCTTATCAATTGGCGAGTCTTAATCGATAAAAAGAAAGATCAATCGATTGTTTGCTCCTATTTCTGAGTAATCATTTAGATGGGCAATCGAGAGGTAGAAATGGCAATCGGTTGAGATAAACAACCGATGAGCAATCGATTGGAACTTAAGATTAAACCAAAGAAAAAGAAATCGATTGACTCTTGGATAATCAATTGACATGAAGCAATCGATTGGGAAACTTGGCAATTGATCGGTATCCTTATGTTTTATTCGATAACTGACATATCCATCGAGTGGTGCAGGTAGCAATCTGAACAAATATGAAGGCAATCGATTGAGAACCAAAGGCAGCAATCGATTGGCATACCTGGCCATTGATTGGAACATTATAATTTCAAATTCATTTCTCTTCCCATGTTTAACTGACTTTATATCTAGAATTTGTACTTGTGGCTATTTTAGGCAGTTTACATTAGACACATAGAAACATAAATAGAGAGTCGTTACTCACTTGTACCTGACTCTGCAACCACCATACTTCGCTGAACAAACAAAGGAAGAGTAAGAGAGAGAGAATGCAACTCAAAACGTACTCTGGAGCATTAATTGCAACTCAGAATAATCATCAACCTTTAGATCTTCATCTCTCTCTAAAAACCTCACAACGGCTATAACCAGAGACTTTAGGCAAAGTCTTTTCTAGCATGGTAGACTTATGAAGATTTTAGGCAAAGTCTTTTCTAGCTATTTTAGTAGGAAGACTCTTTTTTTAACAAAGTTAGATACTAATTTTATGAACCCCACAATTTTAAATAACTATGTTAGCTAAACCCTTTTTCAAACATAGTTAATTGTTTTAAAAGGGTTAAAAAAACAATTTGGCCAATTGACTATTGTACAAGATGCAGTAACACAATTGACAATAAAAAGGAGCAGTATCACCAATGGACTTTTTAACTGGGTTCAGATTGGTCAACACTGATAAAAATCACTAAACATTCGTCACAATTTTAAATGAGGCCCTACAATTTTTCGTTTCACAAAAGTAACTGTCCCATTTAACCTTTGCCTAATGTGCCTTAGGGGTTAAGATCAAAATTTAATCCAAGGATTGCAATATAGGTGGCAACCCCTGGTTGTTTTACTTGAGGAGTCTTTTAATCTACCTAAACTAGCTAAATGGAATTAAAACAAGGGAGAATTGCAAATAGGTCCCAAGCAAGAGAATTAATTTCAGATAGGTCCATTGACAACTCCTTCACTTGTTAACTAAGGCTATTGCAGTTGTTAATAGTTGTCATTAACACCTCTTTAGGACCTCTCTGAAATTAATTCTCTTACTTGGGACCTGTATGCAATTGTCCCTTAAAACAATAAAGGTATGGGGATTTGATTTTGAAAATTCATTTAATGAAACTAGTGAAAAATGTAAAATGCTTGTTTTTGTTAATTTTGGATTAAAGGGTGAAAATAGTTTGGATTAAGGGTAATGTTATAAAATGGGCTTTGGTAGTACTATGGTGGCTCTCGCGCTTCATTAAAATTGATATTGGGAGTTAAAGATTCACCTAGTTGAAAAGTTTCCCAAGCAACCACTAGGGGTCAACTAGTCATAATTAGTGACTAATCTAGCAACCACTTTCATAGCCATTACTTGGGGTTAGTGTTATACTCCACTTGGTGTGTATTGGAGATTAGGTTTTGAAAATCGATTCCTCTCAAGAATGTGCAACCATAACATTCAATTGGATAAATCAAGCTACACAATATAGCAACCACTAAAAATCATATAGCATCATAAACCAATAGGAAATTTAAACATAAACATCATTCAATTAACATAACTGAATATCCAATACAAGTATTCCAATTCACAGACAACTATAAAGGAAAATCATGTCTCAAATCCAAATATACGAAGAGAAATGCAACCATAAGACTCAATACATAAGGAAAAGAGCATGAGAAAACAAATAACTTCCATATTTCTCCCATTGAAGCTAGAGCCACCTTCACACCACAAAAGCACCAAGAATCTAGCCTCTCATATCTTCAAATTCGAGCCCAAGATAGCCCATAACAGCTGCTACCGTAGATGAAGAAGATTGAAGATGAAATGGGGTGGAAATGGAAGGTAGAAGAAGGGAGAACAAGAAAACTAGCAAGAATGAAGGTGGAAGTGAGTAGTAATGGTGAGGAATTGAGTAGGAATGATGGAAGAAGCTTGGAACCCTAGGAGAGCTGAGAGTTTTTGTGCAGGAGAGGCTTAGAATCGTGAATTCTGGGGTTAAGTCCTATTTATAGCCCCCCAAAAACCCTAAAAAGTGAGTAAGCAAAACGCTGATATCAAGCCCTCGCCGTGGCCTCAGAGGCCTCTAGAATTTTTTGGCTTCCCTCGTTGTGGGCTCCCTGTGGTCTACCTCTTCTTAATGTTACTCGTTGTGTGATCCATGTGGCGAACTTTTCTGCCCCTTTTTTCATTTGCCTTCTTCGCAACTAGGTTTTTCAATTGGGTGTGTTTCTTCCATGATCTTCAAATAAAATAGGCCTAAGGTAGCATCAAATTGTTGTGGAAGATTGGTTATACAATAGATTGTGCTAATTATGCACAAATTGCCCTTGATTAATATAAACCCCAACAAAGTGCGCAAAAGTCAGAACTTATCATAATTAGGCATAATTACCCCAAGAACACGCAATAATCCAATGATGTTATCAATAAAAAGTGTATAAAAATATGGTGCAATCACTGCCGTTTTCTCAAATTAAAGGGCGTTAGCCAATCTGATCCCAGTCAAAAAGTCCATGGGTGATACAGCCCATTTTTATTGATAATTTTGTTACCTGCACCTTGGACAATAGTCAATTGTCCAAATTGCTCTTTAACCCTAAGTTAAATTTTAGTAACTATGTTAGTCAAATCCTTACCTAGTATAGTTACCTTTAATTAAATTGTGAAATACTTTGAAAAGTTATCAGTTTCAAGCGTAAGAAAAGTTTTATATCCATGTTAGGCAATTTCTTGTTAACATGGATTATTTTTGAATTAGCGGATTTGATTCCAATTATCCATGATAGCTTTTTTTATAAAAAAAATCCTTTCTTTCATGGATATGCATTTTTACATTGAGTTGGAAACTTTTAATGACTATGAAAGGCTTTAAAACCATTTATTCAATGCTCATTCTATCATAGTTACGATTTTTAATTGACTTAAGTTTTATAACCATATTAGCATTTTCCCTTGCTAACATGGTTTACGTAATGAGAAGTTGGGACAAACTCTAATATCCATGATAGTGTCCTTAGCTTAGTAGTAAAGCCTTTTTTTGTCATGGATTTCTCTTTGAAATAAGTTGAACACCCTTTTTAACTATGATAGATCTTGCTTATATTTAATGTCTTTTCTATCATAGTTAGTAGTTATAATCGTACTTTAAAGATTAATTGGGATCTTATCTTTTAATAAAAGTAGTTGTATTGAGATTTTACATAATCAGGCTCTTTCATTCTCTAAGTGTAGGGAATAGATCACTCTGACTTGTATTTTATGGCCTCATTGTGAGGAGATACTTATTGTTCACGGATTTGGAAAAGTTTTAATAAATGTAAATATGGTTTCAAAGTATTATGTTATGAAGTACATCTATTGCATGATATCATAAAACCAACACTATGTTCATACATATAAAAGAACATCGCTTGATTACATGCATGACCGATAGAAACTCAAAAGCTTGTTCCAAAAACACACACATATACTGAAACACATGGAATTGAAATACATAGATGAGGTTGGACAAGGAAAAGAACGCTAATAAACTCCCCAATTATGATGACGAAGCTTCGGTTGCCTTCCTTCATCAAGATCCCCACAAAGGTGCCTAGCCACTCATGCTCTCGATTAATGTGGATTGGGTTTTGGAGTTGGGAGCCATGAGAGTGTAGTGGATTCACTACTACACAAAAGACTTTTTACGTCTTATATTTTGGACTTTTCACATCTCTTTTAGGTGGGACGTCATTAGGGGAGACGTACAAAATGGATACTTTTTACAAAAGTGAGACGTGAAAATTATTCACGTTTCTTTTTTAAATATGAGATATGAAAAGTGGCATTTTCCACGCCTCTTTTTTAAATATGAGACATGAAAACTGGAATTTTCCACATCTCATTTAAAAAGAGACGTGGAAAGTATTTTTAAAAAAAATCTAGAAAAAACACATACCTTCACTCTCCTTCATATATAAACAAAATTTAAAATTGAACCTCGCACAAAACAGACAAAACATGGGCAGATTTCACCAAAACAAGTTGTCTACATACAATTAAAAGTAACATAAATCCAAATACACGATACAATACAATGCAAGTAAGATTCTATTTAGTTTTTCCTCATAACTTCCAGGCCTTTGGTCACTCGGCATATACTAATACCATGGCCATGCTAATACTGCCATCATGCTTATGTACTTGTAAATTGTAATTAAGTTTACTTTTACAAGGTACAAGCTACAACTAAGAAATTTCAATTCTAATTTGTAGCGGGCTTCAAGAACAAGCAAGCCTTTCACAATTAGATGTCCCACCATATTTCAGCAAGTGAAAAATGATGGCAACTCAATGAATGGAAGCACTAGAAGTAACATCAACAAACTCAAGGAATGGCTGCACACATATATGTAAATTAAAATACAAACTTTGAACAAGTGTCACTTATATCAATGAAGGAATTACAGATTAAAGGATACATGTATTGTACTTCTTACTATAAATTAGCTTTATTAAACAGATATTACTGAATGTCATAAATGACAAATAAGCAAATAATGAATCATGTATTTATTTGAGTACATACCTGTAAACCTTGATAAGGAATGTTACACCAAGCAGCATCAGATACTCTATCTCTGTCAATTAAAACATGATAACCATGTGTTGAACTCTAGATTTCGATGATAACCAAACATGACTTAAGTTATAAGATCATGAGATCTTAACTTAGAAAAATACTTCGAAAAGCTGTTTCTCAAAAATCTAAGTTAAGCAATCGATGGCTCAAAATAGCAATCGATTGGTATGGTGCCTTCGCAATCGATGGCATATCGATTGGTGTGTCTCAATCGATTCCCAGAGAGAACAATCAAATAGTGCTCCAAATTTTTCGAAATACTCAGACAATGAGCAATCGATTGGAAGGAGAGGCAATGATTGCCTTCAACAATCTATAAGTAATCGATTGGAACTCTAGTTCAATCCAAGATGTAAGCAATCGATTGCCAGATGAACAATCGATTGACATGTACCAATCGATTGGGAATTCAGGAAATCAATTGACATACCTGTGTTTTATTCGATAGCTAACATATCCATTAAGTGTTACAGGTGGCAATCTGAACCAATCTGAAGGCAATCGAATGAAGACCAGAAAGAGCAATCGATTGGCATATCCAGCAATCAATTGACACATGAAGAAATTCAAATTTGTTTCTTTTCTCATGATTAACTAACTTTATATCTGGACATTGTACTTGTATCTATTTTGGGCAGTTTACATTAGACACACAGAAACATAAAATAAGAGTCGTTGCCTACTTGTACCTGACTCTACAACTACGATACTTCAATAAAAGAGAAAGAAAGAGGGAATAGAACTAAAAAATCTACTCTGGAGCATTTAATGCAAATCAGAATTATCATCAACCTCAAGATCTTCAACTCTCTCTCTCTCACAGACTCACAACGGCTATAACCAGATAAGCAGAGCAATCAAGACTATAAAAGCGTTAAAGTTGAAATTGGTTGGTAGAGAGCATTAAGTGATATCCAACTACCAATTTCCTACTACAATCAATTCTAATATGAGTTCTCTCAATTGTTCTCCAAACTGTAAACTTATCAGCTCAAAGTGTGAGCCAGCCTTGTATTTTTGTTACACCTCTTTATTGAGTGATTTCACTGGGATTGTGGGATCCTAGAGAAAGGGTTGTAATCTTACAAAGTGTAAGGGGGAGAGAATTCAGTGAGAGTGAGTTCTTACTGAGGGAATTCTCTTGTTGTAACGGTCTTCAGGAACCTATTGAAATCCTTATTCACTAGTGAGACCCAACCAAGGTTGGAGAACTGGACGTATGTCAGAATTAGGACCGAACCAGTATAAATTCTCAGTGTTTAAATTCCTTTAGCTGCATAAAAGTTTTGAGATACACAATTCACCCCCCCCCCCTCTTGTGTATTTCCGGCCATTTTTCACCATGTCCCTAAAAGAAAAATAGAATGTCCACATTTGAAAGATTCATAAAAATCTTATCTATAGTGGTTTCTTCCTCATCCCAAATGTCAATTGAGCAAAATAGAAGTAGCAACCACTAAAGATCTCAAGGATTCAATCTAGTAAACTGATTAATGAAAGAAGTTCACCCTAAGAGCATTATTTGGGGTTAAAAGTGAAAGCAGTTGGGTCTGACTTTTAAACAACTAGATGAATGTTTTCTTTAATGGGAGTGTTTAAAGCTATTGTTTGTATTTTTTTTATTGCCATCCTCTCAAGCATGTCATTCACTAAGTTATAAGGGACATAAATGAAAGTCCATATTATATCAAAAAAGAAATCATTTCCATTTGCCTCACTTATTCAAGGTTGATTTTAAAGTAAAAAAGACCAAAATTCAACTTTAACGTGGACTATCCAATTTAGTATAGGCAATGTATTTTCAGAATTTTATTCACAGAAGCAACTTACAAAGTCCCATTTGAATAGTAGGAAGAAAAATATCAAAGGGGATAAGAATCACAATTATTTACCTGATCAAAATTTTTATAGAATGGCAGTGTCCCTGATTGCACCATATTTTTATACACTTTTCATTGATTAAATCATTGGATTATTACATGTTCTTGGGGTAATTGCACCTAGTTAGGTTAATTTATGACTTTTGCACACTTTGTTGAAATTTGTTCTAGTCAAGGGCAATTTGGGCATAATTAGCATGATTTATTATTTAACCCATTTTCAAGAACATTTTGATGCTACCTTGGGCCTATTTCATTTACAGATCATGAGAGAATTGAAGAAAGAGGTTGAAAATGTCAAAAACAAGATCAGAAAGTGAATCTGTCAAATTTGGAGAAAATTACGAAAATGCCACTCTTGGCCCACCTTTTCTGTCCTTCGCCGTGGGCCTTGCCGTGGGGAGCTAAGGCGATGACCAGAAACTTCACCACCTTCTCTGCCCTTCGCCGTGACCTCCCACTGCGAGGGCTAAGGCGAGGATGCTGATACATGCGCGAATTTTGCTGGTTTTCGGGTTTTTAGGGTACTCATTGGTAGGATCCGACCCAAAACGACCTAGACCCGACTCCTAAACATAAAAATTGACCTAACACTCAATTTCCATCATCTTTTTCATTCCCATTCACTCCCAAAACCCTAAAATCTTCTCATCTCTCTCATCCCTTTCCACCTACATCTTCTTCATCTTTCACCTTCTTCCACCCCCTTCTTCCATGGATTTTCGAATGGAGCTTCTTCTTGGGGTTCCTCTTGGAGTTTCTATGTTGGATTGAGGAGCTCTTCATCTCTTGAGGATGGGTTGATGGTGTCTCAAGCATGGGTTCTTCATTAGGGGAGTTTTTCTTTGTTCTAACATATGTATTTAGGATTTCTTCTATGTTTATTTGAACTTCTCTTGGAGATGTTTGGATTTATGTATTGGATTGAGATTTTAGATATGTATGTGTATGAACTATATGTGTTTATTTTGGGCTTTGAACACTTGAGTTATGAATTCTTATCTACATTGTGGTTGCATGAAGTTAATTTCATTTTAGTGGTTGCTAGTGGACTTAATTGATTGCTTTCATTCATAATTGTTGTCATTGCACTTTTATGAGAGCCACAAGTGTTTTGACTCAAAGTATTTCACACATCAAGTGGACCTTAACACTAACCCTAAGTAATGGCTATGAAAGTGGTTGCTAAATTAGTCATTAATTAGGACTAGTGGACTCCTAGTGGTTGCTTGGGGATTTCTCTAACTAGACTTGATGAATTGAACCCCTAAATGATTTGAACCTATGTTTGTCACCTCACCTAGACTCAAGAGATCCATTCCATCAATTTCACTTCACCCATCCAACCATTCCACCTCATTAAGGAAAAGATAAAAAATATTGTAGTTAGGCTCATGTTACATATTTCATATTAAAACCCAACAAAACCCCTTTTTATACTTCATTTGCATGACATTTAGTTTCCTATGTTAGTCATTAGGCTCCTTGAGAGACGATCCGGGATCGCACCATTATAGTGCAATCCTTGGTTTTATAAATATTTTGCATTTAACCCCCAAGGCGATTAGGAAAAGGTTAAATCAGTCCCAGAGTAGCTTCGCAGTATGCCCCATGATTTCTCTAAAGACCCCACCAACTACAATAACAAGTGTAATATAATGATGCCAACACTCATGTGAGTAAGTATTTCAAAATGGAATCTCTATCAAATAACATGTGGGCCAAATGATTCAGGTTATATTTGTCACAAACTACAAAGTCCATACAGTTAAAGCTTAAAACTTAAAGGTGTCGTTGGGATAACTTAAGATATTGAAGAGTAGCTTTTGGACAAAGATACTCAAATTGTCCAGCTTTACTTTAAAAGGATTGTTTTTGGGGTGGGGTGGGGTTTCCAGATATTTTAACTCTACAAATTGAGTGTACATTTAACCTTTATGTGGCACCCCATTCTCTGTTCCTTTAATATATGTATGAAAATTTTTGGGTAAGGCAACAAAAAAAGCTGAATTATCGATTCTAAGCAGTCTAAAAATCTGATGGTTGCTTAGTCTCATAGACCCATCCAGGAACAAATACCGTTGCCGAGACATCCTCCTTTCTTAGTACATCAAGAGCAACTTTTGTCTAATACATCCCAACCCAAGATAACATTCAGGAAAGATATTTAAGATTACCATTGATGACTCCTAGAAAGTCATGATTATTTGAGTATATTTACTTGAGTTTTTGTCTATTATTGATACATTTTGGATACTCAAGAGGGAAAATGCTCATTTGATTTTCGGTTGCACCTTATTGTATATTTATATAGATTTTGATTGTTTTTGTAGTTAGTTTCTTATGTTGTTGTATATAATTTTTGTAGGAATAAATTGAAGCAATAAGCAAGATATGTTAGCCCTCCTCCAAGCTCCCAATTGAACAAAAATAAGAAGAAGCCAAAGCAGCCAAAGAAATAAGAAAGCAGAGCAAAGCACCAGAGAAGCAGGGACTTCGCCGTGGAGTTCGCCGCGGCTGAATCTGCCTCTGCCCCTTTTTGTGAGAGCTCGCCGTCAGCTCACCGCGGCGAAAGCCACGGCGAGCGACACTTGATTCTGTAATATTTTTGGGACTTCGCCGTGGCCTCGCCGCGGCGAGACCCACGGCGAACTTCGCGTTTCTGCGCGTTTTGGACAGATCAGGGGCGCGTTTTAACTGATATAAAAGCTAGGGCTTCGTTGTAAGTCATCATTCTTCGACTTCTGGGCATATTTTGGGCGTGTTTGGCTCTGCTAGGGCTTGGAGATTGGTGGGATTTGGCTTGGGCTCGGAGCTTCAAAGAGATTTGGGCTTCCTCTCTTGGTTTATCTCTTCCTTCTTCATTCTCTTCTCTTGTTCCGTTTGTAATGTTGTATATATATGCTCCCTTGGAGTTGTAGAATATGAGTAGCTAAATACTTTGATTCTAGGATTATTTTGAACCCTTGTATGTATTGATTCTTAATTCCTCCTTTTGATTTGTGATTAATGATATCTATGTGCTTATTTTACCCCGTTCTTAATGCTTCTAAGTGCTTGATCACCATTTAGATGTTGTGTTCGCTTGATTTATGACTCGAGAGAGCTAGGTTGAGTATAGAACTTGGGTAAAGTAGTGCAAGAACCGGAAGTTTGCGTGATGAACGGATGGTTTTGTTGATAATATAGAGATATAATTATTGACCTAACATTGTTCCTATAAGGTTGGTGGAAGATTTATGGTTAGCATTAATTGTTGCAGCTCAAGTGGTAAAGGCCATCCCCTTCGGGGGGTGATATCCCAGAGGTCTCGACTTCGAATCCCACTAGGGCTGCAGCCTGGGGAAGAAGCGCGAGAGCGCATTGGATCTCTGGGTAATGTGGGGCCCAGTACCGTGGCAGCGGGGGCCCATTTGGGGAGTATAGTATACTGCTGTGCTCCCCTCAAAAAGCGCCTTTTTGTTGAGTCCAGCATTGGCAGCTACTGAACCCACCATGTTGGGCACCCCAGGGGCCCATCTCTGGGTCACCCCGGTATTGGCAAGCCCAACTCAGGTATTGTAGCTCGGTTGGGGGCCGCTCTCGCAGACCCGACCCAATGCTGCAGCATTTGTGGGAGGAGGCCGTGTCATTGGCGCACCCACGGGTTCGATCTCCTAACCAAGCACTTTATAGGCATTCTAGCTGCAGCTCAAGTGGTGATAAGCGAGGCATCTAGAATGCCTATAAAGTGCTTGGTTGGGAGATCGAACCCGTGGGTGCGCCAATGACACGGCCTCCTCCCACAAATGCTGCAGCATTGGGTCGGGTCTGCGAGAGCAGCCCCCAACCGAGCTACAATACCTGAGTTGGGCTTGCCAATACCGGGGTGACCCAGAGATGGGCCCCTGGGGTGCCTAACATGGTGGGTTCAGTAGCTGCCAATGCTGGACTCAACAACCATCCAATACCAAATCAATTAAACTAATCTAACAATGAAGGAATTCAATTGACTTCAATAACGAGTTTCAAAATGAAAGTGTCACAACAAAATGATGAAGGGATCAAATACCTTAACTCCATGACGATGACCTATATTTGTCCAACAAGAAGGAAGTGTGACAAGACTATGAGAAAAGTACACAAACATATCAATCAAATAGAAGAACCCCGCCCCACCTAAATATCTTTAATGATGGATGCACTAGGAGCTAAAATGCTTCCTTATCAACCACAGGAGCTTTATCAAATAAATAGGGATGGGGGAAAATCAAGGGTAACTCTAAAATGAGATGTTATGAAAAGGCCGTTCAATTTTAAGGAAGTGCAGCTAAATATACAATCTTTGAGCCGCAGTTACATAACAAGGCCTTAGGAAGGACAAAATTGCAAGAAAACACGGAATTTGTTGCCCTCAGGAGCATCATCATATGTGATTAGAGTTGGAATTTTGGGTCCAGATCCGCCCTTGATGGGCTATGTTAATTAATTGGGAAATATGAGTAATTCCTAATTAATTTATTAATTAAGTGTTTAATTAATATGATTGGTCGGATGAGAAAGGTGTGGATTACTGACTTAGTAATTCTCAATTGATTTATTAATTAAGTGTTTGATTAATATGATTGGTCGGATGAGAAAGATTTGGATTGCTGACTCAGCCATGAGTAATTAATTGATTGATTAATTAAGTATTCAATTATTTGATTAGTCAGATAAAAGAGAAGAAGATGGCTGACTAAGCCATGAGTGGTGATGGTGGATATTTTGTATTCTCAAAATATCCCTAGCCCTCTTCTATAAATAGAAGGCCTCTCCTTCAGTTCTGATAACCCCAGTCATTGAGTTTTCTGACTCTCTCATTCTTTCTATATTCTTTCTTGTGTGGTGCTCTACTATGCCACATGTTTGGACTATGGTTTTTTCAGTAGTCTGAATTTTTATGTGTTCTTCTAGAACCAACTCATGGAGCTCCAAAGGTTTGACCCAGATCCGAACATGGATCCGTTTGGTATGTTATTCTCCCTCTCATTTAATTATAATTTCCCCTTCATTGGTATCAGAGCAAGTATTAATCCTAAGGCTGTGTTGATATGCTTTATGAGTATGCATAAAATATTTTTCTTCCGTTGTGAATATGCCTCTATTGTGTTTTCTTTCCGTGCATGGTATATATGATAGAAAGCATGAATTAAATTTGGTTCCCATTTTCTTGATTTTCAAAATTTTCATAAATAAAGTGCAATCTGGGTTTTGATTTTTAATCTAATGAAGCAAAATCCTTTTGGAGAAAATCAAGCCATTATGTTACAACATTTATTTCAGTTCTCAGTGAGCTATTTTTATTTGTTGAACAAGTTTTTCGGAAATTTTGGAAATTATGAAGAGAAGAAAGCGAGATTTGGGCGTTTAATATCTGTTACATTTCAAATGTTTATTTTCAAATTTTTGCATGTTGAAATGATAAGAGTATCATGGAGATAAAATCTCCATTCAGTTTCTTGCATGAGCCCATTCTTTCAGTTTGAGCGAAAATGGCGAAGACCATAATAGACCCATTGGCTTTCAAAATTTATTTTCAAAGATTTTGGCATGTTGAAAATGCTGAGAAAATCATGGAGATAAAATCTCCATTAAGTTTAGTGGGTTGCAACATGCATAACCCACATTTTTTCGGCATTAAGGAAGTCAGATTCATGCTTTAGGTCGCTGGAAATTACGCCAGGTATATTGGATGCGAACGGTGGCTGGAGTTGCAGCGACTGGGTCATGCATCTAGATTTGGTTGAAGTAGGCATCAGGGTGGGGAAGATGAAGGTAAAAACGCACCGTTTTGACTTAAGTCAAAATGACATTGTTTTGACCATTCTGGAGCTCTTCCAAATTACGCCAGAAACAGCCTCGATTCTCTTATAAGAAGCAGCTGGGCCGGCACTTTTTTGGGCCTGGATTCGGTTTGGGATCTATTGAAAAAAAAAATCCAAAAAGGTTTTTGTTAGAATCTTAAGTTTTGACGAAGACTGATCTATGAAAAATATCGCTAATAAGAAATGATAACTTAGCAGTCCAATAATGAATGAGTATCCTTATCGCTAAGTGTATCTGTATAGCTAATTGAAAGAAAGGAATAGCGAGTGAAGACTTAGCAATATCAAGGTTAATATCTATCGCTAAAGTCTCCCTCTATCGCTAAGCAAAGGTTCCATCGCTAGAAGTTCATTGAGCTTATAAGAAGATGAAACCAGCAGATAAATGAACTAAGTCCCTAAATCAGCTAGCGATAATAGGTTAAGCTATCGATAACCATAAGTGCTTCAGATAATGATCCTTCAGATAGCTAGTGCCTAAGAGCTAATGAATCATGAGCTGATATGTTTGCTTGCACTAAAATGTTCATCTATCGATAATGGGATACCTTGAAGTTCTGAATTCTTTGATAATTGTATCCTTAAAGCTAATAAGCAAATCTAGTATCTAGCGATAGTAGTTTGAGCAATCGATAGAAGAATATATGCTGATATTGTGCTTTTTAATCAAAGAGAATATGCTATCGATAGAAAGCTCTGTTATTCCTTATCTTCATCTCATTGAGCAAATAGATTAAGCTTGCGATAGTAACCTCTGTGCTTTATATGACTATCTGGTTAGCTAACATCTCTAAGTGCAGAAATTATACTATGCAGTTAGCGATAGCAAAGCATTCTAGCGCTACTGAAAAGCTGCTATAAAAGTACAGGTGTTCAGAGCTCACAGTCTAGCCTACTCTACGCATAAACAGTTAAAGCAAATCTCCAACGGCTAGTTCCTCAAGTCTCCAACGGACAGAAATATATCAAACTCCATATAAAGACTTGAAGACTTCAGGAGTAAAAAAAGAACGAACACAGCGCTTACAACGCATACACGAAAAACAACGAGAGATGAACAGGGCTCTATACAGAATAGCAAATTTCTCAGACTGAGGGCATTAGAAAAGAAGAGCTAGAGTTATTCTTTGTTCAGATTATTAAGCTCTATCTTGTATCTCATTGTACATAACCTTGCTCTTAAGTGTTTATCACAATCTGTTCATTGAGTGAACTTTATTATTAAAATCCTCTTCTGTTTGAGGTAGTTCCTTAGCTTGGTGCTTTGAGAACTGGGTGGTAACCTTACGGGTAGTAAGGGGGAGTGTTTAGAAGATTCTAAAACTCTGTAAAGGTTGGCAGGTGAACCGGTGCTCGTAAAACCTGTGGTTGGCTTCTCTTGTGCCGGGATTAAACAAGAGGGTAGTGAAAATCTCAGGTTGAGCCTGAGGACTGGATGTAGGTCTGGGTTGACCGAACCAGGATAAATCTTGTGTGCATTATCTCTTCCCTAAGCTCTCTTGATTTCCAGTCTATCTTTTTATATCTGTCAGTCCATTTCATATTTTGAAATATTCTCAGTAAGAGTTTAAAGAATTCAAAAAGGTTTTATTTTTAGCCTATCACCCAATTCACCCCCCCTCTTGGGTGACAGCCAATACTCTCAATTGGTATCAGAGCAGGTCACTTGTTTTAAAGGATCTAACGATCTCAAGTGAAAAGATCATGGCTGTTTTTGGGAACATTATATTTTCTGAAGGCTTTGATCCTACCATTCCTCCTCTGCTTGAAAATATTGATTTTTCATTTTGGAAAGCAAGGATGAAGAGTTTTATAAAATCTTTCGATTATCATATGTGGAATGTCTTTACAAATGATTTTGATTTTAAATCTAGGAAGGATTGGACTGATGAAGACAAGAAAATGTTTTCTCTAAACATTAGAGCAATGCAAATTCTGCATAAAGGCTTAACCGAAAATGATTTTCAAAAAATCAGATCTTGCTCTAGTGCTAAAGAAATTTGGGATTCTCTTGAATCTATATATACCTCTGACCATCTTGTTGATGTTGAAAGTATTGACAGCTCATCTGAATTTCATAGTTGCATATCTATGTTTGACGAGCAATTGGAAGCTGAGATTGAAGAAGGAGAGGTCACAGGACCCTTCCAAGATTTAGTCAACACAGAAGATCTAGAGGAAGATGACTATCAAGATGCATCTATGGTATACAATTCCTATTCCTGTGTTTTTGAGAAAAACAATTTTGATCTACAATCTATCACAGATCATATTTCAAGGACTGAAAATATTTTAAATCATGCTGGAAAATGTTTTGGGAAGAAAAATTTCTTGAATGAAAACAATTTAAATTTGCACTTCTCTGACTATCACAATAATTGCATAAAATCTCATGTTGCACATGATCCTATTATTTGTTATTATTGTGGTAAATCTGGTCATATTTCTCACACATGTAATATTAGAAGAAATTTAAATATGAGAAATAAATTTATTTGGGTTCCAAAAGGATATGAAAGGTCCAAGAATGAAGGACCCAAAGGTAAATGGGTACCAAAATGTCCATCTAGTACTTTGAATGTGCAGATTAATTCTAGAAGAAAGGGACATCATGGTACAATGACAACAGAGAAGAATCCATGAGTTTCTCATGCTTCAAGAAAAGGATTCACTGAACCTAAATCCAGAAGGAGAACTCATGAAAAAACCATTGCTGCAACATCTAGTTCAAACCACAAAAGGCAGTGGACAGTAACAACAAGATCATGTTCTACCTCAAGAAAGAGCTACCTACCATTCAGTTACCTTGAGGAGAACAAGAGAAACAGAATTTCTCATACATCAAGAAAAAGATTCTTGAATTCTGTCTCACAAAAGAGATCTCTGCAAACCGATGATAGGAATTTTAAAACTGTTTGGGTGAGCAGAAACAATCCTCCAAGTACCTAAGGGAGAGGTAAACAAGGGTAAAATCTCCTCACTATTATCAGTAACATTTATCTAGATTTTACACCTTACAACCTTAGGAACGAACATTGAATTCTGGATTTAAAGTCAATTACAAAATGCATACAATGTTCATAAGTTACCTTTTATACATGCACACTGATTGAAAAAGAATATATTTGTATCCTTGTGCATGTAGTCATGATTAGATCACCATGCTCAACTATCTTGAATTGATTATACTCTGCAAAGCATGTGAATTATTCAATGAATACCTACGAACTAACCATGTGCAGATCCATATAAATTTGGATACTGAAGAAAAGAAAAGAACCATAGTTCTGTAGGTAACAAGGAAAGAAAGCTTCAAGACTATGATCTACAAGGAAATTTACTCAGTCTTGATGAGCTAAACTTCGTGCTTGGATTTTTGGTGCTGAATCTGCAAAAGAAAATTGACATCTTTTTGCCAAAATCAAGATACTGTTAGGGCAAGTACAGACGATCCAATCGATAGTAAAGTTTACTATCGCTGGCATTTGATGGACAGCTGATACTCTGTCATCAAGTATTAGCGATAGCAACCTTCATTACAGATAGCAAGCCTCTGCCCAGACAAATGCAGTTATGGTGATAGCATTCTTATCCTATCTTGTACTTGAAAGAACATAATTTTGTTTGGATAATGAATGCTTGACTCCCATCTCATTAGCAATCCATGTTTTCATGACATAAAATATCTGTCAGATTGCTATATGACTTAAAAGCTGAAGGTGTGCATAATCTATCTTTTGAGAAATTTTTTAAAATGCACAATTCAAATTTGTTTAGATTTCAACTCAGCATGAGTCTAAAAATCTGCTCTAAATGTTAAATCTTAAGTTTTGCAAAACTAACCCATCGATAGTGAGTTCCACTATCGCTAGCTGTATGCAGGGCAAAAGCTGGTTGAGCAAAGATTGTCATCGCTAGCCAATAGCGTTATCGATAGCAAAGTCAGTTATCGATAGATGGAAGGAGTAAGTGAAGCCCAAACGTCACTTACTCAGCGTGGGATCATGCCTGCTAGCGATAGCTGTTCTTCCTAGCGATAGCAAGCCACTTAAGAGGGCCAAGAATGCGAAACGTTAATTGGTGTACTTCTCATGGTAAAACCCTAAACCCTAAAACTTATAAAAAGGGGAATCATTTTGCATCAGCATTCATTTTGCATTTCATTATCTTCTAATCCCAACACTCTGAGCATTCTCTCTGCATTTTACATCTTTCTCAAAATCCTCAAACCCTAAACCCAGAAATGGCCAGAACCAAAGTGCCAAGTGTGAGTGATATCGAGGCTACCTCTAGCGCTAAATCCCCTTCTCAATCCGCTAGCAAGAGGTCCAAATCCCAGAAAGAAGTAGTTGAATCAGGCTCTAAACGTCAAAAGCGAACTGCTTCCGACTTACCCTATTCTGAAGAACCCCTTGAAACCCCAAGCGCTGCCTTTGCAAAACGAAAAACCCTAGATAGGACTGCAGTATGGATAGATTTGGAATATTTCAAGCAGAATGGTTTCGACCTAGATACCTGGCTTCTTCCATACGAGAACTGGCTAAGTATTCAAAATGTCTACAATGAGGAAGTTCTGAGGTCTTTCTATTCGAGCATGAAAGCCAAGCCTGAATACAAGAAAAAGGAGCTGGTCAATATCGTCTTTGAAGCATCAGTAAGAGGAAGGGGGATTTCTTTTAACTGGTTAGCCATTAACAAGATTTTAGGGATATTTGAAGCAGAGCATAACAAGTGGTACTCCTCTGAGCCCTATTCCGAGGAAGAACTTGCTGAAATTTATGAAAACTCCTCTGATAAGCCAGCAAGCATGCCTGTGATCAACAGAATACTACACTACGTGTATACAAGATTAATGACTCACAAGGCAGGAAATTTCAGTAGCTTACCCAAGATAGACAATCCCTGGCTGCCCAATCTGATTTCAAAAGTACCTTTAAACCCAGGGCAGTTGATATCAATGGAGCTACACCGATATTTATCAGAAAAATCTGCCAAGGCCCCACTCCTATATCCTCAGCTCATGTCTTATCTCCTTGAATTCTCAAAGATCAAGTCTACCGGAGAAAAAGACAATAAAAGTTCCAAACAGCTTACCATCTCCACATTGAGAAAAATGGGGATTCCTATTAAATCAAGTGGTGCTATATCTGGTTCTGAGGCCTCTCATGTTCCCTCTGCATCAGCTCAGTCTCAACCTATTGAGGAAGAGACTCAATCTCAGAGAACTCCATCTCCTCAGCAGCAGCATAATCTTGGTCAAGAGACATCTCCTTCTGCTCCTGTTACATCCAAATCAATCAGTTTCAAAAATGCAATAGAGGAAATTGTCTTCAGGATCTCTACCGAATTTAATATGGCCTTGGAAGCACAAAAGGAAGAATTGATGAAGCCTATTCGAGAGCTACAGAGTCAAGTGAAAAATCTGGAAGAGAATCTGTGCCTTGTCCCTGAGTATGTCAAGCAAAGGAGAACAGCTCCTCCTTCTGAAGGTAACTCCTCACATCATCATTCCCCTCTCCATTTTCCTTCACCCTCTCATTCCTCTCCTCATCAATCACCCTCTCTTCACCTCTCTTATTTTCCATCTCCTCCCACTTTCAAACATCCCAGTCCTTCTTCTCAGGCCCAAACACTTACACCTCCACCTTCACCTCAAACCAAAATCCCAACATCCACAGAAACTCCTACCGATAATCCTTCCCCTAGCGCTAGCCCATAAACACAAGCCTCACCCTCAACAACCAAAGTTCCATCACCACAGACAACCTCTGTCGATAGCACCATTCCTAGCGATAGAATCCCTACTTCACCACAAATTCAGCCAATCATCGCTACCGCTACCACAACCCCTCTTTCTCCTCTCATCTCTTCTCAAATTCCTGACCAACCCACTTCACCTACCCCTGTAAATGATGATGACAAAAAGGGGGAGGAACAAATGGACAAAAATATGGCAGAAGAAGGCTTAGTGGAGGATGCATCTGATGATGATGAGAAAATCAATGAATCAGCAAATCCAAATGGTTCTCCTGATAATGAAATTCCAGAGGAAAACTTGAGCATGACTATGATAACAGTTGAAGAAGAGCACCAGCCAGTTTCTGTAGATCTGCTCCCTCATTATTTTCAGCGAGCACAAGAACTGCATGAGGAAGTTGAAGAATTATTAGAAAGATCTGCTCAATCTCTAAAGGAAAGAGAGGATAGAGATGCAGCAAGAACAGAAGCTGAAAAAGAAAAAGATCCTATTCAGACTACCTCTCAGAACCTGAAACTTAGTGAAAAAGAGAAAGCATCAAAGGTCCAGTCTGCTCCCAAGAAGATAAGGATCAAGAAATCTGCTCCCAAACCGCCAGTAAAGAAATCCAGGGCATCTAAAGGAATTGTGATTAAAGAGCCCAAATCTGCTCCCAAGCCTTCAAAGAGAAAATCTGTGCCTAAGGGGAAAGGAAAATCTGTCAAGCCTCCTCCAAAGAAAAAGCAGAAGCAATTGAGTTATGGGGAAAGAATGCTAGCCCATTTTCTTCAGAAAGCTTCTCCTTCCCCTCCAAAGAAGAAGAAGCCTGCTCCTAAGGAGAAAAAGAAATCTGAGGTTGAAGTTGAAACTGATCCTGAATTACTGGAAGATCCTTCAACTGACTCTGGGGGAATAAGCAGTGAGCCTGGGGATTATGATCTAGATACCTCAAATTGGAAGGATGATTCTGATTCTGAATAAATCAAAAAGCCTGAATCATTCCCTAAAACCTTTTCTCATGTGCATTCTTCATAATCTGGATGTTTGACAATTTTATATTTCCGTTTGCATTACAGAAGTCAAATGTACATCTTTTATTCCAATGATTGCTTTGAATATACTATATTCATGCCTTATTATTCTTTTATGCTTAATGCTGATATATGTTCTGGATGTGCTTTAATGTTTTGTCATCATCAAAAAGGGGGAGAATGTTAGAATCTTAAGTTTTGATGAAGACTGATCTATGAAAAATATCGCTAATAAGAAATGATAACTTAGCAGTCCAATAATGAATGAGTATCCTTATCGCTAAGTGTATCTGTATAGCTAATTGAAAGAAAGGAATAGCGAGTGAAGACTTAGCAATATCAAGGTTAATATCTATCGCTAAAGTCTCCCTCTATCGCTAAGCAAAGGTTCCATCGCTAGAAGTTCGTTGAGCTTATAAGAAGATGAAACCAGCAGATAAATGAACTAAGTCCCTAAATCAGCTAGCGATAATAGGTTAAGCTATCGATAACCATAAGTGCTTCAGATAATGATCCTTCAGATAGCTAGTGCCTAAGAGCTAATGAATCATGAGCTGATATGTTTGCTTGCGCTAAAATGTTCATCTATCGATAATGGGATACCTTGAAGTTCTGAATTCTTTGATAATTGTATCCTTAAAGCTAATAAGCAAATCTAGTATCTAGCGATAATAGTTTGAGCAATCGATAGAAGAATATATGCTGATATTGTGCTTTTTAATCAAAGAGAATATGCTATCGATAGAAAGCTCTGTTATTCCTTATCTTCATCTCATTGAGCAAATAGATTAAGCTTGCGATAGTAACCTCTGTACTTTATATGACTATCTGGTTAGCTAACATCTCTAAGTGCAGAAATTATACTATGCAGTTAGCGATAGCAAAGCATGCTAGCGCTACTGAAAAGCTGCTATACAAGTACAGGTGTTCAGAGCTCACAGTCTAGCCTACTCTACGCATAAACAGTTAAAGCAAATCTCCAACGGCTAGTTCCTCAAGTCTCCAACGGACAGAAATATATCAAACTCCATATAAAGACTTGAAGACTTCAGGAGTAAAAAAAGAACGAACACAGCGCTTACAACGCATACACGAAAAACAACGAGAGATGAACAGGGCTCTATACAGAATAGCAAATTTCTCAGACTGAGGGCATTAGAAAAGAAGAGCTAGAGTTATTCTTTGTTCAGATTATTAAGCTCTATCTTGTATCTCATTGTACATAACCTTGCTCTTAAGTGTTTATCACAATCTGTTCATTGAGTGAACTTTATTATTAAAATCCTCTTCTGTTTGAGGTAGTTCCTTAGCTTGGTGCTTTGAGAACTGGGTGGTAACCTTACGGGTAGTAAGGGGGAGTGTTTAGAAGATTCTAAAACTCTGTAAAGGTTGGCAGGTGAACCGGTGCTCGTAAAACCTGTGGTTGGCTTCTCTTGTGCCGGGATTAAACAAGAGGGTAGTGAAAATCTCAGGTTGAGCCTGAGGACTGGATGTAGGTCTGGGTTGACCGAACCAGGATAAATCTTGTGTGCATTATCTCTTCCCTAAGCTCTCTTGATTTCCAGTCTATCTTTTTATATCTGTCAGTCCATTTCATATTTTGAAATATTCTCAGTAAGAGTTTAAAGAATTCAAAAAGGTTTTATTTTTAGCCTATCACCCAATTCACCCCCCCTCTTGGGTGACAACCAGTACTCTCAGTTTTTGGACCATTTTTAATTTATTTTTCGGCCACTTTTTGTTTATTTGCTTTGGGCCTCATGCTTTTATGTTTCCAGCCCACTTGCGTTTTTTTTTTTTTGTTTCTGGAATGTTTTTTCTTAGGCCTTATTGATGGACTTTATTGGCTATATGTGTTTATGTCCATAAACATTAAGAGCTAAATAAATGTTTTTCTTCGAGAGTAGCCTTTGCTGAGTTTTTCCCCAATTTTTAAGGTTTTTCAATCCAAACACCTTATAGGGATGCATGTAGGTGCATGAGACCTCTGATTGAGATGATGTTTGTTCCTAAAAATCCCTAAATTCGAGAGCTTCAATTTAATATGCAATTTGCCTATAATTGAAGCAAGTTTGGATTTCTTTTGAATCATAAAAAGTGTTATTATGCATATGAAAACTCCTTAAATTCCTGAAGATTGAACCTAATTTTACCTTTTGGTTATAGGGTAGCTTAATTTAGCTACTAAGAATATTTGAGTTAGAAAATAAGAGATAATATTTATATTGAAGCATTCTTTGTTCATATGTGTTTGAAAACACAAACCATGACTCTATTAGTTGTTACAACAACAATATCTTATTATATGGTAATAAGCTCTCACAAGCCTTCATCCACATTAAAGAAATTGAGGATGAAGTTATGACTTGTGAGTTAGATCTCTTCATTATCACTACAGCAAATGATGCGATTAAAAGAGATATGTGATTCATCTCAACTATTATGAGCTATGTTGCAACCTAGTTTCAATTGAGTGGACACCAACAAGGTATTAAAATTGCTACGAAAGCTTTAAGCACATGAGAACGTGCTTGGTGGGTTCATATGGCTAAGGGCCTTGAGAGCGTCTAAGCCCTAAACGTGAAACAAATACAATAAAGTATAATTTGACGTGTAAATGTTCTTTATTTGATTGAATATTGTGTTAAATCCTTTCTCTATAGTTGAATTCTCTGTGAATATTCATGCAGTTACTTGTTTTATAATTGTGAATTATTGCTTTGAGTCATAACTGCTATATTTGAGTGGAAGCTTCTGGAATGTGAAATTTGTAGGCCCTAAAAGGGAACATGTTCAAGTAAGATTATGGTTAAGAAGGTGATAACCTAACTAGCATGAGTAGGATGGGAGCCAACCTAGTTGTCTCTTGAACACAAAACTAGTGAATCTATCATCCAATTAACCTTTGTCTACCTTGAACAAATATGAATAGTATATCAGGTTAAATTCATAACCGTCTATGTGACCGAGTTATGATAAACAAGTCCATCTTCACTGAGCTTATGAGACAAGCTCAATATAGATAGACGACTACATAATTGAATTTTGTAAGATCTTTTACATCCTTAAGGGATGAGGCGTTGTGTATGTCCTACCAATTAACCTTCAACATTTAGGTGTTGAAGTGCCTGAAGTTAACAAAGAAGCTAATACTGATTAAATTAAGAAAGAACAATGTAGCTCGAATCGTCATGCTTTGTGCCATGATTGTTGACAAAAGTGTCAGTTCGAGTAGTGCAATGCATCTTAGGCTATGAGGATAGCCCTGAGAAAAACAAATATGAAGGCTCTCATGCCGTTAAGGTGATCAAACTCAGTCATATTTGGACACTCAAGTACTATGACCTGATGCATGAATTAGGCAACACTTGAAAGTGATGTCAAACAAGATGAGGGAACTAAGGTAGACAAAAAATGTTCTTTTTAGTCAACAGTAAGTGCATGTTACATCAAGGACTCTCTTATTGAGTGGGAGCACATGAAATCAAGCAGAATTCATAAGGAGTATATTTGTAACCTTCGGTAATGTGGTTCGCCACATTAAGCTTGAGAGTTAAAAGCTTAAGGATACAAGATCCATTAGCTTAACATGTTTAACTAAAGAATCAAAGGATTTGTTCCTAAAACCTACATCTAATAAGGTAAGAAACCTTGAAGAGAAACTAGACCTGATGAAGGTCATTTTGAGAAATGTCATATCAAGTGAAAGGCTTTAAAGTTTTTTCACAAGTGCATCAAGCACTACTTTTATGACTGGAATATATCCTATGTGGATGATAGACTTGGGTACAACAAAACCATGTGAGAGGTCACTAATTTTACTGGTTGCCATCTAGAAGCATACGGCTTTAAGAAGGAAGCAGCACAAGAGTACAAGTCAAGGGGATTGGAGTATACATGTTAACTCTGTATAGCAAACCACCCTAGTACCAAAAGATATTCTCTATGCTCTAAACAACTGATAAAACATTGTGTCAATCAACATTAAGCATAAATGGGACAGAGTCTCTTAAATCTAATATTGCCTAAAATAGTTCCTTTATCTTGGAGATAATGACTCCACTTTGCCATATACACAAATTGATCAAGAGAAATAATAAAAAATGAGCAAAAGAGTTTTTGCCAAGTAATAAGCTCAAAAGGAAAAGTTCCTAAGTAAGCACAATCAAATGGAAAGATGATAAAGTAACCTTTAGGCAACCATGACAAATATCCTTTGCAATTGGTATATTATGAATTTGTGAACCAAATGATCAAGAGGGCAAAACACAGAGCTAGGTATAGCCTTTATCTATGGTTTCATGTGTAATGACCATGTCTATGAAATCTCATACTAATAAAAGGCTCTGAATTGCTTCAGATAACGCCTTTAACTAGTTAAGAATCAATTGCAGTTAATGTCTTGAAATCTAGCACTGAAAATATTGTATGATCAGTTCGAAGGGCTGTGTAAGTAAGAAATGAATTGTTAAAAGACTAACGATGCCTAATAATCTCTATGGAGTTGTCAAAAACGAGAGATAGAACTCTCCTTGACATGGTTAAGTAAGTACAAGTATAACTACCAACCTTGTGTTAGAAGATGAGCTCACATTAATTGTCTTCAAAGTTAATCGAATGCCCTCCAAAGTCACAACGGCACCTTATGAGTAATAGATATAGTACAGATTGGACTTAAATGTCCAATGATCATGAGGGTCAGTATATTTATCTGTAACTCTTCCTTTAAGTAAGGAATATTAGGGTTAAGGTATAGGGGGTATATCTTCGTGAGATGTCTTGAGAAGAACGTCTTCGTTAAATGAAAATGATGACGACCCAGTGACTGAGAAAGAATCAGAGGACACAACTTTCATAGAACTTAACTTCCTAGCAGTACGAGCATTGACCACACTAAATCTCTTTGTGAGAGTGACAGTAATGAGGAATAAGTGTGTATTTCCCAACACATTGATCCGAGTAGGAGGGATGAGCCATTTTCACAACAAAAGACATGACAAAACAAGTCGATACCAGAAAAAGACAGGTAATAGGCATGAGCCATTTTCATAACTGAAGACATGACAAATAACATGTAATAGGCATTCACAAGTCAATACCAGAAGAAGAACTCATCCACCCCAACACAGGAAGAGAATCTTGTGAAATCCATCATGGAGAAGTGTAAGGGCTAACACCCCTGATGGGCCATATGCTCTTGTCATTGTTTAAAAGAAAACAATGGTGACCCTAAAAAGTGTATGAGACACAAATAGGATATGTTAAGAAAATGGCAAAAGGCCAAGCAAAATGATATGGATTCTTTTAAAAACAGTTGTTTGTGGCAAATTGTTTGTCTCCCACCTAGCTGAAAAGCAGTTGGGAATGAGTGAGGTTCTCATTTACATTGATGAACCGATCAATTGATAAACCTAAAGCATACTTGGTAGTTAAGGGGTACACAACAAGTAACATTATGTGTTTTAACTCTGTAACATCCTAGAAAATTAATTGAAGATTAGTGGGTGTAATTAGGAATTGATTAATAAGAAATGATAGATTATGAGAGTATTTGGAGAAATTTGAGGTATTTTTGAGGATTTTAAAGGCCTAGTTTCTCCCTTATATTAAGGAAAATAATTATGGGGAAATTATTTTTAGGTTCAAAAGATGTTATTATGGGAGAAAATAAGTAAAGGATATTATAGAAAAAATTTGAGAGTGAAAAGAAATTTTTTGGTTCAAAAGAAATATCTTATTTGAGGATTTTAGGGCCTAGTAGTGTATTTTTTCCTAACTTTTATCCTTTCCTCTCTTCCTATTCTCTATTACCCAACTGCACACCGAATCACCCCTCACATCAATTTTCTCTCCTCTCACACTCAAACATCATACCATTTTTTATATGATTATTATTATTGTTATTTATTTCCCTCTTTCTTGTTCTGCACAGCCCCCCGTGAGACCTCCCTCCTCTCTCTTTTTCTCCCTCTCTCTTTCTCTTTCCTTCTCTTTCTCTCTTACACTCTCATAATCTCCCTCCCTCTCCTCCGCTGTGCCGTTGACAGCGCCGTCCACCACCACCCCTCAGCCTTCTTTTCTCCCTTCCTCCTTCCTCCTTCCTCCTCTTCCCTTCCTTTTCTTCTTCTCTTCCTCTTCCTTCTTCCTTGCGCACTGCCAATGAGATTTATGGGGTGAGAGTTTTCCGGCGAGTTTGGAAAACCACCACCTCTCGCCTCCAATCACCTCCTCCAACCTTCTTTGTCCTTCTTCCACTCATTTTCAGTCCCATTTTTGCTTAGAAAAGTATATAGAAAAAGTTTTGGTTGAAGCTTTCGGAGCTTGCCGGTGCCGGACCGGTGGTTTTTCCGACCATCTAAGACCATATTTGGATTTCCGTAAGTATTCTCTAAGTAACCATGTTTTTAGTTTTCTGATTTGTAATATTTCAAAAATATGCCTTATCTAAGTTGGGGCTTTTAGGATATCTAAATCTATTATATTAAAGTCTAAGATTTGACTTAGAATTTTTCTTAAGGAGCTTATAATTTATTTGAGGTTTTCCAATTTATTTGGAATTTATAGAATTTATAATATTTGGAGAAAATTTGGGATATTATGGTCTGACTTGTTGTGGTTAAATTGATAATTTATGGGAGTTTATTTAATATTATATTATGATGTCAATCTAGCTGATTATGGTGGAATTTGTTGGTGAAATTTTTAGACTGATAAAGTTTGGATTAGACTAATGATTAAGGAGGAATTTTTGAAATATGGACATTTGAGGTTAATGGGTGATTTTTATAAACTTGTGGATATTAAATTAAGGCTGTTTGTGGGATAAATGGGATTGAATTGAGATATTATGGGAGTTGAAAAAGATTTAGTTGGGTATATGAGGATTGGATTTTGGGATCTTAGGATGGATATAGATGGAGGATTTTTAATGGTTTAGTTGAGAGAGAATTAAGGAGGGGTTTGGAATAAATTTCTTGAGGATGAATGTTTTTCTTTTGGTTAGGGAATTAAATTCCCTAACTTTGTACTTGAACACTTAATTTTAAGTGTAAATTTTATATGACTATTATGTAGACGGTGACTTATCTTGAGTCGAACAAAGGGAAGCGTGGTTCTACTACGGTACTTTGATATTCTGCTTGGAGGTAACCGTTTCTACTTGTTCTAAGTGTGGATGCATTGTTGGTAAGAGATTTCAAATTCTCTTTCAACTATGGAATTCTGGATTGTTGTGGTATATTTATTATATTATTTCAATTAGTTATTTTGATATAAAATGTCATGTGAGATTCGTATGGTGAAACTGGCATAATATTCTGTGTATTGCATCACAAATTTGAAAATGGTATATATATGATTTTGAAAACCTTATTGCATTAGTTTTGGGAAAATTGGAAAGGCCATGTGCCTGATTTTGGTGAATTTGATATTGTTGCTTGTGATGCATATGTATGTGATTGTGCTGTGGCATCGATGCATTGGTTACTGCTACCATCACGTGATGAGGTACCCAGTTGACCCATAGGGACTAATATTATCAGTGTACTGGGTATGGGTAGCCCTCATCGAGTACTACCTATGGGTGTGCTAGGTATGGGTAGCCCCCATCGAGCATTACCCCCTCATTGTGGTACTGGGTATGAGTAGCCCCTAATGAGTGCTACATGTTTGGTGTGCTGGGTATGGGTAGCCCCCATCGAGCATTATCCCCGTTATGGTGCTGGGTATAGGTTGAAATCCCCATCGAGTTCCACTTCTCCATGGTTCTAGGTACGAGTTGAGATCCCCGTCGAGTTCCACTTTGGTCCACCTGGTGGCAGGGGACAACCGTAATAATTCAACAGACGAGCATTACAGATGGTTGTGAAACATGTATTTGAATATTTTTGTGATAGTATGGTATATGAGATATATATATATGAGATTTGACATGGGTTTTCGATATCTTGCATATTTGTGGTATTTGCATTGTTCATGAATATTTCGAACTTATATATAGTGTATAGCTTCCCACATTAACACCTTACTGGCACACACTCACATGTAGGCAGGTAGTTAGTGGTTACGATGGGCTACCCCCATTTGCTCAATTTTTTTCAGGTTCTAGTCAGTGTTTAGCGGATATTCGGGGAAAGGAGCCCTCTCCTTCTCACTGAAACATAGTGAGCCTTTATTTTAGGTTATGCCAGAAGTGTTGTATATTGCCATACTCTTTTAGGCTTTCATATTTCGCCTCCGCATTCTTATATTTGGATAATTGTATACATTATTCTTTTGGTTATGACCGGTCCATCTCCGACATATATGCATGAGGCATATTGATATTGTTTACTATTTTAGAATTAATTATGAACCGTGGATCGGAAAATATCTCATATCTACCACGAATATTTTGGGGTTTCTTCGAGTAGTTTTATGATTTTGAACATGGTGGAATTACGTTAAGTAAATGGTTAAAAAATATTGATATTTTAATTGGGTATTTTGAAACGTAGAATGATCATTTTTCAAACATGGATTGAATTATGAAATGGTAAAATTATTAATATCCATGTTAGTTGTGATTTGGCAAAACTTGTTTCCAATTCCTGCCTTATCGGGGATTTCCTCTTAATTAAATAAGATAAATTCTTATCTAACTATGATAGTTATCTTCGGTATTTTAGTAATATTCTTTTCTATCATAGTTAGACATTTAAACTTGATTTTAAAGAAATTGTTATCTTGAACTCTTTCCTAACTATGTTACATTTTATTTAGTAAACCCTTTTCTTAACATAGTTAGTGTTGATAAAATCTTGTTTACATTTGATTTTATGGTTAATAAAATGGTTTTACAAAGTGACTGTTACAAAATCCTAAAAGCTAATTACGGCCATGATGTCAAGCTTAGGCTTGAAATTACATCAATCAGGAGTAATGAACGTTTTACTGTTGGAAGACTATATGAGAAATTCAACTTGAAGCAACTTGTGGGCGATAGAGAATCAATTATCTAGGCAGTAGTGTATGAAGTTTCACACAGTGATAACCTTGTCAGCTTTAAAATGATCAAAGAAGATCATTGCTTGCATGTTTAAGGATCTTGGGATGATTTGTGATATTTTCCTATGTCTATAACACATCATTAGCCTAAATAAGTGTTAAGGAAGTTAAAACACTTAGGGATTAGTTACCCTTGAGAGAAAATTGGCAAGACAAAATATATCTTGAGAGACAAGATGAACAGAGATTGTACAAGGAGAATGATGTGTTTGTCATAGAGGACACACGCAAGTATACTCTTTGAGCATCTCAACATGAAAGTCTAAAAACCCAAAAACACCCTCTTAATCAAAGTATGTGATCTATGTGAGAGCATGCACCCTTGTTCGTAATGAATCGCTACCGCAAGCGCACGGGTCAAGTTTAATAGTATAGGTTAAGAGAGGGTTATCATTCCACTAGGATTATGTTATAAGCAAATTCATTAAATTCATCTTAATCTAAATTAGCAATGGGCAAAAGGCATGTGATTTTATAAAATATGATTGATTAAAAGGAATGGCGAGTTTTAGAGCAAAGCACTTTAAGTAAATTCAACACAATGGGAAAAGACTAGGTTTATTTATCCACTCTTTACTTCATGATGCTCATTACCCCTCCTCTAATGACAATTAATGAAGATTAAGCTGATGTTTGAAGTCTCAAGTATTTGAATAACTCTCTTAAGCTTACCCAAACCTTAGTTAACACTAATATGCATAATTTCTTACTACACATTAGGTTAATTAGTCTTTATAAACATCCCACTCCAATTTTACAAAACTTGGTTAATGAATATCTCTATCTCATTAACAAACTTTCAATCCTAACTTGGAATTTTCAAGACAAGTTTGAATTCAATCTAGTTTTATGCTTAATTAATGCTCTCTCAAGCCACTAATTATGCTAACAAGCTAAATGTTGGCTACCACTTAAGATAAATGAAGCACAAGTTAAATTCATAACCTAATAATCATTAATCATCAAGAGAGAAAGAGTTCCAAGCATCAATCCATATAAAGTTTCAAAATAAACCTAGAGAATGAATTTAGCTACACATAATACAAGAAATCCCAAGAATCATCTTCAAATACATCACAAAATCCAGCAATGAACAAGAGAAAGGATGAAGAAAAGAGTGAACAAGAGAAGCAACCACAGAATTTCTTCTCGAAGCTCCAAGATTCAACTTCTCAAGATCCCAAATCCTCTTTGAAGCTCTCTCTAGCTCTTCCTTGGTATTTAGCAGCCATAAAACTCAACCCAAAGCGTTCTACCCTCTATTTTCGGCCAACCCTAGCATATAAACCTTCAAAATTCGTGTTTCAGCCCTCAAAACGCGCAGCTGTACTGATACATTTTTGTTGTGTGCCGTGGCGGACCTTACAGAGAGAAAATGTCATTTTTTTCCTTCACTTGCCGCGGCAGACCATGCAGGGGAACTCCTCTGTTTTGGTCTGCCATGGTGCTTCTTTATCTTTCCTTCTCTTGAACTCTTCTTCTTCTTGGAATTTTCCCCTACAAAATAGAGGGAAATTCCATTAGTTTTCTTCAATAATATGGTAAGAAGAATTCACACAATTTTCACAAGTTATCATCTCAATTAAAGACATTATCAAGCAAGTATCCACATTACTATGTGAAAATTGTATAAAATATGCTTAATTTCCAACGATTAGCAACCCTGCAAAGGAATCTAATATAGAATATGACAAAAGAGTCCTATACTCAAGCACACTTGGTAGATTATTGTATACATCATAATGTACAAGACCAAATACATGGTATGTAGTTGGACTTGTAAATCTTTTCGATTCAACCTAGTTAGAAGGTATTAGGATGTTGTAAAAGAGTTGATAAGATACCTTAGAAGAACCATGAAGTATAAATCATATCATCAAGCAATGACTTACACTAAAGAGGATACTCTAACATAATTTGGGTTGGAGGCCTAAGCTAGCAACATTCAGCTTAAAAATAAAAAATGTTCTTGCTGATTGATAAAGCTAGGATGTAAGAAATGGACAAGTGTGTCTTTATCTTCAATAGAATTAGAACATGAAGTGTTCAGCAATTACTCAACAAGTTGAGTGGCTTGAAATTCCTAAAGCGATTAGGAATGAATGGTGAAAGGAAGGGTTCAACCAGAGTAGGTCACAATAGCAAGTGGCAACAACCTATGATAAAGGCCCTCCCTAATGCAGTAAGACTGAATACATAGACACATGATATTTCTTTGTGAGAAACATGGTTGCTAAGGAGCAAGCAACAGTTCAACACCTTTCTATTCACGAAAATGTTGACAGGCCCCCTTATGATGCCATAGCTAAAGGTTCGTTTTAGAGATAAGCTAAGAGCTGGGCATGTGTATAACATAAGGTTTTGAACTTCTTTTATATGAGAGTAAAAGAAATGCATTGCTATTATGTATGTATAGATACATAAATGTGTAAGATATACAATGACTAGCGTGTCGTATAGGTTAAGGCTAACCCACTCACACTGGTAACCACCTTTATGTTCAAAGGACATAGAAGGTATTATGACATCAAGTGATCACCTTGAGATGGTCAATAAGAATCACTACATAAATGTCATCTCAAAAGAGTTTGAGATAAAATCTATACATAAAATAGATTGAATTATGGACATGTGTGACACATGAAACCTGTAGCCAGACATAAAACTCCTCTACAAAGACGTCATGATGAATTTGAGTTAAAGAGTTTTGGTTCAGGTACTATGATACCTGGAACTCAAGTCTGTACGGTGTTAATAGATTAAAATTGACACACATTCTTATAAGCTAAGACAAACACCATAACATGCAATTTATACTGCATGTGCTTATGAATAATTAAATCCACAAAATGGGAAGGAAGACTTACCCTAAAGTATGCATTTGTGCTAGTGTCTATGATCGGTCCCTTACTTGTTAGCTAAGTAACTTTTAAGTGTAAATACTATGCACAAAATGAGGCAATCTGAGTTATTCTAGAATTAACTCGTGAGAGATTAGATATGCCATGTGTAATGTGTATTGGTAAATCTGGGGCACTTAAGGCAATTTTCATACTACTTGTAGGTACAATTAGAGTATCCATGTGTGTTGATCATGTATAAAGGATTTCTAGTACACAATCACCCAAATTGAGGACATCGTGCCCATGCAGATATGGTAGACACCAAGTATGAAGCAAGGAAGATATGATACTCACATGATGGTTAGTCCATCAAGTGCGAGTGGGAGATGTTGGAATTTTGGGTCCAAATCCGCCTTTGATGGGCTGGATTAATTAATTGGGAAATATGAGTAATTCCTAATTGATTCATTAATTAAGTGTTTAATTAATATGCTTGGTCAAATGAAAAAGGTCTGGATTGCTGACTCAATAAATCCCCATTGATTTATTAATTATGTGTTTAATTAATATGATTGGTCGGATGAAAAAGGTGTGGATTGATGACTCAGCCATGGGTAATTAATTGATTAATCAATTAAGTATTTAATTATCTGATTGGTCAGATATGAGAGGTGAGGATTGCTGACTAAGCCATGAGTGGTGGTGGTGGTGGATATTTTGTATTCCCAAAATATTCCCAACCCTCTTTTATAAATAGAAGGACTCCCCTTCAGTTCTGATGGCCCCAGTCATTGAATTTTCTGACTCTCTCATTCTCTCTATATTCTTTCTTGTGTGGTGCTCTGCTGTGCCACATGTTTGGACTCTGGTTTTTCCAGTAGTCTGAATTTTTTTGTGGGTTCTTCTAGAACCAACTCATGGAGGTCTGGAGGTTTGACCCGGATCCAAACATGGATCCGTTTGATATGTTATTCTCCCTCTCATTTAATTAAAATTTTCCCTTCAATTAGAAATGTAGAAAATGAAAAGTACCGAACAATGTAAGGTATAAGCATGAGATGAAGGACTTTTAAAAGCCATTAAAAATAGAGACTTGCAGCCGAAAGTGCAAAAAAATGGAAAGGGGTTGCATTGAAAATGGAAATGAGGAAGAAGTAATGGAGAGTATGTAGGGTTTAAGAAGAATGAAAGGGGATAGACATGTGCTGCTCTCAGAAGTAGTTGCCCCGTCTCGCGGATCTAGAATCTGAACAGTAGAACGCTTTACCCAATGTTCCCATCTTGGAATCGAAGAGGGGATTAATTCGATCAGTTTAGGGATTTGAGGAGTTTAGCATCAGCTGAAACCCAAAGCATCAATGATTCTGAGTGTGCAACACCAGGATTCCTCTCTTCCTCTCGTATCTGGAGGTGGCTCTTCGAAGAAGACAGAGAGGAATAATGATTGCTAGTGTAAGAAAAGAGGAAGAAGGAGATGGTGATGCTTGAAGCAAAGGGAGATGAATGAAGGGGCAGCAGGTTTAGGGGCAACCAGAGAAGAATAGAAATGAAGGGAGAGGAATGAATAGTTTTTCTTTTCTTTTCCACGTCTCATATTTTATGAGACGTGGAAAATTATGAATCCACATCTCATAAATTTTATGAGACCTAGAAAATTATTAATCCAAGTCACATAAAATTTATGAGACGTGGAAACTGCTTCCCACCTTCTTTTTTCGCTTTTTCATGTTTACCGCTCTGTTTTTTGGTAGAATCCAAATCTCATAATTCTAATATTTGAAAAAGAGACATGGAATGGAGATGTAGATCATATTTTTTGTAGTAGTGATTGGGTGAATTTCGTGTAGAAGGGCGCATGGAAGAGAGAAAATTTGATTGGAGAGGCAGAGGGTGAGAGAATTTGATGATTGGTGGTGAATTATTGTATGGAAGAGAGAGTTGGTGTGTGTATGTCATAAATTCATTTTCCTCTTTTATGGGCACAATAGACAACTTAAAAACTATTCAAATTGGGTTAGGATTACTTGGGAAGGTTGAAAATATCAATTAGGAAAGGTTTAGGACAGACCCAATCCCTCAAAATTGCACAATCAATCAAAACATGAAGTTTCCAAAATCTTGTTCAGATCACGTCCTCATCGTAGCCCTCGTCGAGGGGTTCCATGGACAAGAAGGTCATTTATGTACCTTTCTGAAATTTTGGGCTTTTTCCGTATTTTTCTCCAAATTTGACTGATGCACTTTTTGGGCTTAGCACAATTGTAATACCCAAAGTCCATATTAGAAAACGCATTAGTTTAAGCCTTAAAATACTCAATTTAAGATCACATGCAATTAACTCAATGCCTTGGGACTCTAAGTACACAAGTGCCCAAACTATCATGTAATGGCCTATATCAAGTGCTAATTCCAATAATTAGTGGATAAAAATATGTAATAATCAAGCACAATCAATGTCTTATTAGGGGAGTAATCTAGTTTCTTTTCTTGTCCAATTTCATCTATGCACTCTAATTCCTTGTGTTTTAGTTTATGTATGTATTGTTGGAACAAATTATGCTTTGATTTCTATATCTTATGTTAGGATTCATATAGGTCATGCATGTAATCAAGACATTTCCTTATGGTATTATGCAATAGATGTGTTTGATTTCGTATCTACTTTGGATCACTAGCATACATTAGATTCATGTATGATTGTATGTGTGTTTAGCCACTAGATACAATCTTGGAAGGTCAAATTACACTTCCAAGAAGAGACTCTTTGCATATTTATCATGTTTAATCATTGCCAAATTGTTCTTTAACGATTGCCTATTTAATTGTTGTGAAAGTGATGTGTTGAATCAATTAGTTAATTAGGTTAATCGGATTAAAAGAGATTGCTTTAGGTTTTTATGTTTGAACTTTGATTTAGGACTCCCATATCATTTTAGAAGTTAGAAAGGTTGCCCAAATTCATCAGGAGGCCCATATTCATCTCATAGTTTTCAAACCTATCTTATTTGCTATCTTTAAAATCAAAAATCACAAAAACAAGTAGTTTAGATTTCCTTAATAAAAAATACCCAAAACCCTAGTTTTATTACTTTCATGCATTTAGTTAGTCTAGGTAGTTAGTTAATTGACTCCACATGAGACGATCCAAGAAAGCATTACTTGTGCAATCCTTGGTTAATTTTATTTTGCATTTATACTCCAAGGCGAATTAGGAAAGGTACAAATCACAGGTAATCTACACACGAGTAAAATCATTGACCAAACATAAATACCATAATTAAGTCTTTTTTTAGCACACTTTCACAATGTGATGCATCCATCGGTAAAATATCTATTGGCATAGAAAACATTGACCAACTCATTATGAAATTCTGCTAAACTATTGTGATGGATAAGATTCATTGTCGAGATCTCATTCAAACTTGGACCGATAACTTCGGCAAATGGTGGGATATGCGTAAATCTAATTTCCATAATGACTATAGATTCCTCTTTGGCGGAAAAGAATAATTTGCAGGTACACTTCAAAAATATAAAGGATTGGACACTTCGACGTCCTTCTCTTTTAGTTATTTAACAAAAGATATCAAATGAAAGATTAGTCATTTCCATTCTAAATTTTTGATTTGGACACATTACAATTGCTGAAAATCTATCTAGTTTATAGAATTATATGAATCCTATCCTATTCTATTGATAACTTAAAAGTTTTTTTAGAGAAAACTGTTTCAACCTTCAAATCATAAGGTACAATGTCTCACTTTTAATTTTGTGAAAAGAAATAAATTACTTGTAGAAGAAATTTGTCTCTTTAGGAGTTTCTTTTTAGTGACAATAATCTATTAGAGTCATCCTTATCCATCAATAAATATAAGCATCAAGTTAGACCAAACAACTCCAAACTTTCACCATAATTATGCTAATAGTGTTAAACCAAATATTTTCAAATCATTGAAAAAATTACTGACTAAAATGTGTAAAACTAGGTTAAGATATATTGGATAGACATTCAAAAAAGGTAAATGTCATAGTTAATATAAACCTTTTTATCTGTAAATTTAATAATGATTTGTTTTTATTCATATGCCCTATGAAGAAAAATTTACGATAAGTTCAGTGGAGATCAGTATGGATTTTAACAATCAAAGTAGACGTGTTAAACTAAATATATTCAAGTATTAGAATTAAAATATATATATAGACATAAACTTGAAAAAATGGGCCTGTAAATCATTGAATGGCATTACAAAAATAATGTCATGACTAAATTGAAGCTCTCAAGTGTCCAACAATTATAAACAACTGTCGTAATTCTATTATGGTTTTACATAGAAACTATGTGCCTTTTTTATTGACAAAGAGAGAACATTCAACTACTACCCAATACCCCTACTATTGGAATGATCTCTTGAGAGAATCAATTCCAACTGCTGTGATGAGTTGAGGATTGGATGAAATCCTATTATTGAATCCAAAGCTTGTTTTGACAGGAAGTCTGCTACTCCATTATCATTTATGGGAATATGCTTCAAGTCCACTACCCATTACCTTTCCATGAGTTCTCTTATCACCACTAAAAGGCTTGCATCAGAGTCATCAACAATCCCTTGACAGTCTTCATACCTCACTATATGTTTGATTGCCTCCAAGGAATCTATTTCCAAAATAATTTGTCGACATCCCTTATCCCATGCCATTTTCATTCCATGTATGAGAGGCCATAGTTCAGCAGTGAGGCTATCACCCTCTTCAGCTCAAAATAAAAAGCCCCAAATATTCCCTTGTTCATCTCGAAGTAGGCCACCACTTCCAACACTAGTGTCAGCTCTATAAGCGCCATCGACATTTGGAGTTGCCTATCCTAGCATAGAAGCAACCTATTTAGCAGCTCTATCACATACTGTGGATCCACTCAAGTAAGGATCCCTTCAGATTGTAGGTGAATAAAATTATTATTCCTTTCCTTTCCATCAAATATTAATTTATTACAGCGTTTCCTTAAATGCCAGCAGATTGTTGAAAATGTTTCACTCCAGCCTTCTCTTTTATGCCTACCATTATTAATTATATTTCTTCGGATCCAATCCCGGAGGTCTCCGATCAAGAAAAACAACTCAGGCAGATCGCCTGATAAATCTTGCCACAAGTTTTTTGTTGTAGGGCAATCCCGTAGAACATGTAATAGGGTCTCTAGTGCACTTCGACACTTCAGACATACGTTATCATCTATCATTCCCCTGCGAGATCTTTCATCATTTGTCAAGAGTCTATTATGAAAAGCAAGCCACATGAAAGTACGACACCTCTGCAAAGTGCCCAACTTCCATATTTTCTGCCAAATAGGTTCTTTATTTTGTATTTCATTAGCAACTATCCTGTAGGTAGAATTTACTGAAAAGAGCCCACTACGGCCGTGCTTCCATTTTACGCTTCCAATAGATTAATCTACTACAATGCTGTCTTGAACATACTTCCATGCTGACTTAATTCCTTTCCATGTGTTTGAGCCTTGTATCTCAGTATTTATTAAAGGGACTAAGTCATCACCGCACCCATACTTGCTACGCATTATTTTAACCCATAAAGCATCTTTCTAAGTAACTAATTGCCACCCCAACTTCATCATGTAAGCTTAATTCTGGGTTCTAAAATGCTTAATTCCATTACCTCCATTTCTTTTTCGCAGAGCAGACCTTATCCCATGCTAAGAGGTGGGTCTTTTTCTTTTCAGAAGTAGATCCCCATATAAAGCTTTCGTTACTTTTTTCCATGTCATCACAGGAAGATATAGGTAGAGAAGCTGTTTGTATAGTGTACCTAGGGATGGTAGATGTAACTACCATTACAAGCATGGCCACTAGAGAGAGAAAACTATGAAAGTGGCAGAAATGCACAAGAGGGGGCTAATTGTGCTAATTAAAAAATATGAGCAATGAGACAGAGGGCTTATACTGGTTCAGCCCAACTCTTGACCTACGTCCAGTTCTCCAACCTTCATATGGGTTCCACTAAAATCTTCAAGATTTAATTAGGCTCTTGACTGCCTTTACAGTGATCCCTCGGTAAGAACTCTCTCTTATAGAACACTCCCCCTTATAGCTTGTAAGTTTACAGCCTACTCTTAAGATCCATCTATCTTAAGAGCAATCCTCACTTAGAATGAGATTACAAGGACTTGTTCACTTAACGAAGAGATTTTGATACACACTAAAGTACAAAGATAATGAATGAATATAACAGAAAGTAGGTGAGTATTGAATGCAGGAAATATTGATTGCTTGAGAGTGTATTCAATGTATTCAATCAAATCTTAATGGAGTGTTGAGTTGATCTTGTTCTTGTGTTGCATTAACTCCCTTATACTAGGTTAGCTTCAGTTCTTCTATCTTCATTAATTGTAGAAAGCAATTCTAGTTTCAAACGGCTTAATTCTTGAATCTGTGTGAGTAACATTAACTTCCCAAAATAGGTCTGACATACTCTACACATAAAAGGCTAAACATTCAAATCCATCGCCAGATCAATTATAAGGCTCTATTCGATCACTGCTTCTGTTCTCTGATCAATCACACATAGATCAGGCTTAGATTAGGACATGTATCACTTGAGCATGAGATTAGAGTACAATTATAAAACACCACACCTGATTGATCATAGGGCACCTTGATCGATCATGCTTCATTCATCCAATAAGCTGGCCTTGTTCAGTTAATCCTAGACTCTCATAATCGATCACAAGACATCACTCACATACTCTCTGATCGATTAGGCGACTACGATCGAATAGGCTGAATTAGACTTTGAATTGCAACTAAGACTTCTTGATCGATCACAGGAGGTTATGATCGATCTTGTCCTTTTACTTGATCTAAGATTTCTAAGTTTGATTTCCAATTAGGCTCAAGCTTCTCTAATCGATTACAGGGCATCCTAATCGGTTAGGCAGCCATACTTATAACTTATAATAAAACTAACCTTACCTTAATCTATCATAACCTTAGATTCTTAATTGATTATCTCTCCCTGATCGATTAGGCAATGACTTAGGATTTATATCAAATTATTCTAAGTTCATTCTAGTTCTAAGTCCAATCTTTCCCTATGCCTAAGTTATGTTTAGTTATCATCAAAACCCATTATTCTAACAAACTACTCTGCCAATTTAAAAGTCTCGATTTCACCTTCTCCACCACTCCTAGGAAAGTTTCTGTATTCACCTTTTCATGGTGAACAGGAACACCCAGATATTTGCCCAAATTTTCCATAGTTTGAAAGCCAAGCCTTTCACTTAATTCTATACGCCTTGTATGATTAACATTCTTAGAAAAGAACACTCTCGTTTTTGCCGAATTTACCTTTAATCCTGAGCTGGAGCAGAATTTCTGTAAACATTGCCTTATATTTCTTGCTTGATGGAGAGAAGCTTCAGCAAATAAAATAATATCATCAGCAAAAAACAAATGAGAGATAGGGAGCCATTCTTACAGAGGTAGATAGGTCTCCATTCATTTAATTCAAATAAGCAAGATTGAAGGAAATTCTAGTTAACTCGATCATATAACTTCTCAAGATCAAGTTTAATCGCCATAAATCCCTTTTTACCCTTCATTATTCTCATAGAGTGAATCACCTCCTGAGTAACAATAATATTGCCAAAGCTTTGTCTTCCAAGAACAAAATTGCATTGGTTTGGATGAATAGCCTCAGGTAGAATCCTTTTCAACCAATTAGTAATGACTTTTGTAAAAATTTTAAAAATTACATTACATAAACTAATCGGTCGAAAGTCCTTAAGATCTTCTTGGTGATCTTTCTTTAGAATAAGAACAAATAGAGTGTCATTAATATTGCAAATTTCATTAGGATTAGCCCAAAGATGCCTAATGAACTTGTTTATAGACTTAGAAACATGCTCCCACTGGCTTTGATAAAATAAAGCATTTAATTCATCCAGTCCCGGTGATTTTAAGGCTCCCATATTAAATAAAGCATGTTTAATATCTTCATTTGACACTCCCCATCCAATACGAGAGCGCTCCTCCATGTTTGGCATAGGAAAAGAAATGTTACAAATGAGAGCTTCTCTAGCATATTGTTCTTCCATTAATAAATTGAAAAAGAAAGATGTTGCCATACCTTTTATAACATTCTGATCATAGATCCAGTCCCATCTGTGTTTTTAATTGCCCCTATGAAATTACGTTTTCTCCTGCCATTAGATTTAGAGTGGAAATATTTTCTATCTCCATAAATTGCCCAATCACCCCTTGCTTTTTGGGCCCATATGAGAGTTTCTTGAGTTATTACGTCTTCTAATTCTTGCCATAACTGGTTCTACAACATTCGCAAATTTTTTGATAAAGTAGTCCGAGCTTCAATTCTTGCTATGCCATTTAGCCGACGTAATAAATTCTGTTTGTGAGTACAAGTATAACCAAATACCTCCCGATTCCATGTCTGGCAGCAGCTTATAAATTCTTGAACATTCACATTCCAATCCTTATCTGTTTGCCACTGCTCTTGAACCGGCTCACCAAATTTATCGTGTAACACCCAAGCCACTAAAAATCTGAATGGTTTCGCTACTCGATGCATACGTCTCACTTCATCTAGTTTAAGAAGAATGGGTCTATGATCTTATTTATACCATGGAAGATGGGTGACACTGTAATTAGGAAACATATCAGTCCATTCTTCCGAACCCAAACGTCTATCAAATATACTTTTACACCCTATTCTCTGCCATGTAAAATGAGGTCCTATGATGCCAAGGTCAAATAAGTTAGTGACTTCCATACAATTACAAAAATCTCTATCTGGTCCAGAGCTACTTCCCATTGATTTTCTTTCCTCATTCGGCAGAGTGGCATTAAAGTCCCCACCTAAACACCATGGTTCTTGAATATTAATATGCAATCTCCTCAAATCTGTCCAAAGCTCTCTTCAGCCAGCATTTTGAGGACATGCATATATAACAGTTAGCCACCATAAGCTACCATCCTGGTTCTCTATTCTTAAATGAACATATTGATTAGAGCATTTGGTGACTAGAACTGAACTAAATTTATCTGTCCATAAGCACCAAATGCCTCCTCAAAATCCATTACCATCAATAACTTCTACATGAGGAAACCCCAGACATCATGCAGTTTGTTGAGCTTTTAAACCACCACTCCTTGTTTTAACCAAAGCAACAAAATCCAACTCATGAAAAATTCTCATTTCATGGATTGAATTCAGGAATGTTTTAGCTCCCGTTCCGCAAGTTCTAGAATAGAAAATTCATGATGAAATATTATCAGAACTAGGAGAAGATTCTCCTAATGGACTTTTGTTAATATCCTCCATATCCACGCATTGGCCTTCGTCATTCAACACTTCCTCATGCAAAGAATCTTCTGCGCCTGAAGCTGGGTATCACGGCTTAATATTTATGTTCACAGACCTAACCTCTTGAGGTGCCATAACATTTACTTTCCATGCATTTATCCCATTAGTTTCATTAATTCCTTAAGTGTGTTCCGGCCCAAGATCAGGGCCCAGTGGTTCAAATGGGTTTCTAGTAAACACTGACCCAAATCTTGTGAAATCCACTACACCAGTTTCCTTGTCATTTCCATTTGCTTTTTGCCTATTCTCCTTGCCACGTGTCTTATTTTTAGTGGCTGCTTTCCTCTTCTTAGTTACAGAGACCCAAACACGGTCAGATTACCATTATTATTTGTGATATCCACGCCAAATTTACTATCATCATTTCCATTAACAGCCTTTTCTGCCAACCTTTCCTTATCCCTTGATGTAGCACATCAGATTTCCTTTGGTTATCATCTTTAATTACCTTTGAATTGTTTTTGATCCCATAGAATCTGCAGCATTAATTCGAGGCCCAAAATTGTGTTTCACCACCATACGTGTAAATGTTGCCTTCCTTTTCAGGTAACTTTTTTGCCGGCGGCATGTGCATCCAAGAATCTTCTAGTTCGCCGGACTCTTCTCCGTAGAAGATACTTCCTTTTCCCCTTCGTTGCCTTTTGATTCATCTACTTTTTGTTTCTGATCAAAAGCAGTGTTATGGTGTCTATACCGACCACAGTGAAAACAAATTAAATGAAGACCTTCATATTGAATCCTATGCTCTTCCCCAAAATGAATGAATGCAAGGAGAAGAGGTTTTTATAAATCCAACTTGACACAAATTCTGGCAAAGCCGCCCTTCTAAGAAAAAGTAGTCGTTCTATCGATCTTCAAGGTTTTGCCCGCAATATTACCAATCCTTTGCAAGGATTCAATATTATAAAGTTCTGATGGTAGATCCAGAATGCGAATCCATACTATAATCTATTTTTGGTTGTTCGATTTCTAGGGATTGAAATTAGGTCGCCAACGTTGAACCAATAGGTAATGATGACGTATCATCTATGGTCCTTCCTGGAGAGCAAAGTCTCTATCTGCTTTATTCAAAAAAGAGACAATAAAGTACCCATTGTTCAGTGGGGTAACTCTAATCGGACTCCTACTCCATACACGTTCCATTCTTTGGCGCATGAATCCAAATCCAAATGATTTCCCTAACAGCTTAACTATTAGGGAGTTCATATAAGGTTTACACCAAGCCTTATACTCCTCTGCTGACACTTGCAAGGTTGGGAATTTCCCTTTCCCTTCTCAAGTCATCTGCGCCTCATCCTCCGATTCCTCCAGTTCTCCATCATTAAACGCAACAGATTTCTTTTCCTGCAAGCTCGTTTTTTTAAAATATTCCTTCCAACCATTAAATGCATCAACTGCAGACAAATTCATCTCCAAGAAGCCGGAATCACCCAGACTAAGGAGTTTATCCTTATATGACTGTGTACTGCCACTTCGTTGAATACTAGCTCTAAAAGCACCTTCATTCCCCTTCATCCTCCAATTAGCTTGTGTCCCAGTATCATTCCCTAATTCTTCTCTCCGTCCTCCAGGGTCTCCATCTCCACTAGGCACCACCATTATTTCTCTCTCTCCCCCCGCAAAACTCTGTTCACTCTTTAACTCTCCTATGTGCCTTTTATTCCTTGAGGGCCTTTGGAAATAAAACTTTACAATTAAGGTGGCAGTAACCAAAAACATTTGTTTACACTTAGCATTCGTTACTTGTCTATTTATTAGTTAAATGGAAATTTGGTCTTTTTCCTTTATCCTTTTCCTTTTCTGTAACTAGGTGTTTGATGTATATTCATGTCTAGCATCATTAAATATCAGAATGATTGACATATGAGTTTTCCATTTGCTTTAAATATATTTTTCAAAGTATGACTCGACGAAAACATTCTTTAAACTATTTTTTAAAGTGTGGATCGCTATGATTTCATTCTTATAAATTCAACTTAAATACAAAACTTTCTTTGTAACATAACTATTACATGAATCAATTGGAGGGAAAAAAAGAACAAAATAGCATAAATTAAAAATCAATATAGAACAAACCTCTTAAAAAGTAATGCTTCCTATTATAGACAAAGACATGATTGAAATATAATAATAACAATAAGGCAACAAAACATAGGGAAATACATGCAAGAAAATAACCAAAAAAAAGATGAACAATGAGACTGAAAATAGACTAAACTATCTATAAACTAATAATAACTATTCCATTGCAATTGATTCACCCAATGCTTCTATAAAATATTGAACTTCAAAGTCTAATTCAATAAGAGTTAATCTTTCTCTCAGTCCTGAGCACCCTGCTAGATGTAGGTATGTATAATTTCCATTCTGAAGGTTTTTTTGTGAGTGATGCATGCTTCACTTTTAACATCTCCAATGAAAAGTTGGCATTTGAGATATAGCCTGAGAAAAGGAAACAAAAAACATAAACGGTTTCTAATGCAACTGACTTTTTCTCTTCAGATATTTTACTCCAGTGATATAAACAAGATTTAAAAACATCAACAGACCTGTTTAACCCGGCACAAAAAAAAAATATCATTGTCCACACGTATATTGCATAGTCAAATCTTTGACAGCATACTTTCTTAACTTACAAGCCCAATCAATAAAATTCATTTAAGGTAAGAAAAAGTTCATCATTCCTTGTGAAAAATCAATTCTCAAATTTAAATGTTGAAAATTCAAAAAAATGATTTCATGAGCTAAAATATAATGATATTTAGCAATAATCAACAAAAGGTTTAAGGAAAATTCAATGTCAACGAAACAATCACCAATAATGTCACATAATAAATGATAGCTGCATTCCGTAATACAGAGATTACTTCAACTTGTCTTGACTGACAAACTTTAGAATTTCACATAGAACATCATAAGGAAGTTTAGTAATGCCCATGCTGTGAAAAATGAGATGAACGCAAATCTTGTCATCTTTAAATAACAAAAATATTCGAGGGACCTTTTAGTTAAGTAACCTCTCAATGGTTATCTCTAAAGATTACAATATACCAGGAGTCATACCATAATGATATGAATACTGAAACTTCATTACTTACAAAACATTGAACTAAACCTTGAAAACAACTAGTGTGCAGAAAAAAAGGATAAAAACTCTTATTAATGCAAAAGGATATATAGAGTTATTCATGCAAGCATCGAATGACGCATTTATTTGTTTTAAATACTACAATAAACTCAGACAATAAAAGTACCAAAAAAAAATTCTCCTTGTAAGTCAATTAAAAAAATAAATATACAAAAGAGTTTAACAAGAATATATATTAAAATGTTAAGGTCAATTTCCAATTTTTCTTACATATGTAATGACAATCAATAATAACCACGGAAAGTCAATGACCAATGTTGGCTTGTATCTACATATCAAGTACCATAATTGACAAACTGGGTATAAGTTTAACAAGAGAAACCTTAGGGGTAACCAAAGATGATCCAGGTCATGGAAGGATTCCTATCCTCTTTCTACAGGAATTAAATTACAACATCTCTCATAGAAGAGTCAAACATTCCCCCTTTAGACCATCTCAGCATAGCCTTCCTTCGTTTCCTATTGGAAACGTAACTGAGTTTTCTCGTAAGAACTTATAACCACTTATCCCCTATAGAACAATATGAAACAAGAAATATATCACTACTACAGAAATGCCCTATTGCAGCACAACAATAGCAGCGCTCAATAACTACAAGCGCTGCTATAGATACTTGAAACCCTATCCCAGCGCTTTATAAAACTAAGCGCTGGTATAGGTGAACCCAATCCCAACATTTATATATTGTATATTATAAAGCGCCGGGATAAACTCAAATTTAATCTATTAAAATTTGTTTTATGTAAGGCTTGATTTTGGGTTGACTTTATTTTTTCTTCTAACTTTTATTTCACGTTTTGAATTATTAAACCTTTTCTTGTAATTTTCTAATTTTTCAAACTAATTCAGATATCTTTTTTATTTTTAAAACAAGAAAAATTAAAAATTAAAATTAAAAAAATCATTTTTCATGGCCTATCCCAGCAATTTAGGCCTCTTTAAACAATTTTTTAATTTAAATTTTTATTTGTTCTCTTTTTACCTATAAGATTATTTTAGAATATGTGTTTCATTTTTTTTTTCATGGCCTATCCCAGCACTTTTTACGTATAAATCGCTGGGATAGGCCTCATTAAACAATTTTTTAATTTAAATTTTTATTTATTCTCTTTTTACTTATCAGATTTTTTTAGAATATTTTTTTAAATTTTTCATGGCCTATCCCAGCGCTTTTTACGTATAAAGAACTAGGATAGGCCTCATTAAACAATTTTTTAATTTAAATTTTTATTTGTTTTCTTTTTACTTATCAGATTTTTTTAGAATATATTTTTCAATTTGTTTTATTTTTCATGGCCTATCCCAGTAATTTAGGCCTCATTAAATAATTTTTTAATTTAAATTTTTATTTGTTCTCTTTTTACTTATAAGATTATTTTAGAATATGTTTTTCATTTTTTTTTTATTTTTCATGGCCAATCTCAGCAATTTAGGCCTCATTAAACAATTTTTTAATTTAAATTTTTATTTGTTCTCTTTTTACTCATAAGATTATTTTAGAATATGTTTTTCATTTTTTTTATTTTTCATGGCCTATCCCAGCGCTTTTTACATATAAAGCGTTGTGATAGGCCTCATTAAACAATTTTTTAATTTAAATTTTTATTTGTTCTCTTTTTACTTATAAGATTTTTTTAGAATATTGTTTTTAATTTTTCATGGCCTATCCCAGCGCTTTTTACGTATAAAGCGCTGGGATAAGCGTCATTAAACAATTTTTTAATTTAAATTTTTATTTTTTCTCTTTTTACTTATAAGATTATTTTAAAATATTTTTTTCATTTTTTTTATTTTTCATGGCCTATCCCGGCAATTTAGGCCTCATTAAACAATTTTTTAATTTAAATTTTTATTTGTTCTCTTTTTACTTATAAGATTATTTTAGAATATGTTTTTCATTTTTTTTATTTTTCATGGCCTATCCCAGCGCTTTTTACATATAAAGAGTTGGGATAGGCCTCATTGAACAATTTTTTAATTTAAATTTTTATTTGTTCTCTTTTTTCTTATCATATTTTTTTAGAATATTTTTTTTATTTTTCATGGCCTATCCCAGCGCTTTTTACGTATAAAGCACTGGGATAGGCCTCATTATACAATTTTTTAATTTAAATTTTTATTTTTTCTCTTTTTACTTATCAGATTTTTTTAGAATATGTTTTTCAATTTTTTTTATTTTTCATGGCCTATCCCAGCGCTTTTTACCTATAAAGCGCTGGGATAGGCCTCATTAAACAATTTTTTAATTTAAATTTTTATTTGTTTTCTTTTTACTTATCAGATTATTTTAGAATATGTTTTTTACTTTTTTTTATTTTTCATGGCCTATCCCAGCGCTTTTTATGTAAAAAGCGCTGGGATAGGTTATTAGCTTTATATTTAATTAATTCTCTGAATATCTAACATTATCTTTTTTATTTAATTTTTTATATATTCCTTCTTTTTTTAATTTTTATGACCCTATCCCAGTGCTGCTTTTTACTTAAAAAGCGCTGGGATAGGTGCGCGGGAAATTTCCCTCCAAAAATCTAAAATTTTCCTTTTCCCTCTCATTTCCCCACATTTCCCTATACCCAGCACCGTACTTTCACTCTTCTTACCACCACCCATTTAATTAATCACTCTTATTCATCTCCTCCTTGCTTATTCATCTCCTCCTTACTTCTTCATCCCTTCCTTCTCTCCGATCATCATCATCGAGGTCTCTCAGATCTGTATGGATCAAGTCCAGATCTACATGCTGATGGTGGTTTCTTAAGTGTAAGGGTCCTCTCTTATATTGAACGTTGTGTTTTCAACCTCATTACCTTTTTCTCTTTTCTTCTTCCCCTTCCAAATTTTTTTGTCTTTAGTCACGGATCAGATTTTGTGCTCTGTTTTTTCTTCTTCTTCACTACTCTTGACTTCGCTTATGGAATTCGCTTCTTATTCATGTGTTAATTTTTATTTTATTTGAAGCTCGTTATTTTTGGTAGATATGGTTACAATTCTGATGCTTTCTTGCTCTTTAGTTTCTGGATATGGCAAGTTGATAGTTTAATTAGAAGAGATATTTTGGTTGTTGCTCTTCTTAGTTTATGTTCATTCCATCATATTGATATGAAGGTATCATTGTCTAATTCTTCTTATTCCATCATATTGATTGTTAATATGCATTGGTTGATGTTTTCCGAGGCTTGAATTTATGAAGTCTTCATTAGGAATTTTGCACTGATGCAGGAGGGTGTAAAACAAAAATAAATGAATATTTTTTTAAAAAAAAATAATGCCTATAGCAGCGCTCATTACGTAATAAGCGCTGCTATAGGCATTATTTTTTATTTTTTTAAAAAAATAATTCATTTAAGTATGACCTAAAGCTGCGCTTTTGAGATTATAAGCGCCGCTATAGGTTACCTATAGCGGCGCTTATAACACAAAATAAGCGCTGCAATAGGTCATATGACCTATTGCAGCACTGGCTATAGCAGCGCTTAAAAGCGCTGCTATAGGGTCAAAAAAAGCGTTACTATAGAATATTTCTGTAGTAGTGTATCTAATACAGGAATATGGTTGGATTTAGATTGTAACTTAGATAATGAAAAAATATTAGAAGAATGGAGTAAGTCACAATTAATAGCATTAATAGGAAGACAAATAGATATTAATTATGCTAGTATGATAGTAGAAGCGAGTTTTGTTGGAAATGTACAAAGTTGGTGGAAAGGAAAAACTCGGGAATTTAGAAATGAGGTAAGAAGAATAGATCAGGAACTTATAATAATATAAAGAAATTTTATGCATTTTTAATAAGAAAATACGAATTGGTAATAAGAAATGAATTTTTAGGAAGAAGTGTAGAATTAGGAGAACAAACAAAGATAAAGATATTATAAGAAGATTATATGATATAGAAATTTGTTCATTGGAACCAAAATATTTGGAACAATATATTTGTGAATTTAAAAAATATTATTATGAGGCCAGAATAGAAAAATATTAGCATCAAAAATTTTATTTAGAATTATTTTATAGAAAACTACCAAATGTAATCTCAGATACTATAAATGATGATTATAATAAAATGTTTAATACCCTAGAATTAAAAAATAGAGAAAATTGTTTATGAGAATATTTATCTGATAAATGTAAAGAAGTTTGGAGAAACATAAAATATTAAAAGACTAATAAATTATTATTAAGATGTGGAGAACCAACGATACCTCATAAATGGGGATGTAATATGGAAAAAATCTAAAAGAAAGAAGAAAAGAAAATCTAAATATAGATATAAATTTAAAAAATATCCAAAAGAAAAGTTTTATAGAAAATTTAAACCTAGAAAATATTTTAAGAAAGGAAAGAAGAAAATTAATTATAATAAGAAACCCAAAAAATGTAAATGTTACAATTGTGAAAAAATTGGACATATAAGTATTAATTGCCCTGAACCTAGAGATAAAAAGGAAATGAAAATATTAGAAAAAACTTTTGAACATGAATTACAACCTTTAGAATTTGAAGAACCAGTATATAGTAATATAGAAAACCCAGAAATAGAAATCTATACGTTAAAATATATGGAAGAAGAATCTGATGATGATGATGATGATGAGTATTCATCAATAGAAGAAGAAGAAAACTATAAACTTTATATATGATGAATGTAAGGAATAATAATGAGGAACCAAATACTAGTAATAATGACTATGAAGATTATGAAGAATATGAGGAATACAGGAATAGTAAAGAAGGAATATGTGAAAGAAGACTTACTTTTAATGAAAAATAGTATAATAAAATTAAAGGTATAAAATTATATATGAAACCTGAAGAATTAAATAATGAAGGTTTTATGCATAAGGTAAGTAGAATATTAAAACATAAGAGAAATGAAAAGAGTGCTTGTGTAGTATTAGAAAAGAAGCACCCTATAGAATCAACTTTATCAGAAGGAGTTTTAAGAATACCCTAAGTAAGTAAAGCATTGATTGAAGATGAAATATCTAAATTACCATTTAAAGATGAAGTTACAGAAATTTTTATAGCTGGAGTACAATTACTTGTAAAGGCTTATTTTAAAAGAAGGAATAAACTCTCCTATAGAGTTGTTAATAACAGATGGAAGAATTGTAAGTAACGTACAAGATAGTATATTAGGAATACTGACAGGAAATTTAATATACCAAAAACTAAAATTTACAGTAAACACAAATTTTGCCATATCAAGAGCAGATGAACACATGAATGAATCTATAATTATATATCATAAATTAGGAGAAATAAAAATGTTAGAAGGAGCTAGACCCATAAGCATAACTATTATAGTAGGACTAGTTTTTACAAATGAATATAAGATATATAATAGATCAAATGGAAGGATAACCATAGATAAATATTTTATGCCAATATTAAAAGAAATTCCTTTAGATCCTACAAATATAACAATACATGAACTGTTACATATAGAATTGAATAGGACTGTTAATTTTAACCAAATAACCACTCCTAGAAGAATACAAACTAATGATAATATATGACAAAAAATGTTGAGAATGATTACACCATCCTTTTATTTAGATATTAACACTCCAAGAAGAACTATAGATTATCATATAAGTAGACCTGCAACAAGAAGAGGATTAATTAGATCAAGAAGTCATAGAGATGAATATGAAAGGAATTTTCTAGCAGAAATACCAATTAATTCAAATTTAGCACAAATAAGACCAAGAACTCATCATATAGACTTAACAAATCAAGAAAAAAACTATATCAAATTAGAAGTAAAAAAGGATGCAATATGCGAAGAAATAATAACTCTAATTGATCCAAATATAGATAAAAGTTTTATTGAAGAAGATTATACAGAAAATAATTTAGAAATAACAGAAGAAGGAACTAAAACAAATACTATCATAAGATTTAATAAAAGAGATACAATGGATATAAAATTATGAGTAGAAGAAAATACTAGAAAGAATATAAAATGGTTTTGGGAAAAGACTTTTTACAAGCAGTAAGACCATATAGAATACAGGAAGAAAGAGTAATAATAAATATAAATCATCAAACTCTAATAATACCTAAGTTAAAATGAAAAGACAATTATTCTATATTTTAGTAAAATTTAATTATCAAAGATATAGGTCTAGAAAATATCATACTCTTATAGACACAGGAGCTAATTTAACAATAGCCAAATATAATGTTTTACCACCTGAATTATGGAAAAAGAAAAATAAGATGCTAAGAATGGAAAGTGCAGGAAGAGAAATTCATATGATAGAATTAGAAGCTAAAAATATAAGAGAACAAATAGGGAAATATGAACTTTTAATTGAAGAATTAAATCAATATAATGAACCATCTTGTTATGTAATATTATGAATGGATTTTTAGGACAATATTATCCAATACATTTAATAGAGAAAGCTATCATTTTAACTACCCCTTGTAAACATGAAGCATAGGGAATAATAATAACTAGACCTTATAAAAGAAAAGATGAAAAATTCCAGAAAAAACAATATGAAAATGAAGTTCAGTTTTTGCCTAATAATGAACCCGTAGAAATAATTCATATGATAGCCATATTAGATATCATAGAAGTTAAACCAGTGGAAGAAAAGACAATTGAACAAAGATTGATAGAAAATTATGATGATAATCCTTTAATTCATTGGGAAAAATCTAAGCCTATGGCAAAAAAAGAATTAAAAGATTATAGCAAAGAAATTAATTGTAAACCATATTCTTGGGTAGAACAAGATAAAAAAGAATTTGAAATGCATGAAAAAAAATATAATTTAATAAGAGAAAGTAGATCTAGCTATTCATCACCCGCAATGATTGTAATAAAACATAGTGAAGAAAAAAGAGGAAAGTCACGTATAGTAATTAATTATAAAAAAAAACTAAATGATTTAGCTGTTAGAAATAGATATCCAATACATAAAATAGAACTTTTATTTAATCTCATAAGGGGAAAAAGATATTTAGTAAATTTGATTGTAAATCAGGATTTTTTTCAAATAAAATTAGAAGAAGTTGTAAGAAATATGCTGCCTTTAGTACCTCAGAGGGATTATATGAATGGAATGTATTACCTATGGGATTCCATAATAGTCCCAGTATATTTCAGGAATATGTATCTAAATTATTGTTACCAATAAAAGATTTTGCAGTAATATACATTGATAATATTTTAATATTTTCAAAAAATGAAAAAGAACATGAAGAACACTTAGATCAGTTTGTAAAATTAATAGAAGAAAAATGATTAAACATAGCATCTCAAAAAGCAGAACTAAGAAAAACTGAATAGGATTTTTAGGACAATATATATCTCCAGAAGGAATAGAATTATAAGAACATATAAGTAAAAAGGTACTTGAATTTGCAGAAATAAAAAACAAAAAAGACTTACAATCTTTTTTAGGATTAGTAAATCAAGCAAAAAATTATGAACCAAATTTATCCAGATTAATTGCTAAAATATCTAAGTTAGCCGGAGAAAAAAGTAATTGGATGTGGAATAATGATATTGAAAAAATAGTAAATCAAATAAAAAAATTATATCAAAGTTTACCAAAATTAACTATACCTACAGATAATAATGTAAGATAGATAATTTATACAGATGCCTCAGGTAATTATTAGGGAGCAGCTTTATATCATGAAAATGATAATGGGCAAGAATTAATCACTAGATTGCAAGTGGAAAATTTAATGAAACCCAAAGTAAATATTATTCAAATTGGAAAGAATTTCTAGCTATTGCCAAAGCAGTAGAAAAATTTGAACTATTTATAGTAAATACAAAGTTCATTATTAAGACTGATAATACCCAAGTAAAGCATTGGTTAGATAAAGAAATTAGGACAAATAAATTATGTAATAAAATGTTGATTAAATGGCAAAGTGATATGTCTTACTATGATTATGATATTGAATATATTAAATGTCAGAATAATTTAATTGCTGCTTTCTTGAGCAGATGGAATCAGATGGCCCTGTAAACCAGCCATGTAATGATCCATCCAATGAAGCAAGTTCTTTTATGGACTAAATAAATATGAAATTTCAAGTCATGGAAATTAATATGAATCTGCTAACAACACAGATGAATGGATATCTCTCCAGGATCTCTAACCAGATAGAGCAACTCTGTCAAAGAGTGGGGAAATTGGAGGAATTATCTGTAAAAAGTCATGTAATGAAGGATGATGGACATACTTCAGGAAGCCATGTAAATGAAAAAATTACTCTTTTAATAGAAATTATAAAAAGCCAAGCCCAAGAACAAGAAGTCCCAAAAACCCAGAATAATCCACCAAGTGACCAGTCTACTAATCAACCATCATCCTCTACATTTGGAACCAGCCCAAGAACAGGCCCAACTTTGAATCCCTCAGTTTTTAAGCTAATTGAGAATTACTGATATTTCAAAAGACTTATTTATTCCCTAAACCATTTTACTCTCAAAGCCCAGACTATAAAATATGTTTCCTATTATGCTTTTAACAAAGCCATTATCTATCCTGGAACTCCACCAAATCTTGTAAAAACCTTGTACCAGCTTGGTCTAATTCAATCTACTTATCTCTCACCATCCTTGGAAGAAATTTCAGAATTATCAGAACAATTGAAAAGAGCTATAAAGACATATTCTGGGATTGTAACTCAACATATAGTTTTTATAATGTGTTATCCTACAATAGTAGAAATAACTCCGGATATATTTTATTATCCTATAAATTTAATTAGACTGGGAACTACAAAGAAGCCTATTGATCATCAAGTGGAATGCAAGGAAGATATTGAAGACAATATGGAATTTATGCAGACTATTTCCAGAATAAGAGCACATGATTATCATATAATTTTCCAAGAGATGAATAGAATATTAGCAACAGATGAGGAAGTTGCATGGGTATACTTTTTAGGTCCAACTACTTTAATTTACTCTTTTGGAATGACAACGAAAAATCTTAATTATTTTAATCAGTTTTATTACAAGATGAAGGATAATAGATTTGAAAACACGAAGAATACAGAAAGAAGGATTTGTCAACTTTTATCTGAATATGCAGTACATAAGTGTAAATATTGTGATGAGAAAAGTCCAGAGAAAAAAGATTTTGAAGATCCTATAATAGATATGAGTATCTTATAAGGAAGGACAGATGGACCAACTAGGAATTGCCGACAAGATACTCAACTAATGAGATTTTACCAAGACTAGAAGAAGACAAAAGAAGAAAAGACAGAAGGAGACAAGAAGGACATGGAAGGATATGGAGAATAATGGATGAATAGTAATGAATAGTGAAAAGTTGTAATATCGTAGATATTGATGTTTTGTTTTTTATGAGAAGAAGTCACAAGGTGTAAAGTAAGAGAAGGAAATGCCCTCTCTATATAAGGCCATGTAATCAGTTTAGAAAGGTAGAAGCAGATAGAGTTCTGAACTGCCAATCTCTCTTGTAATCTGAAAACTCTTAATAAAATCTTATATTTCTAGTAAGCGCCTACTTGCCCACTTTTTAAATTTTTAACCTTCAGAAAAATTTTCAACATCAGTGGAATAGCTTTAGCATGTATGTGTAACTAAACTTTTTATTGGGATTATGGTAGTAATATTATTTAATATACAAAGTCATAATCCTATAAAGGATAACTGGTTATAAATTCTTAAGAGAAAACTCAGTTATGCCTCTAGTAGAAAACGAAGGAAGACTTTGCCAAGATGGCATGAAGGGGGAAAGAGGACGTGAATTTAATTATTGTATGAAGAAAGAGGACATGAATCCTTCCATAACCCGGATAATTTTTGGTCACCTCTGAGGTTTCTCTTGTTGAACTTATACACAATCTGTCAATTATCTTTAAAGAAGTATTTTAAAACGTAATATCTTGATGGGTTCGTTACTAGAGAATTTCATATATACTGTTAAGAATATTATTATTATTAGTAACATTATATCTTGATGCGTTCGTTACTAGAGAATTTCATATGTACTGTCAAGAATATTAGTAACATATCTCTTAAAATAGTTTTCGTGACTTTCTCTCCATATTCCAAAGTAGTGTTTTGGTAAAAAAAAAAATTAAAAATTAACAAATAGGAAGATAAGAATTTTAAAAAAACATAGATGAAAAATAAAGCACACGGGCTTGTTCTTTTAACAGGAAAAAAGATGATACGGAATACCTAATAATACCCCTGTAAGACAAATAATTTTAGTTCTTACAAGTTACATCCAACTTGGACTAATATTTTGATTTTTATTTTTTTAAAACTAATTATTAATTGTTAATATAACTATTATTATTATTATTAGAAAAAAAAAAAGTAATTTTCTCAATAAACTAGGGCTAATGCGGCCCATTGCCTCAACCCACTGCCAAATAAATTCTCGATTGAGATGAGGTTTCGGTCACTTTTCACTCTCAGACACTCTTCACTCCCTTGCGGCTAGGGTTTTTCCCCATCTCTCTCTCATTCGATTCTTGTTCATATCTGAATCTATGCTCAATTCCATGGAGTCCTTACTCTTATAGGGTTTATTGGTCACTTTCTCGTTGGTATAACTCTCTTTTGAGAAGTGGGTTCTTTTCTGTACTGTTGTATTCTGTAATGGCGACCTTGAACCCTTTTGATTTGCTGGGTGATGACGCCGAGGATCCGTTGCAGCTAATCGTGGCTGAGCAGGAGAAGGTTGTGTCTGCGCCTAAGAAAGCTGACGTTGGCAAGCCTGGAATTCGTGCTTCGGCTCAGTTGAATAAGCCGGCTCAGTTGCCTACTAAGCCACCTCCTCCATCTCAGGCTGGTGAGCTTCTGATTAACTTTTTATTTGATGAAGCGTATCCTGTTTAGTTGGTTTCTCATGGTATTGAAAAGGGATGGTATAGAGTTTAGGGGAGATGACAGAAAAATACCTTAGGAATTTCAAAATCCCAGTTGTTAATATCTATACTCAACTAGTTAAAATTTCCTTTATGGGATTTGGAAATTTAGTTGGTTTTTTTCTGTCATTTTCCCTTGAGTTTATGCCTTCTGAAATTATGCATATGGAATCTATCTGCTGACCTTTTGATAATGTGTATAAAAAAAAGTGTGTGTGTGTGTGTGTGCGCGCGCGCTTTTTTTTTTTTTTTTTTTTTGTTCTGACCCGACTGAACTAATTTGTTTCTTGGTTTTAAATCAGAAATGTGGTTCTATAAATTGCTTTGTGATAGTGTGAGTAATTATTGATTATGTCTACAGACACTTGTATTCATATATAATTTTATTTTAAGAATTTAAGAATGTTCTTTTTTTTTTCCTTTAATGCGGTTTGAATAGGTGATGTTTATCTTATACGCTTGGTTTTTGTTTGTGATGGGGTTGAACTTATCACTGGAATGAAAGATCGTTATTTGACTGCTACAAAGGTCAATTTGCTCTTTACTAATACAAGTTTTTATGCCTAGTATGTCTTTTCACCTGAAGTAATGCTCTTTCTAGTGATGATTCCCTTGCATATTTTTTTTATTGTTGACATTTTTATTATGGTTTACTTAGTGAGGGAGGCAAGGAATGAAGGTTCTCGTGGTGGCCGCGGAGGTGGACGAGGAGCTGGCAGTGGATATGGGCGTGGTCGTGGAGGAAGGGGTTTCAATCGTGATTTTTCCAATGATGAGAACTCATTCAGTGGCAGTGGTGGCCATGCTGGTCAAGGTGCTCTTGTAGAAGGAGAATCTGGGAAGCCTGTAGAAAGATATGGTTCTGGTGGACCTCGTGGGTCTTTCCGTGGCGGTCGTCGTGGTGGATTCAGCAATGGAGATGCTGGCGAGGAGGGACGCCCACGGAGGGCATTTGATCGTCGCAGTGGCACTGGACGCGGGTTCATATTTTCCCCTGCTTTTGATTTCTTTAATTCACGTGGCTACTATTGTTTTTTTTTTTTGACCTTTTCTGATTGCAGAAATGAATTCAAGCGTGAAGGTGCAGGGCGAGGTAACTGGGGAACACCAACTGATGAATTTGCGCAGTAAGCATTCCAGTTTAGAATTATTTAGTTTCCTGCTCCTATTATCAATTTTAATCTGTAGATAGATAAGTAGAATATTTTATCTTCTACTTTTATGAGGTTTTCATTGATATTTGTTTCATCTCTTCTTAATGTCATCTTCATAGGGCAACTGAGGAAGTTGTGAATGACAATGAAAAGAATTCGAGTGATGAGAAGCCTGCTGAGGAAGATGCAGCGGATGATAACAAGGAAAATCCTACTAATGAAGCTGAGGAAAAAGAGCCTGAGGATAAGGTGAGAGTCCTATTTCATTCAATGCAAACAATCCTCAGTTTGCTTCTGCTTTGCTATTCTCTTTTAAGATCCATAGCAAACTGATGATATGCCATGTCTTCTGGGTGCATGGAAAAGAAATTGTGCTTGGATGCATAAGTGGTCAAAGATGTATATTGAATAACTTTTAAGAAAAAGTTTCTTTATGTATTAAATTTCATATATTATTGAAGCTCACTTTAGTTTTTTATCGCATCACTTAAGTAAATCTCAAAACCATGTGTGGAATGTTTTAGGTTGGTCTACCTTTTCTTCCATTTTTTGGATATGGTGAGAGGGTGGTATGTCTATGTGCGTTATGGTTTATGAATTTAATAAAGTAAAATGATTAACTATTTTCCCATTCAATTTTATCTTTATAAGAAACTCATTTTCCAATATTGGGTAAGGCCTTGAACTGTGGTTTTAAGTATTATGCATCTTGCGACTATTTTAGGTGTTTATTCATACTATTTTGGGTTATTGTAATCTATCATACATACTATTTACATTTGTAAATTATTTACAAATAACTAGTGTTTTATTTTGTAGGAGATGACTTTGGAGGAATATGAGAAAGTGCTGGAAGAAAAAAGGAAGGCCTTGCAAGCACTAAAGACTGAGGAGAGAAAAGTTGACACCAAAGATTTTGAATCCATGCAACAGTTGTCAAGCAAGAAAGACAATGATGATGTCTTCATCAAATTGGTGAAATCAATTTGGCCTCTATTTTCCATTCTAATTTCAAGTAATTAATATTCAATTGGCAATTCCTCATGATTACCTTTTGACACCTGACATTCTTCTTCCTTTAGGGATCTGAGAAAGACAAGCGAAAAGATGCCTTTGAGAAGGAGGAGAAATCTAAGAAGGTATGACCATGTTGCGTTTTATTATGTTGTCTTTGTTCAAAGAGTGTTTTATTTTGAAATAAAGTGAATGTAATCAAGTATGAAACTATATTTAATTTAACTACATAAAATATATTATTTAATTATTTAACCTTTTTGGGCTATGATCATTTTTACTCCATATATAAGGAGTGGTTGGTCTTCAAGTAGTTTTTGGTAATTAGTAATAAACAGATTATCATCAATATATACCAATAAACAGATTATCTTGTTAATTATCCAAGAATCATCAATATATACCAATATTTAATCAATATGTAATCTTTAGAAGCCATACTTTATATAGTCCATGAATACTGTACTCTTAGACTCCCTGTGAGCACATAACCTACAGTCTAATTTGATCTAATATTGACAATTTAATGTTTTTAAGATGAGCATTTTATTCTGTGTTTATGTATTGCTTTGCTTATTTAACATGTGATTTATGCATATTCTTTAGTTTATTGTTTCCCTTCTATTTTGAAATATACACTGACCTCCAGGACCATTGGCACATATTCATGCATTGATACATGTCCATTGGCAATCATATTTCCTAATAGTAGTAGGACGACTGAAGGTAATATAATGTATTCGGGTTAATTGAGTATTTTGTTATAATTTTAAAAAATAAATAAACACATCATGGAACTTTTGGTTTAAGGGAAGGAGTATGTGTGATCTAAAATGGAGAGGTCCTTCTAATTCTAGCAAAAATGACGGAGATTTGTGTATTTTATTTGACAGGCTCATTTTTTCAGCTTAGAACTATTTTATATTTTCCCTTCGAATCAACTAAATTTTCTCAACCATGTCATCTTGCGTTAATATCTATCACAAAAGACTCCGTTGTTTTTCATTGCATGTGATGATTTATTGGCATTGTATCTAAATCTTAGTTCTTTTGGTTTACTTTGATTGTTTCCCAGGATGATTTGCCTATTCTGTTCAAATGGTTTGAAATTTTGTTATCTTTAGAAACCTTCCATGTAAATTGTTCTTGTATGCTGGAAGTTGTTTGTATTGATCTGGCAGTTACTTTTTAACACTTAAATTTGCTACTTTCTTAACATGGCTTCCTCTTTAAAGTCCTTGTCATATTCAGCTGTTCCCCTGCATTTCTTCCTGAACCGCAAATCATTGAGTTTTGATTTGATAATTTATGTGCTTTGGTCCCATTGTCACTTTTGTTCTGCTGCTTTGCTGATTACTTTCTATACTGATGATCTGTTAATTTGATCGCATGGTTTATGTCTATATAGTTAGCAGGGTAATGTGATTTACTTTTTTATTGTTTTTTCCTTCTGATAATCTCGTATTCTAATGAAATTTTGTCGTATTTATTGCTTGTGCTCAGTCTGTCAGCATAAATGAGTTTCTGAAGCCTGCTGAAGGTGAAAAGTACTATAACCCAGGTGGCCGTGGTCGCGGCCGTGGACGTGGCTTTAGAGGAGGTCATGGTGGTAATATGAACCACAATGTGCCAGCTCCATTGATTCAAGATCCTGGGCAGTTTCCAACCTTGGGTGCCAAGTGAGATTTTGCTTATTATTCCTGCTGACAAACTTGCTCCATGTTTCAATTTTGGGTTATGTGCTTTCTCCTAAATCAGGAAAAGAACTGTGCTAATTGGATTTCCTCTCTATTAGCAGGTTGTTTTAAGTTATGCCTTAAAATGTAAATTTAGGTTCTTCACCTGATCTCATCTTCCCTCTAGCTTTTTTTTTTTTTTTTTAAATTTTATGGTTACTTTGCTTTAACAGTATCTGACCTTGGGGCTATGTCACGCTGGATAAACATGTTGCTGAGTTTAATTTCTTAAATACATCCATTATTCAGTTTTGCTTGAAAATATGGTTTTGGCACATGGAGTTCAAATATTTTATGCCATAAAAAGGAAATATTTGTCGATAGAAAAGGTTCTACACACCCTCGTAGGACATGCTGCTTGACGTGAAGCTCAAGCTACCAATGTTGGGCCTTCGGCCAATTACTGTTTTGGGCGAATTAGATTTCGTATACTCAATGAGATGTATCCATTTAGTGCCTTGAAAAGGGTTGTCTTGTGTCGGAGAATTTATGTGCTTAGGAAGAAAATTGTTATATTGGGCTCCTGGCCCAGAAAAAAGCTAATCAATAAAGAAAGCAATGCTTGGTTTGGATGGAAGTTAAAACGGGAGGAAATTTATTGGGTGATATTACGAGGGAAGCTTTCGAAAGTAGAAATTTCTTCCTAATACTCCTATTTTATTTTCTTCCCAATCAAACCATGGGTGTTACATCAGATTGATGTTCTTTTTTTTTTTTTTTTTTTTTGCAAGATGAATTGTAGTGATGATGATACCTTTATTTGACCCAAAAAAAAAAAGAAAAAAAGAAAAAAAGATGATGATACCTTTTGGGTCGTTCTTAATTGTACGAGGCATAGATGAATATGTCCTATTTTCTGTTCGCCAAAATACCATGTACTATAATTTAGGTTTTACATTTTAAGGATCTGTTCTGTACAGGGGAGAGGAAGGACAGTCTGTTGAGGGAAAATTTTTTAATCTTATTTAAAAAAAATTAGAGAAGTGGAGTTAAGAATTTTCAATCACTTTTTTTAGTCTCTTGTCTTACATTTATTTTTTGTTTAAAATTTACAACCTCACTTCAATTTTCTTAAATTCACCTTACAAAAATTTCCCCTCTTCCCCTCCAAATCACTCATACCCAACCGCCTTTTGAGCCGTTAACTGGAATCAAGCAGTGAACCAGAGCGGATATGGAAGAACCGGACGAGTCTGAGGAACAACACAGAAGATCCAGGAAAAAAAAAAAATGAACGCGGAGTAAATCGAAGATGGGATAAAATAGAAGATAAAATGTTAAAGAGAAAACATGAATATTGAAGAAGAGGGTGTAAGAATATTAGGTTACTGAGATCCATTCTACTCGTGATTTTCCATTTATCCTTGAATTCTTGAACTCCTCTTACTGTCATACCCATCCTTCATCGCCAGTATAACAAATGAAATGGAGAAGAAGCTTAGAAAAGAAAGAAGCAGGGACAATTCTTGGAGAGAAAAAAAGGATACCCGTGACTCGAGTTCTCCTTAGTGGTGAGCTTCTGAAACACGTTTTGACTATTCAAATTAATCAAAATATTAATTGTTAAAAAATTCTCTTATTAGTGTTTATAAAAATCCTTTATTAATTTATGATTTTGACCGGGACTTCTAAGTCCTAACTTTTACTTGTACTGGTATGTAAAGATATGTATAATATATATATATATATATATAAAGGTCGTATGTAAAGATGACAAACTGACAACACTGTCAATATATTTAATCAAATATTTATTTGTACATTTCCCCCTTTTTATGACTCATTTTTATATTTTAAATTATATATTATAAAAAATTATTTGCATGTGTTTTAATAAAATGATTTTTTGTCAAATCATAAAATTTAATTTATGCATATCGCAACTATTTAATTTTCTTTATAATTTGATGTTTTATTTCTTATAGGTATTAAATTTTTTATTTAATTATTTTATCAATCGTTTGAATCATGATCCGTTAGTCTTTCCAGCTTGACATTCGGTCTGGCTTTTAAAACATTGCTTATACCAAACAAGCCCATGGGAGGTATGTTACTTGAGCACCTCTTGCTCTGAACATTATTGCAAAGTGAGCTGAGTACAAGACTACAAGTTTGATGCCTTTGGGGTATTGGGTTTGTGGCTACGCTCTTAGTGTATATTTTATTGGGTGAAGGTGCAAAAATATCACTCGTAAGTTGTAAAAATTGTAGCTGGTACTATATTAAAAGTTTAGGTCCAAAACTACCACTCCTAATTTGAAAACGTAGTAAATTTATTGTTCCGTCAATATTGAGTTAACTGCCGTTAGTATGAAGACGTGACGGATGACTTGTCGAACATGTATGATTGTTGACTGTCCTACGTGGCTTTTTTTTAACGGGAGAAGGTGCAAAAATACCACTCGTAAGTTGTAAAAATTGCAGCTAGCACCATGTTAAAAGTTTAGGTCCAAAACTACCACTCCTAATTTGAAAATGTAGCAAATTTATTTTTCCGTCAATATTGAGTTAACTGCCGTTAGTGTGAAGATGTGGTAAATTTTTTGGAAGTGAAGAGAAAATTTTTAGCTCAAAAGAAATATCTTATTTGAGGATTTTAGGGTCTTATAGTCTAATTTTCTTACCTATTTTCTTTTTCTTTTTTCCTTTTCTTCCTATTTTTCTTTTTATTTCTTTTCTTTCCCTCTCCATTTGTTCCCCCCGCACTCTCTCTCTCTCGTCTTCCTCTCTCTCTTCTCTCTCCCTCCGTCCTCCTCCTTCCGGCCGGCCACCGAGGAGCATTTGCTTGCCATTAAGTGGATATGTGCTGAGTTTTCTGTCAGGGTTTGTTGACGATAAAGAAAATTGTACATGCTAGTGAAACCGTTACGACGCAATCTTCTGATGAGGGAAAGGGTATAGATTGAAGGTAGTTAATTAGTCACTGCATTTTTAATTTTATGTAATTCAAATAGTGTATAATTATGGGTGTGTGTGTATATAGGATTGTCATCAAAGACCTGAGTGAGATGAAATTAAGTTTTAATACATTTTGCTTGGAAAATTAGAGACAAAATGTTTAAAATACAAGTAGGAATCATTAGTGCACATATCTTTGTCCAAAAGAATTGCACAAAAAAAAAAGTTAAGAAGATTAAAAAAAAATCAATTGAAAAAAAAGCTAGTATGTTTATTTTCCTGCATATAATTACAAAACACTTTTTAAGGGAAATTCAATCTAAAAAGCAATACATTTTGTATAGAACATGTAAATAAATAATTATAATTACAAATTGGTTATTTTATTCACGTAATTTTTTGTCAAAATGATGGGAATACTGCATCACAAAATTTATTCACATGTGAATAAAAGTTGTGAAGAAAATCAACATAGATTAAAGGGAAAATCCAAACCACTTGAATTCCAAAATCCCATATAGTGATTAGCAGTTGTGAATATCGCTACTCAATTAGTGAAAATCATTACTTAAATAGAAAAAAATCTTCTATATAAGATTTTGAATTTCATATGGCATTTTTTCTGGATTTTCCCTATGTTAAAACAAGTTTCATGTTTGTAAACATGATTACTATGAAACTTTTAAAGATAAATTTAAACATCAATCCATTTTTTTGCCTTAAAAATGTAGATAAATTATATATTATAAAAATGTTGACTATGATTTTTATGATAAAGCTGTTAAGGTCTAATTTTGCCTTGCAACTGTTAAAAAATTATTGTTGACTATTTATATTTTTAACTACCACAGGGGAAATTACTTATTTTTCAAATCTTTTGAAGTAGTCCCTCCATCCCTTATTATTATAAACTTCAAATGACTATTTTGTGTTTACTAAGAAAATTAATAAAATCAGTTAGAAGCAATAATTATGCTAGAAATATTACTTGTTTTCTCATTATACCTTTATTATAAAAGATAAAAGAGAATGTGTAGGGGATGAGATAATGAGAGAAAATATAGCAAATAAGAGTTAGTAAATATTAAAGAGAATATATGGTAAAAGATTAACAATTGATAAAATTGGAAAAATGCAAAATGTTTAAACGAACCTAAAATGAAGATTATATTTTAAAACAACCACATTTACAAATTTAAAACTTAGAATTGCAGACGGAGTGAGTTATGTTGATCCAACAAAAACTTTTGGGTACTTGAATCTCTTTGACAAAATCTAACGATACAAAATTTGATCTTAACCGTTTTTTTTTTTTTTTTGCCAGGATCTTAACCGTTTTTTATGACAAAAGAAATGACTAAGTTCAGTACAAATTACTTGTTACTCAAAAGTGAAGATAAAAATCACAGAACATCGTACAAATATTGTTCGTAACAAATTGAGGAGTCATGTTAAGAAAGAAGTATCTATTTCTTATACAAAGGCCAACCTTAACAAAAATATTGGCAATCGCATTAGATCTTTAAAAAGTATATATTGTATTCAAACAAATCAATCACGTCTCACCATCTCTTTAATACACAGCTCAACTATGGATAACATTACTTAGATGTTATATCATTGTTAACACTGTTAACACTATCATTGTTAACACTATTAACACTATTGACAAGTAGTTGGTGACTAGATTCAAAAGTATTTTCAAACCGATATCCCAAGTATAATTCATTCTTTTATGTAATGCCTTTAATGGGAGGGCAATTTGAAGCGGTTAACGATCTAAGATTGGATTATTCGTAAACATAGAACATTGTCCAAATAAAATAGTGTCTAAACTCTTCTAACTAGAGTGTGAACACAATGATGAGAGGTGATAAAAAGCCGTCATCAATCAAAGAACCTTCTAGAGCACTGAATTTGGTTTTCTAATGTCGCTATTATTCAATCTGTTGTCATATTAATTACCTCCCATCAATGTTATAAATGACTAAATGAACCGGCTAAATTCTTAACCTGGACAAAGTCAAAGTTGACTATTGAGGTACATTCAACATATTTTAATTATATAATCAATATGACATAATATGATATTTAAAATACCTAACAGAATCATCTCGTCCTTCATTATAACTCATCACCAGTTGTATGTAACAACTCATCACAATTATGAGGCCGCAATACAAGCAAATTTATACTATAGTCAAACATACACATTCAATTTCAGTCCCAAAAAAAAAAAAACATACACATTCAGCAAAACATATATCAGGTATAGATTTAAATATATAGTAACATAGCTCTGCTCTATTTTTGCGGGTATTTTTTTTGCCACATATCATACGTACGCCTTTTCACGTTCCTATATTCTGATTGAACTGCGCATATAAATTGCAGTAATAATCGAAAATGAAATCATTACACACACACACACACACACATATAGGGTTAAAGGCCACATCTGCCTTGGAAGTATGTACAGTGGATAACATCTGTCCCGGAAGTATTTTTTGGTCCAATTTTGCCCCAGAAATGTTCAAAATGTATCAGATTCACCCTTTACCTTTAAAAAGCTCACGTTGACTGTTAAATAGTTGACGTTGACCGTTAATATTTTGACGGTAAAGGGCGAATATGATACATTTTACACACTTTTAGGGCAAAATTGAATCAAAAAATACTTTCGAAGCAAATGTGATCCACCATACACACTTCCGAAGCAAATATGACCTTTAACCCATATATATATATATATATTCCTTCATGTTTAAACTATAAGAAATCTTCTAAAAACATTGTCCAAAATATAAGAGGTTAACATGATAATCAATAGTTGTTTTCCATTTTTACCTCTTGTAGGAGAGATAGGGGTTACAAATAATAAAAATATATTTGAAAATCACATTTTTTTAATGAAGGTAAGTAAAATAAATTTTATCAATTTAAGACATTAGATGAATTATATTAACTAGCATATTTTTGTTGCGTGAATTAGTTAACAATGCCTTATATTTTAGATACAAGGGAATACACAAATAGAAGATTCTAGATACTCTGGTTGGTCCTTGATATATGACCTGACCTATTTGGATATTTAATTTTTGTCATAAACGTGGGACATATTTATACTTTTTTATCAACTTTTTCTAAATTACCTCCTATTAATTTTCTCTCAACAATAATCAAATGAAAGAAATCGTGGGATTTAAGAAATATGATTAAGTAATTTAAAAATATATATATCATATTAACTAATTTAATTAACCTACTTGATTTAAAGTAGGTAAATAAGTTATATGCTTATGATAGAGGATTGAAGGGAGTATAAATATGTTTTGATACTAATTTAATAGCGAGTAATAGTTACCCACTATTTTGGCAAAAAAAAAAAAAAAAAAGTAGTTACGCCCATTACTGTCAAGAGAACTCTTGCATTCAATGTTATTATGGTGACACTAATTATTCCTCACTCTGAACAATGTTGCAATTTAATGCGGGTCAGCTAGCACTTAGTGTATATGTGTTGTGTGCGTATACATATATAAATATAAAGACCGCACCAAACGAAGAATGAGAAATGCACTTCAAAGTGTCTGTTTTATTTCAAAGTGATCTTGATGGATTCATTGTGGATCAGATTCATGTTTGCAATAGTGGCTTCACTCTTTTCAATTCTTACGCCTATCTCTGTTGGTAAGCTCTCTTCAAACACATTGCCCAAAAATCTCTTCTTTAAACGTAGTTCTTTTTTCTCATATGAAATAATACTATCATTTTATAAGATATAGTTTCATTCAAGTAAAGATCTTTATTTTTAATTAGATAGCTCTTCTTATCAATTTAGAGATCATTTCGATTTCATTAGTAAAAGAATCAAAATATTACTCATTGATCAATCAAAAGAGAGATTCAATAATAAAAAGAATGATCAATTCTCTCCAATTGAGCTTTAATATTTGTGTGTAGAATTTCCTTTAATTTTGCATTCATGATAATATATCTCTAAACTATATGTGTATTCCAATATGTGGCAAGTTGTATATAAAATAATGGATTAGCTTTTGCCATGGAAGTTATATACTCCCTCGTCTCAATATGTAAGTGCCCAAAATTTAAATGAGGTTATCTCTTTTTATGAGAGTTTGTCTAGATTTGTCATAATTTAATAATTTTTTTCTATTTTATCTGTCATTATTCTCTTTCTTGACATTCTCTATCATACTCATTTCTATCATTATTATCATATTTCTTTCTTTTATATAATCCATTATAAATAAGGGCAAATTCGATAAAACAAAATTATTCAGATATATTCATCATTTTCAACAATTTTCTTAATCCATGTGATTTTGCCATTTGAGCTTTTATAGATAGGAATGGAGGGAATATATGTACAAGTTCAAGGGTCTATTTGCATAAGCATTATTCAAGTTCCCACAAATTAAACCCCATCTTAAAGCACAAAATGATAGTAACTACTCCCTCCGATCCATCCGAGATAATTAATATGGGAATTTTTTTATCCACAATATAAGAGGTTACATATAAAAGTTAATTAAGCTAATAAATGTTTGGTTTCTATTTTTTTTCCCTTGCATATCAAATGTAAAGGGAAGAGAGAGTATATAAGGGTAAAATTGGAAAATCACGATTATTTTACCTATAATAAATGATTCCCACTATGTTTTTATGATTTGTGAAAAATAGTTGACTACCTCTTATAATATGAATTGGAGTGGAATACTACAATATTAACGCAAACACACCCAAATCTCGTCAAACCTAAAGCAAATGATCAATTGAGACTTCGCTATGCGTAGAAACAACTCTAGCCGTTATCGGAGCATTCGAGGGTATCCAATATCATGTTTTAAACGTTTGACATTTGGCAGCATTTATGACAATTTTGTGCAATTAAGCATACACATAATTACAAACATGCATATATGTGTAATTTTTTGTCATATTTAAGTTTGATTTTAAATTCCATTAAATGATAATATTTAACCCTTATCTGATCCAAATTAAACACATAAGGTGGCATCGGTGTAAATTATGGTCGTGTTGCAAACAACCTTCCTCCTCCACCGCAAGTAATAGACCTTTACAAGAGATGCGGCATTCAATCACTTCATCTTTTTGATCCAAGCCATGATGCACTAGAAGCTCTAAGAGGCTCAAACCTTAAAGTAACAGTTGGAGTTAAAAACGAAGACCTTCAAACCCTAGCTTCAAGTCCACAAGCAGCCAGCCAATGGGTGAGTGCCAACGTGGCACCTTATGAAAATGACGTCAGCATCCAATGGATCACAGTGGGGAATGAAGTCATCCCAGGAGCTGAAGCTACATCAGTGCCACAAGCCATGCAAAACATTCAAAATGCCATAAACTCCATAGTAGGCCCAACAAGTGGTATCAAAGTAACAACAGCCATGTCCATGGCTGGACTTAGAAATGGATACCCTCCATCAAATGGTGTGTTTTCAGATGAGATCTTGGAAATAATGAAAAGGGTATCAAGTTTTCTTGCTCAAACAGGAGCACCTCTCATAATCAATGCATATCCTTACATGGCTTATGCATCAGATCCACAGCATATTTCATTTGAGTATGCAACTTTTCAAGCCGTGGATCCTGTGGTAGATGGAAATTTGAAATATTTTAGTCTATTTGAAGCTATGGTTGATGTAGTTAATGCAGCAATGGAGAAGATAGGATTTGGGAATGTGACTATTTTTGTTGGTGAGACAGGGTGGCCTACAAAAGGGAATGAACCACTTACAAGTGTGGAGAAAGCTCAGACGTATAATCAAAAGCTTCTAGGTTTTATACAGAGTGGTAAGGGTACTCCAAGAAAGCCAGGACAAGCTGTGGATGCTTTCATATTTGCTATGTTCAATGAGGACCAAAAGGAAGGGATTGTGGAGCAAAATTGGGGAATATTTAATCCTGATATGAGTCATGTTTATCCTCTTTTCAATTGTTAATTTTTCTTCGGGATCAAAATTTGATAAAGAAAGTTAAGTATTTTGGTATATTACAATACAAGTTTTGTTTTTGTAATCAATGTTACATGTTGTCTCTGTTGACATTTGACATTAAATTATGTCTTTAAAGTGGGATCAATGGCAAAAGATAAAACAATCGATTAATAATATCTTAAACGAATAGGTTCTAATTCTGATCAAGTACAAAATTACCTCTAAGTTAAGAATTACCTATTTGTCAAGAAATTTCTCACCTTCTATATTCTATATATGATGATGACTCCTTACTTTTCTTTGAAAGCAAGTGCTAAAATTCTCTTGGGTATGTATGCCCGATGGTCTGGTCAAGATAGCAATAAATCAAAGTCATTCTTGATTTTTACTCCAAATGTTCCTTACTCTCAAAAACTTCATTTCTCAAATTTTTTTGGATTTTGATTTGAGTCTAAATGAGGGAAGTACCTTGGAACATGTATAATAGACCTTGGATGAAATAAATCAATCATTTACCAGCAGATCATTAGCTCAATTGAGAAAAGAACAAGCTCATGACAGTCTAAGCTTTTATCTCAAGGCTAGAGTTGGGAATCAGGGCCGGTCCTTCAAGGGCCAGGGCTTTAAAAGAGCCAGCCCGAAAAGCCCGGGTAGTGCAAATATCCTTATTTTTCAAAGCCCGGCCCTCGAATGGTCGAGCTCAAGACCGGCCCGGCCCGATTAACGCTTATACAATATTTTTTTAATCTTTTCCCTAGAAAAAATTAAAGCAATAAAATCCTTATTATCAACACAAATATCAATACAAACACCAACAAGTAACAAACACTAAGAAATTATCAAACAATGATAAATATTGTCCATATTTTTAAATAAGTCACACAAAATATATGTTTACCTTTAATTAATTGTTTTAATAAATATTGTCAATATTTTTAAATAAGTCACTCTCTAAGAAATTATCAATCACTGAGAAATATTGAGAATTAGATATTATAGTTTTGGGAAAATTTTAGAAAAAGATCTCGAATTACCAAAAGGACACTTTGATACAGCGAATTTCGGAAATGACCAGTTATTACAATTTCGTACAGTGACTGAATTGTCCTTTAACAAATTTAAAGGAAAAGTCGAAAATACCCCTGGTTCAATTATTTTTAATAATGGGCCGCAGCCGGGCCCACCCCGCCACATGGCAGCCCCCCAACATGCCACGTGGCAGTATGGGAGGAACCAAAATAAATGGAAAGTGGAGGGGGTGGGAATCGAACCCACCCCTTCCACATGTTGGCTTGGTGGTAAAACCACCAAGCCAACATGTGTGTATGTTATATACTCCCTCCGTCCCTTATTATAAGAGCCAAATAGGTAAAATCACACATATTAAGAAAGTAGTTGAGAGAAATAAATATGTTTGAAATAATTTTGTTTTCTCAAGTTTGCCCTTATTTATGTAAGAGAGAGAAATGTGATAATAGTGTTATAAATGAGTATTAAAGAGAATGTGAATAGAGAGAATAATGATGGGTAAAATAGGAAAAAGTTCATTAAATACTTTGACAATTTGTGAAAGGCTCTTATAAAAAGGGACAAAATCATTCAAATTTTTGGCTCTTATATATAGGGACGGAGGGAGTATATTGCAAACAATATATATTCCATGTTTTATTCGTTCTCAGAAACGTTCAAGGTATTCCCAACTTCGCATAAGGGATTCCCAACTTTTGTTAAGAGATTCCCAACATGTATATTACCATTTACCAACTTCCAAAATACTTTACCAAATCTTCCTCCTTGTTACCAGAAACGTTCAAGGGATTCCCAACTTCTCATAAGGGAATCCTAACTTCTATTAAGGGATTCCCAACATGTGCATTACCATTTACCAACTTCCAAAATACTTTACCAAATCTTCCTCTTTGTTACCAGAAACGTTCAAGGGATTTCCAACTTCTCATAAGGGATTCCCAACTTTTGTTAAGGGATTCCCAACATATACATTACCATTTACCAACTTTCAAAATACTTCACAACTTCTCGTAAGGGAATCCCAACTTTTGTTAAGGGATTCCCAACTTTTGGAAGTTGGTAGATGGTAATGTAGATGTTGGGAATCCCTTAACAAAATTTGGGAATCCCTTATGAGAAGTTGGGAATCCCTTGAACGTTTCTGGTAACAAAGAGGAAGATTTGGTAAAGTATTTTGGAAGTTGGTAAATGGTAATGTACATGTTGGGAATCCCTTAATAGAAGTTGAGATTCCCTTATGAGAAGTTGGGAATCCCTTGAACGTTTCTGGTAACAAGGAGGAAGATTTGGTAAAGTATTTTGGAAGTTGGTAAATGGTAATGTACATGTTGGGAATCCCTTAACAAAAGTTGGGAATCCCTTGAACGTTTCTGGTAACAAAGAGGAAGATTTGGTAAAGTATTTTGGAAGTTGGTAAATGGTAATGTAGATGTTGGGAATCCCTTATGAGAAGTTGGGAATCAATTGAACGATTCTAGTAACAAGGAGGAAGATTTGGTAAAGTATTTTGGAAGTTGGTAAATGGTAATGTACATGATGGGAATCCCTTAACAGAATGGACGTTTCTGGTAACAAGGAGGAAGATTTGGTAAAGTATTTTGGAAGTTGGTAAATGGTAATGTACATGTTGGGAATCCCTTAACAAAAGTTGGATTCCCTTATGAGAAGTTGGGAATCCATTGAACGTTTCTGGTAGTAAGGAGGAAGATTTGGTAAAGTATTTTGGAAGTTGGTAAATGGTAATGTACATGATGTGAATCCCTTAACAGAATGGACGTTTCTGGTAAAAAGGAGGAAGATTTGGTAAAGTATTTTGGAAGTTGGTAAATGTAATGTACATGTTGGGAATCCCTTAACAAAAGTTGGATTCCCTTATGAGAAGTTGGGAATCCAATGAACGTTTCTGGTAGTAAGGAGGAAGATTTGGTAAATATTTTGGAAGTTGGTAAATGGTAATGTACATGTTGGGAATCCTTTAACAAAAGTTGGGATTCCCTTATGCGAAGTTGTGAATACCTTGAACGTTTCTGAGAACGAATAAAATATAGAATATATATTGTTTGCAATATATTAACATACACACATGTTAGCTTTATGGTAAAACCACCAAGCCAACATGTGGACACCCCCTCCACTTTCCATTTATTTTGGCTCCCCCCCCACAGGCCACGTGGCAGTGTGGACCCCGTCGGCGGCCGGTGGTGGTGGGTGGCGGCAACCCATTATTAAAAAAAATAATTGAACCAGTGGCATTTTCGACTTTTCCTTTAAATTTGTTAAAGGACAATTCAGTCACTGTACGAAATTGTACTGACTGGTCATTTCCAAAATTCGATGTATCAAAGTGTCCTTTTGGTAATTCGAGAGTCTTTTTCTGGAATTTTCTCTATAGTTTTTTACCTTTAAATAATTATTTTATTTTGTAGTTGTTATTTTTTAAAAAAGAAAATATATATGACTGGCTAAAAGGGCTGAGAAGCCCTTGGCCCTACAAAGCTAGCATGTTAAGTCCGATTCCCTTCTAAAGCCTCCAAAATCAACCTTGACAATAGCAAATATCCATGTTTTGGCTTGTCTCAACATTCCCCAGTCTGTTTGTGATAAGATTGATTCTTGCTATGTCAATTTGTTTTGGGATTCCTCTAGAAACAAGAGAAAGGTTAATCTTTTGTGTGAAGATTATATTTTCCAACCTATTGATAAAGGAGGATTAGGGTTACGCCAATCTAAGATTAAAAATCAAGCTCTAATGGCCAAAGCATTTTGGAGGATCTTGACAGCAGAGCCCCATTCCTTATTGGCTAACATCTAGAGGTTAAATACATTGATCTCAAGTCTACATCAATTATCAAGCTGCCATATAATTATTCTCATATTTGGAAAGGCATAGTCGATATTGCTAATATAATTATTATCTTGGATAGATTGAGATGGAACGTGGGTAATGGGGCTTCAATACCAATCAAACTCTGCCTATGGCGGCCCATGTAGTTTGATCTCAACTCAGTTGAACATTTTCACAAAGTTTCTGATCTATTAATGCATGCCTTTTCCTCATGGGATCCTATAAGATGGAACCAGCCTCTAATTTGCAACTTATACCCACACCATATCTCTATGGAAATTTTCAACATTCCTTTGTCATTTTTCAACTCACCAGATAGCCATCAATGGATTGGCAACAACTCAGGATCATATTCTGTCAGGAAGGTGTCTGCATCCTCTCCTCTTACTTGAATCTAGGTGAAAGTAATGCTAACTCCTTATGGTCAGAAATTTGGAATTTCAACATTCCAACCAAATATATCCTCCTCTTATGGAAGTTACTAAATAATGCTCTGGCTACTTGTGATACCTTAATAAAGCATCATCTTAATATTTCAGGGTTATGTTCTTTTGGCTGTGATGATGAGGAAACTTTATATCACATTTTCTTCTTATGTTATTTCTTAAGAGCCATTTGGTTTGGTTCCTAAAATATAAGAATATAATCATGTGATGAACTTTCGAGGTCTTAAAAACTGGCTTATGAAAATTTTTAAAGATCTCCACCACCCTAACCAATTATGAACCTTGATTTTAATCAATGTCATCTATTGGCAAAGGAATGCTTTATTGCATCAGGGTATAATGATTAGTCCCCTCCCTGTGATTGAGAAGTTAGTGGACTTATCTCTTATATAGATTTGGCATTTTCAACAAATGCGCCCCGTGGGGTGAAATCATCTCAAACTTCTGTTCTTCTATGAAGCATCATATCTATCAACAAGGATGAAACATTTGTTTACAGAAGTTTAATATGTTAATTAAATCTGTTTGCAAAGCACATGTAATTGAATTCCTTTGGAAAAATATAAGCAATCCTGGACCCTCATTCTTTTATAAATATTTGTGAGCAACCTTACTATGGATATTAACTATAACTTCCTCAATCAGAACTCTGGGTCAGATTTAATCATCACTTGTGTTAACAAGAAATTCTTCAGCACATCACCCAGACCAAATCTTGCTAGCTCCATCATATGGCAAGAGAATTTAGCTTTGTTAGGCGATTTTAAATGGGAAAATTAATTAGAGGTCCCTGGGAGGACACATAATATTAGAAAAGTCCCACTAAATTCCCAAATTAAAGTAGGGTCCCAAGGGACCTCATTTGTATTATGTTCCATATCCAAAATACCATTTTGCCCTCCTTATTATAATTGCCCTTGTGTAAATGCAAAAGTCTGAAACCAATTCACTGTGACTCACTCTCCCTCCAGCACTCACCAACATGACGTGGTCAGCGAGTTCAAGAGCACTCACCAACATCTCTCCTTCATCCATCATCCATCTTCCATTTTCGTCCAACTAAAATCATGGAATCTGATTTTCGTCCAACATCTCTTCCATCTTCAACTAGTGGTATGTTGAGAAAATCAATTTCCCATGTTTGTTAGGAATTTGATTTTGGGATGAATGTTTTAAAACAAATGTCAAAAATTTCCATATAAATGTAATTTTGGTTGAATGTTTGAACATAAAACATGCTTATACCTTTGTCTTAGTGATTTTTTGTTGCATTTATTTTGTAAGTTGGTTTCTCATTAGTTGTTGATGAGGGATTGGGTTAGTGCTATGTTTAGGGGTGTATAAACTCTGTTTTTTCGTCCAAAAACAGGGGAAATCCGAAAAGGCTGTAGCTTTTTCTCGGTTTTCACATCAGTTGAAATTCGTGTTGTCGTCAGAGCTCAAATAGTTGTTATTGCAGGTCATTCAGTTGTAAATAACAACTTTCTGGAAGACAGTTGAAATTTTGAATGAATTTTATTGGGGATGGGTTTTGTGCTCTGCTATGTTGTTCTAAGACATGGGTGAAGTAAAAGGTTGAAGCTTTGTTGGGTTAACACCAATGTCTTAGTATTTTAATAATGTGTTTTCATTACTTTAATATAAAGTTGTCACAGATGCTCATTAAGTCGTTATATCTGGTCATTTACTTGTGAATAACAATGTTCCTGTGCAGGATAAATGAGAAGATGGCGGGGACATCAGGGAAGCATGTAATATGTTTGCTGCATACGGGTGGACGATTTATAAATGGTGAAGAAGGTGAGATGCAATATGTGGGGGGCAGTACCATATCAAGAACCATAAAGGAAAACACTACTTATGGAGAATTGAGAACAATTGTAGCATCAATTGTTGGAGAGAAAGCTAGGGGAATAACCATGAAATTTAGAGTATGCTTTGATGATACAACAACTTATGTGGACCTTGTAGATGATGAAGGAGTGGAACATTTCATCAACTTTAACATAGAAATCGGTCATATATTTGTATGTGAGTGTGTGGATGACAATACACAACCAACCGGAGATTATGGAAGGAATGACGAAAATACGTAAGTTGTAATTATAGTTTCAATTTCAACTTAGATAATATGTTATGACTCATTGATGGACACATTGTGAAAAGATGTTATTATTAACAGAATGTGTTGTAATTCCTGTAGGATGGATTGTTTGACTGGAGGTTCAAATGGTTTGCCTATGTCTCAAATGATATTGGTTAATGAAGAGTCGCAATCAAATGGACATATTGCAGTACAAATGATTCCAACACCAACACCAGAGATGAATTCCACAAAATGGAGGGACTTGTATATTGGAGTAGGGAAACATTTTCTCAATGCGAACGATGCTCGACAAACTCTATACAAGTACAGCATAGCTCATAAGTTTGCATATCGATTTGTGAAGAACAACAAACAAAATATTATAGCAAAGTGCATGGTTGAGAAATGCCCTTGGTACATAGGGGCATATGAATTGAGCAAAGGTGCTGAGTTTCTAGTAGTAAGGAAATTCATTGATGAGCATAAACATAATGCGCAAGATAACCTGGTTGTAGGTCACTCAACAAGGACAAAGTTGACATCATCACTAATGGTTGATTGTTTGAGAGATAATATAAACAAGAGTGCTGGTGAAATTAGGAAAGACATGTACAGGGAGTACGGTGTGCGGTTGAATTACAGTCAAGCTTATTGGGGAAAAGCAAGAGCCTTAAATGAACTTCAAGGTAGTGAAAAAGATTCTTACAAGCTAATTCCATGGATTTGTCAGAGGCTAAATGAAAGTGATCCAGACACGGTTGCTTTATGGGAAGATTCAGATGATGACAGGTTTGAGCGGCTATTCATTGCTTATTATCTGCTTGTGCGTATGATGCTGACAATGAAATGTTTCCACTAGCATATGCAATAGTAAGTGGGGAAAATAATGATAATTGGGGTTGGTTTCTTGAGAATGTCAAAGGAATGACAAGAGAGATGGAGATAACAATTGTGTCAGACCGAAACCCTGCCATTATTTCAGCAGTGCGTGATATATTCGGTAGTGAAAGACATGCTTATTGCTACAGGCATGTTAAAGAAAACTTCAGTGCAGAATATGTTAGAATCAACAGAGGCAAGACAAGGATCAAAGGCCAAAAGAAGGTGGATGCGTTGAAGTTGCTCGATGCAATTGCTTATGCAAGACATGGACATGACTTTGATAGTGCTATGGAAAAACTAAGACTGTTTTCTCCTGAATTGGCTGAATGGGTTGAGACACAAGGAGATGTAGAAAAATGGGCTATAAGCAAGTTTGGTTTCAAAAGATGGGATAATATCACAACAAATCTTGCAGAGTCATTTAATGCTTGGATTTTGCAACAGAGGAAGCATAATGTGTTTACTTTCATACATGAGCATCGTGAGAAGTTGGCTACCAAAATGGTTGCGAGCAAAATGGCAACAACAAATTGGGAAAATGGAGTCGGCCCAAACACAAATGAAAAGTTAATGGAGACAGTAAGTAAAGCAACAAATATGTATGTGAAATTTTATGGAGGTACTTTGTATGAAGTTCACATCTTAGTTGATCATAGACTTGTCACGCTTGTTGTAGATATTGGTAAACATGAATGCACTTGTTTAGCATGGCAGATGAGTGGATTACCTTGCGTACACGCATGTGCAGCCATTAAGCTTCATCATGGTAATGTCTGCATGTTTGTTGACGATTGCTTCAAGCTGTCCACACAATTGAAAATATATGAAAACAGCATGATACCAATTGCAACACATGATTGTCCATGTCCAAGCAACTTAACTGAGACACAACTGATGACTGGAAAGTTCTTGAAGCCTCCTATAACAAAATGACCAGCAGGACGACCAAAGAGGAAGAGAATAGAGTCACAATTTCAAAACAAACATGTCTACCATTGTGGAAGATGCCATGAGGCTGGACATACCGCCAAAACGTGCAAGAATCCAAATCCAACCTAATGTGTTGGATATATGTGTGGCGTTAATTTTTTGTATATGTTTGCCACTTTTTGTAAATGTCATTGTTTTGTAAATGACACACACAACCCTCATGCTTGTTTTGGAGAGGGTGTGAAACTAGTGTATAGTGGCTAATTTTTTGTTGGACTACTTGTCCATGAATTGTAACTAGTGCTGAATGGCAAGTAAGTTCGCCATGAATGGTAAGTTGTCTTTAATGACAAATGTGAAATGATTGTGTTATAACTGATTCTGTTATGAAACTTGTTATGATTGCCCAAAAGATTGTTATACATGCCCAGAAGGTTGTTATGGACAGGCCAAACGTTGTTATAATGATAATGTCCTGTTGTATATGTGTTGGTCATAATCTTGCTATATATAACAAAGGTAATCCCATTTTCAGTTATCCCTGTGCTAAAAGTGGGACTTTCAAGAAATTAAATGACTTGTGACAGGTGCCCAATAAGTTGTTACCCATGGTCAGAATGTTGTTAAAGACAGCCTAGAAGTTGTTAGTGGTAAAAATTTTTACACATTGTCAGTCGTGCCCAATTACTTGTTACTAATGCCCAATAGCTTGTTACGCGTTGCCCAAAAGTTGTTACGATGGAAATCCACTTTCAGTTATCCCTGTGCTAAAAGGCAAATTTCAAGAAATTAAATGACTTGTGACAGGTGCCCAATAAGTTGTTACCCATGGTCAGAATGTTGTTAAAGACAGCCCAGAAGTTGTTAGTGGTAAAATTTTTTACACATTGTCAGTCGTGCCCAATTACTTGTTACTAATGCCCAATAGCTTGTTACGCGTTGCCCAAAAGTTATTACGATGAAAATCCACTTTCAGTTATCCCTGTGCTAAAAGGCAAATTTCAAGAAATTAAATGACTTGTGACAGGTGCCCAATAAGTTGTTACCCATGGTCAGAATGTTGTTAAAGACAGCTCAGAAGTTGTTAGTGCTAAAATTTTTTACGCATTGTCAGTCGTGCCCAATTACTTGTTACTAATGCCCAATAGCTTGTTACGCGTTGCCCAAAAGTTGTTACGATGGAAATCCACTTTCAGTTATCCCTGTGCTAAAAGGAAAATTTCAAGAAATTAAATGACTTGTGACAGGTGCCCAATAAGTTGTTACCCATGGTCAGAATGTTGTTAAAGACAGCCCAGAAGTTGTTAGTGCTAAAATTTTTTACACATTGTCAGTCGTGCCCAATTACTTGTTACTAATGCCCAATAGCTTGTTACGCGTTGCCCAAAAGTTGTTACGATGGAAATCCACTTTCAGTTATCCCTGTGCTAAAAGGCAAATTTCAAGAAATTAAATGACTTGTGACAGGTGCCCAATAAGTTGTTACCCATGGTCAGAATGTTGTTAAAGACAGCCCAGAAGTTGTTAGTGCTAAAACTTTTTACACATTGTCAGTTGTGCCCAATTACTTGTTACTAATGCCCAATAGCTTGTTACGCGTTGCCCAAAAGTTGTTACGATGGAAATCCACTTTCAGTTTTCCCTGTGCTAAAAGGCAAATTTCAAGAAATTAAATGACTTGTGACAGGTGCCCAATAAGTTGTTACCCATGGTCAGAATGTTGTTAAAGACAGCCCAGAAGTTGTTAGTGCTAAAAAATTTTACACATTGTCAGTTGTGCCCAATAACCTGTTACTTAAGGCCAATAACTTGTTATACATGGTCACAATGTTCTTACAAACAGCCCGCCCAAAAGTTGTTACACAAAGTTAAAATTCACATAACTTATACAAATTGTCTTCCACCCTAAAACTTGTTAATAAAAGTTACTACCAAAAGGCCTAAAAATTGCTACATAAGGTCAACATCTATTTCTTCCTCTTTCTTGAGATGTCTTCCACCCTAGAAAGGACATTTTGTCCATGCAAATTGTTCTCGTGTGTGATGAGCCACCAGAGGCATTCAACCTTAATTTCACGGATATCATCTTCTGAGTACTTTGGCATCGTGTACCCTTCATCGTACTCCGAACCATCCCAAGCCTGTAACCATGATAGAACATGAACACCACAAGAATCCCTGCAAGGATACCACCATATTTAAGCTTACAACAAGCACACTTGTTCAAAATAACCAACAAAGAAAATACTTACGTATCAGCTTGTAAATGTACTTTTGCCCAATGAACGCGTTTTTCATTCTTATCAATTCGATCTAAAAGTTCTGGCTTAACCATCTGAATTATGTCCATCAAGCATTCTCTCTGCATAAGTAAGCATATATAGTTCATATTCAAGGCACAAAGATATCGCATCTCAACTTAACATCATAAAGTTACAAATTCAGATAGCACACTCACAGCTTCATTAAACAGTTCTTGGTAAAGACCTGGTACTAACAAGGGAAAGAAATTACATAGGGATAAAGAACCTTACACATTGGGTAGCTAGGCGATCTTTTAGTTTGAACATGTCCTTACATGCTTTACTTTTTTTCTTATAGTATTTAGGCTCCTCACCTTTCTTCTTCAGTTCTTCATCCATCTGTAACCCTATATAAGTCAAGTTGTCCACATAGGAATCAAGGGCATAGAAGCGCATGTTCTTGGTCTCTATCACATAACAAAACCAGTGGTCATCGTGAAGCACTGGAGCAAAAATAAATTCTACATCACCAAGGTTGTATCCAATGTTTTGAGGCATGAACTTTTTTGCATGTTTTACCCATGACCAGCGTAAGGGATTTTTCACAATATTTTCCATGAAAAATGGGCAAAATATGTGCCTGGAGACTTTTCCAAACTTTTCCATTTGATCCCCAACCATAGTCGCCACGGTCATTGCCATAAACTACATTAAGAACAAATAAAAACTGTTACAAAACAACAATATATTATAACATTTAAATAACGAAAAACATTTAAGGTCTCTTACTGTGTTGCTAATCCATCCACCGTCATAAAGACAATGAAGCTCACCACGTGATAAGTGGAATCCAAACATTTCAACAAAGACACTGATGAAAATAGTTGTGGCAAAATATCAGTCTCAAATACTCCATAAACTAAATGTAGGATATATTATAAAATACATGACATGGGACACATTAACTTACTCTTTACCCTCTTTAACACTGCATTTTGTAGTGCAAAACTGATATAGCCTCTCCTTATCATCATTTATTCTCTTCCTCTTACCCTTGCGTTCAGGTATCAACCAAAACGGACTTCCTATTGCTGGCTTCTTCTCTCTTTTAGACCTTCGTGGTTCTTTTTCCTTTTCCTTCTCTTCTTTCTCTTCATCTGAAACATTATGCCCTCCATTCATGTCATTGTCATCCTCATCATCATCTGATTGAGTGTCCACTTCACCCCTCACCTCCTCCTCTTCCTCCTCCTCTTTCTCCTCCTCCTCATCAGTTTCCACGGTATGCATTTCATCACCATCTTCCTTTAGTTCATGGTCCCCTCCTTCATCATTCTCTATATGTGAGGTATTAGCCGCCTCATTACTGCCCCCCAATAACATCTCTTCTATAGCCATCAACTCCTCGCCTACAAATGTCATAATTTTATGGTAGGCCTTCCGAATGACCTGAAAAAGTCACATCAAATTAAAACCACATTAAACGCCTTTATATTATCATACTACAAACAAAACTAAACAATTAGAACGTTGCTTCACTTACAGGGTGATTAAAGTCCGATTCATGCTTTACAAAACTTTTTTTCCTTCTCCCATGCAATATACCTTTCCTATTGCGCTTCTCTTCCTTCACCATCTCATGCACCCTCTTGTAAGTCCAAAAGGATAGAGCATGCTCATAAGAAATCGCCTTATCTTTGCCAAGACAATAGTTTTGAAGACCATAAATCTGCACATTATTTTAATGACAAGTCATAAGGAAGCAAATGGCAACATTTACACAATCATATCATAATTAACAAACATTACACACTTACCATTAGGATGTATATGCAACCGTCCACATTTCTCCTTTTATCGACCTTTCCTTTCCTTAACTCCTTCTGATAATCATCAATTGACTTGCAAAGTACGTCCAATACAAGTGATGACCAATCAAAATTTGCCAAACAATTTGCTGTCAAGACCATGATCTTCAATATATGATTGCTCACTCTAACATCTGAACTGGGACACAAAAAGATCCCCATTGCATACAAAACAAATAAGAATTCGAAGTCCTTATCTTTCTCATCCATTTTGATTAGCCATTCTCCTATTGTCTTGTACGCGACTTTGCCGTACACTTTTTTATATTCATTCAAAACTGTATTTTCATCATCCACCATCTCTACCTTAATTTTGTTTCCCTCACAAGGTATTCCCATTAAATCATGCACATTTTCTGCAATGATTTGCATTGGAGTGTCTCTTATGCACATTACCTTTGTTCGAGGGTTGAAGGCACACATCAACTCCCCACAATATTCTCTCAAAATTGAAGGACAACACACCTCAACCAGTTTATCAAACCCTATCTTTTTCAACCTATTCATCAGCACCTTACTACTTTTCACATGATTGCAAACGTTTATCAATTGGTTAGGGGCACACCTTATGTGAAAAGGAACCCTATATGCCTCACAATCTAACTTACGAACCCTTACTTTACTAGCTTCTTCACTATATGCCTTCTTCGTCTTCTCGGGCAACCTTGCCCATGCCTTTTTTAACTCTTTATTGCGGGACTCTAATGATTTGTTTTTCCCCGGGTTTTCCTTATAAAACTTCTTGGTAAAGAGTGAAAACGCAGTGATTTTCAATTGATCTCTACTTTCCCTTCCTTTAACCATTCTCTTAACCTAAAATAGATAAGACAAAAATTATAACAAAGCTCAAATAACCATATCTCTAATTGCATTTGAGTTACCATAAAGGTTCAAAGTGCTAATGTAATAATCACAAGACCATTGTAAACCAGCCGTAACATGATAAAAATATGAACATATGCATAAAAAAGGTACATATGTATTATAAATATAAATATAGATTCCTGAAAACCAATGAATTAATTGCAATTAATTGCCTCAAATTGTAAATTTTCGTACACCTTCCACTAAGTATTGCAGGACCTTTCTTACATGTAATTTCACTCTATCAAGTAATAGAGACAGAAACTACCCGATATAGACTGAACCAATACGGATATAGACTGAAGAAGAAGATCCCTAAGATCAACGTTTGCTATTCTTGTATCATTGAAGTGGGTAACGACAAAGGTGACCTATAAAAACAAATCATACACAATTCAAGAATCCATGGATAAGAAAGAGACAACAACCACTATTTTTTTTTAGTAACAGAACAACAACCATTATTAAACCAAAGGTGCAAGTAAGCCATGACGTAATTGCTCATTGATTTGTTTAAGCAAATTACATTCATAACACAAAAATTCCATAATTCAAGCTATTAAAAACTACTCAATCATTGAAACAGAACCTTTTACACAAGCCAACAATAAATCAATATATATATACAGCCTTTTCGGATTTCCCCTGTTTTTGGACGAAAAAACAGAGCTTATACACCCCTAAACATAGCACCAACCCAAACCCTCATCAACAATAAATGAGAAACCATCTTACACAATAAATGCAACAAAAAATCACTAAGACATGGATATAAGCATGTTTTATGTTCAAACATTCAACCAACGCCATTCTAAAGTATAAGCATTAATAAATAACATAAAGAAATGCACAACAACAAAACCAGCATGCCCCCTGATTCAAGACCACCCATTTTTTCCCAATCTTCTTCAACAAAGTGAAAATTTAAAATTTAAAATAAAATCCCAAATCAGTAGGCAACACAAATTAAGCCAAACAATAGGCAACACATACCTGAGCAAATCATAGGCAACACAAATAAAATCCATACGCAACACAAATAAAATCCCTTGCAAAGAGAAATTAAGCCAAACCAGTAGACAACACAAATTAAAGGGGAAAAAACGAGAGGGAACAGATTACGTGAGGGGGAAAACGACCAGTTGAAGATTACATGATTCTCACTATATTCAAAAAAAGTAAACCATACCTGAGCAAACTCGACGGCGTTCGAAAACCCCAAATCTCCGACAACCCTCAGCAACGCACACGATTAGCAGCAACACGGTGGAAAATTTTCGTATCGCAACACGGTGATTGAAAATGAAGATTAGTAGTGAAGATGGATCAGACTTTTTGCCCGAACCAAAGCCTACTCGAGATGACGACTGCTGGCGAAAATCGATGGCAAGGATGGCACACTGAACGACGGCAAAATCTAGGGCTTTTCGGAGAGGAAATGAGTGAAGAAGTATTGCTGGGCGCTGGCTTCGGATCCGAATCACAAAGGGGGTGAAGAAGAATAAGTTGTTTCTTTTTAATTACAGGGGCAAAATGGTCTTTTGGGTTTGGAACATAATAAAAATGAGGTCCCTTGGGACCTTACTTTAATTTGGGCATTTAGTGGGACTTTTCTTATATTATGTGTCCTCCCAGGGACCTCTAATTAATTTTCCCATTTTAAATCTTCCTTAATTCATGTTGTTTCATGTGAATCTTTCTACTCGTATCTTCGTAATTATGTATATGTTGTACTCCCTCCGGTCCTAAATATAAGATCACTTTGACTTTTTTTGTGGAAGTTAAGGAAGCAAATTAAACCACTAAATTATAACATATGTTACATGAAATTAGATTATACTCCCTCCGGTCCTAATTATAAGATCACTTTGACTTTTTTGACTTTTTTTTCAGTAAAAAAAAAGTAGTTTAAGTCCCAAAAAAAATATTTTTTTTCTCAAAACTAATTTATTCTACTTATAAACTAACCCATAAGCTAATTTCATGTGATATATGTTATAATTTAGTGGTCTAATTTGCTTCCTTAACTTCCACCAAAAAAAGTCAAAGTGGTCTTATATTTAGGACTGGAGGGAGTGGGTTAGTTTATAAGTAGAATAAATTAGTTTTAAGGAAAAAAGATTTTTTGTGGGACTGAAACTGCTTTTTTTTTTACTGAAAAAAAAATCAAAAAAATCAAAGTGGTCTTATATAATTAGTACAGGAGGGAGTACATGTTTGTTTTTTTTTTTTTTTGGCCAGAGGAGGGAGTACATGTTTTGGTAACTTGTAGAACCTTTATTATTAATGAATATTATTTTGTCTTTCTCAAAAAAACAAGAATATACCATAATACCCTATATTTATACTATATCTTATTTTTGGTTGTCTACCTGTGACCTATCACAACATTAAAAAACTAAATTATTTACTCAAAAGTATTTTGGTGATTTGACGACTTCCTTTATTCACTCTTACTCATTAATTTACTATGCGCATGATCTTATTTCAACATATGGACTCCGTCATTGTGTCTAGAATTCTGAAAACCATAAGGACATTTTTTCACAGATTTTTCATGCTAGCTATTTGGGTCCATTTTCGACTCTAAAATATGAGTGTTGCACAAAAGGGCTTTAAAGTCCCTTGTATTGCAGTTTAGCTCAGTACTTCTCTTCAGCTTTTTTCCCCTTTATATTTAGGTTCCTATTCCCTTTCATTTTAGTCCTTAAAACTTTCTATTACATTATATTAAGCCTTTCCCTCATTACATTTCTAAGACATCCAAAAGTTTAATTAAAAAAAAACAAACAAAAAGACTAGTCCAGAAGAAGAAAAAGAAGAAATTGCAATGAAACCCCATTTAATTTCGATTGTGGAATTTTTTTGAAATCTCAAATTAGGGTGATTTGTACTGTAGCGAATAAATGAAAAGTTGCGTGTACAAAAAAATTCAATGGAAAAATGTAGCCTCAACTAGCCGGCTTGCATTGACCATATCTCTAAACAACTCATGACTTTTTGTACATAGACCAACTTTTTTAATATAGGGTGAGTTGGTGGAAGAGATAATAATGGATGGTTATTCAATGAATAAATTATTGAGGACTGTGTCTTTTTTATGTATTTTTATTTTTTAAATTAGTTTATCCCACAATCAATGGATACAACAAATAAAAATCATTTGCCAGATGTGTTCTGTATTAAATACATTATATCTCAAATTGTCTACAGTACTCGCTTCTAGAGGCATGTTGGTTGGCATATATTGTTCTTTTTTGTCATGCCTGCAACTTGTCTTTTAAAAAAAAAAAGTAATTTTTATGTTAAAGAATACAAAAACATTTTTTATATTTAATGTTTGATAATAATGTGTTGTCGTCAATTTAAAAAAAGTACTCCGAATACTTTATTTATAGTATAGTTTGTTAATACATCACGCTGTAACTAAAACGTTATATGTCAAACGAAAATAATCTTCTTTCAATATAATATAATTTTTTTAAAAAAATACACTTCATTCTAGATTTTTATTGTGTACTTCATAAACAAGGATAAAAAGAACTAATAAACGATATGACAAGAAAAATAAAATTAGGGTGAAACATAAATATGCTTATGAGATCTATGTATAGCTTAGCAATTTAAAATCAAAATTTTAATATTTGTTTGAAAATAAAAGGAGATTGACATATGGAACAAGACGAGTTATGATCGGCTTGTTTGACCCAATGAATGATGTGACCTCCGTTAGAAAATAGAAACCAAAAAGAATATAAATTCTTGTAACAAAAGCAAAAGAACATGTAAAGGAGTTGTTCGCTTAGCCTCCGCGAAGAGTCATTTTTTTGTTTCCTTAACAATTTCTTTAAACAATAAAGCTTGAGTTGGTGAGAATATCTTATTAAATTGGACTTACGCATTGTTGCATTTGGTAACAAAATAATTGACGTAAAAAGAAAACAACTCGTACTAGAAGGAATTTGAAGTAAAAGGGGTTTGTGTTTGACAATATGACCGATTAAAATTTGAATTCTTTTTTATTAAGGGTTTCTTTAAGAACTCAAATCGTAAAGAGTTTTTGTTCCTTCTAACAACTGCAACAATTTGTTGGTAGCCAAGTTTAAAAAAAAAAAATTCGAAGAGATATCCATGTTAAATGTCTGACAATTCCTTAATGTGATCGCCTCTAATATTTAGGAAACATATTTATATATAGCTCATTGAGTAGAGGCAATTTTTCTTAGCAAGTTCAACTTTTTTATTACTATAGAATATATCTTCGAATATATACATATATATGTAAATATCTTTTTTGTATTTAATTGAGTATAGGTCGCACTTATGAAAAAATAGTCACGCTAAAAATAAGTTACACGGTTCTCCTTAATCAAATTTCCATTTGCTTTAATTTATACTAAAAAAATGAAGAATCGAATATTTGATCATTCATTAGGAAAAGAAAAACCCAAGTCAGTTCCCACTAATGCTAATGTGAATTGATAGATATTTTCAATTATATTTAAATTTAGCAATTTAGAGAATAAAAAAATTCATGTGGGTCCATATGTTTTCTTCCGCACCAATAATTTGATTTGGGAATGCTGTATTTGTTTTCATTTTCAGTGAATTATATGAATTCGAGAAAGACCAGAAATGATGAAGTATGAATCTGGACAACGCTTATGTATCAAAGTCTTCCCTTTGATAATGAAATGAATTGAAAATACTTTTTTTAAATGTGGTCATTACTAATTAATAATAATAAAGTAGCTAGGAATGGGTGCATATTATTATTTTGTTACTTTCTATAAAAAACAAACATAGAAATGAGAATTCGTCACGTCACTTGAGATGGACCGTTGACCCAACTAATCACATATGCAGAATTAGATGTGAGTTTGATTCTATGGAGTGGGTACATTTGGCTTACATAAAATTGCTTTGTTTGAATATGATGGTTTAATATTATTGAAGAGAGAGAGAGAGAGAGAGAGAGAGAGAGAGAGAGAGAGAGAGAGAGAGAGAGAGAGAATATGATGGTTTAATATTGAGAAAATAATTGAAAAATACTACCTAAAGACACATGTGGGGGCGGTGTAGTTCAACTTCAATCCCTTTCTATAGATAGTAGAAAATAAGTTACACATGAACTAAAAAGTGTTGCAATAAAACTATGTTGCATACGTGTCCTAAACCAATTTCCAGTATATTTGGGCGATACATTTTATAACGGTGGATTAATCAGCAATCAAGCATAAATAAACAAAATGGACATCAATAAAATTGATAACTAATTTTATAAGAATGTGAACTTTCATCTTGCCAATATAAAAATTTATTTGTGATTAATTTATAAGTATTTTTTTATAAGCACTTTTAAATTTATAAGTGCCATGAAAGGAGGAAAAAAAACTAAAACAGCACTGATATTTGTTTTATTTTTCTTTTTGCCAAAAGCACTGATATGTTTTATAACTTCTATGTCCTCTTTTTTAGGATAAGAGGGAAAGAAAGGGTCAACGTTGAATGAGAGAAACATGTTCCTAACGTGAAGAGGAAAAAGAGAGGAAGAAGAATACAAAAAAAATGCATTATTTTGAGGCTATGCTAGTATTATTTTAAGATTATTTTAGTAATTAATTTTGATTTTTAAAATAAAAAATTTTAGATAGGAAAACTACCACGTAGTTTAAGCATACATAAAACAAAACTAATTACCAATTCAGCATTAAAATCTGAACAAGATTTATTCATTTAAAAGATATAACATATCTCATCATCAAATCTATAATAACATCCTAGTTCATTACAAATCACACAAATTCAAACAAACCAAGAACATGATGATCATAATCAACATAATCTTTTTCATCTCCATGTAACAATTAAAAACAAAGCACAAAAATAGCACTGCCTCTTCCCTAGCACATCAAAGCCAAAACCAACAATGACACAACCAATGATGCAACCAATTGTTGAACACTCCCAAACCCTCCGACAGCCCCGTTGCCGGCCGGTGGCGGCGGTGAGGCGGTCGTCGGAGTGGTGGTGGACGGAGTAGATGGTGTTTTTGGGGTTGATGGGGTGGTGGGAGTGGCGGGGGTGGAGCCGGCGGCGACAACATTGACGGCGAGCTTCATGCCGGAACCGCAATGGCCCGGAGTAGGGCAGATGAAGTACATTTTGCCAGCAGTAGTCAAAGCAACCTTAGTGTTTCCATCACTGTAGGACTTGAGGGCATTGCTAGAGCTGCAACTGTTGTAGTCACTCTCACTAACTACGTCCACTCCATGGGTGCTATCATATTTGAACACTATTTCCCAAAATAAATCAGTATGATTAGGTTAGATTGTGTTTTTTGAAGAGGAAAACCAAATGGTTACTAAAAACATTGATTAAAAGGAGAAAAGTTTTGGGGAAAAAAGAAGGTTCAAAGTGTAATGTTTTAAAAAGTATTTAGGGGTTTTGAAGTTCAAAGTTTGAGTGTTATAAGAAGCTAGTAAAGTCAACGAAAAAACGCAGCAAAACAGAGTGTATAAGGACAATATAAACAGAGTAGGTACTCTGTTTTAGCATGAAATATACTCCTCTCTCATAAAAAATAATTAATTTAAACGCTGCTGTGGACATATGACTTAACTTTTCTTATAGTACTATCAATTCAGATATGAAATTCAATACCTTAATGTGTCTGTATGTAGTTCTACTTATACTAATTCACATCTTATGACTGTACAAGATCCAATTGCAAGAAAGTTCGTAACATAATTTTGAGTTTATGAGAAATTGAGTTTCTTCTAACTCAAATTTTTTTTTTTTGAATATAATCTAACTCAAATTTTATCATTAACAAATAATACTGCTTATTTTTCAAACTCTAAATAATATATAAGATCGGGTTATAATTTAAAAGTATGAGAGGGTTGTAAATGTTCTTGTTATACAATGCCATAAAAGTATTCTTGTAAATGAAAGGTTGAGTCTTGGTGCTCATCAATTAAATTTGAACAGTCCAAGTCCAGATTTGAAGTTTTTTTTTTTCCAACTTTTGAAAAATTGATTTAATTGATACAAAATCTAAGATAAAAATAATTTCTTAACTATAAGTTTTTCAAAAATGATTTTAATATAAAAAAATCATCAATTGAAAATTTTACATTTAGACCATTGACACTATACTCTAAGGAGTACATCTCAGCATGACATGAGCAACATTCGAAAGGAGAGAGACAACGTCTTTAAGCACACTTGTTAACTCCGAAAATTAGCAACTTTTCCTTTAAAAAAAAGTTTGGAAGGATTGGATCGAAACTTACCAAGATTGTCACCAACAGTGAAGGTTTGTCCAGAAGCCCAAGAGTCATAATTCCCAGAAAGACTCCATCCAGAGTTGCCACCAACAGCATGATCTGTTCCAAACACACAAGGAACAACCACAAGCAGAACCATCAAAGAACAAGCTGCCATTGATGTAGCCTTAGCCATCTCCTCCTTATTTCTTCTTTTTCTTCTTCTTCTTCTGTTTTGTAGAATCACAAAAGAACTGAGAACAAAAGCTCGATTATTATTGCTCTAGCCAGAAGACTTCAGGAGGATGAGGATGAAGATGATGTGTTGGCTTGGATGAGAAAGAAGGGGTATATATATATATATACACACACACATGAATTGAGCTACCTACTCCCCCATATGTTTTTTTAATCTCTTGTGCCACTAACTTTTGTTAATTTGAATAAATTATTGGGAATAAATAATTGAAGTAGTGAGTAGTTATAATTTGACGTAGTGCTAGTCCAGTTTGGCATGTCCCTACCTAATGCATCGAGATTAATAGTTGCCCTTATTTGACTTGAAAAGTTTATTAGATATCATGGTGGAAAACATAAATGAAAAGTAGAAAAAAAAAAAAAAAACCAAGCAAGCCGATATCCAGAAACAAGATGATTATTAACAAGTAAATACTTTGAGTTCTTTGGTTGACTTGTCTTTATGCCTTTGGCCGCCATGACCTACTTTTATGGCCTCCGTTGGTTGCTTATAACTATTATTGGCTTGGGATTGTGGAAAAGGAGACACACACATGCTTGTTTTGGTTATACTTCCTGGTGTTTAGCACCATTTGGTACTCAGTACAGGTTATTTTTTAGAGATTTTTTTTTTTCCTAAACACAAATAACTTGTATGTGTTTAGGTATTGTTTTTCAATTTCACTCTTATTTAATACTCATTAACTCAAAAAGAAAAAGAACAGAGAAAAGTGAGAATGATTTGTAAATGTACAGAGAAAAAAATTATTTAATAAGGATATACTTAAAAACTTTTATCAATTAAATGGACTCCTTATTTTATGAGAATAAGCTACAAATTACTTATAATAAGGACTATAGCATTATACGAGTTAAATGGCTACTTTATAAATATTAAAAAAAAAAAAGTTAAATTAGTTATATATAACAAATGTATGTTATGTAATTTTTCAAAAATACCCCACCTTCATTATATGTATTGGAAATATCATTATAAAAACATCTTAATACATGGAAACTAGTATTAATGCTTTGGGTAGTATGAACGCTTTGGGAAAAATGATAACTTTAAAAATAAAGTGAATTGAGATCTTATATTTAGAATTAAAATAAACTTCACTGGATCATATATGAATAAAAGGAAATAATCCTTTGACATCCAGCACTTCTTTGCTGTGTAATATAAATTCAAATTGCCTGCTTATATTTTGCTTGAAAATTGTGTGAATAAGATCACAGATATATTCTTTTTTATGATAAATTATTTGGCATTAAGTATTGGCATTGACTAATCTAAGCTGGAGTAGTTACATTTTTATTGATGTGAAACTCTTTTAACATAGTGTTTTCCATCTATGAGAGATGAATATAATTCAAAACGTTACTTGTATGTGTATAGGGGTGTAAAATATGTTATCGTCATATTAACGAAATGTGTTGGTTGGTGTGTGCGTATAAATATTCTGTTGACCCACAAAAAGCTATATGAAAGGCTCCAAGTTTGAATTTGATTGATGATTGTTTCTGGAGAAGGTAATAACTAACACATGCATTTATTCCACACTGTAAAGACACAACATATGAAAATGATGTATACTTAATCTACCCGTTCTTGTTAACCTGAGTGAATAATTGAGATCTTGATTATTTTAATTTCTTTGAGTCCTAAACAATTAAAATATGCTACACACACATACATATATATGCTATATGTTATTACATCAGTTTATAAGTCAGCTAAATTAGTTTAGAAAAATTTGTTGAATATAACTATTTTAAAGTAATTTATCTAACTTCCTTAATTTATTCATAGAAGACTTTTTTTACTAGAAATATAACATTCACCAACTTAATCAATAGAAAGTAAAGTACAATTATCCAAAACAAAGTAAAATAAGAAAAAGAAATGCCCAAACACAATAACCCATCCCAAATAACGCCATAATCCAAACCCTAACCCTAAAGAAAGAAAAGAAAGCTTCATGAGCAGCAGTAGTTGTCGTCGTTGCTAGGAAGACGAGTAGCCACCGAAATAGATGTCGGAAACAAGGGATGTGGGTTTAAAGAATCATCTTATAGATCATCCTTTTAACTTACTATTTGCTAACAAGAAAGCAAAGACCCAAACTCCACAGACCCATGTGGAAGGAGGAAGCAGCAACAACAACTAAAGCAACAAAAAAGTTTCGAATAATATTGGCCAACTCCACATATGCAATCCCGTTCTCAAACCACTAGATCCGAGAGGTCTCATTAAGAGCCACACCTAGCCAATCCAAATCAAAGAAAAGGAGCCAAGATACCAGATCATCGATAGCGAGAAGCCATACCTGTAGCTAAGGTTGTCAAACTCGTGAGTTTAAGTAAACTCGTGAGAAGAATGTAAAATCGGATCGTAAACTCGAATCGTAAACTCGTAAGAGTTTACCTTTATTAATAAACACGTGTTTCTAGTATATAATTAAATAAGAAATACAAATAATAATAATAATTTGACTTGAATATATTTTAAATATAAATAGTTGATATTAAATATATCAACATTCATACTTTATCTAACTCAATAAATAAATTTCTATGAAATTTATATATAAATTCATTGAATATCGTCAAATAAAAATAATAAACATGATATTTATAGCAAGTTAACACGATTTTGAATAAGGTATAAACGTAAAAACGGTAAATTTGGCATGTGAACTCGTGAGTTTTTACCGAGTTTACAGCCAATACAAATTTAAGTGACTCGTGACACGTTTTGGTTAGGTAAAGCCGTAAAAACGGTAAAATCGGAGAGTCAACTCGTGAGTTTGACAACAATGGTAGCTGTAGCATCAACATTGTCATCATCATGAATCGTTCTTGCTTGTTTCATCCAATAAAGGCACAGACATCTTTGAAATTCCGTTCTCCACATTGTCACTAGCATCCTCCCTTCCATAAATCGGAACCCTCTTCCCATTACCCACACCTCACTTATCAAAGCAGCCATAAACAGATTCAAAAAAAGAAGACTTAAATCCTCAAAAGGAACACCCCCAAGCGAGACTGTCTCCCTTCTGGCCTTCACCAGAGCCGTCGAATCCCAACCATAACAGCTGAAAACCCTCACAAAGAGAAAGCACTCTATAGGAGAAAGAAGAGGAGAATCTTATTCATAAAAGTCAAATGATTTTAAATTAAAGATTTATGAGTATTAATAAAGGGTTAAAAGTTAAAAATACACATGTGATTTTGTCAAAAGTTTGTCCAGCACCAAGTGCTTTTTTTTTACCAAAGTAACTCTAAACTTTCAAATTATGATCAAAAGTCACACTCACAATTATGGTCCAAAAGAAAGTGCTTGGTACTTGATGAACTTTTTGACAAAATCACATGTGTATTTTTTATCATAATTTAACGGTAAGTGTGACTTTTGATTTTAATTTGGAAGTTTAGAGTTACTTTTAGTCCTAAAAAAAACACTTGATGTTGGACGAACTTTTGATAAAATCACATATATATTTTACCTTTAACCTATTAATAAATAATCAAGTTTTAGGACAACTTTGTATCTTCTCAAGTTATAGATGAGGCAATATGATTTTCTCTCTCTGGAAAATCATTCAATTCTGTTATCACCATATATGGTAATGATTACAAAAGTCGTTGGAATTCAAAACCCCATCACTTCATAAATGTACGTAAACCCCTTATACATCAATCAAACTATGGCAATGAGAAGATAATAATGTGTATAGTACAAGTTGAAGAACTTAGTATAAAAATAATTAAAGACAAGCTAATCTTTTAACAAAACGTGCGCTGGATGGAGCAAATGGTCTAGAAGGTTTGAGCTGTTAACATCTTGGAATTCATGTCTTTTGGCACATTTTCAATTGGATTTCATACATTTTTTGGAGCATTTGTACATATTTTGGATGCTTAAAGATAGAAAATTGGGCATGATGTTTTTGGTTGCAATTTATTCTAAATTGTGCTTATTTTGGGATTTCCTCTTTGTTTAAATGAGCTCATTAAATTTATTATTGTGCAAGAGGCATTTTGAGAAAGAGAATTAGAGCCAAGGCATTTGGGAGATCAAAGATAAGGAAAATGATGGCTAATCATGGATAGACTACTTTATTGTAAGAGAAGAAATCAAATTTTCCATATGCAAACTGAGCCACAGCTCAAAAAGTTGGTCGCAGCTCACCCGCAGCTCAATTCTGGACAGAGGAAAACTGGGCCGCAGCTCAGTTTCTCACCCGCAGCTCATCCGCAGCTCAGTTCTTGGCAGAAGAAAACTGAGCCGCGGCTCAAAATTCTGGGCCGCGGCTCATTCGCATCAGCAAAACGCACAGCATCAATATCACTCGAAAATCATGTTTTAAAAGCTAGAGAACGATGGGAGACGGGAATTCTTGACTTTCTGGGCAGCTTGGGAGTATTTTGGGGTGCTAGGGCTTGGTTTTTGAAGAGAAGGAAGCAAGGATTGGGCTTTGGAAGAGATTTGGAGCTTAATTTCTTTGGTTTTTCTTCTTCATCTTCCTTCCCTCTCTTGTTCTATGTTATGGCTGCATTTTCTCTTTGGATTTGTAGTTTTTCATTGACTATGAGTAGCTAAACTTGTTATCTAGGATTATTTTGAACCCTTGTATGGATTAACTCTCTAATACTCCTCTCCTTTTGTGATTAATGGTATATATGTGTTTATTTTACTCTTTGCTTAATGCTTCTATATGCTTGATCACCATTTAGATGTTTTGTTCATTTGATTGAAGCTTGAGAGAGCTAGGTTAAATGTAGAACTTGGGTGAAATTGTGCAAGAACTTGAAATTTGCTTAATGAATGGATGGTTTTGTTGGTAAGATAGAGATATACTTATTAACCTTGCATAGCCACCTTAGGGTTGGAGTTTGGAAATTGGGTTTTATTAATTGAACAAGAGATTGAGCAATTAATGAAATGAAACACTTGTTCTTGACTTGAGAAAGCTTTTACAAGTATATTTTGAACCCTAGGCTAACACATGTATGTTTATTGAAAGCATTTGTGAGAGGAGGTTATTTAGAGGTTATGAAATACAAGGGGGATAAATAATCATAGGCTCCATTTTATCCTTTAAGTCAAAGAATCATTTGTAGTTATCAACTCTTATTTTCAAAAGTATTTTTCTATTAATTAACTCTTCCAACCGAAATTTGCTTTAGCTCAACTTAATTGAAATCACTAAGCCTTCTGTTTGATCACATTTGTAAACAAATCCTCGTGGGAACGATACTTTCTTATCACTTTATTACTTGGCGCGACCCGTGCACTTGCAGTGCGAACATGAGCCTATAGGCTTCACCTGCTATCTTAATTCCTACTTTGGAAAAATAGGGGTCTTAGTCTTGTGCTTAATTTGTTTTATTCCTATGTATCAAGAAATAATTTAAAAAATACTTTCCATTTTTTTTAATTATTAGCATGTTACTTTTAATTATGGGAAATTGATAGAAAAAGAATTTAAACATTGTAACATCTCAAACTATGTATTTGTCATCGATTCCAATGAATTGTGAATTGCTTAATAAATAATTTTCTTATATATTATAGATAATAACCATTATCTTGGCAATTTCCGAGGTTTTTTTTCTGCATTCTTTCTTTAGTTACTTTGAAGGATTTCCAATTTTCTCAAGAGTGAATGATGTAGCTAGGCGTAGATATTGTTGAGGACACGTGTGCAAAAGGCTAATAGAAAACAATGTGGTCAAAAAGGGGTCAGTTTGGGTGTGCTATCCCAGGCTGTACAAGAGAAAAATATAATGTAACAGAAAAAACTTACATCCAAGGCATTAGAATCAGTTCAAGCAATGCACCATTTTCTAACTACCACATGTAATTTTTAATCCATAAACTTTAATATTGTTATCTCTCTCCATCTCCCTTTCTTTCCCAAATAGAAATCCTAAAAACGGTGGCTTCTCTCATTGACTATTCTCGTCCGCTCATGTCCTTTTCTGTTAAATTACTTTATTTTGGGGTTAAATTTTTCATATTTACTTATATCACCGGGTTATTCTACATAAATTAATGACATTTGATATCTTACGGGCAAAAATTGGATCAATTTTCAATTTTATATGATTTTTTAAAGATTTAATACCTTAACTTCAAAAAAAAATGCAGCATTTTCTGGTATTAAATCTTAGAAAATTAATATAAAATTAAAAATGTAACCCTTTTTTACCCATAAGATATCAAAATTGCACTAGTTTCATGTAGAATCTAAAAGTATAAACAAACGTAAAAAATTTAACCCCAAAATGAAGTAATTTAATGGTAGAAAGTGTGAGCGGATGGGAACAGTAAAGGAGAGAAGCCATGTCCCCTAAAAATTGCATCAACAACAAAGATAAAAAAAAATTAAGCTTCCTCTCATACCTTCCGTTCGTCTGTCCATCGTCCCTTTCGTTCTGCTTCTCCGTGAGATTATATGCACATGGATGGTATAAAGCAATTTCCACCATTAATTTATTAGCTTTGTCCTTTATGCTTTCTTCTTGTTTTTTGATAAATTCCATATAGAGTTAGGAATTCGGGCCTGGCTCGTTATAGGCCCGTTTCCTTTTGAAGACTCCAAAATCAAAGCTCGGCTTTCCATAGGTTCTGGTCTAAACAGGTCGGCCCGAATTCCCGGCTCTAATCCCATATGATTTATCTTTTCAACATGCAACACCCTTTTTGTCTTATATGCTTTCTTTTTGCATGATTTTATTGCTTTTATTACTTTTCTGCCATTCCTTCGTTTTTTTGCCATTAATTTATGTGCCCAACACCCTATTTCGATTTCCCCTTTTATCTTGCTCTAATTTTACTAAACCAAATCAGCCTTTACCTTCTCATTTAACTAAACCATTATTTCACGAAGAAGCAGAACGGAAGGGATCTCGAACGAATGGAAGGGACGATAGGGAGCTTAATTTTTTTCTTATCTTTGTTGTTGCTGAAGGGAGATGAGAGTTATAACGGTGTTAAAGTTTATGCGTAAAAGATTACATGTGGCAATGTGCACTGGTTGAACTGGTTCTAATGCACTGGATGTAAGTTTTCTTCTAATGTAAAATGCTTATATAATATCATATATATAGAGATATATATATAAACAAATATAAAACTAAATTACATTTCATTTGATCGATTATAGTTATATAAGTAATTTATTAGCACTTACTTTTTTTTAAAAAAAAAAGCACTTTGTTTCATAGGATATAATATGTTAAATTAAATTCCTTTTATTGATAATGTTGAAAATTAAAACAAGAAAAGGAACAAAGAAAGCATACTGGAATGGAGCTCCAAATGAATGCACGAGAAAAATTTGTGGAAATTCGGACTACTAGAGTCTACACAAGTGTGGCATAACTAAGCACCACACCAGAAAAATATAAGAGAGCGGAGAGAATTTAGTGAGTCAACTTGAGAGGGTAAATACTGTGACCCTAACCTTCTATTTGTAGTATTAGGCTAGAGGTATTTTGGACACCCAAAATATCCGACTTAACGTCCTGTGAGAGTTTCTCTTAGCAACTCTCAATAACTTAGTCAAATGAAAGAATTTACGAAATATTATAAATTCAATTTAAATCCGTTTAAAATATAGGTATTTTAATGGGACTGGATGGGAAGGGGATAACCCCGTCCCAAAGAAAAAATGTCGGGACGGGTTTTTCGTCTTGTGTTTTGTCCTGTCCCAACTTTGTCCCAGTCCTAACTGAAATAGCATTGGACTAGAATAGTACGGAACAATCCTGATTTTTTTAATAAAATTTCTTTTATCATTTTGCGATTTAAATTAAGATACCAAAATTGTTAAATGAACCGCAAAGAATTTACACAATCAAAATTAAACAACGCAACAAAATTAATTGAGTATTTCTTTTTAAAATCATTATACCTACTTTCTCTTTTCAAACTACAAAAAAACCACCATTGGAACAAAACAATAGTTGATCAACATGAATGGCTAATTTTTCTGACTCAAAGTTGTTATATGATCTGTGTTGCGCAGCATTGCTCGTGTTCGAATTATGTTCTTGTTCTCAATTCTCATCATCATCTTGGAGCCTCCTCACCAATTAGATTCATTACTTAAATTACATTGTTTTCTTTTCACCAAAAAAAATTTACATTGTTCCCCCAATTTGTTTTTATTTTTTTATATTGCTTAAACCACATGTAAATAAAAGAGTGAGGACTGAATGAAATTTTTAGTAATTAATGATCTTCTTTTTTATAGAATATAAACTAAAACACAAGGCTCAACCGAGCAAGTACAAAACCAGATACAACATCCTAAGTCCTAATATTCCCACCTCCCTCTTGATAAGAGGTCGGTGGTTGATCAAACATAAGAAAATTTTCCTCTAAAGTATGGGCCAAATTGGCCAATTGATCTGCAAGAAAGTTTTGCTCCCTTGGGATTAAGGAAAACATCACTTACCAATCCTTAGTCAGCCGCGATCTAGCTTCATCAATGATATCATTGAAAGGGTGGTACCGCAATCCCCCTCTCGTCAGCATGTTAATTGCTTCTACACAATCTGTAGCTACTTCCACCTTCCTTTATTCTCTATTCCAGCATATTTGTAGACCCTTGATTAACATAGTCGTATAGGCCTCAAAAATACTAGAATAAACTCCTATAGTGCAGTAACCCTAAGTCATTTCCTCATTACCTTGGTAAAATGTGTGATAAAATTTGCAAAGTATTGACAAATTAAATCCAAATTTCATTCAAGTAACTAATCTAACCATAATCTGTTTTTTTATGTTTTCTGTGAAAGCAAATGAGTTAAAAACTGAAAATGAAGTGATTATCACAGAAATCATGCAAATCTCAATCCCTAACTTATTTGAATTCCTAACTAAGGTAATCAATTAAACTAGCTAATGAGACAATCACAAATAAATGAGCATAGAATTTGCAATTCAACAATATGAACAGTTAGCATTTCAACTAGAAATACTCTTATATCATCCATTCAATTAATGAGTTTCAAACAACTAGATGAAAAATCAGTAATCGAATTACAAAGTATCGGTTCAGAAACAACTCGGTCAAACAACAATTCATTGCTCAAACTCATGCTTCGCTAAACATACAAGTCAGTATGAAACGGAAACATCTCGCTCATACTCTCCTTACATCAAGACACAACTAGCATCAAGATAAGAAATCAAATTAGAGAAGACATGATGAAGAACTCCCTGGTTGAATCATTCGGCTCTGTCTAGCTACTAGCTCAAAGGAAATCTCGACTAATCAGCCTTTTATTGCTGAAACTTTGGCTTCTTCAACTTCAATTCTCGTTAGGTCTATGGCTGATTCAAGTTTGACAGATAATTTGCAATTTACGGTGATGGAAGGTGATCAATCGGATGAAGAATTAAGGAATGGTGAAGTCAGAGAGATGGTGGAAATGGTGAAGGAGATAAGAAATGGAAAATAAGATGAAGTGAATGAATGCCCTCTCTAATGAATCTGGAGTCTCTTTAAGTACTCAATCAACTTGCTTTTCCCTCCGATTCTCTAACTAATTCATGTGGTCAGCTGGACAGTTACAACCTCCCTCTCTTCCTCGCACTTTCTCTCTGATTAACGAACCCTTAATCTCTCTAATTAGTTGGATTTCAATTTCAATCTGACTCATGAAGACTTGTTGATTCCAATTTTTCCACAAATTTGCTCTTCTCTCAAGTCTGTATGCCAGCGACAAATCCCTTTTAAACTTCAGATTCAGTTCGAAGCTTCTCCTCTCAGGTGCTTCATTGCTGGTTCAGAAGGCTTTTCTGCTGATTCTAAATCTACCCCTGGATAAATGAAATAATACAGACAAATGAAAGGACAAATCTGAAATTTCAAAAATATATCAATAACAATCACATTTTGTCCTTAAATCCCATATTTAAGTGCACATCCACATTAGTTAATCTATAATGAAATTATTACCCATTTATTCCACTAATGTTAATCCAAAATGCACACTTTAACTTGGTAAATTCATGAATTATCACCCATGTATGACTACAATCATCTCTGCAATAGAGGAAAGGACATTTGTGAGTTTGCAAGCGAAACCCCCTGCCCATCTTCCTTATGGATCTATAAATACACCCCCACATCTACTCTGACCAGTTCTTAAAACAGATTCATCGGTTACCAAAGTGAAAAATTCAGGTCTTAATGAGGAGTGCTTCCGTCTGTCAGTAAAGGAGGAAGCATAGAATTGGTGATTTAACACCAGTTCTTGGTCCCATATAGCTCAAAACAGACTATCCTAAGCAAAACTGTGATATAGAGGGTTATCTCCCTTAAATAGATTCCTACACCTGGAGGTCCAAATATCCCAGCAAATATAACCAAACATAGTAGCCCACATGACTTTCTTGGTATGAGGTCTACCTACAGCATTTTTTAAGTTCCATCTCAGCCAGTCTTGCATTTGAAGAGATGAGAAACGTTCCCAACATATAGGGTTGACAACATCTCTCTACCTCTTCTTGGCATGGGGGCAATCCTAAAGCAGGTGCGTGGCATCGTCTTCCTGATAACATCTAAAAGGGCAATCGGTTGAAACTCTGAGTCCTCTGCGCGCTCTAAGCTGACTTGTGTGAGTTCTTCCATGTGAAAATAGCCACATGAAAGCTTTGATCTTCTCAAGCTATGTTCTTGTCTTTCCTCATATTACCAAAGGAGACATTAGTTTAATAAAAAAAATGAAAAGGTAGAGTTAAAAAATAAATTAATAAAATAAAAGTATATAAATAATATGTATATGTATAATATACTTGGCATGAGACTAGAACAAGACACCCATCTACCACGTCTTGTCCTGTCCTGAACCCCTTTTTTGTCCCGTCTCGGTTTTGTTCCATTCCAAAATGATCGGAATTGAGACAGGACGGCTGCGCCGAGATGGGACAACCATGAGCGCCCCTAATTTGAAACTAAGATATATTTAATTACATAATATCTGAAACACATATATTCAGAATATCTATTTAATTAAATAAGAAGCTTATCTCTTTGTTTAAACGGTAATTTAAATCTAACTTAGACTCTTCTTACTAGTTTGAACGCTTGCTCAAATCTGAATAATCATATTTGACTTGGTTTACTCTTTCAATTAATTAATCAAATGGAAAAAATCCTCATTATTACATTTATTTTGGACTGGCTCACTAAGGGAAAATCAAAGGCCCAAAATTCTAACACCTCTCACTCACACATGATGGGCTAGCCATTGCGCGCCTTATGTAATTTTTCTTGCTTCATACTTGGTGTGAGTCAGTCGGCATAGGAATGCCATCTCCAAATCAAGCATTTGTGTGTTAGAGTTCTCTAATGTGAGACAAACATGCAAGAGTGCCCTGATCGTACTTGTAGAAATTATAATTTGCCTTGTGTGCCCTAAGTTTTTCCCATACATGTTTGTAACAACATTTCTAATCCCTCTCAAGTTGATTCTACTTAGATTGCCTCCAATTACGTATGATGTCTACACCCACAAGTCGTTCTGAAAAACATCCTAGTGAGGGACATGTTTTAGACACCATCATAGTTGTGTACTTTTGGCTAAACCTTCCTCTGGACTGAACATCAGTTGTGTTTGACATTATCACTTTCCCATCCTTGATTTGCTAGATCAAATCATTCATGATTTGTTGAATCTAGACTAAAGTAGTTGTCATTAAGATGAACCCTTGTGATGTTTGTCTAGTGAGAGGTGAGTTACCTTTAAGACTCATACTCTAATGGAACATGGACATTCCATCTAAGTCTCACATTGCGGTTCTTAATCAGAGTGCACATATAGTATGAATTGCATGGCATGGTGTTGTAGTGCTTGCTGATTTCTTTAATTCAACACCATATAAACTTTGGTTTCATGGTTCCCTCAACATTTGAACCAAAACTTCTTTATATCTTTAACGACTTATTAAGAGTTCCCAATGTGGCCAAATGTTTAATGATTTATATGTAAACATGAACCAATCCATCTTTTGGTGGATTTCTTCTTAGCTCAACAACTCTTTTAACCATCATTCGGTGGTTATTGGCAGTTATGCCTCATGCATCTCATAGTAAGGTGGTTGCTTGTGTGAGTTAGTCAACCCTTAAACTTGTATGACCTAATATGTTCTGCATACCTGGTTCTTTTGTCATTGTAAACAAAATTAACAAAGAAAAATCTATTATTCATTGGAAGAGAAATTTTCAACAAAAAAGTCATGCTCTACGTATACCAAAAGCCTTTACATGCATGACAAATGGTTCTTTAACTGTAGGCTTTGGGAGCGGATGTGCTATCATTTCATGGGTGGATAAGTATTAAATAATCACTTGTTTCTTAGTGATCATGTCTCTAAGAAAATGGTACTTAATGTCTATGAGCTTGGTTTTGCTATGATATATGGGATTCTTCACATATCCTATCGGTGCTTGATTATCAAAGTTAAGCAAGATTTGACTCCTATCCTTTCTGTTTATCTTTAAACGCTATAGGAATCTCTTGATCCATGTAACTTCTTCAATAGCACGGAACATGCTATACTGCTTCCATCGAGAATAAATACATACATGTATGCTTCTTGCTACTCTACAAGATTGCTTCATTATTTAGAAGGAATGCGTATCCTAATGTTGGTAATGCTTATCGAGGTGTCCAACCTAATCAATATCCGAGAATCCTTCTAAGCCCGATCCATTGCTTTAGTAGCATAACCCGTTCATATCCTTTAAAGTATCTCATGATATTCTTCACTACTTCCCAATGCTTCAATCTTGGGTTTAATTGAAAACGACTCACAAGTCCAATTCCAAAACAAAAGTCTGGCCTTGTACATAACATGGCGTACATTAGGATGCCAATTGCACTTGAGTAAGATATCCTTTTCATGCATTCAATGTCATGTTGTTTAGTGGGGCTCATATCCTCACTCAAGTTATGCCCTTTGACTACTGTAGTGTCCATGGCTTTGCCAATTGATCCATTCGCTTTTCGCTTGAACCCACTTATTCCCAAATTGCCTTTCGGCCTGGTGGAAGATAAACCAAATCCCAAACATGGTTCGACCTCATAGAACTCATTTCCTCTTCTAATGCTTTTTGCCATTTATTTCTTAGCAAGTCTTGATAGCGCTTGTTCGACGCTTGTAGGATCTAGATTGTCTTCATCTGGGCTGATGATGAGAACGACTCCTTCCATCAAGAAGCATCTCGTTGGGGTTTTACCTGTTAACTTCTCCAAAGTGGGGTTTCAACAAGATTATCTTCTTGTGGTAAGGTGAAAACTTCGCATGGTGGAGTGGAGTTTTCAATCCCCACTTGGATTAGTAGTTTGATGGATGCATGTTGATTCCTCCTTCCCGAAACCCTCATAAAGAGTATACCCTTCATCAAGAAAATCATTCACCATGAATATTAAGTCCCTTGATATTATATCAATAATTAATTTATAATTTTCATAATTTAGGATTTTGATTTTCATAGGATTCTCCCATTTTCTTATTCCGAGCAGTTTTATGTGGATTTTTTTAGGGACAATTGCACATAGGTCCCAAGTAAGAGAATTAATTTCAGAGAGGTCTCAAGGAGTTGTTAATGACAGCTATTAACAACTGCAATAGTCTTGGTTGACAAGTGAAGGAGTTGTTAATGGACCTATCTGAAATTAATTATCTTACTTGAGACCTATTTACAAATGTCCCTTTTTTTTACCTTAACTTTGCCTAAATAATTAAGACGTGTTCCGATTCCGACCGTTGTGAGCCCCCATAAGGGCTAATGTTAAACCCTATCGCCTTATCCCCTTAATTTCCAATTCCTTGAACCCCAAAGTCTATACCACTATCTGGCTTCCCTCTTCGGAGTCACTGGCGGCCATGGCTATCCTGGCCTTCCCCTTAGTCATCTCCGTCCTTAAGCCCCACTCTTCCCACCTCTCTGTTCTTCGCGCCGGCAAATTCACCGCCAACGGGTTTTGCTCGCCGATCTCCCGCCGTCAAATCACCAGTTCCACTGTCTCTGCCATTGGCTCTGCTTCAATTTCGCGATATTCTTCTACTGAGCCGAACAAGCAGACTGAGAAAAGTTCTGTGCTTACTTTTCAGCAAGCCATTCAACGCCTTCAGGTATTGTAGTTAAATTCTGACGATTCTTGTGCTAAGAATGGATTCTTTGAATTTTTGGTTCCGAGCCTTTAGTTAAAATTGATCTATCTGGTTCCTAAGTAATGGAAATGTAGGTTTTAGTGATCGAATGGATGAGGGTTTTGAGAAAATTCTGGTCTATGGGCTTTTGGTTATGGTAATTTAGGTTCAAGTGGGGATGGTTGACCTAATTTATGATCCTTCAATGCCTCATATTGTTCGTTGCTGTGACAAACGTCGTTGGTGTTCGATTCTGGGACACTTCAGGCGAATCTCGTTTCAGAGGATTCCATTTGTTTTACTGTTATTGTTACCTGCAGCTAGTAAAAGGCAATTTGCAAAGCTTCCTTTTTCTTGACTGGTTGTTACTTTTGGCATTGCAGGAATATTGGGCTTCTGTGGGGTGTGCCGTAATGCAATGTAGCAACACAGAGGTAATGTACATTGGCTGTATACATTTCCCCCCCCTAAATTATCCTTAGAAAAGTAGATGCAAAGAGAAAGTTAAGAGGCAAAGAGAAATTTAAGAGGTAAGATAGGAAGGAAATAGATTTTTCTCCGACAGAAAGAAGCATTTGAGAGAAAAAAGAGCATAAGACATACATGTTTTTCTCTCCATTCTTTTTTAGGGCCACAAAAGTGGAGAGATTTTGGAGAGAAAATGTCATTTCTTAAGTAACCCCTCCAGCCACTCACTCTCCCCTCATTCTCCTCTGTCCCTCTGTCCACTCATAAGGTCTGTTTTGGATGGCTTTTTCACCGGGAAAAGTCACTTTGGCTTATTTTTGCTTTTTCACATGTTTGGGTTGGCTTATTTTGTGATGGGCTTCTGGCTCCAACCGAGCTTTTGGGAGAAGCAAGAATTTGGAGCTTTTGACTTATGGCTTTTGGTTTCTGGGATAAAGTGAGTAGGAAAATTAGACTATTAGACTCTTAAAATTTTCAAATAAGATATTTTCTTTTAGTATAAAAATTCCTTTTTATCTCCAAAAATTTACCATAATAATCTCTAACTATTTTCTCCTACAATATCTTCCTTTGAGCTAAAAATATATTTTTCCCAGATTATTTTCCTTAAAATAAGGGAGAAACTAAGCCTTTCAAATCCTCAAAAAACCCCAAATTTCATTTTTTCTTTCTAAACTTTAAGAATATATGCATATTATATATGTATTATTTAATAATATTAATGTAATTTTTTAGTAATTTTTCATCTAAACTTGCTTTTCAAAATCATCATCTAAATATGTTTCTAAAAGTCAGATTGAAAAAAAGTCACTTCTATCATCATAAATCCAAACATAAATCACTTCACACAATTTGACTTTTATCCAATCTTACTTCTAAAAAAGTCAGATTGAAAAAAAGTTACTTCTCAAAAGCCAATCCAAACACACCCATAGTCAACCCTGTCTGCATGGCTTCTTCATGGACTTTTTTCCTTAGGACATGTGTAAACTGAGGCAAACTATTATAGTGGGATAAGGCTTTGTTGTTGTTGTTGTAGTAAACAAATCCTATACACACTGTAGGTTTGTTTAACTTCACTTGCTACTTTTTTTTTTTTAATACAATCTAACTTAAATTATTTTATTTAGTTAAGAAAATATATATGACACAAAGCAGTTTGAATTTACAGTTTTATTTTTGATTTTTATACGACTCTTTTCACATATAAACAGTGCAACTATATATAGGTAACAGTATTTGGGTATGTTTATTTATTTATTTATTTTTGGAAATAAAAACAACTAGCACATATAATACACAATGGGGAGTAAATTATGTTAATTTTTCTTAATACATTTTATCTAGATCACATCTCTCTCTTTTTTTTTTTCAAAACATTTATAAAAACAGCTTATGCATAATTCGAGGTTAGATATGAAATGTCATTTAACTTATCATCATTGCAAAATTAGTCAATTTTCTTGTCTCTTGTTTTATCAAAAGCATTAATGTCGCTCAGTTTTATTTTTATTTATTTATTTATTTGTTTATAAAAATAACTGCTTTGATGCCTTCCCTACCTGATTATTTAGCTCCCAGTTCACTAGATGAAATATGGTTTTTTTTGTTTTTTGTTTTTTTTTTTGGGGGAGGGGGGGGGGTTGAGGTTCAACGTTATTCAAACCAAAGACCTATTCATACTTGGTGGACTTGTGGCATTTTCTTATTTTTTAGGTATGGTTTGAATGTTATAAGCTTTTGGGACTAAAATATTTCTTTACTTATTTAAATTGTGCATAACAGACTGTTTTATCCTTTACTTATGGATAATGTCTGTGTACTATAGGTATTCGTTTTCCAAAATTGGATATTCCCATGAGGTGAAAGAGTAACACTAGACCTATTATGATTCTGATCTGATTTTCAAAGTCAACCTACTTTTTATTTGTAATGTAAAGCTTCTTGGTCTGTTCTATAAGTTGAGGATATTGTTCCTTCCATTCTTGCTCCATGGGATCACTTCTTGATCCACTACTGATGGGGAATATATATGGACAACTTAGATTGTATCCTATGCATGGTGCTTTGCATGCTAGAATATCACTACTGCATGGTACCGCTATTCTTCTTCTTCTTCTTCTTTTCCAGGTGAAAAGCACCACTATTCTTTTAATACTTATTTACTCCAATTTGCATTTGGTTGTCTTTACTTTTGTTGTAAAATTTCTTGTTTTGCTAAGGAGAGCTTGTTAGTTCTATCTGCTTGGGGATCAATTGTACTTGTTAGTTGATAGTCTTTGATTCATTTGTTATTTTCATTTATTAACCAGGTTGGAGCTGGGACTATGAATCCACTTACATACTTAAGGGTTCTTGGTCCAGAGCCGTGGAATGTTGCGTAAGTATGATTTGGATTTTTTTTTTATCATTGTACACATCAACTTTTTCAACATTTGGTTCAGTAGAAAAAATTCTCCAGGAACAGTTTTGAAGATGAATAATTTTGTAATTTTGTTTAAACTTCGTAGAAATGAAGAGGTCATAAAAGTGTGTTTCTTTTCAAGTTTATTGTTAACAAGAATAATCCGTAGCACTTAGCAATTAAGTATGCTGCATTACCTTCACATTCATTATATTTGACCTTTGGATTTGAAAATCATTATAGGTGCTGTAAAACTTGTTTAAGAAATTATTCAATATTTTGAGTATTTAAATACTTAATTAATTTATTAATAATTTCGTAAAGAAAATACTTAATTAATTATAAATTAATAAATGTTGATTGATCTCTTATACTGAATTTTCTATTTCTTAATGGCTTTATAGATGGCATCCAATAAAATTCTGAAGTAGTTTAGCCTTAGAATTTTTTTTTCCCTTAAATCTTGTTCCTCTGATTAATCGTATAATGAATAGCCTCACTTCCAACTCTCCTCAAGTTGAGGAACAGGTATTTATTATGCCTATTTGCTGCATAATTCATTGAACTTGATCCTTGGAAGTGCATCAGCTAAGATGTCAACAACTTGAGGTTTAGATAAAACAAGTGAGAGCTTACTTAGCATAAATTCAACATTCTTTTGGATGAAATTTCTGTCAATTTTAACATGCTTCATCTTATCACGGTAAACGTCTTAGTTGATGAAAAAGATTGAGATTTTAGCTATACGAGGTCACATATTTTATTCAAACTCAAATGTAGGTAAAAGAAGAGAATTAATCTGAATGGTTTAAGTCTATTCATGTACATATGTTGCATATTTATACAAGGGGAGGGGAGAATCTACATTAATTGCAAAGATAATATCTCTAATAATATCCCTGATTGATAGGGATTCTAATATGATCAAACATATTTATTTCCTAATATATTCTAACACTCCCCCTCAAGTTGGAGTATATTAGAAAATATCTAGGATTGAATCAGATTAGAATCCCTATCAATCAGGGATATTATTAGAGATTTATCTTTGCAATTAATGTAGATTCTCCTCTCCCCTTACATAAATATGCAACATATGTACATGAATAAGATGAGCCATTCATATTATTTCCCTCTTTCACCATATGGTATCAAAGCGGGGAGAATTTTAGGGATTGTGGTTCAACTTTTTTTCCTTCCGGTCCTGTTCACGAGTGAACAATAACGCCATCCCTTGTGTGTCTTTGAGGCATGTTTGGAATTCTCTGTTTGCGTCTCCACCCTGCCAGTTGTGTTCCTTTCCCTCCGATCGGCGTTGCTTAGTCACCAGTGGCGAGTTCCGGCGATGCATGGGCTTCACGCGAGTTGGAGGCAGATTGACTGTGGTGGCGTGTGACGGCCTGTTTTCGGCATCAATTTCATTTTTCTGCATTGTCTCTCTATTTCCAGCAACTTCCTGGTGGTTTCAGCTCTTGGGTTTGTGTTTTCCATATTTTGGTTGTTCTTTTTTGAGCTGTTTCGGGATTTAGATCTCAAATCTGGTTGTTTGGTCGTGTTAGGTGTGTTTTCGGAGTAATTTGTTGCTTGAGAACTGGTATTTGGTGATTCGATTATTTTAACTTGTTATGATGGTGAATCTGATTCTAAGTCAATTCAAACTATAGAGGTGGTTCCCATTTCTAATAAAATCATGATTCATAGGCTTGCATGGACTAATTATCATGATTGAAGTAACACTTTCCTATTCTACCTGCTGAGTATTGAGAAGGAGAGTCATTTGACTTAAGACCCTCCTAAGAAGGACAACAAGTTTGCTTGGATTCGAGCAGATGCTAGGATAATCTTATAGATTCAGAATTCTATCGGGAGGGACATACTTACTTCCATTAGTCTTTGTGACTTGCTTAAAGAACACATGAACAAACTGAGTTTCATGTATTATGGTTAGGGAAATATTACTCATATCCATGAGATGTACAGAGGCTTTTATCGTGTTGAGCAAAAGGGCATGCCTTTGAAGTATTTCTTCTTCGAGTTTAAATGGATGTATGAAGAAATGAAGGTGTTAATGTCACCTATTGCAGATCTCCCAACCCAAATGGACAGCATGGAGAAACATGTAATTCTCAATTTTTGGACTGCTCTTGATCTTGCCTATGAGATGGTTTGGTCTCAGATATTGTCCAGTTTTGAGCTTCCATCCCTTGAAGATGTATACTCTTGCGTTTTGCGTGTGGAGAGCCTATCTTAATCAACTTCTACTTCTCATTCAAGTGCCTTTGTTGGTTGTGGTCATGTTGACAACAAAACACAAGGCCTTCCAAGCAAGGTGTTGGTTCCCATAACACTTGAGGAATCATTTGTTACTATTGTACGGAACCAGGTCATACCAAGCGTAATTGTCGAAAGTTGCAGAACAAAATTGTAGCGTGATAGTTTTGCTAAGTGGTGTAGTCTTTAGATGCCTTATACAGTGCTCTAATCACCTCCAGCGCTCGTTACAGGTAATTGTGACTCTTGTTTTGCTATTTCCTTCTCGCAGTGGATCATTGATTCTGGTGCCACTAACCACATGACAGGTAACCATCATTTATTCTCTATGTATGCACCTTATGCCAACCGTTCCTCGAAAACAATTGCAAATGGTTCTTACTCCCATCTAGGATCTGACACTGTTAACCCAACTCCCAATGTCTGTCTTCAACTCTTAATGTTCTTGATTTAGCATTTAACCTCCTCTCTCCAAGCAAACTTACTAGCCACTTAAATTGCTTTATCTTACTTTTCCCTGACCATTGTTTGATTCAGGATCTCATGATGAAGCAAATTATTGGTATAGTATGAGTCTGGCAACCACTGTTTTGAGGATCGGGTGTTGCATTTAGTTGCGTCCTCTGGTGGTGCATATCCACTTGAAGTCCATTGTTGGATGGGTCATGTCTCTTTTTCATTGTTGAAAAAATGTATCCACTATCTTCTAATTTGCGTCTTTAGAATGTGAGTCTTGTGAGTTTTCCAAACATTATCATGTGCATTGGGCACCTCACATCAATATAAGGGCTGTGTCCCTTTTCGATTTAGTTGATTATGATATTTAGGGTTCTTGTCATGTTGAGTTAAAGTCTGGTTTTTGGTACTTTGTTACTTTTGTTGATGATCATTCTCGTATAACTTGGCCTTGTTTAATGAAAAATCATTCTGAATTATTCTCCATCTTTTTCAATATTTGTGCCAAAATTCAAACTCAATTTGGTGTATATGTGAAAACCTTGAATAGTGATAATGCTAAAGACTACTTCTCTGCTCAGTTTCAATCTTTTATGCGTTATCATGGCATGGTTCTTCGGTGTTCTTGTCTAGATACATCAGCTCAAAATAGGGTATCAGAAAGAAAGAACTGTCACTTATTAGAAGTGGCTAGGGTTCTAATGTTTCAGACACATGTCCCAAAACCATTTTAAGGAGATGTAGTATCGACAATATGTTTTCCTATCAATCGTATGCCATCTCTCTTTCATAGTGGGTCAACCCCCTACAAAACATTGTAATGGAACTATATTTCATTCTTCTTATCTGGATACTCCAGCTCAAAAATGGTGTCGCAGAAAGAAATAACCGGCACTTATTAGAAGTGGCCTAGGCTCTAATGTTTCTGATAAACTTCCTAAAACCATTCTAAGTAGATGCTGTGTGGACAACATGTTTTCTTATCAATCTTATACCTTCTCCTGTTAGTGGGTCAATTTCGTTCAAAGGGGTGGAAGGGAACAATGTTTTGTACGAAGTTGATCCACTAAGAACAGGCTAGGGCATGCGATTGATAAGAAAACATGCTGTCAATACAGCAGATGCCTAGAATTGTTTTAGGATGTATGTTTGAAACATTAGAGCACGGTTCGAATAAGTGCTGGCTCTTTCTTTCTTCGACCCCATTTTGAATTGGTGTATCTGGACAAGAAGACAGTTGAACTATTTCATGTTGAAGCATACAACAACCAAGCCTTAATCTTTCATGTAGAAGCATAAAAGATTAAAATTGAGTAGAAAAATACTCATTAGCATCATCATTTCTCAAGGTTTTCACAGATATGCCAAATTGAGTTTGAATTTGGCACAAGAATTGCAAAAGTTGGAGAATAATTAAGAACAATTTTTCATTAAATAAAGCCAAGTTACGAGAGTAATCATCAACAAAAATAACAAAATACTGAAAACCAGACTTAGACTAAACATGACTAGGATCCTAAATATCGGAATGGACTAAATCGAGAGGGGATGCAGCTCGTTTATTGCCATGAGGTGCCTCATGAGCATGATGATGTTTGGCAAACTCACAAGACTCACATTCTAAAGACTATTGATTAGAAAAAAACATATGCATATTTTTTAACGATGACAAAGACATATGACACAACCAACAGTGTACTTCAAATGGAGATGCACCAACAGAGCACGCAACTGAAAGCGGCACCTGATCCTCAAGAAAGTAGTGGTCGCCAGACCATTACCTACCAATAATTTGCTTTGTCATTAGATCCTGAATCAAACAGTTGTGAGGGAAAAGTGAGATAAAGTAGTTTAAGTGGTAAGTTTGCTTGGAGAGAGGAAGTTAAATGCTAAATCAAGAACATGAAGAATTGAAGACAAAGATTTTGGGATTTGGGTTAATAGTGCCAGATCCAAGAGCAGCAGAGTAAGAACCATTTGCAATTGTTATCAAGGAAGGGTTGGCATAAGGTGCATATATTGAGAATAAATGATGGTTACCTGTCATGGATTCTATGCGGGTTGGGAGAACCACAGTAGGTGACCTGAACACCTTCATTTCTTCATACATGCATTGAAAATTTGAAGTAGAAATTCTTCAAAGGCATGCCCTTTTGCTCAGCACGATAAAAGCCTTTGAACACCTCATGTATAAGAGTAATATTTCCCTTACAAGAATACATGAAACTCAGATAGTTCATGAGTTATTTAAGCTTGTCATAATGACTGACAGAAGGGAGTATGTCGCTCCCTATAGAATTCTGAATCTGTAAGATTAACTTGGCATCTGCTCGAGCCTAAGCCAACTTGTCATTCTTTGGAGGCTCTTCAGTCAGATGACTCTCTTCAATACTCAACAGGTAAAATTGGACAGTTTTACTCAATTCATGATTATTAGTCCATGCAAGCATATGTTACGTAATTTTATTAGAAACTGAAACTGCCTCTATAGTATGAATGGACTTAGTATTAGATGCATCCATTACAACAAGAAACAATAATCAAATCACCAAATACTGGTACTCAAACAATGGATTTGTACGGAAAACGCACTTGGTGCAACTAAGTGATCAGATTTGAGATCTAAATCCCGAAATAGCTCGAGAAAGAGCAACCTAAATTTGGAAAACACGAACCCAAGAGCTGAAACTACCACGAAGTGGCCGGAATCAGAGAGATGATGCCAAAAAATGAAGTTGTCATCGAATATAAGTCGTCAAGCTCTGCCACACCAAATATGCTTTCGAAGCGCGTGACGCTTAGCGCCTGTCATGCATCGCTTTTAGGCAAAAGAAGAGAATTAATTTGAATGGTTTAAGTCTATTCATGTACATATGTTGTATTTTTATACAAGGGGAGAGGAGAATCTACTTTAATTACAAAGATAATATTTCTAATAATATCCTTGATTGGCAGGGATTCTTATATGATTCAAACATATTTATTTCCTAATATATTCTAACAAGTATAATTAGAGCTTTTGATGCAACAAGGTTGCCCTGCTAACAAATTTAGGTTAAATCTATCCAATGTCTCTAGTGGATAAGATAACTTAAAAGTAGGTGGAATACCTTATAACAAATATCTGTGGTATTCAAGATCTTTAAATTTAAACTCAGTGGCCAACTTCATCTCATTATCACTTGTACATCATTTCTAGTCATCACAATGTCATCAACATAAACAATTAGCGTTGAAAGGTTTCCATTACAATGTCTAACAAAAGGTATAATCAAATTGACAATGTGCATGCCTACTCTTCTTGATGTTACAGCTAAACCTTTCAAACCAGGCCTTGGTGATTGTTTTTGGCCATACAAAGTCATTTGCAGCTTGCACACTTAGGTTGGTGTGATATTTCAAACCGGGAGGTAGCTCCATGTGTACTTCCTCCAAATCTCCATTGAGCAAAGCATTTTTCATATTAAGCTGATGCTATGACTAATCCATATTAACTGCGAAAGGAAATGTGATATTAATAGTCTTTAGCTTAGCAACTGGTGCAAGTGTTACTTGATATGCCATGAGTTTGTGTAAACCCCTTTGGCTAATAATCTTACTTTGTACCTGTTTATTGTTTTATCAGGATTATATTTGATAGTGAACACCCACTTACACCCTATATTGGTCTTCCCTTCGGTCAACCTTGCACTTCTTAGGTCATATACTTTGAGCACTCTGCTCCTTCCTTATTGCTTCTCTCTGCTTCAGGCCCTCTATAGCTTCTTGGTAAGTTGCTGGACAAGTCTTATCAGACATGTTAGCCACAAAAGTCTTCAATCTTTGAGATCATTTTGCATATGCAACATACTCAGTGATAGGATGTTGAGCACATTATCTCTTCCCTTTTTCTCTAGGTTATAAGACAATTGAGTTCTTTAGAACTTGTCTTTTGGTCGGGCTCTTGGCTAACTGTCTATCTGATTTATGTGATATATACCGTCCCCTCACTAAATGCTGGATGAACGATACAAGGTCTAAAAGTTCAAGAGTGTTTAATATCCACTATGTTCACTTAATTTTATTTTTGTTTAGATTGAATGTCATTTAGCTTCTCACTATGCTTTTTCTCATCTTGTTTGTCAGTTGTGTAGCTTGAATATGAGAGTTGTTCATGTGTTTTACCCGGCCAAGAAGAAAAATCATAAATCAGTTTGTGATTTAATGATTCAACAAAAATCATATCATCCTAATTTGAAGGATTATACATAATTCACTTAGCATTTAGTTGCTATATTTGATATGGAATTGGAGTGAAAAGCCTTTTTGAGCTTATGCTCTTATCTCTTTTGTTTAATTCTTTTCTGTTGTTGATGGTTATCTACTGTTGCATTTTATTTGTTTCCTATATTTTTTTAGCCTTTTTTGTTATACAATAAATATCAGCCATTTATTAGCATTTGTATTTTAACTTTATGCTATGATTTAGCAATAGATAACCAGTGGAGAATAATTAACATGCGCTATGGGATTTTGGTGAACAAAGAAGGCTATTAGATGCAGCAGTGAGGAGCGAGAAAGAGGGAGACCAAGGCGTACTCTAGGGGAAGTTGTAGAGCGAGATCTTTTAGTGAATAATATATCTAAGGATTTGGTTAATGATAGAGCACAATGGCGTCGTGTGATCCATGTAGCCGACCCCACCTAGTGGGATAAGGCTTGATTGTTGTTGTATGGGATTTTGGTCATTAAATTCTTCGCCTTGAATGAATGGTTTAGTGTTAGGTCAAATCTACACAACTAGTTGATTTAGAACAAAACGTTACCTATCCTTATCCATTGATTCTGTAAAATGGTTTTCCCCCAATATTAGTGTATAGATGTTGTTATAAGCAATCTTAAAAAAGCATTTAAACGATTGGATCTTTGGCTCATATACACCAAAAGATTAGAATTGTATTGAATAAGAAAGTTGATACACCCTACGGTTATTACTTTTTAACTTTTCGTTGGGTCTACTCTCCTATTTGATGTCTCTTGGAAACATTTTGTTTGGATGTTGTAGTAGGGTATTTTCATTTTAATTCTTGTCATCTTCTATTTTTAAAAATGAGTGAGGAAGACTTCAAGGATCCTAGAACTGAAATTTTTTGTCATTTTAATTTTCATATTGGAAGGTATGTTGAACCTAGCATCCGCCCTGATGATAGTCGATATGGGGAAAACCCAAACAGGCTTCAAAGACACACTCAATTTCAGGTCAAGTTTGATGTTATAATCAACTTCAGGCTTGAAGCTATTTGACCATTTTTTTTTAAAATATGAGTCTGCATAAGCCATTAATACCTGTTACTTTTTGATTGTAGGTAATTTTGAAGCCTGATCCTGGAAATTCTCAGGATCTTTTTATTCGGAGCCTATCAGCTTTAGGTAGAAAGCACTCAATCTTATTTGAATTTTTTTAATGCTTTTTAGACATTTTGCATTGCTTTATAAGCATTTCTTTGTGCAGCTAGTTGGGATAAGCCATGAAAAGTTGAAAGAAAACCTTGCAAGGATGTCATGAAATAACATGCTGTCAAAGCTGAATAAGCTTTGGATAGATAATCATGCATGAAACTTTGTTCATTTAGTTTGACTTTTAGGTTGATAACTAATAGGTCACTCGTGTTATTTTAGCTTGAACAATGGACACAACTTTTATATTTATATCCCTATCTTTTTATTTGTTCGCCTAATCCCTTAAATTTATATTCTAGAGGTTGAACCAGTTTAGTTTAAGTAGAAAAGCACATAATCTTCTTTGATTTATTTTTTTTAATGTTTTTCGTCTTTTTGCATTACTTTACAATCATTTTCGATGCACAATTAATTGGAAAATTCCATGAAAAGAGAGAACTGAAAAGGTTGAAAGGGCTCATATGGTTTAAGAGGGCTCATGTGCTTTGCTGATTTACTGATTTCACAATGAAGAGAACGGTTACTTTTAGTTAATACTCCCACCGTCCCTGTACATATGAGCCCAAAATTTGAATGGGGTTGACTCTTTTTATAAGAGCTTGCCTAGATTTGTCAGAGTATTTAATGATTTTTTTCCCATTTTGCCCATTCTCTCTCTTGACATTCTATTCTATACTCATTTATATCATTATTATCATGTTTCTATCTCTTATCTACACTTCATAAATAAGGGCAAACTTGAAAGAAATCATTTTCATTGAACAGTTAATTGGAAAATTGCATGAAAAGAGAGAACTAAAAAGGTTCAAAGGGCTCATATGGTTTAAGAGGCTCATGTGCTTTGCTAATTTACTGATTTCACAATGAAGATAACGGTTACTTTTGGTTAATACTCCCTCAGTCCCTATACATAAGAGCCCAAAATTTGAATGGGATTGTCTCTTTTTTAAGAGCTTGCCTAGATTTGTCAGAGCATTTAATGATGTTTTTCCCATTTTACCCATCATTATTCTCTTTCTTGACATTCTCTTCTATACTCATGTATGTCATTATCATGTTTCTTTCTCTTATCTTCACTTTATAAATAATGGCAAACTTGAAAGAAATTATTTTTTTAAGACATATTTATTATTTTTAACTACTTTATTAATTTGTGTGATTTTACCATTTGAGCTCTTATTAACAGGGATAGAGGGAATGAATTTGGAAGCAACTGACATATAATTGAAACTCGGATAGCTCATTCTATAATGCCTCATCATCAATTCTTTATTCAAAACACTTGCAGAAGAAACCATCTTCCCTCTTTGTTTATGTTTGCCTTCACGTTAATATAACCCTTCGCACTCCTAATCTTTGCAAATTATCCTCCTCGAACCCAGTTCTTGAAAATCACTATAGGTTAAGAACATATGAACACTGTATTTGTTGGGTTTTTGTCATCTTTGTAACAGATAATGAATTACATTTAAGACCAGGGGCATAAAGCACATCAACCAGAGTTATTTCAGGAGTAATTTTAACGATGCCAATTCCTAAAGCTCTAGTTCAAGTGCCATCAGCAATTTTAATATTAATTCTGGTACATGGTTAATTTCACTGAATAGAGACAAGTTGTACGTCATGTGATCAGTAGCACCTAAATCCACAATCCATGAATTGGACTTCAATGCACTAATTTTAAGTGCTTGAATTTATTTACCTGTTTGTGCTAGATACCCATAGTTAATGTTTGTTCAAGCATAGCATTAGTGCTACTGAATTGGGTGAAATAAAAAATTGTAAAACAGAAATTAAAATTAACTAAACCAGATGAAGAGCTAAGAATGATGTTACCCTGAATGGAAAGGAGCTGAAGAGAATATTGAATTAACCTACATCCAATTTTTTAAACCACTTCTTTGTATTCCACTATTTTTCTAAAGATTCTAATGGGCTTTTGGAGCCACAATACAACTTGATCTCACTCTGATAAAACACTCCCCTTACCCAAAGTAAGTGAATAACCTATACTTCCTAGTAGCTTCCTCAACTTATCACCTTCTGAAGCACTTAACCCTGTAGGCACACCTACATCTGATGTTTCTTGACAAATAGAGTACCCATTTCCCTGTCTTTTACTTCCACCTTATGAATTTATTCCTTTGGCAGCCTACGCTGGTGCTTCAGAGATACTAGAATTCCCCCGAGTTAAGTATTTTCTGATGTCCTTGAATTTTACCATATGAATGCTTCACAGAGAGTGGGAGAGGTAGTTTCCATTTTTCTACCACTAACTTCTTCAATCTATGATGTAAGCCAAGTAAGAACTAATATGATTGCTCTATATCCACTAATTTTATGCACAGTGCAAGCACTCTTGAGTATTATAGAGGTCAATCTGCTGCCTCAGTTTTGTAGAGTTATATAATAGTAATAAAGAACAATACTTTGCTCTCCTTGCTCTAGGTCTTTGATCATCCCCCTTTAACTGAAACATGGCAGCAGTGTTTTCAATTGCAGAGGAGGTTACCCTAGCTGAATCCTAGATTTCCTTCACCATTTTTGCAAGTAAAACTTCTGATACCATGAACTGAAGTTTCTCAATTTTTTTTGATGTGCAAAACTGTACAAATCAGAACAATATATAATGGTCTGGAAATCCTTAAGCGAATCTGGTTATATCCATACAAGATACTGGAAATAAATCTAATGATAATGAAAATATGTATAATAAATCTAATCTGATTCCTAATACCATATAATTAGGGATGTGACATTAGAATATACAAAGCATCTTATATGGAACTGTATATTGGGCCTTAGAATGCAGGCCAACACGTCCTCCAACAATTTGCAAGCTTGCAATACATTCCCTTTTTCATTGCTATTGGTCTCACCGCATCCTCTCACATGCATCAAGCAATAAGCCTTCTATGAGGATATCTGGCATACCTCTCTGTGGGGAATGTTTCTAATATTATATCAGTTACTTAAAATTGTAAAAACAAGAAGAGTGAGATAATTCTTTCTTTTTGTTTTTTTAAACCTCCCAAAATTTCAACTCTTGATCTGAACTTATAGATGGCATATATCTGTGATAGGTATTGATGTCACTTCACATGACATACGATTTGTGGAGGACAATTGGGAGAGTCCGGTAACGTAAATCTGATTTTAATATGACTCATTGAGATGCCATTTAACTTTATTTCTAATTGTTTATATGGTTAATCAGTCATCTCCCTGCTGATATGGTCTTGACATTATTTGCTAATTGGAAAATTTATCTAGGTTCTTGGTGCTTGGGGTTTGGGCTGGGAAATTTGGATGGATGGGATGGAGATTACTCAATTCACGTACTTCCAGCAGGTTTTTTGATTTCACTAGAATAATGTCCTACTTTGTCATTCTAAGCATATAAATTTTGTTCTTCAGTTTTATCATCTAATCAAAATATTCATGGTTTAGGCTCACCAGTTTTTGTTACATAAAATGTTTTGTATGCTTCTCCATATTAATGTTCTTATCTTCGCTCTCTCTCTATAAATGCATATGTGTGTATATATTTCTCTCCCCAGGCTGGAAGCCTACAGCTATCACCTATTTCTGTTGAAATAACTTATGGTCTTGAACGTATTCTCATGTTACTACAGGTATGCTGGTTTTTATTTTTAACATTAAACCCTTTTTACATATTTTAACCTACTTAAGGAAAGCTTCCTAAATTTTGTGACAGGGAGTTGATCACTTCAAGAAAATTAAATATTCTGATATGATTACATATGGAGAATTGTTCTTGGAGAGCGAGTACCTCACTTCTTTTACTCTTACTATTCAACCATGTTCTCTCTTTTATGCTTTTTTGATGAAAGATGGTTGCCAAGAAGATTTTCCAACTTCTTTCCTTTCTATTTTTCCTGCTTCATGTTTTGTTTTATTGATCATGCTATAAATATTATTTTGTTAAAGACTCATCTGGTTGAACTTATTTTAATTAATAAGAAGTTGTTAATAAAAAGTAGGGTTTGCTAAGTGTATACGAAGAGGACAAGCAGTCTTAGTACAATACCAGGATGGTCTGGTATTCAGCACATAAAGGAATTTAATTAAAAAAATGAGTTTGATGTTGGAAGATTAGCATTGTGATACTTTTGGAGAAAGAGGATAATTGTACAATTGAGAGATTGATATAAGACACTCTCACTCACCCATACTTGTTCTAATGCAAACAGAGGAGTTTTAGGGAGAGAAATACAGAAACAGAGTGGGAAAAACAGAAATTTGAGGGGAAGAGGAGATAAATCATAGAGGGATATTTAGGGAGGCCAAAATCTGATCAAGAAAATTTATTTTCATTCATCTAAAAGTCTGTTTTCAACATACTGGATAACTTCTATTAATAGGCTAAGGTTTTTTCCCTTAAAGGAACCTCCCAGTTGATGAAAATAAAAGATAAACCCACTTGCAAAAATAAATTAAACCCACTTGGGTCCACTTGCAAAAATAAAATCTAATGATTTAACAATGCATTTTCTTAATAAAGTAAAAGAACATGAAGATATATAATAAAAATAAGATAGTTTTCCTTCTAGAGGAGGTTTTTTCAAATATATATCAATCTTTATATTCCATCAGAGATACCGTTACCGTGGCTTGAATCCAGAAAATAATACAATCAGAAGATATGGTAAGACAGATAAAAACTGACACCTGGATGAAAATATAGATGAAAAATGTGGCTGTGATAACATTTAACTTTGTGGTGTAGACTTCTGCTGTTGGTAAGTCAGATGGAGATGGTAAAAGATATGCCATGTGGAGAATGTTATGTAGTCTAACGAAAAAAAAAATATTCAAGATAAACTTAGGTGAGAAGAAGTGATTGAGCTTCTGATATTCTACCAAATTGGGTTTTCTGTGATGAAGGAGAAATGACATTATCTCATCCTCTTTGTGGAGTTTCTTTAGTTATGGCTGTCTCAGTTCCTCTATGGCTAGTATAGATGTTTGTTGCACATAAAAAAGAAGAGAATTGAAAAGTAAAAAAGAGATAGACTTAAAATTCAGAACTTAATTACATCATATCCCGCTTTATCTGACACACAATCTAAAAGATATTTATTTAAGAACTCTAATTAGCTAATTCCTGTAACCACAAATGTGTTATATTAACAAACATAACCATTTATTTCTTCATACAAGTTGATTTTAGCACAGAATTATTTTAAGCTTCTGAATTGTCATCACAGTACCTTGGAGGATGTGATTGGACTTTGAAATACTTTGAATGCATTTTTTTTCTTTTTCTTTTTCACCTTGTTTTTCTGCCAGTCATGCACTTCATTGGACTACGTATTTTCTTTATTTAGTGATAGTTTCATTTGTGAAAACTTGATTGTTGAAATGATGCATTGAGAATTTGAGATCTCATTTGGCAGTGGTACTAATTTATGTGGCCTAAGAGTTGTGACTTGCTAATATAATCTTCCTGAGGCATGTTTTCGATTGCTGTGCTTTCATGCGTATATATCTTTTTTCAAGGGAAGCAATTTTTGGTTTTATCTCAATTCTGATCCTATCCATGTTAGTTTCCATTATGTGGATAATGCTTTACTCTAAGAATAATAATGTATTTTTCTTTCAATATAGGAAGGAAATGAGTGCATATTATTTGGAGCATGCCTGTGTTGATCATGTGCAGAAACATTTTGATTTCTTTGAGGAGGAAGCACGCTCTTTACTTGCTTTAAGCCTTCCAATCCCTGCGTACGTTTTATGACATTTTAATTTTTTTTTCCAAATATCTTATTGGTTATTTTTAGCTGCTTTTAGCAAATGTGCTATATTTACTTACCTGTATTGTCTTGTCTTCTGATGTATATTCCACATAATGCTAGTTATGATCAGCTCCTGAAAACATCTCATGCATTTAACATCTTGGACTCAAGAGGTTTTGTTGGGGTAACAGAGCGTGCTCGATACTTTGGCCGTATGCGTAGGTAATGCTACTTAATTTGTATGGTAACTTTAATGGAAATATGTACTTGCTTCACTTTGTTTTTATGGTGACAGTGATTTATAAAGTTATGAACATGGTTCCATGTTGTTCTTTGCTGTTATCTTAAACATGACAATTTTGCTGTTCATGTTCTTGTTTAGATTGGGGATTGCCAGGAAATAGGGATAGCAGATGTGAGGGAGGGAAAGAAGTTACATTGAACATTATGGTAGATGATGTGTACATAATTGATCCTTCTACCAAATATTAATACTCGTACTAGAATCATATTAAAACATTAATACCCTTTATTTTGGGTGCAGTACATGCAAATATTTCTTCATTCTTAATATAGTAATCTTTTTGTTAATCTACCAGACTCCTAAGTAGTAAATATCACATTTATGAAGGATGAAAGGTAGTCTCTTGTGTGATTGATGTTGCACGTTTAGTCTTAATATTTATGTAGATTGTACATGCAAATATTTCTTAATTCTTAATTTAGTAATCTTTTTGTTATCTACCAGAGTGTTAAGTATTAAATATCATTTATGAAGGATGAAAGGTAGTCTCTTGTATAATTGATGTCTCAGGTTTAGTCTTAGTAGTTACATATATTGCATGGCGCTTTTTGGTTCTTCTCTGGTGATTTTTTCTTAAATCTCTTGTTTGTGCTTAATGCTAATGTTCCTAATTGGTTAAATAATATTCATGGCTGAGCTTATTTTGACTCTAAGATGCATGGCATTGATACTAAACACGTCCTTGACTCGTGTGATCACAAAGGATGTCAAATTTGAGTATCCGATACACATGTTGAATACAAACAAGATTGTAGTTTTAAGGTGTTCATGCTTCATGCTATAGCCTTTTGTGTTACAAAAAGAGGTATAAGAGAGAGAATATAGGGAAGAAGAGACACGGATAGATGGATAAAAGACAAAGGACAGAGCAAGATTAGAGGAGTGGAACATAAACTTTAGAACTGCATTTTGTAGAATCCCTACTGTAGCAAAAAGAGAGAGATAATCTGAATGGTTCATCTATTCATGTATGGAAGGGTTACATTTATGCAGGAGAGGGAGGAATCTCAGTATTAATTACATAGAAATTTAATCCCTGATTCATAGGGATTGATAGGAATATATTTCCTAATCTGATTATAGTAATATTTCCTAATATACTCTAACACCAACATTTTAGATGACTGTCTTCATACACATAATCAAGCTTCTTTTTTAGTTGCATTTATTTTAAAGAGCTTCATTTTGTGGTTAGCATTATACGGATTTGTTTTTTTGCATGAAGTTATTTGATATAAAACATAGTCAAGATGTTGCTTCAATATATTTGTCCCACTTTCTCTATACATTTGTGAGCAATGAAGTTAGATGCACGCACTAGTTTTCCTCTCTTTTTCTATGGTGAAATGCTCCCAGACAGGATCATTGTTTCCACAAAGTTTTGGGGTTGGGACAAGCAACAATAAATTGCATGATATATTCCACTTGATCTTATGTCAAATTCATAAAATTCAGCAAATTAATGCCAATTGTATCTTTTGCCAAACGTACAGATTATAAATCATCACCCAAACCATTACCCAAACCAAATTCTTCTATTATCAGACGAGCCAAACAATTCAATAATGCACCAAATTACTAGAAATCTATAACATGACCAAGTCAGATTTAGACAATCAGAATCGACGTCAGTAACTAATTAAGACAATTACAAACAGAAAATCAAGGCATATATATATATATATGCATATATCTATAGGATGAGCTTCGGATCTCTTGCAATGCCCTTGTCTTCAACAACTCCCCAGCCATTTTCTCAATCGCATCCTTCTGCAATGAAGGGTAACTGATGGCTTGATATTGATGGGGTTAGTTCTCTCCATTAACACTAATTTATAATGTACTCATCATGGCCTGTTCTAAAAGTTGGAAACAAACCAAGTTCTCTAGACAACTCAGCATGCTTTACTGATTCTTAACTCATTACTGTATGTCAAAATGAAAGAACATCTCATTAATCAAAGTAAAGCGCTCTATTCTTTCTGCACTGTGCCCCACAGCTTTGATGAGATAAAACTGAGCCTTTTCTTCCCTCACTTGAGCCGATTTCTTCCCAATAACTGGCCTCAATCTAGGGGTATTTGCTGTCAATGAATTCATCCATCCTTTATACCTAAATTCCATGGTCAGTGATGGAAAATCCCACTATATGCATTCATCGTTTTCAAGCCATTTCAACACCGGTATGACATCATACCCCTTTAGTGGAATAATCTTAAAGTGTGCCTCTAATTCTTGCTCCTACATCCTCCAATTAGAATCATTCCAATGACTTGAAGACCTTTTACTTTCCCCACCAGCTCTAGTCACATCAGATTCATCACTCAACCTCTTTACTGTTTGTAAGTCCTAGAATTCATGTGGACTCCCCTGATTGATCATGAATTTGAAGAATTGTTTTGCCCGCAAATATCTGTACCTATATAGATGATGACTCGTCTATGCTATCTGTAGCATGTAGTGAGACTTGTGGTGAATTGTACTGTTCTTCCTCTTTATCTCTACACTCCACTGGCTGCACCAAATCTATCTGATCACCATTTTGTTCAAACTGAATGAGGCGCATCAGCTCTTTAATGTTCTATTCTTCCTCTTCACCCCTACCCACCACTTTTGCCGTAAAATTCAATAAGGAAGGCATGTTGTTCCTATAGGTGTGCTCTTCTTTTCAATAATGACGTTTTTGTGTTGGCCATTTACTCATTAAAACATACTTTTGAGTGTCGATTATTTTGGGGCTTTTAGCTGTTTAGATTTTGAAAATATATGTTGTATCGGTTTGCTTTTCATTTTTTGGCTTTTAAATTTCGTTTTGATGATGTTTAGTGTTTCCTTATTCTTTCCATACATTGTGTTTGCCTCAGTTTAGCTCGTCAATGTGCACAGCTTTGGTTGAAAACTAGGGAGTCACTTGGCTACCCACTTGGTTTCATCTCTGAACCTGAAAATTTATCATTGCCAAAAGAAGTTTCGGTGGCTGCAGTTGAGAAGGTTAGTTTGGATGTCTGAGTTACTTTTGATTGCCCAAAATATTGAAGCTGGTTATATTTATCCATTTGTCCCTTTTTTCGAAAATGCCCCATCAAATCCCACCCTGAGACCCCGTCTCTACCTTTGTTTCCTTCATATAAAAAATTATTCTCTTCGTTCCTCTGAACCCTTGTGTGAGAGAGAGGGGGGGCGGGGGGATGGGGTAGGAGCTTTGTCCTCCAAATCCCATTCTCTCTTCTTTATTTCTTTCTTTCTTTCTTTTTCCTTTCACTTTTCCTCCCTTTTTCAAGCAGGGGAAAAACTCATTTCTCTACCCATTTTCTCTCAATCCAACCAAAGGGTTAAATTTGAAAACTGTTATGTCATTTTCTTCCATGCTTAAATGATAAAGTTGATCTGTTTATGCTTAAATGATAAAATTGATCTGTTTGTTATAGTTTCTTCTAACTTGGTGACTGTAGAAGTCAGTATTTTTTTTTTTTTTTTTTTGTTTCTGATACCCTTCTATATTCTTTTGTAATGTTAGATGGGAGTTTATGAGGATATTTATTTAATAATTTATTGATTAAAATGCAATCTACAACTTTTTTTTTGTTGCTTTTTACCGAACGATTTTAGGATTCCAACAGTGGATCATTTGGAGTATTTTAGCATAATGTCTGTTGTAAAGCTACAAAATTCCCAAACGGCCCTGATTTACAGTTTTCTTCTAATCTCTATTATTCTAATCTTTTTTCTTTTTCTCATTTCTTGCTATTTTCCTTTTTGTTTTTTGAACTGTGGCCTTTATTTGCAGTTACTGCACTGCGTAGATGGGTTAATCCATAAGGGTGTGTAATTCTGATCTTTCTTTGGTTTTAGGTGCATGATCAGTCTAGAGCATTTGTCATTGAAATTGGAACTGAAGAGATGCCACCTCAAGATGTTGTTGATGCAAGCAAGCAAGTATAACTTATTTTCGTCTGAATCATGAGAAGGAATTTTTCATCATGTTCTATTTTTGTTCTGGAATTTCTTTTAAACCTAACTGTTTCTTTCATTTATTTCTAGTTACATGAACTTATAATAATCCATTGCTGTTCTTTATTTATTGCGCTCTGCCTGTTATTGTAGTTTAAGGATTTGATCATGCAATTACTTGAGAAGCAAAGGTTAGACCATGGTGAAGTGCAAGCTTTTGGTACACCACGAAGATTAGTGGTATGCCTAATATGCTTCCTATTGGAATTTGACCCTCCTTTCTAGATACTCTTCATGTCTGTATGAGTTTGAAAAATGAAGCTGTTACCTTCCTTTGTTCTGTATAATATTTGCTTATAAGAACTGTTGTGATGGATTATTGTATCACTTGAAAGAACATAATTGAAACTAAATGATTTGTCCCAGAGCTAATTCAAACACAATGGTTACCATGTATATAAATGGTGAAACTAATCTAGGAAAGACAATAACCTTGTGGTCATCACAAAACTTAAGGGATTAAGAATACCTTAATTCAATCCTGAGTTCCTATGTCAACTAACAGAAACATACACATGATTAATTTTATATAATGCCTAGTGTATGATTACTAGTCCCTTGTTGCAGACTAGATCCTGGCAGATGAATCTAGACACACTTAAGCAGTACAAAATCAAGTTGATTAGTTCTAGAGTGGTTCAAAAGATGGGATAGGCTTTTGGTTGCGATTTTTGTATCATACTTTAAGAATAGCTAATCTGCTTAAAGTATGGAGCCAAATCTGGAAAGATTCTACAAGGATAACATCCTAATTATTTAGTTTGCACTAACAAGAAAAGATAATAACAACTGATGCTAATATCGTTACTAATTTGAAGCAGGGTAATTGCCCCTTTACCAGTATTATAGGCATTGAAGCACCAATACTTCAAGTTACATGACGTATGAGTGTTGGACACATCCAATGTTGATATGCACAGATATTTCTTCAATATGAATTTGGAAAGCATCCAATTCATTTTTTCTTTGGGTATGACAGTTTTAATTCTAAATTGATGGATGCTTCTAGATTCTGGGTTGATCAACTTAATATTTTAAACGATACTCAAAGCCTTTTTTGTAGAAATTAAAATGAATAATTTAGTTTAAGGGTTATGGTGCAATATTACCAATGAACAATTGTAAGAGGAGCATCCATCTCAAATAACTATTGGATGGTGCAAATATAACAATAAACTCTTAAAAATGGACCAATTTTACCAATGTTGTTAAATTAACTCCAAATATCTGTCTATTTTGCCCTTCAAAAAGTGGGACCCACAAAATAGACAAAAAAATAAATGGACGTTTTGGCTTATTAACGGCATTGGTAAGTTTGCTACATTTTCAAAAGCTTATTGTTATATTTGCAACATCTAATAGTTATTGGTACTGAACGCTCTTCACACAATTGTCTATTAGTATAGTATTGCACCTCAACCCTATATTTAATTATCATAAAAAAATAGATAATTATGTCTTATTCATAAAAAATCTTGGAGTATAAATTCCTCAATTTCTTTTGAACTCTTAGGCCTTGTTTACTTTGTGGGATTGAGGAGTTGGGATTGAGATTTTGGCTATACCACCTTTTGATGTTTGGTATGAGGTAATGAGAGATCCAATTGCAGACCCATCCTCCATGGGATTCATCAATAGCACTACCCCAGTGTTGTAATTTCTATCATGGGATTACAATTTCTTGATCAACATATCTGCCACACCAAACACCTTCTTCCTTAGTCTTTGTCGCCTCCTTCTCCTCCGTCTCTAGTCACCACCTTTTCCTTAATCTTTGGTCATCGCCTTCTCCAATTTGAGTTCTTCCAATCTGCTTAAAGTTTGGGATTGTTGATGGTTGGAGATTACCAGATAGGGGTGTCCAAATCCAGGACCAGGAACCCCAATTCCTGGTGCCACCGAGACAGAAAGGAGTGCGTGTTGCATATATCAAAGTTATTCAGAAAATGTAGGGGGTATTGACTAAGGTTGGGATGCTTGTAGGTGAGACAAAAGACTTTCCTTATAAGAATTGGCCTACATGAGGGATCATCTTTGAGTCCATATTTGTTTAACGTAGTGGTAGATGTTTTAACTAAGCTTATTAAAGATGAGGTGCCTAAGTGCATGCTTTTCACTGATGATAGTTTTTTGGGTTGAATCAAGAGAGGAGCTTAACTCTAAATTAGAGATATGGAGAAATACGTTAGGGTCGAAAGGTTTCTGTCTAAGTAGGAGTAAGACAGAATATATGCATTTGCTTTTTGCAAATCGGCAAGGTAGAGGCGAATTAGAGGTTAAACTGGGAAATCAAACTATCCCTCAAGTAACAATTTAATTACTTGGGATCAATTTAAACATGTAAAATTAGGGTAAAATGAAATAAAATATATTGTAAACTGATATATTTTAATCCCATAATATTTGGAATCTTACAGTAGAGGATAACTTTGTCGTACTAGGTTACTCTAGGTTAAATCTAACTATAGTAAGTAGTTGGCCTTAGAAGTTCCAATGGACCAACCTACATGCCCCCTGAAGTTGGTGAAGAGATGATAAGCATTTCTAGCTTGTTGACCAACTTATCGAATTGCTTCTTGTGAGAAGATCTTCCTCTTGTTGATTGGATCAGACATATTTGAGACTGACAATGCCTCATCATATCGTCTTCCTTATGAAGTGCTTGTCTATCCTAATTTGTTTATTCTGTCATGTTGGACTGGGTTGTTTGCAGTATTCATTGCTGATTTTTTGTTCACACCACACCAGAATAGTACTCCCTCCAATCCCCATTATAAAAGTCTGAAATTTGAATTGCCTTGGTCCTTTTTATAAGAGCTCGCTAAAGGTTGTCTGAGCATTTATAGCATTTTTACCACTTTTACCTTTAATTAAATGTGTTCTCTCTCTTCATCGTTTTCCAGTACTTCATTCTCTTTCATACTTCCTCTCATTATTGCTCTATTTCTCTCTCTTATTTGCCCCCTTATTAATAAGGGCATGGTTGGAAAAAAAAGTTTATTTTTTACATAATTGTTGCTCTTAACTAACTTTAACTGTTTTTTTTTTTAAACCGCGTAATTTAGTTTTTGAGCTCTTATAATAAGGGTTGAAGGTAGTAACATCTAACTTCTACATAGAAATAGCCTTTTCGATTAGCATATTTGCAATTTTAGAGCTCCTACAAATATCAAGTGCATCACTTTTTTGATGGTGCTCTCTTCCCTTCACCAAACAAGTGCACAACAATTTGGACTTTGAATATTCTCTATAAAAGCTTATCTCTAAAGCCACTTAATTATCTATGTGTGTACCCATAAAATCTTGATTTTAATTGTTATTTTCTGATCAGATAACTACAAATAGGCACATTCAAGTTTTTCTTATGTATAAATACCCAAGTATTGTAATTCAGAATTTTATGTACAAATTCTTACGTTTGAAAGGTTAATGCTTTTTTATAGCAAATTTTATAATACTTATCATACAAGTTTTTCGAGAATTTTATATTTCTCACCAAAAGTGGCAGTTACCCATACCCTATTGACAAATTCACAGGTTGCTGTTGAAAATCTTTGCGCTAAACAAGCAGAAAAGGAGGTTGATGTTCGAGGGCCTCCAGTATCAAAAGCATTTGATGAACAAGGAAATCCAACAAAGGTCTTTGCTGTGCTTGTTAACCATTACTGCTTTTATATTGAATTTGGGTTTAAAAAGTCATCCTAAATTTAGATGCTGTGTCCCAGGCTGTTGAGGGCTTTTCTCGTAGATATTCTGTCCCACTTGACTCGATATACAAAAAGGTTGATGGTGAGTCTGGAGGCGAAGCTTTTGTTGTTTGACTAGTTATCCTATGTATATATCGTATACTGTTTGGTTTTGACCTTAGAATGCTACTAAAAGCATCAAGAAGGGAGAGCACAAGAATGCAAACTTGCAAATAACAAAGTACAAAGTTTTCACTGTGATTTTCAATTACAATGTGCTAGATGTCACTTTACTATCTATTTTTATATTATAACTAATGCAGAAGCTAGTTGAGATACTGAAAGTAGATTTTGAGACTACAATCATTGTATTGTCTCAATAAGTATGGGTTGTCTTTTTCTCATCATGAGGCTTTGGATATTAGTGTAAATCTTGCTGTAAACTACACAGACTAGGCTGAGTCTTACCAATTTTTGTATGCGAAGGGGGATAAAGTATTTCCTCTATTTCTGATAGGTGGATTACATATGAATTTATACACTGACGGAAAGATGGGAGAGTAAGGGCTATTAAAGTGCACTAATAAATACTAATTAACAATACAATCATAAATAATTATTTACAATAAAGATAGCATATTCCCACTATAATGTAACCGCATAATTGGCTATTCTTAACTAATAAACTAGTAAGCTGCATTTTTCCTGCACAAAAATATTGTTGTGATGCTTATTTTATGTGCTGCTATGGGCACATGAGAATTATTTAATTTGATTGTCAAGTATTTCATTTTACTTTAGTCTCTGGTCATTTTAATCTCATTATAATTAGGCTACATCCTGGATGGCTCTTCAATCTGGTTTTTGATGTTTCAGGAAAAACAGAATATGTTTATGCTCGTGTAAAGGAGTCCTCAAGACATGCCTTGGAGGTTTTGAATTTTTTTTTTTTTTTGGAATATTAAACAGCATAATCTTTATTATGATTGATTTGACTACTATTTATGATGGAATTGTCTATTTGATATGTGAATTGTACTCATTCTATAATGATTCCCTCTACTGTTAATAGGTTTTGTCCGAAGATTTGCCTGCTACTATTGCTAAAATATCTTTCCCCAAGACAATGCGCTGGAATTCTCAGGTATGCAGCTGCTCAAGTCATTTACAAGTAATGCGACTTCTTCTTGGACACCAAAGGAAACAAGGGAATAAATAACTAATAACTCCTAATGAAACCTAATAAAAGTGTATCAGGTAAAATATGTTGACAATAAATTGTTAAATATTTTCACAATTTTTTATTGGGAGTGTCATCTGACAGGCAGGGACTGCTTCTAGACTTCATTGGAATAATTGAAATTTAACACAATAATTGTTTATGGTATTACCATACAATTTTTTGTTCTTGACTCTATTGTGAATAAGTTAACTCTTAAAGACACTATTGTGCATTTTCTTGAGCATCAAGGATAAAGAACAACAACATAGCCATATCTCACTAGGTGGGGTCGACTACTTGAAATGCATGAGGATACTTTTTGGAAATTTTCCTTAGCTCTATGCCTATAAACTGGGGTTCTAATTTCTTCAATATTCATCCAAGAGAACATAATTCACAATACCTTTCTCAGACCTAATTCATTTGTCGAGTTTCTACTACTGCTAAGCAATGGAATGCAGCAAGGAACCATTTCTTGGGCGAATAAGCAATTAACAGCTTTTGACCCTCAGTTATAACTAATACAGAATTACTATTTATGCCGGTTCCCTGAGAAATATTTGAATCAGTTGGTTATGTAATGTTTTCTTTGCATTTTATTTGTAGGTAATGTTTAGCAGGCCTATACGTTGGATTTTGGCCATGCATGGGGATTTAGTAGTCCCATTTATATTTGCTGGGGTAATAAGGTAGTTCACAGTCTTTGGATAATCCCTAACGTACCGCCCATCATCTCCCCCTCATTCAAATCATGTCATAAAGTCATTATTTTTTTAATGTATTGATGTTTACATGAAATTGATTTCTTTTTAGCAGATCGTATACATTTTTATTTGAAATTTGGATTTCTTTTCACCAAATTTTTGCAAAAGCCATGTATGGGTGTATATGTGTATGTGTGTATAGAAGTCTTCTGCACCCTTTTCTATGTCTGTGTTAGCTCGCGTGTGCCTGCGTTGTTTTTACACATGGATATCTGTAGCATAAACATGATGCTGTCCTGAAGCTGAGTTTGGAAGTTATAGAATAGACTTCTTTAGCCAATTCTCAGTGTTTCTGTTGATAACCTGCTTTAGCTAGGTTCTTTATGGAATTTGGAGAAAGTAGTTTGTATTGATATAAAATGAGCAAGAACGCAAGGCTATATATAAAAACTTTTGCAATAAATGCTACCATCTACTAATTGCTTGGCTTTAGCGAATATTCTAAGGGTTTCCATTACGTTTTCTAGGTTATGCATAAGGACAAATCCCTTGATTAGATATTTTTCAAATATAATTAGGCAACTTAATCCATGATGACATTTTAAATGGATATAATAAAAGTAATGAACCAAATACTTTTTTTCATGATCTAAATTGAAAGGAATTTTTATTACTTCAAATACCTTTTAATTCTATATTTGTTTTATGATGAATTTATAACTCCTAACATGCTTGTTTAAATGATGTAGCGGAAACTCATCTCGTGGTCTTCGTAATACTTCTTCAGCTGTTGTCCAGGTGCATGCGTAAGACTATAATGCTCATATTGTCAAGTGTTTCTCTGTTTGTGGAGTGTTTCCTTTTGTCTGTTTGTGAGATATTAAGAGAGAAAAATATCCTGGTTTTTGATCAAGTATCTTAGAAACAAAATGGTTAGAACTTTTGCAGGTAGAAAGTGCTGAATCTTATGCAGATGCTATAAAAAGTGCTGGAATTAATGTCGCAATAGAGGTAACAATAAAAAAAATTTCTTGAAAGAGTGTTATGTATGTATCAAATAGCTAAACTATATATTGCCCAATTTTGTAGGGGCGCAAAAGCATAATATTGGAGCAATGTCATACATTAGCAGAAAGTGTAAATGGTCAAATATTTATTCCAAATGGGTTGCTTGATGAGGTACTTGATCTTAATTCCTCTTTCCTCTGTTGTAAGTTTCTTTCCCTAAGAATAGCTCTCTAAATCAAATTTTAGGTTGTAAACCTTGTAGAGGCACCTGTTCCAGTGCTTGGAAAATTTCAAGAGTCCTTTCTGGAGCTTCCTAAAGAGCTTCTGACTATGGTGGGTTGAGCTCTTAACCATTCACAATCAATTTTGATGGTTGCTTTTTGTCTCTAAGTCACTAAAAATTTTCTTATGGTCTTAGTTTAAAAGCTGCATGCAGATTATATTATTATTCCTCCTCCTTTGTATGTTTCCTAACCTTATTGATAGCAAACACTTCTAGAAAAATATGAGTATCTCTCAAAAATTCTAATAGTTAGGATAATCTTACAAATACGGGGAAAGAAATTACTTCAGCTGCTTATGAAGTACCTACAGTTGCTATTGATAGTGTTGGGAACTAAGAACTTAAATTAGACAATCAAGTTCTGGAACAGATAAAACACTTTATAAGGTAATGCTACAATTTAGCTCTAAGTATATATAACATCAGCAACTTCAACTAGTATTGCTTCTTTGTAAGGTTCATTGTTAGCTAAGAGGGACAGATCTCCAGTCATATGATATATTGTGGACGAAATTGAGAGAAAATAATGTATTTCTCATTCCATATTGATGTACAAAGAGAGCCTATTTATAGGCTAGAGGGAGAGACAAGCTAATAAATATTAATTAAGGCTAATAACTAGCAATAAAGTCTAATAATGCCTAATCAATCACAAAGAGAATATTTACAATAAATACATAATATTCCCACACTCCCCCTCAAGTTGGATCATAGATGTTGATCATGTCTAACTTGCTCATACAACTCTCAAAGGCAGGCTTGAGTAGCGCTTTTGACAACACATCCGCAGCTTGGAGATTTGTTGGTAGATAAGTCAGACATATGATCCCTTCAACTTTTTCTCTGATGAAATGTCGATCTATCTCCACGTGTTTAAATCTTTCATGCTGAATAGGATTCAAGGCCATGCTTATAGCGGCCTTGTTGTCACAATAGAGTTTTAATGGCAACTCCACCCTGACATATATCTCATGAAGGACTCGTTTCAGCTATAACTCCTCCATTATACCTTGAGCCAATGCCCTTAATTCAGCTTCAGCACTGCTCTTAGACACAACTCTTTGTTTCTGACTCTTCCAAGTAACTAGATTACCCCATACAAAGGAGCAATAACCAGAGGTCGATCTCCAGTCAGGGTGAGTTCCTCCCCAATCCGCATCTGTGTATACTTCAATCGTTCTTCGCTCCTGTTTCCGGAAGAATAACCCTCTCCCAGGAGTGCCTTTCAGATACCTCAGAATCCTATAGGCTGCATCCATATGCTTATTCTTTGTCTCACTCATGTATTGGCTGGCCACACTTACTGCAAAAGCTATATCAGGTCTTGTATGGGAAAGGTAAATTAGTTTCCCAACAAGTCTTTGATATCTTTCATTATCCACCGCCTCTTCTTTCTCATCAATTTCTTTCTCCTCTTCATCTTCAATCTCATAATCAAGGTTGTCCTCTTCTGACTCCCCACTTCCCTCCTTATTAGGCTTCTTCTTCCTCTTTTTAGGAGGTAGGATAAGAGTTGGTTCAGGACTACACCCCAACATGCTTGTTTCTTCAAGAAGATCAAGTACATACTTCCTTTGAGATACATAAATGCCTCTTTTTGATCTGGCAACTTTCATCCCAAGAAAGTATTTCAACTCTCCTAAATCTTTGACTTCAAATTCCTTTCCAAGTGCAACCTTTATCCTTGACATTTCATCAATATGGTCTCCTGTAAGGATAATATCATCAACATACACAATGAGGATGCATTTTCTTCCTCCTTCTGTTTTGACAAACATCATATGATCTGATAATCCTTGTTTGTAGCCTTCAGATTTCAGGACTTTTGAGAACCTGTCAAACCATGCCCTAGGAGACTGTTTCAGGCCATAAAGAGATTTCTTCAGCTTGCATAGTCTATCACCTCTTCCCTTCTCAAAACCAGGAGGTAGAGTCATGTAGACCTCTTCTTTAAGTTCTCCATTTAGAAAAGCATTCTTGATGTCCAGCTGATCAAGTGGCCACTCTAGGTTGGCTGCTACAGATAATAGAACTCGGATGGTGTTTAGTTTTGCCACTGGTGCAAATGTCTCCTGATAGTTTAGACCATATGTCTGAGTGAAACCTCTTGCTACCAGTCGTGCTTTTAACTTGTAAAGAGTACCATCAGCCATGTATTTAGGGGTGAACACCCACTTGCAGCTGACAAGCTTTTTGCCTCTTGGTTTTTCAACAACATCCCATGTTCCATTCTTCTCTAAAGCGTTCATCTCCTCCATAACTGCATATCTCCATTCTGGTATCTCTAGTGTCTCGTGGATGTTATTGGGAATGCATACTTTATCCAAACTAGTGACAAATGCCCGATAACTGGAGGAAAGGGCCTTATAAGACATATACTTTTGGATTGGATGCAGAGTACACGATCGAGGTTGTTTCCTGTGAGCAATAGGCAAATCAAGGTCATTATGTTCATTAACCTGTTCAGGAATACGAGATACCTCTGGATCAATCTCTGGATCAATCCCTTCAGGAGCCACCACCGGTTCTGCCTCCTCTGGTTCTCCAGGAGCTATCACTGGTTCTAGTTGCTTGGATACTTCAGATGTAAGGTTCCCTCCTTCCTTAACTTTATGCCTTCGTAAGTATACCAACATGTAGAATTAGGGCTTTTTGAAAAGGGAGAGAACCTTGATGATATGAGATCTACGGATGATTACTGTACATCTCTTGGTTCAAATCTTACAACATGTAGAAGGATGAAGTAGAATGTGGTTTATACTTTCTAAATTTAGTATGAAGCTGAGTTTAAAGCCATGGCCCTTGGAATTTGTGAGCTTTTTTGGATTAAAAATTATTTATCAGACCTGAAGATCAAATGAGAAGGTCCAATGAAGGTCTATTGCGATAACAAGTTAGCTTTCAATATTGCTCATAATCCAGTTCATCATGATTGGACAAAGCATAGAGATTGATCAGCATTTTATCAAGGATAAATTAGAGTGGCCTAATCTGTTCTACATTCGTTCCTTGAGGAAATCAATTGGCATATATTCTTACAAAGGGATTATCTAGTAAACACTTGAGAACTTATTTTTCTGGCTGGGAATGGTTAATATCCATTCTCCTACTTGAGGGGGAGTGTTAAATGATGTAATGAATTATATTAGTTGGATAGATAGTAATGTATTAAGTTGTTGCTAGATAGGAGTTAGAAGTAATACTCTAGCATTTAATAATCCTGTAAAAGGCTCCCTCTATAAAGATGCATGTAATCTTTGAGAATGCAACCATCAGAAACAATTTCCTCTAAACATTTTGTCAGCATCTATTGAAATTGAAAAGTTATTATAAATTTTAAGTTTAATAACATTAAATCTAGATTGTCCAGTTGTTATCAAAACAATCCAGATTGATGAGCACCCAAACTCAATCCCTTATCATCTGGCATATCATTTAGCAAGGTTTGTGCTAAGCTAATCTTGATCATTGCAAGGATTACCATTTTGAAATTGACATGATGTTCGTTAATGGAAAATAATTGATACCTTTCTATGCAAGCTTTGTTTTGAAGGCTTGTGAAAATGGTAAATAACTTGTACATCTCCTGCAGGTTATGCAGAAGCACCAAAAATATTTTGCTGTATGTGATGAAAACGGAGAATTATTGCCATACTTTATTGCTGTGAGTTCTGGTTAAATGCCTAATGTTTTAGAATGATTGAATGGTTAATTTTGCATCTGTAAGTAACTTGAGACATTCGTTAGGTTGCAAATGGAGCAATCAATGAAGCTGTTGTAAGGAGAGGAAATGAGGCTGTGCTTAGGTATTCATCTGTCAATAAAATATTGTTATGTGGTGCTTCAAAAATGTTTGCATTCTGATACGAATGTTTGAACAATGTGCATTTCAGAGTCTATATTCATATCATATAAGTATTAATGACTATGTTCATTGTATTTCTCTTTGCACTTGTAATTCTGTAACACATTGCTTTTATTTGGTAAGAATGTTTGAGATATAGGTTGTAGACTCAACACCTTTTGGCTTATTGGATTGTATTTCTGTAAAAGCAATACAATAACCAAGTCTTATCCCATTAGGTGGGGTCAGCTATATGGATCGCACGATGCAATTTTGCTCTATCAGTAACCAAATTTTTAGATATATTATTCACTAAAAGATCTCGTTCGACAACTTCATTAAGTGTTCGCCTCGGTCTCCCTCTTCCTCTTTTAATAGGACTCCAGACTGTTTGATCTACCCTCCTCACTGGCGCATCTAATGGCCTTCTTTGAACATGTCCAAACCATCTCAAACAATTATCTACCATTTTCTCATTAGTAGGTGCCACTCCAACTCGTTCTCGTATATGGTCATTCTGAATCTTATCCTTTCTTCTATGACCATACATCCATCTCAATATCCTCATTGTAGCTACCCCCATTTTATGTTTATGTTGTTCCTTCAAAGCCCAATATTCACTATCATATAATATTGCTGGTCTTATAGCATTGCGATAAAACTTTCCTTTTACCTTATGGGTTACTTTTTGGTTGTAGAGAACTCCAGTAGCTTTGTTCCACTTATATCATTCAGCTTGAATTTTATGGTTGACATTGTCATCAATCTCACCATCTTGTCGTATAATTGATCTCAAGTACTTAAACTTTGTCACTTGAGGGATTGTTTGATCTCCCAGTGTAACCTCTAAATCACCTCTAACTTGTCTATTTGCAAAATTGCAATGTATATATTTTGTCTTAATCCTACTTAGACGAAACCCTTCAACTCCAGAGTGTTTCTTCATATCTATAATTTATTGTTAATATTCTCTTTTGATTCAGCCAAAAGGATTATATCATCGGTAAAAAGCATGCACTTAGGGACCTTTTCTTTGATAAGCTCAATTAGAAAATCTATTACTAAGTTAAACAAATATGGGCTCAAAGATGATCCCTGATGTAGGCCAATTCTTATAGAAAAGTGTTTTGTCTTACCTCCGGGCATTTTAACCTTAGTCAACACCCCATCATATATATCCTGTATAACTTTAATATATACAACACACACCTGTATAACTTTAATATATGCAACACACAATCATTTCTTTTCTAATGCTTTCCAAAGTACATCTTTTGGTACGCTATTATACGCCTTTTTTAAGTCAATGAAAACCATATGTAAGTCTCTTTTTCTACTTCAATACTTTTCTATCATCCCCCTTAGTTGATATATCCCTCTGTTGGGAATCTTCTTGGCATGAACCCAAATTGTCTCTCAGAAATACTAGTCTCTAATCTTAACCAATGCTCAATCAGCTTTTCCCATAGCTTCATTGTATGATTCATAAGCTTAATTCCCCTATAATTTGCACAATTCTGTATATCACCTTTATTTTTATAAATAGGAACTAAAGTACATTTTCTCCATCATCAGACATCTTCTTGGACTGTAAAATCTCGTTAAACAATTTAAATAACCACAACACACCCTCTTCACCTAAACATTCCAGACTTAAGTCGGTATACTATCCGGTCCAACAACTTTACCATTCTCCATTTTCTTAAGAGCTTTCCTAACCTCCCAAACTCTAATTCTATAATAAAACGACCTGTTATGTCTATCTTCACTAATTGTCAAATCCCCCAACCCATAATGTTCACATCCATCATTGAATAACGTATAAAAGTAGGCCTCTCATCTATTCTTAATATCTTCATTAGTGACTAAAACTTTACTTTCATCTTTAATACATCTTACTTGATCCAAATTTCTCGAATTTCTCTCCTTATTCTTTGTAATCATGTAAACCTTTTGTTCCCCAACCTTTGTCCCTAACTCTTTATAAAACCCCTCATGCTTTAGCACAAGCTTCACTCACTGCCTTAGTCTACTTTATAGCCAAGCGATATTTTCCCCAATTTTAAGCATTATTATACATGTGTATGGCTTTAAAACAATTCTTCTTATTCCACTTCTTTTCTTGGACATTCTCATTCTACCACCAAGTCTCGTTATCTTGTGGTCCAAAGCCTTTTGATTCTCCCAAAATTGTTTTAGCGACCATTTCAACCTTCTAAGCCATATTCTTCCACATGATATTAGCATTTCTTTGTGACTCCTACACCCTTTCCTCCAATAGATTTCTCTTAAAAGTCTCCCGCTTCTCCCTTTAATTGCCATTTCTTGATCTTTTGGTTTTAGATTATTCAGAACTTTTGTTTTATACATTTAATTCGCACATCCAGAACTAAGAGTCTATGATGTGTGGCCTCCTCATGCCCATGAATCACTTTGCCATTAGTATACAATCTTATATTAGGATTCCTTACCAAAAAGAAGCCAATGTGAGACCTGTGCGTTGCACTATTGTATGTGATTAAATGTTATTCCCGCTTCCTAAAGCACGTATTAACAATCTTAAGTTTGTATACTAAGGAAAAATCGATCACAGCCTGCCCTTCATTATTTAACTCCACAAAACCAAAACCACTATGAGCCCTTGCATGCGGTCCCGCCTCTTTACCAACATGTCCATTAAGATCCCCTCTAATAAAAATTTTCTTAGCTAGCGGTATACCTTGAATCAACCGTTCAATATTTGCCGGAAACTTCTCCTTTAGATGTGTTTCTGCCCCTACTTGAGGTGCATATACACTAATAATGTTTATTATATCATTTCCCACAATTACTCTCATAGATATAATTCGGTCCTCAATCAGTTTAACTTCTACTACATTCTTCCTCCATTCTTTATCAGCAATGATACCAACCCCATTCCTTCCATTTACCTTTCCTGTTACCAAAGTTTGGAACCATTAACTTCGATTTTTTTAGTTCCCTCTTCAACCCATTTAGTTTCCTGTAAGCACAATATATTAATCTTAAGATCACTCATTACTTGTGCCACTTCAAAATGCTTCCCATTTAGCGTCCCAATGTTGTAAGAACCAAATCTGATCTTCCTCTCATGGACTAGCTTCTTTAGCTGCCTTTATCCATTAGTGTTTGGTAGCCTTTGCTTATTTAACACTGCATTCGGGTAAGAATGCAGCGGCTCTCGCTCTCTTCTCATTGTACTCGAGCCATATAGCGTGTTACATCCAGCAAACGACCTTTCGGGTAGCCCTTGCTCTTTTAACACTGCATTCGGGTGAGGATGCAGCGGTTCTCGCTCTCTTCTCACTGTATTCGAGCCATACAGCACGTTTACATGCAATGGTCTAGCATTTACACAATTTCTTCGTTGATCCATGTTCGTGAGATTCGATAGGGTGTTTACGTTGGCTGTCGAGGCCTAACACAACCCTCCTTTACCCAGGCTTGGGACCAGCTATAAACATAGGCGGAGTTTTTTGTAAAAAACCATGAAAGTTAATTTTTTTCTTTTAATGCATGTTCTTCTGAATCAATCTCCCTTATTTGCATATTGTCGTTTGTTTTAACATCTCAAGTCATTATGTTCTTTTACGGAGACTAGTCCATCTACTTTAAACCTAGCATATTGTTTACATTTTCAGGGCGCGCTATGAAGATGCCAAATTCTTCTATGAGATGGACAGACATAAAAGATTTTCAGAATTTCGAAATCACTTGAAGAATATTCTCTTTCATGTAAGTTGTTCAAGATTTCATGCTCAACCCATAGGGAATGAATTAAAAACCTAATATCTTATCTCTTAATTTGAAAGCTCAAGGAAGTGATTTCTTAAATTTATTTTCTTCTCAAGTGGACAAACAATTTTTCTGAGAAGTTTATGGTTCATATTAAAATGAAAACATGGGTAAAATCAATCAAAATCAATCTTCATACAATATGGTTTAGAAAGGGCTTGATCACGCAGTCCTTCAATGCAACAGATAACATACATCTATACACATCTATTCCAAAAAAATATCATGTGGCTAAAAATAAATACGTAGTACTTGATGACTAAAAAGACACTTTTTAAAGTTAAGGGACTAGAATAACGTGTTAGATAGTTATATATATAGGCTGTAGTACACATTCGGTCCTTTAACTTTATGCAATGTTTCATTTTGGTTCCTTAACTTTAAAAAACATGTTTTCAGTCTTTTAACCCTAATATAATTAGTCTAAAAAATGATTGTTTTGTAACAACTATTGTTATTATGAAAATTAAATTGTCATGTCAGAAATTTAAAAGGTTTTTTCATATTTCAAATCTTAATATCAGCATTTTTTGTCAATTATATTGGGACAAAAGGAAAGTTAAGGGACCGAAATGATACATTTTGTAATGTTAAAAGGCCAAATGTATACTTTAGCCATATATATATATTATCAACATAACCTCTAATATATATGCATATCCTTCATAAAATAAAGTGTTTTATTATTATTAATGACTTTAAATTATAAATTTTTAGAAATGCAGTTTTTGCAAGATGATGATTTTAATAAAAATCATTCTATACTTGAAGGTGTTTGAAGGTTTTAGTTGCTGGTCATATTTTGATTTCATAGGAGAGTTTCATAAAAGCATATAGATGGAAAAGCCATATATATAAGTTGTCTATCAAATATCAAGGGAGAAGAAAGCAATTTTGAGACTGATTATGAACTTTCGTTATTTACTTAATCTTTTGAGATTATATGGTTCTGTATTGACATTTGTCACACTGGAAGCTAAAAGAATCAAGCGCTAAGTGTGGTGGGAAAGGCAAAACGGCTGAATTTCTAAGCCATATCCAATGAGATTGACTTTTAACCATTTCCCAACATCATTTTATGTGATTCTAAGGCTGACATGTAATTGCCTTTGCTCCCCTATTCAACCATGTTCTCACAGATGATATTTAATGAACTTGTTAACTAAAGAAGCTGATATTTTGATTGTTCCCTTCATCATTACACTCTCTTATGTGAATTCTTTATCAAGGCAAAAGGCGGTGGGGAAAAAAAAAATCACACGAGGAATTTTCTCACTTATGTTAAGTCAGTATGATGCGGTAAAGCAGTTAAAGAAAATCCCAGCTTGTATCTTGAAGAATTTCAGAGTTTAATGATGATCTAATTTTCATGTTTGAGTCTGAATATTTTGAGTACACATGGGGTTTGGAAGCATGCTTTGCCCCTCTTGGTGTTAGGGCTGGCAATAATGATCTAGGCTGAAAGTTTGTTCCTTGCTGTCTTTGTTCACAACAAGGGGCTTGTTTGAATTTGCATTGGGAAAAATGTTCACTCAAGCTGAGACAAAACTCTCATATTTATCCCGTACACTGTAAATCATGTTTGAAAAGTAGCTCCTTGTACCAATCCAAACAAGCACTAAATTTGTTTTAGCACAAGGTATGATGGGCTTGTGGTTTGTCTTCACTTCAAGCCTCAAGAACTTTGGTGTTAGGAGGCATATTCGAGATTGTATTGAAAGCTAAGAATGGATATCAGTTGCTTACGTGAATATTAATTGTCACTAATATTTAGTAATTCTTAATGGTGTAGTGCATAATCTGTAACAGTTTAATAGTCTTTCTCTCTAACATTCAATACAACACACAGGAAAAACTTGGAACCATGATGGATAAGATGACTCGTGTTGAAAACATGGTTTCTAAACTGTGTTTGTTCTTGGAAATCCGTGACGACGTGCATCTTATTGTTCAGGATGCTGCTTCACTTGCTATGTCTGATCTAGCCACTGCTGTTGTCACTGAATTTACATCACTTTCAGGAATTATGGGGCGTCACTATGCTCTTGCAGATGGATACTCGGAGCAGGTTTGTTTTATCTTGCTGGGGGCTTTTTTTACTGTTCTATTGTGTAACATTAAGAGACGCATTCACATCTGTATCTCCATGCTAGTCAGTTGTATATTGGCGTCTATTATTTGTGTTTGTTAATGGGGTGATATCAATTTGTTATTGTATAGTTATTATCTTTCATTAGGCTCATTTATTATGTCTTACTCTCATCTCTCTGTGTGTATGTATTTGTATTTGATGTAATATATTTTCCTCTCAAATCTCATCAGTCAACTATAATTATATTTATACATTACCTTGTTACCCCATACCTTGCAGATTGCAGATGCCCTGTTTGAGATTACCCTTCCTAGATTTTCTGGTGACATTCTTCCCAAAAGTGATGCTGGGATAGTTTTGGCCATTGCTGATAGGTGAAAATTTTAGTGTCAATAATTTCCTGTCTGTTTTCAGTGATAATTTCTCATTAGAAGAGGTATGAAGCTTATTTCTGCCAGAACCAATGTGGGCATGTATGCCATGATTTTCTCATGGATGCTTCTCAATTGAGCTTCAGGTGGTTATAGATAATAATAACCTTGCATGAGTGCCTTGAATTTTCCTGTGGTTATTTGCTTGCTGTGGGTTCGGGCCTCCATTGGTTGTGATATATATATATATATATATTTTGTTTCAGATTGACAATTACCATTAGGTTTATTAAACTAGTATCGACATTTAAGAAATAAATGGTGGTTGCATTTATGGGCATGCAAGTCGACAGATGAATTTCCTCTTAATGGAATATTTGTACTTCTTTATTGCTTACATTGGCAAAAGTAATGCATATTATGTGCGTGTTTGTGTGTGTGTCTTAAGAAAATTTAATGTTATTATTGCTGTTGCTATTATTGTTGTTCAGCAAATTTGTCTTATGCTTTGTTCTTCGCCTTACTTGATATGATTGTTGTCCTGCAGATTAGATAGCCTGGTTGGTCTATTTGCTGCTGGTTGCCAACCTAGTTCCACAAATGACCCATTTGGTCTGCGGAGAATCTCATATGGTCTTGTAAGTTTATTTATCATTATATGTCCACTTTATGTTTTTTGAAACTGAATACTTTTGCTAACTCTGCTGCTTTCTATTACTTAATTCAGGTACAATTGTTGGTGGAAAAGAATAAAAATCTACATTTTAAATTGGCTTTGGAACTTGCAGCAAATGTCCAACCAATTAAAGTCGATCCTTGTGTAATTGATGATGTAAGATAGAAGTTCTCTATTTTTTATTGTAGATAAATCAGTTCTATGCTCTTTTTACTTATATTTATGCAATTGAATTTTTTTCCCCTTTATATTTTGAGCTCCCAATAAATAGCTCTACGGAAAGGTCTACAACAACAACAACAACAACCAAGTCTTATCCCACTAGGTGGGGTTGGCTACATGGATCACACAACACCATTGTACTCTATCATTAACCAAATCCTTAGATATATTATTTACTAAAAGATCTTGCTCTACAACTTCCCTTAGTGTATGCGTGGATTTCCCTCTTCCTCTCTTAACTGGACTCCAGACTGTTTGATCTACCCTCCTCACTGGTGTATCTAATAGCCTTTTTTGTACATGTCCAAACCACCTTAAACGATTTTCTACGTTTTCACACTGATAGGTGCCACTCCAACTCGATCGCATATATGGTCATTCCTAATCCTATTCTTTATTGTATTACCACACATCCATCTTAATATCCTCATTTCAGCTACTCCTATTTTATGTTCATGTTGTCCTTTCAAAAGCCAACATTCACTACCTAATAAAACTGCTGGTCTTATAGCATTTTCTTGCGGCTCCCACACACCTTCCTCCAATAGATTTCTCTTAAAAGTCTCTCGCTTCTCCCCCTTTAACTGCCACCACTCGATCTTTCGGTTTAAGACTGCTCGGTGCTTTTGTTTTATACCTTTAATTCGCATATCAAGAACTAATAGTCTATGTTGTGTGGTCTCCCCTTACCTAGGAATTACTTTGCAATTAGTACATAATCTTCTATCAGGGTTCCTTATAAAAAAAGAAGTCAATTTGAGACATATGTGTTCCACTCTTATATGTGATTAAATGTTCTTCCTGCTTCCTAAAGCATGTATTAACAATCTTAAGGTCGTATGCTAAGGAAAAATCTATAATAGCCTGCCCTTCATTATTCAACTTCCCAAAACCAAAACCATCATGCGTCCTTACATGCGGTCTTGCCTCTTTCCCAACATGTCCATTAAGGTCTCCCCCAATAAAAATTTTCTCGGTTATCTGTATACCTTGTATCAACCTCTCAATATCAGCCTAAAACTTCTCCTTAAGATGTGATTCTGCCCCTACTTGAGGTGCATATGCGCTAATAATGTTTATTGCATCCTTTCCGACAATTACTTTCACAGATATAATTCGGTCCTTAATCCGCTTAACTTCCACTACATTCTTCCTCCATTCTTTATCAGCAATGATACCAACCCCATTCCTCCCATTTACCTTTCTTGTGTACCAAAGTTTGGCACCATTAACTTCGATTTCTCTAGCTCCCTCTCCAGCCCATCTAATTTCCTGCAAGCACAATATATTAATCCTACGATCACTCATTACTTGTGCCACCTAAAAACGCTTCTCATTTAGCGTCCCAATGTTCCAAGAACCAAATCTGATCCTACTCTCATGAACTAGCTTCTTTAGCCGCTTCCGTCCATTAGAGTGCGGTAACCCTTGCTTATTTAACACTGCATTCGGGCGAGGATGCAGCGGCTCTTTCTCCCTTATCACTGTACTCGAGCCATACAGTGCGTTGCAACCAGGCAACGACCTAACGAGTAGCCCTTGCTCTCTTAACACTGCATTCGGATGAGAATGCAGCGGCTCTCGCTCTCTTCTCACTGTACTCGAGCCATACAGCGCGTTGCTTAAGGGCAACGACCTAATATTCACACAACTTTTTCGTTGATCCATGTTCATGAGATTCGACAGGGTTTTTAAGCTAGTTGTCGGGGGCCTAACACAACCCTCCTCCTTTACCCTGGCTTGGGACCGTCTATAAACATAGGCGGAGTTAATAAACTAATAGAAATTTCAAATCGGTTTATCAGATTCAAACCTGTTGCCACCGAAGAAAATGGGAAATAAAAAAATGTATCCTCCTTCATCCGCACTTATCCTCTTATAAATTTAGTTTCTTAAATAATTTACAATTACAATTAGCAGTTGATAAACTGGGCCAACTTAATGGGTATTTTTTAATAGCTACTATTATTTTTGTATTCCATTACACAAGTGAAAGCGTGAGATTTCAGGCAACTTTGAGAGGGAAAAGAGACTTGAGCGTTTATATCTGACTATGCTCTATCATACATTGAGAATTTTTTTTAAAAAAAAACTGAAGTTTTTATAATTTAAATTTTTGTCACATTTTATGCTTATGTCACAAACATTGGCAGTGCTAGATTACAGTTTAAGACCTTGGTCTTTGTAGATGCTTTTACTTTTTGTGTTTAATCTCAAGCTGATTGTTGTGGCATTACCTTTAGGTGCATCAATTTGTTACTCGGAGATTGGAGCAATACTTGGTATGTATGTTCATGAAGCTATTTGCTTTCCTGATTTTTAATATGTGATCTCTCATATTCTCATTAACTATTTAACAGTGGTGTGATTGTCTCTGCATTGAACTTTGAGGGATACCAATATTTGAAGCTTGATAATTTGAGAGGAAACAGGAGGAAGTAGTTAGTGTATAATTATCTACCAGGCTATCTTATTTTTTGTCACAAGTATCTGCGGCTTCCTCGCATTATTTCAGTGTGGCCAGAAAAATGCTTTTCAAAGACTTATTGTCAGAAAGCATGCATTTTGGCATATAGTTTTTAATTTTTGTTTGTGTGTGTTAGTTCTTTCTGTTATGTTTCAGAAATATTATATTCCTACACAATGGCTAGGTGAATTTTACCATTATATCACATTTTTATGACAGGTTGACAAGGGAGTAAGTGCAGAAATAGTTCGTTCCATCCTTGCTGAACGGGCAAACTTGCCTTGTCTAGCAGCAAAATCAGCATATAAGGTAAGCAAAATTAGGGCTGTGTTATTGAATCCTAATAACAGTAGGATTAGTTAGCTGTTGCCGTTAACCAGTCAATTAATATAGTGCATAGGCTGCATAATGATTGATAGTGGATACTATACTATAAATAAAATATTCACTATCCATTGTAGATGGCTCATGACTCTAAGTGTGAATAACAGAAATAGTTCAGGACCCCCCCCCCCCCCCCCCAAAAAAAAAGTGTTCTTCTCTTCTTGTTTCCTATCTCTTTCTCTCTTTGTTTTTGGTTCCGAATTCAATTCTTTAACAGGCTGATAGTAAATAAGATTTGAGGGCTCTGTCACATTATTGTCTTCTGAGTATCTATGCTTTATGCCATGGTTTTAATCTGGTGCCTGTTGCACCAAGGGAGGAGAGAGAGTGAGCAAGGAAGAGAGGACTGGCAACCCTGACAGAAAGCTGGTATCCAGCTGTTGTGGGAAAGAATATCAGCGTGCACACTATTGTTGTTATTTGTGTTCTGCGTCCAAAAATCAGTTTTGGGATTGTAGAGTATTTGTTCAATCCATGTATAGAGATGTACCTTTTTTCTGTTGGTAAGCTGATTGTTGCAGTTGTGCTCTTTGCGGTGTGTAGAATACCTTAAAAACAAGCTGACTCCTTGATTTGAAAGAGAACATTATTTTTTGGATACAAAGTGAAAGTGGAAATACACCCCAGGGGATTGAACCCCTGACCCCTTCCCCCCCCAACACGCCTCACTATGAGGCAACACCACTGTGGCACAAGGCTGCGTGGTTGAAGGAGAACATTATTTAACGATCTTAACAAGTTTTTGTCCTCGTACTTGGTTACTCCATAAAATGGGGAATATTATCTTTTTTTATTAATCTATTTTCTCATATTGATGGCTAACGATGGCTGTTGTAGATGCAAGAACTATCAAGAGGCGGGCATTTCTCAAAAGTTGTTGAAGCATATTCTCGACCCACAAGAATTGTCCGTGGAAAGGAAGAAGTTCATATTAAGGTTTTTCCATAAAGTAGTAGATTTGTCAAGGAAGCTAGATTACAATTACATTTTAACAAAATTAAGTGCACGAACCATCATACCAAAATTAAGGCATAATTATATATAAGATATGTTTTTTTCTTCATTTTTTAGCTCTTCATTATTGTAAAGACTTCAGAAGTGTTTGAAGATAATTTGTTATTAGTTCAATTGACCAGACTATTTACTTTGTAGATCTTTTACTTATTTTGGGAATGATGGTTTAACTGTTCAACCATAGGTGTGAAAGGATGCAATCTAATTGTAAACTTTCCAATGATTATTGCAAATGAATTGAATTAGTTTAGTAGATGAATTTGGGGTACTGATTGATGTACTCATTTTTAGTTCTTACTTGCTTATCATGTATGTGATGCTACTTAATGAAGGAATGGATATAATTTTTCAATTGCATATAATAGTATTGGTATATCTCACTGCATAAAAAACATATTATTAGGTGGATGAAGCTGCCTTTGAAACAGAAGAAGAGAGGGGTTTATGGAGAACTTTTTTGTCAGTTAAGAAACGAATTAATCCAGGTATTATTGATGTTTGATAATATCATTTCCATGTGTTTGCTGGACTATTTTTGTTTCTGTGACTGGTTTGCTATTGTTTTCATACATTAGATATATATATATATATATATATATATATATATTTTTTTTCCCATAGAAACGGGAATATGATATACTTATATGTCGATCAACTTTGACATTGCAGTTTTCTTTACTGTACAGATCTTGAGATGGACACTTTTTTTGAAGTTTCATCTGAATTGATACAGCCACTTGAGGATTTCTTTAACCACGTCTTCGTGATGGTGGTAAGTTAGCTTTGCTATACTTATGTTAGATTTTAGTTATATCATGACATTTATAATACCCAGTTCAGTTGTAGAACTGTCTGATAGTAAGCTCTTATAACACGAACTAGTCTCAACCTTGTGCATTTTACGCTGTGATTTATTTATATATATATATATTTATTCATTTTGTTACAATTTAGAGTTTGGAGGGGGAAAAAAACAATTATATCATCAAAAGCCAAATAAATGATAAAATAAGAGTGTTCACCTGTTTTTATTTTTATGTAATATTTAGTATATTAATACCCTGAATCTCTAATTTTTTCTCTCCTAATTGTCTGTTTGATTTTTTTAGTGACATTTTAATATGATTCATTTTCCTTGCTGATTATATGGAATTCCAGTGACAAACATGCTGCAATAAACGCATTACTAGGCGCTCTCTCATTTAGTTCAAATAAATCAAGCCGTTAAGCTTACGTTATTCTGAAATCTACAGCCAATGATGCTTTTAGGTTTTTGTTGGATAATGGTAAAATATTCCCGGAAATACGTGAAAATTGTGCCCTGATTTCGTCTATCATGTAGGATGATGATAAAATCAGAAGGAACAGGCTAGCTATGCTTAAAGCAATTGCTGAACTCCCTGAAGGAATAGCAGACCTTACAGTTTTACCTGGATTTTAAGGATCAGCCAGAGATTATTTATTTGATGAAGATAAAAGGTTGGTTGAGAACCTTTTGGAGGTTAAAGGTTTAATTTCTTTCTTTTTCCTGTTCTTTTTGTGGGTTCCCACGCCATTATTTTGGCTCGAGGAAAAGAAGGAAAAGTTGGTCATACAAATTTTGTAGCATTTTCTGTATAATGTGATCCATCAAATAAAATTAAAGTGTAATATTTTGAATGATGAATAATATAACATTTGACAATTTAGTAGATTGACTCTCATCTCTCAACTATGGATAAATTCATTTTAGATTTTTTAGATGGAATTTATTTTTTTCAACGTTAATATCACAATTTTTAAATATTATATTAGAATCATTATAGAAGTTAATTATTTGGGAGAATTACATTCAGGTTCTAAGGAACATAATTATTATCAAAGAAGTCCTATGACTTAACAATGACCAGTGAAAGAGCTAGTGTTAACTTGTTTTAGCCGAATTCGTTAAATTTTATTAGGATATCATTTAGTTAATTGATTTGCCCATATAAATTTCTTTTTATCAGAATTTGCCATAGAAATCAACATATAATGAAATCATACGTTAGGTTAATTTTTTATTTTATGCGGTAGGGAATTTATGTTCGTGGCAAGTTTTATTATGGCTGAATAAATTTTGTGGTTTACTGTGTTGTGGTTGAAAATTATCTTTAACATGAATATATGATATTCATCTGATATGTTTAAATAGACATGGTAGTGCCAATATCTTATCTTAATCGCTTAATTTATCTTTAGGATCCTTTTAATTTGGTTTGTGAAGGAAAATAATTAATTGTACATTGTGTGATTTATTCTGAGATATCATATAAGTTATCTGATCTAAAACTTGGAACATATTTTATTATTTACGTCTGTTAAAATAAATTTTTTATAAAAATCTGTTTGAATTTAAAATTTTCTGGATGATAATAATTTTGTGATATTTATCTGCTTAGTGATATTTCCATAATTATGTACAATTGCTGTTACCATGAAATTACTATATATGCTCTCGAATATTCTAATTAAATTAGAATGAAAGGGGATTATGTGGTGTGAGATTCTAATTAAATTAGAACTATTATTAACATATAATTGAATTATTTATATGTGTGGGGGTGCCTAACATGGGGGTACTATATAAAAATTTGAGTTGAAAATTATGTGTTTACTAGCCTCATTTTATCAAGTTGAGGCTTTGTTATTTGTTCTTGAGAGCAAATTTTGTGAACTAATCAATTTTTTGTGTTGTTTGAAACAAGCAATAATATGTTGACATGATAATTTAATCATTTATCTAGCGTAAAGATAATTGTGTTTTAATTTTCATGGTTTGTGGGTATATATATATATGATTAGTGTGAATATTGAATATTAATGTGAATAGTAAATATCATTGATAATATTTTGCTGGTTCCAATTTAAGTTGAAAGCATGGGTGAATTAAATGTGATGTTGGGCGTTTATATCATAAAGGAATAGTGGTAAAATGTTTGAGGATATGTTAGAGGTGGGAAATCGAGCGGGCCGGAACAAAAAAAACCCCCTATTTGTGAAACCCGGCCCTTGAGTCGTCAGGCCTGGAGTCGGCTCGTGAGCTTCAACTTTTTAAAATATTTTTTCCCTAATTTTAAGTGTGTATTGCTAACGAAAATAATGGACTTATAATAAAAAATATAAATATATTATCCAAATTATATTTAAATACAAACTTACCAAGCATTAGTGTATTACCATATACCAACTTAACAACTCATAAATTATGTACTAAGTCTAGAACTAAAAGTCACACCACAATTATATAGAATGTTCTTAGTAATAAGGAATTAAAGTATAAAAGTGGGAACAGAACTTGAATCTAACCTAATAAGCATTTAAATTATTATCGTTCATATGCATATATACAAAAATAGCACACTAATGTAACTATTTGAGCAAATAAAAATAAAAAAATGTAAAAAATAAGGGATGGGCAATAAGCAGGCTTAAACAGGCAGGCCCGTTTAAGCCCGTTCCCCTTTTTTTGGTCTAAAATCAAAGCCTGGCCCTCCTAGGGCTAGGGCCTAAACGGGCTGGCCTAAATTCCCAGCTCTAGGATATGTTTAAGATTGGTTTTAAGAATCATTGTGTGAATATTCCTTATGATTCTAACATGCTATTTAAAATGGTTTTGTGGCTCAATTTGGGTATACACAAATTGTTGAGAATTGATTTGCATTAATGGATATTAATCCTTGTGATATTAGCTTATCTTATATATGTTGTCTGAGCAAATATATTATATATTTGAGAAGTACAATAAATTTTGGTATGTACGATGGATTCCCATTGTACTGCGATACATGGATGTTAATTGAAATTCAGTTTATGAGAGAAAATCCACTAGTGATAATTCACCTTTTGTATAAAAATAAAATATTGGTGGTTTAGAGTTGATTACTCTTGAATTGTATGAAATTGGAGGCTAAATAAGTTATTAGAAACTTCTTAGTGAATTTCTCAGTGAAAAAGCCAATACTTAGTGTCGATGAATTTGAATTTTGTCTGCTAAATGGCAATAACCATTTGTAGAGTATAATGGTGCAAGTGAATATAGTTTGAGATACAAGTGAAAAGGCATGCTTAAGAATTACGTGGAATTATCTCAATTGATTTTGTGAAGTCAAAAATAGACTTATTGGATCAATTAACAAAACCCCTTGGGATGATATAAATTGGTCGAGGGGAAAGGGACTAAAGCCAACTTGAAATAGACGGCAGTGGCAACCCAACATTTGTGATCGGTGATCTCGTGAAGAAGGTTCAATGGGTAAGAACAAGTTGTTGGATAGATCTACGGGATGGTGTGCTAAGTGCAAGTAAATCACCTCTATGAATGTGGAGTGGGGCTCTCATGAGATTGTGGCGAAATCTCTATAGCATTTGTTATGGACTAGACATGCGCATGGCCATTTAAAAAGCAAAACCGTTTTGTTAATAGCGGAAATGTGAGGGTATAATTTGACTCGTAATGCCTCTAGTACACAACAAAGAGTTGTTGGTTCATAGAAGAGTGCTTCACTGACTTCTCTATGTACTAAGTGTTATTAGTCTAGGTCTGGTTCATAGTTCAATGACCACCAGATACAATGGTTATATTCATATCTGTAACTTGGGTAATGGTGTTTTCTTTGACACGTGGGGGATTGTTGTAAAAATTGTGTGGGTGTGTCAAAGAAAGTGTCCCTCTAGTATTATTGAAATGTCTTTAAATTGAGAGATCATGTGGATAAGACATATCCTTATAAATTAAGGAATTTATGTTTATTTATGAATTAAATATAAGGTTCATGAATAAGGCATATAGTTGTGATTGTTTGATTGAAGAGACTTCAAGAGGCACCACTTCAAGGTATCTTTTCAATGTCTATGAATGTCCCCAACAATGACACTATTAGATATAATTTGTGAAAAACACACTATAGAAAAGTGGAGAGAAGAGAGAAAGTTGGAATTTTCAGTTGTTTCTCACTGAGTTACAAATCTTTCGTAAGTTCTGGAACCCTATATTATTATAGATGTGTTCATTTAATCCTGGAAAGTGCCGCAATCTATTCAACTGAAGGGATTGCATAATATCTTTCAAAGACAATGTTGATTATACTCGAATCAGATTAATTGTTTCCTTAATTTTTGTAGGTTTTAACAACACTACAAATTCACACTTCGCGAGTCATGGTATGATTATACGTTTTGAAATAAATTATTTTACCCCTTTTAATTATGGATTATATTAACTCTATAAATCTTTTATGAAATATATTGTTATCATTTTATATTTGATTTTTCTTTTGAAACATGATTTTTAACTTTAGTTCATAAAACAATGTTATTGTTATAAATATGGCATGTGAATAGATGAACATAACACCAAACTCAAAGGATTTCTCTAAGGATTTTCTCTCTCTAATGTTCTAAAACTTGTAACTTCCCAATTAATGACTTGTGAGGAATTATCAAAAGTAAATGCCATAAAGTTTACCATTATGTTTTGTAACCACAAGCTCAGTCTTTAATAGTTAGGTCTATAAATAGAGGCCATGTTCAAGGAAGTTGTACCCTTGAATCACAAGTAAATGTGAAGACTCCCTCTCCCAATTTCTTGTCTTGATCTTTTTTCTATCTTATTTTTATAAAACGTTATCAACACAAATTTGTTCTGGAATTTTGAGGTTTAAACTCTTTATATATAATAATGTGTTATTGTTTATATGTAATGTCGTTCTATTGAAAAAAATAGTGTCATTCGTTTCCTTCTATTACATAGCTTACTTTTACCTTGCTATCACATCACTTGCCATTTTTAATTTTCTAAACATTTGCCCACATTTTTCCTTTTCCTCTTCCTCTTCCTATTCTGATTGTCATTTGTCATTTGCCACATATTTTTTTTTATATAACATAACGCGTACATATTAGTTATCTATGCCATATTTATCTCTCATATTATTGATTTTTCTTTGTTCTTTATCTACCGTTTCTTCATACACACACGCACACACATTTTATATATATATATATTCTTTGTTTTTCAAATTTTGATTATTGATTTCTTTTATTATCTAGTGTTGCAATTTTTTAAGTCACATTTTTTTTTATAGTTTATTCCTTTATATTGTCTATTTTTGTTATTTATTTTTCCATATTAATTATTTTATGCCATTATCTTATATTATGCCTTTTATTTTGTTATTTATGTTGCACTTTATGTTATTCTAGTTTTCTCTCTGTTATATATGTTACCTGATTTATTTTCTATTATAGCATTTTATGATGATTTTAATTTATTATATCATGCCATTTTATAACTCCGCCTATGTTTATAGCCGGTCCCAAGCCCGGGTAAAGGAGGAGGGTTGTGTTAGGCCCCGACAACCAGCGTAAAATGTGAAGTCCCACATCGGCTAGGATCGAGGTGTGCCTAGCCTATATAAGGGGGCATATTCTCCTTCCTCTCAAGACGCGTTTTCACGGGTGAGTGTGGGAGGCTTAGGCCATTATCCCTACCGTGAGGAACAAAACCGTGAGGGGCATAGCTATGTCGCCAAAGCGGACAATATCTTGAGCGAGGCTTAGGCTGTTACAGATGGTATCAGAGCCAGGCTCGGGTCGGTGTGCCAGCGAGGACGCTGGGCCCCCAAGGGGGGTGGATTGTGAAGTCCCACATCGGCTAGGATCGAGGTGTGCCTAGCCTATATAAGGGGGCATATTCTCCTTCCTCTCAAGACGCGTCCCAAGAGGGGAACAAAGCCTTGAGGTTACATGCTTCCGCTGTGTCAAAGAGGACAATATCAAGTACGGGGTGAGTGTGGGGGCCCACAGAGGGGCAGCATCCCTACCCAGAAAGACGCGTTTTCACGGGTGAGTGTGGGAGGCTTAGGCCATTATCCCTACCGTGAGGAACAAAACCGTGAGGGGCATAGCTATGTCGCCAAAGCGGACAATATCTTGAGCGAGGCTTGGGCTGTTACAGATGGTATCAGAGCCAGGCTCGGGTCGGTGTGCCAGCGAGGACGCTGGCCCCCCAAGGGGGGTGGATTGTGAAGTCCCACATTGGCTGGGATCGAGATGTTCCTAGCCTATATAAGGTGATGGACTCTCCTTCCCATCAGGACGCGTTAGAAAACCTTGAGGTAGCATGCTTCCGCTGCGACCAAAGAGGACAGTATCTTGTACGGGGTGAGTGTGGGACCCATAGCCATGGGAGTATCCCTACCCAGAAGGACGCGTTTTCATGGGTGAGTGTGGGAGGCTTCGGCCAGTATCCCTACCATGAGGAACAAAACCGTGAGGGGCATAGCTATGTCGCCAAAGCGGACAATATCCTGATCGAGTTTGGGCTGTTACAGATGGTATCAGAGCCAGGCTCGGGTCGATTGTGAAGTCCCACATCGGCTAGGATCGAGGTGTGCCTAGCCTATATAAGGGGGCATATTCTCCTTCCTCTCAAGACGCGTTTTCACGGGTGAGTGTGGGAGGCTTAGGCCATTATCCCTACCGTGAGGAACAAAACCGTGAGGGGCATAGCTATGTCGCCAAAGCGGACAATATCTTGAGCGAGGCTTGGGCTGTTACATAAAAACTCCGTCGAATCTCATGAATATGGATCAACGAAGAAATTGTGTAAATGCTAGGTCGTTGCCCGTAAGCAACGCGCTGTATGGCTCGAGTACAGTGAGAAGAGAGCGAGAGCCGCTGCATCCTAGCCTGAATGCAGTGTTAAGAGAGCAAGGGCTAAAGGATAGGTCGTTGCCTGGTTGTAACGCGCTGTATGGCTCGAGTACAGTGATAAGAGAGCAAGAGCCGCTGCATCTTCGCCCGAATGCAGTGTTAAATGAGCAAGGGCTACCGCACTCTAATGGACGGAGGCGGCTAAAGAAGCTAGTTCATGAGAGTAAGATCAGATTTGGTTCTTGGAATATTGGGACGCTGAATGGGAAGCTTTTTGAGGTTGCACAAGTTATGAAGGATCGTAAGATTAATATACTATGCTTACAAGAAACCAGATGGGTTGGAGAGAGATCTAAAGAAATAGGAGTTAATGATTCTAAACTCTGGTACACAGGAAATGTAAATGGGAGGAATGGTGTTGGTATCATTGTAGATAAAGAATGGCGGAAGAATGTAGTGGAAGTTAAGCGGATTGAGGACCGAATCATATCTGTGAGAGTAATTGTGGGAAATGATACAATAAATGTTATTAGTGCATATGCACACCAAGTAGGGGCAGAAGTACATCTTAAGGAGAAGTTTTGGGCAGATATTGAAGGGTTGATTCAAGGTATACCGGCAACCGAGAAAATTTTTATTGGAGGAGATCTTAATGGACATGTTGGGAAAGAGGCGGGATCATATGCAAGGGCGCATGGTGGTTTTGGTTATGGGGAGTTGAATAATGAAGGGCAAACAATTATCGATTTTTCCTTAGCGTACAATCTTAAGATTGTTAACACATGCTTTAAGAAGCGGGAAGAACATTTAATTACATATAAAAGTGGAACTCACAAGTCACAAATAGATTTCTTTTTTGTAAGAAACCCTGATAGAAGGTTATGTACTAATTGCAAAGTGATTCCTGGGCATGTGGAGACCGCTCAACATAGACTTCTAGTTCTTGATGTGAGAATTAAATGTATAAGACAAAGGCGCAGGGCAGTTTTGAACCGAAAGATCAAGTGGTGGCAGTTAAAGGGGGAGAAGCGAGAAATTTTTAAGAGAAATCTATTGGATGAAGGGGTATGGGAGACACAAGGAAATGCTAATAGCATGTGGAAGAATATGGCTACAAAGATTGAAATGGTTGCTAAAGCTACTTTAGGAGAATCAAAAGGTTTTGGACCACGAGATAAGGAGACTTGGTGGTGGGACAAGGATGTCCAAGAAAAGGTGCGGAATAAAAAGAATTGTTTTAAGGCTATACACTTGTGTAATAATACTGAAAATTGGGAAAAGTACCGCTTAGCTAAAAAGGAGACTAAGAAGGCAGTGAGTGAAGCTCGTGCTAAAGCATACGAGGGGTTTTATAAGGAGTTAGGGACAAAGGCTGGGGAACAAAAGATTTACAAGATCGCAAAGAGTAGGGAGAGAAATTCGAGAGATTTGGATCAAGTAAGATGTATAAAGGATGAAGAAGGTAAAGTTTTGATTACTGACGAAGATATTAAGAATAGATGGGAGGTCTACTTTTCTAAGTTATTTAATGATGGAGGTGAAGGTCTATCTTGTGAGCTGAGGGATTTGACAATTAGTGAAGATGGACTTAATAGGTCATTTTATCGTAGAATTAGAGTTTGGGAGGTTAGAGAAGCTCTTAAGAAAATGGAAAATGGTAAAGCGGTTGGACCTGATGGTATACCGATTGAAGTTTGGAAATGTTTAGGGGAAGAGGGTGTGTTATGGTTATCTGAATTGTTTAACGAGATTTTACGGTCCAAGAAGATGCCTGATGATTGGAGGAAAAGTACTTTAGTTCCGATTTATAAAAACAAAGGTGATATACAAAATTGTGCAAATTATAGGGGAATTAAGCTTATGAGTCATACAATGAAACTATGGGAAAAGGTGATTGAGCATAGGTTAAGACTAGAAACTAGTATTTCTGAGAGACAATTTGGGTTCATGCCAGGGAGATCCACAACAGAGGCGATATATCTACTAAGGGGGATAATGGAAAAGTATCGAAGTAGAAAAAGAGACTTACATATGGTTTTTATTGACTTAGAAAAGAAGTATGATCGCGTGCCGAGAGATTTACTTTGGAAAGCCTTGGAAAAGAAAGGAGTATGTGTTGCTTATATTAAAGTTATACAGGATATGTATGATGGGGTGTTGACTAAGGTTAGAACTCCGGGAGGTGAGACAAAAGACTTCCCTATAAGAATTGGCCTACATCAGGGATCAGCTTTGAGCCCATATTTGTTTAACTTAGTAGTAGATGCTCTAACTGAGCCTATAGAAGAAGTGGTTCCTAAGTGCATGCTTTTTGCTGATGATATAGTCCTTTTGGCCGAATCAAGAGAGGAGATTAATGATAAATTAGAGATATGGAGAAACACGTTGGAGTCGAAGGGTTTCCGTTTAAGTAGGAGTAAGACAGAATATATGCATTGCAATTTTACAAATAGACAACTTAGAGGTGATTTGGAGGTTAAACTGGGAGAGCAAACAATCCCTCAAGTGACGAAGTTTAGGTATCTGGGATCGATTATAAGACAAGATGGTGAGATTGATGACGATGTTAATCATAGAATTCAAGCTGGGTGGTGTAAGTGGAGGAAAGCTACTGGAGTTCTCTGCGATAAAAAAGTACCCCATAAGGTAAAAGGAAAGTTTTATCGCACTGCTATAAGACCAGCAGTATTATATGGTAGTGAATGTTGGGCTTTGAAGGGTCAACATGAACATAAAATGGGGGTAGCTGAAATGAGGATGTTGAGATGGATGTGTGGTCACACAAGAAAGGATAAGATTCGAAATGATCATATACGCGAACGAGTTGGAGTGGCACCTATCAGTGAGAAAATGGTAGAAAATCGTTTGAGGTGGTTTGGACATGTACAAAGGAGGCCATTAGATGTGCCAGTGAGGAGGGTAGATCAAACAGTCTGGAGTCCGATTAAGAGAGGAAGAGGGAGACTGAGGCTTACACTCAATGAAGTTGTAGAGCGAGATCTTTTAATAAATAATATATCTAAAGATTTGGTTACCGATAGAGCACAATGGCGTCGTGCGATCCATGTAGCCGACCCCACTTAGTGGGATAAGGCTTTGTTGTTGTTGTTGTTTATATCATGCCATTTTATATTTGTATTTATGTTGTGATTTGAGTTTCTTTTGTTATATACATTATTCTCATTGTATATATTATTATTCTAATGATATACACACACATTTATATTAGTATTCTAATGTTATCTGTATTATTATTTTAGTTTTTGATGATTTTAAGCCTAATTTTCGTTGTTTATAATTATTACTTTCGTAATCTGAGGCACAATTCCTACAATATCTTTGGCCCTTCCATATTGTTGATATAATGTGTAACACTTTGTTTATGTTATTATTCTCATTTATATAAATTTAATCTATGTTTTTTATATATCTTTAAATAATTTGTGAATTCTAATGTTTTTATTATGCTTTATTTTTCATTAAATTTATCATAATTCTAATTGTTATTATTACTTTAATTCACCATGGCAAATCTTACCAAACATGATTTTATATCCCTTTACATTACGGGTGAAATCCACCTAAATTGTAATTGTCTAAGAAATGTCATTTTAGCTAGCACAGAAGTGAATAGCCAGGATTATAATAAGGCATGCATTTCCCTAAACCCTAAAAGTAATGGATCCGATAAAATTGTGGAATAAGTTGAAAGAATGATGTGATGATTAGAAAACGGTGATTTTGCCCAAACCTCGTTATTAATGGATACATTTAAGGTTACAAGATTTTAAAACCGTAAATGAATATAAATCAACATTTTTTCCAAATACATTCTCAATTGAAATTATGTAGTGATAATAAAGCTGATGACGACTAGTTAGAGAAAACCTTTTCCACCTTTCACACTTCAAATGTGCTCTTGTAATAGCAATATCGTAAAAAGGTTTGAAAAATTATTCAAAATTAATCTCATGTAATAACATAAAAAGGTTTGAAGAAGTATTCAAAAGTAATTTCATGTATTCTTGTAGCTGAACAAAATAATGAGTTGTTGATGAAAAATCATGAATATCATCCCACTAGATTTGATCCATTCCTTGATGTGAATATGAGTATGCGTAATAATTACCATGATCATGGTTGAGGTCGTGGCCGCGGTTGTAGTCATGGTAATCATAGTTGTCGTGGTGGTAGAAGTAACAATTTTAATACTAATTCCAACCAGAAGAGGAAATATAATGAGTGGCAAAAAAAAAGGAACAAGATTGGTCCTTCCAAAGCTATTGTAATCAATGTTGTCTTGGAAAAGTTTCATATATTATGTTATGATTTGCACTATACAAGTATTATGACAATTGAGACAAATGTTATAATAAGCCAAAAGCTTGCTCATAAAAAAAACATTTATTATTTGATATGTTCCATTAGGTCATCCCAGATCAACTATGATGCGGAGAATTATAGGAAACTCACATGAGCATCCATTGAAGAACTAGAAAATTCTTCAATTTAAAGACATTTGTTGTGCTGCATGTTCTCAAGGTAAATTAACAAGGCATTCTTTGACAAAAGTTGTAGTTTAATCCTCTGCATTTCTAGAATCTATTCAATGGGATATATGTGGACCCATTCATCTGTCATGTGGACCATTAAGATACTTTACGTTTTTAATAGATGCATCTACAAGGTGGTCACATGTGTGTTTATTATTAGCACATAATTAACATTTTCTAAGTTGCTTAGATAACTCAATTAAGAGCACAGTTTTTAGATTATGCAATTAAGACAATTTGTCTTAATATTGTTATTGAGTTTCCATCTCAAACTTTTAATGATTATTGCATGGCAAGTGGAATACCTGTAGAAAAATCAGTTGCTCATGTCCACACTAAAAAATGATCTAGTAGAATTATTCATTATACGCCGCCAACTGATAGCTAGACAAATGCTTTTGAGAACAAAACTTCTTATAGCTTAGGTGTTAAAATCTTAAGTTTTGATGAAGACTGACCCCATAAATAACATAAGTAAAATAAGTGTAAGTTACCTTGAATTTAAACAAGTAAAATCTGATAGGTAACAGACCACTTTCGCTAGAGCTAAAATCTATCGCAAATGAAAAGCTCAACTATATCAGATGGAAACTTAGCAGAACACTAAGATAAAAATATCTCTATTGCTAAGTGTATCCCTATCGCTAATAGACAAAGAGCCATAGCAAATAAAGACTTAGAAGTATCAAAGTTAATATCTATCACTAAGTCATTCACTATCGCTAAAGATTATCCTATCTCTAGAAGTTCATGAATAAATAACTAGCAGAAAAATGAAGTCTTTGAACTAATGGAATCAGCTAGCTATAACAGGTTAAGCTATCGATAACAGAGTACTTCAGATAATATTCAGATAGCTAGTACCTGAAAGCAAATGAGTTAACTAGCGATAACAGATTTAGATATCGATAACAGGATACCTGAAAATTACTTTGAATATTCATATAACACAGTATCCTTAAGCTAATGAGCAATCAAGTAACTAGCAATAATGAGATTAGCTATTGATAGAAGAATACTTGTTGAAATGACATAGCTAGTATGCTGAACGTTGAACTAGAAGAATATGCTAGCGATAATGTTTATGTCTATCGATAGAGACTGCTTTGAAATTCCTTATATATTACCACTATCTCATTGAGCTAATAGACTAAGCTTGCGATAACATCTGTTGTGCATTACATGAATACTTGTTATAGCTAACAGCTCAAGTGCAGGAATTATACTATGCAATTAGCGATACCAAAGCATGCTAGCGATAATGAAAAAGCTGACACACAAGTACAGTTGGTGAAGACGTTCAGAACGCACAGTCTAGCTCACTCTATGCATGAACAGTTGAATCTAGGACAGAAGTTTGAAATAGCTGAAGAATAGCATTTATTTCCAACGGCTATAAGCTTCCAACGACTATATTAAAACGACCACAAGAAGCTGAAAGAAAAAGGCAAGATGAGAAGATATAAATAGATCAAGACTTGCTTTCAGAAGATTAACGAAAAAGACGAAGAAAACAATGATGAACATGGCTTTTATGCAGAATTGTAGATTACACTGATTGAGAGCTAAATCTAGTGAGCCCAGAAATGAGGAAAGAATGTTGAGTCAAGTAAACTAGTAAAAGAGAGCTAGATCACTCATTGTTCAATCTGTTTAAGCTCTAGGATTGTAATCTCCTCATATATTCCTCTGTACTTAAGTGATTATCACAATCTGTTCATTTAGTGAACTTATTATCTTAAATCCTCTATTGTTTAAGGTTGTTCTAAAGCTTGGTGCTTTAAGAACATGGTTGTAACCTTACAGGTTGTAAAGGGGAGTGTTTAGAGAGTATTCTAAAGCTCTGTGAAAAGGTTGGCAGGTGAACCTGTGTTCGTAAAACCTGTGGTAGTCTTCACAAGTGCCCGGCTAAACTTGTGGGTTGTAAAGGCTTCTCTTGTGCCCGGTTTAAACAAGAGGGTAGTGGAAATCTCAGGTGGAACCTGAGGACTGGATGTAGGTCAGGGAAGACCGAACCAGGATAAATTCTGTTTGCATTATCTCTTCCCTTAATTCTCTTAGTTTCCAGCATATCTAAATTATATATCTCTTAGTGCATTTAACAGTTTCGAAAAAATTGCCTTCATTGTGTTTTTAGAAAATATTTTAATTTTATCCTATCACCCAATTCACCCCCCTCTTGGGTGACAGCCAGCACTATCAATTGGTATCAGAGCAGGTCACTTGTTTAAAGGATCCAACGATCTCAAGTGAAAAGATCATGGCTGATTTTGAGTGCAATATGTTTTCTGAAGGTTTTGATTATACCATTCCACCTCTTCTCGAAAATATTAATTTTTCATTTTGGAAAGCGAGAATGAGAAGTTTTATAAAATCATTGGATTATCATATGTGGAATGCTTTTATAAATGATTTTGATTTGAAGCCAAGAAAGGATTGGACTGACAAAGAAAAGAAAATGTTTTCCTTAAACATTAGAGCAATGCAAATTTTGCATAAAGGCTTAACTGAGAATGATTTTTAGAAAATCAGATTATGCTCTAGTGCTAAATAACTGAACTTCTTCCTAGGTCTTCAAATTAAACAAAGAAAAGATGGGATATTCATTTCACAAACCAAGTATGTGATGGGATTCCTTTGGATTGGCTTGATATCTAGCACACATCCCCGCACTAAACTGAATGTCTGGTCTACTGGGAGTCAGGTATAGGAGTGATCCAGTTAGACCTCTATATGTAGATTGGTTGAAGTCTTTTCCCTTTACATCAGCATCTAGTAATGCAGTGGAACTCATGGGGGTCTCTTCTTCCTTGGATAGGTCCATCCCATACTTCTTCAAGATTTCCTTCACATACTTGGTTTGTGAAATGAATATCCCATCTTTTCTTTGTTTAATTTGAAGACCTAGGAAGAAGTTCAGTTCTCCCATCATGGACATTTCAAACTCTCCCTGCATAGTCTTAGAAAATTCCTCACAAAGAGATTCATCAGTAGCACCAAAAATAATATCATCTACATACATTTGTACAACAAGCATGTTTGTCTTTTTATGTAAAATAAATAGAGTGGTGTCTACTTTTCCTCTTGTAAAACCTTGTTCTAATAAGAAATTACTTAATCTTTCATACCAAACCCTTGGTGCCTGCTTAAGTCCATATAATGCCTTTTTGAGTTTGAAAACATGGTCTGGTTTAGAAAGATCTTCAAAACCTAAGGGTTGTTCAACATATACTTCTTCCATGATATATCCATTAAGAAAAGCACTTTTTACATCCATTTGATAAAGCTTAAAATTTTTGAGGGATGTAAAGGCCAACAGGAGTCTTATTGCTTCCAATCTTGCAACTAGGGCAAAAGTTTCCTCATAATCAATGCCTTCTTCTTGGTTGTATCCTTTAGCTACTAGTCTTGCCTTATTTCTGACCACAGATCCAGATTCATCAAGTTTGTTTTTGAAAACCCATTTGGTTCCAATAATAGGGTAATTTGAAGGTCTAGGAACCAAATCTTAAACTTGACTTCTTTCAAATTGATTGAGCTTTTCTTGTATTGCAACTATCCAATCACAATCTGTTAGAGCTTCTTCAATGCACTTAGTTTCTATTTCAGAAATAAAAACATAAAAGTGCATTTCATTTTGAATTTGGTTTCTAGTTTTAACACCCCTATTAACACTACCAATGATTTGCTCAGGTGGATGATCCCTATGATGTCTCCATGCTAAGGGTTCAGCTGGTGCATCAAGAGGATCATCCTCTTGGCCTTCTTCATGTGGTTCATTCGATGGTGTTAATGATTGTGCAAACTTTTTAGGCCTTTTTGTAAAGTCTGATTCTTCTTCTGATATGGGATGTTGTTCAGAGTCAGTTTCATCAAATACTACATGGACTGACTCCTCAACAGTAGATGTTCTTTCATTAAAAACTCTATAAGCCTTACTTATATTAGAATAGCCAATAAAAATTCCAGAATAAGCTTTAGGATCAAATTTACCTAAGTTTACCTTCCCATTGTTGTGGATGAAGCATTTGGAACCAAAAACTTTGAGATGGCTTATATTTGGCTTCCTTCCTTTGTAAAGCTCATATGGGGTCTTATCCATACCCTTTCGTATGTAGGCCCTGTTTGATATGTAACAAGCAGTACTCATTGCATCTGCCCAAAACACTTGAGATACTTCCTTTTCATTAAGCATTGTTCTGGCCATTTTAGTGAGTACTCTGTTCTTCCTTTCCACCACACCATTCTGTTAAGGAGTTCTGGGAGCTGAGAAGTTGTGATTTATGCCATTTTCTTCACATAGTTCTAGAAAGTCTTGATTTTCAAATTCTCCTCCGTGATCCGTCCTAATTGAGCCAATTTTCTTGTCTTTTTCATTCTGCACTTTCTTAGCAAACAGGTAAAAGGCATTAAAAGTTTCCTGTTTAGAAGAAAGAAACATAGTCTAAGTGAACCTAGAATAGTCATCCACAATTACAAGAGTGTACAGACTTCCTCCTAGACTTTTTACTCTTGCTGGGCCAACCAAATCCATATGGATTAGTTCCAAGGGTCTAGTCGTGGAGACTTCCTTCTTAGGTTTGAAAGAGGACTTTGTTTGTTTCCCCTTTTGACATGCTTCACACAATAAATCAGAGTTTACCTTCATATTAGGTATGCCGATGACTAGATTCTTTTTGATTAGTTTCTCTAATTGAGTCATATTTACATGAGCTAATATTTTATGCCATAGCTAACAGTTGTTAGAATTGCTTATAAAACACTTTTCAGAGAATTGCTGATTTAGATCTACTGTATACAAATTTCCATTTCTTTTAGCTTTCAATCTACATTTAAGGTTTGTTTTATCTATAGCTAATTCTTTCTTATCTACTATGAGACATTCATTTGAGTCAAAGATTACCCAGTTACCTCTGTTAGTGCTCTGACTGACACTTAGCAAATTGTGGCAGAGACCTTCCAAAAGATAGATATCTTTGACATCTCCAATTTCTCCTATTCCAATGATTTTTCCTGACTGGTTTCCACCAAAACTGACTTTGGCCCCATCTTTTATGATCAAACTGTCAAATTTCTCCTTATCACCAGTCATGTGTCTTGAGCATCCACTATCTATATACCATTTGCTATTGTTGGATGCTTTAAGACAAACCTGCACAAACTAAACAGATTTAGGTACCCAAATTTTCTTGGGTCCTTTGGGATTAGTTTGCTGCCTTTGATCCAAATGGACTTTAGGCTGGTGTGTCCCCTTAGGGACCCATTTGTACGACCCAGATATGCCATGTTTCTTAGGATAACAAGTTGATTTAGTATGACCCTTTTTGTTACAGAAATTGCAGAAGCTGAAAGGTGATGAATAATCTGAGCCTTTCTGAAAGATTTCCAGTATGATTTCCCTTTAGTTACAAACTTCTTTTCTTTCAGAGTTTTGGGAGTTGGATTATAACCTATCCCAGTTTTATCTCTATACGCTTTTTGATTCATTACCATAACATCAAGTATTTCTGTGCTCTTGGTGAACTTCTTTAAAATCACAGAAATTTTCTCATTTTCTTTCAGAAGTTTTTCACAGTTTTTGCAATCAGAATTTTCTTGAAGAACTTTTTCTGAAATCTGTTTGCATTTCTCACAATCAAGTTTTTCAGCTTTCTTTTCAAGTTCTTTGTTTTTCTTTCTCAAAACAGACACTTCTTTTGCTAGTTTCTCAAATTCAATATGTATATCATCATACGCATCTTGAAGTTCTTGAAAAGATGGGCCAGTAAGATATACCTCACAATCGGATGATTCCTCTTGAGCTACCATACAGAGGTTGGCTGCTTCCTCAGCATCACTAGTCTCCTTATCTGAACTGTCTCCCCATATAGACGAAACATAGGCTTTCTTTCTCCCTTGGAACTTCTCCTTCTTTTTCTCTTTCTCCTTAATTCTTTGAAGACTTGGACATTCTGCCTTGAAGTGTCCAGGCTTCTTGCATTCATAGCACACAGGAACACTTTTCTGGGAGTCCTTTCTGATATTGCTTGAGCCATCTTTCTGGTATCTCCCTCTATTTCTGAAGAACTTTCTAAATTTTCTCACCATAAAGACCATCTCATCATCATCCAATTCTTCCTTATCTTCCTCATCCTTATCATCTTTTGTAGAGGCTGATAAGGCAAGATTCTTTTTCTTCTTGTCTCCATAGAGTTCTCTTTGTACTTTGATGGTTGCTTCATACTCAGCCAGACTTCCAAATAATGATGTGATGGAGCTCATTGATTCTCCTCTCATTTCTTGGATTGCAGTAGCTTTCATCTGCCATTCAGGAGTCAGGATCTTCAAGATTTTGGAGACTTGTTTGTCCCTGAAATCCTTCTTCGAAGAGCTGTAAGGTTGTTAATCAAGTGAGTGAATCTAATTTCCAGCTCCCTGATTGTCTCTCCTTCCATCTTGAATAAATGAAAATCAGTAATTAGTTGCTCTACTCTTCTTGTCTTTACTCCACTGGTTCCCTCATGAGCAATAGCTAAAGCATCCCATATTTCTTTGCCAGTTTCCAGATGGCATACTCTAAAATATTCCTTTTGACTTAGAGCATTCTAAAGAATCAAGACTGCCCTGCTGTTTAGTTCTAGATCACCTTTGTCATCATCAGTAAGCTCTTGAGGAAGCTTTGGCACTTGAACTCCATTCTCTATTTTCATAGGAATGAGGTTTCCTTCTTCTACTATCCTTCAGAGATCATATCCGGATGATTTGATAAAAACCTTCCTTTTCATCTTCCAGAAGGTATAATGTTCACCATTGAATCCAGGAGGTTTGTTGATTGAGTTGCCTTCTGGGAGCATATTATCATATCCTGCTGATCGTGGGATCAGTGAGTTCTGAGAAGACCAGGCTCTGATACCAAATGTAATAGGCATGGATGCACAAGAGGGGGGTGAATTGTGCTTTTTAAAGTTTAACTTGAATGACAACACAATTTATACTGGTTTAGCCCAAACTTGGCCTACGTCCAGTTCTCCAACCTTCAGTTGGGTTCCACTAATATTTCAAGATTAAACAGGCTCTTGACCGCCTTTACAAGTGACAGCAAGAAGCTTCTCTCTTTACTGATCACTCCCCCTTACAACTTGTAAGATTACACCTTACTCTTAAGATCCCACTATCTTAAGAGTAATCCTCACTTGATAACAGATACAGAAGAATGGTTCACTATATTGAACAGATTATGTTACACACTGAAGTATATCAAGTCAAACAGACTTTCTGAAGATTGGTGAGTATTGAATGCAGTGGTTGCAGATAATCAATATGGCAATCAATGTTATCACCCAACTTCTTCACAGTAGCTTTTATAGTCTCTTCTGGAGATTTGCCCGTTGTGAAGTTATAGCCGTTGTATGTCTGGAGAGTTGGTTAATGGTATGGAGTGTTGAGGTTGTATTTCAGAAATGCATTAACTCCATTGTACTTGTCTTGCTTCTTCTTATCTCTCTTCATTTATTGTTGGAAGTGGTAGGTGAGTTCCAACGGCTCTAAGGATCAAATTGCGTGCTAAAGTTAACTTCCTTAAGTAGGTCTGTGCAATTCTGTACTTGGAAAGCTTAAAATAGACTTAGCCATTGATTTTGAATAATTCCTATCGCCACTTCGATTACAGCCTCTAATCGATCACATGGAATGGTTTCTGATCAATTACACATAGATTACATCCTGCATCACTGAATATCAAGTTAGAAAATCATTCGCCTAATCGATTACAGAGATCCCTAATCGATTAGGCATATCTAATCGATTGCAATTTATATTACATGACTCTTTGCACAATATCTTCTAATCGATTATAGTCCTATGATCGATTAGGCTTATTCTTCTGAATCGATTATTGCTCTCTGATCGATTACACTAAAATCCCTTAATCGATTATATGTCTCTAATCGATTAGGCTAATTCCTCTAATCGATTACAGATCTCTCTAATCGATTAGGCTGCCATATTTTTAACTTCTAATATGAACTTGATCTAACTCTAATCGATTAGGCTTTTAGTTCTTTATCTTGTAATCTTTCCCTGATCGATTAGGAAACTCTTAGAGTTTTCTATCAGATTATTTCTAAGTCATCTCTAATCTTATCATAGCCTCTCCTTATGCCTAAGTTATGTTTAGTTATCATCAAAACTTATTATTCTAACACTCTGGCTGGACTTATCAGAGTTTGCTGGAGCCGGAATAGTGAGTTTTCCAGCCAACTAAGTACATTTTCAGAACATCGTAAGTCTCCTTTACACCCCTATGTCTTTAGTTTTTCATTTGGTTATATTTGGAAAATTAGGCCTTGTCTAAGTTGGTAGTTCTGGGAGTCCTAAGCTTAATAAATTGAACCTTGGACCTTGATTATGAGTTTCTCTGACTAGATTTTTCATTGTTGGAGGTTTTCCTAATTATTGGGAATTTTTGGATATTTTGGAAATTGGAGCTTTTGATGATCTGAGGTGCTCATGGTTAAATTGATAATTTTTAGATTTTTATTAAAGTCATATGAGGAAATTTAATTGATTGGGTTTGATTGAAATTTGTACCCAAGAAAATATTGGTGGATAAAGTTTGGAATAACTGGGATTTTGTGTAGGTAATGCTGTAATTCTGGATGTTGGATGTGGGTTTATGGATTTATGGGATTAGTTTATACTCAACAAAAATATTAATGTGGTTAATTGGGTTAGATTATGTGTAGGCCTTGATTTGGGAAAGGGGATATTTTTAGGCTTGAAATTGATATTTTGAGATTATGTGAAATTGATGGTGATTTTAATAATAGAATTCAAGCCGGGTGGTTTAAATGGAGAAAATCTACTTGGGTTAATGTGATCGTAAAGTACAGGATAAGGTAAAAGGAAAATTTTATCGGATAGCCATTAGACCAGCAATGTTATATGGCAGTGAATGTTGGGCATTAAAGGGAAAACATGAACATAAGATGAGGGTAGCAGAAATGAGAATATTAAGATGGATGTGTGGTCATACAATAAAAGATAGGATCCGAAATGATCATATCTGTGGAAGAGTCGGGGTGGCATCGATTGATGAGAAAATGGTAGAAAGTCGCTTGAGGTGGTTTGGGCACGTCCAAAGAAGACAATTAAATGCGCCGGTAAGAAGAGTTGATCAAATGGTGTGGAGTCTTCCCAAAAGAGGGAGAGGGAGACCAAAGAGAAACCTTAACGAAGTTATTCAACGGGATCTTCGAATCAATAATTTATCAGGAATACACGATGTTTGGAAAATTCAACGGGATCTTTGGTGTCATGTGATCCATATAACCGACCCCACCTAGTGGGGTAAAGGCTTTGTTGTTGTTGTACTTGAATTTATCGAGCTATTAAGGTTTGGAAATAAATTGTGGATTAATTAATGGATTTTTGAGGTTGAGAAATAATTAGACGATGTTTGGAAAATTTTGTTTAGGCTTGAATTTTATAAATTGACATTATTGATGCATTATGGGGGATTATTCAATGTTAAAGGTTAAGAAGAATGGTTGTTGGAGAGATTAATACCTAGGCTTGAATTGGTTAATTGGGATTAATAATAATTTAGGGAGGACTGTGTTAAGGTTTTAAAGGAATGGTTATTACAAGAATGGATATTTATGCTTGAAATTGTATAAGTTGGATTAAAGATGAATTTTGAATATAAGGAGGAAGATTAAAGGGTAAGAGTATGGTTTAAATTAAGTGAGGGCAATTAGAGGTGAAGACGGATATAAGGAGGAGAAAGAAAGGTTAATATTAGAATTGGAATTCAGAAAGAGAAAGGGAAGGGGAGTTAGTAATTTAATTTTCTATGTGTGAATTGTGTGATAGTTGATTAATTATGATTTTGTAGGTTTCGGTGTAGTGTTGAATTGTCTAGAGTCAGCACGGGGGAGCAACACTATTGTGAGATTGGTGCCAGCTATCATGTAATCACTTCTACTTGTCTAAATGTGCGTGTGTTATTGGTAAGGGATTTCAAATTCTTTTCCAACTGTGAAATTCCTGGATGATGTGGTATATGTAAGCGTGATTTACTGATTATTTTAGTATTAAAATGTCAAGTGGGATTCTTATGGTGAACTTTGCATAAATCTGTGTATTGCATCATGATTTGGAAAATGAATATATACTATTTTGGAAATGGTATTATATTGCATGAGTTTTTGAAACACTAGAAAGGCCAAGTGCCTAGTTTTGGGTTAAATTGCAATTGTGATTGATGATGCACATATTGTTGTGGTAGTTTGCATCGATGCTCGGATACCTTTGCCATCATGTGATGAGGTATCCTGTTGGCCCATAGAGACTAATTACATTATCGGTGTACTAGGTATAGGTAGCCCCCATAGAATATTGCCGTTCGGTGTGTTGGGTATGAGTAGCCCCCATCGAGCATTACCCCTGTTGTGGTTCTGGGTATGGGTTGAAATCCCCATTGAGTTCTACTTCTCCGTGGTTCTACGTATAGGTTGAGATCCCCGTCGAGTTCCACTCTAATCCACCTAGTGATAGGGGACAACCTAACATTTCACAGGGCGAACGTTATGGATGATTATGAAAAATGTATTTGGAAACCATTTTTGTAAATGACGATATACATGTTGTAAAAATGTTTTCTGGTATTGATTATTACATGACTATCTAGTATGTGCTCATATTTCAAACTGAATATATATTATATAGTTTCCCACATTGACACATTGCTAGCACACACTGCACATAGAGAAATAGTTAGTGGTTACATTTTGGGGCAACCCCCATTTATCTTACTTTTTGCAGGTCCTAGGAGCAGAATAGACGGCCAAGGGAAGGATTCGGGAACTTTTCACTGAATAAGTGAGTGATTCTGGACAAGCAGGACATAATCATATTGCCACTTAGGATTCATGCATATCTTTACGCTTCTGCATGATTAAACTTATTTTAGTTGTTCTTTGAATTTGAACTTTAATTTACTTATGATAAGTGTTTTAGGACTATTTGGTTATTTATTATTTCTTCTAGGACTGGTCAAATTCCGGCAACTCTTATTGTTGATTGATTTTGGAATTTTTATAATTTCAAGTTCTTTGGAACGATATAATTATCTTGGGAACATTATTTTATAATGATTATGAATGATTTGGTGCCTTGGTGTGATTGAATGGATTTAAACATTAGTGATTTTAAATATCCATGTTAGCTTTGAAATTTTAGGAAATTTCTTTTCTAACATGGATGGAGTTGATTTATACGTGTGGTTTTATTTTCCATGTTAGCTTCTTTAAATTGCTTTAATTCCTTTCTAATATGGATCACTTTTATAAGATTAAACTCTTTCTCTAACTATGATAGGTTTCATTATATTCATTATTTTGGAGGCTTCTTTTCTATCTTAGTTAGAGTGTTAAATTTGTTTTAAAAGGATAGAGCTTTATGTGAAATGTTTTTCTAACTATGTTAGCCTGTTATTAAGTAAATACTTTTCCTAACATAGTTAGCTGTTAAGACTGTTAAATGTCAATTAATGGTGATTACGAATGTATTTAGGGAACAATTGTTACAACCATAACTCCAACCTCATAGGATTTCTCTTAAGATTATTTTCTCTAATGTCATAAACCTTTTAAATTCCCAATAAATGATATGTGAGGAGTTTCTAATTGTAATGCCATAAATCTCACCATTATGTTTTGCAACCACAAGCTTAATCATTAATGGTGTGGGGCCTATAAGTTGAGGCCATGTACAAGGCACTTGTACCCTTGAATCACAAGTGAATGTGAAAACTCCCTCTCCCAATTTTTTGTCTTGATCTTCTTCTTTCTGTCTTATTTGTTTTTATAATAGTTATATGTTTCCTTTGTTGTTGGCTGCTTTATATTTTTACAACTCAATATAACAAAATATATATGTGACTATATAGTTTTATTAATGCGTATATGTATAATCTCCAATTGAGGGTAAGGACACACAAACACACACATAATCTTTATAGTTTTATAAAATGATAAGATATCAATGATATATGTTGTAGTTTCTTATAAATTATGAATCAAAAGTAAAAACAATCAACTCATTTGATATGAATCATATAATTCTTGAATTACATGAGAGAACGAGTAGATACATATTTAATTTTTGAAATATATGTCATTCTATTGATAATTTTGTTGTAATGTAAGTTATATGCACTTGATATACACACCCCTTATTTAATAGGCTTCCAATTGTTAAAGTTGATTAAAGAATTATTGATGCATAACAAAATCAAATCATAGAATTATACAACACACATGTAATCAACGTTTTAGTGTATTAAATACAAGAAAACTCTTAAACAACCATCAATGGAGGTGTTAAGTGTAGATTTTTAATTCAAAAGAAATTTCCGAGGTTAATACATTATGATGATATATAAAACACTCCCATTGAATGTCCATAATAAACAAATTATGTTTCTGTAACATCCTATGTTTCTAATCAAGGAAATTTTGATAAATTAATGACGTTTAAGTGAGAAATCAATATTTATTGAGGTAGTTAGTGATTTGTGAACTAATGTGGGATAATATGTGTGATGATGGGGGAATTGTATTAAGCGCTAGTTTAATCATATGGGATAAAGTGTGTGATGATTTGATGCATTGATGTTAATTGAGTATTAGCTTAGTCTAGGACCATAATAACTAGATCGTGAATGATAAATGAATATTGGTTGGAGTAAGATTGGAGGTTTAGAGCCAAATAAGGGAATTTGGTTTCTCATAGTTCACTGTAGGTTCATCGTGGCAAAGTTACGGTGAACAAGATATTAGATTTTAGGCTGAGAGCACAAAGCAAACCCATGACGAATTCCTGATATTTAAAAAAATAGTAAATTAGCCAGGGAATTTCATCGGTAAAGACAAAATTCTATGGCTAAATGAGGAATTCCGTGGCTAATTATTTAGCAACGGTCTATTTTCTAATGGATTCCATGGATAATTCACTATTTTTTGTAGTGCAATGCTATGAAGAATTGGGATAAGTTCGTCTTTTCTTCACCATGGCGAACCCCTGATAGTCCTTCACATATAAATATGTTTAGATAGATTTTGGGCCAGGGAGAGGGGGGAGAGAGAGTTGAAGCTCTGTTAGGGCTTAAGAATGGAGGACAAAAGGTCCATTTGAAGCCCCAACCTTCTAGGTAACTAATTCCCCACTTGTTTCTCTCCCTCCCCTTTTCTTCAAACTTTTCATTGTGAAATTTTAGGGTTTTCTTGGTATTTTGAAAAATCTGCCATGGGTTATGTTTCTTCTTGTTTATACTCCATTTTTGAGCCATTTAAAACATCATATTGATTTACTTTTTTGGATTTGAGTTTAAAATGCATTTTTGGCTCTTTAAAGTGATCAATTCTCGGGTTTTCAGGAATTTCAAAAATGCAAGTGTTTTTTGATTTTGATGGTTCCCTTGTGCTTAAATATACTAGTAAACAATTTTAAACAGTTTGGATTGTTGGATTTTGGTCTAAAACAAAATTTGGCATTTAATGCCCCATTTGGTTGGAAGAAAGTGGAGGCTGAGAAGTAGAAGTGGAAGTGGAAACCACATTTTTGTGTGTTTGGTGTCTTGGAAGCCACTTCCTCATGGAACCCACTTCCATCAATGGAAATGACTTCCTTGCCTATCCCTATGGAAGTGGGTTCCACTTCCACTTTCATCTACATGTTCCTAGCATTGCCATTCTTCCCTTCCTTCTTCCGTTTAGTCCACCAGCGACAGCACAACCTACTCCACTAGCAACGGTGTGATGTGCTCCACCTGTGACGGCGGTCATGCAGGACAACTCCAAAGGACCAACTTCGTCAACCACAATCGTCTTTCGTGACCGTCAAAAATTCCGTCGTCGACATCGTCATTACTCTTCCACCTTCCAAAAATTCCTTCAATGATTCCTTCCCTCATTACTTAGAAGTTCTTATCTTTTTGCTCAAAAAGAAACCTAATCTATCCCAGATTTGCTACCAAATGGGGCATCGGAAACTTGCATCCTCCATGGTTGCCCCTACCCCTTCATTGTAATCATCTTCACGCCATTGATTAGATATTTGAAGCGGGGAGTATTTTCTTTCTTACAATCTTAAACTAGATCTGGTTTATTTTTTTCATTGGTGAGATCTTTGATGAGATCATTGTAATATGTCCTACATTGTTGTCCTTAGTCCAAATCTGGTTTTATTTTTTGCTTGCAGGTTTTTGACAGAGGAGATAGAGTAAGAAGAAATGGTGGGATAAGGAAGGAAGGGGTTGCCGATCTTCGGCAACGGTTGTTAGTGGATTACCCTTTCTTTTTTCCAAAGAGAATGGCATTTTGGTCTTTTCATAAGGAAAATACACATATTAATTAAAAATTATATATCATTTCCATCAACATACCAAACATACTTTAAAACTCACTTCCATCACATATTAATTAAACACTTCCACTTCCACTAAAATCTCTTCCATTGTACCAAACGGGGCATAAAAGTTTTGAAAACCTAGGATTTTGGGGTGATTTTCAAAATTCAAGTATGTTGTTGGGGTTTAAGGTTTATAATGGACTAAATGGTGTTAGTAAATGATTTTAAATGTTGTAGTTTATTAGGTTTTGGCCTAAATCAAATTTTGACTATGCAAAGTCCAGTAAAATTAGTGTTTGAAGTGGATTTTTGAACTCAAAATCTTTTCTGTAGTCTAATGATTCTAGTAGCATTAATGATGTTCATAGATGGTGGTGAAATGATTGGAGTTGTGATAATTGGGCCATTTAGGATTTTGACACTTTTGGGAATATATGCAAAGTTTGTTTAAGTGAATTGAGGGTTGAGTAATAATGTTGATGATTAAGATAAGTTATGTTGATATTGAATTGATGGTGAATTGGTTTGAATGGTGATTAGGCTTGAATATGGATTTTTGGTTAATTTGGAGAAAGTTTGCTAAATTGAAAGGAATTGAGGACATTAGTTAGTGTTGTGATTAGTTAAGGCTGTTATTTTATAGCACTTGTCTTATGGGATTCATAAGAATGAAATGTTATTGATGTAGTTGAGCATATTTGAAAGGTATATTGATTTGAAATTGAGAATACCATGAAATTTTGGAACTATGCGTGGCTTCATTAAAAAATCTCAACTTTTGAAAGATTGTGATACATTTTGTTTGGTTCCGCTCTATCATGTGATAAGGTCACCAATGGCCCTCGGGTGGCTCAGAAAATTCTTCCCTCATGGAAAGGCTAGCAACAACTCTTGGTTGCACTCATAATGTGGTAATGTTGAATGGTATGGTTGACCCTCTTATGAGGAGATATTGAGCAGTGATGAAAAAATTGGATCGGACCGGGTGGTCCGACCGGAAAACTGCCCAACCGCCCTGCAGCCCAGTCTGAGTAATCCTTTAATTTGAACCGAGGTCAAGTTGAACCAGCGGAGGAGTGAGTCAACTCACCCAAAACTGAGCGACCCAATCAAAATCGGGAGGTTGAACCGGTTTCTATTTTTCCCGCAAAATGTGAGGCTTTTTATTTTTTTATAATTCACCTAATTACTAATTTTCACTTCACTCAATTTTAGAAACCAAGAACCTATAATATTTTAAATGCTATATTACTTGGATTGTAGAATAGTATTTATTTTCGTGTGTAATCAAATAATATTTTCTCTTTTTCCCTCTATAGAAACATTAAAATATTCATGTTTGATGAATCATGCATTCCTATCTATATTTACATTTTGGTATTAGTGATTATTAATATTAATATCAATAAAATTTTGCTATTTTAATATAACCAGTTGGACCTCGGTCCAACCCCAGTCAGACAATTTACCCTTGAACCAATGCCTCGTCTGATTCTATATCTGGTCCAGTTTTTTGAACCTTGATATTGAGCATGGATTTGTGAAATGTTTTGGAAAAGGTATATATCTAGTTTCAAAAGATTTTGTTTCCAATATGAGATGATGATATATGTTACCTGCTGCATGTTGTAAAATTATATGTATAGGTCCCACTTGACACCTTGCTAGCATACATGCACATGTAGGGCAGAGTTGGATTGTGAGTTACTGAGGCATCCATCTCATCCCGTTTGCTCAATATTTTTCAGGTGTGTTCTCCCTATTAAGGGATTGATGGGAAGGGGGCCAATTGATGCTCACTAAGGTTGTAGTGAGCTAAATTTGGTTATTTTTAGAATAGTATATTGCCAAATATTTGAGCATTCATTCATTGATGATTATGTTGTTCACATATGATTGTTCACATTGGACCAATGTACTTTCTGGAACAAAGGCTTGAGGCCTCTTGGGAATTATTGATGATTATGTTGTTCACATTTATATGACCTTGTTTTGGTGGGAGACTTGATTAGATTCGAGTTTGGTTGGTTTGAAATTTTGGTGGATGTTTTATGGGTTATAGTATTTTTGTGAAATTTGTTTTCAAAGATCATATTATAAATGACTAATGATGATGATGATGATGATGATGATGTGATCATTAGAGTTAATGAGTGCGTTCAATTTTTTTCAAAGAAAAGGCATAGTTGTGAGGTGTATGGTTGATTTTAAATTACCATTTAGGTTAGCATTTTCTAGCCTGGTAAATATGCAAATTTTAGAAAAGTCTTTCCTAACTATTTTGGTAAGAAATCTCTTTTCATAACATAGTTCACTTACTAAATTTGTGAACTCAAGGTTTTAAATAACTATATAAGCTAAATCTTTTTTCCAACATAGTTAACTTTATTGAATTGTGAAATGCTTTGAAATGTTAATTATTTGCTAAGGTGAATTTTTAGTAACTATGTTAGGTACGCTCTTTTTCTAACATAGTTAAACGGTCAAATTCTAAAATATTTTGAAATGTTATTAATTGGTTAAGTAAAATTTTATGTCCATGTTAGGCAATTCCTTTCTAATATGAAGTACCTTGTTGAAAAGTGGATTGAACCCAATTATCTATGATAGCCTTCTTCTAGAAAAACCCTTTTTCCATGGATATGCATCTTAAATCAAGTTGAAAGCTTTTATAACTATGATAGGTTTTGAAATATTTAGTTAAAGTTTTTCCTATCATAGTTAGTATTTCTAATTTAAGTTGAGTCTTTAATAACCACGTTAGCATTTTCCCTTTCTAACATGGTTATATTTTGAAAATAGTAGGACAAACCATCTTATCCATGATAGTGTTTTGAAACGAGTTTGATAATGCCTTTAGCTATCATGAATGACTTCTTGAAATAAGTTGAATTTTTTCTAGCTATGATAGACTTTTATCATATTTAGAGTTTGTCTTTTATATCATAGTTAGCACAAATCAAAGTATTTTGAGGGTTAATTTAGACTAATGTGATAAGTTAAAAGTAATTATAAGAAGATTTAACAGTTTCCATGTCAACTTTTAAAAATTAATTCACAGTAAAAAAACTTGCTTTCTTTGTTTTTGTTACATATTAAGTGTTATTGGAATTGTAATTTTCATGATTGACACTTGATATTTATGCCACACACAATTTTAAAAAACTAAATCAAAAGTGTAAAAGTTTGGCTTTCAATCTTTTTAACAGTGCAAATGTTATTGGGACTCCGTGTTTTACTTGATAATCATGTGGGACATCTAGTTTTAAGACTTAAATCAACACCAACATAGCCTTACCTCACTAGGTGGTAGATCGGATACATGGATTACACGATGCCATTGTACAATATCTAAAACCATATTTTTAGCTAAATTTTTAATGGAAAGGTTCCACTTAATAACTTCACTATGTTTTTAAAAATTAAATCAATGTCCCAAAAAGACTTCTAGCTATATTTTTAATAATACTCATCGCTATTGGAACTACATGTTTGACACTTGTTGGTCATGCCGTATATCAATGTTTTAAAATTAAATTAAAGTTTAAAATTGGGATTACAAAGTTTTTATTAGTACTATTAATTGTTATAGAAACTATGCGGTTGACACCTGGAAGTCATGCAGTATTTGTCATTGCATGCCTGACACTTGGCAACAATGCCGAGATTGTTGGTACATAAACTAATAATTAATTAAGTACACTCATACATATGGCATTGTTCACATATATGATTATACCCCACAGACTTCCTTTTTAAGCTCTATAAATAACAGATTCCTTCTATTATTTCTTCATAAACCAATCATTTAAAATCGGCTTCTAATAGTTCCGTTTCTCACCATTATTACCAGTTTGATCTAAATGAGTCGTATCTCTTCTTGTTTAACCAATCTTATTAGTTCCAGCTTTCATAGTTCAGATCAAGCTCCGATCCAAATCAAACTTACTGAGGAGCAAATTTTCCCAGAAAATCTTAAAATACATATGTAGCCTCAAATTTAACGCCTCAAGAGATCAACTAATGTTATGGAATTATGTTGAGGTGGCATGGCCATATGGCATCCACCTCAACATTTTTTTACCTCATTGTTAAAATTTTTGTTTTTGTTTTTTACATTTTTCTAGATACACCAATCATTTCACCACTAGACCCTTTGTTCCTCTCCATACTCCTCACCTCATCTTCCTCTTCTCCTCTTACTGATTACACAATAATAGAATTTATCAATATTTTCCAGACAAAAACGTTCACTCTCACCACCATCTTTCAGCATCTCCTCTTGATACCTTGCAAATTGAGAAGACCCATAAGAGGAAAGTGATAGCTCCAGTTGAAAACCCCAAGCAAATCATATATTTCTCTAACTAGCTCCTGCAGCTCAAGCTCGCCATCATCATGAGCATCACCAAATTCGTACATCCTCCCGAATGTACTCATCATCACATCATCACATTGTTCCAATTCGGTGATGATGAGTACATTTGGGGATGTACAAATTGGGTGATTCATTTTACACTATTTTTATATGATTTTAATATTCGATTTGGGAGGATCATTGCACATTCTAGGCCATTGTGGGTGAGAGAATTACTACATTTTGAGTCTCTAAACAATGTGATGATGAGTACATTCGGGAAGATGCACAAATTTAGTGATTGATTTTACCCTATTTTTATATGTTTTTAATATTCAATTTGGGAAGATCATTGCACATTCTAGGTCATTTTATGTCTAATTATACTAATGGTGATTAAGAGTCATAGCATTGGATTAAGTTAATTTTGTGCTTAATTTGTATATATTAGATGATAATCCATGAATTTTAAGAAAATGAACTCTGAATATTAAAATTGTGCTTGGTTTTGTATTATAGGAACAATTGAAGACATGTTTGTAAAGGAATGAAGAAACTGACCAAACCCTCACCGCGGACTCACTTGTGGGAAGCCATTGCGAGAGGACCTAACTTCCTAGAAATTCTCTAAGTAAAAAGCAAAGGCTTGAGTTGAGGCAACATTCCGCATGGCCTCACTGGTCCGAAGTAACAGAGAACCCCCTATATTCACCCAGACTCTGAGCCTGCTCCCTGTGCGTTCATTAGTGGTAAGCTATGGTGAGGACGCGATATTGGTAGTTTTTTTTTAGGGATTTGAGCTTAGATTCAACTTGTAATGATCCGGCCCAATTTGAAATTACCCTATATGGCAAGGTTAACCTTTGTTTGAAGGGAGGAAGAAAAAGAATACACGCTTCTCCCTCTTCTAGCTCTCAACCTCCATTTTTCCATTTTAGGTCAAATTCCACCTTCAGCCATCCATTCTTCATTCTTTCACCATGGACTCAAGAGGGGAAGGGAGGGGAGATAATTATATGTTGACAATTGTGCCCTTATTTATTTATATATTTTCCACCTTTTTTAGCAATATTTATATTAGAATTATTATTCTGTAATCTAATGAATCTAAAAAAAAAACGTTGCCTTATAAAAACATTTATATTCATTTTAAAGAATGATTTTATTAATGGTGACATGTAATATCATTAATTTAAAAGCATGCTTGTTAAAATCTGTTCCCTGTTTAATATTACTCCCTCAGCTTCTAAATGTATGATCTATTTATCTAATTTGATTATATTAAAGATGTTAGATACATTAGTTGATATGACATGCTTTTACCAACACATCTCAGTTATATTCATTAACTCCCTCTCCCCTCTCTTGATTTTGTTGAGAGGTCATCAATGAAGGTAATTTTGGAAAAATGGACAAAAATTTGAAATAGGTTTTATATTTAGGACAAAGACCATCTCCCCTAATAGGTACTATATGTAAGACCGGAGGAAGTATAAAATTTAAACATGTCTTATTAACTTTTATAATATAAAATTATAATTACACAACAATTTATGGAAGCCAATATATAGATTGTATGTGTAGATTCAAAGTGTTTTAGCATTTCTTCTCCATTGAATCTCTATGTCATCACTCCATTCACTTGTAAAAAAATAATTCAAAACTACAACTACAGATATGAAGATCACATGAAGGAGTGTCAGAAAGTGCGGCTCGCAATCTTTCACATGGAATGTCACTCTCTACTGCAACTGTCTTGCTTCCATGAGATGGATGCCTGTCAATAGACAACAAATCGATACTTAGGCCATCAAATCTATGTCAATTTCTTCTCTCCTTCAATTTTGTTAAGCAAACTATGGTACAATCTATATTGATAGCCATGTATGATCACTGTGAATTACTCAGCCTTGGGAGGTGTCAGTGCGTGGATCATAACTAAGCTCAGCATCATAGCAAGATAAAATGAATCCTACATGATCATTCTTAAAAAAAAAAAAGTATAAATGTAACTTCTGGATCACATAATTGCTTGAAGTCTGAATTCCATTAAAAATAAAACAAAATTCTTCTGATTTTTGAGAAACTATAAAGATTTTTTCAACATAAGAGAACAAAAGGGATCCATAAATAATAGGGACAATTGCACATAAGTCTCAAGTAAGAGAATTAATTTCAAAGAGGTCCAAAGGAGTTGTTAATGATAGCTATTAACAACTGCAATAGCCTTGGTTAACAAGTGAAGTAGTTGTTAATGGACTTGTCTGAAATTAATTTTCTTGCTTGGGACCTATTTGCAATTCTCCCAACAGATCTGAGTAGGGAACCAAAAGCTACCAAATAGCATATATTTGGTTTTTGATATTCAAATTTAGGAACAATCAGTATACAGGAACCGATTTGGGGGGACCCAAACTAATGAAAAGAGAAAGACTGAGCAATTTATCGAAGTTGTAGTTAAAAACACCTTTTAAAGATGGGGAGTGATCAATTCATTGGTTTCATCAAAAGCCCAATATAACCCAATGGTCAGCGTTCTTGACAACGCTTGATCAATAATAACCAGGGATGAAATATGCTTGAATTAATACTTATGAAATAAAGCTTATTTTTGGAAGATGGAATTGGGATCGGTCAATACCCAGGATGGATCAAATGAAGGCTTAAGTTATAGAACAAGAATGAATAACAAACTCAGGCACTTACCTGAATGAAGGCAGAGATGCAACTAGAGGAGGAGGGGCGAAGAAGAGATAATGGAATGGAGCCGAGCGGCTGGACTGAGGAGAATGAAAAGAGAAAAAAGGGTTTTTAGTCATAAGGGTAAAAATAGAATATTTAAATATTAGTAATTAAGTATAGATAATTTGGTCAAGGTGAGACACAAAATTTCTCATCTCTCCCCAACAAAAAAAAAAAAAAACCCAAATTGGGGGCAAGAGGAGAGGAGGGAAGCACTAAAAGACAAAATTCCTCCCCTCTACTCTCCTCCGTTTTTCCCAACCAAACAATGTTTCCATTTTTAATACAAATGTCTCCTCTATAACTCAAATTCAAGATATCAAAGGATCTAGTAAGGCTTTATACCGTAATTAATATGACAATGGGGTATCTACTCATCGTGTAAAAGAGGGAGCATGATTATTGATTCTACTCATGAGGTGAAATCTTCCATTAAACCTTGACGGATTGAACTCCTCCTACCTTCATACATAACCTTCATGGCCTGTATTACCAATTAATTTTAAACTGCCCATTTTAAAATGAAACGGCAATGGAGGCTCAGTGGAGGGGACATTAATAGAGAGGTTCTAACTGGCAAGCATCTTTTACAAATACAATAATTGTAGGAGAAAACATTAAATAATATCAAAAGAGTTATTCTTTTTGAAAATTTATAGACCAAGAAGGAAACAATGAATTTAAATAATTGTTATTTAGATGTGAAACATTTGGTTAAAAGGGAGTTTGCTTACCGTTTGAATTCTTTTACAAGTCCTGTGATAATTTTGATTACATTTGGAACTCATTTAGTAAAATCAACTTATCACTTATGTGTGTATTTATACATAACTACTAAAAATTTAATATATTTATTTAGCTTTTATACTTGTTTTTAATAATGGTTATTACTAAATATAATTTTCTAATTGACATGACTATTTAAGTATGAGTTTCATTTTATATTTTTTATTCTAACTATATTAAATCATTCAAATTTATGTGAAATAGAAATCTTAAATAAAAGGTACTTCCTCTATTTCTAAATATAAATTTATTTCTAAGTATGAGGAGCATGAGATGAGGATGGAGAGGAAGAAAAGATCTAGTGGGGAAATGATGGAGATATATGGGAAAGTGTTTTTAAAAGTACAAAAATTTTGACAATGAGGTGAAACAAATGTTGAGATGGATGCCACATGAGCATGCCACCCTAGTAAAATTTGGTCATTAGTTGACCGTTTGAGGTGTTAGAATTGGGATAGCATTGTTTCCCAAAAAACTTTAGATGCAAAAACTTTCTCAATAAAAATGGTATTTATCCTAATATATATTTTCTTGAAAAGTAAGATGGAATTGATTAGAAGATGGTGATTCTGACATTGACAGCAAATTAAGACAAACTAATATTCCATATATTCTTTTAACATGAAACGTAATGCCTGAGAAGTGATCAAATACTATGTCATATCGTACCTCTGTTATACTAGGTATGTGTGATTTTAATTATTAGTTTATTTCAGCAACAACTTATAAATATATATATATATATATATTAATTACATTCATTTAATAATCTTTTTATTTTTCCCAAAATAACAACATACTTTATCATATCCTTTAGCGTTAATATAACTTTTGGTCCTTGAACATTCACTCAATTTTGGTTTTGGTCCCTGAACTTTCAAATCGATACTTTTGGTCCTTGAACTTTTGATTAATTTCGGTTTTGGCCCCTAAACTTTAAATTTGTGGTTTTGGTCCCTAAACTTTGTGTCATTTATAACTATTAGTCCCTACTTTATTTAAGTTTTTTTTTAAAGTTTAAGGACTTATAACCAAAATTAATCGATAGTTTAGGGACCAAGACCGAAATTGATTGAAAGTTCAAGCACCAAAACCATCGATATTAAAGTTCAGGGACCAAAACCAAAATTGACCCAAAGTTCAAGACCAAAACCACATATTTGAAAGTTCAAGGATCAAAACCAAAATTGAGTGAAAGTTCAAAGACCAAAAGTTGTATTAGATCTATCCCTTAACCTCAAAATCGACATTTTAAACTCAGCTAATGGGACCAGTAGAATATTTTCAAATGCATAAAAAACTAAACAAGGAAGTGTTATTATAATGGTGAGAACTAGGGAGGGGGAAGAGAATAAGTGAGTAAGATATAAGATGAGTATTCTAGACTTCAAATTCTTGTCAATCCTTGAATTAGCATTACTAATTTTCTGGGTTGCATCAACCAGCCATGATTCAGGATGTTACTTACAGAAAATAATTTGCAAGCTATTCAACTGTAGTCTAGTCCAGAAAATCTGTGCATTTATATTCTACATGAATTCTATACAGAAGAATTTAAAATAAATCTGGAACTTCTCTGGTATCGATTAGATTCAACACTTCGGGCTAATTCCATTTACAAATTTAGATAAACGAAAATAAATTATATCCCCTCATTTTATATGTAAAACTTATTTATCTAATTTGGTTAGATTAATGATATTAGTTAAGTTAATATAGATGACATAGTTTCTTCTTATACACCCCAATACCCTTCCTTAATGCACTTTTCCTTCTATTGATTATTATAGAGGACGAATCGACAGAGGCAATTGGAAAAAAAATTGACTAAACTTGGGAATATTTCCTACATTTAGGATTGATATCAACTCCATACATAAGTCATACATCAAAAACCGGAGGGAGTATTCCCTCCGTCCCAAAATATAAGTTTCACTTTGGTGAAATTATGTATCTCAAAATATAAGCTTCATTTTATATTTGTCTAAGCTCCCAAAATATAAGCTTCACTTTGGTGAAAGTGGATAACCCAAAATATAAGCTTCATTTTATGTTTGTCTAAACTCCCAAAATATAAGCTTCACTATGGTGAAAGTGTGTACTGCACAATATAAGCTTCATTTTATGTTTATCTAAACTTTAATTGCATTTTACAATTTTACCTATTGTTTATATTTTCTCCATGCATTTTCTTTAATCTTTATTATATATTATTTCTCACATTCTCTCTCATATTCTTTTCCCCATGCATTTTTTTCATATTTATTAAGGGCATAATTGGAAAACAAATCATATTTCTAACATAATTATTGCTTTTAACCAATTTTAATAGTTTTCTTTATAGGTGTTAGTTTTTTTAAGCTTATATTTTGGGACGGAGGGAGTATTATGTAAAGGAAATGCACAATCGAAGAACCATAAATCTGCAATCCGTTCGAACTGAAAACAGAGATCAACAATCAAAATATGGCTTCAACTAGTTGAGCTCCTAGAATATAGTTGAGTTAGCAGATAAATTGCTCTCGAATCACAGTATAATTCGATCATGGAATTAAAATGATGACAGTAACTTCCATAATAAGTTTATTATTATTTTATCATTATAATATCTGTATGTTGTAAATTAAAGCAAATAAAGTGACAAAATAGAAAAGATAGAACAATAAGAAAAGGGAGAGCACCAGAGACAGTTGAAAAATTCTTGTTTTTCTTCCTCAAGTGAGATGTCCTAATTAAAGGGATGCTATTACAACTCAATTGATTCATAATACTAATTGTAGAGTACAATAATAAATTACATACAAGATCATGGGAGGAAGAACCACAAGAATATTCGAGTTTTGATCTTCCAGTCTATAATGATCGTAATCTTCAAAAAATATGAAGCAACATGAGAGATTAACATCAAAATAGAATGCTTTGTATTCCTAACAATGTATTCATAAAATTCCTTTTTTATCATGTCTTCCTTGACGTTTTTTTTCATTCTACAAATATAATTGGCCTCAATGCTGCATCAAAGTTAAAAAAATTTCATAGATCATTTGATGCAAAAATTAAAATACATAAATTTAACTCTGCAAGCAAAATACTTCGTGACTGTTAATAAACTTACCAAAGGGATATCTTGGTTTTGACACACCGCACTCTGAACGAGCTTCAAGTTAGATATGTCATGCACCTCAAAATTCATCTGGGATTGAAAGTTCCATTTTCTAAGCTTTTAGAAATCAGAATAAACTTTTCTGTCTTTTGAACTTTTTATGATCATGTTTGCTGCAAAATTTTCTCGGCTAGATGCTTCTCTTCAACGAAGAACATAGACAAGTGAGAGTTTCAAAAGGCAGAGCCTAGGTTGAGTTTTGTGCATGCCACATCTTCCCAATTTAACTCAGATTTCTTCCATTACCAATAATCTCCACAAGAACAAACCCCATCTTTAAAATGATGGTAGCGATTAACATCTCTCACTGAAATTTCCCTCTCGGTGATTTTTGATATGAACTTGATAGCAACATGGCAGTCCTCACAGATCTTGAGATTTTTTGTTATCAAAATCCTCGTTCCAGGTGGTGTGCTTATGAGTCCAAATGCAATAGCTAACCTTTCACTGTGACTGCACACCATGTGAGTTTTCTCATCTTCCTCAACGTCATGGAAGACAGATCCTGTATCTGGAACATACCCAGATTCTCTCATCAATCCTTCCAGCCTCATCAGCTCTGCATATATTGCACCAGAATTCGGATGAGAAAGATCCCCAGAAAGAAATGAATGGACTTTGTTTTTCACTTCAATCCAGCTACAAGCTGTGCTTTTCTTTATTCCTTTATTAATCATTGAATTCCTTAACCTTGCAACCCCTTCCCACTTACCTGATTGAGCATAAATGTTTGATAAAATCACATAGTGTCCAGAATCTTCAGGTTCTAGCTCAATTAACTTCTCCAATGCTAGCTCTGCCAACTCCACATTCTTATGGATCTTGCATGAGTTCAGCAGAGCACCCCACACACCAGAGTCTGGCATTACCTTCATTTGTGTTATGAGGTCATAAGCTTCGCCCATTTGGCCACAGTGACCAAGAAGATCAACCATACATGTGTAATGTTGGACTGTGGGATTGATACAGTAATCTCTCACCATCATTTTGAAGAACGCTCGCCCTTCATCAAGCAAGCCACCTCGGCTGCAAGCTGCAAGAACACCAACAAAGGTAATGTGATCTGGGCGAGCCTCTTTCCTCATTTCCTCAAACAAGTCCAAAGCTTCAATGGCATGGCCATGCATGGCATAACCAGCAATAATGGCATTCCATGATACAACCCTTTTCTCCCTTAGACGCTTGAACAAATTGTGAGCAACATTTACAGAACCACATTTTGCGTACATATCTAGTAAAGCAGTTTTGACCCTGTCATTGGAATGAAACTCATGTCTCCAACTAAATCCATGGATTTCCCTTCCATGAGGAAGACAAGAAATGTCAGCAGAAGATGAAATCACAGTGACAAGAGTTGCCTCAGTAGGTTTAACACCTCTTGCCGCCATTTCACTGCACAGAGAAAGTGATTCATCAGGGTGTCCATTTTGAGCATAAGCAGCCAGCATGGAGTTCCATAACACAGCATCTCTAACAACAATTTTATCAAACACTTGACGTGCATCTCCCACACAACCACATTTTGCATACATGTCAATAAGAGCAGCACCTACAAACACATCTGTCTCCCACCCAGTGCGTAACACACATTCATGAATATTCCTTCCATCCGCAATCGCAGAAAGCGCAGAGCACGCTTTTAAAACAAAGGGGAAAGTAAAATTATCTGGCCTTAGCCCATGATCAAGAAGCTGGTAGAAAAGTGAAATGGCAACTTCGTAGGGCCCATTCCATGCATAGCCCCGAATTAGAATATTCCACAAAAACAAATTCCCTTTGGGAATTCTATCGAACAATTTCTGGGCATAGCGCAGAGAGTTGCAAATAGAGTATAGATTTACTAACTTAGTGGCTACATCTTGGTCATAACCAATGCCCAATTGGCACAATTGGGCATGAATCTGTATCCCAGGTCGGATGGCCTTGCCAGCTATACAAGATTGGAGGAGAGACGTGTAATTGGAGGGTGGTAGTTGTTGTGGACAAGAAGAATCAATTTGGAGTTTATGAGTAGAAGAGGTCAGTAGAGGTTTGGGGTAATTGGCTAATGAGTGATACGAGGACTCTTGGCAGAAACATGGAGAAACAAGGAAGAGGTTGAGCAAAGAAGGGAATGAAGAAAAGGATGTAGAGATTCTGTTGATCTTATTATGAATGAAGTAGTAAGTCATTTGATTTCCTCAGAGAATACCAAAGATTGAGCTGATAATGAAGCTTTGGTCATAGTGTCATAAGCTAGCAACCTGAGTGGGAAGTGACTTAGAGAGTCATTGTCGCATCAAATGCAGGCCATAATCTCTGGTCCAAGACAATGTCAACAGCATTTTTATCAAAATACTTTACACAAAATCTACTCAAATCCTATATTGTGCAAATTATTTACCAATATACTACAATAGACATCATTCACTCCAAGAATAATTTTACGTTTATGAAGAACTCATTCACATCAAGAACAAATTCATATTTTCTCTCTCTCTCTCTCCGCTGTCACATCACCTTTTTAATGAAACTTTAAATCAAACAAGAATAATGAAAAATCTCAAATGAGAAGTTGTGGAATCCCACATAAGCTCAAGTGGTAGATGGCATGGCAGAATATTGCATAGGTTGGGAAATCTCGCTGGGTTTGGGGCGAGAGAAAAAGTGAAGTTGTTCCCCAAGTGCGCCATTTCACTTTTCCATTTAAAAAGTTATCTGTGTGTGTGTGTGTGTGTGTGTGTGTGTGTGTATAGAGAGAGAGAGAGGTGAACTCATTCTTTGCGTGAATATACAATTTCCCCAGAGCCTCAAATTCTAAACTTTTCAATAAGCGTTCTAACTTTGTTATTTCACTTTAAATTTTTTCACTTGTACTTTGTTTTAAAGTTCTTTATCCATGCCACTCCTACCTGATTTCAAATGAACTTCATTTATTATCTTGAAATTATAAAAGTCCAGCCCTTATCTCAAATAATTCCCTTGGCCGAGATATATCCATAGAAATGAGCAAATCCCCACTTTTGTGAACAACGATTTTTAAACCGGTACTCTTGACACTTCCATATAGAATTTTCCATTCTAACTTCAATGGAAGGCTGAATTTGGGCAAAAATTATATGTTACAAGCTCACAAGGATGCTGGCTGAACAGTGGAATCGAAAAAAAAAAAAATACATGGAATTTAATTCTATTTCCCTTGAACAAGTCTTAGGAGCTTCTAGACATGAATTAGGGGCAATAAAATAATTGAGAACTCTTATTTCTCACTTCTACATCTCAAATAGCGGCATTTTTCTTAAATTTCTGCCTTCAATTTCAGATGCAACAATCATTCATCTTAATACATTAAATCAACATTTATATTATTATACAACTTCCTTGGCATTTGGTTACCTTAGTCCCCTCAAAGTTCTGGACAGCCCCCTTTCACGGGTTCTAAAATTGTTTTCCAGACTTAAGACAATGTTTACATTATAATTCTAGTGTCTCAAGGAATATTTTAATCTTTTGGAATAGTAGCTAGGCATGAAGAAGTGTTAAACGACAAACTTTAATCAGTTTTAAGCTGATAATCACAAAGAGCACCCCCAAAACAAGATTTCAATCGGTATAATCACCCTAAATAACAACGATTGAGGAAAATGGAGGTGGGAGAAAGTTTAGGAGACTTACTGAAAATCAAGGATCAAACTTGCAAGTGGGTATGCCGCCGCAAGATTTCTCCTCCTTCTTCTTCTCCGTCCCCATGAGCTCTCTCTGGGATGCTCTCGGTCACTCAAGGTCACTCTGTTTTTGACCTTTTTCTTAGGCATCGAGCAAAAATGAGTAAGCATGTGCGAGCTTATTATTAATATTTCAGGGTTTTAAGGACAATTGGACCATTTTGCCCTTCTAACATAGCTTTGTTTTCCATTTCGTTGTTTGCTTAATGTGCCAAAGTTAGAATGGAAATAGGTGCCCTTATCAGGTGTAAAGCCTAGTCTAACCTATTTAATAAATAAATTAGGCTTATAATCAAGCCTATTGTTAGGTATATTTAGGTAAATATGTCGGGCCTTTTTCCGTAAAGCCTGGCCTATATGCCTACAGGTATGGCCTATTTAATTGTTTTATAATTTCTATTATGATATATAATATAAAATAAATTATATAAATTAACTATCACATTACCAACTTATCTAGTTTTATAACCATATAATCTTTTTTAGACATACATATGTGTTTTAATGCGTTTAAAGGATAATATAAGGAATTATAAGTATAAACTTTTAAACTTATTTAAGAGTCTACATATTAAGTAGGCTTTTAAATAGGCTTTCAGGCCTTGTCAGGCCTTTTGAAGGCATAAAAGCAGGTTCAGGCCTAAAAATAAGCTTACATATAGGTCCAAGCCTATTTAGTTAAAGTTTAAACAAGCCTAGCCTATTTCCACCCCTAATTGAGGTTATTGTTTTATTTTCTTACTATATGGCCAAAGCCCAAAAGTCAAAGATGCACTAAAAATTAATTTAAGGATATCAAAAACATTAAAATCTTATTGTTTTTATTGGCTGGGAAAGAAAGCTTATGACCATGTGCCTACCTTGAAAAGGTTTGAAATATATATGTGTGTGTGTTGTGTATATCAAAGTCTTTCAAGATATGTATGATAGGGTGACTGCTACTGTTAGAAGGACTAGAGAGGAAACAAAGGAATTTCTTATAAGAATTGGATGGCATCATCTTTAAGTCCTTATTTGTTTAACCTTGTTTTAGACATTATTCTAACTGAGCATATCAAAGGAGAAATCCCTAAATGCATGCTTTTTCAATATAATATAATATAATTCTTTTAGCTAACTCAAGTGAGGAGATTAACTCTAAGCTCGAGTTATGGAGAATAACCCTAAAGTGAAAAGGTTTTCGTCTAAGTACGAGTAAGACAGTGTATGCATTGTAGTTTTGATAAGAGACATGTTAGAGGGAATATAGAGATTGAACTAGGAGATCATGTTATCCCTCAAGTGGAAATGTTTAGATATTTGGGAAAAATTATACAGAAATATTGTGAAATTGATAAAGATGTCAATCATAAGATTTAAGATATGGTGGTTTAAATGGAAAAAAACTACCGGTGTTATTTGCGACTGAAAGATATCAAATAAGGTAAAGGGAAGTTTTATCGCACAACTATAACACAAGTAATGTTATATGGTGGTGAATGTTTGACTTTAAAGGGAAAGCATGAGTATAAAATAGGGGTAGTGGAGATAAGGCTGTAACACTCCAAATTTTCAAAAAGAGATAATAAGGATTTATTTAGGGTCATACGATGACATTTAGAAATTAAAAAGCCTTATAAATAAATTTATGAGGCCAGATGTATTTTTAATAGTTTTTAAGGCTTGTTTTCTTTATTAATTGAGAAAAAATAGTTAGAAGATGAATTTAAATAAGGGAATATTTAGAACCTTGGGGTATTGTTTAGTATTTAAAAAGTCTTATAAATAAATTTGGAAATTAAAGTATATCTAGAAAATTATCTTTAGAATAGATTCAGATCAATTTGTAAAAGGAAATGGTAATTAAAATTTTTAAAGAAGGGCATAAAGGGAAAGAGGAAAAATAAAAGAAAATGAAAATGACAATATCTGCCCTTAGTTGAAAATATCTCCAGTTATAAAAGGATGGGCAAGATGGTAAAATATTCATTAAAAATATCAACCTTCCCTCTTCAATAAATATACTCCCACATGTTCCTTGCTATACATCCTCTCACTCTCTTTTCCCTCTCATTCCCGTCGTCCCTCTGCTCTCACTCTCCTCCCTCTGTTCGTCATCGTTTCAGCGGCGATCGGCGAGATTTCAGGCGACTGGTAGCTTCAGCGACGCAAGCAAGGTTGAATGCGAGCTTAGGTGAGCTTCCTCTTCTTATTCCCTACCTTTCTTCCTCCGATTTGAGTGACTTTGGGAGAGGTCTGATTTGGGGGTTTGGACATTTGGAGAGTCTTTAATCAATTAAATAAAAAAATAAGCTTAGAAAACGAGCTTCCCTAAGATTTTATGAAGTTTCATGGCCGGATTCCTAGAAATTTCTGTTTCTGCTACTGTTCACCTAACTTTGTTCTTGTGATTTGGGGCAAGAATCGAACGAAATTTCTTACTAAACATGATTAGGAGTAGTATGAGTTTAAAGAAAGAGTATTACATATTTGATTTGTTGAGGTTTGATTTCTTGTTCTTCCCTTGTTCTTCTCTGTTCCTTGTTTGTTCTGTCTGCCGGAATTCTTGGGTTAAATTATGAGAAGCAAGAATGTCTATGGTAGTATTATTTGTATTTGATATAATATTAAATTATTAGCAGAAAGTATAGAAAATAAAAAATGTATAAATTTATAAAGAAAGTTAAATTTTCCAAGTATCATAAATAAGAAATAGATACCCTAATAGGATTAACATACTATTAATTGTTTTATGAACCACTCTACTTTAGATAAAGTTTTAAATTGTTCAATTTTTTTGAAAAACCCATTCCAATAGGAAGAAGATTTGGTTTAATGTTTGAAAAGAAAAAGTTTTAAATTTTTCATATTTTTGGGCTTCTGACAAACGTGTTCAAAGAAGGCTATTAAATGCTCCGGTATGGAAGGTTGATTAAATAGTTTGGAGTCCTTTAAAAAAGAGGGAGAGAAACCAAAGAAAATACATAGTGAATTTAATGAACAAGACCTTTTGCTTAATAATTTATCCAAAGATTTGGTTTTTGACAAAGTACAATAGTGTCGTGCGATCCATATAGCCGACCCTACCTAGTAGGATAAATCTGTGTTGTTATTGTTATTGTTGAATATTTAAAAAAAGTACTTGGTATTGGATACAAATGAACCCAATAAATAAATAATAATTGCATTATATTTTATTGTATTATGTTTTTTCAAAAAAATAAGTAAGATAATAACTAATACAAAAGCGAGAGAGGAGGGGGGATGTAAATGCTGATTGTCACCCAAGAGGGGGGGTGAATTGGGTGATAAGATAAAAACTTTTACAATCTTTTCTTTTCTACTTTATAAAATCCCAATGAAGTGGACTAAGGAGTATACAAGATGGATATGCTGGAAATTAAGAGAGTAAAGGGAAGAGATAATGCAAACTCAGTTTATCCTGGTTCGGTCAACCCAGACCTACATCCAGTCCTCAGGCTCCACCTGAGATTTCCACTACCCTCTTGTTTAAACCGGGCACAAGAGAAGCCTACCACAGGTTTTACGAACACAGGTTCACCTACCAACCTTTACAGAGTTTTAGGATCTCTCTAAACACTCCCCCTAACAACCTGTAAGGTTACAACCCAGTTCTCAAAGCACCAAGCTTTAGAACTACCTCAAACAGTGGAGGATTTTAACAATAAAGTTAACTCAAAGAACAGATTGTGATAAACACTTAAGTACATAGTAATGTATGATGAAATACAACTAGAGCTTTAATAATCTAAACAATGTATTGCTCTAGCACTTCTTTTCTAATGCTCTCAATCTGAGTAATTTGCAATTCTGTATAATGCCTTGTTCATTGCTCGTTGATAATTCGTTCGTTGATTTTTTTTTCTATCCTTCTGGAAGCAGATCTTGTTCTATTTATATCTTCACAGATTGTCTTTTGATTCAGCTTCATATGACCGTTAGAATATAGTCGTTGGAAGTCCATAGCCGTTGGGGATAGATACTATTTATCAGCTAATTCAAACTTCTGAACTGTTCATGCGTAGAGTAGGCTAAAATGTGCGTTCTGAACACCTGTACTTTCATAGCAGCTTTTTCAGTAGCGCTAGCATGCTTTGCTATCGCTAACTGCATAGTGTAATTTCTGCACTTGAGCTGTTAGCTAAACAAGTAAACATTTAATGCACAGCAGATCTTATCGCAAGCATAGTCCATTAGCTCAATGTGATAGATAATGATTATATAAAGCATTCTCTATCGATAGATATAACATTATCGCTAGCATATTCTTCTAATTCAATGTTCAAAACACACTAGCTGACATATTCATAAGTAATCTTCTATCGATAGCTAATCCCTTATCGCTAATTACTTGAATGCTCATTAGCTTTAAGGATACAATTATCTAAGTATTCAGAGGTATTTCAAGGTATCCTATTATCGATAGCTAAACGAGTTAGCGCTAGCAACTATGTTAACTCATTTGACTTATTTGCTCTCAGGCACTAGCTATCTGAATGATTATTATCTGAAGCACTTTATCGATAGCTGAACCTGTCATCGCTAGCTGATTTCTTTTGTCCACAGTCTTGGTTCATCTTTCAGCTTAGCTATTTACTCATTGTTCTTTTATGAACTTCTAGCGATAGTAAATGACTTAGCGATAGATATTAACTTTGTTATTTCTAAGTCTTCACTTGCTATGGCTCTGACTACACTTAGCAATAGAGATATTCATTCTTATTGTTCTGCTAAGTTTCCATCTGCTATATTTGAATCTTTCATCTAGCAATATATCTTTTACTCTTGCAATGGTGATCTGTTACCTATCAGATTTTACTTGTTTAATTCAGAGGTAACTTATACTTATGTTTTCTATAGGTCAGTATTCATCAAAACTTAAGATTCTAACAGGGGAGAGTCCTAAGTCTTTGGGGGCAAGCAATCCATGAGCCGATAAAGTTGAGTGACATCATACCAAATAAGAAAAGATGACAGTTTCTTTCGTACTAAATAAGGAACTTTTCTATCTTATTTAATTAGATTAAGAATATTAATTTAGTTATTTTGATATGTTTTTACTAACACACCATAACTATCTTTTGTGATTCTCACCCTCTTTTTATTTTAGATTAAAATATATTAACATCCCATCTATTTAATCAAAATTACTAAGAGCTCCCCCTCTGTTTTAAAAACCTATACAAATCTTCCTTAAAGTCAAAATATATGTTGCATATATTTCCCTTCTGAATTTAAATTTTAACTTACATCCATCCAACTTGTTAGTTGACCTTTCAGTCCAAAAAACAAAAAACAAAAACTCTGATGGTTGACCATTAAATCTTAGAGGTCGCCTATTGTTTTGACCAAAATACTCTTCATTAACCTAAATGATACTTAATAATCATTTTAGCACATTTTTATGAGCATTTAAAATTTATTTTAATTAGTATTTGTATATTACTAAATTTATTAATTTTGATCATACGCCAATGTTAATTAATTTTATAATTATAAATTTTACTCTTCAACAATTCAAATAATTTAATTCTTTAAAAACTAATTTATGATGTAATTTGTAATTTTTACACACATAAATATATATTTTAATTTAAATTATTAAATTGTAAAATGATATTATTTTGTTAATATTACATTAAAATGTGTGTTTTATAATTCCAAATCTTAAGCAAATTTCACTAAACCAATGTTCATAAAAAGTTAATGTTTTGATAAAATTGTTAATAGTTTTAACATAAATATACTGAAATTCCATTTAAATTAAAATATATTAAATAGACAATTAGAATTATGAAATAAAAATTATTGAAAGATAAATGCGAGATTTAATAATTTTTTTTATGTAAAACTGCATTAGGCTATATTAACTACTCTAGTTCTTATGGAGCGTCAACTTAGCTTGATTCTTTTTAAGAAACGGAATCATCGACTGTGGGGAGATTGTAGCATCAATAACTCTTTCAATAAAGAACAAGTTTTTGTTGTAAGAGCATCCATAACTGAATTTGCTTCATGATTAAGTAAAACAATCTCAACTTCCCAACTCCCCTTTTATAAGTTTTGTATTTCTGCTAGAACGGCACAATTCAAATGATTAGCAGAAAGTAGTTGTCTAATAGTATAGATCAACTCATAGCAATCATTCTCAACAATGATTTTATGAGGCACCATTCCCAAGCCAGTTGCAAAGCCCAACACTACTGCCGAAAATGGTTTTCACGTCACTTTTTTTGGGTTTTTCGCATCACTTTTTCAGGGGATATTAATACATATGACGTAGAAAAGAGGACTTTTAACGTCCCCAAAATATGTGACTCAGAGTTTCCATGTCACATATTAGATAATAAGTGACATGAAAAGTCTCGCCTGGACTTTCTAGGTGGAAAGTCCAAGCGGGACTTTTCATGTCACATATTATCTAATATGTGATGTGGAAAGTCCGGCCTAAAACTTTTCACGTCACTTAGATAATATGTGACGTGAAAAGTCTCAGGCGGGACATTCGTGTCACATATTATCTAATATGTGACGTGGAAAGTCCGGCCACATATTATTATCTAATATGTGACGTGGAAAGTCCGGCCTGAGACTTTTCACATCACATATTATATGTGACGTGAAAAGTCTCAGGCCGGATTTTCCACGTCACATATTAGATAATAATATGTGGCCAGACTTTCCACGTCACATATTAGATAATATGTGACATGAAGAGTCCCGCCTGGACTTTTCACATCACATATTAGATAATATGTGACGTGAAAAGTTTAATTTTTTTTTAAAAAAATGGCATTTTTTGTATTGGAATCACTCATAACCCAAAAAATGCCTCATACATGAACATTAGAATTATAAAATAGGGCAATTTTTTGGATTGAAATCACCCACAATCCAAATAAAAGTCCCTACGTGCAACATCTCATACAATTCCAAAAGTGTAAGAACAATATTCATATGTAAAAATTAACAAGAAAACATGTCCCAAGATCAGATTTACATATCAAAATCATCCCCCATTCAACACATAGGGTCTAAAGAAATTCAACAATACATCAAATGCATCAAAATAAAGTTTAGTGCCACTCTTCACGTGTTTTAGAATCAAAGAGTTTTCCCTAACCATTTCTGGTAAGTGGGATGTCTGAAGCTTCTGTTCCCATCTGCATAATGCATCAAACTAGTGCATTAAAAACCATAGGGTCAAAAATCAAGCAAGTGAAGCTCTAACATATGGGAATACTGAAACTTGAAATTCCAAAAACTTGTTTATTACTTGCAGAGTTACTTCTCTATTTACATTTCCTTGAAGCTTTAAATAATCTACAGATAATTTATCTTCAATCAAATCTAAATAAAACACGAGTAAATACCTCTCAATAATATCCTCAAAACTTCCCTTAGAATCAGTCACAGTAGAAAATGGTAAATACTCCTAGTAGAATGGGATATCTTATATTTGACATGCACACTGCAAAGTAAAGCAACATAGATGTTATATATACTATCTTAAATTTATCAAGTGTTGGTGCTCTAAACATAGTACAGGTATGCTGGATGCATCCTATTTAAGATGTCCTTCCACACAAAAACAGGATTCTTGCAAAATACTAACAAAATAAAAATATATGTAAAAGGAATGTTCTAAAAGACGTAATACTAACAAAACAAACATAGTACAGGTATGCTGGATGCATCCTATTAATGTTTTGAAAGAACTCGGCCATCTATCAAGCAAAGTACAGTTTAAGATCAGTAAATAAAAATACAAGATAGGCAGAACACAAATATATTATTAGTCTCTTCTTTCATTTATTTGTATCGTTCTTCTTTCTCAACATAATGTCTTTTATCCAAAGGGGATAACAAATTATCATTGCTACTCCTTGCATTGTCGAGTAACAATTTAAGATCAGTAAATATAACATCAAAAACACCTAATGCATCGCAGAAATCATTAAAATATGATACAGAAATAGTTCTAGTACCTAGTTAGACTAATAATACCAACGAAAAACAAATTACAAACTAAAGTAATTTGTTTATTATTGTGATCATCCCATTATCAGAGACCTGGTTTTCCCCATGTCAGTGCCATGAAGACAAGCCAAATACAATATATTATATTAAAGGAGATTCTAAATAGAAATTAAGTTTATAAAATCTTGTCTTTTGATTCTATTTTTTAGTTCACCATCTTATCTAAAGCAGTTCTCCTCCAATCAGATTTCATAACAGTGTGATCCTAGTGGAGCGTTACCTTTCATTTATATTTTCCATTTTGCTGTTAATGGAAGTAATATTTGTAACCAGACAATTAAGGGGAGAAACACAGAAAATATTGAAGTACCAAAGTCAGCTTTGATGGAGTTTAGCCACTCAGTTTCCTTTTCCAAGATAGAAACACGGGGCTTAACAACTGTTTCAGAGTACTGCATAGCATAATAGAAAACAAGAAATTCATTAGAGGAAAAACAAATGACCAAACTGGAAGATATATTAAAACCATGAAATGAAGAATGGTGCTTCTGTACCTTCTCCAAAGATGCAAGGCGATCAACTGTCAATGCATCAGCCTGAACAGCCCTAAAGTCCAAAAGCACCTAATTTCACATTTTACAAATTTTTTTAGTACAATATAAGAAGAATTCATAGAATATGCGTCCAAATGTAGAAGCGATCTCAGCTATTTTGAATTGCTTCAGGCTTGGTTTGATATGGCTACATTTCATTAACGTTACATTCCACAAGATATACTCACTTGACAGTAATGTCTAACAGAGCTACAACATCCATAATCAATTACAGGTTTCCCTTCTCATGTTTGGAGTGACTTTGGAAAAATCGCACTCACCTTGCGAATGAAAAGACGTGGAGGTTGAATATCAAAGGTAAACACAAAGTTAGGAGCACCGGTGACCACGTGGACATCATGCCCGGCAAGAATCAGATGCCAAACCGCCTGCACATTCCACAATGGAAATTTGAAAAAGCAAGATCACACAAAGCAGAAGAAAATGCAATAAAAAAAGAAATAAAAAGGCGAATATTCTTTTACAGAGAAAGATTCCATAGTACAAAAAGAAAATTACAAAAGCAGAGAAAAAGACGAAATCTAGCATCGATGTGAGAGTGATGAAAAATACAACTACTATTGAGCTGAAAGTGAAAGGAAAACAGAAAAAGGAGGAGAGAATTGGAGAAGAGACCTCAGTGATGCGTGTGGCATGGCCAAAACCAACGAAAAGTTCATTACTTGTCTATTTTTATTTCCTTACCTTTCAATACTTGGTCTAAAAATGTCTTGATCGAGCCTTCATCTATTCTTAGGTTCTTCCTGCCCTAAAATAAATCAATGAAATGTATGTCAAGGAATAGGTATTGGGACTTAAAATGCAGCTCTTGAAACAGAACCCAAAACTTCCAACAACCCCAAAAACCCATTCAGCCCTCTCTCAAAACCCTAAACTGAGGAACAAAGGGATGGAATAGGAAGAGGATGCTCACCAGAGTCAAAATTAGGTCACAATGTCATGAAGGTGGAGGGAGAGGGCGACATTGGAGGGTGAAACATTCCTTGCTCTCTTTCTTCAGCCCTCTCTTTCTTTGCTCGAAGAAAGAGAAGACGAAGGTGAAGAGGATGCTGGTGCAGAGCAAGGAATGGGGTTCCTCCTACATTGACCCCCTTCTTTTTCTCTCTAATCTCTCTCGCTCAGACAGTGATCGCCGGCCACTCTCGACGAAGGAATAGAGCTCGAATAGAAAGAAAGAGGAGAAGATACAGACTAGCGGTGGTGATGGTTGATAGAGGAGAATAATGGTAGGGATGAAGATTAGGGTTTGAGGGAGAGGGCCATGGTGAGGACTGAGCAAAATGACATTGGACCTTATCTCCAAATCTAAATTAAAAAAAAAAAAGGAACCACGTCACCCATTTTCAATTAGTGACGTTGTTTCTAGGAAACCACGTCTCTTATTTTTAATGGGGGACGTGGTTAGAAATGATGTCCCTAATTATCATAATAAGGGACGTTGTTTTTTCCTCACTTGCCAGTTAATTACAAAATTGCCACAGCCTTTTTTTCTAACGTCAGTTATATAAATAACGGACATTAATTAGTGACATTAAAAGGGTATTTTGTAGTAGTACAATGACCACCGTATGCTTTAGCATCAATACACGATCCATTATTCACTCTGAGTATGAAACCCTTATTGAAGACTCCATTATGATCTTGCACTATCCATCACAAACAGATACCCCAGTATTCATGTGAAATTATCCTTGATGTTGAATTTATATAAACCAACTGGTGGAGGACTCTAAATGGACTGTAATAAATTACAATCCTTAGCGCATACAAGATCAAATTGACCCCAGAGTAGACATACCTGAGAAAGCGCAGTGAGATAAATTTGATTCAAGTACATGCTATGAAAAGTTCATTCATTTTGACTTAACCAAATGTTTATGCAAATAACTGCAAACACAAACTCCACTTGTAGTCCTCAAATGAGAAACCTACATAAAAATTCCATTTTTGTCAACCAAAAATGCATTAGAAGTGCCAAAAATACAGCCCACATTCGAGATATATATAAGTATAGCCTTCAACATTGGAGGACCATGGCACTACCACAATAAGAAGCACTACCCTCTCCTTCACACTTTTTCCATCTACAAATCAAAGCATTGATCTCTTCCTCCAATAGCGCTCCTCTGTTCTCTCCAATCTCATCCATTAATATTCTCATAAGACTCTATAAGGGAAAGTAAAGAAAATTCATTCTAATATAATTCTGAATAAAAGGAATATATTTCTAAAATCTACATAGAATATAAATATTCTTTAACGATAGATGTCTGTGTAATTAAGATAAAACAGAAGATATGACATAGTATTTTACTCTTTACTTCATTATTGTTGGGAGAGTAATAGAGTTAATTTGGGAAAGCATCAACAAAAATTAAAAATATATAGGTTATATATTTAGGACCAAGTCTTCACATATACGGTTTTATATTATGGAATGGAAGGAGTATTATTGAATTCCAACCCCCCAATCCCACATTCTAAATAAGGCCTAAACTCAGATTGCTTTTGGAGTAATGAGGGCTGCTACAACGAAAAATAGATTAGGGAAATCACATAATCAAACCACATGCACTTTTTGTCAACAAAGGTCCATAAATAAGATGACAATTGGGTGATAGAATAAACACTTTAAATTCTTTGCACAAAACACAAGTGATGACAATCTTCAAAATCCTTTTAGGTTTATCACTGAATATTTCAAACCATGAAGTGCATTAAAGAAAACGTAAGTAAGATATGCTGGAAGCTAGGAAAGTTAAGGGAAGAGATAATGCACACAATGTTTATCCTGGTTCGGTCAACCCAGACCTACATCCAGTCCTCAGGCTCCACCTGAGATTTCCACTACCCTCTTGTTTAATCCGGGCACAAGAGAAGCCTACCACAGGTTTTACGAACACAGGTTCACCTGCCAACCTTTACAGAGTTTTAGAATCCCTCTAAACACTCCCCCTTACTACTTGTAAGGTAATATCCCTGTTCTAAAGCACCAAGCTTTCAGAACAACCTCAAACAATAGAGGATTTCAATAAATATGTTCACTTAATGAACTGATTGTGATAAACACTTAAGTACAGAGTAAAGTAGGATGAAATACAAATTTGAGCTCAATAATCTGAACAATGAGTGTGCTCTAATTCTTCTTTTTTAATGCGCTCAACTCATCATTTCTGGGCTCACTTGAATACTACTGATTCTCTGTGCAGAGCCTCTGATTTTCATTTCATATCATCTTGCATCGTGTGTTCGCTTGCTTGATTCTAATGTCTTCAAGTCTTTATATATGGTGATATTCTTTTCTATCCGTTGGAGACTTGGAGAATTAGTCGTTAGCACCTTTTTTTCCTTTTTATGCTTCAATGGATTTTGCAGAGGATAAGATAAGAGAGACAAAGACTGTGAGTAACGTTATCTTGCTGCCACCTGCCACTGTACTTGCATGTCAGCTTTTTCATTAGCGCTAGCTCTCTTGGCTATCGCTATCTTGTTAGTGTGAGTCCTGCACTTAAGCTGTTAGCTGAAACAAATACTCATGCAGTGGATGTTATCGATAGAGCATTTCATTAGCTCAAAGAGATAGAGACAATATATCAGCTAAGGTATTTTCAAGGCATTCTCTATCGATAGCTAATTCCATTATCGCTAGTTACTTGATTGCTCATTAGCTTTAAGGATACTGAGATGATTATTCAAAGGTATTTCAAGGTATCCTATTATCGATAGCTAACCGTGGGTGCGCCAATGACACGGCCTCCTCCCACAAATGCTGCAGCATTGGGTCGGGTATGCGAGAGCTACCCCCAACTGGGCTACAATACCTGAGTTGGGCTTGCCAATACCGGGGTGACCCAGAGATGGGCCCCTGGGGTGCCCAACATGGTGGGTTCAGTAGCTGCCAATGCTGGACTCAACAATTACAAACAGTATTCCTTACCTAATGGGTATCGCTCCATGAATAAACCTTAAAAAAATATATGTTTATTCGGTTCCAAAATAAAAACTTAAATGTTCATTAATCTCATCAACATTAAAAGTGTACACGACAACCATAGAGATAATAAACAAAATCCCAAAATACTCATTGCACACCTCAATTACCCAAAAAGACTTACAATCCCCATATGAGCTACATGTATCGCGAACTCATTCGGTTTCATCCCTTTAGTCAAAGGATCAGCTAGCATTACCCTTGTTCCGATTAGATCAACAATGATCTGACCATCAACAATTCTTTCTTTCAAGCTAAGGAATTTCAACTTAATAAACTTTTTGCTTCCACTCCTTTTATTTGCTATGGCCACTGCTGCCTTATTATCGCAATACATCTTGATTGGCCTGGAGATTGATTCTACAATCTTCAGTCCAGCAATAAAGTACCTTATCCAGATATCCTGTGAACTTGCCTCAAAACACGCGATATACTCAGCATCACAAGTAGAAGGAGCTTGAATGTCTGTTTGGCACTCTTCCAGTAAATAGCTCCCTCTGCTAATAAGAAGATCTAACTTGTCGTAGACTTGTTGGCGTCCACACATCCTACCAGATCAGAATCTGAGTAACCCGTCACTTCAAGATTCTATGTCTTTTTGTAAGTCAACATAAGGTGTTTGGTGCCTTGGAGATACCTAAATACCTTCTTTGCAGCTTCCCAATGCATTTTACCAGGATTGCATTGGTATCTCCCCAGCATGCCTACTGCAAAAGCTATGTCAGGTCTTGTGCAGACCTATGCATACATCAAGCTTCCTACAGCAGAGGCATAGGGAACATTTTCCATCTCCTTTTTCTTTAGTTCTATGTCAGGACATTGACTTAGACTGAAGAAATTTCCTTTTTCAATGGGAGCAACGTTAGGGGAACAATTTCTCATCTTGAAACGCTCAAGAACTTTGTTAATATAGGTTTCTTGAGAAAGGCCCAGAAGACCCTTTGCTCTATCCCTATGGATCTTAATGCCAATGACATTAGATGCCTCACCCATGTCCTTCATATCAAAGTTCTTAAACAAAAACTGTTTCACCTCACGTAACAGTCCTAAATCATTGGTTGCAAGCAATATGTCATTCGACATACAAAATAAAAAATATGGATTTGCTCCCACTATTCTTGTGGTATATACACTGATCCACAATATTCTCAACGAAACCAAATGAAGAGATTACCTCATGGAACCTTAAATACCACTGCCTGGAAACTTGCTTTAAGCCATATATTGATTTTCCTAATTTGCATACCAAATGTTCCTTATCCTTTGCAACAAAACCCTCAGGCTGCTTCATGTAGACTTCTTCCTCAAGAACACCATTGAGGAAAGCAGTCTTAACATCCATTTGGTGTAACCCCAAACCAAAATACACAACCAATGCCATGATAATACAGAAAGAATCCTTAGTCGAAACAGGAGAAAATGTCTCCTTGTAATCGACTCCTTCCACCTGAGTGAAGCCCTTAGCAACCAACCTTGCCTTGTAGCAATCAATGTTACCCTGTGAGTCCCTTTTGGTTTTGTAAACCCATTTACAGCCAATGACCTTAGACCTACTAGGCAACTCTACAAGTTCCCATACATGGTTGTTTGCCATGGAGTTCATTTCTTCATTCATAGCATTATACCACAATTTGGAGTTCTCACCTTTCATAGCCTGAGAAAACGTTAATGGATCATTATCAATGCCAATATCATAGTCATTTTCAGTATTATACACTACGTAGTTATCTGGAATTGCCGGTTTTCTTGCCCTTGTTGATCTCCTTAACTCAACCTATTGTGTTGGGTCAGGTTGCTCGTTTGGAACATTCTCTGTCACAACTGGTGGTAAGTCTGTATTTGTGACAGGTGGACCTTCAGGTATATGTTCCACACGTCCCGCATGATCAACTATGGGTATTGGGACAGTCTCAATTGGCGTGACATATCTAGCGGTAGAAATGTCGCCAACAACCGATGTCCCTTCCTCAATTGTGCTAGGGGATGCCTCAATGTGATCGTTTGCAATCTGATCACTCCCACTAATCACATCATTCTCAAGAAACTTGGTATTCCTGATTCTACAAAACGCACTGAAGGTGGAGGACAATAAAACTTGTAACCCTTTGACCTGTCCGCATAGCCTACAAAGTAAGCTCTAATGGTCTTAGGATCCAATTTCCTTTCTTGTGGGTTATACACTCTTACTTCCGCAGGACAGCCCCACACCTTAAAGTGATTTAAACTGGGTTTCCAACATTTACAGATTTCAAAGGGTGTCTTAGACACTGCCTTTGTTGGAACCCTATTCAAAATGTGTACGGCTATCTTGAGTGCTTCCTTCCACAAGGAAATTGGCAATTTGGAGCTACTCATCATGCTCCTAACCATGTCAAGTAAGGTCCTATTTCTTCTTTTAGCTACACCGTTCATTTGAGGTGAGCCAGGCATGGTATATTGTGCAACTATACCTTGCTCTCGAAGAAAATCCGCAAAAGGACCTGGCGCTTGTCCTTCACTAGTGTATCTACCGAAATACTCACCACCTCTATCAGATCTCACGATCTTGATCGGTTTCCCAATTTGTTTTTCTACTTCAGCCTTATATGCCTTAAAGGCATCTAGTGCCTCACTTTTATTATAAAGCATATAGATATACATGTATAGCGAAAAATCATCAATAAAGGTAATAAAGTACTTTTGATTGTGTGCGGTTAGGTCTGGGCAACATATGTTAGTGTGTATAATTTCGAGCAATTCAAAACTTCTTTTAGCTCCCTTATGTGACTTATTGGTCTGCTTTTCCCTTATGCAGTCCACACAGGTACGAAGATCCGAATGGTCTAAAGATGGAAGAATTCCTTCTTTAGTTAACCTCTTGATCCTGTCAGTAGAGATATGTCCTAATCTCTTATACTACAAGCTAATAGAGTTCTCATTCATCATATTTCTCTTAACACCATACATAGCAGAAAAAACATTTGAATATCCAGAAACAATTTTAAATAAACCATCAATCATAACAACCTCAGCAATTGGAGTAGAGTTCAAACTTAAATATTTCAAATCCTTTTCTAACAAAATAATAATTAAACGGAATAAGTTTAGATAATGAAATCAAATTCCTCTTGTAAGAAGGTACATAAAAAGTCTCTGGTAAGTCCAAAACAAAATTATTTGAAAAAACAATTCGAAAAGTTCCAACTGCTTTCACCGGATCTCCTTTCCCACTTCCTGATAAGACTTTAGCCTCATTGGGACAAGGAGGCCTAGTTGTTAGAAAGCCCTACATGGTAGTAGAAATATGTATTTGAGCACCAGTATCAATCCACCATGTATCCTTTTGGATACTAACATTATGTGCTTCCAAAGTAACAAAAGACATTGGCATACCTTTACGCTCGAACCAAGTCTTTCTTTTATGGAAATCTTTCTTCATATGCCCTTTCTTCTTGCAGAAGAAACACCTCACATCCTTCTTTGTGTCGGCCTTAGCAGGAGGAATCTTATTCTTTTTCTTTTTGTCATCCCTCTTTTCCTGCTTCTTGCCACCATCCTTATTGGAGCTTTCCACCATATGAGCTTCCTTAGGTGCACCATTTCCCTTTAATAACTGTCTAGTCTCCTCTTGCACACAGATGGACATGAGCTCATCAATTGTCCATATATCCTTATGTGTGTTGTAAGAGATTTTGAAAGTTTCATATTGTTTTGGAAGGGACTTCAGAATTAATTACACCAAGAATTGCTCAGTTGGCTCCATATCGAAGGATTTCAGACGAGAGGATAAATCTCTCATCTTCATGATATGTTCGTGCACCCCGCCAAGACCTTGGAGCTCCATAGAGCACAACTCCAACATGATGGAACCACCCATCTGCTTGTCAGTTAGCTTATATTGTTTCTCAATAGCTTCCAAGTATTCCTTGGCGGTCTCGCATTTCAGAATTGCTTCCTGAAGGCATTTTTGGATCCTAGTCCTTATGAGTAGCATAACACGACGATTAATCTTTTCCCAATAGCTATGGTACTCCTTAGTTTCCTCATCTGTTGAATCAGCAGGCAAACGGGGCCTTGGAGTCTCAAGGTCAAAATCCATCTCCATGCACCCCAATTGCAAAAGGACATCATCCTTCCATTCAGAAAAGTTGTTGTTATCCAAAAACACATTCCTACCAGCTTGAGCCAATATGCTAGTGGGAAACATGTTAGTGGGTAATTGAGATGAAATATTAGCTGTGTTATTCAGAGAATCAAAACAGAAATTAGATATATATTTTGAGGCAATCAAATTCACTGTGCCATGCATGCTTTAGAAAACCAATAAAAGCATACAAATATAAATACGTATCACTAAAATCTACCTCTGGGCACAAAGAAATTAGCATAGCATGTATTTATCTCAAAATGATGGAACTAAAACACATTTATATCTCTTAATACCTGTGGGCAACTTAGGAAATAATAAGGTCATTTTATCCCACCCTAATTAAATATACTCTTATAATTATCTACCTGCGGGCTAAGATTAATTATAATTGCATATTTAATTACAATAGATATTTTCTAACCATATGTGATGTATGCAACTTAAGAAAAGGATGTTGTGGCTACTCCTTTAAGGCAAAAGCATGTCACAAAATATCATAATGTGCAATCATTAAATTCAATTATATGCACATACTTTATTGGGAATTATTAAATTAATTTGACCTTTATTTAATTTAATAAAACTCCCATTAATTATAGCATCCACAAAAAATATTGTTTAATAATTAATTTATAGCATATTTCACTTAGTAATTCCAACATGTGAAATAGCCAAGATTAATTTTCCTAAATTTAAACAATTAAAAATGATGCTAAAATAACTACACATGCTAAAAATATGACATATATAATTATAAAAGTCAATATATTTAGCCATATATAATTTCTGGAATTTAAAAACATAAATAGCTTAACAATTTAAAATATTAGAAAAGCCTAAAATATAATTCCATAAGTAAAATAAAACAAAAAACTGAATTTTTTCGCAGACCAAATATACAATAAAAGGTTCTGGGCAAAAATAAAATAGGCCCAAAAAATCAGTTAACAAATATGGCCAAAAACGGCCCAGTTTTTTTTAATAAAGTCCAGAAATGCGCAAAGCCCAAATGGGTTTTTTTTATGTAAGGCCCAGAAACGCGCAAAGCCCAAATGGGTGAGCAGGCTCAAAAGGCATTAGTGAAACGCAACGTTTCACTAATGCTGCTTGCCCACACGCAAAATTCTTTTTTTATAAAAGACTTCTGAAAACGAAAATGGGCCAAGATTAAAAGAAGCCCAAAAGCAAAAACACGCATACCTGGTTTGAAACAACCCTACCCGGCCCAAAACTCATGACCCGATTCCATCATCTTCTTCCTCAACCTTAGCCGTCGCTGCTCCAACCACCATTACCGGCAATGTAGAGCACGTTTCCGCCGTTATGGCCAAGAAAAAGCTCGGGTTATACATACAACATAATGGAGATTTTATCTCCTTGATTCTTTTATGATTTTAGCTTGCAAAAATCAAATTACAGATTTTCAAAAAATCCAAAATGGGTATCCAGCGAAACTCTGATTCTTTTCCTTTATGATTTTCAAAAATTTCAGATCTAAAATATTTGCTAATCATCGACAGATTTTTCTCCCCAAAAGAAAACATTAGTTTCCAAAATTTGGTTAATAACAATATCAGATCCAAAACCAATACTAGACGAGAAAAATATGAGCCGAATCTGTAAAGGTTCTTCCCAAATTCTTTATATATGATATCAAACAAAAATATATATAGAAGCAAGATGAGAGAACACACAACAAAATTGTAAACAAAACCAGATGAGAAAAATTAAGACGATAATTCTCATGCATAAGCAGATCCATAAACGAAATTACGATACAAAAATTAATTTCATATGATCAACAAATAGCAAGGTAGAGAAAAATAATGGCTCTGATGCCACATGTGAGAATATGATAGCCTTAGATATAACATATAACAATCATATATGCTATTTTTAATCAGAATAAGAAATACAACGGAAGTCGAAATACCTCTTGCCATTGATATTGTTTGATCAGAGAAGAATCTACGTGAAACTGCAAAACAGAACACTGTCAGAAATAACTCAAAGGCTCTTCTAACTGGAGTCCGGCACAGTGATGGTATCTGTTGTGGTAGCCTTAACCAGTTAGGGAACCCGGAATTTAGAGAGAAGAAACGCTCTCTAGATGTGGTTATCTGCCGTATCAAAAGATGATAGGTGTTGGTATGTTTTCCCCATCAAAAAACCCCCTATATATAGATAACCTATGATATGAAACCCTAACTTTGACTATTGAGCCTAATGTTGACTACGGGCCACCTAAAGATATTATTAATTATTAATCCTAAATATAACTAATATAATAATATTAATATTAATAATCTAACAATTAATACCACAACAATGATTGGGAGCAACCTTCATAAAAAATCTGAGACCAAATCATATATAGAGATTGTCGAGGACAATAAGCACATGAATTAACGGACAACCTTAAGGAATCACGGAAGACCACACGTATTTTTTATTCATTTAATATGAGAGCCATTTTTAGTCTATTCAGATTATTTTAAATTGCAAATATAGACTATGCTATGATCCTTCAATAGAATCTGTTGGAGTTTTAATAAATAACTAGTTGTTGTGTCAAAAAGGAGAAGTCCCACATTGCTTGTGTGAGAGAGGATTCAAGAGTATATAAGCGCCGTTATAGCGTAGAAAAGAACCTATAGCGGCGCTTATTACATAAGCGCCGCTATAGGTATGAACTATCCTAACGCTTATACAACTAAGCGCCGCTATAGAGTTTACATTTTAAATTTTTTTATTTTTTAGGGAGTCTAAAACCTATCCCGGCGCTTCTATTTGTAAGCGCCGGGATAGGTTATCTTTTTCTTTTTTTTAAAAAAAAATTGTAAACCGATACCTGAGCTTAGCAATTAAGCGCCAGTATAGTTATTTAATACATTACTTAAATAAAATTTTTTTGACAATCCCGGCGCTTATAAAAAAAGCGTTGGGAAATGTCTATTTTTTATTTTTTAATAGTATAGGTGACCACTCCAGTCTATCTTGGCGCTTTTTTTCGGAAGTACCGATATAGGCAAAAAAATGGGGGGAAAGCGCCGGTATAGATAAAAAAAATGGAGGGAAATCTCCCTCTAATTTTTTCTCTCTCCCCCTTTTTTCTGCACGTGACTCCCTCTTCTCTCTTCTCTCTTCTCTCTTCTCTCTTTTCTAAGTCTTAGAGATCGAAAGTCACTCTCTTCTTCTCCTTTCTCCCTTCTCCCTTTACTCGTCAGATATCTCCTCAAACGCAGAAGATCCCTCAAACGCAACATTCACTCTCCTTTATCTCCTCTCTTTACTCATCACCAGCGGCCTCCAACGAGTAGAGAAGTCGAAGGACTAACCAGTGCTGAAGCATTTCAGGGCTTACCAGTTCATCTTCTATTTCTTTCTCGTTTTCTCCGTCATTGCATCCATCTTCAGAAGTCCATCTTCTATTTTACCTTTAATTTTCAACTTCCTAATCTTTGCTTTGCTGTTGATCAAGTTCACTTACAGTGATCAAAGAAGTTTATTTTCTCCGAGTATGAAATCTTGCTAGTACTAAGTTTCTAGTGGGTTTTATTTTTTTTTGAATCGTTTTAGATCGTTAATGAAAATAGTGAGCAACGTGAAATTGGTTGATCTGATAGTATGAAATCGTTTTAGAATTGCTGGAATTTTCGCACTGATAGAGGTGGGTGTAAAAAAATATAGATTTATTTTTTTAAAAAATAAAACCTATAGCGGCGCTTTTTTTAAAAAGCGCCGCTATAGGCATGAAAAATTAAAAAAAAGATTAAATTTAAGGCCTAAAGCAGCGCTTTTTAATAAATAAGGGCCGCTATAGGTGGCTTATAGCGGCGTTTTTAAAGCGCCGGGATAGGCCATTTGACCTATCTATAGCGACGTAAAAAAAACGCCGTTATAAGCCATTTCTGTGGTAGTGATAAATAAATGGGCTTAAGGAGGGTGGGACCTCACACGCCCAAGGATATGCCTTGAAGAAGCAAATGTGGAGGAAATCCGGTGATTCCCCCTTCCCTTGCAAAAGTTACTAATAAATATTTTAATCAAATAACTTTCTAGAAAAACTTATATTTTGGTGGTTTCAGTTTTCGAATCCTTTCTGTTGGCTTCCAACATTTGTAAACAATCGGCTTAATGGAACCAACGTTCAAAACCAATGGTGTAATTGTTTTAACGTTTGTAACCGAAGATTTATGATCATCAATGTATCAAAGTCATTGTCCAACGTTCACCTAGACTCACCGCCTACAAAAGGCAGAGTCTACTGATGAAGGTCCAGGCATTGAGCTCTAGAGTTTTTGAGCTCCTTCTTTTCTCCTCCTCTAGTTTTGTTTCTCTGCTGGGTTCTTTATACTTTTGTTGTACTACTCACCCCATTCTTGAAGGAAGAATTTGTTTAATCTCGAGGAGTGTTGCATCTAATCTTGCAAGTGGTTGCAGAATAAATCTATTGGGCAGTGACCTGAAGGATGTGGCTCAGATTATTATGGTTTTGGATATGCTGCCGCCAACAGAATCTCAATTATTTTCCTAAGGTATGGAATTGTCATTAATTCTATTAGAGGATCTGTGTGTAATTGTTATTTTCCCAAAGACTTTTTAGATATCCAAATTAAATAAAATCATATTCTTTATTGTATCTCACGAGAATAAACACCTAACAGAATAGTTTTCAACATTATAACGTAAAGAACAATTATATTGCTTAATCAATTTTTTTTTTTTAAAAAAAAGACATATTATTTAGCCGGAGCTGGAATTTCTATAACACAAAAGATAAGCTGTGTGGTCGTTCGTGATTCTTGAAGGTTGTCCGTTAATTCATGTGCTTGTCCTTCAAGAATCATCAAACACATGAATACCGCAATTGTAATTGGGAACATCCTTCAGTAAAAATTTAAGACCACAGCATATATATCAAGTAACGAGGACGATAAGCACATGAATTTACGGACAATCTTCAGGAATCACGAAAGACCACACAGCTTTTTTATTCATTTAATATGAGGGCCATTTTAGTCTATTCATCAGATTATTTTAAATTGCAAACATAGACTATGAATTTTCAATAGAATCACAATTATTCAAGGTATGGAACTGTCATTAATTCTTTTAGAGGATCTGTATGTAATTGTAATTTTCCTTAAGACTTATTACATATCCAGAACATAATATAATTGGACCATTCAAATTATTAAGTGGGCTCAAACGCATTCCCAGATTTTTCATAAATCATACTCTTTATTGCATCTCACGGAAAAAAAAAAAAAAAAAGCACCTGACAGAATACTTTCCAACATTATAACCCAAAGAAAAATTATATTTCTTCATCAATTTAAAAAAAAAAAATACAATAACCATCTTATTTAGCTGGAGCTGGGATTTCTATAACATAAAATATAAACAAAAGTTCTCCACATAATGTTAAGCATGTAAATTTTAGAGTAAGAGATCATGGAAGATTATTACTATCATGGACATCATCTTTAACAACAAAGCGATGCCAAAACCAATGTTTCCCCCACACTGCGTACATAGACTCTAACGGTATTCCTTTCGTCTCCGGCAAGAAGAGCCCAACGAAGACGGTCATCACGGCGATCCAACCCGCGAAGAACAAAAACGCGCCGTATCGGAAGTGACACAACATGGTCAAAAATGTCTGAGACAACACAAAAATTGTCATGAAGTTAACGGCTACACTGATGCTTTGTCCTGTGGTTCTAATTTTCATGGGGAAAATTTCACTTGGAATGAGCCAACTCAATGGGCCCCACGACCACCCGAACCCAGCAGCATACAAGCATAATAGCACAAGTACTGATATTGTATTGCCTTTTGGTATATGTTGTGTAGTGCCTGCAAGTGCTAGCACCACAGCCACCGCAATCTTCATACAATAATAGTTGGTCACAATTGGGAAAAAAGGAGAGAGATATAAAAGGGGAAAAAAATAGTACCAATACAAATAATGATCCTAGCTAGGGAACCAGTTTCGGTGCTCATTGGAAAGATAGGTAGATGGCGCTCTTCCAATATGGACCGTCTAGATCCAATATAAACGGTCCAGATTTAATTTTTTTAAGTTTGTTATTTTAATAAAACAATTATTTTTATGGTTACAAAATCTAAAATCAAAATAATCTCTCCACTATCATTTTGTCAAAAAACATATTATTCATTTAAAAATCACAAATTTAAAATTATTAAATCTGGACCATTGAGATTCAAATTTGGACGATCCAAAGCAGATGAGCGCCCTCTACCTATCTTTCTGACGAGCACCGAAACTGATTCCTCCTAGCTAGTGTTTCATGATGAAAAGATTCCAATCGTATTAAAAATGGAGGTATATAAGGTAAGTGAAAAAGGTGTTTTTCTGAGAATAAAATAACACAAAATCAATATTCAATATGGATATCTTAGCAAAAAACCATTAGATTTTGTTAAAATATAAAGCCTTTTTAAAATAAAAAATCATTTTATAAGAAAAAGCATAGACAAAATCTTATAATATTAATTCAAACTTTTTAAAAAATTCAAATCTTGAAAAGCATATTTTTATTCCGTTAACAAGCTACTTGAGTAGTCACACATTATATATGACAAAAGAAGTAGAGTCACACATTGTTAAGTGAAGAACTTTTAAAAATGATATATAATTACTGTAATAACATGCAAAATAACTTTTAATAAAAATATTTAAATACTATGCTATACTTTATAAAGATTGAACATCACTTTATTTTGGAAAAATGGTTGAAAATCTCATATGCGTAATTTATTGCTCAAAGGAACTTTAAGAACTACCTGAAATTTATAAGCAAGTGCAACTTATTTTAGTAGATGAACCTCCTCCTTAGCTATGTGCAACAAATATTCAATTAGATATATGCTTCTGTCCCTTTCGGCGACATCCGATAGAATTTGAAAAATATGTTTTGTTTTTCAAATACAGCTAATTGAATATAGGTTGCACATAACTAAAGAATAGTTGTATCCGGACATAAGTACCTTTTAGCAATAAATTTTGCAGTCTATGATTTTCAGCAATTTTTCTCTGTTTGAAAACTGTTTAATGTCAAATGGTTTTGGATTGATTCCTTTTGACGTGTGTGCTTGTGAATTATATTTTGAAACTATAGAAGCATAATTCAAAAATCCAAAAGGCAGGATTCCAAATTTTCATACCTGACAGATAAACATGTGAACACCACCTTCAAGGAACAAAAATCTTCGACCAAATCGATCCACTATAAAGGTAGATACCATTATAGATCCAAGGTTAACAAGTCCCAAAATAATAGTTGATAGCAAAGCGGCGTCGTTTCCAAATCCCACAGACTGAAATAAATTCGCAGAATAAAAGCCAACAATATTAATCCCAGTAAGCTGTTGAAAAAAAGGTATCCCAAAAGCCATCACCAAATGAGGCCTATATTTCCTCTCAAATATAGTAGTAAATGGCTCTTTTTGGAGTGCCTTGGATTTCTCATGCATTTTTATGAGGTTGTCCAGCTCAGCATCCACGTCAGCAGTGGGCCCCCTCGCTTTGTGAAGGGCTTTTCTGGCATGGTCTATCTTGCCACGCTGGACAAGGCTGCTTGGAGTGTCCGTGATGAAGAAGGCGCCGGCGGTCATGGTGGCGGCCGGCACGACGGCCAAGCCGAGCGACACGCGCCACCCCCACGGGTGGTTGGAGACGGCGTAGTTGATGCAGTTGGCTATGACCACTCCTATGGCTATGAAGAATTGGAATCCAGTGTTGAAGGCTCCACGCCATTTTGGTGGAGCCATCTCTGATAGGAATACTGGTGCTGCCTTCATTAATGTCAATGTTATCAAAGAATTAGGCACCTTTGATTTGGTTTTCCTGGGTCTATGTAAAATATGCCGGAAGTAACGTATAAATAGGATTAAAGGAGTATGTACTAAGTCATATAGCCAAGGCAACTATTAAAGATTTCTAATTAAGCAACTACTCTTCTGATTTTAAACATAGGAACTAAATAATTGTTTTATTTATATGAAAAAATTAATTAATTAGTTAGTTATTTGTAAGAAAGTATATCTTGATCATTTAATAATTTGTATTGAAACTTCTTTTTGGGAAAAAAACTTCTAATATGTTGCAATAATGAGGATGATTTGGAGTTAAAATTATAAATTTAAAAGATATACTATGAACTGAACTGAGGTTTTATATTTAAAAACTAGGTAAACCTTTTATTTAATAACTAGCTACTACGTCTAGAACTAAAAGGATTGTTTAATGTACTGATAGATTGGGTCTAGGATAAGAGGGACAAAAACAAATGAAAGATTCTTTTCTATAGAGAAGGGAAGTGGAGCCCCAATAGGAAAATTCATTTTATTTGTCTCTCACTCTAAATATAACCTCCCATCACATATTCGGAGCTTCTATATATACTAAGCCATAGGGCCATTTGACAAATTTAATAATTTGCATCGAAATTACTCCTTGAAAAAACACCCTTTAGTATAAGCAATTGATAGGGATAATTTTAAAAAGTTTATAAATTTAAGAAATAAAGTGACTGAAGTATTGCATTTATGATCAAAGTAAATCCTCTAATAACCAAGTCCTGCATAAAGGACGGGAAGGAGTATTCCGTTTCCGTGTAACGATGGGTTGGGTCCAGGACTAGGGGGACAAAAACAATGAAAGAGAAATGAAGTGGAGCTCTATAAAGAAACATTTATTTCATTTGTCTATCACTCCAAAAAATAACCTCCAAAACATAGCACAAACATTTTTCTCACATATAAGTGAAAGTAATATTGATGGCAAAAACAAAAAAAACAAGAGAGTTATAGACGTATGGAGAATGTATGCATCGTTTGTACTTACTTGATTAGTGAAGCCGACACCAAGGCCAAGCAATATACGACCCAATATAAGCATAGCAATATTTTGAGCACCTCCATTAATGGCACCACCAACAAGGAAAGTGCAGCCACCTAACATCATGGTGTTTCGCCGACCGATCGCAGCAGTCACTCGACTCGCAACTAGAGACGAAACCAACCCGGCTAAGTATAGTGACGATGTGAACAAGGTCAAGACCTGACTATCATATACACAGTATATGTTTGTTTCAGCACTGCTAGCCTTCTTCAGTATTGCTGGGAAGAATTTCTTTAGAAATGGTGCCATAGTAGTCACACCTCCTGAAATTCATATTTACATATTTTGGCAAATTGAAAAATAAAATTGAGTTAGCATGCATGATGAAATTTGACATTCATTCCAGAAGTAAAACATATAAGTATATAATTAGATTTGAATATTTTCTTCTTGTAGTAATTAAAAATAGAAGATATCATCCGGGTAGGTAAATTTTTCTTTTTATGATAGTTTTTTTACGCATATTAATGCTTGTGAATACATTTTCGAAGTAAATAATATTTTCTAATTAATCAATGGAATTGGATATTATAAAAAGCTATATATGTATAATTCCTAAGGCTTTCTATGACATTAATGTAATACTAAGTATGTATTAGATATGATTAAATATTGCTATATGACTCATGTTAATGATTTAAAGGTTCCGAAAGCAATAAGATTCACTTAATTGATCCATGGTTGGTTGTCCTTTATATTTCATTTGCTTTAATATTATCTCGGAAGAAGAAGAAGAGAAAGTAATAACGACGAAAATATATCATGATATCAATTTTATTGAATGTCCAATGGATAAGTTATAAATAATGAATTGAAATTACAATGTTATATGACATAGTGATTGTGAATACATCTTATGTAATTTTTTATTTAATTATAACGATACTAATGATCTCATATATATTTGATATTTTGATTATTTACAACTCTATTTATTTACAAGGGTGCATCCAACACTTTAAACTATTTTTAGATGCACAATCAGCATCTTAAAAGTATTTAGGGGTTCAATTTTATCCTGGTAATGTTTGAATTGACGCAATGTCTCCCATTGACTAACTGAAATATAACTAATGATTTCCCACTGCCACACGCCCACATAAGCGTTAAAATGTTACATAATTATCAAAACAATGTCATCTGTATATTTTTTTTTAAAAAGAAAGCATGACCATTGTTCCAATAAACGGAGATGCTGATTGAGGTTATGAATGTGTAGACCAGAGCGGGACAAAATTGAAAAGGGAGAAGGGATAGCAACAGACGAAAAGGAAACAAGAATGTCGAAATGAAAAATGAATATCTTAACGATTTCATAGACAACTAAAAAATCTAACTACTAGCTTAGCACATAGAAATATATGAGTGAACTCTGATGACAGGGATAACTCCAATTTCTTTCTTCCACTACGCTGACAAATCGCATGGGACTCCCTTGTCAATGATCACTGGAGATCGAACAAGGGTCATGCTTTTATTTTTTCAAAAAATTATACAGGTGGCATCGTTTTGAACTATTACATGGCATTTTCAATGCTAACGTGGCAATGAGATACTATCCATTTATTTTACAGTTAGTCAAGTGGCAATATATATTTTTTTAATTAAAGGGTAAGTATTGACCTGAAATTACAAACGGATCAAACCCATAACCCCCCCTTATTAGAAAGATGTCATACTACTACCAATTTAAATACAACACGAGTGAAAATTGTACTTTTAAATACTGAATGTTGATTACACAGGTGTTATCAATGTCGATAATATTATATAATTTAGGAGTATATTAATATAATTTTCATAGTGATCCTCACATGCCCAAGCCCACGTGTAAACCACTAAAAACAGTAATATTTACTTTTATCATTGAGTGATGACTATCTTCCTATATATGGGTCCCAACTCGCAACTAACTTTCACCCTTGAATGTTAGGTTTGGGTCAAGCTGGTGGACCAACCTCAGTTCGCTAGATGAAGGCATAAATCACAAAATTGAAGTATTATAAAAAGAGTGACAGAACATACTGGTTTACTTTTAAAAACATTACTTGGTACTTTCTGAATTTAATTTATTATGTATAATATTCATTAATGATATACAATATTTGAATGCAGTCAACCTTTTAAATTATATTTTTATTATAGATTAAAACTCCTTAATTTTTTTATTATGCCCATAAGCCATGCATTATTTGTTTTATGTTACATACAGACAATTGTTCTTTTTTTTTTTTTTATTTTACTAGCGAATAACCAACAAAGTATTTGCAAAATTTAAATTTGAAAAATGTTTTAGTACCAATTCTTAAAATTAGATATAATAAATATTAGATTTTATATAATATAATTAATGTGGCTTTCATTAATAAATGACATATTTAATTTAAGAAATTGTTAAAATAATTTGAAGCCTTATTGTCCACATGGCTCCCATATTGAAAGTTTATGATATATATGGTCTCCCTGAAATGTTGCAAAGTAGAAAAATCGTTAATTATTTTTCGCTAAAACCTTGCTTCTTCTATTTACGAATTATTGATTAGCTAAATAGAATTACTTCCTCAACCCATGTATTTGCCTTAAATAATTAGATATATATGAACTAAAGTTGTAGAATGATCACTGATATATTTATGACCAAGTAAATAATAAATCTAATTTATTATGATAATAATTATTATATTCTTTTATGCTATGCAATGTATCAATTCGACAGTGTGTTTTAATTGGTCCAAAAAAACTCGACAGTGCAACTTTTAACCTTTAATATAACTTTTATGTCTCTTTATGTACTCACAATTCCTTAAATGTGGACAACGAAGAAATGTCTAAATAAAATCTAACAGCATTCTATGTAGACTATGCCTATTCATCATGTCTTGAAAGTCATATTTTAGACTATGCCTATTCATCATGGCATGAAAGTCATATTTCAAGTCTTTGCCTCTTTACGCAGTCAAAATTGCATTATGATGTCCATCATAAAATATGATAATTTGCAATAGTAATTTACAAATAATTTAAAATTCACAGGAATCAACAGATACACACATTCCAAGAAGCTAATTAATTAACTAAAAAATAGTTACCGCAATAGATTATTAGTTCTTAATCCTTCATTTCTTCAGTGTACTGTGGAAGATATTTTAGATGAAGCAGATCAAGCAAAGAAAAGAGATGATGAATTAGAAAGAAGAAGAGAAAAGGTAAGAAAGAAAAGAAACCTGAAATTCCGATGTCGTATCCAAAAATGAGACCACTAGATGCGGCAACGATGCATGTGATGACGACGGAGAGAGTAATCTTACCGTCGCCGGCGGCGGCGTTGGACGACGGAGCGTCAATGGCGAAACCTCCTACAGCCATTTGAGAGTTCGGAACCTCTCTCAGTGAAACTGATCTTAAAGTTATTTCGTTCTTATTGTTCTCTGCCAAGTGCCAAGAGATGTCAGAAGAGTGAAGTATTTTATATAGGCAGAGTAGAGTGAAGGTTTTTGACTTTTGGATGGTGGGGTGTGGCTTTATTTGTCTTTAATTTCATGCCTATTATTATCTACTGAATATATGCACAATTATTATACAATCAATACACAATTTCCCTATGAGGAAAGGAAAAATTATACATAATTTCTTGGGTTGGTAGTGGTAGTTGGTAGTGGTACACTGGTACTATCCCCTTACCTAGCTGGTATTGAATTCCATCTTGGGTTTGGGGAGAAAAATCTTGTTTGAACACTTTAACCACATATATAGACCTTTGTTGGGTTGGGTTGGGTTGGGTCAATTAGTAGGGGTGAGCAACCAACAAGTGAGCCTGCCCTGTGGCATAGCATAACTCATATCCCGCATGTTTATGATACATGAATTCTTTTTTTTTTTCAATAAAATATAATAAATGAACTCTAGCTAGCCCATATCCATGATATAACCCCTATTAAATTGGTTAGATGGGTACAAGTTTAACGGGTGGGCTCAAATTTAACTCGTCTGGATTACTGCCCTTTTTTCATTTAAAAAAAAAAAAAGAACTCGATTGCCCACTTCCTCTCCTTCATGTCCGCTTTTAACAAACAAGTAAAGCCTTCCTGGTGCGTTGCACTTGCACGGAAGAGTTTACTTATTGGACGATACTTCAACAATTAAATGCATGTTAAAATTGGATTTTTTTTAAGGGTAATTAATTATAGACCCCTTGTAAGAGACATAATTAAGAACATGTCTCACAAAATGTAGTAATTAATTTGAGGTGCTATGGCACTTTACTAATATTATTTATGAAAGAGTGGGTCCCATATTTAGTAATAAAAAAATCTCACCCCACCCCTCTCTCCCTCTCACAATGGGGAAAGGATCCTCTCCACTTTAATTTCCATTTAGTTGAAACTACTTCGTTTCATTAAATGAACAATGATCCAACAAATTTTTCGAAAATTATGTTTTATGTTTTAAAGGCAAAACGACTTAGTTTCAACTAAATTGAGGTAAAATGAGTGAAAAGTAAGTGGAGAGGTTCCGCACCCCTCACAATGGCCCCCTCACCCCCTCCACTCTCAACCTTCCCTCTCTGCAACTCAGACGGCGGCGACCCCTCCCCTGCCACCCCTCCTCCGCCGCTGCCACCCTCCATTCTCCTCCACTGCATTTAATAAACCAGAACCAAGCATTCCCTTAAACACCAGCCATGTGGTGAGAAGTCCTACAATGACGTTTAAATTCTTACCAGCCACGTGGTAGAGTTATCATTATGGAAGGACGACAGGCGGGGGAGAAGCTTGGACTACGGTGGCGGAGAGTGGTGCATGATAAAGAGCCTGCCATTGCCGGCGATGGTGAGGATGATATTTTGGTGTGTGAGGATGGGAGATAAGGTGGTGGTGATAATGGTGAATGGGTGCTGTATGGATGAGATGGTGATGATGAGCGGGGTGGTGGCGGCCGGAGTTTGAGGGAAGGCTTGGTTCTGGTTTATTAAATGCATTGGAGGATAATGGAGGGCGGCGGCGGCGGCGGCGAAGGAGGTGCCGTCGCCGTTTGAGTTGCAGAGAGGGAAGGTTGAGAGTGGAGGAGGTGGGGGGTCATTGTGAGAGGGGGAGAGGGTGGGGTGAGGTGAGGTTTTTTTATTAATTAATGCGGGACTCACTCTTTCAAAAATTAAATAATATTAGTGATATTCTATGGGACCTCAAATTAATTACTACATTTTGTGGGACCTGTTCTTAAGTATATCACTTACAAGGGACCTATAATTGATTACCCCTTTTTATTTAAAAAAATATCACTTAAATCTATTTAAATGTTTAAATACATATTTAGGTTTGCACTAATGACATATCTCTTATTAGGATTTTTGAAAGTGCAATTCTAAATTTGGATTTATATATTTAATTGTTAGTGCTATTGAGCCATTCTCTTGTTTTTTTTATATATTTAATTTCAAATATCTCCCCCTCTACTGGTACGGTCACAAATGTACTAAAATATATTAGGACACACCGTAATTAAATTCAAATGAAAAATAGAAGAATCAACACAAAATCAAAGGATGTTATACTCATGTAATGTAATTCCTCAAATTGTTAAGATTTTTCTAAGCTTTGATTTGAAAAAGAAATATGAATTAGATAAATATGATATATTAGATTAGGTTAAAGTATACTTTTAATCCTTTATATTAGCATTATGTTATATTTTAGTCCTTTATGTTTTGAAAGTGCACTTTTAGTCCATCAAATCAAATACCATTAGTTTCCTTAACGAAGATTGCTGACTCATCAACCTTTAAGTGTGAATGTGCAATACATGCGAACAAAGCATGCTTATAAATTATTTTTGGGTAAAGACTGAGAAGCTAAGGGGGCATACAGATAATATTAGGGCTCTACTTCTGGATTCTATGGGCAAGTTTGGGTGGAAATTTAGAATCAAATTTGCAGCTGACATTAATAATATTCATTTGATTTCCCTTGCATGCCAAATAATATTCCTTCTTCGATCCAGAAGTAGTGTTTACATATGGTTGAGTTTCGAACTTGCTTGACTAATTATTTGCATTTTAAAATGTCCTACAATTTGTAGGTTAGTATAAAATACAGATAATTATGAATTAATTGACATTACATCCGTTAAGAAATTCAGCAGCATATTGCCTTTTGTACATGATCCAGTAATGTAGAAGACAAAAAGTAAACCCATCGCCCGTGGGTTCAGTTGGCGAGGGGATTGAGTGATGAGTGCCTGAGTGACCCTCTTGGCATGAGTTCGATCCCTGGGAGTGGCACTTTGTTGTGCCTCCAGTTGCGGCGCTTGGGGAGGCATCTTCACAGCTAAGTGAAGCTGGGGTGAACAATAGGGTGAAAGCCCCTACCTACCTGTGTGGATTGGGTTTGCTTGCTGCCCAGGAGCCCACAGGGACAGGCCCCCAGTGGATCATGAGTTAGAAGCCCTGCCCTTGGATTGGGTTAAGCCCGAACCCCTTCCTAAAATTTTTGTATCAAAAAAAAAAAGAAGACAAAAAGTAATGAATTCGATAATTTAGGATTGTGACTGGATGAGAGCATCATGAATGGATGAAAGTAGGGAGAAAATCAATATGATATGAGACGAAAGAAACTATGTATCAGACCAGATGTGATATATTATTCCTTACAGGGATGATTTGCAGTCACTTAGAGCTTTCAGTTTAAATGATTTTTAATTTACATGATTTTAAATTTAGAAACATTATATTAAAAAGGATTAAAATATTTGTTAGCATTTAATTGAATAGTCATCACTTAAAGTTTGATGAGTCAGCAATTTCCATTAAATAGACTAACGGTGTTAATTAGATTTGAAGGACTAAAAGTATACTTTTCAAACATAAATGACTAAAATAAAACCTAATATTAATATAAAGGACTGAAAGTATAATTTAACATATTAGATTATGATGATAAACTTTTGTTTAAATATTAAGATTTATATAGATAATATCTTATATTTAGATTAGAGTTAGGGATTGTTGAACTATTTTTCTTAAAGGGAGCCCAATGCAATTTGGAGAATGGCATAAGAACAATAAATTGAGTCTATAGCCATATATAGCCATGGCTTGAGGAAAAGACAAAAGGAACAGAAATATTATTTTTATTGATGATTATACAAAGACAAGAAATACAACTTTTTCTCATTCAAAAAGTTGCATACGAGCGAAATGGTACATTTTATAAAAAAGTAGCTCGTCTCTCCCGCACACACACCAACACAGGCTAGCTTGCCCTTTGAATTTCTACCTTTTTAATTTCCATAATATCATCACTCAACTTTAGAGTGGTAATAGGGGTTAGAAGCCAAAAACAATATAATATAGTAGGCACATATTGTGTTTTCCGGTTTGTACTTTTTGGCGGCTATCTGGCATTAGGTATATTGGGATCTAAAAATCTTTTGTGATGAATGTACAGGAAAACCTTCTTTGATTTTACTTACCATTGAAATTATTAAGTGGGCTAAAAAATTCCCAGATTTCATAAATCATACTCTTAATTGCATCTCACGAAAAAAAAAAACACCTAACTAACACAATACTTTTCAACATTATAACCTAAAGAACAATTATATTGCTTCACCAATTTTTTTTAAAAACAACAACCATTTTATTTAGCTAAAGCTGGGATTTCTATAACATAAAAGATAAACAAATGTTCTCCACATAATGTTAATTAAGCGTATATATTTTAGAGTAAGATTAGGGAAGATTATTACTATCATGGAGATCATCTTTATCTACAAAGCGATGCCAAAACCAGTGTTTCCCCCACACTGAGTACATAGACTCCAGCGGTATTCCTTTCGTCTCCGGCAAGAAGAGCCTGATGAAGACGGTCATCACGGCGATCCAACCCGCGAAGAACAAAAACACGCTGTATCGGAAGTGACACAACATGGTCAAATATGTCTGAGAACACACAAAAATTGTCATGAAGTTAACGGCTACACTGATGCTTTGTCCTGTGGTTCTAATCTCCATGGGGAAAATTTCACTTGGAATGAGCCAACTCAGTGGGCCCCACGACCAACCGTACCCAGCAGTGTACAAGCATAATAGCACAAGTACTGATATTGCATTGCCTTTTGGTATATGTTGTGTATTGTCTGCAAGTGCTAGCACCACAACCACGGCAATCTTCATAGAATAATAGTTGGTCACAATTGGGAAAGAGAGAGAGAGAGATAAAAAAGGGGAAACAATAGTACTAATACAAATAATGGTCCTGGTGTTTCATAAAAAGATTTCAATTGTTAATAAAAATTGAGGTAAAATAAGTGAATATAGTGTTTTGCAGAGAAAGTAAAACAAAATTAATATTCAATAAGGATATGTTAGTAAAAAACCATTACAAGACTTTGTTAACATATAAAGACTTTTCAAAAATAAATAAATAAATTATTTTAAGAGAAAAAGCATAGAAAAAATCTTATAATATTAATTCAAATATCTTGAAATGCATATTTTTACTACGTTAATAAGCTACTTGAGTAGTCACACATTATATATGACAAAAAAAGTAGTCATACATTGTTATGTGAAGAAAACTTTTATTGCTCAAAGGTACTTGAAGATCTACCTGAAATTTATAAGCAAGTGCAACTTATTTTAGTAGATGAAACTCCTCTTTAGCTATGTGCAACAAATATTCAATTAGATATCTACTTTTATCCCTTTCGGCAACATCCGATAAAATTGGAAAAATATGTTTTGTTTTTCAGATACAGCTAATTAAATAAAGGTTCACATATCTAAAGAATAGTTGTATCATAGCACACATAGTTCAAGTACCTTTTAGTAATAAATTTTGCAATCTATGATTTTCAGCAATTTTTCTGTTTGAAAACTGTTTCAATGACAAATGGTTTTGGATTTATTCCTTATGACGTGTGTGCTTGTGAATTATATTTTGAAACCATGGAAGCATAATTCAAAATTCCAAAAGACAGGGTTCCAAAATTTCATACCTGACAGATAAACATTTGAACACCACCTTCAAGGAACAAAAATCTTCGACCAAACCGATCAACTATAAAGGTAGACACCATTATAGATCCAAGGTTAAGAAGTCCCGAAAAAATAATTGATAGCAAAGCGGCGTCGTTTCCAAATCCCAGAGAGTGAAACAAATTCGCCGAAAACAAGCCAACAATATTAATCCCAGTATACTGTTGAAAAGATGGTATCGCAGAAGCCATAACCAAATGAGGCCTATATTTCCTCTCAAATATAGTAGTAAATGGCTCTTTTTGGAGTGCCTTAGATTTCTCATGCATTTTTATGAGGTTGTCCAGCTCAGCATCCACGTCAGCAGTGGGCCCCCTCGCTTTGTGAAGGGCTTTTCTGGCATCGTCTATCTTGCCACGCTGGACAAGGCTGATTGGAGTGTCGGAGATGAAGAAGGCGCCGGCGGTCATGGTGGCGGCCGGCACGACGGCCAAGCCGAGCGACACGCGCCACCCCCACGGGTGGTTGGAGACGGCGTAGTTGATGCAGTTGGCTATGACCACTCCTATGGCTATGAAGAATTGGAATCCAGTGTTGAATGCTCCACGCCATTTTGGTGGAGCCATCTCTGATAGGAATATTGGTGCTGCCTTCATTAATGTCAATGTTATCAAAGAATTAGGCACCCTTTGATTTCTATCTTTTTTAAGATTTCCATTTTTTAAAAAAAATTTAGAGCCATGAGGCTTGGGGCCATATGACAACTATTATTTTAACAATTATTTACTATTATTTTAACAATTATTTACTTCGATCTTAAATATAGGACATAGTTAATTTTTTGGATAATCCTAAAAAAACCTAAATATGTTACGTAAAAAATCAGTTTCCAAAAGTTTTTCTCTAGACTAATTTATTTGATTTATAAACTAACATATAATTTAATAATACATAAAATACGTTATGATTAAGTGGTTTATTTCGCTTCCTTAATTTCTCCAGAAAAAAAGTTAACTGGCTTAGGTCTTATATTTAGGAATGGAGCAAATAGTTATTTATGAAAACTTTGTCTTGATTTTCCTAAAAGATACCCTTAAATAAGTTGCATTGAAATTACTCCTTGAAAACACACCCTTTAGTATTAGCAATTGATAGGGATAATTTTAAAAAGTTTATAAATTTAAGAAATAAAGTGACTGAAGTATTGCGTTTATGATCAAAGAAAGTAAAACCTCTAATAACCAAGTCCTGCATAGAGGACTAGAAGGAGTATTCCGTGTAACGATGGGATAGGGTCTAGGACTACGGGGACAAACACAATGAAAGAGAAATGAAGTGGAGATCTATAAAGAAACATTTATTTCATTTGTATATCACTCCGAAAAATAACCTCCAAAACATAGCACAAACGTTTTTAAAACATATAAGTCAAACTAGTATGGATGGCAAAAACAAAAAAACAAAAAAGTGATAGACGTATGGAGAATGTATGCATCGTTTGTACTTACTTGATTAGTGAAGCCGACCCCAAGGCCAAGCAATATACGACCCAATATAAGCATAGCAATATTTTGAGCACCTCCATTAATGGCACCACCAACAAGGAAGGTGCAGCCACCTAACATCATGGTGTTTCGCCGACCGATCGCAGCCGTCACTCGACTCGCAACTAGAGACGAAACCAACCCGGCTAAGTATAGTGACGATGTGAACAAGGTCAAGACCTGACTATCATATACACAGTACATGTTTGTTTCAGCACTGCTAGCCTTCTTCAGTACTGCTGGGAAGAATTTCTTTAGAAATGGTACCATTGTAGTCACACCTCCTGAAATTCATGTTTACAGATTTTTTCGAATTTTTTTTTAAAAAAGATTCAGTTAGCATGATGAAATTTAACATATATTCCAGAAGTATAACATATAATTAATACATAATTAAATTTGATTTTTTTTTTTTGCTTGTTGTAGTAATTAAAAGTAGAAGATATCAGGCGGGTAGGTATATTTTTCTTCTCAAGATAGTTTTTTATGTATAATTCCTAAGGTTTCCTTCGACATTAATGTAATGCTAATTGTGTATTATATATAATTAAATAGCGTTATATGACTCGTGTCAATGATGCAAGGGTTCGGAAATTAAAGCAATAAGATTCACTTAATTCATCCATGGTTGGCTATCCTTTATATTCAATTTGGTTTAATATTATATCGGAAGAAAAAGATAAAGTAACGAAGAAAAAATAAATCATGACCCCAATTTTATTGAATGTCTCTCGACGGAATGAGAAAACAATGGCATGTTTATAAATAATGAAATTACGATGTTATATGACTTATATATTGTGAACACAGCTTATGTAATTTTTTATTAAATGATATCAATAATAATAATATTATATATTGATATTTTGATTGTTTACAACACTTGTTGTATAAAGTGTGTGGGTGCGCCTAAAACCTCGAACTAGTTTTGCTTGTGTAATCAGCATATTAAATTACATTAAGAGTACAATTTTACCCCTGAAATTTTTAAATTCGCGCAATGTCACCTTTTTTCGTTCAGAAATGTCACCTATTAGCTACCTGAAATATAACAAATGTTTTCAAACATGTAAACATTAAAAATTATGTAACATAATTATTGAAACAATGCTAGACCAAAAACCTTCAGGGACAAAAAACATGGTACAAGGCAAAATGGCTTATCCTCATTCATTCTGATCATCATGATATGGTATCCATTAACAGTTCTGTTAGTCAAAGGTGACATTGCTACATTTTTCAAATTTTCAGGATGATATTGGTTTTAAATAAACTTTCAGAGCAAAATAGCTACCTCAATGAATACTTTCAAGGAAAAATTGGTATTTATCCATATATATTAATATAAATTTCAAGGTGATCCTCACATGGCCACGTCACGTGTAAACCACTAAAAACAGTAATATAGACATTTTTAAACTTTCAAGGCAAAAATCACTCCTCAACAAAATTTTTCAGGGCAAAGATGGCTTATCATCATTCTGACGTTACATAATGTGGCATCCATTAATAGTTTCTTAGTCAAGGGTGACATTGCTACACTTTTTAAACTTTCGGGGTGGTATTGGTTCTAAAAACAAAACTTTCAGGGCAAATTAAAATAGCTACCCCAACGAATACTTTCAAGGAAAAATTGGTATTTATCCATAATATTAATATAAAATTTCAAGGTGTCCACGCCCACATGTAAACCACTAAAAACGGTAATATAGACATTTGTCATTGAGTGACTATCTCCTTATTGCAACTAACTTTCGCCCTTGATAATGTTTGGTTTGCGTCAAGTGGGTGGACCAACTTCGGCAGATGAAGGCAGAAAAAACAAAATTCAACTATTATAAAAAAAAAAAAATTGACAGAATATATATAATGACTTACTTTAAAATATCATTACTTGGTAAAATTATAAAGAATTTTCTGAATTTAATTCCTTACGTATAATCTTCATTAATATTTAATTAATGTTTAAATGAAAGTCAGCTTCTAAAATTATATATTTTTATTGTAGATGATAACTCCTTAAATTCTTTTATTAAGACCATAAGCTATGCCTTATATGTTTTCGTACCAATTCTTTAAAACAATGTCTAAGAAATATTAGATTTTTTATAATAAAACTAATGTGCCTTTCATGAGTAAATGACAATGTTAATAAAAAAATTGTTAGAATAATTTGTAGCCACCAACGGGGGTTGGCGCAGTTGGGTAGGCAACTGCGCCACAATCCTCCTTACCTGGGTTCGATCCCAAGTAAGGAGATTGTAAAGAATTTCCGTTGGGAGCTCTCTCCCCTGGGGCACCACCAAAGGTGGGTGAACCTTTCGGGCCTATTCGATTGGGGGCGCCAGGACTAGTCGGTTGTCGAGGGCCCATGCTGGTAAATCCGGCGTTGGCCTTCAGGTTAACGCCGGATACCTGGACGGTGGTGCAATCGAAGGCTAAAAATGGTCCACGCATTCATCAAAAAAAGAATAATTTGTAGCCTTGTTAAAGACACAAAGAGACATAGCCTTATTTAAATTTTATCATATATATGCTCTCCATGAAATGTTGCAAAATAGAAAAACCGGTAATTACTTTTTGCGACTTTTAACTTGTCATTTGCTATTTACGAATTATTAATTACTTAAATAGAATTACTTCATCATCGCCGTGTATTTGTGTTACATATTTAGATTTTTTTTGATAAGTTTTACATATTTAGATATAACTGAACTAAACTTGTAGAATAATCGCTGATATATTTATGAGCAAGTAAATAATTAATCTAATTTATCATGATAATAATTATTATGTTCTTTTAAGTTTTGTAACGTATCAAATCGACATTGTATCTTGTTTGGTTCAAAGAACAAATCGACAGTGTATCTTGAAACCTTTAATATAATATTTATGTCTCTTTATGTACTCATAATTCGTAAAATTTGGGCAACGAAAAGAAGTCTTAATAAAATCTACCAAGTCTATGCCTATTCATCATCAGGCCATGAAAGTCTCATTTTAAGTCTTTGCCTCTTTATGTAATGAAAATTACATTATGTCTATCATAAAATATAATAATTTACTAGAGAAATTTACAAATAATTTAAAATTCACAGAAATCAATATATACACACATATTCCAAGAAGCTATTTACATAATTAAAATATAGTTACCGCAATACATTAGTTCTTAGTTGTTAATTTTTTATAAAAATTAATTATAGGTTCGTGTAAGGAACTTAATTAAGATGAGGTCCCACAAGATCACGTAATTAATCTCAGGTTCCTATCAAGAAGTTGTTATCATCTGCTCATTAAATTGTTATCAGCAGGTCAAATAATTGTTATTATTTGGTCAAAAGTTGTTACTAACCCATAATTAAATTCTCATTTACTAATAACTTTTGACGATGCGATAACAAAAATAATCACATTGATGTTATAAATAAGAACAAATGTCTTAGAAATTCCTCATATGTGTTTTAAAAATTTAGTTGTGAAATTTTGGATGTTTAGTGTTGGATCCATGATATTTGAGGCTTAGAAGTACTCACATTGATATTGGAAATAAGCACAAACGTCTTGAAAATCCTACATATGTCTCTTGAAAATCCAATTGTAAAATGTTGAATGCTTTAGTGTTGGATTCCATGATTTTTTAGATTTAGATACTCACATTAATGTTGAAAATAACATAAACGTATTGGAAATTCTCCACATGTTTCTTAGATTCTGGCTGTAAAATTCAATAAAGACATTTTGGTCTTTTAACTGAAACATCTAATATTACTTTGGCTCTTTGAGATGCAAGTGAGTTTTCATATTCTTTTGGATTGACTGAAATAAATTCCCACCTGTAAGTTTTAATGAAAATTTCCCTTTTATCTTGGAAGATATTTTAGATGTACAAAAGCCCAAATTGGGCCGGCCGGTTCAGGCCAGAAACTAGCAAACAGGGAGCTGGTCTGGTCCAAAAGGCGCTAATAAACTGGGGAAATGTTGGATTGGATTAGACCGGGAAAAACCGGATAGAAACTCTTAAAACCGTTCGACTCACTTTTTTGCACGGGTTACCCGGTTTGGTTTGAGAAATAAGAAGCAGAAAAAATGAAAGCAGAGATAGAAGATCTGGGCTGCAGTGAAAGAAGAGAAAGAGGGATGAAGGCTGAGAGCAAAGGTGAAGGTTGCTAGATCTACAGATTACATGATGGAGATGAGATTACATGAGATGGAAGAAGATAGAGGTAGGTATGAGGTTACCCTTTAGTTGATGTCATTTGGGGACATACCTGTGCGATCTGAGAAGAAGAAGAGTATGCATGGGGTGTGGCTGTGAAATAGAAATGTGATGGGTAGGGAGTTACCAACTAGGGTTTTGAGTTTTGAATTTTGATTGCCTTCATTAATTATAAAAGGGATAATTTCACATAGATTCCAAGGAAGAGAACTAATTTCAGAGATGTCTCAAGGAGTTGTTAATGACAAATATTGACAACTGCAATAGCTTTGGTTAACAAGTGAAAGAGTTGTCAATGGACCTGTCTGATATTAGATCTCCTACATGGGATCATAGTGCAATTCTCCCATTATAAAACTTAATAAGAAAGCTATCATTAATTCCTTAATTCCTATTTACACAAATTTACTCTATAAAACATAAAATAAAAACTAATTCATTTAAGCAAAATTGTTTTCCATTACTACTAGTTAATTAAACTCTAAAAATATGCTTAAAATAAAACAATATTCAACATCCACATGTATTTAAAAAAAATAAATAATACTTGGGGTGATTATTATGGAACCTATTCTCTAATTAGGTGAATTAATCAAAAAATAAATGTGTAAGAGATTTTTTCTAATTTGGTGTGTAATAAAAAAGATATAAATATGGAAAATAGACATGAAATGTCTAAATAGAATATAAAAGTATTAATATAATAAAGTATAAAATTATATATTTTAATATGACCGGTCTAACCTAAATCGACCCCAATCCAATCACTAATCATTGAACCAGTGCCTTAACTGTCCGGTTCGGTTTTTAAACCTTGGTAAAGAGATATTGAATCAGAAAGAGGCAGAGAAAAGGCAAGAAAGAGAAAGAAAAAAAAAACCTGAAATTCCCATGTCATATCCAAAGATGAGACCACTAGATGCGGCAACAATGCATGTGATGATGACGGACAGGGTAATCTTGCTGTTGCCGGCGGCGTTTGACGACGGAGCATCAATGGCGAAATCTCCTACAGCCATTTGAGAGTTTGGAGCCTCTCTCAATGAAACTGATCTTAAAGTTATTTCGTTCTGATTGTTCTCTGCAAAGAGATGTCAGCACAGTGAAGTATTTATATAGGCAGAGTTGAGTGAAGCTTTTGACTTTTGGATGGTGGGGTATGGCTTTATTTGTCTTTAATTTCATGCCTATTATTATCTACTGAATATATGCACAATTATTATACAATCAATATAAAATTTCCCCTATGAAGTAAGCAAAAATTATACATAATTTTTTTGGGTTGGTACTATCACCTTAATTAGCTGGGATTGAACTCCATCTTGGGTTTGGGGAGAAAAATCTTCTTTGAACACTCTAACAGTTTAACCCCATAAATAGACCTTTGTTGGGTTGGGTTGGATCAATTAGTAGGGGTGAGCAACGAACAATCGAGCCTGCCTTGTGGCATAGCATAACTCATATTCCGCATGATTTTAATACATAAATTCTTTTTTTTAATAAAATATAATAAATGAACTCTAGATAGCCCATATCCATGATGTAACCCCTATTAAATTGGTTAGACGGGGTACAAGTTTAATGGGTGGGCTCACATTTAACTCGTTTGGATCCTTTTTTTCATTAAAAAAAAAAAAAGGGAACTCGATTGCCACTTCGTCTCCTTCACGTCCGCTTTTAAAAAACGAGTAAAGCATTCTACGTGAATTGTACGGAAGATTTTACTTATTGGACGACACTTCAACAATCAAATGCATGTTAAAATTGGATTTTTTTATTTGAAAAAATCTCACTTAAATCTATTTAAATGTTTAAATACATATTTAGGGTTAGTGCTGTTGAGCCATGATCTCTTGTTTTTTTTATTATTAAGCAATTTTCATGAATTGAAAAATAAGAAAATATGATATTTTCAAATATCTCCCCCTCTACTGTTACGGTCACAAATGAACTAAAATAAATTAGGACACACCGTAATTAAATTCAAATGAAAAATAGAAGAATCAACACAAAATCAAAGGATGTTATACTCATGTAATGTGATTTCTCAAATTGTTAAGATTTTTCTAAGCTTTGTTTTGAAAAATAAATATGAATTAGATAAATATGATATATTAGATTAGGCTAAAGTATACTTTTAATCATTTATGTTTGTATTAGGTTTCATTTAAGTCCATCAAATCTAATACCAACAGTTTACTTAACGAAGATTGCTAACTTATCAAACTTTAAGTGATCAATGTGCAGCTATGCTTATAAATTATTTTTGGGTAAAGACTAAAAAGCTAAGGGGGCGTATAGATAATATTAGGGCTCTACTTCTGGATTCTATGGGCAAGTTAGGGTGGAAATTTAGAATCAAATTTGCGGCTGACATTAATAATATTAATTTGATTCACCTTGCATGCCAAATAATATTATTCCTTCTTCCATCGAGAAGCAGTGTTTACATATGGTTGGGTTTCGAACTTGCTTGACTTATTATTTGCATTTTAAAATTTCCTTCAATTTGTAGGTTCGTACAAAATACAGATAATTATGAATTAATTGAAATTACATCCGTTAGGCAATTCAGCAGCATATTGCCTTTTGTGGTCCAGTAATGCAGAAGAAAAAATTAATGAATTCGGTAATTTAGAATTGTGACTGGATCAGAGCATCATGAATGGATGAAAGCAGGGAGTAAATCAAAAGGATATGAGATGAAAGAAAATATGTATCAGACCAGATGAGATATATTCCTTACAGGGATGAGTTGCAGTCACTAGAATGAAACCCTAAAAGATATATAGAGCTTTCAGTTTAAATGGTTTTTATTTTAATTTACATGATTTTAAATTTAGAAACATTATATTAAAAAAGATTAAAATATTTGTTAGCATTTAATTGAATAGTTATCACTTAAAGTTTGATGAGTCAAAACTTTTCATTAAGTAGGCTAACGATGTTATATTTGAAGGATTAAAAGTGTACTTTCTAAACATAAAAAACTAAAATTAAACTTAATACAAATACAAAGGAATAAAAGTATACTTTAACCTATTAGATTATGATGATCAACTTTTGTTTAAATATTAAGATTTATTATATAATGTCTTATATTTATATTAGAGTTAGGGATTGTTGAACTATTTTTCTTAAATGTAGCCCAATGCAATTTGGATACGGCATAAGAACAATAAATTGAGTGCCTGTCTGGCACAACTTTTTTTAACATATGTTTGAGAAATTATAAGCTAAACACTAAAAACAGATGAAAAATATTTTTGAATTTGAAACCTAGATTTTGAATAAGTAAAACTTTTTACACTTTTTGCCAAAATACGAGGTAAAAAAATGTTATCATTACACATATTGTAATAATTAACCAAAAATGCCATTACCATCTCTTTTTTTCAGCATATTAAATTTATGTCCTTTATAGTAATTCACAAATTAATTGTCATTCTCATAACAATATTCCAAACACTTTTATTTTATTATAAGTCATTTTCTCATAAAACCTATCATACTCAAAATAAATTCTTTCAAAGTACTTTTACAGCTTTTTTTAGAAACTATTATCTAAAAGCTAATCCAAATAATACAATGAATTAAAAATATTTATTCAATTATGTATTAGGTTGTTACGTAACATAAACTGTAAGGCATTTTTTTTAAACAAACCTAAACTGTAAAAATATATTACAAACATTAAAACGTAAAGATAAAATGATCATAAAAAAACATAAAATTTAAGGTTTCAAACATCACTAATTAAACATATCACAATCCATAGAATATTAGAATTTTCAGTTATTTAATTTCTAAATAAAGAATAAAAAAATATGGGCTAGCATGTTCGGGTTCAAGTTTAGCTGGTTCAGGTAAACAAACTCATTAAAATGAACTCATTTTTCTCAACACTACCCGCAAACTTTTCAAGGGTTAGCCGGTTGGCCAGTACGTACACCCCAACGCCCATATCAATCAATCATCAAATATCTACTACTAAAACTCCTAGCGCATCTCTCATTGGTCCACCATGTATCTTATGTGGCGCAATTACCTACAACTATTGACATTTTCACGGTGAAGAGTGTTAAACGATTGAAAATACTAATTTTGGACGACAAAAGAGGAAGTACAAACAAAACCAGTAATGTAGTATGTAGAGAGGTTTTCCAAAATTTGTACACCAACTGATCCTATTTATTTGAGACTATGATTTGGTGTTAAGTCTATGGATAGGACAATTATTTCACTTAGTGTAATTTTTTCCAAGCAAATTGCATTTGAATCCATTGGATCCTAATTTAATTATCTTTTCCAACATTTTCTTGCTATGGCCATTGTTACATGGATTAGATTTATATGGTTCAAGTTAAGACATTGTTAGTGTGTAATGCTTTAATTTCCATTTATCGCGCAACGCGCGGGTTTTAAATCTTGTTAATTACCTACTCCACAAAACTTTGCTCCAAACACTTAATTTTTTTTTTTTGCCCATGGCTCCAAACACTTAATACACTATGCGTAGTTGCGTACCTTCAACTACAATTTATAATTTTCAATTATGTCACTCTATTTCCAGTGCTTTAATCGTCCAATGGCCATAAAGAGAAAATTAGATATCACTATATCTGAGAAAACAAAACAATTTGCGTCACTTTGACAAATCATAGGTTGTCTAAAACAAAACAATTTGCGTCACTTTGACAAATCATAGGTTGTCTAAAACAAAACAATTTGCGTCACTTTGACAAATCATAGGTTGTCTATGTCAATAATAAAGCAGGAGACGAGGGACAACTAACATTGTTATGTGGATACACACACATATATCAATTCCGAATTAATGAAGAAGATGAACACCCATTTCAGTTCCCCCGAGGATAACGCTAATTGTTAGGGAATTTGTGATTAATTGGTTGACTACTTCATGAGCGGTGCACTAGAGAGGTTCCGATCACATCACACACTACTGCAGAGGGATGGTGACTGAGGGCGAAGGAGGTCAACGCTGTCCGGAAGGAAGTAGTTTACTCTTGCATTGTAGGGTTATGAATTTACACTAAAAAGAGTATTTTGATGATTAACAGCTACTTGACCCAAAAAAATCATTTAACAGCTACTTAACCAAAAAAAATTATTAACAGCTATGGGGTGCACCCGTGTCCTGTCCAAGTTACACTAAAAAGTATTTTGATTATTAACAGCCCCAAACAGTTAAAAATGGTCAGGTTGTGTGTAGACCGGTGTTCTGTCTCAATAATACATTTTTTATTCCGTAAAGTCTTTAGAAACTTCGTGGACTAATCAATATTATCAACCTTTTGAAGATTTAGCATGGTCATATTGCTTTCACACTTGAGGTTAAGAACAATCATTGCTTAAGCATACATTGAGTAATGCCGTCCATATATGGCTGCAGACAAGAGTAGTTCAGATCCACTTCTACCTTGTTTTAATTCCCAGAAACAAGTTTTCATACCTTCTCTATACACTGCTTCTAAATTTCCTACAGAGAAACAACGATAAAGAAAGATTTCTTCTTGGAGATTACGATAGCCTTTGTAGACTTTGATTCCATGACTCTGGCATGCTTATATACATACTGGTCTTTACAAATTTAACCATTTCTTTCTATGATTGCTTAAGATTGAGCAGGTCTTTAATTGATTTCAAAGCAACAATTCCAGCAATTGAAACTATAATTTCCTCTGGCAGTGTTGATATGATATCTTTGTAATTGAGAATTTGCACTTGTCCTTCACTTTTGTGTACTTCTTTTTTGGATGAAATGCCCATCTTGTTGTAAAGAAATTGAAATAGAAACACTTTACTATAATCCATTTAGATTAAACATCCTAGAATTGTGATGATTTAGAGGCCATTAAACTTCATGAGTCATAAATGCAATATTAATGAAAGCGTTTAGTTCTTTCCTATAGTGCGTTACAGTGTACCGATTATGTGAATATTAGTTCCCAGATCCAGTTCATGAAATATTTCATACTTAAAATAAAGGATGCCCTTTGTTCTTCTCAAAAAGTGTAATATGTCAACAATATCTATCAAGATATCATTTTTTAACTTAATTACTTGTGAGATGAATAAAGATATCATAATTGTTCCATTTATATTTCTTTTCCATTTTATATATCATAATTGTTCCACATATATTTCTTTTCCATTTTATACTTATATCTGAACAATCTGTTTATTTTGATTTAAATTAGTGGGTAATCTAATGTGAACAGTCATACATGTAAGTTAGTATCTTTGTCCGATGTTATTTTCTTTGTGGCCAAAATTTTTCTTTCGATTGTTTTGCTTTTGTGTTATGAATATTCAATAACTGATAATTAGAAATAAATCATTTCGTTAGGAAGTAAATGATTTATGAGATTGGTTCTTTTTCTTTTATTTGATTTATTTTGTCTTTCAATTTCTTTGATTTTACCCTCCTCTCACTTATCTTCCTTCATTTCTTTCATTATTTCATTTCATTTTGACATTTTATTTTTGCACCCTTTTATCTTATTCAATTTAACATGTCCAATTGTTAAAATTAATTTAAAATTCATAAACGAATTATTCTCTTAATCTATACACACACAGCATCGAAGTATATTATCTTACACTTTGTTCCTCCTAGAAACATTAGTGGACATAATAAAGGGTTTTATCAGTTGACTGGGGTATTTTTCTTCATAAGGTGCAATTCATTCAAACATTAGCTATCAATTAATTTCTAATTAAATTTACTGTAATAAGCATTAGTTTTACTTCTATAAGTAATACTTAGTAAGGAAATTTCTGAAAGACAGATCATATAGACATTTGTTTCCTGCAATTATCATAAATTCTTTTATAACGTTAATTTAACTTTATGTAACATTTCTGCAATTAATTAAATTTACATCATAACGTTAACTTTACCCGATGATCCATTGTATTTTATACAATTCTGTGCAGAAATTTAAATGGAATTGTCATGAACTACAATTTTCAAACAAATTACCTTTGATTTGAATTATTCATAGAGTTCAATAAATTTATATTTATTATCACTACAAAGACTCTATTATATAAAGACAAATATGTTCTTCTCAAATTTTTAACAAATAAATAAAGTTCATATAATCCAACCAGTAAAATTGCATTCGATGAATGTCTTTGAACATGATTTTATGATAGTAGGGATCTTGAAATCTATCTATACTTATATTTTCCTCCCAGTCCTTGAACAAACCATCGATGCTCATGGTCCATTCTATAATATCGACATATTTGTCCGATTCTTGTAGAATATCGAAATATTTGTAATGGATAAGACCCGCTATCAGTATTCCATTAAAACTGAGATTAATATTGTCAGCAAATGGTGGGATCTACGTAAATCTAATTTCCCTGATGACTATAGAGTCCTCTCTGGCCGTAAACAATAATTTGCAGGTACACTTCAAAAATATAAAGTATTTGACACTTCTATGGCCTACTCTCTCAGTTATTTCCCAAAAGATATCAAATGGAAGGTTAGTCAATTCCATTCTAAACTGTTGATTTAGATTCATTAGAACTGCCAAAAATCTTATCCAATATATATAATTATATGAATCATATCATAATCTCTTGATAACTTTAAGTATTTTTAATTAAAGAAAACATTTTCAACTTCACTCTTCAATCCGTAAGATATGTAACATCCTAAGTTTTAAAACTAGGAAATTGTGGTAATTATGATATTTTAGTGAGTTGTTGAGGATTTTTGGGATTTATTGAAATGAATGCATGGGAATAATTGTGGTTTGTTGAGGATTTGTTGGGAGATTAAGGCTTGATTTGTGTGATTTTTCTTTGGACTGAATTGATTTGTGTGAATTAATCATTTGAGTAATGGGATTTTATTTAAGATGAGATTAAATAGTAAAGGCTTATTCCCAAATCATAATTATAGCTTTAGGAAAAGGAGCAATTTATAAGTGTTGGCGCGGCCAAACAAAAATATCTAAGGAATTTTCAAGTGATAAATTGTTTTTGTTTAAACATTATGAAATTTTTGTTTGAACAAAATAAATTAGCTTCGATTAAAAAGTTGAATATGAGATAGTTTAAAATAATAAAAAAAAGAGAAGAAACACAAAAAATATAAAAAAAGGGTTAGGGTAAAAAATACACATATAATTTTGTTAAAAATTCTTCCAGCATCAAATGTTATATTTTGGACAAAAAATACACATGGGCTTTCAAATTGGATCAAAAGTCATATTTACAGTAATAATCCAAAAGGAAGCACTTGGTGCTGGATGAACCTTTTAACAAAATCACATGTGTATTTTTTACCTTAATTTAATTGTAAATGTGTATTTTTGGTCCTAATATAAGAAAAACATTTGGTATTGGATGAACTTTTGACAAAATCATATGTATATTTTTTACTCTTAACCCTATAAAAAAATTGAATCAAGTAGTGGGTGGCACGTGGGCCACCCACTACCTGATATAGTGTGGAAGGGCTAAAGCCCAAATAACCTTCCCACACCTAAAACACACATGTTCGTGTGCTTCAAAAATTGGCAGCCCCCTCCAAATTGTTGCAGCGGCGGCAAGAGAGTAGGAGAGGAAGACACTTCATGCCGTACTTCGAGTTATCCCGTCCTGAGACAACTCGGGATGAGCTCTTAGCGATTAGTCAGTGCGGGCCAGATCTGACCTAGCTCGCAAGCGATCCTAGTTTGCGGTAGAGAACAAGACAGCAAGCGAGCGTACCTTTGTTTGCTTCTTCTCCATCAAGCACGGAAGTTAGGGAGAGGAAGAGAGGGGCAAGGTGAAGGAAGCAGGTTTGGGTATTTAAGGTAAATGTGTTATCTTCCTTTCTGTCTTTTCTTTAAGATTTCTTGTGAACTTTTCAGGGTTTCCTTAGGGCTACAAAATCTGACTTGATTTGGGGATTTTTCTTGATTCCTAACTTGTTTTTAAACCTCCTTAAGCTTCTACTATGGTTCTTTTTGTTGAAAAGATGTTTGGTTAAGCTTTGGGTTGTTTAAAGTTGGTGTTCTTGAGAGTTATGAAGAGGGTCTAAAAATTTTCAATTGTTGGGAGAATTTCGTTGTCTTATTAAGCCTATTTCTACTTGATTTTGGTTTCTAATGCTATGGGTCTTTAAATTTTGGCTTGGAATAAATATTCACATTTTAAAGTTTGGAAAATCTAGGGATTGGAATTGACTTCCAAAATCCATGGTTGAAATGGGGGGTTTTATGTTTCCTAGAAGCTTATTGATGATGTTAAATGATTTCTAAACCTTGATTTCCTTAGGTCTTAGCTTAATTCAATTTTTGGCACAACAAAGTTTCAAAAACATTGAGATTTTGGGGTGTACTTGGAAGATGAGTATTGATAAATGATCTTGGTTATTTAAGAGAGAGTTTATTGAAATTTAATGAATGATTCTACTACCTTAAATTCTTGAATGTGGTTCAATTCAAATTTTGGTCTTACAAAGTTTTGAAAATTTGATCTTATAAGGGAGGCTTTAAACTATGATTTTGTTTTGGGTGATCCATTAGTTGTAGTAAGTTGAATTGCGATTTTGGATAATATTTAGTTCATTGGATGGTGATATCTTGAGTTCTAGTAGGATAGGTACAATTGTCCTAGAGGCGAATGTTGATTAAACTAAGTGTCTAAGGCTTAAATAAGAAGGTTGATGGCCATTGAGGATTTAATTGGGTGTTATGGATTATATTGAAATTAATTTTAGGAAAAATGATTCAATTGGAGTATAAGTGTGAATATGGCATATTTGGGTCAAGTGTGATATTAGACCTTGTGGTCAGTAATTGGTCTTAGAAAGCTTGAGATGTGAGTTTGGCCTAGGGTTATTATTTTAAATAGCCTTGTTTTGTATGATCGAGTAATTAACTTGGTTTGGTTACATGATTGATTGTTGTATATTGTAATATGGGTTCATAGAGCATTGGATTAGCCTTTGTGGTAACACTTAACTGCTCCAAGAGGTAACCATTTCCTTATCTTCAAACTTTGTATGATGAGTTGATAACTCTACCGTTGGTTGTGATATTGGGCTTGGGCTGATAGGCTGTGTCACATGGGTAACTAGGAAGGTTTATTTTATTACCGTATTATATGAGAAACAATGTTTGTTGGAAATCTGGTTATTTGGTAATTGTATATGTGATGAGGTGCCCGATGGCCATCGGGTTGCCTTTTAGATTTTATGTCCCTTGGGGACTTATCGACAGTAAACTCTAGTTTTGTTGGCTTCTGTTGGGCTGTGTAGTTTGGTTTCGATGGCTCAATGTTGAATGAGTTGGTTTCACTTATCGATAGTGAAGTCTGGTTTTGTTGGCTTCTATCGGGCCATGGAGTCTGGTTTCAGTGGCTCACGATTGGATGAGTTGGTTTCACTTACATGATGGTGGTGAAGTCTGGTTTCGGTGGCTTCCATTGAGCACGAGATTTGTGTTACCCTCCTCGGAGGACATTAAATGCAGTGTATTAGCTTATAAATCCGTGTGAAAAATGTGGCTACATTATTAATATTACGCACAAATGGTTTCACTCCTTATGTAATATTGTTTATAAATCTATGCAAAAATTGGTTAAACTATTGTTGATTTACTTTTTGGATTTTATTACCCTATGCCATCAATTGTAGATGATATAGGAAGGATAAGTGTTACTGGGACTTTGTCTCACTAGTTACTTTTCAATTACAGGTCCTAGCTCTAAGGATAGGCATGAAGGAAAGGAGCCAGCCAATTCTCGTTGACTTGAGGTTGTCGTCTATTTATTTTGGGTATTGTTCGCCCTGCGCCGCAAGTGCACGGGTCGCGCCAAGTAATAAAATGATGAGTAGAGTATCGTTCCCACGAGGATTTGTCCAAAACCCGGTCAAACAATGATTATCACACTCTCGCCCAATTTGAGTGACACAAATGTTGAGGTTGAAAATTAAATAAGAAAATAAAATATAAACAAGTGATTCCCCAACTTCAAGGATAAAAAGGGTCCTAGGATTATCTATCCCCCTTTGTACTTCTCAAAACTCAATTAACCTCCCCTCAAGAAGCTCTCAACGAAACCACGTGCTAATCTAGGGTTCAAAGAGTACTTGTAATGCTCTCTCGAGTCAAGAACAAGTGCTTAGTCCTATTCTTTGCACAATCTCTTGCCACAATTTGATAGAACCCAATTATCACACTCCAACCCTAATGTGACTATGCAAGGCTAGCAAGTATATCTCTATCTTACCAACAAAACCATCCATTCGTCATGCAAACTTCCGGTTCTTGCACTACTTTACCCAAGTTCTACACTCAACCTAGCTCTCTCGAGTCATAAATCAAGCGAACACAACATCTAAATGGTGATCAAGCACTTAGAAGCATTAAGAACGGGGTAAAATAAGCACATAGATATCATTAATCACAAATCAAGAGGATGAATCAAGAATCAATACATACAAGGGTTCAAAATAATCCTAGAATCAAAGTATTTAGCTACTCATGTTCTACAACTCCAAGGGAGCATATATATACAACATTACAAACAGAACAAGAGAAGAGAATGAAGAACGAAGAGATAAACCAAGAGAGGAAGCCCAAATCTCTTTGAAGCTCCGAGCCCAAGCCAAATCCCACCAATCTCCAAGCCCTAGCAGAGCCAAACACGCCCAAAATATGTCCAGAAGTCGAAGAATGCCGAGCTAGATCGAAACCCTAGCTTTTATATCACTTAAATCTGTCAAAAAATGCGCAGCAGAGCACGCAGTTCGCCGTGGGTTCGCCGCGGCAAAGTCCACGGCGAGCTATGATCGTTTCTGCCTCTTTTTGGGGGTTTTGGCTCGCCGTGAGTTCGCCGCGGCGAGCTCACGGCGAACTGGGACCTGTCGGTAATTTTGGAAATTCGGGGACCTATCTGTAATTTGGGAAATTCGAGGTCCTTTTCTGTAATTTTTACAATTCGTCCAGAAACTTGTATTTTCCCTTTTTTCTTGAAATTTAAGCTTCTAGCCCCAATTTCTCCCCTTTTCAAGTGTTCTTCTTAATCCGGGATCCCTTGGTTATTGTATCAAAATATTCCTACAATATTTACATAAAACAACATAAGAAATTAACTACAAAAATAATCAAAATCTACATAAATATACAATTATGTGAAACCGAAAATCAAATGAGCATTTTCCCTCTTGAGTATCCAAAATGTATAAATAATAGACAAAAACTCAAGTAAAATATACTCAAATATCATGAATTTCTAGGAGTTATCAGGTATCATGTATATTACCGCACACTATAGGCTAGGCATGCATGTATGTTTGCTTCCGCATTTTTATTTACATTTGATTTACTAAATCTGTTGATATTTTCTGAGATTGGTTCTCTTTAGACAAACTATGGCAGGAGGGCTTATGGTTTAGTATTCGGGGTTTATTATGTTTGGTGAATGCATGCTGATAGCCGGCATGGTGGGTGACTTTGGTTTCATTAGATGTTGTTACATGGTTTCATGAGTATGCTCAGATTTGGTTGCAATGTTTATTATGAATCTTGAATTTTTATGGATTGTTAGATGTTCTAAGAAAATGTCGTTATGGTTTCATTAAATATGTTGTTGATGGTATTTTGGTTGAGTTAATGGGTTTTTGCACTACTACAGAAATACTTTATTGCAGCGCAACAATAGCGGCTCTTAAAAAATGCAAGTGCTGGGATAGGTGTTTGGAGAACTATACCGGCGCTTTATAAAAATAAGCGCTAGTATAGGTATATACCTATCCCGGCGCTTTTCTTTTAAAAGCGCCGGGATAGATTATTGGGATCTTTCCCCCATATTTTAAGCCTATCCTAGCGCTTTGATCTGTATACTATAAAGCGCAGGGATAAGCTTAAATTTGATCTATTAAAATTTGTTTTATAGAAGGTTTGATTATGGCTTGACTTTAGTTTTTCTTTTAACATTTCTTTCAAGTTTTGGATTATTTAACCTTTCTTCTTAATTTTCTATTTTTTAATTTATTTCAGATTTTTTTTTATTTTTCGGGCCTATCCCGGTGCTTAATATGATGCAAGCGCCGGGATAGCCCCCATAAAACATGTTTTTAATTTTAATGTTTAATATATACCCCAAGGTTTTTTTTAATTTCATTCTGTAATTTAATTCGGGTTTTGTTAATTTTATTCTTTTTTAAATATAATTCAAGTATCTTTTTTTTTGGGGCCTATCCCGGCGCTTTTTTACGTATAAAGTTCCGGGATATGCCACAAGGTGTTTTTTTAATTTTATTCTCTAATTTAATTCAGCTTTTGTTAATTTTATTATTTTTTAAATATCATTCAGGTATTTTTTTTTGGGGCCTATCCCGGCGCTTTTCACGTATAAAGCTCCGGGATAGGCCCCAATGTGTTTTTTCTTTAATTTTATTCTCTAATTTAATTAAGCTTTTGTTATTTTTATTTTGTTTTAAATATCATTCAGGTATTTTATTTTTTATTTTTTGGGGCCTATCCCGACACTTTCCAAGTATAAAACACTGGGATAAGCCCCATGGTGTTTTTTTTAATTTTATTCTCTAATTTAATTCAGTTTTTGTTAATTTTATTCTTTTTTAAATATCATTCAGGTATTTTTTTTAATTTTTTAGGGCCTATCCCAGCGCTTTTCACGTATAAAGCTCCGGGATAGGCCCCAATGTGTTTTTTAATTTTATTCTCTAATTTAATTTAGCTTTTGTTAATTTTATTCTTTTTTAAATATCATTAAGGAATTTTTTTTTATTTTTTGGGGCCTATCCTGGCGCTTTTAACGTATAAAGCGCCGGGATAGGCCCCCAAGTTTTTTGTTAATTTAATTCATGTTTTCTTAATTTTATTCTTTTTTAAATATCATTCAGGTAATTTTTTTATTTTTTGGGCCCTATCTTGGCACTTTATAGGTAATAAGCGCCGGTATAGGCCCCTAGTTTTTTTATTTTATTATATAATTTAATTCAGCTTTTTTAATTTCATTCTTTTTTAAATATCATTTAGGTATTTTTTTTTATTTTTTTGGGTCCTATCCCGGAGCTTTATATGTAAAAAGCGTCGTAATAGGTTTGGCGCGTTTTACCCAAACTTTTTATTTTTCCCTCCTCGTCTTCCTCTTGTCCCCTCTCAGAAATCAGAATCTCAACACCCAAAGCTCAACCCGAAGCCCTCAAACCCGTTTTACTCCCTTAGCTCGTCTTCCCAAAGCTCACAACTCGCCACTGTTCAAACTCCCTCTCACCTCCATCGTTGAAAGCTCGTCTCGCCGTTCAAACTCCCTCTCACCTCCGTCGTTGAAAGCTTAGCTCGCCACCATTTAAAATCCCTCTCACCTCCGTCGTTCTTCTTCTTCTTAGACCCCATTTTACTCCCAAATCCGTCAACCCCGGCCCACCATTTTACTCCCATTCGTCCCATTTTACTTGCAGATCTGTCAACTCAGCCCCGTCTCACAGTCTTCTTGCTTCGTCCTCTTCATAGGTAAGGGTTTAGAGTTTACAAACTCTCGAATTCCAACACTTTGATTTCTCTTTTTTTTTCTTTTTCTTTTGAGTAAGAGCAATTGCGATCGTGTTTTTAGTTTTGAGTACTGAAAATGGATGTAGATTGGACTAGACACTGTGAATTCGAAGTTGGGATAGGTTGGCATTTGCTAATTTGTGTTCAATTCATATCCATTGCTTAAGGGGTAGGATTTTTCTATAGTTTGAAAGAAATGAAGATTTGAGGTTTATATTTTGTGGTTGGTCCCCCCGGTAAATCTGTCACCTGATAATATAAAAGTTTGTAATAGATGCACAAGCTGATGTTATACAATACACTGTAATGTAGCATTTGAGCTTTTTGTTTTTTGCCTTTTTCTTTAAAGATGTTTAATCATTTCAATTTTAGTGTAACTTGGTTTGTGATTCTTGTGTTGATGCTTTAATTTTCTTCTCCTATTGTTATTTTCTTTTTTATCTATTTGGATGATGAGAGAAATTTGAGTTATGTTCAGTTAGGGGAAATTCAAGGTTTATGCTAGAAATTATGCTTCCCTTATGTTTGGAAGGTCGCATTAGTTCAAAGTCCATAATTCTGTCTTGAAATGTTATGTAGGTAGTAGATAGCTATTACATGGTTGGGGGAGTTAGAATGATGCTTAAGTAAGGTTTATGTTAAATTTAAAATTTCCTTTGGCGAGAGAAGTATCGGGTTACAGCTGAAAGAATTAATGTTGATTAACTTTATTTTAATTGTTAGGTTGATCTAATTATGTTATTTATATGTTGTAGGAATTTGAACAAGCATTTTTCTGGTCCACATTTTCATCCTCCACCAAAAGACAAGTCAGAGAATTCAATCAGGTACATTATATGTTATGTTAGGTGCTAAGACTACTGTGTGGTCGTTTAATTTACTTTTATGAAATGATTGCCTTGTGCAATTGGATTTGTGAGCTGTAATTGAGTTTTTCTGCCTGTGAATGTATGCTTTGTGATGAATTATGTTATGGTGGGCTATCTATTTTTATATTAAAAGAGAGGGCCTTGAGCCTGGGAACTTTCATTTTTTAGCCGTTATGCTACCGAATTTTTGTTAAAAGAATAAGGTAACATCGTAAGGTGGCTACCTAATGAGTAAGTCATGTAGATCGATCTTACCTCTACTTTCCTTTAGTAGGTTATAATGTTGGATCGGAAATGGATGTCTGTTAACCGATAGGAATTTATTGTTTACTAAGCACATTTATCATACAATTATCCATGTTTTGTTTGAAATTAATATATAATTGTGATGATAAATTGTGCTACTCCGTTTGGTGCAGTGAATAGAAAAATTTACAAATTTTCTCCCTCTTTTGTAGCATAAAGAAGGAGGAACAAACGAAGCGAAAATCAGAGTAAAAGGAAGCATGCTGGATAGGACACCTCGGCCATCAGAACAGGGTGCTAAGGCGACCCAGGACGCCTCGACCACCTGAACAGGGTGCCGAAGCGACTAGAGAAAAATCAGATTATAGATTTTGGATATCAGATTCAAAAATTAGGGCATTTTAAGACCAAGAAGACGCATAATTGAAGGGAGGACGGCATTTGGGACGAAATTGAGAGAGAGAAACGAACGGTGCAGAGAGAAAGATCAAATTAGGGCTTTAGAGGAGTCTGACGGAGCTAATCCAGGAGGCTTCCATAGGGTTCTTCTCTAGTCTCCTTATTCATTCGTCTTTTTTAGTAGTTGTAATCATGAATTGACTTCATATATTTGAATTCCTTTCAATTATGCGTAGCTAAACATTAGACTAGGGTCTCTTTGAACCTCTATATGGATTGATTTTGTTAATTTCCTTTCTGTTGGTTGTTAAATGTAATTCAGTTTTGTTTTTACCTTGCTTATATTTCAAAAAGTTCCTGATCAACACTTTACTTGTTCAATGATTCATCACTTGAGAGAGGGTGTTTTGTTGTAGAACTTAGGTAAAAGCATATTAGAGAGAAAACCTTTGTTGACAGAGAAGAGATTCATCTGTCAACCTAATATCATTAGAGTGAAATTGATGCTTAAACATGTTTTTGTTGATTCAATAGCATGAGAGTGTGAGAGTCTTTTGAACATGATTTTTCATAAATTCAATAGCATGAGAGTGTAAGGGTTTTGAAAGATAAAGATAAGATTTTTGACTCGAGAGAGCGTTTCTGATCACATTCGAATTTTAGACGAAGACTGAATGTATTAGATTGCCATTAGAAAGGGTAATTTGGTAGAAATCATGACAATAGAGGGGATAAGGAATCCTGGGTTTCATTTTCATCGTCTTAAAAGCAGTTTTCAAAGTTTGTTTGTTTGTTCCTTATCATTTTTGTTCAAAGCAGTACTTTTATTCAACTTAAGTAAACACAGAATTAAATTAGTTAACTTCATTAGATTAAACCATAGTCCTTGTGGGATCGATATTTTTATACTACGTGTGACCCGTACTCTTATGGGCGAACAATGTCTTGTGATCAACATTTAAAGGAATATATAGATGGAGCAAAAGAGTTCATTGAATTTGCTGCTGAGCAAGCAGAAAATTCTAACAGAATTATATGCCCTTATATGTCGTGTTTGTATGGAAAGCATCTCCGTCCTCTTGACTTGTTGGGCCATTTAATTTGTCATGGAATCGATCCGTCTTATACACGATGGACAAAGCATGGTGAGACCTATGAGTATTCGGACGGAGATCGGGTACCTAATGTTAGTAGCGCTTCAAATGTGGTTGACACAGACATGTTTGATGAGAGGGATGATCTCGAAGAAATGTTGAATGTTGTGGGTGATGAGGATCTTGAAATATTTCAGACACTGAAGAGCGATGTAGAGATGCCTTTATATGTGGGATGCAGCAAATACACCAGATTGCGTGTGGTGCTTAAATTGTATAACCTGAAGGCTTGATACAGTTGGAGTGATGAAAGTTTCACCGCGCTGCTGTCTGCCCTGCGAGATATACTCCCAAAAGCGAACGTACTCCCTTCAAAAACATACAAGGCAAAGTAAATTCTCCGGTCGACCGGTATGAAATATGAGAAAATACATGCATGTCCCAATGACTGTCTCTTATTCTAGAACTAGTACGCGTCATTGGAGAAGTGTCCTAAATGCAACACATCTTGGTATGGAAAGAAAGATAAAAGTCCTTCTAAAGTCTTGTGGTAATTTCTGATCATTGCAAGATTGAAGCGCATGTACAGTAATGCGGATGTTGCAAGACTTTTGAGATGGCACGCTGATGAGAGGATTAAAGACATAAAGCTTAGGCACCCCACAGATGCCCCCCAGTGGAAAAAAATTGATTACAAGTACCTTGAGTTCGGTGAAGAACCAAGTAACTTACGGCTTGCATTAGCAACCTATGGAATCAATTCGCATGGAGTTCAGAGTAGTACTTAAAGCACATGGCCGGTGATTCTGATGATATAAACCTCCCCCCAAATTTGATCATGAAACGCAAATTTATGATGCTTTCCATGCTTATTTCCTGGCGTAGACAGCCCGTCAACGATATAGACGTGTACTTGGATCCTTTAATTGAAGACCTGAAGCATATGTGGAATTCAGGTGAGATGGTTTTTGATGGCTGTAAGGAAGAAAGTTTTAAATTGAGAGCCATGTTGTTTGGCACGATAAATGATTTCCTAGCATATGGTAATTTTTCCGGATAGAACATCAAAGGATATGGTGCGTGTCCTATATGTGAAGATGATACTCATTCGATGCGACTGGAGCATTGTAAGAAAAACGTTTACATGGGACATCGGAGGTTCTTACCATTAAAACATCGTTGGCAGAGGTGGAAGAAGGCATTTAATGGGAGCTCAGAAGAAGGTAGGCCACCGAGGACACTGATAGGAGATAACGTTTTTGAAAAGGTGAACGCGTTGGAGAATGATTTTGCCAAGCCTGAAGAGCACCATGATTGAGTGTGCGGTGTAGTGCGCCCTTGGATCCGCCCTTCAAGAAAATAAGAACCAAGGGGATAGTGGAAGCTAACCCCGGGTGTCAATCTCAAGGAGCCTAGTGTAATTTGATTCCTAATAGCTAATATGCAAACTTGAGAAAGCGGGTAAAAAGCATTTTTGTTTCGTTTTAGTATGAAGTTTGGTATAAAAGTGTGGTGTGTTCAAAAGTCAAAGTGAAAGATTGGATTTAAAAAGTAAGATTTAGATGAAAATGGGATAAAGATCATTCTTGATGGATGAAAGCTTCGGGAATCATTGCTTCTAAATGTTTTTAAGGAGTTTAGTTGATTTTCTAAAGAACCCTAGAGGAACCCCTCTAGGCTAAGCTTAGGTTCATTAATTAATGCCGGAACCCCGCACATTACTTAATTTAACCTAAGTTGATGAAGTTCAAAATCAAGAAATAATTAATTATGAAGGACTCTTAATCCACAATTTGGGCCACCCCACAATTGCTCTAAATTTCTCTCTAAACCCTCATCCATTGATGGCCACCCATACAATAAATTAAGGCCTAAAGAGTGCTTGCCTAATGTCTCAACACAATAAATTAATTCTTATGCCATCTCCCTCAAGCAAATAACTTAACACTCTTAATCCATTAACCAAGCCACCTTGTATTAGCACATAATTTTCACAAAGAGAATAATAAAACTATGATCCCATAAATTTCATTAAACTCAAAGTTAATAAATAGCAATGTCAAGCATTTGAACAAGAAGGAAATAACATAAATATAGTTTCTAATCCCATTACAACATATAGAAATCAAGCACAAAACCAAATGCCATAAATACACTCCTAGAACCCTAGAAAAGCATAAATATAACAAATGGGAGAAGGATTAGAACTAGAAAAACTCCCCTAATAAGCTCCAATACTCATCCTTTGGCTCCCACCACCAAGAATGGTAGGGCCTAACTGCTACTCTCCACAGAAGAACCAACAACAAGGAAGGAAGGAAGGTGTGGAAGCCATGGATGGAAGGAAGGAAGGTGAGAAGGATGAAGATGAAAATGGAGAAGAGAGAGAGAGCTAGGGTTTTGGGGGTGTGTATGTGAACCAAATCTCCTAATGGGTTTTAATTTTTGGGCTTTATGTCCTCCAAGTCGGGTCAAGTGAGTGGGTATTGGGTTAGATCTGGATTGGGCCCAAAACTGAAGTGCTGATACGCTACATCGCGAGCCGTTTGCCATCAGCTCGCTGTGGCGAGCTACATTCTTCTCTGCCAAATTTGGGGCTGGCTCACCGTTAGCTCGCCACGGCTAGCCCCACGGCGAGCAAACATGTTCTTTGCCTTGAGACTTTTCTGTAATTTTCAAATTTTGGGTCCTTTACTGTAATTTGGGAATTTCAGAGTCCTTTTCTGCAATTTTTACAATTCACTCAGAAACTTATATTCCCCCCCTTTTTTTTTTGAAATTTTAGCTTTTAGCCCCAATTTCTCCCATTTCCAAGTATCCTTTTTCATCCGGGATCCATTCCTTTGGTCCTCAAGCGACCCTATAAGTAAATATATGATGGAAGAGGATCAAATAGCCCTATAAAATAATTAATACAAATTAATCTACAATTATGGCCAAATAATACTAATTTCACCCAAGAGTCTAAGATATTAAACAAGCACAATTGGACCAAATTTGCATCTTATTCATGTTAGAAGCCTCATTTTAAACACATAAAAACATACAAATCTAAGTATTTGTCAACGCCTTTTGCTAAAAAGGTGTTGACAAGTGGTTGGAACTTGCTAAAAACATCACATGCCTTATTTTGCAATTTTTGCAGCTTTTCAATTTTTCACATTTTTTTTTCTTTTTCACTATTTTTCTTCTTTTTGTATTTTTGTTTTTCTCTATAAATGGCATGCTTATAGGCAGTGGAATTTTTCAAACAACATAAGAAATGATGCAACTTTTCATATATTGGCATGTCAAATGCAAAACATCAAGTGAAGGGCTCAAATGGGGTGACAAATGGAAGAAGTGTTTATAGATTGTGTTTGGGATGTGAGGGTATGAAATGAATGCCTTTATTTTTCTTCATTACACTAAATGCAACAAGTTTTGATCAAGAATGCAAACAAGTTCTGGAGAATAGCAACAAGTGGATATCACACAAGAATAAACATTTAGGCTCAAATAAACCTCATGTCATGGCTAATCTCCAAAACTCATAAACATAGATAAACTACAAACAAGATTCAACCATAAAGCATCAATTCCAATCAACAAGGTTGCCAATCAAGAAGATTAATCAAAAGCATCAACAGCATATCCAAAAGCATGAAACAATTCCCATAATTGTCAAAACAAGTCCAAAAGTATCATGTCCGGTCCAAGGATAAACAAAAGTAGAAGTGAAGAAACGTTCAAAATTTTTCAATTTTTTTTTCAACTTTTTGAAGCTAAAAACATAGGCAAGATGCAATGATTTTCAACCCACTTCACCCACTATGAAGCACATCCCTCCCCCACACTTAATTCCTACATTGTCCTCAATGTAGCAAAAATATGGACATACCAATTTTAACTCAACTCTTGGGTGAAGTAGAAAGTTGTGAAGTCCAATTCAAGATTGAAGCACAACACGTCATCAATAACCAAAAGAAAAATAGGGAGAGGGCAAGAATGAGTCAAAATGATATACCAAAGGAATTTTCAAAGCATGTTGAAATTAAGTGTGGTGAGCAAGAAGCTTTTATTACTAATCCTAGGAATTTTAAAACAAATACAACTACTTTTCCTACTAGGTAAGTTTCCTCCCCCACACTTAGCTCAAAAACATATATATCAATTATCAAGCAAAAGGAGCAAGTAAAGAGGAAAGAAACAACCTCATGATCAAGGTGATTGAGATGGCTTATGGTAGTGCTTGAGCAAATGGCCATTGACTTTGAATTTCGATACGGTGGTGCCATCTAGAAGCTCAAATGCACCATAGGGGTAGGCTTGGATAACTTGGTATGTAAAGTCCTTCTTAATGATGTGCTTATCATGCATCATCTTCAACCAGTCCTTGTACATAAGCCCATTTTCATAGGCGTGCAACCGCAATTTCTCAAGCTCTTAGAGTTGCATCATCCTATTGGTTAAGGAAGACTCCAAATCGGCATTGCAGGCTTTGATAGCCCAGTAAGACTTGTGCTCCAACTCCATAGGTAGGTGGCAAGACTTCCCATAGACAACTCTAAAGGGTGATGTCCTAATAGGCGTCTTGTAGGCTGTCCTATATGCCCAAAGAGCTTCTTCCAATCGATCACTCCAATCTTTGCAAGATGGCTTCACTATCTTCTCAAGAATGTGCTTCACCTCCCGGTTTGAAACTTCAGCAAGCCCATTGGTCTGGGGATGGTAGGGTGTGGCAACTTTGTGAGTGACTCCATATTTGGCAAGTAGGGATTTGATGATCCGGTTACAGAAGTGTGTGCCCTGATTACTAATGATAGCTCTAGGGATGCCGTACTTACAAAAGATATGAGAGCGTAAGAACTTAGAAACAGTAGCGGCATCATCTTTCCTAGTTGGGATTGCCTTAACCCATCTAGATACATAATCTACTGCAAGCAAAATGTAAAAGAAACCACAAGAAGGGGGAAATGGTTCCATAAAATCAATACCCCACACATCAAAAACCTCACAAAAGTGCATGGGCCTCATAGGCATTCCATGCCTCTTAACCCAACTCCCAAATTGTTGACACTTCTCACAAGACTTACAATAAATAAATGCATCTCTAAACAAAGTAGGCCAGAAAAATCCATACTCTAACACTCTCCTAGCAGACTTTCTAGCACTAAAATGACCACCACAAGATAAAAAATGAGCATGAGTAAGGATAGAGTGGATCTCATCGTTTGGAACACAACGGCAGATGATCTGGTCACTACAAATGCACCACAAGATAGGCGGATCCCAGATGTAGTACTTGGCCTCCCTCTTTAATTTGTTAACCTGGAATTGAGACAAGGAAGAGGGAACCACATCAGTAGTAAGATAATTCACAAGATGAGAATACTAAGGCTTAACAGTGGCCAAGGCAAACAAAGCAGAGTCAGGAAAAGAATCAATGCAAAGATCAGAAGAATCAACTCCCCTTGTGTTGGGAGGCAAGCGGCTTAGATAATCAGCAACATGATTTTCAGCTCCGGCCCGATCCTTGATCCTCACATCAAATTCTTGCATTAGAAGAGCCCATCTCAGTAGTCTAGCCTTAGACTGGGGCTTTTGAAACAAATACCACACAGCTGCATGGTCAATGTATGCTACCACATAAGAGTTTATCAAATATTGTCTAAACTTGTCAAGCGCAAAAATCATAGCAAACAACTCTTTTTCAGTAGTGGTGTGATTAACTTATGCGGAATCAAGTGTCCTAAATGCATATGCCATGACCCTACAGACCTTGTCTACTCTCTGACAAAACCGCCACTAATTCAACGAAATAAATGCAAGTGCATTTAATACAGGTGGAATTAGTAGCGGTTTGAGCCGTGGTTTTTCCTCAAATCGCTACTATTAGTAGCGGTTATTACATAATCGCTACTAAATTGAATAGTTTAAAATGGCTCGTGCCTTTTAGAAAAGGCACGAGTGTAACATCCCAAAATTTACAAAATGGACATAAGGAATTAATTATGTTTTAGGGATATTATTAAAATATTAAAAAGAATTAAAATAAATAAATTTATGACATTAGGTATTTTTAATAATTTTAGGGCTTATGTTATGTAAGAAACAAAGAAGAATTAATTAGAAGATAAAACTCAATTTTGAGAAAAGGTATAACAAGGATATAGTTGAGATCTTAGAAGTGTACTTAGAAATGAAAAAGCCTTATAAATAAATTTATGAGGCCAGGTATATTTTTAATAATTTTTAAAGTTTATTTTCTTTATTAGTTCAGAGAAAATAGTTTGGAGAAAAATTTAAAGAAAGGAATATTTAGAATCTTGGGGTATTGATTATTAATTAAAAAGTCTTATAAATAAATTTAGGAATTAAAATATATCTAGAAAAATTATTTTAGGGACAGATTTAGGTCTATTTCTAAATGATAATGATAAATAAAATTAGGATCTTAGAGAAAATATAAATTGGCAAATTAAAAAGACAATATCTGCCCCTAATTAAAAATATTTTCAATTATAAAGGGAAGGGCAAGATAGTAAAATACCCATAAAAACAAAATATCCCATTCCTCTTTAAATATTAGCCACACACGTATATACAATTGAATAAAAAAAATACATACTCTCTCTCACTGAACACATACACACACATACACCTCCCCTGTTCCTCTCATCTCTCTCGTGCTCCCTCCGTCTTCGATTTCCAGCAGCGTCCCCGGCTTCCAGCGGCGGCGAGCGGCGGCGGAAGGCGGAGAGAAACACCCAAGGAGCTCTGATTAACATTGGGTAAGTTCTCCTTCTTCTTTCTTCTCTTCTGCGAGCCGATATCTGAGCGAATGGGGGGAAGATGGTTTGAATTTCTCTGACATTTTCTAGGCTTCTGAAATCATAGAAATGATGCTTGAAGATTGTTTTTGATATTTTGGGTGTTGATTTTGGGGATCAAAGTCGGATAGGTTCAAATTTTTCAGAAATCCTTCCCCTGTTACTATTCATGCGACGGCACATTTGGGGATTTCTGGGAATTTGTTGTTTTGAAGCTTGATTACTCATGATTTCCAAGAATTCTAAGGTGGTAGAATCGATTAAAGGGTGACTCTGAAGTTAAGGGATTTCTGAAGCATTTTTTCCTCTTCCCTGTTCTTGTTATTCCGACAGCGATTTAGGGAATTTCTGGGTGTGATGAATGAATGTTTGATTAATCATGTTTAGAAGTAAGCTTAAGCACTTCAGGTGAATGGAATGTGTGAGTTGATGAAGTTGGAATTTTGTTGTTTTCCTGTCTCTGCTGCCTGGCCGAAATGAAGGAAAAAGGAGGAATTTTGGATGTAATATGTATTTGTAATTGGAAGATGTGATAAGTGACTAGAATGTTTGAATCAACAAAATTTGGAATGGTTGAATTCTTGTTCTCCTTCTTGTTTCCCCTGTTTCTGTTCGGTCAAGAAGTATAAAACACCCATTGGTATTTTGTTTTGCTCTGGGAGATGGATTGAAATTGGTTTATGTGTGATGGATTAATGTTAGGATGGTATATGTGCAATTCTTATTTTTCTGATGCTCTGACCGGCAGCTGTGATGGAGGAAAGAAGAGAAATTTAATGTGCAATTGTGATGATTTTTCTTACCGTGCACTGCCATTAGATTTCTTGTCTTGTTTTCCCTTGTTCCTTTGAATTTCTGCTTTCCTTGTGCTGCTGGTCCTGATGAATCAAAGTAGGATATTGTGGCTTTGTTGCTGATGTTGATGAAGGGATAACAATTGTTTGGGGTTGATTGTTGCTGGAAGTTGTTCGAATGTTAATTTAATGTAATTCTGTTCTGCTTAAACTGAATTGCTGCTTTGTATTAGTTCGAAGGATAAATCTGTTTTAATTGCTATAGGAAAGATAACTTGAATAATTGATGTAAAATAAATGTTCCTTGTAGGCTTGATTTCTGCTTTGATATGCTCTGGCCATGTAATTGATTGGGTGTAAATCTGTTCTGAAATTCTAATGGTTGGTTGACTAAATTAAATAGATACTTGGTGTTGGAACAATTTCAATGTTCCCTAAATCTATTGGATTATTGTTGTCTTTGATTGATCCTAAAATAATGGTGATGTTAGTTTAATAAGAATTAAGTTAAGAGAAGTAAGAAGTTGGAATGATTGTTCTTGGATTTGTTGAATTTGATTTGAAATGTAAATTGAATTGAAATTATTGGTTGGTGTCTAAAGATTAGTATGTTTAATATTTTAATATGTTTATAGGATTTAAAGCTAAGAGTTAAAGGGATGAAACAAGTAACTAAAGATGTTAGAATTTTAAATGTGTTCTTGTTAGTAATTAAGGAACCGAAATAGAGTTTAGCATGTATAATCGAAATTCTTTTATGTAGAAGTTTTGGTTTTAATTAAATAAAAGTTGTGTTACTTTGCTAGATTATGTTGAAATCTTGAGGAGGTATAGTTTGGATAAATAAAAATTAATATTGTTAACTAAGTTAAATGAGGGGAGCTTAAAGTTTAAAGAGAAGTTAATTAGAGATTTATGAATAATTAACTAAGGATTAGAGATTTCAAATGTGTAAATAATTATTGTGAATATAATTAAAAACTTATGGCTCTTTTGTTGGGTATGTGTAATTAATTCTTGGAATGTATGACTAGTAGATCAATTGTTGTTGTGAAGAATTTAGAAATTCGTAAATAAAAATGGTTGGAAATTTATAATTGTTTAATTGAATTATTAGTTAATGATATTATTCTGAAAATGAAATTCCTAGCTCATTTTGTTGGGATTGTTAGATGTGGATACCTAAAGGGTGATTAGATTTAAGTATAAAGTAAATAGTTGTATGGTTTACTAAGAATTTAGAAAGTAAATTGGAATAAGAGAATAACTGATTGATAAGAAATGCAAGTTTAATTTAAAATAGTAATGACATTCTTATGTTTGTATTGTATATACAAATTAATGGTTGTGCAATATTGGCTAATGATGGTGTAGTTAACCATTTAGCTAGGAATTTAAATTTAATTTAATAGTATTAGAAATAGAAAGGGGTAGCATGATAGGAATGTGAGAGACGTTTAATTATGATATTTAAGATTAGATATTAATGTATTATTTTGTATCATAAATATTTATAGGACAAGATAGTGGGATTGAATCCCCGAGTACGAAGAGATAAAGGAATTTAGTGAAGGTTAAGCGCAATAATCAGGTAGCAGTTATTTCATTACATTAAAAGAATTGCATGTATTATTTTGTAATATCTGTTTCAAGTTTACATTATGCATGAAGGTGATAAGCCTTGTTAATTCCTGCATAGAGTTTATGGAATATTCCAGGCTTAGGTGGGTCGCTCCCCCTTTGCCAGATCAGTTAGTTATAACTTTAAATGTTATAACGAGAAATCCTGCAGGTGAGGCCTCCACTAGTTAACGAATATATTGTTAATAGTGGCTGGTAGAGCATTGAGCGCAGGAAGTATGTATAATTGTTTTATTTGTTCAGGTTTATGAAATTAATACATGCCAATGCTAGCATGATAATATAAGTTAATGAAAGAAACTGCTATTGGGATTACCAATCTCACCCCCATCCCCAAACATTTTTCAGTAACGCAGGTTTGAAAGAATCTAGCTGGGAGATAGTGAGATGATTAAGATGAGGCAGGAATGCTAGAAGAAGACTAGATGAAGAAATTAAGTTTTATAATTTGAAAAGTAAGATTATTGTATATAATGTAAAATTAAATTATCAGTAGAAAGTATAAACATTAGAGTTGTATAAATTTATTAAGAGATTTAAATTTTCTTAAGTATTATGCATTAAGAATAGTTACCCCGAGAGGGTTAGCGTACTTTTAATTGTTTTAGTAACCACTTTATTTTATAAAGAGTTTTAAGTTATTTCAATTTGTCTGAAAAGCCCATTCCAACCAACAGAGGGTTGGTCTAATGTTTTAAAAGAAAAGTTTAAATTTTTACGTATTTTTGGGCTTCTGACATTAGAAAGTGGTTATAATTCAATTAAAAGGCTATAATATAGTAGTAAAAGTCCAGGCGTTACAACGAGCCTTTATTTAGGAGAAAGCGACGTGACGTGACTTCGACGAGAAACAAGAGGCTTGTTTTGTGCTATATTCCGTCAAAATCATGGTGAAAAAGGGTGATCGCAATAAGAGGCATATGACCGCTAAACAAGAGGAGGCTGAGGAGCGGCTTCGTAAGGAACTGGCTGAGCAGGCCAGAGGGATCGTATAGAACAAGAGCGCATCCATATGCAGAACCAGCCGATTCCAGAAGATGTAATCAACGCATTCTGGAGTGGGGGAGAAAAATTCGAAGAGACTGGAGGAGGAGCGGATTTTTAGGATATGGCACGTTGGTTGGACTCTGAGGAAGATGAAGAGGCGGGACGCCCTCAACGATCCGCCGGAAGGTCCACCGGTTACGAAGTACAAGTTCAAGGTAAGGAAATTGAATTTTTATTGTTTTTATCAGATAATTATAATTTTTTATCGCTCATTAAATTGAAATTGTTCCCTAAATTTTACAGACCCTTCTAGTAGCATAAGTGATAAGAGGTTGACGGTGCAAGATGCGATGAACCTTCCGAGCGGGCACAGAGTTAAAGTTGAGTGGGACGACTTGACCAAATTACCGGTAGGACAAGGGAGGCAACTGTACTCGAGGTTCGTCGGGGTGTAGGCCAGAATTACCAGCGATTCCTGATTGACGCTTTGGACTGGATGAAGATTGACGCGAACTTTAAAAAGTTCTCGTAGAACGAAATTGTTAAGGTTGGTTGAACTAACTGTGAGCTTATTTATTGTTTATTATTTATTATTATTACAATGTGATTTTAATTAATACTATAAGAAATATTCTTGTTATTATTTATTTTTTATTTTTTATTATTTCTTATTTCTTTTCTATTATTATTTGAATTTGATTTTAATAAATACTATAAGAAATATTCTTGTTATTATTTATTGTTTATTATTTATTATTTATTATTTCTTTTATGTTATTATTTGAATTTGATTTTAATAAATATTGTAGGAAATTTATTTCTTATTTCTTTTATGTTATTATTGGAATTTGTTATTATTTATTATTTTCTAATTAAACATAGTTAAATTTAATATTTTACAGAGGAAGTTTGATGTGAGGGACAGCCGCAAGAATTGGACAGAATCAAAGATGGGGGATGGTTGGAAGAACAAGCGGTTGGATCTGTTCAAAGCAAGAGATCAGATGGGGAGTAGGCCGTTTCAGGAGTTGGTCGATGATGTCCCTGGTGGCGTCCCTGCTGATGCGTGGGAGAGATATGTGGTTTGGAGGAGGGAAGACATAGGGAAGGTATAATGAATAATATTATTGAATTGATATTGAAATATCATATTGAAGAAATATTTTTGAGTTACTGGTGATTATTTAATTTTATTTTACGTTAACAGAAGAGGTCGCAACAAGGTCTTGCCACGAAGTCGCATAAGAAGGTTTATCATACGGCTGGGACGAAGCCGTTTTCGGTTGGTTACAAAGAGATGGTATGAAGGAATGAAGCTTTGTTGTTTAATTTAAAAATAATTTATCTTTATATATTAATAACTATTTGTATCTTAATTTTCAGGCAGAAGAAGCTGCGAAGAAAGGGCAGAAGGCTACCTACGGTCGTTTCTACCAAATAAAGCACAGACACGCCGACGGGAGCCCAACATCCAGGGAGACTGAGGAGCAAATTGTAAAATTTTTATTTATTTATTTTTATATTATTATATTTTTAATAACAACGACATTAAAACAAAATTGTAAATATGTTTGTGTGTGCAGTCTAGGATTTCACCCTGGCTAGATTCGCGGGATGGGATTCAGAGCTCGATCTACGGTGGTGTACGGCAGGTCAGGCGACCTAGGCAACGCCCAATCTACAGCTTCGAGCCAACCATCAACAAGTGGCCCGATTAGGAGAGACTAGAGTATGAGGCTCAAATGAGGGAGAGACTTACTCATGAGATTACGGAACGGGTGACTGATCAGGTGTAGGACCGACTGGACTCCTGGGTGCAAACCGCCAATAGCACGCTCGAATGGATACAGCGGAGGTTCGACCCAGATAGATCTCCTTTGCGGGTACCACTACCTCCACGTCCACCGAAGCAGCCTCGCAACCGTTCTCCGGAGCATCAAGATGACGATCAGCCTCCTGCCTAGCTCTAGGGTCTTTTTCTCATTAGAATGTTTTTTGATTTCAGGATTTCAGTTGAACATTTTTAAATTTAAATGTTTGTTAATTTGAATATTTGTTGTTCAAACATTTCATATTTTCAATATTGCACTTCTTTGGCACAAAATGCACAATACGAATCTTGACACGTAGAATTCTCTTCGAAACTCACAATCCTTTCCTCCCATTCCCAACACCATCTCTTCCACTAATCACTGATTCTTAGTGCCGAAGCATTCTTGTTTCTTCAAATGTAGATGGAAACATATGAAGCAGAACGATATATGAGAAATTAAAGAACTTCCCATTTTCTCAAACCTTGCATCCAAAGGCCACAATCTCATAATAATTTTCCCAAAACCTCAAAATGTTACCTTCACAGATAAGAATCACCATATGGCACAACCCAACAGAACAATGGAAAACCTGGGAAGAAAGGCTTCATGGCAAGTTCGAACATTTATGGAGAAACGCCGGAATACTCGAAGCAGTGAAAGCTTCCCCATACCAAACAGTAAGAAGCGATGGTTTGATTGTTGGGCTTGCACAAAAGTGGCATTATGAGAGAAACACATTTATGTTCTCTTGGGGTGAAGTTACAATCACATTGGAAGATATAATGATTTTTGGGGGTTATTCTGTAATGGGGTCCTCTGTTTTTTAAAATAACATTTAAAAAAAAGAGGAAATTTAGTGGCGGTTCTGAACCTCCACTAAGTCTAAAGTGTTAGTGGCGGTTCTGAACCTCCACTAAATGTAACGCTCAGACAAATGCCACCTGTAACCGCCACTAACCTCCACTAAATGTAATGCTCAGACAAATGCCACCTGTTCCTATTCCAACAGCTTGATTGAGTTAGTTGCGGTTTTGTAACCGCTACTAAAGGCTAGATTTCATTTTTATAAGCCCTTGATCCTTTCCAATTCATTTTCACATTTCATTCAACCTATTAAGCTCTTTCTTTCTTTGATAATATCTTCAGTCATATGATGGATAAATCTTGGATAAACTTGCCACGAACGTCCCCCCGCTATATGGTTGGTGTTGACCACTTCTTAGATTTTGCTTTCAACCGCACTGTGTTAACAATCAGATATTGTGTGTCCTTGTCCGAAATGTAAATTTAAGAAGTGGCATCCCAGAAATATTGTGCGTGAGCATCTTATACTGAAACAATTCCCATCCAATTACACATTCTGGGGTATTCATGGCGAGAACGATGATGGTGGTGGTGAAGTAGTTGCTGGAACATCTCAGGTTGGAATGCAGATCAAAGATGATGATGACGACGACGATCATGTGCATCCATTTAACGATGTTGTGCATGATGCTTTCGGGGTGTAAGGTGACGGCATCGAGAGTCAGGAAGGGGTTGAAGGACCACTCCCGGAGTTTTTCCAAAATGAAGCTGCAAAGAATTTTTTCGACCTTATGACGGATTCAGATAAGCCATTGTTTCCAGGTTCTACTAAAAACTGCCTCATTTTGTTTCTAGTTTTGTCACATAAACGTTCGTTTTAGACTAAGAATAATGTTTATTTAGGGTGTAGTAAATATTTGAAACTATCATTTCTTGTCAAACTCTATCATATCAAGTGCTTGTGTGGCTTCAGCGATAAGGGGATGTCGATGGTATTAGAATTATTGGGAGATGCATTCTCTCAGGCAGAAATCACACCTTCATTCTACAAAGCAAAGAAGACTATTAACAAGTTGGGATTGAACTACACTAAAATCCATGCCTGCCCGAATGATTGTATGCTGTATTGCGGAGAAGACACCGAGTTGGACAGATGTGACAGGTGTAATTCGTCTCGGTACAAACAGGCAAAGAAGGGTCGAATAGCAACCAAGAAGCCTGTAAAGATTCTCAGATATTTCCCCCTGACACCACTACTTCAGAGGTTGTATATGTCTTCCAAAATGGCTGAGCACATGCGGTGGCATTCATCAGAGCCCAACGTCGATGGGAAGTTGAGACATCCTAGGGATGTTGAGGCTTGGAAAGTGTTTAATGCTCAATTTCTGGAATTCTCCAGTGACCCGAGAAATGTCCGCCTTGCTCTCGCATCAGATGGGTTCAATCCGTTCGGGAATCTTAGCACTACGTACAGTATATGGCCTGTGGTATTGATACCGTATAACTTACCCCCTTGGATGTGTATGAAACAGAGCTCATTCATTCTTTCGATGATTATTCCGGGGAAGAAAGCTCCTGGAAACGATATAGATGTCTACCTTCAACCGTTGATACAGGAGTTGAAGGAACTTTGGACCAACGGAGTTGAGACGTATGACGCTTACAGTAAGACGCTCTTCATACTCCGTGCGTCGTTGATGTGGACAGTGAGCGATTTTCCCGGACTTGGCACATTGTCTGGTTGGAACGTGCATACAGGCAGAGCTTGCCCCAACTGCAACTTTGACCAAGACTCGGTCTGCCTTCCTCACAGTCGCAAGTGGTGCTTCATGGGTCATCGGTGGTTCCTTCTTGGAGGTTATAGGTTCCGGCTGCAGAAGATTAGATTTAACGAGCAGGAAATGAGGGATCCTCCTATATTTTTGTCTGGCGCAGATGTTCTTCAATAGCTTGAAGATGTTCACGTAGAGTTCGGGAAGAAAGACGACGTTCAGCCTGGGGGAAGAAGGGGACGCAGCCAGTCCCAGGGGGAAAAAGTGCAACAATGGCGAAAAAAGAGCATTTTCTTCAAGCTCCCTTACTGGAAATCTAATCTACTTCGCCATTGTCTTGATGTCATGCACATCGAAAAAAATGTGTGTGACAATATTTTGTACACTTTACTGAACGAGTCCGGAAAGTCCAAGGACCATCTCCAAGTAAGGAAAGATCTGATGGCGATGGGAATACGTGAAGAAGCATGGCAGGATGAGAATGACAAGTTTGCCCCAGACTCATTCACACTGACAAGAGCCAACAAGGAAGTCTTACTCTCCACACTTAAGGACATTAAAGTCCCTGATGGTTATTCAAGCAACATCTCAAGATGTGTGGACATGCACTCTAAGAAGATTGCTGGGTTAAAAAGCCATGACTGCCACGTTTTGCTCCAGCAATTCCTACCTCTGGTAATTAAAAGCACACTGCCCCCGGAGGTGTCTAATGTTTTGGTTTATTCAGTTCTTTCTACCAACGGTTGTGTGCAAAAGTTTTGGAAAAAGCAGAGCTGAATCAATTGCAGGAAAAAATTGTTCTAACGCTCTGTCATATGGAGATGATATTTCCCCCGTCTTTCTTCATGGTCATGGTCCATCTCACTGTACACCTCGTTCAAGACGCAAAGATGGGTGGTCCGGTTCAATACCGCTGGATGTATCCCATAGAGAGGTCCATTGATTCATTTTTCCAGCGGTTTCATGATTTTGTTTCAGTTACCTGATTGTACTTGTAATTACAGATACTTGGGGAAATTGAAGTCGTACGTGAGGAACAAAGCATCTCCAGAGGGTTCTATAGCAGAGGGTTATTCTGGTGACGAGGTGTTAACATATTGTTCGCGCTATTTTGATGATGACATCAAGACTTCATTCAACCACCCTCCTCGTGTCGATGACAGCCCCACTAATGTCCAGTCACCTTCCAACACATTATTCCCGCCAGTCGGAAAGTCAGTTGGAGGAAGTCGGTATTACAGGCTCACTCCCACTAAGAGGTTGCAAGCACACAAACATGTCATGACAAATTGCCCTCAAGTGGAGCCCTACATTCAGTAAGAATTCTAACCCTATATACACGTATCATGTTTTTTTTTATTTCTAAACCACATAACCCTCTGATATGTTCCATTGGAATTTAGGGATTTCTGCCGCTATTTTAAACGCCAACTACGAAGCCGCACAAGGTCCTCTGCCAAGGTGGATAAAAAGGTCCATCGAGAGTTTCCGGATTGGTTTGCACAAAGGATACTCAATGACAACAATCCCCATGCATCTGATATGATAAATCTAGCAACCGGTCCACTCGACCATGTCAGGAGATATACGGCATACAACGTCAACGGTTTCAAGTTCTGCACTGTTGCAAGGGATGAAGGTTCTCTCACCCAGAATTCCGGAGTCTTTGGCACATTTGGGACAAGGAGTTATGCCAGCTCATGGGATACAGACATGCAATTTGGAGGCGTATCATACTATGGAAAGCTCGTGGACATCATCGAGCTTAACTATCAAGGTCATTTCACCGTGCCTCTCTTCAACTGCATGTGGGCAGACACCAGAACTTCTCGAGGCATTACCGTGGATAGCTTGGGCATCACGTTCGTCAATTTCTTGAGGCTCATCCACACAGGGGAAGTGGCAGATGATGAGCCGTATATTCTTGCCTTACAGGCGCAGCAAGTATACTATGTGGAAGATCAGACACACAAAGATTAGCACATGGTGATTCATATGAAGCCGCGTGACCTCTACGACATGGGTGACAAAGATGATCTAAAACTAGGCAGCCAGCATTTTGAACCTGAAAACTTCGACAACCTCATTAATGAAGAAGACGGTCATTTACCAGTAGTTAGGTGAGGATTTTTACTACAAATAATTTAAACAAATTTCAACACCATTATCAATAAAAATTTATATATTTGTTTATTTTCTTTTTAGGCCGGAGCAAGAAGAAGATGATTGAAGCAGCCAACCACAATTATTTTGTATTTTGTAAAATTTTCATAAAAATGTGTATCAAACGTTCATATATCATATTTTTTTTAATGTAACTTGAGCTTTTTTTTAATTAATAACAACTAGTAGCGGTTCCCGAACCGCCACTAATTCTGCGGACAAATATTAGTGGCGGTTCCAAAACCGCCATTGAAGGCTTTTTATGCAGTTTATAACCGCTGCCCAAACCGCCACTAAATCCCGCACCGAGCACTATAAATATCCACCCCTCCCCTCATTTTCCTTCACACATTCATTCAATTCCTTCTCCCTCTCCTTCCAATTTGTCCCTAGACTGACCGCCAATGTCTTATTTTTTGTTTTGTACACAATTTATCTTATATTTCTTTTTATTTTAAGTGTTTGATTTTCTATTCTGAATTTATTTGTTTGCTAATATTTTTTTTTTCAGGTTACAATATCGAATTATTTCTCATTTTTAGTGATAAAAAAGTTTAATTTATTATTCATAATATTGTTACAACAAACATAATTAGTTGTTTATTTTTAACTATTTCTTATTTTATTGTTTGATATATGGTTTTCTTATACATATGGTGATTGTTAATGTAGTTGAGAATTTTTTTTTATTTTAACAATAAAAACCTTTTGAAATAGTCTAATTTATTATCAGTATTTTTTCAATACATTTGATCATATAACATTAATTTTTGAATATCTGATCTGGACTTTTTTTTCATCCTTAAACTTTAGTAGCGGTTTTGAACCGCTGGTCAAACCGCCACTAATAAATTGGATCAATTCTTTTTATTTTTTATTTTTTTTCTTTTTCTTTTTCATTAGTGGCGGTTTGAAACCACTGATCAAACCGCCACTAATAAATGGGCCCAATTGTTTTTAAATTTTTTTCTTTTTTATTAGTAGCGGTTTGGAACCGCTGTTCAAACCGCCACTAAGTTGACAAATCAAATTTTTCTGACATTATTCTAATTTTTACAGTAGAGGCGGTTTTGTATTATTTAGTAGCGGTTTATAAAACCGCTACTAATTAGTGACGTCTTTGACTTTATTACACGCAGTTTCAATAACCGCCAGTAAATGTTTGTCACGAGTGATTTAGTGGCGGAAATACAAACCGCTAGTAAAATGTTAGTGGCAGTTAGGGGTGGAAATAGACCAGGCCTGGCCTGGCCTGGTCATAAATAGGTCTGGCCTGTTGTATAGTTGATTGGCCTAAGCCTGGCCTGAAGCCTGTAATAGGCCTTTTCTTTAGGCCTGAGCCTGGCCTGTTCATAGACAAGGCCTGGCCTGAAGCCTGTTAAAAGGCCTGTTATGATAAAAAATAGTATGATACACAACAACAATGCAAAAACACAAATCTGATGCAAAAGCAACAAGATTTTAAAAGACAAAGGAAATACAAAGTAATAAAACACATACATGAGAGTCAGTGAAAAGTGAGAGCACGTAGATAAGAATGGAGGCGTCGCTGAAAGCGAGTGAAAAAAAACCTAGATACATACATGCGTAATTTTATTTCAAATTAAGGGTATAAATGTAACGTTACTAAGATATTTTTTTAAAATATAACATGCATAGGCCGGCCTGTTAGTCCTAATAGGCTTTTTTAAAAGGCCTGGGCTTGGCCTTTTAGTTAAATAGGCTTTAAAAAAAGCCTGAGGCTGGGCCTGTGGCCTGTTAAGCCTGAGCCTGGACAGGCCTGGAATAGGCCAAGCCTAAGGCCCCTGTTAAGGGCCTGGCCTGTTTCCACCCCTAGTGGCAGTTAGAACCGCTACTAATCACCCTTCATAACCGCTACTAATACACGCTTTTTTTGTAGTGTTTTGTAACCGCTACACAAACTGCTATAATACCCGCCTACACAGCTATAAATACCCACCCTTTCCCCTCATTTTATTGAACCTCACAAACCATTATTTCCTTCCCTCTTCCCATTTTTCCATCTTTGTTTTGTAGTTCCATCATTTTTTTTCATCTCTTCTTTTCTTCTTTTAATTTTATCTATTATATATTTGTTCATTCTAATTCTAATTGTTTAATTAAATTTTCAATTTTATTTATTTACTAACTCTTTTTTTAGGTCTAAATATTGATTATTATCTAATAATACTGTTAAATTAAATTATTATTTATAATCAATTTTAATAATACTATTTAATTATTTATTTTACATAAAATTTCAGATATATTCATTGTGAAAATATGATAAAAATTCTATATGATTGTTTTAATTACAAATAGTTTTCAAATATATTTAATAAAATAAAAAATGTTTTTTGAATATTTAAATCGAATTTGAAAATGTATTTTTTTATAAATTATTTGAACTTAGTGGCGTTTCAATAACTGCCACTAGCCTTTAGACTATTAGTGGCGGTTTGACTGGTGGTTTAAACCGCCACTAATTCGAACACGCGGGTAAATTTAAATTTCGAGTTAGTAGTGGTTATGAATCGCTACTAATATCCAAAGTTCTAATTTCATATTCAGGGGCTATTACTAGCGGTTCTAAAACCGCCACTGTGCTATAGCCAAATGTGAAATTTTTCAGTCTTCAATTAGTGACGGTTGTTTGTTTCCGCCACTGAATTACTAGCAGCATTGACCATAGTAGAAGCGGTTCTAATAACCACCAGTAAATGTTAGCCATAGGTGTTTTAGTGGCGGATTGAAGAACTGCAAGTAATGTCTTAGTGGCAGTTAAAACCGCCAGTAATCACCCCTTTTAACCGCTGGTAAATGCCTCTTTTTTTGTACTGTTCATCCCGTCTAGACCAATAAGCTTTAGAATTTTACATAGAACATGATGAAGAAGTTTAGTAATGTCCTTGTTGTAATAAAGTCACATACACACAAATTATAATCTCTTTCAACAACAAAAATATTAGTGACCTTTTAGTTTAATCTACCCTCAATACTCATCTCTTTAAAGTCACAATATACTAGGAGTCATACAATCATGTTAGGTATATTGAAACTTCATTAATAACAAAACATTGAACTAAACCTTAAAAGTGGCCAGCATGCATAGAAATAAGATAAAAAAAACTTATTACTACTTAATTTTCCATAGAACATCATAAGAAAGTTTAGTACTGTCCATGTTGTGATAAAATCAGATAAACACAAATTATAACCCTTTTAAATAACAAAAATATTATATTGACCTTTTATGTTAATCTACCCTCAATAGTCATCTCTTAAAGTTACAATATACTAGGAGTTATATAATCATGTTAGGTATATTGACACTTCATTATTAACGAAACATTGAACTAAACCTTGAAAACGGCCAGCATGCATAGAAATAAGATAAAAAACTTATTACTACTTAATTTTTCATTGAACATCATAAGGAAGTTTAGTAATATATGTCCAAGTTGTAACAAAATTAAACAAACACAAATTATAACCTCTTTAAATAAAAAATTATTAGAGTGACCTTTTAGTTGTAGTTTATTTGGTACTCCCTCCGGTCCTAAATATAAGATCACTTTGACTTTTTTTTGTGAAAGTTAAGGAAGCAAATTAAACAACTGAATTATAACATATGTCTTATGAAATTAGATTATATGTTAGTTTATAAGTAGAATAAATTTGTTTTGAGGAAAAAAGATTTTTTTTGGGACTGGAACTACTTTTTTTTGAACTAGAAAAAAAAGTCAAAAAAGTTAAATTGGTCTTATAATTAGGACCGGAGGGAGTATTATTTAAATAGTTGTTGCAACATGAGGGATTAACATCTTGCTAAATAATGAAATTTCTGCACAGCTTAGTACAATTTAGGAAACAAACTATGGTTGATGCAAAATTTATTGCACCATGAGATCATGGTTATACTGTTTCCACAAATGTAGTTATTGAGGGGCAATAACATTAAAACAAAGTCAACGAAAATATCATGATCATCAACCAAGTCAACCCGCCAACGATTTTTCAATAAATTTTTTTTCTTATAACTAACTTAAAAAATCTACACAGTGTCTCTTGATCTCTTTTTCCCTTTCATTCTTCCTCTTAATAGTCTCTATAAAAAGGGTATTAAGGATATATATTAACTAATTTTAATTGATACTCTCTCCATTCCTAATTATATAGATCTATTTATCAAATTTGATTAGATTAAGAATATTAGTTAGGTTAGTTAAAGTCATATGACACCTAATTAAATTCTTTTATTCTTACCCTCATTATTGAGGAGCATTAATATGGATAATTTATAGAAAATGTGAGGAAAAAAATAGAAAGCAACTCTATATTTAGGGACAAACACACCTCCCTAAATTGGTTATATATTATGGAAATAAGGGAGCTAGTAGTTTATTTTGTATTATTTGAATAGTTATTTTTTGAACTGAATTATTTGAATAGTCGTTGCAACTTGAAGGAGTAACATATTATTAAATTCACATGAAGTTTCTGCACAGCTTAGCACAATTTTTTTTTTTAAAAAATAAACTATGGTTGATACAAAATTTATTGCACAATGAGATCATGGTTTTACTGTTTCCACAGATTTAGTTAATGAAGGGCAATTACATTAAAACAAAGCCAAAGAAAACATCTATCTTAGAAAGTCACACATAATTTTTTTCCACAAAAACGTGTGGCAAAATTAAATGTAACCACTGGGTCATCAACCAACTCAACTCGCCAACGATATTTCAACAATTTTTTTTTTTTGCTTAAACTAACTTGAAAGATCTACACAGCTCACTATAGCAAGCTCTTGATCTGTCCACCTAGCTACTACCACATGGGGTTTCTCAGTTCTTCCATGTCAATAATCCTTTTCTTCTTGGCTTGGATTTTCCTATGTTCCTCATCTTCCATGGGAAATTTGTTCTCTCTATCCGTGGAGAATCCAGAACATGTTATCAAGTCTGAAAATGGAAATTTCACAGCCGGGTTCCATGGCGTTGGTGAGAATGCTTTTGCTTTTGCTATTTGGTTTACTGAACCTCATCAAGACCAAAACGTGACTTTCACTTGGATGGAAAATCGTGATGTATTGGTGAATGGGAAAGGCTCAATGCTTACCCTTCGAAGAAATGGAAATATGGTCTTGAATGATGCTGGTCAGGTCGATGTTTGGTCTACAGACACAACTTCGTTTCAACGTCCAGAATTGATTCTGAAAGATGATGGTAATCTCGTTCTTCTTGAGTACCCAAATAGTAACATTTTGTGGCAAAGTTTTCTTTTTCCAACAGACACACTTGTTCCTGGACAAAAGCTACCAAAACATGGTAGCCTTGTCTCCTCCCAAAGTCAGAGTAACCACTCTTCAGGTTTTCATAAGCTATTTTTTGATAATGATAATGTTCTTCGCCTTCTTTACGATGGCCCTAATCTCTCTAGTATTTACTGGCCACCTCCATGTAACCTACCAAAGCAAAATGCAAATCGCTTTGTGTTTTCTCGATTCATATGGTCGCATCACTTCAACTGATAATTTTACTGTTGAGACATCAGATTATGGCCTTTTGCTTCAGAGGCGATTAACCATTGACAGTGATGGTAACGTGACAAATCCTTGGATTTGTATGCTTTTGTGTGTTTAAATTGAGGTAATTAGCATAATTGAGATGCAATATTGGTCCATAAATGTTTAAATAATCATATAAATCGTTAGGTTAAAGTAGCATGAAAATAAAATTAATATGCCATAATTGAAGATCAATTAGCATTAGTTGATTTTTAGGGCTCTTTGATTCTTGTTTGGTGCATATTTTACTTGTAGGGTCATCCGAGGACCAAATATGAAGGACTCAATATGAGAAGAAGCAAGAAAATGGGGCTAGAAACTGAAATTTCAAGAAAAAAGGTCAAAATATGAGTTCTGGATAAATTGTAAAAATTACAGAAAAGGACCCTGAAATTTCGAAATTGTAGAAAAGGACCCTGAAATTTGGAAATTACAAAAAGGTCCTTCACCGTGACACCCCACGGCGAGGCCCCGATTCTGCAGAAAATCAGCATCTGATTTGGGGCAAACTGGGTCCAAACCAAAACACCCACTCTTAACCCGATTTGAGGACATATAAGGCACGAAATTGAAACCCTAAAGACAGATTTGGAGCCACCAAACACACACCAAAACCCTAGCTCTCTCATCCTCTCATCTCCATCTTCCATCTTCCACCTTCCTCCACCCAAATCTCCATGTCTCCTCAACCTTCACTCCTTGGTGCTGGCTTTCTCATGGAGGACATTAGCTAGGCTCCCTCATTCTTGATGGTGGGAGCCAATGGATGAGCTTGAAGCTTCAAAGGGGAGTTCTTGTTCTCCCACTCTCTCTTCCTTATGTTTAAGCATGTTTCTAGGATTCTAGGGCTTGTTTCTTCATTTGGTTGTAATTTTATTCCATATCTTTGTATGAGAGTGATGGAAACAATTTGTCTTGTTTATTTTCTTTGTATGGATGCTTGACATTGCACCTATTGACTTGAACATATCTTATTTGTATGGGTTCATCATTTAATATATGTTGTTAAAATCTTGTGCTAAATGAGGGTTCTTGTTTAGTGGATCATGGTGTCAAGTGTTTGTGTTTAGAAATTAGCAAGTAAATCTACTAATTGCTTGAGTAACATTGGACTTCAACCTATTGGGTTCAATTTATTGGTTGGGGTTCCACCAATGACTTGGGACTAATAGGTTAATCTTGTTGCAATACGGGGTTTCGGTTGTAAGATCAAGAGTTCCTTGCGATTAGTAGGTTTAATTGGTTTTGGATTTGTCAAATTGCATGAGTGGCATTGGACTTCAATCCTAGAGTCTTGGTTTATTATGTGGGATTCCAGTAATTAATTAAACCCTAGGATTAATTAAGTGGCAATTCGAGGTTCCGGTTGTTGGATTAGGAGCCCCTTGCAATTAGCAAATTCACTTTGATTTTGAGCTTAATCAACTTAGGTTAAATTAAGTAATGTGTGGCGTTCCGGCATTAATTAAGTTAATCTAAGCCTAGCCTAGAGGGGTTCCTCTAGGGTTCTTTTGAAAATCAACAATTAACTCCCTGAAAATCTTTTGAAGCAATGAATCCTGAAGCTTTCATTCATCAAGAATGATTCAATTTCCATCCCCCTCCAAATCTCACTTTTATCCTATCTTTATTTTACTTTTGAACATATCATACCTTTTGCATCTTTTCTAAATAAAAAACAAAATACAAGACTCTTTACCCGTGTTTAATAGTTTGCATACTAGTTACTAGGTCATCTTTTGCGTTAGGCTCCTCAAGCGAACAACACCCGGGGGTTAGCTTCCACTATCCCCTTGGTTCTTATTATCTTGAAGGACGGATCCAAGGGCGCGCTACACGCACACACACTCAAAAGTGGTGCTCTTCATAACGTCAGGGTCTATAGTCGAAGAAACTGGGAGGAAAAATGGAGTGTTTCATGGCAAGCAATTTCTGCAGGTTGCAACATTCATGGCGTTTGTGGAGAAAATAGTTTATGCAAATATGAACCTTATACTGGTAGAACATGCTTATGTCTTCCTGGTTACAGGTTCAAGGATCAAAGCGACCCGTCACTTGGGTGTGATCTGTAACACCCCAAAATTTCAAAAAAGAATTAATAAGGAAATATTTAGTATTATTTGATATTTAAAAAGTCTTATAAATAAATTTGAAAATTGAAGAGGAAATAAGAATGACAATATCTGCCCCTAGTTGAAAATATCTTAAGTTATAATCAAATGGGCAAAGTGGTAATTTGTTATTTAAAAATATCTTCCCATTTCCTATTTCTTTCCTTTTCCGTCGATATCACCATCTTCACTCTCTATTTTCTCTGTGTTCTCTCCCTCGATTTCTCTCGACTTTAGCGGCGTTCATCGGCGACGGTGACAAGTTTTGACGGTTTGAGGCTCCGACGACGTGTGAAATACCGTATTTGAGTTTAGGTAACTCTCCTTTTCTCACAGCCGGGTTCCATGGCGTCGGTGAGAATGTTTTAGCTTTTGCTATTTTCATGGTTCATTGAACCTCATCAAGACCAAAACGTGACTGTCACTTGGATGACAAATCGTGATGCATTGGATAATGGGAAAGGTTCAACGCACTACAAAAAAATAGGTAATTTCCGACAAAATTTACCGACGGAATCAATTCTGTCGGTAATTTATTTAATATTTTTTAATAATTACCGACTGAATTCCGTCGGTAATTTTTTAAAAATATTTTTAAAAAATAAGATTATTTATTTTGATTTATTAACTATTTTATATATAAAATAGTTAATAAATATATTTTATAAATATTAATACGTACATATATATATTTATTACAATTTAATTTTGAAATTTTTATTAAGTAATATGTTATTTATTACAAATTTAATTTAAATTTTTTTAATAATATATATAATAAAATAATTATTAATATGTAAATTATATATTAATAATTAAATATATCTCATAATGTATTAATTTAAATATAATGTAAAATATATATAAGATTAAATATAATTATATTAGTGGGAGTATAAATATAATTGTTTGCAAATAACACAAGATTGTTATAGTTCAACTGGTTAAGGCATCAGCACGCGCGCAGAAGGTCACGAGTTCGAGTAGCAACTCGCCACATTTCAGAGAATTTTAGAGCGCGACACGTGGCGGGCCAAGGGAACACAACGTGACAGAGTGCGAGAGGGGACACGTGGCAGGTAGGACATGTGGCATAAATAAAAAAATATTTTTAAAAATTTACCTACGGAATTCTGCCGGTAATTTTTACTAACAGAATTCCGTACCGACGGAATTAAATTTCCGTCGCTAATTTAATTAGGAACAGGGAAATTACCGACAGAAAATTTTCCGTCAATAACTGTCAGAAAAAAAATTACCGACGGAATTCCGTCGGTAATTCTGTGTTTTTTTTAGTGACGCTTACCCTTCGAAGAAATAGAAATCTGGTGTTGAACGATGCCGATAATTTATATTGGTAAAACTCAAGAGAGATTGCCATCATCATTGGAGCGCCATGCTAAATATGCTTACCCACATGTATATATCTGACTTAGTCAAGTTGCTTGATAAACATTATTCAGCTATAAAATTTGATGCTAGTCATTTATATTGGTTGTTAAAAGTTAAATGAAAGTCGGAAAAAAAATTCTGACTCTTCTTTATCATTACTGACATTGAGTTTCTCTATGTCGTCTCTCCCAGTCTTATATATGAGCAACATTATCTCAGAAGGTTGATCCTTTATAGTTTATATAACTACAATTTTAGTTCAATCTTAAAATTTAATATTCTACCATCAAGTGATTGCATGTCTATCTTATCTCTTTTTCCTCTTCATTCTTCCTCTTAATAGTCTTTATAAATAGGCTATGATTGTAAAAAATTATGTCTCTAACATATATTGTTTTTTAGTAATTTTCTATGTTCCTAATTATAATTATAAGACATATTTACTAAAATTGATTAGATTAAAAATGTTAGTTAAATTAGTTAAAATCATATGACATTACCAAAACACCGTAATTAAATTCTTTTAGTCCTACCCTCCTTCTTATTGAGGATTATTAATAGGGATAATTTAAGAAAAGTGTAAGGAAAAAATAGAAAGCGGCCCTATATTTAAGGACAAACACGCCTCCCTAAAAATGTCATAAATTTAAGAAATAAGGGAGTAGTTTATTTCGTATTATTGAGTAGTTGTTGCAACATGAACGAGTAGCATCTTATTAAATTCACATGAAATTTCTGCACAGCTTAGTACAATTTAAAAAATAAAAAAAAACTATGGTCGGTGCAAAATTTATTGCACCATGAGATCATGGTTATACTGTTTCCACAAATTTAGTTATTGAGGGGCAATAACATTAAACCAAAGTCAAAGAAAATTTCTATCTTAGAAAGTCACACAGACTTTTTCCACAAAAACGTGTGGACAAATTAAATTACTGGGTCATCAACCAGCTCAACCCGCCAACGATATTTTTCAAATTTTTTTTGCTTAAAACTAACTTGAAAAATCTACACACAACTCACCACCGATCTACGTAGCTACTACCACATGGAGTTTCTCAGTTCTTCCATGTCAATAACCCTTCTCTTCTTCGCTTGGATTTTCCTATGTTCCTCATCTTCCATGGGAAATTTGTTATCTCTATCCGTGGAGAATCCAGAACATGTTATCAAATCTGAAAATGAAAATTTCACTGCCGGATTCTATGGCGTCGGTGAGAATGCTTTTGTTTTCGCTATTTGGTTCACTGAACCTCATCAAGGCCAAAACGTGACTGTCACTTGGATGGCAAATCGTGATGTATTGGTGAATGGGAAAGGCTCAACGCTTACCCTTCGAAGAAATGGAAATCTGGTGCTGAACGATGCAGGTCATGTCGATGTTTGGTCAACAAACACAACATCATTTCAACGTCCAGAATTGATTCTGAAAGATGATGGTAATCTCGTTCTTCTTGAGTACCCAAATAATAATATTCTGTGGCAAAGTTTTGATTATCCAACTGACACACTTGTTCCTGGACAAAAGCTACCAAAACATTCTAGCCTTGTCTCCTCCAAAAGTCAAACTAACTACTCTTCAGGTTTTCATAAGCTATTTTTTGATAATGATAATGTTCTTCGCCTTCTCTACGATGGCCCTGATCTTTCGAGTATTTACTGGCCATATCCATGGAACATACCACAACAAAATGGTAGGTCCACCTTCAATGAAAGTCGCTTTGTGTTTCTCGATTCATTTGGTCGCATCACTTCAACTGATAATTTTACTGTCGAGACATCAGACTATGGCCTTTTGCTTCAGAGGCGATTAACCATTGACAGTGATGGTAATCTCAGGGTCTATAGTCGAAGAAATTGGGAAGAAAAATGGAGTGTTTCATGGCAAGCTATTTTTGTAGGTTGCAACATTCATGGCATTTGTGGAGAAAATAGTTTCTGCAAATATGAACCTTATACTGGTAGAACATGCTTATGTCCTCCAGGTTACAAGTTCAAGGATCAAAGCGACCCGTCACTTGGGTGTGATCCAATGTTCCATTCTTCTTGCCAAGATTCAAAAGACTTTCTATATATACCTAATGGCGATTTCTACGGGTATGATCAAGGGACTTATTATGACATTACTTTTGATGAATGTAAAAACAAATGTTCGATGTTATGTGGGTGCAAAGGGTTTCAATATACAAATGAACTAGATAATGTATTTAAATGTTACCTAAAGTCCCTCTTGGTCAATGGCAATCTTTCTCCTGCGTACAAGGGAGGCGTTCACTTGAGACTCCCTAATTCCAGCTCATTCACATTTCAAGAACCCAATAACAAATGTGAACACAATAAGTTTGTAATGCTTGAGAGAGTCTATCTCTCAAGACAAGACAGTGTTTTACTGAAGGTATTATTGTGGTTAGTGGTAGCAATTGGAGGGTTTGAACTTGCATGCATCTTTCTCTTTTGGTGTCTGACTTGGAAAAAGTCAATCAAGCAGGAGAATTATGATATCCTTACTGGAACTGGGTTTAGAAAATATAGCTACTCTGAGTTGAAGGAAGCAACAAGAGGTTTTAGTGAAGAGATTGGAAGAGGAGCTGGAGGAATCGTATACAAGGGTGTACTAAAAGATGGGCGAGTTGCTGCAATCAAGAGACTAAATGAAGCAAACCAAATAGAAAGTGAGTTTCTTGCAGAAGTTAACTTAATAGGAAGGCTTAACCACATGAACCTGATTGACATGTGGGGATATTGTGCTGAAGGAAAGTACAGAATGTTGGTGAATGAGTACATGGAAAATGGTTCTTTAGCGGAAAACCTGGAATCCAACAAGTCACTTGATTGGATAAAGAGGTACGAAATCGCTTTAGGAACAGCAAGAGGACTTGCATATCTTCATGAAGAATGCTTGGAGTGGGTTCTACATTGCGATATAAAACCTCAAAACATACTTTTGGATTCAGATTATAAGCCCAAAGTTGCAGATTTTGGATTGTCCAAGTTGCAGAACAGAAATGACCTTAACAACCCAAGCTTCTCAAGGATCAGAGGAACAAGAGGGTATATGGCACCAGAGTGGGTTTTTAACTTACCAATAACATCCAAGGTTGATGTGTACAGCTACGGAATTGTGGTGTTGGAGATGATCACAGGAAAAGGATTGAGGGTAGATGGACCAGATCACACTCATCATGGAAGCCTAGTGACATGGGTGAGGGAGATGAAGAACAGAGGAAAAGAACAGGAGACATCATTGTGGGTGGAACAAATTGTTGATCCAACGGTTGAGGGAAGCTTTGACATGAAGAAGATGGAGATTCTAATAATAGTGGCATTACAGTGTGTTGCAGAAGACAGGGATTTAAGGCCTTCAATGAGTAGTGTAATCGAGATGCTTCAAAGTCATGAGATTGACTCTCAACTCATGGAATTAAATGTATAAACAGGTACAATAATATTTTTCTTTCTGATTGATTTATATGTGTTACCAACCAAGTGTAACAAATAAGTTGTAATGACCCAAAAGTCTATGAAAATATTAAGATGAGAAAGATGGTTTATGTATAATATATTACAACATTAGTACATGAGATGGATTATTGGTAGTGATGCAGTGCTGATAACATTTTATATTTTATATAATTTAAATGTTATAAAAATTAAATTAAAAAAATTAATGTTTTCATTATATCCCATATGAATAAACTCCTAAGACAACCCAACAAAATGTATGTCATGCATGAGTTACTCCTGGAAAAATATGTTGAGGACCACAATGTAAGAGGAAAAAGGGGGCAAGAAAACCAATCGATGGTAAAATAGTATCCAGTATCTTGATGTTATTTCTGACTTGCGTCTTTTATCCTAATTATTTTTTGTGGTGCAATTTTTGCCTTATTTTTGTATTTTTTTTTTACTTTGAGAAATTCTAGCAATCATTGACTAACCCCAAACTAGGGTTAAATGCAAAATATATAAGTTTGATGTGTTGCCAAACAATCGGGGGTTTACATTCCAGGCTCATCAATATCATGAGAATTGATCAGCCGAAACGACGCCGTTGCACTTAATGAAGAGATCTGCACCATCAATTAAAAAAAATCTTGGCCATTCAACTCTTTTCGTTTTCTTCCTAAGTGCATTGATTTTGGCTTTAGGCTTGAGCTTGTAGGCGGGAAATATGGTGTGTATATGTGGTGGATAAATGATGAAAAAGGGGGGCAAAACTGTGCGTTTCATATGGTCACCAATTGAAACTGTGCTTTGACTGATTTCATTAAACAAAACTGTGCGTTTTGGGTGATGAGAAGGGTGATGAGAAAATTAATGCTGAGCCCTGAATGTGAACCCGAAAAGGAGTGTGTTGGGTGGGGTCGAGTAGATGGAGAGCGAGGAGAGTAGGGTGAGGTGGCATTCAAGAGAGTGAATTCAAAGGGAATGATACGGTTATTTATCTTTCACACATAATTAAAGTTCAGTCCATTGAGACTTTACTTTAATTTGGAGATTTTGTGAGACTTGATTTTAATTATGTCTCTTCAATGTGACCTTTAATTAATTTCCCCATGTTTTTTCCCGTGTTTTCCATCTAGTTTTGTCTGACTATTAGAGACACTGCACTTTGAGGGGTTGTGACTAGAGCCAGTAATATGTACCGGAGGCCAAGGGCCAACCCGAAACCCATAAAAATATGGTTATGGACTAAGAAAAATAGGGTCCATATTAAAATGGGTCTTTTAGGCCTGAACCTGTCAAGTCCGAACCTATGGCGGCCCAACTTGACAAACTCAGGGGCTAATCCGAACCCGTTTTCCCTTTTTTCTTTATTCTTTTTCTTTAAAAAAGCCCTACTCTCAGACATTGCCAAACTTGTCTCCTGGTTGTTGTCCAAGTGAGGAAGAGATCAAAAGGCTCCGAACTAAATTGTATACATCAGATGAATAAATGCAAAGATTCAAATATAAATCCCATGCATAAAACAATAAAAGAATATCGATTTCCATCGCAGAGACAAAATAAATCTCATTTTCTAGAATGACAGGTTGATTTCCAACAACAACAAAAAAAAAAAAAACCTTCTGTAGGCACAAAATAAAAAAAAAATGAATTGCAGCAAATTTCAAAAAGTAAGCATCACATGGCAATTAGTTTAAAGGCCTCGAAATAAACAATGTTGTGTTAATGAACTTTAGCTTTTGTTCTCTCATCACTTAAATTTTTATTCTTCGCGTGTTTTTCATGTAATAAAGAATAGTTTGTTTAAAATGTATTTGTTATCCAATCCTATTTTTTTATATGAACTTATGTCATTCTTATTATTTATTGTTGATTACAGTTACTGACATTATATTTCTAATTCAACAGAGAAGTTTCAACAATTTTAATTCATTTTGCTAAGGCATAACATGCATGACACTAGTTATTTGAGCAGTAAAAGAAATTTTACAAGAGTCAAGCCAGCACAAAGAAATCTGGATTGAAAATTTTATTAGTAAGAAGGGCTTAAATTATAGCACTGATACTTTGTGTACAAAATGAAAGAATCAGTACTTTCTGTATGTAAAAAATTAATTAAAAAATGGGCTTAATACGAACTGACTTGAAACCCGAACAATATGATCCGAGCTTGAAAATCAAATCCATAATTAAAACAGACTTTTTTGACCCAGTCTTTTTTTTCCACCAACCCGTGATGGGTCGGTCTGAACCCTTCGGGCCGTCCCTTATTACCAGATACTCCTGTGTGAGCTTTAAAATAACAGCTACGAATAATCGTGTGCTGGAGTTGGGATGGTGCCTCATGTATGCTTTTGATGAGTGCAGCAGCATCGGGGAGAAAAGAGGAGCGATGACTTTTCCACTTTCCTCATTTGATTGGGAAAACGACAAAATAAACCAAGCAAATGGCACGACTTTTTTTTTTTTTCTTTTTGACCTTGAAATGGCAGCAGTTGGATGGGAGAAAGTGACGGAAATTTGTGTTTGGGTTTAAAATATTGAAGAAGTGAGGAGTGGAGGGGCGTAGTTGGATATTCAAGTGTAGATTTGAAACCTTCCGTAGGGTTAGGCCATTCATATGTAGTGTTAGGCCAAATAGAACCATTTATTTAGGTTCTAGAAGTCTTTGTCATGCATTATTTTTAAATTAATTTTATTCTTGAAAAATCATGGTTATTCCATATTATAAATTCCATGTTGGATCTACAGAATTGAAGTTAGGTACTGATATAGACAAAGTCCATTAGGACTTAGGAGGCAAAATTGTATGGTACTATCCAGGGGGTGTAATAAGATACGAATACATGGAGTATGGAGATAAAAGAGATACTGTGAGGTGGGGGCAGGGGTCAGTCCAAAAAAAAAAGGTGGGGGCAGGCGCATGTGATGATAGTCCCTGTAATTGGATGCACGTGCTACCCTCTCCCACTTCCTTTTATGTCTCCTTCTGTCTCCATTTAAAACCTACTATATATTAGCATGTATTCTCTCTTTTGCTGACACGTGAAACTTGATCAACATAAAATTTATATTTTAAAAATAATACTACCTCGGTCCTAATTATAAGAGTCAGTTGACTTTTTTGGGAGATTAAGGAAGCAAATTAAACCCTTAAACCTTAATATATGCGAAATATAATTAGATTACATGATAGTTTATAAGTAAAATAACTTAGTTTTGAGGAAAAAAGATAAATATAACCAATTTAAAGTGGTATATTTTGTATCCTTAATTTGTCTAAAAAAATTAACTGACTCTTATAATTAAGATAGGGGAGTAGCTTAAACATGATAGTTTCACTTTAAATCCCATATGATCTGTGGTCCATGCTACAATGATTTATCTTAATTCTAAAAGTCAAGCCTAGGGTTGGAAGCCGAGGCCATGTTGATGCATGAAGATGAACGCATTGGCAGCAACTCTATATTTTATATTCCTTGTCTTCATCTCTCTCCCCCTCCCTCCCTCCCCGCGCGTAATTGTATTTTCTTCTTTTGGGAGAGGGGAAGGTGGTTGTATAGAGTACATATAAGAGATAAAGGCGGCAACAAAGCAAATTCTTCCATTTCTAATACTGATTAAGGAGAATCATGAAATAAACTCATTATAAACTTTCCAAATCCGTACCAAAGCATTTATTGTGTCATAATCTATCTATTACAAACTTACTGTGTATACATTAAACCATTTATTGCATGACTTCATTCTTATTAGGCTTTCAAAGGTCTTTAACAGTTCTTCACTAGAAATCGAATACCCCCATAAATGGGAGTGTGGCTTTTCTTTTGTAACACAGGCAATCATTTTCAATTTAGAACGTTGATTTCTAAAATTTCTATCATTATTACTCCCTCTGCATCACAACTTGAATAAGTATTTTTATTAACATATACAGCTATAGTATTTTGGCCTTTTGCTTAAGGTTAGACTCTTATTATATTTGTACTGGAGTAATAATGAAGCAAGTTGAATTTAATGCATTATGGACGAAATTCACGAGGCAACCGTGTAATTGGGAGAGATTTTAAAGGTTAAATTCCAAGAAATGAACTAACATATGCATCCAATTTCAAAAAGTTATAATATAGATCTTTTAAAATTTGAAATTTGAAAAATCAAGAAATAAAAAATAGGGTTTAAAGTAGAAAATACTCACTACTCTCTGATCCTAAATATAGAACCTATTAACTAATTTGATTAAATTAAATATATTAGTTTTGATAATTAGTATGTTGTACTTATTAAAATAGCCCAATCATCTTCCCTTATTCCCTCACCTATCTCTTACTTAATTATTGTTTGGGGCACTAATAAGGATACTTTGAGAAAAAAATGATAAAAATTAGAAGTAAGTCCTATATTTAGGATTAAAACCAACTACCTAAATATTTCTTATATTTACAACATACTATTAACATGACTGAACGTTTCTCTATTTCAATATTTTTTACGTGATTTTAGTTTTTAATGCCAGTTAGAAGTTGAAATGGGTGGCAGTGTAATAACAAAAACTTGATGTGGATGAATAGGGAGGTAGCTTCTTCTCCCTGATGATGATGATGATGATGATTTATTCTTTTCCCGGGATATGGGGTAGCTTGATGAGATGGGAGGGAGAACAAAATAGTACTAATAGAGAGGGGGAGAGTTGTCTGGCAAAAAAAGAGAAGGGGGAGAGTTGATGTACGTAAGTATGTGCGCGTGCAGGAAGCAAAAGAGGGGAACAAAGCTACCAGGAAAATGGACCCCACGGAGTGATTTGGATGATTTTTACTGGTCATATCACAATTTATACGGTACTCTTAAGAATCTCTCGGTGCATAGGAGTTGTCATGTAGAACGCTTTTTTCTTATTTGCTTTGTCATGAACTTTATATATCCATATTTTATTGAAAAAAAAAAAAAAAAGGATCATGTGCGGAGGGTGAAGTCATTTTCTCCCCTGTTTCTAAAGTACTTTTCCAGCCCCTCTCTCTTTTCCTCCTCATTCTACATCCTACATTGTCGAAACCACCATTTTCCAGTTCCAAGTCAACTTTTTGAACCTTCTGCTGCTTGATTTCGTTCTTCACAGTTTTCCTTGTGTCTGATAGTCTCCTAGTGTTGTTGTGCTCTCCTAACTCATTCACTCCACTTCCTTCACTTAGCTACTTCCTTCTTCATTTGTTTCTTATTTTCTTATCTATCTCAGCCATGGATGTGAAACAGTTGCTCCTACTATCCATGTTCTAGTTCACCTTTTTCGCTGTTTACTTTTCCAATCTCGAAAAGTTGTGGTAAATATAACAGAAGAAATACCCAAAAGGAGGGTCAACGCAGAAAATGGAAGATGCAATTGTGCCGTTTGTTGTTGATAAAGGGTTGATTCCCTTGGCGAAGCCTATTGGCCGCCAACTGGGTTATCTCTACTACTATGAGAGCAAAGTTGAGGAGCTGAAGGAACTGGCTAGGAAGCTCGAAGATCAAAGGAAGATTATAAGCCATAAGGTTGAAGAAGCGGAGAGAAATGGGCAAAACATTGAAGATTATGTTACCGATTGGTTGGACAATGCACGATCCAAGCTCACTGAAGTTGAGACGTTTCTGAGAGATGTACCCCACCTGAAGACGGGGTTCCCTAATTTGAAGTTAAGGCATGGGCTTGGAAGAAAAGCAACGAAGAGGAGCTCAGAGTGTAATCAGTTGCTGCTGGCGGCTAAGGATATTACGACAATTTTTTATATCGCAAAGCCGGGAGCAACAGAGGCTGTTCTTTATGATAGTTGTTATGTACAATTCAAATCAAGAGAGGCCATCATGAAGAATGTTATGAATGCACTGAAAGATCCCGAGACTAGAATTTTTGGTATCTATGGGCACGGTGGTGTGGGTAAATCCGCTTTCGTTAAAGAAGTCGCAAGGAAAGCTAAAGCAGAAGAGCTTTTCAGTGAGATCGTGATTGCAAATGTAACAAGCAACCCTGATGTAAGAAAGATTCAAGGAGAGATGGCTGACATGTTGGGCTTAAAATTGGATAATGAAAGCCTAATTGGAAGGGCAGATCGATTGCGACAAAGATTGAGGAGAGAGAATAAAGTTCTAGTAATTTTGGATGATCTTTGGGCCAAATTTGATTTAAACATGTTGGGGATTCCATTTGGTGACGATGAAATCAGTCAAATGACTGTCAAAGACACGTTTAATGATAGTCAAGGCAAGTTGGAAATAGAAAAGTCTCCTGGTGATACCAAAGGCTGCAAGATTTTGGTAGCTTCTCGAACCATAGGGGTGATATCAAGTGAAATGAATATAAAAGAAAGCTCAATTTTCCCTCTGGAAGTCATTGAAAAAGATGAAGCGGTGGAGTTGTTCAAAAAGGTAGCTAAAGTAGCTAAAGAAGATTTAGAGTTGAAATCATTATCAGCTAAAATTGCAAACAGGTGTGAAGGATTGCCTATGGCTATAATTACTGTTGCAAAGGCTTTGATGAAGAATAGGAATAAATTTTCTTGGGAAAATTCATTGGAGCAAATGGAAAGACAAGGAGTAGTTGAAGCACTAAAACCTGTAGAATTTTCTACAAAGCTGAGTTATGATCAAATGCAAAGTGAAGAGCTCAAGTCCTTTTTCTTACTTTGTGCTCGTATAAGTAAGAATCCATCAATTACAGATTTGGTGAAACATTGCATGGGATTAGGCATATTTCAAGGAGTCTACACGGTAAAAGAAGCTCGGGATAGAACCATGACAATGGTGAAGACGCTCAAAGCTTCAAGTTTGTTGTTGAATGCTGGTTCATCTGATCAGGTCACCATGTCTAATTTAGTTCGTGAAGCTGCCTTATCAATAGCATTTAAGGAGCAAGATATTTTTACAATGAGATATGGCAAACTTGATGAATGGCCTGACAAGGAAAATATGCAAAGGTACACCACTATATCTTTACACCACTGTGATATTAGTGATGGGATCCCTGAAAATTTAAATTGCCCTAAGCTCCAAGTCTTCCATGTTGAAAGTAATAGCCCTTCCTTGATAATTCCAGACACCATTTTTGAAGGAATGGGAGAACTAAGAGTACTGATATTGATTGGTATTCATTTTTCAAGTTTACCTTCTTCAATTAAAAGCTTAAAAAAGCTGAGAATGCTTTGTTTTGAGCGTTGTGTTCTAGGTGGAAACATCACTATTATAGGCGAGTTGAAGAAATTAAGAGTTCTTTGTCTCTCTGGATCTGAATTTGAAATTTTCCCGAGGGAGCTAGGGCAGCTGGGTAGGCTACAATTTCTTGACATAAGTAATTGCTCTAAACTTCGATTGATTCCATCTAATGTAATATCAAATTTGATTAGTTTGGAAGAGTTGTATGTGGAAAATGAGTTGATCCAATGGGGTGTAGAGGGAGAAACGAACCGGAAAGAAATTGCTTGCCTTTATGAGTTATGGCATTTGCAACAATTGAGACGTTTGAACATTCATGTGCATGATGTTGCAACTTTGCCAAGGAGCTTATCGTATGACAAGTTGGATGGTTATAAAATTGTCGTTGGGCACGTTGCGCCAGTTTTATTTGAAGATTTCAAAATGCTTTGCATGTTTGGAGCATCAAGAGTACTGGCACTGCAATTGAAAAAAGGCAATGACAACATCTATTCCAACATGGGGTTAATTAAATTGTTGTTCAAAAGTGTTGACCACTTGTTTTTGGGAGAACTAGATGGTGTTCTAAATGTTGTTGATGAGTTGAATTTGGAAGGATTTCCATGTCTTAAGCATTTGACCATCTTAAATAACCTTGACATTCAATATATAATCAATTCAACAAGGATGGCTTTTCCCAAGTTGGAGTCAATGTGTTTGTACGGCTTACAAAAGGTGGAGAAAATTTGCAATGCAAATTCGCTCACCGGCACCTCCTTTTGTAATTTAAGAACCATCAAGATCAATATTTGTAATCGACTGAAGAATCTCTTCCCCTCTTTCATGGTTGAACATCTTACAAAGCTTGAAATAATTGAAGTTTTAGGATGCGATTCTTTACAACAGATTGTTTCTGCAGAAACACTACATAACATTAAGTTTCCTCAATTGCATACCTTGACATTGCAGTTTTTACCGGAATTGGCTAGTTTCTACAGTAAAGAGATAACGCCTCGAATATCTCGAGAGGATGAGCATGAAGTTGCAGATAATGTTCCAATACTCTTCAACATAAATGTACGTGTGATCTTTAAACTTCCTTAGCAGATATGCTTCACTCTGCTTTTTCATGTCCGACAGTTTAGATCATGTTTCCTCTAAACTAGGAGATGGATTGGCTTTTAAATTTGTACTTGTTATTTTTTTTAAAATTTCAATAATTTTTTTGAGCCTGCAGGTTTCCGTTCAAAATCTAACACATCTGAATGTGAAAGATTGCGATAAATTGAAATATTTATTCTCATTTTCCATGGTTGGGAGTCTAGGCAATCTCCAAAGCCTTTCTGTAGAAAGATGTGCGAAGATGAAGCATATGTTCGAACCCGAAAATAACAAAACAAAAAAAACAAAGGTATGTAGTTTAAACCTAGATCCTCTTCAATTGTGTGGTCTATGTCATATGAAAAACACACCAGGCTACCACTACATCTATCTCTTTCTAATTTCATAGATCGAAGGTTGGAAATGATACTGATTAATTAATGTAATTTCTTACAATTTGACTAGATGACTAACTTGTCTTTAGTACCTTTCTATTGATATTATTAGTTTCAATGCTAACTAAGTTCATGCTTTAATGCCTGCTTTGATCCTTATTCAGGGAATTGATGTCTTCCCTAAATTGAGGAAAATGGAACTTACCTTTATGGAGGATTTGGAAACTGTATGGTATGATCAGGTTGGCTTACAATCCTTCTTCAGTTTGGAATATGTGATTGTTAAAGACTGCAACAAACTTGACACTATTTTCCCAAATTACATGGTGGGAAGATTTAGTAGTGTTGGCATATTAGAGGTCATGAATTGCAAGTCAGTGGAAAAGATATTTGATCTTGAAGATTCAAAGCAAATAAATAGCAGGAGTGAAACAAACCTGTGGAGACTTCATATCGAAATGCTACCAAAATTGAAGTATATATGGAGTAGAAATCCGAAACAAATTCTTGATTTCGAAAATCTTCGAAATGTACAAGTCATGGGCTGCTCTGAGTTAGAACACGTCTTTCCAATTTCTGTTGCTACTGGTCTTTCAAAACTTGAGTACATTCGAGTTTCTACATGTCCTAAAATGAAAGAAATTGTTTCTAATGAAGACATGTCAAACAAAAATAATATCAAGTTTCAGTTTCGTCAACTAACAACTATTGCATTGCAACAACTACCCCAGCTCACGAGATTCTATCAGAAAAGCCATAGCATAATGTTCTCAGCATTGAAGCAGTTGTATTTGATTCGTTGTGAAAAGTTAGCAACAGAAAAATCGGTTCTCTCTGCGGTAAAAAAGGTATATAATTAAATACATGAATGAAATGAACTTTGATAAGTGATCAATCAAATTCCGTGACAAAGAAACTCTTCTACATGAAAGTTTCTCTCCTTTTCTTCATTTTTTTACTTATGATTGTTTCAATTTTGAATTTCTTGTAAGCCACTTAACCTTTCTTTATCAATATCTCTGACATTTTAATAGAGAAGTAAATATATCCCAATCAATCAAGTACATATTCAATATATTGTAGGTACTATATATAGTTTGCAATACATGTAACACACACACATTATTGGTTTACTTTTGGTCTAAAATGCTGTGTGAGATATTCTTAATTAATAGCTTGTTTTGATCACATTTATGTTTGAAATACGTGTTTAAAATTCAATTTTTACCTTATTTTGCTAATTTCCTTGTCTTATACTATGATATATGTACACACAGCTATTGAACTTATATGCTGTAGTTTTAAAATCAACTATTTCTCACATATGATCACTCATAATATGCATATTTTTTTCTATGCAACATGTGTTGTTATACCTATATTTAATTAGTTCCTTAAACTTTTCTTGTGTTATATTTGCAGGTGATATCCATATTGGAAGCTGTGGGAATAGGCCCAAAGGAAATGGAGTGGTTCCAGAACTGCATTGGTAATGATGTTGATCAGTTGCTCAATATAAAAACACTTTATTTGGATGGATTGCAAAGTGTGGAGACGCTGCTTTGGTTTCTTCAAAGAACCCCTAATCTAGAAAACTTACTTTCGGTCAGGTGTTTCAACAAAGATCTATATTCTGGTGGAAGCCTTATTCCACAGGAGAAAATTGGGACTGTTGTACATCTAAAGATTTTGAGATTGTGGCATTTTCATGTTGCAAGAAACATAGGATTTCTAAATCACCCCATAATCCAAAGAGTTGAGCAATTATCCGTAGTTTATTGTTCTGGTTTGATAACTTTATTTCCTTCCTCAATATCCTTCACTCACTTGACATACCTGGAAGTTAGCAGGTGTCCAAGATTAAAGAACCTGATGACATCATCCACAGCAAAATCATTGGTTGAACTCATTGGAATGAAAATTACTGAATGTAAAATAATGGAAGAAATTGTGATAAAGGAGAAGAAAGAAAGAGTGGATGAGATTGTTTTTAGTAAATTGAAGAGTCTAGAGCTTGTGGAATTAGGAAGCCTCAAATGGTTCTGCAGCTACAAAGAAGGGCTTGCCTTTAAATTTCCGTCCCTTGAAAGACTGATTTTAAGAGGCTGCTTCAAGATGGAATACTTCTGCAAGAATATTACATGCATTCCAAAGTTAATGGAAGTTAATGTTGTGGAGAAAGAGAAGGGGTACTGGACAAGTGATTTGAATGCTACAATCAAAAAAATTTTCGAGGACATGGTACATACAATCAACTTTGTTGTATTTCAAAGTTTCCATTCTACTGTATTGGGAAGGTGCTCTAAATAATATCAAATAATAATCTGAAAAATAATTTCCTCAGATATCAATAAAGAATATCTAACAAAAAATTTCATTAGCATCTTCAACTTCACCTTTTAACATTTGATTTTTGCAGGTTTTTTTTCAATACACTGAGGACTTGCAGTATTTTCGACATCAAGAATTGGAAAAAGTTTGCAAGGGAAGTATTCCAATGCCAGATAATTGCTTTAGAAATATAAAATCCTTGGTGGTGACACGTCACATCTCAAGTGCATTTCTTTCTAAGTTGCTTTCTTACTTGAAGAACTTAGAAAAACTGGAAATAAGTGACAGCTTTATGGAGGCTAATGTTTTTGATTTAGATAAATTAAAGGGAATGAATGGAGACTCCCTTCGTTTGAAAACCTTGTCTTTATGTAGGTTGGAAAACATCAAATGTGTGTGGAGCAAGGATCCTGGCGGATTTGTCAGCTTCCCTAATTTGCAAGAAGTGTTTGTTAATCATTGTGTGAAACTGGAAACTCTTTTGCCAGCATCCATGACTAAAAATCTAGTGAAACTTGAGATATCCAAATGTGATGAGTTGGTAGAAATTGTTAGAAAGGTTGATGCAAAAGCATTTAAACAAAATAGTACCTTTCAGCTGCCAAGTTTAACCTCATTGCTTCTAGATGAGCTGCCTAAGCTCCAATGCTTTTCTCCTGGAACAAGCAATCTAGAATGCCCCAAGTTAGGTGCTTTACGGGTTATTAAGTGTACAGAGTTGGATATATTCACATCACAAGTTTCAAGTCACAAAGAAGTACATGGACATGAAGATGAAGCGGGTACTTCAGCCCCGAAACAAACCCTTTTCTTAGTTGAAGAGGTAATAGAGGATCAATATACATTTTTAATATTCGTTTTGTTTCTCCATCCACTTTAACTTTTATATTGTGAAAAGGAACATCTATCTAATAATAATTTGCATATCATTTCCTTTGTGTTTGTTTTCGGTTGCTATAGGTTATTCCAAGCTTGGAGACATTATGGCTTAATAAGAAAATGACTTCATTCTTATGCCATATACAAAATCAGTCAAACACACTTACCGAATTGAAAGAATTGAAAGAGCTCAAGCTGTACTTTGGAGACGATGACAACGATACAGCAACTATTTTGCCATTTGAATTTCTTCAAAAGCTACCCAATTTAAAAAGTCTTTCCATAGAGCATTTCAACTCACTCAAGGTGATATTACCCTCTCAAAAGACTAAAGATATTGATTCGAACAGTATAAGGTTTCAGAATCTTGAAGACTTGCGAGTGAAAAGTTGTCCATGTTTGACGAATCTGGTGTCTTCTCCAGTATCATTTGACAAATTGAAACAATTGATCATAACTGAATGTCATAAATTAGTTTTTCTGCTGTCAACATCGGTAGCCAAAAGCTTGGTGCAACTTGATAAGATGATCATAAAGGAGTGTAACTCATTGAAACAAATAGTGTCTCCAGGGACAGATGAATCAGCTTCAGATAAGGTGATATTTGAGAAGCTAACAACCATAAATCTAATTTCTTTGTCAAGCCTAGGGACATTTTATGCGGGAAACGCTGCTCTACACTTCCCAATACTACAAGTTGCAATTATAATTAAATGCCCAATGATGAAAAAATTCTCTCAAGGAGTCATTGAGGCACCTAACTTTCTGGCCATTCAAGCGTCATTGGATCCTTGTGATCTACACTATTCTTACGGCCTTAATTCCACAGTGGAAACGGTGTTCTTGGTTCAGGTATGTGTTCTTTGCTTCTTTTCTACATGCATACATGCTGACTCAAAATATATTGCATGTCAACCCTAGATGAGCCAAAGTTCGCCCCATTGGAAATATGAAATACCTTTCCACTCTACGTTGCATAAGTGTAACACCTACTCTTTATAGGAATCTATTAAGGCTATTTAATCAATTTTCAACCATTTAGTAGTCATTAGGAGCCTCAAAACCTGAATAAATTAAAACATTTTATTTCAAATGCTAAATAGAACACATCCTTTGAGGGAATGGTATTTTCTAATAAATATTATAAATTTGAAATTGTTAGAAAATATCAAGTTTCAAAATCAATTAAGTAACCAAGTCCGATCCTTAAGGCTTATTAAATTTAAAGATTTACCCAAGCCCAAACTTGGGGAGTAAAAATACTTAAAAATTTTACATTCATTACTGAATTAACTACTGTGTATTGTAGTAAATAACTAATATGTCTATCACCGTTGATAGCACTTGCTTGTGTTAGAGGTCATATCCACCTCCTCTTGGAGGGATACATATAATAAAATTATATATCTATACAAGTATTAAAAGACTTGCTAATAGCTAGTATATAAACTGAACTTATATACTGTTAACACTGGCTGTCACCCAAGATGGGGGTGAATTGGGTGTCAAAATAAAGCTTTGCAACTCTTTTAAAAAAAACACAATTAAAGTAATAAGTAAAACTCTTGAAGATATTTTTCACTATTTAATGAAAAACATCATGAACCATGAAATGCTAATATAATGTGTAAATCAGTTATGCTAGAAAATGAGAGTTAAGGGAAGAGGAGATGCACACATAGATTTATCCTGGTTCGGTCTATTTCTTTTACCTATATCCAATCCTCAAGCTCCGCCTGAGATTTCCAATCCATTACCTTCTTATTTAAATCGGGTACAATAGAAGTTTTTACAATCCCACAAGTTTAGCTGGGTACTTGTGAAGCCTTTACCCCCTCAAGTTTAATCTAGGTACTTGAGAACTCCTCCCCCTTCATGTAAGAATATAATCTGTTTCCCACTCAATATATCCCAATCTTGAGTATAACTCGCAAATTATGGATAGAATGATTATAATGAAAGCTTACTTCTCTCTAAGAAGTGGATTTTGTTACTCACTGAAGTGCAAGAAGACCTATGATGAAATAACAATTTCTAGAGCTCCATAATTTAAGCAATATGTGTGTGTGCTCTAGCTCTTCTTTTCTAATTCCCTTGTCTCTTCATTTCTGGGCTCAATTTTGATCTTAATCTGTATGGTCGAACTCTCCTTTTTTTGAGCACACTTGCTTCTATTGTCTTCAACCCTTTATATAGATTATGATAGATTTTTGCCCATTGAAGATTTGATGAGGAACTAGCCATTGTGAGAGAGACAGATGAACTGGAGTGTGTTAATGATGTTTTAGCTGTTGTAGTAATTGCTCCAGAGATGTTATCTGTTGTGTTTACTTCTCTCTTGTTGGCTTTAGTTATTGTTCGGAGTATATCAACATAACTGCTCTCTGTCTCTCTGAGTTTCTGTGTTTTTCTTGGCTTCTGTATCCAACGGAACTTTCCTAAAATAGACCAGGCAAAAACTCCAAAAATATGTAAAGTTAGTCAAGCATATAAAGAGTAATTAATTTTGTGGTTTGAGGTTAGCAATCGATGGATCAACTAGCAATCGATTGCTCTCTATGCCTGGCAATAGATGGCACTCAAATTGTTCTAATTTCCTTCAAATTATCACCTGAAACACTCAATTGAAATGTCAGGCTTCACTTTAATTTACTTTCACTTGAGTCCCTCTTCTAAAAATAGTTTCTAAAAGTAATCCATGAATAAATAAGAGATTTTCTTCCACAATAAATTTCTTTAAACCTTAAAGTAAGTTTCTAAAGTCCTCATATTAAAGTTCATCCTTTAACTATTTTTCTTCAATTTTTTTTATTAAAGTAAGCATCACAAGGCTTAAAAATTTTTCTGACTTCAGAAAATTTATTTATAAGGATGTTTAGTTTCTAAATAACACCCCCAAGATCTTAAATGACTCATGATTATGTGCAGGAGATTGCAAAAGACAGAGGGCCAAATGCTTATCACGGGGCACAATTCAGAAAATTGGACTCTATCGCGTTTGTTACTAGAGATTTCTTAACAAATATGCTGGATAGTCAACTTTATGCGCAAGCGATGTTGAACTTGGACTCCATAATGTTAGTTATTAGTAAATACTTATCAGTTCATCAAGATTTTTGTCAACCTCCCTCTACTGCTGATCGTCTAGAAAATACTCATGATATAGATGACCAAATGTCGCATGTGAACGAAGACCCTTCTGAGACAGACATTGGGCCAAATGCTCATCACGGGGCACTCTTCAGGAAATTGGACTCTATCGCATTTGATACTAGGGATTTCTTAACAAATATGCTGGATAGTCAACTTTATGCGCAAGTGATGTTGATCTTAGACTCCATCATGTTTCATTTTAGTAGATACTTGTCATGTTTCATATTAGTAAATACCGAAACAGACATTGGACCAGCATTTCAGAGGGGAAATACTGAGACAGACATTGGGCCAGCAGTTGAGAGGGGAAATCTGATGGCCAGTCCACTTTCGAATGTAGATGAAGACTCTACTGAAGGAGACAGAAGACCAAATGTTCATCAGGGGGCACGCTTTAGAAAATCGGACTCTGTGGTGGTTGATACTAGCGAATATTACTTCGCAAATCTGAGTAGTAGTATACAGCAAGAGCATGATGTTTTGGATGAAATTCTGGAGAAAGATGACGATTTCTTGATCCTCAATTTAATTGGTGATATTTGTAGCCAATGATGATGTTGAGATTCTTAAATTATGGCTGTGAGAAATTAGTGGAGATTGTTGCGAAGGATGGCAATAATCGAGCAACTATGTGTGCGTTTGTTTTGTGCTAACTTCAGCTAAAGTGATGTGATACTAGCTTCTGGTCAAAACGCGAATTTAACCAGAACTTATACATTTCCAATCGAGGTATGACCAATCTGTTTTTGCTTGTTTCTTGTATACTCTCGTTGATGCAATGGATGTAACCAATTTGATATTTAGATCTGAATCGAAAAAATTGCCGCCATCATGAAGCACAACAAAGGACTGAGAATTCAATCCATTGTATTGGTTGAAAAGGTATTACTGTTTCACTCTTAGTTTTTGAGGATGATGTTTTTTCGTTTGGTGTAGAAATTGAGAGAAGGTCTTTGATTTTTCCCTTAACCCAATATATATCTCAACAATGTCTAGACTTTTGCTTAAATTATTAAATATTAAACCACAGATAATTTCGAATCCGTCTGGCTTCATTTTTTATAATTCGTTCTTTTTGGCATTCATATTCTCTCCTACCAAGTTATTTGATCGTCTTCATCATCTCTATATGTACTATTCATCACCATATGTTTCCATCCATCCAATGATACTCAAAATCAAAGCCCCGACTACTTACCAAAAAAAAAAAAAAAACTAAGTTGTCTGAGCATAAGACGTCATAGTTGAATAAATGGTAGCCTTTAGATGCATCTGATGTCAAGAACGTTTCAATACTAAATTTATTTGTCCATATCCAGATCTAGAGTTGATGGTTTTCCCTGTTCTTGCAAGAGGTGTTCGAAACATATGGTGATGAATAGTACATATAGAGATGAATGAACCAAAGATCAAACAAGAGACTTGATGACATAGTCGCCTCAGTGTTTTCCACGGAATCCTTCGGCCATGAGGTTGTTGACTTGCCTCTGCTGAAACCTGGTTACTATTAATATTATTATTTTAAATTCTTGATGGAAAACCAAGATCAATTTAAGTTTGGAATAGTTGATTACGTGTTGCAATAAGAAAACTTCACTAAAATTTTGGAGATCTATGTTAATATTAGAGGCATTCCATGTTAAACCACAACAAAATTCTGTTAAAGAGATTATTATTATTATTATTATTATTAGTGTGACCCTTTTCGAGCTATGTTAATTACAGTATCTTTTTAAGTATCAATAGCTGATGATTCCTCGAGTTTATACTTATACACCACTGATTTTTTTGTACGGTAGCAGGCCTTATACCTTAAATGTGAATCGATCCATTGTATGTATATAGTTACATATTCATTTAGGATCTGATTTGCTTCATTTTTCACATTCTATTTTTTTTTCTTTTTAATTCAGGTCGCAAGCAAATTGAAGAAATTGTTGGCACTTGTTTGAGAAAGAAATCACAACGGTGGATAGGGAAATTTTGAGCAGAATGAGAGATCTCAGATTCATATGCTCTCTTTGCACTGTGTCGAATTTTTATGCGAGAAATCCACCCAATGAAGGAAATTTTCTGAATGGATCGGAATTAATAGATGTGGATGATATTGGAATCATTTCACAACTTAGCGCATTTGGCCGACTTTCTACCCGAGGAAAATCCTACTGGATTGCAGCATTGGTGGCTGCGAATAATTCCTCCAGCTTCAAACTTGGGAAGCTATCACATGTTGCAGATTGATCAGCATGGCACCATCCTCATAATAGTGCTCCAATATAAAGAAGTCTATTTTCCAGAAAAGGCAACTTGCAGCCTTAATGAATATAATGATCAATTCTGCTATAATACTAGTGAGTATATATCATCAGATTCCCTTGTTCACACCCAATTGTGGTTGAAGCGCAGTGTATCACCGTACCTCCTCCTTTTTTTTTTTTTTTTACATATACACATTCTACGTTGATGTCATTGTCATTCCTGAAACAATCCTCCTCCTCCTCCTTTTTTTTTTTTTTTTTTTACATATACACATTCTACATTGATGTCATTGTCATTCCTGAAACAATATTTAAAAGTTAATATGTAATTTTAGCAATAAAATGTTATACCAGAGGCATCTAGTATAATTAAGTTCTGAAGGGTAAAAAAGTGCACATAAACTTTATAAAATTTGGCAATTTTAACTATCACACCCCGAAAATTGAGGTGTAACCAGCTCGAATATGAGAGTACCCATATCCCTAAAGCCTTTAATATATAGATTATCTCATACTTAGGCATATACATTTTTCACTACATATTATAAATAAATAAATAAATAAATATACGTCCTATTATAAAAATTGTAACATTCCAATAAAAATTTTGGCTAAGCTTTCCTTACAAATAAAGTCCCTCAAAGACCCTATTACAAAGTTAATGCATTTCAATCATAAAGGAGCTCTGCTCCTTGCTAATAGATATACCAAATACTAATAAGGTGAGGACCCTAACTATAGTCTACGTGGAGAATTCAAATTACATACGTAAATTCAGAAGCTTATTTCACATCAAATAACAATTCTTCATATAATACATCAACTTCGAGTCAATAGTTACAAGCCCTCATCAATCAGCAGACTGAGGAAATATGGGGGCAGCTACAATATCTAAGGGTCAAAGAAAGAATATAATTACTAATGAATATGAAAGGAAATAATTTAAATTGATTTAACTTTGAATAATAAATTATGTCAATAATTTAAATTACTATAATGTGCCATTATAAGGATAAAACAAACCATACGGAAGTTTTTTTTTTTTTAAATATCATAAAGAAAACAATTTGTACAACAAAATCAGTATTAGAACTACGCATCTAAAATCTCCTCCTTTCGTAGGACTTCAACAGAACGAATACAAGCGTGGACACACATTCCACGAGGGTAACTAACCAAGCGTAGCTCGAGGCTACGAACACAAGCGTGGACACAAAGTCCACGAGGGTAAATAACCAAGCAAGTGCAGTACGAGGCCACGAAACAAGTGCAGGTACAAGACCCACGAATAACAAGCATGAGAACGAATACCACGATTATCAAGCGTGAGTACTATGCTCACGAATGTCAAACGAGCTCGAATTTACCGTGACACGCCAAGGGCTAACAGAACTGCTATTAGCAACCAGCGTTCTGTATTCAGTCCTCTCGAAAAACGGTTTCAAACATGCTTAGGGTCAATTTATCTTTAACAAACAAAAATCTTTTTTTTTAACAATAACATCTCACCAAGAATATTTCATAATAGAGACCCCAACATGTAAGTTCGTAAACAAAATCTCACCAAGCTTTTCTCGATGTATTTCCACATAAAAGTTAAACATATAAATGATTGAAGCATATACTAAAGCGAATAAACTTCAAACTTTTAAATAAGTGATAAAAATATTTTTGTAAGACAAAAACTTAGAACTCTTTTCCAATAAGCCATGAATATTCAACCAGATTAAACCACTCCCAATCACAAATTAATTAAATTCACAATTATACTTTGTTATATTTGATCTATTTAAATTATTAATACAAATAATCCAATAAAAGAAAATTCACGTATAATTCAGTTGGGACACTATTCACTTTCATATTATGCTCCCAAAACACATAACCAACTCATGTATGTTCAATTTCTAAACCATGTCCACTCTTCATTCTCATATTGTCCTAAAACAAAATATCATTACTTCAATCACAAGTCTAAATTATAATGGAACGTTACAACTGTTAGCAAGTAAACTTACTATTGCAACTTGATATCATTTTGTCTACATCCCTTTTCTTTTCTTTTGTTTTTTTTCCCCAAATATGATTTAAAAATCCAACTTAGTAAAGAGAGCATAACGAAACAGCACCCTATTAACACTATAAAATACATTCATATATATATATATATATATATAGCCCATATTCTTTACCCGCGCTATTCTCCAATTTCTTCCTAAGCCTCAACAACTACTCCCTTCTTCCAATTTAACACACGCCTTAATTTGCCTAGAAATTCTATTAGCATCCCATTCAGATTCTCCTTTTAGGCTTTATGAGTACTGAAAATTGGAGCACACGGTAGACATCCCAAATCATAAGTAAATATTAACAAACATCAATTCAATCTTTTCCACTCAAAACACTTGAGCCCTCACTTCGTTATTTTTCCAAACATATCATCAAGAGAGATTTAGAGACTAAAGGGGCTTCAAATACAAGAACTAAAGGTAACAACTTACCTAAAGAAACATGATTTTCCTTCTTTACTCTTCTCCTTTGTTATTGTCTCCATTTCACCCTTCACTCTCGGCTCTCTCTTTTTGTCCGCTGGTTTTCGGACACTTCTCCCGCTCAAGGGAGTTTAGAGGGCTTTATTATATTGCTAGGCAAATACATAGTTTTTCTTTAATCCCACCGCCATTCAAAATATAATATTCTAATGCTCCCCTGTTCAAGATGTGGAGGAAATCTCCTCCTTTGGTTCATGTCTCACCGTCCCTTCTTTTTCTTTCTATTTAACACATCTTCTACCCTCCCTCTCTCCAATCTTCTAACCGACATAAGGAGGCAAGAAATTAAAATCTGAATTGTTTTTTTTTTTTCAATATTACACTACAATTAAAATCCAAATTCCACCAACCAATCCTTGCCAAAGTAGCATTTAAATCATCATTAGTTTTGCTTTTTAATGGTAAATCTTAGCCGTTCCTTTTGTCTTCCAAACCTGCCTTTAAGATTAGATTTTGAATTCCATTTTTGCCCATTAATGTTACAAAATTCATTAGCATGCCATTGGATCATTAATTTAATTTATTTCAATTTAATTCCACTTTTTCATAAGATCCCTTTGCTATATAGAATAAGAGGATAAGAAACTTATTTCTCACATCTATCTCATATTTCATATTAATGACACTTATCTATTTAAATTTCCAGTTCATTATACAATAATATTTGTTTAGGCATAACCAACTTCAATTTCAAGTCCCTACCTAAGATAGCAATCCTCCAATGCTACAAGGTTATTTGTTTAATTCAATTATAAATCTCCACTAATGACCTAAATTACCATTTTTTTATCGTTTTTAAATTTTAGGGTTATTACATTAACAATGACATTAACAAAGTTATACTTCTGTTACTTTTTAGTTTTTGTGAACCCAGCTTTTATTAATACTAAATGATTATTTTTTGTTCAAAATGCAGATTTACCAATGAACTTTTCGCAAAAGAACGTATGGCACAAATATAATTTTGAGGGTGCAAATTTTCCAATGAATATTTATTAAATGAGTTAAGCACTATTACCGTCAACAATCTGTTCGTTACTTTTTTATTTATGGGTACCACATTGTGCCAAGTGTTAACCACTACAAAAAGTTAACAAGGTTGCACATGGTTTGTAACATTTTTTTTTAGAGAAAACGCCACTTCTATGAAGAAAACTTTCTGTAACATTTTCTTGTAGGGATACCCCAAGATCATTGGCTGTCCGGAAGATTTTTTTTAGGATCAATTTTACCCCGAAAATATACAAAAGATATGAGTGTTGTTCCTCCCTAACGGTACACCTTGTAAATGTCCACATAAGAAATTGGTCCACGTCTGCGCCAACATGGCAATCACGTAGTAGATATTTTTGACACCTGGGCTGTTATAAAAAAAACTACAATTAGTGGGACAAAATATCGATGCCTGATAAAACCAAAAAAAAAAAGCATACAAAATTATTTTTTTTGGCAGCAAACATATAGAATTAAAGCATGGTTAATCAAAGAACCCTCTCCATTTTCCTTGATGATCAACCTATTCATTCAGACAATGCATCGACTATTTCGCTGCAGATCGGAGAGACTGTTGAGGACGGAGAATCCATGGTGCAATAAATTAGTCTCTTGGTATATTTCTAACATATCATTCCGACACTCCGGAGTTGTCTCTCTAAGATTTCATTACACCATTTTTAATTTGTGAATGATTTCCAATTAGAATTCTCAGTGAACTGAAAAATTGAAGGCCTTGTAACTCCTGGAATCAATTAAGTTTTGAAATGATTTTCCTATTAATAAACAAATTCATAACACCTACTACTCCAAGCACAGCACTTACAACTATAGATACAAGCCCCATTTCCAAGGATCACACATATATATATATATTTATATCACGCACTTTGAACTGAATCTCTCTCACGCAACTCGTGACTCATACTTCAATGCTGAATATCCATCCTCTACTGCCTCAGAGATCTGACCTTGGCCGGAGGTTCTCTCGTCGTCACCTTCACAAATGTTACCGGATTCTACAACATCGGTTGTTCAGTGTTCCCATGGAGGCCACCACTCGATATGTCCACTGTCGTTACTGCCGATATTGCAGGTTTAGACCCACTGGAGGATTGACGGCGGTGGCTATTTATATTTTTGTTTTAAATTAAGAAATATAAGTTTAGAATTTATTTGTCCATATTAGCTTACCCACTCAGGATCCACGTAAGCATGGTTAACAGAGTTAGTGCCACGTAGGATTATTTAACGATGTTAACTATGACTCTAAGTCCTTTTGAAATTTTAGGGACTAACTGTTTGTAACGGAGTAAACTTGAGAGACCAAAACCACATGTTTCAAACTTCAGGGACTAAAATCAAAATTGGTACAGACTACAAGGACCAACAATGGTATTATCCCATTAATTTGTTGCTACCTGATATGAATGAATACCAAATGTCGCTTGATATGAGTTAATTTGCTATTGCCTTATATGTACAATGGAGCTACATTGTTATGAATGAATTAATATACTGATTATAACAATGTTTTGTTAGTCGTTCTATTCTTCCTGAGAGAATACATTTATCTAAATCTGTTAGATCGGATGGAAGGTAGGGTGTAAACCCATAATTGGAGTTGATGGTACCTTACTTAAAGGTAATGTTAGAGGAATAATGTTATAATCGCAGATGGGCTAGATGCAGATGATTCCCTATTCCCTATTGCTATTGCGATTACACAAAAGGAAAATGCATTCAATTAGAGATGGTTTTTTGAATGGATAAAGAGATCTTTGGATATTGAAAATGGACAACGTGTGATCATGTCAAACATGCAAAAGGTTTGTTTTACACTACTTTTCTTCTCTCATGATAGTTTTTGTTAGCTTTATTGGGTCATTATTTCTTATATTCACTTTTGCTGTCTTGAATCCAGAATGAAGAATCTTTTGTTGTATATAGGGTTTGCTTGTGGCAATCTCTGAAGTGTTGCCAGAAGACGAGCATAGACTATGTGCTAGGCACATTAATGCTAATTGGAGTAAGAAGTAAGAAATGGAGAGGCGATCAGTTGAAGAACAAGTTTTTTTGCATGTGCATGGAGCACTTATGATGAAAAATTCAAGGATAACCTCAAAGCTCTTGGAGAACTAAAGAAAGAAGCAGCTGAATAGATCTTACAATATCCACCAAAGTGTTGGGTGAGAGCCTACTTCAGCTCTAGGTGTTTATCAGCCATAGTTGATAATAGGGCTGAGTAACGGGCGGGTACGGGTGGCCCGTGGGTGTACCCGTAGCCCGCCCGTTTATTTTTGAACGGGTACGGGGAAGCCCGTACCCGCAAGAAGCCTATTTAAACCCATGCTTAACGGGCTTGGCAAAACCCGCGCGGGTACGGGGCGGGTTACGGGTAACCTGTTTAACCATCATCATTAAAAAAAAAACTTGCCAGGCTCCCACTCTCCCAGAAAAAGCTCTAGAAAAAAAAAGAGAACTCGCCAGGCTCCTAAAAAACTCAACAAGAAGAAGAAAAGAAAAGAAGGAAGAGGAGGAGTATCTACTTGCTAAGGTGAAGGGTTTGGTTGCTGAGGTGGGTCTCTGTTGCAGTGGCGAGGTGGTGGAGAAGCGACGGCGGATTATGGAGCAAGATGAGGGAAGAAGGTGGATCTGTGTGAACAAGAAAGATATATGAAGAAGAAAGCAGATCTGAACAATATGAGCAATATGAGGAAGATGAGGGAAGAAAATGTGAAGAGTGTGATGGGGGAGAGAAAAAAAAATAAAGAAAGGAGGTGACGAACACAGTAGGCGGCGGCAGGAATGGAATGGGAATGGGGGAAAGGAATTGAACAAATGGATGGTTGTTTTTATTTAAGTTGTCTTGTCATGTGTGGGAAAAAAATTAAAGTGGAAACTGGAGAGTAGCCGGCGGAATCGAACCATGGACAAGGAGCTTTGAAATAAAATATTGAGGATGCCTTTTGCCACTTGACCAATAAAGGTTATCATTGAATGAATGGGAAAATTATAAATATTATAGTAAACTTAACATATTTCAAAATAAAAATATATAAACGGGCGGGTAACGGGGCACCCGTGGCCACACCCGTACCCGTACCCGTGTATACTTAAATGGGCGGGCCCCGCCCGCTTACTTTATGGGCAAAAAACGGGCGGGCTTTGACGGGCAAAATATACGGGTCACGGGCGGGCCCCGCGGGTCGAGGGTTTTTTGCTCAGCCCTAGTTGATAACAACTTGAGTGAGAGTTTCAATGCTTCGGTTTATGAATTTAGGTATCTCCCTATTATTAGGATGATTGATGGGATTAGAATCAAATTCATGAGTAAATAGGCTGAAAGTGATAAACAAGTTGCTAAGCGGAGGGGTAACTTCTCTCTAAAGTGTGTTGTTTTATCCAAGAACAATAAGTATTTATCCATGGGTTGTACTATCCATCTTAATGGTGATGATGGGTATGAGGTTATTGAAGGTGAAGAAAGGCATACAATATTTATTACTAGGAAGCAATGTACTTGTAGAGTTTGGAACTTAACTAGCATACCGTGTCAAAATGCAATTTGTGCCTTATATCATGCTAAAATAGACCCACTAACACATACTTAAGATTCTTTCACAAGAATGCATATATTTCTACCTATAGAACAAATTAAAGTTCCAACCAGTAAGGGGCAAGAATTTTTGGGGTATTGAGAGGTTCCTACCAATGAAACCTCCACTGTTGTGTAACATGCCTGGAAGACCTAGGAAGAAGGGAATCCAAACTGAAGAATCTAATAGGATATCAAGGATTTGTAAGGGAAAGCAGCAAAGTACTCAAAATAGACAACATAAAGATGATATCACATCTTACTTGCCTCCACCTCCACCTAAAAAGATGTTAAAGAGAGGGTCTGCTCCAAAATGCTCTATATGTCATCAAGAAGGGTATAATAGGGCTACATGTAAACAAGTATATTTTTTTGATTCCATGACTTTTACTTGTTAATTGGAATGATTTTTGTTTTGCTTATTTGACCTTTACTTGTTAGGCATACTTGCTGATTTGCATGCTGAAGAATTTGGTAGTGATTACATAATACATGCACTTGTTTTGTTCCCTTCTTTTAGGGACCAGAGGCAACCAAAAAAAGTCAAAAAAGGGTGAAGCTTCCCAGCTTACAACCCAACTATCTTAAGCACAATCAAGACCCCATGGTGGACAAGTTTTTTATAGGATTCACATAGGCACTAGGATGGGACTACATGTTAATTTGGACACTGGCTGGACCGTGTATAATGTAATAATTCTTGTTGTATAATTCATTTAAGTCATAATAACATATTTCCATTTCATTCTTCATACAATATCCTTTCTATTTGTAGCCAGGAATGCCTGATCAAATTGTTCTAAATGAGGGTTCACCAGTAGATCTTACACAGCATCAACTTGAAATTGAGACACAATTCCCCATTCCAAATGATAGGAAACTTAGGAAACAAAGTATCTCTAGTAGCTCCAACCATAATGAGCCTCATAGTGTGCAGTTTCAAGGTGATGGATCAACTCCTTCTGATCTACCATTCATCCTCCAAGTCTTATTTGGATAGGCCAATCAGCTATTACAACATCTATCACAGCTTCTGGCCAAGAAAGACACCATGAAAGTCTCAACTAGCAAATAGAATTTGTAAACTGTTCAAGGTATGCAGATAGCAAAGACTAGTATATATTTTGTTGCCATTTATGGCCTTTGGTTTGTTTTGTAACAAAGGCTATTGCTTGAATTGTTGAACTACCAGCCTTGTTCATATTTTGTTGCCAAAATTGATGTTTGGCATATTTTGTTACAGTATTGTGAAGTCTTGTAAATGACTTAGATGTCATTTATATTTTTGTCTTGTTCATACTGCTTGAAGTATTGTTATAATATCAGCACCTTCAAGGTTATAGTTATTTGATGATGTATGACTTGTGATCATGCTCATAATTTTCAACCCTATATTTACTGACCACACCATCACTTTCAATATTATCAACATTATATGCAAAAGTTTCCACCAGTTCCTCTTGAAACTTTGCAAAAATCTTCTGTGTATAGATTTGTAGCATGTTATTCTATTAGTGATGGCGTCTTCACCACTGGAGTGGTGCCAATTGTATCATAATCAGCTTCTATTTCTTTTTCCATTGAATGTTCAAGAACTCTTTCATACTGTTTAATAAATAAAGGTAAGTATGTCTGCTTAGTTACATAGCCATCAAAAAAGGAGTTGACCCCATGGTTTGAAGTAAGTGTAGCAAAGAATGTGCCACGGAAATAAACTGGGGCCCATTGTTTGCAAGCATTGAACACTTCCTGAAGACACTCATTTTTCTGAAGCTTATATTTATCCAGTAGAGAATTCCATGTTTATTCAAAGGCAGCGGCCCCTACAATTTTCCAACTAATTGTCATATGTAAAAACTGAAGTTTAATTGGACAAAAAATGGAGAAATATCCGAATTTAACAGGGCTGAATTTATATTTGAAGCCAGTGTAGTCTGCAATACAAACATCATTTCATACATCTGCATCTAATACTTTTCCACCTTAAGCATCATTTCATACATAAAAAAGCAAATACAAATAGCCAAGTAAAGGCCAATGACCATAATGCAATCTTCAATCTTCTTCTACACTTCTTTATATCTGCCTCTAATATAGAAAGCTTGACTTTAAGTGCTCCACCTAATTCTTTTTCTACATATCCTCTCCTAAGCCTCACATTCTAATCACGTAAGCTATCCACGTGGCTAAGCAACTCATTGATCACCACAATGCACCTCTCACCTATTTCATCATCATACCACTAAAAAAATTACAGCCTCCTCCTTGTTCTTGCATCGAATTCGTTGATATCAAGAAAGAAAATCAAGCACATAATAATTACTAATTCACATCACTGGAAAGAAAAAAAACCATACTTGCTGATAATTTTGACAACCAAAGAATCTCCTTCTTAGGTTCATATCAATCCATGAAGTGCATAAAGGAGCAACCAAGCCATAGTAATATATCCTCGTGGGACCATCATAATCAAGCTCCCCACCAAGACATCTCAACAACACCACCCTCCTCCTTGATCCCCCTGTTGCCATCGCTATCAAAGAAGCTGTCAATTCTCCCATCTATCCACAAATACTCTGTTGATTGTCAGTCCTTCGCAGCGGTGAACACTGAATGCTTCCTCCATAAATCTAGCGTTGAACATTGAATGTTTTGTCCACAAATCCTGCATCGATTCTCGTTCTCTCATTCTCTCACCCTTTCACTCTCTCCGTGTCTTGATCTCACTCTCTCACAAGCTTCCTCTTTTCATCATTTAGGGTTTCGTGGCTTCTTTCGAAAAGGAGAATGATGTGTTAAATGGTTCAATCCCCAAATGTTTAATTCTATATGTCTTGTTTTGTTTTTTATATCAGGCAGCAGTATACTATCCCATCAATTGTGATTTTTTTATAACAGTCCGAGTGTAAAAAAAATCTACCTACATGTCTGCCATGTTGGCACAGACGTGGACCAATTTCCTTCAAGGCTGATGCTAACAGGGTGTACCGTTAGGGAGGAGCAACATTGATTGTATACTTCCACGGCAAAATTGGTTCTAAAAAAACTTTCGGGCAGCCAATGATCCTATGCTAAAGCTTTCGGGGTAATTTTGACCCTTATCCCTTTCTTATAAACAATAAGGAATGTTAGATATTGTGTAGCATTTTCCTAGAATAATGCTACATATATTAATTCATTAAATTATATTTATGAAAATATCTTTCTTTCGTGTTTTCTTTTTCAGAGAAAACACTACCGAAAGGTAACTATTTTTTTTTAAAAAGAAGTTCCTGAGAAAACACTATAGAAGGTTTCACTAGTACACGATATTAGATTTGTGGTGTTATTTTACCATTAGCTATAGCATTTTTAGAATGTTACATTAGATGGTGTGCTACAAAAAGTAATTGTGGCATTTATTAAAATACTATAGAAACTCCACTTTAATTTGTATAGCGCCTTCTAGGCAAAACGTTACAGAAGCTCATCTTTTGTTAGCATTTTGCCCACAAAACTACCAAAAGTGATTTTTTTAAAAAAAAATTTCGATATTGCTTATATTATCTGTAGTTCAAAATTTATTCTATTCATATTAGCTACTACATACAAATAATAACATATCATGGTCCAAAACCAACTATCACACTCTCTCAAATAAGCTGCTTTTCACAATATAACATCAATCATTTGGATCATATCTATTTTCATATAAAAAAAGAAGTACAAACCACAACAATTAAGAGTAGGGGGATAATAGAGCTAAAGACACAATCAAGATCCACAATTATATGAAGGTTCAAAACCAACTATCACAATAATCTCTCAAATATAACATACCCCTTTCGTTTCTAAATATAAGACATATTTACTTAATTTGATTAGATTAAGGATGTAAGTTTAGTTAGTTAAAATCACATGATCAAAACACCCTAATTACATTCCTTTATTCCCACCCTCCCCCTCTTTCTTATTCATTATTGAGGAATATTAATAGGAATAATGTAGGAAAAGTTGAGAAAAAAAATCAAAAGTGGTCTTATATTAATGATAAGTCTACCTCCCCAAATAAGTCCTATATTTAGAAACAAATGGAGTATTTCATATAACATCATATAAGGGATTGAACTGGGATGTATGAGGCTCAGGCTGTACTTTCTCCAAACATCAAAAAGACCCTTCAACTAAGGAAACTCCACCATTACTAGCATGGAAAAGCCTAAATGCCATATCCAAACTGGGACCATCTTCAAAAATTAGACATTTAGTCCCCTGAACCTGTGTAAGAGGAAGAGAGAAATTTGTCAGTGTCAGCCCCTCTATTCTTATTGTCTCTAACTGGAGGAGAGATAAATGGTTGGAAAGCATATTTAAGCCACATGTCTAAATGATCATTTTAAAAACCATAAATGAACTAGGGATCAAGAAAATGGAAAGTGAGTTTCCTCAAATAGTAGCTCTAGTTACCAATACACATTATTCTGTCTTAAATTATTAGATAGGTGATCATAATTTCATATAGTTCATTACATTTTTCCCATACTTGTACATGATTTTGAGAGTATAGCTTTGAAAAGAATACAAAAACTTAGAAAAAATTAACAAAGGAAAATTTACATGGGTGTGAAATTTTGGGGCTTAATGACATTTTTATGAGTGATTTTTAGAACTCATCAACCCTCTCTCTCTCTCTCTCTCTCTGTGTGTGTGTACAGAAAGAGGTGGACTAGTGGAAAGAGCAAAGAAAGACCTGGAGCAATAGAAGGGAAGCAAAGGATTCAGAGAGAAGCAAATTAAAGAACCAAGGGGAGCTGGAATAGGAGGCCACGGCAAGCAGAGTTTACCTTTGCCTTCATCACTTCATGTGTTACTCGTTGTGGCGAGTAACCCTCGAAGCTGTGCGTTTTGATTCATTCAGCGGGATTTCAAAGCCTTATACCTAGGGTTTCAAGCCACAACGAACATACTTCATTCTTGAGACATTTTTCTGGGTTTTTGAGCTAGTGGAGAGAGCTTAGAGGTGCTTGGGAAGATTGGAGATTAGATTGGGATAAGATTGAAGAGATGTGAGCTCCTTCCTTCTTGGTTTTTATTCTTTCTCCTTTAGGTTAAGGGTCAAAAATACACATGTGTTTTTATCAAAAGTTCATCCAGCACCAAATGTTATTTTTTGGACCAAAAATACACATGACCTTTCAAATTGGATCAAAAATACCATCTACAGTTAAATTAGGGTAAAAAATACACATGTGATTTTGTAAAAAGGTTCATCCAGCACCAAGCGCTTTTTTCGGAATATAACTGTAAATGTGATTTTTGATCCAATTTAAAAACTCATGTGTATTTTTGGTCCAAAAAAAAACATTTGATGCTGGATGAACTTTTGACAAAATCATATGTGTATTTTTTACCCTTAACCCTTCTCATTTTTCTCTTCATTTTCCTGCAATGGACCATTTTTTAGTTTTTGTTTTTGTTATAGATTCACTTATGTGTAACTAAAACTCTTCTATAAGGTTACTTTGAACCATTTTATGGATTGAATTTTGTATTTCCCTCTTTCTTATGCTGTGAATGAAATTTATGTGTGGATTTTTATGTTGCTCTTTCTTCTACAAGTGCTTAATAACCACTTGCTTTTTTAAATGAAATATGGCTTTAGAAAGTGTGTTTTGTTTTAGAACTTGGATGAAATCATGTTGGGCTTGAAATTTATGGTTCTAAATGGATGGTTAGTTGGTAACGTAGAGATATAGTTACTAACCTAACATTGTCACTAAGAGGTTGGTTAGAAATATTAATTTGCATTAATTGTGGCAAGAGATTGTGCAATTAATGCAAGTATAAATTTGAACTTCACTTGAGAAAGCTTTTTCAAATGTAAAAAGAACCTTAGACTCACACATAGTCTCATTAGGACGCTAAAAAGAGGGAAATTAATTAGTTCATGAAGTAAAATGGGGATAAGTAGTCCTAGGCCATTCTCATATTTGATTAAGTGTGTTTACAACCTTTTTTCCATTTTACAATCATTTGCAACTTAATTTTTCTTTAAACTCAATTTCTGGAAATTTTTCTTACTCTTTCCCAATCAAGAACGTAATTAGCACTAATTAATTTACTTAAATCACAATCCTTGTGGAACGACACTTCTTCTATACTACAAATTTTTGACGACCCGTTCGCATACGTTCATTGATGAAGAAAATGACATGTTAGTAGGTTCATTGATGTTCCTCGAGACTAAACATCTAAGAATGAAATCCTCATTTATATCTTTGGAGAAAAAAATCCATTGTTTTTTGACAGATTAAGAAGATCTTCAAATGGAAATGCATAATCAAGAAACTTATAATCTGAATCAGGGATAAAGAGTTTGATCAAAATGGTTATTCTCTGAGTTAGAGATAAAGAGTTTAATCATAATGATCTATGACTGTCAATATGTAAACCAACATTTTATATGCTCCTCAATATTCCTATCTTTCAAAAGAAAGTTGTGTTCAAGTCTTTGCTTATATCTCAATGCAATTTATACTGGTTCAGCCCAAATTCTTGGCCTATGTCCAGTTCTTCAGCAAGGTTGAGTTCCATTGTTCCCCCAAGATTTCAAATGAGATATTGGTGCCACAGTAAAAGAGAATAAGTCTCACACCCAAACGCTCTCCCTTACAACTTATAAGTCAATATCCCCATCAAGATTCCACATTCTTGATTCACTCAAACAATGAGAGAAATTTCAATAAGTTTTCTCACTCACTAAGTAGATAATAAACATTGAAGTCATTACTATAGAAAAAGGCTATTGCGGCCGTTTTTTTTTTGTGCATTATTACAACATAAGCGCCATGATTGTTCTTGCGGCATTTTCAAAATGCCATGTTAGGATAGTTTATCGTAGCATTTTCTTGAAAAAACGCTGCAATAGGCTAACCATAGATAGGCTACCCTAACACAGCGTTAGGAAATGCTACGATAGGGTATTTTTAAAAAAAAAGAATTAATTTTGATACTAACTCATGTTTGCATAAGTTCAAAAAATTTTAGAAATTGTCTGCTTTAAATTGTATTTCAAAATTTAATTGCATATATGATAAATAAGACATTGGATACTAATTTGGGATATCCTAATTTGGCAAAATAATAATAATAATAATAATAATAATAATAATAATAGGTTTTGCTTTTACACTGACCACATTTATGACCATACCTTTATTGGAAACTAGGATGTCACACCCACGCATCAACACCTTCTCCTCTTCTGTATCTCTCTTCTCCTTTTTTTTCTCTCACCTTACTTATGATGCCCCTTTATAGGAATTTACTACTCTTATAACTGATTAACTATAACATCCCAAAAATTTAATGAAAGATTAATGATAATTTAAAATTGGGTGAAAGGTCAATTATACCCATCTACATTTACAAAAAGTTCACCTAGCACCACATTAAAAAAATGTGGTTCAAAAGTATTTATATATATTACAAAAGAATTCACCTGGCACCAAATTAAATGCCAGGTTTGTTTCCACTAACTGCGTTAACTGTGAGTTATGAGCCCCACTCAATAGTACCCAGTCAATTTTCTGGATACTAAGTATGCACATTTACCCAATATTTAGCCTTATAAGTGTATTTGAACTACTCTCATACCTTCATCGTTCATAAATATAAGACATAATTGACTTTTTTAGAGAGATTTAGGGAGCGAAATGAGCCACTTAATCATAATGTATTTTTTGTATTATTAGATTATATGTTAGCTTATAAATTAAATAAAATAGTTTAGTGAAATAAAAATTTAGTTCTTTATAAAAAAAAATTTAGTCAAATTAATTTATAAGAAGCTTATTTTGCTTTCTTAAGATTTTGAATTAAAAAAAAAGTCAACTAGATCACATATTTAGAAACAGAGGGAATACTAGTTAATGAAGGGTTAAGGTGCAGTGAGGACCCTGAAGTATTTATAAGCAACAACTAAGACTCTAAATTATTTAGGGATACAATTAATACCCTAATATAATAAAAATATAGCAATTGCACCTTCGTAGTTACGAAACCTTAAGCGACATTATCAACCCTTATTAAAAAAACGAAAGCTTCCACAACTCTCTGATCTTGTTGATGCCATGCAGACTCTCACCAGCCATTACCACCTTCCTTCTTCCCACTCCTTTTACTCCACCACCACTACAAAAAAATCAGTGAATTAGCCACTGAATCCTTCATAAAATAGGCTGTTACTAAAAAATCAGCTGCATAATCTCTCATTTAGCTACAGAATTTTGTCATTGCTGACGGAATTCTGTGACTAATTCACTATTTTTTTAGTTACATACCCCACCGTATTTTTAACACTAATGAGTGCCCTAAAGTAATCGTGCAAACTGAATCTGGCTAAACAAAAATCGTGAAAATTGAATAGGAAACACACAGTGATTGTGAGCGGTGGAAGACGGCAGACTGAAAATAGAAAATGATATTTTTACTCTTATTAAAAAAACAAATAATATATATATATTTGGATAGGGACCAAAACTTAGGTAATTATAACATAAAAAATGTGTGTGGAAGAAAAGATATAATATATATACACACACACATATATATATATATATTAATGAACAAAATTAATCTCTCTCCAGCTCTCACGTTTAGGATATTATGTGAATTACATGAATATGATTATTTTGAATCTACAAAAAGACAGATGAGTTTTATAATCTTATATGTGAGTATAATTTAATAGTGGCTGCGAATTTGCGATGGCAACTTACTTTTTCTCAAATATATGTATATATATAATAGTAAATAAATAAATAGAAAAGAAGGAAAAAAAGATATATATATATATATAAAATAACAAATTAACAATAATAGGCTAAAGTATAATTTTGGTCCTTTATCTTTGCATCAAGTCCTCTTTTGGTCCTTTAACTTTGAAAAGTGCACTTATAGTCATTTTTCGCTAACGCCGTTAGTTTCATTTAAAGGAAATAATTCTTATATTTTAAAATTTGACCATTTTTATTAATATTTAATTATAAAATTAATTTTTAGATTTTCTGAGTCAGCATTTTCTGTTAAATGAAACTAACGGCGTTAGCGAAAAAGGACCAAAAGTGCACTTTTCAAAGTTAAGGGACTAAAAAGAGATTTGATGCAAAGATAAAGGACCAAAAGTATACTTTAGCCAACAATAATATCATGTGGTCTGCGATCTCTTTCACATTCATGTGGAGTATATGTATATACCCTGAACCTTGAGTCTTGTCATTTATGCAAGAAGCAATTCATCTTTTCCTTCGTTCGTGTAGCGCGCGTCGGTTGTAGGGACCATTTAGGTGAGTTATACAGATAATTTAAATAATCAATATCACTTCTTTTGACTTAAATTCTTTCATAAAAGTTTTTATATATAATTTTAACTTTCCAATGACAGTAATATTAGGTGATTAAAGCAAAAAAAAAATAGGGACTTAGATTTGAAGTAGGAGTTGAGTTTTGATAATAACTGACCGTAGATAAATTAGTATGTTGATTTTATGGGTTTAGATTTGTTTATTGGAACTCCTTTTTAGTATACCTATTGGATTAGAAGCATGAATAATGGATTAAAGCATGTTACAGTTGTGTCTTAAGCTTGAATTTGTTGTGGTTGGCTTGGAATCCGAATTTGAGTGATTGGGTCTTTGATTTTTGTTTATTGTTTGGGTTATCTATGTTGATTAAATACATTAAAAGGTTTAGTTGTGATAGAGTTGATCCTTATGGGTGATTTTTCTTAATCTAAGTAGCATTAAGCTTGATTTTAATCAGAGAAATCTATGAATTTAGGTATTTGAGGTGAAATTATGGAATTCAAGAGATCATTTAGACTCAACGATATTATTGGAATGTTGAATGGGTTAGGTTTGGTGTATGCATTGATTTGGGAAAATTGGGTTATCTCTTAGGCTTGAACATGGGAGAATTTGCATATGGAAGATTAAGGAATTAATTGTGGAATGATGAAGGAATTTGTTGAGGTTAAGTAATGATCGGTTAATGGTTGGAAATATATACCTAGGCTTGAATTGGGTAATTAGAAATAGTGGTGAATGATGGTTGTGGTGGAATAAAGGAAGGCTTAGATTAGAAATTAATAGAAGTGAGAGTGAGTAGCTAGGAATTTAATCTATGACTTGTGATTGCTTTTATTAGAAAGTGACTGTGTTATATGAATATTCTTGTAGAGTCTAATTGTGCTGAGTTGGCATGGGGGAAAGCTGCACTGTTGTGAGATCAATGCAAGCTAGCAGGCAACTGCTTTCTGCTTGTTTATGTGTGCACGTCTGTTAGTAAGTGATTTGAATATTGTATGATTTTGTAGCTATATGAGGCATGTAAAATAACTGTTGAAACACTTACTTTCCTATTACAACGTCCTGTGGAATTATATTTTCAAACTGGCATGTGGTTGTGATTTGGCATGTTTGGAACTAAGTATGCATTGATTTTATAACAATTGCACAAGCACTTTCCAAGAATATTGCATACATGTATTGCTATGTGGATTTGGTTGCGTGTGCGACACCAGTGGATCTGGAATTATGCCATCATGTGATGAGGTACCCTGTTACACCACAGGGACTAATTTGGATACTATATGGGAGAATCTCCCTCACGGGTTCAGGATGGACAGAGAGGCTCTAACTGACCTGTATGTGGACTAGGGTGGGTAGAGAGGCTCCGAGTGGTTCCACCTGATTTTCCCCGCGGCCTGTGTGACCGCTTGGGGGTTTGTTGTTGGTATTATGGTTATGATTACTGTATTTTGAAGATGTTGAAAATGATATGAAATTATATCTCTTTTGTACTAAAGCATTTGAAAATGGATATGGAAATTATATGATGTGCATCTTACTTGATACTCAGAGCATAATTTAGAACATGTATATGTATCTATATTACAATTCCACTGGACACATTGCTAGCATACACCACATGTATATAAGTAGAATAGTCGTTGCATTGGGGCTACTCACTACTACAAAAAGCCCTTTTTATGTCACCAATTAACGTCACTTATTTAAAAATGTGACATTGAAAACAAAAAAGAAAGAAACAACATCACACTTAAAATTAAGTGTGATGTTGAAACTTTTCAATGTCACACTTAAATTAAGTGTGACATTGAAAAGCACTTTCCATGTCACACCAAATTTTGGTGTGACATGGAAAAGGTTTCAACGTCACACCAAAATTTGGTGTGACGTTGAAACCACTTTCAACGTCACACCAAAATGTGGTGTGACGTTGAAAGTTGTTTTCCACGTCACACCAAAATTTTGGTGTGACGTGGAAAACCCGTCCCTCTCTTTTTTTTTCTTTTGCCGCCCCCCTCCCACTTGAAACCACTTTCAACGTCACACCAAAATGTGGTGTGACGTTGAAAGTTGTTTTCCACGTCACACCAAAATTTTGGTGTGACGTGGAAAACCCGTCCCTCTTTTTTTTTTTCTTTTGCCGCCCCCCCTCCCACATTGAAACCACTTTCAACGTCACACCAAAATGTGGTGTGACGTTGAAAGTTGTTTTCCACGTCACACCAAAATTTTGGTGTGACGTGGAAAACCCGTCCCTCTTTTTTTTTTCATTTCCCGCCCCCCTCCCACATTGAAACCACTTTCAACGTCACACCAAAATGTGGTGTGACGTTGAAAGTTGTTTTCCACGTCACACCAAAATTTTGGTGTGACGTGGAAAACCCGTCCCCTCCTTTTTTTTTTATTTCCCGCTCCCCCACTTTAATTTTTTCATTTCGCGCCCCCCAAAATAAAAACCATCAACTCCAGCTGTCTCCCACCCCCACCCCCCCCAAAACAAAAACATCAACTCTAACTCTCCCTCATCCACACCCCCGTGTCCTCAGCTTCCCTACCCCCCCAACGCCCACAGCTCCCCCCTCCAACACCCCTAGCTCCCCCTGGTGCCCACAGCTCCCCCACCCCCTAACCCACAGCTCCCCCTTCCCTCCCCCCACAACTCCCCCCAGACGTCCCCCATCCCCCTCACCCTCCACCTGCAGGTTCATTTATTCTTTTCTTTTTTCTTTTTTTTTCTGGTAATTAAATATGCAATTTCTATAGGGTTCTTTTTTTTTACTTGTTCAAGGTTTTTTTTCAGCTCTGTTTTCCTCCTATCGGGTTCAACAATTTCAATCGTGCCTCCGTTCGCAGCTTCACTTCATCCAGGTTCCTTCTTTTCCTTTTTTTTCCTGATAATTAAATCTGCTGCCTTTTTTTCTCAATTGTAAATTGCAAAAAATGCCATAGAATATTTAATGGTTTTGTAAGTCTTGTAAATTGGTCTGCCATAGAATGTTTAATGTTCAATTGTAAATTGGTTTGCAAATGCTGTTACGTTGTAATTGCTGCAAATATTGCATACTTGCCAAAATGTTTTATAAGTCTTGTAAATTGGTTTGAATAGGTTTTTGTTCTCAAATTGCTGAATATCAACGGGGAATAGAAAAATTAAAAACGTTTTTTTTTTTTAAAAAAAAAAGAAACCACGTCACAAATAATATCTTGTGTGACGTGGTTTCCTGGAAACCACGTCACACATAATTTATGTGTGACATGGTTTCCAGGAAACCATGTCACACAAGAATCTTGTGTGACTTGGTTTCCTGGAAACCATGTCACACATAAATTATGTGTGACGTGGTTTCCAGGAAACCACGTCACACAAGATATCTTGTGTGACGTGGTTTCCTGGAAACCACGTCACACATAAATATTATGTGTGACGTGGTTTCTCCGAGCAACTTACAACGTCACACATAATATTATGTGTGACGTTGTTTCTCTAACTTTCTATGTCACTTGTTTATGTGACGTTAAAAGTCCATTTTTCATGTCACTTGATTCAATGTCCCCTGAAAAAGTGACGTGAAAACCCCCAAAATTTGTGACGTTAAAAGTACTTTTTGTAGTAGTGACTCCTGTGTATCTCACTTTTGCAGGTCCTAGTAGTGGTGTAGACAATCAAGTGAAGGATCCAGGAACTGCTCACTGATTCAGTGGGCAATTATGGGCCATCAGGACAGAATAGTATTGCCACTTAAGGCTCATGCATTCCTTATTGCTTCTATCTGTTTTATTTCAGTTTAACTGGTTTTAATTTGGGATTGTGATTTCTTCATGACTTATTATGTTAGACTATTTAGTTGATTAATACTTTTTGAGGGACCGGTCCAATTCCAGAAGATTTTGTTGTTGGTTGATTTGAGAACGTTTATGGTTTGTGTATTTTGAGACACTATGATTCCTTTGAGAATGTTTTAAGTATGTTATTAATTTTACAGGATGTTTATTTATCTGTATATAGTCTATTTTAATTACCATGATAGAGTGTTTTTTTTCTATCTTGGTATAGGTGTATTTTAATTATCCATGTTAGTTGTACTACTAGGAAATGCCTTTTTTTAACAGAGATTTTCTTTAATTATGATAAATCTTTTTCTAACCATGATAGATTATAATTGTATTTGAAAATCTCATTTTCTTATCGTGGTTAGTTAGTTGAAATTGTATTTTATAGAAATTATAAAAATCATTTTTCTAACTATGTTAGCTATTTTGTAGGGTTAATTTCTTTTCCTAACATAGTTAGTTATTGTGCCTATTTGATGACATGTTATTGTGATTTAAAAGTATATTTAGGACGTAAACATTACACGATTTGATCACTTGCAAAACAGAAAGTGCAGCACAGAATAGCGAGGGACAGAGAATAACAGAAATGACAGAAGCAGAGAAGCAAGAGAAGAGAAAAGGAGAAAAAGGAGGTTCAGGAAGATAATGCTCATTCACGATAGTTTTCCCTCCATGAGTTACGCCAATCACATATCAGTCCAATTCTTTTGAACGCTTCTAGATTTGTTTTTGGAATATAGGGAACTGGGGAAGTGATAAGAAGCATCTTGAACAAACTTTGATTGGGAGATTTCGAAAAAAAAAAGACTTTGCTTGGAATTTCGAAAGAAAAACAGAAATTTTGCTTAGGATTGTGACAAAAAAAATTATGTTTCTGATGCATAATAGAATATGCTTACTGTAAGAACAATCGAACTGATTTATTTTCTGTCCAATTCTTTATGAAGCAATAGATTAAAGAAATTGTAGACAATTATTCGGTTTGCTCAAGAGATTGCAATCCAACAGACTCAAAACGAACCAGTTACTAAAACCAAAGATAAAACAACAAAACAATCACCCCGATTCAGTTTTCACGATTACCCTAAGCTAGGATTGAAAACTACATTCTTGAATTATAAAAAAAACGCTTTTTTCCAACAATTTTTAGTTTAACCATGGTTAAATTTATGTTAAATGATATGGAGCAATTAATACAAATGGCTTTTTTTTTTTTTACTGGATGTACTTGACCCAAGTAACATGATATAAGTCTTGTCCTTCAATAAAGTCCTAGTTGAGTCATTAACCCAATATGTAATTTCAAAATGTGAGTAAAATGACTTTAATGCATAGGGTCGGGAATTCGGGCTTACCCGTCGAGCCGGCCCGTTTAAGCTCTAGCCTGAGGAGGATCAGGTTTTGATTTTGGAGCTCCAAAAAGGAAGGAGGCCTAAACGGCCCGGCCCGTTTAAACTCGTTTATTGTCCTTTTTTTTCCTTTACTCAAAGAGTTAAATGAGTGTTCTATTTTTGTAGATATACATATGGACGAAAATAATCTAAATGCTTATCAAATTAGATTCAAGTCCCTGTATGTCCTACTTTTATACTTTAATTCCTTATTACTAAGAAGGTCCATTAGAATTCTGTCACGTATATTGCAAGAGGAAAATGACAAAATTATCCAGTGTGAGTTGCTAATTTTGAAGCCAATTAGTGCAATTACTGTGTCTGTGGTGTTTGTGGTTTTCTAGTTTATGACACTATGTTTATGTTATTATGTAGTGGTTTATTTTCTGGTATGAATCAGTTTATTTAAATGTGTTGTACTATATAATTGTGGTGTAACTTATAGTTCTAGACTTAGTACTTAATCTATAAGTTGTTGAGTTGGTATATGATAATGTATTAATGCTCGGTAAGTTAGTATTTAAATATAATTTGGATCATATTTATATTTTTTATTATAGATCCATTATTTTCGTTCACAATATACGCTTAAAATTAGGGGGAAAAACATTTAAAAAAAATCAAAGCCAACGGCAGGCCTGAGGCCTGACGACTCAAGGGTTAGGCTTCACAAAATAGGGGGTTTTTTGTTCGCATTAGGCCCGGCACAATTTCCAACCTCTATTAATAACGGCCGGTCTGACATGATTTCCCACCTCTATTAATACACCTACTGTTCTCTCTCATTCTTTTCATGTCCTTATTTGATTCTGTCTTTGAAGGACTACAGATTTACCATTTCTAACTCCAACGAAATCAGCAACAACAGAAGCCTAGTATATATGATGTTTAGCCTGCAGTTCTCGAGCCCATTTCACTTTTGAAGTTTCGCATCCTTCAGATGTTGCCTGGGGAGGAGATGAATGGAGTCAAGAAGGAGTTGGCTAAGGATTGCGACTTTACAAGGTTGGTTTTGATGCAATTTTCGGGGTTGAGTTATTTGTATAGTTGGAAAGTAAGGTCGTCTCCCAAGGGTGTTTGCGTGAACGATAGCACAAGTTGAGAATTAAGCATGTTTTTGTGTTTTCCTTTCTTGGGTTATGCTTTCACCGCTACTTTTTTTTTTTTTTTTTGTAAAATCCCTTAAATTAAACAATCATTTTTTTTTTACCATACATTAATTACACACACATGTATTCTATTTATTTATTGAAAGAATAAGTTAAAGAGTATGAAACTCTTATAACATTTTACCCGTATTTATTGTATTGTATTTTGTGTTTTTTATAGAGAAATAGTTGTGAAAACTTCTGGATAGATATCCTGAGAGTTCATTGGTTATAATTTAGATTTTAAATTATGATTATATATTTTTATTGATATTTAAGAAATTTTATTACTTAATTTTTTTTACATTGTACTATTGTAGGCTTAAAATAGGTTTCAACATTTAAGCACCATTTAACGCCTACAAGATTTAGGCCTTTAAACCTACTTAAACCTACTTTTTTTAACACTAGAGTATCCTCATCCAAATATTGAGAGACTAATCTTTTGAAGTACCAAAACCTACATTTTATGTAGACTTTAATATATTCAAAACCTATTTAAAGCCAACAAGCCCATTTTCTTAATCCTATTTAAAGGCCTACTGATGGTGGCATTTAGAAAGGCTTCATAGTTAGGTGGTCTAGGGTTTAACAACTAGCATGGGCTGAGTCTAGTTTATGTGCATGCTAGTCCCTCACAATTTGGTGAACCAATGTTCGAATATTTGCAGAGAAAATGCCCACATTTAACATTCTACAGTTTTTTGAATAAGATAGGTCCAACCCAACGTCTAATAAGGGTCTAGTCTGCTTCCAATCTTAAAAATCATACCCATCCGTTATGACCATATGTTATTTTTATTTTCCCCTCTAGCATTAGAATATTCTTCTGGGAATTTCTCCTTCATTTATTAACAAAAATTTCTCCTTTCTAATGTGGAAACTAGCCGACTACTGATTTACCCCAATTTTTTCGGATTCTTATCATCTAAGTACACTTCAATTTTTCTGACTTGATGAATGCATCCAATAGTCTAGGTTGAATCAAGAACCCTGATCCAATTATAAAAACCACAATTAGGTTTGGTTTAAGCTCAATGTATTCTATGAGCACCTGATCAGCTTTCAAATCTTCTTCCAAGAATATTAAGATAATATTAAACACAGACTGGTTTGACAAGAAATATTAGCAGTTCAATTTTTCAATGCAAATAAAAAGTAGGGAAAAAGACAAAAACATACCTCGGAAAATAAAAAATGACATTTCAGTCCCTTGAATTTTGGAAATCCCCATATCAGATCCAAATGTAATTAAAAGACATTTTTGCTCTCAAGCGCAGGCATATGACTTTACAACTTTGACACAGGGATCTACAATTTTACCACAATGATTTCAAGTTGAGCATAACAAATCACAACCAACTACTAGTACCATGTTTTTGCAATAACCATTTGATAAGGCCTGTAAGATGAAAATCAACCGATGCTTCTTTTCAAAACTTTTACATATGGATTTACAACTTTATCACAACAATTTCCAAATTGATCATAGCAATTCACAACTAAAAAAATTGAATACTTAGTTGATTATTTGTAAATATAAGGTAATTAGTTGGGAATTCCTATGATTAACTTGGAAATCGTTATAGTAAAGTTGTAAATCTTTATGTAAAAGTTGTGAAATGTATCGCATGTTGATTTTCATCTTAAAAGCCTTGTCAGATGGTTATTGTATATATAACATAGTTAGTTGTGAATTGTTATATTCTACTTACAAATCATCATGATAAAATTGTAAATCCTTTTGTAAGAATTCGGAAAAGTAGTGAATTGTTATATTCTACTTACAAATCATCATGATAAAATTGTAAATCCTTTTGTAAAAATTCGGAAAAGTAGCATCAATTTATTTTCATCTTAAAAACCTTGTAAAAAGCTCATTGCAAAAGCAAGATAGTTAATTGTAAATTGTTATGCTCAACTTACAAATCATTATAATGAAGTTGTAAATCCCTATGTCAAAGTTGTAAAACCCTAATCCTTTTCCTTTACTTGGCTGCATTTAGAGGTAAAAGTGGCTTTTAATAACATTTGAAAGTCTCATATTCTTTCCTAGGGTTTGATCTAGGATTTCCAAAATTTGAGGGACTAAAAACCTTTTTTTTAGAAGTTTTTATTTTTTATTTTTGTCTTTTCAAGTATTTATAGTTTAATATTATCTAGCTAGCTTGACAAGAAAAATGGACGAAGTACATACTAAGACTTTTAAAATGTTTTTTTGGGCATTTTTTTTTAAAAAAATTAACAAATGACAGCGGACATTTATCAAACTTGGGAAAATTAATTATAAATCCCATGTAAAGAATTTAATTAAGACAAGATCCAACAAAATCACATAATTAATCTCAGGTCCCACAAAATTATTATTGCCTGGTCATAAGTTATCATCATCAGATCCAAAGTTGTTATTGACTAAAAGTTTAAAGATTGTGATCTTTAGGCCCAAATTGTTATTGTCAAACTAAAAGTTATTATCGTTGAAACCAATGTTTTAAAAGCTGGACCGGATATTGATCTGGAAAAGCCAATGGATCATGGTTCAAACGGTTGAAACGGTCAGGCAATTTGGTCGAGTCGGTGACATAATAATTAAATTTAAAATTATATAATGTATAATAATATAATAATAAAATGATGTAAAAATTTTACAGATTTTATGGATTTTTTATTATATTTTTTTGCCACAAAATTTTAAAGGTATAGGACAAGTATCTTATTAAAAATTCAAAATATATATTGATGTTTTTGTATAGAAGATATTTACAATAAGCTTTTTTAGGATTAGAAGTTGGTAAACCCATGTTGAAGTGTTAATATATCCCATAAAAGACAAAATGAGACAGCTATTACATGGTAAAAGTAAATACTCCATAGTGAGATAGTGACTGAAACACTGACATAGCTCCCTCTCTCTCTCTCTTGAAACTCATCCTTTCTCCCCCACCACCGATATGCTTTTTTCATTTCGTTTACTTCCCGCAAGGTCATGTTTAGCAGGTAAAACAAGATCAACATTTTTGTTTCTGAAGAGCTCATATTTGCAAATAAGGAATAGGAAAACACTCAGGTAAACGGTGAGGCTTACATTTTTTTTTCCAATTTGAGTATCAATTCGTCTTCCATTCTTGTCATCTTCTTTGGTTGCTCGTTTTTTCTTGCCGTCGAGTTTGGACGAGAGCCGCCCGGTTTTCAGAAATCCGTTCTGGCTCTTGGTTGGAAAGCAGCTTTCGGCTTTTCGGCGGCTTTTTCACGGTTGAATCCGGCCTAAAAGCAAAACGGCTTATGACACAAATCTAAGCCATTGCCGACTCCAGCCGACGGTCCGGCCGGTCCAGCTCGGCTTTGATAACACTGGTCAACAAACAGTTGTTACCATCTGAACGTTGAACGATGATAACACATGTTTGGCCTGATAATAATAACTTTAGGCCTGACGTTCACAACCACCTTCTAGTAGGGACCTTAGATTAATTACGTAATTTCATGAGATCTCACCTTAATTAAGTTCCTTACATCGGACGTGTAATTAATTTTCCCATAAAACTTTACCTAAATTAAATTAAATCCCAATAATTAAGAATTTTTTTCCGGCTCAATTCTGAATGTACCAAATCAAGTTGTTTCATTTTGGTCCTTTAATGAAGATAACAGAATGAACGGAAGAATGGCCGAATAGGTGAGGATATAAGGCCTTCAGAAAAAGAGAAAAGAGGAATTCATATCATGACCATCCAAGAAAATAACTTCAACTCCTGGAAAAAAAAAACACAATAATGGTCAAACTGTTTAAACTTTAAAACCTCTCATGTTGTTCTTTGGGGAACTATACAGCTTATATTATTTGAAACATTTACACAGTAGCTTTTCTAATTATGTACATTCAATTGAACTAAATGGAAAACTCCTCATCAACCAAGAGAAGCTATCAACTAAATGGAAAACTCCTCATCAACCCAAGAGAACCTATCCTAAGTTAGATGAAAAATCCTTTCAAATGTAAACCCTCTTAGTGTATTATACAATCTCTATTACTCCATGCAGCGGTATGAAACACCCATATTAAGTGTCGGTAGTGGACAGATGGAAAATCTCATAATATGCACAGAATTTGTAGGAAGTGGAAGTCACCTACCAAAGTTTCTATTTCATGGCTTTTTTGGCTTTTCTTGAGAAGTTTCTGACCGTGGCAGTGTCAGAGAATGTCAAAGGAAGTTCTTCCTCGACATTTTCTCTTGGACCAATCCAACCAGCAGAACCAATCGCATTCTTTTTGTCATCACTAGAATTCACAGATGAGTTAGGCTCTTCAGGTATATCTCGAAACAAGTGTTTCAAGATAAAAAGAGCAGTATCATGGTCTCTCCAATAATTCCTGTCCACCAAAGCAAATATTCATGAATGTAATGACTTGGTCAAGATGATGAATAATTTAAGTTCAGGACCAATAAGAAACCGATTCAATTATACCCAAGGAGGAGAATAAGTTAATCTATTTATTTCGTGCATTTCTTATTTTTAATGGTTTAATTCATCTAAAACATTTAAATTAGTGAATCTTAATTCAAATATTTAAACATTTCATTAATGATATCAAGATTATGTTTTTGATTTATTCTAATGTAACTCTTTTTTATAATAGGTTATCCTCCCTATATCTGGTCAATTGAAAAAAAATACTACATCAACTTCATTCTTTTGGTCTTTTGGAGACTGTTGAATGAAACTTCCTTTTTCTTGTTAGAGGATCTTTTCCTTCATTTTTCTATTTATCTTTTGAGCATCTAATAGGGACAGACTAGTCTACTCTTCATTGTGTACAACAAAGAAAAAGACAAACTCAGATACGGCCGAATAACAGGAAACATATAAACTTCAATCATAAACTAAAGATTAAACATGCATTTTGGTACACTTATATCTTGAACAAGGATAATTTAGATGTCAAGCGGCATTTTTGGATGGCATTTGATACCACAATTTCACATCCTCACATTTCTAAATCTGTCTAAAAAATGGCATTAGTTCAACATGTACGGACTTGTAGCATTTGGCTTATGCTCGATTCTCCCAAACCAATCTTGGTGTGAGGATATTCTACATGTATCATACCCAGACTCTCTCTCCACATAAAATTGTTCACGAGGTTGATGAGCCAGACTAATACATATAAATGACAGTCAAGACCTGTACAATGCTTTCTCAAAACAATGACTTGAACCTTTTGATTTTTGGGGCAACATGTAATTATTTCTCTATCAACAAGGCTTTACTAAATACCATTTAAGACTCTCTCAATACAATTTACAAAGCTTTCAGCTTTTTACAAATAAAACTCAACAACAACAAAGCCTTATCCCACTAGATGTGGTTGACTAAATGGATCACAAGACCACATTATCCTCTATCAAAAATAAAATATTTGGATAAATTATTGATGTTTGGACAATGATTTAGGGTTTTTTCAAAACAGGAAAAACTATTTTAGTTTGGTTTAATTAATCATTTTCATTTCATTTGACCTTTATTTGTTAAATCATTGACAGAATGTCAAGAATAGAACACTGTTGAATTTTGGCATTTAGATACACTGTAAAATCTTATGGAGGTTGCTGCAAATTTTGTCATGTTATATGTTTCCATGTGATTAGATGAATGGTCACATCTTATGCAATTGTTCCAGAAAATTTGGTAGTTGAGCTTTGGTGTACGCAAAAGATGAAGATATTGGTTCTCTACTATAGAATTACAATACATTAATAAAAATTTCATAAATCACTTACGTATGTGATCCGATGGCCTGCAGATATGGATGCTCAAAGGTTTTATCCTGCATTAAAAATATATAGTCATGCCAGTATATATACAATTATATTAAAAGGGAAAATATACATTTTCATTTTAAAAATTACACTCATATCATAAGTGTAGTTTTGAATGATACTAGAAATTGTTATGATTGTTGTAAATTTTAGCAATGATTCTACTTCCTGACACCAGGGTTTTGGATTAAGATCAAGAACGGATTGATTTAACCGTTAACCTGAAGCATATAATCAATATGTCCTTCTTTGCTTCCTGTTAACCTCTCCATCATAAGAGATCCATATGTTTCTTCCTCTTCTTCAGAATTATCTCCTGCAACATCTTGGGAATATTAAAACATACAATGCAAGAGAACAATTGGCTCATTATAGTTCTAACTAAGAAAGAAACCATGTATCCAACATATTATCAATGAAGCATAAGCATAATTACATACATGTTCCAGCGGAACAGGCAGTATCGAACAGTGCAATGAATAAATTACAAATGATGGGTACAAGTATTTATAGGTGAAAGATAGAAAAATATGGGAGAATAACTTTCCTAGTGTTTCGCCTGAAGAGAGATGATAATGGGGAAAATCAAAATCCAGCAACAGATACACATCGTAACTCATAATTACAAAGCCGACTATTTTACAAAGAAACAATAAATTAATTTAACACTCTCCAAGTGAAAAATCAAGGACCCTGCAGCCCTGTTGGCTAAATTCATTGTAGTTGATCAAGACTAAATAGTATGGGATGCACTATGATGTTTTTAAGCGAGTTATATTTTCCATCTCAATTACTAGCTTTTAGGAAAGATCTTACTGCAGAGCAATTTGATGGAGGAAACCGAGTTAACTGTTGCAGAGTGTAGTTGCCGGGATGTTAGCTCTCCTTGTGAAGCTAATTGATGGAATCTAATGTAGTATGAGATGTCTATATCTCAGATTAATATGTGATGTTCTATAAGGGTAGTTGCGCAGTTGATTTTCCCACATTAATTAGCTAGCTTTTGGGAAAGGCCTCAAGAAGATTTATAGCTACACAAATGTATGCGAGGAGACACATGATATGAGAAAACATTTGTGAGAAAAAATATTAAATTGGTGAGAAAACAATAGAATTTAATCATGAGAGTATTATTGAAATGATAAGTGCATGTCAAAATGGACGGAAGTCAGTATGTATACAGGTCCCGCATGATTTAAAATATTCTATAAAGATTTGAATATATTATCTTATTAGGATTTGGATATTAGATATTAGATATTCAAGTTATTCAGATTTAGTCATTTAGACTAAATATTATTTATCTTATTGAGATTTGAATTGGATATTTAAGGATTTGAAAAGATATATAGGTAGGATTAGGATTACCCGGGACTTATAAATATGGTTAGTTACCAGTCTTATTTTCTTATGTTTGAACTCTTGAATTAATCAGTAAATTTCAGTTTCTCTTCTATTCTCTCTATTCTTCTCCCTCTTTCACTTTCATTCTACATTCTACCTATCACAAAACTAAGAAAATAAAGAAGTGGATTGAGTTCCTTTACCTTCTAAGCTCTCTGTTGTCTTTGACTGACAAACTGTAAGGATCTTCACCTGCATAAAAACCAGAAAGTACAACAGTCTCTTCCCTCAAGTACAGGCTTTCATCATTTGTTTTTTGTGTCAATTACTATTCGGATGTTAACATAGAATGCAACAAAGTTATGCTCAATGTTATTCTGTGATTGTTTTTTTTTATACATTGTAATTCTGTGATTTTAATGCCTTAATACAGATATTTGAACTCACTTTCATTGTGTTGAATGTACATAAAACACAAAATGGCAAAGAAATCCTTTTCCTGGTTTATACTCTTGAAATATGACAGGATGGCATGATTATCAATCCTCTTGTAAGGCTAACCCTAAGAAAGATGGGGTAGCTAAACAAACAATTGCAACAATATAAAAGTTACTATGCCATTGTTAGAAAACGCTGCCCTTGTCCTATTAAACCCTATTTTCTTAATTGCTTATTTATTCATGCTTTCTGTTACAAGTATCTAGTCAGCTGGGCCAAGACACTAGTGACAGGATATTCTCATTAGTATTTTAATAAATCCAGATTATGTATCTAAGATAATCGGTCAGTTAGGCAGAGGCTTGTCGGCTACTTATTTGACCCAAAAATCAATAGAAGAGTGTGGCCTAAAAACCCTAGCAAGGCTGACTTCAGCCATTGTTATTTAAACTGTAACTCAATAGAACTTATAATATGTTCGGACCGCTTTTGAAAACCTAGGAAGATATATGATAAGGATAAGACACTTTTTGTCAGTTTGAACTTGGACTTGCTATTTTGAAGAAAGAAATAGAGGAGGGTGGCTATAGGGCTGCTATGGTCAACGTCTATGAGATGGGAGCTGAGTTACTTTTTAGGTGTATCCTTCCCTTCAGTTTAAGCAAGAGGCAGAAAAGAATTTTGAATTGTGGCCTGGCCCTTTGATTGGATAGTGCCATTGCTCTTGAAAGATTGGCAACAGATTATTTATGTTAGAGTTGTGTCTGTGTGCGCTGTTTGAATGGTTTGTTAGAGCCATCTGCTGTAATCGTACCCCTCCTGTCTCAGTCCATTTGTGTGTCTATTTGTGTAAGAGAGTAATTCTGTCTTGTTTCATCTTATGGATGTAATGAATTTTTTATTGTATTAGTGTTATCAACCTCAAGTTATGTCCAATATCTTGTGTAATTTCTGTTTTCAGTGCTCATTAACTTCTTGTTCAGAGGAGAGTCACAACATAATATAAAAGCTGCTTTACCGTTGTTATTTTAAATGGAACTCTCTAGGATATAAAATTGCTTATCTTATTAATTGCAAGCAAGAGTCACAAGGGGCAGCTAGTTTCCATTTTCAATACTGTTCCCTCATTTTAAGTTTTCATCTTCCCTCTAGAGTATTGGCTCTTAATGATTTACCAGTAATATTATAAAGAATAATAAGAAATTCAATCCTAAGTCATTAAAATAACTGTTATGGGCGTACTCCCATACCCAGAATGGTTTTCATCCCTCAATCATTGTTGCTGCTTGCATGGTGTAAGCTGATGTTTTTTTTTTTTTTTTTTTCAAAGGCTTCAATTTACCAGAGTTGTCTAGAAAACTATCTAGAAAAATAAAATACTATTTCTCACAATGTTTGCTTTTCAAATGTTGCCAAATTATATAGGAAAAATAAAACTAACAGAATGCTACATAGTTCTTTCATCACAAATAAGAAGGAACTCACCCTGGCAGATTTTAGATTATTGAGTACTGCCTGTGTGCGAACTGCTACGTCTTCACTAAATTCCTACACCATAAATTATAGGGCTTAAGGAATGGAAAGACATACCAATCCTGTCAAAAAGTGGTATCAAAATTTTCCAACCTGGAAACCTATATGCAACCTCCTTCCTCCTCTGTGATAGGGCACTAAAACAGGTCGTTTGCTGATATATTCTTTACATACAAGTGGCTCTACCCTGCAGTATAAATGAATATCAAGCAATTGGTATTATACAAGACTTAAAGGAAGCTAACAAGAGATACAAATGAGAATATAAAAAAAGGGTAAAGGTGCAAATTTAGGAACAAAGTGTTTTGCTATAAGCATCAATCATAATAATGCTTTGGGAGGTGCAAAAGAAGACAAACTTTTTAAAATAAGCCAAAAATAGTAAAACTGTTGGTCGGGTGCAAAGCCCGTTAATTGGGGTGAGAGGAAAGAACAGTAATGTGCATTTCGCCCTAATTAATGGCTTTACTAGTTTTTCCCTGTTTTAAAAAAGTTTGTCTACTATTGCACCTCCCAAAACATTATTATGATTAGTGTACATACTGAAACACTTTGTTCCTAAATTTGCACCTTTACCCTAAAAAATATGTATAATTCCACAGTCATGTATGCATGAAAGAAACAAGGATTTCCTTGCCTCCAGCAAATTTTGTGGTTCCTTCGAACTAACAATTCATACTTTAATTTTTGCAGCAACTTTGGTCGTTCTTGAGATGTTTTAACGGCATAAGAAACAATGCAAGCCAGAGAATATAAACATAATTGGGAAATAAAATGTACAAAAGTAAATAACTGATGCACATATACCATGTTATTAGGTTTCACATATGGTGAAGACAAACAAAGCAAGGATGGAGCGCCCACTCTAAAAGAACAGACTGTAAGGTGAATAACTATCACACTTATGGCTGCCAATGTAGGTCTTCGATACAATGGCTACTGATACTTAAGAAAAGGGGCGTGCTTTATGGTGATAATTGTGACATACCTATAAGCCACTGGATCATAGGGGTGAAAAATGTTGAACATCTGGCGACACGCTGGCATCTGTTCAATTATATTCTCCTCTCCCCAATATTCTTGGCCTCTTCCTGGAGAAAATGGAAAAGAATGCATACTTGAATACTAACAATGGCTTTTGGAAATAAAAACAAGAAAATTGTGGAAGAAAACATGGAAAAAAAAAACTGATTCTAGTATACCACTTAAATTCTTCAAATTCACACAAGTGGATAAATCATAAAATCCATTCAATTTGAATCTAATGAGGTACAGGAAGACTATTTGGTTATTTGTGTTTTTATCTATGAAGTTAATACAATTTAAAAATTTTGAGAAAACTGAGGAAACTTCAGGTATATCTTACAATTTATGCGTAAAATATTATTTGAATGAAGAATACATGGCCTAGGAATATGCTTTTTTGCTCATTGAGCCTTGAGTTACTTCAGCCAATATCAAACCTTTAAATATGAGTTTCAACTTTGCAGATATTTGATAATTGATTTATTATTTTCTTTCGGCCACCTTAACATTCCCCAAAATAATCACTTGAAGCTTGACATACTTTGTAGCCTACCAATTTAAAAGTTTAAAAGCCATGATGGTACAGAATTTGCACATTACTGTAGGGGTCATGAGGGAAAATATAAAAGTGCACTGCCAAAATGTGAGAAACTGCATCTGAATATACAAATTTTGACATCTAAAAGCATACAATGTGCGACCATTGAAAAATGAAAAGAACATTAATGACTGACTCCTAAGTTAATACCAATGCCAATTCGGATATTACGAAGGGCAAGAAACACTCCAAGAGGGGAACCAACAGCGAAGAATGTATCAACCTGCAATAAATGCATTTCAGACATATGAGCAAGTCAGGAACTAATAAAAATGTAAATCTTTTCAGTCCAATGGGAATGAGAAGTGTTCCATATTTTGCCACAAATTAATTTTTTAAATAAGTAAAATGTAAATATGAAGATAAAATCTCAAAAGAATTAGCACACACCAGATAAACTATTTCTTTTAGTCCTTATACCTTGAATTGGAGCTTTGTATATTTGATATAAGGGGTGTAACTCTTTGGTGCATCTTCTGCAGAAGCCAACTTCTCATATAAGTTTATCTCTCGCACACACATGTAATTGCTTTGTTATACAATCAAGTATTAAAAATCAGATGAATGTCATAAGCATCCACCATATATGGAACTTATAGAGAACACTACTAATTACCAGAACCTAGGTCTTCTTTTGAGTGCTGGCTGCCACCATGTGATTCAAGTTCCACAAGCTTGGCTTTCAATGAACCAACCTAAATGATGAAAATTGTCAACTATCAGCAATTTATATTAGACACTCACAACTTCTTGGTCATGTTAAAAAACAAATAGTAGAATTTTTTTTTTTTGACCTCTTCCCTGAGCATTCTGATTACTTCGTCCCTATTGCTCATATTCTCATCTTCATCCTTGTTTAATCTCTCTAAACCATCAACAGGAAGCCCCACGTTCATATTCTCAAGCTTAGATAATGCATCGGTTTTATCATGAGTTGCGTTACTCAAATCGGAAAGGAAATAAGGAACATCACTTTCATGTTCCGGCTCCTGAGAGTTATGCTCCATAGTATATTTGTTTACAATTGGTAAAGCAGGACATAATGAGGAGTCCCCAAAATATTGTGCCTCCAATTCTAAAGGTGCCTGTTTGGCAGTCATCTTTTCATTAGACAAACTAACCATGCTCAATGTATCATTCTGAAGACTTAATGAGTAGCTCCCAAAACAATGGTCCTTCACAATGAGAGGTGTATTTTCATGCTTATAATAATCCATATGCATTGTATCCATTGGACATGGAGAGGACAGATGTTCTTGATGGCATAGAATATCATAGGAGAGCACACTTCCCAGAGAATGACCATATATTGAAACCTACATAACATTCATCGAAAAACAAAACGATCAACAAAGTACAAAACCAAAAGTTCGCACAATACAGCCAATGGCCTAAAGTTTATTTATTTTTTTTTCCAAAGCACCTTTCCATCATATCCTGGATTGCGGTTGAGAAACTTTAAATACAGCCGATTTAGTTGCGTTGACACCTACAAAAGTGTGCGTTGATGAGTCAAAACAAATTATTCTAATCATATTTGTTGCCATGGGATAAAATCTCATTTTCCCAACAAACTTGACCAATTCCATTGAAAGGTACAATGAATGTTATCATGTATTTAGTACGCTAAAGAAAGATGCTCAAGGTTCGATTTACAAGTGCAATCAATTTTCATGAATATGTTTTGAAGGGTCATCCGAGAGCAGTATTTATGGTTAGCAAATTTTTTAAGCCCACATTAACCAAAACATTTCGCTAAATTTTTTATGCATCTAACACCCTAAAGTTACATCAAACACCTTGAAGTAATTTTTCCAATAGCACCTAATATCCTAAAATAATTTTGGAGCATCTAACACCCTAAAGCAATTTTCTAGTAGCACTCAAAATCCTAAGTTTAGTTATTCAAAAACAAAAAAAATCCTAAGTTTAGGTTGTTCAATGCTCATGAGAAAAAGGCTTTGAGGGCAAGATTGCGCCAAAAATTACTTTAGGATACTGGGTGAAAATGAAAAATTCTTTAGCATATTAAATGCTCCAAAAATTAGCTTAGGACATTAGGTGCAATTGGAAAACTATTTCAAGGCATGAATGCAACTTAACCGAATATTTTATTAAGATTCTGATTAGATATTTAATTAGGATTAGGATTAACCATGATTTCTAAACAAGGGTAGTCATCAATCTTCTTTTCTCAAGTTTGATCTCTCAAATTATTCAATATAATACCATTTTCTCTTTCTATTCAATCTTTATTCTTCTCTCTTTATTATCTATTGATCAGAGATTTGTAATTACGTAGTTAGGGTAATTAAGCCAAAATTAGGATTTTATTATAATTAAAAATTAAAATGTCTAGAATATTTTATTAGGATTTGGATTAGATATCTAAGGATTTGAATTAGATAATTTATTAGGATTAAGATTACTCAAGGCTTATAAGGGTAGTCATCAATCTTATTTTCTCATGTTTTGATTTGATAGAGATGCTTTTGCTGGCCAAAATTATAAAAGTAAAACAAGAAAGATATAAGAAACAGGAAAGCCACTTTCTGATGTCTGGGCATTGACCTCAAGAAGTTTACTCTTTAGGAGAAAGAAATGAAGCACTAGATATAGGCCTAAGCTAGGAAATGGTTCTATTGGGAGTTATGAGAGTCAAAGTTTATAAAAGGAAGGGATGACAGATATTGTAAAAGTGTAGTGAGGATAGGACTGGCCTCTCGTAAGCCAGGATGGGGATTGAGAGAGTTGATATTTCTTCATCATTTAATTTAGCGTTTTGAGATCAGATGTGAGTGTGTGATTTCAGTAGCTTATTTTCAGTGAGTGATAGTTCATTTCAGTTGTAACTCTTCCTACCTGTGATACTTGATATAGTCAATGTTAGATTTTCATCATTTTAGCTTGCGTTCTATCAGATTTCTCAAACTATTCAGTATAATTCCAATTTCTGTAGAATTATTCTTCTCTAATTTCATCTTTCTTTCAATAATTTTCCTATCATATAACATTTCCAATCGTCACAAGCCTCCTCATTGCATATCGGGCCCTTTGCTAGGGATGTGAGAGATGGTGAAGCTGTCATTTCTCAATGGAAAATAGCAACTTGAGATGACAAAGTTTGATATCAATTTTTAAAAGAAAATGTAGGAAAATATGATGCATGCATTACCGAGTCAATTATGTTTTGACAGTAGATTGGGCTCATATAATATAACACATCGTGAGCTGTAGCACTTAGCATGACTCGCAGGCCCCGTACTCCATCCAAGGTTATTTTCTCCACAGCACTTTCACCGCTAAGCTTCAATCCTTTTCTCCACTATTAATATGCAACTAGATATTAATTAATCTAAATAAATGTAATAAACATAAGGGAAACAATGGGAAAAGAAACAGATATTCAATATTCTACATCATAGGCAATATAGAAATGTGTATTGAGAAAGAAAGAAGGGTTCAACAATCATAGAACTATTTTATCTTATCCATATGACCATGAGAATTATAGTTTTTACAAAACTTCAATGCACCATCTAAGATATAAGGAAATCAACTTTCTCATGCTACTATCCTGTTGGTAATAAAATCTTCACGTTAATTGATTCCCCAATATAAAATCCATACTAGTTAGAACAGAAGTGAAAATCCCAAATTACCCTGTGGGAACCATCCCATCAAGAGGCACCCATCTAAAGATTTTCTTATCCTCGTGATAAGTAATAAACTCTCCCTAGGGTTCATTCTGATCGACTTATTGGTATCGTAGTAAATACTTTCTTGCCTCACATATTGCCTTTCTTTAAATGGTTCTGCCACTCTTTGATCTCTTTCCCGCATTCATTGGAGAGGGATAATAATGGGAATCATATTTCCTGTCCCACAAGGTCTGATTGTCAAACCATAAGTGTCCTTCATATATATGAATAAATATGTTTATCTTGATTATTCTCTTTAGTCATTTTCCACAAATTAACTGTCAGTATATTCTGTATATATTTGTCGTTAATATGTTGGAACAATTTGTGATTTATCTGAATCAATTTGTTATTATTATTATTAACTCCTAGGAGCCTCTACCTCATATGTATATTGACACAATGTTCAGAGAAAAGATACGGAATTTTTTTCATTCTGTTTACTATTCACATTCACATTAGAAAAAAAAATTAATATATATATAAATTTAAAATATAAAAAGAATCATCGAAGTCTTCATATCAGAAGATAGGCTAGCACATAGTCCCTTAAAATGTATCTAAAAGCTAAACACTAGAGAATGTGCCAAAGTGTGGCAATATCCTTGAAGAAACTGGTAGGAAATTCTCTTTGCCTTGCAGAAATGAAGAAATAAAATTCACTACAAGCATAGAAGCATACAATCTAAGAGGAAGGGGAAAATATCATATATTAGATACCTGACATGGGATAAAGAGGACCCTTTGGGTGCCACGCTGGTGTGCAGTAACGTGCTGTTCTGACAAACTTTCTGTAATATGCCGAAAATTGGCCACATCATCAACCAAATTAGATTTCTCCAACCTTTGCCCAATCCCATGAACCATAAATACCAAGTGTTGAACAGGGACCTACAATCAGTTGTTGTCATAGAATTCATACAAGCAGACCAAGTTCAGGAAAAACTTGAAGCAAATGAAAAAAAACAACACATGATTTAAGTTAATTTTCTGAAACTGATAAAAGCAACATAGATCCTTGTGTTAGCAAAAAATAAGAGTCTAGATTGGCTAAAAGACTTTCAGATATTCTCATGGGAAAGGGTCAAAGGGAAAAAGGAAAGAAAACATTGAAAAACACTGAACTACATATGTAGATCAATTCACAGAGACTGCAAAGTGACTTGTATACTCTCATCTCATTTAATAATGTCTAATTTCATAACAGATAAGAGGAAATATGCATGGACTTGCTTTTGACTCCCTAAGAAAAAGAATATTACCCCTCTGCCTCTGTGGAGACAATCTCTGGCAGCTCCTCTCATATATCCTCTATCTCTCTCTATCCCCCCCCCCCCCCCCCCCCCAAAAAAAAAAACACACACACACACACACTACTTTCCAGAAATATACCGAGCGGTCCTGCTGCTAGCCAGTGGTTAGCATCAATGGCATTCGAAGCAGCTAGCAGCAAATAATTGACCAAGACCTATATTCCATTTTTTTACAAGATACTTATCAATAAATATGCAGAGATTGAAGAAAGATAATATGATGGCAGAAGCATAAAGAATAGCCTTTTTTTTTGTTTTTTCGTTTTTTTTTTTTTGCCAACAAATAGCCATTCTTTTCACTAGAGATTGTTTTCCCAAATCCTTACTCAGGAACAAAAATTCCAATAGTTTATTCTGTGTCTTCCAAAAAGTATAAAAACTGCTTAAATTTAATAATCCCTAAACCCCAAACCCTTGTTTGCACAATACCATGGATTATAATCCATATTGATTTATGGAAGTCAAGATCATTCCTATCCTACATGCCTCTTAGGTGACCAGAGGTGAACAAGTAGGAGATCCAATAGCTAAAGGGGACCCACCAAGAAGTAATATGCTTAAGGGCTATTGGTAATGACTAGGTTTATTTTGTGTTTTACTTATTTGCTTAAGATCTTTTAGATTTGGAGTATTTTCAAATAAATCCTTTGGATTATCCATTAAATGTTATCTTGTCAAATGCACAACATAACGCATATTGAGTTGCCAAAAAGGGATATAAAGGATATTATTTAATATCTTATTATGTTGCAATCTCCCTGATTTGAAACTTGGGTAGTTGGCATCTTATCCTCCATATCTTTAAAATATTTTATATTTAATCTTTAGAGTCATTAGAGTTACGAATTTCATCTATTTAAAGAATAAGTTGTGTTCAGTTATTTCCAAGATATGAATGAAAATTCTCTTTTGACAAGTGTCAAATTGTTACCTGTATGCTTGATACAATACTTTTGGGATGTAAGAGTCTGATCAACTCATTGTGGAGCATTTTTTAGCAAAGGATCAGGAAACAAATTTTTCTAGGGTTTTAACTGATCATATTTTCTACTCTTTCAATCCTTTACCAAGTATTTCTTGGGGTCTCTAGACCAATTCCTAGCAGATCCGTATCATTGATTCACCAAAGACATATCTCTAAGGTTATTATTACATATATCACAATAATATCAGGCCAATTACCTAAAATGTTATTCATTTTACAGCAGCAGCAGATCTTACAGTTAAAAACTTGTCACCTATATAATGATGCATAAATGGTTCTATAGTACATACCTGTGAACAGTAATCATCCATCTCCTCCTCCTTCCGCTGACGTAACTCATCCTAGAATTGAAGTGGTAATATTTAGTAACCAAGGGACCAATCTTGATTTACCTTTTCCAAGCAAGAAATTAATAGAACTGTTCCACTTTTTTTTTTTTTTTTTCTGGAATGGAAAATGCAATTTCATTCAGAAGGAGTGGAGTTTTTCTTCTTTATTACAAAAATAGAAGTATTTAATTCAGAAAATAAGGGTGATACAAGTAAGGAGGGTGACTTTAACATTGGAAAATAATCAAGCAATGATGCATATCATTTTAAATATAGTATTTCATGAAAGAACCAAACATATAAAAGTTGGTTGTCATTTTATGAGGGAGAATATTCAATCTGGTTCTCTTGATACTGTTAGAATATTAGGAAATATTTAAGAATTATGAAGTATTTTATTTTCAATCAAATTAGGATCCCTATTAATTAGAGATATTAGTTGAGATATTATGAATATTAAGTTAGATATTATTTTAGGTAATTGTTCTAGATTATTCTATCCTCTTGTATAAATATATGATTAAGCCTATGAATAAAGTTGAACCCTTTTAAAATTACTATTTCCAACATGGCATCAGAGCCTGGTTAGGGTTCCAAAATTTCGCTGGTTTCTTCGCTTTCTCTGTTCTTCTCAGTTTCTGTTCATTGGATACTGTTCAGCGCTACTGTTTCGCGATGATGTTCATCGTCACTGTTCAACGTCACTATTCATGGCTATTTTACAGGTCTATATTTTTTAGATTTGGGTGTTTATTTTGCTTCTTGTATTTTCTACTCTTAACATATTTAGTTATGGAGTTTGGATTTTTTGTTGTGAAGCCCTTAGTGCTTTCGTAGTTTCGTTTGTTGTGGCCCTGGTGTGGTCGTTTGGATTAGAGCCCATGGTATGGCTGCTGATTCGTTTGGTAGAATTTTCTTGGTTTAAATATCCTTTGTGTGACATTTGGTTTAATTTTGTATTTTGGAGTTGTCATCCCAGTTCCAGTGAATCCGTGTGGTGATTGCATTCGGGTTTGGTTTTCTTGGGTTTATGACGAGCTCTGGTTTGGTGCATTTGTGACGTGAATTGGGTTGCTCTTTGTTGAGCCATTTCGGGATTCAGATTTCAGATCTGGTCATTGCGTCGGATGAATGGTTTTGCTGCTCAGGAGGAGTGTGAGCTTTTTTTTGTTGCTAATGGGATTATCTTTGTAACAAGTTGGGCATGATTAAAATTTATGATCCAACTTGAGGGGGAGTGTTAGAATATTAGGGAATAGGGAATATTTAAGAATTATGAAGTATTTTATTTTCAATCAAATTAGGATCCCTATTAATTAGGGATATTAGTTGAGATATTATGAATATTAAGTTAGATATTATTTTAGGTAATTGTTCTAGATTATACTATCCTCTTAATTAAATATATGATTAAGCCTATGAATAAAGTTAAACCCTTTTAAAATTATTATTTCCAACAGATACTAAGTTTGTTAATTCAACTAACATGTGTAATAAAGTTGGTGCATACAATTTATATGCTCCAATTTGAATGATGGTAATATATTAAGTTTGAGTAGATATTAGGCATAGACTTTGTCAGGAAATAACGTAGTTTGGGAAATATACGTAATTGACTAGAATCAGAATCAACCCCAACAAATCAGGGATTATGATTAGGGAGGATTATTTTCATTTATTATCCTGATTCTCTCCTCATATATATATAAACCTATTGTACATCATAACAAATATGTAACTCAGATTATTCTTTCTCTTCTTTCTCTAAGTTACCACACTTACAGACTTGTATTTACTTGATGTGTTATAGTAATATTGAATGAGTTAGTTACAATTAGTTGTTAGGCGCTAGCTAAATATCCATTAGAAGTGTACAGGATTAGCGCATGTATAGATAGCCTATAAATAGATTACTCTCAGACATGCGATTGAATAACAGAAAACACACCTCAGATATTCTCTTCTTCACTCTCTCTCTCTCTCTCTGCTTTCCTCTAATTCTCTCTTTTGTTCTAAACCTCTCTCCCTCCCGTCTCTCTATATTCTTTCTGTTGTTAGATCCAGGTTTATAGGAGTAATTTGTTAGAGCAATCTGACAGATTTAAATTCAAATTAGATCTACCTATTATTATGGGATGTAGTTAAATATTTAAATTGTAAATCTGAGAGATATTTCAGGCCATACTAATCGGCCTTGGTGTATATAAATTAAACCCTAGTGGTTCAATAAAATTAATTCGGAACTTTCATACCATCAGAACAGCGTTTCTGTTTTCTTCATGGTATCAGAGCAGAATTGAAGAAACAGCGTCCTGATGGCATCTTCCGAATATGAGACAGTCACCCCCACAGCCAGAGACACACACATCGTCTTCTGCGACTGGAGGGTCCTCAAACACTGATGTCCAGCGTCATATAAGCACCAGATTTGAGAATTCCGACGTCCTTATTGTTTCTGAAAAACTGTCCGGCGAGAATTACTTGGAATGGTCCCAATCCATGAAACTTGCCCTCCAAGGCCGATATAAACTTGGCTATATCACAGGAGAAATACCTACACCATCATCATCAAACCCGAAGGCTCTCAAAGTGTGGCAAGCCGAGGATGCAATGGTGTGTTCGTGGTTAATCAATGCAATGCCTCCTTCTCTCAAACGTTGCTTCATGTTTCTATCCCCAGCAAGTGAAATCTGGTCTGCTGTAAGAGAAGCATATGGAGAGGGGGAAAACGCATTTCTAGTATTTGATCTCAAATCAAAATTATGGGACTTAAAGCAAAATTCCCTCACACTTGGTGATTATTATATTGCCAAGACAACCCTTTGGCAAGAGTTAGACTTGTTGAATGAGGAGAGTCCGTGTTGTGCCTCTCATGCAGCAGGTATGAAGAAGAAAATTGAGAAGGAAAGGCTGTTTGAATTGTTGGCAGGCCTTAATCCTTCATTTGATGCTATTTGGGGCAGAATCCTAAGCCAAGATCCTCTTCCAACAGTACGTGCAGCCTTTGCTCTTCTTCGTGGGGAAGATTCCAGGAAGAAAGTCATGATGAAAGAAGACTCAACTACCCGGTTTCTACCTACCGAGAACTCTTCTGCACTAGTTGCTCACTCAAATGAGCAACGCAATCGAAACAGACCTGTTTGTGACCATTGTAAGAAGCAAGGGCATACCAAGGATAAATGCTGGGATATCCTTGGTACGCCGGCTGATTGGAAACCAAAGAAGGGCCGTGGAAGAGGCTATGTTGCAGAAACCACACAAGGAGATGATGGTACTACACCTGTCAGTCCAAAACACAACAAAGATCAATTGAGCAAGATTCTTGAGCGCCTTGCTGCGTTAGAAGTGGGGCAAAAGCAACCTACTGCAACCATTGTTCAAAGAGGTAACTTTTATAAAGCTTTGGCTACCATCAAAGGCTCAACAAATTGCTGGATAATTGATTCGGGTGCTTCTGATCATATGACGGATAATTTCTCTGTATTATCTGATTATATACCTCTTAAAACCAAGCTTTTTGTGAAAATTGCTGATGCCTCAAATTGCCCTGTTCTTGGAATTGGTACTGCACGGATTTCTGCTACCCTTACTCTTTTTGGAGTGTTATATGTTCCTAACTTAAAGTGCAGCTTATTGTCTGTAAGTCAATTAGCCAAGAATGCAAGATGTCAGGCTAATTTCTTTGCTACACATTGTATTTTTCAGGATCTACTGACGGGGATGACGATTGGTGTTGCTAAGGAACTTGATGGGCTCTACTACTTGGATGATTGTCAAAAGAGTGTTTTTAAATCCTGTAATAAAGTGTCTCTCCCTAGGACTAGTGAATTGGAGTTATGGCACCAACGGTTAGGGCATCCTAACTTTGACTACATGTCAAAATTGTTTCCATCTTTCAGTTTGAATAAAAAGTTTGTTGATTTTCATTGTGATTCTTGTGAGCGTGCTAAGCATCACCGTAGTTCCTTTCCTACTATTCCATACAAAGCCACCAGTCCATTTACCATTATTCATAGTGACCTATGGGGGCCTAGTCGTACTCCTAATCGTTCTCACTCAAAATGGTTCATTAGTTTCATTGATGATCACACGCGAGTTAGTTGGGTGTATCTTCTAAAAAATAAAAGTGAAGCCTACCAAACATTTGTTGATTTTTACCATATGATTGAAACTCAATTCCAAACCAAGATTAAAATCTTTCACACTGATAATGGAACAGAGTATTTTAATCATTTGTTTAAAAAATTCCTTCTAGAACAAGGGATCCTTCACAAAAGTTCCTGTCCTAACACCCCTCAACAGAATGGCATAGCAGAACGAAAGAATAGGCATATCCTAGAGACTGCTAAGGCTATTATGTTTGGTAGGAATGTACCTAAATTTCATTGGGATGATGCAGTACTTACAGACACCTTTCTAATTAACCGAATGCCTAGCAAACCATTAGCTTATAGGACACCCCTTCAGGTTCTTCACAATTATTTTAACCTCCCATATTTGGAAAATAATTTACCATTGAGGGTGTTTGGGTGTATTAGTTATGTCCATCTTCTTGACACATCTAAACTGGATCCTAGAGCCATTAAATGTATCTACTTTGGCCCTTCAGGTACCCAAAAAGGATATAAGTGCTATGATCCTATCACTAAACGTCTATGTGTCAAGTGATGTTACGATTCAAGAAAAAATCCCTTTCTACAATGAGTATTCGGATCAAGGGGAGAATTTAGGACTTGATATTGATCCTCAATCCAGAAAAATAGGGCAGTCCGTGAAAATAGGGGTAGATTCCAATATCTTAGGATCTGATTCATCATATTTAAATTTTCAGAAGGAAATTTCAAATTCTACAGAATCTGACTCAGCCTTATTATTTGCCCCATTCCCTCATTTTTCTCCTGAAACCCGTGATAATAGACCACTAGATGTGCCCCAAAATTATACAAAAGAGTCTAGTCCAAAGAGAGATACTACACGGCGCTTTAAACAGGTTTATACTCGTAGAAACTTGACAGGTACAACCCATCAAGAACCTGAAACTCACCATGAGTCAGAACCGGCAGTGAATCCAAAAGAAATGGAAGATGGAAGCACTGAAACTCAGGTTCCGGATCTGGATTTGCCAATTGCAGCTCAAAAAAAAGAGACCATGCACCAAACATCCTATTGAGAGGTTTGTGTCATATCAAGCACTCACCTCAAAATATCATGCATTTGTTTCTCACCTTGACAGTGTTCGGGTTCCAAAGAATATCTATGATGCAATGGCTATACCTGAATGGAAGGATGCAGTCATGGAGGAAATGAGTGCTCTGGAAGGGAATGGTACTTGGGATATTGTTGAGTTACCCAAAGGAAAGAAGCCCGTTGGTTGTAAATGGGTGTTTAACCTAAAATACAGAGCTGATGGAAGTCTGGAAAAATATAAGGCGAGGCTTGTAGCCAAGGGGTTCTCTCAGAAGTATGGGATGGACTATACTGAAACCTTTGCCCCGGTGGCCAAACTTAACACTATTAGAGTTCTCTTGTCTCTAGCAGCAAATTTGGATGGGCCATTACATCAGATGGATGTCAAGAACGCATTCCTAAATAGTGACCTTAAGGAAGAAGTGTATATGAAGATGCCTCCTGGTTTCTCAGGAACAACAGATAAAGTGTGCAAGCTGAAAAAATCACTATATGGCCTAAAGCAGTCCCCTAGAGCATGATTTGAAAAATTCACTAAGGTCCTAAAGTCCCAAGGGTGTACCCAGGGACAAAGTGATCACACATTATTTTTCAAACATTTGAATGGGAAAATTGTTGTGCTTTCAGTGTATGTTGATGATATTGTACTCACAGGGGATGATCCAATTGAAATCAGCCGAATTAAAACAGCCTTAAATCAGAAGTTCCAAGTGAAAGATCTGGGGGAAATGAAGTTTTTCCTAGGCATGAAGGTGACCCGGTCCCAGAAGGGAATTTATATTTCTCAAAGGAAATATATTTTGGATCTTCTAAAGGATACAGGGATGTTGGGTTGCAGGCCTAGTGACACTCCAATTCGGGTTGACAAAATCAGTGAAGAAGGAGACTTGGGGAAGGCCGTGGATATAGGAAGGTACTAGCGAATGGTTGGGAAACTTATTTATTTATCCCATACTCGGCCAGACATAGCCTTTGCAGTTAGCATGGTGAGTCAACACTCACATGATCCCAAACAAAAGCACCTTAATGAAGTTTACATAATTCTCCACTATTTGAAAGGGTCACCTGGGCGTGGACTCCTATTTAAAAAATCTGATCAAAGAGATACAATGATGTTTACTGATGCTGATTGGGCAGGGGACCAAGAAGACAGGAAATCTACATCGGGGTATTGTACGTTTGTTTGGGGTAACTTGGTTACTTGGAGGAGTAAGAAGCAAAATGTAGTATCCCGAAGTAGTGCTGAAGCAGAGTTAAGAGCCATTGCTCTTGGCATATGTGAAGGACTCTGGGTGAAACGACTTCTAGAGGAACTCAGAATGACTATGACTCTACCTGTTACACTATATTCAGACAACCGGGCAGCCATCAGCATTGCTCATAACCCAGTACAGCACGATAGGATAAAGCACGTTCAAATAGATAGCCATTTTATACGTGAGAAAATAGATGGCGGAATAATCAACCTGAAATATATCCCCTCCAGAGAACAGACAGCGGATATCTTGACAAAAGGCCTTCCAAGAGATAAATTCAAATTCTTTGTTAGCAAGTTGGACATGTTAGATTTGTATGTACCAACTTGAGGGGGAGTGTTGTTAGATCCAGGTTTATAGGAGTAATTTGTTAGAGCAATCTGACAGATTTAAATTCAAATTAGATCTACCTATTATTATGGGATGTAGTTAAATATTTAAATTGTAAATCTGAGAGATATTTCAGGCCATACTAATTGGCCTTGGTGTATATAAATTAAACCCTAGTGGTTCAATAAAATTAATTCGGAACTTTCATACCATCAGAACAGCGTTTCTGTTTTCTTCACTTTCCCTCAACCCTCCTATCTTCTTTCTATCTTCCAAAACCTATCTCTGTCAGAACTACAGAGATACATCATTACTGGTAACTAGTAGCTGGCAGGTAGCAACATTTATGCCACTATCTCCATAAGTAACTTAGTATCCAGTATCAAATGGATCAATAAACTGATCTTATTTCACAATCACAACAACATTATACAAAATGATCTACAAAGATAAAGATAATAAGACAGAGGAAAAATTAGTGTTGAACATACAAGGAAGAAAAGCCCAATATATCTACAAATCTTAAAATGAAATCCCCAAGTATTCGCATAATACCAAAGCAAAGCTATAAACATAATCCTTTCCCAAAATCCATTTACAGCGTCATGGCCTCTTTTTCCCATACAGTCCCCTTAAATTTAAAACCTACTGAAAGAAGATTCTAAACGGCTTATACCACAAAAGCCCTACTACCTGATAGTTTAGAAGAGTAATGAAATCTTAACCATCCATAAATACAGCAGAGACAAGAGGAAAAATAAATGTTTCAGGCACACAAATTGACAGCAAATCGTTTATGTTATAAAAAGTATCGCTGTTCAAACAAACAATACTTTTGGTTTTCTTTTTGGGTTTTGCTAGCTTTAATCATCCCTATAATTTACCCCCTGATAAACTATTTTGTTTTTGGCGGATATGATAGAAAATAAATGAACACAGGTAAAACCAAAAGTCCAAACCTAGAATCAAAGAAAAACTAAAAACTGTTCACTGAGAAAAGATGAAAAATAAATGCTAAAAGAGAAAACCGAGAGACATTACAAAAGTACAATATCTGCCAAGCTTAGACTGTCCCTTACGGTGATTGAAACACCGTAAAACTGAATTTTGTCAGGACACCAACCAAAATAATACTTCTAATAGACAAAGCTTTATCTTTTTCTAGAGTCTAGTGTATTATAATCTAAAGTTTTAGAGTTTATTACAATTAAGAGTCTTATTTATCCTCAATCATTATCTTGAAGGACCAACATAGAGTGTATCACGTCTATGTAGGCCTCCTCATTCATCATATTTTGCCTCTACCTTTCAATTACCAGGTATCAAAGCGTTGTAAAGAAAGGACTAGCCCTCAATATCTTCATCACACCCAATTATAACAATATTGCACAAAGATATACAGTCACTCAAAGATATGAGAGATGTAGGGTAGCATATCATGCACATTAAAACCTTGAGAGGTAGAAAGAAAACCTGGGTTGGCTTTGGTGAGTTTGATGGGGAATAACCACGTCTTAGCTTGATCCCATTACCAGCTAGACTAGCAATATTAGAAAATCGAGAAGAATCAGCATTTAGCCAGGCCTCCCAGGTATCATCCTCTCCAGTGAAAAGAGCATGCAGGCCCTATATGTCCAACACAAAACATAAAGTGGCATTCAAGATTTTAACAATGAAAACAGCACAATCAACAACAACAACAACCATTGTGCTCTATAAAAAACAACATAATCAATTTAAAAAATAATAATCTTTTCTTCAAAATCATCCACATACAGGGGTTGGTCCTTGCAAATCAACACGAGCCGCAAAAAGTCCTGATGGCTGAAATGTCCTGCGATGCCAAACCTGCAAGACCAAGTTAAACATAAACCTATGTTAACCTTGAAACAAAGATTACAAACAAAAGTAAACATCTTTCGCCTTCCAAACGCAGGCCTACTTCTCTAGAAATGAAGAAGTGAAATGTAACTGAGCCACCTCCCCAACTCCATGAGGGGAGAAAAAAGAAACCAATAGTTGGCAAGATAGCATCACATGAAGCCCGGACTAATAAATAGATGTATCACTGTTTTCAGCTTAAAAAGAAGTAAACAAGAATAATTGAAGAAAATAAAAGAAAACATTGCACTGATTTATTAGCTCTTTAATATGGAATGAGCAATATATATGAATAGGAGATCCCAGGTAAAAACAAACTCCATGTGGATCCAACTAATTAAATATGATCATGACTGTTGTAAGTCACATGTTTTAAGCCAATATTTTTTATTTTAAGGTGAAATATTTGTTGCTCTTTAAACCATAATGTTAAAATATTAAAAGACAGTTCATTCATGTCCTTATTTCCAGGAATTGCCTTGCAACATACTTGCTTATGGACCCATTAAGGTTAAAAGCTTCATAAAAACATGTTTGTCATAATCTTATGACACTAGCTCATTCAACAAAACAATTTCAAAAACACTTCATGAAATTGTACTATTTTCACAGACCTGACTACGATATGCAACTTCCAGTTCTTCAGCAACGTCCTCACGAAGTGGAAGCCAATCCAAGCCCCCTTTATGTGCAAACCAGTGGCCCCTTAGAACACGTCGATCTTCTCCATTCCAATAAACAGAAAATAAATGTCGCTTTACTAAATCTACCTGCATCAACTGACCATCACACACTTGCAAATAATATAAAGAAAGGGGGAGGAAAAACCATATTATCTTAATATTACACATCAACCCAAATTACAGTATGTACTTACCACATTCTAAATATTAACAACATTCTAAGTATGATGATCGGAAAAAGTAATAACTATCTTCATTCCCTTGTATGGTTAAAATGTAAGGTAGTTTCATGAATAAATTTACAATTAAATAACATAGCAATGTGCAAGGAAAGCAAGAAAAACATCAAATATCCACACATAAGATTCTTGTTCTACTTATTGGAAATGATTAAATGAAGAATGGTATCAATTTTAAATTGTCGGTTCTATTTCTTCTGATATATGAACGGAAGTAAGAATATTGCCTCAGGTACTAAGGAAGCTTAATCTAAAACCGGTGCCTCTATTTCACAAAGAAAGAAAGCATCTAATTTCATATTCTTCAATTTATTCTGTGTAGAATTTTGTTTCCTTAAATATAATACAGTGTAAACCTAGCTTCTCAAGATTTTTAAAGTATTTAATGTGCGAACACACATGTTTGACAATTTATTCTGTGTAGAATTTTGTTTCCTTAAATATAATACAGTGTAAACCTAACTTCTCAAGATTTTTAAAGTATTTGATGTGCGAACACACATGTTTGACAATCTCACTTCCTGCATGAAGAAACAAATTCCATCTTTCAAAATACTTCGGTTATATCTTACTCAAATCATAATCAATAATTTTTCTCTATCTAATACTTGATATGAGAAGTAAACTCGTCAGAAATTTAATCCTTCTACAATTGGCTATCAGATGGCACAATCCCCAGGAAAAATGCTACACACTATATTATAAAAACTATAATAGAAAAGCAACGCAAGAAAAATAAGACAAATGTTACCTCATAAAGTCCTCCTTTCACAGGAACACCAACTCTCTCTTCCTCAATCTCATATAGTTCAGGTGGCCAAGCACTCCCCTTAGAAGATCCACGATCATGTTTATCCGTTTCGCTATCAGAAATTTGTCTTTCTCTTGGACCGATATTGCATTCTGCATATTCACTCCACCAACATGAAAGCAATTCTTCTTCTCTCTACAAGTTCATATGCAAGACATAATGTCATCATCTGAAGGTCGCAACAGAGCAATAGCTAAAAGAAACACCAAAGAGAAATGCACAAATTCATCCAAATATATGTTAATTTACCTGCAAAAAAGATGCTTCAATTGCCAAAGAATCTCTCATGCCAAAACGAAAATAATCACTCTTCCCCACTATTTCTGTGGAAGGGACTGAAGCAGACAAAACTGTGCAAATGCCACAAAAACAGAGTAAAACTAAGTACATATTCCTTAGGTGGCATATGTAATCCAAAAGCTAGCCAAGAAATGACTTTTCTCAGTTTCCACAGTTGAAAAAAAGGACAGACAAATGGCTTTAAGTAATAGAGTCTTATCCATGCCTCCAGATACATGCTAAACCAGTATGCATAAAGTATTAATCTTGCACTTACTAAACGGACAGTTTGTCATATAAGGTTTACATATTCATATATAAGTCCTAGGCCATCAAATTTTGCAGACTACAACAGAACAAGTTCAACTTACAAATTTTCAAATTGATGAGCCAATATATACCCAATTTTCACATTATTGGGACAAAAAAAATTAGCAGGAAACAAACTATTATATAAGAAAAAATAGAGGCAAACTGTAGGAAACAGGCTTCTGCAATTGTGCTACATCAGGTATTTATATGTAGTTGTAGCAAATGCTACAAAGAAATTGGGGAACAACAGTCCTGATTCCACTAATTGGACAATCATGAATTCAAAATTGACTGATTCAATAATTGTTAAACATAATAAGGCATCAAGGAGAAAATTTACTCCTTATGAAAGCATTGACCCAATGTCATTGAAAGAGGTTGATGATAGGAATGAGTGGTCCAATGGTAATGAGAATGAAGAAGAAAATCATCATCTTTGAAGGTGATAACTTGACTTTAGGATGATGTAACCTTAGATACTGGTTCTGAGGAGTGATAAAAAAGTAATCAATCATCATTGATATCAACTAAAACAACAAAGAAGACAATGGCACCCTCATCTTCTTATGTTCATGATATAATTTATGAACAAATTAAAACCCTACAAGAGTTTGGTCCTCTGTTGTCTTTAGATGGAAAAGAATGCTAAACTTCAAGAGAAATCTCGGTCACTAGCCACTTTAGAGACAGGATTGAATTATCCTCCATGCAACAGCACTATCACACTATCAGTCATGCAATATCACCATAAAACTATAATATAAACACAAACTTACCGTTATTCGCCAATGGGACCTTACAGAAATACCACCGAACATCGCCCCCATCAGATAGGCTCCTCGTCTGTGCAAGATATTTCTGCCTTGCTTTAGAATGCTCAATCACATCCTCCAATCTTGCAATATTAGAAGGCGTGTTTTTCAGCAAGTCAGGGGAAGTTTCATCAACACCACGATCAGGATCCTCAGATTCCACCATCACTGCGTTTCCGAGGCGATTGACAGGAGAACCGAAAGCTCAAATTTCTGAGGAGCGTACTTCTATGAAGAACCTTTGACCCATCAATTCACTGCCATAAATTCTTACATTCTTTAGCAAGCATTGACACTTGCCCAAAAGCCTAACTATATAAATACATCTTTTACACAAACACACACACATCATTGGTATCACCAAAATATATATATATATATATATATAAATATACACAAATACCTATATAGCATTTTTCTCTTCAATACTACCTTCTACCACCTGCTATAACCCTCCTCCACCTTCAACTATAATTATATATAATCAATAATGTACATAAAAGCATGCCACAAATCACAAATAAATATAACATTACATACCATCAGGCTTCTACTCCAGTGGGCAAAATAAAATTACCTATTTGCGTGGAAATGAATGCATAATGCCTCGTACCACCAAACCTATATGATAATATAGACGCACACATATAAAGGTATGTTAACACTTATCCTATTTAATTTCCAATGTTTCGTCTCACGTCCTATATTTATTAATCCATATTAAACTATGCCCTTGCAAAATAGTTGCTTTTCTAAAAAATTCTTTTATATTTAATTTAGGTACGGGAAAATGACAAAAAAATACCCTTTAATAAGGGAAAGGACAAATCACTCCCCTTACATTTTAAAATCACATTTCACACCCATTAGATCAATTTGGGATTTTTATGTCTTTCAAAGACAAATATGCCCCTCTCCACATTCCTACCCACCCCACAACATACCTATCCCACGTAGTGCCCTCCCCAGAACCCCATCCGGCCATCCCCACAGATCCTACTCGAAGGTTATGTCTTCGGCTTCGCCAACAGCATCGAGCGGCGGCCTTACCATGGTAACTGCGATTACACCCTCCACAACGGTGTGTGGTTCTTGATAATTTTGAATATAAAACATTTATATTCAAAATATGGTGTTGTCCGTTGGGTCAAAGACTGAGAATCTGATGATTCCACCATCGCCCATTAAGGAAAAGCGCAATAATGAAAACTTTCCAATCGGCGATATCAAGTCTCAGCGATCGCCTACTCGGTATGGTCATTATGGGTTTTGTTACTTTAAAAGCTGTCCATCTTATAAAGGGTTATTGGGTTGTTTTCAACTTTTGCTTGGCTTTTTGAAAGACCCCAGCTCTATTTATTAATTTTCGTCTTCACTTTTCTCTCCTGATACAAAGTTAATAGTTTTATTAATATATTTCTTATCAGGAGACAAGCTTAACTATAATACTCTTGTGAATATTTCTGGGTTTCTTTCTTCTTAGCTCATGATTTAAGTGGTGTGGGGTCTTCAAGGTTTTATTCTTGATATTTTTCACGTTACCTTTCATCCGATCATTTATTGACAGTCTGTACGGTGTGAGGAACGATGTTTTGTCAATCTGCTCTAACATGGAAGAGAAAATATTTTGTCCGTATGGTCTAGTTTTTTTGATATGGTGTACACTTGTGGATTATATTGAATGAAAATTATCAAAGCAATAGTGCTAATTAATCTGTTTCATTGTGGACTTATTATGACATATTTGATCTGGTTCGATCTATTGCCCTCTTGTTGGCTAAAATTAAGCACTTCAAGATACTGAGAATACTTCCTCCTTCTTTCTTTTCTATCCGTTTCTGTAAGCCTTATGTCGTCCTAATTTGAATTATGTGAGAAGCTCTGACTTATTGCTATGATTATCACCACCTACTGGAACTTCTATCTTTTATCTTTGTGGTGCTACTAATCTAGTGTATTCACAAGCTGGTGTCTGTCTCTATTGAATGACGATTCCAAGTATTATGTCAAGTTTTGCTTTTGCTCTCTATGTGGATGAATGAACCACCATGAGATGAGGACGTGGTTTATTTGTTAGGGAAGAAAATAAGTGTTAGAAAGACAAGTTTTGATGATAACTAAACATAACTTAGGCATAAGGAAAGGCTATGATAAGATCAGAGCTAACTTAGAAATAATGGGATAGAAAATCCTAAGTGTTGCCCAATCGATCAAGAATAGATTACAAGATAAAGAACTAATAGTCTAATCAATTAGAGATAGATTAAGTTCAGATTAAATGGCTGCCTAATCGATTAGAGGCCCCTGTAATCGATGAGAGAAATTAGCCCATTCGATTAGGAGAAATTAGAGTAATTGATTAGAGTTGTCTAATCGATTAAGAGATCTAAGCCTAATCGATCAGAGACCAGCAATCGATTAAGAGATATTTGCCCAATCGATTAGAGAGCATTAATCGATCATAGGAAATCAAATAATCGATTAGAGGGCATTAATCGATCATAACATATTGAAAGCATAATCGATTAGAGAGCATCAATCGATCATAGGAAATCAAGTAATCGATTAGAGAAAACATGTAATCTGAATGAAATCTGTTTGCAATTGATTAGACCTACCTAATCAATCAGGCTTCCCCTATAATCGATTAGGCGCATGATTTCCTAATCTATTGTTCAGTAATGCAGGTTATAATCTATGTGTAATCGATATGTAATCGTTCAGACACCAGACCCTGTGATCGATCAGAGGCATGTAATCTGAGTGGCGATAGCTTTTATTCAAAATCAATGGTTAAGCCTACTTTAAGCTTCCAAGTACAGAATTGCACAGACCTATTTATGGAAGTTAACGTTAACACGCAATCTGATTAAAAGAGCCGTTGAATCTCACCTACCACTTCTAGCGATGAACAAAGAGAGATGAGCCAAAGCAAAATCAAGTACAATGTAGTAAATGCATCTCAGAATACATCCTCCACACTCCATCAGACTACTCAACTCTCTGGGCATATGCAACTGATATATCTCCAACGGATACAATTCCAGAAGAGACTATAAATGCTTCTGTGTAGAAGTTAGGTGTAAGAATTGATTACCACATTGATTATCTGTATCTACTGCATTCAATACTCAAAAAGCCTTTTGTTCTCATATTCTTAAGTGTGTAACACAATCTGTTCTATTGAGTGAACAAATTATTTTGTGTTTGTTATCTAAGTGAGAATTACTCTTAAGATAGTGGGGTCTTAAGAGTAGGGTGTAAATTTACAAAGTGTAACGGGGAGTGATCAGTAAAGAGAGGAGTTCTTATTGTCACTTGTAAAGGCTGTCAAGAGCTTGATTTAATCTTGTGGAATTAGTGGAACCCAACTGCAGGTTGGAAAATTGGATGTAGGCCAAGTTTGGGCTGAACCAGTATAAATTGTATTGTTTATCAAATTAGATTTTAAAAGCACAATTCACCCCCTCTTGTGCATTCCTGCTTGTTACATTTGGTATCAGAGCCTGGTCTTCTCAAATTCCACTGATCCCACAATCATGAGAAGAAAAGATCTATCATGGCAGGATATGATAATGTGCTCCCAGAAGGCAGCTCAATCAACAAACCCCCTGGATTTAATGGTGAACATTATACTTTTTAGAAGATGAAGATGAAGGTGTTCATCAAATCATCCGGTTATGATCTCTGGAGGATAGTTGTAGAAGGAAATCTTGTTCCCATGAAAACAGAAAATGGAGTTCAAGTGCCAAAGCACCCTCAGGAGTTTACTAATGATGACAAAGGAGACCTGGAACTCAACAGCAGAGCAATCTTGATTCTTCATAATGCCCTATGCCAAAAAGAATACTTTAGAGTATGTCATCTGGAGACTGCAAAAGAAATGTGGGATGCTCTAGCAATTGCTCATGAGGGGACTAGTGGTGTAAGGACCAGAAGAGTTGAGAAACTAATTACTGACTTTCATCTATTCAAGATGGAAGAAGGAGAACCAATTAGGGAGCTGGAAATCAGATTCACATACTTGATCAACAATCTTACAGCTCTCGGAAGAAGGATCTCAGAGGCAGAACAAGTCTCCAAAATCTTGAAGATTCTGACTCCTGAATGGCAGATGAAAGCTACTGCAATCCAAGAAATGAGAGGAGAATCCATGAGCTCCATCACTTCGTTATTTGGAAGCCTGGCTGAGTATGAAACGACCATCAAAGTGCAAAGAGAACTCTATAGAGATAAGAAGAAAAAGAATCTTGCTTTAACAGCCTCTACAAAAGATGATGAGGATGAGGAAGATGAGGAGGAACTGGATGATGATGAGATGGCCTTTATGGTCAGAAAATTTAGAAAGTTCTTTAGAAAAAGAGGAAGATACCAGAGAGGTGGCCTAAGCAACATCAGAAAAGACTTCCAGAAAAATGTTCCTGTGTGCTATGAATGCAAGAAGCCTGGACACTTCAAAGCAGAATGTCCAAGTCTTCAAAGATTTAAAGAGAAAGAGAAAAAGAATGAGAAGTTTCAAGGCAGAAAGAAAGCCTATGTTTCATCTATATGGGGAGACAGTTCGGATGAGGAGACTAGTGATACTGAGGAAGCAGCCAACCTCTGTCTGGTGGCTCAAGAGGAATCATCCGATAATGAGGTATACTCTACTGATCCATCTTTTCAAGAGCTTCAAGATGCTTATGATGATATACATGTTGAATTTGAGAAGCTAGCAAAAGAAGAATCTGTTCTAAGTTAGAAAAACAAAGAACTTGAAAAGAAAGTTGAAAAACTTGATTGTGAAAAATGTAAACAGATTTCAGAAAAAGTTTTTCAAGAAAACTCTGATTGCAAAAACTGTGAAACACTTCTGAAAGAAAATGAGAAAATTTCTGAGATTTTAAAGAAGTTCACCAAGAGCACAGAAATACTTGATATTATGCTAATGAATAAAAAGGCATATAGAGATAAAAATGGGATAGGATATGATCCAACTTCCAAAAATTTGAAAGGAAACAAGTCTGTGCCTAAAGAGAAATCATACTGGAAATTTTTCAGAAAAGCTTCAAATTATTCATCACCTTTCTCTTTCTGCAATTACTGTAATAGAAAAGGTCATTCTGAATCAACTTGTTATCCTAAGAAACATGGATTATCAAAATCATACAAGTGGGTCCCTAAAGGGACACATGAGCCTAAAGTCCACTAGGATCAAAGGCAGCAAACTAATCCCAAAGGACCTAAGAAAATCTGGGTACCTAAATCTGTTTAGTTTGTGCAGGTATGTCTCACAGCATCCAACAATACTAAATGGTATATAGACAGTGGATGCTCAAGACACATGACAAGAGACAAAGAGAAACTGGACAACCTGATTTTGAAAGAAGGAGCCAAAGTTAGCTTTGGCGGAAATCAGTCTGGTAAAATTGCTGGAAAAGGAGATATTGGTCCAGTTAAAGATATCTCTCTTGTGGAAGGTCTCTGCCACAACTTGCTGAGTGTCAGTCAAAGTACTGACAGAGGTAACTGGGTAATTTTTGACTCAAATAAATGCCTCATAGTAGATAAGAAAGAATTAGCTATAGATAAATCGAATATGAAATATAGATTGAAAGCTAACAGGAATGGAAATCTGTTTGTAGTAGATTTTGTTAGAATCTTAAGTTTTGATGAAGACTGATCTATGAAAAATATCGCTAATAAGAAATGATAACTTAGCAGACCAATAAGAATGAAGATCTATACCGCTAAGTATATCTGTATAAGCAAATTGATTGAAAGGAATAGCGAATGAAGACTCAGAAATATCAAAGTCATTCTCTATCGCTAAGAAAGAATCCATCGCTAGAAGTTCATTGATAACTCAGCTAGCAGAAAGATAACCCAAGTCCTTGAGCTAATGAAAGCAGCTAGCGATAAAAGGTTAAGTTATCGATAACAAAAGTGCTTCAGATAATAAACATTCAGATAGCTAGTGCCTGAGAGCAAGAGTCAAATGAGCTAACGTAGTTGCTAGCGATAATGGATTGAGCTATCGATAATAGCATAACTGGAAATATCTGAATACTTGGATGATTGTATTCTGAAGGATAATAGCGATAATGAATTTACTATCGATAGAGATAATCTATGCTGATGAAATGCTTTCTAATCCAAGAGAATATGCTATCGATAAAAAGCTCTGATATTCCTTATATTGTCTTCATCTCATTGAGCTAATGGATTAAGCTTGCGATAGTAACCTCTGTGCTATATATGACTATTTGGTTAGCTAACAGTTTAAGTGCAGATCACTCTATGAGATTAGCGATAACAGATCAAGCTAGCGCTAATAGAAAGCTGCCAGAAAGTACTATTTGTACGGATGCTCAGAGCGCTGAGTCTGTCTCTCTCTTAGCTCACCCTATGCAAGAAGTAGTTGAAGCTAGAGCAGAGAGTTAAGCCCGATAAAGAAGCTGCATTTAATGCCAACGGCTATGAGCTCCCAACGACTAAATTCAAACGGCTTCTTGAATGTTGAATCAAAAGGGCAAAATCTGAAGAAGATATAAATACAGAACTCAAGCATTTATTGAGTAGAGACGAACAACGAGAATATTCACAAGCTCATTCATTACTCTGTATTTATTGTCTTAGAGATTTCATCTGTACTTAAGTGTTTATCAAAATCAGTTCATTAAGTGAACGTATTTACTGAAATCCTCTACTGTTTGAGGTTGTTCTGAAAGCTTGGTGCTTTAGAACAGGGATATTTCCTTACAGGTAGTAAGAGGGAGTGTTTAGAGATTCTAAAACTCTGTAAAGGTTGACAGGTGAACCTGTGCTCGTAAAACCTGTGGTTAGTGGAACCCAACAGAGTGTTGGAGAACTGGACGTAGGCAGTGTTGGCCGAACCAGTATAATTTTGTGTTGTATTGATTCCTTTTAATTTTTTTTATATAGCACAATTCACCCCCCTCTTGTGCGATTGCCACTTTCACTTGGTATCAGAGCGGGTCTTCTCTGTTATTAAGATTCCAACGAATCTGAGAAGCAAAGATCTAAATGGCATCGCTTGAAAACATCCTCCCTGAAGGAAGCTCCATTAATAAGCCTCCTGGCTTTGATGGGAAACATTATACCTTCTGGAAATTAAAAATGAAGATTTACATCAAAGCCAATGGATACAAGCTCTGGAAAATTATAGAAGAAAGAGATATTGTTCCCAGAGATCCCATGGGCATTCCAAAGGCAGAAGATGAGTACACAGAAGAGGATATTGCTAATCTGGAGCTGAATAGCAAAGCAGTCCTCATGATCCAGAGTGCTCTTAGTCAAACAGAGTTCTTTAGAGTGAGTCATCTTGACTCTGCTAAAGAAATGTGGGAAGCCCTGCAAATAGCTCATGAAGGGACTTTTGGAGTAAAAGATAGGCGTGTGGAAATGCTAGTGGAAGAGTTCCACAAGTTTGAAATGATTGAGGATGAGAAGATAAGGGATCTAGAGATCAGATTCACTCACCTCATCAATAATCTTGCTGCTCTGGGCAGAAAGATTACAGAGAAAGAGCAGGTCAACAAAATTTTGAAAGTCCTAAAGGGAGATTGGCTAATGAAAGTCACAGCCATTCAAGAAATGCAAGGAGAATCAACAAAATCCATCACTGCTCTGTTTGGCAGCCTTGCAGAATATGAGCCTACCCTGATAGCTCAAAGAGAAGCACAAGGAAATTCCAAGAAAAAGTCACTTGCTCTTATTGCTTCAGAAAGAAATGAAATCAATGATGATGAGGAAGACCTAGATGAGGAGGATATTGCTCTTATGGCCAGAAAATTTAAAAAGTTCTTCAGAAGAAGAGAAAGATTTCAGAGGAGTGGCACCAACTTCAAAGACTCCCAGAAAGACAAATCTCCTGTATGCTTTGAATGCAAGAAGCTTGGTCACTTCAGAGCTGAGTGTCCCAGTCTTCAAAGATTAAAGGAGAAGGAGAAAAGGAAGACTTATGGGAAGAAAAAGGCCTATGTGTCATCTATCTGGGGTGATAGCTCTGATGAGGAAGCTAGCGATAGCGAGGAATGTGCCAACCTCTGCTTAGTTGCTCGAGAAGAGCAAAGCGATTCTGAGGTATCTGATTCTGAACCTTCTTATTCTGATCTTCAAAACTCATATAATGAAATGTGCATAGAATTCTTAAAACTTTCTAAAGAAGTAGTCAGACTAAGAAGAGAAAACAAAGAATTTCAAAAAAATTCCTCACAAAAGACTTCTTCCTTTCTATTGATAGAAGAGGAGCTATCGCAAACTCTCAGAAAAGAACTATCGATAGCTGAGCCACTTTCGATAGTAATTCCTTCAACTTCTGAAAATTGCTCCAATTGTGAAAAATTATTGAAGGAAAAAGAAAAACTTTCGCATGTTCTAAAAAAATTTACAAAAGGCTCAGAAACTTTAAATGTGATTTTAAGCAATCAAAAAGTTTTTAGAGATAGAACAGGAATTGGCTATGAGCCTAAACAAAAGTTTTCAAAAAGATGGGTTGAACCAAAAGTGAAATCATACATGAAATATTTTAGAAAATCTTCTGAAAGTTCTTCACCTTATAATTTTTGCAATTACTGCAACAAGAAAGGCCATACACAGTCAACTTGTATTCACAGAAAGTATGGTGTTAGAAGCTCTTATAAATGGGTTCCTAAAGGAACTCATGTGCCAAAGGTCCCTACACACCTAAAGCACAAGTCTGACCTTAAAGGACCCAAGAAAGTTTGGGTACCTAAATCTGTATAGTATGTGCAGGTGTGCCTGAAAGCATCCAGCAAAGGGAAATGGTATATTAACAGTGGATGCTCAAGACATATGACTGGAGACAAAGACAAAATCAACAATCTGGTGATGAAAGATGGAGCCAAAGTTAACTTTGGTGGAAACCAAAGTGGAAAAATCACTGGAGTGGGTGAAGTAGGTCCAGTCAAGGATGTCTACCTAGTGGATGGTCTCTGCCACAACCTACTGAGTGTTAGCCAAAGTGCAGACCGTGGTAACTGGGTAATTTTTGATTCAAACGAATGCCTTATCGTTGATAAAAATGATCTAGATATAAATAAATCCAGTCTGAAGTATAAGATAAAAGGAAATAGAAATGGAAATTTATATACTCTGGATTTATGCCAACAGCTTGAAGAAAAATGCTTTATTTCAAATGATGAAAACTGTTGGTTATGGCATAAAAGATTAGCTCATGTGAATTTTTCTCAGTTAGATAAATTGATTAAGAAGGAGCTAGTCATGGGAATTCCCAGTTTTAGATCAAAGCATGATTTAATTTGTGAATCTTGTCAAAGAGGTAAACAAACAAAGTCCTCTTTTAAAATCAAGAAGACAGTCTCCACTAGTAGGCCATTGGAACTAATTCATATGGATCTAGTTGGGCCAGCAAGAGTGAAAAGTCTAGGAGGAAGCCTATACACTCTTGTAGTTGTGGATGACTACTCAAGATTTACTTGGACTATGTTTCTTTCCTCTAAGCATGAAACTTTTGATGCTTTTTGTGTGCTTGCTAAGAAATTGCAGAATGAGAAAAGCTCAAAGATTATAGCCATTAGGACTGATCATGGAGGAGAATTTGACAATAAAGAGTTCATGGAGCTATGTGATGAAAATGGAATTGACCACAACTTCTCTGCCCCTCGGACTCCTCAACAAAATGGTGTTGTAGAAAGAAAGAACAGAGTGCTCACAGAAATGGCTAGAAGCATGCTGAACGAGAAACAAGTGCCTCAAATATTTTGGGCAGATGCTATGAGTACAGCTTGCTACATTTCTAACAGAGCCTACATCAGAAAGGGGATGGAAAAGACTCCATATGAGCTCTACAAGGGAAGGAAGCCTAATATCAGTCACCTGAGGATTTTTGGATCAAAATGCTACATCCACAACAATGGAAAGGTAAATTTAGGTAAATTCGATCCTAAATATGATATTGGCATTTTCATCGGGTATTCAAATAGAAGTAGAGCATATAGAGTTTATAATAAAAGGACTCAAATTGTTGAAGAATCTGTTCATGTAGTATTTGATGAAACCCCTCAGGAAAAACAACAATTTGTTGATGAGGATGAAGATTTTTCAAAGTTTTTAAAACAGCCTCTATCGATAGCACCTCAGCCATCGATAGCAAATCCTGAAAACAATATTGAAAATAATCAGGATAAAACTGAAGATGATCTAGAGGGAACTGTTGAGCCTCAATCTTCTATTAGACATCTTAAAAATCATCCTCCTGAACAGATTATTGGAGAAATTTCAAAAGGAGTTAAAACAAGAAGGCAACTGCAAAATGAAGTAGAATTTTCATGCTTTCTTTCTCAACTTGAACCAACTCACATTGATGAAGCTCTTGCTGAATATGACTGGATAATAGCTATGCAGGAAGAACTTAATCAATTCAAAAGAAATCAAGTTTGGGATTTAGTACCAAGGCCCAGAAATCATCCTATTATTGGTACTAAATGGGTTTTTAAAAACAAACTTGATGAAGCTGGTCAAATTGTGAAAAATAAAGCCAGATTAGTTGCAAAAGGATATAACCAAGAAGAAGGCATTGATTATGAGGAAACTTTTGCTCCAGTTGCAAGACTTGAAGCAATAAGGATTCTTCTAGCTTTTGCATCCATAAAAAATTTTAAACTTTATCAAATGGATGTTAAAAGTGCTTTTCTTAATGGCTATATTAAAGAAGAGGTGTATGTAGAACAACCTCCTGGTTTTGAAGAAAAGACTAAGCCTGACCATGTTTTCAAACTCAAAAAGGCTCTTTATGGTCTCAAACAAGCACCTAGAGCTTGGTATGAGAGACTTAGTACTTTTCTGCTTGAAAAAGGATTTTCTAGAGGAAAATCAGATACTACATGTTCATCATGCACAAAAATAATCATATGCTTATAGTTCAAATTTATGTTGATGACATTATTTTCGGTGCAACTAATGAAACTCTATGTGAGGATTTTGCTAAGACAATGCAGGGAGAATTTGAAATGTCCATGATGGGAGAGTTAACATTCTTCCTGGGACTACAAATAAAGCAAAAGAAGGATGGCATCTTCATATCCCAAACCAAATATTATAAAGAAATTCTCAACAAATTTGGGATGGATCTATCCAGAGAAGGGGACACTCCAATGAGTACCTCTGCCAAATTAAATGCAGATCTTCCCGGCAAAGAAGTAAATCAGTCACATTATAGAGGAATCATTGGTTCTTTACTTTATTTAACTGCTAGTAGACCTGACATTCAATTTAGTGTAGGAGTATGTGCTAGATATCAGGCAAATCCCAAAGAATCTCATTTATCAAATGTAAAGAGGATTTTGCGTTATTTACAAGGGACTCAAGAGCTTGGGCTGTGGTATCCCAAGGGAACTCAAGAGTACCTTCTTGCCTATTCTGACTCTGACCATGCAGGCTATAAATCAGATAGAAAAAGCATAAGTGGCCAATGCCAATTTCTCGGTAATTGTCTAATCACTTGGGCAAGCAAGAAGCAAACTTGTGTTTCTCTTTCATCCACAGAGGCAGAATACATTGCAGCAGGAAGTTGCTGTACTCAAGTATTATGGCTTAGGCAGCATCTGAAAGATCTGGGTTTGAACTTCTCAGAAGTACCTATTCTCTGTGACAACACCAGCACAATAAGCTTGGCTAAGAATCCAGTTCAACATTCCAGAACCAAGCATATAGATGTGAGACATCACTTCCTGAGAGATCACATTCAGAAGAAGGATGTCAAGATAGAATTTATTTCAACCCATCTACAACTTGCTGATATATTTACCAAGCCTTTTGAGCCTGATCAATTTCTCTATATTAGAAGAGAGCTAGGAATGGTAAATCCAAATGAATTGTAAATATTATTATTCTAAATTTGTTTTATTGATTAGTCATCTGAATTATTGCTGACTTAGGCATCGGAGTGCCAAATCTTAAGTTTTGCAGGACTGACCAATCGATAGTGAGTCATACTATCGCTATCATATGCAGAACAAAGCTAAGGTTGAGGTGAGATAGCCATCGCTAGCCTACAGAACTATCGCTAGCAAAGTCAGCTATCAATAGATAAACCTTGGAAGGAGTAAGTGAAGCCCAAACGTCACTTACTCAGCGTGGGATCATGCCTGCTAGCGATAGCTGCTCACACTAGCGATAGCAAATCACTAAAAAGTCTCAGAATGCGAAATGACAGCGAATATTATATTATTTCTGGTAATTTCTGAACTCTATAAAAGCAGGACATGTGTATTGTGCATTCATTATTCACCCAAAGAGTCTCATCATCTCTTTAAACACTCTCTGAAATCTCGAGCCTCCCTCGTCTCAAAACCCTAATCCCAGAAATGGGTAGAGTCAAGAATCCAAGAATAGGTGATGATAAGGAACCCTCTAGCGCTAAACCATCCTCTCAATCCGCTAGCAAGTGTCTCAAAGCCCAGAAAACTGTGTCATTCTCCAAAGAAATCATTAAATCCCGTATCCAGCGTCAAAAGTGCGTCTCCTTTGATTATTTTCTTTCAGAAAAATCCTTCAAAGTTCAAATCGCTCCCCTCGCTCATAAAAAAACCCTAGCCGGGGCGAGAGTTTTGGTGGATTTGTTCTTCTACAGAGAGCCTGAGGAGACACAACCTCTTAAGGAAGACGAAGCAACCTCTTCGTCCAGGGTTTGATGGGTTCAATCATTTCTCTCCAACAAATGATGACAAAAAGGGGGAGAAATGGTTTAAGAAAACTCTTTTATTAGGGAGATCGAGTCAAAAGCCAAAAGCTCAATTTCTGGAGATCTCTCTCATGTGCATCATGCATAAATAGATAGATTATATCTTAAGCACTTTTCTTCTGCAAGATGTACTATGTTCTGAATATATATATATATCAGATGTTCTGTAAAAGATTTATTCAAATTCTGATATACAAATCTTGAAATATGCTTGTGCTGATATGAATATGTTTATGTTTCTGAACTTGTCTTTGTGTATATTTTTCCTTATGTTTTGTCATCATCAAAAAGGGGGAGAATGTTAGAATCTTAAGTTTTGATGAAGACTGATCTATGAAAAATATCGCTAATAAGAAATGATAACTTAGCAGACCAATAAGAATGAAGATCTATACCGCTAAGTATATCTGTATAAGCAAATTGATTGAAAGGAATAGCGAATGAAGACTCAGAAATATCAAAGTCATTCTCTATCGCTAAGAAAGAATCCATCGCTAGAAGTTCATTGATAACTCAGCTAGCAGAAAGATAACCCAAGTCCTTGAGCTAATGAAAGCAGCTAGCGATAAAAGGTTAAGCTATCGATAACAAAAGTGCTTCAGATAATAAACATTCAGATAGCTAGTGCCTGAGAGCAAGAGTCAAATGAGCTAACGTAGTTGCTAGCGATAATGGATTGAGCTATCGATAATAGTATACCTGGAAATATCTGAATACTTGGATGATTGTATTCTGAAGGATAATAGCGATAATGAATTTACTATCGATAGAGATAATCTATGCTGATGAAATGCTTTCTAATCCAAGAGAATATGCTATCGATAAAAAGCTCTGATATTCCTTATATTGTCTTCATCTCATTGAGCTAATGGATTAAGCTTGCGATAGTAACCTCTGTGCTATATATGACTATTTGGTTAGCTAACAGTTTAAGTGCAGATCACTCTATGAGATTAGCGATAACAGATCAAGCTAGCGCTAATAGAAAGCTGCCAGAAAGTACTATTTGTACGGATGCTCAGAGCGCTGAGTCTGTCTCTCTCTTAGCTCACCCTATGCAAGAAGTAGTTGAAGCTAGAGCAGAGAGTTAAGCCCGATAAAGAAGCTGCATTTAATGCCAACGGCTATGAGCTCCCAACGACTAAATTCAAACGGCTTCTTGAATGTTGAATCAAAAGGGCAAAATCGGAAGAAGATATAAATACAGAACTCAAGCATTTATTGAGTAGAGACGAACAACGAGAATATTCACAAGCTCATTCATTACTCTGTATTTATTATCTTAGAGATTTCATCTGTACTTAAGTGTTTATCAAAATCAGTTCATTAAGTGAACGTATTTACTGAAATCCTCTACTGTTTGAGGTTGTTCTGAAAGCTTGGTGCTTTAGAACAGGGATATTTCCTTACAGGTAGTAAGGGGGAGTGTTTAGAGATTCTAAAACTCTGTAAAGGTTGACAGGTGAACCTGTGCTCGTAAAACCTGTGGTTAGTGGAACCCAACAGAGTGTTGGAGAACTGGACGTAGGCAGTGTTGGCCGAACCAGTATAATTTTGTGTTGTATTGATTCCTTTTAATTTTTTTTATATAGCACAATTCACCCCCCTCTTGTGCGATTGCCACTTTCAGATTTATATCAGTAACTTTCTGAAAAATGCCTTATAAGCAACTATGATAACTGTTGGCTATGGCATAAAAGATTAGCTCATGTTAATATGTCTCAACTAGAGAAGCTAATCAAAAGGGATTTGGTTATTGGGATACCAAATATCAAAGTAAAATCTAATTTGGTGTGTGAAGCATGTCAAAAGGGGAAACAAACAAAGTCCTCTTTTAAACCTAAGAAGGAAGTTACCACTACTAGACCCTTGGAACCAGTTCATATGGATTTGGTTGGTCCAGCAAGAGTGAAAAGTCTAGGAGGAAGTCTGTACACCCTTGTGATTGTGGATGACTATTCTAGGTTCACTTGGACTATGTTTCTTTCCTCCAAACATGAAACTTTTAATGCCTTTTACATGTTTGCTAAGAAAGTGCAGAATGAAAAGGAGAAGAAAATCAGTTCAATCAGAACAGATCATGGAGGAGAGTTTGAGAACCAAGACTTCCTGGAGCTATGCGAAGAAAATAGCATAGATCACAATTTTTCAGCTCCTAGGACTCCCCAACAGAATGGAGTGGTAGAAAGGAAGAATAGAGTACTCACTGAGATGGCCAGAACAATGCTTAATGAAAAAGAAGTATCTCAAGCATTTTGGGCAGATGCAATGAGTACTGCATGTTACATATCAAATAGGGTCTACATTCGAAAGGGAATGGACAAGACTCCCTATGAGCTCTTCAAAGGAAGAAAGCCAAATGTAAGTCATCTCAAGGTATTGTTAGAATCTTAAGTTTTGATGAGGATTGGACCAATAGATAACATAAGTAAAACAATCAGATAATGCATAACTTAGTCTGGGATAAGTTGGGATAAATAATCATAATAACCAAGTAATAGCCCTATCGCTAATATCGCCGTTATCGCTAGTATGAGAGAGTTAAGTCAGTAAGCTATAAACAGATCCTATCGCAAAGACTTATCTCTATCGATATAGGCCAAAGATAACATGGATAATGCCCTGAGGGAAAAATGTTAGATCAGCTAGCAGAGTCAACTAGCGCTAACATTGTTACTAGCGATAGTAGGTTCTTCTATCGATAACAGAATAGTAGATATAGTCATTCAGATAGCAAGTCCTTGAACTAATGGCTTTGACAATATTTGCCAGCGATAGCAAGTTAAGCTATCGATAGAAAACCTTTTGTGAAATAACTTAGACATCAGATTAAGAGAGCTAATGGAAAATCCTATTGATAATACCTACTGTACTTCATATGAATTCTTGTGTTTCAGCTAACAGCTTAAGTGCAGATTATACACTATGAATCTAGCGATAGCTAAGGAGGCTAGCGCTAGTTAAAAAGCTGACATGCAAGTACAGTGGTAGGTAGCAGCAGGCCATCGTCTCTCACGACCTACATCTCTCTTAGCTCACCATCTGCTACATTAAATGAAGCAAGAGAAGAACAACATTTATTGCCAACGGCTAGAAGATCTCAACGACTACATTCAAACGAACTTAAAGCTGAAAGAAAAAGGGCAACGCTGTAAAGGATATAAAAACAGAGACTTAAGCATTTATGAGATAGACAACGAACTACAACGAATACAATTATTATTCTCATCTACTATTTGCTTACAAGTGCTTAAAGCATTTATTACTTTTAGAGAGTTTTGTCTATACTTCAGTGATTATCACAATCTGTTCATATAGTGAACTTATTACCTTGTTAAAATCCTCTTCTGTTTGAGGTTGTTCTAAAAGCTTGGCACTTTAGAACAGGGTTGTTTCCTTACAGTTGTAAGGGGGAGAGTTTAGAGGAAAGTCTAAATCTCTGTAAAGGTTGTCAGGTGAACCTGTTATGTAAAACCTGTGTGTTAGTATAACCCAACGAGGAGTTGGAGAACTGGACGTAGGCACTGTTGGCTGAACCAGTATAAAGATTGTTCTGTTGTTAGTTTGTAAATTATTTTCGTAAGCACAATTCACCCCCCCTCTTGTGCATATTGCCATTCACAGGTATTTGGTTCCAAATGTTTCATCCACAACAACGGAAAGGTAAATTTGATCCTAAAGCTGACTCTGGAATTTTTATTGGTTATTCTAATAGAAGTAAGGCTTATAGAGTTTTTAATAAACGAACTTGTACTGTTGAAGAGTCAGTCCATGTAGTTTTTGATGAAACTGACTCTGAACAGAATATCGGAGCAGAAGATGAATCAGTTTTTCCAAAAAGGCCTAAGAATTCTACACAATCATTATCTCCATCAGATGAATCCCATGAGGAGGGACAAGAGGATGATCCACATGATGCACCAGCTGGACCCTCAGCAAGGAAACATCACAGGGATCATCCACCTGAGCAAATCATTGGTGGTGTTAATGAAGGTGTTAAAACCAGAAACCAAGTGATCTGAACCGTTCCTAATACGCCTTGGGGTTCAAATGCAAAATATTTATTTACCAAGGATTGCACTATAGTGGTGCGATCCCGGATCGTCTCTCAAGGAGCCTAATGAACTATCCTAGGGAAACTAAATGCATGAAAAGCTATAAAAAGTCGGGGTTTTTGTGATTTTGATTATTGAAACTAAAGTAAATATTTTTGGGATTTTTGATTTATGAGAAAGCAATTAAAATGGTTGGTGAGAACTATATGATGAATATGGGTCTCTTGATGAATTGGGCAACCTTCGTAGCTTCTAAAAGGATATGGGAGTTCTAATCCAAGTTCTAATGATAAAACCTAAGGCAATCGCTCTTAGTCCAATTACCTAATTAACTAATTAACGTGGCGCATCGCTCATTCAATTAATTAATCAAGCAATCGTTAATTCCCAACTTGGTAGTGAAGAATCATGATAAACATGCAAAGAGACTCTCGTTAGAAGTAGATCAAACCATCTAACGTTGGACCTAGTGTCTAAACACACATACAATCGCACATGCATTCAACATATTCTAGAAATCCAAAGAAGATATAAATGAAGCACATCTATTGCATAATATCAAGAAATCAACACTAGGTTCATACACATAAAAGAACATCGCTTGATTACTTGCATGACCGATAGAAATTCAAAGACAACTTGTTCCAAAAACATATACATATACCAAAACACATGGAATTGAAATACATAAATGAAATTGGACAAGAAAATAAAACTAATAACTCCCCATTAGAGACGTTGAAGCTCTGGTTGCCTTCCTCCATCAAGATCCCCACGAAGAACTTAGCCACTCATGTTCTTGAACACGATCGAATGGAATTTGGAGTTGGAAGCCATGGGATTAAGGTGAAATAAGTGAAATTGGTGTAGATGAGTGAATGGAAAGGTGAAATTCGTGCAGAGGCTTGAGGGCAAGAGAATGGAAGGGTTTGTGGTGAGTAGTGGTGGAATGGAAGAGAGAATTGGAGTGTTGTTGGGTGTGTCTTTTCGTGCCCCCCTCTCTGGAACCAGAGGCAAGTTATAAACTATTCAAATTGGCCTACGGTTGCCTAATTTGATCTCCCAAAACAATTAGGAAAGGATTGGGGAGATTCAATAAACCAATCTCCAAGAAACCTAGTCTAGGTAGGAAATAATGGATTTGGAAACTTTCTAATCTCAATCTAGGTTAAAGTTACTTGCTCTGGGTCGAAAATATGCTTTAGGAAATATTTGAACCGGACCCAATCACCCAAATTTCCAATTTGAATCAAAACAGAACTTTCCAAATATGCAGAAATCGCGACACCTCGCCGTGACCTCGCTGTGGTGAGCCCACGGCGAGGACACTTCAATTCTAGTCTTTTTTTGTTTTTTTACTCGCCGTCACCTCGCCGTGGCCTTGCCACGGCGAGGAAACTTCATTTCTGTTTCTTCTTTCTTCAACTGAGCCTCGTCATTTGCACCTGTAATGGGAAATTAGGATATTTGTGAGGTATTTTAAGTTCATAATCATAAGATACAAGAGTTTATGCCCTATAATGCTTGAATTACGAAGAAAATGCAATTAACTCCTTAACTTTGAACCATACATGTAAATGTACCTAATTCCCATACAATTGTCCTAAATCAAATGCTAATTTCCCATTATTAATAGTTAAAATCATACAATAATCATGCACAATCACCAAGTTCAAAATGAAACGCACTTCTCTGCCTTTATTTATGAAATTGAACCTACTTGCATTGAAGGCTTTAATGGAATGTGATTGGATAGTTGCAATGCAAGAAGAGCTCAATCAGTTTGAAAGAAGTCAAGTTTGGGATTTAGTTCCTAGGCCTTCAAATTATCCTATTATTGGAACCAAATGGGTTTTCAAAAACAAACTTGATGAATATGGATCTGTGGTCAGAAATAAAGCAAGACTTGTGGCTAAAGGATATAACCAAGAAGAAGGTATCGATTATGAGGAGACTTTTGCCCCAGTTGCAAGATTGGAAGCAATAAGACTTTTATTGGCCTTTGCATCCCTAAAAAATTTTAAACTTTATCAAATGGATGTAAAGAGTGCCTTTCTTAATGGTTATATCATGGAGGAGGTATATGTTGAACAACCTCCTGGTTTTGAAAATTCTGCTAAACCAGATCATGTTTTTAAACTCAAAAAGGCCTTATATGGACTCAAACAGGCACCAAGGGCCTGGTATGAAAGATTAAGCAATTTTTTTATTAGAGAAGGGTTTTTTAAGAGGAAAATTAGACACCACTCTGTTTATTTTACATGAAAAGAAAAACATGCTTGTTGTACAAATTTATATAGATGATATTATTTTTGGTGCTATTGATGAATCTCTCTGTAAGGAATTTTCTAAGACTATGCAGGGAGAGTTCGAGATGTCCATGATGGGGGAACTCAACTTCTTTCTAGGTCTTCAGATTAAACAAAGAAAGGATGGGATTTTCGTTTCCCAATCAAAGTATATAAAGGAGATTTTGAAGAAATTTGGAATGGATCTGTCCAAGGAAGAAGATACTCCTATGATCTCTACAGCAGTACTGGACGCTGATGTCAAGGGAAAGGATTTCAATAATTCCACATATAGAGGTCTAATTGGTTCTCTCCTATACCTAACTGCCAGCAGACGAGATATTCAATTTAGTGTGGGAGTATGTGCCAGATATCAAGCTAAGCCAAAGGAAATCCATCATATATGTGTTAAGAGAATCTTAAGGTATCTGGTAGGAACTCAGGAGCTGGGGTTGTGGTATCCAAAGGGAACTCAGGAGTATCTCATTGCTTACTCAGACTCAGATCATGCTGGGTACAAAACAGATAGAAAAAGTACCAGTGGTCAATGTGCATATCTTGGAGGATCCTTAGTCTCTTGGGCAAGCAAGAAACAAACATGTGTCTCCCTTTCATCCACTGAAGCTGAATATATAGCTGTTGCAAGCTGTTGTGCTCAAGTTCTGTGGCTCAAGCATCAATTAAGGGATTTGGGAATGGAATTCCCAGAGGTTCCAATCCTTTGTGACAACACAAGCACAATTAGATTGGCCAAAAATCCAGTTCATCACACAAGAACAAAGCACATTGACGTAAGGCATCACTTCATCAGAGACCTTGTGCAAAAGAAGGATGTCAGAGTGGAATTTATTTCAACACACTTGCAACTAGCTAATATTTTCACCAAACCCTTAGCAAGTGAACAATTCATGTTTATCAGAAGAGAATTGGAAATGGTAAATCCCAATGAGTTGTAAGTTTGTATAAAATTCCCTAATTCTCTAAAATTTATTTGAATTATTCCATGTTTTTGATGATCTAACACTAACTTAGGCATCGGAGTGTCAACTTATAACTTTGCATGTCTTGGTGTTTCAAAATGAAAAATCCACCGCCTAATCGATCAGGAGAGTCTAATCGATTACAAGACATTCCCTGTAATCGATTAGGGATCAATTACAGAATAAATAGAGAAGATCAGCATCGATTAGGGAGAAAGACTATAATCGATCAAGACCATCTGATTGATCACAAGGAAGGAGTAATCGTCAGGCATCGATTACTTAGCGTGGACCTATCGATCACAGTAATCCCTAATCGGTCAGGCGCATCCAATCGATTAAACGCTGCTCCCTATCATCGATTACAGACCACACGTAATCGATTATGCGTCAACGGTAACATTTGTAACATATACTTTCTCTTACAGTTGCATGCTTTTCTGTGATTTCTCTCTCATATATACTTGACATATGTAACTGTAGCATCATTTCGCACCATATTGCATTCACTCTAAACCTCTCTTCCTCACTTCTCATCAAACCCTAACGTTCGAATCATCAAACCCTCTCGTAACCATCGTAACCGAAGCCATTACTCGAATCATCATCGGCCATAACTCTACTAAACCAGTTATACTCCTTCGAATCATCAACCATAACCTTTGAACTTTCTATTTAAATCCTACCGATGGCACCTAAGATGCGCATCCCAAAGAACTACAGAGCCCAAGTCGTACCAGATACAATTCCTTTGCCCTAAGGTGATCCTGCCTTAACCTACAGACACCCATCTCCACCCTCGAATCCACCTCCCTCAACCTCTCAACCATCACCCCAAATGGCCAAAACTCGATGGTCTGCATCCAAGTCTCAGGCCAAAAGTCCCTCCACAGTCAGAGTCAGTGAATTCATCTCAGGAGATACCATGGTTCCCATTGATTCCTCTTATGCCCAAGGTCCTATTGAAGATGCATAAGAAGACATACAAAAGAGGTCTTTACAACAGAGATGTGGATTTATGGACATCGACTATCTGGACAAGAATGGATATCCTGTGAAAGAATGGTTGAAGCCTTATGAGTCATGGATCAGCATCAAGAATCATTATCATGAGCAAATCATTAAGGCCTTCTACACTAACTTGAAGATTTCTGTCACAGAAGTAGAAGGGAAAACCACAAACATCAGAATCTCATCTCAAGTTAGGGTCAAACAATTTACTTTCACTTGGAAGGATTTGAACAAGTGGCTTCATATGGATGGGCCTAATATGGAAGAATACAAGTCTTGGCAGATAAGGGAAAAATTTTCAGATGAGGAACTCAAGAAGATCTATCAGCCAACCATTCCTATTGAGGGTAATCTCAAGCCTACCCAACTGCCTCCTGCCTACAGAGTACTCCACTATGCCTACTCCAGATGTATGGTCAACAAGGCAGGAAACTTCACCCTTATCCTTGATATTGATAACCCCATTGATTGCACCATATTTTTATACACTTTTCATTGATAAAATCATTGGATTATTGCATGTTCTTGGGGTAATTGCACTTAATTAGGTTCATTTCTGACTTTTGCACACTTTGTTGGAATTTGTTCTAGTCAAGGGTAATTTGGGCATCATTAGTCTGATTTATTGTTTAACCCATTTTCAAGAACATTTTGATGCTACCTTAGGTCCATTTTATATGCAGGTCATAGAAGAAAATACCCAAATTAAGGAGCCAAGTTGCAGCGAAGAATTCCGGACGGAGCAGAGGAAGAAAGAGAAGAAAGAGGGCAGAATCAAAGTAGTTCTCCGTGGACTTCGCCACGGCGAACTCTCAGCAAAAGTTCCACAATCAAAGTAGCTCGCCGTGGCTTTCACCACGGCGAGCCCACGGCGAAGTGTCGAAAATTTGCAGAAATTCTGACGCTTTTTTAGGGTTTTTGGGGGAGTATAAATAGATCCTAACACCCCCACCTTCAGTTCCTAAGCCTCTTATGCACGAAATATAGCTCCTCTCCTAGGGTTTCACTCATTCCCTTCATTCCTCACTCCAAATCCTCATCTTCCCACTCAATCACACCCCCATTCTTGCTGATTTTCTTGTTCTTCCTTGTTTCACCTTCCATTTCCACCATTCTTCTTCTTCTACCTTCTTCATCCATGGATGCTGTGGTCATGGGCTACCCTTGGCTCGAATTTGAAGACATGAGAGGCTAAGTTCTTGGTGCTTTGGTGGTGTGAAGGTGGCTCTAGCTTCATGGATCAACATAGGGGAGTTTCTAGTTTACAATTTCTTATTTCCTTTGTATTTGGCTTCTACTCTTTTGTATTGGTCTTGTATTTGGATTTAAGACTTGGGATATGTGGTTGCTATCTATGTTTGTGAACTATATTGTGTATGCTTTGAACTGAATGTGATTGAGATACAATTTCCTATCTACTTGTGGTTGTATTCTTGGTTGTAGCCATTTTAGTAGTTGCTAGTGGTTATAGTCAATTTCTTCCATGTATGATGTTGTGGTTGCACTTCATGTGAGTTAAATTGCATTTCTTTCAAGGCATTTTACAAACCAAGTGGATCTTCACACTAACCTTAAGTAATGGCTATGAAAGTGATTGCTAGATTAGTCATTAATTAGGGCTAGTGGACCCTTAGTGGTTGCTTGGGGATTTTTCAATTAGATTTGGTAAATTAAACTCCCACTTATGATTTTGAAAGAAGCGTTTTAGTCACGTAACACTGCCAAAGCCCATTTTATAAAATCACCCTTTAATCCAAACTCTTACCAACCAACTTAGTGTTGATTTGGTGCCAAAGACATCTCATGAGTATGTGAAGGATGCTCATCTTGAGGTAGTTGCTGTTTTAGATCGACCAGAGGTTGATTCAACACTTGGGAATTCAATGAAGCTTGGTTCGAGTTTGAAGACAAGTCCTATTAAGCTGAAAGGGCATATGCTCATGGCCTTTAAGCATTTGCGAATCTTGAAGGATATATCACCTGGAGCCCTCCTTCGGCATGGACTACACCAAGCTACCCCACTTGGCACGATTAGACTCCCGGAGCATGAGACCATAAACACGCTCAAATCTAACGGCCACCTCCTCAAAGTCTATCGTGACTCTTCGTCAAAGCCTCCTTGAGGCCAGGTTGCTTCTTCTCCTTATCTTGTTTACTTTCATGCTTTCTGGATTGGCTGGTTGATATTTTACTGTCATTGCATTGAACAAGTGTGGGGGAGGAAGCATCCTAGTAGAAAGTAGGAATTAGGACTTTTTCATTCAATAAATTACCCTATGCCATTGAAACTTTCTGTCATTTTCACTTGTGATATGCATTTGTCCTGTGATTTGCGTTTAGTTTGGTAATTTTTAACAATGAGGACAATGTAAATTTCAAGTGTGGGGGAGGGGACTAGGTAGTATTGCTGCTTGACCTATTGATTTTATCATGTTATACCACATTAGAGGAAATTTTTTTCAAATTTTTTTTTCAAAACCTGGGTAAATTTTGCTCCTTAACCTTTTATTGTGATGGAGGGTCGCATTCATTGCAATGGAGGACTTAGTTGCATTTTCTACCCATTTTTAAAACTTGTTTATGAAAACCTAGTGTGGCAACACTTTTTGAAAACCATGGAGCAAAACTGGACCTTACCCTTTTGACCAATGAGCTTTATGAGCAGTGGGAAGAATTCAAAGAATTATGCATTTTAGCCTTTCAATTTTCAAGAGCTAGTGATGAGTTATTTTCAAGCATATGCATTGTGTTAATTGGCCTTGCAATTGGATGTTCAATTGGCAATTGAGGTTAACCCTGTTGTGAGATTTTTGGGCCTATTTTTCGTTCAAGAATGTATACTTGCTTGATCATTCAATTTCTAGAACTTGTCTCTACTCTTTGTCAAAGCTAAAATTGCATTCATGCATGAAGATGATTTAGGCATTCATTTCATCACCCTATTTCCCCAAACACAAACCCACAACAAGACATTTTCCATTGATTACCCACTTTGAACCATTCCTTGGTTGTAATGCATTAATATGTTAATTTTGTGATGAAGCATTGAGTTTGAGTCACTTTTGTTTGTTACTAATGCCATGTATATATTAGAAAGGAAAGCAAATAGAAAGTATGCATATAAGAAAAAAAAACAAAGAAAAGAAAAGAAAGAAGGTTTGAAGAATAAGGCATTTCCTGATGTGGCATCATTTTTGTTGAAATTATGCTCTCATATGCTATGTGCCCTAATAGTGACATTAAATTGCATTGCAACTTTTCCTTCCCATAACATGCAATCCATCTTGCCTCTTCCATCATTTCAACCCTACAAGTCCTTTTGATTCATACATGATTGTATGCATGAGTGGAGATATTAGAGTAGTTACAAGCTTATGGCAAATTGTTCTTTGAGCAAGTTTAGTGTGAAAAATCCCACATGAGGTGAGTAGAGTGAAACACTATTATCTTGAGAGTCCTCTTTGCCATTGCTTCATCCGATTGCTTTGCCAATTCTCCCTTTGCATATTCTTGATTTTGATTCATGCTAGTTTGAGATTATTGATTTGTTAAAACCATTCTTCTTTGCATTGTACCCTTTGTCCAGGAGTACAAAGGTCTAAGTGTGGGGGAAATGATTGCACCATATTTTTATACACTTTTCATTGATAAAATCATTGGATTATTGCATGTTCTTGGGGTAATTGCACTTAATTAGGTTCATTTCTGACTTTTGCACACTTTGTTGGAATTTGTTCTAGTCAAGGGCAATTTGGGCATCATTAGTATGATTTATTGTTTAACCCATTTTTAAGAACATTCTGATGCTACCTTAGGTCCATTTTATATGCAGATCATAGAAGAAAATACCCAAACTAAGAAGCCAAGTTGCAGCGAAGAATTCTGGACGGAGTAGAAGAAGGAAGTGAAGGAAGAGGCAGAAGCTCCTGGACACGGCGAACGCAGAGACAAAGTTCCAGAACCAACATGAGCTCGCCGTGGCAAAAGCCACGGCGAGCCCACAACGAAGTCGCGAAAACCTAAAGAATTCTGACGCGTTTTTAGGGTTTTTGGGGGAGTATAAATAGATCCTAACACCCCCACCTTCAGTTTCTAAGCCTTCTCAGCACGAAATTGAAGAGCTCTCCTAGGGTTTCACTCTCTTCCTTTATTCCTCACTCAAATCTTCATCTTCCCACTCAATCTCACCTCTATTGTTGCTGATTTTCTTGTTCTTCCCCTTCTCATCTTCCATTTCCACCTCAGTTTTCCTTCCATCTCTCTCACTCATGGAGGCTATCATCATGGGTCCTCTTGGGCTCAAATTTGAAGACATGAGAGGCTAGAACTTGGGCTCTTTGGTGGTGTGAAGGTGGCTTGAGCTTCAATAGGCGAAATAGGGGAGTTATTTGTTTTCTTATGCTCTTTTCCTTATGTACTGAGTCTTGTGGTTGCATTTCTCTTTGTATATTTGGATTTGAGACATGATTTCCTTTTCTAGTTGTTTACGAATTGGAACATTTGTGTTGGATATTGGGTTATGTTAATTGAATGATATGTATGTTTAAATTTCCTATTGGATTTATGAATGCTATATGATTTTTAGTGGTTGCTAGATTGTGTAGCTTAATTTGTCCAATTGAATGCTGTGGTTGCACATTCTTGAGAGGAATCGATTTTCAAAACCTAAGTTCCAACACACACCAAGTGGAGCTTAACACTAACCCTAAGTAATAGCTGTGATAGTGGTTGCTTGATTAGCTATTAATTAGGGCTAGTAGACCCCTAGTGGTTGCTTGGGGATTTCTCAATTATACTTGGTGAACCTTTAACTCCCAATATCAATTTAATGAAGCGTGAGAGCCACCGTAGCACTACCAAAGCCCATTTTACAAATTCCCCTAATCCAAACAGTTTTCTCCCTTTTTATCCAAGGAAAATCCCAAAAACAAGTAATTGCATTTGTCTATAGTTTTACTAAATGAATTTCCAAACCAAACCCCCATACCTTTTATTGTTTTGATTGTAATTAGCTAGTTTAGGTAGGTCAAAAGACTCCTTAAGTGAAACGACCCGGGATTGCAACCTATATTGCAATCCTTGGATTAATTTTGTATTTGACCCCGAGGCGCATTAGGCAAAGGTCAAATCAGCGCCGTTAGTTGCCGGGGATTCATTTTTTACTCCCTAGGTTAGCTAAGTGTCAATTGAAACTATTGACTAGGGGTAGGAGTCATTAGGATTAGGTTTAGGTCATTTGCATCCTTAGGTTAGTTTACATTTGCTTGTTTTGTTTTTCCTTGAAAATACCAAAAATATTGCTGACTCTTTGTTCTTGATTGACTTGTGATTACTTGACTTACCATACTTTCATACTTACATATATACCACACACTTTTGATATATATCGTTACACCTCATACATATCATACACATTTCATATACACTTCATACCATACTCACTTGCATCATCATTCATCCATTTTTCCTTGAATTTTTTCAAGTGCAATTTTTGTCTGAACCTTAGTATACACTTGTTGTCTGCGCCTTGTGTATGACTCGAGGGAACACTAGAGACCAAGAGCTTTACCCTGAGTATCCGGAAATTGAGAGACACCTTACTATTTGAGAAAGATACAGAGAGAGGGAACTTCAGTTACATCCTTGATAGTTAAACACCTATCTTCTTGTGAGTCAAGCATTGATAGTGAGCCTGAAACTGAAACTGAAACTAGAGACATGGAAGGAGAGCACCATATTCCTGACCCACAAGTAGATCCAAATCCAGGTGGTCATGGGGGAGGACAAGTGTTTGACGATGGTGAGCAACCTAGAAGAAGAACCATTAGGGATGCCACCACAACCAACATTGACCACAACCCATTTATGAATGCATTTCCCATTATTAATGCTGACTATGAAATTAAAGGTTTATTGATACAATCCTTACCTAAATTTTATGGTTTGTAGGAAGATGAGCCACACAATCACTTGGATGAAATTTTCATACATTGCAACACCATGAAACCAGTGAGAGCACAAGTGGAAGATGTTATGTGGAGAGTGTTCCACCTCACTCTAGAAGGCAAAGCAAAGCAATGGTATATGAGCTTGCCCACTCTAAATCCGGAAGCCCTAGCCTCTTGGGGAAACTTGAAATAAGCTTTTCTAGAGAAGTTTTACCCAGCCACAAGAACATCAGCACGGAGAAAAGAAATCAACTCCATTATGCAAGAGCCGGATGAGTCTCTCTTTGATTATTGGACAAGGTTTCAAGACCTTTTGAAGAGGTGTCCACATCAACAGATTCCGGATGAGCAGTTAGCCCACACTTTTTATGATGGTTTGATAGAGTGAGACTAGGACAAGTTAGATGCGGCCGCCGGTGGATCCTTCATTGACTATACACCGGAAAAAGCATGGCCTTTGGTTCGAAAGCTTGCCTCAGCTAAAGAGAAACATGGTTCAAGGAGGTCAGCCCGCAATCTCAAAAGGGTTGAATCTACCTCCCTTCACATTCCTCAATTAGAGAGGTTTGAGGCCGAATTCAAAGCCATCCATTCTAGGTTGGACAAGATCTCTAGACCACCTTCCCCACAAACTCCAATGGGAAATGAGTTGGTGGCTCCCTCTTGTGATTATTGTGCATCCTCTATGCACCTCTCAAGCAATTGCCCCTCAAAGCCGGAAGAATGTAATGCAATGTTCCAACTAAGGCAAGGGAACAATCCAAGATGGGACCCCTACTCTAATACTTACAATGAAGGGTGGAGACAAAATCCTAAGTTCAGTTGGCGCCAAGATGGCAATCCTCCAAGACAATTCCAAAGAGAGTCCTCCCAAGCACTAGCTCCCGTGAGAAGGGAGAGGCCCACTAATGACTTTGAAGAGCTGAACAAGTCTATCACTATGGGATTCCGCCATATGGAAGGTCTCATTGACTCTAGGGCAAATGAAACAAAGACATGTATGGAGTCAAGATTTGAGAAGGTGGATAACCGTATGAGCCAATGGGAGACCAAGAGTGCTAATTTGGAGGATTATGTCATGAAGCTCTCAAACTCTTTCAATGAGCTTCAAGCCAAGACAAGTGGCCCAACTCCATCTAACACGGTCATCAACCCTAAGTCCTTGAATGCCATTAATTTGAGAAGCGGGAAATCCCTCAACCCTACCCCACTCAAGAAAAGGGTTCACTTTACAAGTAGTGATGAGGAAGATGATGAGCCGGTGGATGAGGAAATTGAAGTGGAAAGCCCCACATGGAGCCCACCATTGAGCCCAATGAAGTTTGTGCAATCTGAGAGTGCTAAGGAAAAGGAACTTCAAGAAAGAAGGGCATTGACTAAAAAAGATAAAGTGGTGGAGGATCCTAAGGCACAGCCTCAAGAGAAGAAAAAGCGCACCAAGCAGTTGAACATCAATGAGAAAGGAGAGTGTAGCACACAAGACACCTTGGCCAAACCTCCAGCCAAGGAGGTAACTATTTCTCAACTCCCTTTTCCCTAAGCTTACTTTAGAAGCCAAAAGAAACATGATGAGGTTGTTGAAAATGAAATGCTTGAAATTTTTAGCAAATTGCATGTGAATGTGCCTTTCTTTCAACTTGTGAAGTCTATGCCTAGTTATTGTAAATTCTTGAAAGAGTTGTGCACTAATAAAAGGAAGTTTAGACCAAATGAGAGGATTCAATTGAATCCAAGTGTGTCGGCTTTGTTCAAGCCTCAGTTACTGGTCAAGTGCAAAGACCCTGGATCATTTATGATCCCTTGCACAATAGGGAACTTGACGGTGACTAATGCATTGTTGGATTTAGGAGCGGCCATTAACGTGATGCCTAGTGCGATTTTCACCTCTTTAGGCATTACCGATTTGAAAAAGACAAGTATGATTTTACAATTGGCCGATCGCACACTTTGATATCCACAAGGCATTATTGAGGAAATACTTGTTAAAGTTAAAGACTTAGTTTTTCCCGCTGATTTCTATGTTCTTGACACCGCTAGCGAGCCATGTGAATCGACTATCATTCTTGGTAGGCCTTTCATGCGTACCGCTGGATCGGTAATTGATATGAAAAATGTGAGAGTACTGGCTGTCACCCAAGAGGGGGGGTGAATTGGGTGATAGGATAAAACTAAAACCTTTCAGAATTCCTTAAACTCTTACTGAGAATATTTCAAAGTATGAAATGGACTGACAGATATAAAAAGATAGACTGGAAATCAAGAGAACTTAGGGAAGAGATAATGCACACAAGATTTATCCTGGTTCGGTCAACCCAGACCTACATCCAGTCCTCAGGCCCAACCTGAGATTTTCACTACCCTCTTGTTTAATCCCGGCACAAGAGAAGCCTACCACAGGTTTTACGAGCACAGGTTCACCTGCCAACCTTTACAGAGTTTTAGAATCTTCTAAACACTCCCCCTTACTACCCGTAAGGTTACCACCCAGTTCTCAAAGCACCAAGCTAAGGAACTACCTCAAACAGAAGAGGATTTTAATAATAAAGTTCACTGAATGAACAGATTGTGATAAACACTTAAGAACAAGGTTATGTATATTGAGATACAAGATAGAGCTTAATAATCTGAACAAAGAATAACTCTAGCTCTTCTTTTCTAATGCCCTCAGTCTGAGAAATTTGCTATTCTGTATAGAGCCCTGTTCATCTCTCGTTGTTTTTCGTGTATGCGTTGTAAGCGCTGTGTTCGTTTTTTTTTTTGCTCCTGAAGTCTTCAAGTCTTTATATGGAGTTTGATATATTTCTGTCCGTTGGAGACTTGAGGAACTAGCCGTTGGAGATTTGCTTTAACTGTTTATGCGTAGAGTAGGCTAGACTGTGAGCTCTGAACACCTGTACTTTTATAGCAGCTTTTCAGTAGCGCTAGCATGCTTTGCTATCGCTAACTCCATAGTATAATTTCTGCACTTAGAGATGTTAGCTAACCAGATAGTCATATAAAGCACAGAGGCTTCTATCGCAAGCTTAATCCTTTAGCTCAAAGAGATAAAGACAGTATAAGGAATATCAGAGCTTTTTACCGATAGCATTTTCTCTTGGATTAAAAAGCATCATATCAGCATATATCCTTCTATCGATTGCTCAAACTACTATCGCTAGATACTTGATTTGCTTATTAGCTTTAAGGATACAATTTATCAAAGAATTCAGAACTTCAAGGTATCCCATTATCGATAGATAAACATTCTAGCGCAAGCAAACATATCAGCTCATGATTCATTAGCTCTTAGGCACTAGCTATCTGAAAGATCATTATCTGAAGCACTTATGGTTATCGATAGCTTATCCTATTATCGCTAGCTGATTTAGGGACTTAGTTCATTTATCTGCTGGTTTCATCTTCTTATAAACTCAATGAACTTCTAGCGAAGGAACCTTTGCTTAGCGATAGAGGGAGACTTAGCGATAGATAATGACTTGGATATTTCTAAGTCTTCACTCGCTATTCCTTTCTTTCAATTAGCTATACAGATATATTTTAGCGATAGAGATACTCATTCAATATTGATCTGCTAAGATGCCATTTCTTATTAGAGAAAAATCTTTGTTCTTGCAATGATGATTTGTTACCTGGCAGATATTATAAGATTAATTCAGGTAACTTTTACTTATGTTTTCTTAGGTTCAGTCCTCATCAAAACTTAAGATTCTAACATTCTCCCCCTTTTTGATGATGACAAAACATAAGTAAAAATACGTACATTAAAGCATATTCAGAACATATATTAGCATTAAGCATAAAAGAATAATAAGGCATGAATATAGTATATTCAAAGCAATCATTGGAATAAAAGATGTACATTTGAATTCTGCAATGCAAAAGGAATTATAAAATTGTCAATCATCCAGATTATGAAGAATGCACATGATAAAAGGTTTTAGGGAATGATTCAGGCTTTTTGGTTTAATCAGAATTTGAATCATCCTTCCAATTTGAGGTATCTAGATCATAATCCCCAGGCTCACTGCTTATTCCCCCAGAGTCAGTTGAAGGATCTTCTAGCAATTCAGGATCAGTTTCAACTTCAACCTCAGATCTCTTTTTCTCCTTAGGAGCAGCCTTCTTCTTAGTAGTAGCCTTCTTCTTCTTTGGAGGGGAAAGAGAAGCTTTCTGAAGAAAATGGGCTAGCATTCTTTCCCCATAACTCAATTGCTTCTGCTTTTTCTTTGGAGAAGGCTTGACAGATTTCCCTTTTCCCTTAGGCACAGATTTTCTCTTTAAAGGCTTGGGAGCAGATTTGGGCTCTTCAATCACAATCCCTTTAGATGCCCTGGATTTCTTTACTGGAGGTTTGGGAGCAGATTTCTTGATCCTTATCTTCTTGGGAGCAGACTGGACCTCTGATGCTTTCTCTTTTTCACTAAGTTTCAGGTTCTGAGAGGTAGTCTGAATATGATCTTTTTCTTTTTCAGCTTCTGCTCTTGCTGCATCTCTATCCTCTCTTTCCTTTAGAGATTGAGCAGATCTTTCTAATAATTCTTCAAATTCCTCATGCAGTTCTTGTGCTTGCTGAAAATAATGAGGGAGCAGATCTACAGAAACTGGCTGGTGCTCTTCTTCAACTGTTATCATAGCCATGCTCAAGTTTTCCTCTGGAATTTCATTATCAGGAGAACCATCTGGATTAGCTGATTCATTGATTTTCTCATCATCAGATGCATCCTCCACTAAGCTTTCTTCTGCCATATTTTTGTCCATTTGATTCTCCCCCTTTTTGTCATCATCATTGGCAGGGGCTGGTGAAGAGGGTTGTTCATGAATTTGGGAAGAGGTGGTAGGTGAAGGAGGATTTGTGACAGAGGTAGCGATAGAGGTTGGCTGAATTGGTGGTGAAAGAGGATGACTATCGCTAGGGATGGTGTTAGCGATAGGGGTTGTTTGTGGTGATGGAACTTTGGTTGTTGAGGGTGAGGCTTGTGTTTGGGGGCTAGCGCTAGGGAAATGATTATCGGTAGGAGTTTCTGTGGATGTTGGGATTTTGGTTTGAGGTGAAAGTGGAGGTGTAAGTGTTTGGGCCTGAGAAGAAGGACTGGGATGTTTGAAAGTGGGAGGAGATGGAAAATAAGAGAGGTGAAGAGAGGGTGATTGATGAGGAGAGGAATGAGAGGGTGAAGGAAAATAGAGAGGGGAATGATGATGTGAGGAGTTACCTTCAGAGGGAGGAGATGTTCTCCTTTGCTTGACATACTCAGGGACAAGGCACATATTCTCTTCCAGATTTTTCACTTGACTCTGTAGCTCTCGAATAGGCTTCATCAATTCTTCCTTTTGTCCTTCCAAGGCCATATTAAATTCGGTAGAGACCCTGAAGACAATTTCCTCTATTGCATTTTTGAAACTGATTGATTTGAATGTAACAGGAGCAGAAGGAGATGTCTCTCGACCAAGATTATGCTGTTGCTGAGGAGATGGAGTTCTCTGAGATTGAGTCTCTTCCTCAATAGGTTGAGACTGAGCTGATGCAGAGGGAACATGAGAGGCCTCAGAACCAGATACAACACTACTTGTTTTAATAGGAATCCCCATTTTTCTCAATGTGGAGATGGTAAGCTGTTTGCAACTTTTATTGTCTTTTTCTCCGGTAGACTTGATCTTTGAGAATTCGAGGAGATAAGACATGAGCTGAGGATATGGGAGTGGGGCCTTGGCAGATTTTTCGGATAAATATCGGTGTAGCTCCATTGATATCAACTGCCCTGGGTTTAAAGGTACTTTTGAAATCAGATTGGGCAGCCAGGGATTGTCTATCTTGGGTAAGCTACTGAAATTTCCTGCCTTGTGGGTCATTAATCTTGTATACACGTAGTGTAGTATTCTGTTGATCACAGGCATGCTTGCTGGCTTATCAGAGGAGTTTTCATAAATTTCAGCAAGTTCTTCCTCGGAATATGGCTCAGAGGAGTACCACTTGTTATGCTCTGCTTCAAATATCCCTAAAATCTTGTTAATGGCTAACCAGTTAAAAGAAATCCCCCTTCCTCTTACTGATGCTTCAAATACGATATTGACCAGCTCCTTTTTCTTGTATTCAGGCTTGGCTTTCATGCTCGAATAGAAAGACCTCAGAACTTCCTCATTGTAGACATTTTGAATACTTAGCCAGTTCTCATATGGAAGAAGCCAGGTATCTAGGTCGAAACCATTCTGCTTGAAATATTCCAAATCTACCCATACTGCAGTCCTGTCTAGGGTTTTTCTTTTTGCGAAGGCAGCGCTTGGGGTTTCAAGGGGTTCTTCTGAATAGGGCAAGTCTGAAGCAGTTCGCTTTTGACGTTTAGAGCCTGATTCAACTACTTCTTTCTGGGACTTGGACCTCTTGCTAACGGATTGAGAAGGGGATTTAGCGCTAGAGGTAGCCTCGATATCACTCACACTTGGCACTTTGGTTCTGGCCATTTCTGGGTTTAGGGTTTGAGGATTTTGAGAAAGATGTAAAATGCAGAGAGAATGCTCAGAGAGTTGGGATTAGAAGATAATGAAATGCAAAATGAATGCTGATGCAAAATGATTCCCCCTTTTATAAGTTTAGGGTTTAGGGTTTTACCATGAGAAGTACACCAAATAACGTTTCGCATTCTGGGCCCTCTTAAGTGGCTTGCTATCGCTAGGAAGAACAGCTATCGCTAGCAGGCATGATCCCACGCTGAGTAAGTGACATTTGGGCTTCACTTACTCCTTCCATCTATCGATAACTGACTTTGCTATCGATAACGCTATTGGCTAGCGATGGCAATCTTTGCTCAACCAGCTTTTGCCCTGCATACAGCTAGCGATAATGGAACTCACTATCGATGGGTTAGTTTTGCAAAACTTAAGTTTTAACATTCAGAGCAGATTCTATAGAGTCAAAAACATTTAAAGTAAATGACACAATATATTTAGATACCAATATGTAATAAAACTGTTTAAATTTGACACAGAATGCAGTTTTTAGAATCATGCTGAGTTGAAATCTAAACAAATTTGAATTGTGCATTTTAAAAATTTCTCAATAGATAGATTATGCACGCCTTCAGCTTTTAAGTCATATAGCAATCTGTCAGATATTTTATGTCATGAAAACATGGATTGCTAATGAGATGGGAGTAAAACATTCATTATCCAAACAAAATTATGTTCTTTCAAGTACAAGATAGGATAAGAATGCTATCACCATAACTGCATTTGTCTGGGCAGAGGCTTGCTATCTGTAACGAAGGTTGCTATCGCTAGTACTTTTGATGACAATCAGAATATCAACTGTCCATCAAATGCCAGCGATAGTATACTTTACTATCGATTGGATCGTCTGTACTTGCCCTAACAGTAGCTTGATTTTGGCAGCAAGATGTCAATTTTCTTTTGCAGATTCAGCACCAAAAATCCAAGCACGAAATTTAGCTCATCAAGACTGAGTAAATTTCCTTGTAGATCATAGTCTTGAAGCTTTCTTTCCTTGTTACCTATAGAACTATAGGTCTTTTCTTTTCTTCAGTATCCAAATTTATATGGATCCTTGTTTACCTCTCCCTTAGGTACTTGGAGAATTGTTTCTGCTCACCCAAACAGTTTTAAAATTCCTATCATCGGTTTGCAGAGATCTCTTTTGTAAGACAGAATTCAAGAATTTTCTTCTTGATGTATGAGAAATTCTGTTTCTCTTGTTCTCCTCAATGTAACTGAATGGTACTTTGTGGTAGCTCTTTCTTGAGGTAGAACATGATCTTGTTGTTACTGTCCACTGCCTTTTGAGATTTGAACTAGATGTTGCAGCAATGGCTTTTCCATGAGTTCTCCTTCTGGATTTAGGTTCTGTGAATCCTTTTCTTGAAGCATGAGAAACTCTTGGATTCTTCTCTGTTGTCATTGTACCATGATGTCCCTTTCTTCTAGAATTAATCTGTACATTCAAAGTACTAGATGGACATTTTGGTACCCATTTACCTTTGGGTCCTTCATTATTAGTCTTGGACCTTTCATATCCTTTTGGAACCCAAATAAAATTATTTTTCATATTTAAATTTCTTCTAATATAACATGTGAGAGAAATATGACCCGATTTTCCACAATAATGGCATATAATAGAATGATGTGCAACATGAGGTTTTATACAATTATTGTGATGGTCAGAGGAGTTCAAATTTAAATTATTTTCATGCAAAAGTCCTTTCTTCCCAAAGCATTTTTCAGCATAATTTTAAACATTTTCAGTCCTTGAAATATGATTTAAGATAGGTTGAAAATCAGTTTTATGAAGATCAAAATTGTTTTTCTCAAAAACACAGGGATAGGAATCGTATACCATAGATGCATCTTGATAGTCATCTTCCTCTAGATCTTCTGTGTTGACTAAATCTTGGAAGGGTCCTGTGACCTCTCCTTCTTCAATCTCAGCTTCCAATTGCTCGTCAAACATAGATACGCAACTATGAAATTCAGATGAGCTGTCAACACTTTCAACTTCAACAAGATGGTCAGAGGTATATATAGACTCCAGAGAATCCCAAATTTCTTTAGCACTAAGGCAAAGTCTGATTTTCTGAAAATCATTTTCAGTTAAGCCTTTATGCAGAATTTGCATTGCTCTAATGTTTAGGGAAAACATTTTCTTTTCTTTCTCAGTCCAATCCATTCTTGGTTTGAAATCAAAATCTTTTATAATAACATTCCACATATGATAATCGAAAGATTTTATAAAACTCTTCATCCTTGCTTTCCAAAATGAAAAATCAATATTTTCAAGCAGAGGAGGAATGGTAGGATCAAAACCTTCAGAAAACATAATGTTCTCAAAAACAGCCATGATCTTTTCACTTGAGATCGTTAGATCCTTTAAAACAAGTGACCTGCTTTGATACCAATTGAGAGTACTGGCTGTCACCCAAGAGGGGGGTGAATTGGGTGATAGGATAAAACTAAAACCTTTCAGAATTCCTTAAACTCTTACTGAGAATATTTCAAAGTATGAAATGGACTGACAGATATAAAAAGATAGACTGGAAATCAAGAGAACTTAGGGAAGAGATAATGCACACAAGATTTATCCTGGTTCGGTCAACCCAGACCTACATCCAGTCCTCAGGCCCAACCTGAGATTTTCACTACCCTCTTGTTTAATCCCGGCACAAGAGAAGCCTACCACAGGTTTTACGAGCACAAGTTCATCTGCCAACCTTTACAGAGTTTTAGAATCTTCTAAACACTCCCCCTTACTACCCGTAAGGTTACCACCCAGTTCTCAAAGCACCAAGCTAAGGAACTACCTCAAACAGAAGAGGATTTTAATAATAAAGTTCACTGAATGAACAGATTGTGATAAACACTTAAGAACAAGGTTATGTATATTGAGATACAAGATAGAGCTTAATAATCTGAACAAAGAATAACTCTAGCTCTTCTTTTCTAATGCCCTCAGTCTGAGAAATTTGCTATTCTGTATAGAGCCCTGTTCATCTCTCGTTGTTTTTCGTGTATGCGTTGTAAGCGCTGTGTTCGTTTTTTTTTTGCTCCTGAAGTCTTCAAGTCTTTATATGGAGTTTGATATATTTCTGTCCGTTGGAGACTTGAGGAACTAGCCGTTGGAGATTTGCTTTAACTGTTTATGCGTAGAGTAGGCTAGACTGTGAGCTCTGAACACCTGTACTTTTATAGCAGCTTTTCAGTAGCGCTAGCATGCTTTGCTATCGCTAACTCCATAGTATAATTTCTGCACTTAGAGATGTTAGCTAACCAGATAGTCATATAAAGCACAGAGGCTTCTATCGCAAGCTTAATCCTTTAGCTCAAAGAGATAAAGACAGTATAAGGAATATCAGAGCTTTTTGCCGATAGCATTTTCTCTTGGATTAAAAAGCATCATATCAGCATATATCCTTCTATCGATTGCTCAAACTACTATCGCTAGATACTTGATTTGCTTATTAGCTTTAAGGATACAATTTATCAAAGAATTCAGAACTTCAAGGTATCCCATTATCGATAGATAAACATTCTAGCGCAAGCAAACATATCAGCTCATGATTCATTAGCTCTTAGGCACTAGCTATCTGAAAGATCATTATCTGAAGCACTTATGGTTATTGATAGCTTATCCTATTATTGCTAGCTGATTTAGGGACTTAGTTCATTTATCTGCTGGTTTCATCTTCTTATAAACTCAATGAACTTCTAGCGAAGGAACCTTTGCTTAGCGATAGAGGGAGACTTAGCGATAGATAATGACTTGGATATTTCTAAGTCTTCACTCGCTATTCCTTTCTTTCAATTAGCTATACAGATATATTTTAGCGATAGAGATACTCATTCAATATTGATCTGCTAAGATGCCATTTCTTATTAGAGAAAAATCTTTGTTCTTGCAATGATGATTTGTTACCTGGCAGATATTATAAGATTAATTCAGAGGTAACTTTTACTTATGTTTTCTTAGGTTCAGTCCTCATCAAAACTTAAGATTCTAACAAAATGGTTTGATAACAATGGAGGTGGGAGAACATAAGATTAGCTTTAACATGTATGAAGCAATGCGACATCCCCATGAGGACTATTCTCTCTTAGATGTGAGTGTGATTGATATTGCTGTGGAAGATGCCATTGAGGAGCATGAATTAAGCTTGCATTCATATGATTACACATCTGATCTTGAAGCTTATGACTCTTATTTTTCTACCCTACCTTCTATTCATTCTTTCACTTCCTTAGGTGATGACGTGTATGACCTTGACTCACTGATTTAACCGGTTCCATAATCGCCTTGGGGGTTAAATGCAAGAAAAATTATACTAAGGATTGCAACAAAGTGGTGCAACCTAGGGTCGTATCACTCAAGGAGTCTTTTGACCTACCTAAATTAGCTAAATGCAATCAAAACGATAAAAGGTATGGGGGTTTTGGTTTGAAAAGGGAAGACTGTTTAGATTAAGGGAAATTTATAAAATGGGCTTTGGCAGTGTTACGGTGACTCAAACGCTTCTTTAAAAATGATAAGTGGGAGTTTAATTTACCAAGTCTAGTTGAAAAGTCCCCAAGCAACCACTAGGGGTCCACTAGCCCTAATTAATGGCTAATCTAGCAATCACTTTCATAGCCATTACTTAGGGTTAGTGTGAAGATCCACTTGATTTGTGAAATGCCTTGAAACAAATGCAATTTAACTCTCATGAAGTGCAACCACAACATCATGCATGGAAGAAATTGACTATAACCACTAGCAACCACTAAAATGGCTACAACCAAGAATACAACCACAAGTAGATAGGAAATCGTATCTCAATCACATTGAATTCAAAGCATACACAATATAGTTCACAAACATAGATAGCAACCACATATCCCATGTCTTAAATCCAAATACAAGACCAATACAAAAGAGTAGAAGTCAAATACAAAGGAAATAAGGAATTGTAAACTAGAAACTCCCCTATGTTGATCCATGAAGCTAGAGCCACCTTCACACCTCCAAAGAAGCCAAGTCCTAGCCTCTCATGTCTCAAAATTCAAGCCCAAGAGGACCCATGATGATAGCCTCCATGGGTGAGAAAGATGGAAGGAAAACTGAGGTGGAAATGGAAGATGAGAAGGGAAAGAACAAGAAAATCAGCAACAATGGAGGTGACATTAAGTGGGAAGATGAAGATTTGAGTGAGGAATGGAAGGAATGAGTGAAACCCTAGCAAAGGGGGTGTGTTTCATGCATAAGAGGCTTGGGAACTGAAGGTGGGGGTGTTAGGATCTATTTATACTGCCCCAAAACCCTAAAAACGCGTCAGAATTTCTGCAGATTTTTGGGACTTCGCTTTGGGCTCGCCGCGGCGAAGTCCACGGCGAGCAACAAGAGCTTTTGGCTGAATTTGGGTCCGTTCGCCGTGGCGAGACCACGGCGAGCAAGCTTCAATTCTAGAACTTTACTCAGTATTGTTCGAAAGATATAGTCAAAGTCGTGACTATCAGACTCAAGCAAAACTGAATTTCCTGGGCAAACTTTAAAAAATCATATTTCCTTCAATTTAAATGATTTGATAGCAAAACTTGTGTTCATGAGACGGTTTAAAGGTATAGTTTCATATGAGACAAGTTTCTTCCAAATTGGATTTGTATTCTAAGAGATATGCTCTAAAAGATGATTGCCTATCTACTGTGTGATGTGAAAATTTTGGGAAAAACTTAAAAATTCATAGCTCCTTGTATATAAATGATTTGAGTTGTGTCTATGGATTGATTTGGAAGTCTAGTTTCATTCAAAATAAGTTTCACCACAATCCGATTTGTAGTCTAAAAGATATGACCAAAATACTGAACCTAGGTCTGACTGGAGTTTCCAATCTATGTACAATCACCCATCGATGGTTCCAATTGATCAACAATCAATTGCCAATCGATTGTTGAGCTTCCAAATCGATTTTTGACATGGCCAATTGATTGGTGAGATGCCCAATCGATTGGTGACCCTCAAAAAACATAAAAATCATGCTATAGGATCATATATGCATGGGAACTCATCATATCATCCTCCATAAACAAGCATAATATCTCCATTCTTTCTTTGACTAATTTATACATGATATTCTCATGAAATAATAGTTAGCCAAAGTTGGAGATTAATATTTAATGCAAACTTTTTGCTTATTAGATTTAAATCTATATTTGACATCATCAAAACTAATCATATCCAACAGTTGATATTTGGGTTAAAGTCATGGAATTATTATTTAAATGTGAATATTTTACCCTCTTTTTATCAACTTTGGATTTTATATATTTTATTGCTTAATAGGTTGTTGAAGCCCATCAATTAAGCCATATTTTAGTTGCATTTGAAGCTAAAGTCAAGGGATAGGAAGTGGAAAAGAAGATTTAGCACAACCAAGAAAGCTGAAAAAAGGAGTCTGCAAAGAGTTATTGGCAGCAGCCAAAGGCGTAGGCAAAATAACTAGCAGTAGCGAAACCCAAAAATTTCCAGGCAGTGAGTTATTGGCTACAACTCAAAGCGTAGGCAAAAGGTTTTGCCGCAGCCAAAATGCTGACAAAGTGCAAACAGTGGACATATTAGCTCGAAAATTAGGTTTTAAAACACCGCCAACTTGCATAGAAACACAACTTTTTTTTTCTTAGGACATCTTTTGGGGCTACTTTGGAGCACTTCTATGCTAGGGTTTGAGGATTTTTAAGGAAATTCAAGTGGAGATTGAAGATTTGAAGAGATTCAACCTCATTTCCCTTGGTTTTATTGTTCTTCTCTCTTTCTTCTCTGAAATTTCTGCCATAACTGTCTATATTTTCCAGATTTATGGTTTTATTTACATGAGTGGATAAACTTCCATTCTAGGATTATTTTGAATCTTTGTATAGATTAAGACTTGATTCATCTTTTATTTTGTTAGCAAATGATATATATGTGTGTGGGTTTTATCCTTCTCTTCATGCTTGTATGTGTTTGGCCACCATTTTGATTGATTTGTTCATGTAGATTTGACTTGAGTAAGCTAATCTATGTGTAGAACTACTTGGTTAAAATCATGCTTTGCTTGAAATTTACATGATAAATGGAAAGTTTGTTGGTTAAATAGAGATATCTTTGTTAGTACTGGTTGTCACCCAAGAGGGGGGTAAATTGGGTGATAGAATAAAAACTGAGAAATCTTTACTCTTCAGCAAAATCACAATTAAAGTAATAAGTAAAGCTCTTTAAGATCCTTTTAATTATTCAATGAAAACATCATGAAACATGAAATGCTTAATCAATTATGTAAATCTGTTATGATAGAAATATGATGAGAGTCAAGGGAAGAGATAATGCAAACAAAGATTTATCCTGGTTTAGTCTATCCCTTTGACTTACATCTAGTCCTCAAGCTCCACCTGAGATTTTAAATCCACTACCTTCTTGTTTAAATCAGGCACAAGAGAAGCCTTTACAATCCCATAAGTTTAGCCGGGCACTTGTGAAGCCTTTACTCCCTCAAGTTTAGTCTAGGCACTTGAAAACCACTCCCCCTTACAACTTGTAAGGATACAATCTGTTTCCCACTCAAGATCTCCCAATCTTGAGTATCACTCACAAATATAGAATGATTACAATGAAAGCTTACTTCTCTCTAAGAAGTGGATTTTGTTACTCACTGAAGTACAGGAAGATATATGATGAATCACTATTCTAGAGCTTAACAATTTGAACAATGTATGCTCTAGCTCTTCTTTTCTAATTCTCTTGACTCATTATAAACATTACATTTCTGGGCTCACTTGTGCTCTCAATCTGTTTGCCTTGAACTTACTTCATCGAGCCTGTTTGCTTCTGATGTCTTCAACTCTTTATATAATGTCTGATAGATTTTTGCCCGTTAAAGAACTAGCCATTGGTGAGAGAGAGAGAGAGAGATGATAAATCTTGATGGAGTATTGAACTAATGATATTCTTGTGTAGCATTAACTCCCTGTATTTAGTTTGCTTCTATTCTTCTCCCCTCATTAATTGCAGAAACCTTTTGTTGTTTCAAACGGCTTAATTCCTGAGTCAAAGGGGTAACATAAACTTCCCAAAATAGGCCTGAACAACTTCTGTACTTGAAAGCTTAAAATAGGCTGACAATTTAGTTTGAACTAAATCCTATCGCCACATAGATTATTGGTCTTTGATCGATCATAGCTTCTAGTTCCTGATCGATTACACATAGATCACACATCGATCATGACCTGCATCACTAAATATGAAGTTAGAAAATACATCGCCTGATCGATCACTCAGATTACATTCAGATTATAGCCTTTGTCTGATCGATCACACATTTTCTTCTGATCGATTGAGCCTGTCTAATCGATTACATATTTTCTTCTGATTGATTAAGACTATCTGATCGATTAGAAATAGATTATGCTTATATTAGACATAGATTAGAGCCTCGTCTGATCGATCACAGAGGAGGCCTAATTGATTGGGCATTGTTCATTTTAAGGATAAACTTTGGAAAATCATAAATCTCTCAATTGAACTCAAAATCTAGCATATAATATATCCATTGGAAAGATAATTCAATCTAGTTTTTAATGAAGAAATAATCATTGCCAAACTATTTGAAATTCAAAAGTTATGATAAAAATCGTGACTATCAGGTTTATGCAAAATGACAGTTCACTGGGAAAACTTTGAAAATTCATATCTCCCTTATTTTAAAAGATTTTAAAGTGAAACTTGTGTTCATAAAAGAGGTATTATGTCTAGTTTCATATGAAATAATTTCATTCCAATCAGATTTTTATTTTGAAAGATATTATGCAAAACATGACTGCCTATCTGATGCATGACGTGGAAATATTGGGCATATTGTAAAATTCATATCTCATTGGATATAAATCATTTTAGGAAGAAAATATGTGTCCATGAATTGTGTTGGAAGTATAGTTTCATACAAAAAAAAGTTTCATATAAATCAGAGTTATATCCTATGAGATATGATCAAAATACTAGACATAGGTCAGACTGAACGAAAACCAGAATTTGCGTCTGATCAATCACATGCATTTTCTGATCGATCAGCACCCTGTGATCGATTGGGAATTTTTCCTGATCGATCGGGCGGCTGCAAAACACATTTTATGATTGATGGGGGTGCTTTGATTGATCACAACCACTGTGTTGTGCTCGATTATGCATTGGAATGATCGATTATGCGTGGGAACTTATAATTTGATGATTTGGACTTCATTTGAGCTTCTTTTAACTTCCATTTGAGCATAGAAACTTCTAATACCAAGTCTAATAACATGATTCATGATTTTCTCATTCAATCTCCAATCTTATTTGATCATATTATTCTTCATAAACAAGCATAATAGCCTTATTCTTTCTTTGACTATTTTATACAAGATATTCACATGAAATAATGGTTAGTCAAAGTTAGAGATGAATACTTTATGCAAACTTTTTCTTATTAGATTTAAGTCTATATCAAAACTAATAACTCTCCATGAATAAACACAATAGCTTCAATCTTTCTTTGACTAATCTATATAAGATAGCAACATAAAATATTAGATAGTCAAAGTAGGAGATAAATACTTCATACAAACTTTTTGCTTAATATATTTAAATCTATATTTGACATCATCAAAACTAATCATATCCAACAATCTTTACTAACCTTACATTGTCACATTAGAGTTGGTTTTCAAAGGGGTTTTTTTATTATTTGTAGCAAGAGATTGTGCATTTTAATGAAAAGATAAACTTGATTTTGACTTGAAGGAGCTTAGTCAAAAGCATATGAACCTTAGAAAAATACATATATTCATGAAAAATACCATTTGAGATGGAGTTCTTCATGTCTTATGAAATGCAAAGGGGATAAATAATCTTAGACCCCATGTAATCCTTAATATCAAAAGAACAATTGTTTTTATCACTTTCTCGTTTTTAGAAGTAGCTTTTAGCATTTCATTAAACAACCAAAAATATTTTTTTTAGTTCAACTTAATTGAATTCACTTAGTTTTTTGCTTGTCAAAGATTTTAATCCAAATCTCTGTGGGAACGATATTTTATACTAGTTGCGATTCGTGCTCTTGCGGTTAATGCTTGACGGAAAACAACAATTGTCCATATTTTATATTCCCCCACTTAGATTGGAAAATAACACATAGTTATAGGTGTTTTCCTACCCAAACCTAATGATATCGTAATACCTTAAAGTATCAACAAAATTGATGGTTGCATTGAAGCATTGAACCTCAATTCTTGTGTATATATTAGAGCTAATACACATAGCCTAACATATAATTTCATGAAATTCATTATTTAATTTGCCCACATGTTTTAATGATGTTGTGCGTTTCAACCTTTTCTTTTCATGAACATTTCCAAGAATCAGCCCTAATTATTTCTAGGTAGTGATCAAGTTCATGATGTGTTGGAATTTTAAATACGAAATTAAAATTCAAAATCATGTAGATATTAAAAAACTCATGAACATATAAAGATAAAAATCCGAACAGTCGTTTGGAGGCTCCACCGATCTTTGATCCTTTCTCCTGAGTGAGAGGACTACTAGAGTCCTTTTGCTTGGCAGCACAACTAATCACCAAGGACAGAATCAGAAGGAGGAGTTTTTATACTGAGTGAGAGCTCTGTAATTTTTGTACGTTGAATTAATGGGACTTGGCCTTCTATTTATAGTAGTTGGCCAGGACTGATTTTGTGGATTGCTTAATCCATGCCATATCAGTTCAACCAATCAGGTAATTTCTCATAATTACCTGATTTGTTAATTGTCCCTTAATCCGTGCCAAATAGGTTTAACCAATCACGTAATTATTTGATTTAGTTAATTAGAAAATAAACCCATATTTTCTCCTAAATCTGTGCCTCACAGATTTAACCAATCAGATAATTATTTGATTTAGTTAATTAGAAAATAAACCCATATTTTCTCCTAAATCTGTGCCATACAGATTTAACCAATCAGATAATTATCTGATTTAATTAATTAGAAAAATAAACCAATATTTTCCTAATCAATTATTTTGGCCCAATAAGGGCGGATCTAATTATCCAACATCTCCCACTCGCACTTAATGGGCTAACCATTGTGCATCCTCTTTGATTCTTATCCTTAATCATACTTGGTGTTAGTTGTGTCCGCTTGGGCATGACGTCTTCTGGTCGAGCATTTGTGTGTTAGAAATCTCTTCTTTGAGACCAACACACAAGAGTGCTCTTTACTTGTAAAAATAATTTCTTTTATTGCCTCAAATGCCCCAGGTCTTTTCATACACCTTTCCAATGGCAATTCTGATCCCTCTTGAGTTAATGTAACTCAGATTGCCTCTTATTGCATATGAGGTCCACACTCACCAGCTGTTCTTTAACATCTCAGTGAGGGACATGTCTCGGACGTTCATTGCAGTTGTGTACTTCTGGAGAAACCTTCCTCTTGACTAAACATCATTCGTGTTAATCATGATCGCTTTCCCAACCTTGATTCATTAGATCGTATCAATCATGATCATTGAATTTAGATTAGAGTAGCTAACACCATGATTAACTCTTGTGGTGTTTGCCTAAGTCTTAAGGGCATAGTAAGAGGGTTTTGTACCTCTTTAGGACTCACACTATAATGGAACAGGAATCTTCCATCTATATTCCATATTGCGGATCTAAAATGCACATGCAGTATGAATTGCATGCCACGGTGCATTAATGCATGTCATTTTTCTCTAATATGTCACCGTGCAGACTTCCACTTCAGAAACACTTAGCATCTGTATTGGAACATATTAATACCCTTGACGTCTTATTAATTGTTCCACATCTGGCCACAGGTTGTATTCTGAGCCATATCTACCCTTTTGGTAGACTTTTGCTTAGCTCAATAACCTTTTATTCCGTCACATGGTGGTTATTGGCTACGCTTTATCTCACATCTCATAGCGAGAAAGTTGCTTGTGTGAGTAAGCTTATCCTTAAACCTGTACGACATTATAACTTTTGCATACTCGAACCCAAATGTTTAAAATAATGAACAAAGGGAAAATGTATTATTTCATTGAAAGAGAAAAGAGTTCAATACAAGAATCATGCTCTACGCATGCCCAAAGCCTTTACATGCTTGATAAATGGATCTCTAGCTATAGGCTTTGTGAGTGGATCTGCTATCATCTCATGGGTGGATAAGTATTGAACAACTACTTGCTTCTTAGCAATCATATCTCTAACAAAGTGGTACTTAATGTCTATGTGCTTAGTTCTGTTGTGGTACTTAGGATCTTTAGCATATCCAATTGCAGCTTGATTATCACAGTAAATCAAAATTGGACTCCCATCCTTGTAGTTTATTCTTAAACATTCCAGGAATCTCTTAAGCCATACAGCTTCTTGAACAGCAGCAGAACATGCTATGTATTCTGCTTCCATTGAGGATAAAGACACATATGTCTGCTTTTTGCTACTCCACGAGATTGCACCATTGTTCAGCAGGAATGCGTATCCTGATGTTGAGTGGCGCTCATCAAGATCTCCAGCCCAGTCAGCATTGGAGTATCCTTATAAGAGCAACCCATTTCCTTGGTAACATAGCTCGTAGTCCATGGTTCCCTTTAGGTACCTCATGATCCTTTTCACAGCTTCCCAATGTTTAACTCCTGGGTTTGATTGGAAGCGGCTGACAAGTCCAACTCCAAAACAAATGTCCGGCCTTGTACATAACATGGCGTACATTAGGCTGCCAACTGCACTTGAGTAAGGTACCCTTTTCATGCGCTTTATGTCGCATTGCTTTGTAGGTTTCATGTCCTCATTCAAGTCATGTCCTTTGACCACTGGAGTGTCCATGGGCTTACAGTCCCTCATGTTGAAGTGTTCCAAGATTTTAGCTATATATGTCTTTTGTGACAATGACAGCAATTTCTTAGAACGATCTCTTCTTATCTTGATACCCAAGATATATTCTGCTTCACCCATGTCCTTCATTTCAAAATTTAAAGACAACCAATCCTTAATCGTTTTAACAACTCCTAGATTTGATCCAGCCAAGAGTATATCATCAACGTAAAGAGACAATATAACAAAATTGTCCCCATAACGTTTGATGTATACGCAATGGTCTTGTTCGATCATTTCGAATCCAAATGAGGTAACTGCTTTGTGGAACCTCAAGTACCATTGCCTAGACGATTGTTTGAGTCCATAAATGGATCTCAAGAGTTTGCAAACCTTCTATTCACTTTCTTTCTTTATGAAACCCTCAGGCTGTTTCATATAGATTTCCTCGTCTAGTTCTCCATTGAGAAAGGCGGTTTTAACATCCATTTGATGTAATTCCAAGTCTAAGCTTGCCACCAATGATAGAATCAATCTAATAGAGTTAAAACGAACTACCGGTGAGAAAGTATCCTCGTAATCAATACCTTCTCGTTGTGTGTATCCTTTGGCCACTAACCGTGCTTTAGGTTTGTCAATTGATCCATCTGCCTTTCTTTTATATTTGAGAACCTACTTGTTCCCAATTGCCTTACGGCCCGGCGGTAGATCAACTAACTCCCAAACTTGGTTTGACCTCATGGATTCCATTTCCTCTTCTAAGGCCACTTGCCATTTTTCCTTTGCAGGTCCCGACAACGCATCCTATACGCTTATGGGATCATAATCGTCTTCTTTTGGATGGACGATGAGAACTGATCCTTCCACTAAGAATCGTCTCCTAGGGGTTTTATCCCTCTGACTTCTCCGAAGTGGGGTATCCACAAGACTCTCTTCTTGTGGTTGGGAAAAATCTCCTTGAGAGGAGTTTTCAACCCTCCCACTTAGGTTGGTTACTTGTGGGATATATGTTGACTCATCGTTTCTACTTTCCTCAAAAAGAGGTTCTAAACGGTCAACACCCCCTCTGCCAGGGAAATCATTCTCCATGAATACTGCGTCCCTTGATATAATTTCAGTCAATGATCCGTCATCATTTTCTCCAATGAAGACATACCCCTTTGAGGCTTCAGAGTATCTTACAAAAATACATTTCTTGCCTCTTGGTCCCAACTTTCCATATTTATGGGAAGAATCATGGACATAAGCTGCTGACCCCCATGGTCTTAAAAGGTTTAAATCTGGTTTGCGTCCTGTCCATGATTCATAGGGTGTGGTAGAGACTGACTTTGAGGGTACGTGGGTAAGTATGTATGTGGCAGTTAGCAGAGCATCTCCCCAATATGAAATTGGAAGCTTAGCTTATGCCATCATGGACTAACCATGTCAAGAAGGGTTTTGTTCCTTCTTTCGGCAACTCCATTTTGCTGAGGAGTATTGGGGACTGATAGTTGCCTAACAATCCCCTTTTCCTCACAGAGTGCCTTGAACTGATCCGAGAGGTATTCACGTCCCCTGTCAGTTCTCAAGGCCTTTACCTTGCAGCTTAACTGATTTTCCACTAAGTTAAGGTAGTTTCTGAAGCATTCCAGAGCATCAGATTTGTGGGAAATCAGATAAACATGCCCAAATCGAGAATAGTCATCGATAAAGGTAATGAAGTACACTGCTCCATGCCTTGCCCGTACACTCATCGGTCCGCAAATATCAGAGTGGATGAGTTGAAGAGGAGTTTCAGCTCTAGTTGCTTTACCGAAAGGTTTCCTTGTGCTCTTGCCTGCTAGGCAGTGCTCGCATAGAGACATTTCTCTTTTCGATACGTTTCCTAGCAAACCTTCTTTTGCTAGTTTAGTCATTCACTCTTGACTAATATAACCTAATCTAGCATGCCAGATGTCATAATGAATATCGGAGCTAATTGCATAACAAGAACTAGAATAATCATTGAAATTTTCAAAAACAAAGAAACCGTCTTTAACATAACCAGAGCCAAACACACCGGCTTTATTTGAAATGCTTACAATGAAGTCACAAAAACTAACATTGAAATTTAATTTAACTAAAGAAATGACAGAAACGAGATTTCGCCGGATTTCAGGAGCGTAGAGCACATCATGCAATGTCAAGGTTTGTCCACCCTGCAAACTTAGCTTGCAGGTACCGATGCCTTTGACTTCTACCCTCGCATTATTCCCAACATAAAGCCATCTGCTTCTTGCTGGCAGTCGACAAAACTTGGTGAAGTTCCCACGTTCCTTGCTCATGTGGTCGGTTGCTCCTGAGTCTACAACCCACACAGGATTAGCTTTAGTTAATAAAGCAGTACTCGACACAAAAGAGTAATGAATAGGCACATTATTCGTTACCTTCTTTTGATCAGGGAAATCTTTGGCATAATGTCCCTTTTTCTGACAGGCATAGCACTTGATCTTGGCCAGATCACGCTTCTTGCTTGCCCTTTTGGTTTTCTTGAAAGGTTTCTTCCCCTTTTGTTTGGGTCCACCTTTCTTTTGTTGGGACTTCTTTCCTTTGCCTGATTGCCCCTTTGGAGCTGATCTGTCCTTTTCTTCAGGCAAAAATACATGGCTAGCTGGTTTCGCAGCTTCCATGCGATCATCCTCCAGCTGGATATGACGAGCTACGTCAGCAAAGGTTTTTATGCTTGCATTATGAGTGATGGTGTGCTTCATAGTATCCCAACTCGCTGGGAGTGACCTGATGGCAGCTTGGATTTTTTGCTCTTCAGAAATAGTCCCTCCGACTTCAGACAACTCCCTAATCAAATTGTGCATCGCCCTTAAGTGATGCCTGATGGAAGTGTTTGGAGCCAGCTTGAAGTTGTTGAATTTCACAGTCAAACTCCTTAGCCTTGCGGCTGAAGTTCCGTCAAATTCATCCTTCAGTGCTGCCCACATGGAGGAGGCTGTAGCATGCCCTTTGTAACACCCCAAATTTTAGAAAATAGGAAATAAGGAATTAATTAAGATTTAGGAATATTATTAAAATATTAAAAATGAAATTATGATGTTTTAGACATTTTTAATAATTTTAAGGATTATTTTCTTTAGAAAACAAAGAAAAATAATTAGAAGATGAATTTTTATTTAGGAACTTTAGGAGAATTTATTTTAAGGCTTAAAGAAATTATGACTAAGAAAAATCTCTAATATGATATAAGAATTTATTCTAGAAAATTATTTTTCAGAAAGGGACTAAACTGAAAATAGTAAAAAGTTGGTTATAGGGATCAAAACGAAAAGAAGAAAGAATTTAGGGGCCAGAACTCTGATTTTCCCCTCAACCTATATATAATACTCCCTCATCCTCACTATCCTCACTCTCGATCTCTCTCCCTCACCGACTCTCGCTCTCTCACTCTCTTCTCCCTCTGCTCTTCGACATCGACGGCGGCAGCGGCTCGGATCGACGGTGATCGGCGGCGAAACAAGGGGGAAAACACTCACGAAGCCTGGGTAAACCTTAGGTAAGCTTTTCTTCCTTGATTTCCTTCTCTTCTGAGCTGATTTTGAGCGATATGGGGGGAGGATGATTCGATTTCTGGGGAGGTTTTTGAAGCTTCCAAATTCATAAAAACGATGCTCTGACTTCGTTCTTGGTGGTTGGAGTATCGATTTTGGAAAGAAAGTTGGTTTTGGTTTGATTTCTACAAAAATCTCCTTCCTGTTACTGTTCATCGACGGGAATTTGGGGTTTCTGGGCAAAATTCGAATGAAAATTTGATTAAACGTGATTAGGAATAGCCTAAGTGGAAGGGAGGACGTTAATTGGTTGATTGGAAGAATTTTGGAATTTGTTGATTATTCTTGTTCTTCTCCCCTGTTCTGTTCGTCCGTCGTTCAAAAGGAAAAAAAAAATTATTGGACATGAGATACCTGCAATTAGGAGCTATGATAAGCATTTTGGATGGATGATTTGATGAATTTCTGAGTGATTGAATTGTTGCTATTTTTCCTCTGCTCTGACCGAATCCCCATTCCTTTGTGATGGTTGATTTTGTTCTTCCCTTTGATGTATGAATGTCTTAAGCATATGGGAAAAGATGATAGAATAGGTAATTGGATTAATTGTAGAATTCTTGTTCTTGCTTTCTGTCTCTGTCCGGCCAGGGAAGGAAAAATGGTTGAGGATGGTTTGTTTTGCTTAAGAAGATAGATTGGAATTGTCTATTTATGATTGGTAGACATTGGGTTATTAAATGTGAGATTCTTGGTTTCCTGGTAGTTGCTTTGGCCGATATATTTGTAAGGGAAAGAAGAAAGAAGGCTGTGATGATGATCTTAGAATTTTGGGAGGCTTTACTTTTCTCTGTTTAAGCTCAATGTATGGTGGAGTGTAATTGATTTTCTTTTGTTCTGGCCGACGGATGGGTTATTGCAAAAGGAGGAAAATTGTGTGATTTCAACTAGGATTTTATTGTGGTCATTGAGAACTGGAAATTCCTCCCTATTTGCTTTGCTTGGATTGATTTTTTGGATGAACCAATGATGATTAGGTATAGGTAAATGAGAGGATTTTAGAATTAAGGTTAAAGATTTGATGTTAGTTGGTTAGGTAAGAAGGGGTTTTGTAGTTGAAAGAATTAAGTAGGAAATATGACTGGGGAACTTAAAATGAGTTCCTAAGTGTATTGGGTATTGCTAATTAAATGTGTGAGGTATTAGATAATTAGTTACAAGGGAAATGCAACATGTTAAGTATTATTGGGAATTTTTGAAAGATTGATCTGGGGGTTTTAATTCATAATTCAATTGGAACAAGTAAAGTGGCTTTGTTGGTGATTCGATTTGGAATTTGAAGACTTGTGCGGGGTGCTATGTTTGGGTGAAATGTTCCCTATTACTGTTATATTTCTTGAGGAAGTTAATTTGGTGTCTTCAAAGAGGTGTGGATTGGAATTGTAGGTTTTAAGGGGGAAGAGAAAGAAGGGGAATTTAGGAGATGAGAGTTGATGAAAAGTGCTATATGAATTTGCTTTTATTAGGCTAATAGAGTTTAAGTATAGATATGAAAATTTAATAGATTGGAAATAAGAAATAAGATTAGTTTTAGGTTTTAATTTGGGATTAGGAGATTAGTGAGGGTTTGATTGAAGTTTAATGATATGGAGGAATTAATAGTGTCAGATGTAGATTGTTCCTATTAGTTGAGGTAAACCTAATTTGAATTATTATTTATGAGTCTTTAGAAGGCTAAGTAAATATTCTAAATTGGTAAGAGTTGATTTTTGAATTTCCTGATCTAAGTGAAACATAAGGGGTTATATTTATTTAAATGAGGTTAGTTATGATGTTAAGTTTGAACAGAAATAGATCTTGTTAGTATAGAGTATAGTGGTTCTTTTAGAAATTTCTTTGATTCAAGAAACATGAATCTTATTGTGTTGGTCTAATATCTCATGATGTATTTAGTGGGTCCAGGATTAGTTTCAAAGGTAGAAATATGTTATGATCTAGGAAAGAAATTACTAAGTACTCGGGTTATTATTGACATTAATTATAAGTTGTGAATCTGGAGTGGGGAAGTAAATTGGTAGGTTTGAGGATGATTTATACTGTTGATAGATTTATTATTTTGTAATAAATAGAAATTAGATATATATGTGTGTGTATGTACAAGTGAGTGCTGGTGTGTGAATGACTACGGTCTTTAATGATTTCATTAGAAACTATTGGTCAACCATCTAGAATAAGAAGAATTAATTGGAATAAAACAATTGAAAGACTTCTTGATTTTAAATGGTCAAATTAATTATAATAAGTTAAGTTATAGGTAATAATTATTAATGTGGAGAAAAAGTATAATCATTAGAAATTTATTATAAATCCCTTGCATCTAATTAATTAAAGTAAGTTGTTTTATATATGTATATATAATTTAAAGTAATTAGAATATTTCTATGCTTGTGTATGTATTATTTGCTGATTAAAGTTAGAAATATTGATTTAAGAAATATATTAAAAAAGGTTGGGTAGAGATGTAGGTAACCTTATAGAAACGTGAGAGGTGCTGAATAATTATATATAAATATGAGTATTAATTTATGATTTATATGTAAATAGGTTTTGATAATGACATAAATTGAGGTGATCAGTGGAAGAGAAAGGAGCGAGCTTAGGATTAAGCTTGGATTCCAGGTAGCAGTTTATTTCAGTAACGATTAAATTGCATGTATTATTTTGTAATAACTGTTGCATTTAGTTGGTAAGTTGTTATTCCTCAGATGGAGTACTCCAGGCTTAGGTGATTAGCTACACCTTTGCGAGATTAGTTACGTTTTAGCCTTATGTGCTTTAACGAGAAACCCTGCAGGTAAAGCCTCCACTATAACGAATATATTGTTATTAGTGGTTGGCAGGTGCTTTTAGCACACAGATTAATAGGAATAAAACTATCATCATTTGTACAGCTTTATGAAATATATACATGACAATGCTAGCATGATAATATATGTTAATGAAAGAAACTGCTATTGGGATTTCCAATCTCACCCCCTTCCCCAAACATTTTCAGTACGCAGGATGGGAGAAGCTAGCTGGGAAGGAAGTAAGATAATATAAGAAGAAGTAGGAATGCCTGCTAAGCTATGTACCACCCTAGTTAGTTAATTTAGAATTTAATTATCTGTGAGAATGAATATAAAGAATTAATACTTAACCGTATGTGAATGTATGTATTACCCTAATGACGCTGCGTATTCTGGTAGAAGGGTTATCAACCGAGGTAACCCCCAGCGTTTTAATATCGGAAAGGTAGAAACCCATAAATAGATACAGAGAACCCATGAATGGGTTTTCACTCCCCACACACTATCATCAAGGGGAGGAAATTATAAGGGAACCTAGGTAGTTTAATTGTTTTATGCACCACTTGGTTTTATAAAAAGTTTTAAATTCTGAGTTGTTCGAAAAGCCCATTCCAACTGACAGAAGGTTGGATAAATATTTTAAAAGAAAAAGTTTTAAATTTTCCGTATTTTTGGGCTTCGAATATTCATAAAAGTGGTTATAATTCAATTAAATTACTATAATATAGTAGTAAAAGTCCAGGTGTTACATTTTGGTATCAGAGCAGAGATTCTGGCATAGGTTAGCTAGAATACTTTGCTCATTAGTTATTTATTTAAGGATACCATTAGAACACCTTCACAATACTATGGTTTTAGGCAATCCAGATTAGAAACCTAGAGGAGGAAGTAGAAATTTTCCCTTGAAGTTGCTCCCAAGAAACCATTAGAATACTTTTAGAAAAAGTATATTCAAGATGTAAAGAAACCAATTATTAATTTTACTTTGAAGTCTGGTCTTGGTGAATTGACTGACTCAGAGTAAGTCTGCCATAGATAAGTTGGTTCAGCAGATTGGATTCTTAGGCAGGCAACTTACAGATAAGAGGATAATAGATGGTGAAAATAAACGATTTTGAAGGATTCAAGTTAAGTTAAACCCATTTGATCGAAATAAATGATCGAATGATAGCTATTATTTATACATTTGAGGACATATAAGTAGTAAGGTATAGATATTAGAAGGGAGTTATGTGACATTGTTAAGGATTAGATCAAAATTTTGACTGGTGATAGCTTTAGATTTGAATTTGACAATGGTTGTATCAACATTAAAGGGATGATTTAGTATAAGAAGTCAGATTGGAAGAAGATTTCCAATGAATTTCAATGATAATTAGAGTGATTTTGACTATTGGAGAAAGTTTTACCCTAGAAAATAAAAGTTATCTTAAAGTTACAAGATTGTTGAGCAAAAAGAAAGGTTGGAGAGTAGTTATAAGTTCTTAAAATGGGAGATATAAGCAGTTTATGGAAGTCAACTACGAAATTTTGGGAGATATGTATAATTTAAAGGAAGGTACCAAGATGAGAAATGTGAAGCTAAGAAAGGATTTACGAATTTTGAGAATTTGAAATGTAGAAATCTAAGTTAAATTCAGTTTTTGGAGAATAAATTTATGGTCTTTTGATGGATTATATAATTATTGAAGGATTTAAGTTAGATTTTAGTACTATTTTTGAGGTTAAAGATTAGAGTCTAAATGATTTGAGAATTATTACGATAGAAATATGTTTTAAGTTGAGAATTTTGGAAGTATGGAATTCAAGTTATGGAAATTTAGAATATTTCGAGAGTATTACAGGAAAATTCCTATGATGATAACAGTAAAACTAATAGAAAAGATCGACAAGTCAATGACTCAAAGTCTATTTAAGGATTCTTTTATGTAGAATTTACATGAGAGAGATTAATGCTGAATGTTTAAGAATGACGTTTTAGTGAAAAACGAGTATTTGAGATTGTACAGGAATGTTTGACGAGAATTAAAATTAGAATTTTATAAGTATTCCTATAAAAGTATGAGTAGTTAGTAGTGTGAGATGTAAATTTCGGATTTTAGAAAAACCTTATGAAAGGAAGATTTGGCATTTATCAGACATAAAGCCAAATAATGTTTCACAGAACAGTGATTAGGCAAAGCCTAAAAGAATGATGTTAATTGGTTAAAGAGTATCCTAATTACATTGATATGCGGTTTTCCTTCTATTTAAAAAGAAGCCCTGGCCAGGCGGAAAAAGGGAAAACATTATATCAATGTAGTGGGACAGATTGACCAAGAGTAATAGAAGCGTATCTAAGAAAAGAAAGAAGATGGGATCAGAGTGGATCCAAGAGAAAGACGTGATTTCATGGGTGAGTGTGGGGGCTACGTGCCATCATCCCTACCATGACAAACAAAACAGTGAAGGGTGACTGTGGGGCCCATAGCTATGGGAACATCCCTACCTAGAATGGATAATATCGAGGTTGAGCGATAAAGTGACAATCAGTCAAGGGATCACAGTTAGATCCTAGAAGAAAGTATAGAGATCACAAATAGATCTCATAGATACAGCAATTCTCTAGATAGATTATGACCTAGATGAGTTAGAATATAAAAACCTTATAGCTCAGTTAAAGAGGAAGTTAACTTTTAATCTAGTTCACTCATATCTGATTCCCAGTAAGTCTATATAGTCTATGGTAACATTAGCAAGAATGGACTTTTCAAGTCCATAGGAATGTATTTATTAGTTGAAGAAGTAGTCAGAATTTGTTGAGATAGGAAAAGATTCCTAAAAATAATGAAGTAATGAAAAAGAGGGTAATGAAAAAGGTAGAAAAGGGTGGGCCTATAACCCACAAGTCATAAGAAATACTGAGGAAAGACTGTGTTAGGATTGTTAAAATGACAATTAAATATTGTGTGTGTTTGGATTTTTTTTCTTGTTTTGCATGATTTCTTTGTGCTTTATTCAGATTTCTATGCTAGACAAAAATTTTAAATGAGATAAATAAAAAAAAAAAAATAATAATAATAAAGCCTAAGATTTGTTTGATTCTATGGTTTCATGTATGAATGATTGGTTGTTTGTGGAATATTTGAACATTTGGATTGAACTTTGTTTGCTTGATATTTCTAAATAGTTAATAGGTATCCCAGATATTTGAAGAACAAATCTAATTGAAAATGTATTGTTAAAAATCCCTAAAATATAAATAAGTATACACCTTCATAATTAATGAATGTTGTTCCAATATGTATTTTTGCATATTAAACTTGTAAAAAAAAAAAAAAAAACTAATTATAAATGTGTTAGCTTATCTTAGTTAATGATAAATTGATTTGATGAAAACATGTTACCCGGTAAAGTTATGAGTAAACCCTTCAGAACAGTGATACAAAATAATACTAACATTTTTAATAGTAAGTAAATTCTTCTTAATTTCGAGGACGAAATTATTTTAGTGGGGGAGAATTGTAACACCCCAAATTTTAGAAAATAGGAAATAAGGAATTAATTAAGATTTAGGAATATTATTAAAATATTAAAAATGAAATTATGATGTTTTAGACATTTTTAATAATTTTAAGGATTATTTTCTTTAGAAAACAAAGAAAAATAATTAGAAGATGAATTTTTATTTAGGAACTTTAGGAGAATTTATTTTAAGGCTTAAAGAAATTATGACTAAGAAAAATCTCTAATATGATATAAGAATTTATTCTAGAAAATTATTTTTCAGAAAGGGACTAAACTGAAAATAGTAAAAAGTTGGTTATAGGGATCAAAACGAAAAGAAGAAAGAATTTAGGGGCCAGAACTCTGATTTTCCCCTCAACCTATATATAATACTCCCTCATCCTCACTATCCTCACTCTCGATCTCTCTCCCTCACCGACTCTCGCTCTCTCACTCTCTTCTCCCTCTGCTCTTCGACATCGACGGCGGCAGCGGCTCGGATCGACGGTGATCGGCGGCGAAACAAGGGGGAAAACACTCACGAAGCCTGGGTAAACCTTAGGTAAGCTTTTCTTCCTTGATTTCCTTCTCTTCTGAGCTGATTTTGAGCGATATGGGGGGAGGATGATTCGATTTCTGGGGAGGTTTTTGAAGCTTCCAAATTCATAAAAACGATGCTCTGACTTCGTTCTTGGTGGTTGGAGTATCGATTTTGGAAAGAAAGTTGGTTTTGGTTTGATTTCTACAAAAATCTCCTTCCTGTTACTGTTCATCGACGGGAATTTGGGGTTTCTGGGCAAAATTCGAATGAAAATTTGATTAAACGTGATTAGGAATAGCCTAAGTGGAAGGGAGGACGTTAATTGGTTGATTGGAAGAATTTTGGAATTTGTTGATTATTCTTGTTCTTCTCCCCTGTTCTGTTCGTCCGTCGTTCAAAAGGAAAAAAAAAATTATTGGACATGAGATACCTGCAATTAGGAGCTATGATAAGCATTTTGGATGGATGATTTGATGAATTTCTGAGTGATTGAATTGTTGCTATTTTTCCTCTGCTCTGACCGAATCCCCATTCCTTTGTGATGGTTGATTTTGTTCTTCCCTTTGATGTATGAATGTCTTAAGCATATGGGAAAAGATGATAGAATAGGTAATTGGATTAATTGTAGAATTCTTGTTCTTGCTTTCTGTCTCTGTCCGGCCAGGGAAGGAAAAATGGTTGAGGATGGTTTGTTTTGCTTAAGAAGATAGATTGGAATTGTCTATTTATGATTGGTAGACATTGGGTTATTAAATGTGAGATTCTTGGTTTCCTGGTAGTTGCTTTGGCCGATATATTTGTAAGGGAAAGAAGAAAGAAGGCTGTGATGATGATCTTAGAATTTTGGGAGGCTTTACTTTTCTCTGTTTAAGCTCAATGTATGGTGGAGTGTAATTGATTTTCTTTTGTTCTGGCCGACGGATGGGTTATTGCAAAAGGAGGAAAATTGTGTGATTTCAACTAGGATTTTATTGTGGTCATTGAGAACTGGAAATTCCTCCCTATTTGCTTTGCTTGGATTGATTTTTTGGATGAACCAATGATGATTAGGTATAGGTAAATGAGAGGATTTTAGAATTAAGGTTAAAGATTTGATGTTAGTTGGTTAGGTAAGAAGGGGTTTTGTAGTTGAAAGAATTAAGTAGGAAATATGACTGGGGAACTTAAAATGAGTTCCTAAGTGTATTGGGTATTGCTAATTAAATGTGTGAGGTATTAGATAATTAGTTACAAGGGAAATGCAACATGTTAAGTATTATTGGGAATTTTTGAAAGATTGATCTGGGGGTTTTAATTCATAATTCAATTGGAACAAGTAAAGTGGCTTTGTTGGTGATTCGATTTGGAATTTGAAGACTTGTGCGGGGTGCTATGTTTGGGTGAAATGTTCCCTATTACTGTTATATTTCTTGAGGAAGTTAATTTGGTGTCTTCAAAGAGGTGTGGATTGGAATTGTAGGTTTTAAGGGGGAAGAGAAAGAAGGGGAATTTAGGAGATGAGAGTTGATGAAAAGTGCTATATGAATTTGCTTTTATTAGGCTAATAGAGTTTAAGTATAGATATGAAAATTTAATAGATTGGAAATAAGAAATAAGATTAGTTTTAGGTTTTAATTTGGGATTAGGAGATTAGTGAGGGTTTGATTGAAGTTTAATGATATGGAGGAATTAATAGTGTCAGATGTAGATTGTTCCTATTAGTTGAGGTAAACCTAATTTGAATTATTATTTATGAGTCTTTAGAAGGCTAAGTAAATATTCTAAATTGGTAAGAGTTGATTTTTGAATTTCCTGATCTAAGTGAAACATAAGGGGTTATATTTATTTAAATGAGGTTAGTTATGATGTTAAGTTTGAACAGAAATAGATCTTGTTAGTATAGAGTATAGTGGTTCTTTTAGAAATTTCTTTGATTCAAGAAACATGAATCTTATTGTGTTGGTCTAATATCTCATGATGTATTTAGTGGGTCCAGGATTAGTTTCAAAGGTAGAAATATGTTATGATCTAGGAAAGAAATTACTAAGTACTCGGGTTATTATTGACATTAATTATAAGTTGTGAATCTGGAGTGGGGAAGTAAATTGGTAGGTTTGAGGATGATTTATACTGTTGATAGATTTATTATTTTGTAATAAATAGAAATTAGATATATATGTGTGTGTATGTACAAGTGAGTGCTGGTGTGTGAATGACTACGGTCTTTAATGATTTCATTAGAAACTATTGGTCAACCATCTAGAATAAGAAGAATTAATTGGAATAAAACAATTGAAAGACTTCTTGATTTTAAATGGTCAAATTAATTATAATAAGTTAAGTTATAGGTAATAATTATTAATGTGGAGAAAAAGTATAATCATTAGAAATTTATTATAAATCCCTTGCATCTAATTAATTAAAGTAAGTTGTTTTATATATGTATATATAATTTAAAGTAATTAGAATATTTCTATGCTTGTGTATGTATTATTTGCTGATTAAAGTTAGAAATATTGATTTAAGAAATATATTAAAAAAGGTTGGGTAGAGATGTAGGTAACCTTATAGAAACGTGAGAGGTGCTGAATAATTATATATAAATATGAGTATTAATTTATGATTTATATGTAAATAGGTTTTGATAATGACATAAATTGAGGTGATCAGTGGAAGAGAAAGGAGCGAGCTTAGGATTAAGCTTGGATTCCAGGTAGCAGTTTATTTCAGTAACGATTAAATTGCATGTATTATTTTGTAATAACTGTTGCATTTAGTTGGTAAGTTGTTATTCCTCAGATGGAGTACTCCAGGCTTAGGTGATTAGCTACACCTTTGCGAGATTAGTTACGTTTTAGCCTTATGTGCTTTAACGAGAAACCCTGCAGGTAAAGCCTCCACTATAACGAATATATTGTTATTAGTGGTTGGCAGGTGCTTTTAGCACACAGATTAATAGGAATAAAACTATCATCATTTGTACAGCTTTATGAAATATATACATGACAATGCTAGCATGATAATATATGTTAATGAAAGAAACTGCTATTGGGATTTCCAATCTCACCCCCTTCCCCAAACATTTTCAGTACGCAGGATGGGAGAAGCTAGCTGGGAAGGAAGTAAGATAATATAAGAAGAAGTAGGAATGCCTGCTAAGCTATGTACCACCCTAGTTAGTTAATTTAGAATTTAATTATCTGTGAGAATGAATATAAAGAATTAATACTTAACCGTATGTGAATGTATGTATTACCCTAATGACGCTGCGTATTCTGGTAGAAGGGTTATCAACCGAGGTAACCCCCAGCGTTTTAATATCGGAAAGGTAGAAACCCATAAATAGATACAGAGAACCCATGAATGGGTTTTCACTCCCCACACACTATCATCAAGGGGAGGAAATTATAAGGGAACCTAGGTAGTTTAATTGTTTTATGCACCACTTGGTTTTATAAAAAGTTTTAAATTCTGAGTTGTTCGAAAAGCCCATTCCAACTGACAGAAGGTTGGATAAATATTTTAAAAGAAAAAGTTTTAAATTTTCCGTATTTTTGGGCTTCGAATATTCATAAAAGTGGTTATAATTCAATTAAATTACTATAATATAGTAGTAAAAGTCCAGGTGTTACACCCTTCAAATTGGCACATAATGTCATCAATCATTGCACCTAACATCGTGATGCGTGCAAGTGTATTTTTCCTTTCCAGGCAGTAAATGCATCATGGTCCCTCCTGGACGCAGCAGCATCTGGTTCTTGGAGGACTTTGGTCAGGACATCAGTTATCTCCTGTTCTTCCAGGACATATGTAATCTTACGGCGCCATATGCCGTAATTATCTTCATCTAACTTGCATCCCCCACATAGGTCGGCGACGATGGATTTGATTCCCTTTGGAGACATTGATCTACCACATAGACAATAATACATTTTTTGCGATTTGTATGCAAACTCAAGAATAAACGTATTTAAATTTAGGAGCGAAATTTTATGATTGTTATGTTCACCATATTTGTGTTAAGGAGTCAACTAAGTTGAATCCCATCGCACTCATAATGGTTTACTCACAACCTTTTAATTCCGATCTCATTTAAACACTATAAATTTTCTTCCACTCAAAAAGAGAATTAATTTTGCTCCCACTCAATTAAAGCAAATAACAATTTATTAATGAATAACCCAAAAATTCATTACAATAAAGAATAAAGAATTTTAAATTAATTCTTCCTAAAAGAATTAAAATAAATTGCAATCTATCCTAAGAGAAAGAACTAATCTTCCTCAAAATAACGACTGCCTTCATGGAGTACATAGCCGGTTATGTGCATCTTCAGGTCCTCATTGACCTTGCAGAAGCCATTCTTGAGGAAATCCGTCCAATAGGAGCGTGCGAATGCAATCCCTTTCTCATAAAGGGCCTTTTGATACTCATGTATCACTAACATGTAGAATTGAGCATCCTGCATGCTAATGATAGATACACCGTATCCATGTAAGGTTATATATACGCTACAAAAACGGTAAGGGTGATTCTCAGCGTCCTTCCTTGCTCTCCTTTTGGCTATGGTTCGAGTGTCGCCACTATCGACCTCTTCCATGGATTGAGGAGGTGCTCGTTCCTCCTCTGCCTCGACCCTCTTTGTCGTTTTATGGGTCTTTGATAAAAGAAAGGAACTTCTTCCTTATTAACACTCAGTTTATAAGTATCCGAAGCTGGCGAGTAAGATGACATTGGGTGTGTCAAATCAGTGGATGATGGAATTAAAATTGGATTTTGACTATCGTTTGAATTTTCCATTTTTAAAACCTACAATATCACATTTTGGTGGAAAAAACAAAATACAGTCAAAAAACATTACACATATGGTCAATTAATCGTACAAAAACGAAAATTAAACATAACTTGTCACAAAACAAGAGCAATTATAAATCCACACATAGATTATAATTTCAGAATTTTTTAGGATTGCATATCTCCCCAAGATTCATTTAAATGCGTTCTCATACGCATTTTAATTCCTCAAAAATTTGGAATAATGTGTTTAATTTTTGACTAACCAAAAAAAAAATTCTGTCCCAATTTCATCCAAAAAAATAAAATAAAATAATTTTTTTATAAATTAAAATAATAAAATAATATTATTATAATATTAATTTAATCTTTTTTAAATAACTGGGCCGGGTTCACAACCCGGCCCGCCAGCATATCCAGATCTGGATCCGCATGATCCGGATCTGGGGGATGGGGGGGCGCTCAAGTAGCGCCCCACGTGGCGCACTGGGGGCGTGCCACGTGGTCCCCCATGTTGCAGGGTGCGCTGGACACCCTGCGCCCTTCTTCTTCCTTCAGCCAGGTTGACCCGGACTCGGCTGGAGCTGTGGCGGGTCTGTGCGGACCCGTCGCCTTCCGGGCACCATATCTTGGCCATCCGACCTCCGATTTACGCGTTTTCAGTGGCTACGGAATCGTCTCAGCACGTAGATTTATTTTATACAAAAATTCGGGCATCATACATAGTTATTTGAAGAAATAATCTTTCTCAAAAATGCCATTTTTGTAAAGCTTCTTAATTTCAAAAAATTCTTAATTGTGCGCACAGTAAACAAAAGAAGCTCGTTATGCAGCGGAAAATTAAGCTTAGAATCTTATACTAAGGCTCTGATACCAATGTTGGAATTTTAAATACGAAATTAAAATTCATAATCATGTAGATATTATAAAACTCATGAACATATAAAGATAAAAATCCGAACCATCGTTTGGAGGCTCCACCGATCTTTGATCCTTTCTCCTGAGTGAGAGGACTACTAGAGTCCTTTTGCTTGGCAGCACAACTAATCACCAAGGACAGAATCAGAAGGAGGAGTTTTTATACTGAGTAAGAGCTCTGTAATTTTTGTACGTTGAATTAATGGGACCTGGCCTTCTATTTATAGTAGTTGGCCAGGACTGATTTTGTGGATTGCTTAATCCATGCCATATCAGTTCAACCAATCAGGTAATTTCTCATAATTACCTGATTTGTTAATTGTCCCTTAATCCGTGCCAAATAGGTTTAACCAATCACGTAATTATTTGATTTAGTTAATTAGAAAATAAACCCATATTTTCTCCTAAATCTGTGCCTCACAGATTTAACCAATCAGATAATTATTTGATTTAGTTAATTAGAAAATAAACCCATATTTTCCCCTAAATCTATGCCACACAGATTTAACCAATCAGATAATTATCTGATTTAATTAATTAGAAAAATAAGCCCATATTTTCCTAATCAATTATTTTGGCCCAATAAGGGCGGATCTAATTATCCAACACGATGGAATAGCAATGAAAAAGTGTTTTACGGTCATTATTTCTTTTGCAAATTCTATCCCAAAACAGAAATAGGCCGGGTATCCTAAAATGTAGTGAAGATGATATTTTTGTCGGTAAATTCCCTCCATAGATTGTCGGTAAATTCTTTTGCAGTTTTTGTCCCTTTGCATCAGATAAGTAGTGGATTACTCAATAAAATTTATTCCATTACAAATTTGCTATCTTTTATTGACTTCTTATGTTTACATTGGTGGAATTCTCTTAGTATCTTCAAATTAGGTCACATCATTACGTGATGCACGTTGATGCGCGTCTGTCCATATAACTCCTATCAAATGTAAATTGACAGCAATTTTAGTTATGAAGCTGACTGTTGGGGAGCGGTAGACCTCATCCATTCAGGTTGGAATGAGATTCATGATTGTGATCATTTATTGTCAATAATAGATGGTTATTTGCACCGAGATTGGGATGCTCATGCTACTGTATCTTGGTGTTCACGAGAGAAGAATAGAGTTGCGGACAGAGTAGCCAAAGAAGCTTTATGGTTTGCTGATGGAGTTATTTTCTTTCAATTTCCTCTGGAGTGTATTCTGTAGCTTCTTGCTGCTGATATTAGTTCTTAGTTAATGGTGCATTTTGTATAAAAAAAAACAAAAGATTTGGTGTATTTTTGGTATTGTAATTAAATTATTATCATTATGGAATACGTAAAATACAACTATTTTGCTGAGCACATAATAGACTCGATACTACTCACACACATGAGATGAATTCAACTTGGAGTGTGGGTGTTCTTTATGATTAATTAGAAGTCATGTTTGGTAATTGATATTGAGTTTATTCGCGTAATGACTAATTATATATATATATATATATTGTAGAATCTAACTGATTGTTTAAAATTTTATTTGTTTTTAATTATCTAAAAAATATAAATTTGAAATGTAATAATTTAAAAAATTCATCAGTTATATAGAAGTTTCAATGAGTTGGCATTATTCGTTATTTTATCGCACCAGCAAGCTACTTTATGAGAATTTTGTATTTACACTTCAATTTTAACCGGTCATATTTGTGACAGAAATTTTGAAACCATTATAAACGACGACTGATTTCTGTCTTTAACGTCCATTTTTTTTCAATGGGCTATGAGTATAAAACTGCAGATCTAACTTTAAAAGACAAGAATGAGTTTGATGTGTCATAAACTTCTTCCTGCTTGTGGGGCTATTTTTTATGATAAGAACTTTGAATACAAGTGAAGCATATTGCTTGCAAACCACTTTTTAAAGATTCTATATTTAAAATTTCCAATTATAGTTTTACAAAAATATAAAATAAAAAAAATTAAATCTGGACCATCCGAAATATTTCAATGCTTTTCAAAGATAATAAGCACTAAAAGTGAACCTCTATTGCTTGGGAACTTGAGGGTGGAGATGAATTAGAATAAATCTTTGGGTTTGCACCTATCTATATATCTCATTTCTTTATGTTTACGGTATCTTTTACTTCATGATTTGTTTTATGTTTACACTGAACCTGAAGTGCTTTTTATATATAACACTCTTCTAACCTTCAACTTGGAAACATATTTCAGTCTTCCCAAATAACCAAAATATTAAACATGCAAAATTGTTTTATCTTTTTTAAAGACATGATTTATATAATCACTGGCTTCGCCCCTAACTGTAGGTCCTGGCTTCGCCCGTAATTCTTTGAAAATACACACAGCCTAACATATAATTTCATGAAATTCATTATTTAATTTTCCCACATGTTTCAATGATGTTGCGTTTCAACCTTCTCTTTTCATGAACGTTTCCAAGAATCAACCCTAATTATTTCTAGGTAGCGATGAAGTTAACGATGGAATAGCAATGAAAAAGTGTTTTACGGTCATTATCTCTTTTGCAAAAATTCTTTTGCAATTTTTGTCGCTTTGCAACAGATAAGTAGTGGATTACTCAATAAAATTTATTCCATTACAAATTTGCTATCTTTTATTGACTTCTTATGTTTACATTGGTGGAATTCTCTTAGTATCTTCAAATTAGGTCACATCATTACGTGATGCACGTTGATGCGCGTCTGTCCATATAACTCCTATCAAATGTAAATTGACAGCAATTTTAGTTATGAAGCAGACTGTTGGGGAGCGGTAGACCTTATCCATGCAGGTTGGAATGAGATTGGGATGCTACTGTATCTTGGTGTTCGCGAGAGGAGAATAGAGTTGCGGACAGATTAGCTAAAGAAGCTTTATCGGCTGCTGATGGAGTTATTTCTTCAATTTCCTCTGGAATGTATTCTGCAGCTTCTTGCTGTTGATATTAGTCCTTAGTTAATGGTGCATTTTGTGTGTGTGCGTGTGTGTATATAAAAGATCTGGTGTATTTTGGTATTGTAAATAAATTATCATCATTATGGAAACTCAAAAATTGAAACGTGAGATTTGGGGCCAATCAATTACACCACCAAATCAAGCCAATGCTTCATAAGTATTGATAGAGGGTCCGGTGATGCAGGAGATGGTGCCTTTTAATACTTGAGTTTTAGATTGTACTGTACTAAAAAAAAAAATTGCTGTCAATTTACATTTGATAGGAGTAATTGTTGTTATACATGATGACCATATAATATAGTGTATTAATTTTTTATTTTAATCCTAACAACAATCCCATTCCCATTGGTCCACAAGTTCAATAACGTCATCATCACTTAACTCTGTTATTGGTCGGCATGTTCACATAATCCAAGTCATAATGGAAGATTTTAATCTTGATTTTAAATTTTCTCACCAATAATTAATCATTACTCATCTTATATCTCTATTTTTTAGGAAGGTATTATTTTGAATTTTGAAAGTTATTTAAATTTCCAATTTTGTTGTCTAGAAAATCGTCTACAGAATCTCGGAAAACTAGTCATTATTGTAAAACTGTGCTTTGCCTAGAATAGTGGTCATTGATTTTTTGAATGTTGAGAGTTATTTAAAATTGTGCTATGATTAACTACATAAATATATGGAAGTCTTTTGAAACTTATTAAATAAATAATGTTTAACATACTGGTACGTAAATTAGGGACATAGGGGTATGGATATTTTCTTGGGTGCAGTTTATGTTAATTGAGAAAGCCTAATTTCCAAAATTCCATCCCCATTGTCAACAAAAAATGGGGATTCTTTGAAAACATAAATTAAATTTATTTTTATTGCTTTGCCTACAATACAAAAAATGGGGAATTTTATGAAAACATGAATTAAATGTATTTTTATTTCTTTGCCTACAATAATGGTCATTGATTTTATGAATTTTGAAAGTTATTTAAAGTTATGATATGATTAAATAAATAATGCTTAACATACATGTCCATAAATTAGGGACATAAATCAAGGGTCTTAACCAATATTTTTATTGAAAATTTTTATTTTTATTTAAAAAGTCTGTTTTACAAAATAACATCCCCATTGTGAACTATAAATGCGAAAACTTTCTATGTCACTATAATTTTAACAGAAATAGCACCATATAAAATTAGTTTTTAAATCTAAAATGGCAGCATAAAATGCACATTGATGGAATTTTCAATTCAATTTTACATCACGTCCCTTCTGCAATCTAGATCTAAAATATTACCTAAATCTTTAAACGTTGACCAATAATTTATTCTCATTTCCTAATTGATCAACACAATTATGTTTATTAATCCATCATTTTATGCTCCCGTTGGTTATATACAGCAATCTTAGAAGGTTTCTTCCTCAGTAAAATTTGATATCCTTTCGTTATTATTGTTTAGCCTGAGTGAAACACTAGGAGCAAGGGAGACTTTCTCCTAAATTTCCAGCTTATTCCCATTCCACCAAAGCCAAGACTCTTTATTGGAGTTCGAACCACGAATTCCCATTGGTGGATTGATCAACATAACCAGTGTAGGCAGGAGCAATTTATTTCGTTTAAAGCCATTTCATATCATATAACATCCTCAATTTATTTAATAATTTTTTTCACGTGAAACAAAGCTTGATTAAAAAAATATGGACCATTTGTACGTACTCTCGCTAGCTTCATGGGGTTATCGCACTATAAATATAAGCTGCTACTTCACTAAGTTCCTCACACCCGAAAGCAAACCCAAAAGTAAAGTCATCCATCCATAGCCCTTACAGCCAAACCCAGCCAAAAATGAAGACTAATAACGCACTCCTTGCGTTCTTCTTCTTCTTCTTTGCTCTCTTTGCCATCTCCAAAGCTGAGTATGTGCGTGACTCAGAAGGTCACCTCGTACGCAACGGAGGCACATACTACATAAAGCCCGTTGATATTGACGATTCAGTGATTGGAAATACTAGTATTACAAATCCTGATGGCACATGCTCACTCGCAGTGGTGGAAAAATTCAAGAGTGGACACATTGCAGTAAGATTTGAATCTTCATCACGTGACCCTTACCTTAAAACTGATCTTTCTATAGTTATATCATTTTATCATTTGCCACCAAACCCATGCACCGAAATTCCCACGTGGCTGGTCAATAAAGACGATGACTTCCAAGAAGACGCTGTGATGGCTGGAGATCCTAGCACATTTTCCTCTCCGGTTTCTGGTTCGTTCGTCTTCACAACCGTTGATTTCGCCCACCACATCTATGGTTTTCTCTTTTGTCGTCAATGTAGGTGTAAAGATATTGCCATCAAGATAGATACCTTTGAGAACAACAGGCGTTTGATTGTCAACAATGGACAAATAGTGAATCCATTGGGATTCAAGTTGGTCCCAACAGAACTTCACATCTGCCCGGTGGTCTGATAACCTTCACAGTAATTAGACATCTCTGGGCTTCCTAGCTATCTATCTATCCATCTATCTCCAGAGTGTCAAAATAATATAAATAATAAATAATGATGTATGTGTCTGTGTGTGATGTGTGATCAAGTCCCTGCTTTCTCGTATACCATATGCATGAAGACAACTTCTACTTGTACAAGTTGTTTTCGGCCTAAATAAAAACCCCTCTTGTTATAAATGTTATGTGCGACTTACATTGAAGTTCATTGCATCAGCGTTCTCATTTTAGTATATACATACGCCTATATTAATTAGTACCCAATTATTCCACGTTGCTCTAAATCAATAATACGTATGTATCTATAAGCACTAAGCTGTGAAAATTAAGGAGTAGAAGGAATTTCCAAATTCCCCAAAACAAGATATGTATGCAAGTTTCTGTTGAAGATGACCAACCACTTTAGGTCAAGGGTAGTGTGCGTTAATTTGTTCAAAAGCTATAGGACCGTTATAAGAAGAATTAGGGATGAGTATTAACCTACCCTGATGAGCATATATAAATGCTAGATTTTGTCATTTTCCCAAGCCCACAAAGGAATCATCAAGGAAAGAAGTAGGTAGAATGTGATATGGAAGAAAATACATCAAGGGATAGGTGACTCTTTCCCTCTCGTGTAATTTATTTGCTGCTGCATGTTTATTTGTGCAGTTATTAATTTATTTCATCTATCTTGCTAATTGTATGTGCACCAATTAGTTTTTCAGTTCAGTTATCTGTAAAGATATGTATGTTCATTTTTGTAATCATATGTTGATTATTAAGATAATAATTAAGTCACACATCAAAACATTGAAAAATGAATTAAGGGTATATATAATGTTTATGTATTCTATCAGATTGGCTTAAACTTTTGATGAGCATCTATACCAATTGGTTTATGCTATAGTTATTTGTTTACTACACAATGAATAGTTTCTTGTTTGGTGTCCGGCATCCGAGATTCATGTAGGAGGAGGAAGGCATTGGCGGCAGAGGGTTTCTTGTAGGGAAGGGAGAGGACATCAAACCGAAAAATAATGGATTAGAAACTCTTTTTTCCTATTCTAATTACATTCCCCTCTATTTTACATTAATCACAGAAACCTTCTGTTTGTAAATATATATAAACCTCCCTCAAAATTAAAATATATGTTACATAAACCTTTCTTCTATATTTGAGAATTTATTTCCATCCACACAAATCGTTAGTTGACTATTAAGTTTGACTTTTAAACTTTTTGTGGACCAAAATACTCCTTTTTAACATAATAATTATTTAAACATTTATATTTGTCAAAAATATTTTTTATAAAATAAAAACTAGTTCTCGCACGCTCATTTTTTTCAACGGCACACATATATAGTTTCCAAATTTATAATAAATTTAATGATTTTTATTTAAACAATAAACTTTCATAATTTAAATTATAAATATATTCATTAAAAACATTTATTTTAAATGTATAAGTCATATTTCAGTTATGTTTTAATTCATATTATAGCAAAAATTATAAAAACTTTTTAGATTATATAATTCATTTAAATTTATAATTCAAAATTCTTTTTCTGATAAATAAGTTTTAATTACTTAATTTTACGTGTATTCTGAGGGGAATAAAATTTTTGAAACCAAAGAACCTTTAATACTGCTATAATTTAGGGATTCATTAAACTTAAGGGTAAAATAGTAAATTAAATATTAATTAAAGTTTAAAATTATATTTTTAGAATCTTTTTATAATTTTCCTATTAGTGTTAAAGGATTGGACTAAACTGTATGTTTTCAAAATAGAAGGGAGGTCTGTGTAATTAAAGCAAAATAGAAGGGAGCTCAGTGTATTTTACTCTTATAATCATTTTAATGACATTCTGAATTTGTTTTATAAAATTTAAGTCTGATTTGTTAGCATTACATAATCACCACTTAAAATCAGTATTTTTAGTTAGTAAAATTGATGGTGTTAGGTTTTAAGGACTAAAAATAATCTTTATAAAATTAAGGGGTTAAAATGAAACCACATTTAAATTTGAAGGACTAAACTTTAACTTAATACTGAAAGAGAGATGGTAATAGAAAAATTGGCAAATCCCACATATTCGATCGGGCTTGCATTCTCTATTTACCTCGTGGCACCAAAATCAATACTATATCAACTATCAAGATAAATTAGTTTTCTTTTCTATCCTTTTTTTTTATACAATTTTCTTTTCTATCCTTAAACTATCCCTATATAAACTAATCCCACATGTATCAGCATATCGGTCTCACTCTCTTTGGCATTTTATTTCCATCACGAGGAATCTACATCACCTGAAATTGACATTCTATACCCTCCACTACATTTTATCTTTAAATATTCAGTTACAAATTCGGTAAAATTATAAAGGTTAAATAATTGATATTTGTGATATATACAATAATTTTATTCCATGCAGTGATAAGGTTAATTAAGACTAAGGAAAGAAAACCCCGGACCGGACCGGCCGGTTCGACCGCAAACCGGCCACTGGTCCGGTCCGGGCGAGCTGGAAAACGGAGGTGGCATTGAAACAGCCCAGGAGCGGGTTGACCCGGCCGACCCGGGGGGTTCAACCGGGTTGGCCCTTTTTTTTAAAAAAAAAACAATTTTATTTTATTATAATTCACATAATTACTAACTTTCATTTCACTCAATTTTAGAAATTAGGAAACTATAATACTTTAAATACTATTTTACTTGCATATACTTAATATTTTATTATTGTTACTCTTAATATTTGTATTTTAATCTGTGGATTGTAGAATAATATTTATTTTCACGTGTAATCAACTAATATTTTCTCTTTTCTCCTATCCACATTTACATTTTGATATTAGTGATTATTAATGTTAATATCAATAAAATTTTATTATTTTAATATAATCCGGTTTGACCCGATCCGACCATTAACCCTTGAACCAGTGCTTCATCCGGTTCGATGCCCGGTCCGGTTTTTTGAACCTTGATTAAGACACGGAAAACATATATTTTGGCTTGGTTGGTCAAGAAAAGAAGCATATATTTTCAAATGTATATCCTAAAAGACGACAATCTTTTCACACAACCTTTGGCTGGACTTGATGATGATGCAGCATGACAGAATTGGTGCTGGCCTTTTGGCTCCGGGTTGAACGCTAGTTTAGCTTCTGGTTTACCTTTAATGTATCAATCAAATAAAAGAAAAAAAAAGACGACATTTTTTAACAGGTGTTTAGGAGTCTAGCTATCTTTATAAGAATTAATTCATTTTGAGAAATCAGTAAAGATTCCCATATTTTGATAGCTCTTATATGTCTTCTTCTTTGTTAATTTTATGCAATGTGTAACACCTATCTTTATAACACTATATTAAGGCTACTTAATCAATTAAGAACCACTTGTAAGTTTTAGAAGCCCAAAAATGTGAGTAAATTGAATTTTTTTTCAAACACATAAAAATAATACTTTGAAGAAATGGGCTTTTCTTGACAAAATAAATTCATTTCAAACAATCAATTAAAAATCTCAAGTGGTTATAATTTGATTAAATAGCTAAGCTCGACCCTGTCCTTATGTGTAATTATATAAGTAGAGCATATCTAATTAGCATACGTATAACTAAATAAAATATGGCTATCTCAGCAGATAGCCTTCTTATCTGTGCTTGATATTGGACCTCTTTATAGAGGTATGCAACAATATAAATAATAATTAAGTGCTATAGCAAGTACCAATGTACCATTACTTGCTTTCAGCTAAATATATAAATATAAATATTCATCAAGCTGCTAATACTGAAACATGTAGAAAATAGGGGATGAAATATGGAGAAATCTCAGTAGCAGTTTATTTCATTCATTACCATGCATAATAATCCATAAACTTGTACAAATATTATAATTACACATACTTCTTGCGCTATATGCTCTTCCAGCCACTATTAACAATATGTTTGTTACATAGTGGGGTAATTGCACCTGCAAGGTTTCTCTGTTATAACAATTAGGTTATGATAACTAATCTTGTTAGGGGCTGCGACCTACTTAGTCTTGGAGTACTTCATAAATTGCGAAGTAAAACTTCAATGCCAGAATCACTACTACATAAAAGGCCTATCACATAATTTATTTGGGCATAATTATGGCGCTTACAAAAATTCGTGATAGCAAGTGCCACAATAGTCTCTGGCATAATCGTTGTGTTTATTAAGCATTGATAAGCCTATCACGGCGCTTTTTTAAAAAAGCATAGCGATAGAGTGTTTAAAAAAAAATTTACTTATCGCAGCGCTTTCTCAACAAAACGCCTCGATAAATTATTTTTTTTAAAAAAATTTTAATTTTTAATACTATATCATGCTGCATCAGTTGAAAAATTGCATGCATTTCTAATACATATATACACCAAAAATCTATATATCCAGAGATCAAATACATTTAAAGAAAGCATTCGAATTAATTAACTACTATATACTACAAGTTAACTACTATATACTTAAAGAAAAATAAACAATAGAGTAAATCATAAGACAACATAAGGCCAGGTCAGAATAATAACAAGAAGATCATTACCCCTGACTTGAGCTGTTGAGGTTATCCACAAATTCTCCAATATGATTTATAAAAGGCTCCAACTCTTTCTGCGCATAATATATATATATATAAGTATCACATCATTATACATGTATTATCTAAATATGAAAATTAAATTAACTACCTTTTAACTGGCAAAGAGCCTAGACGGCTAAGTTCATCAATTTACATAGTGCTTGGGAAACATAAGCCTTATATTTAAGAACTTAGGAACGGATGATGTATAATCCTCATGAAATCTGAATGCAACTTGCCTTTTTGTTGCATCCATTACTGATGTATTGCCCATAAAATTGTCACTTTCAGCTTACCAACATCAATAACTTCAACGAAATTCATTTAAACTAATAATATGAATTAACTATCAAGTAGAGAAGGGAAGCTAAGAATGGAATAATCCATTATCCCAAGATAAATATCAAAGATTCAGGAACATTACAAAATGAGAGAAGACATGCAATTAAATACATACCAGTAGTTAATTTGTCAAGACACTAAGATGAGAAAACTATTGGCAATAACTCATGTTTGGTCTTTTCAAATTTGGTCCTGCTTCAATGCAGGCAAAATAAGAGTGGCATTCATTATTTTTGCAATAGCCACTGAAAGATTTTTATGAATAATACTTGTTCTATATTTCTCAATAGAGATGCGTACAATTTATAGGAGGAGAAGGGAATATTTTCTAATAAATGAGTATATGATCTCTACCTAATTATGGTTTGATCATATCCCCTAAAATTCTCCTGAAATCATGGACTACAATAAGCATTTATGAGGATCAGATTATGTATATAATATGACCCTTTATATCAGTATTTATGGGGTCAGATTATGTTTATAATCTGACCGTTATACATACTATAATTAGAATAAAATTAGGTTAAAACTAAATGGGCTTGTAATCATGCCCATATTCTTACACTCCCCCTCAAGCTGGCGAATCCACTCAATGTGGCGACGTCCTCGGCCATCACTCTTGTATGCCTAATCGATCATTTCTAACTTGCTTCTTAAGCCTTCAAATTTGTCTTCTGTGAGTGACTTAGTCATGACATCTGCAATTTGCTTTCTTGATGAAACATAGGCCAAGTCTATTATTTGACTTTCCAATTTCTCTTTAATGAAGTGTTAGTCTATTTCCACATGTTTAGTGCGATCATGTTGAACTGGGTTGGTTGCCATTTTTATTGCTGACATATTGTCACACCATACCTTCATAGGAACATCTATTTTTACTTGTAGTTCCTTTAGGAGTCTGACTTACCACATTCCTTCACAAATGCCTAGAGCCAGGGCTTTGAGTTCTGATTTAGCTGAGCTCCTTGAGACCACGGGTTGCTTCTTACACCTCCAGGTAACTAGGTTTCCCCAAACTTAGGTGCAATAACCAGTAGTCGAGTGTCTATCCTTTTTTGATCCTGCCCAATCTGCGTCAGTAAAAAGCTCAACTCCTTTAACTCTCCTTTGGCAAAGAATAGTCCCTGTTCAGGAGTCATTTTTAGATATCTCAGGATTTGATAGACTGTTGTCATGTGTTTTTGTTGTGGACTGCTTGAGAATTGGCTCACTACACCAACAGAATAACTTATGTCAGGTCTAGTGTGTGATAAATACATAAGTTTGCCAACTAACCTTTAGTATCTCTCCTTGTCCACATTTTTGCCGTTTGGTTTAATTGTCATCTTCTGGTTTAGTTCCATTAGAGTATTAGCTAGTCTATACCCCAACATACCTGTTTCTTTTAAAAGATCCATTGGCTATCGAATCACTAAGTCATTCACTATCACTAAGAAATAACAAATCACTAAGTCATTCACTATCGCTAAGAAAGATACTGTTCGGTCCGCAAGTGCACGGGTCGCATCAAGTAATAGAGTAATAAGAAAAGGATCGTTCCCTCAGGGATTTGGTTACAAATGCGGTCAAGCAGAAGGTTTATCGTATTAGATTAAGTTGAGCTAAACAAAGTTTTGCTTTAAAGAGTTAACATATAAAATTAAATCACTAAAAGGTTACTTCTTTTTGAGATTTTTAGTTTAAGAGATTTAAACAAGAGCAATGATGTGAGAAATACTTGACAAATTGGATGAGAAAACCTAGGGTTACCTTTCCCCATTTAACTTCAAGACCCAATAAATTCCTTCCCTTTTCCCTACTTAATGAATTTCATGCATGAGTTCAAGGTTCAATTTCATTCGAAAAAGCTTTCTCAAGTCAAAATCAAATTTTTACTAGCATTAATTGCACAATCTCTTGCACCAATTAATGCTAGCCATAAATGTTCCACCAACCTTTATGAACAATGTTAGGTCAATAATTATATCTCTATATTATCAACAAACCATCCATTTAAAATCATAAATTTCAAGTCCAACATGATTGCCTCCAAGTTCTAAAATAAAATATACTCTCTCAAGTCATACTTCATTTAACACTTCAAGTGGTGATCAAGCACTTGTATCATTTAAAGCAAGATGAAAATCCATACATAAATATTCATTAAATATATCAAAGGAAGGAAATACAAGAGTCAATCCATCAAATGGTTCAAAGTAACCCTAGAATAGGGGTTTAGTTACACATGAATAAATACGAAATAAAAACAGAAATAAAAAAGCAGAGACATGGCAGAAATTAGAGAAAAAGGGAAGAAGAAAAGAAACCAAGATTACAACTTGAATCTCTCCAAGAATTTCCAAGCTTCCTAGCTCTTCCCCACTCTCTCCTTAAGCTCCAAAATGCTCCCAAAACGTGCCCTAAATGCTCTGTGTCTTTCTCAGATCGCATTCAATGTCATTTATTACATTCACATCGCGTAATTACTCAAAACGCGCAGTTTTAGGTGATTTCGCCGTGGCTGCGGCGAAGCCACGGCGAACGCACGAATTTTAGCTTCCAGAGAATAAATTCACTCGCCGTGGGTTCGCCGCGGCGAAACCCACGGCGAAGTCCCTTTGCTTCTGGTTCTTGGCCTTTTTGTCATCTCTCATTCTCCATTCCAGCTTTCCTTGCATTTCTTTGGCTCTTTCTCTGTATCACCTCTTCCTATACAAGATTGAAAGAGGGTTGATGAGCTTTTTTAACATTTAATAACATTCACACACAAATTCTTGAATAGAGAATCATGAAGCTCTAATTTTCATGCACAAACACTTTCTTCTTCATTAAGGATTTTCTTTGAATTTCCATGTCTATTTCAAAACATCACTTTCAAAAATATACACAAATGAGGAAAAATTGTGATGAAATATGTGAAATTTTAGGAGCTTAACACTCCCCCAAACTTGAGTTCTTGCTTGTCCTCAAGCAACTTTTGAAAATCTATGTCCCTTGCTTATGAGCTCACCCTACTTTGGTTGAAATGCTTGTTCTCATATGTTACTAATTCCTTTTTGATTGATAGAAGATAAAGTGTGTATGCCAAGATGAATGCTTCATAACACTAAAGACAAGCTTTCTAAAAATTCCTTGAGCTTGTGTGTGTGTGTGATGGAGTTGAAAGAAAATTTTCCGAATCTTATTCAAGTCAATTGCAATACCCCTACTCATGTATAAACTTCTCATTTTTCGAATTTTATCCACCCTTTTCTTTTTCCCTGCCCACTCACAACTTACATCACATAATTTTTGAATCAAAAGGACTTTTCAGCTTGTAACTTGGCCAGGATATAAGGTAAGGGAATAAGGATATACACGAAAACCTTGAGATAATGGACTTGATGTACTTTTCAGACACCCATTCTTTTCTCTATTCATTTGAGCAACTTTGTTGGTCCTTACCAAGCTTTATTGGGCATAAATATCCCCCCCCCCTTTTTTTTAACCCATTATCTCAAAGCAGGATGATTCTTATGGTTTTTCAGGCTTAAGGGTTAGGATTTTAATTGGGTTTGCAAAAGACAAAATCTTGGTTTTTCTTTTAGGCTCAAATATTAGGATCAAATGGTATATATATCATCAAGGTCAGCTTGAAAGGCCCAATGGCATTTAAGAATTGCCTTTATCATTTGTCAAAAATCATATAAAGCTTGCTATGCATGTTAAGGTCTTCCAAAAAGGAATTTTAAGATTGTCAAATGAGAATACACACATAAGCCGGTTTACCACAACTGCCCTTCCTAAAACCCATCAGATTAACTCTCACTCCTTTTGTGCTTAATTTTACTCATAGGAATTTAAGAAAAGGCTTGTTCTAATATCACAATTCATATCATACAATGCATACATATCCAATTTTCTACCTATCATCCAGTCAAGCAACTTATTCCAATCATTGAACTTTCACACCATTTTCAAGCATGCTCATACTCACAAATCAAACAAAATTGCAACAACTTTAGTTTGGCAAAAAATTCACATACTTACATCAATGAATATCCCTATTATTTACAGCCAAAAGTTTTCAAAATGGTATACCCCCACCCCCAAACTTAAAATTGACAATGTCCTCACTTGTCAACAGGGAAAAACAAGGGTCTTCCTCCATTAAAAACAATTTCATGGAAGGATCAAAAATACCTGTAAGCAGTGTAATATGTACCAGGCAGAATCAAATGCAACAATGTGAAAGTTAGCTGAATCATGTGCAAAAGGAGCTAACTAAAATGACAGTTCACACTATGCATAAATGCGCAATAAGAACCTTATCAACCGTTAAATCCACTACCACAATCTGTACTGGTTCAAACAACAGGTAATCAAAAGATAGAGTTTTGTGATAGTTTACCATCAAAAGCATGTAACAGGGAAAAGTTTAAATGACTACAATCAACTGGAAAATGAAATACAAATAAAACAAAGCCATAAACAACATAAAAACAACTAAAACAAAGTGGTCAATCATCAGCCTCATCCCAGGAATCGCCCTCCTGCCAGCTCTCTTCTGAACCATCTTCATCCCTATCAGAGTCCTCCTCGACATCGGCATCTGCAACCATTGGTGCTTTACCACGCTCGCTTCTCTCCCTAACTTCCTCCGATCCCTTCGAGCGATTTTCCAATTCCTCATCTTCAGATGGCTCTATCTCCAGTTTGAGAGACATCTTTTTAACCATTTTGCGCAAGAGGCGATTCTCCGCCCGCTGGTGCTTCCATTCCAACATCATCTGATTACCCCATTGGTCAATCAGCCTCCTCATTTCACCACGTGTGGCTGGGGCGCTGTCAGAGTCTTCATCTGGCATTTGCACATCCTGATCTGGGGCTGGAATAGCAGGTACCTCAACCCCTTTGAGTGTCTCATAGTCAAAATCGGGCACCTGATAAAAGTGTTGATCATCATCACGGTCATCGACATTTCGGGCAGTAAACAGATCAGAAATGAGGTGAGGGAATGCCAGGACTGCTCCCTCTCTGGGGGTAGTAGCACTGTGAAGAATGCTGTTATATATGACGACCTCGACCTAAACGGGCAGCCCTTTGATAAAGCAATAGATGAGCAGGGCTAATTCTTTGGTCAAATCACTCAAATGAGTGGTAGGGATCACATTGTAGCTTATAAAATGGAGCCAGGCCTTAGCATCTGGAGTTAAGTCTTTTCTATTCAAGTACTGCTGGTTCCCTGTCCTTTGGAACCATCCTGGCTTTCCTTGAAGGACCAGCGTCTTAGCCATGTCATTGAAAGGGTATTCCCCTGTCTCCTCCTTGATACGCTTATAGTGACAGTACGGGAGAGTGGGAAGGCTGTAAAAATCCCTAATGACGGAGGGAGTGATAAAGCGAGAGAGCACCTGACGAGAGCTTGGATCCAGTATGTTCTCAATCAATCCCGTTTCAGCTTGGGCATAATAGTGCCAAACTAGCGTCTCATTGCCCCGCTGGCGCCGGTCCAAAAGCTTAGCAAACTTATAGTGCCCCTTTGCCTGGATGTAAAAAGGGACTAGAGGCGTCTCAGGGAAAGCGCGCTCTTGAAGAAGAGGCCTGATCTTCTTTTTATCCATTAGGGCTTTTCGCTTTTTCTTGGATGGAGGGCGAGGAAAAGGAGCTTGTGGTTGGCTGGAGGATGATTCTTGCGATCTTTTACCCCTTCCAGCTAACATCTTACGGCGAGGCATGGTCTATGGGAGCAAACCGACAAGCCAAAAGCAGACAAAATAGATTGAATGAGCATCTAAATTGAGACACAATCTCTACCCTAACAGAGTTTGAATCATCACAAAGAGGCTATTAAACTAAGTCCAACAAAGGATCCTGACCCCCAAACTTCAACTAATGTAACTCTTTAACACGTCAGTCAAAAATTCCAAGCCTAATCCTAAGCCTCACTGCTTTATCAACTGGCCCATAAAAGCCCAATAACTCCAAAAACAAAGTCCCAAGTGCACCACTGACAACAGGGACATGAGGGGACCACAAAACATGCACTATTGTCAGCACAGGTTGAACAATATGCTTCACAAACACGTGACTAGTGCTAACTAACTACAAGTGGGCCCAATTTCTTCCTAATGATTCTTGAATACAACAAAACATCAGATGCAATTAACCATGGTCCCCACAATGAAACTAAACCTCCAATGCCCCACTTTTCAGGCCTACAATTAGCGTATTCAATTTGCACAACCCCACCAACATTTAAACACCAGATCAGAATGAGAAAACTATATAACCCCCTCAAAATTCACATGCCACAAAAATCATTATCTCCCCTGTTCATCCCTATCAAACCCAATCAACCCAATGTCTCCCTAGTTCTTCAATACTCTCAACAGATTTACATGATACCAACAAAGAACAAGCAAGAGAGCAGAGGACCATACCAAAAATGGAAGATGAACTCTAAATCGAAGTTAGAGAAGAGAGGGTAGGACGAAAATCTTTCCTTAGTGCCTTGAGAGCGTTGGGATACCCTTGAGCCAAGGATACAGGCAATGGGTATCACGGATTGAGGAGGTGGAAGGTTGGAGACGAGGAAGATGGAGCGTTCGTGGGCGGCGAGAACAATGGCGAGAGAGAATGGGACGGCGAGAGGGAGTTAGGAATTGGAAATAAGGTTTAGGAAATGAGAAAGAGGGTTAAAATTAAAATGAAAAGGTAAGAATGGAAGTTGAAAGGGTGGGACGAATTAGGACGGAAAATGGACTAGATTCAAAAGGTTAAAGGAAAAAGTAAAGAAATTAACTGCCCAGTTCTCGTGGGAGGCAGAAACGGTGTGCACTCGCCGTGACTTCGCCGCGGCGAAGTACACGGCGAGAAATGGCAAACAACACAGAGGCTAAGGGAGTTCGCCGTGGGTTTCGCCGCGGCGAAAATTGCCCATGAGGACAGAGGCATGAGTAGCTCGCCGTGACTCTCGCCGCGGCGAAGTCCACGGCGAGCTTAACTCTTCTCTGCCAAATTCCAGTTTTTGGCTTCAAACTTCCCAGGATTTTCAAATTAACACGCAATTCATTTAAAGCACAAAATTCACCAAAATTGCACACCATTCCAAAAGTTAAATTTACTACCCAAAATTTGTAACATTTCAATTCACACTTTTCACAGCAGAAGCCATTCCATAGCAGCAGTACACATCAATGCAAAGCAACATTATCAAATCAATCATCCAAGAAACACAATTTCTCACAACACACATCAAAATTTCATCAAGTGGATATTCAGTGAAATTTATCGAATAAATTAATGCATGATGGTGTTGTAAGAATACTCCCCTTTGTAGTTCACTTCTTGCTTTCAAGATTCAAACTTTCAATACCCTTCCACCCCTGTCTTCCATCCATACTTGTGAGAACCACCTTTCCTCCTACAAAAAGGAAGAACAAGGATAAATCTACTAACCTAATAAGAAAGGACTTGAAAACTAAAGTAAAGAGAAAAAGTTTAGAGCTTGGGTTGCCTCCCAAGAAGCGCTTGGTTTAGAGTCCTCAGCCAGACTTTCTCTCTTCTTCAAGAAGGACCAGAAAGAGGTAATTTGACCGATGCACGATCCACTGCACCACCCCAGTAATGCTTCAGTCTTTGACCGTTGGCTTTAAATTTCTCTCCATCATTGCTTTCAAGCTCCACCACACCACGGTCAAGCGCTTGGACCACAGTGAACGGTCCTGACCATCGGGATTTGAGTTTTCCCGGAAATAGTTTCAGCTTAGAATTAAACAAGAGCACTCTTTGTCCTGGCACAAAAGTCTTGGGGATGATCTTCTTGTCATGCCACCTCTTTGTCTTCTCCTTGTATAACCTTGAACTCTCATAAGCATTGAATCGAAATTCTTCAAGTTCATTAAGTTGTAGGAGCCTCTTTTCACCCACAGCCTTTGCATCAAAATTTAGCTTTTTGATAGCCCAATAGGCATTATGTTCCAACTCCACCGGTAGGTGGCATGCCTTTCCAAACACCAGCCGATAAGGAGACATACCGATGGGAGTCTTGTATGCAGTTCGATAGGCCCACAATGCATCATCAAGTTTAAGGGACCAATCCTTTCTAGTGGTGCTCACGGTTTTCTCAATGATTTTCTTGATTTCCCGGTTGGAGATTTCAGCTTGACCATTAGTCTGAGGATGGTATGGCAAAGCAACCTTATGTGTCACACCATATTTCTTCAAAAGAGCTTGAAATCTATTGTTGCAAAAATGAGTACCTCCATTGCTCACAATGGCCCTAGGGGCTCCAAAACGGGTAAAAATATGTTTCTGCAAGAACTTCACCACCACCTTTGCATCATTAGTGGGTAAGGCAATTGCTTCTACCCATTTCGAAACATAATCAACGGCAACCAGGATGTATTGATTATTGAAAGACTTGGGAAAAGGTCCCATAAAGTCAATGCCCCACACATCAAATAATTCCACTTCCAACATGTTGTTCAGAGGCATTTCATTTCTTCTAGAGATGTTTCCCAATCTTTGACATCGATCACAATTCACCGCAAACTCATAAGAGTCTTTGAACAGGGAGGGCCAATAAAAACCACACTGTAGAACCTTAGCAGCAGTTTTGTTGCCTCCAAAGTGTCCCCCATATTCGGAAGAATGACAACAGCTTAGAATATCTTGTTGCTCAAATTCTGGTATACAGCGTCTAAACATTTGATCGGCACATTGATAGAACAAGAAGGGCTCCTCCCACTGATAGAACTTAACATCATGCAAAAACTTTCTGCGTTGGTGAGGCTTCAAATCATGAGGTATGATTCCACAGACAAGTAAGTTGACAATATCAGCATACCAAGGAGTCATAGTATGACTGACACTAAAAAGTTGCTCATCAGGAAATGTCTCTTCAATCTCTTTGTCACTCTCTAGTTGATCATCAGTACTCAATCTAGATAAATGGTCAGCTACTTGATTCTCTGTGCCTTTTCTATCCATAATCTCCAAGTCAAATTCTTGCAACAAAAGCACCCATCTAATCAACCGTGCCTTTGAATCCTTTTTGCTAAAGAGATACTTCAAAGCTGAATGATCTGTATACACTGTCACTTTGGCTCCCACAAGATACGCCCGAAATTTCCCAAAGGCATACACTACAGCAAGCAACTCCTTTTCAGTGGTTGTGTAGTTTTCTTGTGCATCATCAAGTGTTCTACTAGCATAATATATTAGATGGAACAATTTATCTTTCTTTTGCCCAAAAACAGCACCCACAGCATAATCGCTAGCATCACACATCACAATGAAGGGCAAAGACCAGTCAGGACCCATCACAATTGGTGCAGAAACCAGCTTTCTCTTTAATTCTTCAAAGGCTTTCATACATGCATCATCAAACTTGAATTCAACATCTTTCTCAAGCAATGCACATAATGGTTTTGCTATCTTTGAAAAGTCCTTGATGAAGCGACGGTAAAAGCCGGCATGGCCAAGAAAACTCCTCACACCCTTGACATTAATGGGTGGGGGAAGTTGCTCAATCACAGAGATTTTTGCTTTATCCACCTCTAAGCCCTTTTTGGACACTCGATGGCCAAGAACTATGCCCTCTTTCACCATGAAGTGACACTTCTCCCAATTCAAGACCAAATTAGTCTCTTCACATCTTTTCAACACATTGGCTAAGTTGTTCAAGCACTCATCATAGGAATCCCCAAAAACTGTGAAGTCATCCATAAATACCTCCATAGACTGCTCGATCATATCAGAGAAGATAGCCATCATGCATCTCTGAAATGTCGCCGGTGCATTGCATAGACCAAATGGCATGCGCTTGAATGCAAAAGTCCCAAATGGACAAGTAAAAGTGGTCTTCTCCTGATCTTCCGGCGCTATAGCAATTTGATTATATCCAGAATATCCATCCAAAAAGCAAAAGAATTCCTTCCCAGCCAATTTATCAAGCATTTGATCGATGAAGGGAAGAGGGAAATGATCCTTCCGGGTGGCGGCATTCAACTTGCGATAATCCATACAAACTCTCCAGCCTGTGATAGTGCGAGTGGGAATCAACTCGTTGTGAGTGTTAGCCACTACAGTCATGCTGCCCTTTTTGGGGACGCATTGGACTGGGCTCACCCAAGAGCTGTCAGAGATAGGATACACAATGCCTGCATCAAGCCATTTCAAGATTTCTTTCTTCACAACTTCCTTCATAATTGGATTCAATCTTCTTTGATGCTCAATGGACGATTTATGGTTCTCCTCAAGAAAAATCTTGTGCATGCAAGTTGAAGGGCTAATACCCTTGATATCGGCAATAGTCCATCCAATGGCTTTCTTATGAGCTTTCAAAACTTCCACTAGTTGTTCCTCTTGTTGCATTGATAAGTCTGAAGCAATGATCAGTGGCAAAGTGTTGTTAGCCCCCAAATATACATACTTCAAGTGTGATGGTAAAGGCTTCAACTCAAGAGAGGGTGGTTCTTCGAGAGATGATTTTAGAGTTGGTCTATCAAGGGAAGTCAAGTCTAAGGATTCAAAATGGCCCCGACTTCTAGGATAGGGCTTTGATGCGTCCATAATAGCCAAACACTCCTGCATGTCCACACCCTCATTTTCTTGCCCAATTAAGACTGCTTCAACAGGATCATGACATCTAGACTGATTTAATCCTTCTTGCACCACTTGTTCCAGAACATCCACAAAGAAGCATTGGTCTGACTGATTAGGAGACTTCATCAACTTATGCATGTTGAAGGTGACCTGCTCATCTGCAACTCTTAAGGTGAGCTCACCTTTTTCTACATCAATCAGAGTTCTAGTAGTTGCTAAGAATGGTCTTCCTAATAAGATGGGTATTTCTTTGTCTGCATCAAAATCAAGCACAATGAAATCTGCAGGAAAAATAAATTTATCCACTTTCACCAGTACATCTTCAATAATACCCCGTGGATAAGACAGACTTCTGTCTGCAAGCTGTAAAGTAACGGTGGTTGGTCTTGCTTCACCCAACTCTAACTTGTTGAAAACAGAAAGAGGCATTAAGTTCACACTTGCCCCAAGATCACATAAAGCTTTGCCTAAAAATTTGTCTCCAATGTGGCATGGAATAGAGAAACTCCCCGGATCTTTCATCTTGGGAGGGAATTGCTTGATAACATCAGTAAAACTCTTAGTCACAGCCACTGTTTCAAATTCGTTAAATCTTCTCTTCTTTGAGAGCACATTGTTCGGTCCGCAAGTGCACGGGTCGCATCAAGTAATAGAGTAATAAGAAAAGTATCATTCCCTCAGGGATTTGGTTACAAATGCGGTCAAGCAGAAGGCTTAGCGTATTTGATCAAGTTGAGCTAAACAAGGTTTTGCTTGGAAGAGTTAACATATAAAATTAAATCAATAAAAGGTTACTTCTTTTTGAGATTTTTATATTAAGATTCTTAAACAAGAGAAATGATTTAGAAATACTTGGTAAATTGGATGAGAAAACCTAGGGTTACCTTTCCCCATTTGACTTCAAGACCCAATAAATTCCTTTCCTTTTCCTTACCCAATGAATTTCATGCATGAGTTCAAGGTTCTCTTTCATTTGAAAAAGCTCTTTCAAGTCAAAATCAAATTTTTACTAGCATTAATTGCACAATCTCTTGCAACAATTAATGCTAACCTTAAATGTTCCACCAACCTTATATGAACAATGTTAGGTCAATAATTATATCTCTATATTATCAACAAACCATCCATTTAAAAGCATAAATTTCAAGTCTAACATGATTTCCCCCAAGTTCTAAAACAAAATATACTCTCTCAAGTCATACTTCATTTAACACTTCAAGTGGTGATCAAGCACTTGTATCATTTAAAGCAAGATGAAAATCCATACATAAATATTCACTAAATATATCAAAGGAAGGAAATACAAGAGTCAATCCATCAAATGGTTCAAAGTAACCCTAGACTATGGGTTTAGTTACACATGAGAAACTGAGAAATAAAAACAGAAATAAAAAGCAGAGACATGGCAGAAATTAGAGAAAAAGGGAAGAAGAAAAGAAACCCAGATCACAACTTGAGTCTCTCCAAGATTTTCCAAGCTTCCTAGCCCTTCCCCACTCTCTCCTTTTGCTCCAAAATGCTCCAAAACGTGCCCTTAATGCTCTGTGTCCGCTTAAGATCGCATTCAATGTCATTTATTACATTCAGATCGCGTAATTACTCAAAACGCGCAGTTGTAGGTGATTTCGCCGCGGCGAAGCCACGGCGAACGCACGAAATTTTAGCTTCCAGAGATTGACTTCACTCGCCGTGGGTTCGCCGCGGCGAAACCCACGGCGAGGTCCCTTTGCTTCTGGTTCTTGGCCTTTTTGTCATCTCTCATTCTCCATTCCAGCTTTCCTTGCATTTCTTTGGCTCTTTCTCTGTATCACCTCTTCCTATACAAGATTGAAAGAGGGTTGATGAGCTTTTTTTAACATTTAATAACATTCACACACAAATTTTTGAATAGAGAATCATTAAGCTCTAATTTTCATGCACAACCACTTTCTTCTTCATTAAGGATTTTCTTTGAATTTCTATGTCTATTTCAAAACATCACTTTCAAAAATATACACAAATGAGGAAAAATTGCGATGAAATATGTGAAATTTTAGGAGCTTAACACTCCCCCAAACTTGAGTTCTTGCTTGCCCTCAAGCAATTTCTGAAAATCAATGTCCCTTGTTTCTGAGCTTACCCTCCTTTGGCTGAAATGCTTGTTCTCATTTGTTGCTATTTCCTTTTTGATTGATAGAAAATATAGTGTGCATGCCAAGATGAATGCTTCATAATACTAAAGATAAGCTTCCTAAAAATTCCTTGAGCTTGTGTGTGTGTGTTGGAGTTGAAAGAAAAGTTTCCGAGTCTTGTTCAAGTCAGTTGCAATACCCCAACTAATGTATAAACCCTCATTTTTCGAATTTTATCCACCCTTTTCTTTTTCCCTGCCCACTCACAACTTACATCACATAATTTTTGAATCAAAAGGACTTTTCAGCTTGTAACTTGGCCAGGATATAAGGTACTTAAAATGAAAGGGAATAAGGATATATACAAAAACCTTGAGATAATGGACTTGATGTACTTTTCATACGCCCATTCTTTTCTCTATTCATTTGAGCAACTTTGTTGGTCCTTACCAAGCTTTATTGTGCATAAATATCCCCCCTTTTTTTTATTTATTTTTTATCTCAAAGCAGGGCGATTCTTATGGTTTTTCAGGCTTAAGGGTTAGGATTTTAATTGGGTTTGCAAAAGACAAAATCTTGGTTTTTCTTTTAGGCTCAAATATTAGGATCAAATGGTATATATATCATCAAGGTCAGCTTGAAAGGCCCAATGGCATTTAAGAATTGCCTTTATCATTTGTCAAAAATCATATAAAGTTTGCTATGCATGTTAAGGTCTTCCAAAGAGGATTTTTAAAATTGTCAAATGAGAATACACACATAAACCAGTTTACCACAACTGCTCTTCCTAACACCCATCAGATTAACTCTCACTCCTTTCGTGCTTAATTTTACTCACAGGAATTTAAGAAAAGGCTTGCTCTAATATCACAATTCATATCATACAATGCATACATATCCACTTTTCTACCTATCATCCAGTCAAGCAACTTATTCAAATCATTGAACTTTCACACCATTTTCAAGCATGCTCATCCTCAGAAATCAAACAAAATTGCAACAACTTCAGTTTGGCAAAAATTCACATACTTACAAAATGAATGTCCCTGTTATTTACAGCCAAAAGTTTTCAGAAATTTGATATACCCTCACCCCCAAACTTAAAATTGACAATGTCCTCACTTGTCAACAGGGAAAAATAAGGGTCTTCTTCCATTGAAAACAATTTCATGGAAGAATCCAAAAAATACCTGTAAGCAGTGTAATATATACCAGGCAGAATCAAATGCAACAATGTGAAAGTTAGCTGAATTATGTGCAAAAGGAGCTAACTAGAATGACAGTTCACACTATGCATAAATGCGCAATAAGAACCTTATCAACCGTTAAATCCACTACCACAATCTGTACTGGTCCATACAACAAGTAATCAAAAGATAGAGTTTGGTGACAGTTTACCATCAAAAGCATGTAACAGGGAAAAGTTTAAATGACTACAATCAACTTGAAAATGAAAATGAAATACAAAACAAAACAAAACCATAAACAACATAAAAACAACTAAAACAAAGCGGTTAATCATCAGCCTCATCCCAGGAATCGCCCTCCTGCCAGCTCTCTTCTGAACCATCCGCATCCCCGTCAGAGTCCTCCTCTACATCGGCATCTGCAACTGTTGGTGCTTTACCACGCTTGCTTCTCTCCCTAACTTCCTCCGATCCCTTCCAGCGATTTTCCAATTCTTCATCATCAGATGGCTCTATTTCCAGCTTGAGAGACATCTTTTTAACCATTTTGCGCAAAAAACGATTCTCAGCCCGCTGGTGCCTCTATTCAAGCATCATCTGATTGCCCCATTGGTCAATCAGCTTCCTCATCTCACCACGTGTGGCTAGGGCGCTGTCAGAGTCTGCATCCGGCATTGGCACATTTTGGCCTGGGGCTGGAACAGCAGGTACCTCAACCCCTTTGAGTGTCTCATAGTCAAAATCGGGGACCGGATAAAAGTGGGCGTCATCATCAGGATCATCCACACCCTGAGCAGCAAACAGATCAGAAATGAAGTGTGGGAACGCCAGGACTGCTCCCTCTCTAGGGGTGGTAGCACTGTGAAGGATGCTATTATATTTGATGACCTCGATCTGAACGGGCAACCCCTTGATAAGGCAATAGACAAGCAGGGCTAATTCTTTGGTCAGATCACTTAAATGTGCCGTAGGGATCACGTTGAAGCAGATAAAATGGAGCCATGCCTTAGCATCGGGAGTCAAGTATTTTCTGTTCAAATACATCTGGTTCCCAGTCCTTTGGAACCATCCTGGCTCCCCCGAAATGATCAGTGTCTTAGCCATGTCACCAAAAGGGTACTTCTGTGTTTCCTCTTTGATACGCTTGTAGTGACAGTAAGGGAGAGTGGGAAGGCTGTAAAAGTCCTTGATGACGGATGGGGTGATAAAACGAGATAGCACGTGACGATGACTTGGATCCAGAATGTTCTCAATCAACCCCGTTTCAGCTTACTTATAATAGTGTCGGACCAGTGTCTCATTACCCCTTTGTCTCGGGCCCAAAAGCTTGTCAAACTTATAGTGCCCGGTTGCCTGCTTGTAAAAAGGTACTAGATCCGTCGCAGGGAAATAGCGCTCTTGAAGGAGTGGCCTGATCTTTTTCTTATCCATTGGGGCCTTGCGCTTTTTCTTGGATGGAGGGTGAGGAGCTTGTGGTTGGCTGGAGGATGATTCTTGAAATCTTGTACCCCTTCCAGCTAACATCTTGCGGCGAGGCATGGTCTATTGGAGCAACCCGACAATCCAAAAGCATACAAAACAGAGTGAATGAGCATAATAACAAAAATTGAGACACAATGACTACCCTAACACAAGAAAAAGGCTGCTAAACTAAGTCCAACAAAATAGCCTGACCCCCAAACTTCAACTATTCTAAGCCTTTAACACGTCAGTCAAAAATTCCAAACCTAATCCTAAGCCTAACTGCCTTATCAATTGGCCCATAAAAGCCCAATAACGTCAAAAACACAGCCTCAAGTGCACCACTGACAACGGGGACATGAGGGGACCACAAAACAGGCACCAATTGAACAAAATGCTTTACAAACACGTGACTAGTGCTAACTAATTACAAGTGGGCCCAATTTCTTCCAAATGATTCTGGAATATAACAAAACATCAGATGCAATTAACCATGGTCCCCACAATGAAACTAAACCTCAAGTACCCCACTTTTCAGGCATACCAATAGCGTATTCAATTTGCACAACCCCACCAATATTTAAACACCAGATCAGAATGAGAAAACTATATAACCCCCTTAAAATGCACATGCCACAAAAATCATTATCTCCCCTGTTCATCCCTATCAAACCCAAGCAACCCAATCAACCAAATCAAACCAATGTATCCCTAGTTCTTCAATACTCTTAAGATATACATGATGCTAACAAAGAACAAGCCAAAGGGTGGAGGAATCATACCACAAAAAGGGAGAGAGGAAGATGAAATCAAAATCTGATTTGGAGAAGAGAGAGAAGGCCGAAAATCTCCAATGGAGTCCTTGGGAACGTTGTGAATGCTTGAGAACGTGGTAGAAGAGAAGAACAAGGGCAAATAACGAGTGTAGATGCAATGGGTATCGTGGATTTGTGAAGGAAGAAGAAGAAGACGAAGAACAAGAGGGAGGGCGAGGGAGACGGCGAAGAAGAGAGGGTGAAACTGATAGGGAAGAAGGGAATAGGGTTTATGAAATGTGGGGGTGGTTAAAAGTAAAATGAAACGGTGAGAGTGGAATTGGAAAGGGTGTGATGAACTTGGATTGAAAATGGACTAGATTCAAAAGGGTAAAAGAAAAATTAAGAAAATAACTGCCCAGTTTTCGTGGGAGGCAGAAAGGGTGTGCACTCGCCGTGACTTCGCCGCGGCGAAGTACATGGCGAGTAATGGTATACAACAGAGGCTAGGGTAGTTTGCCGTGGGTTTCGCCGCGGCTAACCCACGGCGAAAATTGCCCATGAGGACAGAGGCATAAGTAGCTCGCCGTGACTTTCGCCGCGGCGAAAGTCCACGGCGAGCTTGATTCTTCTCTGCCAAATTCCAGTTTTTGGCTTCAGACTCCCCAGGATTTTCAAATTAACACTCAATTCATTTAAAACACAAAATTCACCAAAATTGCACATCATTCCAAAAGTTAAATTCACTACCCAAAATCTCTAACAGTTCAACATCAATGCAAATCAACATGATCAAATCAATCATCCAAGAAACACAAGTTCTCACAGCACACATAAAAAATTCATCAAGTGGATATTCAGTGAATTTGATCGGATTAACTCATGCAAAATGGTGTTATAAGAATACTCCCCTTCGTAGTTCACGTCTTGCTTTCAAAATTCCAACTTTCAATACCCTTTCACCCTTATCGTCCATGCATATTTGTAAAATAAAAAAAACACCTTTCCTCCTACAAAAAGGAAGAACAAGGATAAATCTACTAACCTAATAAGAAAGGACTTGAAAAGTAAAGTAAAGAGAAAAAGTTTAGAGCTTGGGTTGCCTCCCAAGAAGCGCTTGGTTTAGAGTCCTCAGCCAGACTTTCTCTCTTCTTCAAGACGGATCAGAAAGAGGTAATTTGACCGATGCACGATCCACTTCACCACTCCAGTAATGCTTCAGTCTTTGACAGTTGGCTTTAAACTTCTCTCCATCATTGCTTACAAGCTCCACCACACCACGGTCAAGTGCTTGGACCACAGTGAACGGTCCTGACCATCGGGATTTGAGTTTTCCTAGGAATAACTTCAGCTTAGAATTAAACAAGAGCACTCGTTGTCCTGGCACAAAAGTCTTGGAGATTATCTTCTTGTCATGCCACCTCTTTGTCTTCTCCTTGTATAACCTTGAACTCTCATAAGCATTAAATCAAAATTCCTCAAGTTCATTAAGTTGAAGGAGCCTCTTTTCACCCACAGCCTTTGCATCAAAGTTGAGCTTTTTAATAGCCCAATAAGCATTATGCTCCAATTCCACCGGTAGATGGCATGCCTTCCCAAACACCAGCCGATAAGGAGACATACCAATGGGAGTCTTGTATGCCGTTAGATAGGCCCACAATGCATCATCAAGTTTAAGGGACCAATCCTTTCTAGTGGTGCCTACGGTTTTCTCAAGGATTTTCTTGATTTCCCGATTGGAGATTTCAGCTTGGCCATTTGTCTGAGGATGGTATGGCAAAGCGACCTTGTGCCTCACACCATATTTCTTCAAAATAGCTTGAAATTGATTGTTGAAAAAATGAGTACCTCCATCACTCACAATGGCCCTAGGGGCCCCAAAACGGGTAAAAATATGTTTCTTCAAGAACTTCACCACCACCTTTGCATCATTAGTGGGTAAAGCAATTGCTTCAACCCATTTCGAAACATAATCAACGGCAACCAGGATGTATTGATTATTGAAAGACTTGGGAAAAGGTCCCATAAAATCAATGCCCCACACATCAAATAATTCCACTTCCAACATGTTGTTCAGAGGCATTTCATTTCTTCTAGAGATGTTTCCCAATCTTTGACATCGATCACAATTCACCGCAAACTCATAAGAGTCTTTAAACAAGGAAGGCCAATAGAAACCACACTGTAAAACCTTAGCAGCAGTTTTGTTGCCTCCAAAGTGTCCTCCATATTCGGAAGAATGACAATAGCTCAGAATATCTTGTTGCTCAAATTCTGGTATACAACATCTAAACATTTGATCGGCACATTGATAGAACAAGAAAGGCTCCTCCCACTGATAGAACTTAACATCATGCAAAAACTTTCTGCGTTGGTGAGGTTTCAAATCATGAGGTATGATTCCACAAACAAGAAAGTTGACAATATCGGCATACCAAGGAGTCATAGTATGACTGACGCCAAAGAGTTGCTCATCAGGAAATGTCTCATCAATCTCTTTGTCCTTCTCTAGTAGATCATCAGTATTCAATCTAGATAAATGGTCAGCTACTTGATTTTCCGTGCCTTTTCTATCCATGATCTCCAAGTCAAACTCTTGCAACAAAAGCACCCATCGAATCAACCGTGCTTTGGAGTCCTTTTTGCTAAAAAGATATTTTAAGGCTGAATGATCTGTGTACACTGTCACTTTGGCTCCCACAAGATACGCCCGAAATTTACCAAAGGCATACACTACTGCAAGTAACTCCTTCTCAGTAGTTGTGTAGTTTTCTTGTGCATCATCAAGTGTTCTACTAGCATAGTATATTGGGTGGAACAATTTGTCTTTCTTTTGCCCAAGAACGGCACCCACAGCATAATCGCTAGCATCACACATCACAATGAAGGGCAACGACCAGTCAGGACCCATCACAATTGGTGCAGAAACCAGGTTTCTCTTTAATTCTTCAAATGCTTTCATACATGCATCATCAAACTTGAATTCAACATCTTTCTCAAGCAATGCACATAATGGTTTTGCTATCTTTGAAAAGTCCTTGATGAAGCGACGGTAAAAGCCGGCATGGCCAAGAAAACTCCTCACACCCCTGACATTAATGGGTGGGGGAAGTTGCTCAATTACAGAGATTTTTGCTTTATCCACTTCTAAGCCATTTTTGGACACTCGATGGCCAAGAACTATGCCCTCTTTCACCATGAAGTGACACTTCTCCCAATTCAAGACCAAGTTAGTCTCTTCGCATCTTTGCAACACATTGGCTAAGTTGTTCAAACATTCATCATAGGAATCCCCAAAAACTGTGAAGTCATCCATAAAGACCTCCATAGAATGCTCGATCATATCAGAGAAGATAGCCATCATGCATCTCTGAAAAGTTGCCGGTACATTGCATAAGCCAAACGGCATGCGCTTGAATGCAAAAGTCCCATATGGACATGTAAAAGTGGTCTTCTCTTGATCTTCCGGCGCTATAGCAATTTGATTATATCCAGAGTATCCATCCAAAAAACAAAAGAATTTCTTCCCAGCCAGTTTATCAAGCATTTGATCGATGAAGGGAAGAGGGAAATGATCCTTCCGGGTGGCGGCATTCAACTTGCGATAATCCATACAAACTCTCCAGCCCGTGATAGTGCGAGTGGGAATCAACTCGTTGTGAGTGTTAGCCACTACAGTCATGCCGCCCTTTTTGGGGACGCATTGGACTGGGCTCACCCAAAAGCTATCAGAGATCGGATACACAATGCCTGCATCAAGCCATTTCAAAATTTCTTTCTTCACAACTTCCTTCATAATTGGGTTCAATCTTCTTTGATGCTCAATGGACGATTTATGGTTCTCCTCAAGGAAAATCTTGTGCATACAAGTTGAAGGGCTAATACCCTTGATATCTGTAATAGTCCATCCAATGGCTTTCTTATGAGCTTTCAAAACTTCAACTAATTGGTCCTCTTGTTGCAACGATAATTCTGAAGCAATGATCACTGGTAAAGTGTTGTTAGCTCCCAAATATACATACTTCAAGTGTGATGGTAAAGGCTTCAACTCAAGAGAGGGTGTTTCTTCGATAGATGATTTTAAAGTTGGTCTATCAAGGGAAGTCAAGTCTAAGGATTCAAAATGCACTCGACTCCTAGGATAGGGCCTTGATGCTTCCATAATAGCCAAACACTCCTGCATGTCCACACCCTCATTTTCTAGCCCAAGTAATACTGCTTCAACAGGATCATGACATCTTGTCCCATTAAATCCCTCTTGCACCACTTGCTCTAGAACATCGACAAAGAAGCATTGGTCTGACTGAGTAGAAGACTTCATCAATTTATGCATGTTGAAAGTGACTTGCTCATCTGCAACTCTTAAGGTAAGTTCACCTTTTTCTACATCAATCAAAGTTCTGGTAGTTGCTAAGAATGGTCTTCCTAATAGAATAGGCATTTCTCTGTCTGCCTCAAAGTCAAGCACAATAAAATCTGCTGGAAAAATGAATTTATCCACTTTTACCAACACATCTTCAATAATACCTCGTGGATAAGACATGCTTCTGTTTGCAAGCTGTAAAGTGACAGTGGTTGGCCTTACTTCACCCAACTCTAACTTGTTGAAAACAGAAAGAGGCATTAAGTTCACACTAGCCCCAAGATCACATAAGGCTTTTCCCAAGAATTTGTCTCCAATGTGGCATGGAATAGAGAAACTCCCCAGATCTTTCATCTTAGGGGGGAATTGCTTAATAACATCTGTAAAACTCTTGGTCACGGCCACTGTTTCAAATTCGTTAAATCTTCTCTTCTTGGAGAGCACATCTTTCATGAACTTGGCATATTTTGGCATTTGCTCCAAAGCTTCAGCAAATGGAATGTTGATCTGCAATTGCTTGAACATATCCAATAACTTCTTGAATTAACCATCCTCTTGTTGCTTCTTAAGCCTTTGAGGAAATGGAGGAGGAGGCACATATTTTGGCTTTGCCTCTTGCAGCTTCGTCTTGTCATCACCCTCCTTGTTGCCTTTGATTTCATCTTGCTTCTCAACAACATTCTTTCTTGGGTTATCTTTTTCTTCCACTATGATCTCCTCATCAACTTTGTCATCCTCATCAAGAACAACATCTTCAACAACTTCATTACTCTGGGATTGAGGGAGAGGCATGTTAGCTACTTGCTTTCCACTTCTCAATGTGATAGCTTTGCACTCCTCCTTACCATCCTTTCGAGGATTAGGAATGGTATCACTAGGGAGATTACCTCTTGACATAGCATTCATTTGTGAGGCCAGTTGCCCCATTTGCACCTCAAGATTTTTAATGGCCGTGTCATGAAGAGAAAGAGCTGTTCTGGTCTCAACCCTCTGAGCCTCTTGTCCAGCTAAAAGCTGAGCCATCATCTTTTCCATTTTTGATTCCTCCTCCTTGACAGGGGCTTGTCTAGGTTGTTGTTGAAAACCTGGAGGATGAGAAGGTTTGGTACCTGAAGAGGACGGTTGATTAACATTTTGCCCTTGATTCCACGAGAAGTTAGGATGGTTTCTCCACCCAGGATTGTAGGTCTGCGAATATGGATTATGCTGTGGATTTTGAAATCTTCCCATATAGTTTACTGACTCGGAAGCCATATACAGTGGACACTGATCTGGAAAATGTACATCATTACACTGGTCACACACAATTGGGGTGGATTGTACAGAATGTACCCCATGAGATTTACCCCTCTGCATCTGAGTTTCTATTACATCAAACCGTTTATTGATTGCAGAAATAAGGGTTGCAAGTTGTGAGGAAGAGGGAGCATCTTCTTTAGGTGCTGTCATTGATGGCAAAGTCTTTCTCTCTATCCCTTGAGAGTTATTAGCAGATAATTGGTCTAAGAGTCGAAACACTTCATTAACAGGGATATTTCTGTACCCTCCATTGGTCATGGAATCAACCATCGTCTTAGACTGAGTATTCAGACGAGTACAAAAGATTTGTAGTATCACCCATTTACCTACCCCATGATTAGGGCATTGCCGCATCAACATCTTGTACCTGTCCCAAGCAGCGTAGAGGTGTTCATCCGGGTATTGTTTAAAGCTTAGGAATGCATCTCTAGCTTCAACTGACTTGTCATCAGAGAAAAATCGGGCTCTGAATTTTGCTTCAAGATCGGCCCAAGAAGTAATTGATCCCTCCGGTAGATTATCAAACCATTCCCTTGCTTTGTCTTGCAACGAAAAAGGGAATAGTCTAAGTCTGAGAACATCTTCGGGAACCCCATTCTGCTTGAAAGATCCACATACTTCCAGAAAGTATATCAGATGTTTGTTGGTGTCTTCATTGTACAGCCCATGAAATAGCCCATTCAACTGCAGCATAGTAATCATCACCGGTTTAATCTCAAAGGTGTGTGCTTGCATCTCCGGCATCCGAATGCAAGATTGAGCACCTCGCATATTCTGACTAGCAAAGTCATTGACCGTAGCCCGGTCATATTCATCTTCAGCCATGCTTTCAGATTCAGTTTCTTCTTCCTCGTTAGATAGATGGGCTCTTTCAAGTACCACGTCCAAGCTACCAAATTCCAAGCTTTGCATAAACCACAATGGTACCTACAAGAAGCACACCCAAGCGAGTATCACACTAAACAAAAGCAACTATAAACAAGAAAAGAAATTAAGAGAAAAGTATATAATTACAGGCTCAAGCGAAATCAATAACTAAGCCCAAGGTTGACCAAAGGATTTGTTGCCAAATCCCCGGCAACGGCGCCAAAAACTTGTTAGGTCCGCAAGTGCACGGGTCGCATCAAGTAATAGAGTAATAAGAAAAGTATCGTTCCCTCAGGGATTTGGTTACAAATGCGGTCAAGCAGAAGGCTTAGTGTATTTGATCAAGTTGAGCTAAACAAGGTTTTGCTTGGAAGAGTTAACATATAAAATTAAATCAATAAAAGGTTACTTCTTTTTGAGATTTTTATATTAAGATTCTTAAACAAGAGAAATGATTTAGAAATACTTGGTAAATTGGATGAGAAAACCTAGGGTTACCTTTCCCCATTTGACTTCAAGACCCAATAAATTCCTTTCCTTTTCCTTACCCAATGAATTTCATGCATGAGTTCAAGGTTCTCTTTCATTTGAAAAAGCTCTTTCAAGTCAAAATCAAATTTTTACTAGCATTAATTGCACAATCTCTTGCAACAATTAATGCTAACCTTAAATGTTCCACCAACCTTATATGAACAATGTTAGGTCAATAATTATATCTCTATATTATCAACAAACCATCCATTTAAAAGCATAAATTTCAAGTCTAACATGATTTCCCCCAAGTTCTAAAACAAAATATACTCTCTCAAGTCATACTTCATTTAACACTTCAAGTGGTGATCAAGCACTTGTATCATTTAAAGCAAGATGAAAATCCATACATAAATATTCACTAAATATATCAAAGGAAGGAAATACAAGAGTCAATCCATCAAATGGTTCAAAGTAACCCTAGACTATGGGTTTAGTTACACATGAGAAACTGAGAAATAAAAACAGAAATAAAAAGTAGAGACATGGCAGAAATTAGAGAAAAAGGGAAGAAGAAAAGAAACCCAGATCACAACTTGAGTCTCTCCAAGATTTTCCAAGCTTCCTAGCCCTTCCCCACTCTCTCCTTTTGCTCCAAAATGCTCCAAAACGTGCCCTTAATGCTCTGTGTCCGCTTCAGATCGCATTCAATGTCATTTATTACATTCAGATCGCGTAATTACTCAAAACGCGCAGTTGTAGGTGATTTCGCGAAGCCACGGCGAACACACGAAATTTTAGCTTCCAGAGATTGACTTCACTCGCCGTGGGTTCGCCGCGGCGAAACCCACGGCGAGGTCCCTTTGCTTCTGGTTCTTGGCCTTTTTGTCATCTCTCATTCTCCATTCCTGCTTTCCTTGCATTTCTTTGGCTCTTTCTCTGTATCACCTCTTCCTATACAAGATTGAAAGAGGGTTGATGAGCTTTTTTTAACATTTAATAACATTCACACACAAATTCTTGAATAGAGAATCATTAAGCTCTAATTTTCATGCACAAACACTTTCTTCTTCATTAAGGATTTTCTTTGAATTTCCATGTCTATTTTAAAACATCACTTTCAAAAATATACACAAATGAGGAAAGATTGTGATGAAATATGTGAAATTTTAGGAGCTTAACAGATACCATCGCTAGAAGTTCATTGATCATATGAGTAAATGAAACCAGCAGATAAATGAACTAACATAATGAAATCAGTTAGCGATAACAGGTTAAGCTATCGATAATGAAAATGCTTCAGATAACGATCACTCAGATAGCTAGTGCCTGAGAGCAAGAGTCAAATGAGCTAACATGGTTTCTAGCGTTAACATGTTTATCCATCGTTAATAGGATACCTGGAAATATCTCTGAATACTTAGATAATTGTATCCTTAAAGCTAATAAGCAATCAAGTATCTAGCGATAAGGGATTAGCAATCGATAGGAGAATTTATGCTGATATGTTTTCTGATCTGAGCTAAAAGAATATGCTATCGATTATACACCTTCTTATCAATATAAAAAGCTCTGAAATACCTTATATTGTTCTTATCTCAAATGAGCTAATGGACTATACTTGCGATAACATCTGTTGTGCATCAAATGTTTACTTGTTCAGCTAACAGCTTAAGTACAGAACTCTCTCAATGAGGTTAGCGATAGCAGAACATGCTAGCGCTAATGAAAAAGCTGCCAGAAAGTACATTTTGTACGGATGCTCAGAACGCTGGGTCTGTCTCTCTCCTAGCTCACCCTACGCAAGAAGTAGTTGAAGCTAGAGCAGAAAGTTAAGCCCGATGAAGAAGCTGCATTAAATGCCAACGGCTATGAGCTCCCAACGACTAAATTCAAACGGCTTCTTGAAGATTGAATGCTAGGGCAGAATATGAGAAGAGATATAAATACAGAACTCAAGCATTTATTGAGTAGCGACGAAAAACAAGAATATACAAAAACTCATTGATTTCTCTGTATTTATTGTTTTAGAAATTTTATCTGTACTTAGGTGTTTATCAAAATCAGTTCATTAAGTGAACGTATTTATTGAAATCCTCTACTGTTTGAGGTTGTTCTGAAAGCTTGGTGCTTTAGAACAGGGATATTGCCTTACAGGTAGTAAGGGGGAGTGTTTAGAGAGATTCTAAAACTCTGTAAAGGTTGACAGGTGAACCTGTGCTCGTAAAACCTGTGGTTAGTGGAACCCAACAGAGTGTTGGAGAACTGGACGTAGGCAGTGTTGGCCGAACCAGTATAAAGACTGTGTTGTTTTAATTATTCCTAGATTTTTAAATAGCACAATTCACCCCCCTCTTGTGCGATTGCCACTTTCATTTTCTTGATATTATGCAATGGATGTGTTTCATTTATATTTTCTTTGGATTGCTAGAATATGTTGAATGCATGTGCGATTGTATGTGTGTTTAGACACTAGGTCCAACGTTAGATGGTTCGATTTACTTCTAACGAGAGTCTCCTTGCATGTTTATCATGAATCTTCACTACCAAGTTGGTACTTAACGATTGCCTATTTAATTAATTGAATGAGCGATGCGCCACGTTAGTTAAGTAAGTAGGTTAATCGGACTAAGAGCGATTGCCTTAGGTTTTGCATTAGAACTTGGTTTAAAAACTCCCATATCATTTTAGAAGTTAGGAAGGTTGCCCAATTCATCAAGAGACCCATGTTCATCTCAATAGTTTTCACAAATCCATTTTGATTGCTTCCTTTAATAACAAAAATCCCAAAAATAATTTAGTTTAGTTTCCTTAATTAAAATCTCAAAAACCCCGACTTTATAGCTTTTCGTGCATTTAGTTTCCTAGGTTAGTTCATTAGGCTCCACGTGAGACGATCCGGGAGAGCACCACTTGTGCAATCCTTGGTTTCAATAATTTCGCATTTGAATCCCACGGCGTATTAGGAACGGTTTGAATCACCCCTTTAAATAACATGGATATCACAAAGGGTAAAATGTTAGATCAGCTAGCAAAGTTATCTAGCAATAACACAGTTGCTAGCGATATCATGATGAGCTATCGATAATAGAATAATTGAAAGAAAGACAATCAAATAGCTATCGATAACGTAGTTTGCTATCGATAGAGAAACACTTGATCAAATAACTTAGACAATCAGATAGCAAATTTATTGAGCTAATAAAAGTCACTAGCGATAACGAAGTTAGCTATCGATAGAGAAATACCTGCTGAAATAACTTATAGCTAATACATTGCCTTTATCATTGAGCTAATGAAATACACTAGCGATAACACCTACTGTGCTTGTTTTAGATAACAGCTTAAGTGCAGGATTTACACTATTAAGCTAGCGATAGCCATGAATGCTATCGCTACAAAAAAAGCTGCTATGCAATTACAATGTTGCAGGTTATCGTTACTCACAGTCTCCATCTCTCTTAGCTCATCCTCTGCAATATTAATAGAAGTAAGAGAAGAAAGTTGAAAAAGACACAAAATAGCATAAGCTGTCAACGGCTAGTTCCAAGCTTCTAACGGACAGAAATCTATCAGACCATATATGAGTATCTGAAGACATCAGGAACAGGAAGACGAAAAAATGACGATAGAACAATGACGAGATGAAAAACACAGGGTTCTGTACAGATTACACAGAATAATAGAAAAACCCAAGTGAGCCCAGAAATGAAGAGATAATGCTGAATCGAGTGCATTAGGAAAGTAGAGCTAGAGCACACATTGTTCAAATTGATAAGCTCTAGAATCTGTATTTCATCATATATCCATTATGTACTTCAGTGCGTAACAAAATCCACTTCTTAGAGAAAAGCAAGCTTTCATTGTAATCATTCTGTATTTATGAGCGATACTCAAGATTGGGAGATCTTGAGTGGGTAACAGATTGTATCTTTACAAGTAGTAAGGGGGAGCATTTAGAGGGAGTCTAAAGCTCGGTTGAAAAGGTTAGCAGGTGAACCCGTGTTGTAAAACCTGTGGTAAAGGCTTCACAAGTGCCCGGCTAAACTTGTGGGTTTGTAAAGGTTTCTCTTATGCCCGGTTTAAACAAGAGGGTAGTGATTTGAAAATCTCAGGTGAAGCCTGAGGACTGGACGTAGGTCAAGGGAATTGACCGAACCAGGATAAATCTCCGTTTGCATCTCTTCTTACCGTAACTCTCATACTTTCCAGCATATGTCACTTGCATGTATTTCACAGTTTGAAAGACTTTCAGTGATAAACAGAAAAGGTTTTTGAATATTGATTATAGTGTTCATTGTGACTCTGAAAAGAAATTAAGAAAGGTTTATTCTATCACCCAATTCACCCCCCTCTTGGGTGACAGCTAGTATTTACATTTGGTATCAGAATAGGTCACTTGTTTAAAGGATCCACGATCTCAAGTGAAAAGATCATGGCTGATTTTGGGTGTAACATGTTTTCTAAAGGTTTCGATTTCACTGTTCCTCCTCTTCACAAGGATATTGATTTTACGTTTTGCAAAGCTACAATGAAAAGCTTTATAAAATCAATTGATTATCATATGTGGAATGTTTTCATAAATAATTTTGATTTCAAGCCAAGAAAGGATTGGATTGAGAAAGAAAAGAAAATGTTTTCCCTAAACATTAGAGGAATGCAAATTTTGCATAAAGGCTTAACTGAGAATGATTTTCAGAAAATCAGATTTTGCTATAGTGCTAAAGATATTTGGGATACACTGGACTCTATATATATCACTGACCATCTTGTTGAAGTTGAAAGTGTTGGCACTTTATCTGAAACTCCAAATTCCATACCTACACATGATGAACCACTGGAAGCTGAGATTGAAGAAGAAAAGATCACAGAACACGTCCATTATCATGTCAACACAAAAGGACAAGAGAAAGATGGTATCCTAAAAGAGCTCAACATGAATTAGTTAGATAAATCATCCTCTGGAGCTCAAGATACATTTATGGTATACAGTTCCAATTCTTGTATTTTTAAAGAGAACAATTTTGGTCTGCACAAAATTGATTTCCATCCTATCACTGATCATATTTCAAAAGGTGAAAATGATTTAAATCATGCTGAAAAACATTTTGGGAAGAAAAACTGTTCATATAAAATCAATGCGATTTTATACTCCCCTAACCATCACTATAGTGGCATAAAATCTCATGTTGCACATCATTCTATTATTTGCCATTATTGTGGAAGATCTGGTCATATTTCTCACTCATGTAATATTAGAAGGAATTCAAATGTGAGAAATAAATTTATTTTGGTTCCAGAAGGACATGTAATGTCCAAGGCTAACAATAAAGGACCCAAGTACAAATGGGTACCAAAATCTCCATCTAGTGCTTTATGTGTGCAGATTGATTCGAGAAGAAATGGATATCATGGTACAAAGACAACAAAGAAGAATCCAAGAGTTTCTCATGCTTCAAGAAAAAGATTCATAGAACCTACATACAGAAGGAGAACTCATGGAAAAGCCACTGCTGCAATCTCTTGGTTAAATCATAAGAAGCAGTGCATAGCCACAAGAACATGTTCTACCTCAAGAATGAGCTACCACAAAGTACCATTCAAATACATTAAGGAGAACAAGAGAAACAGAATTCCTCAGACATCAAGAAGAAGATTCTTGGATTCTGTTTCACGTGAGAGGTCTCTGCAACCCGGTACTAAGCATATCAGAACTGTTTGGGTTAGCAGAAGCAACCCTCCAAGTACCTAAGGTAGAGGTATACAATGGTAAAATCTCCTACACTACTATCAGTAATATTTATTGAGATTTTACACTTTGTAATCTTAGGGATGAACATTGAATTCTGTGTTGAAGACAAGTGCACTGTTCATATTCTAGCTCTCTTTATGCATGCATAATGATCTGAAAAGACAATATATCTTTGTGCATAAAATCATGATTAATTCACTATGCCCAACTATCCTGAATTGATTATATCTGTTGAAGCATGTGAATTATGTTGCTGATTCCTATAATCTAACCATGAGTGGATCCAAGTGAAATTGGATACTGAAGGAAGAAAAAGAAAGAGTTTTTAAAATTCTCAAGAGCTCCGCTATCGATAGCACCAAGGCTATCGATAGTGAATACTGAGAACGCTAAAGATCAGGATGAAAATTTTTCAAAATTAAGGCGTCACCTATCGTTAGCACCTAAGCCATCGGTAGTAAATGATGAAGAAAATGTTGAAGATGATCAATATGAAGCTAATGAACCTCAATCTTCCATTAGACATCTTAAACATCATCCTCCTGATCAAATAATTGAAGAAATTTCAAAAGGTGTTAGAACTAGGAGGCAACTTCAAAAGGTCTCTATTACTACAAAAGGAAGAAGAATTATGGTGATACCACTCTTATCCTATCTTGTACTTGAATGAATATAATTTTATGCTTGGGTAATGAATACTTGTTCTTTATTCCATTAGCAATCAATCCTTCATTATCATGAAATATATGTCAGATTGCTAAATGTTGAAAAATTGAAATTGAGCACAGGTTATCTATTATGGAGTTTTTGAAATGCACAATCCAAAACTTATTTAGATTTCAACTCATCATGGTTCATAAAATTGCATTCACAAATTTTGAATATGTTCATTTCAAATTGCATTTAAACTATCTTGGAAAAATGGAAGGTGATATCTGTTATGAACCAAAAGTTGGAAATGTTTCCAATTGATGCACTAAAGTTTTTCTTCCAACCTTCATATGCTGTGTAGTGCCTAATCTGTGCTAACTTATTCTATGATAAGTTAGAACCTATGCCCAACAAATTGAGCATTTTTTGAGAAAATCCTATGACAAATACAATAATTCTTAGCTAAGTTATTTGGACTAATGAGTATGCAGTTCATACTTCAAAAATCTATACTCTCACTCTGTTACTCATACATTGACAGTCACTATCATTTCTATGTCAAAGTAACTAGAGTCTTGTGTTTATCCTGATCTTGAAAATTCTTATCATTCTGAACACAACTCTAATCGTCAAGAAAATTTCTATACTACTGCAAAGTCATCACACCTATCATGTCTACAGCACTAAGCCTTCCTTGTCATACTAATGACTTTAGAAATCTTAATTGATCTTTAAAAGTAAAGCATTCTGACATATTTTCTTCATTATTATATTACATCATTTTTATCATGAGCATTGGCTATTAAAAGGTTTGAAAAATGATTTTACATTCTTAAACCTGCATCTCTAAAGAGCACCTAACTGTTGGGGTTATGTCAAAGCAGTGCCGCCTCGAATCCGCTCTCCAAGAAATTAAACCCGAGGGGATAGTGGAAGCTAACCCTGGGTGTCGATCTCAAGGAGCCTAGTGTAATATAGTTCCTAATAGCTAAAATGTAAACTTGAAAAGGCGGGTAAAAAGCATTTTTGTTTGGTTTTAATAGGAAGTTTTGGTATGTGCAAAAGGTAAAATGAAAGATTAGAGTTAAAAGTGAGATTTGGATGAAAATGGGATAAAGATCATTCTTGATGAATGAAAGCTTTGGGAATCATTACTTCAAAAGGTTTTCGAGGAGTTTGTTTGATTTCTAAAGAACCCTAGAGAAACCCCTCTAGGCTAGGCTTGGGTTAACTTAATTAATGCCGGAACCCCGCACATTACTTAATTTAACCCAAGATGGTTAAGTTCAAAATCAAGAAATAATTGATTATGCAAGACTTTTAAATCCACAATTTGGGCCACCCCATAGTTGCTCTAAATGTCCCTTTAAACCCTAATCCATTGATGGCCACCCATACAATAAATTAGAATCTAAAGAGTGTTTGCCCAATGTCTCAACACAACCAAATAATTCTTATGCCATCTCCCTCAAGTAAACAACTTAACATTCTTAATCCACTAACCAAGCCACCTTGCATTAGCACATAATTTTCACCAAGAGAATAACAAAACTATGAACCCATAAATTTCATTAAACTCAAAGCTAATAAGTAGCAATGTCAAGCATTTATACAAGAAGGAAACAACATATACATAAATATAGTTTCTAACCCTAATGACATAAATGCATCCAACTAAGTGCCATAAATGCACCTCAACCAAATGCAATAACAATTAATACAACCCATCAAAATGTCAAATGCAATCCTAGAAACCTAGAAAAGCATAAATACAACAATGGGGAAAGGATTAGAACTAGGAAAACTCCCCTATTGAAGCTTCAAGCTCATCCCTTGGCTCTCACCACCAAGAATGGTGGAGCCTAGCTGCTACTCTCCATGGATGAACCAACAACAAGAGAGGAAGGAGTGGAAGCAATGGATGGATGGAAGAAGAATGAAGAAGATGAAGATGGAGATGGAGAAGAGAGAGAGCTAGGGCTTGGGGTGTGAAAGGGGGACCAAATCTACTCCAATGGGGTGTATCTTTCGTGTTTTAAGTCCCCCAAGTCGGGTCAAGTGAGTGAGTAATGAGTTAGATCCGGTTTGGGCCCAAAATTAGCGACTGAAAATTCTGCAGAAACGCCCACTCGCCGTCGTCTTGCCGCGGCGAGGTGATGTTGCTTCTGGAACTCTGGGGGCCTTCTCGCCGTGGGCTCGCCGCGGCGAAGCCACGTCGAGCTCATGTCTTCTCTGCCAAAATCAAGCTTTCTCGCCGTCTGTCTCGCCGCGGCGAGATGCCTTCAGTTCTGCCTCTTTGTTTGGCCTTTTTCTGTGTCCTGGGTCCAATCTTTTGGTCCTGAGCGACCCTGCAAGTGGAAATAAAATAAAACCAAGATCAAATAGCCCTATAAATTAATTAGTACAATTAATCTACAATTATGGATAATTACTCCTAATTTAACACTCATTTCCCTTGGGAGTTTGGGATATTCAATTTAACATTATCAGACCAAAACTTGCATCTTAATCATGTTAATTGCCTCAATTTAAGCCTATAAAATCAATACAAATCAGAGATTTGTCAATCTCATTTATGTTTCATGATATCTTGAACTTATGCTAAGAAAATGGTTTATCAGGTGATCCTTATTCTATATATCATATATTCAAAGCATAAACAATTTCTTTCAAATCGTATCTTGAGTTTATTTGTTCTTACTGAAAATAAATCATGCTAATGATTTCATAAACAAGCTTGTTCTATGAGTATGATATCCCAGATTGTGAGAACGCTTGAAGAATATCATTAATAGAGTAAACTAGAGATGGCCAATTGAAAGAACTTGAAGTGATCAAGATAAGCTATGCAACCAAGTTGATTCAAGGAGTATGAATAGCCAAGACCATTACTCATTATCAGAAGAAAAGCTGAAGGTGATACAATAAAGATGATATTGGGAATATACTTCACCAACACACATTGAAGAACACCTTACCAATTTGTGAATGAGCATTTTTATCCCTCACTTTTTATAGTTGATGAATATCATTTTGGGTAGACTTGCCACTTGCTATTAATTTGATCTACTTGCATAAGATTCATGTCAATGACATCTTTTAAATAAGTTTATTTTCTTTCAAAATGTCATTGATTATCAAATCATTCTTTTTGACCAGTAACTTGAGTCTAATGATTTTGACAAATTATATTCTTTGGTTCAAGTACAGACTTTGATAAAAAATACTTATGTTTATTTACTTAAGATAATATGAACTATTGTGACTAATACTGTGAGGATCCAAGAGAATATGGGTACCAAGTTGGCTCACACAAATCTGCAGGTCATATGTCTGAAAAATTACAGGTCATCCATCGATAACTTCATAGTCCATCGATAGGATGTCAAGGTGGAGCGCCAAATCTTAGTTTTGCAGGATTGACCTATCGATAGTGAGTTTCACTATCGCTGGCATATGCAGGGCAAAGCTAAGTTTGAACAAAGATTGCCATCGCTAGCCAAAAGCATTATCGATAGCAAAGTCAGCCATTGATAGTAAGAAGGAGTGAGTGATGACCCTGTCACTTACTCAGCGTGGGAACATGCCTGCTAGCGATAGCAGCTCTTATTAGCGATAGCAAGTCACTTAAGACAGAATACGAAGTGTCAGTGAGTGTTCTTCATATGGTAAACCCTAAATCTATAAAGATGGATCATCTGCATTTGCATTTATTCACGAACAATCAACTTTCTCTTCTACTCCATAAACTCTCTGAGCACTCACTCATACACATTCTCCAAACTCATCTTCCAAAACCCTAAAAATGGCCAAAACCAAAGTTCCCAATGTCGAGGCATCCTTTAGCGATAAACCCACTTCCAAATCCGTGAGTAAAAGGTCGCGCCCCCAGAAAAGTGTATCATTCTCTAAGGATGTGGTTAAGAGCAACCCCAAACGTCAGAAACAAAGCTCTACTGACATACTGACAAATCTCTGATTTACATGTTTTTATATGCCTAATTTGAGGCAATTAGCATGATTGAGATGCAAGTTGGGTCCAATAGTGCTTAATTGAATGTCTCAAACTCTCAAGTGAAATTAGTAGAAAACTAGGATTAATTAGTCATAATTGTAGATTAATTTGTATGAATTGGTTTATAGGGCTATTCGATCCTTGTTTAGTCTTGTTTCCACTTGCAGGGTCACTCAGGACCAAAAGATCGGACCTGGGACGAAGAAGAAGGCCAAACGAAGGAGCAGAAGAAACGTGAGTTCGCCGTTGCCTCGCCACGGCGAGCCCATGACGAATGGACCCCCAAAGAGGCATAAATGAAGGCTTCTCGCCGTCACCTCGCCACGGCGAGAAAACCCCAAATTTGGCAGAGAATAATGTAGCTCGCCGTCACCTCACCTCCACCTCGCCGCGGCGAACTGTGCGAATTCTGTAGATATTAGCTCGCATTTTTTGGGCCTGATTTGGATCCAACTTGATACCCACTCACTTAACCCGACTTGGGGGACTTAAAACTCGAAAGATACACCCCATTAGGGCAGATTTGGAGTCCCAAAACCCTAGCCTCCCATTTTCTCTCATTCCCTCTCATCTCCATCCCCTTCATCTTCCATTTTCCTTGCTCAAACGTCATGGCAGCCACTTCCTTCTTCCTTGTTGGTGTTTGCTTTTTGGAGGACAGTGACTAGGCTCCACCATTCTTGGTGGTGGGAGCCAAGGGATGAGCTTGAAGCTTGAATATGGGAGTTCTAGTTCTAATCCTTCTTCATCTTGTTGTATTTATGCTTTTCTAGGGTTCTAGGAGTATATTTATGACATTTGGTTGTGTTCTTCATTTATATGTGTTGTATAAGGGTTAGAAACTATTTTATGTTGTTTATTTCTTGTTGAATGCTTGACATTATGCTACATTAACTTTGAGTTTGATGAAATTTATGGGTTCATGATTTTGTTATTCTCTTTGTGAAAATTATGTGCTAATGCAAGGTAGCTTGGTTAGTGGATGAAAAATGTTAAGTGGTGAAGCATGAATGAAATGACATAGGAATTAATTAATTGTGTTTAGACATTGGGTAATTACTCTTTTCAACCTTAACCTTTGTTTGGGTGGCCATCAATGAGTTAGGGTTAATTGAGAAACTAAGTGCAATTGTGGGGTGGCCCAAATTGTGGATCATAAGTCTTGCATAATTAATTGGTTCTTGAATTTGTCAAATTGCATGAGTGGCATTGGACTTCAATCCTAGAGTCTTGATTTATTATGTGGGGTTCCAATAATTGATTAAACTCTAGGATTAATTAAGTGGCAATTCGGGGTTCCGGTTGTTGGATTAGGAGCCCCTTACGATTAGCAAATTCACTTTGATTTTGAGCTTAATCAACTTAGGTTAAATTAAGTAATGTGCGGGGTTCCAGCATTAATTAAGTTAACCTGAGCCTAGCCTAGAGGAGTTCCTCTAGGGGTCTTTAGAAAATCAACTAAACTCCCTAAAAACCTTTAGAAGCAATGAATCCCAAGGTTTCCATTCATCAAGAATGATTCCATTTCCATCCCCCTCCAAATCTCACTTTTATCTTATTTTTATTTCACTTTTGAACATATCATACCTTTTGCATATTTTCTAAATCAAAAACAAAATACAATACTTTTTACCCGCTTTTATTAGTTTGCATATTAGCTACTAGGTCATCTTTTGCGTTTAGGCTCCTCAAGCGAACGACACCCGGGGGTTAGCTTCCACTATCCCCTTGGTTCTTATTTTCTTGAAGGGCAGACCCAAGGGCGCGCTACACACACACACACTCGAAAGTGTTGCTCTTCACATACCCTACTTGACAGAACCCCTTGATGCTCCACGTTCCTTCTTCGCTGAAAAGGTAACCCTAGATCGGGCTGCAGTATGGGTGGATTTAGAGTACTTCAAGCAGTAGGGTTTTGACTTAGATGCCTGGTTGCTTCCCTACAAGAACTGGCTGAGTGTGAAGAATGACTACAATGAAGAAGTGCTGAGGTCATTCTACTCCAGTCTGAAGGCTCTTCCAGAGTATAAGGGAAACTTATAAATGTATCCTTCGAAGCCTCTGTAAGAGGAAGAGAATTTGTCTTTGGTTGGATGGCTATCAACAAAATTTTGGGGATCTTTGGGGAAGAATACAACAAATGGCATATGCCTGAAAAATTCCTTGAAGACGAGCTTGCAGAGATATATGAGACCCACACCAACAAGCCAGCAGATATGCCTATGGTCAACAGAATCCTTCATTATGTCTATACAAGGATTATGACTCACAAGTCAGGGAACTTCAGCAGCTTTCCCAAGATTGACAATCCTTGGTTGCCCAACCTGATTCAAAAGGTTCCTCTCAACCCAGGCCAAATGGTGTGCATGGAGATATACAGGTTTCTATCAGACAAATCTCCCAAGGCCTCTCTACCCTATTCTCATCTTGTGGCTCACATCCTAGAATTTTCCAATTAAATCTTTTGGGGATACAGAGAATAAGAAGTGCAAGCAGGTCACCTCCTCTACCCTGAAGAAAATAGGAATCATAGTGGCTGCTGCTGGAGGTGCCTCTGTCTCTCAATCCCAAGCCTCTCGTGCTCCTTCTTCCTCAGCTTAGCATGAGTCTGTTGAAGAAGAAGCTCAGTCAAAAAGAGCTCCTCCTCCTCCTCGTATTGCTACATCAAAGTCCTCCACATCTTCAAGGGAAACAGTTGAGGAGATCATATTCAGACTCTCAGCTGAATTCAACTTTGCCTGGGAAGCTCAGAAAGCATACTTGATGAAACCTATCCAAGAGCTTCAGGCACAAGTTAGGAATTTGGAAGACAGCATCTGCCTTGTCCCAGAAAATATTAAGCAAAGGGCAGCTACTCCTCACTCACCAGGTACATCATCACCCAACCTCTCCCCTTCTCACCACTTTCACTCCCCTATTCACCATCCTTCATCACCCATCCACTCCCAAAACCAATCCTCTACTCACTCTCAACCTAGCCAACGCCCTTCTCCTACCCAAACCCACCACTCTTCCAATCCAGAAACCAGCCAAGTCCAAACTACTCAGGAAATCCCTATCGCTAGCCCCTCTCCTAGCGATAACCGCCACTCCTATATCCCATCACCTCCAGAAACCCCTATAGCTAACCCTTCCCCTAGCGCAAGCCACCACACCCAAGTCCAAACACCTCCAGAAACCACTATCTCTAATCCCTCCATTAGTGATAGCGCCCCTATAACTCCTCTCCCTACCACCACCACTAGCGCTACTCACATTCCAACCCTTCCACCAAATCTTGGCCTAACCCTTTTCCCTGATAATGATGATGACAAAAAGGGGGAGAAAGATAATAATGCTTTCATGGATGCTGAAGAGGTTGAGGAAGTTGTCAGAGGGATAGCTTGCACTTACATGGAGTTTGAGGACCATAGAACCCCTCTTCCTCAAGAACCTCTGACTCAAGCTACTCAAGCTTCTGATACTGCTCATGCTACTCCTCCTCCTCAAAAAGAAAAAGAAGGACCTTCTTAACCTTCTCAAATTCCTAATACTCCAAAAGTGGACTTTCTTGCAGAGGCAGCTTTGATTGCAGAGAAGCATGGGGTTCCTCCAAGTGTTCTATTTAAAGAGCCAGTTCCAGTCTCAGTCATTCCTCTAGAAGCTAATGTTGGTATAATAATTGGAGACAAACCTAGCACTAGAGATAAAGTTAAAGATAATATTTAGAAGATGCTAATGCTTGAGGCTGAGAAGAACAAGAGCAAGATTTCAGCTGAAGGGTTGCAAGGGCAAAGGACCAAAAGGAAAGCCAGAGAAGATATCTCTTTCAAGGTTATACCTAAGGCTTCTCCTGAGGCTCCTAAGGAAAGGGCTCAAAGGATCAAGATGGTGGCTCCTAAGAGAGGTCAAGCATCTGAAAAGCCAGCTCCTCCTCCTAAGCTGTCAAAAGAAGAAAAGAAGACTCTTGCTGAAACCTTGAGGAAAAAGAAGGATGATTTTGCTAAGGCTATGAAGGAAGCAGCTGAGGAAAAGAAAAAGGCAGAAAGAGTGGTTGCTGCCAAAGCTAAGAAAGATGCTGCAGAGGCAAAGAAAAAGGCTCAGAAAGAGGATGTAGAGAAAAGAAAAGAAATTGTTCAAGGAAAGAAAGCATGGGTATACAAGAGGAGATTTCACAAGAACAAGACTACCAAGTCTAAGGGTGCCAAGCCTAAGGCTGCCTTCAAGACTGTCTCTATTTCTGAACCCATTCAGAAGGATGTTGTTTTGTTTGTAAAGCTAAATAAAAATTACTCGCCTTAATTCATGCTTTGTATATGCTTTATCCTATACATACTTTTACTTATGTTTTGTCATCATCAAAAAGGGGGAGAATGTTAGAATCTTAAGCTTTGATGAGGACTGGACCTATAGATAGCATAAGTAAAAATGAACAAACAACATATAACTTAGTCTGGAATGAATTGTGAAAAGAACCATAATGACTAGGTAAAAGAGTGTAGGTTACCTGAAACATTGAACATGTAAAATCCTATAGGTAACAGATTCTCTATCACTGGTAGAATGAGTGGAGCTAACCTAACTCAGCAAAGAACAATAGATCACTATCGCTATAATATGTCTCTATCGCTAAGGCCCATTTAAATAACATGGATATCACAAAGGGTAAAATGTTAGATCAGCTAGCAAAGTTATCTAGCGATAACACAGTTGCTAGCGATATCATGATCAGCTATCGATAATAGAATAATTGAAAGAAAGACAATCAGATAGCTAAGACAATTGCTAGCGATAACGTAGTTTGCTATCGATAGAGAAACACTTGTTCAAATAACTTAGATAATCAGATAGCAAATCCATTGAGCTAATAAAAGTCACTAGCGATAACGAAGTTAGCTATCGATAGAGAAATACCTGCTGAAATAACTTATAGCTAATACATTGCCTTTATTATTGAGCTAATGAAATACACTAGCGGTAACACCTACTCTGCTTATTTTAGCTAACAGCTTAAGTGCATGATTTACACTGTTAAGCTAGTGATAGCCATGAATGCTAGCGCTACAGAAAAAGCTGCTATGCAAGTACAATGTTGCAGGTTATCGTTACTCACAGTCTCCATCTCTCTTAGCTCATCCTCTGCAATATTAATAGAAGCAAGAGAAGAAAGTTGAAAAAGACAAATAATAGCATAAGCTGTCAACGGCTAGTTCCAAGCTTCTAACGGATAGAAATCTATCAGACCATATATGAGGATCTGAAGACATCAGGAACAGGAAGACGAAAAAATGACGATAGAACAATGATGAGATGAAAAACAGAGGGTTCTGCAAAGATTACACAGAATAATAGAAAAACCCAAGTGAGCCCAGAAATGAAGAGATAATGATGAATCGAGTGCATTAGGAAAGTAGAGCTAGAGCACACATTGTTCAAATTGATAAGCTCTAGAATCTGTATTTCATCATATATCCATTATGTACTTCAGTGCGTAACAAAATCCACTTCTTAGAGAGAAGCAAGCTTTCATTGTAATCATTATGTATTTATGAGCGATACTCAAGATTGGGAGATCTTGAGTGGGTAACAGATTGTATCCTTACAAGTAGTAAGGGGGAGCATTTAGAGGGAATCTAAAGCTCGGTTGAAAAGGTTAGCAGGTGAACCCATGTTGTAAAACCTATGGTAAAGGCTTCACAAGTGCCTGGCTAAACTTGTGGGTTTGTAAGGTTTCTCTTGTGCCCGGTTTAAACAAGAGGGTAGTGATTTGAAAATCTCAGGTGAAGCCTGAGGACTGGACGTAGGTCAAGGGAATTGACCGAACCAGGATAAATCTCTGTTTGCATCTCTTCTTACCGTAACTCTCATACTTTCCAGCATATCTCACTTGCATGTATTTCATAGTTTGAAAGACTTTCAATGATAAACAGAAAAGGTTTTTGAATATTGATTATAGTGTTCATTGTGACTCTGAAAGGAAATTAAGAAAGCTTTATTCTATCACCCAATTCACCCCCCTCTTGGGTGACAGCTAGTATTTACATGGATAAGTAACAAGAACAGTTTGAAGTGGTGTGTTAAAATTTAATACTTTAGATGGTAACCGATTGACCAAATGGGTTGCAGTAAGAATAACATCCCCCAAAAATGATTTGGCACATTATTTTCAAACATAAGAGCCCTAGATACTTCAAGAAGATGGCGATTCTTTCTTTTAGAAACACCATTTTGCTGAGGTGAATAGACACATGATGTTTGATGATGTATGCCTGATTGCACCATACTTTTATACACTTTTCATTGATAAAATCAGTAGATTATTGCATGTTCTTGGGGTAATTGCACCTAATTAGGGTAATTTCGGACTTTTGCACACTTTGTTGGAAGTTATTCTAGTCAAGGGCAATTTGGGCATAATTAGCATAAATTATTGTTGACCTATTTTCATGAACATTTGATGCTACCTCTGGCTTGATTTTACTTGTAGATCATAGAAGAAGCATGCCCAAATTTAGGAGCCAAGTTGCAGCGAAGAAGTCGAGGCGGAGCAGAAGAAGGAAGCGAAGAGAGAAACAGAATCAATAACGCCGCGGCGAACTGACGGCGAAAAAGAAAAGAAGAGGCAGAACCAGTGTGAGTTCGCCGTGGGTTTCGCCGCGGCGAACTAACGGCGAACTCCCCAGCAAATTCCAGAACAAACATGAGCTCGCCGTGGCTCTCGCCGCGGCGAGCCCACGGCGAAGTGCCCAGTATCTGCGAAATCTGACGCGATTTTAGGGTCTCTGAGGGATTATAAATAGTTTCTAACACCCGAAAATCCTCTCCCTAAGCTTCCTCAGCACGAAATACACTCCCTCTCCTAGGGTTCCCTTCCATTCCTTCATTCCCCACTCATTTCCACCTCCATCTTCATCTTCCACCTTCTTCCACCCTCTTCTTCCATGGATTTTCGGATGGAGCTTCTTCTTGGGGTTCCTCTTGGAGTTTCTATGTCAGAGTGAGGAGCTTTTCATCTCTTGAGGATGGGTTGATGGTGTTTCAAGCACAGCAAATTCCAGAACAAACATGAGCTCGCCGTGGCTCTCGCCGCGGCGATCCCACGGCGAAGTGCCCAGTATCTGCGAAATCTGACGTGATTTTAGGGTCTCTGAGGGATTATAAATAGTTTCTAACACCCGAAAATCCTCTCCCTAAGCTTCCTCAGGTCCGAAAACCAGCCCTCTCCTAGGGTTCCTCTTGTTCTTCTTCATTCCTCACTCAAATCCTCTCATCCCCACTCATTTCCACCTCCATTATTGCGATTTTCTTGTTCTTTCTCCTTCCACCTTCCATTTCCACACCACATTTCCTTCTATCTTCTTCATTCATGGAAGCTATCATCATGGGTCCTCTTGGGCACGAGTTTGAAGACATGAGAGGCTAAGTTCTTGGTGCTTTGGTGGTGTGAAGGTGGCTCTAGCTTCATGAACCAACATAGGGGAGTTTCTAGTTTACAATTTCTTATTTCCTTTGTATTTGGCTTATACTCTTTTGTATTGGTCTTGTATTTGGATTTAAGACTTGGGATATGTGGTTGCTATCTATGTTTGTGAACTATATTGTGTATGCTTTGAATTGAATGTGATTGAGATACAATTTCCTATCTACTTGTGGTTGTATTCTTGGTTTTAGCCATTTTAGTGGTTGCTAGTGGTTATAGTCAATTTCTTCCATGCATGATGATGTGATTGCACTTTATGAGAGTTAAATTGCATTTGTTTCAAGGCATTTCACAAACCAAGTGGATCTTAACACTAACCCTAAGTAATGGCTATGAAAGTGGCTGCTAGATTAGTCATTAATTAGGGCTAGTGGACCCCTAGTGGTTGCTTGGGGATCTTTCAATTAGACTTGGTAAATTAAACTCCCACTTATCATTTTGAAAGAAGCATTTGAGTCACCGAAGCACTACCAAAGCCCATTTTATAAAATCACCCCTAATCCAAACTCTTCTCACTTTTCACTTATTAATCTAAAACACCAAAAACAAGTAACTGCTTTTGTTAATAGCTTTAGTAAATGAATCTCCAAACCAAAACCCCCCAGACCTTTTTATTGTTTTAATTGCATTTAGTTAGCTTAGGTTGTTTAGAAGGACTCCTCAAGTGAAACGATCCGGGATTGTGCCACTTTACACAATCCTTGGTAATTATTGTGATTTTAACCCCAAGGCGTAAGGAAAAGGTAAAATCAATGCCTTTTTCAGATAAAAAATTTGAAGAATTAGAATTTAGGTATTCTCTACCATTATCAGTTCTTAAGATCTGTATTGAGGTATTAAATTGAGTTTTGATAAAGGCATAAAACTTGTGACATATGGAAAACACTGCAGTTTTATCATTCATAAGAAAAACCCAAGTTAGACGAGTATGATCGTCTATAAAAGTAATAAACCAGCGAGCATTAGAATTTGTTGAAACCTTAGAAGGTCCCAAAATATCACTATGAATAAGATTAAAGGGTTTGGATGGCTTATAAGGTTGTCTAGGATAAGAATTCCGGACCTATTTTGCAAGATAACAAGTGTCACAATGAAATTCAGCCATAGTTTTATTTGAAATAGTAGGGAACAAGATTTGCATATATCCTAAGTTAGGGTGGCCTAACCTAGAATGCCATATTTTTAGTTCATTCAAGGTAAAATTGGCTGAAACAGAACAACAAGTTTATTTCAATGAAGAGTCTTGTAGATAATATAGCCCATTCCACACCTTAGCAATTCCAATCATCTTCTCCGATGCCAAGTCCTGGAAACAACAACTACTTTTGTCAAATGAAACACAACAGTTTGAGTGTTCTGGAACTTGTTTAACAAATAGGAGGTTGCTTTCAATATCAGGAACATATAAAACATCATATATAATAATATCATTAATTTTTGCAGTTCCTATTCCCTGAACTTTAGCAAATTGTCCATTAGCTACTTCTACCTTTTTGTGTTCAGTTTGAGAGAAAAAATTATAAAGTAATTCCTTAGACTAGTGATATGATGTGTTGCTCTAGAATTAATAATTCAGATTTTTTCAGATCTGACTGAGCTTTTAAATGCTTGTGATAAAAATATACCTGCCCTGGCAAGAGTCACAGAAGGATTAGATGTAGTAGGATTTTCATTAGGGTTGATAGAGTGTTTCTCCAGAAGCTTTTTGAGGATTTCTAGTTCATCTTGACTGAGAGTTGTTTCCTTTGGAGTTGCAGATCTAGCTAGAAAGCTTTTTCCACCATTTTTCCCTTCAGTTTGGCACTTGGAGGCCTACCATAGAGCTTCCAACATTCCTCATGTATGTGACCATTTTTGTTACAATGGTCACACCTCTTTTTAGGTTTATGGGCATCTTGGCAACCATGGGCAGTAAAGCCTGCAGGGATATTAGTGTTGGAAAAGGGAATAGTAATAGGGACAGTCAATACCTTTCTACTTTCCTAAAATTTAATCATGTTGAAAGCTTCTTGCATGGTGGGTAGTGGCTTGTTACTCATCAAACGTCCTCTAATGTCTTCGAAAGACTCATGAAGACCTAGGAGAAATTGATAGCATTGATCTTGATCCACCAGTTTTTTGAAGTAGGTTGTTGCAGCAGGACTAGGCCATTCATGAGTCTCATATAGATCAAGTTAATGCCATAACTTCATGAGAGCAGTGTAATATAGAGTGACAGGTTTGTCCTATTGAGTCATGCCGTGAAGTTGTAGTTTTACTTGATATAATGCAACTGTTTTGTCTATATCTGAGTAGGTGATCGTGGCTGAATCCCATATCTCCTTAGCCGTGGATGCAAGGAGATAATTTTCCCCGATGTCAGGCATCATGGAGTTGACAAGCCAGGCCATAACAAGATTATTTTCTGCACACCAGGTAGCATATGACGCATCAGTGGGCGCTGGAGGATTTTGCATAATAAATTTCTCCTTGTTTCAACCCCTAATGAACATGAGAGCATGCCACGACTACTGCAAATAATTGTTTTCGTTGAGGCGATGTGTTGTGGGCACTTGTGTGAACCCATCGGCAATTGTGGGGTGTAATCCCACCTATGAAGTGTTCCTAGCCATCCCAGTATTGGTGTTAGCCGAGTCTGGTTGTAGGGTGGAAGAACCACCTTCTGCTGTGAAAAAGCACCCCTGCAGAGCGTCTTTGAATGACATGGGGAGCCTTAAAGCTCTGATACCATGAAAGATTTTTTTGAATAATACTTGTTCTATATTGCTGAATAGAGATGCGTACAATTTATAGGAGGAGAAGGGACTATTTTCTAATAAATGATTATATGATCTTTGCCTAATTATGGTCTGATCATATCCCCTAATTTCCTCTCGAAATCAGGGACTACAATCAACATTTATGAGGATCAGATTATGAATATAATATGACCTTTATATTAGCATTTATGAGGTCAGATTATGTTTATAATCTGACCGTTATACATACTATAATTAGAATAAAATTAGGTTAAAACTAAATGGGCTTGTAATCAAGCCCATATTCTCACAGCCACAGCATTGCATATCTGCATTGGAAATAAGAGTGACAATTTTATTTTCATTTGGTTAGGACTTCCTCAAGGGAGATGATGACAATCTTCAAGCAAAACTTCCAGAAAATTGTTTACTTGATAATAAACAACAACAATTTAGTTAGTTATCTAAGGATAGCAATGTTCAGGGAGTAATTAAAAAAGGGTCTCCAAGCATTGCCCAACTTTTTGTCAACAAAAGAGGATTGAGAAATCAAAATTCTCAAAATTGTTCCAATAATAAGATCAAAGATCACACTAATTTGAGAGTCAAAAGTTATTTATCTATGATGATGTATACATGAGTCATCAATCTTGTCACATAAGCCTTAATTGTTATAAGGAATAACAAAACATGTAGACTCATGCAAACAGCGGCATTGTCAAATTTAATAAGCAGCTAACCATACAGACACAATCCATATATTGGAAAATACGCGCTTGAGAATAGGACAGGACAAGAGGAACAAAGTTACTTGGACTAATAGAATGGCTGCTAAACGTGCAGCAACGTTATCTGATGATTTCTCGCACTCCCTCCACATCAAATTTTGAGCGGGCAGATCTCCATATCTAATTATGCAAAAATTACAAGTAAAAAATCATTTGTGACAAATGTTTAAAAAAACAAAGCGTAAAGTGCCAGCTGCCCTTATACATGAAGATCAAATAAAGTAATCTCAATACATGCCTAATCCTGACAAAAACCCATGAGGTTCATCAAAGCTAACTTTAACAACAAAAAGGCCGTAACTTGCACTAATTCATCAAATACTTTAAAATCAACAGGACCAAGTGAAGTGGAATGAATTATGTTCCCAAGTTAGAGTTCTTAATTGAAAGTTATAAAAAATTCACTGATAACTTAAAAAAACAAAGAGATGCCTTAGCCTCACAAACATGATTCAATCCACCATTTTGGGCAAGCAAAAAACTATCTCACAAAGCAAAGAAAAAACTAACCAGATGGGATTTTTGGGGTCGGGCAGGTCGAGCGGGAGGTGTGAATTGCCCAAAAGGTAGGTTTTCGTGGTGCCATCTGGTGTATACAAGATGAGAGAGTTGAGACTTTATGAAGGGATCACTGGTAGAAAGAATCAACAAGCCCAACTCAGCCAATTAAGAAGCTTTTCTGATTCAGGCATCAATCTCGTCGGCAACAAAAGATGAAGTAGAAAGAAGGTGAGGTTGAGGACCATTAGGTCCCTAATTGTGATTCTCCTTGAGAGGATTTTGCCTCCATGCTTGAAGACTTAACCAAGGTGAGGAATTGAGAGACGAAGAGGAAGAAGAAAAACTTGTGGGTTTGAAATCGAAAGACAAAGGAAGCCCTCCTGGTGGACCGCTGCCAAGTAAGCCGACGAACCCTCCCTCAAACAAATCATCGAATCTAACGATGACAGAGACATCGACGCTATCGACACCGACGGCCGAACCATGCATCAAAACCCTAACAAACTCTGGCGCCAATCTTGACCATAAAGACAATTCTGGTGGTTTAACGGCTCTTCACATGGCTGCTGGCTACATAGGGCCAGGCGTAGTGAAGCTTCTGGTAGATCTGTGAGAGATGGAGATGGAATAGCTTTGTAAGAGATGAAGAAGGCATAAGGCCCTATTTGGTATGATGGAATTGACCCCATGGAAATGAATATGTAATTGGATTCCATATGTTTAGATTGTTTGGTACAAATCCAAGAGCTTAGAATTGGCTTTCATATGGAATCCAAGTGAGGCAAATTTCATTAATTGGCTTCCATACCAAAAGCTAAGTTTTGCAATTCCACCTCCCCATTTCTCAAAAATGCCCTCTCTCCCCATCGACGTTACCTTCTCCCTATCACCACCACCACCACCACCATAGGTGACCTCAAACCAACTGTCAACGACTTCCTTCACCACCGCCGGTGACCTCCAAACCCCCACTAACAACCTCCATACACACCACCGAAAGCGATATTGATGATGATGAACAAAGTAGAAGATGACAACAATGAGGGTGCAAGGTTCGTAGCGCTGGCGACTTATCTCCTTTTCCATCTTCGTCTGTCTTCTCCACTACCTAGATCGACGTCTTCTGCTGTAAGTCGATCGTGGCCTCCTTTCAAGAAGATGCTTGACCAATAGCGGTGACAGGATGGGGATGCTTGTCCATTCAACTTCTAGATCTTGTTTCAGCGTTGGCAAGAATGTTTTTTTCACTGGGATTTATGTTTGATTTGAGTTTGGTAGGATATGGTAGTGTTGGCCGGTGGTGTGGACTACAGAATCGAAGGAGGAAGAGAGGTGAACTGAAGATGATGATTTGACTGTAAAATCAAAGGAGGAAGGGAGGTGAAGATGATGATTTGGGTTTGGCTTTTTTTTAATCAGAAGCTGGTATTTGGATTGAGTTTTAGTTTTTTGTTCTTGTGTATATGAGATATTTTCGATGTTCTCTGGGAAAGTAGGAAGAAGATAATGATTTGGGTTTTCATTTATTTTTTTATTTTAGAAGGGTATTTTGGTATTTTCTATTGAAAATTATGTTAGATTCCATGAGCATACCAAACACACTTTTCAATTCCATATCCACCTCCATTTCCATATCCATATCCATTTCCATTTCCATCAAAATCAATTCCAGTGTACCAAACGAGTCCTAAGGGTTTGTGAGACGGCGAAATAGGAAGAGGGAAAATCCAGGGATTTTGGAAAACCCTTAGGTTATCTATTTTGTAAAAAAATTACACTTCTGGAAGCTCTTATAAGTACTGGGATAGGCAATAAAATTTTTTTAAATAAATAAACAAATGCCTATCCTGGCACTTATTCAAATAAGTGCTGCATTTATGCCTAACCCAGCGCTTATTGGGCATTCAAAATTTAAAGCGCCGCCTATGTGGTGCTGTGTTAGGCCCTTTTTGTAGTAGTGAATTAATAAGGTTTATCACCTTCATACATAATGTAAATTTGAAACAATTGTTATGCAATTATTTGTATATGATCAATGATATGGAACGAAACTGCTATCTGGGGTGGATATATAATCCTGTAAAGGCTCTTTTCCCTTCCACTGCCTTGGTGCATATATATCACCATCAAGACCTATATTTTCATATAATATATAGATAATAAATTAATAGCTATGCTTTTATGTAATTACATAGCGTCTCTCACATTCCTATAATATTATATATATGTTTTTACCCTTCCCATCCTTATCCTTTTAGTCAAACCAAAATTCCTTTCTATTAATCAACCAAGATTAACTCAATCACTTTTATAAAAAAAAATAGATTAACTCAATCACTTATTCAACCTTCAAGGATCTAAAACAAGCCATTTCAAACAAATTCATACTTCAATCATTACAATGCATTAGATGAAAACTTAAACCAATAAGATTCAACCCTAATTTCAATTTAAGTTACTAATTCCAACAAACCCCATTCATTTTTGTAAACCTTGGACAACTTTAAGTAATATTGTATTTGCTTGAATAAAATCTAAGATAATTATTTAGCATTTAGATATACCAATGAGTGATACCTCTTCCATCTAATCCTCAATTCTGAGAACTCTGTACCCAATCATAACCTTGTCTCCAGCTTTAAGGACATTATATTTCCTGTTTACAAATGATCACATATCCCTAGTAATTTTAAGTTATCATTGTTGACATTTTAGAACCGAAATCTTGACTTATGAGCCCGTCATAATTATTTGGACATCCAAGCTTTTATCAACATCCAGAAAAATCAACAATCAACAAGCTCAATTAGTTTCTTTCCAATTAGACTTAATCCTTTAATAATTTAAGATCACAGAAGTAACATATACCACCATTTGAAATTCCTTAATCACTCCACTTTCATATATATTTCAAAAACTAAATCTTTACATACTTACTTCCAAAACCTGTAAAAATTGTTAGGTTTATGTCGGAAATACACGAGTACTTGGAAAAAAACAATAAACTGAAGAAACAACCTTTGATCCTTTGTTCCGGTTAATCTAGAAAAACTAAACAACATCATATACTAATAACATTTTCCCCTTTTATACCCCAAAACAAAAATCAATATATAAAACTCCATTCAGCTTTCAAAAACCTTTACAAGGGTTAATGAAGGTTCAATTCAAAAATGCTTTATGGACTTCATCACTTTCACCAATATCCAATTCTAAAATTCTATTTCAAAGCATTCTTAATCCAAATGATTAGAACTTGCAATTCTAACGCTAACTTGTCGAATATAATAATAGAGCACCCCTTCATCACTTATTTTAATATCACGGCTCAAAATCTCATCTCACCATCATCATCATCAGTAACATGATATTAACTTAACCTTCTCCTAGAAAATATCTCGATTAACTACATTGTATTCATTACCACAGAAAATGCATGTAGCAGTGCTTTTTTGACCCAGTAGCGGCGCTTCATGAGCGCTGCTATAGCCAGCTCCGCGATAGGCCAAATGACCTATAGAGGCGCTTATAGGCTAACCTAAAAAGGCGGTTTGGCCATTTAGTTTAAAAAAATAAAGCAAAGGCCTAAAGCGGCGCTTTACATGTATAAATGCCACTATAGGTTGCCTATCCCAACGCTTATAGCTTAGTAAGCCCTGGGATAGGCCATTTAAGTTCAATAAAAAAAATTCAATGCCGAGCCTATAGCAGCGCTTATAAATAAAAAGCACGCTAAAAGCATTGATGTAGGATTTATTTTTTCAAAAAAATACCATTTTTAATTTTTATCCCTGCATCAATTCAAAAATTGCATACATTTTCCAAAGCATATATACACCAAAAACCATTTATCCAGAGATCAAATACATTTAAAGCAAACATTCTAATTAATTAACTACTATATATTACAAGGTAAATACTATTTAAAGAAAAATAAACAACTAAATAAATTAGAAAGGACAATGGACAACTAAGTAAATTAGAACATGTAAATTCACCAGGAGATCCTGCCTTAACATACAGACATCCTTCACCACCCTCAAACCCTCCTCCCTCAACTTCTCAACCATCACCATCAATGGCCAAAACCCGTGGAAGTGCATCCAAGTCTCAAGGGAAAATCCCTCTACAGTTCGAGTCAGAGAACTCATCTCAGGGGATACCGAAGTCCCCATTGATTCATCCTTTGCTCAGGGTCCTATTGAAGATGCATCAGAAGATATCCAAAGGAGATCTTTGCAACAAAGATGTGGATTTATGGATATTGCTTATCTGGAGAAAAAAGGCTATCATGTGTCTAAATGGTTGGAGCATATAAGTAGTGGATAGGTATCAAAAATCACTACAATGAGAAGGTCATCAAGGCATTCTATTCAAATTTGAAGATCTCCACTGTTGAATCTGAAGGAAATCTCTCAGGGATCACTGTTTCCTCTCAAGTTAGAGGGAAGAAATTCTCATTTGACTGGACAGACTTGAACAAATGGTTTCACATGGACAAGCCTGGCATGGAAGAATACAACACCTGGCAAGAGAAAGAAAAATACTCTAATGAAGACCTCAAAAAGATTTATAATCCTGATAGTCCAATAGAGGGAAATCTCAACTTGCTCAACTACCGCCTACCTACAGAGTCATCCATTATGCATACTCCAGATGTGTGGTCAATAAGGCAGGAAATTTCTCACTCATTCTTGAGATTGATAACCCCATCTTGCCCATGTTGATCACCAAGACTCCATTCAATCCTGGCTAACTAATTTGTGAAGAATTGCTGAGGTTTTAGAAGACCAAGACAGTCAAGACTCCTCTCCCTTTCACTCAACTTATCTCCTTCATCCTATGTAGCAACAATATCTTTTGGCTTGAAGATGATCAGAATAAGGAGCCCCCTAGATGCGATCTGACTACCCTAAAGAAAATGGGTTTGCATCCTTTTGGTAAAAGTCACATTCCTTTCATACCTCAACCAACAATTCATACTGATGAGGTCCACCCTCAAGAAGCTCCTGAACAAGAAGAAGTTCATCCTACAATCTCCCAATCCTCTGAGCATTCTGCATCAAAACCCATGGAACAGGAACAAGTAGCCCCTTCTCCACCAGTTCCTCTTTCACCAGCAACACCTGTGCCAGAAGGAGGAGCCCCTCTCCCTGCTAACATCATTGACCAACTGGTAGATAGAGTATCAGCTAGGGTTGTGGAATAAATATCTCTGGAGCACTAGGCCATGAAAGACAGACTATTGAAACAATTGGTGGCTGCTCTGAATGATTCTGTAGTCAAATCAGTTAAGGAGAGCACTCTGACAATCTTCATATTAAGCCAAGCTCCCAAATAAGGAAGTAACTGATCTCATTGATTCTCCTCTCAATTCCTGAATGGTAGTAGCTTTCGTTTGCCATTCTAGTGTGAGGATTTTCAGAATCTTAGATACTTGCTTAGCTTCTGAAATCCTCCTACCAAGAGTGATGAGATTGTTTATGAGATGAGTGAGTTTGATCTCCACCTCCCTAGTAGTCTCTGAATCTTCCATTTTGAAGAGATGAAATTCTGTGATTTGCTGCTCAGCTCTTTTGGTTTTTACTCCTGTTGTTCCTTCATGAGCAACCTCCAGAGTATCCCATATTTCTTTAGCTCTTTCAAGATGACATAATATGAAGTACTCCTTCTGACTCAGGACACTTTGCATAACTAGAATTGCCTTGCCATTCAGCTCCATGTTATCTTTATCATCATCTGTGAATTCTGCAGGTTGCTTAGGAACTTGAACTCCATTTTCTATCTTCATAGGAACAATGTCTCCATCTTCTATGATTTTCCACAGCATGTATTTGCTTGCTTTGACATATGTTCTCATCTTTATCTTCCAAAAGGTATAGTGATCTCCATTGAAGCCAAGAGGCTTGTTGATTGAGCTTCCTTCAAGGAGAATATTCTCATATCCTGCCATAGTGGATCTTTACTTCTCTTGATCGTTGGATCAATGAATTCTAAAAAGACCTGCTCTGATACCAAATGAAAGTGGCAGAAATGCACAAGAATGGGTGAATTGCGCTAATTAAAAATATAAGCAATGAGACATAAGGCTTATACTGGTTCAGCCCAACTCTTGGCTTACGTCTAGTTTTCTAACCTTCAGTTGGGTTCCACTAAAATCTTTAAGATTTAATTAGGCTCTTGATTGCCTTTACAAGTGATCCCTCAGTAAAAACTCTTACAAATCACTCCCCTTACAACTTGTAAGTTTACAACCTACTTTTAAGATCCCACTATCTTAAGAGTAATCCTCAATTAGAATGAGATTACAAAGACTTGTTTACTCAATGAACATATTTTGATACACACCAAAGTACAAAGATAATGAATGAATATAACAGAGAGTCGGTGAGTATTGAATGCAAGAAGATTGATAGCTTTAGAGTGTATTCGATCAATGACCTCACCAAATTCTTCACCAATGGCTTTTATAGATGTCTCTGGAATTTTGTCCGTTGGTGAGTTTATAGCCGTTGTGCATTTGATGTGGATGAGAGATGATAAATCTTCATGGAGTGTTGAGTTGATGATGTTCTTGTGCTGCATTAACTCCCTTGTACTAGGTTAGCTTCAGTTCTTCTCTCTTCATTAATTGATGAAAGCAAATCTAGTTTCAAACGGCTGAATTCTTGAATTTGTGTGAGTAACGTTAACTTCCTAAAATAGGTCTGACATACTCTGCATAAAAGACTAAACATTGTACTTTTGAAGCAAATCCATCGCCAGATCGATTATAAGGCTTTTTCGATCACTACCCCTGTTCTCTGATCATCACACATAGATCAGGCTTAGATTAGGACCTGCATCACTTGAACATGAAATTAGAGTGCAGTTCTAAAATGCCACGTCTAATCGATAACAGGGTACCCTGATCAATCATGCTTCATTGATTGAATAGGCTTAAGTTATATTGGCCTTCTTTCAGTTAATCCTAGACTTTCACAATCGATCACAGGTCACTCACATATTCTCTGATCGATTAGGTGACTATGATCGAATAGGCTAAGATCATTCTAGAGGTCTTTGAATTAAAACTTCTAGAGGTCTTTGAATTGCAACTAAGACTTCTTGATCGATCATAGGGGGTCCTGATCGATCATGTCTTTTCACTCGATCATGCTAAGATTACTAAGTTTGATTTCCAATTAAGTTCAAGCTTCTCTAATCGATCACAGAGCATCCTAATCGATTAGGCGGCCACACTTATAACTCATATTCATTCTAACCTTATCTTGATCGATCATAACCTTTGATTCTTAATTGATTATCTCTCCCTGATCGATTAGAAAATGACTTAGGATTTTTATCAAATTATTCTGAGTTCATTCCAGTTCTAAGTCTAGTCTTTCTTTATGCCTAAGTTATGTTTAGTTATCATCAAGACCCATTATTCTAACAGCTTGATATTTCCTCAAGTATTTGGATAAATACTTTTGGAAATTGGGATTGGTGAGTTGTATCATTACTTCTTGATTGCTGAGCGTTTAATTTTAAGAATCTTTTCTTTGCTTATCCCTTTCGTTACCCTTTCTTTCTGCATTACACTTGCTCCAATGGATTTATGAGGTAAAATTTTGTAGGGTACGCTTGAAGGCAAAATTTCTTATCAAGAAGATATGAGGTAAAATTTTGGGACCATACTGTTAGAATTTCTAGTTGGCTTGGTTTTGCTTCTTTTATATCTGCTCTTTTATAGAAACATGTAAAGAGAAGCATGTAACTTGCTCATCTGACTATTAGTTTTCTCTTTATAGATAGCATACTTTTTGGAGCCTAGTCATGATTGTCTTGTAGAATGCTTACCAACTTGCAAATTAGAAAGTAATTCTCTCATGTAAGTTTATTATGGCAGCCAAATTCTAGATTTCACTGTGAATAATGCGTTTCTAAACATGTAAATAACAAGTTAAACAATTTATATGGTAAACGAGTTAAGCAATTTTTATCCAATGCTTTAAGGGTTTGTAATTTTTGCTATTTGAAAATTAAAATGTGTTGTCTTTATTGTTGTCTTTTGATATTGGTGTTGTATTAATTGAGGAAGCATGATCATTTGTTGATCTGCAACATTTTAATAATTCAAGATTATTGATTGGAACACCTACTTTTGATCACAAGTGATGTTCACGTTTTCATGTGGTTTAGGAAAAAAACATCTACTTTTGCTACCATCTTATTTTGCATTACATTTGTATTTATGATTATTTGTAATTCAATTCTGGTAAATGAAATTGAATTTTAACTTTAGAGCAAGTGAATGAAAGATTTTCTGCCTTTTCGATGTAGCACAATTTGAGGCTAAAGAAAGTTGTAGTTAAAGGGTCGGTCGAACTTTGCTATGTAAATGTAGCAGATATTGATCACCAATTTCGGCTACTAGCTTGATTCATGGCATATCCCTGACTAACCTGTATGATATGACACCCAACCCTTTTTCCTTTAATCATCCTTGTTAAATAAGAATTACTCTTGCTTTATTTCATTGAACAGATCATGATGTGGTCGGCTGCATTGTAGTATATGAAAGAGGTAATAATAAATCATTAGGATAACTTTTTTTCACTTCATCTTTCATCGAGCATGCTAATGAGGCATAGGATGAGTCCAAGTGCATGCGATAGATTTGGAGAGGATAATATGATTTTTTTTTACAATGTAGAACCTCCCTCTGCAAAAAAAAATTAAAAAAAATAAAAAATAGATCTTTTCCTCTCATATGCTAATTTTGTTTTCTGGGTCAACTTCAATCAACTTCAGTAGAGGCAACATGGGATAGTATTAAAATATAAAATTATTTTTTTAAAAAAAATAACCTATCGTGACGTTTTTATGAGAAAGCACCGCAATAGGTGAATTTTTTTAAACACCCTTTTGTACATAAGTAAACTGCAATAGAAGAATAATTAAACACTAACCATTCAAAATGATTTATTTCATTAGTCTATCCCTATTTAAGCTTTTGAGAAGAAGTTGGAAAAGAGTTATTTGAATGTTTGAAAAAAATTGTTCATATTTGTTTTAATAGAATAAATTATCATGGATTAAAAGAAATTGTTTCTTGTGAGCACTTTTATCAGAGGAACTATGTAACACAAGGCGTTTACTACTTGTGGTGAAAAAATGGCAGGAAATACACAAGAGGGGGGTGAATTGTGTATCTTAAAAATCTGAATGAACTAAAACAAACACAAGGAATTTATACTGGTTCGGTCCTAACTCTGACCTACATCAGTTCCCTAACCTCTGTTGGGTTCCACTAGTGAATCAGGATTATAACAAGTTCCTGAATACCTTTACACCAGAGAATTTTCTCAGTAAGACCTCACTATCTCACCAAATTCTCTCCCCTTTATACTTTGTAAGATTACAACCCTTTCCTCTAGGATCCCAGTATCCCAAGGAAATCACACAAAGAAAGTGCTGATAGAATTACAAGCTTGCTCACTTAATTGAGCTGATATGATTACAATTTGAAGAACAACTGAGAGAACTCAAATTTGAATTGATTGCTGTAGGATTTTGTAGTTGGATAGCACTTAATTCTCTACCAACCAAGTTTAGGCTTCAAATGCTTTTATACTCCTTTTGAGTAAATGCCGGTTACTGAGTCTCTACTGCTTAGTCTGTTATAGCTGTTGTAGAGAGATGACTTCTTGAAGTTAATAGAGTGTTGATGATGATTTTGCACTTAATGCTCCAGAGTAGGTTTTGAGTTGCATTCTCTCTCTCTCTTTCTCTTCATTTCAGTGAAGTATGGTGATTGCGGAGTCAAGTATAAAGAGTAACGGCTCAAAGAGTAACAACTCACTGTTTATGTTTCTGTGTGTCCAACGTAAACTGCCTAAAATGGCAACAAGTACAGCTTCCAAATATAAAGTCAGTTAAACATGAGAAGAGAAATGAATTTGAAATTTTCATGTGCCAATCAATGGCCAGGTATGCCAATCGATTGCTGCCTCTGGTTCTCAATCAATTACCTTTAGATTGGTTCATATTGCTACCTACATCACTCGATGGATATGTCAGTTATTGAATAAAACATAAGGGTACCAATCGATTGCTTCATGTCAATCGATTATCTAAGATCCAATCGATTGCTTTTTCTTTGGTTTGAACTTCAATTCCAATTGATTACTCATTGATTGTTTATGTCAATCGATTGCCATTTCTACCTATTGATTGTCCATCTGAATGATTACTCGGAAATAGGAGCAAACAATTGATTGATCTTTCTTTCTATCGATTTAGACTCACCAATCGATAAGTAATTGATATGCCATCGATTGCTGAAGCTCAACTCCAGTTGATTGCCGATTTGAGCCTTCGATTTCTTAACTTAGTTTTTAAGAAACTGGTTTTCAAAATATTTTTCTAAGTTAAGATGTCATGATCCTACAGCCTAAGTCATATTTGGTTATCATCAAAATCTAGAGTTCAACACATGGTACCATTAGAGCTCTTCTTGGGCCAATACTTTGTTATATTCATTCCATAATTCCTTCTCAGTTTGCATCAGGTGTTGGCTATCTCTCCTTGATCTCGCTATCTCCACTCCTTCAATTCTTTTAAGGAGTTTGCGTTTCTTTGCTAGGATATTGCCTATTCAAGACTTTTTTCATTTCGCTATTTCCAAGGTAAAACGACTTATCTTATCAACCTAACCACCCTTACCCCAGCTTTGTTGAACAACATGAGTGAAATCCTCCTCGAGCAACCAAGCAGCTTGGCATTTAAAACGGTTATTTGATGATTGAGTGATATCCCTTGGAGATCCTCGAACAAGAATAGGTCTGTGATCAAATCCAAACTTACTCAAGTGGTAAGCTTTAGCAAGAGGAAATTTAACATCCCAGAGTTCATTGAAGAAAACCCAGTAAATGCGTTCTTTTAAGAGTTTTTTCCCAAGTGAAACAACCCCCCACATTCTCCGTCTCAATTACCTTAGCATTCTACAAAAACTCTCCAAATTGCTCCATTAATTTAAAGTTTGAGGCGGCTCCACCTTGCTTATCTTCTCTAGATAGGTAAGCATTAAAATCACCAAAAACCATCCAAGGCTCATGAATATTCTTACTTAGTTCAGAAAGATTGTTCCATAAGTCTTACCTTAGGGTCACATTTGGTTCTGCATAGACACTAGTAAGCAAAAATTTTTCTTGTGTCTCTTTATTAAAAACCTGAACATGGATAAATTGAGTAGTTGAAGAGAGGTAACCAATGGTCATACAGTCATCACACCACAAAATCCAAATTCCTCCCTGCATACCCAGTAGCTTCATATGGATTCATCGATTAAATCCCAACTTCCTTATTATTTTATCAGCTTTCAGCCCACTAACTCGAGTTTTGACAAGGACTATAGCATGTATATTCTTTCCTTCTAACATGTCCCTAACTCTAATAGGGAACAGATTTGAAGCAGCACCATAACAATTCCATGAAACAATATTAATAAAAATTTAATTAAATAAGAAAAGTGGCACCTCAAATCAAGCGGCCCCAACGGATCCTCTACCATGACCATTCCGTCACAAATCCTATTAGACTAAATTTTGGTTGATTTTTGTATCAGTATTCTCTTGGCTCTTGATTTTCTGTCTCTTTCGGGTGTGGATTCTCTTAGCTGCAGGTTTCTTCTCATCTCTTAGAATCGTCATATCCTAGCCATTCAAACCATCTAGCCACTCACAAGGGAACACGTCATTCAGCTCTTAAAATTGCATGTGATCCGTCCCTCTAGCTATTGTTAGAATCTTAAGTTTTGATGAGGACTGGACCAATAGATAACATAAGTAAAACAGTCAGATAATGCATAACTTAGTCTGGAATAATTTGGGATAAAGAATTATAATAACCAAGTAATAGCTCTATCGCTAATATCCCTGTTATCGCTAATATGAGGGAGTTAAGTCAGTAAGCTCAAGCAGATCCCTATCGCAAGACTTCTCTCTATCGATATAGGCCACATAGATAACATGGATAATGCACTTAGGGAAAAATGTTAGATCAGCTAGCAGAATCAACTAGCGCTAATATTGTTACTAGCGATAGTAGGTTCTTCTATCAATAATAGAATACTAGATATAGTCATTCAGATAGCAAGACTTTGAACTAATGGCTTTAGCAATGTTTGCTAGCGATAGCAAGATAAGCTATCGATAGAACATCTTTTGTGAAATAACTTAGACATCAAATTAAGAGAGCTAATGGAAAATCCTATCGATAATACCTACTGGACTTCATATGATTACTTGTGTTTCAGCTAACAGCTTAAGTGCAGATTATACACTATGAAACTAGCGATAGCTAAGGATGCTAGCGCTAGTGAAAAAGCTGACATGCAAGTACAGTGGTAGGTAGCAGCAGATCATCGTCTCTCACAACTAATATCTCTCTTAGCTCACCATCTGCAACATTAAATGAGGCAAGAGAAGAATAGCATTTATTGCCAACGGTTAGAAGCTCTCAAGGACTACTTTCAAACGAACTCAAAGCTGAAAGAAAAGGGCAACGCTGCAAAGGATATAAAAACAGAGACTTAAAGCATTTATGAGATACACAACGAACTACAATGAATACATTTATTATACTCATCTACTACTTGCTTACAAGTGCTAAAAGCTTTTATTACTTTTAGAGTTTTTGTCTGTACTTCAGTGATTATCACAATCTGTTCATTTAGTGAACTTATTACCTACTGAAATCCTCTACTGTTTGAGGTTGTTTTGAAAGCTTGGTGCTTTAGAACAGGGTCATTTCCTTACAGTTGTAAGGGGGAGAGTTTAGAGGAAAGTCTAAATCTCTGTAAAGGTTGTCAGGTGAACCTGTTTTGTAAAACCTGTGTGTTAGTGGAACCCAACGAGGAGTTGGAGAACTGGACGTAGGCACTGTTGGCTGAACCAGTATAAAGATTGTTCTGATTTTAGTTTGTCATTTATTTTTGTAAGCACAATTCAGCCCCCTCTTGTGCATATTGCCATTCACATTTGGTATCAGAGCGGGTCTTCTCCTTATTGATTCCAACGAGTCAGAGAAGAAAAGATCAAATGGCAACTTTCGAGAACATCTTGCCTGAAGGAAGCTCCATCAATAAACCCCCTGGTTTTGATGGAAAACATTATACCTTTTGGAAGCTCAAAATGAAGATCTATATTAAGGCCAATGGGTATAAACTATGGAAAATCATAGAAGAAGGAGACATTGTTCCTATAGGCGTTCTAGGCCAACCTAAGAGTGAAAATGAGTTTACTCATGAGGACTTTGCTGATCTCGAGCTAAACAGCAAGGCAATTCTTATGATCCAGAGCGCTCTTAGTCAAACAAAATTTTTCAGAATCAGCCACTTAGACACTGCCAAAGAAATGTGGGAAGCCTTACAGATTGCGCATGAAGAAACTACTGGAGTAAAGGACAGAAGGGTTGAAATGCTTGTCGAAGAATTTCACAAATTTGAAATGTTGGAAGGAGAAAATATCAGAGACCTGGAAATCAGATTCACTTATCTCATCAACAATCTTGCTGCGCTTGGAAGAAAAATTTCAGAAAAGGAGCAAGTTAACAAGATTCTGAAGGTATTGAAAGGAGATTGGCTCATTAAGGTCACTGCTATTCAAGAGATGCAGGGAGAATCAACCAAATCTATTACGGCTTTTTTTGGCAGCCTCACAGACTGTGAGCCAACCTTAATAGCCCAAAGGGAATCCCTTGGAAATACCAAGAAGAAATCTCTTACCCTAGCTGTGTCTGAAAAGGATGATGATGATGATGAAGATGAGGAACTTGATGATGAAGACATGGCTCTTATGGTTAGAAAGCTCCAGAAATTCTTCAAAAGGAAAGGAAGGTTCCAGAGAGGTGGTCCTAGCTTCAGAAATGACTCTCAGAAAGATAAAACTCCTGTATGCTATGAATGTAAGAAGCCTGGTCACTTCAAGGCTGAGTGCCCAAGCCTTCAAAGATTCAGAGAAAAGGAGAAAAAGAAGGAGAGATCATTTGGGAAGAAGAAAGCATATGTATCATCCATATGGGGTGATAGCTCATATGAAGAAGCTAGTGACAATGAAGAATGCGCCAATCTCTGTCTAGTTGCTCAAGAAGAGCTAAGTGATACTGAGGTATATGATTCTGAACCTACCTTTTCTGAACTTCAAAGCATGTATAATGAAATGCATATTGAGCTAATGAAACTTGCTAAAGAAGTTGTAGGATTGAGAAATGAGAATAAGGAACTCAAGAAAAATACTTTTACACCCAATATTCCACTTTCATTATCGATAGAAGAGCAGCTACCGATAACTCAAAATGAGCTATCGATAGCTAGTCCTCCATCAATAGCAATTCCTCCTTCAACAAAGTCTGACACCTGTTCTAATTGTGAGAAATTGTTGAAGGAGAAAGAAAAGCTTTCTACTGCTCTAGAAAAGTTTACAAAAGGTTCTGAAATGCTTGATATAATTTTGAAAAATCAAAAGGCATTTAGAAACAGACTGGTATTGGTTATGAGCCAAAACAGAAAGCTTCAAGAAAATGGGTAGAACCCAGGGTGAAACCATACTTAACATATTTTAGAAAATCATCTGAGTATGCCTCACCATATAGTTTCTGTAATTATTGCAATAAAAAGGGCCATACTCAATCCACCTGTAATCCTAGAAAACATGGTATTAGTAGTTCTTATAAGTGGGTTCCTAAAGGAACTTATGTGCCTAAGGTTTTCATAAACCAAGAGGCTAAGATTAATCCCAAAGGACCCAAGAAAGTTTGGGTACCTAAATCTGTTTAGTTTGTGCAGGTGTGCCTTAAAGCATCCAGTAAAAGAAAATGGTATATCGATAGTGGATGCTCAAGGCATATGACTGGGGATAAGGACAAATTCAACAACCTAGTGACAAAAGATGGAGCCAAAGTCAGCTTTGGAGGAAATCAAAGTGGGAAAATCACTGGAGTTTGAGAAGTTGGTCCTGTCAAGGATGTGTACCTAGTAGATGGTCTCTGCCACAACTTACTAAGTGTTAGCCAAAGAACTTATCATGGTAACTGGGTGATTTTTTATTCCAATGAATGTCTTATTGTTGATAAAAAGGACTTAGACATAAATAAGACTAATCTTAGGTGTAAATTAAAAGCAAATAGAAATGGTAATTTATACACCTTAGATCTATGCCAACAACTTGAAGACAAATGTTTTATTTCAAATGATGAAACTTGTTGGCTATGGCATAAGAGGCTAGCTCATGTAAACTTTGTTCAACTTGATAAGCTAGTCAAAAAGGAGCTAGTCATAGATATCCCTAGCTTTAGAACTAAGCATGATTTAATCTGTGAATCTTGTCAAAGGGGTAAACAAACAAAGTCTTCGTTTAAAACCAAGAAGACAGTTTCTACAAGTAGGCCATTGTAACTAATCCACATGGATTTAATTGGGCCTACAAGAGTGAAAAGGCTAGGTGGAAGTCTATACACTCTTGTTATTATGGATAACTATTCAAGGTTTACTTGAACTATGTTCCTTTCCTCTAAACATGAAACCTTTGATGCCTTTTGTGTGCTTGCTAAGAAATTGCAGAATGAAAAGGGAGTCAAGATTGTAGCAATCAGGACAGATCATGGAGGAGAGTTTGAAAACAAAGAATTCATGGAGCTATGTGATGAAAATGGCATTGATCACAACTTCTCTGCCCCTCGTACTCCTCAGCAAAATGGTGTGGTGGAAAGGAAGAATAGAGTGCTCACAGAAATGGCAAGAAGCATGCTGAATGAGAAAGAAGTGCCTCAAATGTTTTGGGCAGATGCAATGAGCACAACATGCTATATATCAAACAGAGCCTATATTAGAAAGGGAATGGAGAAGACGCCATATGAGCTATTCAAGGGAAGAAAGCCAAACATCAGCCATCTGAGAATCTTTGGGTCAAAGTGCTTCATTCACAACAATGGGAAGGTAAACTTAGGTAAATTCGACCCTAAATTTGACATTGACATATTCATTGTCTATTCAAACAGGAGTAAAGCATATAGAGTTTACAATAAAAGAAATCAAACTGTTGAAGAGTCAATGCATGTAGTATTTGATGAAATCCCTCATGAAAAACAAAGTGATGAAGAAAATGAAAAAATTTCAAAGTTTTTAAAACAGCAGCTATCGATAGCACCTCAGCCATCGATAGTAACTTTTGAAGAAAACGCCAAAGTTGATCAGAATGAAAATACTTCAAAATCTTTACAAAACCTATTGATAGCACCTCAGCCATCGATAGCGAATTCTGAAGAAAACGCTGAAGATGATCAAAATGATGCAAATGAGCTTCAACCTTCTGTAAGACATCTTAAGGATCATCCTTCTGATCAAATAATTGGTGAAATTTCAAAAGGAGTTAAAACCAGAAGGCAACTTCAAAATGAAATAGAATTTTCTGCCTTTATCTCTGAAGTTGAACCAACTTGTGTTGATGAAGCTCTTGCTAACTGCAAATGGATAGTTGCAATGCAAGAAGAGCTAAATCAATTCAAAAGAAATCAAGTTTGGGATTTAGTACCAAGACCTAGAAATCATCCTATCATTGGTACTAAATGGGTCTTCAAAAACAAACCTGATGAAGCTGGTCAAATTGTCAAAAATAAAGCCAGACTAGTTGCCAAAGGATATAACCAAGAAGAAGGCATTGATTATGAAGAAACTTTTGCTCCAGTTGCAAGGATTGAAGCAATAAGGATTCTTCTAGCTTTTGCATCCATCAAAAATATTAAACTTTATCAAATGGATGTTAAGAGTGCCTTTCTTAATGGATATATCAAAGAAGAGGTGTATGTTGAACAACCTCCTGGTTTTGAAGAAAACTCCAAGCCTGAACATGTTTATAAACTCAAGAAAGCTCTTTATGGTCTGAAACAAGCACCTAGAGCTTAGTATGAGAGACTTAGTGCTTTTCTACTGGAAAAAGGTCTTTCTAGAGGAAAATTAGATACTACCCTATTCATCATGCATAAAAATAAAAATATGCTTATAGTACAAATTTATGTTGATAATATTATCTTTGGAGCTACTAATGAAAATATGTGCAAAGAGTTTGCTAAGACAATGTAGGGTGAATTTGAAATGTCAATGATGGGAGAATTAACCTTCTTCCTAGGCCTGCAGATAAAGCAAATAAAGGATGGTATTTTTATCTCCCAAACCAAATATTGCAAAGAAATTATCAATAAGTTTGGGATGGAGCAATCTAAAGATGAGGACACTCCCATGAGTACCTCTGCCAGTTTGGATGCATATGCTAAAGGAAAAGAAATTAGCAAATCCCATTATAGAGGCATTATTGGTTTTTTACTTTACTTAACTGCTAGTAGGCCTGACATTCAATTCAGTGTAGGGATGTGTGCCAGATATCAAGCAAATCCAAAGGAATCTCATTTGACAAATGTAAAGAGGATCTTGAGATATTTGCAAGGAACCCAAGAGCTTGGGTTGTGGTATCCAAAGGAAACTCAAGAATATCTTCTTGCCTATTCTGATTCTGACCATGCAGGTTACAAGACAGACAAAAAGAGCACAAGTGGTCAATGTCAATTCCTTGGAGGCTGCTTGGTGTCATGGGCCAGCAAGAAGCAGAACTGTGTTTCCCTATCATCCACAGAGGTTGAATATATTGCAACAGCAAGTTGTTGTGCTCAAGTCCTATGGCTTAAGCATCAACTGAGAGATCTGGGCTTGGAATTCCCAGAAGTACCTATTCTCTGTGACAACACCACCACAATAAGCTTGGCCAAAAATCCAGTTCATCATTCCAGAACCAAGCATATTGATGTAAGACATCACTTCATAAGAGATCATGTTCAGAAGAAGGATGTCAGGGTGGAATTCATCTCAACTCATCTGCAACTTGCTGATATTTTCACCAAGCCTCTTGAACCAGACCAATTTGACTTCATAAGAAGAGAATTGGGGATGGTGGATCCCATTGAATTGTAAAAGTTCTGACCTATCCTTTCAATTAATGCTTGCTTTATTCATACTGATCAGATCACTAACTTAGGCATCAGAGTGCCAAATCTTAAGTTTTTGCAGGACTGACCTATCGATAGTAAGTATCACTATCGCTAACGTATGCAGGGGAATGCTAAGTTTGAGCAAAGATTGCCATCGCTAGCACAATGCACTTTCGATAGCAAAGTCAGCCATCGATAACTGGAAGGAGTAAGTGAAGCCAAGTCACTTGCTCAGCGTGGAAACTTACCTGCTAGCGATAATAGCTCATATTAGCGATAGTAAGTCACTTATCAGAATATGAAATGTTTACGAATGCGAAGCGTTCAGCGAACACCCTTCATTAATGGTAAACCCTAAACCCTAAACTCTTCATAAACTTAAGTCACTCGCATTTGCATTCATTTCACATTCATTCTCTTCTACTCCAAACATTCTCTAAGCATTCTCTCATACTCTCTCAAAACCCTAAAAACCCTAAAACCAGAAATGGCTAGAACCAAGGTACCCAGTGTTTCTAGCGATAACTCATCCTCTAAATCAGCTAGTAAAAGGTCTCGGCCTTAGAAGAGTGTCTCATTTTCAAAAGAAATTGCTGAACCTAACCCCAAACGTCAGAGAAAAACCAATGCTGACATACCCTACCTATCAGACCTCTCGAAGTCCCAAAGAAGTTCTTCGTAGAAAAGGGAACCCTAGATAGGCTGCTGTCTGGGTAGATTTAGAGTATTTCAAGCAACAAGGATTTGACTTAGACGCTTGGTTGCTGCCATACCAGAACTGGGTGAGTGTGAAAAACGAGTACAACGAAGAAGTCCTGAGATCTTTCTACTGAAACCTGAAAGCCATTCCAGTTTACAAGAAAAATCTTCTAAGGGACGTATCTTTTGAAGCCACTATCAGAGGGAGAGGTTTTGTGTTTGGTTGGTCTGCTATCAACAGAATCTTGGGGATCCATGGGGCAGACTACAACAAGTGGTATATGACTGAGCAATTTTCAGATGAGGAACTGGCTGAAATTTATGAGACTCCATCCAACAAGCCAGCCAGCATGCCAGTGCTCAACCGGATTCTTCATTATGTCTACACAAGAATCATGACACACAAGTCAGGAAATTTCAGTAGCTTTGCAAAGATTGATAATCCCTGGCTTGCAAACCTCATTCAGAAGATCCCTATCAACCCTGGCCAGATTGTGTGTATGGAGCTGTACAGATTTCTTTCTGACAAGTCTGCCAAGGCTCCTCTTCCCTATCCTCAGCTGATGTCTCTCATCCTTGAATTTTCAAAGATTAAATCCTTAGGGGATGGTAAGAATAAGAAATGCAAACAGGTTACAACCTCTACGTTGAAGAAAATGGGGATTCCTGTCAATGCTGGTAGAAGTCTCTCTGCTTCCCAATCTCAAGCCTCTCAAGCTCCATCTTCCTCAACTCGTCCTGAATCTGTTGAAGAAGAGGTTCAATCTCGATCTAGAAAGGCTCATCCTCCTCCTCCTCCTCCATCAAAGTCTTCATTCTTCTCCAAAGAGGCAGTAGAGGAAATAGTCTTTAGGCTCTCTACAGAGTTCAACTTTGCCTTAAAAGCTCAGAAGGAAGAATTGATGAAGCCTATCAGAGAGCTTCAGGCTCAAGTGAGGAATTTGGAAGATTGCCTCTGTATCCCTATGGATTTCCAGAAGAGAGCAGCATCATGTGAACAAAGAGGTACATCATCTCACCACCATTCTCCTTCTCCAACTCCCCTCCACTCCCAAAACCATTCTTCCTCCCCTTCTCACTATAGTTCACCTCCCTCTCCTACTCACATTTCTCCGAGAAATACTCAAGTCCAAACCCCTCCAGAAAGGCCTATCGATACCACACAACAGCCTATCGCTAACCCTCCCTCTCCTAAAACAAGCAAAGTCCCAACACCACCAGAAACCACTATCGATAACCCTTCCATCATCGCTAGCCATCAACCACCAAGCCCCCAAACTTCCAAACTCCCTACACCACCTGAGTCCCCTATCGCTCATCCCTCTCCTAGAGCTAGCCAACAACCTCCAAGTCCTCACACTACCACAGTTCCAATAGCACTTGAAACCACTATCGATAAACCCACCTCTAGTGTAACATCCCAAATTTTAGAAAATAGGAAATGAGGAATTATTTGATGCTTCAGGCAAGGTAACTCAAATATTAAAAAGCATTGATAAATAAATTTATGATATCAGATTTATTTTAATAATTTTTAAGACTTCTTTTATTTGATAAATGAGGAAAAATAGTTAGAAGATTAATTTTAATAAGGGGGATATCTAGAACCTAGAAGTATGGTTTGTTATTAAAGAGTCTTATAAATAAATTTTGGAACTAAAATATATCTAGTAAAATTATTTTGGGATAAGTTTCAGATTTAATTACAAATAGAAAATGGTAAATAAAATTACCATATAAGATAAAAATATGAAATAGGAAATATATGAGTAAGAAAATATTTAATATGATATAAGAATTTTATTTTAGAAAATTATTTTCAGAAAAAGGACTAAACTGAAAATAATAAAAGTTGGTTATAGGGATTAAAACGAAAAGAAGAAAGTCTTAGGGGGTTTGAAATTGAATTTTCCCCCTCATCTCTTATATAATACTCCCTCATCCCTTTCTCATCCGTCTTCCCTCTCTCTCCCCGATATGCTCCTCTGTTCCTCTTCCCCGTTCTCTGTTCCTTCGTCCTTCCAGTGACGGCGCCGGCGAGATTCCCGGCGATTGGCAGCTCCCGTGACGTCGGCAAGATCGCGTGAGAGCCTAGGTGAGCTTTCCCTTCTCATTCCCTATCTTCTCCCTCTGATTTGAACGATTTCTTTTGAGAGAGGTTCGATTTAGGGTTCGATTTCTGGGGGGTTTTAGAGCTTCAAAATCTAGGAAAATGAAGCTTAGGCTTCGAATAACAAACCCCAAGAACGAATTTGGGAAGGGAAGAGTGTTTGGTTGATTTTCTTCAAAACCCCAACTCGGATCACTGTTCATCCGACCCTATTTCCTCCGATTTCTAGAGTTTTGTTGCTTTAAAGCTTAATTAAACTTGTTTAGGAGTAATATTAATGCTATAACTGAATTTGTATGAATGTTCTTAGCTTCCCTGTTCTTGTTCTTCCCTTGGCCGAATTGTGTTCCTCTGTTCCGCCGAGCTTGTTCTTTTGTGTTCAGCCGATCCTTGTTCTTCCTTTGTATTATTAACGTTATAAGCATAAGAAAATGATGATGATATTGATGAAGTTGATTGTGTGAAATTTCTGCCCTTCTTCTTGTTCTTTTGTGTTCTGTTCGGCCAGGGAGTAAAAAGGGGCCATTGGTGTTTCATTTGGCTGGGATGTAAGCTGAAATTGCTTAATTGTGACCGCTTGATATTGTTGGTTTATTGTTCTTAATTCTCCCTGTTCTTGTTCTTGTTCTTGTTCTTTCTTGCTCTGGCCACTGGTTATTGGTAGGGAAAAGAGAAATTTGTGATATTTAATTGTCTCAAGATTGATGTTCAATTTGAATGGATGTTATTGCAACTTTGCTCTACTTTGTTGTGTTATTTGGCTGTTTAGTGACAAAGGAAGAGAATTAAAGTGGAATTTTGAGAATTATGACACTTTACTCTTGCTTAATTTTTGTATATAAGCTATGATTATATAAGGATGAAATCTGCAATTAAGTTTTTTGAAAATGATTTAGACTTGTAAAGGGTTCAAGGAGCTAAAGATGTTGTGTTTGTGATTTAGTTCATGGTTACCATTTTGTCTACTCTCCAAGTACTGCCTCTTGCATTTTATCAATCTTCAAGACTTGGTGGATTTTGGTTTTATTAATAACCGAATCGTAAGTAAGGAAATAAAAATGTTATGAGCTAAATTCTAGAAAATATTAACTCTAAATGGTAACGTTTGTGGTATATGATTACCTTGAATTAAAATGTTATTTTGTTCTTTGTTACCTATGACTTGATTTGGATTTCCTTCTTGAACCGTTGGTAAGTAATGACATTAATTGAGTAGGTATTAGGTTAATTAAATGAGAAGTATGAACTAATTATTATTGTGAGTTGTTCAGTAATTGATATATGTAAATTGTGTCTTATGAATAAATAAATAATGAGAGAAAGATAAGTGATTTATAATATAAAGTATGAAACAAGTATGTTACATATATTGTTTAAATGTCTTAGTTCAATTGAAGTAGTTATTTTGCTCCTTCCTATTGCTTAATATTGCTTATCATTGATTTTGATTCTCTTTTGTTCTTCTTTGTATTGATGACTTATTGCTGTAATGTTGGTGGTTAAAGGAAAGTAAAATTAGAATTGAATGGAAAATATCACTTTGTATGTTAAAGTTTTAGAATATTGTCCATTAATGAATTAATCTTCTTTTTGGGATTAATCGATGCTTGGTTGTAAGAAAGAGAAATTTATGACACTTGTTGCTTGTAATTAATTTTAAACCTCTTGTTCTTGTTAGTCCTGATTGTTTCTTGCTGCCAATGTTACTTGTGCAAGGTAATTATTTTAGTTTAAGTGAGTTAGTGATGTTGAAATCCTAAAGGTTTAGAAAGCTTAGTGGCTCTTAAAGTTAGGGAATTAAATTAAGGAAAAATAAGAAATAATCATTAAGATTCCTAATTTTATGGTTGACCAAAAGCAAAGGATAGTAATATAATGAAATAGATTTAGTGCTTTGATGTTTAAAGTTTTAATTTGAAATATGATGGTAAAATATTGTCAGCTGTACAAATTAAACTATAGAAATCAAAATGCTTAAACTCATTAATACGGTGACTTAAGAAATGTTAGTAATTAAAGTTATAAATAAAAGAAAATAAATAATATGTAAATTTGTACTCTTAAGGATTTAGAAAATGTAATGCTCCTTAAAATGACCATTCGTGAGGTAATTATTAGTCAAACATTGAGAATAAGAAATATTAATTGGAATAGATTAATTAGAAGTGCTCTTTAGATAGTAAATAGTCAAGTTTATTATAAATAAGATAAGTTATAGGTAATAATTATTAACGTGGAAGAAAAGTATAATCAATAGAAAATTTACTTTAAATCCATTAAATTTAATTAGGTAAAGTAAGTTATCATATATGTTAATATATGATGTAAGTTTAATTTAAAGTAATTAGGATGTTTTATGATTGTGTTTGTATATATATGTATTATTTGATAATTGTAAAATGCCTATGAATGGTTGTGTGATTAATAATTAAATCAGAGATTAAGGTTTAAGCATATATTAGAAAAGTAAGGGGTAGAGTTATAGGTAGTACCATAGGATCGTGAGAGACGCAGAATTATTATAAGTTAGTATATATGTATTAATTTATCTACATGTAATTATAGGAGAAATAGTAAGATTAGTACGCCAAGGCATCTGGAACAGCAGGATCCAGCGGATGGTTAAGTTTAAAGTTCAGGTAGCAGTTTATTTCAGTAACAATAAATTAAATTGCATGTATCATTTTGTAATTTCTGTTGCATATTGTTGGTAAGTTTTTATTCCTCAGAGGGAGTACTCCAGGCTTAGGTGGGTCGCTCCCCCTTTGCCAAACCAGTTAGTTATGGCCTTAAGTGCTATAACAAGAAATCCTGCAGGTAGAGCCTCCACTTGTTAACGAAAATATTGTTATCAGTGGTTGGTAGGTGCGGATCGCACATAGATTAATAGGGATATAACTATCATCATTTGGGCAGTTTTATGAAATGTATACATGTCAATATACATGCATGAGAATAAAGGTTAATGAGATAAACTGCGTTGAACTGCTGTTTTCAGAGAAGCTGGAGGATAGTAAGATAGCTAAGATAAGGCGGAAGTGCTGGAAGAAGATTAGACAAAGAAATTGGAATTATAAATTGAAAAATAAGGTAGTTGAATATTTTAGTAATGCCATTTGTATATGTTGTAAAATTAAATTATTAAAGGTATAGTAGAAAGTATAGATATTATAGTTGTATAAATTTTATAAAGGAACTTAAATTCCCTAAACACTATAAATTAAGAATAAATACCCTGAGAAGGTTAGCGTACCTTTAATTGTTTTATTAACCACTTTATTTTATAAGAGTTTTAAGTTACTCCAATTTGTCCGGAAAGCCCATTCCAACTGTCAGAAAGTTGGGATAATGTTTAAAAGAAAAAGTTTTAAATTTTGCCGTATTTTTGGGCTTCCGATATTGAAAAGTGGTTATAATTCAATTAAAATCGCTATAATATAGTAGAAAATTTTAGGGCGTTACATTTTGGTATCAGAGCAGAGGTTCTGGCATAGGTTAGCTAGAATACTTTGCTCATTAGTTAGTTATTTAAGGATACCATTAGAACACCTTTAGAATGCTATAGTTAGAAGCCTTGTCGATTAGATACATAGAAGACGATATTAGAATTCCCCTTGAAGTTGCCCAAAAGAAACCATTAGAATACTTTTAGAAAAAGTATATTCAAGATGTAAAGAAGCCAATTATTAACTTTCTTTTGAGGTCTGGTCTTGGTGAATTGACCGACTCAGAGTAAGTTGCCCTAGATAAGTTGGTTCAGCAGATTGGATTCTTAGGCATGCAGCTTACAGATACGAGGATAATAGGTGGTGGAAATAAATGATTTTGAAAGATTCAAGTCTAAGTTAAGCCCCATTTGATCGAAGTAAATGACCGGATAATAGTTATGTTTTATGCATTTGAGGAGATGTAACAAGTGAAATATAGATATTAGAAGTGAATTATGTTGACATTTTAGTGAAGGTGAATCAAAATTTTGACCCGATTCTAGATGTTGATGGCTTTAGGCTTGAATTTGGCACCCGTGATACCAATTTTTAAGGAATACTTTAGCATAAGAAGCCAGATCGGAGGAAGATTTTCCTTGAATATTAACGATAATTAGAGTGATTTTGACTATTGGGAAAAGTTTTACCCTAGAAAATAAAAGTTTACCCTAAAATTAGAAGATTAGTGAGCAAAAAGAAAGGTTAGAGTACTTATAAGCTCTTCAAATGAGAGATATAAGAGGTTTTATTGGAGTTATTGCGAAATTTTAGGAAAATATTTTTAATTTGGAAGAAGACTAAAGCAACAATTTCTCCCTTTTGCAAGATAAGAATAGGAAAATTATGGGCGGATTTGCGATTTTGAGAATTTATAATGTAGAAATCTAAGGTAAGTTCAATTTCTTGATGATAAAGACGATAATATTAATAGCTTTTGAATAAGATTTTCCAGAATAAATAGATTAGAAAGCTTTAACTATTATGAAATAGTCTAGAAGTTTGTTAAGTTTGATGCATTGAGAATGAATTATATGTTTAATAAAGGAACTGAGTTGAAATTTTCAATATTACTATTGAGATTAAGATTAGCGATTATATTATTTAAGATTCATTTTATTAATAACATGATATTTAAGAGTAATTGGAAGTGTGAATTTCGAATTATGGAAAAACCTTATGAAAGGTTACCAAGTCACAAGATATGGCATTTGTCAGATATAAAGCCAAAAGATTAATTACAGAACAGTTATTAAACAAAGCCTAGACAAGAGATAAGTTATGGCCAAAGAATATCCTTAACTGCATTGGTATTTGATTTTCCTACTATTGAAAAGAAGCCCTGGCCAGGCAAAAAGGGGAAAACCTTATACCAAAGCAGAGGGATGGAGTGGCCAAAAGTAACAGAAATAGATATAAGAAAATAAAGAAAAAGAGGATCACAATAGATCCAAGAGAAAGACAGGTTTACATGGGTGAGTGCGGGGGGCCGCGTGCCGTCATCCCTACCATGAGAAATGAGACCGTAAAGGGTGAGTGTGGGGCCCATAACCATGGGAGCATCCCTACCTAGAGCGGACAAAGAACCACAGTTAGATCCTAGAGGAAAATATAGAGATCGTAGTTAGATCTCATAGATACAGCAATATACGATAATTTTCATGATAGATTATGACCAAGAGAAATAAAAAGTAAAGCTTAGGTTCATTCAAGGATATTTAATTTAGATTTCCGGAGATGGTCTATAGTGTTGTTAGTAAGTATGGATTAGAAAAATCCATAGAGATTTGTTTAGCAATCAAAGAAGAAATTCAGGAAGAATCATGTGAACTATTAAGGAAAAGACTGTGTTAGGATTGGGAAAGTGACAATAGAATATTATGTGATTTAATTGTGAAATTTGATTCCTCTTTCTTATCTTGCCTGGTCCCAATGGTAATCCTATTTGGTTTTCAAATTGGTAGAAGAATGAAGATGAAGTTAAGATAAAAATAATCTATGATTTTGCATGTTTAACTTTTGTTGAGAATAGAATTTTTATGAAATTCCTGAAATAAAACTCTGTTTATTCGATTCTCTGTTCAATTGGGTTTTGAACTATCATTTGTATTGATTTTGCTACAAATTTCTATCCATTACCAAATATTTTAAAAATTAGTATGTGTTGTTATGGATGTTTTCCAAACTCATAAATTAGATATTTAAAAAAAAAAAAAAAAAATTAATTTACCGACTCTTTGTAGACAATGATTTTATTCTATATTTTCAAGATGCTTGGACTGATTATTACTATCCAAATAAGTATAATTATTTTGTGAGCTTCTTTGATGTTGCAAAACAAAGTTATGAAAAACATACATTTTATGTGTGTTGAATGTATGCGTGTGATATTTATTCTATAAAAGTGTATTGGATAAGTTTCTCCCGAAGTAAAATATGGAATAATATTAAGAATTTTAGTAATAAGGTAATTCTTCTTAATTTCGAGGACGAAATTATTTTAGGGGGAGAGAATTGTAACATCCCAAATTTTAGAAAATAGGAAATGAGGAATTATTTGATGCTTCAGGCAAGGTAACTCAAATATTAAAAAGCATTGATAAATAAATTTATGATATCAGATTTATTTTAATAATTTTTAAGACTTCTTTTATTTGATAAATGAGGAAAAATAGTTAGAAGATTAATTTTAATAAGGGGGATATCTAGAACCTAGAAGTATGGTTTGTTATTAAAGAGTCTTATAAATAAATTTTGGAACTAAAATATATCTAGTAAAATTATTTTGGGATAAGTTTCAGATTTAATTACAAATAGAAAATGGTAAATAAAATTACCATATAAGATAAAAATATGAAATAGGAAATATATGAGTAAGAAAATATTTAATATGATATAAGAATTTTATTTTAGAAAATTATTTTCAGAAAAAGGACTAAACTGAAAATAATAAAAGTTGGTTATAGGGATTAAAACGAAAAGAAGAAAGTCTTAGGGGGTTTGAAATTGAATTTTCCCCCTCATCTCTTATATAATACTCCCTCATCCCTTTCTCATCCGTCTTCCCTCTCTCTCCCCGATATGCTCCTCTGTTCCTCTTCCCCGTTCTCTGTTCCTTCGTCCTTCCAGTGACGGCGCCGGCGAGATTCCCGGCGATTGGCAGCTCCCGTGACGTCGGCAAGATCGCGTGAGAGCCTAGGTGAGCTTTCCCTTCTCATTCCCTATCTTCTCCCTCTGATTTGAACGATTTCTTTTGAGAGAGGTTCGATTTAGGGTTCGATTTCTGGGGGGTTTTAGAGCTTCAAAATCTAGGAAAATGAAGCTTAGGCTTCGAATAACAAACCCCAAGAACGAATTTGGGAAGGGAAGAGTGTTTGGTTGATTTTCTTCAAAACCCCAACTCGGATCACTGTTCATCCGACCCTATTTCCTCCGATTTCTAGAGTTTTGTTGCTTTAAAGCTTAATTAAACTTGTTTAGGAGTAATATTAATGCTATAACTGAATTTGTATGAATGTTCTTAGCTTCCCTGTTCTTGTTCTTCCCTTGGCCGAATTGTGTTCCTCTGTTCCGCCGAGCTTGTTCTTTTGTGTTCAGCCGATCCTTGTTCTTCCTTTGTATTATTAACGTTATAAGCATAAGAAAATGATGATGATATTGATGAAGTTGATTGTGTGAAATTTCTGCCCTTCTTCTTGTTCTTTTGTGTTCTGTTCGGCCAGGGAGTAAAAAGGGGCCATTGGTGTTTCATTTGGCTGGGATGTAAGCTGAAATTGCTTAATTGTGACCGCTTGATATTGTTGGTTTATTGTTCTTAATTCTCCCTGTTCTTGTTCTTGTTCTTGTTCTTTCTTGCTCTGGCCACTGGTTATTGGTAGGGAAAAGAGAAATTTGTGATATTTAATTGTCTCAAGATTGATGTTCAATTTGAATGGATGTTATTGCAACTTTGCTCTACTTTGTTGTGTTATTTGGCTGTTTAGTGACAAAGGAAGAGAATTAAAGTGGAATTTTGAGAATTATGACACTTTACTCTTGCTTAATTTTTGTATATAAGCTATGATTATATAAGGATGAAATCTGCAATTAAGTTTTTTGAAAATGATTTAGACTTGTAAAGGGTTCAAGGAGCTAAAGATGTTGTGTTTGTGATTTAGTTCATGGTTACCATTTTGTCTACTCTCCAAGTACTGCCTCTTGCATTTTATCAATCTTCAAGACTTGGTGGATTTTGGTTTTATTAATAACCGAATCGTAAGTAAGGAAATAAAAATGTTATGAGCTAAATTCTAGAAAATATTAACTCTAAATGGTAACGTTTGTGGTATATGATTACCTTGAATTAAAATGTTATTTTGTTCTTTGTTACCTATGACTTGATTTGGATTTCCTTCTTGAACCGTTGGTAAGTAATGACATTAATTGAGTAGGTATTAGGTTAATTAAATGAGAAGTATGAACTAATTATTATTGTGAGTTGTTCAGTAATTGATATATGTAAATTGTGTCTTATGAATAAATAAATAATGAGAGAAAGATAAGTGATTTATAATATAAAGTATGAAACAAGTATGTTACATATATTGTTTAAATGTCTTAGTTCAATTGAAGTAGTTATTTTGCTCCTTCCTATTGCTTAATATTGCTTATCATTGATTTTGATTCTCTTTTGTTCTTCTTTGTATTGATGACTTATTGCTGTAATGTTGGTGGTTAAAGGAAAGTAAAATTAGAATTGAATGGAAAATATCACTTTGTATGTTAAAGTTTTAGAATATTGTCCATTAATGAATTAATCTTCTTTTTGGGATTAATCGATGCTTGGTTGTAAGAAAGAGAAATTTATGACACTTGTTGCTTGTAATTAATTTTAAACCTCTTGTTCTTGTTAGTCCTGATTGTTTCTTGCTGCCAATGTTACTTGTGCAAGGTAATTATTTTAGTTTAAGTGAGTTAGTGATGTTGAAATCCTAAAGGTTTAGAAAGCTTAGTGGCTCTTAAAGTTAGGGAATTAAATTAAGGAAAAATAAGAAATAATCATTAAGATTCCTAATTTTATGGTTGACCAAAAGCAAAGGATAGTAATATAATGAAATAGATTTAGTGCTTTGATGTTTAAAGTTTTAATTTGAAATATGATGGTAAAATATTGTCAGCTGTACAAATTAAACTATAGAAATCAAAATGCTTAAACTCATTAATACGGTGACTTAAGAAATGTTAGTAATTAAAGTTATAAATAAAAGAAAATAAATAATATGTAAATTTGTACTCTTAAGGATTTAGAAAATGTAATGCTCCTTAAAATGACCATTCGTGAGGTAATTATTAGTCAAACATTGAGAATAAGAAATATTAATTGGAATAGATTAATTAGAAGTGCTCTTTAGATAGTAAATAGTCAAGTTTATTATAAATAAGATAAGTTATAGGTAATAATTATTAACGTGGAAGAAAAGTATAATCAATAGAAAATTTACTTTAAATCCATTAAATTTAATTAGGTAAAGTAAGTTATCATATATGTTAATATATGATGTAAGTTTAATTTAAAGTAATTAGGATGTTTTATGATTGTGTTTGTATATATATGTATTATTTGATAATTGTAAAATGCCTATGAATGGTTGTGTGATTAATAATTAAATCAGAGATTAAGGTTTAAGCATATATTAGAAAAGTAAGGGGTAGAGTTATAGGTAGTACCATAGGATCGTGAGAGACGCAGAATTATTATAAGTTAGTATATATGTATTAATTTATCTACATGTAATTATAGGAGAAATAGTAAGATTAGTACGCCAAGGCATCTGGAACAGCAGGATCCAGCGGATGGTTAAGTTTAAAGTTCAGGTAGCAGTTTATTTCAGTAACAATAAATTAAATTGCATGTATCATTTTGTAATTTCTGTTGCATATTGTTGGTAAGTTTTTATTCCTCAGAGGGAGTACTCCAGGCTTAGGTGGGTCGCTCCCCCTTTGCCAAACCAGTTAGTTATGGCCTTAAGTGCTATAACAAGAAATCCTGCAGGTAGAGCCTCCACTTGTTAACGAAAATATTGTTATCAGTGGTTGGTAGGTGCGGATCGCACATAGATTAATAGGGATATAACTATCATCATTTGGGCAGTTTTATGAAATGTATACATGTCAATATACATGCATGAGAATAAAGGTTAATGAGATAAACTGCGTTGAACTGCTGTTTTCAGAGAAGCTGGAGGATAGTAAGATAGCTAAGATAAGGCGGAAGTGCTGGAAGAAGATTAGACAAAGAAATTGGAATTATAAATTGAAAAATAAGGTAGTTGAATATTTTAGTAATGCCATTTGTATATGTTGTAAAATTAAATTATTAAAGGTATAGTAGAAAGTATAGATATTATAGTTGTATAAATTTTATAAAGGAACTTAAATTCCCTAAACACTATAAATTAAGAATAAATACCCTGAGAAGGTTAGCGTACCTTTAATTGTTTTATTAACCACTTTATTTTATAAGAGTTTTAAGTTACTCCAATTTGTCCGGAAAGCCCATTCCAACTGTCAGAAAGTTGGGATAATGTTTAAAAGAAAAAGTTTTAAATTTTGCCGTATTTTTGGGCTTCCGATATTGAAAAGTGGTTATAATTCAATTAAAATCGCTATAATATAGTAGAAAATTTTAGGGCGTTACATCTAGCGCTACCCAACCACCACCAAGTCCTAAAACCACCAAAGTATCAACACCCCCAATCACCCCTATCGCTAGCCCCTCTCCAAGTGATAGTCATCCTTCTCCAACCCAACCTTCATAACCCTCTCCTATCGCTAATCCCATCCCTAGCGATAGCATCCCTCTTACCCAGCCTTCCTCCACTATCGTCCATACTCCTCTCCCTCAGCCAACCCTAGCCCAGCCACTTCCCCTGGAAAAGATGATGACAAAAAGGGGGAGAAAGATAGTGAGACCTCTAAGGTAGCAGAAGAAATTGAAACCACCATGGTAGCTGAGGAAATTGAAGCTGTGGTGGTAAACATTGCCAGAAGCTACATGGATTCTGAGGCTCACAAGACTCCTCCTCCTCAAGCTGCTAAGGACGACCTTACAGAGGCAGCCAAAATTGCAGAAAAGCATGGCATTCCTCAGTCTGATCAACCAGTACCAGTTTCTGTCATCCCTGCTGGTGCTGGAGTTGAAATTACCATTGAAGACAAGCCAAGCACTAGAAACAAGGTCACTGATGAGATTCAGAAGCTGCTAGTGCTTGAGGCTGAGAAGAATAAGGGCAAAGCTTCAGGGGAAAGTTTGAAAGGATGGAGAACCAAAAGGAAAGCTGGGAGAATAACTTCCTTCAAAATCACTCCAAAAGCTTCCCCTGAGGTTCCTAAAGAAAAGCCCAAAAGAATCAAAATGACAGCTCCCAAGAGGAAGCAATCTGCAAAAGATATAAAGGAGACAGAGAAAGAAAAGCAGAGTGCAGAAAGAGCTGTAGAGCTGAGAAGCAAGAGAGAGGCTACTGAAAAAGCTCTTGAAGAGTCCTTGCGAAAGCAGAAGGAAGTTGCTGAAAAGAAGGTTGCCTTTGAGGCAAAAAGAAAAGCAAGAAAAGAGGCTGAAGGAAGAAGAAAAGAGGTTGTTGAAGGAAAGAAGGCTTTTGTGTATAAGAGAAAGATTAACCCTCTTAAGAAATCTGACTCTAAAGACACATCCAAAGGTATCAGCATTTCTGAACCCTCTCAGAAGGATCTTCAAGACAAATCTCTGACTATTGTTGAGCTTGCCATCTCAAAGAAGAAGACCTCTAGGAAAGGGAAGAAAGTCACGGCAAAGAAAGGAATGACTGAAGAAGAAAGGGCTGAACAAATAAAACTTCAGAAAGACAGATTCTTCTACTCAGACTTATCTCTTTCTGACTACCCTGACGAAGAATTCTTTAATGCACCCTCTGGAGCCAATTTTGATAATAAAAAGGACCTTCCTCTTATCTTTGAAAACTCTAATGCATACAAATCATTCATGGCATCTTCTGACATCTTACCTTCTTTAGATAGCATGCTAGATATAGATCTAATACCACCCATGCATAATGATATTGTTGATTCTGAGAAGAAACATTCTGAGGAAGAGAAGTATGTTGAGGGTATTATTATTCGCACTGACCCTAGTTGCTTACCCTGATGTATGACCTGTACATATTGTGAATAATATTACTTGGTTTTATGTTCTGAACTTTTCATATTAATCTATTCTGCTTTACTTAAGTTTTATCATCATCAAAAAGGGGGAGAATGTTAGAATCTTAAGTTTTGATGAGGACTGGACCAATAGATAACATAAGTAAAACAATCAGATAATGCATAACTTAGTCTGGAATAAGTTGGGATAAAGAATCATAATAACCAAGTAATAGCTCTATCGCTAATATCCCTGTTATCGCTAATATGAGGGAGTTAAGTCAGTGAGCTCAAGCAGATCCCTATCGCAAGACTTCTCTCTATCGATATAGGCCACATAGATAACATGGATAATGCACTTAGGGAAAAATGTTAGATCAGCTAGCAGAATCAACTAGCGCTAATATTGTTACTAGCGATAGTAGGTTCTTCTATCGATAACAGAATACTAGATATAGTCATTCAGATAGCAAGACTTTGAACTAATGGCTTTAGCAATGTTTGCTAGCGATAGCAAGATAAGCTATCGATAGAACATCTTTTGTGAAATAACTTAGACATCAAATTAAGAGAGCTAATGGAAAATCCTATCGATAATACCTACTGGACTTCATATGATTACTTGTGTTTCAGCTAACAGCTTAAGTGCAGATTATACACTATGAAACTAGCGATAGCTAAGGATGCTAGCGCTAGTGAAAAAGCTGACATGCAAGTACAGTGGTAGGTAGCAGCAGATCATCGTCTCTCACAACTAATATCTCTCTTAGCTCACCATCTGCAACATTAAATGAGGCAAGAGAAGAACAGCATTTATTGCCAACGGCTAGAAGCTCTCAAGGACTACTTTCAAACGAACTCAAAGCTGAAAGAAAAGGGCAACGCTGCAAAGGATATAAAAACAGAGACTTAAAGCATTTATGAGATACACAACGAACTACAACGAATACATTTATTATACTCATCTACTATCTGCTTACAAGTGCTAAAAGCTTTTATTACTTTTAGAGTTTTTGTCTGTACTTCAGTGATTATCACAATCTGTTCATTTAGTGAACTTATTACCTATTGAATTCCTCTACTATTTGAGATTGTTCTGAAAGCTTGGTGCTTTAGAACAGGGTTGTTTCCTTACAGTTGTAAGGGGGAGAGTTTAGAGGAATGTCTAAATCTCTATAAAGGTTGTCAGGTGAACCTGTTTTGTAAAACCTGTGTGTTAGTGGAACCCAACGAGGAGTTGGAGAACTGGATGTAGGCACTGTTGGCTGAACCAATATAAAGATTGTTCTTATTTTAGTTTGTAATTTATTTTTGTAAGCACAATTCACCCCCCCCTCTTGTGCATATTGCCATTCACAGATATCATCATGGCTGTCCATTTAATACCACATTCTTCCCAATCCCTATCGCCTAGTCTTCACGAATCACTTTTCTGTCAAAGTTCCAATTCCTTCGACGACACAAATAGGAGCTCCCCCATTACTAATGGTTAGCTATCTGCATTACCCATGTCAGTGAAGGAAACCCATTGAAGAATTTGGCGGTGAGGGTGGACATTGTGCAATAGGTAAGGAATATGACGTGCTCGAAGAAGGGAGAAGTCGCTTAAGTTCTTTATCATAGACTCTCATTTTCCCTTCACGAGGTTGTGCCTATGTTTTATGTGGCTAACTTTGTGGGATTTTCTATGGCTTTTCATTTGATGTGTTTGCTTCAGTTTTTCTTGCTGAGGTGGGGCTTTATCTAAATTTCAAGTTTTCAAATGTAATGAATTTTCTTTTATTTTGTGATTGGTGGTCTATTTTCTTTTAGCCACTATCTTCATCTTTAGTGTACTAGTTTTGCATCAGTTTGTTGCATCCATCACTCACGGTGGAGGAGTTATCTTCGAGAGGTTAGGAGGAGAAAGATGGAAAAGCCAATTTTTAAAAGCTGACATGTGTCACCTTGTGAGCGCTTGGATAGGTTGAATGGCTGAGATATGCAAATTCTGAGGGATGAGGAGATAATCGCCGCTGAGGAAATCAACTCCTGTCTCTTTCACTTTCTCCATTAAATTTGGATGGTTCTAGGGGTTTGGGTGTGGGACTAATAAAGTCACGGATTCCATTGAATTTTCCTCTTCATTCCCAATCATCTTCATTTCTGTCTTCTCTTGAACCAAGTTATGTGCTTCTACTGGACTTGCTGCACTATCCACTTACTCCTTACTAACATCAAATGGGCCCTTATTACTAATAAACCTAATAACAATCTGATGTAGGCGACCCGCATTCTTCCTCTTTAAAATGGGTGAAACAATAATGGGTCTAGTACTAATATTTCTTTTTTTTTATTGGCCGATCTTCTTAGTTCTGAACCATGTACGCCAACTAGGCCCTTGCCATTAAGGCCCAAGCCAGAACTTAACTCCTTCTTTTTTTTACTTACCCTATTTTTCTTGCCCTTTCCATTCTTCACTTCATCGTTGACCTCTGTAACCTTTTCTGCAGTAAACGTCATGTTTTCCTATGCTCCCTGCTTCTTGCTACTCTCTCCCTGCTCATATTTTCCAGCTTTTTCATTTGGTTCCCCACAAATAATGTCTTCTTTCCCCTTTTGTGTTCCCTCTTTCTTCCTCCATTCTTTCTTAGGTGTACTTGTTTTCTATTCTTGGGTCTGTGTCTGAGATGTGACAGGGGTTTTCTTTTCTTGCAAAACATCAAAACTCATGTGAGAGTATTGTCAAGATTTCTTATCCTTCTGCTTACATCCGGGAACTACTTTTGGCATTGCTCTTCTCTCTGGTTCTGGTTTCTGGGTTCTTAGTTTGAATGTGTTCTTTGCCTTCATCCAAGCACCAAATTCTTCTTCTTCTTCACACCACAAGCACGTTGAATAGGGTTGCCTCTCCTGAGTTGAGTTTGTGCTAATTTCCTCTTTTTCTCTGGCATTCCTTCTGACTCGTTACGCTGATTCCCTTCATTGGTGGTATTCATGTTGATACTAATTTCGGTAAAGCAATAAATAAATTGAGACTTTATTGAGAGTAAAAGAGGGGTCACCAACAACCGTGGTGTGAATTATAAAGACCAATAGATGGTACATAAAGTATTGAAGATTACAATGAATTCGATAGAAATACATAGAAAAGTGTACAGTAGAGAGAAATAAAAAATTTCAGTGTGAGATAAGAATAAATAATGTTGCAGCAAGTACCCCACCATGATGATGGTGTACCACCCATAGGCTTAGATAAAGAGCCCAAAACTCTTGAGAGTATTAATTGTTGAGAGTGATTACTGTAGAAATCATCTGCCCTCGTTGTCTTGACCTTCCCCCTTTAATAGGCTGATAAGGTATGCTGACGTCATGGTTAGTTCAGCGTCAGTTACAATGACGTGGTAGGTCATATCTAAAATTCATGGAACTGAGTGGCTGCTTTGATGAGATTTGACTTATTAAGGTTGATATATTGTGCTTTAGTGAGTCAGCTCCACCTATCCTAGATATGGAACGTGGTTCCACATTTGTAGGAGTAGAAAGGTGAATGACGTGGTCCCTATTATTATGAAATAGTTGGTTAGTAGACTTGACAAGGTAGCTGGCTGAAATGACGTGGTATGGGCTGTAGTAATGGGTTTGACTTAGTGGGCATTCCCATGAGTGAACTTATATATGTGCCCGAAAGCTATACTTTTTGCCACTATGGTAGCCTTCTTGGTCTTACCTTTATGAGTTATTTTGCAAGTGGGCCCAAGGGACATATTTTTCCCCACAATTCAAAGTGCAAAACTCTTGCTTATGACCATATTTTCCACATGTGAAGCAAATAAGATCAAGCCCTTCATACTCCACATATATATTTTCCTCCGAATCACAAATCTTAATTTGAGTGGCTAGTTTAAATCAACTTCAACAATAACTCCTGCATATTTTCCTCTTTCCACTGCTATGTTGTTATTACACTATGCTAAAGTAATAATATCAACTTTCAGAGCTTTCCCTACAATGTTACCTATTTCAAGCACACAATCTTTAGAATACACATACATAGGTAAAGTTGGAACTCTTACCCAAACTGCAACTTTCCTAAATATTGCAATAAGGGTTAAAATTAGGGCTCCATCTTTACATTGGCAAATAGTGGCCCTGTGTCATCCAAGGCCCTTCAAACAGTAATTTCTTACTTAATTCCTTATTTTCAGCACAAAACACATAGTGATTGTTTGGCAGGACTATCAGTTCAAACTGATTTGTTTTGAGAAACCAAGCAATCCTATACTTCATCTTGTCTATATTAGCCATTCTTCCTAGCAAAGTATCAATCACTGCATCATTCCATGGCATACACAAATCGCTCAATCTCTCATCAGTCATAGGCAGAATTGGCAAGGCACCAATAAGCTTTTGTTGTTCTTCTACAAACTTTGGTGTTGTTTCCTCTTCTTCTTTCAACCAATCATTCATCATCTCGTCTAGCTCTTTAGAAAAGGCTTTTTCTTCCCTTTCCATAAGCTTTGACTTATAGGAAATTGGTGTTTTCTTGGCTAAACTAGGCATCCCCTATTGATGGGTTTTCATCTCATTTGCCCCCTCTGGTTTCATAACTTCCATTGTTCATCTTGCTCGCTTTCCTCTTTGCCAACATGCAGCCTCTCTTCTTCCATAGGTACATATGTGTTCAATTTTTTAACATTCCTGTCCAACAGGTCTTGTTCTTCAGCTGAGGTTTCACTGGCAGTGACCGGCGAAGCCCCTGCATTGATCGGATTGTCTAGTGCACCACCCTCCCTCACACTCACTGGCACACTTACTCTCTAACACACACACACACTCTCTCTAAATGTCAATCACTGCCTTCTCTCCCTCACTGGTTCCTTTTTTAAAGACATTTTCAAGAGTTAAAAATATAGCTTTGAACCCCTAATATTAAAGCTATATTGAGAAAAGTTTTTAAAAGTTGGTCTTTTTTGGGAACTTGTAATCATTAACCATCTAAACAACTCTGACATGTGACTCTAGAGTAAGGTATGGCTCTTAAAGGTTTTGATTGGAGCAAACACAAAAGATGCAAATATATGTTGCTGCCAACACAATTATATAAATAACTTCTACTACAAGTATATACAGCATGGATATGATTTTCCTTCTCTAATCGTAGTTTTTCTATAGGGATTAGGTATGGGGTAAAAGTGCAGATTTGGTAACGAACTATAGCTCAAGGTGCACCAAACATAAAAATGAATTTCGAGTAGCAACTAGGGCAATGATGAATTAAAAAGGTTACAAATTTGGTAATGCTGTTAAATCAGCCTAAACTCGTTAAAAATTTGGGAAGTGGGACCTATGAATTTCAGAGTAAATATTTAATGGAGTTTAGGCTGATTTAATGGCGGCATTACCAAATTTGCAACCTTTTTAATTCATCATTACCCATTTGCTACTCAAAATTCATTTTTCTATTCAGTTCACCTGCCGCTATGATATTACCTAATCTGCACCTTTACCCTTAGGTATGCCATTCTGGTTCTTTTCAATCTTCAAAAAATTTAAGATTTCTAGCTTTTTTTAGCAAATCAAACGCTTACTGATATATCTAAACTAGTTAATCCATACATTTTTGAAAAAAATAATTTTTTAATAATAGAGTCACAGTTAAAGCGCGCAAAGAAAATAAACTAGCTACTTAACATCATTTGGCTCACCGAAAACAGCAAATGTTTACACCCTGCAGGCCAATGAAGAATCTTCCAGCCAAGAACCCCATGTGCAATTTATATGTCTGTAAGAATAATAAAAGGAAGAACAAGATTTACTTATGCTTCTATTAGCTAGCTAGCTTTCAACATCTTTTCAAGAATCAGTCATGTTGGAGGGAATAATATCATTTATTCTATAGAGAACTACTTAAGAAATAGTATTTTCTCTACAAGAATTGATAGTATTGCGGCTTCATTATAAGCTTTGTTGCATTTTTCTGTCTTAAAAAATATATATATGTAGCATAATTGAAACTTGAACTATAAGAGTTTTTGGTAAAAGAATCTAAAGGAGAGTCAAAACATGCTATATGATTTCTCAGCTGGCACATTCTGTAAACGTAAACAAGGTCGCAGCACCCTTCAGATCATGATCTGGAACCAGTTCAATGCAATTAACCTCTTCATTCACTACTCCATTGTCTATCTTCATCAAGATCGCTTCATCACTGAATAATTTTCAAAAAAGAAAAAAACTTGGTCACGATTATAAAATTGAATTTTACGAAACAATATATGACACTCAAGTAAACAAACAATCCATAAATATCAAATAAATCAAGATATATAATCCAATATTATGCATCACATAGAATTAATATAATGTTTAATCCTTATAATTTAGCCTCATTTTATTTTCGGTCCCTATAGTTTCAAACCAAATGTTTATATTCCATACAAAATATTAGTCCCCATATTTTAATAAAACCTTAAACAAATTGTCCATTGAAGGACCAAAAAACTATAGTCTGAAATTATAGGGTCCAAAACCCAAAATAAGGGTAAATTAAATTATAAGTACTAAATATTGTAATAACCCAATGGTATGTTAGCCAAAAAATATGTTGAATATGGATAAAATTGATAACAAACCAAACCTGCATTCCAGTAATTCTTCAGGTTCAAAACCAATCTCGTTCCTCTCATCACAATTACGAATGTCAAGCATAGATGATGAAGATTTTTTATCATTGAACAATACACACCAACAAAACCACTTTGATCAATACCCTGGCTGCCACTATCGCTTTTGTTGTGCAACGACAAGGACATAGAATCTTGCAAGGCCCAAGATTTAACATCATCATCGTCTTGTAAATTAGGAACATTATGTACATCATTCTTGTGATGTTCCTGAACCATGTAATATGCATCTTGATCATGCGTTGATGACGGGGCAAGACTAGAGTCACATCGATTCAAATGATCGGCATTGATTGGTTCATGATGATGATGCTAACGAAAAACATCGAGATGCTGAAGAATGATGTTGAGCTCAGCTGTATGGTATTGAATCTGAGCTTGAAGTTGCTGAATATATCTGTAACAACCTCCAACAGGGTCAGAAGCTCGCATGTCGGATTGAAAAATGATGGATTTCATGGCTTCGTCCTTGACAAGAGGGTTATGGAGGTTTACGATGATTCGAGTGATGTTTCGTACACCAAACAATTTATGGGCGTTAAGGAATTGACATTGGCGATGGTGAGGGAAATAAGGAGCTAGGATGCAATCCGGAGCACACTTTCTACGTCGGTATTTACAAGCAGCGCAAGCCTGATTGTTAGGGTTATTGTAGTTGTTGTTGTTTAAGTTGTGAGAGAGGCTCATGACAATGGCTCTGGTGGGAAAAGCTGGTGGATGGCAAGAGATATCTCCTAAAATTTCTGGCTTTTGTTAAACACAGAAAAAAAGTAGGGAAAGTGAAAATGAGACATGCAATGAAATGGAAGGAGAACATAGCCACACACACATCTATGTCACGTTATTTTTCTTAACTAATAATTCATCTTAATTATAATTATATATAAAAAAAATAATACTCTTAATTATAATTATATAAAAACAAAATACCTTTTGGGGTTAAATTTAGCAAATACTCCCTCCGGTCCTAAATATAAGACAACTTTAACTTTTTTTATAGAAGTTAAGGAAGCAAATTAGACCACTAAATTATAACATATGTCATATGTAATTATATTATATGTTAGTTTATAAGTAGAATAGAGTAGTTTTGAGGGAAAAAAAAAGATAACTATATACAATTTAAAGTGATTAATTTTGTATCCTAAAATTTTTTCAAAAAAGTCAAAGTAGTTTTATATTTAGGACCAGAGGGGAGTACCAAAATTATATACGATACTGTCAATATTTGAGTGTCATGTTCTTGTTGCAGCTGATAGTCCTCCCACATGTCACATATTCAAATCAAACATCCATATAAGAGAATAACTATATGACTCACTGATATCAAAATTGAATCCAACTACTCAAAATAGATAAAGAAATGAGTAATCAAATCGGTTGGGCTACTTTTAGTACATACAACGACTGGTTCCAACTTTTCTATTTTTGGTTTTTAAGTTTTTCAGCTATGCGTACAAAATAATATTCTTTTTATGAAAAATTAGATAAATTATGTTTACACAAATGACAAAGATAAAGATAATTAAAACTAATCAAGGCTTAGAGTACAAATTACTTATCGATGAGGTATTCAAATCCGTAGTGGTATTCAAACAAATATCATTTTGTGGGTGTTGGAATTTTGGGCCTAGATCCGCCCTTGATGGGCTGGATTAATTAATTGGGAAATATGAGTAATTTTCTAATTGATTTATTAATTAAGTATTTAATTAATATGATTGGTTGAATGAGAAAGTTGTGGATTGCTGATTTAGTAATTCCTAACCGATTTATTAATTAAGTGTTTAATTAATATGATTAGTCGAATGGGCAAGGTGTGGATTGCTGACTCATCCATGAGTAATTAATTGATTAATTAATTAATCAATTAATTACTCAATTATCTGATTGGTCAGATAAAAGAGGTGAGGATTGCTGATAAGCCATGAGTGGTGGTAGTGGATATTTTGTATTCCTAAAACATCCCCAGCCCTCTTCTATAAATAGAAGACCTCCCCTCCAATTCAAAAACACACAAGTCGTTGAGTTTTCCGACTCTCTCATTCTCTCTATATTCTTTCTTGTGTGGTGCTCTACTGTGCCACATGTTTGCACTCTAGTTTTCTAGTAGTTCGCATTTTTGCGTGGAACCAATAGTTTGAATTTTTGCATGGGTTATTCAAGAACCAACTCATGGAGCTCCGGAGGTTTGACCCGGATCCGAACATGGATCAGTTTGATATGTTGTTTCATCTTCCTCATTTAATTCTAATTTTTCCATCATTGGTATCAGAGCCTATGTTGATCCTGAGGCTGTGTTTATATGCTTTATGAGTATGCATAAATATTTCCCGCTGCGCATTATTTTTAAGTTAAATATTGCATAAATATTAATATGCCCAGATCGATAACTACCTTTTTCCATATCACTATGTTTCAGTATATGCTTATAGTTTATCTTTTTGGATTTAAACTCATGTTTAAAATATTGTATGTATTTGAGCCAAAAATCCATATCCCGTGAACATACTTTGTTCTCTACCTTACTGCGTTTTTAAGGTATGCCTTAATTACATTTTTTTTGTTTTGGAAACGCCATGGTGTTCAACATGGTCTGTGCTTAAGATCTGTGATTTTTTTCGAAAATCATATGCTTCTGGTTTCAAAAATCAGTTTATGGAAAAGCAGTAATAGTTGTTGTATGCTTATTTTCACATCGCCCATAGTTGCATTCTCGTTTTTAATTTTTTTGCCCAGATCCGAGTTTTATGTTCCTCTATGCTGATGAATGAGTTATAAGAATCGATAACACATTTGGAACATTTTAATCTGGACAAGAAACACAAAACATAAGCAAATATAAGGAGAAAACACGTCCAAACACCATTGCGTAGTGCCGTCGCGGTGTCGGAATTCGGAGAAAATGGGATCTCTGAAATCTGATGTTTTGGTATAAACCAAGGCATTGGATGTGTAGAACTCATCAAGAGATTCCAATGACACAAAGAACGCGTCAAACGGAGTCCATATGAGTGAGAACCGAAGCCCAAAAGTTTCGGATCTCATGGTCACCGCCACCAAAAAACTCATGATTTGGAATTCAAAAATGATAGTTTTGGATGCGTCCACTGGTATGTATGTGTAGATCTCATTGCAAGGATTCCAACGACTCTAAGAACACGAAAAACGGAGCTAAAACGAGAGAGATATGGCCTCTCAAAGTTGGCGGGTCGGCATACCCACTAGAGCTCCAACCGGGTCAAAAACGACTTGTCTGGAGGTTGAAGAAGATGCCACGTCATCAGTTGACGTGGCAGTCCAAGTGTGGGGTTGACCGGTCAAAGGTCAAAGGTTGACCGTTGACCGGGAAAAAAATTTTAAAAAAATACTAAAAAATTTTTTTCCTTTGTTTTTTCTTAAATATTATATTAAGTGAATATGATATTTTTGTCTTGTACTTGTTTGCTTGGCATACCATGGAACATGCATAAGATTTTTTGCAATAAAGGATAATGAGTTGAACCCTAAACTCCTACTTGCAGCAACTAAAACTTATTAATTTTTAATAAATCCTTCCAAACCTTCAAACACATTGAGGTGATTTGAGGCTGAAGTGGTGACTTATGAGTCAACTTCTTGACAATCACTGTGACAAGTGATGTGACCAATATGAGATACTCGTATCATCTCATCTATCGGGGAGGTATGCTGCAACCTAGTTCCAAATGAGTGGACATTAACATGGTAATAAAATTTCCAGAAAAGCTTTAAGCACATGAGAACGTGGTTGGTGGGTTCAGATGGCTAAGGGCCTTGAGAGGGTCTAAGCCCAAAGACATGAAACAAATAAAATAAAGTATAATTTGACATGAAAATATTCTTTATTTAATTGAGTATTGTGTTGAATTATTTCTCTATAATTGAATTCTTTGTGAACATTCATGCAGTTACTTGTTTAATTATTATGAATTATTGCTTTGAGTAATAACTGCTTTATTTGAGTGGGAGCTCCTGGAATGTGAAATCCGGAGGCCCTAAAAGGGGACATGTTCAAGTAAAATTATGGTTAAAAATGTGATAACCTAACTAGCATGAGTGGGATGAGAGCCAACCTAGTTGTCTCTTGAACACGAAACTAGTGAATTTATCATCCAATTAACCTTTTTCTACCTTGAACAAATATGAATAGTATATCTGATGAAATGCATAATCGTCTATGTGACTGAGTTATGATAAACAAGTCCATCTTCACCAAGCTTATGAGACAAGCTCAGTATGGATGACTACAGAACTAAATTTCGTAAGATCTTTTACACCCTTAAGGGATAAAGCGTTGTGTATGTCCTACCAACTAACCTTCAACATTTAGATGTTGAAATACCCGAAGGTAACAAAGAAGCCAATGCTGGTTGAATGAAGAAAGAACAATGTAGCTCGAATCGTCATGCTATGTGCCATGATTGTTGACAAAAGTGTCAGTTCGAGTAGTGTGATACATCTTAGGCTATGAGGATAGCCTTGAGAAACAACTATGAAGGCACTCATGCCATTAAGTTGAATGAACTCTGTCATGTTTGGACACTCAAGTACTAAGACCTAATGCAAGAATTAAGCAACACTTGAAAGTGATGTCAAACAAGACTAGGGAACTAAGGTAGGCAAACAATGTTCTTTCTAGTCGGTAGCACGTGCATGTTACATCAAGGACCCTCTTATTGAGTGGGAGCACATGAAAGCAAGCTGAACTCACAAGGAGTACATTTGTAACCTTAGGTAATGTGGTTCGTCACATTAAGCTTAAGAGTTAAAAGCTTAAGGATACAAGATCCATTAGCTTAACATGCTTAACTAAAGAGTCAAAGGATTTGTTCCTAAAACCTATGTCTAATAAGGTGAAAAACCTTAAAGAAAAACTAGACCTGATGAAGGTCGTTTTGAGAAATGTCGTATCAAATGAGAGGCTTCAAAGTTCTTTCACATGTGCATCAAGCACTATTTTTATGGCTGTAATATATCCTTTGTGGATGATATACTTAGGTACAATAAAACCATGTGAGAGGTCACATGATATCATTGATTTTACCGGTTGCCATCTAGAAGCATATGGCTTCAAGAAGGAAGCAGCACAGGAGTACAAATTAAGGGGATTGGAGCATACATGTTAACTCTGTATAACAAACCACTTACCAAAAGTTATACTCTATGCTCTAAACAACCGATAAAACATTATGTCAATCAACCCTTCAGTTAAGCATCAATGGGACAGAATCTCTTAAATCTAATATTGCCTATAATGGTTCCTTTATCTTGGAGATAATGACTCATCTTTGCCATATACACAAATTGATCAAGAGAAATGATAAAAAATGAGCAAATGAGTTTTTGCCAAGTGATAAGCTCAAAAGGAAAATGTTTCTAAGTGAGCACAATCATATGGCAAGACAAAAAAGATAACCTTTAGGTAATAATGACAAATATCCTTTGTAGTTGGTATACTATGAATTTGTGAACCAAATGAGCAAGAGGGCAAAACACAAAGCTAGGTATTGTCTTTATCTTTGATTTCATGTGTGATGACCATGTCTGTGAAATCTTGTACTAATCAAAGGCTCTGAAATACTTCAGACAACGCCTTTAACTAGTTGAGAATAAGTCATAGTCAAGGTCTTGAAATCTAACGAAGGCTAAAAATACCTGTATGATCAGTTCGAAGCATTGTGTAAGTAAGAAAAGGAATTGTTAAAAGACTAACAATGCCTAACACTCTTAATGGAGTTGTGAAAAATGAGAGATAGAACTCTCTTTGACATGGTTGAGTAAGTACAAGTGAAACTACCAACCTTGTGTTCGAAGATGAGCTCACATTAATTGTCTTCATAGTTAACCATGAGGGTCAATAGCTTTATCTGTAACTCTTCCTTTAAGTAAGGAATATTAGGGTTAATGTATAAAGGGTACATCTTTGTGAGATATCCTGAGAAGCCCGTCTTCGTTAAGTGAAAATGATGACGGCCTAGTGACTGAGAAAGAATCAAAGGACACCACTTTCATAGAACTAAACTTCCTAGCAGTATGAGCATTGACCACACTGAATCTCTTTGCGAGAATGACAGTAATGAGGAATAAGCGTGTATTCCCCAACACACTGATCTGAGTGGGAGGGATGAGCCATTTTCACAACAGAAGACATGACAAACAACAGGAAATAGGCATTCACAAGTCGATACTAGAAGAAGACCTCATCCACCCCAACACAGGAAGAGAATCCTGTGAAATCCATCACGGAGAAGTGTAAGGGCTAACACCCCTGATGGGCCAGATGCTCTAGTCATTGTTTAAAAGAAAACAATGGTGATCCTAAAAAGTGTAAGAGATACAAATAGGATATGCTAAGAAAACGGCAAAAGGTCAAGCAAGAGGATATGGATTCCTTTAAAAACTGTTGCTAGTGGCAAATGGTTGGTCTCCCACCTAGCCGAAAGGCAATTGGAGACAAGTAGGATTCCCAAATACATTGGTGAACTGATCAATTGAAAAACCTAAAGCACACTTGGTGGTTAAGGGGTACACAACAAGTGGCGTTGTGTGTTTTAACTCCTAAAAGCTAATTTTGGCCATGATGACAAGCTTAGGCTTGTAATTTCATCAAGCGGGTGTGATGAATGTTTTCCAGTTGGGAGACTAGATGAGTAATTCAACCTGAAGCAACTTGTGGGCAACAGAGAATTAATCATCTAGGTAGTAGTGTATGAACTTTCACAAAGTGATAACTTTGTCAACTTTGAAATGATCAAAGAAGACCACTGTGTGCACGTTTAAGGATCTTGGGATGATTTGTGATATTGTCCTATGTCTATAACACATCATTAGCCTAAATAAGTGTTAAAGAAGTTAAAACACTAAGGGATTAGTTACCCTTGAGAGAACATGGGCAAGACAAAATATATCTTGAGAGACAAGATGAATAGAGATTGAACAAGGAGAATGATGTGTTTGTCACAGAGGATATACACAAGTATACTCTTTGTGCATCTTAATATGAAAGTCTATCCCAAACATGCCCTCTTAACCAAAGTATGTGATCTATGTGAGAGCATGCACCCTGCAAGGAATCTAATATAGAATATGAGAAAGAGTCCCATACTCAAGCACACTTGGTAGATTGTTGTATACATCATAATGTACAAGACCAAATACATGGTATGTGGTCGGACTTGTAAATCTTTTCGGTTCATCCTAGTTACGAGGTACTAGGATGCTGTAAAAGGGATGATATACCTTAGAAGAACCATGGAGTTTAAGTCATCTCATAAAGCAATGACTTACACTAAAGAGGATACTCCAACACAATTTGGGTTGGAGGCCTAAGCTAGCAACATTCAGCTTAAGAAGAAAATGAGTTCTTGCTTATTGATAAAGCTGGGGTGTAAGAAATGGATAAGTGTGTCTTTATTTTCCATGAAACCAGAACACAAAGTGTTCAGCAACTACTCAAGAAGTTGAGTGGCATGAAATTCCTAAAGCGATTAGGAATGAATGGTGAAGGAAAAGCGTTCAACTAGGGTATGTCACAATAGCAAGTGGCAACAACCTATGATATAGACCCTTCCTAATGCAGCAAGACCGAATACATAGACACATGATATCTCTTTGTGAGAAACATGGTTGCTAAGGAGCAAGCAACAGTTCAACACCTTTCTGTACACAAAAATATTGACAGAACCCCTTATGATGCCCACAGCTAAAGGTTCGTTTTAGAGACGAGCTAAGACTTGGGCATGTGGATAATATAAGGTTTTGAATTTCTTTTATATGAGAGTAAAAGAAATGCATTCCAATTATGTATGTATAGATACATACATATATGTGTGATATACAATGACTAGTGTGTCGTACAAGTTAAGGTTAACCTACTCACATGGTAACCGCCTTTTATGCTCACAAGGACATATAAGGTATGACATAAAGTGATCACCTTGAGATGCTCAAGAAGATTCACTACATAAATGTCATCTCAAAAGAATTTGAGATAAGATCTATACATGAAATAGATTGAATCATGGATGTGTGATCCATGAAACCTGTAGTTAGACATAAAACTCTTCTATAAAGACGTCATGATGAATTTTGAGTTGAAGAGTTTTGGTTCAGGTACTGTGCATACCTGGAACTTAAGCCTATACGGTGTTAATAGATTAAAAATCGATACGCGCTCTTACAAGCTAAGATGAACACCGTAACATGCAATTCATACTACATGTGCTTATGAATAATTAAATCCGCAAAAGGAGACGTAGATGGAAAATCCCTATTCCATTACGGTGTGAGTCCCATAAAGGAGAAAAACCTTTCGTGATGCCCTTATGACTTTGACAACATCATTAAGGACTGACTTGGCGACAGCTACTTTAGTTTGCACCTTATGGTCATGAATGATTCGACCTAATAGGTCAAATACTGGGAAAGCGACCAAGCCAGCCCTAACTGATGTATAGTGTGAAGGAAGACTTACCCTGAAGTACGCAGTTGTGCTCGTGTCTATGATCGATCCCTTACTTGTTAGCTGAGTAACTTGTAAATGTGGATACTAAGCACAAAAGGAGGTAATCTGAGTTAATCTAGAATTAACTCGTGAGGGGTTAGATATGCTATGTGTAATGCATATGGGTAAATTTGGGGCATTTGAGGTAATTTACATATTACTTGCAGGTACAACTAGGGTATCCATGTGTGTTGATCCTGTATAAAGGACTTCTAGTACACGAGAACCCAAATCGAGAACGTCGTGCCCACGTGGACACGGTAGACACCAAGTATGAAGCAAGAAAGATATGATACCCATAAGATGGTCAGTCCATCAAGTGCGAGTGGGAGATGTTGGAATTTTGGGCCTAGATCCGCCCTTGATGGGCTGGATTAATTAATTGGGAAATATGAGTAATTTCCCATTTGATTTATTAATTGTTTAATTAAGATGATTGGACGAATGAGAAAGTTGTGGATTACTGACTTAGTAATTCCCAACCGATTTATTAATTAAGTTTTAATTAATATGATTGATCGAATGGATAAGGTGTAGATTGCTGACTCAGCCATGAGTAATTAATTGATTAATTAATTAATCAATTAATTACTCAATTATCTGATTGGTCAAATAAGAGAGGTGAGGATTGCTGACTAAGCCATGAGTGGTGGTAGTGGATATTTTGTATTCCTAAAATATCCCCAGCCCTCTTCTATAAATAGAAGACCTCCCCTCCAGTTCAAAAACACACAAGTCGTTGAGTTTTCCGACTCTCTCATTTTCTCTATGTTCTTTCTTGTGTGGTGCTCTGCTATGCCACATGTTTGGACTCTGGTTTTTCCAGTAGTTCGAATTTTTGCGCGGAACCAGTAGTTCGAATTTTTGCGTGGGTTCTTCAAGAACCAACTTATGGAGCTCTGAAGGTTTGACCTAGATCCGAACATGGATCCGTTTGGTATGTTGTTTCATCTCCCTCATTTAATTCTAATTTTTCCATCAGTGGGGTATTATGAATCAAATCCTTACCAATTGTTGGATAATTGTCGACCAGTATTAATATTGGACCAGTCTTTATTAATTTCAAAAGTATATTAACAACTTCAACATAGATTAAGGACTTTGGTTTAATTAAGATTATTCTTGATAAGGATAACAAATTATAGAGGATGTTGATTAGTTAGTTAAAATATTGTTTGTTAAGAAATATCAAAATAAAAAAATACCTTCTGTTCTTAAATATAGGATCTAGTTGATTTTTTGGAAAATCCTAACAACGCTAAATAAGATACTTATAAATTGGTTTTTTTGAATTTTTTCTTTAAACTAGTTTATTTGACTTGTAAGCTAACATATAAAAGTCAACTGGGTTTTATATTTAGGAATGACAGAAGTATATAAAATTAGTTAAATAAAAAATTAAAACTCTTAAATAAATTGTTTCATATTAGGAACCAAAAAAAGGTCATTAATGTAAGGTCAAAACGGGAGAAAACAATATTTATTTTGAATTTACAATGAAACAATAATTAAGATGCTGATTTCTTACTTTGTATGATGTTGATTTCTAAATATCTTACGTATTCAAATAAGAAATTGCATGAATTGCAATACTCTTAGGCTTAAGTGCTTAGCATAAGTTGTAATTTTTTTTAAAGGGCAATAGTGCAAATTTACCAATAGACAATTATCCGAAGAGCATCTGGCACAAAAAAATGTTTTGTGGTGCTTAAATACAAAAAAAGTTTAAAAATGGTGCGAATTTGATAAAACTATTATCTATAACCAAACTTCCGTTACTTTTTTCCAGTGAGTCACACCTAATTTCTTCTTCCTCAAAAAGTAACAGCCATTTGCTTATGTATACCGGTTTTGTTAAATTTGCACCGTTTTAAAACTTTTTTGGTATTTTAGCACCTTTTTTGCCTTTGCACCAATTTAATCTTTTTTAAATATAGAGGGAGTGCCATTAGAAATAACTAGTATGGAACCCGCGTGATGCGCAGGGCATGCTATGCTTATTGACAAATTGATTTTGATATTACATCAATTAGCCAATGATAATGTACATTTATATGAACAATGAGATAATTAAATAGACTATGTGCGATGTAGAAGTATAAATTAAATTATTCACCAATATGATTAATAAATTAAATTAACAAAAAAAGATTATTATCTTCTCATGAGGGTAAAATATACTTTTGGTGCTTTATATTTACATTAGGTGATTAGGTATCATTTTGTTCCCTTAAATTTTAGGGAAAATTCCAAAAAAAAACCCTCAAAATAACTAAAGGACAGTTTACTGTACCGAAATTTGGAAAGGACAATTCAGTACAAATGACCGAACTGTCCGACCCAATTTTAAGTAAAATGTCCAAGATGCCCTTGTTTTAAAACTTTTTTTCCAAACTTCATTCATTCTTAATTCATTCCCAAAATTGTATAAGGGATTACCAAATCCGGATAAGTGATTACCAACAAGAAGTTGGTAATGATGTTGGTAATTGGATAAAAACATGTTGTTAATCCCTTATCCAGAGTTGGTAATCCCTTATCCGCATTTGGTCTGGTAATGAACAAAAGAAGTTGGTAATGATGTTGATAATTGAATAGAAACATATTGGTAATCCCTTATCTGGATTTGGCAATCCCTTATAGAATTATGGGAACGAACAAAAGAAGTTGGTAATGATATTGGTAATTAGATAGAAACATGTTGGTAATCCCTTATCCTGATTTGGTAATTCCTTATAGAATTCTAGGAACGAACAAAAGAAGTTGGCAAAGCAAGGGCATTTTGGACATTTCACTTAAATTCGGGTTGGACAGTTCAGTCATTTGTACTGCATTGTCCTTTCCAAATTTTAATGTAGCAAACTGTCCTTTAGCTATTTTGAGGGTCTTGTTTTGGAATTTTTCCTAAATTTTAATAGTGCACTTTTGGTCTTTTTTTTACTAAGTGCTAGTTTCACTTAACGGATAATGCTAACTCAATAAATTTAAATGGTGATTCTATGAATGTCGACAAAATTTGCTTAATGTTAACTTTTTATTATAATATTTTTATATTTTAAAATTTAAAATCTAACCATTTTTATCCAAATTTAATTATAGAATTACCTTTTATATTTGTTTCCATTAAGTCAAACTATCACCGTTAGTTAAAAATGACAAAAAATGCATATTTCAAACTTAAAGGATCAAAATGATATCTGATGCAAACATAAAGAACCAAAAGTATGCTTTAACCCTTCTTATGAATCAATATTCTTATTTAGATGAAATCAACCCCAAAATTAGGATGATAGAAAAATAATCCTACTTTCCTACTAAAACACTACTAATATCTAAAGTCAGGGAATTCGGGCCTACTTCATTTAAAACCGTTAAAGTATAGGGCTGGACTTTAATTTTAGAGCCCCACAAGGAGTCAGGCTTAAATGGGCCGGCCCGTTCAGGTCCACCTTCTCTTTGTTTTTGTTTTTGTTTTTGTTTTTTTGTTTTTTTGTTTTTTGCCTTTTATTGCATTTCGTTCATTTATTTAATAATTAATAAAGTATAGGAGTTCCATTCTTCCATCCAATGTTCATACTCTTATTTGTAATTGGTTGCATGAATTCACATATGATGGTGTTTTAGTCATTTATATATACATATATATATATATATATATGTATATATAGATATTCTATTAGATTTAATTTATCTATGCTTTTTAATTACATAAAGATAATATAATAACTATGCATTGAGTTAATTGTCTTGGTATAATTGTATATGTGTTAAATATTTAATTGTTGAGGTGATAATGTTTGGTATTTAAACATAATTTGGACGTTTTTATGATTGTTATCAAATTTTTCATTGTTTTAGTTAGTAACACATATTCGAAAGTGGAAAAAACCATTTGGTTTGAGGCTCGAATGGCTCGCCACCTCAAAGGTCGGGCTTGTAAAAATCGCCTATTTTCAGAAAGCGGGCCTAAACCGTCTTGTTTCATTTAGGCCCAGCCAGTGACGAGCTGGTCTGAATTTCAAGTTCTATTAATATCTAATAAGAAAAATAACACATTAAATTGTAACTTCCCACAACATGAAAATTTAAAAATTATTTATTTTAAAATAGTGTTGAGGGCGGATAATACGAGAGGTGAGGATGGGTGAAAGGAGCGATGGGTTAAATGATGGACACATGACGTGAGATGCCAGCTTGACACACTGCAGAATATATAAGCTGGCTATTCTAACTTCCCATTAAATTGTAACTTCCCACAACATGAAATTTTTAAATTATTTATTTTAAAATAATGTTGATGGCAGAAAATACGAGAGGTAGGGATGATTGAAAGGCGCGATGGGTTGATTGATAGACACTTGGTGCGAAATACCCACTGAACACGTGGTAGAATATGCCCGCCAGCTATTATAACTTCCCATTAAATTGTAACTTAACACTATACGAAAATTTTAAAATTGTTTATTTTAGAATAGTGTTGAAGGCGAAAAATAAGGGAGGTAGAGATAGGTGAAAGGCACCATGGGTTAATTGATAGACACTTGGCGTGAGATGCCCACTAGACACATGACATAATATACACGCTGGCTATTGTAACTTCCCATTAAATTGTAACTTAACACTTCATGAAAATTTTAAAAATATTTATTTTAAAATAGTGTTGAGGGTAGAAAATATAGGAGGTGGGAATGGGTGAAAGGCGAGATGGATTAATTAATAGACACTTTGTGCAAGATGCTTGCTGGTCACATGGTAGGCCTGCTAGCTTTTATAACTTCTCATTAAATTGTAACTTAACACTACATGAAAATTTTTAAAGTTATTTATTTTAAAATAGTGTTGGAAGAGGAAAATACAGGAGATGGTGATGGGTGAAAAGCAAGATGGGTTTATTGATGGACACATGATGCGTTATGCCCGCTGGACATGTGGCAAAATATGCACGCTTGCTATTGTAACTTCCCATTAAATTGTAACTTCTCACTACATGAAAATTTTAAATTATTTATTTTAAAATAGTTTTTGGGCTGAAAATGTGGGAGGTGGGGATGTGTGGAAGGCACGATAAGTTAATTTATGGACACTTGGTGCGAGGTGCTCGCTAGATACGTGGCAGAATATGCCTGATGGCTATTGTAACTTGTAACACCTAAAATTTTCTACTATATTATAGCAAATTTTTAATTGAATTATAACCACTTTCCAATGTCAGAAGACCAAAAATACGGAAAATTTAAATTTTTTTCTTTTAAAACATTAAACCAACTTTCTTTAAGTTGGAATGGGCTTTTCAGACAAATTGGAATAACTTGAAACTCTTTATCAAATAAAGCGGTTAATAAAACAAGTAAAAGTACACTAACATTCTCAGGGTATCTACTTTTAATTTATAGTACTTAGGAAATTTAAATCCCTTTTATAAATTTATACAATTCTATTTTCTATACTTTCTACTATTAATTTAATAATTTAATTTTATAACATATACAAATAACATTACTAAAATATTTAACTACTATGGTAACACACCCTCACAGATATTCTTACTTTTAAATTAAAATCTTAATTTCTTCTTCTAATCATCTTCTAGCACTCCTGCCTTATCTCAACCATCTCACTATACTCCAGTTTCTCTGAAAAATAGCAGTTCAATGCAGTTTATGTCATTAACTGTAAACTTTTATGCATGCATTGTCATGTATATATTTTATAAATCTGAACAAATGATGATAGTCTTACTCCTATTAATCTGTGTGCGATCCGCACCTACCAATCACTAATAACAATATTTTCGTTAACTAGTGGAGGCTCTACCTGCAGGACTTATTATTATAGCATTTAAAGCCATAACTAACTGTTTTGGCAAAGGGGTAGCGAACCACCTAAGCCTGGAGTACTCCAACTGAGGAATAACAACTTACCAACTAAATGCAACAGATATTACAAAATAATACATGCAATTTAATAGTTACTGAAATAAACTGCTACCTGAGCTCCAAGCTTAGTCCTTTACTGTCTCCTTTCCTTTCCATTGACCTCCTCAGCTTATGTCACTATCTATACCTATTTACACGTAATATATAAATAATAAATTAATACCATATTCCTATATAATTATCTAGCGTCTCTCTCTCTAGTCTTAGTGTACTTGATCACCCTATTCTTTATACTTGTGAAAATTATATTTTACTAAAAATGTCTTGCCCTTTTAAAATCTAATGGTCATTTATAAATATTTAGTTTTAATTAATCATCCGGATTTTCAATATTTGACTAATTATTATCTTATGGATCTTTTCTATTCCTGGGTCAACATAAACATAGTTTAGATACTAGGAAGTCACCTACCTTAAGTAGACATTGAATAACAAACATACCAGATTCATACATCCCCCATAAATTGTTATAAATCATATCACAACTTTCAATAATATCAGTCATAAAGCTAGTTAGCTTTGTTACAACAAAACAGAAAATTCGAGACCTGACAGAAGGAAGAACAAGAGAAAATCACATACAACCTCGAAAATCAACTTTAATCCACTCATTCTTATTCCATAATTTAAGCCTCTTTTATCCATTTCTTGTATATTTCAAAATCCAATCTTTGTATGTTTACTACATACTTTCACATCCTTCTTAAATGTTTAAAATCACAGCCAATACTAAAATTCCCAAATTCAACCTAAATCCTTAGCTCAATTTATATTCTCCGTTTCCCAAAACATGAGCTCATAGTAATTAATCAACTAATCCCAACCATTGATTCAGAAATCGCAAAAGCCTAAAAGAAAATATCATATAACTTCATATTGTATCCCTAAAACTTTGAATAAACTATTTTCATATTTAATTTTAACTTTCCCACTTATTCACAATTGTTATAATGAGCTTCCAAATCAAAAACCCAAACAATCAAAATTCTGAAATTATCATACTCAAAAAACCTTCTTCAAAGGTTTCATAATAAACATCTTAAAGCCATGTCTTGTATGTATACGTTAGCTGCCCTAATGCTTAAGAGTTTCAAAGCACTGCTCATATGAAGGGTGAACTAAACTCCTTTAAATTACTAAAACAGATTAAAAATTCCTTCTCATGAAAATCATAATCTACAATTCATAAAATCCTATACTACTTGACTATTTAAACTTTATTGATTTTGCTATCACAGGACTTGCCAAATATACCCTAGAAACCATAAAACTTTGATTGTATTTTCATAACTCAAAAGCATAGATGCATATACTATCCAGCAATCATCTTAACTCTTTAAACCATCCTTTGAATAAGCTTCAATAATCCATCTTTACAACTACGGTCAGCTCTGTTTAATATATAATTATCAACTAATAATCATTTAAATATTATTTTAACATCCCAGAAGATTACAACTTAAATATGTTCATTTAATCCTCCTTGAAAATGTTAAAAAGCATGTGTCAACTACTCACCACAATTCAGAAAGTTTCAGCATCTTTGTCAAAATCCTTACCTTCGTTATAAAGTTTCTAATTTGATTTAAATATCCTTAACACCAATTAATTACATATTTTCCCATGATCACGACCTAATACTCTTCTTTAGAACCTCTAACATAACTAACCTAAGTTTAACGGTCAACATACTATTAAAGATGGTGGCCTTTATGAATAAGCAATACTTCCATTCATCTTTCCACTTACTTATATTCTGCAACATCTAAATCAGTCCAACAAGTTTTTTAAAAGCTCACATTAATTCATATGACAAACTCACAAATCATTTCAATCTAAAATTCATATTCTACATATTCCAACAAGATATCATTTCTAATGTATACCTAAAATCTTTAATACCCACTTATATACTTTAAGCTTCTTTTCAATCCCAACAAGGTTTGTAAAATAATATTACATTTCCAACCAGAACCCAAAGTACACACCATCCCATATTCACATCACCATTCCCTCATCATAGCATTAAAAATAAATTATAACCTCCAACCAAAACCTCCTTTACAGCAAAATACTACTCAGAACAGAACACAGAATTTCCATAGGCAGAACCATATATCCGTTCTATCCTATCTTCTTCATCATTTAAATGCCTTTAATCATATTTTGACATTTCAGAGCATTTCTTTAATAACTGAGACTTCCAAGTAGCCATTACAACTTAACTACTAGCTTTAACCAATTAGTTTATCAAGAACCTTAATTCATGAGCCCTTATATGTATAATCTAATCAGTCATCAACAATTTTAACTTCATTATTTTTTGATTCATGTGAAGACACACAAAATACTCCCTCCCTTGTGTCACTGAACCTGCAGAACCAAACAAGCCAAGAGAAAACAAAAATTACACAGCCCCAAAGTTCAATAAATTTAATTCCATTACTTCTTCCTCCTCTTCTCTAAAAACCCGAATACACATAGACAGAGGAAAGGTCCAGAAACTTTCCAATCATCATAATGGTATTCAATCACACAGAAGGAAACTTTTAATTCAATCTTAAATCAATTAAACTTCCTATCCCTTTCTCTTGTTAGTTGCCGAACAGAACAAGGAAGAAGCAAGAACAAGAGCTCGACGGACAGAGCAGCAAAGAAGAAAAGAATTAACAATCATCAAGCAACCATAATCATCGAGCATAATCATTCATTAATTTTTCTTTTCCCTTTATTGGCAGCTCCACTGAACAGGGAAGGAAGAAGAGAAAATTCAAAGAAAATCCCAAGCTTCACTAATCACCACACAAAACACATTTATAGCATTAATCTTACTCCTATTGAGGTTTAATCAAGCTTAAAAGCAACAAAACTCCAGAAACTCAAGAAAAATGGCATCGATGAACAGTACCCGAAGCCCAAATCATGAGAAATCAAACACCAAATCAGCTTTCCTTCTTCAAGAATACTCTTAATCGAGTCTTAAACTTCATTTTTACGGATTTAGAAACTTCAAAATCCCCGGAAATCCGAATTGTTCCCTCCCCAATTCGCTCAGAATCAAACCGAGAAAGAAGGGAAAACGAAGGAGAAAGGCTTACCCCAAACTCCTTACGCATCTCCGCCGCTTCCCTTCGCCGGAAATCTCCTTCACCGCCGTCGCTGGAACTCGCAGAAGACAGAGGGAGGTGAGAACGAGAGAGGGAGCTTGAGAGTGGAGTGAGGAAACGAAGGAGACAGAGAGAGAAGAGTGATCGTGTGAGGAAGCAGAGTGAAAATAAAAGGAACACGTGGGGGGTATATTTGAGGAGAAGAAGGAAATGGATATTTTTAATGTGTATTTTACCCTTTTATCCTTTCTTCTATTACTAGAGATATTTTTAACTAGGGGTAGATATTGTAATTCTTATTTTCTCTTTCCCATTATGCCCCTCAATGGTAATTTTATTTATCATTACCATTTTTAGATAAGTCTGAATTTATTCCCAAAATAATTTCTCTAGATATGCTTTAATTTCCAAATTTATTTGTAAGACTTTTTAAATAACAAACAATAACCCAAGGTTCTAAATATTTCCTTATTTAAATTAATCTTCCAACTATTTTTCCTCAATTAATAAATAAAATAAGTCTTAAAATTTATTAAAAATACACCTGACTTCATAAATTTATTTATAAGGTTTTTTAATTTCTAAATGCCATCTCAACACCTTAAATAAATCTTTATTTTCTATTTCTAAAATTTGGGGTGTTACATAACTTCCCATGAAATTGTAATTTCTCACTACATGAAAATTTTAAATTATTTATTTTAAATTGTAACATGAATCATGTTTTGTATTTGATTAAAGAGTAACAAAAATTGATTTAAATCGATAAACCATATTTGGATTGGAAGAAAACTAAATGTTTTTTTGTTTAATATTCATTTTTTTTGTTGATGAAGTAGTAGTTTTGACAGCTCTAAATAAGTTGGTGTGGTTTAACTTTGTGAGTGCTATATCGTTTGTCATGCTTTGTATCAACATGATTTATACTCTTTGTATTTGATGAAAGAGTGTTACTAAAATGGATTAAATCAACACTTCATATTTAAATTGAAAGAGAATTAAATTTTTTTAATAATATTTTTTGTCTTGTTGACAGAGCCTCACTACAAAAAAACAAACTTTTGGTGGTGACTTTCAGTGACGACAAAAAAAGTCACCGCCAAAAGTCCCCATTTTGGTGGCGACTTTTTTGTCACCGCCAAAAGTCCCATTTTCTGCGGCGACACAAAAGTCGCCACTTAAAGTTGACCTTTTCGCGGCGACATAAAATAGTTGCCGCCAAAAGGGTGACTTTTGGCGGCGACTTTTTTTGTCGTCGCCAAAAGGCATACCTCCTGCGGCAACTTTTGTGTCGTCGCAAAAGTTTGGACCTTTCATGGAAACTTTATAAGTCGCCGCCAAAGGTCCCCCTTTTGTCGCCGCTGAAGGTCCACTTTCAGCGGCGACTATACAAGTCGTCGCTAAAAGTAATGTAGTTTATTTTTTAAATAACACTAATAAATATTTCTTTTTTATTTTTATATAAAATATTTAAAATGTTAAATAAATTATTTTATCATGAAAAATAAAATAAGGTAATATTTTAAATTTTTATTTGTCATTAAATTTATAGTAAATACTTTAAGTTAATTAAAATTAATGATATATTAAATAATCTTATACATGAATAAAGAATAATAATTTTTAAATTAATAAAATTATATCAACTATACCAACATTTTAATTTATTAAAAAGAATATTATGAATATTATATCAATAAAGATATTATATTAATAAAGAAACATTTATATTATATTTTATCTTTATATATTAAATATTTAAATGAATAAATAAATATGTATAAAAATATATATTAAATGTAGGTAAATGATAATATATTTATATTATAATAATATATGTATTTAAATTGATATATTAAATATATGCATATAATATTAGTGTGTATGTATTTAATTTTGTAGTAATATGATGGAAGGTCATTACAGCTCAACTAATAGAAGTTTTACACAAGAGCAAAGTGGTCATGGGTTCGAACCTTAGGAGAGGCACATTTGGAGGTGAAATAAAAGGTGATGAAGTGGCGCCATGTGGCATAGAGTGATGATGTGGCACAACGTGATACATGACAAGTGGCAGGAGGGTGGATGATGTGGCACGATGTGGCAAGTGGGTGAGGGTCACCATGTCATCAACCATGTGGCCATAAGGTGCTGATGTGGCTTTAATTTTTTAATTTTTTTTTCGCCGGCGGCGACTTCAAATGTCGCCGCCAAAGGTTAATATTTTAATTTTTTTTGCCACTTTCAATGGCAACATTTGTCACCGCCATATGGTTACCTTTGGCGGCGACTTAAAATGTCGCCGCTGAAAGTCGACTTTCAGTGGCGACCCAAAAAGTCGCCGCCAAAGGGTTACCTTTGGTGGCGGTCATATAGGCGGCGACTTGGTGAGGACAAAAAGTCGCCACCAAAAACCTTCAGCAGCGACTTTTTATGCTTTCAGTGGCGACTTTTGTCGCCGCCCAAAGCGGAATTTTTTGTAGTGCCTTAACATTGATAGTTCTAGATCAATTGTCATGGTTTGTCTTTGATAGTAATATATTATCTGTCATGCATGTATCAACATAATTCATGTTCTTTGTATTTAATTAAAGAATTTTACTTCAATGGGCTAAATATTTGAAACGAATTAGAAATAAATGCTTTTCAAAAATAGTATCTAATTCCTTGTTAAGGAAGCTACAATTTTGACAGCTTTATATTATTTCTCATGGTCTAACTTTTACAGCGCTACATTGTCCATCATGCTTTGTACCAACATGACTCATGCTCTTTGTATTTGATTAAAGTGTGACTAAAATGGATTGAATCAACACACCAATATTTGAATTGAAAGAGAATAAAATGTTATTTTAAATTATATTCATTTTCTTGTATTGAAGCCTTAACTTTGACAAGTCTAGATCATTTGTCATGGTTTAACTTTAATAGTGATATATTATCTGTCATGTATACATCAACATAATTCATGTTCTTTGTAATTGATTAAAGAGCTAGCATTACTAGAACAAGCTAAATATTTTAAACGGAATAGAAATAAAATGCTTTTTAAAAATGGTATCCATTTATTAGTTCATGAATCTACGATCTTGACATCTTTATATTATCTGTCATGGTCTAACTTTGCCACCGCTACATTGTACGTATGTCATGCTTTGTATCAACATGACTCATACTCTTTGTATTTGATTAAAGAGTGTGACTAAAATGGATTAAATCAATACGCCATATTTGAATTGAAAGAGAATAAAATGTTTTTTTGAAATTATATTCATTTTCTTGTTGCTAAAGCCTTAACTTTGATAGGTCTAGATCATCTGTCATGGTTTAACTTTGATAGTGATATCTTATTTGTCACGCATGCATCAAAATAACTCATGTTCTTTGTATTTAATTAGAGAGTATTAAAATAGGCCAAATATTTGAAACGGAATAGAAATAAATTCTTTTTTAAATTAAATCCATTTCCTTCTTTATGAAGCTACAGCCTTGACAGCTTCTATATTGTCTGTCATGGTTTAACTTTGCCAGCACTGTATTTTTTGTGATGCTTTGTATTATTATGATTGATTCTCTTTGTATTTAATTAAAGAGCTTTATTAGAATGGATTCAGATCATCTGAACTACAATACCATATTGCTTTTCCTTGTCTCAATATCCAATCCGTTGGTTTGATCCAATGATTGGGAGAGGGGCTTTATCCAACGGCCAATATATGTAGTGTATAGTTCAACCGTTGGATTAAGTCTCATTTTAAGCTATTAGATAAAACCATTACATCAACATCTAAATCTAAAAGCAGAAGATATATTCTTTTCTAAAACTTTCCATATTTTGCTTATACCTCACATAGACCCTTTTAAACTCTATAAATACCATCACCCTCCTTTTCATTCTCCTCAAATCAAACCTCCTCATAGTTTCATTTCTCACATTCTTATCTCTCTTATTTTATGGGTTCAATCCATATGCCACTCCGCATGCTTCTTCCTAATTTCTCCATTGTAAGGCATATGTTTGAATTTCTAGTGCATATGTTCAGAAGTATGAGCAATAATGCACTGGAAATATCGTTGCCATGGCAATGGGATCAAAGAAAGTTCAAATACCATCGTCCAAAAATCAAATATCAAACCTTATTATGTTTCTCATCTTAAATTCTTTACTCACATTCCAAACATTATTGGCATCTTTTGCTCACATTCCAAACATTACGTTCAACCATCCATATTTTTCCAAACAAGATTAAATTTCAACCCCAAATATTGTTTGGAATTTATGGTAATGATGAAAAAAATATTTCATTTTGATAAATATTGCTTCTGTTTGAAAATAGATATTTAGTTGTCTTTTAAATTAATTATGTTTGACAACCTTTTTGACAGTACATGGAAACGTGATGATTTGGGGTTGAGAGAGACCTTCATTGACCATCAATACCAGGTCGGTATATATAGTTTTAATTTGAAAAGCTCAATTAGGTTTTAAATGTATAAATATTTAAAACATTAACTTTTGTAAGTAAATTTATTATTATTTTGACACCTGATATTCTTAAAATATCTAAAATGGTTATATCTATATGCATACTCTCTTTTTTTTTTTTTTTGGTATTAAATCATAACATATAATACATTTTAACACAGGAGGAAGGAACTAACACAATGGAAATTGAGATCAATGAAATAGTTATATTATTTATAATGATTAAGTGGAAGCTTATATGGAAGCGAGAAAAGAGGATCCTGAAGAAGGAGTGGGTAGAAGTTGGCCTGAAGTACGGCATCTTCCTTACTGCCTTTTGCTATAACAGTTTCCACATATGCTACTTTTTATAATATAATATCAAAGTTGAGAAACATATATATCAATTATATGCTTTTTGAATATAACAGAAGAAGCTGAAGTTTTGATATAGTGATATTGGACTGTGAAGACTCAAGAGACGCTTCAGCCAGAGAGATGATAAATTATGCAAATTACATATAGAGCAAAATGATTATATATATAATTATTGGGTTAAAGATCATATTTTCCCTGGAAGTATGCACGGTGGATCATATCTGCCCCGGAAGTTTTTTTTTTGTCCAATTTTGCCCCGAAAGTGTTTAAAGTGTATCATATTCACCCTCTACCTTTATAAAACTCACGTTGACCATTAAATAGTTGACGTTGACCGTTAATTTTGTAACGGTAAAGGACGAATATGATCCACTTTGCACATTTCCGGGGCAAAATTAGACTAAAAAATACTTTCGGGGCAGATATGATCCACCGTGCATACTTCCGAGGCAATTATGACCTTTAACCCTATAATTATTTACTATTTTATTTGAAGTTACAAAAGTTACCTAAGTATCAAAATATAGCCACCACAGAGAATGGATAGTTACACAAGTAGCGTATATCTGTTTTATTATATGTTTGGTCAGTGTAGAAGCAATGACAATTTTGTATTATTTTGAGTTTTAAATGTATTTGGCAGATTTTATTTATTGATTTATATTATTGATTGGCTATTATGACAGTATAATGGTGATGTTTCCGGATTTTGAGAGTGGTGAATGAGTGACAGAACAAGATCAAAAATATATCACATTAAGTCATTAATCTCAACCCGATTTGTTAATCATTTGAAATTGATTTTATGTGAAACTATATATATAATATGATATCGTTTAAAAATAAAAACATACGCTTGTGCCTCCAACTGCCAGTACCAAAAAACACAAAATTACCGACAGAATTCCGTATGTAATTTCAGTTTTCTGGCGGATTTCCGCCGAAAAAATTTTCTGACGGAAAAATTCCGTTAGTAATTTATTTACCGACGAAAAATTTTTTCCGACAGAATTCCCGTCGATAATTTTATTAACTATATTATTTTATAAATAAATTAATATTTTAATTTATAAATAATATATTAAAATATTATTATCGACAGAATTTCCATAGGTAAAATTTTTTAAAAAATTTAAATTATATGTCACGTGTCCCTCTTTGTGGTCGCCACGTGTCGCCTCCACAAATTCTCTTCAAATGTGGCAGAGCTGAGAATCGAATGCGCAACCTCCTGTGCGCATGTTGATGCCTTAACCAGTTTAGTTATGAATACCATGTGATATTATTTGCAAACTATTATATTCAAAATATTCAAACTCCCACTATTTTAATTATATTTGATCGAAATTATTAATAATTATTAAATTATTTTATTATATATGATATTCAATTATAATTATTTTTCATTTTTCTTACTAATATTTATTAAAAAATAACTTATTATTTAATAAAAAATTACAATTAAATTTATTAAAAATGTATATCTATATATGTGTACATGTTAATTTTTATTAATATTTATTAAATATTATTTATTTATAAAATAGTTTTTAAAATAAATAAAGATAATAATTTATTTTTTAATAATAGAATTCATAAAATTACCGACGGAAATGTTCCGTCGGTAATTAATTATTGTATTATATTATTTATAAATTAAAATAATAATTTATTTATAAATTAATATAATTAAAAAAATTACCAACGGAATTTTCGTAGGTAATTTTATCGATGGGAAAAAAATTCCGTCGGTAATTACCAACGGAAATTTATTCCGTCAGTAATTTGATATTTTTTTTGTAGTGTGCTCAACTACGAGAATTTTCCCATACATTAAACTAATTGAATAAGGGAAAATTAGGATAAAGGATCTAGAGTCTAGAGATCAGAGGAAATATTTACAATTCATTCTAATAAAATATTTATGTGATAATAAATAGTCAAAAAATAATAATGCATATGGGTAAAGATAATATCGATAATCTTTATAGAATTTTAACATAAAAATTAAGTCACTGATCATAAAATGGCTATATATACATCAAATTAAATGTACATGATATTAAAATAATTTATGAAATGACAAAATTAAAATTATTTTTCATTTTTTAAAATTATAAGTTAAAAGTAAAAGCAAAAAATTCATTTTATGGTTCACATAATTCTTGAATTACTTTTAAAAAATGAGTAAATGTATATTTAATTAATTAATCTATATCCATATTCATGATGCATACATAGTAGTATGAATTTAAATCTCTATACATGAGTTCAAATACAATAGTGATAATATAAATGTCGGAAAATACTATATAAGCTTATTTGTACTTTTTTTTTTTTGCCATATAAGCTTATTTGTACTTGTGTGTTTATAAATTATGAAGTTTGCATTGACCGGTTGAAATTTGAATCTTTATAGAATCAATCTCCTTAAAAATATTTATCAGAAATTAATGGATTACTTGCTTAATGCTATGAAACTAAGAGATAGGAAAAGATGAATAAAAAGAGGTGAAGAGAATACGGGGAAAAGGATTGAACATCCTATCATCATATATATACTTCAAAGTTATACAATATACATTGTACATGTAACCTTTGAGCGTATTAAATACATGACAAACTCTAAAACAACCAGAAATGGAGCTTTTAGGCAAAGAGTTTTAATTCAAAAAACATTAGCATACATTTGCATATTATGATAATATTTATAACACTTCTCCTTAAGTTTTTATGTATAATTTATGCTTCCACATCAATTATTTAAAAAGCAACCCCAAGGATAAAAAACCCAGTATGAAATTTTTTTTATTAGTATTGAGCGTTATTGAAACTGAAAAGTTGGACACCTATTAGTCATGTCAAGCTTGTCACTGCGTCTATAGATATGTATATATCGCATAATTGACAGTCATAGGCGTATCACACTTTTCACGCGTACACACTTTTCACGCGCATGCTTTTATATTATTACGATAATATTTATGACATTATTTGAATGTCTATAAACAAATTATGTTTTGTTGTTAAAAAAAAGGGAAAAAGATAAATAAATACCCCTCCAATATCAAAAAGACACAAAGGGGCCTCCAATTCTCAAAAGGACAAGATGGGTATTGTTCCCAATTTGGGATAACCAAATTTGGGGTAAAAAGACTACAAAACCCCTAAGAGCCTTCATTCACTTTCATTTTAACATCATTTCATTTGAATCAATCCACAAAGCAAAACCTAGCCCCTCCGTCTCCTTCATCCCAAGAGTCACCGGAAAACCTAACCACGTGACCCTCTTTCTTTTCCTTCCCCGCAACCCATTCCCCTTCCCTCCCTCTACGTCGTCTTCTTCGTCGCTCTCTCGCACCTCCTCCTCCTTCTTCCACAGAACCATTCCCCTCCCCATTCGTCTTCTTCCTCACTCTCTCCCACCTTCTTCTCCATCTATTAACCCATTTCGTTTCCCATCCTCTGTCCCTTTCTCTTCTGGAGCGAGCGGGTCATACCTGAGCCCTAACATTCGCAAGCATCGGGGGTGGGTGGTAGAGCTGAGATCTGAAACTCTTCTTCCGATAAAGATTGATTTTATTTGAACATTCGAGTGAGTGATTCCCTTTTTCAGGTGGTTTCTTTCCATCTCTATTGCCATTTGACTGATGCTGTGGAGTTGTTGTGGCATTTACATTTTCAGAATTTAGTTTGATTTTTGTCTTGATTCGCTAGATAGGGGCCGTTCTTGATTTGAGGTTTTAGTTTATTCTCCATTTTTTGAGCTCACGAGGTTTTGGGAGATATAGGCAGCCTTGATTGATACTATGAGGTAATTTGTTGGTATGAAATACTGTGGCAAAGTGTATTCCTTCGGTTCGATCATTTTACTCGCGTTTCCATGTTAGTTAATCATCGATAGTTTGAGAAACATAAAATAGCTTTATATATCTGAAGTTTACATACACACACAAGATGGTATGGCTTGAATCATATACGTTCTCAACCATGCCTTCTGCCTTTCTGGTAATGAAAACTTATTCTTTATGATCAAGCAAATTTTTTAGTATTGACCCGTAGAAGTTCAGAGGCCTAGGCAGAGGTGATCTCCTCTCCCTTTTCTTTGTTTCCTTCTTGCTTTCTTTGTTCCCTTTTCTGCAAATGAATGTCAAAACCATGTAATATAGGTTGACAAATGGTGAAAGTGATATGAAGAGACAATATGCTTTTTCAGTTTCTGTCTACCATTTTCACCGATGTGTTTCTACTTTGCTTTATCTTCCTCTTTTAACTACAACAACAGTCAATAAACTATTCCCAAACAAAATAATTAAAGAACTATTATATCGTAGTTTGCAACAGATTCTTGTATGATGTTCTGGCATATAGGTACCTGACTTGATCTTTGTATCATTATGCTTCATTTGTTTTTATTTTTATCCACATGTTTGGTTATATCTCCATTTTTCTTCAATCGCACTGTTTTAATGGCTGTTTTTGGGCTATGTGTTGTTTTGTTTTTATTTTTAGTACTTCAAAATAGCTATTCAAATTATGAATTCATCTTTTAAAACAAGTCTCAAATGGAAAGTATGTTTTATTATGTTAGAAAGAATGTTTTAACCCCTCTATATTATACAATTTCTCTGCTTGATACATGCCCACTTGGGAATCTCTATTAGTTAGATTTCTCTTCTCTAATCTGATGCCATTTTGATGATATGTTGATTCAAATTTTGACAATAGGTTTACATCCCTTACAAAGCCAGACTTATACTGTCTTATTTTAAATTGTGTTCATAAATTGTCTTATTTTCAATCAACTTTGTGAAATATGGTTTTAGCTTTTTAATCATTTTAAGTTTATCAATGAATGGAGTGAATTGGTATATTTTTATTGTTGAAGGCAGCCAAAATGGCTTGTTTTTTCATGTGTGCCTTAACATGCCAGTAGAAAGAAGCATTCAAATTCAAATTTCCTTCAAATTCAAATTCAACCAAGCTTACTCAACTACATTCTTTCACATACAACAAACAACAACTTCTTGGATCTTCTGAAATATGTATATATCATTGTTCATCATGTTGTAGTAATTTTAGTTAATTACGTGGTCATTATGGTATGTTTGAAATTTACATGTACAATTCCCCTTCTGTTTTAGTTATTTTTCTCTTAATGTGTACCTATCAGCTTTAAGTAATTACTTGACTGAAAGTTCATTTTAGGTAGATTGATGCTTTTGCTGCTGACCTTTTTCACTCATATGCACTCCGCATTAATATCGATTGTTGCACTTTCATGTGGTTTTGTGCTGGTTGACAGACTAGTTGCACGTATGAAGTATAAGACTATTGTTTTACCAGCATATAGCATAGGTCAAGTAATAATGAGAGCTCTACATTGTTTGAAGCCATTTCGCAGAGGTCTTTTTAATTCAGGAACATTGATTGTACTGTGTAAACTCTTCCCCCCCCCCAACTTTGGTTGGGTGTGAAATGTTAAGACACTTTGCTTTGTGAGAATGGTTATATTTGCTATAATATTTGTGAAAATGGTTTAAGTAACTGAATGGAAGAAGTTGTTTTGTAGGTGTGAAAAATGGAGTTACAAGAAGGAAGTACAAAAGAGGTGCTAAATGAAGACGTCCAAAATGGCTATATTCTGTTTTGCAAAGAATATACAAAGAATGCAAAGAAGGGAGGAAGGACATTTAAAAGTATGGACGAGCACCATGTAGAGATTCTGAGTGCATGGAAGGCTTTAAGTGGTGATGAGAGGAAGGCATATAGCAATAGGGTGAAGAAAGCGAGGGGAACCAAGCAAAAACGGAACAAGACAGTTGCTTTGCTGAATAAGCCAGTTCTACGATTTGGTGTGCTATGTAAATAATAATGCCAATTTGAAGGCAAGAGTTAAAAGGTTAGGATTTGGGAATTTGTTAAACATGGGATGGACGAGACTTCTGCGTGACTTCGCTGCAGCTGTGCTGAGATCATATGATCCCCCTACAAAATCGGTTAGAATAAGGGGAAATCTTTGGAGATTGGAGCCAATGATGTCGCCGAATTGTTAGGAGTTCCTGATAAAGGAGAGGAGGTGAAAACTGAAGTGAGTGACAGCAATGTGCAATTGCAAGAGTTGAAGGAGTATCGTACATTGCCTTTTTCGGTATTTTTGAGAAAATAGAAGGTGGAGTGATAGGTGAAGAGTTTGATCGGTTATTTATGTTGTATATGCTTCGGACTTTTCTTGCTCCCACGTCAAGCTCGAAAGTCTCTGACAAGCTATTAAAGGTGGTTTGTTACACAAAGAACGGCGTCAAAGGTTTCGACTGGGCGACATATATTGTGAAAGAGTTGTGGAGTGGGTTGGGAGATTATGTGACAGCATATAGGAAGAATAAACAAAGTAAAGCATTTGTTGGAGGGTGCTTATACTTTTTGTTGGTACGTATATTTTTATTTTGTTTGTTATAGAATTGTGAGATGAAAATAATTAAAAAATTGCCACTGATAATGTAGTTATTTTTTGCGGAGCGATTGTCATTGTCCAAGGAGCGATTCTCACTTTCCGAGGAGGATATTGATGTCACTAGCAATGCTGTTATTTATTGGAGTGAAGAGAGGATGCAAAAAATCATTACGAAGGAGAAAGATAGCAATATTGGCATTAAGTTTGGAGATAGCAATATTGGCATTAAGTTTGGAGAGGTAGGTATGGATGAAGAGGTGGTGAAGGATAATGATGACAAGGAGGAAAAGAGTGGTGGAAACAAAAAGAATGCTACGTCTTATTTTGATCCGGTATGTGTTTTTCACTTGTCCAGTGTATTGATAAATAGTACACATATGTGTCTGACAATTATGCAATTGTGCCACGTAGGTGCTGAAAGATATGCATAGGAGGTTGATGGATGTGATAGAGGACAACCATAAAAAGGTTGTTTTACAGATTGAGGAGAATAAGAGAAAGGTTGTAAATTGCATTGAAGGGGAATTGGTCAAGATGCAATACGCCATTGAGCAGCAGCGCAGTCGACAAAACAAAGACTCTGATGAGAATGATGGAGAGAAAATGGATGATGCCATGGGAGATATCGGGGGACAGAATGGCACTGAACCTACCGGGCCAAATGATGTGACGGAACATATTGGGGGAGACAATGCTAGAGAACATATTGTGGAAGATGTTGAAAATGAGGGTTCTCCGATTACTAAGCAAGGCGGTCATGAGATCATTTCACAAGTAAGAAGATCTGAAAGGGAAAAGAAACCTAAAAATATGTCCCCCTGGGTCATTTCAAGGCCAATTAAGAGGACAAGAAGGGAGAAAAGTGAGGAGACTATCTTTTTCGACCTCATATCTAGTGCATGCAATGAGGATGAGGATAAGATGTTAGAACTAACACTCTTTTGGCATTAAAACATACCATCTACATTTATTCCTTTTATGACATACATTGACAATGATATTCACCTGTCTTGATAGAGAGTTGGTTAGAATATGTGACGAAGATATCAGCAGGGCGCAGCTTAGATCACTTGGCAATCGTGAAAAAGTGCTTGACAGGGTCATGTCAGTGATTTGTAAGACATTGATGGTTGATGCTCAAAAGGCGGGTGACATTCGGAGGCACATATTTACTTATGACTTTATGGTAAGGATGTACAATTTTCGTTACAAATAGGACTTGTAGTCAATTACTAACTACATTATTATTTATACGAAATCATTAAGAACATCATAAATTGGACACCTGAGGATAGAAAGAAGGAACTTCTGCCTCAGTATGTGGGACATAATATAGCAGATTGTGACTTGTTGATAGGGCCTACGCTGGAGGATGACCATTGGTGGTGCTTTGCACTTGAGACGAGTACAGGGAACTTTTATGTTCTTGACTCAATGAAGCCCAGCTTCACAATCACATTTGGAAAGAAAAAAATGGGTGTAAGAGAGGCCAATTATATCAATGCTATCAATGCTTTTGTAAGTATAGGCTTTAATGTTTTCTTACATGAAATTGGTTGTATGAAATGTTTTCTTATATAAGATTGTCTTTTTTTTTCAGCGACAAGCATTTTATGCCATAATGGACTTTCTAAAGCCGAATTCTATTGTGAAGAAGAACTTGGAGGAGGTTATTTTTCCATGTGTCCCTCAACAGTCCAATCTGTGAGTGCATACCCCATTGATGTGGTTTAATATGCATGATGATGAAAGTCATTATCATTTACATTTACATTGTCTGGTATCCTGTGTTTTGGGCATGATTGTGGCGTTCATGTCTTGATGTGGCTGAACATGTGGGTCCCAGGGGAGTCCCTTACATATGATGATGCTGAAGTATGTGAAAATCGTATGCAGCTCATGTGGTGGCTGGTTAACCATGAGCTAAATCTACAAAAAGATGTTGCGCTGGCCTTGCTTCCTCCAGAAGGTGCCTCAAAAGAAAAGAAATGCAAGAGGCAAAAAACAACAAAATGATTAAACATGTGACAAGATTTTTGTTGTTCCACTTTTGTTGTTCCACTTTTGTTGTTAACTCTTTTAAATTGTATTACTTATGTAAATTGTTGTTGGCAAAATATTATGAATGTGCCATTACTATTCAATAGTCCAGAGCAACATGGTTACCTTTAGTTTATATGTGGCTGAACTTTTCACACACATATTAAGAAGTAGTTAATGGTTGTTAATTCCCCCAGTGGCGTGGTTAGGAGAAGAAGCATTTTTTTAGCCCAATGAATGAGGGAAGTGGTTAACCACTTGAGTATAAGGATTAACTAGTCGAATATGGTCATTAACTAGGCCAGTATCCACATTAACCAGCACAGATTTCCTTCCTACTTAGGCTTAAAATGTAGGTTGTTGTGAAAGTGGTTAACCAGTCGCGTATGTGCATTAACCACTCGAGTATAGAGATTAACCAGCCAAGTATGGGCATTAACCATTCGAGTGTGGGGATTAACCAGTCAAGTATGGGCATTAACTAGTCCAGTATGTGCATTAACCAGTGGAGTATATGGATTAACCAGCCAAGTATGAGCATTAACTAGTCAAGTATGGGCATTAACTAGTCTATTATATGCATTAACCAGTGGAGTATATGGATTAACCAGCCAAGTATGAGCATTAACTAGTCCAGTATGGGCATTAACTAGTCAAGTATGTGCATTAACCAGTGGAGTATACGGATTAACCAGCCAAGTATGAGCATTAACTAGTCCAGTATGGGCATTAACTAGTCAAGTATGTGCATTAACCAGTGGAGTATACGAATTAACCAGCCAAGTATGAGCATTAACTAGTCCAGTATGGGCATTGACCACTGGAGTATATGGATTAACCAGCCAAGTATGGGCATTAACTAGTCCAATATGGGCATTAACTAGTCCTGTATAGGAATTAACTAGGCAAGTATAGGAATTAACCAGTCAAGTAAGGGGATTAACCAGTCAAGTATAGGCATTAACTAGTCAGGTATGAGGATTAACTAGCCAAGTGTGGGGATTAACTAGTCAGGTATGGGGATTAATCCATATACTTGCCTAGTTAATTCCCATACTGGACTAGTTAATGCCTATACTGGACTAGTTAATGACCATACTGGACTAGTTAATTCCAATACTTGACTAGTTAATCCCCATACTTGACTGGTTAATGCCTATACTGGACTAGTTAATGCCCATACAACAGTGGTTAATCCCCATACTTGACTGGTTAATGCCCTTACTGCAGTGGTTAATCCCCATACTTGACTGGTTAATTCCCATACTCCAGTGGTTAATCCACATACTTCATTGGTTAATGCCCATACTCCAGTGGTTAATCCCCCATACTTGACTGGTTAATGCCCATACTGCAGTGGTTAATCCCCACACTTGACTGGTTAATGCCCATACTCCAGTGGTTAATCCACATACTACTCCAGTGGTTAATCCCCCATACTTGACTGTTAATACCCATACTGCAGTGGTTAATCCCCATACTTGACTGGTTAATGCCTATACTTGCTTGGTTAATCATATACTTGGCTGGTTAATCCCCATACTTGACTGGTTAATGCATATACTCCAGTGGTTAATCCACATACTTCACTGGTTAATGCCCATACTCCACTGGTTAATCCCCATACTTGACTGCTTAATGCCTATACTGGACTCGTTAATGCCCATACTGGACTAGTTAATCCCCATACTTGACTGGTTAATCCCCACACTCCACTGGTTAATGCCCATACTTGACTGGTTAATGCCTATATTGCCTGGTTAATCATATACTTGGCTAGTTAATCCCCATACTTGACTAGTTAATGTAACACCCCAAATTTTAGAAAATAGAAAATAGGGAATTATTTCAGATTTTAGAAATGTAGCTAAAATATGAAGAAGCATTGAAAATGAATTTATGATATTTTAGGCATTTTAATAAATTTTAAGATTTATTTTCTTTAAGAAATAAAGAGAACTAATTAGGAGATAAAACTTAATTTGGAAAAAAGAGATGATAAGGATTTATTTGAAGTCTTAGAGCGTTATTTAAAAATTAAAAAGCCTTATAAATAAATTCTTGAGGTCAAATGTATTTTTAATAATTCTTAAAGCTTATTTTCTTTATTAGTTAAAGAAAAATAGTTTTAACATAAATTTAAATAAGGGAATATTTAGAACCTTGGGGTATTGTTTGATATTTAAATAGTCTTATAAATAAATTTGGAAATTTAAGCATATCTAGAAAAATTATTTTGGGACAAATTCAGATCTATTTTGTAAATGATAATGGTACATAAAATTACCATTTCAGAGAAAAATAGAAAATAGGAAATGAAAAAGACAATATCTGCCCCTAGTTGGAAAATATCTTCAGTAAAAAGAAGGGGCAAAATAGTAAAACACCTAGTAAAAATATCATCTCCTCCTCTTTAAATACCTCCCACGTGTCCTTATTATACATACTCCCTCTCTCGTGTTCTCTCACTCTCCCCTGTTCTCTCATTTCACTCTCTGCTCTCTCACTCTCCTCGCTCCGTTCCTTCGAGTTCAGTGGCGACGGCGGCGTTCCACGGCGGAAACAGCGAACCACGGCGGCGAGAAGCAGTAAGGACGATCACGAAGTTTAAGGCAGTCCTTAGGTGAACCTTCTTCCTTCGTTTTTCTTCTTCTTTTGTTCCGATTTGAGAGAGATGGAAGGGGTAAATTGATTCGGGTTTTAGGGATTTCGAAGCTCTTAAACCCGTAGAAACGAAGCTTAGGCCTTATTATTGATGATTTGAGCGTTGATTTTGAGAGAAAAGTGAGTTTAGCCAAGTTGCTCCAAAATCCCCAATTTTTTTTCACTGTTCATCCGACGTTTCCCTTTGATTCTTCACCCAAACCGAAATTAATTGGTGTTTAGATGGTGATATGTGTTGAATAATAATGTTGTTTGAGGTTGAATGTTTGATTTCAAATTTTTCATCTTGCTTCTCTGCTTGTTCGATGCTGTGTTCTTCTTCGATTTTGATTTCGGTTAAGGAGGAAAGGAAAATGGAATTAAGGTTGGTTGTATTTGGCTGATGATGTGTGAATTTGGAATTGTTCAACTCTTCTCTTTTCTAATGGTGCTGGCCGATGGTATGTTAACAAGGGAAGAGGAAATATTTTGATGTTTGATGATGTTTGGTAGCTTGAATTTCTGTCTCTGTGATAATGTTTTTGCCTGTGATGAGGAGGATTAAATTGTTGGTGATTGTTCTTTTCTTTTCCTTCTATTGCTGGTTCATCGATAGGTTGCAATGGCAGGGGGGAAAGAATTTGTTGTCTTATATTAATGGTAATGGAAATTTCTGTTCTTTTCTCTATGTATGGTTTCGTGTATGCAGAGGGGAGGAGGAAGAAGTAATGGAAATAAGATTAAATTGGAACCACACCTTGTGTGTGAATGTTGGTAATTTCTGTGAATTCTAGGTTCATGGTGATTCTTTGTTAATTTCTTTACTTTTAGGGGTTATGCGATGTGAATAGTGTGAAGAGGAATTTAAGTGTTGGAAGGTAATTCGGAAGTAAAGAAATATCGGCTAACTTAAATGGATTGGAATAGTTTCAGTTTCAAAGGTATTATATGTGAAGGGAACCATGAGATGTCTAAGATATTAGGTAATTGATCAAGGATTGAGAAGTTATTCTGGTTTGATGAACATTTGTTTAAACTCATGTATTAAGGATTTTAGGTTATTGATTCAATTCAAATAATTAAGCTATGTATAGGGGCTTTTGTTAAAAAGTGAAGATTTCAATGTATCTAGAAAGTTGGAATTTTTAGAGCTTTAGTGGAAGTATAGATATGGTAGTTTCAAACCTGTTATAGCAGCTGAAATGCTTATGACTATTTCTAATTATGAAATCATGCTTTGAAGTGATTAAGTAAAGGATTTTACAATTCTAAATGCTGATTTCTGGGAGAAGAGAAAGGAATCCGTTGATATTGAGAGTTAATCGGGATTGCTTGATTCTTGTCCTTCTTGTTGTTCTACTCTGCTCTGGCCATGAGGTTGGTGATAAAAAAAAAGAAGGAAGTTAGTTGTTATTAAATTTGAGGTTGGAATCTTGTTTTATGGGATAGTGAAGCATTGGTAATTGGAAGTTCCAACTCTTGTGATGGGTTGGTTTTGTTGGATGATGGTGCTAATTGCAGGTGTGATAGTAATTATAGGTTCTGCTGGTTTAATTGCAAAGAAAGGAAAAATGATAATATTGATTCAATAAGGAATGAAGTGTAAGGGAATGTGAAATGAATTAGCTATTCTTGAGTTTATTGGATTTTGGTTTTCTGCTGATTAATGTCACTGATTGTTGGTAGATGGTAGGAAAAGAATAAGTGGTGATGTTAGTTCAGCCGGAACTAAATTAAGAAAAGTAGAGAGTGGAAGTGGTGATTCTTTGATTGGTTGAATTTTTAAATTTAGATAGGATCAAGTAGAATCAAAGGAAAAGTGATTGGTGATTTATTATTTAAAGTGCTAGGCCAATATCTTTGCATGGTATAGTTATAAATTCAAGATTGATAACTTAAACTATGATTCTTGTCGACCCAATGATGGTTAGAATTATAAATTTAAGTACTATTTTGATCTAATAATAGATGAAAGTTGTTTAATTAAATTTCCTAAGTGTACTACCATAAGATCCATGAAAGATTTAAGATTTTGCAAGGGAATAAAGCATGAATTATGATTTGGAATTGAAAAGATGAAACTTGGCATGGTAATTTTTAGACATTGAGTAGTTAATTAAGGTACATAGTTGTGCTTAGGCAATTTATGATTGGTTAAGATTCGGGGTTATTTTAAGATATTGATTGATTGAATTTTGAAGTTTTATTTGGAGTCTCTTATCTTGCTTTGCAATTTGATGAGTATTAGAAAGATTAAATGGTTATTTTGATATGTTTTTCAAAATTTAATTCTTTGTGATTTCAAATTGGTATTGATTTTAATTAGACTTGAATTCGAAAAGCCTCGCTCTGTGCCGGTTCTAAAAATTTATAAGGACTGGATCTAAGAAGCAAAATAAATCGTATTACTATAAGGTTGGTTTATAAATCTTGTAATAAAGAATTAAGTTTAGTTAAAGTCCTAAATAATGATTCTTATATATATAAACTACTGGTCAAACAATGAGAATAATAAAATTTAATGTAAGTAAATTATTAAAGTAATTTTGGACAATCATAGTTCTAAGTAAGTAAGGTTAAAACATAATTTACCTAGAAAATAAGCTTTGGGTAGTAATAATTAAATTAGGATTCGTGAGAGACGCTGAATAATTATATAGAAAAATAGGTATTAATTTACATTTATACATTATATGTCAATAGGTCTTGATATTAACCTAAATTGAGAAGGGCAGTGGAAAAGAAAGAAGCAAATAAGGGCTAAGCTTGGAGTTCAGGTAGCAGTTTATCTCATTATCTCCTTAAAAAGAATTGCATGTATTATTTTGTAATAACTGTTGCATTTAGTTGGTAAGTTGTTATTCCTCAGTTGGAGTACTCCAGGCTTAGGTGGTTCGCTACCCCTTTGCCAAAGCAGTTAGTTATGGCTTTAAATGCTATAACGAGAAGTCCTGCAGGTAGAGCCTCCACTAGTTAACGAAAATATCGCTATCAACAGTTGGTAGGTGCGGATCGCACACAGATTAATAGGAGTAAGACTATCATCATTTGGGCAGTTTTATAAAATATATACATGACAATGCATGCATACAAGTTTACAGTTAATGACATAAACTGCGTTGAACTGCTGTTTTTCAGAGAAGCTAAGACATAGTGAGATGGCTGAGATAAGGCAGGAGTGCTGGATGATGACTAGAAGAAATTTAGTTTATGTTTAGAGAAAGTAAGGTTATCTGTATATGATGTAAATTTAAATTATTGAATTAATCGTAGAAAGCATAGAAAATAGAATGGTATAAGTTTAGAAAAGGAATTTAAATTTCCTAAATACTATAAATTAAGAAAGTATACCCTAAGAGGGTTAGAGTACTTTTAATTGTTTTATTAACCACTTTATTTTATAAAGAGTTTTTATATTATTCAATTTGTCCGAAAAGCCCATTCCAACTGCAATAAAGTTGGAACCCTGTTTAGTAAGAAAAAGTTTTAAATTTTTCCGTATTTTTGGGCTTCTGACATTAAAAAGTGGTTATAATTCAATTAAAAATTGCTATAATATAGTAGAAAATTTCAGATGTTACAGTTAATGCCCAACCTTGACTGGTTAATGCCCATACTCGATTGGTTAATGCCCATACGAGACTGGTTAACCACTTTCACAACAACCTGCGTTTTAGGCCTAAGTAAGAAGGAAATCTGTGCTGGTTAATGCCGATACTCGACTAGTTAATGACCATACTCGACTAGTTAATATCCATATTCGAGTGGTTAACCACTTCCCTGATTCACTGGGCTAAAAAATGCTTCTTCTCCTGAAAATCCTTAACCACGCCATTGGGGGAATTAACAACTCCAGTATGGCAATTAACTACTTTAGTATGGTGATTAACCACTTCAGTATGGCCATTAACTACTTCGTTGCTTCATTAATCAGTCCTTACCAACAATTTTTGCATCAGTTCCCATTCACATTTGCTCCTAAAATTAAACACAAAGAGTTCTGTATGCAAAACAATGTAAACAACAAACACACATTAAATAGTAATTATCTTCATTAACTATTTTAGTAATGATATTCACCATTTCACTATAATGGTTAACATAAATCCTGAATCCCATATGACAGCAACATAATTACATATTAATATGACAAGTGAACATTAGGCTTCTTTAACCACCTAATGTTTTCTTGTCATCACTGCCACAAAACATAATCCTTTCACTTTACATTACTCACAAAAAGGATAAGAACTATATATACTACATCCTTTGTCCCAAAAAAACATATAGGGGTGAGTTCTTATCCAATATCTACAAAATAGTGCCCTCCAAAAAGTAGCCACTTAGGTCATCACGCCCAGCTTCACCTTGGGTTTGGATTTTTGCATGTCCTCCTAGTGTGTCCAGCTGCATGGCAAAAGCTACAGTTATAAATCTTTTTGTTCTAGAACTGCGACTCAATCTTTTTGACTCTTGGCCTTCCAGATGGTCGACTAGTCTTAGGTGGTGCCAACAAAGGTAGACTCAGTATGTTTTGAAGCCGATAGTCATTAGGATTTGGCATGTCAATTGTCACAACTGGAATCATGCATCTTCTATATATTTTTTCTTAGGATGTAATCTTGAAGCATTTATCCACGTAATCATACACGTTGAGATGACAAGCCTTGATGGCTGCACAAGCGTGTGGACATGGAATGCCTGACATCTGCCATGCTTCACAGCTGCATTCATGTCCGCCGACATCAACCATTAGGCTTCCATCCTTTGTATGGACAGCCACTATACCTCCTCCATAAGGTTCAGGATTACATTGTCCGCTTCTACAAACATTTTCCATCACTTCACGTTCTATGTTTGGGCCTACACCATTTTTCCACTCTTTGATTGCCATGCTTGCTGCATACATCTTCTTTGCTACTTTCTCACGATGCTCATGAATAAGCATAGTAACATGGTGTCGTCTTTCCTTGACCATCCAAGAATTGAATGACTCGGCGATGTTTGTTGTGATTTTATCCCACCGTTTAAATGGGAACTTACTTAACGCCCACTTATGAACATCACCTTGGTTCACCACCCATTCAAACAATTCGGGGTTGAAAGTCCACATGTTACCCATTACAGATGTGAAGTCAGCCTCAAGCCTTGCATACGCAATAGCATCAAGGTACCCAAGTCCCTCCTGCCTTAGCTCACCACTGGTCTTCCTCTTCCCTCTGTTCAATCTCAGCATTTCAGAACTAAAGTTCTCCTTCACGTGCCTATAACAATAAGCATGCATCTGATCACCAAATACTACTCGCACAGAATGAATTATTGCCTTGTGACGGTCAGACACAATCACTATTTCCTTCGAACCAACTATATGCTTGATCATCCGTAAGAACCATGTCCAATCAGCATTTGTCTCTCATAGACAATGGCAATTGCAAACGGCAACAACTCATTGTTTGCATCATACGCAGAAGCTGACAGTAGAGTTCCCACATATGGCCCACTTAAATGAGTTCCATCAATGTATAATACCAGTCTAGCACCTTCAATGAACCCTTCAATGCAACACCCATACGCGATGAAGACACACTGAAAAGTGTTGGTTGCATCTACAGTCCACTTAGCTACAATTTTGCTGTCCGTCTCCCTCAACTGTTGACATATCCATGGTATTAACATATAAGACTGTTCAGGCTTACCATGAATATCCTCTAACGCCTTTTCCTTTGCCCTATATGCCTGCTTGTATGTCAACTTCACTCCATATTCTCTTGACAAGGTGTTCCTTATTTCATTTGGTCTCTTGTCTATGTGATCCCTCACCTCATCAATGATAATTGTTGATGTTAAGCTAGTTGTTCCACTGTGTCTCACCTCAAGCATGTCTTGAGCATTGTGAAAATTTCATTTATGAACCTTGTGACACGAAGGAAAGGTCCACTCTTCCCAACTATTTTTGCAATGATCCTCCATGGACAACCTTTAACCTTACATTTCACATACATCTTCTTGTTTGAATTTTTCACATACTTATACTCAAATTTATGTGAAATACTGAACTTGTGCAGTGCCTTCTTGAAAGCATCAACATGAGGAAATGCTTGATTTACTCCTAACAACACGTCCTTCCACTTTGCACTATTCATTTCTGGCAACGGAGTTGGCGCACTTTGTACTCCACATGGTAGGCTTAGAATATGGCTTGTGCTGCCACCATAGGTTCCACCTTTGCCATCTTCTTGGTCACATGCAGCCTCATTAATGTCACCAATTTGTGCTGACCGTCCCAATAGCCCATCCACCCTGTATGCATATTCACTACTTTAGTGAAGCAATTAACTAAAATAGTATAACAATTAACTAAAACAGTATAGCAATTAACTAAAACAGTATAGCAACTAACTACAATAGTATAGCAAATAACCACTTGGACAAAAAACGAAATTCTCACTTACATTATTGTGTCATTCATTTCTCCTACAACATTATCAATGCATTTGGATGCTACATAAACATGTGCACAGCTCTCATTATACTGGAACAGATTATCCACTTCGTCATCATCAATCAGATCTGCTAATACTGTTTGATCAAACTTCACTGTATATTTCATCTCACATCTCATACCATCTATACCGAACCATTGTCCTACTAAAGCCTTCAATTCTTCAATTGACATCCCTTCTTGTAATGTTTTCAGCCTAGTATTCCCACCAAAATATTTCTCTTTACCTTCAACATCCTTTCCGAAGTCCCCCCACATGAAAATAACACATAAGTGATTTTGTTGACCGCATATTTGATGTCATCCTGCATGCTAACCTGCACCAAAACAATCAAAATTTAATTAAAATTATAGTTGCTAAACAACGATCTTTCATCACTTTACAACATGCCCCCATCAAACACACACATCCCGTTAACCACCCAAATATAGACGTTAACCATTTCAATATAGCCGTTAATAGTTTCAGTATAGCATGTTGCACTAACTACTCAAGTATAACCGCTTTCAGTATAGCATACTCGGTTAACTACTCAACTATAGTTGTTAACCATTTCAGTACAACAATCCTGTTAACTACTCAAGTATAGCCGTTAACTACTTCAGTATAGGTATTAACTACATATTTCACCCTGACCTACAACAACACTTTTTTAGCGGGAACTACACTCATTAACTGACGCAGAGCAACCTCATTCTTCATCATTCCCATATATATTCACCCAGTATCATTCTTCATCTAATACGCACAGCAACCTCATATATATACATCATTATTTTACACTTCTTACAACCCAAACTTAAACTCCTATAACATCTAAGCTTTTTCTTCTCTATCATTAAACTAAATCAACACCCAACTTAGGTGATCATCAATCTTTAAACCCATTTACTCAGATTGAACACCCAGCAAAATAATCAACCACAATACCATATTTTACCTCATACTAGAAGGAAAACACTATTTTCATCCAAATATTACTCAAAGTTCCTACCTTTTCCTCCTTTTCAAGCTTTCACCTTGGCTCTAATGACTGTCTCTGTCTTCGCGCCTAGCTCTCTCTGTTTCTGCGTTTTCTTTTTGTTTCAAAACCTATTTAATGTAAGGAGATGACTGAGGGGCTTTGTAGTCTTTTTACCCTAAATTTGGTTATCCCAAATTGGGAACAATACCCATCTTGTCCTTTTGAGAATTGGAGGCCTCTTTGTGTCCTTTTGATATTGGAGGGGTATTTATTTGTCTTTTTCCCAAAAAACAATAATATGTTTTTACGTCAATTTTAAAAACCTAAATTAAAATGTAGACATTTGGCTTACTATTTTTTATTAATAATAAGTTTTATTGGAACTGGATGTTTGGCATTTAGCAGTCACGCCGTATGTGTGCACATTGCATGTTTGACACCTGGTAATCATGCCGAGTTTGTCACTATAAAATCTAATGATTAATTAAGTACACTAACACCTACAGCATTTTTTACATACCATTTTGTATATTCTTATAACCCAAAGGCCTTCCTTTTGAGCTTTATAAATATCAATTCCTTCTATTATTTCTTCATAAACCAAACGTTCAAAAATCTTGCATTTAGATGGTTTCCTTTCTCACACCTACCCTTATCATCCATTTGTTCTAAATGAGCACCATCATCCCTTCTTGTTTAATATGTCTGGTAAGTTATGGCATAGTTCATACCAAGCTACAATTCTTCAATGCAGAATATTTCTTTCTAAGTTTTTTCTTGTGGCAACATCAATTATTTTTATGTAAAACTTTTTTATCATATATGTAAACCCTTTTATCTGTGCAGGATGGATTCAAATATCTGCTGTGGTACTGGATAAGCAAAGGCATGTTATATCATCCACCAAAATTAAACCTACAAATCTATGCATTTATTATTCAATATCATCTCATTTACTCACATTCTAAACATTATATGCACCTTTCACACACATTCTAAACATTACGTCCCTCGGTCCAGGATTTTCCAAAGGTAATTTTGTCTTGAAAATGGTCGTTTTGGAAAATTTAATAGAAGATTAATTAAGACACTAATGCTTATGTACCTGAGAATTGTTTGACTGGATTAAAGACGTAATGCTAAGGATGTGTGTAAATATTTGTTGTAGAGTAGTATTTTCCCCGAGCAAGACCACATGGTGAAATTATTGAAACAAGGAGATTGTGAAGCAGAGAAGGAAGCTGAAGAACATGGAGAACGAAAGCACCCAAAATGAAGGAACATATCTTTTAGTACTATCTTTTTAAATTTTAGAAAGTGTATGAATGATAGAAAAGGGGAAGACGATAAGGTGGAAAAGTCAAAATGCAGGTAGTTGCCATGTAAGCAATTTTCATAAAAAATAATGATAAAAATTGGTCTATTAACAGTTGATCCTTTAATTTGATCTATTAGTTTGGAGATAAATTTTCTAATTTTAAAAATTTTAAGGCAAAATAAAACCCAAATAAATCTTCCTGGTACTACTGAGCGTTCTTGGGAAAAATCTTCCAATACGAACAAGAACCTTAACCCATAAATATAATATCAAGGTAGAAATTGGAGGAGCATATCCATATTATCTGTTCTCAATCATGACAATTACGTTGTTGCTAAAGTTGATTGAATATAGCTAACAATGCCAATTGATGAAAAGGTTTTAGTCAGAGAAAGATGATACACTCGGTGAAAATTATGATCTTCTTCAAATATTTCATTCAAAAATGACTCAAGACTGCTCATACATATGGAGCAAAGTAGTTATTGTTTACAATTTTATATTGTGTCATACAAATTATTCAATGTATCAATTATCACTGGACAGGTATGCGAGTGGAGCATATATGTATTTTTAACTTGCAAGTTTGTTGCAGAAGTAAAGACAATTTTTCTGTATTATCTTGAGTTCCGCATATTATTTAAATATATCTGATATATTTTATTTATTGATGGAATATCATAATTCATGACATATTTTATCTACGGATAGATTTCATTAATTATGTATCATTATATCATTTATTTTTTTAAAATTTTGAGAGTAATGAATGACAGAACAAGAAAAAAAAATTATCGCGTTAACCTCAAATTGATCTACCAATGCAACCATCAACTGAAAATTGGCTTTTAGTAAACTTATATTACCTTTAATCCTAAATAGAAGAGTTACTTTAGAAGCAAGTTTAGATAAAAAGATAAGAACTTTTTCATTTTATATTTTACATTTACCAATATTCTCTAAATTAATTTGTCTTATTTATAAACCAATATATATTATAATTACAAATATATATAAGTATTTTGAATAGATCATATAACATTTAAATAATTTATTTAGCCTGTTTAATATCCCTAATTTAGTCAACTAATTATTATATAAAGGATTAGATGCGGCATATTATATCTTGTGAAGAAAAAACACACACAAATAGATGTGCTTGTGTTATCCACTGCCCATCCACAAGATTTTTCACATACAAACCCCAGAAAATATAAAGCCAAAAACCAAGTAAATAATTTAAAGTGTGAGTTTGGAATAAGCTCATACCTTTTTCTTTGCTAAATTTTAGTTAAAAATATCCAAAAAGTTCCATTTGACCACCTTAGTCCGTACTGACTCTCTTGGGAATTATCACTAGTATATTTGGCTTTTTTAAAAAAGAAAAAAATTCAGTCGATCCAGTGTTCCCTTCCCTAATAATTTTAAACCATCAATTGGTGAACTTTTTCTTCATTCTATTACCAATTACCAAGTATTTAAATAACCGACTATTATAATTTCAAAGTTTGTTACTTTCCCTCCCAACATGAGTTACTTTTCCGAGTCTCAAACTTGAGACCTAAAGATATCTAACGTAGCCTTGCACTGCTTCTCATTTTGCCAATGGGTGCTTCCATATCGAACAAAGCTTCAGCATCTATTGCCTTTGTTTCCGCCATCTAGTTTGTCTTGCCATTGAAGAAGCTCAAGTCTGCTTGAAAAGGTAAGTTTGGAGGAAATACAAAATTATGTCTATGTTATTTTGACTTTGAGATTTTTTCCATCTTCATGTAGTTCGTTTGGGTTGCTTATTTGATAGTTATTAATATCATAGACAAGTGTTTAGCCTGTTTAGGAGTTTTAGCGGTATGGCATATGGATAAAAAGATATGATGATTTCAAGCAATTCACATTCTTCTTGTGTAAATAGTCTATATATATTTCTCACGATGAATCATCATTATACTCGTCTTTTACCTTTGATAAGGTTTTCCAAACACCACAGAAATATGAAGAGAAGGTTTTACATGAGTTTATTGTTATAATAACAACACATAGTAGATGAAGCCTTAACTTTGACAGCTCTAGATCATCTATCATGGTTTAACTTTAACAATGATATGTTATATGTCATGCATGCATCAACATAATTCATTTTATTTGCATTTGAATAAAGAGTTTTATCAGAATAGGCTAAATATTTGAAACAGAACAGAAATAAATGCTTTTTAAAATGATATCGGTTTCCTTGTTCATAAAGCTACAGCCTCGACAGCTTCATATTGTCTATCATGGCTTAACTTTGCTAACACTGTATTTCCTATGATGGATTGTATCCATATGATTCATTCTCTTTGTATTTTATTGAATATTGTTATTAGAATGGATTCAGATCATCTCAACTACAATGCCATATTGCTTTTCCTTGTCCCAAAATCCAATCGGTTGGTGGTTTGATTAAATGATTGAGAGATGGGCTTGATCCAACTGCCAATATATGTAATATGTCGCTCAACCATCACTACAAAAAATTCTGCTTTCGGCGGCGACAAAAGTCGCCACTGAAAGAATAAAAAGTCGCCGCTGAAGGTCTTCGGCGGCGACTTTTTGTCGCCACCAAGTCGCCGCCTATGTGACCGTCGCTGAAAGTATCAGCGGCGACTTTTTGGGTCGCCGCTGAAAGTTGACTTTCAGCGGCGACAAATGTCGCCACTGAAAGTGGTAAAAATAAATAAATAAAAATAAAAAAAATTAAAAAATTTTACCCTTTGGCGGCGACATTTGTCGCCGACAAAGGGTCGCCGCTGAAAGCAGCAAAAAAATAAAATAATAAATTAAAGCCACATCATCACCCTATGGCCACATGGCTGATGACGTGGTGACCCTCACCCACTTGCCACATCGTGCCACATCATCCATCCCCTGCCACTTGTCATGTGTCACGTTGCGCCACATCATCACTCTTTGCCACATCGCGCCACTTCATCACCTTTTATTTCACCTCCAAATGTGCCTCTTCTAAGGTTCGAACCCATGACCACTTCATTCTTGTGTGAAGCTTCTACCAGTTGAGCTGTGATGACCTTCCATCATATTACTACAAAATTAAATATATACACACACATACACACACACTAATATTATATGCATATATTTAATATATTAATTTAAATACATATATTATTATGATATAAATATATTATCATATTACCTATATTTAATATTTATTTATATACGTATTTATTTATTCATTGAAATATTTAATATATAGAGATAAAATATAATATAAATGTTTCTTTATTAATATAATATTCATTTTTAATAAATTAAAATGTTAATATAGTTGATATAATTTTATTAATTTAAAAATTATTATTATTTATTCATGTATAATATTATTTGATATATCATTAATTTTAATTAAATTAAAGTATTTACTACAAATTTAATAAGGAATAAAAACTTAAAATATTACCTTATTTTATTTTTCATGATAGAATAATTTATTTAATATTTTAAAATTTTAAATATTTTATATAAAAGTAAAAAAATATTTAATTAGTATTATTTGAAAAATAAACTATATGCTGAAAGGTCCCCTTCTGTGGTGACTTTATAAAGTCGCCGCTGAAAGTCCCACTTTAAATATTTATTTAGATATTTAATATATAGATATAAAATATAATATAAATGTTTATTTATTAATATAATATTCATTATTAATAAATTAAAATGGTTGTATAGTTGATATAATTTTGTTAATTTAAAAATTATTATTCTTTATTCATGTATAAGATTATTTGATATATCATTAATTTTAATTAAATTAAAGTATTTACAATAAATTTAATAACGACTAAAAATTTAAAATATTAACTTATTTTATTTTTCTGGATAAAATAATTTATTTAAAATTTTAAATATTTTATATAAAAGTAAAAAAAATAATATTTATTATTGTTATTTAAAAAATAAACTATATAACTTTCAGTGGCGACTTTAGTCGCCGCTGAAAGTCCTACTTTAAATATTCATTTAAATATTTAATATATATAGATAAAATATAATATAAATGTTTCTTTATTAATATAATATTTATTTTTAATAAATTAAAATGGTTATATAGTTGATATAATTTTATTAATTTAAAAATTATGATTCTCTATTTATTTATAAGATTATTTGATATATCATTAATTTTAATTAAATTAAAGTATTTTCTATAAATTTAATAACGACTAAAAATTTAAAATATTACCTTATTTTATTTTTCATGATAAAATAATTTATTTAATATTTTTAAATTTTAAATATTTTATATAAAAAAATATTTATTAGTATTATTTAAAAAATAAAATATATGACTTTCGGCGGCGACTAAAAACGTCGCCGCGGAAAGTCCCCCTTTCGGCGGCGACTATTTTTTGTCGCCGCGGAAAGGTCCACTTTCAGCGGCGACTCAAATGTCGCCGCCGAAAGTGGGACTTTCAGCGGCGACTTTTTTAGTCGCCGCCGAAAGTCGTCACTGAAAGTCTGTTTTTTTGTAGTGCATTGGATTAATCCCATTTTTAGCTATTTGATCAAAACAACACATCAAATTTTAAATCTAAACGTAGAAGATATATTTTTTTCTAAAACTCTATCAATACCACCACCCTCCTTTTCATTCCCCACAAATCAAACCTCATCATAGTTTCATTTCTCACCATTCTTATCTTTCTTATTCATGGGTTCAATCCCTTTTGGTTTAGGTTTCAATTCCTTGGTCAATGTGCAAATATGGAGAAACTGTAATTTCTCTGCTCATTTCATGCTTCTTCCTACTTTTTCCAAAGCAAGGCATATGTTAGAAATATCGTTGCCATGGCAATTGATCAAAGAAAGTTCAAATACCATCGTCCAAAAATCAAATATCAAACCTTATTATGCTTCTCATCTTAAATACTTTACTCACATTCCAAACATTATTGGCACACTTTTTTATAAAAGGGGGCAACACGAGGACTTCCTAGGAGGTCACCCATCCTAGTACTACTCTTGTCCAAACACGCTTAACTACGGCGTTCTGATGGGATCCGGTGCATAGTGCTGGTATGATCGCACTCTGTTTGACAACCATTTTGACAGTACATGGCTATGTGATGGTTTGGGGCTGAGAGAGACCTTCATTGACCGTCAATACCAGATAGGTATAGTTGTAATTTGAAAAGCTCAATTACATTTTAAATATAAAAATATTTAAAACATTTACTTTTGTAAGTAAATTAATTATTATTTTGACACATGATCTTCTTAAAATATCTAAAATAGTTATATCTATACACATTCTCTCTCTCTCTCTCTGTGAATAAAATCATAACATATAATATCGTCATTTTGCACATTAGAAATCTCCATTGTACTTTAGAAATTTAATTTTTTTTTATATTAATATGTTTATTACACTTTATGCAAGAGGAAGGAACTAACAAGATGGAAATTGAGGTCAATTGATTAGTAATATTTACTTAAAATTATGAAGAGGAAGCATATATAAAAGTGACAAAAGTGGACCTAAAGAAGAAGTAATTAAGTAAAAGTTGACATGAAAAAGGACAACTTCCTTTCTGTCTCGGCTTCTTTTGTTACAACACTTTCCACAGTCATAATGCTTCTTTTACTTAAAGTTCCAAATGTTTCTTCAGGATGTCGATTTTAACGACAATGAATCAACTCTTGATATTACAATTAATGGCTTAGACTCATATGAAAATCCTTATGGTGCAACATCTACTTTGCTCTCATCTACCAATGCCATGGATGAGACTTCATTTAATGATCCCAATATGGTATTACATGCATCATTTTAAATATAAGTGCAACTAAAGGCTTTGTAGTCCAGTGTTATGGCATCTCCCAGATAAGTGGGAGGTTGCGGATTCAATCCTGCTTGTAACTTCAAGCCATTAGTGCTTGCCCCTTCAATTAAAAAAAATATTTTGTAAGCGTTCATGAAAGAAAATCACCAATATTTATCAATTTAAAATAAAAATATAATATAACAAACTACAAATCCACATTTATTGAATAACAAAATATACAATTTATAACAACTACTTGAGACCAACCCAAGTGGTAAGTGGATGATTATGTTCTTACTTCATACCATTCGGAGGAAGCAAAACATGGCCCTGCATCATGGAAGACAAGCTGATCCTTTGAATTTCTTACAATAGGTTCAGTACATATCAAATTTTATGTCCTTAGCATTCCAGCTATCAACTTCATGTCGAAAACAATCCAGTTTGTTGTCAAATGTTGATTCCACTAATCTTTCAGATGATAGAGGCTGGAGTATGTTGCTGCGATAATTTAAAAGATTAACATTGCATTATTGTCATGGAGTTTCAGTTCAAAAAATTATTGTCATGGGGTCATATACTATAAATAATCTCCGTTAAAGGAATTTTTGTGGAAGAATAAAGCAATTGCAAGCACTGAATTTCACCTTAAATGCCTGAGAGCTTCCACTACTACAGAAAGGAGTTTCCATGTCTGTTATTTAGGGGTTTTCATGTCACTTTTTTATGTGACATAAAAAGTAGCGACTTAGAAAATATGGAGATTTTACGTTACTTAAAATTGGGGACGTGGAAAGTCATATTTTCCACGTCACAACTTATGAAATAAGCGACGTAGATAAGTCCCTGAATAATTTTTTTTTTATTAAATGGCTAAGATTTCACGTCACATGTTCAGAAAACATGTGACGTGGAATGTGGCGTTGAGAAACCACGTCACTTATTAGCCAAATAAGTGACGTGGTTTCTCATAAACCACGTCACATTTTAAGTTATATGTGACGTGGTTTTGGAGAAACCACGTCACTTATTTGGCTAATAAGTGACGTGGTTTCTTGCCAGAACATTTCACGTCACATGTTTATAAACATGTGACGTGGATTATTATTTTTTTTAAATTAAATTTTAATATTTTCATGTGATCCCATTTTCTTTTTCTTGTTTTTGCTGTCTCAGAAAACAGATTCACCACAAATAGCAATCAACCAAGCTAACATAAGTAATCAATCATACTAACCATATATAACTTGTGTTTACTACTACTTCACAAATTAACCATTAGTGTTACACAATTTAGTATTTTATACAATGATCAATCATCTCTACTAACCAAGACTAACCAATTCCGAAAGCAAAAATTCAGCAACATTCTCACGAATTGAATCAAGATCTTCATCTGTAAATGCGTTGATATCATAAAACTGCAACAATAAAGATGTGATTATCAATGCAAAGAAATTATATAAAACATTATATATTTATGTATTAACTGTATCAATCATACAAGAATTTAACTTGTACCTGTGAGAATGATCCGGTTCGTTCACTAATAATAATGTCAAAAATATATTTCATGACGTAATATCCGCACTCCTTATTAGTCGGTTGCCTAGGGCACTTCAATCACAAGAAACGGTATAAATTAACAGCAATCAATTTAATAAATCTCAATTGACTAACATTGAAAGAATTTAAATCAAAAGTACTTACTCTAGGTCTTTGTAGCACGACATCTTGATGTTCTTGACCAGTTTTTTCCATTGAATGCCACTGAGATATACCCCTAAAATGGAACCAAAATGAGTACATATATATATGTGACTAATTTATTTGGGACACTAGTATATAATAAAGATATTAACACTACTCACATCGATAGGAGAGTTCTATGATAGGGGGTTATATTGCGCCTCAACGAGTCAAACCAAACCAGACAATGATCCCTAGGGCAAACGACAGCTAGTGCCCAGTGCTTACTGAAAGACATTAAAAATAATCATAACATTTACAAATGTGTATAATGATGAAAAGTTGGCAAAAGGAAACAATCAAACTTACTCTTCAAGAATAGGTGCAAAATAGATAGTTCCCCGGTTCACTGACATTTGATGTTTGACGTATGCCTGCATGTTGTCATCATAATTCCTCTGCTCCGCCGGGGTAATGAAATTATCCCTCATCACCAATGCCATTGGACTGAAGAATCTGTATTGTCCCCTGCCTAATCTGTTACACAAGCTGTGGAAGTACCTATATATCATAGACAAGTTGAAATAAAAAAGGGATTTAATAAAAAATACTGCTGAGACATAAAAAGTAACGGTCATTTATTACATAGTCGCTAACTCAAGCCATCCAAGGTCAATTTCCTGCAGCAGCAAAAACTCCCTGATATCTTGGGAACCTTGAAGCAAAAATTGGTATGTACGGTCAGGACTGACTACTCCTGGAGGCATTGTAAAGGGCACAGACTCCAAATTTGGCTGCATCTCCCGTAGGAGCTGGAGAGAAGGATATTCGTCTGAAAAGGTCTGCAGGGAGATGGAAAAAATCATTGTTATGTTATGCCTAAACCAGAAAAATATCAAACAAGCAGTCTCAAGACTTAAGTGTACATACCACATCAACCGGCGGGTCCGGCCCCTTTTGGGAGCTCTTGTGTACAAGATATCTAGGCCACAAGATGAATGCCCCGACCGCCTCGCCTAATTTGGTGACTTCATGATCGGGAAAGGGTACATCTACCCCCGCCTCATTGCTCAGGACAGCTCTAACGGACACCTTCACTTGGTCCTCATCAATAGGAAAATTATGTATGAGGGAGGCGTTCGGGAACTGGAGAGCTTTGGCTACCGCGCGTAGGCGAGGGAAATCAAGATGGAGATAACACTCCTCTCCATAGTCAGGGTTGTTTTCTGGTGTGGGATCTGAGTCGTCCTCATGAATTGATCCTAACTGTCCAGGCTGATTGCAGCTGTCTTTGCCGCTTGGACCGGCGGTACCGAGAGACTCCTGCAAGGGATGAAAATATACAGAGTAAGGCTATAATTGATGAACCCGGAATATGGAAATCAACATATTTAGTAGATGATCAAACCTGATTATTTTGTCCAGAAGAATTCGTCATGAGTCCGAGCTGTACGGTAGATGCTCGGACTTGTGCCTCAACCTGTATCCGGATCTGCTCATTAAGCTGCTGGATATGTACATCCAACTGTTCCTGGAACTCGGCCTTCATCTCCGCCCGAGCCCTGGCCATAATCTCCTCAGTGGATTCTCTACGGGCGTGAGATCGGGGTTTGCGACCGAAATACTTGGTCAGCCCGACATTCCTCGGCTCCCCGATAACTCGACCGTAGTGGTCGAGCTTCCCAATTGCCGTGGCAAGGATGTCCATCCTCCCAGAAGGTGTGAAGGACCCTTGGGTGGCTTGCTCCTCAAGTTCTTCCTGTAATGACCCAACAAAATCATAATTTGCAATGTGCTACAAAACCACAAGTTAAATGCATAAACACCAAATAAAATACTTACAATCCTCTGTGCAACTTTCTCAACCTCCGGAGTCACAAATTTTCCTTCTTTATTCTTCCTTCCCTCAGCCCATTTCGTATGACGTGGGAAGGGCGGCAGAGGCTCTACAACAAAGGTAGGATCGGACCGTGCAGCTTCCTCCATTTCTGCAATTTGTTTCTGGGTCAACTTTTTCTCTAGCCACTTGTAACCACCCCGAGACATCGTGTGCTTATAGATATTCTTCGCTTGTCGCTTCTTTTGTTTTTCGCTCTCCTCCTGTGAAACTAAGACTAAGTTAGTTAACTAATATAATGTGTTAACAGTGCAATTTTTAACCAAAGTTAAAAAGCTATTTATGAAATATACAGACCTTGAACTTTTCATCTAGCCGTGATGCAACAAACTGCTTCCAAGTGTCTGGGTCAATATTGGGATAGCTCTGACCCGGATCTTGACCCTGCTTGTCTCCAAAGACATATTCTCTAGTTAGGAGATTCTTGAAATTCTTCCACATCTTGCGCCCTTCTCCCAACCAAAAATCCTTGAAAAATTGTGTGTTTGGGACATCAAAATTTTGCTGAAAATAATGACGAACACATTAGTTGAATTAAGTGGAAATAAGAATACATACATATTAGGAACAAACAGAAGTATAATGATAAAACATACCAAAATATCTGACCAACATTGATCCTTAACGTCTTTGTTGACTCTCCGCCAATCGTTAACCAAGATGCTTATCCGGTTCCTCACCACAAAACCTATGTAGCTGATGAAATTCGCACCAACTTCCCCGATAGGATTCATGTCATCGTCAAAATCCACACGGATAGGCTACACATTTGTCCCCTGACGGACAACAACTTCATTGAGCTTCGTCGGACCTCTTCCCTTTCTCCGAGGGGGACGTTCCGTTGCTGATTGTTATCACCGTCCGCCATGTACCTGTTAACATATCAAAGATGTGATGAGTCACAATTCCACAACCTTCACAAAACCAAAACAAAAACATTAACAAGAATTAATACATGATAATTCAAAAAGGTTCTCACTTTATATGTTATCCCATATCCCCTCACAATGATCATTTCTAGAGGCAAATTGGTCATCATCATCTACCAATTCAAATTCACTTGGTTCAGGTGGTCCTGCGCCTAAAGGTTGTATCTCATCTAGATCTAAATTGGGAGCACGGTCCTTTTGCTTTTTACCTTGCAAGACTATGGACAATTGCTTATTTGTGGGATCTGTTACATAGAACACCTGTTTTGCGTTACTTGCTAAAATAAAAGGCTCATCTCTGTACCCAGCCTTCTGAAGATCAATTAAGATCATACCAGTATGGGGATCAATCACAACTGCGCTATTGTTAACCCACTTGCATTTGAAGATTGGAATTTTGAACTTTGTGTAACTAACTTCCCAAATTTCTTCAATTACGCCATAATATGCCATGGAAGCCAATCTTGGGTTTTTATCTTTCGAACTGGAGAAGTGCATCGCTTCGGCTACCACCATCACGCCACTGTTTTGCATGGTGCTATTATTGTCCTGGGCCTTAGTGTAGAAGGAATAACCATTTATGTCAAAAGAGGACCAAGTGACAACCTCAAAACGAGGCCCTCCGGCTAACCATCTTATTGTATCCGGCGCACCAGTCTCCTTTTCAACATACTCCTTGAACCACCCAATAAATGTCCTATTATGCTCGTTAGAAATCTGCATGTCACTCTTTTTCGAATTCTTTTCTTTCAGGATCCTCTTATGCTCGTCCAAATAAGGCTGCATTTCTTCCATATTATTCAATATGTACAGGTGTGCTTGTAACACCTCTTCACGGCACATAGTCTTCACTTTAACGCCTCGTACCCCCTTACCAATCCCATCTTCATGTCGGGGGATTTCCTCAACCCCTTTTAGATACGATTTGCAAAAATCCATTGCCTCCTCAACTAAGTATCTTTCAACAATTGATGCCTCAGGTCGATGTGGGTTCTTGGAATTCCCTTTCAAAACTTTCATGAATTGCTCGAAAGGGTACATCCACCTCAGATAAACAGGGCCACATAGCCTTATCTCCCTTACCAAATGAACAATCAAGTGCACCATAATATCGAAAAAGGCTGGAGCAAAGTACATCTCTAATTGGCACAATATAATGTAACCCTCATTTTCCAACTCGTCGAGCTTTTCAGTGTCGATGACTTTGCTGCAAATCGCATTGAAAAACATACACAGTCTTGTTATAGTCATCCTCACATCATCTTGCATAATGCCTCTTATAGCAATTGGTAAGAATTGTTGCATCAATACATGGTAATCATGCGACTTCATTCCAACCAACTTCAACTCGTTCATAGACACAAGTCTACTAACATTAGAAGAATAACCCTGCGGCACCTTGATCCCACTTAAACACTCACAAAGACTTTTTTTCTCCTGTTTAGAGAGTGTATGAGCAGCAGGTTCCATATAAGCCCTCTTTCCATTTTCACTGACTATAGGATGCAACCGTTGTCTTATACCCATTTCAACCAAGTCTAACCGTGCATTGAGTCCGTCCTTAGTCTTCCCTTGTATATGCAACAACGTTCCAACAAGACTATCACCGACGTTTTTCTCCACATGCATCACGTCTATACTGTGCCTCACATCCAGAAATTGCCAATAAGGTATATCAAAGAAGATTGACCTCTTCTTCCAAATGATCTTCTCAGAAATGGTCTTCTTCTTCTTCTGTTTCTTACCGAATACCACATTAACATTCTTAACACGGCTGAAAACTTCCTCCCCAGTTAAGGGGGTCGGAGCAGATCTATATTCAGATGAACCATTAAAACACTTCTTTAGTCTACGATAAGGATGAAACCGATCAAGAAACCTCCTGTGACCGAGGTAAACGGTCTTTCTTCCATGTTTAAGCTGGTGGCAGTTTGTGTCCAACTCACATATAGGACATGCCATATAACCCTTCACACTGTAACCAGAAAGATTGCCATATGCAGGGAAGTCATTTATTGTGGTAAACAGCATAGCTCGCAACTTGAATGTCTCCTGCCTGTACGCATCAAACACATCGACGCCTTCCTCCCACAACATCTTCAAGTCCTCAATCAAAGGTGCAAGATAGACATCGATATCGTTCCCAGGCTGTTTCGGCCCAGAAATCATCATAGACATCATCACATATTTGCGTTTCGTGCACAACCAAGGAGGCAGGTTGTTAATTACCAGCAAAACTGGCCAAGCACTATGTGTGCTACTGAGACTCCCGAAAGGATTGAATCCATCTGTACACAATCCAAGACGAAGATTCCTCGGCTCACCACCAAATTCAGGAAACATTGAATCAATTTTCTTCCATTGAGGAGAGTCAGCAGGGTGCCGGAGATATCTTCCATCAGAGATTCTCTCATCACAATGCCATCTCAGTTTCTTTGCTTCTGCCTCATTTGCAAACAAGCGTTTAAACCGTGGTACAATTGGAAGGTACCACATTACCTTCAAAGGTACCCCTTTCTTTGATCCATCATCATCACCAACGTCATCCTTTCTCGGCTTGTACCTCGGAGTATCACATTTAGGACACTCTTTCAGGCCGGCATACTCATTCCTGTACAACACGCAATCATTAGGACAAGAGTGTATCTTCTTATACTCCACCGCCATCTTGCTTAAAACTTTTTTAGCCTCATACATACGCTTCGGAAGCACATTGCCGGCAGGGAACATATCACTCAAAGCTTCAAGCAACTGCGAGAAACCCGTGTCCGCCCACCCATTTTCTGTCTTTATTTTCAACAATTTCAGGACGCCGGTCAACCGAGTATACTTAGTACACCCTGGGAACAACGGTGTCTCTGCATCACTCCGCAACTTCTCAAACTCATCTACCACAGAAAATGACTCAGCCCTAATGTCATTGATCATCTCGTCCATTCCATCATCACAAACATCATCCATCACTGCTTCTACATTTTGTGACGTGCACTCATCTACGGTACTTCCCAATTCCCCATGCCAAAACCACTTCTTATAACGGAGATTGATCCCATCACAAAGAAGGTGATCCCTTATATCATCAACGCTCTTACAATAAGCATTTGCACACTTCACACAAGGGCAACGATACATGCCATTCTTACTAGCCACGTTTCTTTTGGCAAATTTAATAAATTCTTCCACCCCCATTTGATACTCTTTAGTGGTTCTCAATGCATGCATCCAACTACGATCCATTCTATTAAACCTATGCCATATGTCCAACAAATTAGTCAATTTTAGCTCACTACCTTGTGAAGAAATGGGCATGCCATACACTTAACTTAACTTCATGCAAATTTTTTAAAAAATTTCGCAGAGTTTTCCCTTGTAAGTGTGATATCCAAAAATTACATTTACAATCTAAGATAATCCAAAATGAAACTAGAAATCCCAATGAAATCACATATTAATTCAGGGGAATAGAGCAAACCAACAATCAGATCAATGACTTACACAAAGCACAAACAAGCCAAGTAAAATTAGAGAAACACAAGTTGTCAACGGAAATTATCATAGTAGTCACAAGAATATAAGAGCATAGTCATATTCCTTATTGTTCAATGGAGGAGATAAAATCAATAACATACCTCTAGGTGGCTTAGCAAGACAAAGATTACCCTTATGGTGATATGGGTTAGAAGAATCGATTTCTGATTTGAACCAGTTACCTGTATATATTGGAAAAGGTTAAAAATAAAATCTCCAACAAGATTCAACAGAAGAGCTAAATGGTTTTGATACTCCTCTCTACATACACTTCACTTGACACAACCAATAATCAACAAACCAAAGAATTAGACTTCAAAATAATACATTTAAAACCATACATGCAAAACCACGGAATCAATGTTTAAGAAGAATAAGGTAGTGAACACTTAGAAATATTAAATCAATTACTTCCATATTTCAGATAACTAATTAATAGTTAGAAACACAACCTCCTTTCTTTACAAAACCATTGATCAAGACTAAATTTCCAAGCATAATTCACAAAACGCAAATCAAACACTAAATTTCCAATAATCAAAATGTACATCATTTCTCAAACTTAAGCCTATTACTTTTTAATCCAATTTTAGTTACCAATAACAATGTCTTTTGAATTAATCTCTTAGCACATTAACCTCCATATTTGTTTTAGCTCAATAAAACCTTGATCACCCAAAGTTCTAGACAAAATCAAATTAGCCATTCTTTTAATTCCCTTTTCAGCCTAATTAAGAACATAAGCCATACCATTCTCTTACTAGTCCTTAATTATTTAATCAATGATTTACACTTCAATAATTAACATTTAAACATCATCACCTCTTATCAATATATTGCAGCATAATCACCCAAATAATGTATATAGAAACATATCAATCAAAAAGCATTTCTAAACACCATTATACACTTGTACTATTTGTTTTCCCCTTTGTTAGATTAAACCCAGAAAATCACAACTAGCAATTCAAAGAATTGCACGAAAATCAACAAGAAATGAAAACTAAACAAATTAGAGAAGAACTGGACACTAATGAAAACAAATTAAACAAATTAACAACAAATTAATTAGACGAACTGGGCAGCATTCCAAAATCAACAAGAAATCAGAGACAACTGGGCACTAATCAACTAAACAAATTAATCAAAACAGAGCAATCAAACCTAGAAATAAACACAAAAAAATGAAAACGAAAATGCAGGGGAAAATGAGTTCACAGAAATTTCAACATAATGCAAGGAAACCAACACCAACCAGAACCCAGAAAACAAAAATGCAAGGGGAAAAAAACCAAAAACACAAACGAAAATGCAAGGGAAAAGAAACCAAGAACACGGAGAGCTAATAGCTGAGGGAGACATTTTGCACCTGATTGCGTTTTGGGAGAGAGCTGAGAGCTGAGAGCTTCTTCTTCTTCAACCTATTTGCGTTTTGGGAGAGAGCTGAGGGGTGAGGGGTGAGGGAGAGAGGAGAGAGCTGAGGGATTTGAGCTTTGGAGAGAGGGGGCTGAAATTCTGGCGCGGGTTTTGAGCTTTGGGTGAGGGAGATATGGAGCTGAAATTATAATCAGGTTTTGTATTTTTTTTTTTTTTAATTTTAATGAAACCACGTCACATATAGGAAATATGTGACTTGGTTTCTCAAAACAACGTCACATATTAGATATATGTGACGTTTAAGAGAAACCACGTCACATATTTCCTATATGTGACGTGGTTTCATTAAAAATTAAAAAAAAAATCCCTGATTATCTATGAAACCACGTCATATATTTCCTATATGTGACGTGGTTTCTAAAAAATAAAAAATAAAAAAAGAAAATCCACAAACCACGTCACATATTTTATATATCTGACGTGGTTTCTTAAAAATTAAAAAAAAAATTCCCTGATTATCTATGAAACCACGTCCCATATTTTATATATATGACGTGGTTTCATAAAAATTAAAAAAAAAATTCGAAAACTGATTATTTACTACAAACCACGTCACATATTTTCTATATGTGACGTGGTTTATTATTAAAAAAATTTAAAACTTGGGGAAAACCACGTCACGCAATTATAATATGTGACGTGGTTAATCACACCCATAATCCACGTCACAATTTTGCCATTATTGTGACGTGGTTTCTTCTTCAGCATGATATTTAATTACAAAAATGCCACCAAGCTTTTTTCAATGTCCGTTTTATAATTAAGTGACGTGAATTAGGGACAAGAAATGGCCTTTTTGTAGTAGTGTTCCCTCTTTTGGATTCATAATACAAGCCTTATTGTCATTATTTTCAACTTCTACTTGTCATCCACTATGTAAAGAAATGATTTATACAACTTCCTGCTAGTTCTCAACATAGTTTTAACATAACATGGCAGAAAATTTTAGCTTTAATTAGTATTTTTTCTTCATGGTTAGTACTAATGTTATGTCTTTACCTTGTTTTTATTAGAATTTCGAGTTTAAACTTTAGTCCAATGACTGTTCATACATTGACATAGCCTTTTAATATCATTTTATCTTGCATAAAAAAAGAGGATGATTATATGTAGTTAGAAAAATCGATGGTAATATGAATTATTTACATAACATGAATAATGTAGGAACTAAACTTTGAATTATTTACATAACATGAATAATGTAGGAACTAAACTTTGAAGCTCTATATAGCATATTTCAAGGCACCTAAACAGCCCAATGTCCTACTTTATAAGTTAACACACACACTCCCATCTGATGTGGGGCTTAAAAGCACCCACAAGGGACCCCCCCAATCACGTACCACTGTGCACCTACACTCGGTTCTTCCTAGGCTACTCACCGCAACGGGCTTTGTGTTTTTTTTTATCAATTTCGGACCAAAGGCTGAAGGTTTAGTCTGAAATTGATAAAAAAAATATAGTATATTTAGAGGCCATGCTAATTCCAAAATAATATATATTATTTTGTTTTGATATGATACATGACTTTCATATATAAGACATTATTTAAGGTATAAATAAGTTAATTTAGCATACTTAATTTATCCCTCTTATGCATCGAAAGGCAAAAAAATTATATTTAATATTCATGGAACCTTTATTTTAGGTGTTAATATATTATTTTGTCCTTATTGTTTATCCTCATTTTGGCATTAGCACATATAATTTAAACAATAGCCTTTGGTCCTTTGAGAAGTGAATTGGTCCAAAAACTTTATGAAAGACCAAAACATGTGGATCAAAAAAGTTGGAAGCAAAATCAAAATAAGGACATACTATAAGCATGCCTTTATGTTATTTCAAATAATGCTTGATATTAGTTCCATTCCAAACAAAAATACGTCATAAAAATGGCTTCTTTCGACATGAGGAAGATAAAGTTTTGGATCGATTATTTGAATTAAAATATTTAAAAGATATAGGAGATTTTCACACTCTGAAAGGAGGTTTAGTGATGGAAAAAAATAAAACTTTGAACAAATCATGAATTATATGAACTAAACAGATAATTTAAATGTCTTATATCACTGAAATATTAAATGTTTAATATTTCGATTAATTATGGACATAAACAAAAATATGTCAGAAAAAATGGCTTCTTTCGACATGAGGAAGATAAAGTTTTGGATCGATTATTTGAATTAAAATATTTAAAGTTATATGAGATTTTCACACTCTGAAAGGAGGTTTGGCGATGAAAAAACAAAATAAAACTTTGAACAAATCATGGATTATATGAACTAAACAGATAATTTAAATGTCTTATATCAATGAAATATTAAATGTTTAATATTTCGATTAATTATGGACATAAAACTTCACCAAAATTTTCTTTCCTAATATTGCAGTTTCAAATAGATAAACCAAATTTCAGTTCAAAAAAAATAGATAAACCAAATGAAAATTATGAATATATGTAGTTGACAATTTTTTTTTACCATTGTTTAATTATGGCCCGAAAAATTAGAAAAATAAACATATATGGACTTTCTTATATTTCCTTTTAAGGTTCGCAATTTTTTAAATAGAAAAGGGGCCGGGGTTGCAATCTTTTGACCAAGTAGAATTCCCAATAACATCATCGACATATCTAAGGCTTTTTAGTCGAAGTCGAATTATGTAATAAAAAATTATTTTATTATTTTCCACCTTTTCCTTATTACATTTTAGCATGACTTTAAATTTCCTCTTTCTATATTTGTTATCACATCTTAAAATTTAAGAAAGTAAATATTTTAGTGTCATAAAAATAAATATTTAAGTGTAGTGAAGTAGATATTTTAGTGTAATAAAAATAGATATTTAAGTTTTCAATGCATTATTTTTTTTAAATTGCTATGTTATGACATATTTTGTGATTTATTAAGAGAAAATGAACCCATTTATTTTTCTCGGACTATCAATTCACCTCAACTTTCATTTTTCATCCATTTAAATATTGGACACAGCTAAGTTTATTAGTTTGGCATCAAAACTAAGTTAGTATTGTTAAACAAGACGAATACACAAGAGGAGGGGTGAATTTGGTATTTTTAAAAAAAAAATTAACAAATTCAATTGAAACTAAGAGCACCAAAATAGAGAATTAAGAATTGAAAGGGTTTCACTGCGTTCAATGCAGTCGACTTTATATCAGTTTGATGTAAAACTCTTGGTCAACATTCATTTCTTCATCATAAGTGAGTTCCACTAAACTCTCAAGATTCAAATGGGCTCTTGGTGCCATTTTCTAGAGCGAATAAGACTGTGCCTAAACGCTCCCACTTACAAATGTAAGTTAACACCCCTTTCAAAATACCATTGCCTTGAGAAAATCGAATGATACAAATAATATCACTCAATCTCACTAAATGAGTATATAAATAAACATTGAAGTCAATTACAGAAAACATAATGCACTCAAAGATGAAGGCTTTGAAGGTCATATAGTTTCTTTAATAAAAGGTACATATAGGCTTCTTAAATTTGATCTTTAATGTTGGAGAGAATGTCTTCGGAATTTTTATTTGTTAGATTGCTGTATTTTTCGCTCATCAAATTTCTTTAGATTTTTTTCTTGAGCTTGTGAATTTGAGAGAGACGCTCTATCAAGTTGAATTTTGAATTTTGATGATTGATTACGGAGCTTCATCATTGCTATGGATAAGAATAATATTAAGCATTTACATCCGACCATGAAGATGTACTTATATATGATTTCAAACTTGAGCATTTTGACCATTTCTACATATATTCTTTCCAAGACCTAAAATTGATATTTGAAAAACATTCTAACAAGTATAAACAATTGTTAGAAGTCATAAATCATGATCAAGAACAATTAAAATTGAGAATCCAAATTTCCTAAGCAATGAATCAAACTTTCCCACACAACACTTTTAGATAACATGAGAGTACTGCAGATATTCTTACATCACTCCACTCAAAATGTAGCCCTCGAGCATTGGGCTTGAAAAGTTCGGAGAAAATCTTGGAACACTTTCAAGTGAATTGTGAGTGTTTCACTACACTCAAGTCAACTTTGAAGCAGTCAAGCACAGGCTCATTTTTTTAAAAAAAACTGTTCCAAAAATAGTTTAACACTAGAGGAAGGTATAAATTGTAACATCCCAAACTTCATTTTAAGTATAAATGAATAATTGAGGTTGACTAAGTATAGTTTCATCAATAGTAATGCAATATGATTTGAGAATGGGTTAAGGGTAAAAAATACACATGTGATTTTGTCAAAAGTTCATCCAACACCAAATGTTTTTTTTTTGGACCAAAAATACACATTTACAGTTATATTCCAAAAGGAAGCGTTTGATGCTGGACGAACCTTTTTACAAAATCACATGTGTATTTTTTACCCTATTTTAACTGTAAATGTGTATTTTTGATCCAATTTAAAAGTTCATGTGTATTTTTGGTCAAAAAAACATTTGGTGCTGGATGAACTTTTGACAAAATCATGTGTATTTTTTACCCTTAACCCTTTGAGAATTATATAATTACGATGAATGTGCATTCAGGTTGATAAGTAGTATAGTTTGTGGAATTATGAAATGAATTATTTAAGGTTTGAATATTGTTAGAGGATGATTAGTGGGATACTTATGGATGGTTAGTATATTAAATTGGGGATTTGTTAGTTTGTGTGTAACTTGAAGAGAAATGAGTGATTTAGAATGGAGTAGGATGTGATGATTAATTATATGCTTTGAGGATGCAAGTTTATTGTAGAAGGAGAAGAATTCGGAAGGATATCCTCATCGTGGGTTGGCAATGGCAAAGCCACGACAAGTGTAAAATCTTCATTTCTAATACCATGATTAAGCATAATAATCTTTTCTGAGTCACCATCATTATCCTAACTATGATACAAAAAAATCCACTTACTAAATCATTAAAGGCTATCATAGTTAGAAAAGGTTTTCATTAATAATAGATGGAGTTATCCATGATAGAAAAGAGACTTTTTAATACCAATAAAAGCCTATCATGTATATTAAAAGCATATTTGAGAATTTTCGTAAGGTAAACCATGTTAGACAAGAATTTCCTTAACATGATTACAAAATTTTAACTAAAAGGATATAACACTAACTAAGTTAGAAAAAATTTCCCTTACATAATTATTAAAAATGATTCATCTAAAAAACCCACGGTTAACCATGTTAGAAAAAGGATGTGATAATATGGTTATCAAATAAAACCTACCAATTACAGTGTTCACAGTAAAACAAGGGCCTCGGATCTAACATTCTTTGAATTCTCAATCTAAGAGCCCTTAACCACAAACATAGACACACATTTTTGAATCAAATAGTCGACCATAAAGGATCACATGTATGTGATAAGCAAATAACACAGTAGGGCCTTAAGCCACATGCCGGAATAGATCATCAGCTCAAAAGTTATGATAGTATTTCCAATATATTTAATGAAATAGTGCGGAAGCAATAAATATGCATACATAGTTTGGAAATATACATATTCACATAAAGTACCAAAAGCCAGCCTCATAAACTAAGGAGTGTCTGTTGGTCCTTTCCATGATGTCCCCATTTGAGAGTGATCACCTAATGACAATGAGCAATGTGTTAGAATCTTAAGTTTTGATGAGGACTGGCCTTCATAAATAACATAAGTAAAATGAACAGATAACGCATAACTTAGTCTGGAATAAATTGAGATGAATCATAATGACTAAGTAGAAGTTCTATCGCTAATGGCTCTGTTATCGCTAATAGGAAAGAGTTAAGCGAGTGAGCAATAATAATATAACTATCGCTAAGGCTCTATTCCTATCGCTAGAAGCCCAAGAGATAACATGGATAATACACTAAGAGAGAATTGTTAGAACAGCTAGCAAAGTCAACTAGCGATAACTTAGTTGCTAGCAATATCATGATTAGCTATCGATAACAGCATAATTGAAATAGTCTTTCAGATAGCTAACCATTGAGCTAATGGATCTAGCAAAGGTTACTAGCGATAGCATATTAAGCTATCGATAGAGCCCTCTTGTTGAAATAACTTAGACAGCAAAACCATTGAGCTAATGAAAGTCTCTAGCGATAATACCTACTGGACTTCATATGATTACTTGTTTTTCAGCTAACAGCTTAAGTGCAGGTCATACACTATAAAGCTAGCGATAGCAAAGGTTGCTAGCGCTAGTTAAAAAGCTGACATACAAGTACAGTGGTAGGTAGCAGCAGGTCATCATCTCTCACGACCTATATCTCTCTTAGCTCACTTTCTGCAACATTAAATGAAGCAAGAGAAGAAAATCCGTGAAGATAGAAGCCCAGCATTTATTGCCAACGGCTAGAAGCACTCAACGAACATATTCAAATGGATCCTTCAAGCTGAAAGAAAGTGTGTGTACTATTGAAGAGTATAAAAACAGAGTCTTTAGCATTTATGAAGAGACTGACGAAATTGCACTGAATACATTCATCTACTCTCTGCTTAAGCGTTTATTACTCTTAGTAAGATATTTTTGTACTTCAGTGATTATCACAATCTGTTCATTTAATGAACTTATTACCTTGTTGAAATCCTCTACTGTTTGAGGTTGTTCTGAAAGCTTGGTGCTTTAGAATAGGGATATTTCCTTACAGTTGTAAGGGGGAGTGTTTAGAGGGATTCTAAAACTTTGTAAAGGTTGACAGGTGAACCTGGTTTTGTAAAACCTGTGAGTTAGTGGAACCCAACAAGGAGTTGGAGAACTGGACGTAGGCATTGTTGGCGGAACCAGTATAAAAAAGTGTTATGTTTTTAGTTAAAAAGTTATTTTCAAAAGCACAATTCACCCCCCATCTTGTGCATTTTTGCCATTCATATTTGGTATCAGAGCGAGGTCTTCTCATTTATTTTGATTCCAACGAGTCAGAGAAGGAAAGATCCAGATGGCATCTCTTGAAAACATCCTACCTCAAGGAAGTTCCATAAACAAACCTCCTGGCATTGATGGAAAGCATTATACCTTCTGGAAACTCAAGATGAAAATCTACATCAAGGCTAATGGGTATAGACTATGGAAGATTATAGAAGAAAGGGATATTGTACCTAAAGATCTTCTGGCATTCCAAAGACTGAAAGTGAATATACTAATGAGGATATTGCTGATGTGGAGCTGAACAGCAAGGCTATCCTTATGATTCAAAGTGCCCTCAGTCAAACTGAATTCTTCAGAGTCAGCCACTTGAACACTGCTAAAGAAATGTGGGAAGCTCTACAAATTGCCCATTAAGGAACCTCCGGGGTAAAAGATAGAAGAGTGGAAATGCTAGTTGAGGAATTCCACAAGTTCGAAATGACAGAAGGTGAGAAGATCAGAGACCTGGAGATCATATTCACTCATCTCATCAACAATCTTGCTGCTTTGGGTAGAAAGATTTCAGAAAAAGAACAAGTTAGCAAGATCCTAAAAGTATTAAAAGGTGATTGGCTTATGAAAGTCACTGCCATACAGGAGATGCAGGGAGAATCAACCAAGTCCATTACGACCTTATTTGGTAGTCTTGCAGAGTATGAGCCAACCTTAATAGCTCAAAGGGAATCTCTTGGAAATCCCAAAAAGAAGTCTCTAGCTCTTGCTGCATCTGAAAAGGATGATGATGATGATGAAGAAGATGAGGAACTTGATGATGAAGATATGGCCTTATGGCCAGAAAGTTCCAAAAATTCTTCAAAAGAAAAGGAAGGTTCCAGAGAGGTGGTCCTAGCTTTAGAAAGGACTCTCAGAAAGATAAAACTTCTGTATGCTATGAATGTAAGAAGCCTGGCCATTTCAAAGCTGAGTGCCCAAGTCTTCAAAGATTTAGAGAAAAGGAGAAAAAGAAGGAGAGGTCCTTTGGGAAGAAGAAAGCATATGTATCATCCATCTGGGGTGATAGCTCAGATGAAGAAGCTAGTGACAATGAAGAATGTGCCAACCTCTGTCTAGTTGCTCAAGAGGAGCTAAGTGATACTGAGGTATATGATTCTGAACCTACCTTTTCTGAACTTCAAAGCATGTATAATGAAATGCATATTGAACTAACGAAACTTGCTAAACAAGTTGTGTTTTTAAGGAAAGGAAACAAGGAACTTAAGAAAAATATCTCTTCTTTATCAAAGGTTTCTGATGTACTATCGATAGAAGAGAAACTATCGTAACTTATGATGAGCTATCGATAGCTAGTCCTCCATCGATAGTTAATCTACCTTCAACAAATTCTGACAGTTGTATTGGCTGTGAAAAATTGTTGAAGGAAAAAGAAAAGCTTTCTACTGCTTTAGAAAAGTTTACAAAAGGCTCTGAAATGCTTGATATAATTTTGAAAAACCAAAAAGCATTTAGAAACAGAACGGGCATTGGATATGAGCCAAAACAGAAAGCTTCAAGAAAATGGGTAGAACCCAAGGTGAAACCATATTTGAAATACTTTAGAAAATCATCTGAATATGCTTCACCATATAGTTTCTGTAATTACTGCAATAAAAAGGGCCATACCCAATCCACCTGTAATCCTAGAAAACATGGCATTGGTAGTTTTTATAAGTGGGTTCCTAAAGGAACTTATGGGCCTAAGGTTTTCACAAACTAGAGGCTAAGACTAATCCCAAAGGACTCAAGAAAGTTTGGGTACCTAAATTTGTTTAGTTTATGCAGATGTGCCTTAAAGCATCCAACAAAGGGAAATGGTACATTGATAGTGGATGCTCACTGCATATGACAGGTGACAAGGACAAGTTCAACAATCTAGTGACAAAAGATGGAGCAAAAGTCAGTTTTGGTGGAAATCAAAGTGGAAAGATCACTGGAGTTGGTGAAGTTGGTCCTGTCAAAGAAGTATACCTAGTAGATGGTCTCTGCCACAACTTGCTAAGTGTTAGCCAAAGCACTGATCATGGTAACTGGGTAATTTTTTATTCCAATGAATGTCTTATTGTTGATAAAAAGGATTTAGATATAAATAAGACTAATCTTAAATGCAAATTAAAAGCAAATAGAAATGGTTTTTTATACACCTTAGACTTATGCCAACAATTTGAAGATAAATGCTTTATTTCAAATGATGAAACCTGTTGGCTTTGGCATAAGAGGCTAACTCATGTAAACTTTGTTCAACTTGATAAGCTAGTCAAAAAGGAGCTAGTCATAGGTATCCCAAGTTTTAGAACTAAGCATGATTTAATTTGTGAATCTTGTCAAAGAGGTAAACAAACAAAGTCTTCCTTTAAAACCAAGAAGACAGTCTCTACAAGTAGGCCATTGGAATTAATTCATATGGATTTAGTTGGGCCTGCAAGAGTGAAAAGTCTAGGTGGAAGTCTATACACTCTTGTTATTGTGGACGACTATTCAAGGTTTACCTGGACTATGTTTCTTTCCTCAAAGCATGAAACTTTTGATGCCTTTTGTGTGCTTGCTAAGAAATTGCAGAATGAAAAGGGTGTCAAGATTGTAGCTATCAGGACAGATCATGGAGGAGAGTTCGAGAACAAAGAGTTCATGGAGCTGTGTGATGAAAATGGAATTGATCACAACTTCTCTGCCCCTCGTACCCCTCAACAAAATGGTGTTGTGGAAAGGAAGAATAGAGTGCTCACAGAAATGGCAAGAAGCATGCTGAATGAGAAACAAGTGCCTCAAATGTTTTGGGCAGATGCAATGAGCACAGCATGCTACATATCAAACAGAGCCTATATTAGAAAGGGGATGGAGAAGACTCCATACGAACTATTCAAAGGAAGAAAGCCAAACATCATCCATCTGAGAATCTTTGGCTCAAAGTGCTTCATTCATAACAATGGGAAGGTAAACTTAGGTAAATTCGACCCTAAATCTGATATTGGCAAATTCATTGGCTATTCAAACAGGAGTAAAGCATATAGAGTTTACAATAAAAGAAATCAAACTGTAGAAGAGTCAATGCACGTAGTATTTGATGAAACTCCTCATGAAAAACAATGTGATGATGAGATTGAAAATTTTTCAAAGTTTTTAAAACATCCGCTATCGATAGCACCTCAGCCATCGATAGTGAATGATGAAGAAAATGCCAAAGTTGATCAGGATGAAAACATTTCAAAATCTTTGCAAAACCTATCGATAGCACCTCAGCCATCGATAGTGAATCTTGAGGAAAATGCTGAAGATGATCAAAATGAAGCTAATGAACCTCAGCCTTCAATTAGGCATCTTAAGAATCATCCTTCTGATCAAATAATTGGTGAAATTTCAAAAGGTGTTAGAACCAGAAGACAACTTCAAAATGAAATAGAATTTTTTGCCTTTATTTCTGAAGTTGAACCAACCTGTGTTGATGAAGCTCTTGTTGACTGCAAATGGATAGTTGCAATGCAAGAAGAGCTTAATCAATTTAAAAGAAATCAAGTTTGGGACTTAGTACCTAGACCAAGAAATTACCCTATTATTGGTACTAAATGGGTTTTCAAAAACAAACTTGATGAAGTTGGTCAAATTGTCAAAAATAAAGCCAGATTAGTTGCCAAAGGGTATAACCAAGAAGAAGGCATTGATTATGAAGAAACTTTTGCTCCAGTTGCAAGGATTGAAGCAATAAGGATTCTTCTAGCTTTTGCATCCATCAAAAATATTAAACTTTATCAAATGGATGTTAAGAGTGCCTTTCTTAATGGGTATATCAATGAAGAGGTGTATGTTGAACAACCTCCTGGTTTTGAAGAAAACTCTAAGCCTGACCATGTTTATAAACTCAAGAAAGCTCTTTATGGACTCAAACAAGCACCTAGAGCTTGGTATGAGAGGCTTAGCGCATTTCTTCTTGAAAAAGGTTTTTCTAGAGGAAAATTAGATACTACCCTATTCATCATGCATAAAGATAAAAACATGTTTATAGTACAAATTTATGTTGATGATATTATTTTTGGTGCTACTAATGAAAATTTGTGCAAAGAGTTTGCTAAGACAATGCAGGGTGACTTTAAAATGTCAATGATGGGAGAATTAACTTTCTTCCTAGGCCTGCAGATAAAGCAAAGAAAGGATGGCATCTTCATCTCCCAAACCAAATACAACAACAACAACCAAGCCTTATCCCACTAACTGGGGTCGGCTACATGGATCGCACGACGCCATTGTGCTCTATCGGTAACCAAGTCTTTAGATATATTATTTACTAAAAGATCTCACTCTACAACTTCACTGAGTGTAAGCCTCGATCTCCCTCTTCCTCTCTTAATCGGGCTCCAGACTGTTTGATCTACCCTTCTCACTAGCACATCTAATGGCCTTCTTTGTGAAAGTGGCAATCGCACAAGAGGGGGGTGAATTGTGCTATTTAAAAATCTAAGAATAATTTAAATACAACACAAACTTTATACTGGTTCGGCCAACACTGCCTACGTCCAGTTCTCCAACACTCTGTTGGGTTCCACTAACCACAGGTTTTACGAGTACAGGTTCACCTGTTAACCTTTACAGAGTTTTAGAATCTCTCTAAACACTCCCCCTTACCACCTGTAAGGCAATATCCCTGTTCTAAAGCACCAAGCTTTCAGAACAACCTCAACCAATAGAGGATTTCAATAAATACGTTCACTTAATGAACTGATTTTGATACACACTTAAGTACAGATAAAATCTCTAAAACAATAAATACAGAGCAATGAATGAGCTTATGAATATTCTCGTTTTTCGTCACTTACTCAATAAATGCTTAAGGTCTGTATTTATATCTCTTCTCAGATTTTGCCCTAATATTCAATCTTCAAGAAGCCGTTTGAATTTAGTCGTTGGGTGCTTATATCCGTTGGCATTTAATGCAGCTTCTTCATCGGGCTTAACTCTCTGCTCTAGCTTCAACTACTTCTTGCGTAGGGTGAGTAAGGAGAGAGACAGACTCGGCATTCTGAGCATCCGTACAAAGTGTACTTTCTGGCAGCTTTTTCATTAGCGCTAGCTTGATCTGCTATCGCTAATCTCATAGTGTGAGTTCTGCACTTAAGCTGTTAGCTGAACAAATAATCTTTCTAAGATATAGGAATGCTATCGCAAACTTAGTCTTTTTGCTCAAATGAGATAAAAACAATATAAGGCATTTCAGAGCTTTTTGTATCGATAAGAAGGTGTATTATTGATAGCATATTCTTTTTAGATCAGAAAGCATCAAATCAGCATATATTCTTCTATCGATTGCTTAATCCATTATCGCTAGATACTTGATTGCTTATTAGCTTTAAGGATACACTCATCTAAGTATTCGGAGGTATCTCAAGGTATCCTATTATCGATGGACAAACATGTTAGCGCTAGCAATCATGTTAGCTCATTTGCTCTTAGTCATTGGCTATCTGAATGAATATTATTTGAAGCCCTTTTGTTATCGATAGCTTAACCTGTTATCGCTAACTGATTTCTTTTATCCACAGACTTGGTTCATCTATCTGTTTAGCTATTTCCTCATTTTTCTTTTATAAACTTCTAGCGATGGGATACTCTTTTAGCGATAGAGAATGACTTAGCAATAGATATTAACCTTGTTATTTCTAAGTCTTCACATGCTATTCCTTTCTGTCTATTAGCAAATGAGAGTTACTTAGCGATAGAGATATTCATTCTTTATTGTTCTGCTAAGTTAACATTTGATGGTATTCTTTATCCTTGCAATGGAGATCTGTTACTTATCAGATTTTACTCATTTAAAGAGGTAACTTTCACTTATGTTTTCTATGGGTCAGTCTTCATCAAAACTTAAGATTTCTAACATTCTCCCCCTTTTTGATGATGACAAAACATAAGTAAAAATACACAAAAGCAAGTTCAGAACATAATCATTTATATCAGCATAAGCATATATCAGAACTTGAATAACAATAAAGCTTGTACAGATCATCTGATATAGTTATACTCAGAACATAGTACATCTTGCATAAGGAAACGCTAAAACATAATCTATCTATCAATGCATGATGCAAATGCGGTTTCAGGAAATAAGCTTTTGAAATAAGCTTTTGACTCGATCTCCCTATTAATAGGCATGCTACCATTTCTCCCCCTTTTTGTCATCATTTGTTGGAGAGAAATGATTTAATCTACCATCACAACCCACTATAGAACCCCTGATTGTGGACAGGAGCCGCTTCGTCTTTCTCAAGTTGTTTGGTCTCCTCAGGTTTTCTGTAGAAGAACAAATCCATCAAAACTTCAGCCCTGGTTAGGATTTTACCATGTGCGAGGAGGGCGATTTGAACTTTGAAGAATTTTTCTGAAAAGATTATCTCAGAGGGGACGTGCTTTTGACGCAGGATACCAGATTTAATGATTTCTTTGGAGAATGACACAGCTTTCTGGGTTTTGGAACTCTGGCTAGCGGATTGAGATGAGGGTTTATCGCTAGAGGGTTCCTCAACATCACTCATTTTGGAGTTTTTGGCTCTGACTCTAGTTAGGGTTTTTGAGAGAAGAGAGACTTGAGATCTCAGAGGGATTTTGAAGATGAAGAGACGATAGCTGAATAATGAATGCAAATGACCTACTTTTATAGAGTTCAGAAATTACCATAAATGATATAATATTCGCTGTCGTTTCGATTCTGAGACTGTCAAGTGATTTGCTATCGCTAATATGAGCAGCTATCGCTAGCAGGCATGATCCCACGCTAAGCAAGTGACTTTTGAGTTTCACTTTCTCCTTCCAAGTTTCATCTATCGAAAGTTGACTTTGCTATCGATAGTGCATTTAGCTAGCGATGGCAATCTTAGCTTAATCTTAGCTTTGTTCTGCATATGATAGCGATAGTGGTACTCACTATCGATTGGTCAGTCCTGCAAAAACTTAAGATTTGGCACTCCGATGCCTAAGTTAGCAAAATAATTCATATAATCAAAAGTAATAAATCAAGAATTATAAGGATATTCACAATTCATTTGGATTTACCATTCCTAGCTCTCTTCTGATATAGAGAAATTGATCAGGCTCAAGAGGCTTGGTAAATATATCAGCAAGTTGCAGATGAGTTTATATAAATTCCACCTTGACATCCTTCTTCTGTATGTGATCTCTCAAAAAGTGATGTCTTACATCAATATGCTTGGTTCTGGAATGTTGAACTGGATTCTTGGCCAAGCTTATTGTGCTGGTGTTGTCACAAAGAATAGGTAATTCCGAGAAATCCAAACCCAGATCTCTTAGATGCTGTCTAAGCCATAGGACTTGAGTACAACAACTTGCTGCTGCAATGTATTCTGCCTCTGTGGATGAAAGAGACACACAATTTTGCTTCTTGCTCACCCAAGTGATTAAACAGTTACCAAGAAATTGACATTGACCACTTGTGCTTTTTCTATCTAATTTATAACCTGCATGGTCAGAGTCAGAATAGGCAAGAAGGTACTCTTGAGTTCCTTTGGGATACCACAGCCCAAGCTCTTGAGTCCCTTGCAAATAACGCAAGATCCTTTTTACATTTGTTAAATGAGATTCTTTAGGATTTGCTTGATATCTAGCCCATACCCCTACACTAAATTGGATGTCAGGTCTACTAGCAGTTAAATAAAGTAAAGAGCCAATGATTCCTCTATAATGTGATTGATTTACTTCTTTGCCGGGAGTATCTGCATCTAACTTAGCAGAGGTGCTCATGGGAGTGTCCCCTTCTTTGGATAGATCCATCCCAAATTTGTTGAGAATTTCTTTACAATATTTGGTTTGGGATATGAAGATGCCATCCTTCTTTTGCTTTATTTGCAGACCTAGGAAGAATGTTAATTCTCCCATCATGGACATTTCAAACTCTCCCTGCATTGTCTTAGCAAAATCCTCACACAGAGAGTCATTAGTTGCACCAAAAATAATGTCATCAACATAAATTTGAACTATAAGCATATGATTATTTTTGTGCATGATGAACATGTAGTATCTGATTTTCCTCTAGAAAATCCTTTTTCAAGCAGAAAAGTACTAAGTCTCTCATACCAAGCTCTAGGTGCTTGTTTGAGACCATAAAGAGCCTTTTTGAGTTTGAAAACATGGTCAGGCTTAGTCTTTTCTTCAAAACCAGGAGGTTGTTCTACATACACCTCTTCTTTAATATAGCCATTAAGAAAAGCACTCTTAACATCCATTTGATAAAGTTTAAAATTTTTGATGGATACAAAGGCTAGAAGAATCCTTATTGCTTCAAGTCTTGCAACTGGAGCAAAAGTTTCCTCATAATCAATGCCTTCTTCTTGGTTATATCCTTTAGCAACTAATCTGGCTTTATTTTTCACAATTTGTCCAACTTCATCAAGTTTGTTTTTGAAAACCCATTTAGTACCAATAATAGGATGATTTCTGGGCCTTGGTACTAAATCCCAAACTTGATTTCTTTTGAATTGATTAAGTTCTTCCTGCATTGCTATTATCCAGTCATATTCAGCAAGAGCTTCAGCAATACAAGTTGGTTCAATTTGAGAAAGAAAGCAAGAAAATTCCATTTCATTTTGTAGTTGCCTTCTTGTTTTAACTCCTTTTGAAATTTCTCCAATAATCTGTTCAGGAGGATAATTTTTAAGATGTCTAATAGAAGATTGAGGCTCGTCAGCTTCATCTAGATCACCTTTGAATTTATCCTGACTATTTTCAGCATTGTTTTCAGGATTTGCTATCGATGGCTGATGCGCTATCGATAGTGGTTGTTTTAAGAACTTTGAAAAATCTTCATCCTCATCAACAGATTGTTGTTTTTCTTGAGGAGTTTCATCAAATACTACATGCACAGATTCTTCAACAGTTTGACTTCGTTTATTATAAACTCTATATGCTCTACTTCTATTTGAATATCCAATGAATATGCCAATATCATATTTAGGATCGAATTTACCTAAATTTACCTTTCCATTGTTGTGGATGTAGCATTTTGATCCAAAAATCCTCAGATGACTGATATTGGGCTTCCTTCCCTTATAGAGTTCATATGGAGTCTTTTCCATCCTCTTTCTGATATAGGCTCTGTTAGAGATGTAGCAAGCTGTGCTCATAGCATCTGCCCAAAATATTTGAGGCACTTGTTTTTCGTTCAGCATGCTTCTAGCCATTTCTGTGAGCACTCTGTTCTTCCTCTCTACAACACCATTTTGTTGAGGAGTACGAGGGGCAGAGAAGTTGTGATCAATTCCACTCTCGTCACACAGCTCCATGAACTCTTTATTTTCAAATTCTCCTCCATAATTAGTTCTGATGGCTATTATCTTTGTCCCTTTCTCATTCTGCAATTTCGTAGCAAGTACACAAAAAGCATCAAAAGTTTCATGCTTAGAGGAAAGAAACATAGTCTAGGTAAATCTTGAGTAGTCATCCACAACTACAAGAGTGTATAGGCTTCCTCCTAGACTTTTCACTCTTGCTGGCCCAACAAGATCCATATGAATTAGTTCCAATGGCCTACTTTGTACATGTCCAAACCACCTCAAACGATTTTCTACCATTTTCTCACTGATAGGTGCCACTCCAACTCACTCGCGTATATGATCATTTCGAATCTTATCCTTTCTTGTGTGCCCACACATCCAACTCAACATCCTCATTTCAGCTACCCCCACTTTATGTTCATGTTGACCCTTCAAAGCCCAACATTCACTACCATATAATATTGTTGGTCTTATAGCAGTGCGATAAAACTTTCCTTTTACCTTATGGGGTACTTTTCTATCGCAGAGAACTCCCGTAGCTTTCCTCCACTTATACCACCCAGCTTGAATTCTATGATTGACATCGTCATCAATCTCACCATCTTGTCTTATAATTGATCCCAAATACTTAAACTTTGTCACTTGAGGGATTGTTTGCTCTCCCAGTTTAACCTCCAAATCACCTCTAAGTTGTCTATTTGCAAAATTGCAATGCATATATTCTGTCTTACTCCTACTTAATCGGAAACCCTTCGACTCCAGCGTGTTTCTCCATATCTCTAATTTATCATTAATATCCTCTCTTGATTCGGCCAAAAGGACTATATCATCAGCAAAAAGCATGCACTTAGGGACCTCTTCTTCTATAGGTTCAGTTAGAGCATCTACTACTAAGTTAAACAAATATGGGCTCAAAGCTGATCCCTGGTGTAGGCCAATTCTTATAGGGAAGTCTTTTGTCTCACCTCCCGGCGTTTTAACCTTAGTCAACACCCATCATACATATCCTGTATAACTTTAATATAGGCAACACATACCCCTTTCTTTTCCAAAGCTTTCCAAAGTAAATCTCTTGGCACGCGATCGTACGCCTTCTCTAGGTCAATAAAAACCATATGTAAGTCTCTTTTTCTACTTCGATACCTTTCCATTATCCCCCTTAGTAGATATATCGCCTCTGTTGTGGATCTCCCTAGCATGAACCCAAACTGTCTCTCAGAAGTACAAGTTTCTAGTCTTAACCTACGCTCAATCACCTTTTCCCATAGTTTCATTGTATGACTCATAAGCTTAATTCTCCTATAATTTGCACAATTTTGTATATCGCCTTTGTTTTTATAAATCGGAACTAAAGTACTTTTTCTCCAATCATCAGGCATCTTCTTGGACCGTAAAAACTCGTTAAACAATTCAGATAACCATAACACACCCTCTTCCCCTAAACATTTCCAAACTTCAATCGATATACCATCAGGTCCAATCGCTTTACCGTTTTCCATTTTCTTAAGAGCTTCACTAACCTCCCAAACTCTAATTCTACGGTAAAACGACCTATTAAGTCTATCTTCACTAATTATCAAATCCCCCAACTCACAAGATAGACCTTCACCTCCATCATTGAATAACTTAGAAAAGTATGCCTCCCATCTATTCTTAATATCTTCGTCAGTAATCAAAACTTTACCTTCTTCATCCTTTATACATCTTACTTGATCCAAATCTCTCGAATTTCTCTCCCTAATCTTTGCGATCTTGTAAACTTTTGCTTCCCAGCCTTTGTCCCTAATTCCTTATAAAATCCCTCGTATGCTTTAGCACGAGCTTCACTCACCGCCTTCTTAGTCTCCTTTTTAGCTAACCGGTAGTTTTCCCAATTTTCAGCATTATTACATAAGTGTATAGCCTTAAAACAATTCTTTTTATTTCGCACCTTTTCTTGAACATCCTTGTCCCACCACCAAGTCTCCTTGTCTCGTGGTCCAAAACCCTTTGATTCTCCTAAAGTAGCTTTAGCAACCATTTCAATCTTCGTAGCCATTTTCTTCCACATGCTGTTAGCATTTCCTTGTGGCTCCCATACCCCTTCATCCAATAAATTTCTCTTAAAAATCTCTCGTTTCTCCCCCTTTAACTGCCACCACTTGATCTTTCGGCTCAAAACTGCTCGGCGCCTTTGTCTCATACATTTAATTCTCACATCAAGAACTAAGAGTCTATGTTGAGCAGTCTCCCCATGCCCAGGAATCACTTTGCAATTAGTACATAACCTTCTATCAGGGTTTCTTACCAAAAAGAAGTCAATTTGTGACTTGTGAGTTCCACTTTTGTATGTAATTAAATGTTCTTCCCGCTTCTTAAAGCATGTATTAACAATCTTAAGATTGTATGCTAAGGAAAAATCTATAATTGTTTACCCTTCATTATTCAACTCCCCATAACAAAAACCACCATGTGCCCTTACATATGGTCCCGCCTCTTTCCCAACATGTCCATTAAGATCCCCTCCAATAAAAATTTTCTCGATTACTGGTATACCTTGAATCAACCCTTCAATATCTTCCCAAAACTTCTCCTTAAGATGTGCTTCTGCCCCTACTTGGGGTGCATATGCACTAATAACATTTATTGCATCATTTCCCACAATTACTCTCACAGATATGATTCGGTCCTCAATCCGCTTAACTTCCACTACATTCTTCCGCCATTCTTTATCTGCAATATACCAACCCCATTCCTCCCATTTACCTTTCCTGTGTACCAAAGTTTAGAACCAGTAACTCTGATTTCTTTAGTTCTCTCTCCAGCCCATCTGGTTTCCTGTAAGCATAATATATTAATCTTACGATCCTTCATAACTTGTGCCAACTCAAAAAGCTTCCCATTCAGCGTCCCAATATTCCAAGACCCAAATCTGATCTTACTCTCATGAACTAGCTTCTTTAGCCGCCTCCGTCCATTAGAGTGCGTTAGCCCTTGCTCATTTAACACTGCATTCAGGCGAGGATGCAGCAGCTCTTGCTCTCTTATGTACTCGAGCCATACAGCGCGTTACAACTAGGCAACGACCTATCCTTTAGCCCTTGCTCTCTTAACACTGCATTCAGGCTAGGATGCAGCGGCTCTCGCTCTCTTCTCACTGTACTCGAGCCATACAGTGCGTTGCTTATGGGCAACGACCTAGCATTTACACAATTTCTTCGTTGATCCATGTTCATGAGATTTGACGGGGTTTTTACGTTGGCTGTCGGGGCCTAACACAACCCTCCTCCTTTACCCGGGCTTGGGACCGGCTATAAACATAGGCGGAGTTCATCTCCCAAACCAAATATTGCAAAGAAATTCTCAATAAGTTTGGGATGGAGCAATCTAAAGATGAGGACACTCCCAAGAGTACCTCTGCCAGCTTAGATGCAGATGCTAAAGGAAAAGTAGTTAGTCAACCTCATTATAGAGGGATTATTGGTTCATTGCTTTATTTAACTGCTAGTAGGTCTGACATTCAATTCAGTGTAGGAATGTGTGCCAGATATCAAGCTAATCCTAAAGAATCACATCTAACTAATGTAAAAAGAATTTTAAGATATTTACAAGGGACTCAAGAGCTTGGGCTGTGGTATCCCAAGGGAACTCAAGAGTACCTTCTTGCCTATTCTGACTATAACCATGCAGGTTACAAGACAGATAGAAAAAGCACGAGTGGTCAATGTCAGTTCCTTAGAGGCTGCTTGGTCTCATGGGCTAGCAAGAAGCAAAATTGTGTCTCTCTATCATCCACAGTAGCTGAATACATTACAGCAGCAAGTTGTTGTGCTTAAGTCTTATGGCTTAAGCATCAACTAAGAGATCTGGGTTTGGAATTCCCATAAGTGCCTATTCTCTGTGACAACACCAGCATAATAAGCTTGGCCAAGAATCTAGTTCATCATTCCAGAACCAAGCATATTGATGTGAGACATCACTTCATAAGAGATCATGTTCAGAAGAAGGATGTCAGGGTGGAATTCATCTCAACATATTTACAACTTGCTGATATCTTTACAAAGCCTCTTGAACCAGACCAATTTAACTTCATAAGAAGAGAATTAGGGATGGTGAATCCCAATGAATTGTAAATGTTTCTGACTTAACTTCTCAATGAATTTTTGCTTTATTCATACTATTCAGATCACTAATTTAGGCATCGGAGTGCCAAATCTTTAAGTTTTGCAGGACTGACCTATCGAAGTGAAGTTCACTGTCGCTAACATGTGCAGGGCAAAGCTAAGCAAAGAATGCCATCGCTACCCAAAAGCATTATCAATAGCAAAGTCAGTTATCGATAACTGGAAGGAGTGAGTGAAGCTAAGTCACTTGCTCAGTGTGGGATCTATTAGAATCTTAAGTTTTGATGAGGACTGATCCTAAGAAAACATAAGTAAAAAGTTACCTCTGAATTAATCTTATAATATCTGCTAGGTAACAAATCATCATTGCAAGAACAAAGATTTATCTCTAATAAGAAATGGCATCTTAGCAGATCAATATTGAATGAGTATCTCTATCGCTAAAATATATCTGTATAGCTAATTGAAAGAAAGGAATAGCGAGTGAAGACTTAGAAATATCAAAGTCATTATCTATCACTAAGTCTCCCTCTATCGCTAAGCAAAGGTTCCATCGCTAGAAGTTCATTGAGTTTATAAGTAGATGAAACCAGCAGATAAATGAACTAAGTCCCTAAATCAGTCTTGCGATAATAGGATAAGCTATCGATAACCATAAGTGCTTCAGATAATGATCTTTCAGATAGCTAGTGCCTAAGAGCTAATGAATCAAGAGCTGATATGTTTGCTTGCGCTAAAATATTTGTCTATCGATAATGGGATACCTTGAAGTTCTGAATTCTTTGATAATTGTATCCTTAAAGCTAATAAGCAAATCTAGTATCTAGCGATAGTAGTTTTGAGCAATCGATAGAAGGATATATGCTGATATGGTGCTTTTTAATCAAAGAGAATATGCTATCGATAGAAAGCTCTGTTATTCCTTATCTTCATCTCATTGAGCAAATAGATTAAGCTTGCGATAGTAATCTCTGTGCTTTATATGACTATTTGGTTAGCTAACAGTTTAAGTGCAGATTACTATAAGATTAGCGATAACAGATCAAGCTAGCGCTAATAGAAAGCTGCCAGAAAGTACTGTTTGTACGGATGTTCAGAGCGCTGAGTCTGTCTCTCTCTTAGCTCACCCTATGCAAGAAGTAGTTGAAACTAAAGCAGAGAGTTAAGCCCGATAAAGAAGCTGCATTTAATGCCAACGGCTATGAGCTCCCAACGACTAAATTCAAACGGCTTCTTGAATGCTGAATCAAAAGGGCAAAATCTGAAGAAGATATAAATACAGAACTCAAGCATTTATTGAGTAGAGACGAACAACGAGAATATTCATAAGCTCATTCATTACTCTGTATTTATTGTCTTAGAGATATCATTGTACTTAAGTGTTTATCAAAATCAGTTCATTAAGTGAACGTATTTATTGAAATCATCTACTGTTTGAGGTTGTTCTGAAAGCTTGGTGCTTTAGAACAGGGATATTTCCTTACAGGTAGTAAGGGGGAGTGTTTAGAGATTCTAAAACTCTGTAAAGGTTGACAGGTGAACCTGGGCTCGTAAAACCTGTGGATAGTGGAACCCAACAGAGTGTTGGAGAACTGGACGTAGGCAGTGTTGGCCGAACCAGTATAAATTTCGTGTTGAGTTAACCTCTTCTAAATTTTTAAATAGCACAATTCACCCCCCTCTTGTGCGATTGCCACTTTCAGGATCATGGCTGCTAGCGATAGCAGCTTACATTAGCGATAGCGAGTCACTTAAATGATTCAGAATACGAAGCGTCCGCTAATACTCCTCATTAATAGTAAACCCTAAACTCTAAAACCTTAAAGTCTTTTCATTTGCACTCGCATTCATTCACGAACATTCATCCTTCTCTTCTACTCCAAACTCTCTCTGAGCATTTTTCTGAACATCATCACATACTTCCTCAAAACCCTAAACCCAGAAATGGCCAAATCCAAGGTTCCAAATGTGTCGAAAGCCTCTAGCACTAACCCATCCTCCAAATCAGCTAGCAAGAGATCTAGAACTCAGAAAGGGGTATCTTTTTATAAAGAAGCAGTGGAAAGCGACCCTAAGCGCCCAAGAGTAACTGTCACTGGTGTATCCTACCTATCAGATTCCCTTGAAGCTCCAACGAAGTTCTTCGCTGAAAAGGGAACCCTAGATAGAACTGCTGTCTGAGTAGACTTAGAATATTTCAAGCAATAAGGCTTTGACCTAGAAGCATGGTTGAGTCCCTACAAGAACTGGATGAATGTGCAAAATGACTACAATGAAGACGTTCTGAGAACCTTCTATTCAAGCATGAAAGCTACCCTAGAGTATAAGAAAGGAAAGCTGGTGAACATTCAACTCAAAGTCATCGTAAGAGGTGGGAGACTCACATTTGGATGGAGAGGCATAAACAAAATTTTGGGAATACAGGGTGCAGAATACAACCAATGGTACAAGGGTGAGAAGTATTCTGATGAAGAACTTGCAGAAATCTATGAGACTGCCTCCAACAAGCCTGCTGACATGCCAGTCATCAATAGGATTCTTCACTATGTATATACCAGAATCATGACCGACAAGTCAGGCAACTTCAGCAGCTTTGCCAAGATTGACAACCCATGGTTGGCGAATCTCATTCAGAAAATTCCAATCAACCCTGGGCAAATGGTATGCATGGAGATGCACAGGTTTCTGTCAGAGAAGTCTGCCAAGGCCCCTCTTCCTTATCCCCAACCTGTCTCTCTCATTCTTGAAAGTTCGAAGATCAAATCTTTAAGGGATGGTGAGAACAAGAAGTGCAAGCAAGTTACTACCTCCACTCTGAAGAAAATGGGGATTCCCGTGACTGCTAGTGGTGCTACCTCAGCCTCAAGGTCTCAAGCCTCTCGTGCTCCTTCTACCTCTGCTTTACATGAAGATGTTCAAGAGGAAACTCAATCCAGAAGAGCTCCTCCTCCTCCTCCTTCTTCCTCAAGGCCTTCTGTTTTCTCAAAAGAAGCAGTTGAGGAGATTGTGTTCAAACTCTCGGCTGAGTTTAGTTTTGCTCTGGAAGCTCAGAAAAAGGAATTGTTAAAGCCAATCCAAGAGCTCCAGGCTCAAGTGAGGAATATTGAAGACTGTCTCTGCCTTGCCCCTGTCAATATCCAGAACAAAGAAGCTCCCTCTGAAAATCAAGGTACATCATCTCATCATCATTCACCCTCTCCTACTACATCACCTCTACACTCCCCAAACCACTCCTCAACCCCTTCTCACCATAGCCAACCCTCTTCTCCTCTCCACATTCCTCATTCTCCCAGAAACACCCAAGTCCAGACCTCTCCAAAAAGGCCTATCGATACCACAAACCCTATCGCTAGCCCTCACTCTCCCAAACAACCCAAAATTCCAACACCACCTGAAACCTCTATCGCTAACCCCTCCCCTAGCGCTAGCCAACCACCACCAAGTCCTCAACCCACCAAAGTTCCAACACCCACAGAAACCCCTATCACTAATCCCTCCCCTAGTGATAGTCACCCTTCTCCAGTACTATCTCCACAGCCATCTCCTATCGCTAACCCCATCACTAGCGATAGCATCCCTCTCACACAGCCTTCCTCCACTAGCGCTACTCATACTCCTCTTCCTCCACCAACCCTTGGCCCAACCATTACCCCTGGCAGAGATGATGACAAAAAGGGGGAGAAAACAGTGATACCTCCAAGGTAGCAGAGGAAATTGAGACAACCATGGTAATTGAGGAAATTGAAGTTGTAATGGTAAATATTGCCAGAAGCTACATGGATTCTGAGGCCTACTCTACTCCTCCTCCTCCTCAGCAGCAGCATAATCTTGGACAGGAGCTGCCTCCTAATGCTACTCCTTCAAATACTCAAACTGCTAAGGACGATCTTGCAGAAGCAGCCAGAATTGCAGAAAAGCCTGGCATTCCTCTAGGAGTTCAATCTGATCAACCAGTACCAGTCTCTGTCATCCCTGCTGGTGCTGGAGTTGAAATCACCATTGAAGACAAGCCTAGCACTGGAAACAAAATCAATGATGAAATTCAGAAGCTATTAGTGCTTGAGGCTGAGAAAAATAAGGACAAAGATTCAGGGGAAAGTCTAAAAGGCTGGAGAACCAAAAGGAAAGCCAGAAGAAAGACCTCCTTCCAAGTTTCTCCAAAGGCTTCTACTGAAATTCCCAAGGAAAGGCCTAAGAGAATCAAGATGATGGCTCCCAGACCTCCTCCTCGTGAGATGACTGAAGAAATACAAAAGGCTCATGCCAAAGCCTTTAAGAAAAAGAGGAAACAATTTGAGAAGGAAATGAAGGAGGCTGAAGAAGAAAAGAAAAGGGCAGAAAGAGCTGTAGAAATAAAGGCCAAGAAAGAAGCTTCTGAAAAAGCCCTTGAGGAGCTTTTGAGAAAGAAGAAGGAAGCTATTGAGAAGAAGGCTGCTCTTGAAGAAAAGAAGAAAGCAAGGGTAGAGGCTAAAGAAAGAAGAAAAGAGGTTGTTGAAGGAAAGAAGGCCTTTGTGTATAAAAGGAATATTAAGCCTTCTAAAAAGGGTGTCGAGTCTAAAGCATCCAAGTCTATTGTCATCTCTAAGCCCTCTCAAAAGGAGAATCAAGACAAATCCCTGGCTCTTGCTGAACCTGCTATTCCAAAGAAGAAACCCTCTAAGAAAAGCAAGAAGGTCAAGGCAAAGAAAGGAATGACTGATGAAGAAAGGGCTGAACAGATAAAACTCCAGAAAGACTGATTCTTCTACTCAGATTCATCCATCTCAGACTACCCTGACGAGGAATATTTTGACACAGCCTCTGGAGCCAATTTTGATAATGAACCCCTTCTTACCTTTGACAACTCTAAAGCATACAAATCATACATGGCCTCTTCTGATATTCTACCATCCTTAGATAGCATGCTAGATGTAGATCCTATACCATACATGCATAATAATTTTGAATCTGAAGAGAAATATACTGAGGGTATTATTATTTGTACTGACCCTAGCTGCTTACCCTGATGTATGCCTCGTACATGTTGTAAATAATATTACTTATTTTTCTCTGGACATGTCTTATCCTTCACATTTTTACTTATGTTTTGTCATCATCAAAAAGGGGGAGAATGTTAGAATCTTAAGTTTTGATAAGGACTGGCCTTCATAAATAACATAAGTAAAATGAACAGATAACGCATAACTTAGTCTGGAATAAATTGAGATGAATCATAATGACTAAGTAGAAGTTCTATCGCTAATGGCTCTGTTATCGCTAATAGGAAAGAGTTAAGCCAGTGAACAATAATAATATAACTATCGCTAAGGCTCTATTCCTATCGCTAGAAGCCCAAGAGATAACATGGATAATACACTAAGAGAAAACTGTTAGAACAGCTAGCAAAGTCAACTAGCGATAACTTAGTTGCTAGCGATATCATGATTAGCTATCGATAACAACATAATTGAAATAGTCTTTCAGATAGCTAACCATTGAGCTAATGGATCTAGCAAAGGTTACTAGCGATAGCATATTAAGCTATCGATAGAGCCCTCTTGTTGAAATAACTTAGACAGCAAAACCATTGAGCTAATGAAAGTCTCTAGCGATAATACCTACTGGACTTCATATGATTACTTGTTTTTCAGCTAACAGCTTAAGTGCAGGTCATACACTATGAAGCTAGCAATAGCAAAGGTTGCTAGCGCTAGTTAAAAAGCTGACATACAAGTACAGTGGTAGGTAGCAGCAGGTCATCATCTCTCGCAACCTATATATCTCTTAGGTCACTTTCTGCAACATTAAATGAAGCAAGAGAAGAAAATCCGTGAAGACAAAAGCTCAGCATTTATTGCCAACGGCTAGAAGCACTCAACGAACATATTCAAACGGATCCTTCAAGATGAAAGAAAGTGTGTGTACTATTGAAGAGTATAAAAACAGAGTCTTTAGCATTTATGAAGAGACTGACGAAATTGCATTGAATACATTCATCTACTCTCTGCTTAAGCGTTTATTACTCTTAGTAAGATATTTTTGTACTTCAGTGATTATCACAATCTGTTCATTTAGTGAACTTATTACCTTGTTGAAATCCTCTACTATTTGAGGTTGTTCTGAAAGCTTGGTGCTTTAGAACAGGGATATTTCCTTACAGTTGTAAGGGGGAGTGTTTAGAGGGATTCTAAAACTCTGTAAAGGTTGACAGGTGAACCTGGTTTTGTAAAACCTGTGAGTTAGTGGAACCCAACAAGGAGTTAGAGAACTGGACGTAGGCATTGTTGGCCGAACCAGTATAAAAGAGTGTTCTGTTTTTAGTTAAAAAGTTATTTTCAAAAGCACAATTCACCCCCCTCTTGTGCATTTTTTCCATTCACACAATGGAGTGAGACAATTGTTTCAATAACACACTATCCTATAAATGATTGTCTCACTTGACCAATAGAGTGAGACAATTGTCTCACTTGTCGTACATGTGATTATGTGCTAAGATGGTGTCAAGTGAGAGTCAATACATAAATTATAGTCAAACTATGCAATTACACCAAGTACCAATCATCTCAACCATAAATATTTTTTTATAGAAAATATTGCACAATTCACGAGCAGTCGGCTTATCTCTCCTCGAGAGATGTAAGTGAAACTATGCCTCAACATGTCTATTCCATGTCTTCTCTCAGGCAACGAAAGTAGGGCCCGTGTGTATACTTAGGGAACGCATGTATAACCTCTCGATGGGTCTATAAAAAGTCTCATCACATGATGGTGCTACATGAAATCAATATGCATATGCTACAACCAAATCAATCAACAGTTATAAAAAAAATATACATATAGTGGCTTTCTAGCTACATCATAGTAAAACTATGGTTAATTGTTCAAAATAAACAATTAATATACCATTTTCAAAACCATTACACATAATTATGTTCATTTCAAACATAAGCTTCCCACAAGACAAATTCCAATACAAGATATTCACTTTCGTAATCACTTTTACAATCAAATTAACTATAACAAATAATTTCACAAACATCTATTATGAAGACACAAGCATATAGGATAAGTGGAAGTGGGTCACCTCTTGAAGCCAAATAAAGTTACCACATTCACACGCCTCCGTGCTCAAGCTCAACAACCAATGTCTACATATCACAATAAGCACATGATTAATAAATTATCAAGTGACACTTTGCAATTACTTAGGGACTTAGTCCTCTAAACTTCAATAGATACTTCAGGTAATTTAATTTTTAAATTTCTAGGCCTGAGTAAGTTAATATAACCCATATCATGCCTATTAGTTCACTATCGACCTCAATTATCACAAACTAGTCTCAATTCCCAATTTTCTTAACTTAGATTTTCCTCCAAGTACTCAAATTTCCAAAATCATGTCTGGGCGTAATTCCAAACCAATTTAGCCTTAAATCATACCTCATCTAAGATATCTCAATCATTATGAACATCATTAAATACCCATCATATCCAAATTTGGCCAAAATAACCTCCAAAATTCAATCATAGTTCATTAATCTCATAAAACGTCAAATTCAACTAAAATAAACTAATTAATGCCTTCATTTAACTTTGATGAGCCTATAGAAACCACCAATTTACTTCAAAATTTCCCAAAACCCTAACTTATCAAACTTTCAATTAGCGAAAATCCCATATAAGCTCAAATCCAACTAATCTAAACCAATTAATGTAACATCATAGGTTTTGATCTAGGGAACTTACAATACATTGATATTTTGATTAATTGAGGTCTTGGGGTCCCAAGAAGTGATTAGTGGTCCTTGTGATAATATAGCTTAATATGTGTTATGAAATTGTAAGTGAAGTCACTATTAATTGAACAATTAGGATTGTGATTAGGATGGTTAAATAGAAATAGATTTGGGAACTTTTGAACTAATGAAAGTTTGAGGAATTGATGAGTTGATCATGTGAAATGTTAGTATGATAAGGATATGGATTCTATTAAATAGAGTGATGAGAGAGTAAGATAATTAAGGGTATCATTATGTGAATTTGAGTATTATTAGGCAACATTGAGGAATTAAGGATGGAAAGAGAAGATGTTTCTGTGGTGAGGAAGGTTTTTTGGTGTCCTCGCCATGACAAGCCGTGCAGAAGAAGAATAATGCTTCTGGGTTCCTCGCCATAGCGAGCGATGGGAATCAGATCACACTTACTGACCTCCTCTCCACAGCCTTTTAATTAAACACTTATCAACAGTGCTAACATAATTAGAAAAGCATTAACCTAAAGTCTCCTTTTTAAATCCAAACCAAGTGGCCTAACTATGATATAAACAAAACTTCTAAAAGTATGGAAAGATTTATCATAGTTAGAAAGAATTGATCTTAAGTTGAAAGGAATCCATATTAGAAAAGAATTTCTCTAAATCAGAGGAACTAACATAGATATAAGAATTAAATCTGTCAAAATAAGATAATCCATATTAGAAAAGGATTCACCTAACATGGATATTAAATTTCACAAAGCATACATGAGGAACACCTTTCATAACCTTTCATGAAAATCTTAAATCCTTAACTATGTCAGAATAACATTCTAGTACTAACATAATTAATTTAAAACCTTTCTTGAAACTAGTCAAGTATACCATGTTAGGAAAAAGGCAGAAACTAACATGGTAAATCAGAATAATCCCTTTTTCCTGAAAACATAAGTTTAGCTCAATCGTTCCTATCAAAAGTGCCATGCCTAGCCAAGATAATCAAATCGCTAAAATCAAGAAGAGTGTTCCTCATGTTAATCATAATAACAATCCATAATATAATTGACTCAACAAAATACCAGAAGGCCTCAGGCCCAATTGCCGAAAAGCATACCAATCCCAAATAAAGTAGTAAAAACATACAGTTGTCTAGAACAAAATAAATCCAAAAGTATAATAAGTCCAAAAGTGCGGAAGGTAAGTATGTCTGATTAACATGCATGACAATATACAATATTCGGCTAAAAGCCATGTTAATCTCACTGTCTTTAGTGGGTAGCCGCTGGATCCTTGCCTCACGAATCCACGCCTGAACTAGAACCTGCCAGGGGTTAAGTAATGGGGGTGAGACAATGTCTTAGTGAAACACTACCTATAAGTCCACATATGAGTGTGTGCCAATAAGGTGTCAAGTGGGATTATACAATATATGTATACACTCACATTTTAAAACATGATCACATATTTTAATTCAATGCCATATTCTAAATCCATAAGACAGTTTTAAAATCTCATGCTTATTCATAATGATATCATCCTTCAAAGTCAATTCAAAATATGTTTTTCAATCACACCTCACAAGGAGGAATAACCGCAAAGCCAGAATGTCCGCTTTATGAGTTGTTAAGGCTTATCCCCTACAATTAGGAGACAGGTGGAACCAGTCAGGGTCCACTTCCAGTCTTAGAACCACGAGGGGTCCACTTCCCTCATAACAGAGCTCATAATTCCCTATGGGCCAATAGGGTACCTCATCACGTGATAATAGGACAAGTATATCGGTGTCACACACAAACAATCATCACAAATCAATCATTATCCAACAGAACTCAAATGGCACTTGGGCTATTCAATATTTTCCAAAATGTAGAAATCTTTCCAAATCCACTATATTATATTCAAAACATGCTCAAGCACAACTTATGCAGTTCATAAATAGAAATCCCACAAGGAAGTTGTATAATCAAATACTTAGTTCAAATCCACTACTTTTTGTATAATTTCCCAAGATAACAATTGAAAGAGAGTTGGAAATCTCTTACCAACTATGCACACAAATATAAAACAAGAGCGGTTACATTTGTAGCTGAACACAAATTACAATAATGGTGCAGTTTCCCCATGTTCGACTCAACACGACTCAAACTCTACACAAATCACATACAATCACAATTAACTAGAGATCAAGAACTCAATTGCAAAGTTGAAATATAAAATCCTAACACAAAACATCCTTTCTATTGCAAACCAACCCCCATTCTCAACTCATTTCTCCTTTCACCACTTAGCCAAGATTTCACCATGGCCAACACATTCAAACAAGCTTATCCACAACTTCCCAACATCTCATTTCAATCGTCTAATCATCACATGATCACCATAACAAATCCCAACCTTCTATTTCTCCCATAATCACTCTAAAACTTTCAATAAACTCAAATGAGTGAAATGATAAGCTAGAAATCACCAATCAATCCATAAATTTTGAAATCATCACAAACCTTAAGGTTCAAAGCTTCAAAGAGTCAAGAAACAACTTCTAATCCATTTTCCAAAAATCTAAAATGATAGGAATGTTAAAACGAGTCTTAGGAACAAATAGTAATTACACAAAAGACAGAAAATCAAACCTATTTTTGGACCCTAATGAAGACCAATGAAAATCACCAAGAAAACAAGTGAAAAATGGAGGAGGAAGGGCTTGGAGATTATTACCTTCAAGTAGGAAGCCTCAAGATGCTCTAAAATCTCCCAAATGGCAAGCCCTAACAGAGCACAACTCCCTCCCCGTCGCCCTTCTCTGAATCTCTATTTTTCCTAACCTAAAATCTAACTTCGTCTATTTATAGACATCAGCAAAAATTAAGGTTTCTCCATCACTTCTTTATGCCAAAGCCATGGCAAACCTTCCTAGATCGCTCTTGGACTCGAGGTTTCGATGTCATTTCACCGTCTACTAAAACAAGTCTTGGCCTGTCTGGTTCATTATGGCTACGGCGAACTCGCCCAGATTTTCCCCCTTATTTTGCCTCCCGAATCCTCCAATTTACCTCAATTAACCTCAATTCATATAGAATCATAGATCATGATTAATTCTCAACTATTACACATTCACTCTAATCCTCAAACAATACCTCAAAACACACAATATCCATAATCATAATTTATCTTCCCTGCTATTATCCATTTAATTACATCCTCGAATCACCTTAGTTAACTCAACTATCATCATAATGCATCAATTTCCCTTGATTATATCCTAATTACATCCACTAATCTTCAATTAATTTCTTAGGATGTTACATTTTCGTTGGGCATATGGACTAATTTTGACCAAGTTGGAAAATTAAGGAATTAGTGGTGGTGGATGATTGGATCAGGTTATGATGATATTGAATTAATGGTTATTTGATTGGAATTGTTACTTAGGCTTGAAATTTGGAGGTTTATTCAATTGGTGGAAAATTTGACTAAGTTGTAATTATGGAGAATTGAGTTGGTTATTAGTTGAATTGAGGTTTATTGGTGATTTTAGATATAATGGGATTTGGTTAGCTTCAAAATAGAATTTGATTTCTTAAAGTTTCCACATGGGAATTTAGAGGGAATTAATTCCTTAATTGTGTTTTTGTCACTTGATTAAGAAAATTGATCATGTGTTGTGTGGCATTTTTGTGTAGAGGATTAATTGTTGATTTGAGTACAAAGGAGACTCACTTGTGGTTATATTTTCCCTTGGCATCGTGAGGTAACAACTTTCCGCTTGTCTTGTGTGTGTGTGTGTGTGTGTGTGTGTGTGTGTGTGTGTGTTGTGGTGGTGGTAAGAGGCTTAAGAACTCTTTAAGCTTTTGAATTGGTAAACATGATATATAATATGCTTATGAAATGCTTATTTTTTATATCAATTGTCTTGTGGGATTCTTATGAACGAAATGTTATTATTGTTTTTGAGCATATTTTGAATTATGAGATGGTTATATACCTTTTTTTATTACACTTGTGGTTACGGTGGGATATGGTTTATTACGGTTGTTTATTGCATTGCATATTGGTTATATTTTTATGATGTGATAAGACCCTCGATGATCCTCGAGTAGTTTAGCAAATTCATCCATTGTGGATAGGCCAACAACAGCTCTCGTCCTTTATGAGGATAGGCCTTCTTAGGCTATCTTTCATCCCCTAAGTATAACGTTTGACTAAGATTCTCACTCCTTTGTAATTATTCAAAACCATTAATTTCCAATAATGTTAACAAGTTCATGGTTCTCACTCCTTTGTATCTAAGATTAACAATAAAGTTTGACAACTTTAACATAACTATCTAATTCATATTCCAAATTGCTCAATCAAATCCCTAAGATTCCAAAAAAAAATCTTGAAAAGCTTATGGTTTACAATTCTCTATGACAAAGATTCACAACTTCAGTTTATTGTTTGACTACTTTAACATAATGTTTTTCTAATTCATATTCCAAATTGCCTAATTAAATCCCTCAATTTCCAATAAATCTTAACAAGCTTATGGTTTACACTCCTATCCCATGTGCATGAGATTTTCAACTTCATTTTAGCATGTTTAACATAACGTTTGCTTAATTCATATCCCTCAATTTCTAAAAAAAATCTTGAAAAGTTCATGTTCAATGTAACATCACAAATTGTAAGTAGCTAATTAATTGCTAAATAAACAGAATTTGGAAGGAATTCTTACAAATTCTTAGGTAAATTGAGCTGATATTGGGTTTGTAAGTTAGAGATCCAAACTCAGAAATTGGTCTAAGTATTGAATTGACCATGATATTGAGTATAAGGTGACATTGGACCCAAATTGGTGGTCCATTTGCGTTGGGAAATGGGCAGTTTCTGGCATGTTTGATGTGGCTTGCCACGGCAAACACCTATGGTGAGCGATTTTGTCGATTTGCTGTGGAAGGCCCAATTTCTGCAAATTAAAAGGGTTCAATCAACTGAAACTTAATGAGGGTTTTGCGTGGTGTTTGTGGAGGAGGCCGAGGGAGAGCACTTTTACTCTGTTAGGGCAAGCTTGTCAAGGTTTTTAAGCTTGATTTCAAGTTCCCTACTCCTAGGCAATGATTTTCCCTCCCATTTCTCTTCCTTTTCCTTCTCCTCCTTTCATTGTTCATGGTGGAAATTTTTGTTTTTGTTGGTTGTCCAAAAATCTAAGTATCGGTATTGTTTATTTGATTCCTAAGCTTCTTTTGAACCTCCATAAGCTTTGTTATCGATCTATTATGGTTGGGAAGCATGAAAACCTTGGTTAGAGCAACTTTGAACTTGTTTTTGTTTAGGGTTCTTGAGGGACCAAAAATCTACCCAAGTTTTCCCTTATTCCTTGTCTTCAATGGGATTATTTCTACCTAATGATGGGTTAAAATATTGTGGGTGCTTGTATTTCAACCTAGGATGGTTTTGGTGAATCAAAGTTTGGAAATTTATTGGGTTCTCTTATGATTTCAAAATTTTGTAATAGTAGGGGTTTTAAACAAGCTTTTTGATGATGCTAAAGGAATACTAAATGTTGAAATTGTATAGGTCTTGCTCTAATTGAATTTTGGTTTATCAAAGTTCCAAAATTTTGAGGTTTTGGAGTGTTTCCTGAAGGGAATGTTGACTTAACTCAAATTTTAGTATTGCAAAGCTTGGAAAGGATGCCCTTTTGAACTGAATTTTGGGAATTTTAATTGTATTTGGGTAGTACACTACTGATAGTGGATTGATTTGGTGTTGATGAATGATATTGGAAAAATTGTTCAGGTTATATATATAAATTGTAGAATTAGCTTAGAGGTGGATTTTGATTAAAATAGTTGTTTGATAATTAATTGAGAAGGATAATGATTGTTGAGGATGAGTGAGAGTACTGGCTGTCACCCAAGAGGGGGGTGAATTGGGTGATAGGATAAAATTTAGACTTTTATAAATTCTTTTCTTTTCTTTAATCACAGAGAAGGAAACCCTCTTAAAACTTTTCTCAGATTATAACAGAGTAATTTAAAACATGGTAAATGCACGAATATTTGTATAATATAGATATAATGAAAAACTGTAAGAGTTAAGGTAAGAGATAATGCACACAAAAATTATCCTGGTTCGGTCAACCCAGACCTACATCCAGTCCTCAGGCTCCACCTGAGATTTCCACTACCTTCTTGTTTAATCCTGGCACAAGAGAAGCCTACCACAGGTTTTACGAACACAGGTTCACCTGTCAACCTTTACAGAGTTTAGAATCTCTCTAAACACTCCCCCTTACTACCTGTAAGGTAACCACCCAGTTTACAAAGCACCAAGCTAAGGAACTACCTCAAACAGACGAGGATTTTAATAATAGGGTTCACTCAATGAACAGATTGTGATAAACACTTAAGTACAAGGTTATGTATAATGAAGTAAAATATAGAGCTTAGTAATCTGAACAAAGAATATCTCTAGCTCTTCTTTTCTAATGCTCTTAGTCTGAGAAATTTGCAATTCTGTATAGAGCCCTGTTCATCTCTCGTTGTTTTTCGTGTATGCGTTGTATATCTCTTTGTTCCAGAAGTCTTCAAGTCTTTATATGGAGTATTATATTTTTCTATCCGTTGGAGACTTGGAGAACTAGCCGTTGGAGATTTGCTTCAACTAATCTTGCAGAGGATAGGACAGGAGAGACAGAAACTGTGAGTAACGTTATCCTGCTGCTACCTGCTACTGTACTTGTATGTCAGCGTATTCAGTAGCGCTAATATTATTTGTTATCGCTAGCTTCATAGTGTGAGTCCTGCACTTGAGCTGTTAGCTAACCATATAGTCATATATTGCACAGAAGTTGTTATCGCAAGCAAAGTTCTTTAGATCAATGAGAGAGATAAAATATGATTCAGTTAAGGAATTTTATTGAGCACTCTCTATCAATAGACATAAGCACCATCGCTAGCAACTACTTTAGCTCATTTGACTCTTGCTCTCAGGCACTGGCTATCTGAATGATTAATTATCTGAAGCACTTTTGTTATCGATAGCTTAACCTGTTATCGCTAGCTGAGTTCATTAGATGAAGGACTTAGGTTATCTTTCTGCTAGCTGAGTTATCAATGAGCTTCTAGCGATGGATCTGTCTCTAGCGATAGTGAATGACTTAGAGATAGATAATGACTTTGATATTTCTAAGTCTTCACTTGCTATATCTTTCTATTAATTTTCTATGGAGATTAACTTAGCGATAGAGATTTTCATTCTTATTGATCTGCTAAGTTATCATTTCTTATTAGCGATATTTTTCATAGATCAGTCTTCATCAAAACTTAAGATTCTAACAATGAGTTGGTTGTTGTGAACGATGTGGGCTCTGAATTGAGGATTGAATGTTTCAATTTAAACAAAAATTTGGATATGGGGATCAATTATGGCTTTTTTAGATTTTGTGGTTAGCAATTGGTCTTAAGGCTTATTTGGATTAGCTTTTAGAGAATAGCTTCTGAGAAAAAAGCTTAAAAAGTGCTTTTAGAGAATAAATTTTGGGGAATAGCTTATGAAATTATAGAAAAAAATAGCTTTTGGCAAAACCTAGGTTTTCAGGCTAAAAAGCTATTCTGAAAAAGTTGTATGTGTTTGTCTGACTTAATTGAAACCTAGGTTTTGACAGTTAAAAGCTATTTTGGAAAAGCTGAGGGTGTTTGTCTGCCTGATTTTGAAACCTAGGTTTTGGTCCAAACCTAGTGATTGCACCATATTTTTATACACTTTTCATTGATAAAATCATTGGATTATTGCATGTTCTTGGGGTAATTGCTCCTAATTAGGGTAATTTCTAACTAGTGCACACTTTTTTGGAATTTGTTCTAAACAAGGGCAATTTGGGAATGATTAGTATGAATTATTGTTTAACCCATTTTCAAGAACATTTTGATGCTAACTTAGGTCCATTTTATGTGCAGGTCATAGAAGAAGCATGCCCAAACTAAGAAACCAAGTTGCAGTGAAAAATTATGGACGGAGCCGAAGAAGAAAGTGAAGAGAGAAACAGAATCAATGTCTCTTCGCCGCGGCGAACTGACGGCGAGAAAGACCAGTGAGGCAGAAGCAACATGAACTAGCCGTGGGTTTCGCCGTGGCGAACTCACGGCGAAGTCCCAGAATTCCAGAACCAACATGAGCTTGCCGTGGCTTTCGCCGCGGCGAGCCCATGGCGAAGTCACAAAATTCTACAGAAATCTGACGCGATTTTAGGGTTTCTTAGGGAGTATAAATGGATCCTAACACCCCTATCTTCGGTCTCCAAGCCTTCTCTGCCCGAAAATCAGCCCTCTCCTAGGGTTCCTCTTGTTTTTCTTCATTCCTCATCCAATTCCTCACATTTCCACTCATTCCCACCCCCTCTCTTGCTGATTTTCTTGTTCTTCCTTGCTTCACCTTCCATTTCCACCATTTTTCTTCTTCTACCTTCCTCATCCATGGAGGCTGTGGTCATGGGCCATCCTTGGCTCGAATTTGAAGATATGAGAGGCTAAGTTCTTGGTGCTTTGGTGGTGTAAAGGTGGCTCTAGCTTTCTGGACCAACATAGGGAGTTTCTAGTTTACAATTTCTTATTTCCTTTGTATTTGGCTTCTACTCTTTTGTATTGGTCTTGTATTTGGATTTAAGACTTGGGATATGTGGTTGCTATCTATGTTTGTGAACTATATTGTGTATGCTTTGAATTGAATGTGATTGAGATACAATTTCCTATCTACTTGTGGTTGTATTCTTGGTTGTAGCCATTTTAGTGGTTGCTAGTGGTTATAGTCAATTTCTTCCATGCATGATGATGTGGTTGCACTTCATGAGAGTTAAATTGCATTTGTTTCAAGGCATTTCACAAACCAAGTGGATCTTCACACTAACCCTAAGTAATGTCTATGAAAGTGATTGCTAGATTAGTCATTAATTAGGGCTAGTGGACCCCTAGTGGTTGCTTAGGGACCCCTAGTGGTTGCCTAGTGGTTGCACTTCATGAGAGTTAAATTGCATTTGTTTCAAGGCATTTCACAAACCAAGTGGATCTTCACACTAACCCTAAGTAATGTCTATGAAAGTGATTGCTAGATTAGTCATTAATTAGGGCTAGTGGACCCCTAGTGGTTGCTTAGGGATTTTTCAATTAGACTTGGTAAATTAAACTCCCACTTATCATTTTGAAAGAAGCGTTTGAGTCACCGAAACACTACCAAAGCCCATTTTATAAAATCACCCCTAATCCAAACTCTTTTCACTTTTCACTTATTAATCAAAAACACCAAAAACAACTAACTGCTTTTGTCAATAGTTTCATTAAATGAATTTTCACAATCAAACCCCCATACTTTTTATTGTTTTTAATTGCATTTAGTTAGCTTAGGTAGTTTAGAAGGACTCCTCAAGTGAAACGATCAGGGATTGTGCCACTTTACACAATCCTTGGTAATTATTGTGATTTTAACCCCAAGGCGTAAGGAAGAGGTTAAATCAATGGCACCGTTGCCGGGGAGTCATTTTTTACTCCCTAAGTTAGCTAAGTGTCAATTGAAACTATTACCTAGGGGTAGGAGTCATTAGGATTAGATTTAGGTCATTTGCATTCTTAGGTTAGTTTACAATTACTTGTTCTGCATTGTATAAAGTCTGACAAGAAAATACCAAAAATATTGCTTACCCTTTGCTCTTGCTTGAATTGTGATACTTGCTTAGGTGTATTGCTGGACTTTCTTGCACCTACTTGTGAATACTTGACTTGCCATACTTCCACACTTCATACCATACTTTACCAAACACATTTCATACTCATACCTTATAACACACTTCACACATATCATACAAACTTTCTCACCATACTCACTTGCATTTCATTCATCCATTTTTCCTTGAATTTGTGCAAGTGCATCTTTGTTGAGCCTTAGTCTACACTTGTTGTCTGCGCCTTGTGTATGACTCGAGGGAACCCTAGAGAGCAAGAGCTTTACCCTGAATACCCAGAAATTGAGAGACACCTTACTAGGTTGAGAAAGACAAAGAGAGAGGGAACTTCAGTTACATCCTTGATAGTTGAACACCCATCCTCTTGTGAGTCTAGTATTGAGAGTGACCCAGAAACTGAGAGTGATACTAGAGACATGGAGGGGGATCACCATATTCCTGAAGTCCAAGTAGAGCCAAATCTAGGTGGTAATGGGGGAGGACAAGTGTTTAATGATGGTGAGCAACATAGAAGAAGAACCATTAGGGAAGCCACCACAACCAACATTAACCGCAACCCATTCATGAATGCATTCCCCACTATGAACAATGATTATGAAATTAAAGGCTTATTGATACAATCCTTACCTAAGTTTTATGGTTTGCAGGAAGATGAGCCACATGATCACTTGGATGAGATCTTCATCCATTGCAACACCATGAAACCAGTGAGAGCACAAGTGGAGGATGTCATGTGGAGAGTGTTCCACCTTACTCTAGAAGGCAAAGCTAAGCAATGGTATATGAGTTTGCCTACTTTCAATCCGGATGCCCTCTCCTCTTGGGGCACCTTGAAGCAAGCCTTTTTAGAAAAGTTCTACCCAGCCACTAGAACATCTGCAAGAAGGAAAGAGATCAATTCCATCACTCAAGAGCCCAATGAATCTCTTTTTTATTATTGGTCGAGATTCCAAGACCTTTTGAAGAAATGCCCTCATCACCAAATTCCCGATGAACAATTAGCCCATACCTTCTATGATGGGTTAAGGTAAAGAAACCAAGACAAGCTGGATGCAGCCGCTGGAGGCTCATTCATTGACTACACACCTGAAGAGGCATGGCCTCTAGTTCGTAAGCTCGCTTTAGCCCAAGAAAAACATGGTTCAAGAAGATCGACCCGTAGCCTTCAAAGGGTTGATTCTACTTCCCTTCACATTCCTCAATTGGATAGGTTTGAGGCTGAATTCAAAGCAATCCACTCTAGATTGGACAAGATTTCCGGTCCATCTTCCCCACAAGGTCAAATTGGTAATGAATTGGTGGATCCGTCTTGTGATTATTGTGCATCACCTATGCACCTCTCAAGCGATTGCCCTTCTAAGCCGGAAGAATGTAATGCAATGTTCCAACCAAGGCAAGGCAACAATCCGAGATGGGACCCCTATTCCAATACATACAATGAGGGGTAGAGACAAAATCCCAAATTTAGTTAGCGCCAAGATGGCAATCCCCCAAGGCAATTCCAAGGGGAGTCCTCCCAAGCACTAGCTCCCGTGAGAAGGGACAGACCCACGAATGACTTTGAGGAATTAAACAAGTCCATCACTATGGGATTCCGCCATGTGGAAGGTCTCATTGACTCTAGGGCGAATGAAACGAAGCAATGTATAGAGTCAAGGTTTGAGAAGGTAGATAACCGTATGAGCCAATGGGAGACCAAGAGTGCTAACTTGGAGGATTATGTCATGAAGCTTTCAAACTCTTTCAATGAGCTTCAAGCCAAGGCAAGTGGCCCAACTCCGTCCAATACGGTCATCAACCCCAAGTCTTTGAATGCTGTTACTTTGAGAAGTGGGAAGTCACTAAATCCCATGCCAATCAAGAAGAGGGTTCACTTTTCAAGTAGTGAAGAGGAGGAGGATGACGAGCCAGTGGATGAGGAGATTGAAGTGGAAAGCCCTACTTGGAGCCCACCATTGAGCCCAATGAAGTTTGCACAATCTGAGAGTACTAAGGAAAAGGAACTTCAAGAAAGGAGGGCATTGACTAGAAAGGAGAAAGTGATGGAGGAGCCTAAGGCACAACCTCAAGAGAAGAAGAAGCACAACAAGCAATTGAGTATCAATGAGACAGGAGAGTGTAGCACACAAGATACCTTGGCCAAACCTCCGGCCAAGGAGGTAACTATCTCTCAACTCCCTTTTCCTCAAGCTTACTTTAAAAGCAAAAAGAAACATGACGAAGTTGTTGAAAATGAAATGCTTGAACTTTTTAGCAAATTGCATGTGAATATGCCTTTCTTTCAACTTGTGAAATCTATGCCTAGTTATTGTAAATTCTTGAAAAAGTTGTGCACCAATAAAAGGAAGTTTAGACCAAATGAGAGGATTCAATTGAACCCTAGTGTGTCGGCTTTGTTCAAGCCTCAGTTGCCGGTCAAGTGCAAAGACCCTGGATCATTTATGATCCCTTGCACGATAGGGAACTTGACGGTGACAAATGCATTGTTGGATTTAGGAGCGGTCATTAATGTGATGCTTAGTGCGATTTTCACTTCTTTAGGCATCACTGGTTTGAAAAAGACAAGTGTCATTTTGTAATTGGCCGATCGCACACTCCGATATCCACAAGGTATTCTTGAGGATATACTTGTTAAGGTTAAAGACTTAGTTTTTCCCGCAGATTTCTATGTTCTTGACACCGCTAGCGAGCCATGTGAATCGACTATCATTCTTGGTAGGCCTTTCATGCGGACCACCGGATGGTGATTGATATGAAAAATGGTTTGATAACAATGGAGGTGGGAGAACATAAGATTAGCTTTAACATGTATGAAGCAATGCGACATCCTCATGAGGATTACTCTCTTCTAGATTTGAATGTGATTGATATTGCTGTGGAAGATGCCATTGAGGAGCATGAATTAAGCTTGCATTCATATGATTACACATCTGATCTTGAAGCTTATGAATCTTATTTTTCTACCCTGCCTTCTGTTCATTCTTTTTCTTCCTTAGGTGATGATTTGTATGACCTTGACTCACATGTAGTTGATTGTCTACTTTTTGTCCCTTTGGATTTTTCTTTGATTGATAATTATAGTGCTAATCTGGATATGAGCTCCACTAACCTTTCCTTGGTGAGTGATGATATTTCTTTGGAAGATGGTAGTTTTCTTAATGTTTCAGGTCATAAGTTGGTTGAAGAATGTGAATTTAAGGTTGGAAGCCAGGAGTTGGCCGATTTGAGCTCAAAGGGTATAGCCCTTACCCCAACAAAAGCTACTTCACACTTGACCTTCTTTGGACCGGATCACCATGTGGTAAAAGGGCCACCTTCTAAACCCTCTTCTATTAATTTTAATCCTAGACCTAGGATTTCTTCCCACACACTTAGATATTTGAATGATCTTGTTACAAGTTGTGATGTAGGTGTTGTGGATGATATTTCCCCAAGGCAAGTCGCTGTGATAGATCAACCAAGTGTTGATTCGGCTCTTGCGAAGACTGATGCACAAGTGATAGAGTCTAGTTATCCTAGTCCACCTTTTCCAATTGGGTCTACAAAGGGGAGTTCTTCTTACACTTTAACTCTTCCTACTCTTGTTCCCTCTGTTTTGGAACCACCCATTTTGGAATTAAAGCCTTTACCAAGCAATCTTAAATATGCTTTTCTTGCCCCCGATGACAAATTGCCGGTTATTATCTCTAATACCTTGAGTGCAATTGAGGAGGTCAAATTGCTTGATGTTTTGAAGAAATATAGCAAGGATTTAGGTTGGACATTGGCTGATATTCCGGGTATGAACCCCGCTATTTGCACCCATCGGATTTTACTTAAAGAGGATTCTAGGCCTCTTAGGCAACCTCAAAGGCGGCTTAACCTCATTTTGGATGTGGTCAAAAAGAAGGTCACAAAACTCCTAAGCGCAGGCATCATATATCCGATCTCAGATAGTGAGTGGGTTTCACCGGTCCAAGTGGTGCCTAAGAAGTCTGGAATCACTGTTTTGAAAAATGAAAACAATGAACTTATTCCAACAAGGGTGCAAAATAGTTGGCATGTGTGTATTGACTATAGGAAGTTGAATGATGCCACCTGAAAAGACCACTTCCCGCTTCCCTTTATTGATCAAATGTTGGAACAGCTTGCGGGAAGAAGCCATTACTGTTTTCTAGATGGTTATTCGGGGTATTTTCAAATTCCTATAGCACCCGAGGACCAGGAAAAGACCACTTTCACTTGTCCATTCGGTACTTTTGCCTATAGGCGCATGCCCTTTGGTTTATGCAATGCGCCAGGCACCTTCCAACGTTGCATGATGAGCATCTTTTCTGATATGCTTGATGATTGCTTGGAAGTTTTCATGGATGACTTCACTGTTTTTGGTGATTCTTTTGATGCTTGCTTGCATAGTTTGGAGAGAGTTCTAGCTAGGTGTGTCGAGAAGGATTTAGTGCTTAATTATGAAAAATGTCATTTTATGGTCACACATGGCATAGTTCTAGGCCACCTAGTCTCTAGCCGAGGCATTGAGGTCGATAAAGCCAAAACCGAGGTGATTGCGTCCTTGCCTTATCCCACTTGTATCAAAGAGCTCCGCTCTTTCTTAGGACATGTAGGCTTTTACCGACGCTTCATCAAGGGTTTTTCCCAAATTGCATTGCCTCTTTCTCATTTGCTGCAAAACGATGTCGAATTTGTTTTTGATAATAAGTGAAAAATGGCTTTTGAAACATTGAAGAAAACTCTTTTGGAGCCCCCTATTCTTCTTGCTCCAAATTGGTCATTGCCCTTTGAACTAGCATGTGACGCATCCAACTATGTGGTTGGCGCCATGCTAGGTCAAAGGAGCAACAAGACACCACATGTCATCGCATATGCATCTAAGACTTTGGACTGTGCACAAAGGAATTATACCACAACTGAAAAAGAACTTTTTGCCATAGTCTTTGCATTAGACAAATTTAGACAATACTTGCTCCATTCTGTGGTTGTCATTTATACTGACCACGCAGCTATAAAATTTTTATTCACAAAGCCACACTCCAAGCCGAGACTTCTTCAGTGGACACTCTTGCTACAAGAGTTTGATTTGCAGATCAAGGATCGCGCCGGCAATGCCAATTTGGTAGCCGACCACTTGAGTAGACTCCCAGAAAACACCAGGGGAGTAGATCTTTCTGACTTAACTTGTGATAATTTTCCGGATTCCTCTTTGTGTGCAATTGGTGTTGAGGTGCCTTGGTATGCTTGTTTAGTCAATTATCTTGTTTGTGCCCTCACCCCGGATGACATGTCTCCTTTCCAGGTGCAAAAGTTAAAGAGAGAAGCCCAACACTATGTTTGGGATGAACCACACCTATGGAGACTGTGCAATGATCAAGTAATCCGAAGATGCATACAGGAATCCGAGTCCCTAGACATCCTCTCTGCTTGCCACTCGATGGTTTGTGCTGGCCACTATAGTTCTAGGAAAACTGCTAGGAGGGTCTTAGACGCTGGTTTTTATTGGCCTACACTTTTCAAAGATGCCTATGCCTTTTGTAAATCGTGTGGTAAGTGCCAAAAATTTGGGGGGAGTGTGACAAAAAGACATGAGATGCCCCAACGACCCATCCTAGTTTGTGAGATTTTTTATATTTAGGGGATAGACTTTATGGGACCTTTCCCACCTTCTTCCGGTTTCACTTATATCCTACTTGCCGTAGACTATGTCTCTAGGTGGGTAGAAGCTATCCCAACCTGAAAAGACGATGCACCCACGGTCTCCAAGTTTCTCAAGTCTAACATCTTTAGTAGATTTGGAGTGCCAAGAGGTCTCATAAGTGATCAAGGAACCCACTTTTTTAACAAGCTTCTTGATAACTTGCTTGCTAAGTATGGGGTGTCCCACAGAGTGTCTAGCCCATACCATCCCCAAACAAATGGCCAAGCAGAGGTGTCCAACAGGGATATAAAACACATCTTGAGAAAATTGTGAAGCCATCAAGAAAAGACTGGAGTGATCGACTTGAAGATGCATTGTGGGCATACCGGACAGCATTCAAGACACCCTTAGGCATGTCTCCATACCGGTTAGTTTTTGGTAAAGCTTGTCATTTGCCGGTTGAGTTTGAGCACAAGTCCTATTGGGCCGTCAAATTATGCAATATGGAGTTGGATGCCGCCGGAAATGAGAGATGCCTTCAATTGCAAGAGCTTGATGAACTGCGCCTCCAGGCATATGAGAGCTCAAGGCTCTACAAGGAAAAGACCAAGTTGATCCATGATGGCAAGATCTTTAACCGCAGCTTCAAGATTGGTGACCAAGTTCTTATGTACCAAGCCCGCTTCCGCCATGGTCATGGGAAGCTCACATCCAATTGGTTCGGGCCGTACAAAGTAACAAAGGTCAACAAGTATGGGATGGTGGAGCTCATTGAAGAGGAGACCGGGAAGGAATTTGTTTCAAATGGGCATCTCCTCAAGCTCTACCATGGACCGGTTGCAAAGCCTCCTTGAGGCCCGGTTGCTTCTTCTCCTTACCTTGTTTATTTCTATGCATTCTGGTAGATATTTTATTGTCATTGCATTGAACAAGTGTGGGGGAGGGAGCATCCTAGTAGAAAGTAGAAAATTAGGACTTTTTCATTCAATAAAATACCCTATGCCATTGAGGACAATGTCAATTTCAAGTGTGGGGGAGGGGACTAGGTAGTCTTGTTGCTTGATCTATTGGTTTTATCATGTTTATGCCATATTAGAGATAATTAAAAAAAAAAAGAATTCTTTGTCAAATTTTTCAAAACCAAGGTAGATTATGCTCCTTAGTCATTCACTGTGATGGAGGGTCGCATTCATTGCAATGGAGGACCTAATTGCATTTTTCTACCCAATTTTAAAACTTGTTTGTGAAAACCTAGTGTGGCAACAATTTTTGAAAAACCATGGAGCAAGACTGGACCTTACCCTTTGATTAATGAGCTTCATAAGCAATGGGAAGAATTCAAAGAATTATGCATTTTAGCCTTTCAATTTTCAAGAGCTAGTGATCAATGTGTTAATTTCAAGCATATGTATTGTGTTAATTGGCCTCATAATTGGATGTTCAATTGGAAATTGAGGTTAACCTTGTCGTGAGATTCTTGGGCCTACTTTCATTCAAGAGTGTATACTTGCTTGATCATTCAATTTCTAGAACTTGTCTTTACTCTTTGTCAAAGCTATAATTGCAATTCATGCATGAAGATGATTTAGGCATTCATTTCATCACCCCATTTTCCTAAACACAAGCCAATAACATGACATTTTCCATTGTTCACCCACTTTGAACCATTCCATGTTTGTAATGCATTAATGTGAATTTTGTGATGAAGCATTGAATCTGAGCCACTTTTGTTTGTTGTTAATGCCATGTATGTGTTGAAAGGAAAAAAGAAAATAGAAAAGTGTGCATAAAAATAAAGAAAGAAAAATGAAAAAAAAAGAAGAAAAAAAAGAAGGTTTGAAGAATAAGGCATTTCTTGGTGTGGCATCATTATTGTTGAAATTATGCTCTCATGTGCTATGTTCTTAAATTGTGACTTTGAATGGCATTGCAACCTTTCCTTTTCCATAACAAGCAATCCATCTTGCCTTTTCCATCATTTCAACCCTACAAGTCCTTTTGATTCATACGTGATTGTATGCATGTGTGGAAATGTTAGGGTAGTTACAAGCTTATGGCAAATTGTTGTTTGAGCAAGTTAAGTGTGAAAAATCCCACATGAGGTGAGTAGAGGGAAACACTATTATCTTGAGAGTCCTCTTCACCAGTGCTTTATCCAATTGCTTTGCCAATTCTCCCTTTGCATATCCTTAATCATGATTCATGCTAGCTTGAGATTATTGATTGGATAAAACCATTCTTCTTTGCATTGTACCCTTTGTCCAGGAGTACAAAGGTCTAAGTGTGGGGGAAATGATTGCACCATATTTTTATACACTTTTCATTGATAAAATCATTGGATTATTGCATGTTCTTGGGGTAATTGCGCCAAATTAGGGTAATTTCTAACTAGTGCACACTTTGTTGGAATTTGTTCTAAACAAGGGCAATTTGGGAATGATTAGTATGAATTATTGTTTAACCCATTTTCAAGAACATTTTGATGCTACCTTAGGTCCATTTTATGTGCAGGTCATAGAAGAAGCATGCCCAAACTAAGAAACCAAGTTGCAGTGAAAAATTATGGACGGAGCCGAAGAAGAAAGTGAAGAGAGAAACAGAATCAATGTCTCTTCGCCGCGGCGAACTGACGGGAGAAAGACCAGTGAGGCAGAAGCAACATGAACTCGCCGTGGGTTTCGCCGCGGAGAACTCACGGCGAAGTCCCAGAATTCCAAAACCAACATGAGCTTGCCGTGGCTCTCGCCACGGCGAGCCCACGGCGAAGTCACAAAATTCTGCAGAAATCTGACGCAATTTTAGGGTTTCTTAGGGAGTATAAATGGATCCTAACACCCCTATCTTCGGTCTCCATGCCTTCTCTACCCGAAAATCAGCCCTCTCCTAGGGTTCCTCTTGTTTTTCTTCATTCCTCATCCAATTCCTCACATTTCCACTCATTCCCACCCCCTCTCTTGCTGATTTTCTTGTTCTTCCTTGCTTCACCTTCCATTTCCACCATTTTTCTTCTTCTACCTTCCTCATCCATGGAGGCTGTGGTCATGGGCCATCCTTGGCTCGAATTTGAAGATATGAGAGGCTAAGTTCTTGGTGCTTTGGTGGTGTAAAGGTGGCTCTAGCTTCATGGACCAACATAGGGGAGTTTCTAGTTTACAATTTCTTATTTCCTTTGTATTTGGCTTCTACTCTTTTGTATTGGTCTTGTATTTGGATTTAAGACTTGGGATATGTGGTTGCTATCTATGTTTGTGAACTATATTGTGTATGCTTTGAATTGAATGTGATTGAGATACAATTTCCTATCTACTTGTGGTTGTATTCTTGGTTGTAGCCATTTTAGTGGTTGCTAGTGGTTATAGTCAATTTCTTCCATGCATGATGATGTGGTTGCACTTCATGAGAGTTAAATTGCATTTGTTTCAAGGCATTTCACAAACCAAGTGGATCTTCACACTAACCCTAAGTAATGTCTATGAATGTGATTGCTAGATTAGTCATTAATTAGGGCTAGTGGACCCCTAGTGGTTGCTTGGGGATTTTTCAATTAGACTTGGTAAATTAAACTCCCACTTATCATTTTGAAAGAAGCGTTTGAGTCACCGAAACACTACCAAAGCCCATTTTATAAAATCACCCCTAATCCAAACTCTTTTCACTTTTCACTTATTAATCAAAAACACCAAAAACAACTAACTGCTTTTGTCAATAGTTTCATTAAATGAATTTTCACAATCAAACCCCCATACTTTTTATTGTTTTTAATTTCATTTTGTTAGCTTAGGTAGTTTAGAAGGACTCCTCAAGTGAAACAATCCGGGATTGTGCCACTTTACACAATCCTTGGTAATTATTGTGATTTTAACCCCAAGGCGTAAGGAAGAGGTTAAATCACCTAGGTTTCAAAAGCTGTATCCAAACAAGCACTTAAAAAGCTAAGGATGTGAGTCTTGGGCTTGGGTTATTCCCAAATAACCTTGTTGTGTATAATTCAAATCATTGATGTGGCATTGTTGCCTTGTTGATTATTATAGAGTCTTGATATTGGGATCATTGAGCACCGGGTTAACTCCTTGTGGTAACGCTTATTAACATAAAAAAGGTGACAACTTCTTAATGATGTGTGTGTAATTGGTGAAATTTTGAAATTGACACGTATGCCTTGCATTGGATAAGGCATGTGATGCTCACTTATGGTACATTGGTTATGTGGGCATTGTATTGGAAATGAGCCATCATTGTGGCATGTAATTGATGAAATTTGTGGGTATTATATTTTAATTTGCTCCATGTGAAAAATGAATATGCATAGAAAATTCTTTGAACTTGTTATGGCAATTGAGCCAGTATTGTGGTATGCCTTTAATAAAACCATTCTGATTTAATTACTAATTTTCAAGGAACATATAATTGTGCATACTTTTGCATCTAGTTGGTTGTTTCTGAAACCTTTGAGCTGTGGCTCACCCCTTCATGTGATGTGATTCCCTGACGGTTATTAGGTGAACCATTTGGGTTATTCCGATATTTGGATCCGATTCTTGGCGGTTTCGTCAGTTATTTGGTGATCTGTCTCTTTGGAGGCGTTTGGATCACACTTTTAATGATCTATCTCTTCAGAGGCGATTAGATCACACTTCTAATGATCAGTCTCTTTGGAGGCATTTGGATCACATCATGGAAATAATTGGTTTTCAAACTATAATGCTTTAGCATATACGATAATATCTGTTGTACCTTAGCTACATTGCATTATAGCATCATTGTGCTGAATATCTGATTATTGTCGTTGGCCCATATGACTATACACTTGCACACATGAATACACACACGCATGTAGGGTAGAATAGGAAGCATAAGTGTTACTGAGACAGAGAATGGGCCAAAGAACGCTTGCTATTGGTGATGTTCTTTTCGGGTTTTTTAGTAACTTGTATTTTACCAAACATTATAGGCTAGGCATGCTCATTATGTCTACTTCCGCACTTTCATATTTGTTTTTGCATTATTATATGGTAATAATGGCTAAGATCGGCCCTTTTCGGCAAACTATAGCCTGAAACCGGGTAGTACTTTTATGTTGAGGAACTATGTTATATGGCATGCTGTTGATCCTTGGATATTATGGGATCTTGGCGAGTATGCTGGGCTTTAGCCCTGTTCGTTGGAGTCGATGGCTCTTGTATTGATGATTACCTGTGTTGGGTCTGGTCTTCTTCCAGCAATTGGCTAGTTGTGGATATTAAGATTGTATTATCTATTTAATGATTGTTAGTTGTGGATATTATGATTGTTATCGTGTGCTTATGTTATTTCACATGCATGTGATCCCGAGTGTTGAAGTGGCATTGCTTGGTAGTTTTGCTGGCCTTAGAATGCTTTTGCTGTTCTAAGTGCAAACATGTTGTGATTTATAATTATGGGGAAATGATAAGGTGTGTGACAGGAAATTGTTTTACTAATATTAGCTAAACTGTGTTTTATGGAAATTTATAAAGAATGGCATGTCAGCGTTTATAAGATTTGTTTTAAATACCATGGTAGGTGGTGCGCCCTTTCTAACATGGTAAACTTGTCTGTTAAGGTTATTCTTTTCTAACTATGTTAGAGCCTTTTCTAACATAGTTAAGCTAGACAATTTACTTAACAAATTTTTAATAACTATGTTAGTAGCTGTTCTTTTCTAACTTGTTTAATCTTTTGAACCATTGTGCTCTCTTTATCCATGATAGGTATTTCAAATGGTTTGACAATGACTTTTTCTATCATGGATAAACGATTTAAAAATATCATATTATTTTGTAATAACTATGATACATTGTTTTCTATCATAGTTCAGTTTTTATAAATGACCAATCTTTTCTTTGACTACGATAGACCCTCTTTGAGTGAGTATTTCCTTTTCTATCGTAGTTAAGATTTAATTATCTGACTAAACTCTTAAATAACTATGAGTCTCTTTTATATCATAGTTAGCTTTTTGAATTGAGGTCGAACTCTTTTCTAACTATAATAAACCTATTTTTTGAGAGATTTCCTATTTTATTATATTTAGCTGCTTAAATTGATTTCAAATGGATCGGTTGAAATTTTAATTGTTTGATGATGTAATTTTGATTTTAAAAATGGAAATTGGTGGAGGATTTTATATTCACAATCCCATGTCATATTCACAACTTGGGTTTATTGTTTGACTACTTTAACAGAACCTTTGCCTAATTCAAATTCAAAATCGTCCAATCAAATCCCCCAATTTCTAATAAAACCTAGACAATCTCATGATTCACACTCCCCTGTGGCTAATATTCACAATTCCAATTTAGCGTTCAATTTACTTTAATACAACATTTGCCTCATTTAGATTCATTATTGGCCAATCAAATCCCATATTTGTTTTTTCAAAAAAAAAAATCTGTTTCAACTTAGCTGAAGGTTACTCATGTCTCTTCAACCATCTTCAAATGTACTACCCCTGTCCCTATATATAAGAGTAAAAAATTTGAATTGTTTTGTTCCTTTTTATAAGAGCCTATCCAAATTTGTCAAAGCATTTAATGAGTTTTTTCCCACTTTACCCATCATTATTCTCTCTATTTACATTCTTTTTCATACTCATTTATAACACTATTATCACATTTCTCTCTCTTATATACTCAATCATAAATAAGAACAAACTTAAGAAAACAAAATTATTACAGACATAATTATCTCTCACATAAGGGACGGAGGAGTACTATATTTCAATAAATTTTTCCGCATAATCTAACTAATAACGCTAAAATAGTCTTAACAGGTAATGAATGCAGAATGCAATCCTAAACCCTGCCCAATACATGTTAAACCCTATAGCCTCCAAAAAAAAAAAAGCTTCTCATTTCTGACTCTCTCGTGTAGCCGCTCTTATAGTCACTCTCTACTGTATTCTCCATTCGTTCTCGCCTCTTCTTCTTTCTGTCGATTTAGTTTCAATGTGTATAACCGAACCTATCCTAACAAACCCCTTGCATTGCATTTTCCTCAACACACTTTCCTTTTTTCCATTTTCCATTCATTCTTCCAAGCATCTTCGTCTATAGAATACAATGGCCAAAGCTTACACGGCTGGGTTACTCTCAGCCATGGCGGCTGCTGTTTCTCAGAATAATCATGCATATGCTGATGGTCCTTTAAAATTTCCTTCGTTTTCTGGGGTTCCCTCTTCTTCTTCTTCTTCCTCCAATGTTCCTCAGTCATCTTCTTCTTCTTCTTCTTTGGATCCCAAGTTGCCGCAGGCTGATAATGTGCCTCAGGATAGTCCTCCTCCTAAGGCTCGGAATGATCATCCGAGGACTTCGTCTGCTGGTTTTGATCCGGAGGCACTGGAGAGAGGAGTGAAGGCGATCAGAGAAATTACTAGTTCACCACATGGGAAAAAGGTTGGGAAATTGTGTCTGTGTGTGTGTTTTTTTTCTCTTAATATTGATGATGGAATGCTGCCCTTATTGTACCATTTTGAATCTTTTTAAAAAAAAAAAAAAAAGGGGGGGAGAATTGCACGTAGGTCCCAAGCAAGAGAATTAATTTCAGACAGGTCCATTCTTCACTTGTTAACCAAGGCTATTACACTTGTTAATAGGTGTCATTAACAACTCTTTGGGACCTCTCTAAAATTAATTCTCTTACTTAGGACCTATGTGCAATTGTCCCAAAAAAAAATCTCATCTGATTCTAGAAAGTATTATGAGCAACCGTAGTTAACTACTTATATATATACACATAATTTGGTTGGATTAATGAATTTTGTTTAGTTAGTTAAAAGAGCATAGTATTATCGAATACCCTAACTATTTATGTTCGTCTCTACCCTCCCTCTCTTACATGTTTATTATTGAATACCACTAATAGGGATAATTTGGGGAAAAAAGTTTGGAAAAATTAGAAAGAAAACTCACATCCCCAAATATGTCCTAGACATACTGGATTTCTTATGGTTTTTTTGGTAATTGGATTTTTATTTTTTAATGTTGTAGTTCTGTTTAAAAAATGGGTGCTTGAAAGGTGCAGAGGGATTTATTCATTTATTTTTTGTACTTCATTGGGGAATAAGATTAAACAGAGGGATGATGCATTAGTTTGTTTTCTTCTTTTTATTTGGTTTAATAAAATGAAGTTCTGATGTGATGATTGAATTTTGGAGCTTTTTTTAAGGTCTTTGATGTTGTAAAAAAGCAAGAGGAGACAAAGCAGGCAGAACTGACTGCAAAGGTTGCAGAGTTTAAACAAATGCAAGCACAGCATGAAATTGTAAGTAGCTCCTGAATTATGATTACTGTAGCCTCCACTTGAATTTGTTGCTCAGTAAAGAGCTATGTCATCATCATTGATTTTTCAAGTTCATGGCCTACGTCATACACATAACATTGTGATTCTACTTGCTGGAATTATAATACCCAGGATGCAATTTTTGCCTTTGTATGAACTTAAAATTTTGCTGAACATGACTTCTGTTGTTTGAGATTTATTGGCTAGACCATATATTGTAATATTCTCTTTACTGAGCAGTTTTGGCCCTCTCTTAAGCTGTGATATTCTCTTCAATATCTTCTGTTTAAAACCCTAATTGGTGGTCTTATGCATCCTTTTGCTTCTTATTTTCTTCTAGTTGTGGAGTTGTTACTTGTTACTGCTGTATGTCTTTTAAACTAATGGTTTAAAATTGTTAATTTTGAGTTCAAGATCATAGCCCATAAGGGACTTTTGTGAGCTTTCTAAATTTTTATAACTTAATCAAGCTTACACCTGAGGAAGAACTCAGCTTCTTATTTTTGATAGTTTCAACTTCTAGGTTAATATAGACTCTTGCTTTAATGTATTAACTTTAGATTACTCTTTGAAAAGCTTAAACATAGCTAGCTGAAGTTAGTCCGTGGTGGGCTTCATGGCTCTTTCCAATACGGGAAGTACTTTTAAAGTGTACAAGTAAATATTTTGTGTGCTAAGAACAATTTAGTTCATGGGTAGTCATTGGCTTTATAGCTTAAGTTTTATTACTTTGAACTTTGGGAGCAGGGTTTGGGTTTACTGTGACTTAGAGACATTGCATCATAGAGCACCTATTAGTGAAGCTCCTTCTAGATCTCTATTATGTTTCTTCTTAAGTGTGTGAAACTTCTACTTCTTGTTTCTTCAGGAAATTGTGGGTATTGTTATTGTTCTTCATTTTGACATGCCAGTTGTTTCACAAATTTGTGTCATTTGCATGGCAGGAAAGACAAAGAATTATATATGATGAACAAAAAAAGCTTGCTCAGCATCAGGCACAAACTAAATCCCAAATGGCTCGTTATGAGGATGAATTGGCAAGGAAGAGGATGCAGGTATTTTACATATTAACTTTGGTGTTTAATTTTGCAATTTTATGCAATAATTCTCATTGCTGTCATTTTCAGGCAGAAAATGAACACCAGAGAGCCAGGAACCAAGAGCTAGTAAAATTGCAAGAAGAATCATCAATTAGACAGGAGCAAGCTCGGCGTGCAACTGAGGAACAGATTCAAGCACAACGTAGACAAACAGAACGAGAGAAAGCTGAGATTGAACGTGAAACAATCAGAGTAAGGGCTATGGCAGAAGCAGAGGGAAGAGCCCATGAAGCAAAGCTAGCTGAAGATGTTAATAGACGAATGCAATTTGATCGTGCTAATGCAGAGAGAGAGAAATGGGTTGCTGCCATCAATACTACTTTTGAACATATTGGAGGTATATCTACCAGATGCACTGTATGCAATATGCAAGTCATAAAATCATTAGGCTTTGGAGTTTGGACTGGGGTTGGCCTTCTGTTTCCTTTACTGTAGATATTTATGGGTTGTTGGCATTTTGCTTTCTGCTTTGAGCAATTTTTTTTTTTTTTTAATTAGTTTGTTCACATGAACTGCATAAGGTTATCTCCATTGAACAAATTCTTATCTATGTTTTGCAGGTGGGTTAAGAGCCATTCTAACAGATCAAAATAAGTTGGTTGTAGCAGTTGGTGGAGTGACAGCTTTGGCTGCTGGGATCTACACCACTAGGTATAAATTGTTCAGCTAAGGAAAGGCTTTTTGAAACAATTTCAGATTTTATGGTTACCTTTTAAAGGTTATGTTTGGCATGCTTTGTGCTTTGGACCATAAAAAACGCCAGATTGCCCTTGCCAGTGATGATATGGGTCTTGCATTGGCCAAGAATATGAAGTCCAAATTTGATGCGCATGTGATCAAGATCCTTTTACATATTTTATAAATATATTAGAGGAATGAATAATAAATTTCACTAATGAAGTTACATTGCTGGCTAACTAAATTGCCTGAACTTAAAATTCCCACACTTAATTGGGTCATGTTTCGGGTCCGAGCCTTCATAACTTATGGGTCCATTTTTTTACACTAGTGTCCTTCAGCTTAAACAATAATTGGTAATTGTTGACATTTTTCACTGATCCTGTTTGTTTTAGTGGTATTCTTTTACTTAACATGAATTCACTTAAGTACTCCACTAAATGTTTGCCTAATGGGTTTTTTTAGCTAGTTCACTATGTAGAAGGCATCAGAGCCACTATTGCTTGTCTGACTACATTTGAAATGCAATGTGTTTTTATGCGATAGTTATTTTCAAAATGTACTTTGGTGATTTGCAATAGGATGATTTTCCACTGTGAAATAGCTATCCTTGACCACTGCCAAACGCAGAGAGGGGGAAAAAAGGAAACTTGTGTTCTTTAGCTACTGCCTACCAATGTACTTGACTTCCTTTGGAATTAATGTGGTTCAACTTTATGGTATCTAGCAAACATAATTTTCTCTCCAGGAAATAAAACATGAAGTTTATAGGTTCCAAAAATGTCTGTGCAAGGACAAGATTATGCAGCTTTTCACATTTTTAGGGATTTTTAACCTTAGTATTGCCTGTGTGCACGTGTTACTTGACTTCTTTATCATATACATTTGTCACTCATAAAGTTGTGGTGCTTTATTGTCAGTTGACTTTTGAGGTATGATGCTTTTAAGTTTCTATCATCAAAGATGTCTTATGCAAGTCTCTTTTTAATTCAAAACAGGGAAGGTGCACGTGTTATATGGGGATATGTGGATAGAATATTGGGGCAGCCATCATTAATCCGAGAATCCTCCAGAGGAAAATACCCCTGGTCAGGCATTTTTTCTCGTTTTAGGAGTGCTCTAACTCGTGCAGATTCTGCGTCTGCTTCAAAAAATGGAAATGGATTTGGTGACGTAGTTTTGCATCCTGCTCTTAAGAAAAGAATTGAGCAGCTGTCATCTGCAACTGCAAATACAAAAGCACATCAAGCACCGTTTAGAAATATGCTTTTTTATGGACCCCCAGGAACAGGGAAAACAATGGCTGCTCGAGAGTTGGCTCGTAAATCTGTATGATATTGTACTTCTCATCATTGTAGTTTTCAATTATCACATGCTTTTCACTTTGCTAATAGATGGATTGCATAAATTGTGTGGAACATAATACTTGAATGGATGGGTTAAATTTTATGGTGTCGAGTTTGTCAATAGCTTTTACAATACACTTGGGTTATAACAAAGTTACCTTGCAATTTGAATCAGTTGTCTTTTGAATTTTTTGGGTATAAATTGAGAACATGTTTATGCAGGGGTTAGACTATGCATTGATGACTGGAGGAGATGTTGCTCCACTGGGATCTCAGGCTGTTACAAAGATTCATCAGTTGTTTGATTGGGCTAAGAAATCTAAAAAGGGTTTATTACTTTTCATCGATGAAGCTGATGCATTTCTGTGCGAGTAAGCAATGCTTCTACCTCATTTATGTTGAATATGATTTTGTTATTCTTTTATCAGTTGCCCTTCTCCTAAAGTCCAATCTTTTTTATCAGTGTCAAGCATGGACACATTTTCTTTTGCCAGATATCCTTTAAATTTATTCCAATCAAAGGTCATGTTCCATTAATCTTGGCTACAACCCATAACCGTCAAACTTATATTCTTAGGTATTGCTCAATGTGCCCAAACCATGACTGGTTTGGTTCATAGAGCTATGCTACTATTGGTATGTGCGCTACTTGTACCTTCCCATTTCCCACTGTATATTGAACCTAAACCATAACCCGATATCCATTGGGAGCTTCATTCTTCATACCTGTGTATAATAGTTGTTGCACTGGATGCTACATTGTGACATTTTAAGGAATGCCTCTTTCAAACGTAATTCATCATATATGGGCTGCAAAAAATTGTTCTTATTAGTTGCATCCCATGGAATCAAGAATCTTTTATTTTGATTTGGTTCACAACGTAATTTCCCAGTAGATACTTCATCATATTTTGTCTGGATTACTTTGATGCTTCATGATTTCATGGGGAAGATTTGAGTCTAAATTAGTGCAAGTCATGTTGATTGCATTGGATGAAATTTGCAGGCGGAACAAGACTTATATGAGTGAAGCTCAAAGAAGTGCACTGAATGCACTACTCTTTCGTACTGGTGATCAGTCTAAAGACATAGTCCTTGCTCTTGCCACAAATCGTCCCGGTGATCTTGATTCAGCTGTGGCAGATCGTATTGATGAGGTTCTTGAATTCCCCTTGCCTGGGGAAGATGAGCGATTCAAACTCCTTAAACTCTATCTAGACAAGTATATAGTCCAGGCTGGATCTGAAAAGCCTGGGTTTCAAAATTTGTTTAAAAAGAAACAACAGCAAATAGAGATCAAGGGATTGACTGATGATATTATAAGAGAAGCAGCAGTGAAAACCGAAGGATTTTCTGGAAGGGAAATAGCAAAACTGATGGCAAGTGTCCAAGCAGCAGTATACGGGAGCGAGAACTGTGTGCTTGATCCAAATCTGTTTCGTGAAGTGGTAGATTATAAAGTGGCAGAGCATCAACAGAGAAGAAAATTGGCTGCTGCTGATAAAGTTAGCGCATGAGTATTTTTGTAGGTACATCCAGAGAATTTTTATCTGTTTTGTTGATTGATTAACCACAAGGCTGGCCTGTTACATTTTATCCTGGGCATTCTGTTATTCATTATTTGCCGCGGGTTGATGGGGCAATTTTGGAACTGATCATAGCAGGTGCAAATAATTATGATTCAATATCTGTAAGTGTAATAGCAGATTTAGGCTTCACTATAATTTATAGAATATACCCCCCGGGTTTGTTTTAAAAAATTTATTCGTTGAAATGTGCTCAGTTCACAATGTTGTGGGGCATTAACTTCATTTTTGTCTTTCTTTTTCTTCCACCTTTTAAATTATTTCGGTTGCTACCATGACATAGTGAATCCATCCCTTCCATAGTTCCATTGTTATAATTGGGTGATAAGCTCAGTGATAACCAACAAAATGAGAAAACATAAAGCATGACATCATGAGAAGAAAAAGAGAAATTAAAAAACTAAAATGCTGCACAAAAAAATAAAATTCCTAAAATAAGCTAGCAAATTGTTATAAAATATTGTCTAATGGATGTCAATAACTTCCATCTCTCAGGATCCTTTTATTTTATAACTTTACAATGAATGGCTTGTAGGAGTTTCATTTGTTTATTACCATTATTCTCATATTTACTCTTTTGTACCTATAGAAATAGAATTCAATGTATTGAGGTCTATAAATAGTTGCCATGCCATAAGTCATGTGTATATAGAATTATAAATGAATGATAATACTTCCTTGCTTCACCTCCAATTTCTTGTCTCATTCTTCTCTCTTCTTCTCTCTATATTTCTTCTTTCCTCTCTCCATCTTTCTTCTTTCCTTTATTTTTTTATAAAACGTAATTAGCACAAGTTTGCTCTAAAAAAAATTTGGTTTGAATTTTCTGTAAATTAATTTTTTTTTTTTTTTGTTTGGATACAAAGAAGGAAGGAATACCCTTCTACATATACTACGTAATACTAGTAGGTGTATGATCATTATTCATAAGAGCACGCAATTCCTCAGATGGGTCCCCAAACATGTGAAGGCCAGGCTCCACATTTAACGCCTCCTTAGCAAGCCATTATCCTCTTGTTCAGTTATGATTTGCAATTTTATGTTGCTGTATCTTATGTTGTGAATTTCATGTTGTTCTTTTTTCTATACATTTACATTTGTTATTTAGTTTTTTTTAATTTATTTCTTTTAATATCTATTCTCATCATTTTATTTTTCTTTTTGTTAGTTATTTTACGCTGTTATTTTAATCATTGTCTCACATGTTATGGTGTTTTATGTGGTTATTTAATATATTATTCCAACGCTTTAGCTTTATATTATTCCCTACATTGCTTTACCTTTATATTTTAAGTTTTATGTTATTTCATTTTACCTTTCTATTCTTGTGTTTTATATTATTTTATGCTATCTATTTTTATTCTAATTTTTGTTATTTATTATGATAATTGATTGACATTGTTATTTTAGTTTTGTTCTTACATAGTTATTAAATTTCATTGCATCATATCCTCACCTCTTCTGGAGTTTTAGATAAGCTGTGACAATGAACTAGATTGGCAGGTTCTACCGCCTTTAGTTCTTACGGAACACCCCATCTGCATATTTAATTTGATGCTTTAAGAATATATATATATATTATATTATAATACATATTATATATAATACATACGAACACACATATGCATGTTATATACATGCATATGAAATAATACATATTATATATATTTATAATTTCATGATTTAGTGATAACAAATGTTAAAGCCTTGAAGGCTAATGATCCACACATTCAAGCCCCGAAGGCTAATGATTCAGATATTCAATGACAAAATAATTTTATAGCTTTGAAAGATTTTTACTATGGTCCTGAAAACTAATATTTGAAAAAAGATTGTGTGCTATTGAAAGATGGAACATTACTATGAGAAGTGATGATGAACATGATCATAATATATTGGTGGAATTAATGATTAATTATGGAAATGATTATATCTTTATGGTCATTAGAGTTAAAAGCAAATGTTATAATATGACCATAAGTCATAAAGATAAAGGCATATAGAAAATGACCAGAAGTCATATAGACAAAAGGCATATACGAAATGGTAAGAAATCATACAGAAAAATATGCATCAACTTATTTGAAAGTAAAGGCTAAAGCGATTATGAAGTTAAAAAAAACTGAAGGCTTACTATCATATATCAAATGACAAAGAAGGGGTTTTATAACATTAAAAAATATTTTAAGAACATGTTGTCCTGTAGACAAATGACTTAGAGTCATGAAAGCTAATTAGTATATTTATCACACATGATTAATGCCCAAATTGATAATTTGAGGCAACAATGTTTGGAAATGTTAAAATAATTATATTTTGATATAAAACTATAAGCAAATATTTGATATGGCCAGCAGCCATAGAAAAATATGTATTTATTTAGTGAAGATAAAAGGTCAAAATGGTTGTCAAGTATGAAAGACTATAATATGACAGATAAAAAAATGGTAATGAGTTATGCCCGAATTTATTAAAGAAAAAAGAGATCACGGCTGCCAAACGGCTACCACCACTAGGAGCCAATGAAAGTTCATGGAGAACAAATCCGTGAGGTTCTCTCTCTGCCCTTTAGGTTTTTATTATTTCTAACTGTAGCTACTAGCATGTTGACTACATGTTACATATTATTTTGTTGTTTTTTCATTCATTTGAAAATTATAAGCACAAGGTATTTTAAAGTTTTACTTTGCTTCTATAAATAATTGATTTAGAAGCAGACATTGGAATATATAATTCCATTTTTGGAGATTTATTTATTTTGGTTAAAATATATTAAAGTGAATTTATTTGCTTGTAACCTAATTGTTGACCCATTAGTATTGCCTTTCATCACTCATAAATTTTTATTGTGGCGTTGGACCCATGGGTGTAACAAAATTCGTTTTAATGGGCTTTGAATATACATTGTATTATATTTGTTTTTATGTGATTTGTCTTTTATTTGTATTAATATATTACCTTTGTTATTCTCATGGTCAACATTTTTAAAGTTGAAATATTGAATGGGCAACAATAGGTTTTTGGCCTTTACATTAGTAACATGTTTGTATCAGTTGGTGAATTTATTAATTCCTCTTTTTGAAGTTTTATTTTTTAATCTAATAATATAATAAATTGAATACTAGAAGTTGCCATTGTAAATTTTATGAGTGTCTCGTGACACTATATAATTTCCTATATTAGACTGTGGAATATGTTATCCTTTTTTTTTTTTTTGGTGTTATCACTGGAAAAATCATATGATTAATGTTTGGGGATAACAATGTGTGTAAAAAAAAGGATCTTTACTAAATATAGAAAACTGAAATGATGTATAGTAATTGCGTAATGTATGCCTATGATCATTGGAGAGATGAACTAGTATTTTAGCACTATTTTAATTTAATATGGCATTTCAAAATTCCCTCTATATATATTGCGGTTGATGTTTTATAGATAAGTAGGGGTGGGAATAGGCCAGACTTTTATCAGGGGCCTACGGCCTAGCCTATTTTAGGCCTAGCTCGGCCTTTTTAGTAAATAGGTCAGGCTTGTTATTAGGCTTGTCGTTAGGCCTATTTAAATAAATAGGCCAGGCTTTTTTCCGGAAAGCCTAGCCTACAAGCCTACAGGCCTGGCCTATTTATTTATTTTTTAAAAATTTATCTTATGATATATAATATAAAATAAATTATATAAGCTATTTACAACATTATCAACTTAGCCTTAATTCTAAGCCTAACACCTTATCATTCATACACAAAACCCAACTCTTTTATTCGTTAGTCGTTCACATTTTCTATGATAAAAGCAAGAGAAAAAAAATTAGTTTTATGGTAAAAAACTTTTTATGACATATATAGACTTTTTTTTTTTAATAAAAGACATACATAGACCTTTAAATAGATTAAAAGGCAATATTTGGAATAAGAGTTATAGGATTTTAAATTTATTTAAATGTTTATATTTTAAGTAGGCTTTTAAAAAGGCTTTTAGGCCTTGTCAGGCTTTTTGAAGGCTCAGGCTCAGGCAAAAAAAAATGTCTACATACAGGCCCAGGCCCAGGCCTAAATGTTATATTTCTGTTGCAGGCCCAGGCCTATTTAGCTAAAGTCTAGTTAGGCCTAGCCTATTTCCATCCCTATAGATAAGACATAATTACTGTGAGGTTATTGTGGCATAAGAAATTAAAAATATATGGTATAAATAGGGAAATTGCGTTGATCATATAAGAGCCATTGGTCTCATGAGTTTTATGAATTTTGAATATACATCACATTGCATTAGAAAAAAACAACAAACAACGGTGAAGTGTACATTATGATCATTAATATGAGATATACCATACAAGTGGATATTTTCTTGTGTTTATGAATTATAGTATTAATATAAGCTGTTAAATGCTAAATTGATGCATGCTAATCAATTGTAACTCCCTTGGTATTACAATTTATTACATTTGATTTTGCTTATCAAATCATAATCTGTCAACGGTTTTATCTTTAATTAAAGTGGGATCTATAGTTTGTGATATCCATGACAGAAGAACTAGTCAGGATAAGTATGCTATCCTTAATTAATAGTATGCTATTCACAGTAATTTACTTGTTGGTTTCTAATTAACTAATTCTAATATTTTGTAGAGGAGATTACATGGTGGGATTCTAATTTAGTAAGAATTATTATAGTTAAGGTGTGAAAATATTTTGAGATATTTGAAAGTGTAGGGTACCTAATATGTTGGGTTACCTTATATAATATGCTTTATTTTGAATTTATAAAAATATTACCAAATATTTCTTTTGATGCTAACAATTTGTTGAAGTGGTTTGAAGCTCAATCTGGGTATGCACAAATTAGTGAGAATTTGTTGAGTTTATGGATTTGATGAATTCTTGATATATCGCTCATGTTATGTAAAAAAAATGAGCATATATAGATTCTCATAAGGAGAGTAAAATAATCAATGTATACCATAAATTTGGTATCATATATGATAGAATCCTGTTATATTGAGATACACAGATATCATGTTATGATCTTTAACATAGAAATTAAAATGTTTAATGTTGGATAAGAAAAATGATGCAGTAAACCAGAAGTTTACTGATCCAAATAAATTTATTGTTGGCATGACTTGTTTGATCATCCAAGTCATATATATATATATGAGACATCAAATTGTTGATATTAAACATTGACATCCATTGAAGAACCATAAGATTCTTCTTGAATAGACAACATAATACAAGAATTATTATGTGCTACTTGTTCTCGAATAAAATTTATAATAAAAAAATCACTAGTTGTGATTTGAGATGGATCTCTATATTTCTGGAAATATATCAAACTCATGGGCCCATTCAAAAGCATGTAAACCATACAAGTATTCAATAAATTTGATAGATGCATCTATAAGGTGATTACATGTGCAATTATTACAGGTTTGTAACCTGAAGTTTGCATGATCATGCGAATAAATCATTACGTTGAGTGCACAATTTTCAGATTATATGATGCAGAAATCATTCATTAAAGCCTCCATGAATAACTAGAGAACAAGTTTTCTATTTCAATGTTGACATTTAATATCAGAGCTGGGAAAACGGGCCAGCCCGCGGGTTGCGGGCTGGCCCGTCACGGGTTGCGGGTTAAATGGTTCGGGCCTGTGCGGCCCGCTTCTTAATGGGTTGCAAAAACCCCAACCCTAACCCAACCCAGTTGGGTGGCGGGTTGGCCCGCCAACCCGCCACCTTTTTTTAAATTTTTTTTTTAATTTTTTTTGTTTTAAAAATAACAAAAGAGGCTAAATAAAGTTCTTAATCAACAAAAAAAATCAACATTGCATCAACTAAAGTAGAATACCCCAAATACCGTAAAAATATTAATTCCAAAATTGAATATTTTTTTTATTGACATATTACTACTTTTATTTTACCAACAATATCATTAACAAAGTTTAGATTCTATCATACAAACACCACAATTGGTTGTGTCAACCACAATTTATATATATGAAGTGTATAAAAAATAACATAATAAATTAAAATGAGATTTTTCTTTTTTTTTTATAAAAAAATATATATGGCGGGCCAGCCCGTCAACCCGCGGGCTGCACGGGTTGGGCCTGTGCAGCCCGCGAGCAAATGGGTTGGGATTTTCCCAACCCTAACCTGCTTTAACCCGCGGGCTGATGGGTTGAACCCGTGGGTTGAACCCATTTTCCCGGCTCTATTTAATATTACATGTTGCAGCACATATTTACATCAAGCCAACAAGATTCTCCCAGTAAAATTGGCTTTTGGTCAGGAACCAGATAATTTCCATCTTTAAAATTTTTGGAATGTGCAATGCCTATGCCTATCAATCCACCATGTGTATAGATCGATATTTAGACAAAGTTGAGATAAATGTTAGGTAAGAAACTCCTTTTTGTTTCTAAATGAAACAAAATGATGTTTCAAAGAGAAACAAATAGATTTAGGAGATTTATATAGCATGATTATTTAATTATCATTCAACAGAGTTATCCAAACATGAGGGGGAGAAATCGAGTAGTTGGAAAAGAAAATATATTGAATGCACTATTATTATCAAATGTAGATTCTCAAGTATAGTAGTATGAACTAGAAGTTCAACAGATTTTGCATTCATGAATTATTACAAAATTTCTGCCAGATATAATTACTGACCTAAATGAGAATTATCGCATCTCATATTCCAGCTGAAAATGCTCCAACAAATGTGACATGCCTGAAGTATGAGAGATCAATCAATTCCAAATGTAAATACGTCGGAAAAATAGGAGCTTATAATTAAGATGATTATATTAAGGAATCAGGCACTCCAGTAGAGTGCGAAGACATAACTAATTAAAAAACCTCAAAGGAGTACATGTATCTAAAAATTAACAAAGAGATCTCAATAAATTATTTCACAACAAGGAAAATGGAATCGAAAAGAATAAAGTTATCGACAATAATTTTGATAATGATATCATGTAATTAAATGAGGATCTTACATAAAGGTATGTCATGAGGAGTGACAAACAGATTATTGGCCAAAAGAAAAGAAAAGAAAGGAAAGGAAAATATGATTATGGTTCAAAATATGTGAAAATAATGGACTTGAAGTCCAAAATCTAGAAATATAAAGTTATTATGAGATATAAATATTTATGTGAAATATAGTTTTTCACAAAGGCAATGAAGATTATGATAAGGCATATTATTTTGTGGTGGATACAAGTATTCTCCAAATATTAGTAGTCTGGCAATATATAGGAATAAAATATGCGTTTAATTGTATATATCCCACTTGATAATGAAATTTACCAAAGAATCATTGAATGATTGAAAATTCTATAAGCATATATAAGAATTATCTTACAAAATATATTGTTACTTAGAAAATATATAAGTTTTTACATTATTTGACCAGTAGATCAAGTTATTAAATTCCACAATGATTTTCAAAATTATGAATAAAGGTCTCCCATATAAATATTTGCTAATTTTGTTGGTATTACATGTCACAATTTTGTGGAAGAATTAAATTTTTGCAGGTGCACAATGGATAATGTATTTGAATAAATACATAAATGGGAGATATATCATAGAGATATATTAGAGGAATGCATTTTAGCATAACATATGATGATAATGCAATTCGACCAAATGAACATATGCTCAAAAAGCTTTGAACGGAATATGCTTGAAAAATCAGTATACTCAATCGAGATAAAAGGACAAAAGTGATGTAATCACTAGAGGGAGTAAAATGATTTTGTTCAGAGGAAGAAAAAGTCATGTTGTACTCTTTTTTCCTTAACCAAGGTTTTGTCCCACTGGGTTTTCCTGATAAGGTTTTTAATGAGGCAACTTTAATAAGTATTATGTACTCTTTTTCCTTCACTGGGTTTTTGTCCCATTAGGCTTTTCCTAGTAAGGTTTTAATGAGGCACAATATTTGTTTATAGACATTAAAGGGGGACTGTTATAAAATATTGTATGGATGTCCATAACTTCCATCTCTTAGGATCCTTTTTCCTATAACTTCACAATGAATGGCTTGTGAGAGTTTCATTTGTTTATTACCATTATTATCATATTTACTCTTTTATAATCACAAGAATAGAATTCAATGTGTTGAGGAGGCCTATAAATAGTGGTCATGCCATAAGTCATGTGTATATAGAATTACAAGTGAATGAGAATATTTCCTTGCTGTAATTTCTTGTAAAATTATTCTCTCTTCTTCTTTCCATATTTCTTCTTTCCTCTCTCCATCTTTCTTCTTTTCTTTATTTTTTTTATAACACAAATATTGTTTTACTTAAGCATAGAAAGAATACACAAGATGCCAAACTACTTACGCATGAAGGCCCAAGTTTGCCACGCCAGAAACTAAGCTACATGCCCATCTTTAAAAGAAAACTTGGTAGCCAAATATTTATTAGGTCAAACGATACGCAAAACATCCGGTACGACATATAAATTGCATCCTTCAAAGTACTTAAAGCGTATAAAAATTAAAAAACTAACTAATCTAAACAAATATGTCAATTCATTTTCACCAAGTGCCTCAATAATGTAAATGTAAAATATGACAAATAAGATTTAGGATTCTTGCCTTCTTTGTATTTTCTTGTTACAATATGAAAATTCATTAGCTCAAAATGAGCACTACACAAACAAAAAACACTACATCCTATGTCTCATCAATCCTCATTACCTCCTGATCGAGTTTTGGCGGCTAATTCGAAAAACGAAAGTTCTCAACATGACTATGGGACATTTTGGCTAAATAATCCACTAATAAATTCTTGTCCCTAGGGATATGGTTGAGCAAGACCTAATAATTCCTAATCATTAAGGGTCTAGCATCATCTACAGCATCTCTGAGAAAATGAGAATTATCACATCCTCTCGTTATCAAATTTATGGCTTCCACACAATCAGATAGAACCTCAACATCTCTATATCCTCTCTTCCAACATATTTGGAACCCTTGCACTACTTAAAATCAATTCTATAATTACTGGTGGCACACATGTAAGCCTGGAGATGAACCCACATATTTAATTTCCATGCTCACCCCTAATGACACCATTACACCCAGTACTTCCTGATTTAAGAACGGGTCCATCTACCTCAAGAATAATGGCACTCTTCTTCTGTTGTCTCTTCCTTTTTCACTAATGTCTTCCAGGTGTAAAAGGCACAGTGAGATCATGAACCCAAGGAAGCATCTCTTTAGGCTAGCTGCTACTCTCTAAGGAAACTTTTTGTAACAATGCTACTATGCAATTCTATACAGCGTGCTGATGTTGTGTGGACAGAAACCGCCACACTTCTATCTGAAGACATGCTTTACATCCCCCGAAATGATCCAGCTTTTGCAGGTATTCTTGGTTATATATTTTGTCATTTCAGATTAAACATATACCCCAACAAAATTATTAACTACTGTCTTACTTGTTCATACCTTTTATAGACATACAAATAAGTCCAGCTGAGAGGGAAGATGCAGCACTTCGCCATATTGATGCGTTGCTCAGGAAAAATTGCAAATCGTTGCATGATTTCCCATCCTTGCCTCTACCATCAGATATTGAGCCATTAGACGTAACAAACCATTTTATAGTGCAGGAGTCAAGTTATGATAGAGACATCTCTTAGGCTTGTGCAGGCATTAATGATCGAGCAATTTTGGCACCAACAATTGAGATGATTAACAAAATAAATGATCATATGTGCTCATTATTACCAGGTGAAAGCATAGAGTTTCTGAGTTGTGACTCGGTCTGCCAAACAACTGAACAGGTTGATTGTGTTGACAACTTGTATAGTACTGAATTCTCTAACACTATCGCATGTTCTGGCTTGCCCTCACATAAGCTTGTCTTGAAAGTTGGCTGCCCACTAATGCTATTGAGGAATATGCTGCTGGCCTATGCAATGGTTCATGTCCAAATCAGATGTCCTCATCCATAGGATGGACAGGAACCCTTCGGAGTCTAGGTGGCCATTTCGTATGCAAAGGCGTCAGTTTCCAATCACATTATCTTTTTCTATGTCCATCAACAAAAATCAAGGTCAGTCGTTGAAAAATGTTGGCATATATCCATCCAAACCCGTTATTACTCATGGGCAATTGTACATGACTTTATCTCAGGTTAGAAGCATGGATAGTCTTAAGATTGTTATTCATGACTCAAGAACTATGGGAAAGAACACAACAACAAATGTTGTGTACAAGGAAATTTTAGAAATATTCATGTTCATTGAATGACTGTACTGAAGGTTGTGTAGAACCATTGAATCTATGCAGTACAGAATGAGCACGAAAGGGAGGATTGATAATTAATTTGTAGTTTACCTGTAGTAGCTTGCCTTCTTCCGACTGATGTTTTGTTTAATATCCAAAGTATCGGACTGTTGTTTAGAACTGTTTCCATGAAGGCCTTGTTTGGTTGGAGGTTTTTTTTTTGGGGGGGGGGAGGGTTTGAAGCCAGATGAACGTGTTTGGTTGGGGAAGGGGAGGTTAAAATTTTTTGTCTTTTTCCTCACCTCTCCCCCTCTTAGCCTCTCCTCCAAAAGTGGGGTTTTTTCGGGGGGAGAGAAATTTTATGTCAGATGTGGACAAAAATAGCCTTCTTTATTTCACAATATTTCAATGGGATCCTTACTTTTGTTTTTTCCTATTTAGGTGTTGATTTTTTCATTCAAACCCTTCTTTACAAAGCCCTTATTACGCTACCTTCTTTTTTCTAGTTTACCGCTGATTTTTTTCATTGTCAATTATTTAGCGCTTAATTTTCAGAGAAAAAATATATTTTTTTTCGGGAGAACTTCAATTTTTTCTTTTTGTGTCAACTTTTTTAATGTTTTTTAGAGAACATATTTTTTTATGGGAGGCTATATTAAATTCCTATCTATGAGGATCACACAAGAAATAATTGATGGACATCATTATTTATTTTCTGCCGTAATTATTTTCTTGTTTGATTATTTTTCAATAAAATAATGAAAAGCTGAATCTGTATCCCTTCCTTGCTAAAAATTCTTTCAGAAAATATTTTATGGATATTTTTAGAGAACATATTTTTTATCATGACATGTTATACTAAATTCTTGCCTATAGTAACGGGAAAATATTTATTGTTTGACGGGTTATTTTTTTGTGATTTTTAAATAGCGGATATTGCTAACAGAATATAAGATTAGATATAGGCTTTGATATTATGAACGAAATAGTAATATAACCAATTGCCAATATTTTTGTTCTAACGCTCTATTTTGTTTTTATATAAATTAATGTTTTTTCATCGTTATTGTCATTTGAATTCTTCAACAAAAATAATTTAGCACATTGTTTAAAACTTTAAATTTAAAATATGTTCAAATAGGTAGTATCTTAAAATATTATTAAATTAAATATTATTAAATAGTATGTTATACAAATATATTATAAATTAAATAAAAATACATAAAGTATTATTGATCTGTTCAGCACCCATTATAAAACCCTATTTTCACTCTTTTCTAGTCATTTAATTCTACGGCTCTCTCTCTCTCTCTCTCTTGGGGTTTTGCTCTGTTCTCTAGCTTTGCCTCTCCTTCTTCCCATTCAAGTAAATACTTCTTTCTATACTTTATTACTAAATTTTGAAAGTCTACTCATGAAACTTGTAGATGTAGTTACTTGTCTTTTGGCTGGTCCAGTCGCTTTATGTCTTTTGTTGTAAGGTTATAAAACGAGATTATCATGACTTTATCGTATTGATAGACTTTCATCATCTTTTTCGTAAAAATTACACTGTATACAATGGAATAAATAATTGGGACTGTTGTCTTTTCTAATTGATGTTTATGGTGTGTGTTATAAAGACTGATTGGCTGAGACGTTGTATGTCCCTTTTTAATTTTGCCATTGAATGCCATGTATCATGAATCGATAGATTTTCATTGTAGCATTTTTTTTAAAGTTTATGCTTTATTGTATTCTAATAAATTATGTTTGTCACGAAATTTCGTTACTTTTTTAATAGTATGCCGCCAAAATCAAACAACACTAAGCAATGTCTGAATTGGACTAGAGCGATGGATGACTACCTTGTTGATGCATTCATGGATCAATTTAATAAAGGGCAGAAAACAGGCAGCACATTCACACCTACTACATATGCCAATATTCTGAAAGAAATGAGTGCGTTACTTGATATTGAAATGGACAAAGGACAGATTAAGAATAGGTGGAGAACTTTGAAAAAAAATTTCGGAGAAGCTTATGATGTTTTTAATAAACATGGATTAAGTGGGTTTGGTTAGAATCCATCAAACGAGTTATGGGAGGCAGAAGATGAAGTCTGGGATCAGCTTATTGAGGTACTTTATATAATCACTTTTCTTTGAGTGTTCTTCAAATAAATTTTTTTTGCATATACTTTATTCACTACTACTGAGTAATATTTGAAATTTGTCATTTTTATTTTTAGTCGAATCCTAAAGCTGCAAATTGGAGATATGTTTCTTGCCCAAACTATGACAAGATGCTCATATTGTATGGACCTGATAGAGCTGCAGGAGAAGGAACTTGTACTACAAGGGAAATGAATAAGAGACATAACTCAATCAATGTGGAGGACTTTGATGCAGCCAACAAAAATAGCAATGGTGCGTCCCAACATAATGCTAACGTATCTCATTTGGAAGATAATGTTGACAATGAAGATAGCTTTCCTGGTACGTCTAAAAGGAAGCAAAAGGCGAACTCCAATAAAGAAAAAGACATTGAAATAGGCATGCTTACGGAAGCCATGTCTGAAGTTGCACAAGCTTTGAGAGACGAAAATCAAGCAATTAGAGAAAGTACTAGAAAGCTTCCACAAATATCGGGCGAAGAAATATGGAACATGATTAAGGATTGTGGCTTCCCTGCAACCCATATTACCAAGGTCTATAGGTATCTGATGGGAGATGTTGACCAACTAAGGACATTTGTTGAATGTCCCCATGTTGCACGTAAGGATTTGCTGGTGGATATTATGATCGACTTAGAGTAAATTTAGTTGGTAACATTCATATGGTTTATTATCGAATATCTAGGAGACATTTAGTTTACTTATCATTTGGTGACTTTTGATTTAAGTATCATAATTGTTCTCTATTTTATTTTAACTTTTGAACATTTAATTTAATTGTAAACATTAATTTCAAGGTTTTTAATTCTATGTCTTTTATCTTTTAATTTATAACCGTTAATTTTCTAGTAAATTATTGTCGTTTGAGATGATCTGTAGTTTTTTTTAATTTATATACACGATACATGTGATTTAATATGCCTATTGTATTTTTAAAATTTGCAAATAACAATTTTTATATTAATATTTTAAATATATAATTAATAAATCTAAATAATGTATTAAGGGTATATTTGTCAATATATAATTAGCATCCCTCCCCTCCCCTCCTGAACCAAACAAAAAAAGTTACCTCCCCTCTCCTCCCCTCCAACCAAACACGGTTCATGACCTCCCCCAACCTCCCCTTATTTAACCTCCCCTCACCTCCTCTCCATCGAACCAAACAAGGCGTTAATGTTACCGTATTACAGTAATTTGTTTGCTGAAGCATTGGTAGAATGGAAGTTAACTGTAAAGAGTCCATGGTTTATATGTCTATGTTTTTCGGAAATCTCTGTGTTGCCTTTGTGATGTGGCCGTAGTAGTGTGTCATTGATTCCTTTTCATGTTTGGTCTAAATCTGGTTGTTTTATCTCCCGTCCATAGGAGTATAGGACATAAAGTGTATGCTCGTTTCCATAATCTTTTAATGTCTTCTTCCTTTTCTTATGATTATATAATCAGGCGTAATGGTCAACACAAGGTAAAATATTGTCCCTCCACTCCCCCATCCAAAGACCCACACTTTTGGAAGCAACGGGGATGAAAATTCAAAAAAAGCTCCTCTATGGTACTACAAAATTCCAAAAACCGAATAAGCTCCCATACCTCTCTGTTTCTCTTGTACCAAACAAATCGTTAAATAATAAAAAGAAAAATCTATTTAATTGTTCCCTACTTTCAATTTTCTTTTTTATTTTGATTGCTAAGTGAACCCAGAAAATTACTGAGCAAGGTCTGCCAAACTATACAAGCATGCCTTTTTTTTTTTTCATTTTAACCTTTCACACTGGCAATACAGGTATACAAAATTAAAAATCCATTTATACTCTACCAAAATACTTTACAAATCAGTAATCCTCACAAAAAACAAAATTTCAAGATAATTTATACAGGTGGTGGATTCGACCATCTTCTCTTTACCTCTGATTTCCATCGCACTTCTTTAAGTTTTCCATCCACCCCATAATCTCTCTCCATGACCAGATTTATTCCTTCATCAGAGTACCATCCAACTCCAATACAAAGAACACCATCCTTACTAATATCCACATAGCATGTTACACCCCCAGGAAGCCAAAGCATGGTTACATCCTGCATGTCTAACATCTCTTCTTCTCCAAAAGAGTTGGTACTCTCTGGGAAGCTCCTCTTCTTCAGATTCTCTGTACAAAGGTATACGTATGGGGTACCATTGCCGGCTTCCAACATATTGTCATCTCCAAACACCGGGGTTGCGCTGACCTCAAAGACTTTCCAAGACCCAGTCAGCTCCGATGGTCTGGTTCGTTTTCTTTGAGAGAGTGGCTTTACATCGAAATCCAAATCGCTGTTCAGGATGATGCTGGCATTAGTCATGGCCTTAAAACTCAAGGGAGGAATGACAGTGGGAAGGGTCAAAAAGGTCTAGGGCTTGGTTTACACAGAAAAACTATAGCACATAAATAACTAAATACCATATGCTCCACCCAGTCAGAGCTACTTAACTAATTTGAGTAAAGTAAAAAATACAATGACTTAGGTAATATTAAGAAATATGACATGATCTCCATAAAATACCTCACGATATGAGATTATATATTAGTTTATAAATTAGGTCAAATAATGGGCTGGGGGAATAATAAATATAGGAGAACAAAATCTTATATTTAGGACCAAATCGAATACCCCCATTCAAGATATGATGTACACTATTTTTATATATCTTAATTTTGCATGATAATTAACAATTTTGTTGAATTGTCTTGCCCCTAGCGGATGTCATATCATGTTTATTTCTTTCAAATAAAAAAGCTTCACAGGCACAAAGAAAGACTTGTTAAAAAAGAAAATAAAACATATATACCTTGGGTCTTTGATATTGGCAGGACTAGCCCATTGTTCTTCATAGACGGCAACCCTCATTATCTGTATGTCTGAACCACCATTTATGAATTCTATGGTATGGACAATACGAATCCTTTTGTGGCAGCCTTTAACCAAGCACTATATATGAAAAATTCACGTGACATTAGAGATCCAAATTTCAAAAAGGATGAAGGTGCAAAAATACCACTCGTAAATTGTCACATGTGCAGCTGACACTATAATAAAACATCGGGTGCAAAAATACCACTCATAATTTAAAAACGGTGCGAAATTGTTTTTCCGTCAAAATGGGTTAACGAAGGTTGAGTCATGGGTCCCACAAAATTCTTTCACATAATGAGTTAACAGCAGTTAAAGCATTTTAACGGAAAAACAATTTTGCACCATTTTTAAATTACGAGTGGTATATTCGCACCCGACACATGTAACAATTTACGAGTGGTATTTTTGCACCTTCGCCCTTTCAAATAATAGGAAAAGAGGAAGTCCAAATGATGAAACACAACGAATTTCAATCCAACCCAAACATTTATAAATAGCAAGAGCTTTATATTTACGTTCAATGAGGCTATCAATCAACCAACATGAGAAAAAACTTGAAAACTTGTGACCACTAATGAAACTACCAAAAAAAAACAAAAATACTGGACGTGGAAAGATAAGGAACAAAAATATCACATGGTCTCAAAACATTACTGCTCAAGCAATTACTTATTACTGCATATTGATATCCCCGTCGCGCCAGTACCAGATCTTAACAATAGTTCTAGACTAAAATACTATTCCTCAAACGTTTGCCATTAGTTTCTCTAATAAAAACATGATGAGAAAAATATTTAAAAAAGCTGTAGTAGATCCAATTATGTGATGCTTAAATAATAAAAACATTCACTAGTCATGTCGTTTAAAAAGGTTTTTAAAACAATTATAACAAAGATATAAAAATAAACAATTTTCATCTTTAACAATTACGTCAGTATAAGCAGTGCTGAATTGCTGATCACTTTAATCTGTCAACATATTGCTATCACGTGAAACTTCTGCCTCCACTACAACACACATCTATAGTAAACCATAAATTTTCAAAATGAAAGTAGAAAACAAAAGGCCAAACTTAAAGAAGACACTTAACACGAAGAGATACACCTAATATACAAATGGCCATCATGATTGAAGTCCAGGGAAAAGTTTCCAGCTTTGGAACAATTAAACAAGATAAAGTGTTAAAAATGTTCCGAGTGGTTAATGAATTATGCACTGATTTCACACAACACAGAAGCATTGTCATCAACAAAGAAAGATGCAAACTATACCGACAAAACAGAAGTAACATACAGGTGTGCGTTCTCTCATCAATTTAAAAGGTTGAATTCTCATATTGATTAAACAGAACTGAGAAATCTGTTCAATTTTCCATTTTGTCTAATACAAATTTATACACATTTGTTCCACACAAGAAGAATCCATGACTGAAGCTGTTAAACTAATTTCTAATGCTTGATCTATGCAAGTTAAGATGCTGAACTTACTTGTTCGAAATTGTAAATTGGAGTGATATAATAAGCTGTATCATCAATTTCTCCCAGAGGGATATCCACAGGACCCCTAGAGTAAGATCCATCCTGCAATTTAATCGCCATAATTATTTAGAGAATGATTGGATGAACAGAAATAGTGTTATATTCACAATAATTATACAGACAGTAAACATTGTTATGCATCTCAAATGATCCCATCGTTCAAATTACAAGGTTACAGATCACAGGATCCATTTGATGTTAGAAGTTCGCATAAGTTACACTACCTTCACTTGAAAAATGTCAATAATTTTGCCAATTTAGATCAGAGTACCCTTATATATCTGATCTTTATATAATATAATACATACCATACATGTAATAGATCAATATTATAAATATAAAATAAAAATTATGAATAAATTAAATTTACGGTTTTCAACTCCAAAAAACACAACCTTGAAATACAAGGTGAAAACAGTATATTTTCAAAGCACTCTCAATCTGACAGGGGAAAAAAAAAATAAAAAAGTCAATACTGTTCATCAAGATATTAGAATAATGTATTGGCTTCAGAATATTTGTTTATATTTCCTAGTAGAAGAAAGGACTGTGCAATTTGGGTATCTTAGCAGGATAGAAATTTATACTCATTTATCCTGAACTATTAATACATTTTCTCAATATAATGAGACTTTTAGAGAGCGTAAAATTAAAATACATACTTTTAAAAAAAAAACACTATGATTTCTATGTGTAAAACAGAGAAACGGGATACAAAGTGAGTTAATCAGAGTCCAGAGTTTCAACCTGAAAGATCCATAGCAAAATGATAGATAATTCCATAACAAAAACCAAGTCTTATTCAATGAGGTGGGGTTGGCTACATGGATTGCAGGGCACTCTACAATAAAGTTATGAATGTGAATACCTTAGGAAAATATTAACTTTATATGTGCCTCAATTAACATTAACCAGCATTATATTCCCACTGTAACAACTATAAAAATTGTATGCCAATAGAGTTTAGTGATATTCTTCATAAAGTCCAACATCAACAAGAATAGGAAGGGGCAAAATAAAGCCCATACATATAAAGGAGTTGACAACAAACACATTGCAATTACCGCGACAGAAAATTCAGAAGTTTATTTATATTTATAAAATAATTAGACAAGTTTTCAGTTTACATAAAAATTGAAAAACAAATATTTTCTTGTAAGTATTAGTGATGAACATAGATTACTATCCCGTGGTGAACGGAAGTCAGTAAAATATAACAACAATAAAACAATATAATCCTGCGTACTGGCTATGAAAAATAACTTGATGTCTACAAAGAAATCTATGCTGGCATGTAAAATGGAAATTACTTCGAAGTAAACAAGGCCTGGTTCACATTCCATAACATCTTCTTCCATCACATCACTTCTTTCTAAGTCATAGGACTCAAATGTAGGCAACACAGTGCTCACTGGGGCACCATCATTTCCAGATCCTTCTTTAGTTAAGCCATTGCCTTCAGTATGCTGTAGTGTTTCACCGAAAGGGTTCAAAGTCACCCAATTAATTTTTCTCTGAATCTGAGATGTCGATCTACCAGAAGGTGATGGCACTGCCTCAATGCGGGAAAGGGTATAGCAGTCATATAGGTTTTCATTTTTGTTGCTTATTCCAACTGGCTCTATTTCAGCAGTAATAGGAGAAAATACTGCCCCTACACCCTTCCAAATCCCACTGACACTGCTAGCAAATGTATTCCAAACTGGTTTTATCACAGGTTCCTGAAAGAGTCATTTTTGTCACATTCCACTCCCAAATAGCAATACAAATTATTAATCATTCTACACTTGATACAGGCATTGAATGACGAATATGGCAAAACAAATTTTTATATGGAGGGCAGGACCCAAAAAAGTTCATCCAAATTTTGGGAATGCCTCATTTGAATTTCTTCCAGAAATAAAAGAATTTAAAGTAACTTTCATTATTATGTTTCACTTAAAACATCATCAATAACCGACCATTTGATTGTCCAAACTCATTCAGCAAAACAAATGCGAACATAAGGCACATCAGAGATAGAACTCACTTTTCCCCCTTTAACTAGAGTACTTTGAGATTCATGGCATATAAATGGCAGATTTCTTTCTCCCTCCCATCCCAGGCATCTTCATTCAAAAGGAAAACAATAAAATCCCAAATTTCAGACAAACTTATCAAGGATACCAAGTGTTATTCATATTGCCATCTTCATAGCTATATTTTTATACCATCTTAGCATCCAAATCATCCCTTTATCCACTCACTAAAATACATCCACCTTTTCCCATATAATTGCCAAAATTGTACCCACTTTTGCATACCTGAGTCTGAAGAACTGTTTCAACCTCCATCAACATAGCCCCAGAGACCAAAACTCTACCACCCCTACCTCGCTTCCTCTTCACCGTCTTCCTTCCCTTCGGCTTCCTCCTATACGTTTTCGCCTTATCTTTCTCCGCCATGGAATTCGCGAGGTCATTATCAACACTCCATACATTGTCCTTCTTGCCCCTTATTCGCAGCCTCTCTTTGGGACCAGAGTTGTGATGGGGTTTCTCCGCCCGAACAACTTGAATTCGAGAATTAGGGTTTAGAAAGCAACATGGTGAAGTAGAGAGGGAGGAGAAAAGGTTGTGAGTGGAAGAAACAGTGCGATGAAATCCTAGAAGATGGTGGTCGCAGTGGTGAGTGGTGAAGCCATTTGTGAGGTGAAGAGATGGAGATTGCATGTTTTGTGAATTTTGGGGACAGAGAAGAACAACGGAATTGAAAATTGAAAATGAAAAACAATGATTTCCACCTTTATAGTGTTTGCCGTTTGCTCGGAGCTCAGATATGGAGCTTCATAAGACTAGCAAGTTGCTAAGAAGTACAGTACCTGTGTTCGCAGTAGCCATACATACCGACAAGAGAAAGTCTCAGTTTATCTTTCTATTGATTTTCTCTCTATCAATATACAATGGTGAAAGTATTGATTTGACCTCCTCACAAGGAAGTGTATCACCTAGATTGCTAGCGGAATAATTATCCAAGTTAATTAAACCCGGACCAGGGTCTGGATCGGTAGAGGTGGTGAGTCAAGGGTAGTAAGTTAATTCGGAGTCAACCCGTAAGTTAGACCGGTGGGGAATAAAAAATTAAAAAATAATTTAGACTCTCATTATTCCGTTAAATACTAAATATTAATATTTTTTTATTTTGCCAACTAACTAATTATTAGTCACTACCTTAAATCACTAACAAAATATCATATACTCATCCAACATTCCTTACAATTTATTTCACATATTGATATTATAGCATCAATCCGCTATCAAATGACACCAAAATCAGTAATCACTAAATATTCTTCACATAATAATTATCAAAATAGATAAATGATTACAAAATATTCATACCCATAGTACTTTAATCACTAAACTAATAGTTATTACCATTAAAATTGTCATTAATTTCAACAAATATTGCCTTCTACCATTTATGCAAAAATATATATATATTTAAAAAGCTGACCCACTGACCCACCAGGTCATTCCTGGGTTATGTCGAGTTGCTCCGGGTCACTGAGTGTTCCGGGGTAGCATTAGACCCGGCCCGGTTGAGTGGCCAGGTTGGCAGGTTCCGGGTCCACCCTGCAGGGCAGGATCGGGTTTGATTACCATGGATTATCCTCCTTTCTAGTAACTTATGTATATTAAACTTAAACTTTGAACACTGGGCAAGCTCCTTGTATCTCCATTTAATGTATGTGATATTAACCTATTGGTTTTGTTACTGTCCAATTAGTGTGAATCATAAAGGTTTCCTATATTTGTAGCTTTAAGAGTGACTGAGTGAGTGAGGAGTAGGATATGTCATGAATAGTGGGTACATCTATATGTGATAATTTCATATTATATTTTTTAGTTCAAAATTCGTATGGTCAAACATATGCCATTAATATTGTTGTGCTCTCCTTTGGCGCGGAGTGTAGACTAACCTATATACTTGCCTCATTTTTGCTAGGAGTTCTTTTAAATAGCTTTACTCAATTTCATTTCAATATTTAGAATTTTATATGGCATTAGTTGGAGAATTTGTTTTACATAAAGTACAGCCTCAATAAAGATAGATGACAAATTTCACCTACATTTATGTGATAATAATTATTACAGTATTAGTTAAAAATATGTTGTACATTGTGGGTCATTTTTCTTTTTAATGCATTGAAAATAATGCTCCCGCGCATCGCGCGGGGTAGTCAATGCTTGTTTATCTTTAAACGAAAATTTCACCTGTGAGAGGCAAATGACACTAATTTTTGGAGGGAAAAGACAAAAATAACACTGCTCAAAGAATGAAAAAATAAACTAGAAAAATTAATCTTTTGGTCTTTATAATTTTGATCAATTTGTAACTCAATCCTTATAGTTTTAACTTGAGACTCAGCCCTTAAATTTTAACCATTTAAAGTTTAATCCTTATATTTTAGTAAATAAAATGGGAAATTTAATCACAAATCCCTCTAGTCTCCTTTTGTTTTCAATTTGGTTGCTATAACTTTTTTTTTAATTTGGCCCCTAGCTAGTTTCTCAATTAAACCCACCATTGTTCTATTATCAGTACTCCCACCTTAGTCTTCCAACCCTTACTCACTTTCTTCACTGCCAAATTTGCCCCTGTCTGAAGGAACAAATTGCAATAGCCAAGGATGGCGAAAGTTGTCTTACTAGGGAACTCAAAAGTGAAATGGGGTAAGTGGGTATCGGACATCAGTGGGCCTGGCTAGAAAAATCGTGTCTCTTTAAGAAGCTGTGAAACACCGGAAATGACGGTGGCAGCGTCACAGTTCCTAGGACCATCGACAGACTTATTTTCTCGAAGTTCTCAAGGACTCTTCCAAGGCGGACGTGACAAATTCAAGCCATAGACTATTCAGATATCCATTAAGATCATAATCACGATGAGTCAGATTTAGGCTATGACAGATTCACCTATTGCTAAGGTTACACTCCAATACATGTATGTTATAGGATTCGTATTCTTGGTCTACCCTTAGATAACTACATTGATCAAGCTGCACATAAACAGGATAAGGGTTAAAAATTGTAACATTCCAAAAAATTAATTGAGGATTAGTGGGATAATTAGAAATTTATTGATGAGAAATTTGGAAATTTTGAGAATATTTGATGAATTTTGAGGATCTTAGAGGTTTAATTTCTCCTTTATTTTAAGGACAATAAATTTGAGAGAATAATTCTTATATTCAAAAGAAGTTATTATGGGAGAAAATAATTAAGGAATTTGGTTGAATTATTTTTTCTCCTCTCCCTTTTCCTTTTAATCCCTCTCTTTCTCTCCTTAATAACCATGTTAGGTGGATGCTTATCTAACATGGATAACTGTTTTAAAGTATTAAAGTGATTTAAATATTCATGTTAATTTTATACTTTAAGGTAATTCTTTTTCTATCATGAATATTCTTTAGATTAGGTCAGCTCTTTTTCTAACCATGATAGGTCTTATTTGTGATTTGAATCTTCTTTTTTCTAATCTTCTTTTTCTTTGTGATTTGGATACCAAAGAAGTTTTAAAATTGGACAAACTGGCCAACACCATCATCAGATGTAGCCAAGAGAGGTTGTTATGTCCCTGCCACGTGTCGACACATTACTGGTCCACGTCATTTTTTTGATATACTGGCAATCCACGTGGACGAATGACGTGTCGACACGTGGCATGCACATAACTCCATTTGGCTACATCTGACGGTGTTGGCCAGTTTATCCACTTTTAAAAATTCTTTGACATCCAAAATGCCATTAATTAATATATGTGCTAGGTGATATTTGGTCTATAGTTCATTGGCCAAAATGATCTTTAACCCATTGGATAATTAATTTGATTCATTTCTTCCTTATGATTGGAATGGTTCAAGGAAACATGGAGGACTTCGAGTCAAGGTTGCCTTACATAGGAGTTTCAAGATCTTTAATTTTCTGTCCAAGGCTTCTATCAGGGAAGAAGCTTGATCTGTCATTTCTAATTGAGAATGTAGGTCGATTATGTTGTTGATGTGGTTCTTTGGGTCATAACTTCAAGCATTGTCCTATGTCATCGCTTTCTCCTACATTCTTTGATTTTAAGCCTATTGGTCCTAGATCAAGATGAACTGTCTTCTAGCCCTCATTATCAATTTAGCATAAACTTTGAAGTTTTGATGGAGCCAACTTCAAGCAATGAGGATCTCTCTTTATAGAAGAATTATCATGCAAAGAAGATTCCGGCTTCTACTTCACTCTCCCAGCACCGTGACATTGTTATGAATAATAAAGTTTTAAAAAAGAGAAAATTTTGAGCTTATGAGACTATTGATCTAGCAAACGAATCAACTGTCATGATTATGATGATTATAAATTCAAAAAATATTAAGATACTAGGAGGATTTGAGTTCATTGAATGTGAGATTGGTCATTAGTCTAAGAAGGAAGCCTCTCATGATGCAAATAATCCAATTCGATCCTCATAGAAATGACTTTGTGAGTCTGCCATTTTTATGGATTTTCTATAATTAACCATCACATTTCAATGTTGAAAAAAGTTAAAATAGTTCACTATGAAATTAATTCAAGGAAGCATTTCCCTTCTTGTGAAATTCCTGATATTATATTGGAGACTCTTATCTTTTCACTTGATCATTCTCAAGCTCCATCTTTTACTCTTAATTCTATCAAAATGGCTAGGGAAGCAGTCCAAGTAAAGCTTCCCATGGCACCATGAAATTTTGAAGTTGGAATTATCGTGGTTTCATGAAAGCCATGATAGTTCATAGGTGCATGCGGCTGGTTGGTAATCATAAGCCTAACTTTGTTTTTATCTGAAACCAAACAAGATATTTTGGCCACATGTAAGCTTCTTGTCCTTGGTAATCATAACCCTGACTTTGTTTTGTTGCATGCAGTAGGATGGTTGATTTTGATCATAGTTTGAGGTAAAACTTGGAGAATTGAGGTTTAAATTGTGAAAGTAGGAGAGAATAGGAAATTTGGAGAAGTATCCTCGCCATGGACTCGCACCAACGAGGCCACGATGAGGGAGGCTAAATTTGGATAGAAAGGGGTGATTTTAGCTTTTATTTGTTATGGGCTCGCCAGGGTGAGGCCAAGGTGAAGCAAGTGTGTTTGGCTAAGTAACTAAGTACCCTCGCCATAAACTCACTGGGGCAAGGTTGTAGTGAAGGAAAATCATACAGAAAGGTATGAAAATATGAGTTCTTCACCGTGGACTAGCTAATGAAGTTTAGAAACCCAGAAAATGAGAGGCTTTGTCGTGGTGAGGTGACTGTAAAGACCAGATATCAGCTCCCTATAAATAGATTTCAGTCATATTTTAAAGAGAGAAACCAAGAGGAAATGAAGAGGACAACTTTTCTCTGATATAGTTTGGTTGTTTTGGGTGATTCTAAGCTATCAAAAACTTGGGTAAGCATCTCTAATTTATTACCTACCCTTTCCCTCTTTAATTTTAGTATTGGAGATGTTAGGAAAATTAGGATTTTTGAGAAATTTTGGATTTACTTAGTTTTCTTGGTTCTTTGTCTTCGAATCCTTTGTATGAACTAAATGAAAGGGTTGAATAGTTTGGTTTGATTAGAATTGGATACATATAGAATTTCTGTTAATTTAAAGTTTAACAAGTTAGGTTTTTGAGAAATTTCTACGGGGTATGGTTGTTTGAGGTTAACTAGCGGTTTATATGGACTCATTAAGGCTAAATGAAGATATTAATCGGTTTTGTTTGTTGGAATTTGATGTTTTTGTGCAATTATGACATAGGATTGAACCTTAGATGCTATTTTGCCTAAGTCTTAGCACTATTCAATGACGATGGTAATGATTGAGATATCTTATTAGAGGTATAAATTAAGATTTAATTGGTTTAAAATCCCACCTACACTTAATTCATGACTTAGAATTTTCACCAAACGTGTGGGGGAAGGAAAATTAGAGTTCTTGAGGTGATTTTGGAAGTGGATTATTCTCTTGTGTTAGATAAGAGTTTCTATGGCTTTAGATTTGTGAAATTGAGGTTATATTTCCTAGATCAAGGAATTTTGATTCTCGAGGAATTTGGGTTAGATTGCTGAAACATTTGTGCTTAAATCATAAATATAAATTTATACTCCCTATTTCTAAATATAAAACTTATTTTGGGAGTCGTATTTGTTCTTAAATATAATTCATCCTTATAATTTTTCTCTATATTTTCTCATATTATTTCTATTATAATTTTTAATAATAAATAATCAAAAAAGAAGGATTATGCAGTTAGAATGTTTTGATAATATCATAAATTTTAACTAAATTAACTAACACTAGATAATGGCTGCCATATTCGAGAAAGGTATTTGGAGCCTGCAACCTGTGTTTCTAGAACAGTTTTTCTATTTACTATAACAAAAAAGAAGAAAACTTTGTTTGGTTACATGTTCTTGAAAAATTGTTAAAAAGAACAAATACTAGTTTTTAAAAACAGAAATCATAAAACACCTCTGCTTATGTTCTCTCAACTTTTTTTTTTCCTTTTGTTTTTTTGATCTCATCTACTCCGATCTTCGACTCTCTCTCTCTCTCTCTCTCTCTCTCTCTCTCTCTGTGCAAGCTGAACCCTAACGCCGCCGGCATTGAATCTCGACGGCTCTTGCCACCGCCGCTCTCAGGTACTTGGACATTCCCAGATTTCTCCGATTGCTTCTCCCTTCAATTTCAATGGCTAAGAAGAGGACATCTGTCGCCATTTAAGTCGACCACACCACACCACTCCTTCTCCTTCTTCTTGTATACAGAAGCTGTATTTAAGAATTATAGGACGGTGTTCGGAAGGGAGCAAGTAAGTTTTAATTTGCACATCTAAGAAGTCATTTGCTTCCTTGATTTAAGAGTTATTTATAATAATTACTAATTTTAGGTGCTTTCTAGCAGGAAGAATTTATGAGAATTTGTATTAGAATTTACGTGAGTAAAATGATATTAATCAAAGATGGAGAATGAGAGAGAGGGAAAAGCAAAGAATCCTCCACCTTAAGCTCAGAACAGGCACCATCGGTGATCTAGACGAAGTAAAGGTATAAAAGGGACGGCGGATGTTCAGACTGAGAAGAACAAGTTCAACCAAAGAAGCTTGGAACCACGGGAGAAGGCGGGCGAAGACAGAGACGGTAAATTCTTAAAATGGCATTTGCCTTGCCATTTCCAACTACTACTAATTGTTATCATTTTAGACTCAGATCAGAAGTAATAAAACACAAAGCAATTGCTTCCCATCAAAATCTAGCATAACCAAGCATTGTACAAGAATTAAAGCAACAAACCTCACAGAGTTAGAACCGATTTACTCAACAGAACTGAACAAAAGTTCTACAATGTTACGTTTGTTTCTGGGTCTTTTTCTGTTAAACACTTCACTTGCTGAAAGAGCTGAGGATTACAGATTACACCAAGGAAATGCAAATATTGATTTCTATAGTCTAGGAATGAATTTTATATTGTGGTGCATACCATTATTCTTAGATCAGGCATTTAACACGTCCTTTCAGTTTAAAGATGCAGGGGGTTTCGAGTATCTGTCGAAAACCAGTGTTTGATTGGGTATTTGATGTAGTTTTGCAATTTTTCTGATTTGAAGTTATTGTTGAAGATACAGAGAAGTCAAAATAAGTCTGTGATACAAAAGCTAAAAGCGACCCAGTGAGATGTATGCCATGTGCTCTGTATATCACCCTTGAAATGCATTTGAATTGAAGATGACGCATTCTTGAGCTTTAAAGAGAGCATTATTGAACGATTGGGAAGCAACCAATTCTTCAGCAAAGAGATTGAGAGCAATAAACAAAGATTCCTATGACCGGTTCTAAGTCTACACCATTGTTTTCTATCCCAAATTCTAAAGCTTTGGGACCAAATTGAGCAGAGATGCCTCTTTTTTACAGTTCATCTTTGTCTGAATTAAAAGAGCAGCAGGCAGCACTGTGGTTGCAGCCTTCACCTCTTTGACCTTTGTGGATGATTGATGTCTTTGGGCACATATGAACTTCTCAGAGTGGGCAGCCTGTAAAGCTGCTTTCTAACGAAAGAAATTTCTTGTGGTTTGTGTCTTTATTGAGGTCAGGTCTTTTCAATGGTTTAATTAGTGATACATTATATTTCTCATAGTTGATATATTGTATTGTACTTGATCAAATTAGATTCTTATCTATGAAATTGTATGATACTTGATGGGCCATTGAGTTAAGTATGTTGGCAAGTTTTCGATCAACATCAACTTTGATCCAAGCTTTGAAGACTAATAGACTTGTACTCATAAATGACGTAATTAGGTGTAGATCTTTGACCAGTCTTTTAGGTGACTCACAAGCCATCATGTTTCCTGAAAAAGGGGCTGCTAGTTTGGAAATGAAACATTCTAATTTCTTAATCTCAAATCTGTGCAAGGAAGGTAGGATAGATGAAGCACGCAAGGTGTTTGACAAAATGGTTGAACGGGATGTTGTTTTATGGACAACTATGGTAACTGGATATATCAAATGTGGGATGATGAAGGAAGCCAGGAGGCTGTTTGATAGAGTGGATGCCAAAAAAAATGTAGTCACATGGACTGCCATGGTTGCTGGTTATATAAGATTAAATCAAATTAAAGAAGCTGAAAGGTTATTTTACTTGATGCCTTTGAAAAATGTTGTGTCTTGGAACACAATGATTGATGGATATGCGCGAAATGGTCAAATCGAGCTGGCTTTAGATTTGTTTCGGAAAATGCCTGAGAAAAACATAGTTTCATGGAATACTATCATAACAGCGTTGTCTCAAAGTGAGAGAATTGAGGATGCATGTAGGCTTTTTAATCAGATGCCTAAAAGGGATGTCATTTCATGGACAGCCATGGTTGTAGGATTGTCAAAAAATGGTAGAATTGATGAAGCTCGTGCTCTTTTTGATAATATGCCTGTCCGTAATGTGGTTTCATGGAATGCAATGGTCGCCGGCTATGCTCAGAATACAAGGTTTGATGAGGCCATAGAACTGTTTGAGAAGATGCCTGAACGGGACACACCTTCTTGGAATACAATGATCACAGGTTTCATTCAGAATGGGAACTTAGACAGGGCCGAAAAGTTATTCAATGAAATGCCACAAAAAAATGTCATTACTTGGACTGCTATGATGACGGGGTATGTGCAGCATGGGCGAAGTGAAGAAGCATTGAAAATGTTTAACAAAATGCTAGCTAATGATGGGATAAAACCTAACACAGGAACCTTTGTGACTGTCTTGGGTGCTTGTAGTGACTTAGCTGGTTTTAGTGAGGGACAACAAATTCATCAACGAATAAGTAAAACAATTTATCAAGACAACACATATTTGGTATCTGCTATGATAAATATGTACTCAAAGTGTGGAGAGTTACATATTGCTATGAAGTTGTTTGATGATGATTTATCAGGCCGAAGGGATTTGATATCTTGGAATGGGATGATTGCTGCATATGCACACCATGGATGTGGTAAGGAGGCAATTAGTCTATTTAATGAAATGCAACAATCTGGGCTCCATGCTAATGATGTCACTTATGTGGAATTGCTCTCTGCTTGCAGTCATTCTGGTTTAGTGGAGGAGGGGTTAAAATTCTTTGATGATCTAGTTAAAAACAAGTCCATCCCAGTCAAAGATGATCATTACACATGTTTGATTGATCTTTGTGGTCGAGCAGGAAGATTGAAGGAAGCTTTTGATATAATTGAAGGACTTGGGGAAAAGGCATCATTATCTATTTGGGGTGCTCTCCTTGCTGGATGTAATGTGCATGGAAATGCTGATATTGGTAAGCTAGCTGCAAAACAGATTTTTAAAGTTGAGCCTGAAAATGCTGGAACCTATTCATTACTATCTAACATGTATGCGTCAGTGGGGAAATGGAAAGAAGCTGCCATCATGAGGATGAAAATGAAGGACAAAGGATTAAAGAAGCAGCCTGGGTGTAGTTGGATAGAAGTCAACAATAAAGTGAAAGTATTTGTTGTTAGTGACAACTCACATCCTCAATTAGAGGAGCTAGACTATTTACTTCTTGATCTACATGCAAAAATGAAGAAAACTGGGGACATGCCAGATGATGATTTATTAGTTCATGTTGAAATTGAGTAGCATGAAATTGTATTCCCTGGAATTTCAATAATCTGGAATGGAAATGAAATGAAAGAAAGATTGTTGGTGCTTGTGATTGAGGTTGTTTAGAGATATTAACAGGCTCCTAACCCAAACAATATTTGCATATAATGGTTATACATATTAAAAACACCATTCTATTTTGACCAATGAGTCAAAAGTGTGATAATTTCCTCTTTCATACTTAAAAATTTATATATTATAAAAGTTCTTACAAGCTGTGTATAAAAAAGTTCTAACAAGCTGTCATATATACATGTATATATATATGGGTGTGTATGTTCTTGGCACTTCCTTTGTTGGGTGGAGCTGCTTTTGGAATTGTCGGTTGTCAGAGCTTTGTGATGATTTTGAGAAGAAATTTTTCCCCAAACTGTATTTATGATCTTGCAGGGCTAACAAACCAATTTTAATTGTGTGTGCGCGTGTGTTTTCCTCTCTTTAACATTCTCACTCTCACTGATACCATTATAGTATGATTTCCTTTTGCAAATGCCGTGTTACTTTTTATTGTAGGTGTGCATTTCCCAAAATAAAATGTTGATACAGACTCCAAGGTTCAAATATTCCTGGTAGACATAACACTTTAATTATTAAATTGACTTCTTGGGTTTAATTTGTATACTATCAGGCCTATTGATCCCATACATATTGATAAACGTTATCAATTTCCAGTTTTAGCATGTTTATTATCCAATAATTTGATTTAAGAGTGATAACCATCACTAAAAACTTTTATATGCTAATGCATGCCACAATGAAAATAATATAGTATAAAATTTCCAGCTAAATTGTATAAAATTCATATTTAATGAATAAGTGACAAGTGTAGACAGAAAGTGATGTATGCATGGTGGCAGTGGCGTAGCTGAAGAGGATAGTTGGCATAGTGCAAGTCACTATCCCACAGCAGAATAAGAAAAGGAGAAATAAACCATTAAGAAGAGCAAAGATCGTGAAGAAGCTTGACTGAGGTCCGTGATCTCTAGACATAAGTAGAGTGAGGCTCAATGAAAGAGGAGGGGAAAGTGAAAGAGTGAGCAAAATTGAGAGTGGGAGGAGAGAATTGGATTTGAGGGGGCGACAGAGAGTCTTGTAGAGATTGAGAAATTAGATGAGCAGTTTTTTTTTTTGGGTGAGACATTGGGAAACACGTGGAGAAGATTTTGAAGGAGATCAAGGGGAAAACGCTGCAGAGTAAGAATTGTTTCCCATATATTCTTTTCCTCGTTCTTTTTGTCTCTTGATGCTCATGGTTCTTTTTTTTTTTTTTTTTACTTTTTAAAATTATACACAATGATCTTGTTTTATTGGCAATCTTCTAACCTTAGATAAAGTAGGAAGTTTCCTTATTTGACTTCATTATGTGTGAATGGAGATTTGGCTTAGCTTATCTTATGGTTCAGTCATACTATGCTTATAATTATGTGGCTCACCGGGCAAATTCTGATATAGGCTTCTGTTTGGGTTCTGATTATGTGGCCTATGTATTCATGGCTAATCTTTTTTTTCAACCATTTTGCACTTGAGTTACACATGGGTGGATATTATTTTTTGAGCCTTATCTCGTGTTTTGGCACTTTACTGAATAAAGGGAAAGTTCTTAGACTCGCAGAGTTGGGATTATTAAAAGGCAATGAAGATCTGTGCAGAGTCCTTTTATGGTTGTGAAAACGGTCCTTAAAGTTTCAGTTTCTGTGTGTATATGGATATATTTTATCTAAGCATCAATATCAATATATCTGTAACAGAAAAATCCCTCGAGTTACCATTCTAACATGGCTCCTCTCAGAGTTGCTGTTCATAGAGCCATTCAAAAATATAAGGCTTCCTTCAGGTTATTAGGTTCATGTGGCTTTATGCATTCTGAATTCATGTGATAAGTTCGATAATTAATGCCTGGAAAAATTGCTTCTTTTCCTTTCCCTCCATTCTATCAAATTTTGAAGAAACTCAGAGAGAATTTGAGTGGGAAACTGAACACTTTATTCCGTCTACCTCAGGTGAGGATTTATAGAGATACAAAGGAGAATTAGGGTTACAACAATCAGACCTATATTTAAGGTAACTAACAGATTTGCACCAGAGAAATTAGATCAGTCAACAAGTTACTGATATCTAGGAACAAACAGAATTTAAATTCAAATAATTAATCTGAATAACTAATCTGTTCCTATAGTTTAGGGATCTTAAATTATGGGATTCTAACACTCCCCCTCAAGTTGGACCATAGATATTGATCATGTCCAACTTGCCTACAAAGTATTCAAATTTTTTCTTGTCTAAACCCTTAGTCAACATGTCAGCCGTTTGTTCCCTAGAAGGAACATATACAAGTTTGATGATCCCGTTGTCTAATTTTTCTCTGATGAAGTGGCGATCTATCTCCACATGCTTGGTTCGGTCATGCTGGACAGGATTTTGAGAGATGCTAATAGCTGCCATACTGTCAGAGTATAGGTTCACTGGGAGATTTGTACTCATACCCAGCTCTTCAAGTACTCTTTTTAACCATATCCCTTCACAGATTCCAGATGCTATGGCTCTGAATTCTGCTTCTGCACTGCTTTTAGCAACCACTGTTTGTTTCTTACTCCTCCATGTTACAAGGTTTCCCCAAACAAATGTACAATAGCCTGAAGTAGACTTCCTATCTTCTTGATCACCCGCCCAATCAGCATCAGTAAACATCTCTATATTTCTTTGGTCTGATTTCTTGAAGAATAGGCCTCTCCCGGGTGAACCCTTCAAATATCTCAACAATCTATAAACTTCATTTAGGTGCTTCTGTTTTGGATCATGAGAGTGCTGGCTGATTACACTCACAGCATATGCTATGTCAGGCCGGGTATTGGAGAGATATATCAACTTTCCCACCATACGCTGGTATCTTCCAATATCAACTGACTTTCCCAGATCTCCCTCATCACTGATTTTATCAACTCTTATGGGAGTATCACTTGGCCTACAACCCAACATTCCAGTCTCCTTCAAAAGATCTAAAACATATTTTCTTTGTGATATGGAAATGCCCTTTTTTGATCTAGCAATTTCCATCCCAAGAAAATACTTCATCTCCCCTAGGTCTTTGACGCTGAATTCACAATTTAGTGCTTGTTTGATACACTTAATTTCATCCTCATCATCTCCGGTTAAGACAATGTCATCCACATAAACTGCAAGTACAGCAATTTTGCCCTTCCGGTGCTTGAAGAACAAGGTATGGTCGCTTTGTCCTTGTGAATAGCCTTGTTGCTTCAAGACTCGTGTAAACCTTTCAAACCATGCTCGGGGAGACTGCTTTAAGCCATACAATGACTTCTTCAACTTGCATACTTGATTGGGTTTCTTGCTGGGAAAACCTGGGGGAGGTTTCATGTAGACCTCCTCTTTCAATTCTCCATTTAGGAATGCATTCTTCACATCAAGTTGGTGCAACTGCCAGTCTAAGTTTGCTGCCAACGACAACAATATCCTGATTGTGTTTAACTTTGCCACAGGGGCAAAAGTTTCATTATAGTCCATTCCATAAATCTGGGAGAAACCTTTCGCCACTAACCTTGCTTTATACTTCTCAAGACTGCCATCTGCTCTGTACTTTGGGGTAAAAACCCACTTACAACCCACTGCCTTTTTTCCTTTTGGTAGGTCTGTGAATTCCCAAGTATCATTATTTCTGAGTGCTTGCATCTCTTCCTGGACAGCTTGCTGCCACTCAGTACTAGCCATTGCCTCCTCAATATTTCTGGGAATTTTAACATCATCAAGTTGTGAAATAAACGCACTGTATTGTTTGGAAAGTGCATTGTAGGAGACAAATCTGTCAATCGGATGCTGAGTACATGATCTGGATTTTTTCCTTTTCGCAATAGGGAGATCAACATCATCTGGAACGTCTTCATTGCTTGCTGGTTTGGACTCCTCAGCAACAGCACCATCAGATTTTTCAGGATCCATCAACAGTTCAGACGTTTGACCCTTGCCTGGAACCTGAGAGGCTGATCCTATCTTGTTTTTTCTAACATAGAATTTTGAAAATCTTAAGGTGTCTCCCCCTGGATTAGACTCTTCTATATTATTAGGCACCTCTTCTGGTTCACTAAGGTCAAATTGGGCAGGTGTGAAGACAGGGATATCAATGGTAGTTTTAGAATATTGATCCAAGTGGTAAGTGTCTCTTAAGGGCCGCAATTCATCATTCCAATTCTCCCCCTGGATTGCAGCCGAGTAGAAAGGTAAATGTTCATGGAAGGTGACATCACAAGAGACAAAAATACGCTTAGTGACTGGATCATAACACTTGTAACCCTTTTTAGATCCTGAATAGCCTAAGAAAAGACAGCGAACAGCACGAGGATCAAGTTTTTGAGTATGATGAAGATGCACATAGACGGTGCAACCAAATACCTTTAATGGTAAGGTGTTCTCAAGATATGGTAGATTGTAGGAGTTATGAAGAACTTGTAAAGGTGTGTGGAAGGATAAAGGTTTACTAGGCATCCGATTTATGAGAAATACAGCTGTAAGAATCGCATCCCCCCAATGATATTTAGGAACATTTGAGTTAATCATAAGGGCTCTAGCAGTGTCAAGGATGTGACGGTTCTTCCGTTCAGCTATGCCATTCTGTTGAGGGGTATAAGAACATGAACTTTTATGAATGATGCCCTTTTCCTTCAGAAAGATGGATAAGTGATTATTAAAATATTCTGTACCATTGTCAGTATGGAGAATCTTTATGTGAGTTTGAAACTGAGTACAAATCATGTTATAAAATTCAATGAAAATCTGACAGGTTTCGGATTTTTCTTTTAGAAGGTAGACCCAACTAACGCGGGTATGATCATCAATGAATGTGACAAACCATCTAGAATTAGATCGATTGGTTGTACGGGATGGACCCCACACATCACTATGTATGGTTGTGAAAGGTTGGGATGCACGATAAGGAATGCTAGAAAAAGATGCTCTTTGATGTTTTGCAAGTTCACAAGTATCACAATAAAAATGAGATCGATCTTTATTTGAACAAAGAGAAGGAAACATCTTTGACATGTAATGAAAACTAGGGTGACCTAAACGTTTGTGCCATAACTCCAATTCACTAGTCCTAGGGAGAGACACTTTATTACAAGAACCAATAATTTCAAAAGAATTTGAGTCAAGATAGTAAAGCCCCTCATGTTCCTTAGCAGAGCCAATCGTCGTCCCCGTTAACAGGTCCTGGAAAACACAATGATGTGCAAAAAAGTCAGTATGACAGCGCTCATCTCGTGTTATTTTACTCACAGACAGCAGATTGCATTTTAATTTTGGAACATGTAGGACATTTCTAAGAGTAAGAGTTTTAGAGACTTTAACAACTCCAAAACCAGCAACAAATGAATGAGATGCATCAGCAATTTTTACACACAGAGGAGACTTAGCAGCGGAATATGATGAGAATAATGAGAGGTCATCGGTCATGTGATCCGATGCACCAGAATCAATAATCCATACATTACCATTAGTGCGATTCCTAATGGCAGCGAGAGCTTTGCGAAAATTACCTCGTTTCACCACTGATGCAGTAGGTTGGTTTGGAGACGGCTGAAGATTAGAAAGTAGCTCTAAAATCTTGTCAAACTTATCTGGTGGAGGAAGGGAAGAATCACCAGCAACTTCTTTTACTGTTTCTGCAATGTATCCACGGCCCTTGCCTTTGCGAGGTTTCCAATCTGCTGGTTTGCCATGTAGGTCCCAACATTTATCTTTAGTGTGGCCCAGCTTCTTGCAGTGATCACAAGTAGGACGAGGCTTCAAGCTATGTTGGTCTGAATAGCGTGCAGCAAGAGCAGAGACCTCAGAAACAGAAGGATGAGGGGCTGGTTCTTCCTTTAGCATGACTCGTTTTCTTGAGTCTTCACCACGGAGAATGGCAAAGGCTTCACGAACGGTGGGAAGAGGAGTTTGGCTAAGTATCCGACCTCGAACATCATCAAAGGAGGCGTTTAGTCCAGCAAGAAGTTCAAAAAGACGTTCCTTTTCAACCTTTTTCTGAAAGGCAGTGAGATGGGTGGCGCAACAAGGAGTATCTTGATTAACAAGATCAAGTTCCTGCCACAGTGTACTTTTGGCAAGATAGTAGTTGCCAAGAGATAGGGAACCTTGCTTTAAATCCCACACTTTGGCTTTCAAATCAAACAAATAAGAGACATTACCATCATCCCCATAAGCTTCCCGAACTGCTGCCCACATCTCTCTGGCAGATGTCATAAACATGAAATACTTCTTGACAGTTGGACCCATAGCATTAACCAGCCACGAACAGACCAAAGCATCATTGGCCTTCCATATTTTCATTGCCTTCATATCTGTAGCCGGGGGAGTAGTTTCACCAGTAACGTGACCTAGCTTCCCACGGCCCTCAAGGGCGAAGGTCATGGATTGGGACCATTCTCGGAAGTTATCTCCTAGAAGCCGTTCAGGAATAATAGACACAGCAGAACTGTCCAGGCCAGCCGCTGACGAACGGGTGGCGTTTGCTCCGAAGGAACCTTCTTGCATGGAAGTCGCATGAGACAAGGGACTTGATCCCTGTTCAGTTTCGGTGGACTCACTCATGTTTGTTTCTTCGGGTGCTCTGATACCATGAAGAAACTCAGAGAGAATTTGAGTGGGAAACTGAACACTTTATTCCGTCTACCTCAGGTGAGGATTTATAGAGATACAAAGGAGAATTAGGGTTACAACAATCAGACCTATATTTAAGGTAACTAACAGATTTGCACCAGAGAAATTAGATCAGTCAACAAGTTACTGATATCTAGGAACAAACAGAATTTAAATTCAAATAATTAATCTGAATAACTAATCTGTTCCTATAGTTTAGGGATCTTAAATTATGGGATTCTAACAAATTTAAACACGCATATTTATATGTTTTAGATTCCTTGTCTGAGTCCTCATCCCTTTTTCTAGATCATGCTCTTACTCTCTCTGTGGCATCTCATCTCTTTCAACCTATCATTTCTATATCAGCTATTGTGTTGAATTCTTTTAGTTTTGAAGATAAATTATTATAGCTATAATTGCTATGCCATTAGTCATGGAAGAAATGAATCTGACTGTCATTTGGTTTATTTCCATTAGGTCTTCAATTTTCTCCTCCGAAATAAGGCTGTGGTGTGGCTTTTCAGTTTTTTAGTCTTCTTGATAAAAGCATAATCCTTAGCTGCGGAAAGTGTCTAGAGGAAGAAGGAACGATTCTAGTTGACAAAATTGTTAGTTTTTTTCTTGTTTTTAGTTAATATGTTTCCCTTAAAAAGGTGTATTACAATTGTTGGAAGAGCTCAAGGTAACAATTTTGTGAGCGATAGGCCTTGACTCAATGTTAAAAGGCACTGTTCTTTGATGTGTAAGTTTTGAGCTCACTACTATGCCTCATTATCTAAGTACCTTTTATTGGCCTTTACTCTGGCATGGAAAAAGCTCAATTATATTTTTGTGACTGATGCATAAATGGCTTCTGCCACAGATATTAATCAACTTCAAAAGTGTATTCTGGATTGTGAAAAATAATGAGCAAACAAGCAACTTGTGGCAATTAGTGCTGGAATATTGAATGTATGACTGCCTCTTTATCTTGCATCAATTTCCTTCATTTGGATTATAATGTGCATCTGTATAGTTAAATTTTGTAAAACCAATGGTTATTGTTGGAGATATGAACGATACAAGTCTTAAGTATGTGAGATGAGATTTTGTCTCGACTTACATGAAAGCGCTTATGATAAAGGAATTTAAACAAGCTCTAAATAAAACTAGCATATTAGACACTGTTATCAAAGTTGAAATGTTGATAGCACAATAGGGGTTGGAGGGTTTGAAGCCATAGGGTGGTGTGAGTATAGCATTGAGACTGATAATATATGATTTTGTACGGATGTCTTAAACAGGAAATATAGATGCATGAGACTGGAGGAATGCCATCTCTGATGGAGAAATTGGTGGAAGCTGACAAAGAACTCCTTAGTGTCCATTTTTCCTTATCAAATTAGAAAATGAGGCTGTAGATTCATTGGCATTCAATGCTACAAAAGGGGTTCTTTAATATAGGATACTATAGGGATCATTTCTCTTGGTGATACAGGTTATTGTTGTTGTTGTTGTTGTTTTTTTTTTTTTTTGGAATTAAAGATGTGGGCACTAACAGCTTTAGGTTAAACATACAACCTCCCAGTTATCAAAAAACTGTCATACTATTAAGCCATAAGGCCTTTAGTCATACAAGGTGTTCTAACATGATTGGTTTTGCTTCTTTTTATTTCATTTATATATTAGTGAGCATAACAATTTTTTGGAAATTAATAAAACCGACAATTTTGGCAAAAAAGGGGTTTTGAGTTTGACAATGTTTGTATGCGCATGGACAATCTTTACTTCTTTATCCCCAAAAGTATCAATAAATTTGCAATTTATAATTTAATACACACACACACACACACACACACACATATATATATATATGAATACAAAATACGTTGTCTCATTTAATATAAAATTATAAATATAGCAATAAAAAATTGTATACACTATAATATATTTAATAAGCTGCTCTTTATATCCATAAATATAGTGAACTTGCAACTATAGAAAAGCATGGAATACTAATTAAGTTGTCTCTCATTTAATATATATTTATTAGAGGGAAAAAAATCTATTCAGTATAAGATGTTTCGATTAGATAATTTATAGAGGGTCTTGGAATGTAACTGTCTATTTCATAAAATGGAAAAGAAGGATCGGAACTATCACCTTGCAGAGATTTCTTAAACTAATATTTGGTCTCATGAATTATGATAAATCCAAGCTGAAACTTATATTGGTATTACACGGAGGGAAAATTTAACAATGTCGTCAACAAGCTTGGGTGAATCATCCATTCAATATCAATGAACATGATGTATTGACCTATTGGATTGTGTGATAAACGATATTCAAGTATTTGCATAGCATGCCAATTCAAGTTAGATAACCAATAAAATCTCAATAAAAGCAAACTAATTCTTTGCTTCATCAGATATTATGTCTGAGGAGTAGATGGTTTGTCACAGATAAAATATGCTTCTGATCTTAAGTAAATACATAAAATTAAAAAATTTGATGAATTATAGTATGTTGTTATTGCAGGAATGAAGGATAGAGGATTATGTTTTTATTTCACCCAAACTTGGGTGCATATTATCAATCTTCTAAGACAATGTTAGAAGAATACGCCATCAATATGTGAACGTAAAATCTAGTCCCACAAAACCGGAAAAATTACTCCAAAATTACACACAACACTAAAACACCATAAAGTTCCTTGAAATCATCAAATTGTTATAGTTACATTTGACTTAGTTGTTAATAAAATTTGGCATATACTTACCAAAATGCTCTTGATACTTTTAAAAAATTCATTCGCCACCCTTGAAGTAATTGCATCGGTGATGTGCTAAATTTGACAAAGGGGAAGTTGGTCGGAATTGAACCTTGGTCCCGTAGTTCATCAAAGAAATATATAACCTTTGAGACACATATCTTAATAGTATAATGCAAGTTTAGTTGTTAATTTTTTAATTTTGCAGTGTCAATTTCAAAAAAAAAAGATCATTTTTAGTTATGAATTTGCTATACTGAAGTTGTCAATTCTAATTAGCTGTGTGTTAGTATAGTTGTTCATCGCCAATGATCATTAGATCAGTTGGCATAAAGCCTCCTTGGTGAGGCTAGTGGGTGTGGGGGGAAGGGGGTTCGATCCCGTCTTTCAGAATTCCCTATGTATCAAAATAAAAAAAGCATAGGTGTCTATCATCTACTTCTCAAGCTTATTTGATGACTTGCTATATATAAGTCGTAACCTGAATTGAATTGCTGGGGTTAACTTGAGTATAGGAAATTGAAAATTTGAGTGTAGCAAGTTTATAATCTCATTAGTTTATTTTAGGTTATAACTTGAGTATATCAAATTGATAACCTGAGTTAGCATGTTATCAACATCAGTTCAGCGTGTTATAAGTTAAACACCAGTAGTTCATAAGTTACAACCTAAGCACAACCAATTGTTAGCTAACCTTAAGGAGTGTCAACGACTAGTTATTCCAGTAGCAAATAAACCTGAATTTATATCTTAAAGAATCAAATTAATCACCTGAATTTTCAAATAAGTGTTATATCATATCAATTGCCAATACAAAAGAACATGCTACAATAAGAATTCAATTCCTAGATATCGGTGCTTCACACCTTATAAATGTGCTCTTTTACACATGAATGTACTAAGATGTGTCATCTAAAAATCCAGTGGTCCAGCTTTAGTTGACCCAGAACAACCACCAGATGTGCCATATGAATTCCCACTTGAACCATCAACAGGAGCTTGATTTAGACATTCTAAAACCAAAAACCTACGTTTTTGCAATTTTACTGAGAATGTAGTGGCTTCAAGTATCAGAGGAACCTGAAAATTGAAATTAAGCCAAAATGATGCTTGTTAAGATAGAATGGAATGAGAAGGGACAAGAGTCTAACTTAGCTTATTTTAAGTGTTTTGCCTAGTACAAGGTAAACATGAGAGTAATTTTATCTCGTTAAGCGTAAAACTGATTTTTAGAAGCTATCCTAAATACCCTGAACAAGGGGAAATTTGAAATTTAACTCCCTCAACTAAGGTCTAATTCCATTATTAGTATATGATCTTTGCACAACTACAACCCTGCATTTGGTGCTTAATAATGCTCTAATTCCAAATGCTTCAGAAAGTACCAGCCAAAATTAACTGCAAGAAGCCACATGATCTTTGACTAAATTTTTGTTCTCAATTCAATGAACCATCCTTCAAATTTTGATGCATTAAAGCAATCACTTGCAGTCAATTTTAACTGGAGATCATAAGTTTAGATTAAAATTCAGAGCTACAGTCACATCCTGAAGTTCCTGGATCAATTTTGTGAATTAGACCTTAGTTATCCTTAAAAAAAAAAGACCCATTTCCAAAGTCTTGGCTGTGTGGAAATGCAGATCCAAAAATAATCACTTCTCCAATATCAAAAAATTGAGACCCAGAGACATGCATGATGCAGACAAGCACTGCACACACTATTAGAAGCTAAATGCTGAAGCAGCAAATGACGAAACACAAGCGTATACCATGGGCATGCACATAGAAAGAGTAAATAAACTAAGCATAGAAATGCACTTTGGACGTGCAAAATAAGGAACAAGTAAGTTGACCTGTGTATTAAGGCGTGCAACTTTGTGTATATTTAAGAGCCCAACCATGTCCTGATAACCAGTAAGGAGTTTTGCCAATTCCTTGTCCTCATCTGAAACAATATAACAATGCCTTTAAGGCAAACTTATCGAAAACTTCAAAGTTCTCACCCATTGAATAATCTCAAGATTTACATAAATGATGACATATAATCAGGCACAAATAATGAAAATGATCCTACGGCTGCAAAGTTCAAACATTCCAAAACATCATATTAAATGTCATATCTGACTTAAAACCTGGAATTGCCCTAACAGATAGCAAGGTATCTGCCATATGTTGCAATCGTTTTGAGCAAGATGGAGAAGGAAGTGAATGTGGAAAAGTTACAACAACAACAGCATTTGAAGACCTGGCCATGCTTTTCAGAGACCTAATAAAGGAAAGCATCTGCCACTCCTGTGATAATAATTGTTACAACGGCAATACAAGAGCATAAAAAATAAGGATATAATACAAAAGAGGAAATCAATTAAATTTTAGAGATAAGAAATACTTACCATGTTCGAATATTTACATTGTGGAGAACAGAATGATTGGATGGCAATACGACCAGCAGGGGAAATGTTACTTTCGATTCTGATTGTCGTGATATAATGTCAGTAAATTCAAAATGGACAAAGATTTAAGTAATTAAGAACGAATTAATTCATCAAAATCTCAAAAATCCCTTGGAACAGTCTTTATAAAAAAATTAAGGATAGAGAAACGTCAAGGACCAGCACCAAGGTAGATCAAATCAACAGAAGTACAATGCTACACACTCAACTTCCAACCAAAACTCCTGGTCATACACAATCCTAGTATCATTATTTTTGTACCGACAATGTTTCCAAATGATGACATGGATGAATAGTTGAACAATGATGACATGAATGAATAGTTGAAAAAATTTCTAACCCCAAACATGTTAAATGGACCGCATTAGAGCTAGAGTTGAACCATCAAAACACCTTGAGAATTGCGCTAAGAATGTTGCACATTGGTCTCGAAGGATAGTAAGATTCGTCAAATCTTTCATACTGACACAGTCTACATGGGCACCATTGAAAAATTGCCTTTCCAGAGGCTTCCGCAAATCAAAATCATTACAATAATCATGCCTGGCACCTGCATTGTCGATGTGAAGTGTACATGCTTAATATTTGTAATGAGTTGACCTGGTGACTCATCTGCACTTATGAGGTTTCACTTTATATATTGACAATTTTGTTCTCCTCAGTTTTTTTAATACAACAACAGGGGGATTCAACTCTATTTTTAACACTCTCAGAGACAAATTGCTGACTTTGTTGTGCAGTGAGAAAACTTATGATAATTGTATCATAAATTGGAAAAGACTTCACTCTCAAAGCACACATACCACCATATATAACTTTCTTTCTTTAAATGGCAGCAATATCATTCGCAGCTACTGGGAAAAATAATTTGAGTGAATAAAAAACAATAACAAAAAAATTTTCTTTATGCAATTTCATAATCCATGATAAACGTAAAAATTCTTCCTTTTGACCATGACAAAAATCATATTATACATGAAACTCCCTAGGAGCATAGTAACTAAGGATAATAAATACTTTTGTACTGTTTGATTGGGACAAACAAAACCAAAAACACCCAAGAGATAACATTAGAGAGAATTCAAGATTAAACAAGCTTACCATTGCTAGAGCTATTATTTAGCTGAGGCTCACCAAAATACTTCTTGTATTGCCAAGCAATTCTCAAATCTTTATCCTGAAATTACATACACAACATGAAGCATAAAATAAAAACAATAATTATATAACAGAATGCAATGAACAAAGTAAGTTACATGATTAGGATCATGTTCACGAGATTTTTCATCTTCAGATGACCGTGGATTAGGCAAAGTACCCAGAAATCCTCTAGGATCTCTAGATGGACTAGCATACAAGAGTGGCTGCTTGTGGACAAGTCCCTGTGACATAAAATTTCTCAATAGAAGCATATGATGAGGTGCTTCAGCATCTTCCATCACCATGACAAGGCTACCCAGAGAAAAGCCACCACCCAAAATTTCTAATTTAGAAAACAAAAGAGTTCTATCAGCAGAGACAACACATGAATTGCATAAATAAATTTAACTGATTAATGTACTCTAGATGGTTTGAAGAAAGTGAGAAAGAGAGGAATTACTGTCTAAATCAGGAATTCCAGATGACAAAAAAGTTGTTCCATTAGGGCCATGCTTAAGTCCAGGATTCTGAGGAGACGTTACATTAGGAACATTGCGAGAAAAGCTACTAACTCGAGTCTTGGTTGCAGACATTGCTTCATCAATTGTCTATATGCGAAACTACAGCAAAGTAGTAGATGAAGGCTAGGCACTGCAACTCCATATAAAGAAGATATAATTTTACAAGGCATGAAAATAGATATCACGATTTGCAAGATACAAGAAAGCAACAAGTAAAATTGAATTGAAATAATTTCTAGAACCAGTAAATTAAAAAATTATCTTCTGTCCAATATAAACCAAAGTTTGATCTCCATTATTTTTAATCAGATATGAATTAATTCTCTCGTAATTTCCACAACACATGACATTGAAAGAATTAGTGCGAATTTGAAATACTTCTGGGGAAACTCAAGAGGTGGCTTTTAGTTGTAAGGATTCCAAGACCACATAACTTAATTGAGCATAAGAGTTTGACTGAGACAAGCTCAAAGTGCAGCAACTGATTTCTCCTGCTGTTTTGGGCAAAGTTAACACAGAAAAGGCGGGGTTTATTTGTGCATAGCAAAATGCAAGAGAAAGATTAAGTTGCTAAATACTGCACTGGTAAAATGATTTCAATCAATGTAATTCTGACATGAAAATCATTGAAGAACTAACTTAGGCGAAGGCTGGTGTTGTAATAGAATAAAATCAAGATGAATATTATCCTAGTTTGCTAATGTTTCAATTTGAAGTAAAATGATTGATTAACCTGGTTTGAAAGGTGACAAAGTGGATACAAAAGGGATGAGATTTGGTATGAAAAATGGATACTTTGCCATTTAAGTGGGACCACATGTTTAACAGGTCATAGAATTAGATATAAATAAATTCTTTATATCATAGGTTGTGCAGTTTTTAAACATAAACATAATCTTAGAACATACAAATGAATACTTTATATGAATTATTAGAAGGGGATCGGACCAATAGGCAATTCCAAAGCCAAGAACTAATGGCGAATTTTAAGAGGAAACAAGCTGCACAAATTGGACCGATTAAAATATCAAAATAGTATCCAAACACTATTCCAAAGCCACGAACAACTAGTAAAATTAAGCAGGAACAGAAAAAACCGCAAGAGAATGAACATTAACAAAACACATAAATAATCATGCTTCAGATACCGTTCAGCAATTGAAGCAATCGAAGGAAGAAATCTTAAGAAAGTGAGCCCAATCGTAAATCATTATACTAGAGCCATTGAAGAAGTAAGGGCACACTAAAACTCAAAAATAAACATCTATCACAAATTCACTGCCACTGAACAACAGAGGGGGAAAAACTAAAACTGGAATGCAGAGAAAACACACATGATTGAAGACCTAAGTGAGAGGAGAGAGAGTGAGGTAGTGAGGATGTCTGAGGGAGAATGAAACAAAGCAAAATTTCTGGTCTTCTGAATACGAAATCGTGAGGGAATGAAATTGTAACAGAGCAAACAGGAAATAATGACGGCGGCGACGATGAGAAGTCAGAGTCGGAAATGAAGAATGCTTTGTTTAAAGGAGTTCGGAGCTTCCTTCCCAGCCCGCAATTGAGCAAATAATAGTAAACGATAGATAAACGACAGTGGGGCTGTAATTATAAGATTATTTTGATTTTTTTAAAAAAAAATTAAAGATGTAAAATTAATCTCTTTAAATTGTTTATATTTATCTTTTTTTTTCAAAATTAATTTATTTTACTTATAAACTAACCTATAATCTAATTACATATGACATATATTATAATTTAGTGATCTAATTTGCTTTCTTAATTTCCACAAAAAAAAAGTTAAAATAATCTTATATTTAGGACCGGAGGGAGTAGTTCAGATACACTGAGAAAAACCCTTAAAATTGGTTAGTGTACCTTGAAGAGTCACTACACCACATAAGAATAAAATCAATACATAATAAATGAAGGGTAAACTTGTACATTCACATACAAAATTTAATGACATGATTTATAAATAGGATCAAAAAGACCTTCTCTCTTTGCCTTATAAATAGAATCAGAGGAGAGGAGTAGTTGCATCTCTTTAGGAAACTAATTATTCCAATTCAATTTTGATTTGGACATTAGGACATGTGTGGTTTTTTACCCTAATAAATGTTTTAATTTTATTTTGTTAGTTTTGATATAAAAAAAATTATTTTATCAACACAATTAACTCATATAAACAGCTAACATTAATAATGCTAATGGTGTGGATAATTTGCCTGGATATTCATAGGTTTAAATTGAAGCCCGTTATCCTTCTAAATTTTAATCATAAACCCTTTATTGTTGTCTTGTCGTGTCTTTTTAACAAAAAACTTGACGTATATATTTATCAAAAAAAAAAAAACTTGACGTATATCCCTGTGCCTTGGACGGACCATCTTATAAAATATGAAGCATGAACTTGAAAATTTAAGAAGTTACATTCTTATGCATGATGTATGGAAGAGTATTACATGATTGTGAGAAATTTAATTTGAAATAAATTGTTTATTTGATATTACAAACTTGAAATTGATGTAGGAAATATTTAAACTCAAGTTGCCGACACAAAATATCTTTAGCATCCAAAATGATATGACAATAAGTTGACCTTGAGATTTCTAAGTTGACCTTGAGATTTCATCAATACAAACACTATAAATCATCATAATTTTGAGATGTACTCAAACAATTCGTGGCAACAAATAACCTAAATAGCATGATCAGTAATTGCAAAAACATGCTTCCATTACAACAACACTTGCTGGTTGATAGGATGTGGACTTCAATTACAACAAAAAGTTTACATCTAGCATTCCTAACATCAATAAATCCATTAGGCGGTTCACGCATTTAGGATAAGGTGTATATTTTGATAGACTCCCCTTATATACTACATTTGTTGTAAGTTTTGTTATTCTTTTGTATAAAAAATGAGCAATGTTCAAAGCACTTTAGGCTATGTTTGGTATGAAGTAATGAGCTGGTGGGAATGGGAAAGGGACAGGGAATGAGCCATTTATGGTGTTTGGTATGTGGTAATAATGAAACCCTAAGATTGAACATTACCACAAATATGGGATTGGACAAACCCACCTTCCCCCTGTAATGTTTTCTTATTACTGGGATTGAAATTTTTGTAGACAAAAGTATCCTTGGTTATAATAATTTTCAAACCACATTATCCCCTCTTAATTTTGTCCTAATTAGATTAGGTTAATATCTTCTCATCACTCTCTTGTTCACCTTACTGCTGCATACCTTGTCATTGTTCCCTCCACACACTATGGTAAATTCCTCCATGTATGTCCATTGCCTCTCACGGCTTCTTCTTGTTTTTTTTTTCTTCTGCTATGATTTTGCCTTTCCCCCTTTCCAATAGATTGATTTTTAATTGCTGTATGCATGTCTGATTTCTATATTTTTCTTTCTTCGCCACCTATGCTGTTTGATTTCTTATGTCTTCTTTCTTTGCCACCTATGAGTGTCTGATCTCTTCTCTATTAATTAGACCCACTTGTTTTTGTTATTCTTTGTGTGTGTGTATATCAATTGTTTTTCAATTTGTTGTCTTTATGTGTAGCTTGCACCAAAAGAACATATTAGTTTCTCTAGAAAAATTATTTTGCAGCAAGAATATTTTTATGTATCAACTTCATTTTCGGACTGCACCAAAAGAATAGTTTTGTAGCAAAAGAACATTGTTATATATGGACTATTATTATATACTTTGTCTAGAATTTATATATATATATATATATCTTGACTTTGTCTTTCATTTTTTTTCACTTTACCGTGTACTCATTCATATTAATGCAAGATCATTGCCTCATGTATTTGGGTTTTTTTTTGAAGAGGGGTATTTTAGTATTTTATGATGGGTGAAGGGTGAATTATACCCATCTACATATATGAAAAGTTCACCTGGCACCATATTAAAAAATGTGGTTCAAAAGTACCTATATATATTACAAAAGAGTTCAAAAGTCTACATTCACGAAAAGTTCACCTGGCACCATACTACTGTGGACAACAAAATTGATGGAGGGAATGGAGAGACCAGAATAGGTGAAATTGAGAGGAAGGATGAATCATCACTTTAAAACAAATTAATTCTTAATTGTGAGTAGAATCGGCAACCATAAAACCTACATCTAGGGTTTCATTTCGTCCATGCCATCCAACAAGGAGCAACTAAGTTGTGATAGTATAACCTCACCAGACCTTCATACTCATCCTCTGGATTGGGTACGGTTGAGTGGGGCCCACAACTCACAATTAACACAGTTAGTAGAAACAAACAGCCATGCCATTTAATATGGTGCCAGGTGAACTTTTTTGTAATATATATAGGTACTTTTGAACCACATTTTTTAATATAGTGCCAGGTGAACTTTTCGTAAATGTAGATGGGTATAATTGACCCTTCGCCCTTTTATGATTTGTATAAGGTTTTAAAATAAAATTAATGCAGTCATTCCCTCCCAATATTGACATGTACCAAATATGATTTCAAACCCTCTTTCCCACTCCCAATCCCACTCCCATTCCTAATCCTACTCCCACTCCCTTAAAATACATTGCTCCGTACCAAACATGGCCTAAGGGTAGTGGTTGTACCTTACTTTTAAACATTTGAAATATAATAAGCAACCCCCCCCCCAAAAGTTTGTCAATTGCATGTTAGACTCTAATATTATAAAGATTAAATTTGAGATCCTTAGAATTATGTATGGACTTTAAAGGTCAAACTCCCTGTTTTTATTGTCTTTTTTTTTAATAATGTATCAAACATATTATTGCCACATTCTTTAAGCTCATATTTTGTATCTAATTTTTTATCGCCCTTTAAAAAAGGTTTCAATTTCTCCTCTATATATACAATTGTAAATTTTCAAACAACTTACTTAAAGAATAAGGGAGTATTAAAATTTTCAAACAATTTCTCCTTATTAGCTAACCTCAATGATTTATTTAAAGCAAAAAAAAAATCAGGCAAAACAACCCTCCATATCATATTCATGAACCTTAATTCCTCAAATCACCAAATCGAAAATCAAAGAGGGAAAGGGTAGAAAATATGTTAGAAATTCTTCCCTAGATGTTTGGTAGCTCAAACATGTATAAATGCGATAGGATTCAACTTAGTTGACTACTGAACACAAATCTGGCAAACTTAGTAACCATGTAATTTAGCTCACAGTTAAACACAATTGTTTAGTTTGCATACAAATGCTAAAAATGTGTTATAGTCTATGTTGTAGCTTGATGTCTCCTAAGGGAATCAAATCCATCATCGCTAACCTATGTGGGGGATGCAAGCTAGATGGGAATAATTACGGCATATGGCACCGTAAAATCACATATGTACTGAAGAACAGGAAATAACTGAGGTCCTGACCAAAGTCTTCCAAGAACCAGATGCAACTGCATCCAAAAGGGACTACGATGCGTTTGCTACCTAGAAAAGGAAAAATCCGCTTGCGCGCATTACGATGTTAGGTGCAATGACTGATGACATCATGTGTTAGCTTGAAGGGCATGCTACAGTCTTCGCCATGTAGGCAGCACTGAAGGAAAAATTTGACGGAACTTTAGTAACAAGGCTGAGAAGTTTAACTGTAAAATTCAACAACCTCAAGCTAGCTCCAAGCACTTTCATCAGGCATCACTTGAGGGCGATGCATAACCTAATTAGGGTGTTGTCTGAAGCCGGAGGAACTATTTCTGAAGAGTAGAAAATCCAAGTTGCCATCAGGTCACTCCTAACGAGTTAGGATACCATGAAGCACACCATCACCCATAATGCAAGCATCAAAACCTTTGAGGATGTAGCTTGTCATATCCAGTTGGAGGATGATCACATGGAAGATGCGACACCAACTAGCCATACCTTTCTAACTGAAGAAAAGGACAGATCTGCTCCAAAGGAACAATCGGGGCAAGGGTAAAAAGTCACAACAAAAGAAAGGTGGACCCAAGCAAAAGGGGAAGAAACCTTTCAAGAAAACCAAAAGGCCAGGCAAGAAGCGTGATCTAGCCAAGATCAAATGCTATGCCTATCAGAAAAAAGGACACTATGCCAAAGATTGCCTTGATCAAAATAAGGTAACGAATAATGTGCCCATTCATTACTCTTTTGTGTCTAGCATTGCTTTATTAATTGAAGCTAATTTTGTGTGGGTTATAGACTCAGGAGCAACCGACCAAGTGAGCAAAGAACGTGGGAATTCCACCGAGTTCCATTGGCTACCAGCTAGAAGCAGATGACTTTACATTGGAAATAATGTGAGGGTAGAAGTTAAAGGCATCGGTACCGATAGACCTTGACATTGCATAATATGCTCTATGCTCTTGAAATCCAGCAGAATCCCATTTCTGTTATTTCTTTAGTTAAATTAAATTTTAATGTTAGTTTTTGTGACTTTGTTGTAAACATTTCAAATAAAGCCTGTGTATTTGGCTCTGGTTATGTTAAAGACGATTTCTTTGTTTTGGAAAATTTAATGATTATTCTAGTTATTGTTATGCAATTAGCTCCGATATACATTATGACATCTGGCATGCTAGATTAGGTCATATTAGTCAAGAGTGAATGACTAAACTAGCAAAAGAGCATTTGCTAGGAAATGTATCGAAAATAGAAATGTCTCTATGTGAGCACTGTCTAGCAGTCAAGAGCACAAGAAAGCCTTTTGGTAAACCAAATAATGCTAAAACTTCTCTTCAAGTCATTTACTCTAATATTTGCGGACTAATGAGTGTAAGGCATGGAGGTGTGTACTTCATTACCTTCATCTATGACTATTCTCGATATGGGCATGTTTATCTGATTTCCCATAAATCTGATGCTTTGAAATGCTTCAGAAGCTACCTTAACTTAGTGGAAAATCAGTTAAGCTACAAGGTAAAGGCCTTGAGAACTGACAAGGGACGAGAATACCTCTCGAATCAATTCAAGGCACTCTACAAGGAAAAGGAAATTGCTAAGCAACTGACAGTCCCCAACACTCCTTAACAAAATGAAGTTGCCGAAAGAAGAAACAGAACCCTTCTTGACATGGTTAGATCTATTATGGCACAAGCTAAACTTCCAAAGTCATATTGGGGGGATGCTATTCTAACCGTCACATATATACTTAACCATGTACCTTCAAATTCAATCCCTACCACACCTTATGAGTCATGGATAGGGCGAAAACCAGATTTAAATCTCTTAAGACCATAAGGGTCAGTAGCCTATGTCCATGTTTCCTCCCATAAATTGGAAAATTGGGATCAATAGGCAAGAAGTGTATCTTTGTAAGATACTTTGAAGAATCAAAGGGATATGTCTTCATTGGAGAAAATGATGACAAATCAGTGACTTAAATAATATCAAGGGATGCAGTATTTATGGAGAATGATTTTCGTGGCAGAGGGGGTGTTGACCGTATAGAACCTCTTTGTGAGGACAGTAGAAACGAGAAGTCAACATATATCCCATAAGTAACCAACCTAAGTGGGAGGGCAGAAAACTCCTCCCAACCTTAAGGAGATTTCACCCAACCACAAGAAGAGAGTCTTGTATACACCCTCTTTGGAGAAGTCAAAGAGAAAAGACTCCAAGGAAACAATTCTCAATGGAAGGATCAATTCTCATCATCAACTCAGAGGAAGACGATTCAAATCTTGTAAGCGTACAGGAAGCGCTACAGGACCTACAAAGGAAAAATGGAAAATGGCCTTAGAAGAGGAAATGGATTCCATGAGGTCAAACCAAGTTTTGGAGTTAGTTTATCTTCCGCCAGGCCGGAAGGCAATTGGGAACAAGTGGGTTCTCAAATACAAAGGAGAGGCAGATGGTTCAACTGACAAACCCAAAGCATGGTTAGTGGCCAAGGGATACACACAAAGAGAAGGTATTGATTACAAGGATACTTTCTCACCGATAGTTCGTTTTAACTCTATTAGATTTATTCTAACTTTGGTGGCAAGTCTAAACTTGGAATTACATCAAATGGATGTAAAGACTGCTTTTCTCAATGAGAACTAGATGAGGAAATCTATATGAAACAACCTGAGGGTTTCATAAAGAAAGGAAGTGAACAAAAGGTTTGCAAACTCTTGAGATCAATTTATGGACTCAAACATCGTCTAGGCAATGGTACTTGAGGTTTCACAAAGTAGTCACCTCATTTGGATTCAAAATGATCGAACAAGACCATTGTGTGTGCATCAAATGTGTTGGAGGAAATTTTGTTATATTGTCTCTTTACGTTGATGATATACACTTGGCTGGATCAAATCTAGGAGTTGTTAAAAGGGCACATTACTCAAGCGCAGTTAGCAGCCTGATGTAAGCCACGTTATGTACAAGGCCGGACATTTTTTTGGAGTTGGGCTTATGAGCCGCTTCCAATTAGACCCAGGAGTTAAACATTAGGAAGCTGTGAAGAGGATCATGAGATACCTAAAAGGAACTATGGACTATGAGTTATGCTACCAAGGAAATGGGTTGCTCTTGCAAGGATACTTTGACGCTGACTGGGCTGGAGATCTTGATGAGCGTTGTAACATCCCAAATTTGTAGATAATTATTAATTGTGATTTTAAATGGATATTTGAATATTTAAGCTGATTTTTAATGGGTTAATTAAATTCAAGAGAAAGAATATGAATAATTAACCATTATAGAAAGAATAGGAGATTTAAATTTTGAAACTTCCTAGAATCTAGGAATTTTAAATATTTGAATATTGTAAAATAAAAATATTTGGATATGGCTTAAAATTTAGCTGATTGTGTGAATTTTAAGAAAGTTGTATGTTAATATTTAAATTTAAATTTTTAATGATTGAATAATGTTAAAAAAAATAATATATGAATATATAAAAAAAATTGGACAGAGGAGCACATGGCTCCCCCTTCAATTAAATATATATATATATAAGATATTGAAAGAGTGAGCACATGGCTCCCCCTTTCATATAGGGATAATTCCAAAAAAAGACTCTCGAAATAGCAAAAGGACACTTTGATACACTGAATTTTAGAAAGGACAAATCAGTACAACTGACTGAAGTGTCCAATGTAAAATTAAAAGGAAAAGTCAAAAATGCCCTCAAAGATCTTCCTCTTCGTTACCAGAATGGTAAAAGGGAATAACAAATTCTATTAAGGGAATACCAAATTCTTCCTCTTTATTACCAAAATGGTATAAGAGAATACCAATATAGTTAAACCATATTGGTAATCCTTAAGCCAAATTTGGTATTCCCTTATAAGAATTTGGTATTCCCTTATATCATTCTGGTAACGAAGAAGAAGATCTTTGAGGGTATTTTGGATTTTACCTTTTAATTTTGGGTTGGACACTTCAATCAATTGTACTGATCTGTCCTTTATGAAATTCGGTGTATCAAAGTGTCCTTTTAGTATTTGGAGGGTCTTTTTTTGGAATTTTCCCTTTCATATAAAAAAAAAGAGATATATATGATATATCTCATATATGAGCCGTGGGGCCCATGGAACAGAGGGTTATTAGATACCCCTAAACCCTCTACAAACACGCACAGTATTCAGCAAGAAAGAGAGAGAGAGAGAGAGAGAGAGAGAGAGAGAGAGTTGACGGCGTTGGGCAATTAATCTGCCTTTTATTGCTATTTCAGTCCAAATTACATCTTTAGAGAGTATTTTGGTAAGTAAAACTACTTCTGTTTACAAAACTCTTTTCATAAAAGTTTTTCTACTCATTTAGACCTTTCTAATGAACAAATTCCTGAAGTGAATATAGCACAATTTTGAGTGTAGGTTTAAAATGGGTGTTGATTACTGACAATAAGTGACCATAAAATTGTTAAGATAAATTAATAGGATAATTTCATGGGTTTAGATATATTTATTGGGTGACCTGAGGATTTAAAATAATTTTTGTAAGTTAAAAGTTTAGGGTTTGGTCTTGATTTCAAGGATCCAAATTTGTAACCAGAGTTTTATATTTTCAAGAAGATTATTGAGTGATGACTAGTGATTTTTTTTTTTAATTATGGAAATTCTTTATATATTAGCTAAATTGAATTTTGGCATGACAAAGTTTTAAAAATGTGGGGATTTTGGGTGTATTTTGAAGATGAGCATTGATAACTGATTTTGGTGATTTAAGAGAGTTCATTGAAATTAAATGAATGTTTCTAATACCTTAAATTGGCAATTCAAATTTTGGTCTTACAATGCTTTGAAAATTTGACTTATAAGAGAGGCTTTAAACTATAATTTTGTTTTGGGTGATCCATTAGTTATGGTAAGCTGAATTGTGATGGTGGATAATTTTTAGTTTATTAAATAGTGATATCTTGAGTTATGGGGGGATAGGTACAATTGGAGTATAAGGGTGAATATGGCATATTTAGGTCAAGTGTGGTAGTAGGCCCTAAGATTAAAAATTGGGTCTTAGGCATTATTTTGTATTATCGAGTGATTAACTCGGTTTGGTTGCATGATTGGTTGTTGTAGATTTTAATCCTGGTTCGTAGAGCACCGGGATAGCTTTTGTGGTAATACTTAACTACTCCATAAGGTAACCACTTCCTTGTCTCTAATTATTATATGATGAGTCGGTAAACTCCACTACTGGTTGGTTATGGAGCTTGGGCTAGCATGCCATACTAAATGGGTAACGATGAATATTTATTCCACCACTCTATTATGTAGAAATAGTATGTAGTGGATCTTGTTTGATGTGGAAATTGTATGCTGATAAAGATCATTACTATATGTATGCGTGGTCGCACTTGAGTATGTATGGTTAATTGTGGTAGATGACATGTTGTATTTAATAACCAACCTATAAAAGCATTATCATTCTGTTTGAAGTAACATGTATATTGTTGTTTGTTGGTATTGGCGCTTGGTAAAAGTTTTGTTTCACCCCCTTCACGTGATGAGGTGCCCGAAGGCCATCGGGTTACCTTTTGGGTTTATGTCCTGTAAGGACTTACTAACAGTGAAGTCTGGTTTCATTGGCTTTTGTCGGGCCGTGGAGTCTGGTTTTAGTGGCTAACGGTTAGAGGATTTTGGTTCCATCATATTTTGTGATGACGGTGAAGTCTAGTTTCGGTGGCTTTCGTCGGGCACAAAGTGTGTGTTACCCTCTTCGGAGGATTATTTGCATAACTTGTAAATATTTGGTGATGTATGCAAATCCTGGTTGTATTAATGTTCATATATGGTTTCATTCTTTGAGTATTGTGGAAAGTAATGATACATGTAATAAAATTTTATTATTGGATGTTTTTCTTTTGTATTTGTGATGTGTAATTATTGTTAAATGCTCCACTTAATTGTATTAACACACTCTTATGCATGTAGACAGTATAGGAAGAATAAGTATTACTAGGACTTTGTCTCATTTGGTTACTCTTCAGTTTCAGTCCTAACTCGAAGGGTAGACGGAAAGGAAAGGAGCCAACCCATCCTCATTGACTTGAGGTTGTTGCCTCATTATTTGGGATATCATGTATATTGACACATACTATAGACTAGGCATGTATGAATGTATTTTCCGCATTTTAATTATTATTCTGGACTATATCTGTTACTAATTTTCTGAGACCGGTCCCCTTCTGGCATCTACGGTCGGATGCCTTATATTTGTGTTATTTTGCTGATAGTCCATATTTTAATTTGGTACCTCGTTTCCATTTTATCGTGGATAAAATTCACTTTCAATTACTAGTTTATTCCTTATAACTATGATAGCTCATTTTCTATCATAATTAGGCTTTATAAATGACTGAACTCTTTTGTTTAACTACGATAGGCTTTTATTTTTGACATTCTTCTTTTTCTATCGTAGTTAACCCCTATTAATACTGCCAAGCTTTTAATAACTATGATAGTCTCTTTTCTAATTTAAGTTAACGAAAATTCTTTCCTAACTACGATAGACCTTTCGGTTTTCACAATTCTCTTTTCTATAGTAGTTAGTACCCTATTAGTGTAGTGTTATCTGGATGCAAAGGATGGTTGTACATATTTAAAATTTAGAGGATTTTACAAACGTCACTCAACTTCAGGATACGCATTCCTGCTGAACAATGGTGCAATCTCTTGGAGTAGTAAAAAGCAAAGATATGTGTCGTTATTCTCAATGGAAGTAGAGTACATAACATGTTCTGCCGCTGTCCAAGAAGCTGTGTGGCTCAAGAGATTATTGGAATGTTTAAGAATAAACTACAAGGATGGGAGTCCAATCTTGATTAACTGTGACAATCAAGCAGCAATTGGATATGCTAAAGATCCTAAGTACCACGATAGGACTAAGCATATAGACATTAAGTACCATTTTGTTAGAGATATGATTGCTAAGAAGCAAGTAGTTATTCAATACTTAACCATCCATGAGATGATAGCAGATCCACACACAAAGCCTATAGCTAGAGAAACATTTTTCAAGCATGTAAAGGCGTTGGACATGCTTCAAGCATGATTCTTATATTGAACACTTTTCTCTTTCAATGAATAATACATTTTCCCTTTGTTTATTGTTTGTTGTAACATTAGGGTCTAAGTATGAAAAACTTATAATGTCATACATGTTTAAAGATAAGCTTACTCACACAAGCGACCTCCTCACTATGAGATGTGAGGAGCAACATATTCAATAACCACCATGAGACGGTGTCAAAAGTTATTAAGCTAAGCATAAGTCCATCAAAAGAGTAGATATGGTTCAAAATTCAATCTAAACCATAAAACCTGTGGCCAGACATGGAACTATTAACAAGACGTCAAAGGTATTAATGTGTTCCAATACATATGCTAAGTGTATGTGAAGCTAAAGTCTGCACGGTGTTATATTAGAGAAAATGACATGCACTAATACACCATAGCATGCAATTCATACTGTATGTACATATTGAGATCCGCAGTATAGGACATAGATGGAAGATCCCTATTCCATTATAGTGTGAGTCCCAAAGAGGTACAAAAACTTCTCATTGTGCCCTCAAGACTTAGGCAAACATCACAATGTTTCGTCATGGTGTCGGCTACTCTTATCTATATTCAATGATCATGAATGATTCGATTTAATGGATCAAGGTTGGGAAAGCGATCATGATAAACGTGAGTGATGTTTAGTCAAGAGGAAGGTTTCTCCAGAGGTACACAACTACAATGATGTCCGAGACATGTCCCTCACAGAGATATTAAAGAATAGCCAGTGAGTACGGACCACATATGCAATAAGAGGCAATATGAGTCACATTAAGTCGAGAGGGATCATATTTGTCATTGGAAAGGTATATGGAAAGGCCTAGGGCATTTGAGGCAATAAGTTTCTTTTTGCAGGTAAAATAAAGAGCGTTCTTGTGTGTTGGTCTCAAATCGGAGATTTCTAACACACTAATGCTAGACTCGGAGATGTCATGCCCAAGTGAACACGACTAACATCAAGTATAAAGCATGATAAAATTAAAAGGATGCAAGTTGACTAGCCCGTAAAGTGTGAGTAGGAGATGTTGAAATATCCGCCCTTTAAGGGCTAAATTAATTAATTAATTAATTAGGAATAATGAGTTATTCTTGATTAAACAAATTGATTAATTAAGATAATTGATCAATTGGCTAATTTGGTTAGCCATGGATCTTTGAATGAGTCCTGCTTATTTAAATAATCAATTTGATTGATTTTAAATTAATTGATTGGCCAATTAAGTTTGGCATGAATTCATACAAATGAAAAATATCTAAACAAATATTACTATGCATTTAAATAATATAATTAAATTCAGATATTTGATTTTATATTATTTAATTAATGGCTGAAGGATATTATCTTAATTAAAATATTCAGTGAGATAAGTTAACTGACCAAGTAAACTTACGTTGAGAAAAGTTCTCAACTGCACGTTTACCTCATCGTAACTTTTGACTTACAAGGTCAGCCTTGGCCATTTATTATAAATAGGAAGACATGTATGTCAGAAAAATATAGAAGTCGACAGATTTAGAATTTGTGAAATTCTCTAACCACCCTTGTTTTATTTTGCATGGTGTTTAGCTGTGCCAATCCCACCTAGACTTTAGTAGTCCTTTTCACAAACAGACTATGAGATAAGACGGAGCCTCCAACATAGGTTTGCTTCTCAAATCTGTATCTTAATTATTTATTTGATATATGCTTTATAGAATTTTATTTGTATGAAAATTCCAACAAAAAATTAGGATGTTACAGAAATAATTACTATAATCCAATACACACAACAAACTCCACGATCTTATTAATGGAGAGACTATAGAAAGGAGGAAGAAGGAATGAAGCGAGCTAAGGAACAAGCACCAAATTGTGAGAGTGAGGAAAGAAGATTATTGCATGCAAATTAAGATATGTGAAGAAACCCTCTACTCTCACATGCATTTTAACATGACTTGACGAGGAAACAGGGAAATCAAAATCTCTGTTTTCAGCTAATATTCTCAAATGATGGGAAGGGAATACTTTAGAAAGTAAATTGCTTCTTTTTTCGTTGAACAAACTAATGGGAAATTTTGGACAGGTCCACATACGAAATGATTCTCACGGAATTGTTTCTTTTGTCTTGTTAGCGCATGGAAGAACATGTCACTAAAAGACAAAATGGAACTTGTTCAAACACTGGACGAGTTCGCTCTTCATAGAGTCAAGGTTAAGAAGCCATTCAGAAGAGAAGCCTCATAGATAACATAACTTGTACTTGTCTATTACGACACAAATATTCAGTTTTGCACGAAATAATGTACAACAACCACAAAACAACTCAAATAGAAAAGCAATCTGATCAAATTTAGATGCTGAATAACTAAGTTTTTAAAGAAAAATCTTTAAATATTTGCCTGACATGATAAGGAACAAATGTATAAAACAGTTCATGAAATAAAATCCTGAAAAATAATTATTTGGCTCATTGGTCTAAATTTATCACCAAATATTATAAAGAAAGAAAGAATTATCTTTACAAGAGAGGGTCTAACATTCAGAAAATTATTTTAAAATTACTTGTGACTAAATTAAATAGCCAGAACTTGTCTACCTTTATTACATTTTCAACCCAACCATCTCAAGCATTACTTAAGATGCGCTCGGCTTAATCTCTGCTTTATTTTTCCTGATATGTAAGTACCCAAATGCTGCTTTACGTGTAGATAAAAATTTCACTCTCCTTCGAGAGGCTTGGGAAGCAATAAGCTTGAAACTTTGCGGCAGTTCCTGGTGATATTATTAAATGCCTAGGATGGTCCTGTACGATTAAGAAATAGCAACATGTCATACAAGCAAATCAGTACTTGAATCCATTTCGCTTGAACATCAATCACAAGATTAAGATATTTAGAAGGTGAGAGTCAGTGATGAATGAAAAACAGGAGATAAGTAGAAACCAACCCATGCATATTCTCATTTTGCACAGATTGCACTAATAAATTGAAAGCCTGAAATCGGCACCAGACTACCAAATGGTAGCCCATATTCTTGATGGGACGCTTAACTCATTTATGTCCCTACTTAGACAATGTATGACGACAGAATATTGAGAGGAAAAATGTTTCAGATCATTTATTCTCTAGGTTACAAGGGTATTAAAACAAGTAGATGCAGTAAAATTAATAAGTTCAAAAAAATCAATTTTCAATCCCTAAGAGCTACTGACAACATTAAACTACTAATTACATCATTTAACACTACCCCTCAAGCTAGTCAATGGATATATCCATTCTCAGCTAGGAAACTAAGTTCTGAAAGAGCTCAGTATATAATTCCTTTGAGAATACCTACCAATTGATAATCTGAAAGGACAAATAGAGTATATAGATCACGCTACTTTCCAACTTCTCTTTAATAAAATGCCGATCCATTTCAACATGCTATGTTTGATCATGTTGGACTGGATTATGACCAATGATGGTAGCTGACTTCTTGTCACAACTCACAATAGATCTTCATTGGCCTTTCCCAATTGATCTTCAGGTTTGACAGAATAATTTTAATCCATTACAACTCACCAATTCTGAGTGTCATGGCTCAAAACTAAGTTTCAGTACTGTATCTAGATACCGCATTCTGCTTCTTGATTCTCCAAGCAATAAGATTTGAACCAAGATAGGTGCATAAGTCTGCTATAAATTCCATACCATCAACATTCCCTCCATGGTTTGCATCATTGTATGCTTCAATTGTCAGTCCATTTCAAATTGAGTCTGTATTTATTAGGATTTACTGGTTTATTTTCTTCCGATTTTTTATTAATTGTTCATTGTTCCATTATGAATGAGATAGAAATTTGTAGGAAGCCAGGCCAAGCTCAAGATTAACTGCACGTGGGCAATGCTCCTGGGGCTATTTAGAGGTCTTTGAGTAAGATTCTGATTCATGCTTCTTAATAGATTTTTATCTTCAGAAGATTCTGACATGGATCAAGAATTCCATTCCATTTAATGGTGTATACCAGTAACACAGATCCATCTATCATTCTTGTTCTCTCTAAACTAAAGGTTAGGCCACACGTTGGTTCCATTCAAAGACAGCCTAATTACTAATTATATAAGTCTAAAGAAAGCATATCAGAAACTTTGAACATATCCTTAAAAGGCCTGCCATTACTTAGTGGAATAGTTGTGGTAAAATTCAAAACATCATGACAAGAAAGATTAGAAAAGTTTTAACGACATAGAAACTTTTCAAAGCTAAATCACAACTCCATTAGTACAAAAAATTCTTCAAAGTTCAAACTTGAGCTGTTTTTGCTGCAAATTTTCTAATGTTTTGCACCAACATTAGAAATTCATTAATTGAGCGATTTGCAGCTATAAATTGAAAAGATACCATCTTATTTTGAGCCTTTATATATACTTCATATTAAAATTTCATGGCAAGATCACATCTACAGAGGTCCAGAATTCAAGAGTATTATCAACCACAAAACAAATTACCTCAAAAATTTAATTTACTGATGTTCAAGTTCTGACCAGTACTTCAGAAGATCATTTATGGAGCTTATTCTATTAGGATTCTTACCAAGTTATATATGCTAAACCTCAAATTCAATGATTCCCTAAACTAATGTATCACTGTTTCTGTAAATTTTCACATCAATATAATTCTTAAAATATTCCTAGGCTCACTAACCATTTACAACTGCAGCCAAAATATCTCATACAAATTACATTCCAAAAGCAAGGAGATCACGGTTTGAATGTTTCTAAATCATAAAAGGCCATTGAGATCCAAAATCTCTTGATTCAACTAGATAGAATTTGCTTAGATTCCAGCCACACTTGGGCGGAATGAACCAACCCCGAAATCTCATGTATAACTTTTGAACGGAATCCCGAAATCCTTAGAGAATGAAAATCAAAGCAAATAGAAGATATTACAGTGATCTTTACTGAAGAATAAAAAAGGGTAGAGGGTCAAAAATACCCATAAACTTTTCTTGAATGTGCGTCTGGCACCATGAACTTCTTTTTGAGTGCAAAATACCTATTAACTTTTTTAAATGGGGCAAAAATGTCACCACATTAACTAATGTAACTTTTAGTCTTGTGGACCCCACACTAGTTTTTAAATTAGTGTTAAGGGCCAGAAATACTCAGGAACTTTTTCCAAATGTACATCTAGCACCATGACCTTTTTTGATGCAAAAATACCCATAGAATTATCTAAATGTCGCAAAATGCTGCTAAAGTACTGATATAAATTTATTAACTTTTAGTTTAGCGGTCCTATTGTTTCTAAATCTTAATTTTTAAAAACTCCACATTGTCCCTCTTTCCCTTCCCCACCCTTCCCTGTCAACCACCACCACCTCAACCTCTTCGCCTCCGTCAAGTAATGCCTTTGATGATTAGAATCTATATATTTAAATTAGTCTTTGTGACGGAAAGCTTAAAAATATTTCAAGTAAATGATGAAGAGGAGCATTCCATGTGAAATTAATTTGTGGATAAAACTTCAACCTCACATCTACCATGGCCGATAGGTGGAAAGGGAGAAAGGGTCTACGGAAGGGGAAGGGGGAGGGGGAGAAAGGGGAGAGAGAGGGTGTGGAGCTTTTTAAATAATAATTTAAAAATAATATTGTACCACCTAAATTACTAAAAAGTTGGTGAATTTTACATTATTTAATGGTGATGGCCTTTTTGCCAAACTTAGAGAAGTTTATAGGTATATTTGCACGTAAAAGATAATTTATGGTGCCAGACGCATATTAGAAAAAAGCTCATGGTATTTTTTACCATTAGGCTTAATTTAAAAACAATGGTGTGAGCCCCCAAAAAACTAGAAGTTAACGGAATTTTACATTAGTTAATAGCGGGAGAATTTTTGCCCCATTCAAAAAAAATTTATGGGCATTTTGCACCCACAAACAGTTTATGGTGCCAAAAACACATTTGGAAAGAGTTCATGGTTGTTTTTAACCCTTAACCCATAAAAAAGTACATAACCTACAATTCCATCATTTTCCACAAGGATCAATACCGAGCAAGTTAATTAAATTTGTTCTTCCCACTGATTTGGACCAGATGCATCAATTATATGAATCTAAGAAAAATATTCATGAATATCACACTGGTGGAGCTAATAAGAAGGAAAACAGAAGTATTTGAAGTAGAGGAGATTAAACTTTTATCTTCAACAAATCTTTCACGCTCAAATTTTTCATAATCCAGAAATATGCATAACAACAATGCAACAAAAATTCCTTCACCTTTTCTCATCTGAAACAGCCTATGCTCCCAAAATGCTTGATCTTTCAACATAGTAAAACAGAACCAAATGGTGAAACTAGTCAGATAGAAGTTTACGAGAGAGTGGCAATATGAAGTTCATATTAGTTTGCAGACAAGAGGAAGAAGCATGAAACTCCATAGTCATTGCTGCTCATGTTTCATGCACCTTAGTTTGGGTTTTCAGAATGTGAAATAAAAGAGCGAAGCGCTGGAAATGACAATTGTACAGTTGGGAGAGGGCTTGACCTTAGAGGTAGAGTTAGCGGAAAAATATTTGACAAATGGTCCAATTTTTCTTTATTAATATTATTTTACCTAAAAAGTGCGAGTTTAACATTTAATAGTTAACAAGACTTGAGCCAAATAAATCTGTGTTCAATATATTTTAAAATTAGCTCTGCCTAACTTGTTTAGCTCAGTCTTTTCCAGTTATTTTTTCTCCTAACATTAAACAGTAAGAGTATACTCTCTACAAAAATCTTCCTACTCATAAACATATTGATTATGTGGTAATAATTCTTCTTTATCAGCATATAGTATTTAACCAAAATACCAACATTTGTCTATTTTTAAATTTTCCCTTAATCTCTTCAGGCCAACCAAAATACAAAAAAAAAAAAAAAAACTTCCCATAATCAAATCCTCAAATAATAGAAAAAAAAAAAATTAAATTAGTTTCTCCATTTACAGTTATTCACTGCAATAAATTACTTATATCCCAGCTAAGTTAGATCGTTTTTTACTTAATTACAAGATTAAGATGCCTAGCTCACTAATCCACATGAATAAAATCTTGAGATGTGAACAGATAATTGTGCATCACATATTTTTAAGGCCACGTGAAAATGATTTCTTGTGTAATCAATCGGCTCACATGCAGATGTAGGATTGGGAAATTACAAGAGAGAGCAGGTCACACACTATACCTTGTGATGCATTTATCCAAAAACTCAGGAAATGGGTGGGCATGCAAAAATATACAACAGAAATCAAATTAACATGGATAATGAATGGCATGTGATTATTAGAAGAATGAAAATGGTGTACCTTGAATCAGTTTGTGGATGTCTTTTCATTCTTCATAATCTTATGGAATGAATTGGAGCGGTCTTCTTCAATCATTTCTCGCAGTATGTCATCCTCAATCGTTTCTGCTCGCCATCGGGAAGGGTCCTGCACAAATTCTTCACTAAAAATCATGCTGGAAACCCACTCTTTCCAAGTGGTTCTTTTATATTTATCTTCCTCCAATGTTCCTGTTGCCAGAAGCTGGTACACATAAACCATCTTCTGCTGACCAGGACGAAAAGCACGTGCAACAGCCTGTTTTGTCTTGGATGGATTCCATTCTGAATCCAACAAAATCACCCGAGAGGCTGCTGTCAAACTAATGCCTTCAGCGCAAGATGAAATTGAAGCAAGAAGTATCTTTGATGCTCCATTAGGATCCTCAAACTGATCCATTATCCTCCCTCGTTCAAAGAGCTCTAGCTCCCCAGTAAGAACTAAGACTTCTCGACCTCTATACCATCCAAAGAACTTCTCAAATAGTTCTGCAAATAACCTCACAGGTGCAATATTATGGCAAAACATTAGTACCTTCTCATTCCTGACAACGCGATAGATCAGACTCAAAACGAATTTCACTTTTGACCCTTTTTTTAAATCATACTTCCATTTCTCTAGCTCCATCAATTGCTCTATAGAGAAAAACTTTTCAGCACATACGGCTGTTTTGATTAACCAAGGATGTATTGATCCAAGGGTTATCAAAAGCTCTAACTCCAAAGGATATCCATTGCATGCATACATTTTCTTTTGGAGTTTATTCAAAATCTCACGCTGTATATCAGTAGTATTCATTAACAATGTATAGATTTGTAAACCAGGAAGATCCTCTGAATTCCCATTTTCATAAACATCTATAAAACTGCTGGTCATCTTTCTCAACTTGTTCAGACCCTGCATTTGCTCCTTTTTATCACTTGAGTCAACTTTTTTGGCAATATTATCCAAGAAGAATTTTCTAGCTCGTGACTCTATTAAATGACGTGCTTTTCCTGCTCCTTTCATTTGTCTCTTATATTTAGGGTCCAGCTTTTTCAAAACTTCAAAAGCAAACTTTGGTCTGGCCAAGCAAAGAGTATTGAAGTATTCACAGAAATTGTTCTGAAACAATGTACCTGAAAGTAATATTCTCAATTCTGTCTGTACTTTCATCAAAACTTTCCTCAACCTTGATTTTGTGCTTCTAGGATTGTGCCCTTCATCCAGTATAAGAATACCAGGACTTTCCCTTAATACTTTAGCCATGTACTTTCTGTGAGAAAACTTTGAATCCTCTCGCATCAATGTTAAAAATGAAGTATAACCCATGACTAGAACACTCGGGTGTGCATGCCACTTTTGTATCTTTTCCAGGCAATCCAAAATATGCTTGACATCATCAGTAGGCTTTGGACCACCATGAAAAACCATGTTATTCTGCTTGAACGCTCGGTAGGTTCTACGACCATGAATTAGATACACTGGAATTGGAATTTTCCATTTAATAAATTCTTTATACCATGTATAAAGCGTTGTCTTTGGAGCAAGAACCAATGGCCGCTTTCCTGGGAATAACTTCAAGTAGCTAACAAGAAATGCAATAATAAGGAATGTTTTTCCAGCTCCAGGAGAATGAGATATCACACAACCACCTCTTTTTCTGGATGCTGCCTCCATAAGTGTTGGGTCCACAGACCCAGCAATATTTTTCCAAAGAAATTCAAAAGCTTTTTTTTGGTGGATGTGCAACTTCCACCTTAGTTCAGGAATTAATGCCCATACATTATCATTGTCTCCAGTTATAGGTTGATCAGGCAAAGCATCAGTCAAGAAAAGATTAAAACCATCATTTTCATCAGCCTTTGGCTCTGGTTCTGAACCTTCTCCACTGTGTTGCTTCTCCTCATGGTGCCAAGTTGAACGTTCCAACTGACATATGTGACAAATTGTCAGGTACTTGCTCAGCAAACATAAATTATCTAACCAGTGACATGAGATTATATGATGGAATACAAGAATGATATATATTTTGAGGACACCTCCCGTAAACGGAAATCTTTCTTTTATTTTTTTTATTAATTTCTGATTTTACATTATTTAGCCAGTGGGCTGTTTAATCATTAGATTTATTAAACAGGCCACAAAAGGGATGTTTCATTCACTAGAAGGAGGCCTTTATTTTGTTTTGTTTCTGTTTCTATTTTTTATCCCCCCTCCCCCAAACCCCTCTGTTTCTACACCTCTTCCTCCTAAATTTCCTCTGTTAGCATTACTACAAGTGTGTGTGAGTGTTTGATGCATCATTATAATCATCATCAGCAACTACATACCTTGATGGAAAGAGCATCAGATATCAAAGAATAAAGAAACCACAAGATTCCTTTTGGGGGATCACAGTATTTAATATATGATTGATTTTACAAAAAGAAAACACCTTCCTAATGTAAGTTGTGTCCATCTTGATGAAAAGTTAAAAAAAGAAACTACGTTAAAACATATTTAGTCAAACTAACACGCAAATGCAACAAAATATTTCAAAGACTTACAAATGGTGGCGAAATATCTTTGATCTCTGTACTGATGATGCCACATATGACACAGTAAATTCCGATTTCTTCATTCATTCTATAATTATGGCAACAAAGTGAATCGGTTTTTTCCCATGCCTCAGAATAAACTGCAGCACTTGAACCCTGATAAGATAGCTGAACTGTATTAGCTTTAGAAAAGATCGTGAATAAAATAAAAGTGTCAACAAATAATAATAGAATTGGGCTAAGGCCTCTTTGTGACCAGAAAACCAAAATATTTTAATCAAATTCACCTCCCCCACCTAAAATACAGGAAGGGGGAAGAAGGGGTGGGGAGAGTAGTAAATGGCCAAACCTCTGTGTCTCCTTCAACATAACTTGATGCCAATGAAACTTCCATTTCTCTCCACAATATATCCAGTTCATCAGTTTCTTCCTCATCCTCTATGTGGGGTTCCTTTGTTTCCCTCTTTTGTCCTAAGTTACTTGTTTCCTTGAATTGTATCCACTGCTCAGTAATAGGCGGCTCTGCTTTGGATGGTTTTGCATTCATATTCTTTAAATATGAGTCTATCAATTCCTTGTAGGCCCCTGCACTTAAGGACCTAGCTTTATAAGTTCTTTCTTCATCAGATTGTTTGACTCTTGAAATTGTTGAATGAAATTTTCTCCCTTGAACCACTTTATTGGAATTTATCCCTTCCCACTTGCCTTTAAAATCCATATCATCCAAACCAACTGAGTTCTTCCCCTTCAATTTAGGAATGCCATGATTATAACGACTTCGGGAAGCAATCTCAGCACAATCTTCAAGATCAGGAATCTTCGAAGGATGATTATAAGATTCAAAAGTTAACAAATCCATGTCATTCCTCTTTGGTTCAGGACTACCCATCATGTGATGATATTTAGTAGGAAATTCAACATTTCTTTGTGGGCAATGTTTAGAGACCTTGGCATTAGAATCAAAATGCTCAATGTTAATAGGATCACATTCTTGAGGAACGGGAACAATGGCAAGTTGAGATTGACTTTCAATCTCATTGGCATCACATGAATTCACCTCCTTAGATTTAGACCTCCTTTTATACACTTTAAACTTTTTGTAGGAATTCATCTTATCAGACCTTAGTCCATTGTCATCGTCCTTCACTCCAGAACATTTTTGCAAACCAATCAAAGATGACAATGGCATTGACAATTCATCGTCCTCAGTATCATCTTTTCGGGTGTCCATCTTGTATGGCCTGGTTCGAATAAAACCAACATCCAACACATGAGTCTCATCACAGCCAAGGTAGCGCTCAGGCTGTACATTCCGACGTTTGGAACGACGTAAACCCTCAGGACTATAACACGGAAATGATTTATCTTTATTGGAATCATCTGTATCCTCAACCTTAACAGTGTCACATGAAATAACTTGGAAAACAATGGGTACTAACATGCTGTTGTCTATTCTGAAATTTACAACATCCAATAGGGAGCTATTATCATCACCCCCCATTATTTGATACACAATCTTGTTTTCTGCAGATCTCACACAAAATGAAACCTTCTTTAAAACTGATGAGACAATTAACCATGAAATATCCGATAAAAATTTCCCCGTAAGCAGTTTAGTTTGTGGTACTGCGTGCCAGTCCTCAGATGACTCCCACCGATAGTGCTGATCTTCACAAGAACTATGTTCAAGCCTCTGAAGAATAGAAATTTGATCTATCCCAACTACTATGATCTCCTTATTCAGAGTTCTTACCTCAGAACCTATACAACCTTGATTAACATAAAGGTTCACATAATACTGACACAAGCACCCAGGTTCATGTGGCTTTCTCTGTATAGAACTTATTTTAGCATCACCCCACACCTACAATGAAATGAAGTCTGCTGATCAAATTTAAATTTAGGTGACAGAATGTTCAACAACAATTTAACATGGGTCAGGAGCAGAGCAACAATATTGAGAGAAACAACGATGAGGATCCAGTAATCTCACAACTATTTTGACAACACTTTCCCATATTCTAAGACCACTTAATGTTTACTAAATAGATTTATTCTATATAAAAAGGTCCATACACCAAGTCAACCCAAAAGCTTAAACATTTAAATGAATGCTTACGATTGGTTTTATTGATATCTTGAAGTGACTCTATCTTACCAAAGAGGTTTCAAGCTTGTAGTGTGAACAAAAAAACAGATCAAACCATTTGAAAATGAATTTTTAATTAGAAAAAATAGGGATATAGCAAGTATCAATCCTTGACCAATTGATCATTCATGACAAACTATACCATGACTGGCTTTTACAATTGTATCTAACAACTATCATCTTACAAAATGATAAATCAGCAGCAAAAAGACTTTACAGTTTATGCTTCTATCAAAAAAAACATTGTGAAAAGTATGCGAACACAACTTTTATAAAGCATGGAAAATTTATTCAGACAAAATCAATAACTCAGAAAGAAACTTCTAGACTTTGAAGCAATAAGATGGTGATCCAATTTGGTGTTTTATATTATAATACAACAAAAGATTGTTGAAAAATTGTCTTTTCAATCTATGCAGTTCAAGAACCTTGACTAAAGATTAAAAGTAAAAAAGCCAACTTAAATGGCGACTTACAGGATTAGGGCTATTTTGATCTGAGCCATTAGTATGTTGAAAGGAAGAAAGTACACATATGTCAATTCCAGGTCTTAAAAAGCAGGAGCAATCTGATACATTTGCTTTCCTAGACCTTATCCGAATGTCTGATATAGGAGCTTTCTCCTTAACCACATAATTATCATCTTTGAAATGTAAGAACATTGTTCCCCCTTCAATTGTTAGACACCTCAAAGCTTGCCACGACCCATTGAGAACAGCCTCAAATGCTGTATAGAAATATAAAAGAATCTTAGCATGTTAAAAGAATCAGCGCTGATGAATATGAAAATATGGTCAAAGAACAATTGGTAATCACAGTGCACAAGTTTCAGTCTATCATGTCTGTCCTGCCAACGAAAATGTCCTTTTTTCCTTAATTACAACACCGAAAGGTCTTAAGACATGTAAAACAGTGCTGTAATACATGGAATGCATATTAATTGATAGAAGTAAAGAAAAGCAATGTCTTACGGTGAGAATCAAATGGATGCTTCAATTGATGTATACGTCTCTTTCTATACATTGTTGAGTTTAATAACTAATTGACTTGGTGATGCCTTCCAGTGAAATTCTGCAGTGGCTTGAATGTGACAAATTAGGACCATAGATAAAATAGAAATAAACATTTATTGAAGAAGGCTTCATCCAAATTTGCAAAATAAGCAAGCAAAATATATGCTCACGGAAGATATAAATCAGTGTTGCAAATATCTTTTAAGTGCATCATAAATAATGCTTCATTTCATATCTGTTCCCTTAAGTTGGGTATTGCTTCTTATGTTACATAACGAGAATTGAATGTGATTCCACCACAATCAATTCCCTCCCAATATATTTATTAAAGCTTATCCATTCAACATTGAGTGGTGTATACAAGAAGGACTAAACTTGATACCCTTTCACAACACTAATTCTAACTCTCAAGGCCGAAAATGAAGAAAGGAAATAAAACAGAAGAAAATAATCTTGTTCTACTAATTCCTATCCATCCACTATTAAGTGGCAATAACAAGAAGTAATGAACTTAAGCCCTTTGCACACAGTAATTCTTATCCCCCCCCCCCCCCAACACTTCAAGTGACACGCACAAAAATCAAACTTGCAATCCTTCAGCTAACACTCAATCCTCATAATCATGTGAAGTAGAGGATCAACTTCCGATACTTTACCGTTCTAATTCTTATTGCACCAGAACATGTGGCATACACGAGGAACAAGCTGGTGATCCTATACTAATTATTATTCTACCAACCCTTTAGTGGTTAAAATAAGGAAGGTAAACTTGAAATCCTTCACATACATTCATTCTCATCCCACCCACCCAGCCATGAGCGGCATACACAAGAATCAACTTGCAATCCCATAGCTAGTACTTGATGTATCCTCCTTACCACATGTACAAGCCTCAAATGGCATGTATACTGATTCTTATTCCACCTAACTCAAGTGGGGGCAAGGGAGCTACACAAGGACAATCGAATTCGCATTCCTTTGCCTAACACCTACCCTCAACCATAGCTAGCCTAAAGTAATGTTCACAATTCATATTTGTTAATCCTTATGCCCCATTTGTTAACTCATGTTTTCTAAGTGACATCCATTAATTACCTCTTCCTTTTACATTACTATACCTTTTTAATATTACCCGACCTTTTCTATTTGTCTCTTTTTCATTATTTTTATTTTTAAATTATTTTATTTTCTAATCAGAGAGAAGAGATCATTTTACATCATCAAAATCATTTTTCTCATTACATTCTTGTTGTGTGGCAGACTCAATGACAATTGAACCTGACTTACAACAATGCTCAAACGAAATATTCAAGCTTCCAACCATATGAGCCACCCTCAAATGACTTATATAACTCATGATTGCTCATTCATACTCTGTCCTGTCCCAATAAACGAAAGATAAAGCAAGAGAAACCAATGTTAAACAAATTATGGGTGAATTTACAACTCAGCATTCACTTTTCCTACTCTTTACAAGGGGCAACATTACTGGACAGTATTCAGAACATCAGCACTATACCCTCATGAACAAAAACATTTCATATTCACATACACTTACACAAAAATAGCAAATACTCTTTACAAGGGGCAACATTACCGGACAGTATTCAGAACATCATCACTATATATACCCCCAAGAACAAAACATTTCATATTCACATAAACCTACACAAAAATAGCAAATACTTGCATGCAAAATAACAGCTATCACAAACAAAATTTCCCATTAATAGAGTCAAAAGCCTCTTCATTTTGGTACATTTACCTCTTCGGACTAGAGAAGTGAGTAAAATCAGAAACTCAAACCGGTCGATCAGTCAAAATGATCAGCAGCATCGGAAACTTAACTTGAAGACATTTCGATTCTGCAGAAACTGAAGCCAGTTGATCCTTCCTGAAAGCAAGTCGCTCATTTGGATTCCTCTAAACAAATGAGCTGAGACTCGAAAAAGAAACCAAAAAAGAGGATCATTTCAATGGCCGAAAACAAAGGAGGCTTTAATGATGCCAGAAATGTGCGTGAAAATGATGTGAGTGTGTGAGTGTGAGAGAGTGAGCTGAACGCTGTGAGAAAAGTGAAGCTGCAAAAAGTTGAACAGAAAGAAGAAAGGCGTGAAAAAGGTCAGATCCCCTGAAATGTCTAAAGCCTGGAAAATGCTAACTTGTTAAACAACATCCGTTCGATTACGTAGACGGAATGGATGATTCCACGTGGCGCATGATCCATTTTACTAGATCATATATCCTTGGGAGAAGTACGGTCAACTACCATTGAAAATATTTAATCATACATATATACCTTGAAATCACCAAATCATATACAAGTCTCTAGGACCCAGATATAATTAATTCGAAACCAAAAAGAAGTATGAAACGTGGGAAAAGCAAATCAGAACTTGAAGCAACAATAGGGGCAAATATGTCTTTTCAGCTTTGGAATAAATTACATCCAGATCCTAGACTTGTATGTTGAATGAGATATTGTGATTTCTATGTCTTTCATGGGACTTGACTGTAATTTTCCCCATATCCTTCCTTCCTTAGCCCTGCTTCTGCTGTTGCGAAGTACCTGATTCTTTTTTTCTGCTGCTATCTAACCTAATAAATACCCTTTAATTGTTAAGCTGATTTTCTGCCTGAAATGAAAACAAAATTCAGATTCCCCAAAAATGGTCATAAAGTGGGAATTTTTTGGCAAAGACCAATTAAAATATTGATAAAAGATTTAAGCGCTTTTACTTTCTGCCGGCGTCGTAGTTTGTGCCATTTTTTGTAGTGTGAGTTGTTTTTACCAAATGGTGTTAGTTTATTATTTTCACTATAAAAGAAGTGTTCTTAATTTTTGTGCCTTACCTAACCTCAGAAATCATAAAATCACTTAAAATTAAAATGGATTTAACTTAAGTTGATCCCTCCTGTCCATTTTGATAATAGTGAGTCTTCTTAGAAGATAATTTGTCGTTTAATAAGATGCTTATAAATTTAATTAGTATTAAAGGAGTATTTTTTATTTGGGAGAGAAATGCTCAACTCTCAACTAACCTCCCTCTCCCCTCCCTCTACAAAGGGCTTGTTTGGTATGAGGGATTTAGAGGGAAGGAGAGGGGAGAGAAAATTTTTGTGAGCTGAATTAAAAAAAATTGAAGAAATGAGGTTTTAATTATTAAACAAATATTAGATGTAAGATAAAAGAGTAAGAGAAAATGATTATAAAATTTTAACCCCACATCGCTAATTTTCTTAAATTCAATTCAAAAAAATTTTCCTTCCACTCATTTTCCCTCCTCTCCCCTCCCCTCATACCAAATAGTAATGACTTCACTACCACTCTGTTCCTTATTATAAGTCCACCCTAACTACTTCTCATATACCAAGGAGTGGATGTTATAGCATTAAATATCTCTTTTCAAAAATGTTTTCAACTTTGCTCTTATTTAAGAACATGTGCAAAAATAATATTTTATGCATTATAAACATTCTCTCTCATCTTCCCTATTTCCATCATAGGGGTAAAATAGTCATAATAGCATTAAATGATCCAAAACTGGACTTATATTTAGGAACAAAAAATTTGTGATAGTTAGACTTATGATAAGAAACAGAGTGGTATTTGATTTATCTACGAGAATTAATAGTATGTGGAAAGATTAATACAATATGCAATATAACGAAAAACTACAATGATGAATTATTCACATCATCAAAATTAGCATAATTTATTATCTTTTTTATCATTTCATGTTTAATATTGTAATAATATTTTTATAGAATAAACTTGACCCATTGGTGGTGGTGTAAGAGGAGTAAATGTGTAGAGAAATGTTGGTGATATTCTCCTCACTCGATCTATTTCATTTCATATATGCCCATGAAATATATTGGGAAAATTCTAAAAAAAGACCCTCAAATTACCAAAAGGACACTTCAGTACAACGAATTTCAGAAATGACGAGTCAGTACAAATCCGTACAGTGACTGAATTGTCCTTTAACAAATTTAAAGGAAAATGTCCAAAATGCTCCTGGTTCAATTAATTTTTTTTTTTAATAATTGCCCACAGCCACCATTGGCGGTGGGGCCCGCCACCGCCGACCGCCACCGGCTGGTGGGCCTCCGGTGGGTGGTGGCCCCGTGCCACGTGACGGCGGGCCGCACCCCCTCCACGTGGCAGCCCCACACCACGCCATGTGGCGCGCTGTGGGGCTTCCACGTGGCATGTGTCCCTTATAAAAAAGGGACACAACATGTGGGGGGTGGGAATCGAACCCACCCCCTCCACTTGGTGGCCTGGTGGTCTTACCACCAGGGACTTGACCACCAGGCCACAAGTCCCCTCATGTTATATGTTACAAAAGTAATATATATACTATATTTCATTCTTTTTTAATATTTTCCCAGAAACATTCAAGGGATTCCCAACTTCACATAAGGGAATCTCAACTTCTGTCAAGGGATTCCCAACTTCACATAAGGGAATCTCAACTTCTGTCAAGGGATTCCCAACATGTACATTACCATTTACCAACTTCCAAAATACTTCACCAACTCTTCCTCCTTGTTACCAGAACCGTTCAAGGGATTTCCAACTTCTCATAAGGGATTCCCAACTTTTATTAAGGGTAATCCCTTACAAGAAGTTGGGAATCCCTTGACAGAAGTTGAGAATCCCTTGACAAAAGTTGGGAATCCCTTGACAAAAGTTGGGAATCCCTTAACAAAAATTGGGAATCCCTTATAAAAAGTTGGGAATCCCTTGAACGTTTCAGGTAACAAGTAGGAAGATTTGGTGAAGTATTTTGGAAGTTGGTAAATAGTAATGTACATGTTGGTAATCCCTTATGAGAAGTTGGGAATCCCTTGACAAAAGTTGGGAATCCCTTGAACGTTTCAGGTAACAAGTAGGAAGATTTGGTGAAGTATTTTGGAAGTTGGTAAATGGTAATGTACATGTTGGGATTCCCTTATGCGAAGTTGGGAATCCCTTGAACGGTTCTGGTAACAAGGAGGAAGAGTTGGTGAAGTATTTTGGAAGTTGGTAAATGGTAATGTACATGTTGGGAATCCCTTGACAGAAGTTGGAAATCCCTTGACAGAAGTTGGGAATCCCTTAACAAAAGTTGGGAATCCCTTCACAAAAGTTGAGAATCCCTTATGAGAAGTTGGGAATCCCTTGAACGTTTCTGGTAACAAGTAAGAAGATTTGGTGAAGTATTTTAGAAGTTGGTAAATGGTCGTGTATATGTTGGGAATCCCTTGACAGAAGTTGGGAATCCCTTATGCGAAGTTGGGAATCCCTTGAACGTTTCTCGGAAAATATTAAAAAAGAATGAAATATAGTATATATATATTACTTTTGTAATATATATCATGAGAGGACTTGGTGGCCTGGTGGTCGGGGTGGGTTCGATTCCCACCCCCCCACATTTTTGTGTTCCTTTTTTTACAAGGGACACATGCCACGTGGCAGCTCCATAGCGTGCCACGTGGCGTGATGTAGGGCTGCCACGTGGAGGGGGTGGGGCCCGTCGACGGTGGCGGGCCCCACAGCCGGTGGTGGCTGTGGGCAATTATTAAAAAAAATTAATTGAACCAAGGGTATTTTGGACTTTTCCTTTAAATTTGTTAAATGACAATTCAGTCACTACACGGATTTGTACTAACTCGTCCTTTCCGAAATTCGTTGTACTGAAATGTCCTTTTGATAATTCGAGGGTCTTTTTCTGAAATTTTCTCAAATATATTTAAATAGCACTCTTATAGTATTTAAGTATTTCTATGTAACGTGGTTCATAAGGATAATATTATAAATCACCCGAATTTTATAACAAATTTAGTATCATTAACTATTTTCATTAATACATTGAATTAATTAAAAACATCCTATAAAGGTCAATGAACAGGAGGGGGTATTTTTTTGGGAAAAAGACAAATAAATACCTTCCAATTTGTAAAATCCCATTAACAACTTTATGATAGGTATTAACAACACAACAACCTATCATGAAGTTGTTAATACCTATCATGAAGTTGTTAATGGGATTTTGCAAATTGGAGGGTATTTATTTGTCTTTTTCCCAATTTTTTTCATAATAATCAAAACATTGAATTCTAATAAGAAATCATTTCCGGGTAAGGAAAACAAGTGTACTCTTCCTACTTTTCTAAAACTATAAAATTTTAATGTGTTAATATCCAATTTTATCATAAAAGGTGTTGTCACATAAGAGAAATGTTGTCTTAGAAATATTTTAAGAATAATACCGTCCCAAGAGTTTCCAAAAAGTAGAATTTTTGCCTGTAGTTATCTAGGTTAAATTAACTATTATTTGACCAAATATGCTAAGCTGAAATGCGCACTTGTTGTCCACATCATTTTTGTAATAGGTTAAGGTGCAACTTTGCCCTAGAAGTTTCCCCTTATGAGCAATGTTGCTTCGAAAGTTTACAAATCATAAAAAGTTCATAGTAGGAGATGCCTGTGTCGGGAGGAGAAGTCACGAACCCTGAAACTAAGTAATCAGTTACTCAGATACCTAGTAATAAGATCCAAATTAGGTGTTGATTGCCAGTTAATATATATATATATATATATGTGTGTGTGTGTGTGTGTGTGTGACTGTAAGTTGACCAAATATTCTTATATGACAAATCCATGTATCATTCACTTCATTTTGTAAAGTTGGATTTGCAAATGAAGAAAAAAATAAAAAAAATGCATGCTGTTTGAAGGATTAAAGAAAATCAAAGAGTTGAAAGCATATTGTAAGGTGAAGAGAAAATCAAAGAGGTAATTGCCTATCTCAGCATGGAATCGTTATGGTGGTGAATTCATTGGCCTTGTTCTCCGTAATCTCTTTTAGTGTGTTATGTATGTAGTAATTGAACGTTTTTCTTACACAAATGAATGTGAGCTCCCCCCCCCCCCATTTGCGATTTCTTCTTCACTATTGTTTATGCTATCATCATATTTGGTTAACTAATGGTCAAACATAACCTAGATAACATTTAAGGTGACATTGCTAAGATTTGGAACTTCCAGGACAACATTGCTTCTAAGTGAAATCTCCTGGAACAAATGATTGATTCGACAAAAATGATGTGGATGACACGTTAATCTGTCAGCATCATACTTCATCAGCTAATGGTCGAACTTAACTTCGATAATAGTAGGGGTGAAATTGCTGTAATTTGGAAACTTTTTTGATAACATTTCTCCTCATAAAACTTTTTTTTGTTGCCCAATGTATCCCCCAACCCGACATGCTAAGGATTAATTCTCCACAGATCTGAGCTCTATTTAAGAGTCTGCCGCTGGCCAATGGGTTGCTGCATACACAAGGTAGGATTCGAACCCTCGACACTTGCTTAAGCGGACGAGTGAGCTGACTATTTGACCAATCACGCTTGGTTTGAAACTTTCTTCACAACTTTCGATTCAAAATTATACTTCAACCAAAATTCATTTGAATCATATGAATTTATATTTTTATGGCATAACCATTCAATGAAAATTAAGAAAAAATCACATATGAAGCTACTTAAAATAGAAAAATTTCAAATCAAAACGATAAATTCAACAAATTACTAATTGAGTCACTGACTCAATCTAAGATTTCAAAATGTGAGTAAAATGATTTTGATGTACTCTCCTCCTCCTTTGCCATGTGATACCCTTAACAAAAATATCTTAATTTCTCATTTTTAGATTTTTCTTTTTAAATATCATATTTAGTTCTATATAAACCTCGAAGATAAAAAATGATTATTACTTTAGATTTAGACTATTTAGGAAGTTGTAGTACACTTGTAAAGTAATATTCTGATTATATCGGATATTAACCAATAAATATATATTAATATTGATAAATATTGGAAAACATAATTTTTTTAAGGTGATGAAAAATGGCTATGAGCCTCTCCACTAATTTCTCTCTCCACTTAATATATGTTTGAGATTTAATACAATGTATACATTATTACAAGACAATGAAAATCTTTTAAGAATGGTAAGAGGACATTAAAGTCATTTTGCCTGCATTTTAAAATTCCAAATTATATTGGTGACTCAATTAAGGATTTATCTAATTTACAAATCTGAGTTGATATTTTTGTATTTTAAGTAATTTTATATGGAATTTTCCATTCAATAAATTAATTGATGATCTCTCAATCCTTATTCAATAAATTGCATAAATGTTTTAAAATTTACTGTGTCGATTCAAATTAATGAGAGAACGTGATTTTAGATGAGGATTTCGTTAAGTTATTTACCTGAAAATAAACAAAAATTCAATATTTTTCGTCGCACTAAACACAATTTCAATATCGAACTCGAAGTTGTCATTTATATTGCCTATAGATTGCATGCTAATACCGATTATCGCATTTTGTAACTTATATTAAATTTAATTGGTAAGAATATCAATACTTTTTTATATGTTAAAATATAAATATCAATAAATTAAATTAAATTTTATTGAGATTGTAAAATTAAAAAATAGGTGGGTGTATATAGTTTAGTTGGTAAACATTCAAATTTTGAATGTATATATATCCAATTATTTTTATATTAGTTAATATCAATTGCATTTTAATATGGAAGATGTAGTTATAAATGAAAGTACTAGCATTTATGTCCGGCAAAAAATAAAAACAAAATGATTGATATGAAATCTGCCTTGCTTTAATGAGAAAACATTAACAAAAAGTTATTGATGTGAAATCAAATTATAGAGTATTTATTACTGATTTAAGATTGAAGATTCATTATTAAAATTAGTGATATGCATGTTAGCGGTGGTACATAATAATTAGGGAAATCATGGAAACAATGACAAAGAAATCATTATTTTTCTAAATTAGGGGGGGCGTATATCCTATAGTAGGCGAAAGTTCAAATTTTGAATGCATATTCAATTACTTTTATGTTAAACAACTATCAATTGCGTTTTAATATGGAAATGATTTAATAAGTAAGGAATGAAAGTAGCATTTAAGACCGAAATTAAAATGATTGATTTGTCCGGCAAACATTAAAACAAAACGATTGACATGAAATTATGCATCCTTTCTTTAATGGGAAAAAACTAAAAAAAAAATTATTCATATGAAATAAAATTCTAGAGTATTTATCACTGATATAATACTGATGATCTATAATAAAAATAGTGATATATTAGTGGTGGAACATATTGTTTATGAATAGATGGGTTATGGGTTATGGGTTGGGGGAGGGATGTGAGCGTTTTCTTTACTGTTGTTAATCATAAGGGTATTTTGGTCTTTTTAGGATGATATTTTCATCCATTTTGCATTACCCAAGTCACGAGCCATATTTGTGGGGCCTCACTTCGCAATTTTTTAACAGTTCTCACAGTTGCAAAACAGTATTCCTATATTTATAACTTTTTTATTTGATTAATACCATGTGTTTGTACCTCCCAATTATCATTTATGTTTGGCGCACATAGCACAATTATTGATTATTAAATCTGCACCTTTATCCAATTTAGGGAATTAGAGAATTTCTTGATCTTGATCTTCCAACTTCTGTGGAAGAAAAGCAACAGTGAAGTAAAGAATTACCCATGACGATGGGTGGTAAAGGACCATCATCACTCCAATTATTTTAGATTTCAGGATGTTGAAGTGAAGATGTTCAAATTTTCATTAAGCAATATAGCAGCAGAACAAGTTCCTGTATATAAAGAAGATGAACTTGTAATTTTTTTTCTTTGTTGATTTTCTTGTGGTGGTGATAACTTGCAACCTTCAGATGATAATACTCGAAGACTACTAATAATGAGGCGAGGAAGAATTTTGTTGCGATGATTGGCCATGCATAAATGACTAGACTGGGCAATTCACATCAAGAGAAGGGAAAGGATGAGAAGAACAATCAAGAGATGGTTTGGGAATACGAAGAAGGAAAAATAGTTTGATGAGGTGGCGCACTATGAGCTTTTAGATTAAATGTACGATGAGGATTGAGAGATTATGAGGGTACTTGGGAAAATGTAAAACAAGACGCTGAGATAATCTGCCTCCATGGGTGGTGAGAGAGCACGAGATACATATCAACTTCTTCATCAAATTAATAAGGATTTAAATAAATATTTGAGTGCAATTTGATTCCTTTTCCCCTAAACCAAAATAGGAGGTATGAAACTTATGTAGTGGTCTTGAAGGTTAAGGCTCTGCCGTCGAAGTTTAATATAATGAGGCTTTGAATTCAAGGGACTTGGACACGGTGGTGGGAATAGTGGCACCCCAGCTAGAGTGGTGGTTCCACGGCCCTCCTTCCTATCAGTTCTTGTTTTCTTAATCAGAATGATATTTTGATCTTTTCAGGTGATGTGTTCATCCATTTTGCACGGCTACATGCCATGTGTCATGTTTGTGAGCCACACTTCTTAATTTTTTAATGGTTTTCACTTCTTACAGCTTGTTAACAACATTCCTATATTTGCAATCTTTTTATTTGATTAATAACATGTTTACATCTCCTAATTATTATTTTTGTTTGATGCACAATGCACAACTGTGAGTTACTAAATATCCACTTTTACCTATACTAAATTGGTTTACCAAGTACGTCTAGAACTCTAGATGATAAAACCTTGACTTTATAAAAAAATCTTGAGGCAAATTGGACACTTGTGTGCGTTGTTTGTAATATCTCTTCCTCGTTCCCAGAATTAATGGAACCACTAAGATCTTCTTGCTTTGACCAACCAATTAATGGAAATTATTACTTTTATCGCTTCGAAACCATTCAACACAGCAATTGCTAAACTCATCAATTTCTTCCCTTTCGGGTTGAAATTTGTTGAACTAGAGTTGTTTTCAAGTGTCAATGGTCAGTTTCAATTTCTGCACTTTTGGTTGGTTTGAACCGCAATAAAAGGTTTTGATTGGGAGGGTAGGATTTTAGGCAGTGAGACACAGAGGTGGGAGATTGAGGAAAAACAACTATGGAGATTGTTTGTTAACCGATGCTAAGAGTCGTAGGAAGACGAGAGACATGCCCAAGGATAAAATAGTTTGATGACATGGTGCATTGTGAGCTTTCAGATTGATTTGATGGTGAGGGTTCAGAGGTTTTCAAAGATGATGATGAGAGAATTCAGACCCCACCACCCATAGCTTGTTTCTTTTTATAAGAAACATATAAAGGTTACATAAAAAAATTATTTCTTATTGTACCCTATTTAATATCTCATTACCTTATATTATGTAATTCTCACACATTCCCTATTCACCACTTAAATGAGAGGCAGCAAAAAAAAAATATTTTTTTATCTCTATCAAACTTTTTGACCAACCGATGGGCGCTTAGATGAGATGGCAGGGGATCTCTTCTAGCTTAACCAAGGTCTTAAGTTCGAACCTTGGGAACGCAGCAATGTTAAATCCCAAAGAGAGAGCTTGCCACCAAAAGGGTCCTACCCCACTTGCACCGGATTAGTCAGTTGCCAAAGGAGCCCGGGGAGTCAACACTCAAAAAAAAAACCTTTTTGACCAACATGATTCAATCAAATGCCTTTTATAGAAAGAACAAATGGAATTCCCCGGATGGATGACTATTTGGAGTTGATAAAAGTTCATCCTAATTCATCAGTGTTAGATACCAAAGGGATTTCCAAAATCTTATTTGGTTTGAAATTTTGCTTGCTTGTCAAATAATTTTGTGCTCTTATATATTTTGAAGATCTTGACTTGAATATTGAATTAAAACTCTTCAAGGAACTTGACTAACCATAACATCATTAGTATCAAAATGATGATTTTTGGATGCAAATCATGGTATTATTATTTTAAGGAATTAAACTTAACGTTGGAATCTGACTTTATTCTGATTAAGAGAAATGTGACATACAGTATTTATAGATATAGGAAGTAGAAAAGGGTAGAGCCTATAAATGTTGCAGAAAAATGTTGGCATATGAGCTGTTACATCATGAAAAACAATAAAAACATTGATGTAAGATTTGTTTCTATGTGGCAGAAAATTTCAATGAGCGGATTTCAACCTGGAAATCACTATGGGGGAGAAGACGACAGACCGGGTGGGGAAGGATGAGGGTGATGATGACGCAGTGCCGGAGTCGGGGAAGAGGAGAAGCTGATGTAGGAAAGCGAAATAAAAAGAAAAGGAAAAAAAAAATGACAGCATGGAGTCAACTAGATAATTTTGATCTCATGTGGCACTAATAAGGATTGAGTTACAATAACTATAAGGACTAAATAATTAATTTTTCTTTTTTTAACTAAGTAGGGATTCAAATCTAGTTAAAGGACTTTTATAAAAAAAAAAGATAGCTATAGAATAATATGATTTTTTTTTTAAATTTTGAAAAGAATGAATGACAAATTTTTAGATAAGCCTAAGGTATCCATCTCCGGAAGTAGAGACCAATCCTCTTATAACATATATTTCTTAAAAAGGCTTTAATGCTGACCATAAGACCCGCTCTCTGTAGATACCATCAGAGATCGAACCCCTAACTAGATGATTAAGGAACCCATATATTTTTTACTTGTAAAGAATAAATGACATAAATTCCAAAGGTGGCATAAATTCTGAAAAGTAATCGCATGAACTATGACACATTAAATATCCGAATGACGTATGTATAATAAAACAATGCATTTATGTACACCCTCCCTCCATTGTTAATAACATTTCTCATTTGCCTCTATCAATCACTGCTCACTTAGATCATATCTCTATCAGTCACTACTCACTTATATCAGATCTTCTTGGATGGAAATTAATTTGATTGCTATAACGTTAAGGATGGTTTTCAGTTGTATGCTGCAAGCTCAAACTCAAATGATCAAATTCATGACCCATTTTGGAAATTAAATTCCTCTGGTTCATCTCTTCATTACAGGCAATTATTGTTTACATGGATGGAAACTACTACATAATGCCATCCCAACATTGAAAATTCTGATGCAGCACCATATGCCAAAGCGATCTTTTTTTTTTTCTTGGGATTTAGTTTAACTCTTCATCTTCCTCTGACTTTAAATTATGGCTCAAAGACACCTTAAGCAAGCTTCACAAAAATGGAGAATCTTCTCTATTACAAGGAATTATTATTCTCATCAATACACTTTAGTCCAAAAGGAATTGAGATTTACACATTGCAAAAATTAATCATCTTTCATTGGTTATTAAGGAATTAAGGAAAATATCCCTTCCTTCATTTCATCTTCATGATCATAAAAAAGGATAGCTCAAGATGACCGCCAAGCCTTTACCGATGAAAGAGAAGGAATTTAACTCCAAAGACCGGATCATCATTCTGCATAAATTGAAAGAGAAACAGAAGAACAAAGGCTATTATGCATAGATATGTTTGGCAGGCTCGAACATGCATCAATGGGGTGATCCAATAAGTTGCAGATTCGGTGGCCCAATAAATCCTTCATTTATTTAGCCACCATTCAATCAGATCACATTAATGGGGTGATCCAAGATATCCAACATTTGCTCAAAAAATTTCCTTCTTTTACTTTTCACCATTGTTACCCATAGTTTCTCAGCTAAGATTAATTTGATATATTTTCACACCCAAATAGAAATTGTTGTATTTTAGTTCGATTTCCTTGTCTTTGCTGTAAATTTTCAAAGTTATTAATATCATGCATTTTGTCTTTCATAAAATGGGAGAGGAACCCTTCCTTTTCTTTTGTAAATCGAAATACTATATTTGTAAGTTGCAACATTATGAATAGAGATTCTGTCCTTCAAGAATGATTTCAAAATTTAATAAAGCAATTCACATGCATCATTAAAAACCGAAAAAAAAAATGTCAAATGTTTTCCTTCCTGTAGTTTGCATTGATGGTGTGCGATCAAAATCAAACTTACATGGGTAGGAGTGATTGCATTTTCATTCCTTTATTCTAGTGTTGCCATTGTTTTACTTGTTTCTCACCGAACAATTTGGACAATTGCACTTTCATTCACAGTATTGTTAATTAACCCCGCCGGGCGGGGGACTTATTTTAGGGAGTAAAAGTGCCAATAATCAGGTTAAAATGGGGTATAAATACCACCATAGCACTAATTTCTGTTAGGTGGGTCCCACATTACTATTTATAAATTATTTTTTTTAAAAAAAAAAACTCTTCACACTCCTCATCTCCAGGAATTCCTCTGCAAACAAAAAAACATATAAGGTCTGATATCTTCAATGTTTTTTTATTGAAAAAATTATATATTTTGTTCAATTAGTTGATTTTTTTATACCAAATCAATTAAAAATTTCACATTAAATATAATAATGTGTTGTTCATTCCAAAAAATGACGTGTTGCTTGAAGGATCTCAGTACCTGTCATCCTCGGCAGAGACAGAACCACTAGCGGTGGTGGAAGCTCGACGGTAAGCAGAGTGCCGTAACGCTTAGAGAGAACGGAAGGCGTAGAAAGGGTTTCAATTAAGCGATTGACGACAGCATCAAGGGTACATTGGGTGGGAGGCCAAATGCTAAATCAAGTTACGGCTTGTTTTTCAGACTTAACGGAACTTTTGGTCTTGATTTCCCTGCTATGGAGATGAGCTTGTGATTTCCGAGTTGCTCATTTTTAAATCAATGATTGGAGGAAATGATTGTTTTGGTACACATCCGAAATGTCAAGAATGGTGAGGAAAGTGTGATATCACCTGATGAATAGAGGATGGTGATGGAAGAGATCGACCGAAAATAACAAGAGTGGACGAGGGATAAGGGGTGGGCCCGAAAGAGAAAGGAGGTAAGAGAGTGTGAAGAGCTTTTTTTTGTTTTTTTAATAATTTATAAATAATAACGTGGGAACCATCTAACAGAAGTTAGTGTCATCATTTACGCTCCATTTTGATAAGTTTATAGGCATTTTTGCCCAAAAAATGTTTATGATATCAGGTGCACATTTAAGAAAAGTTCATTTTTGACCCTTAACCTTAATTTTGATAAAATAATTAAAAATTGAAATCCAAATTGCAATTAAAGATTTATAAGCTTCTACCATGTATGACTATTACGGAATTAAAGAAAAACTAGAACATTTTCATCACAAAAAAAAAAAAAAAAAGAATTACACTTGCATGGAAGGGTAGTATATGAGTTGTGAGTATCTTAAGGGGTAAAAACTCATATCTAATCACAAATATATATAATTATATAATATTTGATTGCCATCATACTAATACTAATGGACAGAATATCATATAAAAATTTATATGTATATATTAATTTTAATTTTTAAATCAATTTTTACAATTTTTAAAAAATATTGAAAACTCAACTATCAATTCTAAAAAAAATATTTGCAGCTAAGTTGTAAACCTAAAAAATCATCTTTCCGTAATTTGAAATTGCCCTTCCAGAATTTTTTTTATCTTTATACTAAATTTTTTAAATCCATAAATATGGTATAGGTGTCAATTTAGCTTTGTGTTTTTTTTATAAGAATAATAAAGGGCCCAAGCCCAAACAAAATAAGAAAACCTAATTACTAATTAGTGGACACCACGACAACCCCTTGCCCACTTCTTCTCCTTCAACAGAAGTTCAGAACACGTAGCTGCTCAATAAAATAAAATAAAAAAACGCACATCCGCTTCTTCATTCTTTCACAGTGAGCGTTGATTTCTTCAGATATGAATTCTGAAATTCTCTCTTCTATGGCAAAGTCCAAATGCATCTCTCATTCGAAGGTTTCTCCTATTTTCCTCTGTTAATCTCATCACCATCTCCAGTCTTCTTCACCCTCCCTCCTCATCAATGTCTCTCTACCTTGCATCCTTTTCCCTCAGAGCGATATCTGAGCAAATAAATAAATAAATAAATAAATAAACCGGGTGGCTCGACCAACTCGGCGGATCGCCCGGGTTTTGGGTCAGTTCGAGGGGGTCGACCTTGCCCCTCCCGGTTCAGATAGCCCTTCGGGCTGAACACTATACCTGATCGAACAGGCTGACGGTTCGAAGGTTTTCTCCTATCCGGGTTTTTAAACAATGATTAAGTTAAGGCATAAACCTATAAGAATAAGAGAAATTAAAGTATGAGTGAGACCTTGTTAAATATACCCATTTTGTTTACATAATTGGTGGTAACGACTAACGACCATAACAAAATGCAATCAGTATTTTTGTGAGTGCATTTTCTGTATAATCGTGCAAAACTATGATTCCATTTAAGTGGGCGTTAGATTCAAGGTATGCCTAAACTCCACAATAACTAAGAAAAATCATTAAAATAGCCCTTTGAGTGGATCAACCATGCATAACTTTAGCTTTCCTAATGTACATATATACTCATCTGGTCTTATCTATAAAGCACTTCCAACATATCTGCCTTAAAATCCAACAAATTTTTAATTTTACCCCTATTTAATATCAACTACACCACATGAAAACAAAGTCAACATACAATAAATGAAGAGTAAAACAATACCTTCAAAGGAAAAATTTAATAGTATGCCCTATAAATAGGACCGAATAAAACCTCATTTCTCTTCTAGATGAGTATATTAGAGCATTGTTTGAGCTAAAGGACATACTTCTTGTGGGGTTTGCAACATAATATTATTTCACCCTCATTGTTGATTTTTCAAATGAAGGCTCCGATATTGAGCAAGAGAAGCAATCTAATATATGACACTTACTTTATCTTGAAAAGGATAAGATAATCACAATTTTAAACTTTTTTCTAAGAATATACTTGTTAAAGTAGACAACGGTGGAATAAGACTATATTGTTGTTATACTTGTCAAAGTACTCCCTCCAATTCTCTCATTTATTTTCTCACTCATTCTTTCTCTTACTCACCCTCTCTTGGGGACTAGACAATATGGTTAGTATTGCTTGCGGATTAGAATTTGAGGTTGGACTGATATATAACTTATATATTTCCTATCGAATAGAATTCGATAGGAAATATATTTCTGGGAATAGCGAGCAAAAATTAAATGGAAATCTTAGGGTGAACGAAATACCAAATACTTTCATACAAAGATAAATAATAGATACAATCATAATCTCATCAAATGTTTATAGAAAGAGGATGGAACTTGGGTAAGAGACAAAAATGAGCTTTAGGGTGTGTTTGGATTGAGCTTCTGAGAAGTGACTTTTTTTCAGAATGACTTTTTCAAAAGTAAGATTGGAAAAAGTCAGATTGTATGAAGTGATTTATGTTTGGATTTGTGATTATAGAAGCGATTTTTTTTCAATCTAAATTTTAGAAACATGTTTGGATGATTATTTTGAAAAGCAAGTTTAGATAAAAATTACTAAAAAGGGCATTATTGTTATTAAATAATACATATATATGCATATATTCTTATTAAAGGCTTAGTTTCTCCCTTATTTTCAGGAAAATAATTTTAAAAAATAATATTTTTAGCTCAAAGGAGTATTATGGGAGAAAGTAGTTATAAATTATTATGGTAAATTTTTGGAGATAAAAAGAAAATTTTATATTAAAAGAAAATATCTTATTTAAGAATTTTAGGGGTCTAAAAGTCTAATTTTCCTACCCACTTTATTAAATAATACATATCAAAAGGCGTGGGACCCACCAGAAGCCAGAAGTCAGAAGCCAAAAGCCACGAGTATGTTTGGAAGCCTCATTTGCAGCCCAGAAGCACGTTAAAAAAGGAGAAGTCAAATTTTAAAAAAAACATGTTTGGTTTGCCTTATTTTCAGAATGACTTTTGGTCCAAAATGACTTCTGCAACGTGAAAAGTCAAAAGAAAAAAAAGTTACTTCTGGCTTCTGACTTTTGACTTCTGGTGGGTCCCACACCTTTTGTTATGTATTATTTAATAAAGTGGGTAGGAAAATTAGACTGTTAGACCCCTAAAATTATCAAATAAGATAATTTCTTTTAATCTAAAATTTTCTTTTTATCTCCAAAAATTTACCATAACAATTTCTAACTACTTTCTCCCACAATATACTCCATTGAGCGAAAAATATTATTTTTTAAAAATTATTTTCCTGAAAATAAGGGAGAAATTAAGCCTTTAATAAGAATATATACATATTATATATGTATTATTTAATGAGAATAATTCCCTTTTTAGTAATTTTTCATCTAAACGTGATTTTCAATATTATCATCCAAACATGTTTCTAAAAGTTATATTGAAAAAAAGTCACTTCTATCATCACAAATCCAAACATAAATCACTTCACACAAATGACTTTTATCCAAAAGTCACTTCTAAAAAAAGTCATTATAAAAAAAGTCACTTCTCCAACGGTAATCCAAACACACCCCACTTTTTTGTAGAAGTTATTTTGGATCAAAAGTCATTCTGAAAATCTGCCCATCCAAACATATTTTTTTTTTCCAAAATGACTTTTGCTTCTACAACGCACTTCTGGGGGCTAGAAGTAATATCGAAACATGCACTTAGATGACGTCTTATAATTTTTATGAGTAGCTTTATACGTATTCATGCAACCTTGATCAAAATCAAATTCTTTAGGACCTGTGCAAATCCCCATTCCTACTCTTATAGATGAAGAATCTCAAATCCTGATGAAACCAGTTCATCTACCTGAACTCAAAGAAGTAGTATTCTCCCTTCCAAACGATAGTGCTCCTGGTAGTGATGGATTTCATGCTAATTTCTTTCAGGTAAATTGGGAGATTGTGAATAATGATGTTCTTTTTATGTATTCTTCTTTCTGGTGCATAGAACATATTCTAAAATCTTTCAATGAGACTGTTATCACTTTAATTCCAAAAGTGGATAAATCAACTACGCTAAAGGATATAAGGTTGATTAGTCTCTGCAATGTAATTTACAAGATCATATCCAAGATATTAGTCAATAGGATCAAGCCTATCCTGCAAAAGTACATTGCCCCTAATCATAGTGCTTTTCTGAAAGGTCGACTCATTTCAGATAACATCTTATTAGCTGGAGAATTAATGAATCAAATCCACTCATCAAGAAAAGGGAGGAAAAAGTTAGCAGCTCTTAAGGTTGATTTTGCAAAGGCCTTTGATCGACTTTCTTGGGATTTCATCTCAACAATTCTTATGAGAATGAACATTCCAAATAAATGGATCAATCTCATTCACCCATGCATTTCCACTGCCTAATACCAAGTGCTTTTTAATGGCAACTTGTTAAGACCTTTCTCACCTTCTCAAGGAATAAGCCAGGGTGATCCACTTTCACCTTACTTATACATCCTATCAGCCAAAATCTTGTCCTATCTTATCTCAAATCAAAAGAGATTCAATCATTGGAAAGGTATCAAAGTTTGCAATTCCTCCATGCCTATTTCGCATTTGTTATATGCAGATGATTTGATGTTCTTTTTCGAAGCTACTGAAGATTGTGTACAAACAATTCAGTCTACATTGGCCAAATTCTGTGAATGGTTGGGATAACAGGTTAACACATAAAAGTCCACCATCATTTTCAGTCCAAATGCTTCTAATAGCATAAAAATGGAATTCTCAAGGGCCATAAGGGTACAATTTTCTTCAAGACTACGTAAATATTTAGGAACATGGATGGATACAGGTAGAGGCAAGCAACAAATCTACAATCATGTCCTTGAAGCAATAGAAAGAAGAACAACTGCCTGGACATCTAGACTCCTTTCTCAAGCATCAAGAATGCATCTCAATACTCTCTGCAGTGGACATTCACATTATGTCATGCATTGCTCTACCAAAATAAATCTGTGATGCCATTGATTCCAGATGTATTAAATTTTTCTGGGGAAGTTCTAACAATCTGAAGAGAATGCATTTGGAAAAAAAGGACACTTTGTTTTTACCTATTTCCGAAGGAGGTCTGGGACTAAGATCAGTTAGCATTGTTAATAAATCGCTGGTGTCTAAACAGATATGGAGAATCCTCTATAGCCCTCAAGATTCATTCCTTTGAAGCACTTTGCAAGTTAAGTATATAAACTGGTTAAAAGAAATTTATCTCAAAAAACTTTATAACCCATCTTGGTTATGGAACCACATGTTGCAATTCTCAGATGTTATAACAAATGGCTTAAGATGGTCAGTTGGTAACGATTTGACTATCTCTCTCAACCACCCATTATGGTGGCAAATGCAGCATAATTTTGCTAATGTTTTCATTCAGGAATAGTGGTAGGATTATTAGTGCATAATCCTAATATTTGGAGTTTTGCAACATGGAACCTTGATTTGTTGAGATATCTTTATGACCAGACTGTGGCAGGAACCATCTCCAAACTGCCAATATCTGTGACATATGAGAAGGATAAAAATATATGGGGTCCAAATAGCGGTGGATTTTACACAGAGAAAGAGGGTTTCTAGATTCTAATGTTACAAACATACCCAGGAAGAGAAGAATTCTGGAAATTTCTATGGTCAATCTCATTACCTATCAAATATCTCCTCTTTATATGGAAAATATTCAAGAATGTGACACGCTCAACTAATACTCTAAGAGCTCATCACTTGAATGTAGATACTAATTGCGTTTGGCTGTGAATGTCAAGAAACTATGCTGCACATTTTCTGCCAATGTCCCTTTGCTAAATCCCTTTGGTTTCACTGCTAAGGATTTAGGTTACAGGTGAACTCGTTTGAAGAATGGTTCTCACAAACTTTACTCAATCTTCAAAAGGATAATTTTTTTGATATGGTATATGGAATGATCATTTTGCCAAATGTAATATGGATGAAATGGAATGAAGATGCTCACAAAGATCCCAGATCTAGAAATCCCCCTCGATATGATGTGGCTGGAATCTCATCTTAGATCAGGTCTACACTTTCACTTTGCAATTTGGCTTTTCAGAATCAATATAGTATACCAATGAATGTCGAAGGAGAAACTTCGCAACAGAGAATTTTCATTTCCCAAATAGCTGCTGGACAATTGTGATAAGGAAAATCAAGTACCAACGGAAGAAAAGTATTCAAGTTTGGATCTGTCTCAGTAATTAGGCTTTAACATGGTTTCTGGCTTCAACAAATCAATCTTATAATCATATGTTCCTACATAGGTGCTTAAGGTTTTCGCTACTATGGTCTCTCAAACTAATCTTTTCTCAGAGGAAAATGAAGCACCCTTTGCGGTCTGGTTTGTTAGATCCATAATGGTGTGGACCATTAACACACTTCATGACTCCAACAACATTATCGAAAGGAACGTTGCAAGAATATCCTAAGGAAATTTACTGATGTTTTAGTGAATTATTGTGACTTCATTTTACCTCGGCTTTAAATTCTTGTCCTTAATTTAATATTGTACAGTAAGACTCCTAATATCTTAATATATCATTTTGACTACTTTTAAAAAAAAGACTAGAATTTGACTTTTAGCAATCATTTGAGAATTGTGGTTTGACTTTACTTCATGTTCATGGAAACAAACACAACCCACAACTTTACTGGTAAACAGGGTCTAATATATTTTTTTGTACCGATTGCCTAGTTTCTGTTTCAATTAAAGTATTTCATAATTAATAATTTGAATCAGATTGACTTGGGCAGAAATAATAATTTTTAAAAAATCAAGCAATTTTTTTTGGGATAAGTAACAATTTTGTCCTAAAAGTAATTGCTTTGTAACGATTTTGCCCCAAAAATTATTTTGGAACTAATATCACCCTACAAGTATGAAAAGTGTAGGTGTAGCAATGTCACCCTAAGCTAACAGAGGCATTAACGGATGTCATACATAGTTTGCGTCAAAACACATATAAACCATTTTTGCTTTGGAAGTTTTCTTTTTGAGAAGGGATTTTGCCTTAGAAGATTTTTGAGGGAGTAAAATCACTAATCAAAGAAAACTTCCAAGACAAAAATGGTTTATCTTTATTATGAAGTGACATCTATTAACGCCTTCGTTAGTTCATGACAACATTACAACACTTTGCATACTCTAAGGGCGACATTGGTCCCAAAGCTTTTAGGTAAAATCGCTACCCAGCAAATACTTTTAGAACAAAATTAATATTTAAACGATTTTATTTCATGAAGTAAGGGTTTAGAAGACTTAGTTAATTATACATGCTCAATATAAGGGGTAAATGTGTAATTTTAGTAATGAACAATTATGCCAGGCGCACTCAGCAGAAAAATGAATTTCGCGAACACATTTTGGTTATGAAGAATAAAACTAGGTGCAAATTTGGTAACGTCGTTAATTTGACATACGTTAACCATTAAGTTTGACCTCAAAAGCTAATGTGGCAGAACTAAAAAAATTAATTAAGAACTAGTGGTAATTTAAGAAGTGATTTTGTGACTAATTAAGGAGTTTTGAAATTTTTATAAATAAATTCAGAAAATGGAAGTTTTTTTTTTTTACTTTTAAAGGCCTAGTTTCTCCCTTAATTTGGGAAAATTAGAGTTAGAGGAATTATTTTTAGACCCAAAAGGGATTATAATGGAAGGAAGTTCTTAGCCGGTAACGAAGAAAATATTTAAGAATTGAAGGGATAATTTTTTGCCTAAAGAATATATCCTATTGCGAAGATTTAAGGACCAAATAGAAAATTGTTTACCTAATCTATTGTATTTTTCTTTAGGCCAAAAATTATCCCTTCAATTCTTAAAAATTTTCTTCATTACAGACTAAAAATTTCCTCCTAATATAATCCCTTTTGGATCCAAAAATAATTCCTCTAACTCTAATTTTCCCAAATTAAGGGAGAAACTAGGCATTTAAAAGTAAAAAAAAAAAACTTCCATTTTCCTGAATTTATTTATAAAACTCTCAAAACTCCTTAATTAATCACAAAATCACTTCTTAAATTATTACTAGTCCTTAATTAAAATTTTAAGTTCTACCATATCAGCTTCCATGATCAAACTTAACGGTCAACGTAGGTCAAGTTTAAGTCGTTACCAAATTTACGCCTAGTTTTATTTTTCATAACCAAAATGTGTTCGTAAAATTCATTTTTCTGCTCAGTACACCTGGCGTAATTGTTCGTTATTAAAATTACAAATTTACCCTTAATATAAGTTAGCTACCAATCCGGTTCCAAAGTTAGTAATAACAGTTTACACTTGTAGTTCATAGCAAAGAAAATTATGTGAACATATCATAAAAGGGAAAATATGCTCCAATAATTATGCATATACACAAACAATCAGTAAATTATTCTTTTAAGAAGCAAACACAGATGCCAAACCCAGGGAGTGTTTGGTTCAGATTATAGCTAGGAAGAACGATCAACTTTCTGGATTTGCACATACTAACATTCTCAATTTTTCTCATCAACAATCACTTGCACTTTACCCTTGAAAGTGATGAGAGGAGTGAAATCCTCTTCACTGTATTAGAAATCTTTACTGCTGCATCGAAAATCTTGAGGACATCACACTTAAGATGGCCTCAAAGATTCAAGTTTCAATCCTGAATTCGCTGAAATTGGCATATGAAATCAATTACAAAAACCTGTTAGCTAACCTAGTACACTCATACTTAGAACTGAAACCTCTATCTTGTAAGGAGTTTGTATGACGGCAAATCTTCAAGCCGAGTGATATCTTCAAGGAGAAGTTCCTTCTCCAGCTGATGACGCGTCGCTTTCATCACTCTCTGTACAGAACATAAAATAAATTAAAATAGCCGTAGTCACTAAGAATCAAAATACGGAAATCTAGGTCTGCGGCCGAGGAGAAAAATCAAGACTCTGTATAAATCAACCTTGGTTCAAAGAATCTCTATGGTTATTTCCCCATCATTGTTAGGACCACCAAATTAAAGGAAATTTGATCCCTATAGTTTTGACTCCATTTTAACACAGCCCTACACTTTGACTTTGTGTGACTCAATCCCTTTACTTTTGACTCGTTGTAACTCAATCCCTAAAATTTATTTCACTACAACTCAACTTAATCATTTCATAATTTAATCATTGACTTTTATCATATATATGTGATTTTATTATCCAAAACATTTGGACTAAATTATAAAAAGTTTAAAACTACATGAACTGAGTTGCACTAAATCAAATTGTAAAGAATGAGTTACAATTGAGTCAAAATTATAAGAACTAAAAGATTAATTTTCCACATAATCACACTCATGTGATCTGATCTGGTATCATTTTGTACCATCAAGCTAAAGCTTGCCTTTACCAATACAAAAAAATTAATTTTCCCTAACCTAAAATTATGAAGACCTAAACATAAATCTTTTCTCTTCATTTTAAAAAATTATCGCCCTCTGCATTAAGATTTACGCCTAATTGTATTTGTCAAAGTTAATATTTAGCTTTTCTTCCCATGCACCATTATCCATACAAACCTCAATTTCTTTAACCATTTATCTCCCTCAAAGTTCTAAAAAATCTACATGTGCACACCTCCTAGTTTCAATTTACTATTTTAAAAACTCTCCCTACGTAAGTCCAAAAATGTTAGCCAAGCATATATTCTGCCGACACAAAAATGTACTAAAAGAAACTCAGAACCCAATAGCTTTATCAAATATCAATGCAGCACAAGTAAAAAACAGGCGAAGTTAGTGCTCATAAAAACTTCAAGGAGGTTGGTATAAAATTGCTGAAACTAGAGAGAGCATGATCACATGTTTTTAGGAAAGTGAATGCAACTTCTGCAAAATTTTTAATTCACATGCGTTTTGGATTTTCCTATTTCTACCAGAACCATTCAGACCAGATAACACTTACATTAAAATCCATGTATGATGCTCGCATGGTAAGCCATTGATGATCCATTAGCTTAAAAGTTATGCAATAGAGTAGATCAAAAGCAGATTCATTTTCTGTCAGATGATAAAGAATGAATAGTTACTTTCAATAGCAAGCTAAGATTTAATACTTAAATGAGGATTCAGACCTTGAAGTGAAAAGTTCGCATAAAAATATTTTTTCTTATTCTGGCTAAAGTGCTGTATTATCCACATTGCATATTTGGAAGTGCCATAGAGTATTACTGTTTAGATACCAGAATTCAAATATAATCGAATTCGGATGCAACCCCTTTTCTCCCAACATAAGAGGGACGAAAAAAAGCTAAGTGAAAAAATACACATAATATAGACTACCTGCAAGAAGTCTAAGAAAAGTTGCTCCCACCAGTGTCCGTGGCTTGACTGTAAAGGCAAAGCATTTTGTTAACAGTTAATATCACAAACTGAATTCAGTTCTTGAAAAAAAAATTAAATTAAATTCATTGCTTTACAAATGCATCAATCATACATCAGCCTGCATAAAAAGGAGCATGCTAAGATCCTTTTTTTGGGTTACATCACAATATCAATCCACAGCAAAATGATATTCTCTCCGATGAGTATATCTAGTGCCTTAAATTACTATATATGGCACCACTAGGTATGCAGTACATACAAAGAAGGCCATTAGATGCGCCAGTGAGGAGGGTAGATCAAACAGCCTGGAGTCCGATTAACAGAGGAAGAGGGAGACCTAGGCGTACACTAGGGGAAGTTGTAGAGCAGGATCTTTTAGTGAATAATATCTCTAAGGATTTTGTTAATGATAGAGCATAATGGCGTCGTGTGATCCATGTAGCCGACCCCACTTAGTGGGATAAGGCTTGGTTGTTGTTGTTGTTGTTGTTGTTCAAATTGCAGTACAACCTGGTGAACTAAAATTTCTACTAATTAAAATTCTCATGATATGATCCTCTAAAATAACTTGATAAATTTTATGAATATAAACATATGCATTTCATCTCTAACATTATGTGATAATAATATATAATAAAATTAAATTATCCTTTAAAAATCTTTTTTATTTAGATAACAAAAATTTAATCTGATAATTTGTATTTCGTAGTAGCTGAACAAGTGCTTCATCCTCCAGTTTGATCTGGTTTTTATCAGTCTTTGACCAAGTTTGACCAGTTCAATGGCACCACTTACAGTCTATGATCGATTAGGCAGAAGGTTAGCTTTCAGGTACAAATGGCAGGTTAGGTCTGGTTTTCTCTAAAAATGGCAACTAACAAAAGCATCTTCAAATCATCATATAGAACTCTTGGCACTAGTGAAAGCCAACGTTCACATTTTGTTTGAGTTCTGCTTGGTGCAGCCATATACATTATCATAGTTCAAGAAAAGCGTTAAAAGCTCCAGAGGCATTTGATGATCAATAATAATAATCAACGATCAGGATAACAGAAGTAGTAAAGCACCTGCTTCAAGATCAAGCATTTGGATAAGCATAAAGGTGATGTTCACACCAGCAACAGCAAACGGGTATTCCCATGCTGATCGGTCTCCTTCCTGCTTCCATAAAAGGTCCTGGAAGGATTTCTGCAAAACAAAAGTTAAAGTACTTTTACTTCGAACAAGACATGAATAGTAAACACTACTGTCACATTCAGAGTCAATTGACGAAATTTTACTACTCTTATGGGAATGGGAACTATAATAAAGCAACAGAAACATCATGCATGGACCAATTATCAGAAATATGCAAGGACCACATCAATGATCCCTGAAAGAATTCAAGCACATGTCCCATTCATACCAAGACTTCACATGAAAGCAGATAACATATCAAACATGTACAATACGCTTAGTCATCAAGAGAGTGATATGAAAAGCAGCTATGAATTTGAACATGCAAACAGAACACTATTTGATGCAATGTTTCAGCCCAAAATTAAAGTATTTAATTAGTCCTCAGTGAATAAGCAGGCTCAGATGTGTTAAGAATAACTTAATATTTAATATTAACCATCTACAAGCTTTAACATGAGCTTCTTTATTCTGATATCCAAGATTGTTGTTTCTGGTCTAATGGTATTCACTCCATAGTAAAGTAAGATGACATCACTTAGGTGGTATCTCAAGTCTCAACTAAAAACTACACAGAGCAGATTACATGTCTAATTTTTAGCTTTCCTAGATTAAATAAAACACGTGTTTCATTATTTCTTTGATCACTTTTCTTTGACGAGATAAAAGTGGAAGTCTCAATCATGTCTTATCCTATACAAAATACCAGGTAAGGTCCAACCGCACCAAAACAGCTTCCTAACCATTCGAGTGACAAGAAGCAGGGCTAGGGCTAATAATGAGGGCTCATCCTTCAAGCAAATAAATACCCTCTGCCCGATTCCCTCTCCATCTTCTGTAATATTCTTTTACTTTAAATTTTACTGACTAAGCAGACCCTTTTCATTTTCAGATAAACTAGCAGTAGCATATTTGCATGGAGTTTGAGATGAGCCGCATTACACGACTCGTAAACAATGTAACTTCCTAATATGGTCATGGATACTATATTGAAACACTATTAAAGTGTTACTCTTTTCAGGTTTTCACATGAGATGCTATTCAAGCCAGAAGACCTTCCATATCAAAATTCCAAGCCTCCAAAATATTCATTAAAGCATAATTCAAAAAACGATCAAAGAAAAGAGCAAACAGAAAAGGAGCCCATACTGGAAAATTCCTGGCAAAAAATAGCAAATTCTCCAAAGATATATACCCACCGCCCCTGCCAAATAAACCATATTAGAAATAATTAAAGACAAGATGTAGTTAGAAATGCTAACAACATCAGGAAATTAGAGAACAAAATATCAACCTAAAGTCTGTTGATGGATCCTTTCCTTGCCAACCCATCTCCTTCCACTGCTCAGATATCAAGCCGCAAAGTTCTTCTTCAGGAAAGGCAATATTCCATAGGGCCCTTAAAGACTCCTAAAATAAAGTAAAATTACCATTTGTAAATAAGAGTCTATGAGCACAAAAAGATGAATTCATCAACACAACTAATAATTATTGCAACATCACTTACAAAGACTTGATATTATTATTAACAAAAGGATACCTGGTGGTCAATGATAGAGCTATCATAAGGAACATCTATTCGGTTCTGTAGCCTTTGCAAGCAATCCTCCTGAGAGTCCAATCAACAATATGAAGATCTACTGAGGCTTAGTTATAAATAAAAATGTTAAATAAAATAAGGCCGTAAAAACTAAGGATATTACTCCTATTCCAAAATGTACACAACAAAGAGCATGGAAATTTAATCAGTTAATTGGACAGGTCCAATCATGCACATCATAGGTGTCATGACCCCAATGAACTACAAAAGGGCACAAGAGAGCCACAAGCTGTGAAAAATTAATTTTGACTAAGAAATGCAGTTTGATACAAAGTGTTCTTCAAATTTCTTTGTATATTATCACCTGAAGGCAGGATACCTTTAAAACACAAAAACTGATCTGAACAAAATAAGCAGAACTTTTTCATTCAAGAAAAAATAAATCATAGGGATGGGCTGACTCAATTGTATATTGTCCTCAATTTTCAATGAAGCAACATTGTAATCACAACATTGAATTGGAGGCAAACTCTACAAGATAAAAAGAAGATAGGTCATTTGTCCAAACATTATTTATTGACCTTGATGGATCTACGATGTTTCAAGCTACAGACTATCCTATTTATAAACCCCAAAGAACAAAGGACTTGACCATCATTCATAAAACAAATTGAATAAATCGACTCTGAATATCGTTATCTTTCCAAAACAATACTGATAGCCATGCTCCAATAAAAATATTACAATCAATCTGAACTCAAATCAAGTGAAATATGAGAGCATATTTTTGGGGATGACTACAGCAGCAGAAAACCTAAAAAATTCGATCACTATATGTCACATGTTCTTATGCAAAATTTAATTTGCTGAAAGTACCTACAGAATTATTAAAAAATTGCCTCTTGAATTATTTTAGTGTTTAAACAAGAAGATTATAACCTGTGATGGAGTTAAGTCAAAAGAGGGACGGGCATCACTATCTCTCCTCTGTGCACAAACACAAGATAATCCTTTTCCAAGCCATGCTGCTGATCCTGCTACAGCCTCAGCTGTAAACAAATAAAATGCCCATAAGTTTATGTAAATAAAGAAAATACTAAAGTGTTCTAAAATATAATATATCATTATAAGTACATGATGGTTCATTGGTTTAAATTAGCAATCAAAATGAAACTGGAACCATTCATTTTAATCAACTCAGCAGAATTTAGAAAACTTTTTGCCTTCAGGCAAAAGAAAAATTAGTATAGCCTGATAACAAACTATAATTGCAGGCCAGTGGACAACTACCGTAGACACTATGGAGAGGATATTAAGGAAGTGAATGGTACTGATGGTTGAGCAATATACTCCACAGAAACTAGCACTATCATATCAATTTTAAAAGTAGGCATATGTTACAATGCTTTCAAGGACGTCTGGAAAATTATATGCTACATAATGCACTTATAGCATTTGACCTAAAATATTAAGTCAACTTTTGTGAGGGTAATTAGATGGTATGAACCAAAAGGAAAAGCATAGTTTTTGAACTGAAATCCTCACAACTGATATAAAATTAAAAAATAAAGTGAAAATATTAACATAAATTGAAACAAATTAAGGATAATACCTAAGAATAGCCTGCCATTTATATTTTCTACATCTGTTATCCCTTTTAACCGTAAGGCTTTGAAGCACCAGTAAATTACTTAAACTAAGAATAATCTTTTAACACATCCAGCGGCAGACCAAAAATTCTCATTACTGCAAACAAAGGTAAAATCTGGGTGCTACTGTTGATTCGCATGCACAGACAACCTCAAACGAAGAGATACACATGATCCAAAACTTTGAATCAAAGCAAAGCAACTGATTCAGCAGCGGTTTTTTCCAAAACAATGAATAGTTTTTAAATTTCAAGCGGCATCAGACAGGATTAGAAGACTAGCACCTCAATTTATTAATAATTAGATGAGTTCCATGCATTGCATGAAATCTGAAAAATGAACCACACTCTCCATAGCTCATGAATGGTGTGGCTTGATAAAGTTTTTATATTGTATTATAAATATATAAATCATCTGCTACAGATGATGCACTTCTAAGTATCCTATTAACATATAATTATATGACTTACTAAAAATAATCCCAGGTTCGCTCATAATATTTACACAAACACCAACCTAATATTATAGATTTGCACAAGTCAAAATATAAGTACAACTAATAGTGCATAGGTGCGCGCCATAAAGTTAGATCTATCGAGATTACCATTTAATAGATAGCATTTATAAATTAATCACAGAAAAAGCTCAGGTGCTTTCTCAAGAGAACAGAATATTTCCCAAAAAGGAAAAAAAAATTAAAGCGAAAAGAACTCAATAAATAGTTTGAATCCATTCAATCAAACAGATTGCGCATGTATCGGAAAGAAATGAAAGGCAAGAGTGAAGTGAGAGAATGCATTATTGTCAATAGCGCAAAAAAAAAAAAAAAAAAAAAAAAATCCCACAATCGCGCAAGACATAACTGGCATAAAATATTTGAAATATACATAAAAGTATAACCCAAAATCAAAATGCACAGAACTATCAAATTCCCCACCGATGCAATTGGGAATACCAGCAACCACCATGAAAGCGTAACTTGCACAATGATCAAGCTTCTCAAACATGACTCGATCTCGATTCAGAGATCAGTACTTCACAAAATTGGGAGGTAGAGATAAATGCAGTATTATGACCATAGTCAACATTAAATGAGTGAAAGCAACACTTAAGAGAGAGTCACAAAATATACAGAAAACGATAAACAGTGACGAAATTTAAATTCAATACATTTACCAGAAACAAACACTTCAGAATAATGAAAGTAAGAGAAAATCGAAAACATACAAAAAAAAAGGATAAATTGGTAATGAATTTTTAAATTAAATACATTTACCAGAAGTTGATTGGTACGTGTTGCTGCGCTCAATAGTTTGCGAAATCCTTCTGACAGCAACGAAAGAGCCACCTCTATCATCCATATCTTACTATTCTTCAATAAACTACAACCACAGCATAAACGACTAAACCCAAAAATTACCACTCCCTCAAAAAAAAAAAAAAAAACCACGCCTCGACAAACCAATTAACTAAAAAGCGCCAAAAGATGAAGCAGAAAAAAGATCAGAGTCCAAAAATTTCCCAGAGAACCCGCCAAAACCGAAACGAATAGCACCAAAGGCTTCATAAAGGCCGAGAAAAACCAAAAACAAACAACGCCGAAATCGAGATTTTATCAGGAAACAAACAAGGTGGGAAAAGAGCAGTGAACTGAAGTAAATCGAACCAATTTTACATGAAAATGGAGATGAGAAGAATAGTGAGAAGATGAAGAAGAATGTTGAAGGAAGTGATAGCTAGGGATTTTGGAAGATCTGAGAGAAGAAAGAGGCCATGGGAGACAGTTACAGATACAGCTCACTCTCTCTCTCTCTCTCTCTCTCTCTCTCTCTCTCTCTCTAACGCATCGCTCGTTTGCTGCTGGCTTGTTGCTTTCTGTGTCTGCTGGTTGAAGGCGTTGGCGTCTGCTTATAACGAAAGAGCGTGAGGGTAATAAATAAATAAATAAATCATTAGTATTCTTTTTTTTTTTTTTTACCAAATCATTAGTATTTTGATTATTTTGGGAGAATTTCAATATAGGACCTATGCAACCAATTAATTTAGGTTAAAGTATACTGTTGGTCCTTTATCTTTGTATCAAGTCTCTTTTTAATCCCTTAACTTTGAAAAGTGCACTTTTGGTCCTTTTTCGCTAACGCCGTTAGTTTCATTTAACGGAAAATGCTGACTTAACAAATCTAAAAATTAATTTTATAATTAAATATTAATAAAAATGGTCAAATTTTAAAATATAAGAGTTATTTCTTTTAAATGAAACTAACGGCGTTAGCGAAAAAGGACCAAAAGTGCACTTTTCAAAGTTAAAGGACAAAAAAGGACTTGATACAAAGATAAATGACCAAAAGTATACTTTAGTCATTAATTTAAAAGTAAAACCAAAAGATTTTGCAAGTAAGCCCATACGAACAATACTAAATAAAACACAAAATACCCCATCTCACACACCCTCTTTCCTCTGACACACACACACTCTCACTCACTCATCCCCCTTTCTCTCACACACTCCACTGATGGTCATATGAACAAGTGAAACAGTCATAGAAACAGGGGAAAAGCTCATATGAATAAGGGGAAAGCCCATATGAACAATACTCAATAAAAGCTTTCCCCTTGTTCATATGCGCTTTTCCCCTGTTCATATGACCGTTTCACTTGTCCGTATGACCTTCAGTGGAGTGTGTGTGTGTGAGAGAGAGAGAGAGAGAGAGAGAGAGAGAGATGGAGTGTGTGTCAGAGGAGAAAGAATGTCATATGGGTATTTTGTATTTTATTAAGCGTTGTTCATATGGGCTTTTTCCTTGTTCATATGACCGTTTCACTTGTTCGTATAACCATTAGTGGAGTATATGTGTGTGTGAGAGAGAAAGATGAGTGTCAAATGAGAGAGAATGTCATAGGGGTATTTTGTGTTTTATTGAGCGTTGTTTAAATGGGCTTCTTCCTTGTTTATATGAGATTTTCCCCTGTTCATATGATCGTTTCACTTGTTTGTATGACCATTAGTGGAGTGAGAGAGAGAGAGAGAGAGAGAGAGAGTCATAGGCATGTGAAGGAGAGATTGTAAGCCATATGGGGTCAATGTTGTTTTTTCTCCTCCCAATTTAATTTCAATTTGCCCCCACAAGACTCAAGTGATATTTCAAAATCTTTTGGTCTTATTTTGAAATTAATTGACTACATGGGTCCTATATTGAAATTCTCCCAATTGTTTTTGTATAGGTTCAATTTAATTCTTAAAAGGGGAACTTAATTGCGGATCCTATGAAACTTAATTAAGACGAGGTTCCACAAAATCCTTTAAGTAAACTGAGGTATCTAAAGTCCTAGTTCTGACCAAAAAGTTATCATCGTTTTGCCAAAACTTATTGACAAGAGTTTGAAAAGTTGTTATTGTCACATAAAAAAAAAGATGTTATTGATGCTCATAATGTTACAAAGGCCTCAAAGGTTGTTATTATTTAGTTAAAAGTTATTATTGACCCATATATAATTTAAATTCTTGGTCACTAACAACTTCTGACTTGACAATAACAACTTTTTGGGCATTTATGACAACAATATGAGCAGTATTCAAAAAACGGAACGAACCAGGCGGTTCAACTGGTCCAACCGCGAACCGCCCAATGGCTCAATCCAATTGGCCATTTAAACCGGAGGGCAGTTGGCCCAGTGGAGGACCGGGTCAACCTACCCAAAACCGGCCAAACCGAGAGGTTGAACTGGGTAGGCTTTTTTCTTCTTCAAAATATAGTTTTTTTAAATTTTATTATAATTCACCTAATTACTAACTTTCACTTCACTCAATTTTAGAAATTAGGAAACTATAATACTTTAAATGTTATTTTATTTGCATATGTTTAATACTTAATTGTTGTTGCTCTTAATATTTGTATTTTAGTCTGTGGATTGTAGAATAATATTTTTTTTCACGTGTAATCAACTAATATTTTCTCTTTTTTCCTTTATAGAAACATTAAAATATTCATGTTTAATGAATCATGCATACATATTATATTTACATTTTGATATTAGTGATTATTAATGTTAATATTAATAAAATTTTATTATTTTAATATAACCGGTTGGACCCCGGTCCGACCATTAACTCTTGAACCAATGCCTCGTCCAGTTCTATGCCCGATCTGGTTTTTTGAACATTGATTATGAGCATTATTCACAAATGTCATAAAGTTTTGGTTACCAACAACTTTTGGCTAGACAATAACAATTTTTTGGGCTTTTGTAATAAATTTATGAACATCAATTACAACTTTTTAAAATATTGTTATTAACAACTTTTGGCCATAAAATACAAATTTCTAGTAGAACTAAAAACCTTAGTTTAATTTGGAGATTCCGTGGGAACATTAGTTTAATTAAGGGATTTCGTGGACCTTATGTTAATTAAGTTTATTCTAAGGGATCTACAATTAATTTTCCCTAAATGGCTAAATGACACATATCACATGTAAAAAAAATCACAATCAACTATCAAAAAGGGAAAATTAATTACAGCTCCAATAGAAGGAATTTAATTAAGATGAGGTCCCACAACGTTTTCTAATTAAATTGAGGTCCCGCGAAATCCCAAATTAATCTGAGATCCCTAGTTTTAGATAGAAAATTGTCATCACCTGACCAAAAGTTGTTATCATCTGGCCAAAATTTATTATTGACAAGAGTTTAAAAGGTTGTTATTGATACTCATCATTGTTAAGCTTGGTGATTGCCTTTTTGTTGACAAGTCTTTAGAATAAAGTTGTTATAAAGTTGTTATTGATAATTTAATCATCACACTTGGGGTCATTCCCCCATTTTGATTCCACTTTAGTTAAATAAAACAATTGAAAACCCTTAAGTGATTATATTTTTAGGGACATATTCATTCAATTTTTCTTAACAAAATTATACTTACATTAAGTTGTTTAAATCTATTACATCATCTTTTGTTAATGTGGATTTTATATTTAAATTATAATATTTTTAAAAATGGAACACATAATCACATATGAAAGGAGATTTTGACAAAACGAATATAAGAAATTTTATTTAAGTACTATCATGGATTTTTAAGAGAATGAGAGGCCTCATTCAAAATACATAGGAAAAATTCCAAAAATATCCCTATGAAATTGAAAAAGGATAAAGGAGACTATTAAATTAGGGAAATCTCAAGTTAGTCTCAAAGGAAGAATATGAAATTTTAATATTTTATTAAAAGTCACAAATGCCCCTATTGATTTATACTAGTATTCACAAGTTCAAAACACAAATTTATAACTTTAAGTTAAGAATTCACAACTCACTTCTTTTTTTGTCTCTTGATAAAGCTAATGTTATGAATAGTTAATAGAAAATTGAAAATTGTTATGATAAAATTAGAAATCCTTATTTTGAATTTGTGAATGCTATTATAATACCAAAAATGCTATTATAACAGTATTCACAAGTTTGAAATAAGGATTTCCAACTTTTATCATAACAATTTTCTAGTTTAATTTAACAATTTACAACTCACCTCATGAAAGCCAATTCAACTAGAGGTATATGTGGTCACATTTGGAAATCCCAAATTATTACTTTGGGTCTTATTTGGGATTTTCATTATTTGATGGACTGATTTGCCTTTTTCAATTTTGGAGGAATTTTAGTATCATTTTCCAAGAAATACATGCTGCTGAATCGCATATATTACAACAAAAAATATTCTTTTAATAAATGCGAAAAAGGATAGGTCATGGAAGTGGTCTTTCCCGTGGAATAACCGTAGACGACATTTATTCTTTCTTTTTTTTTTAAAAAAAAAATGGAAGATATCCATCAACAAGCATTTATTACAAGATGGATGGGGCATGCCCAAAATGGTAGCTACAAATTTCTAGAGCTTATGAAGCATTTATTTAGTTTAAATATTACTAATAACAATTAAAATTATTTAAGGATTTTTCATGTAAAAAAAAGTTTGACTGTTGTTATTTCATGAATTACCCGTACATTATAAGTTTTCTATTTTTTATGCTTTTAACTTATAAAATTGGATTAATTCACTTTTAAAGTTGAATTAGTTTCAAATTTTGTTGAATCTACGAGTTTATTAGTTTATCGTTTTTAAGTTTATTACTTACAAAGTTTTGTCTAATCGTGCTTAAAATGTAATAACTTCTTTTTTATATATACATAAAGATACTTATTTGGCTATTTAGCTAATATCGATGAATCCATTTCACTCTTTCCAAATCGGTGTATTCAGATGGTCCGATGGATGATTAAAAGGAATGTAGCATGGCACTAGCCCCATAGCTTGTTTGGCTAAATCACTACAAAAAAAGGCATAAAAATGTTACAAATATTGCAACCGTGACTAAATTACCCATGGAAAACCATTTTATAACGGTTCGGAGAAACCGTTACCAAAAAAAAAACAAACAATTACAACTGTTTGTAACAGTTTTTTGTGGCGAGGGAAGCAACAGTTGTAATGGTTTTGTTAAAAAAAACAGATACAAATGGTGTAATGGTTTTTTGATGAAACTATAACAAATGTACCACATTTGTCACGGTTCTTTTTAAAACCCGTGAAAAATGTGGTACATTTGTAACGGTTTTTCGAAAGAAAAAAACTGTGACAAATGTCATTAATGGGCAATTAAATTCAATTTATTTGTTGCAATTTATCAATTTCGATTGGATTTTATTAACTAAAATGTTAGTTATTAAAAAATTTTAAAAATTGTTTTTTTGTTTAAATTAGATATAGTTGTAATTTCACATTTTTTGTGTGGAAGAATAATTATCATTGTTCTAAATGCACCTTGTAAGGAAAAAAATAAAAAAATAAATTAGAAATTACTTTAAATAATATTTGAATTATATATGTATAAAATAAATAGCATAAATGATTTAAAGAAAAATTACAACCTAAGGCAGATGGAAAAGATGAGAGAAACATCGGTAGAGAAGGAGATGAGAGGGTGAGGAGAAGGAAAGGAGAATGTGAGGATTGTGCAAAATGAGAGGGGGAAAAGGGTTTATATAGGAGTCAGCGTGCAATTTGTAACGATTGTTTCAAGGAGAATATGAGGATTGTGCAAAATGAGAGGGGGAAGAGGGGTTGATATAGGAGTCAGCGTGCAATTTGTAACGATTGTAGCGTGCAATTTGTAACTATTGTTTCAAGGAGAATGTGAGGATTGTAAAGTCCAACTTACTAATACCTAAATAATCCCCTATTAAACACTTTCAATCACAATTAACATTAGCATTAACAATACTAACTATGATAGGAAAATGGACTTTTCATACAAATCAAATTACCCTATCATAGTTAGATAAAGATTACCCTAACCATTCACAGTATTATCCATGATAGAAAACACAAACTTAATATAATACAATCACTATCATGTATAATAAAACACCTAAGTAAAATTCTACTTACTAATCACAAATCAACCACTAACCAATCATAAATCAAACACTAACCATCTTATCTAATCACAATCACTTTCCTACAATTACAACAATACCCTATCATAGTTAGGAAAAGATTTTTCCTAGGAATTCAAAGAGTAATTCATGCTAGAAAAGACAAACACTTAGCACAACAATCATACTATCACCGATTATAATCCTTAACTATGTTAGAAAAAGATTCATCTAACATAATTAGTAAAGATTCACCTGATTAACAATTAATAATCTAGTTAACAATGTTAGATAAGAAGCCTTCTAATATGGTTAATAAAAATCAACAGAGTAAAAATCACACTAATCGGCCTCAGGGCCTAAAATCACGGAATTATACAATATTAGCCCACATTATAGAATAACATATCAATTAACCACATATGATCAATCACATGCATGTGAGTAACCTGTCAAGCATTCACACTACAACCAAATCAGTAAAGCCTTCGGCCATAAGAAAATGCAATTCAACAAGCAACTAGTATTCGGAATACAATAAATCTTCTAATACAGTTTGGCAATATATGTTTGGCAATATACAAATCCCATTTATCATTATTGCCGTGTGGTTCGGCGGCCCCATCCCTTCTACTCTCTACAATGCATGATCACCTGTAAAAAAATAAAATAACGATAAGGTGACACAAATTTGTCTTAGTAACCACAACTCAACTCAATACAAGAGTGTGAGTGGGTTAGTAGAGCGCCTAAAGGGATACCACATTTCATAAAATATTCATACATCATCGAGTGTATATATCTATTTATATTTCTAATCCATGGACATGATATCAAGTAAATACACATCTCAAGTTTAGAATTCCTTTTTAAGATCCTTTGATATTCAATATAATGTATCCAAAATCAATTTCATTAATATTTACAAGCACCCTAGCGATAGTTGTATGAGTCGTAGAAAACAAGTAGAAGCAGACAGGACTTTGTACCAATCTTGGAACCACTACGGAACCTATCGGGACTCTCTACCTGCCCTCAGAACCACGGTACGGGTCAAGAAGAACTTTATAACCTCCTTGAAGCCGTAGTATGGATCAGAAGGGACTTTCTACCTTTCCTGAAACTGTGAGGAGCTTTCTCCCATAAAATATCCAATTAGTCCATGTGGCACAATAGGGTGCCTCACCACGTGATGGCAAAAATAACTAGACCCACTGGTGTCACACTCACACATCTAAATAATCACAACAACATAGATATGCAACATAATCTCAGGCATTTGGCCTTCCAGTATTTCCCGGATATATATACATGCCATGATTTCAAAATCAACATATACCTTAGTTCTAAATATACCAAATCACAAATTTATGCCAATTCGAAATAATACTTCACAACACGGCAATCCAGGATACTACGTATACTATAAGAAAACTCTTGATATTTCATATGGAAATAAGAGGGATTTCAAAGGTACAGGGTAGGCTTTTTAATATAAACATAGCGTTTGAATTTCAACTTGCGTACTAGTGGTTATATACATAAATAAAAAGATTTTGAGAAAAACACCAACTAACATCACACACAACCATATAGTGAGGTAATAGTGGTTACCTGAACTTGCCACTAGCAACATAAAATACCTAAATAGCATGGTCCTCAAGTTCAACCCGATCCAACGTCTACAATCATACAAAGAAACAACAATTGGTCAAGACACATTATAAGTAGCTTTGACATTGAATTTGGGGCCTAGCCCACAAAATTTGCAATGAGGTAATTAAGTACAGCAAGCTCAATTGAACTAAGTCAAGGACCCATAACTACCATACAACCATCTCATCATTCCCACACTTTCCCACTTGGGCCAAACACCCAAATTCTACCAAAATCCCAATTCAAGCCTAAAGGAAACACCCTCCACTAGTAACCACAATCCTTTACCATACAACTACACCATTACATAATCCAATCAACCTTTTCCTTCCCAATACTATAGTATCTTCACAATTTAAGCCTTAAAAAACATTCTTAATTACTACTCACATTTCCTTACAATTCCATTATACCCTCATATTATCAATTCAATGTTCATCACATTAATTCCCCAACGATAATCCTTATGCCTCCTATGGTCCACTTACACACTTCACCGACTTTTCAACATGATCCTTTAGGAATCAATTAATAAAACTAATTTTACCTAGAATAATCATCACATTATTCAAAATCATCTTCCAACTCAAACTATCCAACCTACCACAAGAACTTCCAACTCTAAAACCTTCAAAATGCAACCACACATATACCTGAACCAACCGAACTATCTAGAATTACTATTAAACACATATAGGCTTACTGAAACCATTAAACCATAATCAACCCATCATTATACACATTAATTCAAAAATTCATCCTAGGCAAAAATTCAACAAAATATAATCAAAATCTTGAAATTAAGCTCAAATACAAATTTAATTCACTTCCCTACATGTCCCTTGATACAAAAATACGTCTCAAATCCTTATTACTCTTAACTTCATCAAATGGTTCTAGTTTATGCCCAAAATTAGTCCATAAATCCACACAAAAATCACCAAAAACCAAATTACTCCAATCCTTTCCAATTTCATCATTCCATATTCATCATTCCATATTCATCTACTAACTTCATCTAACATATTCGAATCATCAATTTGCTTATACTCAATGTCAAACCCCATTACCCCACTCAAATCCTAACTTCTTCAAGCCTTTCTACTACATAAGGCATTTAGGCTTAAACCCAACCAAATTACCCCAATCAACACCATCATATAATTTCAATGAATGCATAGGAACAATCAATTAGCTCCATTCAGTCCAAAAATCTCAAAAATCAACCAAGCCCTAAACTTCTCTCTTTGAAAAACTATGAAATCAAGAACAAGAGATGGGAGGGAAGAATAGAGGCTTACTTACTCCTCAAGACTGCCAGAGACTCACCGGAAAACACCCAAGATCGCCGTCAAAATCATTGGCCACCCTCCTCTTTATTCCCTCTCTCTCACTCTCTCTTACGGCAGACACACACACAAACAAGCGCGAATGGGGAGTAGGGGGTGAAGGGATTGCCGGCAACTTCCCTTACCGTCGCCGGCATCGACAGCCTCCCTTTCTTGCTACCAGCTAAAGACGCCGAGTGAGAAGGGTGAGTACTGTGTGTGTCAAGTTTTTAGCGGAGGGGAGAGGAAAAGAAAGGAAATGAATAAGGAAAATATAAATAAAATAAAATGGATAAGATAAGAAAATTACATATAAGCCCACAAATTCTCAAAATAAGTTTATATTACTCTAGAACAAAATCTCCCTTTCACTTCCTAAATTTGTTTTAAATATCCCCTAATATTTTTCTCCCACTAGAATTTCTGCTGAGTTTAAAAATAATTTCTCTAACTCTAATTTCTCAAATTAAGGGAGAAACTAAGCTTTTAAAAATTCCCAAAATACTTATATTTTCATGAATTTATTTATAAAACTCTCCAAATTCCATAATTAATCTCAAATAAATTCTTAAATTAATACAAATCCTTAATTAACTTTTTGGGATGTTACATCAAAAACAAAACCATTAGAAAATGTACAACATTAGTAACGCTTTTGTTGAACAAACTATTACAAATGTTGTGAACCGTTACAAAATGTACAACGTTAGTAACGGTTTGTTCACGTTGTACATTTTGTAACGGTTTTATTCCTAAAGCTTCCGATTTTTTTTTTAAAAAAAACAATGCAACTTTGTCACCGTTTGTGATGCTCAAACCGTGACAAAGTGCTTTGCGCCACGTGGTGCGAAGCTTCTCATGACATTTGTCACGGTTTTTTTCTTACAACTGTGACAGATATCTCAAATTTTCTTGTCATGAGGCTTTTTCCTTTATTTGTCATGGTTTTTGTGTCAAACCATGACAAATGGCACACATTTATCACGGTTTTGGGTCACCGTGACAAAAGAACCATTACAAAATCAGTGTTTTTTTTTTGTGTGGTGAATGTAATAACTTCTATTCGTACTAAAACTTTCTTTATAGAGTATAATAAACTATGAATATTGATAAATTTCATTTTGATTATTTGGGTTAAAATATATTTAAACCAATTAATTTTCATTTTAATATTATAATTTTTTTTGATAAAGAATATTGTAATTATTTAATCATCTACTTTTCCTTAGTTATTTATTGATAAAATTAAGTCTTTCTAAAAAAATCAATGAAAATTGTGCGCAAAGATATTGATATAACTGTAATTAAAATCTTGAATTCGAGTTAAATGAGTTAGTGGAAAATGTAAAATTAAATATATATTTATATATATATATATATATGGTAATGATGCTACCAAAATTTTAATTAAGCTCTGCAAGTGAACGGGCCGTAGAAATAGTAAATTGACAAATCAAAGTCGATCCTACAGAGACTTAAAACAATTAGTAATTAAGCATTAAATCTCATATTTTTTTTAAATTGAGCAAAACAGAATTAATTACAAATGAATGAAGAAAAATTAACTAAGATCTAAACAAAATTTTACAAATATTAAATTCAAGAGGTAACTAAACAACTTAGAGTCACTACTCTCTTGCTTGCTTCTTAGATTTTATTCCCACTAAATTAATTATGTCTTACTTAGTGTCTATAAATACATGTCGGTCCACTTATATCCTTACCTAAATTAATTATGTAATGTCTTACACTAATCAACTAGGTACAATTTATATTGGTCACATTCTAATTTAACTATGCGGAGTTTTTAGGTATATGTTTATTCTAGACGCAAATTAGATTAAAAATCTAATTCCACATTATTTAATCACATAGTTTATTTAGAATTCCCTCCGTCAAGTTCAATCCTACATTCCCTAAACATGTTCAATGGGTGACCAGTCACTAAACAATTATAATTAAAATCAAGATTAAATAAATGAATTAAAATTAAATATAACTAATAAGTGGGAAAAATCTTTAAGTCACAAACAAGTTCATAATACTATAGATTATATTGTAAAAGAAAACTAGCCACGGGTTCCAAATTAATAACAGCAATTAATTCCAAAATTGGACCGAAATCCATGAAAAAAGATCAAAAGGAGAAGAGATTGTAACTGAAGTCCAAGCACCAGAAGAATCAGACGAAGTTCCAGCGTCTTCCTTCCTTTTCTTCTTTTCCGTTCAGCGTCTGTGCGGATATCCAATAGGAAGTGAGGATTGATGATGATTAACACAAACAGTGCCCCTCCTCCTTTTTTTCAGCCGTTTCGTGTGTGTGTATGAATAGTGTGTGATGAATGGTGTTTAGATGATTGAAAGAATTCGTCCCCCCTCTCATTAGATCTTCTCTCCTTTAAATTCAAAATTCATGAGTGAGTTGTGCTTGGCTAACAAGAAAAAAAAGGAAACATTAATAAAATCAAATCCAAGAATAAAATAAAATGTAACTTTTTTTCACATATTCTTATTTTTTTTTATAACTTTTCAATTTTAATTTTCAACAAGATATTTTAAAAGACATCCCCAAATAATGTATCAATTTGGTATCTTTTTAAAACACAACAAAATCTCTCAATTTTTGGAGTGACTCTCCAGTTACAATGAAATATTTTTAAAAATTTACTAAATATGAAAAGTCATCAGGTAAAAAAAAAAGGTTTCACTCTACTTGGGATCCAAAGCAATTCAAATTTGGAATACTAAGTAATACATGATATATTTGGATGCTTTGCACATTAAATAGCTAAAACAAATTGTGATATGCAAAAAGAAAAACACAAAAGAAATATGTTGGCAAAAAAAAAAAAAAAACGAAAGAAATAATTATGCACAATTTGTGCCATGTGAATACAAGCTATGCGTGGAGCCCTTTTCCTTTAATCAAGAGAAGAAGAACATTGGAAACATATTCACATGGGTTTGTTGCCAAACATGTACAAGGATAATATTTTTCCCCGTTTATATTAGTATCAAGTTTTTATTTCTTAACATAGAGTATATAGGTAAGTCTGACACATTAGATAGAGAGGAAAAATAGTATTGATAAATTTAACAGACCATCACATTAGTTATGTTATTGTTTGCGTTTGAAGCATTTGAAATCATCATAGAATTTTACCTCTAAACACTTATTCTATTTTTCAATATATGAATATCTATATAAAATATAAATATAAATATTTGTAACAATTAAGATGCATTACATTAAACAATTAGATGCGTGTAAAAACCAAGAGGCCCATAATCTTAATAACTTATAATTTTATCGTGTAAAATTTTTTTCCCTCATATCTTTCTTTTTTTTTTTTAATTGAAAGACAGTATACTCCTTTTGTAAGGTGTACAATCATGAGTTTGATGACATCAAATTATTGAAAAACTTTTTACCCTCATATCATCTTGATCCTTTTGTAAGCTGATATTTTTAATAATTAGAAAAATTTTCATGAATGTAATCAATTTGTTTGATTTAAAGGGTAGTTAACAGTTCAAGTAATTCAATAGATCAGTCCTATTGATGTATCATGTTAGTCTTAAAGATTGAGTTAGGTAGGACATACAGAATTGAGGACAAACCTAATCTCACTTAATATATATATATATATATATATATATATGTATTACTTCTTTCTTTCTAAATATAACACTTAATTGAATATTTTGGGGGAAGACTAAGAAAGCTAAATAAATAGCTTAATCATAATATGTTATATATTATCATATTATATATTAGTTTAAAGTCAAATAAATTAATTTGGATAAAAAATTCAGGCAAATTAATTTATAATAGCTTATTTAGCTTTTTTATAATTTTCTACAAAATTCAATTGGATCTTGTATTAAACAATAGAGAGATTATAAGTCATCCGATAGTTTCTTAAATCTGACTTTGCTTGTGTCATTTAGGTTATTTGATCGGGTCAGACACTTAAATGAGGTTATTTCTACACGACCCATCCCACCCATAACACATATATTTTTTCAATTTTTTCTATGAAACTAATTGTTTGATAATATCATTTTTCTTCATATAAGTCATGTAATATGTTATTTTTTCATAGTCATCATAATAATTTTTTTATTATTTCAATAGTTTAACCTTTTTGAAATTTCAAAATTAATTTATTAATTTTTAAACTATTTTATTGAAAAATAAAATAGAAGACAATTTGTGATGTTTTATTGCAAAATAGAAGACAATCTATATCTATATGCTTCTTGAAATCTCCCAGCAACACTCCCATTGGTTCACATGTCCAATGACGTCATTTTCGCTTAACTCTGTTATTGGTCAAAACGTTCACATAATCCATATCATAATAGAAGGTTTTCACTCTTAATTTTAAATTTTATTGCCAATAATTAATCATTACGCATCATATATATTTGTTTTGGGAAGGTGTTTTCTTAAATTTTGAAAGACATTTTAAATTGAGCTAAGATTAATTACATAAATATATGAAAATTATTTCAAATTTATTTTAATTCAGAAAGTCTAATTTTCAAATTTCCATCCCATTGTCAACAATAAATGCCTTCCTAATAATTTAAAATCAATGGCCACTCTTTTAGGCTAAAAAGAAAAAAAAAATACATAAATATATGTTTTTCAATCGGCCATATCTCCAAATAAATATATCATATCTATTAATAAATCAAGGACACTAACCATATTTTTATTGACAAAGTTTATTTTTATTCATAAAGTCTAATTTTCAAACTAGTATCCTCGTTGTTCACAATGAATGCATTCCTAATAATTTAAAATCAATTACCACTATTTTATGAAAAAAAGAACATAAATATAAGTTTTGCAATATGCCATATCTCCAAATAAATATATCATATATAATAAATGAAGGGCATTAACTGTATTTTTATTTAGAAAGTTTATTTTTTATCCAGAAAGTCCAATTTTCAAATTTACATCCCATTGTCAACAATAAATGCTATGCGTTTCTAATAATTTAAAGGCTAAATTATAGAAAACCCCCCTAAACTTTAGGTCAGTTGCGCATAACCTCCCCGACCTTTCATAGTTTAAATTAAGCACCCCTGACGTTTCATATTTTGACTCTTAACTCCCCTGCTGTTAAAATTACCGTTAAAGTTAACGGTTTTTGTAATTTACACTTTTTGATATTATTTTATTATATACCATGTCATTCTAAAAATAACTAGTGACAACTTACATATAATTTTAAGTATTTTAAAAATATAAAATATTTAACAGAAAGGGTTTAAAATATTTTCTTGACCCGTACACTTTATAAATAGAATGTCTTAAAAATAAAAATACTTAAAATGAATGCAAAATATTTATTTGATCATGTGTTTTTTTCAATGAAAAATTATAATATACTTACTATTGTTTATATTAAATGAAAAGACTTATTTTTAATGACATATTATACAAAACAAAATGTGAAAAAATTGGATAAGATAAAAACCGTTAACTTTAACGGTAGGGGAGTTGAGAGTCAAAATATGAAATGTTAGGGGTTCTTAATTTAAATTTTCAAAGGTCGGGGATGTTCTGTGCAACAGTCCCAAAGTTCAGGGGGTTTTCTATAATTTAGCCTAATTTAAAAGTAAATGGCCACTAGCTATTTTAGGCAAAATAAAATAAAATAGCCACAATACTCATAACACTCTTACTGAATATGATTGGGTTTTATGATAAGAAACATCTTTAAGGAAAAAATTAAAATTAAAATAATTAAGAATTTAACTTTAAAATTAGAAAATGATTTAAGGATGCATAAATATACCTTGCAGGGAGTTTTATTTGTTAGAGAAAAATTAGAAACATTGACGATTTTGGAATTAAAAATTTGAACAAGAAAAAAATGATCATTTCACTTTCTGCAATATTGGGTTAAAATTAGAAAGAAATGCCAAATGGAAAGGATAGAATTTGATTGTTACTGTAGTTTTATTCCAAATAAATCATGAGTTAAATTTAAATAAAGGGTAAATGTGTAAATTTACTAATGGACAATTACTTCGAAGAGCGTCTGGCACAAAAAAGTGTTTTGTGGTGCTTAAATAAAAAAAAGTTTTTAAAATTGTGCGAATTTAACAAAACCGTTATATATAACCAAACTTCCGTTACTTTTTTTCCTGTGGGTCCCACCTGATTTCTTCCTCAAAAAGTAATGGTTGTTTGCTTATATGTAGGGGTGTAGATAGTCTAGGCCTGGCCTGGCCTGGCTTGTTGTGTAGCTGATTGGCCTGAGGCTGGCCTGTGGCTTGTAGTAGGGCTTTTTTCAGGCCTGAGCCTGACAGGCCTCACCTGAAGCATGTTAAAAGGCCTGTTATCAAGATACTGCCTAACAAGTCTAAAACAGGCCTATGACTTAAAAAATCTAAAAGTACATTGTTTTTACTCAGCAATAGTACGATACATGTAAGAACAAAAATCTGATACGAAACAACAAGAGTCTAAAAGACAAAGCAAGTAAACATTAACAAAGCTAGTGGTCTGATACAACCAACAAAAATAAAGTGAAAAGTGATGGTAGAGACGGGAAAGGAAGAGGAGAAGATGGATATATTGATTCCAATGTGATGGATTTGTGTCCTTAGCAAGAAGGAGAAAAGGGAAATGGTGAGATAGAGTGAAAAGTGAGGGTGGGTGAAAAAAACACCCTAGATACATATATGTGTAATTTTATTTCAAATTAACGGTATAAATGTAATGTTATTAATTCTTTTTTTAAAAAAATACTCCCTCCGTCCTTATATATAAGAGCCAAAATTTTGAATGGTTGTGTCCCTTTTTATAAGAGTATGACACAATTTATCAAAGCATTTAATGAGTTTTTTCCCAATTTACCCATCATTATTCTCTCTATTTACATTCTCTTTCATACTCATTTACAACACTATTATCACATTTCTCTCTCTTACATAAATAAGGGCAAACTTGATAAAACAAAATTATTTCAGACATATTTATTTATCTCAACTACATCCTTAATCTGTGTGATTTTACCTCTTTGACTCTTATAATAAGGGACGGAGGGAGTATATAATAGGCCTAAGCCAGCCAGTTAGTCCTACTAGGCTTTTTTAAGAGGCCTAGGCCTGGCCTGTTTAGGAAAATAGACTTTAAAAAAGGCCTAAGCCTGGGCCTGTGGCCTATTAGGCCTGGGCCTGGATAGGCCTGAAATAGGCCAAGCCTAAGGCCCTTGTTAAGGGTCTGACCTGTTTCCACCCCTACTTATATGTAATGGTTTTGTTAAATTCGTATCATTTTAAAACTTTTTTGGTATGTAAACACCACAAAAAAAAATTTGTGCCAGACGTTCATTGTGATAAATGTCATTGGTAAATTTGCACATTTACACTTAAATAAATTGTCAATGTGCTATATTTGGTAATCCAAATTCAAATGCTTTTTATGTGATCAAAGGTAAAAATATGATGCTATGTATTTCTCAAGAAGCATCGGATCAAATAAAAAAATGCATAGTATATATCACAAAATGGAAATAAAATCAACAATTAATACACTATATTATAAATCAATATATAACAACAATTTCGGTAATTCAATCTTTTATAAATCATATCAAATGTAAATTGATAGCAATTCTGGTTTCAACAGCATTCTATGGGAGGGACATTCTTACGTACTTTATAGATTCTTCATCCAACGTTGTCCAAACTTTGTCAACTGTGATTTTCAGATCATTCTTCGTGAGAACTCTCGGTTCGATTTCCTTACATATGTGAACAAGTCCCCATTTTTGCTGTTCCAACCTCTTCATAATCATGCATCTACAACTCATAGTGATCCAATGCTCATGGGTTACTCATATCATTTTCCATAACATCTTTAGATATAAGTTGACCAATTTGTTAGTTTTTTTGTATTGAAGATGTATTCGGCATGATCTCCAACATTGGTACTTTGAAGCAAATTTATGTTGACAATTATTTGTTTGGCGAATTTTGTTTTGATATCATTGATGATTGGCTTGTCTTTTTTGTTTTTCATACCATCAATGTTTGAATTTATAGTCATGTGAACCTATTCTTACACTTCTTTTGCTTTATACACGTACAGTAGTAACTCTTTCCTTTATGTCCTACGTGTCCCTTCTGCATATTGGGCTTTCTACATGTACTTATTCATCAATGATAAGGATGATGCTATTGTGGTTCTTGAGTGGACTAAGATGAAGAGAATAAGAGGTTTTTGCATTTTTATTTAGGACCACACAATGTATAGTTGTTTCTATTTAAGGCTGCACAACATTTTCATAAATCATTACGGTCTAACAAGGGCTCACTTAGAATATGAGCATTCAGATGTTGAAACTTGGGAAAATTTCAGTAAAGGACCACTGTAGCGAATTAATTAAAAAGCAGGACCACAAGAATCTGAAATTTTACTTAAGGACTGTGGGGGCAAAGTGAAATTAAATTGGAATGACGGAAGACCATTTTACCCTTCCTCACAAATTACCCAATGCATCTGAAAATCACACCTACACCCAAAATTTGAAATGCAAAACTGCTCCCTCGGCACCCACGATCGAATCTAAGACTCAGCCCTACCATCGTGTAGCAAAATCGACGGTAAAGTCACCCCCACCACCCAATATTTGAAATCAAAGTCTTTTCCCACTCTAGGCACAATCAAAACGCAAAGTTACCCGTAGCAGCGTCCAGCGAAATCGACGGCAACGAATGCTGAAATTCCAAATCCACGAGCACTGTGAACTCCACCCAAAGTCATCAAAAACTTGAATCCCCTAGCCACCCAACAAAAAACGCAGCGCGCTATTATTCCCCTCTGGTTGGAACTCGAAATCTTGCTTTGTTCTTCATTGTTTCTGTGTTGGAGCGTCTCCTGTAATGTTGCTTTTTTCTTCATTGTTTTTGTGTTGGAGAGTTTCGAAATCAAAGCTATGTTGGCCCTTTATTTTTTTGAAATGGTAAGTAAATGCTATTGTGTGTTGGAGAGTTTTGATTGAAGGCGGAAAAGAATGGTATGTTTGATGATTTTCCATGTTTGGTGTCCTATGTTTAGTCTTATTCATAACATGTGCCTTTGCCAAATGGGCCTTGAGTTTGTTGCTGTCAAAGGACTTGCTCATTCTGCTATGTCTAGGCCACACACCAGGAAATGGCCATACGCACAAAGAAATCTCAATATGCACAAGGAAATGTTAATATGAACAAGCAGTACTAAATTGGCCTTATAACGTGATCTGTCCAGGCCACGCACAAGGAAATGGCCATAAGAACAAGGAAATCTCAATATGAACAAAGAAATCATCATATGAACAAGTAGTACTAAATTCCCTTTATAACATGCTATATCCAGGCCACGCACAAAAGAAATGGCCATTCGCACAAGGAAATCTCAACATGCACAAGGAAATTTAATATGAACAAGTAGTACTAAATTAGCCTTATAACGTGATCTGTCCATGTCACGCACAATGAAATGGCCATACGCATAAGGAAATATGTATATGCACAAGAAAATCGTCATATGAACAAGCAGTCATAACCAGTTGAATATGGGGATTAACCAGTCGAGTATGGCTATTACCTACTTGTGTATGGCTATTAACCACTCGAGTATGGACACCCTATTGTTCCCATTGTGACAGCCTAATGTAACGCCCTAAATGATGCACAAGGACTAGAGCATGGTTAAGTAGCTCATCTTGTCTCACTTCGCCTTTATGCACTCCTGTTTAAGATCCCATAAAAGAAATTTAATTAAGATGAGGTCCCATAAGATCTACTAGTGATAAGAGTTTAAAAAGTTGTGAAATGGTCCTCATAATGTTGTTACAAAAGCTCAAAAAATTGTTATCGTCTAGTAAAAAATTGTTAGTGTCCAACAATTTATAACAGTTATAAATGATGCTCACAATGTTGTTACAAAGGTCCAAACAGTTGGTATCATCTAGTTAAAAAGTTGTTAGTGACCAAGAATTTTCACTAACAACTTTTGACTAGACGATAACAACTTTGTAGACCTTTATAATAACCAAGGTTCAAAAAACCGGACTGGACGAGGCACTGGTTCAAGGGTCAATGGTCTAACCAGGGTCGGACCTGGGTCAAACCGGTTTTATTAAAATAATAAAATTTTATTGATATTAACATTCATAATTACTAATATCAAAATATAAATGTAGATAAGTATACATGATTCATCAAAAATGAATATTTTAATGTTTCTATAGAGGCAAAAATAGAAAATATTATTTGATTACATGTGAAAATAAATATTGTTCTACAATTCACAGACTAAAATACAAATACTAAGAGCAACAACAGTTAAATATTAAACATATACAAGTAAAATAGCATTTAAAATATTATAGTTTCCTAATTTCTAAAATTAAGTGAATTGAAAGTTGATAATTAGTTGAATTATAAAAAAAATAAAAAAATGAAAAAAAGGGAAATATCAAACCGATTCGACGACCCGGTTTTATACCGGTTTGGAGCGGGTTGACCCGATCCTCAACCGGGTCAACCTGCCCTGGTTTAAAGAGTCAACCGGATCGATTGATTGGTGGTTCACGGTTGAACCGGCGGTCCGGTTTTTTGTACACTGATAATAACATTATGATTACAATCCTTTTTAAATTCTTGTCACTAACAACTTTTGGTCAAACGATTATAACTTTTGGTTAGACGAGGACAACTTCTAGGCCAGAACTAAGAACCTCAGTTTAATTAGGTGATTTCGCAAGACCTCAATTTAATTAACAGATTTCATGGGACCTCATCCTAATTAAATTTCTTCCATGTGACATGTAATTAATTCCTCTTTTATTTTTTAGAAGTCAATGATATATCATAAACTGAGTTTTTATTAAACACGTAAAAGTAAATAAAATAAAATAAAATAAAAGGTAAAAGTACCTTTATAATCATGTGTCATTTTGGTCTCTTAAATTTTAAAAGTGTATTTTCGGTCTTTTTTTGTAAACATCGTTTATTTCACTTAATGAAAAATGTTGATAATTATTTATCACTCGGATATGATAATGACTAATATTCTTGATTTTTTTACTGTTTATTATTTATCACTCGTATCTAATAATGAGTGTAAATTCATGATCCAACAGTACAATATTCTTTTGACAAATTTATTTCTCTTAATTATTATTAATTCATATTGGATTGGGGTCTAATTCGCATTGGCGATTTCAAGATATAGGTGTGCACCATTGAAAAGATTGCAACTGCATATCTCCAAACTTTCATCGTTTCTTAAGTTTAATTTCCATCTGATTAACTTTTTTTAATTGTTTTTGACTCATAATCTAACAAACCCTCCTATACATGCATAACACTTTACAACTTCGATCTACAAAAGAAAAGGTGGATTAACAACATAATTCATCGTAAAATAGATCATTACTAAATAATTAACAAAGGAACTGATTTAATGATAGTATGTTGCCTTTATTAACAGACTTTTGTTGCTGAATTCCATCACTAATTCATTGATTTTTTAACAGTCATTATTGGATTAATCTATGTTCATTTTTTCATATAAACAACTAGGCAATAAGTCATTAATGTTTATTAAACTAGCTCATAATCTCTCTTAAGCAATAAATATTTTCTTTTATAAAACTCTAAATAAAGAGTACCTATACACAAACCTTTTATTTCAAACTTAACTACCATTAAGGATTGGAGAAATACTTACATAATCTAAGAGTGTCTTGTTTTCTGAGCGTCTATTGAGTAATAACACTACAACTTATGTTATTTTAATATGTGTTGGATGATGAATCATCTAAAATAATCACATTTTATTTTATTATTTAGAAAAATATTAACTGATCAATCGAGATGTTTATTTGTGACAAAAATAAAATAAAATTTGAATTATTTCATATGAGAGTGATCAACCAACTTAAATTGAAATTATATATCTTGTAATTTTTATTGGATAAAGTTCAGATGATGATGTTGTTACAATCTTGTTTTATGTACGTGTTTCTCAAGACGTTGATTAGTTATAAAAAAAATTAATGACAAATTTTACCTGTTTCTCTCGTTTCAGGCATAGGATATTGTGGCTTTATAAGTTAGTTATTGTTGTTATATATAGATTGCTGTCCCTTTCCACGAAAATAAGGGATTTGTTATACTAGAACACACATCTCGATATAAAAGTAGGTATGATATATAGGCCGTAAAACAGTGAATTATTGGGAACTCAAAAGTGATATTTTAAAGAGCCAATGGAGTATGGTTTAGTGGTCATTCACTAAATTTTTTAACTAAGTGGTGGGAGTTTGAATCCCACCGTTGGGTATAGAAAGCATTTCGTGGCCAACTGTTTATCCTTAAGTGGAGGATTCTAGGTGAAGGGATCACTCACCGCTATCGGCAGTAGATACCCTGAACTTACTCATAAAAAAGTAATATTTGAAAAACAAAGTTCATTGACTCAAGTTTCTTCATCAATTTTGACCGTCTCCTCTTTATGTAACTCTACAATACAAGGATTATTTATATCACATGGGGTTGGGTGCATGTAGAGCTGGGACTTTGGGCCCAGCCCGACGGGTTGGGCCCAAAAATAGGCAAAAAAATTGGGTTCGGGCTGAAGAAAATAAAGCCCGAAGTAGAAACGGGCTAGCCAACCCGAAGTCCGTTTTTGGTGGGTTAAATCGGGTTGAGCCCGATTGTTTATGCTGCCCAGGACCCTCCCTTTAAAAAAAGGACCCTCTCTCAAGTCTCATAGTCTCTCTGCCCCTCTCTGTCTCTTGAACCCTCCAAAACCCCAAATTCCCAAACCCTCCCCCACCCATGCAAATCTGCAATGCGAATATGCGATCACACACGAGCAGTGAGCGACGTGTTCGGAACCCCCAAAGCCAAACCCCTCCGTCCTCCGCCTGCCTGCAACGAGCGTTGAGCGAGAGAGCAAGAGGAGAGGGACAACTCGCCGTCGTTCGGTGCCCTTCGCCTCCGTTCACCTGATGAGAGCCGCCAGCAACGCCAGAGGAGCTTCGCCATTTCTTCTTCTTCTTGCTTCTGGTTTGAGCCGAAAAAGAGAATAAGAGAGGGAGAGATCCCTGCCAGAGAAACTCACCGCCATTCACCGCCGTGTGGACTGCCGTCCGTGCTCTCTTTTGCTTGGAAATTCCGTTTCATTTTTCTTGGCATCGCATCTGGTTTTTTCATGGTTAAGCACTTAAGCAAATCCTTCAATTCTTTTCTTGTGATTTCACTGTTATGACTATATTAGTCATTAGATTATGTTCTTTCTTGGCCTCTTGATTATCATACATATTCGATTCTACCCCATCTTGGATTCTCATATTTTGGAATTGTTGCCTGCAAAACTGTGTCTGTGGCTGTGGAATGGATGTAGATATTATTGATTTTTGCCTGTAGGAAAGCAAAAAGAAACTGAGCTCTTATCGGGCTGTCGGGCCGGCACATTCGGTCTAGGGCCAGAAGATCCCTAGACCGAAATGTTTCGGGTTACATATGGGCTGGCCCGTTTGTGAAGCGAGTTAGTGCGGGCTAACCCGAAATCCCGGCTCTAGGTGCATGTAATAGTGGTGTTCGAGGTCTATATGTTTTAGCCATAAACTTCACATCTCATCATTCAAGTCCAACTACTTTATTCATTAGGGTGAATGGTTAAAAATGATCCTATATTTATGCTAAGGTGCATCTGGCACCTTATACTTTTTTTTGGCTCAAATTGTCCATCAACTTTCAAATTCGGGCCAATAATGACTCTTCCGTCAAACTGACCCAACGAACATTTCAAATTTTGGCCAATAATGACTCATCCGTCAAACTGGCCCAACGGATGTTTCAAATTCGAGTCAATAATGACTCATCTGTCAAACTGGCCCAACAAAAATTAGATTCTTGTGAAATTTCAGTGTGGGACCTACCCATAAAAAAGTAATGGAAATTGGGCCTGTTTGACAGATGAGTCATTATTGGCCAAAATTTGAAACATCCTTTGGGCCAATTTGACGGAGGAGTCATTATTGGCCAACATTTGAAACGTCCCTTGGGCTAGTTTTACCGAAGAGTCATTATTGGCCCAAATTTAAAAGTTGATGGACAATTTTGAGCAAAAAAAAAAAAAAGTATAAGGTACGAAATGTATCTTAGACATAAGTACAAGATATTTTTTTGACCCTTTATCCTATTCATTAATAGTAGATCACATCTACTCTCTTTTTTTGTTTGCTCAAGGCGGTAACACTAGCTCACTCATTCTTATCTGATTTGCATAATTTGTTGAAGCATATATAATAGTAATTACTGTCAACTTTTTGAAGTGATACCCAAATAAAATATTATAATTGTAAAATTCAACTTTACAGTTACACCACTTGTTGTGCTTTGTTGATTTTTAGAACATTTTGTTCGTCAATACGAGATTGAATTTTCTTATTCCTATTATTAGATTCATTTATTTTCCTTACTATGCTTTTAAATAGGATTGTGAGGTTCTTTGTTGTTTTTTGCCCACAGGATTGAGAGTTTCTATATGAACCTGAAGGCAATGTTTTAAAAGCCGGACCGGACATCGAGCCGAAAAAGTCAGCGGGTCATGGTTCAAACGGTTGGATCGGTTAGACCGTCGGTTAAACCGTTCATAAGACAATTAAATAGAAATTAATGTTCTATATGATATATGAATATAAAAAATTTAATTATGCATAGTATGTATTAATATTTAATGATTTTAAATAAAAGATAACATTCACACACACACATATATATATATATATATGCCATGAAATTTAATTATGTATAAGTAACATTTTATTTTATTATAATAAATATTTAAATGTTTTCCCTTCAAATCATGAATTGACCAAAAGTGACAGTGGAATATCGGTCGCACCCATTTGCTTTGTTTTGATAAATGCTTTCACCCCTTCTACACACATATAAGAATTTTTTAATAAAATAATAATTATAATTTACATTGGTACCCGTATTCTCTTCCCATCTTTTACTTTTTTACTGACACCACACCACACTCCTAGTCTATCATCCTCTCACTCTACTTTGAAAAGAAATTAAAAACCTGTATGTGAGACAGAAGTTGAAAAGTACATGTCATTTCAAAACAAACCTTCAATTTTTCTCTTTCGTGTATACAGCTTGCTCTTCATTTTCTCTTTCTAACTTCCTTTCAACATATTCTCAGTTGCTCCGTCGGGGTTTTGCAACATGGAGCATTTCCTCCGGCATTATTAGCTTTCTCTGCCGGTCTCTGGTGGCAAAAAAATAAGAGTACTTTTTTCTTTTATAAGTTGCTCTTTCTCTTTCTTTTTTTCATTGTTCTTTGTATTGGTTGTTCTCTCTATCTCTCCCGTTTTCTCCGACGCCATTAATCCTTCTTCCTTCCCTTGACTTTCTTTCTTTTTTTCTGACCGTCCGGTTTCCTTAGAGTCGCTCCGGTTCCCGGTTTAAATCCGGCTCCCGGCTCAAAAGCCTGCTTTGAGCGGCTGAAAGCGGCTAAACCCCTTAGACGGTTAAAAGCTTCAAGCCGACCGTTAAAGTCACCGGGTGACGGCCGGATCGGCCGGTCCCGTCCGGCTTTCTAAACATTGCCTGAAGGTTTATATTTTAAAACTATTTAAAGTTAAAGGCGTACATCTTCAAGTATGCATTTAAAAAGGTTTTGGATATTGTCAGTCCTTTTGAAATTTTAGGCAGACAAAAAATGCCTAAAATGTCACCCCTAAGCAATGTCAATATTAATTATAAATTTATAGCAAGCTTCGCTATTTGTAAATTACAAATCATGTGATTCTTTTACCAAATTGACTAAATTACATAAAGAAATATGTCTAATTTTAAAATCAAAGCAAATAATCAATCAATCAATTAATTTTCTTTGTGAACTGATTGAGGTAAACCAAAAGAACATGATGAGTAACGTAACAAATTTTTGTTGGGAAAAAACGTAATAAATTTTAAAATATTTTTTCTTCTATTGTATGACGTGAACTGAAATAGAACAAAGATAAGAAGCTGACACAGCGATTTCAGGTGAAGAAAACTTATGAGAAGATGTGACCGTGTTTTTTTTTTTTTTCCAATGAGAAGATGAAACTGCTACACCACCGTGTGTGCGCTGACTTTTTTTGGATTAATTATAATATTATTTTGACTTTTTTTTTGAAAAAATCAAATATGTAAAATTAATCACTTTAAAATATCTATAGTTATCCTTTTCTTTTTATAACTAATTTATCTTACATATAAATTATTGTATAATACAATTACATGTAACATACGTTAAAATTAAGTGATCTATTTGGCTTCCTTAATCTCCACAAAAAAAAGTTAAAGTGATCTTTTATTTAGGACCGAAGGGAGTATAAATATTAAATACCCTTTCCATTTGTAGGAGTAATTTGTATAATCACAATAAAGATTGAATGAGATATGCATAGTTTTTTTTTTTAATTTGTAGGGGAAATTTGTACGAATAATTTATTTTTAGCTTTTAAAAAAATCTGTAAATTTTAAAAATTATACAGGAATTTATTTGATATTAAAACATGAACTAAAATTTGGTTAATTTGTTTTATACAAATATAAAATAGATTTATATTTATATATTAGATATTTTAAACCATATAACAAATTTTATGGAATTTAATTTCAATTAAGTCAAAGACAGGTGTAGAGGAATTCTACAGTTTATTTCATTTGAACATTAAAAAAAGAAAAGAAATTAAATCCTACAACTCAGTGGGAAAATACTAAAAATATCTCTAACCATACTTAGATGGTTGGGGACCATAATCCACAAGGTTCACTATCTAAAACTGGGGCAACTGAAATATATATATAAATATATATATATATATATATATAAATATATAAAATCGAAAGTATGACAGAAAATCATAGGATCAGTGATGACAACAGAAAACAACCATCACCATAGTCAAGCAATCCTCAGAGAGAGCATATGATTTTTAGGTTTTCAATATATAACTTCTTAACAATGTCATCCATTTAATTTAAGGGTTAATAAGCACTGAAGTATTTTCTTTATATTTTTTGGCACATCTAACATCAAGTTACAATAACTTGTTAGGGTGTAGTAGGTACAAAAATATTTTAGAGTTTAAAGTGCTCGATGCACCACACATACTTTAAAGTATACGATGCATTTAATAAAATACTTTAGAATGATGAATGCATCTTAATCCTTAATTTAATATTGGGTTTTCAATATCCATAGAGAGTATATGATGTTTAAGTTTTAAATATTTTGAAGGTATATGCACTTACTCAATTTGCATTCATTCAATAACTTCTTATCAATGTTATGCATTTAATTTAATTTAGGGAAAACCTATTTGTTGATGTCTACACCTTTTTTTAATTTTTATTTTTGGTACATATATCTTCTAATTAAATCATTACTTTTGTCCAATTACTACTACTAGCCCCTCTAGCATAGACTACTAACATTGTTAGCCTATCTATATAAGCTAGTGGTGCTAACAAAAAAAAAAAAAATTAAATCATTTAATTATGATAAAAAACACATAACTACCGAAATCAAAATTAAATAAAAGTATATGTACCCGTCAAATGTATTTTCCCTTTAATTTAACAAATAGTTAAATGAGATTGAGTAATACTCAGAACATTTTATTTTAAATAAGATATCTTAATATTATCTCTAGATTTTAATATATAGCCTATTTAGAGAGCTAATTGTTAATCTTAAATGCATGATCTATTTATATTTTTTGTCAATTTGTTCTCAAGTTACTCATAATGTTGCTACTTCTACAATAATTAATTGAGAGTAGAGAAAAAAAAAATTAAAGGGGATGGTCAATGTGTTTTAGAAAAAAATGACATATTAATTAACTTAACTAATGTTATAATTTAATTAAATTAGATAACTAGGTAATATATTTAGAATCAAAAGGAGTGAAATACAAATATCAAATATAATTGAGATTGTAATATGATAATCGACTTTATAAAAAAAATAATATGATAATCGAAATTTTTAACAGTTTATTCGTTTCTATCAACAATGTGCTTAGCCAAGGCAGGTTACACTAAAACGCTGATTGCTAAAGATGTCTTACATTTTGAGTCAATCTAGCTATCAACGATGCATCATCCATATGCGCGTATATATGTGTGTGTGTATATACATACATACATGTATGGATATTAGTGTTTCACTCATTGACAAGTTGATTGGATGGGTTTGGTTAGTGGCCAAACAACTTTTTAGGTCGCATGAATAGGATCAATGATTCCAACATGTCACACCCACTGGTGCCTACGACCTTTTTCCTGAGTTGTCAATTTTTATTTAATTATTGTGTGTATGAAAGGGAGCCTCTAATTTGGCTCATATCACCTATTATGAGGGCGAAATAATTGGGAGCATTTTTTAATTTTCGATTTTTTATGCATGCGTTTAACATAAAGTCTTACAGGTTTTCTTTTATCATCATGGGCATGAAAAGCTTACAACTGTGGATTTCTTAGAATAAAAGGTCACATAAAACACATATAGACAAGCTATAGCTAATGGTAATCTAATCTTGAAATTTTTGAAGAGAACAGTTCATTATTTAGTAGAGAAAATAGCTATGATAACAACTTCAACATGGATTTCAACATCTATTTGATCGATTTGATGATGATGATGATTGGAAATGTCTATGGAATGTTATATGAAATGATAAAAATAAAAAATAAAAAGGCGATCACATCAAAGTATCATATCATCCTAAATAAAAAAGGGATAAAATGAAAAAGAACAATTTAAATAGTAACATTTCGATATGCAATAATAGAAAATAACTCCTTTAAGGGTGTTAGTGTTTTGACGCGTAAATTGGATTTCAAATTTAAAAATAATTACATTGTACGCACTCGTAAATAGTAAACTTATTGGAAAACATCCCAAAATTGTCATTATTTTATCTCATAATGTGAAACGATTTTTTTTTTTTTATCTTGAAGATGTAGATGAAATTAAAAAAAAAAAATCAAATAACTGTATAATTAATTGTGAACACTTGTTCATCACCATGTAATAATGAAAACGGTGAAAAAAAAAGATACTAAATTAGCCATAACATAAACTAAAGACTCAATCTAAATCTAAAAGTATCCCTATAAAGGGTTTATATTAAAAATTACAATGAAATCTTTTTGAAGTAAGTTACAGCGGCGACAAAAGAAAAAAGTTTGAGGGGACCAACTTTGTCAGAACTGAGAAGGCCCAACACATATGCGGAGGCAGAATAGAACACTCTTTATTTAATGAAACTTAGCTTATCAATCTTGTATAGAATTAGATGTTCAATTAATATTTTACCTTCTTTTCCCAAAAAGAAAAAAAATGTTCAATACATGAAAGCGACCTACTTAATTTTCTTTGAAAATAATTATATATACATATATCCTTCTGGTGGGAATATGTCAACTGTCAAGCCAAACTTTTACTAAATAAGCTGAACATGAAATAAGGGAATAAATATTGAACAGAGGCCTGAACCTAAATGCATGATTTTTTCCAAACTCAGGCCTGAGTTTTTGAAAGGCCTATCAAGGCCTGAAGCCTTTTAAAAGGCCTATATATTCAAGATGAAAAGGCCATAAGTTCGTTTTAAGTGTAGGCTTTTAATAGGCGTCAAAGTCTACATATTTAAAAATTGTAGGCGTTAAATATATTTTGAGATTATTTAAAATCTACATATAATGAAAATAAAATCTGATTCAATAGCATATTATTATAAAGGGTGTATAAAAAGATCATATTGTTATAAATAATTAAATTAAAAAGGGTGTAAAATTCAAGTGTCCAACAAATTATCTCACTGAAACATTTAATATAGTATATGTATAATATATAATAAGATTATTTATATCATATTTTTAAATACTAAACAGGCCAAATCTAAAGGTTTACAGGCCAAGCTTTCATGATATAGGTCTGGCCTATTTACACAATAAGACTAGTAAATAGGCATTGGCCAGACCTAGTTGTTAAATAGGCCAAGCCATGCCGTAGGCATCCTGTTAAGGGCCTGATCTATTCCCAACCTTAATATCCTTTAAAAAACAAATGTGCAAAATAATCCAAAAATTGTTATTCTTGATTCAGAAAACTTAAATTAAGTTAGATTTAAATGTTCTAAATTTTATTTTTATTTTATTATTTTCATGTTTAAATAATGTATTGTTTTAATTGTATGAATGTGTGTGTGTGTGTGTGTAACACGTATATTGTTTTACATAAAAGCAAAAGGAAAGAAAAAGGCATGCTTTATCACAATTGTCACCAAACTTGAGGGGATGTATATGCTTTTTCCAAACGAAAGTTTGTGGCCCTTTTCTGGGCCAACGAAAGTTTGTGGTCCGTAATCCCCTGTAGGTGGTGCCGTGGTGGGAAGGTCCGTTTGGTTGGATGCTAAAGAGGCATTCGAGGAAGAGACATGAAATTCCGTTATTTAAAAAAGGTAACGAAATTCTAATTTTTTTTAGTGTTTATTAGACTAAACTCTGATATATCATGATAAAATGTGTAGTTAATACAACACCTATTAAACTAATTTGCCTAGATTAAAAAAATTAGTTAAATTTTTTATTTATTAAAAATGTGCATTGATTTCCTTGAAATACCATTTTAGCTCATTTGCATTGAAATTATTCATCAATGCAATCTTTCTTAACACATGTAATAATAAGGATAACATAAAAGAGGTGATAAATATATGAGAGAACTTAGGTTGAGGTCTTATATTATGATCAAATCTAACTCCCAACTAATTATAATATTAGGGACAGGATTAGTATTCTATTCTATCATAAATATATGAGATATTTTAAAATAGTCAAGTTAATTGTTTATAAAATATATCTGCTATTTTTCCTAAAACACGAATATGATCATTTGCATTGAAAACTTCTTTTACATGTAAGTGCAATTGTAGGAGCAATTAGGTAGAAAATTGTAAATTTAAAAGACAGTGAATTGATGAATATCGACGAAAATCACCTATATTTGAAAGTTCTATAAATAATAGTTCCAATTGATACATTATCATGATGAGAATAGGATTTAAATTTCAACATAACATTCCTTTGGTGAGCTTGAACAATTGAAACTTAAATCACATGGGCTGAAATACGAGCCCTCTAATTTGCTTCGTTCAAATCCATGTTTATTTGGGCTCAATTTATTATATTTGGGCCAGTTAGAGTTAAGTGTGTGTTATTAGGTATTGTAATAAACCCATCGACTTTAAATTGGGCTCAATTTAATATATCTGCATTAATTTTCTATTTTGTGGATGACTGGTGCAACTTTGTAAGCTGGGTATAAATTGTTGTCTATATGTAGAGTCGGTAATTTGGGCTGCACTCGTTTAAGCGGAGAGCTAGGTTTTCATTTTGGAGCATCTAGAAGGAAGTCGGACCTAACAAGCTGGCCTTAGGGCTTAAAAGAGTCGGCCCTACAGGATTGAGGGCCGGGCCGTTAGGCTTTTTTTTATTTTGTATTTAACATTTTTTTAATTTAATCTTCCTTATTTGCATACATGAAATGCTTGCTTTATTGATTGAATACTTGTAAAATGATGAAAACTCTTCTAAAATGATGAAGAAAAGCTTCATGCTTTGGTTAATTCATTTGATCATGGGATTTTTTTTACATATAAACGAATATATAAATATGATTTTTAAGTTATATTCTTCACAAAACTTTTGAAAGTGAAATCATATGACACCTACTTTTTATACTATTATACTAAGGTACTTTAACCGCTTTATAACCACTTGCTCTTTATCAAAAGACAAAAAATGTGAATAAAATAAAACAATTTCTTTTGAAATGCTAATTACTTTTTTTTTTTCATGGGCTTCTCTGACAAATCAACTTCATTCAAAACTATATACAAAATCAAGTGGATTATAAATCAATTAAGTAGCCATATTTTATCTTAAACATCTAATTATATCTGATAGTATGTGGGGAGCTAAAGCTATAATACTATTTTGGGTTAAAGGTAAAAAATACACATATGATTTTGTCAAAAGTTCATCCAGCACCAATGTTTTTTTTGGACAAAAAATACACATGATTTTTTAAATTAGATCAAAAGTCACATTTACAGTTATATTCCGAAAAAAAGTGATTGGTGCTGAATGAACCTTTTTACAAAATCACATGTGTATTTTTTACCCCAATTTAATTGTAGATGTGTATTTTTGATCCAATTTGAAAGGCCATGTGTATTTTTGGTCCAAAAAAAAAAACATTTGGTGTTGGATGAACTTTTGAGAAAATCACATGTGTATTTTTAACCCTTAACCCTACTATTTTTATTATGTATAACATGCATCCTATACTCATATATATATATCGTCATAATAACTAAATCTCAGGGTTGTCTCGGTTGATAACTCCCTTACCTATATATATGCTGTTGTGCTCCTCCTTAAAAATATGTAAATATATGTACAAAATTAAATAATAAATATACAAGCTCCGTGCTTGCTTTTCCTGTATTAAATTTATAATATATAAATGTACATTATTCAATATATATATTTACATATGAATACAAAAGAATGCAGGCATTCCTGCCCTTCATCTTAATATCTCAAACCAAAAGCATCTCCGTCCCTCTGCTCCTTTGTAATATATATATATATATATATATATATATAAAGAGTGAGATTCAAAGAATCTCAGTAGTAGTTTATTGCATTCATTACTATGCACAACAATTTATAAACCTGTATAAATGTTACAATTAAATATTAATGTTGCATGTTAGTGTGCTCAAGGCATTGCCACACAATTACTGTAAATTTAGGTTGTTTTCATGGTGTGGCCTATGAGGTTCAACCAACTGAGTATACTTTTCAGTTATACCTGTAAAAATCTGTATTAGGGTAGCTAACCACCTAGTCTTGGAGTACTTTGATACACTGGATATTTCTGACAAAGTTAGAGTGGTCTTTTCGACCCTAAAGTTTAATTGTAAATCTATAACAGTTGTTATGCAATTATTCATATATGATAAGTGATATGGAAAGAAGTTGCTACCTGTACTTCAAACTTAAATTTGAGCTGCCTATTTTCGTTCTCGATGATTTGAGGAGCCTATACAACTATCTTTACCTATATTTACATCTAATATATACATAATAAATTAAAACCTGTGCTCATATATAATTATTTAGCATCTTTCACGTTCCTACAATATTATGTATTTCTACCATTCCCTTTTCTAATATATGTTCCAATTAATATTTCTAACTTAATCACTATATTCACAATCATTTAATCAACCATTTACAGACACACACACACATCCTTATTTTCTATTCATTACAAAATCTCAAGAATAAATCAATTCATCATAATATCCTTATCAACATCATAATACTCATTTATCTTTCTTTCGAAAGTACCTTAATCAATGATGCAATTCAGTTTCAAACCTAAACAATTCAATTCATCAAAGGATATTACAAATCATTAATCACAATATATTCCATACAATTTAACACTCACAACCTTTAAAATATTTATACCCCAAGCTAATATGTGCTTACCACCACTTCTTGAAAATTACAATTGATAAACATATTATCCATCTAAACTCTTAATTCCTTATGGAATTTTCAATAACCTTTATTCTATGAATTCCTTGAAACTTAAATTCATTTTACAACTAAGATTCAATAAATTCCCTTATTCGCCCGCAAGAGTACGGATGACAACATAGTATAAAATTATCATCCCACAGAGATTTGTTTTAAAATCCCAATCAAACAACAGGCTAATGAATTCAACTAAGTTGAACTAATCAAATTCTATTAGAAAACAAGTTTTGAAAACTATTTTAGGATGAAAATAGAGAAACACACATGAAATATTTAATTTATCAATGAGCTAAGCCTATGATTAATTCTCACCGTTGTATTTCATGAACCCTAATTAATTTTCCCTCAATTAGTTTTTAAATGACAATTTGTGTTTGCCTAAGGTTCTAAAGCACTTGAAATGCTCTCTTGAGTCAAAATCAAATTTATATTTCTCATTAAACTTGCTCAATCTCGTTATAAATTAATGAAAGTATGCCTTAAGAGTCAACTTTAATATGACAAAACTAGGTCGATAGATATATATCTATTCTACTAACAAACCATCCGTTAGTTGAGTTAAACTTCAAGTCTAGTCTGATTTACCCAAGTTCTACACCTAAACTATCTCTCTCAAGTATAATTTAAATAAACAAATCGCTTTAAAGGGTGATCGATCAATTAGAGGCTTTAGGAATAAGATAAATCAACAAAACAGTTATCAATTACTAAAAGAAAAGGAAACAAATTAGGTTTCAATCCATACAAGGCTTGAATCAGTCCTAGAACAAACGCTTTAGCCACTCATAAATGGATTAAACTAGCAAATACAAAGAAATACCATGTTCAATTCACAAAAGTAGTAAAGAATAGGGCAAGAGACTCTTTTGCAAACCCTAGCTCCGTAGTTGTGTGCACAGATGAATCTTATCATTCCTAAGGGTTCTAGGGCCGAAAGGGGGTTGATTGTTTGTGAATTTTCGTGTAGGTGTTTAAAAAGGGTAAAAATCGAAGTTGTGCGTTTTAGGAATTTTTAGGGATTTTTGAGTAATATCGCGACATCCTGGTGCAGTGTCGCGACACCAGAAACAATTTTCAGCAATTTTCTACAAATGATGTCCAGCTTTCTCTACGCTTTTCCTTTGATTTTCTTCTCATTCCTTCTTAGAATATCCATATTTACCTATCCAAACATGCAAAAATGTGAGGGAATTATGGCAATTAAATTTCCTAATAAATTATCATATTTTTCTTAGAAAATAATCAAAATTAAGTTGATATAACATATTTACACAATTTTCTCTTAAAATCTCTTAAAAATGCCTTTAATTAGTAATGATGACTCCCCAAATATATTCTATATATGCCCTAAATCAATGATAAATGAGGAGTCATCATCCCTTCATAAAACTCTATAAACATTTTTAATATACAACTTACACATTTCATATAATTTATCTCCAATCAATCCATACCTAAACATACCCCACGCCTCAAAACTTTTCCTCACACATCAATATCATCATAACTTAAATCAATCACATTTCACAAGGCATCTTCAATTTGTAGAACTTAGCAGCTTTTGAAACTCTCCTAATCAAACAAACTTATTATCTAAACAAACCTATTATCTAATTTTGAAAGATTTACTAAGATCCATAACATCATTAATCCACCTCCTTTTTCAGTAATTTTGGCTTATACATCCATATATGTGCCTTAACAAAACTTTCTTATTTATTATAGAAATATGCACAACATCAATTACTAACTAGAAAATTCAACAACACAATTTTATTAACACTTTCATTTCCCAAAACTTAATCACAACATTCACATGTAACATTAAATTAAAATCAACTATTTCACTAAAATCTCATAACTTAAGCAATCTTACCTAGAGAAATAATTCTCCTATCTCATCACATTTATCACTATTTTTCCAAGCTTCCAGAATCCCATATTCTGTTAACCCAAACATATACCACCGAAACAAAGCATATACCCTCAACTAATCAATTACAACTTAACATTACTCCATTAAAAGTCTTTACACTATGTGCTCGAGTTCATCAATCTTAAAAGATTTAAAAATAGTGTATAATCGCTAATCGGGCCTAAAGCCCTTGGGTCGGCCTCGAGCCCAACCATTCGTGAAGGGCCAGGCCCTACTCAAATTCTCGGCTCTATCTATATGTTGGTTTTATAAAGTTGTAATCATCAGAAAAATACAAGTTGAATTAGTTGTTACAATCTGCTGTAATTGTTATTACATTAGATTATTTTATTAAGTTAATTAAATACCTTGAATCAACATATGCATAAGGATTACAAGTAATCCTTATGCATGGAGCTGAATTAGATATTCCAATGGCTTACAAATGATATATTATTTTGAGATGTAGATGAGATAATTATAACTTATATTTGAAGAAGTTAATAAGAGTTTTTTGTTAGGTTTACAAATGCAAAATTATTATCAATGAACAGCTACCTTTGGCAAGGTCTTAAACAATATTTATTGCTAGTTACATGTATTGTCTTATTAGATACAACTAGCATTTACTCTCTATCTATTAGCATGTTGCTATTATTCAAAGCTTTTGCTTACTTAACTTCATTTTCTTATCTTCAAATATTACTTATATCAAATACTACTATTCACCATACAACAATCCAACTTATATAGAACACAACCATTATCACAACTTCCTACAACATGTCCTAAACGATTAGTGCACTTAGCTTATAATGCATACTTACATCATTACCTTAACTACATATTACAGAATGTTGACCATGCTATACTACATTTTACTACAATCTTATCTTCCTAAAAACATACATTTTACTATAATATTATGTTCCTAAAAACCTCCTAGTAAACAACATTTTTTTTGTGGTTTTCACTTCAGCATCACCATTGTTTGGCACATATATATTTAACCCATCTATACTCTTTACTCTCGAAAGTGCAACATATAATTGATCATGGGTGAAAACAGGTTTTGATAAGAATAAATTGACATGCTTTAGCGATTGGCCTTGACTTTTGTTGATTGTCATGGAAAAACTAAGGTTTATCGGAATTGACGCCTTCTCATATGAAAGGGCCATTTACTTTCTGAGAGATTCATGTCCATTTGATGGATTAATACCTTTTGATTTAGGTGAGATCCATTTAATGTAACTGCCTCAACATTTTTCCCAAGTTTAGTTATACATAAACGGGTTCCATTGCATAATCCTGAAGATTGGTCAATATTTCGTAAAAGCATGATAAGTTCACCAACCTTGAATGTGAGTTTATGTGGTGGCAATCCAGAGCTATTAATGGTATTAAGAAACTCAGTCGTGTACATGTTAGCATAGGAATCACTGTCATCAAATGATTTACAAACTGAGTCACAACTGTGGTAATCGATACCTTCACCAGGAAGCAAAGAGAACATATAGTCATTAATCTGACCAACCATTTCAACGGTTATGGCAAGTATGGCCCTGTCATTGAAGTATTCATTAGTACCTATGTTGCATTCAAAATTGCTGTAAGTAGCATCAACAATGGCCTTAACTTACCATCCCCAACATTGAGAAACCATTTACTGAACTTCTGTAACTTGGCAATTTCATCGCTAGAGTGACCTGAAGTTAATCGCATTTTCTTTATGAGTTGAAATATGATGCAATGGTCCTACAAGAAGGAAGCACTTATGCATGCATTAACAATTGATGCTCTAGATCCTTTTGGTAGAACAGGGAGAATCTGGCAAAAGTCACCACCCATAAGTACACATTTGCCACCAAAAATTTTGATATAATGCATTATATCCTTCAATGTACAATCAAATGTCACATAATCATTGAATATTGGTACTTCATCCCAAATAATTAACTTTGTGCTAATAAGTAAATCAACAAGTTCAGTTTTTTGCCTAATCGAACACATTGGGGACTCATGAATTTGAATTGCAATTACAAATTGAGAGTGAGTGGTTCTACTTGAAGGAAGCAAAGTGGCTGCTATACTGCTTAATGCAACAGTCAATACAATATCTTCTTTTGTATGCAATGATGATGTCAAAGCATTCCATAAGAAGGTCTTTCTTATACCACCGTAATCATGAACAAAGAAGAAGCCTACAGACGCAGAATTTAATGATGTCATGACATGATCATATATGACTTTTTGCTCAGCATTTAGAGATTTTTGAAGACATTCAGATTGATGAAGCAGTGCAGTGCGATCGTAACTCAGCTTCTATAGTATCAAGCTGTTAGATACATCATGATTGAAGATGAATTAGGGATTGGAATGCCAAGATAATCTGCTACGCTTTTTCCATTTAAGCCAAGCAATTTGTAGTCAACACTACATCTTCTTTATCAGCGGTTGAAATAGTAAAACCATGCAAAAGCGAATGATGCACTTAAAGTTAGCAAAATTGAACTACAGAACAATCTATAGTGAGTAAATATCATGTGAAATTATACTTAGTTGACTAATGTGGATGATAACACGAGACATAAAAAAAATCCTTCTGATAGCAGCTTTGAACACTGTTGCCAAACTATGTCTAGTTGTTGTAAAGAGTTTGATATTAACATGCTAACAAATAGCTTCTGTAAATAATGACCTGACACCCAACTTGAAACCTTGATAGCATTTACATATTCTTGATCATTATCTAGAAGGCCTAACACATCATAAATTGCTCTAAAAGTTTCATGAACAACACCAGCAACAGTCTTTATTTCATCAAATGAGCACAGGGCCTCTTACTTAACGAAATGCGGAGGTAGTACAATTCACCTAAGTTGGGTAATGCATTGGCTATTTGGCCTACTACAAAACCCTTTTTTCTTTTTGTCTAAATGTGTATCTCTATGATATACATAAATGTTGTGGGAACTCAAATAAGGGTGGTTACAAATTTTTCACTTGCATTAGTTTTCATCCAAGACAGGAATTGGAACTCACAAACTCTTGGTTTGTCCAACAACTCTGAAACATCATCATATGTAGAATATATGATGTATTGCTTATTAGGTAGGTAAAAGCTTAATCTTTCAACACATAGGAATCTATGATGAATTTCAAATCCAAAGATGCGTCATGCACCTTCACAAGCAGAAATGTATCTACAATTATAGTATTATTGAATCTCATTGAGCAATACCCTGCAATCTTGGTTATTTGTATAAAAAATACCTGCAACCACTTTATCATTGCCTTTGCTGATGTTCTTAAATAAGTACTTAATCACGGTTGATTGATTAAACTTATCAACAATTATATGAGCTTGAAACATTGTTAGAAGTGTTATATTGTATGGGACAACAAAATGATTATCTAATTGTGTGCCCTACACATCAATCGTCTTTCCATCTTCCCTTCTTCTATACGTAGGATATCCCTCCTCATCAATAGTGGTTTTTGGATTGAATGTTTTTGGAAATTGCTTACTACATTTGCGATCTTTCATGCATAGTGATCTTGCATTAGCTAAACCATAAGGACCATGCAACATGAATTTTTTCACTAACTCATATAGTTCAGGAGATGAATCTTTGTTCGAAATTAAATCGTCAATGGCAGTTGTAGTTTTGATCTTGTCATCTGGTTCAAGGAAAAGTAATATATGTGCATGTGGTAGGCCTCACCTTTGAAATTCAATGGTCTTCACTTCTGAAAAAAATGTGGATTTCTGAATTAAGAATGTCATGTCAAATAAAAAGATGCATGCACAAAAAGTGATATATATATGCACGTATCATACCAAACATTTTTGTTTCTTTCAAAGTTTTCATAAGCCTTTGAAGATTGATCCTGAAGATTATGGAAAACACTTCAGGACAATCACAAGCTGACACAAAATTTTCACCACAATATTGTCTAATTTTTGGCCAAGTAGGATTGCATGTAAACGTTATGAAGATATTCGGATATCCAGCCCAACGGCAAAGTGCCATGGCATCTTAGTAGTTCTATAGCATATACTTAGCTCTTCCTGTGAAAGTGGCTGGAAGTATCATCCTTTTCCAAGTAGTTGCAGCATTTAGCTCACTGTTAATAACTGCATCTGACCACCCTTTGTATAAATGTACTCCAATCTCTTTTGGTGTGTTCGAATCTAGTAGAGTTATTGAGACTCAATCTATGAGTCCACTATAACTTGTTGAAGTATTCTGTTTGTGTGAAAGTGGCTGGAAGTATCATCCTTTTCCCAGTAGCTGCAGCATTTAGCTCACTATTAATAACTGCATCTGACCACCCTTTGTATAAATGTACTCCAATCTCTTTTGGTGTGTTTGAATCTAGTAGAGTTATTGAGACTCAATTTATGAGTCCACTGACTTGTTGAAGTATTCTGTTTGCGTGCAGAAGCATTGATATTTTGTTATCCCTCATCATCAACTGGTAAGCAAAAAATTCTCGTATGCTTAGCCTCTTATTTTTCTTCATTGTAGAATGTGTTTCTTCCCTATGTTCAATATCATCTTTCCTATGTTCTCTTTCACATCAACCTCCTATTGATGTGAAAGGGAACATGTTGTTGTATTGTCGAATATTTGCATGAAAGTTTCTCGATGCGCTTGGGTCTTTCTCAAAGAACAATTTATACAAAGAAGGTGGTGTTGCCTTCATGCATGGAAATTGTACCTTTTCTTGTAGGTGGCAAAGTAAAAAGGTAAGAGAAATTCTCTTTTTGTGGTCCTTCTTTACCCTTTCATTGTGCCAAAACTTTGCACCACAAAATTTGAATGTATTGATAGGATCACTCTCATCTAAATAACCTGTAAATAAATATGATACCTTTTATTTAACGAATGCAGTGACAATAACAGAAGCATCAAGCATAATATATCCACACACAAGTCTTATACCTTGTGAATACGGAATGTGAGAAGGATCATTAGACATGTTGAACATTCGCAGAGGTAATTGATAATCATTTGAAGGAATTTCGCAATCTACACATGCGTTTTTTAGAACTTCCTTTTCTCACTTAATTTAGATTTCACTAAGGAAAAATGTACTTAAGTTTATGATATTGATATGAGGAGTAGTTGTCTACCTTCTTCATCCTCTGAACTTGAGAGTATGCATTTACATTGGGAGTATTTTCATTGAAATCCAAATTAAATCTTATGTCCTTGTAATTGAGGACTTACATTGTTACAAAAATGTAGCAATGACATCAAATACAAGAATTTGTGAAATTTACATAAAATTAAATCATGCTCAACAGTGAAAATAATAACCAAATTAAGTCACCAAATGTAATGTAGAATCATATTTTCCACTTACCTATATCCCCATATACATCCTTGTCACTATTACTGTCACGCCCCAAAGCGTGACTGTCATGAAGTAAAGAGTAACTTCACTTTGTAAACCCCCCTTTTTTTATTTTTTTACTTTCTTCTATTTATAAATAGAGAAAATCCCTTTAATTAATATAAATAATACAAAGTGACATGTTAATATTCATTCATAAACCTAAAGTTATTAAACATAATTCTTTTTAAATGTTAAACTTCCCAAAACTATTTTCAACAATCAATCAACCAATTTTTGTTTTAAAAAAAATTATCAAACTTTAGTTTTTATTTTAATATATAAATATATTTTATTGTAAATTTGATTCATAAGAGGAACCAACACAAAACGAACATAAAACAGGCTTGTCTTAAAGGTCACAGATAATAGGCGCAACCAAAATGTCACGAAGAACAGGCGCAACCCGAAGCCTACAAATAACAGGCATTCCTCTGATAAAATATTCTTAATCTTATATGAAATTGTTTCTTTGAAATCATAACATTTTGCACTAAGTCAAATTTATAAGATATTCATAATTCAAATTTTCAACGCCCTTTCAATTATTTTATATGCATAACTTATTGAAAGAAATCTAATCAAGATAACATACTAACAATACAATTATATTAATTTATCTCTACATACATCCACAACACAAAAAATTATTAAAACTTAGCAAATACTCACGCACCCCATGGTAGACACACAACTCAAGGAAAAATATATAAGCTTTACACACATACCACCACACCCACCCACATATACTGATAAGACACTCACAATCACACATAGAAGAAAGAAACAAAGGATCATTGCAAAGCATATCAACATCCTTTCCTCACTTTAAGCTTAATATCTAATAGGTTTTTTTGGACTTGCAAAAGTACATTTTTTTTAAAAATTTCTTGATTTCTCATTGTCGGAATCTTCATTGAAACTGATATTTCTCTAATTGAAGCCTAAACTTATCAAGCATGGTTTCTATAATTTTTTTACATCGTCTCCCTAAGACAAACCTCCAAAATTTGGCAAAACCATGGAAATCAAGCAATCAACATATTAGTCATAAGAACTCATTTCTAAGCTATTTCCCCATAACTTAATCATCAAAGTAATCCTTTAAATTATTTTCAAATCAGTACAAAGTCACTCTCCGAAAATACTCGATGAAAAATTATGAGCATAACTCAAAAGAAGGTTTTTTTTCCTTACCTTATCTCCACTCACTAACTTATGCTTATATTCTCCACTTCTTCCTCTGGCTTTAATACTTAAAACTCATCTTTTTGAAAATCTAAAATCATAGGATTGTTGCTCTTGAAGATATGAATAACTTTTGTGAAGGAAGCATGGGGAGAAGAAGTTAATTTGACGGTGGTTTTGCTTAATGCTTCTCCTTTCTCTAAACTCTTTCTTAATCCGTCATGAGAACTTGATAATTTTTCTCCCTTCCCTCCCCTTTGATCTCATGAAAAATGAGGAAGAAGAATGAAGTATTTTGGTAATTTAGTAGGATATTTAATTGCATTTTGATATTTTTTTAATACACCATTAAGAAGTCACCATTTGCCCCTCTTTTCTTCTTTAGTTTCTAATTATGTGTTGGCTAAACCATGGCCAAGTAAAATAGATAAATTTTACTTCCTTCCCCCTCTCAGTTTCTCTAACTGACGTAAGCAAGAGGGAAGAGAGAATTGAAAATAAATTAACTTTTTTTAATATTACATTAAATTAGATAAAATTTAAATCTGACCAACCAATCTTTGCCAAAATAGCATTTAAATCATCATTAGTTTTGCTTTTCAATGGAAAATCTTGGCCATTCATTTTTTCTTTTTAAACCTGCATTTAAGATCAATTTTTGAATCCCATGTTTTCCCTTTAATGTAGAAAAATTCATTATCATGCCATTGGATCTTTAATCTAATTTAATTCCATACAAACCCAACACATTTGTTTTCTTTGATTCATAGCCTGCATTGGCAAAATATTGGCCAAGACTCCATCCATCCTCATCCTTCACCATGAGCACCCACTCCACTTGGCCTTTTAAGAGACCATATAATTTTCTTTCCATGAGCTTATTACTTTATGAAACTAAATTCCATCATTAAAGTATAATTAATAATTTACAAATGTGTTTTTGGGAATTCCTTAATCATATGACGAATGTGAGGCCATCAAAAATTCATATTTATTAGAGAGAGCACAATAAGATATTATGCAATCAGTATGAAAAGCTTAAAGAATCTCCCTAATTCTAGCCATATTCACATAAAACAAGAAAAGGGGAATAATGTAAATTAAATGAGCAACAATCAAGGCATGATTGATATCGCAACAAATAAAACCTTTGATTGCTAAGGGAACTTATTACTCATATTTATAATAAATAAATAAAATCTTAACCACAGATAAAATATTTATCATGTTTGATTCGTAGGGTCATTGCAATTACTTATGTGGTCGGATGTTGATCTTACTTCAAGTGCACAATGCCCATCTAAGAATACAAAAAGAAACAGAGAAATTCTTAACTAAATAAACAATAATCCTGTTGTTGTAACCATAGTAAAATCCAATGAAAGTTGGTAAGTGGATGTTTGGGACAAATTGAAAAATTCCTAGTGTCTTATGAGCGATATACTTATGGTCAAGTTTTGAACGGATCATTTGTGCTCCAATTGGTCAATGTTCGAAAGGAATTATTACCACTGAGTATTCCCTTTGATTTAGCACTCTTTCTCCTAAAGCGTTTCTCCATGGGCGCTATATCAGTATTATTTCCAACATTTGTTATATTGTCATTTGTCATAATTCAATCAGTTACCTAAAGAAAGGCATTGCTTATTGATTAACATATTAGATTTGACCCGCATCATTATTAATGATAATTGCTTTCAATCTAGAACTCTTTCTCCTAAAAACTGTTTCCAATGGAGAGAAGTTAGCATTATCTGTTTCAAACCATATTATGTTAGTTGTCATTAAATAATGCCTATTAAAATCAAATAGTATGGTATTGTGTTATTAACATGTATGGTAAAAGAACTTCACTAACTAGCTTTTTTTTACTTGCATTAGATGTTGAAGCAAACTGAATTGATAAGTCAATAGAGACATTTGTGAGATTCTGCAAAACTATTCTTTTCTTCCAATTTCTTGGTGTAGCATTAATGGAAATTTGACTCATAATAACATCTAGTTGTGTATAAAGTTCTTAATGATTGGAAGAATGTGCAATTGGATGAGAAATTATTTGCTTCTCTTGTTCAATTGGTGATCCAGAAGTTACCATGTTCTTCAAATTTGCAGTATCATATGTAGCAAAAAATTGATAATTACAGTGTCATTAAAATGTATTGAAGACAAACCCGACTAACCACCCGTCTTTTGACTTGCATTAGATGTTGAATTAATGTGATTTGATAAGTTAACTGAGACATTTGTGAGATTCTGCAAAACTGTTCTTTTCCTTCACTTTTTCGATGCAGGATCAATGACTCTTTCACTCATTATAGCATTTGGTTGTGTATCAAGCTCTTGATGATTGGAAGAATGGGCATTAGAGGATAAGTTCTTTGACTCTCTATTTCATGTGGAGTTCCAGGTTTATCCATTTAGTCTAAATCTACAATAGTATATATAGCTCAAAAATGAAAAATTCAGGTGACTTTTAATATAGACACACATTCATATAATGATGTTGCACTTACATATATAAAATATGAAGTGGAAGGATATAATGTGTTATATGTGAGAGATATACCATTCAAATGCTTATAATACAAAGTAGCTATGTATGGACTCAATTGTGAAATGAGATTCTATCTCTGTAATGCACTTTTCGTAGATGTATTGTGCAGTAATGCATAAAGATACTTGCATAAAAAAGTTATGAGTGCTAGACTCATGTTTTGGGCCTGATATATTGAATCTATATTATATATTTTGTGTGTGTTAGAGTAGACAATAATGATGGCTGTCAAATCTGGTTGCTGCATAATCAACCTGAAAGTGTTTACTTTTACTGCAGAAAAAGAAAGGTTAGAGAAGGGATCACAACACAAAAAATTGGCAAGGAGTGTTTTGGTTATAGTAACCTAAATAATTACAAGACTTACTACATGGTACAAAAATATGAAACTTAGTTTAATCACAAGGAATTGGCAGTTACATTATTAGCAAATAGGGATGTTTTGTACATTTACTGCGTTTGTTATAGTCGGGAATGTAGAGTAACTATGTTGGTTGGTTCAAGTTTATTGCTCTGTCATGCAATTTCATTTCTTCTATCATGAAACTGTATAAGAAGTGCTATACCAATTGGTTTAATTGTCATATGACCTTGCTTTAATCGTGCATGTTTTGTCTAAGAATGTTAATCTTATTGTAATAAATGTATATTTATCATGTCTTGTGATGGTTTGTAAGGCTTGATGAGCAATATGCTTGGAAGAGGAAAAGCTGAAGCTTACTAAATGGACACATCAAGTACTTGCAAATAGAATATGAACGTAAAGAAAAACTAAAACTTTAACATTATTTAATGGCTTAAACGTTACAGCAACAATATAGAACAATATTTAGTCATAAAGCACACATAAACGATAACATTACAACAAAATTACAACTAAAGCAGTGCAACATAACAATGAAATGTTTCCTTCCTTTAATTTACTTCTCCTGCTTCACAAATTTCACGACTTTGTTGTTTACAACTTAGGTCTTAGTAGGATGTGGTTCAACTGCATTTGCTGTATCAAGAACAATCCTCTTTAATGAAGCTTTCCTTTTGGATTTTGTTTAAGCTAGAGTTACATTTCGTGACATTTCCACAATTGTCAGATCTTCAGATTGAAGAACTCCTTCAATGTTCTACTGCATAAGAAAAGGATCAATTCCACTTGTATCCCCATGGACATGATCAATCACCTGAACTGTTGGCTGAGTCTGATATGTATTGTAGTTTACGTAACAACAAATAAAGTATATAATTTAAAAGTTGTTGATAAATTACATATAATTGAATCAACGTCATTTGCTTGATTATGTCTATTCTCAGGAGAAGTGGCGTTGAAATTTTCCATCAAATCCTCACACAATGTGTACTGTTGAATGCTTATCCTTGATCCAGGGTGCTTGTCATTGAAGTCATTTCATTTCAATTTGATCAACATCCACTTACCAACAACCGAATCACATTAGTCTAGAAAGTCATACTCACGTTCCTCCTATAGAAATAATGCATCATATATTTAAACTTAGACATAGCTTGAATCAAACCTTTAAGAGATAATGTAAACCAATTACTTTTATGAGCATATGTTTAAGCTCTATTGCTTAATGACTAAGCATTTGGGTTGCTAGCTTGTCCCAAAACACCATTAGAACACTCTCAGTATCATCAACCATAGTATAGTGAAGTTTAAGTCTACATTGCCAATACAATGTGCAAAAATTAGGAAATTTATCAAATATACAGTTTATCTTCATTAGAAGTAATGTAAGTGTGTGAATATACTTTGGCTTAATTGAATCTAGTTTCTTCTTACACCCTGGACAAAACACGTTGTTACCCTCCTCCATAGGCTTTAAACTACACTTAGCGCATCTTTCATAAGTCCATCCATGTCAAGTTTCAAGCTTCTGTATGAGAGCATTGATGACATGCTTTCTCCCAAATGGAAAATAGTAAATGCTTAGTAAAAGACTTGTCTTATAAGTCCAAATGTAGTAAAAAATGCCAAACTATGGTGATATCTTTACACTATTTTGTTGTGGCGTCTCTGAAATCGAAACCCTGTAATTATTGCGGAGCATGTTGGATGTGAATTGAGTGGACTGGCAAGGAGTAGGCTAGCTCAAACTAGTTGTCATGGGGTTCCTCTTGTCTTCACACTGACCAAACATTATCAAAATTCAAATATTTCCTTAGAATGCAATAAACACAAACTCAAATAAAAATAATGTAGAGTACATAGTGAGTTTTCTTTAATAATTACCTTTCAAGCAAATCTGCAACTTTAAGCAATGAGGGGTTGAACAAAAACTAGGTTGCATTGTACAAACTACAGATTTGAGGAGTTCCTGTGTGAAGTATGTAGATAATATATTAAAAAGCTATATCTTGTTGAATTGATATATTAGATTATATACTAATAGGTACAAAGGTTGTATAAAAGATGTCACCCTCTTCAGAGAAACCAATCTTGGCTAGATTGATAAAAGCAACCACATGAGTCTCCATGTTCTTCAGTTGATCCAGGTATGCTTTGGAGGAACATTGATCAAATAATACACACTCAGCATCATTTTCACTTTGATTGAGTACATCATACACACATATAAAACAGTTTGCACTAACTTAATTACATCAATGTGTAAAATGATAACAAAATAATGGCAAGTACATTTTCATACACATTGAAATAGCCTCACCATAGAATAGTTAGTTGACATGTTCTCTTTGCATTTGCTGTGTGAGTTTGTTCTGGTTCAAAGATGCATGAAAAATTTACAAGTGCATGGCCTAGAAGTGTAGCAATCTGTGGCATTGTATGGAATAGTTAACATAAGTAAACATTACTTCAATATGGCGTTAGTATTAGATTAACACTGTATTAGTATGAGAGCCAATTTGGAAAAATTGATCCTTATTGGTGAATACATTATATTATATTATATTAGTACAATAGATAAAAAGCATTAGGAAACTCATGATATAAGACTGCATGTATGTTGGATTAGAAACAGGAGTCAAGTAAACCCATGATATTTGCCTGTGCATTATTTAATATCGTATCCAATTATCTGAATTGCCACATCTACTTGGATCCTAACGGACTTAACTAAATTTGATTGCATCTGAGCCAATAGTACAACGAGCAATAGAAATATTGGTAGGCAACTTTCTACATTGTGTGTTATGAAAACTGATAATGAAATGTTCAGCATTGACACCTTGCTTGACTATAAACACTACATAGCTCTATTATACAAAAGACTGTACCATTCTACCAAAAACATGGGTACTGGCATCATGTAGTTCATCAAAAGCATGTAAATGTAATACAGAAGTCTAAAGATTACTGTGAGCAATTGATTGAGACCATTTGATGACTTGAACCAAGCATGTTATGTTGAATGACAAGTAAATGTTATTGCATATATCTGATTGATTGATTGATTGCAGGAACATCAAAGATAATAATCAACTGGAATACATGAGATACTACATCAAGAAATGTATAAGAAATTTCACAGGGGATTATTTGCTGATTTAATGTGCATGATCAAATACTGTTACTCAAAAACCATGAAGTTGCAAAAGTTGGAAAATTTAATGATTTATATCATCAACGACGGATTAACTATGCCAAAAAGTCATATATTGACAAGTAAATATCACATGCAAGACATGAACTAAAGGTACAAACAAACATAACTATTGGGAAAATAAAGACTTTCTTATGGAACGATATAAAACAAACCATATGCAATTTGCAGCCAAGCAATATGTAGCTCAAAATTATGTCAGCGAGGAAAAAGAAAAAAATCTCATAACAGAGGCAATGCATTCAGCTTTAATGAACATCGGAGTGTCAAGTATGACATGTAAGAAGATCCGACTATAATTGACTGTGTATAGACCATTAGGGAAGATATATAACTTCACGGCAGCACCTTAAACAGACAACTTGTGTACAAAACTATTATTACTCCCTATCCACAAGTGTATGAACTGAAACAAAACATAACAAAGTCAATTAGAACAATCAGTTGTGGCACAAGGATGGACTGTTATCAAGCTCATGAACTATAAAACTCCAGGGAAACACATTATTGAGCATCGTCTTGTTCGTTTGTTTATCTAAAATCCACTATATTCGTAGTGTTAGTGGTAATCCATGATACATAATGCGAATAATATAAATATCTACTAATCCATGCAGACAACCATATCAACGTAAACAAAAATAATCAAAATACTTAAACACTATTGGTTTTAATTTTTATATTTCATTTACATAGGCTTTTGTGACTTCTTGTTTAGAAAAGATTGTATGAATGTGTATCATTAAATGTTTGCCAAAGAGAATAGAGCATATTAGTTGATTATAGTACATTTTCTGTGGTTAACTGTGATACATTGGCCAAAGAATGACTGTCATAGTACAACAAAACAACATATTAATTATTTGAAATTAACATATAAGGCTGACACAGTGACATACATGCATTAATGAGGCAAGAAGTAACTTGGGTTAACAATAAGCCGTATGTTATAATATATGACATAATAGTAGATAGAACTTACGTCAATTGTACAATTAAAACAAATTAGATAGCCACTAAATATTGTTGTCACAATATATATCTCCATGCATGTGAGTGCTTGGTTAAGTGTGAGGTGTATAAACCAACACGCAATTACTTATGTGGATAAAGAATAAATTACCAATGGATCAAGTGTTAATGACCATGCCCTCATTAATGAGAAAATAAGCTAATATGAAAGTAAAACTCATGTATTATAAATGGTGCTAAATGGTTAATGAAGTTACTTATCATACAACAAAGTAACGAATGAATTGCACGCCTATTAATCATCTAAATTTTATGGTGTCCTATGTCGCTGGAGGCAATCCAGAGCATACATAATCAGTTGCATATGTGGCCCTCTGAATGTGTATGAAGAAAATGACAATGTTGAGGGACAAAAAAATAGTCAAGATAGTAGAAAAGGCAAGGGTAAGTCCGAGGACTGATTGTACTTGATGATTATATATTTTGAACCATTAATTATGGAAAGCTTATGCATGTTCTAGGCTTAAACATAGAGATTTAGGCACTTTGACATTTAAGGTTCAAGATCTTGGAGTTTGTTGCATATTGATCTTAATTTTAGCATATTAGGGCTCAAACTCATGCATTTATCATTCTTGGACTTAAGATGCTTCACATGTGCTTAAATTGTAGGTGCAAGAATTAAGAAATCAAGCAAAGAACAAAAGTTAAAAATTAAAATCTGATTTTATTCATCGTGGCCCATGCTATGGCAAAAGCCACAACGAATGGCAAAACCCAGGTGACAAATCTCTGATTTGTAATGCTTTTATATGCTTAAATTGAGGCAATTAACATGATTAAGATGCAAGTTTTGGTCTGATAATGTCAAAATTGAATATCCCAAACTCTCAAGGGAAATGAGTGAAAAATTAAGAGTAATTAGCCATAATTGTAGATTAATTGTAATAATTAATTTATAGGGCTATTTGATCTTGGTTTTATCTTATTTTCACTTGCAGGGTCGCTCAGGACCAAAAGATCAGACCGGGATGAAGAAAAAGGGCAAACAGAGAGGCAGAACTGAAAGCATCTCGCCGCGGCGAGTCAGACGGCGAAAAAAGCTCCCAGAGGTCAGAAAGGAACCTTGCTCGCCGTGGCTTCGCCGCAGCGAGCCAAGCCACAAAGCTCCAGAACCAAACCTTGCTCGCCGCGGCGAGCCGACAGCGAACGGACGTGTTCTGCAGAATTTTCAGTCACGTTTTTGGGCCTAAATTGGATCTAACTCATTACCCACTCACTTGACCTGACTTGGGGGACATAAAACACGAAGGATACACCCCATTAGGGCAGATTTGGTTCACATTTCACACCCCCAAGCCCTATCTCTCTCTTCTCCATCTTCATCTTCTTCATCTTTCTTCCTTCCACCCATGGCTTCCACACCTTCCTCTCTTCTTGTTGGTTCTTTCATGGAGAGTAGCAGCTAGGCTCCACCATTCTTGGTGGTGGGAGCCAAGGGATGAGCTTGAAGCTTGAATAGGAGAGTTTTTCTAGTTCTAATCCTTCCTCCATTTGTTGTATTTATGCTTTTCTAGGGTTCTAGGGTTGCATTTATGGCATTTGGTGGAATGTATTAATTACATTTGGTTAATGTGCATTTATGGCACTTTGTTGAGTGCATTTATGTCATTAGGGTTAGAAACTATGTTTATGTTATTTCCTTCTTGTATAATGTTTGACATTCCTACTTATTAACTTTGAGTTTAATAAAATTTATGGGTTCATAGTTTTGTTATTCTCTTTGTGAAAATTTTGTGCTAATGCAAGGTGGCTTGGTTAGTGGATTAAGAGTGTTAAGTTATTTGCTTGAGGGAGATGGCATAAGAATTAATTGGTTGTGTTAAGACATTGGGCAAACACTCTTTAGGTCCTAATTTATTGTATGGGTGGCCATCAATGGATTAGGGTTTAGAGAGAAATTTAGAGCAATTATGGGGTGGCCCAAATTGTGGATTTTAAAGTCTTGCATAATCAATTATTTCTTGATTTTGAACTTAATCAACTTAGGTTAAATTAAGTAATGTGCGGGGTTCCGGCATTAATTAAGTTAACCTAAGCCTAGCCTAGAGGGGTTCCTCTAGGGTCCTTTAGAAATCAATTAAACTCCCTGAAAATCGTTAGAAGTAATGATTCCCGAATATCTCATTCATCAAGAATGATGTTTATCCCATTCTCATCCAAATCTCACGTTTAATTCCCACCTTTTACTTTATCTTTTGCACATTCCAAACTTCATACTAAAATCAAACAAAAATGCTTTTTACCCGCCTTTTCAAGTTTACTTATTAGCTATTAGGAATCATATTACACTTGTTAGAATAATAAGTTTTGATGATAACTAAAGATAACTTAGGCATTGTTCGCCACGCGCCGCAAGTGCACGGGTCGCGCCAAGTAATAAAATAGTGAGTAGAGTATCGTTCCCACGAGGATTTGTCCAAAACCCGGTCAAACAATGATTGTCACACTCTCGCCCAATTTGAGTGATACAAATGTTGAGATTGAAAATTAAATAAGAAAATAAATGAAAATAAACTATAAACAGGTGATTCTCCAACCTCAAGGGTAAAATAGGTCCTATGATTATCTATCCCCCTTATACTTCTCAAAACTCAATTAACCTCCCCTCAAGAAGCTCTCAACGAAACCACGTGCTAATCTAGGGTTCAAAGAATACTTGTAATGCTCTCTCGAGTCAAGAACAAGTGTTTAGTCCTATTCTTTGCACAATCTCTTGCCACAATTTGATAGGACCCAATTATCACACTCCAACCCTAATGTGACTATGCAAGGCTAGCAAGTATATCTCTATCTTACCAACAAAACCATCCGTTCGTCATGCAAACTTCCGGTTCTTGCACTACTTTACCCAAGTTCTACACTCAACCTAGCTCTCTCGAGTCATAAATCAAGTGAACCCAACAATCTAAATGGTGATCAAGCACTTAGAAGCATTAAGAATGGGGTAAAATAAGCACATAGATATCATTAATCACAAATCAAGAGGAGGAATCAAGAATCAATACATACAAGGGTTCAAAATAATCCTAGAATACAAGTATTTAGCTACTCATGTTCTACAACTCCTTAGGAGCATACATATATACATTCAGAAACAAAGAACAAGAGAAGAGAATGAAGATGGAAGAGATAAACCGAAGGAGGAAGCCCAAATCTCTCTGAAGCTCCGAGCCCAAGCCAAATCCCACCAATCTCCAAGCCCTAACAGAGCCAAACACGCCCAAAAAATGCCCAGAAGTCAAAGAATGAGGGTTCTGAACAAAACCCTAGCTTTTATTTCCTTCAAAACGCGCTGCTATGTCAAAACGCATCAGAACGCGCGAAGCTCGCAATCACTTCGCCGCGGCGAAAGCCACGGCGAAGTCCCAAAAGTTCCAGAATTGCGCTGCGCTCGCCGCGGATTCGCCGCGGCGAGATGACAGCGAACTTTCCCAAAAATGGCAGAACCAATTGATGATCGCCGTGACTTCGCCGCGGCGAAGTCCCTGCTTCTCTGGTGCTTTGCTCTGCTTTCTTTATTTCTTGGCTGATCTTTGGCTTCTTCATTTTTTTTTACAATTGGGAGCTCGGAGGAGGGCTAACATTTCTTGCTTATTGCTTCAATTTATTCCTACAAAAATTATATACAACAACATAAGAAACTAACTACAAAAACAATCAAAATCTATATAAATGTACAATAATGTGCAACCGAAGATCAAATGAGCATTTTCCCTCTTGAGTATCCAAAATGTATCAATAATAGACAAAAACTCAAGTAAATATACTCAAATAATCATGACTTTCTAGGAGTCATCAGGCATATGGAAGGGCTATGATAAGATCAGAAATATCTTAAGAAGAATCTGATAGAAAATCCTAAGTCTTGCCCAATCGATCAGGGATAGATTACAAGTCAAAGAACTTAAGCTTAATCGATTAGAGATGAATCAGATAGCGCCCAATCGATTAGAGGCCCCTGTAATCGATGAGAGAAAGTTAGCCCATTCGATTAGGAGAAATTGGAGTAATCGATTAGAGTCGTCTAATCAATTAAGATATCCTAGCCTAATCGATCAGAGTCCAGTAATCGATTAAGAGAAAATTGCCCAATCGATTAGAGAGCGTTAATCGATCAGAACATACTTTAAGCCTAATTGATTAGAGAGCATTAATCGATTATAGGAAATTTAGTAATCGATTAGAGAAATAATGTAATCTGAATGTATCTGTTTGTAATCGATTAAACCTGCCTAATCGATCAGGCTTCCCCTGTAATCGATTAGGCGCATGACTTCTAATCTGATGTTCAGTGATGCAGGCTATAATCTATGTGTAATCGATATGTAATCGATCAGACGTCAGACCCTGTGATCAACAGCAGAGCAGTCTTGATTCTTCAGAATGCTCTAAGCCAAAAGGAATACTTTAGAGTATGTCATCTGGAGATTGCAAAAGAGATGTGGGATGCCCTAACAGTTGCTCATGAGGGGACCAGTGGTGTAAAGACTAGAAGAGTCGAGCAACTTATTACTGACTTTCATTTATTCAAGATGGAAGAAGGAGAACCAATTAGGGAGCTGGAAATCAGATTCACTCACTTGATCAACAATCTTACAGCTCTAGGAAGAAGGATCTCAGAGGCAGAACAAGTCTCCAAAATCTTAAAGATTCTGACTCCTGAATGGCAGATGAAAGCTACTGCAATCCAAGAAATGAGAGGAGAATCCATGAGCTCCATCACTTCATTATTCGGAAGCCTGGCTGAGTATGAAATGACCATTAAAGTGCAAAGAGAACTCTATGGAGATAAAAAGAAAAAGAATCTTGCATTAACAGCCTCCACAAAAGATGATGAGGATGAGGAAAATGAGGAGGAACTGGATGATGATGAGATGGCCTTTATGGTAAGAAAATTTAGAAAGTTCTTGAGAAATAGAGGGAGATACCAGAGAGGTGGACCAAGTAAGATCAGAAAGGACTCCCAGAAAAATGCTCCTGTGTGCTATGAATGCAAGAAGCCTGGACACTTCAAAGCAGAATGTCTAAGTCTTCAAAGACTTAAGGAGAAAGAGAAAAAGAAGGAGAAATTTCAAGGCAGAAAGAAAGCCTATGTTTCATCTATATGGGGAGACAGTTCGCATGAGGAGACTAGTGATGCTGAGGAAGCAGCCAACCTCTGTCTGGTGGCTCAAGAGAAATCATCCGACAATGAGGTATACTCTACTGACCCATCTTTTCAAGAGCTTCAAGATGCCTATAATGATATACATGTTGAATTTGAGAAGCTAGCAAAAGAAGTATCTGTCTTGAGAAAGAAAACTAAAGAACTTGAAAAGAAAGCTGAAAAACCTGATTGTGAAAAATGTAAACAGATCTCAGAAAAGGTTCTTCAAGAAAATTCTAATTGTAAAAACTGTGAAACTCTTCAGAAAGAAAATAAGAAAATTTCTGAGATTTTAAAGAAGTTCACCAAGAGCACATAAACACTTGATATTATACTAATGAATCAAAAGGCATATAGAGATAAAACTGGGATAGGGTATGATTCAACTCCCAAAAATTTGAAAGGAAACAAATCTGTGCCAAAGGAGAAACCATACTGGAAGTTTTTCAGAAAAGCTTCATATTATTCATCACCTTTCTCTTTCTGCAATTACTGTAATAGAAAAAGCCATTCTGAATCAACATGTTATCCTAAGAAACATTGATTATCAAAATCATACAAGTGGGTCCCTAAAGGGACACATGAGCCTAAGATCCACTTGGATCAAAGGCAGCAAACTAATTCCAAAGGACCCAAGAAAATCTGGGTACCTAAATCTGTTTAGTCTGTGCAGGTATGTTTCACAGCATCCAACAATGCTAAATGGTATATAGACAGTGGATGCTCAAGGCACATGACAGGAGACAAAGAAAAACTGGACAATATGATTATAAAGGATGGTGCCAAAGTTAGCTTTGGAGGAAGTCAGTCTGGCAAAATTACTGGGAAAGGAGACATTAGTCCAGTCAAAGATATCTATCTTGTGGAAGGTCTCTGCCACAACTTGCTAAGTGTCAGTCAAAGTACTGACAGAGAATGAAAAAGACAAGAAAATCAACTCAATCAGGACAGATCATGGAGGAGAATTTGAGAACCAAGACTTTCTAGAGCTGTGCAAAGAAAATGGCATCAATCATAATTTCTCAGCTCCTAGAACTCCTCAACAGAATGGAGTGGTTGAAAGGAAGAATAGAGTACTCACTGAGATGGCCAGAACGATGCTAAATGGAAAAGAAGTATCTCAAGTGTTCTGGGCAGATGCAATGAATACTGCATGTTATATTTCAAATAGAGCCTACATTCGAAAAGGAATGGACAAGACTCCATATGAGCTTTACAAAGGAAGAAAGCCAAATGTAAGCCATCTTAAGGTTTTTGGTTCCAAATGCTTCATCCACTCCAAAGGGAACTCAGGAGTATCTCATTGCTTACTCAGACTCAGACCATGCTGGGTACAAAACTGATAGAAAGAGTACCAGTGGTCAATGTTCATATCTTGGAGGATCCTTAGTCTCCTGGGCAAGCAAGAAACAAACATGTGTTTCCCTATCTTCAACTGAAGCTGAATATATAGCTGTTGCAAGCTGTTGTGCTCAAGTTCTATGGCTCAAGCATCAATTAAGGGATTTGGGGATGGAGTTTTCAGAAATTCCAATCCTCTGTGACAACACAAGCACGATCAGCTTGGCCAAAAATCCTGTGCATCACACAAGAACAAAGCACATTGATGTAAGGCATCATTTTATCAGAGACCATGTGCAAAAGAAGGATGTCAGAGTAGAATTTATTTCGACACACTTGCAACTAGTTGATATTTTCACTAAACCCTTAGCAACTGAACAATTCATGTTCATCAGAAGAGAATTGGGAATGGTAAATCCCAATGAGTTGTAAGTCTGTATAAAATTCTTTAATTCTAAAATTTATCTGAATTATTTCATGTTTTGATGATCTAGTACTAACTTAGGCATCAGAGTGCCAAATTAAAATTTTGCAGGTTCTGCGTCCTATCGATCAGGCAACCTTAATCGATTACAGAACATGCCCTGTAATCGATTAGGCATCGATTAGAGAAGAAAGAAAGATCAATTAGGAAAAAGGTATAATCGATCAGAACTATTTGATTGATCACAAGGAAGGAGTAATCGATTGGGCATCGATTACTCAGCGTGGACCTATCGATCACAGCAATCCCTAATCGATCAGACGCATCCCATCGATCAGAGACTACTCCCTGTAATCGATTACTCAGCACACGTAATCGATTAGGCGTCAACGGTAACATTTGTAACGTACACTTTCTCTGACAGTTGCATGCTTTTTTGTGATTTCTCTCTCATATATACTTGACATATGTAACTGAAGCATTGTTTCGCATCATATTGCATTCACTCTAAGCCTCTTCTCTTCATCTATTCTCAAACCCTAACGCTCAAATCATCAAACCCTTTCGTAACCATCATAACTGTAGTCATTACTCGAACAATCATCAGACATAACTCCTCCAAACCAGTTACAACTTTTTGAATCACGAGCCATATCCTTAAATCCTCTATATAAACCCTCTCCATGGCACCCAAAATGCGTATACCAAAGAACTACAGAGCCCAGATTGTCCCTGACACAGTTCCCCTGCCAGAAGGTGATCCTGCCTTAACCTACAGACCTTCATCACCTCCCTCAAACCCTCCCCCCTCCACCTCTCAACCATCACCAAAAATGGCCAAAACCCGTGGTTCTGCATCCAAGTCCCAAGCCAAGAGTCCTTATACAGTCAGAGTCAGAGAACTCATTTCAGGGGATACAGAAGTTCCCATTGATTCATCATTTGCTCAGGGTCCTATTGAGGATGCCTCAGAAGATATTCGGAAGAGATTTCTGCAACCAAGGTGTGGGTTTGTAGATATAGCCTATCTGGAGAAAAATGGCTATCCTGTGTCTGAATGGTTGGAGCCCTATAAGCATTGGATAGGAGTCAAGAATCACTACAATGAAAAGGTTATCAAGGGTTTCTATTCCAATATGAGGATTCAAGTCACTGAGTCAGAAGGGAAAGTCACAGGGATTACCATATCTTCCAAGGTCAGAGGCAAGTCTTTCTCCTTTGATTGGAAGCTTTTAAATTAATGGCTTCATATGGATGGACCAGGGATGGAGGAATACAATACCTGGCAAGAAAAAGAAAAATTCTCTGATGATGCACTCAGCAAGATCTATAATCCAGATAGTCCTATCAAAGGGAATCTCAAGCCTGCTCAACTGCCCCCTGTCTACAGAGTCCTACATTATGCCTACTCCAGATGTATGGTAAATAAAGCAGGAAATTTCTCTCTCATCCTTGATATTGACAACCCCCTTCTGCCCATGCTGATCAGCAAAATGCCTATCAACCCTGGACAAGTTATTTGTGAGGAATTTCTGAGGTTTCACAAGACCAAGACAGTGAAGACCACTCTCCCTTTTGCTCAACTTATTTCCTTCATTCTCTGCAACAACCAAATTTTCTGGCTTGAAGAAGAACAGAATAGGGAACCACCTAAGTGTGATCTGACCACCCTGAAAAAGATGGGCCTGACCCCTTTTGGACAAGTTCCCTCCATGACCACTGAACCACCCATTCACTTTGAAGAGGAACAGCCTCAAGAGGGACTTGAGCCAGGAGAAATACTTGTCCAGGAGGCACATGTCCAGAAGCCTCAGGAACAAGAACCTGTTGCCTCTGCACCACCAGTTCCTGAACCAGCAGCAGCACCAGTACCAGAAGAAGGTGCTCCTCTTCCTGCCATCTTCATTGATCAACTAGTAGAGAGAGTCTCAGCCAGAGTTGTGGAAGAAATGGCTCTAGAACACCAAGCCATGGAGGATCGATTGCTGAAAAGATTAGTGGCTGGTCTGAATGATTCTGTGATCAAGTCTGTCAAGGAAAGCACCATGACCATTTTCAATGGGTATGATGCTGTAGTCAACATGCACAAGTTCTTGCACAACAGACTTGCTGGGCTGGAAGACATACTGAGACAATCTCATCAGGTCAATCTACTAGGCTCTCCTCTATCACCATTTGCTGGGCATGAGGCTCATCAGGTATCCCCCATCCATTATTCACCCCCTCACTCTCATCCCTCTTCTCCTATTCCCCAAACACAAACCTCTCCCAGAAATACTCCTCCACCATCCAAACCTTCATCTCCCTCCAAGAAAACTTCTTCCAGTTCCTCAGACAACCCGGACCCTCCACCCTCTCCTACCCACATCCTTACACTTGCCTCTCATCCTGCACCTCCACAACAACCTCCACCACCACCTTCTTCTCAGCCTACATCTCCATCCCTACCTTCCCCTAAACCTGAAATTGCCAAAACCTATATCAGAAAAGGGAAAGATGTCCTAGTTGCCACCCCTCCTCCTTTTGATGATGTCAAAAAGGGGGAGAAGATATTCAGTGCACCAACCCCTGGAGAAAGCAGCCAGGTTCAAGAAAAGGCTGTGGAAGCTGCCACAATCCTCTCAACCATTGCCTCTGAAACCCCTCAGAAGCCCCAAATTCCTGAGGAAGCCACCATGAGCCAGACACTTGAGGAAATTCATGAGCTTGCAAAAGCCATCAAGCTAAGCATGACAGAAGAAGAAGTTGTCATAGAAGAAGCCTCAGATTCTGAAGTTGAGGCCACCACCAATGTTCCCCCAGAAAATGCTGAAAATGTTATGGAGGAGGACTCAGAGATGGCTATGGTTCTGTATGAAGGGGAGCCCAAACCTGTTGCTGTTGACTTGTTGCCTCATTATCTTCATCAGGCAGAAGTGCTGCATCAGCAAGTGGAAGAATTAGGCCAGACTTTGGCTCAGAGTCAAAAAGAAAGAGAAGACAGAGATGCAACAAAGGCTGAGTTGGCAGAATTAGAGCAGAAAGAACAAGTTCCTCAGTCTGTAATTCCTAGTTGGGGTGTCCAGAGGCAAGTAAAGTTTAAGAAGTCTGATAAGAAGAAAGTAGTGGATCCTATTCAGACTACATCAGAATTTTTGAAATCTGATAAGGAAGAAGAGGGGCAAGAAGTTCAATCTGTTGACAAAGGGAAAAGAATTAAGAAAACTGCTCCTAAGCCAGCTGTCAAAACAGTAATAAGGAGGAGTACCAGGGCAACAAAAGGCATTGTAATTGAGGAACCTAAGTCAGCTCCTAAGACTCCTGCAAAGAGGAAGGGTGCTCCTAAAGGAAAATCCTCTAAGCTTCCTCCAAAGAAGAAACCAAAACAGCAGAGTCGTCTAGAGAAAATCCTTTCATATCTTCCTCCTCCATCTCCTCCTAAGAAGAAAGCTGTCACCAAGAAGAAGAAAGCTCCTGCTAAGGAAAATGAGGTTAAAATTCAGACTGAGTTACTTGAAGATCCCTCAACTGACTCTAGAAGAATTAGCAGTGAATCTGGGGACTATGACTTGGACACATCAAATTGGAAGGATGACACTGATTCTGACTGATCCAGAATTCTTCCATCACACCTCAATTATCCTCATATGCATCATACACAATTTGCATGTTTATCTGCTTTCTAGTTCGTTTCATTATATGTCTGATCCATCACATCTTTTGTATTACTTGACTTATAGTTTATAATATGTATGCCATCAGTTCTCTATTTCTGTTTTTTTTGGGACTGTTTATCTTTGCTAAATCCATTGTTTTGTCATCATCAAAAAGGGGGAGAATGTTAGAATAATAAGTTTTGATGATAACTAAACATAACTTAGGCATATGGAAGGGCTATGATAAGATCAGAAATATCTTAAGAAGAATCTGATAGAAAATCCTAAGTCTTGCCCAATCGATCAGGGATAGATTACAAGTCAAAGAACTTAAGCTTAATCGATTAGAGATGAATCAGATAGCGCCCAATCGATTAGAGGCCCCTGTAATCGATGAGAGAAAGTTAGCCCATTCGATTAGGAGGAATTGGAGTAATCGATTAGAGTCGTCTAATCGATTAAGATATCCTAGCCTAATCGATCAGAGTCCAGTAATCGATTAAGAGAAAATTGCCCAATCGATTAGAGAGCGTTAATCGATCAGAACATACTTTAAGCCTAATTGATTAGAGAGCATTAATCGATTATAGGAAATTTAGTAATCGATTAGAGAAATAATGTAATCTGAATGTATCTGTTTGTAATCGATTAAACCTGCCTAATCGATCAGGCTTCCCCTGTAATCGATTAGGCGCATGACTTCTAATATGATGTTCAGTGATGCAGGCTATAATCTATGTGTAATCGATATGTAATCGATCAGACGTCAGACCCTGTGATCGATCAGAGGCATGTAATCTGAGTGGCGATGAGAAATATTCAAAATCAATGACAAGCCTATTTTTAGCTTTCTAAGTACAAAGTTGTTCAGACCTACTTAAGGAAGTTTACGTTAGGACACAATCTAATCAAAAGAGCCGTTGGAGCTCACCTACCCCTTCAGCGATAGATGAAGAGAGATGAGCTAAAGCAAAATCAAGTACAATGGAGTAAATGCATAGCATAATACATCTCCAATACTCCACCAGATCACTCAACTCTCTTGACGTGTTCAACGGCCATATTGTCAACGGATATATCTCTAGAAGAAACTATAAATGCATTTGGGGTAGAAGTTAGTTGAAGAATTGATTGCCACATTGAATATTTGTATCTACTGCATTCAATACTCTCAACACTTCCTGTTCTCATATTCTTAAGTGTATAACAAAATCTGTTCAATTGAGTGAACAATTACTCTGTATTTATTATCAAAGTGAGAATTACTCTTAAGATAGTGGGATCTTAAGAGTAGGGTGTAAACTTACAAAGTGTAAGGGGGAGTGACCAGTAAAGAGGGGAGTTCTTGCTGTCACTTGTAAAGGCTGTCAAGAGCCTGATTTAATCTTGAGGAATTAGTGGAACCCAACTGCAGGTTGGAGAACTGGACGTAGGCCAAGTTTGGGCTGAACCAGTATAAACTGTGTTGTTTCTCAAAGAAAGATTTTAAAAGCACAATTCACCCCCCTCTTGTGCATTCCTGCCTGTTACAACACTACGCTCCTTGAGATCGACACCCAGGGTTAGCTTCCACTATCCCCTCGGGTTTAATTTCTTGGAGAGCGGACTCGAGGCTGCACTGCTCTGACATAACCTTAACGGTTAGGTGCTCTTCACCAGGGGCGCTAAGAGAAGCCCACAGAAAATGCACAGCGGAGTGAAAATGCCCGTTCGCCATGGGTGCACCACGATGAACCCACAGTGAATCCACAAAAATTTCCAGATCTAGGGTTTGCTGGATCATTTTCAAGTTTGATCATTTCCAATTTACCTCTAAACTTCTCTAAGTGGTAAGTTTGGCCATTTTATGAACCCTAAGCCCTAGAACTCGTTGAACCCTTTCCTCTTTGATCCCTCATTCTCTGTACTTCGATTTCCACCATTTCTTAACCCATTCTCCATTCCTCTTCCATATTCAACCTCTCCACCATTTCTACCATATCTTGGGGCCTACACTTATGTCTAATGGAGCATATAGAGTAGAGCACAAATTTGAAGTTCATGAACATGAGTGGCTAGAGTTTCTTGGGGTGTCTTGATGAATTAGAGTAATCGAAGCTTCAATGGTCTTCTAGGGGGTGTTTAGTGTTTTGCTACGTCTAATTTCACATATATGTTCAGATTCTTATTGATTTGTTTGTATGTGTGCTTATTAGAACATGGTGCACTATGGTTTCTATTGTAGTAGATTTCTTGTAGGTTATGCATGTAACTAATTAAGAGATTTCTTTTATGTGTATGAATCTTAGTGTTTATGACTTGGCATTATTCAATTGATATGGTAAAATTTCTCATCTACTTTGGATTGCTAGTTCAGATTAGCCCATGTGTTCATTGCATTTAGCACTAGACACTAAATCTAATTTTCAAGGGTCAACTTACACCTTCAAGAAGAAACTCATCGTTTCTTTGTCAAAGACTCTCACTACCAAGTAGTTTTTAATAATTACCTAATTAAATAATTGTGCAAGTGATGCGCCAAATCAATTAGTATTAGGGCAATTGGACTTAAGTGATTGCTTTTGGTTAAATACATTAGGACTTGGATTTTGCTCCAATATCTTTTGTGAAGCTAGGAAGGTTGCTCCATTTTCATCAAGAGGACCTATTTTATTAAAAAGGTTTCAAAAATAATTTACTTTGCTTTCCTTAAATCCAAAACCCAAAGACAAGTGATTTTACAATTCCTTAACCAAAAAGACCAAAACCAATTTCTAAATAAACAAACCCAGGTTTTATTGCTTTCTCATACATTTAGATCGATTAGTCTAAGCATTCAATAATCGACTTCTCAAGTGAGATGACCCAAGGTTGTGCCATTTTGTACAATCCTTGGTTTAGATTAGTTTGCATTTGATCCTGAGGCACAATTAAGGACAAGGTCAAATCAGGAACCTATCGATTTATTCACACAGATACTTACTTTTTTCGATGCCTATACGGCCAAATTAGGAGCCATGGGTTAATCAATTGTAGATAGGAGGATGCTAACCCTCACGATTTCAGATACAATAGTGAATACACTGAAATTATCAAAAAATACAGACCTCACATACAAGTAAGAATCAAGACAGGGGATAAGGAAGAGCTTGGGTTCGTGAACTATAAGGATAAATCTTACATGTGGGTGTCACCAAACTTTTCGTGCCATCGTGCACCTTGTACGTTGTCCCTATTTAGACGGCATGAAGTGCTTGAACATGTAATGAAGGAAGACAAAATTACTTTATCATTTGCTCGGAAATTAGGTTCGAAGCTAGGATTCATCATAGATGATGAGTAAGAAGTGTTATCCAATTTGTGCTAATTTTCTTTTTTGTGCCTTTATTTCAATGAACTTAATAGTAGATCCTGTTTTTAAAAGTTAATGTTTTCAGTATTGGTATGTACTGAAAATAGAGTCATTCAGTGCTTTTAAATGAAGGTAAGAAGTGGAACCCGCTGTGTTTGAGAAGTATTACATTATATTATATTAAAATGGTTTTTTTTTGGGGGGGGGGGGGGTGGAGGGAGGGGGTGGGGTGGGGTGATTGAGTGAGATGGTCCAAAAATGTATTGCTCTAAAATCAGTCTAAGAATGATACGGTAAAACGGAAATCTCATTACTTGAGCCCAAATATTGTTAGTGACACGGAAGCCCAAATTTAATCATGATGACAAGTCTGGCCTGAATGTTGAAAGTTTGGTTTTAGGAATGTTGGGATACTTGTCATTTTTAGATACTACTGTATAACAATGCCAAAAGAACAAGAAAATTAGAGTGTGTATCTGTGATAAGGTTCAAAAAACCGGACCGGGTATCAAACCGGGTGAGGCACTGGTTCAAGGGTCAATGGTCGAATCGGGGTCGGACCGGGTCAAACCGGTTATATTAAAATAATAAAATTTTATTGATATTAACATTAATAATCACTAATATCAAAATGTAAATGTAGATAGGTATGTATGATTCATCAAATATGAATATTTTAATGTTTCTATAGAGGGAAAAAGAGAAAATATTAGTTGATTACACTTAAAAATAAATATTATTCTACAATCCACAGACTAAAATACAAATATTAAGAGCAACAACAATTAAATATTAAGTATATGCAAGTAAAATAGCATTTAAAGTATTATAGTTTCCTAATTTCTAAAATTGAGTTAAGTGAAAATTAGTAATTAGGTGAATTATAATAAAATAAATATTTTGTATTTTTTTTAAAAAAGGGGTCAACCCGGTTCAACCACCGGGTTGACCGGGTTGGAAGGTTGAACCCCCCGGATTGGGCGGTTCAACCGCCGGGTTGACCCGGGCAAGGACCGGGTCAACCTCCATCCCGGGTTTACCCCCTTGATCGGACCGGACCAGCATCCGGTTCGCGGTTGAACCGGCCGGTCCGGTTTTTTAATCATTGGTATTTTGTGATCATATTTTGAACTCACACTTTAGACAGGATTGTTGGGACCAATTGTGACTAAAAGTTAAGAATAAGTCCCATAATTTATAAAATAAAAGCAGAGAAATAATATGTACGTCAAATAACATAGACAATGCTTTGAAATTTTATATCAAGAAGTATATAGTTTACCAATTACATATTTTTTTCACAAAAGTGTAACAGAGAAGGATAATTGATGATCTCCATATCTGTTGCTCCACAAGCACTAATAATGAGTGTATTGTTAGAAAGATAGACGTTCGCCCGGTTTTGTATAACCATATCATTTTGAATTTTTAACTACCATACATGTCTTTAAAGATCTTCCAAAGTGGTAAGCCGCATTACCCCTTAAGGAGGAGAACACAAATTCAAATATGGGAAGCACACTTGTTGGTATAGAGGCAAAAACCCTGTACTACTTTTACTCTGTCAGCCTTGGAGAAAGGAATTGATCCCAAATCCAAAGTAGTTTTAGAAAACCCTTAAATAAAAAAGAACTTCTAAATTTGGATTCACATACAATATCATGGCAAGAATATAGCTCAAATAATGTTATATATTAACACATATACACAAGCAGAAAGTCCTTTTTCTAACAAAATAAAATATATAAGAGTACACCTTTAAAGAAAGACTGAGCTCGATCGGTAATACAAAGTACATGGAAATCCCTCAAATAGCTTGCTATATATGTGGCCTATGAGTAAAAGATTGTACGTCAAGATTAAACTAAATATCATGCTGTCGTCAATGAAACGACAATTCGTTTTGTTTCCTTCTTCCTTCTTTTTGGGTTGATCTCTAGTTGGCTTACCTATTAGAAAGAGGTGAAGCATTCATGTTCTGATGAATTTGAGTCATCGCAAGGAGAGTGATTGTGCCTTCCTTCATATGTGGTTATCACCATACGACAATCTTCTGATAATCGTTCAACCCTCTTCTTCACTCTGCAATTGCTATGGGTGCAACGGTAGTAGCTTCTGTCATGTATACACAAATATGAAGATTTTCTCAATGTCAGAATTATATTCAATAAAAAGTGAAAATAATATATTCTAGTAATGAATTTTAAATAAAAAAATGGGTAAAAAGTCTTTATTTAAAAATTTTGTTGACTAAAGGAGCTAATATGTTTTTTTCAACAAAAGTAACTGCACTACCCATGATTTATAAGACAAAAAATACAAGTAATTGAATTCAGATTCTTTTGACCAATAAAATTTTAAACAGGACCTTTTCACAGATTTTTATAAGGAAAAACTGACATAAATAAATAATGGTCATTTGATCAGATGCTCAGAAAACTAAATCTAAGAGATATATTTTGAGTGACATTAGAATATGCCAAAAAACAAATATCATGACAAAAACAATATGCTATATTAAAATTCCAATTTAGTCAAAAGACACTTGATCCTTTAACTACAATAGGCCCCATGCATCTGCATGGAGTTCATGATGAGCCGTAAATAATGTTCACAGCTTGTAAATAATATGTCACTTTTTTTTGTGTCTTATTGATATTGATAAATGATTTCTAATTACGAAATCTCCACTTGTAAATGTTATTATAAGATAATTTATATGCTTTCATCTCTGCTAAGTAGAACCAATGAAAAAGAGTACATGCCTCCGTAAGGAAATAAGACGGGTTTTAAGTAAGTAAATTGGCTGTCCGTGTTTTTGCATAAAATCTTAGATAAATTACACTATATTTGAAGACATGAATATTATAGTTTTTTTCTTTTTTGTTAAACTTTATATTATGCTACTATGTTCTTATTTATGAGAGGTAGAGAGGGGGGGGGGGGTTTCAGTCCCATTGAGTCACATCATTAACTATATCACATGAATATACCAATTTACTCTTCATTTATTATTTTGTGATTGTATATTCTTAACATATAGTATGTATATATATAGATATGTGTGTATATTAAATAGTGGCAAATCATGTTTTAAACTTAGTCAAGGAGATTTAAGGGTTTTCTTTATTGCGTGTTTGAAGTAAAATGTAGAATTTCATCCTAATTACACACACAAAATTGACTACATGCACTTACTATATTTAACTCAATCCATAAGTCAAAACAAAACTCGTCCAACAAATATTAAACTTAAATGACAATTTTCAAGGAAAAATTTTTTTATGGCCATTTTAGTTAAAATATCTACTGATAAAGACTTAGGAGTTACTCTTTCTAATTATTTGTGATACTCTCCATGAGCATATATTTAATAAATCATACGTCATCCAGCATCTAATAATTAAATTTTCACCTTTCACAGACTCAAATTCTTAACAATGTATCAATGGGTTTTTCATAAACTCAAAAGAAATACACAAATACATAAATGAAATCCGTGTCACAATTTAAGGGAAAACTACACCTAATGACTTGTATCTTATAAACATAGTTAAAAGATCATAAATAGCAATTATATTGAAAGATACCAATCAAATTTTACGCACATGACGTATTCTCAGGTTTTAAGAATTTCTTTAAAACAATTTATAAGAGATTTAACATAAAATCCATGTCAATTCATTAATGCAATCAACCATATCCGTTTGATACTACATACAATGATGTGTGTGTGTGCGCGCGCGTGCGTGTGTGTGTAACATAGACAATCGGTTGTTACAAAACAAGTGAAATTTATTGTCTCATTCAAATTCCATCATAATTTTTTGACCACTTGTATAATTGGAACCCCTTTATTGAATGGCATTTTATAAAGGCGTTTTGTTTTTAATCCAATAACTTCCTCTATCTTCCTAGTTAGCTAGCTGATTGCATTTATTTAAGTAAGTACATACCTTTAAGTGCAAACTTGTAATGATGGTTTACATCAGAACCCATTTAAAATTAATTGATATGCCACTTTGACAATTTTCACATTAGTGTGTGTCATGCACATTACTATATATCCTCATTCAACCTAAATGGTTTTTCCTTTACATGCACGCATGGGAATTATATTAAGAAGAGATGGCCAAGAATTTGCATGTTTCCTTTTCTATATGTTAATTATTATGTCTCACTTTATGTAAGTAACTTAGGATTTCATCATACTAAATATTTTATTTATTTTCAGAATATTTAGACGATTCATTATAATCTTAGTTACGTTTTTCCTTTTATATTATGAGGTGTTGAGAAACAACCGACCTATTTGTCTTCTTTTTTTTTCCTCCTATGAAAAGAGCTACTAAAATTACTTGAAGCTTCTTTTTTGGTGTCCTTGCTTTGATATTGATATAGATTCCCCTTTTTTTTAGTAATAATGAAGCTGCATAATCTGTTTGGTACAATTATTTTGACAGCAAATCTTCTGATATTGTCAATGCAACAGCATGTTTTAATATGTACCTGTCATTTTTAAATTTCATAAATACAACATAATTTTTATTTTCTTTATTTTGTACAAATAAGTGTTAAAATTTTTTAAAAAATTAATAATACAAAATATTTTGACTAAATTTTGAGCTAAAAATCGACCAATTTGCATTTGCACTATTATATTGCTGAAATTGAGAAAACAGATTTTTCTTATATTTCATTTTATTAAAATGATTTTAAATATTTTGGATTTTTCCGAGGTCTGTTTTTACTTTCAGTATATTAGATAGATAGTTTAAAAAGAATACTAATTATAAAATAATGTTTAGTTCATTTTCAAATATATTTAATATAGATACTACTCCAATATGAGAATCCTATTACACACACACACACACACACGCACTTTTGGGACCCTTGCACCTGACCTAGGATAATTATTTGATGCATAATTTAGTGTGGGTTTGTAATAGATCATTCCTATCATGTAATATTTCTTAAGCACTTATGAACGATTTTTTTAAAAAAATCACTTAAATTACTATGAATTCATAGTCGGGGTATAGAATAGAAATAACTATAAAAAACCAAAACAGAACAAAACAGACCTTCTATGGCCTATAAAAATGAGACAAATAACACAGTAATACAAAGAAACATCTTTTTGGTTGAATTAGTAATGTACAGCTTAGATAAATTTTTTTAAAATTATTATATAGAAAAATATGTTATGCACCACGAAAATAAAAAAATCTGTTGGTCTGTATATAAGTATATTTAGTGTCTGCCCATTATTGTTAAATGTTAAATTATCTTTACTTTTAACATATATTACCAAAATATGTTATGCACAGCATAAAAGTAAAAAAAAAAAAATGGGTGAGCATACAAATACATTTATAGTGCTTGTGTTGAGAATAAATCGCATTTAAATTACTCTAACTTCATTAATGTGATAGTACTCCAGATAAAACCTTCAATACTTTTAAAAAAGTAGTGTTTCTGATTCATTTCTGGTCACACATTTTTCTCTGAAATATTTCTCTTTAACCATTTAATGATTTGGTTATTATATTTGAAAAAACTAAACTGCATCAATTAGAATGTTTTCTGGAGTCATCTATATGTATACTTGAGTTATATAGAAAACTTTATGTGAAGTCGCAGCTTTTTTCAGTGAAAGATATGAATGTGTATAAGGACTTTGTGTCATTGAAATTGAGGACTCTTAGGGGTCCCTAGAATGTGTCCTATTGTCAAAATAATAATCATTCATAATACACCAAATTTCTCATCATTTATATTTTTTTTATATCTACCAATAATTCGTCTGAAAACTAATCATAAATAAAACCAATGCTAGCTCATTCTGTTCCATCAACCCTTCTCTTCAACAGGATCATTCTGTACGCTGGAGATTCTCTCTCTCTCTCTCTCTCTCTCTCTCTATCTACTTTTTTTTTATGTTACTCAATATATACAGAACGTTTTTTAAAATGTTTCATTAATTTGTGTAATTAAATTATTTATTTTTAAAATTTGTATTTACTTTTTCTAACAACTTTGTAGAAAGCTAAACTATATATTTGTAACTAGTGATCGAACTGTAAAACTTGTTATCTGGGATTACATACATGCAAACACAGATTTTCCAAATTATTATATTTGTAGAAATGTTTTTTCTAAATTCTCTATCATTAATTTTAATCATATATAGAAAAGTCTCCTAAAATATTACAATTTACTGACATCAAAAGAACTATAACAAGCAGTTTATTATTAAATTTTGAAAATTCTAAAAATCGTCAACACATAGCCGTCATTTAAGGAAGTTATATGAACAATTTGCCTTAAGCTTTATTTATTCTTCAATTTGAGTTGTGCCTAGGAAAAATTATTTCTGAAAATATTATGACCTGTGATAATGCTCATGAATTCTTAATATCGTCACATACATTATCTCCAAAAGAGACATTTTACCTTAGTTCCCCGATGATACTGCCTATGATGTAGCTATTGCACTCAATAGTTCTTTTAATAATAATAATAATGATTTGATGGAGACATTATTAGACACCAAAAGTAGAAAAATTAAAGAAATTAAAGAAATTATTTGTTAATTTCTTAAACAGTGACTTCTTCAGAATTTTATTATCTTAATTTACAATTTCCATGATTTTACCAATATATTGAAAACATTTTCTTAAACCGATACTATTAGATCAAGTGGTTAATTGGCCAAGTCTTATAGATACTTGATAGTAACATGACTGTAATTAAGTTTTCTACCAAATAGCACAAATTGCAGTCTGTTAAAACCTATCCTTTAACTCCATAAAAAAAAAAAAAACAATATATAGAACGGAAATTCCAATCCACAATTCACAAATGGATATTGATTAAATTATACTCAATCCAATTTCTCTACTTAGAAAACAGTGGAATTCCATCGCTAAGTTGATTTAGTGATGGAATTCCGATGCAGATCAATGAGTGATAGCCTATTATATTCTACAATGGAATCATCAAATTATATCACTAAATTTCTTTTCTAATTACTTTTTTAAGTATTTCTCTACTAAATATTTGTACTTAGTAGGGATAGCTAATCAAAGATGGACTCTCCATATCTAATATGGACAATCTGGATTTGGTTGTCTATAAAATGACAGTATTTTTGAATAAAATTTTTTTTGAATGAATGATAGTTAAAATATTATCTTTATTTTAGATTTTGTACATATTAAATTATTTTTTTAATAAAAAAATTGATTGTTTAAAAAATAAAATCTGGACCACCCAAATTAGATTTAGATGTTAATATTTAATTAACTCTCACTACTAAACATTGTACTTAGTAGAGAAACTGGTTCCACTTTGACTTTTGTGAATGTAACAAATATATAATGAGAGTAGACAATATGGTGTTATATACTTGTAATAGAAATAACAGAGAAACAGCAACAGAAAATAGAATTGATTACCTTGGATGAAGGCTATTTTTGACAACTTTCTGGCCATATTTCCTCCATTTGTAGCCATCATCAAGAACATCCACATCGCTTCGTGTTTGGAAACAAAACCTTGGCTCTCTCAGCTTCCTCCTCACCTTCACTTTGCTTTTCTCTGATGCTGTGTTCCTCCACCTAACATTATCACATAAATATTTCAATAATATCACATCAACTACATCAACCCATTTAATTATCTTATGATTCATCATCAAAAATATGATCGCAAGAATAAGCCTGCACTCTATCAAAATCTAGCCAACAATACAGCCCTGAACCATCCTGCAATCTCTCTTATTAACAAGACTGTCATTAATAATGACCAAAAACACTATTAATTTTATAGACCTACATACCATTGACACAGATTAACAAAAAACCCTTCATCTTGAAGAATTATTAATACCCAACATAATTAATTAAGATAAATATGGAATTTCCTAAAAGACACCTTGGAGAAATGTTAAAGAAAGCTTGCTGCCATGTGATCTTAGAGATTACGGGTTCAATCCTATAATCAACCTCTATGTTTGTAAGGGTAAGATTATGTACATCTATCCGTCTTTAGAACTCACGTGATAGAAAGCTTGCGCATAATGCCGTCCTTTTAATACATTTTGGAATTTCCTCAACCAAGTTGAAGCAACAATTGGTGTTTGAGTTGGTGTTTGTGAGTGAGTTATGAGAAATAAGATGAAAATGGAAAAGTAAAATACAACCGGAAGATTATTGTTGGTGGAGAGTGGATTCGAGAATTGATGAGTATCAAGACTTTTCAAGTCCCAACCCTCTTGTTCTTCTCTCACAACCCCAAGACAGAAAATTCATAGAGAGAGAGAATTGTAATGATAGCTTTGGCGTACGAAAAGCAAAAGAAGAGGAAGCAGACTCTATATGCATATAAATCCCATAGAAGAGGCGATGAGACCTTTAGATTCTTCGCAGAAGCCTAAAGGAATATCTTCTTGGGTTCCTAAATACCCTATTTACGTGCATGTCTTCTTCACTCATAGGCACACAGAAAATGAAATAGAATATATATATATATATCTCTATATATATGTGTATGTAAATAAGAACATATAAAAGAATCGAAAAGGGGTCGATGTTTAACTAAGAAGGAAAGAAAAGAAACCAGAAACGTAACAATAGAATATGTGCTTGTGTTTTTGTGTATCTTACCATGAATTATTGCCGTCACTAGCATTCCCAGTGCAATTTTCATCATTGACAGCCTTGGGATCTAGAGTTCCCACCTAAAAAAGTTTTTGTATAGTACCAAATACATACATACATGAGCATAACATTCCCAGTGCAATTTTCATCATTGACATCCTTGGGATCTAGAGTTCCCACCTAAAAAAGTTTTTGTATAGTACCAAATACATACATACATGAGCATAAAATTCCCAAACAAAATTAATTTAATTACCCTAAAAATAAAATCATGTATTGAATAATTAATCATCTGATGGTCTTTGATAATCAATTATTCTGTTATTGTGGATTTTTCAGGTAATATAATAGTAGTCTGAAATAAACAACCTGGTCGTTGTTCCATGGAGTTCTAGTGGTAACAAGGTCATTATGGCTAAACCCGACCGAGGTTGCGACCGTGCCGGCGGCTCCTCCTCCTCCTCCTCCGTTGGTGGCCGGCGCTGCGGATGGGGCGGCGCCGCCACAGGAAGAAGATTGAGACTGAGCAGAAGGAGCCAAGAAGCTAAGGACTTGATTCTCTTCGAATTGAACAAAACCCATTTCGTGGATGGCTTGATGATGATGATGAGGGTTTGTGAATGAAACCTGAAGTTCATAATTATTTGGAACGCCTCTCTCTCCTTCCATGGTGATAATTTTAAGCTTCTGGAAATGATTCGAAGTATGAATTCTCTGGGGAAATAATTGGTCTTGGTCTTCTTCTTCCTCTTTGTCTACAGCTTTGAGAATTGAGAGAGAGAGAGAGAGAGAGATTAAACAGTTGAAAAGAACTAACAGACAGGAGAAGAATAAAGTGATTGATTGAGGAAGCAAGTTTTGGGGTTGGGAGAGAAGAGAGAATTAGGAACGAGGGTATGTAGTTTGGTCAACTTGGATTCATCTTTTGATTTCTCTTGAGATTAAACTCTTAATAAAGGGGGGAATGTTTGTTTCTCGGGGAAAATATATATATATATATATATATATATATAAATATCTACATATTATTTTTTCTTTCCGTCATGTAAAAGGGTAAAAGGGATGGTAGTCCACTAATTCAACACCTGAATAGTCTCTCTCAATTCTAATTTCTCATGCTTTCTCTCTCTCTATTGGATACACGTGCATTGTCCTGCAATGTTTTCTAGGGAATCTACTTGAACAAGCTGGGGCTACATGTGTTAATGGGACAAATTTAATCACATTACCAACCGGTCTTTAAAAACAAGAAATTGTTTTTTTATTTCTCCATGGATAACTCTTGTAGCAAGTGACTCATAATTTGTAAGCATGTATTAGACTCACAGTAGAGAACCTCACTTTTATAGAAAAGAAAAAAATCTCACCACCTTCAAATAGTTATTGTTTTGACTAAAAGTTCAGGGTTCAAAACATGAGACTAACGTTCAAGATGAAACAATTCAGCCGACCAATTGATTTAATTAAATACTTGGTAGTAAATTTTTTCATTTCAATATAGTAGTTTGATGTAAATATTGGGTTTTGTTTATAAAAAAAATACTTTTATTTTATTTTTTTTTAAAAATATAGCACAAGAAATTGTTATCATACATTATTTTCCATTGCTAAAACTTGATATGTTTGATTTACCCTTGATGTATGATTCAATTCAATTTGTCTCCTAAACTAAAAAAACAGTGAATTAGGTGTGAAATTAGTCACAAAATTCGTTTTGAAATATAGCATTGCAAAAATAATTAATCACATAATTTTTTATTTAGTCACATAATTTTGTCATTATCAACGGAACTTTGTGGCTATATAATGCTCAAATTCTCTCAAAAATTATCATGGCAATTGCACATATTAAAGAAGAGTTTACAGTTTTAAGAAAATAACAAGTAATTTTGTATAAATAACTAACATAAATAATTTTTTATCCATAAATTAGTTATCTAACTCTTATTTTTAGGATTGGAATTTCTTATTATTAAAAGATATCAATTATGCAAAAGTTGCTAATTTAACTTGAGGGGTTTTGATAATTCTTTTAAGCTCCGCTCGTTTACCCCTTATTTTATTAACGGTTAATAAGAGTGTCTTCTTAAATTCAAAGTGGCAAGACATTTCAAAATTGTGAGACATAAGGATTGTTAGTGATTGGTTGCTTTATTATAAGATAAAATTTGATTGAGATTTATAAATCAGGTTATGAATATAAGTTTTCAAATAAAAGTATGATGTGATTTCTAAAGACTCTTCTAAAATATTTATTTATACTTAGAAAAAATATAATATTTATTTAATTATTAAAATACAATTGGACATATCTTCTAGAAAAAACAATTGAACATATCATCATCTCATACATTTAATAATTGTGAGTATCTTCTTTGTCACTCTTCACCAAAAATATTCTAGATGCATGCATATAGATGAAGGATTTGTGTTGATCGATAAGAATTAATGTAAACAACAAGTTTTAAGCATGTCACTCCAAAGAAACCCTTCAACTGAAGAAACTAAATTTGACACGTAATTATTATTGTCATTGGTTATATTAATAATTACTATTTGATGTCAGGAATTCGTGGCTTAATAAGGTTCATTTTTGTTTTGGAGGTAGTTTTCATCAAATTGATCTAAAAAGACAAGACATAATCAATCAAGTAAATACGTGCTGCTTTCTAAAACTAGGTTGGGCAGAATAGATGTTTTTTAGGTTTTGATTATACCTATGAAACATAGAGAAATGCTTATTTAATAAGTTTAAGTAGCTAATAATTAAGTACTCATATGAAGTGTTGCAGTGATAGAATATGACACAAATATATTTTAAAGGGTGTTAAAATATCTATAATAATTTAAAATAGAGTAAAACAACAAACGACCAGCCATACGTTTGTTTGTCAAATTAAGTACAAAATGAATGAGTTAAGAAATAAAGAGATTTTTTGGAAAAATAAATAGTGTTAGTTGTTTTGTTTCGTTTTTAAAAGTTTTGTAAGTATTTTATCACCATATTTAGAGCATATTTGTACCACACACTCCACTGTAATACTTCAATAGTAAAATGACACATTTACCTAATATCAGAAAAGAAGACTGAAGGGATTCAGGCGTACCTGGAATCCAGTAGACTCGCTTGGTACCCACACGAAATCGGAGCACCGATTTGGACCCCCGATTACGAAATACGGCAGATGCACCGTTGATAAGTAGAGAAAAGAGAGGAAGACAGAAAGTTTTCTTTTCTACGTAAAGGATATCTTTCTTCCCACAAACCCCTTTATTTATAAACAATATACAGAGAGACATGTCCCTTCTGGAAAGTCATATAATTTGAATTTCAAATTAATAAGGGAAAAATTACTCAATTTATCCCATATCTCTCCTTAATTACATGTTAGCCCCAATTCTTATTGGGCATTACATATTAGCCCTAATTCTCATTGGGCTTAGGCCCTAACCCACCAAGGGTGGATTAGGTGTATTCCTACATCTCCCACTCAGACTTGGTGGGTTAAATGTTAAGGGTCAAGTCTCTTTCTCTTTTATCCTTCTTTCATACTAGTGCTCTGTCGTAACCGCGTGGGCACGACGTCTCCTTTTAGGTGTCATGTACTAGAAATCCCCTCTTACAGAGACCAGCACAAAACAACCCTATAGTGCAGCTCGATCATTTTGATATAGTGCCTCAGATATCCTAGATTTACACAAATACACCTCTCTCATGGCCAATATAATCCCTTTAGAGCCAAGATAAAGCTCAGATTGCCTTTCGCATATCCAGTGTCCACACTTATGAAATTAGCACACTAATATCATAATGGACCGGTCTCAGACACTAGCATAAGTGTGTGTATTTCAGGTAATCTTCCTTTCGCCCAAATATCACTTCAATATGAATTAATCGCTTTCCTAACGTAATACCTTTAGATCGCATTTATCATGACCATAGGATATACGCTAAGGTAGCAGACACTAAAACATATTTCCATGACATTGTCAAAGTCAAAGGACATCAAGAAAGTATGGAACCTTTCTTGGACTCACACAGCAATGAAACAGGGATACATTCATTGCTTCCAGTTTGCTATAACTTTAGCACATGCGGTATGAATCGCATGCTACGGTGTTACTCTTTTTCTATAAGAGCCTACGTCGATTTGATTGTATCATTAACACCATACAGACTTCAGTATAGAAACATACAATATCTAAACCCAAAATTCTTCAACTCTTCTCACATTGTATGACGTCAATTTTGAAGAATTTTGTTGTCTTGCTAAAGGTATTACGGACGTGGGTATCCATAATTCGATCCATATGTGTGTAATCACGGATCTCATCTCTACTTGCTGCACTTTTGAGTCGAGGCGACATATAGTTTGTGTTTCTTCCCTACCATATCAGTACTTTCACTGCTTTGTTGGTGAACACATTGTCTCATCTTTGCACACTACTCCTGAGTGTCAAAGGCGGTCGCTCGTGTGAGAGAGCCGACCTCATCAACCTGTACGACATACTAGACATTATATACTATCACATACACATGTAAAGCCTTAATGAAGTATCCATTACTTCATATCCTATGCTTGCCGAAGGACTTATCATGTCTCTCATATATATCCTTGGCCACAGGCTCAATTAGGGGACTCTGTATAGGAACTTGTTGTTTAAGAACAACCTTATGTGCTACAACACATCTCACATATTTATCTTTGCATTTTACTCATGCTATGATACTTAGGGTCTTTTATTTAGGCAATGGTCGTAGTGTTTTCACAAAGCATTAACACTAGGTTAGAATTCTCATTTCAAATCTAAGATGTACCTCTAGACATCATCGACCATATAGCCATATGTACTACCACAGTAAGTACTTTTAAATGCGTATAATTATCGTGCCCTTTAAAGTATCTATAAGCATTTTTGTGGGGCCATAAAATGCCTCTCATAATGGTTGGACTTGTACTTACTTACAAAGTCCTACCACAATGGATATATGATATTTTATACACTACTGTGTACATCAAACTACCAACAACGTTTACATGGAAACCCTTTTCCATTTTGAGTTTAAAGTTGATTCAGTTTAGGGATATATATAATCAAGAACCAAACTCACTCTAGAAGTCACTAGGGTATCTATGGGATCACAATCGTTTACCTTGGACCGCTCAAGAATTTCCATAATATAACTCTTGTGACAGAGAATGGATTCTACTTGAGCTATATCTTTGGATCTTAACTCCAAAAATACACAATGATGTACCCATGTTCTTAGTACCTTTCCTTAATAGGCACTATCAAAATCAAACTATTTTGGTCAATAGTATATCATCCGCTTAAAGGATAATATCACAAACTGCTTGATTATGGTTTCTTCAACCATAAGAAAATATATTAGGTTACTACTCATATGGAACCTTAAATACCATTGTTTGGATGATTGCTTCAGTCCATGAATTGACTAATGCAAAAATATGTAATATGAGGTCATCCTTTGTAAACCTCAAACATCTATTGTAGTGAAATCTAATAGTCAAAGCATTTAGATTTCTTCATCCAAATCACAACTCAAAATACAAGTTTCACATCCACTTGATGCAAACATAAAAACCAAACAGTCAGCTATTTCCAAAATGAGTATGATTTTAAACACATAATATATGAGAAGGTATTCTCACAATATATGCCTATGTATACCCTCTGTAACCGAAAGAGTCTTGTGTTGTTAATTGATCTAACCAACTTGTTTTTAATCTTGAGAATTCATTTGCTTACAAATGATCTCTCGTCCTTGTGGTAGATCAACTAACTTTCTGACTTGATTCTTTCTCAAAGAATCTACGTTCTTTAATATTGCTTTCTTCCATTCCTTCTAAGAAGTAGGTAAGGCCTCTTATACAGAACATTTTTAGGTCTCTCTAATGACCTTTTACAAGCTCCCACTTACATGGACAATTGAGGACTTTAGAGCTTGTTCCGTATTGCCTTGTCACTGTGTCTCATAAAGAGATACAGAGAAACACAATGTGATAAGCTTCACCATTATTTGGAAAAAAACTCACCCATAATATATATGGTTCCTTTCAATTCTTTTCAGACACAAATCCATCTTCATTTTCACTTATGAAAATGTCATCAATAATCTCCCACTTACAACGACTATGAGATCGTGTAACTGACCTTTATGGCCTATGGGAACTCAAAAAACTTGATTTGCTCTTTGACCATAATTCATGTGGTTCGGAAAATACCACTTAGGAGGACACATGGTTAAGTATAAAGTTTGTATCTCTCTTAAAGAGAAAACCATACTTGATCAATCAAACATGTGTACTAATCCACCAAAAGTGGACTAAACAACACTCACTTCAATCAAATATGTGTACTAATCCACCAAAAGTGGACTAAACAACACTCACTCTCCCACTCACTTTTGGTGGGTTAGCTTGAACCATTTTATATATGACCATGTTTAGTAACGTTTCATTACGCCTACTAACAACTCCATCTGGTGACAGAGTGCGAAGGATTATTTAACTGAATAAATATCCATTTTCCTTCTTGAGGCTCCTTGAAACTGGTCAGGAACAACCTCTATTAGTGCGTAGAATTCTTAAATTCTGTATGCACTTTATTTTCAACTTTATTCACTTATCGTCTAAAGCACTTGAGCTTCAAACTTGTGTGAAATAAAGTAATGATAATTACGTGAGTAATCATCAACTAAGGTAATTAATCTAAGCTCTGTGTCATGCCCTCACATTCATTGAACCATATATAGTCGGATGGAAGAAATGCAATATTTTCTCTATCTCAATTCCCTTACTAAAAAAAACTTTTCTTATTGCTTTACCTATTAGACACTTCCCTATTGGGTGATGAACATAGCATTCTTGAAAATGCCGATTCAAATTATGTGTCCTAGTCCACCATGACATGTATTCAAGTCAACACTTGAATTAGGGTGGTAAAGCAGTCACGCACATAAAGATTACCAACAATGACAGAAAAACAAAGAAATGTCAAGGAAGATTGTATCACAAATAGCTAATAAGAATATATACATACTGCACCGAAAGGAAAAATATGGAAGCACCGAAAATAAACCATATAACATCACTGATAGCATTTAACTAATTGGGTTAAGGTTGAAACAAGTATAAGGATTTGCGAAATTATGGTTGAATTAAATCAAGTCAGACACTTGAAGCAAATTAAATCCGAAACTTGTTTTGGATACTAAAACAATCATTTGGTTCATGCGCATGTTTTAATAAAACAAAGGAGGCAATGCAGCATAACAAATAAATAAAATTCTAGCCTCAAGAATCATCATGCTCTGATACCACTGAAGGGATTCGGGCGTACCTGGAATCCATTAGACTCGCTTGGTACCCACACGAAATCGGAGCACTGATTTGGACCCCGATGACGAAATACGGCAGATGCACCATTGATAATGAGAGAAAAGAGAGGAAGACAGAAAGTTTTCTTTTCTACGTAAAGGATATCTTTCTTCCCACAAACCCCTTTATTTATAAACAATATACAGAGAGACATATCCCTTCTGGAAAGTCATATAATTTGAATTTCAAATTAATAAGGGAAAAATTACTCAATTTATCCCATATCTCTCCTTAATTACATGTTAACCCCAATTCTTATTGGGCATTACATATTAGCCCTAATTCTCATTGGGCTTAGGCCCTAACCCACCAAGGGTGGATTAGGTGTATTCCTACAAAGACAAACGAAATTATTGACGTAATAACTATCAACTTCTTGAGTTACGTTAAAATTTAAGTAGTATCGCTGGTAGATTTTTCATTAATTGTAACTAACTTAGAATTTTGAATACCATGATATTATATTCAGAGCCAGATAATAGTAGATTGAGTAATTTTTGACTACACAGCTTGACATCTAATAAATATGTTGCTAGAATATATAACATGATGGAGACATGCAAGCATAAAAAATTACAAACTCTAAGCCTGTTGCTTCACTTTTGTTAAAAAAGAGTGTCTTTTATCCTTGTTTAATATTTTTCATTTTGAGAGAAAGATGCAGCATAAGTTATACTTCTATCAAATATGGAAAGAAATTGTCTATATGGCCAAAGAATATATAAAAGTTACTCAAATTTAAAGATTTCTGATAGCTATCATAGTTTATAGGATTTCTTCACTTTCTAAACAGACAAGTGAAAAAAATCACGTAAACTAAATTAATACAGTTTTCTTAAACTCTAAATCTACGGTTGATGTTAACGAGGTAATATTTTCATGGAAATAAAATATTTCTTAATGCGTGTTAAAATAATCATTTCCCACCTAGTTAAGCCTAATATTGTTTGAATTCAAAATTGAGAACATCATATGAGACAATTTGGTAATGAGATGCTCCATCCATATCCTAAATATAATACTTATTTATTTAATTTGATTAGATCAATGATGTTAGTTAAGTTAGTTAAAATCACATGATATTAAAATACACTATTAACCATATACCTTTATCCACAATATCCATCTCTTGCTTGTTTATTATTGAGAGTATTAATAAGGATAATTTAAGAAAATTGAGAATAATTAAAAAAATGTCTTATATTTAGGACCCAAATGGTCTCCTCAAATAGGTCCCATCTTTAGGATCGTAGGGAGTACGTCACAAGACGTATAAAGCAAAAGTATTGGAATAACCCATCCAAAGTCAGGGAAAAAGTCACAAACTCCAAACTATGTCTACATTGATAGTTGCAATTTACTTAGTTGTTTCTAAATTACATTTTTTATAGGGAGAAATACACAAAAATACCCCCTAAAATCCACAAATTCCAATTTAAAATTTCAAAATGGCCTAATCGTTGTGAAAGTCCCTAGAGACTATTATGGAATTAAATTTTGTAGCGAAATTGCTAAATTCCTCAATTTGAAATCTAAAAAATGAATACAAAAGATAAAAGAAATTTAACAAGTAACAACTTTAATATATTAAATGATAACAATAACTAAGGAAGTAACAATAACTAATTTCAATTTAGGCAATTCAACCATTAAAACAATTAATTCCAGAATGTTCCTTAGGATCTATAGAAATTTAGTCATTTAATTTCAAGAGTAGTAGCATTCTCATATTTCAGTGGTTCTTACATGTCTTTTTCCCTATTGTATAATAATCATGGCACGATAATATATATACCTAACGGCATAAACTCGGGAAGGCATAATACTGTATGTATCTACCATATCCATGATGCGTTGGACTTTTCCTTAATGAAAGAAAGTGTTAATTGAATCCATTTCTCGTTGGCCACCCAAATATTAGAAACCAACTTAGCATTGTCGTGTGAAAAGCTCAACAAAATTTTACAATAAAAAAGCCAAAGAAAAGCTCATACTTCCTACCGTCCTAAATACACGACGATTTATCTGGAAAGGTGACTTTGGTCTAAAATATAAGATTTAATTTTAATTTTTTTTAAATTTTCTTAAATTATCCCTATTGACACTCCTCAATAATAAATAAATAAGAGAGGGAGGATGGGAATAAAGATAGATAGTTTGGGTACTTTGGTAATATTATGTGACTTTAACTAATTTAACTAACATCCTTAATATAATAAAATTAAGAAAATAGATATTATATTTAGGAAAGGAGGGAGTAACATTTTTCATTTACCTCATCTGATCAAGAAAACATATCACTATCACTTTCATAATACACCAAACAAAGCAACCAATATCACGAATTTGAAAACCATATCTGACATCACATATCCTTAAGTGAGAGAGACAAAAAAAATCCCCTCAAATATGTAAATCTCAATTTAGACCCTCAAATGGCTTAATCATTGTGAATTCCTAGTGACTAGTCTAGGATTAAATTTTCTAGCAAAATACCTAAATGCCCTTAATATAAAAAGCAATACTAAGACCAATTTAACAAGTAATAACCCAATAAGTTCTCAAATGACAACAACAATCAAGATAGTAACAACTAATTTCAGTGAATAACATTATAACAAATAATGAATTTAACCTATCGAATGACAGCATCAACTAAGACGACTATGAAAACTAATTTTAATATAAGCAATGATGTCATTTCTAAAAAACACTAAATTCTCATATTTCAATAGTCCGTATATGTCCTTCTCCAATCCAGACATTTAGGAGTAATGTTTCTTATATAAACCAAAAGATTTTGTTCTAAAAAAAAAAAAAAAACTACCTCGGGCTCCTTCGGTACATTATGTGAAATGTACGTAATAAATAAGTGCATAGAGTGAGAAAGTGAATTTTGCAGATGCAAAATATCTTAACAGTCAAAGAAAATATTTAATTTAAGTTCTTATATTAGAGTGAAGATGGGATCTTAATTAAAATGATTTTTCTGGAAATCAAAAGAAAAAGGGACGCTCAAAGTGTGATTTACGCACATTATTAATGGAACTATCAAAAACAGATTAACTTTACACCTCCCTTCCTCCCTCTCTACACACGTACATTTTTTTAAGTGTATTGCCATGCATTGTTATACGAGATCCCATCCAAGGAATACGTTACAATATTAATATGAATACATTGATAAAGTAACATTTTAAAAGTAATAAAATCATAAAAAAATAATGAAATCATCATCTAAAATTATTCCAAAATATTTTCATATATATATATATATATATAAGTGAGATAACATATTCTTGAGATTCAAAAATTACAAAATAATAGGTCTAATATAAATATTTTTAAAAGAATGAAAAATGGAATTTTTATCAACTTACAATTAACCTCCATTTCTCATTCTGGATCAAACAAGAAACATCACCTCCTTTCCCTGTATACCAAAAAAAGCTTATAACCTCACTTCACATTTGGCACCTCTCATTACTAGTCTCTCATCCCTCCCCTCGGTTGAATCAAACAAAGCTTTATAGTTGAATAATGATAAAAAAGTTGATATTATACAAATTTATATATACACATATATTCTTAAGATGTGATCGTAAAGTGTTTATTCTTGAAATCTAAAGGAAAAGAGACGAAGAAAGTGTGATCTATGCTACTTTAGTGAAACTTATATATAACTGAATTAAGTGGATTCCTGCTCATTATTATATGTAATTTGAGAAATGAGTAAAACTATTTATATTTAAGAATATTATAACTTATTAACAGCTCTTTTTATATTGATATATTGATTGTCAGATGTCCAATTTGTTCTCCACAAACCCTCTAAATTATAGGCACAAAAATATAGGACAAATTTTAATGGGGCTCGTAATTATAGCAGAAGCACAAGTCACAGTTCCAGCCAGATGAGGACTTTTTTTTTTTTTTTTTTTAACTTTACAGTGAAAAGAAAATGACCATTACACACACACACACACACAAAAACACACATAATCTATAGGTTCGTTCCTTCATTCAATCAATAATGAAACGTTGTTAGGGTTAATAGATTGTTCGATGTGGGAACCAGTTATAAACATGATATAAACACAATTGAAATCCAAGTCATCAACAAAAGGAAAAAGATAGACATTTTGATTCGTATCATTTCGTTCTATTTTTAAACAAGTCAATATAATTTAAACTTTATAATAAAATTTTCAAAAGTTAAATTTTAGGTTAGTTCCACTACTTGCCTTAATTTGCATACCATATATATATATATATATATATATAACACTAAAACTAACCCTCTGGTGCACTTCGGGGAAGATTTTTCTTGGTCGGATGGCTAAAACTGGATTAAAATAGAGAGAAAAAAATGGTTTACAGAGATTAAACTCATGCAAACAAAAGTACTTTTAACAAGCCAAATGACTAACCACATACGTGTGTGTACATATATTTGGATCTCTCTTCATTTCCTTTTCTACTTCTATTTTCCTCTTCATCTCATCCATACCATTAGATTGGAATATGAATGTTTAAGATTTATTATTTTAATAAAATCATTATATATAATTTTATGTTCAGGTAGTATATAGTTGTGAATTGTCCAAAATAAATTTCAACAATTTATTTTCTATATAGCAGTATAATATAACTTTATAGACATTAAATCTCAAATATTTTATTTTTAATTTGAAGACGGATATGGGATTAGGAGAAAAAATGGGAGAAAGGTCAAGGACAGGTCCAAATTCTGTGTCTGTATATGCATGTGTAAAAAAATATTAGCTACAATAAGTTATGGGGATATATTTAAAAGTGATTGAATTATAAGGACCTAATTTCAAAATTCAAAACTGTAATGATCAAATTAAAAAATTGAGTAAAAAGATGAACATTAAACGTATAATTTGACGGAAAATGCACTAGCAAAGGTCATTGCTTTAACTGTTGCTTTTCTCTTCCCTCTCCTAGCTACTCAGACAAAATATTTTTCTTAGTGCTATCTGCTGTTTGTTTTCCAACTTCAGAACATAAAATATGATTAATCAAATGCATAATAACTAATAGTCACTATGAATACAAAACTCTTTTCCATGTTTGCCTACTCTTTTAAGTTGAGTAACTCTTAGATAAAATTTTATGCTTTTCTTAAAGAGTACACCAAATTCTTTAACACGCGTGCGCACACACTTACAATTTTTTCATGAATGTTTTATTAAACATAAAAAGTAGTTGTTTCTCTTGTTATACAATAAGTATACGATAGATACATTTTTGTACAACACGCACATATTATTGTTTTTTTCTTTTCTGAAGGCATTTCTTAAAATTATAATATTGGTTATTTTTTCAGGCATCATTTTAAACCATTTTATGAGAAAACTTATGACCAAAATGCCAATTCATTAACATGTCTTTTACTTTCGAGTACTCCCTTTTCCCTCTTAAAAAAAAGTCTTGTCTCTTTTACTTTGAAGGTATCTCACAAACCAAGCAAGCAGCACACGCGTGCACTCGTTATATTAAATTATATGAATTTTTTTTATTAGACTTACTGATAATTGACCCATATATTCTAAAAGTAACAGTATATATGAGTCATTTTTCTAAGTATAGGTATCCTCCTATTAAACATATCCAAAGCATTGGTTGAACACTATATGTGGGCAACTCTCCAAATAGGGATTTGAACCTTGGTATGCCACTTTGTGGTGGACTAGCTACTTTCTTATACTAGATTCAACCCCCAGATTGGATGCGCCTCTTTTATAATACATTGAAAATTGTATTACAACTCAGAGCAGAAAAAATAAAAATAATTCAGATATACTTCAATTACAATAAAAATATATAAATATTAAATACTACAGTAACATGTCAAAAAGATATATAATTTCATTTTCTCACCTTATTTTTGTGTCAATCAATTTTAATTACTAGATTTATATGTCATTAATATATTAATCACCAGTTTCCAAATTGAATTGGAGGTTGAATTTTACAAAAAGTTCTGTTAGAAAGATTGAATTAATTTGCTATATCAAATTCATCTAATATTTAAATATTATTCATGAGAGAAATATTTAAATAAAAAAGTTAGCTTCTCTATAATGTTAAATATTTATTTGAAGCATAACGTGAAAAGTTTTCTAGTTAACTTAGTGAAGCCACACCTATCATCTCTGGGTTCAATTGGCTAAAGGGTCAGACGTTTGACCAAACTGACAAGTATTCAATTTCTTGAGAGTACCACTTAGTTATAATTCTAGTTATAGTTCTTGTCGTAGTGCTTGGATAGAGACATTTCTATAGTTAAGTGAAGTTAGACGAAATCTACCTGTGTAGATAGAAGAAATGGCTTGTTTGTCAAATACCAAAACCCACAAAGACAGGCCCAGTGGATCATAAGTTAATAACCTTACCCTGGGATTGTGAGTGAGCCCAACCCTCTAATTTCATAAAAATTCTTTATAAAAAAAAATCTTAGTGAAGCCATTATTAAATAATGGCTATTATTCATGACTTGCAAGTAAATCTGCTTATAAATTTTAGATTTTAAATTGATATCCTTGTATGGTTTTGATGATTTTTTACTTTCGTTTGAATTTATATTGAAAATAATGGAAAGGTTTTAGGGAGATGAAGTCTAAAAGACAATAATTAGTGCTCGTGGGGCACATCAAGACGTCCATCAAAGCCAAGAAAAAAAAAGACTTTATTTTTTTAAAAATTGAGGAAAATTGAATTCACACAGGGCTTTTGAAATGGTTCCAAATTAATCATGTTCGGATGCATTATATACAAGTAAGCATGTGTCCACTAAGACCACCCTTCTCTACAAAAGGAAAGAAAACTCCAAAATTGTATGGACCCACCCTTACTATTACATGGAAATTATATAACAAATATTTGAAAATAATTTTACTCATAAAAATTTTAACATATAGTTATATTTGATGACTCGATTAAGTAACACATTACTATAATTCTTGTCCGCTGTATTTTTTTTTATCAACCTATCTCCTTTATTTTAATATAGTGTCCAATCAAAATTATATATTTAGACGTTGAAATATATAAATATTTGGTTAAAAATCAAATGAGGTACATAAAATATTTTTACATTAAGATTGATTATATTGAAAATAATAACTGTTTTAAAAGATTAAAATTATTTCTAGGTTTTAGGAGAAATTTCAAGAAAAAATAGTAGTAAAAAGTCTTCTCGTAAGCTCCTTCATACCGCATAAGTGGTCTTTGAAAACAATTAATTAAAGATTTAATTATATTTTATTAAATTATTTAATTATATAAAAAATAAAAATTAAACGGGTGTCATATTTTATGGAGTTTGAAAAAAAATATCATTAATATTTACGGTTTGAGTAATTTAAGTACTCATACTTTTCGTAGATATGAATGGTAAGACTCACTCTTAAACTACATATAAGCTATGGGAAGGATCCTTGCTTTATATATATTGTCTTGTATTTTAGTGGTATGGAGGAGAGCTACCTTTTTGATTGAATTATGCTGATTTGGTTTTTATGGAATTTTCTGAAGGTCTTATTTACTACGGACACTCTGCCAAAATTACTACAGAAAGTTTATAACTTTTGTTATATGAAATATATGCATTGGCTTTGTATTATATATTTATACATGTCTACCAACAAGTATTATACGAAAAATGTGTCGACTTTATATATACTTTAACTTTCAGAATAATGTAAATATCACTTAAATATAGTTTTTCTATTACAAACAATTTCTTTCTTTCTTTTAGTTTTATTTTATTTTTTGGTAAGTGTAGGTTGAGAGACAATCCTATTTGAGGAAATGGTCAGACACTAAATGTGAACAACTTTTCTAGTTGAGCTTTTTCATTTTTTTTTAAAATTCCATAAGCAACTTTGCTTAAAGAAAGAGTAAATAATATAATTATATCTGGACTTTATTATTAATGTAAACTCCTATCTATTTCTTTAACACCTACAATTTGTTTCCTTCAAAATAAATGGAAATTAACCAATATGGTTGGGCCTAACAGAAATGATTTTAAATTCCTCACAACATGATGAACTAAGAATCAAATATATACATTCAATCAAAAAAAGAAAAAAAAAAGAATCAAATATATACAAAGAAAATTGTTTATATTTAATAACTGGCATTATTTAATTGGCTCGAAAATGATTACATTGAGAAATTGGAAATAAAAATTTTCTTTAATTTTGTTACAATCATAAAAGAATTTTTATATTGGGGAAAAATAATGAATATATATGCCTACATAATTAAAACAATATGCAATAAAGTATTTGAGTGTAGATAATGCACCATATAATTTTAGTAAAGTTAATTTAAAAGTATTTTACATAATTTCTTAATCAAAATTTTAAAATTACAAAATATTTTACATACAAAAAAAAATTTCTAAACACTCTGAAAGAGATAGATGGACCACTAAGAATGGAGCTATCATAGCTTCCCCATCTTCTCATAGTATCCTTTTCTCCATCCTTTTCCACTTGCTCTTATCTCTCTCTCTCTATCTCTATCACTCACAAATGAAAAGACCCTCCCAACTCACTCCACAACACCAACATTCCTATCTATTCTCTCTTTTCAATCATCCTCCTTTTATTTTATTTTTCTGTTCCTAAAACTCTTTCTTACGTATAAGAGAGTTATCTAACTAGCTAATTTGTATATATTAAGGAAGTTAATTATTTATTTAGTTACGTTCTTTGTACAAAATGTGCATTAATTTTCTTAAAGTCTCCCAATTGATATGTGCAATCGATTTTAGAAGGAATTGTTTATTTAGAAACCAAAGTGGAGTGAGATTTTACATTTACCAAAGCAAACACCCATGTTTTCAATCATATCCTCCCTTTATTAAATTTCTCTATCCTAAACAATTTTCGAAAACGTTCAATGAAATCCTAAACTCTGACAGTAAATCTGTCAAAAAGTTTAATCTCATTTTCATTTAACTTCTAAGTTCAACTTCCTTTTAGTATGGGGCGGCAGAAAAGGTTTAGTCACTTAACTAAACTTATAATTTTCATACCATATGGAATATCCAATTTCTCACTATATTATAGTATTAGTTAAACAAATTCATTAATTGCATATTTAAAAGCTTATTACAATTAATTTTGGTTCATGTTAATATATATGTGCTATTTTAAGAACAAAAAGTCTACAACTCAAATGTTCATATATATTAAACATAAATAATAATTAAGAAATATTGATATATAATTCAATTTCCATAAAAAAATATTAACAAGAAAATGGGTTAATCTAGACAAGCAACGCTTCGGACAGCATGCATGGTGCCTGGATATTTAATTAAATTGCATCCAAAGTAGATAAAAGGAAGTATTTGTGTGTGTGTGTGTGTGTCACTGAAGAAAAAAAATATAATATTCGTCAAATTTTTATTTATAATCCAATATTTTTTAGTTTTTTAAAACAATTTCATTATTTTATTCTAACCAGGCCATTTATCTGAGAACGTGTTTTATGATTTCTCAAGTATAACCCAAAAATCATCAGCAACTTGATCATTCCTACAACATCAGAAAAAACTTCATGATGATCCATTTTATATGGACGCTTATCCAAACACATACTCACACACACCCCACATTCAATTCAACATTTGTTGCTATCAAGCTTACTCCTATATCCCTTTTTGTTTTGTTGGGTTTCATAGTATCCTTTGTCTCTAAGGAATGTATGGTATGAAGAATCTTATGTGTATGATGTCATAGGTCGGTGACCAACTATATGTTTTATGAACCATAAATTAACATTATATTTTAGATGTGGCATGACGGTTTAATTATATAATATTTGTTGGATATTCTGTGAGTTACTATGTCAAAAGAAAAAGTCTCATATAACTCAAGATGGAAAAACCCTAGTATATACTAAAATATGAGCTTTAATTAATGAAATGGCTGGCAAGAAGAGAATATTTAAATTGACCATTGGAACATTTATGTGTCGGTTATATTACTTTAGTAATCGGTTTTATTAGCTTTAAATGCATTAAAACACTATTAATAAATGTTTTTGTAACTGTAATTTTAATTATCACCCTCTTTACTATTTCTAGTGGTCACATCTATGCCTATAAATGGCAATGCATGTTGAGGTCAGAGAACCAAGAAAGCAACTGTTAGAATCTTAAGTTTTGATGAGGACTGGACCCTATAGATAACATAAGTAAAATGAACAGATAAGAATATAACTTAATCAGAAAAGAATCAAGATAAGAATCAAGGTAAATGACTAAGGAAAAGTATAAGTTATCTAAACGTTGAACAAGTCCTATAGATAATAGATATACTATCGCTAGACTAAGAGCCTATCGCTAATATGTGAAGAGATAAGAATAATAATAGCTAATGAAGTCTTGGCAACAAACTAAGACAAATATTCCTATCACTAAGAACTTCACTATCGCAAATGGTATAGTTTGAGCTAGTCTAAAGCAAAGAACAAAAGATCACTATCTCTAAGACATGTCTCTATCGCTAAGATCTCATAACAGACAAAAGACATAACTACTAGCGATAGCATGAATAGCTAGCGATAGCAGAACACTTAGACATTCAGATAAGTTACTATGTAGAGCTAATGATAACCTACCAATAACATAACTACTAGCGATAATAAGTTTAGCTATCGATAGTGAAATCTCTTGCTGAAATATCTTTTCTGATAGCTAATATATTATCTGTATACACTGAGCTAATGAATCCTACTAGCGATAACACCAACTGTGCTTCACATGAATACTTGTTTAGCTAACAGGCTAAGTGCAGGACTCACTCTATGAAGCTAGCGATAGCTTGAGATGCTAGCGCTACTGAAAAAGCTGCTACACAAGTACAATATTGTAGATAGTTGGTAATCACAGTCTCTATCTCTCATAGCTCATCTTCTGCAAGAATTAAATGAAGTAAGAGAAGAAAGATGACTAAGATGAAGACCAGCATTAAATGCCAACGGCTAGGAGCTTCCAACGATCACATTCAAACGGACTTATGAAGCTGAAAGGAAAAGGCAACTGAGAAGAGATATAAAAACCAAGACTTGAGCATTTATGAAAGAGAGAACAAACTGACGAACAAGCATTCATTACTTCTCATCTACTCACTGGTCAAAGCCTTATTATTCTTAGTGAGATTATTCTGTACTTCAGTGATTAACAAAATCTGTTCATTAAGTGAACTCATTTATTGAAATCCTCTTCTGTTTGAGGTTGTTCTTAAGTCTGGGACTTTAGAACAGGGTTGTAGTCTTACAACTTGTAAGGGGGAGTGTTTAGAGGAAGTCTAAAACTCTGTCTTGTAAAGGTTGGCAGGTGAACCTGGTTTGTAAAACCTGTGGTTTAGTGGAACCCAGCGAGGAGTTGGAGAATTGGATGTAGGCAGTGTTTTGGCCGAACCAGTATAAAGGATTGTCTTCAAGTTTTAAAGTTTAAATTTTTGAAAAACACAATTCACCCCCTCTTGTGCGTTTTGCCACCTTCAGCAACGAGTCAAAGAGCTGAGGTCAAAGGGACGAGGTCGAGTGACACCTCTGTTAGAATATTAAGTTTTGATGAGGACTGAACCCAGAGATAACATAAGTAAAATGAATTCATAGCATGTAACTTAGTCTGGAATGAATTGAGATAAGAATCATGTTATATGACTAAGTTAAAGAGTGTGGGTTACCTTAACATTGAACAAGTAAAACCCTATAGGTAACAGATATACTATCGCTAAGCTCTGTCTCTATCGCTAAGGCCTCATAGATAACATAGATAACACAGGGAGACTGTTAGAACAGCTAGCAGTAATGAACTATAGTTACTAGCGATAACATGGTTAGCTATTGATAACAAAACACTTGAAATAACTTACACACTCAGATAGCTAATACATTGAGCTAATGAAACGAACTAGCGATGACTTGATTGGCTATCGATAGGAAAATACTTGTTAAAATAACTTAGACATTCTGATAGCTAATACATTGTTTGTAAGCATTGAGCTAATGAATTTCACTAGCGATAACACCTACTGTGCTTCACATGAATACTTGTTTAGCTAACAGCTAAGTGCAGGACTCACACTATTAAGCTAGCGATAGCCAAAGGAGCTAGCGCTACTGATAAAGCTGCTATGCAAGTACAATGTTGTAGGTGTTCGTTACTCACAGACTCTATTTCTCTTAGCTCACCCTCTGCAAGAATTAAATGAAGCAAGAGAAGAAAGTTGACAAAGATGAAGAACAACATTAAATGCCAACGGCTATGAGCTCCCAACGATTAATTTAAAACGGCCTCTTAGAGCTGAAAGGAAAGGCATGCTAAGACGAGATATAAATATCAAGACTTGAGCATTTATGAACAAGAAAGAAAAATACTCAATCACACACTCACAGAGAAAAACTAGCATTTAATATTCTCATCTATTCTCTGCTCACAAAAACTCAAAGTCTTTATTACTCTTAGTGAGTTTATTTGAACTTAAGTGTTTATCAAAATCTGTTCATTGAGTGAACTTATCAATTGAAATCCTCTACTGTTTGAGGTTGTTCTAAAAGCTTGGGGCTTTAGAACAGGGTTGTGTCCTGACAAGTTGTAAGGGGGAGCGTTTAGAAGAAAAGTCTAAAGCTCTGTTGTAAATGTTGGCAGGTGAACCCGTGTTGTAAAACCTGTGGTATAGTGGAACCCAACGAGGAGTTAGAGAACTGGACGTAGGCATTGTGTTGGCCGAACCAATATAAAGATTGTATCGTGTTTCAAGCTTTAAATTTCCTTTTAAAACCCACAATTCACCCCCCTCTTGTGCGTTTTGCCATTCTCAACCTCTTCTCTCTCCTCTCTTCTTTTGAGTTACACTTGTATCTTTCCACTGTTCTATCACCTTGCTTTCTATAGGAAGGATTCGTTTAATCCTAGAGAATGCCACTTTTTAATATACTAAGGGGGTTGTAAAATATCTCCTAAGGGTAGTGTCCCTGAGGGTGCGACTGCGTAGTAGTAGAAAGAAATTGGGAGATCTTTCATGCTGAATGAAGATTCAAAGTATAACAGCAACAATATTTTCAACAACAAAGTGAAATAATGAGAATTCAATTATATCAACTCCAATGTTGGAACAATGTACCAAGGTATGAAAAGGATTTGAGAAAACCGAATAATCCTTTGGCATAACTTGTATCATATTGACTATAATAATAAAATAAAGGCTAAAGTATACTTTTAGTTTTTTATGTTTACATTAAGTCTTATTTTGGTCCCTTAAGTTTGAAAATTGCACTTTTAGTTTTTTTCAACTTTGTCAATTTCATTTAATGGAAAAGGCTAACTCAGCAAATCTAACATGTCATTTTGCTGATTAAATGCAGATAAAAATGGCTATTTGAAATATAAAAATGACTGTACTAAAAAATTGAAATTTCATCATTTATTTTGACAGCATTTGACTACATAACAATTATTCAAATTTGTGGAGTCAATATTCTCTGTCAAATAAAACAAACAGTGTAAATAGTAAAAGGATTACACTTTTCAAACTTAAGTGACCAAAATAAATACAAAAGACTAAAAGTATACTTTAGCCTAAAATAAATAAAGAACAAGTTTGAAAACACTATTTAAAAGTATTTCACACTTTACGAGACAAAATATATCTAATATATTACCTTCCATAACACAAAATCAAGAGAAAATTCCAGAAAAAGACTCTTGAAATACGAAAAAAGGGCAGTTAAATATAGCAAATTTAAAAAAGAACCATAACATGCCATTGACCTAACTATCCTTTGCAAATTTTAAGAAAAAGACCTAAATGCCCTTGAACAAATTTTTTTTAAATATAAAAGGACTCACACTCACCGGTTGCCGGAGCTCCGGCTGCGGCTGGTAGGGGATCCTCCAGCTGCCGACTGGTAGCCATGAGTTTTTTTTATTAAATGTGGGCTGGGTCAAAAAATTATATGGAAGTGTAAGGGGTTGGATTCATATCAACCCTCTTTGCTTGAGAGATTTGGTTACTTACCACTAATCCACCAAGTCTCTTTAGCATATATGGTGCAAAAATTATATTTGTATCATTCTTTATTCTTTCCCAATATTTTCTCAAATTCATATAATGGATTACCAACATGTATCTATCCGTTTACCAATATCATAACTTTACCAACTTCTTTTTGTTTGTTACCAAAATTGTATAACGGATTACGAATTTTGGATAACGGATTACCAACATGTCTCTATCCATTTTCCAACATCATGACTTTACCAACTTCTTTTTATTTGTTACCAGAACTGGATAATCGTTTACCTAGCAACTTCAAATAACGGACTACCACCTTCAAAAAATGGATTACCAGAGTTGGTAGTACTTTGGTAATCCATTATTTTATGTTGGTAAACCATTATCCAATTCTAGTAACAAACAAAAAGAAGTTGGTAAAGTTATGATGTCCATAAATGGATAGAGACATCTTAGTAATCCGTTATCCAAAGTTGGTGATCCGTTATACGAATTTGGTAATCCGTTATACAATTCAGGTAACAAACACTACTACAGAAATACTCTATTGCAGCGCAACAATAGCAGCGCTTGCAAAACGTAAGTGATGGGATAGGTATAATATGACCTATACCAGCGCTTTTAAAAAATAGTGTTGGTATAAGTATAAGCATATACCGCCCCTGTGATTTAAATTTTCTTTAAAAAATTATCTAAAAAATTTTCTTTCCTTTTTTAAAATGAATTAGTATTTTTAAAATTGGTTTTAGATATTTTTTAAATAAAATTTAAATCACATGGGGCCTACATAGGCCTAAATAGGTATTTTTAAATTTTCTTTCCTTTTTTAAAATGAATTAGTATTTTTAAAATTGGTTTTAGACATTTTTTAAATAAAATTTAAATGACATGGGCCCTATAGCAGCGCTTAAGCGCTGCTATAGGCCTAAATATGTATTTTTAAATTTTCTTTCCTTTTTTAAAATGAATTAGTATTTTTAAAATTGGTTTTAGACATTTTTTAAATAAAATTTAAATGACAGGGGGCCTATATAGGCCTAAATATGTATTTTTAAATTTTCTTTCCTTTTTTAAAATGAATTAGTATTTTTAAAATTGGTTTTAGAAATTTTTTAAATAAAATTTAAATGACAGGGGGCCTATAGCAGCGTTTAAGCGCTGCTATAGGCCTAAATATATATTTTTTAAATTTTCTTTCCTTTTTTAAAACAAATTAGCATTTTTAAAATTGGTTTTAGATATTTTTTTAAATAAAATTTAAATCACATGGGGCCTACATAGGCCTAAATAGGTATTTTTAAATTTTCTTTCCTTTTTTAAAATGAATTAGTATTTTTAAAATTGGTTTTAGACATTTTTTAAATAAAATTTAAATGACATGAGGCCATATAGCAGCGCTTAAGCGCTGCTATAGCCCTAAATATGTATTTTTAAATTTTCTTTCCTTTTTTAAAATGAATTAGTATTTTTAAAATTGGTTTTAGACATTTTTTAAATAAAATTTAAATGACAGGGGGCCTATATAGGCCTAAATATGTATTTTTAAATTTTCTTTCCTTTTTTAAAATGAATTAGTATTTTTAAAATTGGTTTTAGACATTTTTTAAATAAAATTTAAATGACAGGGGGCCTATAGTATCGTTTAAGCGCTGCTATAGGCCTAAATATGTATTTTTAAATTTTGTTTCCTTTTTTAAAATGAATTAGTATTTTTAAAATTGGTTTTAGATATTTTTTAAATAAAATTTAAATCACATGGGGCATACATAGGCCTAAATAGGTATTTTTAAATTTTCTTTCCTTTTTTAAAATGAATTAGTATTTTTAAAATTGGTTTTAGACATTTTTTAATTAAAATTTAAATGACAGGGGGCCTATAGCAGCGTTTAAGCGCTGCTATAGGCCTAAATATATATTTTTTAAATTTTCTTTCCTTTTTTAAAACAAATTAGCATTTTTAAAATTGGTTTTAGATATTTTTAAAATAAAATTTAAATCACATGGGGCCTACATAGGCCTAAATAGGTATTTTTAAATTTTCTTTCCTTTTTTAAAATGAATTAGTATTTTTAAAATTGGTTTTAGACATTTTTTAAATAAAATTTAAATGACATGAGGCCATATAGCAGCGCTTAAGCGCTGCTATAGGCCTAAATATGTATTTTTAAATTTTCTTTCCTTTTTTAAAATGAATTAGTATTTTTAAAATTGGTTTTAGACATTTTTTAAATAAAATTTAAATGACAGGAGGCCTATAGCAGCGTTTAAGCGCTGCTATAGGCCTAAATATGTATTTTTAAATTTTCTTTCCTTTTTTAAAATGAATTAGTATTTTTAAAATTGGTTTTATATATTTTTTAAGTCCTAGGGGGCCTATACCAGCGCTTAAGCGTTGCTATAGGCCCCTGGGATAGGCCAAAATTTATACACCCTCCATTTTCCTTCATTTCCCTCCTTAATTTCATCCTCCCTCTCCTGACACCACTTTCTCATTTGTGCATCATTCTCTTCCTCCTCTTCCACAAACTCTAGCCTCGTGAAATCATTCACAGGGTCGACTACCATCTCATACTCAGCATCACCTCTTCCTCTTCTATTCAATCTGCCACAGCCACTCATCTCGGCCTGCAATGAGAAAGCAAGAGGAGATGGAGAAGTCGCCGCCGTTCTATGTCGTTCGCCGCCGTTCATGGTGGTGGTTGCTCGTTCTTGGTATGTTGTGGATTTCGGGCTTGGGTTCTTGGTGATTTTGAGCTTGGGTTCGATTTCAGACTCTAGGGTTCCACTTCCATTTTCTCTATCAAAGCTATACTCTCTCTAGGGTTTTTGCTTTTTCATACCTTCGGATTCGTTCTATTGCCTTACAGGTACGATTCGTAATTGGTTCTGTTTGCTTTGGTAGGTTTGATTGAATTTTACGTATGGTTAGCTCGAGATAATCTCTGCATTTTTGGTGTCTTTTGATGACTACTCTTTAGACTAGACCAAATGATCATTACGAACATAATGTATGAGGATGAGGTACAAAATTCTTGAACTATTTTATGCTAGCTGTTATTACTGTATAATCATATATAGAATACCATATATTGATAGATTTCAAAATGAAATTGAAAGTTTGAGATGAGTTTATCGTCTCTGTCTTTTCAGAGTATGTTAGCTTTATTTGACAACTAACTCAGGAAGCTTTTTACCTTGAGGGAGAAATTAAATCCTAGCTAATTGATTAATCACGGTTTCATTGGTCATATTTGGGAATTTGGAGTTCTTCCTATATATTCTCTTCGTTCTCTGTTTCCCTCTTCTCTCTCTTTTTTTTTTGTTTTGAATCAGGTTTGTAATGGGGCTACTTAATATACTGTTTATATGGCGCAAAGCTGGTTATGTTGCTATGCACCACAAATGCCTCTGTTTCTAGTTGGTTCTATTATGATTGTGTACTCATTTATCTTGCTTAATTTGCTAGGAGTTTTTTCAACTAGAGGAAGATGTCAAGCTTCTTATGAAGAGATGTATCCACAAGGAGAAAAGGTAGTCAATCAATGTTACAACTCTGAGTTATATAAGCAAAAATTGTATTACTTTCCACCTACTGATTCTCTACTTAAAAGCTGCTTCTTTTGGTCATATGGCCTGTCTTTTTTAAATCTTTCTCTCTTTGTGAGAGTAAATGGTTTTGCTATACTGTTTGACTTAACTTTTTTCATTCATTCTTTTTTTTTGCTTCTTGTATTGAACTATGTGATTTATTGTAAAAGGCCTTTTAAAGGTAACTACCGATGATAAATATGGTTGTGATCAATAGAAATTAACATACCTTCAAATTGCAATACTGGACTAGTTTTACTTAAATACTGTGATAGGAAAATTCACCATGAGTAAAACAATGCATCTGTATGCCAAGCTAGATAATTGAGGTTAATTTTCTACAATTTAAGGACAAACCGTAATACACTCTTGTTCTTTTGAATTGTTTATTTTATCCCATATTATTCATTCATTCATTCATTTACTTTTGTGAGTATATATCTGCATTGCAGATTAATGCAGCTAGGCAGGTCCCTCTGATCTTAATGCTTTATATACTTTATTTGATAGAGAACATGTCTATGATCCCAAGTGCTTATTAGGAACCAAACAGAAATCATGCATCATTGAAAACATTAGAGAAAAACTCCGTCTTTTACTATAGGACTTGTTAATTTCTAGATGAGTTTTTAATTGTATGTGTGTTTTTTTAAAGTGTTTTATGACATGTCTAAATCTACCGCTTGATGAATTATTGTTCTTGGAGATATGTATTGATCTTGTTGTGGATTTGTTGATTTTTGGAATATATGAGTGTTGTAAATGCACTTTATATTCTATTTTTTCCCCTTCCTTTTAGTTCATATATGGCGGCTTCGTAGTTGCAAGACTTGTGATAATCTTTTAGTGAAAAAAAATCACCTAATGGTATTATCCAGTTTTCATTATTAAAAGGAATATATGCTGAAAATTTAAAAGTGCAGCAACTTTCTAGTTCAGTGTGATATACTTTGCCTTGTCAAAACTTGTTTTTGATGCTGTAAATATCTAAGTTGTGCTTTAAGGACAAAGAAATCAACATTTGTTTGTGCTTTGTCCAAAAAAAAAATTTCTTTATTGTTTTAAATATACAGGTTAGTGTTGATTAATAAAAATAGTCATTTGATCTTTGATTTTTGCTTAACATCCCTTTGTGTGCGATCTTTTCCCTCTTCTTCCAGAGAAATCTTCTACTAGATCATCATACAAGTTTTCTTTGGTGGCCTCCAGATTTAAGGTTTGAGGTTCTATTTAGCCATTATATTGCTTCTATGTTTCTCCGCATAGCTATGTCTTTGCTGATGTAATGATAAAAATTAATTTTTTTAAAAAAATAATACATATAGCAGCGCTTATTAAGCGCTGCTATAGGTATTATTTTTTTAAAAAATAAATCACCTATCAGCGCTTAAGCGCTGCTTTAGGTCACCTATCGCAGCGATTAACAAGCGCTGCGTTAGGCTTAATAGCCTATAGTATCACTGGCTATTGCAGCGCTTATAAACGCTGCTATAGGGCCAAAATAAGTGCTGCTATAGATATTTTCTGTAGTAGTGAAAAAAAGTTGGTAAATGGATAGAAAAAGGTTGATAAACCATTATACAAAGTTAGTAATCAGTTATTTAACTTTGGTAAACATTATCCAGTACTGGTAACAAATAAAAAGAAGTTGGTAAAGTTGTGTTGTTGGTAAATGCATAGAGAGACATGTTAGTTGTAACATCCCAAGTTTTAGGTAGTTGATTAATTGCGAACTAAAAGAATTTTGAGGATTTAGATTATTTTAGGGGCAAAATTGTAGGCTTATGTGGCTAAAGTATAGCCTTGAATGGTTACTAATTGAGGAAAAAGTTGAGGTTGAAAAGGGTTAGATACGTCAAAGCTCATGATTGGAAGGTGTATTGGGGATTTCTTAGAGCAGTGTTGAAAAAAGGGGTTTTGTAGTAGCAAATGATATTATTTTTGAATGATTATTTTTACATTAGAAAGCTAAAATTTTAAGCTTTCTAAAGAGTCCAAGTTTATAAATTTTGGAAACATGTAGAGTCAGCTATGCGATTTGAAGTTGGCATTCTCATTTCAAACTAATGTTTTGGGTAGTCTTAGAACTTTTTCATTTTTGAGGGGCAAATGATAATATTTTTTATTTATTTCTTTTTCATAAAGTAGACATCCTAAGCTTTCCATAGAGTCATAGATCATGATTTTGGAGGTCTATAGCATTAGTTATGAATTTTTGAAGTTGCCCAATGTAACTAGAAAATGCTGTTTATCATGGGTTCACTATGACGAACCAAAACATGTTGTTCTCCATGGATTCACCACAGCAAATGCTATGACGAATGCCAGATGTCAGATTTTTAAAGAGGCCGAATCTACACATTTTTATTTGAGGGTTTGAGTAGGTTTGAGAGGGAGGCCAAGAGGGAACACTTTTGGCTCTGCTAGGGCACAAGCTTAGAGGTGTTTTGGTATGATTTCAAGTCCCCAATTCATAGGTAATCTCTTTTACCTCTCTTTCCTTTATTCTCCTTGTGTCTTTCTTTTGATTCATGATGAATTTTGGGATGCTCCTTGGTCCAAAAATCAGAGCATATGGGTGATGTTTTTCTTGATTCTTGAGCTCCTTTTAAACCTTTCTAGGCCATGTTTATGATCTAATGTGGTTGTTTAAAACTTTTTCTCTCTAGGGTTCACTGGGAACCCGAAAATCTATCTATATTTTCCTCATTCCTTGTTTTCAATGGACTTATGTCTACCTAATGTTGGATTAAAATCTTGTGGGTGTTTGAATTTTTACCTAGGATGGGTTTTGGTATGTAAAAGTATGAAACTCTTGGGGTTCTCCCATGATTTCAAAATTGTGTATCAGAAAGGGGTGTTTAACGTGTACAAGCTTTTTGATGAGGTTAAATGAATACCAAATGTTGAAGTTTATTGGGTCTTGCTCTAACTAGATTTTTGGACATCAAAGTTTCAAAAATCTTGAAGTTTTTGTGGGTTTCTTGAAGGAAATTATTGCTAAATGGTTTTTGGAGTTTTCAAAGAGTTATTGGAGGTGGGTGAAAAACTTCTAAGGATCTTGAACTTTGAATTACCACTTGACACAAGTTTTCGGCTTTTGCATAGTTTGAGGAACTTGACTTTATAAGAGGATTTGGATGATAATATTGTTTGTGTTAATTTGGTGATGATAGTAAGTTGGTTTAGGGTTGGTTTGATGATAATGGTGTGTTTAAATATTAGTGATTTGGGTTGAGGCACAATTGGTGCAAGTGGCTGAGTGGTGCCTTTTAGTTAATTGATTGTTGAGGAATAGTTGGTTATTGTGGATGATGTTGACTTTGATTTGAGGATTTAATGGTTCAATTAGAACATAATTATGAATATGGAATATTGGGATCAATTGCGGTCTTTGGGATTTGTGGTTAACAATTGGTCTTAGAAAGCCTGAGATATAGGTCTAGGGCTTCAGTTTTTTCTAAATAACCTTGTTGTTTATGATCAAGTCATTAATGTAGCATTGTTGCCTTTTGGTTGATTGTAGAGTCTGATACTGTTGTGATTGGTCAAACCTAAAATGGTGGTATAATGGTGATTGCACCATACTTTTATACACTTTTCATGATTAAAATCATTGGATCACTACATGTTCTTGGGATAATGCACCTAATAATGATGAATTCTGACTCTTGCACACCTTGTTGGGATTTTTACTGATCAAGGGCAATTGGAGCGTAATTAGCATGATTTAATTATTATCCAATTCTCTAGGACATTTGATGCTACCTTTGGTTCATATTTTTGTACAGATCATAGAAGAAGAAGAAGGCTAATCAAGAAGACAAAGAATTTTGCACAGCCACGGTGAGACCCACAGCGAGATCCCCTGTTCCTGCATGCTTTCTAGACCTCACCGTGGGCTTCCATGGGGAGCCCTACGGTGAGGGACCCCTGTTCCTGTGTCCTCTATGTCCCTCACCATGGCCTCCAACAGCGACGCCCACGGTGAGGTCCCAAAATTGTCACCCTCTCTGCTCCTCGCCATGGCCTCCCACAGCGAGGCACACGGTGAGACCCCAATATCAGCAAAACTTTTGATGCGTTTTTAGGGTTTCCTATGGGGTATATATAGCATCCAACACCCCAACCTTCATTTTCTAAGCCTCCTCTGCTCAAAAATAGGTTCCTCTGCTAGGGTTTCCCTCTCCATCTTCATCCTCACTCAAATCTTCATCTTCCCACTCAATCTCACCTCCTATCTTACTGATTTTCTTGTTCTTTCCTCTTCCACCTTCCATCCCTTCACCATCCCTTCCTCATATCCTTTCATTTTCATCCAGCCATGATGTCTACATTTGGGAGAGTTCTTGAGCTCGAAATTTCATCAATGAGAGGCTAGAACTTTTGTGCTTTGGTGGTGTGAAGGTGGCTCTTGCTTCAATGGGTAAAATAGGGGTTATTTGTTTTCTCATACTCTTTTCCTTATGTATTGAGTTTTGTGGTTGCATTTCTCTTGTATATTTGGATTGGAGACATGATTTTCCTTTTCCATTGTTTATGAATTGGAATATTTGTGTTGGATATTGAGTTATGTTAATTGAATGATATGTATGTTCAAATTTCCTATTGGATTTGTGATGCTATGTGATTTTTAGTGGTTGCTAGATTGTGTGGCTTAATTTATCCAATTGAATGTTGTGGTTGCACATTCTTGAGAGGAATCGGTTTTCAAAACTCAAGTTCCAACACACACCAAGTAGAGCTTAACTCTAACCATAAGTAATGGCTATGAAAGCGGTTGCTTGATTAGTCATTAATTAGGGCTAGTGGACCCCTAGTTGTTGCTTGGGGATTTTTCAATTATACTTGGTGAATCTTTTAACTCACAATATCAAATTTAATGAAGCGTGAGAACCACTGAAACACTACCAAAGCCCATTTTAGAAAATCACCCTTAATCCAAACTCTTTTCACTCATTAATCTAAAATACCAAGAACAAGTAATTGCATTTGTCAATAGTTTTCGTAAATGAATTTTCAAACCAAAACCCCCATGCCTTTTATTGTTTTAATTGCATTTAGTTAGTTTAGGTAGGTTAAAAGACTCCTAAAGTGAAACGACCTGGGGTTGCAACCTGTATTGCTATCCTTGGATTAAATCCTGATTTTAACCCCCAAGGCACATTAGGCAAAGGTTAAATCAATCGCGCCGTTGCCAGGGGGTCATTTTTGAGTCCCTAGGTTAGCTAAGTGTCAATTGAAACTATTGATTAGGGGTAGGAGTCGTTAGGATTAGATTTAGGTCATTTACATTCTTAGGTTAGTTTACATTTACTTGTTTTGCATTGCATCAAGTTTGACAAGAAAATACCAAAACTATTGCTTGCCATTTGTTCTTGCTTGAGTTGTGATACTTGCTTAGGTATATTGTTGAACTTTCTTGCACCTACTTGTGAATACTTACTTGCCATACCTCCACGCTCGTATACATAACATACACATTTCATATCATACTTGGCCATACACACTTCACACATACATTATACCACACATACTTTACATCATAATTTCACACCATACTCACTTGCATCCTCATTCATCCATTTTTCCTTGAATTTGTGCAAGTGAATCTTTGTTGAGCCTTAGTCTACACTTGTTGTCTGCGCCTTGTGTATGACTTGAGGGAACCTTATAGACCAAGAGCTTTACCCTGAATACCCAAAAATTGAGAGACACCTTGCTAGGTTGAGGAAAACACAAAGAGAAGGAACTTCAGTTACATCCTTGATAGTTGAACACCCATCTTCTTGTGAGTTAAGCATTGATAGTGACCCAGAAACCGAAAGTGATACTAGAGACATGAAGGAAGGTCACCATATTCCTGAAGCCCAAGTAGAGCCAAATTTAGGTGGCCAAGAAGGAGGACAAGTGTTTAATGATGGTGAACAACCTAGAAAAAGAACCATTAGGGAAGCCACCACAACCAACATTGACCACAACCCATTCATGAATGCATTCCCCACTATTAATACTGATTATGAAATTCAAGGTTTATTGATACAATCCTTACCAAAGTTTTATGGGTTGCAGGAAGATGAGCCACATGCCTACTTGTATGAAATTTTCATACATTGTAACACCATGAAACCAGTAAGAGTACAAGTGGAGGATGTTATGTGGAGACTATTCCACCTCACTCTAGAAGGCAAGGCTAAGCAATGGTAAATGAGCTTGCCTACTTTCAATCTGGAAGCCCTAGCCTCTTGGGACTAGGACTGAGAAAAACCGAACCGTAACTAGAAACCAAACCGAACCAAATGAATTTCGGTTTTTCGGTTTTCGGTTTCAGTTTCGGTTTTCATTTTTGAAATTTTCGGTTTTCGGTTTTCGGTTCGGTTTATGGAAAAAAAATTTTGGTTTCAAACTGTAAACCTATTATATATAAAAAAAACCCAAAGTCTGAAAGTCCAAAACATTTACCCAATTATATTTATTTTGAAGGAGGGACGGAGGCCCAATTAATTGCAAGCCCAATATGCCCAAGTTCCAACTCACAAACCCTAAAGCATTCAAGCTCCAATCTCCATCATTCATTTCAAGTCTCACGGCCTCACCTGCTCGGCTGCTCCCCTCACGGCCTCACCTTCTCCGTTGCTCACCATCACGACACAAACCTCCTGCTTCTCATGCTTCGGCCTTTCACTCCCTCCCTCAGATCAGACCGTCTGAGTCACCGCGTCAGCCTTTCACTCCTCTCGTGTCTGATCGAAAACACCTCTCACGTCTGCTTCTCATGTTCTTTATGGTATTTTTCCTGTGAGCTGTGATCCTTTATTTAATTTTTTTTTCGATTGGGCATCTCTAAGCTGTCTGATATATCAGGGGGAAATTTAAGCGCTTGGCTTCTGTTGGATTGATGAGTGTATATTTTATAGTGTTTGATACTCTAACAATTATTTCTGTCATGGGTTATTACTTACGGTGTTTGCGCAATCATTTGGACAGAATTTCAGAATTTGAGATCCTTAATTTTATAATTGTGTGCCATGTTGTAATTTGTTTCAAATTATCTCAAACGTAATCTGTATTCATTTTCCTGATAAGGTTTAGAGAGGAAAAAATTGTTAGATGGTCATCCCAGAGTGTTGTTTTATTTAGCTCAATAAGGATAGGTTTGGAAATTTAGCACTTTTCACCATTAGCACTAACAAATTTTCTTTTATTGGATGGTATTGTAGGACTTCAGATGTCAATTTGGTTGAAATGAGCAGTGGTGCTGTTAAAGAAGAGGATACGGCAGTTTTATTAGAGGGGGAGCCTTGCAAAAAAGGCCCAAATCGGCAAAATGGTCAAGAACATGTAATGAGATATTTTTTTTTTATTTTTTTATTCAATTTTTGTAGCCCAAATCCGCAACAAAAAAGGCCCAAAAAACCGAACAACCGTTAAACCGAACCGAAATAATTCGGTTTTTTCGATTTTCGGTTTTTTCGGTTTTCGATTCGGTTTTGAACCGAAAAACCGTTTGCTCAACCCTACTTGGGACAACTTGAAGCAAGCATTTCTAGAAAAATTCTACCCGGCCACTAGAACATCTGCAAAAAGGAAGGAAATCAACTCCATCACACAAGAGTCAGATGAATCTCTCTTTGATTATTAGTCAAGATTCCAAGACCTTTTGAAGAGGTGCCCTCATCACCAAATTCCCGATGAACAATTAGCCCATACCTTCTATGATGGGTTGAGGAAAAGAGACCAAGATAAGTTGGATGCGGCCGCCGGAGGCTCATTCATTGACTACACACCTGAAGAGGCATGGCCTCTAGTTTGTAAGCTTGCTTTGGCCAAAGAAAAACATGGTTCAAGAAGATCGACCCGTAATCTTCAAAAGGTTGATTCTACTTATCTTCACATCCCTCAATTGGATAGGTTTGAGGCCGAATTCAAAGAAATCCACTCTAGATTGGACAAGATCTCCGGTCCATCTTCCCCACAAGGTCCAATTGGTAATGAGTTGGTGGGTTCATCTTGTGATTATTGTGCATCCCTTATGCACCTCTCAAGTGATTGCCCTTCTAAGCCAGAAGAATGTAATGCAATGTTCCAATCAAGGCAAGGCAACAACTCGAGATGGGATCCCTATTCCAATACATACAATGAGGGGTGGAGACACAACCCCAAATTTAGTTGGCGCCAAGATGGCAATCCCCCAAGGAAATTCCAAGGGGAGTCCTCCCAAGCACTAGCTCCCGTGAGAAGGAACAGACCCACTATTGACTTTGAGGAATTAAACAAGTCCTTCACTATGGGATTCTGCCATGTAGAAGGTCTCATTAACTCTAAGGCAAATGAAACAAAACAATGTATGGAGTCAAGGTTTGAGAAGGTAGACAACCGTATGAGCCAATAGGAGACCAAGAGTGCTAACTTGGAGGATTATGTCATGAAGCTTTCAAACTCTTTCAATGAGCTTCAAGCCAAGGCCAGTGGCCCAACTCCATCCAATACGGTCATCAACCCCAAGTCTTTGAATGCTGTTACTTTGAGAAGTGGGAAATCACTAAATCCCATCCCACTCAAGAAGAGGGTTTACTTTCCAAGTAGTGAATCGGAGGATGATGACACTACTATAGAAAACAAAATTTAAACCGCATAAAAAAGGCTTTTTAAACCGCATATACAAGTGGTTTAGATAAAGGTGGTTTAGAAAGTATGGTTTTTTTAGACTGCATAAAAAAGCAGTTTAAAAAGTACTTTTTAGACCGCTTTTTTTGAAAATGCGGTCTAAAAGAATATATAATTTAGACCACTCTTTTCAAAAAAGTAGTCTAAAGTGTATATTATTTAGACCGCTTTTTTAAAAAAAGTAGTCTAAAAAGTTATTTTTTTAAAAAAAATATACACATCAATTGATCCATTCCTTGACATTTAACAAGCTTGACTAGAAAACTAATTATCCATAAAAATACAAAACATATTCTTAAAATTGAATCTTCCTAATAACAATTCCAAAACTATGCTTCCAACAATGTGAACTCAAAAAAGCCTACACATGATTAGAACAATAAAATTCACTATTGTTATAGGAAGTCAACAAAAAATTCACTCGAATGCTAGCAAACGTAGTCAATATCTTCATCGGCAAAGCATCAACAAGTTCAAACATGTGATTGGTAATTCCCACACAACACCTGACGAATTTCATGAACCAACCATCCCATGCGTGGCACATTTCCAACCTCCAGACTCACATGACAAATCCCCACTAGTGCATCACATTTGGTATCTTGTGTTGGAAATTTCAGCAGGCCAGAAATAAGTTGTTCGGTGAGGAACACACCACGCCATTTAGCTTGGTCAATGAAATCTGAAGTGTTTGGAAATAGATTTCAGGAAGAAATCTATAATGCACACTCTCGTGTATTTGTGCACGAAGGAATATATGATGAATTAGAGAAAAAGTCAGCGGAGAAGGCAAAAGCTTGGGTAGTTGGCGGAGAAGGATTTCCAACATAAAGAAGATCTTGCTTTTGCTCAAATAGCAGAACTCTTGGACCATTCAGAAGTTAATTTCTGGAAAGTTTAAGATAAGTCAGACAAAAGCATAGGAATGAAGCAATGAATAAGGTGAAGGGATTCTCACAACAAATCTGTCAGCCTCTTCAAACGAGGGGGTAGAGGAAAATGTTCCTGCCCAAGGAAACATTTTTGCAAGTCCTGGACTTCTTACAGGATTAGGCAAAAACCCCCAATATAGGGTTGCATTGAGCAATGTCACACCCTTTACTAAGTGAGGATTACATGCTGCAACATCCAACTCAACAAATCCTTCAATGAGTTGCCCAAAATCTAGACCGGTTCACCAATTACCTGAAAATCAATACATGCCATTTCAATACTCAGATCCACTTGTTGGAGCCAATTTCCCCAAGCAGATTGTTAAAACAACTACGGTCGAAGTAAAATTACAGAGAACATAAAAGGTCCAACTTAACTTTATTCTTTATCTGTATTTATCAATACAACATGTATTTAAGATTATTATCATAATTTCTATAAAAAAGATATTGAAGAAGAATATTAAATTTTCATGTGCTTATTACATTAATTATAGACATGAAAAATGAACCTACAAAAACTGCAAATTTCGACTGCATTAAGTTTCAAGACCTGATAGGCAAAATATGAAGTGAAGGAGAAGTAAAGATACAAATTTATTGTAGCTGTCGGAATGGTTTAGCAAATCATGCTGTAGCGCAAAACATTAAGGCATCATACATCAATATCAACTCAACCAAGATAGGAAATTTACAATATTCGGTGTAACAGTCTCAGAGAAAATACATGACAGATATGGCTGCAACAATCTTCAGAATTAACTCAGATATCAGGGAGCCATTTGAATCAAATGACAACGCACATTGTACCAATAAGTAGGCAATCTTAAATTTTGGCACAATTATGAAGGTGTTGTGGCAGAGCTACAAAAGTCATGACTGGTCACCATGAGATAAGATCTAATGAGTAATCCTCCAAACATAAAGAAATGAAATTGATTTCGAAAAGAGAAATAATGAAGAAAACCCATTTGCTTGGTATGATTTGCAGCAAAGCCATTTGAATTCTATGACTTTCAGCACAGCATTCGTAAAACAACAAACTAACTGAACAATTAAAGATATGTTGTTATCAAATAAAACATGAACACATTAGAGAAATTATTCTATGCATATCATAAACATTTTCTACAAAGTAGCAAACTTAATCCTGCCATAAATCCATAAAGTACACAAGCTTTTCTGCCCATGGTTCAATTTCATCCTCGAAACCCCATGAAGAAGTTTTATCATTAGATGCACGAGCTTTTTTATACTGAAGTGTGGGATCTTCAAAAGGCAGTGAGCCTAATGTTAAGCAATGTTCTCAAATAATAATTGTGCATGATTATATATCAAAATTTAATATGTATACAAACACATTGATCAATCATCCTCCCATGTACTCATGCTTGATTAAAAAGATAAGTGTGGGCATATAACAAGCACTTTGAAAATATTCTAAGATACGAAAAAAGGGTAAGAAGAAAAAAGAAAAAACTTCATAGAGTGCTCCACAAAGAAGAGTGAAAAATCTAAAATTCCACAGAGTTCACAAAATTTGCCTACCTAAAACAAGGAGGCAAGAAATTTTAAACTTCAAATACGTTCAATATTCCTAAAGCACTTAACGATTGAAATCAGTATGAACAAAATGGGGAAGAATATCAGCAGGTGATCTTATAAACAATGGAAATAAAAAAAACCAACCAAACAAATTGGTTAAAATTGAGAACACAAAAAACCAAGCCTAAGTCAAATCATCGAAACACCCACAGATTTATAGCCTAATACACCTAAACCGAAATGAAATGTGTAAAATATGAAAAGAAGAAGAATAACAATAGGCAAACCTGGGTGCGCTCATCCGGAAAACAAGTTTTTCACATTCATCCATACAAGACCAGTCTCTACCAAGGTACTTTGCAACATAACTTCATCGTAGCTTCAGAAATAGTAAATAAACGTCTGAGAAAAACAAGAATCGTCATAACAACAGCCCTAAAAACGATGAAGCGAAGGGAAGAGACAAAGCAATAGCCGCTAAAGGAAAAAGCGTTATCTTCGTCCTTATGCAGCAATATCGTTGGGGAATATATAAAAACGAAGAAACTAAAATCGAAAACGCAAGCTTCAATTGCTCAACCTCCTTCAACAAAATCGCCATAAACCAACTTCACCAAACTCTCTCACACTTTCTTTGTGTTGTACAGTGAAATAGAACACTCTTCAAACATTTCAGTGGTGGAGGAGCCTCGATCGAAGACTCAGTGGTGGAACTTTGTGAAATTTGGATGAATGTGAAGGGAAGATTAGGGTGAAGAGAACACGGTTGTGAAACTGAAAGAAAGTAAATCTTTTTAAAAAAAGTTTGCAGTATTTACAAAAAGTGCCATGGCTCATATTTTTTAGACGGTATGAATAAACAAGTGGTTTAACAAATTTCACAATATTTACAAAAATACCACCATTTCTATTTTTTAGAATGCATATATTAAAAAAAGGTTTAAAAAGTTCACAATATTTACAAAAATGCCACCGGTCAAATTTTTTAAACCACATCTTAAAATGCAGTGTAAATGGAGTGGTTTAAATATCTCTTTTTCTAGTAGTGTGATGAGCCAGTGGATGAGGAGATTGAAGTAGAAAGCCCTACTTGGAGCCTACCATTGAGCCCAATGAAGTTTGCACAATCTAAGAGTGATAAGGAAAAAGAGCTTCAAGAAAGGAGGGCATTGACTAAAATGGAGAAAGTGGTGGAGGATCCTAAGGCACAACCTCAAGAGAAGAAGAATTGCACAAAGCAATTGAGCATCAATAAGAAAGGAGAGTATAGCACACAAGATACCTTGGCCAAACCTCTGGCCAAGGAGGTAACTATCTCTCAACTCCCTTTTCATCAAGCTTACTTTAAAAGCAAAAAGAAAGATGATGAGGTTGTTGAAAGTGAAATGCTTGAACTCTTTAGCAAATTGCATGTGAATGTGCCTTTCTTTCAGCTTGTTAAATCCATGCCTAGCTATTGTAAGTTCTTGAAAGAGTTGTGCACCAATATAAGAAAGTTTAGACCAAATGAAAGAATTCAATTGAATCCTAGAGTGTTGGATTTGTTCAAGCCTCAGTTGCCGATCAAGTGCAAAGACCCTGGATCATTCATGATCCCTTGCACCATAGGGAACTTGACAATGATGAATGCATTGTTGGATTTAGGAGCGGCCATTAATATGATGCCTAGTGCGATTTTCACTTCTTTAGGCATTACTGGTTTGAAAAAGACAAGTGTGATTTTACAATTGGTTGATCGCACACTCCGATATCCACAAGGTATTCTTGAGGATATACTTGTTAAGGTTAAAGACTTAGTTTTTCCCGCCGATTTCTATGTTCTTGACACCACAGTGAGCCATGTGAATCGACTACATTCTTGGTAGGCCTTTCATGCACAACGTTGGATTGGTAATTGATATGAAAAATGGTTTGATCACAATGGAGGTGGGAGAACATAAGATTAGCTTTAACATGTATGAAGTGATGCGACACCCTCATGAGGACTATTCTCTTCTAGATTTGAATGTGATTGACATTGCTATGGAAGATGCCATTGAGGAGCATGAGTTAAGTTTGCATTCATATGATTACATTGTAACACCTGGATTTTTACTACTATATTATAATATTTTAATTGAATTACAACCACTATTTCAGTTCCGAAAGCCCGAAAATACGAATAAATTTAAAACTTTTCTTCCAAAACATTAAACCAACTATTTGTCAGTTGGAATGGGCTTTTCGAACAACTTAGAATTTAGAAATTGTTATAAAACAAAGTGGTTCATAAGACAATTAAAAATTCATTAATCCTCTTAAGGTATTTATTTTCAATTTACAGTACTTGGGAAATTTAAATCCCTTTTATAAATTCATATAATTCTACTTTTTTATTCTTTCTACTATTAATTTAATAACTTAAAATTACACCATATACAATTAACCTTACTTTTTATAACGTAATCCTAAATTCTTCATCTAATCTTCCTCCAGCTTTCCTGCCTTATCTCAATCGTCTTACCATCTACCAGCTTATCTGAAACAGCAATTTAACGCAGTTCATTTCATTCATTACCATGCATAATAATTAATAAAATATGTATAATTAAAAACATGTCTGTATGGGTAGGGATGTTGCCCCTCTGTGGGCCCCCGCACTCATCCCATATATAAGTAAACATTAACCTTGTTGCTAGTGCACTTAAGGCACTACTGTGAGGTTTAACCTCCTGAATATAACCTTTCGGTCATAACTGAACTGTACTAGGGGTAGCTAGCCCTCTAGTCATCGAGTACTCGGATCCCATGAATAATTTTGTCAAGGTTAAAGCTACTAAAAACTTATAAAACATGCTATGCAATTATTATACATGATAAATGAAATTGAATGAAACTGCTACCTGATTAAATCCTTACTCCTGTACTGGCTTCTTTCCTCCTATGTGTCTCAAGGATATCCAATCCCACTATTTCTCGTATAATTACATATAAATAATAAATTAATATATATATTAACCTATAATAATTCTGCGGCTCTCACTTCCTAAGGTATTACTTATAACTCTACCCCTTTCTTATCTTTAATATAATTAAATCTTAGTTTATAACTTAACTGCTAATCACACAATCTTCAACAGAATTAATCAGAAAATTCATTTCTTAAATAACATCGTTAATTACCAATTTCATCAAGCAATTATAATCTTACAACATAATAGAGCTAAGTAACAACTTTAATTCAATTAAAACTAAAACTTCTAACTATACGAACTTATTTATTCCATACTTTATAATACAAGTTATTAATCTTTCCTCTCCTTTAGGGTCCATTTATTACTAGACATAACTTACATAACTCAATTACCAAACAACTCAAAGAACAATCATCAATTCACACCTCGCATCAAGTTAAACTTCATTTTTACTAAACTAACATCGCAAACTAAAGCCATTATTTTCTTGAACTCAATACACCACCTTTTCCTCTTATTTAGGATTCAATTACAGGATCAACCATTATAATGCCCATTATGTTATCCACTCCTTGACCTTAAAATATTCGACATTCAAAGTATTATGTTACTATATTTAGCTTGATTAAATCATTATCAATTCTTTAATATCATAATTAAATTGTTTAAATAATTTCTTGCCATTTTACAGTAACATTAAGGTAATTATCATTAAAAGCTTCACTGAACTTTTCTCAAAGCATTCAGTTCAATTGCACAAACCAGAATTCAATCAATAACATGACTATCCCAATTATATCTCACACTATCAATTCATTTTCACCACCACGCTTAATCTCAACCAATATTAAATAGATAGATATCAGATTATCCCAACTACTTCTTAATTCCTAACTAAATAATTAGTCACACCATTGTCAATCAACATTGCACAACTATAAATTACTATACACACAACATAATCATAAAAGCATCTTTATTATTTTAAATTAACTTACATTGCCTATTAACCCCTTATTTTTGTAGTTCAATTTATTTTCTAAAACTCTTAGTAAATCACTAATCAAGTTTCTGCTTCCTAACTAAATCCTTCCTTAGTTCACAATCTTTGAAATAATGCTATAAAAGAACTTAACTCTTAACCACATATGTGGTTCATCAAATTCCTATCCATTCCTTCTTCAATTGTGACATTAATTCAATCTAATAACACCACCGCTAAACCAACCATTTCAGCATTTCAATTCAAGGCATACTTCAAACCAAAATCCAATAAAATCCAAGAATAGCTAATTCACTTCACATTCCATTAAATTCATTCCTATTAAACTAAGAAACTAGGTTGCTAAGATCTAAAATTACAACAACCATCAATGACACTTCCTACTCCCCTTTTTATTCAATTAATCACCATAACACATTTTTTTTCTCTTCTTCTAAGCAAACTTGTCAGTCCAGAGCAACAAGAAGAAAGATAAATAAACAATTAACCATTACAACAGAGCAACTAGACATTGAACTCAGCCAACACCAAGCATCCACAATAGTATATATATTCCTTGCACAAACTCACGGCCAGGGCAGCAATCAGAAGGAAATAAAATTAAACAATTACCATCAAACATCAACAATCATCTATTATATCAATCAACACCAAGCCAACAACCCAGACATGCAATTTAATTAACCAAAACTCTCAAAACCTTCCCTCAACCCTTCGGCCAGAACAGAATAGGGACAGGGAGGAAGAACAAAATTTCAATCTCATTCATTTCACCTCCAATACACTCATCTCAGCTTCCAATTCATCCATATATGTTGCTTCAAAAATTTTCCCCTCTCAGCCCAACGAATTCAACGAAACAGGGAAGAAGAAGAAATTGCTCAAAAATTCCTTGAGCTTCAATAATCCACATTCAAGGCAACAAACATGCTTAAACTTACTCCTATTGATGTTTAATCAAGCTTTAAAACAAGAAACATCCGAAAATCCCCAAATGTAGCGTCGGATGAACAGTAACGACGGAACAATTTGAGCAAATCCGAGCCTATTTCAACTTCCTTCCCAAAATCATCACTCCAACAACCAAGAACAAGGTCCAAGCAACATTTCTATAATTTCAGAAACGTCAAAAACATCTCAAAAATTCATATAATCTTCCCCCCATTCACTCAAAATCAGCCCGAAATGGAGAAGAAACAAGAAGGGAGAGCTTACCTAAACTTGTTCCAAGCTTCCTCGAGCTTCTTCCACCGTCAGCCGTCGCCGTTCGCCGTCGTCTGAGCCGGTCGCCGCTGGACGCCAAAGAACAGAGGGAGAAGAGAGTGAAGTCGGGTTGAGGGAGGAAGTGTTTATTGTTTTTCAAGTGTGTATGTATGTGTATTTGATTTGGGGAGGCAGAAAGAAAAAGGAAATAGAGAGAAACAAATATTTGGGGACACGTGTGTGGCTAGTATTTAAAGAGGAATGTGATATTTTGTTTTTATGGGTATTTTACTATCTTGCCCTTCCCTTTATAATTGAAGATATTTTCAACTAGGGGCAGATATTGTCTTTTTCATTTCCTATTTTCTCTTTTTCTCTTAAATCATGATTTTATTTATCATTATCATTTAGAAATAGACCTAAATCTGTTCCCAAAATAATTTTTCTAGATATACTTTGATTTTTAAATTTATTTATAAGACTTTTTAATTAATAACCAACACTCCAAGATTCTAAATATTCCTTTATTTAAATTTATCCTCTAACTATTTTCCCTGAGCTACTAAAGAAAATAAACTTTAAAAATTATTAAAAATATACCTAGCCTCATAAATTTATTTATAAGGCTTTTTAATTTCTAAATATATTTCTAAAATCTCAACTATACCCTTGTTATCCCTTTTTCTCCAAATTACATTTTATCTTCTAATTAATTCTTCTTTGTTTCTTAAATAAAATAAGCCTTAAAATTATTAAAAATACCTAAAACATCATAAATTTATTTTTAATGCTTTTTGATATTTTAATAATATTTCCTAAATTTTAAATAATTCTTTATTTTCTCTTTTTCTAAAATTTGGGATGTTGCATACATGTCTGATCTTGAAACCTATGACTCTTATTTTTCTTCCCTACCCTCTGTTCATTCTTTTTCTTCCTTAGGTGATGACGTATATGACCTTGACTCACATGTAGTTGAGTGTCTACTTTCTGTCCCTTTAGATTTTTCTTTGATTGATAATGATAATGCTAATCTGGATATGAGCTCCAGTAACCCTTCTTTGATGAGTGATGACATTTCTTTGGAAGATGGTAGTTTTCTCAATGTTGCAGGTCATAAGTTGGCTGAAGAATGTGAATTTGAGGTTGAAAGCCAAGAGTTGGCCGATTTGAGCTCAAAGGGTATAGCCCTCACCCCAACCAAATCCACTTCACACTTGACCCTCTTTGGACCGGATCACCATGTGGTAAAAGGGCCACCTTCTAAACCCTCTTCCCTTGATTCTAATCCTAGACCTAGGATTTCTTCCCACACGCCTAGATATTTGAATGATCTTGTTGCAAGTTGTGATGTAGGTGTTGTGGATGACATTTTCCTAAGGCAAGTCACTGTAATAGATCAACCAAGTGTTGATTCAACTCTTGGGAAGACCAACGCACAAGTGGTAGAGTCCATTAAACCTAGTCCACCTCTTCCAATTGGGTCTACAAAGGGGAGTTCTTCTTTCACTTTAACTCTTCCTACTCTTGTTCCCTCTATTTTGGAACCACCCACTTTGGAACAAAAGCCTTTACCAAGCAATCTTAAATATGCTTTTCTTGCTTCCAATTACAAATTGCCGGTTATTATCTCTAATACCTTGAGTGCAATTAAGGAAGTTAAATTGTTTAATGTTTTGAAGAAATATAGTAAGGCTTTAGGTTGGACATTGGCTGATATTCCGGGTATGAACCCCACTATTTACACCCATTGGATTTTACTAAAAGATGATTCTACACCTCTTAGGAAACCTCAAAGGAGGCTTAACCCCCTCATTTTGGATGTGGTCAAAAAGGAGGTCACAAAACTCCTAAGTGTCGACATCATATATCCAATTTTGGATAGTGAGTAGCTTTCGTTGATCCAAGTGGTGCCTAAGAAGTCCCGAATCACAGTTTTGAAAAATGAAAACAATGATCACGCCGGCAATGCTAACTTGGTTGCCGACCACTTAAGCAGACTCCCCGAGAACACTAGGGGAGTAGATCTTTATAACCTAGTTTGTGATAATTTTCCTGATTTCTCTTTGTGTGTGATTAATGTTGAGGTGCCTTGGTATGCTTCTTTAGTTAATTATCTTGTTTGTGCCATCACCCCGGAAGATTTGTCTCTTTTTTAGGTGCAAAAGCTAAATAGAGAGGCCCAACACTATGTTTGGGATCAACCACACCTATGGAGACTCTGCAATGATCAAGTCATCTAGAGATGTGTGCCGGAATCCGAGTCCCTCGACATTCTTTCCGCTTGCCACTCGATGGTGTGTTCTGGACATTATAGTTCTAGGAAAACCGCTAGGAGGGTCTTAGATGCCGGTTTCTATTGGCCTACACTTTTCTAAGATGCCTATTCCTTTTGTAAATCCTGTAATAAGTGCCAAAAATTTGGGGGGAGTGTGACGAAAAGACATGAGATGGCCCAACAACCCATCCTAGTTTGTGAGATTTTTGACATTTGGGGGAAGACTTTATCGGACATTTCCCACCTTCTTTCGGTTTCACTTATATCCCACTTACCGTAGATTATGTTTCTAGGTGGGTAGAAGCTATCCCAACCCAAAAGGATGATGCACCCACGGTCTCCAAGTTTCTCAAGTCCAACATCTTTAGTAGATTTGGAGTACCAAGAGGTCTCATAAGTGATCAAGGAACCCACTTTTGCAACAAGCTTCTTGATGACTTGCTTGCTAAGTATGGGGTGTCTCACAAAGTGTCTAGCCCATACCATCCCCAAACCAATGGCCAAGCGGAGGTGTCAAACAGGGATATAAAGCATATTCTTGAGAAAATTGTGAAGCCATCAAGAAAGGATTGGAGTGATCGACTTGAAGATGCATTGTGGACATATCGGACTGCATTCAAGACACCCCTAGGCATGTCTCCATACTGGTTGGTTTTTGGTAAAGCTTGTCATTTGCCAGTTGAGTTGGAACACAAGTCCTATTGGGCTGTGAAACTATGCAATATGGAGTTGGATGCCGCCAAAAATGAAAGATGCCTTCAATTGCAAGAGCTTGATGAGTTGCGCCTTCAGGCATATGAGAGCTCAAGGCTCTACAATGAAAAGACCAAGTTGATCCATGATGGCAAGATCTTCAACCGCAGCTTCAAAGTGGGGGACCAAGTTCTTATGTAACAAGCCCGCTTCCGCTATGGTCATCGGAAGCTCACATCAAATTGGTTCCAGCAGTACAAAGTAACAAAAGGTCAATAAGTATGGAATGGTGGAGCTCATTGAAGAGGAGACTGGGAAAGAATTTGTGTCAAATGGGCATCTCCTCAAACTCTACCATAGACCGGTTGCAAAGCCTCCTTGAGGCCAGGTTGCTTCTTCTCTTTGTCTTATTTACTTTCATGCATTTTGGACTGGCTGGTTGATATTTTATTGTCATTGCATTGAACAAGTGTGGGGGAGGGAGCATTCTAGTAGGAAGTAGAAATTAGGACTTTTTCATTCAATAAAACACCCTATGCCATTGAAACTTTCTATCATTTTCACTTGTGATATGCATTTGTCCTGTGATTTGCGTTTTTCAAACATGCCTACTATTGATTGCACTTGTCTCTTTTTCTCTCTCCTTATGTTTAGGGACGTGTTGTGCCCCAATCTTACGATTGGACTTCACAACTTTCCTGTTCATAGGGATAAGTCAATTGGTAGTTTGGTGATTTTTTAACATTGAGGACAATGTAAATTTCAGGTGTAGGGGAGGGGACTAGGTAGTCTTGCTGCTTGATCTATTGATTTTATCATGTTATGCCACGTTAGAGGTAATTTTTTAAAAAATTTTGTCAACTTTTCAAAACCAAGGTAGATTTTGCTCCTTAGTCTTTTACTATGATGGAGGGTCGCATTCATTACAATGGAGGATCTAGTTGCATTTTCTACCCATTTTTTTTAAAAAAGCTTGTTTTTGAAAACCTAGTGTAGCAACAATTTTTGAAAACTATGGAGCAAGAATGGACCTTACCCTTTTGATCAAATGGGCTTCATGAGCGATGGGAAGAATTCAAAGAATTATGCATTTTAGCCTTTCAATTTTCAAAAGCTGGTGATGAGTTATTCTCAAGCATATGCATTGTGTTAATTGGCCTTGCAATTGGATTTTTCATTGGCAATTGAGGTTAACCTTGTCGTGAGATTTTTGGGCCTATTTTCATTTCAAGAGTGTATACTTGCTTGATCATCCAATTTCTAGAACTTGTCTATACTCTTTGTCGAAGCTAGAATTGCATTCATGCATGAAGATGATTTAGGCATTCATTTTATCACCCTCTATTCCCAAACACAAACCCACAATATGTCATTTTCCATTGTTCACCCATTTTGAGCCATTCCTTGGTTGTAATGCATTAATGTGAATGTTGTGATGAGGCATTGAGTTTGAGCCACTTTTTTTTGTTATTAATTCCATGTATATATTGGAAAGAAAAGCAAATAAAAAAAAGAGTGCATAAAAAAAAGAAGAAGAAAAAGAGAGAGAGAAAAAAGAGGAAATAAAGTTTGAAGAATAAGGCATTTCTTGATGTGGCATCATTATTGTTGAAATTATGCTCTCATGTGCTGTGTACTCCAATAGTGACATTGAATTGCATTGCAACCTTTCCTTGCCATAACAAGCAATCCATCTTGTCTCTTCCATCATTTCAACCCTACAAGTCCTTTTGATTCATACATGATTGTATGCATGGGTGGAGATATTACAGTAGTTACAAGCTTATGACAAATTGTTGTTTAAGCAAGTTTAGTGTGAAAAATCCCACATGAGGTGAGTAGAGCAAAACACTATTATCTTGAGAGTCCTCTTTGCCGTTGCGTCATCCAATTGCTTTGCCAATTCTCCCTTTGCAGATTCTTGATTTTGATTCATGCTTGCTTGAGGTTATTGTTTGGTTAAAACCATTCTTTTTTGAATTGTACCCTTTGTCCAAGAGTACAAAGGTCTAAGTATGGGGGAAATGATTGCACCATATTTTTATACAATTTTCATGATTAAAATCATTGGATTACTGCACATTCTTGGGATAATTGCACCTAATTAGGATGAATTTTGACTCTTGCACACCTTGTTGGGATTTGTACTGATCCAGGGCAATTTGGGCGTAATTAGCATGATTTAATTATTATCCAATTCTCTAGGACATTTGATGCTACCTTTAGTTCATATTTTTGTGCAGATCATAGAAGAAGAAGGCCAATTAAGAAGACAAAGAATTCTACACCTTGCCGTGGCCTCACCACGGCGAGACCCACAGCGAGATCCTCTGTTCCTGCATGCTTTCTGGATCTCACCGTGGGCTCCCATGGCGAGCCCTATGATGAGGGACCCTTGTTCCTGTGTCCTCTCTGTCCCTTGCCGTGGCCTCCCACAGTGACGCCCACGGTGAGGTCCCAAAATTGTCACCCTCTCTACCCCTCGCCATGGCCTCCCACAGCGAGGCACACGGTGAGACCCCGATATCAGCTAAAATTTTGACGCATTTTTAAGGTTTCTTATGGGGTATATATAGCATCCAACACCCCAACCTTCATTTTCTAAGCCTCCTCTGCTCAAAAATAGGTTCCTCTGCCAGGGTTTCCCTCTCCATCTTAATTCCTCACTCAAATCTTCATCTTCCCACTCAACCTCACCTCCTCTCTTACTGATTTTCTTGTTCTTTCCTCTTCCACCTTCCATCCCTTCACCATTTCTTCCTCATATCCTTTCAGTTTCATCCAGCCATGATGTCTACATTTGGGAGAGTGCTTGAGCTTGAAATTTCATCAATGAGAGGCTAGAAGTTTGGTGCTTTGGTGGTGTGAAGGTGGCTCTTGCTTCAATGGGCAAAATAGGGGTTATTTGTTTTCTCATACTCTTTTCCTTATGTATTGAGTTTTGTGGTTGCATTTCTCTTGTATATTTGGATTGGAGACATGATTTTCCTTTTCCATTGTTTATGAATTGGAATATTTGTGTTGGATATTGAGTTATGTTAATTGAATGATATGTATGTTCAAATTTCCTATTGGATTTGTGATGCTATGTGATTTTTAGTGGTTGCTAGATTGTGTGGCTTAATTTATCCAATTGAATGTTGTGGTTGCACATTCTTGAGAGGAATCGGTTTTCAAAACTCAAGTTCCAACACACACCAAGTGGAGCTTAACTCTAACCCTAAGTAATGGCTATGAAAGCGGTTGCTTGATTTGTCATTATTTAGGGCTAGTGGACCCCTAGTGGTTGCTTGGGGATTTTTCAATTATACTTGGTGAATCTTTTAACTCCCAATATCAAAGTTAATGAAGCGTGAGAACCACCGAAACACTACCAAAGCCCATTTTATAAAATCACCCTTAATCCAAACTCTTTTAAGTCATTAATCTAAAATACCAAAAACAAGTAATTGCATTTGTCAATAGTTTTAGTAAATGAATTTTCAAACCAAAACCCTCATGCCTTTTATTGTTTTAATTGCATTTAGCTAGTTTAGGTAGGTTAAAAGACTCCTAAAGTGAAATGACCTGGGGTTGCAACCTGTATTGTAATCCTTGGATTAAATCTTGATTTTAACCCTCAAGGCGCATTAGGAAAAGGTTAAATCAAATGGAAATTGGCTCATATGAGGTATGTGTATGTTCACTTGTGGCACATTTGTTAGGTGAAAATTGTTATTGCAATTGCGCCAATATTGTGGCATGCAATTGATAAAATTTGTTAGGTTATATGTTAAATTTGATTGTGGTGGAATGAACAAGGATTTGGGGAACTTTGAAATTGTTATTTGCAATTGAGCCATTACTGTGGCATACTACTGATGAAATCATTGTGATTAAATTGCCAATTTTTCAAGAAAACACTCATATATAGGCATATTGTTGCATTTGATGGATTGGTTGGTTTTAGTGCCCTTGAACTGTGGCTCAGCCCCTTCACATGATATGGTTCCTCGACGGCCATCGAATAAACCTTTTGAGATTTCCGACATTTGCAACCGATTCTTGGTGGTTCTATCAGGTATTGGTGATCTGTCTCTTCAGAAGCATTTGAATCACATGTTATGGTGATTTGTCTCTTTGGAGGCATTTGGATCCCATACATTTATAATCTACCTCTTTGGAGGCATGTGGATCACATTTTTGAATGATCTGTCTCTCTCGAGGTGTTTGGATAACATTTTGGACAATAATTGGTTTTCAAATTAATAATGCTTTGGCATACTTGATGCTTTCTGGCTTCATCATTTAAATTGTATCAAATCATTGTTTCTATGAATATCTGTTACTGCTATTGGCCCACATAACTGTACATTTATTCAGACATACACTGTACTTGTATGACAGTATGAGAAGCATAAGTGTTCTGGGACTTTGTCTCATTGATTGCTATTCATTTTTTTGTTCTGAATACAATGTTAGACGGGAGGGCAAAGAGCTGGACGGAACTCGTCGACTGTGAGGTCTCTTAGGTTATTTCTATTAATATATTTATTGCTAACCACTAGGCTAGGCATGCATGCATGTTTGCTTTCGCATTTTCATATTTTGTTATGGATTACTATGTGGTAACATTTGCTTAGACTGGTCCTTTTTGGTAAATTGTTGCCAGGGGCATGGTGGTAAATTTTATATTTTGGAACTATGTTTTATGGTGTGCTTTTGATCCTTGGATATTGTGGGATCTCAGTAAGTGTACTGGGCTTTGGCCTTATGTTGATTGAGCCAATAGCTCTTTTATTGATGATTACCTATTTGGGTCTGATCCACTTCTGGTCATTGGTGAGTTGTGGATTTTACGATTGTTATCGTATATTTAAATTTGTTTCACATTCATGTGAGCCCGAGTGTCTGGAAGGCATTCCTCATCAGAATGTTGGCCTTGGGATTCTCTTGGTGTTTTATTTGTAAAGTACGTTGTGGATTTTAATTGCGGTTAAATTACAAAGTTGTGTAGTAGGAAATTGTTTTACTACCATTGTGTTAGTATGTGTTTTGTGGGTTTTGTACAAAAGGGCATAACCTTATTCTATGACTTGTTTTAAATTACCATGTTAGACATGCCCTTTTCTAACATGGTAGACTTAATTGTGAAGACTATCTTTTCTAACTATGTTAGGGTCCTTTCTAACATAATTAGACTAAACTATTTATTACAGTGAATTTGTAATAACCATGTTAGTTGTCATCCTTTTCTAACTTGATTAACTCTTTTAAAAGATTACTTAGTCTTTTATTATCCATTACAGGGTATTTGAAATAGTTTAGAAACTTCCTTTTCCATCATTGATAAACGGTTTTCAATAATCATCTTGTTTGATAATAACTATGATAGGTTGTTTTCAATCATAGTTAGGTTTTGTGGCCACCTCTTATATAACTATGATAGACCTTTGTGTTTTAGTATTTTATTTTCTATCGTAGTTAATGCTTAACTAATTGGCTAACCTCTTTAATAACTATGATAGATTCTTTGCTATCATAGTTATGTTTTGAAAGTAATAATCTTCGTTTCTAACTATGATATCTATATTAGACTTATCAACTCTTTTCTTCTATCATAGTTAGCGTCATGTAAATATTAAATGGTGGTTTTGGCCTTAAAACTTGGTTTCAAATTAGATTAATAAGAAGGATTTAACATTAGTAATCCAATATCCAAAGTTGATGATCTATTATATGAATTTAGGTAGATATTAGGAAAGAATAAATAATGATACAAATATAATTTTTACACCATATATACTGAAGAGACATTGTTTAGTGGTAAGTCTCTTAAGCAAAGGACGAATCCCACCCCTACACTTCCATATAACTGTTTGACCATCCTACATTTAATGAAAAAAAAACTCATGACTACTGACAGGTGGCTGGGTGGCCGGCGGCAAGCGAGACCCTACCGGTGGAGGCTGGAACTCCTACTACCAGTGGGTGTGGGTCCTTCTTTATTTAAAAAATAATTTTGTTCGGGAGCATTTTGGTCTTTTCTTTTAAATTTGTAAAAGACAGTTAGGTCAGTGTCACGTTATGGCCTTTTTTGAAATTTACTGTATCTAATTGTCCTTTGCATATTTTAAAAATCTATTTCTAGAATTTTCCCCAAAATCAATAAAGTTAAGTGAAATCAAGGAAACACTAAAAAAACATACAGTCGTTAATTATTTGTTCAAAAGCTATTTTTATGGTTTAATAGCCTATAGTTAATTCATTTTAGCCTTCTACACCTAGTTATCTTCGAATCCTCAAATCAGAAATTAGAGAGAGTGAGGGCTTAGTAACCATGGGGAAGAAGTGGGATCGAAGGAGAATAGGTGAAGGAAGATAGAGTCTCACCTACATGCAATCTTGATTATGGACTAAGTCTCACCTACATGTAATCTTGATTATGGACCAAGGTAAGTCCGTTAACCACCCTTTCTTCCATTCTTATTTCATTAATCTGGGATGTTTTGTGGAGGAAGATGATGTTTAAGATCTAATTTTAGAGAGAGAAAATGATGAAAGATGTGATCTAACCATAGGATCATGCTTAGTCATTGTATAAGACTTGTAGTAGATAGCTTCACCACATGCATGCATAGTAATTTATGGGAGTTGAGGAAGTGTGATTGAATCTGGGAATTTCTGTTTTAATGTTATAAGAATGACACTGCTCAAAACTTTTAGAGGGATTTCGAAATGCTCAAATATTAGGAAGTATAATGGGTATAAATGTTATGTGGGTGTATAATACAAGAGTGTTTGTGCATGCGCTTCGAATTTGTAGCCTAAAAGCTAAACCACCCACGGTTTTATGCCCACTTGTATGTTCTAAAAGTGATGTATAAGTGGTATAATTTATCATAATATTTAAAGCCTGCATATGTTAGTTGGTAATCTGGAAGGAATTTATGAAATTTAAAGGTGATGCTGTCCGAAATTTGTTTAGGCTACTGTACATAAAAGTTAATGGATATATGTTGTGTGTGTGTATATAAGATCGGTATGGAGGGTAACCATGGTAGATGTTGTACAATTATATTATGGTTAGGCGCTGTTTCTAAGGACATCTAAATGAGGTCAAATCTGGAAAATTTCATTTCATATATAAAATATGTCATAAGTATGAAAAGAGAATCAAGTGCTAAAATGCGGTGATAGTTGTGTTATTTGAGTTCCATTTGAATTACATGATGAGGCCATGAGTTACATTATTGTAGACATAATCCTATGAGAGTATAAGTTACATGATCCTATGAGACCATAGGTTATGTTATTATCAAGGTTATTAATCCCGGACTGGCATCTAGACCGGTGGAGGCAATGGGTCAAGGGTCAGTGGATCAGCTCGAAGTCAACTCGGGAATCAGACCGGTGAGAAATAAAAAAAATTAAAAAATAATTTAAATGTTAAATTTATCATCATATTATCCAAATATTCAATGGCGATTCAATACCTTAAATTATTAATAAAATAATCATATTTTATCCAATATTCTTTACAATCTCTTTGACATTTTAACTCAATACACTACCACAGAAAACACCTATAGCGGCGCTTTTTTGACCCCTATAGCGGCGCTTTTGAAGTGCCGCTATAGCTAGCGCCGCAATAGGTCAGGTGACCTATAGCGGCGCTTATAAAGCGCCGCTATAGGTGACCATATAGCGGCGCTTAATTACCCAAAAGCGCCGCTATAGGTCATGTTTTAATTAAATTTTATTAAAACTGAAAAGGCCTATACCGTCGCTTTTTGTAAAAAGCGCCGCTATAGGTCATGTTTTAATTAAATTTTATTAAAACTGAAAAGGCCTATACCGGCGCTTTTTGTAAAAAGCGCCGGTATAGGCCTCTCTATAGCGGCGCTTTTCGTAAAAAGCGCCGCTATAGGTTATATTTTTTTAAAAATATACAATTTGTATTTTAATTCACACCCACCTGCATCATTGCAAAAATTCCAGCAATTCTATACAATTTCAGGCAGTCCATATACACCAGTAATTCTATACAATTTGTTTTTAGGGGCCATAAATATTTGCTAATTATACTCCAACTATCAAATACAACAATTATACAAGTAAAGGAGTAAGTGTATCTCAAGAATTAAATGAACAAGGTAACATATACTACCAGTTTCCCCCTGCCACGTATCAATAAGTCAATGTCATTTTCTTCTCAATGTAATTTGTTCTTGCCTCCATTGTAATTTGAACTTATGTGAGGCAGAGAAGAAGCAACGAATTCTAAGATAAATAAAAAAATTTCGGAAGAAAATAATTAAAAGTAGCAAAGCAGGTGAAGAAACTCACATGTATCGGTGGAGGAGGGAGAACCAGCGACGGAGGAGGGAGCAACGGCGGCGGAGGAGTGAGAACCCGTGGCGGAGGAGAGAGCAACGGCGGCGGACGACTGAGCAACGGCGCGAAGCGTCTCTAATAAGAGAACGGCGAGTCGGATCTTGGGGTTACAAGGAGGGAGTTAACGGCAGCGACTTAAGGAGCGACGGTGGCGGAGGAGGCTACAACAGCGCGGTGGACTCGGGAAAGAATAAAAGAGTAAGGAGGAGGGAGAAAGAACAAAAAAGAAGACAGACACGGGAGGGAGAATGGGGGTTATATTAAAGACTATAACCCCTATACCGGCGCTTTCTTTAAAAAGCGTCGGTATAGGGGGGTTCCAAATTTTTGGAGGGAAATTTCCCTCCAATTTTTGGCCCCCTATACCGGCGCTTTTTTCAAAAAGCGCCGGTATAGCTATTAGTATTTACATTTTAATTTTAAATTATTATTTTAATTATTATAAAAAAAACGAAGAAGATTATTTAAAATTAAATAAAGCCTATACCGGCGCTTTTTTAAAAAGCGCCGGTATAGGTATTATTGCTTCTTTTTAATATTAATTTATTTTTTTGATTATTATAATGATTTAATTTGAAAAAAATACGAATATTTTATTCATTTCTTTCTTTTTAACATTTAATATTTAGTCTTAAATTCTTATAACAATTATTAATTATTATTTTCTATTTAAAAATCAAAAAATGTAATTTTTTATTAGAAAATAATATTAATTAGTATATCAACCTATACCGGCGCTTTCTTTAAAAAGCGCCGGTATAGGGGGTCCGAAATTTTTGGAGGGAAATTTCCCTCCAATTTTTGGCCCCCTATACCGGCGCTTTTTTAAAAAGCGCCGGTATAGGTATTATTGCTTATTTTTAATATTAATTTATTTATTTTATTATTATAATGATTTAATTTGAAAAAAATACGAATATTTTATTCATTTCTTTCTTTTTAATATTTAATATTTAGTCTTAAATTCTTATAACAATTATTAATTATTATTTCCTATTTAAAATTCAAAAAATGTAATTTTTTATTAAAAAATAATATTAATTAGTATATCAGCCTATACCGGCACTTTCTTTAAAAAGCGCCGGTATAGGGGGTCCGAAATTTTTGGAGGGAAATTTCCCTCCAAATTTCTGGGCCTATACCGGCGCTTCTCCGATAAAGCGCCGGTATATGTATAATAAAATAAATATTTTTTATTTATTTTATTATGTAATATTTATTATTAAATTATTATTATTTTAATAATTATTAAAAATTGAAACGGAATTAAGCCTATACCGGCGCTTAGTCAAAAAGCGTCGGTATAGGTATTTAAAAAATAAAAAAAAACCAAAATGACTCACAACCCTATACCGGCGCTTTTTATATAAGCGCTGGTATAGGGTTTTTTGATTAAAAAATAAAAAGTAAATGGTGAACCAAAACCCTATACCGGCGCTTTTTGTAAAAAGTGCCGGTATAGGCTTCACTCTATTCCGGCGCTTTTCTTATGAAGCGTCGGTATAGGCCCCATACGTATCAATACCGGCGCTTTTTACTCTAAGCGCCGGTATTGTTGCGTCGCGATAGCACACTTTTGTAGTAGTGATAGCTTCAATCTATTATTCATTGATATTGGAGTCATTAAGCACAAAATAATCTTCCTAAGAAAATTTTTAAAAGATAAATGTTAACAAAATATCCCCACCAATAATTTTTTTAATCACTAAACTAATAGTCATTAATATCAAAATTATCATTAAAATTAAAAAAGCACAAATTATGTCATTTATAACACCATTTTTGTTTAAAAATATGCAATCCAGGTCAACCCAGCAACTCGCCAGGTTGCCCTCGGGTTAGTCCGGGTTTTCCTGGGTCACACCAGGTTGCCACTTGCCCGGGTTTGATTACGTAAGTTATTATAGACAAATCATGAGACCATAAGTTATACCTATTATTTACAAGATGACCAACGTGACCATGAGTTAAATTTATTATTTCAAGATTCTTATATTATGAGATCATGAATTATGTGCATTTTAGATTAATTCTAATTTGAGCACCAATTAGTAGCAGAATCGATACCTGCAAGGTTTATTTATGGTGATTTATTTACATGCTTTATAAATTTTATATAATAATGGATATGATGAGCTATTACTGATATTCTTTGAATCTCATCATTTTTCCTAACATTTTTCAGTTTAGATTCTTAGGAGAAGTTAGTTAAGGAGGAAGAAATGTAGCAGTGTATCTAACACCTTAGTTATAGTAATTTAAATTATTTGTGCTTGAGAGAATAATTCAATTTATATTATTATTATTTATGTTGTCTTATTCCTCTATAAGGAGGTTCGATCACAAGTACAGGTATAAGGCAATCAACCAAGATAGTCTTGTTATTATTATTAATAATTAGTTATTAGTTATTCTTATGTTAGATATATTATTATTTATGTATGAGAATATTAGGATTAAAGGTACTTTTAACTCCCCAAACACTATCAGATAAGTTTAAGGATTGAACCTGGCTACTTTTATTGATTTATTAACCACTTAAGATTTTACAATTTATTTAATTTATCCAAAAAGCTCATTTCTTCAAAGTATTATTTTTACTAAAGTTTTGAAAATAAAAGTTTTAGTTTATTCACATTTTTGGGCTTCTGAAATTTACAAGTGGTTTTAAATTAATTAAACAAGTGTTGGTTTAGTAGTGTTGCAATTAGCATTTGGGAGTTTTTTTTCAATATTTAAAATTTCAATGTCATTAAACGAAGACGAGGCGTGTCACAAACAACACATAAACCTGCGCATGAGACTAAAAATAAAGACGACATTTTGAGACCAAGTAGGATATTAAATAAGAAAACGTTCAAAAAGCATTATATAAATTTTCTCCTCATTGTTATATCTTATTTACCCAAAAACAATAATCAATTTAATTATGATTGTGATCGTGTTATAATTTAAAGTAACAGAACATATTTAGCTTTCTTGATGAGCAATGGCGGTTCCTTGTGATGATTCGAGTGGACCAAGCCTCGAATAAATACTCCAACGCATGACTCAAACACAAGGATTAAATTAAGGTACTCTAATGGTAATTAAGTTTAAAATACAACAAATTATAGTTAGATGAAACTAATAAAAATGTATGAATAATTGTGCAGTACTAAATTACCTAGAGCAGTAAATTAGTAAACAGTATCTGTTAGATTTTGGACTCGTCCTTGATGGATTGAGATATTAAATGAAGTTATTTGGTCGAATTAAATTATATTAAACTAATTAGTACAGGTTTCAAGGCATACCTAAAGTGTGAATGACTTGCCTATGTGCCCACGCGAATCAAATTACAATGATGGACAATTGTATACTTTCTCGGTTTCTAAATATAGGACTTCTTTGGAGATATATACATGAGTTTATTCCTAAATATAAGTCTTATTTATAACTTTACTCAACATTCTCCTAAATTATCCCTATTGATATTTCTCATAATAAACAAGCAAGAGATGGAGGATGGAAATAAAGGTAAAATGTTAGGGTATTTTGATAATATCATGTGATTTTAATTAAATTAACTAACATTTTTAATCTGATCAAATTAGGTAAATGAATCTTATATTTCGGAACGGAAGGAGTGCTACATAACAAATTCACCACGCAGATAGGAGGAGAAGAGAGAGTTTTCTACAAAGAGAAACTAGAGAGCAATTGATGTATATCAACTATCAAGTGCCAACTAAAACATACACACGGTTCCTGTATGCTCTCCCCACATAACCCATGTTCAGAGTTAATTGTTCCCTCCTTCCAAGAATTTTTAATAAAATGGGTATACCTTATATAATTGCCCCCAACTTCTACTTATTCACATTATGCAGGAGCCACGATGGAAAAAATGAGAAATCTGACAAGATATTTTGGCTAAAGCTATAAGCACCACATCCTTTACTAAAAAACGTACATATATAAGGTCATTGCTAGGAAAGATACCATACGAGTTATACAAAAGAAAGAAGCCAAAACTAGCTCATCTATATGTCTTCCGATGCAAAGTGCTTCAAACACAACAACGAAAAATTGGCAAATTGATGCCGAGTCTAATGAAAATTTATTTCTTGGTTATTATAATAAAAATAAAGGTTGAAGAGTATTTAATAGGTGTACTTTTGTGTTGTTGAAGAATCTATATGTTGTGTTTACTGAATATGAGCCTCAAAGAAAATGTTGATGATGAAGATAAGTTTAATAACATGACTAAACTAGTTTATTTTACTTATAAGTTAACATATAAGCTAATACTCTCCGGTCCTAAATATAGGACTTGATGACCTATTTAACTAATTTGATTAAATTAAGGATGTTAGTTATATTAGTAAATATGATGTATTTTTTCTAAAACACCGCAACCATATTCTCTTATTCCTTCTTTATCTCTTACTTGATTATTGTTGGAGGAGCATCAATTAGGAAACTTTGGGAAAAAGTTGACCAAAAATTAGAATTAAGTCTTGCATTTAAGACCAAAACTAACTCCTCAAATAGGTCCAATATTTAGGATTCGAGGAAATAATACACAAAATATATTATGATTAAATGGCTTATTTAACTTCAATAATCTCTCCAAAAAAAAAGTCAACTAGGTCTTAATTTAGAAATGAAGGAAGTAATAAATATGAGGTTATTGAAGTTAATGAAGAAAATGATCAACAAAATATACTACAACCTATAGCTTTGGATATAATAAGAATCATCTTCTAGACCAAGTAATATATGTGATGTAAGTGAAGGCGTAAAAACAAGAAGCAAAGTGTATAATGAAGTAATTTTTTTTTTTTTACCTTCACATATGAAAGTGAACTTTCTTGTGTTGAGGAGGCTTTATTTGATTATTGTTTGATTGTAGCAATGCATGAAGAATAAATTAGTTTGAAATGAATCAAGTATGGGGATTTGTACCAAGGCCAAAGGACCATTCGGTAACACTAAATAGGTATTCAAGAATAAGCTTGATAAATCTGTTGTGATTACAAGAAATAATGTAAGATTGGTGTTGGTGGGTTGTCTCTCTTAGCAGTATAAGAAGAACAAATGATGAAGGTATAGAGGAAGTGGGAGGTTCGGGTTTCTCACACAAATATAAGAGCGACAATGGGGCAGCGGATTTACCTGCTAAATCAGGTCTTAGTGTAGCTGATGGTTTTCACTTTGTCTCTGGGGTTCTACAAGACTTACTCAGCATCATCAAGAAACAATGTAGTGTTACATCTCTGGATGCTAGGCATATGAACTAATCTGTATAAAAAAAGGAAAATAATGAAGGAGAAATAAGTGCACAAAGTCATCAAAACGTGAATTGATTGTACTTGATTATTACATATTTTTATCCATTAATTATAAGAAATTAGCATTTAATATAGGCGAATACATGATCGTTTAGGCACTTGTGTACTTAGAGTCCAAAGGCATTAAGTTAATTGCATTTTGATCTTAAATTGAGCATTTTGTGGCATAAACTCATGCATTTCTTAATATGGACTTGGGATATTAGAATTGTGCTTGATTTTAATTGTAGGTCAATTGGGAGAATTGAAGAAACATGTTGAAAATATAAAAAATAAGCTGAAAAAATGCACCAGTCAAATTTGGAGAAAATTACATAAAAGAGCCTAGAATTTAAGAAAATTGCAGAAATGCTCTTGATGGTCGTGGGATGGCTGTGGCAAACACAAGTTGAACACGCAAATGGACAAGTTTTTAGAAACTTCATACTTTGATCCAAATTGCAACTTTGAGTGATTGGTTCAGGCTAATTGTTTCCTAATCAATATTTTTAATCTCCCCAAGTAATTTAGAGCCAATTCGGAAGGTTTTTGGGTTGCCTCTTTTGCTAATTAAATACCTACTCGAATTTCCTTTCCTACCACTACAATTTACCACCAACCATCAAATTCTCTCACCCTCTGTATCTCCATCCGAATTCCCTCTCTTCCATACACCCTTATGCACGAAATTCATCCCATCCACTACACTCTCATGGCTTCCAACTCCAAAAACCAATCCCTGTTGATGAAGAGCATGAGTGGCTAGGCACCTTTAATTTGTGGGCATCTTGATCAAGAGATATAAATGAAGTACATCTATTGCATGATATCATGAAAACAACACTAGGTTCATACATATAAAAGAACATCGATTGATTACAAGCATGACCGGTAGAAGTTCAAAACATTGTTCCAAAAACATATACATATACCTAAACACATGGAATTAGAATGCATACATGAAATTGGACAAGAAAAAAGAAACTAATAAACTCCCCATTATGACGACGAAGCTCCGGTTGCCTTCCCACCCCCATCAACATCCCCACAAAGGTGCCTAGCCACTCATGCTCTCGATCAACAATGGACTGGAATTTGGAGTTGGAAGCCATGAGAGTGTAGTGGAGTGGATGGATTTAATGTAGAGGGGTGTATGAAAGAGAGGGAATTTGGATGGAGAGGCAGGGAGGATGGGAGAATTGGATGGTTGGTGGTGAATAGTGGTATGGAAGAGAGAATTGGTATGTCTATTTAATTAGCAAAATGGGCAACCCAAAAACCTTCCAAATTGGCTCTAAATTACTTGGAGAGGTCGAAAATATTGATTAAAAAAGGTTTATGTTAGACCCAAGCACTCAAAATTGCACAATCAATCAAAGTAGGAAGTTTCCAAAAACTTGTTTAGATCGCGTCCTCATCGTGGGGTGCCATGGCCAAGAAGGGTATTTTTGCACCTTTTTGAAATTGTAGGCCCTTTTCCATAATTTTCTCCAAATTTGATTGATGTACTTATTGGACTTATTATTTACATTTTCAACCTCTTTCTTCAATTCTTCCAATTGACCTACAATGAAAATCAATCACAATTGTAATATCTCAAATCCATATTAAGCAATACATGAGTTTATGCCATAAAATGTTGAATTTAAGATCAAAATGTAATTAGCTCAATGCCTTAGACTCTAAGTACACAATTGCCCAATTCCCAATATATTTGCCTAAATCAAATGCTAATTTCCTATTATTAGTGGTTAAAAACATAATAATCGAGCATAGTCACCCATCGATAAAGAAATTATTGCTCCTTCTCATGAATTTTGTGATCACTCATGCACTTATCTTGTAATTGCCCCTCCACGTATGTGGAATGCAATGCCATGTACCAAGGACGTCAAGGAGGTGGAAATCAAAGATAGGACCCATATTCCAATACATACAATGAAGGACGGAGGAGCGATCCAAAGTTTTCATGGAGGCAAGATAGGGATCCACCAAGGCCACCTTAAAACTACCTTATGGGTCACTATCAAGGCCAAAAGGATCACTCCCAGGAGATGGTACCAATGACAAGAGAGGGATCTTCTAGTGTTCTTGACAAGTTAACAAAGACTTACCAAAAGGAATTTCAAGGATCTATAATCTTGTTGAGGTCAAGTTTAAAAAGAATGATGCACGAATGGCCTAATTGGAGACCAAGAATTCCAACCTTGAGGACTTTAGTACAAAACTGTCAAATTCTTTTAGTGAGCTTCAAGCCCAAGTATGTGGCTCCATACCCTCTAACACGATGATGAATCCCAAGGCTCTTAATGCCATATACCTAAGGAGGGGGACAACACTTGGTGACTCTATCAAAGAAGAGAGTATACTTTGTTGTGGAGGATGATGTTGATGAGCCAAATGATGAGGAAATTGTTGTAGAAAGTCCTCATTTGAGCCCCATGCATCTAGTGACATTTGAGAGTGCAAAAGAGGGAGTTCATGGAGTGACAGAACATTACTTTGACGGATTCAGTTGTGCAATAAGCACCTAAGTCACCAAGCTCACCCAAGCGGTCAAGGCAATTGAGCATTCATGAGCATGGATAAGTGAGCACCAAGGACTTAGACACATCTTTGGCTAAAGAGTTAAAACTTTCTAGACTCCCTTTTCCACATGCTTTTCTTAAAAGTAAAAAGAATTTTGATGATCAAACTGAGAAAGAGATGCTAGACTTGTTTGGTAAATTGCAAGTCAACATTCCATTTTTCCAACATGTGAAGTCTATACCATCTTATTACAAGTTTGTGAAAGAGATATTCATTAATAAGCCAAAATTTAGACCAAATGACACGATTCAACTAAATCCTAGTGTCTTCGCTCTCATTAAGCCTTAGTTACCAGTGAAATGCAAAGATACCTAATCTTTTATAATTCCTTGCACCATTGGCAATTTAACGATAACAGATGCATTGTTGGATCTCAATGTGGCTATTAATATAATGCTTAGTGTGGTTTTCTCTTCTTTGGGCATCACCGATCTTAAAAAGGCAAATGTCATCTTACAATTGGCTGATCGCACGACCTGTTATCCACAATGTATCCTTGAGGACATACTTGTTAAAGTTAAGGACTTGATTTTTCCCATCGATTTCTATGTACTTGACATGTCCAGTTGTTCAAATGAATAGACTGTCATTCTTGGTCAGTCTAGGTGAACATTGGGTAGCAATAAACCACCACTACTACAAAAATGGTCTATTGCAGTGCACCAATCCCAGCGCTATTTTTTTCAAAAGCGCCAAGATAGCCTATCCCAGCGTTTATAAACAATAAGCGTCGGGATAGGCATATACCTATCCCGGCGCTTAACTTTTATAAGCACCAGTGTTATTATATTTTTTAAAATATTTATTTAACCTATCCTGGCGCTTTCCCTTTCTAATCACCGGGATAGGTGTACTTTATTAAAAAATAAAATAATACCTATCCCGACGCTTAGAGTTCTTAAGCGCTGGGATATGTTTATCATTTGTTTAAAATATTTATTTAAACTATCCCGACGCTTATATTTTCTAAGCGCTGGGATAGGTGTTATGTGTAATTTTTTTTTTAAATTTTTACCTATCCAGGTGATTATGTATTTTAAGCGCCGAGATAGGTGTGATTTGATGTAATGTTTTTTAAAATTTAACTTTCCCAGCGCTTATTTATTTTAAGCACTGGGATAGACTTTTAAAAAAATTTTAACTTTCCGAGAGCTTATTTATTTTAAGCGCCTGGATAGGCTCACTATTTCTTCTTCTTCTTTTTTATATCTCTTACATATCCCGGTGCTTATTTCCTGTAAGCTCCGGGATAGGTGCATTTTCCTTTTATTTTTTTATTTTTGTTACCTATCCCGACGCTTATTTATTTTAAGCGCTGGGATAGGTAACAAAAAAAAAAGGAAAATGCACCTATCCCGGCGCTTACAGGAAATATTGAGCCTATCCCGGCGCTTACAGGAAATAAGCGCCGGGATAGGCTCAATATTTCTTTTTTTGTTTTTTTTATATTTCTTACCTATCCCGGCGCTTATTTCCTATAAGCGTCGTGATAGGTGCATTTTCCTTTTATTTTTTTTTTAAATTTTTGTTACCTATCTCTGTGCTTATTTATTTTAAGCGTCAGGATAGGCTAATTATTTCACCATACCCGCGCGTTTTTCCTCCATTTCCCTCCCTGTATTAGCCCATTATCCCTAGTTGTTTTCCCTCCCCCATTGGTTGCAAATCCTTTATCATTATCCTTAAGCAAATCCTTCTCTCCCCCTATTTTGTCTCACATTCTTCCTCCACCTCCCCTTCATACACCTCTGTTCCTTCGTTTTCTATTTCCCTCTCCGCTTCTCAAGTCCTCACCTTCACACACCTCCCCTTCGTTGTCCGTTTCCCCCACCCAAACTCCTTATGGCTTAGCTAGTTTTCCCCCACCCTTCACATTCCTGAGCCCATATTTCACTTTCGAAGCTTGAGGAAATCGTCCTTGAAGAATGGAAGTTCTTGAAAATTAAACGAAGGCCAATTTGCTGAACTTGCTTTGCTCCCAACAAGTGTAAGAGCCGTTTTTCTTTTATGAGTTCTTAATTCTGGTTCCTGTGTCCCCTCTTCAAATATTGTATTGGGCATTTGAGAGCTTTCGTCCTCAAGTTCTGCACGGGTGTCAGAATCTGAGTATGAGTCAAGAGTTGTTGTCTTTTGTTTATCATCTTGTTGCTTTTGAACTTCCTCTGTGATCTCCACTTTGTGATCTCTAAGCTGTTTCTCATTCGGTTCATCTCCATCATTTTTAGATTGTTGATTATTAAAGTCATTTACACCCTATCGCTATCCTGAATTTAGTTCCTAGTTTTCATTAGCATTTTCAATTTCCTTAGTATCCGAGTTTTCCTATCATCTAGTCGTTGTTCTGCATTTAGTTCTTGATTTTTGTCAGCATTAACATTATGATGTTCTATGTTTTTTATTTCCTTCATAACCATGTTTCCATCTTTCACTCCAGAACTCTCTTGTACATCATTTCGGTTTACTCAAGAACTCTCCTTTTATTAATTTTTTCTAGTTTTCAGCTATTGTGGTGGGTTTTGGTAGGGCTGTATGGCGATAGATTTGGTGATTTAGTTATGTTGTTGGTTATCATTTTCCTTTACTGTTTGTTGTAGTTTTTTTTGGGGGTTTGGGATATTGTTATTTTGAAATGCAACTTTTTGCTTGGATCTTTTTCATTTGATTTGTTATTTTGCTACATTTTGTAGCATGTAAGGCTAGAGGCTCTGACCTTAGAGTTCACTTCAAGGTACTAATCTTTATTGGTCTGTAACTTATAAACATTCTTTGAATGAATGTGTGTAATTGTTGTGTCATTTGTATGCAGGGTTAGTTCTTTTTTTAATTTGTCATCTTTTCCAGCTTTCTATTTTTTTTAACTGTGAAGGAAATTTTCAATGTGTGTTATGTTATTTTAATTTCTGGGAATTTTTTTCTTACTAATAAGTAATAGCGGTTAAAGTATAATACGATGAAACTCTTACATTATCCTAGTTTAGGTTTAAATTTAACATTAATGTTATGAAGAAGATAATTATATTGGAGGTAATAAAGAACTTATTGTTTTCTAAATCATGATTGGAGACAGAAACTTATTGCTTCTTAGATCATGCTTGGTTAAATAAATGAGTGGAGATATGAACAAGTCCATTTGATTTTTGTGCATCATGTGTTAATTTGAATATATTAAACAGTTGTGTTTTTCTAATTTTTTGAGTATATTGTTTGTAGGATTTTTAATTTTTTTACATCAATTAATCTTGATTTCCATTTCTAAATTTGTTGTAATGGTGATTGTTTAAGTGGTAGCTGCTAGCTAGTTGCTTATCAGTGTTTGCCATTTTAGTTGCCTGGTAAGTTTTTTAATCTTTACCTTTGGTTTCTTTGCTTTGTGATAAAATTGTGTGATTTGCAAATTACTATGTTTTTGTTCTAATTAATACTTTGTATATGTTCTATGAATTCTGTTGTGATTGACTGTTGAAATATATTAAGTTGATTCTATTTATATAGTTGGCTATCCATTTCTATGTTAAAAAGATAGGGCCTTGAGCTTGGGAACATTCATTTTGTAGCTGTTTGATAACTCCTGGGAATTCATGTAATTTCACCACATTTTCCTTGAGGTTTTATTCAATCATTTAGAATTTTTGGATACTCAAGATAGGAAAATGCTCATTTGATTTTTGGTTGCACATCATTGTTTATTTGTGAAGATTTTGATCATATTTCTAGTGAGTTTCTTATGTTGTTTTATGTAAATATTGTAGGAATATTTTGATGCAATAACCAAGTGATTATAGCCCTCCACCAAGCTCCCAAGTGAATAAAACAAAGAGGAAACCAGAGCAAAGTACCAGAATAAAGGAGGCCACAGCGAAGTCACGACGAGCAACACTTATTTCTGGAATTTTTGGTAGCTCGTCGCGAGCTCGCCGCAGCGAAGCCACGGCAAGCAGACGCTGATACTGCGCGTTTTGACAGAAAGGCGGACTGGAATGAAATAAAAGCTAGGGCTTCGAGCTTATTCGGCATTCTTCGACTTTGGGGACATTTTGGGAGTGTTTTGCTCTGCTAGGGCTTGGAGCTTTGAAGAGATTTGGGCTTCCTCTCTTGGTTAATCTTCTCTATCTTCATTCTTTTCTCTTGTTCTCTGTTTCTGATTGTACATATGTATGCTCTCATAGAGTTGTTGAACATGAGTAGCTAAATACTTTTATTCTAAGATTATGTTGAACCCTTGTATGTATTAACTCTTGATTCCTCCTCTTAATTTGTGATTAATGAGATGTATGTGTTTATTTTACTCTTTTCTTAATGCTTCTAAGTGATTGATCACCATTTAGATGTTGGGTTCACTTGATTGATGCATGAGAGGGCTAGATTGAGTGTAGAACTTGGGTAAAGTAGTGCAAGAACTTGAAGTTTGCATGATGAATGGATGGTTTTGTTGGTAAGATAGAGATATACTTGCTAACCTTGCATAGTCACATTAGGGTTGGAGCTTAAAAATTGGATTTTATTAAATTGTAGCAAGAGATTGTGCAATTAATAAGATTAAACACTTGTTCTTGACTTGAGAGAGCTTTTACAAGTCCTTTGTGAATCATAGATTAGCACATGGTTTCGTTGAGAACATCTTTAAGAGGAGGTTAATTGAGTTTTATGAAGTACAAGGGGGATACATAATCTTAGGACCCATTTTATACTTGAAGTTGGAGAATCACTTGTGTATAATTTTATTTTCATTTAGCATATGTTTATTTTCATAGTTAATTTTCAATCTCAATATTTGAATCACTCAAATTGGGCGAGAGTGTGACAATCATTGTTTGATCGGGTTTTGGAACCAAATCCTCGTGGGAACGATACTTTACTTATCACTTTATTACTTGGCGCGACCCGTGCACTTGCGGTGGTGCGAACAAGTTTTTGGCGCCTTTGCTGGGGATTTGTTTCCCAAAACCGTCCTTGGTCAACCTTGATTAGAGCACTAGTAGCTTAAGCTTGATTTTGTATATATTTGTTTGTGTGTTTGTTTTTCTCTTGTACCTTCTTTTCTTGTGTTCACATGTGTATATTTGTTTTCTTTGTTTGTCTTTTTGTTTGTTAGTTATTTTCTTTTAAATTCTGTGTATGGATCATCCTTGGTGGACTAATGGGGCAAGTGGTGGATTTGAACAGGATAATGATTATCTACATTCTTGCTATGACCCTAATGCTTTTGAAACTCAATATGAGTATATTTGTTGCAATTTTTGTGGAGATAATCATTATATTGAGCAATGCCCTCATGTCTCAACCTTGGATTATGTAGGGGATGATTTTGCTAGGGTTCATACTGCTTGGCATGATAATTCTTTTAACCCTAGTTGGAATCATGAATATTCATTGCCTTGGGATCCAAATTCTTCTTTCCCTTCATATGCATCATATTATCAAACATCACCTAATCATGTAGAAGAAATCACTCCCATTCATGAGAAAAAGCCTACAGTAAAGGAGATGCTTCAACGTATTTTGGATAATCAAAATGAAATGAGAGCTTGGACAAATGAAAAATTTAATGAACATGCATTAGCTCTTGAAAATTTAGCATCTAGGGCAAATGAAATTGCTTCTGACATTGAGTCTTTAAAGCAAACAGGTGTTTTCATTGATATTTCAATTGACTCTTATGTGGAAGATGCAATTTCAAGTGGACAATTGACTATGGGAAGTGATGATATGTTGTCAATGGCTTGTGATATTTTTGTGGGTGATTGTGAGCTAGAAATGGAAGAGGGAGAGAGAAACATTGAGTGCCCAATTGAGGTTTTGAGTGGGGAACCTAATCTTTGTCATTGGGAGCAAGAGAATAAAGAGGAAATCCCTGCAATTTATGTTCAAAATCCTCCTACTGATAGCTTGACTCTTACTGACGGGAGTCAAGTAGATTTTATTGGGTTTTCAAAATACTTGGGGGCTACAGAGGATAAATTAGAAACCATTGACCTAGCGCCTACCATGTGCTATATTACATCATGTACCTTGAAATCATTTTTTATGAAAGGAACATGTAATTCTTGTATGAATGAATTCCCATGTCTGCTGAAACCTTGTCTTTTGAAGAGAAATGAAGACAAGGTGATTTTTGTTTTTGATACATATGATTAGCAGTGGTATTGGAAAGTCTGGCTGAAGACTATAAACTTAGCGCTTCTTGGGAGGCAACCCAAGTTCTAAAAATTTGATATTTTTCATTTTTTGTTTTTCTTTAGTAGGTGTGACTTCTTTTGAGCATTTTCAAGGTGTGTCATCAACTTGCACCTAAGGCAAAAGGGAAGCAAGTTCGGAGCACAAAGAGCATTTACAATTTTGATTAGAATTGAATGATTTGATGATGGACTGCTGGTTAACATTGACATGAATTTCAATTTTGGAAACTTGGACGATTACTTGTCATTTAACTTAAAGCAAGATTTAGATTGATTTAGTATCCACTGAACTAAATGTGGGATCCAATGATAGAATGGTTGCTTAGATTATATGTTTAAGAGGAAGTTGTGGTTAATATTTTTGGCTGCTAGATTTGCACTATTGAGACTAGCTTTCTGACCATTTTGAAGAAATTTTGGCACACTAGAGTTGGGAATGATTTGACAGCTTTTGTTTGGAGATGTTGTGGCATTTGAGTATGTATTTTCTTTCTTAACTGATAGACTCTAGAACCTATCTTGGAATCTCTTGAGGCTTTGTAATGATTTTGCATGATTTTGGAAAATGATATGGGCATTCTTTCAAATGCGTTTGAGCCTTCCAAGCCTACCTTTGAATCATTTCCATTTGAACCCCCATTTGAGCCTTAAATGAAAAACCATGAGTTTCTTTTTGAAGCCCTCAATAGACCCTAACCTTTATAGCCTGAAAAACCATGAATTACCTTAATCTTGAGATGATTGATGATTTGATGATTACGATTGGTGGTAAGGATTGGTTTGGTGATGTGGAGATGAACATGATTGTAAAAGTGGGTATGAGGAATAATACATGATATTCAATGATTTGTACTCCAAAGTCATTTCAAGTTTATATAAAAAAAATGGAAGAACAAAAGAGAAAAGAAAAGAAAAAGAAGAAAAGAGTTTAGTTTCAATAAGACTTGGAGTGCAAAGACATCAAATTGAGATAAGTTTGGGGGAGTGGGCAGATTTTTGAAAGGGAATTTTGTGTAGAAAAGAAAGATGAGTTGCATATTATCATTTATCTCAAGATATTTGAATTCTCTTTATACCTTTCTTTCTATGAGCTTAACCCTGGCCACGCTAGAACCTTATAAAATCCCATTGATTTTGGAGTTATGTGAAATGATGTTTTAGTGGAGAGAGAGGAATAGGTTAGGCATATGAAGTCTTGATGTTGAGGCTGGTTCATACCTCTTGAAATGTTGCAATTTTTCTTGACATTTGCTGAAGAATTGTTCTCATGCTTTGCACACACACATTTGGAAATTGTTGGGAAGTTGGTTGTTAATTTGTGAATTTTGCATCCTTCTATATACCATTGATTTCCTATTGAATATATCTTCTTGAGCAACTAATGAGGAAAACTCCATGCATGCATAGTGAGTGGATAATCCATCAATCTATCAATCTTATCTTATGTTTTACTCGAGCACGAGTAAAAGTCTAAGTTTGGGGGTGTGATAACTCCTGGGAATTCATGTAATTTCAGCACATTTTCCTTGAGGTTTTATTCAATCATTTAGAATTTTTGGATACTCAAAATAGGAAAATGCTCATTTGATTTTTGGTTGCACATCATTGTTTATTTGTGTAGATTTTGATCATATTTCTAGTGAGTTTCTTATGTTGTTTTATGTAAATTTTGTAGGAATATTTTGATGCAATAACCAAGTGATTATAGCCCTCCACCAAGCTCCCAAGTGAACAAAACAAAGAGGAAACCAGAGCAAAGTACCAGAATAAAGGAGACTTCATCGTGGCCTCGCCACGGTGAAGTCATGGCAAACAGCATCTGCCCCTGCCCTATTTTTGGTTAGCTCGCCGTGAGCTCGCCGCCGTGAGCAACACTTATTTCTGGAATTTTTGGTACCTCGTCACGAGCTCGCCGCGACGAAGCCACGCAAGCAGACGCTGATACTACACGTTTTGATAAAAAGGCGGACTGGAATGAAATAAAAGCTAGGGCTTTGAGCTTATTCAGCATTCTTCGACTTTGGGGACATTTTGGGAGTGTTTTGCTCTGCTAGGGCTTGGAGCTTGGTGGGGATTGAGCTAAGGCTTGGAGCTTTGAAGAGATTTGGGCTTCCTCTCTTGGTTAATCTTCTCCATCTTCATTCTCTTCTCTTGTTCTTTGTTTTTGATTGTATATATGTATGTGAAGAGCACCGAAATTGGGGTAGATCGGTGTAGTGCCTCCTCGGATCCGCTCTTCAAGAATTTTAGACCCAAGGGGTAGTGGAAGCTATCCCCGGGTGTCGATCTCATGGAGCCCTAATTCAATTTGATTCCTAATAGCTAAATGCAAACTTGATTCAAACGGGTAAAAGGCATTGTATTTGATTTTTGTAAGAAAAGTGTAATATATTCAAAATTGCAAATAAGGAGATTTGGATTAATTGGGGTGGTTATTCTTGGTAAATGGAGCTTTCGGGAATCATTGCTTCTTAAGATTTTCGGGTGCTAAAAGTAGCCAATTTTCTAAAGAACCCTAGAGGAACCCCTCTAGGCTAGGCTTAGATTAATTTAATTAACGCCGGAACCCCGCACATTAATTAACTTAACCTAAGTTGATTAAGCATTTGACCCAATTAAATCTACTAATTACAAGGGACTCTTAATCCTACAACTGAGACCCCGAATTGCAACCAAATTTACCTATTAATTCCAACTCATTGGTGGAACCCCATCCAATAAATTGAACCCGATAGATTGAAGCCCAATGTCACTCAAGCAATTAGTAGATTTACTTGTTAATTTCTAAATACAAAGACTTGACACCATGATCTACTAAACAAGAACCCTCATTTAGCACAAGATTTTAACAAGAAAACATATATTAGATGATGAACCCATACAAATAAAATATGCTCAAGTCAATAGGTGCAATGTCAAACATCCATACAAAGAAAATAAACAAGATAAGTTGTTTCTACCACTCTCATACAAAGATATAAGATAAAATTACAACCAAATGCATAAAACAACTCCTAGAACCCTAGAAAAATTGTAATACACAAGAGGAAGAGAGAGTGGAGAACAACACTCCCCTTTGAAGCTTCAAGCTCCTCCCTTGAGCTCCATCACCAAGAATATAAGAGCTTAGTTGCTGATCTTCATGGGAGAAACAACAACCAAGAGGAAGAGGATGGAAGCCATGGATGATTTGGTGTGGGAAATGGAAGAGATGGTGGTAGGGTTGAGAGAAATGGAGTAGGAGATGAAATGGAGGTGGATAAGATGAAGGAACTGAGGTGCTAGTTCGAAATATATGTGAGGAAGTCGGGTCTAGGTCATTCAAGCTCGGATCTACCCATTTGGAACCCTAAAAACCCAAAATATCAGCAAAATTTTGCATTAGAAAAATCGCGTTCTCACTACAGCAAAAACTTTTGCTCGCTGCAGCCAGGAGCACATAGGCATATAAAAACCATACAAATTAGATATTTGTCAGTATGCTCTCATTGAGTTGTTGAACGTGAGTAGCTAAATACTTTTATTCTAAGATTATGTTGAACCCTTGTATGTATTAACTCTTGATTCCTCGTCTTAATTTTTGATTAATGAGATGTATGTGTTTATTTTACTCTTCTCTTAATGCTTCTAAGTGATTGATCACCATTTAGATGTTAGGTTCACTTGATTGATGCTTGAGAGGGCTAGATTGAGTGTAGAACTTGGGTAAAGTAGTGCAAGAACTTGAAGTTTGCATGATGAATGGATGGTTTTGTTGGTAAGATAGAGATATACTTGCTAACCTTGCATAGTCACATTAGGGTTGGAGCTTGAAAATTGGATTTTATTAAATTGTAGCAAGAGATTGTGCAATTAATAAGATTAAACACTTATTCTTGACTTGAGAGAGCTTTTACAAGTCCTTTGTGAATCATAGATTAGCACATGGTTTCGTTGAGAACATCTTTGAGAGGAGGTTAATTGAGTTTTATGAAGTACAAGGGGGATACATAATCTTAGGACCCATTTTATACTTGAAGTTAGAGAATCACTTGTGTATAATTTTATTTTCATTTAGCATATGTTTATTTTCATAGTTAATTTTCAATCTCAATATTTGAATCACTCAAATTGGGCGAGAGTGTGACAATCATTGTTTGACCGGGTTTTGGAACCAAATCCTCGTGGGAATGATACTTTACTTAGCACTTTATTACTTGGCGCGACCAGTGCACTTGCGGCGGTGCGAACACTGTTATGCTGCCAAATTTTTTTAAAAAATAAGGTAACATTGTAAGGTAGCCACCTAATGAGTAAGTCATGTACATCTTACCACCACTTTTCTTTAGTAGGTTATAATATTGGATCGAAAATGGAGGTCTTGTGATTGACGTTCAAAGGAATATGTAGATGGAGCAAAAGTGTTCATTGAATTTGCTGCTGAGTATGCTAACAAAATTGTATGCCCTTGTATGTCGTGTTTGTATGGAAAGCGTCTTCATTCTCTTAACTTGTTGGGTCATTTAATTTTTAATTTAATCGTTCCGTCTTATACACGATGGACAAAGCATGATGAGACTTATGAAGATGAATGCAGAGACCGGGTGCCTGATGTTAGTAGCTCTTCAAATGTGCTTGACACAGACATGTGTGATGAGAGCAATGATCTTGAAGAAATGTTGAATGTGGTGGGTGAGGAGAATCCTGAAATGTTTCAGACATTGTGGGATGCAGCAAATACACAATATTGCGTGCAATGCTTAAATTGTATAACCTAAAGGCGCGATACAGTTAGAGTGATGCAAGTTTCACTGCACTGCTTTCCACTCTGTGAGATATACTTCCGGAAGCGAACGTACTCCCTTCGAAAACATAATAGGCGAAGCAAATTCTCTGGTCGACAGGTATGAAATATGAGAAAATACATGCATGTCCCAATGACTATATTTTAATCCGAAAGCAGTATGTGTCATTTGAGAAGTGTCCTAAATGCAACACATCTTGGTATGGAAAGAAATGTAAGAGCCCTTTTAAAGTGTTGTTGTACTTTCCAATCATTCCAAGATTCAAGCGCATGATCAATAATGCGAATGTTGCAAAACTTTTGACATGGCACGCTGATGAGAGGATTAAAGACATCAAGCTTAGGCACCTCGCAGATGCCCCCTAATGGAAAAAAATTGATTACAAGTACCCTGAGTTTGGTGAAAAACCAAGAAACCTACGGCTTGCATTGGTAACTGATGAAATCAATCCACATGGAGTTTTGAGTAGTACTCACAGCACATGGCCGGTGATTCTTATGATATACATCCTCCCCCCAAATTTGATCATGGAACGCAAATTTATGATGCTTTCCATGATTATTTCAGGGCCTAGACAGCCCGACAACGATATAGACATGTACTTGGATCCTTTAATTGAAGACCTAAAGCATATGTGGAATTCGGGTGAGATGGCATTTTATGGCTGTAAGGAAGAAAGTTTTAAATTGAGAGCCATTTTGTTTGGCACAATAAATGGTTTCCCAGCATATGGTAATTTGTCCGGATACAGCATCGAAGGATATGGCATTTGCCCTATATGTGAAGATGATACCCATTCGATGCGACTGGATCATTGCAAGAAAATTTTTTACATGAGACATTGGAGGTTCTTGCAGTTGAAACATTGTTGGCATAGGTGGAAGAAGGCATTTAACGGAAGCTCAGAAGAAGGTAGGCCACTGAGTATATTGACCGGGGATAAAGTTTTTGAAAAGGTGAACACGTTGGAGAATGATTTTGGCAAGTCTTTTGCTAAAAATGTGTTGACAAGTGGTTGGAAGAAGAGGTCCATATTCTTCAAACTCCCGTATTGGAAGTCCTTATATGTTAGGCACTTTCTTGATGTGATGCATATTGGAAAAAAAACATATGTGATAACCTAATTGGCACGTTGCTAAATATTCAAGGAAAAAGTAAGGATAGTGTCAATTCAAGGTTAGATATGCTCAAGTTAGGAATAAGACAAGAGTTGACACCTGTCAAGAGAGGATACCGCACTTATTTACCTCCAACAGCTTACACCCTTTCGAGGAAAGAGAAAAGATCATTCTGTGAGGTTCTGAATGGAATCAAAGTTCTAGAAGGCTACTCCTCAAATGTAAAGAACCTTGTATCCATGAAAGAGTTGAAGTTGAAGAACCTGAAATCTCATGATTTTCACGTCCTAATGGAAAATTTCTTACCGGTTGGCATACACAGCATTTTACCTAAGAAATTGTGAAGCTCGATCACTAGACTATGTATGTTCTTCAAGCTCATTTGTAGTAAAGTGGTTGATACAATAAGGTTGCAGGATTTGTAGAGGCAGATCGTTCGTATCATGTACGAACTTGAAATGTATTTGCCCTCTTCATTCTTTGACATCATAGTTCATCTTACTGTATACTTGGTCAAAGAGGTTTAACTGTGCAGCCCAGTCTCTTTGAGATGGATGTACCCAATTGAGCTGTTCATGAAATTTTTAAAGGGGTATGTTAAAAATAGATATAAAATGTTGAACCTGTTGGTTTGCCGAAGTTTCGTCACAATGGGCGATTAATGGGGAAAGGAATAAGTGGGTTCAACTTAATACGCATTTCGAATGCTGAAAGGGAGCTAGCTCATTTAAGCTTGCATATTCTTCACAACACTCCTAAGATTGAACCATTCATTTAAAAACACAAAAAACTCCTTCAAGAAATACACGGTGATAGAAATGAGAGTTTGATTACAAAGGATCACAACAAACATTTCATTAGATGGTTCAATGCGCGCATTTGTCAGCAGGTTGAGCTTAATAATGCTTGATCAGTTTGTTAAAGATTGTTCTGGTTGTCGAAAGGACCACGTTTGCACGTATTTTCTGACACCGCCTATGCAATCAATGGTTACACATCCTATACAAAAGGTCAGGATGAAAAAAGCACAATGCAGAATAGTGGAGTTACACTTGTTGCCGAGGCATGGCATATATCAAGTGCGAGAGATACAAATCCCATATATGGGTAGATGGCATACTTTGGTGTGATTGATTGCATTTGGGAGTTAGATTACACCATGTTCAAAGTTCCTGTGTTCTAATGTTAGTGGGTTAACAACCATAGTCGATGGCGGTTAGATGAATTTGGGCTTATATCGGGTCGACCTTTCTAAAGTTAGATATAAGGATGATCCTTACATTCTACTGTCTTAAGCATCACAAGTGTTTTACATTGCAGATCCTTCTAAGAAGAATTGGTCAATTGTCATGCAGTCAAATAAAAATTATGCCGAACAAGTTGATGATGAAAGTAGTGATGATGATATGAATATGTTAGAAGATGATCCTTCCTTTATGACATTACTGTCAAAAGACTTTGATGCAGATGGATATGATGACTAAGATGAACCTGTTTATGTAAGGAGTGATCATGAAGAAGGCATTTGGGTTAACACAGCCCTAAATCCAACAAAAAAGAGAAAGCAAACAATTTTAGATAATATAACGCAGAGGAAAAAGAGACGAAAGCCCTCATATTGATTTAAGTTTGTATGTATTTCTGTTTTACACTATGAATTATTTCATTTAATTCACATACACTTAGCATCATTATATGTATATGCACTAAAATCATGTCTTGTTTAATTATTTTACAGGATAATGGATCCCCCCCTAAATGAGGAGGAAGAAGCACAACCGAGTGCACCGGTAGATATCGGTTCGGGTAGAGCAACTTTTGAGGAGGATGTTCGCCGTGGCAAGTCCATTATGCGTAAACTCCTTAAATGCAGAGCTTTGGGAGAAAAGACTAAACTTAAATGGAACGACAATGACCAAGCAATTGGAAAGACTGTGAAAGCCCTCTTAGGGTTCGTTGGGTGCACTGTTCAACAGAAAGTACCTATTAATGTTACGGATTGGAGAAAAGAGAGAGACAAATATGACGAGGTTTGGTTAGAGATTCAAGTAAGCTACTTTTTTACAATTAAGTTTAGTTTTGTCATAATAATATTGTAACTAACAAATTTAATATGGTTTTTGTTGTTACAGACTGTGTTTGATATCGATGATACTCATAGCAAGTATGTGTTGAAGAAAGCTTCAAAAATGCATGGGAATTTCCGTGCAACTTTGACCAAGTTCTATCTGAGAGATAAAAATAGGGAGATCGTTCCAACACCCCCATTTGAATACGTAGGGTCAATTACTCAAGAACAATGGGATGCATTTTGTGCAATCATGTCTGACTGAGGTGTTTCAGGAAAGAAGTCAAAAAAATAGCCAGCGGCTAAAAGCTGTGAGTATCCGTATTTAGGTGGACGAAAGATATTTCCAGAATTGGAGGATGATATGGTATGTTAGTAACGCTTTTGGTTCCAAAATTATGAATAAATGTTTACGTAATTAATTTATATGTTTACCTAGTTCACCTTGACAGATTCAGGAACAGGGCCTAGAAGGTAGACCACTAAGGCATGAGGTCTGGATCAGGGGACACTCAAAAAAGGACGAAACCATCGTTCATGAAGAGTTTAGAAGAGTCTGTGAATGATGTGTAAGTCATTTCTTGGAATTTGTAATATTTTTTAAACTGGTGACTTTGTTAAGTTAATAACTAATAATCCTTCCTTCTTGTTATAGGATATGTTAACACAAGAATCCCCTGACAAGGTCAACAAATTTGGCCCTGGCGATTTCCTGAGCAGAGTACTCAATCGCCCTGAGTATTCAGGCCGTGTTCGGGGCACAGGTGTAGGGGTCACGCCCTCATCTTACTTTGGCCGCCAAAAGAGGGCATCAAAAGACGAAGTTGGAGCATTGAAAGATGAAGTTCATACTCTGAGGGAGGAGATGCTTGAGATGCACTAACGGAACGAAGAAATGCAATGACGGTACGAGCAGATGTTCGAATTTTACCAGCAATATAATGCTGCATCACAAACATCAAACTTCGTGCAACAAGGTAACGTTCCTTCAGTCGAAAGTCCAAGCATCAGGGATAGTTGTACGATGCCTAAGGCCTAAATTCCTCAGGTAGTTCATACATTTTCTACTTACAAACTTGCAGTGATACTGTTATATTATTGATTGTCAGCTAATGTTGTCAACTCTTTCGTAGGGCGAGTTAAAGTGCAGGCTGTATAAAGATCACTCTTTCAGTGAAGTAGTTGGCAAGGTCTACAACACTTCGAATATGACCCTGCACAACTCACCATTACCTGATAATGCACTGAGGGTCCTAATTGAATACTCCTGCAATGATGGGGCACCGTTACCATTCCCTATTGATGAGATGGCTAGGGTTGGACAAGCTATCTGTGCATTCATTTCTTGGCCCATTGGTTTGATTAAGCCAACACTACAGGTGGTTATTTACTAATAACATTTACACTAGCATTCATTATGTTAGAAGAACGCTATTTTATTTACATGTTTTTTCAACGTACACAATCTATTGGAAATAAAGCATAAGTGGCTGATGTCAAAGGTACCGGTGGTTCAGTTGCTCAATTGAAGAAAAAGATTTCACGTACTGATCCATTGTCACAGGTGATTATTTACTAATTAATTTAAACTAGCATTTTTTTATTGGAAGAAAATTTCAGACTTTCTATTTACATGGTTTGTAGGCAACAAAAGCGAAGGCAAGAAGAAAGTACAAGTGCCTGCTCCTGTTATTGAACGTACAAGCGCCGAGACGTCAAATCGTGCTCAATTGCGAGCATTTTCAACCACCGTATCTCCCGATTCTATTGGCATGATTCCATTCAACAGGCATATATTTAGCGAGTCAAATATGAGTGAGCTTCTTTCTAGGGATCAGGTCATCGAGGTGCTTGATGAAGGATGGCTCAGTGCTACGGTTATCAATTTATGTATCAGGTATATCAACATTTCCATTGTGGTTTCATTTAATTTCATAATTTTTACACTAATTGGGAGTTGGTATAGTTTCTATGAAGGCACCTATATGAGGATGTCATGATCACCGGGGAGCATGTCTCATTCAAATTCATAAGCCCTTGTGTAATAGCACATATTTCGGGCGTGAAACATGAGGAGCAGTCTAAAGCGATTAAAAAACACTTTTCATTAAAGGCAACAGGCAGGACTTTATTCTTAGCTCCAATCAATACAGGGTAAGATACGCTTTATAGGCTTTATTGTATTCTTAGCACCAAGAATCATAGATATATATACCGACATAACATTCTAAAACATTTTAGGGCACATTGGCTTTTGCTTGTCATCCATCCGACAGCACAATCGGATCCCTTAATTTACTATTTGGATCTTATGCAAGTTGCTGAACCAGATAATCGCCCATCTTTGATGCTCCTCGTCAATAGGTACGTGAATGTCAACATTCTTTGAATGCGTTGTATTATTTGTCATTTTATGAACCTAGCTAATAAAATTAATTTAATTTGTTTCATTTCCAGCGCATTGACCAATTTTCGGTCCTCTATTGACTTGAGTTATTCCAAAGCCCTTGACCAGAAAGATGCTTATCGGTGGCTCAAATTCCATATTTTACAAGTTATTCAATTTTTAAAACAATCTACTTAAACCATAACGTAAATGTTTCTCATATGATATTTGGTGTTTTTTGTTATAGTGCCCCTTCCAACCAATAACAATGACTGTGGATACTATGTGATGCAGTTTATGAGGAATATCGTTACACATGATTGAAGTAACATTCCATTGACAGTAAGTTTTATATTTTTTTCAACTCTAATTGTGTTTGCACTTGTTATTAGATTTCAAGTAAATTTAATTGTCATTTAAATATCTTTCTTTGTGCAGTATTACCCAGACGTACGTTGCTTGATGTTGTCGAGGGAACAAATGAATGCGTTAATTGAAGAATGGTGCACTTATGTACAACCTCTTTTCTCTCAATATGTACAAATGTAGATAGTATAGCTAGTAGCATGCTTTTGTTTCCTAATTAGAATGCTTGGTTTAATTGTACATTACTCTCTGGATGAGTTACTGGTGTATATGGATTGCCTGGAATTGTATAGAATTGTTGGTATTTTAGCACTAATGCAGGTGGGTGTATATAAAATTAAATCAATTATTTTAAAAAAAATAGCAACGCTTATTAACAAAAAGTGCCGCTATAGGTATATACCTATAGCGGCGCTTATTTTGTTACAAGCGCCGCTAAAGGGATTAAATAAATTAAAAGAGATGGCCTAAACCGGTAATTTAAAAAAATAATTATTAACTGGCCTAAAGCGGCGCTTAACGAAGATAAGCGGCTTTAGGCCTTTTCTTTAAAAAAATTTTAATCCCTATAGTGGCACTTTGCACTAAGTAAGCACTGCTATAGGGCTACCTAATGCGGCGCTTAGCAAGTGTCGTGTTAGGGTTAATGGCATATCGTGGTGCTTAGAAGCGCCGCTAATGAGCCAAAAAAAGCATTGTTATAGCCCATTTCTATGGGTGCACATTAATGACAAATAAATTTTAAGTTGCAAATGTTACTGCAACAAAGCCATCGATTTCCGAACGTTGGAAGTACATAGTCTAAATATGAATGTTGGATCAGATTTAAAATGGAATTATAACCAAGAATTTGATTAATACCCTTGTAACCGAAGACTAAAGATGCTAAAATCGAAACCACCAAAATATTCACTTTTCTGATAAGCTCTTATTTGAAATAATATTTATGAATTTTACAAAAATGTTTCATAATAATATGCCAAGTTCAATTTAACTTATGTGTAGTAAGGGGAAATTGCTAGATTTCCACCGTGTTTCCCTCTTAGTGGCCCATCTTTTTGGCTCAAGGCCCACTCCTCCTCTTTGCTCATTCACTTGTCCAAGCTCACATGTTATTATTTGTACACTTGGACTTTCACTTTTCCATGCAATGTGAGACTTGTTCCTTTTAACATATCCACATATCATATTAAACGCTAACAATCATCATGTGTCAAGTAGGAACCTTGTTAACTTAGTTATACATATGGATATAACCATTGTATCTAGTTGTCCTCTAGAAGATGGACTAAACCCAGGCTAATAAGATTTAGTATATAGAGATGCCAGTGGTCCTATGGATTATAAACTCACACCTCTTAGGTGTATGTTAGAGGTATTACTAGCTAGATTATACCCCCTTATTTCCACTATTAATAACAATTTTGAGCATTAAAACGGCTATGCTTGTGCATGGTGTATAGTACTAGCAGAACTAACAAACAACTTGTTCTTAACTATTTAACCTCCTTCATGTGATCATTAATCATAGATATTGGGTCATTGTTGTTAATTTTGAATGGGATTTATTCTCACTCCCCTTTGTGCGTAAATAATTTGTTTCCTCCCCATGGGTTTAGTTAACAGATGCACAAGGCTTATTTCAAACCACACATACTCAATTGAGATTGCATGCACTATCTTTTAGTAGTTACTATATAATATTATATCTCAATCAAATATGTTTACTCTTACCATTAAAGGTTTGGTTTAGATGTGCTATCACCGTTAATGGAAAGTTATGGTAATGGTTTACGCCTAGTGGGATATCTGTTAAGAAGTTTTTCAACCACCCATCCTTTGAACTACATACCCAACTCTAGCTAGTAAAATAAAGCTAGAATTCCTTTAGGATTTGATCATAACTATGTTTTTTGGCCAACTTCAGCATCATGACACCAATTAGCATCATTGTAGCATTCTAATATAGTGAGAAATCCACTGAAGTGAATGCCATAATTCATGGTACCTCTTAGATATTTCAATACCCTTACCAAGAGGTCCCAATGTTTAATACTTAGACAATGAGTGTATATTACATGAAACTCAAAAGCAATGCTGACAAGAGATTCATCAAATTGTTCAAACTTTCTTAGAATATTGTCAACATAATGTTCCTAAGAAAGTATTATACCATTTTTATTTCCTTATTCTCTTAACACCCAAAATCACTTTTGCTTCACCAATATATTGCATATCAAACTTGGAAGCAAGGAAACTCTTTGTTTCAAGCATAACATTCATGTTGTGCCAAAAATTACATGTCATCCACTGATAGACAAATAATCGCACAATCATTATTCACAAGTTTCATATAAACATATCTTTCTACTTCTATAGTAAAGAACCAACTACTTAGCAAAACTTGATATAGTTTTTTCATGCCATTGTACGGGTGCTTGTTTAAGGCCATCTAATGATATAACACGTTGACATATTTTATTTTCTTGTGTAGGAATAATACGCTCCTTGGCTTCTACCATATATATATCCTCTTCTAAATCATCATTATAAATGTTGCTCTAACATCCATTTGGTGATAGAAATCTTATGCATTGAAGCGAAAGCAATAAAGACTATTACATAAGAGATCTTAGTCACAAGGGAAAAGTTATCAAACAATCAAATTTTTTGTTTTTATGTAAAACCTTTGGCTACTAATTTAGACTTGAATTCATAAATTGATCCATTAGGAAAATATTTTTTCCTAAAATCCCATGTATTATTTTGACTCAAAGAATCAAGTACAAATTTAAGGGCTTTTTTCCAAAAAGATGCATTTAGAGAAGAAACACCTTTATAAAAATATTTGGGTTCATTTTGTACCAAGTTAAAAATAATCTCCAAAGTAGTTTTCTTTTCTTTGCCTTTTACTTCTCTGTAAGTGCTCAAAATAATCTTCATTAAAATCTTGTTCCATAGAAGAAAAAGATTTTCAATTGCTTTAATAATATGACCAATTTTCAAAGGAAATATATGTTTGAAAAACTCTGCATATTTTGTTTCAAGCATTGCATTGTGATCTAACATATCCCTTCTCAAAAGTAATGATAAGCAACTTTTTTTTGAGCATATGTAATAAACATACAATTAAAAGTATTAGAACCAATTTTTCTTTTTTTAGAATTAGGTATAAAACATTAGCAAGACACCCATACATTTTCAAATTTTTGAGATTAGGAACAAAACCTTTACATATTTCATAAGACATATATTTAGTTTCCTCATGTGGTACTCTATTTTGTAGGAAATAACCAGACAATAATGCTTTTCCCCACAAGTTATTAGGTTCAACATAACTCACAAGTAAACCATTCATCATTTCTTTCACAAGATTAGTGTAAACTAAGGACAACAACATAGTTTATCTTTGTGTAGAAAAATGCATCCTTTTAGTTAATTAGTTCATGTTCAAAAATCACATTTATTTTTAACATCATTTTTTTTCTTATGAATTATCACATGATTTTGTAGTCCACTTTTATATAACTTATCAACATGTCATAGTTTAACATGCCACATATCAAAAGAGTCAATCAAGTAAGCAAAAGATGTTATATTCATTTCATGAAAGCTTAGCACAAATAAACCCTTACTAATCAACATATTATTCTTAGTCATGAAAATCTTGATAGACTCAAAGGTCACTTTAACCCTAGCCTTTCTAAGCAGTGCCACAGAGACTAGATTAGCTCTGACATTAGGTACATACTGTTCTTTATTCATCACCAAGTTCTTTCCTGATGTAACTTTAAGTTCCACTTAACCTTCTCCCCGAACTTTAGCAGTTCGAGAGTCAACAAAATAAATGTCGTCGTCCATTTCTTCAAAGAAGGTAAACAGTTCTTTGTTTGCACAAATGTGTTTGGTAGTTCTATAATATACTACCCATTCCTCACATCAGACACCAGGAGGACTTGAGAGACTATTGCAGTGATGACTTCATAATCACTACTCACGTCATCTCCTTCAACCAAATTAACATTTGGCTTTGGTGAATAATTACCTCTTTGAGGGTTGTCACTTGTAGTCTTCTTTATGCATAGCTCTACATGGTGACTTGGCTTACCACAAATATAGCAATTTCTTTTCTTCTTCATTTTGGGGTTGGAATCCTTTGCCTTGTAATTAGAATTTTGCTTTTGCTTTTGCTTTTTTTTTGTGTTTGGATTCCTACCTCTCGAAGTAAGGTTTCTCTTCCACCAAATTTGCAAATGTAACACCCCAAATTTTAGAAAATAGAAAATAAGGATTTATTTAAGGTCTTGGGGTGTCATTTAGAAATTAAAAAGTCTTATAAATAAATTTATTAGGTAAAGATGTATTCTAATAATTTTAAGATTTATTTTCTTTATTAATTGAGGAAAAATAATTAGATGATAAATTTTAATTTGGAAATTTGAGGAAAAACTATTTTGAGGCCCAAATAAATTTATGGGTAAGAAAATATTTAATCTAATATGAGAAATTAATTTTAGGAAATTAATTTTTCAGATAAGGACCAAACTGAAAATAATAGAAAGATTAAGAATAGGAACTAAATTGAAAAGAACAGAAGTTAAAAGGGCCGAAACAAAATTTTCTCCTTACCCCTTTATAAAATCAGACTCTTTCTCCTTACTCTTTCTCCTTCCTTCTCCATTCGGTCCCTTCTCTCTCTCTCCTTCAATTTCTTTCACTCCCTCTGCTCTCTCCGTTCTCTCTGCGTCTCCAGTGATGCCGGCGGCTTCAACGGCGAAATTCCGGCGATTGGAGGCTCCGACGGCACATGCAAGACCAGATTCGAGCTCAGGTGATTTTTCTCTTCCCATGGCTACTAATTTTTGTTCGGTTCGGGTGAGATTAAGAGAGTGAGCAATTTCGGGTTTGGGGTTTTTAGAATTTATGAGCTGATGAAAATGAAATTGGGCTCGATTAACCACCCTTGGGAAGAATTTTTGAGCAATGAAGTGGTATTTGTTAAGTTCATCCCCATTTTCTTTTCGGGCTACTGTTCACCCGAAGCCAATTCGGTTGATTTAGGGGTGTTCATTGCTTTAAGACTAAATTAATCATGATTATTGGCGAGTTTAAGCTTACAGGGAGTATTGCATGTTCGATGTCCTAAAGTGTTTGAAATCCTTTATTTTTCTCCTTCCTCTGTTCGGCCCTGTTGACGGCAAGAAGAAAGAATTAATGCTTCAATGAATTTGAGATTAGGAATGAAAGAATGTATTGCTCTTGCATGTTTGTTGTGGTAATTTTTGAGTTGACCAATTCTTGCTTCTGTTCTGTCCGATTTCTCCCCTGTATTGGGTCCAAAAATTTTGCATCTTTTTCTTTGTGTTGGGTGCTTTTTGAGCATGTTGAAAGGAGGAGGTTTGGTTGATATCAAGCTTGAATTTAGTTGGGAAGTGAGTCTATTTTCTAGCCTCTGTTTCTCCGATTGGAGCCATGATTACTTGGGTCTCTCTGGTTCTGTTAATGGAAAATCTGAAAGTTATAAAGCCAAGCTATATGCTCTCCCCTGTTTCGATTGATTATTACAGATAGGAAAGAATGAAGCTGCGCTGAATTAGGACTCTCAATATGGTTATAAGATTTTGAATGATTGGCACACATTTTCAGAAACGTGAAAGCATATCAATCTAGAAGAGGTGTTGTCCAAATGTGTGAGAAAGATGATTTTATCATTAGTATGTTGGATTTATTGTGGTTGGAAGCTTACTGTTAGAACACAAAGGAAATATCAATTAATATACTTGATGGTATATTTGAATAGAGTAAGGTTCATGAATTAATTCTTGTGGCTACATGTGGCTATATACCATTATAAGATGAGGTTTGATAGAGTTTAATGAAGGGTGTTTAGGAATTTAGTTTGAGAAACTTGTGGAATTTTATTTTGGGTTCTTAAAATGGCTTAGGATAAATATGATTTAAAATAAAAAGGTGAAGATTTAGGATGTAATTTATAAAGATTGAAAGATGAAAAATAGTAGCATATGAGTAAAAGTTCTTGCTGCAAATTTGCCTATCTTGATGAACTAAATTGTTAAAGCTAGAAGTAAATGTTAAATGATTATTTTTAGATCCTTGAAGGTTGAATAGGTGATTGAATTCTAGTGAGTTGTTATTTTAAAAAAAAAAGTGTTAATCGAAATCAAGGGAGAATGATTTTAGTTGTTTAAGTTCTAATTAATTGTGGCATAAAAGAAGATGAAAGTCTGGTTGGAACTTGAGTATTGTTTGAAGGAGGTGGAAATTCATTTTAGAATTTGATTCAAGAATATCAAAGTATGCTATAGGATGCCTACAAGTTAATGTAGTTATTGAATATGTTATTATGAAGATTTAAGATTTAAAAATTAGTTTCTTTATTGTTGATAAGGTTCTTGAAGCTGTAATTTTCTGTGTTTAGTATATTGATAATGGATATAAGTGTTGATATGGTATGCCGTATTCTTGTTGAATATTTTAAGATAATAATAGAATAAGTTTGAAAGTTAATTATAGAGTTGCTTTGGATTCCCTAATTGTTAAGAAGAATTAGTTTAAATTATTAGTCAAACATTGAGAATAAGAAATACTAATTGGAGTAAAGTAATTATAAGTGATCTTTTTAATCTTGAATAGTCAAAATAGTTATAGTAAATAATAATGATTCATAGATATAAATAATGGGTTAGTCACAAGCATATTAGGACCCGAGAGAGACGCATAGTATAAATATAGAAGTACATATATTAACCTACTTTTATTATAATATGATGTGTAGATAGACTTTGATATTGGTATGAGTTCACCAAGACAGTGGAAAGTAAAGGATCTGGTTCAGGAAATAGCTCGGGTATCCAGGTAGTAGTTTAATTCATATAGAAATTTCTATATATATAATTTTGTAATATCTGTGGCATTTAAATGAGCATTATTCCTATTATGATATTGATGATATGATATTGATGAGATTTATGGAGTACTCCAAGGCCTAGGTGGGTTGCTCCCCCTTTGCCAGTTAAATTCCTATAACCGTGAGGGTTATTGAGTAGCTGTGAGGGCTACAGTTAAATTCCTATAACCGTGAGGGTTATTGAGTAGCCGTGAGGGCTATGATTGGAAAATCTGCAAGTATTGGTTTAAAATGGATATATGCTTTCATTATATGCACAGATTTATAAAGTTGATGTATAAGTATATATATATATAAGTGCACACAAGATATGAAATAAACTGCTATTGAGATTTCCAATCTCACTGTTTTTCAAAACGTTTTCAGTATAGCAGAAGGGGAGTAGCTAGCTGGGAAAGAAGTAAGGTAATGTGAAGGGGCAGGAATGCCTGCCTGGTCTTGTACCCTGTAGGTAGTTACTTTAGGAACTTATTTACCTGTGTATGTTGTATGATTAAATAATTAAGACAAGTTGGAAGCTTGTCTAGTAATTAATATATATATATTTGCATATGTAGATATACCCTTAATAAATAATAGAATTACATACCCATGTAAGAGGGTTATCAATCGAGATAACCCGCCATTATATTAGTATAGTAAGAGAGGTGTAAATAGATAAATAGAACGTAATCTAATGAATATGTAAATATAGTGTAAGGGATTTGAATCCCCAAGCATTATAATTCGAGTTATTTTAGTTGTTTTAATAACCACTCTATTTTATTGAAAGTTTAAAGATATTCCAATTTGTCCGAAAATCCCATTTGAAAGAAAGGAAATTTGATTTATACTTTGGAAAGAAAAAGTTTTAAATTTTTCGTATTTTTGGGCTTCTGGAATTAAGAAGTGGTTATAAATCAATTAAAATGCCATAATATAGTAGTAAAAATTTAGGTGTTACACTTTGCAGCTTGCATAACTTTTTTGTTGGTGCCTTAATAATGATATGAGTGATAAAGTCATTAAAGATAACTACTTCTATTTGTGTTTCAACTGTTACTTATAATCATTCCATAACTTTGATAGCTTCTTGATAACTACACTAACTACAAATTCATCAAGCAGATTGATTTTTGATGTTGTAGCTCTTCAAGCATCTTGTAATAATCATTGATTTGAAGCTCAATATCTTTCTCATTTAAGATTTCCCATATGAAGGAATTTTCAACATATACTCTTGCTTTCTAGTATCTTCAACAGTGTACTTGACAATAAGTGATTCCCATATCTTGCTAGCCTCCTTGTAGACATGATACATATGGAACAATCATTAGATAAAGTATTGTTGATAGTGTGTTGCAAACCTTATTAGAATACTAACTAAGTGCATCAGCTATTACGTGCAGATCAAGGATAGTGTATACACGTTTTTGCCATTATCTGAAATTCATCTTGTTAAACTACTCAATTAGTAACGTCAAGAAATTGCCTAGGTAGAGGCATCACCATTGGAATAGCGATGGGTTGTCTAGAATTAGTAGCATCAACATTATATTCCATGATAGTGAAACAACACAAACAAAATAGTAATAGATCTATAGGTTGTTGGCTGCAGCACGAGAAGAACACAATAAACCAGAGTCATGTCTTTTGAGACATTGTCTTATAAAACTATTACACTACAATTGGTAAGACTATATGTGACACTCCCCAAGATCAAACAGATTCTTTATGCAATAATAGGGTGAACAAAACAATGGAAACTCAAGAGCTTCATGACGAGAACTTCTATATACTCTTCCTTTTATAAATGGTGAGTCCAGGTGAACGTTGTGCAGTAGTAAACCATGTTAATGAAAAATAAATCTTCAATTACAAACATTATTGCAATAAAGCAACTGGTTTTTCTAAATGGAATTGTGAACGGAGAATAAAATTAATATCCTTGTAACAGAAGACATAAAATGACAATTGCTTTATTGTAGCCGGTTTTCTAAATGGAATTATGAACGGAGAATATGATTTATACCCTTGTAACCGAAGACTTAAAATGACAAAACTAAAACTACCAAAATATAGATTTCATGGTAAAACCTTATTCAAAATATTAATTCTGAGTTTCACAAAATGTTTTAGTAAAAAGGCTCAATTCATATTTAACTCTCGCTTATTGTAACCGCTAGATTTCCAATGCATTTGCCTCCTAGTGGTCCATAATTTTTTGCACAAGGCTCACTCCTCCTTTATGCCCATTTTTTTTGATAGGTTCCTCCTCTAAGCCCATTCGCTTGTCCAAGCTCACGTATTATTATTTATACACTTAGACTTTTATTTACACACTTTTAGACTTTCACTCTCTCAAATAATATGAGACTTGTTCCTTTTGACACACCCACATATCGTTTTAAACTCCAACATTTATTTAAACAAACAAAATTGGAAATTTAGAGAATTGTATGCTAAGATATGCGTCTCATTAAGTATTCTTTGGATTGCCTCAGTAAAATCAAGCTAGTGATTTAAACGCAGTGATGCTTTTGAGAAAATTTTGCTCGAGTTGGCAATTATTATTGGTAAAGTTTTATTTAATCAAATATATATGGTGTTGGCATATTTGAAGAAAATATATATAGTGTTTGACAAGATCCCGAAAGAATTAGTCTTTCACTTGAGGGGTATACTATGGTATTACCAATATATACCCTCATATACTTGTTGATCGAAGCCCTTAAAATCCAGCGGGGGAAAAACGGCAAGTGAATTTGAATTTCCTTTCTCTCATAACATATATTAATCATTCAAATTTTGAAACCATTAATGTCTTGTCTGTTTTCATTGTTTTTTCTCTCCAATTTTTATGCTTGTTTAAGATATTTCTTAACATCTTAATTATTAATATTGCATCTCATAAATGTTTCGAATTTTTTGGCCCTTTTCTTTAGGAGGGACGAAAGCAGAAGGAAGAGGCAAGAGTTGTGAGATTGACCAAAGCACGAAACCCTCCTTTTTCTTTCAAATGAGTAAGGACTTGTATTAATCAGCTAGGGTAGTTTAGAAAATTTACAAATAGATTCTTTTTTCCTTAGGTCCGATGGAACTTTAGATTTATTTAAAGGTTTCATCGGACTCTAGCAATTATTGTCTAAGTTGGGACGTTATTGTAATTCTCTGTTGAAAGAAGTGCGAAAATAATTTAATGGCCAACCCTTGATTATATGAATGGCCCTGCCTGGCATCAACTTTTGGCCCCATAGAAAATATCCAAACATTTGGCCCCATCAAAAAGAAGACAAAAAACAAAATTTTAGCTATGGAACCGACACTGTTAAAAAAAGTGTGATTGATAGTATACTCCAAAAAAAAAAAAAACTGGGCTATGTTTGTGAAATCGATTCTGTGTGCAAGCAGAAAAACTCCAAATTAATGAACTGCTGAATCTTGATTTTAATCTGATTTTGTTTTACCGGCATTGATTTTAATCTGATTAACCCTAATTTTGGCCAAAAAAGATCAAATATAACCCTTAATTTGATTATACTAAAAATGATTGCATGGTTTCAAAAATTTTAAATATAAAATCAATTTAACATCGAATAAAAAGAAAGGTACTTATTTAAATGGAAAGATTACAATGTTACAGGTATTACATTCGCACAATATTTAATGAATATATTTAACTGTACACAAATATTGAAAAAAATGGGAAAAAGTTAAACTTAATTTATAACGCGTTTTGGTGATTATATAAGATGGCATGATACAGTTAAATACCAAATTTTATATATAAGATGGTATAATACTGTTAAATACAGGTGCTGAGCCTCATAAGTTCAGGTCAAATACAAGATGGATTTTGTTCCCGCTTGTTCGTAAATTTTAAATAAATGTGCATACTTTATTATAAAATAGTAGCAAATAAAAATATAGCCAACCTTTTAAAAGATGCAAACATCAAGATGGACTTTGTAAAATAAGATCCCAAATTGCCAACGAATTCTATAAAGCATTAAAATTTATTAAGTGGCACATCAATTCAGAAAATAAACATACATAAGCAATTTTGAAAGCTCTGAAATACATTTTATAAATTTAACCAGGTTTAATAATGTTTTTTAATTTTAATGAGTTCATTAAGAAAATTCCTTATAGATAATTCAAAAAGACGGGAGACAATATAATATTTTCCCTGATACAATTTATAAAAATTAAGAAATAAGCTAATATAACAGGATGTACTTTATACCAATCATTCATCTCTTATTATAATTAATAAGGTTATATGTGTGTGTATTGTCCTATCCAAAATATTAATTTATTTTACTAACTCAAGTTATTAAATTGGAAAAATTATAATTACGTTTGGTTGAAATGCCAAAATTCAAATTCATGTCTTCACTTTTAACAAATTCATAATTGATCAAGATATCTTATTAAAAATGTTGAATGTTGTCGGACGACGTATATGTCCCTCTATACTTAGAAAACTGAAGGCAAGTGTACCCGTGATTTCGGATTTTATTTAATTATTTCATCTATAGATTCAATTGGAATTTAATTGCCAATTCTAAAAGCAAAGCAAATTAGTGATTGCTCTACACAATTAGTGAGTAAGAGAGCCCGACAACTAAGTTGCGCTTCTTAAAGAAAATGTTAAAAGTTAGTTAAAAACTATAAATATGTCTGAAATATAACTTTTGTTTTGTAATATTACCCTTAATTATGATGGGGCTATTAAGAGGGGGGAGAGATAGGTATGAAAGAGTATGAAAGAGAATTGGGTAAAATAGGAAAAATGCATTAAATGATCGGACAATATAAGGTGGACTCTTATATTTTAGACCAAAACAATTCAAAATTTGAGCCCTTATTATAAGGAGAGGAGGGAGTAATTTTTTTTACTTGGGAGTTGGGATGCATCCCAAAATCAATTAAATTCAGGCACCTTTACTTGTGTGTTGAATCATTGGGTTCTCAACTTTCAGTGGAGTTCCAACAACATGGAAGAGTAAGTTCTGACAGTTTCTCTTTAATCCGTTTTTTTTTTACATTCCTTACTCTTGAATTTTAATTTTAGTATTTCAGCTAAATTTTATTAGGATTGTTTTATTATGATAAGATTCAGAATGATCATACACACGAAAGAGTTAGAGTGGTACCTATTCAGAGAAAATGGTAGAACATCGTTTGAGGTGTTTAGACATATCCAAATAAGGCTATTAGATGTACTAGTGAGGAGGGTAGATCAAACAGTCTGGAGTCCGATTAAAAGAGAAAGAGAGAGACCGAGGCGAACACTCAGTAAAGTTGTAGAGCGAGATCTCTTAGTAAATAATATATCTAAAGATTTGGTTACTAATAGATCACAATGGCATCGTATAATCCATGTAATAGACTCCATCTAGTTGGAAAAGGATTTGTTGTTGTTGTTTTATTACATTTGTCCGTAAAATTTAGTGTAAAAAATTTTTAATTACTCCTGTGGACGGCATGAATGCACTCTTTCATATTTATTTGTAGACAAGGTAAATTATGAAGAAATTCAATAACCTAAATATTAATTAGTTAAAGACACTTAAATTTTAAATAAACAAATAAGCATACAGATATAAAATGCTAAATTACTCATTTAACTTTATACAAAATTTCATTTTTTCCCTTTTATAAAGTATCTTTTCAATTCTTAGTCTGAAATGATAAGTTCTCGTGCAAATCAATATCAATTGTAACAATCAAACTTAATATGTAAAGTATGTATGAAACTAATGATATTAGTGTAGGTAAAGTTTGTTAATAATTTTTTCTAACATTTATAATCTCAATATCAACAGCTTTTCTTAATGAAAAGTATGTATGGAACTCATGGTGGTGGTGTCGAAGAACTAAGAAAATCACTTCATAAAATTAATAAATCAAAATAAATAAAATCTTAGATAAGATTAAATAATCAAATATCCGCTTAAAAAATTATATATTTGACTGAATGAATCGTTTGTGTCGTTGTGCGAGGAATTGAGTTATTATTATTTTATTTTTTCAAAAAAAAGTTTGAGAAAGACACAAGGAAGGCGATCAGCGAGGAAACCATATGCGTAAAAGAGTGCTGAATTCCATGAAGCTATGATGGCTTTCCTGATCAATCCACAAAGTCCTCTAAAATCTCATGATGATGGAATGAAGCACCAGATATTTGATGGGTCCTACTTTGTCTCCAATCTCAACCCTTCTCTCTCCTACATACAACACAAGTTGTTTAGTTATATTTTTTAAAAAAAGAAGAAGAAGAAGAAGAAAAAGGCTTTCAAAACAAAAGAATAAATGACAAATAAAGTTTGGTCTAGTTGGTAAAGGGATTAGCTCATAACCATAAGGTTGTGAGTTTGAATCCCACAAACATGATCTATAAGTACCTTTTAAGCGCTATTTGAGTCTGGAAACCTAACCTGACCCTAGTGAGCCCAACTCAACTCACATGAACTTTTTGTTATAAAAAAACAAAAGAATGAATGAATGTTCTCTCATTCATCTTCTGCATGGTGAGACTTTGCAATCTTTACCAACTTTCATGTACTATTATTGTCTTAGCTTCCCCTCCATTCATGCCACAATTATGTTGAATCATCCATAATTGTTTTATATCCTTGTCCAATCTTTTCATTTTTTTATTAATTTATGATTAATCAATGCACGAAATTATGTTTCCAGGACTTTTGTTGTTATTGTTGTACCACTCTTGAGATTTCTAAAGAAAAAGAATAATAAAGAAGGCCTATTAGTTATTGATACTTAATATTAATAAGACTAAACTATACTTTTGGTTCTTTAAATTTTCATCAAGTGTCATTTTGGTCCATTAACTTTTGAAAAATGCATTTTTAATCCTTTTTTGTTAACACCGTTAGTTTCACTTAAAACAAAATGGTGACTCAGCAAATCTAAATGTCGATTCTCTAATTAAATGCAAATAAAACATAACACATTTTTATAGTATAAAAATGATTTGCTAAAAAATTAAAATTTAAGCATATTTTACCAACATTTAAGGAAAACATGTTTTATTTGAAGTACTTCCTTAAAACCTATTCATATTTCGTTACGAAAAAAACATTTTATTATAATATTTTAGTTATCAATTGCTTCTTATAAATAGGATTGGAAAAATGTCATCCCGCAAGTGTTAGAGTCACTGTAATATCACCACTAAGGCCAAGTAAGATTGATGTTAATCGTTAATTCTAGTTAGAGAATATAATCTAACAATAACTCACCATGACATATCTTGGTAAGAAACAACTTTGAGTTCAAGAGCATTGAAATATTCGTAGATAAGCAATTGCACATTAATTGAAACATGCATGCCACGTAATATTTATCAAGGGTACGATATGGCTTACCATTCCAACTAGATATTCATATGTTGAAAATGTAGGTCAATGAGCTAGTCTACCCTTTGTGGTTTAAGCCCAAGCCCATTAAGTTTTGGATCACAATTGAAATATACAACATAGTGGTGTAGTCAACTGAGGTACTCCCCATTTAATTCAAAAGGCTTTGGTGGGAACAGTTATGCGATTCCAATACATGTTTGAGAGGGAGGACCCGATACACTCACACATAAGCCTAATTTCTCTACAGTGTGATAAGAGTGTAGATTTTTCTTGAGGCTGTGTTTTTTTTATTTGCTTTTACTATCGAACATATATGTGAATGTATCATAGTAAGATGCTTCTCTAGTTCACAAAATTATGTCCTAGTGTACCTAATTTGCTTAATCGAATTCTGCAAATCCGATATATGTTAGTGAAATATTTGTTCAATTTATAAATGCTTTATTGTGATAAGTTTTTGTTCTTTTTTTAGTTGATGATATATGTATGTTTTTTGTTTTGGACTTGTGGCTTACGTTTGCGTATGTATATTTCTAAGACAGAGAGATGTTTGTGCTGGTAAAAAAATGGTTAGATGAAACTAAAGAGATTTTCATATAGTTTTTTATTTTTCGGGTTTACAAGAGTTCATTAAAGGTTCACTAGCAATACATGAGTGAACTACTGGTGGGATGGTACAATGGTTTACAAGAATTAATTGAAGATTAAAAATGAATCTAGGGAAACAAGAATAATGATCAAAAACAGTGGAAACATGGAAATTGACAGGAATCGGTTCGCTAGTTCGCTTTCAAGAGTCATTCTATTCTTCGAGCTCATTTAGATATGCCTCTCTTCTTCCGCCTGGCCATTTTATTATTTTCAAGAGTTTTGAAAAGTTGTTCTTCGGATTGCGGGGCAAGTAGTTACGATCTTTACTACATAATTCTATAACATATGTCACATAAAATTAGATTATATGTTAGTTTATAAGTAGAATAAATTAGTTTGAGGAAAAAAGATTTTTTTGGACTAAAACTACTTTCTTTTTTTACTAGAAAAAAAGTCAAAAAAGTCAAAGTGGTCTTAAAATTAGGACCGAATGAAGTATTTCGAATCTTCCCTTCTCGTAGCCACTTGGTATCAATTTCAATAGGCGTGCTCCTCCGCATTAGGCTTCCTTGCCAAATACACGTTCTTTGGATGACTGGGTTCTCTTCTGGGATGTATCTCTTGGTCGAAGTCCATTATTCGCATTTATTGGGTTGAAGATGTGTAGATATGTCGCTTCACAAGATAGACTTCTATATCTGCTCTCATCTTTCGGCCTTGCAAAAATGGGCTTGGCTCTCCTAGTGTAAGGGTGAAATTTTGGGGCCATACAATGGTAGAACCCTCTGGAATGAGAGAACATGATCGATGAATACCATACATAAGACAAACTAAAACTGAATGAGTTTCAAATTAGGTCAACTAAAATCCGGAGATTTAGGCTTCAAAATTACACCTACTTCATGGGAGCAGGAAAGATGATGAAAAAGACACCAACAATGTGAATAATATTTTTGAATTACGGAGAAATAGAGAACATAAGGACTCTAGCTACATCGGATCAACCTGATTTGAGGTTGAAGTGACCCTCGAGCAAAATGTACCATTTTGCTTTGGAAAATAAAAATAATAAAAAGGCTTCATTATAAATGGGTGAACAAGGTCGGTTTGTGGGAATATTTACATAAAAAGATTAGGGCCTTCAATAATTTGTGCCATTCTAATCCAATTCAATTAAAAAAATTTTAATGATAAATTATAAGGGAAAATCCTAGTAAAAGAACTTTAAGAATATTAGAGAACATTAATACTATAGGAGACACTTTTACGATTGTTTTTAAGGACTTTTCACATCCATTTTAGGAGAGATGTCTATGTGAGAGATATGGAAAGCTTACTGAAACGTCCATTATTATAAACAACGGATCCACATCCATTTTTATCAGAAGGGATGAGGAAAGTAGCTTTTAATAAAGGGGGGATTTTACTCTCAACATATATTTTCCCAGCGATGGTAAATTCAAGGTGTTTGGTTTGGTTGATTTCGGCCTCTTGTTTCTAGTTTTTTGTGACGGGGATTCGGGATCCTTCATTCTTTCAGCTTAATGTTGATTTTATTTTCTATTTTAATTTCTCTTGATCTGGTTTTTAGCGTTGTTATTATGGTTAGATGTATCCATATTTGATTGTTAGTTTAGATTTATCCATATTTGATTGTTCATATATATATATTTCTAGATTTGATTATTACTTTAGGTTTATCTAGATTTGACTATTACTTTAGATATTTCCATATTTGATTTGTAGATTAGATATTTTTCATATTTTATTGATATGCTAGCATTCAAATGATTTTTCAAGTAAAGATAAAAAAAATTTGGGGCATAATTTTTATTTGGAGGTGAACCATCCCCATATCCAAAAAAAAATGTTACTTTCCACGTTTGTTTTTTTTCTTTGGGAAAAAAGACATGGAAAGTATATGTTGAAAGTAAAACACCCCCCTTTATTAAAAGCTACTTTCCTCATCCCTTCTGGTAAAAATGGATGTGGATCCGTTGTTTATAATAATGGACGTGGAAAGTAAGCTTTCCACATCTCACATAGACATCTCTCCTAAAATGGATGTGAAAAGTCCTTAACAACATTCGTAAAAGTGTCTCCATGGAGGATCGCCACCCCATCTTCATGGAGGACTTGTTGAGCTTTGAAGGCTTTGCATACAGAGTGAGAGGGAGGGAGATTGAGCATGAGACTGATTGGGGGAGTGAATGAGTGGAAGATCTATAGAAGAAACATGGATGAGCAGTGGATGAACAATTATGTTCTAGGGCTGAAAAGAGTGTTTTATTAAGGAAAGCTGTTTTTCTATGTCTGTTTTTAGAAACAGATGTGGAAAGCTATATCTTGAAAAATGGCATGGAAATGCTTTTTAAGTGAGTTTATAAAAACAGCCATAGGAAATTTCTCCATAATTACAAGATTTTAACCATGTTTTTTCTACATCTATTTTTTAATAACAGACGCAATCGTAGAAAAGAAGGCTTTCTATGTCTGTTTCTAAAAAAAAGACATAGAAAAGCTTTTTTACATCTATTTGTAAAAGCAGATGAGGAAAATTTCTCCATAATTATATGTTTACTACTGTATTCTTGATACCTCTATTTTTGTAATAACAGGCATGAATTAGGGACATACAAACAATAATTTATAGCCATGTGTAAAGATGCACCTAATTATAGTAATGACAAAGAGGTGTGAGCACCTTACCTTCCCTTTCCAAAATTAAAATAAAATGACTCAAAAGCACCTTGAGCTTTGAGCATGAATGTTTTGAGTCATACAAGACCTTCGAATAGTGGTGTTACTCCTTCTAATCCAAAGCTTAGATTAAAGGAGGGTAATACAATGCAAAGATTGTTGCTCGAGAAATTAGCACCACAAATTAGTTTTGCACAATGGGAAGATCTTGATCTTACATTATGTGTTTCATTCTACAGACATTTGACATAATTTAGTTTCCATTTTTTTTATTTAAATTGTGAGTTTTATGTAAACTTTCATGACAAGGTTGTAGAAATTTTGAACAATTCAAACTTCTACGGTTCAAATTTCCTTTCCAAGATGTTATTTGTTATGCATGTCATTATGATTGTTTAAATGTATATTTGGCATGATAGACTAGGGCATATTAATCAAAGTAGAATGATTAAACTAGCTAAAGGAGGTTAGCTTGGTCAAATTTGAAATATTGAAATATCCTTTTGCAAGAATTGTATAGGTGTGCTAAGGCATCTAGAAAAACATTTGGAATGGGAACTAGAGGCAAGTGTCCATTTCTATAAATACATTGTAATATATGTAGTCCAATGAGTGCGAGGGAGATACACGAAGCTTAGTACTTTATTTCTTTATTGATGATTATTCATGATAAAATCATGTCTATTTGATCCCACACAAGTTTGACGCTCTTGAGTGCTTTACTAATAGCAACGAGTGTGAGGGTGATACATTCAATTCAAAGAACTTTGTGGAGAAAAAGGGATAATAAGGAAAACTAACTATCCTTAGCACTCCACAATAAGAGTTGTGGAAAGAAGAAATAGAAATGTAACATCCTATGTTTTAATCTAGGAAATTATAATTAATTGATGATCATTAAGTGGTAAAACAAGGTTTATGGAGGTACTTAGTGATTTGTGAATGATTGCACCATATTTTTATACACTTTTCATTGATAAATTCATTGGATTATTGCATGTTCTTGGGGTAAATGCAGCTAATTAGGATAATTTCTGACTTTTGTACACTTTGTTGGAATTTGTTCAAGTCAAGGGCAATTTGGGCATAATTAGCATGATTTATTGTTTAACCCATTTTCAAGAACATTTTGATACTACCTTAGGTCCATTTTATGTGTAGATTATGGAAGGAACACACCCAATGAAAAGGCAAAGTTGTAGAGAAGAATGTTGGACTGAAACAGAACACAAGAAGGAGCTGAAAAGAGGGCAGAATCAATTTCTGCTCGCCGTGAGCTCGCCACGGCTAGCCCACGGCAAGCTCATAGCCCCAAAAATTCCAGAATCAATGTTAGCTCGCCGTGACCTCACCGCGGCGAGCAGGACGAATCAGAAACGCGCTGTTACGAATTCTAGGGTTTCTAGGAGGTTATAAATAGTTCATAATAACCCCCAAAAATCACTTCTCCAAGCCTCCAAACACGAAAATACTTCAATCCTCCTAGAGTTCCATCATCTACCATCATTCCCACTCAAATTTCCACCAATTCCATTCATCTCTACCTCCATTCTTCTTGATTTTCAGCATCACCTCCCTTTCTTCTTCCATTTCTACCACATCTCTTCTTCATTCTTCTTCACTCATGGAGGCTGCTATGGTGGGTCATTTTGAGCACGAAATTGAAGGCATGAGAGGCTAAAATCTTGATGCTTTGGTGGTGTGAAGGTGGCTCTAGCTTCATGCGCCAACATAGGGGAGTTTTTAGTTCACAATTCCTTATTTCCTTTGTATTTGACTTCTAATCCTTTGTATTGGTCTTGTATTTGGATTTGAGACATGAGATATGTGTTTTCTATCTATATTTGTGAACTATTATGTGTATGCTTTGAATTTAATGTGATTGAGATGCAATTTCCTATCTACTTGTGGTTGTATTCTTGGTTGTAGCCATTTTAGTGGTTGCTAGTGGTTATAGTCAATTTCTTCCATGCATGAATGTTGTGGTTGCACTTCATGAGAGTTAAATTGCATTTGTTTCAAGGCATTTCACAAATCAAGTGGATCTTAACACTAACCCTAAGTAATGGCTATGAAAGTGGTTGCTAGATTAGTCATTAATTAGGGCTAATGGACCCCTAGTGATTGCTTGGGGATTTCCTTAATTAGACTTGGTAAATTAAACTCCCACTTATCATTTTTAAAGACGCACTTGAGACACCAGAACACTACCAAAGCCCATTTTATAAAATTACCCTTAATCCAAACATCCTTTCTACTCTTTAATCCAAAATTACCAAAAACAAGTATTTACATTTTCACTACTTTCATCAAATGTCTTTTCAAAAAAAATCCCTTACCTTTTATTGTCTTGATTGCACTTAGTTAGTTTAGGTAGATTAAAAAGACTCCTAAAGTGAAACGACCCAAGGTTGCAACCTATATTGCAATACTTGGATTAAATTTTCATTTTAACCCCCAAGGCGCATTAGGCAAAGGTTAAATCAGTGAGTTAATGTTGAGGAATATGTATGATAACGAGAAAATGATGTTAAGTATTTTAATTACTCGTATGGAGTTGAGATTATATGATTTATAGATAAATTTGGGATAAGGGAATACGATACCGTGTGAATTGAGGTTCAAAGGATAGTTGCATTAGTTTGTTGATTTGATGATTATTAATAGAATGTAATTTAGTTTGAAATAAGGAACCATATTGAGGATATTGTTAGGTGAATTGGAGAAGGATTATGTGAATTAAGGAAGAAAAGAAGAAGATTAGAGGATTGTTCTATGGTGAGTCAAGCAGAGGAGGCTAAGTCTCTGCCTCCCTCACTGCGGTGAGCTAACTTGCTCACCGTGGCAAGGGAACAATCTTTTTTTTAGTCTCTGCGTCGCTTGCTGCAGTAAGGTCCCACTATTCTTTCAAACAAGAACCCACGGCTTTGAGACAGTATTTTGAGAGAGGGCCATGTGAGGGTGATAGAGGCTCTGCTAGGGTTTATGAAGAATTTCAAAAATGCAAGTTTGTTTTTAGGTTTTGGTGGTTCCATTGAGCTTAAATATGCTAATGAATGGTTTTGAATGGTTTAGTTTGTTGGATATTGGCTTGGAACAAATTTTGAAATTTCAAGGTTTTGAAACCCTTGGGTTTTAGGTGATATTCAGATTTCAAGGATTTTTGTTAGGATTTAATGTTTCTAGTAGGCTCAATGATGCTAGTAAATGAATCTGAATGGTTTTGTTCATTGAATTTTGGCCTAAATTGATTCTTGACTATACAAAGTTTGAAAAGTTAGTGTTTTAAGTGGATTTTTGAATTCTAAGTTGTTTTTATGAAATTTAAGGATTCTAATAGGCTTGATAATTTCAATAGATAGTTTTGGATTGGCTGGATTGGTGAGGTTTGGGTTATTTAGGATTTGTGACATTTTTGGTCATATAGGCAAAATTTGACTAAGTTAGGTGAATTAAGGATTGAGTAACGATGTGAAACTAGTTTTGATACTTGTCAAAAAGATGAGTAGAGGATGCTTCTCTACTCTGAATCATCCAGATTTGAATCTCGACAGTCTAATTAAACATTCTTAAATTTGTGATTTTAAAATGAATAATATGCTTGTTGACAAAATAATAGTTAAGAGAATATCTTCATTTTAGATTCTGTAACCATAAATATATACAAACTTAAAAATAGTAATTCTTGATAGTCTAGATTAGATCTCATGGCCCAAAATGGAGGAGTGCCGTCTACTCATCTTTCCGACAAGCACCAAAACTGATTCCGGATAATTGGGATGAACTATGATAATATTGAATTAATGACTGATTGACTTGAAATAGTGTTTAGCCTTGGAAAGTTTACTAAGTAGGAAGAAATTGAGGAATTGAGTTAGTCATATGGTGAACTGTGGTTGTGGATGGTTTGAGGACTTGGTAAGGATTGGATTGTTGGCTGGGACATTAAAAATAATTTTGCTTTTTAAAATGCCAAATGGGGCTTTTAGAGGGAATTATTTCAAAATCGTATTTTACCAATTGATTAAGTGATTACTCATGCGTTTTGTGTTATGATCATTATGTAGAGAATTGATTGTTCGGTTTGAGCATGGTGCAAAATCTCACTAGTAATTATTTCTATTTGGCTTCAAGAGGTAACCACTTTCCATTTGTCTTATGCACTTGTGCTATGTTGGTAAGAGGCTTGTGACCTCTTTCAAACTCTTGATTTGCTAAACATGAGATATATGTGAAAATGCTTATGAAATGCCTATTTTTGTATAAAGGTCTTTATGAATGAAATATCATTTTTGTGGATGGGCATATTTGAAAAACAATATTAGATTTGAAATTGAGCATGCCATGGTTTTTGAATTATGAGGTGGCTAGATGCCATTTTGACATAGATTGATGATTTTGGTTGCATATGTTTGATTGTTGTAGTTGTGGTGCACGTATGTTGGTTCTGCTCTATCACATGATAAGGCCCCTGATGGCCCTTGGGTGGCTTTATATATCTGACCCTCATGGATAAGAGGCCTATAACGGCTCTTGGTAACTGTTGTGTTATGGTTATGGTGAATTGTGTGATTGACCCTCTTAGGATGAGATATTGAGCATGGATTTGAAAAAATGTTTTGGAAACAATATATGCATGTTTTCTAATGGTTTTGGTTCCAATATGAGATGATATATGATTTATGTTGTATTTTGTTAACTTATATGTAAAGATCCCACTTGAAATCTTACTATCACAACACACACACACACACACACACACACATGTAGAGCATGTAGGGTTGTGAGTTAGTGAAACATCTGTCTCACCTTATCACTCAATATTTTTCAATTGCTTTCTCCCGATTTTGGGATCGACGGGAAGGGGCCAATTGACGCTCACTAAGGTTATTGTGAGCTTAGTTTGGTTATTCTATAGAATTGCATATTGCTAAATAGTTGAGCATTCATTTATTATCACTACTACAAAAGAGTTATTTAAACCATCTCATTTAAACCGCACATTTAAGATATGGTTTAAAAAATATGGTTGATGGCATTTTTGTAAATATTAGGAACTTTTTAGACTGCTTTTTTAAATATACGGTTTAAAAAATATGACCGGTGCCATTTTTGTAAATATTGTAAAAACATTTAGACCATTTTTTTACATGTGGTCTAAAAAATATTACCGATGCCATTTTTGTAAATATTCCAATATTATATGCAGTCTACAAAATTTCTCCTAATCTCACGTTAATCATCCCCGACAGTTTCCTTAAAGCCTTGATCCCTGATTTCTCCTTTCAATTATCTTTCTTTCCCTCTTTCTTCATCTCTCTTGGGTAGGATGATTTCGTAGTGCCTTCAATCTTATGTGAACAGCCAATTTTTGATTTGAGAATCCGGCATCGGCAAATCCAACCTTCTCTCTATATTCACCAAGACTGAGTTCAATTGAGAATCCAAATCCATTATTGGCGTTGAATTCACCACCTGAAGCATTCATGTCGATGATAAGATCGTTAAGGCTCATATTTGGGACACTGCCTGTCAAGAAAGGTTCCTTCAATTTCTATATTCATGTTATAATTTTGTTTATAGCTTTCCGTCCAATTCATGAAACATTTTGAGTTTTTTTGTTACTATCTTTCATGTTTTTTACTCTGTTTGGCTCTGAATCGATCTATTTGAATTGGGGTGGCGTTCATATGATGCGATGAGATTGCTTTTATATCACATTAAGTATGTGATTATTATTATTATTATTATTTTCTATTTTCTGGTATAATGACAGAGAATGATGCAATAAGAAATTAGTTTCATGGCGTTAAGGCACTTGATCTCTTGATCATTGTGCTGTGACACTGTCTTTTAATAACTAGTTATTGAAGTCAATTGAATTCCTCCACAGTAGGTGATTTTTCTTATCTCGGGTTGATTTTTCTTACATCATGTATTGCTTTTTAATTTAATAACAAGAGGTAGATGATTTCATTGCATCACTGATCAGGTGACTAGCGTCAAATTGTTTAACTAGAAGTCGTACTTGATCTTTCTTTATTGCACTTTTAATATCTTAGGTGTTGGTAACTTTCATCTAGGAATGGGTAGAGCCTGCGATGAGGTGCTTCCAACTAAGGAGTCTGCACAAATGTATGCTGAGCATTGGGTAGAGCCTACTTTTGTTTAGGCTTTGATGGGTGGCTAGTAAAAAACTGATAATTTTGTCCTTGATTAAGGGGGTTCATACATGTATCTTTGGACATTTAAATCTAAGCAAAGTGTGATTTCCATTGATGATTGTTATGTTTATTATGATGCCAAGGGTTAACTTCTTGATCTTCATTGTGACAAAGTTTCTAGATGCCAAGGGTTATGTTTATTATGTTTATTATAGTGATTGTCACAAATTTGTTAAATTTGACTATTATAAGGTTGGGTTCCATTAATTGGGCTATTATAGATGATGTTGCATAAAGAATTTGTTTGATCTAAGTATTTTTTGATGTCCACAAGCTAACAAATTTACAGACATTATTTGTGGCCATGGAATTGTTAATATAATCATGTGAGGGGAAGTATTGCATTTGTTGTATTCTTGTGATCTTGCCAATGGCTGAAACACCAGCATTTGATTGCATATTAACATAGGGGTAAACTTAGACGTGGGTCGAATTGTAAATTTGAAGGAGTTTGTCTAACATTTAACATTGGTAATGCATTTTTCAGTGTATGGATCATCAGTAATATGATAAGTATTGGAAGATACAAGTTATTTTTCCTTTAAATTTTTCATTTGTATATGGTATGAAACTTGATTTTGTTTTCTAATTTTTGGTTCGTACAGTTATAACAGTGGTACATCAATAGTAAATTAGAGTAGCAAAACAAGTTAGATGAATATAATAAGCCTTTATTTGGTATATGCGATGGAATTTTTGTAAACTATGTGTGGGAGGTATTATCTATTTCTATTGTATGTTTCCACAATTTAACTGCTTTGAATTTTTGTAACCTATGTGTGGGAGGTATTGTCTATTTCTATTGTATGCTCCCACAATTTAACTGCTTGGTTGATTTCTATTCACCATTATCTACTTTTTGTCTTGTAGAAACACTATCTAAGGCTCTTTGCTAATGCTGCTGGTGACAGAAAGTTTGATGTGTATGTAACACCTAAATTTTACTACTATATTAAAGCATTTTTAATTGATTTATAACCACTTTTTAATTGTCAGAAGCCCGAAAATATGAAAAATTTAAAACTTTTTCTTCCAAAGTACTAAATCAAATTTCCGTTCTTTAAATTGGGCTTTTCTGACAAATTAGAATAACTTTAAACTCTTGATGAGATAGGGTGGATATTAAAACAATTAAAATAACTAAGATCCTATTATAGTATCTAAATCTATTACTTAGTGTATCAAGATATCTTGTTTTACGTATTCTACATATGCTTCTATTATCTTAAGGTTGGGTTGGTATCTAACCATACCTATCCGGCCTACTATCAGAATATTGGGGTCATCGTTGTCGATAACCCGTTACTTGCTTATGTTGTTGCTATGGTTTAGGGATACATGGATACAGAGAGTTATATACTCTACAAGCTTCCAGCTTGTGCTTCCCTATTCTATATATAATATATACAAATACTAACAAGATAGATATTCAAAGATGGTACAAAATGTAGCAGGCATTCCTGCTTCTTCACAACTACCTTATCCCAAGAAACGGTCGCCTCTTGCTTCACTGAAAAGCAAAGGTTCAACGCAGTTTATTTCATACATGCTTAATATCATATACACTCAAATACACATATTCATATATAATTCAATTCTGTGCAATTAATGAAAGCATATATCCATCTATATTATTATAGCCCTCACGGCTACTCAATAACCCTCACGGTTATAGGAATTTAATTGTAGCCCTCACAGCTACTCAATAACCCTCACGGTTATAGGAATTTATTGGCAAATGGGGAGCGACCCACCTAGGCCTTGGAGTACTCCACAAATATCATCATATCACCACCAGAATAATGCTCATTTATTGCAACAGATTTGTTTCTAAAACAATATATATATACACACAAATATTTATGTTATGAAATAAACCGCACCTGACTTCAGGAATTACTTCTCAACTGGTTCTTTTCGTTTCTACTGTCCTCATGAACTTATGCCATAATCAACACCTATTTACATATCATGTAACAATAAAGTAATTTAATACTTATGCTTCTATATTTATACTTTGCGTCTCTCTCGAAACCCAACTTACTCAATACTACCCCAAAACTTGTCTTCTAGGCAAATTATAACTTGCCCACATTTATTTAGAACTTTGACCATTCAAGACTACTTGAATAATTTACTTACATTAAACTTTCTTATTCTTAATGTTTGACTAATAATTACCTCAAAACTCCAACACTTGATAACAAAAAGAAACCCCATTCATTAACAATACTGTTATAATCCAAGGTCATTTTGAATCATCTCATCAACATTCTCAAATTCATTCCAGATCCCAAAATCTTTCAAAAATCCAAAATGAAAAACTATAACAAATATAACATTACTTATCACATTAATTCTTTACTAATTGAGTTCTTCTCTATGATCTTGAAACTAGACGGTGCCTGGTATCCAAACTTGAACTTTTCCAAATTCCATTATCAACTTAATCCTTCTCACTAAGTCACAAACAATTGTATTCAACCACAAAGAAATCAAATTCCATGCTTCTTAAAACGACAACTCCAATTGTAAAACTGAAAATATTTAATTTCCAAACATCAAACAACCATTATAAAATTCTATTACTCTCTTGTTTGTTTTCTTTCTCTTTAAATATTTTACTTCTTGTAAACTTCAAATAGCATAGAAGTGTGCGCATTGAGGGTCACCATATAAGAATGTTGTCATGGATTCCGAAATTCATTTTGGTTTAATCACTTTTATTTCATCATTCAATTTATAGATAGATAGATATATATATATATATATATATTATCAACTTCTACTTAGTTCTTTATCACCTCCTAAGACCTTCAATGAGACTTTGAGAAAATTATTTAAACTTCCACATAAAAACACAATTCTTTAACTTACCATGAAACAAACAGTAACATCTAAAGTATTCACATGACTTTTCTACTTCAACAGTTAAATATTTGAATGCCTTAAATAATGAATTCTAAATAAGTTTCAGATCCATCAATTCAAGCTCAAAACTTTCACATAATGCAACCCAATATCCCACCTAATCATACATAACCTCCAGATAGATTTTATCCAAGATTATTCAACATTTAATAACCAGAAATCAGTAAATAAAACCAGATTAATCCTTCCTACCTCTTCAAACAACAAGCACAACAATTTCCTCAAACATCAAATTCAAATAACATAAATAACTACTTTTATTGAATCCTTGTTCCATTTTTCATACTCCCTTCATTTAAACATTGAACACCCAAAGTTCGAAATAAAACCAAATCAGCATTTATTTCAATTCTTTTTCGGTTTAAGAAAGTCAATATACTTTGGAATCTGAAACTATATGTGCGTAAGATTCTAGTTTAACAAATCATAAATCAACCATATACATAAATTTCATTCCAATAAAACCATAAGACCACCGAAATCAGCGTTCATTCCAATACCTTTCAGATTTCAGTTTCCCCGAAATTAACATAAATTTGCCCGTAATTATATAGCTTCTAATCATAAAAACTGCAGTTCATACATAGAATCAACACAGCAGAAGGATAGAGAACAGAACATTAATTTCACAATTTCATATATCACCTACTAAAAGAAAATTAAGCATCCACTCACCGAAAATAGAGCATACATATCAACAATCTCATTTTTCCACACACCTCCGAAAATCCACATGCAATTAAATCCATTAGCTTAATCTTATTCCTAATTAATCTTACTAAATCCCTAGTTTAGTTTTCACCCAAAATTATACCCAAATCGGTGCCGGAATAGTGACCAAAACAGGGCAGGAAGAAAAGAAGATAAGACTCTACATGCAATCAACTCTATTTACCCAAATTTACTCCTAATCACGACTAATTAATCATTCCAGCAATAATCACCCAGAAATTAGTGAAAATCGCGCCGGATGAACAGTGGCAGAGTAAGAAATTTGAAGAAAACCTCATGAATACCACTCCCTTACTTGAATCCGTTCCCAAGAGTGATTAATCGAGGCTTAAGCTTCGATTTCATCAGTTTAACAGCCCTTAAGAACCCCAAACTCGAAATCGGTTCCCCTCCAAATCCTCCCAAACCGGACGAAAAATGGTAGCAATAGGAAGAGTAAAGCTACCTGAGTTCACTCCCAAGCTTGCATGCGCCTCGCCATCTTGCTCCGCCGTGAATCGGCCGTAGAAACTGCCGGTGGTCGCTGACGAGAGAGAGAGCCCGAGGGAGAGTGAGAGAAAGTGAAGAAGGAAGAGAGAGAGAAGGGAGACGGGATGGAGAAGGAAGGAGGGAGTATATAAATTTTTTTTATTGGATTAATTTACCCTCTTGCCCTTCCAACTTGTATTCTTTTCAGTTTAATCCCTATTCTTAATCTTTTCATTATTTTCAATTTGATCCCTTTTCTGAAAATATGATTTTCCAAAAATTAATTTTTATACCATATTAGATATTTTGCTACCCATAAATTTCTTTGAGCCTAAAAATAAATTTCCTAAAGTTCCCAAATTAAAATTTATCTTCTAATTATTCTTCCTTAATTAATGAAGAAAATAAACCTTTAATAAATCCCTATTATTTCTAATCCAAATTTTGGGGTGTTACAGTGTACATGGGAATTGATGTGTTTGGAAGAAACACATATAGCTGCAGACAGTGGAATGCAAGTGGTTGGCAACATTGCAAAATCTTTGTAACAATAGATTATGTGTCAACTATTTTAACATATAACTTATTTATAATCAATATTATTCTGCACAAAATGTCCAAGAGCTGAAGTCCATCTATCACACCTATATATGTTTTGGTGCATGCATGACATTGAGATCATATATATTCTAGACTTTAGAAACCCCCCTAAAAAATTCTTTTGATCCCATTAAATGTCACTAGCTTTTTCTCTTCATTAAACTTGCACCTATTTGTTTGTAATATTAATTCCAATTTTTGATGACAAGACTACAGGCCAAGTATTATGTTTGTGGCTAGATCTTTCTTGTCTTCTTTGATCTTGTTGTAGAATAGTTATTATTCATAGATAATAAACATGATGATATTATTGTAATTGTTGAGTTGACTTCAATTTATTATAAGATTTGTTGCAATTTATGTAGTATTTTTTTATACTGGAGGTTATTAGTAAATTTTAATTACATCCAATATAAAAAAGTGTATATTTTTTTAAATCCCATTTTTTAGACCACATTTTTAAATATAGTTGAAAAAGTGTATATTTTTATACCTCATATTTAAAAATGCAGGTCTAAAAGACAAAAGTTTTAGACCACATTTCTAAAAAGGCTATATTTTAGACCGCTTTTATATGCAGTTTAAAATATTTTGACTTTCTAAACCACCTTTGTCTAGACCTATATATATGCAGTTTAAAAGGAGAAAAGAGGAAGATTTTTAAAATTGATCTTTTAAAGAAAGGGGTTTGAAAGGCACAAGGGAGTGCTAATATCTTATGGAATGAAATGACTAAAAAGGTTCAGAAGGTTGCCAAAGTGATTTTAGGAGGATCAAAAGGTATTGGCTGGTGAGATAAAGAGACTTGATAGTGGAATGAGAATGTTCAAGAGAAAGTAAAGTATAAGAGAGAATGCTTTATAACTACATACTTGTGTAATAATATTGAAAATTGGGAGAGGTATCGCTGAGCTAAAAGGAAAATCAAGAAGGCAATAAATGAAGCTCGTTCTAAAGCGTTTGAGGAATTTTATAAAGAGATAGAGACAAAGTCTAAAGAATGCAAGGTTTATAGAGATTCAAGGGATAAGGAGAGAAAATTAAGAGATTTGGACCATGTGAGATGAGTAAAATATGAAGAAGGAAAAGTCTAAGTTACTGATGGAGATATTAAGGATAAATGGGAGAATACTTTTGTAGGTTGTTTAAGGAAAGAGGTGGAACTTAGATTTGTGAGTTATATGATTTGGAAATTAGTGAAAGTGAGCTCAACTTATCATTTTATCTCAGTATTAAAGTTGAAGAATTCAAGGAAGCTCTTGAGAAAATGGAAAATCGTAAAGACGTTGGATTTGATGGTATCCTTATTGAAGTTTGGAAATCCTGGGCTAAGCAGGTGTTGTGGCTCACTAAGATACTCAATGAGATTTACGGTCCAAGAAAATCCCTAAAGATTGGAGGTAAAGTACATTAGTCCCTATTTAAAAGAACAAAGGTGATGTTCAAAATTGTGAAAATCATAGAGGAATTAAGTTGAGTCATACAAATGAAATTGTGGGAAAAAGTGGTTGAACATAGGTTAAGAGGGGAGACTTGTATTTATGAGAATCAACTTGGTTTCACATTGGGAAGGTCCATAGCAATTTATTTACTATGGGGCATAATGGAAATGTATCTAAAGGTTATGATTGTGTGCCAAGAGGAACACTTTGGAAAGCTTTGGAAAAGAAAGGTGTGTGTGAGTGTTGCATATATCAAAGCCATTCAAAATATGTATAAGGGGCAATGAATGGTATTAGAATCTTGTAGAGGAAATAAAGGACTTCCTTATAAAAATGGATTGCATCAAGTTTCATCTTTGAGTCCATATGTATTCAATATAGTTTTTTATGTTCTAATTGAGCATATCAAAGAAGAAATCCCCAAGTACATGCTTTTTACAGATGACATTGTTCTTTGACTGAGTCAAGAGAGGAAATTAACTCGAAAATTGAGTTATGGAGAAGGACCAAAGAGTCAAAAAGTTTTTGCTTAAGTAGGAGTAAGACAAAGTATATACATGGTAATTTTGATAAAAGATGTGTTCCCGGTGATCTAAAAATTAAATTAGCATATCATATTATCCCTCAATTGAAAAACGTTTAGTTATTTAGGATCAATTGTACAAAGAGATAGTGAAATCTAGGGTGTTGTTCATCATAAGATTCAAGATGGGTGGTTTAAATGGAGAAAAGCTACCCATGCAATTTATGATCAAAAAGAACTAGATAAGGTAAAAGGGAAGTTTTATCGCACATCTATATGACCTGCATTGTTATATGATAGTGAATGTTAAGCTTTAAAAGGAACATGAGCATAAGATGGGGATAGCAAAGATGAGGATGTTAAGATGGATAACTGGTCATGCAAGAAAGGATAATATATGCAATGATCTTATGCCAGAGAGAGTTGGTGTATCATCTATTGAGAGAAAATGGTAGAAAATTGTTTAAGGTCGCTTAGGCACATTCAAAGAAGGTCATAAGATGCACCAGTGAGGAGGGTTGATCAAGCAGTATCGATTTAGTTGAAAAGAGGGATAGGAAGACCAAAGATCTCACTTGGAGAAGTTATTGAGCGGGACCTTTTGATTAACAATTTATCAAAAATATAGTTATTGATAGAACACAATGGCATCGTGCAATCCATCAAACTGACCCCACCTAATAAGATAAGGCTCTATTATTATTGTCATTGTATAAATATTTATAATTCCCTGGTGGGAAAAATAATTTAAATATTATTGTTTAATCCCACCAAATTCTAATAAATTTTCTTTATACCAAAATAATTGTATTGGATGTACTACAAGGATCAAATTATTTCATGAATCACATCCTAATAATATTTCACTACTAATAATTAAAATTAGGATGTTAGAGGTTTCACACTTTTCCATCTTATAAATAGAGCCCTCAAATTAGTATAATTTTATTTAATCAGAAAAACATTTTAACATGCCTTATCAATGGTTACCCAAAACAGCCTCTATGAAACAACGATGGGGAAGCAACAACCATAGCGAATGGGAGGCCAACTATCTGAAAGTAGATTGACAATGGGAGATCTTGTAAGCATGTCAACATTTGAGAAGTAACAATAAGCTTTTTCAATTGAGGATACAACGATGGAGAAGAACCAACAAGGTAGGTAACAATGGAATCATAGCCTTGATCTGAGTTTTCTTTGATAATTACTCCCTCCGGTTCTTGATATAAAATCTAGTTGACTTTTTTTAAAAAAAGTCTTGAGAAAGCTAAATAAGTCATTTATAATTGATGTACTTGAATTTTTTTCAAACTAGTTTATTTGACTTATAAGCTAAGTAATAATTTAATAATAGTTATAATTAAGTAACTTCTTCAATTTCCTTAATTTCTCCAAAAAAACAAAATCAAATAGGTCTTATATTAAGCACGAGAGGGAGTAATAGTATTTCACCCTTTCCATTTCTCGGTCATGGTCTTCCCATTCTTCTTATTAATTTTGTATGTTTGCCACGAACATGAGGATGATGGGGAACTATTTTGTTACAAGAAGTTAATATATTGGCAAAAGAAGCTCATGGAGCATATCAACAAACTATTTTGTTAAAAAAAGTTAAGTTGTAGAACTCTCTTCATGCATGACAATCATGTGTGTAGTGGTTGAGGCCACCTATTTGGTCTAGTGATGACTCCCCATTTATCATTAATTTAGGGCATATTTAGAATATATTTGGGGAGTCAACGTTGCTAATTAAGGGCATTTTAAGAGTTTTTAAGAGAAAATTGTGTAAATCTGTCATATGAACTTAATTTGATTAATTTTAAGAAAAATATGATAATTTATTAGGAAATTTAATTGGCATGATTCCCTCACATTTATGCATGTTTGGATAGGTAAATATGGACATTCTAAGCAAGGAAGGAGAGAAAGATCAAAGGCAAAACGTGGAGAAAGCTGGAGGTCATTTAAGGAAAATTGCTGAAAATTGGTTCTGATGTCGCGACATTACACCAGCATGTCGCGACATGGCGCGAAAATCCTGAAAATCTGCAAAACGCACAGCTTCGATTTTTACCCTTTTAAATCACCTAGGGCACGAAAATTCAAGGAGAACCAGCCCCCTTTGAACCCTAGAACCCATAGGAACCATTAGACTCATTGATACACACATCTTTGGAGCTAGGGTTTGCAAAATTGGAGGTTGAGAAGCAAAATTGGAGGAGTTTCTTGCCCTAGGTGATAGATTCTTCTTGTTTTCTTCCATTCTTTGTTACTTTTGTGAATTAAACATGGGATTTCTTTGTATTTGCTGGTTTAATCCATTCATGAGTAGCTAAATCTTTTGTTCTAGGATTGATTCAAACCTTGTATGGATTGAAACCTAATTGTTTCCTTTTCTTTTAGAATTTAATGACTATTTATGTTGATTTATCTTGTTCTTAATGCCTCTAATTGACTGATCACCCTTTAGAGCGATTTGTTCATTTAAATTATACTCGAGAGAGATAGTTTAGATGTAGAACTAGGGTAAATCAGACTAGACTTGAAGTTTAAATCAACTAACGGATGGTTTGTCGGGTAGAATAGAGATATATCTATCGACCTAGTTTTGTCATATTAAGGTTGGCTCTTAAGGCATACTTTTATTAATTTGTAACAAGAGATTGAGCAAGTTAATGAGAAGTATAGAATTGATTTTGACTCGAGAGAGCGTTTCAAGTACTTTAGAATCTTAGGCAAACATAGATTGTCATTTAAAGACTAAAGGAAGGGAAATAAATTAGGGTTCATGAAATACAACGGTGAGAATTAATCCTAGGCTTAGTTCATTGATAAATTAAATCTTTCTTGTTTGTTTCTTTATTTTTATTTTAAAATTAGTTTTCAAAATCACTTTTCTAAAAGAATTTGATTTGTTCAACTTAATTGAGTTCATTAGCCTGTTGTTTGATTGGGGTTTTAAAACAAATCTCTGTGGGACGATAATTTATTACTACGTTGCGATCCGTACTCTTGCGGGCGAACAAGTTTTTGGCGCCGTTGCCGGGGATTTGTAAAAATCTCTTGGTCAACCCTAGGCTAGTGTTAGTAAATTTCGATTGAACTGTTAGGTTAGTTTATAATTTTCATTCATAGTTGTTTTTGTTTTGTTTTTATTCTTTTTCTAGTTTGATACTCGCGTTTTGGTTTTCTTCTTCTAGGTACCCTTTCGGCATATGCAGCGTATATATCCAGACGGATTGGAAGTGATACTTGAAGGAGTGGAATTCATTGACAATACACAAGCCGAAACTGAGACTGAATCTGAATCAGAATCTAAAGCTGAAACCATGGCTGACGATGAGTATGATAGAGCTACGGTCAATGACTTTGCTAGCCGTAATATGAGGGGCATGCAATCTTGCATTCGGATGCCAGAGATGACAGCACACTCTTTTGAGATCAAACCTGTTATGATCACAATGCTGCAGTTACACGGAATGTTCCATGGGCTCTACAATGAAGATGCAAACAAGCATCTTATGTATTTCTTGGAAGTCTGTGACTCTTTCAAGCAAAACGGAGTCCCTCAAGATGTTCTAAGGCTTCGTTTATTTCCTTTGTCTTTGCAAGGCACATCTAGAGATTGGTTCAACAATCTTCCGGAAGGATCCATTAATTCTTGGGATCAGCTTGAAACCAAGTTTAGAGCTCGTTTCTTTTCTGATGATAAATCTGTGGAAGCTCGAGATGAGTTTTTGAGCTTTAGACAACACCCGGATGAGCATCTTTATGCAGCTTGGGAGAGATATAAGATGTTGATGAAGCGATGCCCTAATCATGGGGTTGACAAATGGGTAGTAGTTCAGATATTTTGCAATCGCCTTAATCCTCAATCTAAGGCGATGGTTGATTCAATGACTAATGGAGGGTATCGTAATGTACCTGTTAATGAGGTGATCAGACTCTTGGATCAACTATCTGCAAATAATACTCAAGGCACTGATAGGAGGACTACACAACCTGTTTCCACCATTAAAGATGACTCTTCATCTCAAATGACCGCTATTCTCTCTTCATTAAATAAGCGGTTTGAGTCTTTGGAATCCCAATTGAAGCAGGGAAACTCTCAAAGTGTGCAATCTATCTATGCTACCCCTGTTGTTTGTGATCAATGCAACGATGTTCATCTGCCAGATCATTGCCCTCTCTACATGGCTTCAGAATCTGTCAACTATATGGGTAAATTTCAAAACTCTCAGAATAACCCTTACTCTCAGACTTATAATCCAGGATGGAGAAATCATCCTAATTTCTCATGGAGTAATGGGCAGACCGTGAATCAACCTTCATCTTCTGGTGTTAAGCCTAATCAACCACCGGGCCTTCAGGTGCAATCTAAGCAATTTCCTGCTAAGGAAGGAGAGTCTAGAATGGAAAAGATGTTAGCTCAACTTTTAGCTAACCAGGAAGCTGCAAGGGTTGAAACTAAAAACACCCTCTCTTTACATGAAACTGCTATAAAGAACCTTGAAGTGCAAATGGGTCAAATAGCTACTCAACTGAATGCTAGGCCAAGGCAAGGATTACCTAGTGATACCATTCCTAACCCCAGGAATGATGGTAACAAAGAATGCAACGCTATCAATTTGAGAAGTGGCAAGCAGTTGAATGTTATTCCAGTTGCAGGTAACTCACACCAACCTGTGCAGGCTCATGGAATAAGTGGGATGGATAGTGATAAAGTGGTTGAAGAAGAGCGTGTTGTTGAAGAAGAAGTTGATAAGGGAGAGAAGGTGGAGCAAGAAAAAGTAGACAACAAGAAACAAAAGGCACCATCTTTTACTTCTTATGTGCCTCCACTTCCGTTTCCTCAACGATTCAAGAAGAAGGAGGAAGATATTCAATTCAAGAAGTTTGTTGATATGTTCAAGCAGCTTCATATAAACATCCCCTTTGCTGAAGCATTGGAGTCTATGCCTAAATATGCTAAGTTTCTAAAGGATGTTTTGTCCAAGAAACGAAAATTCAATGAGTTTGAGACCGTTGCTTTGACTGAAGAATGTAGTGCTGTCATTCAAAGGAAGCTACCACAAAAGCTCAAGGATCCTGGGAGCTTTTATATTCCTTGTAACATTGGGAAGAATTTTAACGGCAGAGCGCTTTGTGATTTGGGAGCAAGTATTAACTTGATGCCTCTTGCTGTTTTCAATCAGTTGGGCCTGGGAGAACCAAGACCAACTACGGTGACATTACTCTTTGCGGATCGAAGCACTTCTCAACCTAGAGGAATCATTGAGGATGTTCTGGTAAAAGTAGATAAGTTCATCTTTCCTGCTGATTTTATTGTGCTAGATTGTGAGGTTGATTGGAATATCCCCATTATCTTGGGTCGTCCATTCTTAGCTACAGCACGAACTCTCATTGATGTTGAAAAAGGAGAGATAACTTTGCGAGTTAATGATGAGAAAGTCATTTTCAACATGGCTAAAGCTCTTAAGTTTCAAGATGATTATGCTCATTGCTCTTATGTAGACGTTCTTGATTCAGTGGTTCATGAAGAAAGCTGTGTGTCTCTGTTGAAAGATCCATTAGAAGCTTTCTTGATTGGTGTGAAGAGAATTGAAGAGTTTGAAGATGAAGAAGTTGAAGAACTCTTTCACATGGAATCTTTTCCTTCTTCAAGGTTAAGACAGTTTGAATCACTTGATGTGTCTGATGCATTGAGTACCTCATTGAAACCTTCAGTTGAAGTTCCACCTAATCTTGAGATGAAGCCTTTGCCTTCACATCTCAAATATGCCTACCTTGGGGATGCTAACACTCTACCGGTGATTATCTCTTCTATTTTATCTGAGTTGCAAGAAGAGAAGCTGTTACGAGTCTTAAGACATCATAAGTGTGCTATTGGTTGGACCATAGCTGACATCAAGGGAATAAGCCCTTCTATTTGCATGCATAAAATTTTCATGGAGGATAATCACAAAACTTCCATTGAGCATCAAAGGCGTTTGAATCCAGTGATGAAGGAAGTAGTCAAAAAGGAGATTCTCAAATGGTTATCTGCAGGTATTATTTACCCCATCTCTGATAGTTCATGGGTGAGCCCAGTTCAATGCGTCCCCAAAAAGGGCGGTATAACTGTAGTGGCTAACACTCAAAATGAACTCATTCCTACTCGAACAGTGACTGGTTGGCGGGTTTGTATGGATTATAGAAAGCTGAATAATGCCACAAGGAAGGATCACTTCCCGTTGCCGTTCATTGATCAAATGTTAGACAAGTTGGCAGGACAAGAATTCTTTTGCTTTCTGGATGGATATTCAGGTTACAATCAGATTGCCATAGCTCCAGAAGATCAAGAGAAAACAACATTCACTTGCCCCTATGGTACCTTCGCTTTCAAAAGGATGCCATTTGGGTTATGTAATGCTCCTGCAACTTTCCAGAGATGTATGATGTCTATTTTTGCTGATATGATTGAGAAGACCATTGAAGTTTTCATGGATGATTTTTCTGTTTTTGGTCCTACCTTTGATTCTTGTTTGGAGAACTTAGACGCTGTCCTAAAAGGTGTGAGGAGACCAATTTAATCCTTAATTGGGAAAAATGTCACTTCATGGTACAAGAGGGGATTGTCCTTGGTCACCGTGTCTCCAAGAGTGGTTTGGAGGTGGATAAAGCTAAAATTGCCGTCATTGAGCAATTACCACCACCTACTTCTGTGAAAGGTGTGAGAAGTTTCCTTGGGCATGCCGGATTCTATAGAAGATTCATAAAGGATTTCTCCAAAATTGCTAAGCCATTGTGCAATTTGTTGGAGAAGGATGTGGAGTTCAAGTTTGACAAAGATTGCTTGAAGGCATTTGAAGAATTAAAAAAGCGACTCATCTCTGCACCTATTTTAGTAGCACCCGATTGGAGCTTACCTTTTATCATCATGGCGGATGCTAGTGACTTTGCAGTTGGTGCTGCTCTTGGGCAAAAGAATGATAAGTTGTTTCACCCGATTTATTATGCAAGCAAGACATTAGATGGTGCTCAACTTAACTATACAACTACCGAGAAAGAGATGCTAGCTATTGTTTTTGCATGTGAGAAGTTTCGCTCATATATTGTTGGTAATGAGGTAACTGTTTACTCTGATCACTCGGCTCTCAAATATCTACTTATGAAAAAGGATTCCAAGGCGAGATTAATTCGATGGGTGTTGCTACTGCAAGAATTCAATTTGAATATCATAGACCGTAAGGGGACGGAGAATCAAGTGGCTGACCATCTTTCAAGATTGAGTATTGAAGCTCAACCGAATTCCTTGGAGGCAATCGATGCATCTTTTCCTGATGAGCAGTTGTTTGCTATTGACCACTCATTAGTACCTTGGTATGCAGACTTTGTGAACTATCTTGTGTGTGGCATTCTACCACCTGAACTTAATTTTCATCAAAGACGCAAGTTTCTACATGATACCAAAACGTACTTTTGGGATGAGCCTTATTTGTTTAAGAGGTGTGCTGATCAACTCATTAGAAGATGTGTTCCGGAGAATGAACAACATAGCATTCTACATTGCTGTCATTCCTCTGAATATGGTGGTCATTTTGGAGGAGAGAAAACTGCTGCTAAAGTCCTTCAAAGTGGGTTTTATTGGCCTTCTTTGTTTAAGGATGCCTATGCCTTCGTTCTCCAATGTGATAGGTGCCAAAGAGTTGGGAACATCTCAAGAAGGAATGAAATGCCTTTGACCAACATGTTGGAAGTAAAACTTTTTGATGTTTGGGGGATCGACTTCATGGGGCCTTTCCCAAAGTCCTTCAACAATGAGTATATTCTTGTTGGTGTTGACTATGTCTCAAAATGGGTGGAAGCGGTAGCTTGTGTATCCAATGATGCCAAAACAGTTCTTAAGTTTCTTAAGAAGAACATTTTCACTCGATTTGGAACACCAAGAGCTATCATAAGCGATGGTGGCACTCACTTTTGCAATCATCAATTTGAAGCCTTGCTTAAGAAGTATGGTGTGAAGCACAAGGTGGCCTTGCCTTACCACCCACAATCCAATGGTCAAGCCGAGATTTCAAACAGAGAGATCAAAAGCATCCTTGAAAAGGTGGTGGGAACTACAAGGAAAGATTGGTCCACAAAGCTAGATGACGCTTTATGGGCCTACAGAACCGCCTACAAGACCCCTATTGGTGCATCTCCTTACCGTCTTGTTTTTGGGAAAGCTTGTCATCTACCGGTCGAACTTGAACATGGAGCTTATTGGGCTATTAAAAAGCTCAATTTTGATCCTCAAGCAGCTAGTGAAAGGAGACTCCTTCAACTCAATGAATTGGAAGAGTTTCGTCATAATGCTTATGAGAGCTCTAAACTCTACAAGGAAAAGACAAAAAGACTTCATGACAAGAACATCCTTGTGAAGACCTTTGAGCCAGGGCAGCAAGTTCTATTGTTTAATTCTAAACTGAAGCTCTTTCCTGGGAAGCTCAAATCTAGGTGGTCAGGACCTTTCACAGTTGCAGAGGTATTTGATCGTGGCGTGGTGGAGCTTGAATGTGATGATGGACAAAGATTCAAAGTCAATGGCCAGAGGTTGAAGCACTACTGGGGTGGCCAGGTGGATCGTCATATTGCCACCTTGCCCTTGAGCGATGCCACTTGAAGAGTGAAGAGTCAGGCTGGAGGACTATAAACTAAGCGCTTCTTGGGAGGCAACCCAAGTTCTGAACTTTTCTTGTTATTTTCATTTGCAATTTTTTTTCTTCTTTTTGTAGGTAGGTTTATGGTTGGTCTTTTTCTATTTTGTAGGAAGAAATCGAATGCTGCGGAATCAATTTGAAGAAAGTGAGAGCAATTGCTAAAGATTGAGGCAACTTGTAGTTTCAGGGAAGTACCGTTACCCTTATATTAAGCAAGTTATCATTAGTTTTATTGCTTTTCATACAAGTAAAATGGTTAGATGTTGTGGGCTCAAAAATGAATGCTTAATTGGTGTGTGATTTGCATTTGCTAGTGTGATCTTGTGTGATGTAAGTGTTAGTTCAATGTGATGGAGGATTTGAAAGATTGAATGCTTTAAATAGGTGACACTTAGGGAGTCAAATTCAAGGTTTTAGTAGGGTAATTTGGAAATTAGGGTTGTTTTGCATTGATATTTTTAGGTAGTATTTTGTTTAATGGTGCCAAGACATCTTGGGAATAATGTCGTGACAAAATTTTTACAAAATTAGAACCCAAAATTTTTTCAAGAGAATAGGCTTTCTGATGCCGCGACATTTTGCCAAATTGTCGTGACATTTTCACTAGAAAAGAAAAGCTTGCTCTCTGGTGCCGCGACATTCTGTCAAATTGTCGTGACATTTCTATCAGGAACTAAGGCATGCTTTCTGGTGCCACGACATTTCTCCAAAATGTCACGACACCAGTAAAGATGCATAAAAAGGTTTTTAAGTTGTCTTCTCTGGGATCACGACATTTCCCCAAAATGTCATGACATCAATTATTTTTATTTTTATTAATATTTAAAAAAAAATAAAAAAAAAATTTCAAATTTTAAATTTTTTAGTTTAATTACTTGTTCTAAAAAAAAATATAAAAAAAAAATTTCAAAATCAAATTTCAAATTTTTAGATTATTCTAATTACTTTCTTTAATAAAAAAAAATCGAAAAAAAAAATCTAAAAAAAAAAAAATCTATTTTCAAATTTTTGTTTTGTTTTGTTTATATCAATTTATTGTTTTTCTTTTAAAACAAAAATGAAAAAAAAAAAAATCTGAACCCCTCTTCCTATTCCTATTCCTATTCCTATTGAACCCTATCCTCATCTCCCTCTTGTTCTTGATTCTTGTTCTTCCATGCCCAGCACCTCCAGCCCTCCTTCCCCAACGCTTTCTCCGCCGAACCAGAGTCATCACCACCATCGACCACCCAAATTAGTCCAGCACCACATCCGAGTCCATAGCCCAGCGCCACCGCCGCCATTTTATCCTCCCCTGTCCAGCCGGCTATTTCTTCCACCAGGCCGCCGTGCGTCGAAGCCTCCTCCGCCAAAGTCACCGTCTCTGCTGTAAGCCACCGCCCTTCTCAATCAACCACCTTCGCCACCATCATGTTCTCCCCTGCCCAGTCTTTGACAAACCAGAATCACCGTAACGTCGCCACTAAAATCTCCCTTTTCTTTCCATTCTAGTGTCGCTGCCATCACCCTTAGTCCCAGCCACCATGGAAACCACAGCCATGTACCCCAAATTTTGGTTTTGTTTACCTAAGCTTAGAGGTATGACTTTGTCTTCGCTTTTCCATTGAACTCGAATTGTGGCTCTGTGTTTTGATTTTTTTGAACTCTCTGTGAGTGTAGCTAATGGCCAATGACTGCTCTAATTTCAACATGATTTTGTGGTGCATTTGGGTGAATAATCTCCTTGTTGAGTGGTGCGTTGACATTGCTTTATGACCTTTGTGAATCTCCTTGTGGTCACTGACTTGATCTATTGTTGCTCCCTGACTTGTGTTATCTATACCCTGGTTAAAATATGCAATGTTATGTTCTTCACTATATTGCAAGTTGTGAAATGTGTTTCTTTCAATTGTATCATCATATCCATTATTATGTTCTCTCATACCCAACTAAATTACATTTTCTTAAGCTAGTGAATGAGACTTGAAAATATTTAGTATTTGCTATTTGAAAATGTTCTTCTATTTGCATGAATTGATGGATACTAATTGATATGATTTCTTCTATTATGACTTGGGAAGTTTTTGAACTGCTATTGTGTGCATTGATTTATTCTTATCTAATTCTTCTAGTGCACAATAGTCATATATTTTGAATGGAGCTCACATTGTTCTTTAAGTTGTTTTAAGGCGTCCAATGGAACATTTTACAGCCGCAAATCAATTTAAAATGAGAGCTAGTAGTCCAGCTTCTTCCTTAGCATGCAAGAAGAAACCTCCTTCAACAAATATCCAGGGGAGTATTAGTTTACCTTTCCTTACTGTTTCTCCTCTCTCATATGTGTATTATTATTTTACTCACATTGGGGACAATGTGAAACTTAAGTGTGGGGGAGGGGTAGTAACTCATGCTTACACTGCTTGTTCTTGTATGCAATTGGAAATAGATGTGTTAAAAAAAAAATTTGAAAAGAAGTGCATTGCTTATGATTGATTTGAACTTTGAGCTTTTACCCATCTTTGATAATCGCTATTTTAAAACAAATTAATATACTATAATAAGGAAGAATGTGTCAACTAAGCCATATATCTTAGCCTTTTGTATAAATCTTGAGATAAACCGTGAGAAAAGGAGCAGTTTATAACAAGACAAACAAATAATTGGTTTATGAATACTTTGATTCCTACTTCCTCTAGGAAATTTGATTACCTTGATTGATTTAGTTGTTTGTGTTAGGATATGATTCAGGTAAATAAATAAAAAAAATATATAAAAAAAATGTGTACACAACTCCGCTGGCTTTTCTTGACTCAACTTAGTAACCGGGGGCACTTCATCACCAATGTTGGCACTCGCGTCAAACGGTTAAATCAAAGAGAGTTAAGAGTTGGGCTAAAAGCCTCTTGAGTAATTGTTGGAGTAACTGAGTAACCGGTGCTGCACCACCCATGTGCAGGGTCGCGTCAAAAGGGGACCTGCAACAACTCAAGATAAAAAAAAAAAAAGAAAAAAAAAACAAAATAAAGTCAAAAGAAAAGTAGCCTGAGGATCCTTTTGGTATTCATTGCATACTTGATTAATCAAGGGAATTTAAATTTTCTATAGGAGTTAAGAAGCCTAGTATTCCTTTACTAATTATCTTGTTGTGCTTGTTATGTTCTTTTCCTTTTATCATTGTGAGTTGATTGATGATTACAATTGTTTAAGGTTGTTGGCTTGGTGATTCATTCTGATTAATCATTAATTGAAATAATAACTGATAGCAATATCAAAGTGTGGGGGTAACGTTCTTTGTTTAGAGATTTCATATGCATTGCTCTCCTTATTTGGAATATGATTTTCTTTTGCTTGAGGACAAGCAAATGTGTAAGTGTGGGGGTGTGATGACTCCCCATTTATCATTAATTTAGGGCATATTTAGAATATATTTGGGGAGTCAACGTTGCTAATTAAGGGCATTTTAAGAGTTTTTAAGAGAAAATTGTGTAAATCTGTCATATGAACTTAATTTGATTAATTTTAAGAAAAATATGATAATTTATTAGGAAATTTAATTGGCATGATTCCCTCACATTTATGCATGTTTGGATAGGTAAATATGGACATTCTAAGCAAGGAAGGAGAGAAAGATCAAAGGCAAAACGTGGAGAAAGCTGGAGGTCATTTAAGGAAAATTGCTGAAAATTGGTTCTGATGTCGCGACATTACACCAGCATGTCGCGACATGGCGCGAAAATCCTGAAAATCTGCAAAACGCACAGCTTCGATTTTTACCCTTTTAAATCACCTAGGGCACGAAAATTCAAGGAGAACCAGCCCCCTTTGAACCCTAGAACCCATAGGAACCATTAGACTCATTGATACACACATCTTTGGAGCTAGGGTTTGCAAAATTGGAGGTTGAGAAGCAAAATTGGAGGAGTTTCTTGCCCTAGGTGATAGATTCTTCTTGTTTTCTTCCATTCTTTGTTACTTTTGTGAATTAAACATGGGATTTCTTTGTATTTGCTGGTTTAATCCATTCATGAGTAGCTAAATCTTTTGTTCTAGGATTGATTCAAACCTTGTATGGATTGAAACCTAATTGTTTCCTTTTCTTTTAGAATTTAATGACTATTTATGTTGATTTATCTTGTTCTTAATGCCTCTAATTGACTGATCACCCTTTAGAGCGATTTGTTCATTTAAATTATACTCGAGAGAGATAGTTTAGATGTAGAACTAGGGTAAATCAGACTAGACTTGAAGTTTAAATCAACTAACGGATGGTTTGTCGGGTAGAATAGAGATATATCTATCGACCTAGTTTTGTCATATTAAGGTTGGCTCTTAAGGCATACTTTTATTAATTTGTAACAAGAGATTGAGCAAGTTAATGAGAAGTATAGAATTGATTTTGACTCGAGAGAGCGTTTCAAGTACTTTAGAATCTTAGGCAAACATAGATTGTCATTTAAAGACTAAAGGAAGGGAAATAAATTAGGGTTCATGAAATACAACGGTGAGAATTAATCCTAGGCTTAGTTCATTGATAAATTAAATCTTTCTTGTTTGTTTCTTTATTTTTATTTTAAAATTAGTTTTCAAAATCACTTTTCTAAAAGAATTTGATTTGTTCAACTTAATTGAGTTCATTAGCCTGTTGTTTGATTGGGGTTTTAAAACAAATCTCTGTGGGACGATAATTTATTACTACGTTGCGATCCGTACTCTTGCGGGCGAACATCTAGTCTTGTTCAAACCAATTATGATTTTCAAGATTAGGCTTGTCCTTAGTAAAAAAAAAAATCCAACTCCATTAACCATCATCATCAACTTCATGATACCCAAAAGGCATAAGTAATTGTTGTCTATAATTAATTCTCCTTTCACACTACAAAATAAGGCTAATGTGGCGCAAAAAAGCAGCCAAAATTTTTCTTTTAAAAAAATCTTAATAACTCTATCGCTGCGTGTGTTAAACAAACTCCTTGTTATAATAATTTATTTTTTTAAAAAAAATATATCACATAACTTGGTGTTTTTCTTAGTAAACAATGCATTATGTTGATGCCGTAACGCGGCGTTTCCTGAATAAAATAAAATAAATTAAAACTTTTGACATTAAAGTTTATTCGCGCCTCTTTCATCTCTTCACATCTCCTGTAAACACTAACCTACCCACCCTTGTTTCCCTCGAATCCCATCATAACTATATCCTCTTCCCTTCCTCCTCCTGCTTCCCCCACATATGAGAGCTAGTAGCAGTGACCCCTGGCATATCTACGCCATGAACTGGTCCATCTGTTGTGTACAAATCTAGGTTACTCGCCATCGCCAGTTTGCTTAAACATTACCGCAATCGCCTCCAAATTGTCCAGCTCAATGACGATGTACTATCAACGCTATGCCCTTCCCTCCTCTCATTTTCTGCACACCACTATACTTCTCTTCTCTCTCTCTCTCTCATTTTCTCTTTAGGCATCTCTTCTTCTCTCACTCTCCTTCCGTCTTTTCAATATGACCACTTTTGGTACCGTAAACACTAATCCCAACAAATCTTTTAAGGTACATTTTCCTCATTATCTTTTGAGTTCCTTTCTCATGTTTCTCAGCTGCTATGGAGTGTTTTCAAATTTCACAATTCTGCTTGCTACTTCAATTCTTATTTTTGTAAACTAAACCTTGATTCTATTTAATCACTATCGGTCAAGATTTTTTAAAGAAGCAATTGCTTCCCAGATTGTTGGGTTATTGGTAGTTATACATTTTTAGGGTCTATGCTTATTGTGTTTTCCTTGGGGTAATTTATTAGCTACTTATTGTTCTAAAAGAATGATGCTTTATATGAAAAATGAAATTTCCAGATAACTCATTCACCTGGTGATTCTATTTCAAGTCTTGCTTTCAGTCTAAAGGCCAATTTCCTCGTGTCTACATCATGGGATAACCAAGTTTGCCATGTCTTACTCTGTTTCTATGATTTGCTTTATATCCATGAGTTGATTAGGTATAGATGAGTGGTGATATCAGATAAAAGTTCTTGCCTTTCTCCTAAAATATGTTTTGTTTCGTCATATTTTAATCTTTAGGTGATTGCTTGATTGACAACCTATTCATGATCAATATTTAAGGTATGATGTTAGGAGATAATAAAGAATGGAACTTCAGTTAGAAGCACACCCTTCATAGTTAGGTGAGCATTTGACTATAATCTATGTGAGTTCTGAGCCCCCTAATTACAAGTTTTATACTTTGTCGCTTTACCCCTATTGCTTGGGGATGGTGATAACTTTAATTTGAATCTGGTGATATAGTGGCACTTGTATGAACAATGAAACCCTATCATTTGTTTTCAGTTCAGTATATATGCAATAGAATAGGGGTAGTTGATTTTATCCTTTATGGAGTCCAAATAGAGGATGCATAAGCCAATGCCATGAAGGTGGCCTTATGTTTTATCAGATTGTTAATAACTATATGAGACATATACAATCTGGAGTCCCCTAAGTGCCATGGTTGCTGGGTCTCCGTTGCGTACATTATGCCTTCTAATTGCAGGGCACTCAGCTGAATTTTTCTCTGCTAACACCTCCTTTAGTGGGCAGCCAGGTGTCAGCCAATGTACCTTAGCATCTTGCACAGGTGATATAAATAGATAAGATCATAAGCCATGAGAAGTTGGTTATGCAATCATGATGTATTCTTGCTTTTAAAATTCGATATTTGTGAATATTCTTATTTAATTTACTATAAAAGCTCAAACTTTTGCTTTTTGCCTCAAAATTTCAGTTTCAGTCGAATGGTATGCTTGATGACTGGGAGGAGAATCTTACTGTCATAATTGCAAATAGAACAAAAGATGACGAATTTGTAATCATTCATCTTGGTGATTGCCTTTGGAGGGAAAGAAGTTAGGCATATAGTTGTCTTCAACCTTGTTCTTTTTCAGCTTGAATGCATTTGCTCACTTTATTTCTTAGAAGAATTTCGTTTTTTATTCTGCTTCTGATTTGAGACACATATTAGATTATTGTTGCACACATATGCTATTTAGTTGCTCAAGCCAACTTTGAGTCATACTCAAACAGTGCAAGATTGTGTTCAGTTTGAGTAGATCGCTGGAAATTTCCCCGAACATATGCTAGTCTAGAGGCTATTCAGGTTTATTGAAGTTATTCTACTGACCTCCGGAAAAAAAAATTGGATTTTCTATTGAATGTGCACAGTTCAAATTTGACGTGTTATGTATGCCATTTTCCTTATGCTTATAGCCCCTACCCCCTTCCCTCACACACACTTTTTCAAGTTTATCAATTCTTGATCGCTTCAACTTTTTGGATTAAGGTTCAAGGCTAGCCTCTTCCATAATTTTTATTTAACTACTTGACTCATAAAATAGCATTTACATCTCCTGAATCGAGTTGCAGACTTGTAATACTAATTTAATCTTAAAATCAATGTGAGAGGATTTTACTATCATATCAACCTTCTATATGCTATTAAAATGATATTGGAAGTAGCTCACTTGTGCTTCTTCAATATATCATACTGTTCCCCAAAAATATTATGTTCAATATGACTTAACATATGCTTCTCGATTACACAAATTTAACTTTTCTGATGGGTACTTTCATAGAGGACCGAATTATATGAATATTCAAAGGTGCTTGGAAAATTGTTATTTATTTTGGTTCCATTTTAGCCATATAAGCTCATATACGCATATATGCTAGCTGAAGTGGGAAAAGTTCAGCAACTTTTGGTGTTTTGCAATGCTCTAGGGAGATCCACAATCTCAAGATCCGGTTGTATATGATAATGGTGTGACCTACATGTTTATACAGCATATCAATGTTTACCTCATGATACCAGCAAAGCAAAACCGCAATGCTGCTAGCCTTCTTAGGTAACTTTTTTTATAACTTTTTTTGTATGTTAAACGACGGTAACACCATATATCCTTGTAAATGTTCTCCTCATAAGTTTTTGGTTGAATAATGAGTTCCTGAAAACATGGAATTTGTTGACAGCATTTTGTCATTTAAAGGGCTTAGTCTTTTATTTTTTTTGAAACTGCAAGGTTGACATTCGGGTGTGGCTCATTTTTAATATTTAAAATTACTCATATGCACAAACAGGTTGAACAAAGTTACATTTATGGTGAAGCCTGATGGGGTCCAACATGGATTTGTAGGCCTCATTCTTTTTTGGATAGTGAATTAATTTTTTGTTTTAGTTTGGGGCATTTCGAAAATGTATCTGGGGGGTTAAATTTTGTCTCTGTGCTACTTATAATGTTAAAAAGATATTTCATAAGAAAACCTTGTGTCATACTGTAACACCTACTTCTAGGACTCATTCCCAAGCTAGATTATCAATGGGAATCATATTCAAACTCATATGGGACTTAGAACATCAAAACCACAAGCTTTTAAAACTTTTCTTTATTTCTGAAGAAATACTGAAAATGTGGAAACTTTTCTAGCAACTTTGAAAAATCACAACAAATTGTATAAAAATGTTTTTGACTTGATTAAAGTTTCAAATTAAAGCTTGAAGAGTCCTCTATTTGGGAAAAATATCAAAAGGATCATGCACCAACCCATCTGGTACAGATTTTTGCTTTTACCAATCTGCCTTCTTTCTCATACCCAGAAATCCCAGCCTTCTTGCGTGATTTTTAACTTGAGCTACATAAATCCGATTTACTTTGTTTTTAGGTTTCCAAAGAGCCTTTTATGTCTAATATTTTACATAAAACTTTCATAGATAAAGGCGTTCACTTACTAATCCGAATTACTACATCAATAGACAATGCGCATTGCATATATTAAACTTGTTCCAAATGGACATGAATGACTATATACATATATAAATCCAAAAAGATAACATAATAACAACAAATTCAAGACATCTTGACAATATTACAGATTCATCGTAATCTCAAAGATGCACAACAAAATCAAAAAACATTGAATCTTCCATGATGACTTAGGCTAGCTTCTTCTCTTTCTCCTTTGATGAGCTTGCTCCTAAAATGGTTTAGATTTGGGGGGTGAGATTTTGGGGAAAATCTCAGCAGAATAATACTCAACAAACAACCATGCATGTCTAACATTGGGCAAGATATGGCAATACCAATAACTTATACATGTGAGCATTTATGTTCTTGAATAATCACATATGGCCATAGTATTATAAGAAACACATAATCACTTCAAACATGCTTCATCAAGGCAACCAAATATCACATCACAATATTCAAACAATGTTGGAAATGTAAGAGTGTAAGTACTACCTTAGAGCTTTACAACTTCTCTTGTAGTCCCAACCTTCAAGGCTCCTCAAGAACACCCAAGAATACTCAAGAACACTCAAGAGCACTCTTCTTTCTCTCACTTTCTTTGGGGCTGCGAGTTTGGTGTGGAAAATGGGATGGGAAGAGTCCTATTTATAGGGAAAATAAGGGCAAGGATCACCCTAAGCCACCTCACACAATGCCCAATTGCATGGAGATTTCTTCTACCACTCTTATCCTACCTTAGGTTAACCACCTCTATTGCACCACTCATGCAATTTCTCTTCTTTTCTTACTTTTATTTTATTTTCTCTCTTCTTAATAATGACCACCTTACCCCTATTAAGTGGCACCTTTTGTCCATTTTGACCCTAAAGCCTAATATCTTATTTTTTACTAATTCCACAATTTTCTTTGAGTTCATTGGTGGAACAATATTTTTAGCTTTCTTTCTCTTCCCCTACCTCTCCCATGCGCCACCTTTGGCCAATTGGGGAAGGAAGAGAGACTTCTCCTCTTATCTTGTATGAAGAAATGGTGACATCACTCACAAGAATCGTTTTAAGCTTGCATGTCTTCCTATTGGTCATTTATTATTTCATTTCTTTCATTTATTCTATCATGTATTTTCCATTGGCTCTCTATTATACTTTATTTTCTATTTTGATTTTTTTCCTTGCATGTCTTCATATTGGTTATCTTGTCATGGTAACTCCTACTTTTCCCTTGCATGCATTTCTATTGGTCATCAACATAACATTTTCTTTCTAATATAATTTATGCTTATACATATTACAATACATTTTCTATTTATTATTTGTAACATAATTTCATTCCTCTCTATGACATGTGACGCCATCCTATGCTCCACAAGGGGGAATTATCATTTCTTATGGGCTAAAGACTCTAATCCATTTTTTAAGCCCAACCCTAAACTAGATGGGTTTCTAAGCAAATAATATCATCTCATTAACATGAAAATTTCTACTTAATTATTATAAATTCTCTCTTAATATTTTATGAGAATTCTTAGGGAAATTATTAAATAAACACTTAAACTACCTCATGTCACAAATTAATGCTTATAGAATGTAATTTTCAGACTAATAAAAATCGGAATGTTACACATACCATTTTGTGAGGAATATAGAAAATATGTTATGGAAGATGGTTCTATTTTTTTATTTACTGATGATGCTATTATAGTAATAAATTTGTATATGTTATCTAATTTATTTGTTAGGTAGGTTAGGATATGAATATCATATATGCAATTATTTTTTGAAATGCAATTTAATGCAGGTAGTTTTTAAAAATTTTGAACTGATGCAAACATGGGTTAGTATTAAAAATAAAAATATTTTTTAAAAAAATAAAGCCTATCTAGTATTAAAAGTAAAAATATATTTTTTAAAAAAAGGCCTATCGCGGCATTTTTTCAGGCAAACGCCGTGATAGGCCACCTTAACACAGCTTCAAGAACAATTGCAGACATGGGTTAGTATTAAAAGTAAAAAAAATTTTAAAAAAATAAAGCCTATCTAGTATTAAAAGTAAAAATATATTTTTTAAAAAAAGGCCTATCGCGACGTTTTTTCAGGCAAACGCCGTGATAGGCCACCTTAACACGGCTTCAAGAACAATTGCAGCGCTGGCTATCACGGTGTTTTGAAAACAGTGCAAGAATACTAAAAATAAGCTGCAAAAAGCATTTTCCGTAGTAGTGTTTCCTTTATTTTCAATGTTCAAAAAACCGGACCGGACATAGAACCGGACGAGGCACAGTTCAAGGGTCAATCGTCGGACCTGGGTCAACTTGGGGTCCAACCGGTTATATTAAAATAATGAAATTTTATTGATATTAACATTAATAATCACTAATATCAAAATGTAAATATGGATAGGTATGCATGGTTCATCAAACGTGAATATTTTAATGTTTCTATAGAGGAAAAAAGAGAAAATATTAGTTGATTACACGTGCAAATAAATATTATTCTAAAATCCACAAACTAAAATACAAAATACTTATAGCAATAACAATTAAATATTAAACATATGCAAATAAAATGGCATTTAAAATATTATAGTTTCCTGATTTTTAAAATTGAGTGAAGTGAAAGTTAAAAATTAGGTAAATTGTAATAAAATAAAAAAACAACATTTTGGAGGGAAAAAACAACAACTGGTTCAACCTCCCTGTTTTGAATCGAGTGGGGTGAGTTGACCCGTCACATCCCAGTTCAACTTGCTCTCCGTTCTAAATGTTCAATCAACCTGGGTTGTTAGGCGGTTCGGCGGTTTAGCGGTTCGACGACCCAGTCCAATCCCCCCCTTTTTTTGTTTTTACCATTCTTATTTTAGTGTTAGGTGTGTTTATATACTTGAATGAAAAATATTATATGTATTCTTTTCAAATATTTATTTTACTTGGGGTTTATTTGGTATAAGGAATCGGTTTCCATATTATTTTCCTTATTCTTTTATCTTACGTATTCTCTCTATTAAAATTTTATAATGTCACTTGTTCAATTCTTTTAAACTCGACTCATGAGAATTTCAGTTCCTCCCACATTCCTTCATAGCAGACAAGCCTTTACACTACATCAATGTTGTGTACCTGCAGGACTGATCATGATGCAAATTAAGATTTTAAAAAAATGTTTTTGTAATTCACTTTAATAAACGTAAACCCCATAATGGTTCAACTAGCCTAGTTAGGAAACCTTAATTTGATGCAAATGACCGAATCAACTTGGTTGTAAGCCCACTGTGGCCTGGTTGAAAGATCATAAATTTGTTACTAGCATAAAATCCCACGGAGCATGGCCCAATAAGCTTGATTAAAACACAATTAATCCAATGGCCCAAATGTTGGCCCAAAATAATCTAATGGTACAATTGACTTGGGCCTTAGGTAAATGAAAAATTAAGTTAAGAACATACACTGAGACTGAGAGAGTCCGCACTCTAAAGTCTGGAGTATTCCTGTCCTCACTCAATGGCCTTCTTCAAATTATGTTGTTATGGGCCTATGTGTTTTTATCTATTTTCTGTCATTTTTAAAATAATGAATTATATAGTAAATTTTAGTATTTTAGTAATATTTCAGCGAAAGATTATACTGAAATCATTCAAATATCATTTTCACCAATCTGATTAACTAAAAGAGACTAGGAGAAACAGAGATTATTCCAATTACACCTTCAAAGATTCATTAGAAAAAGAAAGTGAATATATGCTAATTTATTTCTCTTATTTATTAATTTTATTTTTTTAAACAAAGAAAGAAAGGAAATAAACTCTTCATGAGCCATGAGCCCCACTTGCCATGTAACATTAATTTAGTGTATAAATATTACTCATTATGAACAATCAGGAAGATAGTTGAGAAAGACTCATAACTTAAAAGGTTCAGGATAGGATAGCTTGGATGGGGTAACTCTAATCGTTCATCATTAGTTTAATGCAATGCTGGATTTCAATATTAGTGCTCAAAGATTCATGTCATCGAAACATAAATGTGTACAATCTAGGCAAAAACATGTAACACCTTATTCGTAAAACATGTAAATTTAGCAATTTGAACCACTAACTAGTAGTAAAAGCCTTTAAGAAAACAACACATAGTTAGTTTAGTGGTTTAAAGCCCCGTTAGATCCCTTTGGGTCTTGAGTTCGAGTCCCAAAAGAAACGCTTGTATCTGGAGGGGAAGCCACAAAAACCCTTAAACTAGAGTAATCCAGATTAGGCGCTAATTGCCAATTAATATATATATATATAAGTAAAAGCCTCTAGGATCCCAAAACTCAACTTAATATACATCATTAGGCTTAGAATGTTAGAATCTTAAGTTTTGATGAGGACTGACCCCATAGATAACATAAGTAAAATGAATAGTTAGCATACAACTTAGTCTGGAATAAACTGAGATAAGAATCATGCTAAAAGACTAAGTAAAAGAGTGTAGGTTATCTGAACATTGAACAAGTAAAAATCCTATAGATAACGGATACACTATCGCTAGGCCAGAATCTATCGCTAATAAATGGAAAGGCTTAGGATAACAATAGCTAATGAAGACTTAGCAATAATCTGAAAAGACAAATGTCCCTATAACTAAGACCTTCACTATCGATAAGAGAATGAGTTGAGCTAGCCTAAGCCAGCAAAGGATAGATCACTATCGCTAAAGGCTATCTCTATCGCTAAGACCTCATATAGAACAGCTAGCAGTAATGAACCATAGTCACTAGTGATAACATGGTTAGCTATCGATAGCAGAACACTTGTTGAAATAACTTAGACATTCAGATAGCTAATACCTTGATCTAATGGACTAGCGATAACATAGTCACTAGCGATAACGAGATTAGCTATCAATAACAAAACACTTGTTGAAATAACTTAGACATTCTGATAGCTAATACATTATCTGTAAACATTGAGCTAATGAATTTCACTAGCGATAACACCTATTGTGCTTCACTTGAATACTTGTTTAGCTAAGTGCAGGACTAACACTATGAAGCTAGCGATAGCCAAGGGTGTTAATGTTCGTCACCGGCCGCAAGTGCACGGGTCGCGCCAAGTAATAAAGTAGTGAGTAAAGTATCGTTCCCACGAGGATTTGGTTCCAAAACCCGGTCAAACAATGATTATCACACTCTCGCCCAATTTGAGTGACACAAATGTTGAGATTGAAAACTAACTAAGAAAATAAACATATGTTAAATGAAAATAAAGTTATAAACAAGTGATTTTCCAACTTCAAGGATAAAATGGCTCCTAAGATTATGTATCCCCCTTGTACTTCTTAAAACTCAATTAACCTCCCCTCAAAGAAGCTCTCAACGAAACCACGTGCTAATCTAGGATTCACAAAGTACTTGTAAAGGCTCTCTCAAGTCAAGAACAAGTGTTTAATCTCATTAATTGCACAATCTCTTGCTACAATTAACAAAACCCAATTTTCAAGCTCCAATCCTAATGTGATTATGTAAGGTTAGCAAGTATATCTTTATCTTACCAACAAAACCATCCATTCATCATGCAAACTTCAAGTTCTTACACTATTTTACCCAAGTTCTACACTCAACCTAGCTCTCTCAAGTTATAAATCAAGTGAACACAACATCTAAATGGTGATCAAGCACTTAGAAGCATTAGGAGAAGAGTGAAATAAACACATACATCTCATTAATCACAAAATAAGAGGAGGAATCAAGAATTAATCCATACAAGGGTTCAACACAATCTTAGAATCAAAGCCTTAGCTCCACATGTTCATAAAATCCAAAAGAATATATACATATATCAGCACATTCATGAACAAGAGAGAGGGAAAGGAAAATGGAGAAGAAAAACCAAGAGGAGAAGCCCAAATATCTTCAAAGCTCCAAGCCCAAGCTCAATCCCCTCCAAAATCCATGCCCTAGCAGAGAAAAACACCCCCAAGAATGCCCAAGAGTCGAAGAATGACGGCCAAGAACGAAGCCCTAGCTTTTATGTCACTTAAAACCCCCTTGTTCTGTCAAAAAACGCGCAGCAGTGAAGTCTGCTCGCCGTGGGCTTGCCGCGGCGAGCTGCAAGCGTTTCTGCCACTTTTTGGGGGGTTTCGGCTCACCGCGGCGAGCTGGGACCTGTCTATAATTTTGGAAATTCGAGGACCTATCTGTAATTTGGGAATTTCGAGGTCATTTTCTGTAATTTTTACAATTCGTCCAGAAACTTCTATTTTTCCCTTTTTTCTTGAAATTTCAGCTTCTACCCCCAAATTCTCCCCTTTTTAAGTGTTCTTCTTAATCCGGGATCCCTTGGTTATTGTATCAAAATATTGCTACAATATTTACATAAAACAACATAAGCAACTAACTAGAAATGTGATCAAAATCTACACTAATAAACAATGATATGCAACCAAAAATCAAATGAGCATTTTCCTATCTTGAGTATCCAAAAATTATAAATGATTGAATAAAACCTCAAGGAAAATGTGCTGAAAATACATGAATTCCAAGAGTTATCAGCTAACGCTACTGATAAAGCTGCTATGCAAGTACAATGTTGCAGGTGAACGTTACTCACAGTCTTCATCTCTCTTAGCTCATCCTCTGCAATATTAATTGAAGCAAGAGAAGAAAGTTGACGAAGATGAAGAACAACATAAACTGTCAACGGCTAGTTCCAAGTTTCCAACGGACAGAATTTTATCAGACCCTATATAAAGACCTGAAGACATCAGGAAAAAATAATGAAATAGAGGGCTCTACACAAATTACACAGAGTAACAGCAAAACACAAGTGAGCCCAGAAATGAAGAGATAATGATGAGTCGAGTGAATTAGAAAAGAAGAGTTAGAGCACACATTGTCCAAATTGATAAGCTCTAGAATTTGTATTTCATCATATATTAGTCTGTACTTCAGTGAGTAACAAAATCTTCTTCTTAGAGAGAAGTTAGCCTTCATTGTATTCATTCTATCTTTGCGAGTGAGACTCAAGATTGGGTGATCTTGAGTGGGAAACAGATTGTGCTCTTACAAGTTGTAAGGGGGAGTGGTTCTCAAGTCCCCAGATTAAACTTGAGGGAGAAAAGTATCACAAGTGCCCTGCTAAACTTATGGGTTGTAAAGGTTTCTCTTCTGCTCGATTTAAACAAGAGGATATTGGATTGAAAATCTTAGGTAGAACCTGGGGACTGGATGTAGGTTAAGGGAAAAGACCGAATCAGGATAAATCTCTGATTGCATCTCTTCTTACCTTAACTTATATCTTTCAGTATATCTCACTTGCATATCTTAATGCATTTCACAGTTTGAAATACTCACAATGATAAACAGAAAAGGATTTTAAATATTGATTATTGTTTTCATTGTGACTAGCTAAAGAAATCATAAAAGTTTTATCCTATCACCCAATTCACCCCCCTCTTGGGTGACAGGCAGTATTCACATAGAATACATTAAGGCACAATTTTTTTTGGGATAGATAGATTGAGGCCCAATTTTTTAACAGAACATTTCACATGCACAAGATAGTGAAATACCAATTCACAACACAAAAACATATCAAACCAATGTGAAGTCTTTGTTTTATCTGAATAGTACTTTATTGATGAAACCAAAGCCTCATACACAACATACAGGAGAATGATAGAAAGCAATAAAAACAAAAGCATATGAGAGAAAAACAAAATAGCAAAGAAATAACAAGGCACATATATAAATATTTAGCCAACTCATGTTTAATGGATGGATGATGAAGCAGACGTATGTAGAGGTTACATAGGACTTCCTCACGACTGAAGTTAGAAGATTGGACAAGGAAAGTGATGGTTCAAGAATCCATCCTATCAAGTACACTCCTGTAATTGCACGAAGATCAGTAAATGTGCTTGATTATTACATCTTTTTATATACTAATTATAGGGAATTAACACTTGATATAGGCCATTACAAGATAATTTGGGCTCTTGTGTACTCAAAGTCCCAAGGCATTGAGTTAATTGCATTTTGATTTTAAATTGAGCATTTTAAGGCTTAAACTCATGCATTTCTTAATATGGACTTGGGATATTACAATTGTGCTTGATTTTCATTGTAGGTCAATTGGGAGGATTGAAGAAAGATGTTGAAAACATCAAAAATAAGCTCAACAAGTGCATCAGTCAAATTTGGAGAAAATTACAGAAAATGGCCAAAATTCTAGAAAAGTGCAAAAATGCCCCTCTTGGCTGTGGCAGCCCACGGCGAGGACGCGATCTTGAGTGATTAGGTTTAGCCTAAACTTTTTCTAATTGATATTTTCGACATTTTCAAGTAATCCTAAATCAATTTGAATAGTTTTTAGGATTGTCTAGTGTGCCAATTAAGGGAGTTTGAGTTACAGATCCTCTTGGATGATTTTTCCTCTTTTATGAAGAATTAATGCGGTTCGATACTTTCTTGGATGATGGGATGACGTGAAACAAGCTATTCTTATACTTTAGAGAAGTTTTTGAAGTTTCAATTATGTAGCCATGGGTTTCCATATGTTTCCTTGAATATTTGTTCTTCTTATGTTTGGATTTCATTTGTGTTTGAGATTATAAGCTATATAATTGTTGAATTTCATATTTGTGTTTGTACTGGATCTAGTTTGGTTTCATCTATCCTTTCAATTGACATTATCTTTATAAGAACATGTTGATTTTATTGCCTATCATTGTATGTGGTGATTTAATACATTTAACTTGTCTTCATTATGAGGATGAATGATTTGGTCTGAGCATGTTGATATTGAGTTTCTTCCTTAAGCGCTTAAATAATTCCGTCAATTAATATCACCTAAGGAAACCATGCTATTGATTCAATATAATCATATGAGTGTAATTAGATAAAGTTCTACAAGTATGATGATTTGATTATAAGCTAATATTGATTAGTTATTGGATCGGAAGGATATTGAGTAATTTGGATGGGACTCAAGTTATTCTATCTATTGGATCGGAAGGATATTGAGTAATTTGAATGGGACCCAAGTTATTCTATCTATTGGAACCTATTTCTAATTGATGTTAAATTATAATTAACCTAGTTGGTCTATTGAGGTTAAGTGGATTGTAACCAACCTATTCCTTCAAGACTAATTGTGTTTACTTCCATGTGCTCAGTCTAATTATCCTCTTAATTCCCCAAGAGTGTGAAATATATGCTTGCCACATGTCTACCTTAACCAAGAGAGCATCTCATCATTTGCATTCCATTAATTATCCACTTTTATCCTTAAAATAACATAAATAAGCCTTTAAATTTGCTTTATGAAAATACCAAAAATACATACTCTCAACCCCCATGTTTTATTACTTTAATTGCATTTAATTTTCCTATGTTAATTCATTAGACTCCTTGAGAGACGATCTGGGAAAGCACCACTAGTGCAATATTTGGTTAAATAAATAAACTTGCATTTAGACCCCAAGGTGTATTAGGAAATGCTCAAATCAATCAGCTGCAACATTACTCTGTCTAGGAGTAAAAACTAAGGAGAATGCTAGGAGATTGAGGATGTCCTATGCAATACCGTGATATTTCCTGTAATAAAGGTTTGGCTCTTTTAGCTTCACATTTCTTTGTAGCAATTGACAGTCAATATCAAAGATAGTTTTATCATGTCCTATATCAATAGCTAGTAATAATACTCTCTTCAATGCCAATGCTTCGGTCATATATGCTGAGAGCGCTTAACTTTATCAATGAAACCTGCTTTAAAGAAACCATGGTTGTCTCTATAAATAACGTCTACCTCGGCACGATATGATGTACTATTAAAAGAGGGAATAAAAGAAAATGATCACACATAAAAATAAATATTCAATAACAGTCAACAGTCCATATACAAATACAAATAAAAAGAGTAACAACAATTAAATATTAAACATCTGCAAGTAAAATATCATTTAGAATAATAGAAAAACAATAATAATCAACATAATTATATTATAGTCTCATATGTGTGAGAATGGCAAACGCACAAGAGGGGGGTGAATTGTGCTTCCAAAAATTAAGAAACTAATTAAAGCAACACAGACTTTATACTGGTTCGGCCAACACTGCCTACGTCCAGTTCTCCGACACCTTGTTGGGTTCCACTAACCACAGGTTTTACAACACAGGTTCACCTGTCAACCTTTACAGAGTTTTAGAATCCCTCTAAACACTCCCCCTTACTACCTGTAAGGTTACTACCTTGTTCTCAAAGCACCAAGCTTTAGAACAACCTCAAACAATAGAGGATTTCAACAATAAAGTTCACTTAATGAACAGATTATGATAATCACTTAAGTAGAAGTAAAATCACTAAGAACAATAAATACAAAGATCAGAGAGCAATGAATGTGTACGTGAATATTCTCATTTTTCGTCAGTCCTTCATAAATGCTCAAGTTCTGTATTTATATTTGTTCTCAGATTTGCCATTGCGTTCATCTTCATAAGCCCGTTTGAATATGGTCGTTGAGAGCTCATAGCCGTTGGCAATTAATGCAGTTTCTTCATCGAGGTTAACTTTCTGCTCTAGCTTCAACTACTCTTGCGTAGGGTGAGCTAAGAGAGATGTAGACTGAGCGTTCTGAGCATCTGTACTAACTGTACTTTCATAACAGCTTTTTCAGTAGCGCTAGCATGATTTGCTATCGCTAACTTCATAGTGTAAGTCCTGCACTTAAGCTGTTAGCTGAACAAATAATCATGTAATGCATAGCAGATGCTATCGCAAGCTTAGTCTATTAGCTCAATGTATCAGTTTATTAGTTTGTTATCACAATGAGCATTCTTCTATCGATTAGCTAATTCCATTATTGCTAGTTACTTGATTGCTCATTAGCTTTAAGGATATTGAGTTATTTGGTTATTCAAAGGTAATTCCAGGTATCCTACTATCGATAGATAAATATGTTAGCGCTAGCAACTATGTTATCGCTAGTTAACTCATTTGCTCAGGCACTAGCTATCTGAATGTTTATTACCTGAAGTACTCTGTTATTGATAGCTTAACCTGTTATCGCTAGCTGATTCCATTAGCTCAAGGTCTTGGTCTCTCTTTCTGCTAGATGTTCTTTCTTTTATTTATCCATGTTCTCAATGAACTTCTAGCGATAGAATATTCTTTTAGCGATAGATATTAACTTTGTTATTTCTAAGTCTTCATTTACTATTCCTTCTTATTCATTAGCGGTAGGGATACACTTAGCGATAGAGATTTTATCTTAGTGTTCTGTTAAGTTTCCATCTGCTATAATTGAACCTTTCAATAGTGATAGACTTTAGCTCTAGCGATAGTGATCTGTTACCTATCAGATTTTACTTTATTAGCTCAAAGGTAACTTACACTTATTTACTTATGTTATTTATGGGGTCAGTCTTCATCAAAACTTAAGATTCTAACAATGTGTGGTTTCTAAAATTAAGTGAGTGAAAGCTAATAATAAAGGGAATTATAACATAATAAAAATAATAATAATAAAAAATATTTTTTTCAAAAAAAGAGTGGCCAGTTCAACCACCCCGGGTTTTGACCGGGCTTTTCATGTTTTCGTTGGTTCAACCTTTGCCACGCCAGGTCAACCCACTGTCGAGTCACATACAAAACCAATTTGGTCACGAGTCCAGTTCACCATGCTTCCATTTGAATCACTCAGGTCAATCCGGTTTTTTGAACTATGATAGGAAGTACATTCATTTTATACAAAAGATGGTTGGAAAAAGACAGAAGCAATGGATTAGTATCCTTTTCTAATGTGTCTTTTAGATCATAATAGAGGAGACCAATTAGCAAATCTTCTTATACGTACGATAGTGATGTGATTCAAGGACATGAGATGCAAATAAGAGAAGGATCATTGACAAATCTCTGATTTGTAATGTTTTTATATACCTAATTTGAGGAAATTAACATGATTAAGATGCAAGTTTAATCTAATAACGTCTAATTAAATGTCTCAAACTCTCAAATGGAATGAGTGTAAAATTAGGATTAATTAGCCATAATTGTAGATTAATTGCATTGATTAATTTATAGGGCTTTTTGATCTTGGTTTAGTCTTATTTTTATTTACAGGGTCGTGCAAGGACCAAAGATCAGATCCGGGACAAGGAAGAAGACCAAACGAAGAGGGCAGAAAAGAAGGCACTTCGCTGTGGCCTCGCCGCGGCGAGATCACGGCGAAGAGCCCACAAAAGGACCAGAGGCAATGTTAGCTCACCGTGGCTTCGCCGCGGCGAGCCCACGGCGAGAGGAACCCTGAAGAGGCAGAGAGCAACACACCTCGCCGCGGCGAGGGGACGACGAGCGGACGTTCTGCAGAAAAATCAGCACGCGTTTTTTGGGCCTGATTCGGATCCAACTCAATACCCACTCACTTAACCTGATTCCTGGACCTATAAATACTTAAATCTAAAACCTAGAAAGCAGATTTGGTTTACCACACATCCTCCTAAACCCTAATCCTCTCAACTCTCTCATCTCATCTTCATCTTCCACCTTCTTCTCCACCCAACATCCATGGCTTCCACCATTTCCTCCACCTTGGTTGATGCTTCTCCTATGAAAGGCAGCAGCTAAGCCCATTTGTTCTTCGTGATGGAGCTCAAGGGAGGAGCTTGAAGCTTCAAAGGGGAGTGTTGTTCTCCACTCTCTCTTCCTCTTATATATTTCAAATTATCTAGGGTTCTAGGGTTTGTCTTATGCATTTGGTTGTAAGTTTATTCTATATCTTGTATGAGAGTGGTAGAAACAACCTATCTTGTTTATTTTCTTTGTATGGATGCTTGACATTGAACTTATTGACTTGAGCATATTTTATTTGTATGGGTTCATCATTTAATATATGTTTTCTTGTTAAAATCTCGTGCTAAATGAGGGTTCTTGTTTAGTGGATCATGGTGTCAAGTATTTATATTTAGAAATTGGCAAGTAAATCTACTAATTGCTTGAGTGACATTGGACTTCAACCTATTGGGTTCAAGTTATTGGATGGGGTTCCACCAATAAATTGGAATTAATAGGCTAATTTGGTTGCAATTCGGAGTTCCGGTTGTAGGATTAATAGTCCCTTGCGATTAATAGATTTAATTGGGTCAAGTGCTTAATCAACTTAGGTTAAGTTGATTAACGTGTGGTGTTCCGGCGTTTGTTAAATTAACCTAAGCCTAACCTAGAGGGGTTCCTCTAGGGTTCTTTAGAAATTGACCACTTTTTACTCCCAATTAATTTTCCGAAGCAATGATTCCCAAAAAGTTCCATTTACCAAGAATAATTATCCCTTTTAATCCAAATCTCCCGCTTAAATCCAATCTCAATTCTTTCTTGAACATACAACACTTTTCACACAAAGTTTATACCCAAAATCAACAAAAAAATGTTTTACCTGCTTTGTCAAGTTTGCATCTAGCTATTAGGTTATCATTTGCATTTTAGGCTCCTCAAGAGAACGACACCCAGGGATAGCTCCCACTATCCCCTTGGTCCCTAAGTTTCTTGAAGAGAGGGCCCGAGGCGGCACTGCTCTGACTTAACCCCATTCGGTGAGCTCTTCAATCATATATCAATTGATTGTGATTTTCCCATTTGAAACCACAGACTTCATCCTGCCCCAAAAACGATTATGACTAAGCAAATGATATGCCTTCAAAACTGTACCACGCTCATGAAGATTGTCAAAATCTATGCAGACTTGAGGATATTACCAATATCACAACTTGATAAGGAATTCATAAGAATTGGATTAAGATTGTGTGAAAGGTCTTACCAATTACAAATTTTTGTGAGCTATTGAAAAGAGCCTAAAATATGTTGAATTACTTGCTTTGGATTATTTATGACCCCTATGTGAGAAGCTGCATTTTGTTTATCCCATATAAGATTAAGTAAGATAATAATGCCCTTGAGCATTGACAAATGGCCTTCAACAAATAATTGATGCAATGTCTACGTAAGTTATGGATGAAAACCTTTAGGAATATTAGTAGAGTAAAGAAAACGTGTTCCAAGCCAGATGGTCTAAATATAGGGGCAAGTGTAGAAGAGATATTTAATAGTTTCTTTAGCTTGAACAAATTTTATTTGATAATCACTCCTGTTCATACTTAAAATCATAAATAATAATTTATTATTCTGATCATGTTAAATATGAAAATAATGATTTATCTTATTTAAAATTGGGTTGAGATACATCTAGCACTAAGGGGAAAATTATAGATACATCCAGTTCTATGAAAAACAATTAATCAAGACTAGGTTCTTTGAAATCACCAAAATTAAATTGAAGTCATTGTGACTTCGATTATCTCATACCACAAAATTACGGTGTGACCAGCAAAGAATGTGAGAAAACCCACATCCCCAAAGCCTTGCTCCCACACACACACCCCAGTATAATTCTTCGTCTATTTTTTTATGGGCATACTTTCAATACAAATTAATAAGTTCTAATACATTTTACATAACAAAAGTAGACGGCTACACATGGAAATTCAGACAAACCATATATGTAAATAGGACTTTTCAAAAGTCCTACAACAATACATTTGATGATGTTGAACAAAAGGAGCTTCAATCCATACTGCTTAATATGTAACATATGTAATAAGGCAAAGATCCTTACTATAGCTTACGTGAAGCTTATACAGAAAAATTTTCAAAATATAATGTCATGTATGGGTTTTACATTATCATGGAAATTCATCAATATAAAGCTTCATCTTTCATTAAATAGGAGTTGCTGAATCAACTATACTATCTTAGACAAAAAATAATATTTTTCCAATGAATAACACCCTATCCAATAAAGCACTCATAGAAATAATTTAAATAGAATTAACTATAAACAGTAAAAGAAAACACTAAATCTCAACTTCTATATCTCACAATTATAATATAAATGTAAGAGTATAAAAGGATATTAATAGAATAAGACCAAGTGGTGAAAAAATATTTTATTTAGAAAAATTAGTTTGAAATGTCAGATCTTAAATCTCATCATCTGTAGGATTTCAACATAACGAAAAGCAAGCGTCGACACACAGTCCACGAGGGTACGTAACCAAACATGGCTTGTAACCATGAAAGCAAGCATAGCATGAGGCTACGAAACAAGCATAGGTACAAGAGCATGAATAACAAATTTGAGAAAAAATCCCATAAATATCAAGCGTGAGTATTGCACCCACTCAAGCGAGCTCGAGGTTAACCATGGTGCACCAAAGACTAACAGCACTGTTGTTAGTAACAAGCATTCTGTATTCAGTCCTTTTTAAAACATTTTCATCCTGTTCGGGGAATGATTTAACAAAAGCAATGACAAATCTTTAAGATAACGGTCATTACTATCAAATAATTCATAATAATATACTCCTGCATGAAAGTTCACAGCAATAGCTTGAAAGCTTTTTAATCATTTTCATGCATAATCAAGAAACATACTTTTAGCCAATATAAGTAAGAACAATAAATAACAATAACTAAATTCAAAGTCTTTCAATACTAATGAGGAAATGGCATGAGTCCAATAAACCTTCTTTGATGAAATCATTCTTCAACTTTTCAAGTACAATCAACCACCTTAAAGGCATCCAAAAGTTAACAAGAAAGTAAATAGTCTTAACCAAATTTCAATGTAAAACAATAAGAGACTCTTATATAATAACTTATTCAACACTATTACTAACAAATTTTATTCTCAAGTCCATAAGTATTGCTTCTTAACCATTTTATCAAATTTTTTATAGCATTATGAAAAATCAATTCATAAAATTGAAAAATCTTGATCCAACTAAATAATTCTTCCACACAATTTCACGGCACATGTGAAATTAAGTCACAAAACAATCCTCAAACATCAAAGCAGTCTCACAAAGTCCTAAATTCCATTCAATACCAACATTTAGCTTTAAATTCTCCTTTCACACATTTTATCAAGCACCTAATATGCATTTAATTTTGCAAGTTCTAAAGCAACATTCCTACTAAAATCATAGCCTAGACTTCATATACTATTGTAATAATTCAACTTTTCTTCATCGCCAAAATTTAATATTACTTGTATCGAATCCAATCAGAATTTTAATTCATTATAGAATACAAAAATTATGCTACATGACGGAAAATTAAATGGCAGATTTCTAAAGCAATATAGAAGGGTCTTCATACCTACCTAACACCACCATCGCACAAGAGGAGGATGAAGATGATTCTTGCCCATCCACACATGTGACGACAAGAAGAAGGAGAGGAGTTGCAATCTAGAATTCTAGTGGCGGTGGGGATGGTCAACAAGGAGAAATAAATAATACTAGTAATAATATACACAAGTAGAAACGAAGAAGAGAAAGCACGGTACATACACATCATCAAGCAAGAAGGGAGAATGGTGTTCAGACTTCTCCGCCCCCGAGTTTCTAGAGTTCTTGTCCCCTTTCAATTCAATTTCAAGTCGGTGGAAGAAGTAAAAAATCTTAGTTCTTTTCTCTCCCTCTCTCTATTTTATAAGGATGCTACAGTAATTTCACAAAATTAAACAATAAAATTACCCACTTCCCCAACACAACAGTCAAACCCATAAGCCCAAAAGCAAACAATCAATCATGTTTTCACAATAGCACAAATCAATTTCCGTTAAAACCAATCTACAACCTTAAATAAAAATACTAATAAAATATCCCATATATATATATTTACAGTATTATGGTTTTTAAAAAATTTTGAATCTATTTTCTGTTGTTTTTCTTTTGCTGACTATTTTGACTAATTATTGTTGATTTTGAGAATTTCAGAACTCTTGGGTCATTACAGATTATATTAAATCAAAATGTCAAATTAAACTCTTGTCCTTTTACATTTTCTCGTCCTCTCGCTCTATCTCATCTTTTTTTCATGTCATTTTTTTAATTTTTTTTAAAGGATAAAGGTGTAAATCTGACAATAAAGTTTTCGGTGAGGAGCATCTGGCACCATTATATTCATACGGGGGCAAACATATACATAAATTTTACAAACTGGTGCAACTTTAACAATTACTCCTCTGGTCCTATTTATAGGGCAGAGAGAGAAGGTTTTATTTGGTCCTTTATATAAGTCACCTAATTAAATATTGAGTATGAATGTACAAGTTTACCCTTCATTTATTATGTGTTGACTTTATTTTCATGTGGTATAGTGGATATTTAATATGGGTAAAGTTGTAAATTTGTTGGATTTTAGTGGAAAGTTAATGAGTTTTAAGGCTTTCCTTGATCTGTATGATATGCTGAAAGTGACTTATAAATAAAATCATATGAGTTTGTTAGAAGCTATAAACTACCATTTTATGGGGTCTCATATGGCTTCCAAGTGTCCATGCTTTGACAATGGAAAAATGAAAAGTGGGTCCCACAAATTTCTTAAACTTCCAAAATGATAGCATTACCCTAATCCCCTTCTTCCTTGTTTTTTCTGCGCAAAACGAGAAAAAAGAAGAGAGAAGAGAGAGACTCTGGTTTGCCCCATCTTTATACGCCGGCCATTCTCATTGCAACTTCGCTAACCTCTTTTTCCCTCTTCGGTGACTGAAATTCCGCTGAGTTCACCGGTTTTAACTGTGTTCAGTCTCCCGTGGAAATTCCAGAAGCTTTATCTTCTTTCTTTTCGTCTTTTGGTGTTGTAAGTTTGTTGCTTTGCTAATGCGAGCGATCCCTTGTACTCTTGAGTCTTTTCTTTGATTTTCTGAGTTTCTCCTCTGGGTTTGAATCTAGCCGTTGGAGAAAACTGGTATTTGCTTCATTGTTTGAGTATATTCCCCTTCTTTCACATGGCGTTTCAAATGCAATGCATGGTGCGAGGTGATTAAGGAAAGGGTTAAAGGGCGGTTGGGTGAGAGTGATGCGATGATGGATGGTATCATTGGAGCTATTGGCATAGGCAAATTCCTCAGAACTTGAAAAGCTCATATATAGAATGGAAATACCGTCCATAAATCAGGAAGGAGACACGTTATGTGTGGTGGGGTTTCGAATTTCAATCAGGTTCATGATTCCTTCCATTTTGTATGATTAATTGATATCCTCGTTAGTACTATTTTCTTATTCGAAGCTCTTTCTTTAATTTGGAAAAGATCATGGAAGGGGATGAGGGTAATGTTTTCATTTTTTAAGTTTAAGAAATCTCTGAGACACACTTTTCATTTTTTACAGGTCAAAGCATGAACACTTGGAAGCCATATACGACCCACAAAACGGCAGTTTAGAGCATCAAACTAAATATTTTAAAATTGCATCAGTTTATAAAGTTTATGTATATTTTTGTACCCACATAAACATAATTGTGCCAAATGCTCATCACGGAAAACTTTATTGGTAGATTTGCACATTTTGCATTTTTTTTGAAAAACCTTTTCATCTTTGTCCTCCCCTTCCCACTCTCTTTTAAAATTTATTTAAAATCGTTCACTCTCTCACTCCCTCCAATCTCCCTTACCACCTCTCACATCCCTCTCAAACTTTCTTTAACTTTTTTATGGGACCGTAATCATCAAGCACAATGTGTGTGGGGAACCAATAATTCGTCTCTTTGGACAAATCGAGCAAAAGCACAAGATGAGGGGCTCTTTGTTTGTTGAGGGGAAATCATTTGGGCTTTTCGGGTACAAGTGGAAACTGTAGCATATCTGATGTTCTGTGAATCACCAACGTGGCAATCTTAAAACTGGCCTCACGATCATTGTCGTCTTTGTTGTCCTCACATGACGTCGGAGTTTTGATATTCATCAAAGATGGTGGTTAAGGACAACGTCATTTGTCCCTGTGATGATCGAGATCTTCAGGCGATAATAAAGATTGGAGGGAGATAGAGTGAAAGTTTTCGAAAAAGTTTTGCAGAAGAGACATGGAAGGTGAGGAACTGAGGACAAAAATGCAAGAGTTTCTAAATAAAATTAAAAACTAGGGAAAAGAAAAATGATGAGAAAGAGGGGGAATGAGAAATGAAGAAAAAACAGGAGTGAAATTTGAAATTTCAATTTAATACAATCCAAATCTTAAGGGATGAGGACCTAAAAGGGTCGCCCAGTAGGGTTGAGAGGCGGCCTGATTAATTAGGCCTTTTAATTTTTTATTTAAACTTATTCATATTATGTTAATACTATCTACTTTTTACTTTAATGGTTAATGATGTTACAAATATTATTGCCTTTTGATATTTTATATTTGATTTATTTGGTTTTAAACATTATTTTATTCATTTAAATTTTAGACAATAATTTGATTCATATTTTATATATTAATATTTTTAAATTATGTATACATTTGCTTAGATAATATTATGATTATTATTTTATTGTGCACCTAATGCTTTATTTGGTATTTGTAACTTAATTTTGATAATATTTACTTGAATTAAAAATCTTATTAATAACTTTATTTCTTTATAAAAATGTGAAAAGAATTTTTTTTAAAAAAAACGAGACTAAGGGTTGGTCTGATCCCCAATGCTCAAGAGCTAGACTTTAAAAAATTGTTGATTTTTTAAACTCAAGCCTAAAAAGCTGTCCCTTTTAGACCTGAACCCGTGAGGGTTGGCCCTGTAGAGCCGAGCTGATATAAACTACCATTTCTATTTAGTGCCATAGAGTATATTTTATAACTTGGGTTAGGTTAGAAGCACCAAAAATATATTTTAATGTTCTAGATGTACAGAAATATACTTAATGGTGCTATATGCTCTAAAATATACCTTAAGATATTGTATGCATTTAAACTAATACTTCAATTGTTGTAACCATCATAAATTACTTTAGGGTACTGGATGTACATGGGAAAGTATTCGAGGGTGCCAAATGTATTTTAACCCTTTATATGTTATTATAATATGTAAATAAAAAGTTCAAATAAAAAATGTTATTGAATTTACATATCATTTTTTATTAGAATTTGTGTTATTTAAAATTGTAGTTTCATTCTAGGTCGTATGCCTAAATTTTTCATCACAGATTCTATATTCTAATGCAAAAGGACGAACTATCCTAGATTTTGATTAGAAAAGTAGGGGATGAATTTTTTTTTTTTTTGGGATCAGAAAGTTGGTGATGAAATTACTCGCGAAGACAGATATATATGGACATACAAGATTGAAAAGGCTAAGAAAGAAAATTCTGGTGACTGTTGGATTTCTTTTATAGTATGGTAAAAGTGCAATAAGCATTCCGAACTAATTTTAGAGGTGCAAACAACACCCTAACATATTTAGTGGTACTTAATGTATTAAAAATAAAAGCAATTAGTATCTGTTGTTATAACTCTCTTTTATCTCTCCCTATAGTTGTTAACTTCGTCTTCTCTCTCCTTTCCATCATCAGCCTTCCCTTCTCTATCCCTTGCACTTAATTTTCACCTTCCTCCATGGCTTCAAATATGTTTCTTTAGTTGTCTTGGCAATACCTCTGCAATTTCCTAAAAAAAATTATTGCATGGAGGGGAAGGGAGGGGAAATTTGTTTGACTTAATTTTTAAAACAATTGAAGAACCGGGGTTATTATGATGTTCTTAGATGTATAAGATGTAAAATTAAAGAGTAAGAAACATTAATAATAAACTTTTAATCACACTTTTCTTATTTTTGTAAATTCATATAAAAAATATTTTCCCTTCCCTCCCCACAACAAAAAGTTGGGTATTTGTAGCGGTTTAAATGGGAAATTAGTAGCGGTTTGAAGAGACACAAGTAAGTTAGTAGTTGTTTGTCTATCCGTTACTAAAAATACCGTAGTAAACTATTTGTAGTGGTTTAAAGCAACCGATAGTAAGTTAGTAAAACACACTATTAAATCAATAGTGTTAATACCAAATTGCCACCACTACTACAAAAACCTCTTTTAAGTCACTAATTAATGTTTGTTAATTATAAATGTGACGTTGAAATCACGTCACTCATTGTAAATGGAAGACATGGCTTCACACAGAAACCACATCACTTATTTCAAATTTGTGACGTGATTTCTTACAACGTCCCGAATTAAATCCTTCAACGAATTTCTACCCTCACCGCATTTTGGTTAAGAATTTCTATCCCATGCTGCACATATATTAAAATTGATTAATAAAGAAATTGCAGCAAAGTTTGACACAAAAGGTAGCTTCTACAATTTCCTATGACGGTGAGAAGATTGGTCAAATATGGCTGCAAAACTTGTACCTACAAGTTTCTATATTACGGTGTATTATAGCTATAAATATATGCATCTATGTACGAATGTAAAGTAGGGTGAGTACCTTAAAAAAAAAAAAAGTGAGCAAAGCTCCTGTGACTTGCAAAAGTGCTAAAGCATTTAATTAAGAAAAAAAAATAATGAGTTCTATTTTGTGAGTTGTAATATTTTGTTCATTATGTAACAAAAAATACTATTTTTTTGTCCACTACGATTCCATGCATCAATTTTAATCCTTAATATAGGATTTATTTCTAATTTTTTGTCAATCTTTTCTAAAATCACCCATATTAATGCTTCATCAATAATAATTAAGTAAGTTAGGGAGAAATTAAAATGATAGTGGTGTTTTAATTTTTTTTTTTTTAAAAAATTATGTCATGTTAACTAACTTAACTAACGTATTTAATATAATCAAATTATGTAAATAGGTCCTATATTTATGATAGAAGAGAATGACAAAATAAGATGCTTTGACAATGGTAGGTGCCAAAATAACAAAAGATAAATCAATGTGAAAAAAAACATGTTGGAAATTCAAATCCCAACAAGACGCACAAACCATTGTATACATGAGTTATAATTTCCCTCTCCTTAATTAATTCCCATAAAAGAGACCTTTATTTTTCACATGCTAAGTTTCTTAGGGCAAATAACATGGTTAAGACATGCTATCAGCTTCTTGATTATTTTATAGTTTTACAGATGTATTATTCAATCAAATGTTGATGAACAACCAACCTCCCTAGTCTTTCCATACCTCTATTTCATTTCAAAAAGCCACACAGGACATTTCTAGCTCAAATTATTTCTTACCTTTCTGATAAAAATAAGTAACATCCCCATCGCATACTCTCCCCTTCATCCCTTGTTTTTATAACTTGAGGATCCCATTGTACAACGTAAACTGTCCAATGGAGATAGGAGTTCCAGAATTTTTTTTTTTTTTGTGGGGGGTTTGGGGGTTATAAGAACACATGACCAAGCATCACACAAAACATCTGTAAAACAAAACCTCGTTTCTGAATAAACTAATGTCAAATACTTTGCGAGCATTACAATTTACACATGACCTGGAACATCGTATATAGCAGAAGTATGTGATTATATTAATAATGTTAGTCAAAATAAGTTAATATGACATGCTTTTTCAAAAACATCCAAACAATCTTCCTTAATCACCCCCAACTCTCCTACTTAGCTATTGTTGAGGGAGTATCAATTGAGGCAATTTAGAAAAATATTGACAAAAATTAAAAGCGGAACATATGTTTATGACTAACACCAACTCCTCAAATAAATCTTCTAGGGCAGTAATTAATTCATTATATTGATAGATGATAACTTACACAATGGAGTAATATGACACGTGTTATATTATCAAGTTGAGTGACCAAGAAAAGGGAAACACCACAATATATAAGGTGAACTATTCAGCTTGTCAACATAGAACAAAGAAAAATCAGGACATGGAGAAAAATCAGGACATGGAGCTTCAATAATAATTTACTATGAGTGCAACTTTTTCTATGTAAATAACGCGTTTATATATGAAAAGGGATTTTGAAGTTTCGTGATCTCATGCATTAATAAAGATAACTTGACTACTCCAGTAACATCCATCCAATAACTTGCAGGGAAGAAAGTCATTATAATTATAACTTGTAAGTAAATAACCTCTCACTTGTATGTATATAATTAAGAGGAAGCCATAGGCATTATTTCATATGTGAAGCTCAGGAGAACTTTCGATAAAAATGGAAGTGAGGTTGTGGGTTATAGTGTTGGTGAGTTTTGTGGTTTTGGCACAAAATGTGGTAGTCAAATGTTGCGTGAGAGAAGAGGGAAGCACTTCTTAATATCAAGTCATATTTTCTTACAAACTGTAATGGCATTCTGGTGGAGAAGCATTTAAGGTCTTGGGTTAGTGATCCAACCAGTGATTCTGTACTTGGAATCGGGTCAAGTGTCATCCTTTTTCTGGCCTTGTTTCCATTCTTTCTCTCCAAGCTTTTAATTATGATGCTCAAGGAGTGAGTTTTGATGATGGATCCATGTATAAAGGACATTGCGCTAATGTTTCCATAGATTTCTCAATGTTCCAAAACTTCAAGGAGCTCACAAGCCTCAACTTCTCCTTAGGCCAATTTCAAAGTTTGCAAAACACTCCTGGTACAATCTTATCATGGCTTTTTTTTTAAAAAAAAAATCTTTTGAATAGAGAGGTTAAGTGTTAAATTTTACTCCTCTCATTCTATTTATAAGGCATTTCTAACATTTTTCACATACACCAAGTAGAACCTTATATTTCATTAATTCTATCTTAAAATTTAATAACTTTTTAAACTTTATCCATATTTAATATCTACTACACTACATGAGAATAAAATCAACACATAATATATGAAGGCTACGTAAAATAGTATATTGATATGAAAAAATTAATGATGTGATTTATAATTAGGACCGACTAAAACCTTATCTCTGCTTATAAATATGACCAAAGAAGTAATTGAGTAGTATTTGGGTAAATACCATATTTAGTTCTTGTAGTGTACACCAATTTTTGTTTTGGTCTTTGAAGTTTATCACTTTGTTTCAAACATGTTAGTATTTAATTATACTTTTAGAAGTGCGTATATGTGGCATTAACACCATTTATTTTGCTTATGTGGATGATGATTGGATAAATTGAGGTGGAAAATAAATTTTAAACTTATATATATATATATATATATATAATAAAAGAAATGAAAATATAACGCCATCATGAATCCGAGGCTTAAGGTTGAGGGGAGTAAAGGGGCCAGCGCATTGGCGGAGTAGTTGGCGACGTCATGTGGTGCGATGAAGGTTGGATATACATCCTGTTATAAAATATTGGGAAAATCGATTTGTTAGTAGCTATGCTTTTATTTAACTTTTATTTTGGTATTTGTAGCTTTTAATCTTTTAATTAAATTATTAATTTTATTCAATTACTATTAATAGCTCATTTATCTTTGTTCTATTAGCATAACTAGCCTTTGTATAAAAGTTAATTGTGTTTAAAAATTAAAATTAAAACATTTAATTATGATAAAAATACACATAAGTACTAAAATAAAAATTAAATAAAAGTATAGGTACCAACAAATGTAATTTCCCTAAAATATAAGTTTATAATTTATCTTCCGGCTCAAATTGTTCGGTCAGCATCCACACAAATTTAATTTACTGTGTAATTCTAGATCTAACTCTTTCGGAAGTATAAGGACTAATGGTTTGAAATTGAGTAAACTTTAGATCCAAAATCACATTTTTAAAATTTCAAGTTCTAAAACAATAATTGGAGTAAAACATAAGGACCAGAAATGATATTTTAATCTCCAATATTTTTGAATGAGGTTTTTACATGTCACAAACCTATCCAACTTCATTTGAACTTCAAAGATGTTTAAAAATTGCAGCAATTGAAACATTCTCGTTGCTAAAAAATTGGGGAATTACTTATATATATATATATGTATATATATTACCATTACTCAGAAGTCCCAACCACTTGTCAAAGAAGTTTGACTTGATGTGGGTGGTAGTGTCAAGCCCTTCAGGGGTGACTCCTAGGGTACTATAGAAAATAAAAGAGACTAAATGAATAAGAGGCTCCATATTTGTTCTTTAACCAATATTGAGTACGCGAATTTGACAGTAGAGAATACTTACAACTTTGGATATCCCAAAAAGCAAAAGTGAAATGTATTCCAGTTTTTGTTTCATCATTTATATATACTAGGATAGGATAGGATATAGGAGGTTTATGTAGTTTATACTACAGTTCATATCATTGTTTATTCTTTCCGTATATACACCAATATCATATACATATACTCGTAATAGTTATCAATAAATACTTGTCCTGTATCAGACAACGTGGCACAATTGCTTCAGTCTCAGTAATGGACAATCTTTGTATGCACTCCTCAATGAATAAAATCTCATAACACCGATTAGTCAATCAATCAAGCTGTCAAGCTATACCTTAAAAACTGTTCCACCACAACCGTGGCTTTAATGACTTATTTGATTATTTGATGGCTTTAGACCCATTTCACTCATCATAAGAATTAAATGGCTTTAAAATACCACAACCGTGGCTTTAATGACTTATTTGATTATTTGATGGCTTTAGACCCATTTCACTGATCATAAGAATTAAATGGCTTTAAAATAAGTTTTTGGGGCTTCGTGTTTCTTGACTTATGCAAATGGCTGCATGCCACTTTTATCGGCATTTAAATGACATTTTAAAAATTGTTTACTTTATGGGGTAGGATGAAAATAAAATGAAGAAAGAATTTTTATGAACAGAAGACGATTTTTTAATGATATTAAAATAAATCATATTTCGGATGTTATTTACTATTTCCAGAATTTTTTAAAATAATAAAATACTTTTATTAAAATCTTACAATATCTTTAAATATAAATATATATATATATATTTATATTAGTTTAGCATACATAAAATCGGATACTTCCTTTCTTGTATATATTAGTCAATTATATTTAGGTGAGATGATATTCTATATTTATATATATATATATATATATTCTTTATTGATATATACACAATCTTTTATATAAATATTAAAAAGTCATATATTAAGTTGATCGTTACTTTTTATAAGTTTTAACTATAAAATCGATTTAGACATTGTAGAGATTAAGGAAACTCAATAGATCACCTAATTATAAAATACTCTACATATAATTATATTACACATTATTTTATAAGTAACGTTAATTAATTTAAAATTTCAAAATATAATTATTTTAAAGTGATTTATTTAGCATCATTAGATCCAACAATCATATTTCTCTCAAAATACTTACTATATCCAGAAAGTTGCTCTTGAATAATAAATAATTTTTATTGAAGTACCATCCGAACCCTATATATATTAATCTATTTTACGTAAAAGATGCTAAAAGATAATTGTTTAGAATCTGTATACAAAAGTTAGTTTCTTTTACATATTGGTTAATTATTTTGATCTGAGAAGATATTTTTTTAGGTGTGTATATATATTACTCCCTCTAATTGATCTAAATATAAGATCAATTTATACTTGTTTTGTGGAGATTAAGGAAACTCAATAGACCACCTAATTATAACATATACTACATATAATTAGATTACACATTAGTTTATAAGTAAGGTAAATTAATTTTAAAAAATAAAAGATAATATTTTTAAGTGATTTATTTAATATCATTAATCTCTATAAAAAATCCAACTTGATCTTATGTTTAAAACGCGGAGAATATTGTATATTAATTGATAAAGACCATTTTTAAAATATTAAAAATCACATTCTTTTAAGTAGAATAACAGTATAAAATTGTATTACTTGTATGTTGATGTAGATTTTCCATTAATAAAACAAATAATCATTTTGTACAAGCGGGAAGTACACGCTAGTTCAGCTAACAATACTACTTAACTTTCTCTAGTTTAATTTTTTCATCTCTATATAGAGTATAAACACAACTGCAAGGCCAATAATGAGCCGATTAAAATTTGCATTCATTCACTTCATTGCTACACAGTTTTGGGTAATCTAAGCAACTTGGAAGTCCTTATATTGAGAAGCAATAATCTTGACGGATCTCTGCCACTACAAGGTAAGCATATGTCGTCATATTCATATCCTACGACAACATTATTTTAGTTTCTACTTCATTTATATGTATATATGTATTAACAACACTTGATTACCTTTGGCTATAGAAATATGCAAACTGAAGGGGATACGTGTGCTGGATTTTAGTGACAATGATTTCAGTGGCTCCTTGCACAACTGCTTGGCCAACTTGACATCTCTTCAAGCCATTGATCTCTCAAGTAATCAACTAACAGGACAAATACCAGTGTCTGCCATAGCTGCCCTCACCTCTCTTGAGTACTTTTCTGCTATGAATAATTATTTCGAAGGCATATTCCCTTTGAGTTCCATCACCAATAATTCAAGGCTTAAGGTACTCTCCCTCCAAATGTATAACGATGAGTTTCAAGTGGACACTAAAAGTGAAGCTGTTCCATTATTTCAATTAGAAGTTTTGCATTTGGCAAATTGCAAAGTAAACGCACCAAGTCAAACCTTCCCCTCCTTTCTGTTGTATCAGCATGACTTGCAATATCTTGACCTCTCAAACAATGATTTAGTTGGACTATTTCCAAATTGGTTGCTCCTCAACAACACAAAACTCATGTCTCTGAAATTGCATCATAACAAGTTCATAGAAGCATTTGAGTTCCCAATCCACGTAGTTGAACTTCCCTTAATTAGTTTGCATCTATCTAACAACAAAATGGAGGGTAAACTCCCCGGAAACATTGGTTTCATGTTCCCATATTTGGAAAATTTAAATGTGTCAGGAAATGGGCTTAAAGGTGGTATTCCTCTATCAATAGGAAACATGTCCAAGTTGGTGGCTTTGGACTTAAGCAGAAACAAATTTTCTGGCCAAGTTCCTGAGTCTTTGTGGGCAGGCTGTGCTTCATTAAGATACTTGATTTTATCGCAAAATAACTTGGAGGGAAAATCATTCCCCTCTCACTTGAACTCTTCCTCTATCGAATATTTGTTTATGGACAACAACTACCTCAGTGGGACAATAGAGCATGAAATATGGCACCTTCCACTTCTTGGCATGTTAGATATCTCTAACAATAATTTTTGGGGTTTGGTTCCTACTATCATTAGCAACTCTTCATATTTACAAGTGATAAACTTGTCAAGAAATGATTTTACTGGTTCATTACCTAGAGAATTTTGCAAACATGGCCTCCGACATTTGCAGCTCTCTCACAATAAACTCACGGGTTCAATACCAGCTTGCTATTTCAATATTGCTTGCTTATCTCTTCAAGGAAATAGCCTTGTAGGCTCCATTCCTCTGTTAATGAGATCTAGGGACTATGGAGCATTTTCAGTACTTGATTTGAGCGACAACAAGTTATCTGGAGTCATTCCAGATTGGATTATGAAGGCGGAGCTAAATCCTCTTCTACTGGGAGGTAATCAGCTACACGGGCAACTTCCTAGCCAGTTGTGCCAACTAAATATATTGAGCTTTTTGGACTTGTCACATAATAACTTCACTGGAAATATTCCTACATGTGTAGGAATACACCTAATCCACCCTTGGTGGGTTAGGGCATAAGCCCAATGAGAATTAGGGCTTATATGTAAGGCCCAATGAGAATTGGGGCTAACATATAATTAATGAGAGATATGGGATAAATTGAGTAATTTTCCCCTTATTAATTTGAAATTCAAATTATATGACTTTACAGAAGGGATATGTCTCTCTGTATATTGTTTATAAATAAAGGGTTTTGTGGGAAGAAAGATATCCTTTTACGTAGAAAAGAAAACTTTGTCTTCCTCTCTTTTCTTTCCTTATCAATGGTGCATCTGCCGTATTTCGTAATCGGGGTCCAAATCGGTGCTCCGATTTCGTGTGGGTACCAAGCAAGTCTACCGGATTCTAGGTACGCCCGAAACCCTACAGTGGTATCAGAGCATTAGGTTTCCATGGCTGTGTGGATTATTCTATTACTTATCTTTCTTCTCTGATCAAACATAATTTTTGATTTTCGCTGCAAAATTTTAGATTTATGATTTAGGTTCAATCTGAAATATGTTTGATGATGATTTGCTTTATCAATTCAGCAAATCTTGATATATTAGTTTGTTTTTATAGTTATTTAACCAACCGAAGACCATATGATGCATCTGTGATTTTTTCTAACCCATATGCATCTATGCTTTTCTTTTCGGTTCTGGATTAAATATGCATCTGTGTGTATATATTTGTTCGAAGGATATATATATATTATATGTTCGTGGTGTGTGTACGTATATATATATATATGTGAAAAATAGGTTTCTCTGGTTCTATATTGTTTTTTCTTTGTTCTGAATGCATATACATGTGATTATGGGTTTGATAAACTCAGAGAAAACATATAGGAAAAACCAGAAACCATAGAAGATAAGGAAACCACAATTTAAGAGAGAGAATATATAGCATGGGGCATAATTTTCGAAACTGGATTGTTAGAAAATGAAGGATTCAGTCTTCAAAAATTATCCCATTGAGTAGAGCACGAAAAAACGATGAAAATGGACTACTAGAACGCGAAAAACGGACACCGGACGACGAAGATATGGAGGAGAGAAGAAGCGGGTCCGTCGGACCCGCCCGTTTGTCCAGCCGGGTCTGGGTCGACCCGACTGGAGGAGGAAGATGACTGTGACGTCATCATGACGTAATGATGACGTCACGTCATTTAAAAAAAAACCTGAAGGCCTGAAGCCATGCGTTTTTATTTAAAATGGTAGTTGGGCTTGGGGTAGTGGATCAGGCTTAGTAATCTGATCCAAGACAAAAAAAAAACCTGGACAATTGTCATAAAAAACGAAATGGGCTCAAAAAGGGTGAGCCCAATACGTTTTTTGGGCCTAATACTTAAAAAAAAAACTCCAGAATTATTTTTTTTTTCTTTCTTTTCTCTTTCTAGGGTTGTCTGAAGGGGCATTTTAGCTCCGATTGAGACGCACTTTTTTTTTTAAAAATCCCTAAAATTCAAGACCTACATTTAGACATATTGTTTGTCTATTGTTAAGGTGGTTTGGATCTGTATGTTTTTTTTTTGGTGCTATTTTTTTGTGATTTTAATGAGTTAAAAAATCCTAAAATATTTGTAATAATTCATAAAAATTTTATTTGAGGCAAAAATGAACCTCGAGAGTTCTAAGAGCACCAAACCAAAAGAATTTAACTCTTTTGGATGACATTTAAATAGAGAAACTTAATCCTAAATATGATTTGTAAAGTAGTAAATCAGAAAAGGAATAAGTTATCGGTTATTGCCTCTAAATGTTGATCCAAACCTAAATTACTTAGAGAATGTGAGCCTCTAAGTGATGTATGAAGTAGGGATTTTTTGTATAAGAGTATGAGACTCTGAAAATAAAGCCTAGAAGAAGAAGATCCTTGAGAGGATCAAGAGAGAGATAATTCAAAGTAAGGTTCATTTGAACTTGAAATGAAACAAGAGATGTAACATGAAGAAAATTTTAATGATGCACTAGAGGAGGAACCTGAATAGCCAAAATCCTAAAGTTTAGGATTATGACTGGATAAACCTCAGGGAGGTTAAAAATGAAGATCAGATATTAAAGAAATAGTATCAGATCAATGCAAGAGGAAATTTCAAATGGAGAAATTTTCAAATCTTAACTTCGGATCATAGTGAAATTCAGGAATAAAATACACCTCAAATATCTTTTGAAAGCCTACCTTAGGAGAAAAGAGAATCCTAAACCCAGTCCAATCACCAATGATTGAACTAATAAAAAACTTAAGAGCAAAGACCAAATGTTTCTGTGAAGAAACATAGATTAATTGCATAAAACATTTGAAATATTTCTTTGAGTAAATAGAGAACCTCTTAGAAATTACCACAACGACATGACACAACTTCTATCATGTCACTTAGGAATATGATATTCCTAAAGCCTTGCTGAATAACGGTTAGTGAGAACCTATATCAGATTTGGTTTTGGGAAGTAGAGAGACTTCAAATTCCATTTTTGATGTTATATTCAGCTGAAATTAACTTCATAAAATTATAAGAACGTTGTATAAATCAAGAAAACTCTTAAGTCACTCAAATAAGAAGTTAATAAGACATTATGAAAATAATGTAAGGAGAGACATGAAGAAGTAAATGTCAAGTACACTTTGTGAGTGGGAGCAAAATGTCAAATGCTCCATCTGAGTGGGAGCTCTTGAAAAATATGTCTTCCAAGAGAGTTATATGCTCTATATGAGTGGGAGCTCTTAGAAAATAAGTCTTCTTGGAGTTTCATATGCTTTATCTAAGTGTGAGCCAATGTCAAATACTCTATCTAAGTGGGAGCTAATGACATTGCTCTATCTAAGTGGGAGCTTTCAGAAATTTAGCTTTCTGAAAGACATAATTGAGCATATTGTAGAAGTGCCTGTATAAAATTTTTGATAGATGATAATATTATTACTGGAATCTGTGTGATGGGAGGTTTAAACGTATTCTCCTGATCATAGACCCAATAGTTTTATTATTTTTCTAGTCAAGAATAATACAAGTGCATGACATTGTATACTTCAATGTGCTACAAATAAGTTCTTGGATCAAATCAGATTGTGTATAGCCAAGTAAGTGGGATGATTTGAAGTAATTAAGCCAAGATAGGCTGCCAAGAACAACAACACAACTATAAACTTAATGGGGACAAATGTGATATCTGATATTGGAAGGTCTCATATGATTTAATAGAAGATGTTGTCATGTCATTGACCAAGAGTCATGATGAAGTTAAAGTTGAGAAGTCATCTCGACTAAGCTTATGAGAGGACATGAGACCTACATGGCTCGAAAAGGGAATAGTGTGTCATAAATTACCCTATAGAGTGCAAGCATGATAGAAATCCAACAACAAAAAGCCATGTAAATTGTGTAAAAGGAAATTTTTTCGCAAAATTTCCATTACACAAGATGAAAAAGGTTGTCAATTAAGTTTGACACATATAACTTGAGGCTTAACGTTTTTTATGAGACAACATCTACATTAGATAACCAACAATACAAAGAGATTGAAGGAAGTTGATTGTATATTGTCCAATGAACAATGAGTGTAAGTTATTCATAAGGATGCTCCTTTCCTGATGGGAGCACATGAAAGTCAGGTTAAACCAAAGTGAAAACTTTGTTACTTTTTCAATGATGTATCAAAGTATTTGGAGCTTGAATATGGATGTCAGGAAGTATCAAACCCTTTGGGGCTAGCATACTGCAGAGGTAGCATGTTCTCTACACTCTAAACCCAAATGAGACAAGGGTAAGAGGTTCTAAAAAAAAGGGAATGGGAGGACTACCCTGACATCACAAGAGTAATAAACTCTTTAAGGAGGAGACTGACCTAAGTAAGGTCGAATGCTTTTCCTACTAAAGGATAAACCATTTTGAGATGGATTTTCTTTTCTGTCAATAGTGAGCAGGAAAAGACTCAAGCTCCATAGACTAAAAGAATAAGGATCAAAGATCCTTTATTAAATGTTGTCATTTATCAAATTCAAGAATAAGGCTTTAAATTGGTAATGACGTGAGGATTGAGGTGAAAGACATTAGAACCTACAAGTTCATTGTTTCATGCACCAATGCTCATGGGTTCTAAATGAACCACCTTGACTTTCATGACAAAATTAGTTGTTTGTGATGTAATCTTCCTTGACATTTCTTTGTTTTTCTGTCATTGTTGGTGATCTTTGTATGTATGACTGCTTTACCACCCTAATTCAAGTGTTGACTTGAATACATGTCATGGTGGACTAGGACACATAATTTGAATTGGTATTTTTTCAAGAATGCTATGTTCATCACCCAATAGGGAAGTGTCTAGTAGGTAAAGCAATAAGAAAAGTTTTTTTTTCAGTAAGGGAACTGAGATAGAGAAAATATTGCAATTCTTCCATCCGATTTTATATGGTTCAATGAATGTGAGGGCATGACATAGAGGTTATTTACCTTAGTTGATGATTACTCACGTAATTATTTTTACTTTATTTCACACAAGTTTGAAGCTCAAGTGCTTTAGACGATAAGTGAATAAAGTTGAAAATAAAGTGCATAAAGAATTTAAGAATTCTACGCAATAATAGAGGTTGTTCCTAACCAGTTTTCAATGAACCTCATAAAAAAAAGGATATTTATTTATTTAAATAATACTTCGTACTCTATCACCAGATGGAGTTGTTAGGAGGCGTAATGAAATGTTACTAAACATGGTCTTGTATAAAGTGATTCAAGATAACCCACCAAAAGTGAGTGGGAGAGTGTTGTTTAGTCCACTTTTGGTGGATTAGTACACATATTTGATTGATCAAGTATGGTTTTCTCTTTAAGAGAGATACAAACTTTATACTTAACCATGTGTCCTCCTAAGTGGTTTTTTCCAAACCACATGAATTATGGTCAAAGAACAAATCAAGTCTTTTTGAGTTCCTGTAGGCCATAAAGGTCAATTACACGATCTCATAGTCGTTGTAAGTGGGAGCTTATTATTGATGACATTTTCATAAGTGAAAATGAAGATGGATTTGTGTCTGAAAAGAATTGAAAGGAACCATATATATTATGGGTGAGTTTTTCCAAATAATGGTGAAGCTTATCACATTGTGTTTCTCTGTATCTCTTTATGAGACACAGTGACAAGGCAATACGGAACAAGCTCTAAAGTCCTCAATTGCCCATGTAAGTGGGAGCTTGTGAAAGGTCATTAAAGATACCTAAAAAAAGAGTTCTGTATATGAGGTCTTACCTACTTCTTAGAAGGAATGGAAGAAAGCAATATTAAAGGACGTAGATTCTTTGAGAAAGAATCAAGTCTGAGAGTTAATTGATCCACCACAAGGATGAGAGATCATTTGTAAGCAAATGAATTCTCAAGATTAAAAACAAGTTGGTTAGATCAATTGACTATACAAGACTCTTTCGGTTACAGAAGGGTATACATAGGCATATATTGTGAGAATACCTTCTCATATATTATGTGCTTAAAATTAATCATACTCATTTTGGAAATAGTTGACTGTTTGGTTTTAGGTTTACATCAAGTGGATGTGAAAGTTGCATTTTGAGTTGTGATTTGGATGAAGAAATCTATATACTTTGGCTATTAGATTTCACTACAATACATGTTTGAGGTTTACAATGTGATGACCTCATATTACATATTTTTGCGTTAGTCAATTCATGGACTAAAGCAATCATCCAAACAATGGTATTTAAGGTTCCATATGAGTGGTAACCTAATGTATTTTCTTATGGTTAAAGAAACCATAACCAAGCAGTTTGTGATATTATCCTTTAAGCGGATGATATACTATTGACCAAAATAGTTTGATTTTGATAGTGCCTATTAAAGAAAGGTACTAAGAATATGGGTAAATCATTGTGTATTTTTGGAGTTGAGATCCAAAGATATAGCTCAAGCATACTCCATTTTCTGTCACAAGAGAGTTATATTATGGAAATTCTTGAGCGGTCCAAGGTAAACGATTGTGATCCCATAGATACCCTAGTGACTCTTGAGTCTTGATAGATATCCCTAAACTGAATCAACTTTAGACTCAAAATGGAAAAGGGTTTCCATGTAAACATTGTTGGTAGTTTAATGTACACAGTGGTGTATAAAATATCAGATATCCATTGTGGTAGGACTTTGTAAGTCGGTACTAGTCCAACCATTGTGAGAGGCATATGATGGCTCCACAAAAAATGCTCATAGATACTTTAAAGGGCACGATAGTTATGTGCATTTAAAAGTACTTACTGTGATAATACATATGGCTATATGGTTGATGATGTCTAGAAGAACATCTTGGATTTGAAATGAGAATTCAAACCTAGTGTTAATGCATTGTGAAAACACTATGATCGTTGCCTAAATAGATGACCCTAAGTATCATAGCATGAGTAAAATGCAAAGATAAATATGTGAGATGTGTTGTAGCACATAAGGTTGTTCTTAAACAACAAGTTCATATGCAAAGTCCCCTGATTGAGCCTGTGGCCAAGGATATACATGAAAGACATGAAGAGTCCTTCGGCAAGTATAGGATATGAAGTAATGGATACTTCATTAAGGCGTTACATGTGTGTGTGATAGTATACAATGTCTAGTATGTCGTACAGGTAGATGAGGTCGGCTCTCTCACACGAGCGACCGCCTTTGACACTCAGGAGTAGTGTGCAAAGATGAGACAATGTGTTCACCAGCAAGGCAGTGAAAATACTGATATGGTAGAGAAGAAACACAAACTATATGTCGCCTTGACTTAAAAGTGCGGCAAGTCAAGATGAGATCCGTGGTTACACACATATGGATCGAATTATGGATACCCACATCCGTAATACATGTAGCCAGGCAACAAAATTCTTCAAAATTGATGTCATACAATGTGAGAAGAGTTGAAGAATTTTGGGTTTAGATAATGTGTGTTTCTATACTGAAGTCTGTACGGTGTTAATGATACAATCAAATCGACGTACGCTCTTATAGAAAACGAGTAACACCGTAGCATGCGATTCATACCGCATGTGCTAAAGTTACCGCAAACTGGAAGCAGTGAATGGATCCCTGTTTCATTGCTGTGTGAGTCCAAGAAAGGTTCCATACTTTCTTGATGTCCTTTGACTTTGACAATGTCATGGAAATATGTTTTAGTGTCTGCTACCTTAGCGTATATCCTATGGTCCTGATAAATGCGATCTAAAGGTATTACGTTAGGAAAGCGGTTGATTCATATTAAAGTGATATTTGGGCGAAAGGAAGATTACCTGCAATACACACACTTATGCAAGTGTCTGAGACCGGTCCATTATGATATTAGTGTGCTAATTTCATAAGTGTGGACACTGCATATGAGAAAGGCAATCTGAGCTTTATCTTGGCTCTAAAGGGATTAGATTGGCCATGAGATAAGTGTATTTGTGTAAATCTAGGATATCTGAGGCACTATATCAAAATGATCGAGCTGCACTGCAAGGTTGTTTTGTGCTGGTCTCTGTAAAAGGGATTTCTAGTACAAGACACCTAAAAGGAGACGTCGTGCCCACGCGGTTACGATAGAGCACTTAGTATGAAAGAAGGGAAGAAGAGAAAGAGACTTGACCCATAACATCTAACCCACCAAGTGTGAGTGGGAGATGTAGGAATACACCTAATCCACCCTTGGTGGGTTAGGGCATAAGCCCAATGAGAATTAGGGCTTATATGTAAGGCCCAACGAGAATTGGGGCTAACATATAATTAATGAGAGATATGGGATAAATTGAGTAATTTTCCCCTTATTAATTTGAAATTCAAATTATATGACTTTCCAGAAGGGATATGTCTCTCTGTATATTGTTTATAAATAAAGGGTTTTGTGGGAAGAAAGATATCCTTTTACGTAGAAAAGAAAACTTTCTATCTTCCTCTCTTTTCTTTCCTTATCAATGGTGCATCTGCCGTATTTCGTAATCGGGGTCCAAATCGGTGCTCCGATTTCGTGTGGGTACCAAGCGAGTCTACCGGATTCCAGGTACGCCCGAAACCCTACAACATGCTTATACAATGTCTCATTTGGAGAATGGAGGCGGTATGGTGGACGCCATTTTCCATACATCTTTTCTCTTTATTACTATAAACCTCTTCATTTGCAACTAATTCTTGAGCTCAATGGATATTATTTCGCAAAAATAGGTCTTGAAATAGATTTTATGACAAAAAACGTGCTGCTTCCATACAAAGGTGATATGTTGATGATTATGTCTGGATTAGATTTGTCAAGTAACCAGTTGACTGGAAAAATCCCTCAAGAGATTGGATATTTGAAATCCCTTCATGCATTGAACACAATCATTTGAATGGATCAATTCCAAAGAATTTCCACAATCTTTCAGCCATAGAGAGCATAGACCTCTCAAACAACAACTTGGATGGAGACATCCCTAGTCAGTTACAGGACTTGAACTTTCTAGTTGTATTCAACGTTTCCTACAACAATTTGTCAGGTACAGTGCCTAATGGTCGACAATTTTCAACTTTTGATGACAACTGTTTTATAGGAAACCAACACCTTATTCGGAACAATAACAATAAAGGTAACTCTAAGAATTTGCCGCCACCACCACTTCCTCTCAAATATTACACAAAGAAAGATGAATCTATCATAGATTTCACTTCCTTTATTTGGAGTTTTTCTGCTTGCTATGTTGCAGTGTTGACTATCATGGCAACGGTTCTTTGGATCAACCCATACTGGCGAAGGTTATGGTTTTACTTCATTGAAACTGTAACAGGCAGGAAATGCACAAGAGGGGGGGGGTGAATTGTGCTTTAAAAAAAAAACTTTAATGAACAATACAGTTTATACTGGTTCAGCCCAACTTTTGGCCTACGTCCAGTTCTCCAACTTGACAGTTGGGTTCCACTAGCTTTTCAAGATTTAAACGGGCTCTTGACAGCCTTTACAAGTGACAGCAAGAGCTCACCTCCTTACTAATCACTCCCCCTTACACTTTGTAAGATTACACCCTACCCTTAAGATCCCACTATCTTAAGAGTAATCCTTACTCGGATAATAAATACAAGTGTAGAGAAATTGTTCACTATATTGAACGGATTGTGTTACACACTTAAGAATTTGAGAACAGTGATTGTTGAGAGAATTGAATGCAGTAGATACAAGATCTTTAATGAAGTAATCAATTGATTCAACCAACTGCTTCTCAATGCTTTTATACTCTTCACTCTGAAGCTTGTGTAATAAATATGACCGTTGAGAGTTGTTCAGAGAGAGAGAGAGATCTTAATCGGATGAGGAGTGTTGAGAATGTAGCCTGTGTTGCATTTACTCCATTGTACTTCCTTTGCTTTTTGTTCATCTTTCTTTATCTATCGCTGGAGGAAGTAGGTGAGTTCCAACGGCTATATTGCTCAGATTTTGTGTCCAACGTAAACTTCCTTAAGTAGGTCTGAGCACTCTGTACTTGGAAAGCCTAAAATAGCTTTAGCCATTGAATTTGAATAATTCCCATCGCCACTCAGATTACAGCCTCTGATCGATTACAGGGCTTGGTGGCTGATCGATTACATATCGATTATGTATAGATTAGGACCTGCATCACTCAACAATAGATTAGAAATTCATGTGCCTAATCGATTACAGGGACGCCTGATCGATTAAGCAAGACTAATCGATTACACTTAAACTTCCTCTAATCGATTACTTACCTCTGATCGATTACATTCAGATCACTCACAACTCTTCTAATCGATTACATGGCTCTGATCGATTACACATACCAACTTCTCTGATCGATTATAAGACTCTGATCGATTAGGCAATGGTCCTCTAATCGATCAGGCGAGCCTAATCGATTACATCAACTTCTCCTAATCGAAAGGCTAAGATCTCTCATCGATTACAGGGGTCTCTAATCGATTAGGCGACAACTTAAACTGAACTCTAATCGATTAGACAAAATGACTTGACTTGGAATCTCTCTGATTAAATGGGCTATCTATGCATACCTAAGACATATCATTCCAAACACTTATCACTCACTTACCTTATGCCTAAGATATGTTTGGTTATCATCAAAACCTATTATTCTAACATTCTCCCCCTTTTTGATGATGACAAAACATTAGAAATAATTGCAATAACAGAATACATATAGAGATCAACAAGCAGACAACTGATATATATATGAAACAATAATTCAGATATCACAAGGATACTGGCATTGTCTTTACGCATGGAACTAAACATAAAAAAAAAATATAAAATGAGCAAAATATGAATGATGCATGTGAAAGGGTTTTTGGTGTTGCAGGGAGTATGGATTAGTCAGAGTCAGTGTCATCCTTCCAGTTTGATGTGTCAAGATCATAGTCCCCTGATTCACTGCTAATTCGACCAGAGTCATAGGAAGACTCAGATTCCAAAACGACTTCTTCCTTCTTCTTCTTAGCAGGAGCCTTCTTCTTCTTGGGAGGAGGAGGAGGCACTAAGGACAGAAGCATATCCAATTTGGATGGTCTCTTTTGTTTCTTCTGAGGAGGCTTTGCTGCCTTTCCCTTCCCTTTTGGTGCTGCCTTTCTCTTAGCTGCAGGCTTGGAGACAACCTTAGGTTCTTCAATAACAATTCCTTTGGTTGCTCTGGTGCTCTTTCTTGTTGCAGGAGCATCCCTAGGTGCAGGCTTAGAGGCAGTCATTTTGATCCTTTGCTTTTTAGGTTTTGACTGAGCCTCTGGGCCTTCTTCCTCCTTGTCAGACTTCAAAAATTCTGAAGTAGTCTGAATGGGGTCCTTCTGAGCAGGCTTGACTGGATCCCCATATGTGTAGGTCCTTCTGACTCCCCATTTTGGAAATAGAGGCTGAGGGGATTCTTTCTCTTGATTTTTCTGACTCAAATTCCTAGCTGTATCTCTGACTTCTCTTTCTTTCTGACTTTCAGCCAAGGTTTGTTCTAATTCCTCCACTTGCTGGTGCAGTACATCTGCCTTATGAAGATAATGAGGCACCAAATCAATGTCAATGGGTTTAGGTTCCCCTTTATACAAAACCATGGCCATTCCCAGATTTTCTTCTATCACATTTTCAGCATTTTCTGGAGGGATATTGACAGTGGCCTCAGTTTCAGACTCTGTGGCTTCTTCTACCACAACCTCTTCTTCTGCCATGCTTAACTTAATGGCTTCTGCAAGCTCATGAATTTCCTCGAGTGTCTGACTCATGGGTACATCCTCAGGAACTTGAGACATCTGAGGGATCTCAGAAGCTATAGCTGAGAGGATGGAGGCAGCTTCCTCAGCCTTTTCTTGAACCTGGCTGCTTTCCCCAGGGGTTGGCACACTGAATATCTTCTCCCCCTTTTTGGCATCATCAAAAGGAGGGGGGTTTCTAGTGAAGGAGCTTTGCCTTTTCTGGTATAAGTTTTGGCTATTTCTGGTTTAGGGGAAGGAGAGTGTGGTTGAGAGGGTGTGGGATGAGAGGCAGTGGTCAATATGTGGATAGGAGAAGGTGGGAAGTCTGGATGATCTGAGGAACTGGAGGAGGGTTTCTGTGAGGGTGAGGAAGGTTTGGAAGGAGGAGGAGTGGTTTTTGGAGAGGGTTGAGTGTGGAGATGTGGAGAAGAGGGATGAGATTGTGAAGGTGAGTAATGAATGGGTGATACCTGATGTGGGGCATAACCATCAAAGGGTGACAGAGGAGGGCCAGGAATATTGGCTTGATACTTTTCCCTGAGAATCTCTTCCAGTCCAGCAAGTCTGTTGTGTAAAAACTTGTGCATATTTACCACAGCATCATACCCATTGAAGATGGTCATGGTGCTTTCCTTCACAGACTTGACAACTGAATCATTGAGAGCTGCCACCAATCTGTGCAATAATCTGTCCTCCATGGCTTGATGCTCGAGGGCCATTTCTTCTACTATTCTGGCAGAGACCCTTTCCACCACTTGATCAATAAAGTTGGCAGGAGAAGCAGGTGCTGCTTCTTCCTGAATCAGAGGCTCTTGATTAGGATGAGGGCCAGGGATTTCCCCTGGTTCAAGTCCTTCTTCTGTAGGGGGTTCCTCTTCAATTTCAATATCTGGTAGAGGCTTAGAGGGGATGGAACTCTGCCCAAAAGGTTGCAACCCCATCTTCTTGAGAGTGGTCAGATCACACTTGGGAGGCTGCTTGTTGTGCTCTTCTTCCAACCAAAAAATTTGATTGTTGCACAGAATAAATGAAATAAGAGATGCAAAAGGCAGAGGAGTCTTAACAGACTTTGTCTTTTGGAACCTCAAGAATTCCTCACAGATGACTTGTCCAGGGTTGATGGGAATTTTGTTGATCAACATGGGCAAGATAGGATTGTCTATATCCAGGATAAGTGTGAAGTTGCCAGCCTTGTTGACCATACACCTGGAGTAAGCATAATGCAGAACTCTGTAGGCAGGAGGTAATTGGACATGCTTGAGATTTCCCTCAATAGGACTTGTAGGTTGATAAATCTGCCTGAGTTGCTCATCAGAAAACTTTTCCCTTGTTTGCCATGTGTTGTACTCTGCCATATTAATCCCATCCATGTGAAGCCACTTGTTCAGATCCTTCCAAGTGAAAGAAAACTTCTTACCCCTGACTTGAGAAGAAATCTTGATATCTGAGGTTTTGCCTTCTGCTTCCGTAACAGAAATCTTCAAGTTTGAGTAGAAGGCCTTTATGACTCGCTCATTATAATGATTTTTAATACCCAGCCATGTCGCATAAGGTTGCAGCCATTCTTTGACAGGATAGCCATTTTTGTCAAGATACTCAATATCCACAAACCCACATCTTTGCTGTATGGACCTTTTCTGAATATCTTCTGAGGCATCTTCAATAGGACCTTGGGCATAGGAGGAGTCGATGGGAACCATTGTGTCACCAGAAATGAGTTCTCTGACTCTGACTGTGGAAGGGCTTTTGGCTGGAGACTTGGATGAAGTACCACGAGTTTTGGCCATTTGAGAGGTTGGTTGAGAGGTGGAGGGTGGTGAATTTGAAGGGGGTGATGAAGGTCTATAGGTCAATGCAGGATCTCCTTCAGGTAATGGTACTGTATCAGAAACGACTTGGGCTCTGATGTTCTTTGGAATACGCATTTTGGGTGCCATGGGAAGAGTTTATGTAGAGGGCTCAAGGATTATGATTGGTGATTCGAAGGGTTGTAACTGGTGAGGGAGAGTTATGGCTGATGATGATTCGAGTAGTGGGTACAGTTACGATGGTTACAGAGAGATTTGATGATTCGAACGTTAAGATTTGATGAAGGATGAGGAGATGAAGAAGAAACAAAATGCAATAAAGTGCGAAATGATGCTACAGTGACATATGTCAAGTATATAAGAGTGGGTGTGCTTAGAAAAGTAAGTAACTGTCAGATAAAGTGTACGTTACAAATGTTACCGTTGACGCCTAATCGATTACAGATGTCGCGTAATCGATTACAGAGTGTTGTCTCTGATTGATGAGATGCGCCCAATCGATTAGGGGTTGTTGTGATCGATAGGTCCACGCTGAGTAATCGATGCCCAATCGATTAATCCTTCCTTGTGATCGATCAGACAGTTCTGATCGATTATGCGCCTTTCCCTAATCGATGCTTCATTTCAGCCTAATCGATGCTTAATCGATTACAGGGAGTGTCCTGTGATCGATCAGGCTTACCTGATCGATTAGGCGATGGATTTTCTATTCTGAGCCTCTAAGTCCTGCATAAATTTTGATCTGACACTCCGATGCCTAAGTTAGTGTAATATCATCAAAACATCCTTAGATTGAAATAATTTTGATAACTAAAATAACTTACAATTCATTGGGATTTACCATTCCCAATTCTCTTCTGATAAACATAAATGGCTCAGTTGCTAGAGGTTTGGTGAAAATGTCAGCCAGCTGCAAGTGTGTTGAGATAAATTCCACTCTGACATCCTTCTTTTGCACATGATCTCTGATGAAATGATGCCTTACATCAATGTGCTTTGTTCTTGTGTGATGTACAGGATTTTTGGCTAGACTAATAGTGCTTGTATTGTCACAGAGGATTGGAGCTTCTGGAAACTCCATACCTAGATCCCTCAATTGATGCTTGAGCCATAGAACTTGAGTACAACAGGTTGCAACAGCAATATACTCAGCTTCAGTAGAGGATAGAGAAACACATGTTTGTTTCTTGCTTGCCCAAGAGACTAAGGATCCCCCAAGATATGCACATTGACCACTGGTACTCTTTCTATCAGTTTTGTACCCAGCATGATCTGAGTCTGAGTAAGCCATTAAATATTCCTGAGTTCCTTTTGGATACCACAGCCCCAGCTCCTGAGTTCCCACCAGATACCTCAAGACTCTCTTAACACATGTGTGATGCATTTCTTTAGGATTAGCTTGATATCTGGCACATACTCCTACACTGAATTGAATATCTGGTCTGCTGGCAGTTAGATATAAGAGGGAGCCAATTAGACCTCTATATGTTGATTTATTGAAGTCCTTCCCTTCTACATCAGCATCCATCACTACTGAGGAGCTCATAGGAGTATCTTCTTCCTTTGATAAATCCATTCCAAATTTCTTCAAGATTTCCTTCACATACTTTGATTGAGAAATGAAAATTCCATCCTTTCTTTGTTTAATCTGAAGACCTAGAAAGAAGTTGAGTTCCCCCATCATTGACATCTCGAATTCTCCCTGCATAATCTTTGAAAATTCCTCACAGAGAGATCCATCAGTAGCACCAAAAATAATGTCATCTACATAAATTTGTACAACAAGCATGCTTTTCTTTTTGTGTAAAATAAATAGAGTGGTATCAACTTTTCCTCTTGAAAAACCTTTTTCTAACAGAAAATTGCTCAACCTTTCATACCAGGCTCTTGGTTCCTGTTTAAGTCCATATAAGGCCTTTTTAAGTTTATAAACATGATCTGGTTTAGTGGCAATTTCAAAACCAGGAGGTTGTTCAACATATACTTCTTCCATGATATAACCATTAAGAAAGGCACTTTTTACATCCATTTGATAAAGTTTAAAATTTTTGAGGGATGCAAAGGCTAATAACAGTCTTATTGCTTCCAATCTTGCAACTGGAGCAAAAGTCTCCTCATAATCAATACCTTCTTCTTGGTTATATCCTTTAGCCACAAGTCTTGCTTTATTTCTGACAACAGTCCCATATTCATCAAGTTTGTTTTTGAAAACCCATTTAGTTCCAATAATAGGATAATTTGAGGGCCTTGGAACTAAATCCCAAACTTGACTTCTTTCAAATTGATTGAGTTCTTCTTGCATTGCAGTTATCCAATCACAATCTTCTAAAGCTTCTTCAATGCAAGTAGGTTCAATTTCAGAAATAAATGCAGAGAAATGTATTGCATTTTGAGTTTGATGCCTGGTTCTAACTCCTTCATTAACCTCACCAATGATTTGCTCAGGTGGATGATCCCTGTGATGTTTCCATGCTGATGGTCCAGCTGGTGCATCATGTGGATCATCTTCTTGTCTCTCTTCGTGAGACTCATCTGGTGGAGTTAATGACTGAGTAGAATTTTTAACTTTCTTTTGAAAGGCTGATTCATCTTCTAAAGAAATATTCTGTTCAGAATCAGTTTCATCAAAGACTACATGAACTGACTCTTCAACAGTAGAAGTTCTTTTGTTGAAAACTCTATAAGCCTTACTTCTACTAGAATAACCAATGAAAATTCCAGAGTCAGACTTGGGATCGAATTTACCTAAATTTACCTTCCCATTATTGTGGATGAAACATTTTGAACCAAATACCTTAAGATGGCTTACATTTGGCTTTCTTCCTTTGTAAAGCTCGTATGGAGTTTTATCCATTTCCTTCCGAATGTAGGCTCTGTTTGATATATAGCATGCAGTATTCATTGCATCTGCCCAGAATACCTGAGATACTTCTTTTCCATTCAGCATTGTTCTGGCCATCTCAGTGAGTACCCTATTCTTTCTTTCAACTACTCCATTCTGTTGAGGAGTTCTAGGAGCTGAGAAATTATGATTAATTCCATTTTCTTTGCAAAGCTCTAGAAAATCTTGGTTCTCGAACTCTCCTCCATGATCAGTCCTGATTGAGCTGATTTTCTTGTCTTTTTCATTCTGCACTTTCTTAGCAAACACATAAAAGGCATCAAAGGTTTCATTTTTGGAGGAAAGAAACATAGTCCAAGTGAACCTAGAATAGTCATCCACAATCACAAGGGTGTACAGGCTTCCTCCTAGACTCTTCACTCTTGCTGGTCCAACTAGGTCCATATGGATTAGTTCCAAAGGTCTAGTTGTGGTGACTTCCTTCTTAGGTTTAAAAGAAGACTTTGTTTGTTTCCCCTTTTGGCATGCTTCACACACTAAATCAGATTTAACTTTCATATTTGGAATCCCAATAACCAAATCCCTTTTAATTAGCTTTTCTAGATGAGACATGTTAACATGAGCCAATCTTTTATGCCATAGCCAACAGTTATCAGAATTGCTAATAAAACACTTTTCAGAGAGTTGATGATTCAAATCTACTTCATACAAATTTCCATTCCTGTTGGCTTTCAATCTATATTTCATATTTGATTTGTCTATAGCCAATTCTTTCTTATCCACAATGAAGCATTCATTTGAATCAAAAATCACCCAATTACCTTTGTCAGTACTTTGACTGACACTCAGCAAGTTGTGGCAGAGACCTTCCACAAGATAGATATCTTTAACTGGACCAATATCTCCTTTTCCAGTAATTTTGCCAGACTGATTTCCACCAAAGCTAACCTTGGCCCCATCCTTCAGGATTAGATTGTCTAGTTTCTCTTTATCTCCTGTCATGTGCCTTGAGCATCCACTATCTATATACCACTTGCTATTTTTGTTGGATGCTTTGAGACAAACCTGCACAGACTAAGCAGATTTAGGTACCCAAATTTTCTTGGGTCCTTTGAGATTAGCTTGCTGCCTTTGGTCTGTATAGACTTTAGGCTGATGTGTCCCTTTGGGGACCCATTTATAGTGTCCAGACATACCATGTTTCTTGGGATAACAGGTTGATTCAGAATGACCCTTTTTATTACAGTAATTGCAAAACGAGAAAGGTGATGAATAATCTGAAGCTTTTCTGAAAAATTTCCAGTACGATTTCTCTTTAGACACAGACTTATTTCCTTTCATGTTCTTAGAGAATGAATCATAACCAATACCAGTTTTGTCTCTATATGCTTTTTGATTCATTAACATGACATCAAGAATTTCTGTGCTCTTAGTAAATTTCTTTAAAATTCCAGAAATCTTCTCATTTTCTTTCACAAGGTTTTCACAGTTTTTGCAATCAGAAGTTTCTTGAGAAAACTTTTCAGAATTCAGTTTACATTTTTCACAATCAAAATTATCAGCTTTCTTTTCAAGAACTTTGTTTTTCTTTCTTAAAGCAGAAACTTCCTTTGCCAATTTTTCAAATTCAATATGTAAGTCATCATATGCATCTTGAAGTTCTTGGAAAGATAGATCATCAGGATATACCTCATTATTGGAAGAATCTTCTCGTGCTACTAGACACAGGTTGGCAGCTTCCTCTGCTTCACTGGCTTCCTCATCAGAGCTGTCCCCCCATATAGATGAAACATAGGCTTTCTTTTTGCCTTGAAATTTTTCTTTCTTTTTCTCCTTCTCCTTGAATCTTTGGAGGCTTGGACATTCTGATTTGAAGTGTCCAGGCTTCTTACATTCATAGCATACAGGAACATTTTTCAGTGAATCTTTTCTGAAGTTGCTTGAGCCACCTCTCTGGAATCTTCCTTTATTTCTGAAGAATTTCCTAAACTTTCTGACCATAAAGGCCATTTCATCATCGTCCAGTTCTTCATCTTCTTCCTCATCCTCATCATCCTTTGTAGAGACAGTTAGTGCCAGATTCTTTTTCTTTTTATCTCCATAGAGCTCTCTTTGAACCTTGATGGTTGTTTCATATTCAGCCAGGCTTCCAAACAGAGAAGTGATAGAGCTCATAGATTCTCCTCTCATTTCTTGGATTGCAGTAGCCTTCATCTGCCATTCAGGAGTTAGAATCTTTAAGATTTTGGAGACTTGTTCTGCCTCAGAGATCCTCCTTCCAAGAGCTGTGAGATTGTTGATCAGATGAGTGAATCTAATTTCCAGGTCCCTTATTGGTTCCCCTTCTTCCATTTTGAACAAATGAAAGTCAGTGATAAGTTGTTCCACTCTTCTAGTTTTTACTCCACTGGTCCCTTCATGAGCAACTGCTAGGGCATCCCACATTTCTTTTGCTGTCTCTAGATGACAGACCCTGAAATATTCTTTTTGACTTAGGGCATTTTGAAGAATCAAGACTGCCTTGCTATTGAGTTCCAGATCATCCTTGTCATCACTCGTTAATTCCTGATGGAGTTTAGGCACTTGAACTCCATTTTCTGTTTTCATAGGAACGATGTCTCCTTCTTCAACTATCCTCCAGAGATCATAACCTGATGATTTGATGAAAACCTTCATCTTCATCTTCCAGAAAGTATAATGCTCACCATTGAATCCAGGAGGTTTGTTGATTGAACTGCCTTCAGGGAGAACATTCTCATATCCTGCCATGATAGATCTTTGCTTCTCCTGATCGTGGGATCAGATGAATCTGAGAAGACCTGGCTCTGATACCAAATGTAACAGGCAGGAAATGCACAAGAGGGGGGGGGTGAATTGTGCTTTAAAAAAAAACTTTAATGAACAATACAGTTTATACTGGTTCAGCCCAACTTTTGGCCTACGTCCAGTTCTCCAACTTGACAGTTGGGTTCCACTAGCTTTTCAAGATTTAAACGGGCTCTTGACAGCCTTTACAAGTGACAGCAAGAGCTCACCTCCTTACTAATCACTCCCCCTTACACTTTGTAAGATTACACCCTACCCTTAAGATCCCACTATCTTAAGAGTAATCCTTACTCGGATAATAAATACAAGTGTAGAGAAATTGTTCACTATATTGAACGGATTGTGTTACACACTTAAGAATTTGAGAACAGTGATTGTTGAGAGAATTGAATGCAGTAGATACAAGATCTTTAATGAAGTAATCAATTGATTCAACCAACTGCTTCTCAATGCTTTTATACTCTCACTCTGAAGCTTGTGTAATAAATATGACCGTTGAGAGTTGTTCAGAGAGAGAGAGATCTTAATCGGATGAGGAGTGTTGAGAATGTAGCCTGTGTTGCATTTACTCCATTGTACTTCCTTTGCTTTTTGTTCATCTTTCTTTATCTATCGCTGGAGGAAGTAGGTGAGTTCCAACGGCTATATTGCTCAGATTTTGTGTCCAACGTAAACTTCCTTAAGTAGGTCTGAGCACTCTGTACTTGGAAAGCCTAAAATAGCTTTAGCCATTGAATTTGAATAATTCCCATCGCCACTCAGATTACAGCCTCTGATCGATTACAGGGCTTGGTGGCTGATCGATTACATATCGATTATGTATAGATTAGGACCTGCATCACTCAACAATAGATTAGAAATTCATGTGCCTAATCGATTACAGGGACGCCTGATCGATTAAGCAAGACTAATCGATTACACTTAAACTTCCTCTAATCGATTACTTACCTCTGATCGATTACATTCAGATCACTCACAACTCTTCTAATCGATTACATGGCTCTGATCGATTACACATACCAACTTCTCTGATCGATTATAAGACTCTGATCGATTAGGCAATGGTCCTCTAATCGATCAGGCGAGCCTAATCGATTACATCAACTTCTCCTAATCGAAAGGCTAAGATCTCTCATCGATTACAGGGGTCTCTAATCGATTAGGCGACAACTTAAACTGAACTCTAATCGATTAGACAAAATGACTTGACTTGGAATCTATCTCTGATTAAATGGGCTATCTATGCATACCTAAGACATATCATTCCAAACACTTATCACTCACTTACCTTATGCCTAAGATATGTTTGGTTATCATCAAAACCTATTATTCTAACAGAAACATGTCTCTATAGATGTTTGTATCCATATCTTAATGATGCATTCTGGTAGAATTCACAAAGAGTTTGAATAAATGGCACAACAAATTTAGACTTGTTACCTTTTGCTGCATGTGAACATTTATGTCATTTTGTGTGTTGTTCTCTTCATCAAATAAAAATGTATACTTTCAACAACTTGAAATTGGATTCTTCTTTTAATGTTTTATTATATAATTACAGTATATTTTTCTAATTTGTTTTAAACAAGCATTAACATTTTTAAAGTTGTAGCAGGTTTGATATATTTTTCTGTAAGGTTTGTAGGATTTTTATTAGTTTGAAATGATGTTATTAGTATGCCCACCACGTGTCTGAAATTTTGTTAACAGACTGAAGAAGTGAAAATAATCCTCCTCCTCCACACAAGAGACTATTCTCGGTGGGCATATAGTATATGTATTGATATATTATGTAGAGAGGGGAGAAGTGATGGGGATAAATTGGTAATTATATTAACCAATCATATGCTTATTCTGGTACTTCATATATGATTTATTTGAGGAGTTGATTTTTTTCTAATATATGATATATTCTTGATTTTTTCAGTATTTTCCAAAATTACTCTATTGTTATTCTCTAAACAATAATCAAATAAGAGGAGGGAATTAAAGATATTGTGGGGGTATTTTAAAAAATCATGTCAAAATAAAAAAATTAGGTAAATAAATGCTATATTTTAAGTCACTAAAGAATAACAAAAGAAGATGAGCAGTTCTATGATATATTGAATAGAGAATGGGAGGAAGTTGAGCGTTTCTCCTCTCCTCTGTGAGAGTTCGTCCAGGCTCTTGTACGTAATTCCTCTACAATTGCAATTCTTAGTATCTTCCCAAACAGACTGAGGGTTGTAGTGGCGAAGACTGATTCGATTACCTTTGTGCTCTCCCTCTTTCCTTCGATACATGGAATCTGATCAAAATAGTAGGAGGACGAATTCGAAAGAAGTGGTTCCCAAATTAAGCAAATCTGATGCCCGAAAAGGAGGTGCTCTGGATAGTGGTATCCATGATTAAGAAAGGTTGGCAGATGGAGAATGAAGGCATTGAGATGCATGAGCTTGACCGATGAAAGCCAATTTTCTATCACTACTACACAAAAGGCCTATCGTGGCGCTTATTTGGGCTTAATTGCGGTGCTTTGGAAGTGCTGCGATAGCCAACGCTGAGATAGGTCTTTAGCAAAATCAAGGCACTTTTTTAAATAAGTGCCACAACAGGCCTACCAATCGTGGCTCTTTCTCAGAAAATAGGGTTTTTTTTAAAAAAATACTTTTAATTTATAATATTATCCCTGCAATTCAAAAATTACATACATTCCCGATACATATATAAACCAAATGCCATTTATCCAAAGATCAAATACATTTAAAGCAAGTATTCTAATTAACTAACTACTATATATTGCAAGGTAATAATTACTATATACCTAAAGAAAAGTAAACAACTAAATAAATTAGAAAAAAATGGACAACTAGATAAATTAAAACATGTAAGTTCACTAAACATTTTAGAAATCAACTAGTCTCTATCAACTATATTTACTACATACTAATGACATATATTTGAAGTTACATACTAACTTACTCATGTTTAAGGTTCCATCTACAGAGTTAGAGACCACTGTCAAAACGGCAAAAATTGTAAGCAAACTATATGTTTCTAAAGAGAACCTAAATATCTATACTTCTATTTTTTTCATTTAAAGACACCAGAACCAATTAAAAAAACCATTGAAACGAATAACGCACTCACCATATGGAATATATCTTTCAAGTCCACTTCGGACAATCCAACAAAAATCATCCCCAAAGAAAAATCACAACTTCCATGGTCCTAGTTTCCTTTGGCTCTTCATGCGGATTTAGATATCATCACAACTAGAATTGATAGCAAGTAGCACCGATATTATAGGAGATATCGTACGGCAACCATGCAATAACTATGAAAATTAAACTCACTAGCTGTTAAATGCAATGATATTAGACAACAAAATGCACCAAAAATCTGACATAGACCAGTATATGAAGTCTGCAGCACACCAAGACAATTCCAAGTTAATAAATCAGCAATGTCATCAACAGTAAAATTCAGGTCCAAATCACAGATTAAAGTTTCATACTTTCATTGCAAATCAAATATCACACTGAAAAGTGATCCACAATCAGCAGCAAATCAAAATCAGAGATGAACAACATAAATCAAGAAAAGATTTTCAAATCAAGCACAGATTAATAGAACAAGTTTAGCCAGTGACCCAAAAACACACCAGAACCAAAACTTCCATATCGCAAAAATGTCAGATCAAAAATAGAATGTCTGCAATGTTGCACCAACAAATCAGATTATACAACAAAAGAACATTAGCACATATGATAGCAAAATCTAAACGAAAACCAACCAGATTTGTAAAGTCCAATAAGAGTGTGAATAAGCAAGTTCTGAGCAACTTAACTTCATTGTATCAGCTCGAAATCCCAGACAATTAACACGTAAAAATTCAAGAGCAGCAAAATAGTCGATAAAATGCAGCAGGATCATAAGTTATGTGAGAATTAGTAGCGGTTTGACTTCAACCACCACTAATTTAAGATTCGAGGAGTTTGCAGCAGTTTGTTGAACTACTACTATTTGTTTCAGACTGAAAACAAATAGACATATGTTGCTTCAATCTTCTTCTTGGTCTTGCATAAAGAAGAAAATATATAAAGATATCAATTCTTAAAAATAATAATGTTAAAATTTGTATAGCTTAATTGTAGTGTAAAGACTCACCTAACTAATGGTATATGACTATCTTCTTCCGGAAAGAAGTTATCAAAATTATCTAGTTCAAAATGCTGATTGTCTAATATGAAATCATCTTTGTCACCCATTTCGTAAAGGGCTCCAGGCTTCATATGAACCACCATGTGTCAATCTTTATGTTTATAATCTTCCACATAACATGAGTGTAATTGGTGATTTCAATTTAATATAATCCAAATCTTAAGGGATGAGGACCTAAAAGGATTAGCCCTGTAGGGTTGAGAGCCAGTCTAATTAAGCCATTTTATTTTTTATTTGATCTTATTTATATTATGTTAATATTATCAACTTTTTACTTTAATGGTTAATGATGTTACAAATATTAATGCACTTTAGATATTTTATAACATTGAATTTTTGAAGATGATTTGATATATTTGGTTTTAAACATTATTTTATTCATTTAAATTTTAGACAATAATTTGATGCATAATCTGTGATAATATTTTTATACTGTGTATATATTTACTTAGATAATATTATGATTATTATTTTATTGTGCACTTAGTGCTTTATTTGGTGTTTGTAACTTAATTTTGATAATATTTACTTGAATTAAAAATTTTATTATTTAACTTCATTTCTTTTTCAAAATGTGAAAAGAATTTTTATGTTAAAAGAGACTAAAAGGGCCGGTCAGATCCCGAATGCTCAAGAGATAGGCTTTAAAAATTGGTTGATCTTTTAAACTCGAGCATAAAAAGACCATCCTTTTTGGGCCCACACCCGTGAAGGTTGGCCCAGTAGAGCCATGCCGGTCCAAATTACCATCTCTATTAAGTGCTATAGAGTATATTTTATAACTTGGGTTAGGTTATTAGATGCACCAAAAGAATATTTTAATGTTTTAGATGCACATAAAAGTATACATAATGGTGCTAGATGATCCAAAAAATACCTTAAGATATTGTATGCATTTAACAAAATACTTCAAGTGATGTAACCATCATAAATTACTTTAGGGTAATTGATGTAAATGGGAAAGTATTTGAGGGTGCCAAATGTACCTTAACCCTTTATATGTTATTATTACATGTAAATTAAAAGTTCAAATAAAAAATGTTAGTGAGTTTACATCTCTTATTGTTTTATTAGAATTTGTGTTAATTGAAATTGTAGTTGCATTCTAGGTTGTATGCCTAAATTTTTAATCATAGATTCTATATTCTAATGCAAAAGGAAGAACCATCCTGGATTTTGAAAAGTAGGTGATGAATTCTTTTTTTTTTTTTGGATCAGAAAGTAGGTGATGAAATTACTCGCGAAGATAGAGAGGAAACATAAGATATATATGGACATCCAAGATTGAAAAGGCTAAGAAAGAAAGTATACTGACTGTTGGATTTCTTTAATAGCATGGTAAAAGTGCAATAAGCATCCTAGACTGATTTTAGAGGTGCAATCAACACCCTAAAATATTTAGTAGTGCAATAAGCACCCAAATAAAAATAAAGGCAATTAGTGTTTGTTGCTATAACTCGCTTTTATCTCTCCCTCATAGTTGTTATCTTCATCTTCTCTCTCCATTCCATCATCAGCCTTCCCTTCTATATCCTCTGCAATTAATTTTCATCTTCTTCCATGGCTTCAAATATGTTTCTTTAGCTATCTTGGCAATGCCTCTGCAATTTCCTAAAAAACTTTATTGCATGAAGGGGAGGGGAGGGGAATTGTTTGCTTGATTTTTTTTAAAAATTGAAGAAGCAAGGTTATGATGTTATCATAAATATAAGATGTAATATTAAAGAGTAATAAACATTAATAATAAACTTTTAATCACACTTCCCTAAATTTTGTGAATTCATATCAAAACAATTTTCCCTCCACTCCTCACTACAAAAAATGCAAGTATTTGTAGCGGTTCAAACAAATTAGTAGTGGTTTGGAGAGACACAAGTAAGTTAGTAGTTGTTTGTTTATCTGCTACTAAAAACACTGTAGGAAACTATTTCAGGATGATGCAATTATTTTTTTTGGGACAATATGGCCATCAACTTTGGATCAAACATATTTCTTATGTTTTTTTATTTTGCAAACACTCAGCAGAAAAAGGACAGGGCTTCTAATAGCACAAAAATCAAAAGGCAAGAGGTATGACCTGGTGTCTGTGATTCTAATAGCCACTAGAACCAGCGACCAAGATAGCTTCGTTCCCTCTGAATCACCATCAATGTTCTCCTCCTCCGTGCAACCAAAATTCAAAAAAATCTAAGAAACAGGCAAAAAGCTCCAAGAAAACGCAAGAACAATAAAGTGGACTAGAGCAGAAACTTGAGAATAAAGAAGGAATCCCGAGCACACAATGATAAGCAATCTTAAACTGTAACATACAAATCTAATCAATTCCAACAATATGAGAACACTAATTTTTCCTTCAGTTTGCATAAAAATCAAGAGGGCTCATCAGTGAACAAAGAGTTAGGTTTTCGGCCTTAAAAAAGCAAGATTGAGCAAAATCGAAACCCAAAGACCCAGCCAAATCAGACAGAACAAGAAGAATCTTAATGTATTCCTAATTGCTCAAAACTAGAAATCAACACAAAGAAAGAAAAGCTTGCTTACCCAAAGCAAAGAATCAGTACACGGTGATGAGTGGCAGACATGGCGGCGAACGGACAGATGATGAATCTCCAGCGTATCTTCCCTTTCCTCTCTCTTTCTCTCAAGCACAAACCCTCTGGTCTCTCTCTTTCCTAGAGTCGAATCAATCTGAGTGATGGAGAAGAGGGAAGACGATGGAGATAGTGGCCGGATCGGTTGAAGAGAGCAGAGAAAAATGGCGATGGTGGCGCGCAAAGAAGAGGGAACAGCGGGGTTCCTCCACTTCGACCTCTCTCTTGCTCGGATCTCTCACTGGTCGATGAATAGAAGAAGGGAACAACAGGGTTCTGGGTTGGGGAAGTGAAGATGCGATGGTGGCTGAGGGAGAGGGGTATGTCAGGAGAGAGAAAGAGATGAAGAAGCAAGGAGGAGAAAAATGTCTCAAATGGGTGGTGATGAAGAACAGTAGAAGTGCGGCATTGGGTATGTCGGGAGGGAGTGAGGAAGAAGAGCTAGGGTTTTCAATGAAGGAGAGAGAAATGTGGGGAAATGGAGGGAAAACGAAAATTTTAGAAGAATCAACATGGGAGAGGGAAATGAATAGTATTTTTTGGAGGCCTAACTAGGTAGCACATTTTGTAAGCGCCAGGTTAGGAAATATAAACTTAAAAAAATAAAAGCAACCTATCCCCGCGCTTACACGAAATAAGCATCGGGATAAGTCACAATTTAAAAAAAATAAAAAGTAAGAAAAAGAAAGCCTATCACGGAGCTTAAGAGAAATAAGCGTCGGGATAGGTAAGAAAATTTTAAAAAATAAAAGCAAATTAAACCAATCCTGGCGCTCGCACGAAATAAGCCTCAGGATAGGTCACAATTTTTAAAAAACTAAAAATTAAGAAAAATAAAGCCTATCCTGGCGCTTAAGAGAAATAAGTGCCGGGATAGGATTGTACCTATACCAGCACTTAGATTTATAAGCGTCGTAATAGTCAACAACCCACCAGCATCGATGCTTACAACTGTAAGCACTACTATTGTTGCTCTGCAATAGGGTATTTCTGTAGTAGTGAATGTTGAGAGCATTTGGCCTATTAGGGGTATTGGCCTTTATTGAACTTCAGATTTTGATGATAACAAAACATGACTTAGGATATGGGAATTGTGGCATCTTAACTTAGAAAAATATTTTTTAAAACTGAGTTAAGAAGCAATCGATAGCTCCCAGCGCCAATCGATTGACATCAAGTCTCAACAATCGATGGCACATCGATTACTTATCGATTTCTTGGTTTCAATCGATAGATAGATGGTTCAATCGATCAAAAAAGAGAGCAATCGATTGGCAAAAACAATCGACATGCAATTGATTGATAGTTGAGCTTAAAGAAAACTGAAAGCGATCGATAGGTTGTTGGGCAATTGATTAATGACAAGCAATCGATTGGGTAACTGAGCAATTGATTGACATACCCTGATTTTATTCGATAACTAACACTTCTATCAAGTGTTACAGGTAACAATCTAAAGAAAATAGCACTTATCTAAAGGCAATTGATTGACAAAGAGAGCCAGGAATCGATTGGCACACTGAGCCATCGTTTGACTTATAAAAATTTCAAAAGTTATTACTTATCTCATGTCTAACTAACTTTATATTTGGTATGCTATTTTAGGAATTTTACGTTGGACATAGAAACCAACTCCAACACAGACACAGAGAGCTGTTATTGTACTTCAACTCTGAATGAGAACGAGAAACAAGAGAGAGGGAGTAACACAGCACAAAATCTACTCTAATACTACTCTGGGGCATTAATTGCACAACAGAAACATCGTCAAGACTCTCCAGACTATCACTCTCACAACAACTAGAATAGAGACCTCAACAACGGGCAAATTTCTCAAAGGGAGTATAAAAGCATTTGAAGCCCAAACTTGGTTGACAGGAATTAAGTGCTATCTAACTACAAATTCCTACTGTAATCAATTCTAGTTTTCTGAGTTCTCTCATTTTGTTCTTCATACTATAATTTCTATCAGCTCAAGTGAGTGAACAAACTTATAATTCTGTAACTCTTTTATTGAGTGATTTCCTTGGGATAGTGGGATCCTAGAGGAAAGGGTTGTAATCTTACAAAGTGTAAGGGGGAGAGAATTTGGTGAGAGAGTGAGATCTTACTGAGAAAATTCTCTGTGGTGTAACGGTGTTCAGGAACCTACTATAATCCTAATTCACTAGTGGACCCCAACTAAAGTTGGAGAACTGGATGTAGGTCAAAGTTACGACCAAACAAGTATAAATTCCTTGTGTTTGCTTTTAGTTCTTACAAATTTTTTAGATACACAATTCTCCCCCTCTTGTGTATTTCTTGCCATTTTCATCTGGTATCAGAGTTAGGCTTCTCAATCAATTGATCCAACGATCAAAGAAGAAAAGATCCATGGCAGGATAGCATGAGTGTATGCAGCCCAAAGGAAGTTCAATCACAAAGCCCCTTGGCTTCAATGGAGAACACTATGCCTACTGAAAGATGAAGATGAAAATTTTCTTTAAGGCAAACGGTTATAGGCTATGGAAAGTGATAGAGAATGGAGACTATAACCCATGAAAACAAAAAATGGGGTATTGGTAAGTTAAGAACCAGGAGGATACACCAATGTTGACATAGAGCACCTGTAACTGAACAGCAAAGCCATCCTAATGATTCAGAGTGCCTTAAGTCAGAAAGAATACTTCAGGAACCTTGAAACTGCAAAAGAAATGTGGGATTCTCTTGAAGTAGCCCATGAAGGAACAAAAGGAGTAAAAAGTAGGAGAATCAATCAACTGACTGCTAAATACCATCTATTCATAATAAAGGAAGGATAAACCATCAGAGAGCTGGAAATAAGATCCACCTACCTTATCAACCATCTTGCAGCTCTTAGGATAATCATCTCTCAGGAAGAACAAGTTACTAAGATCCTGAACATCCTCACTAATGAGTAGCAGGCTAAAGCCACAACTATTGAGGAAATTCGTGGAGAATCCATGAGTTCAGTCACTTCCTTGTTTGGAAGTCTGGCTGAGTATGAGAGCAAAATGAAATACAAACAAGAGCTGGCTGGAGGAGATAAGAAGAAAAGATTCTGGCTCTTGCTGCCTCAAAAGAAGAAGATGATGATGAGGATGAGGGAGATCTGGATGATGAAGAAATGGGACTGATGGTGAGAAGATTTTGAAGATTCTTCAAAGGTGGAGGAAGGAGGTTCTAGAAAGGAGGCCCCAGTGTTGCAAGAAGGACAATCAAAAGAATGCTGCACCAGTATGCCATGAATGTAAGAAATGTGGATACTTCAAGTCTAAATGTCCTAGCCTTCAAAGATAGAAAAAGAAGGAGAAGAAGAAAGAGAAATATACTGGCAAAAAGAAGGCATATGTATCATCAATATGGGGTGATAGCTCTGATGAAGAAGAAAGTGAATTAGAGGAAACAACCAATTTGTGTCTGGTGGCTCAAGAAGAAACAGACACTGAGGTAACTATTTCTGAACAATCCTTTCATGAACTTCGATGCTTACAATGCTTTACATATTGAGTTTGTGAAAATTGCTAAAGAAGTAGTCTTTTTGAGAAAAAGAAAGGGTTAAAGATCAATTTTACCAACAGACTGTTGTACAATTGACAATTGAAAGGGTCGGAAATACCAATGGACCTTTTAACCGGGGGCAGATTGGCCAACGCCGTTAAAAATACCAAACGTCAGTTACAAACTTTAGTGAGGCCCACAATTTTTTAATATAAAAAGGTGTGGCCCACAATTTTTTGTGGGGTTAAAGAGCAATTTTACCAACAAACTAGTGTCCAGGTTGCAGATGGCACAATTAACAATAAAAAGGGTCGGTATCACCAATAGATCTTTTAACTAGGGGCAGATAGGCCAATACTATTTTATTTATGCAACCTGTCATTAGTTGTGGGACAATTGGCGTAATGATGTCCACCTGGTAGCTTTGTGAATTCCACATGGCAGACCTGATTTCACCTCACCCACCCTCACCCTCACCTCACCTGCCCTCACATACCTTCACCCTCGACGACAGAGCCCTCACTATAACCATGAACGAAAGAACACTAGAGGATGGAGGATAGCAACGGATGGCGGACACCCTTATCCTCACCTACCCTCGACAGTCTAAAAAGTGCCACACGGCAACTTGTAACAGTGGGAGGGATTTTTTAATTGCTTGGGGGTATTTTGGTATTTTCCTATTATTAATCCATGTCACAGTCTAAAATGTTCCACATGGCAACTTGTTGTCCGTCACGTCTCCAAATTAAAATTAACAATCAACATCTATAAGTAAAATTAACAGTCAACATCCACAAGTAAAACTGTATTGGCCAATCCACCTTTGGTTAAAAAGTCTGTTGGTGATAACGACCATTTTTATTGTCAATTGTGCCATCTGCAACCTGGATAATAGTCTATTGATAAAATTGCTCTTTAACCCCATAAAAAATTGTGGGCCACAATTTTTTATATTAAACATAACGGCCGTTTGTTATTTTTAACGGCGTTGGCCAATCTACCCCTGGTTAAAACGTCCATTGGTATTTCTGACCCTTTCAATTGTCAATTGTGCCATCTGCAACTTGGACAATAGTCTGTTGGTAAAATTGCTCTTTAACCCAAAAAGAAATACAACATTTGAGAAAAGAGCTGAAACTTTTGAATGCAAGAACTGTGAAAAACTCACTGTTGAAAATGAAAAGCTTTCAAAAACTCTACAAATGTTTACAAAAGTCAATGAAGCTTTGCAAGTAATGCTCACCAATCCGAGAGCTTATAGAGATAAAATAGGTATTGGTTACAATGTTGTTCCTGAATTTTCAAAAACCCAGAAACAATTAAAGAAAAATCATACCTCAAACTTTTTAGAAAATCAACTGAAAATGTTAGCCCTTTTAGCTTCTATAATTTTTGCAATAGAAAGGGACATTCTATGTGAACATGCTATCCAAGAAAATATGGTGTGAAAGGAACTTATAAATGGGTTCCTAAAGGGTTATAGCCTCGTATGGTCAAAAGGGCCAAGGTGCTCTATCTAACTCCAAAGGACCCAAACATATTTGGGTACCTAAATCTCAGTAAGCTATCTTGCAGGTTTGTCTCAAGGCATCCAGAAGCAACAAATGGTGTATTGACAATGGACGTTCGAGACACATGACTAAGGACAAAGAAAAATTCAAACACCTTGAATTCAAGGATGGAGCCAAAGTGAGCTTTGGAGGAAACCAGTTAGGAAAAATAGTTGGAATTGGAGAAGTGAACCAGACAAATGGACAAACAATCAAAGACGTCTACTTTGTAAAAGGTCTATGTCACAACCTCCTGAGTGTAAGCCAAACAACCGACAAGGGTAACAGGATAATTTTTGATTCAAATGAATGCATGATTATTGATAAGAATGATTTAGATATAGGAGAAGTTGCTTTAAAATGCAAATTAAAAGCTAGCAAAGATGGAAATTGTTACACTATTGATTTAAATCAATCAATTCAAGAAAGATGCTTCATTAGTAACACAAAAAATTGTTGGCTGTGGCATAAGAGACCATTGAAGTTGGTACATATAGATCTGGTAGGTCCAGCAAGAGTCAAAAGTATAGGTGGAAACCTATATACTTTTGTGATTGTGGATGACTATTCTAGGTTTACTTGGACCATGTTTCTTTCCTCTAAACAAGATGCCTTTGATGCTTTTCTGATGTTTGCTAAGAAAGTGCAGAAGGAAAGAAGCTGTGAAATTGCATCAATCAAAACTAATCATGGTGGAGAATTTGAGAACAGTGACTTTGCTGAATCTTGTGAAACAAATGGGATACATCACAAATTCTTAGCTCCAAGAACACCTCAGCAAAATGGGGTTGTGGAAAGAAAGAATAAAGTTCTGACAGAAATGGCAGAACCTTGCTGAATGAAAAAGGAGTGTCACAAGGATTCTGGGCTGATGCAATGAGCACTGCATGCTACATTTCAAATAGAGCCTATATCAGATCAGGCATGGAAAAAACACAATATGAGCTCTACAAAGGCAAAAAACCAAACATATCTCACTTGAAGGTATTTGGATCCAAGTGCTACATCCATAACAATGGGAAGGTAAACTTAAAGTAAATTCGACCCTAAATCTGATATTGGAATTTTTATTGGTTATTCAAATAGAAGTAAAGTATATAGAGTCTTCAACAAAAGGACTCAAGTTGTTGAAGAATCTATTCACGTTATTTTTGATGAAACTGATTCATGTAAGAAAACTGAGGATCAGGATGAGATTCCTTCAAAAACAAAGTTTATTGAAAACCATCCTCAAGATCAATTAGATACACAACCAATAAGTTCACCTGATGAATCAGACCATGAAGGTTCTAAGGATGATCATATTGATGAACTAGCTGAACCAAAAGCTTAGAGACATCATAAATATCATCCACCAGAACAAATCATAGGTGAAATTGGTGGTGGTGTAAAGACTAGAAGGTAGCTCAGAGAAGAAATGCAGTTTTCTGAATTCATCTAAAAAATAGAGCCTTCTTGTGTTGAAGAAGCCTTCTCTAATAGTGATTGGGTAATAGCAATGCAAGAAGAACTCAATCAATTTGAAAGAAACCAAGTTTGGGACTTAGTTCCTAGGCCTTTGGACTATACAGTGATAGGAACTAAGTGGGTTTTCAAAAACAAACTTGATGAATCTTGGATGATTGTGAAAAATAGTGAGCAAACCGGCAATTGGTCAGGTCAGGGTGGCCTCTGAAACTGGGAGGGGCTTTGACCCGGTCAAGCCGGCCAACCCGGGGGGTTGAACCGGGTTGACCCCTGTTTTTTTAAAAAAAAATTTATTTTATTATAATTCACCTAATTACTAACTTTCACTCCACTCAATTTTAGAAATTAGAAAACTATAATACTTTAAATGCTATTTTACTTGCATATACTTAATATTTAATTATTGTTACTCTTAATATTTATATTTTAGTCTGTGGATTGTAGAATAATAGTTATTTTCACGTGTAATCAACTAATATTTTCTTTTTTCCCTATATAGAAACATTAAAATATTCATATTTGATGAATCATGCATACCTATCTACATTTACATTTTGATATTAGTGATTATTAATATTTATATCAATAAAATTTTATTATTTTAATATAACCGGTTTGACCAGGTCCGACCCCGGTGGGACCTTTAACTTTTGAACTAGTGCCTCGTCAGGTTCGATGCCCAGTCCGGCTTTTTGAACATTGGAAAAAACAAAGTTAGACTAGTAGCAAAAGGGTATAACTATTCGCACCGCAAGTGCACGGGTCGCACCAAGTAATAAAGTGATAAGAAAGTATCGTTCCCACAGGGATTTGATTACAAAAGCGATCAAACAGAAGGCTTAGCAAATTAAATTAAGTTGAGCTAAATCAATTTTCGGTTTGGAGATTCAAAATGTAAAAGATTTCCATTTAAAATTCTACTTCTAGTAAAGGTTTTAGTCACAAAGATTATAAAATAAAGAGGTGATTTAGAAAACACTTGTCAAGACAAATAAAAAGACCTAGGGTTACTTATCCCCATTTAACTTCATGAACTAGTAAATTCCTTTCCTTTTAGCATTCTAATGAATTAATGTGTGAGTCCAAGGTTCAATTTCATTTGAAGAAGCTTTCTCAAGTCAAAATCAAATTTATACTTGCATTAATTGCACAACCTCTTGCCACAATTAATGTAAGTCATAAATACTCCACCAACCTCATATGAACAATGTTAGGCTAGTAATTATATCTCTATATTACCAACTAACCATCCATTTAAAACTATAAACTTCAAGTTTAACATGATTTCACCCAAGTTCTAAAACAAAATACTCTCTCTCAAGTCATATTCCATTTAACAAATCAAGTGGTGATCAAGCACTTGTATAAATAATAGCAAGATGAAAATCCACACATAAAAATGATTTTAATGCATCAAAGAAAAGAAATACAAGGTTCAATCCATCAAGTGGTTCAAAGTGACCCTAGAAAAAGGATTTAGTTACTCATGGAGAAATAAAAAAAAAACAAAAAATGAAGATTAAGACAGAATTCATGACAGAAAAATAGAGAAGGAAGAAGAAAGGAAGCCAAGATCAATGAACTTGAATCTCTCCAAGATCCTCCAAGCTTCATAGCACTTCCCCACTCTTTCTTGAAGCTCCAAAAGTCCCAAAATTATGCCCTAAGTCCGTTCTGCCCATCATTACTCCAAAATAAATCCTTTTATCCCATTTCAGTCAGCTCTTTTAATAAAACACGCAGCATTTGGCATTTTTGCCGTGGCGAAGTCATGGCGAACTATCTGGTCTGGGAGGCCGAATTATCATACACTCGCCGTGATCTCACCGTGGTGAAGCCACTGCGAAGTCACTTTGTTTCTAGTCCTTTGGTCTTCTTCTCAGCTAGTCTTCAGTTCCAATCTTGTTTGTGTTTCCTCTGGGCTTTTTCACTTGATCACCTCTTCCTATACAAGAAAGAAAGAGGGTTGATGAGTTTTACAATTGACTAAAGTACATAAAATCGTTAAGCTTCAAATTTTCATACAAATCACAAATATTTCTTTGCCCTCTTTTTCATTCAGCTTTTGTTTTCTTTTTCAATATTTTATTCACAAAATTATTCACAAGCGCGGGGTAAAACATGATGATTTTGTTATAAAATTTAGGAGCTTATCAATAACCAAGAAGAAGGCATAGTTCATGAAAAAACTTTTACCCCAGTTGCAAGACTGGAAGCAATTAGACTACTCTAGCCTTTGCATCCCTCAAGAATTTCAAATTTATCAAATGGATGTAAAGAGTGCCTTTTTTAATGGTTATATCATGGAGGAAGTGTATGTTGAACAGCCTTCTAGTTTTGAAGATTTTTCCAATCCTGATCATGTTTTTAAAGTTAAAAAGCTTTATATGGACTTAAACAAGCCCCCAGAGCTTGGTATGAAAGGCTTAGTAGTTTTCTCTTGGGAAAATGATTTATTAAAGAGAAAGTAGATACCACCCTATTCATGTTGCACAAAAATAAGAACATGCTTGTAGTTCAAATTTATATTGATGATATTATTACTAAAGAGAAAGTAGATACCACTCTCTGTGAAGAATTTTCTAAGATTATGCAGGGAGAGTATGAGATGTCTATGATGGGAGAACTAAATTTCTTCCTAGGTCTTTAGATCAAGCAAAGAAAGATGGAATATTCATCTCTCAAACAAAGTATGTCAAGGAGATTTTGAAGAAGTTTAGAATGGATCTATCCAAAGAAGAAGACACTCTCATGAGCTCTACTGCACTACTGGATGCTAATGTAACTGGAAAGGACTTGAAACAATCCACATAGAGAGGAATGATTGGGTCACTTTTATATGTGACTGCAAGTAGGCTTGACATCCAATTCAATGTAGGGATGTGTGCCAGATATCAAGCTAAACCAAAAGAGTCTCACCACAAATGTGTTAAAAGGATTCTGAGATATCTGGTTGGAGCTCAAGAGCGTGGATTGTGGTATCCAAGAGGAACTCAAGAATATCTTATTGCCTACTCAGATTCAGACCATGCTGGGTACAAAATTGATAGAAAAAGTACTAGTGGTCAATGTGAGTTCCTTGGAGGCTCCCTAGTGTCTTGGTTTAGTAAGAAGCAGAATAAAATATCTTTTTCATCAATTGAAGCTGAATACATCGTTGCTGCAAGTTGCTGTGCTCAAGTTCTATGGCTCAAGCATCAATTAAAGGATTTAGGAATGGTGTTTCCAGAAGTTGCAATCATTTATGACAACACAAGTACAATCAGCTTGGCCAAAAATCCAGTACATTATGCCAGAACAAATCACATGTTCAAAAGAAAGATGTCAAAGTGGAATTCATCCCAACACACTTGCAGTTAGCAAATATATTCACCAAACCTCTTGCAGCTGAACAATTCATGTACATCAGAAGAGAATCGGGAATGGTAAATCTCAATGAATTGTAAAACAGTATCAATCTCTAAACTATCTTAGATTTACTTGAATTGTTATATTTTGATTATAAGATGCTGACTTAGGCATCGGAGTATGTTGCAATTTCTTTGCAGGTCATGTTGAATGCTGTTATATTTTAACATTGAACAGAACGGAAATTGTTAGAATCTTAAGTTTTGATGAAGACTGACTCATAGAAAACATAAGTGTAAGTTACCTCTGAATTAAACAAGTAAAATCTGATAGGTAACAGATCACAATTGCAAGAATAAAGATATATTGTTAGATGAGAGAATCAACTATAACAGATGGAAACTTAGCAGAACTCTAAAAGAATAAATATTTCTATCACTAAGTGTATCACTACAGCTAGTAGTCAGAGACATAGCAAGTGAAGACTTAGAAATAACAAAGTTAATATCTATCGCTAAGTCATTCACTATCGCTAGAAGTTCATTAAAGAACATAAGCAGACATCCAGCAGAAAAAGAGACCAAGTCCTTGAGCTAATGAAATCAGCTAGCGATAATGAGTTAAGCTATCGATAACAAAAGTGCTTCAGATAATGATCATTCAGATAGCTAGTGCCTGAGAGCAAATGAGTCAAATGAGCTACCATAGTTGCTAGCGCTAACTCGTTTAGCTATGGATAATAGGATACCTTGAAACACCCTTTAATAAACATCTTAGTATCCTTAAAGCTAATAAGCAATCAAGTATCTAGCGATAAAGGATTAGCAATCGATAGAAGAATGTATGCTGATATGATATAGCTAGTACTCTGAACAATGAGCTAAAAGAATATGCTATCGATAATACTCTTGCCTATCGATATAAAATGCTTTGAAATACCTTATATTGTCTTTATCTCATTTGAGCTAATAGACTAAAATTGCGATAGCATTCTCTATATCTTAAATGATTATTTGTTCAGCTAACAACTTAAGTGCAGAACTCACACTATGAAGTTAGCGATATCAGATCATCCTAGCGCTACTGAAAAAGCTGCTAGAAAGTACAATTCGTACAGAAGCTCAGAACGCTAAGTCTATCTCTCTCCTAGCTCACCCTACGCAAGAAGTAGTTGAAGCTAGAGCAGATAGTTAAGCCCGATGAAGAAGCTGCATTAAATGCCAACGGCTATGATCTCCCAACGACTAAATTCAAACGACTTCTTGAAGTTTGAACGCTAGGGAAAAATCTGAGAAGAGATATAAATACAGAACTTGAGCATTTATTGAAAGACGACGGAAAATGAGAATATTCACATACTCATTCATTGCTTTCTCTATTTATTGTTTTTGAATTTATCTGTACTTAAGTGTTTATCAAAATCAGTTCATTAAGTGAACACATTTATTGAAATCCTCTACTGTTTAAGGTTGTTCTGAAAGCAAGGTGCTTTAGAACAGGGATATTGCCTTACAGGTGGTAAGGGGGAGTGTTTAGAGAGATTCTAAAACTCTGTAAAGGTTGACAGGTGAACCTGTGCTCGTAAAACCTGTGGTTAGTGGAACCCAACAAAGTGTTGGAGAACTGGACGTAGGCAGTGTTGGCTGAACCAATATAAAGTTTGTGTTGTCTTAATTTTTCCTAGATTTTTAGAAAGCACAATTCACCCCCCCTCTTGTACGATTGCCACTTTCAGAAATGAACAAAAAGGGGGTTGCATACAAGTTTTTTCATCATTATACTCGAAAAAAAGGAGAATCATTAAAGGACAAAATGGAAGTTGTTCAAACATTGAGCGACTTCAGTTTTTCATATCACAACACACAGTATACTGAAGGATAAAATAAAAGTTGTTCACACTTGAATAACTTCTTTATAAGTCAAAGCTCATCCTCATGTGAATGACTTTGACTATAGTGGGTGTGTTTGGATTGACTTCTGGAAAAGTGACTTATATATAAGTCAAACTGAAAATAAGTCAAACTGAAAGTGACTTTTATGTTTGGATGAGCTATTAAAAAAATGACTTATAAGTCAGTTGAATTTTTAAACATGTTTGGATGGACTTCTTGAAAAGTAAGGTTAAGATAAAAATGACCAGAATAATAGAACTAAATTAAGATTATCCATTAAATTTTTGAGTTATGATGATTTTGAGTGAAAAATTAAAATTATCTTTTTTTAACCTTAAAAATTAAAATTATTTGAAAAATTAAAATGGAAATTTAATTATATAATTATTTGCAAACAAAAATGAAATGAATAGGTTAAAAAATGAAAAGATAATTTAAATGAGCAATGACAAAAATTAAGTCAAGTTATTGTTTTCATTTTTTTAGTGTAATATTGTTTTCATTTTCATGCGCAACTGGCAAAAAAAAAAAAAATAAATAATTTCATGCGCAAATGGAAACGTGCTCTATAAAAAAAAATTCGTGGGCCTCACATTTTCATGACCTGACCCGTGAACACCTATAAGTTCTTTTAGACCAAAATAAGTTGATCTGATCAACTTATAAAAATAAGTCTTTTTTTGCTCATAAATTCTTATTTTAGGTAGCCCAACCAAACACCACAAGTAAGTCATTTTTACATATAAGTTCTTTTTAGGAAAAATAAGTCTTTTTTTTTTTTTTATATAAGTAGCCCAACCAAACATATCCATCTAGTGTGTAGTGTAGATAAATTCCTTATAAAATGTGGTATTTAGGTTAGTAATTTTACTGTTTATAGCATCACATTCACATCACATCACATCACATAAAAAAAGGCTAATTGTAAACCTAGGCGAATATTCTCGTATCAAATTTACTAAAATTAGGGTTATGTCTTGTTTGCAAGCCTCATATAAATATCTTGCTTTTCTCTCCTCCCCACTGCCATTCGATAACTACAGAGAGCTAAGCTTCAGCCATCAGTACAGTAAAAATGGAGCAGACCTTCGTCATGATCAAGCCTGATGGTGTTCAGAGAGGCTTGGTATTCTTTTCCTTGCTTTCTTTTTTTTCTCTTTTGGGTCGAAATTTTTTCCCTTCCTTTCACTATCCTTTACATCGCTTCATTCATATACTGTTCCAATTGATCTGAGGTCTTTATATGTCGTCCTTACTTGTGTCCCTCAAATCTTCAAATTGGCTTCGTGAATTAGGATTTATGCTTATGTCTCGAGTTGATTCTCAGAATCTGGTGCTACTGTTTTCTTTTTTGTTTGAGAGTGAGGGTTTCTCTTTATGTGGCTTAGCGATAATTTGTTTTTTTATTTTCTTTTTAAGAAAGAAAAGGCTTTTATTGATTTTGATCAGAGTCCGCCGAAATGGGACACTAAATAATTTGTGGTTTCAGTGTTGATAGATGTGCAAATTAGATAAAAGGTTAATTTCCTGAGCGGTTATGCACTTCAGTAGCCTTTGTGGAACCAAGTGGTTTATAAAGGTTTTCCTTGTTTCAGATTGGTGAGATTATTAGCAGATTTGAGAAGAAGGGCTTTTATTTGAAAGGTATAATTCTTTCTCTCCTCATGCTAGAAATCTCTCTGATTATGCTAATTATAGTAGAAATGAGAGAAGGCAATTCCAATTATAGTACAGAGAAATGAAGTTAAGATATTATTCCTCAATTCCAAATATTTTGATTTCAATGACCCTGCTACTTATATAGCTCACTAATGTTCATAACTGTCTTTTGCCCCTTTATTAGCTACCCGACTAACTTCCTCTTCTTATTACAATGATATAACAAAACCTCTTTGGATTCTCTTATTTCTGTTTTGCAATAACTGAACCTGGTAAACTTACAGTTCCACTCTGTTTTGTAAGTAATTCGTGTTCTCTTTCTTCTATTGATTGCCTTTAGGCTTGAAGCTCATCACTGTAGATCGCCCTTTTGCTGAAAAGCACTATGCGGACTTGTCTGCAAAGCCATTCTTTAGTGGTTTGGTGGACTACATTATCTCTGGTCCTGTTGTTGCCATGGTTTGGGAGGGTAAGAATGTTGTGACTACCGGTCGTAAGATCATTGGAGCTACAAATCCTGCTCAATCTGAGCCCGGGACCATCCGAGGTGACTTTGCTATCGACATTGGGAGGTATTGGTCTTGTCCTGTTAAGACTTTTTCATTTAAGTAATTTAAATGTGCATTTCCTGTGCAATATTATGTAGTATAGGGTAGCTTGTGAAGTGATAAATTTTATTTTCATATTTGGTTGCCAATCGTATTATCTCGCTGTGTGGTTCTTTATGCTGATAGAGGATATACATTGGTTGCATTCATTCTTCATGGAACATGTAGAAAGATTATGCTTTCAAAATCATTTGAGAGGATTATGTGTGATTTTCTCCTTAAAGCTTTTATATGGAAAAGAATGTTGCAATATTGTTTTGAATTGAATCCGTCTTGTCAGATATATAATTGAAAGATCACTTTAGTCTTATGCTTGTTTTAAAAGGGAAAATTACATCTAGGATCCTACCTTAATCTTGAAAAGGTTAGGTCATAGAATCTCAGTTGTAATTATTACTAAAGATACCACCAATCTTAAGGGACTCAACACTAACAACCTTGAGCAAAGTTCAAAGTATAGCTATTTAAAATTGTAATTTTCTCATTACTTGGTAATAATCTTGTTAAAACTTGATAGTCATTCCTAGGATACACTGTATTACCTTTTAGACTTTGAAAATAATTGTAGTTTTCAAGATCTGTATGCTGAAATCTATAAAATCTGGCTTTACAATGAAGATATTCCTACGCTGGAATCTCAAATTGCTTTTGGACCTTAAGACATAAGGGTGTGTTTGGATAAGCTTTTGGAGATTGATAATGAAGAAAACCATGGCTTTGGAGTTAAAAGCTATTTGTCCCAGCTTATCCGAAAACCAAGTTTTTGGGTTCAAAACTATTGTTTTGAGGATGAAAAGCTACTTTGAAAATTATGGGTTTGTTACTTTGTTTTTGAACCATGGTTTGGGCCAAAAGCATGGTTTTGATAGTTATAAGGTTTAATTGCTGCTGGTTTTGAAGTTGGATAGGCATTTGATGTGTAAATGAAATACTTTTGTTGCAGGAATGTCATCCATGGAAGTGACTCCGTGGAAAGTGCTAGGAAGGAAATTGCATTATGGTTCCCTGAGGGCCCTGTCGCCTGGCAAAGCAGCGTCCACTCCTGGATCTACGAGTAAACTAAACCATGCTTCAGTCTTATATTGAAGTTGATGCTGTAATTCTATAATGTTATGATTCCCTCTTTATCAAGCTAGTTTTGTAGAGTTTGGTTTAGTTATGTCTAGCTATGCCATTTTCTTGCCCAAGCACATCCATGGTCAGATGAATTTCAGACTATCTTCTGTTGTTTCTTAGTGTTTTACTTGAGGAGGGTTATAAGTTAACTATGGCGATGAGGGTGATCAAGTTAGTATTGTCATCTCCTTAAATTATAATTTATGTCTTCTAAAGTTGCAATATGGTCAGATGAATTCCAGACTATCTTCTGTTGTTTCTTTGTGCATGTTGATGATTTTGATTTTTTTGAAAGTGTTCACTTCAAGATGTTTCTTAGTGACTTGTAACCATTTAACATCATACAAGGTTTTTGGGAGCAATGGTGGCCCAGAATTCTTAAAATCGGAGCAGCGTCGTAGTAAATCTTACACCTCAAACGATCAATTATCGTAAAGTTGATCGAACTGTCAAATTATGTTGAGGTGGCATGCTAATGTGGCATCTATCTTCTCTTTTTTTCCACCTCATTGTCAAATAATTAAAAACAAAAACACTTTTCCACCTCAAGCTCACCGTATCGTCTCACCACCAGACCCCTTCTTCCTCTCCTTCATCGTCCCCACCTCATTTTCCGCCAACTTTCTGGCCACCAAAATCTGACCACACAGCCTATCATAACTCATGTTCAAATTCTAAAAGTTCAGTTCTGTCAACTCTACAGGAAGACTCGTACACCTTATTGTGATTCTAGGCTATTGACGGTGGAATTTTGAGCGGAGAAATTAGAGCCGCATCATGGGCATTCCACCTGCCATCGGGTCATGTGTGACTCATTGTTTTCTTTTTTAAAAAATTACTTGATAATGAGATGAAAAAAGGTTGAGGCTTAACATCAATGCTAGTTGACCATACGATGTGTTAGATATCACGCGACACTGCCTTGATTTTAAGATTTTTAGGGCGACGAAAAACTTCAAGATGAATGTTATTCTTCATCGAAAACTTCCTTGACAAAAATGGTACCTATCCATGTTATAAAATGGTCTTTTAGTGTTCAAATCTAAATATTGTTATAGAAGATGCTGTTATTGAATATTTGAAATGTTAATATAGTGCTATTAAATGTTAGTATATTAAGTTTTATTTTTTTTAAGGGTTAAGGGTAAAAAATAGTCATGTATTTTTTCTCAGAAGTGTGTCTGACATTGTATACTTTTTTTAGGTGTAAAAATAAATATAAACTTTTTAAAATGGGTTAAAAATGATATGTTCATTAAAAATGTTAAACTGTAGTCATTTTTTTATTTAGTGGGCCCACAATATACTTGTATATTATTATTATAAAGGTTAAAGATAAAAAATTGCCATGCACTTTTTTTAGAAGTGCGTGTAGCACCATATATTTTTTTTTAGGTGCAAAAATAACCATATTTTTTTTTGGTGAAAACCATGAACTTTTTTGGGTAAAAATATCATTTCTTTTTTCATTTTCTGGGCCTCAATATATTTTTATCTTATTATTTTAATAAAAACTTTATTATTTCTCCTCCTGGTCAAACCTGCACCTATCCTCTCAACGCTCTCTCTCTCTCTCCCCCAAACACCTATACATACCCTTCAAACGCTTCAACATTGAATTATGGAATAGTGCTTTTTCTTAGTAGTGAGGATGACACACAAAGGTCAAGGGATAGTGGTGATTGCGACAAGATGGCACATGTTAGTTACAAACACATCTGCGGAATCAAAATATGATCATCAACGGAAATCTCTGACGCTATCAGATCAAGGAATGGGAAATAAGAATGATTTTGATTTCTCCTATATATATATATATCAGTTACCACTGAACAACCATCGTCCTTTTAAACTAGACAAGTTTTAGGTTAGTGTTATATTATTAATATCCTCTGTGTTGTAATGCTCGAGAATGTTAATGATAATTTGTTAGGTGTTATATATATAGATATTCATGTTGTGTTTTATGGGTTTGGATGGTCCATTGATGTATTTGTAACACAATAATAGAGGGATAATAATAATATATAAACTAATAATCCAGGGGGTCTATCCCAACGCTTATAAGGTCATAAGCATTGGGATATGCCCCCTTTTTTATTTTTAAATTGTTTTCGTTTTTTAAAAAGACGGATTGTATTTTTAAAATTTGTTTGAATTTTTTTAAAACAACATTTAAATACTTTGGGGCCTATCCCAACGCTTACTAATTTATAAGCGTTGGGATAGGCCCCATTGCTTTTAAAAAATATTTAAAATTTATTTTTTAATTGTTTTGCCATATTTTAAAATGCCTCAGTTTTTTTTAATTTGAATTAAATATTTTTTAAACAATTTTTAAATTCCAGGGGGCCTATCCCAACGCTTATAAGGTCATAAGCTTTGGGATATGCCCCCTTTTTTATTTTTAAATTGTTTTAATTTTTTAAATAGCCTGATTGTATTTTTAAAATTTGTTTGAATTTTTTTAAAACAACATTTAAATACTTTGGGGCCTATGATTTAAATTTTATTTAAAAAATATCTAAAACCAATTTTAAAAATACTTATTCATTTTAAAAAAAAGAAAAAACATTTAAAAATACCTAGTTAGGCTTAAACCAACGCCTATACGTCATAAGCATTAGGATATGCCTACTTATATATTTTTAAACCGTTTTCCTATTTTTAAAAAGCCTGAGTGTATTTTGAAAATTTGTTTGAATTTTTTTAAACAATATTTAAATACTTTGGGGCCTATCCCAATGCTTATAAATTATTAAACGCTGGGATATGCTTATACCTATACCATCACCTTTTTTTAAAACGCTGGTATATGTCATATTATACCTATCCCATCACTTGCGTTTTGTAAGCGCTGTTATTGTTGTGGTGCAATAGAGTATTTCTGTAGTAGTGAAAATATATTGTGGGGTCCCCTAAATGAAAAAATTAATGGCATTTTACCTTTTTTAACGGACATGGCATTTTTGAACATTTTTAAAAAATTCGTGGTTTTCACAGAAAAAAAAAGAAGTTCATGGTTATTTTTGCATCAAAAAATAGTATATGGTGCCAGATACACTTCTGAGATTAGTACATAGCTATTTTCGACCATTAAACCTTTAAAATAATAATATAAAAGTATATTGTGAGCCCACTGAAAAAAAAGTAACGATAGTTTAACATATTTAATGGAAATATTATTTTTGACCCGTTTTAAGAAGTTTATGGTTATATTTGTACCCAAAAAAAAGTATATGGTGCCAAACACATTTATGAAAAAAGTATATGTCTATTTTTGACCCACAACCCTTTTTAAAAAAATATTTGGTACAAAAACGTCATTTTTTATCAATGATATTAGGGTTAAATAACTGAAAAGATAATTTATATAATTAATGAGTCTATGTGAAATCTATACAAAGTTAAAGAACAAAAAGATGCACTTTTGTCTTTTCCACATTACTAGTTTTATTCTAGGTGTGAGATTAATGTTGCAACTTTTCTGCTAATCTATTGCGATGTCCGCACCAATGAAGAGGAATATTAAGCAGTATGAAGTCCTTTTGGGAATGGTGGAGGAAGATTGAAGAGAAAAAACAATGCTGTTATTGCGTAAGAATCTTCGATTGATTTAGAGGAAAATATTATCGTACTAGAAACTACTGAGACATAAAGCCTACAACTATTTGATAAAATTTAACGGTCATTGCTTGTTTGACAAGCCAAGATCAGTAATAATTAAACTACGACTCTCCACATCCTTTTGCTTGTTTGACAAGCCAAGATCAGTAATAATTAAGCTACGACTCTCCACATCCTTTCACATTCTAGAGGATAATTTTGAAATTGAAATTTCTTGGGTTATTATGATTTTGACATGGACAAGTTATTTTTATTTCTAATTTAAGTAGTGTTAATTTCTCCTATTATTGAATTGATGTGGAATAATTGAGCAAAGGAGTATGTAAGACTTAAATGCTAAAAAATGTCATTATTGATTTATGAGTTATGAAAAATAGAAATAGTAAAATTCCTTAAAACATAAGGCTTCAATTCGCTGTAATTCCTTTTTTTCATAAAAGGATCAAAGGTAAAAAATACACATGTGATTTTGTCAAAAATTCATTCAGCACCAAGTGCTTTTTCTTTTTTTTTTGGACCTAAAGTTACTATAAACATCCAAATTAGGCTTAAAAGTCACACTTACAGTTATGGTTAAAAAAAGCGCATGGTGCTGGATGAACTTTTGACAAAATTACATGTGTATTTTTTATCCTAATTTAACGGTAAATGTGACTTTTGAGCATAATTTAGAAGTTTATAGTTACTTTTGATATAAAAAAAAGCATTCTGTGTTGGATGAATCTTTGACAAAATTACATGTGTATTTTTTATCCTTAACCCAAGGATCAATATCATTGTACAATAACAGTAACTAGTACGATTAGTGCTGACGAACATCAATGAAGAAGAGAACTTTTACATAAACACACTTAAAAGATAACATTAGAATATGCGGAGCTAAGTAAAAATGTTAGATAAAGGTAAAAAGATACTACTTCAAGCCGGTTGTGGCGCTTTGCTATGATTTTGAGGGTGAAGGAGGTTGAACTTTCGACCACTTTGACAAGAGTTCGATTCCTAGGTATGACCACTTTGTTGTGGTTCCAGTTGTGGCGTTTGGGGAGGCATCTCTACAGCTAAGTGAAGCTGGGCGAAACCTACCTATATGGATTGGGTAGCTTGCCAACCAGGAGCCCAAGGGACAAGACCCAGTGGATTATGAGTTAGGGGACATACCTTTGGATCATGGGTGAGCCGAACCCCTTTCCTAAAATTTATTTATAAAAAAAAATATGCGGAGCTTAGTAAAAATGTTAGATAAAGGTAAAAGATACTACTTCAAGACATTACAAATATGCCTTATATTATCTCCATGATGCCAAAAGTGACATTACCTTCATAACACCAAATATACCTAGACACTGATCCTGCATAAGGTGACTAACGGCACTTATCAGCACAAAAATATTAGATAAAGGTAAAAGGATATTGCTTCAAGCCATTGCAAGTCTGCCTTATATTATCTCCATGATGCCAAAAGTGACATCACATTCTTGACACCAAATATACTTAGACACTGATCCTGCATAAGGTGACTAACGGCACTTATCAGCACTTGAGCCTGGTTTGATGAAAAAAGGATAATGAAGATTGCTCCAAAATCTTCAAAACGGAAGAAAAATCTATGTTCTGAAAAATAATCTCATTCAAACCCATGCCTTTACTTGATACAAATACTCCACAGTCCACCCCAAGTGTTAAACAGAACTATACTAAAGGAACTCCATACAAAAGGATGATTTGAATTTTTTGGAAACTTTGGATTTTTGAAGTCTCCAAAATCAAGGATAAATACCAAAGAATCCATACTAGATTCATACCATGAACCCAAGAAAAACAACATTAACCCTTTGCATAAACCAAATATTGTTAGTGTTTGCTCCCACACCAATCATCTTATCGTAGAAGCTCCTTAATGTTGAACTCGGTAACAAAATTCCTTAAATCTCCCACAGTCTATTTCTCCTTAATCCCCTCCCTTAAGTTTTTTGAAAGTAACATCCCGCTCCAACTCAACAGCCTAGCTACCTAACATCAATGAGGATATTCTCGGAGCAAAATTAATCTTCATATCTACTATTTCAGAAAGAGGGAAATTTAAACCTGCTTCTTCAACTTTTGTATCGTTTCTCCTTAATCCCACGCTTCCATTCTCTTCCTTTTCTTTTGTCTGGTAGTAGACAGAGAGCGATCTCCTAGAGTTCCCACTTGTAAACTTACTAACGGCAAGGACAACACTCACCAAAACCATCTTCGAATAACTATTACAGAACGACAACCATATCTACACCCCACATGGGTGGATTTGCTACTAATCTATTTGAATCTTGTTGGAATGTGGTTTGCCAACAAATCCCCCTTTTGAAACCCTAGGAGAGAAGTCTTTGGGAACATTCCTTTCATCCCCTGTGCAAAGGTTTATTGGTATTTTAGCATATTTCAAAAGGTTTATTGGTATGTTATTACCTTTGAGAAGTTATTTGGTAAAATTGCACATTTACCATATATTTTATCAGAATTAAGGAAGCCATAAAGTTTATTGACTTTTTCCTAAATATTTATTAAGTTTTCAACTTTTACCCTCATTAAATATACTTATTTTACCCTATTTTAATAACATTCACCAAAAGTTTATAAGGGGTAAATAGGTAAAATTATAAGAAAAAGTTGAGGACATACATTATAAATGTAAATATGACCAAGATAATCATGGCACATTAGAGGAGTATATGTCAATCCGACCCACCTTTCTATTACCTCATTGCCCTCCTCTTATAAATATGTAAAATCTGGCTTGGGTCCTAAGCAATCAATGACATATTTGATAAAATTGAGAAAACAAGAAAAGAAAATTATACAGATTCCTCAATTTCAACACCATAAATCGCGCAACTTATCACATTATGAGACAACCTTGGCTGTTTTCTTCACTAAAATAATCTGCAATCTCATCCATCACTCGAGTGAATTCTGGAGCAGGTTCAAATAAAAACGGTGTCGTTTCATGAAGGCCGGTAGAGTTGAAATTCTCTCCTTCTGGTTTTGTTTCTGACCCTTCTTCATTGTATGAACCCTTTTGTCCAGGATTATTACTCACATTGGATTCTTTGGATGACTCCTTGTTCTTAGACTTCTCATCGCTTGATGGTTTCTTTGATTTGTTCCTTTTGAAGGGAAAAAATTTCAGCATTTTTAATTTCATGTTTTCACTAGTCTATTATGGGTTGACTTTGACTTCCGATTATCCTTTCCTCCTCAGCTTCTTCTGTTTTAAATAATTAGGAAAAAAAGAAAAGAAACAAAATAATTATGCTAAGCAATAATCAGTGTCAAAAAACAAGTCTTTTATTGTGTTTGGAGATGCAGTTGATATAAATGTAAAATGTCGTAAATAGTATAACGCAGAATAAGAAAGCTAATTCTTTTCAAAATTCTACACTCATGCAAAGAATGAAAGTACAAGAAGAAAAATCATGAATAAAGAAAATAAGAGATAGATATAGAGATTATATTCTTCATTGACAAACTTGTCAAGTTTGTGAAGTATGAGCAATACCTTTTTTCTTAAATACATAAACTTGAAAATATTCGTTCAGGAGGATATGAAAAGTATCAAAATAGTTATATATATATATATATATATGGTGGTATAAAATCTAACGACACCAGGAAATCATTAGCTGTAATCGTAAAAGGAACCCAAATTAGGAAAGTTTAATTTATAATAAAATAAATTGTAATGAAAATGGGAAGTCTTCGTTCAATCAAAAAGTTTCTTATATTTGACTTGAATCCTGAATAAATAAGGAAATCATTGGCATCACGTTTTGAAAAGAAGCTTTATTTAAAGAAAAATAAAATAATGAGAAAATTTTGATTTTAATATTTAGATTAATATAATATTTTTATAATTATTCTACTTATACTACAAGGGTTTGGAACTTTAATTAGTCAAAATCCACAACGAATTTTATCTTTATTTTACCAGACACCGAATTTTATTCATATCATGAAGGTTTGAATATATGTCATTATCTGCTTCTTATCTTATATTTTAGAAAATTTGGATGCTCTAAAGCGTCGCCCTTTGTTTTCATTTTAATTATTGGGTGACATATATCAATCCTTAGGTATATCATCATGCAATGCATTTTAGGATGGAAAACAGGGGAATTTTTAGGGTCAATATAATCTTTGGTCATTTAAATTTAACCTCATTTTGGCCTTGGTATCCCAAGTTGTAAACCATAAAGTTTGGTCTATCAAGTGAAATATTCTACCATACTAATCAATTCACTTAGTTTATTGTGTGGAGCTGACCTGAAAGTTCATGGACTGAGTTGTAGGCTAGTCAAAAGTAATGAGTTGAGTCATAGTTAGGGGTCTAAGTTGTTGGAAAATCCCAGGATTTGCATAAGTTTCATCTACTAATTTGGGAGTTTCAACGTGATTATATAGCAATATTGGTCTAGAATATGCTTAAATGATGTCATAAGTTCCTAAGTGAAATGGCACAAAATGAGAATAAAAATGTCATAATTAATAGTTAATCGGTAACATTTAGTTTTCTAGGGCATTTGATAGTTATTCTCTTGTATTTTCAATCGTTGGGTATCTATTAGATCAAAAGAGGAGACAAAAAAGTGAAGGGAAGAAAATTAAAAGCTCAAGGCTAGCACATCTCACCGTGGGCTTGCACTATAGCGAAGCCACGACTAAAAGAGGAAAATGAAGGGAAGCCACGACTAAAAGAGGAAAATGAAGGCAATCAGAGTTACAGAAGGAGGCAATTAGAGGCATTCTTTGTTGCAGCCTTGCACCTACAAAGCTACTGTGAAGACGCGATTTCTTACTCGTAAACACTACTTTTACGAGCAACCCGAGACCTGGATCTGAAAACCCACTCTTCTAACCCGACTTTGGACTACTTAGCACATTTTTTAGGTTAAACCTAGCAGATCTGGTGACCAAAACCTCTTCCATTCCATTCTCTCTCAATTTCTCATCTTCCATCTTCATCTTTCCACCAAAGTAACCATGTTTCCTCTTCTTCATCTCTTGTTAGTATTTCTCCGTGAGTACTAGTAGATAGAGCCCTTCATTTTTGGTGGCAGAGCCAATGACTTGAGCTTGAGACTTCATTAGGGCAGTTTTGCTCCCCAACTCTCGTATATGTGTTCTAATTTTTTTTTCTATATGATTCTAATACCATTTTTATGGCATTTAGATGTAATGTTTATTTCTATATCTTGTATGAGAGTTGGTTGCACCCATTTTTGCAATTTTACTCTTTGTGGATGCTTAACATTGAACCTCATTAGCTTGAACATCAATTAATTGTTTGGATCGATTCATCTTTTATTTGAGTGCTTTAGTGAAAATTATGTGCTAATGTAAGGATTCTTGATTAGTGGATTAGGGTATTAGGTAATTACATTGAGTGGCACTACAAAAAACACGCAGTTTAGTAGCGGTTAAACAACTGATTACCGACGAAATTACCGACGAAAATTTTTCCGTCGGAAATATCACCGTTGCTAATTAATTACCGGCGGAATTCCGTCGGTAAATTTTTTTATTTATAACACATACCCCCTCCTGCCACGTGTCGCTGCCGCACGCCGCCACGTGTCGCTCCCGCAATCCACCAAGTGTCGCGCTCTCGAATTCTCTGAAATATGACTAAGTTGCTATTCGAACCCACGACCACATGCGCACGTGCTGATGCCTTAACCAGTTGAGCTATGAAGACTTTGTGATATTATTTGAAAACTATTATATTTAGTATAATTAAACTCCCACTATTATAATTATATTTGATCTTATATATACTTTACATTATATTTAAATTAATATATTATGAAATATATTTAATTATTAATAAATAATTTACATATTAATAAATATATTATTTTTATATAAATAATATTACTTAATTAAAAATTCAAAATTAAATTTGTAATAAATATATATATATATTAATATTTATAAAATAAATTTATTAACTATTTTATATATAAAATATTTTCAACATAAATTAAAATAAATATTTCATTTTTAATTAATAATTTATTTTTTATTAATTTTAAAAAATTACCGACGGAATTCCGTCGGTAATTTTTTAATTAATAATTAATTTTTTATTAATTTTTTAAAATTATCGACGGAATTCCGTCGGTAATTTGTGTAGAGAAGGTACAGAATTCCGTCGGTAATTTTTTAATTAATAATTTATTTTTTATTAATTTTTAAAAATTACCGACGGAATTTCCGCCGGAAATCCGTCGGAAATTACCGACGGAATTTATTCCGTCGGTAATCAGTGGTTTTTTTGTTGTGACGGTTTTTCATTCCGCTACTAAAACACCCGTGACAAACATTTACTGGTGGTTATTAGAACCACCGGTAATCTGGTCAACGATGCCAATAATTCAGTGGCGGTTATAGAATCGCTACTAGAGATTTCAAAACCACCACTAAGTAAAAAGTAGAATAATTTAAAAAATTTCCCACTTCCACATTAGTGGCAGTTTAAAAAGCTGGTCAAACCACCACTAAGTAAAAAGTAGAATAATTTTAAAAACATTTCCCTCGTTCAATTAGTGGCGGTTTGAACCGCTGGTCAAACTGCCACTAATATATGTTGTAGTTAGTAACTGTTTTGAAACCGCTACTATATTATTAAAATAATTAAAAAAATTTAGAATTAGTAGCGGTTAAGAACCTCTACTAAATGTCGATGGTTGGAAAAAAAAACCGACAGGTTTAGATATTCGGGAATTAACTTTACAATATAAAAAATATTCAAAAAATAATGGTAATAAATTCTATTAAATACAACTTTCATTATTGATAAAAAAAAATTTTCTCAACTATTAACAACCACCATATGTATAAGAAAATCATATATCAAACAATAAATCAAGTATGTAGTACTAACATTATGGATAATAAATCAAAAATCTTTTTATTAGTAAGAATAACAAATAATACAATATTTTAACCTGAAAAAAAGCATATTAGTAAATAAATAAGATCACAAAATAAAATCAATAACTCGAAATAAAAAAATATTTAAGTTAAATTGTTAACAAAACAAAAGAGAAAATATTGCCGGATTCGTCGGTTTAAGAAACAAATTGGAGGGAGAGAGAGAAGGAATAGTATGCATATGTGGTGTAAAATGAGGGGAGGGGTGGATATTTATAGTGGCTGGAGCGGGATTTAGTGGCGGTTTGGGTAACGGTTAGGAACCGCTACAAAACTCCACATGCAACATTAGTAGCAGTTTTGAACCGCTACTAATGTTTATTTATTTTAAAAAATATTCATCACTTTAAATTAAAAAAAAACATGATATATGAATGTTTGATACACATTGTTATGAAAATTTTAAAAAATAAAAAATAATTGTGGCTGACTGCTTCAATCATCTTCTTCTTACTCCCGCCTAAAAAGAAAATAAACAAATATATAAATTTTTATTGCTAATGGTGTTGAAATTTGTTTAAACTATTTGTAGTGAAAAGCCTCACCTAACTACTGGTAAATGACCATCTTCCGGAATGAGGTTCTCAAAGTTGTCAGGTTCAAAATGCTGGATGCCTAGTTTCAGATCATCTTCGTCACCCATTTCGTAGAGGTCACGAGGCTTCATATGAATCACCATGTGCCAATCTTTGTGTTTATGATCTTCCACATAGTAAACCTGCTGCGCCTATGAGGCAAGAATATACAGCTCGTCATCTGCCGCTTCCCCTGTGTGAATGAGCCTCGAGAAATTGACGGACGTGATGCCCACACTGTCCACAGTAATTCCTCGAGAAGTTCTGGTGTCTAACCACATGAAATTGAAGAAAGGCACGGTGAAATAACCTTGATAGTTAAGCTCGATGATGTCCACAAGCTTCCCATAGTATGATTGCACCATATTTTTATATACTTTTCATTGATAAAATCAGTAGATTATTTCATGTTCTTAGGGTAATTGCACCTAATTAGGGTGATTTCTGGCTTTTGCAATCTTTGTTGGAAGTTATTCTAGTCAAGGACAATTTGGGCATAATTAGCATAAATTATTGTTAACCTATTTTTAAGAACATTTGATGCTACCTTAGGTCCATTTTATGTGCAGATCATGAAGGAATATACCCAATGGAAGAGCCAAGTTGCGGACAAGAACGCCGACGGAGCGCAAGGAAGCATAAGGAAGGATTCTGGGCCATTTTCTGTCCCTCGCCGTGGACCTTCCACGGCGAGGCCCACGGCGAGGCCCCCCTTTTCTGGGCCATTTTCTGTCCCTCGCCGTGGACCTTCCACGGCGAGGCCCCCTGTTATGCAGCCTTTTCTGCCCCTCGCCGTGAGCCTTCCACGGCGAGGCCCACGGCGAGGCCACTTCTCATGCTTCTCCTCTGCCCCTCGCCGTGGGAGGCCCACGGCGAGGCTCTGATACAAATTCTGCTGCGCGTTTTTGCTGTTTTCTTCGGGTTTTTTTTTATTTTAATTGGTAGAATCCGACCCAGAAACCTCATGACCCGACTTCTTCACTATAATTTCGACCTATGTCTTCATTTCCATCATCTTATTCATTCCTATTCACTCCCAAAAACCCTAAACTCCTCTCATCCATTTCCACCTCCATCTCCTTCATCTTCCACCTTCTTCCACCCTCTTCTTCCATGGATTTTCGGATGGGGCTTCTTCTTGGGGTTCCTCTTGGAGTTTCTATGTTGGATTGAGGAGCTCTTCATCTCTTGAGGATGGGTTGATGGTGTCTCAAGCATGGGTTCTTCATTTGGGGAAGTTTTTCTTTGTTCTAACATATGTATTTGGGATTTCTTCTATGTTTATTTGAACCTCTCTTGGAAGATGTTTGGATTTATGTATTGGATTGAGATTTTGGATATATATGTGTATGAACTATATGTGTTTATTTTGGGCTTTGAACACTTGAGTTATGAATTCTTATCTACATTGTGGTTGTATGAAGTTAATTTCATTTTAGTGGTTACTAGTGGACTTAATTGATTGCTTCCATTCATAATCATTGTGATAGCATTTTTATGAGAGCCACAAGTGTTTTGACCCAAAGTATTTCACACATCAAGTGGACTTTAACACTAACCCTAAGTAATGGCTATGAAAGTGGTTGCTAAATTAGTCATTGATTAGGGCTAGTGGACCCCTAGTGGTTGCTTGGGGATTTCTCTAACTAGACTTGATGAATCAAACCCCCAAATGATTTGGACCTATGTTTGTCACCTCACCTAGACTCAAGAGATCCATTCCATCTATTTCACTTCATCCATCCATCCATTCCACCTCATTAAAGAAAAGACCAAAAAAAATATTGTAGTTAGGCTCATTTTGCATTCTTCATATTAAAAACCCAACAAAACCCCTTTTATACTTCATTTGCATGGCATTTAGTTTCCTAGGTTAGTCATTAGGCTCCTTGAGAGACGATCCGGGATCACACCACTGTAGTGCAATCCTTGGTTTTATAAATATTTTGCATTTAACCCCCAAGGCGATTAGGAAAGGTTAAATCAATGGCGCCGTTGCCGGGGAGTCATTTTTGACTCTCTAGGTTAGCTAAGTGTCACTTGAGACATTTAGAAGGGGTAGGAGCCTTTAGGTCATATTTGCATTATTTCACCATTTAGGTTAGCTTAGATGCATTGCATTTTGCATTATTCTTCTTCTTTTTAATTCTTGTTTTAAATTGTGCATAGATTAAATTGCTTGTGATTCTCTGGGACTTTTGGGATTCTCATTCCTTTGCAGGAAATACCACTCGGACGGAAGAGGCACCTTCTTCAAGCATGGAAGAGTTTCGTAAAGAAAGAGATAAAATGATGGCCAATCTCAATTCTTTCTTCCAATCCTATGACACACATTGTAGGGACCCACCTTCATCCACACCACATTCATACTTCGATGAACCTTACTCACCATATTTCCCTCCATGCCATGAGCCATACCCTTCACCATACCAATCTCCACCATATAAGCCATATCATGAATCTCCCCTCCAATTCAAGCCATCTCCCCATTCCTACCAAACTACATACCAACCACCACCACGTGATCCCTCACCTCCACCCAAACCCATCACACCTAAACCAACTGGGATTGATGCTTTCTTTGATTATCCTGATATGGATGATCGTACAAAGGAACTCAAGCGGATGTATGAGGTCCATAAGGCTCGTTCCATGGAGTTGTATAGAAAGAAGACCACAATTGGTCTCTCCAAGAAATTGGAAGATGAATTGGAAGAGCTAGGGGAGTACCTCAATGCATTCTACCTACATGTGCTTTGGAAAAGAACGGAAGGAGAAGAAGGAACCTTATGGCCTTATGACAATAATGATGAAGAGGAGCCGGGGACATTTAATGAAGAGCAACACCCCACATCTCTTGTGGAGAACACCCAACCTCCAGTGGTGACCTTTAATGACCTTCCACAAGTTGAAGAAATGAAGCAAGCTACTCCACAACCTCAAGAGGAAATGCACTTCCCACTAGGTAATACTCCTATCCTTGAGGAGATTATTCCTTCTTTGGTTGATCCCTTGATTGAACAAGCTACTAATCATGAGAGTGAAGATGAGGTGGATGAGGAAATCATTTGTGAATTCCCTCATCGGTTTATTGACGAATATGCTCAACTTAGTGCTTCAAGTAGTAGTAGCTCAATTGAGAATGTTGCTTGCACTATCATGGATTCTTCTTGTGATAACCATGCTTCTCTCCTTGATGCTAGTTATGATGATGCTGTTAAATTACATGTGATTGAATCTTGTTCATGTGTGGAGTTTGAAATTTGTGTGCATTGTTGTGCAGTGAAAAATCATTTAGTTATTGAATATCCAAAGCATGATTGTGCCATATTAAATAACTCTACTATTGAGCATGATGCATCTGCTAGAGCTAGGAGTGCTGCAATTTGTAAGCATGTGATCATTGAAAATGATAGTTATATTGTGCTTGAGAATGTAACATTGTTCCCATTGAGTTGCACCATGTTGAGAGTGCACTTGGGAAGGATTCCCCAAACTTTGCATTTTGATATTTTTGACAATAAGGAATCCTTCCAGCAAATACTTTCTTGTGATCTTCCACCTGACATATCTAAAAATGAAAGTGTTTGTTATGCCACTCCCACAGTCCAATTTTCTTATTTTACTCCTACTGATGGGAGTTTGATTGACTTCCTTGGTTGCCATACTTATCTAGATAAATCGTTTCCTTGCCTAGAATTGGATACTGCTGTGTTTGTTGAACCCTTTTTGCAGGAAACGCAACAATTCACACCAAGGAAGGCGCAGGTAGGAGAAGTGGCCCACATGAAGCCACGCATGTTTCTCATTCGAGATGAGAATTTCTCCTATAAGAGTTAGAAGCGTTTTAAACGCAAGGTTGTCCCTCTCCTCTCTTGTATTTTCACTACCTTCACTTGTTGCATGCTCTTTTGAGACTATGATGAATGATAAGTGTGGGGGAGGGACTGCACCATTAGTAAAAGGTAGACTTAGTGTTAGTTGAGTCAATAAATCCCCATTGTGTTCTCTTGCTTACTGCACCTTACATTTTGATTTTGCATTGGGGACAATGCAAGATTTAAGTGTGGGGGAAGGGTCGTGTTGCTTAGGTAGACTTGCTTGATCCATTGATTTTATCATGTTATGTCACATTAGAGAAAATTTTAAATTTTTTGTCAAAATTTTTCAAAACCAAGGTAGATTGTGCTCCTTAGTTCTTCATTGTGATAAAGGGTCGCATTCATTGCAATGGAGGACCTATTTGCATTCTTCTACCCATTTTTAAAACTTGTTTGTGAAAACCTAGTGTGGCAAAATTTTGGAAAACCATGGAGCAAGACTGGACCTTACCCTTTGATTAATGAGCTTCATGAGCAATGGGAAGAATTCTAAGAATTATGCATTTTATCCTTTCAATCTTCAAAGAGCTAGCGATGAGTTATTTTCAAGCATATGCATTGTGTTAATTGGCCTTGCAATTGGATTTCTAATTGGCATTTGAGGTTAACCTTGTTGTGAGATTTTTTTGGGCCTATTTTTCATTTCAAGAGTGTATACTTGCTTGATCATTCAATTTCTAGAACTTGTCTCTGCTCTTTGTCAAAGCTAGAATTACATTCATGCATGAAGATGATTTAGGCATTCATTTCATCACCCATTCTCCCCAAACACAAACCCACAATACGTCATTTTCCATTTTCACCCATTTTGAGCCATTCCTTGGTTGTAATGCATTAAGGTGAATCTTGTGATGAAGCACTAAGTTTGAGCCACTTTTGTTGTTGTTAATGCCATGTATGCGTTGAAAAGAAAAAAAAAATAGAAAAGTTCATATAAAAAAAAAAAAAAGAGAGAAAAAGAAGGTTTGAAGAATAAGGCATTTCTTGGTATGGCATCATCATTATTGAAATTATGCTCTCATGTGCTGTATTCTTAAATTGTGACTTTGAATTGCATTGCAACCTTTCCTTTTCCATAAACATGCAATCCATCTTACCTTTTCCATCATTTCAACCCTGCAAGTCCTTCTGATTCATACATGATTGTATGCTTGAGTGGAGATATTAGATTAGTTACAAGCTTATGGTAAATTGTTGTTTGAGCAAGTTGAGTGTGAAAAGATCCCACATGAGGTGAGTAGAGGGAAACACTATTATCTTGAGAGTCCTCTTTGCCATTGTTCATCCGATTGCTTTGCCAATTCTCCCTTTGTGTATCCTTGATCATGACTCATGCTAGCCTGAGATTATTGATTGGTTAAAACCATTCTTCTTTGCATTGTACCCTTTGTCCAGGAGTACAAAGGTCTAAGTGTGGGGGAAATGATTGCACCATATTTTTATATACTTTTCATTGATAAAATCAGTAGATTATTTCATGTTCTTAGGGTAATTGCACCTAATTAGGGTGATTTCTGGCTTTTGCAATCTTTGTTGGAAGTTATTCTAGTCAAGGACAATTTGGGCATAATTAGCATAAATTATTGTTAACCTATTTTTAAGAACATTTGATGCTACCTTAGGTCCATTTTATGTGCAGATCATGAAGGAATATACCCAATGGAAGAGCCAAGTTGCGGACAAGAACGCCGACGGAGCGCAAGGAAGCATAAGGAAGGATTCTGGGCCATTTTCTGTCCCTCGCCGTGGACCTTCCACGGCGAGGCCCACGGCGAGGCCCCCCTTTTCTGGGCCATTTTTTGTCCCTCGCCGTGGACCTTCCACGGCGAGGCCCCCTGTTATGCAGCCTTTTCTGCCCCTCGCCGTGAGCCTTCCACGGCGAGGCCCACGGCGAGGCCACTTCTCATGCTTCTCCTCTGCCCCTCGCCGTGGGAGGCCCACGGCGAGGCTCTGATACAAATTCTGCTGCGCGTTTTTGCTGTTTTCTTCGGGTTTTTTTTATTTTAATTGGTAGAATCCGACCCAGAAACCTCATGACCCGACTTCTTCACTATAATTTCGACCTATGTCTTCATTTCCATCATCTTATTCATTCCCATTCACTCCCAAAAACCCTAAACTCCTCTCATCCATTTCCACCTCCATCTCCTTCATCTTCCACCTTCTTCCACCCTCTTCTTCCATGGATTTTCGGATGGGGCTTCTTCTTGGGGTTCCTCTTGGAGTTTCTATGTTGGATTGAGGAGCTCTTCATCTCTTAAGGATGGGTTGATGGTGTCTCAAGCATGGGTTCTTCATTTGGGGAAGTTTTTCTTTGTTCTAACATATGTATTTGGGATTTCTTCTATGTTTATTTGAACCTCTCTTGGAAGATGTTTGGATTTATGTATTGGATTGAGATTTTGGATATATATGTGTATGAACTATATGTGTTTATTTTGGGCTTTGAACACTTGAGTTATGAATTCTTATCTACATTGTGGTTGTATGAAGTTAATTTCATTTTAGTGGTTGCTAGTGGACTTAATTGATTGCTTCCATTCATAATCATTGTGATAGCATTTTTATGAGAGCCACAAGTGTTTTGACCCAAAGTATTTCACACATCAAGTGGACTTTAACACTAACCCTAAGTAATGGCTATGAAAGTGGTTGCTAAATTAGTCATTGATTAGGGCTAGTGGACCCCTAGTGGTTGCTTGGGGATTTCTCTAACTAGACTTGATGAATCAAACCCCCAAATGATTTGGACCTATGTTTGTCACCTCACCTAGACTCAAGAGATCCATTCCATCTATTTCACTTCATCCATCCATCCATTCCACCTCATTAAAGAAAAGACCAAAAAAAAATATTGTAGTTAGGCTCATTTTGCATTCTTCATATTAAAAACCCAACAAAACCCCTTTTATACTTCATTTGCATGGCATTTAGTTTCCTAGGTTAGTCATTAGGCTCCTTGAGAGACGATCCGGGATCACACCACTGTAGTGCAATCCTTGGTTTTATAAATATTTTGCATTTAACCCCCAAGGCGATTAGGAAAGGTTAAATCAATGATACGCCTCCTAATTGCATGTCTGTACCCATGAGCTGGCATAACTCCTTGTACCGAATGTTCCAAAGACTCCGAAATTATGGGTGAGAGAATCTTCATCCCTTGCAACGGTGCAGAACTTGAAACCATTGACGTTGTATGCCGTATATCTTCTGACTGGTCGAGTGGACCAGTTGCTAGATTTATCATATCAGGTGAATGGGGATTGTTGTCGTTGAGTATCCTTTGTGCAAACCAATCCGGAAATTCTCGATGGACCTTTTTATCCACCTCAGTAGATTACCTTGTGCGGCTTCATAGTTGGCGTTGAATGAAGTCTCGATGTCATCATCAAAATATCGCGAACAATATGTTAACACCTCATCACCAGAGTAATGTAACGTCCCAATTTTTATTAGCTTGGAAATTACATTTTATAGGCATTAAAGCATGAGGAAGTTTGAGTATTTGTTGATAATATCCCCTAAGAATTCTCATAAAACATTAAGAAGAATTCATAATATAATTAAGTAGAATTTTTGCATGATAATATGACATTATTTGCTTAGAAACCCATCTAGTTTAGGGTTGGGCTTAGAAAATGGACTAGAGGAAGACCTTAGCGCATAAGAAGTGATAATCCCCCTTGAAAGAGCCTAGGGTGGCGCCACATGGCATGGAGAAAGGAGAAATTATGATGCAAATAATAAATAGAAAAGCAATTGCAATATGTGTAAGTATGAAATTATATTAGAAAGAAAAAGATTATTAATGACCAATTGAAATGCATGCAAGGGAAAAGAAGAAGGGGTCATCATAACAAGATAGCCAATAGAAAGACATGCAAGGAAGAAAATCAAAATAGTAAATAAGATAGAATGAGAAAGCCAATAGAATTGCATGCAAGAGGAAAAAGAAAAAAAGAAATAAGGGAATAAGTAACCAATGGAAAGACATGCAAGAGAAGATGCATGTGAGTGATGTCATAAGAGAAGTCTCTCTTCCTTCCCCAAGTGGCCAAAGGTGGCGCATGAAGGGATAGAAGAAGAGGAAAAGAGCTTAAAATAATAACCCTCCAATAAGCTAAAAGAGAAATTGCTAAATTGATATAATGAGATAATAGGCTTTAGGGTTCAAGTAGGCTAAGGGAGCCTCTTACTAAGGATAAAATAATCATTTTTAAGAAGATAAGAAATAATATAAAAGACAAGAAAAGAAAAGAAAAATGCATGAGTGGTGCAATAGTGGAGGCTAGTCTAAAATAGGATAAGTGTGCAAGAGCAATCTCAAAACTATTGGGCAATGTGTGAGGTGGCTTGGGGTGATCATTGCCCTCATTTCCCCTATAAATATGACCTCTTCCATCCCATTCTTCGCACCAAAATTCGTAGCCCCAAAGAGAGTGAGAGAAAAAGGAGTGTTCTTGAGTGTTCTTGAGTGTTTTTGAGTGTTCTTGAGTGTTCTTGAGGAGCCTTGAAGGTTGAGACTCCAAGAGAAGTTGTAAAGCTCTAAGGTAGTACTTACTCTCTTACATTTCCAGCATTGTTTCAATATTGTGATGTGGTATTTGGCTGCCTTGATGAATCATGTTTGAAGTGATTATGTGTTTCTTATAATGCTATGGCCATATGTTATTATTCAAGAACATAAATGCTCACATGTATAAGTTATTGGTATTGTCATATCTTGTCCAATGTTAAACTTGCATGGTTGTATATTGAGTATTGTGCTGCTGAGATTTTCCCCAAAATCTCACCCCCAAATCTAAACCATTTTAGGAGCAAGTTCATCCAAGGAGAAAGAGAAGAAGATAGCTTAGTCAAGATGAAGATTATGCTCTTTATTTTTGTTGTGCATCCTTGAACTCATGATAAATATGTAATATTGTTGGGATGCCCTGGATTATGTTGTTATTATGTTTCTCTTTTGAATTTATGTATGTATGTGGTCATTCTTGGCCATTAAAAACAAGTTTCAATTCATGCAAATGAAATGCTGTTTTCTGGGTTCCATTCTGTGCAATGTTTATTGATGATATTATTCGAGGTAGCAAATGAATGCCTTTAGATTTGTAATTTTTATGTAAAATACTAGACATATAGGGCTTTCTGGAAACACACAAATGAAGTAAATCGGAGTTATGTAGCTTAAACTAACAATCACGCAAGAAGGCCAATATTTCTGGGCATGAAAATGAAGGCAGGTTGGGAAAATCAAATATCTGTATAATCTGGGTTTATGCATGTTATGTTTGATATTTTTCCCGGAAAGAGAACTCTTCAAGCTTTAATTTGAGACTTGAACCAAGTCAAAACCAGTTTTCCATAATTAGTTATGATTTTTCAAAGTTTCTGGAAAAGTTCCGCATTTTCAGAATTTTTCCAGAAATAAAGAAAAGTTTTAAAAGGTTGTGGTTTTGATGTTCTAAGTCCCATAAGAGCTTGAATATGATTCCCAAAGATTATTAGGCTTGGGAATGAGTCCTAGAAGTAGGTGTTACAAGTAACCCTTTGCTATAGAACCCTCTGGAGATGCTTTGTTCCTCATGTATGACTTCAATTTCCTCAAGTATATGTAATTACAAGTACAATCAGGTAACTAAAACAAAATCATGAAACCACTGGAAAAATGAATCAACAGACCTCTCTATGGGATACATCTAGCGGTATTAAACCAGGCTACCCATCTTTACGTCTTGAATGAGGTGGACAGTGAAATTGACCATGACAGAGAAGAAAGACGGGGGAATATCATCTCCATATGACAGAGCATTATAACGATTTTTTCCTGCAATTGATCCAACTCTGCTTTGTCCAAAACCTTATGACACAACTATCGTTAGAAAGAACTGATTTGAACCAAAACATTAGACACCTCCGGGGGCAGTGTGCTTTTAATTGCCAGAACTAGGAATTGCTGAAGCAAATTGTGGCAGGCATGGCTTTTCAACCCGGCAATCTTCTTAGAGTACATGTCCATACATCTTGAGATGTTGCTTGAATAACCATCACGGACCTTAATGTCCTTAAGTGTGGAGAGGAAGACTTCCTTATTGGCTCTTATCAGTGTGAATGAGGCTGGAGCAAACTTGTCATTCTCATCCGGCCATGCATCTTCACGTATTCCCATTGCCATCAGATCTTTCCTTGCTTGGAGATGGTCCTTGGATTTTCCGGACTCGTTCAATAGCGTGTACAAAACATTGTCACACACATTTTTTTCAATGTTCATGACATCAAGACAGTGGCGAAGCATATTAGATTTCCAGTAGGGGATCTTGAAGAAAATGCTCTTCTTTCGCCATTGTTGCATGTTATCCCCCTGGACTGGCCACGTCCCCTTCTGCCCCCAGGCAGAAGGCCATCTGTCTTCCTGAACTCTACGTGAAGATCTTCAAGCTGTTGAAGAACATCTGTGCCAGACAAAAACACAGGAGGATCTCTCATTTCCTGTGATCTGTTAAATCTAATCTTCTGCAACCGGAACCTATGACCTCCAGGAAGTAAACGCCGATGACCCATGAAGCACCACTTGCGACTGTGAGGAAGGAGGATCGAGTCTTGGTCAAAGTTGCAGTTAGGGCAAGCTCTACCCGTATGCACGTTCCAACTAGACAATGTGCCAAGTCCGGGGAAATCACTCATTGTCCACATCAACGACGCATGGAGTATGAAGAGCGTCTTACTGTAGTGTCATACGTCTCAACTACATTACTCCAAAGTCTCCCCCTTTTTGATGATGACAAAACATAAGTAAATCATATTCATTAAAGCACGTTTAGAACATATATCAGCATTAAACATAAAAGAATAATAATGCATGAATAGAGTATGTTCAGAGCAATCATTGAGATGAGAAATGTACATTTTTATCTTGAATTGCAAAAGGAAATACTACACATAAAGAATAAAACTGTTAATCATTCAGTTTATGTAAGATGCATATGAGAATGGTTTTAGGGAATGATTCAGGCTTTTTGGTTCAATCAGAATCAGAATCATCCTTCCAATTTGAGGTGTCTAACTCATAATCTCCAGACTCACTGCTTATTCTCCCAGAATCAGTTGAAGGTTCTTCCAGCAATTCAGGATCAATCTCAACCTCAACCTCAGACTTCTTCTTCTTAGCAGCAACTTTCTTCTTCTTTGGAGGAGAGGGAGGCACCAATGACAGAAGCTCATCCAATTTGGATGGTTGCTTTTGTTTCTTCTGAGGAGCCTTTGCTGTCTTTCCCTTCCCTTTTGGTGCTGCTTTCCTCTTTGATGACTTGGGGGCTGTCTTGGGTTTTTCAATTATAATCCCTTTAGATGCCCTGATTTTCTTTTCTAGGGGTTTTGGAGCAGATTTCTTGATCCTTATCTTCTTGGGAGCAGACTGGACCTTTAATGCTTTTTCTTTCCCACTAAGTTCCAGGGTCTGAGAGAAAGTCTGAATAGGATCTTTTTCTCTCTTTTTCAGCTTCTGCCCTTGCTGCATCTCTATCCTCTCTTTCCTTTAGAGATTGAGCAGATCTTTCTAAAAATTCTTCAACTTCCTCATGCAGCTCTTGTGCTTGCTGAAAATAATGAGGAAGTAGATTTACAGAAACTGGTTGATACTCCTCCTCATACAGTACCATGGCCATGCTCATATCTTCCTCTTGAACTTCATTATCAGGAGAACCATCAGGATTGATTGATGCATTGTCTTTCTCATCAGATGCATCCTCCACTTGGCCTTCTTCTGCCACATTTCTGTCCCTTTGTTTCTCCCCCTTTTTGTCATCATCATTGGCAGGGGTAGGTGAAGAGGGTTGGTCAGGAAGTTGGGAAGAGATGGGAGGAGAAGGAGGGTTTGTGATAGTGGTAGCGATGGAGGTTGGTTGAATTGGTGATGAAGTAAGATTGCTATCGCTAGGGATGGTTCTAGCGATAGGGGTTGCTTGTGGTGTTGGGACTTTGGTGGTTGAGGGTGAGGCTTGTGTTTGTGGGCTAGCGCTAGGGGAAGGATTAGCGGTAGGAGTTTCTGGGGGTGTTGTGATTTTGGTTTGAGGTGAAGGTGGACGTGTAGGTGGTTGGGCTTGAGAGTGGTGGTAAGGAGAAGGGCTGGGATGTTTGAATGTGGAAGGAGAGGGGTAATAAGAGAGATGAAGAGAAGGTGATTGTTGTGGAGAGGAATGAGAGGGTGAGTGAAAATGGAGAGGAGAATGATGATGTGATGAAATACCTTCTGATGGAGAAGTTGTTCCCCTTTGTTTGACATACTCAGGGACAAGACATAGATGCTCTTCCAGATTTTTCACCTGATTCTGTAGCTCTCGAATAGGCTTCATCAACTCTGCTTTTTGCACTTCCAAGGCCAAATTAAATTCGGCAGAGACCCTAAAGACAATTTCTTCCATTGCATTCTTGGAGAATATTGACTTTGATGTAACAGGAGCAGAAGGAGGTGACTCTTGTCTAAGATTATGCTGCTGTTGAGGAGAAGGAGTCCCTTGAGATTGAGTCTCTTCCTCAATAGGCTGAGACTGAGCTGATGTAGAGGGAACATGAGAGGCCTCAGAACCAGAGACAGCACCATTTGATTTAACAGGAATCCCCATTTTTCTCAGCGTAGAGATGGTAAGTTGTCTGCAATTTTTGTTGTCTCTTTCTCCTACAGATTTGATCTTTGAGAACTCGAGGAGATAAGACATGAGCTGAGGATATGGTAGAGGGGCTTTGGCAGATTTATCAGATAAGAATCGGTGAAGCTCTATTGATACCAACTGCCCTAGATTTAAAGGTACTTTTGAAATCAGATTGGGCAGCCAAGGGTTGTCTATCTTGGGAAAGCTACTAAAATTCCCTGCCTTGTGGGTCATTAATCTGGTATACACATAGTGCAGTATTCTGTTGACCACAGGCATGCTGGCTGGCTTATTGGAGGAGGTTTCATAAATTGCTGCAAGTTCTTCCTCGGAGTAGGGCTCAGGGGAGTACCACTTGTTATACTCCGCTTCAAATATTCCCAGGATTTTGTTAATAGCTAACCAGTTAAAGGAGATCCCCCTTCCTCTCACTGATGCCTCAAACACAACATTGATCAGCTCCTTTTTCTTATATTCTGGCTTGGCTATCATGCTCGAATAAAAAGACCTCAGTACTTCCTCATTGTAGACATTTTGAATACTGAGCCATCTTTTGTAGGGTAGAAGCCAGGCATCCAAGTCGAAACCATTCTGCTTGAAATATTCCAAATCCACCCAGACTGAAGTCCTATCTAGGGTTTTTTGTTTTGCGAAGACAGCGCTTGGAGCTTCAAGAGGTTCTTCTGAGTAAGGCAAGTCAGAGATAGTTCGCTTTTGACGTTTAGAACCTGATTCAACTACTTCTTTGGGGAAAGACACTTCTTTCTGAGATTTGGACCTCTTGCTAGCGGATTGAGAAGAGGGTTTAGCGTTAGAGGTAGCCTCAACATCACTCACACTTGGAACTTTGGTTCTGGCCATTTCTAGGTTTAGGGTTTTAGGGTTTTGAGAGAGAAGAAAATGCAGAGAGTATGCTCAGAGTGTTGGGAGTATAAGAGAATGAATGCAAGTGACTGCAAATGTGAATGACCTAATTTTATAGGTTTCAGAGATTACCATAAATGATGAGTACTCGCTGACGTTTCGCATTCTGAATCTTTTAAGTGACTTGCTATTGCTAGTAAGAGCAGCTATCGCTAGCAGACATGATCCCATGCTGAGCAAGTGACTTAGATTTCAGTCCACTTACTCCTTCCATCTATCGATAGCTGACTTTGCTATCGATAACGCTTTTGGCTAGCGATTACAATCTTTGCTCAAACAGCTTTTGCCCTACATACAACTAGCGATAGTGAAACTCACTATCGATGGATTAGTTTTGCAAAACTTAAGATTTAACATTCAAAGCAGATTCTATGAAGCAAGATGAATATTGATCATTCAAAGTGATGACCACAGTATATTTTTGACACTATTATGTATTTAGTAAGAAATCAAAATTTTGATGCGTAAGAGATTAGTTCATTGATTAAAATTGTGAGCATCAGATTCAGGTGTCTTATGATGAATCATAATTTGATGGTTTTTCATGTTCAATAATAATTTGTAAGAATGGAATTGATATCTGAGCCATGTCATTGATATAAATCTTATTCAAATGAAACCAATCAAGATCTAGAGAAGTATTTATCCAAAATAATATTAACAGAAAATGAAGAGTAGGGATAGAATTGCTCATTCAAGATTGAAGGAACTTTTCTTCAATGGATACTTGGAGTGGCCAGTTTCATCTCTGCATATGACAGCTAGAGCTTATTTTCTGTATAACGAGTAATGGCTTTGACATTCAATCTTCCAAGAGACTTGATTTGCACAATCCATCTTGAATACTTCAAATTCCTTTTTCTTAACTTCTTTTAGCTATTGATAATGCCTTTAGCTTACTGACGGAGATCTTTGCTTAAATACAACTCTGTTCAGCATAAGCTAGCGATAGTGCTTCTTACTATCGATTAGTAAATCCCTTAGATACTTGACAAGTTGTCCTGCCCACCCAAACTGTTCTGATATACTTAGCACCGGGTTGCAGAGATTTCTTTTGTGAAACAGAATTCAAGAATTTTCTTCTTGATGTATGAGGAATTCTGTTTCTCATGTTCTCCTCAAGATAATTGAATGGAACTTTGTGGTAGCTTATCCTTGAGGTTGAACTTGCTTTCCGCTACTTTTCATGATTTGAACCAGATGTTGCAGCAGTGACTTTTTCATGAGTTTTCCTTCTGAATGTAGATTCTATGAATTTCTCTCCTGAAGCATGAGAAACTCTTGGATTCTTCTTTGTTGCCTTTGTACCATGATGTCCATTTCTTTGAGAGCTAGTCTGCACAGATAAAGTACTAGATGGACAATTTGGTACCCATTTGTACTTGGGTCCTTCATTGTTAGCCTTGGACTTTACATGTCCTTTTGGTACCCAAACAAATTTATTTCTCACATTTGAATTTCTTCTAATATTACATGTGTGAGAAATATGACCAGATTTACTACAATAATGACATATAATAGAATGTTGTGCAATATGAGATTTTGTGCCACTATAGTGATGGTCAGAGAAGTGCAAACACAAATTGTTTTCATTCAAATGATCTTTCTTCCCAAAACATTTTTCAGCATGATTTAAAACCTTTTCAATTATTGAAATATGATCTGTGATAGGTAGTAAATCAGTTTTATGCAGATCAAGATTGTTTTTCTCAAAAACACAGGACTTGGAACTGTATACCATAGCTGTATCTTGAGCTCCAGAGAATGATTGATCAGACGCTGATTGCACCATATTTTTATACACTTTTCATTGATAAAATCAGTAGATTATTGCATGTTCTTGGGGTAATTGCACCTAATTAGGGTAATTTCTGGCTTTTGCACACTTTGTTGGAATTTATTCTAGTCAAGGGCAATTTGGGCATAGTTAGCATAAATTATTGTTAACCTATTTTCAAGAACATTTGATGCTACCTCTGGCTTGATTTTATTTGTAGATCATAGAAGAAACATGCCCAAATTAAGGAGACAAGTTGTAGCGAAGAATTCTGGACGGGGAAGAAGAAGGAAGCGAAAAGAGAAACAGAATCAATGTCACGCCGCGGCGAACTGACGGCGAGAAATACAAGAAAAGGCAGAACCAGTGTGAGTTCGCCGTGGGGTTCGCCGCGGCGAACTCACGGCGAACTCCCCAGCAAATTCCAGAACCAACGTGAGCTCGCCGTGGCTTTCGCCGCTGCGAGCCCACGGCGAAGTGCCCAGTATCTGCGAAATCTGACACGATTTTGGGGTCTCTGAGGGATTATAAATAGTTCCAAACACACGAAAATCGGGGGCAAGCTCCCTCAGGCACGAAACTCAGCCCCTCTCCTAGGGTTTCCCTTACATTCCTTCATTCCCCACTCATCTCCATCTCCATCTTCATCTTCTACCTTCTTCCACCCTCTTCTTCCATGGATTTTCGGATGGGGCTTCTTCTTGGGGCTCCTCTTGGAGTGTCTATGTTGGATTGAGGAGCTCTTCATCTCTTGAGGATGGGTTGATGGTGTCTCAAGCATGGGTTCTTCATTAGGGGAGTTTTTCTTTGTTCTAACATATGTATTTAGGATTCCTTCTATGTTTATTTGAACCTCTCTTGGAAGATGTTTGGATTTATGTATTGGATTGAGATTTTGGATATGTATGTGTATGAACCATATGTGTTTATTTTGGGCTTTGAACACTTGAGTTATGAATTCTTATCTACATTGTGGTTGTATGAAGTTAATTTCATTTTAGTGGTTGCTAGTGGACTTAATTGATTGCTTCCATTCATAATTATTGTGATTGCATTTTTATGAGAGCCACAAGTGTTTTGACTCAAAGTATTTCACACATCAAGTGGACTTTAACACTAACCCTAAGTAATGGCTATGAGAGTGGTTGCTTAATTAGTCATTGATTAGGGCTAGTGGACCCCTAGTGGTTGCTTGGGGATTTCTCTAACTAGACTTGATGAATTAAACCCCCAAATGATTTGAACCTATGTTTGTCACCTCACCTAGACTCAAGAGATCCATTCCATAAATTTCACTTCATCCATCCAACCATTCCACCTCATTAAAGAAAAGATAAAAAAATATTGTAGTTAGGCTCATTTTGCATATTTCATATTAAAACCCAACAAAACCCCTTTTTATACTTCATTTGCATGACATTTAGTTTCCTAGGTTAGTCATTAGGCTCCTTGAGAGACGATCCGGGATCACACCATTATAGTGCAATCCTTGGTTAAATAAATATTTTGCATTTAACCCCCAAGGCGATTAGGAAAAGGTTAAATCAGACGCGTTCAGGTAGAGCTCTTGGTAGTCATCCTTTTCTTGACCTTCTGTGTTGATTGAATCTTGGAAGGGCTCTATGATTTCTCCTTCTTCAATTTCAGCTTCCAATTGCTCATCAACCATAGATGTGCAACTTTGAAATTCAGATGAGCTGTCAAAACTTTCAGTTTCAACAAGATGATTAGTGATATACATAGATTCAAGTGTATCCTAGATATCTTTGGCATTAGAGCAAAATCTGATTTTCTGAAAATCTTTTTCAATTAAGCCTTTATGCAGAATTTGCATAGCTCTAATGTTTAAGGAAAACATCTTCTTGTCTTTTTCAGTCCAATCCCTTCTAGGTTTGAAATCAAAACCATTTTTAAAAACATTCCACATATAATAATTAAATGATTTTATAAAACTCTTCATCCTTGCTTTCCAAAACGAAAAATCAACATTTTCAAGGAGAGGTGGAATGGTATAATCAAAACCTTCAGAAAACAAGTTGTACCCAAAATCAGCCATGATCTTTTCACTTGAGATCGTTGGATCCTTTAAACAAGTGACCTGCTCTGATACCAATTGATAGTGCTGGCTGTCACCCAAGAGGGGGGTGAATTGGGTGATAGAAAAAAAACTTTTGATTCTATAATTAAAACACGAGCGATGTTACTCTTTGAGATCTTTTTAGGTTTATCACAGAGAGTATTTCAAAACATAAAATACACTGAAGAGTAAATAATTTTGATATGATGGAAACTAAGAGAGTTAAGGGAAGAGATAATGCCCACAGAGTTTATCCTGGTTCGGTCAACCCAGACCTACATCCAATCCTCAGGCTCCACCTGAGATTTCCACTACTATCTTGTTTAAACCGGGCACAAGAGAAGCCTACCACAGGTTTTACGAGCACAGGTTCACCTGCCAACCTTTACAGAGTTTTAGAGTCCTTCTAAACACTCCCCCTTACTACCTGTAAGGTAATATCCCTGTTCTAAAGCACCAAGCTTTTAGAACAACCTCAAACAGTAGAGGATTTCAACAATAAGGTTCACTCAATGAACAGATTGTGATAATCACTTAAGTACAGAGTAAAGTAGAATGAAATACAAATTTGAGTTTAGTAATTTGAACAATGGATGTGCTCTAATTCTTCTTTTCTAATGCGCTCGACTCATCATTTCTGGGCTTACTTGAATATGACTGTTACTCAGTGCAGAGCCTCTGATTTTCATTTCATATCCTCTTGTGTCGTGTGTTCGCTCTCTTCTTTTATTCTGAAATCTTCAAGTCTTTATATATGGTGATATACTTTTCTATCCGTTGGAGACTTGGAGAACTAGCCTTTGGAAATAAATACTATTCTTTAGCTAAATCAAATTTCAGATCTAGATTCACTATTCATGCGTAGGCTGGGCTAGGAGAGAGATAGACTGCGTTATGAACATCTTCAACTATTGTACTTGCATAGCAGCTTTTTCAGTAGCGCTAGCATGCTTTGCTATCGCTAATTGCATAGTATAATTTCTGCACTTGAGCTGTTAGCTAAACAATTTATTCATGAAATGCACAGCATATGCTATCGCAAGCCTAATCCATTAGTTCAATGTGATAGATAATATTTATATTAGCTAAGGATCTTCATAAAGCATTCTCTATCGATAGACATAAACATTATCGCTAGCTTATTCTTCTAGTTCAGAGTTCAGCATACTAGCTATGTCATCTTTATAAACAATCTTCTATCGATAGCTAGTCTCATTATCGCTAGATACTTGCTTGTTCATTAGCTAGAGGACACTTAGCTTGCTGAATATTCTTAGGTATCCTATTATCGATAGCTATGTCTGTTATCGCTAGCAACTGTGTTATCGCTATTTAACTCATTTGCTCTCAGGTACTAGCTATCTGAATATCTATTACTTGAAGTATATTGTTATCGATAGCTTAACCTGTTATCGCTAGCTGATTTCCTTTGTCCAGAGACTTGGTTCATCTTTCTGCTAGTTATTTACACATGTTCTTCAATGAACTTCTAGCAATAGGATATTTCTTAGCGATAGTGAATGACTTAGTGATAGGTACTAACTTTGATATTTCTAAGTCTTCACTTGCTATGGCTCTGTCTATTAGCGATAGGAATACTCTTAGCGATAGATATATCTTTATCTTAGTGTTCTGCTAAGTTTCCATTTGCTTTGAGCTTTTCATTAGCGACACTTTTTAGCGATAGTGATTTGTTACCTAACAGATTTTACTTGATTAATTCACAGGTAACTTACACTTATGTTTTCTATGGGTCATTCTTCATCAAAACTTAACATTCTAACACAAAGTTCCTTCAACTCCTGTATCAATGGTTGAAGGTAGACATCTATATTGTTTCTAAGAACTCTCTTCCCCGGAATAATCATCGAAAGAATGAATGAGCTCTGTTTCATACACATCCAAGGGGGAAAGTTGTACAATATCAATACCACAGGCCATATACTGTACGTAGTGCTAAGATTCCCAAACGGATTGAACCCATCTGATGCGAGAGCAAGGCGGACATTTCTCGGGTCACTGGCAAATTCTGGGAATTGATCATCAAACGTTTTCCAAGCCTCAGCATCCCTAGGATGTCTCAACTTCCCATCTATGTTGGGTTCTGATGAATGCCACCGCATGTGCTCATCTGTTTTGGATGACATATACAACCTCTGAAGTTACGGACTCAGGGGGAAATATCTGAGAATCTTTGGAGGCTTCTTGGTTGCTATTTGACCACTCTTTGCCTGTTTGTACCGAGACACATTACACCGCTTACATCTCTCCAACTCGGCATCATCTCCCCAATACAACATACAATCATTCGAGCAGGCATGGATTTTAGTGTAGTTCAATCCCAACTTGTTAATAGTCTTCTTTGCTTTGTAGAATGAAGGTGTGATTTCTTCCTGAGAGAATGCATCTCCCAATAATTCTAACACCATCGACATCCCCTTATCGTTGAAGCCACACAAGCACTTGATATGATAGAGCTTGACAAGAAATGATAGTTTCAAATATTTACTGCACCCTGAATAAATAATATTCTTAGTCTAAAACGAACGATTATGTGACAAAACTAGAAATGCAATGAGGTAGTTTTTAGTAGAACCTGGAAACAATGGTTTATCTGCTTCAATCATAAGGTCGAAAAAATTCTTTCCAGCTTCATTTCGAAAAAAACTCCGGGAGCGGTCCTTCAATGCCTTCTTGACTATCGATGCCGTCACCTTGCACCCTGAAAGCATCACGTACAACATCGTTAAATGGATCCACATGATCTTTGTCATCGTCGATCTGCATTCCAACCTGAGACGTTGTAGCAACAGCTTCACCACCATCATCCACTACTACAAAAGAGGGTTTTCACGCCACAAATTTGGGGCTTTTCACGTCACTTTTCAAGGGGACATAAATTCAAGTGACGTGGAAAATTGAACTTTTAACATCACACAAAAAACTGATGTGGAAAGTCAGATTTTTCAAGTCACAAATTACAAAAATTGTGACGTTGTTTTTCCAAAATTAGATGTTATTGATATGGAAGATCAGAGAAACCACGTCACATATTAGGTAATATGTGACATGGTTTCTCTAGAAACCACGTCACAAATAGCTATTGTGATGTCGTTTCTGGAGAAACCACGTCACACATTACCAATTTGTGAAGTGGTATCTTGAAACCACGTCACATATAGGGTAATATGTGACGTGGTTTCCAGTAACCTTGTCACACATTTGTAAATATGTGACGTGGTTGGGTTTTTTTTTTAAAAAAACGATGCTTTAATTAACTTCTTTTGGTTTCCCAATCTATATTTATTGCAAATGTCACAGAAATAGATATAATGCAGATCAACATTATACAATATTCACACAACATGTATACATAGCTATATTATAACTAAATCAAACTAAACATATATATACATACAAAAAATTCCATGTTTACACAACTAAGTATTTTGTGCAATGATCACTTTTTAACCAACCACAAATGAAAGAAAAAATTTAGTAATACGTTCACGAAGTGAATCAAGGTCTTTATCTTCAAATGAGTTGTTTCCATCATAAAACTGCAACAATAATGGATGCTATGATTAATGCAAAGTTAGATAAATAAATCATATATTTATGTACTGATTGTATCAAGCTATAGATAAGAATTTAATTTATACCTGTGTAAAGGATTCGGTACGATCACTCTCAATAATGTCACACATATACTTCATGACGTAATACCAACACTCCTTATTCGTCAGTTGCTGGGGGCACTTTATAAATCACAAGAAATAGTATAAATTAATAACAAAGTAAATAATATCTCAATTGACTAACATTGAAGGAATTTAAATTAAAAGTACTTACTTTAGGTCTTTGTGTCACGATGGCATTATCCATTTCATCGGTTTCTGCTGCAAAATGCCACTGTTGAATGCCCCTAAAATGGAACTAAAATTAGCACATATACATGAAAATAATTTATGTAGCCCATTACTAAATCATACCATTACTAATTCAATGACAACAACCACACAAAATCCATTGTAAATAACAGGGCAACAGCAACATTATGAGCATTAAAGACAAATATCCCAACACACCTATCAGCAAACGCAAAATCCATTTAACTAAGACTAGACCTTACAAAACAAGAGGTAAAATTGTACCAAATTTAATCGAAGTATGTAAGAGGAGGAATATGAATAAGAGGAGTGGCGGTGCCTGCGACATCAAAAGATTTTGCACAAAGAGCCCCAATTGTGGAGGTAGCACTAGCAATCTTTAAGAAGTTATCTCCTACATAATATCAACTTCAATCAGTGAAAAAAGCCAATATGGTTTTACATGAATAGAAGCCCGAGCAAGAAAAAAGGAAATGACACAGGAACATAGAACACATTTAATTACTTGTTGTGTTTCATTTTTTTCAAAGAAAGGAAAAGGGGACACCAATCAACAATTCATAAATTGTTGTACATCGAAACAAATAAGAATACCACAACATACAGGGCCCATTTATAGAAACCAGGAAAATTAGCACAATGCAGAGACAAACACCAGAATTCTAGAAACCCCACAATCCAATATGCAACAACAATTATATATTTCATTAGTCTTCCATTACAGACCCACTGAATCATCAGGCCGAAAAATAGAGCAGAACAAGACAGGAAAAATAGAGCAGAACAAGACAGGAAAAATTAAGAAAAATTAAGCTTGCGATAGCATCTGCTGTGCATTAAATGATTATTTGTTCAGCTAACAGCTTAAGTGCAGGATTTACTCTATGCAGTTAGCGATAGCAAATCATGCTAGCGTTACTGAAAAAGCTGCTGTGCAGGTACAGTTTGTACGGATGCTCAGAACGCTCAGTCTGCATCTCACTTAGCTCACTCTACGCAAGAGTAGTTGAAGCTAGAGCAGAAAGTTAACCCCGATGAAGAAACTGCATTAAATGCCAACGGCTATAAGCTCTCAACGACTAAATTCAAACGGCCTCTTGAAGATGAACGCTAGGGCAAAATCTGAGAAGAGATATAAATACAGAACTCGAGCATTTATGTAAAAGAGACGAAAAACGAGAATATTTCACGAACTCATTCATTGCTCTCTGTTTTCTGTATTAATTTTAGAGATTTATCTGTACTTAAGTGTTTATCACAATCAGTTCATTAAGTGAACATATTTATTGAAATCCTCTACTGTTTGAGGTTGTTGTGAAAGCTTGGTGCTTTAGAACAGGGATATTACCTTACAAGTAGTAAGGGGGAGTGTTTAGAGGGATTCTAAAACTCTGTAAAGGTTGACAGGTGAACCTGTGATGTAAAACCTGTGGTTAGTGGAACCCAACGAGGTGTTGGAGAACTGGACGTAGGCAGTGTTGGCCGAACCAGTATAGAGTCTTTGTTGCTTTAATTAGTTTGTTAATTTTTCGAGAGCACAATTCACCCCCCTCTTGTGCGCTTGCCATTCTCAATATTCACCTTCAAAACAGGGACTAAATTAGTTTCCTTCATTTACTCCATTTCATATTTTAAGTCACCCTAAACAAGGAATCATAGAAAATAGTCCACTAATCCCTCCCAAAATTTTGTTCTAAATCTTGATTAACCTCCAATTATAACCTGTAACCATACAAACCAACTTCAAATCGATGCTCAAAAATTCAATCATTCTATCCTCAATTAAGTCAGCATCTACCTACTGAGTTTTATCACAAACATGACATTAATAGGAAAATAAGACAGCATAATTTCTCTTGAACACATCTTACCCTTAAACTAATAGAATCAACCACAGAGCAACAATTCAAAAATAAACAAGCTCTGTAGAGCACAATAAACAAGAATTGAATTGAGAAGCCAGATTTCTTGACGATGAATAAAAGAGAGAACAAATAAATTGAGCATGTTTAGCAACGGTATAATAAGCCTTAAATGAATATGAGCTCTATACAGAGCATACACTAAAAAGAACTGTTAAAGCAGTACATCTTCTATTGAACACAACTTATTTTGGAACAACCAAGCTATGACAAATATATCAGGTAAAAATAAACAAGCTCTACAGAGCACAATAAACAAGCTTCAAAGTTCAGAAAGAAAAAGCAAGCAAGGAAAGATGAGCAAGGTACATGTACTAAATGCTGATAAAATTAAAGCTAAAAGGATCTATTTTCACTGAGTTTACAGAGGAAAGAGTCCACAAATCAGTTGCAAAAGCATGACCAGTAAAAATCACAGCGCCTAACTATAATCACAACTTCCAGAAATCAAAGCACCTAACTATAATCACAAGTTCCAGAAATCAAGTTTCAAAAATTGTTTCCAGAAATTCGGTCTGACACTTGAAGATAGATGAAGTTTAGCTCTTTGATTTTGAAGTTCCAGAAATCAGTTCCAGAAATCAAATCCCAGAAATCAGTTTCTCAAAGTATAATGCGAAAAAAAGAAGAAGAAGGGAAAAAGGGAAGAGAAAGCTCACCACAAATTATGAATCCAAACTTGCTGTACTTCCACTACTTCCTTCGGTAACGGCGACGGTGAGAATCAAAGAACAAACAGAGGAAGAAGTGGATCAAAGACAAGGCTCAGTAGTTCCACTCTCCCCTTCTCTCTCTTTCATTGCCGATTCGCTACTACACATAGAGGAAGAAGAGGATCAAGGAACGAAGGGGAAGGAAATGACAATGAATAGAAAGAATGGTTAAAAAATGGAAGATGAGAGTCACCTGAGTTCAAATCCGGTCCTACATGCATCAGCTGAGCCTTCCTCCATCGTGAAACGTTGCCGGTGACTGCTAGCTAGAACGAGAGAGAGCACGAAGAGAGTGAGGGGTTTTGAGGGAGCTTAGGGATCTATTTTGGGGGGAGCTGAGGGCAGGGGTGGTGAGCTGAGGGCGCGAATCAAAAAGTTTTCGAGGGGGTGGGGGTATGTGTGAGTGGATAAGAAACCACGTCACACTTAAAGTATGTGTGACGTGGTATCAAGAAACCACGTCACACATACTTTAAGTGTGACGTGGTTTCTGGAAACCACGTCACACATAATTATTATGTGTGACGTGATTTCTTTCAACATCACATATATTGTATGTATGTGACGTTGTTTCTCCCTCCGCCTCCAACTTATTTACAAAAATGTCACCGCATTTTTTCTATGTCAGTTTTTTATTTAACTAACGTTAATTAGTGACATGGAAAGGGTTTTTGTAGTAGTGATCATTGTTCTTGCCATGAATCCCCCAGAATATGTAATTGGATGAGAATTGTTTCACTATAAGATGCTCACGCACAACATTTCTGGGATGCCACTTTTTAAATTTACATTTCAGACAAGGACACAGTATCTAATTATCAACACCCGAGTGGTTGAAAGCAAAATCTAAGAAGTGGTCCACACCAGCCATATAGCGGGGGACGTCCGTGGCAAATTTATCCAAGATTTATCCATCATATGACTGAAGATATTATTAAAGAAGGGAAGATTTTAATAAGTTGAATGAAATGTGAAAATAAATAGGAAAGGATCAAGGGTTTATAAATGGAAATTTTGATGTTAGTAGCGGTTTAGAACCGCTACTAAATATGCCATGAAGATATTTTTTTGACCATTATTGGGAGCGTGTGGGGGGTGGAAAATAGTGTTTATTTAATTAGTAGCGGTTACGTGACCGCTACTAAAACCACCACTAACTCAATTAGACTGTTGGAACAATAACAAGTGGCATTTATGTGTGTATTAGATTAGTGGCGGTTCTGAACCACCACTAAGTGTTTTTTAAAGTTAGTGACGGTTCAGAACCACCAGTAAGTTTTTTTTTAATATTTTTACATGTTAGTAAAACCGCCACTAATGTTCTTTTTTTTCAGTTAAACCATTAATGTTAAATATATATATCTTTTTTTAAAATACCGTATGAGATAATAACAAATAACAAATGCTTATTTATTAGTCACGAAGAAACATTTTTTAGTTGTTAAAAAAATTATTATCCTAAGTGTTGAGTAAAAATTAAACAAGATCACAACAACTTACAAAATTATGCAATATTGAAATTAAGAAATGTTCATACAACAAAAATTCAAATAAACAAACATTTAAATATAAAAATGTTCAACTAAAGTCCTGAAATTAAGAAACATTCTAATAAAAAAAGACCCTAGAGCTACGCAGGAGGCTGATCATCGTCTTGATGCTCCGGAGAAAGGTTGCAACTAAAATTTATTGTCAATGGATTTATTGGTTACCTAATAGTTGTTATATCTGTTAGAGAAACCTATAAAAACAATATTATAGAGTCTAATACTCGTGTTAATACTTGTTTACATAACTTCACTTGCATTGAAATAATAAGCTACTTTAGCAGTATTATTTTATGAGTTCCTGCTGTAACACCCCAAAATTTGGATTAGTGATAATAGGGATTTATTGAAGGTTTTGGGGTGTCATTTAGAAATTAAAAAGTCTTATAAATAAATTTATTAGGTAAGGATGTATTTCTAATAATTTTAAGATTTATTTTCTTTATTAATTGAGGAAAAACTATTTTGAGGCCCAAATAAATTTATGGGTAAGAAAATATCTAATCTGATATGAGAACTAATTTTAGGAAATTAATTTTTCAGATAAGGACCAAACTGAAAATAATAGAAAGATTAAGAATAAGGACTAAATTGAAAAGAACAGAAGTTAAAAAGGGTAGAAACGCAATTATCTCCTTACCCCTTTATAAAATCATACCCTCCTTCCTTCCTTCCTCATTTTCCCGTCTCCCTTCTCTCTCTCTTCCTTCTTCAATTTCCTCTCATTCTCTCTGCTCTCTCCGTCTTCTCTCTGCCTGTTCAGCGATCTCCGCAGGTGACAGGAGCGTTTTTCGGCGACGGCGAGTCCCTAGTGTAGCATGCAACACCTGATTTGGCTTAGGGTGAGTTCTCTCTTCCCGTTTCTACCTCTATCTTCTCTGATTAGGGCCGATTTTGAGTGAGGATACGTTTTGGGGGTTTTGGTTTTTATGAGTTGTAATATGATTAAATCAAAGCTTGATGTTAGATTTTTATTTTCCCTGAAGAATCGAAGCATGCATGAGAGAATTTGACCGGATTTCTTCCTATAAGGGCTCGGGTTACTGTTCATCCTAGAAGGGAAGATGTAATTTCTGTCCTCATGCACCTAAAAGCTTTATTAAACTTCATTAGGAGTAAGATTAAGATAATATATTTGATTGCATGTTAATTTTTGGGGTTTTGAAATTGTTATCAATTTTGTTTACTCTCCCTCTGTTCGATTTTCTGCTCTGTTTGGTGCTGTCCGTATGGCTTTGTCTATTGATGACAAGATGAATATATAATCAGAATACGGTTGTGTATGTTACATTCTGTGAAATTTTGGGGTTTTTCAGTTAAAAAAAATTTGGGGTTTTGGAATTTCTGTCCTCTCTCTGTTTTGGTTCGGTTTTCTGGGATTAGGGAGACGTTGAGGGTAATGAAATAATGATGAAAGTACAATCAGGTTGATATAAAATTTTGTATGTTCAATTGTGCGTTGAAGGTGGATTATAGGAATAGAAATAAGTTCTTTAGCTCTAAGAATTGAATAAAGAGGTTGTAGGTTCTGTTTTGGAATTTTTACAAATTTCTGGTCCTTTCCTTCGTTTGGTTCGATTCTCTCTGTTGTTTGGTTTGTGATGAAAAATATAATGATAATAATTAATAGACGATTATGCATGTGGATTTTCGCTGAGTTCAGGATTGGGTTTCATGTGGTATGGGATGTTGGAGATTTTGGAATATGATGCTTTGTTTATTTCTGGCTGTGTCTCTCTTGGTAATCTAAGCTTAAATTTCTAAACTCATAGAAAATGCTGAAATGATTGAGGGTTTTATGTAAGAATGTGAGTATTTGTTGAAGACAATGAATTTGAAGTTGGAACTGATTTAGTTATGGCCTTAGGTATTTTGATTCCCCGATAATTCTGTAAGCTATCCAAAAACTAGGAAATTTTTATTTGAATCTAAGGTTTGGCTTTAATGCTTAAAGCTGTAAAAGTAAATATGAGATATCCTTTGGAAACTGTTAATGTATATAATGAGATAAAAGTTCAGTTTTTATTATTGATGTTAAAAGTTTTTAGTTGAATGATAATGCATAAAAAACATATTCCATTAGGTTGGTAAGGAATGAATTATGGTGCTTTGTGGGTTCTGTTTGAATCTGATTATTTAATCCAAAGAGGAGGTGCTCAAATTTTATGTGTATTTCATAGATATGTTTAAAGTTGGAGTAACTAATGAATTAGAATCAATTATAAATATGAAGATTTGTTTGAGTGTATTAAAGGAATTTAATTGGAGTATTATTGGTATTAAGGTTTGATTTGATTATTGTTTAAGGTTTCCAAATGTTGAACCAATTTATGGGATTTGTAAAATAAGGACTTACCGAGATCATTAATCATGAATGAAGTAAGAAACTATTTTTTGAAGATATTGTTTAATAGTATGTGAAACAGTGATTGGTTATAATTGGTGATTACATAGGATGATTTGAGAATTAACGCTAAATGCTACTGCTTAAGAGTTATAGTGTTGGTTAATTGATTTAATGTTTGAAATAAATTGTGGTTACAAGAAAGATATTTGAGAAAAGCTTGGATGCGAAAAGAATTCTTATAGATTCATAAGTCTATGCTTTGATGTTGAGAATGTGGAAAACTCAATGAAGTGGAATTTAGTATTTGATGATTATTGGAAGGATCAAAATGGTTATCTTGATGTGCTCTCCACGATTTAAGTATTGTGAGTTCAAATTGACGTAAATATAATAAGGTTTGAGTTTGAAAAGCCTCGCTCTGTTTGTGTTCTCAAGATTCTTGAGGATTAAATTAAAGAAGTAAAAACAAAATAAGATTAGTGTAGGGTTAGTTTAGAAACCTTAAATAAAGATTTAGGTTTGAAATTGTTGCTGAATTTATGTATTAAATAAATGGTTAAGGCCTTTAAATAATAGTTCTTATAGAAACTATTAGTCAAACATTGAGAATAAGAAATACTAATTGGAGTAAAGTAATTAAAAGTGATCTTTTAATATTGAATAATCAAGATAGTTATAGTAAATAATAATGATTCATAGATATAAATAGTGGGGTAGTCACAAGCATATTAGGATCCGAGAGAGACACATAGTATAAATATAGAAGTACATATATTAACTTACTCTTATTTTAATATGATATGTAGATAGGCTTTGATATTGGTATGAGTTCACCAAGACAGTGGAAAGTAAAGGATCTGGTTCAAGAAATAGCTCTGGTATTCAGGTAGTAGTTTAATTCATTATATAAAGTTTTATACATATAATTTTGTAAAATCTGTTGCAATAAATGATCATTATTCCTATTATGATATTGATGATATTTATGGAGTACTCCAAGGCCTAGGTGGGTCGCTCCCCCTTTGCCAGTTAAATTCCTATAACCGTGAGGGTTATTGAGTAGCTGTGAGGGCTACAGTTAAATTCCTATAACCGTGAGGGTTATTAAGTAGCTGTGAGGGCTACAATTAAATTCCTATAACCGTGAGGGTTATTGAGTAGCCGTGAGGGCTATGATTGGAAAATCCTGCAAGTATTGGTTTAAAAGGGATATATGCTTTCATTATATGCACATGTTTATGAAATTGATGTATATGTATATAGATAAGTGCACACATGATATGGAATAAACTGCTATTGAGATTTCCAATCTCATTGTTTTCCAAAATGTTTTCAGTATAGAGTAGCTAGCTGGGAAAGAAGTAAGGTAGTATGAAGGGGCATGAATGCCTGCTTTGTCTTGTACCCTGTAGGTAGTTACTTTAAGAACCTACTTGCCTGTGTATGTTATATGTTTAAATCATTAAGACAAGTGGGAAGCTTGTCTAGTAGATAATGTATAATTGTATGTGAATATATATGTCCTTAAGGATTAATAGAGCTACATACACATGTAAGAGGGTTATCAATCGAGATAACCCGCCAATATATTATTATAGTAAGAGAGGTGGAAATAGATAAATAGAACATAATCTAAAGAATATGTAAATATAATGTAAGGGGTTTGGCTCCCCAAGCGTTATAATTAGAGTTATTTTAATTGTTTTAATAACCACTCTATTTTATTGAAAGTTTAAAGATAACCCAATTTATCAGAAAATTTCATTTGAAAGAAAGGAAATTTGATTTAATACTTTAGAAAGAAAAAGTTTTAAATTTTTCGTATTTTTGGGCTTCCGGAATTAAAAAGTGGTTATAAATCAATTATGCTATAATATAGTAGTAAAAATTTAGGTGTTACACCTGCCCTTGCCATTATGTTATTTATTTGGGTTAAGGGTCAAAAATACACATGTGATTTTTGTCAAAAGTTCATCCAGCATCAAATATTATTTTTTGGATCAAAAATACACATGACCTTTCAAATTGGATCAAAAATACACATCTACGGTTAAATTAGGGTAAAAAATACACATGTGATTTTGTAAAAAGGTTTATCCAGCATCAAATGCTTTTTTCTGGAATATAACCCTAAATGTGGCTTTTGATCCAATTTCAAAACTCATGTGTATTTTTGGTCAAAAAAAAAAACATTTGGTGCTAGATGAACTTTTGACAAAATCATATGTATATTTTTTACCCTTAACCCTTTTATTTCTTAGTTCTTGTGATAAACACGGGCATAATACCTCTAGTGAGCTCCATGTCTTCCATGAGCTAGTTAATCAACTCAACATTCAGATCCATGGATTCAAGGTTTGTGATTATATTTAGGGTTAAAGATCATATTTACCCCTGAAGTGTGCAAGGTGTATAATATTTGCCCCTGAAGTATTTTTGGGTCTAAATATGCCCTCAAAGTATGAAAATGAATCAATTTCGCCATTTAATTGTTAAAATATTAATGGTCAATGTCCACTATTTAACAATCAACATGAGTTTTTTAATGGTAAATGTGAAATTGATCCATTTTCATACTTCGAGGGCACATTTGGACCCAAAAATACTTCAGGGGCAGATATGATACACCTTGCACACTTCAGGGACAAATATGACCTTTAACCTTTATATTTATATATCATGGTCAAAAATACAAAAGTGAACATTATGTTTAGTGATTTTTACATGTTCTAATTTATATTGATATGCATTAATTTATATTATTGGAACCGATTTTATTTGGTTTTACTTTTTTGTATGAATATATTTGGTTTTACATTACTCTAACGTCATTTGAACTATTAAATATTGCTAAATACTTATATAATACTTTTATGATCAGGATATACAAGCACATATAACCAAGATAAACAAGTCCATAGTTGCTGCCTGTACAGAAGCCAAAGACTATCACATATTGCCACCATTATATAAGGGACGGTGCCATGAGGTTGTTCATATCACTTGATTTCAAAATAATTGTTTTTCTATTTTGCTTGCAAAAATGAAAGAACCAAGAGCATGGAGATGTAATTTCTTTAAGTCAGGGGTAATGATCTTGTTGTCATTATTCTGACTTGGTCTTATGTTTACTTATAATTTACTTAGTTGTTATTTTTCTTTAAGTATGTAGTAGTTAACTTGTAGTATATAGTGGTTAATTAATTAGAATGCTGGCTTTAAATGTATTTGATCTTTGGATATATGGGTTTTTGGTGTATATGTAGTATGTAATTTTTGAACTGATGCAGACATTGGATAATATGAAAAAATTACAAGTATTTTTTTTACAAGAAAAACCTATTGCAGCGTTTTGCTGAGAAAGTTCTGAGATAAGTTAATTTTTTTTAAACAAAACACCCTATTGCGGCGCTTAGTGTAATAAGCGTCGTGACAGGTAGGCCTATCGCATCGCTTATTTAAAAAAGCTTCGCGATATGCCCACCTATCGCGGGGGGCTTTGTGTGTCATGATTAAGTCAAAAAAAGTGCCGCAATAAGGAACGGAGTGCAATAAGTCTTTTCACATTGTGATTGATAATTGCAATAAGTCTTACCATACATCCACATTGTTGTAATTGCAATAAGTCTTTTCTATATAGTAGCGTAACAACCGACAAATAATTTTCAAAAAATGAATGGCCACTGTTTGAACAAAAAACTGAATGCCCACTATTTGAACCAAAAAAATTCTCAAACACCATGGGACCACCAAATAAAAAAATTGCCTGTCAACCATGGGACCACCGATCGGGGTGTGGGACTATCGGATTTGGGTGTAGGGTTGGGGAAAAATTACTTAAAGCTTTGAAGAGAAGACAAACTAACCTTTTTGGAGCTTTCTAATCAAAGACAATCAAAGGCAAAAGAGGGTGTGGGGTCACCTGAGCAGGATTCAAAGTTTCAGGAGGTGAGGAAGGAATTTAAGCAGTAGAAGAGTTTCAGAAATTTCCTCTTTCGTCTCGGCGAGAAGGCCAATGGGAGCAACGATGGCAACGAGGATTTCGTCGTAGAAGGTTTCAACATCCAAATGCTTGTAGCGTTCAGGGTATTGTGACACCAAATGCGAAAGGATTTCTGGCATTCTTCGTTCTTAATTCGAGCTTCTATGAAGAAAATGCTTCAAGAATTTGTTTCCTTGGGTGAAAGGAGATGAACATGAAGACTCAGTGAAGCAAGAATGGATTTCTACAAGAAGAGGACCTCGACCATTGAGTGGCAAATGTAGTAGGGTTGACTTCGAGTTATTAGGGGAGTAATGGGGGTTGGGCCGCGGGATTTGACTCCATTTATTTTTTTTAAACCCTAATGTGGCATTTTACACGTAAAACACCGTGTTAGGGCATTATATTTTTTCAAATTATAAATAAGATATCACAAGGCATTTCTTTTATTAAACGCCGTGTTAGGATATATTTTTTTTTAAAAAAAATTGATCGATCTAATGTGAAGTTTTTTTAAACAAACGCTGTGTTAGATGAAATAATGTTTTTTGTTAAAATTATATATCAGAAATCCTAATGCGATGTAACTTCTATTAAATGCCGTGTTAGGTTATATATATTTTTTAAAAAAAAATTCATCTATAGCGGCATTTGTTTAAGAAAACTTCGCCTAGTAGGCTTTAGGAAATGCATTTTCTGTAGTAGTGATGTTAATAAACTTGTGAATGTAATTCTTTTTTATTTCTTTGAATACTGTTACTTTGGTTAATGATTGGTATTGTGAGATCTGAACATGTAGATGGAAACCAGCGCAAATCTGTGAAACATATAAAAAAGGGGAGAAGGTGTAAAAATGCCCATGTAGTTTGGTCCAAGGTGCACCCAACACCGCGAAGTTTTTTTTTTTTTTTTTTGTTTCAAAAATGCCTACGTAGTTTACCAAAATGGGTCAAAAGTGCCTATGCATCAATATACACTAGTGGAGTTAAGTTTTTCAAAGTTAGGGATAATAAAAGGTGCAAAAATACCCATGAAGTTTGGTTTGAGGTTTACCCAACACCGTGAAGTTTTTTTCCCTAAAAGTGCCTACATAGTTACCAAAATGGTTCCTTCAGTGCCTATTCTATTACTTTACACATGTTAAGCAGGATAAATACATAATAGGGGTGTGAATTTTGTATTTTAATAAAATATTTTTCAAAATTGTAAGTACAAAAGCAATTTTAAAAAACAGTTAGGAAAGTAATAGAGTATTGACATCTTAGGCAAATTTTGCACAACATTGGTTTGCATTCTCAAAGGCTTATATATATCCATTAATGAAGGAAGATTGAAGCAATTATAGAGAAAAAACAACGTTGGTTTGCATTCTCAAAGGCCTATATATATATATCTATTAATGAAGGAAGATTGAAGCATAAAATTACAGAGAAAAATTTAAGCTACAAGTATTTGCCTAGAATTTCGAATCTTCATACTCTATTCCTCTAAATTTCTGTGAGCTTAAGTGTTTATCATATACTCTATTTGATCTGCAAGCATGTGCCTAAGATTTCAATACTCTGTTTCTTTCTTATCTGTTTTTGAAAATTGATTTTGAACTTAAAGTGTTCAAAAATATTTTATTAAAATATCAAATTCACCCCTCTTGTGTATTTTCCGGCCGAACATGTTTAAAGTAACAGTGTAGGTATTGAGGGAACCATTTTTGTAACTACATCGGCACTTTTGGGCCAAAAAAATTCGCAGTATTGGGTGCACTTTAGACAGAACTTGATGGGTATTTTTGTACCTTTTATTTCCTAAACTTTGAAAAACTTAATACCACTAGTGTATATTGATGGTATAGGTACTTTTGACACATTTTGGTAACTATGTAGGCACTTTTGGGCCAAAAAAAACTTTGCGGTGTTGGGTGCACATTGGACCAAACTATATGGGTATTTTTGCACCTTCGCCTTATAGAAAAGTTACACTTTCAGTATCCGTTATTAACTATAAGAATGAACTTTGAAGGTGTCTAGCAAGAAACAACGTTCGTTATTACCTAATAACCGACATTGTAAGATGCATGTCAACTTCTGCTACTATAAATGACAAACGTTGACAATGTCTTTTAAGGTAAATCTATGTCCGTTATTATCTAATAACTGTGATCATAACGGACATTGAAAGTCTCCTATCAATGTCTCTTACAATTAACGACAGACGTTGAGAGGGGCTTTTTGAGGGATGTTTCACGTCTGTTATTAGATAATAACATGCGGACATAGAAAGTTACCTTTTAACATCCGTTGATGAATATACTTAGAAAGTCCTTTTCTCAACGTCTACCAGATTGATGTCCCATTCAGAATGGATGTGAAAACCTAAGGTAATGAACATGAAAAGTGCTTCCTATAATAGTTCTGAGTATATAAAAATTTTTCTCAGACTCCATCTCTCCTACCCATCGCTACTTGTTGACTCCTCTGTTGAGGAGGACAGAAAATGGGGATTTCTTTCTTGATAATGTACTTTCTTCTTCTTTTTTCTATGAACGTATCCGTCTCCCTAACTCTGACAAAATTATATTATATCAATGAAAAAACTCTCGTGTTTTGAATGATAATCATTGATCATGACATGTTGAAGGGGAAAAAATATTTGTTGATAGTTCATCGGCTTACCAACAAGGAATATCGGTTGCCAAAGCCTTTTTGGAAGAGCCTGGGGCAGATATAATGAGTTATTAAATCCGGTTATTAAAATTGCTAGTACTATATGTATTTTACTCACTTCGGCTGTCACTTATAATTGGAGGTTACAACAAGTGACTTCAATATTTCTTTCCTCAATAACGATCTTACAAAAGAAATCTTCATGGATCCACGCACTAACAATATTTGAGCATCTGTTTATACTTAAAACAGGTCAGCGTTAGTGTGTAAGTTTAAGAAGGCACTTTACGTCGGAACCATAAAAATTAGTTTTTAAAATATGATAATAAGAAATCATCTCTATTTTATACTCTATACCTATTAAAATAATCTTTTTTACTAAAACATATAAACTTTTAAAAAAAAATCAAATTTAGACCATACAAATAAGAAATATGAAGATCCAAATATGATTAACTCTCTCCACTAACCATTGTGCTTAATAGGAAAACCATTTTCAGTAGTTTATGTCTTCAAGCAAGCACCTAGTGACTTATTCTTAACTGATAGAGTAAAATACACTGACCTCCCTTCTATTTTACCATAATTACACAAACATTACCTCTATTTTGAAAACATACAGTTTAGTCAAATCTGTTAACACCGTTAGGAATATTCTGAAAATATTATAAAAATATAATTTCTAACTTTAATTAATACTTAATTTACTATTTTACCATTCATTTTAATAAATCCCTAAATTATATGAGAACAAAAAATTGTTTGGTTTCAAAAATTTCATTCACGGTAGATAATGTCAAATTAAGTAATTAAAACTTAATTACAAATTTTTTTAATAAACTTTTCATGATTAAATGTGTATAAAATTTGTAACAAAAATTATATTTTATATCGGGCACAATATATCTATTTAAGAATTTTGAATTAATTACCAAAAAAGAAATTTGAATTATAAATATAAATGAATTATATAATATCAAATTATTTTTATAATTTTTACTATATTATGAGTTAAACCATAATTGTAATGTGTTTTAGAAATTTAAAATAAATTAAATTATATTGTTTTATATATATTCAAAAATTTAAATGATGAAATTTTTTTATTTAAATAAAAATAAATAAATTTATTTAAAATTTTGAAAATATTTCTGTGTGCAGCAGAAAAAATGTGTGTGCGAGACTTATTTTTTATTTTATAAAATATATTTTTGATAATTATAAATTTTTAAATAATTATTATATTATTAAGGGGTATTTTGGTCCAAAAAAGTTTAAAAGTCAAATTTAACGGCTACCCAACGGTTTGGATAGATTGAAATAAAATCTCAAATATAAAATGAAGGTTTGTGTAACATATATCTTAATTTTGAGAGATGTTTATATACGTTTTCAACAAAGAGGGGAGGTTTATGTAATTAAAATAAAATAAAGGGGAGGTGAGTGTATTTTACTCTATATAATAATAGCGGACCACTTTCTAATCAATGTTATCGACATCACTTATTCCTTTTTTCTACACAACCTACACTACTTGTTAAAAGTGATTAGGGAGCTAACTAGCCAAGCTATGGTAAAACAAAATAAAATCAAATTTGATATTTGTAAAAAATAAAATAATAAAAAGTAATACACACATTGTTTTTCGGACGTTCCAATGGCGTTCATTCTGTCTTCATGTGCGTCTTATTGCTCATTTTCTTTGGGCCAATATTACTTGACATTGATTAGTTATTCGGAATAGGTTCTTCATGCACAGTGTTATGTGGAACTACAGTAGTCAGATATACACAAATTACAAAATTCACAGAGATGGTGATTTTTTATTGTTTTTTATAATTGCTTTTTTCATCGATACAAACATGTATTTGACACATTTTCCCAATTTCTTACAAAATATATCCAAAAATCTTGTAAAGAGTTCTCAATTAGGCCTTTGCAATTTTGTATAATTATATAAGATGTTAATAATTATAATTTTTTCTTTGTAATTAGCTAATGTTAATCTATAAAATTATTGGTTAATTAAATTTTTGTAACATTGCATAAAAATAATCAAAAGAAGTCACCCAAAAATTAAATATAATTAATATAAGAAGTTTTGTTGAACTTTCCTACAATAGGCTAGTCGATCACGTAACTCTCTCACATACGTCGTTTTCATAAACCTTTTTAATAACCAGACTTCTCAAATCAATGGGCGTCATATATGATAATACTAATAATAATTCCATTAAGGACCAATGACATATCATAAAATAATATATATATATATATATATATATATATATATGTACTTCTATGACTTATTCCAAGATGCGTTTGTATGTATCTTTCGATTGACTTGTTGACTTGAGCAATATAAGAAAGAAGCCAAAGATGTCCTTTATTTGTATCAACAAAACTAGCTAGCAGCCCAAAATCGCATCCTAAAAGCCTCTTCCTCTCTCATTCCATGATGATAATAATCATTATTTCAATTGCTCTTCTTTCTTCTCTTATTTTGTTATTCTCATTATTACAATAACTTGTTAGTATCAATCTTTAAAATAATTGGTTAAAATTTTCTAGCATTGTATGAAAATAACAAAAAAGACTCATTAAAAATTAAATATAGTAATATATTGGAAATTATGTTGACCTTTCCTACACTACACTTGTCGGCCACGTAACTCATCTCACCACATCCGTCGTTTTCTCAAATCAATTGCAGCAAACTATAATTAATTAATAATAACTCACTAAGGTTGATACGGGGGAAATTAAAATAACAGATAACTATCTTATGAATTTCAAAATCTCACATAAATGATTTGTAATTGTTATCGTTACTCAACTAATGAATACAGTTACTAAACTAATTAAAATCTTTTATATGTAATTTTGAAATTCATAAGGTAGTCATATATCATTTTCCTTTGATATGATGGAAGTGGAATAGAGGGGATGAAAAATTTCAATAAGTTTAATTTAAAAATTGGAGAAGTGGGATTAAAATGTTTTTAGTTAATTTACTTACATATTCTCTATTATATTGAAATTTTTTAACTCCATTTCTTTCTTTCTTTTTAATCAAACTCATTAAAAATTTTCTCCAGTTCCCTTTATTTACCTCATGCCATGCCCTCGTTCCTCTCCCATTCATCAACATATATATCGTATAAAATCACTCATTCCAAGACGCGTTTGTATGTATTGACTTGTTGACTTGAGCAATATAAGAAAGAAGCCGAAGATGCCCTTGATTTGTATCAACAAAACTAGCTAGCAGCCCAAACTCTCATCCTAAAAGTTTATTCCTCTCCTATTCCTTGATGACAATAATCATTATTTCTATCACTCTTCTGCTTTCTTTCCTCTCTCATTTTATCATCCTCACGACTTCACAGCAAGACTTCATATACCATTTGTGTTACAATAATGTCGGTAATTACACAAACACAAGTTCCTATGACACAAATCTAAGCACCCTTCTTTCCAATCTCACTTCCGACCAAAAAGTTGACTATGGCTATTACACTTCCTCTGAAGGCCAAAACCCAAGTGATAGAGTAAATGCTCTTGGACTATGTAGAGGAGATGTTAAGCCAGATTCTTGTCGTGGTTGCCTAAACAATGCCACGATCCTTCTACGAAAGCTATGTCCAAATCAGAAGGAAGCGTACGGGTACAACGACGGCTGCATTTTACGATACGCTAATCGATCCATGGCTGGGATAAACCAAGAGCCAGATTTTTCAATCTACATGTGTAACAAAAATAATGCTACAGATAATAATTACAATGAAGTGCTTGATGGTCTTATGAGAAGGTTGAGAAGCAAAGCCGCTGCCGGTGATGGTCGCCGGAAGTTCGCGGCGGGGACGGCCACGGCTTTGTTTCAAACTATATATGGTCTTGCTCAGTGCATGCCTGATTTGTCTGAGCAAGATTGTGATGACTGCTTGGAAAAGTCAATTTCGAGTATTCCCTCTCTTTGTAAGAACAGGATTGGTGGGAGGATTATCAAACTGAGTTGCAATATTAGATATGAGAATTATCGCTTCTATGATATTGAAGTTGTTGATTCATTATCTTCATCCCCTCCTACTGCTTCACCATCATCCAACACATCTTCCTCACAAGGTACTTCTTCGTTACCTTTTTTATATAGAGAATATTTTTTATAAAAAAAAAATATGGAGAATATTTTTGTATGCATTTTATTAGAAATTATTTTATCCACGATCCGAATCTAATGATGCTCATTAGATTGAATGCTAGATAACTAAAACTTTTAACATGGTATTGACATCCTATATCCAAATCATTTGATCGTACTAGTGATACCTTACGAGTTTGGTCAATAATTTTAGATTGATCGATTAGATTAGATTTGTGATTGAATAACTATGTTTTAATCATTTGTGCTTGACTTGTATTTCAATAACTATGTTTCAATTATTTGTGATTTATATACGAATGTTATATTTAGTTGAACATATTAATGTCTTTTTAATTTACATATTACTCATTTCAGAATTATATATGTATATTTTTTGTTATTTAATTATATTATATTTTATTAATTTTGAATGGATTGATTTTAATTTAATCACATTGGGCCACTAATTCTTGAACCACGGTATTGACCGATTTAATGACGTTCAGGATTTTTAATATATTTTATAAATAATAATTAATATATTTTACAAATTATAAATAATATAATATATTATAAGGAAAATTGCTTAAAAGTATCAAATTAAAAATCTAGTAAATGATGAGCACCTGAATTTAAATACTATAGTATATAATACCTTTTAAAGTATTGGTATTTTCTATTTATACGTATAAAAATATGCCATGTCCTTATTATCATACTTTTTCCGTTTCTCAAGATAAGATCTAGTTGACTTTTTTTTTTTTTGAGAAATTAAGGAAGCTAAATGAGTCATTTAATCATAACATATTTCATGTGTTATTAGATAATATGATAGTTTATCAGTCGAATAGGCTAATTTAGAGAAAAATTCAAGTAAATCATTTATAAATAACTTATTTAACTTTTTTATCTCTAAAAAAGTCAATTAGATCCTATATTTATGAGCGGGTATTAACATTCCAAAACTGATTCTTTAAAGGAAAATTTCCTTTAGTCTGGGTGAGCATGTAAGTATATATAAGCATGAAGCCTGGGATGAAACCACGGTTGAATGCATGTGGTTGTTGGTAAGAATTGGGAGAAAAATACGTTGGGGGAAAAATAGTGTTAATTTGTTTGCAAGTAAAGCAACCTACTTTACGAAAAAAAATGCAAATGTAGGGGGCAATCACATGCTGAATAGTACTCTCACAGATTCGTTGTAAATGCATGGAGCCTCCGCTTTTGACTTTTGGTTAAAGCACTAAATTTATATACTAATTTTTTATCTGATCATCATCACACGCTAAATAGTACTCATCCCATATTTATTGGTGCATTAGGCAGTTTTTGAAAAGTAAAAGAAAAAGAAAATAATATAAGCAAGTGTGCATCAAAATATTAATAGATTATTTTAAAGTCTGATTTTTATTTTTAGTTTATTTGAATTTAAACTATTAAAAATATAAATTTTCAAAGTAGGCAATATTAAGTATAATATGAGTGCGCATCATTTAATTTGGATAAAGTTTTTCATTTTATTCGTTCTTTTTAATTGATTTTATTTTGTAAGGAACCCTCATCCTTCCCGTACCATTAACTGGATTTGGATTCCCTCCAGTAAAGGAGTTAAGTAGATTTTTAATTTATTTAAATTTAAGCTATTATAAATACAAATTTTCAAAGTAGGCAATATTAAGTATAATATGAGTGCGCATCATTTAATTTGGATAAAATTTTCACTTTATTCGTTCTTTTTAATTGATTTCATTTTGTAAGGCAAAAAAAAAAAAAAATGATTTCACTTTGTAGGGAGCCCTCAACCTTCCCGTATCATTAATTGGATTTGGATTCCCTCTATAAACTGATCATGAGTAAAGGAGTTAAGTGGTTGTTTCATAAGAGTGAAATGGAGAAGAGTAAAGTGTAGGAAAATTTTAATGACGTAGATTTCTGTAAAAATATGAGAAGTGAGGCAAGAAATGAGAAAAGGGAATTAAAGCCGTCCTGCCTTTAATTTATCATATAACACCCAAAATCGCATCTTATAAAGCTTCTTCCTCTTTCATTCCTTGATGACAAGAATCATTATTCCCTTTACTCTTCTTTCTTTCTTCTCTCATTTTATCTTGGGAAAATTAGGGAGAGGGACCAAGAAAAAAAATTAATTACTGCTAAGGACCATTTAAAAAATAATTATTTAGAAAGACCAAAAAATAAAATAAATATTTTAATTACCAAATTAACCTCCCTATATCTTCTCACATATTGGCTCTCCCCACCACTTTCTAACTCTCTCTCCCCCTTCTCTTTTGCTCTCTACAAACTGAAATTTAATTAATAAATTAAAAAATTATTTCATTTCATTATATTTGTTATAGGGATATTTAAAAATCAAAATGTAAGTATTTATTTTACCCAAACAATTTTAATGCAATCAATTAGGAGGACCACAACAATATCATTAATTTTTTTAATTCAAATTACAAAATTGATTAAACTCATTTATTTACTGCTGTACACTGATGTGTGCTTGTAAATCAATATTAAAATTATTTGATTACAATATTATTAATATCTTTTATTTATTTCTTTTAACCAATTTAATAAGGTTTACATGAGAGAAGGAGAAAGTAGAGAGAGAAAGTTAATTGGTTAAAGAATAAACAGTTGAGATATAGAGAAAAAAATATATGGAGGGTTAAGTAATTTAAAATATTTATTTTATTTTTTGGTCTTTCTAAATAATTATTTTTTAAAAGGTCTTTAGGAGTAATTAATATTTTTCCTTGGTCTCTATCCATAATTTTCCCTTTTTTCTTTCTCATTACCGCACAGCAAGACCTCATATATCGCGCTCGTGTGTGTGTGCGTGCGTGTGTGTGTGTGTGTGTGTAGATGGTATTGGTAACCTCATAACCATAAGTGCCGATGACAAATCTTAAGGCCCAAAAGATTCTGGACTACATATGAGTCTTTGAGGCTCAAAATCAAATTAACTTTGTACAGAAAAATAACTCTGGCTGAAAAAAGGGTGTGTGTATATTTATATATATATGAATAGATATATCCCAGCTTATATATTTTCGTATGCAGTGTTTCTATTTTTTCTATTTTGTGCTGTAAATTTTCGCATGTACGTAGAGTTGCAACTTATCTGTGAGCACTTGTAAATTATTGACCTGTAAATTTCAATATGTACATTTTTTATTTGTTCTATTCACTGTTGTAAATTTTTAAATGTACTATAACTTATCAGTGAGCACCTGTAAATTTAGTTGTAAATTTGTGTATATAGACATACATACATAGTTGTTACTTTTCTATTACTAGTTGTATTTCCATAGGTAATATTTTTTGTTTTATAACTTAATTTCACTTTGGGTGTGTCACAGACTGATATGAAGTTTTATAATCTTATGGGCCTTCTTAATAAAGTGCCATGTGTGGGACTTTAATTTAATGAAAAAATTGCCTAATTTCTGTATTTTTTCCATGGGATGGCAGGAACTGCTGGCTCATCAAAAGGTACGTCTTCCAGAGAAGGTATTTTGAACATTCCTCTTTCTAAATTAATAAAATCACTTTCTTTTTCTTTTGGCCAAATAAACAATTGTTAGATTATATATGAATTTTGCTTTTGCGTGCGATCGTCTAGTCTGTATATTGTCAATAAATATGTTCATCAGCTTCTGATCTTTTGTAGGGAATCGTAACAAATCAAAAACAGTAATAATCGTAGCGGTGTCTATTGGAGCTTTTATCGCAATCCTTGTTCTTGTGGGCATCTATTTTATGGTTCGAAAATCGAAGAAAACCATTGAAAGTAAGTTTTTTTCCCCTTTTTGTTTTTTACCAACACTGAAAGTAAGTCAAAATAATGTTTTTCACGCCTAAACAAGAAAAATTGCAAACATTGTTAACTATAACTTCAAATTGAACCATTTTCAAACTTACCCTTATTTAATATACAATATACTCATGAAAATAAAGTAACATAATAATAAATGAAGAATATAATTATACATTCATAATAAAAGATTTTTCAATCTGCCCTGTAAATTTGATCAAAACAAACTCTAGCTCCCACTATAAATGGGACCATAGGAGTATGATAGTGAATTTTTTAGTCAAAATAAAAGCTAGAATTTTTTTAAAACTAATTCCCAACAAAACAAGAAAGTAGCTAAAAGAATTTGCAGACATGTTTAATCTCATTAGAGATAATCTTTTGTTTGATCTTTTTCTCAGTTGATCAACCGGAGGCAGAGGATGAAGATGAAATTAAACCAATCGAGTCACTGCAATTCAATTTTAACACCATAAGACTAGCTACAGATAACTTCTCTATTGCAAATAAGCTTGGGCAAGGAGGGTTTGGATCAGTATATAAGGTAAATAACTTTATTGTTATGTTGAAAACCGTATCAAAATGTTTGTATGTACATATATATATATGGTCTGGTATTATTTAAATAAGTACATGCAATAACTATAAAAATATGCAGGGTAGGCTTCCAAATGGTGAAGACATTGCTGTCAAAAGGTTGTCCATGGATTCTGGGCAAGGAGATTCAGAATTTAAAAATGAAGTGCTCTTGGTGGCTAAACTCCAACATCGCAATTTAGTGAGATTACTTGGCTTCTCCTTAGAAAAAAAAGAAAGGCTTTTGGTCTATGAGTTTCTTCCCAACAGAAGTCTGGATTACTTATTGTTCGGTGAGTTATAGGATGATGTATCAATTCTCTCATTTATATTTGAAGAAAATCCTGATGCAAATTGTAGACACATGTTTCAATGAATCATGTCATGGACTCATAGATTAAAAAATATTGCAGATTCAAGTGAACGCGTTCATTTGAACTGGGTAATGCGCTATAAAATCATTGGAGGCATTGCTCGTGGCCTTCTTTATCTTCATGAAGATTCAAGATTGCGTATTATTCATCGTGATCTCAAAGCAAGTAATATCCTTTTAGATGAAGAGTTAAATCCTAAAATATCAGATTTCGGTATGGCAAGGCTATTTGTTGTAGACCAAACTCAAAGCAATACAAGCAGAATTGTTGGAACTTAGTAAGTACTGCTAGCCGTATTGTCAATTGATATTCACAATCTCGATCATACTTAAAATGTCTAATTAAGCTTATTATTCTTCACATTTAGTGGATATATGCCACCGGAATATGCAATGCATGGACAATTCTCTGTAAAATCAGATGTTTTCAGTTTTGGCGTATTGGTTCTAGAGATTTTAAGTGGCAAAAAGAACAACAGTGTCTTTGACCAAGAGAATGCCCATGATCTATTAAGCTTTGTAAGTACTTTTCTTTTTACACTTGCATATGTATTTGTCATCTTTCATAACTATGTATAATTATGAAGTGCTTAAAGTTGCATCCAGCACCTTGATGTTATTCTTCAGTTGCATCCAGTATCTTGATGCTATTCTTCAATTGCATCCAGCATTCTAAACTTATTTATTGTCCACCTAGCATTCTGAAGCTATTTTTCTAGTCGTTCAAATACAAGAATATTTTTTTATTGTATATCAAGCATCTTGAACTATGAATAACATAAGGTGTTGGATGCAATTCGTAGAAACATCATGAGGTGCTATATGTACTAGGAAAATAACATCAATGTGCTGTGCTGGATACCATTGAGAAATATCATCAAGGTGTTGGATACTGCTTTATCCTTAAAATATTATGATATCATTCATGACCAGCTAACATGTAGTTGTATGGTAGCTTAGGGTTGAATATTGTTTCTTATTGATGAGGAACATCTTTCAGGCATGGAAAAATTGGAGGGAAGGGACGGCTTTCAATTTAGTAGATCCTATATTAAACAATAATGGTTCAAAAAATGAAATAATAAGATGCATCCACATTGGACTATTATGTGTCCAAGAAAATGTAGCTGACAGGCCAACCATGGCTCAAGTTGTACTGATGCTCAATAGCTACTCTTCCTCTCTCCCATTACCATCAAGGCCTCCTCTTTTGGTGAATACCAGTGGTTCTTCTGAGACACATTTGAGGGAGTCCAACTCATCAGAGGCAACAAGATCAAGTGAACGGAAAAGCAACTCTATTCAAGAATCAGTAAATGAGGCCTCAATTACTGAGCTATACCCACGTTAAATTATCAAAATGTCTTAATGACAAGTAAGAAACATGAACTTGTACTAAACATGAACTTCTTTTAGGCCTCAATTGTATCCTGTGACATTATTGCTGGTTACTTCCCTTTCTTGGAATCTTTAATAATTCCCCCATTTTATTAGCCGTTTGCTAAATTGAACAAAAAACAGAAGGCTGAAGTTTTGCACACATGGTATTGTTGAAATTGAATATTAGGCAAATAGGGTTAAATAGAGGTTGTTCATTGTTTAGGACTTGATTCGGGAAAATAAACATGGCTTGTTGGATTTACTACTTAAGAAGAAAACCTTATGGAAGTAGGAATGAAATTTGTTGATGCTAGCATTGAGTGAGATTATAGAAAGAGTTAATTATTTTTCTTCGTAAACAGAGTGAGATTATAAAATGAGTTAATAATTTTTCTGCATTGAAACTTCGAGAAGAATTGAAATTAATAAGATACACACAAACAATAATGTTGGAAGAACATTGTTGGGTGGTTTCAATGGTTTAATCTGTTTATTTTTATACTAATACACTATAATGTAAATATGTGTTCATGGAAATATTTGAGAAGAAAATTTGTCAAATTGAGTTTATGATAATTTTGTCAAGATTAAATGGTTTGGTATTGCATGTTCAAATGCTGTATAACAATAACAACAAAGCCTTATTCTACTAGGTGTGGTTGGCTACATGGATCATACAATACTATTTTGCTCTATCAAAAACCATATTTCGTGATAAATTGTTGATCAAAAGAACTCATTTGATAACTTCGTTAAGAGTTGCATGTTCAAATGTTGTATTTGGAAAATAAGTTGCAACTGAAGATTAATAAAAAAAATTGATCATTCAAATTGCTTTATTTCATTAGTCTATATATATAAGTCTTTTGAGAAAAGAAGCTAGAAAAATGGTAAATCTTACAAAATTCGTTAAATGAATGTGTGGTCATATAAGAAAAAATAATATTGGCAATGACCTTATACGATGAAGAGTTGGTATATTATCTATTGAGGAGAAATTGGTAGAAAATCATTTGATGTGGTTTGGACAAGTTTAAAGAAAGTCTAGTAGAGTCTGTTATATGAATGTGTTACATGAATGTGTAGTCATACAAGAAAAGATAATATTGGCAATGACCTTATACGATCAAGAGTTGGTATATTATCTATTGTGGTTTGACCTTATACCTGTGAGGATGGTTGATCAAGTAGTATGGAATCTGTTAAATGGAGATGTTGAAAAGGCTAGATGGAATAATTATGTCATCCATAGGTGAGAGCTACATAATGATAAACCTTGTCGTGAGGTTACCAAAAATTACTAGAAAAAAAACTCTATAGAATAGTGAGTCCAACCTAGGTCATTTCCTCATCTTCTTCGCAAGACGTGTTATCTAATTGCAAAGTTTTCACAAGTTGAAACAAAGATTCATTTCATATTCAAAGCTTTCTAATCCTATCTAATTCTTTTTCAGATTTTCTTTTAGATGAATGGAATTATGAAAACTGCAAAATATAGATGAAAGAAATATCAATTATGATGAAGAATTCCTCCTTTTTGTATCCACTAGATCTTCATTGCCTCTTAAATTGACTTAGAGTTCTCTAGGTTTGCAAAATTGGTGCCTCTTCACTATGAACATGAATGCACTAAGTAAGCAACTCTAATTCATCATGAAGCAACACAAGAATTGATTCAAATCGCATGCATCAAGCAAATAGTCTTCAACGATCCTATAAATCATTTATCGTAATTTCAAAACCTAAACAACTAGATAGGTGTATGAAATCAAAGATTACAAGGTATTAAGCATTGACATAAGCAACTATCAATCTGAAATCAATCCACAAGTCATCTTTCAAATATGGAAAATTCAGAACAATACTCATGTTCTTAACAATCTCTACATGAAATCCACTAGATATACATATAGAAACTAAGAATAAAATAAAAGATGATTGAGAACTCCCTTTGCAACAAATAGAGGCCTAGACCTAGCTTCAACTCAAGGAGAAATTCACAAACCGGTTCAGCTTCTCATGGATGAAAATTGACACTCAAGCTAATTTCAAAATTGATTCAATCGATAATGAAAAACTCGAAGGAATGGTGAAGACTGAGAGATGGCAGAAAATGGTGGGAGAAATGGGATAAAAGAAAATGGAATGTCAATGGAAGTGAAGGAATAATTGTCTTCTCTTGTGAATTCGATTATATATCTCTCAAAAGTCTCTCAATACACTCCAAATAACAACCTCTCTATGCATCTGGACTGAATCTTGTATCTCATTCAGCTTCTTTGTCTTGCGCCGGCAAAAGCTTCTCAAGCCCTAAGTGTCGAAGAAGACCTCCTCCAATTCAATGAATCTGGACCGAGTATGAACTCCTCCCAATGTTCCTCTCCCTTCTCCAGCCAATTACCGTTGGTTACTCTAACTAATCACGTGGCTTTGCTGGCACTCAGAATTTAGCCCTTTCTCTCTCAATGAAAACCCTCTCTTCGTTCACTCGAAACCTTCATCTCCTTTAGCTCGATCTTGCTTGTTCAGAAGACTCTCTCACATGTTTATTGTAACACCTACTTCTAGGAATCATTCACAAGCTTAATAATCATTGGGAATCATATTCAAGCTCATATGGGACTTAGAACATCAAAACCACAAACTTTTAAAACTTTTCTTTATTTATGGAAAAATGCTGAAAATGCGGAACTTTTCCAGCAACTTTGAAAAAACATAACTAATTGTAGACAAATGGTTTTGACTTGGTTCGAGTCTAAAATTAAAGCTTGAAGAATCCTCTATATGGGAAAAATATCAAACATAACATGCATCAACCCAGGTGATACAGATATTTGATTTTCCCAACCTGCCTTCGTTTTCACACCCAGAAATTTTGTCCTTCTTGTGTGATTTTTAGTTTAAGTTACATTGCTCCGATTTACTTCGTTTTTGGGTTTCCAGAAAGCCCTATATGTCTAGTATTTTATATAAAAATATCAAATCTAAAGGCATTAATTTGATATCTCGAATAATATCATCAATAAACATTGCACAGAATGGAACCCAAAAAACAGCATTTCATTTGCATGAATTAAAACTTGTTCTTGATGGTCAAGAATGACCATATACATACATAAATCCAAAAGGGAAACATAATAACAACATAATCCAAGGCATCCCAACAATATTACATATTTATCATGAGTTCAAAGATGCACAACAAAACAAAGAGCATAATCTTCATCTTGACTAAGCTAGCTTCTTCTCTTTCTCCTTGGATGAGCTTGCTCCTAAAATGGTTTAGATTTGGGGGTGATATTTTGGGAAAAATCTCAGCAGCACAATACTCAACAAACAACCATGCAAGTTTAACATTGGACAAGATATGGTAATACCAATAACTTATACATGTGAGCATTTATGTGCTTGAATAATAACATATGGCCATAGCATTATAAGAAACACATAATCACTTCAAACATGATTCATCAAGGCAGCCAAATACCACATCACAATATTGAAACAATTCTGGAAATGTAAGAGAGTAAGTACTACCTTAGAGCTTTACAACCTCTCTTGGAGTCCCAACCTTCAAAGCTCCTCAAGAACACTCTAGAACACTCAAGAACACTCCTTTTTCTCTCACTTTCTTTGGGGCTACAAATTTTGGTGTGAAGAATGGGATGGAAGGGGTCCTATTTATAGGGAAATGAGAGCAAGGATCACCCCAAGCCACCTCACACAATGTCCAATAGAATTGAGATTTCTCTTACCACTCTTATCCTATCTTAGACTAGCCAACTCTAATGCACCACTCATGCATTTCCTTTTCTTTTCTTGCTTTTATTTCCTTTCATTTTCTTTTCTCTCTTCTTCATAATGACCACTTTTTACCCCTAGTAAGTGGCACCATTTGTCCATTTTGACCCTAAAGCCTAATATCTTATTTTTACTAATTCCGCAATTTTCTTGGAGTTCATTGGTGGAGCTATTTTTTATTCTTTCTTTGCCTCCCTTTTCCATTCCATGCATCACTTGTGGCCAATTAGGGAAGGAAGAGACACTTCTTTCTCTTATCATGCATTAAGAAAGGTGACATCACTCACAAGAATCTTTTAGGCTTGCATGTCTTTTCAATTGTCGCTTATTTTCTTATTTCTTTTTCTTTTACCCTTTGCATGCATTTCCATTGGCTCTCTTACTTTATCTTATTTCCTATTTTTATCTTATTAACTCGAATGGTAAAGTCGAAGCCTGTCTAGCTCGCAACACATGCTATGTCCCTCAGAAAGTTGAAGTGAAGCTTGATTCTTGCAATAGTCAATAGACTTGATCTCTAATGGTCCTACCCACCGGGCTCTCTCACCAAAATCCGCATCTCTAGACTGAGCGATATGGAACCAAACGAAATCGGAGACCTTGAGTGGGACTTCTTCCACAGGATCCGGAAGAAACGGGTCTTCATAGTTCGGTGCATCCAAAACATCCAATCGAGCTAGGATGGGAGAAAGGAGTGGTAGTAACTTGGAATGGATTGGCATGGTCACTTCTCTTTGAAGTTCTAAGAGCGCGGCATCTACCATAGTAGCATTTGTAGATTTCCTTCGAGTTCTTTTTCGCTTGCTCTTATTCTTAGGAGTCGACTTAGGAGGTGTGACCTCCTTGCTAACACCTGCAACATCACATAAAATAGAATCTTTTCCAAGCATAGCAGGGTTAGCTATAACAGTAGGAGCAACAGGCTCCTGACCAACAGAATCAGAGGGAGAGGGGGGTGGGCGAAACACGGTATCATAGTCTATAGCATGCGTAGATGAAACAACATTTCCACAATCAAGCACAGAATCATCAATCTTAACACCATACAAAGATGTAACATCATGCATATGCTTAGAACAGCCATCAAGCACATATTTGATCTCATGCTCCCCAACAGACATAGTAATAGACTTTTCTTTCATGTTGATGATTGTGTTTGCAGTGTCAAGAAAAGGTCTACCTAAGATAAGATTACTCTGACCATTAGAATCCCTAGAGGTATCTAAAACGACAAAGTCAGCAGGGAAGACTAAGTCTCTAACTCGTACTAGCACATCCTCTAAAACACCATAGGGATACCTAACAGTCTGGTCAGCTAACTGTAGAATGGTCCTGGTAGGCTTTAAATTAGTGAATCCTAAGGTGTCATACAAAGATTTAGGCATCATATTAATGGCAGCACCTAGGTCCAACAATGCATCAGAAATGTAAGCTCTCCCAATAGTACAAGGAATAGTATATGACCCTGGATCGGGACTCTTATGTGGCATGCTATCAGTAAACAGTGCAGATACACTAGACCCTAACTGGACTCTCTCATCAAGTTTGAATTTACCTTTAGAGGTGCATAATTCTTTTAAAAATTTAGAATAAGCAGGCACCTTTTTAACAAGCTCAAGCAAAGGAATGTTTACCTCAGTTCTACTAAACAAATCAACAACATCCTGATCATGCTTAGGTCTATCATGCTTTCTACTTTTGACTAAAGCTTGAGGAAAAGGAATATCATGAAGATTTACCTCTTTACCTGTTTGCAATGAGGCTCCATGAATGTCGGTGGTTCCTTGCTTGGTAGGTAGTAGTGAACTCGAGCCCTCAGCAGCGATCTCTCTCAGAAGTGGTGGTGTCTCTACTTGAGACCGAGGCTCATCAGTAGCAGCATCTCCTTGTTGAGTTAATTCATCACACTTACTTTCAATGGATTGCCTCCTCTTAGCATCAAGTGAGAGTGGATGCTTGGGTAGAGGTCTTTCACACTCAATCTCCTCATTGACCAGCTCTTCATCCTCAATAGGGTCCTTTAATTGGACATGTCGCCCACTTCTAAGAGATATGGCATTGAGGGATTTTTGATCCAGCAAAGAATTAGCTACTTTTGCAACAAAATCCTCAAGTTTAGAATTTTGTGACTCTAGCTGCTGCATTCTAGCATAACTCTTTTCAAATTTCATGTCAATTTGGCTCTGAAAACCTTGGAAAATTTTCTGGAAAGTTTCGGTCAATTCATTGATAACATTAGAAAACCCATCTTGCTGTACAGGAACTATCTGATTTGAGGTTTGACCTTGGCCTTGGTGATTAAATGGACCAAGTGCATTATAATTGGAGGGGCAATTACAAGAAACATGCCTGACAGATCCACAATAATCACAACTCGGTGCCATCAACTCTCTACTGGTTGGATTCATAGATGAAGAGGTAAACTTGTCAAGTTTAGTAGAGAGTGCACTGAACCTTGCCATAAGACCATCTAGCTGCGGTATGTGTAAGGGAGTTGACTCAACCTTGTTTAAAACTTTTGTAGACCTGCTAGAGGTGCAATGTTTCTGTTTAGAAAGAGCAAGTCTCCGGATTATTTCCCATGCTTCATCTGAGGTGCAATCTAGAAAAGACCCTTGCGTGGTGGAGTCTAACAAATCTTGATTCTTTTCCAAGAGACCATCATAGAATGTTTGCATAAGTAACTCTTCTGAGATCTGGTGATGTGGACACTGAGCAAGCAGGTCTTGGAATCGCATCCAAAAGTCATACAGGGACTCATCATGATTTTGGAGAATGGAAGTTATTTCTTTTCTCCTTGCAGAGGTTTTTGTAGCTGGGTAATACTTGTCTAAGAATGCCTTCCTCAAATTTCTCCATGAAGTCAATGCATTTGGATCAAGCCTAGGTAGGCTCATAAACCATGTTTTAGCTTTCCCCTCCAAAGTGAGGTGGAATACACGCTGCATAACATCCTCAGTTGGGGCTCCAGCGGGCTTCAAAGAGTCACATTGAACAAATAGCTCATCCAAGTGTCTGTAAGGTTCATCTTCCTGCAAGCCATAAAATTTTGGTAAGGACCGAATAAAAAAACCTTTTATCTCATAATTAGCATGAATATTAGGGCATGCATTTATAAAAGGATTATAATCATCATTCACAGCAGTAGCATCCCTAATGGTCCTTCTAACTCCATATGGGATCACATCCCCATTACCGTTGTGAACATGCAAACCGTGACCCCCATTTTGGTTCTTAGGTGGCTCTACACCTTGATTTGGTATGTTGGGTATGTCAGGCATTCCAAGCACAACTTGGTTGATTTGGTTGTTGGGTATGTCCATAGCTGGGAGGTCTAAGTCAGACTCGGTGTTATGTTCCTGGTCACTAGAGTCGCTATAAGATGTGTCCTCTACAACTACCTCGTGAGTAGAAGCAATGACTCTATTGGTTCTCCTCAACTGGGTAAGGTGACGCTCAATCTCAGGGTTTTCAGGCAATAAGTCAAACTCACTGGTATTGCTTCTAGTCATACACAAGGAACAGACAGCAAGTGTAGCAAGAAACGAAGTCAAATACCAAGCAAGCAATCACAATACACCACAAGATCAAATGGCTAATGAAGAGATGAATAATGGGTTAAATTAATACAAACAAACTAAGAATGAAGGAAAATCAAAGAAGAAAACTCAAAAACACAATTATCCTAAAATGTGGAAAAATCCCAGAAAATAAAGAAAAATTGGAAAAGTGCCAAAAACGATGGAATTTGGCCAAAATCCACCACACCCAATAGCAAAGCTATTGAAATTGCTTAAAATATCCCAAAACGTTAGGACACCGAAGCTCATAAATTTCTGGGCAAATATTTTCGAAAATTGATAGCAAGCTCAAGTACGGGTGTTGATAAATTTTGAACAATTTCCAATCGATGTGCAAGCAAGATAGCATTCAATCCCAACAACGTTAATTCAAATCAGATTTAGAAAAATAAAGCACACAACAAGAACAATATTTTTTTTTTGAATTTTTATTTTAATTTATCAAATGCAAATGCAACCTATAACTAAACTAAAACCTAAATGCAACTATATGAACTAAAACTAACCTAAAATACTACTAACCCCTTGTCAATAAGCAATTGACACTTAGCTAACCTAGGAGTCAAAAATGACTCCCCGGCAACGGCGCCATTGATCTGAGCCTTTCCTAATACGCCTTGGGGTTCAAATGCAAAATATTATTTTTACCAAGGATTGCACTATAGTGGTGCGATCCCGGATCGTCTCTCAAGGAGCCTAATGAACTATCCTAGGGAAACTAAATGCAATGAAAGCTATAAAAACTTGGGGAATAAGAGTAGGAATTTTTGGTGTTTTTCATAAATGGAATTAAAGACTTGATTTGGTATTTTTAGGATGAATATAAATGGTTAATGGAATGCGAATGATGGGATGCTCTCTTGGCTAGGGTAGACATGTGGCAAGCATATACTTCACACTCTTGGGGAATTAAGGGATAATTGGACCAAGCTCATGCAAATAATAAACAATTAGTCTTAATTGAAGGAATAGGTCGGTGACAACCCACTCAACCTCAATAGACCAACTGGGTTAATTATAGTCTAACATTAACTAGAAATAGGTTCCAATAGATAGAATAACTTGGGTTCCATCCAAATTACTCAATATCCTTTGGATCCAATAACTAATCAAAATTAGCTTATAATCAAATCCTCATACATGTATAACTTTATCCAATTATGTCATGCGATTGTATTGAATCAATAGTATTGTTCCTTAGGTGAGATTAATTGATGGAATTACTTAATCATGCAAAGAAGAAACTCAACATCAACATGCTCAAACCCAATAAATCAACCAAAGGACATAATCAAGATAAAATAAATGGACTAAATCACCACACACAATGATAGGTAATAAAATCAACAAGTACTCATGAAGATAATGTCAATTGAAAGATAGATGGAACCAACTAGATCCAATACAACACAAAGGTGAAATTCAACAATTACATAGCCTATAGTCTCAACATAATTGAAATCCAAACATAAGGAAAACAAATGCTCAAGGAAATAGATGGAAATCCATGGCTACATAATTGGAACTAATGAAAAACTCCCTTAGAGTTGAAGAATAGCTTGCTTCACATCATCCCGTCGTCCAAGAGAGCACCAAGCCGGATTAGTTCTTCATAGAGTAGGAGAAATCACCTGAGAGGATCTGTAACTCGAACTCCATGGTGAATCGATGAAGGATTGTGGAATGGAGGAAGGAATTGGAGAGAAGGATGAGAGAATTGGTGTATTGTTATGTGTATTTTCATGCTCCCCTCTCCTAGGCACACTAGGCAATATATATATAATCTAAATTGGCCTAAGATCTCCTATTCTGACTAGGATTATCAATTAGGAAAGGATTGGGGAAAGAATTAAGAGAGAATGGGTGATAAATATGCAAATTCGGATTCCCCCCTCTATGGCACAAGAAACCACTCAAAAACTATCCAAAATGGCCTCCGGTTGCCTAATTTGGCCTCCCATAACATATAGGAAAGATTTGGGGAAGACCCAAGTACTCTCTCTCAAGAAATCTAGCCAAAATAGGAAGTTGTGATTAGAATAATCAATTAGGAAACTTCTTATCCTCAATCAAGCCTAGGGTTTCCTATTCTTGTAGAAATAACAAAAAGGAAATATTTTAGGCAAACCCAATCAACCAATCCAATAGGAAATTTCCTATTTTGCAAAAGTTCCCTTTTTTGTAGAAGTTTCCTTTGTTGTAGAAGTTTCCTATTTTGTTTTCTTCTTGCTTTGACCTTTATTCTTTGTACCTACAATGGAAATTTTAAGCTCATGTGAAGTATTTCAAGTCCATAAAAAATAAATGCATGAGTTAAATGCCTAATATGCTCAGATTATAATGAAAATGCAATTAACTCTCTAATCTTGGACCCTAAATATAAAAGTGCCTAAATCCCCATTTAATAGCCTAGAACAAATGCTAATTTCCTATAATTAGTGGATAAAAATATGTAATAATCAAGTGCAATCAATAACCCCTTCTTCTTTTCCTTTGCATGCATTTCTATTGGTCATTACATAATCTTTTCTTTCTAATATAATTTATGCTTACACATATTACAATTCATTTTCTATTTATTATTTGCAACATAATTCCCTCCCTTTCTATGACATGTGGCGCCACCCTATGCTCCACAAGGGGGAATTACCATTTCTTATGGGCTAAGGTCTTTCTCTAGTCCATTTTCTAAGCCTAACCCTAAACTAGATGGGTTTCTAAGCAAATAATATCATTAACATGTAAATTTCTACTTAATTATTATAAATTAGTTGCATTTCCATGGTAAGTTGAGCATATTAGGTTTTTAACTCATGCATTTCATGATTATGGACTTAAAATACCTCACATATACTTTAATTTCCCATTATAGGTGCAAAGGAGGAGGCCCTAAATGAAGAAAATGTGAGAAAAGCAAAGAAAAAGTTTCTGGTCCTCGCCTTAGCCCCCCACGGCGAGGGCTACGGCGAAGGACAGAGAGCACACAGCAAGTCAGCTTCCTCGCCGTGGCTTGCCACAGCGAGGGCCCGATAAAAATTCTGAAACGGAAGTTTTTAGTTTATTTCCAAATTTTGGGTGATTGGGTCTTCTTCCATTGTTTCCTAAAGGATGAATTCGACCTTCCCAAGCAATCTAGAGGGAATTAGGAAGGTTTTGGGGTTTCCTATCTTGTTCTATAAATTTATACCCGAATTCCCTCTTCCAGACCACCAATTCAGATTTCCCTTTACTCTTCATTCACTCTCACCGTTTCCTCTCCTTAGCCCTCTGCCCTCTGCACGAAAATTCACCTCCCATTCATCCATCTACATCAATTCCACTCATTCTATATCAATTCATGGCTTCCACAACCAAATTTCATTCAATCGGGTTCGAGAGCATGAGCAGCTAAATTCATTGTGGGGATCTTGATGGAGGAAGGCAATCGGAGCTTCAACGTTCTTAATGGGGAGTTATTTAGTTTCTCTTGTCTAATTCCAAATATGTATTTCAATTCCTTGTGCTTTGTCATATGTCTTTGGTTTTGGAACAAGTGTGTTTAAGCGTTTAATCCGTTGTTTAAAGGTCATGCATGTAATTAAGCGATGTTCTTTTATGTGTATGAACCTAAGTGTTGATTTCATGATATCATGCAATAGACGTGTTTCAATTTTATCTCCTTTGGATTTCTAGTATATGTTGAATGCATGTGTGATTGTATGTGTATTTAGACACTAGGTCCAACGTTAGATGGTTCGATCTACTTCTAATGAGAGCCTCGTTGTGTGTTTATCATGAGTTCTCACTACCAAGTTGAACCTTAACAATTTCCTATTTGATTAATTAAATGAGCGATGCGCCACATTAGTTAATTAATTAGGCTAATTGGACTAAGAGCGATTGCCTTAGGTTTTGCATTAGAACTTGGTTTAAACTCCCATATCATTTAGAAGCTAGGAAGGTTGCCCAATTCATCAAGAGACCCACGTTTTCCATATAGTTTTCACAACCTTGTTTTACTTGCTTTCTTTAATAACAAAAATCCCAAAAAGAATTTAGTTTAGTTTCCTTAATTAATATCTCAAAAACCCCGACTTTATAGCTTTTCATGCATTTAGTTTCCTAGGTTAGTTCATTAGGCTCCTTGAGAGACGATCTGGGATAGCACCACTAGTGCAATCCTTGGTTAATTAAATTTTGCATTTAAACCCCAAGGTGTATTAGGAAAGGTTCAAATCAATGGCGCCGTTGCCGGGGAGTCATTTTTGACTCCCTAGGTTAGCTAAGTGTCACTGAGGCATTTACAAGGGGTAGGAGTCCTTAGGTTAGTTTTAGCTCATATAGTTGCATTTAAGTTTTAGTTTAGTTCTAGGTTGCATTTGTATAGATAAAATTGAAAAAAATCCAAAAATATAGTGTTCTTGATCTTGTGCTTGATTTTTACTATTGTGCTTGTGGTATATTGCTGGTTTCTTGCACTATTTGAGTGAAATTCGATTGACTAGTTGCTGCTGTGTGGTTTTTGCCTTGATTGGTTAAGCTTGTATTTGTGCATCACATACCCATATTTTGCATTACACTCAATTTTTCAACCAAAACCACTCAACTAAGTCATTTTCTAGTATTTGGACTTGCTGAGGCCATTTGCACCAAATTTTGAACTCAAATTCTTGAACTTGTGCATGTGGTAAAATTTTCAAAGGCATTTTCTTCCAAATTTGGCAACCTAGGGGGTGAATTTTTGTTCTAGGAGGTTTTCAAGTGTTTTGAAATTTTTCCTAAGCTTCCTCAACTTATTTAAACTTGTTTCAATCATTGGTTTGTGTTAAAATTGCTTAGAATCATTTTTGGACTAAATTCCCCCTTTGCTGTCAAATTGCAGGATTTTACTGTCAAACTTTTCTGTTTCTCGCCATAGCCCCCCACGGCGAAGGCCACAGCAAGCCTTTGAAGAGCAATTTCATTTCTGTACCTCGCTGTGGGCACCCACGGCAAGGCCCACGACGAAGGACAGAAACCACAAATTTTCTGGTTTTCTGCAGAATTGCCTACTTGCACCATTTTTTCCCAAATTCAATTCCAATTGATCTCAAATTTTGCACACACATTCTAACCATAATTTGTGACTTGTTTGCATTGGTTTCACTCATATTTCATATTCCTATCATTAATTTGACTTGTGAGTGCTATTTTGGTGAATTTTAGGATTGTTGGTTGCTATCTTTGTGCATATCTTGCATTTCTTGCATACACTTGCTGTTTGTTCCTTGTGTATGACTAGAAGCACTACTATTGAGTCTGAATTATTGCCTGAAAACCCTGAGATTGAGCGTCACCTTACCCAGTTGAGGAAATCTAATAGAGCCACTCCTTCTACTCACGAGGTAGTTGTAGAGGACACATCTTCTAGCGACTCTAGTGACTAGGAACATAACACCAAGTCTGACTTAGACCTCCCAGCTATGGACATACCCAACAACCAAATTAACCAAGTTGTGCTTGGAATGCCGGACATGCCCAACATACCAAATCAAGGTGTAGAGCCACCTAGGAACCAAAATGGGGGTCACGGTTTGCATGTTCACAATGGTAATGGGGATGGGATACCACATGGAGCTAGGAGAACCATTAGGGATGCCACTACTGCAAATTTTGATTATAATCCATTTATGAATGCATTCCCTAATATTAATGCTGGTTATGAAATTAAGGGTTTATTGATTCAGTCCTTACCCAAGTTTCATGATTTACAGTTAGAGGAACCACACTTGCACTTGGATGAGATATACATTCACTGCAGTTCTATGTTGCCAGCTGGCGCACACATTGATGATGTTATGTGGAGGGTGTTCTACCTTACTCTTGAGGACAAAGCAAAGGAGTGGTACATGAGTTTGCCACGAGTTGCACCTACAGCCCTACGTTCTTGGGCAAATTTGAAGAATGCCTTCTTTGAGAGGTTCTATCCTGCTACACGGACCTCAGCTAGACGGAAGGAGATCAATGGGATTGTGCAGGATGTAGATGAGTCACTTTATGACTATTGGTCTAGATTTCAAGATTTTCTACAACGTTGCCCACACCATCAAATACCTGAGGCGCAACTTGCTCAAAATTTCTATGATGGGTTGCGTGAGAAAGAGCAAGATAAGCTGAATTCTGCTGCTGGTGGTTCCTTTATTGATATGACTGTTGAGGAGGGTTGGGACCTAGTCAGAAAGTTAGCCCTTGCTAAGCAACAACATGGTACATCTCAGAGATCTGTCCGGGACCTTGATCGGGTTGAGGCTACTTCTCTCCACATCCCTCAGATGGAGAAGTTTGAGTCTAAGCTTAATGCTATTTTGGACCGTGTCTCTGGTCCTTCTTCTTCTTCGACAGGCTACGCGGCAGGTAACGAACTTGTAGCCCCCTCTTGTGATTTTTGTGGATCTGCTATGCATGTATCTTGTAATTGTCCCTCCCGGTATGAGGATTGTAATGCCATGTTCCAAGGATGCCAGGGAGGTGGAAATCCACGTTGGGATCCTTATTCCAATACCTATAATGAGGGTTGGCGTCAAAACCCTAAGTTCTCATGGAGGCAGGACAGTGATGCACCTAGGCCATTCAATCGCTCAGGCCAAGGTGAAAGTTCAAATCAAATAGTTCCTGCTAGGCCTGATAAATTTGATGAGTTGACTAAGATGATTAGAGGCCTTGATTCTAAATTAGACAAGAGTGATGCTAGATTCCAGCAGCTTGAGACAAAGAATTCTAATATGGAGAAATATGTTACAAAATTGTCTAATTCTCTTAGTGAGCTGCAGGCACAATTCAGTGGTTCTATTTCCTCTAATACTGTAATGAATCCAAAAGCCCTTAATGCTATAAATTTTAGAAGTGGGAAAACACTTGATCCTGCTCATCCAACGAAAGGGGTGCAGTTTGAGACTGTTATAGAGGATGAGGAACCTGTTGATAAGGAGATTGTTGCTGATAGCCCTCCTCTAAGCCCTTTGAATCTGGGGGCATCTGAGAGTGCCAAGGAGAGGAAGCTGCTTGAGAGGCGCAGTATTACCATGAAGGAGCCGGCTACTGATGAGGTTCCTGAGGCACCCACATCTCTTAAAAGATCAAAGCTTCCGAGCATACATGAGCATGGAGAGTCGAGTTCCAGCAATGACCTAGCCAAGTCTCCGGCTAGGGAGGTAACACTTTCTGAGAATGGCAAACACACAAGAGGGGGGTGAATTGTGCTTTCGAAAATTATACACTAATTAAGGCAACTCAATCTATATACTGGTTCGGCCAACACTGCCTACGTCCAGTTCTCCAACTCCTCGTTGGGTTCCACTAACCATAGGTTTTACAACATAGGTTCACCTGTCAACCTTTACAAAGTTTTAGAATCCCTCTAAACACTCCCCCTTACTACCAGTAAGGTTACTACCCTGTTCTCAAAGCACCAAGCTTTAGAACAACCTCAAACAACAGAGGATTTCAATAATAAAGTTCACTTAATGAACGGATTGTGATAATTACTTAAGTACAGATGAAATCAATATGAACAATAAATACACAGATCAGAGAGCAACGAATGTGTTCGTGAATATTGTTTGTTTTTCGTCAGTTCTTCATAAATGCTCAAGTTCTGTATTTATATCTATTCTCAGATTTGCCATTGCGTTCATCTTTATGAGGCCGTTTGAATATGGTCGTTGAGAGCTCATAGCCGTTGGCATTTAATGCAGTTTCTTCATCGAGTTTAACTTTCTGCTATAGCTTTAACTGCTCTTGCGTAGGGTGACCTAAGAGAGATGTAGACTGAGCGTTCTGAGCACCTGTATCAACTGTACTTGCATAGCAGCTTTTTCAGTAGCGCTAGCATGCTTTGCTATCGCTAACTGCATAGTGTCATTCCTGCACTTGGCCTGTTAGCTAAACAAGTATTCATGTAATGCATGGTAAGTGTTATCGCAAGCTTAGTCCATAAGCTCAATGCATCATCTTATCTGTTTGTCTAAGTTCTCACAATGAGCATTCACCTATCGATAGCTAGATGCGTTATCGCTAATGACCTTTGTTAGCGCAAGATTGTTTAGCTATCTTAGTAACTTGTTATTTCCTCAAGTATTTAGATATCGATAGCTAATTCTGTTATCGATAGCAACTTATGATATCGCTAGCTGATTCCATTAGTTCAAAGACTTTAGATCATTTTCTTGCTAGATGTTCTTCCTATGATTTATCCATGTTCTCAATGAACTTCTAGCGATAGGATACCTCTTAGCGATAGTGAAGGACTTAGCGATAGATATTAACTTTGATATCTCTAAGTCTTCATTTGCTATGGCTCTTTGACTATTAGCAATAGGGATTTTCATTTGCGATAGTCTTTAGCTCTAGCGATAGAAAACTGTTACCTATCAGATTTTACTTGTTCAATTCAAAGGTAACTTACACTTATTTTACTTATGTTATTTATGAGTCCAGTCCTCATCAAAACTTAAGATTCTAACACTTTCTAAACATCCTTTTCCATAGGCTTTCATTAGAAGTAGGAAGAGATTAGATGATCAAACTCAAAAAGAGATGCTTGATTTGTTTGGCAAGTTGTATGTTAATGTTCCATTCTTTCAGCTTGTTAAATCCATGCCTAGTTATTGTAAGTTTTTGAAAGAACTGTGCACTAACAAAAGAAAATTCAGACCTAATGAGCGCATTCAATTGAATCCTAGTGCGTCTGCTTTATTTAAACCTCAATTGCCAGTTAAATGCAAGGACCCTGGATCATTCATGATTCCATGCACTATAGGGAACTTGACAGTCAATAATGCATTGTTGGATCTAGGAGCGGCTATAAATGTGATGCCTAGTGTGATTTTCTCTACTTTAGGCATCACAGGTTTGAAAAAGACTAGTGTTATTTTACAATTAGCCGATCGCACACTCCGGTATCCACAAGGCATTCTTGAGGACATACTTGTTAAAGTTAAGGATTTGGTCTTTCCTGTTGATTTTTATGTTTTAAACACTTCTAGTGAGCCGAGTGAGTCAACTATCATTCTTGGTAGACCATTCATGCGGACTGCTGGTTCTGTTATTGATATGAGAAATGGTTTGATAACTATGGAAGTAGGAGATCATAGAATTAGTTTTAACATGTATGAGACTATGCGACACCCTTATGAGGACTATTCTTTGCTTGATGTTAGTGTGCTTGATATTACTGTTGAGGATGCCATAGAAGAACATGAGTTAGGTTTGCATTCATATGATTATATCTCTGACCTAGATGCTTATGACTCTTATTTCTCTTCACTGCCTTCTGTGTTTTCTCTCTCATCTTTGAGTAGTGATGTGAATGGTCTTGAGTCCCTTATGCTTGATAGTTTGCTGTCTATTAGTAGGGATGTCTCTGTGCTTGATGATTCCATCTGTGACATGAGTTCCACTAACCTCTCCTTGTTGAGTGATGACTGTTCTGTAGAGTCTGGTAGTTTGTTCAGTCCTATAGGTACCAAGAATTTTCGGGAAGTAGAGTTTGAGCTGGAAAACCATGATGTGAACTTGCAGGGGATAGCCCTCAATCCAGCCACGATGACTCCCACTGCTCCCATCGGGCCTACTCCTCATGTGGTTTTATGGCTACTTCCTTTACCTTCTCCTTTTGATTCACTTTCTAGACCTAGAATCTCCTCCCATACCCTGCGTTTTTTAAATGATCTTGTTATGCAAAGTGATACAGGTGTGCGGAGTAGAGGAAAAACTGAGGTAGTCGCTGTAAGTAGTCAACTAGGGGTTGATTCGGCTACCCGGACACCATATTGTAGTGTGGATGATGGTTTCCCCAAGGCAGTTGCTGCGATAGACCAACCAGTGGTTGGTTCAACGCTTGGGAAGACCAATGGTTAAGTGGTAAGTACTATTGAGCCTAGTTCTAGCCGTGTAGGCGGGTCAACAAAGGGAAGTTTTTCTATGCCTGCTGTTTTGCCTTCCCTTGTTCCTTCTATTGTTGAACCCCCTTCCCTTGAACTTAAGCCTTTACCTAGTAATTTGAAGTATGCTTTTCTTTCTTCCGATGATACGCTGCTTGTGATAATCTCTAGTGATTTGATGGCAAGCGAGGAACTGCAATTGTTGAATGTTTTGAAAAAGTATAAAAAGGCTATTGGCTGGACATTAGCAGATATTCCGGGTATAAACCCAAGTGTTTGCACTCATCGTATTTTATCACAGGATGATGCTAGGCCTCTTAGGCAACCCCAGTGACGGTTGAATCCACTCATTTTAGATGTTATCAAAAAGGAAGTTACCAAACTCCTTAGTGCTGGCATAATTTATCCGATCTCGGATAGCGAGTGGGTTTCACCGGTGCAGGTGGTACCTAAGAAGTCTGGGATCACCGTTGTTAAAAATGAAAATGATGAACTTATTCCCATGAGAGTGCAAAACAGTTGGCGTGTGTGCATTGATTATAGGAAACTGAATGATGCCACTAGAAAAGACCACTTTCCCCTCCCGTTCATCGATCAGATGCTGGAACGGTTGGCGGGTCGCAGTCATTACTATTTCCTGGATGGTTATTCTGGGTACTTTCAGATTCCTATAGCGCCCGAGGACCAAGATAAAACCACTTTTACTTGTCCATTTGGTACGTTTGCATATAGGCGCATGCCTTTCGGTTTATGTAATGCGCCAGGCACATTCCAGAGATGCATGATGAGCATTTTTGCTTATATGCTCAATGATTGCATGGAAGTATTTATGGATGATTTCACAGTCTATGGAGATTCATTCCATACATGCCTAGAGAGTTTAGAGAGGGTACTCGCTAGATGTGTCCAAAAAAAATTGGTTTTAAATTATGAAAAGTGTCATTTTATGGTTTCTTATGGTATTGTTTTTAGACACCTTGTTTCTAGTCGTGGTATTGAAGTTGACAAGGCTAAGACCGAGGTGATAGCGACCTTGCCTTATCCCACATGCTTAAAAGATCTTCGATCTTTCTTGGGACATGTAGGATTTTATAGGCGCTTCATCAAGGATTTCTCTAAGATAGCCTTACCCCTCTCTAAATTGTTACAGAAAGATGTTTATTTTGTTTTTTATAATGATTGTGTGCTTGCATTTGATATATTGAAAACTAAGCTGCTTGAACCACCTATACTTGCTGCTCCAGATCGGTCTTTACCCTTTGAGTTGGCGTGTGATGCATCTAACTTTGCAGTTGGTGCCATGTTGGGCTAACGATGTGATAAACAACCACATGTAATTGCATATGCCTCTAAAACTTTGGATATTGCGCAAAGAAATTATACTACTACTGAAAAAGAGTTGTATGCCATTGTTTTTGCTCTAGATAAGTTTAGGCAATATCTGTTGCATTCTCCTGTTGTGGTGTATACTGATCATACAGCTGTGAAGTTCCTCTTCACCAAGACACATTCTAAGCCGAGACTGCTCTGTTGGACACTGCTGCTCCAAGAATTTCGCCTTCAGATCAAGGATAGAGCCGGTAGTGCCAACCTTGTAGCAGATCACTTGAGCCGCCTTCCAAAAAACACAAGAGGAGTTGATTTTTCTGATTTGACTTGTGATGATTTTCCTGATTCCTCTCTCTGTGCTATTTCTGTTGATACACCGTGGTTTGCTGCTATTGTTAATTATTTGGTGTGCGGACTTACTCTCGGTGATATGTCTTCTTTTCAGGTCCATAAACTAAAGCAGGAGTCCCAACACTACATGTGGGATGATCCTATCATTTAGAGGATTTGTCAGGACCAAGTGATTAGGAGATGTGTTCCCGATGATGAATTTGCTGCGATTCTCACTTCTTGCCATTCAGTTGTATGTGGTGGGCACTATAGCTCACAGAAAACCACTAGAAAAATTTTAGAGTCTGGTTTTTATTGGCCTGCTATTTTCAAAGATGCTTATGATTTTGTTAGGTCATGTGATGTATGTCTGCGTTTTGCGCGGGGTGTGAGCAAAAGAGATGAATTACCTCAAAAACCTATTTTGTTTTGTGAGCCATTTGATGTTTGGGGTATTGATTTTATGGGTCCTTTTTCACCTTCCCTTGGTTTTACATATATATTGCTAGCTGTCGACTACCTTTCTAGGTGGGTTGAAGCTATTCCTACCCGAAATGATGATGCTCCAACTGTGTCTAGATTTTTGAAAAGTAACATTTTTAGTAGGTTTGGAGTTCCTAAGGCCCTAATCAGTGACAGAGGCACCCACTTCTGCAACAAGCTTCTCAATAGCTTGCTTGCTAAATATGAGGTTGCCCACAAAGTCTCTAGTCCCTACCACCTGCAAACGAATGGTCAAGCTGAAGTGTCAAATCGTGAGGTAAAGAAGATACTTGAGAAGATTGTGAAGCCGAGTAGGAGTGATTGGAGTTAGCGACTTGATGAGGCACTTTGGGCCTATCGCACTGCATTCAAGACACCCATAGGAATGTCACCTTACTGGTTGGTGTATGGTAAGGGTTGCCACCTTTCGGTAGAGGTTGAGCATAAGTCCTATTGGGCGGTGACATTGTGCAACATGGAGATGGATGCAGCTGGCAAAGAGAGAGCTCTACACATTCAAGAGCTGGATGAGTTGCGACTTAATGCCTATGAGAATTTGAGGGTATACAAAGCTAAGACCAAATTGCTTCATGATCGAAATCTAGTTAACAAGAGCTTCAAAGTTGGTGACTTAGTTCTCATGTACGTAGCCCGTTATCGTCATGGTCGTGGTAAGCTGAAATCAAATTGGTTCGAGCCGTATCGTGTGACTAAGGTTAATCCATATGGTATGATAGACCTTGTGGATGAGGAGACTGGTAATACTTTCCAAGCTAATGGTCATCTCCTTAAGGTCTACCATGGTGCTGCAATAAAACCTCCTTGAGGCCAGGTTGTCCCTTTCCTTTACTCTTTTACTTTACACTACATAATTGATTTGATGCTGTTTTGAATGATGTGGTGTGTAGTTTAAGAGTGGGGGAATGGGATTCACCAGTAGAATAGTAGTTTGTTTTGTTTTTTATTTTGTTTTTGTTTTTGGTTCCCCATATTTTTGTTGATGGTTGTCCACGTTTACAGGTGTTGTTCCTCTTTGGTCTCTGATAGTATTGTATTTTAAACATTGAGGACAATGTTTCATTTAAGTGTGGGGGGTAGATGTGTATTTTGAGGATTTCTTGCATGATTTCCCATAATTTGTGGTTTTGGGTGAACTTTGAATGTTTTTGAACTAATTTTAAAATTTTTTGGCTTGAAGTTGTTCTTGACTTGTCTATTATGCACAAAGGGTCGCATTTGTCATAGTGGATTTGTTAAGAGTAAATTCAAGTGCTTTTTCAAAATGTTTTTGTGAAAACCTAGTTCACTACACTTTTTGAAAACTTGTGCAAAAAGATACCCATCTTAGGTTGTTTTGTTATCTTGGACTTTGGATAGATTTTGCAATGTTTTTGTCCTTTGTTTTTCAATTTTCAAGAGTTGGATTTGAGGTATGTTTAGGGTATACATGATGGAGACTGTTGCGTTGATTGATTGTTGAATGGTAATTTGTGAGCTTATCCTTGCTGTGAGGTTGTTTTTGGGCCAAAAGAATTTGAGTGAGTACTTGCTTTAATGTGTTAATTTCTAGAACTTGACTCAATTCTTAGTTTAAGCTGCTTTAGTCATACATGATGAACATGATAGAGGCACTCATTCCATGTAACCATATATCTATCTTTTCCACCTCCAACTGATGTCTTTCATGAGTAGAGCATATTTATAAAATTGCATCCAGGTTCTAAATGCTATGATAACACAACTTCGCTGGCTTTCTAAGCTTGACTTAGTAACCGGGGGCACTTCATCACCAATGTTGGCACTCGCGTCAAACAGTCAAGTCAAAGAGAGTTATGAGTTGGACCAAAGGTCTCTTGATGTTTTGTTGGAGTAACTGAGTAACCGGCGTTGCATTACCCATGTGCAAAGTCGCATCAAAAAGGGATCTACAACAGCTCAAGATAGATGTTTCAAAAAAAAAAAAAAGAAAAAAAAAGAAAAAAAAATCCGAAAAAGAGAAAAAAATAATAATAACAATAATAAGGATGCTTGTAAGTGGTTTAGTTCTTACTCATGGATGACATCTTTCCATTATCATAATCTTAAGTCCTCTTGATTCTTTGTGTGTGTGCTAAACTAGTGGAGATTGAGAATTGTTGCAAGCATATAGTAAGTTGCATATTGGGCAAGTAGAGTGAATAACCCATATGGCGAGATTGTGCGAAATATTTTTGAGTGTGCTCACTTGTTGCTATCTGATTCTCAATTGCATTGATAGTTCTCTCATTTATATGCCTTGAACATGTCTTGTTCCAATTTGAGATCATTGATTATCTTAGGCCTTTACTATTGTGAGTCTATGCTTTGTCCAGGAGTACAAAGGTCTAAGTGTGGGGGAATGATTGTGCATGATTATTATACTATGTTAACTACTAATAATGGGAAATTAGCATTCAGTTTAGGAGAATTCAATGGGAATTAAGTACAATTGCATGCATGGTCCATACTTAATGAATTAGTTGTATTTCCATGGTAATTTGAGCATATTAGGTTTTTAACTCATGCATTTCATGATTATGGACTTAAAATACCTCACATATACTTTAATTTCCCATTATAGGTGCAAAGGATGAGACCCTAAATGAAGAAAAGGTGAGAAAAGCAAAGAAAAAGTTTCAGGTCCTCGCTTTAGCCCCCCATGGTGAGGGCTACGCCGAAGGACAGAGAGCACACAGCAAGTCAGTTTCCTCTCCGTGGCGGCCCAATAAAACTTCTGAAACGGAAGTTTTTAGTTTATTTCCAGATTTTGGGTGATTGGGTCTTCTTCCATTGTTTCCTAAAGGATGAATTCGACCTTCCCAAGCAATCTAGAGGGAATTAGGAAGGTTTTTGGGGTTTCCTATCTTGTTCTATAAATTTATACCCGAATTCCCTCTTCCAGACCACCAATTCAGATTTCCCTTCACTCTTCATTCACTCTCACCCTTTCCTCTCCTTAGCCCTCTACCCTCTGCACGAAAATTCACCTCCCATTCATCCATCTACATCAATTCCACTCATTCTATATCAATTCATGGCTTCCACAACCAAATTCATTCAATCGGGTTCGAGAGCATGAGCGGCTAAATTTATTGTGGGGATCTTGATGGAGGAAGGCAACCGGAGCTTCAACGTTCTTAATGGGGAGTTATTTAGTTTCTCTTGTCTAATTCCAATTATGTATTTCAATTCCTTGTGCTTTGTCATATGTCTTTGGTTTTGGAACAAGTGTGCTTAAGCGTTTAATCCGTTGTTTAAAGGTCATGCATGTAATTAAGAGATGTTCTTTTATGTGTATGAACCTAAGTATTGATTTCATGATATCATGCAATAGACGTGTTTCAATTTTATCTCCTTTGGATTTCTAGTATATGTTGAATGCATGTGCGATTGTATGTGTGTTTAGACACTAGGTCCAACGTTAGATGGTTCGATCTACTTCTCACGAGAGCCTCGTTGTGTGTTTATCATGAGTTCTCACTACCAAGTTGAACCTTAACAATTTCCTATTTGATTAATTAAATGAGCGATGCGCCATGTTAGTTAATTAATTAGGCTAATTGGACTAAGAGGGATTGCCTTAGGTTTTGCATTAGAACTTGGTTTAAACTCCCATATCATTTAGAAGCTAGGAAGGTTGCCCAATTCATCAAGAGACCCACGTTTTCCATATAGTTTTCACAACCTTGTTTTACTTGCTTTCTTTAATAACAAAAATCCAAAAAAGAATTTAGTTTAGTTTCCTTAATTAATATCTCAAAAACCCCGACTTTATAGCTTTTCATGCATTTAGTTTCCTAGGTTAGTTCATTAGGCTCCTTGAGAGACGATCTAGGATAGCACCACTAGTGCAATCCTTGGTTAATTAAATTTTGCATTTGAACCCCAAGGCGTATTAAGAAAGGTTCAAATCAATGGGCATGGACTATAAGAAGATACACGCTTGCCCTAATGATTGCGTGTTATACAGGAAAGAGTATGAAGGCATAAAAGAGTGTCCAAAATGTAATACTCCAAGGTACAAGCCGAGGAAGGATGCCATTGGTGATGATGATGGATCATAGAAAGGGATACCTTTGAAGGTAATGTGGTACCTTCCAATTGTGCCATGGTTTAAACGCTTGTTTGCAAATGAGACAGAAGCAAAGAAAATGAGATGGCATTGTGATGAGAAAATCTCCGATGGAAGATATCTCCGACACCTTGCTGATTCTCCTCAATGGAAGAAGATAGATTCCATGTTTCCTAAATTTGGTGGTGAGCCGAGGAACCTTCTCTCGGACTGTGTACGGATGGTTTCAACCCTTTCGGGAGTCTAAGTAGCACACATAGTGCTTGGCCAGTTTTGCTGGTCATTTACAACCTGCCGCCTTGGTTGTGCACGAAGTGCAAGTATGTGATGATGTCAATGATGATTTCGAGGCCGAAACAGCCTGGTAACGATATCGATGTCTACCTGGCACCTTTGGTTGAGGACGCTATGTTGTTTACAACAGTAAATGACTTCCCTGCATATGGCAATCTTTCTGGTTATAGTGTGAAGGGTTATATGGCATGTCCTATATGTGAGCCTGACATACACTGCCACCATCTCAAACACGAAAGAAAAACCGTCTACCTCGGTTACATGAGGTTTCTTGATCGGTTCCATCCTTACCGTAGACTAAAGAAGTGTTTTAATGGCTCATCTGAATACCGATCTGCTCAACCCCCTTAACTGGGGAGGAAGTTTACCGCCGTGTTGAGAATGTCAGTATGGTATTCGATAAGAAACAGAAGACGAATGCCAGTTCTGAGAAGATCATTTGGAAGAAAAGGTCAATCTTCTTTGATCTACCTTATTGGCGATATCTCGATGTGAGGCACAGTATTGATGTGATGCATGTGGAGAAAAATGTTGGTTATAGTCTTGTTGGGACACTATTGCACATACAGGGGAAGACAAAGGACAAACTCAATGCTCGATTAGACTATGTTGAACTGGGCATAAGACCACGGTTGAATCCTATAGTCAGTGAAAATGGCAAGAGGGCTTATATGGAACCTGCTGCTCATACACTTTCTAAACAGGAGAAAAAAAGTCTGTGTGAGTTTTTGAGTGGGATCAAGGTTCCGCAGGGTTATTCTTCCAATGTTAGCAGACTTGTGTCTATGAATGATTTGAAGTTGGTGGGAATGAAGTCACATGATTACCATGTATTGATGCAACAATTCTTACCAATTGCTATAAGAGCCATTATGTAAGATGATGTCAGGATGACTATAGCAAGACTGTGTATGTTTTTCAATGTGATTTCCAGCAAAGTCATCGACACTGAAAAGCTAGACGAGTTGGAAAATGAGGGCTACATTATATTGTGCCAACTAGAGATGCACTTTGCTCCAGCCTTTTTCGATATTATGGTGCACTTGATTGTTCATGTGGTAAGGGAGATAAGGATCTGTGGCCCTGTTTATCTAAGGTGGATGTACCCTTTGGAGCAATTCATGAAAGTCTTGAAAGGGTATTCCAAGAACCCACATCGACCTGAAGCATCAATTGTTGAAAGATACTTAGTTGAAGAGGCAATGGATTTTTGCAAATCGTATCTAAAAGGGGTTGAGGAAAACCCACGACATGAAGATGACATCGGTAAGGGGGTACAGGGCGTCAAAGTAAAGACTATGTGCCGTGAAGAGGTGTTACAAGCACACCTATACATCTTGAATAATATGGAAGAAGTGCAGCCTTATTTGGATGAGCATAAGAGGATCCTGAAAGAAAAGAACCCGAAAAAGAGTGACATGCAGATTTCTAATGAGCATAATAGGACATTCATTGGGTGGTTCAATGAGAATGTTGAAAAGGAGACCGGTGGGCCGGATACAATAAGATGGTTAGCCGGAGGGCCGCGTTTTGAGGTTGTTATGTGGGGCTCTTTTGACATAAATGGTTATTCTTTCAACACTAAGGCTCAGGACAACAACAGCACCAAGCAAAACAGTGGTGTGATGGTGGTAGCCGAAGCGATGCACTTCTCCAGTTTGAAAGATAAAAACCCAAGATTGGCTTTCATGGCATATTATTGGGTAATTGAAGAAATTTGGGAAGTTAGTTACACCAAGTTCAAAGTTCCAATCTTCAAATGCAAGTGGGTTAACAATAGCACAGCGGTGATTGAACCCCACACTGGTATGATCTCAATTGATCTTCACAAGGTTGGGTACAGAGATGAGCCCTTTATTTTAGCAAGTCACACGAAACAAGTGTTCTATGTAACGGATCCCGGAAATAAGCAATTGTCCATAGTCTTGCATAGTAAAAAGAAAAAGGATCGTGCTCCCACTTTAGATCTTAATGAGATACCACCTTTGTGCGCAATTCCACCTGAACCAAGTGAATCGGAATTGATAGATGATGACGACCAATTTGCCTCTAGAAATTATCATTGTGAGGGGATATGGGATAACACCTAAAGTGAGAATCTTTTTGAATTATCATGTATTAAGTATTGTTTTTGTTTTTGTTTTGGTTTTGTGAAAGTTGTTGCCTTGTAATGACTCATCACATCTTTGATTTGTTAACAGGTACATCATGGCGGATGATTCTAGCAATCAGCAACAAAACAATCCCCCTTGAAAAAAGGGAAGAGGTCCGACGAAGCTCAAAGACATTATTGTCCGTCAGGGGACAAATGTTCAGCCTATCCGTGTGGAATTTGATGAGGACATGAATCCTATCGGGGAGATTGGCGCGAATTTCGTCAGCTACGTCGGTTTTGTGGTAAGGAACCGAGCAAGTATCTTAATTGACGATTGGAGGGAAGTCGATAAATATATTAAGGATCAATTTTGGTCAGATATCTTGGTATGTTTTATCATTATCTATCAGTTTGTTCCTAATATGCATGTATTTGTTTCTTTGGTTAACTCAACTGATGTGTGTTTTATTCTTATTTTTCTTTGCAGCAAAACTTCAATGTCACAAACACCCAATTGTTCAAGGATTTTTGGTTGAATGAAGCGCGCAATATGTGGAAGAATTTTAAGAATCTCCTAACTAGAGACTACATCCGGGGGGACAAGATGGATAAAGATCCCTGTCAGGCCTATCCCTCTATTGACCCAGAGACTTGGAAGACCTTTGTTAAGAAACGGCTAGACCAAAAGTTTCAGGTGTGTATAGGTTATAAATAGCTCTTTAACTTTGCTTCAAAACTGAATTTTTAACACATTATATTAATTAACTAACTTAGTTTTATTTTCATAGGAGAATAGCCAAAAACAAAAGGAGCGACAAGAAAAGAATATTTACAAGCACACAATGTCTCGGGGGGGTTACAAGTGGGTCAAGAAAAAGTTGATCGAGAAACAAATTGCAGAAATGGAGGAAGCGGCACGGTCCGATCCTACTGTTGTTCTACAGCCTCCGCCGCCAATCTCACGTCATACGAAATGGGCTGAGGGAAGGAAGTCTAAAGAAGGAACATTTGTCAATCCGGAGGTTGAAGCAGTTGCAAAGAGGATTGTAAGTATTTTACTTGGTTGTTTATTCATTTAACTTATGGTTTTATAGCACAGTGCAACTTAAGATTTTTTCGGTCATTGCAGGAAGAACTTGAGCAGCAGACCACCCAAGGGTCCTTCACACCTTTTGGGAGGATGGACATCCTGGCCACGGCAATTGGGGAGCCCGATCGCCCCGGCCGGGTACTCAGGGAGCCTAAGACTGTAGGGTTTACTAAGTATCTTAGCCACAGATCCCGATCCACCCATACAGAATCTACTAAGGAGATTGTGGCTAAGGCTTGGGCGGAGATGGAGGCTCAGTTGGAGGAGCGGGTTGCTTTATCCCAGCAGCAGATGGCAGCACAGTTCGATGAGCAGGTGGCCACGAAGGTCCAGGAAGCTCTTTCGGGTTATATGGGAGAGCAGATTCGAGCGCAGATTGAGGCACAGGTTAGAGCGTCTATGTGGGAATATCAAATATTAATTGTAAATAATTCTATTTGATTGTATAGTCATTATTAGGAATTATTAGCCTTGATTAGCATTTATTAAACATTATTGTATTGTCTCCTTCTCTAGCCTATAAGTAGGCATTTGTATCTTCACATTTTAATATGAGAAATATATTATTTTTCTCTCAAACTTGTCCACATGGTATCAGAGCCTGAAAGATTTTAGGGTTTCAGTCCGGCGTCAATGTTCATCCGGCGGCACTGTTCACCCCGTCCCGTACAGTCTGTACCGGGGGGGGGGGTACTGTTCACATGTCCGTACGATACTGTTCACAATCGTCCGTACGGATGCGCTTTTGGCGGTCACTCGCTCTGCCTATGCGGCGTTACTGTTCATCGTTGTCTGTACAGTCCGTACGGATCATGAAAACACTCCTATTTACGATGATCTCTAGTGTGCTCGATCTGGGTGCACATATTTTGAGGTCTAATGTTACTGATCAGATGTTGTGTTGCCTGATCTCCGTGTATGTTGGAGGTTTTTTCGCAATTGGTGTTTCAGAAATGATGAAGATGATACTCTCAGGCCTTCTACTCAATGTTACCACATATGTCCTAAGGTTGGTAGCAAGGAAGGTAACTCACTCATCAACTGAAACTCACGTTGCTGTGGAGACTGTATCCTCAATATTCCTAGCAAAACGTGGTAACTTTCTTCAGGCCCTAAAGACCTCACGGGATGTGTGGATTGTGGATTCTGGAGCTTCTGACCACATGACTGATAGTCACAAATTGTTCACCACTTACACTCCGTGTGCGAGCAACATAAAAGTAAAAATTGCAGATGGTTCACTTGCTTCTATTGCTGGGAAAGGAAGTATTCGGATTTCAGAGCGTATTACTCTGGAATCTGTCTTTCATGTGCCAAAATTAGCGTGCAACTTATTATCTGTTAGTCAATTGACGAAGCAATCTATTTGTTCCGCTAATTTTCTATCTACTCACTGTGTGTTTCAGGATCTATCATCGGGGATGATAATTGGTCGTGCTAAAGAATGTGAGGGACTCTACTTTCTTGACGATGCCGGCATAAGTCACCAACCCATTACAAGGGTATGTACTTCTACATCTATCTCTAAAAATGAAGATACTATGTTATGGCATAAGAGAATGGGTCATCCCAATTTCTAATATCTATCCCGTATGTTTCCAGATCTTTGTTCCAACCTTAATCTGAATATGAAGTGTGAAGTCTGTGAATTAGCCAAACACCACCGCTCATCATATCCTAGAGCTCCATATATACCCACCGAGCCTTTCACTACCATTCACAGTGATTTATGGGGACCTTCATGAAACCCAAACCGTACCAAATCAAGAGGCTTCATTACATTCATAGATGACCATACCCGTGTTTGTTGGGTTTACCTCTTAAAAGACAAGTCTGAGGCACCATCTGCTTTCATACAATTCTTCACCATGATTAAAAATCAATACAATACAAGCATCAAAGTTTTACACTCTGATAATGGTACTGAGTATTTTAATCGAACCTTGAGTGAATTCCTCCAAAAACATGGTATTATCCATAGAAGCTCGTGTGTCCACACCCCTCAACAAAATGGGATTGCTGAAAGGAAAAATAGGCACATTTTGGAAGTCACTAGGGCCCTTATGCTTACTTGTAATGTACCAAAGTTCTATTGGGGAGATGCCGTTTTAACTGCAGTCCACCTTATCAACCGAATGCCAAATAGAGTTATATCATTTGAAACTCCTGTTAAAAGGTTACAATGTGTCTTCCCTATCACTCACCTTGAAAATAACCTTCCCTTTCGTGAGTTTGGGTGTTCTGTTTTTGTTCATACCTATCCAAATAACAAGCTTGATCCCCGTGCAGTGAAGTGTATATTCCTCGGGTACTCTAATACTCAAAAGGGGTACAAATGTTTTGATCCTGTCTCTAAACACCTCTTTGTCAGCTTTGATGTTACCTTCCATGAAGCAACTCCTTTCTATCCAAAGCCTTCAATTCAGGGGGAGAGAATGAGTGAATCTCAGACTTTGGTGTCTTTACCTAGTCAAGAATATGTTCTACTTGAATCATGGACCACACCAGCACCACCACCTCAACCAGAGCCACCACAAACAGAACTACCTCTTCCACCACAGCCAGAGCCACCACAAACAGAACCATCTTCACCCCTAAATTAATCGTCTCTTGTGCCAATCACAAAAGAAAATTTAAATGCAGGGGGAGATGTAGAAAAACAACCAGATAAAGATATGTTGGTGTACTTACGAAGGCATAAGGTTAAGGAAGGAGGGAACCTTACATCTGAAGCATCCAAGCAACCAGAACCAGTGATAGCTCCTGGAGAACCAGAGGAGGCAGAACCGATGGTGGCTTCTGAAAGGATTGATACAGAGGTATCTCATATTCCTGAATAGGTTAATGAACATAATGACCTTGATTTGCCTATTGCTCACAGGAAACAACCTCGATCATGTACTCTACATCCAATCCAAAAGCATATGTCTTATAAGGCTCTTTCGTCCAGTTACCGGGCCTTTGTCACCAGTCTGGATAAAGTATGCATTCCCAATAACATCCATGAGGCACTAGAGATACCAGAATGGAGATCTGCAGTTATGGAGGAGATGAACGCTTTAGAGAAGAATGGAACGTGGGATGTTGTTGAAAAACCAAGGGGCAAGAAGCTTGTCAGCTGTAAATGGGTATTCACCCCTAAATATATGGCTGATGGTTCTCTTGACAAGTTAAAAGCTCGACTTGTAGCAAGAGGATTCACTCAGACATATGGTCTAGACTATGAAGAAACATTTGCACCAGTGGCTAAACTAAACACCATCCGGGTCCTATTGTTTGTGGCAGCCAACCTAGATTGGCCACTTCATCAGCTGGACATCAAGAATGCTTTTCTAAATGGAGATCTTAAAGAAGAAGTCTATATGACTCTGCCTCCTGGATTTGAAAGGGGAAGAAGTGACAAAGTATGCAAGTTGAAGAAATCTCTTTATGGCTTGAAACAATCTCCTAGAGCATGGTTTGACAGGTTCTCAAAGGTTTTAAAGTCTGAAGGCTACAAACAAGGATTATCTGATCATACAATGTTTGTCAAAACAGAAGGAGGAAAAAGATGTATCCTCATTGTGTATGTTGATGATATCATCCTCACGGGAGACCATATTGATGAGATGTCAAGGATAAAGATCGCACTGGGGAGAGAATTTGAAGTCAAGGATCTAGGGGATTTGAAATACTTCCTTGGAATGGAGGTTGCAAGATCAAAAAGAGGCATTTATGTATCTCAAAGGAAGTATATACTTGATCTCCTTAGAGAGACAGGTATGTTGGGGTGTAGTCCTGAACCAACTCCTATCATACCTCCTAAGAAGAGAAAAAAGAAGCCTACAAAGGAGGGGGAGAGAGAAGAGAACAGTCCTGAGAATGAGATTGAGGAGGAAGAAGAAGTGGAAGTAGTTGATGAGGAAGAAGAAGCGGTTGACAAAGAAAGATATCAGAGACTTGTTGGGAAGTTAATTTATCTTTCCCATACAAGGCCTGATATAGCTTTTGCTGTAGTATGGCTAGTCAATATATGAGTGAGCCAAAGAAAAAGCATATGGATGCAGCCTACAGAATTTTGAGGTATCTGAAAGGCACTCCTGGGAGAGGGTTATTCTTCCGGAAACAGGAGAGAAGAATGATTGAAGTATACACAGATGCGGATTGGGGAGGAACACACCCTGACCGAAGATCGACCTCTGGTTATTGCTCCTTTGTATGGGGTAATCTAGTTACTTGGAAGAGTCAGAAACAAAGAGTTGTATCTAAGAGCAGTGCTAAAGCTGAATTAAGGGCATTGGCTCAAGGTATAATGGAGGAGTTATGGCTGAAACGAGTTCTAAATGAGATATATGTCAGGGTGGAGTTGCCATTAAAACTCTATTGTGACAACAAGGCTGCTATAAGCATGTCCTTGAATCCTATTCAGCATGAAAGATCTAAACACGTGGAGATAGATCGACATTTCATCAGGGAAAAGGTTGAAGAAGGGATCATATGTCTGACCTATCTACCAACAAACCTCCAAGCTGCAGATGTGTTGACAAAAGCGCTACTCAAGCCTGCCTTTGAGAGTTGTATAAGCAAGTTGGACATGAACAACATCTATGATCCAACTTGAGGGGGAGTGTGGGAATATCATATATTAATTGTAAATAATTCTATTTGATTGTATAGTCATTATTAGGAATTATTAGCCTTGATTAGCATTTATTAAACATTATTGTATTGTCTCCTTCTCTAGCCTATAAGTAGGCATTTGTATCTTCACATTTTAATATGAGAAATATATTATTTTTCTCTCAAACTTGTCCACAGTCTACCATGCAGCTTGGACTGTTATCCAATTCTTCTCAACAAAGACAGCAGGTTTGACCATCTCCTATATATGTTAATTACCGAATTCTGGGTTTATCAATTAGGCTCACTCTGTATATTCTCATATCCTGTAGGAGTCCCCTACTACCGGCGGTCTAAGTGGGAAAGACAGCTGCAATCAGACTGTGCCGTTAGGATCAATTCATGAGAATGAATCAAATCCCACACCACACAATGACCCTGAAGTTGGAGTGGAGTGTTATCTCCATCTCGATTTCCCTCGCCTGCACCCGGTCGCAAAAATTCGCCAGTTCCCGAACGCCTCCTTCATACAAAATATGCTTATTCGGGAGGACCAAGTGAAGGTGTTTGTTACAAATATCCTAAATAATGAGGGAGGGACAGTTGTACCCTTTCCTGATAACGAAGTCACCAAACTATACGAGGCGATCGGGGCATTCATCCTGTAGCCTAGACGACTTGTACACAACACTCCACAAAAGCCGCTGATTGATGTGGTATGTACACTTAATTTTTGAGACTCCTTGTTTCATATATTACAGTTTGTAAGAATATATAACATTGGTTTTTTCATCGCCCGCAGTTCTTTTCAGATGAATATCCTTCTCTCCAACTCTTGCAGGAGATGCAGCCAACTTTGCACTCCACAACCGTTAGGATGCCTCCAGGAGTAGTCAATCCTTATCGTACATATGAATTTCTACTTGATGGTGACAGAGATATCGTGGAGTTTTTGATGATGGAAGAAATTGACCTCGCCTGGCTCGAATTAGCGACTTTGTAAATGACTGTTACTTTTTATGTCTGTGCAATATTTTTAAGTCTATCCTTTTATAATTTCAATTATTCTACGATAGGTACTTCCACCAGCTGTGCAACCAATTAGGTAGGGGACAATACAGATTCCTCAGTCTAATGACCTTGGCGAGGAGAGATGATTTTAACACCGACGAGGACAAGCTGGAGTATGAGGACGAGATGCAGGGTTATGTCATACATCAAATGTCAGCGAATCGGGGATCTGTCTATTTTGCGCCTATTCTTCAAGAGTAAGAGTGATTATTACCATTTGCCAACTTTTCATTATTTGCACATTTACAAATGTTATGCTTCTGTGTGGACATAATATTTTTAATGTCTTTCAGTAAATATTGGTCATTAGCTGTCGTTTGCCCCATACAACATTGTCTGGTTTGGTTTGACCCCTTGAGATATAATATAACCAAGGTTCAAAAAATCGGACCAGACGAGGTACTGGTTCAAGGGTCAAAGGTCCAACCGGGGTCAGACCGGGTCCAACCGGTTATATTAAAATAATAAAATTTATTCATATTAACATTAATAATCACTAATATCAAAATGTAAATGTAGATAGGTATGCATGATTCATCAAATATAAATATTTTAATGTTTCTATATAGGGAAAAAAAGAAAATATTAGTTGATTACACGTGAAAATAAATATTATTCTACAATCCACAGACTAAAATATAAATATTAAGAGTAACAATAATTAAATATTAAGTATATGCAAGTAAAATAGGATTTAAAGTATTATAGTTTCCTAATTTCTAAAATTGAGTGGAGTGAAAATTTGTAATTAGGTGAATTATAATAAAGTAAAATTATTTTTTTTTTTAAAAAAAAGGGGTTAACCCGGTTCAACCCCCAGGTTAACCGGTTTTTCCCGAGTCTTGACCGGGTCAAAGCCCCCCCCAGTTTTAGAGGCCACCCCGACCAATGGCCGGTTCACTGTTGAACCGGTTCAACCGGCCGGTCCGGTTCGCTTTTTTGTTCATTGAATGTAACCTCCTATTATAAAACCCTCTTATCTAAGTAAGTATTTTTAATGACTTTTTACTTTGGGCTACATAAATTATTTTCATGTATATGTGCTAATTTTAGGGGCATTCAACAATGGCATTTTGCAGCAGAAACTGATGAAATGGATAATGCCATCGTGACACAAAGACCTAAATTAAGTACTTTTGATTTAAATTCCTTCAATGTTAGTCAATTGAAATATTATTTACTGTTATTAATTTATACTATTTCTTGTGATTTATAAAGTGCCCCCAGCAACCGACGAATAAAGAGTGTGGGTATTACGTCATGAAGTATATGTGTGACATTATTGAGAGTGATCGTACGGATCCTTTACACAGGTATAAATTAAATTCTTATCTATATCTTGATACAATCAGTATATAAATATATGATTTATTTATCTAACTTTGTATCAATCATAGCATCCATTATTGTTGCAGTTTTATGATGGAAACAACTCATTTGAAGACAAAGACCTTGATTCACTTCGTGAATGTATTGCTATATTTTTTCTTTCATTTGTGGTTGGTTAAAAAGTGATCCTTGCACAAAATACTTAGTTGTGTAAACATGGAATTTTGTGTGTGTATATATATATGTTTAGTTTGATTTAGTTATAATATAGCTATGTATACATGTTGTGTGAATAATGTATACTGTTGATCTGAATTGTATCTATTTCTGTGACATTTGCAATGAATACAGATTGGGAAACCAAAAGAAGTTAATTAAAGCATCGTTTTTTTTTAAAAAAACCAACCACGTCACAAATTTACAAATGTATGACGTGGTTTCTCCAGAAACCACGTCACATATTACACAATTTGTGACGTGGTTTCTCTGATCTCCCTATTATATCCGTATCAATAACATCTAATTTTGGACAAACAACGTCACAATTTTTGTAATTTGTGACGTGACAAATATGACTTTCCACGTCAGTTTTTTGTGTGACGTTAAAAGTTCAGTTTTCCACGTCACTTGAATTTATATCCCCTTGAAAAGTGACGTGAAAAGCCCGAAATTTGTGACGTAAAAACTGTAACACCTTACTCTAGGGACATTCTTTAGAGCCCTTTAACTGAGTTTGAACCACTAAAGCTTCTTAGAAGACCCAAGGATATCAATAACTTAAAACTTTTCTTAAACATCTTACTTGGGCTTCTAACTTTGAAAATTCATAGTTAATTCCTTTAAACTCAAAATAGTGGTTCAAAGCTCAAACTTTAGCTCTTAAAATATTCTTTATAACCATGATAAGACCTTGGCTCAATCTGGTCCCATTATCACTGAAAAGCCTTCTTATATTTTCCAGATATATTGGAATTTCGCAGGAATTTCTGTTTTTATGCTTAACTTGCAAAATTCATATCTCCTTATCTACACGTCCAAAAATTATGCATGAGTACTTGATTTAAAGCTTAGGATGAGTACTAACTATCTGGAAAATATCACGGCCTAAATCAAACTATAATCTGTCGAAATATTAGTCACAATAGAACGTGTTCACAAGCTCTCATAATTTTTCTATGTGTAGATATAACTTTCTACTTGAAATAGAGTTCATGTTCTTGACTTCTTTGCAGGTCTTTAAACTAATTAGGCTCCTTATGGAGTTTATACATATAGACCAAAATATGATAATGAACTAAAACTCAAAAATATCCAAGCTCTCCTTGCCTTAGCTAGTGTTCCACTTGCTTCTCCTTTCTTCTAGAAGTGCTTGGTCCTATGGGGGAACATAGAAAGAGGGGGTGAGATTTGGGGAAATCTCAGTAGCAATAATCACAATTAGTATATAATGTAAGGTAAAAACTAAGCATGCAAAATAAGCCAATGAGAATAATACCTTACAAAACTGTAAACTGTAAACTGTAAACTGTAACTATTTCACACATGATCATGGTAAAACAAACTGAGTAAGGATATTACATATTCTCATGCCTAACTGCAGCATAAATGGCAATAATATACATGCAACCAAAACAAAATATACAAAATTGCAAATTAAAGCTACCTCTTGTAGAATCTCTTTCTAAAGCACTTCCTCTAACTAGGCCTCCTTGACTCTCTATTTTTCTTCCTCTTTTTCTTTCTCTTCTTTTCTTTCTTTCTCTCTCTCTCTCTATTCTTTTCACTCAGGACCACTCAGCCTTCCCTCACACTTCCTTTCCTTGCAACCACTTCTATTTATAGAGCAAATTAAGCTTGGTGATCACGCCTACTTCATCTTACAAAGGAAGCCACCCATGTACTTGATGAGCAAGGCTTAATTTGCATGGCATTCCATGTGGCATTAAGAGATAAAAGGGCTGCATGCAATAAGCCACGCACACTCAATAATTCTTGAAGGGCAAGGCTTTGGCTGCATTATAAGCCACGCATAATCCAACTTAAAGGCCAAGCAAGACGTCAACTTGGTGTGCAAGAATTATCTTGCATGCAATGCCAAGTGTCCAAGCAAAAATATGAGTGAAATCAAATGAAACATGCAAGGCCACGTCCATGGAGGATTGAATTATAAGATGGCTTCTTCTTGAAGTCCAAAAATTATCTCTTGTAGCAAGAATAAGCTATGTGTCTAAAATACCATTATTAATGAACAATGATTGGAAGCTTGCTAAATAAAATTGTCTTTATTTGAAACAAGATGGATAATTATTTTGGGACTATTTGACATGTCCTAGACATGTAAATTAAACTCTTTTATGATCCCAATAATAAACTTCCAACTAAAACTTGCTACATATAAACTTTTGGAACATATAATTTATTTACGTTACAAGCTTATATAGCTATCTTGGGCCCTTAATCTTATAATAATCCCCTTTTTAAAATCTCAAATATCTCTACTTCCTTATGGCCCTAATTATCTTCCTTAATATTCATTAGCTAGCTACTTTAAAACTTCTTGGATTTTTGGGATATTACAAAAACCCTCTTTTGTAGTAGTATGGGTTTTGAGAATCCTCTTACCTGTCAGTATCAGTTATTTTTTCTGTGGTGATTGATCTCTGTCAACATGTCGAATGAGGAAGTTCTCAATGTCTCTGATCTATATTATTTCCAAAATTTGTTTGCAACTAGTCATATGCTAGTTTTACTTTTATTCTCATTTAACTACCAAACAAAGGCCTTACCCGATACTCATAGATTAAACGATGTTCTAAAACTTTTACTCACTAAGATGACTGTGTATCTTTGAACTCTAGGATTCGAAGCTACAACAACTATGCCAGTGGTGTATCAAATGGTAATCTGTTTTGAAAGAATTTTACGATGGTTGCTTCCATCCCAATTCATTGGAGCGTAGAAAATAAAAGGTTCATATCTACACTGTACTCCGCCAAATCCCCCTGAGGGGCGCTAGAGAATGTTTAGGAAGAGAGGAGGTTGAGAGTGGGTGGGTTTGACTGAGTGAAGGGGAGAGAGATTGAGCCTTTTAAGTAAAATAATCATATCAAAATATAAAATGGGGCCCACTTTATCAAAAATTAATGGCAGCTAGCACCTTTTGATAGTTTGTATTTTTGAACCATTTTAAAAAGTTCATATACTTTTTGCGCAAAAAAAAAATATATGGTGCCAGATGCATCTTTAAAAAAAAGTATATGGTCATTTTTTACCCTTTATTTTAGGGAAAAACTACAGTTAAAATTCATTAATTCATAACCACTTGAGCAGAATAAGTAACTAAACGAGTCAGATATAGTCTTAATGTAAAAAGAAGGTTAGATTTAATCCAAAAAAAACAAAGCAACGGCAAAGCATCCAAACGTAAAGAGGAAGAAGATACGTATGTACACACCGAAATCGACAAAACACCATTCACACCATTGAAGACAGTAAGAGAATCCATATGTGATTGTTGTTAAATCCTTAATCCCAGTGCATGATTAGTGTTATAATATTTCACGTGTGATGTGAGAAGTGACATAAACACGCGATTTAGCTGGAGAAAGCGAACAAACACAAATTCACAGAGCAAATATCCATAAGAAATGAGGATAAAGTTGAGGCCTTATTTGCTTAAAAGCTTTTCTCTTATACTTTCGAAGCTTTTCTCTTAGAGTCCTCTCTTTCTGTGCTGTGAGTTGTGACAGAAGCGACATGGCTTTTCACTGCTACCTGAGCAACTCCCCCTTCCTAAGTCTTCAACTTGCCACTGTTTCCCCTTCTTATACCTTGCGCCTTAGTTTTTGAAAAGCCCATATAATTCCTGTTAATCCTCAAAGCTACTGCGAAGCGCGCGATGTAGGAAAGGAAATGGTGAAATCAAGAAGGCAGTAAGGAAATGGCTAGGGTTGGAGATGAGGTGGTGAAGGTGGGATGATGATGTTGAGCTGAGGAGAGGAAATTGGGAAAGGGTTGTAGTGAGGAAATCCCTTTATTTGTTTTTAAAATGATAAATCCCTAACCTGGCATTTGAAGCAAGAAACGCCACGTTAGGGCTTTAGTTTTTTTTTAAAATAATCAAATAAATGATAATACCTAATGCGGCGTTTCTTATAAGAAATGCCACGTTCCGTAACTTTATCTATTTTTTTTTTAAAAAAAAGATATCACCTAACACAGCGTTAAAGAACGTCGCGTTAGGTGATATCTTTTTTTTAAAAAAATAAAATAAAATACCGAACACAGTGTTTATTACAAAAAAATGATGTGATATGTGCACTACATTAAGCCTTTTATGTAATAGTAATTTGGTTATTTAACCTAATGGACTGTGTGTGGACACTTGTTTTTGTAGCCTCCTTGCTCCTCTTGCTTTGTGTCCTCTGTGATGTGCTTAGTATTCTCTTTGTGTCGATTCCTTAGAGGAAAAAAGTTTTTAGTAAATTAAAAAGGCTTCCATGCTTATTTTTATTATTGGGTTAAGGGTAAAAAATACACATGTAATTTTTTCAAAAGTTCATCCAGCACCAAATTTTTTTGGGACCAAAAGTAACTCTAAACTTTCAAATTGGATCAAAAGTCACATTTACAGTTACATTCCAAAAGGAAGCGCTTGGTGCTGGATGAATATTTTTTACAAAATCACATGTGTATTTTAGACCCTAATTTAACTGTAAATGTGATTTTTGATCCAATTTGGAAGTTCAAAGTTACTTTTGGTAAAAAAAAAACATTTGGTGCTGAATGAACTTTTGACAAAATCATTTGTGTATTTTTGACCCTTAACCCTTTATTATTCAAAGAAAGTTTTTTTACAAAATTTTCACTTAAAATTTTTTACTCTCTCCATTCCTAAATATATATAAGACCCAATTACCTAATTTGATTAGATTAAGGTTGTTAGTTAAGTTGGTTAAAATCACATGATATTACCAAAACACCATAACCACTTATATTTATTATTCTTGCCCTCCCTCTCTTGCTAGCTTGTTTATTATTGGGGGGCATCATAATGGATAATTTAGAGAAAAGTTGAGAAAACATAGAAAGAGGTCTTATATCTAGGAACAATCTCACGTCCCCTAATATGTCCTATATTTACGAATGGAGGGAGTAATATTTATTTCATTGGAATACTAATTTTTCTTGAATACAAGCTTGGTTATAATAAGTTTAAAATTTAATTAGTTTCATACATATATCTAAGATAATGCTTACCTCATCTATGTATTGAAGTCTATCACTACAAAAAAAGCGGGGTTAGGTAGCGGTTAATTTAGTAGCGGAAACAAAAACCACTACTAAATGAACATTAGTAGCGGTTACTAACTAAAACCGTGACTAAATAGGTCAGTTTGACCAAATTAAATATAGTGACGTACATTAGTAAAGGTTACACTACTACAAAAAGTACTTTTAATGTCACAAATTTTGGGGGTTTTCACGTCACTTTTTCAAGGGACATTGAATCAAGTGACATGGAAAATAGACTTTTAACGTCACATAAACAAGTGACATAAAAAGTCAGAGAAACAACGTCACACATAATATTATGTGTGACGTTGTAAGTTGCTCGGAGAAACCACGTCACACATAATATTTATGTGTGACGTGGTTTCCAGGAAACCACGTCACACAAGATATGTGTGACATGGTTTCCAGGAAACCACGTCACACATATATTATTTGTGACGTGGTTCCTTTTTTTTTTAAAAAAAAACGTTTTTAATTTTTCTATTCCCCGTTGATATTTAGCAATTTGAGAACAAAAACCTATTCAAACCAATTTACAAGACTTATAAAACATTTTGGCAAGTATGCAATATTTGCAGCAATTACAACGTAACAGCATTTGCAAACCAATTTACAATTGAACATTAAACATTCTATGGCAGACCAATTTACAAGACTTACAAAACCATTAAATATTCTATGTGGCATTTTTTGCAATTTATAATTGAGAAAAAAAGGCAGCAGATTTAATTATCAGGAAAAAAAAGGAAAAGAAGGAACCTGGATGAAGTGAAGCTGCGAACGGAGGCATGATTGAAATTGTTGAACCCGATAAGAGGAAAACAGAGCTGAAAAAAAACCTTGAACAAGTAAAAAAAAAGAACCCTATAGAAATTGCATATTTAATTACCAGAAAAAAAAAAGGAAAAAGAAAAGAAGAAATGAACCTGCAGCTGGAGGGTGAGGGGGATGGGGAAGCTGGGGGGAGCTGTGGGGGGTGGGGAAGGGGGAGCTGAGGGCTGCTGGGAGCTGTGGAGGGGGAGGGAAGGGAGGAGCTGTGGGTTGAGGGGTGGGTTGGGGGGGAGCTATGGAGGGGGAGGGAAGGGGGGAGCTGTGGGTTGAGGGGTGGGCTGGGGGGGAGCTATGGAGGGGGAGGGAAGGGGGGAGCTGTGGGTTGAGGGGTGGGGAGCTGTGGGCTGGGGGGGTGGGGGAGCTGAGGGCACGGGGGGTGGGGGGTTTTTGTTTGGGGTAGGAAGAGCAGCTGGAGCTGCTTTTTGTTTGGGGGGCCGCCAAAATGGAAAAAATGGGGGGGAGGGAAATGAAAAAAAAAGGAGGGGAAGTTTTCCACGTCACACCAAAATTTTGGTGTGACGTGGAAAACCACTTTCAACGTCACACCAAATTTTGGTGTGACGTTGAAAGTATTGGGAGGGGCGGGAAATGAAAAAAAAGGAGGGGAAGTTTTCCACGTCACACCAAAATTTTGGTGTGACATGGAAAACTTCCCCCAATACTTTCAACGTCACACCAAATTTTGGTGTGACGTTGAAAGTATTGGGGGAAGTTTTCCACGTCACACCAAAATTTTGGTGTGACATGAAAAACCACTTTCAACGTCACACCAAATTTTGGTGTGACGTTGAAAGTATTGGGGGGGCGGGAAATGAAAAAAAAAGGAGGGGAAGTTTTCCACGTCACACCAAAATTTAGTGTGACGTGGAAAACCACTTTCAACGTCACACCAAAATTTTGGTGTAACGTGAAAAGTTTCAACATCACACTTAATTTTAAGTGTGACGTTGTTTCTTTCCTGTGTGTTTTCAATGTCACATTTTTAAATAAGTGACGTTAATTGGTGACATAAAAAGGGCTTTTTGTAGTAGTGTTACTTTCAAAATAACCACAACAAAAGTCGCGCCCTTTGGCGGGAACATTAGTGGCGTTAATTTAGTAGCGGTTTGGAAACCAATACCGCGGGTAAACAGAAGGTCATGATTTAGTGGCGGTTTTTTTTTTTAAATTAGTAGCGGTTACTTTTAAACCGCACTGATTGAACAGACGCATTAATTGAAGTGTGATATTAGCTGCGGTTTTTTTGAAGTTAGTAGCGGTTTTATTGGAGAACCGCCACTAACGTAACGGACACATTTATTGCTTGGGCGGATTAGTGGCAGTTTTTGGTTTATAACCTCTACTATTAGTAGCAGTTCTTTGGAATCGCTACTAAATGCAAGTACTATTTATGTTCCTCGGTTTCATTCATAAATGTACAGGAATTTGGTGAAAAAGACGTTTGTACGTGCATTATTCGGTTTTTTCGAAAATTAGAAGGAAATTCAGATTTTCAAACACCAGTTTAGGCACCAATTATGGCAGGGAAGAACGACCGCAGTAGAGGAAAGAGGCCTATGACTACTGAGGAGGAGGAGCAAGAGCGACAACGCCAAAATCAACTGAGAGAGGAGGGGCGTATACAATCGGAGCGGGAACGTATACAGCGAGAGCCAATTCCCGAGCATATCATTAATGAGTTCTACAATGAGAACTCTCCTCAGATTCCTGATTTGGATGACTTTGAACAATGGTTGCATGATGAGGACACTGAGGAGGCCGGCGGGGGTGTTAGCAGACGGTCCACTGGAAGGACAACTGGATACAAAGTACAAGTGCAGGGTAATCTTAATAAATTTTGTCATTTTTATGAGATAATTCAAATTTTTACTTGGGTTTAACAGTATTTTTAAATTGTACAGACCCTTCTGGTAGTACCACGAGGAGATCGCTGAGTGTGCAAGATGCACACAACCTTCCGACCGGCCACAGGGTGAAGGTTGACTGGAACCTGTTCACCCTTCAACCTAAAGGGAAGGGGGTCAACTGTTTGGCAGGTTCTGCATGAATGTTGGCTAGAATTACCAGCGCTTCCTGATTTACGCTTTGGACTGGAGGAAGGTTAATGCAGGGGCGAAGGATTTTGCGTGGAGGGAAATCGTGAAGGTCGGTTTAATTGAGTTATAGTTTATCTATTATTTATTATTTTAGAAATATGATTTTCTTAAATGATATGAATTCTATTTATTATTTATTATTATTGAAATATTATTGTAATTGTAAGAACATTATTTGTTCAACGATCTTTTTCATATTTTGCAGAAGAAGTTTGATGTGCGAGACATGTTCAAAGGTTTTGGAATCGGGAAGATGAGTGACGGTTGGAAGAACAAGAGATTGGAATTTTTCAACAAAAGGGATGCCGGTGGGAGCAGGCCGATTCAGGAGTTGATAGATGATGTCCTTGGTGGAGTCCCTCCAGATACCTGGGAGAATTATGTCCGTTGGAGGAGGAGAGACTTAGGAAAGGTATATTTAATAATTTAATTATTAAGGTATTCATCATTATTAATAAATATTTTTTATTTATAATCATGATTAAATTTTATTTCATGTTAACAGAAGAGATCGCAGAAAGGTGTTTACAGCCGATCGCATCAGAAGGTTCATCATACGGCTGGCACGAAGCCATTTTCGGTCGGGTATGGAGAGATGGTATGAAACAATAAACCTTTCTTGTTTAATTGATATTTATTTTTAATTTATATTTATTTAATTGTGTATAATAATAAATTATTCATTAATTTTAGGAGGACGAAGCTTTGCAGAAAGGGAAGAAGGCTATGTACGGTCTTTTCTACCGTCAGAAACAGGCACCATGACGGGAGTGCAACATCCAGAGAGGTTGAGGAGCAGATTGTAAGAATTTTATTACTTTTATTTAGGTTTATCATATTTTTTATAACAATTATATTTGTAGAAAAGTCTAATATATGTTCTATGTTCAGGCTAGAATTGAAGAAGTAGAGAGAGAGAACTTCAGTAGTCGCAGGGGGACAATATAGACCCCACTGCCTCACTCAGGGCCACCCTTGGGACCCGTGAACACCGTGGCCGTGCCCGCAGGATGGGTTTTGGAGCCCGACCGTCAGTGGTGTATGGCCGGACTAGGTCGGCAAGCACTACCCAGTCTGCAGCAGCTGGCCAAGCGTCTTCCAGCTGCTCTATGATGCACAATCCGGAATATGAGGCTCGGATGAGGGAACAATTGACTCAAGAGATTACAGATCAGGTGTATAATAGATTGGAGTCCTGGGTTGAAAGTACAAACAGTGCACTCGACCGGATCATTCAGAGGGTGGACCCAGGAGGACCTCCTATACGTGTACCAGGACTACCACCACGTCCACCGAGACCAACGTGCAACCATTCTCTAGGATCCCAGCCAGAGGTCAATCAGCCAAATGGTGGTCAGCCGGATGACACTCAGCCAGATGCGTAGTTATAGGGTTTTTTTATTAGTTGAACGTTTGTAATTTTAGGACTGTTGCATCTTTTTTTTAGTTGTGAAACTTGTGTTTTATTTTGGCTACAATTGCAGAAATTTCTAAATTTTTTGTTATGATATCATTTATTTATATTTGAAGTTATTTTACATGTAAATGAGATTTTAAAAAAAACATATATAAATGCAACTGAGTGGGACCGCAACTCTCATATATTTTATAAATGCGATTTTTATAAAAAAAAATGAATATACTTATTTTTTAGCGGTTTGAAACCGCTACTAAGCCATATTGATTTTAGTAGCAGTTATAATCCGCCACTAATTGTCAGTGCTTTTAGTGGCGGTTTTGAACCACCACTAAAAGCAATTGACTCAATTAGCGGTGGTTAAAAACCGCTACTAAAAGCACTGCACATAATTCACTTATATACGCTCCAGCTTATTCATTTCATTTCACATTTCCATCAAACTTCAATTCTTCCATTCTTTGATATCTTCTCTCATATAATGGATAGATCTTGGATCAATTTGCCACGTATGTCCTCTCGCTATTTGGTCGGTTTGAACCATTTTTTAGATTTTGCTTTCGACCGCTCAAGTGTCAACAATAATATTCTTTGTCCTTGTCGAAAATGTAAATTCAAGAAGTGGCATCCAAGAGATGTTGTGTTTGAGCATCTTATAGTGAAACAAGTCCCTTCCAATTACACTTTCTGGGGGATTCATGGGGAGAACGATGATGATGATGACGGTGAATGAGCTGTTGCAACATCTCAAGTTGGATTAATGCAGATTGACAATCACGAAGATCATGTAGATCCAATCGACGATGTCGTGTGTGATGCTTTCGGTGCACAATGTGACAACATCGTTACTGAAGAAGGTGTTGATGGACCACTACCAGATTTTTTCCGAAACGATGCTGCTAGGAATTTTTTCTACCTTATGACGGAAGCTGATAAGCCATTGTTTCCAGGTTCTACTAAAAACTTCGAACTTTCATTTATAGTTAGTTAAATCATATTTTTTACACTAAAATATTGTTTATTCAGGGTGCAATAAATACTCTAAGCTTTCATTTCTAGTCAAACTCTATCACATCAAGTGCTTGTGTGGCTTTAGTGATAAGGGAATGTCAATGGTGTTAGAATTATTGGGAGATGCATTTTCTAAGGTAGAAATCCCACCTTCATTCTACAAAGCGAAGAAGACAATAAATAAGTTGGGATTGAACTACACCAAAATTCATGCATGTCTGAATGATTGTATGCTGTATTGGGGAGATGACGTTGAGTTAGATAGATGTAAGCGGTGTAACGCGTCTCGGTACAAACAGGCAAAGAGGGGTCGATGGGCAACCAAGAAGCCTGCAAAGATTCTTAGATATTTTCCATTTACTTCAAGACTTCAGAGGTTGTATACTTCATCTAAAACTGCTGAGCACATGCACTGGCATTCATCAGAGGCCAACGTGGATGGGAAGTTGAGACATCCTAGGGATGGTGAGGCTTGGAAAGCATTTGATACGAATTCCCAAAATTTGCTGCGGACCCAAGAAATGTCCGCCTAGCTCTTGCATCAGATGGTTTCAATCTGTTCGGGAATCTTAGCACTACGTACAGTATATGGCCTGTTGTATTGATACTATACAACTTGCCCCCTTGGATGTGTATGAAACAAAGCTCATTCATTCTTTCGATGATTATTCCGGGGAAGAGAGCTCCTGAAAATGATATAGATGTCTACCTTCAACCATTGATACAAGAGTTGAAGGAACTGTGGAGCAATGGAGTTGAGATGTTTGGCGCTTACAGTAAGACTCTATTCACACTCCGTGCATCTTTGATGTGGACAGTTAGCGATTTCCCTGGACTTGGCACATTATCTGATTGAAACATGCATACGGGGTCAACTTGTCCTAACTGTAACTTTGATCAAGACTCTGTTTGCCTCCCCCACAGTCACAAGTGGTGCTTTATGGGTCACCGACGGTTCCTTCCTCGAGGTCACAGGTTCAGGTTGCAGAAAATTAGATTCAACGGATCACAGGAAATGAGAGATCCACCTGTGTTGTTGTCTGGCGTAGATGTTCTTCAAAAGCTTGAAGATGTCGACATACAATTCGGGAAGCAAGCTGACGTTCAGCCCGGTGGCAGAAGGCCTCGCAGCCAGTCCCATGGGGATAACATGTAGCAGTGGAGAAAGAAGAGCATTTTCTTTCAGCTCCTTTATTGGAAATCTAATAAGCTTCGTCATTGTCTGGATGTCATGCACATCGAGAAAAATGTGTGTGACTATGTTTTGTACACGTTGCTGAACGAGTCTGGAAAGTCCAAGGACCATCTGTAAGCAAGGAAAGATCTCATGGCGATAGGAATACGTCATGACGCCTGGCCAGATTAGAATGATAAGTTTTCCCCAGCCTCATTCATACTCACAAGAGTCAACAAAGAAGTCTTCCTCTCCACACTTAAGGACATTAAGGTTCCTGATGGTTATTTAAGCAACATCTCAAGATGTGTCGACATGCATGCTAAGAAGATTGCCGGGTTGAAAAGTCATGATTGCACGTTTTGCTCCAGCAATTCCTACCTCTGGCAATTAAAAGCACTCTTTGGATTGCCTAAAATATTCATAGGCACAATACCCCCTTCTTCTATAATCTTCCACAACTTATACCCATTGGCTTTGATGTAGATCTTCATTTTGAGTTTCTGAAAAGTATAGTGCTTTCCATCAGAACCAGGGGGTTTGTTAATGGAGCTTCCTTCAGGCAGAATATTCTCTTACGATGCCATCTTAATCTTTTCTTCTCAGACTCGTTGGAATCAAAAGGAGAAGACCCGCTCTGATACCAAATGAGAATGGCAAAAACGCACAAGAGGGGGGTGAATTGTGCTTTAAAAACAATTAAAACTTAAAAACACAAAACAATCTTTTATACTGGTTCGGCCAACACAATGCCTACGTCCAGTTCTCCAACTCCTTGTTGGGTTCCACTATACCACAGGTTTTACAAAAATGGGTTCACCTACTAACCTTTACAACAGAGCTTTAGACTTCCCTCTAAACGCTCCCCCTAACAACTTGTAAGGACACAACCCTGTCCTAAAGCCCCAAGCTTTAGAATAACCTCAAACAGTAGAGGATTTCAATTAATGAGTTCACTCAATGAACAGATTTTGATAAACACTTAAGTACAAATAATCTCACTAAGAGTAATAAATACTTTGAGCTTTTGTGAGCAGAATATATGGGAATATTGAATGCTGGTTCGTCTCTGTGTGTGTGTGTGAGTGAGTGAGTAACTATTCATAAATGCTCAAGTCTTGATATTTATAACTCTTCACAGCTTGCCTTTTCTTTCAGCTTTAAGAGGCCGTTTGAAATTAGTCGTTGGGAGCACTTAGCCGTTGGCAATTAATGTTGTTCTTCATCTTCGTCAACTTTCTTCTCTTGCTTCAATTAATCTTGCAGAGGATGAGCTAAGAGAGATAGAGACTGTGAGTAACGATCACCTGCAACCATTGTACTTGCATAGCAGCTTTTTCAGTAGCGCTAGCACCCTTGGCTATCGCTAGCTTAATAGTGTAAGTCCTGCACTTAGCTATTAGCTAAACAAGTATTCATGTGAAGTACAGTAGGTGTTATCGCTAGTGTATTTTATTAGCTCAATGTTCAAAGACAATGTATTAGTTATCTGATTATCTAAGTTATTTCAACAAGTATTTTTCTATCGATAGCTAATCATGTTATCACTAATAACTATGTTATGGCTAGTTATCTTATTAGCTCATTTGCTCAAAGACACTATATTAGATATCTGAATGTCTATGTTATTTCAAGTATTCTGTTATCAATAGCTAATCATGTTATCGCTAGCTGACTTAGTTCATTACTGCTAGCTGTTCTAACATTCTCCTCCTTTGTGTTATCCATGTTATCTTTGGGGCCTTAGCGATAGTGATATACTTGTACAGAGCTTAGCAATAGTGATCTATTGTTCTTTGCTTGCTTAGGCTAGCTCAACTCATTATATTAGCGATAGTGAAGGTCTTAGCGATAGAGATATTGACTTTTCTTCAGATTATTGCTAAGTCTTCATTAGCTATTGTTATCCTAACCCTTCCATTTGTTAGCGATAGGTTCTAACTTAGCGGTAGTGTATCTGTTATTTATAAGATTTTACTTGTTCAATGTTAAGGTAACCTACACTCTTTTACTTAGTAATTTAACATGATTCTTATCTCAATTTATTCCAGGCTAAGTTATATGCTAATTGTTCATTTTACTTATGTTATCTATGGGTCCAGTCCTCATCAAAACTTAAGATTCTAACATTCTCCCCCTTTTTGATGATGACAAAACATAAGTAAAAACATATATAAGATAAAGCATGTACAGAGCATAATTAAGAAAAACATATAAATTGTATTGACTTTGCAAAATAATTATATCTTTTCAGGATCAAAATTATCAGGATCAACTAAGTATGAAGTGTATGCAGAATGGTTCCTAAAGGCTAGGGGTTTTTCATTATTGAATTTTGCTCCAGAGGCTGAGGTTATGTATTCTTCATCAGGTCCATCAGAAATAGAGGATTCAGAGTAGAAGAATTTGTCTTGTTCAATGGTCTGAATGGGTTCAGCAAGAGAGACATCTTTGGAGGCAGCCTTAGACTTGTGAAACCTCCTTTGATATACCCATACTTTCTTCCCTTGAGCAATTTCCTTTGCTAATTTATTTCTTCTTTCTGCAGCCTCTTTCTCTGCCTTTTTCTTTGCCTCAGCAGCAGCCTTCTTAGCCTTAGTAGCAGCCTCCTTCTCTTTTCTCAAGGCCTCTGCAATAGCTTTCTTTTCTTCTTTTGTCAACTTGGGAGGAGGAGCTGGCTATTCAGATGCTTTACCTCTTGGCTTCTTAGGAGAAGGATTCTTAGCAGCCACTCGCTTGATCCTTTGTGCTCTTCCCTTAGGAGCCTCAAGAGAAGCCATAGGAATAACTTTGAAAGAGACCTCTTCTCTAGCTTTCATATTGGTCCTTTCCCCTTTCAAACCTTCAGCTGAAGCTTTACTCTTGCTTTTCTCAGCCTCAAGCACTAGCATCTTCTGAATATCATCTTTAACCTTATCTCCAGTGCTAGGCTTGTCTTCAATTGTTATTTCAACATCAGCTCCTGGAGGAATGACAGAAACTAGAACTGGCTCTGCAGATTTGACACTTGGAGGAATGCCATGCTTCTCTGCAATCATAACTACCTTGAGGAGGAGGAGGAGCATCATAAGCTTGAGGAGGAGGGGTCCTATGGTCCTCAGGCTTCATGTAACTGCGAGCAATGCCTCTGACTACTTCCTCAATCTCTTCAGCAACCATAGAAGCATCCACAAGAGCTGGAATATTCTCCCTCTTTTTGTCATCATCACCAGGGATAAGGGTTTGGCCAAGGTTTGGAGAAGAGATAGAAGGGTTAGTATCGCTAGTGGTTGTGGTAGGGATAGGAGTGCTATTGCTAATAGAGGAATTAGCTGCAGGGGTTGGTTGTGAGATTTGGGGAGTATGTGTGCTTTGGTTGCTATCACTAGGAGAAGAGTTAGCGATAGGGGTTTGTGGTGAGGTTGGGACTTGGGAGTGGTGGCTATAGCTTGGGGAGGGGCTAGCGATAGGGGTTTCTTGAGTTGTTGGGACTTGGGTGGTTTCTGGAATTGGAGAGTGGTGAGTTTGGGAATGGTTTGATGATATACCTTGAGGGTGAGAATACGTTGCCCTTTGCTTGTTATCTTCAGGGACAAGGCAGAGGCAGTCTTCCAAATTTCTCACTTGTGCCTTAAGCTCCAGGATAGACTTCATCAATTCTGCTTTCTAAGCTTCCAAGGCGGGGTTGAACTCGGCAGAGACTCTGAAGATGATCTCCTCAATTGTTTCTCTTGAGAGAATAGAAGACTTTGATAAAGCAGCAGGAGGAGGAGGAGAAGGAGGCCTTCTTGACTAAGCTTCTTCTTCAATAGAATTAAGTTGAGCTGAGGAAGAAGGAGCATGAGAAGCTTGGGATTGAGAGGCAGAAACACCCCCATTAACACCCACTGGAATTCCCATTCTCTTTAGGGTAGTGGTAGTGAGCTGCTTGAACTTCTTGTTTTCTCCATCCCCTAATGATTTAATCTTTGAAAATTCCAGGATGTGAGATACTAGCTGAGGATAGGGAAGATGAGCCTTGGGAGATTTGTCAGACAGGAACCTATGCATTTCCATGCACACCACCTGGCGTGGATTGAGGGGAACCTTTTGAATGAGGTTAGGCAACCATGGGTTGTCAATCTTTGGAAAGCTGCTGAAGTTCCCTGACTTGTGAGTCATAATCCTTGTGTAGACATAATGAAGGATCCTATTGATCACAGACATATCAGCTGGCTTGTTGGTGTTTGTCTCATATATCTCCTCAAGCTCTTCTTCAGGATACTTCTTAGGCATATACAATGTATTGTATTCTTCCCCAGAGATCTCCAAAATCTTGTTGATAGCCCTCCATCCAAAAATGATGCCTTTTCCTCTCACAATGGTTTTGAAGGAGATGTTCACAAGCTTCCCTTTCTTGTATTCTGGAAGGGGTTTCAGACTAGAGTAGAATGATCTCAACACTTCTTCATTATAGTCATTCTTCACACTCAGCCAATTCGTGTAGGGAAGCAGCCAAGCATCTAAATCAAAACCTTGCTGTTTGAAGTAGTCCAAATCGACCCATACTGCAACCCTATCTAGGGTTCCCTTATCTGCAAACAATGTGCTTGGAGCTTCAAGGGGGGTCTTCCAAATAGGGTATACCAGAGGAGCTTTCTTTTTGTCTTTTAGGGTTGCTCTCAACTACGTCTTTAGAGAATGAGACATTTTTCTAGGCACGCAACATTTTGCTAGCGGATTTGGAAGAGGGATTAGCGCTAGAGGTTGCCTTGTCAATACGAACTTTGGTTCTGGCCATTTTAGGGTTTAGGGAAAAGAGATATTTGAGAATGTGTATGCTTGAGTGCTTAGAGAGTTTTGGAGTAGAAGAGAAATTGTGAGTGTTCGTGAATGATGAATGCAAATGCAAATGACCTAATTTTTTAAGTTTAGAGTTTACCATAACGAAGAACACTTGCTAACGTTACGCATTCTGACTTGTTTAAGTGACTTGCTATCGCTAATAAGAGCTGCTATCACTAGCAGGCATGATCCCACGCTGAGTAAGTGACTTAGGCTTATCACTCACTCCTTCTGGCTATCGATAATGCTTTTGGCTAGCGATGGCAATCTTAGCTCAAACTTAGCTTTATCCTGCATATGCTAGCCATAGTGAAACTCACTATCGATTGGTCAGTCCTGCAAAACTTAAGATTTGGCACTCTGATGCCTAAGTTAGTGATTGACCTATATGAATAAAATGAAATCAAATCAAGAATTAATTCAGAAATATTTACAACTCATTTGGATTCACCATTCCTAACTCTATTCTAAAGAAGCTAAATTGATCTGACCCAAGAGGTTTGGTGACGATATCAGGAAGTTTCAAATTTGTTGAGATGAACTCCACCTTAACATCCTTCTTCTGAGCATGATCTCTTAGGAAGTGATGTCTCACATCAATATGCTTGGTTCTAGAATGATGAACTGGATTCTTGGCCAAGCTTATTATGCTGGTGTTGTCACAAAGAATAGGCACTTATGGGAATTCCAAACCCAGAAGATCTCTTAGTTGATGATTAAGCCATAAGACTTGAGCACAACAACTTGCTGCTGCAATATATTCAGCCTCTGTGGATGAAAGGGAGACACAATTTTGCTTCTTGCTAGCCCAAGAGACCAAACAGCCACAAACGAATTGACATTGACCACTTGTACTTTTTCTATCTGTCTTAAAACCTGCATGTTCAGAGTCAGTATAAGCAAGAAGGTACTCTTGAGTTCCCTTGGGATACCACAACCCAAGCTCTTGAGTTCCTTGTAAATATCGCAAAATCCTTTTTACATTGGTCAAGTGGGACTCTTTAGGATTTGCTTGATATCTAGCACACATTCCTACACTAAATTGAATATCATGCCTACTAGCAGTTACTTAAAGTAAAGAACCTATAATCCCTCTATAAAGAGATTGACTAACTACTTTGCCCTTGGCATCCGCATCTAAGCTGGCAGAGGTACTCATGGGAGTGTCCTCATCTTTAGATTTCTCCATCGCAAACTTATTGAGAATCTCCTTACAATACTTGGTTTGGGAGATGAAGATGCCATCTTTCTTCTGCTTTATCTGCAGGCCTACGAAGAATGTTAATTCTCCCATCATAGACATTTAAAATTCACCTTGCATCATCTTAGCAAACTCTTCACAAAGCTTTTCATTAGTTGCTGTTCGCCATAAATTGCTACCGCAAGTGCACGGGTCAAGTTTTAGTAGTATAGTTCAAGTAAGGGTTGTCGTTCCACTAGGACCACGTTAAAAGCGAGTTCATTAAATTCATTATATTCAAAATTAGCAATGGGCAATAGGCAAGTGATTTAATAAAGTTAAAATGACTAAAGAAAATGCAATTGTAAAATAGAACACTTGAAGTGAAATTTAACACAATGAGAAAAGCCTAGGCCTATTTATCCACTTGCATTTCATGACACCTAATTTCCCCTTCCCTAATGCCAATTTATGCCTATTATGTTATTGCTTGAAGTCTCTTGTGTTCAAATAGCTCTCTCAAGCCTATTCAAACCTTAATTGGTATTAACTTGCATAATCTCTTACTACATGCTATTACCAATTAGTCTCTTTAATCACCCAACCTCAATTTTCACAAAACTTGGTTAGTGAATATCTCTATCTCACTAACACACTTCCAATTAGTTAAAATTGCAAGACAAGCTTGGTTTTAGCCTAGTTCTTTCCCCAATTAATGCTCTCTCAAGCCACTAATTAAGCAACAATCCAAATGTTGGCCACCATTTAGAAAACCATAAGCTCAAGCTAAAACCATAACATAACATTCATTAATTTAGCAATAGGAAAGAAAATCATAGATGTCAATCCATACAAGCTTCAAAATAGACCTAGAATATGAGTTTAGCTACTCATAACACAAGAAGTATCAAGAATCATCATCAAATACATCACAATGCTCAGAAATAAGCAAGAGAAATGAAGAAGAGAAAAGAAATGAAGAGAAGCAAACACAAGAAATTTCTGCTTGAAGCTCAAAAATCTACTTCTCCCAAGCTTCCCAATCTTTCTCCAAGCTTTCTCTAGCTTCCCTTAGTGTTTCTCAGCCTCCAATCTCGTGCCCAAAGTGTTCTCCCTCGCAAACTCGGCCAACCCTAGCTTTTATCTCCTTGTTTTTGTGTGTTTCAGACCCAAAACGCGCAGCAGAACTGACGTGTTTTCGCTGCAGCGAGAAGATGTTCTCGCTGCAGCCAAGCAAACAGAGAGGAGGGGGATTCTGAAGAGGTTTCTCGCTGCAGCGAGAACATCTTCTCGCTGCAGCCAGGAAGGCAGAGAGGAGACCCAATTTTTGCCACTTGTTTGCTGCAGCTAGAAAGTGTTGTTGCTGCATCCAGGAGCTCAGTCATGCCTCCTTTAACTTTGCTTTGTTATCCTTGCTTCCCTTTTTCTTCACTCTTAATTTCTTCTTCTTTTTCCTACAAATTAGAGAGGGAAATCATCAATTCATCTCAATCTTAAGGTGATAGGAGTTCACACATTTTTCACATAATGTTCTTCCTTACAAGCATATTATCAGGCATATATGAGCTCAAAGCATGTGAAAAATGTGCGAAATGTGTAAAATTTCTAAAGGTTAACACCCCCAAACTTGAACTTTTGCTTGTCCTCAAGCAAAGCTGAACAACATAATTTATGCAATTGCATTTGAGTCCTCAGAATGTTCTTGTTAATGCAAATAGCAGAAATGACCAATTCACATGCGACTTATCATACTTCACAATATTGAAATGCACTTTAATGAATTCCTTAAAATTGTATCATTTAGAGTCCAAAATTGAGAATGATTTGAAAACTCTGATTTTCAGAAATTAGCAAGAATTTGAATCACATACACATTCAATTAAACCCACTCATCTACATCTTCTCAGTTTCTCCCCTTAGCTTTCTCATCACAAAGACTCAGAAGTTACTTCTCCTTATTGCTCATTTGAGTTCTTTTCAATCTCCCCCAAACTTAGAGTTTGTACCATTCATAGCTTCTTGGGGCATGAATACTTTTTTTTTTAGTTTATCATCATTCATATATATATATTTTTGTCTTGAGCTGTTGTAATTAACCTTTTTACGCGACCTTGCACATGGGTGGTGCAACACCGGTTACTCAGTTATTCCAACAATCGCATCAAGAGGCTTTTGCCCAACTCATAACCCTTCTTAACTTAACCGTTTGACGCGAGTGCCAACATTGGTAAATGAAGTGCCCCCGGTTACTAAGTTAAGTCTTTAGGCCAGCGGAGTTGTTACAATTTCTTCATTAGTACTTTGAAATCCCATGACAATCTACTAAGGTTTGAAACTTTACAAAGATGCCTTTGAATTGATGTAATTACAAATGTATATGTAAAACAAATTGCCACTTATTCCTTACTAAAAAGAATTCTCAAATCTTTCTTGATTTTACCCATGCTTCCTTTTTTTGTTCAAAAAGTTCCCGAAATTCACAAAGTGCCAAACCAATATCAAGATTCATTCTAAATTACTTGTGAACTAAATTTTCTGCCATTTTGAATGTTGAACAATTTAATTCTAATCATTGGACTCTATGCAATCATTAAGGTCAAGCTTCACACAATACAAATAAAATTTCAAGTTTGTGAAATTTTGCACATTTCAAAGCGGAGGAGCTTTCAAAAGAAAATTTTCAAAAAGTTTGCTCCTCTCCCCCAAACTTAAGTGGGACAATGTCCTCATTGTCATTGGACCATCAGTAGTCCAGGTAATTTCCTGTGCAAAACATAATTAGGCAAACAAGAAGTAAAGCCATCAGTAGCTCTAGCAGATGCAACACACACGAGTCAAATATGCAGAGATATAGGAAAATAAAACAGAAGGCCATCAGTAGCCTTAAGAAGTGTCACTAAGCACCAAGAATCCAGGAAAACCAGTAAAACATCAAAAGGAACCATCAGTAGTTCCTACAGCTAAACAAAAGGCCAAAAGTTCACCAAGTTACCAAAAGATCAGTTAGCAAAAGCTATCAAAAGTAAAGTCAAACTAAACAAAGTCAGATCACAAGCAGATAACAACAACAAGAAATCAAGCATCATCAATAAAATCATCATCAGCAGCTGCTCCTGAAGTACTTGCACCAGGATCCTCAATCATGAAAGCAGTATCCTCATCCGGCTCAGAATAATCATCCTCCTCAGGCTCATACTCATCCTCCTCAGTCTCTTCACTCTCGGTGCCCTCAGGTACTTGTATGGGAATATGCAGATGCTCAGCCATCTGTATCAGTATGGAATGGTCCATGGCTTGCCGCCTGGCTAATCTGACCTGAGCTCGGTGCATTTTCTCCTGAGATAGCTGTAACCCGTCAACAGATTTCTGGAGATCCTGGAGTCGAGAGTGTATTGTGGGGTTGGCGGCCCCAGGTGTGGGAGGACCAACATGTGTGGTCAGCTGAGAGTACTTGAAGGGCCCCTTGGCATCAAAATGGGGATCTGATTCCTCGTTAGGCACGCCAGCCTTCAAGAGGAGATCAGAAATAAAGTGTGGAAACAGAAGGCTCCGCGAAGTTGCTTGGGTGGCTTTTGTCAAAGCGGTATACATGATGGACGCCACATCCACAAGCTGCTCTTTTTTTAAGAGATAGACAAGCAAACACAAGTAGGAGGGTATCTTGTTTAGGTGTGTTGTTGGCCAGATGTTTGCGGTGACAAAGTGTAGCCACAAGTTGGCTTGGGGGGTAAGCTGACTTTGGAACAGGTAGAGCTGGTTGTTGTGTGGTTTATACCATTTTCTTCTTCTTGGATGGCATATTTCCTCAGCTATGTCCTTGAATGGATATTTCTTATCAGCACTGATGAATGCCTTGTATACACAATGCTCCCTGTGCGGGAGTTTGTAGAAAGTACGTATTTTGCTCTCATCAATGTAGACAGATTTTGATCGAAACTTGCAGATTAGAGCACCCCCTCCATAGGTTTGAGCATAGAACTCATGAACAAAAGCTAGGTTACCAGCCTGTCTCTTCTGTACCAGTGGTAAGAATCCTTGCTTTTTCAGTGATTCATAGAATTCTTGGTATTGGGCATCTTTTTTAAACTCCCGCTCATGCTTGAGGGACTTAGCTTTAACCAACGTTAGTTTGTCTTCATCGGATAAGGGCTGATTGGGAGGCGGTGGAGTAGGAGTAGGCTTTGGCTTTGATTTCGCTTTGCGCGGTCTTTTGGGTGCCATGATCTGAGAGAAGACAACAGAAAACACACAAACAAGCACAAACACTCAACACAGGCAGAAAACAGACGCAAAAAGCAAGAGAAGAAAACTAACTAACCTATGGAAGCTGAAAAACTTCTAAGGCTACTCTAAGAAAAATCCTACACCTGCCCATCAATGATTCCAAGCTTAAAAGCTAGACCTCACTGCCATTCATTATCTAAACCAAATGCCAACATCAATTCAAGCCTAATGGGTCCAGTTCAATCCAATTCAATTAAGAGCGTACAGCAGCAAATTTTTGCATGAAACTACAGTCCAATGCATAGTTGATCATATCATTCTCATAGACACTAAGTTTTCAAGCCTAAACAGAATTGTCACAATTGAAACCCCATCTCCTCTGTTCAATCTTAATGAGGGTTAGAAATGGACTAAGCATCACAACCAGGAAAATGAGCATGCTTTATGTGAAGAAGCCAAAACTATCCCAACATCTCCCCTTAACTTTGCTAACTAAAGAAGGTCAAAGAAAATACTATCCTAATCTTAATCCTAATTCCTAAAGAAAAATCAAGAAAATTAATAATAAAATAGAAATATACCTAACTTGAAGCAAGAAGCTTGAGGTGGAGAAAGAAGGGATATGACGGCGCTGGTGGAAGGAGTCCGGCGAAAGCGACAATGGTGAGTATGACAGGGAAATTAGGGCGAATGGAAAGGGAGAAATCAGAGAAATCAGAGAAGATGGAATAGTGAAGCGAGAGAAGGTGGTTGAATGAGAAAGCAAGGGCGATCAGGGTGAGTGGTGGAAGGATTTCGAGTCGTGGGGGGGGGGGAAGTGGTGGTTTACGGCGGTGCGAGCCAGATGGTGCTGGAGATAGGAAGAAATCGGAGAGGAGGGGAGGTCGAATGGGGAGAGAAAAGAGAGGGATGAAGGATTAGTGTGGTGGCGGCCGGAGTTGTGGATTCATGGTGCTGGGGGAAGATGGTAATGGTGATGCACGGCGGAGAGAGCGAATGAGAGTGGCGCTGGAGAGGGGTTGAGCGGCTGGGGGTTTTGGGTGAAGGGTTTCGACGGGGAGGGGGAGAGTAAGTGAGAAAAGGGTTTTTTTTTTATTAGTTTATCTATTTTTTTTTGTTAAATAGAATAAAATAATTAAAAATGAATCTGGACACAATGGAGGTTAGGTTCAAAAGGGTAAGATGGGAAGAGAAAAAGAAAATAAGGGCAGAAGGGGGAAAATATATGCACAGAGTGGCTTATTCTCGCTGCAGCGAGCAAAGTTGCTCGCTGCAGCGAGGCAGACAGAGGCTAAAGTATTTTCTGGGGTGGCTTCTCGCTGCAGCGAGCACAGTTGCTCGCTGCAGCGAGGCAGACAGAAACGAAAGGTAAACAGGGGAGTTTCTCGCTGCAGCGAGCAAAGTTTCTCGCTGCAGCGAAGCAGACAGAGGCTGAATGCTCCCTGTATGAGCCTCTCGCTGCAGCGAGCAAAGTTGCTCGCTGCAGCCAGGCAGACAGAGGCTCAAAGTTGTCTTTATGAGACTCTCGCTGCAGCTAGCAACTTTGCTCGCTGCAGCGAAGAAGACAAAACTTGCTCCCCTAAACTTATTGCCCAAATTTATAAACAATCAAACCATGGCAACACATCAAAGCATAAACATCTAAAGCACCCAAAAACACATCAAATGCAGTTCATAACCAGCCAAAAGTATTCCAATTCATCCCAAACAACAAATATCATTCTTAACATAAATTTTCACACAATATCATTAAGCATTCTAAATATCAAACCATCAATCCATAACAGAGAGTGTATCATCAGTAGCCTCAGTACTACTGCATTTGCAACAAATCAATTAATATTTAGAATAAAAGAGAGGTTCAAATACTCCCCTTTGGGGCTCCCCTTTTTTCAAGCAATGTCTCTTAGCTTGAATCCATGACATCCCTCAATCCTTGGCAATCTTCCATCATCAGAGCAAGTGTAGACTTTCTTTCCTACCAAAACAAAAGATCAAACATAACTCTAAAGACTAAAAGAAACTAAAATAAAATGAAAAAGATGAGTTTAAGAGCTTGGGTTGCCTCCCAAGAAGCGCTTGGTTTTAAGTCATCAGCCCGACTGTGCCGCTTCAAGCTTTATCATCCAAGTAGACAGTAGAGATGATTCGATCTACTTGTCCTCCCCAATAGTGTTTCACCCTTTGTCCATTAGCAGAAAATCTATCTCCTACTTCATTCTCCAGCTCCACATTGCCGGATTTAGAGACACTCACAACTGTGAAAGGGCCAGACCACCTTGACTTCAGCTTACCAGGGAACAAACGCAGCTTTGAATTAAATAGGAGAACTTGTTGTCCCGGTTCAAAGATTTTAGGCACAATGACCTTGTCATGCTGCCTTTTGGTCTTCTCCTTATATAATCTTGAGCTCTCATAAGCCTCTAGCCGGAATTCATCTAACTCATTGAGTTGGAGTAGACGTTTTTCTCCACAAGCTTGAGGATCAAAATTCAGTTTCTTGATAGCCCAATATGCACCATGTTCCAGCTCAACGGGCAAGTGACATGCCTTACCAAATACAAGGCGAAATGGGGACATCCCAATAGGAGTTTTGTAAGCCGTCCGGTAAGCCCATAAAGCATCGTCCAGTTTGGTGGACCAATCTTTTCTTGTAACATTCACCACTTTCTCAAGAATGTTCTTGATTTCCCGATTGGAAATTTCTGCTTGGCCATTTGCTTGAGGGTGGTAAGGTAATGCAATCTTGTGCTTAACACCATATTTCTTCATCAAAGCTTCAAATTGGTGATTACAAAAATGGGTTCCCCCATCACTCACAATGGCTCTTGGAGTGCCAAACCTTGTGAAAATGTTCTTCTTGAGGAACTTAATGACAGTTTTGGCATCATTGGTCACACATGCCGATGCTTCCACCCACTTTGAGACATAGTCCACACCGACCAAAATGTATTCATTGGTGAAAGACTTAGGGAATGGCCCCATGAAATCAACTCCCCATACATCAAAAAGCTCTACTTCAAGCATGTTGGTTAAAGGCATCTCATCCCTTCTTGAAATATTGCCCACTCTTTGACATTTATCACATTGCAAAACAAATGTGTAGGCATCCTTGAATAGAGTAGGCCAAAAGAAACCACATTGAATCACCTTAGCGGCGGTTTTCTCACCTCCAAAGTGGCCACCATAATCAGAGGAGTGGCAACCATGGAGAACACCTGGTTGTTCGTTTTCTGGTACACAACGGCGAATCAGTTGATCGGGACACCGTTTGAACAAGTATGGTTCATCCCAGAAATATTTCTTCACATCATGCAAGAATTTGCGCTTTTGGTGAGAATTGAGATCCGGAGGTAGGACTCCACAAACTAGGTAGTTCACAAAATCGGCATACCATGGAGTAGAAGACATATCCACATAGAACAAATTCTCATCTGGAAAAGATGCATTAATTCCTTCACTCTCATCAAATTGAGCCTCAGTACTCAACCTAGACAGATGATCTGCTACTTGATTCTCGGTTCCTTTGCGGTCTAGGATATTCAAGTTGAATTCTTGGAGTAGAAGTACCCATCGAATCAGCCTAGCCTTTGAATCTTTCTTGGTAAGCAGATACTTGAGAGCAGAATGATCAGTATAGATAATCACCTTGGTGCCCACAATGTAAGACCGGAACTTCTCACAAGCAAATACTATTGCAAGCATCTCCTTCTCTGTGGTAGTGTAATTAACTTGAGCACCATCAAGGGTCTTGCTAGCATAGTATATTGGTTGGACAATCTTCTCTTTCTTTTGCCCCAAAACGGCCCCTACGGAATAATCACTAGCATCACACATAACAATGAATGGGAGACCCCAATCTGGAGCAACAATGATAGGAGCAGTCACCAACCTTTGCTGAGCTCCTCAAATGCCTTAATACACTCTTCATTGAAAACAAACGGCATATCTTTTTCGAGCAAGGCACAAAGAGGCTTGGTAATCTTAGAGAAGTCTTTAATAAAGCGGCGATAGAATCCCGCATGGCCTAGAAAGCTCCTCACACCTTTGACATTGGTCGGCGGAGGTAGTTGCTCAATCACGGCAATCTTGGCTTTGTCCACCTCTAAGCCATCTTTAGAAACTTTGTGTCCCAACACAATTCCTTCCTTCACCATAAAGTGGCATTTCTCCCAATTTAGCACAAGATTGGTCTCTTCACATCTTTGCAACACTCGGTTCAAATTATCCAAGCACAAGTCAAAAGAATCACCAAACACCGAAAAATCGTCCATGAATACCTCAATGGTATGTTCAATCATATCAGAGAAGATAGACATCATGCACCGTTGAAAAGTGGCAGGTGTATTGCATAACCCGAATGGCATCCTTTTGAAGGCGAAGGTGCCATAAGGACAAGTAAAAGTTGTCTTCTCTTGATCCTCTGGAGCAATGGCTATTTGGTTATAGCCGGAGTAGCCATCAAGGAAACAAAAGTACTCTTGTCCAGCCAACTTGTCCAGCATCTGGTCAATAAATGGCAAGGGGAAATGATCCTTGCGTGTAGCATTGTTGAGCTTCCGGTAATCCATGCAAATCCTCCACCCGGTCACAGTGCGAGTGGGAATGAGTTCGTTTTGGGTGTTAGCCACTACAGTCATGCCCCCTTTCTTAGGAACACATTGGACTGGGCTCACCCATGAACTATCAGAGATGGGGTATACAATTCCGGCGGAAAGCCATTTGAGGATTTCTTTCTTCACCACCTCTTTCATTACCGGGTTTAGTCGCCTTTGATGCTCAATAGAAGGCTTGTGATTTTCCTCCAACAAAATCTTGTGCATGCAAAGAGAAGGGCTAATACCTTTAATGTCAGCTATGGTCCACCCAATAGCTCTCTTATGCTCCTTCAACACTCTTAGCAATTTCTCCTCTTGCAAACTTGAGAGAGTTGAAGAGATAATCACTGGCAAAGACTTAGAGTCACCCAAATAGGCATACTTTAAGTGTGAGGGCAGAGGCTTCATCTCAAGAGTTGGTGCAACTTCAATAAATGGCTTCAATGGAGATTGTAATGCTTGAGATACATCTAAAAGCTCAAATGGCTTGAACCTAGATGGAGGGAAGGCTTCCATGCTAAATATCCCATTAAGCTCTTCTTGGTTGAAATCTTCAAGATTCTTTTCACCAATAAGGAATGCCTCCAAAGGGTCTTTGATCATAGGCTCATAAGATTTCTCTTGAACAACCGAATCAAGCATATCTACCATGAAGCATTCACTAGATTCATCATCATGAAATTTTAAAGCCTTGGACATATTGAAAATCACCTTCTCATCATTCACCCTTAAAGTGATCTCCCCTTTTTCAACATCTATGAGGGTTCTTGCCGTAGCCAAAAATGGTCTCCCCAAGATGATAGGGATTTTCCAATCAACCTCACAATCCAACACAACAAAATCTGCAGGAAATATGAATTTATCAACCTTAACCAAGACATCTTCTACAATACCTCTTGGGCGGGCGGTGCTACGATCGGCAAAGAGTAGAGTGACCGTAGTAGGCCGAGGTTCACCTAGTCCCAATTGATTGAAAACAGCAAGTGGCATAAGATTGATGCTAGCTCCCAAATCACAAAGAGCTTTGCCATTGAAATTTGTGCCAATGTTGCATGGGATGTAGAAGCTCCTCGGATCTTTCAACTTAGCCGGTAGCTTCCTTTGGATGACCGCACTACATTCTTCAGTTAGAGCAACTGTTTCAAACTCACTAAAACGCCTTTTCTTAGATAGCACATCCTTCAAGAATTTAGCATATTTAGGCATATTCTCCAATGCTTCGGCAAATGGAATATTGACATGTAGTTGCTTAAACATCTCCACAAACTTCTTGAATTGAGTATCCTCCTCTTTCTTCTTGAATCTTTGAGGATAAGGTAGAGGAGGTGTAATGGAGAAAGAGGTAGTCTTCTGCTTCTTTTCGTCACCTTTGGCTTTGGTCTCCTTAGGATTTTGAACAACTTCATCAAGACTTTCATCAACTATCTTCCTCTTTTTAGTATCATCCCCTTCAACCACAATGTCTTCACCAACTTGCTCATCCTCATCAATTTCAACTACCTTGGGTTCTTGAGCAACCTGAGGTTTCTTGGTCGGCACAGAGGAGTTATCCACAATGTTACCACTCCTCAAAGTGATTACTTGACATTCTTCCTTTCCGTCCCTTTTTGGATTGGGAATGGTATCACTTGGTAGCCCTTGTCTAATCAATGTATTGACTTGAGAAGCCAATTGACCCATATGCACTTCAAGGTTCTTGATAGCCATGTCATGAAGAGAAGTCTTGGTATTGGTTACCTCTTGGTTAGCAAGTATTTGAGTAAGCAGCTTCTCAATTTTTGACTCATCAAGCGGCTTTTGTTGAGGTGCTACATATCCGGGAGGTGCTGGTGGTCGGTATGAAGAAGAAGAAGCTTAAGGTGGGTTAAGACTTGGACCACTCTTCCATGACATGTTTGGATGGTTTCTCCACCCTTGGTTGTAAGTGTTGGAGTAGGGATTTCCTTGAGGGGCCCTATTAGAATTGTTCATGTAGTTGAGTGATTCCATAGTATGATGGCAATCTTGAGAAGGATGATCCCCTCCACAATTCTCACAGGATTGAATGGAGCTCTGAAGTGCATGCACACCTGTAGGTAAATGAGTTTCTATCTTCGATTGAAACTTTTTGAATTGTTTTGTCAGATCTTCAAGTTGAGCACTAATAGCACTGTTATCACCAGAGCTGCTTCTGTATTGCATTGTGTTAGCAGCCAAATTCTCAAACAATTCTTGGAGTTCTGAAGTTTTCAACTTTGTGATTTCTCCCCTAGCCGCCGTATTCAACATCACTTTTGTGGCTTCATTCAAGCCCTTTTGAAAAGCAGCAAGTAGAACAAAGACATGCTGACCATGGCTAGGACAATTTCTCCACATATCCTTGAAACGCTCCCATGCTTCATAAAATGTCTCACAGGCTCTTGCTGGAAGGTGAGGAGTTCACCTCTTTGAATAGCCCTCAAATCAGTAGGAAGAAACCGGGCCTTGAACTTAGTTGCTAAAGTATCCCAATTGGTGATGGAATTCGCCGGAAGGGAATTGAGCCAAGCAAGTGCCTTACTCCCTAGAGACATGGGGAATAGGCGAAGACGCAATGCATCTGCAGAAACTCCTTGAGTCTGGAAATTGCTACACACCTGAACAAACTTGGTGAGGTGCTCGACCGGGTCTTCAATCTTAGTACCATTAAAGGTACCCATAAGTTGGAGCAGCTGAATCATCACCGGCTTAACTTCAAAGTTCCTTGCAGTGATGTTCGGGAGCCTAATGCTAGAGGAATAAGTGATTTCCTCTCTCGCCAAGAACTCCTCCATAGAGATATCTTCATCTTCCGCAACTTGACCAGCCATTTCAGGTCGAATGGGCGGGTCTTGCACAGGTGGTTGAATTGGTTCCTCCGGTTGAATAGGTGGTTCCAACAGTAGTGGTTGATGTGGATCTTGGTCAAGAGCCACCTCCAAATCTCGTTGCATGCAGTTGGAGCGAATACCTACAAACACAAGAGGATCCGACGAGTATCAAACTTATCACGACACTTGAACGAAGTAACTTAAGAAATGCTATCTCTAACTAGACAAGTAGAAATAACACAGTTTCAGTTACCAAAAGACAAGAAAGAAAAAGCCCAAAGATAATCAAGCTCACAATGTACTCAATGAACTCTTGTGTGACTTAAAACACAATCCCCGGCAGCGGCGCCAAAAACTTGTTCGCCATAAATTGCTACCGCAAGTGCACGGGTCAAGTTTTAGTAGTATAGTTCAAGTAAGGGTTGTCGTTCCACTAGGACCACGTTAAAAGCGGGTTCATTAAATTCATTATATTCAAAATTAGCAATGGGCAATAGGCAAGTGATTTAATAAAGTTAAAATGACTAAAGAAAATGCAATTGTAAAATAGAACACTTGAAGTGAAATTTAACACAATGAGAAAAGCCTAGGCCTATTTATCAACTTGCATTTCGACACCTAATTTCCCCTTCCCTAATGCCAATTTATGCCTATTTTGAAGTCTCTTGTGTTCAAATAGCTCTCTCAAGCCTATTCAAACCTTAATTGGTATTAACTTGCATAATCTCTTACTACATGCTATTACCAATTAGTCTCTTTAATCACCCAACCTCAATTTTCACAAAACTTGGTTAGTGAATATCTCTATCTCACTAACACACTTCCAATTAGTTAAAATTGTAAGACAAGCTTGGTTTTAGCCTAGTTCTTTCCCCAATTAATGCTCTCTCAAGCCACTAATTAAGCAACAATCCAAATGTTGGCCACCATTTAGAAAACCATAAGCTCAAGCTAAAACCATAACATAACATTCATTAATTTAGCAATAGGAAAGAAAATCATAGATGTCAATCCATACAAGCTTCAAAATAGACCTAGAATATGAGTTTAGCTACTCATAACACAAGAAGTATCAAGAATCATCATCAAATACATCACAATGCTCAGAAATAAGCAAGAGAAATGAAGAAGAGAAAAGAAATGAAGAGAAGCAAACACAAGAAATTTCTGCTTGAAGCTCAAAAATCTACTTCTCCCAAGCTTCCCAATCTTTCTCCAAGCTTTCTCTAGCTTCCCTTAGTGTTTCTCAGCCTCCAATCTCGTGCCCAAAGTGTTCTCCCTCGCAAACTCGGCCAACCCTAGCTTTTATCTCCTTGTTTTTGTGTGTTTCAGACCCAAAACGCGCAGCAGAACTGACGTGTTTTCGCTGCAGCGAGAAGATGTTCTCGCTGCAGCCAAGCAAACAGAGAGGAGGGGGATTCTGAAGAGGTTTCTCGCTGCAGCGAGAACATCTTCTCGCTGCAGCCAGGAAGGCAGAGAGGAGACCCAATTTTTGCCACTTGTTTGCTGCAGCTAGAAAGTGTTGTTGCTGCATCCAGGAGCTCAGTCATGCCTCCTTTAACTTTGCTTTGTTATCCTTGCTTCCCTTTTTCTTCACTCTTAATTTCTTCTTCTTTTTCCTACAAATTAGAGAGGGAAATCATCAATTCATCTCAATCTTAAGGTGATAGGAGTTCACACATTTTTCACATAATGTTCTTCCTTACAAGCATATTATCAGGCATATATGAGCTCAAAGCATGTGAAAAATGTGCGAAATGTGTAAAATTTCTAAAGGTTAACAGTTGCACCAAAGATAATATCATCAATATAAATTTGAACTATGAGCATATGTTTATCTTTATGCATTATGAATAAAGAAGTATCTAATTTTCCTCTAGAAAATCCTTTTTCAAGTAGAAATGTACTAAGTCTCTCATACCAAGCTCTAGGTGCTTGTTTGAGACCATAAAGAGCCTTTTTAAGTTTGTAAACATGGTCAGGCTTAGAGTTTTCTTCAAAACCAGGATGTTGTTCTACATATACCTCTTCTTTGATATAGCCATTAAGAAAGGCACTCTTAACATCCATTTGATAAAGTTTAATATTTTTGATGGATGCAAAATCTTGAAGAATCCTTATTGCTTCAAGTCTTGCAACTGGAGCAAAGGTTTCTTCATAATCAATGCCTTCTTCTTGGTTATACCCTTTGGCAACTAATCTGGCTTTATTTTTGACAATTTGACCAGCTTCACCAAGTTTATTTTTTGAAAACCCATTTAGTACCAATAATAGGATGATTTCTTGGTCTAGGTACTAAATCCCAAACTTGATTTCTTTTAAATTGATTAAGTTCTTCCTGTATTGCAACTATCCAGTCACAGTTAGCAAGAGCTTCATCAACACAAGTTCGTTCAATTTCAGAAATAAAGGCAGAAAATTCCATTTCATTTTGTAGTTGCCTTTTGGTTCTAACACCTTTTGACATTTCTCCAACTATTTGTTCAGGAGGATAGTGCTTAAGATGTCTTATGGAAGATTGAGGCTCTTTAGCTTCATCTTGATCATCTTTAGCATTTTTCTCAGCATTCACTATTGATGGCTTTGGTGCTATCGATAGAGGAGGTCTTAAAAATTTTGAAAAATCTTCACCCTCATCAACACAATGTTGCTTTTCATGAGGAGTTTCATCAAATACTACATGCATTGACTCTTCAACAGTTTGAGTTCTTTTATTATAGACTCTATATGCTTTACTCCTATTTGAGTAACCTATGAATATGCCAATGTCAGATTTAGGGTCAAATTTACCTAAGTTTACCTTCCAATTGTTGTGATTGTAGCACTTAGATCCAAAGATCCTCATATGACTGATCTTGGGCTTTCTTCCCTTGTAGAACTCATATAGAGTCTTCTCTATCCCCTTTTTGATATATGCTCTATTTTAGATGTAGCATGCTGTGCTCATTGCATCTGCCCAAAACATTTGAGGCACTTGCTTCTCATTCAGAATGCTCCTTGCCATCTCTGTGAGCTCTCTATTCTTCCTCTCAACAACACCATTTTGCTGAGGAGTATAAGGGGCAGACAAGTTGTGTTCAATACCACTTTCATCACACAACTCCATGAACTCCTTGTTCTCAAACTCTCCTCCATGATCAGTCCTAATTGCTACAATCTTGGTGCCTTTTTCATTCTGCAATTTCTTAGCAAGCACACAAAAGACATCAAAAGTTTCATGCTTTGAGGAAAGAAACATAGTCCAAGTAAACATTGAATAGTCATCCACAACTACAAGAGTGTATAGACTTCCACCTAGACTTTTCACTCTTGCAGGCCCAACTAAATCCATGTGGATTAGTTCCAATGGCCTATTTGTGGAAACTGTCTTCTTGGTTTTAAACGAAGACTTTGTTTGTTTACCCCTTTGGCAAGATTCACAAATTAAATCATGCTTAGCCCTAAAACTAGGAATACCTATGACTAGCTCCTTTTTAACTAGCTTATCAAGTTGAGTAAAATTTACATGAGCTAGTCTCTTATGCCATAGCCAACAAGTTTCATCATTTGAAATAAAACATTTTTCTTCAAGTTGTTGGCATAAATCTAAAGTGTATAAGTTACCATTTCTATTTGCTTTTAGCTTACACTTAAGATTAGTTTTATTTATATCTAAATCCTTTTTATCAACAATGAGGCATTCATTGGAATAAAAAATAACCCAGTTACCATGGTCTGTGCTTTGGCTGACACTTAGCAAGTTATGGCAGAGACCATCCACCAAGTATACATCTTTGACAGGACCAACTTCACCAACTCTAGTGATCTTTCCACTTTGATTTCCACCAAAACTGACTTTGGCTCCATCTTTTATCACTATATTGTTGAACTTGTCCTTGTCACCAGTCATATGCCTTGAGCATCCACTATCAATGTACCACTTTCCTTTGTTGGATGCTTTAAGGCACACCTGCACAAGCTAGACATATTTAGGTACCCAAACTTTCTTGGGTCCTTTGGGAGTAGTCTTGAGCTCTGGGTTTGTAAAAACCTTAGGCACATGAGTTCCTTTAGGAACCCACTTATAAGAACCACCAATTCCATATTTTCTTGGATTGCAAGTAGATTGAGTATGGCCCTTTTTGTTACAATAATTACAAAAGCTATACGGTGAATAGTATTCAGAAGATTTTCTAAAATACTTTAAATAAGGTTTCACCTTGGATTCTACCCATTTCTTTGAAGCTTTTTTCTTTGGCTCATAACCAATGCCAGTTTTGTTTCTAAAAGTTTTTTGGTCCTTTAAAATTACTTTTAGCATCTCTCAGCCTTTTGTAAACTTTTCTAAAGCATTTGAAAGCTTTTCTTTCTCCTTCAACAAGTTTTCACAGCTAGAACAACTGTCAGAATTTGTTGTAGGAGGATTAGCTATCGATGGAGGACTAGCTATCGATGGCTCAACTCTAGGAGTTTGCGATAGCTTCTCTTCTATCGATAGTACAGAAGAAACTTCGAATGTAGAAGAAGAAATATTTTTCTTAAGTTCCTTGTTTTCTTTCCTTAAACCTACAACTTCTTTAGCAAGATTAATTAATTCAGTATGCATTTCATCATATATGCTTTGAAGTTTAGAATAGGTAGGTTCAGAATCATATACCTCAGAGTCACTTTGCTCCTCTTGAGCAACTAGGCAGAGATTGGCACTCTCTTTATTATCGCTAGCTTTCTCATCTGAACTAACAACCCAGATGGATGATACATAGGCTTTCTTCTTTCCAAAGGACTTCTCCTTCTTTTTCTCCTTTTCCTTGAATCTCTGAAGACTTGGGCACTCCACTTTGAAATGACCAGGCTTCTTACATTCAAAACACACAGGAGCTTTATCCTTATGAGAATCCTTTCTGAAGCTAGGACCACCCTTCTGGAACCTTCCTCTTCTTTTAAAGAATTTCTTAAACTTTCTAACCATGAGAGCCATATCTTCATCATCTAGATCTTCATCTTCATCTTCATCATCAACTTCATCTCTTTCAGATACAGCAAGGGCAAGAGACTTCTTTTTAGAATTTCCATGAGCTTCCCTTTGAGCTATCAAAGTTGGCTCAAACTCAACAAGACTACCAAACAAGGCCGTGATGGACTTGGTTGATTCTCCTTGCATTTCTTGAATCGCAGTGACCTTCATGAGCCAATTACCCTTTAATACTTTTAGAATCTTGTTGACTTGCTCTTTCTTTGAAATTTTTCTTCCTAGAGCAGCAAGATTGTTGATAAGATGGTGAATTTGATCTCCAAATCTCTTAACTTTTTACCTTCTATCATTTCAAACTTGTGGAACTCCTCAACAAGCATTTCCACTCTTCTATCTTTCACTCCAAAGGTTCCTTCATGAGAAACCTGCAGAGCTTCCCACATTTCCTTACCAGTGCTCAAGTGGTTGACTCTGAAAAACTCAGTCTGACTAAGAGCACTTTGAATCATGAGAATTGCCTTGCTGTTCAACTCGAGAACAGCAATGTCATCATTAGTAAAATCACTTTCACTCTTTGGATTGACTAAAATATTCATAGGTACAATATCCCTTTCTTCTATAATCTTCCACAACTTATACCTATTGGCTTTGATGTAGATCTTCATTTTGAGTTTCCAAAAAGTATAGTGCTTACCATCAAAACCAAGGGGTTTGTTAATCGAGCTTCCTTCAAGCAGAATATTCTTGTACGATGCCATCTTGATCTTTTCTTCTCAGACTCGTTGGAATCAAAAGGAGAAGACCCGCTCTGATACCAAATGAGAATGGCAAAAACGCACAAGAGGGGGGTGAATTGTGCTTAAAAAACAATTAAAATTTAAAAACACAAAACAATCTTTTATACTGGTTCGGCCAACACAATAGCTACGTCCAGTTCTCCAACTCCTCATTGGGTTCCACTATACAATAGGTTTTACAAAAACGGGTTCACCTGCCAACTGTTACAACATAGCTTTAGACTTCCCTCTAAATGCTCCCCTTTACAACTTGTAAGGACACAACCCTGTCCTACAGCCCCAAGCTTTAGAACAATCTCAAACAGTAGAGGATTTCAATTAATGAGTTTACTCAATGAACAGATTTTGATAAACACTTAAGTACAAATAATCTCACTAAGAGTAATAAATACTTTGAGCTTTTTTGAGCAGAGAGTAGATGGGAATATTGAATGCTCATTCGTCTCTGTGTGTGTTAGTGAGTAACTATTCATAAATGCTCAAGTCTTGATATTTATAACTCTTCACAGCTTGCATTTTCTTTCAGCTTCAAGAGGCCGTTTGAAATTAGTCGTTGGGAGCTCTTAGCCGTTGCCAATTAATGCTGTTCTTCATCTTCGTCAACTTTCTTCTCTTGCTTCAATTAATCTTGCAGAGGATGAGCTAAGAGAGATAGAGACTGTGAGTAATGATCACCTGTAACTATTGTACTTACATAGCAGTTTTTTCACTAGCGCTAGCACCCTTGGCTATCGCTAGCTTAATAGTGTAAGTCCTGCACTTAGCTATTAGCTAAACAAGTATTCATGTGAAGCACAGTAGGTGTTATCGCTAGTGTATTTTATTAGCTCAATGTTCAAAGGCAATGTATTAGTTATCTAATTATCTAAGTTATTTCAACAAGTATTTTTCTATCGATAACTAATCATGTTATCGCTAGTAATTATGTTATCGCTAGTTATCTTATTAGCTCATTTGCTCAAAGACACTGTATTAGCTATTTGAATGACTAAGTTATTTCAAGTATTCTTTTATCGATAGCTAATCATGTTATCGCTAGCTGACTTAGTTCATTACTGCTAGCTGTTCTAACATTCTCCCCCTTTGTGTTATCCATGTTATCTATGGGGCCTTAGCGATAGTGATATACTTGTACAGAGCTTAGCGATAGTGATCTATTGTTCTTTGCTTGCATAGGCTAGCTCAACTCATTATATTAGTGATAGTGAAGGTCTTAGCGATAGAGATATTGACTTTTCTTCAGATTATTGCTAAGTCTTCATTAGCTATTGTTATCCTAACCCTTCCATTTGTTAGCGATAGGTTCTAGCTTAGCGATAGTGTATCTATTATCTATAAGATTTTACTTGTTCAATGTTAAGGTAACCTATACTCTTTTACTTAGTCATTCAACATGATTCTTATCTCAATTTATTCCAGACTAAGTTATATGCGAATTGTTCATTTTACTTATGTTATCTATGGGTCCAGTCCTCATCAAAACTTAAGATTCTAACAAGAACTTCTCAAGGTATTATAGTCAATAGCTTGGGCATCACATCTGTCAATTTCTCAAGACTCATTCACACAGGGGAAGTACCAGATGACAAGCCGTATATTCTTGCCTCACAAGCGCAGCAAGTTTACTATGTGCAAGATCAGAAACACAAAGATTGGCACATGGTGATTCATATGAAGCCCCGCTACCTCTATGAAATGGGTGAGGAAGATGATATGGAACTAGACAGCCAGCATTTTGAATCTGAAAACTTCGATAATCTCATCCCAGAAGAAGACGAGCATTTACCAGTAGTTAGGTGAGTTTGTTCACTACAAAGTTATTATACAATTTTCCACATATTTTATTATCAGAAATTGATATAGGTCTTTATTTTCTTCTTAGGGGGGAGCAAGAAGATGATTGAAGCAACAATTTATTTTTATTTTGTAGCATTTTACATAATGGTGTGTCTGAAACATTAATATATGTCTTTTTTTAATGAATATTCATACATTTCTTTTATCAATTATTTTTTTCAAAATTGATAATTTAGTAGCGGTTTTAAACCGCTACTAAGGGTACGCTACTTTTTGTAGCGGTTTATAACCGCTACTAACCTATATAAAACGCTACTAATTAGCGCCTCCAGCGTTTATAAATACCCACCACTCTCTCATTATTTCCTTCACCCTCTGCTCATTTCTTTCTTTCTTTCCTTCCTTCCTTCATTCTTTCCTTCCATATCCGACCTTGTCTTCCTTCATCTTCTTCTCTCCCTATCAATTTTGTTAAAATTATTCATGTTGTAGTTATAATTTTTTATTTAATGTTTAATTGTTGTATATACTAATTTGTCTTTTAATTTTTCTTTCAGGTTTACACTATCGGATTCTTTTTTTTTCTTTATAGTTAAATTGGCTTTTTTTTGTTGTAATAATTTGTTTTTGTGGTGTTAATTATTAATTCGATGTACTCTTTTATATGTTTCTGAGCTAAAAAACTTTCTTAATTATATATTGCAAGTTGTTGCTTTAAAATAGTTGAGAATTTAAATTGGCAGTGTTAATTTTTTTTATTTTGTTTAAACTTAGTAGCGATTAGTCAACCGCTACTAAGGGTTGATACTTTTAGCAGCGGTTGTAAACCGCTACTAAACTCAGTGGGAATCTGTAGCGGTTATAACCGCCACTAAAACCATCGGAGCATTACTAGCAGTTCGTAACTGGTACTAAACTTCCGTGGAATTAGTAGCGGTTATAAACCGCCGCTAATATATAAAATTACAGTTTTGTGCTTTCCTGCACTTTAGTAGTAGTTTTTGTTAACCTCCGCTAATGTACAAACAAAAGTGAACTTTTCATTTGTTGTTTAGTAGTGGTTTTTTTACCATTACTGATTTAGTAGCGGTGTTGACTGATGTAGCAGCAGTTTCATAGAACCGCGACTAAATGTTTGCCACGGACGTTTTACTAGCGGTAATGATAACCGCTAGTAAATACTTAGTAGCGGTTATAAATATCCTTATTAACCGCTACTAAATGCCGCTTTTTTTGTAGTGTATACCTATAAGAATGTTTTCAAAAAATATCTATTTCAAGTGTTTTATTTATGTTTGAATTATTGAAGTATATATGACTCTTTCTTTTTGAGAAAAAGAACGTCAGATTTAATATTTGTTTATGTGCCTTGAGTTACTCTAGTAATAAATTAAGGAATAAGTGTTTAATTTTTAATCAAGTTATTTATTTGTGTTTAAGATAGCAGAGATGAACATGCTACTTCATTTTGTACTTTAGAGTGGATTATCTACTTATTGCATACTCATATTAGTTATATGGTGAAGTTAATTTTGGTGAGGATTACATTAGAGGACCTGCAGGAAAAAATATTTTGTAAGAAGAACTTAAAAATTATATTTATTTAGAAGGACCAAATATTAAAATATTAATTTTGGAAATACTATATTATTCATAACTACTGCTCTTATATTCCCTATACCAAGTACCTAAGATGAGCATGAATGGAAACTGGAAAGGATAGGAGAGGGTCACAAGTAGTTTCACATTTTTAAATTTATGTTTTAACAATCAGTCCTTCCAAATAAATACATTTTTTTATAGTTTTTCTTGTTAAATATTTTTTCAACATGTCCTTTAGCAAAATTCTCCCATAATTTTATGATAAATTTAATTTATTTATTTGATGTAGAAAAGTTACTCCATAAATTGTATATGTATGTTGAGATGGAATGTTTATATTCTGTAAAATTTGTTGATTGATTGTTGCAAATTAAATCTGTTTGGGAAGTCCAACGTTTAATTGAGATTTTTTTTTTATTTTAGGGTTAAGGGTAAAAAATACACAACTGATTTAGTCAAAAGTTCATTCAGCACCAATTGTTTTTTTGGGACAAAAAATATACACGAACTTTCAAAATAGACCAAAAATACACGTGAACTTTCAAATTGGACCAAAAATACACATATGATTTTATAAAAAGGTTCATCCAGCACCAAGCGCTTCCTTTTGAAATATAACTATAAATGTGACTTTTGACCCAATTTAAAAATTCATGTGTATTTTAGGTTAAAAAAAACATTTGGTGTTGGATGATCTTTTGATAAAATCACATGTGTATTTTTGACCCTTAACCCTTTATTTTAAAACCAATATTCAAGAGTGAACATCATAGGATCACCTAATAGCTTATTAATAAAATAAATTTGGCTAGTTGTAAGTTGAGAATATTAAACTAAACAGGCTTACGAAGTTAAGTCATCCCATACTTTATGCAACACGCTATAGAAATTTAGGGTGAGAGTGTGTAAACATTATTTTGACTTACTTCCAATGATTCTCTTCGATTTTTGAACCACAAAATAGATGCTGACAATAAGAACTGCAATAAAGCACGATAAGGACTGTTCTTGATGTATTGCGTGCGATTCCCTGCAAAGGATTAGACGCTGATCACATATATGTTGACAAGATACAGAGATAAAATAGCAACAAGAAAAAAATATTATGTAATTTAACAATTACTTCCTTGACTTAAAAAGGAACTGATTTTATTAATTTAAAAAGAGGAATAAGTACCTTATTGGGAAGATATAGCTTTTGGTGAATCAGAAGTACCTTTCATTCCATGAAAAAAATTCATAACTTGAGTATTGTTTTTGGATAGCTTGATAATTTACTCATAAGAGGAATAAATTATTTTCTATTTAATAATTTACACTACTACAGAACAGGGTTTCCACGTCACTTTTTCAGAGGATGTTGAATCAACTGACGTGGGAAACTGGACTTTTAACATAACAAAAATAACTGACGTGGAAAGTCAGAGTTTCCACATCACATATTATAAATAAAGGGACGTTGTTTTATATTTTTAACGTCACAATTTAACCAGTGTATGACTTGGATAAATATGAAGAAGAAGAATTTTGTTCAAAATTTTCAGAGAAACCATGTTACACATTATATAATGTGTGATGTGGTTTCCTTAAACGACGTCACACACTATATAATGTGTGACGTTTCTCACTTGGTTTTTGTTTTTGTTTTTTTAAAAAACGTCCTTTATTTTCTTTTGCTTTTTCCCATCTGTATACATACACTTCAAATGTCACAGAAACTCTACAAATGTAGATCAACATATATATATACATTATACACAAAATTCCAACAATGTATAGAGCATAACAGTAAAATGCTCACAAATGAAAGCACCAACACAGGCCGGACTAAAGAAAATAAGTTGAATTGAATGAAAGGAAATAGATCACCAACACATAATTGCCAATTCAGATTTTTAATTAACCAACAATGAAAGGAAAAATTGAGCAATACGTTCATGAAGCGAATCAACGTCTTTGACTATAAATGAGTCTGATGTGTCATAAAACTGCAACAATAATGGATACTATGATCAATGCAAAGTTAGATAAAACATCATATATTTATGTATTAATTGTATGAATCATATAATAAGCTATAGATAAGAATTTTACCTGTGTGAAGGATTCGGTACGGTCACTCTCAATAATGTCACACATATACTTCATGACATAATACCCACACTCCTTATTCGCCGGTTGCTTGGGGCACTATATAAATCACAAGAAATAGTATAAATTAATAACAAAGTAAATAATATGTCAATTGACTAACATTGAAGGAATTTAAATCAAAAGTACTTACTCTAGGTCTTTGTGTCATGATGGCCTCATTCATTCCATCAGTATCTTCCACAAAATGCCATTGCGAATGCCCCTGAAATGGAACCAAAATTAGCACATATACATGAAAATAATTTATTTAGCCCAAAGTAAAAAGACATTAAAACTACTTACTTAGATAAGAGAGTTTTATAATATGAGCTTATATTACGCTTCAAGGAGTCAAACCAAACCAGACGATGTTGTCTGAGGCAAACGACAGCTAATGACCAATGTTTATTGAAAGACATTAAAAATATTATGTCCACACGAAAATATAACATTTGTAAATGTGCATAATGATGAAAATTTGGCAAAAGGTACTAATCACACTTAATCTTCAAGAATAGGCGCCAAATAGATAGATCCCCGATTCGTTGACATTTGATGTATGACATAAGCCCGCATCTCGTCCTCATACCTCAGCTCGTCCGCCGGGGTTTTGAAATCATCTCTCCTCACCAAGGCTAATGGACTGAAGAATCTGTATTGTCCCCTGCCTAATTGGTTGCACAACTGGTGGAAGTACCTATCATAGAATAATTGAAATTATAAAAGGATAGAAGTACAAATATTGCAAAGACATAAAAAGTAACAGTCATTTACATAGTCGCTAACTCAAGCCAGCCGATGTCAACTTCATCCATCGTCAAAAACTCCACGATATCTCTGTCACCATCAAGTGCAAATTCATATGTATGATCAAGACTGACAACTCCTTGAGGCATCCTAAGGGATGTGGAGTGCAAAGTTGGTTGCATCTCCCATAGAAGTTGGAGAGAAGGATATTTATTTGAAAAGAACTGCGGGCGATGAAAAAATTCAATGTTATATATCCTTACAAACTGTAATATATAAAACAAGCAATCTCAAAAATTAAGTGTACATACCACATCAACCGGCACCTTTTGTGGAGTCTTGTGTACAAGTCGTCTAGGCCACAAGATGAATGCCCCAATCCCCTCGTCTAGTTTGGTGACTTCCTTACCGGGAAAGGGTATAGCTGTCCCCCTCTCATTCTTTAAGACAGTTGTAACAGAGGCCTTCATGCCATTCAGTTGTATGGGAGGGCACTATAGCTCATAGAAAATCGCTAGGAAAATTTTAGAGTCTGGTTTTTATTGGCCTCCTATTTTTAAAGATGCTTATGATCTTGTTAGGTCATGTGATGTATGTCAGTATTTCGAGCAAGATGTGACTAAGAGAGATGAATTACCTTAAAAACCTATTTTGTTTATGAACTATTTGATGTATGGGGTACAGATTTTATAGGTCTATTTTCACATTCCTGTGGTTTTACATGTATATTGTTAGCTATTGGCTACCCCTTTAGGTGGGTTGAGGCTATTCCTACCAAGAATGATAATGCTCCAACTGTGTCTAGATTTCTGAAAACTAACATTTTAGCAGGTTTAGAGTTCCTAAGGCCCTGATCAATGATAAAGACTCCCACTTCTGCAACAAGTTTCTCAATATCTTGCTTGCTAAATATGGGGTTGCCCACAAAGTCTCTAGACCCTACAAACAAATGGGCAAGCTAAAGTGTCAAATCATGAGGTAAAGAAGATACTTGAAAAGATTGTGAAGCCGAGTAGGACGGATTGTAGTTAGTGGCTTGATGAGGTACTTTGGGCCTATCACACTGCATTCAAGACATCCATAGAAATGTCTACTTACCAGTTGTGTATGGTAAAGGTTGCCACCTTCTGGTAGAGATTGAGCATAAGTCCTATTGGGCGATAACATTGTGCAACATGAAGATGGATGTAGTGGGAAAGGAGAGAGCTCTTCACATTCAAGAACTAGATGAGTTGCGGCTCAATGCCTATGAGAGCTTAAGAATCTACATAGCTAAGAGCAAACTGTTTCACGATCAAAATTTGGTCACAAAGAGCTTCAAAGTTGGTGACTTAGTTCTCATGTACCAAGCCCGCTATCACCATGGACGTGGTAAGCTAAAAGCGAATTGGTTTGGGCCCTATCGTGTGACTAAGGTGAACCCATATGGTATGATAGACCATTTGGATGAGGAGACTGGTAATACTTTCCAAGCTAATGGTCATCTCCTTAAGGTCTACGGTGGTGCTGCAATAAAGCCTCCTTGTGGCCAAGTTGTCCCTTTCCTTTACTCTTCTGCTTTACACTGCATATTAATTAGATGTTGTTTTAAATGGATGTAGTATGTAGTCTAAGAATGGGGGAATAAGATCTACCAGTAGGATAGTAGTAGTTTTTTATTTTGTTTTTATTCTTGTTTGTGGTTTTTGGTTCCCCATATCTTTGTTGATGGTTGCCTATGCTTACAGGTGTTTTTCATCTTTGATTTTTGATAGTTTGATATTTTATACATTGAGGACAATGTTTGGTTTAATAGTGGGAGGGTATATGTGTATTCTGAGGTTTCTTTGCATGATTTCCTATGATTTGTGGTTTTGGGTGATTTTTTACTGTTTTGAAAATTTTTCAAAATTTGGCTTGAAATTGTTCTTGGCTTGGCTATTATGCACAAAGGGTTGCACTTGTCATAGTAGACTTGTTGAGAGTGAATTCAAGTGCTTTTCAAAAAAAATTTATGAAAACCTAGTTCACCCCATTTTTTGAAAATGTGTTAAAAAAGAGACCCATCTTAGGTTGTTGTTATCTTGGACTTTGGATAGAATTCGTAATGTTTTTGTTCTTTGCTTTTCAATTTTCAAGAGTTGGATATAAGATATATTTAGGGTGTGTATTGTGAAAATTCCCTTGTTAATTGGTTGTTGAATGGTAATTTGTGAGCTTTTCTCTGCTGTGAGGTTATTCTTGGCCTAATTCAACTTCCTTAATTTGAATGCATGCTTGCTTTGAACAAGTCAATTTCCAGAACTTGTCTCAATTCTTGAATGAAACTATTTTAGCCATGTGCGTTGAATATGATAGAGGCATTCATCTCATAATTTCATATGTCCTAAGTACATCCATATACACATTCCTCGCGCCTTCATTTGATGTCTTGCATGAGTAAGGTAGATTCATAAAATTGCATCTGTGCTTTAAATTGGAAAGATTATGCGACTCTGCTAGCTTTCTAAACTTAACTTAGTAACCAGGGGTACTTCATCACCAATGTTGGCACTCACGTCAAACGGTCAAGTCAAAGAGGGTTATGAGATGGACCAAAGGTCCCTTGATGCTTTGTTGGAGTAATTGAGTAACCGGTGTTACATTATCAATCTGCAAGGTCACATCAAAAGGGGATCTACAATAGCTCAAATCATAAAATAAAAAAGTAGAAAAAAATAAAATTTGCTAATTGTGATGCTTGCAAGTTGTTTGGTTCTTAGTCATGGCTGATATGACTGTTCCATCTAGCCTTTTCATCATCATAAATCCTAAAGTCCTCTTGATTCTTTGCATACGTGCTATACTAGTGGATTTTGAGAATTGTTACAAGCTTATGGTAAGTTGCATATTTAGCAAGTAGAGAGAAATAACACATGTTGTGAAATTGTGTGAAATATTTCATATCCATGAGAGTGCTCACTTGCTGCTATTTGATTCTCAATTGCATTGGCAATTTTCCTTTTTCATATCTTGTTCCAACTTGAGATTATTGATTAGCATATGCCTTCACCATTATGAGTCTATGCTTTGTCCAGGAGTACAAAGGTCTAAGTATGGGGAAATGATTGTGCTTGATTATTACATATTTTTATCTACTTATAATGGGGAATTAGCACTTGATATAGGCCAATACATGATAGTTTAGGCACTTGTGTACTTAAAGTCCCAAGGCATTGAGTTAATTGCATTTTGATCTTAAATTGAGCATTGTAAGGCTTAAACTCATGCATTTCTTAATATGGACTTGGAATTTTATAATTGTACTTGATTTTTATTGTAGGTCAATTGGGAAAATTGAAGAAAGAGGTTGAAAATGTCAAAAATAAGCCCAAAAAGTGCATCATTCAAATTTGGAGAAAATTACGGAAAAAGGCCCAAAATTTCAGAAAGGTGCAAAAATGCCCTTCTTGGCCATGGCACCGCACAACAAGGGCTACGACGAGGACGCGATCTGAACAAATTTTTGGAAACTTCTTATTTTGATTGATTGTGTAATTTTGAGTGATTGGGTCCTACCTAAACCTTTCCTAATTGATATTTTCGACCTTCCCAAGTAATCCTAACCCAATTTGGCTAGTTTTTAAGTTGTATATTGTGCCCATAAAAGAGGAATTTGAATTTACAACATACACACACCAATTCTCTCTTCCATCACCATAATTCACCACCAACCATCCAATTCTCACATTCCTCTCTGCCTAGTCTGAATTCCCTCTTTTACATACACCCTTTTGCACAAAATTCATCTAATCCACTACACTCTCTTGGCTTCCAATTCCAAAATCCAGTCCATGCTGATTGAGAGCATGAGTGGCTAGGCACTTTTGTGGAGATCTTGATGGAGGAAGACAACTGGTGCTTTGTCGTCATAACTGGAGAGTTTATCAGTTTTTTTTGCCATGTCCAATTCCATCTATGTATTCTAATTCCTTGTGTTTTGGTATATGTATATGTTTTTGGAACAAGGTTTTAAATTTCTATCAGCAATGCATGTAATCAAGCGATGTTCTTTTATATGAATGAACGTAATGTTGTTTTCATGATATCATGCAATAGATGTACTTCATTTATATCTCCTTTGGATTGCTAGAATATGTTGAATACATGTGCGATTGTATGTGTGTTTAGCCACTAGATCCATCATTGGAAGGTTTGATCTACTTCTAATGAGAGCCTCTTTGTGTGTTTGTCATGAGTCTTCACTACTAAGTTGGGAATTAACAATTATCTATTTGATTAATTGAATGAGTGATGCGCCACATTAATTAGTTAATTAGGTTAATTGGATTAAGAGCGATTGCGTTAGGTTTTTACATTAAAAGTTGGATTAGGACTCCCATATCATTTTAGAAGTTAGGAAGGTTGCTAAATTCATCAAGAGACCCATATTCAATATATAGTTTTCACAAACCATTTTTATTGCTTTCTTTATAATAAAAAATCCCAAAAAGAATTTAGTTTAATTTCCTTAATCAAATCATAAAACCCCAATTTTATAGTTTTTGCATGCATTTAGTTAACTTAGGTAGTTAGTTAATCGCACATGAGATGATACGGGAAAGCACCATTTGTGCAATCCTTGATTTTTAATTATTTTGCATTTGCACCCCAAGGCGTATTAGGAAAGGTAAAAAATCAGCAGGGTAAAATTTATTAAAGAAGGCCTTCTTCAAATAGGCCTAAGAGATGATGGCCTCAAACATCACATGTGACAAGCTCATTGAAGAGCACCGAAATTGGGGTAGATCGGTGTAGTGCCGCCTCGGACCTGCTCTCTAAGAATTTAAGACCCAAGGGGTAGTGGAAGCTATCCCCGGGTGCCGGTCTCAAGGAGCCTTAGTCTAAATGACTACCTAATAGCTAGATGCGAAACTAATTGGACAGGAAAACATTTTGTATTTGATTTTAAGATGTAGAAGTTTGTATGAAAAGTGTCGTATGTTCAAAGAAGAATTGAGATTGGATTTAAACGGGAGATTTGGATTAAAAGGGATGGTTATTCTTGGTAAATGAAACCTTCGGGAATCATTGCTTCTTAAAATTTTTGGGAGTTGAAAAATGGCCAACTTCCTAAAGAACCCTAGAGGAACCCCTCTAGGCTAGGCTTAGATTAATTTAACTAACGCCGGAACCCCCGCACGTTAATTAACTTAACCTAAGTTGATTAAGCACTTGACCTAATTAAATCTACTAATTGCAAGGGACTATTAATCCTACAACCGGAACCCCGAATTGCAACCAAATTAACCTTTTAATTCCAATTTATTGGTGGAACCCCATCCAATAACTTGAACCCAATAGGTTGAAGTCCAATGTCACTCAAGCAATTAGTAGATTTACTTGTCAATTTCTAAACATAAATACTTGAACCATGATCCACTAAACAAGAACCCTCATTTCGCACAAGATTTTAACAAGAAAACATATATTAAATGATGAACCCATACAAATAAAATATGCTCAAGTCAATAAGTTCAATGTCAAGCATCCATACAAAGAAAATAAACAAGGTAGGTTGTTTCTACCACTCTCATACAAAGATATAAGATAAAATTACATCCATGCATAAAACAACTCTAGAGCCCTAGAAAAATTGTAATACACAAGAGAAAGAGAGATTGGAGAACAACACTCCCCTTTGTAGCTTCAAGCTCCTTCCTTGAGCTCCATCACCAAGAATAAACGGGCTTAGTTGCTGCTCTTCATAGGAGAAGCATCAACCAAGGTGGAAGAAATGGTGGAAGCCACGGATGTTGGGTAGAGAAGAGGGTGGAAGATGAAGATGAGATGAGAGAGTTGAGAGGATTAGGGTTTTTGTGTGTTGTGGGTGACCAAAATCTGAGTTTTAGTGTTCATTTTCGTGCCTTATGTGTCCATAGATCGGGTCAAGAAGTGGGTAAATGAATTGGACTTGATTTGGCCCAAAATGACAGTTTCAGTTCTGCAGAATTGGGGCCTCACCGTGGGCCTCACTGTGGGGTGCCACGGCAAAGGCCAGAAGCAAAGAAAACTCTCGGACACTAGCTGTGGGGTCCCACGGTGAGGGACCTTTCTGTAATTTTCAAATTTCAGGGTCCTTTTCTGTAATTTTCACAATTTGTCCAGAACTTGTATTTTGACATTTTTTCTTGAAATTTCAGCTTCTAGCCCCATTTTTCTTGCTTCTTCTCATATTGGATCCTTCATATTTGGTCCTCAAATGACCCTACAAGTAAAATATGCAACAAACAAGAATCAAAGAGCCCTAAAAATTAACTAATGCTAATTCATCTTCAATTATGGCAATTTAATCCTATTTTCATGCCACTTTAAATTAAGGATCTATATTATTATTTAAACAATTATGGACCAATATTGCATCTCAATTATGTTAATTACCTCAATTTAAGCACACAAAAGCATACAAATCCAAGGATTTGTCAACTCCCCCACACTTAAACCTTTGTACTCCGGGACAAAGACAAATTTAAAAGCTTAAGCACAAATGGTAAGTAAGGCATAAATGAGAGATTCAACATGCTAAATGAATATGAGCTAGTGCAAATTGATAACCCCTAACCAACAAGCAATGAGGAATGAAATGATGCTAAAGAGCTAACATTGAGTGTAGTGAATGCAATGGGGATGAGTAATGGAGAAAGTCACTCAAGGATAAGTGTTTAACTCTTCTCACCATATTGGGTTCATTTTTCTACTCTCAAAATCCACCTTGGAGTACATTCTACCATATGCTTGTAGGGATTCTAAGATCTCCACTTAAACGCAAGAAGTGCAATGCATCAAAAGGGCTTCTGGGGTTGTAATGATGGAGTAGGCCACATGACATAATGAAATGAATGAAACATGATGTTGTGCATACTTGAATGCCTAATTCAACTCAAAACACTAACTGTAACTTGCCAACAACCACATGCCTTATTTTGTACTTTTTTTGCAACTTTTCAATTTTTCACCTTTTCTTTTTTCTTTTTCACTATTTCTCTTCTTTTTGTATTTTTGTTTTTGTCTATACATGGCATGCTTATATAAAACCAAGCAATGGCATTTTTCAAACAACACAAGCAATGATGCAACTTTTCACATATTGGCAATTTATGCAAAACATCAAGCGAATGGCTCAAATGGGGTGACAAATGGAAAGAGTATTTGTGGTTTGTGTTTGGGATGTGAGGGAATGAAATGAATGCCTTTATCATGCTTCATTACATTAAATGCAACAAGTCTTGATCAAGAATGCAAACAAGTTCTAGAGAATGGCAACCAAGTAGATATCACACAAGAATAAACATTTAGGCCCAAATAAACCTCACAACATGGCTAATTCTCCAAAACTCATAAACATAGATCAACTGCAAACAAGATTAAACCATAAAGCATCAATATCAACAAGGTTGCCAATCAAGAAGATTAATCAAAAGCATCAACAACATATCCAAAAGCATGAAACAATTCCCATAATTGCCAAAACAAGTCCAAAAATATCGTGTCCGATCCAAAGAGGTACAAAAGTGGAAGTGAGGTAAAGTTCAAAATTTTTCAAATTTTTCCAACTTTTTGAAGCTAAAAACATAACCAAGATGCAATGAATTTTAACCCACTTCACCCACTGCAAAACACATCCCCTCCCCCACACTTAATTCCTACATTGTCCTCAATGTAGCAAAATATGGACATACCAATTTAACTCAACTCTTGGGTGAAGTGGAAAGTTGTGAAGTCCAATTCAAGATTGAAGCATAACACTCATCAATCACCAAAAGAAAAATAGGGAGAGGGCAAGAAGGAGTCAAAATGATATACCAATGAAATTTTCAAAGCATGTTGAAATCAAGTGTGGTCTTGGCGTGTGAGCAAGAAGCATTTATTACTAAACCTAGGAATGTAAAAACAATTACAACTACTTTTCCTACTAGGTAAGTTTCCTCCCCCACATTTAGCTCAAAAACATATGTCAATTAATAATCAAGTGATGCAAGTAGAGAGAAAAGGAACAACCTCGAGTTCATGGAGGCTCATGGCTCTCCTTAAAGAGTTAAAGGCGCCCTTTCCTTGCTTGAAAGTAGTTTCATTGGGCATCCTTCAATATAACCTTCTCACAGTGACAAAGTAAGTGAATATCAAAGGTCCCACCAGCTTCGCTCTTGTTTTGCATTTGGTGTTGCATATGTGGAATAAGAGCCTAGGACCTTGTCACCAATTTGGAAATGCTCCACTTTGCTTGGATCTTCATAGGCATTATCGAAGACACAGAGGTGGGCCAAGATAGCTTGTGGTAGGTTGGTTGGTGGAGATTTGTGCTTCTTCTTGGAACGACGCATTGGAGGAATCGGTTACTCAAACCTCTCACCATTGTCCACTTTCTCTACGTCCATCACAGCAACAACATTATCTTTATAGCATTTCTTCATTAGAAGCTGAGATGGAATAGAGTTGACAATACATGGCACCTTTACCGGTCCTTCATTAGCATATAGGGCATGCAGCTCCCTAAAGAAGTGGGCAAGTTCCTTCTTAGAAGTCTTTTCAGCTCTACCACCACCTGCAAAGTTATCAACAACAAAACTCTTTTTTGGCATAGTGGGGTTAGTAGGAGACTTCTCAATCATAGAATTAATGTGTGTGGGTGAGGTGTGCATATCATCATCATGCTCAACAGGAAGCAAACCATCAATACAATTCACATCACACATGGAGTAATCCTCATTAGGTTGCTTCATTTGTTCATACATATTAAATTGCACACTCCTATCCCCAACAAACATAGTGATAGAACCCTTAGACATGCTAATGTCAATGTTGGAAGTCCTAAGGAAGGGTCTACCCAAAATTAAAGTTCCATCCCCTTGGGTGTTTATATCAAGCACATAAAAGTCAGCGGGGAAAACCAAATCATTCACTTTCACTAAGATGTCCTCGAAGATGCCATCAGGATTCCTAACGGTCTTATCAGCAAGTTGCAAGATCATGGGGGTAGGTTGCAAAGTTTTTACCCCTAGGGCCCTATACAAAGACTTAGGCATGACATTGATTGTGGCTCCTAGGTCAAGTAATGCACATGAGATGGTAGTTCTACCTATGGTACATGGAATGGTGAAAGAACCAGGATCCTGACACTTAATGGGGAGTTAGGGCTTAAACAAAGCAGACACACTAGAGGGTAATTGGACTTTCTTGTTAGGTTGGAAACTCCTCTTACGTGTGCACAACTCCTTAAGTGATTTAGCATACTTAGGAATATTTTTAATCAAATCAAGCAAAGGGACATTCACTTCAATCTTACTAAACATGTCAAGTACTTCCTTATCTTGTTTTTGCTCAAAAACTCTTTGACTAGCTAAGTAAGAATGAGGAAAAGGTAGGTCAGAGATGTTTACCTTCTTACCTTCACTTGTAGAGGCATGATTGCTTGAGTCACTCTTGGCCTCTTCTTGGTTTCTTGTTCTACCGAAAAGCTTTTTCTCTTTACCGCTCTCACTCTTTGGTGGATTATTGCTTTTGGCTTGAAATTCATGACTCTCATCATAGACCACCTCAATGTCATCATCCTCTTCTTCTTCAACTCCCAACTTCTTGCCACTTCGCAAGCTTATGGCATTGAGCTCCTTGGGGTTGATCACGGTATTAGAGGGAATTGCTCCACTTATCCTTGCTTATTGATCATTGAGGCTATTTGAGAGCTTGGTCACAAATGATTGGAGATTGGTGGCTCTAGTCTCCCATTGCTCCATCTTAGACTCAAGAGATGCAAACCTCGCATCATTGCGAGCATTCATTTCCTCATGCATCCTTTGCATACTCTTGAGAATTCGATCACATGAATCATCCCCTCTTGGTGAATCTTGGGGAACTAAGGACCTTGGGGAAGAAGAAGATTGACCCTTGTAATTGGTCATGGTATTGTTGTTGTTGTCTCTCCACCGGAAGTTAGGGTGTGACCTCTACCCTTCATTGTAGGTGTTGCTATGGGGATCCCATTTTTGGTTGGGATTAGAGCTGGACCTCCCCTGGTACATAGCACTAACATCCGCCGGCTCTTTAGGAAAAGGCTACTAATATGCATCACTGAACCACAATGTTCACAACTAGGTGCAACTAAGGCCTTAGAGGTAGAGGGAGTGGGAGCACACTATTGCATGCTAAGGTTCCTCAACTCGGATGTGACATAGGCAAGCTAAGAGGTAAGTTGGGAACTCAAAGTGTCTACCTTGGCCTCTAAGGAATCCATCCTCCTTGATTGTTGTGGGTTAGAGCTCAACTCAAACACCCCCTTGGAACCTCTTCTATTGTATTATTGGGTGTTCTTAGCTCTTAGCTTGATCATAGCACAAGCCTCCTCGGCGGGTAGGTCTTCCAAAGAATCACCGGCATTGGCATCCATTATGCCTCTCTCATTAGGCAAGAGCCCCTTGTGGAAGTATTGAATCAACTGCTCATCAATAATCTGGTGGTGGGGACACTTGGCTAATAGCTCTTGAAAGCGGCACTAATATTCATAAAAGCTCTCAGATCGGTCTTGTCAAATGGAACAAATGTCTTTCTTTAAATCCCCGGTCTTAACATCTAGGAAGTAATGCTCCAAGAATGCTCGTCTTAGATTGGCCCAAGAGGTGAGGGCATTCTAATCATGCCTTGGCAAAAGTCGGAACCACTCTTTGGCTTTCCCATCCAACGACAAGTGAAAAACTTTAAGCTGTACATCATCCAGGTTTGCGCCTGGTGGCTTCATGCTTGTGCAAGCTTGGTGGACCCCATATAGATGACCATATGGGTCCTCCCCTTCCAAACCTACAAAATGAGGTAACGCTGCGATTAGTGGCCCTTTAATCTCAAAATTAGCATTTAGAGTATGATATGCAGTTTGAAATGGGTCGTATGTGACACCACTCGAAGTAACTTCCCTAATACTCCTCCTCCTATGAACATCATGATTCCCTACCCCCTCACCTTCACCAATATTACCATTGAGTGGAGGGTTAGCATTGGGTGGTGGGAGGTTAACTTGGGGAATGTTGGGTGGTGGTTGATGGGCCATAGGAGGGATGTCTAGAGGTATTTCTATGTGGATAGAGTTTTCGGTGTCTGAATGAGAGGAGATACTAGACTCCCTAGAAGAACACTCCTCTAAGATAGGGCTAGAGGGACCACCTTGATTGGCTCTCCTAAGTTGGCTAAGGTTTCGCTCAATCCCAAGGTTAATGGATGGAAGGTTTGATCCTCTTCTCCGTCTCCCTCTAGTCATACACAATGAGACACAAACAAGTAGAAGAAATCAAGAGTAAGTCAAGGTTGAGCCATACAAGGCAAAGACAACAAGTGGACTTTCAGCAGCAACCAAGACTTAGAATGTACAAAACTCTAGCAAGAATGAAGGTATGTGATGTATGGAAGTGTATGTGTGTATGAAGTATGTATGAATGAGTATGGTGTATGTATGAGGTGTATGTGCAGCAAGAATAGCGAGAAGACAGCGAAAATCAGCAAAAATAAGAGTTGTCGATGAGCTTACCGTGGGTGCTTGCTGTGACGAGTAGACGGCGAGGAAGTAGAGATTTTGCCACTGAACAGGGGAAAATTGCAAAATTTTCAAAAGTTTCAAAAACAGACACAAGTCGAGTGAAAAGGTGATATACCACTTCAAACAAGTGCAAATCAGTCAATGAGCAAAGAAAATGCAAGAGCAAGTATCTATACTAATTTTTAGGGATTTTCAAAATATGATATGCAAAAATAAAGACTAAACTAAGATGCAACTAAGCTAAAATGCAACTAGAAGCTAGACCCGACCAAAGCAAGTTTGACAACCTGCTACTAGGGAACCAATTACTTGGCTCCCTGGCAACGGTGCCACTTGAAGAGCACCGAAATTGGGGTAGATCGGTGTAGTGCCACCTCGGACCTGTTCTCCAAGAATTTAAGACCCAAGGGGTAGTGAAAGTTATCCCCGGGTGTCGGTCTCAAGGAGCCTTAGTCTAAATGACTACCTAATAGCTAGATGCGAAACTAATTGGACAGGAAAACATTTTGTATTTGATTTTAAGATGTAGAAGTTTGTATGAAAAGTGTCGTATGTTCAAAGAAGAATTGAGATTGGATTTAAACGAGAGATTTGGATTAAAAGGGATGGTTATTCTTGGTAAATGGAACCTTCGGGAATCATTGCTTCTTAAAATTTTTGGGAGTTGAAAAATGGCCAACTTCCTAAAGAACCCTAGAGGAACCCCTCTAGGCTAGGCTTAGATTAATTTAACTAACGCCGGAACCCCCGCACGTTAATTAACGTAACCTAAGTTGATTAAGCACTTGACCTAATTAAATCTACTAATCGCAAGGGACTATTAATCCTACAACCGGAACCCCGAATTGCAACCAAATTAACCTATTAATTCCAATTTATTGGTGGAACCCCATCCAATAACTTGAACCCAATAGGTTGAAGTCCAATGTCACTCAAGCAATTAGTAGATTTACTTGCCAATTTCTAAACATAAATACTTGAACCATGATCCACTAAACAAGAACCCTCATTTCGCACAAGATTTTAACAAGAAAACATATATTAAATGATGAACCCATACAAATAAAATATGCTCAGGTCAATAAGTTCAATGTCAAGCATCCATACAAAGAAAATAAACAAGGTAGGTTGTTTCTACCACTCTCATACAAAGATATAAGATAAAATTACATCCATATGCATAAAACAACTCTAGAGCCCTAGAAAAATTGTAATACACAAGAGGAAGAGAGAGTGGAGAACAACACTCCCCTTTGTAGCTTCAAGCTCCTCCCTTGAGCTCCATCACCAAGAATAAACGGGCTTAGTTGCTGCTCTTCATAAGAGAAACATCAACCAAGGTGGAAGAAAGGGTGGAAGCCACGGATGTTGGGTAGAGAAGAGGGTGGAAGATGAAGATGAGATGAGAGAGTTGAGAGGATTAGGGTTTTTGTGTGTTGTGGGTGACCAAAATCTGAGTTTTAGGGTTCATTTTAGTGCCTTATGTGTCCATAGATCGGGTCAAGAAGTGGGTAAATGAATTGGACCCGATTTGGCCCAAAATGACAGCTTCAGTTCTGCAGAATCGGGGCCTCGCTGTGGGGTGCCACGGCGAAGGCCAGAAGCAAAGAAAACTCTCGGACCCTCGCTGTGGGCCTCTCTTTGGGGTTCCACGGTGAGGGACCTTTCTGTAATTTTCAAATTTCATGGTCCTTTTCTGTAATTTCGAAATTTGAGGGTCCTTTTTTGTAATTTTCACAATTTGTCCATAACTTGTATTTTGACATTTTTTTCTTGAAATTTCAGCTTCTAGCCCCATTTTTCTTGCTTCTTCTCATATTGGATCCTTCATATTTGGTCCTCAGATGACCCTACAAGTAAAATATGCAACAAACAAGAATCAAAAAGCCCTAAAAATTAACTAATGCTAATTGATCTTCAATTATGGCAATTTAATCCTATTTTCATGCCACTTTAACTTAAGGATCTATATTATTATTTAAACAATTATGGACCAATATTGCATCTCAATTATGTTAATTACCTCAATTTAAGCCCACAAAAGCATACAAATCCAAGGATTTGTCACTCATGTACCATTCCTTGGCTTTACCCTCAAAAGTATGGTGGAATACCCTCCACATAAAGTCTTCAATGGTTGCTTCTACCGACTTCATAGTATTGCAATGGATGAAGATTTCATCCAAATGCGCGTTGGGTTCCTCAGCTTACCAACTGTAGAATTTTGTTAGGGACTGAATCAGCAACCGTTTAATCTCATAGTTGGCATCAATATTATGGAATGCGTTTATGAAGGGGTTTTAATCAAAATTCATGGAAGTTGCATCCCTAATTGTTCTCTTACCATGATTTTGTACCTCACTATTCCCATTACCCCCGTTCCACCTGACTTGGGATGTTAGACACAACGAGAACATTGGGTACAAGAACAACTTGGTTAACGTGATTATTGGGTGGATTCATGGCTAGAGACCTAGGATCACACTCAACATCGGTGTCTGGATCACTACCTACACTAGAAGCTCTAGGTGATGGGTGGTCTCCCATTAAATCAGTGCTAGTGGTCTCGTCTTTAAGGGACTTTCTTAATCTGGTAAGGTGCCTCTCAAGTTTAGGGATATGTGGGAGGAGAGGGTCCTTACCAAGGTTGTTTTGTGTCATGCACAAGGAATAGAGAGCAAGTACAAGCAAGAAACAACACAAGTATCCAATAATCAAGAAAAATGCACCAAAAGATCAAATGGATGATATAAATAAGAAATATGGATGCAATTAGCTCAATCAGGCTAAGAATGAAGGAGAATCAAAGAATAAATTGAAAAAAGTTACTGAAACGACAGAATTTGGCCAAAATCGACCACACCCAATAGCATATCTATTGAATTTTCTTAGAATGGCCCAAAACATTAGGAAACCAAAGCTCGTAAATTTCTAAGCAAAACGTTCGAAAATTGACATTAAGCTCTAGTAGGGGTATTGATGAGTTCTGAGCAATTTTCAATCTAATGCAAATGCAACATACAACTAACCTAAAAATCTATATGCCACTAGAATTAACCTAAAATGCTAATAACACCTTGTCAATATCCAATTAACACTTAGTTAGCCTAAGGAAAAATGACTCCCCAAAAACGGCCCCTTTGATTTGTACCTTTCCTAAATTGCCTTGGGGTGGAAATGCAACCTACAACTAACCTAAAAATCTATATGCAACTAAAACTAACCTAAAAGCATAATAACCCCTTGTCAATATCCAATTGACACTTAGTTAGCCTAAGGAGTCGCAAATGACTCCCCGACAATGGCACCATTAATTTGAACATTTCCTTAACTATGCCTTGGGGTTCAAATGCAAAATCTAATCTAACCAAGGGTTGCACATGTGGTGCTCTCCCAGATTGTTTCTTAAGGAGCCTTACACTCTACCTAGACCAACTAAATGCAATGAAAACAATAACAATGGGGTTTTGTGATTTTCTAACTAAGGAAATTAAACTACTTATTTTTGTTGTTTTTTTATTTTATAAGAAAGCAAGTAAATTGATCTAGAAAACTTATACAAAAAACATAGGTCCCTTGATAGAATATGGAAACCTTCTTAGCTTCTAAAATGATGAGGAATTCCTAATCCAAGTGCTAATGTTTAAACCCTATAACAATCGCTTTAGTCCAATTAACCTAATCAACCAATTGATATGGCAGCCGTGTTCACAACAATAAAATAGGAAATGATTAATCTCAACTTGGTAGTGAATGTTCTTAACAAATATATGATGAGCCTCTTATTAAAAGTTTAATTTGGCCTTTAATTATGGATCTATGGCTAAACACACACACACACACATATAATACACACATTCAACACAAGATAGAAATTCAAAGGAGATAATATATTCTACCACATCAATCATATAATGCAAAGAAATAAAGACAATATTTATACATATAAAAGAAATCTCTTAATTATGTGCATAACCTAGAAAAGGTATAAACTTTTCAAAACCCTTGTTCCAATTACTCATACAAAAACTAAAACATTATGAATTAGAATACATATAAGATAATTGAACAAGAAAACAAAAATCCCCCTAATTAAGACATCGAAGCTCCAGTTCCTTCTTTACATCAAGATCCCTACACGGATTTAGCCACTCATGATCCCAATCATCATAGATGCATGTTGAATTTGAGATTTCATGGGATTCTAGTGTTGGATTTTCAAATTAGTGGTGGTGAAAGGGAAGGATGAATTTCAAATGGATAAAGAAGAGTAGCATTTAGGTTTAGGTTTTGTATGTGGCAAATTGGATGACAGAGGATGTAAGGATGTACAAGTAGATGGATGATAGGGTTTGGCTGAAATTTGAAGGTGATGGATGAGAGGGAGGTTAGCATTTGAATGAATGAGAAAGTGATGGCGATGTTGTTGAAATTGATGATGGGTCAAGAGGGAGAGAACATGGAATGAATAGATAGATGAGTGAAGAACGAAAGATTATGAGATGGCTTGGCGTTAACAAATTGATTGAGAGGCTAACTTTTGTGCGTGAGTGGCATATATGAGAAAAAGAGAGAAAGAATGAGTGAGAGGCATGTAAAATTGGATGGGAGAAGAGTGAAAAAGATATTTGTGAGATATTTTATTTTTATAGAGAGAGAAAGAGAAAGAGGCGTGTAATTGTGTGTATGTCGAATTGGATAGGAGAGAAAGAAAGAAACATGAATGAGGAAAAGAGAGAAAGATATGGAAGAGTGGTTCCTAAAATTTGGGGAGTGGGAGACAGAGAAAAAGATATGAGGGAGTAGTTCCTAAAATCTTTGGAGAAGAGGTAGGATAGAGAGATATGAGGGAGTAGTTCCTAAAATCTTGGGAGAAGAAGAGAAAGTGGCTTGAATGTGTGTGTGTGTGTGCGCTTCCTAAAATTTAGGCCTCCCAAACCCTATCACAAGAGATAACTTAGATACATTCAAAATGGGTTAGGTTTACTCAATCTAATAGGTCCAACCTACTTAGAAGGGTTAAGAAAAAGGCCCAATTAGTCCAAGTAGCCCAATCAATTTGATTTTTAATTTAAAAAAGGCCAATAGGCGTTTCCCTTCCTCTTCTTCTTGTTCATGTGTCTTTTCTTACTTTTGCTCCTTATTCCTTGCTCCTACAATGAAATATTCAAGGCATATGTGAATATATCAAGTCTATAAACGCTAAATGTGTGAGTTAATGCCTTAATATCCTCAAACAAGGATGAAAGTGCAATTAACTCTCCAATCTAGAACCCTAAATATAAAAGTGCCTAAATTCTCTATAATATAGCTTAGAACAAGTGCTAAAATCCCTTTAATAAGTGGCTAAAAACATCTAATAATTAGGTGCAATCAGAATTCCAAAGAAAATAGAACATCATCTTGGTAATAAAAAACATCAAGTGTTTCATCTACTCAATAATGCATTACTTTAAATAAACTAATTTAGCTTAAAGGAAACCCTAATACAATTGCAATCATTTACATATTTAATAATTACAAAGAGATTACTACAATATTATATCCCAAAGTTTACATCATACAATAAACCGACCCTTTGCATTTTTAGGAAATAAGCGCCTAGTTATGAAAGATAAAATGTACGTTACAGATGTTAATTTATAGATTCTTAATTAGGTATAATTTCCCAGTTAATTTATTGATTGCAACATGCTTATTTAAAAAGTTATGTTGCATATTTTAATTTATTTAAGAATTTATTACCCGATACGTCTTGTTTATAAATTTTTTCATTACAAACTTATTTGATCATTTACTACTCTTGTGCATACATAAAAACATAAAAAAATACCTTAATTTATTATTTAGCACATGCTAAATATTAAGAAAAAATTGTCATATTTAAAATTTATTATTAAATGTAAACTAAAAGTTTAAAATACTGTCATTGAGTTCACACTTCCTTTTCTTTGTACAATAAACTAAATTTGTAATTTCATTGTAATTAATTTTTTAACTATAAATGTTACATTCATATGCAAAAAGATGAACCATCCTTGATTTTCTTACTTGAAAAGTGGATGATGAAATTACTCTAGAGACCAAGAGAGAGCATGTATATGGACATATTAGATTTAAAAGACAATAGGTAAAGCTAACATTTAAAGAGTAAACATACAAAAGCCAATACATATAGAATATGAATGAAATACAAAATAATTTTCAAGATCAGTTCAAATAAGTGAAATAAATGTCTCAGTCCAAAAACCATAGCTAAAAAAGACTAAATCACTAAACATATCATTCATAAATGGTCGTTATCTCTAAGATCAATGTTAACCCTATAACATTTCGAATTTTAGGTAGTTAATCACTAATTAGATGAGATTTGAAGGGAACCTTAGGAATTCTTAGATAAAATCGGGCATATTATTGAGGTTGGTAGTGTGAGATCTAGACTTGGAAATTGGCCTAAGTGTTGGATTGATCTAGGTATTGGGTCAAGGTGAGATTAGGCCGAAGTTGGAGACCCATTTGTGTCCAGAATTGGAGTTCTAGCATGCTCGTCGGGGCTTGCCATGGCAAACAGTTTTTGTTCTTTCGTCGTGGCTTCACCACAGCAAAATCCCAATTTCTGCAAATAAAAAGGGCTGAATCTGCAACATTTTATTTTAGGGTTTAAGTTGGTTTGAGAGGGAGGTCAAGAGCGAGCAAGTTTGACGCTACTAGGGCACATCCTTGGAGGTGTTTTGGTGTGATTTCAAGTCCCCCAACTGATAGATAATCTCTTCCACTCCCTCTTCCCTTAATTCTCCTTATGTTTTCTCTATGGTTCGTGATGAGTTTTTGGGATTCTTCTTGGATCTGAAAATCTGGGCATATGGGTGGCATCTTTCTTGATTTCTAAGATCCTTTTGAACCTTTATAGTCCATGTCTATGTCTATTATGGTCAAGAAGCATCTATGCAATGATTTAAGGTTGTTCAAAACTCGTTTTCTCTAAGATTCATGGAGTCCCAAAATCTACCTATGTTTTTCTTGTTCTTTTTTTTCAATAGGCTTATTTCTACCTAATGATGGGTTAAAATCTTGTGGGTTTTTGTATTTTGACCTAGATGGTTTTTTACAACTCAAAGTGTTGAAGTTCTTGGGGTTCTCTTATGATTTCAAAATTGTGTATTAGAAAGGGGTATTTATTGTTTTGAACAAGCTTTTTGATGATGTTCAATGAATTCTAAATATTGAAATTATTTGGGTCTTGCTCTAATCGAATTTTGGTTGATCGTAGTTTCAAAATCTTGATGTTTTAGGGTGTTTCTTGAAAGAAATTGTTGCTAAATGGTTTTAAGGGTTTTCAAAGAGTATTGGAGGTGGATGAAAAGCTTCTAAGGCTCTTGAACTTTAAATTACCACTTGACCCAATTTTTCAGTTTTGCAAAGTTTGAGGAACTTGAATTTATGGGAGGATTTTGGAATGATAATGTTGTTTGTGGCATTTTGGTGATAATAATAAGTTGCGTTAGAGTTGGTTGACAATGACGGGGTGTTTAAATATTGGTGATTTTGGGTTAAGACACAATTAGTGCAAGTGACCTAGAAGTGTAATTGAGGATTAATAAACATTTGAGGTTTAGACTAATGGGATGATGGTTGTAGTAAATGCCAGTGGTCATTGTTAGGGATTCAATAGTCCAATTAGAGTGAAGGCAAGAATATGGAACTTTGTGATGTAAGTCTTAGATGTTTGGTTATTTGAATAACCTTGTTATACATGTTATGTCTATTGATTTGGTGTATTTGTATTGTTGATTGATGTAGAGTCTTGAGTATTGGCTCGGGGAGCTCAGGGAACACTTATTGGTAATGCTTAATGGCACTAAGGTAACCATTTCCTTGTCAAACGAGTGCACTAAGGGCATGATATGTTAATCTTTATTTTTGTGGAAAAATGAACATGATATAGGAAACCTTTAATCTGTTACAACAATTAAGTCAATATTATGGTATGCCATTGAAATAATCATTGTGATATAAATGTTTATTTCCCAAGAAAATATACTTGTACATGTTGATATATCTGATGGTTGGTCTGGCGCCCTAGAGCTGTGGCTCATCCCCTTCACGTGATGAGCTCCTCTGACAGCCATTTGGTGAACCTTTTGGGCTATCTCTAATGTTTGGAACCGGTTCTTTATGGTTCTGTCAGTCAAATGGTGATCTGCCTCCTTGAAGGCATTTGGATCAAGTGTTCAATGATCTGTCTCTTTGGAGGCGTTTGAATCGCATGCCTGAAATTAACTGGTTTTAAATTTATAAATGCTTTGGCATATCTGTTGTCTTATGATTTCTTCATTAACATGATAATGATTTATTATTGCCTAAACATCTGGTTATGGTTATTGTTCTTGCTATGGGCCCACATAACTATACAATGGCACACACAAACACACTTGTAGGGCAGAATGGGAAATATAAGTGTTACTGAGACATTGTCTCACCCGCTGTTCATTTTTCAGTTCCTAGAAGCGGTTCTAGGAGATAGGGAAAGGAGTAGAAAGAGACCCATTGATTGTGAGGTCCCTTGGTCTTCTATTAATATGTATATTGCCGAACATCTAGACTAGGTGTCAAATCCTAAATTTTAAATTAAAGATTAATTGGTGCAATACACAAAAGTTTAATTTGCGGAAAAATAGGCATAAATAAATTATTTAAAATCTTGAGGTGTCACTTGAAAATTAGAAAGCCTTATAAATAAATTTTCAAAGTTCAAATTATTCTTAATGATTTTAAGGTCTATCTCCATCATTAATTAAAGAAAAATAATTTGATACTTGTTTTCAATTAGAGAATTTTATGGAAATCATTTAAAAAGTTAAAGAAAATATTAGTGGAAGAAAAATTCCAGTTCGTTATAAAGAAATATTTCTAGGAATTATTTTGGAAGAAGTAAAAAGCTGAAAATAATTATGCGCTTCAAGTTAAAGAAATTCAATGGGGGGAAAAATGTAAGTGTGAAATGACAAAAATGGCCCTTTTTTATCACCATGATCGAGTTCATCTTCCCCATCGCACCCCATTGCCTCCAGCCACCATCATCGTGGCTTCTTCCTCTCCGATCAACGAGAGAGGGGGAGCTATACGAGGGAGATATCGTAGGAAAAGGTAGAGGAGCTCGCCTTCACCGCCATCTTCTATTCTCCTTCTGCCGTGAGTGATCCAGTGGTGAGAGAGAGGAAAAGGTAGAGGAGCCCTAGCCTCCGTTCCCTCTGATTTCATTTGGGTAAGTCATTGCCTTTCCCTTGGTTTTTTTTCATTTCATTTCTGCTTCTAGTGCCGTATGTTTTCTAGGGGTGTTCAAAAATTTCCCGTCCTACCCGTCCCATCCCATCTCGCTTGTTTTGGGATGGGAAATCCCATCCTGAAAATTTTTGGGATGGGACAAATTTTTGGTTGCAGGACGAGAACAGGACGGGATGGGGTTGTCCCATTCCCGTCCCGTCCTGTTAGTATTCTATATATATTTTGTAAATTTTACATAGCCCAACATGTCCATACTTACAAGTGTAGCACAACAATTTTTTTTTTGTTTACATCAGTACCTTCACCAAAAGATAATTCCGAAATGTACATAGCCCAAAAAACTTGTTTGTCCATAGTACATATCCCAGCTTCATTTGCATCAAAATACTTGTTCTCTGTGCATTCAAATTATCATGCCTTACATGTAAATAATAACATGCATTTTTTTTTGCATCATATTTGTGGCAAAGGAATGAGAGGAATCAGGAATGTGTGGCACAACAAAGCCTCATGTGGAATGTGGATCTTATTAAAGTATTGAAGACATGTTTTTAATTTAAAGTTTATGTATTAATATGAAAGGTTTTTTAGACTTAATTTAGATGTGTTTTTGTTATTATATGTTGAATTTGATTATGGTTTATTACGTTGTCAAGACAAAAAAATTATTAGAACAATAGTATTTTGCAAAAGCCTGTAGTCAAATTTTTTGGTGCAATATTGGACTCATACTTTTCTTGTGAAAATGGCCTTTTATTTTTATTTACAAAAAAAATACAAACGTTAAATTCCCATCCCATTCCGTGCCCCGTCCCATCCCAAACGGGACAGGATAACTGCGGGACAGGATGGAACATGGGACGGGAAATTCATCCCATATGCCTTTTGACGGGACGGGACGGGATAGGGTCATCCTGTTCCCGTCCCGTCCCATGAACACCCCTAATGTTTTCTGCTTAATCATTCCATTTTTCACCTTTCTTCCACCGGAATTTGTGTGTGTCTAAAATGAGAAATGGTGTTTCCCTTAACAACTTCAAGCTTTCAATTAGATTTTGGCTGGAATTTCAATTTGGTATTTCTGTTTCTATTCATGAGGCAAAATGTCAGATTTTAACCTTAAGCAAGAGGGGTTCTGTGATTAAAAAGTGTTTAGGAGCATAGTGAATCAACAATGTTGTCGTATGGTTTTGGTTGTGACCTTGTAATGTGAATTTTTAAGTGAAGTTACTACTCTTTTGCTGGATTCTTGTTTCTGTGTTGGTTGAATTTGCTAGCTAAAATAAAGGCTTAACGTGTGTCATGCATATGTGTGGCTAGTGAAGCCTTATAAATTCGAAGATAGGGTAAGCATTTTAGTGATAGCTATTAAGGAGGTGTTAGTTTATAAGAGGGAGATAAATATGATGAAAGTTACTTAATATGATGATTTTAAAATCTGGAAAATGAAGCACTGCTGCTGTTTTGAATGGATATAAAATAACTTTAAGTGTATCTTTGAGATACACAAATGGAACTTGGGAATTTCAAAATTCAGATTGAGGATATGGTTTTCATAAAATAGGAAAAAGATATTTTAAGTTTATATGCGGTATAGTGGTGCCCTTAAATATCTTGAAGTTTTGGATTTAGAACCTTGTGGGATTAAGGATGGCTATTAGCTTGTGTTGCCTTGTTTTAAACCTGTGGTTTTAATCTTGAAGTTCTGTTATGTTGGGAAGGTGATAAATCATTCTGCTATAGGTTAAATAAATATGAATGCTAGATTTAATTTGGGTGAAAAAATGGCCTTGAATCAATGCTTTGTGAAGTAATGAAAAATGCAAGCATGATTTTGATGATAATGGAACCAAAGCCTCATAATGATTTGGGGATTTTGTTTTATCAATGGAAAAGTTGATTGTAATACCAGTGGTAAGAGTAGGCATGTCGGGAATTTAAAGGTGATAGATGACTATATGTTGATTTGAGTGTTGTTGTTTGAGACTATAAATTGATGAAGGTATAATAGGATTTAAGATTTCATATATGTTATATTAATGGGGAGTTTACATGTTGGATTTGATTTTTGATTTTTGATTTCTTATTTCATTTACTCTTGAGTTCTTGAGATGTGGTTACATGTTGAAGATGTAGAGGTCACAATTTCATTGCATAAATGGGGTAAATGGTTGTAGGTGCATTCATGACTGTAAATTGCTTCTTGAAGCCACGAGGAATTTGTTCGCACCGCAAGTGCACGGGTCGCGCCAAGTAATAAAGTGATAAACTTCAAGTCTAACATGATTTCACCCAAGTTCTAAAACAAAATACTCTCTCTCAAGTCATATTTCATTTAAAAAATCAAGTGGTGATCAAACCCTTGTATAAATAATAGCAAGATGAAAATCCAAACATAAAAATTCATTCAATGCATCAAAGAAAGGAACTACAAGATTCAATCCATCAAGTGGTTCAAAGTAACCCTAGAAAAGGGATTTAGTTACACATGGAGAAATAAAAAACGAAAATAAGGATTAAAAAGGAATTCATGACAGAAAAATAGAGAAGAAGGAAGAAGAAAGGAAACCAAGATCAATGAACTTGAATCTCTCCAAGATCCTTCAAGCTTCCTAGCACCTCCCCACTCTCTCTTGAAGCTCCAAAAGTCCCAAAAATATGCCCTAAGTCCGTACTGCCTAACATTACTCCATAATAAATCCTTTTATCCCATTTCTGTCAGCTTCTTTAATGAAATGTGCAGTATTTGGCACTTTCGCCGTGGCCTCGCCATGGTGAAGTCACAGCGAAATTTCTGGTTTGGGAGACCGAAAAGTGTCACACTCACCGTGGCGAAGTCACGGCAAAGTAACATTGTTTCTATCCTTTGGTCTTCTTCTCAGCTAGTCTTCAGTTCCAATGTTGTTTGTGTTTCCTCTAGGCTTTTTCACTTGATCACCTCTTCTTATACAAGAAGGAAAGAGGGTTGATGAATTTTACAATTTACTAACGTACATAAAATCGTTAAGCTCCAAATTTCATACAAATCACAAATATTTCTTAGCCCTTTTTTTCATTCAGCTTTTGTTTTCTTTTCAGCATTTTATTCACAAAATTATTCCAAGCACGGGGTAAAACATGATGATTCTGTTAGGAAATTTAGGAGCATATCAGAATTTCGGCCTTAAGATGTATCCCTTAAATCTTTATAAAAGAGTAGTCTATGATGAAGTAATTGATGTTTGATGAAGGATTGGAACTTAATTCTCAAACCTATTAATTGAGAATGAGTGGAGGATTTGATTTTGATTGGGATTCTGTCTAATATGGTTTCAAATTAGGGGAAAACGATATGTAGACTAATGAATGAGTTGAGGTAATTTTAGAAGAGCTTTAAAGGGGAAATTTGGGATTTCGATATTGAATTGGTACATTGAGGATGTTTGTGGTTTAATAGGCTTGATATAGGTTGAATTAACTTAATCTACCTGTGTAATTATGAATTATCACCCAAGGCATCATTAGGTTGATTTATAGGGGCTAAGTCCCTAAGTTGTGAATTGTGGCACTTGATTAGTTACTAATCAGGTGTATGTATTACAATATTGTTTGTAGATTTTGGTTCTTACCTATCTCAGCATGTGGACGCATTTGTGGTCATTCTTGGTTTGGCTTCAAAGAGGTAACCACTTCCTTGTCTAAAATTTTATGTGATGAATAGGTAAACTCTACTGCAGGTTAAGATTATGGAACATGGGCTAATATGCCAACTTAAATGGGTAACGATGACTATTTACTCTATTACTTCATTATGTGAGAAATAGCATGTCTAAGATTCTGGTGATTGTGGAAACTTGGTGTTAGATAAAGATTGTTTGTATATATATGTGGTTATAATTGTGAAAGTGAAAATGTTGTATTTTAAAACCAACATGTGAAAGTATGATCATTCTGCCTGTGGTTATATATATTGTTGTTGGTTGGTAGTGGCTCCTGGTATGAGATTGGTTTCACCCCCATCATGTGATGAGGTGGCTGACCGCCATTGGGTTACCTTTTGGGTTTATGTCCCGTAGGCACTTACCGACAATAAAGTTTAGTTTTGTTGGCTTCTATCAGGCCGTGGAGTCTAGTTTCAGCCTCTCAAGGTTAGAGGTGGTTGGTTTCATCATATGTTGTGACGACGGTGAAGAATGGTTTCAGTGGCTTCCTTTGGGCACAAAGTGTGTATTTCCCTCTTCAGAGGATTATATGCATGACTTGTAATTATTTTGGAGTTGTATGCATATCCTGGCTCACTACCATAGAAAACACCTATAGCGGCGCTTTTTTGACCCCTATAGCGGCACTTTTGAAGTGCCGCTATAGCTAGCGCCGCAATAGGTCAGGTGATAAGCGCCGCTATAGGGGACCATATAGCGGCGCTTTATTACCCAAAAACGCCGCTATAGGTCATGTTTTAATTAATTTTTATTAAAATTGAAAAGGCCTATACCGGCGCTTTTTACAAAAAGCGCCGGTATAGGCCTATCTATACCGGCGCTTTTGGGTAATAAAGCGCCGGTATAGGCCTTTCTATAGCGGTGCTTTTCGTAAAAAGCGCCGCTATAGGTTATATTTTTTTTAAAATATACAATTTGTTTTTTAATTCACACCCACCTGCATCATTGCAAAAATTCCAGCAATTCTATACAATTCCAAGCAGTCCATATACACCAATAACTCAAATAGAGAAGAATATGTACAATAAGACCAAAAGCTATATTTTTCAATTAAGAAAAAAAGCATGCATACTACTAGTCAGGCTGTCTAATTTGAGAGAACAGAGGGTGTACATAACTACACCATTCTTCAATTAGCGCTTTCATCTTCTCCCTTGACAACATGAAGCAACGTGCGTCTGGGTAATATTGCGTAAAGAAATTTAACTGACAATTAAATTTACTTGAAATCTAACAAGTATAAACACTTAGATTAGGAAAAATATAAAACTTACTGTCAATGGGATGTTATCTCGATCATGTGATACGATATCCCTCATATAATGCATGACATAGTATCCACAGTCATTGTCATTGGGGTGATATGGGCACTATAACAAAAAATACAGAATATCATATAAGAAACAGTTATGTTATGGTTTAAGTAACGATTGTTTGAAAAATTGTACCCATTAGCAGCCCGATAACTAGTCAATGCTCTGGAAACAAAACATATTAAATTAATTTTAGTAGCTTGGGTCGGTCATATAAAATGACAAATAATACAACACATTCAAATAATGTTGACATTCACTTACTCATTGAAGAGACGCATCAAATCCGGGCGATTATCTGGTTCAGCAGATTCCACAGGATCCAAATAGTAAATAAGTGGATCCGGCTGTACTGTCGGATTGATGACAAGCAAAACCCAATGTAGCCTAAGACGTTTTATAACGTTATGTCAGTATATATATCAATGATGATTGGAGCTAAGAATACGATGAAAGCTATCATGCTTATACACTTACCCTGTATTAATTGGAGCTAAGAATAAAGTTCTGCCTGTTGCCTTTAAAGTGAAACGCCTCTTAATCGCTTTGAACCGATCATCACGTTTCGCACCCTCAAATTGTGCTATTAAATAAGGGTTTATGAATTCGAAAGAGACATTGTCCTCAGAGACTATGACTTCTTCATGCAGGTGCCTTCAAAGAAACCATACAAACATCCAATTAGTGTAGAACTTATGACATTGAATGAAACCACAATAGAAACACATATATACCTAATCCATAAATTGATGACCGTAGCACCGACCCATCTTTCGTCAAGCACCTCCATGACCTGATCCCTAGAAAGAAGCTCATTGAAATTTGACTTGCCAAATATAAGCCTATTGAATGGGATTGTGACAGTAGCATCGCGAGGTACGGTAGCTGCAAATGCTCGCAATCGAGCACGATTTGGCATTTCAGCACTTGTATCTTGGATAACAGGAGCAGGCACTTGAACTTTCTTTTGCCCTTTGCTTTTGTTGCCTATAAACCATATAAATAGAAAGTTTCAAAAATTCTTCCAATAAAAAGAGTGTTAATTTAAATTAATTAGCAAATAACCACCTGTGACACTGGACCAGCTCGTGAACTCTTTTTCTTCAATTGAGTAGCTGGGCCACCGGTACCTTTTACACTAGCCACTTGTGCTTTCTTTCCCAGAGCCTCTGTACCCTGTAAAAACTTATAAATAGTAAAAGAGCATTATTCCAAAACAAAGAATGCTAGTCTAAATGTTATTAGTAAATAACCACCTGTGGTATTGGCTCAATCAAACTGATGGGCCAAGCAACATATGCACCAACAACATCTCCGACCTTAGTCATCTCATCAGGAGTAGGGAATGGTAACGGTGCATCCCTGTTCCGGGAGACTTCAATCATAACCCTCAATGTATTTTCAGGCAATGGAGAATTGTGCAGGGTCCTGTTTGAAGTGTTGAAGACCGTATCGATCGCAACTACTTCACTGAAAGACTGATCCTTATACAGGTTGCACCTTGATTCGCCCTACAAAAGAGTTGACAACGTTAGCTCCCAATCGATAATATAACAGTATCACTACAAGTTTATAAGTACAAAAGACAAGAATTACCTGAGGAATTTGAGCCCTAGACATCGTACAGCTATCCCTGATGCTTGAACTCTCACAAAACAGAACGTTACCTTGTTGCATGAAGTTCGACATTTCTGATCCAACATTGTTACACTGGAAAAATTCGTACATCATATCTTGCTGTCTTTGCTTTTCCTCATTCCTTCTTTGCATTTCAAGCATAGTCTCCCTCAGAGTATTGACTTCATCTTTCAACACAGAAACTTCACTTTGTGTTACCCGCTTTTGGCGGCCAAAGTAAGCTGAAGGCGTGACCCCTATACCAGTGCCCCGAACACGGCCTGAATATTCAGGGTACTCATAATCAATTTTTTTCCATTAGGGGGCATCTGCGGGGTGCCTAAGCTTGGTGTCTTTAATCCTTTCATCGGCATGCCAAGTCAAAAGCTTTGCAACATCCGCATTATTGAACATGCGCTTCAATCTTGGAATGATCGGAAAGTACCACAAGACTTTAGAAGGACTCTTACCTTTCTTTCCATACCGAGATGTGTTGCATTTCGAACACTCCTCCAACGACTCATACTGGTTCCGGAATAAAATACAGTCGTTGGGACATGCATGTATTTTCTCATATTTCATACCGGTCGAGCAAAGAATTTGCTTTGCCTCGTATGTTTTTGAGGGGAGTACATTCCCTTCTGGGAGTATATCTCGCAGAGCAGAAAGCAGCGCAGTGAAGCTTGCGTCACTCCAACCGTATCGTGCTTTCAAGTTGTACAGTTTAAGCACCGCACGCAATCTTGTGTATTTGATGCATCCCATATACAACTGTGTCTCTGCATCGCTCTTCAGTGTCTGAAATATTTCAGGATCCTCCTCACCCACCACATTCAACATTTCTTCAAGGTCATCGCTCTCATCACACATGTCTGTGTCAACCACATTTGAAGCGCTACTAACATCAGGTACCCGGTCTCCGCCAGAATACCCATACGTCTTACCGTGCTTTGTCCATCGTGTATAAGACGGATCGATTCCGTGACAAATTAAATGACCCAACAAGTCAAGCGGGCGAAGATGCTTTCCATATAAACAAGACATACAAGGGCACACAATTCTGTTAGCATTCTCTACATGCTCAGTAGCAAATTCAATGAACTGTTTTGCTCTATCTATATATTCCCTTGAACGTCGATCACAAGACATCCATTTCCGATCCAACATTATAACCTACTAAAAGAAAACATCGGTAAGATGTATATGACTTACTCATTAGGTAGCCACCTTACGATGTTACCTTATTTTCTTAACAAAAAATCGGCAGCATAATGGCTAAAAGATAAATATTCCCAGGCTCAAGGCCCTATCTTTTTTACATAGAAATGGATAGCCAACTATATAAACAGCATCAACTCAATATATTTCCACAGTCCACCACAACAGAATTCACAGAGCATTTATATACATAGAGCATTAATAGTTCAACAAAGCAAAAATTTCATACGAGTAAAATAAAACACCACACAGTTTTGTTTCATCACCCAACATAAAATTTAGGGACCTGAATGACTTCTTTTACTTTGTCGAAGAATGTGTGGACCAAGCAAATACTTCCTGAGAACCCAACAACATAAATAAACAACTCGTCAATTTTAACATTTATAGTGAACAATTTCATTCAGAAAATTTATATGGATTGATTCCCACAAATCATAAAAAATGATAATTGCCCAATAGGCAAGCAAATATGTCCCAACTTGCTGAATTAAAGAAAAGAAAGATAAGACTTACTTCAACGTCCTTTAGCTCAAAGTAAGCCTGCTAGCAACAATAGGATTCTTCACCTTTAAGTGTCGAGTAATAATCTGTAAATATTATAAGGAAAACAAAAAGCAAATAGATTTTATTTAAGTCAATGTTCAAAGAAAACAAAAAGAAAGAGAGTAGTCCTTTTAGATTAAATCAGCTTTCCTCCTAGTCAATGATAGTAATGGCTATCACCCAAGAGGGGGGTGAATTGGGTGATAGGGTAAAATTAAAAACTTCTCTTTCTTAAAGCACAGTGAAGGTAATCTTTAAACTCTTTTTCTGTTTATCACAGAGTATTTCAAAACTTGTTAAATGCACTAAGAGATATATAATGTAGGTATGCTGAAAACTAAGGGAGTTAAGGGATGAGATGATGCAAACAGAATTTATCCTGGTTCGGTCTACCCTGACCTACATCCAGTCCTCAGGCTCCACCTGAGATTTCTACTACCCTCTTGTTTAAACCAGGCACAAGAGAAGCCTTTACAACGCACAAGTTTAGCTGGGCACTTGTGAAGCCTTTACCACAGGTTTTACAACACGGGATCACCTGCCAACCTTAACAGAGGCTTAGACTCTCTCTAAACGCTCCCCCTTACAACCTGTAAGGTTACAACCCTGTTCTTAAAGCACCAAGCTTTAGAACAACCTCAAACAATAGAGGATTTCAGATAATAGGTTCACTTAATGAACGGATTGTGATCATCACTTAAGTACAGAGGAATATATGATGAAATTACAATTCTAGAGCTTATCAGATTGAACAATGAGTGCTCTAGCTCTCTTTTTCTAATTTACTTGACTCAACATTCTTTCTTCATTTCTGGGCTCACTAGGTTTTGCTCTCAATCAGTGTAATCTACAATTCTGCATAAAGCCATGTTCCATAGTTACTCATATAGAAGCAAGTCTTGATCTATTTATATCTTCACAGCTTTGCCTTTTCTTTCAGCTTCATGTGACCGATTGAATATATTCGTTGGAGGTCCATAGCCGTTGGTAATAAATGCAATTACTTCATCGAGGTTAACTTTCTGCTCTAGCTTCAACTGCTCTTGCATAGGGTGACCTAAGAGAGATGTAGACTGAGCGTTCTGAGCATCAATACCAACTGTACTTGCATAGCAGCTTTTTCAGTAGCGCTAGCATGCTTTGCTATCACTAACTGCATAGTATAATTCCTGCACTTGAGCTGTTAGCTGAACAAGTAATCATGTAATGCACAGTAGATGTTATCGCAAGCTTAGTCCATTAGCTTAATGAATGTATCAGCTTATTAGTTTGTCTAAGTTATCACAGTGGGCATTCTCCTATCGATAGCTAGATGCGTTATCGCTAGTGACCTTTGTTATCGCAAGTTTGTTTAGCTATCTGAGTAACTTATGTTATTTCCTCAAGTACTTAGATATCAATAGCTAATCCTGTTATCGATAGCAGCTTATGATATCTCTAGCTGATTCCAATAGCTCAAGGACTTGGTTCATTTTTCTGCTAGTTGTTCTTCCTTTCATTTATCCATGTTATCAATGAACTTCTAGCGATAGGGTATTTCTTAGCGATAGATATTAACCTTAGTTATTTCTAAGTCTTCATTTGCTATGGCTCTTTGTCTATTAGCGATAGGGATACACTTAGCTATAGAAATATTTACTTTAGATTTTCAGCTAAGTTTCCATCAGCTATTGTTGGGCTTTTCATTTGCGATAGTCTTTAGCTCTAGCGATAGTAATCTGTTACCTATCAGATTTTACTTGTTTAATTTAAAGGTAACTTACACTCTATTTACTTATGTTATCTATGGGGCCAGTCCTCATCAAAACTTAAGATTCTAACAGTCAAAACCAAAATCCCTTCTCAAAAACAAATGATAAAAATCAAAATATAAACCCAAAAAAGGAGTAAACCAAGAATTGAAAAACATTCATCCCCTGCATACTTCACCCATGATACCACATATGAAGACAGCCAAAAAAATTCCAGTATTGTTAATGATGTAAGTCTGAAAATAATTCACCTCTAAACACAAAAGAAATGGAAAATAAATCATGCAATAGAATCATAATATCATACCACCTCTTAATAAATTGTTTATTATCATACCTATATAAAGTACACAAAATAGAAGAAGACTCAAACTGATGCTTCATGTGAGTAATGGTAGCTACTATGATTTGATGCTAACTTGTACATTAAAAAAAACTAAGAAAGAAGAGACTCAAATCAATGGTCTGTAACATCCATGCACAGTGAAATATGCAATTTAAACGTGCACAGAAGCATTATAATATTATAATAATCATAGGCTAACAAAAAAATTCAAGGTAGTGATGATTATGTGTCCTTATTGAATCGTATATAAAGTTTTTCAATATTATCTTTATTTGAAGTTCTTAATTATGATGGAGGATGTAGTCCAGACTAAATTAATGGCTTAACTACATATGCTTAGTTACACTAAGATTGTTAGAAATGCCTTGTTATAGATACCAGACTTACATTAACGGCGGCGGAGCTTGGTGAACGGCGGCGGCAGATCTTGGGGAACGGCGGCAGAGCTTGGTGAACGGCAGCGGCAGATCTTGGGGAACGGCGGCGGCGGAGTTGATAAAGAGTGACCAAAGGACGGAGAAGGGAGCAACAGCCAGAGCTTGGGGGTGAAATGGCGAGTAACGGCGGTGGATCAGCGAACGACGGGGGCGAGCTTGGGGGAACCAGAGGAGGGTCGGGACGCGTGTGGCTGGAGTCGTGCAAAAGAAAGAAAGAAGAGGGCTTAAATAAAAAAGAAAAGCTATACCGGCGCTTTATATAAAAAGCGCCGGTATAGGGGTGTCCAAAAATTTTGGAGGGAAAATTTCCCTCCCATCTTCACGCATTTTTTGCCTATACCGGCGCTTTTTATAAAAAGCGCCGGTATATCTAAACCTCTCTGACAGCTTTTTTCAAATAAAAAAATAAAAAAGGCAAATGAAAATATATGCGGCCCCACATCAATTATTGCCCTATACAGGCGCTTTCTTTAAAAGCGCCAGTATAGGATTTTACAAATTAAAAAAAATTAAAAAATGATTTGCTGGAGACCTATCCCGGCGCTTTTTAAAATAAGCGCCGGGATAGGCCTTAGCTATACCGGCGCTTATGGTGGTAAGCGCCGGTATAGGTACCTCACATACATATTCCGGCGCTTGTTACTATAAGCGCCGCTATTGTTGCGTCGCAATAGGATCCTTTTGTAGTAGTGGCTATATCAATTTGTATATCTGGTTTCATTCACTAAATGTTGAGGAAGTGTCTACGTATGTGATAAGAGTTTATTGTTGGATATTTTATCTCTTATAATCGTGATATGTAATTATTGTTGATACTTTACTTAAATGTATTGACACATACTTATGCATTTAGACTGTAAAGGAAGAATTAGAGTTAATGGGACTTTGTTTCATTTGATTACTTTTCAACTACAAGTCCTAGCACCAGCAGTAGACGTGAGGGAAATGAGCCGGCGGATACTTGCTAGCTTAATGAGCTTCTGTTTGGTATTGCTACATGTAGAAAATAATCTATCATAGTTATTAGAGAATGGAATATGAGTTGAAAGCAACTTATCAATGATAAAAAATACAATTGTTATGAAACAATTAAAGGCTATCATGGATAAGGTGGTTTTGCAAATGCTTTGCAAAATAAACCATTTTAGAAAGGACAAGTTTAACATTGTTATAAAGCTTTTATAAAATTCGAAGGGATTGAGAATCTAAATCAACCATGTTAGTAAGGAAACACCTAATATGGTTATTAAAGTTTACTAAATATAGTAACTATATCAGATAAAGTTCAAACTAACAGTTACTTTTCAAAAACCCAACGATTTCCAAAATGAGTAAGCTAAGGTAACTATATTAGAAAAGGATTTCTCTCACTAACATAGTTACAAAAGAAATAACCTGATTCCTTTGGCTAACATGATCACTATGTTAGAAAGAGACAATATACTAGCATAGTTATAAAAGGTTTACCTAATTGAACAAGTCTACCATGTTAGAAAAGACTGATCCAAGATGGTAATTAAATCCAAGTTATAAAAACCAATCTTGGCTTTATTTGAAAATTTTACAAACCATAAGCTCAATTACGATAACGATCATCTCAACATCTATGAATCCAAAATCACAATTTCTCAAAACTTTCACCATTCCAAAAGCCAATAAAACCATAATAGAAAACCAACAATCACGAAATTCAACTTTTAAAAAGAAAGTTACAACCAAATCTGTGCAAGCTCAATGGCACTATATATCAATTTCCAAAATATCCATGACAATGAAACTGGGGTCGAGCATGTTGAACAAAATCAATTCCATAATATTTAACAATGACAAACTCCTACTTAGCAGAGATACCAGTGTGTAACAAAAATATAATTCCAAATATTAGATAGCATAAGGCCTCCGGATACAGTTTGCCTGAAAGAGACTAGTTTCAGTAAATAGCATAATGAATACAGTTATCAGTAATCTCCTCCTAAAGAGGGTAACAAATCAATCAAGCCCAAAAGCCCATACCTCACTCTAGGGGACGATTTCTAAGCCTTACTAGACCTATCCCTCACTCTAGGGGATTTCTCTAGCCTCTCAATGGCCGTTGAGATCCTTTTCACGTGATAGGAAGTTTCTCTATGCATATGCAATCAACCATGACTCACAATCATCACAATTCAACAACAACCTCATCATCACAACTAATGGCATTCTAGTCATCTCATAGATAAACTATGGTATGTTGAACTTTTCCAAACTTGCATATTCTTTCCTAAGTGATGCTATAATCACATATGTATATACATAAATCAAAGTACAATTTCACATGACGTTATCATAATAACATACTTAATTTCTAAATCATTCACATATTCACATTCTCATACTTCAAATAATTCAATAAACACTTATTAACCCAAATCACATTCATATGAAAATTGGAAAGTGGTTACCTCTTAGTTGACCAAAGGAAAAGTTACCACAAATCAACGGCTCCGACTCAACTCAAAGACAAATTGTCTACAACAATCAATAACACATAACACAAGATTAATTTCTTAATCAAGTGCTCAAATCACAATAGGGGATAAAATCTCGTCTAAAGCCCTATTTGGGCACTTTAGGAAATTGAACACAAATCAAAGTTTCATTTTGATTAACAACCCACAATATAACCTAGAACCTTCTATTAACCTCAATAACTCAATTTCCTTCTCATTTCTCAAATAATTACACTTAGACATTTCTCCTCAATTGGTCAAATTTCACTTCTCAAGCCTAAGGAACCATTCCCGTCGAAAAATCATAACTTCACAATCAATATAATTTATCTCAATCCCTACAGAAACAATTAAATCATTAATCAAGACATTCAATCCCTATTGCTCTCAAAGTTCACCAAATTTCCATAATCACACATGACAATTCTCATCAATCAAAATAGTAGGAATTATCCAATAGCCTCAATGAAACTATATAAGTCACTAGATTACTCCAAAATCATCATGAATTTTAAAATCCCCCTTTATCCCTAGAAATTTCAACACTTTGACTCACCAAAATGCATTATAGATCCTTTTTCAATTGACTTAACCTTTAGGAATCATTTAATAGCATTTGCAAGCTCAAAGGAATCTATAAACTTTGGAATTTCACTTGGATTTTCTGTTCCCAATAGAAACCATTGCCTTTCAAAGCTTAAATTTGACTAAATTCCAATTCTAAACCAAAATAAAGGTACCCAAACCAAACAAATATATAGATTATATTCTAGAAGGAATTGAAACCATAAATACCCATAAACAAGAGCTAAATTCCATATTACTCCAAGTTTTTCAAAACTTTATATGGATAAAATCTATTCTAAATCACAATCCAACAAACCAAAGCAATTACTAGCATCATTTTACCTCAATGAACCTCTATGAACCACCAATTATCTTTAAACGGTCAGATTTAAAGAATTTCTCCATAAACCTGGTTCATTCAAACTTTAACTATCCAAAGACTCACTTAGGATCAATTCAACCAAAAACAAGTCGTTCAAACCTTTCTATAAGCTCAAAAAGGGATTTAATATGCTAAAAACCATTAACCCACTCAGATTTTTTAAAAACACAAAAATCCCAATTCACCAAAACCTTGAAAAATTCAAAATTCAAAGAGAAACAATGTGAAATTAAGTTAGGACTACTTACCAATGTGATTAGAGGCTTGAACTTATCCTAAAGGCCCTCAAGATCGAACACAATTAGAGCTTTTCTCTCCTTTTTTCTAGCGGCTCGACATACAGAGGAAGAAGGCGATGATGGTAGCATCAGCTTATTCCCAAAACTTTGGCAAGCTTCCGTCCTCTTGTAAAATCCTCTTACTAATTTCCAATTGAAACCATGATTACAACCAACAAAGCATTTAAACACAAGAAGAGATGTCAACATGGCACATTAACTATGATATAAAGAGAAATATACTAAATTACAAAAGCCTATCGTGGTTAAAGAAAAGAGATTTGTTACTTAAAACCTAACTAAGATAGAAAATAATCTATTATAGTTATTAGAAAGTAAAATAATAATTGAAAGCAAACTAATCCATGATAGAAAAGACAATAATTATAAGGTAAATAAAGGCTATCATGGATAAAAGAGGTTTCATAAACACTTTGTAAAACAAACCATGTTAGAAAGGACAAGACTATTATGGTTATAGCGCTTTTCTAAAATTTAAAGGGACTGAGAATTTAAATCAACCATGTTAGAAAGAAAACATTTAACATGGTTATTAAAAGTTTACTAAATATCGTAATTATGTTAGATAAAGCTCAAACCAACATAGTACTTTTCAAAACCCAGTGATTTCCAAATCGAGTAAGGTAACTATGTTAGAAAATGATTCTCCTCACTAACATAGTTACAAAAGAAACACCTTAATTTCTTTTGCAAAACAACAATATAACTATGTTAGAAATGTTTCGTCTACTAACATAATTATGAAAGGATTTATCTAATAAAACAATTATACCATGTTAGAAAAGGCTTAACTAACATGGTAATTAAAACTAGTCATACACCAAAACCATGCCTTTCTTTGAAATTCCACAAACATAACCTCAACCAAACATCACGATAATTTCCACATACATGAATCCATAACCGCATTAACTTAAAACATCAAAAATCCATAATGGTATAAGTAACCATATTAAGAAACTATTTTCTTTTTTTGTGAAAGAAAGACGATTCTGGTATTAAAATAAAAGGTAATAGTATAGTATTTAACACACCTAAAATTACTCCATACTACAAATGAAACTAAAAGTCTTGAAAAACAACTAGCATAGTAAAATCAAACAAGCCCATTCGCAAACTATCCATTATCATCATTAGTAGTCCAAGAAGCATCCTTCACCAGAATCTGTTGCATTTAAAAAGGGGGTCTAAGAGCCCAATTAGATGGGCACGACCTCCTTAGAGACACTTAGGCAACCCAGTCAGCTACACAATTGGCCTCTTTTGGAATCCACTTGAAACAATGGTTCCTTCACTTTGAGCCAGCATGGAGTATGAAAATAGTACACCTTCACTCTGGTGTCATGCCTTTATCAAAAAGGCATGAGATAAGATTCTTGTTGTCCGATTCAAAAATCACATCAGAAAGGTGATTCTCCTCAGCAAACTTAACAGCGTCAAGCGTTGCCTGGCACTCCACCTGGAGTGGAGATCTAGCTTGAACTATTCTTTCACCTATGTCCAGTAACCATCCGTTTTCATCTCTAACCACAAATGCCACAACAACTTCCTTCGACTCTCTTTTGAAAGCAGCATCTACGTTAATTTTGAGACCAAAGCTGGGTGGTAAGGACCATCTACATTCATCTATTTCCTTTTCTTCATCGGAACTTCCTAAATGGTCACTTTGATTCCATCCATTTAAATCCCAGAATTCAGAAAGAACTTTTCCTGCTTAAGAAAATGTGAAAATGGGGTCATTTTCAACCTGTTCGAACAAGTAGGCATTTCGCCCCTTTCAAATTTTCCACAATAAGATAGCAAACAAGGCTTTTTGACTGTCCTACAAATTAAGCCTTAGCAAATAGGGCTTTTTGACTGTCCAACAAATTAAGCCTTGTCAAGCAAGTACTTATCCATTCTATAGCATCAAAATTCTACCCATTGTTAAGTTGAAAAGAGAGACAACACCCAAACCATACTTTCTTTGCCCATGGGCATTGGAAAAACAAGTGATTGATGTCTTCACTCCCACAATTACAATTAAATAGACGTCAAACCTGGAGCAGTTCCTTTTGAAAAGATTATTAGCAGTAGGAAGGGCATTAAACAATACTCTCCATACAAAATGTTTAATTTTAGGAGGAACTTTAAGTTTCCAAATCGCACTCCATGTCTCCTTTAAATGATTAGTTGAAGAGGTTGTAGAAACCCTTCCTTCACTAGCCACTATTTCTTTGGAAACTCAGTAACCTGACTTAACCGAATAGGAATAAGAATTACCAACCGTCCACACCCATCTATCTCTAAGATTTCTGGATTGGATTGTCGTTGCCATGATAGAATCTCGTTCCTGATTGCTTATATACTCCACAATTGGGTTTAAATTCCATTCAGAATTCACTAGAATATTTTTGACTTTCATAGCTTTCAAGAATTCATTAGGAGCAAAGGAGAAAGGAGACTTACTTGGATGATTCGGTACCCACGGGTCACCCCATATTCTGGCCGAGTTCCCATCACCAATGCTTAGCAGCATGTTGCCTTTGAGGATCTTTCTTCCTTCAAGTATACTAGTCCACAACCACGAAGCTCTAGGTCCCTTCTTTGCTTCCAGGAAAATACATTTGGGGAAATAACAAGCTTTCAGGATTTTTACCCATAATTGATCAGGCTCCTACAAAACACGCCAGCCCAATTTTGCAATTAAAGCTAGATTAAAGGCTTCGAAATCCTTAAATCCCAAACCACCATCCACTTTATTCTTCTTCAGTTTCTCATTACTAACCCAATGAATTTTCCTATTGTTTACATACACTTCCACCAAAAGCTATTTATCAATCCTTCCAATTACTTGAAATCACATTTGGGGAATAAAAAATACAACATAGGGTATACAGGAATGGAATTAGCAACATATTCAATTAGTACCTTTCTTCTTGCATCAGATAAAAATTGCTTTTGCCACCCTTGCATTCTTTTCTTAACTCTGTCAATTACAAGCTTAGTGATTGTTTTTTAGATCTACCCCAGATGATGGGAAGACTCAAATAATTCCCTAGTTAGTCAGTTGCAAAAACCTGAAAGATATGGCCAATTTCCTCTCTGACAGTTAGATCAATATTTTTTTGAGAAATAAAGACAAGACTTGTGATAATTAATTTGTTGCCCTGAAATAGAACAATACGTCTCCAATAGATTCCTAATTCTCCTATACATATCCAAGTCTGCTTTGAGAAATAATACTGAATCGTCAACAAACAAAATGTGAGTGATCATGGGACAACCTCTAGCCACTTTAATTCCATTTATCACATCCTTCTCCACCAGATCATTAATCATACAAGACATAACATTGCTCACAATGATAAACAAGTAGGGAGAATGAGAATCCCCCTGTCTAAGGCCTCTTTGGGGGTTAATATTTGCTAACTGGTTCCCCAACAGCATAATTGAGAAATTCACAAAATTAATGCACCATAAGACTCGCTCGACCCATTCCTTACTAAACCCTATTTTAAGCATGATATGACAAAGGAAGTCCCATTCTACTCTATCACAGACCTTATTCATATATAATTTAAGAGCAACTTCACCACACCCTGTTCTTTTAATTTTTATATAGCTAGAGTTTTCACGTCTCATATTTATTAGACATAAAAAGTGCCTATTTTCTACGTATCTCCTAAAGACATCCCACCTAAAAGAGACGTGAAAAGTCCAAAATATGACACATAAAAAGTGTGTTCTGTAGTAGTGTATGCCAAGCTTTCTGGAAAAAGGCACCCGTGAATCCATTTGGTCTGGGTGCTTTGCCAACTCCTTATCAAACACAGCATGTCTAACTTCTTCATCAGTGACTTCCTCCATTTACCTTTTGTTATCATCATCCTCAATTTTCTTTTCCACTCATTTGAGCACCTCCTCAAAGTTCCTATGGTTAGAGCATAAGAAGAGTTGATTGTATAACTCAATAAAGCCTTGCCCTATCATCTCATCGTTTTCCACCAACTCATCATCATCTACTCTCAACCTTGCTACTTTATTCCTGGATCTTCTCTGGATGGTTGACAAATAAAAAAATTTTGAAATTCTATCGCCGCATTTTAGCCATTAGATTCAAGATTTTTTAGCCTAATACAACTCCTCCTAGTTCCAAAGTACATCCAGATTCTTTGTTCAACTTTGCTACCTCCTGAGCCATCAAATTATTCCAAGCCCAGAGAGGCTCTTCTGGATCCTCTCCAGAAATTTATTGATTGCTTTTCTGGTGTTTTTGAACTCTTTCTTACCCCAATATTTAAGGAAAAATCCAATATCCTCTAGTTTTCTTGCTAGGTCTCTAATTGACATACTCCCCCTATTGTCATTAAATTCAACTTTCGAGCATTAAATCCCATTCTAAGCATGCTCAGTGGGACCACATATCAACATCTAGAATAACCTAATCAATGAAACCAAGGTCACCCGCCACGCAGGGCTATCAACATGCATCACCAAACACAACATAAAATAAACCATAAGGCCTCTAGCCACAATATGCTGGAAATGGACCTGTCTCAGAAGAGTAAAATGAGAATGGCAAAAACGCACAAGAGGGGGTGAATTGTGCGTTTAAAAACAATTAAACCTTAAAACAATCTTTTATACTGGTTCGGCCAACATAATGCCTACGTCCAGTTCTCCAACTCCTCGTTGGGTTCCACTATACCACAAGTTTTACAAAACGGGTTCACCTGCAAACCTTTACAACAGATCTTTAGACTTCCCTCTAAACGCTCCTCCTTACAACTTGTAAGGACACAACCCTGTCCTAAACCCCCAACTTTAGAACAACCTCAAACAGTAGAGGATTTCAATTAATGAGTTCAATCAATGAACAAATTTTGATTAACACTTAAGTACAGATAATCTCACTAAGAGTAATAAATACTTTGAGCTTTTGTGAGTAGAGAGTATATGGGAATATTGAATGCTGGTTCATCTCTGTGTGTGTGAGTGAGTAACTCAGTAACCTTTTTAATAAATGCTCAAGTCTTGATATTTATAACTCTTCACAGCTTACCTTTTCTTTCAGCTTCAAGAGGCTGTTTGAAATTAGTCGTTGGGAGCTCTTAGCCGTTGGCAATTAATGTTGTTCTTCATCTTTGTCAACTTTCTTCTCTTGCTTCAATTAATTTTGTAGAGGATGAGCTAAGAGAGATAGAGACTATGAGTAACGATCACCTGCAACTATTGTACTTGCATAGCAGCTTTTTCAGTAGCGCTAGCACCCTTGACTATCGCTAGCTTTATAGTGTAAGTCGTGCACTTAGATGTTAGCTAAACAAGTATTCATGTGAAGCATAGTAGGTGTTATCACTAGTGTATTTCATTAGCTCAATATTCAAAGACAATGTATTAGCTATCTGATTATCTAAGTTATTTCAACAAGTATTTTTCTATCGATAGCTAATCATGTTATCGCTAGTAACTATGTTATCGCTAGTTATCTTACTAGCTCATTTGTTCAAGGACACTGTATTAGCTATCTGAATGTCTAAGTTATTTCAAGTATTCTGTTATCTATAGCTAATCATGTTATCGCTAGTTACTATGTTATCGCTAGCTGACTTATTTCATTACTGCTAGCTATTCTAACATTCTCCCTCTTTGTGATATCCATGTTATCTATGGGGCCTTAGCAATAGTGATAGAGCTTAGCGATAGTGATCTATTGTTCTTTGCTTGCTTAGGCTAGCTCAACTCATTATATTAGCGATAGTGAAGGTCTTAGCGATAGAGATATTGACTTTTCTTCATATTATTGCCAAGTCTTCATTAGCTATTGTTATCCTAACACTTCCATTTGTTAGCGATACGTTCTAGCTTAGCGATAGTGTATCTGTTACCTATCAGTTTTTACTTGTTCAATGTTAAGGTAACCTACACTCTTTTACTTAGTCATTTATGATAGTACTGGCTGTCACCCAAGAGGGGGGTGAATTGGGTGATAGGATAAATTAAATCCTTTTTGAATTCTTTAAACTCTTACTGAGAATATTTCAAAATATGAAATGTACTGACAGATATAAAAGGATAGACTGGAAATTAAGAGAGTTTAGGGAAGAGATAATGCACACAAGATTTATCCTGGTTCGGTCAACCCAGACCTACATCCAGTCCTCAGGCTCCCCCTGAGATTTCCACTATCCTCTTGTTTAATCCTGGCACAAGAGAAGCCTACCACAGGTTTTACGAACACCGGTTCACCTGCCAACCTTTACAGAGTTTTAGAAACTTCTAAACACTCCCCCTTACTACCCGTAAGGTTACCACCCAGTTCACAAAGCACCAAGCTAAGGAACTACCTCAAACAGAAGAGGATTTTAATAATAAAGTTCACTCAATGAACAAATTGTGATAAACACTTAAGAACAAGGTTATGTATAATGAAATACAAGATAGAGCTTAATAATCTGAACAAAGAATAACTCTAGCTCTTCTTTTCTAATGCTCTCAGTCTGAAAAATTTGCAATTCTGTATAGAGCCCTGTTCATCTCTCGTTGTTTTTCGTGTATGCGTTGTGTGTGCGTCACCCTGTTCCAGAAGTCTTCAAGTCTTTATATAGAGTATTATATTTTTCTATCCGTTGGAGACTTGGAGAACTAGCCGTTGGAAATTTGCTTCAACTAATCTTGCAGAGGATAAGACAGGAGAGACAGAAACTGTGAGTAACGTTATCCTGCTGCTACCTGCTACTGTGCTTGCATGTCAGCGTATTCAGTAGCGCTAATATTATTTGCTATCGCTAGCTTCATAGTGTGAGTCCTGCACTTGAGCTGTTAGCTAAACATATAAGCATAAAAGTGCACAGCAGTTGTTATCGCAAGCAAAGCTCATTAGCTCAATGAGATAGATAATATAAGGAATTTCAGAGCTTTTTATCGATAGAATATTCTCTTGGATTAGAAAGCATTTCATCAGCATAGATTATCTCTATCGATTGCAAATTCATTATCGCTTATTATCCTTCAGGATACTATCATCCAAGTATTCAGATATTTCCAGGAATCCTATTATCGATAGCTCAATCCATTATCGCTAGCAACTCCTATAGCTCATTTGACTCTTGCTCTCAGGCACTAGCTATCTGAATGATTTATTATCTGAAGCACTTTTGTTATCGATAGCTTAACCTGTTATCGCTAGCTGATTTTATTAGATCAAGGACTTGGGTTATCTTTCTGCTAGCTGAGTTATCAATGAACTTCTAGCGATGGATTCTTTCTTAGCGATAGAAAATGACTTAGCGATAGATATTAGCCTTGATATTTCTAAGTCTTCACTTGCTATTTCTTTCTATCTAATAGCTTATACAGATATACTTAGCGATATAGATTTTCATTCTTATTGATCTGCTAAGTTTATCATTTCATATTATCGCTAGATTTATATGATTCAGTCTTCATCAAAACTTAAGATTCTAACATTCTCCCCCTTTTTGATGATGACAAAATATAAGCAACACAGGTAAGATAAAATACATTCGAATTAATCAACAAGTACTATTATTGCAATACATCAGGTAAACAGTTAGGATCAGTCTTAATAAAAATACCCTCAGATCGTTCCTTTTTAGATTCGTCAAAATCATGCATGAATGGAATAGGAGGAATACTTAACATGCAATCTAAAAGAGGTGGGTCATCAGAGGAAGCTACGTATGATTTGTATTCAGAGGAATTTCTAAAGGTTAAGGTGTAGCTATTTTCAAAATCCTTTCCAGAGGCTGAGGCAGTGTATTCCTTATCAGGATCATCAGATAGCTCAGAGTCTGGGTAGAAGAATTTGTCTTGGTCAATATCCTTGGGGCCACCCTTAGCTCTTTCTTCTTCAATTTTTTGGACATGTTCTCTGATAGTAATGCCTGAATAGCCACCCTTTGATTTGTGAAATCTTCTCTGATATTCCCACGCCTGCTTTCCTTGAAAAATTTCTTCTTTTCTCCTCTCTTCTGCCCTTTGAGCAGCTACCTCTGCTTTTCTCTCTATTCTTGCCCTTCTCCTTGCTTCAAATATAGCTTTCTTCTCAAGGGCTTCTTTGTACCTCCTTTCAGCCTCTTCAAGGGCCTTCTTGTCAGCAGCCTCTTTTTCTGCTCTTTTCTTTTCCTCTCTTGTCATTCTGCGAGGACGAGAAGTGGCTATTTCCTTTTCTGGTACTTTTATAGCCTTTTTCTGTTCTTCGAGTTTCTTTTTCAATGCAGCATGCTCAATTCTTCTGGCTTCACAGGAAATCTTCCATTCAGCCATCTCTTTGGCTTCTTTCTTGTCCTTTCTTAAGAGAGCTGATATGGCTCTCTTATCTGCCTCGGCAGCTTCCTTCTTGGCCTTAGCTGCTTCTATCTTATCTTGCCTCAAGATTTCAGCTATTACTTTCTTGTCTTCTTTTGACAAATCTGGAGGTAGAGACAGCTTTTCTGATGCTTTGGCTTTTGGCTTTGGGGCTGTCATTTTGATTCTCGGGGCTCTGGTTGAAGAAACTTCTGGAGTCTTGGGAGTGACTTTAAAGGACATCTCTTTCCTTGCTTTTCTCTTAGTTCTCTTCCCTTTCAGACTCTTTTCTGGAGGAGCTTGAGCTTTTTCTTGAGGAAGAGGAGTTCTATGATCTTTTGATGCCATGTAACAGCGAGCAATATTTCTGATAATTTCCTCAGCTTCTTCAGCTAGCAATGGATCTTTCAGAAGATGCTCTACATTTTGCTCTACATGTTTCTCCCCCTTTTTGTCATCATCATAGGCAAGGGTAAGAGAAGAGAGTTGGGTAGATATTTGGGAAAGGATGGAAGAAGAGAGAGGTTTTGGGGTAGCGTTAGGGGTTGGCCGAATTGGGGGCAAGGTATAGGTGCTATCACTAGGGGAGGGGCTAGCGATAGTGGTTGATGGTGAAGCTTGTGTTTGTTGGCCAGGGTTAGCGATAGGATTCTCTGGAGGTGCTGGAAAATTGGAATGAGAGGGTAAAGGTGCAAGTGTGTTGGCTTGAGAGGGGGAGCTATCGCTAGTATGTTTGAAGGTGGAAGGGGAGGGGTAATAAGAGAGATGAAGAGAAGATGATTGTTGTGGGGAGGAATGGGAGGAATGGGAGGGTGAGTGACAATGAAGAGGGGAATGAGATGGACTGGGAGGGGAAGATGGAGTAGATGAATGATCTGATGTATGATGAGGTGAGTGAGAAGGAGTAGAAGAGTGTATGTGAGAGTGTAGAATGGGCGAGAGAGGAGGTGATGATGATATACTTTGATGATCATTAACAGGGGCAATGCAGAGACTATCTTCTAAATTTCTTACTTGACTCTGAAGCTCCTGGATATGCTTTAGTAATTCCTCTTTTTGTGCATCCACGGCAAAAGCAAACTCAGCAGATAGCCTGAAGACTATTTCCTCCACAGCTTCCTTTGAAAAACTTAATGCTTGATTTACAACAGATGGAAGAGGTGGAGCTCTTCTGGATTGAGCTTCTTCTTCTTGGCAGTCAGGCTGAGTAGACGAGGCAGAGACATGAAAGGCTTGAGACTTAGAGCCTGAAGTTCCTCTGATTGGGCCAATTGAGATCCCCATCCTCTTCAGGGTGGAGATTGTGACTTGCTTGCATTTCTTATTTTCTCCATACTCGATAGATCTGATTTTGGAATGCTCCAGAAGCAAGGAGATCAATTGAGGGTATGGAAGAGGAGCCTTGGCAAATTTTTCAGACATGAATCGCAGCAATTCCATACACACTATTTGTCCCGGATTTAAGGGTATCTTCTGGATAAGTTTGGCCAACCAGGGATTGTCAATCTTGGCAAAACTGCTGAAGTTCCCAGATTTGTGAGTCATAAGCCTGGTGTACACATAGTGAAGGATTCGATTGAGCACAGGCATGTCTGCAGGCTTCTTGGATGAAGTCTCATATATTTCAGCGAGTTCTTCATCTGAATATTGCTCAGTCATGAACCACTTGTTGTAATCTACCCCATAAATTCCCAACATTTTGTTGATAGCAGACCATCCAAAACTAAAACTTCTTCCTCTGATAGTGGCTTCAAAGGATACGTCTCTTAGAAGTCCTTTCTTGTAAACTGGGATAACTTTCAGGTTTGAGTAAAAGGATCTCAGAACGTCTTCATTGTAATCATTCTTCACACTCACCCAGTTCTGGTATGGCAGTAGCCAATCATCTAAGTCAAGGCCCTGCTCCTTGAAATACTTCAAATCTACCCAGACTGCTGCCCTGTCTAAGGTTCCTTTTTCTGCAAAGAAAACGCTGGGAGTTTCTAAAGGATCTGATACGAAAGATAGACCTGAAGGAGTTCATTTTTGACGCTTCTGGCCTGATTCAATCACCTCTTTTGAGAAGGATACACTTTTCTGGATTCTGGGCCTTTTGCTAGTGGATTGGGTAGAGGGTTTAGCGCTAGAGGTAGTCTCAAGATCATTCACATTTGGGAATTTTGTTCTGGCCATTTCTGGATTAGGGTTCTTAGAGATGCAGAAATATTTTCGAGAACGCTCAGAGTGCTCAGATAGTGTTTGAAGTAGAGGAGAATGAATGAATGCCAATACAAAATGATTCACCTTTATAAGTTTTAGGGTTTTGGGTTTTACCTTGTGTGAAGTACACCAACTATCGTTTCGAATTCTGAGTCCTTTAAGTGACTTGCTATCGCTAAGAAAAGCAGCTATCGCTAGCAGGCATGATCCCACGCTGAGTAAGTGACTTTGTCATCACTTTCTCCTTCCACGTTTTACCTATCGATAGCCGACTTTGCTATCGATGATTTTTCAGGCTAGCGATGGCAATCTTAGCTCAAACTTAGCTCTATTCTGCATAAACTAGCGATAGTGAAGCTCACTATCGATGGGTCAGAGTGCAAAAACTTAAGATTTAACATTTGAACAAATTGAATTGCATTTAAGAAAGTCCACATAAAATAATACTATCCATAATTTCAAATAATCATATAGTAACCTGTCAGATAGTTCAGAGATTGATTGCTAATGTAAAGGAGCAATCATTCATAGTTCAAACAATGTTATATTTATTCAAGATAGAGTAAGAATGATATCACCATAAATGCACTTGACTAGGCAGAAGATTGCTATTGATGATAGGAATTACTATCGATAGAATTCTTGATGGCAGTCAATTCAATCTTAGTCGTGAAAACTAGCGATAGTGGATTTTACTATCGATTAATCAGTCTGAGCTTGACCATGTAGAACTTGGGTACTTGGAAAGTTGCCTCTGCTGACTCAAATGGTTCTGACATAGTATATGGTTTCAGAGATCTCTCACAAGGAATAGAATTTGAGGATCTTCTTCTTGAAGTATAAGAAACTCTATTTCTCTGGTTCTTCTCAAGATAACTGAATGGTACATTGAGATAACTCAATCTTGGTATAAATATTTCCTTTCTTGCTACAGACCACTCCTTCTTATGATTTGAGATTGATGTTGTAAAAATGCCTTTTCTCTGAGTTATCCTTTTATGCGTAGATTCTGTGAATCTCTTTCTTGAAGTATGAGAGACTCTCTTCTCTGTTGCTCTTGAATTTGAATGACCTTTTCTTCCAGAATCAACCTGTACACATAAAGTGCTTGATGGACATTTTGGTATCCATTTGTACTTGGGTCCTTCATTGTTAGTTTTGGACCTTACATGTCCTTTTGGAACCCAGACAAATTTATTTCTCACATTTGTATTTCTTCTAATATTACATGTGTAAGAAATGTGACCATATTTTCCACAATAATAGCAAATAATAGAATGATGTGCAACATGAGATTTTATGCAATTATTGTGATGGTCAGAGGAGTGCAAATTCAAACTGTTTTCACTCAAAAGATCATTCTTCCCAAAACATTTTTCAGTATGATTTAAAATATTTTCAGTCCTTGAAATATGATCTGTGATAGGTTGTAAATCAGTTTTATGCAAATCAAAATTGTTTTTCTCAAAAACACAGGGATTGGAACTGTATACCATAGATGCATCTTGAGCTCCAGAGGATGATTTGCATATTCGTTCATGTAGAGCTCTTGACAGTCATTTTCCTCTTGTCCTTCTGTGTTGACTAAATCTTGGAAGGGTCCTGTGATCTCTCCTTCTTCAGTCTCAGCTTCCAATTGCTCATCAACCATAGATATGCAACTTTGAAATTCAGATGAGCTGTCAACACTTTCAACTTCAACAAGATGGTCAGAGGTATATATAGACTCCAGAGAATCCCAAATTTCTTTAGCACTACAGCAAAGTCTGATTTTCTGAAAATCATTTTCAGTTAAGCCTTTATGCAGAATTTACATTGCTCTAATGTTTAGAGAAAACATTTTCTTTTCTTTCTCAGTCCAATCCATTCTTGGTTTGAAATCAAAATCATTTATAAGAACATTCCACATATGGTAATCAAATGATTTTATAAAGCATTTCATCCTAGCTTTCCAAAACATAAAATCAATATTTTCAAGAAGAGGAGGAATGGTAGGATCAAATCCTTCAGAAAACATAATGTTCCCAAAAACAGCCATGATCTTTTCACTTGAGATCGTTAGATCCTTTAAAACAAGTGACCCGCTCTGATACCAATTGATAGTACTGGCTGTCACCCAAGAGGGGGGTGAATTGGGTGATAGGATAAATTAAATCCTTTTTGAATTCTTTAAACTCTTACTGAGAATATTTCAAAATATGAAATGTACTGACAGATATAAAAGGATAGACTGGAAATTAAGAGAGTTTAGGGAAGAGATAATGCACACAAGATTTGTCCTGGTTCGGTCAACCCAGACCTACATCCAGTCCTCAGGCTCCCCCTGAGATTTCCACTATCCTCTTGTTTAATCCTGGCACAAGAGAAGCCTACCACAGGTTTTACGAACACCGGTTCACCTGCCAACCTTTACAGAGTTTTAGAAACTTCTAAACACTCCCCCTTACTACCCGTAAGGTTACCACCCAGTTCACAAAGCACCAAGCTAAGGAACTACCTCAAACAGAAGAGGATTTTAATAATAAAGTTCACTCAATGAACAAATTGTGATAAACACTTAAGAACAAGGTTATGTATAATGAAATACAAGATAGAGCTTAATAATCTGAACAAAGAATAACTCTAGCTCTTCTTTTCTAATGCTCTCAGTCTGAAAAATTTGCAATTCTGTATAGAGCCCTGTTCATCTCTCGTTGTTTTTCGTGTATGCGTTGTGTGTGCGTCACCCTGTTCCAGAAGTCTTCAAGTCTTTATATAGAGTATTATATTTTTCTATCCGTTGGAGACTTGGAGAACTAGCCGTTGGAAATTTGCTTCAACTAATCTTGCAGAGGATAAGACAGGAGAGACAGAAACTGTGAGTAACGTTATCCTGCTGCTACCTGCTACTGTGCTTGCATGTCAGCGTATTCAGTAGCGCTAATATTATTTGCTATCGCTAGCTTCATAGTGTGAGTCCTGCACTTGAGCTGTTAGCTAAACATATAAGCATAAAAGTGCACAGCAGTTGTTATCGCAAGCAAAGCTCATTAGCTCAATGAGATAGATAATATAAGGAATTTCAGAGCTTTTTATCGATAGAATATTCTCTTGGATTAGAAAGCATTTCATCAGCATAGATTATCTCTATCGATTGCAAATTCATTATCGCTTATTATCCTTCAGGATACTATCATCCAAGTATTCAGATATTTCCAGGAATCCTATTATCGATAGCTCAATCCATTATCGCTAGCAACTCCTATAGCTCATTTGACTCTTGCTCTCAGGCACTAGCTATCTGAATGATTTATTATCTGAAGCACTTTTGTTATCGATAGCTTAACCTGTTATCGCTAGCTGATTTTATTAGATCAAGGACTTGGGTTATCTTTCTGCTAGCTGAGTTATCAATGAACTTCTAGCGATTGATTCTTTCTTAGCGATAGAGAATGACTTAGCGATAGATATTAGCCTTGATATTTCTAAGTCTTCACTTGCTATTTCTTTCTATCTAATAGCTTATACAGATATACTTAGCGATATAGATTTTCATTCTTATTGATCTGCTAAGTTTATCATTTCATATTATCGCTAGATTTATATGATTCAGTCTTCATCAAAACTTAAGATTCTAACAATTTAACATTATTCTTATCTCAATTTATTCCAGACTAAGTTATATGCTAATTCTACATTTTACTTATGTTATCTATGGGTCCAGTCCTCATCAAAACTTAAGATTCTAACATAAAATAAATACAATAACAGAGTCCCTCCGTTGTGTTAAACGCTAATTACGAAGCCGCATAAGGTCATCTGTTGAGGTGGATAAAAAGGTCCATCACAAATTTCTAAATTGGTTTGCGAGCAGGATACCCAACAACTACAATCCTCATTCCCCTGATTTGACAAATCTAGCAATTGGTCCACTGGACCATGTCAGGAGATATATGGCATACAATATCAATGGGTTCAAGTTCTGTACTGTTGCATGCAATGAAGGTTCTCTCACCCAAAACTCTGGAGTATTTGTTACATTTGATACTAGGAGTTATGCCAGCTCACATGATATTGACATGCAATTTGGAGGCATCTCATATTATAGCAAGCCTGTTGACTTTCTCGAGATAAATTACCAATGTCATTTCACCATGCATCTCTTCAATTGTTTGTGGGCAAATACCAAAACTTCTCGAGGCATTACTCAAACAGCTTGGACATCACATTTGTTAATCTCTTGAGACTCATTCACATAGGGTAAATAGAAGACAATGAGCCGTGTATCTAGCCTCAAAGGCACAACAGGTTTATTATGTGTAAGATCACAAACATAAAGATTGGCACATAGTGGTTCATATGAAGCCTCGATACCTTTATGAAATGGGTGACGAAAATGATCTCACATTAGACAATTAGCATTTTGAACTGGATAACTTTGAGAACTTCTTTCTGAAAAAAAGATTGACATTTACCACTAGTTATGTGAGTCTTTTCACTACAAATGAATTATACGAATTTCAACACTATTATTGTTATTATGTAAAATTGATATATTTGTATATTTTCTTTTTTAGGCAAGAGCAAAAAGATGATTGAAGCCACAATCTTTTTTTTTTCATTCTGCAACATTATAGTAGCGGTGTATAATAAACATTCATATATATATATTTTTTTGTAGAGCATTCATATATTTCCTTGTAACTTCACGTTTATTCTTTTTAAACATCTCTAAATTTTAGTAGCAGTTTCAAATTGCTATTAACATGACGGAAAACGAATTAGTAGCGGTTTGTAACTGCTAGCCAAACTGCTACTAATTCCCGCCCCTTACCCTATAAATACCCACCCCCTCCCATTACAATTTCGTTCATCCCCCTCACAACTCATCCTACTTCCTTTGAAATCCTTTCTCTTTACTTCCTCTGGAATCTTCTCTCTTCTCTACTGTTTCTCTTTTACAATTATTTATCGTATTTATTTAATTCCTTTTGAAATATGTTTTTTTTATTAACTTATTTTTTTATTTTTTTAGGTTCAACATTTTATTCATTATTTTAACATTTTACCACACTAACAATTATTTAAACAAAATGTTTCATTATAAATAATATTAGGAATATTTTGTAATTGAATAATAATTTATCAATACCCATTACATTAATTAGGAAAATGTACGTGTAAAACCATTTAATAAATAATTTAATAATCATTTTATTAATATTTCTGAATTATAGTAAATAAACATATAATTTTTCATACAGAAATAGCGTTTAGTTTACTAAATTTCTTTTTAATTTGGTAAGCTCTAGTAGCGGTTCTTTAAGCGCCACTAATGTTCAAAGGCTTTGATGCAATTTAGCTGGTTGTTTGTAATAGCCACTAATTTTATTATGAGATAAAATTTTAATATCAATTTAAAATGCTATTTAGTAGGGGTTGTAAACCACTACTAATAACCAATATTTAGTAGCGTTGAATAAGCGCTACTAATTGAACCGATTTTAAAATTTAAAATTTTCGGGATTTTATTGGCAGTTTGGATTGCACTTCAACAAAAAATTGGCCCTACCTAATTAGTGAAGGTTTTCCCTTGCAGCCACTGAATTAGTAGTGACATTGACTGGTGTACTGGTGGTTGGTGAAAACCGCTAGAAAACATTAGCATGGTGGTTGTAGTGGCGGATGGGAGAACCTCCAATAACCTGTTAGTGGCGGCTAAAACCGCTACAAATCACCGCTTTTAACCGCCACTAGATGCCACTTTTTTTGTAGTGAAGGCACAATTTTTTCCATTCTGCTTCATTTATATTGATAAATATTCATATATTGTAAGGGCATTTAATTTAACTTTTTTTTCAACATCAAATCATTAGAAGCGGTTTGTAAACCGCTACTAATTTGATGGAGCTATTTAGTGGCGGTTAACAACCGCTGCTCAAACTATTACTAATTCCCGCCTCCATAATCTATAAATACCAACCTCCTCCCCTTACTAAATCAGTCTTCACTCGCAACTCTTCCTATTACTTCCTCTCTTTATCCTTCTTCTTCTCTGAAATCATTTCTTTCTCTCTCTATAAGTTTTTTGTCTTATTTTTACATAATCCTCTTTTTTGTTCAACTAATTTTTTTACTAATCTAGTTATTGTTTCTATTTTTGTTTATCATTTGAGTAATTTTTATAAGCATTTTAATATAATACTAATTATTATAATGTTTTATTAAAAATACAATTAAAATTGTTTTGTAATTGAAAATTATTAAAACAACTTTCATACACTAAAAAAGAATATATTAAAAGACATTTGATATATAATGTCATCCCATTTTCTAAACACTTTTCGAAATAAGTTAAATAAATTTTTTATATATTGAAAAAAAATCCTCCATTTAATTAAATGTTTCTTTTGATTATGTAAGAACTATTAGCTGTTTTACAACCACCACTAATGTCAAAAAATTTAGCTGCAGTTGAGGTGGCAGTTTTTTATTTTCTAACGCAAACTTTTAATTCGAATAAGAAATTCGCATTAGTGGCGGTTGGTAAGTGGTACTAATTTCTAACAGTTTGGTAAATGCCACTAAAAATTCAAAATTCAAATTTCAAATTCTCAGGCTTTTACTAGCCACGTCACTTTGTTGCAGTTTTGCAATGACACTACTGAATTAGTGGCATAGTTGACCAATTTTCTAGCTGTTCATATAAACCATTACTAAATATTTGCCACTGTGTTTTTAGTGGCGGATGGAAGAAATGGCAGTAACTTGTTAGTGGTAGTTAAAACCACTACTAATCACCTATTTTAACCACCACTAAATGCGTTTTTTTGTGGTGTTCGCCGTGGGCTCATCAAGGCAAACTACCACTTTTTGGGCTTTTGTAGTGGCTTCGCCACGGCAAGGCAATAACAAATAGGTGAAATAGCCTTTCCGCCGTGCATTCGCTATGGCCTTGCCATGACAAATAGCCGAGATCTGAACGCCTCAAGGTTTTGGGCCTCCTAAATGGGTCCAATTCTACCACATACCCAATACATAATTGATCCATACCTTAGGTCAATTTCTATGCCTCAATTTTCCAACCAATAACCTCAAGAACACAAGATTAAATCCATCCAAGAATTTCTAATAATTCTCCAAACCAACCAATAAAAGTCAATCATAATCCCACAATTTATCCACTAAAATCATCTCAAATCCATTTAAATTTACAATTAATAATTACCTAAAATTTGGGATATTACACCCCCCATCCATTTGCCTTGCTTCTGGGTCGAAGAAAGAGATGGGATGGTGACGATGATGAATGTGCCGGGCACGGGAAAGGAAGAGGAATATAGGGGGAATGGGAAATAAAAGAAAAGAAATTAAATATGTGGTGTAAGGAAATTACTAATTGGCCCTTCACTCATGAAGATAAGATATATTTTTTCGGATAAATTTAACCTTTTACTTTCTAAACTTTTTCTTAATATCAAGTTAGGAATTTCCTCCCACAATAATCTCTTGAGTCTTAAAGTAATTTCTCTAACTATAATTTTCTTAAATTAAGGGAGAAATTAAGCCTTTAAAAATCTCCAAAATACTTCAATTTCCATAGATTATTTATAAGACTCTCTAGATTTCTTAATTAATCTCATAATCAAATCTTAAATTATCACTAATCTTTAATACAATTTTTGTTCTATTAAAATCTCCCTAACACTGTTTATCAAAAAAAAAAAAAAAAAATCTCCCTAACACTCAGTAAAATTATCAATGAAAAAACTCTCGTGTTTTGAATGATAATCATTATTGATCATGTTTTTAACTAAAGTTGTTATTGTTTTTCTTTTTTCTAGCTTGATGAAGCTTATTTCTTAATATCAATCGAATTGTGGAAATAATATAATAAAAATAGTAATAATAATATAAATTAAAATCATTTTAGACTAGCTGCAATAGCAAGCAGTCCAAAATTACTTATTTAGACCATGTTTTTACATGACGTGATGAAGATTGGTCTAAATATCATTTCAGATTTCAAGATTACACTTTCATGCATGTTTGATCATTCAACTGTTGGCTGCAAATGGCTGTTGAAGGGAAAAAATACATGTTGATAGTTCATCGGCTCACCAATAAGAAAGATTTGTTGCCAAAGCCTATTTACAAGAGGCTGGGGCATAATGAGACATTAAATCCGGTCATTAAAATTGCTTCTATATATTTTAATTTGGCTGTCACTTATAATTGGAGGTTACAACAAGTGACTTCAATATTTCTTTCCTCAATGATGATCTTAATTACAAAAGAAATCTTTATGGATCCACTACCAAGATTTGACCATCTGTTTATATCTAAAACAGGTCAGCATTAGTGTGTAAGTTTATGAAGGCACTTTACATTGGAACTAATTTTCTTATTAAGCAAAAATGTTTAGTAGGGATAGCTAATCAAGTATAGAACCTCCAGATTTAATCTGGACAATCTAGATTCGATTATTTTTAAAAGGATTTTTAGTAAAAATTAATTATTAAAAAATGATAGTAAGATATTATCTCATTTTATATTATATACACATTACAACATTTTTTTTAAAGTATAAACTTTTAAAAAATCAAATATAGACCATAAAAATTAGATCTGAAAGTTCAAATATAATTAACAGAATTTATACTACACTTTATGTTTAGTAGGAAACCGGTTTCATGTCAGTTGTTTCTTCAAGCAAAGCACCACGGGACTTGTTCTTAATTAATGATAGCGAACCAATTTCTAATAAATAAAATCAGCTTCGCTAGTTCTATTTTCCCTCACAACCTACACCACTTGTTAGAAGTGTTTAGGGAGCTAGCAAGCCAAGCTATGGTAAAACAAAATGAAATGAAATTTAATATTTGCAAAAATACCAAATAATAAAATATAAAATAAAAAGTAGGGAAAATTAGGAAGAGGGACCAAGGAAAAAATTAATTCTAACAAACTTTTAAAAATTAATTATTTCAAAGGACCAACAAATAAAATAAATACATTAAATTACAAAATTGACCCTCCCTATATTTTCTCTCAATATCTTAATTGTTTCTTCTTTTAACCAATCAATTGTATCTTAATATTATTTTATATTAATATGATAGAAAATGCATAAAATTAAAATAATTAAGAGATGGATAAAATCTTAAAAGAAAAATGTTGGCATGATAAATAGAAGCCATTTAGTATGGTTTAAAGTTCTATACTAAGTATGATTGAAAAAAAAATGAATGCAACGATAAAAAAACAAAATTTCGTTTTATAAACAAATATTTTTAAAAAAAATGTATGTACATACACAAATGAGTGTATATTAATAATATTGTTGTGATCCTCCTAATTGATTGCGTTAAAATTTTTTAGGTAAAATAAATACGTATATTTTGATTTTGAATATCCTTATAGCAGATATAATGAAATGAAAAAAAAAATTAATCTATTAATTAAATTTCAGCTTGTAGAGAGCGTGAGAAAATGGGAAAGAGAGAAAGTGGGGAGAGAGAGTCTATTTGTTAAAAAAAGAAACATTTGACATATGGGAAAAACATATAGAGATGGTTAATTTGATAATTTAATATATTTGTGTTTTTTTTGTCCTTCTAAATATTTATTTTTTAAAAGTTCTTTAGGAGGAATTTATTTTTTTCTTTGGTCTCCCTAATTTTCCCTAACAAGTAATACACACAAACTGTTTTTCGAACGTCCCAATGGGGTTCATTCTGACTTCATGTTCGTCTTATTCATATTTCTTTGGGACCAATTTGACTTGACATTGATAAGTTATTCGTAATACGTTCCTCATGCACCGTTTTATTTGGAACTACAGTAGTCAAATCTACGCAAATTACAAAATTGGAAAATTATAAATAAAGACTCTTAAAATATGCAAAGAATAATTGAAAATAGTGAATTTAAAAAAGCATCATAACATATCATTGGCCTAACTGTCCTTTCAAAATTTAATTGAAATGTAAAAATTGCCCATGAACTAAATTCATTTCTTTAAAAAACAAAAAAAAGCCCCCAACGCCGGTCACCACAAATCCTGTCGCAGCCAATGGGGCCCCACCGGCCGCTGGTGTGAGGCCACCAACTGGGGCCCACCTTCATGGCAGGTCGGAGCTATTTAATTATTATTACTATACTTTTTTACTTTTTGTGGGTAGGGTGTGTTACAAAAATGAAATGGGAAAAGTGAGAGGGTGAGATTTGAATCCATTGCTTCCTAGAAGGGCTTCCATTATATATGGTGTAATATATATAGATATATATATATATATATATTATCTTTCATTATTTCCCAATATTTTGCCAAATTCTGCTTGTGTTTTACCAAAAATTTCCTAATTTTTACAAACTTGTTTTTTTTACCAACATATAAATTCCCATTTACCAATTACTTTCATAGCTACACCAACTTCTTCTTATGTGTTATCAACTCCATCTTGTATATTACCAACTTCGAATAATGTGTTACCAATTCATACAATGTTATACCAACTTCATATAATGTTTTACTGACATGTGTTTTTCCATTTACACACTTCCTTAATTTTGCGAACCCCTTCTTGTATGTTACCAACTTCTAATAATGTTTTACCAACTTCGTATAATATTTTACCAAAATGGTTTTTTTCCACAAGAAGAGGTTAGTAAAACAATTTATGGAGAGGAAATACACTAGACAAAGTTGGTAACAAACAAGACGGAGTTGGTAACTCACAAGAAGAGATTGGTAAATAAAGTTAAAGAAAGTGGATAAATGAAAAAAACACATGTTGATAAAATATTATATGAAGTTAGTAAAACATTATTCAAAGTTGGTAAAACACAAGACGAAATTGATAACATACACGAAGAGGTTGATAAAGCTGAGGAAGTGGGTAAATTTTTTTTTTTTTGTTCAAGGAAGTGGGTAAATGAAAAAACACATATTGATAAAACATTATACGAAGTTGGTAAAACATTATTCGAAGTTGGTAACTCACAAGATGAAGTTGATAACACACAGTAGAAGTTGGTAAAGTTAGGGAAGTAGTTGGTAAATGGGAGTTCACATGTTGGTAAGACATAGGAAAATTTTGGTAATAAAGAATAATTTTGGTAAAACACAAGCATAATTTGGGAAAATATTCGGAAAGAATGAAAAATTCCTCACGTTTCCATTTCATTTTTCTAACACCCCTCCCAAAAAATTTAAAAATAATAATTAAATAGCCCCTATCTGCCATGGCAGGTGGGCCGCAGCCACTGGCCCCTTGACAGTGGCGGCCGGAGCTCCGATGGCCAATGATGGTGGGGGTAATAATTTAGTTTAGGGGCAATTTTGACATTTTTATTAAATTTTAAAAGGACACTTAGATCAGTGGCATGTTATGGTCTTTTTTGAAATTTACAGTATCTAATTGTCCTTTGCATATTTTGAAAGTATTTTTTTAGAATTTTCCCTTACAAAATTCATAGAGATGATGATTTTTTATTTTTATTCTTTTTATGATTGATTTTTTTATTAATAAAAGCATGCATTTCTTGGCCTATGTTCCCAATTTCCTTTAATCAATATAATCAAAAAGCTTGTAAAGTCAGATCAAAAAGAGAAAAAAGCTTGTAAAGAGTTCTCAATGCTGGCCTTTGAAACTTCTTATAATTATATGAGATGTTAGTAATTATAATTTCATCTTTATAATTGACTAGTGTTAATCTATAAAATTATTAGTTAACCAAATTTTTCTACCATTGCATAAAAATAATAAAAAAGACTCACCCAAATATTAAATATAACATATAGAAAGTTTTGTTGCACTTTCCTGCAATAGGCTAGTCGAGCATGTAACTCATCTCACATACGTCGTTTTCTCAAATCAATGGGCGTCATATATTATAAAACTAATAATACTTCCATTAAGAGTTGATGGCATATCATATTATAATTTTTGACATGATTGACTTTTCTTAATTTTAGCTGAAAAAGTCATTTAATTATACCGTATTTTATGTATTATTCACTAGAATAAAAACCTCTGTTTACTGATGGAAAATTTACCGACGAATTACTGATTTTACCAAAGGAAATATCGTCGGTAATTTTACCGACGGAATTTTGTTAGAATAATGAGTTTTGATGATAACTAAACATAACTTAGGCATAAAGTAAGGCTAGGTAAAAATCAGGGATGACTTAGAAATAATCTGATAGAAAATCCTAAGTGATGCCTAATCGATCAGGTTCAGATTACATGTTAAGAAACTTAAAGCCTAATCGATTAGGAACAGATCAGGTTCAAATTAGAAGTTAGAGTTGTAGTCGCCCAATCGATCAGAGGCCATGTGATCGATCAGAGAAGAAAGCCTAATCGATTAGAGAAGTAAGCATAATCGATCAGAGAGCATTAATCGATCAGAGGAAATGAGATAATCTAAGTCTAATCAATCAGAGAGCATTAATCGATTAGAGTATATTGAGTGATCGATAAGAGAAAACATGTAATCTGAGAATAATCTATCTGCAATCGATTGGATATGCCTAATTGATTAACCTAGTCGTATAGGCCTCAAAATACTAGAATAAACTCCTATAGTGCAGTGGAGCTAACCCTAGGTCATTTCCTCGTTTCTTAGCAATATGTATGATTGAAATGCAAGATAAACACAAGTTAAATCCAAATTTCAGTTTGAGAACTAGTTAAATCTAATCCTAATTTTTATATTTTCTGTGTGAAATAAAATGAGTGATTGTGAATGAAAATCGAAAAATGTAGAGTGATGAGATATGAAGAAAATATGACAGTGATGATGAATTTCCTTTGAGCTTTAGCTTTACCCTCATTGCCTTGGTAAAATTGGAGTCTATCTTGATTCTAGTCACAATCTCTACTCTAATCACATTCCTAACTAAGGAGGTGATTATGACAGAAATCATGCAAATCTCAATCTCTTACCTAATTGAGTTCCTAACTAAGGTAATCAATTAAACCAGAAAATGAAACAATCACATATAAGTGAGCTTAGGATTGCAATTCAACAACCTGAACACAAACACTTCAACTAGAAATGCTATTATATCATTCATTCAATCAATGAGTTCCAAACAACTAGATGAAAATCAGAGATCAAATTACAAAGAATCAGTCCAGGAACAACTCGGTTGAAGAACAACTCAATAGCTCAAAATCATGCTTCACAAAATATACAAGTTAGTATAAAACAGAAACATCTCGCTCACACTCTACTTGCATCGAGGCACAACTAGCATCTAGATAAAAATTCAAATCAGAGAAGACATGATGAAGAACTCCCTGGTTAACTCGTTTGGCTCTGTCTCAGCTTCAGACTCAAAGGAAATCACAATGATCATCCTTCCATCGTTGAAATCGCAGCAACAAAGCAATATGAAATTGAATTGAACATAGCCGAATCTCAGCGATGAAGAACGGTGGAACGCAGAGCAGAATCGGTGATGAAAGGCGAGAGATGGTGAAGACGATGGAACGGTGAAGGAGATGGGAGAAAAGAAATGGAAAATGAGGTGACGTGAAGGAATGCCTCATCTCTCTCAATCAGTGTATATATATACTTCCCAAAACGCACTCACCGTCCTCCTTGTTCTCAGCCTTCCTTCTTCGTTTCAGCTTCAAATCCCTTGCCACGCTGGCACTTCAATTCCCTTCGATCACGTGGCCACGCTGGCTCAAGCTCTAACGTTTCCCTCTCGTTCTCCGCCTTAACGAACTCGCACAAGAATGAAATCCCTCTGCCCTAACTCCGTGGAATAAGTGCCTCTGTTCTCTACTCCCTGCTTCATCGAAATCCGGCTTCAAAAATGAAGCTTTAAGGCACTTGGTGCAAATTCCATTTCTTGCCCCTTCAATTGCCAAAATTGCGATTTTTTGCCCCTGTTAAAAAGAAATAATAACAAGAAGTGAAAAGAGGCTAATCTGCAATTTTACAATTAAGACAAAGAAACACACATTTAAAACCAAATTTCCCTAATTAAGTGCACATTCAAATTAATAATACTATAATGCAATTTTCACAAACAAATCCACTAGTTTGGGCTCAAAAATGCACACTTTGATAGGGCAAATTTATGAATTATCACTAATCGATCAGGGTTCCCCTGTAATCGATTAGGCGAGTAATTTTCTAACTTGATATTTAGTGATGCAGACTGTGATCTATGTGTAATCGATATGTGATCGATTAGAAACCATCCCCTGTGATCGATTGGAGGCTATGATCGAAGTGGCGTTAGGACTTATTCAAAATTAAATGGTTCAGACTATTTTAAGCTATCAAGTACAGAAAGTGCACAGGCCTATTTCAGGAAGTTATTGTTGGCACGCAAACTGCCATTCAAGCCGTTAGACACACCAACCACTGCCAGCAATTAATGAAGAGAGATAAACTGAAGTAAATCAAGCAAAATGGAGCTAATGCTTTCCTGAATACTATCCCAACACTCCATAATCAGATTAACCTACTCTCTAGACATGCAACGGCTATATTTTCACAATGGGCATATTTCCAGAAGAAAGTATAAAAGCCATTGTAAAGAAGTTGGTTGAGAACATTGATTGTCATATTGATTATCTGTAACTAATGCATTCACCCCCCTCTTGTGCATTCCTGCCTCTTTCATTTGGCTTCGATTAAAGAAGATTGACAGCATCGATTAGGGAGAAGCTGCCATCGATCAGAGCTGTCTAATCGATCACAAGGAAGGAGTAATCGATTAGAAATCGATTACTCAGTATGGACCTATCGATCACAACAATCCCTAATCGATCAGACACATCCAATCGATCAGAGACTACACTCTGTGATCGATCACAAGGCACATGTGATCGATCAGGCGCTAACGGTAACATTTGTAACGTACACTTTTTCTGACAGTTGCATACCTTTTTGCACTTACTCCCTCCTATATACTTGACACATGTAACTGTTGTATCATTTTGCTCTATTTGCATTCACTCTTAGCATCATTTCTCCTCTTCACATCAAACCCTAACGGCACGAATCATCAAAACCCTTCGTAACAGTCATAACTGGACCCATTATTTGAATCATCATTCGTCATAACTCCCTAGACCCGGTTACACCTTTCGAATCACCAGTCATAACCCTTAGCTCTCTATATAAACCTCTCATATAGCACCCAAAATGCATATACCTAAAAATTACAGAGCACAAGTTGTTCCTAATACAGTTCCCTTGCCTCTAGGAGACCCTGCACTCATCTATAGACACCCCTCTCCACCTTCAAATTTTCATCGCTAATATATTAATTATTTTATAAGTACAATATTATCTTAATTTATTTTAAAAATATTTTATAAATATATAAATAATATGTTTTAAATATTGATAAAAATTAGTATATACACATATACATATATAAATTTATTACAAATTTAATTTTAAATTTTTATTAAATAATAATGATAATTTATTAATAAATATTAATAATAAAAATGAAAAATAATTATAATTTAAAAATATATATAATAAAATAATCATTAAAGAAATTCATATAATAAAATTAATTCAAAAAATAATATTTATTATAAATATAAAATGAAAATACTAAATATAATGTAAAAGATTATTTATATAAAAATAATAGTTATTAACATGTAGATTATATATTAATAATTAAGATCAAGTATAATTATAATAGTGGGAGTTTGAATATTATAAACATAATAGTTTGCAAATAATAATACAGGGTCTTCATAGCTCAAATGGTTAAGGCATCAGCATGCGCGTAAGAGGTTTGGGGTTTGAGTCTCCACTCCGCCACAATTGAAGACAATTTGTGGGAGCGACATCTGACGGCAGGGAGAGATGACACGTGGCATATAATTTAAAAAAATTATTGGCTGAAATTCCGTCGGTAATTACCGATGAAATTTCCGTTAGAAATTACCGACAGAAAAAAAATCGGAATAATTTCCGTCAGAAATTCTGTCGGAAAATTAATTTCTGACGGAAATCTGTCGGAAATCCGTTAGAAAATTAATTTCTTTCGGTAAATCCGTTTTTTTGTGATGATTATATTACACGTTAGCTTATAAGTTAAATAAAATAAATTAAATTTTTTTTAAGTAAAATCAATTTATAAGTAATTTGTTTATATTTGATTTTTCAAAAAAGTTAACTATATCTTATAACTAGAAATAGAAGGGTATCACTTATTCCAAGACGCCATTGTATGTATCTTTTGATTGACTTGTTCACTTGAGCAATATAAGAAAGAAGCCAAAGATGCCCTTGATTTGTATCAGCAAAACTAGCTAGCAGCCCAAAATCGCATCTACAGCTAAAAAAAATCGCATAATCCTAAAAGCTTCTTCCTCCCTCATTATATGATGATAACAAACATTATTTCTTTGCACTTCTTTCTTTCTTCTCTCATCTTGTCATTCCCATTATTACATTAACTAGTTAGTATCAATCTATGAAATAATAGGTTGAATAAAATTTATTTTTTTAGTAAAATTTTGGGAAAATCACATGGAGGTCCCGTATATATAAGGCATTTAATCACAACAAGGTCCCAAACAATCATCAAATTACATTGAAGTCCTAAGGGACCTGTGTGTAATAAAATGGCTTGTCATTGTGAGTTATCAATACCAGCTCATTGAATTGTCACTGCACGCAAATAAGCTAGTATTGACAACTCAATAGGTTGTCAATTCAAGAGTTGTCAATACTAGCGCATTGAGTTGTCAATACCAGCTCATTTGGTTGCAGTAACAACTCAATGAGCTGGTATTTGTTGGATATGCTTAGTTTTGATGATGTCAAATATAGAGTTAAATGTAGGAAACAAAAAGTGTGTATAATGTGTTTATCTCCTACTGTCTATAAGACAATGTTTGCTATATGTTTACTGTGATTGAAAGCATGCATACATGATCACATAACATGTCCATAGGCTCAGATTGCATACATAAGAACATGTAACTTAGTCTGGAATGAATTGAGATAAGAATCATAATGGCTAAGTAAAAGAGTGTAGGTTACCTTAGCAATGAATAAGTAAAATCTAATAGGTAACAGATTCTCTATCGCTAATCTGGCAAGCTTAGGATATCAATGGCTAATGAGGACTTAGCAGCAATCCAATGAAAGAACAATACCTCTATCGCTAAGGCCTTCACCATAGCTAATGGAATGTATAGAGCTAGCCTAAGCAAATAAGAATAGATCCTATAGCTAGACTCTGTCTCTATCGCTAAGGCCCCTCAGATAACATGAATAAAATACTCGGGGAAGAATGTTAGATCAGTTAACAGAGCTGCTAGCGATATCATAGATAGCTATCAAACAGAGAAATACATGCTGATAACCTATAATATATTGTCTCCATCATTGAGCTAATGAACTAAGCTTGCAATAACATCTGCTGTGCATTATATGACTATCTGTTTTAGCTAAGTACTGGAATTACACTATGAAGCTAGCGATAGCCTTGTTAGCTATCGATAGCGCAATACGTGCTGAGCTAATACATTGTTTCTAAAGTGCAGATTTTACACTATCAAGCTAGCGATAGCAAAGGCAGCTAGCGCTAGTGAAAAAGCTGACAGCAAGTACAGGAGTAGGTAGCAGCAGGTTACCGTTACTCAGAGTCTCCATCTCTCTTAGCCGAAGCAAAAGAAGAAAGAAATCCTCAACGGCTAGTTCTCCAAGTCTCCAACGGACAGAAACTTATCAAAACCATATATAAAGACTTGAAGACATCTGGTGAAAGAGTAGCGTCATGAGAACAACGAAAAAGACGAATATACGCTAACAGCAATGAAAACAGAGGCTCTGCACAGAGTGTTAGTTATATATTAGTGAGCCCAGAAACGATGAGTTGAGCACATTAGAATAGAAGAGCTAGAACAACCATAGTTCAAATCTTTAAGCTCTAGAATTTGTATTTCCTCATCATATACGAATCTGTACTTAAGTGATTACCAAAATTCCTTCTTTGAGAGAAGTTAGATTTCCTTGTAATCATTCTCTATACTTAGTGAGTGATACTCAAGATTGGGAGATCTTGAGTGGGGAAACAGATTGTAACCTTACAGGTTGTAAGGGGGAGTGTTTAGAGAGAGTCTAAAGCTCTGTTGTAAAGGTTGGCTGGTGATCCCATGTTGTAAAACCAGTGGAAAAGGTTGGCTGGTGATCCCGTGTTTGTAAAACCAGTGGAAAAGGTTGACAGGTGAACCTGTGTTCGTAAAACCTGTGGTAAGCTTCTCTTGTGCCTGGTTTAAACAAGAGGATAGTGGAAATCTCAGGTGGAGCCTGAGGACTGGATGTAGGTCAGGGTTGACCGAACCAGGATAAATTCTGTGTGCATTATCTCTTCCCTAAACTCTCTTAGTTTCCAGCATATCTACTTTATATATCTCTTGTGCATTTAACAATTTTGAAATACTCTGTGATAAACAGAAAGAGATTTTAAAGATTACCTTCATAGTGCTTTATAAAAGAAAATTTTAAAGTTTTTTATCCTATCACCCAATTCACCCCCCTCTTGGGTGACAGCCAGCACTTACAGTATTGACAACTCACAATGACAAACTATTTTATTATACCCAGGTCCCTTGGGACTTCAATGTAATTTAATAATTGTTTGGGACCTTGTTGTGATTAAATGCCTTATGTGGGACCTCCATGTGATTTTCCCTAAAAGTTTCTAACACTGTATAAAAATAACAAAAAAGACTCATTAAAAATTAAATATAGCTTTCAATAAAAAATTAAATATAGTAATATATAGGAAATTTTGTTGAACAGTGCACTTGTTGGCCCGTAACTCATCGCATTCCACCACATCCGTCGTTTTCTGAAATCAATTGCTGAATGTTATCATATCATAATATTAATAATAAGGGAAAATTTCACTTTTGCCCCATAATAAGGAATTAAACTCATATTCCCCCCAAAACATTATGAAATTTCACTGCACCCCCAAAGGACTAAAGTGAAATTAAATATTTCAACTACAAGACCAAAATGTCTTTATTAAAATAAGTACAAACGTCTTGAAAATTTCTCATATATGTTTTGGAAATTCTCCATATGTGTTTTGAAAATTTTCCATGTGTCTTGAAAATATAGTTGTGAAATTTTAGATGTTTTAGTATTGGATTCCATGTTTTTTGACACTTGAAAATACCACATTAATGTTGAAAATAAGCACAAATATTTTGAAAGTTCCCCATATGTGTCTTGGAAATATAGTTGTGAAATTTTGGACGTTTTAATGTTGGATTCCATGATTTTTGAGACTTAAAAATACTCACATTAATATTGAAAATAAGCATAAATGTTTTGAAAGTTCCCCCATATGTGTCTTGAAAGTTTCCCATAAATATCTTGAAAATTTTCCATATATATGTTGTGGAAATTCTTCATATGTCTCTTGGAAATCCAGTGCAAAATTCAATAAAAACATTTTGATCTTTTAGTTAAAATATTTAATTTTACTTTAATCCTTTTGGGGTAAAATTTCAGAATGTTTTGGGGGGAAGCTGGGATTAATTCCTTATTATGAGGGTCAATTGAAATTTTCCCTAATAATATTTCTCTAAAGGGCTGATACGGTGGAAATGGAGGAGAGGGGACGAAAAAGTTTAATAAGTTTAATTTAAAAAATTGGAGAAATGGGATTTAAATGCTTTTAGTTAATTTATTTTACATATTCTCTTTTAACTCTATTTCTTTCTTTTTAATAAAACTCAGTAAATTTTTTCCCCAATTCCCTTTATTTCCCTCATGCAATTTTAATTTTTTTCGCCTCAACCCTCACGCCATGCCATCATTCCTCTCCCATTCCTTGGCATACATTTCATATAAAATCACTTATTCCAAGGCCCGATTGTACGTATCTTTTGACTGACTTGTTGACTTGAGCAACGTAAGGAAGAAGTCGAAGATTTTTTTTTTTTTTTGCCAGAAAAAGATAACTTCAAGGAAGAAGTCGAAGATGCCTTGATTTATATCAACAAAAATAACTAGGAGCCCAAAATCGCATCTTAAAAGATTCTTCTTTCCTCATTCCATGACGATAATAAACATTATTTCAGCTACACTTCTTTCTTTCTTCCCTCATTTTACCATTCTCATTATTACACTAACTGGTTAGTATCAATCTCTAAAATAATTGGTTGTATAACATTTTCTACCACTGTATAAAAATAACAAAACAAATCCACTAAAAATAAAATATAGTAATATATAGGAAATTTTTGTTGAACTTTCCTACAGTTGACTTGTTCACCCCGTAACTCATCGCATCCCACCACATCCGTCGTTTTCTGAAATCAATTGCTGAAGGCTATTATATCATAATATTAATAATAATTCTCTAAAGGGTGGGTATAATGGAAATGGAGGAGAGGGGGGACGAAAACTTTTAATAAGTTTAATTTAGAAAATTGGAGAAATGGGATATAAATGTTTTTAGTTCATTTATTTTACATATTCTCTATTGAAAACTCTCAACTCCACGTCTTTCTTTTTAATCAACCTCAATAAAAAATTTTCTCCAGTTCCCTTTATCTCCCTCATGCAATTTTTTTTTCGGCTCTACCCTCACGCCATGCCATCATTCCTCTCCCATTCCTTGGCATACATTTCAAATAAAATCACTTATTCCAAGGCGTGTTTGTATGCATCTTTTGACTGACTTGTTGACTTGATCAATATAAGAAAGAAGCCGAAGATGCCCTTGATTAGTATCAACACAAACTAGCTAGCTAGCAGCCCAAAATCGCATTCTAAAAGCTTCTTCGTCTCCTATTCTTGATGACAACAATCATTATTTCTATCACTCTTCTGCTTTCTTTCCTCTCTCATTTTATCATTCTCACTACTTCACAGCAAAACTTCATATACCATCAGTGTTTCAATAATGTCGGTAATTACACAAGCACAAGTTCCTATGACACAAATCTAAGCACCCTTCTTTCTAATCTCACTTCCGACCCAAAAATTGACTATGGCTATTACAATTCCTCTGAAGGCCAAAACCCTGGTGATAGAGTATATGCTCTTGGACTATGTAGAGGAGATGTTAAGCCAGATTCTTGTCGTGGTTGCCTACACAATGCCACGATCCTTCTACGAAAGCTATGTCCGAATCAGAAGGAAGCGTACGGGTACAACGACGGCTGCATTTTACGATACGCTAATCGATCCATGGCTTGGATAAACCAAAATCCAGATTTTTCAATCTACATGTGTAACCCCGATAATGCAACAGTTAATTACAACGAAGAGCTTGATACTCTTATGAGAAGGCTGAGAAGCGAAGCCGCCACAGGCGATGGTCGCCGGAAGTTAGCCATTGGGACGGCCACGGCTTTGTTTCAAACTATATATGGTCTTGCTCAGTGCATGCCTGATTTGTCTGAGCAAGATTGTGATGACTGCTTGGATAGGGCGATCTCGGGTATTCCTACGTTTTGTAACAACAGGATTGGTGGAAGGATTATCAAACTGAGTTGCAATATTAGATATGAGAATTATCGCTTCTATGATTCATTATCTTCATCCCCTCCTGCTGCTTCACCATCATCCAACACATCTTCCTCACAAGGTACTTCTTCGTTACCTTTTTTATTATATAGAGAATATTTTAACATGCATTTTATTGCAAATTATTCTATCCATGATGCGTATCTAATGATTTCCATAGATTTAATGCTAGATTACTAATACTTTTAACATGGGATTAACATTCTATCCAGATCAGTTAACCATACAAGTGATACCTGATTAGTTCTGTCAATAATAATTTTAGATTGATTGATTAGATCAGACTTTATAGTTTTTTCTCCTTTTGCTGAGTCTAAGAAAATGTCTTCTCTTGAGTTTTTAAATAATAATAATAATAATAATAATAATAATAATAATAATAATAATAATAATAATAATAATAATGTGTTAGATTTATATTTGAATAACTCTTTTTTAATTATTTGTGATTTATATAGGAATGATATATCTTGAACATATTAATGTCTTTTTAATTTAAATATTACTCATTCCAAAATTATATATAAATATTTTTGTATATTTTAATTATACTATATATTAATTATTGGATTGACTGAAATTTAATGACAATTGGCCCACTAATTCTTGAACCATAGTGTTGACCCATTTATATGACGTTTATGATTTTTAATATATTTTGTAAGTAATAAATAAAATATTTATAAATTATAAATAATATAATATCTAATATAAGAAAAATTGGTTAAGAGTACCAAATTGAAAATATAGTAAATGATATGAGCACCTGAATTTAAATACAAGTACTATATGGAACCTTTTAAAGTATCAGTACTTTCTATGTGGATGTACAAAAATATATATGTCATCTCCTTATTATCATATATTAAAATTTCTAAACTGATTCTTTTAACCAAACTTTCCTTTAGTCTGGCAGTGCGAGTGAGTATATATAAGCATGGAGCCTTGGATGAACCTAATATTGAACGCATGTTGTTGTTGTCTATGCACAATTCAATAGTTGTTAATGAAAGAGATGCATTAACAACTAAAGGAGCTGCTATTGGCAGCTATTGAATTGTGCATTGACAACTCAATGACAAGCCATTTAATATCATCTAAGTCCCTTGAGACTTCAATGTAATTTGATGATTATTTGGACTTAGTTGTGATTAAATCCCTTACAAGGGATATGGTTGTGATTTTTCAAATTAAATATTCCTCTTTCTAAATTAATAAAAGCAATTTCTTTTTCTTTTAGCCAAAGAAACAATTGTTAGATTATATATGAATTTCGCTTTTGCGATTGTCTAGTCTGTATATTGTCAATAAAGGTGTTAATCAGCTTCTGAACTTTTTGTAGGGAATCGTAACAAATCAAAAACAGTAATCATCGTGGCTGTGTCTATTGGAGCTTTAATAGCAATTCTTGTTCTGGTGTGCATCTATTTTGTGGTTAGAAAATCGAAGAAAACCATTGAAAGTAAGGCTTTTTTTTTTTTTACCAACATTGAAAGTTAGTCAAAATAATGTTTTTCACATCTAAATTTTCAAACATTATTAACTATACCTTCAAATTTAACAATTTTCAAACTTACCCCTTTTTAATATTCAATATAATAAGTCAACATAATAATAAATAAAAGGTATAATTGTCCATTCATAATAAAAGATTTCTCAATCTGTCCTGTAAATATGATCAAAATAAACTCTCTCCCCCCTTAAAAATTGGACCATAGGAGTGAATATGTTAGTCAAAATAAATGCTAGAATTTTTTTAAAAATAAAACTATTTCCCTACAAAACAAGCTATTAGCTAAGAGAATTTGCAGGCATGTTTAATCTCATTAGAGAAAATCTTTTGTTTGATTTTTTTTTTCTCAGTTGATCAACCGGAAGCAGAGGATGAAGATGAAATCAAGCCAATCGAGTCACTGCAATTCAATTTTAACACCATAAGACTAGCTACAGATAACTTCTCTATGGCAAATAAGCTTGGGCAAGGAGGGTTTGGATCAGTATATAAGGTAAATAACTTTATTGTTATGTTGAAAACAGTGTCAAAATGTTTGTATATATATGGTCTGGTATTATTTAAATAAGTACATGCAACAACTATAAAAAATATGCAGGGCAGGCTTCCAAATGGTGAAGACGTTGCTGTCAAAAGGCTGTCCATGGATTCTGGGCAAGGAGATTCAGAATTTAAAAATGAAGTGCTCCTGGTGGCTAAACTTCAACATCGCAATTTAGCGAGATTACTTGGCTTCTCCTTAGAAAAAAAAGAAAGGCTATTGGTCTATGAGTTTCTTCCCAACAGAAGTCTGGATTACCTATTGTTTGGTGAGTTATAGGATGTTTCTCTTATTTTGGAAGCTGTTTCTATTCTTTCATTTATGTTGGATAAAAATCTTGATGCAAATTCTGGACACATAATTCAATGGATCATGTCATGGACTTAAATAGATACAAAAATATTGCAGATTCAAGTGAACGTGTTCATTTGAACTGGATAATGCGCTACAAAATCATTGGAGGAATTGCTCGTGGCCTTCTATATCTTCATGAAGATTCAAGATTGCGTATTATTCATCGTGATCTCAAAGCAAGTAATATTCTTCTAGATGAAGAGTTAAATCCCAAAATATCAGATTTTGGTATGGCTAGACTATTTGTTGTAGACCAAACTCAAAGCAATACGAGCAGAATTGTTGGAACTTAGTGAGTATTACTAGCCTTATTCTCAATTGATAATCACAATACTCAATCATAGTTTACATGTCTAATTAAGCTTATTCTTCTTCTCATTTAGTGGATATATGTCACCAGAATATGCAATGCACGGACAATTCTCTGTAAAATCAGATGTTTTTAGTTTTGGCATATTGGTTCTAGAGATTTTAAGTGGCAAAAAGAACAACAGTGTCTTTGACCAAGAGAATGCCCGTGATCTATTAAGCTTTGTAAGTACTTGTCTTTTTTCACATTTGCATATGTATTTGTCATCTTTCATAACTATATATAATTATAAAATGGTTAAAGTTGCATCTAACACTCTACTATTATTTTTCAATTGCATCCAGCACTCTCAACTTATTTATAGTTCACCTAGTATTCTGACGCTGTTTTTCTTGGCCTTCAAACACAAGAATATTTTTAATAGTATATCTAGCATCTTGAAGTATAAATAACATAAGGTTTTTGGATGCAATTCGTAGAAACATCATGAGTTGCTAGATGTACTTGGAAAATAACATCAATGTGCTGGATACCATTGAGATTTATCATCAATGAGCTGGATGCTGCTTTATCCTTAAAATATTTTGCTATCATTCATGACCAGCTAACATGTAGATGTTAGTTGTTTCTTATTGATGACGAACTTCTTTCAGGCATGGAAAAATTGGAGGGAAGGGACGGCTATGAATTTAGTAGATCCTATATTAAACAACAATGGTTCAAGAAATGAAATGATAAGATGCATCCACATTGGGTTATTATGTGTCCAAGAAAATGTAGCTGACAGGCCAACCATGGCTCAAGTTGTACTGATGCTCAATAGCTACTCTTCCTCTCTGCCTTTACCATCAAGGCCTCCTCTTTCGATGAATACCAGTGGTTCTTCTGAGATACATTTGAGGGAGTCCAGCTCATCAGAGGCAACAAGATCAACTGAACGGAGACGCAACTCTATTCAAGAATCAGTAAATGAGGCCTCAATTACTGAGCTATATCCACGTTGAATTATCAAAATGTCTTAATGACAAGTAAGAAACATGAACTTATTGTCATTTCATGTACTATAGCTTTTCATTGTATACTGCGACCTTATTGGTGGTTACTTCCCTTTCTTGGGATCATGTAATAATCCCCCCATTTTACTAGCAATTTGCTAAATTGAACAAAAACAAAAGGCTGATTCTGTAAAATGTGTTGATTGACTGTTGCAAATCTGTTTGAGAAGTCCAATGTTTAAATAAGAATTTTTTTTTGTATGTTTTAAAACCAATATTCAAGAGTGAAAATCATAGGACCAAGGACCACCCGATAGAATATTAATAAAATAGATTTGGCTAGTTGTAAGTAGAGAATATTAAACTAAATAGGCTTATGAAGTGAAGTCAACCTACACTTCATGCAACACGCAATAGAAATTCAGGGTTTGAGAGTATGTAAACATTACTTCGACTTACTTCCAATGGTTCTCTTTGATGAACGAACCCCAAAAATAGAAGCTAACAATGAGAATTACAATAAAAGCACGGTGATGACTGTTCTTGATGTATTGCGATTCCCTACAAATGATCAGACACTGATAAAATGTTTATTTACAAGATATATAGATGCGCAAAAAGAAAAAATCTTATATAATTTGACAATTGCTTCCTTGACTAAAAAAGGAACCGCTTTTATCAATTTAAAAAGAGGAATAAGTACCTTGTTGAGGAGATATAGCTTTTGGTGAATCAGAAGTTCCTTCCATTCCATGAAAAAAGTTGAAATTATTTCCTGCTTAATAATTTACTAATTCCTAACTTGTGTGAATCCTGGATCTCCATAGAATTTGAGAAATAAATCATAGTCTTGTTTTTCTTGCCATAACTTTAATATCATACTACGAGGAATTTGAACTCACACTACTACAGAAATACTCTATTGCAACGCAACAATAGCAGCTCTTACAAAATGTAAGTGATGGGATAGGTATAATATGACCTATACCAGCGCTTTAAAAAAAAGTGTTGGTATAGGTATAAGCATATCCCAGCACTTAATAATTTATACGCGTTGGGATAGGCCCCAAAGTATTTAAATATTATCTAAAAAATTGGTTTTAGATATTTTTTAAAGAAAATTCACTACTACAGAAATACCCTTTTGCAGCGTAACAATAGCAGCGCTTATAAAATGCAAGTGATGGGATAGGTATAATATGACATATACCAGCGCTTATAAATAAAAGTGATGGTATAGGTACAAACATATTCCAGCGCTTAAGCGCTGCTATAGACCCCCTGGATTTAATTTTTATATTGAAAAATATGTAAAACAATTTAAAAAAAACATTGACAAATTAAGAAAGGGCAAATATATTAAAATATACTTATTTAGCCCCCTAGGATTTAGAAATTAGATAAAAACAATTTGATAAAATTTTAAAAATCTGAAAAAATTCAAAAAAAAACAAAAGCATTTAAATTGTTTTTATTAAATTGGGTTACATATAAAAATTAAATCCCAGGGGGCCTATAGCAGCACTTAAGCGCTGGAATATGCTTGTACCTATACCATCACTTTTAATAAAATCATTGGAAAATTAAGAAATGGCAAATATATTAAAAAAATACTTATTTAGCCCCCAGGAATTTAAAAATTAGATAAAAATAATTTGATAATATTTTAAAAATCTGAAACAATTAAAAAGAAACAAAAGCATTTAAATTATTTTTATTAAATTGGGTTACATATAAAAATTAAATCCCAGGGGGCCTATAGCAGCGCTTAAGCGCTGCTATAGGCCCCCTGGGATTTAATTTTATTTTGAAAAATAAGTAAAACAATTTAATAAAATCATTAGAAAATTAAAAAATGACAAATATATTAAAAAAAATACTTATTTAGCCCCCAGGAATTTAAAAATTAGATAAAAAAAATTTGATAATATTTTAAAAATCTGAAACAATTAAAAAGAAACAAAAGCATTTAAATTATTTTTATTAAATTGGGTTACATATAAAAATTAAATCCCAGGGGACCTATAGCAGCGCTTAAGCGCTGCTATAGGCCACCTGGGATTTAATTTTATTTTGAAAAATAAGTAAAACAATTTAATAAGTGCTGCTATAGGCCCCCTGGGATTTAATTTTATTTTGAAAAATAAGTAAAACAATTTAATAAAATCATTGGAAAATTAAGAAATGGAAAATATATTAAAAAAATACTTATTTAGCCCCCAGGAATTTAAAAATTAGATAAAAACAATTTGATACAATTTTAAAAATCTGAAACAATTAAAAAGAAACAAAAGCATTTAAATTGTTTTTATTAAATTGGGTTACATATAAAAATTAAATCCCAGGGGGCCTATAGCAGCGCTTAAGCGATGCTATAGGCCCCGTGGGATTTAATTTTATTTTGAAAAATAAGTAAAACAATTTAATAAAATCATTGGAAAATTAAGAAATGGCAAATATATTAAAACAATACTTATTTAGCTCCCAGGAATTTAAAAATTAGATAAAAAAAATTTGATAATATTTTAAAAATCTGAAACAATTAAAAAGAAACAAAAGCATTTAAATTGTTTTTATTAAATTGGGTTACATATAAACATTAAATCCCAGGGGGCCTATAGCAGCGCTTAAGCGCTGCTATAGGCCTCCTGGGATTTAATTTTAATTTAAAAAATAAGTAAAACAATTTAATAAAATCATTCGAAAATTAAGAAATGGCAAATATATTAAAAAAATACTTATTTAGCCCCCAGGAATTTAAAAATTAGATAAAAACAATTTGATACAATTTTAAAAATCTGAAACAATTAAAAAGAAACAAAAGCATTTAAATTGTTTTTATTAAATTGGGTTACATATAAAAATTAAATTAAGCGCTGCTATAGGCCCCCTATGATTTAATTTTATTTTGAAAAATAAGTATAACAATTTAATAAAATCATTGGAAAATTAAGAAATGGCAAATATAACAATTTATTTTTCTTTTTTTCTTTATTCCCCTTATATCTCCCTTCCCCGTGCCTTCTTCCTCCCTCTCCCTGTGAACCAAATCCCTTCCTCCTCTCCTCTTCCTTGCTCCCTCCTTCTCCCTTGCTCGTGCCGCCCAGACCGGAGGGCGACATTGTCGCCGTCGACGGCGACGATGGCGAGGGTAGCCACTGTGGCTCCCTCGTTTTCTCCATTCCTTCCTCCGTCCAAGTCCGTGCGAGTTCGAGGCAGATTGAAGGGGAAATTGTGGTGGTTTTTGGCCGGCGTTTTGGGCGGTGTCTTGGGCGACTCCGGCGAGCTTCCGACGACCATGAACAATGGGTAAGCTTCCCAGCATCTCTTCCTTCCTATTGCTCATGGATTCTTGATTTTCCCAAATAGGAATTTCTAGGGTTTGTTTGATTTTCGAATTTCTGGCTTGATTTGGGCAATTGCCTTGTGCTACATGTTTATTTAGACTACTTGATGATAGTAATGTGGTTAATTTGGTTTAATTTGGCCCTATATGAGATTTTACTTGCTTAAAGTTGAATTAAGCTAAGTTTACGACAAGAAATCCTTTGAATTTGGGCTTTTAAACTTGATTTATGAATTCTAGAGGGTTATTGGAGTTTAACGATAATGTTGGTTGGGGTTATTGAGTTGATTTAGAATTATGTTGAAAATTGGGATTTTTAGGTGTTTTAAAAAGGTAGATTGTTGCTTTTGGGAATATTAAACATGGAAGATGAGTTAGATGAATTAAATGTGAATATTTGACTATTTTGAGTAGAGTTGATAAATAATTTTGTTGTAGAAAAACTATGAAAGAAATTGAGTAATTATAGGAAGTTGTAAGGCAATAAAGAATGGAAATTGTGCTTTTAAGGATTCATGTTGATTATGGATGAATTGGAGATTCTAATATGGTTATTTTTGTTAGTAAAAGATAATAGGAATTGGGGTGATTAAAGTTTAGTGTGGTTGGAGGTTTGTCAAAAATTGATGCGAGTATGATTGCTTGAAACTAATTGGATATTTAGATAAACTCATCGAGACTAAATAATGATGATCAAAGGTTTGCGTGAGTTGATTTTTGACCCATATGAAATTTTGGATTATTAAAGTTTGATTGAGTTAGGATTGTAGGGCATGTAACAGGCAAGAATGCACAAGAGGGGGGGTGAATTGTGCTTTTACAATCTATCTCTGAAAAACAACACAGTTTATACTGGTTCAGCCCAAACTTGGCCTACGTCCAGTTCTCCAACTTGCAGTTGGGTTCCACTAATTCCTCAAGATTAAATCAGGCTCTTGACAGCCTTTACAAGTGACAGCAAGAACTCCCCTCTTTACTGGTCACTCCCCCTTACACTTTGTAAGTTTACACCCTACTCTTAAGATCCCACTACCTTAAGAGTAATTCTCACTTGATAATGAATACAGAGTAATTGTTCACTCAATTGAACAGATTTTGTTACACACTTAAGAATATGAGAACAGTAAGTGTTGAGAGTATTGAATGCAATAGATACAGATAATCAATGTGGCAATCAATTCTTGCAACTAACTTCTACCCAATTGCATTTATAGTTTCTTCTAGAAATATATCCGTTGACAATATGGCCGTTGAACACGTCAAGAGAGTTGAGTGATCTGGTGGAGTATGGGAGATGTATTCTGCTTTGCATTTACTCCATTGTACTTGATTTTGCTTTAGCTCATCTCTCTTCATCTATCGCTGAAAGAGGTAGGTGAGCTCCAACGGCTCTTTTGATCAGAGTGCGTCCTAACGTAAACTTCCTTAAGTAGGTCTGAACAACTCTGTACTTGGAAAGCTAAAAATAGGCTTGTCATTGATTTTGAATATTTTTCATCGCCACTCAGATTACAGCCTTTAATCGATCACAGGACTTGGTGACTGATCAATTACGTATCGATTAAGCATAGATTATGTCCTGCATCACTGAGCAATATATTAGAAATTCATGCGTCTAATCGATTACAGGGAAAGCCTGATCGATTAGGCAGGTTTAATCGATTACAAACAGATTACATGATTTCTCTAATCGATTACTAAATTTCCTATAATCGATTAATGCTCTCTAATCGATTGGGCTTAGAATATGTTCTGATCGATTAACGCTCTCTAATCGATTGGGCAATTTTCTCTTAATCGATTACTGGACTCTGATCGATTAGGCTACGATATCTTAATCGATTAGATGACTTTAATCGATTACTTCAATTTCTCCTAATCGAATGGGCTAACTTTCTCTCATCGATTACAGGGGCCTCTAATCGATTGGGCGCTATGTGATTGATCTCTAATCGATTAAGCTTAAGTTATTTAACTTGTAATCTATCCCTAATCAATTGGGCAAGACTTAGGATTTTCTAACAGATTATTCCTAAGATATTTCTGATCTTATCATAGCCCCTCCATATGCCTAAGTTATGTTTAGTTATCATCAAAACTTATTATTCTAACATTCTCCCCCTTTTTGATGATGACAAAACATTTGAAAAAAATTAGCATGATAATGGGACAGATAGAGGAAATGATAGAAAGCTGATAGATATTATAAACTATAAGATAGTTATTACAAGAAAAGAGAATGATATAGTTTTTAAGCATGAAAATTAAACACACTGGAAAGGAAAAAAATAAGCAAGTAAAGAATGAATGATGCATATGAGAAAGGTTGATGTACGGCAGTGGTTTTGGATCAGTCAGATTCAGTGTCATCCTTCCAGGTTGATGTGTCCAAGTCATAGTCCCCAGATTCACTGCTAATTCTTCCAGAGTCAGTTGAGGGATCTTCAAGTAACTCAGTCTGAATTTTAACCTCCTTTTTCTTAGCAGGAGCTTTCTTCTTCTTGGTGACTGCTTTCTTCTTAGGAGGAGATGGAAGAGGAAGATATGAAAGAATTTTCTCTAGACGACTCTGCTGTTTTGGTTTCTTCTTTGGAGGAAGCTTAGAGGATTTTCCTTTATGAGCACCCTTCCTCTTTGCAGGAGTCTTAGGAGCAGACTTAGGTTCCTCAATTACAATGCCTTTTGTTGCCCTGGTACTCCTCCTTGTTACTGTTTTGACAGCTGGCTTAGGAGCAGTTTTCTTAATTATTTTCCCTTTGCCAACAGATTGAACTTCTTGCCCCTCTTCTTCCTTATCAGATTTCAAAAATTCTGATGTAGTCTGAATAGGATCCACTACTTTCTTCTGATCAGACTTCTTAAACTTTACTTGCTTCTGGACACCCCAACTAGGAAATACAGGATAAGGCACTTGATGTTTCTATTCTGATTCTGCCAACTCAGCCTTTGCTGCATCTCTGTCTTCTCTTTCTTTTTGACTCTGAGCCAAAGTCTGGCCTAATTCTTCCACTTGCTGATGCAGCACTCTGCCTGATGAAGATAGTGAAGCAATAAGTCAACAGCAACAGGTTTGGGCTCCCCTTCATACAGAACCATAGCCATCTCTAAGTTTTCCTCCAGAACATTTTCAGCATTTTCTGGGGGAACATTGGTGGTGGCCTCAACTTCAGAATCTAAGGCTTCTTCTATCACAACTTCTTCTTCAGCCATACTTAGCTTGATGGCTTCTACAAGCTCATGAATTTCCTCAAGTGTCTGGCTCATGGTGGCTTCCTCAAAAATTTGGGGCTTCTGAGAGGTTTCAGAGGCAATGGTTGAGAGGATGGTGGCAGCTTCCATAGCCTTTTCTTGAATCTTGCTGCTTTCTCCAGGGGTTGGTACATTGAATATCTTCTCCCCCTTTTTGACATCATCAAAAGAAGGAGGGGAGGCATCTAGGACAGCTTTCCCTTTCCTGATATAGGTTTTGGCAATTTCAGGTTTAGAAGAAGGTAGGGATGGAGAGGTAGGTTGAGGAGAAGGTGGTGGTGGAGTAAGTTGTTGTGGAGGTGCAGGATGAGAGGCAGGTGTAAGGATGTGGATAGGAGAGGGTGGAGGGTCCAGGTTGTCTGAGGAGCTGGAAGAAGTTTTCTTGGAGGGAGATGAAGGTTTGGATGGTGGAGGAGTGGTTTTGGGAGAGGTTTGTGTTTGGGGAATTAGAGAAGAGGGATGAGAGTGAGAGGGTGAATAATGGATGGGGGATACCTGATGAGCCTCATGCCCAGCAAATGGTGATAGAGGAGAGCCTGGGAGATTGACCTGATGAGATTGCCTCAGTATGTCCTCCAGCCCAGCAAGTCTGTTGTGTAGGAATTTGTGCATGTTGACTACTGCATCATACCCATTGAAAATGGTCATGGTGCTTTCCTTGACAGACTTGACCACAGAAATGTTGAATATGATTAGTTTTGATGATGTCAAATATAGATTTAAAAACAGTAAGCAAAAAGTTTGTATGAAGTGTTTATCTCCTACTTTGACTATCTATTATTTTATGTTATATAGATTGGTCAAAGATTGAATGACATTAGAGATTGAATTATGAATCATGTTATTAGAATTGATATTAGAAGTTTCTATGGTCAAATGGAAGTTAAAAGAAGCTCAAATGAAGTCCAAATCATCAAACCATGAGTTACTCGCATAATCGATCATTCCCATGCATAATCGATTACAAGAGGGTGTTTGTAATCAATTAGAGCACTCCAATCGATCACAAAATGAGTTCTTCAGTCACCTAATTGATTAGGAAGAACTCCTAATCGATTAGAGGGAGTAATCGATCAGAAAAATGCATATAATCGATCAGACGCGAATTCTGGCTTTCGTTCAGTCTGACCTATGTCTAGTATTTTGATCATATCTCATAGAATATAACTCAGATTTAGATGAAACCTGTTTTTTATGAAACTAGACTCCCAACACGGTTCATGGACACATCTTTCACCCTAAAATGATTTATATCCAAGGAGCTATGAATTTTTCAATCTGCCCAATATTTCCACGTCATGCATCAGACAGGCAGTCATGTTTTGGATCATATCTTTCAAAATACAAATCTGATTGGGATGAAACTTGTTTCATATGAAACTAGACTTAATAACTGTTTTATGAACACAAGTTTCACTTTAAAAGCTTTTGAAATGAGGGAGATATGACTTTTCAAAGTTTGCCCAGATAACTGTCATTTTGCATAAACCTGATAGTCACGATTTTTATCATAACTTTTGAATCTCAAAGAGTTTGGCAATAATTCTTTCTTCATTAAAACCTAGATTGAATTATCTTTCTGGGGATATATTATATGCTTAATTTGGAGTTAAATTGAGAGAGTTATGATTTTCCAAAGTTTATTCTTGAAACTGAACAAATGCCCAATCGATCAGGCCTCCCCTGTGATCGATCAGACGAGGCTGTAATCTATGTCTAATCTACTTCTAATCGATCAGGCAAAGAAAAATGCATGTTCTAATCTAACCATGATCTAACCATGATCGATTAAGGAGCAAAGGTATTAATCGATTAGAGGTAGTTAATCGATGAGGCGAGGCATGATTTAACCATGATATAACCATGATCGATTAAGGAGCAAAGGCAGTAATCGATTAGAGCTAGTTAATCGATGAGGCGAGGGATGATTTAACCATGATATAACCATGATCAAGTAAGGAGCACAGGCATAATCGATTAGAGACATATAATCGATTATGAGATTTTAGCCTAATTGATCCGAGAGCAATAATCGATTAGAGTATATTGTGTGATCGATCGGTCAAGTGCTATAATCTGAATGTAATCTGAATGCAATCGATTGGACATGCCTAATCGATCAGGGTTCCCCTGTGATCGATCAGGCGAGTAACTTTCTAACAGTATGTTTAGTGATGCAAGTCCTAATCGATGTATAATCTACACATAATCGATCAGACACCAGACCCTGTGATCGATCAAAGGCTGTAATCTATGTGGCGATAGGATTTAATTCAAACTGAATTGTCAGCCTATTTTAAGCTTTCAAGTACAGAAGTTGTTCAAGCCTATTCTGGGAAGTTTACGTTACTTCTCTCTCTCACCAACGGCTAGTTCTTCAACGGGCAAAAATCTATCAGACATTATATAAAGAGTTGAAGACATCAGAAGTAAATAGGCTCGACGAAGTGATTTTAATGCAAACAGAATGAGAGCACAAATGAGCCCAAAAAGGAAAAGATCATGATTTGAGTAGCAGAGCTACAGTACACATTGTTCAAATTGTTAAGCTCTAGAATTGTTATTCATCATATATCGTCCTGTACTTCAGTGAGTAACAAAATCCACTTCTTAGAGAGAAGTAAGCTTTCATTGTAATCATTCTATATTTGTGAGCGATGCTCAAGATTGGGAGATCTTGAGTGGGAAACAGATTGTATCTTTACAAGTTGTAAGGGGGAGTGGTTCTCAAGTACCCAGATTAAAATTGAGGGAGTAAAGGCTTCACAAGTGCCCGACTAAACTTGTGAGATTGTAAAGGCTTCTCTTGTGCCCGATTTAAACAAGAAGGTAGTAGATTGAAAATCTCAGGTGGAGCCTGGGGACTGGATGTAGGTCAAAGGGATAGACCGAACCAGGATAAATCTTTGTTTGTATTATCTCTTCCCTTAACTCTCATCATATTTCCAGCATAATAGGTTTACACATTTTATTATGCTTTTCATGGTGTTTTCATTGAATAGTTAGAAAGGATCTGAAAGAGCTTTACTTGTTTTAACTGTGATTTTGACAAGGAAAGAATTTCTCAGATTTTATTCTATCACCCAATTCACCCCCCCTCTTGGGTGACAGCCAGTACTAACAAGAATCATTCAGAGCAGCCACTAATTGTTTCAGTAATCGATCCTCCATGGCTTGGTGTTCTAGAGCCATCTCTTCCACTACTCTGGCTGAGACTCTTTCTACCAGTTGATCAATGAAGACGGCAGGAAGAGGAGCACCTTCTTCTGGTACTGGTGCTGCTGCTGGTTCAGGAACTGGTGGTGCAGGGGCAACAGGTTCTTGTTCCTGAGGTTCCTGGACATGTGCCTCCTGGACAGGTATTTCTCCTGGCTCAAGTCCCTCTTGAGGCTGTTCCTCTTCAAAGTGAAGGGGTGGTTCAGTGGTTATGGAGGGAACTTGTCCAAAAGGGGTCAGACCCATCTTTTTCAGGGTGGTCAGATCACACTTAGGGGGTTCCCTATTCTGTTCTTCTTCAAGCCAGAAAATTTGGTTGTTGCAGAGAATGAAGGAAATAAGTTGAGCAAAAGGGAGAGTGGTCTTCACTGTCTTGGTCTTTTGAAACCTCAGAAATTCCTCACAGATAACTTGTCCAGGGTTGATAGGCATTTTGCTGATTAGCATGGGCAGAAGGGGGTTGTCAATATCAAGGATGAGAGAGAAATTTCCTGCTTTATTTACCATACATCTGGAGTAGGCATAATGAAGAACTCTGTAGACAGGGGGCAGTTGAGCAGGCTTGAGATTTCCTTTGATAGGACTATCTGGATTATAGATTTTGCTGAGTGCATCATCAGAGAATTTTTCTTTTTCTTGCCAGGTATTGTATTCCTCCATCCCTGGTCCATCCATATGAAGCCATTGGTTTAAAAGCTTCCAATCAAAGGAGAAAGTCTTGCCTCTGACCTTGGAAGATATGGTAATCCCTGTGACTTTTCCTTCTGACTCAGTGACTTGAATCTTCATATTGGAATAGAAAGCCTTGATAACCTTTTCATTATAGTAATTCTTGACTCCTATCCAATGCTTATAGGGCTCCAACCATTCAGACACAGGATAGCCATTTTTCTCCAGATAGGCTATATCTACAAACCCACACCTTGGTTGCAGAAATCTCTTCCGAATATCTTCTTATGCATCCTCAATAGGACCCTGAGCAAATGATGAATCAATGGGAACTTCTGTATCCCCTGAAATGAGTTCTCTGACTCTGACTGTAGAAAGACTCTTGGCTTGGGACTTGGATGCAGAACCACGGGTTTTGGCCATTTGTGGTGATGGTTGAGAGGTGGAGGGAGGAGGGTTTGAGGGAGGTGATGAAGGTCAGTAGGTTAAGGCAGGATCACCTTCTGGCAGGGGAACTGTGTCAGGGACAATATGGGCTCTGTAGTTCTTTGGTATACGCATTTTGGGTGCCATAGAGAGGGTTTATATAGAGGGTTTAAGGATATGGCTGGTGATTCGAAAGGTTGTAACTGGTTTGGAGGAGTTATGTTTGATGATGATTCGAGTAATGACTACAGTTATGATGGTTACGAAAGGGTTTAATGATTTGAGCGTTAGGGTTTGAGAATAGATGAAGAGAAGAGGCTTAGAGTGAATGCAATATGGTGCGAAACGATGCTTCAGTTACATATGTCAAGTATATATGAGAGAGAAATCACAGAAAAGCATGCAACTGTCAGAGAAAGTGTACGTTACAAATGTTACCGTTGATGTCTAATCGATTACGTGTACTGAGTAATCGATTACAGGGAGTAGTCTCTGATCGATGGGATGCGTCTGATCGATTAGGGATTGCTGTGATCGATAGGTCCACGCTGAGTAATCGATGCCCAATCGATTACTCCTTCCTTGTGATCGATCAAATAGTTCTGATCGATTATACCTTTTCCCTAATTGATCTTCTCTAATCGATGCCTAATTGATTACAGGGCATGCTCTGTAATCGATTAATGTTGCCTGATCGATTGGACGCAGAACCTGCAAAATTTTAATTTGGCACTCCAATGCCTAAGTTAGTACTAGATCATCAAAACATGGAATAATTCAGATAAATTTTAGAGAATTAAAGAATTTTATATAGACTTACAACTCATTGGGATTTACCATTCCCAATTCTCTTCTGATGAACATGAATTGTTCAGTTGCTAAGGGTTTAGTGAAAATATCAGCTAGCTGCAAGTGTGTTGAAATAAATTCCACTCTGACATCCTTCTTTTGTACATGATCTCTGATGAAGTGGTGTCTTACATCAATGTACTTGGTTCTTGTGTGATGTACTGGATTTTTGGCCAGGCTAATTGTGCTGGTGTTGTCACACAGAATTGGAACTTCTAAAAATTCCATCCCCAAATCCCTTAATTGGTGTTTGAGCCACAACACTTGAGCACAGTAGCTTGCAACAGCTATATATTCAGCTTCTGTTGATGATAGAGAGACACATGTCTGCTTCTTGCTTGCCCAGGAGACTAAGGATCCTCCAAGATATTCACATTGACCACTGGTACTCTTTCTGTCCGTTTTGTACCCAGCATGATCAGAGTCTGAGTAAGCAATGAGGTACTCTTGAGTTCCCTTTGGATACCACAATCCTAGTACTTCTAAAAGAATATTAAGATAAATATCTTAATATTCTTTAACACATGTGTAATGGGATTCCTTGGGTTTAGCTTGGTATCTGGCACATATCCCTACACTGAACTGGATATCTGGTCTGCTTGCAGTTAGATATAGGAGAGATCCAATCAGACCTCTATATGTTGATTGATTAAAATCTTTTCCCTTTACATAAGCATCCAGCAAAGCAGTGGAACTCATAGGGGTTTCTTCTTCCTTGGATAGATCCATTCCAAACTTCTTCAAGATCTCTTTCACATACTTGGTTTGTGAGATAAAAATCCCATCTTTTCTTTGTTTAATTTGAAGACCTAGGAAGAAGTTCAGTTCTCCCATCATGGACATCTCAAATTCTCCCTGCATGGTCTTAGAAAATTCTTCACAGAGAGATTCATCAGTAGCACCAAAAATAATATCATCTACATAGATTTGAACTACAAGCATATTTTCTTTCTCATTTAAGATAAACAGTGTTGTGTCTACTTTTCCTCTTGAGAATCCTTTCTCCAATAAGAAACTGCTTAATCTTTCATACCAGGCCCTTGGTGCCTGTTTCAGACCATATAAAGCCTTTTTAAGTTTGAAAACATGATCTGGTTTAGAAGAATTTTCAAAGCCAGGAGTTTGTTCAACATATACCTCCTTCATGATATAACCATTAAGAAAGGCACTCTTTACATCCATTTGATAAAGTTTGAAATTTTTGAGAGATGCAAAGGCTAACAAAAGTCTTATTGCTTCCAGTCTTGCAACTGGGGCAAAGGTTTCCTCATAATCAATGCCTTCTTCTTGATTATATCCTTTAGCCACAAGTCTTGCCTTATTTCTGACCACATATCCATATTCGTCAAGTTTGTTTTTGAAAACCCATTTAGTTCCAATAATAGGGTAGTTTGAAGGTCTAGGAACTAAATCCCAAACTTGACTTCTTTCAAATTGATTGAGCTCTTCTTGCATAGCAACTATCCAGTCACAGTCTACCAAAGCTTCTTCAATGCAAGTAGGTTAAATTTCAGAAATAAAAGCAGAAAATTGCATTTCATTTTGAATTTGTTTTCTAGTTTTAACACCATCCTTAACACCACCAATAATTTGTTCAGGTGGATGATCCTTGTGATGTCTCCATGCTGAGGGTCCAGCTGGTGTATCATGAGAATCATCCTCTTGTCCCTCCTCATGGGATTCATCTGGTGGAGGTAATGATTGTGTAGAGTTTTTAGGCCTCTTTTGAAAAATTGATTCATCTTCTATTACAATATTCTGTTCAGAGTCAGTTTCATCAAAGACTACATGAACTGACTCTTCAACAGTAGAGGTTCTTTTATTAAAAACTCTATAAGCCTTACTTCTACTAGAGTAGCCAATGAAAATTCCAGAATCAGATTTAGGATCGAATTTACCTAGGTTTTCCTTCCCATTGTTGTGGATGAAGCATTTGGAACCAAAAACCTTAAGATGACTTACATTTGGCTTTCTTCCTTTGTAAAGTTCATATGGAGTCTTGTCCATTCCCTTTCGAATGTAGGCTCTGTTTGAAATGTAACATGCAGTATTCATTGCATCTGCCCAGAACACTTGAGATACTTCTTTTTCATTGAGCATTGTTCTGGCCATCTTAGTGAGTACTCTGTTCTTCCTTTCAACCACTCCATTCTGTTGAGGGGTTCTAGGGGCTGAGAAATTGTGATTGATGCCATTTTCTTTGCACAGCTCTAGAAAGTCTTGGTTCTCAAATTCTCCTCCATGATCTGTCCTGATTGAGCTGATTTTCTTGTCTTTTTCATTCTGCACTTTCTTAGCAAACACATAAAAAGCATCAAAGGTTTCATGTTTGGAGGAAAGAAACATAGTCCAAGTGAACCTAGAATAGTCATCCACAATCACAAGAGTGTACAGACTTCCTCCTAGACTCTTCACTCTTGCTGGACCAACCAAATCCATATGAATTAGTTCCAGGGGTCTAGAAGTGGTAACTTCCTTCTTAGGTTTAAAGGAGGACTTTGTTTGTTTCCCCTTTTGACATGCTTCACACACTAGATCAGATTTTACTTTCATATTTGGTATCCCAATAACCAAATCCTTTTTGATTAGTTTCTCTAGTTGAGACATATTAACATGAGCTAATCTTTTATGCCATAACCAGCAGTTATCAGAATTGCTTATAAAGCATTTTTCAGAAAGATGCTGATTTAAATCTACTACATACATATTTCCGTTCCTGTTAGCTTTCAGTCTATAATTTATATTCGATTTGTCTATAGCTAATTCCTTTTTATCTACTATGAGGCATTCATTTGAGTCAAAAATTACCCAGTTACCTCTGTCAGTACTTTGACTGACACTTAGCAAGTTGTGGCAGAGACCTTCCACAAGATAGATATCTTTGACTGGACCAATGTCTCCTTTCCCAGCAATTTTGCCAGACTGATTTCCTCCAAAGCTAACTTTGGCACCATCCTTTAAAATCAGGTTGTCCAGTTTCTCTTTGTCTCCTGTCATGTGTCTTGAGCATCCACTGTCTATATACCATTTAGTATTGTTGGATGCTGTGAGACATACCTGCACAGACTAAACAGATTTAGGTACCCAGATTTTCTTGGGTCCTTTGGAATTAGTTTGCTGCCTTTGATCCAAGTGGATCTTAGGCTCATGTGTTCCTTTAGGGACCCACTTGTATGATTTTGATAATCCATATTTCTTAGGATAACATGTTGATTCAGAATGGCCTTTTCTATTACAGTAATTGTAGAAAGAGAAAGGTGATGAATAATCTGAGGCTTTTCTGAAAAACTTCCAGTATGATTTTTCCTTTGGCACAGATTTATTTCCTTTCAAATTTTTGGGAGTTGAATCATATCCTATCCCAGTTTTATCTCTATATGCCTTTTGATTCATTAGCATAATATCAAGTATTTCTGTGCTCTTGGTGAACTTCTTTAAAAGTTCAGAAATTTTCTCATTTTCTTTCAGAAGTGTTTCACAATTCTTGCAATCAAAATTCTCTTGAAAAGCCTTTTCTGAAATCTGTTTACATTTTTCACAATCAAGTTTTTCAGCTTTCTTTTCAAGTTCTTTGTTTTTCTTTCTCAAAATAGATACTTCTTTTGCTAGCTTTTCAAATTCAATATGTATATCATCATAAGCATCTTGAAGCTCTTGAAAGGATGGGTTAGTATAATATACCTCACTATCGGATGATTCCCCTTGAGCCACCAGGCAGAGGTTGGCTGCTTCCTCAACATCACTAGTCTCCTCATCCGAACTGTCTCCCCATATAGACGAAACATAGGCTTTCTTTCTACCTTGGAACTTCTCCTTCTTTTTCTCTTTCTCTTTAAATCTTTGAAGACTTGGACATTCAGCTTTGAAGTGTCCAGGCTTCTTACGATCATAGCATACATGAGCATTTTTCTGGGAGTCCTTTCTGATGTTGCTTGGGCCACCTCTCTGGTATCTCCTTCCATTTCTGAAGAACTTTCTAAATTTTCTGACCATAAAGGCTATCTCATCATCATCCAGTTCCTCCTCATCTTCCTCATCCTCATCATCTTTTGTGGAGGCTTTTAGTATAAGATTCTTTTTTTTATCTCCATAGAGTTCTCTTTGCACTTTAATGGTCGTTTCATACTCAGCCATGCTTCCAAATAATGAAGTGATAGAGCTCATGGATTCTCCTCTCGTTTCTTGGATTGCAGTAGCTTTCATCTGCCATTCAGGAGTCAGAATCTTTAAGATTTTGGAGACTTGTTCTGCCTCTGAGATCCTTCTTCCTAGAGCTGTAAGATTGTTGATCAAGTGAGTGAATCTGATTTCCAGCTCCCTAATTGGTTCTCCTTCTTCCATTTTGAATAAATGAAAGTCAGTAATAAGTTGCTAAACTCTTTTAGTCTTTACACCACTAGTCCCCTCATGAGCAACGGCTAGGGCATCCCACATCTCTTTGGCAGTCTCTAGATGACATACTCTAAAGTATTCCTTTTGACTTAGGGCATTCTGAAGAATCAAGACTGCTCTGCTGTTGAGTTCCAGGTCTCCTTTGTCATCATCTGTTAACTCCTGAGGAAGCTTTGGCACTTGAACTCCATTTTCTGTTTTCATGGGAACAAGATTTCCTTCTTCAACTATCCTCCAGAGATCATACCCAGATGATTTGATAAACACTTTCATCTTCATCTTCCAAAAAGTATAATGTTCACCATTGAATCCAGGGGGTTTGTTAATTGAGCTGCCTTCTGGGAGCACGTTATTATATCCTGCCATGATATATCTTTTCTTCTCCTGATCGTGGGATCAGTGGAATCTGAGAAGACCAGGCTCTGATACAAAATGTAATAGGTAGGAATGCACAAGAGGGGGGTGAATTGTGCTTTTAAAATCTATCTCTGAAAAACAACACAGTTTATACTGGTTCAGCCCAAACTTGGCCTACGTCCAGTTCTCCAACTTGCAGTTGGGTTCCACTAATTCCTCAAGATTAAATCAGGCTCTTGACAGCCTTTACAAGTGACAGCAAGAACTCCCCTCTTTGCTGGTCACTCCCCCTTACACTTTGTAAGTTTACACCCTACTCTTAAGATCCCACTATCTTAAGAGTAATTCTCACTTGATAATGAATACAGAGTAATTGTTCACTCAATTGAACAGATTTTGTTACACACTTAAGAATATGAGAACAGTAAGTGTTGAGAGTATTGAATGCAGTAGATACAGATAATCAATGTGGCAATCAATTCTTGCAACTAACTTCTACCCAATTGCATTTATAGTTTCTTCTAGAAATATATCCGTTGACAATATGGCCGTTGAACACGTTAAGAGAGTTGAGTGATCTGGTGGAGTATGGGAGATGTATTCTGCTGTGCATTTACTCCATTGTACTTGATTTTGCTTTAGCTCATCTCTCTTCATCTATCGCTGAAAGGGGTAGGTGAGCTCCAACGACTCTTTTGATCAGAGTGCGTCCTAACGTAAACTTCCTTAAGTAGGTCTGAACAACTCTGTACTTGGAAAGCTAAAAATAGGCTTGTCATTGATTTTGAATATTTTTCATCGCCACTCAGATTACAGCCTTTAATCGATCACAGGACTTGGTGACTGATCGATTACATATCGATTAAGCATAGATTATGTCCTGCATCACTGAGCAATAGATTAGAAATTCATGCGTCTAATCGATTACAGGGGAAGCCTAATCGATTAGGCAGGTTCAATCGATTACAAATAGATTACATTCAGATTACATGATTTCTCTAATCGATTACTAAATTTCCTATAATCGATTAATGCTCTCTAATCGATTGGGCTTAGAATATGTTCTGATCGATTAACGTTCTCTAATCGATTGGGCAATTTTCTCTTAATCGATTACTGGACTTTGATCGATTAGGCTACGATATTTTAATCGATTAGACGACTCTAATCGATTACTTCAATTTCTCCTAATTGAATGGGCTAACTTTCTCTCATCGATTACAGGGGCCTCTAATCGATTGGGCGCTATCTGATTCATCTCTAATCGATTAAGCTTAAGTTATTTGACTTGTAATCTATCCCTAATCGATTGGGCAAGACTTAGGATTTTCTAACAGATTATTCCTAAGATATTTCTGATCTTATCATAGCCCCTCCATATGCCTAAGTTAAGTTTAGTTATCATCAAAACATATTATTCTAACAGGGCAGATTCTATGAAATTGAGTGATTGGGGTTGATTCTAGATTATTGGGGGCTCATTGAGGTTGAATGATGTTATAAATCTATGTGGCTTGATGGAATGGTGGTTTTAAAGGCTTTGGCCATTTAAATTGTTAATTGTTTGTCTCAAGGGAAGTATGGATTTGGTGGTGGTCCTTGAAAATCGCACCTACTTTCATATGAAGATATACCGAGTTTTATTATAATAATAATTAGTAGCCTGACTGGTAGTATTGACGGATGACTGTATCTAATGTGTTACATATTGAGATGGAGGTATCGAGAAATTTATTGGTTAATTGTTGCAGCTGGCTGTATGTGATGACAGCAGTGGTGATTAATATATTTTATATTGAAGGGTGTATATATTTTATATTATAGCATTCTGACTCTGTAGATGGAACTTTAAGCATGAGTAAGTGATTTTGATTATGTAATTTCAAATATATGTTATTAGTATATAGTAAATATATTTGAGAGAGACTTTGATTTCTAGAATGTTTAGTGAATTTACATGTTTTAATTTACTTAATTGTCCATTGTTCTTTCTAATTTATTTAATTGTTTATTTTTCTCTAAGTATATTACCTTATAATATATAGGAGTTAATTAATTAGAATATAATGTTTGCTTTAATGTATTTGATCTCTGGATAAATGGTTTTTGATGTATATATGTTTTGGAAATGTCTGTACTTTCTAAATTGATGCAGGGATAAAAATTAATTTTTTTAAAAAAATAATACCTATAGCAGCGCTTATTAAGCGCTGCTATAGGTATTATTTTTTTAAAAAATAAATTACCTATTGCAGCGCTTATTAAGCGCTGTTATAGGTCACCTATCGCAGTGCTGCGTTAGGCTTAATAGCCTATAGCATCACTGGCTATTGCAGCGCTTATAAGCGCTACTATAGGGCCAAAATAAGTGCTTCTATAGACATTTTCTGTAGTAGTGATTTAAATCACAGGGGGCCTATAGCAACGCTTATTACGTAATAAGCATTGCTATAGGCCTAAATAGGTATTTTTAAATTTTTTTCCTTTTTTAAAATGAATTAGTATTTTTAAAATTGGTTTTAGATATTTTTAAATAAAATTTAAATCACAGGGGGCCTATAGCAACGTTTATTACGTAATAAGCTTTGCTATAGGCCTAAATAGGTATTTTTAATTTTTTTTCTTTTTTAAAATGAATTATTTTTAAAATTAGTTTTAGATATTTTTTAAAGAAAATTTAAATTACAGACGGCCTATAGCAACGGTTATTACGTAATAAGCGTTGCTATAGGCCTAAATAGGTATTTTTAATTTTTTTTTCTTTTTTAAAATGAATTAGTATTTTTAAAATTGGTTTTAGATATTTTCTAAAGAAAATTTAAATCACGGGGGGCCTATAGCAACGCTTATTATGTAATAAGCGTTGCTATAGGCCTAAATAGATATTTTGAAATTTTTTTCCTTTCTTAAAATGAATTAGTATTTTTAAAATTGGTTTTAGATATTTTCTAAAGAAAATTTAAATCAAAGGGGCCTATAGCAACGCTTATTACGTAATAAGCGTTGCTATAGGCCTAAATAGGTATTTTTAAATTTTTTTTCTTGTTTAAAATGAATTAATATTTTGAAAATTGGTTTTATATATTTTTTAAATTTCAAAACCTATCCCGACACTTTACAATCTTAAGCGTCGGGATAGGTAATATCCATTATATTTTCTAGGGGTGTTCATAATTATCCCGTCCCGTCCCGAAAATTTTCGGGACGTGACAAATCGGGACGGGACAGAATGCACGTTCGGGATGGGACGGGATTCAGGACGGGGTCGTCCCGTCCCGAATATATATGTATTTATTTATTATTTTTTTAAAAATACATAAATTGTGTATGGTCATGCGGTGTCTGTATGTGTAATTTCCTTTTTCAAAAAAATAAAACTTTAAATGCTTCTCCCAGTCTTCTCTTAGTCTCCCTCACCCTCTCTCTCACTTTGACTTTCTCCCTCCATCCCTCGTCTCTCAGTCTTCTCCCATTCTTTTCCCTCGACTTGCACCTTCCGTCCCTCTTCTCTCTCACCCTCTCTCACACTTGCCGTCGTCAATCTCTCATCCACCGCCGACGGCCTCCGCCACCGATTCCATCCATCACCGCGGCCGAGCTGTACTTGTCGTCGCCGGATCTACACCCACGATCTCAGATTTTTCGCTACTCTTGGCCTCATTTAAACCATTATCATCATCAGATACTTCCCCTTTGAACCAGAAATCATCATCATCTCTTTCCTTAATCACTTTTAAGATCTCGCCCAACATGATGACTCTGTGAAAGTGTGAAGTGTGAATCAGATCTAAGATGTGTGTACCTTCCTCACTCTGCTCCATCGTCAGAGTCGTTAGAGATCACTTCTCTGCATTTTTTAACAGATATTTTTTTAAAAAAAAAAAGACGGGACAATCCCGATCCCGTATCTCGAATGGGACGGGACACGGGACGAGATTGCTATCCCGAGCCCTTTTCTTCGGGACGGGACGGGACCTGTCTCGTGAACACCCATAATATTTTCTTCTTCCGCCTGATTATTCCCCCCATTTCTCTCCCTCTCTTCTTCCCATCTTCTCTACAAACCCTTCCAAGGCCGCCGTCTCTTCTTCTCTTCTCCCTCCACGTCGTCCGCCGTTCTCTCTTTCTCTCTCAAGTCCACATTCTTCAATAATCTCTGGCCACCCACTCTCACTCAAAAATACAGTTACCACCGTGCTCTCCAGATTCCAAGCTCCGTCGCAAACGGCAATTGGAGCCTTCTCTTCCTCTAACCTCACAAATCTTCTCCATCGTATTTTCCACTGAACCTTCCCACAATCCTTCTCCGCTTTCAGAATCGTTGCCGGCCGCCGTGCTGTCCAGATCCCAAGTTCCGTCGCCTACCTCCGAACAAACTAACGAAGAACCAACGAAGATAGATGAAGAAGACGAGCAAGGGTAAACATATTTGTGTTCTAGATCTGGAGAATTTTTTGAGATTTGTTTATGGGTTTTGTGTTGTAGATCTGTAGAAGACGAGCAAGGGTTTGATAATCATGATGCTAACGAAGTACCACCATGACCCTCGTCCTCACAAAGAGACCTTACAATCTCTGCCTGTAAAATGTTGAGAACCGTCTCTGGAATTCGCACTTCACTAAGATCTTTCGACAAGATCTTTGCTACTGTGCGTTCCTTCTCCTCTCTCTCTTCACCATCCCAACCTTCTTCTTCGTCGAAACTCTTTGTTATTCAACCTCGTCTTCGTCCCAATAAATATTTACAGGCTAAGCTCAATGAATCTCTTTGTCTTGCTAATTCTCCGGAAGAGCAGCGTGATGGGTATTTCGGTACTAACTTCTTTGATAAGCCCTTGCCTCCCCATATCGTTGTTCAAAATCCATCCTTGAAAGGTCATAAGGCTCGCGCAGGTCTGTCTCTAACTTTACTGTCTTGAATTACATTTTTCGTATGTCATTATTGTATCTTGAATAAAAATTTGCAGCCATCTAACAATGATTTTAACTAGCACTTCCTTTGCTGCATAATTCACGTAGCTTTGGGTCAGAAAGTTATAGGCTTGAGCTTGAGGGCTGAGAAGGGGACGGTTTATCGAAATTTGAAATGATGCTAAGGTTATGAGAACTTTGTGGGAGATTTCAAATTTGTTGTCGTTTCTCTGTGTTGAAGATTAAATCTGAAAGGAGTTATTTGTATAGACTGTGCAGTGTAATGTGTTCATGGTGCAGCCATTCAGACTAATTTCCTCCTATTCGTTATGCTATAGTTTTACAAACTTCAATTTAATGAAAATTGTAAGATCTAATAATCAATTACCATTCCACCCTACTAAAAGCATTACCGAACCACGTGTCTCGTTTGTATGTAGAGTTTGTAAATGTCATAACTTGTGTAGTTAAAACATTTAAGCACACAATATGATTTATGGTTGTGATTCTCTATTTTTACTAGGCAGACACATATTTTGGACCAGGCACTCTGCAGAACATCAAATGCCATCTTAATGCTGCTGAATCAAAGGCAATGGAGTAGTTTCTTTTTTCGGTGATTCTTTATCAGTTTCAATTTAGCAGACACATATTTTGGACCAGGCACTCTGCGACGTTGTTAACACTAAATGTAGTTTTTTTCCCCACTTTTCTGACTGGCTATTACACATGCATGTTTATACGTCCTGTATCGCTCTCTGTATGTTCACCATCCCAATCTTTTGTTTTTGTAAATAGTTAGTTCCAAAGTCAAATTGTAAATTGAATATTGAATTTCAGGAGAGGAAGTGGGGGGCAAGGTTTCATGAGTGGGGCTGGAGAAACAGAGCTTCAGCATTTAATAGTCTTCAACAGGACTCAATCATCCACCATTTCGGATGGCAGCATCAGCACGTCTTTGCAGACGGATATTGAGGTAAAATTAGTGTCTGCTTATTCATGAATTGGGTGTTGTCATTTTGTGGTAAAATGCTGACTCTTCTTTTGACAAGGACGAGTGTTCATCACAATCTCCAGTCATGAGGCAGTGCATTGATTACAGAGTTGAGTGACGTTCATAATTGCTTGTGGTTTAGCATCTTTTTGCATTTAAAATTAAAAATAAAATCATTAATTTATTAGATTTTTGGTTGGTTACAGAATGTCAAAACTCAATGTACTCGCTATAGATGTTGAGTGTACTGTTAACTTTTAATTCCTTGAAATTGTCTTCATCTATACATATTACTATTTGATTTGCAATCTATCACTGTCATACTCCATAAACCTGTTTGTAATTAGTTGACCCATGCTAGATACTTTGTTCTATACAAGTGTATTACTTGTGATCTTTTCAAGCGTCATATTATTAAGACATGCATTGTGGTATTATCTGCAAGAAAATGGAAAGAAAAACCATCACAGGATCTTGTAGCTGATTGCCAATGTATTCAGTTCTTATGCCCAAATACCTTGTTAAAAAAATTCTTTGGTAGGGATTTATGGTTCTTAAATTTTATGATTTTCTTCAATATCTGCTGATGCTGATAATGATATGCTTGTAGGCATTATTTCTTTTAGTAAGTACCTTGTAATATACAGTAGTTATTAATTAATTAGAATGTTTGCTTTAAATGTATTTGATCTCTAGATAAATGGTTTTTGGTGTATATATGTTTTGAAAATGTATGTAATTTTTGAATTGATGCAAGGATAAAAATTAAAATTATGTTTTTTTTAAAAAAAGACCTATAGCGGCGCTTATTTTTAAAAGTGCCGCTATAGGGTCACATTTAATTTTTTTTATTAACTTGAATGGACCTATAGCGGTGCTTATAGAGAAATAAGTGATGCTTTAGGTATACCTAAAGCATCGCTTATTTTGTTATAAGCGTTGCTTTAGGTTATTTTATAAAAAAAATAAATTACCTAAAGCAGTGCTTATAAAGAAATAAGTGATGCTTTAGGTACCTAAAACATCACTTATTTCTTTATAAGCGCTGTTATAGGTATACCTATTGCAGCGCTTACTAAGCGCCGCGTTAGGCATAATAGCCTATCGTAACACTGGCTATTGCAGCACTTATAAGTGCTGCTATAGGCAATTTCTTAGTAGTGTCAGCTTACTTTAATAAATGAATCTGGAAGGTGTTGCTTGCCTCTTTTGATAATTATATACCATAACACATAATAAATCCTTTTATAATCTTGATGATCATGTTGAGTAAATTTTTCCTTTTTCTATCAATGTTATCCTTTAATAGGGTTCTCAAAATTTATGTTAAGTTACATAATAGAAGGTTAGATGTTACATACCATGAAGTCAAATCACAATTTACAACTAAGTTAATGTTGGATATAGGGCACCAACTTAGGTCATTCTCTTACTAAGGAGCTTTTATTGATTCCCTAAATTAAACTAATTAATGACAGAAGAACTTGAATAGTGGTTTGAAATTGGTTTTTATCTACCGTTACTACTTGGGTGAAATGAATTTAAGTCTAGAGTTATTTTTTTTTTGGTTAATGGCTATATTAACTTCCAAATTGATTAAAGGAGTTAATTCTCATCAAGTTTATTGGAAAAACCCCAAGATTCCAATTGGGTGTAGAATTCCTTATCAATTATTACTCCTAATACCATAGTTATAAACATTGCTTAGGAATACTATTAAATACTCCCTCCGTCCCTTATTATAAGAGCCAAAGAGGTAAAATCACACAAATTAAGAAAGTGGTTGAGAGAAATAAATATGTCTGAAATAATTTTGCTTTCTCAAGTTTGCCCTTATTTATATAAGAAAGAGAAATATGATAATAGTGTTATAAATGAGTATGAAAGAGAATGTAAATAGAGATAATAATGATAGGTAAAATGGGAAAAAAACTCATTAAATGTTTTGACAAATTATGCCAGGCTCTTATAAAAAGGGATAAAACTATTCAAATTTTTTGCTCTTATATATAGGGACGGAGGGAGTACCTCTTAATGTGTGATACGGAATGGTTAACGAAATTTGTTTCCTCTTAGCATAAAAGTAATGATACCATAACACTCAATTGATTCAATTGAATCATGCAATCTAACAATACTATTATGTAGGTACAATATACATTAAATCAATAGGAAAATATATTTATTGCAATCAACCGAGAATTACGCAGATCCGATCCAATTACAAAGGTTCATCAACACAGATAAAATGACATTCATCTAAGTCTTACAACCATATAACATAGATCAGATTCTAAACCCATAGAAAACCAATTACATAATCATAAGTTAATAGAAAACCTTAAATAACGCCCTTACGCAGTCCATGGAAGCTCGATTTAAGCCACCTCCCTCATCTCCAGAGCACGTGAAATCTAACCAGTTATAGCTTAAAATTCGCATCAATGGAATTGGGTTAAATGGGAAAATGGTAGAGAATTCCTGATTTGGTTGGAGCAATGGAGTGGGTTTATGGAAACAGTGAAGAATGGGTATGCCTAGTGCGTTGTGATTGGAGACCAAGTTTTAGGATATGATATCCAAATATCGAGCTGCAAAATGACCTAATTAATCAAAACACATGTTTCAGGATTTTCAGGCATTTACCTCAACAAATATGTTGTTCGCTTTGGCAAATGATACAGCGAGAACTGAGGGACAACAACAAAAAATAAATGGGGGTAACATATAAACATAACAACAAAAAACTGAGAATCAACCCCCTTTGAACCCTAGAACCCTTATGAACGGTAAGACTCATTGGTACCCACATCTTTAGAGCTAAGGTTTGCAAAATTAGAGGTTGAGAAGCAAAATTGGAAGGATTTCTTGCCTTATGGTGATAGATTCTTCTTGTTTTCTTCAGTTCTTTGTTGCTTTTGTAAATTAAACATGTGATCTCTTTGTATTTTCTGGTTTAATCCATTCATGAGTAGTTAAATCGTTTGTTCTATAATTGATTCAAGCCTTGTATGGATTGAAACCTAATTTGTTTCCTTTTCTTTTAGTAATGAAAGACTGTTTGTGTTGATTTATCATATTCCTAATGCCTCTAATTGATTGATCACCCTTTAAAGCGATTTGTTCATTTAAATTATACTCGAGAGAGATAATTTAGGTGTAGAACTAGGATAAATCATACTAGACTTGAAGTTTAAATCAATTAACGGATGGTTTGTTGGTAGAATAGAGATATATCTATCGACCTAGTTTTGTCAAGTTAAGGTTGACTCTTAATGCGTGCTTTCATTAATTTGTAACAAGAGATTGAGCAAGTTTAATGAGAAGTATAAGTTTGATTTTGACTCGAGAGAGCGTTTCAAATATATTAGAACCTGAGACAAACACAAGTTGTTATTTAAAGACCAAAGGAAGGGAAATTAATTAGGATTCATGAAATACAACGGTGAGGATTAATCATGGGCTTAGTTAATTGATAAATTAAATCTTTCTTGTTTGTTTCTTTATTTCTAGTTTAGAATAGTTTTAAAAACCTGTTTTCTAAAAGAATTTGATTTGTTCAACTTAATTGAGTTTATTAGCCTGTTGTTTAATTGAGATTTTAAAACAAATCTCCGTGGGAACGATAATTTTATACTACGTTGCGATCCGTATTCTTGTGGGCGAACAAAAAGTCCAACCATGCTATGGGATAAGTGATAAGACAAAATCATTAGTATAAGAAATGAGCTATCATTAGATGAAACAAGTCAAGACAATGAAACAAACCTAAAAGTTAATTCCGACAAGGATATTGCATGATTAATTTCTATGATGACCAAAAGAGGAGTAAAAGATTGGTCTATATGGATGACCTGATTTCTCTTCATCCACATAATGAGAATAAATTTCATGAGTCCAATGAAGATCCTTGAAAGGCCTTCTTAGTTAAGTCTAGTAAGAGATTCCTTGAGCTAAATCTTGAATCTGTTTAAAGTTGTGAAAAGAATTAGATGTATAGCATTAAACTATCCTCATTGATTGTACACATTAGAAATCCTTTTTAAAGTAAATGGTTAAAAATCTGTACATTAGAGAAACCATCATACAACTTTTTTTCAAAAATTAATTAACTTGATTAATTTTCTTAATATTTATAATTTAATTTTTTTTCCTACATTTAGGTGGGAAAAGGTATAAAGTCTAGGAAAATTTGAGGAAATGGATCTAATCATCAAATTAATTGAATAAAAAAAGACCTAATTCAAAATATAGAATTTATCTTTCATAAACTGCATTTTATCTTCCATGATTCTGCCCTTCTTGCATAGCTTTGCAATCGAAGTCATTTTCCCCACCTACTTTGCTTACTAGGTCTTTTTCCCATATTTCTAAAATCTAATTCACTATACAATAAGCCAAAAAATCCATGTGGTTGGTGTCAAGACAGCCACCGTTACTATGGGCTTGTTTGGCTGGATCCTTATTCAGAAAAGTTGTTTTGAGTATGTTTGTTTGGATTTATAAAAATAAGTAATTTATAACTTATAAGTCAAAATAAGTATAAGTTCTTTTTTTAACTTATGACTTATGACTTATGAGTCACTTACGGATGTGAACCTCACAATTCTGACTTATTTTACACATCCAATCACAACTAACCCAAACATAAATCACTTTTCCAAAACTCCATCCAAACATACATCTCATTACACAATATGACTTATGACTTATAAGTCACTTATAAGTCATATTGTTAACAGTCAATCCAAACATAAATCTCATTACACAATTTGACTTATTTTCAGTTTGACTTATATATAAGTCACTTTTCTAAAAGTCCATCCAAACACACTCTATGTTGTAAGTTGACCAGTACAATATCAAAAGTTGTTCAACATTTTCATTTGTCTTCCACAACTTCAGTTTCATTGCACCTTCCTGACAAGTACTTGTCTACCCAAAACGTAAGAAGCCCGGCGCAAGTCGTCGTTACTTTATTGACTTTTGACTTATGTGTGATAAACACGTAAGGTAAAGATGCAATTAGCATCCCACACCAACCAAATACTCCGTAGAACTGTAAAAATTAGTCATATGTACGCAGTAGAAATAAAGAGCAAAAACTGAATAAGGAGAGCAAGAAATTAAAGCTATGAAATATCTGTGCACATAATGACAAAAACTCACTGTATCAACCATCAACAGACCAAAAATGGGTACCTTAAGAAAAATTATACTTCCTCCGATCCATCTCCTATAAGACCTAATTGACTTTATTTGGAGAGATTAATAAGGTTAAATAAGCCGCTTAATCATAATATATTTTATGTGTTATTATATTATATATTAACTTATAACTTAAATAAGCTAATCTTATAAGTCATGTAGGGCCAATATATGGCCTTGAAGATGCAATTAGCAGACCCCACCAACCAATTACATAAAGACTAAAATTTGAGAGCTAATGTTGAAGCCGTTAAAACCTCTTTCATTAGGATTAATGCTTGTTATAGCAACAATGTCAATTTCGAAGGCCTCAGCTTTGGAATTAGCTAGCTAGAATCGTGAAAAATACAAATAAGCAAAGCAGGTTGTATAGGGCAGAAAGTTATAACATAATTAGGAGCTCCAGAACAAGTGAAGGTGCCCGTAAGATCATCATAAGCGTAGCTGTAAGCATCAGGACATTGCTTCTTGAAAAATTTTGAGTAATAAGTGGGCTGGCAAGTTTCTGGTGAGTTAAAACTCCCATTACAACAATACTGAGGTTGGTTGAAAGCCGTGCAAGCACTTTTGCATGCAATCACGTCCCCACCTGATAAGGCCTTCACTTGCAGTTCCTTCGGGCACGCCTCGTTGATCTTTGCCGGACAGCTAGCCGGGTTGCACGGCCCCATGCCGTTTCCGTCTCCCGGAGCTATAGACACGGGGACATTGAATCCGTCCACGTTACTCACGTCGTAGAAATCCTGTCCGCTGTATGCCGCAACACTGAGTTCGATTAAGGTTACAGGCGTGGTTGAACCGTTGCCGTTGCATTCTAAATAGCTGGAGCCACAATCTCCAGTGGCGCAAGTGAATTTGCTCAAGTTAGTATTGCATCCGGTTCGAGCCCAGAATCTGCCGCTCCATGGCGATGGAATGTCCATAGTGTTTGACGCTCCGTTTGCCAACACGAACCCGGTTGTGGTTGTTTGAGGATTTGGGGCAGCGGTTATAATTCCTGGCCATACTGTGTATGAGCAATTGTTGATGAAAGTGATTGTAACTGCTTGACCTCCTGCATTTAGTATAAGAGAATTAATGTAAAGATAGGTCATGAGGCAGCATACATAAGAAGGGATCGATGAGGAGAAAAGTAAGAATATCTGTGAGCGAAATTAATGTAAGATGACAAGAAAAGGTATGTAAATGTGAACATACCAGAGAGGAAGGAGACAGAGAAGAAAAGAAGGCCAAATATGAGGGAGAGAATGAAGTGTGCATTCATCTTAATGATATGAGATGTTGGGAAGGAGCATCTTTTATATATATATATATATGGAGAGAGAGAGAGAGGCAGAGAGGTTTGATGAAATATAAGATATAAGCCTATTTTATGTCCACAAAAAAAACTGATCGGATTGAAGCGAATGTGTATAAATTAAATTAATCAACACTGACCTAGTTATGCCTGAGCTTCATTGGGAGGAAAAGCGAATGGAGATGAATGAAATCGGTAGAGAAAATGAAATTGACATGAATGATTAATGATGTCTAAGAGATTGGAGCTTGAACAGGAAGATAAAGGTGTTGGAGATCGGATCGGAACTTGATGAGGAAGACGAATGCTCTCAGAAGAAACGATCTCAAAGATGCATGATCTCACAAGATTATCAATCAAGAATATGAACAATCTCGAAGATGAACAAGGTCGAAGAAGCCTGAGAATGTGCTACCACGTGAGAGGACCCAAAGCTATCTTAGAAGGGTATTTTGGGAAAAACATGTAAAATCAATTGACTTAACTGTTATCCTTAATCTCCCCAAATTAGGTAATTAGATCCTATATTTAGGAATGGAGGGAGTATTATTATTAGGAAAAACCTTAGGTCCAGTGCATTAGATCAAGTTCATCCGTTTACTAATAAAATGCTGCCACATGTATTATTTTGCCACGTAAGCATTTAACTCTTTTTAACCACCGTTAGACTCTTAAAATATTTGAAAAAATTATTTTTTTTAAAACAAACCTGCAACCCTATGTTCATTAATGAGATCTCCTCCTCATCTTTGGTTCATGAACGGCGGCAAGAGAGGGATGAAGCAAATGATTTGCTCCCATGGTTTCACGTGATTAGGCAAACACAAGAGAAATGGCAAGCACCGTCCAGCAATTTGAATGTCACTAAGAGAAGGGGAGGAGATGGCAATGGAGTTTCCTAACACCGCCGTCATGGGTCCTAGGATGCTTTGTTATACAGTTCAATCTCGATTTCCTTGGATTCTCATCCTCTGACGCAGTGTCCATGTTCCATTTGGGATCGGCGACATCATTTTCGCACCATCGAGCACTACTACAAAATAGGGTTTTCACGTCACAAATTATGGGCTTTTCACGTCACTTTTTAGGGGAACATAAATTCAAGTGATGTGGAAAACTGGACTTTTAACGTCACACCAAAAAGTGAAGTGAAAAGACATATTTTTCACATCACAAATTACAAAAATTGTGACGTTGTTTCACGTAGATTATATTGATAAAGATATAACAGAGAAACCACGTCACATTTGGGTAATGTGTGACGTGGTTTCTCCAGAAACCACGTCACACACTTGTAAAGTGTGACGTGGTTAGTTTTTTTAAAAAAAATGATGCTTTAATTAACTTCTTTTGGTTTCCCAATCTGTATTCATTGCAAATGTCACAGAAATAGATATAATACAGATCAACAGTATACATTATTCACACAACATGTATACATAGCTATATTATAACTAAATCAAACTAAACATATATATATACACACACAAAATTCCATGTTTACATAACTAAGTATTTTGTGCAATGATCACTTTTTAACCAACCACAAATGAAAGAAAAAATTGAGCAATACGTTCACGAAGTGAATCAAGGTCTTTGTCTTCAAATGAGTTGTTTCCATCATAAAACTGCAACAATAATGGATGCTATGATTACTGCAAAGTTAGATAAATAAATAATATATTTATGTACTGATTGTATCAATCTATAGATAAGAATTTATTTATACCTGTGTAAAGGATTCGGTACGATCACTCTCAATAATGTCACACATATACTTCATGACGTAATACATACACTCCTTATTTGTCGGTTGTTGGGGGCACTTTATAAATCACAAGAAATAGTATAAATTAATAACAAAGTAAATAATATCTCAATTGACTAACATTGAAGGAATTTAAATTAAAAGTAGTTACTTTAGGTCTTTGTGTCACGATGGCATTATCCATTTCATCGGTTTCTGCTGCAAAATGCCATTGTTGAATGCCCCTAAAATGGAACTAAAATTAGCACATATACATGAAAATAATTTATGTAGCCCAAAGTAAAAAGTCATTAAAAGTACTTACTTAGATAAGAGGGTTTTATAATATGAGGTTATATTATATCTCAAGGGGTCAAACCAAATCAGACGATGTTGTATGGGGCAAACGACAGCTAATGACCAGTGTTTACTGAAAGAGCATTAAGAATATTATGTCCACACAGAAACATAACATTTGTAAATGTGCAAATAATGAAAAGTTAGCAAAAGGTAATAATCACACTTACTCTTGAAGAATAGGCCCAAAATAGACAAATCCTCGATTCGTTGACATTTGATGTATGACATAAGCCCGCATCTCGTCCTCATACTCCAGCTTGTCCTTGTCAGTTTTAAAATCATCTCTCCTCGCCAAGGCCATTGCACTGAGGAATTTGTATTGTCCCCTGCCTAATTGGTTGCACTGCTGGTGGAAGTACCTATTGTAGAATAATTGAAATTATAAAAGGATAGACGTAAAAATATTGCACAGACATAAAAAGTAACAGTCATTTACAAAGTCGCTAATTCGAGCCAGGCGAGGTCAATTTCTTCCATCATCAAAAACTCCACGATATCTCTGTCACCATCAATTAGAAATTGATATGTACGGTAAGGACTGACTACTCCTGGAAGCATCCTAATGGTTGTGGAGTGCAAAGTTGGCTGCATCTCCCGCAGAAGTTGGAGAGAAGGATATTCATCTGAAAAGAACTGCGGGCGATGAAATAACCAATGTTATATATTTTTACAAACTGTAATATATGAAACAAGGAGTCTCAAAAATTAAGTGTACATACCACATCAATCGGTGCCTTTTGTGGAGTATTGTGTACAAGTCGTCTAGGCCACAGGATGAATGCCCCGATCGCCTCGTACAGTTTGGTGACTTCGTTATCAGGAAAAGGTACAGCTGTCCCCCCTCATGATTTAGGATATTTGTAACAGACACCTTCACTTGGTCCTCCCCAATAAGCATAATATGTATGAAGGAGGCGTTCGGGAACTGGCGAGCTTCTGCGACCGGGTGCAGGCCAAGGAAATCGAGATGGAGATAACACTCTACTCCAACATCAGGGATCATTGTCTGGTGTGGGATTTGATTCATTCTCATGAATTGATCCTAACGACACATTCTGATTGCAGCTGTCTTTGCCACTTGGACCGCCGGTAGTAGGGGACTCCTACAGGAGATGAGAATATACAGAGTGAGCCTAATTGATAAACCCAGAATTCGGTAATTAACATATATAGGAGATAGTCAAACCTGCTGTCTTTGTTAAGAAGAATTTGATGACAGTCCAAGCTACATGGTAGACGCTCTGACCTGTGCCTCAATCTGAGCTCGGATATGCTCCCCCATATAACCCGAAAGAGCTTCCTAGACCTCCGCGGCCAGCTGCCCATCGAATTGTGCTTTCATTTGCTGCTCGGATAAAGCAACCCGTTCCTCCAACTGGGCCTCCATCTTTGCCCAAGACTTAGCCAATATCTCCTCAGTAGATTCTGTACGGGTGGATCGGGATCTACGGCCGAAATACTTGGTAAACCCTAAAGTCCTGGGCTCCCCGAGTACCCGGCCGGGGCGATCGAGCTTCCTAATTGCCGTGGCCAGGATGTCCATCCTCCCAGAAGGTATGAAGGACCCTTGGGTGGTCTGCTGCTCAAGTTCTTCCTGTAATGACCAAAAAAATCATAAGTTGTAATGTGCTATAAAACCACAAGTTAAATGAATAAACAACCAAGTAAAATACTTACAATCCTCTTTGCAACTGCTTCCACCTTCGGATTGACAAATGTTCCTTCTTTAGACTTCCTTCCCTCAGCCCATTTCGTGTGACCTGAGATGGGCGTCGGAGGCTGTAGAACAACGGTAGGATCGGACCGTGCCGCTTCCTCCATTTCTGCAATTTGTTTCTCAATCAACTTTTTCTCAACCCACTTGTAACCCCCCCGAGACATTGTGTGCTTGTAAATATTCTTTTCTTTTCGCTCCTTTTGTTTTTGGCTATTCTCCTATGAAAATAAAACTTAGTTAATTAATATAATGTGTTAAAAATTCAATTTTGAAGCAAAGTTAAAGAGCTATTTATAACCTATACAAACCTGAAACTTTTGGTCTAGCCGTTTCTTAACAAAGGTCTTCCAAGTCTCTGGGTCTATAGAGGGATAGGTCTGACAGGGATCTTGACCCATTTTGTTCCCCCGGATGTAGTCTTTGGTTAGGAGATTCTTAAAATTCTTCCAATCTTTTTCGCTTCATTGAACCAAAAATCCTTGAACAATTGGGTGTTTGGGACATCGAAGTTTTGCTGCAAAGAAAAATAAGAATAAAACACACATCAGTTGAGTTAACTAAAAAAACAGATAGATAATGATAAAACATACCAAGGTATCTGACCAACATTAATCCTTAATGTCTTTATCGACTTCCCTCCAATCGTCAACCAAGATGCTTGCTAGGTTCCTTACCACAAAACTGACATAGCTCACGAAATTCGCGCCAATCTCCCCGATAGGATTCATGTCCTCATCAAATTCCACACGGATAGGCTGAACATTTGTCCCCTGACGGACAATAATGTCTTTGAGCTTCGTCGGACCTCTTCCCTTTTTTCGAGGGGGGCTGTTTTGTTGCTGATTGTTAGAATCATCCGCCATAATGTACCTGTTAACAAATCAAACATGTGATGAGTCATTACAAGGCAACAACTTTCACAAAACAAAAACAAAAACAATACTTAATACATGATAATTCACCCAATGATTCTCACTTTAGGTGTTATCCCATATACCCTCACAATGATCATTTCTGGAGGCAAATTGGTCGTCATCATCTATCAATTCGATTCACTTGGTTCAGGTGGAATTGCGCACAAATGTGGTATCTCATCAAGATCTAAAGTGGGAGCATGATCCTTTTGCTTTTTACTTTGCAAGACTATGGACAATTGCTTATTTGCGGGATCCGTTACATGGAACACTTGTTTCGCTTGACTTGCTAAAATAAAGGGCTCATCTCTGTACCCAACCTTGTGAAGATCAATTGAGATCATACCAGTGTGGGGTTCAATCACAACTGCGCTATTGCTAACCTACTTACATTTAAAAATTGGAACTTTAAACTTGGTGTAACTAACTTCTTAAATTTCTTCGATTACCCCATAATATGCCATGGAAGCCAATCTTGGGTTTTTATCTTTCGAAATGGAGAAGTGCATCGCTTCGGCTACCACCATCATGCCACTGTTTTGCATGGTGCTATTGTTGTCCTGAGCCTTAGTGTAGAAAGAATAACCATTTATGTCAAAAGAGCCCCACGTAACAACCTCAAAACGCGGCCCTCCGGCTAACCATCTTATTGTATTCGGTCCACCGGTCTCCTTTTCAACATTCTCCTTGAACCACCCAATGAATGTCCTATTATGCTCGTTAGAAATCTGCATGTCACTCTTTTTCGGGTTCTTTTCTTTCAGGATCCTCTTATGCTCATCCAAATAAGGCTGTACTTCTTCCATATTATTCAAGATGTATAGGTGTGCTTGTAACACCTCTTCACGGCACATAGTCTTTACTTTGACGCCCCGTACCCACTTACCGATCCCATCTTCATGTCGTGGGTTTTCCTCAACCCCTTTTAGATACGATTTGCAAAAATCCATTGCCTCCTCAACTAAGTATCTTTCAACAATTGATGCCTCAAGTCGATGTGGGTTCTTGGAATACCCATTCAAGACCTTCATGAATTGCTTGAAAGGATACATCCACCTTAGATAAACCGGGCCATAGATCCTTATCTCCCTTACCAAATGAACAATCAAGTGCACCATAATATTGAAAAAGGCTGGAGCAAAGTGCATCTCTAGTTGGCACAATATAATGTAACCCTCATTTTCCAACTCATCTAGCTTTTCAGTGTCGATGACTTTGCTGCAGATCGCATTGAAAAACATACACAGTCTTGCTATAGTCATCCTGACATCATCTTGCATAATGCCTCTTATAGCAATTGGTAAGAATTGTTGCATCAATACATGGTAATCATGTGATTTCATTCCCACCAACTTCAAATCATTCATAGACACAAGTCTGCTAACATTGGAAGAATAACCCTACGGAACCTTGATCCCACTCAAACACTCACACAGACTTTTTTTCTCCTGTTTGGAAAGTGTATGAGCAGTAGGTTCCATATAAGCCCTCTTGCCATTTTCACTGACTATAGGATGCAACCGTGGTCTTATGCCCATTTCAACCAAGTCTAATCGAGCATTGAGTCCATCCTTTGTCTTCTCCTATATGTGCAACAGTGTCCCAACAAGACTATCACCAACATTTTTCTCCACATGCATCACATCAATACTGTGCCTCACATCGAGATATCGCCAATAAGGTAGACCAAAGAAGATTGACCTCTTCTTCCAAATGATCTTCTCAGAACCGGTCTTCATCTTCTGTTTCTTACCGAATACCATACTGACATTCTCAACACGGCAGTAAACTTCCTCCCCGGTTAAGGGGGTCGGAGCAGATCGGTACTCAGATGAGCCATTAAAACACTTCTTTAGTCTATGGTAAGGATGGAACCGATCAAGAAACCTCCTGTTACCGAGGTAGACGGTTTTTCTGTCGTGTTTGAGATGGTGGCAGTGTGTGTCAGACTCACATATAGGGCATGCCATATAACACTTCACACTGTAACCAGAAAGATTGCCATATGCAGGGAAGTCATTTATTGTGGTAAACAACATAGCTCGCAACTTGAATGTCTCCGGCCTGTACGCATCAAACACATCTACGCCTTCCTCCCACAACATCTTCAAGTCCTCAATCAAAGGTGCCAAGTAGACATCAATATCGTTACCAAGCTGTTTCGGACCCAAAATCATCATTGACATCATCACATACTTGCGCTTCATGCACAACCAAGGTTGTAAATGACCAGCAAAACTGGCCAAGCACTATGTGTGTTACTGAGACTCCAGAAAGGGTTGAAACCATCCATACACAGTCCAAGACGAAGGTTCCTCGGCTCACCACCAAATTCAGGAAACATGGAATCTATCTTCTTCCATTGAGGAGAATCAGTAGGGTGCCGGAGATATCTTCCATCGGAGATATTCTCATCACAATGCCATCTCAGTTTCTTTGCTTCTGCCTCATTTGTAAACAAGCATTTAAACTGTGGCACAATTGGAAGGTACCACATTACCTTCAAAGGTACCCCTTTCTTTGATCGATCATCATCACCAACGGCATCCTTCCTTGCCTTATACCTCGGAGTATTACATTTTGGACACTCTTTTAGGCCTTCATACTCTTTCAAGTATAACACGCAATCATTAGGCCAAGCGTGTATCTTCTTATAGTTCATGCCCATCTTGCTTAGAACTTTTTTAGCCTCGCACATATGCTTCGGAAGCACATTGCCCACCGGGAACATATCACTCAAAGCTTCAAGCATCTGTGAGAAACCCGCGTCCTCCCACCCATTTTCTGTCTTTATTTTCAACAATTTCAGGACGCTGGTCAACCGAGTATACTTAGTACACCCCGGGAACAACGGTGTCTCAGCATCACTACACAACTTGTCAAACTCCTGTACCACAAAAAACGACTCTGCCCTAATGTCATTAATCATGTCGTCCATTCCATCATCACAAACATCATCTACCGCTGCTTCTACATTTTGTGATGGGCACGCATGTACGGTACTTCCCAATTCCCCATGCCAAAGCCACTTCTTATAGCGGAGATTGATCCCATCACAAAGAAGGTGATCCCTTATATCATCAACGCTCTTACGATAAGCATTTGCACAATTCACACAAGGGCAAAGATACATGCCATTCTTACTAGGCACGTTTCTTTTGGCAAATTCAATAAATTCTTCCACACCCATCTGATACTCTTTAGTGGTTCTCAATGCATGCATCCAACTACGATCCATTCTATTAAACCTATACCATTTCTAACAAGCTAGTCAAGTTTATCTCACTACATTATGAAGAAATTGGCCTGCTATGCACTTAACTTCACTTCATGCAAATTTTTTTAAAAAATTGGCAGAGCTTCCTCTTATAAATGTGACATCCAAAATTACATTTACAATCCAATTTCAATTTAGTAAATACAAAATCATACCATTACTAATTCAATGACAGCAACCACACAAAATCCATTGTAAATAACAGAGCAGCAGCAACATTATGAGCATTAAAGACAAACAGTGGCTAGAGGAAGAATTTGAGAAAAACTCAACCAAACCAGAACGAGAAATGAAGTCTAAGCTTTGATTTTACCAGTTTAAAATTTCTAAAATCACCCAAACCGAAAAAGATTCCTCTCCAATTCCAGTTATATTCACCTTCAAAACAGGGACTAAATTAGTTTCCTTCATTTACTCCATTTCATATTCTAAGTCACCCTAAGCAAGGAATCATAGAAAATAGTCCACTAATCCCTCCCAAAATTTTGTTCTAAATCTTTATTACCTTCAATTATAACCTGTAACCATACAAACCAACTTCAAATCGATCCTCAACAATTCAATCATTCTATCCTCAATTAAGTCAGCATCTACCTACTGAGTTTCATCACAAACATGACATTAATAGGAAAATAAGACAGCATAATTTCTCGTGAACACATCTTACCCTTAAACTAATAGAATCAACCACAGAGCAACAATTCATTTGCTATTAAATCTCTAATAAGTCGTCCAACTTCATCTAACAAACCAAGTCAACATGCATCCAATAAATACAAGACCACTTCATAAAAAAATAATAACATAATGAGCATTAGGTAAAAAAACACAATGAGCAAAACATTCCAGCTACATGAAAGTCTTTCCCAAGAGCAAACTTTGCAAAGCACAATAAACAAGCTTTCACTGAGTTTACAGAGGAAAGAGTACGGTAAACAAGCTTTGAAAGTTTAGTGAAAAATAATAACACAATAGTAGCCATTTAGCCAAAAAAAATAGATATCTCTGCTATTCCTGGCAGAAGCAATTAACAAGAAGGGTGAATCAATAACAATCTCAGCTCAGAACATGATCCACACATGAATACAGTTGAAAAACACATCTAAATTACTTATGTATCATAAAGCTCAATCAAGCACATGCATATCTAACCATGTTCATTGCCATTAAACACCTTCCAAGTAGATGAAGGAAGATATACATATAAATAAAATAATCAACAATCAATGAATTGAGAAGCCAGATTTCTTGACGATGAATAAAAGAGAGAACAAATAAATTGAGCATGTTTAGCAACTGTATAATAAGCCTAAAATGAATATGAGCTTTGTATAGAGTATACACTAAAAAGAATTGTTAAAGCAGTACATCTTCTATTGAACACAACTTATTTTGGAACACCCATGCATATGACAAATATATCAGGTAAAAATAAACAAACTCTGCAGAGCACAATAAACAAGCTTCAAAGTTTCGGGAAAAAAAGCAAGGAAAGATAAGCAACGTACATATACTAAATGCTGATAAAATTAAAGCTAAAAGGATCTATTTTCACTGAGTTTACAGAGGAAAGAGTCCACAAATCAGATGCAAAAGTATGACCAGCAAAAATCAGAGCGCCTAACTATAATCACAAGTTCCAGAAATCAAGTTTTAGAAATCGTTTCCAAAAATCAAGTCAAGTCCCAGAAATCAGTTCCAGAAATCAAATCAAGTCTGACACTTGAAGATAAATGAAGTTTAGCTCTTTGATTTTGAAGTTCCAGAAATCAAGTCCCAGAAATCAGTTCCAGAAATCAAGTCCCAGAAATTATAATGCGAAAAATAGAAGAAGGGAAAAAGGGAAGAGAAAGCTCACCACAAATTACGAATCCCTTGAATGCTGTACTTCTGTTACTTCCTCCGGTAATGGCGACGGCGACAATCAAAGAAAAAACAGAGGAAGAAGAGGATCAAAGACAAGGCTCAGCAGTTCCACTCTCCCCTTCTCTCTCTTTCATCGCCGATTCGCTACTACACAGAGGAAGAAGAGGATCAAAGAACGAAGGGGAAGGGATGACAATGAATAGAAAGAATGGTTAGAAAATGGAAGATGTGAGTCACCTGAGTTCAAATCCGGTCCTGCATGCGTCAGCTGAGCCTTCCTCTGTCGTGAAACGTTGCCGGTGACTGCTAGCTATAACGAGAGAGAGACACGAAGAGAGTGAGGGGTTTTGAGGGAGCTTTGCGATCTATTTTGGGGGGAGCTGAGGGCGGGGTGGTAGGAGCTGAGGGTGCGAATCAGAAACTTTTCGGGGGTGTATTAGTGAGTGGATAAGAAACCACGTCACACTTAATTATGTGTGACGCGGTTTCTCAATTTTCTCAATGAAATCATGTCACATATAATATATGTGTGACATGGTTTCATTGAGAAACCACGTCACACATAATTACGTGTCACACATATATTGTATTTATGTGACGTTGTTTCTCCCTCTGCCTCCAACTTATTTACAAAAATGCCACTGCATTTTTTTCTATGTCAGTTTTTTGTTTAATTGACGTTAATTAGTGACATGGAAAGGGATTTTTGTAGTAGTGGAGGCCTAAGCCGGTGATGACCAATGTGACCGACAAGAAAGAAAGAAGACACCATGATGCCGCCGAAACAAAGGGAAACATTGAACAAAACCTGATTATGCCTCAATCATAAACTTTTTAAAATCATTTTCCTTATCATTTGCCTCATTGTTTTCGCAATGCGCAATTTTTGGAACAAAATTGGGTGTGAGGGAGAAAGGAGGAGGAAATTTTGTTATTAGAGCTTGTTAACAGGGATGAAGAAGAGAAACGGTGTTAGATATGAGATGTTTAATTTATACACGTGTCAAATGCTTATGGGTGAACTGGATGAGCTTGATCTAATGCACTGGATATATGTTTTGTCCTTATTATTACACTACTACACAAAATACCTATGGTGGCGCTACAAAAGCAGTGCCTTTTACTATAAGTGTCGGGATATGCATTTGTTGATTACTTTTTCTTTAAATTTTGAATGCCTATCCTGGCGCTTTTTTAAATAAGCACCGGGATAGGCATTTGTTTATTTATTTATTATTTTAAAAATTTTTGAGGGCCTAATAAGCACCAGACCTTTAAAATTAAAAAAAAAGACCTGTCCAAGTACTTATTTAAACAAGCACCGGGATATGCATTAAATTTTTCTCATTTCTCTCTCTCTTTCCTTCGGCTCGTTCTTAGATGTCAAACCCGTACCCCCACTCATCTCCATTCTCTCCTCTCTTCAACCGATCCGGCCACCGTGTCCACCATCTCCATTGTCTTCCCTCTTCTCCATCACTCAGCATCCTTAGCTTGATTCGGGCTAGGAATGAAAAAGACGAGGTTCGATCCAAGATGTGGAGTTTTGAAAATCTTCCTTTGGGACTTTCCTGCATAGAGGAAGATAGAGAGAGAATATGATTTTGATGACATAGATTTTACAAAATCTTTCTCTACTTTCTCTCTAATCTCATTTGTTGAAGCTGTGCCTACGACCAGAGAATTCCCTATCCAATTTCTTCAGGAAACCCTTGAATGACGAACCCTTTCTACATCCCTATCGCCATTTCTATCTTCTGTAAGAGGCGACTTTGATCGCTTTCCTCTCCTCCTCGCATCGGAGATCTTTGAAATGCCCAAATAGAATAGAGATTATGCAAAATCTATGTTTTATTGTTGTGAATCAAATCAAAATCTTGGATCTTTCAGCACTATGACACTTCATCAACTCTTCATGACTTGGGTAGATCTCGTACGATTTCCATTGATTTACCTCAACAACGGAAATCAAGAACCGAAGTTCCTAATGACTCATGTAGATCTTGTATGATTTCCATTGATTATTTTCTCTATATTTTAATTGTTGATTATGGAGGTTAACCATTGGGTTAACTTTATGTATGTTTCAGATTCTTGAAGCTCCTAATGATGAAGAGGTTTCTCTTCTCCTGGAGATCTTTCGGTAAGTCACCTAGCCTTTGCGTTTTCTGAATACATGATTGTGATATGAAATATGCTACGTGTCTGTGGTATTGTACTTACTTGACATTGTTATACATACCATATTTGGTTCCATAGCTTTTAATGCATATATCATTGGATTCCATTGACTACTCTTTAATCTTAAACCCCTGGCTGCATGTTTCATTAACTTATATGTATTTATCTTGCTTGTGAATATAATGTTTTTTGTAGATCTGATGAAGACAAGTTTCTGTGTAGATTTTTTGTGATTGGTGATTTGAGCTTGGTGAGAGGTAACCATTTTCCACTTGTTATGCATGCTTGTATGATGTTAGTGATTGGATTTGAAAGTACATGGGCTATTTAAATGCCCTTGACTATGATTTGAACTATGAGATTATTTTTGGTAAAACTTGGGTTTTAAACTTGTCTTATGGGACTTAACTTTATTGTGAAATGATGTGTTAACTATTATGAATAATTGAAATTGTGAATTGTGACATTGACAATTTATGAAATAAATATGAGTAGATCAGTCACTGTTTAATGTTTAAAGCTCTTTTGCATTGACATGTGAGAGGGTGATGGAGGTTGATTTGATGGGAGGTTAACCATAGAGGATATAAGGGGGTGTAATATATTGTATACAAAAGAGGATTAAAGTGAAGGGCCTCCAGGTGTACACTGGTTGGCCCTCTGGCCCAAGGAGGGCGTTGACATCCCACTATGAGGATTTTGGCCGATTCATATCACTTGATCGATGAGCTTGTTCAGTTGACCTACCAGTCACATGGGTTAGTAATAGCACATGGGTTCAGTCAGAGGATATAAGATGTGGAGAAATAAAGGAGGACAGAGATTAAATCATTGTGCATTGATTATGTGTTAAATATGTGAATAAAGATTATGTTATTAAAATTGACATGTGCGATCATGTGACAATATGGGTATTATACATTTTTATAACTGTCCCACTTGACACCTCATGGGCACGTACTCGTATATTTAGTCAGTAGGACTGTTACTTATTGATGCTTGTCTCATCCCATTGATTTAACATTTTTCCAAGTGATAGAACTTGAGTGCAATAGGAAGGGAAGGTACCGGAAGCATGAGCTACTACTTCCAATTGTAGTACTTTTGCCCTTCTTGGTTTGTGTTTGATTTTTGTATATTGCCACGATAGAGCTTATCATGCATACTATGATTTGTTTGAATATAACTGAATACACTAAATACTTTTGATCAGCTATTGTTGGATTATATTTTGATAGAAGGCCGGAGGCCTTTAGTTTCTTTTAAAGTGTTTAGGCAAAATAATAGATCCACCTTCAAATTTAAACACTGATATGTTTTCGATCAGTAGATGAGATATTAATTTGGATATTTACAATGGGCTAGATGGAGAATTTTTATGTAAGAATTTGAAAGGTCAAGGGTCTTTTGCAGCTTTTTAAAGGATTTGTTTTTCCAACCATGTTAGCCAAATCGAGTCCTTTCTAATATGGTTTCATTAACTTGATTTAGTTAAGTTCTAATATCCATCACATTTTTTATGTGTTGGTTTGACTCTTATCTATCATGAATCATTGTTTAAAGATAAGCTTATTTCTTTTGACCATGATAGGTGTTTTGAATTGTAGGTTTAAGATTTTCTATCATGGTTAACTCATTTTAGCAACATATTTTTTAATAACCATGGTAGGGCTTATATTAATTAGTCAACTTTTTCTACCATAGTGTTTGTAAGTCGGTTAAAACCTTTTCTACTATGGTAGGGTTGTTAAATAGATTATTTTCATAATTACCAATTTAATTGTGGTTTGAAGAAAAGGATTTTATATTATTGGCCTCTGTGAACAAGGCATATGCAAAGGCGAGATACAAAAAAATGAGCAATACTTTTATATGTTTTCTCAGTGAACAAGGCGTTTACCAAAGCGAACAAACCTAGATAGAACACCGCTTTTATGTTTTTCACCTCAACAAACATGCCACTCACTGAATCAATCACACAAATCTATATATATATATATATCTATATATATATATTTATATATATGTATATATATGTTGTTGCCATGAGACAACAAAAAAATGTGAGATTTTGGAGAGGTAAGAAGAGGAAAATGGGGGAATCATCTAGGGTTTGTGATTTCAAAGCTTTTAAAGTATTTCTAAGCCCCTAAACCTTGAGTAGGTATTCCTACCTCTATTCTACCCATTTTCTCTTAGTTCTCTCAAATCTAAAAGTTTAAAAGTTAGGGCTTTTGAGGATTTTCAAAATGAGTGAGATTTTCACCAAATATTTTGGACTTAATACCATAATATGTGTAACATCCTAAGTTTTAAATCTAGTAAATTATGATAATGGACGATGATTAAGTGGATTAGTGAAGATTTTGAGGCTTATTGAAGTGATTTTGTGGTGACATTTGGGCTAATATCCAGAGTTAAGAAGTATAAAGTGTTGAATGGGTAATGAATTGTGGATTGTTGAGGGTTAGTTGTGAGTTGATAATCGTGTTTTAGTAGATTGATTTTATAATTTGTGAGGAATTTGATTGTGATTTGAGGCATGGGAAATTTAACTAAGAAGTTAATCAAAGATATAATTGTGAATAATGGAGTGGATTAAAGAATGAAAGAAGCAATAATATAGGCATTTCCATGATGAAGATCCTGTATCTGCCTCATTCACCGCAGTGAAAGAGTCAATCCTTTCTATGATTCTCTACCTCGTTCACCGTGGTGAACGCTGTATGTTTTTAAACCAGAAACAAAAAGAACATTTAAGTTCACGAGAGAGATAGAGAAGAGGTCGAGAGAGGACTTTGGGAACTCTGCAAGGGCTTGAATATTGGAGGTCTTGAGGTCATTTTGTAGCCACTACAACCTAGATAAACATTTCTCCTCTCATTCTTCTTCCTTTCTCTTTATTTTCTTCAAACTTTCAATGGCAAAATTTGGGGTTTTTGGGTGATTTCGAAATCTAACCATAGTTTCTTGATTCTTCCTACTTATAAACCTTTGAACCTATTCTAACTATCCTATCGATTTATTTTGTTGAAATTTGTTTTGGAATGGGATTTGGCCTTTCAAAGTTTTGAAATTCTAGGGTTTATGGGGATATTGAAAATTTAAGTGAAGTGCTAAGGTTTAAGGTTTCAAATAGGCTCAATGATGCTAGTAGATGATTTTAAATGGTTCGGCTGATTGAGTTTTGATCTAACATGATTTTTGGTTATTCAAAGTTTTGAAAAATTAGGGTTTGAATGGGATTTTGAGTTTGATGGTGTTTCTATGCAAGTTAATGATTCCAATGGACTTAGTGATGCTAATAGATGGTTTTGATTGGTGAGAACTAGGTTAACTGAAATTTATGATGTTTTAGTTAGACATATAGTTAATTTTGGTTAAGTTGGTGAATTGAGGTGTTAGTGATGATGGTGATATGGTGATAATTTATAATTATTGTGAATTTATGGCTGATTGATTGGAATTCTCATTGAGGCTTAGGATTTGGAATTTGACCTTTGAATGGAACATTTACTTAGTTGGATGAAATTGAGAACTTAGTTGGTCATGGGTTGAATTGAGGTTCATATATGATTTTGAGTGTGATGGGAGTTGTTTGGCATAATGGGACATTGAAATTTTATTAAATTTCCTAAAGTAACCAAATACGACTTAGGAGGGGATTTGAACTCTTACTGTGTTTTACCACTTGATTAAGTAATTAATCATGTATTGTGTGTTATAATTTTTTGTAGAGGATTGATTGGCCAAATTAAGCATGGGAAAATCTCACTTGTGGTAATCTTTAACTAGCATAAAGAGGTAACCACTTTTCGCGTGTCTTATGTGTATTTGTTGTGTTAGTAAGAGGTTTGCAAACTATTTACGCTCTTGTAGTTGATAAATATGCGATGTTGTATTGAGAGCTTATGAAATGCTTATTTTTATATCACTTGTCCTGTGGGATTCTTATGAACGAAATGCTATTGTTGTAGGTGATAATATTTTGAAAAGATATATTGATTTGAAATTGAGCATATCATATTTTTTTGGAACTATGAGGTGGCTAGATGCCATTTTTGAAAGATTATGATTATGGTTGCATATTGATTATGGTTGTGAATTGTTATTGTCATGGGATTCTTATGAACGAAGTACTATTGTTGTAGGTGAGTATCTTTTGAAGAAATATATTGATTTGCAATTGCGAATATCATGGTTTTTGGAACTATGAGGTTGCTATATGCTATTTTTAAAAGATTATGATTATGGCTACATATTGATTATTATTGTGAATTGTTGGTGCACCTTATGTTGGTTCTGCTCCTATCACATGGTAAGACCCTTGATGGCCCTCGTATGATTAAGGGCTAGTAATGGCTCTTAAATCTACTCTGTTGTGGTTATTTGACCTTGTGTTAAACCCTTATAGTAAGGAAATATTAAGCATGATTTACAAAAGGGTTTTGAAAATATATACATATGGTTTCAAGAATTTTTGGATTCAATATGAGATGATGATATCTAGCGTATCTATTGCATATTGTGAAATTATATGTATAGGTCCCACTTGACACCTTACTAGTATACACACACATACAAGGAAAGTTGGATTGTGAGTAACTGAGGCATCGATGTGGAGGGGTCAACTGACGCTCACTAAGGTGGTAGTGAGCTTAACCTTGGTTATTTTATAGAATTGCATATTTCCAAATACTTGAGCATTCTTTCATTTGCTTCCGCATTTTGTTTAACAATTTATTTCAGATGACTATTAGTTGGCTACATATATATACTGTTTGGGACCGGTGTGCTTTCCGGCAAGGCCTGAGGCCCTCTTTGTGATGATTGCCTGGTTATGAACTCACATGCATGTGACCCTATTGAGACAGAAGGCGTTGTTATGTTTGATACGCTTTAATTGGAAAGATGTGGATTACGGAAGTGGTTTGATTTGAATGAGTATGGTTGTCTCATTGGTAAAGTCATTCTTGTGAAATTGAGTACTTGATGGGAAATTTTTATGGTTGATTTGATTATATTTATGAATGGATGAAGAAACTTGTAAATGTTTTTCAAAAGAAATGCCATTATGTTCCAAGTGTAAGTTCTATTTTAATTACCATGTTAAATTAGCCTTTTTCTAACATGTAAACTTGGAAAGATTTAAGAAAAGCTATAAATAACTATGTTAGATAGGATAGTCCTTTCTCTAACATAGTTAGCTTAGCTATTTTTGTTTGAATTTTTAATAACTATATAAGCCAAATCTTTTTCTAACATAGTTAAAATTTCTGTTTTGTGTTATATTTTTAAAAGCTCTCAATTTCGTATTTAAGTAAAATTGTATATCCATGTTAGGCAATTTATTCCTAACATGGATTACATTTGAAATAGTGGATCGTATCCAACTACCCATTATAGCCTTTCTAATAAAATCCTTTTCTATCATGGATATACATTTATACGGTGAGTTGAAATATTTTTCTAACCATGATAGCCTTAAAATGTGATTTAGTCAATGTTTTTCCTATCATAGTTAGACATGTAACCACTATTTAGAAAAATGGTTTTAATATACAGATCGATGATTTAAGTTATCTTCTTTTATTTTTTTGCCAGGTGAGTTATCTTCTTTTAACTATGATAGGCATGTCATTTTCTATCATAGTTATGATTTATATACTAAGTCGAACTTTAGTAATCATGTTAGAATTTTCCCTTTCTAACATGGTTTATGTTGTGAAAATAGTAAGACAATTCTTATTATCCATGATAGAGTTTTAATTGAGTTTGCAATGCTTTTTCTATCATGGATTATCTATTTTGAAATGAGTTAAACTTTTCTAACAATGATAGACCTTTTTCACATTTAGTAATTGTCTTTTCTATCATAATTAGCATAACCCTCGTATTTGAATATTAATTAAGACTTATTTTGTAACTTAGTTTCCAAATTTAAGATGATTCTTTAATAATGATAGATCATTTACTATCATAGGTAGGATTTCAAGTGACGAGATTCTTTCCATCAACTACGATAAGCTTTTGTGTTTAGTATTTTCTTTTCCTATCGAAATCAGTATTTATTGAGATGGTTGAATATTTAACAACTATGATACACACGTTGCTATAAAAATCATGTTAGCCATGTTCTTTTCTAACATGGTTTATTTCACAAAGTATTTATAAAGTTTCTTTTATCCATGATAGACCTTATAACTTGTGTTCTTTTTCTATCATGGGTAACTTAGTTTCCAAAATCCAAGATGATTCTTTAATAATGATAGATCATCTACTATCATAGTTAGGATTTCAAGTGACTAGAGTCTTTCCTTAACTATGATAGGCTTTTGTGTTTAGTATTTCCTTTTCCTATTGAAATCAGTATTTATTGAGATTGTTGAATATTTAACAACTATGATACAACCTTTGCTATAAAAATCATGTTAGCCAAGTTCTTTTCTAACATGATTTATTTCACAAAGTATTTACAAAGTTTCTTTTATCCATGATAGACCTTTACTATCTTATAACTTGTGTTCTTTTTCTATCATGGGTAACTTAGTTTCCAAATTCCAAGATGATTCTTTAATAATGATAGACCATTTACTATCATAGTTAGGATTTCAAGTGACTAGAGTCTTTCCTTTAACTACGATAGGCTTGTCTGTTTAGTATTTCCTTTTCCTATTGAAATCAGTATTTATTGAGATGGTTGATCTTTAATAACTATGATAGGCCTTTTGCTATCATAGTTATGTTTTCCAAAAGTGTGTTGAATTCTTTTTCTAACTACGATAGTTCATTTCGTTTTAGTAATCTCTTTTTCTATCATAATTAGTATCTCGTTGGTTAAATGCTAAGTGGTTTTGTTGTTTCAAATTTATTACTTGGAAGGATTTTGTAAAATGGATGGCCAGTTAGCTTAACTATTCCAAGAAGGACAAGCTGATTGGATTAGTTGTCCTCTAAAAGGATATACTTGGGTGGGTTTCTAGTTCATTCCTTTTTATAGATAATATGTCTATAAGACTTGAGTTGTACTTTTCTCAACTAAGGGAGATAGACGTAGGGTTTTGCTTAATTTATAATTCTTCATGTGAATAGACATGTTTAAGTTATATGAATTACAATGGTGTGAAGAGATGTGCATATAATATGTGATGTACAAATATCTCTCTTGACATCTCTACCGCACATACTTGCATGTAGCGTAACTAGGACTATATGTTACTAAGACATTGCCTCATCCCATTGCTCAAATGATTTTGCATACCGCCGGGGAGAGCTCCAGAGGCATAGATATCCAAGACATCTCATGTAGCCCCTGGTAGTTATTTTATGCTCATTAGTGTATATTGCCATTGTAACACCTACTTCTAGGACTCATTCCCAAGCCTAATAATCTTTGGAAATCATATTCAAGCTCATATGGGACTTAGAACATCAAAACCACAACTTTTAAAACTTTTCTTTATTTCTGGAAAAATGCTGAAAATGCGGAACTTTTCCAGCAACTTTGAAACATCATAACTAATTGTAGAAAAATGGTTTTGACTTGGTTCAAGTCTCAAATTAAAGCTTGAAGAGTCCTCTTTCTGGGAAAAATATCAAACATAATATGCATCAACCTAGGTGATACAGATATTTGATTTTCCCAACCTGCCTTTGTTTTCACGCCCAGAAATATTGGCCTTCTTGCGTGATTTTTAGCTTGAGCTACATAACTCCGATTTACTTCGTTTTTGGGTTTCCAGAAAGCCCTACATGTCTATTATTGTACATAAAAATTCCAAAGCTAAAGGAATTCATCTTCTATCTCGAATAATATCAACATTAGACATTGCACAGAATGGAACCCAGAAAACAGCATTTCATTTGCGTGAATTAAAACTTGTTCTTAATGGCCAAGAATGACCATATACATACATAAATCCAAAAGGATAACATAATAACAGCATAATTAAAAGCATCCCAACAATATTACAGATTTATCATGAGTTCAAAGATGCATAACAAAAACAAGAACATTGAATTCTTCATCTTGACTAGGCTAGCTTCTTCTCTTTCTCCTTTGATGAACTTGCTCCTAAAATGGTTTAGATTTGGGGGGGTGAGATTTTGGGGAAAATCTCAGCAGCACAATACTCAACAAACAACCATGCAAGTTTAACATTGGACAAGATATGGCAATACCAATAACTTATACATGTGAGCATTTATGTTCTTAAATAATAACATATGGCCATAGCATTATAAGAAACACATAATCACTTCAAACATGATTCATCAAGGCAGCCAAATACCACATCACAATATTGAAACAATGCTGGAAATGTAAGAGAGTAAGCACTACCTTAAAGCTTTACAACTTCTCTTGGAGTCCTAACCTTCAAGGCTTCTCAAGAACACTCAAGAACACTCAAAAATACTCAAGAACACTCAAGAACACTCCTCTTTCTCTCACTTTCTTTGGGGCTACGAATTTTGGTGTGTAGAATGGAATGGAAGAGGTCTTATTTATAGGGGAAATGAGGGCAAGGATCAAGCCACTTCACCTAATGCTCCACCTAATTTCTTTACCTAATGCTCATGCCTTCCTTTCTTTACCTAATGCTCATACCTTCCTTTCTATACCTTCCTTTCTTTACCTAATGCTCTTACCTTCCTTTCTTTACCTAATGCTCTTACCTTCCTTTCTTTACCTAATGTTCATACCTTCCTTTCTTTACCTAATGTTCATACCTTCCTTTCTTTACCTAATGTTCTTACCTTCCTTTCTTTACCTAATGTTCATACCTTCCTTTCTTTACCTAATGGTCTACTTGTGGCTAATTGGGAAAGGAAGAGAGACTTCTTTCTCCTATCATGCATAAGTCATGATGACATTACTCACAAGAATTTCCACTTATGATTTTCTTATTTCTTTCTAATATAATTTTATGCTTACACATATACAATTCCTTTTTATTTATTATTTGCAACATAATTCCTCCCTTTTTCATGGGCTAAGGTCTTTATCTAGTCCATTTTCTAAGCCCAACATAAGCTCCACAAGGGAAAGTTACTACTTCTCATGGGCTAAGGTGTAACACTCCTTCTAAGCAAATAATACCATGAAAAATTCTACTAAATTATTATAAATTCTTCTCAATGATTTATGAGAATTTATAAGGAAGATTATCAACAAATATTTAAACTTCATCATGCTTTAAACTAATGCCTATGAAATGTAATTTCCAAGCTAATAAAAATTGGGACGTTACATTTCTACCCTCCTAAAAAAATTTCGTCCTCGAAATTTAACACATACCTTAACTAAATATCTCGGGATATTTTTCTTTCATAGCATCTTCCATTTCCCACGTAGCTTCTTCAGCGGATGACCCTTTCCAGACAACCTTGACTAGCGGAATGCTCTTATTCCTCAGCTGCTTGACCTTGGAATCTATGATTCGCTCAGGTCTTACTTCAAAAGACAAGTTGTCTCGGAGAGCAATGTCCTCATATTCTATGACATGTGCTGGATCCGGCTGATACTTCTTTATTTGGGAGACATGAAAGACATCATGAATCTTGCTTAAATTAGGAGGTAAGGCTATTTTATAAGCTACAGGACCAACCTTTGAAAGAATTTGGAATGGTCCTATATACTTAGGACTTAGCTTCCTTGACTTAAGAACTCTACCTATACCGGTCGTGGGAGATACCTTTAGAAAAACATGATCCCCGACTTCAAACTCTAATGGCCTTCTTCTTTTGTCTGCATAACTCTTCTGCCTGCTTTGTGCTGCTTGAAGCTTTTGCTTGATCATCTCAATCTGCTGAGAAGTTCTGTCTACCAATTCAGGGCCTAACATACTCCTTTCTTTCAACTCTGTCCAACAAAGTGGAGATCTACACTTTCTACCGTAGAGTGCCTCATATGGAGCCATCTGAATGCTCGCATGGTAGCTATTATTGTAAGCAAACTCTATCAGAGGTAAGTGTGAATCCCAGCTGCCCTTAAGCTCCAACACGCACGATCGCAACATATCTTCTAGCGTTTGAATGGTTCGCTCCGTTTGACCGTCGGTCTGCGGGTGATATGCCGTGCTAAACCTTAACCTTGTACCCATCGCCTTCTGCAATGATGTCCAAAATCCAGATGTAAATCTCGGATCTCTGTCTGATACGATACTCATCGGCACCCCATGCAATCTAACGACCTCCTTTACATACAACTCTGCTAGCTTATCTAAGGTATGGGTTGCTTTGATCGGCAAAAAGTGAGCTGACTTGGTTAGTCGGTCCACTATTACCCATATAGCATTACTTCCTGAAGGCACTACAGGTAATCCCATAACAAAGTCCATAGATATGCTTTCCCATTTCCATTCTGGGATATCCAAAGATTGCAAAGTTCCTGCCGGCTTCTGATGCTCTATCTTTACCTTCTGGCACGTCAAACACTGAGCAACGTACTGAGTTACTTCCCTCTTCATGCCAGGCCACCAAAACATTCCTTTGAGCTCCTGGTACATCTTAGTGATACCTGGATGAATGGTATACTTGCTCTTGTGCGCTTCATCAAGAATCTTCTTCCGAAGTTCAGGCTTTGGAGGAATATAAATCCTCTTCTGAAACCTTACTATACCATCATCTGAGATTTCGAATCCTGGTGCGTCTTCATTCTTCAATTTACTCTTCATTGTCTCTGCATAAGGGTCTTGAAGTTGCGCTTCCTTGATTTGATCTCCTAACTCCCATCCTATGCGCGTTTCTACTATTCTCATACTCTTAACTTGCACGCTATAGGTTAGGTTAAAATCTCTAAACTTCTCTAGCAACTCTTGCTCTTTGATCATCAAGCTGGAAGCTTGAATAACCTTCCTACTAAGGGCATCAGCTACTACGTTTGCTTTCCCTGGATGATACTTCAACGTATACTCATAATCCTTGAGAAGCTCCATCCATCTTCTTTGCCTCATGTTCAACTCCTTTTGATCGGATAGATACTTGAGACTCTTGTGGTCACAGAATATCTCTACGGGAACTCCGTATAGATAATGCCTCCATATTTTGAGAGCGTACACTACTGCTGCTAACTCCAAGTCATGCGTAGGGTAGTTCTCCTCATGAGTCTTCAGCTGTCGAGAGGCATACGCTACAACCTTTCCTTGCTGCATCAATACACAGCCCAATCCGTGCTTGCTAGCATCACTATAGATCACATAGGACTGAGATGGATCTGGGATAGTGAGTACTGGTGTTGAGGTTAGCCTTCTCTTCAGCTCCTGGAAGCTCTGCTCACACTTCTCGTCCCACAAGAATGGCTGGTTCTTTCTTGTAAGCTTCGTCATTGGCAAGGCAATTCGAGAAAAGTCTTGAATAAACCTTCTGTAGTAACCCGCTAAACCAAGGAAACTTCTGATCTCTGTCACTGTCTTCGGTCTCTCCCATTCTAGGACTGCTTCTACCTTACTAGGATCTACTGCGACTCCATCTTGAGAGATCACATGTCCTAAGAATCTGACCTCTGTGAGCCAAAACTCACATTTACTAAGTTTAGCGAACAACTTCTTCTCTCTCAGAATGCTTAAGACAATTCTCAAGTGCCTTTCGTGCTCCTCGGCTGATTTGGAGTAGACTAGGATATCGTCAATGAAGACTACAACAAACTGATCCAAATGCTGCCTGAAGATCCTATTCATGTAATCCATGAATATAGCAGGTGCGTTGGTCAATCCAAATGGCATCACTAGGAACTCATAATGCCCATATCTTGTTCTGAATGCCGTCTTAGGAATATCTTCAGCTTTCACTCTTAACTGATGATATCCTGATCTAAGATCTATCTTGGAGAAAATCTTAGCACCGGCTAATTGATCCAATAAATCATCTATTATTGGCAAGGGATACTTATTCTTAATTGTCACTTTATTAAGCTCCCTATAATCTATGCACAATCTAAGGCTCCCATCCTTCTTCTTAACAAATAGCACTGGAGCACCCCAAGGGGATACGCTTGGCCTGATCAAACCCCTGTCCAGCAGCTCTTCGATTTGCGCTTTCAGCTCAGCCATCTCGCTTGGAGCCATCCGATAAGGTGCCTTTGATATTGGCCTTGCTCCTGGCACAATATCGATTGTGAACTCTAATTCCCGTTGAGGCGGAATTCCGCTTATCTCCTTAGGGAAAATGTCAGGAAATTCCCTTATCACAGGGACATCTTCAATCTTCTCTTCTTCATCTACTTGTACTGAGAAAAATACTATGAATCCTTGGCATCGTCCTTCTAAACATCCCTCTGTCCTTGAGGTAGTTATGAAATTTAACTTAATCTTGCTAGGATTCTCTATCTTACGAGGGGGAGTGATGATTGTCTTATTCTTACAATCAAGGAGTATACTATTCGTAGCCATCCAGTTCAATCCAATGACTACATCTATGTCAGGGAATGGCAGGCATATTAAGTCTAGTGTGCTACTGCAGTGTTTGTACTGGACTATGCATCCTAGGCAAACACAGGAGGTCCTAACCTTTGCTTCTGTTGGCGTGGTAACATTTAAGTCATAAGGCAGTCTACAAATTTCTAGACCTAGTCTCCAAGCACAATCATATGATATGAACGAATGACTAGCACCCGAATCAAACAATGCATTTACAAGGAATTGATTTATCTTGATCATACCTTGTATCATCTCTGGCGACTGGAGAGCTTCATTATGGGTTAATGCATAAACCCTTCCTTGAACTTGAGGTCTAGAGCTGCCTTCCTCCTGATTGCACTCTCTTGCATAATGTCCAGGCTTACCACACTTGTAGCAGACATTCTTCCCAGCTAAACATGGTCTGTCACCATGGTTCTTGCCACACTGACTGCATCCCGAAACTATTGGACCCTTGTGTCCATTAGTTCCTCCTTGATGGCCTGACTTCTTAAACTTCTTACTCCAAGGCTTCTTTCCTTTCTTCCAATTGGAAGTTCCCTCCTCAGCTTGCTTGCCCATCTTCGAGTGCTCCTGACTTGCTCCTTGATGATTCAAGCTATACTCAGTAATCCTACAAACCTCAACTAGCTTGTTAAAGGTTCGTATCTGCATTAGGGCAACTCTCTCTTTCATAACCGAAGTTAATCCTCTTTCCAGCTTCTCTGTATTCCACCTTTCATCATCAACTTGCTGCAGATAAGTTGAATACCTTGACAGACTAATATGCTTGGCCAAGTACTCATCAAATGGCTCGCTATTTCCTTGACAAAGCATGAGGAATTCTGCTTCCTTTTGATCCCGAACAGACCTTGGAAAATACTTCTCATTGAATTGCTCCATGAACACTTCCCAAGTGATGGCAATTCCTCTTGCTCTCAGGATCATCTCCGTATTCCTCCACCAGCGATCAGCTTCTTTTTCCAACTTGAAAATTGCCATTTGAGCTCTTATCTCTGAACTACAGTTTAAGACTTTGAAAATCTTCTCAAGTCTCATGACCCAGTCTTCAGCATTTTGAACATTGAATGTTCCGTCAAATGATGGCGGATGATGCTTGCAAAACTTTGCAATAAGCTGGCCTTCTTGATTAACTATGATCTCAGGCTGTTGAATTCCATTGGCACCATGCTCTCGCTCTTGCCTTTCTCTTGCCAGGTCCTCTTGCAGCTGCTCAATCAATCTCTGCTGTTGATCTAAGCGATTCAACATTATTTCCATAGGGTCATTTGGAGGCCTCTCATCGTTTCCACGATCCCTATGGTTCGGTGTTCTCCTAGTATTCACCATCTCTTAACTCTTAAGGGGTTGATTATCTGCGTAGAGGAATTATTTTTCTTAGCACAAATTTTAAACATAACTTCTCTTAAACATATTCTTTAAACATAACTTTTGGCAAATAAGAAAGGAACTTTTCATTTCATCATACTACCTAAGATTAAGACTAACTAGCTTGGTACTACCATATTAAATTGGACACTATCCTCTCCTGGATCACATTCTTTGATCGGCTTTGAAGATGATGCCTCCTTATCATTCTCCAATGAGGGGACTTTCCAAAAATTCTTTAACTTACAAGCTAGCATCTCAACTCCCATTGGCTCTTTCTTCCTCCTCTTCAAGCTCATACTCTATGGGGTCCTCTTCTTCTTCTTCTGGAAGCATATAACCAAGTCCAGCATTCATCCTTGTCCATTCTTCGACAGTTGGGAGTGCTTCCCTCCTTTCATTGAGAGCTACTATGGGCGATCATCCTTCTAGAGATAGGTTCGGGCCTCTTTCTTCTTGAGAGCTTGCTTTTCCGCTTAATGGGTCAAGCCTCTGCCCATAACCTGCCCTTATCATGGCTTCTTGAGTTACTCTAGGAATCATGCGTCTTTGTTCAATTAAAGACCTTGCATACGCCCAATCGTCATCTTCATCATTTCTTCTAATGCTCTCCCTTGAGTGAAGCTCTTGAGGCTACATCGTTTCCTCATCCTCAACCACCTAAACCTTGCCTAGCTCTAGCTTGGTTATGACTTCCAATTCCTTCCGGCCATGTCCTATGCGCCGATACTCTTCTAACCCTTTTTATGGATGGTCGGAATTGCTCTAGGTAGCCAACACTTTCTACCGAGTCATTTTCCGATTCATATCCTTGGGTTGAGCCAATATTACTTTCGGATGTCATATTTGATAATCCTGAAAGTATAACCCCAAAGCTTGCTATGAACTCTAGAGAATAATATGACTAAGTCACTTATTAAGGGTTCTAAGAGATATGTTCGATTTCTAAGTTTTCCAGAACCATTGCTCTTCTAAGTTTTCCAGAACCATTGCTCTGATACCAAAAAGTGTAACACCTACTTCTAGGACTCATTCCCAAGCCTAATAATCTTTGGAAATCATATTCAAGCTCATATGGGACTTAGAACATCAAAACCACAACTTTTAAAACTTTTCTTTATTTCTGGAAAAATGCTGAAAATGCGGAACTTTTCCAGCAACTTTGAAACATCATAACTAATTGTAGAAAAATGGTTTTGACTTGGTTCAAGTCTCAAATTAAAGCTTGAAGAGTCCTCTTTCTGGGAAAAATATCAAACATAATATGCATCAACCTAGGTGATACAGATATTTGATTTTCCCAACCTGCCTTTGTTTTCACGCCCAGAAATATTGGCCTTCTTGCGTGATTTTTAGCTTGAGCTACATAACTCCGATTTACTTCGTTTTTGGGTTTCCAGAAAGCCCTACATGTCTATTATTTTACATAAAAATTCCAAAGCTAAAGGAATTCATCTTCTATCTCGAATAATATCAACATTAGACATTGCACAGAATGGAACCCAGAAAACAGCATTTCATTTGCGTGAATTAAAACTTGTTCTTAATGGCCAAGAATGACCATATACATACATAAATCCAAAAGGATAACATAATAACAGCATAATTAAAAGCATCCCAACAATATTACAGATTTATCATGAGTTCAAAGATGCATAACAAAAACAAGAACATTGAATTCTTCATCTTGACTAGGCTAGCTTCTTCTCTTTCTCCTTTGATGAACTTGCTCCTAAAATGGTTTAGATTTGGGGGGGTGAGATTTTGGGGAAAATCTCAGCAGCACAATACTCAACAAACAACCATGCAAGTTTAACATTGGACAAGATATGGCAATACCAATAACTTATACATGTGAGCATTTATGTTCTTAAATAATAACATATGGCCATAGCATTATAAGAAACACATAATCACTTCAAACATGATTCATCAAGGCAGCCAAATACCACATCACAATATTGAAACAATGCTGGAAATGTAAGAGAGTAAGCACTACCTTAAAGCTTTACAACTTCTCTTGGAGTCCTAACCTTCAAGGCTTCTCAAGAACACTCAAGAACACTCAAAAATACTCAAGAACACTCAAGAACACTCCTCTTTCTCTCACTTTCTTTGGGGCTACGAATTTTGGTGTGTAGAATGGAATGGAAGAGGTCTTATTTATAGGGGAAATGAGGGCAAGGATCAAGCCACTTCACCTAATGCTCCACCTAATTTCTTTACCTAATGCTCATACCTTCCTTTCTTTACCTAATGCTCATACCTTCCTTTCTATACCTTCCTTTCTTTACCTAATGCTCTTACCTTCCTTTCTTTACCTAATGCTCATACCTTCCTTTCTTTACCTAATGCTCTTACCTTCCTTTCTTTACCTAATGTTCATACCTTCCTTTCTTTACCTAATGTTCATACCTTCCTTTCTTTACCTAATGTTCTTACCTTCCTTTCTTTACCTAATGTTCTTACCTTCCTTTCTTTACCTAATGTTCATACCTTCCTTTCTTTACCTAATGGTCTACTTGTGGCTAATTGGGAAAGGAAGAGAGACTTCTTTCTCCTATCATGCATAAGTCATGATGACATTACTCACAAGAATTTCCACTTATGATTTTCTTATTTCTTTCTAATATAATTTTATGCTTACACATATACAATTCCTTTTTATTTATTATTTGCAACATAATTCCTCCCTTTTTCATGGGCTAAGGTCTTTATCTAGTCCATTTTCTAAGCCCAACATAAGCTCCACAAGGGAAAGTTACTACTTCTCATGGGCTAAGGTGTAACACTCCTTCTAAGCAAATAATACCATGAAAAATTCTACTAAATTATTATAAATTCTTCTCAATGATTTATGAGAATTTATAAGGAAGATTATCAACAAATATTTAAACTTCATCATGCTTTAAACTAATGCCTATGAAATGTAATTTCCAAGCTAATAAAAATTGGGACGTTACAGCCATACTTGTAAGGCTCATGCATTCAATACATTTTAATTTAATTATAGCTGATGATAAATTCCAACATAGGCTATAAGCCTTAAGATTTATTGATTTTTTAAATTGTGGATCCACCAATATACTCACATGATTAAATATCATGGATAAACTACTTAGTTTTTACATGATAGAAAATGAAATTTCTAAACTTGGAAAGCTATCATGGATAAAAAAAACCTTTCGAAACCTTTTCACAATTTAGCCATGTTAGAAGAAGGATCAAATCCCCTAACATGGTTATTAAGAATGAACTACATCTTTTTACAACATTGGTCAAACATTTGAGCCTTGAGAATACAAAAAGAATGTTTTTAGTAAATTTTTATGACTGAGTGTAACATCCTAAAATTTTAAAATATAAAGAGTATGTTGTAAATTTATCCTTAAAAGGTATATGATGATTTAGTAGAAAACTCTATATTGAAGAATTAATTATTACACATTTATGAAATTCAAAATTATTAAAAAAAAATATTAGATAAAATTCCTCACGAAATAATCATATTAAATGTGTGTATATGGTGTTCCTATGTACAGTATATAAAGGAGGATCAAGAAGAATTTTAGTAAGTTAATAAATATGAAGAACTAATGTAGCCCAACTAGAAAAGTCCAACAGTAAAATGCCCAATTGTTTAACCCTACCTGGTCCCCTTATAAAAATTCTCTTTGTTATTACTTCCACACACTTTGCCGCCTCCTTAGCTTGAACCATCAGGTACACCCCTTCTGTTTCATTCTCTTTTGCATTGATCTTCAATCTTTTTACTGCAGAATTTTTGTTAGTATTTTCATATTCATCATTTTTCCTTCTTCACATATGATCGTGTGGTCTTTTCAACTCCTCTTTATCATTTTTTTACCATACTCCCATACTTCTCTCATGCACCCACATGTTTTTTGTCCTTGTGTGAACCCTTAAATATATATATATATATATATATATAGCATTCCCTTCTTGCTCTTGATTAGGGATTGTATGCATATTTACTCACATAATAAAATATCCTATTTAAATCTTTATGTCTATATATATATATATATATATATATATATGAAACATTCTTTGCCTACCGTGCGGGTATAAAAGTTTATGTTTGTATAATAGTAATAAAGCCTATATGTATTTTCTTTACGTCTTGCTTCAAGGATTTTTCCTACCTCTTCTTTAAGTGCCCTCATTGCAACATACAAATATAAGCACTTCAATGAATTTGGAATCTCATATTTAAATCTTTTACCTTAAAGATAAATAATTTCTTCATTAAAAAGAAATATTGATTTATATAACTTATATATATATTTATATACTGAGTCAGGTATATTTATATAACTTGTGTGTATTATTGATTGTTTTAGGTTAATTATGTCTCTAGAGTAAATCTGAGTCATATATTTATAAATATTTTATGTTAATGACTTTGTAGACTCTCAATGAAAGCTTTGAAGTAATCTTCCTTGTCATTATATATATATATATATTTATATATATATATATATAAATGGTAGCAGCAACAGGTAACTCTGAAAGTTTCTTTCATATGCTTATAGATTATGTGTAGTTTTATTTTAATTAATTATCACAAAATAATAAGCTTATTTTTTTCAAGCATGCTTGCTTTCTATCTATTTTGTAATTAAAAAATAACTTTTTTATTTCTCTTCAAGCATGCTTGAGTACACTTTGATTATATTTGGATTGATAATTATTTATGGCGAAATTATGATTGCATTTGCATCCATGATGGGTTAAGTTTAGCAGAGGAGTTGTGTGATATATATTTTACCATGTGTTAAGCCATTACTCGGTGCACAGTGGATGGCACTTGTTAGGGCCCCTCCTTCCATGTTTTCCTTTGGCCGGGATTGCATTGGAATTGTGGGACATATGACACCTCCTTAGTGTGATTCTTTAAGGAAGGGAGCCATAGTACGGACTTGAGCTTTGTACCTTTGGCTGGGTACACCTCAAGTACTGGTGAGCTTGAGACAATTCAATTATATGAATTAGTTCTCTATTAGACAATGTGTGTTAGCCTATAGCTCCAGTCAGCGGAATAAGGGTGGACGGTGATATAAGGAGTTGCATATTGCACATTATATTTATTTATGAGTACGACTCGTTGACAATTTAAATGAATGTTTTCCCTATGTTTGAGAGTATTTAATATGTATTTGAAAACCATGAGTTGTACGAAGAACTACATGTATATAATTGGTTAAGTTAGAATTATACGTGATTTGCTTGTGTATGTTAGGATTTTTCAGTAGTTACTGAGATGTCGATCTCATCCTATTATTAACATTTTTCAGGTGAATGATGTAATAGGAAGAAAGGGAAGACACTTGAGGAGTGAGCCTAGAAGGCTCCATTGTGCTCATTGAGCACAGTCTTGCCACTTTATATTAAATTGTCGTGACACTAATATTATTTTTATGTTATGAAATCTTTTAGTTAGTGAATGATTTGATAAACTATTGTGGTTGTTTTCTATTAATTGGGGTAGATGCTCTTTTATTATGTTACTCTTTCTCTACCCTGATTAGCTTTTTAAAATGTTTTTTTTTTTTTGGAACTATTTTACCATGGTAGATCATTTTCTACCATGCTAATGTATTAAATGTTTTGAAGTATATAGTTATTTCCTAAATAACCATGGTTAGCTCTTGAGAAAAACAAGATTTACTCTTTTCCACTATGGTAGAGTCTTAAATCGGGTCCATTCTTTTCTACCATAGTAGGTTATATTGATATGACCAATATCTCTAATTGGCTTTTAAATTTTCTACCATGGTGAATTTTATTTTTTTATTTTTAATTTCTTTATTACCATGGTAGAGTATAAAAAAAATTTTAAGGTGGTTTTAGAAGAGGGTGTTACACTGGGCTTATGGTTAGATATTGTATTCTGAGTTTATAGTTAGATATTGTATTCTCAAGGCCCAGATATTTGACCAATGTTGTAAATAGATGTGATTCATTCTTAATAACCATGTAAGGAGATTTGATCCTTTTTCTAACATGGCTAAGTTGTGAAAAGGTTTTGAAAGGTTTTCTTTATCCATGATAGCTTTCCAAGTTTAGAAATTTCATTTTCTATCATGGATAAACTAAATAATTATGTAGTTTCGCTTCTCTTAATCAGGATAGTAAATTTAATGATTTAGCAAAGAGTTTTTCTATCATGGTTAGCTAGCAAAGTGGAAGGTGTTTTAGAAAGGATTTGATTTAAAATTTTCTATCATGGATAGTTTAAGTTGTGATTTGAAAATAAATTGTGGTTATATAAAGTTAATTGGGAAGTGAAAGATTTGACAGCTCTAACCATCGAAAATTAGGCACTTGTTCATGAAGAGTTATACACTTGTTCAAGAAGAGTGACACACTTGCAAATGAGATATATGTCCATTTGCAAGTGACTAACTATTTATGAACAAATGTATAATTCCTAATGGTTGGATCTTTTATCAGCTAGTCTCCGGGGGGCGCTCGCTGTTTTGTGGAGCTCTTGTGATGGATCATCAGAGCTTTAGTGATGATTGAACCTCTTTATAAAAAAATATGGTATGGGAATTATTGCATTTTCCCACAAAACATAATTTCATTTTGGTCTATCGGGGTGTAACGAAGTTTCAAAATCTTTTAAGGGATAGTTGACATAAATCTCGTCTTTTAGTGGTTAAATGAAATTCTCCCAAATAGTATTCCCCCATAATTAGTCATGTGATATGGCCCAAACTTGCATGGGCTCAATTGGTTATTAGCTCAGATCTCAAGTATACGGTATTAATTAATAGGTAGTTTTATGGTTATTCATAATATTGGTTACAATTAAATAAGGGTCGAGATGAAAAAATATATGTGATATTTCTTAAAGTGTGTCCAACATCAAATGCTTCCTTGAAGGGCAAAAATAAGGGAAAATTTTATTTTACCCCCATAATAAGGAATTAATCTCATATTTCCCCCAAAACATTCTGAAATTTCACTGCACCCCCAAGGGACAAAAGTGAAATTAAATGTTTCAGCTAAAAGACCAAAATGTCCTTATTGAAAGAAGTACAAACGTTTTGGAAATTTCTCATATGTGTCTTGGAAATTCTCCATATGTGTCTAGGAAATTTTTCATATGTGTCTTGGAAATATAGTTGTGAAATTTTGGATGTTTTAGTGTTGGATTCCATGATTTTTGAGACTTGAAAATACTCACATTGATGTTGAAAATAAGCACAAATGTTTTGAAAAGTTCCCTCATATGCGTCTTGGAAATTTCCCATAAATGTCTTAGAAATTCTTCATATGTGTCTTGGAAATATAGTTGTGAAATTTTGGATCTTTTAGTGTTGGATTCCATGAATTTTGAGACTTGAAAATACTTACATTGATGTTGAAAATAAGCACAAATGTTTTGAAAAGTTCCCTCATATGCGTCTTGGAAATTTCCCATAAATGTCTTGGAAATTCTTCATATGTGTCTTGAAAATTCTTCATATGTTTCTTGGAAATCCAGTACAAAATTCAATAAGGACATTTTAGTCCTTTAACTGAAACATTTAATTTCACTTTAATCCCTTGGGGGTGCAGTGAAATTTCAGAATATTTTGGGGGGAATCTGAGATTAATTCCTTATTATGGGGGTAAACTAAAATTTTCCCTGTATGGATTGTTCGGATGAAACAGACAAAATTGAAAACAAATGGTTCGATCTATAATGTGTAGGCAAAATGATTTCATTTTTCTCATCTTTCTTTTTCTCCTTTCCCCCCTTCAAATCTCATATCCATCCTAAGAAAAAGATATATGGTTTAGTTTAATATTTTAAAAAAGGAAAATATTTACATCAAATTCTTTATAATTCTATCTTGTCAATTTATCCAATAATATCATATCACATTGTTATATGTCCTATTTTTTTTTCATGAGGGTTGTTAATTAAATGATAATATTTTCAAAATTGGATACATTGCTTTATGTGATTGGAGAATCTGACATATTGATAACGAAACTTATGTAATCACTGTATTCTATAAAATTATTGTTATAAATACAAGTGAGTAAATTTAAATTGCTAAATTTGATCTACACAATTCATAATTGCAATATAGTTAAAATAAAAAAAGTTTTATTTCATAAAATATTACTCCCTTTGTTCCTAAATATATGTCCTATTTGGAAGGTGAACTTGTTCCTAAATATAAGACCTCTTTATATTTTTTTCTCAACATTTTCCTAAATTATTTTTATTGATGATCCTAAAACATAAACAAGAGATGGTGGGAATAAAGATAGGTGATTAGGGTGTTTTGCTAATATCATATTATTTTAACTAACATAACTAATATATGGAAGAAGTATAATATTAATGAGAAGAAATATTAAATTTGAACCATTCATATATTTAACCAAGGTTTGAAAAATCGGACCGGCTATAGAATTGAGTGAGGCATTGGTTCAAGGGTTAATGGTTGGTCGGGGGTCAACTCGGGTCAAATCGGTCATATTAAATTAATATAATTTTATTAATAATAACAAATACAAAACATTAATTATCACTAATATCAAAATATACATATAGATAGGTACACATGATTCATTAACACATAAAAATTTTAATGTTTCAATGGAAATAAAAGAAAATGATCACATATAAAAATAAATATTCTTCTATAGTCTACCTACCAAAATACAAAATAAAAAGTAATAACAATTAAATAGTAAAATAACATTAAAATTAATCAACATTTTTTGGGTAAAATTAAACTACGTAATTATAACTGAAGAGCTTTTTTTTCACAATAAGTAAAGAGATTTTAATTTCTATCAATTATATTCTAAATATCTTACAAGAGGGCCCAGGCCCAAGAACTAAGAAAACCGAAATAGTAATCCCCTCTTATATTATGACTGTGCCGCATCTTCATCATCATCTATCCATCTAAGCTCTCGCTCCTGCATCTTCTCTCAATGTTTTCTATTCTGAAAAAACTGCCTGGATTCATCTTCTATTAATAATTTTTGACTCATATATAGTAAGTTTTTTTTTCACATCTCTTCTTGTCTATTCCCTTCTTCCTCTGTTTTCTACTTTTTCCTAGTAAGTCATATGCTTCCCCTACAATCCGGATCACATCAGAGGGGGAAAAATCGACTCGTCGGTGGGTTGGCCGAGCTAACACCGGGTTTGAGAATCTATCTCGGTTTTCACCGGGATAATTCTTCCCCCTGGTGAGGCGAACCAAACCGGATTGGTGTCCTGTTCAGCTGTTTTCTAGATGAACCAACCGGTCTGGTCCAATTTTTCAAACAATGTATTTAACATAGGGTAAAAGTCCAATTTTACCCCGGAAGTAATCCAGTAGGAGCTGATTTGCCCCGGAAGTAATAAATGGAGTTTATTTACCCCGTAAGTAACAAGAGCGGCGTGAAATTAGACTTTCGCCCAATAATAAAGGGAGCATTTAGTGTTAATACACGCCGTTTTTACTACTTTCGGGGTAAATAAACTCTATTTGTTAGGCAAATCAACTCCTATTGAGTTACTTCCGGGGCAAAATTGGACTTTTACCCATTTAACATAAGGTGGAGCCAAGATTATAAGAATAAAAAGAGTGAGAGAAAACTGTAACTAAATGAGTTTCTTAAAAATAAGTGGTACTTATTCTTTGACCAAAACAAGTAGTACCATCTGTGTTCATCTCTCTGTTCTTGAATATAAGAGCTAATTGATTTTATTAGAGATTATTAATCACTACAAAAAGTAGTATAATGCCAGCAAAATTTCGGATGGAATATTTGTCATAGCTAATTTCTGAGCGTATTTCTGAGCATTGATAAAATTTCCTATAGGAAAATTCTATCTCAATTGGAAATTATATTTACTGACATAATTGTTTTTGTCAGTAATTACGAATGGAACTCTAATGAATTAGTGATTAAATTTTTCGACTGAAAATTTCCGTTGGAAATTATAGATATATTTTTTCGACAAAATTTCATATTAAACTATTTAAATTATATGTGTGTGCGCATGTATATCAAATATAGTTAAAAAATGGTAGAAAATTTTTCATGATAGAAAAGACCAATAATTCAATAGAAATCTGGATCATTTTGTCACTTGAGAAACTAGATCTCATGGTTTGACATTGATGAGGTAAAATGAAAATGAGGGCAAACTTAAGGGGTCAATATTGCATTAACACTTAAATTTAATTACCATGCAAAGAAAAGATTGATTACTCATGTACACCTAAAGTTGAAAAAGAAGCAGAGAGAAATCAATTATTATTCATTTTCATTAGAGGAAGTAAATTTTGTATAACAAAAACTCTATACAAAAACTAATAGGTAAAATAAATACAAATTTAATTGGGTTAAAGTTCTTAAATGACCCGAAAGCTTTCTCAAATGAGCATTGACACGGGGAAGCTTTTTTATCATCTGAAAGGATAATTTCATAGCAATTATGATTTTACTTAATAGAGAGGCAAACTGACATTTATTACCTAAGACTAAACGTCACGTAAGAGTGAAATCCTTAAGTTGAATTTGTGTTGCATATTTTGTGTTAAGATTTTTAAATGCATTCTCCTTGAAATTTCCTCTAAGGAGTATCAAGCACCCGAAGATGTTTTGGGTTTTAAATGCCCAGAAAGTACATTTCATTGATGTCAAATGGAGCATAATTTATGAAGGTGCTCTCTGAGACAACTTATGGGACATTTGTGAATCTTAACCCAATTTAATTGAGGTCTAAAGTTTATAGAATATTTTTTTATTGAGATGTTGTACACCTATTAGCAATAATCGATGTAGAATACTATTTCTCTACCCCAGTTCAATGACCCACATAAAAAGTGCAACACATTCTATATTTGATTGGAGAACAGGTAAAGAAGTGTATGTTTTTAATGAGTAAAAACACCTTTTGCACTAGTACTCGATCTTGTCATTATCATATAAACGTTCTTACTAATTCTCATATTCCAAAAAAATGATAGGAACTTTACCCTCTTTAAACTTTGTGACTGAATGTTTTCAACTTTATTGATTCTTAATTAATAACAGAGGTAAATATATATATATATATATAAAAAAAAGTAATTAAAGGCCGTTGATAACTTTTATTAATTGAAGCGAAAAATTTCTTATTGAAGATGCCATCCAGTAAGTACCAGAGAGTTCATCTTACGTCCCATCTAAATACTTTTCCATTTGAGTGCTAGTTGAGAAAGCGCCTTTGTAGAAGAACCATCATCTTCTTTGAGTGCATTCATAGAAGCATCGCATAAATCCTTCATTCTTTTGTGAATCTCCTTACCTTCTTCACCTTCCATCAAAGTCCTTACCAATTTAGCAATCTCATCCCTCTCCACAATGCCATTATCATTAACCTTTGGCCTCAACGCCACCTTGAGATCATCAGTTAACATAACAGCATTCATCTTTTGCTCTGCAAAAAGTGGCCACGCTATTAACGGCACACCATTTTGTACACTTTCGAGTGTGGAGTTCCACCCACAATGACTTAAAAACCCACCAGTAGCTCTATGACTAAGGATTGAAATCTGAGGTGCCCAAGAAGGAATAACAAAACATTTCTCTTTGGTTCTCTCCAAAAACCCTTCTGGTAAGAAATCCAAAGGATTTTTCTTATTTGTTGAACCAAGGTAAGCAGCATTAGCTAAGTTACTTGGTGCTCTAATGACCCATAAGAATTTCTGGTCACTCAATTCCAAGCCAAAAGCTAGCTCATTGATTTGATCTTGGGATAGGGTCCCACCACTTCCAAAAGAAACAAACAAAACAGAGCTAGGTGGTTGATTGTCCAACCACTTTATACACTCTGACCCGTTTTCTTCACTTTTTGACCCGGTTTGAGTGATGGGTCCAATTGGATACACAGGAGGATAACCACTTTCATTTTGTGTCAAGGCTTTAATTGCCTTTTCTTCCATCTCCATGAAGCTATTAACCAATAACCCATCAACAGTGAGCAATCTCTCATTTCGTATGAGCGACAATTTGTACGGTTCAGAGGATCGATCTTGAACCGGTTCAGGTAGATCACTACCATGAAGTGGGACACAACCTGGAATTTGGATAGATTCAGGTACATCTCTAAATTCACCAGAGATATTTTTATGGAGGGTTGGGAGATAAAGGCAGAAGGAAAGTGTTGAAGCAGAAGCTGGGAAGTAAATGAAAGACAAAGCGTTATTATTGAGTTCCTTTGTGAAACTTAGTACCTCAGACGCGAAAGGGTCAGCTATTAGAACCGCCAAAGGGGATTTGGAGTTCAAGGCAATCAATTCTTCATGTAAAGATGGCAAAGATTTGGTGAGTGTGAGTTGCATTTGGATTGATACGTGAGCATCTTGGGGTAGATCTTGTTTGTTAATAGGAGGAAGGAAAATGGATTTAATGTTTGAAGGAAGGGTTTGAAGGTATGCTATGGAGGAATTAGGGGGAGATTCTAGTGAAGGAATGATGAAGGTTACATGAAAGTTAGGGTGAAGCTGAACAAGTCGTTTTGAGAATTCAAGAATAGGTATGAGATGGCTAAAGCCAGGGCAGGGTACAACGGCTATGTGAGTTATTGTTTTCTCCATGGAAACTTGAGAATTTGTGGATTTGTGGTATTGAAGTCTTGAATATTTGATGGGCTTTATATAGAAGAAATGTTTTGTTGCTACTTCCAATCTTTGACTAATTTCAAAAAATTAAGACATTACTTTTTAAAGTGTATGTTATATGTGTCTACGAAATAGCCAGTGTATTAGAAGATTATATATCCATTTATAAGTTAAACAAATTAATTTGGTGAAAAATGATCAATAAATATAAATAAATTAAAGTAATTATTTATGGGATAATTATAAATAAGTCCCAAGCAAGAGAATTAATTTCAGAAAGGTCCCAAGGAGTTGTTAATGACAACTATTAATAACTCCAATAGATTTGGTTAACAAGTTAAGAAGTTGTCAATGGATCTGTCTGAAATTAATTCTCTTGCTTGGGATCTATATGTAATTCTCCCCTTATTTATCTTTCTTAATCTCTCCAAATTAATCAATCAACTAGACTTGTACTAAAGAGTGGATCTTATACCTAAAGAGTAGAAGCAATATTATTTATTACCTTTTCATAAAGCTTTGTTTTATTCTCCACTATGTGGGGTTTGTCTTACTCTTTAATTTGCCTTTAATTATGATACAGCATCAGGAAACATATATAATTTTACTCGAAACAGACAAAAGGGAAAGCATGATGTAAGTGATCACGCAAATAGGTCTTCTATTTAATAATTGTATGACAGTTCTTTTCATGGGAGTAAGAACTTGGTCATGTTATGTATATTGAATAATGTATGAAATACATTAATAAAAAAATATTGATTAAATTTTTCGGTTCACAATGAGTGAAAAAGAGGGGAAAACGTATCCCAGATCAGAAATGGTGAATTTGTGAGTTAACTATAAAAAAATGGAGCTAAGAGTATTCCCTTTTCCTTCTATATATAAAATAAGTTTAGGTGGGTTGGGTTTAGTTGGGGCATACCAAGGCTAGTCTCAACCTCTAGATTTAAAGAGCTTTTACAAATATATTTATAAATTTCCCACCAACAACACTCTCATATTAGCATAATTCAAACACACAATCTTATGGTTATAAGCCAAACCTTTTACTAACTTGCTAACCTTTAATTGGTGAGTTAAGAGTATTTTAAACATATAGTAATTTGAATCAAACTTGTTTAGATGCAATCTTCACATCAAGAATCCATTAAGATTTTAAAATTGCCAACTTATTGGAAAGAAAATAATTTTGTATTATTCTTTTTTTTAGCCAACAATAAGTTCATGTTCTGCTATTATTACCGGTTCCCGAAATTTTTATTTTTGGTATATATGTGTGTGTATATATAGTAAGCTTGATTTTTAGCTTTGTTTAATTCTCCATTATGTGGTTTGATTTCTTCTTTAATTTTTGGAAAGAAAATAATGTTGTACTTCCGATCCTAAATGCAGTTGCACTACTAATATATGTCCTTTTTTTTTAACTGCTACTAATTATGTTCTTCGACATCTAGGACGGGAGGAGTTATTTTATTGTTTGCTCAAAATGATTCTATAACAGTTTACTATCAAAAGATCTTAAAAAAGCAGAAATGTTATCGAACTAACCAATATATTAGTTTACAGTTCTATATAATTGAATCATATTGAAACATTCATATAAAAGTGATGATATAGTTTTAATTTTATGTGTGTACTATTTTTAGTCACATATTATTTTGTAACCTGAACTTAAATATGTATAAGATATATTTATTTTGTTTTCCGAACTTTAGCCAGAGAGTTTTAACAGCTCCACCTACTAATCAATTAATTTGATTTAATTAATTGGATCCAATGAATACTGCAAATATAATGGAAAAGCAGCCAGAGGCGGCTATACATATAATTATAGTTTTTTTAATAAAAGAATAAACTATATTGAGAGAATAAATAAGCTACATAGGAGTACATATAAAACACAAGTAACGACGGAAGGAAACTCAAACATACGAAGAAAAAAATTCTTTAAAATTAAGGATAATTTTTTTCGCTTGGTATGACATATATCCCCTTATTAGATACAATTATATTCCAGGTACTACAATAAATTTAAGGGTGAGAGTCTCTTTCTCTTCCCATCTTCTTACCTCTTCTTCCTTTTTTATAAAAGTTTTTTTTTTTATATTAGATAAATTAGACACACCCCTCCTTCATAGAGGAGGGAACTCACACACCCACCACCCTTTCAACAAGGAGAATAAAACCTATGATGACCTCTTCCTCTTCTGTAAGAAGAGGCATGGATGCCAATTGAGCTAAGAAGCTCTTGACCTTTTTTTTATGAAAGTTAATTGAACATTGAGTACCCAAAACAAAAGATTAATTTAACATTTGAATGATTTATTTGATACGTATAAAACTAGCGTCCAAATGTTAACACACACACATAATTAAATGTAAATTGTTAATTTTTGGTAAGCAAGAATCATCGTTAAACTTTCATATGAATAATTTTTTACTACATTGAAAAATAAAAAAATTATATAAAACTATATCTACCATATATTGAAAGGGTAATTTATGATTAGGAAAAGAAGAGGGGGAAAAGGAAAATGAGAGGTGCCTCTCTTCATACTAGTCAATTAATTTGATTTAATTAATTGGAACCAATGATTCCTACAAATATATATATATATATATAATCAAAAAGCATCCAGAGGCGCTTATGCAAATATAGTTTTTTTTTTTCAATAAAAGAATGAACTATATTGAGAAAATAAATAAGTTACATAATAGATAACACAAGTAACTACTCAAGCAAATTCGAAAGTACAAGGAAAAATATGCCTAAAATAATTAAGGATACATTTTTTTTTTTTGGTTTGGTATAACAAGTATCCTCCTCTTAATTACAATTTTATTCTTGGCACTATTAGATACTAAATTAAAAGGGAAATGAGTCTCTCTATTCCTTCCCATCTTCGTCTTCCCTTTTTCAAACATTGAATCAAATCTAAATTATTTGAATTCCGTATGTTATAAACCTTTAATCAAAATGTTACACACGCTCACGCGCAAGCGCACACATATATTAAATTGTTTAATGTAAATAGTTAAACTTTGTTGATGGAGACGTGAAGGGGAAAGGAGAGGTGCCTCTCCTATACCCGTTAATTAATTTTATTTTATTAATTGGAAACAATGAATCCTACAAATAAAATCGAAAAGAAGGGTGATCACCTTGTGGGAAGTGACTGTATAAAATATAAATATAGTTTTTTAATGAAAAGAATCAACGACTTCCCACCTTGACGACGTCCACGCTAAGATAAGCCCAACCACGACAGATGAAGACCAAACCGTGGACTATGAGGCCCAAGACGACTCTGAAGAACTAGCCGATGGACACAGGAGTCCACCTCAAGCGCAACTCTGTCAGAAGTTCCAAATACTTGGATGGTCGTTGCCAATAGGTGCATCCTAATGGCCTAGAAATCATTCAAACTAAGTTGTTACCAAAAAAAAAAAAAAAATCATTCAAACTCAGTAAACCACCATTACTAATGACCCCGTTTATTTAATACAGACTTTTTCTTTTGTTTACTGCTTTATGGAATTTTATATCAACGTTTTAGAGCGATCGTGGGGACTCCAACAACACCTTTTTTTCAAAAATTCACATTCAATAAACTCTCATCTAGCCATGGAGGAACCACAGAATTAAAACCCGGCCCAGTTGGACGAGATTCTTCTCTTAGTTGCTGAGCAGTCCGAACATATGAAACAATAAGAAGAGATTGAGGCTAAGCACTCTAACTGTTGGAACGTCTAGCAGTAAAAAATCTAGACTACAACCCTAGACCACTAGGATTTCCATGACGACAGGCCAGTCATCTCTCCCTTTCAATACCGAGACCGTGGCCCCTATGCATGTAACGCCTGAAATTTTACTATTATATTATAGCATATTAATTGAATTATAACCACTTTTATAAATAACAGAAGTCCCAAAATTACGAATAAATTTAAAACTTTTCCTTTTCAAACAGTGTTCCAACTTTATTGCAGTTGGAATGGGCTTTTAGGACCACTTAGAATTTAAAACTTGTTATAGAGCAAAATGGTTCATAAAACAATTAAACATACCCTAACCCTCTTAGGGGGTCTATTTACGATTCATAATGCTTAGGAAATTTAAATTCCTCTATACAATTTATATAATTCTATTATCTATACTTTCTATTATTAACTTAATAATTCAATTTTACAACATATACAAATAACATTATTAAAATATTTAACTACCTCTTACTTTTTTAAAATTATAATCCTAATTTCTTCATTTAATCTTCTTCCCCAGCTAGCTTCTCCCATCCTGCGTACTGAAAATGTTTGGGGAAAGAGTGAGATTGAAAATCCCAATAGCAGTTTCTTTCATTAACATATATGCATACTAGCATTGTCATGTATATATTTCATAAAACTGCCCAAATGATGATAGACTTACTCTTATTAATCTGTGTGCGATCCGCACCTGCCAACCACTGATAACGATACTTTCGTTAACTAATGGAGGCTCTACCTGCAGGACTTCTCGTTATAACAATCCCGTTATAACTAAACTGGTTTGGCAAAGGGGTAGCGAACCACCTAAGCCTGGAGTACTCCAACTGAGGAATAACAACTTACCAACTAAATGCAACAGTTATTACAAAATAATACATGCAATTTAATTGTTACTGAAATAAACTGCTACCTGAACTCCACGCTTGATCATTATCTGGTCCTTTCCTTTCCACTGACCTTCTCAATTTATGTTATTATCAGGACCTATTGACATTTAGTATAAATAATAAATTAATACCTAAAGTTTTATATAATTAATCAGCGTCTATCTCTCAGGTCCTAATGCACTTAATACTACCCATCTCTTTGTATTAGTGAAAGATTATAGTTTATTATAATTATCTTAATCCCTTTTTAAGATTAAAAGGGTCAATTATAGATAATTTATTTCAATTAATAATTTTGATTCTCATTACTTTCTTCTACTATATATATTAATTCCTTATTCTTGTACAGTAAAACCTTAATTTTATCAAATCACAGCTCATAGCTGATTTACTGTTGTTACTGAAAATGTTGTTTAAGAGAATGGAAATAGAACAGATGTTTCAACTTATTAAATCTAGTCCAACAACCACATCATACTAAATTTTAATTTCTAATTTTATCACTACTTTCTATTTTTATTATATGATTAAATCCCAATCTCTACCTTAATTACTAATCATAAAATTACCAGCAACCCTTATACATTCATTTACACAAATACCCAGAACCCGCACAACACAAGAAAATGCTAAATTATAAATTCCCAAGTCCCTAAGGAAAACACCAACAAACAAATTAAAATCCATTCGATATCATTATCAATCATAAAGCATTTTCCCAAAAGACCTTAATGGTTACCATAAATTAAATTAAATTATAACTTTATAAATCAATTCCCTCTCTTTAATTTGATTCTAAAGTTAATACTCCATAAACTTTAATTCTCAAGCCGACTACACAAGTCCGTACTTCTACTAATTCTATTTTCCTCAATACATTGTAGCCTCTCCGTCATCATTCTCTTTATGAGTTCAAGCCTAAAGAGAACAATCCCCATATCACGTAATTCTCAACATCAATTCTAATCCCAATTAATCATATTTAATTTCCTAACATCCAATATTATACCAAACATCTAATCACCTTATCTTACCACTTGAAATCCTTAAAACATTCTCCCTTCTGTATTTCAATTCCTCAACCTAAACTAATTGGTGATTTGAAATATTTTGTTGCTGACCAAGAAAAGGAAAAGTATATAAACTTAAGTCTTATTCTTCTGAAAGACCACAAGTGCATCATAACATAATATGTGTGTGTCTTCTTTATTCTTATAAAATTACTTGCCAATTAGAAACTATTGGCAGACCCAACACAAGTATAAGAATATCCCTACTAATTTTTAAATTAAACTTACCTTTTCCAAGTCCGAAAATCTATCATCATAAAGTCCTCTTCACCATCAAGCACAGACCAAAGTACCCTATTTCAAATATGGCAAAATCATTTCTTAAACTTTTATTTCTTAAGATTTCATTGCAATTAAACTAAGTCCCCAAATAATGAACGACCACCATCATTTGTAACTAAGAAGATTGTGATCTGCCATCACTATCTCAAACCTTAAAGATCATAGGGTCACCCAGTCAAATCTCAACTTGCTTCCTTATCATAAATTCTTCTTTTCCTTTCTTTTCCATTATGGCCAAATACTTAAAATTCATTAGGAACATGCACTTATTAGAGTGACATCTCAAGGACTATCTACTACTCATCAATGAACATTATTGATCACAATCCAGACAAGCATAATTATAGAACTAAAAACACTAAAACTTCAGGCCTCATGAACGGAAACTCATATCCAAATCCAATACCAACTTACATCCAAATTTTCATTCCCTTTTCTGTAACACTAATAATAAAGAAAATCCTTTAATCTAAATCACCTTTCATAGCCAAACAGTGCTCACCCAAACACAACATTCACCCTCCAAATTGATTATCTCAATCAAATCTCTTTATCATAAATTCCTCTTCCTTCTTCTACAACATTACATAAACCATCTGTTTCTTGGTTCTTCAAGAAACTTTAACCAACTAAAAAAAATTCCATCTTTGGAAACATAAACCAATAAGGTATTAAATCAGTTCCAACTTCAAATTCTTTCTCTTCACAACACCCACACTAAATAATCCATTTCAATCCCAAAAACTAACCAACTCACCAATTCAAACCATTGTTCTTCCTTCTTAACGTAACATTTATACTTCTACTCCAACTACTAGATCAAACATCAATTAAACATTCACCATATACGCACAACGTACACTTTTACAATCCTTTCCCGATACAAACAAAATCGGCATCATTATTCCCACACTTACATCCTATATTTTAACTATTGAAATTGTTTTAAACATGAAGAATAACAAACATAAATTTTCATTAAATTTCCATCTCCCATTCCAATTACAAGATCTAATAGAAAATCATATTCAAACCTCATTAACCAACCTCAAACATCAAGTTTGGATTGATTCCTTAGATTTAAAATCCAAGGCAACAAAACCCAATTCCTAATTGATTTTTCTTTATATTGTAAAATACCTTTTATCTATCAGTTACTCAAGAACAGAGACAAGTAATCATCCATAACCATTTAGCATCAACTTCATAAATCCATACAAGATCAACATTAATTTCCTAATCCCAAAACCTCCATTGACCACACGGCCAAAACAGAAGAGCAGAGGAAAATCAAACCAAACATAACAACTTCAAACATCCAATTAAACATCACAAATTTCTCCTCCCTTGTCATAAAAATACTTCGGCCAGCATAGCCCATTAAGAGAAAAATTTCCACCATTTCACATTCAAGTTAATTTCTACTCAAATAAACATCAATTTCCATTCCTTATGAACCAGAAATCAGTAGCTTAGGGGAACAAGAATTGAAGAAACAGATGAGAAAGCAAGAACAAGAACCATCGGCCAAAACAGAGCAGGGAGAAGAAAAGAAAATTGAACAACAATTGTTATCTAATCATCATCAAGCAACTTAACAAGTAAATCAAAGCCTCAGTCAGAGCACAAATTCGACACCCAACATAGCACCACCGTCGGCTATCCAAGAACAAGGAAAGAAGAAGGATTGTTCCAAAAATTCCCCAACTCCCAAAATTGCACCTTTAAAACCTTAAATATACTCAAAATTACTCCCAAACACAATTAATTAGAATTCCGAACAACACACCTTCAGAAATCAAAGAAAAGGGCGCAGATGAACAGTGGAAAATCTGGGATTTCCATAGCAATCCGATCAACTCAACTCATTCCTTAAAATTACTTCCAAAATCATCAAAAACAAGGTTCCAGAATCATTTCCATGAATTTAAAAGCTTCAAAAACTCCCCCTAGAATTCGAATCACCCCCCCTCAACTCTCTTAAAATCGGACTAGAAAGGAAGGGAAAACAAAGAAGAACGGTTTACCCAAGCTTCCCACGCATTTCCGCCGCTCCTAGCCGCCGATCGCCGCCGCTCTTGCCTTCTGAAGCCGCGGAAGCTCGCGGAGAACAGAGGGAGATGAGAGAAGTATGTGTCGGTGAGAGAGTGAGGAATTTCGGGTTTGTTTGGAGAAAGCAGAGGGAGTATATGCGTGTATGTGTCGGTTTGGAGAGGGAGGAAATAAATGAATTGAAACATTTAGGAGAGTACACGTGTGTTGTATATATTAAAAAGGTACATATATGATATTTTTAATAGATATTTTACTATCTTACCCTTTCCCTTTATAATTGAAGATATTTTCAACTAGGGGCAGATATTGTCATTTTCATTTCCTCTTTTTCATTTTTCTCTTAAATGGTAATTTTATGTACCATTGTCATTTACAAAATAGACCTGAATTTGTCCTAAAATAATTTCTCTAGATATGCTTAAATTTTCAAATTTATTTATAAGACTTTTTAAATATTAAACAATACCTCAATGTTCTAAGTATTCCCTTATTTAAATTTATCTCATAATTATTTTTCCTTAACTAATAAAGAAAATAAACCTTAAAAATTATTAAAAATACACTTGACCTCATAAATTTATTTATAAGGCTGTTTAATTTTTATATGTCATCCCAAGACTTTAAATAGATCCTTATTATCTCTTTTCTCCAAATTAAGTTTTATCTCCTAATTATTTCTCTTTATTTCTTAAAGGAAATAAACCTTAAAATTATTAAAAATGCCTAAAACATCATAAATTTATTTTCAGTGCTTTTTAATGTTTAGTTAAATTCCTAAAATCCTAAAAATTTTCTTTTTCCTATTTTCTGAAATTTAGGGTGTTACAATGCACCCTTTTGAGACCCCTGAACAATCAATCCCAAGGTAATCTTGTTTCGAATAATTTTGAGCATTAAATGTAAGCACTTCATCTTAGTTGAATTTTGAACTTTAGTTTGCTATGCTGTAAGAGACTAGAATTTTGAACCTTAGTTTGTTGTGAGAGACCAATTCTTTCTGCTAAATCTACCCACCTATGTAAGTAATAGGATTAAGACACATTTCTATTATGAAAATGACATTAGGGACTACTATGTATCCAGAAGTTTTTTACAATATGCTGACAAAACTTTGTCACTCTCTACATGCCATTATTTATTTAATTTATATTATTTTTTAAACAAAATCACTTCATCTTATTGGGAGACTCAACTCCAATAACCAACCCGAAAGTAAAAGAAATTGGTGAAGAATATTGTAAAGTCATGGTAAAAAAAAAAAAAATTGAAGGAAATAAAATGACAAAGCAGAAATCAAAAAGTCCAATGATATCCACAAACCTTTCAATTTTTTCAGAATCACAATTTTCTGCATCTCAGGACAATCTTTCTTCCTCCTCCTCTACTTTAACCGGAAATGGCATCACCTATTGCCAATGACAAATTCCTGATCTTATCCATGTCGGCTTAGCTCTTCCACTCCATTATAATGTCACCGCCCTCCTTCTCGCTTGCATGGCTCGCCGGCTTTCTTCCTGTTAGACTAGAAGCTTTCCACAGACTAGAAGCTTTCCATGGCCTCCGTTGGCAGCGGCGGTGTCATACTCGCAGGCTTCTAATACTCTTTTGGTAACGCCGCCTTTGAGAAATCAAGCTCTTCTTGTGTTGAGAAATGACTTATGGGTTGGGTGATTATGTCAAACTTTATCCCACAAAATCTTAGCCCCAGCCGTTAGCGGCAAAGGAGGTAGCTAGTACCTTCAGGTTGAGTTGGTAATCAAGCTCTAATTGTTGAGAAATGGAAACATTGATCATCTCAATTGAGATTAATTCTCATATATGGTTCCTCACAAGGATAGATTTGCGTCATCATGGAATTGAAATTCTTGTTGATAAATTCTTGCAGGAACCCGGTGTCATTTATGGTCTGACTAATCCCAACCAGACACATATAGGTCTGACTTGTAATTTTAATCTGACATGGCATCTTAAAAAAATCTACTAACTGATAAAAAAATTATTTTCAACTTGTAAAATAAATAAAAATGAAAACGTGATATTTAAATTTTTTTTATGTGGTGGTTAATTTTTTTAGGGTGTCAATTCAGATTGAAAATATTACGTCAATACTTTTTTTTAGGGTCCAATTCAGATTGAAAATATTATGTCGACCTTATGTGTTTACTTATGATTTGTCAGACCACAAATGATATGGTATATTGGGTTCATATAAAAATTCCTCATTTTTGTTATGGCTTATTTACAGAGATAATATCAGAAAGTGGGCTTTTGAAGGAAAGCACGACAGAGGATTACAGGAGAACCGATAGGTTGTTGAGAAAGAAAGAAAGGTCTATGAAGGTTTGAGAAGAGAAAGATACGTGGGAGGGAGATTCGTTAAGAGGGAAAGAAGAGGTTTTATAAAGATGGCCTTCGATGGTGTGTGTTCCTGCCATCAGGAATGTCGCCGTTGAATCATCTATTCATTTCCCCTCCATTAAGTTAAAACACACCGATTGGCTAATGAAACAAAATCTGGCGCATTCCTTTTTTTTTTTTTTTATTTAGTCAGAGCCATTGAAACTCGTTTTAGTTTTTCATACGTTATTGAAGGAATAAGGCCTTCAACCTTTAGGAACATTCTTTACTTGCCCCAATCTTCACGATGATTATCTTATCTAACTTCACCATGTAAAGTTTTGCTTCTTATTCTAATATTCCCATTTGTTCGTTCAGGTTGATTAAGTGATCATAGAAAACGGAAGACAAAAGTTTGCAAACATCTCTTTGTTTAGTATTCATGATAAAAAAGTTTAATGAAGCAATTAAGACCAATGATGAAGAAAAGAAAAGAGGCACAGCCATCAGGATTGTCTCCATTGAATCATCTCTCCATTTTGTTTGATTTATCTTTTCATTCACTAGCTGGAAGCTATTTGTGATTTCGCAGATTTTGGGCTCTTCTATTTTTTACAATACTTCTTTCGCAGACTTTGTATGGTTTTTCAAAGTTCCAAATTTTACTCACTAAGATGTTGATTTTATTCTTGACGTTATCTGAAGTGAAAGAATGTTTTGGTACAGGAGTTCCCATGGGGTGACATTCTTTGGCCGGCGGGGAGGAGAGGATATTTTTTAGCATTGAACCCAGCCAGAGGTGATCTCCTTTCCTTTTCTTTCTTTCCTTCTTACATGACCTACAAGTTCAGAGGCTCACTTAGAGAGTGTGATTGGTATGCTTATTCAGTTTCTCGATCACACCACTCTATAATTTCTTGCAAACTATAATTTCTAACCTCTGATGGGCTTTGGATGGCAGTTTATCATTCTGGTGCAGCTTATTGTGGTCCCATTTCGTGCTCCAAAGGGACTGACCATGGGGATGATTTATCCGCATCAGATGACTAACTACCAGGTACGAGCACCCCAGTAGACCAGGAAAAATGAATTGTCTTGACTGAAATATTGAGTTCTAATGATGTTAGCACTACAATTTGTATAAAATTCACCATTTGTCCGCCTTTCACATTGTGTTGTGGCGCCATGTTTATCCATATCCTTGATCATTTGTTGAAATGCCACAGAAGTTTAAGCTCTTGATGCTTTGGTTTATATATGTTCTTGTTGATGTTTTAGGACCAGAAAGTGATTTCTAAACGCATAAAAGAGAAAAATTCAATAGGAGAGTAAATTTTCCTTCTTTGTTTCACCCATGCAAAGCAAGGGGAAGTAAAGGCTCGTTTGCGTAAAATTAGGAAAACTGAAGCATGAGTAGAAAGTGCGAAAAAGCACTCTGAAACATTTATTAAAGCATCTCACACCAAGTTAGTGAAGCATAGAAATTTATAGGACAATCCAACAGAGCACGATCTGTTATTATTACTTTAAACCCAAAAGTCATAGACCAATGCTTAATAAATTGCATACAAGATTTTCTGTTTCTTTTGTTTTTTGTTTTTCGTTTTGTTTTTTTTGTTTTGTTTTGTTTTGTTTTTGTTTTTTGTTTTTTGCCAGTGAATAGAAGATACTTGCAGCGTATGTTGACTACAACTTCGTGACCACTTAATTTACGTTTGGTTAAACATTACTTCCACATTTTGGGACATGGACGCATATATATTACTTCCCGAAATCCATTTCTTATAACGAAGACTAATCCTATGACAAATAAGGTGATCTTTTATTCATCAAAAAAAGGTGAACCTTTATATGCTCAACACTCATACAACTAACATTCACACACTTCACATAAGGGCAAAAATACATTATATTGTTACTAGGCACATTTCTTTTAGTAAATTCAATAAACTGCTCAACCTCGATCCCATACTCTTTACTAGTTTTCATTATATATTCATCCAACTACAATTCATTATATTCAAATATTTTCTAACAAATTAGTCAAATTTACCTCATTAACTTGTGAAGAAATAGGGTGAAGAGCTCAACAAAATTGGGATAAGTCGGAGCAGTGCTGCCTCGGGCCCTCTCTTCAAGAAACTTAGGGACCAAGGGGATAGTGGGAGCTACCCCCGGGCGTCGTTCTCTTGAGGAGCCTAAAATGCAAATGATAACCTAATAGCTAGATGCAAACTTGACAAAGCGGGTAAAACAATTTTTTGTTGATTTTAGGTGTAAACTTTGTGTGAAAAGTGTTATATGTTCAGGAAAGAATTAAGATTGGATTTAAACGGGAGATTTGGATTAAAAGGGATGGTTATTCTTGGTAAATGGAACCTACGGGAATCATTACTTCTTAAAATTTTTGGGAGTTAAAAAGAATGGCCAATTTCCTAAAGAACCCTAGAGGAAGCCCTCTAGGCTAGGCTTAGATTAATTTAACTAACGTCGGAACCCCGCACGTTAATTAACTTAACCTAAGTTGATTAAGCACTTGACCCAATTAAATCTACTAATCGCAAGGGACTATTAATCCTACAACCGGAACCCCGAGTTGCAACCAAATTAGCCTATTGATTCCAACTTATTGGTGGAACCCCATCCAATAACTTGAACCCAATAGGTTGAAGTCCAATGTCACTCAAGCAATTAGTAGATTTACTTGCCAATTTCTAAACATAAATACTTGACACCATGATCCACGAAACAAAAACCCTCATTTAGCACAAGATTTTAACAAGAAAACATATATTAAATGATGAACCCATACAAATAAAATATGCTCAAGTCAATAAGTTCAATGTCAAGCATCCATACAAAGAAAATAAACAAGATAGGTTGTTTCTACCACTCTCATACAAGATATAGAATAAGCTTACAACCAAATGCATAAGACAAATCCTAGAACCCTAGATAATTTGAAATATACAAGAGGAAGAGAGAGTGGAGAACAACACTCCCCTTTGAAGCTTCAAGCTCCTCCCTTGAGCTCCATCACCAAGAATGCAAGAGCTTAGTTGCTGCTCTTCATGGGAGAAACAACAACCAAGGTGGAATGAAGGGTGGAAGCCATGGATTTGGGGTGAGAAAATGAAGAAGATGAAGATGGAGATGAGAGAGTTGAGAGGATTAGGGTTTTGATGTGTTATGGGTGGACCAAATCTACCTTCTAGGGTTTAGGTTTAAGTATTTATAGGTCCAGGAATCGGGTTAAGTGAGTGGGTATTGAGTTGGATCTGAATCAGAGGCCCAAAACGCGAACTGAATTTCTGCAGAACACGATTTTCGCCGTCATCTCGCCGTCGTCTTGCCGCGGCGAGCTCTAGTCTTTTCTGCCTCTCTGGACTACTTTTCGCCGTGATCTCGCCGTGGCGAGGCCACGGCGAACTCCAGTTGATTCTGCCCCTTTGAAAAGCCTTTCTCCTTCACCCGGAATCTGATCTTTGGTCCTTGCTTCAACCCTGTAAGTAAAAATAAGATAAAACCAAGATCAAATAACCCTATAAATTAATCAATGCAATTAATCTACAATTATGGCTAATTAATCTTAATTTTACACTCATTTCACTTGAGAGTTTGAGATATTCAATTAGACATTATTAAACCAAACTTGCATCTTAATCATGTTAATTGCCCCAACTTAAGCATATAAAAACTATACAAATAAGAGATTTGTCAACTCCCCCACACTTAAACCTTTGTACTCCCGGACAAAGACAAGTTAAAGGACTTAAGCACAATAGTAAGTGAGGCATAAATGAGAATTTCAACATGCTAGATGAATATGAGCTAATGCAAATTGACAACCCCCTAACCAACAAGCAATGAGAATGTGAAATGGTGCTAAAGAGCTAATCATGGATGTAGTGAATGCAATGAGGATGGGTGGAGGAGAAAGTCACTCAAGGATAAGTGTTTCACTCTTCTTACCATATTGGGTTCATTTTCTACTCTCAAGATCCACTTAGAAGCACTCTACTATAGGCTTGTAGGAATTCTAAGATCTCTACTTAAACACAAGAAGTGCAATGCATCAAAAGGGCTTTTGGGGTTGTAATGATGGAATAGGCCACATGAGATGATGGAATGAATGAAATATGATGTTATACATACTTGAATGCCTAATTCTACTCAAAGCACCAATTGCAACTTGCTAGTAACCACACATGCCTTATTTTTCACTTTTTGTAATTTTTCCAATTTTTCATATTTTCTTTTCTTTTTTCACTCTTTTTTCTTCTTTTTGTATTTTTGTTTTTCTCTATACATGACATGCTTATGTACAACCAAACAGTGGAATTTATCAAACAACACAAGCAACGATGCAACTTCATACATATTGGCAGTTTATGCAAAACATCAAGCGAATGGCTCAAATGGGGTGACAAATAGAAGAAGTGTTTATGGTTTGTGTTTGGGATGTGAGGATATGAAATGAATGCCTTTATCATGCTTCATTACACTAAATGCAACAAGTTTTGATCAAGAATGCAAACAAGTTCTAGAGAATGGCAACCAAGTGGATATCACACAAGAATGAACACATAGGCCCAAATAAACCTCACAACATGGCTATTTCTCCAAAACTCATAAACAAAGATCAACCACAACCAATATTCAACCATAAAGCATCAATTCCAATCAACAAAGTTGTCAATCAAGAAGATTAATCAAAAGCATTAAACAACATATCAAAAGAATGAAATAATTCCCATAATTGCCAAAACAATTCCAAAAACATCATGTCAAGTCCAAAGAGGAACAAAAGTAGAAGTGAGGTAAAGTTCAAAATTTTTCAAAATTTTCCAACTTTTTTGAAGCTAGAAACATAACCAAGATGCAATACTTTTTTAACCCGCTTCACTAATCACAGAACACATCCCTCCCCCACACTTCATTTCTACATTGTCCTTAATGTAGCAAAAATATGGACATACCAATTTAACTCAACTCTTGGGTGAAGTGGAAAGTTGTGAAGTCCAATTCAAGATTGAAGCACAATACATCATTAATCACCAAAAGAAAAATAGGGAGAGGGCAAGGATGAGTCAAAATGATATACCAATGAAATTTTCAAAGCATGTTGAAATCAAGTGTGAGCAAGAACTTTTATTACTAATCCTAGGAATTTAAAAACAACTACAACTACTTTTCCTACTAGGTAAGTTCCCTCCCCCACACTTAGCTCAAAAACATATGTCAATTAATAATCAAGTGAAGCAAGTAGAGAGGAAAGGAACAACCTTGAGTTCATGGAGGCTCATGGCTCTCCTTGAAGAGTTGAAGGCGCCCTTTCCTTGCTTGAAAGTAGTTGCCTTGGGCATCCTTCAGTATAACCTTCTCACGGTGACAAAGTGAGTGAATCTCAAAAGGTCCGACCAGCTTCGCTCTTGTTTCACCATTTGGTGTTGCATATGTGGAATAAGAGCCTAGGACCTCATCACCAATTTGGAAATGCTCCACTTTGCTTGGATCTTCATAGGCATTATCGAAGACACGAAGGTGGGCCAAGATAGCTTGTGGTGGTTTGGTTGGTGGAGACTTGTGCTTCTTCTTGGAACGACGATTTGGAGGAATCAATTCCTCAAACCACACACTAATGTCCACTTTCTCCACGTCCATCACAGCAACAACATTATCTTTATAGCGTTTCTTGATTGGGAGCTGAGATGGAATAGAGTTGACAATACATGGCACCTTTGTTAGAATCTTAAGTTTTGATGAGGACTGGACCCATAGATAACATAAGTAAATAAAGTGTAAGTTACCTTTGAATTTAACAAGTAAAATCTGATAGGTAATAGATCACTATCGTTAGAGCTAGAGCGTATCGCTAATAGACAAAGAGCCATAGCAAATGAAAACTTAGAAATAACAAAGTTAATATCTATCACTAAGTTCTTCACTATCGCTAAAGAAGTATCCTATCGCTAGAAGTTCTTTGATAATATGGATAAATGAAAGGAAGAACAACCAACAGAAATATGAACCAAGTCCTTGAGCTAATAGAATCAACTAGCGATAACAGGTTAAGCTATCGATAACAGAGTACTTTAGATAATAGACTTTCAGATAGCTAGTACCTGAGAGCAAATGAGTTAATTAGCGATAACATAGTCACTAGCGCTAACACGTTTAGCTATCGATAACAGGATACCTGAAATCACTTAGAATTTCATATAACTCAGTATCCTTAAGCTAACAAGCAGTCAAGTAACTAGCAATAATGAGATTAGCTATCGATAGAAGAATGTTTATTGAGATGACATAACTAGCTCGCTGAACATTGAACTAAAAGATTATGCTAGCGAATAATACTCATGTCTATCGATATAAAATGCTTAAACTGATATATTATCTTTATCTCATTGTGCTAATGAACTAAGCTTGCAATAACATCTGCTGTACATGATTTCTTGTTTAGCTAACAGCTCAAGTGCAGGAATTATACTATACAATTAGCGATAGCAAAGCACACTAACGCTACTGAAAAAGCTGCCATGAAAGTACAGTTGTTGAAAATGTTCAGAACGGGCAATCTAGCTCTCTCTATGCATGAACAATTGAATCTAGGACAGAAGTTTGAATTTGTCATTTATTGCCAACGGCTGTGAACCTCCAACGACTATATTTAAACGGCTACATGAAGCTGAAAGAAAAGGCAATCTGTGAAGATATAAATAGATCAAGACTTGTCTCTAAGATTGTAACGATGGAACAGAGCTTTATGCAGAATTGTAAATTATACTGATTGAGAACTAAACCTGGTGAGCCCATAAATGAGAAAAGAATGTTGAGTCAAGTAAATTAGAAAAGAGAGCTAGAGCACTCATTGTTCAATCTGTTAAGCTCTAGAATTGTAATCTCATCATATATTTCTCTGTACTTAAGTGTTTAACACAATCCGTTCATTAAGTGAACCCATTATCTAAAATCCTCTATTGTTTGAGGTTGTTCTAAAGCTTGGTGCTTTAAGAACAGGGTTGTAACCTTACAGGTCGTAAGGGGGAGTTTTTAGAGAGAATTTCTAAAACTCTGTGATAAGGTTGGCAGGTGATCCCGTGTTGTAAAACCTGTGGTAAAGGCTTCACAAGTGCCCGGCTAAACTTGTGGGTTGTAAAGGCTTCTCTTGTGCCCGATTTAAACAAGAGGGTAGTAGAAATCTCAGGTGGAGCCTGAGGACTGGATGTAGGTTAGGGTTGACCGAACCAGGATAAATTTTGTGTGCATTATCACTTCCCTTAACTCTCTTATCTTCCAGCATATTTAACTTGTATACTCTTTAATGCATTTCATGGCTTGAAATATTCTTAGCGATAAATCTAAAGGATTTTAAAGATTGTCTTCACTTGTGTTTTGTTTTATAGAAGAATTCAAGTTTTTATTCTATCACCCAATTCACCCCCCTCTTGGGTGACAGCCAGCGCTAACAATTGGTATCAGAGCAGGTCACTTGTTTAAAGGATCCAACGATCTCAAGTGAAAAGATCATGGCTGATCTTGGGTGTAACATGTTTTCTGAAGGTTTTGATTTCTCTGTTCCACCTCTTCTCGAAAATATTGATTTTTTATTTTGGAAAGCTAGAATGAGAAGTTTTATAAAATCATTGGATTATCATATGTGGAATGTTTTTATAAATGATTTTGATTTCAAACCAAGAAAGGATTGGACTGAGAAAGAAAAGAAAATGTTTTCCTTGAACATTAGAGCAATGCAAATTCTGCATAAAGGCTTAACTGAAAATGATTTTCAGAAAATCAGACTTTGCTCTAGTGCTAAAGAAATTTGGGATACACTTGAATCTATGTATATCACTGATCATCTTGTTGAAGCTGAAGGTGTTGACTGTTCATCTGAGTTTCAAAGTTGCGTATCTATGGTTGATGAGCAGTTGGAAGCTGGAATTGAAGAAGGAGAAATCATAGAACCCTTCCAAGATTTAATCAACACAGAAGGACAAGAGAAAGATGACTACCAAGAGCTCTACCTGAACGAGTATGATCAATCATTCTTTGGAGCTCAAGGTGCAGCTATGGTATACAGTTCCAATTCCTGTGTTTTTGAGAAAAACAATTTTAATTTGCATAAAGCTGATTTACTGCCTATCACTGATCATATTTCAAAGAGTAAAAATGCTCTAAAAATTGCTGGAAAATGTTTTGAGAAGAAAGATTTTTCAAAAAGAAACAACCAGAGTTTGTACTCCCCTAACCACCACTATAGTGGCATAAAATCTCATGATGTACATCATTCTATTATTTTCCATTATTATAGAAAATCTGGTCATATTTCTCACACATGTAGTATTAGAAGAAATTCAAATGTGAGAAATAAATTTGTTTGGGTTCCAAAAGGACATTTAAGGTCCAAGGCTAACAATGAAGGACCCAAGTACAAATGGGTACCAAAATGTCCATCTAGTGCTTTATATGTGCAAACTGCTGATTCAAGAAGAAATGGGCATTATGGTGCAGAAGCTAGAAAGAAGAATCCAAGAGTTTCTCATGTTTCAAGAAAAGGATTCATAGAACCTAAATACAGAAAGAGAACTCATGGAAAAACCACTGCTGCAACATCTGGTTCAAATCCTAAGAAGCAGTGGACAACAACAATAAGAGCAAGCACTACCTCAAGGATGAGCTACCACAAAGTACCATTCAAATACCTTGAGGAGAACAAGAGAAATAGAATTCCTCATACATCAAGAAGAAGATTCTTGAATTCTATTTCACGTGAGAGATCTCTGCAACCCAGAGCTAAGCATGTCAGAACCACTTGGGTAAGCAAGAGCATTTCTCCAAATGTCTAAGGTAGAGGTATGCAATGGTAAAATCTCCTACTCTATGATCAGTAATATCTATTAAGATTTTACACTTTGCAATCCTAGGGATGAACATTGAATTCTGATTTTAAAGACAATTGCAAAATGTTTACAATGTTCATAGGATAGACTTATACACATGCATATTGATTTGAAAAAGAATATATATATATATATATATCCTTGTGCATATAGTCATGACTAATTCACTATGCTCAGCTATCTCAAATTAATTACATATTTTGAAGCATGTGAATTATGTTGATTATACCTACAAGCTAACCATGAGCAGATCCATATGAATTTGGATACTAAAGAAAAGAAAAGAATTATAGTTCTGTAGGTAACAAGGAGAGAAAGCTTCAAGACTATGATCTACTTGGAAAATTTCACAAAGTCTTGATGAGCTGAACTTCATGCTTGGATTTTGGTGCTGAACCTGTAAAAGAAAAATATTAATATTATTCTACCAAAATCAAACTACTGCATGGGCAAGCTCAGACTGACCAATCGATAATGAAGTTCACTATTGCTAGCATATGCAGGACATAGCTAAGATTGAGCTGATTACCATCAAAAACTCTATTGATAGCAAAGATAACTATCGATATCTGGAAGAAGTAAAAAGCTTGTCACTTGGCATGAGATCATGCGAGCTTCTGCCTAGTCAAGTGCAGTTCTGGTGATATTATTCTTATCCTATCTTGAATAAATATAATTTTATCTGGATAATGAATGCTTGTCTCCCATCTCATTAGCAATCCATTCTTAACTATCATGAAATATCTGTCAGATTGCTATATGAATGAAAAGTTGAAATTGTGCATAATTTATCTAATGTGTAGATTTTAAAATGTACAATTCAAAACTTGTTTAAGTTTCAATTCATCATGGTTTATAAAATTGCATTCACACATTTTGAAAAATATGTTCATCTCAATCGCATATAAACTATCGTTGAAAATTGGAAGGTGATGTCTGTTATGAACCAAAAGTTGGAAATGTTTAAAATCCATGCATTAAAGTTTTATTCCAACTTCCATATGCTGTGTAGTGCCTAATCTGTGTTAATCTATTCTATGATGAGCTAAACCCTATGTCTAATAAATTAAGCATCATTTGAGAAAGCTTTGTGGCAAACAATTAGATTCTTGACAAATTAATTGGACTAATGAGTGTATGCCTCATCATTCAAAAATCTATAATTTCACTCTATTTACTCAAATGCATTAATAGTCATTATCATTTCTATTTCAGAGTTTCTAGAGTTTTGTGTTTATCGTAATATTGAATATTTATATCACTTTGAACACAGCTCTAAAAGTCAAGAAAATCTCTAAGTCATATCACAGTCATTGTGTCTGTCATGGCTATAGCACAAAGCCTTCTTTGTCATGCTATTATTCATATGATTTTGGATATCTCATTTGAACTTTAAAAATGCAGCATTTTGACATATTTCACTTTATTACTGATCTCATCATTTTTATCATGAGCATTGATTGTCAAAGCATTTGAAACATGATTTTAAAGATTTTTAAATCTACATCTCATGTGTGCTGCATGATAACTTGAATATATACTAAGAAGCCTGTTTATCAAATATTCCTTATGCTTCATGAAATATATTTTTGTTTAAGTTTAAACTTAAAAGCATAAGCAAATTGTTTCAAACCTTATCTTAGATTTTTTATACTTTTACTAAAAATGAATCATACTAATGATTTCAAAACAAACTTGTATTTTGAGTATGATCCTACATGTTATGAAAAAGGATTAAAGGCTATCATTGATTGAGCAAATAAAAGATGGCAAATTGAAGGAACTTGAAGTAGTTAAGATGAAAAGCTCTAGCTAAAGATGAAACTGGCTACCTCAAGTATACATTGAAGAATGCACCGCAAATCTAAAATGAGCATTTCTATCCCTCATCCCTTATAGTTGATAAATACCATTTTGGGAAGAATTGCCACTTGCTATGAATTGGTTTTATTTGCATAAGATTCAGATTGGTGTCTAAATATATTTTTATCACTACTTTGCATGACTAATGTCAATCTTGCACACTAAAATCTGTTCAAATGTCAAATCTTAAGTTTTTGCAGGACTGACCCATCGATAGTGAGTTCCACTATCGCTAGCTGTTTGCAGAACAAAAGCTGTTTGAGCAAAGATTGCCATCGCTAGCTAAAAGCATTATCGATAGCAAAGTTAGCTATCGATAGATGAAACTATAAAGGAGTAAGTGATAAGCCACTTGCTCAGTGTGGGATCATGCCTGCTAGCGATAGCAAGTCACTTAAAAGTTCAGAATCCGAAACGTTAGCGAGTATTCGTCATTAATGGTAATCTCTGAAACTTATAAAATTAGGTCATTTGCATTCTGCATTCATTATTCATCTGCAATTTTCTCTTCATCTCCAAACCTTTCTGAGCATTCAAGCCTCCTCCTTCTCTCAAAATCTTAAACCCTAAAAATGGCCAGAAAGAAAGTTCCAAATGTGAGTGATGTTGAGGCAACCTCTAACGCTAAACCCTCGTCTCAATCTGCTAGCAAGAGATCCAAAGCCCAGAAAAATGTGTCATTCTCCAAAGAAGCAGTTGAATCAGGTTCCAAACGTCAAAAGCGAACCTTCTCTGATTTGCCCTACTAAGAAGAATCCCTCGAAGCTCCAAGCGCCCTGTTCGCAAAATGAAAAACCCTAGATAGGGCTGCAGTCTGGGTGGATTTGGAATATTTCAAGCAGAATGGCTTCGACTTGGATGCTTGGATTTTACCATACAAGAGCTGGCTCAGCATTCAAAATGACTACAATGAGGAAGTGTTGAGGTTATTTTACTCAACCCTTAAAGCCAAGCCAGAGTATAAGAAATCCAAATTGGTCAACATAGTGTTTGAGGCTTCTGTGAGAGGAAGGGGGATTTCTTTTAACTGGTTAGCCATCAACAAAATTCTGGGAATATTTGAAGCAGAGTACAACAAGTGGTACACTCCTGAGCCCTTCTCCAAAGAGGAACTTGAAGAGATCTATGAGACTGACTCCAACAAGCCAGCCAACATGCCTGTGATCAACAGAATCTTACACTATGTGTATACCAGAATAATGACTCACAAGGCAGGAAATTTTAGCAGCTTTCCCAAGATAGACAATCCATGGCTGCCTAATTTGATCTCGAGGATCCCTCTAAATCTTGGCCAATTGGTGTTTATGGAGCTCCACAAATTTTTATCGGACAAATAAACCAAGGGCCCTCTTCCCTATCCTCAGCTCATGTCTTACATCCTGGAGTTCTCAAAGATCAAATATGTAGAGGAAAGAGATAACAAAAAATGCAAACAACTTACCATCTCCACTCTCAGAAAAATGGAAATTCCTGTTAAAGCAGATGGTGCTGGTTCAGTTTTTGAAGCTTCTCATGCTCCTTCTACATCAGCTCAGTCTCAGCCTATTGAAGAAGAGACTCAATCTCAAAGGACTTCTCCTACTACTCCTTCTGCTATCAAGTCTTCCATTCCTTCAAAGGACGCAATTGAAGAAATTATCTTCAGGGTCTCTGCTGAATTCAATCTAGCCTTAGAAGCTCAAAAAGCAGAGTTGATGAAGCCTATTCGGGGAGCTACAAAATCAGGTGAAGAATCTGGAAGATCATCTCTGTCTCGTCCTTGAGTATGTTAAACAAAGGGGAACAAATCCTCCCTCAGAAGGTAATTCATCCCATCATCATTCCCCTCTCAATTTTCACTCACCCTCTCCCCAACACTCATCTTCCATTCCCTCAAGCTCTTCTCTTCATCTCTCTCATTATCCATCTCCTCCCACCTTCAAACACCCTAGCCCTTCTCCTAGCGATAGCTACCATCCACAAGCCAACATACCTTCACCTTCACCACAATCCAAACTGCCAACACCTTCAGACACTCCTACCGCTAACTCATCCCCTAGCGTTAGAACACAACCACAAGCCTCACCCTCCTCAAAAGCCAAAGTCCCAACACCCCAAATAACTCCTATCGCTAACCCCTCCCCTAGCGATAGCGCCCATACTTCACCACCAATCCAACCAACCTCTATCGCTACCACCGCCATAAGCCCTTCTCCTCAAATCCCTTCTAAAATTCCTGACCAACCCTCTTCACCTATCCCTGCAAATGATGATGACAAAAAGGGGGAGAATCAAAGGGAGAGAAATGTGGAGTCTTCCATGAGCGCTGAAGCAATTAATCAAAGCATGACAGAAGAAGGCCTTGTGGAGGATGCATCTGATAAGGAAGACAATGCCTCAATTAATCCTCCTGATGCTTTTGATGATAATGAAATGTAAGAGGAAGACATGAGTATGGCCATGGTTCTTTATGAGGAAGAGTTTCAACCAGTTTCTATAAATCTGCTTCCTCACTACTTTCAACAAGCACAAGATCTTCATGAGCAAGTTGAAGAATTTTTTGAAAGATCTGCTCAGTCTCAAAAAGAAAGAGAGGACAGAGAAGCAGCAAGGGCAGAAACTGAAAAAGAGTAAGAAGTGGATCCTATTCAGACTATCTCCCAATCTAGTGGAAAAGAAAAAGTATCAGAAGTCCAGTCTGTTCCTAAGGGATCAAGGATCAAGGAAACTGCTCGTAAACCCCCAGAAAAGAAGATCAGGGCAACCAAAGGGATTGTGATTGAAGAACCCAAGTCAGTCTCCAAGTCATCAAAAAGGAAAGAAGTATCAAAGGGGAGAGGAAAATCAGCTAAGCCTCCTCCTAAGAAGAAACAGAAACAGCAGACATATCTTGATAGGATATTGGAGAAGCTTAAGCCTTCCTCTCCTCCAAAGAAGAAGAAAGCTTCTGCTAAGAAGAAGAAAAAGACTGACGTTGAGATTGCTCCTGAATTCTTGGAAGAGCCTTCAACTGATTCTGGGAGAATAAGCATTGAGTCTGGGGATTATGAGCTTGACACATCAAATTGGAAGGATGATTCTGAGTCTGACTGAATTAAAGAGCCTGAATCATTCCCATTCCTATTTGCATTATACATAAATTGCACGTTTACCAGCTCTATAATTTTATGTTTAGTATTTCTTGATGCATTAAAGAAACTATAATTTCATAATATATGCACACTAACTTATCTCTATCAACTCTACTATTCTCTTTATCTTTTACTTATGTTTTGTCATCATCAAAAAGGGGGAGAATGTTAGAATCTTAAATTTTGATGAGGACTAGACCCATAGATAACATAATTGAATAAAGTGTAAGTTACCTTTGAATTTAACAAGTAAAATCTGATAGGTAACAGATCACTATCGCTAGAGCTAGAGTGTATCGCTAATAGACAAAGAGCCATAGCAAATGAAGACTTAGAAATAACAAAGTTAATATCTATCACTAAGTTCTTCACTATCGCTAAAGAAGTATCATATCGCTAGAAGTTCTTTGATAATATGGATAAAGGAAAGGAAGAACAACCAGCAGAAATATGAACCAAGTCCTTGAGCTAATGGAATCAACTAGCGATAATAGGTTAAGCTATCGATAACAGGGTACTTTAGATAATAGACTTTCAGATAGCTAGTACCTGAGAGCAAATGAGTTAACTAGCGATAACATAGTCACTAGCGCTAACACGTTTAGCTATCGATAACAGGATACCTAAAATCACTTAGAATATTCATATAACTCAGTATCCTTAAGCTAACAAGCAGTCAAGTAACTAGCGATAATGAGATTAGCTATTGATAGAAGAATGTTTATTGTGATGACATAACTAGCTCGCTGAACATTGAATTAAAAGATTATGCTAGCGATAATACTCATGTCTATCGATATAAAATGCTTAAACTGATATATTATCTTTATCTCATTGAGCTAATGGACTAAGCTTGCAATAACATCTGCTGTACATGATTTCTTGTTTAGCTAACAGCTCAAGTGCAGGAATTATACTATACAGTTAGCGATAGCAAAGCACACTAGCGGTACTGAAAAAGCTGCCATGAAAGTACAGTTGTTGAAAATGTTCAGAACAGGCAGTCTAGCTCTCTCTATGCATGAACAGTTGAATCTAGTACAGAAGTTTGAATTAGTCATTTATTGCCAACAGCCAACGACTATATTTAAACAGCTACATGAAGCTGAAAGAAAAGGCAATATGTGAAGATATAAATAGATCAAGACTTGTCTCTAAGATTGTAACGATGGAACAGAGCTTTACGCATAATTGTAGATTATGAAAGTGGCAATCGCACAAGAGGGGGGGTGAATTGTGCTATTTAAAAATCTAAGAATAATTTAAAAACAATACAAACTTTATATTGGTTCGGCCAACACTGCCTACGTCCAGTTCTCCAACACTCTGTTGGGTTCCACTAACCACAGGTTCACCTGTCAACCTTTACAGAGTTTTAGAATCTCTCTAAACACTCCCCCTTACTACCTGTAAGGCAATATCCCTGTTCTAAAGCACCAAGCTTTCAGAACAACCTCAAACAGTAGAGGATTTCAATAAATACGTTCACTTAATGAACTGATTTTGATACACACTTAAGTACAGATAAAATCTCTAAAACAATAAATACAGAGCAATGAATGAGCTTATGAATATTCTCGTTTTTCGTCTCTGCTCAATAAATGCTTGAATTCTGTATTTATATCTCTTCTCAGATTTTGCCCTAACATTCAATCTCCAAGAAGCCGTTTGAATTTAGTCGTTGGGTGCTTATAGCCGTTGGCATTTAATGCAGCTTCTTCATCGGGCTTAACTCTCTGCTCTAGCTTCAACTACTTCTTGCGTAGGGTGAGCTAGGAGAGAGACAGACTCGGCATTCTGAGCATCCGTACCAAATGTACTTTCTGGCAGCTTTTTCATTAGCGCTAGCTTGATCTGCTATCGCTAATCTCATAGTGTGAGTTCTGCACTTAAGCTGCTAGCTGAACAAATAATCTTTCTAAGATATAGGAATGCTATCGCAAACTTAGTCTTTTTGCTCAAATAAGATAAAAACAATATAAGGCATTTCAGAGCTTTTTATATTGATAAGAAGGTGTATTATCGATAGCATATTCTTTTAGATCAGAAAGCATCATATCAGCATATATTCTTCTATCAATTGCTTAATCCATTATCGCTAGATAGTTGATTGCTTATTAGCTTTAAGGATACAATTATCTAAGTATTCAGAGGTATCTCAAGGTATCCTATTATCGATGGTTAATCATGTTAGCGCTAGCAATCATGTTAGCTCATTTGACACTCTATCTCTCTCTAGGTGGTGGCTCTACGGCAGCGCCGTCACCGTCCGTGGCTCCTTCCTCTCTTCCCTTTTGTCTTTCCTTCCTTTCTTCCCTCACCTCTCGCCGTCCTCCCACGTCCCCACTTCTGTCTGACGCCAAGCTTTAAAGAGGGTGACATTTTCTGTAACACCTAAACTTTTCTACTATATTATAGCATTTTTAATTGAATTATAACCACTTTCCAATGTCAGAAGCCCAAAAATACGGAAAATTTAAAACTTTTCCTTTTAAAACATTTAACCAACCTTCTGTTGGTTGGAATGGGCTTTTCGGACAAATTGAAATATCTTAAAACTCTTATGAAATAAAGTGGTTAATAAAACAATTAAAAGTACACTAACCCTCTTAGGGTTATTCCTAATTCATAATAATTAGGTAATTTAATTTCCTTAATAAAATTTATACAATTCTAGTGTCTATACTTTCTATTATTAATTTAATAATTTAATTTACAACTAATACAAATAACCTCCCTTTTCAAAACATAATCTCAAAATCTTTATCTAATTTTCTTCAGTACTCTTGCCTTATCTCAGTCATCACCCTATCTTCCAGCTTATTTCTTCTAACCTGCATTACTGAAAAATGTTTGGGGATGGGGGTCAGATTGGTAATCCCAATAGCAGTTTCTTTCATATGAATTCATGCATAATAAATCATAAATCTTCACAATATGAATAATCTTTATCCTTATAACCTCTACCAACCACTATTAACGATATATTCATTAAATAGTGGTGGTACCTCTACCTGTAACAGGATTTCATAACTTCTGGCAAAGGGGGAGCGACCCACCTAAGCCTTGGAGTACTCCCCTCATAACCTCTAAGGAATAAAATTACCATTGCTACAGATATTATGAAATTTATGCATGTAATGCGCTGTAATTAAATATTATATGAAATAAACTGCTACCTGATTCTTGAGCTTAACCTTCGCTAAACTCCTTTATCTCTTTGTACTCTGGGGATTCAATTCCACTATCTTGTCCTATAAATGTTTATGATATAAAATAATACATTAATATTTAATCTTAAATATAATAATTAAACGTCTCTCACATTCCTATCATACTACCCTTTTCTAATTCTAATACTATTAAATCTAGATTTCTAGTTAAATGATTCATCCTACCATTACCAACTTCATTGAGCAATTATAAACTTGCAACATCATAAAGTCAAGTAACACAACTTTAATTCAACTAAAAACTATAAAATTTTAAACTATATGTAATACACTTTATAATCTAAGTCACTAATCTTTTCTCCCATTCAAGATCCATTTATTAATATAATGTAGCTTACATAACTCAATTACCAACAAACCTACAACAAGAATTAATTCATACTTCCCATTCAATTCAATTAACTTAATACCTACTAAATTAATACCATTATAGCAAGAAACCATTAGTCATAGCGAAGCAAAAAGAGGATCAAAGTTCCCAAAAATATTACAAAGCACCATGAGATACCTAAACCTATAAGACATTTCAGATTTGTCAACTTAATTCCCATATTTCTCTAATTAAGTCATTAGTCCTCATGTCATATATGAACTATAAACAAATTATAATTTCTTTATAAATTTCTTCATGAAGCATAATAGTTACAGTTCAACTAAAACTTTGTCCTAATCTTTGAGAATCCTTAATCAATGAATTGCCTTTCAACTTAACTTGCCAATCCTTAGCTTAACTCTACCAACCATAAACACTTAGCAATGTTGACTTGGAACTTCAATCAACAAATCACTAATCAAATTCCTTTTATCTAATTAATCCTATCTTAATTCCAAATCCAACCTCAACACTAATTTAATCCAATAATTACCTTTTCAAACCAACAATTTCAGCACTTTAATTCAACATCCATAACAACCTCCTATTTTCTTATCCCATTAATCATCATACTATTCTTCCTCATTACCAATAAACCAATAGCCATTTGATTCAACTCAAACAACAATCAGGATTTACAATCTAAAGACCTACAACATATCACTAACAATTGCTTAATTATTGTTTAACTAATTACCAACACATTCTTCCTTCTTTCCCTCCATAAAGCCACGGCCAGAATAGCAAAAAGACAAGAATATCACATTTAATAACCTAACATTAATCAACCATACATAAACAAAATTCCAATCCATCTCCCAAAACAAAACAAACATCAATGGTCCCTTTTTCCTTCCCTGGCCGACCAGAACAGAAACAAGAGGAAGAACAAGAATTCACCATTTCAAATTTCATTGATTCAAACATTCTAGACATTTATCATAGCTTCCAATTACAAATATATTATGTCCAAGATTCTTCCTTCTTCCTTCATTTTCGGCCAGACAGCACAGAGACAGGGGAAGAGCAACAAAATTCCAATTTCATCAAATCACAAAAGCATACCCCTTTAATGCCCCAAAAATCAACAGCACAGGGAGCAAAAATAGAACAAGAGCAGGGGGAAATATGAACAAATATCAAACATTACTAAGGAGAGGTGAAGTTCGGCCCGTACACAACAGAACAGGAACAAGGAAGAACAAAACAACAATCTAAATTTTGTTTAAGCACAGATTCAAAGCACCCAAACTAGCTCCTAACTCATACAAGTATTGCTTCCAAAAATTTCCCTTTTCGGCCAAACAGACTTCGCAAGAACAGAGGAAGAAATAATTAAGAAAAATCTCTAAGCTTCAATAATCCCTATACAAAGAGCTAAACATACTTAAAATCACTCATACACCAGAGTATTTGAGCTTCAAAGCAACAAATACCCAGGAATCCCAAATTTCTTGTTTCGGTGAACAGTAACCGGCGGAAGTTTTTGAAGAAATCCGAGCCTAGTTCATCCTCTCTTCCAAAATCAATACTCCAACAACTAAGAACAAGCCTCACGCACCATTACTACAACCCAGAAACCTCAAAAACCACATATATTTCGAATCCCTCTACCCCCAAAACACTCAGAATCGCGAGAGAAAAGAGAAGGAAATATGAGGGATAAGCTTACCTAAGAACGATCCTAGCCTTCTTGAATGCTTCCCACCGTTGCTCGCCGTCGATTCGGCCGTCCGCCGCTGCTGGAGTCGAAGAACAGAGGGAGACGAGAGTGAGAGGTGAGAAAGTGATGAGAGGAAGGTGTGTGGTGTATATTTCGGGAGAGAGGAAGTATATAAATTTTAATGTGTTTTTTTTTCTTTTTAAACTGTATGTGTATCCACGTGGTGAGAGAGGAGTGTTTTGGAAGAGATGAGAAGAAGCAGAACAATGACACGTGTGTGGCTATTACTCAAAGAGAAGACTGATATTTTGTTGTATGGGTATTTTACTATCCTGCCCTTCCCTTTTTAATTTAAGATATTTTCAACTAGGGGTAGATATTGTCCTTTTCATTTCCTATTTTCTATTTTCCTCTTAAATCCTAATTTTATTTATCATTATCATTTAGAAATAGACCTAAATCTGTTCCCAAAATAATTCCTCTAGATATGTTTTAATTCCTAAACTTATTTATAAGACTTTTTAAATAACAAACAATACCTCAAGATTCTAAATACTTCCTTATTTAAATTTATTTCCCAACTATTTTTCCCTAACTAATAAAGAAAATAAGCTTTAAAAATTATTAGAAATACAGTTGACCTCATAAATTTATTTATAAGGTTGTTTAATTGTTATATGCCATGTCAAGACTTTAAATAAGCCCTTATTTTCTATTTTCTAAAATTTGGGATGTTACATTTTCCGGTGAAAACTTGCCGGAAACCATCTCCTATCACCGCCATTAATCTTCTTCCCCTTCCTACAACATTCTTCTACCTTTAATTGGTTCAATCTGAGCTTGTATGAGGAGATTGAAAGATTTCTTGGCTGGAACATCTTGAGCTTACCAGCACCGGTGATGGAGTTTTTCTGGCCAACTAAGCACATTTTCGGAACCTGATAAGCTCCTAAATTTCATTACAAAATCATTATGTTTTACTTCGTACCTGTGAATATTTTGGTGAGTAACATGGCAAAAAGGAACCAAAAGCTTAATGAGAAAATGGGGCAAAGAAAGAGTTGTAAATTGTATGAAATTTGGAGCTTAATGAATTTTTATAATGTAGCAAATTGTAAAACTCATCAACCCTCTTTCTTTCATGCATAGGAAGAGGTGCTCAAGTGAAAAAGCTCAGAGGAAAAACATACATATCAATCGGATTGAAGACTAGCTGAAAAGAAGCCTAAGAACCAGAAGCTACATGACTTCGCCGTGTTTTTCGCCACTGCGAAAGTCACGGCGAGTGTGGTTCATCTCTGCCTTTTTAATTACAAAGTTCACCGAGGTGAAACCTACGGCGAACTGGCCTAATACTGCGATTTTTGAGTAAATGAACTGTCTGAAAGGGGATAAAAGGAATTAATTCAAAGGAATTCACACAGAACGTATTTAGGGCATATTTTGGAGCAAAAAGAGAGAGTGGGGAAGAGCTTGGAAGCTTGGAGGATCTTGGAGAGATTCAAGTTCATTGTTCTTGGGTTCCTTTCTTCTTTCTTCTTCTCTAATTTTCTGTCATGTGTTCTTCTTTAATTCTTATTTTTGTTTTTACTTTTATCATGTGTAACTAAATCCCTTTTCTAGGATTACTTTGAACCATTTGATGGATTGAACATGGTAGTTCCTTTCTTTAATGCATTGAATGAATTTTTATGTGTGGAATTTCATCTTATTATTATTTATACAAGTACTTGATCACAACTTGATTTGTTAAATGGAGTATGACTCAAGAGAGAGTATTTTGTTTTAGAACTTGGGTGAAATCATGTTAGACTTGAAGTTTATAGTGTTAAATGGATGGTTAGTTGGTAATATAGAGATATAATTACTAACCTAACATTGTTCATATAAGGTTGGTGCAGTATTGATGACTTCAATTGATTGTGGCAAGAGGTTGTGCAATTAATGCAAGTATAAATTTGATTTCGACTTGAGAAAGCTTCTTCAAATGAAATTGAACCTTGAACTCACACATTGATTCATTATGATGCCTAAAGAAAGGAATTTACTAGTTCATAAAGTCAAATGGGGATAAGTAACCCTAGGTTGTTTTATTTGCCTTAACAAGTGTTTCTAAATCACCTCTTTACTTTATAATCTTTATGATTAAAAATCTAAATTATAAACAGAATTTTTATAGTTAACCTTTGAAAATGTTAAATCTTCAATCTAAACTTTGCTTTAGCTCAACTTAATTGAATTCACTAAGCCTTCTATTTGATTGCATTTGTAACCCAACCCCTGTGGGAACGATACTTTCTCATTACTTCATTACTTGACACGACCCGTGCACTTACGGTGCAAATAGAACCCCATAAGTCTCCTTACATCCCTATGTCTTTAGTTTTTTGATTGGTTATGTTTGAAAAATTAGGGCTTGTCTAAGTTAGGGTTTTTGAGAGTCCTAAGCTAAATAAACTGAATCTTGGACATTGAATTTGAGTTGCTCTGAATAGATTTTTATTGTTGGAAGTTTTCCTAATTATTGGGGATTTTGGATTTTTGGTGATTTTGGAAATTAGGGCTTTTGATGATTTGAAGTGGTTATCAATAAAAGGGCGATTTTTAGATGCTTATTAAGATCATATGAATTAATTGGTTTGGACAAATATATTAATGAGGTTAATTGAGTTGGATTGAGTGTAGGCATTGATTTGGGAAATGGAGTGTTAATTAGGCTTGAACTTGAGTTGGTTGAAATATGAAAATCGAGGAATTAAATTGAATGAAGAGATCTTTGAGGTTTAGAAATAATTGGTGGATGTTTGAAAGATTTTGCTTAGGCTTGAATTTGTGAGTTGGAGTTAGTGATGAATTATGGAGAATCATTGGGGATTAAAGGTTTGAAATGAAGGATTATTGTGGGAATTAATTTTTAAGCTTGAATTTATGTGATCAGATTAGAGGTGAATCATAGATATAAGGAGAAGGAATAAAGATTTAGAGTAAGGCTTAAATTGAGTGAGGGCAAGAAATGGGTAGGTAGTAATTTAATTTTCAATGTGTGAAATTGATTGGATAAATGATTAATTGTGGTTGTATGTACGTTTGTGTAGTGCTTGTATTGCACTGAGTTAGCACGAGGGAGCTGCACTATTGTGATATTGGTGCCAGCTATCAAGTAACCACTTTCTACTTGTCTATGTGTGTGTGTAGTGTTAGTAAATGATTTGAAAATAATTATTATTATTCATGAATTATGAGATATGGAAACAATTGTTGAAATGCTTATTTTCTCTATACAACGTCCTGTGGAGTATTATTTTGAACTAGCATAAAATTGTGATTTGGACTATTTAGAACCGAGGTATATATATGTTGATTTTGAAACTGGTATATATATCTATCTTGGAAATACTGGAAGGCCAAGTGCCTGATTTTGATGTGTTGCATTGCCTGTTGTTGTGCTAGTTGATTGTGTGTAACACTGGTGTGCTAAGATATGTTACCATCATGTGATGAGGTACACTGTTGCACCACAGGGACTTATTGGATGCTATAAGGCAAAAAGCCTCTGTCGGTTTAGGAAGGGTAGAAAGTCCCTTCTAATCCATCCTACGGCTTCAGGGATATGGTAGAAAGACCCTCCTGACCCGTACTGTGGTTCCATGGGTGGGTGAAAGTCCCGACTAGTTCCACCTATTTTTTTAGTGATTCATACATGATTTATTTTGTGGTGTTTTCTATTATCATTGATAAATGTTGTTGGAAATACATTTTAAATATATTGCGTTATACTATAAGAGATTGGGAAAATTTAATTTGGAAATTTTGACGTACATCTTATGTGAATATCGATATCTGAGCATGTTGGGAAACTAATATATGTATGTATGTATTCTACTGGACACCTTGCTAGCACACACCGCATGTATATGAGTAGTCAGTGGTTGTGTTTGGGGCTACTGATTGTGCATGATTATTATACTATTTTAACCACTAATAATGGGAAATTAACATTCAATTTAGGAGAATTCAATGGTAATTAAGTACAATTGCATGTGTGGTCCACACTTAAGGAATTAGTTGCATTTCCATGGAAATTTAAGCATATTAGGTTTTTAACTCATGCATTTCATGATTATGGACTTAAAATACCTCACATATACTTTAATTTCCCATTATAGGTGCAAAGGATGAGGCCCTAAATGAAGAAAAGGTGAGAAAAGCAAAGAAAAGGTTTCTGGTCCTCGCCTTAGCCCCTCACGGCGAGGGCTACGGTGAAGGACAGAGAGCTTGCAGCAAGTCAGTTTCCTCGCCGTGGCTCGCCACAGCGAGGGCCCGATAAAAATTCTGAAACAGAAGTTTTTAGTTTATTTCCAAATTTTGGGTGATTGGATCTTCTTCCATTGTTTCCTAAAGGTTGAATTCGACCTTCCCAAGTAATCTAGAGGGAATTACGAAGGTTTTTTGGGTTTCCTATCTTGTTCTATAAATTTATACCTGAATTTCCTCTTCCACACGACCATTCACCACCAATTCAGACCACAATACACCAATTCTCTCATCTCTTCCACCAATTCCTTCCTCCATTCCACAATCCTTCACCGGTTCACCATGGAGTTCGAGTTACAGATCCTCTCAGGTGATTTCTCCTCCTCTATGAAGAACTAATCCGGCTCGGTGCTCTCTTGGACGACGGGATGACGTGAAGCAAGCTATCTTCCACTCTAGGGGAGTTTTTCATTAGTTCCAATTATGTAGCCATAGATTTCCATCTATTTCCTTGAGCATTTGTTCTTCTTATGTTTGGATTTCAATTATGTTGAGACTATAGGCTATGTAATTGTTGAATTTCACCTTTGTGTTGTATTGGATCTAGTTTGGTTCCATCTATATTTCAATTGACATTATCTTCATGAGTACTTGTTGATTTTATTACCTATCATTGTGTGTGGTGATTTAGTCCATTTATTTTATCTTGATTATGTCCTTTGGTTGATTTATTGGGTTTGAGCATGTTGATATTGAGTTTCTTCTTTGCATGATTAAGTAATTCCATCAATTAATCTCACCTAAGGAACAATACTATTGATTCAATACAATCGTATGACATAATTGGATAAAGTTCTACATGTATGAGGATTTGGTTATAAGCTAATTTTGATTAGTTATTGGATCCGAAGGATATTGAGTAATTTGGATGGGACCCAAGTTATTCTATCTATTGGAACCTATTTCTAGTTAATGTTAGACTATAATTAACCCAGTTGGTCTATTGAGGTTGAGTGGGTTATCACCGACCTATTCCTTCAATTAAGACTAATTGTTTATTACTTGCATGAGCTTGGTCCAATTATCCCTTAATTCCCCAAGAGTGTGAAGTATATGCTTGCCACATGTCTACCCTAGCCAAGAGAGCATCCCATCATTCACATTCCATTAACCATTCATATTCATCCTAAAAATACCAAAAACAAGTTTTTAATTCCCTTTATGAAAAATTCCAAAAATTCCTACTCTTATTCCCCAAGCTTTTATAGCTTTCATTGCATTTAGTTTCCCTAGGATAGTTCATTAGGCTCCTTGAGAGACGATCCAGGATCGCACCACTATAGTGCAATCCTTGGTAAAAATAATATTTTGCATTTGAACCCCAAGGCATATTAGGAAAGGTTTAGATCAGCCACATACCCCCATTTATCTCACATTTTGCAGGTCTTAGGAGCGGAGTAGAAAGTCAAGGGAAGGATCCGGGAACTTCTCACTGAGTCAGTGAGTGATTCTGGACCAACAAGACAAAATTGTATTGCCACTTAGGATTTATACATAATTTTATGCTTCCGCATGATTAAACTTATTTTGATTATCATTTGAGTTCAAATTTTAATTTATTTATGATGCCTTATTTTGGGATTATTTGGTTGTTGATTATTTCTTTTGGAACCGGTCAAATTCCAGCAACTCTTATTGTTGACTTATTTTGGAACGATATAATTATCTTGGGAACGTTATTTTTTAATGATTATGAATGATTTGGTGCCTTGGTGTGATGGAAGAGATTTTATATTGGTAAGTTGACGAGCATTTATAGTTGGGACATGAATCCATGAATACTGTTGGTTTCACAAGGAAGTTGAATATCTTGTGTATGGTTTCTCTTAATTACCATGATAGGGTGTTTCTTTTCTATCATGGTATAAGTGAATTTGTATGAATTGCTCTCATTATGTTGTATCTAGGCTGCTTTAAATATCCATGTTAGGTGAATTTTTATCTAACATGGATAATTGCGTTTGAATATTGGTGAACTTTAAATATCCATGTTAGTTTTATAATTTTAGGAGATCTCTTTTCTAACATGGATATTCTCTGAATTAAGTCAATTCACTACTGCAAAATAGGGTTTCCACGTCACAAATTTTGGGGTTTCCACGTCACTTTTCCAGGGGACATTGAATCAAGTGACGTGGAAAACTGGACTTTTCACGTCACAAAAATATGTGACGTGGAAAGTCAGAGTTTCAACGTCACAATTTAACCAGTGTGTGACGTGGATAAGTATGAAGAAGAATAATTTTTTTAAATTTTTCAGAGAAACAACGTCACAAATTATGTAATGTGTGACGTGGTTTCTTAGCCGAGAGAAACAACGTCACACATTACATAATGTGTGACGTGGTTTCCCAGAAACCACGTCACACATTATGTAATGTGTGACGTTGTTTCTCTCGGCTAAGAAACCACGTCACACATTACATAATGTGTGACATGGTTTCCCAGAAACCACGTCACACATTACATAATGTGTGACATGGTTTCCCAGAAACCACATCACACATTATCAATGTGTGACGTGGTTTCTTTTTTTTTTCAAAAAAAAAATCCCATATTTTTGCTTTTGCTTTTCTCTATATACATTATACACAGAAACTCTACAAATGTAGATCAACAGATATATATATACATTAAATAAGAATTTCATAGTGAGCAAAGTGAAGCAGAATACAATGATTTTACCAATCTTTGCACCCTTCACATTGCACTAGGAGATCGTCCAGGTTATAAGGCATCTCGCATTTGCAATACCTTCAATATGTAAAACCAAATAAACAGAAACCCATTTGTTATTGGAATCCAATTCTCCAAAACGCCATAATTCCACCAACAACAAAAGCATAAAAATCACATCTTTGGAAATCGAAACTCAGAAAATCACATAAAAGAATGATTTTTAACAGAGAAACGGAACTGAGTATTTTTTTTCATGAGAAGAAATGGATAGCGATTTATACCTCTCATGACTTTGGTTGTACACTTGATGGTATAAGATTCCAAGTCCTTTATGCCTGGTCTAGTTTTCGCCATAAGATTGGAAATGTATGAATTGTAAGCCCTGAGGTTTTGGCAAGAAGAAGAAGAAGAACAGAGGAACCCTAAGAAAGGTTGAAAGGTGAGGACTTTGTATTTGTATGAGAGGGACGGGTGGGGTTCCCAGGGGGTAGGGGGTTTTGGGGCGGGGTTCTTCGCCGGGGGGAACTTTAGGGGGTGTGAGATTGTGGGTGTTATGAATGCTGGGGGAGGAGGAGGGAGCTGTGAGGAAGGAGGGAGCTGGGTTTAATAGGGGGAGCTGAAGGGTGTTTTTGGCGCTCAGAATCAGAAATTTGAAAAGAAACCACGTCACACTTAAGTAAGTGTGACATGGTTTCAAGAAACAATGTCACACTTTAATAAAGTGTGACATTGTTTCTTGAGAAACCATGTCACACATACTTAAGTGTGACGTGGTTTCTTTTTAAATTAGTGTTTTTGGCTCTCAGAATGAAAAATATCGCGGGGCCAGAAATTTGAAAAGAAACCACGTTACACTGAAGTAAGTGTGACATGGTTTCTCAAGAAACAATGTCACACTTTAATAAAGTGTGACATTGTTTCTTGAGAAACCATGTCACACTTACTTAAGTGTGACGTGGTTTCTTTTAAAATAGGTGTTTTTGGCGCTCAGAATGAAAAATATCCCGGGGCCAGAAATTTGAAAAGAAACCACGTCACACTTAAGTAAGTGTGACATGGTTTCTCAAGAAACAATGTCACACTTTAAATAAAGTGTGACGTTGTTTCTTGAGAAACCATGTCACACTTACTTAAGTGTGACGTGGTTTCTTTTCAAATTGGATTTTTCATTCTGAGTGCCAAAAACACCAATTTGAAAAGAAACCATGTCACACTTAAGTATGTGTGACATGGTTTCTCAAGAAACAATGTCACACTTTAATAGTGTGACATTGTTTCTTGAGAAACCATGTCACACATACTTAAGTGTGATGTGGTTTCTTTTCAAATTAGTGTTTTTGGCTCTCAGAATGAAAAATATCGCGGGGCCAGAAATTTGAAAAGAAACCACGTCACACTTAAGTAAGTGTGACATGGTTTCTCAAGAAACAATGTCACACTTTATTAAAGTGTGACATTGTTTCTTGAGAAACCATGTCACACTTACTTAAGTGTGACGTGGTTTCGTTTCAAATAGGTGTTTTTGGCGCTCAGAATGAAAAATATCTCAGGGCCAGAAATTTGAAAAGAAACCACGTCACACTTAAGTAAGTGTGACATGGTTGAATGAAAAATATCTCAGGGCCAGAAATTTGAAAAGAAACCATGTCACACTTAAGTAAGTGTGACATGGTTTCTCAAGAAACAATGTCACACTTTATTAAAGTGTGACATTGTTTCTTGAGAAACCATGTCACACTTTATTAAGTGTGACGTGGTTTCTAGAAACAACGTCACACTTACTTAAGTGTGACGTTGTTTCTCCCTCCGCCTCCAACTTAATTACAAAAATGCCACCGCGTTTTTTTTCATGTCAGGTTTACAATTAAGTGACGTTAATTGGTGACATGAAAAGGGTATTTTGTAGTAGTGATTATACCCTTTTCTAACTATGTTAGTCATTTTTATATGTTATTCCCTTTCCTAACATAGTTAGTATATAACAAATGATTTGATTTGACTTTGAGGGTTTTAAAGGATATTTAGATAATAAATGTTATGTGAAAGACGTTATTATCCATATTAGACTCTTGGTTTTACTGAAATTCTTTTCTAACATGGATTACATGTTTATAAGACTAAACTATTTTCTAACTATGATATGTTTAATTATTATTTTGGAAGGTTCTTCTCTATCGTAGTTAGACCGCAGTAATTGTTTGTAATGGTAATCTTTATGGAAATTCTTTTTCTAACTATGTTAGCTATTTTACTAATCAAGTTTCTTTTCTAACATAGTTAGTGTTTATATTATGAGTTAAGTTGATTAAGTGTTACTAAATACAAAATACCTTTTGTTTTGAAAAACCCACTTTACTTCCTAACCTTTTAAAGCCTGAAAATCCATGAAATCACCTTGTTTTGAGATATTAGAAAGTGGAAGAGGATAATAAATTTTGTAAAAAAAAAGCCATAAATTAAAAAAATGTGAAAAAGGGAAAAAGAAAGAAAATAGTATCAAATAAATCTTGGTGGGAAATGTCAAGTTAGCTCAAGTACAGAAAGAAGTGGATGGGAATCTAAAAAGCTCAAAAATTGCTTTGTCTCAAAGCTTTTGTATATATCCTTATTCCCTTTCATTTCAAGTACCCTTAACCATGGCAAGTGAAGAGCAACTAACCGTTGGGGTTATGTCAGTGCAGTGCCACCTCGAGTATGCTCTCCAAGAAATTTAAAACCCAAGGGGTAGTGGAAGCTAACCCCAGGTGTCGATCTCAAGGAGCCTAGTGTAATTTGATTCCTAATAGCTAATATGCAAACTTGAAAAAGCGGGTAAAAAACATTTTTGTTTGGTTTTAATGTGAAGTTCGGTATGTGACAAATCCTTGGATTTGTATGTTTTTATATGCATAAATTGAGGCAACTAACATGATTGAGATGCGATATTGGTCCAATAATGCTTAATGTAGAACTTAGATTCTCACATGGAGTTAGTGTTAGATTTGGGTTAATTAGCCATAATTGTAGTTTAATTTGTATGAATTGGTTTATAGGGCTATTTGATCCTTGTTCTATCTTATTTTCACTTACAGGGTCGAGCAAGGACCAAAGATCGGATTCCGAGCAAAGAAGGAAGCCTTTCAAAAGGGCAAAATCACCTTCGCCGTGGCTTCACCGCGGCGAAGCCACGGCGAGGAAGCCATATCCAGGCAGAAGCAACATGACTTCGCCGCGACGAAGTGACGGCGAAAAACCCATGAGAGGCAGAGGAGAAGTGAGTTCGCCGTGGCTTTCGCCGCTGCGAACCCACAGCGAAAAGGGCTGAAGAACCAGAGATTCGCCGCGGCAAAGTAGACGGCGAAAATTGTTCTGCAGAATTCTCAGTCGCGAATTTCGGGCCCAAACCGGATCTAACTCATTTCCCACTCACTTGACCCGACTTGGAGGACATATTAGGCCGAAAATACACTCATTTTGGGAGATTTGGTCCCCATTTCACACCCCAAGCCCTAGCTCTCTCTTCTCTCTTCACCATCTTCATCTTCTTCATTCTTCTTCCATCCTTCCATGGCTTCCTTCCCTTCCTTCCTTCTTGTTGGTTCCTCCATGGAGAGTAGCAGCTAGGCTCCACCATTCTTGGTGGTGAGAGCCAAGGGATGAGCTTGAAGCTTCAATAGGGGAGTTTTCCTAGTTCTAATCCTTTCCCTATTTGTTATATTTATGCTTTTCTAGGTTTCTAGGTTGCATTTATGACATTTTGGAGGGTTGTATTAATTGCTATTGTATTTGGTTGAGGTGCATTTATGGCACTTAGTTGGATGCATTTATGTCATTAGGGTTAGAAACTATGTTTATGTCTATGTTGTTTCCTTCTTGTATAATGCTTGACATTGCTACTTATTAGCTTTGAGTTTAATGAAATTTATGGGTTCATAGTTTTGTTATTCCCTTGGTGAAAATTATGTGCTAATGCAAGGTGGCTTGGTTAGTGGATTAAGAATGTTAAGTTATTTTCTTGAGGGAGATGGCATAAGGATTAATTGGTTGTGTTGAGACATTGGGCAAACACTCTCTAGGTCCTAATTTATTGTATGGGTGGCCATCAATGGATTAGGGTTTAGAGAGAAAATTAGAGCAATTATGGGGTGGCCCAAATTGTGGATTTAAAGTCTTGCATAATCAATTATTTAGAAATCAATTAAACTCCCTAAAAAAATTTAGAAGCAATGATTCCCGAATCTCTCATCATCAAGAATGATCTTTATCCCATTTTCATCCGAATCTCACTTTTAATTTCCATCTTTTACTTTACCTTTTGCACATACCCAACTTCACACTAAAACCAAATAAAAATGCTTTTTACCCACCTTTTCACGTTTACATACTAGCTATTAGGAATCATATTACACTAGACTCCTTGAGATCGACACCCCGGGTTAGCTTCCACTAACCCCTCGGGTTTAATTTCTTGGAGAGCGGACTCGAGGCGGCACTGCTCCGAACCTAAACCCTTGAATCAATTTGCGAGCTCTTCAGTATGATAGTGTGGTATGCTCAAAAGTCAAAGTAAAAGATTGGATTTAAAAGTGAGATTTGGATGAAAATGGGATAAAGTTCATTCTTGATGAATGAGAGCTTCTGGAATCATTGTTTCTAAAAGTTTTTAGGGAGTTTAGTTGATTTTCTAAAGAGCCCTGGAGGAACCCCTCTAGGCTAGGCTTAGGTTAACTTAATTAATGCCGGAATCCTGCACATTACTTAATTTAACCCAAGTTGATTAAGTTCAAAATCAAGAATTAATTAACTATGCAAGATTTTTAAATCCACAATTTGGGCCTGACAAATCTCTGATTTGTAATGCTTTTATATGCTTAAATTGAGGCAATTAACATGATTAAGATGCAAGTTTTGGTCTGATAATGTTAAATTGAATATCCCAAACTCTCAAGGAAAATGAGTGTAAAATTAGGATTAATTAGCCATAATTGTAGATTAATTGTACTAATTAATTTATAGGGCTATTTGATCTTGGTTTTATTTTATTTTCACTTGCAGGGCCACCCCATAATTGCTCTAAATTTCTCTTTAAACCCTAATCTATTGATGGCCACCCATACAATAAATCAAGGCCTAAAGTATGTTTGCCCAATGTCTCAACACAATTAATTAATTCTTATGCCATCTCCCTCAAGCAAATAACTTAACACTTTTGATCCACTAACCAAGCCACCTTGCATTAGCACATAATTTTCACCAAGAGAATACTAAAACTATGAACCCATAAATTTCCTTAAACTCAAAGTTAATAAATAGAAATGTCAAGCATGTGTACAAGAAGGAAATAGCATAAACATAGTTTCTAACCCCAAAGACATAAATACACTCAACCAAATGCCATAAATGCACTACTAGAACCCTAGAAAAACGTAAATACATACAACAAATGGAAGAAGGATTAGAACTAGAAAAACTCCCCTATTCAAGCTTCAACTTATCCCTTTGGCTCTCACCACCAAGAATGGTGGAGCCTAGCTGCTACTCTTCATGGAGGAACCAACAAAAAGAGAGGAAGGTGTGGAAGCCATGACTGGAAGGAAGGAGAAGAAAAGAAGATGAAGATGAAGATGGAGAAGAGAGAGCTAGGGCTTGGAGGGTGTGAATGTGAGCCAAATCTGCCTTAATGGGGTGTATCCTTCGAGTTTGAAGTCCCCAAGTCGGGTCAAGTGAGTGGGTATTTAATTTGGATCTGAATCAGGCCCAAAATGAGAACTGAAATTTCTGCAGAACGCAGGCTCGCCGTGGCGAGGCAGCGGCGAGCTGATGTTGCTTCTAGAACTTTTGGGGCCTTCTCGTCGTGGGCTCGCCGCAGCAAGGCCTCGGTGAGCTACATTCTTCTCTGCCAAAATTGAAGCTTGTTCGCCGTCTGCTCGCCGTGGCGAGGAGCCTTCATTTCTGCCTCTTTTGTTTGGCCTTTTTCTTCGTCCCGGGTCTGATCTTTTGGTTCTGAGCAACCCTGCAAGTGAGGATAAGATAAAACCAATATCAAATAGCCTTATAAATTAATTAATACAATTAATCTGCAATTATGGCTAATTATTACTAATTTTACACTCATTTCCCTTGAGAGTTTGGGATATTCAATTAGACATTATTAGACTAAACTTGCATCTTAATCATGTTAATTGTCTCAATTTAAGCATATAAAAGCATTACAAATCAGAGATTTTTCAGCAAGTTACAAGCCTAAAAGACCTCTTGATTTTGAGATCATGTGATGCAAGTTATGAGTGGGGAAGGGTGAAGAAAATGGTGGAAAGATTTGAAAAGTGAGAACTTGCACATGAGTTTGAAGTATTACAAGTAATTGGAATAAAATCTGGAAAAAATTTCTTTTAGCTCTAACATATACACATACACTCAAGGAATTTTGGAAAATCTTGTTTTTAATTAATATCATGAAGCATTCATCTTTGGATACATTATATATTTTCTATCAATCAAATGGAAAAGAGCAACATATGAAAACAAACAACTTCAATCAAAGTAGAATAAGCATGTGGTCAATTTCATAGATTTCTCAACAAATTGCTTAAGGACAAGCAAAAACTTAAATTTGGGGGAAGAATAAGCTCCATAATTTCACACATTTCTTCACAATTTTCCCATACTTGTACATGATTTCTTGAATATATTTGTGCAAAGCCAATAGAAACCCATAGAAAAAGATGAACAAAGAAAGATTTACATTTGTATGAAATGTAGAGCTTAAAGGTAATACATATTTGAGATGTTTTTGTGACCTTATCAACCCTTTTTCTCTTATATAGGAAGTGGTAGACCATTGCAAAGAGCTAGGAAATACCCTGACTAACAAAGGAGAAGAAAAGGATTTGGAAATAAGCAACAAAAAGGGAGGAATAGCAAGAAATCAAAACTCCACATGGCCCCTCCACAGCAGGCAAAATCTTCATTTTCGTCGAGGGGGCCACAACGAGGACCCGATGCAGCTATACGTTTTGCTTAAAATGGTAGAGATCTTCGGACATGTAGCTAGATTTTCGATCTATGACGGATATAACACACTTGGGCACGATTTTGGGAGGTTTTGTGCCACTTGAAAGAGCTTGGAATTGTTCGGAAGAGTGAAGATTGGATTTGGAGAAGCTTAAAGAGATTTCGGCTTCATCATTTGGTTATCTTTCTCCTTCCTTCTTCTGCTCAATTTTTCCGTCATGAACTCTTTTAGAGCTTTAGTTTAAGTTTTATTTTCCTTTATGTGTAACTAAAACCCTTCTCTAGGGTTACTTTGAACCATTTTATGAATTGAACTATGTGTTTCGCTCTTTTGATGCTATGAATGAAATTTATGTATGGAATTTCATCTTGCTCTTTATTTTACAAGAGCTTGATGATCGCCACTTGATTTGTTAAATGAAATATGACTTGAGAAAGTGTATTTTGTTTTAGAACTTGAGTGAAATTGTGTTAGGATTGAAGTTTATGGTTTAAATGGAGGGTTAGTTGGTAACATATAGATATAGTTGCTTACATAACATTGTTACTAGAATGTTAAATTTTGAATCATAACTTGCATCACTTAAGGCAAGAAATTGTGCAATTAATGTAAGTAGAAATTTGAACTTAACTTGAGAAAGCTTTTTCAAATGTCCTAGAACATTAGACTCACAAAGTTTCATTAGGATGCTAATGAAGAGGGAGTTTAATTAATTCCTGAAGTAAAATGGGGATAAGTAGCCTTAAGCCTTTCTTATATTGATCAAGTGTTTTTAATCCATTTTTTTATTCCCATTTTCAATTTAATTTTTTGTTTCAAACTTAATTTCTAAAATTTTTCTTACTCATTTCCAATTAAGAGCTCAATTAGTGTTAATTGGCTTGCTTAAACCATAATTCTTGCAGAACGACACTTTCAAACTGTACTAAATTTTAACAACCCGTATGTTTGCTGTTAAGACCCGAAAACGGTCGATAAGTTAGCTGATAAATAATGTTGGAATATTGGGCCCAGATTCGCCTTTGATAGGCTGGATTAATTAATTGAGAAAATTGAGCAATTCCCAAGTAATTGATTAATTAATTAATTAATTAATTAAGTGTTTAATTAAATGATTTGTCAAAGAGAAATGTGTGGATATCTGACTCAACCATGAGTAAGTTGAATAACTTACCTATTTAAATAAATAAATAAATAAAGATATTTTATTTATATTATTTAAATAATCCATCATCAGTTATAAAATGAATATAAATATATTTGTTTATATTTTAAATAATTAAGTCAAATGAGATGTTGATATATTCTCTCTATTGATAATAATTGCGAATATTTTGTATTCTCAAAATATCCCCAGCCCTTTGTTATAAATAGAGAGCATCCACTTAGTTCTAATCAACCCATTATTGAGTTTTCCCACTCTCTCTCTCTCTCTCTCTCTCTCTCTCTCTCTATTCTTTTTTTGTGTGGTGTTCTATTGTGGTTTTTCCAGTAGTAGTCTGCACTAGTATAAAATTTTGTGTAGGTTCTTCAAGAACTAACTCATGGAGTTCTGAGAGATTGACCCAGATTGGAATATGAATCTATTTAGGATGTTTTTTCTCTCTCTAATTTTTCTTCTCCATCCAACAACTCTAACTCACATATCAATAGGCCGACAAATAGGACGGTGCAAAGCAAGCACCTCCTCCACAGACGCAACTCAAACTAACTACAGACCGCAACTTGTCCATCACCAAAATAATGTTGCTTCACAAGACTTTACTTTTGTATAGTTAAAAGGTAATTTTACAGTAATTCATAATTAAGGAACAAGTTCCTAAAAATCAAAAGATAAATACTTAACTTATATATCAAAAGATATTTAAAAATATCTAACCATCAAACCAAACCCATAAGATAAATTAATTGTTACCTCAAATCCAAACTTTACATTGTAAGCTTACAAATAAAATCCACCCTTTAACGTAGATTCAAATTAAATAAATGAATTTAATAATTAATTTAATTATATAAATTTAAAGTTATGAAATAGCTAACCAAAAGTTCCAATTCTAGACTAAAAGATCAATTATTTATTCTAACCTCAACTATAATATTTTTCTCAGCTCAAACAACTCATTTGATTTATCATTTATCCTCAATTTCATCTAATTGTACAAAATTCCCAGTTTACTAGTTAGGGTTCCAAACCTATAAATTTCTAAATCACATATCATAAATTTATTTAACATTCTAAACTGATTAAAACTTGAATAATCATCTTAAATTTAATTGGAACAAATATCCTTTATAAAACCTGTAACACCTAAATTTTTACTACTATATTATAGCATTTTAATTGATTTCTAACCACTTTTTAATTCCAGAAGCCCAAAAATATGAAAAATTTAAAATGTTTTCTTTCCAAAGTATTAAATCAAATTTCCTTTTCTTTCAAATTGGATTTTCTGACGAATTGGAATATCTTTAAACTTTCAGTAAAATAGCGTGGTTATTAAAACAATTAAAATAACTTGAATTATAATGCTTGGAGAGTTAAACCCCTTATACTATAGTTAAATATTCCTTAGATTATGTTCTATTTATCTATTTACACTTTTCTTACTATAATAATATATTGGCGGGTTATCTCGGTTGATAACCCTCTTACATGTGTATGTAGCTCTATAATTCATTAAGGACATATATACATATACATTAACTACTAGACAAGCTTTAAGCTTTCTTAATTATTTAAACATACAACATACACAGGTAAGTAGGTTCTTAAAGTAACTACCTATAGGGTACAAGACAAAGCAAACATTCCTGCCCCTTAATACTACCTTACTTCTTTCCCAGCTAGCTACTCCCATTCTTCTATACTGAAAACGTTTTGGAAAACAGTGAGATTGGAAATCTCAATAGCAGTTTATTCCATATCATGTGTGCACTTATATATATACATATACATCAATTTCATAAACCTGTGCATATAATGAAAGCATATATCCCTTTTAGACCAATACCTGCAGGATTTTCCAATTATAGCCCTCACGGCTACTCAATAACCCTCACGATTATAGGAATTATAGCCCTCACGGCTACTCAATAACCCACATGGTTATAGAAATTTAATTGTAGCCCTCACAGCTACTCAATAACCCTCATGGTTATATGAATTTAACTGTAGCCCTCACAGCTACTCGATAACCCTTACGGTTATAGGAATTTAATTGTAGCCCTCACAGCTACTCAATAACCCTAACGGTTATAGGAATTTAACTGGCAAAGGGGGAGCGACCCACCTAGGCCTTGGAGTACTCCATAAATATTATCAATATCATAACAGGAATAATTCCCATTTAAATGCCACAGATATTACAAAATTATATATAGAAATTTATATTATGAATTAAACTACTACCTGGATACCAAAGCTATTTCCTGAACCAGATCCTTTACTTTCCACTGTCTTGGTGAACTCATACCAATATCAAAGCATATCTACACATCATATTATAATAAGAGTAAGTTAATATATGTACTTCTATATTTATACTATACGTCTCTCTCGGGTCCTAATATGCTTGTGACTACCCCACTATTTATATCTATGAATCATTATTATTTACTATAACTATCTTGACTATTCAAAATTACAAAGATCACTTTTAATTACTTTACTCCAATTAATATTTCTTATTCTCAATGTTTGACTAAAAATTACCTCAAGGATAATTCTTTTAAACAAGCAATTTCTATTACTGTTTACCCATGCCTTTGAAACCTTAAAACAATAACTATAAATTCAACATCAAATTCTAAGCAGACAATACAGCCACATATAACACACATTAGAACCTACTTCTAATTAACTTCTCTTTAAAACTTTAAGCTCCAACTTATAATATTATCAGCAACATTAATTCCCATTTATCCAAACCTTACCTCTTTAAAATCACAAAGATTAACTCAACCACTTTAACAATTTTTCCTTCAAATTGTTGCAGAAAATTTCACAAGAATTCACACAGAAAGGCCATGTAAATGCCTCATTAAGTATTCTTATAATTAATTCAACACGTATATCACTCTGAGTCAATATATCCAAACACATACTAACATCACTCAGAGAACTACGTGTTGAACTACGTGTTTCTGCGAGTTTTGGAAAGAACAGGGGCGCGTTTTAGCTGATATAAAAGCTAGGGCTTCGTTGTGAGCCCTTATTCTTCGACTTTTAGGACATTTTGGGAATGTTTTGCTCTGCTAGGGCTTGGAGCTTGGTGGGGATTTGGCTTGGGTTCGGAGCTTCAAAGAGATTTGGGCTTCCTCTCTCGGTTTATCTCTTCCATCTTCATTCTCTTATCGTGTTCTGTTTGTAATGTTGTATGTATATGCTCCCTTGGAGTTGTAGAACATGAGTAGCTAAATACTTTGATTCTAGGATTATTTTGAACCCTTGTATGTATTGATTCTTGATTCCTCCTCTTGATTTGTGATTAATGATATCTATGTGCTTATTTTACTCCGTTCCTAATGCTTCTAAGTGCTTGATCACCATTTAGATGTTGTGTTCACTTGATTTATGACTCGAGAGAGCTAGGTTGAGTGTAGAACTTGGGTAAAGTAGTGCAAGAACCGGAAGTTTGCATGACGAACGGATGGTTTTGTTGGTAAGATAGAGATATACTTGCTAGCCTTGCATAGTCACATTAGGGTTGGAGCGTTAAAATTGGGTTTTATTAAATTGTAGCAAGAGATTGTGCAATTAATAAGACTAAACACTTGTTCTTGACTTGAGAGAGCATTACAAGTACTCTATGAACCCTAGATTAGCACGTGGTTTCGTTGAGAGCCTCTTTGAGGGGAGGTTAATTGAGTTTTAAGAAGTACAAGGGGGATAGATAATCTTAGGACCCATTTTATCCTTGAAGTTGGAGAATCACTTGTTTATAGTTTTATTTTTATTTTATTTTCTTATTTAATTTTCAATCTCAACATTTGTGTCACTCAAATTGGGCGAGAGTGTAATAATCACTGTTTGACCGGGTTTTGGACAAATCCTCGTGGGAACGATACTTTACTTACTACTTTATTACTTGGCGCGACCCGTGCACTTGCGGCGCAGGACCGAACAAGTTTTCGGCGCCGTTGCCGGGGATTTGTTTCCCAAAACCGTCCTTGGTCAACCTTGATTAGAGCACTAGTAGCTGAAGCTTGAGTTTGTATATATTTGTTCGTGTGTTTGTTTTTCTCTTTTAGTTTCTTTTCTTGTGTTCATTTGTGTATATTTGTTTTCTTTGTTTTTCTTGTTAGTTTGTTAGTTATTTTCTTTTAAATTTTGTTATGGATTATCCTGGGTGGACTTATGGGGCAAGTAGTGAATTTGAACAGGATAATGATTATCTACTTCCTTGCTATGATCCTAATGCTTTTGAAACTCAATACGAGTACATCTGTTGCAATTTTTGTGGAGATAATCATTATATTGATCAATGCCCCCATGTCTCAACCTTGGATTATGTAGGGGATGATTTTGCTAGGGTTCAAACTGATTGGCATGATAATTCTTTTTACCCTAGTTGGAATCATGAGCATTCATTGCCTTGGGATCCAAATGTGTCTCTCCCTTCATATGCATCGTATTTTCAAACATCACCTAATCAGGTAGAAGAGATCACTCCCATTCATGAGAGAAAGCCCACAGTTGAGGAGATGCTTCAACGCATTTTGGATAATCAAAATGAAATAAGAGCCTGGACAAAATTAAAATTTAATGAACATGAATTAGCTCTTAAAAATTTAGCATCTAGGGCAAATGAATTGGTTTCTACCTTTGAGTCTTTAAAGTAAAAAGGCATTTGCATTAATACTTCCAATGACTCTCATGTGGAAGAAGCCATTTCAGTTGAGCAATTAATTGTGGGAAGTGATTATGGTCTGTCAATGGATTATAAGACTTTTGTGGGTGATTGTGAGCTAGAAATGGAAGAGGGAGAGACCAATATTGAGTTTCCTGCAATGTGTATTCAAAATCCTCCTACTGATAGCTTGGCTCCTACTGAGGGGAGCCAAGTAGATTTCATTGGGTTTTCAAAATATTTGGGGGTTAATGAGGATAAAGTTGAAATAATTGAATTCATGCCTCCCATGTGCCATAATGCATCATGCTCCTTAAAATCATTCTTGATTGAGGGAGCATGTAATTCTTGCATAATTGAATTCCCAATATTTTTGGAGCCTTGTCTTTTGAAGAGAAATGAAGACAAGGTGATTTTTGTTTTTGATACGTATGATTAGTAATTAGAAAGTCTGGCTGAAGACTATAAACTTAGCGCTTCTTGGTAGGCAACCCAAGTTTTAAAAGTTTAATAGTTTTCTTTGTTGTTGTTCTTTAGTAGGTGTGACCTCTTTTGAGCATTTTCAAGGTTTATCATCAAAATTAATATGAGGCAAAGGAAAGCAAGCTTGGAGCACAAAGAGCATCAACTGGGAAGTATCTTGCATTTCCAATTTTGATTAGAATTGAATGATTTGATGATAGACTGCTGGTTAAAATTTACATGAATTTCAATTTGGAAACTTGGACGATTACTTGTTATTTTACTTAAAGCAAGATTTAGATTGATTTAGTATCCACTGAACTAAAATGTGGGATCCAATGATAGAATAGTTGCTTAGATTATATGTTTGAGAGGAAGTTGTGGTCAATATTTTTGGATGCTGCATTTACATTATTGAGACTGGCTTTCTGACCATTTTGAAAAATAAAATGAAATAGAATTTTTGGTACACTTGAGTTGGAAATGATTTGACAGCCTTTGTTTGGAGATGTTGTAGCATTTCAGTTTATATTTTCTTTCTTAACTGATAGACTCTAGAACCTATCTTGATATCTCTTGAGGCTTTGTAATGGTTTTTACATGAGTTTGGAAAATAATATGGGCATTCTTTTCAATGAGTTTGAGCCTTTCAAGCCAACCCTTAACATAATTCCATTTGCACCCTTTTTGAGCCTTATAATGAAAAACCATATGAATTTTCTTTTTGGCACTCACAATAGACCTTAACCTTAGCAACTTAAAAAACCATGAACTACCCAAATTTTGAGATAATTGATGAATCATTGGTAGAAGGTATTGGATGGTTGCCACAAAAAATTGGTGTGGGAGTGTAAGTGGTGCATGATGTTCAATAGTATGTACTCCAAAGTTATGGCAAGTTTATATATATATAAAAAAAAGAGATGAAAAGAAAAGAAAAAGAAAAAAGAATTTAGTTTCAATAAGACTTGGAGTGCACATACATCATTTTGAGATAAGTTTGGGGGAATGGTTTGAATTTTGGAAGGGAATTTTGTATAGAAAAGAAAGATGAGCTCCATATTGTCATTTATCTCAAGATATTTGAATTCTCTTTATACCTTTCTTTATATGACCTTAACCCTTGGCCAAATTACAAGCCTATCAAGTCCCATTGATTTTGAATTTATGTAAGAAATTCTTTTGGTGGAGAGAGAGGAAAAGAGTAGGCATATGAAGTTTTGAATGTTAAGAGAGCTTAATATATGTTGAAATGTTGCAATTTTCTTTTTGACATTTGCTGAAGAATTGTTCTGTAGCTTTGCACACACACACACACATAATAAGTGTTGGGAAGTTTGTTCTTGATGTGTGAGTTTTGCATTCTTCCATATTCCATTCATTTCTTATAGAATATATCTTCTCGAGCAACTAATGAGGAAACTCCCTGCATGCATAGTAAGTGGATACTTCATCAATCTAACATCTCATCTTTTGTTTTACTCGAGGACGAGTAAAAGTTTAAGTTTGGGGGTGTGATAACTCCTAGAAATTCATGTCATTTGAGTATATTTTCCTTGAGTTCTATTAACTCATTGATAAATTTTGGATACTCAAGATAGGAAATGTTCATTTGATTTTCGGTCACATATTATTGTATATATATGTAGATTTTGATTATTTTTGTAGTTAATTTCTTATGTTGTTTTATGTAAATTTTGTAGGAATAATCTATTGCAATAAACAAGAGATTTCAGCCCTCCACCAAGCTCCCAAGTGAACAAAAATAAGAAGAAGCCAAAGCAGCTCAAAGAATAAATAAAAGAAAGGCAAAACACAGAATAAACAAGCCTTCGCCGTGGCTTCGCCGCGGTGAAGTCACGGCGAACATCAGCAGCCTCTGTCCATTTTTGGTGACCTCGCCGTCGGCGAGCAAGAATAAGCTCTGTAATTTTTGGGACTTCGCCGTGGGCTCGCCGCGGCGAAACCCACGACGAACTGCGTGCTTCTGCGTGTTTTGGACAGAACAGGGGCGCGTTTTAGCTGATATAAAAGCTAGGGCTTCGTTGTGAGCCCTCATTCTTCGACTTTTAGGACATTTTGGGAGTGTTTTGCTCTGCTAGGGCTTGGAGCTTGGTGGGGATTTGGCTTGGGCTCGGAGCTTCAAAGAGATTTGGGCTTCCTCTCTCGGTTTATCTCTTCCATCTTCATTCTCTTCTCGTGTTCTGTTTGTAATGTTGTATGTATATGCTCCCTTGGAGTTGTAGAACATGAGTAGCTAAATACTTTGATTCTAGGATTATTTTGAACCCTTGTATGTATTGATTCTTGATTCCTCCTCTTGATTTGTGATTAATGATATCTATGTGCTTATTTTACTCCGTTCCTAATGCTTCTAAGTGCTTGATCACCATTTAGATGTTGTGTTCACTTGATTTATGACTCGAGAGAGCTAGGTTGAGTGTAGAACTTGGGTAAAGTAGTGCAAGAACCGGAAGTTTGCATGACGAACGGATGGTTTTGTTGGTAAGATAGAGATATACTTGCTAGCCTTGCATAGTCACATTAGGGTTGGAGCGTTAAAATTGGGTTTTATTAAATTGTAGCAAGAGATTGTGCAATTAATAAGACTAAACACTTGTTCTTGACTTGAGAGAGCATTACAAGTACTCTATGAACCCTAGATTAGCACGTGGTTTCGTTGAGAGCTTCTTTGAGGGGAGGTTAATTGAGTTTTAAGAAGTACAAGGGGGATAGATAATCTTAGGACCCATTTTATCCTTGAAGTTGGAGAATCACTTGTTTATAGTTTTATTTTTATTTTATTTTCTTATTTAATTTTCAATCTCAACATTTGTGTCACTCAAATTGGGCGAGAGTGTAATAATCATTGTTTGACCGGGTTTTGGACAAATCCTCGTGGGAACGATACTTTACTTACTACTTTATTACTTGGCGCGACCCGTGCACTTGCGGCGCAGGACCGAACACACACTCCATTCATCATCATCAGCAAACAAAATAATAGAGGAACACAAACCCAATGAACAAGAAAATCGGCCGACAGAAACAGGGGAAAAAGAAGAAGAAATCCAAAATTTCCAACAATCTCCGAAATCCCACATGTAATACATTCTATGCTCTTAAGCTTACCCCCATTCAAGATTAATTAAGCTTTCATTCATTAAACACCCAGAGTACACCAATAACAACGGCGGATGAACAGTGTTCGAAGCTCATGTTTGAAAGAAATCGGATCAAATCAAACATCATTCACAAAATCACTTCAGGAAAACTTAGAATCGAAACTTAAGCTTCATTTTCGCTGGTTTAACACACCCTAAACCTCAAACCCGAGTTGCTCCCTCTCTTAATCTCACCCTAATCGAAGAACAGAGGGTAAGAACAAGAAGTAGAGAGTCACCTAAGGTCGAAATCAGTCTTGCATGTGCCATCAGAACTTGCTATCGCCGGGGAACGGCATCGCCGTCGCCGGAAACGCAGAGAGAAGGCAGAGGGAAATTGGGGAGAGAGAAGAGGAAGACAGAAATGAGGGAGGAAGGAAGGGAAATTTGATTTTATAAGGGTGTTATGAGAAAATTATGTTTCAGCCCTTTTAACTTCTGTTCTTTTCCATTTAGTCCATATCCTTAAGTTTTCCATTATTTTTAGTTTGGTCCTTATCTGACAAAAATTAATTTCCTAAAATTAATTCTCATATTAGATTAAATATTTTCTTACCCATAAATTTATTTGGGCCTCAAAATAGTTTTTCCTCAAATTTCCAAATTAAAATTTATCATCTAATTATTTTTCCTCAATTAATAAAGAAAATAAATCTTAAAATTATTAGAAATACATCTTTATCTGATAAATTTAGTTATAAGACTTTTTAATTTCTAAATGACACCCCAAAATCTTTAAAAATCCCTATTATCTCTAATCCAAATTTTGGGGTGTTACAAAACCAATCAATAACTTATTTTAAGTAAAAATTTTATTGTAACTCCTCACTTAGCCATCAGGCAAATATAAATCAACAAAATGTAGCAATTAATTAATTTCTCCTGAATTCCTGTAATAATCTATTTTCAAAACTCAATACTTACTCTAGAGTATAAAGAGGGTGCTTTTCAACCAATCTCGAAACCACATTGAGTTTTTAGTTTCTTCACTGATATACTCTCTTATGTTCTAATTATAAAATCAAGTTGACTTTTTTTAATATTAAGGAATCAAAATATACCACTAAATTTGAACATATGCTACATGTAATTAGATTATAAGTTAGTTTATAAGTAAAATAAATTAGTTTTGAGAAAAAGATGATAATTATAAACAATTTAAAATGACTTATTTTGCATCTTCAATTTCTCCCAAAACAGAAAAAAAATTAACTTGATCTTATATTTATGCTGGGAGATTAAGGTTGCATTTCTATCAAAATAACTTAAACTTTTTATTATGGCTCTTTCTTTTACATTATATGCCTAAAATCTCGTTTTTTAATTAACCAACATATGACTTGCTTATTACTAATACTAATCACTTAGACGTATAGCAAGGGTCTGGATCAAGTCTACGTAGAATTAAGATAAATGAAACATTTACTAAGGCGTCTTGTCAAGTCAATGCGCAGTAGACTATAGACCTATTTATTTACGCATGACTTAATAACACCAAGGTTTTATCAACAAAATTATAATCACACACGTATGCATTAAATATCTATTGGGACACTTGTGGTGTAAGTTCAATGCAACTTCGTGTTGGACACCTTCGTGTTAGACACCAATAGACTTTGACTATTTGAATTCTACAGAAGTATTTTTCACTCCCTATGTTCTTCACCCCCCCGCCCCCAAAAAAAAAACCACAAAACAAAATAATTGGCGTTTTCTATATAATACCATTATAACATTTGGTTAGTGTCAAGTCAATTATCCTCCTGCTTTCTTTTTTCTTGTGTTATCATGGGTTCCTCCAGTTCAAAAACGATCATTACTTTGCTTTGCTATCTATGTGCCATCATCATACTCTATTCAAGCATTTCCCACGGAAGTTCAAATGTTGGTTGCAACGAAAGAGATCGAGAAGCTCTTGAAATATTCAAGGGAAGCGTTGAAGATCCATGGCAGCTACTCTCTTCTTGGTCTAATGAACAAGATTGTTGTCACTGGTTTGGAGTTCAATGTGATAACCACACAAGAAGAGTGACAAAGCTAGACCTCCATTGCAAACGTAATTACTACACCGATGACTACAAACGTTTAGGAGGTCAGATAAACTTGTATGTTCTGAAACTTGAATTCCTCAGTTTCTTGGATTTGCATGATAATGACTTTTACGCTATTTATACCCCACCCACTATTCATAACATGTCAATGATGTCAAACTTCTCCAATCTTGTTTTTCTTGATTTTTCATATAACCGTGGCCTCAGAATGGATGATCTTATGTGGGTTTCTCAGCTATCTTCTTTGAAATACCTTAACCTCAGTGATGCTGATCTCTCTAAGGAAACTCTTTGGCTTCAGTCAGTTAACATGCTCCCTTCACTTTTGGAGCTGCGACTGAGTCATTGTTCCTTGAAAAGCATTCAACCATCTCTAGAGCATTTCAATCGTTCTTCCCTAGAGCTTCTTGATATTTCCGGTAATGACTTTTACACTGAGGCAACCAAATTACAATTTAACCTAAGCAACAGTATTTCATATTTAGACCTCAGCTTCAATTCTCTTAAAGGTCATGTACCTGAAGAACTATCAAATTTTAGGAGATTGAAAGGCTTAGACTTGAGGTTCAATAATTTCAATGGATCAATTCCAGAATGGGTGGGACAATATAAGCAATTAGAGTATCTTGATATTTCTGGAAACTCTTTTTCTGGTCCAATTCCTGAAACTTTGGTAAATATGTCGTCTTTGGTATATTTAGATGTTGGATACAATTCGCTAACTGGTAGTCTTCCAAAATCTCTTGGGAAGCACTCAGAATTGCAAGGCTTTTTTGCTGGGAATAATTTGTTATCAGGATCTATTTCTCCATTCTTATGCAAAGCCATGGTTGGGAATAAAAACTTGAAGGTTTTATATTTGAGTCACAATCATTTTTCTGGGAAGCTTCTTGACTGTTGGATACATGGGAAAAGCCCTTTGAAGGTTCTTCATCTGCAGTCAAATCAATTTAGTGGCAGTATTCCATCTCAAATTTGCCAACTTTCTAATCTTCAAATCTTAGACCTCGTTGATAATAGGCTTACGGGTTCCATTCCAAAATGCTTGGGTAATATTACAGCAATGGCTGCCAGAAATTCAAGTGATATCTTCGATAAGAATTACTATTACACTAGCAAGAGGCTGATGACTGGTTATTTTTTAAGAACTTCAACTGAAAATATACCTTTATTTGTCAAAGGTCGTGAACTTGAATATAGCCCCTATATTCTTAAATATGTCTACCTTATTGACCTCTCAAATAATGACCTTTCAGGATCGATTCCTCGAGAATTATTTAGGTCAGATAAATTGATTTCTTTGAATTTATCCCATAACCGTTTGATAGGGAGCATCCCGGATGAGATTGGGCATATGGAAAGGTTAGAGGTCCTTGACCTCTCAAGGAACCAACTTGTCGGAGAGATTCCTCAAAGCATGATCAATCTAAATTTTTTGTCTGTCTTCGACGTTTCATACAATGATTTAAGGGGGATAATTCCCTTCGAAAATCAATTTCTGACTTTTCCTCCATCTAGCTACATGGGCAATCCTGAACTTTATGGTGGTCCATTTTCAAATAATAAGCCAACAGGAGAAGAACCCAGTGAGAAAGAAGAGATCATTGTAGAAGGAAGTGAAGATGAATTCACGGAGGCTTTCAAGATGGGCATGGCAATTGGATTTGCTTATGGCTTTTGGGGTGTCTGTTTTGCCCTTTTCTTTATCAACACTTGGAGAAGTGCCTATTTTCGGTTCCTCAATAATATGTATGACCAAATTTATGTCTTCGTTGCTTTAAAGAGAAAATGGCTTCGCCAGAACTTCGCAAACTCACCAAAGTGAAAGGAACAACTTTTAGAAGGTGTGTGTGTATATATTATTTATCTAAAGCTTTGCATCTTTAAATGGTTCCACAATTTATTGTAGTTGAAGCTGCTACAATTATTCCGGTTAATCATGCCATCATATAGTTATGCAACTATTATATTAGAATGTTTGGTGATCCCACTATTGTGTTGTCTTTTTCAGATGAGTATGTGATAATATTGAAGAGCTCCAGAGCATGCATACATCACAAGTATTTCCCTTGCTGTCTTTTAGTAATGGTGTGTGTATTTAAAAAAACAGTTGCTTAATTAGTATTTTCGTGTTCAATAAATCTTGTGGTGGACCTTAAAGACATTTTGTTTATGAGATATGTGTTATTATTATGCAGGATGTGATGTTAGTACTGTCTTCCTATGTTTGTAATATTGATAAGAACTAGTTGACTAATCTATATAAACTATGGAAGCCAAACAAATTAGTTAATTATGACCAATGTGAAATGATTTCCCTAAAATACTTCCATATAATATTTCACTGTAAAAATTTTTATAGGTCAGGTAATTTAATTTGTGGAAAAATAATGAATATTATATTTATATTGTGGTAAATTCTTATATTTATGATCAAATTAAATATAACTTTTTATTAGTTCTTATAATAACAAGGATTAAATGTATACTTAAAAAAACATGTAGAATAGGCTTGTCCATATATGTGTAAAAGTACGCTGCTCTATTAAATTAATTCAAAAAACAGCCATCCATAACCAATATTTGCTACAACATGAATGAATACATCGAGAGTACGTAGTTCATAGATGAAGTAGCATAATTCTTAAATATAAGTATTAATAAACATGGAGAGAAAATAATGATAAATAAATTTGAAATACAATGCTATATGGTATCAACTATGAACTATTATACGAATAGGAGAATGTTTTCTCCAAATTAACAAAATTCACCAGTGTGATTTCATTAACTGTTCAAAAGCTGATGAAATATCACTAACAGGAAGGATTATCAGCGTCCTCGTCAATATTTTTGAACTATATCTGGTTTTCCAGATTTCCGTGAACATACCCTTTTGGCTCTTTAAACTGCAGTGGATTAAATTCAAGTCATATAAAGCAACATTTCAAAGGCATTATAGCATTCAATTTTTGAGTTCATTTCTGCTACTTAGCATTACAATCGGTAGAAATTGGAATCTGAAACGTGCTCTAATAAACCTGTCTTTGCTAAATGTATACTTGAATCCATCAACCATTAGGTGTTCACTGCTAAATAGAATTCAAAAAATATAAGATATACCAAACAATTTTTCAACAATCTCTAAAGAATCCGAATTCTTCTTCGCTCCAGGTCCTTGATATTTCTCGCAATAATTTTCATAATGAGATACCTAAATTACTTTTTAGCCTAAGCAGCAGTATTTCATATCTAGACCTTAGCTGCAATTATCTTAAAGGTCAAGTGCCCGAAGAACTGTTGAATTTTAGGCAATTGAAAAACTTAGCCTTGAAGTTCAATACTTTCGAGGGATAAATTCCAGAATGGTTGGGACAATACAAGCAATCAGAGAATCTTGATTTTTGTAGCAATTATTTTTCAGGCCCAATTCCTGAAACCTTGGTAAATCTGTCTTCACTGAAATATTTAAATGTTCGATGAAATTAACTGAATGGTAGTCTTCCAAAATCTCTCGGGAAACACTCAGAATTGCTAGTTTGCTGGGAATAATTTTTTATCAGGATCTATTTCACCTTTCTTATGCCAAGTCATGATTGGGAATAAGAACCTGAAGGCTTTAGGGTTGAATCACAATAATTTTTCTGGGAAACTTCAAGTTCAGGATCTAGACTGTTTGATCCATGGGAAAAGCCCTTTGATGGCGATTCTTTTACGATCAAATCATTTTAGTGGCAGTATTCCTCCTCAAATTTGCCAACTTTCTAATCTTCAAGTCTTAGACCTTGCGATAACAAACTTTCAGGTGCGATTCCAAAATGCTTAGGTGACATTGCAGCAAAACCTACCCCTTCTGATCACCAAAGGATGGCTCAATTTCCTTCAAGGACTTATGAGAATATCAACATTTGCTTTACAGAGGTTGCGGTGAAGTAGGCAACCCTTTTTTAATATATGAATCCCTTCAGTCTGCGTCTGATATTGACCTCTCAATGAACGACCTTTCAAGCTCAATGCCTAGAGAATTATTTAGGTTAGATAAATTTATTTATTTAAATTTATCCCATAACCATTTGATTGGGTGTATCCCGGATGCGATTGGGCATATGAAAAGTTTAGAGGCCCTTGACCTCTCCAGGAACCAACTTGTTGGAGAAATTCCTCAAAGCATGATCAATCTAAGTTTTTTGTCTATCTTCGACGTTTCATACAATAATTTAAGTGGAAAAATTCAACCGGTCCCCGAACTTCAGTCTTTAAGCCTATCTAGTTTTTTGTCTATTTTTATGTTGACCGAACTGTAGATGAATTCACGAAGGCTTTCAAGATGGGCATGGCACACTACTACAAAAAACACTTTTCACGTCTCTTTTTTAGGACTTTTCACGTCTCTTTTTGGTGGGACGTGGATAAGGGAGTCGTAGAAAGTCGGAACTTTCCACGTCTCATTTTAAAAGTGAGACGTGGAAAGTCCCCACTTTTCACGTCTCATTTTAAAAGTGAGATGTGGAAAGTCCCCCACTTTCCATGTCTCACTTTTAAAATGAGATGTGGAAAGTGGTCACAGAAACTTTCTACATTTCTTTTTCGAATGTGAGATATGGAAAATACACTTTCTACGTCTCACATTCAAAAATGAGACGTGAAAAAAATACTTTCCACGTCTCTTATTCAAATAAGAGACGTGGAAAGTCTTTTTAAAAAAAAAAGAATTTTTTTTTTTAATTAGGATGATTAATCCCAATAAAAAAACCCAATATTTTATCATAATAATAGAAATACAGCACTTAAAAAGAAAAAATGAACTAATTTTATTATTTATATCCAAACTAATATTACAAAAATGTTATATTACAACTTTCATCCTAAATAAACTTATCCCTTAAATTCTCACGATAACCAAAAGTCAAATAACATGCAGCTAAATTCAGGTTCCTACATATAAAAGACTGAGTCGACACTCACAACATATCCACTCCATCTATCGGCCACATCAAGGGCTTCACCAAGCAGACCACTGAACTTTGGCCGAAGAATAGATAGAACTCGGTGTCCTCTTCTTTTCTGAAGACAACTTAGCTGCCTAGCGCTGCTATTGGCATAACAACCGGTACATCATAGGTTGGCCCAACAAGCTACCAGCTGAAAACAACACATATTTCTTTATATGATAGTTCAAATAACTTCAATATTGTTGAGGTAGACATAGGATATTACAACAGTGCAGGGGAAAGATAGAAAACAACAAAGTAGGAAAAGATTAAGTCATACCCTTTGTATAGTAGCCCTGAGAGATGCAAGCTCCAGCCCATCAAGTGGAAAATGCCATACCTATTAGTGAGTGCCACAAAGGGATGAAGGAAGAATTTCTATAGCATCTTTTGGTCCAATAAGAAGCAGATCAAAATTCTGCAAGCAGAAAAGGAAGAATTTTGCTCTTAACATTGATGGATAATTTCATAATCAGATTTGGGAATAAAAAACAGGGTTAGCTTAGCTGCTGTATATCACATTCAGGGAGAAGTTTCATTTAAATGTTTCCTATACAATGCTCCCAAACGTTCCCTAGATTTTACTGTAATGCAGAAGTAAAATTAGAAGTCATAAGAAGGATCCTAACTTGCCAGCAATCATTTACACAAGAAGAATAGCAATTAATAGATATATCGCAACACAAAATCAGAGAAATCTGATCTCTATCATTTACAAAACAACATTTTCATCATTTAGATAAGCAGCATGATCAAACTAAATGCCCTATAATTTCATGCCAACTGAGTATACCTACCATATGTACAATGTGGCTAAGAAATTCTTTATTCACTCTCTTCAAGCCAAAACAGTGACCAAGGTCCATTCATATTAATCATAAGTTCAAGCACATATTAACCCAAAAAACAAGCTTCAAAACAAAATGCCTAATCTCACAGACTTTAGAAAAGATTAGCAATCTATCTTTTGGTTGTTTAAACACAGGACAAAAGCACAATCATAAGTTGCCAATAATATATACGCTATATATTTATGTGAAATTGAAGGAGCCCACCGAAGTGCAATGGACTCCAATATTAAACAATTATGCTTCAATAATAGAAAGTCATTGGCCTCCATGAAAAGCTTTGCTTTCCAAGTCACGGAAAAGTATAAATCATCACAGCTTCTTATGCCCCACCATCTTAAATAACTTTAAAATAAAAGAATTACTGATACTATATAATACAGGTTTGAGAATCCACATTAACCACACATCTTCAAAGGTATCATCACAAGGGCCTTCCAATGGGATGTGATGCACTGTCACATAATATAAGGGATAACACATTCGAAGCAATAGTAAGTGCTGCAACAATTATATTGAAAACAAACTGGAGCTCTTGATTTTAAATATATAGGACATAGATTGTTACATGCTTTAAATCTCAGCAAGTGACACTGATGAGAAATAATTATTGATAGATTATCAAATCTGTGGGGGCAACAAGTATAAGAATGTTTATATGGGGCCTCTCGGTTCTGTTCAGAAACTAGGTATATATTGAACAGCCAAAGCCTCCAAAGAAGTATTTGTTTTTGAGTGGCCACTTACAAACCATGAAAGGAGTGGACTTGTTCTGTTCTTCCCCTGCTTCCACGGTAGTAATCTCTACCTTACGCCGTATCTACAAAAGCTACACCCTCCTTTCTCCTGTTCCTTGTTGCTGCTCTTCCCTTCCTCCCATTAACCCCAAGCCTTCTCACCAGAAACACACGAAGAATTCTGCAAAAAATAAGCAAAACCATAACCTTAAAAGCTACGTTCAACTCAAAGACCTGTATACTGACTCTAACACCTTTTCCTCAACACACCTCCTCTCTGATTCTGACTCTTCTTTCATCCACAGTGAAAAATTTATATTAAACTTGTTTTAGTATATCTGAGAATCGCTTGTGTCCATTAACCAGAACGTTCTCTTCTTTTTGTCTTCAACCCTAAATCAAAGCCTCCCTTCTAACTAGAAGAAGAACCTCGACGAAATCAACAATAAAATCCAAAAAAATTAGCGAGGTTGAAAGCAGTAAGCAAGCAAAATCCATAAAATTCAAAAACCTGAATACGATTTAAAAATTGAACAAGAAGAAGAAGACAAAAAACAAAAAAGTAGAGAGGGGAAAAGCAAACGTATAGAGCTCAGACCCATCGGAAAGGGACGTCGACGGAGGCAATGACGTCGAGATCGGCTTGAACGTTAAGGGAGGAGAGAGATTTGAGAAGGACGCATATGGCGACGTAAAATTTGTAGTATCTGGGAGTTCCCATATACATCACGGTGGCGTAAGCATTTTTTTGTTGTTCTGCTTTGGCTTGGCACATAGGTGTGGAGAAGACGAAGCTTAAGGCTAGGGAGAGAGATGGAGGGAATGAGAGAACAAGAGAAGAGAGAGCGAGAATGGGGAAATTGCGAGACCAAGGGAATAAGAGGGAGACATGGCTGACGAGAATGAGGAAGAGGATATGAAGAAGGAGACGCGGTATAGTTAGGGTTTTCAGAGGTTTCAACGTCTCACTTATAAAACTGAGACGATGAAAATAATTTTCCACGTATCACTTATGTAAGTGAAACGTGAAAAGTGTTTTTAAAAATACTTTCTTTGGTAGGCAATTTGAACCATGCCCCAATGGGGCTTTTAAAAATACTTTCTATGTCTCACTTATGTAAGTGAGATGTAGAAAATGTTTTTAAAAATACTTTCTACGTCTCACTTATGTAAGTGAGTGAAGAGCTCACCGATTCCTCTTTCGAGTGTGTGTGCGTGTAGTGCACCCTTGGGTCCGCCCTTCAAGAAAATAAGAACCAAGGGGATAGTGGAAGCTAACCCCCGGGTGTCGTTCACTTGAACAGCCTAAACGCAAAAGATGACCTAGTAGCTAAGATGCAAACTAACAAAAGCGGGTAAAAATATTGTATTTGGTTTTTTATTTAGAAAAGATGCAAAAGGTATGATATGTTCAAAAGTAAAACAAAAATAAGATAAAAGTGAGATTTGGAGGGGAAGGGAAATGGAATCATTCTCGATGAATGAAAGCTTCAGGAATCATTTCTTCAAAAGGTTTTCAGGGAGTTAATTGTTGATTTTCGAAAGACCCCTAGAGGAACCCCCGCACATTACTTAATTTAACCTAAGTTGATTAAGTTCAAAATCAATATGAATTTGCTAATCGTAAGGGGTTCCTAATCCAACAACCGGGACCCCGAATTGCCACTTAATTAATCCTAGAGTTTAATCGATTATTGGAACCCTAAATAATAAATCAAGACTCTAGGATTGAAGTCCAATGCCACTCATGCAATTTGAAAAATTCAAGAACTAACTAATCATGCAAGACTTTAATTCCACAATTTGGGCCACCCCACAATTGCACTTGATTTCTCAATTAAACCTAACTCATTGATGGCCACCCAAACAAAGATTAAGGTTGAAAAGAGTAATTACCCAATGTCTAAACACAATTAATTAATTCCTATGCCATTCCATTCATGCAAAACCACTCAACATTTCTAATCCACTAACCAAGCCACCTTGAGTTAGCACAAGATATTCACAAAGAGAATAACAAAATCATGAACCCATAAATTTCATCAAACTCAAAGTTAATATAGCACAATGTCAAGAATTCAACAAGAAAGAAACAACATAAAATAGTTTCCAACCCTTATACAACATATAGAAATGAAGAACACAACCAAATGTCATAAATATACTCCTAGAACCCTAGAAAAGCATAAATACAACAAGAGGAAGAAGGATTAGAACTAGAAAAACTCCCCTATTCAAGCTTCAAGCTCATCCCTTGGCTCCTACCATCAAGAATGGTGGAGCCTAGCTGCTACTCCATGGGAAGAACAGCAACCAAGGTGGGAAGGAAAGAGGACATGGATTTGGGTGGAAGGAAGTGAGAAAGATGAAGATGGAGATCAGAGGAAATGAGAGAAAAATGGGAGGTTAGGGTTTTGGGACTCCAAATCTGCCATAATGAGGTCTAAGTTTTGTGTTTTATGTCCCCCAAGTCGGGTCAAGTGAGTGGGTATCAAGTTGGATCCAAATCAGGCCCAAAATTCGTGAACTGATATGCTGCAGAACGTCCCGCTCGCCGCGACGAGGCCGTGGCGAGGTGACGGCGAGCTCCTAGCGAGGCTGTGGCGAGGCCACGGCGAGGTACATTCTTCTATACCAAATTTGGGGCTTGCTCGCCGTGGCGAGGTGACAGCGAGGTCATGACGAGACCGTGGCGAGGCCACGGCGAGCTACAGTTAATTCTGCCCCTTTGAAAAGCCTTTCTTCTTCGCCCGGAATCCGATCTTTGGTCCTTGCTCGACCCTGTAAGTAAAAATAAGACAAAACCAAGATCAAATAGCCCTATAAATTAATTAATGCAATTAATCTACAATTATGGCTAATTAATCCTAATTTTACACTCATTTCACTTGAGAGTTTGAGACATTCAATTAGGCATTATTGGACCAAACTTGCATCTCAATCATGTTAATTGCCTCAAATTAGGCATATAAAAACCATACAAATCAGAGATTTGTCAACTCCCCCACACTTAAACCTTTGTACTCCTGGACAAAGACAAATTTCAAAACTTAAGCATAATGGTAAGCATGGCATAAAGGAGAACTTCAACATGCTAATTGAATATAAGCTAATGCAAATTGACAACCCCTCAACCAACAAGCAATGAGGAATGAAATGATACTAAAGAGCTAACCATGAATGTAGTGAATGCAATGAGGATGAGCAAAGGAGAAAGTCACTCAAGGATAAGTGTTTCACTTTTCTCACCATATTGGGTTCATTTTCTACTCTCAAGATCCACTTCGAAGCACACTCTACCATAGGCTTGTAAGAATTCTAAAATCTCCACTCAAACACAAGAAGTGCAATGCATCAAAAGGGCTTCTAAGGGTTGAAATGATGGAATGGCTGCATAGTGTGATGAAATTAATGAAACATGATGTTATGCATGCTTGAATGCCTAATTCAACTCAAAGCACCGATTGCAACTTGCTAGTAACCACACATGCCTTATTTTGCACTTTTTTTTGTAATTTTTCTTTCTTTTCCTTCTTTTTGTATTTTCCTTTTTCTCTATACATGACATGCTTATGTACAACCAAGCAGTGGCATTTTTCATATGATTTAAGCAATGATGCAACTTTTACACATATTGGCAATTTATGCAAAATATCAAGTAAATGGCTCAAATGGGGTGACAAATGGAAAAAGTGTTTGTGGTTTGTATATGGGATATAAGGGTATGAAATGAATGCCTTTATCATGCTTCATTACACTAAATGCAACAAGTTTTGACCAAGAATGCAAACAAGTTCTAGAGAATGGCAACAAGTGGATATCACACAAGAATAAACATTTAGGCTCAATAAACCTCACGAAATGGCTAATTCTCCAAAACTCATTAACAAGAATCAACTACAAACAAGATTCAACCATAAAGCATCAATTCCAATCAACAAAGTTGCTAATCAAGAAGATAATCAATAGCATCAACACACATCCAGAAGCATGAAGGAATTCTCATAATTGCCAAAACAAGTCCAAAAACATCATGTCCAGTCCAAGGATCAACAAAAGTAGAAGTGAGGAAAAGTTCAAAATTTTTCAATTTTTCCCAACTTTTTGAAGCTAAAAACATAAGCAAGATGCAATGATTTTCAACCCACTTTACCTACTATGAAGCACATCCCTCCCCCACACTTAATTCCTACATTGTCCTCAATGTAGCAAAATATGGAAATACCAATTTAAAGCATGTTGAAATCAAGTGTGGTCTTGATGTGAGCAAGAAGCATGTATTATTGATCCTAGGAATTGAAAAATAACTACTCTTTTTACTACTGGCGTGTGTCCCTCCCCCACACTTATCTTCCTCAAACAACAATTAAGCTAAAGTATGCATGAAGATTAGGAAGAAAATAAGTGAGGAAAGAGACAACCTTTGTTATGGCCTCTTAAGGCACTTGAAGGAGAAGTTCTCATCCAAGATGAGAAGCATGCTTTTCTTCAATGTGGCTCCTTCTCCTATATTAGACTTCCTTGGTCGTGAGGGTTCCTGAAAAAGAAACACCAGACCAGCAGCAATATCTAGTCCAAAAGAGAATACATGGAGAGATCTAAAATATAACATATGCAGTTTCAAAGCAGGATTCTCCAAGTAAACATCACAACCAAGCAAGTCAATAAGGTTCCCATCAGTAGGAACCAAGCATGCAGCCACATTGTTATCACCCTCGACATTGGGTGTTTCAAAATAATCAATTTCATTTCCACAATGTCGGGTGGCAAGTCACAAGATAAAATTAAATGGAAAGACTCATTCTTGTTCACAATTTTATCAATCAAAGCATTTGAATCTTTCCTTATTAAACTACCTAAGGAAAGAAAAGAATTGGGATCAAAGGATGAACAATTTTCATGTTTATTATCAAGTGTAGCATGTTCATTAATGTTATCAATTGAACTAGATGAAGAAGCAACATCATGTGACGTGAAAAGCCAATCATTAATTTCTATGCAAATGGCACAAGGCCCATCACCTTCACATGTGCAACTAAAAGAGGGATGTGGGGAGGAGGGGGAAATGAATTATTCATCATGTTCAATAGATTCAAAGAAACTCAAATCATGCTTATCAACACTTGAAGAAGATGATGCTTGTTCACACTTCTCCATATTTTGGACATCCAAGCTTAATGAATTATTTTCCACAATGTTATCTCTAGTACTAGTAGATGCATCATGCACTTCACCACAAGAACAAGGTAAAGGCTCATTCAAACCAAGATCATCATCACAACTAGCACTATCATGATCACCACACACATGAGTACTACAAGCAAAATTATCAATTACCCAACTACCTTGTGAAATTTCATAGTGAGCATTTTCAATATCAGGCATTTGAGGGGATTCAACAACAATTTCTTCATCCACCTCATCATCACTCACATCAACAAACATAGTAGTATGAGGAGGGTTAACTTCTTCAAGAAGAGAAGGAATATTACCAAAGTGTAAAGGTGACTCCTCCGGTGGTTGAAGAGATGCTTGCTCCTTGTTGGAATCTTGTGTGGGAGTAGGTATTGTGGGTTGGAGATTATCCACTTGAGATGTGGCATTTGGCTCTTGTTCTTCAATCTCCTTATCATTGTTGAAGTCATAAGGCCATGGTGCTCCTTCTTCTCCATTAGTCTTCTTCCAGAGAGCATGTTGTACAAACGCCCTGATAAACTCTTCAATTGCCTCAAGCCGTTCTTCCATCTCCATTGGAAGTTAATTAACCTCCTTTAACATGAACAACTCATATTGTTGAACTTTGAGCTCATCATACATCCTTTTCAATGAAAGGGTTTGGTCGTCCATATTTGGAAAGGTGAGGAAGGCATCAAGTCCATTGGTTGGGGGTATGGAGGGTGGGGGTGGGGGTGGGGGTTCATGGTAAGGAAGAGATGGTGGGTTATATGGATTTCTATGTGGTGTAGGGGGGAGGGTGGGGTGAATTGGTGGACAAGATGGTTCCAAATCCGTTTGGAAATGGTTGGGTGCTTGAGATCCAAAGGCTTGGTTGTGTCTTTGTGCATCTGCTCTCATAGAATCCAACTCTTGTAGAATAAAATCCACTTGGGAGTGTGTTAGAGTAGAAGGCGCCTCATTTCTCCAAGTATGTGGAAGGCTTGGTGTTTCATCATTCCTGGAAAAAGAATGCATAGAAGGAGTAGTGTTGAACAAAAATTCATGGTTATTGTTAAACCAAGACATGAAAATTGCAATCAAATGAATCCCAAAATGCAAGATGCAATACTATACAAGTATGCTTAAACCTAAATTAAAAGAAAAAGATGCAAAGATCATGGTATGTACAAACGAAAAGAAAACCTAAAATGCAACTAAATGCAACCTAAGAAAATGGACCCGGCCAAAACAAGTTTGACAACCGGCTACTAGGGAACCAATTACTTGGCTCCCCGGTAACGGCGCCACTTGAAGAGCTCACCGATTCCTCTTTCGAGTGTGTGTGCGTGTAGCGCGCCCTTGGGTCCTCCCTTCAAGAAAATAAGAACCAAGGGGATAGTGGAAGCTAACCCCCGGGTGTCGTTCACTTGAGGAGCCTAAATGCAAAAGATGACCTAGTAGTTAAGATGCAAACTAACAAAAGCGGGTAAAAATATTGTATTTGGTTTTTTATTTAGAAAAGATGCAAAAGGTATGATATGTTCAAAAGTAAAACAAAAATAAGATAAAAGTGAGATTTGGAGGGGAAGGGAAATGGAATCATTCTCGATGAATGAAAGCTTCGGGAATCATTGCTTCAAAAGGTTTTCAGGGAGTTAATTGTTGATTTTCGAAAGACCCCTAGAGGAACCCCGCACATTACTTAATTTAACCTAAGTTGATTAAGTTCAAAATCAATATGAATTTGCTAATCGTAAGGGTTCCTAATCCAACAATCGGGACCCCGAATTGCCACTTAATTAATCCTAGAGTTTAATCGATTATTGGAACCCCAAATAATAAATCAAGACTCTAGGATTGTAGTCCAATGCCACTCATGCAATTTGAAAAATTCAAGAACTAACTAATCATGCAAGACTTTAAATCCACAATTTGGGCCACCCCACAATTGCACTTGATTTCTCAATTAAACCTAACTCATTGATGGCCACCCAAACAAAGATTAAGGTTGAAAAGAGTAATTACCCAATGTCTAAACACAATTAATTAATTCCTATGCCATTCCATTCATGCAAAACCACTCAACATTTCTAATCCACTAACCAAGCCACCTTGAGTTAGCACAAGATATTCACAAAGAGAATAACAAAATCATGAACCCATAAATTTCATCAAACTCAAAGTTAATATAGCACAATGTCAAGCATTCAACAAGAAAGAAACAACATAAAATAGTTTCCAACCCTTATACAACATATAGAAATGAAGAACACAACCAAATGTCATAAATATACTCCTAGAACCCTAGAAAAGCATAAATACAACAAGAGGAAGAAGGATTAGAACTAGAAAAACTCCCCTATTCAAGCTTCAAGCTCATCCCTTGGCTCCTACCATCAAGAATGGTGGAGCCTAGCTGCTACTCCATGGGAAGAACAACAACCAAGGTGGGAAGGAAAGAGGACATGGATTTGGGTGGAAGGAAGTGAGAAAGATGAAGATGGAGAAGAGAGGAAATGAGAGAAAATGGGAGGTTAGGGTTTTGGAACTCCAAATCTGCCCTAATGAGGTCTAAGTTTTGTGTTTTATGTCCCCTAAGTCGGGTCAAGTGAGTGGGTATCAAGTTGAATCCAAATCAGGCCCAAAATTCGTGAACTGATATGCTGCAGAACGTCCCGCTCGCCGCGGCGAGGTCGTGGCGAGGTGACGGCGAGCTCCTGGCGAGGCCACGGCGAGGTACATTCTTCTCTGCCAAATTTGGGACTTGCTCGCTGTAGCGAGGCCACGGCGAGCTAAAGGTAATTCTGCCCCTTTGAAAATCCTTTCTTCTTCGCCCGGAATCCAATCTTTGGTCCTTGCTCGACCCTGTAAGTAAAAATAAGACAAAACCAAGATCAAATAGCCCTATAAATTAATTAATGCAATTAATCTACAATTATGGCTAATTAATCCTAATTTTACACTCATTTCACTTGAGAGTTTGAGACATTCAATTAGGCATTATTGGACCAAACTTGCATCTCAATCATGTTAATTGCCTCAAATTAGGCATATAAAATCCATACAAATCAGAGATTTGTCAGTGAGACGTGGAAAAAATACTTTCCACGTCTCACTTTTAAAGTGAGACATGGAAAGTACTTTTTTACGTCTCATTTAAATATGAGACGTGAAAAGTTTTCCCGATTTTATTTTGGCTTTTTTAATTATTTACCACTCTTATTTTTGCCAGAAAGTACGTCTCATTTATAAATATGAGACGTGAAAAGTCTACAAATATTTATGTTTTTGCCACCGCCTTTTTTTCACATCTCTTATTTAAAAAAGAGACGTGAAATAGGGACGTAGATAAGAATTTTTGTAGTAATGATTGGTGGTAGGTGAGGTATGTTTTGGGTATCTATCTCTTCTCCTCTCCCTCCCTCTTCCGTTCTCTCTCTCTCTCTCATTCTTCTCATAATGGACAACAAATAACTATGGAAGCATGAAGGGACCCACTCATTGTCTCTATCTCTATCTCATTTATAGCTCCTCATTTATTTCATGTTGCTGATGTGAAGGTGTTTGTAGTCTCCGCCAAAATGGTGGTAATGTGAATGTTGTTTTTAGGACCAATCATTGAGTGTTGTTGAAATTAGCATTTTCTTTGTTTATATGGGGTTTTCCTTGTGCATGGCTGGGCATAGCATGTAATAAGGTCAATTTATTATTGCTTGTTCATATTAAGATTTCCTTGTTCATATGACGATGTCCTTGTGCGTAACCTGGACAGAGCACGTTATAAGGCCAATTTATTACTGCTTGTTCATATGACGATTTCCTTGTGCATATTGATATTTCCTTGTGCGTGTGGCCATTTCCTTGTGCGTGGCCTGGACATAGCATGTTATAAGGAAAATTTAGTACTGCTTGTTCATATGACGATTTACTTGTTCATATTGAGATTTCCTTATTCTTATGGCCATTTCCTTGTGTGTGGCTTAGACATAGCATGTTATAAGGTGAATTTATTATTGATTGTTCATATGACGATTTCCTTGTGCGTGGCCTAGACATAGCATGTTATAAGATGAATTTAGTATTGCTTATTCATATTGAGATTTCCTTGTTCATATGGGGTTTTCCTTGTTCGTGGGTTGCTATAGTTTTCTAACTGAAACACATGATTATTTGCAAGAGCATCTGAGAAATGGCTAGCAATTCAATGAAGAAATTATTTTGCATATTCCATGTTGGAGGTGAATGTGTGAATAATTCAGAGGGCAAAACGATGTATGAGGGTGGAATTATAAGTGAAAGATTAATTGCAAAAGGGATGACATATGAAGAGTTACGAAGATTAGTAGTAGAAGAGCTGTGGCATGAAGATGAAGGATTTAAAATGAAGATCAAGGTCAGTTATGCAGAGGACATATTGCTAGATCTTGTTGACGACATAGGAGTTCCTTCAGTTCCAGGTTTCTGGAAAAGAGTTCTGACAGTACCATCAGGCATGCGAGAGATCTGTGGAGGAGCAGTTGTATGAACATCTCTGGGAATAGAACCAAATTTCCTTTCATAATTGGTAATCCAATCAAGAGGAACTATTTCAGATAATTCCTTATTGGTAATTTGTCTAGGTATATTGACAATAGCCGGACCATGATCTCTATCAGTAAACATGAGTAATGCATCACCAGTAGATTGTGGATGCTGAAGATCTAGAGCATGATTCTGGACTCTATAAATCAATTGGTGGTGAAGAGTAGCCATGGTGGCTTGAGAATTTTATTCTGCTCCAACAATCTGATTGACTACAATGACACTAATGGTCATGTGTACATTTGCAAGATTGAAGAAGAGGTGAATGAAGTACCGTAACAGTGCAGTCCATAAGAGTAAGTTGTAAATTTTGTTACTGACCTTAACTGCAAATGTAGATTAATAAGTTGTGGTTGATGCTAATGAATAATGTCAATGCAGGATAGATCATTTGGGAGCGTGTTGCAGTGGAAGGTCCATATCTCCTCCAATATGGGACTTTGCCACTGAATTCTTGAATATACCTTCTCCCATACAAAGTGTGCTAGCATCGAGTATGGGTCATAGTGGCCACAGAGCAACTACTTTCGGAAGTTTAGCTGTGGAAAGATTGCCAACACCAGTACCGGTGATGAATGCCTTAAAGTGGAAGGACATATTCATGGATGTGGGTGAAACATTTACTGATGCTGATGAGTTTAGACATGCATTGTACAAATATAGCCTTGCACACAACTTTCCTTATAACTATAAGAAGAATCATAAGCATAAGATGATTGTGGAATGCAAAGTTGATGGCTGCCCTTAGAAAATATCAGCATATAGTGTCGATAAGAATAATTCATTCCTAATTGTTAGAAGATTTTTTAGTGAACACATTCAGTATGCACAAGACAACCTAGTCATCCCCCACAAGAAGAGGTGCACTCTCACTTCAGCAGTTATCATGGATGAGTTGAGGTGTAGGGTAGATAAATCGGCAAATGAAATTAGAAAGGACTTGCAAAGAGAATATGGTTTGACCCTAGACTAGCAACAAGCCTATAGGGCAAAGGAGAAAGCATTGGAACGCATGCATGGCCTTCCTAAAGATAGTTATGCGCTAATCCTGTGGGTATATGAGAGATTGAAAGAAAGTGACAACGACACTGTAGCAAAATGGGTGGGATCAACAGACGATAGGTTTCAAGCACTTTTTATTGCTTATGGATGTTGCATTAAAGGTTTTTTGGAATGTGCAAGACCCATAATATATGTGGATGGATGCCATCTGAGTAGGCCATATCAAGGGACATTATTGGGGGCACAAACATATGATGCAGACAACGAGCTATTTCCTCTTGCACATGATGATGAATGGTCATGGTTCTTGCAAAACATAAAGGAAATCATAGGTTCATTGGAATTGACAATTGTTTCAGACAGACATAATGCAATAATTGGTGTTGTTCAAGCCATTTTCAGGTCTAAGAGACATACATATTGTTATCGTCACTTAAAGGAGAACTTTAGCTCTGAGTTCTTGAAAATCATAAAGGGAAAAAGAAAGACCAGTGGGAAAACAAAGGAAGCTGCATTAAAATATCTTGATGCCATTACATATGCATGACTAGACAGCGAGTTCAACAATGCAATGGGAAAAATGATGAGATTCAATCCAGAATTAGTGCAGTGGCTTGAAAGAAATGGTGACATAGAGCGTTGGGCAAGGAGAAAGTTTCCGCATAGGAGGTGGGACAATATAACAACAAACCTTGCTGAGTCATTCAATGCATGGATTTTGACTTAGCGAAAGCATAACATTGTTGTTTTGATACATAAGCATAGGGAAAAATTAGCTCAAAAGATGTTGAATAGCAAGTTAGCTTTGAGGAATTAGGTTAATGGTGTGGGACCAAATATTGAGGCAAAACTATAGGAGAATGTGTCTAAATCTGCAAGAATGACTGTGAAAGATCATAGAATGAATGGTTTTAGAGTAATAAGAAGGAAAGGTGATGTGAGGGTTAATTTGGTCCTACGTGAATGCACATGCAAAGGCTGGCAAATGTTTGGCTTGCCATGTCCTCACACATGTGCTGCAATTAGGAGCATACATGAAAATTTATATGTGTATGTTAAGGAATGCTACTTGAAGGCAGCACAAGAAAAAATATATGCAAGACCAATGATTCCAGTTGAGACTTATGACATGCCAACACTTGAGACACTATAATATCTTGATTCCTTGTCCAAAAAGTTGTTGCCTCCAAAGACAAGTCGCCGTCTGGGAAGGCCTAGAGTTCGGAGAATTGAATCGCAATTTCAAGATAAAAAAGTCTATCATTGCTCAAGATGTATTATTGGGAGATGCATATAAGTCATTGTTTCCAAGTTCTACTAAAAACTGTGAACTTTCATTTATAATTAGTTACTTAAATCGTTTGTTTTACACTAAAATATTTTTTATTCAGGGTGCAATAAATACTCTAAGCTTTCATTTCTAGTCAAACGCTATCACATCAAGTGCTTGTGTGGCTTCAGTGATAAGGGGATGTCAATGGTGTTAAAATTATTGGGAGATGCATCTTCAGAGGTAGAAATCCCACCTTTATTCTACAAAGCAAAGAAGACTATCAACAAGTTGTGATTGAACTACACTAAAATTCATGCATGTCCGAATGATTGTATGCTTTATTAGGGAGACAACACCGAGTTAGACAGATGTTAGCAGTGTAACGCGTCTCGGTACAAACAGACAAAGAGGGGTCGATGGGCAACCAGAAGTCTGTGAAGATTCTTAGATATTTTCCATTGACTCCAAGACTTCAGAGGTTGTATACTTTTTCTAAAACAGCTGAGTACATGCGGTGGCATTCATCATAGCCCAACGTGGATGGGAAGTTGAGACATCCTAGGGATCTTGAGGCTTAGAAAGCATTTGATGCTGAATTCCAGAAATTTGCTGCGGACCCAAGAAATGTCCACCTAGCTATCGCATCAGATGGCTTTAATCCGTTCAGGAATCTTAGCACTACGTACAGTATATGGCTTGTTGTATTGATACCGTACAACTTACCCCCTTGGATGTGTATGAAACAAAGCTCCTTCATTATTTCGATGATTATTTCATGGAAGAGAGCTCCTGGAAATGATATAGATGTCTACCTTCAACTGTTGATACAAGAGTTGAAGGAACTGTGAAGCAACGGAGTTGAGACATTTGACGCTTACAGTAAGACGCTATTCACACTCCGTGCATCTTTGATGTGGACAGTTAGCGATTTCCTGGACTTGGCACATTGTCTAGTTGGAACGTGCATACGGGTTAGCTTGTCCTAACTATAACTTTGATCAAGACTTTGTTCGACTTCCTCACAGTCGCAAGTGGTGCTTTATGGGTCACTAACGGTTCCTTCTTGGAGGTCACAGGTTCAGGTTGCAGAAAACTAGATTCAACGGATCACAGGAAATGAGAGATCCTCCTGTGTTGTTGTCCGATGCAAATGTTCTTCAACAGCTTGAATATGTCTATGTACAATTCGGGAAGCAAGTTGATATTCAGCCTGGTGGTAGAAGGCCTAGCGGCTAGTCCCATGGGGATAACGTGCAGCAATGGAGAAAAAGGAACATTTTCTTTCAGAGCTATTGGATATCTAATAAGTTTTGCCATTGTTTGGATGTCATGCACATTGAGAAAAATGTGTGTGACAATGTTTTGTACACGTTGCTGCAGATGGTTCAACTCATAATACGTCGTGACATATTCCCAATGCCATGAGATCTTTCCTTGCTTGCAGATGATTCAACTCAGTTCTTTTTATCGATGATTGTGTGCAATGGTTTTGGATGCAGCAGACTTGGATCAATGCAGGAAAAAATAGTTCTAACACTCTGTCATATGGAGATGATATTTCCTCTGTCTTTCTTCACTGTTATGGTCTATCTCACTCTCATTCAAGATGCAAAGATGGGTGGCCCTATTCAATATCGTTGGATGTATCCCATAGAGAGGTGAGTTGATTAATTACTCTAGTAATTTCATGATTTTTGTTTCAGTAATCTTATTATAATTGCAATTACAAATACCTAGGCAAATTGAAGTCGTACGTGAGGAATAAAGCATCTCCAGAGGGTTCAATAGCAGAGGGTTACATTAGTGAAGAGGTGTTAACATATTATTCGCGGTATTTTGATGACATCGAGACCTCGTTCAACCACCCTCCTCACATTGATGACAACCCCACCATTGTCCACTCACCTTCTAACACATTATTCCCACCCATCAGAAAGCCAGTTGGAGGAAGTAAGTATTACAAGCTCAATCCTACTGAGATTTTGCAAGCCCATAGACATGTCTTGACAAATTGCCCTCAAGTAGAGCCCTACATTCAGTAAGTATTTAGAACTTGTACTTTGGTGATTGCCTATATTTTGGATGAACATGACCTTGAAAACATATTTTATAATACAACTATTTAGTGGAGTATGTATGTTGAACTAGCATGGAAATATGTGTAGTAATGTTTTGAAAAGATATGGTATGTTAGAGTTTATTTCATGATTAAATTTGAAGGAATTCTGGAATGGGCCTTGTGCCATATAATTGTTGATGGTTGCATATATATACATTTGTGACTTTATTGTGATAATTGTTAATGAACACCAGATAATTAAATAATGACATCACACAATGAGGTTTCTTGTTGGCCCACAAGGACTTAATTAAAAAGAAAAACGAAAATGGAGAAAGCGCCCCCAATCTCAGGCGAGGGTTGTGAGTCCCTACTGGACCGTATGATAATGGTGGTTGTGTTATAATGTGACTATTGATTCTGTATTGGTTATATGTATTAGAAAGTATGAGATGTGATTTATCGATATCACTATGCATTTATTTGATACTTGTCATGTGGTTTAAATTAATATAGGGAGAATGCCCCCTATCTCAAACGAAGGTTGTGAGTCCCTACTGGACCGTGTAATATCGGTGTTATTGACTGTTCTGTTCTTGTCTGTTTACTTGCCAAATGGTAGGATATGGTTTTGTTGTTGACTACGTGTATTATATTCGGGAAATTGTTACTTAATGGTTATTGGTGTGAAAAGGTGTGGAATGGCGTATATATATAATAAGTGTGCATCTATCTGGTATTTGACATGAGTTTTGACTCAATGTATACGTTGTAATGCTGCACTGAACACCTTGCTAATACACACCGCATGCATGTGAGTAGTGTAAATGACAGGAATGCACAAGAGGGGGGTGAATTGTGCTTTTAAGAATTTTTCTAAAATAAAACAAGATTTATACTAGTTAAGCCCAAACTCTTGGCTTACGTCCGGTTCTCCAACTCTCAGTTGGGTTTCACAAATTCTCAAGATTATGAACAGGCTCTTGAGTGCCTTTACAAGTGATTTCACAGTAAGAACTCTCCCCCTTACTGATCACTCCCACTTACAGATTGCAAGAGTACAACCTTTCCACTATCCCAGGGTAATCACTCGATAAAGAAGGCTATTTAGATAATACAAGGATTGCTCACACACTTGAGCTGATAGTATTACAATTGAAGAACAAATGAGAAAACTCAGATAGTATTGATTACAGTAGGAGATTTTTGTTGGATATCACTTAAAGTTCTCTACCAACCAATATCAGCTTTAACTCCTTTTATAGTCTCTTTAGAATTTCCGCTCGTTGAAATATTTTCTAGGCTTTCTGTGCAGCAGACTTCAAGAGAAAGATAGAGATCTGGAGATTGATGAATGTTTTTGAGTTGCAATTAATGCTCCAGCACTTCTACATGTTTCCTCTTTCTTTTTCTTCAGCACATTATACCAGATTGTGTGTTGCTGAGAGTAACGGCTAGTTGATTAAGTCTCTTTGTGTCTAACGTTAACTGCCCAAAATGGTAACAAGTAGATTTTGCAATATAAAGGTAGTTAGTCATGAGAAAAGAAACATATTTGAATTTTCTTGATAGTCAATCAATTGCAAGAGGTATCAATCGATTGCTGTTTCTGGTCGTCAACCGATTGCCTTCAGATTGCTTCAGTTTTTCTTGATTGAATTGTTAGCTATCGAATAAAAACTGGGACTATCAATCGATTGCATGATTTCTCAATCGATTGCCTTCTTGTCAATCGATTGATCAAAATCCAATCGATTGCATATATCATTGTTTCAAGGTGACCTCCAATCGATTGTTATTCGTTTGCTCATCAGATTGCTATCTCACTCAATTGCCATTCAATCGATTGATTGAGTTCTGATTACTTAGTGTAATTCCTCACATCAATCGGTTGCTTAGTTTTACATTGATTTACATACTGCACTCGATATGCAATCGATATGCCATCGATTGCGGTACAAATTCTTCAATCGATTGTCTGTTCTCCCAATCGATTGCTTAACTTAGTTTTCAAAACGAAACAGTTTTTCAAAGTATTTTTCTAGGTTAATTTCCTTTGTTCCTATTGCCTAAGTTATTGTTCGCCAGGCGCCGCAAGTGCACGGGTCGCGCCAAGTAATAAAGTGATGAGAAAAGTATCGTTCCCACGAGGATTTATCCAAAACCCGGTCAAACAATGATTATTACACTCTCGCCCAATTTGAGTGACACAAATGTTGAGTTTGAAAATGAAATAAGAAAATAAAATGAAAATAAAATTATAAACAAGTGATTCTCCAACCTCAAGGATAAAATGGGTCCTAAGATTATCTCTCCCCCTTGTACTTCTCAAAACTCAATTAACCTTCCCTCAAAGAAGCTCTCAACAACACCATGTGCTAATCTAGGGTTCATTGGGTACTCGTAAAAGCGCTCTCGCGTCAAGAACAAGTGTTTAGTTTTATTTAAGTTGCACAATCTCTTGCTACAAGTTAATAAAACCCAATTTTAATGCCCCAACCCTAATGTGACTATGCAAGGCTAGCAAGTATATCTCTATCTTACCAGCAAAACCATCCATTCGTCATGCAAACTTCAGGTTCTTGCACTACTTTACCCAAGTTCTACACTCAACCTAGCTCTCTCGAGTCATAAATCAAGTGAACCCAACAATCTAAATGGTGATCAAGCACTTAGAAGCATTAAGAACGGGCTAAAATAAGCACATAGATATCATTAATCACAAATTAAGAGGAGGAACCAAGAATCAATACATACAAGGGTTCAAAATAATCCTAGAATCAAAGTATTTAGCTACTCATGTTCTACAACTCCAAGGGAGCATATATATACAACATTACAAAAACAGAACAAGAGAAGAGAATGAAGAAGGAAGAGATAAACCAAGAGAGGAAGCCCAAATCTCTTCAAAGCTCCGAGCCCAAGCCAAATCCCACCAATCTCCAAGCCCTAGCAGAGCCAAACACGCCCAAAATATGCCCAGAAGTCGAAGAATGAGGACTCACAACGAAGCCCTAGCTTTTATATCAGTCAAAACGCGCCTGTTCTGTCCAAAACGCGCAGAAACGAGAAGTTCGCCGTGGGTCTCGCCGCGGCGAGCCCACGGTGAAGTCCAAAAACACAGAAACAATTGCCGCTCGCCACGGCGAGCTCTCCCAAAATGGCCAGAGTGAAATGCGCTTCGCCGCGGCGAAGTCCTTTATTCTCTGCTTTGCCTTTTTTTTCTTTATTCTTTGAGCTGCTTTGGCTTCTTCTTATTTTTGTTCAATTGGGAGCTTGGTGGAGGGCTAAAATCTCTTGTTTATTGCTTCAAATTATTTCTACAAAAATTATATACAACAATATAAGAAATTAACTACAAAAACAATCAAAATCTATATAAATGTACAATAATGTGCAACCGAAGATCAAATGAGCATTTTATATCTTGAATATCCAAAATGTATAGATAATATGCAAAAACTCAAGTAAAATATACTCAAATAATCATGAATTTCTAGGAGTTATCAGTTATGTTTGGTTATCATCAAAATGTAGAGTTCCAACATTCTCCCCCTTTTTGATGATGACAAAACATAAGTAATCAACATGTATAATGTAAAGCATGTTCTAAGCATAAGTAAACAGTATATATGAATTAGAACATGTACAGAGTATAAATTAAAACAAAACATATAACTTGTATTGACTTCAGCAAAATAATCACAAATTGTTAGGATTATCTAAATATGTAGCATATGCAGAATGGTTTCTAAAGACTAAGCTCTCAATGTTAAATTTGGCTCCAGAGGGTGTGGTCATGTATTCTTCATCAGGATGTCAGAAATAGAGGAATCTGAGTAGAAGAATCTGTCTTGCTCGATTTTATCTTGCTCAACTTTAGCTTTCTCAGATTTGGCTTACTCAGCTTTATCTTTCTCAGATTTAGCTTGCTCAGGGGACTTAGAGGATTCAGCAAGGGAGATCTCTTTAGAGGAACCCTTCTTCTTTTTAGCTTTAGTCTTGTGAAACCTCCTTTTGTATACCCATGCTTTCTTCCCTTGAGCAATTTCCTTTCTTCTTTATGTAGCTTCTTTCTGAGCCTTTTTCTTAGCCTCAGCAGCATCTTTCTTGGCTTTAACAGCAGCCTCTTTTTCTGCCTTCTTCTTTGCCTCAGCTGCTTCCTTCACAGCCTTAGCAGCATCTTTCTTTTCTTTTCTTAAGGCCTCTACAACAGCCTTCTTTTCTTCTTTTGTCAATTTAGGAGGAGGAGTTGGCTTTTGCTTCTTCTCTGGAGGAGGCTTGACAGAATTTTCTTTCTCCTTAGGTGCAGCCTTCCTCTTTGGAGCAGGTTTGGGCTCTTCAATCACTATGCCCTTTGAAGTTCTGGTCCCCCTTTTTGTTGAAGCCCTTGGAGGTGGTTTAGCAGCAGTCTTCTTAATTCTTTTAGCCTTAGGTGCAGACTGAACCTCTTGGCCCTCTTCTTCTTCTCCAGACTCTATGAACTAAGAGGTGGTTTGAATTTGATCCTTTTCAGTAGGCTTGCCTCTGAACGAGATCTTTCTCCTTACTCCCCAACTGGGTATTACAGCCTCAGCTTTTGTCATATCCTTGTCTTCATGTTTTTGAGACAGTTTCTCAGAAAACTCCTTCACTTGATGATGAAGTTCATCAACTTGATGGTGAAGATGAGGGAGAATGTCTATTGTTACTGGTTGAGGCTCCTGATATTATACAATTGACAGATTCAGATCCTTTTCTTTAACAAAATCTTCCTTTTCCAGAACCAGATCAGCTTTTGAGGAAGGAGCTTTTAAAGGACCCGATTCCTCATGGATTACATCTTCAGTTTCAACCTGTTCTTTTTCAAGAAGACCTTTTGCCAGCTAATGAATTTCTAGCAAAATTTGTCTCAGAGTTGCCTCAGATTGGATGGACTCAAATTGCTCTTTTTCTTCTTTCTCTATTTCCTCTTTTTCTTTTACTTCTGTCTCCCTCTTTTTGTCATCAACAAAGAGGGTTCGCTGAATGGAGGGAGAGGGCTCAGAGGAGGAAGAACAAGAGGTATTGGTAGGAGAAGGAGGGGAGGGAAGGTTAGGAGAGGTGATGGGAGCTTTGGGCTTTCGCCTGGCAAAGGTATGAGAAGGATGGTGAGTGTATCTAGGGGTATGGATTGTAAGAGGAGGGGGAGGCTGAGAGGGAAGAGATGGAGGTGATGTGTTCTGTGGGGAGAGATGAAGAACAGGTGAAGGTGGAGGTGAAGGTTGAGTTTGAGAAAGGGGATGAGGTGGAGAAGTCTGTGGGATAGGAGAGTGATGGATGGGTGAGTGGTGAGGAGAGAGATCTTGTGGGGCTTGTGTTTGGCTTTCTGGGATAGGCGAAGTGGCTTGGTTGATGGGAGAGTGATGAGGAGAAGAATATGAGGAAATGGTTGCACCAGGTTGCCCAGATGGACCTGCTTCATTACCTTGTTGAGATGCCATGAATTGGGCACCAGCAACTTCCCTTTCACTAGGGTGGAGGTACCCCAGCAATTTCTCAATGTTGCTCACTCGGGTTTCCAGGTGAGCAACCGTGTCCACCACAATCTGATAACCCTCATACACAAATTTGCCACAGCTTTCAACCGAGGGAATAAGAGAAGTGTTGATTCCTTCCACAAGTTTCTTCAGCAGCCTATCTTCCACACCCTGAATTTGGAGAGATACCTCATCGATCAAGTTGTGGTTGCTTTGCTCAACCAGTTGAGGAATCATTCCTTGCAATTTGGCTATTACCTTGGCAGCTATCTGGTTGATCACTTCATCTAATATGATAGTCCTCATGGCTGATCCAAACGTTGATGGGGCTTGAGTGGTAGAAGTTGAGGACTGGCCATCATCCTGAACTGCTCTTGAAGTTTCTGCTTGAGGAGTTTTGCCCTTGGATGGCCTCGATGCAGAGGGTGCCTGAGGTCCTGTGGCTGCTTGAGGTTGAACTGAGGAAACTTGAGTAGCAACACTAGGAAGATCAATCTTCATTTTCTTTAAGTGGGTGCTGGAGAAAAGAGGAACCTCATGCACATCATTCTCCTCTAGGTACGAGATATCATTCTTTTGGAGAATGAATGATATCAGTTGAGGAAATGGCAGAGATGTCTTAGTACTTGAGGAGCTTCTGAAAGCCATGAATTCCTCTGTAAGAATCTGCCCCAGGTTGAGAGACTCCCTTTTGATTAAAGCAGGAAGGACAGGGTTGTCAACTTTATTCAACTGACTCAGATTTTCGGCCTTGTTGACCATGCAGCGAGAGTAGGCATAATGGATGAGTCTGCTATAAGGCGTCATGTCTGCTGGCTTTATATTGTGAGGATCTCTAGACTCTCCAGAAGGCTGATAGATGCTCAGAAGCTCATGGTCCAAATATTTCTCCTTCTTCTGCCATTGATTACACAGAGGGTTTGTGATCTTGAACCATTCATTTTACGTCTTCCAGTTGAACGAGAAAGATTTTCCCCTGACTGTGGAGGAGACTTCAATGTCAACCACCTGATTTTTGGTAGTGTGGGTGATGTTGATCTCCATTGAAGTGAAGAAACTTTTCACCACTTGCTCACTATAAGGGAGATTTATCTTCAGAAACTCCTTGAAATCATATAACCAGGGAGATAGGTCTATTCACAACTGCTGAAGGTGATCAATGTCGAAACAACAAGTCTTTTTGTTGATGCCCCTATGTTTGAAAACATCCCCAATAGGTAGATTCCCTTCTGTCACAAATTCTGTTGGAGGGATCATTGCTTCTTCAAGAATTTTTGCCTTCGATTGACCCTTCTTTTTCCCAGATAGAGAATGGGTTCATTTGGATTGCACTTCCCCTTTTTCAGAACGTTGCTGAGAAGTATTGACAGAGTCAGCGAAAGTAACCTGATTTTTGGAGGAAGACTTGCCCTGAGAAGAAGATTTGGGAATTTGCGAACCAGGAAGAACCATCTTGGGAGGCATTGGCTTTTACAAAGAGAATGGTTAGGGCAAGAGTGAAGCGTCGTTTAGGGTTCTGGTTTGGTGAGGGTGATGATGAATAGTGAATGCAAAGTGATGCAACAGACAGAAATTGGCATTTATATAAAATTTTGGAGAGAGAAAAGTTACCACTGTTATGTTACCGTTGGGGTTGCAACCGATGGAGGATGATTGCAATCTATTGTGAGAGTTGTTTTGCTACCGATGGCAAGGCTTTACAATCGATTGATGTCCTAACACTCGATTGAATTGAGTTGTGCTCGAATGAATCCCACGCTGAGCAATCGATTGATTATCTATTGCCTCTTCCCAAGCCTTAAACTGAGGATCTTTGCAATCGATTGGTTCGTGTTGTGATCGATTGGGCCTGTCCAATCGATTGAGCTATTTTAAATCGATTGGTTCCTTTTATTTTTTACCTGAAGCTTTTCACGACGCAATTGTCAATCGATATACAATCGAAGTCCCATCGATTGAGATACTTAAGTTTCAATTGATGGCAAGAGGTTGTAATCGATTGCATTGCCATTTTCTGCGACAGTACCTGCAAAGAGAATTTTAAGATCCTCCGATGCCTAAGTTAGTATTTTATCATCAAAATCCAATCTGAGAGCAAATAAAATCACAAGACTTAAGGAGGTGATTCATCTGTTACAGTTCACTAGGATTTACCATTCCCAATTCTCTTCTGATAAACATGACTTGTTCTGTTGCTAGTGGTTTGGTGAAGATATCTGCAAGTTGTAAATGTGTGGGAATGAATTCCACTTTGACATACTTCTTCTGCACATGGTCTCTGATGAAGTGGTGTTTGACATCAATGTGCTTCGTTCTTATGTGATGCACTGGATTCTTGGCCAAACTAATTGTGCTTGTGTTGTCACAAAGAATTGGAACTTCGAGAAACTCCATCCCCAAATCTTTTAATTGATGTTTGAGCCACAACACTTGAGCACAACAGGTTGCAACAGAAATATATTCAGCTTCTGTAGATGAGAGGGAAACACAGGTCTGTTTCTTGCTTGCCCAAGAGACTAAGGATCCTCCAAGAAACTCACACTGGTCACTGGTGCTTTTTCTGTTAGTCTTGTAGCCAGCATGGTCTGAGTCTGAGTAGGCCATGAGATACTCCTGGGTTCCCTTTGGATACCACAATCCCAATTCCTGAGTTCCAACCTGATACCTTAAGATCCTTTTAACATATTTGTGATGGAATTCCTTAGGATTGGCCTGATATCTGGCCCATATTCCCACACTAAACTGAATATCTGGTATGCTAGCAGTCAAGTATAAGAGGGAACCAATCAAACCTCTGTATGTGGACTGATTGAAATCCTTCCCTTCTACATCAGCACCCAACAATGCTATGGAGCTCATGGGAGCCTCTTCTTCTTTGGATAGATCCATTCCAAACTTTTTCAGCATTTCCTTCACATATTTGGTTTGAGAAATGAATATCCCATCTTTTCTCTGCTTAATTTGAAGTCCTAGAAAGAAGTTCAACTCTCCCATCATGGACATCTCAAATTCTCCCTGCATAGTCTTAGAAAATTCCTCACAAAGAGATTCATTAGTAGCACCAAAAATAATATCATCTACATAGATTTGAACTATAAGCATGCCTTTATTTTTATGAAGTATAAATAAGGTAGTATCAACCTTTCCTCTTGTAAAACCTTTTTCTATCAATAAATTACTTAGTCTTTCATACCAAGCCCTTGGAGCCTGTTTGAGTCCGTATAAAGCCTTTTTGAGTTTGAAAACGTGATCAGGCTTAGAAGAGTCTTCAAAACCAGAAGACTGCTCAACATAGACTTCTTCCATGATATAACCATTAAGAAAGGCACTCTTGACATCTATTTGATATAATTTGAAATTTTTTATGGATGCAAAAGCCAGCAAGAGCCTTATTGCTTCCAGTCTTGCAACTGGGGCAACAGTCTCCTCATAATCTATGCCTTCTTCTTGATTATACCCTTTAGCAACAAGTCTAGCCTTGTTTCTGACTACAGCTCCAGATTCATCAAGTTTGTTTTTGAAAACCCACTTGGTTCCAATGATAGGATAGTTTGAGGGTCTTGGAACCAAGGCCCAAACTTGATTTCTTTCAAATTAATTGAGCTCTTCTTGCATAGCTACTATCCAGTCACAGTCTGTCAGTGCCTCTTCAATGCAAGAAGGTTTAGTTTCAGAGATAAATGCTGAAAATTGCATTTCATTTTGAATATGACCTCTAGTTTTGATGCCTCTACTTACATCCCCAATTATTTGATTAGGAGGATGATCCTTAAGATGTCTCCAGGCAGAAGGGTCAGCCGGCTCATCATGAGAATCATTCTCTTCCACCTTTTCTTCTGGTAGTGAAATTTGTTTTGAAGGGGCTTTAGCTTTGATTGAAAAAACAGATTCTTCTTCTGCTAATTGCTTTAGTTCAGAGTCAGTTTCATCAAATACTACATATACTGACTCTTCAACAGTAGAGGTTCTTTTGTTAAATACTTTGTAAGCTTTACTTCTACTAGAATAGCCAATAAAAATTCCACAGTCAGCTTTAGGGTCGAATTTACCTAAGTTTACCTTTTCATTGTTGTGGATGAAGCATTTGGAACCAAAGACTTTAAGATGACTTACATTAGGCTTTCTTCCTTTGTAGAGCTCGTATGGAGTCTTATCCATTCCTTTTCGTATGTAGGCTTTGTTGGATATGTAGCAGGCTGCACTCATAGCATCTGCCCAGAAAACTTGTGATACTTCCTTTTCATTAAGCATGGTTCTGGCCATTTCAATGAGCACCCTGTTCTTTCTTTCAACCACTCCATTTTGTTGTGGAGTCCTGGGAGCTGAGAAGTTGTGATTTATTCCATTCTCTTCACACAGCTTCAGGAAGTCTTGGTTCTCAAACTCTCCTCTATGATCTGTCCTAATTGAGCTGATCTTCTGGTTTCTTTCATTCTACACTTTCTTAGTAAACACAAGAAAGGCATCAAAAGTATCATGTTTAGAAGAGAGAAACATAGTCCATGTGAACCTAGAATAGTCATCCACAATCACAAGAGTGTACAGATTTCCTCCTAAGCTTTTCACTCTTGCTGGACCAACTAAATCCATGTGGATTAGTTCTAGAGGTCTTGTAGTAGAGACTTCCTTCTTAGGTTTAAAAGTGGACTTTGTTTGTTTCCCTTTTTGGCATGCTTCACACAATAAATCAGTTTTCACTTTCATATGAGGTATGCCAATTACAAGATCCCCCTTTACTAGCTTATCTAATTATGTCATATTCACATGAGCTAATCTTCTATGCCACAGCTAGCAGTTATCAAAATTACTTAAGAGACATTTTTCAGAAAATTGTTGGCTTAAATCAATAGTATATAAATTTCCATTCCTATTAGCCTTCAAATGACAGTTAAGATTAGATTTATCTATGGTTAATTCTTTCTTATCTACTATAAGACATTCATTTGAGTCAAAGATTACCCAGTTACCCTTGTCAGTGCTCTGAGTGACACTTAGCAGGTTGTGGTAGAGACCTTCCACGAAATAGATATCTTTGACGGCCCTAATTTCTCCAACTCCAGCAATTTTGCCGAACTGGTTTCCACCAAAACTGACTTTGGCTCCATCCTTCATGATTAGATTATCAAAATTTTCTTTGTCTCCAGTCATGTGTCTTGAGCATCCACTATCTATATACCACTTGTTGTCTTTGTTGGATGCCTTAAGACAAACCTGCACAAACTAAGCAGATTTAGGTACCCAAATTTTCTTGGGTCCTTTGGGATTAGTTTGCTGCCTTTGGTTCAGATGAACTTTAGGCTGATGTGTCCCTTTAGGGACCCATTTGTAGTGTCCAGACACACCATGTTTCTTGGGGTAACACATTGATTCAGTGTGTCCCTTCCTGTTGCAGAAATAACAAAAACTAAATGGTGATGAGTAATTTGAAGCCTTTCTGAAAAATTTCATGTAAGGTTTTTCTACTGGTTTCTTTTCAGCAAAAGATTTGGACGTTGAAGCATAACCTAAACCAGTTTTATTTCTATAGGCTCTCTGATTCATTAACATAGTATCTAGAGCCTCAGTACTCTTAGTAAATTTCTTTAAAATCCCAGAAATCTTCTATTAATGCACTCAACGAAGATGGTTCTTCTACAAAGGCGCTTTCTCAAGTAGCACTCAAATGGAAAAATATTTAAATGGGATGAAAAGTAATTTCTCTGGTACTTACTGCAAATCATCTTCTATCAGCATTGGTATCAATTAATAAAAGTTATCAACGGCCTTTTAATTACTTTTTTCTTATATTACCGTTGATTTAAGATTCAATAAAGTTGAAAACATTAAGTCACATAGTTTAAAGAGGTAAAATTGTTTAAAAGTTTATCAATTTAGGACAAATATAATACGTTTACTATCATTTTTTAGAATATGAGAATTGGTTAGAAGATTTATATGATATTGACAAAATCGAGTACTAGTGCAAAATGTTTTTTTTACTCATATTGAAAATATACATTTCTTTACCGGTTCTCCAATCAAATGTACTGAGCGGAACCCCTCCTTTTTATTACCATTCTATTCTCATCCTCTTCACCTAATCTTCACCCTTGAGCTAATCACATGCAATCAAAAACACTAGGTATTCCCTGCGATTGCTCACAATGGATAATTCCTCTTCCCTGCTTCATCATCATCATCTTCTTCTTCTTGCTCACGCCCTCCAATGCCTTAAGCACATCGGCTCCACTAATATGAGATCCCTCTCCTTGCTGGCTCCATCCTTGATTGGATTTCACAAGGCAGCTTGCTTTGGCTAGGCAGCGACGGCGTTATTGTTTGGAATTGGAGAAGAGAAGATGGGGAGGAGGAGGAAGCGTGTAGCATCCTATTTTCACTCCTCAATTTAAGGAAATAAAATCATGAAAGAATTATTTCATAATAATAGTACCAGTAATAAATTTGAATAAAATAGTCAAATATATTTAACTAATTGAACTCTTAGAAAATAGCAGTAGATTTAAATATTTTCCAATTCCGAGATGTAGATGTGTGTGTATATATAAGATAAAGAAAAACACTATATATATATATAACAAACCTCTGAGATCTTTCATTCAAAATTAGTTCAAGGGATTTTTAAAAAAAGATGGAAAGAAATGTTAATTGGAAAATTATAATTAGGTCACAAATAAGTGAATTAATCATAATCAGATTCCAAAAAATAATCAAACATTATTGAAGTTCCTAGGGACCTGGGTGATATTAAATAGTTTGATATTGACAACTCAATGAGATGTCAATGTAGCTTCTTGAGTTATCAATAACAACTCTTTAAGTTGTCAATATTGAGCTACAATTGACAACTCTTTGGTTGTCATTGACAACTCTTTGGTTGTCATTGACAACTCATTGAACTGTAGTGACGACTCATTGAGTTATCAATAAAAGGCCATTTAATATCGTCCAGGTCCCTAGGGACTTCAATGTAATTAATTTGATGATTTTTTGGGACCTAGTCGTGATTAATTCCCTTATTTGGGACCTAGTTGTAATTTTCCTTAACTTGAATAGGGAATATATGAATATGTACTTGAATCTTTCTCTTGCTTCATCAGGTCTACCGTCTCCAAGTCCTCGTTCCCCACTCAAAAAAAGCTTTCTCTTGCTCCCTCCGTGTTCTCTTTGAAGGTGACGAAGCTCCCAGCGGCCAAGGAAGCCATTTCCAAAGAAGGAGCTTCGATTGTTCATGTAAGAAAAGACTCTAGCTTCGGTGAGTTTCCTTTATCTATTCTCACCCTCTGTTGCTTATATTTGTGCCATTGTGAGGATTGAATTTCGATAGGAGATGGGTTTTTGGGGGGGGGTGATTCCACTGATTAAAAGAATTAGTAATCAATAGGAAATGATTTTCTGAAAGAAATCGTACTTGCATATGTAAGGATTTGGGTTCCATTTCGAATGTTCTGTTTCAGAGGTATTGTTCACCGAAGAATGACAGATGAATTTAAGCTTAATGCTACTGGAAATTTTATTAAAATCACTTAGGAGTAAAATATAGTTAATTTTGTAACATCTACCACCTAATTATACTTTTAAATATATTTTAAATTACAGTTAATCAATTGTAAAACTGTTTATTGACTAACTATGTTAGAAAAAGAATTTATCATAGAAGAGTGACTAACATAGTTAGAAAAATGCTTTTTGTCATTCCAATAAAATACCAATTAAGTATCCTAACCATGATAGAAAAAGATTTCTATTATTAAAAAGCTATCATGGTTAGAAAAGAATTCAACACAATATAAATACCCTAACCATGATAGAAAATGATTTCTGTTATAAAAAGGCTATCATGGTTAAAAAAGAATTCAAGATAATATGACAAAAGATATCTATGTTAGATAAGAATTCTGTTAAACAGGGTAAAATGCTAACGTGGATAATTAAATATCACCCATCATTTAAATAAATCAACTCATAACTTTTGAATATTAAATGCTCTATGATAATAACTAATATAAACCTGCATGAGTGTTAATCCATAAAAATCACCATAACTCATAAAATATCATTATGCACATCCAAAACTCAATCGGTAAATGATGAATATAAAACGATAAGTCCGCCGGACTAGAACCGGTCAAAAAATAAATACCATCAATCGCTTAAACCAACACTTGCAAATTTAAATTCCTTAAATCAAAATAACAACAAAACTTAAAAGTGAGCGAAAGCAAAGTCAAATGCAACATGTCCCTAAATGTGGCAATAATCTCGAACTCGTCGGTCCAGAGACTCACAAGTTTAGTGAGGTGTTTCCGGATCCTTCCCTAGGTTTCCCTTTACGATACTAGGACCTGTAAAAATAAGATAAAAAGGAGGGTAGACAAAAGTAACCAGTAACTACTTGTTGGAACTATGCATTTTGATGATAACCAAACATAACTTAGGCAATAGGAACAAAGGAACTTAACTTATAAAAATCCTTTGAAAAACTGTTTTGTTTTGAAAACTAAGTTAAGCAATCGATTGGGAGAACAGACAATCGATTGAAGAATTTGTACCGCAATCGATGGCATATCGATTGTATATCGAGTGCAGTATATAAATCGATGTAAAACTAAGCAACCGATTGATGTGAGGAATTACACTAAGTAATCAGAACTCAATCAATCGATTGATTAGAATGGCAATCGAGTGAGATATCAATCTGATGAGCAAACGGATAACAATCGATTGGAGGTCACCTTGAAACAATGATATATGCAATCGATTGGATTTTGATCAATCGATTGACAAGAAGGCAATCGATTGAGAAATCATGCAATCGATTGATAGTCCTAGTTTTTATTCGATAGCTAACAATTCAATCGAGTGATGCAGGTGAAAAACTGAAGCAATCTGAAGGCAATCGATTAACGATCAGAAACAGCAATCGATTGACTATCAAGAAAATTCAAATATGTTTCTTTTCTCATGACTAACTACCTTTATATTGCAAAATCTACTTGTTACCATTTTGGGTAGTTAACGTTAGACACAAAGAGACTTAATCAACTAGCCGTTACTCTCAGCAACACACAATCTGGTACAATGCGCTGAAGAAAAAGAAAGAGGAAACGTGTAGAAGTGCTGGAGCATTAATTGCAACTCAGAAACATTCATCAATCTCTAGATCTCTATCTCTCTCTTGAAGTCTGCTGCACAGAAAGCCTAGAAAATATTTCAATGGGCAGAAATTCTAAAGAGACTATAAAAGGAGTTAAAGTTGATATTGGTTGGTAGAGAACTTTAAGTGATATCCAACAAAAATCTCCTACTGCAATCAATACTATCTGAGTTTTCTCATTTGTTCTTCAATTGTAATACTATTAGCTCAAGTGTGTGAGCAATTCTTGTATTATCTAAATAGCCTTCTTTATCGAGTGATTAACCTGGGATAGTGGAAAGGTTGTACTCTTGCAATCTGTAAGGGGGAGTGATCAGTAAGGGGGAGAGTTCTTACTGTGAAATCACTTGTAAATGCACTCAAGAGCCTGTTCATAATCTTGAGAATTAGTGGAACCCAACTAAGAGTTGGAGAACCGAACGTAAGCCAAGAGTTTGGGCTGAACTAGTATAAACCTTGTTTTATTTTAGAAAAATTCTTAAAAGCACAATTCACCCCCTTCTTGTGCGTTCCTATCATTTACATTTGGTATCAGAGCCTGGTCTTCTTAGAATTCACTGATCCAACGATCAAGAGAAGCAAAGATCTGTCATGGCAGGATATGATAATCTTCTCCCAGAACGAAGCTCAATCAACAGACCTCCAGGTTTCAATGGAGAACACTACACCTTCTGGAAGATGAAAATGAGAACATTCATCAAGGAAAATGGATATATGCTCTGGAAGATCATAGAAGAGGGAGATATTATGCCAATGAAAACTGAAAATGGAATCCAGGTCCCTAAGCTGCCCTCAAAATTCACCAATGATGACCAAGACAACATGGAGCTGAACAGCAAATCTATTCTGGTGATTCAGAGTGCGCTCAATCAAAAGGAGTACTTCAGAGTGTGCCACCTTGAAACTGCTAAAGAAATGTGGGATGCATTAGAAGTTGCTCATGAAGGAACCTCAGGAGTGAAAGCTAGAAGATCTGAGCAACTAATCTTAGAATTTCTTCTTTTTAAGATGGAAGAAGGAGAGCCTATCAGAGAGCTAGAAATCATATTAACGCATCAGATAAATAATCTTACTGTGCTTGGAAAGAAAATCTCTGAAGCTGAGCAGGTTTCTAAGATTCTTAAGATTCTCACTACGGAATGGCAAATGAAAGCTACTGCAATTCAAGAAATGAGAGGAGAATCTATGGGATCTATCACTGCTCTATTTGGGAGTCTGGCCGAATATGAAACCACAATTAAGACCCAAAGAGAGCTATATGGAGACAAGAAGAAGAAAAATCTAGCACTCTCAGCTCCCATAAAAGAAGATGAGGATGAGGAAGATGAAGAAGAACTGGATGACGATGAGATGGCCTTTATGGTCAGAAAATTCAAGAAGTTCTTCAGAAATGGAAGAAGATTCCAGAGAGGTGGCTCCAGCAGCACTAGGAAGGATCCTCAGAAGAATGCTCCCGTGTGTTATGAATGTAAGAAGCCTGGACACTTCAAGTCAGAATGTCCAAGCCTTCAGAGATTCAAGGAAAAGGAGAAAAAGAAGGAAAGATTCCAGGGCAAGAAGAAAGCCTATGTCTCATCCATATGGGGAGATAGTTCAGATGAGGAAGCTAGTGATGCTGAGGAAGCAGCTAATCTCTGCCTGGGAGCTTAGGAAGAATCTGATAGTGAGGTATATCACTCTGACACATTATTTCAAGAACTTCAAGATGCATATAATGATTTACATATAGAATTTGTAAAATTAGTAAAAGAAGTAACTGTTTTGGGAAAGAAAAACAAAATGCTTGAAAAGAAATTCAAGGAATCAAACTGCATGACAAATGAATAGGCTTTAACAATCTCCTTACCTTCTTCACCTTCCATCAAAGTCCTTACCAATTTAGCAATCTCATCCCTCTCCACAATGCCATTATCATTAACCTTTGGCCTCAACGCCACCTTGAGATCATCAGTTAACATAAAAGCATTCATCTTTTGCTCTGCAAAAAGTGGCCACGCTATTAACGGCACACCATTTTGTACACTTTCAAGTGTGGAGTTCCACCCACAATGACTCAAAAACCCACCAGTAGCTCTATGACTAAGGATTGAAATTTGAGGTTCCCAAGAAGGAATAACAAAACATTTCTCTTTGGTTCTCTCCAAAAACCCTTCTGGTAAGAAATCCAAAGGATTTTTCTTATTTGTTGAACCAAGGTAAGCAGCATTAGCTAAGTTACTTGGTGCTCTAATGACCCATAAGAATTTCTGGTCACTCAATTCCAAGCCAAAAGCTAGCTCATTGATTTGATCTTGGGATAGGGTCCCACCACTTCCAAAAGAAACAAACAAAACAGAGCTAGGTGGTTCATTGTCCAACCACTTTATACACTCTGACCCGTTTTCTTCACTTTTTGACCCGGTTTGAGTGATGGGTCCAATTGGATAAACAGGTGGATAACCACTTTCTTTTTGTGTCAAGGCTTTAATTGCCTTTTCTTCCATCTCTATGAAGCTATTAACCAATAACCCATCAACAGTGAGCAATCTCCCGTTTCGTATGAGCGACAATTTGTATGGTTCAGAGGATCGATCTTGAACCGGTTCAGGTAGATCACTTCCATGAAGTGGGCCACAACCTGGAATTTGGATAGGTTCAGGTGCATCTCTGAATTCACCAGAGATATTTTCATGAAGGGTTGGGAGATAAAGGCAGAAGGAAAGTGTTGAAGCAGAAGCTGGGAAGTAAATGAAAGACAAAGCGTTATTATTGGGTTCCTTTGTGAAACTTAGTGCCTCAGACGCGAAAGGGTCAGCTATTAGAACCGCCAAAGGGGATTTGGAGTTCAAGGCAATCAATTCTTCATGTAAAGATGGCAAAGATTTGGTGAGTGTGAGTTGCATTTGGATTGATACGTGAGCATCTTGGGGTAGATCTTGTTTGTTAATAGGAGGAAGGAAAATGGATTTAATGTTTGAAGGAAGCGTTTGAAGGTATGCTATGGAGGAATTAGGGGGAGATTCTAGTGAAGGAATGATGAAGGTTACATGAAAGGTAGGGTGAAGCTGAACAAGTCGCTTTGAGAATTCAAGAATAGGTATGAGATGGCTAAAGCCAGGGCAGGGTACAACGGCTATGTGAGTTATTGTTTTCTCCATGGAAACTAATTGAGAATTTGTGGATTTGTGGATTTGTGGTATTGAAGTCTTGAATATTTGATGGGCTTTATATAGAAGAAATGTTTTGCTACTCCTTCCAATCTTTAACTAATTTCAAAAAATTAAGACAAATTACTTTTTAAAGTGTATGTTATATGATGTCTACGAAATAGCCAGTGTATTAGAAGATTATATATCCATTTATAAGTTAAACAAATTAATTTGATGAAAAATGATCAATAAATATAAATACTTTAAAATAATTTATTTATCTTTCTTAATCTTTTCAAATTAATTAATCAATTAACTGGGCTTGTACTAAAGAGTGTATCTTATACCTAAAGAGTAGAAGCAATATTATTTATTACCTGTTCATAAAGCTTTGTTTTATTCTCCACTATATGGGGTTTGTTTTACTCTTTAATTTTCCTTTAATTATGATACAGCATAAGGAAACATATATAATTTTACTCGAGACAGACAAAAGGGAAAGAATGATGTAAGTGATCACGCAAATAGGTCTTCTATTTAATAATTGTATGACAGTTCTTTTCATGGGAGTAAGAACTTGGTCATGTTATGTATATGAAATAATTTATGAAATACATTAATAAAAAAAATATTGATTAAATTTTCGGTTCACAATGAGTGAAAAAGAGGGGGAAAATATCCCACATCAGAAATGGTGAATTTGTGAGTCAACTTTAAAAAAATGGAGCTAAGAGTATTTCCTTTTCCTTCTTTATATGAAAAAAATTTAGGTGATCGAATTAGGTTTAGTTGGGACTTACCAGGGCCAGTCTCAACCTCTAGGTTTAAAAAGCTTTTACAAATGTATTTATAAATTTCCCACTAACAAGGCTCTCATATTAGAAGAATTCAAACACACAATCTTATGGTTATAAGTCAAACATTTTACTAACTTGCTAACCTTTAATTGGTGAGTTAAGAGTATTTTAAACATCTAGTAATTTGAATTAAACTTGTTTAGATGCAATCTTCACATCATGAATCCATTAAGATTTTAAAATTGCCAACTTATTGGAAACAAAATAATTTTGTAGTATTCTTTTTTTCAGTCAACAATAATTTCATGTTCTGCTATTACCTGTTCCCGAAATTTTTATTTTTGGTATATATGTGTGTGTATATATAGAAAGCTTGATTTTTAGCTTTGTTTAATTCTCCATTATGTGGTTTGATTTCTTCTTTAATTTTTGGAAAGAAAATAATGTTGTACTTTCCGATCCTAAATGCAGTTGCACTACTAATTATGTCCTTTTTTTTGAACTGCTACTAGGAGTCATTTTATTGTTTGCTCAAAATGATACTATCAAAAGATCTTAAAAAAGCATAAATGTTATCGGACTAACCAATATACTCCCTCCGGTCCTAATTATAAGATTATTTTGACTTTTTTGACTTTTTTTCCCACTCTAAAAAACAAGTAGTTTCAGTCCCAAAAGAAATCTTTTTTCCTCAAAACTAATTTATTCTACTTATAAACTAACTTATAATATAATTTTATGTGACATATGTTATAATTTAGTTGTCTAATTTACTTCCTTAACTTCCAAAAAAAAGTCAAAATGGTCTTATATTTAGGACTGGAGGGAGTATTAGCTTACAGTTCTATATGATTGAATCATACTGAAACATTCATATAAAAGTGATGATATAGTTTTAATTTTATGTGTGTACTATTTTTAGTCACATATTATTTTGTAACATGAACTTAAATATGTATAAGATATATTTATTTTGTTTTCCGAACTTTAGCCAGAGGGTTTTAACAGCTCCACCTACTAATCAATTAATTCGATTTAATTAATTGGATGCAATGAATACTACAAATATAATGAAAAAGCAGCCAGAGGCGGCTATATATATAATTATAGTTTTTTAATAAAAGAATAAACTATATTGAGAAAATAAATAAGCTACATAGGAGTACATATAAAACACAAGTAACGACGGAAGCAAACTCAAACAATTGAAGAAAAAAATGTTTTAAAATTAAGGATACTTTTTTTCGCTTGGTATGACATACATCCTCTTATTAGATACAATTATATTCCAGGTACTACAATAAATTTAAGGGTGAGAGTCTCTTTCTCTTCCCGTCTTCTTACCTCTTCTTCCTTTTTTATAAAAGTTTTTTTTTTTTTATATTAGACAAATTAGACACACCCCTCCTTTATAGAGTAGGGAACTCACACACCCACCACCCTTTCAACAAGGGGAATAAAACCTATGATGACCTCTTTATAAAAGTTAATTGAACATTATTGAGTACCCAAAACAAAGATTAATTCAACATTTGAATGATTTAAATTTGATACGTATAAAATTAGTGTCCAAATGTTAACACACACATATATATATATATAACTAAATGTTAATTGTTAATTTTTGGTAAGCAAAAATCATTATTAAACTTTCGTATGAATAATATTTTACTACATTGAAAAATAAAAAAAATTATATAAAACTATATCTACCATATATTGAAAGGGTAATTTATGATTAGGAAAAAAAAAGAGGGGGAAAAGGAAAATGAGAGGTTCCTCTCTTCATACTAGTCAATTAAATTAATTTGATTTAATTAATTGGAACCAATGATTCCTACAAATATATATAATCAAAAAGCATCCAGAGGCGCTTATGCAAATATAGTTTTTTTTTTCAATAAAAGAATGAACTATATTGAGAAAATAAATAAGTTACATAATAGATAACACAAGTAACTACTCAAGCAAATTCGAAAGTACAAGGAAAAATATGCCTAAAATAATTAAGGAAACAATTTTTTTTTTTTTTGGTTTGGTATAACAAGTATCCTCCTCTTAATTAAAATTTTATTCTTGGCACTATTAGATACTAAATTAAAAGGGAAATGAGTCTCTCTATTCCTTCCCATCTTCGTCTTCCCTTTTTCAAACATTGAATCAAATCTAAATTATTTGAATTCCGTATGTTATAAACCTTTAATCAAAATGTTACACACGCTCAGGCGCAAGCGCACATATATATTAAATTGTTTAATGTAAATAGTTAAACTTTGTTGATAGAGACGTGAAGGGGAAAGGAGAGGTGCCTCTCCTATACCCGTTAATTAATTTTATTTTATTAATTGGGAACAATGAATCCTACAAATAAAATCGAAAAGAAGGGTGATCACCTTGTGGGAAGTGACTGTATAAAATATAAATATAGTTTTTTAATGAAACGAATCAACTATTTTGAGAAAATAAAAAATTATTGTATGCGTAAAGATGAGATTAGGCCTACCCCACCTAGGCCCAAGGTTATGATGGCTCAGCACGACTTCCCACCTTGACGACGTCCACGCTAAGATAAGCCCAACCACGACAGATGAAGACCAAACCGTGGACTATGAGGCCCAAGACGACTCTGAAGAACTAGCCGATGGACACAGGAGTCCACCTCAAGCGCAACTCTGTCAGAAGTTCCAAATACTTGGATGGTCGTTGCCAATAGGTGCATCCTAATGGCCTAGAAATCATTCAAACTAAGTTGTTACCAAAAAAAAAAAAAAAAAAAATCATTCAAACTCAGTAAACCACCATTACTAATGACCCCGTTTATTTAATACAGACTTTTTCTTTTGTTTACTGCTTTATGGAATTTTATATCAACGTTTTAGAGCGATCGTGGGGACTCCAACAACACCTTTTTTTCAAAAATTCACATTCAATAAACTCTCATCTAGCCATGGAGGAACCACAGAATTAAAATCCGGCCCAGTTGGACGAGATTCTTCTCTTAGTTGCTCAGCAGTCCGAACATATGAAACAATAAGAAGAGATTGAGGCTAAGCACTCTAACATGTTGGAACGTTTAGCAATAGAAAATCTAGACTACAACCCCAGACCACTAGGATTTCCATGACGACAGGCCAGTCATCTCTCCCGTTCAATACCGAGACAGTGCCCCCGATGCACCCTTTTGAGACCCCTGAACAATCAACCCCAATGCAAGGTAATCTTGTTTCGAATAATTTTGAGCATTAAATATAAGCACTTTATCTTAGTTGAATTTTGAACTTTAGTTTGCTATGTTGTAAGAGACTAGAATTTTGAACCTTAGTTTGCTATGTTATGAGAGGCTAACTCTGTCTACTAAATCTAACCCAGTATGTTAGTAATAGGGTTAAGGCACATTTCTATATTCTGAAAGTAAGATTAGGGACTACTGTGTATCCAAAAGTTCTTTACAATATGCTGATGAGGCTTTGTCACTCTTTACATGTCATTATTTATTTAATTTATATTATGTTTTAAACAAAATAAATTGGAGACTCAGCTCCAATAACTAAAGTATTAGAAAGTTGTGAAGAATATTGTAAAGTCACGGTAAGAAAATTTAAAGGAAATAAAACGACAAAGCAGAAATCAAAAGGTCCAATGATATCCACAAACCTTTCAATTTTTTCAGAATCAGAACTTTCTGCATCACAGGACAATCTTTCTTCCTCCTCCTCTACTTTCTCCAGAAATGCCATCACCTATTGCCAATGACAAATTCCTAAGCTTATCCATGTTGGCGTAGCTCTTCCACTCCATTATAATGTCACCGCCCTCCTTCTCCCTTGCATGACTCGCCGACTTTCTTCCTGTTAACTAGAAGCTTTCCTCAGACTCTTGGCCTCCGTTGGCAGCGGCGGTGTCATACTCGCAGGCTTCTAATACTCTTTTGGTAACGCCGCCTTTGAGAAATCAAGCTCTTCTTGTGTTGAGAAATGACTTATGGGTTGGGTGATTATGTCAAACTTTATCCCACAAAATCTTAGCCCCAGCCGTTAGCGGCAAAGGAGGTAGCTAGTACTTTCAGGTTGAGTTGGTAATCAAGCTCTAATTGTTGAGAAATGGAAACATTGATAATCTCAATTGACATTAATTCTCGTATATGGTTCCTCACAAGGATAGATTTGCGTCATCATGGAATTGAAATTCTTGTTGATAAATTCTTGAAGGAATCTGGTATCATTTATGGTCTGACTAATCCTAACCAGACACATATAGATCTGACGTGTAATTTTAATCTGGCATAGCATCTTAAAAAAGTCTACTAACTGATAAAAAAATCATTTTCCACTTGTAAAATAAATAAAAATGAAAACGTGATATTTAAATTTTTTTTACGTGGTAGTTACTTTTTTTAGGGTGTCAATTTAGATTGAAAATATTACGTCAATACTTTTTTTTAGGGTCCAATTCAAATTGAAAATATTACGTTGTATTTATGATTGGTCTGACCACAAATGATATGGTCTATTGAGTTCCCATAAAAATTCCTCATTTTTGTTATGGCTTATTTACAGAGATAATATCAGAAAGTGGGCTTTTGAAGGAACGCACGACAGAGGATTACAGGAGAACAGATAGGTTGTTGAGAAAGAAAGAAAGGTCTATGAAGGTTTGAGAAGAGAAAGATACGTGGGTGGGAGATTCGTTAAGAGGGAAAGAAGAGGTTTTATAAAGATGGCCTTCGATGGTGTGTGTTCCTGCCGACAGGAATGTCACCATTGAATCATCTATTCATTTCCTCTCCATTAAGTTAAAACACACCGTTTGGCCAATAAAACAAAATCTGGGGCATTCCTTTTGTTTTCATTTAGTCAGAGCCATTGAAACTCGTTTTACTTTTTCATAGGTAATTGAAGGAATAGGGCCTTCAACCTCTAGGAACCTTCTTTGCCCCAATCTTCATGATGATCATCTAATCTAACTTCGCCATGTAAAGTTTTGCTTCTTATTCTAATATTCCCATTTGTTCGTTCAGGTTGATTAAATGATCATAGAACTTTAAAACGGAAGTCAAAAGGTTGCAAATGTCTCTTTGTCTAGTATTCATGATAAAAAAAAATTTAATGAAACAATTGAGTCCAAGGATGAAGAAAAGAAAAGAGGCATAGCCATCAGGATTGTCTCCATTGAATCATCTCTCCATTAATTTAAAACACACTATTTTGCTAATAAAACAAAATATGGGCCTTTCTTGCAGATTAGTATTAATTTTGGATAGGCTTGAAAGAGCTATTCAAATGGGTAAGATTTTAAGCAATAACTTAATGCTCATCAATTATCATTAGAGGTGGGTTAATTAAGCATCTTAAAATACAAAGTGGATAAATAAGCCTAGGCTTCTCTTATTTTAAATTAAAGTTTCAATTTAGTTTTTGTTAAGTAATTTTTATTTTAGGTACTTTTGAATTTCAAAATACAAAAATTTTTACTCAACCTAATTGATAACATAATTGTGATGATTAATTCACTTTTGTCTTAACCCCTGTTGGAACAACAATTTTTTCTATACTTTTTTTGACACCCGTACGTTTGCTAAACAGTGGACAAGTCAGATTATAGCATCCTGGTCAATATTTTTGAACTATATCTGGTTTTCCAGATTCCCGCCGTGAACATACCCTTTGGGCTCTTTAACCTGCAGTGGATTAAATTAAAATCATACAAAACGACATTTCAAAGGTATTATAGCATTCAATTTTTGAGTTCATTTCTGCTACTAACCAGTACAATTGGTGGAAATTGGAATCTTAACGAGCTCTAATAAACCTGTCTTTACGAAATACACACTTGAATCCATCCACCATTGGGTGTTCACTGCTAAATAGAATTCGAAAAATATTAGATATACCAAACAATTCAAGTAAGCACTTGGCATTGACACATGAAGTTGTCTTCCACCATACCATTACTGAAACATATGTGAATAATGATCTAAATGTTCAAAACGTTAATATTAAAATAAGAGAAAAAAATACATTAAAAGAATTCGCTTTATATGAAGATTACAATTTTTCAGGTTGAATTTCTGCAAGCTTATTTGTTATTCTTTAGAATATCTACGTAAGAAAAACCTAGTAACATATTTTAAACTTAAAGTCCAACGTCATACACCAATCATTGAAAAGATGTTCTGAATAAAACTTAACATTGAGAAGTGTAATGGTTGGTTTCTCTCATTTTCTCTTATAATCTCTTATCTATTATTAGATTAAAATAATGAATGGTCTCCATTAAAAAAAAAATAATGAATGGTCTTGGTTTGTTGTTTTGTGAAAATTATTACTAAAAACATAAATAAATAGATTTAAACTTTCAAAATCATATCTATATAATCTATAATTGTGATAATGAAAAAATAAATAAATTTTCATTTATAAAATGTTATAATAATACTTTTATAAAATATAAAATTTGAACCATCCATTTATTTATCTAAAGGTGGATATGGGATTCCAAAAAAATGATAAAAAGAAAAATGAGAGTATCATCCAGTAATTGCATCTTCAGTACCAAACAATTGCATCACACTCCCAAACTCCAAATTAAATTTTTTTAAGGAACTTAAATTTTGTTTTTTTTTTTTTTGGGGGGGGGGGGGGGTGGTTTTAAAGGCCCACAGAGAAGACTTGACAGTCAAAGGCTGCAATCCTCTCATCATTCTTGCGTGCGCCACGCCACGACAAATTTCAACTCGTTTCTCCTTACATACACTCAATCACGATTCACGACACATTCACTCACTTTCCTCGTGTCTTCCTTCACTGTTTGACAAGAGATAAAAAAGTGGTTCTCATCATGGAAACACTGCCTATCTAAAATTTGATATTTACGGTTCAAATTTAAAATTGTAAAATTGACAATTTTTTCAGTGATAAAATTAGTTAAATTAGTTTTTTTTAACATATTAGTTATGAAATTAAATTTATTATTTATTTCATCATATCCATTAAAATGAAAAAGTATTATGACAAATCTGAATGCTCAGATGAAAATAAGAAATTCATTACTCATCTTTATAATGAGTTAGGAATATTTTCTCCATCTCTATTGTTTTTTTATAATATTAATTTTAGCAAATGGATTAGGCTCACCCACAATCTAAAGATAAGGCTCATAAGTCATGATCCATTAAGATATATATCCTATAAGCATTGGAGTATTGTTAAACTATTTTCAAAACGGCTCCACTTCTTAATTTTGAATACTCGTAACACTTTTATAGATTATGTATACCAAAATTAAAAGCTCTCAATTCAACACTAACACTTAAACATTGTTAAAAGAAAAAAACCACTCTCAAGTGGACTAACGATAATAGAAAAAGCAAGAATATTATCATGAGGGTAAAGGGTCATTTTTGGCCCGAAAGTTTTAGCTTTAGAGCACTTTTGGCCCGAAAGTTTTTTTTGGATCAATTTTGACCCGAAAGTTTACAAAACGTAGTAATATAGGCCAATTTTACAATATTTTGAGGCCTATATTACTACGTTTTGTAAACTTCCGGGTAAAAATTGGTCCAAAAAAAACTTCCGGATAAAAATTGGTCCAAAAAAAACTTCCAGATCAAAATTGATACAAAACTAAAACTTCCGGACCAAAAATGACCATTTTCCCATATCATGATCTATCGTGGTGGTTAGAAAAGAATTTCTTCTACAAATATGATTCCAACTTCTACAACAAGATATCATCACATAGCACACGAATAATAAAAAGGCAAAATACCCATCCAAGAAATCTAACCCCACGTATCAATAGGCCAAAAAATAAGGTTGGAATTTTGGGTTCAGATTCACCCTTGATGGTGGATTAATTAATTGGGAAAATTGAGTAATTCTTAATTGATTAATTGATTGATTAAGTGTTTAATTAATTGATTGGAAAAATGAGAAAGGTGTGTATTATTGATGAGTCAGAATAACTAAATGAGATTAGTTACACATTTAAATAAATAAATAAATGAGATTAGTTACACATTTAAATAAATAAATAAAAATATTTGATTCATATTATTTAAACAATCCATCATTAGTTATAAATTGAATATAAAAATATTTATTTATATTCTTAATATTCTCTTTAATAATAGTAGTTGTGAATAGTTTGTATTTACAAAATATCTCCAGGCCTTTACTATAAATAGAGGGCCTCCCATTCCCCAATCATTAAGGTTTCCGACTTTCTATCTTTCTTTTCTTTCTTGTGTAATGACGTTTAAACTCTGGTTTTTCCACTAATCAGAACTAGCTAGTGTGGGTTCTTCAAGAACTAACTCATGCATTGAGTTATGAAGGTTTGACCCGGATTTGAACATGCATAGATCTATTTAGTATGTTTTTCTCACACCTAATTCTTTTTTTTTTCTTTTTACCATCCAACGAATCTAACCCCACATATCAATAGGCCGACAAATATGACCGTTCAAAGCAAGCACCTCGTCCTTAGACGCAAAGCAAATTAATTACAGACAGCCACTTGGCCATCACCAAAATAATGTTGCTTCACTACACTCTACTTTTTTTTTTTTTATTCAAGTGGCATTATGATTTTTTTTTTTAATCAGAGCCTAGTAGTTGCTGTTCCTATTAACCAAAACGCAACAAGACATCCTTAGCTCTGATAGTATGCTCTGTAAGAATATTTACAACATGAGCTATAGATTCAGGGGATGGGGAATCATCTTGAAAAATTCTTTTGTTTCTACAGTCCCATAGTTTCCAGCAGAGTAACCCAAATTTGATCCTCCAGACTTGATTATTGTTCAATGGATTAATGTTTGATGACATCCATTCAACAAACGAAGTCTGATGATCTTGTTGATTAAACGTTTCTCCAGCAATAAGGTTCCAATATTCAGATGCAAAAGTGCAGCGTCTCAACACATGGTCAATATCTTCCTTCTCAGCTCCACGTGTTTTGCAGGACGTCTCCTCTGTCATATGCCTTCTTTTCCTCTCTACATTGGTCAGCAATTTCCCTTTAATAGTGAGCCATAAAAAGGTCTGTACTCTCTGTCCTCCAGGCCATTTCCAAACCCATTGCAATCTGTTATCTTTTTCATCCCATTGGTCTTCACATAGTCCCTTATAAGCTGAAGAGACTGTAAACTGACTATTAGGTCTAAGTCTCCAATAACATGAAGCTTCTCCATATCCTGGCACTGGTGGTTTTAATGATTGTATCTCAAGCATGACGTTTTCAGGGAGTCACTACACTCCACTTTTGGATATAATAGTTGTTCAAAGGTAATTTTAGAGTAATTCAAAATTAAAGAACATGTTTCCTAAAAATCAAAACTTAAATAATTAACTTTTATATCAAAAGATTTTTCGAAAAATATCTAACAATCAAACCAAACACATAACATAAATTAATTGTTACCTCAAATCCAAACTTAACGTTATAAGCTTAGAAAGAAAATCCACACAATAATGTATATACATATTAAATGCATAAACTTAATAATTAATTTCATTATATAAATTCAAAGTAATAAAATAACTATCCAAATTTTCCCATTCTAGACTAAATGCTCAATTATTTATTCTAACCTCAATTATAACATTTTTCTCAACTCAAACAACTCATTTGATTACTAATTATCCTCGATTTCATCTAATTGTACAAAATTCCCAGTTTACTAGAAAGGTTTTCCAACCTAAAAATATCATTAATTTATTCAACATTCTAAACTAATTAAAACTTCAATAATCCTCAATCAAACCAAATAAATTATTTAATTCAAATTTAATCGGAACAAATATCCTATATAAAATTAATCATAACTTTTTTTTAACTAAAACGTTAATTTTAACTCCTCACTTAACCATCGGACAAATCTATATCAATAAAATGTAGCAATTGATTACTTTCTCCTAAATTCCTGTAATAATCTATTTTCAAAACTCAATTCTTACCCTAGAGTAAAGAGGCGTGCTTTTCAATCGATCTTGAACCACATTGAGTTTTTAGTTTCGTCACTGATATATATGTGTGTTAAGGTTGCATTTCTATCAAAATAACCTAAGCTTTTTATTATGACTTACTTTACATTGTATGCATTTAATCTCTTTTCTAATTAATTAATCAACATATGACTTTCTTTGTACCCTTATACTAATCACTAAGATGTATAGCATGGATCTGGATCAAGTCTCTGTAGAATTAAGAAAATTGAAACAATTACTAAGACGTCCTGTCAAGTCAATGCGCAGTAGACTATATATAGACCTATTGGTGTTGTATGTTTACCCATGACTTAATGATATCAAGGTTTTATCAACAAAATTATAAACACACACACACATACGCACACATATGCATTAAATATCTACTGGTACCCTTGTGTAAGTTCAATACAACTTCGTGTTGGACCACTTGATTTACCTTTGGGTAGTTACAACAGATTTCGACTATTTGAATTCTACAGAAGTTTTTTTCACTCCCTATTTTCCTTTTTTTTTTTTTCAAATAATTGGCGTTTTCTATATAATACCATTATAACATTTGAATATTGTCAAGTAAATTATCCTGCGCGCTTTCTTTTTTCTAATGTTATCATGGGTTCCTCCACTTCAAAAACGATCATTCCTTTGCTTTGGTATCTATGTACCATCATCATTCTCTACTCTAGCATGTCCCGGGGGAGTTCCAATGTTAGTTGCAACGCAAGAGATCGAGAAGCTCTTGAAAGCTTCAAGGGAAGCATTAAAGATCCTGGGAAGCTACTATCTTCTTGGTCTACTGAACAAGATTGTTGTCACTGGTTTGGAGTTCAGTGTGATAACCTCACAAGAAGAGTCACCAAGCTAGACCTCCATTGCAAACGTCATTACTACACTAGTGATGACATATGTTTAGGAGGTCAGATAAACTTGTATGTTCTGAAACTTGAATTCCTCAGTTTCTTGGATTTGAGTGAAAATAACTTTTACTCTATTTATACTCCACCCACTAATCATAACATTTCATTGATGTCAAACTTCTCCAATCTTGTTTTTCTTGATTTTTCATATAACCATGGCCTCAGAATGGATGATCTTCGGTGGGTTTCTCAGCTATCTTCTTTGAAATACCTTAACCTCAGTGATGCTGATCTCTCTAAGGAAACTCTTTGGCTTCAGTCAGTTAACATGCTCCCTTCACTTTTGGAGCTCCGACTGAGTCATTGCTCCTTGAAAAGAATTCAACCACTTCTACAGCATTTCAATTCTACTTCCCTAGAGCTTCTTGATATTTCTGGTAATGACTTTTACACTGAGGCGACCAAATTACAATTTAACCTAAGCAACAGTATTTCATATTTAGACCTCAGCTTCAATTCTCTTAAAGGTCAAGTACCTGAAGAACTGTCAAATTTTAGGAGATTGAAAGGCTTAGACTTGAGGTCCAATAATTTCAATGGATCAATTCCAGAATGGGTGGGACAATATGAGCAATTAGAGTATCTTGATATTTCTGGAAATCGTTTTTCTGGTCCCATTCCTGAAACTTTGGTAAATCTATCGTCTTTGGTATATTTATATATTGGATTCAATTCGCTAACTGGTCTTCCAAAATCTCTTGGGCAACACTCAGGATTGCAAGCCTTTTTTGCTGGGAATAATTTGTTATCAGGATCTATTTCTCCATTCTTATGCCAAGCCATGTTTGGGAATAAAAACTTGAAGGCTTTAGATTTGAGTCACAATCATTTTACTGGGAAGCTTCTTGACTGTTGGATGCATGGGAAAAGCCATTTGAAGGTGCTTCTTCTGCGATCAAATCATTTTAGTGGCAGTATTCCACCTCAAATTTGCCAACTTTCTAATCTTCAAATCTTAGACCTCGCTGATAATAGGCTTACGGGTTCCATTCCAAAATGTTTGGGTAATATCACAGCAATGGCTGCCAAAAATTCAAGTGATCTCTTCAATAAGAATCACTATAACATTAGCAAATTGCTGATGATTAGTTATTCTTTAAGAACTTCAACATCAAGTCGTGAACTTAAATTTAACGCCTATATTCTTCAATATTTCTCCCTTATTGACCTCTCAAAAAATGATCTTTCAGGATCGATTCCTCGAGAATTGTTTACCTTGGTTTCTTTGATAGCCTTAAATTTATCCCATAATCATTTAATAAAGAGCATCCCTGATGACATTGGGCATATGAAAAGTTTAGAGGTTCTAGACCTCTCAAGGAATCAACTTGTTGGAGAAATTCCTCAAAGCATGGTCAATCTATATTTTTTGTCTTATTTAGACTTGTCATATAATAATTTAAGTGGGACAATTCCCATGGCCAAGCAATTTCTGACTTTTGATATATCTAGTTTTGTGGGAAATTAAATCCTGAACTTTCTGGAGCTACTCTTACAAAGGACAATTCACATGCTGAAACGCCCAATCCACAAATTGAAATTCCCAGTGGGAAAAAACGTAGCAGTGATAATGAATTCATGACTTGCTTCAAGATGGGCATGGCAATCGGATTTGCTTATGGCTTTTGGGGTGTCTGTTTCGCCCTTTTCCTCATCAACCCTTGGAGAATTGCCTATTTTCGGTTCCTCAATAATATGTATGACCGAATTTATGTCTTCGTTGCTTTGAAGACAAAATGGCTTCGCCAGAACTTCACAAACTCACCAAAGTGAAAGAAGCAACTTTTAGAAGGTATACATTCATCTAACTCATTAGATATTTGAATGGTTCCACAATTGATTCTAGTTCACGGTACAATTATTCCAGTAAATCATGCCATTATATAGTTATGCAGATGATATAAATGAATGCTTGGTGACCTCACTATTATTTCTTTTTTTTCCAGATGAGTATGTCATATTGAAGAGCTTCAGAGCATCCATACTGCAAAAATATTTCTGCTGCGCACTTTTATTAATGGTGTATTTTTAAAGGAGTTGCTTAGTATTATTTGTGTTCTGTAGATCTTGTGGTGAACCTTAAGGCATTAGATTTTCGAGGAGATTCGTGGTGTTATTATGCTAGATGTGATGTTGTGATTGCCTTCCCATGTTTGTAATATCGGTGAGTCATAAAATTTTATATTAAAATAAAAAGTGAGTAAAGCAAGAACATTCAAGTGTGCCCATGTGTGCTGTTGTATTTAATACAATGAAACAACAAAACCTTATCGTATTAGGTGAATTTGACTATATATATTGCACAATACCATTGTACTCTATCAAAAACCAAATCTTTGAAAAATACAATTATAGGTCATACCTATAAGATTCTTGAACTTCAGGTTAGTGTCCACTTATCTTGATAGACCTTTAAGTAATTTCACCTTGATTTAATAGTGTTATATTAAAAAGAATCTGTTTTGAAATGCCCAACCAAGTAAATCAAAACATAGACATGCATAATCAATACTTGCGGGAACATGAATGCATCAAGAGTTGATAGTTGAAATAATGTAACTCTAAAATAAGTATTAGTAAACATGGACAGAAAATAATGACAAAACCCATTTGAAATGCTATATGATATAAACTAATATACAAATATAACATTTTCTCCAAACAAACTCCACCAGTGTCATTCTCATTAACTGCCCAAACGTTGATGATCACTAACGGGAAGGATTATCAGCAGCCTGGCCAATCTTTTTGAACTATCATCTGGTTATTCCGATTTCCATGGACATACACTTTGGGCTCTTTAACCTGCAGTAGATTAAAATAATATAAAGCTACATTTCATAACATTCAAGCTTTTTTGTCCATTGCTTCTACTAACCAGTACAATCGGCAGAAATTCAAATCTAAAACGGACTCTAACAAACCCATCTTCGCTGAACAGGCACTTGAATCCATCGATCACTGTGTGTTCACTGTTAAATAAATTTGAAAAAAAATATAAGATATACCAAAGATTTCATTGTAAACACTTAGCACTGACCCATGAACTTGTCTCCACTATACCATTTCGGAAACATATATTCACAATCCTTACTGATAATTATTGCTTGCCCATCACAAGCATACGAACAATTATTTAAATGTTGAAAAGTTTATTCTTGGAATAAAAGAAAATAGATACGTTAAGAGAACTCACTTTATGAGAAAAGTAAAATTTCTATGGCGGAATTCCTGCAAGCTTATTTGTTCTTTAGAATATCTACATGAGAGAGACATAGAAACACATTTTATTCTGCAAGTTCAGTATCATACACCAGTCATTTAAAAATTGTTGTAAATTAAAACTTAACAACACTGAGAAGTGTAATTGAATCTTTGATTCTCATATAATTGCAATAAGGACAAAGAATCGACACACCAAATTTCAAAACTTAATTCTCCCTTGGGAATTTAGTATTTTCCTTCATAAATTGCTTGTACTCATTTGGCTTGGAGTTGTTAAAGCTTTTTTAAATAAAAGAAATGTTTAGAATTAATCTTGACCAAAATCTCCATAAATACAATCTTCAATTTCTATTACTTGTCATAAGCTATACTCTTACATTATATGTCAGATGGCAAATATCATTGTCCAAAACATGGTTTTCAAAACCACATCAGACATGTTGACCAAAAAAACAAATAACCGCATCAGACAAGCCAATTCAACCAAAACACCAAAGCCTGGGGCAATCAATGTATTATGTATGCTTAAGAAATGCTTAGTATTAATTTTGACCAAAATTTCCATAAATACATACTTCAATTTCTATTACTTGTCATAAGCTATACTCTTACATTATATGTTAAATGGCAAATATCCTTGTCCAAAACATGGCTTTCAAAGGCAGATCAGACAAGCCAATTCAACCAAAACACCAAAGCTTGGGGCAAAACAATGTATTATGTATGCTTAAATTTGCACTACCTTGTCTTACGTGCATAACAAAGAGAAAAGGAAAGAGGCAACAGGAACAGCATCTAAGGAGCGCGCTGCACCTTGACAAAAGGGCAATGCCTGGAAAATACTTTGACAATTCATACTTGAACTCAGACAGCTTCAGTCCACTCATTCGATATCAGTTCATTATGTGTTGAGTTGTCTGTTGTAGTTAACTGTTTCAGTTTTATAGGTATGGTATCTGTAAACTATGATGTTTACTTTAAATTTGTAAAAGCTTACAATTATTACTCTAAAATCTTTCATTTGTATTGTACTCTTTTATAGTTATTAGCTTTCTTAAATAGTACTGCTCTGGTTTTTGATGCAAGACACATTGGAGCTTTTTCTAATTTTAGTCAATTTTCCCCCAAATAACCCTTACTGATGCTCCCTAAAAAATAATCAAGTAATAGAGGGGGAGGGCATTAAGGAAGACAATTAAGTGTTTTGAAAAATACATATAATACATACCATATTAACTAACTTTACTGACAAACTTAATCTAATCAAATTAAATAAATAGGTCTTGCATTTATGATCGCAGGGACTATTATACCATTTTGATGAACACATTAAAAAATTGCCTTCTATACCTATATTTTATTGTTAATTATGCAATGAGGGGAGCTGCCCCCATGGCATTATGAATAGGTCCGTCTCTGGCAAGTACCACATATACCAAGAACTACGTAAAGGTATAACATGAAAGAAATAAATTTAGTATACCTCCATGGGGAATCACTTTCACAAAAGCGGGATATGCCATTCATGGCTGAAAACGTGTCAATGTGAACCCACTGTTCATTTGTATCATTAATAACACCTGCTAAGAACAACATCCACAACACTGTGAACAGACTTGAGACAATGCAATGCCCAGAGACATAATTATTAGTGCATTATTAGGAAAGAAAACTCTAGTCCCTCAATCCATTCATCCAACGTTTCAGTAACTAGATAAAAGACCAAGATACTACCTAGCCATTCATCCAAATGATGTACACAGTCAAGCATTGAAAAATCAATGTCAAAATTCATTTGGTACAGACATTGCCATTGAAATATATTATCAAGTTCTAGTTAGTCAAACAAAGTTCTGCCAATATACAAGCTGTTGAGTATCATACCTTTAATTCATTGATACTTGCATTGTTCATGTTTGTCAGTATATTGGACCTTACTCTAAAAGCCGAAGAGTAGTTTTACCTACTTTATTTTCTGCTCATATATCCCAGATTTTATGGGAATAGAATAACTTAGTTTTCATGACATACATGAAATTAATGGTGCTGTTAATCATAGAATTCAAGATAGGTGGTTTATACGGAGGAAAGTTACCGGTGTTATGTGTAATCAAAAAATTCTAGATAAAGCAAAAGTGAAGTTTTACTACACTGCCATAAGACCAACAATGCTATATGGGTACAACATGAGCATAAGGTGGGGGTAGCAAAAATGAGGATGTTGAGATGGATGTGTGGTCATACAAGAAAAGATAAGATTTGCATTGATCTTATACAAGAAAGAGTCAGTGTAGCATATAATCGTTTGTGGAGGTTTAGACATGCTCAAAGAATGCCATTAGATGCACGAGTGAGGAGGGTTGATGATGTTGTATGAAATCCTTTAAAAAGAGGGAGAGACCAAAGATAACACTTAGCAAAGTTATTGAATGGAACTTTCTAATTAATAATTGGGAAAATTAATCTGTTGGTCTTTAAATTAATAACTCAGTCCCTCAATTATGATTCGTCGCAACTCAGTCCCTAAACTTTTAACTCGGATATAACTCAATCCCTCATCTTTTAACTTTTTTATAGATTAGTTTTGAGTCATCATATGTGGCAAAACCTGCTTCCAACTCAACTCCACATGGTAAAAATTCTTCCAACTCACAACTCCACCTCAACGCCCTCACCATTAAGCATCTCCCTCAACTCGCCTCAAGACTTTCTGGCCATTCCAGATCTCATCTCTCTCTCCTCCATCTCCAAACTCATATAACCAGAGTTTCTCCATCTATAATGAAAAAAGAGCGCTGCTGATAGAAAAAGCACAGTATCGAGGCCAACACCCCACTTCTATTATTAGCATTCATATGTAGCAAAAGAACTCTGGTAATATGAATGTGCTTCCCCCTTTATCCGTGTTCTTTTTTCATTACCTTTCTCATTGAACCCACCCCTCTTCTTGTTGTCCCTAGCCTCTCTTTTCCAAAATTTAATTTGATAGCTTCTTCAGGGGAGTCCGTTTCATCCATCTTTGGAGGCCCCTCACTTACAAGTTTGCTTTTTTAAATTTCGAATTGTACTCGCATGCTTCAAAGTAGTCGTACCCAGATCTAGCTCATTTTGGGTTTGAATTTCTTAACTGTTACTCACTCTCTTCTTGCTTTAAGGTGCATTTGGGAAGTAGGGTGTTCCCAGTTCTGGTTATATGAGTTTGGAGATGGAGAAAGAGGTGGGATTTGGAATGGCCGGAAAGTGTTGAGGCGAGTTGAGGGAGGTGCTTGATGGTGAGGGCGCTGAGGTAGAGTTGTGATTTGGAAGAATTTTTTCCATGTGGAGTTGAGTTGGAAGCAGTTTTTGCAACATATCATGACACAGAACTAATTTATAAAAATATTAAAAGATGAGGGATTGAGTCATATCCAAGTTAAAAGTTCAGGTACTAAGTCGCAACGAGTCATAATTGAGGGATTGAGTTATAAGTGAGTTGATAATTGAAGGACCAACAGATTAATCTTCCATTAATAATTTATCCAAAAATATTATCTTTAAATAGAGAACAAATGCATTGTGCGATCCATGTAACCGATCTCACCTAAAGGGATAAGGCTCCAATATTGTTTTTGCTATTGTTATAATATGTATGTCGTATTCTTGTATTATGAATGAGATTATGTGTGTGACACAGTAGGGCTGATTATGTGCTGTGCTGTCCCTTGATTAAGATATTGGTTATTTTCATTTACTATATGGATAAATGGTCTACTTATGTATTGAAGGATATGAAATACACGTTACTCAATATTACTCGGGAGATTCTCCTTCGGATTTGAGAAAGTTCTAAGACTTAGGTTCTGATTCGAAGAATACCTAAAGAAATCATTCCTTTTCTTCAATTCTTAAACAGATTCTGTTGTCATCCTACACCACAGACATAAAAATAGTTTTCCTCAAGTAGATTCTAGCGTCCCATGATGTAGCAAGTGTACTAACATTTTAAAATTCATGGACTCACCAATTGAATGCAATTCTTTTAAGGCATGCCCGCTAGGATAATTCCAGTATGATGCCATGAAAGCTGTAATGGAGCATCCTACACTACAAGAATAAAAATAAGCACAAAATGAAGAATACAACCATCACCAATAAACCATAATCACTCGTAGGCCAACCTTATTAACAATAGTCCCACCAAAATGAGGAAAAGCAAATTCCAGAAAGGCTTCTTCTTATTGTTGAAACTGGAACACATCAAATAGTCAGTAACTGGACATGAAATGTATATGACCAAAATAACATGCACATTAATTAGTCAATAAAGAAATTTTTTCCATTTTCCAAACTCCTTCATAATTGTAAATGCAAGTAAGCTTGCTTGCTCAATCGCAATACAGTTCATATAAAAGACAAATTCATTGTCGTCCTTCAAAACTATGATTGAATGGATTGGGTCCTTAGAATGTGTATAGTTTTTTAATACACAGAATGTTTTTAGTTTTGCATTTAGGCCAAATCAGAAAGAACCTTTGATAATAATTAAAAAAAAAAAAATAAGTCAGCAAATGGTTACATAATTATCATTTACTTTAAATGGTATAAAAGGTTGGCTGGGACATGAAGGTTTAAGAGACTTAGGAACAAGTTGAGAGGTACATAAAAGGTTAAGGTATTCAAAATTCTTTTTAAAGATCAATCCACGCAAAAAAGAGTTTAATTTTTTTTTTTCTTTTTGAATAATCTGGAAGAAAGGAAAATATAGCAAAGAAAACAATACTGATAAAAAACAAAAAAGAGAGAATAAAAAAGAAAGCAATAAGAAATATAAAAACAATATGATCAATATGGTACTGTAGTAGTTAACTACACATAGTGTAACATCCAAGCGTCTCGTTCCTGAAATTGTCCGTTTTCGGGCCTCCATCACCCCTTACGGTTTTTAAAAATATACAAAATTATTTATTTTTCTCAACTTCATAAACAAGATTCAAGTATAATGTTTTTTGATAAAATGAGAGGAGTATGTCTGGGAATCAATCAATTAGTAACGAAAAGGGAGGTCATTTGTTTTGAACAGTTCTTTCAAAAATTAATCCGCCGCCTGATTTATAGGTAATAAGATAATTAATGGCTTAGGGGGGTTTTAAATAGAATGGAATAACCAAATTGAGTTAATGCATTTACCTATTAGAAAAGAAGGGACAATAGTTAAAGTAGCTGAATAGGAGAATCACTATGAGTATAGCTCTTAATAAACTTTCCAAAGATGAAATGATTTATTTGATATTATAGGTGACAGTAACTTCATGGTAAACTCATGAATTGGCAAGCTCCTATTTTGAAGATTGCAACTTTTGCAACTTGGAACTATATAAAAACAGAAACAAAAACAAACTTTCGGTAAATGAATATACATATTGCCTGAAAATGACTATATTGAAACAGCAACACATTTGGCCTAGAAAGATCCTACATGCTATATTTCAGGCAGAAATACAGAGCAACATGATCTTACATTCTGTTGGCTGCAATTGAAGCAGACAGGTTAAACATTGGAACTGAACTTATGATAAAACGAAGCTCCTGCAGCATCAATAAATACAATGTTGCAACAATGTTTATAATAAAAAACATGCACAATCCAATACGTATCCTACCTTGTGGGGAAGCTTGGAGTAAATCAGAATAAAGGAAAGAACTGGGAAAATGAAAGATCGAACCCTTCTGTCTAGAAAAAAACTGAGCTGAAAAGAAGACAACCAGCCAAATTAGGAAAACAGATGGGATTGTATTTTTTAATCTTACTTTTCTCATACTCCTTACTGTTCTTGCACATTTTTTACCTCCACAACTACAAACAGATTAGCAAATACTTAAAAGCACATTGTTTAACCTTGACATACATCATTCAAATCATATCTATTCACTATTCATTGACAAGGATATATAATCGTAATGATATCAGAATTAGTGGTCATATGAGTTAGTTAATAACAATCAAATAAAACTCTAGCCATTAGAGTCATCCGTGTCTATAAATAGATGTAACCTCCTGTCTTGTAACCCAGCTTATCATCTGCGTGGAAGTATGGCATTATCCCGTTTCAATCCCTCTCAACCCTCCTCTGTTATTCTCTCTATACCTGCTCAATCTCTCTTTCTCTCCCTCTCCCTTTCTCTATTCTCTTCTCTCTACCTCTCTCGTGTCCTAATTGCAAAGATACAATAGACATCTCCATGTTCCTTATAATGATGATGTTTCTTTAGAAAATGAATGCAAGTTGGTTACGCTAATTGATGACCATCAGAATAGATACTCTCAAATTTTTTCTACATAACTAGAAAACGACACAATTAAAAAAAAAGAAAGAAAGAAAAAGAAAAGAAAAGTGACTACTTTAATAAACCCCAGCTCTAATAACTTCCTTGCTCTGAAAATAGCAATATATTTTATATTTTTTATTCCCTTCTATATACTATTATCCTATTCTGTAAATCAGAATAAGGCTATGTTTATTACGTGTGAAGATCCTCCCCAATTTCCCTCTAACATGACTACCCAAACTAAATAGTCATCTAAAATATTAAATGAAATCTTAAAAAAAAGTTATGTAACTAAGAATATGATGAGCCCCTATCTAATTAACCGGGGTCGATCCATGTGTAGTGTGTGACATGTGAGAGAGAGATATGGAATAGGCTATTGCAGGGATGTGTGTTTGCGTGTGTTTGAGGAAATGAGTAATAGTGAAGGTATTAAGCAATTAGTGAGTGAACTCTCTCACACCCTCACTTCATATTCTTAGATTAACACAGCTACTTGAAAAGCAAATGATGCCATAAGAATAAAATTTTTGGTTCTGCTACAAAAGATGACAGACGCAAATATAAACTTGTGTTTCTGGAAAGGAATACCCAAAAAGTGTCCTTGTCAAAAAACAATTGTATTAATCAGGTCAATGGAAGCATATATTAGTCATTATGCCAAATTATCAACCTATAAAAGCAGCCAGCGCAATATCATAGCAGGTGATTTATTTTTATTACCCAACACCTACCAGTGAAAGAGGATATGCAGCAAGCAGTGAACGAGGGAGCGCTGAGGAGAAGTACCAATGGAAAGAATGGGTCTAACAAATATTGTAAAGGAAATAAATAATCAAATACAGGAGGGAAAAATATTATAAAAAGGTAATGATAGAACATGGATGAACATTTCAGCAGCGGCCATGGTTTGACTATAATAGACCACTAAATAAAAGCAATGTTACCCATAAAGCAAAAATGTGCCAAAAATCCATGAACTCTTTAAAAGCCTATCATCATTGTATATTACAGAAGAATGTGATAAAATGCGGCATTTCAGCCACTAAAGGCCAGTGCGCAAAAGGGTTTCTACTTTCTAGCACATTTGGTATCCCATAAATTAAGAAAAATTGAAAGAAATTGTGATTTAAATTTAATGGCCTGAAAATCAGGCTTTTGACTGTGAAGCTATGACATAAAGATTACCACTTGAAGATTCATTGATGGAATGTTGAAGGGGGTACAGCTAGCAACAGAAAAAATATTGATTTTAGGGTTAATTTACACACTGTATTTTTTGAACATGTCATGAATAGAACTTTCAGTTTGACAGGTTTAAGACCAAAAAAAAAAAAAATGAATAGGAGTTCACTGAATATACTCTTAGTTATGTAAGGGAAGAACTCAGACTAGCCAGATTATAAAACTATTGACATCACTACAACAGGAGAGAGGATAAGATGAAATGATCCTAAAGTTATTGCATCGCTTCGAAAAATTTCCTGCCCTACTTGACAGACATGATAATTCTAAGTAAGCTTTACAAACTTGTAAGGGAATCACTGGTTCAATTCCTTATGGCCCAAGGGAAGGAATGAAATGGAATGTTGATCACCAGAAGTTTATTGGGGACAAAATTAAGAGTGAGTTTAAAAAAATTGAGAGGAAAAAAAACTAAACTTTAAAGAGATATCAAAGTGAAATAACCAAGATGTCCTCCACCAAAAATTTGGACGGCAAAGAAGCCTTTTCAAAACATGTCACAGACTGGGAAAGACAATGAATATAGCAGGGGCTAGGAGTGGGGATTGAAAAGCATTTGGCTATCACGATTTTACCGTGAGATACACCATCTTCAGTCTTAAGAGCAACCCAAAGCACTTTCACTTGCAATAGAATCTGATTGCCATTCCTCAACAGGTCCAGCAATTGAACCAAATGAACCCTAAGAGTCCTTACATTATCCTACAAAAATAAGGGGAAATTCTTGTATTTCCCACAAAAATAAAGTTTCCACATCATGTTTAAATTGAAAAGGAAAAAGGTAAACTATATTCAAAACAGAGAATATTAAAAAAAAAAATAATAATAAAAAATATGCCCTAATTAAGGCATGGAAATGAAAAATGCGAAAGAAACTAGGTCAAGAAGGATCGAGTATGCATCAACTCCAGTCAATCTTTTTACAAAGCACTAAAATATAATCTAACTGGTAAACCAAATATGTTGTACCCATTTCCACGAATGAAAATCATATAATTAACTAAAGCAGTGTTGAAAGAATAACTTGTATCTAAGAAGGGTCTTCGATATATTACAATAAGCCCCATACACAAAGCTATAAATAAAATTTTAAAGGGAAACTTTTCCCTTCTCTGGCTTCATGAAGCTAGTGCATCCAGAATCAACTTTGGGCATAAAGTATATAGAACATAAATGTTTACATTATAAAGCTACGCATCTGGGCAAAAAATTAATCATTAAATAAGGATACACCCCACTCAGAACTCCTGTTGAGTACTGAGTTAAACCAAAATACTTCAAATTCAGGCCACAATAACCTCTTCCAGAAAATTGAATCAATTAACATAGTAAGACCTGTTTAAAAGGCACAAGAGCCTGAAGGTCAGAATATTATTAAAAATAATTATCAGAAAATACTTCAATGACAGTTATGGAACACCTACTATGATTTTTTTATTAACAAGGAATTAAAAAGTTTACTTCACCAACCTATACTGAAAAAGGCCATCCCACTGCAGCATTTCAGGGCATTCCATAATGAAATCTCTCTAGTCTTCCCTTCAAGAGATGATTCTTATTAAGCACCAAGCATCATTAAAATTTAAAATTCAAATAGTCACAACAGCTTTTTGCTCAAAGAAAACATAAGCGCAACAGCCTGAACTAAAGCAATAAGGATCAGGGGGCAGAAAACAAGAGGAAGACTCAGAAGAAAAAAACTATTTAAAACCCTATAAACAATTATTTGGCTAAAAAATTGTATATGAAAGGAGTATTGTTCAAAATGACGGAAATTCGCAAATGCTAACAGCTAAAAGTACAGGAAAAGAAACAAACTTTTACCATTCCATTTAAGAAACTTCTAAACATTAATAAAAGGAGCAAAAAGGAAAAGAAGTTAAAATCAATAAAGTTAAAACCCTAAAACCAACCAAATGTTAACCAAAAAGTAACCTAATCTGTCTGCAAATCTTAGAGCGAAAGCACCTACAACCATATAAACATAAAGACAGGAAAACAGAGATATAGAAAAAGTAAAAGGGGGCAAAAAAAGAAGAAAAGCGAAGAAAATTAATAGCTCAAACAAAGTCAAGTTCCCTATGCATCTATTAAAAAGGATGATAAGTTTTTTTTAATAAAAGAAGTATGATAAAAATAAGTTAGGTTCAGTTTAGTAAAACAAATAAAAGCATGCCTATTGGTTTCTTGACAGACGTCTTTCAACCAAGACATTGTTATATTCAAAAATATCCTCTCAAACTGACACAAAACTTCACGTATCAATCACAGTCTTACCATTGTCAATTTTTATTTTTATTTTCAATGAGTTCATGCAAGTCATACCTTATTAGTCTGAACTCTGAAATACACACAATAGAATGCAAGTCTTATAGTAAGGAAAACAGAGTGGGGATAGAAATTAAAGATTGCACTACTTGGCAGATAATAAACATAACCAGATAAATGACATAAAGGTCTGAACTGTCACAGAAAGAACGAGATACAGAAACCATGATGTGCATTATAGGAAAAGACAAATCAAAACAAATAATATTTCATAGAAGAAAGCAACATACCAACAGAAGCTGTAGCCCAAGGGGGCAAAGAAGCAATAGTATATCACATCTGAATACAATTGTAGCAAAAATCTGATTATCAAGAAAATACCAAAATATTAATTCAGAGGTGTCAAAGAGATTTAACAACATCAAGGAATAAAGTCAAAATATAACATTTATTTATTGAAAGAAAAACATCAAACTTCCATTTTCATGGAAACTTATGCAAGGCAATTGTGCAAACAAAATCTTAACATGAATGGGCGAATCACAATTATTATTTCAAATAAAAGAAAAAAAAAAGAGTTGATAAGTTCACCAACAGCTCAAGAATCATGTCCAGGACCAGCATTACTTGTATCTTTTCTATATCTTCAATAAAATCAAGATTAACCATCAATGGATTCAAAGTTATTAAATTCAAATTTACAGTAGCTCAAGCTTGGACATAATTCAAATATGGTTCTTAATCCAATTCAATCACTTTCAGTCATCCAATCATCATCAGAGTATCAAGATGTCTAAGTTACAAGTTGCGTTACGTTGTTCATTTCCTATTTCTATGATTCAAGTCAAACATCAGAAATATTCAACCTCCACTACAATATAATTCTATGAAAAAAATCAACAAAGTAATGATTCTTCTGCCATCTAATTCAATCTGCTCTCCTATCTCTAACTCTCAAGTAGCTGATTTGATGACACGCAATATTGAGACTCACATTGGAAGTGTTGAGTGGCAAACTAGGGATGGATCAACATGAATGCCTAGACTTGAGGGGGAGTATTGGCAAGTATTGGATTCACATAAGGCCCATTAATGAGGACCAACAACTAGCAGCTTGGTGTCCATCTTTGGCTACTCTGTTGTTTTCTCCAAATAAAAAGACAAGGAAAATTTCGGGAAATGTCTCCCATTGAAAATTTTATTGGTGAGAAGGGCCTATATTACAATATCTTCTGTATAATACATCACAGTTCATTATTTCAGATCTATTATATATACATGGAATGCAAGAAATTTTACATAATAGACTCAAACTACTTCAATTAGCGGCAGCACAACACCTAGACTTTTATGTACATGACAGCACATTAGTAAATAAAAAATTCATCACAATACACTTAAACATTGGGTGTCAAATAAACAATGTTCTCCTTCATTAAAAGATCTCTGACACTTCAATTTTTTTCTTCCTGCTGTATGTAAGGATAGAAGGGTCAAGCTTAAGAAAAATTCTAACAGAACACTGAATCATGTGGCTTCCTCTCCCTATCTCACTAGCATTGTAAAACGGAATAAAAAATATATAATTATGAAATATCCTCTCTAGTTAACATTCAAGATAATTAAGATTTTGCATGGGATACCAAACTGAAACAATATGACATACATACCAAAGAGTTTAAGGCTGCATAAAAGTTCCCCTTGAACCAATATCCATATCCCAAATTGACTGCAAAATAGAAAATACATCACCAAGTGTCCACAAAATTTCTAGGAATAAGAATTCATTACGAGTAGCATATAAGAAAAACTGTTTGAAAACTTTGTTTTTTTGTTGGGTTTTTTTTTTGTTGGGGGGGGGGGGGTGTCAAGAATCAGCAAAATTTGAAAAGTAGGAAAAAAATTAGGCTTGTGAATTTTAATATCAAAGATGTGCAAATGGAGAATTAAAGGTTCATCATGAGTCCTACCGTCAACAATATTATCATAGAAACATTTTGTATATGTATAAGAGAATTTTATGTGAGCGAGAAGAATCTACATCTACTTCAAGGTTAAGGAGTCCTCGAACCAATAAACATACGACAAACACAAACACTAGATGGTAATTTTGTCAGGTATGGCATTGTCAATTAATTGTCCCAATGAACAAACAGGGCCTGTCCCTTTGTCTTGTAATGCATTTTATTGTCAATTATCTGCAGGGGGGAAACAGGAGCAAAGAGCTGTTGAAGAGTCATACTCCAAGCACTTACCTACACCCAAAGCAAGTATGTTAGGAAGTGGGCGTGTGGAATAGAAAAGTACGTGAAACTGAACTGCTGTGAGTATCACAAAGAAGGCTTCCACTTGACGCCCATATTTATCTCTTATCTGCATAACAAAGGAAAAAATGAAAGTGAATATAGTCCAACTATTTTGACATTATTAAACATCATTAAGGCAAAACAAAACCAACAATAAAAACAGACAGTACCATCACCATAACGGAACTTGACATCCATAACTCCACTCTAAAAGAAGTAAAATATAAATAAAGGATAAGATAATGGAATAGGTACTGATGAAGAACTTCAGAAACATAACAAGGATATCAGCCATACATCTGGAATGACTAGCAAAGTCTTATATTCCGAGATAAATAATAGTTTCTTCAAACTAGGATAAAAATAAAAAAATAAAAAAAAGAACACATTGCATGTGGTGAGTCTTACTAAGGATCATATGCTATACAACCTTAAAAACCTAATAGCCAGAATAGTATTTTACAGTGAGAAATATTACTTCATCCTGTCCTCTTAAATACAAAAGATTGGGCAGGACTTTTCAGGTTGTGTTTTACAGTTTCCGCAATCATATTAATGAGCTCATTGCCTCAAATGAGTAAGCCAGCCAAGAAGCATGCCAGTCACAATAGAAAAGGCACAAAAGGCATATGCCTTTCATCACTGAGGTGATGAAAGGTCCTAATTTTATAAGGCAGTCTTGAGGGTCAGAGGTCTTGAAGAATAAAAAAATCAAGTACCTGATGACGAAAGAACCTTAGTGTATATAATATGATGCACCCGAGAGCCATACGAACTAGATAAAAACAATAAGAACATATTAGATTAATTTATAATAGAGAATTAAGGAAAGAAAAATAAACAAGTTCTGTCAATGCTGAATTGGCATGTTTCTTTCATTCATTCATTAAAAACACTCTGGGAGTATGTTAACGAGAGATTAAACTTCACTAACAAAAAAAATTGTTCGATGTGCAATGATGTAGTCAAGTATGAGAGGGCAAAAGTTACCCATTAAAAGACCATAAAACTTTGGCAATTGCAGCAAGCTCGTAATCAACACAAATGGAGCCGCAAGAAGTGACACAAGCAAGGCACCTAAAGAATAACAAAATCCAATACAATAAATGTGTAAATCAGTAGTCACAAAAAGTTGCATAGCTTCAGGAGAAAAAACTCAGCCTGAAAAACATGTTTATTGGAACCTAAACACTAAAATTGGAATTCAAAGTAGGTAAACAAGATATTTATACCAAGTTATATGACATAAAATATTGGGTTATTTCTTCAGAAAGGAACTTATTTTGTTAACAAATAGATTTACCGTTTCATAAGTCACAGCAGTGTAATTTGTTTTCTTAGTTTGTCCACACAAAAAAGAAAAAAAAGAAAAAATTGTTTTCTTAGTAACAATGTGAAGCTAGCAACAGGACCGAAATGTTTAATGGCCCTAGAATCAAATAATATAAATCTCGTTCTAATATTACATGGAATGTTTGAACATAAGATATGCTGCTAAAAGCCGACATCTGTCACCATTTGATCACCCAAGAGGTTCAATACAATCTACTATCAGACCATCCTAATGGCTTAGTATAAACAATTCCATAAAAATTATTCTTTATGATATCAAATCAAAAAGTTTTTAGACTGCAATAAAAGTGAAAAAGAAACATATTATAAAGCTTACCAATGAAAGTGCGAGGAACCACTCCAGGGAAATCCAGATGATCATACTATCAATTAAACACGACATTGAACAAAATCACTCAAAATTCCAGCAAAAGCCAACTTTACATAAATTATAGAATTATCCCGATAGATATAAACAACTGGACTCACATTATCCAAGTGATGCCGGTGATAAAGAATATCATGCATTGCCTTGATGAACCCCACAAAACAAAATGAGCAGACGGTTAGAATTTCAGGATTTTACCAAATCCAAGCCATGCAGTAACAAGTTTCCCACTTAATGAAGAATTTCAAGATTCGTTACGTATAAAGTAACTGAATGCACTCTGGGTATATAACTCAAACTGCATCTTAGTAAGCTCCAGTATTTACCCCAAAAAAAACAAAGAAAAAAAAAATTCATACATCAAAAATCTGGTAAAAGAAGAACAAATGAGGACAGTTATTACGGTTATACCCAAGAGAAGCTCCTTGAAAAGGAATCACATTGTTGAATATAATGCGTAACTTACTACATATATCATTCAATTCCTACGTTTGAAGCTTTTTTACTTTCACGTTACATATACCCATTACCCTCTAAGCTTGTGATCAGTGTATAAATTCCATAATTCATTTACCTCCTCTTCTTTTTCCGCATGAGTTGAAAAAAAAAAAAAAAAATCATCAAAATTAAATCACCCGCACAAAACGAGCTTCTACAATGCCATTTTCTGACAAAATAATTTCCCATCAAACGAATGCAAAGATTGAAGAGAAATGAAAAGAGACGAAACCGACCTGAATATTGAAACTTTCCTCAACCTTGGTGTACGGCACCATGAGCAAATAGAAAGCAGCTACGGATCCCAACAGCAAATCATAGCCATAATTCTGCCAAAACTGAGAAGATTTTGAAGCCATATTGTACTTTTGCAACGGAGAAGCTGAATACAGAGTGCAGACTTGAATCGGCGAACTAACACAACGATTAGGATTTTCTTTTTTTCTTTTTTCTTTTTTTATTTTCCTTACAATTTTTTTTTTTTTTCCGTCTGGGGCTCTGGGCTTTAGAATCAACGGAGCCTTTCATGCCTTTTTGTTTCTATTGGGCCCTCTGGACACATTTTTTTGATCAGCTCCGGACATATTTTTTCCAAACCTGTTCTTTTTTTTTAGTAAAAAAATGATTAAAAGTGTTCTTTTTAAACTTAAGGGACCAAAATGATACCTCATACAAACATAAAGGAATAAAAGTATACCTTAGTTTAAATTTAAAATGTTAAATTTTAGTCATGATAGTTTAAAACAGCAAAAAAAACTATACTAAATATGAATTTTTTAAAACATTGAATCTACACCATTCAAATTTCAATTAAAGGGTAGAGATATGGAAGAGGACAATAAGAGAAAAGGAGAAAAGCCTAACCAATTCTATTAGTGTATTAGCATATATTAAGCTTCCTCTATATATTAACGTAGAGTTTCTCCAAATTTTTCATTGCAGTGCCAAATACATTACCAAATGTCTTAACAGATTCTGAACCAAGAAATTTAGTCCTAAATGTAAATAAGTTGTAGTCACAAAATTAAGATTTTGTTATGAAAATAAGAAAAAAGAAGAAAGACAGAAAGATGAGATAATAAGATACGGTAGATAGAGAAACAGAGCAATTCTCATTCACATGATTCTTAGTAGAAATGCCTTATGCTTGGCTTCTATTTATAGGCATCCATATATTAAAGTCTATAGCCATGATAATAAACGAGTAAAGATGAGCATAATGGCAACAATTATAAGAAACTCCCACAAGTCATTCATTGGGAGGTTATAGAAAAAGGAATCTTAAGAGTTTCGAGTTATGGCATCCACTTATGTCAAAAACAATATTCAAAACGCTCCCCTTGGATATCCAAAAACAAATATTGTGCCTCATTAAAACCTTACTAGGAAAAACCTAATGTGACAAAAACCCAATGAATGAAAAAGAGTACACAATACTTATCAAAGCTGCCTCGTTAAAAACATTTCCAAGAAAACCCAGTGGGACAAAACTTTGGTTAAAGAAAAAAGAATATAGCATGACATTTCCCCCCGGAAGATAGAATCACTTTTACTTTTCCACATAAGGACAAAATAATTTTTACTTCCCTAATAACAACATCACTTTTGTCCTTTTGGTCTCAATTGAATATACTAATTTCCCAAGCATATTCCTTCCAATGTTATTTGCGCATATCTTCATTTTGGTCGAATTAAGCTTGACACATTATCATCAAATATTCTGCTAAAATGTATTCTTCTAATATATTTTCATGATATATCTTGCATTCACATATTTATTGAAATTCATTATCCATTTGTGTACTTGCAAAAAATTTAATTCTTCCACAAAATTTTAACATGTAATATCAACATAGCTAATATTAATATAGGGCCTCTATTCATGATTTTAAAATCAATGAGTGTAACATCCTAGAAATTTAATTGAGGATTAGCGAGCTAATTAAAAATTAATTTATGAAAGATTATGGATTATGAGAATATTTGAGGAATTTTTGAGGTATTTTTGAGGATTTTATAGGCTGAGTTTCTTCCTTGTTTTAAAAGAAAATAATTTGGAAAAAAATTACTTTTAGGTTCTAAAGAGGTTTTATGGGAGAAAATAATTAGATGATATTATAGGTAAAATTTGAAAGAGAAAAGAAAATTGTAGATCAAAAGAAAACATCTTATTTGAAGATTTTGGGGCCCAGTAGCTTATTTCTCCTTACCCTCTTTATTTTATTTTTTCCTTCCATCCCTTTATACTATTCTCTTTCCTCCTTCCTCTTCATTTTCGACACAGTAAAACTTCCCCCTCCCCTTGCGTTGTTTATTTCAAGTCGCTGAGAGGGGAGAAGACGCTGCCTCCGCCGGCAGAGTCCAACCACCGTCAATCCGCCCCAACCTCCTCTCTCTCTCTCCTTCCTTCCTCTCTTTCTTTACCACCATCGCCTTCAAGCTTAAGAGGGCGTTTTTCGGGTGAAAACTCGTCGAAAACCACCCTCCACCATCACCATTACTCTTCTCTCATCTCATATGTCAGTCCTCAACCTTTCTTTGGTCCGATCTAAGCTCGCAGGAGGAGATTGAAAAATCTCTTGGCCAGATCTTCCTGAGCTCACCAGCGCCGGTAACGGAGTTTTTCCAGCCACCTAAGTTTATTTTCGGAACCCCGTAAGTCTCCTCTACATCCCTATGTCTTTAGTTTTTTGTTTGGCTATATTTGAAAAATTAGGCCTTGCCTAAGTTGGTATTTCTGGGGTCCTAAGTTTAATAAATTGAAGCTTGGACCTTGATTATGAGTATCTCTAAGTAGATTTTTCATTGTTGGAGGTTTTCTCAATTATTAGGAATTTTTGGATTTTTAGATATTTTGAAAATTGGGGCTTTTTATGATCTGAGGTGCTTATGGTTAAATTAATAATTTTTAGATGCTTATTAAGGTCATATGAGGAGATTTAATTGATTTGTTTGACTGAAATTTGGATCCAAGAAAATATTGGTGGATAAAGTTTGGAATGAGTGGGATTTTGTGTAGGTAATGCTGTAATTCCGGATGTTGGATGTGAATTTATGGATTTGTGGGATTAGTTTATACTCAACAAAAATATTAATGAGGTTAATTGGATTAGATTGGGTGTAGGCCTTGATTTGAGAAAGGGGATATTTTAGCCTTGAACTTGAATTTATCAAGTTATTAAGGTTTGAAAAATAAATTGCGGATAAAAGAATGGATTTTTGAGGTTGAGAAATAATTGGTGGATGTTTGGAAAATTGTGCTTAGGCTTGAATTTTATAAATTGGTATTGGTGATGAATTATGGGGGATTATTGGATGTTAAGGTTTAAGATAAATGGGTATTGGAGAGATTAATATTTAGGCTTGGATATATGTATAAGTGGATTAGAGATGAATTTGGAGGTAAGGAGGGAGAATAAAGGTTGAATAGAAATTAAATTAAGTGAGGGCAAGGAAAGGGTGATTAGTAATTTAATTATTATGTATGAATTAGTTCTGGTAGACGATTAATTATAATTATATGTATACTCTGTGTAGTGCTTGAACTGTCTTAAGGCTGCACGGGGGAACTGCACTATTGTGAGATTGATGCTAGTTATCGGGTAGCCACTTTCTGCTTGTTTATGTGTGTGTATAGTGTTAGTAAGTAGTTTGAAATATTATTATTTGATAATTATAACGTTATATGGAAATGAGGTTTTGAATCACAACTGAGATACGATTATCAATTAATGATTGATGAGATATGGAAATGAGATCTTGAGCAGTTATTATTTTCATAATACAATGTCTTGTGGAGCATTATTTTAAAATGGCATAAATTCTTTATCTAAAATATTTGAAACTGAAATATTTGTGATTTTAGATACTATTTCATATATATATATATCCTAAAAATACTGGAAAGCCTGGTGCCTGCTTGTGGATGTTGCATATATATGTGTTGTTTGTGAGAAATTGTTTGTGTATGCTCTATTGGTGAATTGGAAATTATACCATAACGTGATGAGGTACCTTATTGTGCCACAAGAACTAATTGAAATATTTATGGGAAATAAAAGAGAGAAAGACGTAAGAGGGGAGATCAACCCTTACTGATTCAAAAAGGACAGAGATTCTTCTAATCCGTAGTGCAGTTGGAGGATAGACAGTCCCTCGTGAACTATACCGTGATGATCAGGGGTTGGTGGAAGGTCCCAACTGGTCCCACATGTTTTCCAACGCTTCTAGTAAAATTCGTTTGGGTTGTTTATAATAATCAATGATATATATTATTCTTGGAGATGAATTGAAATGAGTTATTCTACACTTATAAATTGTGAAAAGAGACTTTGGGACTAAGACGTGCATCATATATGAATACCTAAGCATGCTTTTTGAACTGATATATATGTATGTATTCAACTAGATACCTTGCTGGCACACACTGCACGTAAATGAGTAGTCAGTGGTTGCATTTGGAGCTACCCTCATTTATCTCACTTTTACAGGTTCTAGTAGAGGAGTAGACTGTCAAAGGAAGGATCCGGGACTTCTCACTGAGTCAATGAGTGATTCTGCACCAGTAGGACAGAATCGTATTGCCACTTAGGATTCATGCATATTTTTATGCTTTTGCATAATTAAACTTATTTTGGATGTCCTTTGAGTTCGAACTTTAACTTACTTATGATGTATTGTTTTGGGACTATTTGGTTTTTATTATTTCTTCTAGGACTGGTCTTCCGGTAACTCTTATTGTTGACTGATTTTAGAAATTTTATTATTTTAAGTTCTTTGGAATGATAAAATTATCTTGGGAATGTTATTTTATAATAATTGTGAATGATTTTGTGCCTTGGTGCGATGGAAGGGAGTTGATATTGGTAAGTTGATGAGAATTTATAGTTTGGGAACATGAATATTGTTAGCTTTACAGGGAAGTTGAATTTCTTATGTATGGTTTCTCTTAATTACCATGATAGGGTATTTCTTTTCTGTCATGGTATAGGTGAATTTGTTTGAATTGTTCTTATTGTGCAGTATCCAAGTTGCTTTAAATGTCCATGTTAGGTGAATTCTTATCTAACATCATGATAGGGTATTTCTTTTCTGTCATGGTATGGGTGAATTTGTTTGAATTGTTCTTATTGTGCAGTATCCAAGTTGCTTTAAATATCCATGTTAGGTGAATTCTTATCTAACATGGATAACTGCGTTTAAACATTGGTGATTTTAAATATCCATGTTAGTTTATAATTTTAGGAAATTTCTTTTCTAATATGTATAAATAAAATATTATACTTATTACTTTTAAAATTCATGTTAGCATTATTTAAATTTATTTTCATCATTTTATAATACGGATATCTAATTTATTAAGTTGAACTCATTTCTCTAACTATGAGAGGTTGTATTCATATTTGGAATTGTCTTTATATTTGGAAGCTTCTTTTCCTATTATAGTTAACCCGTAGAAGTCTTTTCTAACTAAGTTAGCTATTTTACTAAGTTAATTTCTTTTTTAACATAGTTAGCATTTATATTATGATTTAAGTTGATTAAGTGTATTTAAAAAGTGTATTTAGGAAGTAAATGTTACATTGAGGAATTTAATAACTTGATCTGTTGGTAAAGTAAAATACAAATTTGTATTTTTTTTTCTACTAAATGTTTTTCTTATACATCTTGCATTTAAGATCCTTTAAGTATTTTCATCTAAATTTCAAAATAGTTAATTTGTGAAGCATATTTTCTTTTCATATACTGCCAAACATATAATATATGCAAAATAATTGTATCCACCACAAAAATAAATACGCTTTATCATAATTTTCATTGCCTATGTGAAAACCTATATTTCACATAAATATTTGTATCTCATAATAACTTTATATTTCAGGTGTCGGACAATAGGTCCATAATTTTCACATATTGAAAATATAATCCAACAACACAAAACAAACTACTCTAACTGTAAAATCCTTATGAATAATCCAATTCAAAACCAAGCTTTACGACCAAAAACACCATCCAATACCTGCATAACCCTAGTTATGATAGAAAAGAGAGTTGATAAATCCAACATTACTATCATGGTTAGAAAAGAGATTGCTACTTTCAAAAACATTATTATGATGGCATGTAATCCATCATAGTTATTAAGGATCAAACTTACATTTAAAAGGGACTATCCATGATAGAAAAATAAAAACCATAGATTGATGTAAGCTATCATGGATAGAAAGAGTTCACGTGAACTCTTCATGAACAAACCATGTTAGGAAAGGGATTTAGCTAACATAGTTATAAAAATCAGCTTAAAGTAATAACTATGTTAGAAGAGGCTTTTCCTTGCTAACATAATTACAAAAGATTTATCTAAGATCGTTTTGAACCCAAATAGGTAACTATATTAGGAAAGGATTCCCCTCACTAACATAGTTACAAAAGATTTATCTAAGATCGTTTTGAACCCAAATGGGTAACTATGTTAGGAAAGGATTCCCCTCACTAATATAGTTACAAAAGAGTCATTCAAATTAATTAAAACCAACTATATAACTATGTTAGAAGGGATTATCCTACTAATATAGTTATAAGGATTTCACTAAATCTTTCATAACCAAATAAGATAACTATTTAGAAAGGAATAACCTACTAACATAGTTATAAGAGAATTTACTTGAAAATGCCAGTTAACCATGTTAAAAAAGACTCATCTAACACAATAATTAAAAGCCAAGTTATAAAACTGAAATTGCTTTACCTTGAAAACTTCAATAATTTCAACATCTACGACCATTTAATCATATAAATCTAACAACCACACTTACATCGTTCCCAAAGCAAACTCATCAAATTATTCAAAAACCATTATCACATTTCATGAACATATTTAGTTGTATGAGTTTTCCCCCACACACATGGTAATCAACTTTCTTTCAATAAAGTGCAACCAAACACAAACCTGTTAAAAACATCCATACATCACCACCTAGTGGAACCAAATTAGAACATGTTGGAAAAAAAACCATCCAAATATGTCTAACAAAAACAAGCTCAGCGAAGCTACTAGCATGCAACATAAACATAAACCAAAGGCCTCTGGAGTTGCCATAAAGGATCGGTCTCAGTAAAAGCCACAATAAATACAATTATCCAAATTCTCAGATGAAATCATGCATAAGCGAAAAGTAAAGCATGCTTAGCCTAAGTGTATAGCAATATACACCTTACCAACATAAACCAACTGCAACATCGCTAATCCAAAAGTGTCCACCGGCTCCTTTTCCTCCCATTTACTGTCGAAGCTAGAACCTAAAAAATGAATAGTGGGGTGAGACAAGGTCCGAGTAACACTTAATCTTCACAAACTACTCTACATGTGTGTGAATGTGCAAGAATACAATTAAGTTGGCAATAAACAATAATCCAAGATTCAAGAAACAATGATACAACAATATAGATAATGAAACCCAACAACAATTAAATGCCATAGCATTTAAATTTGAGAAAACATGTCATCTCCAAAATGAGATTTAAATGCCTCTGAAGAGATAAATCATTAGCAAATGTGATCCAAACGTCTTTGAAGAGGCAAATCATATAGGATTCAAATGTCTTCAAAGAGACAAATCCAAATAACCAACAGAACCACCAAGAATTAGTTCCAAACATCGGAATAACTCAAATGGTTCGCCCTATGGCCGTCAGGGAACCACATTACGTGAAGGAAGTGGCCACAGCTCATGGACGCCATAACCAACTAACTAGATGCAGCAACATGAACAATATTCTTGCAAATTTGATAATTACATAACAATGATAAAATAATGGCATGCCACAATATTGGCTCAATTGCCATAACAAGATTCAAGGGCTTTTCAAAGCATGTTCATTTTCCACGACTTTCCAATTCAACACACACACACATATATAACTCACACAACCAATGTACCAAGTGCATACAAATATCATTTAAAAACCTTACCCCTAAACCTCACACACACTCGTAACACAAGGAAGTTGTTACCTTTTTAGAGTCAAACCAAGAATTACCATAATACGCCCCGTGTTCAAAGTCAAGAACTAAAATCACAAATTCAAATTCCCGTTCACTAGTAGCCTTGCTGCCTTTTCCGGTGATGATAGCAGTGGCTGCAATACCAGAATCTCCATCTTTCTCTAAACTCGAACAGAAAGAAGAAGAAAGATCGATGATGATGGAGGAGTTGGGCTCTCCTCCTTTCTTACAGCAACAATATCGCTGCCTTCACGCCGATAAAGCCCCAGCCTCCACCATCCCTCTCTCATGATTGTCGAATAGACAGAGAAAAGAAGACGGTGAAGGTGAACGATGATGGGCTGGAGCTGGAAGTGTCGGGAAGGAAGAAGATGAGACATGAAGGATGGTGAAGATGGTGAAGCGCATCGGTTTGAAGATAAGAAGAGTGAAGAGGGGTGGCGATGGTGAGATGCATGATGATGATTGTGAAGGTGTAGGGAGGCGCGGGTGAGGAAGAAGGAAGAAGAGAGGAAATAGGGTTAGGTTTTGAAATGAAATTACATAAATGCCCTTCTCCTTATAACTAAAGGGATTTTATTATTGAGGGCAAAATGGTCATTTTACACTAACACATTTTGTGATTTCCATTTAAATTTTCAGACATAAAATTCTTAATTACTTTCAGCTTATTTCTTCTACCAAAGATAATTCCTAGAATTTAATACTTTCATCAAATTGAGGTTTTTCTTCCACTATAATATCATTTAAGCTTAGGGAAATTTTTATAAAATTTTTAAATTAATAATAATACCTAATTATCTTTCTTCAATTTATGAAGAAAATAAGCTTTAAAAATCCTTAAAAATGCTTTCACTTTGCCAATTTATTTATAAGGCTATTAAATTTCTAAGTAATACCTTACAGGTTTAAATAATTCCTTATTGCCTATTTTCCAAATTTTGGGTATTACACCAATTAATCTTTACATTAAAATTTAGGATGTTACACTAACCAGCATACTTTGTCTACACTCTAGCTTTGGTAAAAAATATTACTGATTAGTCATCTCTGCTAGTTGCAACCAAAGAGTCCTGTTCTTTAGCTAGGGATTAATTGTGTAACAACCCAAATTTTTAATTGGAGGCTAACAATAAATTTAGGTAATTAAGTAATGATTGGGTTAATGATGTTATATTATGGAGGATTTTAGTAAACACTTGATACAATTGATTATGATTATTTAGGTAATTCTAGGATTGTTAATGTTAATTTATGATTGATTTCGGTGAAAAAAAGGATTTAAAATGAAGTAAGATTGAATAATTGATTAATTAATCAAGGTTGATAAGTTGAGCTGTTCATATATGGCAGAGAAATTACTAATTAGAGAAAATAGAAAAAATAATTAATGATAATAAATACTTCATCCGTCCACTATTATAAGGTATTTTTAACCGAATCACGAGTTCCTAAAAATATAGCTAAAGTTAGTTAAAAATCAATTAATATGCAGAAAATACAATTTTGTTTTAAAAAATGCCCTTATTTATGAAAGCATAAGAGAAAGGATAATAATAAAAAGGAGGAAAAAGAATGTATTGGAATAAATGATGTGAGAGAGAAAACTTATAAGAGAGAATAAAATATAATTGGAAGGAGATAAAACTATTACAAATTTTAAGGTAAAAAATAGGTGGACTGAGGCGCTGATTCAGCGCCTGAACAGTGAGCAGTGCGTCCCTGATAAATCCGTATTTTCTATATTTTATTTCACCTTATTCCTATAATTTACGGATTATTTGAGGCTACTTTGAATTTATTAGGATATAATTTTATTATTAGCCAATATTAGGAAAGAATTTAAATATGAATTGATTATGAGATATTTGATTAAAAATTATAGATAGTTTTGTTTAGATATTTTGTGATTAATTAAAATTTTCTAAATTTGATATATCACGATCTTATCTAATTCTTGCAGATCAAGGAGAAGACTAGAATATCGCATGATGCAGAATGAATTTCCAAAAATAAGGGGAATTTAATGGATAAAATTTAATGGGCTAATATAATTTATTAGTCTCAAATATATACCTAGATTTCTCTATTATACTTATAAAAGGAGCTGGATGCCTGCCGTTAAGATTACGCTCACCATTAGGTGAAGCCAAATCATGCAAACACACACTGCGCTCACCAACCATCACGAAACACTTGGAGTTTCTTGAGTTCTTTGTGCGCAGCTTCATCACAATCTTCATCATTCACTCCGTTTAATTGATTCAATCCTTTTATCACAAACCCAAACCTATGCACCACATGTCACCCATATCACCAAATTCATCATTCATCTAATCAATTGATTTATCCATCAACATGTCCGTGGCTTCAACAACAAAAATCGCAAGAAAGGACGTTGTGATGGGAGCTTAATCGAATTGGGAGTCAATTCAGGAGGAGCATGGAGGAAGCTAGAGCCTAGGGTTTGCACTTGAAGACTATTGGGAAGTATTTATCCTTTATTTTCTTAATAAGATACTTAGGGTTATTTAGCTTTAAATAATTTTGGATTGTAATTTTTTTAGAATAATCTAGTTCTAAATTAAAGACTCATTTACTTCTTAGATTGAATTGATAATTGGATCCTATTTATGCTTTATGAATTGTTGGAGTTTATATTTAAAAACCATTGCATTGCAGTTAAGTTTATAATTGAGTTTTCATTATTAATTTAATTGTCATTATGGATTTTATTGTAAATTTGGGTTTTTAATCACTTGATTGTTTGATTGAGTGGTAGATTATTTGATTATTTAATTAGATAATCCAAAATATAATTTACACAATTGCTTGAATTAAATTGTGTTGGTTTTAATAGATATAATTAACGAACTCTTAGTCCATTATGAGTTCTCGAGTAAAATAATAGGTGTTGTGTGAGGGTTTCCCATACACTACATAGTTAATTAGATATACTAATTCCAATATCTTGTATCTCCCATTAGTCTAATTAATTTATTTAGGTTAAGACAGTTAACTCCATGTGATTCCTGAATTGTTCCCATTCACCGTAACTGAATCAGGTTTAATTTTCTTTATTAGTAATTAATTAGTCTATTTGTTTAGGATTTTAATTCTTTATCTAAAAAAACCCCCAAAAATTACCTTTGCATTCATATATGTTAGTTTCATATTTAAGAATTAGATTTGCAATTTATTTTAGGTCCATCATTTTATTGCATTTTTCACCTAAATTTAATCCTAAAGAAAAACCCATAGATTGCTCGTTGGGAGAATAACCTAAGTTGCCACTATAGTACATTTGTAGTTGACGTAGTTTTAATTGATTATTTTAGTGATGAAAGTAAGGACATCAATTTTGGCGCCGTTGCCAGGGAGCAATGGTTTGACTTTAGGGTTCAGTTTTTAGGTGATGTTCTAGGTATTTTTTATTTGTATTTTCATTTTTTTACTACATAACTCAATCCATTTTTTTTTTGAAAAAAAGAAATCTGTTTGAATTTGGTTCTTCTTGTAATGGCTTGGGATGGTTCACCTTATAGAAATAATTATGATACTTCCATGCCTTATCATCATCACTATGATTTTCAAGAAGCTTATGATCCATATGTCAATATATATAATTTTGAATGGTGCGATCACCAAATCTTGAATATGTGAATCGGGTGCTCTTATTTAAGAAGATTCCAAGCTTGAGAATAAGATAGAAATATGATGAATATTTTATTGGATAGGCTAGACAAAAGAAATAGAGAACAAGAATAAAGGGAATTGCAACGTAGACAAGAAATTCAAACACTACAAACTCAGATTGAACAGTTGTCTAATGCAATTGATAATTTGCAAAATGAAGAATTAGAAGTTAATGGCGAGTCTCCATGTGGTAATGTACTTTCACCTTCTAATGATTCATGTCTTTTTTCTTCTACTACTTCAAATGATTGCATGATGGTACATTAACTAAATATGCATGCACGGATGTTATTTCTGACTTGACTGATCTATTGAGTTAAAACCTGTTGAGTCTTATAAATTGTGCATTGTTGCTTCTTCATAGATCTCTAGTTCTATGAATTCTATTAATTTTGATGATGATATTAATGAAGAAATTATTACTGAATCCCCAGACTGTTGAACCTTAGAATTTTGATGATAACCAAACATGACTTGCGCTATGAAAATTATAGATATCTTAACTTAAAAAATGTTTTGAAACAAGTTTGAAAAACTAAGTTAAGAATAATCATTGGCAAAAAAAAAGTTAAGAATAATCGATAGCCAGACAGCAATCGATTGACCTTTAGGTCCCTCAATCGATTGGACATCGATTGCCTATCGATTGTAAAAGTTTCAATCGAATACTGCTTGCTACAATTGATTGCTAGTATTTTCAAATCGAGTGCTGACTCAATCTTCCAATATGAATCATCGTGGTTTTAGTATGAATCTGAGGTTTTTTTAATCGATTTTATAGGGTCTTAACAAGAGAATTCCTATCAATAAATAATAAAGAACACAACAGTAAAGCCACATTCCACACAAAATAAAACAAATCAAAGAAAAGAAAAAAAGTTAAAGAATATTCAAGAGGCCAGTAACGATAAAAATAAAGACGAGTGAGCCAACTTGAGATTTTGGCATTATAACCACAAAGAAGAGTTTTCGAATCTCTATTTTTGTATCGTCAGAGAAGATTGGAATCATAGGGTTAAGTTAAGAAGTTGCAAACTTTCTATTTCTATTACAGATATCCGTTAGAACCAGTATTTGGGTATTTCTGTTTGAGCCGTACGAGATGAAATTCTCATATACGGTTCTTTGTGAATTCAATCGATTGGGCCTTGAACAACTGATTGGTTATTGTCAATCGAATAAGACTAAGAGTAAACGATTGTTAAGAGTAATCGATTGTTACTTTTCTTGGAAGAAATTAAGTAGCCATGATCAGTAAGTAAAACAATCAATTGGAGATTGTCAATCAATTATCATAACTTCAATCAATTGGTGTGTGTTATTCTGAATCGATATTTAATATTTCCATAGAGTGTTGTAGGTAACAATCTAAAGAAAACAGAATCACTTTGAAAGCCATCGAGTGCTAGACATGAGTTGCAATCGATTGCTCTATAGCCATCGATTGGTAAACAGAAAATTTCAAAATTAATTACTTTTCTCATGTCTAACTAACTTTATATTTCTGAAACTTTTACATGGCCTATTTAGGGAAAGTTTCTTTGGACACAAAAGCCAACCAAACTCAGGAACACAGAGAGAAAAAGGCAGTTACACTGGATACTGGATGGATAAAGCGTTAATCCAGAAAGAGAAAGAGAGGAAGCTCAATACAGATAAACAACTCTGATACAACTCTGGAGCATTTATTACAATGACTAATTCCACATTAACACTCCAGATCTTCAATCTCACAACGGTAACTCAGAAGCTTCAACGGATAAATTTCTCAAAAATACTATAAAAGACTGAAGCTCAAAACTTGGAAGGTAGAGAATTAAGTGCTATCCAACTACCAATTCAAATAGCATTCAATCCAAGTATTCTAAGTTCTCTCATTTGCTCTTCTAACTGTAATTTTATCAGCTTAAGTGAGTGAGCAAGCTTATCAATCTGTAATCCGTTCATTGTATGATTTCCTAGGGATAATGGGATCCTAAAGGAAAGGGTGTAATCTTACAAAGTGTAAGGGAGAGAGAATTTGGTGAGATAGAGAGATCTTACTAAGAAAATTCTCTGAGAGTTTGTAAAGGTTCTCAGGAACCTGTTTTATTCCTGAGTTATACACTAGTGGAACCCAACTGAGGTTAGAGAACTGGATGTAGGTCAGAGTTAGGACTGAACCAGTATAAACCTTATGCGCTTTGTTTTTAGAACTCTTACAATTTTTGAGATACATAATTCACCCCCCTCTTGTGTATTTCTTGCCATCTTCATAAACATTATTGATTTAAAGATAATGTGCTAGATACTAATAATGATGACGCTTTGAATGATAAAAATGATATCTCTACTGATTTTATTGATAATGCAAATGCTCTTAGCATAACTTTTGCTAATGGAGATATTATCAAAGACAAGTGTGGGGCAAACCTTAATTTGGATATGCGTTTAGATAGTAAGAGCATTTTGCATCATGATGTTCCACACGTGGAATTTGTCTTATCTGATGAGAGTAAGCATGAAGAGACCATCTTGAGCAATCACTTAGTTGATTCTTTAGAGAATTTGACTTTTACTAAGGAGAGTCATATTGATTTGTGGGTTGTTCAAAATATTTAGAAATTCTAACACTTTGTCTCAATAAATTTATTTTTGGATCTTCCTTGAATTTTGGCAAGTCCACTTTTTAGTGAGTATATCAATGTGGGAAGAGGTAATTCTTGGTGCTATGATTCTGTGCAGTTACAGGGATTGATTTCTTCCATCCAGACACCTTCCATACTTGAGCTTAAGCATTATCTGAGGAAAGAAAGATATGTTTGCTGAAAACCGTAAGAGGACACCGATGGTGCTTTCATGTGACCTATAACCAGACAAAGGACATATGCAAATTATGCTAATTCATTTGGGTCTTCAAGCTTTTGATTGTCCAGTTATATTCCTTCCTTCCTATTTTACTTCAATTACTCGTTATTGGTTAGATATATATTTTGCATTGAGGACATTGCATGGTTTAAGTGTGGGGGAGGGATTCTGTTCTTCCTTTTGGTTTTTAAAATGAGGAAAAGAAAAATATTTTGGTTTTTGTTCCTTGTTTTTAAGAAAAGAAAAAAATTTTGAATGTGAAAATTGCAAGCTTTAAGTGACTTTAGTATGATACATTCTTGATTTGAAAAGTGATTGATCATGTTTTTCGCAAATGAACTAAGTGGCAATGAATTTGACTTAGGTGGATCTAGACTAGTAATCATATACCTAGTGAGGTTGAGCATATTGAATATATTCATCCTTTGTGTGTGTACCCCTTATTTCTTTTCTTGATTTACAACTTCACTTGAATTTTATTCAAGGCCACACTTTATGCTTATACAATCATAAAGATGATGAAGGCATTCACTCCACTTTAGCCATATAAGCCAAAAAACCTACCCATTCCATGCATATATCCTATGTTTAGCCCATTTAAGCCTATATTTTTTTCCTTTTCTTAATCCATACCAAAAAAATCCCTACCCTTTTTGAATATCTCAGGAGATGGAGATTATTGTACTATATTCAGTTTGGATGAAAAGACATGTATAAAGTGAGGAGTTTGGTCAAATTTTGGAAACTAAAAAAAAGTTGAGAAGTAATAACAAAAAGAAAGAAAAAAAGCAAAAAAAAAGCAACAAAAAAAAATGAAAAAAAGGAAAAGAATTAAAAAATTGAAAAATAATAAGATATTGACCCAATTCAAGTTTGTTTGGTTCTTTCATCCCATCTTCATTTCAAGATCCTCTTCATATTCTAAGGTATTTAAATTTGTTATCCTAAACACTATATCCTTTCCTTCTTAACCTTCACCTCGTTACACCATAATCAAAGTCCTTTTTGATTTATGATTGTATTAGCATTATTTGTGGTGGAAAACTTAGATTCTTGTCAAGCCTAAAAGAGGATTGAATAAGGTGTTTTTGATTGTAAACACTGTTTGATATGCTTAGTTTTGATGATGTCAAAAATAGAGTTAAATGTAGTACGCAAAAAGTGTGGATAAAGTGTTTATGTCCTACTATCTATTAGATTATGTTTGCTATATGTTTACTGTGATTGAAAGCATTTGTATATATGATTACATAACTATCCATAGATGATTTCTTATGATTTGGGCTCAGATTGCATTCATAAGAGCATATAACTTAGTCTGGAATAAACTGAGATAAAGAATCATGATGACTAAGTAGAAGTTCTATAGCTAACATGTTTATCATCGCTAATAGGAAGAAATTGAGCTAGCTAGGCAAAGAACAGATTCTCTATCGTTAAGCTAAGCCATCAAATGAAAAGCTTAGGATAATAGCTAATGAGGACTTAGCAATAATCCATTAAAAGAGCAAAATCTCTATCGCTAAAGGTCTTCACCATAGCTAATGGAATGTGTAGATCTAGCCATAGCATGATTTGCTATCCATAGCATGATTTGCTATCTATAGAGTCTTTATCATTGAGCTAATGGACTAAGCTTGCGATAACATCTGCTGTGCATTATATGATTATCTGTTTAAGCTAAGTACTAGAATTACACTATGAAGCTAGCGATAGCTTTGTTAGCTATCGATAGCACAATACGTGCTGAGCTAATACATTGTTTCTAAAGTGCAGATTTTACACTGTCAAGCTAGCGATAGCAAAGGGAGCTAGCGCTAATGAAAAAGCTAACAGCAAGCATAGGAGTAGGTAGCAGCAGGTTACCGTTACTCAGAGTCTCCATCTCTCTTAGCCAAAGCACGAGAAGAAAGAAATACTCAAACGGCTAGTTCTCCAAGTCTCCAACGGATAGAAATTCATCAAAACATATATAAAGACTTGAAGACGTCAAAGAGATATAACGATCAACAAAATAGACGCACACACGATGAATATACGCTAACAGCAATGAAAACAGAGGCTCTGCACAGAATATTAGTTATATATCAGTGAGCCCAGAAATGATGGTTTGAGTGCATTAGAAAAGAAGAGCTAGAGCACACATTGTTCAGATTATTAAGCTCTAATTTGTATTTCATCATACATTCTTCTGTACTTTAGTGATTATCAAAATCCCTTCTTTGAGAGAAGTAAATTTCATTGTAAACATTCTGTTTTAGTGAGTGAAGCTCAAGATTGGGTAATCTTGAGTGGGAAACAGATTGTATCCTTACAGGTTGTAAGGGGGAGCATTTAGAGGGAGTCTAAAGCTCGTTATAAGGTTGGCAGGTGATCCCGTGTTGTAAAACCTGTGGTAAAGGCTTCACAAGTGCCCGGCTAAACTTGTGGGTTGTAAAGGCTTCTCTTGTGCCCGGTTTAAACAAGAGGGTAGTGGAAATCTCAGGTGGAGCCTGAGGACTGGATGTAGGTCAGGGTAGACCGAACCAGGATAAATTTTTGTTTGCATTATCTCTTCCCTTAACTCTCTTAGTTTCCAGCATATCTACATTATATATCTCTTAGTGCATTTAACAAGTTTTGAAATACTCTGTGATAAACAGAAAAAGATTTGAAAGATTCCTTCACTGTGTTTTAGAAAAGAAAAGTTTTGAATTTTACCCTATCACCCAATTCACCTCCCTCTTGGGTGACAGCCAGCATTAACATTTGGTATCAGAGCAGGTCACTTGTTTAAAGGATCCAACAATCTCAAGTGATAAAGATCATGGCTGACTTTGGGTGCATTATGTTTTCTGAAGGTTTTGATCATTCCATTCCACCTCTTCTTGAAAATATTGATTTTCGGTTTTGGAAAGCTAGGATGAAGAATTTTGTAAAATCATTTGACTATTATATGTGGAATGTTTTTATAAATGATTTTGATTTCAAACCAAGAAAGGATTGGACTGAAAAAGACAAGAAAATATTTTCCTTGAATATTAGAGCAATGCAGATTCTGCATAGAGGCTTAACTGAAAATGATTTTCAGAAAATCAGACTTTGCTCTAGTGCTAAAGAAATTTGGGATTCTCTTGAGTCTATATATGCCACTGACCACTTTGTTGAAGTTGAAAGTGTTGGCAGTTCTGAACTTCAAAGTGTTGTGTCTACGCTGGATGAACAAATGGAAGTTGATATTGAAGAAGATGAAATCATAAAATACTTCCATGATTCAGTCAACACAGAAGGTCAAGAGGAAGATGACTCCCCAAAAGAACTCAACATGAACGAATCTGCAAAATCATCCTCCGGAGCTCAAGATGCAATTATGGTATACAGTTCCAATTCTTATATTTATAAAGAAAACAATTTTGATCTGCATAAAACTGATTTGCTACCTATCACATATCATATTTCAAGGATTGAAAATGTTTTAAATCATGCTGGAAAATGTTTTGGGAAGAAAGATCATTTGAATGAGAACAATTTGTGTTTGTACTCCTCTGACCATCACAATAATTGCATAAAATCTCATGTTGCATATCATCCTATTATTTGCTATTATTGTGGTAAATCTGGTCATATTTCTCACACATGTAAGATTAGAAGAAATTCAAATGTGAGAAATAAATTTATTTGGGCTCCAAAAGGACATGTAAGGTCCAAGACTAACAATGAAGGACCCAAATATAAATGGGTACCAAAATGTCCATCTACTGCTTTATGTGTGCAGATTAATTCTAAAAGAAATGGATATCATTGTACAAAGACAATAGAGAAGAATCCGAGAGTTTCTCATGCATCAAGAAAAAGATTCATAGAATCTACATACAGAAGGAGAACTCATGGAAAAGCCACTGTTGCAACATCTGGTTCAAATAATAAGAAGCAGTGGACAGCAATAAGAAGAGCATGTTCTACCTCTAGAATGAGCTACCACAAAGTACCATTCAATTACCTTGAGGAGAACAAGAGAAATAGAATTCCTCATACACCAAGAAGAAGATTCTTGAATTCTATTTTACGAGAAAGATCTCTGCAACCCGGTGCTAAGTATAGCAGAACCGTTTGGGTTAGCAGAAGCAACTCTCCAAGCACCTAAGGTAGAGGTATATCAAGGGTAAAATCTCCTACACTATTATTAGTAACATTTATTGAGATTTTACACTCTGAAACCTTAGGAATGAACATTGAATTGTATGTTGAAAGAAAATTGCCAAAATACTTACAATGTTCATAAGATAGACTTATATACATGCATATTGATTTGGAGAAGAATATATATTTATCTTCATGCATGTAGTCATGACTAATTCACTATGCTCAACTATCTTGAATTGATTACATCTTTTGAAGCATGTGAATTATGCTGTTTATACCTACGAACTAAGCATGAGCAGATCCATATGAATTTGGATACTGAAGAAAAGAAAAGAATTATAGTTCTGTAGGTAACAAGGAGAAAAAGCTCTATCGATAGCAAAGATAGCTATCGATAGCTGGAAGAAGTGAAAGCCTGTCACTTGGCGTGGGATCATGCCTGCTAGCGATAGCAACTCTCATTGCCGATAGCAAGCTTCTACATAGACAAGTGCAGTTATGGTGATATCATTCTTATCCTATCTTATACTTCAATGAATGTAATTTTGTTTGGATAATGAATGCTTATCTCCCATTTCATTAGCAATCAATTTTGAACTATCATGAAATATCTGTCAGATTGCTATATGACTTAAAAGTTGAAAGTGTGCATAATTTATCTATTGTGAAGTTTTTGAAATGCACAATCCAAATTTTGTTTAGATTTCAACTCACCATGGTTCACAAAATTACATTCACACATTTTAAAAAAAAATATGTTCACCTCAACTGCATTTAAACTATCTTTGAAAATTGGAAGGTGATATCTGTTATGAACCAAAAGTTGGAAATGTTTCAAATCCATGCATTAAAGTTTTATTCCAACTTCCATATGATGTGTCGTGCCTAATCTGTGCTAATTTATTCTATGATGAGCGAAATCCTATGTTCCCCAAATTAAGCAACATTTGAGAAAGCTTTGTGGCAAATGCTTAAATTCTTGACCAGTTATTTGGACAAATGAGTGTGTACTTCATTATTCAAAAATCCATCCCTTATCCTATTACTCAAATGCATTATCAGTCATTAGCATTTCAGAGTATCTAGAGTCTTGTGTTTATCCTAATATTGAATATTCATATCACTCTGAACACAGCTCTAAAGGTCAAGAAAATCTCTAAGTCATATCAAAGTCATTATGTCTATCATGTCTATAGCACAAAGCCTTTTTTGTCATAAGACTTTGGATATGTTCTCTAATCCTTAAAAGGTGAAGCATTTTGGCATATTTTCTTCATTGTTGACTTCCATCTCAATATTGCCATCCACTATCGTTAACTCCTCTCCTAGCGATAGGAACTAAAGCACAGATTCCTACTTGAGCATTGGATGTTAAAATGTTTGAAAAATGATTTTATACTTTAAACCTGCATCTCATTTATGCTTCATGATATCTTAAACCCATGCTAAGAAAGTTATTTATCAAATGTCTTTTATGCTTTATGGAACATATTCTTATTTGAATTTATACATAAAAGCATAAGCAAATTGTTTCAAACCTTATCTTGAGTTTTCTATACTTTTACTAGAAGAATGAATCATACTAATGATTTCAAAACAAAACTTGAACACCAATTTCTTTGGCTCATCAGTAGCTAATTCTGGCTTTCTGCTTCATTCATATTTTTGAAATTGGTGATTCAAAATTTATTAATGATAGTAGCCTTCACTTACACATCCTTACTTGCGATGTGCTTCAATCTAACTAGATCTGATTTACATGCCAAATCTGAAATTTCTGAACAAATATAGGACAACTGTTGCTGCCATGTTTTTGTTCAAAAATCTGCTTTAAAGAGAACTTCTAGGGAATCTAAATCTTTAATTATGTCTAGCTATCAAGGGCATAGAATTAAGAATATGAAGTTGCTTAAAACTTCCAGCCAGTGTAGCCTTGACATTGTATTGTACTGTGCACTTTCCCTCTGCATTCTCATGATCAAGATTTTGAACAGAATTATGCAGAATACTTGTTGTTTTTACTAACATTTGGCATCAAAGGAATTGATTAAGGAGGAACTTCAAATTAACGTGTGTATATTTTAAAGCTCATCTCCTTTGATGAATGAAAATTTTCTTAGCATACTCATCTGAATTTACTGTGAAATAATCTATTAGTTTTGATGATGAGATGTTCTCTCTTATAGATTCCTTTCATGCTCTCAATATGACATTATCTTACATTAAGGTTTCTTTACATTTGGTACCAATCTTTGATAATCCTTGATTATATTAACTCCTCTCCTTGCAAGAAAGATAAACATTGATGACAGGAGAACTCAGTAATGGGAAAGAGCATCCCTCAATAATCAGCAAGGACACATTATCAAATATGGGGAATGATGCAGATGCACAATGAATCACTGATTGGCTTACACTTTCCCAATAACAATTGGTATCAACACCGGATTATCACATACAACAGATCAAGAGAGGAAGGCTCTAAGCTTCATGGATCGATCCATCATCTTGCCAAATATAAATGAGCATTTCTAAACTCTTTCTAAATGTTCGTTCCATTTAAAGTTTTCCTTGATAAATTTGCATTGTCAAATCTGTATGCCTTGTTTGAGCATCTTGCATATCTATGGCAAAACTTCAGAAAACATAGAGTCCAATTTTTTACATTTGGTATCCCTTAAGAACTTTATTGTTTTCCACAACCTTTTGATATCCCCTACATTTGGTCAAAACTTTTGTTACAATGGGGAGAGAAAAGTTTTGTTACATTTAAAGTCTCCACAAACTTTTTGCTGATGTCAAATAGGGGGAGAGAAAAGCATGAAAAACATATTGATAGGAAGAGAGAAAGCCATGAACAATATCTTGCATCTACATTAACTTCCATGATCTTACTCTTACATATTTTTCACCATGGATTTGTCATCATCAAAAAGGGGGAGAATGTTGGATATGCTTAGTTTTGATGATGTCAAAAATAGAGTTAAATGTAGTAAGCAAAAAGTGTGGATAAAGTGTTTATCTCCTACTATCTATTAGATTATGTTTGCTATATGTTTACTATGATTGAAAGCATTTGCATATATGATTACATAACATATCCATAGATGATTTCTTATGATTCGGGCTCAGATTGCATTCATAAGAGCATATAACTTAGTCTGGAATAAACTGAGATAAAGAATCATGATGACTAAGTAGAAGTTCTATAGCTAACATGTTTATTATCGCTAATAGGAAGAAATTGAGCTAGCTAGGAAAAGAACAGATTCTCTATTGCTAAGCTAAGCCATCAAATGAAAAGCTTAGGATAATAGCTAATGAGGACTTAGCAATAATCCACTGAAAGAGCAAAATCTCTATCGCTAAAGGTCTTCACCATAGCTAATGGAATGTGTAGAGCTAGCCATAATATGATTTGCTATCCATAGCATGATTTGCTAGCGATAGCATGTTTTGCTAGCTATAGCATGATTTGCTATCCATAGCATGATTTGCTAGCCATAGCATGTTTTGTTATCCATAGCATGATTTGCTAGAGATAGCATGATTTGCTATCTATAGAGTCTTTATCATTGAGCTAATGGACTAAGCTTGCGATAACATCTGCTGTGCATTATATGATTATCTGTTTAAGCTAAGTACTAGAATTTCACTATGAAGCTAGCGATAGCTTTGTTAGCTATCGATAGCACAATACGTGCTGAGCTAATACATTGTTTCTAAAGTGCAGATTTTACACTGTCAAGCTAGCGATAGCAAAGGGAGCTAGCGCTAATGAAAAAGTTGACAGCAAGCACAGGAGTAGGTAGCAGCAGGTTACCGTTACTCAGAGTCTCCATCTCTCTTAGCCAAAGCACGAGAAGAAAGAAATACTCAAACGGCTAGTTCTCCAAGTCTCCAACGGATAGAAATTCATCAAAACATATATAAAGACTTGAAGACGTCAAAGAGATATAACGATCAACAAAATAGACGCACACACGATGAATATACGCTAACAGTAATGAAAACAGAGGCTCTGCACAGAATATTAGTTATATATCAGTGAGCCCAGAAATGATGGTTTGAGCACATTAGAAAAGAAGAGCTAGAGCACACATTGTTCAGATTATTAAGCTCTAATTTGTATTTCATCATACATTCTTCTGTACTTTAGTGATTATCAAAATCCCTTCTTTGAGAGAAGTAAATTTCATTGTAAACATTCTGTTTTAGTGAGTGAAGCTCAAGATTGGGTAATCTTGAGTGGGAAACAGATTGTATCCTTACAGGTTGTAAGGGGGAGCATTTAGAGAGAGTCTAAAGCTCGTTATAAGGTTGGCAGGTGATCCCGTGTTGTGAAACATGTGGTAAAGGCTACAAGTGCCCGGCTAAACTTGTGGGTTGTAAAGGCTTCTCTTGTGCCCGGTTTAAACAAGAGGGTAGTGGAAATCTCAGGTGGAGCCTGAGGACTGGATGTAGGTCAGGGTAGACCGAACCAGGATAAATTTTTGTTTGCATTATCTCTTCCCTTAACTCTCTTAGTTTCCAGCATATCTATATTATATATCTCTTAGTGCATTTAACAAGTTTTGAAATACTCTGTGATAAACAGAAAAGATTTTAAAGATTCCTTCACTGTGTTTTAGAAAAGAAAAGTTTTGAATTTTACCCTATCACCCAATTCACCTCCCTCTTTGGTGACAGCCAGCATTAACAAACACAAGCCTATACACTTTTGAGTGATGAGTGACATACACACTATCCTTGGTGAGGGATTTCTAGTTTAAGCCCCCTTTATCAAATAAATTGCCATAATATTTGTTTTCTTGATCCTTGAGAAAATCACTTGGATAAGAGAGGTGTTGAATTGCTTTAGTTTACTTCTTGCTTGTAATTGGAACATTCACCTAAAAACAAGAGCATTAAGACAACTTCCTACTATAACTCCTAACTAGGCATCCTTCTTTCTCTATTTTTCTTCCTCTTCCTCTTTCTCTTTCTGTCTCTTTTTTTTTCTTTCCTCTCTATTCTTATCTCTGCCACATGACCACTCAGCTCTCACACTCCTTTCCTTGCTCACAATGCTATTTATAGACTCTTGGGTGCTTGGTAGCCAAGTATACAACAACTTGGAGGGCAAGTATTTGGTTGCATGAAATGCCATGTGTCCAAACTAAATAGTGAGGTGTAACATGAACCATGCAAAAGGGCCACGTTAGGAGGAGGCTTATGAGGCAAGATGTCTTCTTCTTGAAGCCCAAGGCTATATATTTTAGCAAGAAAAAGCCATATGTCCAAGATACCCTTATAGATGAAGATTGCTTAGAAGCTTGCTATGTATAATTGTCTTTATTTGTATCAAGTTGGCTAATCATTTTGGGACTATTTAACATGTCCTAGACATGCAAATTAAGCTCCTCTATGATTTCAATGATAAACTTCCAAAAGAATCTTGCTACATATAAACTTTTGGAACTTAGTGAGCAATTTATCTTGGCATCTTATGAAAGAAGATATTGAAACTTTCTAGACAAATGTAGGCATTTTAAAATCCATTTAGGTGGCTCATATGATGGCTAGAAGCACGTGTAAGACCATGCAAAAAGGCTCTTGATGAAGAATCCTACAAAATAACCATTGGTTGCCACCTATAATTTCTTCTCCTCATTATCTCTTTCTTTCTTTTTAAATTAAACCCTCCTTTTAAAATAAATTTTCTCTTGACTTCTTAATTATATATCAAAATAACTCTATTTTCTTAAAGCCTTAAGTTCTTCCTTAATCTTCATTAGCTAGCTACTTTAAAGTTTTTGAGACTTTTGGGATATTAAATAATGAATTTATGAAATTAAAGGGGAATTTAATGGATAAAATTTAATGGGCTAATATATTTTTATTAGGCCCACATCTATACCTAGATTCCCCTATTATACTTATAAAAGGAGCTGCATGTCTGCCGCTAAGATTATGCTCACCTTTAGGTGAAGCTGAATTACGCAAATAAACACTACACTCACGGACCATCACGAAACACTTGAAATTTCTTGAGTTCTTTGTGCGCAGCTTCATCACAATCTTCATCATTTACTCCTTTCAATTGATTTAATTCTTTTACCACAAACCCACACCTACACACCATGTGTTACCCATATCACCAAATTCATCATTCATCTAAACAATTGATTTATCCATCAACATGTCCGTGGCTTCAACAACAAAAATCGCAAGAAAGAACGTTGTGATGAGAGCTTAATCCAATTGGGAGTCAATTCAGGAGGAGCATGGAGGAAGCTAGAGCCTAGGGTTTGCACTTGAAGACTATTGGGGAGTAATTATCCTTTATCTTTTTAATCGGATACTTAGGATTATTTAGTTTTAAATAATTTTGGGTTGTAATTTTTGAGATTAATCTAGTTTTAGATTAAAAACTCATTTATTTTTTTGGATTGAATTGATAATTAGATCCTATTTGTGGTTTATTAATTGTTGGAATTCATATTTAAAAACCCTTGCATTGCAGTTAAGTTTATAATTGAGTTTTCATTATTAATTTAATTGTCAGTGTGGATTCTATTGTAAATTTGGGTTTTTAATCACTTGATTATTGTTCAATTGAGTGGTAGATTATTTGATTGTTTAATTAGATAATCCAAAATATAATTTCCACAATTTCTTGAATTAAATTGTATTGGTTTTAATATATTTAATTAACCAACTCTTAGTCCATTATGAGTTCTATAGTGGACTAAGAGGTGTTGTGCGAGGGTTTCCCACACAAACATAGTTAATTAGATATACTAACTCCAATATATTGTATCCCTTATTAGTCTAATTAATTTTTTTAGGTTAAGATAGTTAACTCCATGTGATTCCTGGATTGTTCCCATTCGCCGTAACTGAATCAGATTTCATTTTCTTTATTAGTTATTAATTAGTCTCTTTGTATTTTAATTTTTTATCTAAAAAACCCCCCAAAAATTACCTTTGCATTCATATAGGTTAGTTTCATATTTAGTAATTAGATTTGCATTTTATTTAGATCCATCATTTTATTGCATTTTTCACCTAAATTTAATCATAGAGAAAAACCCATAGTTTGCTCCTTGGAAGAATGACCTAGGTCGCCACTATAGTACATTTGTAGTTGGACTTAGTTTTAATTGATTACTTTAGCGACGAGAGTAAGGACATCAGTCCCTTACACTTCCTTCTTATATCAGTTTATTACAATGGTCAGTGACTTCTTTATTAAAATATGCTGAGGCACTAAGCACTTCTGCCACAAGACAACAAATACCATGCCTTTAGATATTGACTTAAATGCTTATTACACTTAGAGTCAAAAGAAATTGAAGCCCCACATGTAGAGAACAAAAGGGCAGAAAGTGTAGTGGTCCATATTTTTACAGATGGCAGTGTAAATGGTATGCTTACATAGATTTAAATCAATTTCCACGATTTGGATACAGTAAATACTTTCTAATTCGATCACAATTAGTTTTGTATTATTGTAATCCCTTTTATCATTTTCAATTCTTTATTTTGCATAACAAGAGACCCAACTTGTAGTAGATGAAAATGATCCTCACAACATCCTATGTAGCCAAGAAAAAGATGTGCCATACGAAAATGAACCCCACAATGTAATTGGTATGGTAACATGACTTTATTTTTCTTGTATGAAAGGTTGGGTGACTGTTTTCTTTCACATTGCCATTATTCATTCAATAATTCAATGTGTAGAGAAGTAGTAGGAATAATTCAATTTAATATTTGAAACTGGGCTGATCATATATACCCATTTTAATAAACGCATCATGTGGCAGTAGTCTCATATTAATACTCATGTGGCCTCATATATATTAATACTCATATAGCAATAGCCTTATATCAATACTCATGTGGGAACTATCTCAATAATGTGGCAGTAGCCTCATATTAATGCTTTTATTAATTTAAATGTGTGTTGAGTCACTACAAAAAAAATGTTGATTTGTCACGGTTAAAACCGTGGGTTTGTCACGGTTATAACCGTGACAAATGCGTTTGTCATGGTTCTAGGAACCGTGACAAATCCTACAGTGGCAAGCTGAGCTTGTCACGGTTTAAACCGTGACAAGCTTTGTCACGAATCTTGTCACGGTTTAAACTGTGACAAATTAAACCGTGGGTTTTTTTTTTCTAAATTAAATGATTGATATTTTTTCTAAAATAATATTTAGAATAAGATCGTATTTTTATTTAAAATTACATACACTATTAAACTATCTGTCACAGATCGTATTTTTATTTAGAATAATATTTCTCATTGTTCTAAAATAGACACTCTGCAACAAAAATAAAAAAAATTATAACCAAATAAATAAGATAACTGGTTTGAAATGAAATCACCTAGAAAAAATGAATCATACTTGTATAAGCCGGATGAGAGAAAAAAGAGAAGAGAATGGAGAGGAGAAGAGTGTGTGAAATGTAAGGGGAAGGGGGTTTATATAGGAGGTTTTATCAAGCGTGACAAACTACTTTGTCACAGTTTAAACTGTGACAAAGTTGTTTGTTTTGTCACGGTTACCGTTACTAATCTGTAACGGTTTGAACCGTGACAAAGCGGTTTGTCACGGTTTAAACCGTTAAACCGTGACAAAGCGGTTTGTCACGTTGTCATGGTTTAAACTGTGACAAAGTATAGTTTGTGGTTTGTCACGGTTTAAACCATGACAACGTGACAAAGCGGTTTGTCACGGTTTAACGGTTTAAACCGTGACAAACCGCTTTGTCACGGTTCAAACCGTTACTAGAGACTAGTAACTGTTTAAACCGTTACAAAGTTTTGTTTTTTTTAAAAAAATTGTTTGTCACGGTTTTTTAGTACAACCGTGACAAATTCCAAATATTTGTCACGGTTGTGCTAAACCGTGACAAAATAACCGTTACTAATCATGTATTTTTTTGTAGTGAGTGCATATAGGTTCGCTTTAATTCAAGTTGTCAAAAACATAGATTTTTAGCAAATGAAAAAAAAAGAGGGTAATATCTCATTTACTATTAGAGTCAAGTCTTGAAGGTAAATTAAAAAGAGGAACAACAAAAAGAATAGCCTCATCACATGGTGTTCATATAAATATCATTAAACACATTTGGAAAAAGGTTAAGGAGACTAGGGATGCTTCTCACATGAAGACAAAAAAGTATGGTAAAAAAAGAATTCAGTTAGATATTAAAAGAGTATGAGAAGTTTCAATATTATAGTGACAAACTATTCGATCAATGTCTTTTGCTGTAAATATTAGCAAGAAATCATTGGCAGGATGGTAAAGGATAGAAATATTTGACGGTGTTCGAATGCATTTAAGCCACATTTGACAAAGGAGAACAAATTAACTTGTCTTAGATTTTTCTTGTCAATGCTTCAAGAAAGTAGCATCCCTCATGTTCCTAAATTTAAATCCATGCATAATATTATTCATATTGATAAGAAGTGGTTCTATCTCAAACAAAAGACCTTAAAATGTTAACTGCTTCCGGATAAAGAAGAGCCATATCATACTTGCAAGAATAAAAATTTTATTGCGAAGCTTATGTTCTTGGTTGCAATGGCCAGACCTTGATTTGATCATGAAGGGAAAGAAATATTCTCAGCAAAGATTGGTGTATTTCCTCTAGTATATGAACAAGAAGCAAGAAGGAGAAGTGCTAATAGAGTTGTCGGCACATTAGAGAAGAAACCAATTACTTCTGTTACGAAAGAGGTGTGCAAGAAGTGGTTAATTGAAAAGAGTCTACTTGACATAAAAGAAAAATAGCCAATAGAAGATTTTGGAAATACAATTTTCATCCAACAAGATAATGCAAGGTCTCATTTCACAAAGCTGATGAAGATTTCAATCAAGCAACTGGTGAAGGTAGGTTGACATACATTTGACATTTCAACCTTTGTGAATTCACCGAATTTGAATGTGTTGGATTTAGGATTCTTTTGTGCCATTCAATCCTTGCAACAACAAGAAGGTGGGACCTCAATGACAACCTCATTGAGGTAGTAGAAAAATCATTCCAAGCTTTTTCAGCAAAAAGTTTGCAAAATTTTTTTCTAACGCTTCAAGCAAACATGACAGAGATAATGTAATCAGAGGGGCGAAACCATAAAAAAATTGCCTCACTTGAAGAAAGATGTAAAGTACAAAGATAGATTGCTAACTCAACTTAGTTGTGATGCTTCACTAGTGCCATTATTTAGAAGATGTTGAATAGTTGCTCATATAATGAAGAATGATCTATGCATAGTTGTGACATTTTTGTTGCTGATATTAATGTTTGGGAAATTTTTGCACACTTTATTCATTTGAAATGTTGATGGCTTGCCAAGTGTGATTGCAAATACTTTTTGTCTTGCCAAGTATTCAACTTAGCTTTTCTATTTTCCTATGCATGCCATTCGTCTTTCATGTGTCGCCAGTGGGATTACAAATACTTTGGTCATAGTTTCACATTAACCATGAATTTGTAGGAAAAACATTGTTCTGAGAATATTATTGATGACTGATATCTAAATTGCCCATATGCAAGGCATAAAAGATGTTAGTGTTCTAGCATCATAACAGTATGGAATTCAACTTGTGCTGCAAGATTTTGTTCATTCAAGGTGCTTATAACAGCACGCTTGTAGTGAATCAATAATGGTTACTTCCAAAATAAATCCTCAGTAGAGAAAAAGTCTCAACAAAAACTACAATAAGGGAAGCAAACAAAAAATTAACTCTATTCCTCCAATATGCTCCTTGTTTATAAGTTCAGGAAAACTACCAAAATAAATCCTCAGCATTGTTAGGAACTCCCATTTTAACTCAGCACTTTTAAATCAGAAGTCAGGTCCTTCCTTAGGATATTCATTAAGTTCAATCTCCATCTTATTGTTGTTGGCACATGTTGCAATAACATTATTATTAAGTTGCCCCACTTTGTTTTCAATGACCTCTTCTTTCCTAGTAGAAGTGGCCTCTTCACCTTTATTGTCATCATACACACCCTTGTCAAGTGAATCTTCCTCAATAGAAAATGCATTGATATCCATTTCAATGGCTTCCTCTGTTAGCTTGTTCAAATTAAAGAGTGGATTTTTTCATCTTTAAAACTGGGTCTACTTTCTCCTTACTTAAAAAGCATGTTTCTTCATCATCGGTTCCACTTCCATAGTTCTCAAAGGAGTCTTCGATGAAGAGATTCTAGTAAACATCATCTATGGTTGTGGTTGCGTCCACTACAGGCGTTATATTTGTCGCCACCGTTGCATCCACCGCCACCTCCATTACGTCCACCACCGCCATTGCATCTGACTTCTCTACCGTTATACTTTCCATGGAGTCCTCTACTACAAGTTTTGAATCATTGGGTATTCAATCTATTAGGGACACAAATATGGTTTTCCAACTTGTGGACTGAATGATCAGGTATCCCAAGGGCATCTTAGAGGACATCCTGGTGCAAGTGAAAGGCCTTGTGTTTTTAGCCGATTTCTATGTCCTAAACATGACTAGTGACCACCCTAGTGATAGTACATTGATTCTAGGCTGACCATTCCTTTGGAGGCCGATACGATCATTTATATGAAATAAGGTACAATCACTATAGGAGTTGGGACCAAGAGGTCAAGTTTATGTTTTCTGAGGCCATGCGAAATACCCATGATGATTGTACATATCTAGGTATTAAAGCCATTTCTTGTGTGAATGATGATGTAGATGAGCTTTGTAATTCTTTGTGGTTTGATTTGATTAAGTATGTTGATCCATCCCCTATTATCTCTCCTCTCCTTCTTTATTTTGTGCATGTGTTAGTGACATGATATGTATTGATTGCATTGAGATTGATGACTGGCTTTCCATCTCACATGATTTGCATGAAACTACTTGTTCTATTGATAATGTATCTGCTCACTCCACACTTGGTGGTCTTGAAAAGTTTTTTATTTCTTATATTATAGGTTCTACTAACCATCTAGGTGCTATTATGCAAGCTACACCAGTAGCTTCACCTATGGTGGATATTTGCTCACCTTTGGGAAGTGCAGAAATTGCAGCATGTGTAGATGCACTCATATCTCCTTCTTTGCTTTTTGTTGACACCACTCTAGTACTTGGAGCACTTGAGCTGCAAGAGTTTGTTCCTTCTATGGTAAAACCCCGAATTATGGATTTTAAACCTTTACCTCCTAACTTGAGTTTGTGTTGACACCACTCTAGTACCTTTGTGATTATTTCAAGTATTTTGTCTAATGTCGAGGATGGTAAGTTAGTTTCTGTTTTGAAATATCATAGGGGTGCGATTGGGTGGTCATTACATTATAGGGATTAATCCCTAAGTTTGTACTCATAGAATCCACTTGGAGGAGGGTTCTAAGCTTATTTGGCAATCACAGAGGAGACTAAATTCTCTCATTCTTGATGTGGTCAAGAAAGAAGTGGCCAAGTTATTGAGTGCATGGATTATCTGTCCCATTTCTGACAGTAAGTAAGTGCCATTGATACAAGCAGTGCTGAAGAAGAATGGTATTACCGTTGTCCAGAGTGACAATAAGTTGATCCTTACTAGAGTATAGAATTCTTGGAAAGTGTATATAGACTTTAGGAAGCTTAATTCCTTGATAAGAAAGGACCACTTTTCTTTGTCTTTAATTGATCAAATGCATGAAAGATTTTTTGGTAAATCTCATTATTGCTTTCTTGATTGTTTCTCCGGGTACTTCCAAGTACCAATCGCATCGTAAGACCAAGAAAAGAACACATTTACATGTCCTTTTTGTACCTTTGCTTATTGAAGGATGCCATTTGTACTTTGTAATGCTCTCGGTTCTTTTCAAAGATGTATGATGTCCATTTTTAGTGACTTGTTGGAGCATAAAATGGAGGTATTTATGGATGATTTAACTGTGTATGGTCTAGCTTTGATGAGTGCTTGTCTAGTTTAGAACTTGTTTTGAAAAGATGTTTGGAAAAGAATTTGGTTCTAAACTATGAGAAGTGTCATTTCATGGCGGATAGAGACACTATTTTAGGTCACTTGATCTCTCACAAGGGGATTGAGGTTGACAAAGTAAAGATTGAAATTATTTCCACTTTGCCCTATCCTGAAAGAAGTTAGATCATTTCTTGGGCATGCGGGGTTTTATAGGCATTTCATTGCAAACTTTTCAAAGATTGTCTTACCCCTTTCTTCTTTGCTTAAAAAGGATTCTAATTTTGTTTTTAATGATAAATGCAAATATGCCTTTGACACTTTGAAATCTTTCTTGATTTCTCCTCCCATAATTAGTGCACTATATTGGCATTTACTCTTTAAGCTTTTATGTGATGCTTCTAATTATGTGGTAAAAGCCATGCTTAGTTAGAGAGTTGACAAGGTCTCTTGACAAGGTCTCTAGGGTGATAGCTTATGCATCTAGGTCCCTTAATTCCGCACAAATCAATTACACCACTACTGAAAAAGAGTTATTTGCTATAATTTTTGCACTTGATAAGTTTAGACAATGCTTGATTAACTCTTCTATGGTAGTATACATTGACCATACAGCTATGTGGTATTTGTTCCAAAAGCCCCAGTCTAAGGCTAGACTATTGTGATGGGCTTTGCTCATGAAAGAATTTGATGTGAAGATCAAGGATCATGCAGAAGCTGAGAATCATGTGGTCGATCATTTGAGCTGCTTGCCTCCTAATACAAGGGGAATTGATTCTTCTGATATTTTCATTGATTCTTTTTCTGGCTCTACTTTGTTTTCCTAGGCTACAAGTGAGCCATGGTACTCTCATATTGTGAATTTCCTTGTTGCTGATGTAGTTCGCTCTTCTTTGTCTCATTTTTAGATCAAGAAGCTGAGGAGGGAAGCTAGATACTACATTTGGGATCCACCCATCCTATGGCACATTTGTAGTGATTAGATCATCCGACACCGGGTCCCTAACCATGTTCTATTTGGATTCATTCTCATTATTTATCTTGTGGGGGGCATTTTAATGGTTGAAAGATGTAACACCCTCTTAAAAACTTACATATAAAATGGTACTCTAACCAATCAGTTTATTCAAAATCCAAATTTCACAAAGACTCATGTTCAAATAAAAATTTTCAGTTTAAAAAAATATTTTAAGGATAAAGTAAAATAGAAAATCCTAGGGCCATGACAAATATAAATAACATAGCATGCTCCATGAGCACAAAAGAGTTACTCTTCATGTGCCTTCCTCTTGCTGCCAACTAAATCCTTCACCTAAAAAAATTTTGTTGATAAGGGTTGATATATACATCCCAGTAACTACTGGAAAATACTAACACACACAAGCAAATCACATATAATTCTAATTCAATCAATTATACACATATAGTCTTTCATAAAATCCGTGGTTTCAACATACATATTAAATTCTTTTAAATATAAAGAAAACTTAAAAAAAATCTGTACATACATTCAACCTTTTTCAAATATGGGGAAATATTTATTTAAACTCTTCAAAATCGTACTCATAAAAACATTATGTGCAATATGCAACTCCCTTATATCACTGTCCACCTTTATTCCACTTACTGGAGCTATATGCTAACACACACTGTCCAATAAAGAGCTAATTCATTTGACTGAATAGTCTCAAGCTCATCAACAATTAAGATGTACCCAGCCAAAGGTACAGAGCTCAATTTCTTACTATGGCTCCCATCCTTAAAGAATTAAACTAAGAAGGTGTCGCAGGTCCCACAACTCTAATATAATCCCAACTAATTTTTGATGCAATGATTTCCAAAAGTTCCATTTGCCAAGAATATCCATTCCCATTTGAATTGAAATCTCCCTTTAATCCAATATTTAATTTGCTTTTGAACATATCATACTTCTCACACAAATTTGTACCCAAAAATCAAATACAATGCTCTTTACCCGTTTTCAACAAGTTTACATTTAGTTACTAGGCAATCATTTGCATTAGGCTCATCAAGAAAACGACAACCTGGGATAGCTTCTACTATTCTCTTGGTCCCTAATTTACTTGAAGGGCGGGCCTGAGGTGGTACTTGGGTGTTACCAAGACACTCGATACTTTACAGGTGACATTCTCAGGGATATATATACTTTAGCGGGTGTTTTGTAAAACTACTTTTCTAAAAATATTAGAGTGTTTTGCAACACTCGATACTTAGAGAACACATTCATGGGTATCGATATTTTTTAAGGAGTGTACAAAAAGTGATATCTTAGAAAAACTCGGGTGTTTCTGCGATACTCGAGTGCTTTCACTGAAAGCTCTTGAGTGTTGCTAAACACTCAGGTGTTCTTCAGAAATTCTTGAGAACACTCTTATAGAGAAAATATATTTTAACGAGTATTTCAAGAACACTGGATATTTCACAAAGTATGTACTAGGTGTTTTTATAAAACACTCGGGTGTCTTTTGTGACACTTGAGTGTTTTGAGTCAAAAACTTATTTTTTTGGGTAAGATGAGTAAAAAACTTAGAAATACTATTTAAGTACCTGATTTAACCATTCCTTTATACTTTGGGGGTTAAATACAAAATCATTTATTTATTAACCAAGGATTGCTTTATGATGGTGCAATCCCGGATTGTCTCATAAGGAGCCTTGTAACTAGTCTAGGAAACTCTAAATGCAATCAAGACAAGTAAAGAGTGGGTTTTTTGGGGTTTTACTGATAAACATGCAACATGAGCCTAGCTATAATATTTTTGATCTTTCCCTTAATGAGGTAGAATAATTGGATGGTTGAAATGAAGTTAATGCAATGAATGGATCTCTTGAGTCTAGGTGATGAGGTGGCAAACATTGGTTCAAATTATTTGGCGGTTCACTTCATCAAGTCTAATAGAGTAATCCCAAGCAATTGTAAGGATTCAAATTATTAGGTCAAAATTTATGGTTAGAATCCGGATATGGGTCATTTTAGGTCGAGTTTAACCATGTGGAACCCTAAAATCCTAAAAAACCAGCAATATTTTGCATCAGAATTTTCATAGCTTTGGCCCGACGAACAAACTTGTTTGCTGCGTTGGATGAGGAAAAGCCCATCGGTCAAGAATCAACACTTTTAAGTACTTGCTCTTCTTACTACTTTAGCTTCTTGAGATCTTTTCTCCATGATTCCTATAATGAATATACATGCAATGAAGCATCAATTACCTTATAAGTTAATTAGATGTAATAAATCACTAATTATGTATCACCCCAATATTTGGAAAAGAATAAATAAAAAGTTATTTAAAGTCCTGAGGTATTATTTAGGAATGAAAAAAAGCCTTATACATAAATTTATAAAATTGAGATATTTTTGAGGGTTTTCAAGATTTGTCTTATTCATAGATTAGTTAGGTATTTATTTTTTAACTGGTAATTTCATGGAAATCATATAAAGATTTGAAGATATGATGATAGAAACTCCCTTGTTTGATATATGGACTAATTTCTAGTAATTATTTTATAAAGATGGTGTAAACTAAAAATAATTTAAGTTGAATATTCAGGAGGTAGAAGGGAATGACCTCTTTGCCCAATATCACAGCTAAAAGGAGGGCAAAAGCATCATTTCACCATCCCCATTTAAATACTCAACCTCTCTTCTTCTCGGTCACATTCATTCTCCATCATCAGTTTCCTTCATCCTCAAAAAGTGAGAGAGAGGTGAGTGCCGGAGCTTCATGGCAACGTCGGCTCGAAGGAGAGGGCTGTTTGGCCATGCAACCCATTTTTGGGCTATGGTAAGTCCCCTTAGTCCATTTCTACCCTTTGTTCTTTTGATTAGAGCCGTTTTTGAGAGTGGGTCTAATTGGGTTTGAGAAATCTTGGGTTTTTAAACCAATTGAATCGAAGCTAGAGCTTAGATATTTAGTTCTTCTAAAGAAATTTGAGTTTTCATTAAGTTTCTTGGTCGGATTTTGAACTTATAGTCGGTAATTGCTGTTCACATTAGAAGCTCTTCGGATCTCTTCTCAAATCAAAGCAAAATAGATGTTCAAATTTAAAAAGGAGTCCATTAGAGTTGATTTTCATACATGGATGTTTGATTTTGGGTTGGTTTTTGGTGATTCAAAAATTAAAACTTCAGGTGTTGTTTTTTATTCTTCTTGCCACCACTCTGAACTTTGGTTCTTAATTATGATTGGAAGCTTTTCATAATTATAGAAAAATGTGTGACAGAATGTGAAGTACTGAAATGAAATTCTCAGGGATGAGTGGTTTTAGAAGGAAAAGTTTGATTCTTTCGGTGGTTATGCGGTTCTATTGTGCTATTTTCGGGGGTGTAATTTTGCTTATAAATGATGATACTTAGCTGCAACTTTTTTGATGCAATGGACTGGTTATTTTAATTATGCATTGGTCAATTTATGGGCTTTACAATACCTAAGTCTCAAGGTTAACGGTGTGATTGCTGCTCTATGAGGATAAATTGTTCATGATATTGGGCTGTTCTAGAGCTGGTAAATTGCTGAAAAAGATGCTGAAATTATATCTAGTCTATGGTTTTACAATACGGGACTCTAAAGAAGTTCTGCTTCTAGTGTAATGGTTATGAGATAGAGAATTAATGGCCTATTGGTGAATTATGTTTTATAGAGAGTGTTGAAAACAAATTCTGGTTTGATATTTTTACTGCAAAGCTGTGTAATGTGGATCCTAACAATTTAGGACTTTTATGTTTTGTTGTAGGTCTATGAATATAGACATTTGAGATCAGAAATCTAATTGAAAGTTGTTGATTTGGAAATGGTTAGAGCATGATTAGAGTTTCAGGTGATTGAATGATATTGAATCTGGATGTTCACGTGCCTAAGATTGAATTGGTACTCGATGAAATTAAATTTCAAATTTGGTGCTTGTAGTTTAGTTCATAGATTTAGGATTCTGATTGGATTTGGATAAATCAGACTCAGTTTTTGGGAATTAATTTAAGTAAAGCTTACAAATCTGATTGTTATGAGTGTTTGAGGTTTATGGTTTGAAAGTCCTTGCTCTGTTTCTGGTTTTAATATTATTAGGATTTAAGTTTGAAATATGTTGAGGTAATCCATAAATACATCTACCAGAAATCAAATCTGAAATCGGGAAAAAACAGATTTGATATTTCTGATTTTAGTGAATGAAATGTGATTCTAAGTATTTATTCTGAACCTTTAAAAGTATTGGAATTTAGGTTGTTGTCACCTTATCTTTACAAGATTAAGAAGTGTTTAAGTTTTTTTCTTTTTGGAGTCTATTGCAAGTATTGTATGTGTTAAGGGTATATAGGAACAAAGTTTTTGTTTGTCTTGGAAGTATGCAGTTAATTAGTAAAAGAAGTTGAATTTATTGGAATGATTAAATGATAGCTAAGTTTCGTAAAGGTTTAAAGTGAGTATAATGGTTTGATTGTATAATTTTATCTGAAAACTACCAAATGTGTGGTGGCTATTTTAGGGTGGTATCAGGTATTTTTCTCAAGTTATTTACATGAGAGCTTAAACAGTAATGTATGGATGGAAATGCTTGAATAAATTGTATCATGGCTATAGCTTGTGAAGGCTTGAATTCCAGCAACTATTAGAATGAAATGTTAAATAACTCTTGAGGTATTAAAGATTGAGGATTTTGTAATCAAATAATGTATGGATGGAAATGCTGGAATAAATTGTATTATGGATATAGCTTGTGAAGGCTTGAATTCTAGCAACTATTAGAATGAAATGTTAAACAACTCTTGAGGCATTAAAGATTGAGGATATTGTGATCAAAGTATCTAGCCAATTGTAAATATGGAAGCTTTCAAGTTCAAATGGCTTGCTTAAAGGAATTTTTCTTAAGGTAATTATTAGTGAAACATTGAAAATCAGAAAGATTGAATGGAATATATTATTTATAAGGGACCTTTTAATCTTAAAGGGTTAAGATAGTTATAGCAAATTTTAATATTTCATAGACATAACGAATGGGGTAGTATCAAACGCATTAGGATCAGAGAGAGAGAGAGAGAGAGAGAGAGAGCATAAATATAAAAATATAAGTATTAATTTATTTTATTATTCATATGATGTATAAATAGGCTTTCATAGATGTATAAGTTCATGAAGACAGTGTAAAGGAAAGGAGCAAGTTCATATTTAAGTTATGGTAACCATGTAGCATTTTTATTCCATATCATCTGTTATGTATGATAATTTTCATAACATGTATTACAGATTTACGGTAAACTTCTTGGTCAAAAGACTGCTTTAATCTTGTTAAAAAATATCCAGTGTATCGGAGTACTTCAAGACTAGGTGGTTAGCTAACTCTAGTATAGATTAAAATATATATAACTGAAAAGTTATATTTAGGAGGTTGAGTTTCATAGGCCACACATTAGAGCTATGAAATTTTCCAATAATTGTGTGGTAATTCCTAGAGCACACAAATATGCAAGGTTAATGTGTATTTGTGACGTTTGTGCATGTTTATGAATTGCTATGCATGGTAATGAATGAAATAAGCTGCTACTGAGATTCTTTGAATCTCACCACTTTTGATATATGTTTTGTACAGAGGAGCATAGAGAGCGAAGTGCTTGTGTTTGAGGTAGTAAGTTGAAAAGCAGGGATGTATGCATTATCTTGTACTAATTACATATATATTTTGAAATTCTTAACTGTATATGTTATGAATTTATGATAGGAAATGCAAGCATGGTCCTTATATAGTTATTATATGATTGTATATATATATATATATATATCCTGAAAAGGAAGCACTAAAGCATGTATATGTATGGAATTTATCGGTGGAGATAATCCCAAGATTTAGTTATTATGGCAATAGATATATAGGTATGTGATGCATGTTAGGTAGAATAGAAATATTATAAGATTTAGCCTCCAAGCACTATCATATAAAGTTAGTTATTAAGGATCGAACATGTCTACTAATTAATTGATTTATAAACCACTTGAGATTTTATAATTTATTGAATTTGTCAGGAAAGTCTATTTCTTTAAACTATCATTTTTAGCGAACCAATTAAAAATAAAAGTTTCAATTTATTCACATTTTTCGGTTTCTAAAATTTACAAGTGGATCTAAATTAATAAAAGAAGCATTAGTATAGTACTATAAAAAGTATGTGTTACAAATTACACCAATTTTACCTTGTTTTATCACAAATCCCAATTAAGTGTCATAAAATCAAAATTCGTTGTAATTTGATGTAAAAAATCCTTAGAACATACATTATTCCACCCAATTTAGGTATGAAAAATATGCAATAATATGGTGTAATTAATACTCTTAAATCATAACTTATACATTTTTTTTACTTAAATTATGCTTTCGTTATCATCGAAATATTGGGATTCAACACATTATATATTCAAGGAAAATTGATTAAATCGTCTGAGGAAATATTAAGACGGGAAATCACATAAAATAAAGACAACAACACTTATACATCATATATTCAAAGAAAATTGATTAAATCATGTGTTTAATATTTACATATACATAGCACAAAACAAATTAACCGAGAGTAAAAAAGGACTCCGAGGAAGAATGGCAAGAAAGAAAAGAAAAGAAAAAAGTTACAACATCAAACAGAGAACAAACTAAATAGCAGCAATGATAACTTTCACCACATCGATTCAAAATAACAAATGAAAGAAGAACAAAGGACACAGTTGATTACCAGCAACACTTTCCTTTAACACTACAAAGCATCAAAAGATGACTAAGCTCCTCTATGATTTCTTGAGCCCAGTTGCAATGAAGGTTGAAGATGATGACGAATCTTTTTTATGCTCAAATCTCCCTCATGTCCTTTGGTTCAGTTGCTATCCTCAAAGGAAGAAGAAGATAGATGATGATGATGATTCATTCACTCATGTCCTACGTGGAGCTGAGTTGGTAAAATCTTATCACTCTTTATTGCATTTTAGGATACCTCAGTGTGAGTTGTAATTAAGAAGGATAATATTATAAAAAAAAATTAATAGATGAGGGTTTAGTCATAACTAATTTAAAAGTTTAGAGACTTAGTCGCACCGATTCACAGTTCACAGCCTAAGTTATAAAAACTTTTTTATTTTCAGTCCTAATTAACATCATTCAATTTCTTTTAATTCTTGCATCCTCCAAACTGATTTGGATTAATTTTTCTAGTTGAATCATCAATACGAATAATACTTTTTTAAATGCCGTAACAGTAGTAGTCTCAAAGTCATTGATGGAAATGATTGTTGTCCGAGATTCAAGACCAAGTCTTTAATCAAAGAAGTCCTCCACCAAGAATATTCAAAGCAAAAATGGAATCTACTTTTTTTATAACAAGAAATGGATATTTCTTTCTTCTTAATGATGCTATAAATTTACCCAAGCTTACCCATACATATCACATAATTTCTCTTTTCAAATTTTTCTCTCTCTTAAGATATAAATCAAAACTCCAATCCATCCGATCAGCATATTATGGCCACTTTTGGAACAACCCAGAGAATTTCCACCACTTCATCATCAACCCCATCTTCATTATCCAATGATCAACCCAAAGAACCAAAAGCACCTCATGAAAAGCAGTTCAAAGAATTCAACATTTACTGTCCTCTTAATATTCCCTCAACCCCAGAAGCTGCAGCCCTTCGGGTGATCAGAAACCTGGGGAATCTAGGGTTATATTACACACTTTTTGTATGGATCATACTCTTCATAACCCTAATCCCTCAACGCAAGGTTTCTCTGATTCTTCTAGTTATCATGAGCTATGTGACAACTTTGTATTTGCTACTATTAAGGGCTTATCCTAATTCTTATGTCCTTCACAGAGTTATAGACAAAAGGTTTGTTTTGGCTCTTCTTGCAATTGCCACTATGGTTCCACTAATTGTAACAGAGGCAGGGATTCATCTGGGTGTGACTTTAGCATGTTCTATGCCTATTGTTTTGCTTCATGCGGTTTTATGGATTAGTCATAATGAGATTTCTGAGGATTTTGAGGCTTCATTTGTAGCAGAACTTGCTCCTCTTTCTGACAAAAGTAAAAATGGAGGAGACGGCCAAGATATGGTGTGATTATTATTTTTGGTTATTGTTGATAATTTTAGAGTCTTCTGGAGATGTTTATTTTTGGAAGATTTATGCAGTTTGTCTTAAATTTTGAGTAATAAGTTGAGCACTTAGATTTTCCGTTGGTGTTTTCTTTTGTACTAAAGTGATAGAGTTTTTTTTTTTTTTTTTTTTTTGGGTGTAGAAAACGTTGGTTGGAGACATGATTGTACTGTTAATTGATAACAATTGAATCAATTGGAGAATCGTAGACTTACTTTTTTTTTTTTTGGTCAACCATCGTAGACTTAATAATTTAAGGTAAGCTCTTTGTAAAACTTTTAATTTTTGTGAGTTTTTTTATTTAAAATGAAAGCGTCACTTGCATAATATATATCTATGATTCTCACTTTTAGAACTTAAAAATTGAACATGTAGATTCAATTATTTCATATGAGATGTTGAATTAATTTAATTTACACACTTATTTTGAATAATTATTCTAAAGTAATTTCTAATATAACTAGGCCTCTAGACTAGGAATAGTATTTCAGAGCCATTCAAATGCAAAGGTCTGCTTAACAATACAGCACTGATTATTCAAAATACAACGCGTTGTTGAAATTGAATAATTGAAATATAAATAAATCCAAAACTTTTATAAAATGATCAATTATATAGAGACAAAAACAGGTGAATAAATCCATATTTGAAAATACGTAGAAGTTCACATAATTGAAATTTAATTAATTCTGTGTCCCCAGCCAAGTCTGCTCTATTAATGGGTCGGTCAATTTGTCCTTTTCTTTTGAAGTCATACCTTTAATGTTGGGAAAGAGCAATAGCACATACTTTTAGCCTTCTAATTATGACTTCCAGGAAAAATTACAGACATAAATTACAGACATGTGTCAAGTAAGGGACTTATTTACAAATAAGACTTGTAAAAGATCTATTTGCACATCAAAGAGGTTGACTTTTACAACTTAAAAATTAATTTGTGAATTTATATGAAAGAATAATATGAAAAATTTAAAGATTGTACAGATTCACTTGTAAATTACAACTTATTTCAGCCCTAATTATAAAGTGAAGTTGACTTCTTTGTAAAAATTAAGGATGCAAAATAAATCACTTTAAATTGTTTATATTTATCTTTTTTTCATAAAAATAATTTATTTTACTTATAAATTAACGTATAATCTAATTATATGTAACATATGCTAAAATTTGGTTGTCTATTTTGTTTACTTAATCTACACAAAAATGTCAACTTGATCTTATAATTAGAACCGGAGGGAGTATATAGTATGCTTGAGTTATAAATATAGGGAGTTGACCTGTTTATTTATACATCAATTTTGAATTGTTATTTATTACCAATTGGAAATTGGCCATTCATTTTTGGGGAATGGGGTGCATTTCAAGTTTGGAGCATAGTTTAATTTCTAGTGTAGAACTTGAGCTCAATAAAATTAAAGCACAGTCATTGCATGATCAACATGATGAACAATATAATTTTATCAATTGTGATCAAATATTTACTTTTGAAACCAAGGGTTCTTTAAGACCAAATGATACCTAATATGCCCTGAATTTTTAATTGTGGAGTTCTCCAATCAAATTAGCAACTAATCAAGTGAACTAACTAAAAATCCACACACATTACATTACCAGCGGCGTCATATATAAATAAATTCAAGAGAGGAGAGGAGATCAAACAAAAGTATATATTGTATGTGCTACATTAGGTACTTACTTTTAGTGTAATATAATATTCGTGCATATAAATCTTTAAATTAATAAATTATGCATTATTTTATAAACGTACGCCCAATTCATCCTCCTGCAACGGAAGAAAAAAGGTAAAATATCAAGTAACCCCGCGTAGTAAAAAATTTCCAGATTTCCCACACAAAAATCTGAAACTTCATTTTGACCTTAGGAATGCAAAGTGAAATTAAATGTCTTAACTAAAAGACCAAAATATCCTTATTAATTTCATGATTCTTGAGACTTGAAAATATTTACGTTGATATTAGAAAGTAGAACAAACGCCTTTGAAAATCCAGTTGTGAAATGTTGGATGTTTTAGTGTTTGATTCTATGATTTTTTAGACTTGAAAATATTCATTTTGATATTGAAAAGAAGCATAAAACGTCTTAGAAATTTCACATATGTGTATTGAAAATCCAGTTGTTAAATGTTGAATACTTTAGTGTTTGCTTTTTTATTTTTAAGACTTGAAAATACTCACATTATTGATGTTGGAAAGAAGTACACATGTCTTGAAAATGGCCAGTTGTGAAATATTAGATACTTTAATGTTGGATTCTATGATTTTTTCGACTTGAAAATACTTACGTTGATGTTTGAAAAAAGCATAAATGTCTTGAAAATTCTCCATATATATCTTGTATTATGATTACAAAATTTAATAAGGACATTTTGGTCTTTTAGCTAAGACATTTAATTTTACTCTGCCCTTTTAGGGTCATCAAAGTGAAGTTTGAGATTTTTATGGGGGGAATCTAAAGTTGTGTTGGCTACGGAGGGCCGCCGTTGACATCGAATTTCATAAGGTCTAGCAATTTATACAAGTTATGTTAAGGCAAAGGTAGTAAACAATAATAATAATGTAAAGCTGTTTTTTAAGCAACAGCAAACATATTTTGATTCTTTCTTATTATAAAGTTTATTTTATGTGTATAATATTGGGTTTAACAGGTTCACTTTTATATTTGTGTGTGATATTGATATGAGCTTTTAAGGTTTTCATTGATTTCAAAGCCAACATGCAATGCTTTTTTTTTTTTTTTTTTTGTGATATTTGGAGAAATCTTAATTATATTTGTAGTTCTAGCTTGTTATGAATCTGAGAATCACATCAAGTGTATTTATTTTTTTTAATTTGCTGTCTACTAACTTTTGGTATTAAGTATTAACACTTATTTTATAAAAATTTAATCCGCTTAGCTTGTACTAAATTAATTGGAAGCAATTAATTTAAATACACCTAGCTAAGTGCTTAGGTTTTATCCAATTTGCTTAAATATATGCGGATTTTTTCCCATTAATAGTAGAACGAAACATCTCATTTGGTGTATCTTTAAAATAAGCTTTCACCCCTACATACCGTGTGTATGGCGGAAGGTGGAGAAGTGGAAAGATATATAGTATTACATCTATTATTTTGAAAATTTGAAATAGATGTTGTATATGCATGGTCTACTTATGGCCTTGGTTTCCATATACAACATATTTTAAGTTAGTCAATTCATACGTTTGATTTTACTTTTTTTTTTATTATTATTACTAGTTTTGCCTATGTATGAATGACTCTCTGTGTGCTATGCCAATGGTTTTATAAAGAAGGTCATCACGACTGAGAGAGAAAAATACCTTCTTTTCTTTTATATCATTTTCTCTCATTTTTTTTCATAACCATTAGATCTTCTTTCAATGGTTCAGATTTGGATTTATATAAAATATATTTTAATTGATTTCTAATAATGATATTTTAAACACTAAATCTGAACCATTGACAGAAGATCTAATAATTATTAAGATAAAAAGAGAGAAGATAATATAAAACAAAAGAAGACGCTCCTCTCCACATCGGCACAAGGTTGACTCTTGAAGATGAGTTGGTTTTAATAACAGTTTGCGGGATTGTGGTTAAAAGAAAAGGACAAAAAGAAAAGAGGTCTATGTTAAACTACAAGCATGTATAAAATTATTATGATCAAATGTGTACTTTCAAAAACACGGGAGCCAAATAAAAAATTAAGAATACAGACAACAACAATTGAAAACTAAAATTAGATAAAGAAGAGTTTGGATAGCACAATTAAGCTCAAGAATTGTCCGTCTTCTATCATTAGATATCTTAACTAATAACTGTGTGCAACCTCCAAAAAATTAACCCTCCCAAATTGCAAAACTTCATCAACTTTCTAAAACTAAAATCTTCTTCATGTGATCAGAAGTTGATTGCGTGCAATATAATAAGAGGCCAAGATAAAGGAAGAAGAATAATATAGAAAAAATACCGTAAATAAATTCTATACAAATCATACTTTCTTGTGTCACACTATCACCCTTGTAAATGCATAATGGTTTATGATTAGGTAGAAAATCCAATTAAAAAATTTCGTTAATGCTTAAGTATGGATTGTAACTGCCAAATCCAAGAGTACAATTACAAAACAAACCTCGTAACTCTACCCAACCCAGCTAATCAAACTAAGTCAATTAGCTATTTAATTCCGTCTTAGATTAAATCTTCTCTTTAGACTTAATTTTTTTGCCAATTTAGACTTAATTTTTAATTAAAAGGTTGTATTGCAAACCACTGAGCCAGGCATTTTTTCTTATTTATTTTATTACTGATTTTGTAGCTTATTATAAGTTGTTTGTACGTTGTTGATGTCTCCGCCTTGGGCATAGGAAGCTAATTTATTCATTCATTATGCAAAAATTCAGTGAAATTCATTAAGGAACCAGTTTTGTTTGATTTTATTTTATACTCCCTCCGGTCTTATTTATAAGAGTTCAACCGATAAGACACGTTTCTTAAGAAAATTATAAAAGTTAGTTAGGTGTCTGAAATGGAACTTTTTTTTTTAATATTATCCTTATTTATGATGAGAATATTAAAATAGAAAAATATTAGTGTATTTAAGATTATAGAAATGAGTGGATGGAGAGAGAATAAATTAATGGAGGAAACTAAAGTCTGAAAAATTTAAATGAAAAAAAGACCGGCAGAGAAATTGAAGAAACAAGTTTGTTCCAAAGTCTGGTTTCATTCTCCCATAGTGTTCAGAAGCATTTGACGTTTCCTATCTTTCATTTATTTCCCACCTTCTCTCTCCTCGTAAATATAACATCAGCCCATAATTGATTTTATGAAATCAGATTTGATTAGGGGTAAAATAAAAAAAATTGTATTAAATTATCAGATAAACCTAAGGCGGGTTCTTATATTTTAGATTAAAATTATTCAAATTTTGGGTTTTTATAAATAGGACTGGAGGGATTATTTTCTTGTTCCTAAAACAATTTGCATAACCATTTTTAGAACACTTTTTAAAAGTAAAATGATTTAAAAATGTTTGAATGATCATTTTAAAAAATATATAAAATACATATATAGTATTGATATGAAGGGTGAAAGAATAATTTTCTATATTTATATAACTGCACTTAATGAAAAAATATATTTTGTTTTTTTTTTGTTTTCAGAAGATATAACCAAAAATATATTTTCAAGCAAGTTTTTCTATTTTTTTGGGGGATTATTTTGATAGCAACAAATCAAACAGACCCGAAGTGTGTCCCAACTCAACTTACTTTAAAATTTAAATTTAAACAGATTTGTTATATTCTTTTTCGTTTTTATTATAAGACCTAATTAATTTTTTTATGAGATTATATTTAAGAAGTCAAATAAACTATGTGATTATGGCATATATAAAATTTATATGTTATTAGATTATATATATGTTTATCTTTTTTAAAAAATATATCTCTTTATATGTCAGATAAATTAGTTTGTAAAAATGATAAGTATAAATATTTTAAAATGATTTATTCTATTTACTTAATCTTCTTAAGACAGTCAACGAAATTATTAAGGATAAAAGGGAGTATTATATAATATTATTTATTTATATTGTCCAAAAATAAAACCGGATTGGGTATTTAACATCCATAACATAATATTTTGTCACAACTAGGCCAACACAATCAATGAACATAAAAGAATAAAGAGTTTAGTTGTATTCAAAATCTTAAAGTATTTTTTTATGTGCATCGAGTTTCCTAAAGTATTTTTATAATATATCTAACACTCGAAAGTATTTTTCTTGTACAAAAAAAAATTTTGAGGTTCTGCACAAATCTAAAAAATACTTTGTGGTATTGGAGATTTGGAGTTCTTTTGTTGGTGTAAAAAATGTTGGAGACATATTGCACTATTGATCAATATTTCATCGATGTAGAACATGTTTAATTAATTTGATTCAGTTAAGCATGCTAGTTGGGTTAGTTAATTGACAAGTTTTTTATGAGTTATGATGACGTGTTTTTTCTAAAACATCCTAATTATCTATTTTGACTCATTACCTTAATTTTACTTGATTATTATATATTCAATGACCATCAGTATTATGGGCAATTTGAAAAATAAAAGGGTAAAAGTGTAAAAATATTAATAGTAATATATCAAATGTGCAGCTGGCACCTATTAAACCTTGGGGCTCGGGTGCAAAACCACCTATCATAAATAATAAAAGGTGCAATTTTATTTCTGCCGTTAAAAAGAGTTAACCTCTGTTAACTTGAGATGTGGGCCCACACTATTTGTAGGCTTTATAGTCAATAGAAGTTAACTCTTTTTAATGGTAGAAATAAAATTGCACCATTTTAAAATTATGATAGGTAGTTTTGCACCTTAGGTTTTAATATGATGCAAATTGCATATTTAACATATTACCAGTGATATTTTTACACCTTTACCAAAAATAAAACAGATAGAACTAGATCCATTTCATATTAAATTCAACTTTTTAATTAGATCTTACATTAAGAATTTTTTAAAGAATATCTGATGAGTAATGATTGAATCAATTGGTGAATCTATACTACTCCTTATAAAGCTTTTGAATGTTGAATTTTTTTTTTTTTTTGTGAATTTAAAGGGCAAGCGGCACTTAATATACACTTATGATTGTCGTAATATTTTTCAAACTTCAAAATTGAACTGGTCTATTCAATTATTTCATGTTAGATGATGAACTAATTTAATTTACACACTTGTTTTAATAATTTTAAAGTCATTTCTAATAGATTAGCTAAGCCTATAGACTGTGAATAATATTCAAGAACCATTCAAATGCAAAGTTAACTCAACAATACCGCACTTAGTATTCACAAACCAGGCGTTATTAAAATTGTTTTATTTTGCCTCAGAAGTCTTACTTTTTTTTTTTAATAGAGGAAGTCTTTTTTTTTTTTTTCCAACTTAATAGAGGAAGTCATACTTCAATGTTGGGGAAGGAGCACTGACATTCTGACAATATTGACTTGACATGCATGCTTTTATGACTAACAGGGAAAATAACAAATGTACCAAGTAAGGGACTTATATACAAATAAGATTCGTATAAGTCTCGAGGCATCTAAGTGTCAATTTTTTACACACGCAAAAAAACTAAATTTGCTCTTAACCAATCTAAAAGATTCGTTTGTAAATCAAAGAGGCTGGCTTGTGAATGTTAAAAAGTAATTTGTAAATTTATATGTAAAATTTTAATAACGAACATTATTCACCTGTAAATATAGTATGTTTGAGTTGTAAATAATATAGGAAGTTGACTCATATATTCATATTAAAGTTTGAAACAAGACCAGTTGAAAATTTTTAAACATTATGCAGATTTTTTTTTTTACCTGAAAACATTATGCAGATTCACTGACATTGATTAACATAGCAAATAATGGGTGTGGTGATTCATGTTTCTCATAGTTACCTGGAGTTTTGAGTGATATGGTTCTAGACAATAATCTACTTTCAATCCAAATATACGAGGCTAAAAAGCCCTTAATAAGATGGGTATGAAGTTTAAAAAAATACACGATTGCCTTAACGATTGTGTGTTATACATGATTTAATATGAAGGACTAACAGAGTATCAAAAATTCAAAACTCCAAAGTATAAAGTGAAGAATGATAATGATGGTGAAGAAGCAAAGAAAGTACTGTGGTTTCTTCCAATAGTACCATAGTTTAAACATTTGTAAGTTAATGCAATGTAGGCATCAAATCTACGATGACATTTTGATAAGAAAATATTTGATGAAAAATATCTATAGCACCTGACTTATCCTACACAATGAAAGAAAATAGATGATATATTTTCTGATTTCAGTGGTGAGTCAAGAATCCTTTAGCTTGGTCTATGAACGAACGGACTCAACTATTTCATAAGATTTAGTAAGACATATAGTGCTTGGCCTTTTGGAAATAGCAATCATGTATGTATCATTTCTTTAATTTTTTTTTCCTCGGCATATTGGGAAAAAATCATTATGGATTCATAAGTCTTCAGTCTTGCAAAGGGACGAAAAGTTGGAAAAGTGGAAAAGCAGCAACATCACTTTTTTATGCTGGCATTAGTTACCTTTGTAATATAAGCGACCAAATTGCCTTGTTATTTTGCACCAATCCTTGATAAATAAGTTGATAAATTTTAGGTATTAATGTTTCCTACAATTCTTTTGTTTTACTCCCTCTGTCTTATATTATAAGGTCTATTTTTTTAATGACATTATCCCAAAATATAAGGTTCTATTTGAGTTGGTGTGGATAATAAATACATTTTTTTTCAATATTACCCTTAATAAATGTACTCCCTCCGGTCCTAAATATAAGACCAATTTGACTTTTTTTTGTGAAAGTTAAGGAAGCAAATTAGACCACTAAATTATAACATATGTCACATGAAATTAGATTATAGGTTAGTTTATAAGTAGAATAAATTAGTTTTAAAGAAAAAAGATTATTTTTGGGACTGAAACTACTTTTTTTTTACTAAAAAAAATCTAAAAAGTCAAAGTGATATATTATAAGTAGGACTGGAGGGAGTACTATATAAAAAAATTGAGTCAGTTTTATTTTTAGGAGGGGAATGAGATATTACACTCTTATCAAAGGCACTCTTATCAAAGCAAAAAAATGAATGCATTGCCATGCCTCTTCTTGTTCACACCATAATACTTCTTCTTCCTCTGCATCCTCCACACATCACATGATGCTTTCTCTCTCACATTATTTATTACCCACGTATTTTTTTTATCTTTTTTTTATTATTATCCTCTTTCTTATTCTTTCATAAATAAGGGCATTTTTAGAAACAAAATTGTGTCTCCTGTATATTTATTGCTTCTTAACTAACTTTAATAGTTGTTTGAAAATCTCTAATTTAACTAAAAAGACCTTATAATATGGGACAAATGGAGTATTAACTTTGATTAAATAATCTTTGTGTCGTAACCATAATTGGAGCTAGTTTATTTGTTGTTAGCCCTTCGGAAAACCATAGTTACTCGTTTGATCCCTTGCACCGTGATGGAGTCACCAAGTTCAAATGTATATTCTCCAAGTAAGTGTATTAATAAAATCATTACTTTGGATTAAATAAAATATTTTCATATATTTTAATTTTCATTTCATTATAAGGGTGTAAGAGCATGGCATATCATGGGTGGTGGGAAGCATAAAGGTCCAGTATGAGATAACAACAATGTCCATTGAGTTTTGACTGCAAGTAGTTATAAACTGAATTTCCTTAATAGATAGATAATCAATTGATACACACACACACACTCATATATATATATATATATATATTCCCTTGTCTATTAATACGGTTTTCTTATAGTTTACAGTTCCTTCAGCAATCTGGGAGTATGTAGTGTAGATATTATGCCATACGTTATATGGTGTGACATTATTGAGGGTGAATCTTATGAAAACATGACAGACGAATATAGCTTATTATTGAACAACTTACTTCAATTGCTTGTTTTATTTATCTTTAATAAAAAAATATATGCATGGTGTATATTTTTTGTATGAACAAGTCCTATGACCAAGGTGATGAAATTGACCTCATTCACAACGAATTGGCACAATGGGTAATTGAAAAATATATGCAGTAAAAATTGGATAAACTTACTGTGTATGATTAGATTTGTAGGAGTTTTGGTACATACTTGCATATATAGCCTATGAAATAGCTTACGTTTTTCAATTATATGTTGTCAAGTTTTTGTTTTGTGAAAGCTGTGAATTCGAATATGTACATAGTTAGATTTATGTCCTTTTGAATTGGAAATTGGATATAGGTAAAATCTGTACAGATAGAAAACACATCAAATTTGTACAATTTTTTTTTTTAAAAAAAATTTTAATGTCCGTTATTAAAGAAATTGACATGGAAAGACAACATTCCACATTCGCCATTAGCTATTTCCCGTCAATTTTTTAATGGCCTTGAAAAGTCAACCTTTTCACGTAAGATACACGTCCAAAATAAATGGACGTGAAAATTCTTTAATAATAGACGTGAAAATTGTCTCCTATAATAGTGATACAAGATTTCTATAGTTATGAATTTTCAAATATATACAATAAAACTCCTAATGCCAAATAAATTGTAACCCAATGATTAAAATGCGATTTTAAATTTAAGGGCTTCAATTTACATATTCCTTGAACCATAGTGCTTCCATACATATAATTAAATCGCCAAAATGAGGGATAAGACGTAAGTTCTCAAGTACATAATATTTACTCAGGAGAATATATTGAATGCTTTGGCAGTGTCACTACTATAAAACAGGCTTTTTACGTCACCAATTAACATCACATATTTATAAAAGTGACATGGAAAAAAAACTCGATGACATTTTCGTAATTAAGTTGGAGGTGGAGGGAGATACAACGTCACACATAATTTAAAGTGTGACGTTGAAAGTTTTAACGTCACACTTTAGATATGTGTGACGTTGTATGTTACAAAACAAAAAAAAAATTGATGTGACTTTCAACGTCACACTTAATTTAAGTGTGACGTGGAAAGTCACCAATTTTTTTTTAAATTTTTTTTTAAAAAAAATTCGTGACTTTCAACGTCACACTTAATTTAAGTGTGACATGGAAAGTCACCAATTTTTTTTTAAATTTTTTCTAAAAAATTCATGACTTTCAACATCACACTTAAATTAAGTGTGACGTTGAAAGTCACGAATTTAAAAAAAAATTTAAAAAAATTGATGACTTTCCAAGTCACACTTAATTTAAGTGTGACATGGAAAGTCACCAATTTTTTTTTCATTTTTTTTAAAAGATTCGTGACTTTCAACGTCACACTTAAATTAAATGTGACGTTGAAAGTCACGAATTTAAAAAAAAAATTGGTGACTTTCTAAGTCACACTTAATTTAAGTGTGACATGGAAGGTCACCAATTTTTTTTATTTTTTTTTAAAAAATTCGTGACTTTCAACGTCACACTTAAATTAAGTGTGACGTTGAAAGTCACGAATTTTTTTTTAAATATTTTTTTAAAAAAAGTTCTGTGACTTTCAACGTCACACTTTAATAAAGTGTGACATTGAAAGTCACAGAATTTTTTTTAAATTGAAACACTTTCCACCCCCGCACCCCCAATATTTCAGATCCCGCGCCCTCAGCTCCCTCCAAATCCCTCAAGCCCCCCAGCTTCCCCCCCACAGCTCCCCCCGGCGCCCCAGCTTCCCCCCCTCAACGACGGCGATTCACGGCGGCGTGGAGCTCCGACGACACATGCAAGCACGGGGTTGAGTTCAGGTGACTTCCCTCTCTCCTATTTCTACCCTTAACTCTTTCGGTTTGAGCGATTTTGTGCGAGGATCGATATGGGTGCTAGGGAATTTTGAAGCTTCTAAACCGGTCAAAAACAAGTTTAAGCTTTGGTTAAGGAGTTTTGTGAAAGATTTTGAGGAGTTGGTTAAGATTTTGTGAAAGCTTAGGTATGTCTGTAACTTTTCCTTACTGATGCTTGCACAGTGGAATGAAGGTGTATTTTAATTCCTCTTTAACTGTCCATTGCTGACATGGGTTTAGGTGTTCCATTCTTTTCCTTCCTTCATTCATTTCTTTATGATTTGTTATGTCTGTGGTCAGCCCAAGTTTTTCCTTTGCTCTTAGATTATCGCTGATTTAGGGAAATAAAATGAGTTATAATGTTAGTTTATTGGAATTTAGGCTAATAAATTCATTATAGACGCAAAAAGGAATTAATATTAACTATGGTAAGGAAATTGATTTTTAGGTACTCTAGGACATTTAATTGATACCTAAAGGCATATTCATTTTTGCTGTTTGTAGTTTATATATTGGGGTTGTTGTGTTACAAGTTAATCCTAAGTGCCTACAAGGTGTTTGATGTAATGGATGAGAGACAAATAATAAGCATTATCGAGATTGAATAAACTAGTATTGCTTACTTGAATTTTAGGTGTGCTAAATATATTTAATATCCTGGATGGTTATGAGTGTACCTTGGGTTAAATTGAGTGTGGAACAAGTATATGGCCTTGAAGGAATGAATAGTTAAAAGCTCATTTTATGTAATTAAATTCCTAGCTATTAAATTATATTTTAGACTGATTTAATTGTGGCAAGAAAATTATCATTGAAACTTATCTTGAGAAATTTTAAATTAAAGGAAACTTTGTTTCATAGTGTTAAAGTGTCAAGCTTGATTATGATTGATTATGACTGTAGAAGAGAATGATTCCTGAAGTTATTAATCATTAAGAATAAGGAAAAATCAATTAGAATAGATTATTTATAAGCAACCTTTTATTTTAAAAAGTTCAAGAAAGTGTGAGGCAAATCATAACTTTCTTGGATAAAATGAGTTGTTCTGCAAGACTGATTGTGTGTTCCTTTCAAGGTAATATGCATTGAAAAGCTCTTTGAGTTATTATAACGAGAATGGAGATTATTTATGGGTTAGTAAAGTATAATTTTGTTAGATGTATTATGAAACATGTCATTTTTGGAATGTTCATACTAATTTGGAAATTGTTCATTTTTATCTTATAAAATTTACAATGTCTTTGTTGTGTAAACATGGAATTTTTTGTGTGTATATATATATGTTTAGTTTGATTTAGTTATAATATAGCTATGTATACATGTTGTGTGAATAATGTATACTGTTGATCTGTATTATATCTATTTCTGTGACATGTACAATGAATACAGATTGAGAAACCAAAAGAAGTTAATTAAACCATCGTTTTTTAAAAAAAAAAAACTAACCACGTCACATTTTACAAATTTGTGACGTGGTTTCAAGAAACCATGTCACACATTACACAATATGTGACGTGGTTTCAAGAAACCACGTCACAAATTGGTAATGTGTGACGTGGTTTCTCCAAAAACCACATCACACATTTATAAAATGTGATGTGGTTTCTTGAAACCACGTCACATATTGTGTAATGTGTGACATGGTTTCTTGAAACCACGTCACAAATTTGTAAAATGTGACGTGGTTTCTTTGTCATATCTTTATCAATATAATCTAATTTTGGACAAACAACGTCACAATTTTTGTAATTTGTGACGTGAAAAAGATGACTTTTCACGTCACTTTTTGGTGTGACGTTAAAAGTCCAGTTTTCCACGTCACTTGAATTTATGTCACACCAAAAAGTGACGTGAAAAGTCCAAAATTTGTTACGTGAAAACCCTGTTTTGTAGTAGTGTGCATATTCCTTATCTCCTTGTAATGAATGATTTTCCTGTTAATAGGTAGATTGGGAAGTATCCGTTAGACATTGGGATGGAAATAGGTTAGGTCTTTATTAGGGGCCAACAGTCTAACTTAGCTTATTTAGTAAATAGGTTAGGTTCATAATCAGGACTAGTGTCAGACCTATTTAGGTAAACAGGTCAGACCTTTTTTCGTAAAGGCTTAGCCTACAAGTCTATAGGCCTGACTTATTTAATTGTTTTGTAAGTTCTATTATGATATATAATATAAAATAAATTATATAAATTAATTATAACATTACCAACTTATCTAGTTTTATAACCATAAAATCTTTTTGAGACATACACATGCGTTTTAATACATTTAAAAGGTAATATATGGAATTATAAGTATAAACTTTTAAGCCTTTAAGCCTATTTAAGAGTCTACATTTTAAGTAGCCTCTTAAGTAGGCTTTCAGGCATTGCCAGGCCTTTTGAAAGCTTAGACTTAGGCTTAAAAATAAGTTTACATACAGGCTCAAGCCCAAGCCTAAGTTTTATATTTTTAATCAGGCTCAGGCCTATTTAGTTGAAGCCTATATAAGTCTAGCACTACTACAAATAATGACATTAACGTCACTTATCCACGTCTGTTTCTGAAAAAACTGATGTAAAAAAAGACTGTGGTATTTTTGTAATTTTTTGTGGCTTTTAACGTCTGTTTTAGATAAAAACAGACGTTAAAAAAGATCAGTGGTATTTTTGCAATTTTTGTGAGACTTTTCACGTCACATTTAAAATAAAACAGACGTTAAAAGTAAAAGCGGTGGCAATTTTGCAATTTTTGTGAGACTTTTCACGTCACATTTAAAACAAAACTGACGTTAAAAGTTAAAAGTAGAAGCGGTGGCATTTTTTGTAATTTATTGGAGACTTTCAAACCCTAGTTCTCTTTATCTTCTTCTCATTCTCTGTCGCTTCACCCTTCACCCCTCTGCATCCATGGTAATCCTTCTCTCTTTCTCTACCTTCTATCTATCGCCATCCACACTCTGAGCACTTTCTTTTATCGGTTTCTGCAGGAAACACAGCAAGAGCAAAGTCCGAATCTTGAAGACTGCTTGAGGCTATTGAAAGGAGAACGAGACGAACAACACCTTGCCGAACTTCTTCTCATCACCAAGTTTTGCAAAGGCAATGACCTCTCCTCCCTTCACAGGGTTGACGATGCTGTCGGACCTCTCTTTCTTTTCTTGACCGATTTCTTAGGACTGGTATGTGCATCCCTAAAATTTTTTCCTTGTAGCTGTTCATCTTTCATTTTCTATTTTAGCTTTTATGATTCAATACGAAAGATTCAACCAAAAAAGATGGTAGAGTGTAGAAGTATTTGATTGAGCAAATTGGATGTAGATAAGCGTTGGTAATCTTCGACTTTTGTAGGTGACAGAGGAACGATGCTAAACCAAATCTGTCATTGTGATTCATACATGTTTTCCTTCTGGCCTTGTGCCTCAAATCTGTCACAAAAAATGACTATTTTAAAAAAAAAAACCTTGGACTTTCCACGTCCCTTATTAGCCTAAAAAGGGACATGGAAAGTCCAGGCCGGACTTTTCACGTCACATATTAGATAATATGTGACATGAAAAGTCCGCTTGGAGACTTTTCTTGTCACTTATTAGCTAAATAAGGGACGTAGAAAGTCCAGCCCAGACTTTCCACGTCCCTTATTTAGCTAATAAGTGACAAGAAAAGTCCTGGCCCAGACTTTCAATGTCCCTTATTTAGCTAATAAGCGACAAGAAAAGTCCCAGAGTAGAAACCACGTCACTTGTTTTCAAACATGTGACGTGAATTCTCTGCACAACAAGCAAAAAAGTAATCAATCAGGGACTTATCTACGTCGCTTTTTTCATAAGTTGTGACGTAAAAAATCAAACTTTCCACGTCCGTTATTTTTAGTGACGTAAAAAGTCAATTTTTTCTAAGTCACTACTTTTAACGTCACATAAAAAAGTGACATGAAAACCCCGAAATAACAGACTTAGAAACCCTTTTCTGCAGTAGTGTAGCCTATTTCCACCCCAAGTTAGACTTAGACACAAACCTTCTTCCTGTTGAAGTTCTTTTCTTGTTGGTATTTTCCCGTTAATATTCTCCCGTTAGCTATTGAGTAGTTAAAAGGCATTAATGTTTCTAACATAGAGTTTTTGACAACTTCGAAACTTAATTTCAATTTCTTTTTCCAACCTGTAAATAGTATCTCTAAAGTTTTATAATATATTTAAGCTTAAGAAACTCTTCCAATGATCTACTCTTTTTCTTTAAGATTTAGATTATTATCCAAAGAGGATAATGTAATTCAACAAAATTATTATGTTATTATCTCTGACTATCTGAACAATTATATTTTTGACTTGTTATTCTAAGAGATCTAACTAACCAACCAATCTTCTTGATTTCATATAAAACATCCGAATTATTATTTATCCAATTGAAGCTCGGTCCTTCTCCCTCACGGGAGGAGGGCACCGCCGAAGCCGCCGTCACTGAACGGAGTTGCTGCTGCTGCACCACCGCCGCCGATCTGCCAGCTTGGAGTTCGTGCAGTAGTGAGAAGAGAAAGGAGCTGAAAGATCTACTCATCATCATCTCCATGGCAAGAAACTAGAGGGGAGTAGAGTTAAGATGTTTTGTTCTTCTTACCAGGGTTATTTGCTGTATCTTTAGTTTATTTCCCTCTGATTTTTGTGATGAGAATATAATGATTCTGGGATTTTGTGTTGCTGATACGAATGAGTAGTTAATTAATTTGTTTTAAGTTTATTTTGAAACTTTATATGGATTGATGCTTAAAATTCTATCTTTTGATTATTAATGAATATTATGTTGTGGATTTAATTTGTGCCTAATGTATTCTAAGTGGGTAGCCAATATTTAGATTGTTTGCTTAATGAGTGGTTTGAGAGAGCATTAATTAGGTAAAGAACTAGATTAAATCCAAACCTGTCTTGAAATCTCAAGCTGGGATTGAGAGTTAGTTAGTGGGATAGAGATATTCATTAACCCAGTTTTGTAAAATTGAAGTTGGATGTTTATAGAGACTAATTAACATAATATGTAGTAAGAGATTATGCATATTAAAGTTAATTATATTAAGGTTTGGGTAAGTTTGAGAGAGTTATTCAAATGGATAAGACTTCAAACAAGAATATAATGATAATTAATTATCATTAGGGAAAGAGCAATTAAGTATCATGAAATACAAAGTAGATAAATAATCATAGATTCCTTTTGTTTTGATTTAAAGTCTCAATTTAGTTTTTTGTCAAGCTATTTTTATTTTAGGTACGTTTGAAATTCCAAAATACAAAAATTTTCACTCAACTTACTTGATAACATAATTGTGATGATTAATCCACTTTTGCCTTAGTCCATGTTGGAACGAAACCTTTTCTATACTATTTTTGACGACTCGTGCGCTTGCGGATATGCAAAAGCTCGGACAAGTCAACATGCTTGGAAAGTCAAATTATACTTTCAAGAAGAGACTCATTGCATTTTTATCAAGAACTCTCACTACCAAGTTGATTTTTAACAATTAATCTAATCAGGAATTGTGAAAGCGATATGCCAAATCAATTAGTAATTAGGTTAATTGGACTTAAAGGGTTGTAACATCCCAAAAATTTTATCTATGGATTGAGGGGTATCGGGATAATTGAGGATTAGATAGCGTAGGTGGTTGATGGAATAGGGAGGGAGGAAGGAGAGAGAAAACATTTTAAAATATTTTTTTAAAATAATTATTTAAAATTAATAATGTGGATCCCATAACCAAAAGTAATGGAGAATTTTAACAGTGTTAGTATTAGTGTTAAAATTGCCCTGTTTTATAATTTTTATGTGTATTTTCACACCTTAAATTAATCTTATGATGTTAGATGTTCATGTTTCAACTTTATTGTTACAGATGCACCTTTACACTAATAAGAAACTCACTTCATATCATGGACCGTGTAATTCACATGCATATGCAAGCCTCTTAAGGTAAGTATCCCTTCCCTTGGGGAAAATTTAGTTTCCTTTCCCTTGGGGACAATATTCACACCACACTAATCTAATTCCATCTCTTTTGAACCTTAGTTGGATTAGAGGTGGACCCTTAGGGTCTCATAACCTCTTAAAGGCCAACTGAGGGGCTCGCATCATGTGATTGCGTAACTTTTTGCTACCATTATGCATTATGGCACATACACTATGCTCAAGAATATTTATACCATGCCAAGTGTGACATTTACGTTACATTACCATGTAACAACATGTACAAGGATGCAAAGTATAACAATCATGCCATTTCCCACTTTCAAACAAAATGGAAGGGCATAACCATTGAAAGAACACAAGCTTCAATAATGATACACTCTTGAATAATCTTATGTCTTTTCATCTTTTGTACTTCTGAATCAAAACAACATTTAAGCTCTATTCAAAATTGAATTACAGAAAGAAATAGGCTATCAGCTTGAAGCATATAGTACAAATACCCTTTTAAAGAATAAAGTTGCACTAACATGATGAACTCAAACATAGAATTGGGTAGGTCTTAATGTAACGTCCCGATTTTTAATAGTCCGAAGTTACATTCTATAGGCATTAGTTTAAAGCATGAGGAAGTTTAAGTATTTGTTGATAATTTTCCCTAAGAATAATTCTCATAAAACATTAAGAGAGAATTTATAATAATTAAGTAGAAATTTACATGTTAATGATATTATTTGCTTAGAAACCCATCTAGTTTAGGGTTGGGCTTAGAAAATGGACTAGAGAAAGACCTTAGCCCATAAGAAATGATAATTTTCCCTTGTGGAGCTTAGGGTGGCGCCACATGTCATGGAAATGGAGGAAATTATGTTGCAAATAATAAATAGAAAAGGAATTGTAATATGTGTAAGCATAAATTATATTAGAAAGAAAAGATTATGTAATGACTAATAGAAATGCATGCAAAGAAAAAGTAGAAGGGGTCATCATAACAAGAGAGCCAATAGGAAGACATGCAAGGAAGAAAATCAAAATAGGAAATAAGATAAAATAGGAGAGCCAATGGAAATGCATGCAAAAAGAGAAAGAAATAAGAAAATAAGTGACTAATGAGAAGACATGCAAGCTTGAGAAGATGCATGTGAGTGATGTCCTTATGTCTCATGCAAAATAAGAAGAGAAGTCTCTCTTCCTTCCCTAATAGGCCAAAGCTGGCGCATAGAGAGGGCTAGAAGAAGATGAAAATAGTTAAAATAATAACCCTCCAATGAACTAAAAGGAAATTGTTAATTTAATAAAATGAGATAATAGGCTTTAGGGTCTAAATAGACTAAAGATGCTTCTTAATAGGGATTAAATAATCATTATTAAGAGAAGAGAAAATAAAAATAAAAGGCAAGAAAAGAAGAGAAAAATGCATGAGTAGGCTAGTCTAAAATAGGATAAGTGTGCAAGTGAAATCTCAAATACTATTGGGCAATGTGTGAGGTGGCTTGGGGTGATCCTTGCCCTCATTTCTCCTATAAATAGGGCCTCTTCCATCCCATTCTTCACACCAAACTCGTAGCCCCAAAGAAAGTGAGAGAAAAAGGAGTGTTCTTGGGTGTTCTTAAGGAGCCTTAAAGGTTGGGACTCCAAGAGAAGTAGTAAAGCTCTAAGGTAGTACTTACTCTCTTACATTTCCAGCATTGTTTCAATATTGTGATGTGATATTTGGCTGCCTTGATGAATCATGTTTGAAGTGATTATGTGTTTCTTATAATGCTATGGCCATATGTTATTGTTCAAGAACATAAATGCTCACATGTATAAGTTATTGGTATTACCATATCTTGTCCAATGTTAAACTTGCATAGTTGTTTGTTGAGTATTGTGCTACTGAGATTTTCTCCAAAATCTCACCCCCAAATCTAAACCATTTTACGAGCAAGTTCATCAAAGGAGAAAGAGAAGAAGCTAGCCTAATCAAGATGAAGAATTTTTTTTTTGAACTGAATAATTCACCTTCATTAATGAAAAAGTAGGATAGTACCAATTAAAAACAAGGCATAATGTGCAATATAGCATGAAACAAGGAATAAAGATAAATGCAACAGCAAAGAGAAATAATGACAGCAAATAGCAGTCAGGTAACTCCTGCACGCTGCTCTGAGGGAGAAGAAGACAGAGGAACTCTACTCAACTCTTGGGTATCAGTAGTTGGAAAGTTGGACAAGAGAAGTGATGGTAAATTAACCCACCCAATTGGGTTCACATCTCTACAAGCTTCAGCTGCAAGATTATCAGCTGTTACATTCCCCTTTCTAGGAGTAAAATGTAAGGAAAACCCAACATGTGATACAAAGAGATCAAGAATTTCCTGAATGATTCCCCGACTTTGCCATTTATAAAGATCTTGTTTCTTTAATTCCATGCTTCTAATCAGTGTTTGAGAATCAGATTTAATCACAACTTTATCATGGCTCAAATCAGTTGGAATCATCAAAGCTCTATTTAATGCCAAAGCTTCAGTCATATAGGCTGAGATATATTTAACCTTGTCAATAAAAGCCCATTGAAAATGACCTTTACCATCTCTATAGATAAGGCCGATACCTGTCCTACTATCAGATAGGTCCACTGTGCGATTTGAGACTGTGGTTGGCCCAATCTTTGGTGAGCCCAAATCCAAGCTAATGATCATATTGTGACTTGGTTGGAATCGGGACCCACCATATTGATTTCTTTCAGGAGATGCATCCACCTTGATAAATTTACGTTTGACCAAATCCTTATGGTTGACCTTTGCACAAAATATGGAGTTATTGGTGGCCAACACATCAGCACTAAGCACTAACTTGCATACTTATTCCACAATCACGTTGAGTGGTCGGCCCCTACTTGTCGGAGTTTGGAGGAGGTCGATGAATATCGCCAGCATCGTTTGACGGCAAATAACGATGGGGCGCCGTCAGTGCTTCTTGCAGGTAGTACAGAGAGTAGTCGCCGGCGCCGGCGCCCGCATTGCCATCTAAGTTTGCAAATATGGTTGCCATAGAGCATGGAGAGTACGTCTCCAGAGATGGATCAATGATGACCAACCATGGTGGAATGTGGACTGTTGGATTTGCCAGGCCGTTAACAGAGTTCACCGATGCCGCCATAGTCTTCTTACTCCGCCATGTCATCTTCGCCGGAAACACAAAGGGATGAAGGATAAAAGAGGGAACTTGAGACAGTATATATGGAGGATAAAGAACACACACACTCTAACAGTGACTAACGAACGCACACAACCAAGCATCCTCTCCATCGGCTCAGGCCGATGGGAGGAGTCCGAGACTCTCACTGACGGAGAGAACAAGGCTCTCACAAGGAAACCAAGGAGAGAAATGGAACCCTCACAGAGGAGGGAGAAGCGAAACAGTACTACAGCTAGTTATATCATAAGATGAAGAATTCAATGAAAATTTTTGGACTTCTTGCGTGATTTTTAATTTAAGCTACATAACTCCGATTTATTTCGTTTTTGGGTTTCCAAAAAGCCCTACATGTCTAGTTTTTGGGATGCCTTGGATTATGTTGTTATTATGTTTCCCTTTTGGATTTATGTATATATATGGTCATTCTTGGCCACTAAGAACAAGTTTTAATTCATGCAATTGAAATGCTGTTTTCTGGGTTCCATTCTGTGCAATGTCTATTGATGTTATTATTCAAGATAGAAAATGATTGCCTTTAGCTTTGAAATTTTTATGTCAAATACTAGACATGTAGGGCTTTCTGGAAACCCAAAAGCGAAATAAATCGGAGTTATGTAGCTTAAATTAAAAATCACGCAAGAAGGCCAAAATTTCTGGGCGTGAAAATGAAGGCAGGTTGGGAAAATCAAATATCTGTATCACCTGGGAATATGAATGTTATTTTTCATATTTTTCCCAGATAGAGGACTCTTCAAGCTTTAATTTGAGACTTTAAACAAGTCAAAAACATTTTTCTACAATTAGTTATGATTTTTCAAAGTTTCTGGAAAAGTTCCGCATTTTCAGCATTTTTCCAGAAATAAAGAAAAGTTTTAAAAGTTTGTGGTTTTGATGTTCTAAGTCCCATATGAGCTTGAATATGATTCCCAATGATTATTAAGCTAGGGAATGAGTCCTAAAAGTAGGTGTTACACTTAAGATAAATATCGATGTCTACATAAGGCTCTGGGGTCTCCATCAAAGCACGCAGGGAGAAGTGGCAAAATCAATTTGAAGAATATTCACTGTAATTGCAAGTTCAAAATTTGAAGAATATTGTATTGCCCCTTTTTTTCTGATGTCAAATAGCTTTTCTCTCACCATCTGTCGAGCTCTACGTTATGAGCTTCCCCTTCTCTGAAATACATAGCACAAAAATTGGAAACTAAGATAGCAACATCCCAACAAACTTATAAATTGGAAAATAAGATGGCATAAACCATAGCATGAGAAAACTATAAAAATCGAAAACTAAGATAGCAACATCCCAACAAAACTAAAACACGATGGATCTGTAAAAGTGAAAACCCAAAAAGAAGAAAATCAATAATACCATGTAACAACTACCTGAATCGGTAATCTCACTCTCCGATGAATTATACTCTTCGGGAGCCTCATAACTGCCATTTCCATCATTCTCAATTATTTTTTGGCTGATTCTCTTCTTCTCTTTCGAACATTTGTTCGTGTCCTCACTCTTGCAGTAGTTGTTTGGCCTTTTTTCCATGTCCTCTGCCTTCTTCTCAGCGACTTTGCGAAGCTCAACGGCCACATCAGCTATGGAGTGACACTTCTTCATTTGAATGACGAGTATCTAGTTCATTCTCCAGTGATATATAAATAGCAGAAAAACATAATCATAGTGTTCGATGTTTGGCCTCTCCTCTGTATGTCCTTCAGCAGTTAAAATACAAATGGAAATGGAAATGCTCTCACAATCCACTTCATTAGGATTGAGAGAGAGACTATTCAAATTTGAAATTTGAAATGAATATACTCAAACCAAGCAATGTCTCGCTGAAGTTGTCATAGTTGGCATAAGCATAAGAGTGCACGGAGCTATATGCATTTGGTATCGGCTTATGAACATAAATTAGAGTCAGGAGCTGACCATATGCACACAGCTTGCTATGGAAGAATAATGTTACAGGATTTGGCGGGAACGTTTTCTTTTTAATGTAAAACAGATAGATAGATAGATTTATTGTGGCCTATGAATAGTTGTTGCACATAGATATACTGCTTGGGTAGATTTGACATTTATGTTCTTTCTCTTCTCTTTTTGAAAATCTGACATATTGTATATTTTTCTTGCTTGGGTAGAAAAAAAATTGATTGCATTTTTATTTTTCTATTCCCTGGCAAGAAATGTCTATGAAATCAATATGAATTGACTATAAATCTGGCCTATCTTTCAACAGGTGGGAAGGATGGCAGGGCAGTTTTCAAAACCCAGCTTGGATCCATTCGAAGAGAGACATGGCGTGAAGCTTTCGAGGTGATAATATAAATGAAGATGAAAGACAGACAATCACCAGGAAGATTGTAATCGAAGCTTTCCCATCCTTAAGAGGAAGATTGGATAAGGATGGTTCTTTGGGAAGGAATGTAGAAGGATAAGAGGCAATGAACTTGGGAACACAAATATTTTTTTTAACAAAAAAACTGAAATGGAAAATTAAGGGTGACAAGGAAGTCCGATAGGCATGCCACCTCTGCAATTTTTGGGTCAACGACCGTTCGAAGGTGTCAATGAAGGGGTAAAATTGCTCTGTTTTTATGACTTACCCCCATCGAAAACTTCCAAATACCCAGTGCACATAAATGAGAACTTCTAAGGTATTTTAAACCTTTATCCCTAATAATTAAACTTAACTTTGAATAATGGTCTGGACAAATTTACTATGATTTTGATACTTCTGGGGTAAAAACACTCATTGATGATTACTTCTGGAGTAAAAATAGACCTTTGAATGTTAATATATATAGTGATAGAGCCACATCAACATCAGTGTATCGAAAAGCAGGTTTTAACAGTCAAACTTCACTACAAAAAAAGTGGGGTTTAGTAGCAGTTAATTTAGTAGCAGAAAACAAAAACCGCTACTAAATACACATTAGTAGCGGTTACTGACGAAAACTGCGACTAAATAGGTCAGTTTGACCAAATTGATTATAGTGGCGTTGACAAATGTCTGATTTGTAATGCTTTTATATGCCTAAGTTGAGGCTTCTAACATGAATAAGATGCAAATTTGGTCCAATTATGCTTATTTAATATCTTAGACTCTTGGGTGAAATTAGTATCAATTGGCCTTAATTGTAGATTAATTTGTATTAATTAATTTATAGGGTTATTTGATCATTTTCCATCTTATATTTACTTATAGGGTCGCTCGAGGACCAAAGGAATGGATCCCGGATGAAGAAGGATACTTGAAAAGGGGAGAAATTGGGGTTAAAAGTTGAAATTTCAAGAAAAAAAGGGAAAACACAAGTTTCTAGGTGAATTGTAAAATTACAGAAAAGGACCTCGAAATTCCCAAATTATAGAAAAGGACCCGAAATTTGAAAATTACAGAGAAGTCCCAAGGCAGAGAACATGTTAGTTCGCCATGGGTTTAGCCGTGGCGAAACCCACAGCGAACTTCCCCTGAAAAAACCAGAAACATTGTGAGCTCGCTGTGGCCTCGCCACGGCTAGCTGACAGCGAACTCACGGGTATCAGCAACACATCATACGCGATTTTTGGAGTCCTACATGATACCCACTCACTTGGACCAACCCTAGACCATATATAAATGAAAATTGAAGCCCTAAACCTCAGATTTGGCTCACATACACAACCCCAAACCCTAGCTCTCTCTCCTTTCTCCTTCCCCATCTTCATCTGTCTCATTTCTTTCCTTCCATCAATGGCTTCCACACTTTCCTTCCTTGTTGTTGGTTCTTCCATGGGGAGTAGCAGCTAGGCTCCACTATTCTTGGTGGTGGGTGTAACACCCCAAAATTTGGATTAGAGATAATAGGAATGTGTTGAAGGTTTTGGGGTGTCATTTAGAAATTAAAAAGTCTTATAAATAAATTTATTAGGTAAAGATGTATTTCTAATAATTTTAAGATTTATTTTCCTTATTAATTGAGGAAAAATAATTAGATGATAAATTTTAATTTAGAAATTGAGGAAAAACTATTTTGAGGCCCAAATAAATTTATGGGTAAGAAAATATCTAATATGATATGAGAATTAATTTTAAGAAATTAATTTTTCAGAGAAGGACCAAACTGAAAATAATAGAATGATTAAGGATAGGGACTAAATTGGAAAGAACAGAAGTTAAAAGGGCTGAAACATAATTTTTCCTCTCACCCTTATAAAAACCAAATTCCTTCCTTCCTTCCCATTTCCCGTCTCCCTCTTCCCTCTCCCCGACTTCCCTCTTCCCTCACGCTCTCCGTCGTCTCTCTTCACCCACAGCGACGGTGTCAACGTTTCTAGGCGGCGGAGGACTGCGACGGCGCATGCAAGCTTGGATGTGAACTCCGGTGAGTCTTCTCTCTCGATTTCATGTCTTCGGTTGGCGCATTTTGAGAGGAGGGTCTGAGTTGGGGTTGGGTGTTTTGAAGCACATGAACTGATTAAATCAGAATTTAAGGTTAGATTTTGAGTTTACCTAAAAGAAATTTGAACTTTCATGAGAGTTGTTGGTTTGATTTGAGTTTGCCGATCGGTGGGTACTGTTCATCCGCCATTGTTCTTCGCGAGCTCTGGGTGAGCATTAATTGAAAGCTTAATTAAACGTTATTAGGAGTAAGTCTACGTTTATAGAGTGCCTTGCATGTTAGATTTCTGAAGTTTTGGAATTTTTGATTTGTTTTTTTTTCGTCTTCCTCTGTCTCGTTCGAACCGTGAGTTGAAGGACTGCAAATGAGGTTTTGAATGAAGTAATGTTAGGATAGGACCAAGGAATTGTTCTTGCATGTTGAATCTTTTGGGAAGAACTTGAAAGCTCAGTTTCTTATTTCCTCTGTTTCCTCTTTTCTTTCCTTTTCTCGGTTCCGCTGAGTTTGGGGGATTATGGGGTGTTTGATTCTTGAATGATAATTGATAGGAGTATGTCAAGTACATAAATTATTTTGCACGTGAAATTTTCTGAGCTTGTGTTAATTTTTCCTCTGCTCTGGTTTGATTTTTGTTAAAGAATGAGAGTTTTGAGATTTTGACATGTGCTCTGTTTCGGGTCTGTTATGGAAATAGAGTTGGAGTTTGGTTTCTATGGTTAAAATTTGTTTGAACAAGAACATTTGCTGAATAAATTGATTCAGATGGAGTTACAAAGATTTTCGTAGAATAAAGAGTGTTGCTTGGCTGAAATAGTATGTCTTTTGATTAAGCTAAGAATTGTTTGGTATATGTTATTGTAATGTCTGTTATGAATTGTGAGATTAGATTATCTATTTGTATTTATTAAAACTGAACTTAGTGATATTATTAAGATGTTGAATAGGCTAATGGAAGTAACTAAGGTTTTCAAAAGAATAAAACTGAAATGGTTGATTCAAAGATTTTTGAGGGAAATGGAAGCTAAAGAACTGGACAGATTTAAAATGTTGCAGGATTTAGAATAGCTATTAGTTCTGTTGCTTTTCCTTAAACTTGTGGTTTTCAATCTTAAGTCACCGTCATGTTGGAAAAGTGCTGAATTATTGTTGCAATAAGTTAACTGACAATGTGGACTTCATTTGGATTAATGTTTTATCGAGTAATGGATAGTGTAGAAATCATTATGATAATTATTGCTAGAAATTGTGAAGGTTTGGATTTAAAGATAAGATTTTTTTTAGAGTAAGAACTGCTGTGATGATGATATGTGGGCTATTTAGGAATTTAGTTTAAGATAATGGGAATTGATTGCTACTGTATAATTATGAAATTGCTTATTTTCAAAAGAGGGCTATATTGGGTTGAATGGGATGATTGAGGTTTATGTTGGGTACTCTAAATATTATTGAGTATTCTAGAAAGATGAGGATGGATTATAAGGCTGATGTTAAGTTAATGATTGAAATTGATCTTTGTTAGATCGGGCTTATAGTAGTTTTCAAACGAAACAAAATATGCGAGCACATGGACTATAGAGAAAGTAAAAGAAGTATGTGATGTAAGTGATTTGTGAAAATGTTGTCTCTTGGTTCGAGTTTTAAGTTTCAAAAGTGAACTTTATTAAGTGAATTAAGCTAAAATGAGTGATACTTGTGGTTATATGTTCTTAAGGAATTGGGGAAATGTTGAAGTTTAATATATTATAAATTGTATTGTGAATATAGCTTGTGAATACTTGATAATTGAAGATATATATAAAATTGACTTGTCAAGTTGTGTCACTTTCATTGTGTGTTCCCATATCTCTAGTTCTTGTAGATTCTTTATCTTTTTCAATTTCTGATGGATTTTGAGTATTTAAATAAACGGGATAATGTTGTGGTTAATGAATTTGTAATATCATTTAATAAATTGAATTGCTTAGACTCGAGAATGACTTACATTGTTGATTGATTTATTCTTGAGATCTTGCAATAAATAGAAAGGATATATATATAGATGTATGTGAATGATTAAGGTCTTTAAAGAATGGTTTTATAGAAACTATTGGTCAAACATTGAGAATAAGAAAGTTTAATGTAAGTAAATTATTATAGTAGTCTTGAACGGTCAAAGTTCTAAATAAATGTGGGCAAGTTATAATTTGCCTAGAAGACAAGTTTTGGGGTAGTATTGAGTAAGTTGGGTTTCGAGAGAGACGCAAAGTATAACTATAGAAGCATAAGTATTAATTTACTTATTTGTTATATGATATGTAAATAGGTGTTGATTATGGCATAAGTTCATGAGGACAGTAGAAACGAAAAGAACCAGTTGAGGAGTAATTCCTGAAGTCAGGTGCGGTTTATTTCATAACATAAATATTGTGTGTATATATATATTGTTTTGGAAACAAATATGTTGCAATAAATGAGCATTATTCTGGTGGTGATATTATGATATTGATGATATGATGTTGATGATATTTATGGAGTACTCCAAGGCCTAGGTGGGTCGCTCCCCCTTTGCCAATAAATTCCTATAACCGTGAGGGTTATTGAGTAGCTGTGACGGCTTCAGTTAAATTCCTATAACCGTGAGGGTTATTGAGTAGCTGTGAGGGCTACAAATAAATTCCTATAACCGTGAGGGTTATTGAGTAGCTGTGAGGGCTACAAATAAATTCCTATAACCGTGAGGGTTATTGAGTAGCCGTGAGGGCTATAATAAAATAAATGGATATATGCTTTCATTAATTGCACAGAATGGAACTGTATATGAATATGTGTATTTGAGTGTATATGATAATAAGTATGTATGAAATAAACTGCGTTGAACCTTTGCTTTTCAGTGAAGCAAGAGGCGACCGTTTCTTGGGATAAGGTAGTTGTGAAGAAGCAGGAATGCCTGCTACATTTTGTACCATCTTTGAATATCTATCTTGTTAGTATTTGTATATATTATATATATAGAATAGAGAAGCACAAGCTCGAAGCTTGTAGAGTATATAACTCTCTGTATTTATGTATCCCTAAACTATAGCAACAATATAAGCAAGTATCGGGTTATCGACCGCGATGACCCCAATATTTTGATAATAGGCCGGATAGATATGGTTGGATACCAACCCAACCTTAAGATAATAGAAGTATAAGTAGAATACGTAAAACAATATATCTTGATACACTAAGTAATAGATTTAGATACTATAATAGGATCTTAGTTATTTTAATTGTTTTAATAACCACCCTATCTCATCAAGAGTTTAAAGTTATTCTAATTTGTCAAAAAGGCCCAATTTAAAGATCGGAAATTTGATTTATACTTTGGAAAGAAAAAGTTTTAAATTTTTCGTATTTTTGGGCTTCTGGAATTAAGAAGTGGTTATAAATCAATTAAAATGCCATAATATAGTAGTAAAAATTTAGATGTTACATTTTGGTATCAGAGCAAAGATTCTGGCATTGGTTAGCTAGAATACTTTGCTTGTTAGTCATTTGTTCATAGATACTCTTAGAACACCTATAGAAATTATTTTATAGAGAATATTGATAGTAACAGATAGAGAGAAAGTAGAAGTGAATCAGTGAAGAACCCACTAGAGAAGATTAGACTAGGTTGATATGGTATAGGATGAGAACTATTGAGCTTGATTTTGCGTTTTAGTTGCTCTGTTTTGGTTGGCAATGAGGAATATTGTGTTAATGGTGGGGACTTCGATTTTGGTGGTTGCCTTGGTGTTGGTTATGTTCGAGATTGTGATTGGTTAAATTTTGTATTGACTTATGTTTCTTAAAGTCTAAAAAGTTATGTAAGAGGTAGTTCATTGTTTGGTGTTTTCAACATGTTAAACAGTAAAGGAAATGGAACTTTGTAGCTTCAACTTTCGGGAGGAGTATATGTTCTTTGAATTCTTTGAAGGTTATAAGAATTGACAATTCTTGTGTTGTAGAAATAAAATATTGGTTAATTGCTGGATTGGATGTGTCCCGATCTCTGATTGTTTTGTTAATTTTGAGAACTAAAGTTTGTAAGTTTTAGTGGTTGGCTTACCTCTGTGTTGGTGAAGCACACTGCAAGGTGCTTAAATTATGATAATTTGGTATTGATTAGATGTGATGTAAGAGAATGCTCACAGAACAGTTATTGGCAAAGCCTAAATCAGAAATAAAATTTGGTCAAAGAATATCCCTAACTATATTAGTATCTGGTTTCCTTCTATTGAAAAAGAAGCCCTGGCCAGGCAAAAAAGGGAAACTTTATATCAATGTAGCGGGACAGATTGGCCAAGAGCAATAGAAGTAGATCTAAGAAAAGAAAGAAAAGGGGATCGCGGTAGATCCAGGAAAAAGACATGTTTTCATGGGTGAGTGTGGGGGGCTGCGTGCCATCATCCCTACCATGAGAAACAAAGCTGTGAGGGGGAGTGTGGGGCCCATAGCCATGGGAGCATTCCTACCTAGACCAGACAATATCGAAGATGAGCAATATATGATAATTTTCAGAATAGATTATGATGAGTTGATGAAATGAAGATTGGGAAGAAATAATGAGCTATTTTACATGTTTAATTTCTGTTGGTTCTGGCAAATTTGAGGCTGGCGTTTTGTGTTCTGTTTTGATTCTATGTTGCTCCGTTTTGTTCATAGGTTTTTGTCATTTTTGAACTTTGAACTTTGAATTATTTCTCTTCCCATATTCTGTTCGTAGTTATGTTCAGGAACTATAGGAAGTTTATTATGATGATTGAATAAGATTTTTGAGAAAATTCCCTATATAAGCTTGGATTGATTTGTAGCTAGTATAATTTTTCTGACTAAGAAGGTTTGAGGTTCGTTTTTGTCTCTGTGGGATTTTCGTGGAATATAAATTAAAATTTTAAATGCTTAAATTACTCACAAAACCTGATATGAACGAGTGTAAGAAATTAGAAAGATTAAAGATGTGAATTTTGATTATTGAGAAAACTAAATATAAGTTTGGTTTGCTCTTTTGAGTTTCTTGAAAAGGGTTTATAAGTATGCTTGATAGTGTTTAGGTTGTAATTGAGGTGTGAAAATTTGTTTCTCTGTTCCAGTATGATCTTGTAATTGTTATGATTGGGCTTTGTAATCAGGATCGAAATTTCTGAAATTCTTGTTGAGTTAATATATAGATGAAGTTTAGTTTATGTGACTAAGCTGAATAAAGTTGAAGTAGTTAGAAATTGGTAAAATGGTATTGAATTATGAGGGTAATCGATATTAAAAGTATAAATGGAGAAAATATTGATGATGTAATGGAAATTTGTAGATTTCGTTTGTCATTATTGTTTAATTAACATGCATTCTGTATGTTATTGATAGAATGGGTAAAATGAGATGTTTAATAGGGAATGTGAGGTTATGGTAATTTTGTTCTGCTTAAGTCGAATTGCTGCTCTGTGCTGGTAAATTTGACTTTGTTTGATTAATAATGTATGTGTGTTTTGGGAGTTTTGACCGAGTAAAACAAAGATTGGACTATTTATGCTAGGATTTGATTTTCTTGTGTTGATATAGTTGATATACTAATGTATTTGATCGATTGTTGCTGCTTAGAGAAATGTGGCCTTATATTTTTCATTCTTGAGTGCTAAAATCTATAAATGAACTATGTTGCGACATTGTCTTATGTCACCTAGAATACATAATAGTGTAGTTGTTTGCATTATGTTTAAGGCAGTTAGAATGATGGTAAAATGAATGATATTAAAGCTGAAACAGTTTTATAGGATGTAGTGGTTCAAGAAGGGAGTTTGGAAAAAGGAAATATATGTTAAAAGTGATATACGTTGGGTTTTGAGGAATTTAAATGTTATATACATCCTTTCATTGATGAGAGGTTTAAGATGATTGTTTCAGATTGATTCAAATAAATAGCATTCATAATTGCTATTCATAAGTGTCAGTTTTCGAAAGGGCTTAATGATGCATTTAAGATTGATTTTATAAGATAAGTATGTTTTCATATATGCAAGTAAAGGTGATACTGGAAGTCAAATGATTTGAAACTTATTAAATATTTATTTAAATTGATTTAAGTTTATAATTTTAAGGAAATATTAATTAAATGGAGTAGGTTATTCTATTTTATAGGTTTTATGCTTAAAACCTACAGAATCTAAGGAAAAGAGGGGGCAGTTTGGTTATGCAAGTGAACTAAAGTATAATTAAGAAGAGTTTGAGTTAAAGATTGGTCATGTATTATATTTTCCAAAGTTTAAATAGAGTTATAAAAGATTAGAATGAAATCTTTAAGTGAAGAAAATTTGGTACATTAGAGGAGTAAGTAGACATACAAAAGGAATGATGACTTAAGTACATGTAAGCCTCGGCCATAATTAATTGGTGGGAATTGAAGATTTGTTTAATTGAATATGGTTTAGAGATTTGTTTAAAATATGAATAGTAAGAGTTTTAATAAGGAATTCTGCGTGTTTAGGTTATATTGTGAATGTGAAATTAATTTTGGTACTTTAGCATGCAAGGGAACAGTCATTTACTCTAAGCTAGCTAAAAGAGCTAAACGGGTTGTGTTTTGTGCATCATTAGGAATATAACAATCTGCATGGGTTTAGTTTAGATTAGTGATGTAGAAATCTATATTGTATAAAATTTTTTTCTAAGGAATAATTGGTTGATTTGACCGAAGTGCTTCCATTGTTGTCTTTGTTGACTGTGTAACAAAAGTGAATCTGTTTTGTGGGATCTTACCTCTTACTTAATCTAAAGAAAATAAATCATTCGTGTTTTGTTTGAGTTTTTCATTGCTAAAACATAGAAAATCATGAAGTTTCTAGTTATGTTCTGTTTTCCTTGTGCTATTTGTTCAATATAAAAAAAAAAAGAGAAGAAGAAGAAGAAAGAATCTATGGTGTGAATTAGATGTTGTTAAAGTGCAATTCCAGTTAAATTGTGATGGAAGGGTTGGGAAGGAATAATATGATTTCAGGGGTATGGCCCTGAATATGTCAATGATTTTTTTTATATAGTAATTTGATTAAGTTATAAGTTACTGAAGTGGACTTTGAAGCTGAAAGTGTGAAGGCAAAAGTATATCAAAGGTGGTATGTTAATATCCTTGGTAATGATTGAAAGTTTTAAGTTGATTAAAATAGTAAGGATATTTATGCTTATGTTTTTATATGTGTGTACTGTTTGAATGATTGTGTGAATAGCATGTGAGATATACGGTTAGTGCTGTGGTCATTTTCTCTTTCATTAAGATAATGTAAGGTTAGGGAATAATTAATCATGGAGTTTTCTAAATTTCGAGGACGAAATTTATTTAACGGGGGGAGAATTGTAACACCCCAAAATTTGGATTAGAGATAATAGGAATGTGTTGAAGGTTTTGGGGTGTCATTTAGAAATTAAAAAGTCTTATAAATAAATTTATTAGGTAAAGATGTATTTCTAATAATTTTAAGATTTATTTTCCTTATTAATTGAGGAAAAATAATTAGATGATAAATTTTAATTTAGAAATTGAGGAAAAACTATTTTGAGGCCCAAATAAATTTATGGGTAAGAAAATATCTAATATGATATGAGAATTAATTTTAAGAAATTAATTTTTCAGAGAAGGACCAAACTGAAAATAATAGAATGATTAAGGATAGGGACTAAATTGGAAAGAACAGAAGTTAAAAGGGCTGAAACGTAATTTTTCCTCTCACCCTTATAAAAACCAAATTCCTTCCTTCCTTCCCATTTCCCGTCTCCCTCTTCCCTCTCCCCGACTTCCCTCTTCCCTCACGCTCTCCGTCGTCTCTCTTCACCCACAGCGACGGTGTCAACGTTTCTAGGCGGCGGAGGACTGCGACGGCGCATGCAAGCTTGGATGTGAACTCCGGTGAGTCTTCTCTCTCGATTTCATGTCTTCGGTTGGCGCATTTTGAGAGGAGGGTCTGAGTTGGGGTTGGGTGTTTTGAAGCACATGAACTGATTAAATCAGAATTTAAGGTTAGATTTTGAGTTTACCTAAAAGAAATTTGAACTTTCATGAGAGTTGTTGGTTTGATTTGAGTTTGCCGATCGGTGGGTACTGTTCATCCGCCATTGTTCTTCGCGAGCTCTGGGTGAGCATTAATTGAAAGCTTAATTAAACGTTATTAGGAGTAAGTCTACGTTTATAGAGTGCCTTGCATGTTAGATTTCTGAAGTTTTGGAATTTTTGATTTGTTTTTTTTTCGTCTTCCTCTGTCTCGTTCGAACCGTGAGTTGAAGGACTGCAAATGAGGTTTTGAATGAAGTAATGTTAGGATAGGACCAAGGAATTGTTCTTGCATGTTGAATCTTTTGGGAAGAACTTGAAAGCTCAGTTTCTTATTTCCTCTGTTTCCTCTTTTCTTTCCTTTTCTCGGTTCCGCTGAGTTTGGGGGATTATGGGGTGTTTGATTCTTGAATGATAATTGATAGGAGTATGTCAAGTACATAAATTATTTTGCACGTGAAATTTTCTGAGCTTGTGTTAATTTTTCCTCTGCTCTGGTTTGATTTTTGTTAAAGAATGAGAGTTTTGAGATTTTGACATGTGCTCTGTTTCGGGTCTGTTATGGAAATAGAGTTGGAGTTTGGTTTCTATGGTTAAAATTTGTTTGAACAAGAACATTTGCTGAATAAATTGATTCAGATGGAGTTACAAAGATTTTCGTAGAATAAAGAGTGTTGCTTGGCTGAAATAGTATGTCTTTTGATTAAGCTAAGAATTGTTTGGTATATGTTATTGTAATGTCTGTTATGAATTGTGAGATTAGATTATCTATTTGTATTTATTAAAACTGAACTTAGTGATATTATTAAGATGTTGAATAGGCTAATGGAAGTAACTAAGGTTTTCAAAAGAATAAAACTGAAATGGTTGATTCAAAGATTTTTGAGGGAAATGGAAGCTAAAGAACTGGACAGATTTAAAATGTTGCAGGATTTAGAATAGCTATTAGTTCTGTTGCTTTTCCTTAAACTTGTGGTTTTCAATCTTAAGTCACCGTCATGTTGGAAAAGTGCTGAATTATTGTTGCAATAAGTTAACTGACAATGTGGACTTCATTTGGATTAATGTTTTATCGAGTAATGGATAGTGTAGAAATCATTATGATAATTATTGCTAGAAATTGTGAAGGTTTGGATTTAAAGATAAGATTTTTTTTAGAGTAAGAACTGCTGTGATGATGATATGTGGGCTATTTAGGAATTTAGTTTAAGATAATGGGAATTGATTGCTACTGTATAATTATGAAATTGCTTATTTTCAAAAGAGGGCTATATTGGGTTGAATGGGATGATTGAGGTTTATGTTGGGTACTCTAAATATTATTGAGTATTCTAGAAAGATGAGGATGGATTATAAGGCTGATGTTAAGTTAATGATTGAAATTGATCTTTGTTAGATCGGGCTTATAGTAGTTTTCAAACGAAACAAAATATGCGAGCACATGGACTATAGAGAAAGTAAAAGAAGTATGTGATGTAAGTGATTTGTGAAAATGTTGTCTCTTGGTTCGAGTTTTAAGTTTCAAAAGTGAACTTTATTAAGTGAATTAAGCTAAAATGAGTGATACTTGTGGTTATATGTTCTTAAGGAATTGGGGAAATGTTGAAGTTTAATATATTATAAATTGTATTGTGAATATAGCTTGTGAATACTTGATAATTGAAGATATATATAAAATTGACTTGTCAAGTTGTGTCACTTTCATTGTGTGTTCCCATATCTCTAGTTCTTGTAGATTCTTTATCTTTTTCAATTTCTGATGGATTTTGAGTATTTAAATAAACGGGATAATGTTGTGGTTAATGAATTTGTAATATCATTTAATAAATTGAATTGCTTAGACTCGAGAATGACTTACATTGTTGATTGATTTATTCTTGAGATCTTGCAATAAATAGAAAGGATATATATATAGATGTATGTGAATGATTAAGGTCTTTAAAGAATGGTTTTATAGAAACTATTGGTCAAACATTGAGAATAAGAAAGTTTAATGTAAGTAAATTATTAAAGTAGTCTTGAACGGTCAAAGTTCTAAATAAATGTGGGCAAGTTATAATTTGCCTAGAAGACAAGTTTTGGGGTAGTATTGAGTAAGTTGGGTTTCGAGAGAGACGCAAAGTATAACTATAGAAGCATAAGTATTAATTTACTTATTTGTTATATGATATGTAAATAGGTGTTGATTATGGCATAAGTTCATGAGGACAGTAGAAACGAAAAGAACCAGTTGAGGAGTAATTCCTGAAGTCAGGTGCGGTTTATTTCATAACATAAATATTGTGTGTATATATATATTGTTTTGGAAACAAATCTGTTGCAATAAATGAGCATTATTCTGGTGGTGATATTATGATATTGATGATATGATGTTGATGATATTTATGGAGTACTCCAAGGCCTAGGTGGGTCGCTCCCCCTTTGCCAATAAATTCCTATAACCGTGAGGGTTATTGAGTAGCTGTGACGGCTTCAGTTAAATTCCTATAACCGTGAGGGTTATTGAGTAGCTGTGAGGGCTACAAATAAATTCCTATAACCGTGAGGGTTATTGAGTAGCCGTGAGGGCTATAATAAAATAAATGGATATATGCTTTCATTAATTGCACAGAATGGAACTGTATATGAATATGTGTATTTGAGTGTATATGATAATAAGTATGTATGAAATAAACTGCGTTGAACCTTTGCTTTTCAGTGAAGCAAGAGGCGACCGTTTCTTGGGATAAGGTAGTTGTGAAGAAGCAGGAATGCCTGCTACATTTTGTACCATCTTTGAATATCTATCTTGTTAGTATTTGTATATATTATATATATAGAATAGGGAAGCACAAGCTCGAAGCTTGTAGAGTATATAACTCTCTGTATTTATGTATCCCTAAACTATAGCAACAACATAAGCAAGTATCGGGTTATCGACCGCGATGACCCCAATATTTTGATAATAGGCCGGATAGATATGGTTGGATACCAACCCAACCTTAAGATAATAGAAGTATAAGTAGAATACGTAAAACAATATATCTTGATACACTAAGTAATAGATTTAGATACTATAATAGGATCTTAGTTATTTTAATTGTTTTAATAACCACCCTATCTCATCAAGAGTTTAAAGTTATTCTAATTTGTCAAAAAGGCCCAATTTAAAGAACGGAAATTTGATTTATACTTTGGAAAGAAAAAGTTTTAAATTTTTCGTATTTTTGGGCTTCTGGAATTAAGAAGTGGTTATAAATCAATTAAAATGCCATAATATAGTAGTAAAAATTTAGATGTTACAGTGGGAGCCAAGGGATGAGCTTGAAGCTTGAATATGGGAGTTTTTCTAGTTCTAATCCTTCTTCCATTTGTTGTATTTATGCTTTTCTAGGGTTCTAGGAGTGTATTTATGGCATTTGGTTGTGTGCTTGAATTTTGTATATTGTAATAGGGTTAGAAACTATGTTGATGTTATTTTCTTCTTGTTCAAATGCTTGACATTGCTATTTATTAACTTTGAGTTTAATGAAATTTATGGGTTCATAATTTTATTATCCTCTTTGTGAAATCATTTGCTAATGTAAGGTGGCTTGGTTAGTGGATTAAGAGTGTTAAGTTATTTGTTTGAGGGAGATGGCATAAGAATTAATTGATTGTGTTGAGACATTGGGAAAGCACTCTTTAGGCCTTAATTTATTGTATGGGTGGCCATCAATGGATTAGAGTTTAGAGAGAAATTTAGAGCAATTGTGGGGTGGCCCAAATTGTGGATTAAAAGTCTTGCATAATTAATTATTTCTTGATTTTGAACTTAATCAACTTGGGTTAAATTAAGTAATGTTTGGGGTTCTGGCATTAATTAAATTAACCTAAGCCTAGCCTAGAGGGGTTCCTCTAGGGTTCTTTAGAAAATCAACTAAACTCCTTAAAAACCTTTAGAAGCAATGATTCCCGAAGCTCTCATTCATCAAGAATGATCTTTAACCTATCTTCATCCAAATCTTACTTTTTAAATCCAACCTTTTACTTTGACTTCTAAACATACCACATTATCATACTAAAACTAAACAAAAATGCTTTTTACCTGCTTTTTCAAGTTTGCATATTAGCTATTATGAATCAAATTACACTAGGCTCCTTGAGATCGACACCCGTTGTTAGCTTTCACTATCCCCTCGGGTTTTAATTTCTTGGAGAGTGGACTCGAGGCGGCACTGCTCTGATCTAAACCCCATTCAGTGAGCTCTTTGTTAGAAATCTTAAGTTTTGATTAAGACTAACCCTGAGAAAACATAAGTGAAAGTTGCCTCTGAATTGAACGTGTAAAATATGCCAGGTAACAGATCATCTTAGCAAGATCAATAAAGAATGAATATCTCTATCGCTAAGTGAATTTCAATAGCTGATAGTCGTAAAAGAATAGCAAGTGAAGACTTAGCAATAATAAGGCTGATATCAAATCTCTAAGTCATTCTCTATCGATAAAGAAAGAATCCATCGCTAGAAGCTCTTTGATAACTCAGCTAGCAGAAAAATAAACCAAGTCCATGAGCAAGCAAATGACTAGCGATAATAGGTTAAGCTATCGATAGCAAAAGGGCTTCAGATAATAAATCATTCAGATAGCTAATGCCTCAGTGCAAATGAGTCAAATGAGCTAACATGATTCTAGCGCTATCATGCTTGTCTAAAAATAATAGGATTCCTGGAAATATCTCTGAATGCTCAGATAATAGTATCCTTAAAATTAATAGCGATAATGGATTAAGCTTGCGATAGCGTCTTCTGTGAAATATATGATTATTTGGTTAGCTAACAGCTTAAGTGCAGAATTCACTCTATGAGATTAGCGATAGCATACCAAGCTAGCGCTAATGAAAAAGCTGCCAGAAAGTACAACTTGTACGGATGCACAGAACGTTGAGTCTATCTCTCTCCTAGCTCACCCTACGCAAAAAGTAGTTGAAGCTAGAGCAGAGAGTTAAGCCCGATGAAGAAGCTGCATTAAATGCCAACAGCTATGAGCTCCCAATGACTAAATTCAAACGGCTTCTTGAGGATTGAATGTTAGGGCAAAATCTGAGAAGAGATATAAATACAGAACTCGAGCATTTATAAAAGAGACGACGAAAAACGAGAATATTTACAAGTTCATTCATTGCTCTCTGTTTTCTGTATTTATTGTTTAGAAACATTATCTGTACTTAAGTGTTTATCAAAATCCGTTCATTAAGTGAACACATTTATTGAAATCCTCTACTGTTTGAGGTTGTTCTGAAAGCTTGGTGCTTTAGAACAGGGGTATTGCCTTACAGGTGGTAAGGGGGAGTGTTTAGAGAGATTCTAAAACTCTGTAAAGGTTGACAGGTGAACATGTGTTCGTAAAACCTGTGGTTAGTGGAACCCAACTGAGTGTTGGAGAACTGGACGTAGGCAGTGTTGGCCGAACCAGTATAAAGGCTGTGTTATTTTAATTATTCCTAGATTTTTAAATAGCATAATTCACCCCCCCTCTTGTGCGATTGCCACTTTCAATTGGTATCAGAGCGGGTCTTCTCTGTCCTTAAGATTCCAACGAATCCGAGAAGCAAAGATCTAAATGGCATCGCTTGAAAATATCCTTCCTGAAGGAAGCTCCATTAATAAGCCTCCTGGATTTGATGGGAAGCATTATACTTTCTGGAAGTTAAAAATGAAAATCTACATCAAAGCCAACGGGTACAAGTTCTGGAAAATTATTGAAGAAGGAGATATTGTTCCTAAAGATCCCATAGGCATCCCAAAGACTGAGGATGAATACACTGAGGAGGACATTGCTAATCTGGAGTTAAATAGCAAAGCAGTCCTCATGATACAAAGTGCTCTTAGTCAAACAGAGTTCTTTAGAGTGAGTCACCTTGACTCAGCTAAAGAAATGTGGGAAGCACTACAAATTGCTCATGAAGGGACTTCTGGAGTGAAAGATAGGCGTGTAGAAATGCTGGTGGAAGAGTTCCACAAGTTTGAAATGTCTGAGGGTGAGAAGATAAGAGATCTGGAGATCAGATTCACCCATCTCATCAATAATCTTGCTGCTCTGGGGAGAAAAATTACGGAGAAAGAGCAGGTCAACAAAATCCTGAAAGTCCTGAAGGGAGACTGGCTCATGAAAGTAACAGCCATTCAAGAAATGCAAGGAGAATCAACTAAATCCATCACTGTCCTGTTTGGCAGCCTTGCTGAGTATGAGCCTACCCTGATAGCTCAAAGGGAAACACAAGGAAATTCCAAGAAAAAGTCACTTGCTCTTGTTGCTTCAGAAAAGGATGAAATTGATAATGATGAAGAAGATCTTGATGAGGAGGACATAGCTCTTATGGCCAGAAAATTCAAAAAGTTCTTCAGAAGAAGAGAAAGATTTCAGAGGAGTGGCCCTAGCTTCAAAGACTCCCAGAAAGACAAAACTCCCGTATGTTTTGAATGCAAGAAGCCTGGTCACTTCAGAGCTGAGTGTCACAGCCTTCAAAGATTAAAGGAAAAGGAGAAAAAGAAGATCTATGGAAAGAAAAAGGCTTATGTGTCATCCATCTGGGGTGATAGTTCTGATGAAGAAGCTAGCGATAGTGAGGAATGCGCCAACCTCTGCCTTGTTGCCCAAGAAGAGCAAAGTGATTCTGAGGTATCTGACTCTGAACCTTCTTATTCTGAACTTCAAAGCTTATATGATGAAATGCACATAGAATTAATGAAACTAGCTAAAGAAGTAGTCAGATTAAGGAGAGAAAACAAAGATTTCCAGAAAAACCTCTCTTTACAAAAGGTTTCTTCCTCTCTAGCGATAGAAGAGGAGCTATCGCAAGCTCCTAGGCAAGAACTATCGATAGCTGAGCCTCTATCGATAACGATTCCTTCGATTTCTGAAAATTGTTCCAATTGTGAAAAATTATTGAAGGAAAAGGAAAAACTTTCGCATGTTTTAGAAAAATTTACAAAAGGCTTAGAAACTTTAAATGTGATTTTAAGTAATCAAAAAGTTTTTAGAGATAGAACAGGTATTGGCTATGAGCCTAAACAAAAGTTTTCAAAAAGATGGGTTGAACCAAAGGTGAAGTCATACATGAAATACTTTAGAAAATCTTCTGAAAATTCTTCACAATATAGTTTTTGCAATTATTGTAATAAGAAAGGTCATACCCAGTCCATCTGTAATCATAGAAAATATGGGATTAGTAGCTCTTACAAGTGGGTTCCTAAAGGAACTCGTGTGCCTAAAGTTTTTACAGACTTAGCGCAAAAGACTAACTTTAAAGGACCCAAGAATGTTTGGGTACCTAAATCTGTGTAGTTTGTGCAGGTATGTCTTAAAGCATCCAGTAAAGAGAAATGGTATATTGATAGTGGATGCTCAAGACACATGACTGGTGACAAGGACAAAATCAACAATTTGGTAATAAAAGATGGAGCTAAAGTTAGCTTTGGTGGGAACCAAAGTGGAAAAATCACTAGAGTGTGTGAAGTAGGTCAAGTCAAGGATGTCTACCTAGTGGATGGTCTTTGCCACAACCTACTGAGTGTTAGCCAAAGCACAGACCATGGTAACTGGGTAATTTTTGATTCAAATGAATGTCTTATTGTTGATAAGAATGATTTAGAAATAAATAAATCCAGTCTGAAGTATAAGATAAAAGGAAATAGAAATGGAAACTTATATACTCTGGATTTATGCCAACAACTTGAAGAAAAATGCTTTATTTCAAATGATGAAAATTGCTGGTTATGGCATAAAAGATTAGCTCATGTGAACTTTTCTCAGCTAGATAAATTAGTTAAGAAGGAGTTAGTCATAGGAATTCCCAGTTTTAAATCAAAGCATGATTTAATTTGTGAATCCTGTCAAAGAGGTAAACAAACAAAGTCCTCTTTTAAAATCAAGAAGACAGTCTCCACTAATAGGCCATTGGAACTAATTCACATGGATTTAGTTGGGCCAGCAAGAGTGAAAAGTCTAGGAGGAAGCCTATACACTCTTGTAGTTGTGGATGACTACTCAATATTTACCTGGACTATGTTTCTTTCCTCTAAGCATGAAACTTTTGATGCTTTTTGTGTACTTGCTAAGAAATTGCAGAATGAGAAAGGCACCAAGATCATAGCAATCAGGACTGATCATGAGGGAGAATTTGAGAACAAAGAGTTCATGGAGCTGTGTGATGAGAATGGAATTGATCATAACTTCTCTGCCCCTCGTACTCCTCAACAAAATGGTGTTGTGGAGAGAAAGAACAGAGTGCTCACAGAAATGGCTAGAAGCATGCTAAACGAGAAACAAGTGCCTCAAATATTTTGGGCAGATGCTATGAGTACAGCTTGCTACATTTCTAACAGAGCCTACATCAGAAAGGGGATGGAAAAGACTCCATATGAGCTCTACAAGGGAAGAAAGCCTAATATCAGTCACCTGAGGATTTTTGGATCAAAATGCTACATCCACAACAATGGAAAGGTAAATTTAGGTAAATTCGATCCTAAATCTGATATTGGCATATTCATTGGGTATTCAAATAGAAGTAGAGCATATAGAGTTTATAATAAAAGAACTCAGACTGTTGAAGAATCAGTACATGTAGTATTTGATGAAACTCCTCAAGAAAAACAACAATCTGTTGATGAGGATGAAGATTTTTCAGTTTTTAAAACAGCCTCTATCGATAGCACATCTGCCATCGATAGCAAATCCTGAAAACAATGTTGAAAATAATCAGGATAAAGCTGAAGATGATCTAAATGAAGCTAATGAGCCTCAATCTTCCATTAGACATCTTAAAAATCACCCTCCTGAACAGATTATTGGAGAAATTTCAAAAGGAGTTAAAACAAGAAGGCAACTTCAAAATGAAATGGAATTCTCTTGCTTTCTTTCTCAAATTGAACCAACTTGTATAGATGAAGCTCTTGTTGAATATGACTGGATAATAGCAATGCAAGAAGAACTAAATCAATTCAAAAGAAATCAAGTTTGGGATTTAGTACCAAGGCCGAGAAATCATCCTATTATCGGTACTAAATGGGTTTTCAAAAACAAACTTGATGAAGTTGGTCAAATTGTGAAAAATAAAGCCAGATTGGTTGCCAAGGGATATAACCAAGAAGAAGGCATAGATTATGAAGAAACTTTTGCTCCAGTTGCAAGACTTGAAGCAATAAGGATTCTTCTAGCTTTTGCATCCATCAAAAATTTTAAACTTTATCAAATGGATGTCAAGAGTGCTTTTCTTAATGGCTATATTAAAGAAGAGGTGTATGTAGAACAACCTCCTGGTTTTGAAGAAAAGTCTAAGCCTGATCATGTTTTCAAACTTAAAAAGGCTCTTCATGGTCTCAAACAAGCACCAAGAGCTTGGTATGAGAGACTTAGCGCTTTTCTGCTTGACAAAGGATTTTCTAGAGGAAAATCAGATACTACATTATTCATTATGCACAAAAGTAATCACATGCTTATAGTTCAAATTTATGGTGATGACATTATTTTTGGTGCAACTAATGAAACTCTTTGTGAAGATTTTGCTAAGACAATGCAGGGAGAATTTGAAATGTCCATGTTGGGAGAATTAACATTCTTCCTTGGTCTGCAAATAAAGCAAAAGAAGGATGGCATCTTCATTTCCCAAACCAAATATTGTAAAGAAATTCTAAACAAATTTGGGATGGATCTATCCAAAGAAGAGGACACTCCCATGAGTGCTTCTGCCAAGTTAGATGCAGATGCTCTCGGCAAAGTGAAAGCACTGGCTATCACCCAAGAGGGGGGGTGAATTGGGTGATAGAATAAAAAAAACTTAAAATTCTCTTTTATAAAATACTATGAAGGTAATCTTTAAAATCTCTTTCTGTTTACCACAGAGTATTTCAAAACTGTTAAATGCACAAGAGATATATATATAAAGTAGATATGCTGGAAACTAAGAGAGTTAAGGGAAGAGATAATGCACACAGAATTTATCCTGGTTCGGTCAACCCTGACCTACATCCAGTCCTCAGGCTCCACCTGAGATTTTCCACTATCTTGTTTAAATCAGGCACAAGAGAAGCCTCCCACAGGTTTTACGAACACAGGTTCACCTGTCAACCTTTTCAAAGTTTTAGAATCTTTCTAAGCACTCCCCCTTTCTACCCGTAAGGTTACAACCTTGTTCTTAAAGCACCAAGCTTTAGAACAACCTCAAACAATGGAGGATTTTATCAGAGTAATAAGTTCACTAAATGAACAGATTGTGATAATCACTGAAGTGCAGAATAATGTATGATGAAAATACATATTAGAGCTTCATAATCTGAACAATGTGTGCTCTAGCTCTTCTTTTCTAATGCGCTCAACTCATCATTTCCGGGCTCACTGATATATAACTAATATTCTGTGCAGAGCCTCTGTTTTCATTGCGTCATAGTTTCATCTCGTGTATGTGCGTCGTGTGTGTCCCCCCTATGCTCCAGATGTCTTCAAGTCTTTATATAGGGTATTATACTTTTCTGTCCGTTGGAGACTTGGAGAACTAGCCGTTTGAGTATTTCTTTCTTTTTCGTGCTTTGGCTAAGAGAGATGGAGACTCTGAGTAACGGTAACCTGCTGCTACCTACTCCTGTACTTGCTGTCAGCTTTTTCACTAGCGCTAGCTCCCTTTGCTATCGCTAGCTTGACAGTCTAAAATCTGCACTTTAGAAACGATGTATTAGCTCAGCACGTGTTGTGCTATCGATAGCTAACAAAGCTATCGCTAGCTTCATAGTGTAATTCCAGTACTTAGCTAAACAGATAATCATATAAAGCACAGCAGATGTTATCGCAAGCTTAGTCCATTAGCTCAATGATAAAGACAACATATCAGCTAAGGAATTTCATCAAGCATTCTCTATCGATAGACATGAGCATTATCGCTAGCATATTCTTTTAGTTCAATGTTCAACGTACTAGCTATGTCATCTCTATAAGCATTCTTCTATCGATAGCTAATCCCATTGGGGTTAGTCACTTGTTTGCTCATTAGCTTAAGGATACTGAGCTATCTGAATATTCTAAGTTATTTCAGGTATCCTGTTATCGATAGCAGCTTATGATATCGCTAGCTAACTATGTTAACTGATCTAACATTCTTTCCCTTTAGTATTTATTCATGTTATCAGAGGGAACTTAGCGATAGAGACAGAGTCTAGCGATAGGATCTATTCTTATTTGCTTAGGCTAGTTCAAATCATTCTATTAGCGATAGTGAAGATCTTAGCGATAGGGATATTGTTCTTTCAATGGATTACTGCTAAGTCTTCATTAGCTATTATCCTAAGCTTTTCATTTGATAGCGATAGGCTCTTAGCTTAGCGATAGAGAATCTGTTACCTATTAGATTTTACTTATTCATTGCTGAGGTAACCTACACTCTTTTACTTAGCCATTATGATTCTTATCTCAATTCATTCCAGACTAAGTTACATGCTCTTATGTATGCAATCTGAACCTATGGACATGTTATGTGATCATCTATACATGCTTTCAATCACAGTAAACATATAGTAAACATAGTCTAATAGATAGTAGGAGATAAACACTTTATACACACTTTTTGCTTCCTACTTTTAATTCTATATTTGACATCATCAAAACTAAGCATATCCAACACAAAGAAGTAAATCAATCACATTATAGAGGAATCATCGGTTCTTTACTATATTTAACTGCTAGTAGACCTGACATCCAATTTAGTGTAGGAGTGTGCGCTAGATATCAAGCAAATCCTAAAGAATCTCATTTAACAAATGTAAAAAGGATTTTGCGTTATTTACAAGGGACTCAAGAGCTTGGGCTGTGGTATCCCAAGGGAACTCAAGAGTACCTTCTTGCTTATACTGACTCTGACCATGCAGGCTACAAATCAGATAGAAAAAGCACAAGTGGTCAATGTCAATTCCTTGGTAACTGTTTAATCACTTGGGCCAGCAAGAAACAAAATTGCGTTTCTCTTTCATCCACAGAGGCAGAATACATTGCAGCAGCAAGTTGTTGTACTCAAGTCTTATGGCTTAGGCAGCATCTAAGAGATCTGGGTTTGAATTTTTTGAAAGTACCCATTCTCTGTGACAACACCAGCACAATAAGCTTGGCCAAAAATCCAGTTCAACATTCCAGAACCAAGCATATTGATGTGAGACATCACTTCTTGAGAGATCACATTCAGAAGAAGGATGTCAAGGTGGAATTTATATCAACTCATCTGCAACTTGCTGATATATTCACCAAGCCTCTTGAGCCTGATCAATTTCTTTATATCAGAAGAGACCTAGGAATGGTAAATCCAAATGAATTGTGAATACTATTATAAATTCTTGATTTATTCTCTTAATTATTCATATGAATTATATTGCTAACTTAGGCATCGGAGTGCCACATCTTAAGTTTTGCAGGTCTGACCAATCGATAGTGAATTTCACTATCGCTAGTATATGCAGAACAAGAGCTAAGGTTGAGCTAAGATTGTCATCGCTAGTCTAAAGAGTCATCGATAGCAAAGTCAGCTATCGATAGGTAAAACTTGGAAGGAGTAAAGTGAAAAGCTAAGTCACTTACTCAGCGTGGAATCATGCCTGCTAGCAATAGCTGCTCATATTAGCGATAGCAAATCACTTGACAATCTCAGAATGCGAAACGTCAGCGAATATTATATTATTTATGGTAATTCCTTAACTCTATAAAAGCAGGTCATTTACATCTTGCATTCATTTCTTACCCTGAGAGTCTCTTCATCTTCTTAAATCCCTCTGAAATCTCGAGCCTTCCTTCTCTCAAAACCCTAATCCCAGAAATGGGCAGAGCCAAGATTCCAAAAATGAGTAGTACTAAGGAAACCTCTAGCGCTAAACCCTTTTCTCAATCAGCTAGCAAGTGTTCCAAAATCCAGAAAGCTGTGTCATTCTCCAAAGAAATCATTAAATCCGATATCCAGCGTCAAAAGTACGTCTCATTTGCTTTAATCCTTTCAAAACAATCCTTTAAAGTTCAAATCGCCCTCCTCACACATGGAAAAACCCTAGCCAGGGTGATCAACCCTCTTGAGGAAGACGAAGCGACTCCTGTCCAAGATTATTCTGCTGATCTTCGTATCGGTTCAGGGATACTATTCGTCCAGGGTTTCGGGGGTTAAATCATTTCTCTCCAACAAATGATGACAAAAAGGAGGAGAAATGGTTCAAGCAAAGTCTATTGTTAGGAAGATCGAGTCAAAAGCCTACTTCCTGAAACCTCCCTTATCTGCATCAAGCATTAATAGATAGATTATGTTTTTAAGCGTTTCTTTTTGCAAGATGTACTATGTTCTGAATATGCCTAAATCAAATGTTCTGTACAAGATTTATTGTTATTCAAGTTCTGATATGTGAGCCTTGAAATATGTTTATGCTGATAAAAATGATTAAGTTCTGAACTTGCTTTTGTATATTTACTTATGTTTTGTCATCATCAAAAAGGGGGAGAATGTTAGAAATCTTAAGTTTTTATGAAGACTAACCCTGAGAAAACATAAGTGAAAGTTGCCTCTGAATTGAACGTGTAAAATATGCCAGGTAACAGATCATCTTAGCAAGATCAATAAAGAATGAATATCTCTATCGCTAAGTGAATTTCAATAGCTGATAGTCGGAAAAGAATAGCAAGTGAAGACTTAGCAATAATAAGGCTGATATCAAATCTCTAAGTCATTCTCTATCGATAAAGAAAGAATCCATCGCTAGAAGCTCTTTGATAACTCAGCTAGCAGAAAAATAAACCAAGTCCATGAGCAAGCAAATGACTAGCGATAATAGGTTAAGCTATCGATAGCAAAAGGGCTTCAGATAATAAATCATTCAGATAGCTAATGCCTCAGTGCAAATGAGTCAAATGAGCTAACATGATTCTAGCGCTATCATGCTTGTCTAAAAATAATAGGATTTCTGGAAATATCTCTGAATGCTCAGATAATAGTATCCTTAAAATTAATAGCGATAATGGATTAAGCTTGCGATAGCGTCTTCTGTGAAATATATGATTATTTTGTTAGCTAACAGCTTAAGTGCAGAATTCACTCTATGAGATTAGCGATAGCATATCAAGCTAGCGCTAATGAAAAAGCTGCCAGAAAGTACAACTTGTACGGATGCACAGAACATTGAGTCTATCTCTCTCCTAGCTCACCCTACGCAAAAAGTAGTTGAAGCTAGAGCAGAGAGTTAAGCCCGATGAAGAAGCTGCATTAAATGCCAACGGCTATGAGCTCCCAACGACTAAATTCAAACGGCTTCTTGAGGATTGAATGTTAGGGCAAAATCTGAGAAGAGATCTAAATACAGAACTCGAGCATTTATAAAAGAGACGACGAAAAACGAGAATATTTACAAGTTCATTCATTGCTCTCTGTTTTCTGTATTTATTGTTTAGAAACATTATCTGTACTTAAGTGTTTATCAAAATCCGTTCATTAAGTGAACACATTTATTGAAATCCTCTACTGTTTGAGGTTGTTCTGAAAGCTTAGTACTTTAAAACAGGGGTATTGCCTTACAGGTGGTAAGGGGGAGTGTTTAGAGAGATTCTAAAACTCTGTAAAGGTTTACAGGTGAACCTGTGTTCGTAAAACCTGTGGTTAGTGGAACCCAACTGAGTGTTGGAGAACTGGATGTAGGCAGTGTTGGCCGAACTAGTATAAAGGCTGTGTTATTTTAATTATTCCTAGATTTTTAAATAGCATAATTCATCCCCCCTCTTGTGCGATTGCCACTTTCACTCTTCGGGCGTACATTAGTAGCGGTTACTTTCAATATAACAACTACAAAAGTCGCGCCCTTTGGCGGGAACATTAGTGGCGTTAATTTAGTAGCGGTTTGGAAACCAAAACCGCGAGTAAATGGAAGGTCATGATTTAGTGGCGCTTTTGTTTAAAATTAGTAGCGGTTATAGTAAAAAAGCCACTGATTGAACGGACGCATTAAATGAAGTGTGGTATTAGCGGCATTTTTTTTAAGTTAGTAGCAGTTTTATTTGAGAACCGCCACTAACGAAACGGACGCATTTATTGCTGGGGCGGATTAGTGACGGTTTTTGGTTTATAACCGCTACTAAATACAAGTACTATTTAACCTCCTTAGTTTCATTCTTAAATGAACGAGGAATTTGGTGAAAAAGACGTTCGCACGTTCATTATTTGGTTTTTTCGAAAATTAGAAGGAAATTCATATTTTCAGACACGAGTTTAGGCACCAATCGTGGCAGGGAAGAACGATTGTGGTAGAGGAAAGAGGCCTATAACTATTGAGGAGGAGGAGCAAGAGCGATAACGCCAAAATCAACTGAGAGAGGAGGGGCGTATAGAATCGGAGTGGGAACGTATACAGTGATAACTAATTCCCGAGCATATCATCAACGAGTTCTATAATGAGAACTATGCTCAGATTCCGGATTTGGACGACTTTGAACAATGGTTGCGTGATGAGGACACTGAGGAGGCTAGTGGGGGTGCTAGCAGACGGTCCACTGGAAGGACAACTGGATACAATGTACAAGTGCAGGGTAAGGGAATTAAATTTTTTGTCGTTTTTATGAGATAATTCGAATTTTTACTTGGGTTTAACAGTATTTTTAAATTGTACAGACCCTTCTGGTAGTACCACGAGGAGGACTCTGGGTGTGTAAGATGCGTACAACCTTCCGACCGACCACAGGGTGAAGGTTGACTGGAACCTGTTCACCCTTCAACCTAAAGGGATGGGGGGTCAACTGTTTGGTAGGTTCTGCGTGAATGTTGGCCAGAATTACCAGCGCTTCCCGATTGACGCTTTGGACTAGAGGAAGGTTAATGCAGGAGCGAAGGATTTTGCGTGAAGGAAAATCGTTAAGGTCGGTTTAATTGAGTTATAGTTTATCTATTATTTATTATTTTAGGAATATGATTTTCTTAAATAATATGAATTCTATTTATTATTTATTATTATTGAAATATTATTGTAATTGTAAGAACATTATTTGTTCAATGATCTTTTTCATATTTTACAGAAGAACTTTGATGTGCGAGACATGTCAAAGGTTTTGGATAAGGGAAGATGGGTGACAGTTGGAAGAACAAGAGGTTGGAATTGTTCAACAAAAGGGATGCCGGTGGGAGCAGGCCGATTCAGGAGTTGATAGATGATGTCCCTGGTGGAGTCCCTCAGGATGCCTGGGAGAAATATGTCCGTTGGAGGAGGGGAGACTTAGGAAATGTATATTTAATAATTTAATTATTAAGGTATTCATCATTATTAAGAAATATTTTTTATTTATAATCATGATTAAAAAAAATTTTATGTTCACAGAAGAGATTGCAGCAAGGCGTTTACAGCCGATCACATCAGAAGGTTCATCATATGGCTGGCACGAAGCCTTTTTCCGTCGGGTACGAAGAGATGATATGAAACAATAAACCTTTCTTGTTTAATTGATATTTATTTTTAATTTATATTTATTTAATTGTATATAATAATAAATTATTCAATAATTTCAGGAGGACGAAGCTTTGCAGAAAGGGAAGAATGCTACGTACGGCCTTTTCTACCGTCAGAAACACAAGCACCATGAAGGGAGTGCAACATCCAGAGAGGCTGAGGAGCAGATTGTAAGAATTTTATTACTTTTATTTAGGTTTATCACATTTTTTATAACAATTATATTTGTAGAAAAGTCTAATATATGTTCTATGTTCAGGCTAGAATTAAAGAAGTAGAGAGAGAGCTTCAGGAGTCGCAGGGGGATAATATAGACCCCACTGCCTCACTCAGGGCCGCCCTTGGGACCAGTGAGCACCCTGGCCATGTGCGCGGGATGGGTTTCGGAGCCCGACCGTCAATGGTGTATGGCCGGACTATGTTGACAAACACTGCCCAGTCTTTTAGCGGAGTTTGAGGCTCGGATGAGGGAACTGTTGACTCAGGAGATTACAGATCAGGTGTACGATAGATTGGAGTCCTGGGTGGAAAGTACCAATAGTGCACTCGACCGGATAATTCAGAGGGTGGACCCAGGCGGACCTCCTATACGTGTACTAGGACTACCACCACGTCCACCAAGACCAACGCGCAACCGTTCTCCAGGATCCTAGTCAGAGGTCAATCAGCCAGATGGTGGTTAGCCGGATGACACTCAGCCAGATGTGTAGTTATAGGGTTTTTTTATTAATTGAACGTTTGTAATTTCAGGACTGTTGCATCTTTTTGTTTAGTTGTGAAACTTGTGTTTTATTTTGGCTACAATTGCAGAAATTTCTAAATTTTTTGTTGTGATATCATTTATTTATATTTGAAGTTATTTTATATGTAAATGTGATTTTTATAAAAAGAAAACATATATAAATGCGATTGAGTGGGACCGCTACTCTCATATATTTTATAAATGCGATTTTTATAAAAAAACGAATATACTTATTTAGTAGCAGTTTCATATTAATTTTAGTAGCGGTTATAATCCGCCACTAATTGTCAGTGCTTTTAGTGGCGGTTCAAAATAGCTACTAAAAGCAATTGACTCAATTAGCGGAGTTTATAAACCGCCACTAATTGTCAGTGCTTTTAGTGGCGGTTCAAAATAGCTACTAAAAGCAATTGACTCAATTAGCGGTGTTTATAAACCGCCACTAAAAGCACTGCACTGAATTAGCTTATATACGCTCCAGCATATTCATTTCATTTCACATTTCCATCAAACTTCAATCCTTCCATTCTTTGATATCTTCTCTCATATAATGGATAGCTCTTGGATCAATTTGCCACGTACGTCCTCCCGCTATTTGGTCGGTTTGAACCATTTTTTAGATTTTACTTTCGACCGCTCAAGTGTCAACAATAATATTCTTTGTCCTTGTCCAAAATGTAAATTCAAGAAGTGGCATCCAAGAGATGTTGTGTTTGACCATCTTATAGTGAAACAATTCCCATCCAATTACACTTTCTGGGGGATTCATGGGGAGAACGATGATGATGATGATGGTGAACGAGCTGCTGCAACGTCTCAGGTTGGATTAATGCAGGTCGCCGATCACGAAGATCATGTAGATCTAATCGACGATGTCGTGCGTGATGCTTTCGGTGCGCAACGTGACAACATCGTTACTAAAGAAGGCGTTGATGGACCACTGCTAGATTTTTTCCGAAACGATGCCGCTAGGAATTTTTTCGACCTTATGACGGAAGCTGATAAGCCATTGTTTCCAGGTTCTACTAAAAACTTTGAACTTTCATTTATAGTTAGTTAAATCATCTTTTTTACACTAAAATATTGTTTACTCAGGGCGCAATAAATACTCTAAGCTTTCATTTCTGGTCAAACTCTATCACATCAAGTGCTTGTGTGGCTTTAGTGATAAGGGAATGTCAATGGTGTTATAATTATTAGGAGATGTATTTTCTCAGGCAGAAATCCCACCTTCATTCTACGAAGTGAAGAAGGCAATCAATAAGTTGGGATTGAACTACACCGAAATTCATGCATGTTCGAATGATTGTATGCTGTATTGGGGAGACGACGCTGAGTAAGATAGATGTAAGCGGTGTAACGCGTCTCGGTACAAACAGGAAAAGAGGGGTCGATGGGTAACCAAGAAGCCTGCAAATATTCTTAGATATTTTCCATTGACTCCAAGACTTCAGAGGTTGTATACTTCATCTAAAACTGCTGAGCACATGCAGTGGCATTCATCAGAGGCCAACGTGGATGAGAAGTTGAGACATCCTAGGGATGCTAAGGCTTGGAAAGCATTTGATGCTGAATTCCCGGAATTTGCTGCGGACCCAAGAAATGTCTGCCTAGCTCTCGCATCAGATGGTTTCAATCCATTCGGGAATCTTAGCACTACGTACAGTATATGGCCTGTTGTATTGATACCGTACAACTTGCCCCCTTGGATGTGTATGAAACAAAGCTCATTCATTCTTTCGATGATTATTCCGGGGAAAAGAGCTCCTAGAAATGATATAGATGTCTACCTTCAACTGTTGATTCAAGAGTTGAAGGAACTGTGGAGCAACGGAGTTGAGACGTTTGACGCTTACAGTAAGACGCTATCACATTCCGTGCGTCTTTGATGTGGACAGTTAGCGATTTCCCTGGACTTGGCACATTGTCTGGTTAGAACGTTAATACGGGGTTAGCTTGTCCTAACTGTAACTTTGATCAAGACTCTGTTTGCCTTCCCCACAGTCGTAAGTGGTGCTTTATGGGTCACCGACGGTTCCTTCCTTGAGGTCACATGTTCAGGTTGCAGAAAATTAGATTCAACGGATCACAAGAAATGAGAGATCCACCTGTGTTGTTGTCTGGCGTAGATGTTCTTCAACAGCTTAAAGATGTCAACGTACAATTCGGGAAGCAAGTTGATGTTCAGCCCGGTGGTAGAAGGCCTCACGGCCAGTCCCATGAGGATAACGTGCAGCAGTGGAGAAAGAGGAGCATTTTCTTGCAGCTCCCTTATTGGAAATCTAATAAGCTTCATCATTGTCTGGATGTCATGCACATCGAGAAAAATGTGTGTGACAATGTTTTGTACATGTTGCTGAACTAGTCCGGAAAGTCCAAGGACCATCTGCAAGCAAGGAAAGATCTCATGGTGATGGGAATACGTCATGACGCCTGGCCAGATGAGAATGATAAGTTTTCCCCAGCCTCATTCATACTCACAAGAGTCAACAAAGAAGTCTTCCTCTCCACACTTAAGGACATTAAGGTTCTTGATAGTTATTCAAGCAACATCTCAAGATGTATCGACATGCATGCTAAGAAGATTGTCGGGTTGAAAAGCCATGACTGCCATGTTTTGCTCCAGTAATTCCTACCTCTGGCAATTAGAAGCACACTGCCCCCGAAGGTGTCAAATGTTTTGGTTCAACTCAGTTCTTTCTACCTAAGATTGTGTGCAAAGGTTTTGGACGCAACAGAGTTGGATCAATTGCAAGAGAAAATAATTCTAACGCTCTATCATATGGAGATGATATATCCTCCGTCTTTTTTCACTATGATGGTCCATCTCACTGTCCACCTCGTTCAAGATGCAAAGATGGGTGGCCTTGTTCAATACCGTTGGATGTATCCCATAGAGAGGTAAGTTGATTAATTACTCCGTACAGTAATTTCATGATTTTTGTTTTAGTAATCTGATTGTAAATGCAATTACATATACCTAGGAAATTGAAGTCGTACGTCAGGAATAAAGCATCTCCAGAGAGTTCAGTAGCAGAGGGTTACATTGGTAAAGAGGTGTTAACATATTGTTCGCGGTATTTTGATGACATGGAGACGTCGTTCAACCACCCTCATTACATCGATAACAGTCCCACTAATGTCCACTCACCTTCTAACACATTATTCCCACCCGTCGGAAAGCCAATTGGAGAAAATCAGTATTACAAGCACACTCCTATTGAGAGGTTGCAAGCACACAGACATGTCTTGACAAATTGCCCTCAAGTAGAGACCTACATTCAGTAAGAATGATAACACTATGCATACGCATCGTATTACACTATGCACACGCATCGTATTATTTTATATACAAACCACGAAATTTTCTGATTCGTTGTTTTGAATTTAAGGGATTTCCGGCGTTATGTTAAACACCAGCTTCGTAGCCGCACAAGGTTGTCTACTAAAGTAGATAAAAAGGTCCATCGTGAGTTTTCAGATTGGTTTAAACGCAGAATACTCAACGACAACAATCCCTATCCGCCTGATATGATAAATCTAGCAACTGGTCCGCTCAACCATGTTAGGAGATATACGGCATACAACGTCAACTGTTTTAAGTTCTGCACCGTTGCACGGGATGAAGGTTCCCTCACCCAAAATTCTGGAGTGTTTGGCACATTTGGTACAAGGAGTTATGCCAGCTCATGTGATACTGACATGCAATTTGAAGGCGTATCATATTATGGGAAGCTCGTTGATATCATCGAGCTAAACTATCAAGGCCATTTCACCGTGCCTCTCTTCAACTGCATGTGGGTGGACACCAGAACTTCTCGAGGCATTACGGTCGATAGCTTGGGCATCATATCTATCAATTTCTCAATACTCATTCACACAGGGGAAGTACCAGATGACGAGCCGTATATTTTTGTCTCACAAGCGCAGCAAGTTTACTATGTGCAAGATCAGAAACACAAAGATTGGCACATAGTGATTCATATGAAGCCCCGAGACCTCTACAAAATGGGTGAGGAAGATGATATGGAACTAGACAGCCAGCATTTTGAACCTGAAAACTTCGATAACCTCATTCCGGAAGAAGACGGGCATTTACCAGTAGTTAGGTGAGTTTGCTCACTACAAAGTTATTATACAATTTTCCACATATTTTATTATCAGAAATTGATATAGGTCTTTATTTTCTTCTTAGGGGGGAGCAAGAAGATGATTGAAGCGACAATTTATTTTTATTTTGTAGCATTTTACATAACGGTGTGTATGAAACATTAATATATGTCTTTTTTAATGAATATACATACATTTCTTTTATCAATTTTTTTTTCAAATTCAAAAATTTAGTAGTGGTTTTAAACCGCTACTATAGGTACGCTACTTTTTGTAGCGGTTCATAACCGCTACTACGTTACATAAACCGCTACTAATTAGCGCCTCCAGCGTCTATAAATACCCACCACTCTACCATTATTACGTTCACCCTCTGCTCATTTCCTTCCTTCCTTCCTTCCTTCATTCTTTCCTCCCATCCGACCTTGTCTTCCTTCATCTTCTTCTCCCTATCAATTTTGTTAAAATTTTTCATGTTGTAGTTATAATTTTTTTATTTAATGTTTTATTGTTGTATATACTAATTTGTCTTTTAATTTTTCTTTCAGGTTTACACTATCGGATTCTTTTTTTTGTTTATAGTTAAATTGGTTTTTGTTGTTGTAGTAATTTGTTTTTGTGGTGTTAATTATTAATTCGATGTATTCTTTTATATGTTTCTGAGCTAAAAAACCTTCTTAATTATATATTTCAAGTTGTTGCTTAAAAATAGTTGAGAATTTAAATTGGCAGTGTTGAATTTTTTTTATTTTGTTTAAAATTAGTAGCGGTTAGTCAACCGTTACTAAGGGTTGATACTTTTAGCAGCGGTTGTAAACCGCTACTAAAACCATCGGAGCGTTACTAGCGATTTGTAACCGCTACTAAACTTCCGTGGAATTAATAGCGGTTATAAACCGCCGCTAATATATAAAATTACAGTTTTTTGCTTTCCTGCACATTAGTAGTGGTTTTCGTTAACCGCCGCTAATGTACAAACAAAAGTGAAAATTTCATTTGTTGTTTAGTAGCGGCTTTTTTACCGCTACTGATTCAGTAGCGGTGTTGACCGATGTAGCAACGGTTTCATAAAACCGCGGCTAAATGTTTGCCACGGGTGTTTTACTAGCGGTAATGATAACCGTCAGTAAATACTTAGTAGTGGTTATAATCGCTACTATTTAACATTTTTAACTGCTACTAAATGCCTCCTTTTTTGTAGTGCTTGACGATTTCAATGTTATGAGTAAATTTGCTACAATTTGGATACATTGGGGTAAAAATGCTCCTCTTGTTATTTCCAAATACTCAGCACTCTTTTGCAGTAAGTTCGAGGATAGAAATGGATACCCAACCAATTATGTCATTTTAAATGGAAAAAATAAACTTATGGAAACTTCCATAACTTTATTTCTCATTTAGCATTGAGTACTATAGTGATTAATAAGTAGGATAAGCTTATAGATAACAAAAAGTATGTCATTCACATGTGGCAAAAGCTGATATACAAGACATTTTAGTTGATTGTACAAGTGGTATAAGCTGATAAACAACAAAAATTAGGTGATTAACAAGTGCAATAAGTTCATGAACAACAAAAATTCAGTGATTGACATGTGGGATAAGCATACAAACAACCAAATAAGGTGATTAACAAGGAAAGCTTACGAAGAAATATGTGATTAAAAAGTGGAATAAGCTCACAAATAGTAGTTTCCTCATTAATTATGGTGTGAATTGGGAACTTAAGTTTATTACATATATGTTTTTATCTCACCATAAGATTAAAACATCACGTGGCTTGATGGCCATAATACTTTGGTGAGTCAAGGGCTCGAAACCCCCTTCGCCACCTAAGGGAATTACCCTACATTGCCATGAAAAGCCATCAACTATTGGCGACAGGCTCTGGTGGGCGGCCACCATAGCTTAGTAGGTGGTGCTTTTTATAAAAGAAATTAGGAAATGTCACTTTGGTCATTTACCAGTAAAACACAATCTCATTTTTATCCTTCGGTCCTTCACCGAAAATTCACATTTGGGGGGGGGGGTTGATTTGAAGTTAAAATACTATAATGGTTCTTAACTGTAAATTTCTCTTTGTTTCACATTGAAGGGAATTTATATTTTATAATGGAGTAAGGGAATTTTCAGTTTTTATTGTATCTGCTATTTTAAGAGCAGAATTATAATTTGTAATTGTAATAGCTGAGGTTTATTATAAGGTAGTACACAAAGCTTCTTACATATGTTCCCATTTTGTTAAGGATTTGAAAATTTTCTTGCTTTAATTATATTCAATGCATATTGAAGTAGAAAGAATTTTCAAGTCATTACAAATCAAACTAGGTTCCTTAATCACATGATGTTGAAACTAAAAGCGAGCGCATGAGATTATTTGAGGCCAAACATATCCAATAATTCCTCTTCTACTTTTTGTGGCATCTTTATGACAATAAGATTGCGATTCCATAAAGTTTCAATATATGTAATGACCCGGGAACTTCATGAGACTATGCCCTCTGTAGTCCCTGGACCATGTACTCTATCTTTGGCTTTCATTGCCTGAAAGAAAATGTTGAGTTTAGAGAGGGAGTAAGTAAGGACAATAAAAAATAATAAAGATGAAACAAAATCAATGACAAATTAAAGTTCACCTCTTGGTCCCAATCAGTCCGGATAGTTATTATTAATAAGGATAACACCTGAACAAGGAGGGCAAGTATGATCCCCAACCAAAGTCCCTACACCATATTTAAGTTGAAGCAAATATAAAACAAGAAATCAGACTATGGCATTATTTTTCACTAGAAAAAATAAAATAAAATTTAGATTGAACTTGAGACCACAAAATTGGAAGTATTTTTAATTTGGTATGGATTTATTCATTTCGACATATCTAAAAATTGGACCGGTCATTGCAGCAATGGAGACAAAAGCAAGAAAATGACCAAAGTTAATGTGGTGAAAAAGAAAGTTTTTCACCTTGCCACCAATGTGCAAGACAAAAGCAAGTAAGATAGCTGATGGAATCCCAACTAGATAATATGACCCAAGATTGACAAAAGCTCCAATTTTCTGCCAACCACATCCTCTTGCCGTGCCTATAAATAATGCATATTAAAATTAAACTTAAAATTTTTTTAGAATAAGCCTCACTAAACACATAAAAGAATTAAGGAAGAAGAACCTGAAAGAACACATTGGAGTCCATCCAGAAAGTTGGAAACTGCCAAAATTGGCATCATAGCTGCAACAAACTTAACTACTACTTGTTCGTTACTATAAGCCTTTCCCCAAATATTGCGTATTAGTATTAGCACTGTTCCAACTAAGATGCCTTCCAGAATAGCCGTTACTAGGACAACACACACTGCTAATCGAGCAGCAAGTGGATTACCAACTCCTAGTTCATTTGAGACACGAGTGCTGCAAATAATAACATTAAATCCTTAACAGGTGCGTGTTACTTTAACCTTTAACCTAAAATCTCTAGAAGTTTCTGAAAGAATTAAGCCCAAAAAGCTAGATGTTAGAATCGGGAAACACAAGGCCTTATAAAACAATTCTAAAACATCATAATAACTTGTTATGCATTCACCTTACAGCTCCACTAAGACCAAAGGGAATCATCCATACAACTGATGCTGTGTTAAGGCTGTTGATCCAAACATTAACCATGTCGTGTCAGGTATGATGCATAGGAATGGTGATCGAGTTTACAAATTCGAGATGAAGCATACCAGATAAAGAGTACTGATGTTTCCAACTTTGGATTTGGAAGCAAACCAGACAAGAGAACCATCATTTCAAATGACCACATTTCCAAGCTGTGAATAATGATGAAATGTTAATCAAACAAAAATATACTAAATTAAAGATTTCACATTACAAAAATCATAAGAAAATGAAAATTACCAAACCATAACAGCTGAAGGAATGGCAAGTCTCAAAAAAGTGGGGATGTTATTCAGAGCCTCTTTTGAAAAGCCTGACCAAGCTTTAGCGCATGACGGAGAAAACTTCACATATAATGATAGTATCAGAACATTTACCCAATAAGATATTGAATTAGCCAAGGTAGCTCCTTTACTCCCTAGTCCAGATTTGAACACCATAATGTAACATATAGGAATATGTAGTAAAGTGGTAACTCCATAACTGAACATCATTGGAAACACGATACTTTGTGTTTGTAAGAATTTATTGAGGCATTGCAGAAGACCATAGGCAAAAAGACATGGAATCATGAATTGAGCATATTGTCCTGCTTCTGTAGATATTTCAGGATCTTGTCCCAAGGCAATTAGAATGGGCTTTGTGTTGGCCCAAATGACGGCAAGTGGGATGCTAACAATCATGAGAACTAGCATGGCTCTTTGCATATGTATCCCCAACAAGGTGTGCTGCTTTGCTCCAAATGACTGGCCACATAGGGTATCCAATGCACATGACATTCCTAGCTATTTTTTTTTTGAATAAAGCTAGATGACATTAACTTTCAAAAAACAATTACAACAAGTTGCCTCCAATAGGAGGTCATCTATCCTTCATCAATACCCGCCTGATAAAGCTTAGGTGGTTGTTGATCAAAGATAGCAAAAGTACCATCTATACTATGTGAAAGCTTCGCTAATCTGTCCGCTACATGAGTGTGTTCCCTACAGACGTGTAAAGTCTTAACTATCCAACCCCTATGCATAAGCATTCTAGCATCACAAACTATATCAAAGAAGGGATGAGACTCCTCACACCCTCTCATCAGAAGATTAATGGCTTCTATACAATCCGACAATAGAACAATATTCCTATAACCCTTTGACCAACACAAAGTGAGGCCCTGAATGAGGCCTAAGAGTTCCGCAATCACAGCGGGCACATTCGTCAACTTGCAACAGAAGCCCACAACCCAAACTCCATCATGATTCTGAACGACCCCTCCACATCCACTTCTACCATCTTCCAAGACTGAACCATCCACAATCATTTGAATACACCCTTCGCCACTACTGGTAACATCATTTGTCACGGGTAACCGGTTAGTCCCAAGTGAGGAGTGCTTCATCATGTCCTGATCTGCACAAGCTCTAAAGAAGCTTTGTACTGGTTTGCAAACACCACCCTCTGTGGGACCCCCAAAGAGCCTACTACACCGATTGGTCCAAATATCCCAGCATACATAACCAAAAAGAACAGACCACGAAACCTTCTTTGTGAAATCTAATCCCACCTCATGAGAGAGGTTCCATTTGACCCATTCCTCACCTTGTAAACCGCAGAACGTGTGTACTTTGCTTGGCTTGATAATTGCATCCCAACACTGCTTAGCATTTGGGCAGTCACGGAGCAGGTGCATCACATCCTCCTCAGCTTGACAACCAAAAGGACACAACGCAGATGGTGCTAGACCTCTCCTTGCTCTGAGCTGCATCGTGTGAATTCGCCCATGGATTACCAGCCACATGAAGGACTTAATCTTTTCTGGGGCATGCCATCTCCATAAACGCCTCCATATGTTCTCCTCCCTCCTAGCTGTACCTGTAAAAAGAAAGTGATAGGCAGACTTAACAGAAAAACAACCATCAGTGGATGGCTTCCAGTAGAATTTATCCTCTCCTCTCTCCTCACAAGGGGGGTGAGCACTAACAATCCGATCAATGATATGGGGATGAAACCATATGGCCAGCTTATTTATGTCCCATTCTCCATTTCTATTGACATAGTCACTCACTTTCTCAGTGTGATCAATAAGGCTCTCGTATCCAGGAATCAAATCAATCAGTGGTGAATTAATCTGAGACCGACTCTCCCACCAAAAAGAAGTGGCTCTCCCATTTCCAATTTTCCTCCCCATTCCACAAAGAAACTTCTGCCACACAGCACAAATGCCTTTCCAAGTAAGGGAGGGATTACTTCTCTTGCTAACAAAAGGAACATCCTGATCTCCACATTTGTATTTTGCCCTAAGCACTTGGACCCATAACGCATCCTTCCTGTTAATCAAGCCCCAACAAAGTTTCATAATGAAAGCTTTATTTTGCTTCCTTAAGTTTTTTATGCCCAACCCCCCAGTCTGCTTATCTTGTAGGACTTGATCCCACGAGAGTAGGTGAAGCTTCCTCCCTTCTTCGCTATCACCCCATAGAAAGCTCCTACTATGCTTCTCTAAATCCTTGATAACTCCTTTAAGGAGCAGCATAGTCTGCATATAATACGTTGGAAGAGCAGAGAGCACAGATTTAATTAGGGTACACCTCCCAGCTAGATTCAAGCAACCTTTCTTCCAACCTGACAGCCTTTTCTTTGTTTTCTCCAGGATTGGGGCATATGTACCATAGGAGGCTCTCTTATGAAGCAAAGGAATCCCTAAGTATTTTCCCAAGTCACCTGTAAGGCCCACACCCATTCGATTACTCAGATCTAACATCCTTGAAGCATGCACATTCTTGGAGAAAAAGATCTTTGTTTTTTCTTTGTTCATCTTTTGACCGGAGCTCCCACAAAATAACTCCAAACAATTCAGCATGGTATCTACCTGAGAGCTAGCTGCTTCCCCAAACAGGATCAAGTCGTCAGCAAAGAAGAGGTGAGAGATTTTCGGGCCTCTCCTATTAAGGCGAATTGGGGACCAGTCACCCCCTTCAATAGCATCTTGGATCACTTGGTTAAGTCTTTCCATACAAAGGGTAAAGATATATGGAGACATAGGGTCCCCCTGTCGGAGCCCCCTTGTGGGCCTGAAAGCTTCGGTTTGCTCTCCATTCCAAAGCACACGGAGAGAAGAAGTTGTTATACAAGACATGACAAGATTACACATCTTCTCACTAAAACCAATCAATTCAAGGGTCTCTCGGATGAAACGCCATTCAAGTCTGTCATAAGCTTTCTCAAGATCAACTTTTACAGCTAGCCATCCTGTGTTGCCCTTCTTTTTCTTCATTGAATGAATTACCTCTTGTGCCACTATAATGTTATCACCACTCTGCCTTCCCGGAATAAAACTGCATTGATGGGGGCCTACCAGCTTGCTCATAACTGTTCTGAGGCGTCTGCTAATGATTTTCGTCACCACTTTGTAACTCACATTACATAAGGAGATTGGTCTGAAATCCTTAAGAAACTCTGGTTGATTTGTCTTTGGGATGAGAGCAATATTGGTATCATTTATTTCCCCAATCCCACTAGGATCTTCAAAGATACGCTTCACCATCTCACAAACTGAGTTCCCAATGACATGCCACATCTCATGGTAGAAGAATGCTTGTAAACCATCTGGACCCGGTGCTTTAAATGCTCCAAGATCAAACACTGCTTGCTTAATTTCCTCACATGTCACCTCAGTCGATAAGAAATTATTTTCTACAGCTGTTAGAGGAGGAAATCCACGACGAGTTCGACACTGCCTACCCAAAGCCAAGTCACTTCGGAAAAGATCTTTGTAAAAATCCATAGCCATTTGTTTCAACTCTGTTTGATTGAAAATCCATTCCCCTTCCGAGTTTCTGATCCCTTCAATCTGATTTCGCCTTCTTCGGATAATCGCAGCAGAGTGGAAGAATTTACTATTCCTATCCCCCCACTTCAGCCAATTGCACCGAGATTTCTGGTACCAAAGGAGCTCTTCCTGTGCCAACACTTTGTTATATTCATTCCATAACTCCTTTTCGATTTGACATAGGTGGTTGCTATCTCGTCTTGATCTAGCTCGCTCAACTCCTTCAATTCTGCGAAATAAATGTCTTTTCTTCCCTGGGATATTTCCCAAACTGGTTTTGTTCCATTCGATAGCTCTTCCAGTGAAATTTTTGACCTTATCGTTCCAATCCCCTTCCCTCCAACTCTGTTGTACAACATCGACAAAATCCTCTTCAAGGAGCCAAGCTGCTTGGCATTTGAAAGTGTGTTTCATTGGTTGATTATTCAAACATTGAGACATTCTCACTGCGATAACTCTATGATCGGAGCCAAACTTGCCCAAGTGGTAAGCTTTTGCCTGAGGAAATTGGGTGTTCCATGACTCATTAAAAAAAACCCAGTCTATTTTTTCCTTCAATAGGTTTCTCTCCCAAGTAAACTTCTCCCCTACACTATCCATTTCAATCAGGTTAGCATCAAAAATACAATCCCCAAACTGTTTCATTGCTCTGATGTTTGGAGATGCTCCACCTTTTTTGTCTTCATGGGAAAGGTAAGCATTAAAATCTCCCAATACTAACCATGGATCATGAATGTTTTGGCTCAGAACAACCAAATCCCTCCAGAGGTTTAATCTGAGGGAAGGACATGGTTCAGCATAGACACTTGTCATCAGAAAAGACTTCTGATTTACCTTATCAATCACCTGAACATGTATGAATTGAGTGGACGAAAGGAGGTAATTAATGGTAGCAGAATTATCATGCCAAAGAATCCAAATTCCCCCTGCATATCCTGTTGCTTCCAGTCTGATCCATTTATCAAAGCCCAGTTTCCTAACCATTCTATCAGCCTTCACACCACTTACTCTAGTTTCAAGGAGAATAAGAATATGAATATTTTTATCCTTTAACATATCCTTAATCCTACCAGGAAAAATTTTTGCAGCAGCTCCACGACAATTCCAAGAGATAATATTCATAATTAAAATTAAAATTAAGAAGGAAACGAACTGCTGGCCTATGTTGAGACCTCCCCCTTCTCTATCTCTATATTTTCAACTCCAACATCATCTTTCACCTCCGCCTCCGTTTCGAACCAGCAGTCCCCTTGGTCCTGTGCATCCGAGGAATCCACTTCATCCCCCATGGTAATTAACGTGTTTGGAGGTGTATTGGGGTGCTCATGAGAAGCCAGCATATTACTTGTTGTCATAGTAAGCTCTTGAGTCTTCATCTTCAAAGAAGTATTCTTAGGCACGTGATCTTCTTCTTCTAAATGAATTCCCTCATTTAACTCCTGCACCTGATTAAAATCCAGAGGCCCTCTACGACTTAAGGACCCAATAACAATATGGTGGGCCCTTGGATTTTTCCTCCTAAGAATTGGAGAAATAATTAGGGGCCTTGAACTTGTATTTCTCTTCTTAGATAAGCCCAACTCCTCCTCACAAATTTCAGCCTTATTCAAACTTTTTTGGCCCAGTTTCTTTCGGCCCAATCTCCCTTTATTTATCTCCAATTTAAATTCTTTTATCTCCCTTATTCCTGCATCACGTGGACCCCAGCTAACCCTTCCTTTACTTCCCATTTCTGAATCACGTGAACCACCTTCCTTGCCTACATCATTTAAATCCACCTCGGCCCCACTACCCCTTTTCCCTGCATCATGTGAGCCCATACCGGTCCCACCCCCTACCTTTTTTGAATTTGACTTAGCCTTTTTAATCTTCTCTTTCCTCTCTCTTCCTTTCTTTGTACTATCTACACCCTCATTATTTTTTGCAGCCGAGAAAGACATATGGACACTCTCCCCTTTTGACTTCGTGCTCTCCTCACTTTCAAAGGAAAAGTTCATCTTCATCTTCTCCTCACAGCTAACGTCTTCAAGCCCTTTTTGTGAAACTTCCTTTCTCCTCCATTCCTTCACAGGCACTTTTACTTTCGACTCCTGACTCTGTCCTTTTGAAGAGACAGACGTTTCTTGTTCTTGCAAAATGTCAAATCTTGTGCCAGGCCCCATACGTGTCTCTTGCTCTCTTTGTTTTCCACCGGAGCTCACTTTCGGCGGCAATCTATGGTCCAGATCCGGCTTGTGTATTCTCGGCCTAAAAGTGTTCTTGGCCTTCATCCACACACCAAACTCTTCCTCCTCCTTTACACCCGGAATGCTGATTAGAGATTGCCTTCCATTATATGGGTCTTGGTGGTTTTTGTTCTCCTGTCCACTCTTCTCTACTTTCAGATCCCCCCCAGCCTGATTTCCTTCTCCAATAGGCAAAGTACATGATTCTTGTTTATGCCCATATTTCCCACAGGTAAAACAAATAAGGTCAAGGCCCTCATACTCTACTGTATAAATTTTCCTCCTTATCACAAATCTAGATTTCAAAGGTTGATTTAAATCAACTTCCATACTGACTCTCGCATATTTCCCCCTTTCTACTGCAATGCTTTTGTTGTTACACTGAGCCAGGGTATTAATGTCCACTTTCAAAGCTTTCCCTATGATGTTACCAATTTCAAGCATACATTCCTCTGAGTATACATGCATAGGGAGGGTAGGAATCCTTACCCAAACTGCAACTTTTCTGAATTTGTTACAATAGGGGTTAAAATTGGGGCTCCATCTCTGCACCGCCAAATAATGTCCCTGGATCATCCAAGGTCCATCAAACAACAGTTTCCTACTCAAATCCTTATTTTCGGAGCGAAAAACATAATAATTGTTCGGTAAATCCACTAGCTCGAACTGATTGTTTTTTATCAACCAAGCTATCCTGTCCTTCATCTTGTCAAGATTTGCTTGCTTTCCCAACAAAGTGACTATGACTGCATCCTTCCATGGCATACACAACTCCTTCAGTCTGTCATCTGTCATGGGTAGGCTAGGTAAGGTTCCAATAAGTTTTTTCTGTTCATCCGTAAGTAGAGGCGCAATCTCTTCCTCCTCCTGCAACCACTCTTTCATAGCTTCCTCCAGTTCCTTCGAAACAGTCTGCTCCTCCCTACCCATTAATTTAGATTTATATGAAATTGGAGACCTTTGTTTCAGGTTGAAAGGTGTCTGAGGGCCATTTTTGGGACCCATTTGAGCCCCACTATCCCTGTTGGATTTAAACTCTTCATCTCTTGCTTCTTGGGTTATCCCTTTCCGTTCCCCACTTGTATCTGTTCCTTCCATAATCACATCATTATTTACTTTTTTGGCATCTCGATCCAGCAAGTCTTGCTCCTCTGCAGAAATTTCACTGGCACTGATCGGTTGATCCCCTTCATTGCTTGGCTTGTTCAGTGACACCCCCACACTCACACTCTTGCTCACACCTTCTCTCTCTAACATTCTCTCTCTCTCTTTCTTTCCGCCTCGTTCTTCTGATTCCTAGCTATTTTAACCACAAAACAAAAAACACCTTAGGGACACACACACACACACCCCACACTTGGCATCAAAATTTAAAATAATGCAAATAAAAGCATTTTGCTTCTTTTTTTTTTTTGGGACTGAAAAAGCATTTTACTTTATACTACTCCTTATGTCCTAACTCCTACATATGATCCAAATATAATACTTAGTCAATCTAGAAGTAGATATTGGTCCTACATATAATACTTTTTTTTCATTTTATCTTGTATATTTATAAGTTTTCTCCAAATAAATAATATAATATTACACAAAAATATTTCATAGAGATTATACCACTTATGCTAAGTATTTTATTTAGATTTATTCTCTTTAGATAAAGAAGTCTTATTATGTAGGTAGTATATATATAAGGGTTAAATAACTAATTTACAAGCCATAAAAGAATTAACGAAGTCAGTTTTTTTTTTTTTGTAACAAATTTGTTTTGGTTTCTTTAAAATACACTTTTAATCATTATCCTCAATAATAAAATCCGTTTAATACAACAAATGTGAATAATGCTAAAACAAATAAGTTTAGAAAATAAAGTTCATTAAGCTTTCACTCCTCCACCATCTCTCCTCCGTACATTAAGGGGCCGAGGTAGTTTTTATTGTTGTTACGGACTAGATATTAGCTTGGATCTGTAATCATCACTTGGATCTGTAATCATCACTCATATCTTGTATATATTAATGAAAGTTTTGAGTTTATATATATCTGGACACTCACACTAGTACACCAAAACAGGTTTAGCTAGACTTATCATAGGCGATCCATAAAACTAATAATCTTATTCATAAGCTAAGGAAGCGTTCAACTAAATTATTTAAAAGATAAAAAAAATTGAAGCTAGCAAGGAGCGAGTGTTATGATTCAACTCACCAATAAGCTAAAACCAGTTACTGTTGCAAAAGATGTTGCCATAGAAGAACCAGAGAGAGCAAGTTCGCCTAGATGGCCAACGAACATGACAGATATAACTTGTAAGAAGTAATTTAATAGATTCACAGATATCAATGGCCCTGCCAGCCATAATTGCTTCTTCACTTCTTCAAAAACTTCACTTGTTTCTACTCTTTCTCTCTTGTTTCGCTCTGTTTCAACTTTGAAGAATCCATTTTCGCCTGAGATTTGAATCAAAGGAGAGCTTAGAGATGTCGTTTGGTTTTCTCTCTCCATTTCTTTGATAGGAGAGGGAGAAGAGATGGACCATATATATTAATTACTAGCTAATTACTAGTATTAAATACGTTGGCCTTTCCTATTCGTCTTATAAATGCAATCATAATTTCAGAAGTGATGTTGGCAAATAATAATAATAATAATAATTTCAGAAACGTGATGACCAAGTAGTTGATAAAGACGGTTGAAATTAAAATTGTTTTTCACTCTCTTTCTTGGAAAGTTTGTCCCAGTTTCAAATCTACCTGTGACAAATACACTGGAACCTAGCCACTGAAAGCTTGCATTGTCTTTTTGTACTGAATAATTTTGCGCCGGTTTGTTGTGAAAAAATAGGAGCATGTTTGGATTAATTAGTTTTTAAACAATAGCCAGTGAAAAAAGTTATAAAAGTGTTTTTAAAAAATATATTTAGTGAAAAAATGGCTTTTAGTGAAATAAAAATATTTGAATAATTGTTATAAAAACGAAATGAATTAATAAGTAGGAAAGTTATTCAAATGTGTGTATGCATGCTTTGAACAAGTACTCATATAGGTCTTTGTTATAAGTTATCAAGTAACAATTTCTTACAAACCAACAAAATAGGTAAAATCATTACATTTATCCAAAATTAAAGTGATTTCCCAAAGTACCCTTACTAATTACACTAAACTATAATATCATATTAATTATTACTTTTATCTTCTACCCTTATTAAATATTGGTATTCATAAAAAAATAATTAATACTCTTTGAAATCTAACAAGTGACCTATAGAAAGGGCCAAGAAAACTTGGTATTTTAGAGGGAGCATTTATTACTCAAATTCACACGATACAAAATTCAACATATTCAAAAATTCAATAATTCATAAATAAATATTTAATAATAAGAATTATAATTAAAATAAATAAAAAAGATTATAAAAATGACTGTACAAATTACATGATTAAAAAAACAAAATATGAATAAAAGTAAGCATGATCAGGCCCCAACTATTTACAACTCAAGTGATGAATGCTCATACTTTGCACTTATCTACACCCAACTTGCATTTATTATGGTGTAAAATTTTTAGTCTAATGGTAAACTGCATATTACATAATAATAAAATTATAAAACTACTCCATTAAGATATTCTAATTAATAAGTTTTGAGATATGTGTTTTTAATTTTGATCATACTCCCTCTAGTCCATATTATGAGATAGTCACCAATTTTACACAAACCAATGAAATATAATAAAGTCATTTATTATTGATAAAATTAATGTAATTTTTCAATCTTACATTTATATCATTTTTTACACTTACATACTGTCTCTCCTCTCTACATTTAATAGGAAATGGCAAAAATGAAAACCAAACACTTATCATTTTGACTTGCTTATATATATTACCTCTTATAATATGAACAAAAAAGTTTTAATATAGCCACTTATATTATGGATGGGAGCGGGTACAAACTAAAAGTGACTACTCCCTCCGTCCCTATATATAAAAGCAAAAAATTTGAATGGTTTTATCCCTTTTTATAAGAGCCTAACACAATTTGTCAAAGCATTTAATGAGTTTTTTCCCATCATTATTCTCTTTATTCACATTCTCTTTCATATTTATTTATAACAATATTATCACATTTGTCTCTCTTACATAAATAAGGGCAAACTTAAGAAAACAAAATTATTTCAGGTATATTTATTTCTTTCAACTATTTCCTTAATTAATCTATGTGATTTTACCTCTTTAACTCTTATAACAAGCGACGGAGGGAGTACCAAACAGAATATGAATAATATCAAAAAGCAACGTATACCTATAAAACTTGGGAAAATTTCATTAAAAGACCATTGTAGATAATTAATGTAAAAAAAGGACCAAAAATTTCTGAAATTTCACTGCAGGACCTAGGTCCTTAAATGAAAAAAAATTGTTGTGTGAAAAGACCTAAAAGCCCTTATGCAAAAGTCTTCATTAGATGACATTGAGCTGACAACTGACAACGTACTTCATGAGCTGACACAACGTACTTCCTTGGCTGACAACGTAATTCCTTGTGCATATGGAGATTTCCTTGTGCATATGGTCATTTCCTTGTGCGAGGCCTGGACATAGCACGTTATAAGGCCAATTTATTACTCCTTGTGTATATGGCAATTTCCTTGTGCGTGGCCTGGACATAGCACGTTATAGGCCAATTTATTACTCCTTGTGCATATGGCCATTTCCTTGTACATATGGTCATTTCCTTTGCGTGTGGCCTGGACATAGCACGTTATAAGGCCAATTTATTACTCCATGTGTATATGGTCATTTCCTTGTGTATATGGCAATTTCCTTGTGCGTAGCCTGGACATAGCACGTTATAAGGCCAATTTATTACTCCTTGTACATATAGTCATTTCCTTGTGCAAGGCCTGGATATAGCACGTTATAAGGCCAATTTATTACGCTTTGTGCATATGGCCATTTCCTTGTGCATATGGTCATTTCCTTGTGCGTGGCCTGGACATAGCACGTTATAAAACCAATTTATTACTCCTTGTTCATGTGACGATTTCCTTGTGCATATTGACATTTCCTTGTGCATATTCATATTTCCTTGAACATAGCACGTTATAAGACCAATTTATTACTCCTTGTTCATACGACGATTTCCTTGTGCATATTGACATTTCCTTGTACATATTCATATTACCTAAGTCCTGCACAAGGAAATATGAATATACACAAGGAAATGTCGATATGCACAAGGAAATCGTCACATGAATAAGGAGTAATAAATTGGCCTTATAACGTGCTATGTCTAAGCCTCGCACAAGGAAATGGCCAAATGCATAAGGAAATGTCGATATGCACAAGGAAATCGTCATATGCACAAGCATTACGTTGTGTCAGCTCAAAGTATGTTGTGTCAGCTCAGTGTACTTTTCCACAGGGGTGCACAGTTAAATTAATTTCTCTTTTCCACAAGGGCTTGTAGGTCTTTTTACACATCAATTTTTTTCATTTAAGGACCTAAGTTCTGCAGTGAAATTTCAGAAAGTTTTGGTCATTCTTTTACATTAATTATCTACAGTGGTCTTTTACTGAAATTTTCCCATAAAACTTTGACCAACTTCAATAATAAATGCCATATTTTAAGACAACAATCATCACTCCAAAAAGAAAATGCCAGCAAATATTTTCTTTTTCGGTGCAGTAATTATAACGTGGCTCATTGTCGTCCATGTCTGATTAAAAGACAAATGAAGTTGCACGTCTCTGTGGAAATGAGGCTCAAAAGACATTCTCTTACTAAAATATTTGGATATTTTGACTACCATTTGTTTGTCCGCTTAGACTTTAGAGTGAGGTTTTCTTGAATACATAATGAATAGAGAAAATTAACCATCTAATCCTTATATTTAACGGAATTTATAACTCAGTCCCTATTATTTGATTCGTTATAACTCGATTCTTATAGTTTTCATATGTATGTAACTCGGTCCTTATTGGTACCACATCAGATGAAGATGGTCAAACACATGCTGGCATTTTATCCTTGTTTGTACAGTATTGTTCTTCTTACCTACCTTCCCCGTCTTGTTTCGGAATTTACCAGCCACGAACGACGACGGCACTACTTCCATTTGGTTGCAGTCATACCTCCTTAATTAATATTCTGATAGCTTTTGAAAGAATTTGGAGCGAACCTTTGAATCTAATGAGTCAAATATGCAACTCACATCAAATCAAATTATAAACAAAGCTCTTTCACCTCTCTCCCCTCACTTCCCCTCACATCAGATTTTCTCTCCTCTTTCCTTGTGGTAACCGATCAAGAAAAACGACGACGATGGTTGCACTGTCAAAGATGAACGGATGGCAGAGGCCGAGTTGGAAGGTGCATCGGTCACTGTGGTAGCCAATGGCTATGCCGAAACAAGACAGTGAAGGCAGGGAAGAAGAAGAAGACTGTACAAACATTGAGGAAATGCCAGCATGATTCTGGTTGACCATCTTCATTTGATATGGCACCAACAAGGACTGAGTTACATACACATGGAAATTATAAGGACCCAGTTGCAACCAGTCAAACAATAGGGATTGGGTTACAAATTCGGTGAAACGATAAGGATAAGATAATTAATTTTCTTTGTTCATGATATACTCATCTGTTCCTATTTATAGGGCAGAGAGAGAATGTTTTATTTGGTCCTATATATAAGTCACCTCATTAAATATTTAGTGTGTATGTACAAGTTTACCATTCATTTATTATATATTGACTTTATTTTAATGTGGTATAGTGTACATTAAATATGGGTAAAGTTGTAAATTTGTTAGATTTTAGTGGAAAGTTAATGAGTTTTAAGGCTTTTCTTGGTCTGTGCAAAATGTGCTGGAAGTGCCTTATAAATAGGACCAGAGGAGTATTAAAGAAAACCTCACTCTAAAGTCTAAGCGGACAAACAAATGCTAGTCAAAATATCCAAATATTTTAGTAAGAGAATGCTAGGCATGTTTACTTTAATGGGGTTAAAAATATGACTAAATATGTCTCTAAGAGTCTAACTTATTCTCAAACTTACTTCTATGTGGACAATCCAAGGATCCAGATTTTTTTATTCATCTTACATATATAAGGAGAGATCTAAAATTTAAATAAATTTGATTTTTTTAAAAAAAAAATAGACAATTAAGGTTGAAAGTTTAATTTAAATTTTCTTACATATTCAATCTTTTTGAAATTTTATAACCTTAATTATCCATATTTTATAATTAAACTGCTAATGTATACGTGATTTTCATTACATAAATTTTAATTTAATTTCTTATATTTAAAGAATATTTTAAGGAAAATCTAATTTGAATCGATTTGAATTATCCAAATTCAAAATTTGGACTTGTACTTTCAACAAATCCCTGTTTAGGCAAAAATGTTTTATTAGGAATTTGTGATTTTTTTTTATTTTGTCTATACGCCCATTTGCTATATCTTGTAGATCTTCTCTTTGTCTCATTGTAAGCAAAATCTAATAAAAAAAATAAAATCCTTATTATTTTAAGAAGCTAATTTATGTAGCTTTAGAAAATAATCAAATGTGATAAATGTAAATCTCATGAAAGAGATGTGCAAAAATATCATGAAATTTGTAAATAATTAAATAATACTAATTTTTTTTTCACTGTGATACTCAAAGATATCTTAATATCAAAAAATTATTAATTAAATTTAGACAATACAATCAAACGTGTTTTAACAAAATGGCATAAGTAAAATCAACGAATGAAGAAATGCTTTCTTAAGTTATATTGGTATGCGTGGAGATTTTGTTGAAAGTGCATACCTAAATTTAAATTTGGGTATTACAAACGGATTTAAATGGGATTTACCTTATCTTCTATTCCTTAATATTAACATTTTTAATCTCCTTAACTAGAAATGTTAACTTAATGAACTTAAATGGCTACTCTGCACTTGTGCATCAGAAGGTTCGTGACTTAATTAGAATGAGTGGATGAGAGAAAATTAGAGAGAGAAAGTCTCTCTTGAGAGTTGTTCGCCCATCGCCCACTGTAGCGGGCTTCTTCAAACTCAGTTCCCTCCGCTGCAAACATAATGGAGATTCTTTTACAAAAAAGTTTTTACGATTACGAAGAACATGGAGCATCGAAGAAAGTTAGAACTAAGGTTAAGGAAGAAGGCCGTTCCAATATGAAAGCTGAGGGCTAGATGCAAACTAAAGGGAGTGGGAACAGTTGGAATGGATTACAAAAAGAATTGTTCCGAGAGGAAGACCAGCAAAGTCTTGATACAAAAGAAGCCACTCATAACAAGGAAAGGTGAACGTACGATAGCCCGATTGCACTTGATGTGTTGGAGGAAGCGATAAAGCTCGTTTGCCCGACTAGCAGTTAGGTTGGACTAAAGGAAACCACTTGTATCAATGAATAAACAAGATGGCACCATGCAGTTCGTGGAATACGAAGGGTTGTCTACTATATGCTTTCATTGTGGGTGCTATGGTCATTTGAAACCTTCATGCCCAGTGAAGTACCAACAAGTACAGAGATGTGAAGAAACCATGAGCTCGACAATCCTGTCTCCAATCACAACACCAACAAGTTGTTAAGCTTCGGGCACGTGAAATTCAACTCCGTGAGAAGCAGTTTTTCGGTGAGTGGATGAATGTCCCACTTAGAGGAAGTTGTGTCTATAGGACAAACCAAAAGACATTTGACATAATCCCCTCTAATGTAATCGATGGGAGCAAATTTGGCATCTTGGCTTCCTCAGATAATGCAGAACATCAAAATCAAGGAGATTTGAAAGCGGTCCCTTAATCAAAACCTCACCTAACGGACCAAGCTTTGCTATAAGGGGCAGCATCAAATAAGATCCACCGTACCCTTAGAGCTCTGCTACATGGGTGTCAACTGTCTACAATTGTTATTGTGGAGCCAAGAATTTCTGAGCTTAAAGCAGAACAGATAATCCAGAAAATTGGTTATCCACATCTGCACAAAGTATAAGAAATTGGCTTCTGTAGGGGACTATGGTCTTATTGAAGGATATGCCCAAAATTTGCATCCTAGCTAATCACAGATAGTTTATCCACATGGTGGTAAAAGACACTGTAGGAGGTAAACCCTTCTTTTTCATTGCCATCTACGAAAGCCCGTCACCCACTATTAGAGAAGAATTATGGAGAAGCCTTCTTAATCTGAGCGTGTCTAGAGATGATGAATGGCTCATGACGGGGGACTTTAATGCTACAATTGCACCTAAGGAAAGACGAGGTGGAACACGTACATTGTTGTCGGTATGCAAATCATTCAAAAACTTCTTGGACAAATCAAGGGTAATAGACTTAAGGTTCACTAAACTTATGACCATTGGCCCCCTGATTATCAAATTTGATACACCTCCCACGAATCCAAAATGACCATTGGCCCCTGATTATCAAATTAGGCCAGGACATTCAGCCCATTAACAAGACGTTTTGGTTTCTCGCATCTTGAACAGGACACAAAGATTTTAGAAGACTGTTATAATCCAACTAGGCTAGTACGCAAATTTTGCTAAGAACGCAGCCACTTTGCAGAGCACACACAAGCTTGGAACAATGTTGGCTATGGATCAGTGAGTTGAAAAAAAAAAATCTTCAGGCCCTTATCAATGGGGTTCAAAGAGCATTGGAATGGAAACCATATTGTATCAAACTTTTTGATCTCAAGAGGGAACTTATAGGCAAGCATCATGACGTACGTTTGCCAAAGGAACTGATGTGGTTACAAAAGTCAAGAAGCTAGTGGATATGTGATGGTGACTGCAACACCCATTATTATCATATGAAAGCCATTATTCTAAGAAGGAAGAATAAAATCCTAATGCTAAAGGGGGACGATGAGGATTGGATCTCATATCAAGAGAGGCTGGAAGGAATGGCATCCAACTACCTTCAAAATATGTACTCAATCACACAAAACCAGATGCTGCTATATACATCTGCATGTCATTTCCCTACTATTTCGAATTCATTATTACTAATCCTTGACAAGCATGCCACAAAAGAAGAAACAAAAAGGGCCATTTTTGACATAGACCCTCTAAAGTCCCCTGGAGTAGACTGATTGCACACATACTTCTTCCAATCCTAAGGGGAAGTAGTTGGCTATTTAGTCTATAAGGAGGTAAAGACAACATTTTATGGATAACTCGACCCACAATTGAATCGAACGCTAATCGCTCTTATGCCCAAAGTGGATCACCCCCACCATCTAAAGGAGTTCAGGCCAATTAGCCTATGCACCACTAGTTACAAAATAATTACAAAGACCATTGCAACAAGGCTCAAGCTTGTTATGCCCATGCTCGTACTGTCATATCAATCCAATTTCCTTGAGGGGTGAAACATTATGCATAACATCATAATTAGCCAAGAGGCTATTCATTATATGAGGAGGAAGACCAGCAAGAAAGGTGGATGGCAATCAAGATGTGCCTTGAGAAGACATTTGATAACTAAGATAGGATTTCATAGAGGATACATTATAGGATGCCGGGTTGCCTCATTTCATCCCCATTGTGGGATCAAGTAAGGAGACCCACTAGCTCCTTGAATTTTCATCCTTTACATGGAGAGGCTATCCTAATCTATCTCACAAGAGGTTAAAGTTAAAATATAGCAACCCAAACAAATGGGGAAGAGACGACCATTACTATCCCTTCTCTTCTTTGCTGACGACTTGATTCTTTTTAGTACAACAGAATATCCCCTAGTCAATCTAATCCAACGGGTTATGAGAAAATTTTGCCAATCCTCGAGACAAAAGATCAGTGAAGAGAAGACAAGAGTTTTCTTCTCAAAGAATGTCTCAACCCATAGCGCAACATCGATATGCAACGGACTGAGGTTTAAGCAGACTGAGCAACTTGGCAAGTATCTTGGTGTACCCTTTCTTAGAGTTAACAAAGACGCATACCAATATATTGTGGAATGGGTGCAAAAGAAATTATGAGGTTGGAATATTAAATCCCTGATCTCTTTCACCAGGCAAATTACACTGGCGAAAATCGGTGTTCAACCATCCCTTACTATGCCATGCAATCTACGTGGCTACCCCTCTCAATTTTTACAAAGATTGAGCCACGTATAAGGAACTTTATATGGGGCTCCACAAATCAGCAGCGTAGAACACACCTCTTGAGATGGCAGTTCATGTGTCAACTGAAGGAATTCGGCGGGTATGGCATTAAAAAGATAGAAGGGCAGCATTCTACGTTTTTAATGAAGATACTACTCTAAAATTAAAAGTGAAGATGAGAGATTATATCCAAGGCCTAACATTTAAATGTAGCATATATTGCGGTTCTATGGTCTAAAAGCAAGCACCAGTCAAACGAATGCATATGAGGGGCGATTAGGCTCAAAGCCGCTACAAAATTTTGCATATGTTATGGTTCTATGTTATTTCTACTAAAGAACTGCTAAAAACACGTTTTTTAACTGTTTCCCATAATTCCACAAGTACTTTTTAGTGGCATGCTTATGCCAATAGGATTGTGAACGGTTTGCATTTTCATAAAGTGTCAATATATGTAATGACATGAAAACTTCACGAGACTATGCCCTCTGTAGTAATCGGATCATACACTCTTTCATTAGCTTTCATTGCCTGAAAAAAGGGTGAATTTTAGAGTGGGAGAGAAAGTAAGCGCATGACCAAGAAATAATGAAAAAAGATTAACCATATTCAAGATCACAGCTCACCTCTTGTTCCCAATTAGTCCATAGAATTATTATTAATAAGGATAACACTTGAACGAGGAGTGCAAGTATGATCCCGAAATAAAGTCCCTACACCAGATATAAGTTGAAGCAATTATAAAACAATAAATTAGACTAAAGCATTATTTTTTACCAGGAAAAAGAAATTAGGATGATTTTGTGAACACAAAATTTGTAAAAAATTTGCGATGGATTAAGCCTTTTCTATAGACATAAAAATCAGGCCATTCATTGGAATAATTGAGAGAGTGGTTCAAGGTCAATGGTCAAATAATAGAATATTCATGTTACACATAATCATACAAAATCAAGTGATTTAAGTTCAAATATGACATACAGCTATTTTTTAAAATCAAAATGATGTCGTTTCAAAGAGCAAAGAGCAGATGAAATTAGAAGCAAATATAAATTTTCAACTTGGTCTATGCCAATCCAAAACTCAATTAAACCGCTCATCTATTATATTCACTAGTTTGAATGATTGGTTCGAGTGAGTTTTAATACCATGCTTGTTGGTATTATTGTAGTGTACTTAATTTAGTAAAATAACCAAAGTTAATATGGCACAAAAGAAGGGACTTCACCTTGCCACTAATGTGAAAGATAAAAGCAAGCAAGATAGCTGATGGAATCCCAACTACATAATATGACCCCAAATTGACAAAAGCTCCAATTTTCTGCCATCCACATCCTCTTGCCGTGCCTATCAATAATGCATGTTAAAATTAATTGTGAACAAAATTTTAGAATAATCCTCACTAAACACATAAAAGGATGGAGGAAGAACAACCTGACATAACACATTGGAGTCCATCCAGAAAGTTGGATAATGCAAGAATCGGCATCATGGTGGCTACATACTTAACTACTCTTACTTCATTACTATAAGCACTCCCCCAAATATTGCGTATGACTATAAGCACAATTCCAACTAAGATGCCCTCAATAATGGCCAATACTACCACAACACGCACTGCTAATCGAGCAGTAAGAGGATGACCAGCGCCTAGTTCATTTGAGACACGAGTGCTGCAAATAATAACAAATAATCGTTAACGCTAGTGTGTGTGGTTACTTTAACCTATAGTCTGGAACAAACACAAATGTTTAGGATAATTATACCCCAAAAGCTATCCGTTAGAGTTAAAAAGACCAAGGCCTTATAAGACCCCATTTTCAAGGATACCATCACAAGTGAGAATTGCTATATAATTATAGAAGTATCATAATCATGTATTAGGCACTCACCTTATAGCTCCACTGAGACCCAAGGGAATCATCCATACAATTGCTGCTGTGTTAAGGCTGTTGATTCAAACATTAATAATTAATAATCTCATGTAAACTATGATTCATAAGAACAGTGATTAGGCACTCGAATTTGAGATGAAACATACCAAATAGAGAGTACTGATGTTTCTAGCTTTGGATTTGGAAGCAAACCAGACAAGAGAACTATCATTTCAAACGACCACATTTCCAAGCTGTGCAAAATGATAAAATATTAAGAAAACAAAATACTTCTGAATTAATAATTGACAGAATTAAATCTTAAGAAATGAAATACCAAACCATAATAGCTGAAGGGATGGCAAGTCTCAAGAAAATGGGGATGTCATGTAGAGCCTCTTTTGAAAAGCCTGACCAAGCTTTAGCACACGAAGGAGAAAACAACACGTACAATGATATCATCAAAACATTAACCCAATAAGATATAACATTTGCCAAGGCAGCTCCTCTACTCCCAAGTCCAGATTTGAATACCATAAAGTAACATATAGGAATATGTAGTAAAGTGGTAACTCCAGAACAGAACATCAATGGAAACACAATACTTTGTGTTTGTAAGAATCTATTGAGGCATTGTAGAAGACCATACGCAAAAAGGCATGGAACCATGAATTGAGCATATTGTCCCGCTTCAACAAATATTTCAGGATCTTGTCCTAAGGCAATTAGAATGGACTTTGTGTTGGCCCAAATAATAGTAAGTGGGATGCTAACAATCATAAGAACTAGCATGGCCCTTTGCATGTATATCCCCAACATGTGGTGCTGCTTTGCTCCATATGATTGGCCACATAAGGTATCCAATGCACATGCCATTCCTTGCTATTTAAACCGTAAAACAAAAACAACTTAGAGACAGATAAATATAAATACTTGCTATACATAATTCAAATAAATATCTTTTGCTTTTTCAAGATTTTACGCTCTTTATAAATTGTCAAAATTTCGTTATATTGATAAGTTGCTACAAATGTGTACGTGGAGGTTTTCCTAAAAATACCCTTTTAATCATTACCTCTATTAATGAAAACTCTTAAATATATACAACAATTATGGATAGCATGGGAAAAAATTATAAATTTGGGAAATGATTAAAGTGGATTATTTTCTCATATTTAAGATCAAAATAAACTATTTTACTAGCTCCTACTCTTAAGAGCAAAGGGAATATTTGTGAGTCATTGTTACTGATTGCATTTTAGTTTGGATTGATTTGTAATAATCACTATGATTTTGTATATTAATGAAAGTTTTTGGATTCATATAGCTATATATTCATACACATACTCCCAATATCAGTCGACGACTACTGATTCATGTTGACTAGCATTTGGTAGGCAATTTGAACCATACCCCAATTCGGCTATATTTATACACATACTACTTGATTAAAAATAGCTTTAACTATACTATGCCAATCATATTCATATATTACTTCCAACATGTTTCATTCAGTCTCAAACAATCTTATACCTCAACAACTCTAATACGTCTTAACATTTAATGACTTTCCAAATTTGCATATGTTTAATATAGGTAAAATCACAATAAGATCCAACCTAAGACAACGACGACGACAACAACAACTAAGCCTTATCCTACTAGGTGGGATTGGCTACATGGATCACACGATGCCATTGTGCTTTATCATTAATCAAATCATTAGATATATTATTTACTAAAACATCTCGCTCTACAACTTCCCCTAGAGTACACCTAGGTCTCTCTCTTCCTCTCTTAATCGGACTCTAAACTGTTTGATCTACCCTCCTCACTGGCGCATCTAATGGCCTTCTTTGTACATGTCCAAACCACTTTAAAGGATTTTCTACCATTTTCTCACTGATAGGTGCCACTCCAACTCAATCGCGTATATGGTCATTCCTAATCCTATACTTTATTGTATGACCACACATCCATTTCAACATCCTCATTTCAGCTACTCCCATTTTATGTTCATGTTGTCCCTTCAAAGCCCAACATTCACTACCATATAAAACTGCTAGTCTTATAGCAGTGCGATAAAATTTCCCTTTTATCTTATGGGGTACTTTCCGGTCGCAGAGAACTCCAGTAGCTTTCCTCCACTTATACCACCCAGCTTGAATTCTATGGTTGACATCATCATCAATCTCACCATCTTGTTGTATGATTGATCCCAAGTACTTAAACTTTGTCACTTGAGGGATTGATTGATCTCCCAGTTTAACTTCCAAATCATCTCTAAGTTGTCTATTTGCAAATAATATAAGTCAAATAATATAAAATAAGTCTCCTCCTAGTTTAACTTCCAAATCATCTCTAAGTTGTCTATTTGCAAATAATATAAGACAAATAATATAAAATAAGTCTCCTCCTAGTTTAACTTCCAAATCATCTCTAAGTTGTCTATTTGCAAATAATATAAGACAAATAATATAAAATAAGTCTCCTAAAACAAGTCATCTAACTTATTAATGACAAGTGAAACAGCCACCATTAACAAGTGAATTAACATCATTAACAAGTTATGAAGCTTATTTGATATTATTATTTATCTTAGATGGGATCTTAGTGTGATTTTCCCTTTAATATACAATATATTCATAACAACAAATTCAACATAATAATTAATGAAGAATATTTATATGCATTTTTATGAAAAGAACTATTGATCTAACTTATCAATTGAAATAAAATATGTTTTCTCTGTCACTAGAATAGTACTAGTATAATTGATGCATAAAACTAAGAATCTTACTCATCAGGAAGCGTTGAATTAAATTATGTAAAAGAAACGTTGAAGTATGCTAGGAGTTATATGATTCAACTCACCAATAAAGTAAAACCAGTTACTGTCGCAAAAGATGTAGCCATTGAAGAACCAAAGAGAGCCAGTTCACCCAAATGGCCAACGAACATGACGGATATAACTTGTAAGCCTTAATTTAGTAGATTCGCAAATATCAATGGTCCTGCTAGCCATAACTGCTTCTTCACTTCTTCAGAAACCTCACTTGTTTCTGCTCCTTCTTGCTTGTTTCTCTCTGTGTTAACTTTAAAGAATCCATCTTCGCCTGAGATTTGAATCAAAGGAGAACTCAGAGATGTCGTTTGGTTCTCTCTCTCCATTGCTTTGATCGGAGAGGGAGTAGAGAAAAAAGAAGTATATTAAATTTAAAAACGTGGTGTGCCCAAGTCTATAATAACGAAGGATGGAACAAGAATCACTTGTTTACTCTCTTTCTTGGAAAGTTGTCCCCCTTTCAAATCAACTTGCATTGTCACTAATCCACTAAATAAACGCTAAATATACAAAGCTACATAAAACTAAGCTTTGGTACCATTTTGGGGGAAAAATTAATTGGGATGGAAAGAACGGAAGGGATGAGAATGCACAAATTTCGATAACGGATAATATGGTATGTATTGGAATGAAAAAAATGATTTGATAGAAACATTTATGTAGGTAGGCTGAAAATGATGGTGAATAGCAAAATCATTTCAATAATCAAATCACCCTATTTATTAATCAAATTCACTCGTTTAAAATTAAAATGTTTAAAAACTCAATAATTCATAAATGAATTATAAAAACTATAAAAATAAGAAAGAATATTCAATATAAATATAAAAATGACTATAGGAATTGATCATTCAAAATTTCATTTTGATATAATATATGTATAGAATTTTTTTCTATTAATTTAAAATTTTATTAGAGAATTAATAATGAAAATATGATAAATTATAAATAAGATGAATTAAGATGACAATTAATGCTTCTTTTATAGTGAAATTTACTTTATTGAAAAACATTATTTAAAAGATATGTAGTTCAAATAAATACCAATATTCAAAATGTTAAAATGTATACAGTGCATACATCAAGTTATAGAAGAAAATAAAAGAAATGGTGTGTAATTGTAAAATAATGAAAAGACATTGTAGCTTACAAATTAATTATAAGTCACTGTTATGTTCAAATTTAACTGTTTGGGTAAAATATCATGCTACTCCAGATTCCAGAGAAACATGAAAAAGCAACGTATAGCTATAAAACTTAGACCGACTACAATGATAGATGGAGTGTTTTATGAAGGCAGTCTTTTTTTTTTAATTTGTATTTTATGAAAGCAGTCACCATTCCAAGAAGATGTCAGCAATAGTTATCACGGGGCTAATATTTGTCAATGTTAGATGTTAGATTCAGGCATGTTTGGGGTAGTTTAGAATATCTGGAGAATAGTTTCAGAAAAAAAAAAGCTGATTTTGAAAAAGCTGAAAAAATAGCTTTTGATGAATGAGAGTGTTTGGATGGTTGTTGTGAAAATAGCTTTTTTTATGTGTAAATTACTAAAAAGGACATAAGTTTAATATGTTGGGAAAGAGAGAGAATAAGGGCATTTTAGGTATTTCAATATGACATGTGTAATGTAATGATGGTATTTTCTGTCTCGTACTTCGCGTAAAAGCTGAAAAAAGTAGTTGCCTGTTTGGATTAGCTTTTAGAGAATAGCTTCTGGGGAAAAAGTTGAAAAAAGCTGATGTTTAGAAAAAGTAGCTTTTGTAAAAATGAGAGTGTTTGGATGGTTGTTGTGAGAATAGCTTTTTTTGTGTAAATTACTAAAAAGGACATAAGTTTAATGTGTTGGGAAAGAGAGAGGATAAGGGTATTTTTGGTAGATCATTATGATATGTGTAATGATGGCTTTTTTTTACCTCGTACTTTGTGCAAAAGAGGAAAATTGTAGCTTATTCAAAACCTAGGTTTTGGTGGACAAAACCTAGGGTTCCAATCCAAAATAGCTTTTCACATTTTTTCAAATGTTTTGGTTACCTTTTTTAAAACCTAGGTTGAGTCCAAACCTAGGTTTTGAGTCCAAACATAGGTTTATTAAAAAAAGTATTTGGCTGCCATTTTTTAAAACCTAGGTTTGAATGAAAAAATTGCTTTTTTTTCTTATACCCAAACAGGCACTTAAGCTTACATGGCACTAAAGTAAGAAAATTAATAAACGTAACAGTGGGTCCCATAAGCTTTTGTCTTTACCAATCCTGTCCCATCTATTGATTTATATCTAGTTGGTTAAAAACAGCTTGATTTCTCTCTCATTCTCTCCCACTTCATCTTTGCTCCTCCTTTGACCTCGACTCCAACGCTACCCCACCGTCTCCAACGCTAACCTACCTTTAGTTTCTTCTCCACCCACACAACTTCCCACTTCTAGATGGAGTGATCGAAGGAGGATATGCGACTAGCTTTGATCTTGCAGCGATGAATTGTTGGAGACGGTGGGTCGGTTTTGTAGTGGAGGTCAGAGGAGATGTAGAGATGAAGTGTGGGAAATTAGCCAAAAGATAGGGAAATGGTAAAGCTAAAATCTTATGGGACCCATTGTTTGTCATTCATAGGATAGGATCATAGGATAATAGTGTACTGTTATGTATGCTTTATCTAATTGGGTAGAGTATAGACGAGGTGGGTCTCCTCGAGTGCCTAAGACTGCAAAGACGAGTGAAATACGTAGGTCTGTAAGGAAATGACCAATCATTTGATATTTTGAAATGACCGCTAAACACACACAAAAGACATTCTTTTACTAAAATACTATTTTGATATTTGTGACCAGCTAGGAGTGTTGTTTGAACGCTTAGAGCGATTGAGGCTTTCTTAAATAAAGAATGAAGATAACAATCTCAATTTCACTTCTTCCTTCTTGGTCCACAGTCCAAGGATCCAGATTTTTAAATCATCTAAAAACGTAAAGGGAGATCTAAAATTTTAAAAAATCTGATTTCTTTTTTTTTTAAATGTAGAAATATGGTTCAAAGCTTTATTTAAATTTTCTTACCAGTTTTTCTCACATCTTCAATTTTTTAAAACCTTATCTTCTTATATATTTAATTTTTATAAATTAAATGGCTAATGTATTCATTAGATGAGTTTAATTTTTAATTTATTTTCTTGTGTTTATAAAGAATAGTTTCAATCCCTTAATATTATTTTCACTCACTATGTAAAGACGAGTGAAGTAAGTAAGTCTGTAAAGAAATGACCAACCATTTGATATTTTGAAATGACAGCCAAACACACACAAAAGACATTCTTTTACTAAAATACTATTTTTGATATTTGTGACCAGCTAGGAGTGTTGTTTGAACGCTTAGAGCGATTGAGGCTTTCTTAAATAAAAAATGAAGATAACAATCTCAATTTCACTTCTTCCTTCTTGGTCCACAATCCAAGCATCCAGATTTTTAAACGGAAAATTTTAAATAAATACCCCTTGAATGTCAAAAGAATAAAAATGTACTTTAAATATACAAAAAGACATAAAAGGGATCGTTCCCAATTTGGGATAACTCAATTTTAAGAAAAAAAAGACCAAAATACCCCTGCCTCCATTAACCACTCAGGTATGGCGATTAACCACTCCCGTATAGCGATTAACCACTTTAGTATAACCATTAACCACTTCGCTGATTCATTAGTTAGGCTTGTTTTTGTGAAAGTTGTTAACTACTCTAGTATAGCAATTAACCACTTCAATATAGCGATTAACCACTCCAGTATAACCATTAACTACTTCACTAAATCATTAGTTGGGCTCAAATACTCTTATATTTGTGAAAGTCGTTAACCATTCTTGTATAGCAATTAACAATTTCAGTATAGCGATTAACCGCTCTAATATAGCCATTAATCATTTCACTTTGAAAGTGAATGGAGACAGGGGCATTTTGGTCTTTTTACATTAAAATTGTTTATCCCAAATTGGGAACGATCCCTTTTATGTCCTTTTGTATATTGGAGGTACATTTTTGTCCTTTTGATATTCGAGGGTATTTATTTAGAATTTTCCCATTTTTAAATCATCTCAAAACGTAAAGAGAGATCTAAAATTTTAAAAAATTTGATTTCTTTTTTTAAAAAAATAGAGAATTATGTTTCAAAGCTTTATTTAAATTTTCTTACCAGTTTTTCTCACCTCTTCAATTTTTCAAAACCTTATAATCTTATATATTTATTTTTTGGGTTAAACAACTTTTGGTCCTTATAGTTTAAGGTGATTTGGGTTTTAGTCCCTGAAATTTAAAATAGGAGGTTTTAGTGCATGAAATTTACTCAGTCTAAAACCATTAATCCTTGTAGTTTTAAAAGGATCTAACTGTATTAATTTGTAGTAATTTGTTCTGATGTGTCACTAATCCTATAAATTTGCTTACTTGTCTCGATGATTGTACCTGGTGACTGGAAAATAATGGTTTGAATATATAATTTAAAAATAAAATAAAGAATATGTTTTTTTTTCTAAAAAGGAAAACCGAAAAACCCAGAAACCAAATCGATTGAGGGGGAGAAGGGAGAGGAATATGAACAGTGCAAGTCACATATTCAGAGCTGATTTCTTCCATCCCATCGTCTTTTGACATTTAGCAAGAATTACCACCATCTAATGCTAGCCTTTCGCTAGTGGAAGCTTTGTTTCCTCTGCCACGAAGAGGGGAATTATTGTTGTTCGACACTGAAGCACGTGGAACAGAACTGGCTAGACCCATACTTCTACTTCCACTTCCTTGACTCGCAGATAACACAGTTATAGTCACCGGAGCGGAGAAAGGAGAAGCAAGCGTCTTGACCATCTTTGTTGGAGAACTTGTCTCCGTGTTCAAAATGGGAGAGTGAATAGGTGAGAATAAACAAAATGAAGTGATGATAATACACGAATTGTCAATTATATGCCAACAACGGATTTTTGTGAATATTTATATTTGTATGTGGATGTATGGTGCAGTTTCTGTGGTGCAGTGTCAGAAACTGCGATTTTCTTTTCTATAGATCTGACATTCTCTCTTCCTTACTTCCTTCTCTCTCTGATTCCACCAATCTCTACTTCCTTCTTCAAAAATCTGAACTTTTTTTTATTTCCCTCCCAAGCTTTTTCATACCCGTGATTTGATTTGCTATCTCTTTGAGGATTTTGTGTGTTTCTCTTATTGGATTCAAATTTCGATCTCATGTATCAAGATTGGATTGTTAAAAGCTTGAGTTGTTGTCATTGGATTGTTTTTTTTTTTTTGTAAAAACCCGGAAACCTAAGCCCTCTCCCTTCTCCCCCTCGATGGATTTAGGTTTATGGAGGTTTCTAGGTGGGGTTGTTCAGTTTTCCTTTTTTATAAATAAAAATATATTTTTTATTTTATTTTTAAATTATATATTTAAAACATTATTTCCAAGTCACCATATCCCATCATCAAGACAAGTCAGTAAATTAAATAAAGTTAGTGACACATCAGCAAATATTAACACCGTTAGGTCCTTTTAAAACTATAGGGACTTATAGTTTTAAACTAGTAAATTTCAGGGACCAAACCTCCTCTTTTAAACTTTGGGGACCAAAACCAAAATCATAGTAAACTATAAGGACCAAAAGTTGGTTTAACCCTTATTTTTTATAAATTAAATGGCTAATGTATACATTAGATGAGTTTAATTCATTAAATTTTAATTTAGTTTCTTGTGTTTATAAAGAATATTTTCAATCCCTTAATATTAACATTGATTGCCTTATTAACAAAAAATGTTAACTTCATGAATTTAATTAAATGATAACTTCAAAATAGAATACTGACAAATCATGTTAAATATTTAATCATTTCATTTTATTTTTTTATTTTTTTCCTTGATGAGTTGCTCATGTTGAAAGTTTAGACATCTTTATTAGAGTTTATTTTAATTATTTTTCAATAGGGAAAGCTAATCTAACATTGAATCAATTACCTACAGTTTTTTTTTCTTTTCTAACCCCTCTTAAAAGTATGCTTGGTTATCTATGCAAGTACTTCCATCAATGGAATATGAATCTCACGTTAGTGACGATATAGCTACCTTATAAAGCACAATCACTGACATGGAAAGAAAAAAATGAATTAGTATCAGAGCACAAAATTACTTTCATTGCTACATAATATGTATTTTTTTATATGTTCTTGAGCTAAAAAATCTTCTTAATTATTATATATTGCAAGTTGTTGCTTAAAAATAGTTGAGAATTTAAATTGGCAGTGTTGAATTTTTTTTTTATTTTGTTTAAACTTAGTAGCGGTTAGTCAACCGTTACTAAGGGTTGATACTTTTAGCGGCGGTTGTAAACCGCTACTAAAACCATCGGAGCGTTACTAGCGGTTTGTAACCGCTACTAAACTTCTGTGGAATTAATAGCGGTTATAAACCGCCGCTAATATATAAAATTACAGTTTTCTGCTTTCCTGCACATTAGTAGTGGTTTTCGTTAATCGCCGCTAATGTACAAACAAAAGTGAAATTTTCATTTGTTGTTTAGTAGCGGTTTTTTTACCGTTACTGATTTAGTAGCGGTGTTGACCGATGTAGCTGCGGTTTCGTAGAACCGCGACTAAATGTTTGCCACGGGTGTTTTACTAGCGGTAATGATAACCGTCAGTAAATACTTAGTAGTGGTTATAACCGCTACTATAAAACATTTTTAACTGCTACTAAATGCCGCCTTTTTTGTAGTGCTTGACGATTTCAATGTTATGAGTAAATTTGCTACAATTTGGATACATCGGGGTAAAAATGATCCTCTTGTTACTTCCAGATACTCAGCACTCTTTTGCGGTAAGTTCGAGGATAGAAATGGATAGCCAACCAATTATGTCATTTTAAATGGAAAAAATAAACTTATGGAAATTTCCATAACTTTATTTCTCATTTAGCATTGAGTACTATAGTGATTAATAAGTAGGATAAGCTTATAGATAACAAAAAGTATGTCATTCACATGTGGCAAAAGCTGATAAACAAGACATTTTAGTTGATTGTACAAGTGGTATAAGCTGATAAACAACAAAAATTAGGTGATTAACAAGTGCAATAAGTTCATGAACAACAAAAATTCAGTGATTGACATGTGGGATAAGCATACAAACAACCAAATAAGGTGATTAACAAGGAAAGCTTACGAAGAAATATGTGATTAAAAAGTGGAATAAGCTCACAAATAGTAGTTTCCTCATTAATTATGGTGTGAATTGGGAACTTAAGTTTATTACATATATGTTTTTATCTCACCATAAGATTAAAACATCACGTGGCTTGATGGCCATAATACTTTGGTGAGTCAAGGGCTCGAAACCCCCTTCGCCACCTAAGGGAATTACCCTACATTGCCATGAAAAGCCTTCAACTATTGGCGACAGGCTGTGGTGGGCGACCACCATAGCTTAGTAGGTGGTGCTTTTTATAAAAGAAATTTGGAAATGTCACTTTGGTCATTTACCAGTAAAACACAATCTCATTTTTATCCTTCGGTCCTTCATATTCACATTTGGGGGGGGGGGGTTATTTGAAGTTAAAATACTATAATGGTTCTTAACTGTAAATTTCTCTTTGTTTCACATTGAAGGGAATTTATATTTTATAATGGAGTAAGGGAATTTTCAGTTTTTATTGTATCTGCTATTTTAAGAGCAGAAATTATAATTTGTAATTGTAATAGCTGAGGTTTATTATAAGGTAGTACACAAAGCTTCTTACATATGTTCCCATTTTGTTAAGGATTTGAAAATTTTCTTGCTTTAATTATATTCAATGCATATTGAAGTAGAAAGAATTTTCAAGTCATTACAAATCAAACTAGGTTCCTTAATCACATGATGTTGAAACTAAAAGCGAGCGCATGAGATTATTTGAGGCCAAACATATCCAATAATTCCTCTTCTACTTTTTGTGGCATCTTTATGACAATAAGATTGCGATTCCATAAAGTTTCAATATATGTAATGACCCGGGAACTTCATGAGACTATGCCCTCTGTAGTCCCTGGACCATGTACTCTATCTTTGGCTTTCATTGCCTGAAAGAAAATGTTGAGTTTAGAGAGGGAGTAAGTAAGGACAATAAAAAATAATAAAGATGAAACAAAATCAATGACAAATTAAAGTTCACCTCTTGGTCCCAATCAGTCCGGATAGTTATTATTAATAAGGATAACACCTGAACAAGGAGGGCAAGTATGATCCCCAACCAAAGTCCCTACACCATATTTAAGTTGAAGCAAATATAAAACAAGAAATCAGTTTTCACTAGAAAAAATAAAATAAAATTTAGATTGAACTTGCGACCAAAAAATTGGAAGCATTTTTAATTTGGTATGGATTTAATTAATTTCGACATATCTAAAAATTGGACCAGTCATTGGAGCAATGGAGACAAAAGCAAGAAAATGACCAAAGTTAATGTGGTGAAAAAGAAATTTTTTCACCTTGCCACCAATGTGCAAGACAAAAGCAAGTAAGATAGCTGATGGAATCCCAACTAGATAATATGACCCAAGATTGACAAAAGCTCCAATTTTCTGCCAACCACATCCTCTTGCCGTGCCTATAAATAATGCACATTAAAATTAAACTTAAACAAATTTTAGAATAAGCCTCACTAAACACATGAAAGAATTGAGGAAGAAGAACCTGAAAGAACACCTTGGAGTCCATCCAGAAAGTTGGAAACTGCCAAAATTGGCATCATAGTTGCAACATACTTAATTACTACTTCTTCATTACTATAAGCCTTTCCCCAAATATTGCGTATTAGTATTAGCACTGTTCCAACTAAGATGCCTTCCAGAATAGCCGTTACCAGGACAACACACACTGCTAATCGAGCAGTAAGTGGATTACCAGCTCCTAGTTCATTTGAGACACGAGTGCTGCAAATAATAACATTAAATTCTTAACATGTGAGTGCTACTCTAACCTTTAGCCTATAATCTCCACAAATTCTTAGGAGAACCATGCGCGAAAAGCTAGACGTTGGAATTGGAAAACCGATGGCCTTATAAAACATAATTCTAAAATTATTGTTACTTATTATGCACTCACCTTACAGATCCACTAAGACCAAAGGGAATCATCCATACAATTGATGTTGTGTTAAGGCTGTTGATCCAAACAGTAATAATGTCGTGTCAAGTACTATGTATAAGAATGGTGATCAAGTTTTCAAATTCGAGATGAAGCATACCAGATAGAGAGTACTGATGTTTCCAACTTTGGATTTGGAAGCAAACCAGACAAGAGAACCATCATTTCAAATGACCACATTTCCAAGCTGTGAATAATGATGATGAAATGTTAATTAATCAAACAGAAATATACTGAATTAATGACTTGACATTACTGAAATCATAAGAAAATGAAAATTACCAAACCATAACAGCTGAAGGAATGGCAAGTCTAAAAAAGGTGGGGATGTTATACAGAGCCTCTTTTGAAAAGCCTGACCAAGCTCTAGCGCATGACGGAGAAAACTTCACATACAATGATAGTATCAGAACATTTACCCAACAAGATATCGAATTAGCTAAGGCAGCTCCTTTACTCCCTAGTCCAGATTTGAACACCATAATGTAACATATAAGAATATGTAGTAAAGTGGTAACTCCAGAACTGAACATCATTGGAAACACAATACTTTGTGTTTGTAAGAATCTATTGAGGCATTGTAGAAGACCATACGCAAAAAGGCATGGAATCATGAATTGAGCATATTGTCCTGCTTCTACAGATATTTCAGGATCTTGTCCTAAGGCAATTAGAATGGGCCTTGTGTTGGCCCAAATAACGGCAAGTGGGATGCTAACAATCATGAGAACTAGCATGGCTCTTTGCATGTGTATCCCCAACAAGTGGTGCTGCTTTGCTCCATATAACTGGCCACATAAGGTATCCAATGCACATGCCATTCCTAGCTATTTTAACCACAAAACAAAAACATCTTAGGGACACACACACACAACACACTTCGCATCAAAATTTAACATAATGCAAATAAAAGCATTTTGCTTTGTTAAGATACTACTCCTTATGTCCTAACTACCACATATGATCTAAATATAATACTTAGTTTAGAAGTAGATATTGGTCCGACATATAATACTTTTTTTAATTTATCTTGTATATTTAAAAGTTTTCTCCAAATAAATAATATAATATTACACAAAAATATTTCATAGAGATTATATCACTTATGCTATAATGAAGTAATTTATTTAGATTTGCTAGTCTCCTTAGATAAAGAAATCTTATGTTTAGGAATGAAAGTAGTATATATATAGGGGCTATATAACTAATTTACGAGCCATAAAAGAATTAGCGAAGTTATTTTTTGTAAGAAATGTGTTTTGGTTTCTTTAAAATACACTTTTAATCATTATCCTCAATAATAAAATCCATTTAATACAATCAATGTGATAATGCTGAAGCAAATAATAAATTTAGAAAATAAAGTTGATGAAGCTTTTACTCCTCCACCAGCTCTGCTCCGTACATTCAGGGGCCGAGGTAGTTGTTATTGTTGTTACGGACTAGATATTAGCTTGGATTTGTAATCATCATTCATATCTTGTATATTAATGAAAGTTTTGAGTTTATATATAGCTAGACACACACACTCGTACACCAAAACAGGTTTAGCTAGACTTAGATTTGTAATCATCACTCATAACTTGTATATTAATGAAAGTTTTCAGTTTATAAATAGCTAGACACACATATTAGTACACTAAAACAGGTTTAGATAGACTTATCATAGGCGATGCATAAAACTAATAATCTTATTCATAAGGAAACGTTCGATTATATTATTTAAAAGAAAAAAAAAATTTGAAGCTAGCAAGGAGAGAGTGTTATGATTCAACTCACCAATAAGCTAAAACCAGTTACTGTTGCAAAAGATGTTGCCATAGAAGAACCAGAGAGAGCAAGTTCGCTTAGATGGCCAACGAACATGACAGATATAACTTGTAAGCAGTAATTTAATAGATTCACAGATATCAATGGCCCTGCTAGCCATAATTGCTTCTTCACTTCTTCAAAAACCTCACTTGTTTCTACTCTTTCTCTCTTATTTCGCTCTGTTTCAACTTTGAAGAATCCATCTTCTCCTGAGATTTGAATCAAAGGAGAGCTTAGAGATGTCGTTTGATTTTCTCTCTCCATTTCTTTGATAGGAGAGGGAGAAGAGATAGACCATATATATTAATTACTAGTATTAAATATGTTGGCGTTTCCTATTCGTCTTATAAATGCAAACATAATTTCAAAGGTGATGTTGGAAAATAATAATAATAATAATAATAATAATAATAATAATAATAATAATAATAATAATAATAATAATAATAATAATAGTAATAGTTGATAAAGACGGCTGAAATTAAAATTGTTTTTCACTCTCTTTCTTGGAAAGGTAGTCCCAGTTTCAAATCTACCTGTGGCAAATCCACTAGAACCTAACCACTGAAAGCTTGTCTTTTTGGACTGAATAATTTTGCGCCGTTTTGTTGGGAAAAAATAGGAGCATGTTTGGATAAGTTTTTCAACAATAGACAGGGGAAAAAGTTGTAAAAGTGTTTTTAAAGAATATATTTTATGAAAAAATGGCTTTTAGTGAAATGAGATTATTTGGATAATTGTTATGAAAATGTAATGAATTAATAATAAGTAGGAAAGTTATTCAAATGACTATATGTTTTGAACAAGTATTCATAAGGTTCTTATTATTATTATAAGTTATCAACTAACAATTTCTTACAAACCAACAAAATAGGTAAAATCATTACATTTATCCAAAATCAAAGTGATTTCCAAAAGCACCCTTACTAATTACACTAAACTATAATATCATATTAATTATTACTTTTATCTGCTACCCTTATCAAATATTGGTATGCATGAAAAAAAAATTAATACTCTTTGAAAACTAATAAGTGACCTATAAAAAGGGCAAAGAAAACTTGGTATTTCAGAGGGAGCATTTATTACTCAAATTCACACAATACAAAAATCAACATATTCAATAATTCAATAATTCACAAATTAATATTTAATAATAAGAATTATAATTAAAATAAATACAAATGATTATAAAAATGACTGTACAAATTACATGATTAAAAAAATATAAATAAAAGTAAGCATGATCGGCCCCAACTATTTATAACTCAAGTGATGAAATGACACAAATGAAAACCAAACATTTACTTTTATATGTTACTTAATATGAACAAATTTCACTACTACAGCAAAAGCTTATAGCAGCGCTTTTTTTGACCCTATAGCAGCTCTTTTAAGCGCTGCTATAGCCAGTGCTGCAATAGGTCATATGACCTATTGCAGCGCTTATTTTGTGTTATGAGCGCTGCTATAGGTTACCTATAGCAGCGCTCATAATCTGAAAAGCGCAGCTTTAGGCCATACATATATGAATTTTTTTAAAAAAAAATAAAAAAGAATGCCTATAGCAGCGCTCATTAAGTAATAAGCGCTGGTATAGGTAACCTATAGCAGCGCTTATTAATTAATGAGCGCTGGTATAGGTTACCCTATAGCAGCGCTTATTACTTAATGAGCGCTGCTATAGGCATTATTTTTTTTTAAATATTCACTTATTTTTGTTTCACAACCTCCTGCATCAGTGCAAAAAACCAGCAACACTATCCATTCCAGCCAAACCATATATACATACACACCAGAAAAGTCATACTAATATTGTACAATAAAACCAACCATTGTAAGTTGAAAACAAAAGCATACTAATTAATGAATGGATCATCTAATGTTGGAGAAAAGAGGGTATACATAAGTGCACCATTATTCAATTATTGCATCCATTTTTTCCCTTGACAACATGAAGGAACGAGCGTCTGGGTAATACTGCACGAACACATTTAAATGACAAGTAAATTTACTTGAAGTCTAACAAGTACAAACACATTAGATTTGAAAAAATATAAAACTTACTGTCAGTGGGATGCCGAGTCGATCATGTGTAACGATATCTCGCATGTATTGCATCACATAGTAACCACAATCGTTGTTATTGGGTTGGTAGGGGCACTGTAACAAGAAACACCAAATATATCATATAAGAAACATTTACGTTATATTTTAACTATAGATATATTGTTTCAAAAATTGAATAACTTTATAAAACCTGGACTTGTTGCCACTTATAAGCATCTTTCGGGTCAGGGGCTCTGAAATTCTTCAACTGAACATCGGCCCGAAAACTAGTCAATACTCTGAAAAAGAAACATATTAAATTAATTTTATTGGCTAGGATCGGGCATAAAGTAACAAATAATACAACGCATTCAAATAATGTTGACATTCACTTACCCATTGAAGAGACGCATCAAATCTGGGCGATTTTCTGGGAGAGCAGATTCCACAGGATCCAAATAGTAAATTATGGGTTCCTCTTGTGCCATCGGATTGATGACAAGCAAAATCCAATGTAGCCTAAAATGTTTTATAACGTTATGTCAGTATATATATCTATGATGCTCGGAACTAAAAATATGTATAGACTTACCCTGTATTAATTGGAGCTAAGAATAAAGTTCTGGCTGTTGCCTTTAAAGAGAAACGCCTTTGAATCGCTCTGAACTGGTCCTCACGTTTCGAGCCCGGAACTTGTGCTATCGAATAAGGGCTTATGAATTCGAACGAAACGTTGCGCCCAGCGATCATGACATGTTCATGCAGATACCTTCATAGAAACCATACCAACTCCCAATTAGTGTAAAACTTATGACATTGAATGAAACCACAATGGAAACGAATATATACCTGATCCATATATTGATAACCGTCGCACCGACCCATCTTTGGTTAAGCACCTCCATTACCTGATCCTTAGACAGAGCGTCAGTGAAATTTACCTCGTCAAATATAGGCCTGCTGAATGGAATGAAGACAATAGCATCGCGAGAAACGGTAGCTGCAAATGCTCGCAACCGAGCATGATATGGCGTTTCGACGCTTGTATCTTCAATCACAGGATCAGACACTTGAACTTTTTTCTTACCCTTAGCTTTTGGTGCTTATAAACCATGTAAATAGAAAGTTTAAAAATTAATTCCAATAATTAAGAAGAGTGCTAGTTTAAATTAATTAGCAAATAATCACCTGTGGTAACGGATCGGTACGGGTACTCTTTTTCTTGATTTGAGCAGCTGAACCACGGGTACCTTTGACATTAGCCACTTGTGCTTTCTTTCCCATAAATTGGGTACCCTGTAAAAACATTTAAATAAAAGAGCGTTATTCAAAAACAGTGAATGCTATTGGAAATGTTATTACTAAATAATTACCTGTGGTGTTGGCACAATCAAAGCAATGGGCCAAGCAACGTATGCACCGACAACGTCTCCGACCCTAGTCATCAAATCAGGAGTAGGGAATGGTAACGAGGCCCAGTCGTTGTACGAGTATTCAATCAATACCCTTAGTGCATTTTCAGGCAACGGTGAGTTGTGCAGGGTCATGTTCGAAGTGTTGTAGACCTTGCCAATCGCAACTACCTCACTGAAAGATTGATCCGTATACAGCTTGCACTTTGTCTCGCCCTACGAAAGAGTTGTCAACATTAGGTCACAATCGATAATATAACAGAATCACTGTTAGTTTGTTAGTAGAAAATGTATGAACTACCTGAGGAATGTCAGCCCTGGGCATCGTACAGCTATCCTTGATGCTTGGACTCTCGACGGAAGGAATGTGACTTTGATGCACGAAGTTGGACTTTTGTGATGCAACATTGCTTTGCTGGAAGAATTCGTACATCTTCTCGTATCGTTGTTGCATTTCTTCATTCCGTCGTTCCATTTCCTCGTGCCGTCTTTGCATTTCCTCATTCCGTCGTTCCATTTCCTCTTTCCGTCGTTGCATCTCAAGCATCTCCTCCCTCATAGTAAGAACTTCATCTTGCAACGCTCTAACATCGCCTTTTGATACCCTCTTTTTGCGCCCAAAGTAAGATAAGGGCGTGACGCCTACACCCGTACCCCGAACAAGGCCCGAATACTCAGGGCGATCGAGTGCTCTGCTGAGGAAATCGCCACTGCCAAAAGTGTTGACCTCGTCAGGCCATTCTTGCGTTAACAGAACCTGTAACAAGGAGGAAAGATTATTAGTTATTCACTTAGCAAAGTCACCGTTTAGAAAAGATTTAGAAATTCCAAGAGAATGACTTACACATCGTTCATGGACTCTTCTGACCTCTTCATGAATGATGGTACGGTCCGCCTGTGAGTGACCTCTGACCCAGAGGCCATGCCGTGGTGGCCTACAGTCTAAGCCCTGTTCCTCAATCTGTCATGGTAAACCAGTTGAACGTATAAATTAATCACGTAAACATTTATTCATAATTTTGGAACCAAAAGTGTTACTAACATACCATATCTTCCTCCAATTCAGGAAATGTCTTTCGTCCGCCCATATACGAATACTGACTGCTCTTAGCCGCTTGGCTATTTTTTTTACTTCTTTCTTGGAACTCCTCAGTCAAACGTTGTCGCACAAATTCATCCCAATGTTCTTGAGTAATTAACCCAGCATATATAGATGGTGGCGTTGGAACGATCTCCCCTTCGTCATCTCTCAGGTAATACGTGGTCAAGTTGGAACGATATCCCCGGTGCATTCTTGAAGCTTTCTGCAGCACATAATCCCTGTGAGTATCGTCGATATCAAAGACAGTCTGTAACAACAAAAATCACATTCAATTTGTTAGTTACAATGTTATGATGACATATATGCCATTAATTGTAAAAATGTAGTTTACCTTAATCTCTAACCAAACCTCCTCATGTTTGTCGCTTGCTCTTCTCCAATCCGTAATAGTAATAGGGATTTTGTCCCGAACAGTGCACCCAATGTAACCCGAGAGGAGCTTCGCCGACTTTCCAATAGCTTGGTTATTTGGATTCCATTTAAGTCTTGTCTTTACTCCCTGAGCTCTGCGTGTGAGGAGTTTGCGCATAAGGGTCCTGCCACGAACAACAGTCGCCTCATGCCTTGCTCTACCTTCAGCAATAGCTACCTGCTCACTAGGTTGTTCTTCTTCCTCCTGGCCACTATGTTGTTCTTCTTCCTCCTGGTCACTAGGGGATCCATTCTCCTGTAAAAAAAATTAGACAAGAAATGATTTTAGTGCATATACATATAATCATGCTAATTGTATGCGAACTGAGGGCTAAAAAATTCATAGTGTACAACATAAATACATACAAACTAGGGCTTTCACCTCTTTTTCCTCTTTGTTATATTGTCTACAATTGTCTGCTTCCTCTTTTTTGTCGGATTTAGGGTTGTGTTTACCCAAATGCCTTCTTCATGATCACGTCTTACATAAACGGGCTCATCTTCGTCATCATACCCGTCTACATCAAAGTCTTCTGACAGCAATGTCTCAAAGGAAGGAACCTCTTCTATCACATTCATATCATCATCACTACTTTCATCATCAACTTGCTCGGAATAATTTTTGTTCGACTGCATGACAACTGACCAATTCTTCTTAGAAAGATCCGCAATGTAAAACACTTGTGCTGCTTGAGACGGTAGAATGTAAGGATCATCCTTATATCCAACTTTAGAAAGGTCGACCGATATAAACCCAAATTCATCTAACCGCCGTCCACTGTGGTTGTTAACCCACTGACACCGGAACACGGGAACTCTGAACAAGGTGTAATCTAACTCCCAAATGCAATCAATCACACCAAAGTATGCCATCTGCGCATATATGGGATTTGTATCTCTTGCACTGGATATATGCCACCCCTCGGCAACAAGCGTGACTCCACTATTTTGCATGGTGCTTTTTTCATCATGGCCTTTTGTATAGAATGTGTAACCGTTGATTGCATAGCCGGTATAAGAAAATGCGTGCAAACTCGGTCCTTTCGATAGCCAGAACAATCTTTCACCAACCGATCCGGCATTAAGCTCAACCTGCTGACAAATGCGTGCATTGAACCATCTAATGAAATGTTTGTTGTGCTCCTTTGTGATCAAACTCTCATTCCTATCACCGTGTATTTCACGAAGGAGATTTTTGTGTTCTTCAACGAATGGTTCAACCTCAGGAGTGTTCTGAAGAATGTACAAGTGCGCCAACTCTCTTTCAGCATACGAAATGCGTAACAGCTTGAACCCACTTATTCCTTTCCCCGTTAATCGCCCATCGTGACGAGACTTGGGCAAGCCAACAGGTTCAACATTTGATAAGTAATCGGCACACAAATCACTCGCTTCTTCAACGATGTATCGTTCAGCAATACAACCCTCTGGTCGATATCTGTTTTTGACATACCCCTTTAAAACTTTCATGAACCGCTCAATCGGGTACATCCATCTCAAATAGACTGGACCGCACAATTGAACCTCTTTGACCAAGTGTACAGTAAGGTGAACCATGATGTCAAAGAATGAAGGGGGGAAATACATTTCAAGTTCGCACAGGGTACAAACGATCTGCCTCTGCAAATCCTGCAACTTCGTTGTATCAACCACTTTACTACAAATAAACTTGAAGAACATACAAAGTCTGGTGATCGTGGTCCGCAGTTTCTTGGGTAAAATGCTGCGTATGCCAACCGGTAAGAAATTTTGCATCAGGACGTGGCAATCATGAGATTTCAGGTTCTTCAACTTCAACTCTTTCACAGATACAAGGTTCTTTACATTTGAGGAGTAGCCCTCTGGAACTTTGATTCCACTAAGAAACTCACAGAATAATCTTTTCTCTTTCCTCGAAAGGGTGTAAGCAGCTGGAGGTAAATAAGTGCGGTATCCCTTCTCGACAGGTGCCAACTCTTGTCTTATTCCCAGCTTGAGCATATCTAACCTTGAATTGACACCATCCTTACTTTTTCCTTGCATATTTAGTAACGTGCCAATTAGGTTATCACATATGTTTTTTTCAATATGCATCACATCAAGAAAGTGCCTGACATATAAGGACTTCCAATACGGGAGTTCGAAGAATATGGACCTCTTCTTCCAGCCACTTGTCAATACATTTTTAGCAAAAGGCTTGCCAAAATCATTCTCTACCGCATTCACCTTTTCAAGAACGTCTTCCCCGGTCAATAATCTTGGTGGCCTACCTTCTTCTGAGCTCCCGTTAAATGCCTTCTTCCACCTCCGCCAACGATGCCTTAACGGCAAGAACCTCCGATGTCCCATGTAAACATTTTTCCTGCAGTGATCCAGTCGCATCGAATGGGTATCATCTTCACATATAGGGCACGCACCATATCCTTTGACGCTGTATCCGGACAAATTACCATACGCTGGGAAGTCATTTATTGTGCCAAACAACATGGCCCTCAATTTGAAACTTTCTTCCTTACAGCCATCGAAAACCGTCTCACCCGAATCCCACATATGCTTCAAGTCTTCAATCAAAGGATCCAAGTACACGTCTATATCGTTGCCGGGCTGTCTAGGCCCGAAAATAAGCATGGAAAGCATCATAAACTTGCGTTTCATGATTAAATTTGGGGGGAGGTTATATATCATCAGAATCACCGGCCATGTGCTTTGAGTATTACTCTGAACCCCATGGGGGTTGATTCCATCGGTTGCCAATGCAAGCCGTAGGTTTCTTGGTTCTTCACCGAACTCAGGGAACTCGTAATCAATTTTTTTCCATTGGGGGGCGTCGGCGGGGTGCCTAAGCTTGATGTCTTGAATCCTCTCATCAGCGTGCCATGTCAAAAGTCTTGCAACATTCGCATTACTGTACATGCGCTTGAATCTTGGAATGATCGGAAAGTACCACAAGACTTTAGAAGGACTCTTACCTTTCTTTCCATACCGAGATGTGCTGCATTTAGGACACTTCTCCAACGACGCATACTGGTTCCGGAATAAAATACAGTCGTTGAGACATGCATGTATTTTCTCATATTTCATACCGGTAGACCGGAGAATTTGCTTTGCCTCGTATGTTTTCGAGGGGAGTACGTTCCCTTCTGGGAGTATATCTCGCAGAGCGGATAGCAGAGCAGTGAAACTTGCATCACTCCAACCGTATCGCGCCTTCAGGTTATACAATTTAAGCACCACACGCAATCTGGTGTATTTACTGCATCCCACATACAGAGGCGTCTCTGCATCGCTCTTCAGTGTCTCAAACATTTCAGGATCCTCCTCACCCACCACATTCAACATTTCTTCAAGATCATCGCTCTCATCACACATGTCTGTGTCAACCACGTTTGAAGCGCTACTAACATCAGGTACCCGGTCTCCACCAGAACACTCATACGTCTCACCATGCTTTGTCCAACGTGTATAGGACGGATCGATCCCATGACAGAATAAATGGCCCAACAAGTCAAGAGGACGGAGAAGCTTTCCATACAAACACGACATACAGGGGCATACAATTCTGTTAGAATTCTCTGCATGCTCAGCGGCAAATTCAATGAATTCTTTTGCTCCATCTATATATTCCTTTGAACGTCGATCATAAGACATCCATTTCCGATCCAACATTATAACCTACTAAAGGAAAGTGGAAGTAAGATCGATGTGCATGACTTAATCATTAGGTAGCCACCTTACGATGTTACCTTATTTTTTTAACAAACATTCGGCAGCATAACGGCTAAAAAATGAACGCTCACAGGCTCAAGGCCCTCTCTTTTAATATAAAAATGGATAGCCCACCACAACAGAACTCAGCACAGAGCATATATTCACAGGCAGAAAAACTCAATTACAGCTCACAAATCCAGTTCCACACGGCAATCATTTCATAAAAGTACATTAAACGACCACACAGTAGTCTTAGCACCTAACATAACATATAATGTACCTGATTCAATTCTCTAACTTGTCTTTAGGTGGAGGATGAAAATGTGGACCAAGAAAATGCTTGTTCAAATTCCTACAACATATAAATAACATAATTAGAGCAACCTAACAATCAAAATAAAAATTCATTCATTATAGTAATAAACACTTCATTATGCATAGTGTAACATCTAATTTACAGGGGACAGAGTACAATAAACAAGCTTTCAAAGTTCAGTGAAAAATAATAACACAATAGTAGCCATTTAGCCAAAAAAAAACAAAAAAAAATAGATCTGTATGCTATACCTGGCAGAAGCAATTAACAAGAATGGTGAATCAATAACAATCAGAACATGAATAAATATCAATGAATTGAGAAGCCAGATTTATTGACGATGAATAAAAGAGAGAACAAATAAATTGAGCATGTTTAGCTCAAACAATAAATAAATAAGAACCTGTTACCTGTACAAACACGAAATAAAAAAATAAAAAAAAGTGTTCACCAAAAAAAAATGGAACCTGTAAAACGACGGAGGAACGACGGAGTGAGAGGAACAAGCTGAGACGAATGACCGAGCTTGGGGCGGCACGAGCTGAGAGGAACGAGCTTGGGGCGGCGGAGCTGAGAGGAACGAGCTTGGGGGGCACGAGCTGAGAGGAACGAGCTTAGGGCGGCGGAGCTGAGAGCTGAGAGGAACAAGATGGGAGCGAAAGCTTGGGGAATAACACGGCGGAGCTGAGGTATTAGCTGTGGGGGAACTTGGGACGGCGGAGCTGAGGGGGAACAAGACGACGGACCTGAGGGGGAGGGTTTTCGAGCTGAGGGAGGGAAATTTGGGGGTTTTGGAGAGGGAACAAATGAATTTATTCGCAGGAAACCCTATCCCTGCACTTTATACATAAAAAGCGCAGGGATAGGTCCCAGAAATAAAAAAAAAATTCGAAAAAATCTGAGTTAAATAAAAAAAATCTAAAAATTTAAAAAATAATAATAAAAACCTATCCCTGCGCTTTATACATAAAAAGCGCAGGGATAGGTCCCAGAAATTAAAAAAAATTACCAAAAAAGCTGACTTAAATAAAAAAATTTAAAATTTTAAAAAAAATAACAACCTATCCCTGCGCTTTATAAAGAAAAAGCGCAGGGATAGGTTCTAGAAATTAAAAAAAAATCTTAATTAAATAAAAAAAAATTTAAAAATTAAAAAACTAAACTAAAAGACCTATCCCTGCGCTTTAAACATATAAAGCGCAGGGATAGGGCCCAGAAATTAAAAAAAAAATTCGAAAAAATCTGAGTTAGATAAAAAAAATCTAAAAATTAAAAAAATAATAATAAAAACCTATCCCTGCGCTTTATACATAAAAAGCGCAGGGATAGGTCCCAGAAATTAAAAAAAATTACCAAAAAAGCTGACTTAAATAAAAAAAATTTAAAATTTTTAAAAAAATAACAACCTATCCCTACGCTTTATAAAGAAAAAGCGCAGGGATAGGTTCCAGAAATTAAAAAAAATCTTAATTAAATAAAAAAAATTTAAAAATTAAAAAACAAAACTAAAAGACCTATCCCTGCGCTTTAAACATATAAAGCGCAGGGATAGGGCACAGAAATTAAAAAAAAAAATCGAAAAAATATGAGTTAAATAAAAAAAAAATCTAAAAATTAAAAAAATAATAATAAAAACCTATCCCTGCGCTTTATACATAAAAAGCGCAGGTATAGGTCCCAGAAATAAAAAAAAAATTGAAATAATCTGAGTTAAATAAAAAAAAATCTAAAAATTAAAAAAATAATAATAATAACCTATCCCTGCGCTTTATACATAAAAAGCGTAGGGATAGGTCCCAGAAATTAAAAAAAAAATTCGAAAAAATCTGAGTTAAATAAAAAAAAATCTAAAAATTAAAAAAATAATAATAAAAACCTATCCCTGCGCTTTATACATAAAAAGCGCAGGTATAGATCCCAGAAATTAAAACAAATTACCAAAAAAGCTGACTTAAATAAAAAAAATTTAAAATTTTTAAAAAAATAACAACCTATCCCTGCGCTTTATAAAGAAAAAGCGTAGGGATAGGTTCCAGAAATTAAAAAAAATCTTAATTAAATAAAAAAAATTTATAAATTAAAAAACAAAACTAAAAGACATATCCCTGCGCTTTAAACGTATAAAGCGCAGGGATAGGCCCAGAAATTAAAAACAAAATTCCAAAAATATTCTGATTTAAGTAAAAAAAAATTAAAAAATTAAAAAACAAAACTAAAATACCTATCCCTGCGCTTTCAACATATAAAGCGCAGGGATAGGTCACAGAAATTAATAAAAAATTCAAAACAATATCTGAATTAAATCAAAAAAATATAAAAAACAAAGTAATAATTAAGAAACCTATCCCTACGCTTTATATATACATATAAGGCGGAGGGATAGGTCCCAGAAATTAAAAAAAATTCGAAATAAAAGTAGAGGACAATTAAAATTATTATTACAACCCTATCCCTACGCTTAATACATATAAAGCGCTGGGATAGGTCCCAGAAATAAAAGAAAAATTGAAAATAAAATTCTGAATTAATCCGAAAAATATTAAAAAGAGGTTAGATCAAACTTTATTTAAAAATTGAAAGAAAGGTCAAAATAAAAACTAAATTCAACCCATAATCATACTTTATAAAAACAAATTTTACCTTTTATTATCCAGGTGCTGGGATAAGATATCCCAACGCTTTTAGAAGAAAAGCGTTGGGATAGGTTCATACCTATCCCAACGCTTAGTTTATTAAAGCGCTGGTATAGGCTTCCAATGACATATCCCAGTATTTGCAGTTTATAAGCGCTACTATTGTTGCGCTGCAATAGGGTATTTCTGTAGTAGTATTTTTTTTAATATAACCACTTATATTATGGCGGGGGGTGGGGTACAAGCTAAAAGTCACTACTAAATAGAATATGAATAATATCAAAAAGGAGCGTATACCTATAAAACTTTGACCAACTTCAATAATAAATGCCATATTTTAAGACAACAGTCATCACTCCAAGAAGAAAATGCCAGCAAACGTTTTCTTTTTCGGTGCAGTAACTATGACGGGGCTCATTGTTGTCCATGTCTGATTAAAAGACTAATGAAATTGCACGTCTGTGTGGAAAAGAGGCGCAAAAGGCATTCTCTTACTAAAATATTTGGATATTTTGTCTATAATTTGTTTGTCCGCTTAGACTTTAGGGTGAGGTTTTCTTGAATATATCACGAATGAATAGTGAAAATTAATCATCTTATCCTTATCATTTCACCGAATTGTACACTCATGGTAACTCGGTTCTTATATCCATGTGTATGTAACTCTGTCCTTGTTGGTGCCACATCAGATGAAAATGGTCAAACACAATCCACGCTGGCATTTTTATCCTTGTTTGTACAGTCTTGTTCTTCTTACCTTGCTTCCCCGTCATGTTTCGGAGTTCACCAGCCACGAATGACGACGCCGCTGCTTCCATTTGGTTGCAGTCATACCTCCTTAATATTCTGATAGCTTTTGAAAGAATTTGGAGCGAACCTTTGAATCTAATGAGTCAAATATGCTGCTTACATCAAATCAAATTATAACCAAGCTCTTTCACCTCTCTCCCCCCAGTTCCCCTCACATCAGATTTTCTCTCCTCTTTCCATGTTGTAACCGATCAAGAAAAACGACGACGATGGTTGCACTGTCAACGATGAACGTATGGCAGCGGCCGAGTTAGGAGGTGCATCGGTCACTGTGGTAGCCAATGGCTATGCCGAAACAAGACGGTGAAGGCAGGGAAGAAGAAGAAGACTGTACCGACATGGAGGAAATGCCAGCACGATTCTGTTTGACCATCTTCATTTGATGTGGCACCAACAAGGACCGAGTTACATACATATGGAAACTATAAGGGCCGAGTTGCAATAAATCAAACTACAGGGACTAAGTTACAAAGTCGATGAAACTATAAGGATCAAATGATTAATTTTCCCTAATAAATATGACAATCTCAATTTCATTTCATGCAGATGTGAAAATGGGCTAGTCTAAGTTGGGCTTTACATATTATTTATAGGTGTGTAGCATAAATACATAATCTATGGCTAGGCTTGAGCTTGTATATGTAGATTTTTTCTTCAGCACGTGTCTTCAGAAGGTCTGAAAATACTAGAAGCCTTTTAAAAAATCTTCTTAAAATGTGGGTTTTTTTACATAAGTTTAAAAGTCTATACCTCCAATTTCATACTTTAAATTTATCTGAAAACCTTTTTATGTCTCAAAAAATCTTTATGGTTATAAAATTAGATTTTATCTCTTGTTTTTACCATAGAATAAGTGATAAAATATTCCTTTTGATGTATAACATTTTATTTATGCTCAATTTAAATAAATTTGCAAGTCACAGTAACCATTATGCTTCAACATACCAATCCGAATGATAGATCAAGACGTAAGAAATGGTAAGCTATTATTATTGTATCTAAAGTGACAGAAGGTTAGATCAAGAAGAGGTGAGCGACTAATGAATTGAAGGGTTGATAAATATATATATATATATACATATAATATCTAAATAAGCTAAGCTTATAGGCTTAAAGTTAAGTATTTGGAAAAAATGTCAGGCATGTTTACTTTAATAGGGTTAAAAATATGTCTCAATATGAGTTTGATTTATTTACTACATAGGTTAGTGTTCACCCGCAAGAGTACGGATCGCAACGTAGTAATAAAATATCGTCCCACAGAGATTTGTTTTAAAACCCCAATCAAACAACAGGCTAATGAACTCAATTAAGTTGAACAAATCGAATTTTTTAGAAACTGGTTTTGAAAACTAATTTTAAAATAAAAATAAAGAAACAAACAAGAAAGCTTTAATTTATCAAAGAACTGAGCCTAGGATTAATTCTCACCGTTGTATTTCATGAACCCTAATTAATTTCCCTTTATTTAGTTTTTAAATGACAATTTATGTTTGCCTAAGATTCTAAAGTACTTGAAACGCTCTCTCGAGTCAAAATCAATTCTACACTTCTCATTAACTTGCTCAATCTCTTGTTACAAATTAATAAAAGTATGCCTTAAGAGCCAACCTTAATCTGACAAAATTAGGTCGATAGATATATCTCTATTCTATCGACAAACTCTCCGTTAGTTGATTTAAACTTCAAGTCTAGTCTGATTTATCCTAGTTCTACACCTAAACTATCTCTCTCGAGTATAATTTAAATGAACAAATCGCTCTAAAGGGTGATCAGTCAATTAGAGGCATTAAGAACAAGATAAATCAACATAAATAGTCATTAAATTCTAAAAGAAAAGGAAACAATTAAGTTTCAATCCATACACGGTTTGAATCAATCCTAGAACAAAAGATTTAGCTACTCATGAATGGATTAAACAAGAAAATACAAAGAAATCCCATGTTTAATTCACCAAAGTAACAAAGAATGGAAGAAAACAAGAAGAATCTATCACCTAGGGCAAGAAACTCCTCCAATTTTGCAAACCCTAGCTCCAAAGATGTGTGTATCGATGAGTCTAATGGTTCCTATGGGTTCTAGGGTTCAAAGGGGGCTGATTCTCCTCTCATTTTCGTGCCCTAGATGGTTTAAAAGGATAAAAAACGAATATGTGCGAAGTCAGAATTTTTAGGGATTTTCGCGCCGTGCCATGGCACCAGAGGCAATTTCCAGCAATTTTCAGCAATTAAACTCCAGCTTTCTCCAATTTTTACCTTTGCTTTTCTTCTCCTTCCTAGCTTATAATATCCATTTGTACCTATCAAAATCATACATAAATGTGAGAGAATCATGCCAATCAAATTTTCTAATAAATTGTCATATTTATTTCAAAAATAATTAAATTAAGCTTATATGACAAATTTGTATAATTTTCTCTAAAAAGCTCTCAAAATTCCTTTAATTAGCATTGATGACTCCCCAAATATCTTCTAAATAAGCCCTAAATCAATGTTAAATGGGGAGTCATCAGTTAGGCTAGGGCGTACGATACTTTAAGAGTCTAACCTATTTTCAATCTTACTTCTAGGTCTACAATCCAAGGATCCAGATTTTTTTTATTCATCTTACAAATATAAGGAGAGATCAAAAATTTAAATAAATTTGATGTTTTTTTAAAAGATGTTTTTTTTAAAAAAAATACACAATTAAGGTTGAAAGTTTAATTTAAATTTTCTTACATATTCAATCTTTTTGAAATTTTATAACCTTAATTATCCATATTTTATAATTAAACTGCTAATGTATACGTGATTTTAATTACATAAATTTTAATTTAATTTCTTATATTTAAAGAATATTTCAAGGAAAATCTAATTTAAATCCATTTGAATTATCCAAATTCAAAATTTGGACTTGTACTTTCAACGAATCCCTGTTTAGTTTAGGCAAAAATGTTTTATTAGACTTTGTGATTTTTTTTTTTTTATATTTTGTCTGTACGCCCATTTGCTATTTCTTGTAGATCTTCTCTCTTTGTCTCATTGTAAGCAAAATCTAATAAAAAATAAAATCCTTTTTTTTTTTTGAGAAGCTAATTTATGTAGCTTTAGAAAATAATCAGATGTGTGATAAATGTAAATCTCATGAAAGAGATGTACAAAAATATCATGAAATGTGTAAATAATTAAATAATAATTCGTATTTTTTACTGTGATACTCAAAGATATCATAATATCAAAAAATTAGTACATAAAATAATTAAATTTAGATAATACAATCAAACGTATTTTAACAAAATGGCATAAGTAAAATCAACGAATGAAGAAATCCTTTCTAAATTATACTGGTATGATTAGACATTTTGTTGAAAGTGCATACCTAAATTTAAATTTGGGTATTACAAACGGATTTAAATGGGATTTACCTTATCTTCTATCCCTTAATATTAACATTGCTAGTCTCCTTAACTAGAAATGTTAATTTAGGGTAGTATGTTTGGATGGACTTATGAAAAAGTGACTTATATATAAGTCAAACTAAAAATAAGTCAAATTGTGTAATAAGATTTATGTTTGGATGGGCTGTTAAAAATATGCCTTATAAGTCATATTGTGTAATGAGACGTATGTTTGGATGGACTTTTGGAAAAGTGATTTATGTTTGGGTTAGTTGTGATTAGATGTGTAAAATAAGTCAGAATTGTGGGGTCCACCTCCGTAAGTGACTTATAAGTCATAAGTCATAAGTTAAAAAAAGAACTTATATTAATTTTGACTTATAAACTATAAGTTACTTATTTTTATAAGTCCAGCGAAACATGCTCAATTTAACTTTTCTGAAAATAAATCATTTTTTGTGAAAATAAGGACTTATTTAACTGAAAGCCAAACACCCATAAAATGAACTTGAATGGCTAGTCTGCACTTGTGTATCAGAAGGTTCGTGGCTTAGAATGAGTGGATGAGAAAATTAGAGAGAGAAAGTCTCTCTTGAGGGTTGTTCACCCATCGCCCACTGTGGCAGGCGTCTTCAAACTCAGTTCCCTCCACTGCAAACATAATGGAGATCCTTTTACGAAAAATTTCTACGACTATGAAGAACATGGAGCATCGAAGAAAGTTAGAACTAAGGTTAAGGAAGAAGGCCGTTCCAATATGAAAGCTGAGGGCTAGATGCAAACTAATGGGAGTGGGAACAGTTGGAATGGGTTACAAAAACAATTGTTCTGAGAGGAAGACCAGCAAAGTCTTGATACAAACGAAGCCATAAATAGCTAGAACTCATAACAAGGAAAGGTGAACGATAGCCCGATTTTACTTGATGTGTTGGAGGAAGCGATCAAGAGTACTCTCTCGACCACCATTCCCTCCTTCAAGGATGCTCTTATGAATAATGGAGATCTGAAGAATGGGGATACAAGACTGCCAAAAGATGACATTGTAGTGGCTCCTGAAGGCAATTATGTTACTCCCTCCGCTACTAAATATAAGACTACTTTGACTTTTTTTGTGAAAGTTAAGGAAACAAATTAGACCACTAAATTATAACATATGTCACATGAAATTAGATTATGTGTTAGTTTATAAGTAGAATAAATTAGTTTTGAGGAAAAAAGATTATTTTTGGGACTGAAACTATTTTTTTTTACTGAAAGAAAAAGTCAAAAAAGTCAAAGTGGTCTTATAATTAGGATCGGAGGGAGTAGCTTAGAGGGCTTGATTCCTACCATTTTCTTCTCTCAGAAAGTGAAAGATCTCCTCGCCAAGGAGATGGAGTTTTCTCTCGTGGTAAAAATACTAGGGCGATTTATAAGGCAAGACACTTTGTATGCTAAGATAATTAGCATGTGGAAACCCACTAGACAGTTCAAACTCACTAAACGAGAAGGCGGTGCTACATAGTTAAATCTGATAATGGCAAGGATTACCATAATGCAATGAAGGGGGGCCATGGGTAATCCTAGGGCACTACTCATCTGGTCCTATTTATAAGTCACTCCAGCATATTTCACACAGACCAAGGAAAGCCTTAAAACTCATTAACTTTCCACTAAAATCCAACAAATTTACAACTTTACCCATATTAAATATCCACTATACCACATAAAAATAAAGTCAACACATAATAAATGAAAGGTAAACTTGTACATTCACACTAAATATTTAATGAGGTGACTTATATATAGGACCAAATAAAACATTCTCTCTCTGCCCTATAAATAGGACCAGAGGAGTATCTTACAGTGCACCCATGGGAACCAACTATTTCTCCAAAAGATCTAGAAACAAAGCATGTCTTTGGATGGGTGAGGCTTCCTAGGCTTTCCTATCATTATTATCACAAGAATGTTCTTCAGGATATTGGCGAGGTTATCAGAAAAGTCACTAAAATTGATTATAATACAGAAGGTGTTGATAAAGCTCGTTTTGCCCGACTAGCAGTTACGTTGGACCTAACGAAACCACTTGTATCAATGATTAAACAAGATGGCACCATGCAGTTCGTGAAATACGAAGGGTTGTCTACTATATGCTTTCATTGTGGGTGCTATGGTCATTTGAAACCTTCATGCCCAGTCAAGTACCAACAAGTACAGAGATGTGAAGAAACCATGAGCTCGACAATCCTGTCTCCAATCACAACACCAACAAGTTGTTGAGCTTCAAGCACGTGAAATTCAACTCTGTGAGAAGGGGTTTTTCGGTGAGTGGATGAATGTCCCACTTAGAGGAAGTTGTGTTTATAGGACAAACCAAAAGACATTCAATTCTTACCTACTCTAAAAAGAGATCTTTAATTGTATTCTTCAGTGTGTATCATAATCAATTCATTTGAATGAACAAGTTATTGCATTCTTCTTTCAAGTGAGGTTTCACTACTACAGAAATGCCCTATTGCAGCACACCAATAGCAGCGCACAACAAAAGTAAGCGCTGGGATAGGTATATAAGACCTATCCCAGTGCTTTATAAATATTTATAAGCGCTGGGATAGGTCATTGTGAAGTATAGCTAATTCCCTGAATATTAATTTAAAATAATGTCTTTTATTTAATAATGTCTAAATTACCTCCTAGGTTTGTCTTTATATAGGTGATTTCCTTTGAACTTAATTCTCTGAACCTTATCTAAACCATATTTAACCCCCAGAATATATTATACGTGTCCTTATTATTTAATAATTAATAAAATTCCCCCAGTTTTTTTTTTAATTTTTAATGACCTATACCAGCGCTTTTTACGTAAAAAACGCTGGGATAGGTCATTTATGGTTTATATTTTATTCCCTAAATATGTAAACTTATATCTTTTATTTAATAATTAATAAAATTCCCTCAGTTTTTTTTTAATTTTTAATGACCTATACCAGCGCTTTTTACGTAAAAAGCGTTGGGATAGGCCTCATTAAACAATTTTTTAATTTAAATTTTTATTTGTTGTCTTTTTACTTATCAGATTTTTTTAGAATATGTTTTTCAATTTTTTTTTAATTTTTTATGGCCTATCCCAGCGCTTTTTACATATAAAGCGCTGGGATATGCCTCATTAAACAATTTTTTAATTTAAAATTTTATTTGTTCTCTTTTTACATATCAGATTATTTTAGAATATGTTTTGCAATTTTTTTTAATTTTTCATGGCCTATCCCAGCGCTTTTTACCTATAAAGCGCTGGGATAGGCCTCATTAAACAATTTTTTTATTTAAATTTTTATTTGTTCTCTTTTTACATATCAAATTATTTTAGAATATGTTTTTCAATTTTGTTTTATTTTTCATGGCCTATCCCAGCAATTTAGGCCCCATTAAACAATTTTTTAATTTAAATTTTTATTTGTTCTCTTTTTACTTATAAGATTATTTAAGAATATGTTTTTCATTTTTTTTATTTTTCATGGCCTATCCCAGTTATGGGTGTTCTATTCCTGATTCTGTAAACACTTTGATTTTTACAATTATTAAACATTTTATTGGAGATCCATCTATTTGGAAAGACAGATCAGCAGAACTCCTCTCAAATCTTAAGTGCAGAACTCTATCCGATTTTCGTTGGTATAGAGATAACTTTTTACAACGAGTACTCACAAGAGATGATGCCAATCAACCATTTTGGAAAGAAAAATTCCTAGCTGGATTACCTAAATCTTTGGGTGATAAAGTTAGAGAAAAGCTTCGAAACCAACATGATGGCAACATCCCTTATGAATGCTTAAGTTATGGACAATTGATTTCTTATGTCCAAAAAACTGCTCTTAAAATTTGTCAGGATGACAAAATTCAAAAACAACTTGCCAAAGAAAAGGCTACAAGGAGTAAAGAGCTGGGCACATTCTGTGAACAGTTCGGCTTTCCTGCTTGTAAAAAATCTAAGCCATCTAAACCAAGGCAGTTTAGAACTGACAAACCAACCTACCATAAGTATAAACAAAAAACAACCCCTAGGTGGCCACACAAAGAGTCTAGATCGCCACACAAAGAGTCTAGATCTAAACCCAAAAATGATCCTTCTCAAAATAAAATAAAATGTTTTAAATGTGGCAAACAAGGGCACATTTCAAAATACTGTCGTTTGACTCGCAAACTTAACAAGATTAGGAATATTGACCAACCAATCCTTGATCAAATTAATAATCTTTTACTAGAATCTGAGACAGATGATACCAAAAGCTCTTCAGAGGATCTAAACAATATCCAAGACGATGACATTGAAGAATCATCCTCTTCTTCGATTAATGTCATTACTAAAGAACAAGATTTACTCCTTGACATTATCACTAAACTTCCTGATAATGAAAAGGGCGAATACTTGTTTAAATTTAAAGAACTTCTCAATGAAAACCCGAGTTCTTTCAAAAATAAACCATCTTTAATCTCGAATAAATATGATTTAACAGAAACCATAAACCGATTCAAACATTCTGTTAAACCTGCCACCATACAAGACCTCCAGCATGAGATACATAATCTCAAGGCTGAGGTCTCTTATATTAAACTTCAACAAGAAACACATGCAGCTGCAATATCCCAAATCCAAGATATCCAGCTTGAATCCCATAAACCAAATGAACAACAAGCTCTTTCAGGTCATGAAACTGATGACCATGATGAAACATTTATTAGCTTAATTTCTAAAGTATTAATCCCAAAATTTCATATCCTTGCTAAAATCATTATCAATGACGAATTTATCCTAGAACAACCTGTTTTGTTTGATACAGGAGCAGCTTCTAATTGTTTTAATGAAGGCATTGTTCCCACCAAATATTATGAAAAAACAACTGAGAGATTTAGTGGCGTGGCACAAACACCCCTAGATGTTAAATATAAAATTACAAATGTTGTTATTGAAAATAATGGATTTCGTGTTCAACAACCATTCATATTAGTTAAAAATATGGGGAACCAAATCATCTTAGGACAACCCTTTGCTGGTTCCATATTCCCATATCTAACTAGTCAGGATGGAATATCCTTTGAGCACTTAGGGAAAACAATTGCATTCCCTTTTACACAAAAACCTAGAATAAAAGAGTTAAATCTTCTTTCTTCAAAACAACAGCAAATAAACTTTTTAAGAGAAGACATTTCTTTTAAACAAATTGAAACACAGCTAGCTCAGCCACAAGTTAAACAACGAATTCAAGACTGCTTAGATAAAATCCACCAAAATATTTGCTCGGATCTACCTAATGCTTTCTGGAATCGTAAAAAACATGTTGTTGATTTGCCCTATGAAACAAATTTCTTGGAAACTCAAATCCCAACAAAATCAAGACCTATCCAGATGACTTCTGAACTTCTTGAAACTTGTAAAAAAGAAATTCAAGAACTTTTAAATAAAAAATTAATTAGTAAATCTAGGAGTCCATGGTCTTGTGCTGCTTTCTATGTTAATAAAAATGCTGAACTAGAACGAGGAGCCCCAAGACTTGTCATCAATTATAAACCTTTGAATGATGCTTTACGATGGATTAGATACCCAATTCCTAATAAATTTGATCTCTTAAAACGATTATATTCTGCAAAAATCTTTTCAAAATTTGACATGAAATCTGGATTTTGGCAGGTCCAAATCTCTCAAAAAGATAGGTATAAAACTGCTTTCACTGTTCCGTTTGGACAGTATGAGTGGAATGTTATGCCTTTTGGGTTGAAAAATGCACCTTCTGAATTCCAGAGAATTATGAATGAGATCTTTAATGACTATAGCCAGTTCATCATTGTTTATATTGATGATGTATTGATCTATTCTCATTCAATTGATCAACATTTTAAACATATAAATTGTTTTATGAAAGTTGTAGAAACAAACGGATTGGTAGTTTCTAAACCAAAAATTTCTATTTTCCAAACTAAGATCAGGTTTCTTGGGCATTGGATCCACCAGGGGTCCATCACCCCCATCGACAGAGCCATTCAATTTGCTGACAAGTTTCCTAACCAAATCCTTGAGAAAACACAACTTCAAAGATTTTTAGGGTGTTTAAATTATGTTGCTGACTTTATCCCCCATTTAAGCAACTTTCTTAAACCGCTCCATCAGCGTCTTAAACAAAACCCTCCTCCATGGACAGACGTCCATTCCAATATTGTCAAACAAATTAAACTCCAGGTTAAGCAACTTCCTTGTCTTAGCCTTCCTGACCCTTCTTCTTTCAAAATTGTTGAGACTGATGCCTCTGATATAGGATATGGTGGCATCCTTAAACAACGAGTAGACAATCACGAAAAAATTGTCTCTTTCACTTCTAAACATTGGAATAGTACCCAACAAAACTATTCCACCATAAAAAAGGAAATACTGGCAATTGTTTTGTGCATTTCCAAATTTCAATCTGATCTTCTAAACCAAAAATTTCTTGTGCGTATTGATTGTAAATCAGCAAAAGATGTTTTGCAAAAAGATGTTAAAAATCTTGCATCAAAACAAGTTTTTGCTCGCTGGCAAGCAATCTTAAGTATCTTTGATTTTGATATTGAATTTATTAAAGGTGCTTCTAATTCTCTTCCAGATTTTCTTACCCGTGAGTTTTTACAGGGTAGATAAGCCTAATCAACCAGATATGCCCAAAAAGAAAAAAGCCTCAGATGACAAGGCCAAAGAGCCATCAGAAGATAAACAATTAAGCATCTTCCAAGATGCCCAAAACCAAGATTGTTCTAGCCAAGAGCTGGAAGAATTTATTAAACAAATCTTGCAACAACATAGATCCCAAACTCAAGGATCTCCACAGTTGCAGCAATCTAAACCGGAGTCATCCACTCCATCTGGGTCATCAACCCAAAAACTTAAACAGGAGTCATCTACTCCTTCTGGGTCATCAACCCAAAAACCCCAAAACCAAACCTCTCCTAAACAAACAGTTGACTCATATGCTCTGGCCTACACCCAAAAACAGATTCCACAAACCACGTGGGGCCACATAGTCACTAAAAATGTACGACCTCTCACTAAAGATAAACAAGCTCTCATACCCCAAGAGATCATAACTAAACAACAATATGATCTATCCAACCCTCAGCCTAACCAGGTAACAATTGCATCCTCTTCAAAGGCAATTGTTCCCCATACTCCTGTGCTATCCAACACACAGGATAGCACTCCCTTTCTCAAAAAATCCAAAAACAAACGAAACATCATTCAGGTAGAACCCGAATGGTTCCATCCCAACCCAAACCAAGTAGCTGCAAATATCTTTCCTTCTGGGATGCATTTTAAACCTTCAGCTATCCCAAAAACAAGAGAGTACTATGAACTAATTCTAGTTCATTCTGGATCTGTCGAGATCAAACATACCTCAGATAGAAAGAATGACAATGAATTAGCTTTCACAAGAATCCAAATTTTAAACATTCTTACTCCATCTCAATGGGGGCAAGATTTATACAGACCAAAAAACTTTGGAATCAATTATTTTCCCGATGGATATAATTATTGGGATTATGTTGATGCTTGGTCTAATGTTTTCTGGTACCAAAACTCTGGATTTTCTCATACTTGGTTCATCTATTTTAAAAAGGGTAACCAGTATCAATTTCCTCATTGGTTTTTTCACTGGTGGGAATTTTTTGGTCCGTTACCTGAAATATTTCCACCTGAGGTTGTTAAAGCTTTTGAATTATTTAAACAAAAATTCAACTGTGATGATCCCTTTCCTTTGGATCTTCATTATTGTTCTAAACTCTCTGTTTCATGGATTTTCTCCTGGAAATACGAATGCATGAAGATCAATGAAACATCAAACCTCATGCCTGTCCTACAGCGAGTACCTTACTCCAGATGGTGGACAAAATTCCAAATTCCAAGAGTCGACTCTGATGCAGTAGAAAGGTGGTTTCAAGAAAATCCCCAATTCCTTTGCATGACAGAACAAAGCAAATTCCTTCACCAAAAATCAAGGATCGCTTCTCTTCTATCATCAACAGCGGATAAAACAAGTCTTGTAAACCAATTAACAGTACTGCTCCAGACACTCCGGGAACAAGATGCTCAACCCTCCCCTAGTCAAATCATTTCCCAGTCTACTTCAGAAGCCCAGGAAGAAGACGATTATGAGGTGGACTTAGGAGAGGACTGAAACATTCTGACACATTGTAAACAAGCACATGTAAAACACTGAACACTGTAGTATCACTGTAGTACACTGTGCACTTAAACTAACCGGAACTGTTCAAACAAGTATCCAGTTTCCAGGTCATAAACACTGTTCAAGGGTCTATATAAGACATGCTCAGCACCTAAAGAAGGGCAGAACTTATTTTGAGATCCGAATAGCCATTGTAGAGAGAAAGAGACTTAGAGAGAGAAGCTATGAGTGTTCTGAGAATCTCTTCCCTTCCCTTTCCTTCTACTTCCTTTGTTTCATTTCTTTGTAAGTTTCATGTTTTATTAAATAAAGCTTTATATTTCCCAGTTATCTTATTACTTTCTGCATCATATCCTTACCTCTTCTGGGAATCAAGGAGGCTGTTACAATGAACTAGCTTGGCAGGTTCTACCGCCTCAGTTCATACGCCCTTTGATTCTTACAGAACACCCCCTTCTGCATCTGCATAGTTATTTATGTTTTAAAGAAGTGTTACTTCTGCTCTACTTCCTTTTCCTTTTCCTTTTCCTACTCGTGATCCTCCGCGCCCTTCGGGACTCGCTCCCCCTACTTGGTATCAGAGCCCTTCCGGCTCTGATACCTCTGTAAAAGCGCTGGGATAGGCCTCATTAAACAATTTTTTAATTTAAATTTTTATTTGTTCTCTTTTTACATATCAGATTTTTTTAGAATATTTTTTTTTAATTTTTCAAGGCCTATCCCAGCGCTTTTTACGTATAAATCGCTGGGATAGGCCTCATTAAACAATTTTTTAATTTAAATTTTTATTTGTTCTCTTTTTACTTATCAGATTTTTTTAGAATATGTTTTTTAATTTTTTTTTATTTTTCATGGCCTATCCCAGCGCTTTATAGGTAAAAAGCGCTGGGATAGGTGATTAGCTTTATATTTAATTGATTATCTGAATATTTAACCTTATCTTTTTTATTTAATTTTTTATGAATTCCTTTTTTTATTAATTTTTATGACCCTATCCCAGCGCTTTTTACTTAAAAAGCGCTGGGATAGGTGCGCGGGAAATTTCCCTCCAAAAATCTAGAATTTTCCTTTTCCCTCTCATTTCCCCACATTTCCCTATACCCAGCACCGTACTTTCACTCTTCTACATCACCACCCATTTAATTAATCACTCTTATTCATCTCCTCCTTACTTATTCATCTCCTCCTTCTCTCCGATCATCATCATCGAGGTCTCTCAGATCTGTATGGATCAACTCCAGATCTACATGCTAATGATGGTTTCTTAAGGGTAAGGGTCCTCTCTCATATTACATTTTTCTCTTTTCTTCTTCCCCTTCCAAACTTTTTTTGTCTTTAGTCAAGGATCAGATTTTGTGCTCTGTTTTTTCTTCTTCTTCACTACTCTTGACTTCGCTTATGGACTTCGCTTCTTATTCATGTGTTAATTTTTATTTTATTTGAAGCTCGTTACTTTTGGTAGCTATGGTTACAATTCTGATGCTTTCTTGCTCTTTAGTTTCTGGATATGGCAAGTTGATAGTTTAATTTGAAGAGATATTTTGGTTGTTGCTCTTCTTAGTTTATGTTCATTCCATCATATTGATATGAATGTATCATTGTCTGATTCTTCTTATTCCATCATATTGATTGTTAATATGCATTGGTTGATGTTTTACGAGGCTTGAATTTATGAAGTATTCATTAGGAATTTTGCACTGATGCAGGAGGAAGGGTGTAAAACAAAAATAAATGAATATTTTTTTAAAAAAAATAATGCCTATAGCAGCGCTCATTACGTAATAAGCGCTGCTATAGGGGGTACCTATAGCAGCGCTTATTACGTAATGAGCGCTGCTATAGGCATTATTTTTTATTTTTTTTAAAAAATAATTCATTTAAGTATGACCTAAAGCTGCGCTTTATAGGTTACCTATAGCGGCGCTTATAACACAAAATAAGCGCTGCAATAGGTCATATGACCTATTGCAGCACTGGCTATAGCAGCGCTTAAAAGCGCTGCTATAGGGTCAAAAAAAGCGCTGCTATAGAATATTTCTGTAGTAGTGTTTACTCTTAAAATAGAGGAATTTTAAGAGTAGGGTGTAATCTTACAACTGTAAGGGGGAGTGATATCTAAGAGAGAGTTCTTACTGAGAGATCACTTGTAAAGGCAGTCAAGAGCCTGATTTAATCTTGAAATTTAGTGAAACCCAACTGTGGTTGAAGAACTGGACGTAGGCCAAGTGTTGAGAGTAAGCACAATTCACCCTCCTCTTGTGCATACCTGTCACCTTCATCTTGCACATCTCTAATCAAACAGATCATCCTGAAGTCTTTGAAAACATACCTATCCAAGTCTGTGTTAGTTTTTGAATTTGTTAAGTTAGTTTTTGTTCTAGTGAGAGATTTACAAGCACTAGGGTTCATCCACCACCCGTATCCTCTCATTACACATCATGTCAAGAATTTTTTCGAACTGGATCAATTTTACTACTCAGGAATCTATCTCATCGTTATGTTCATCCTTAAGAGCTTGATGCTTTCATGTCAGGCATCATGTCCACATCTAAACGATGGTTCAATAGTCATTGTCCTCATCCTTCCGTTAATAAAAATGATGGGATCACCATATTTCCTTTAGCAATTGATGTTACCACTATACTTGCTATGGATAGTAATTTTGAGGATGCAATGGAAAGAATTTTTCAGGAGTCCTTGAATAGCATTAAAATGATCCCTGCCTTTGAAGAAGCCATCCAATCGCTCGACACAACCAACAACCTTCAAGAGCTTAATATTAGTGACCAGTGCTGCGTTTATCTTGAAGATTTTGGTGATGATGCTGAGATCTCAACAATGCCATGTGATCATAATTTTCATAAAATTTGCATTGTAAAGTGGCTCAAAACAAGTCATGTATGTCCCATATGTCGGTATGAAATGCCTGTGGACACAAATTCTTAGAAATATGTATCTTATTTTTTCCCCTACGAAAATGAAATCTTGATGATGTAGTTCTTATTGATTGTGAACCATTAATGCAAATGTATATATCCTACTTTGATACTTGGTACAACTTTAGGTACATTGTTCTGTCTTTTTTCAAAAACTAGGTAATGATGCCATGGATTTGATATTTGAGACTTGAGTATCAAGTAATGTACCTAAACTCTAGACCCCAAAAAAATTAAGTAACTAAAAAATATATCACAACATCACGCTACAAATTTTAAAAGGATACACAAAGAGAAATTTCTCACACAAATAAAAAATGAAGAGATTGTAGAATCCATGTCTATGAATTAATAAAATGGTAGAAATGTTTTACGCTCCTTTTGGATTATGGGCTCTGTTTTGTTTTTAATGTTTGGGCTACTTTTGCTATCCAATTGTCAACTTAATGAGTGATACTTGTAATGAAAATCATACCACTACCACAGAAAACACCTATACCGGCGCTTTTTTGACCCCTATAGCGGCGCTTTTGAAGTGCCGCTATAGCTAGCGCCGCAATAGGTCACGAGACCTATACCGGCGCTTACAAAGCGCCGGTATAGGTATCTTTTAATTAGTTTTTTACTGAAACTGAAAAGGCCTATACCGGCGCTTTTTTAAAAAGCGCCGGTATAGGCTTATCTATATCGGCGCTTTCTGTAAAAAGCGCCGGTATAGGTTATATTTTTTTAAAATATACAATTTGTTTTTTAATTCACACCATCATTGCAAAAATTCCAGCAATTCTATACAATTCCAGGCAGTCTATATACACCAGTAACTCAAACAGAGAAGAATATGTACAATAAGACCAAAAGTTATATTGTTCAGTTAGGAAAATAAACTTGCATACTACTAGTCAGGCTGTCCAATTTGAGAGAACAGAGGGTGTACATAACTACACCATTCTTCAATTAGCGCTTTCATCTTCTCCCTTGACAACATGAAGCAACGTGTGTCTGGGTAATACTGCGTATAGAAATTTAAATGACAATTAAATTTACTTGAAATCTAACAAGTACAAACACTTAGATTAGGAAAAATATAAAACTTACTGTCAATGGGATGTTATCTCGATCACGTGATACGATATCCCTCATATAATACATGACATAGTATCCACAGTCGTTGTCATTGGGTTGATGTGGGCACTGTAACAAAAAATACAGAATAGCATATAAGAGCAGTTACGTTCGTTGTTTAAGTGCGTTCGTTGTTTAACATATTTCCTTGTAAGATTATATGTACACCAAAAGAACAGACCAAGACTCTTGTGCACCAAATATTATCTTTTGATTGATGTTGGGAGCTATTTATTGCTTCTTAAATTAGTTTAAAAACTTGTTTCAAAATATTTTTATAAGTTAAGATGCCACAATTTTCATAGCTTAAGTCATATTTGGTTATCATCACAATCGGATCGGAGTTTCAACATTTCCTATATATTGACTTCCTTCTCTTAACTTATCCTAGCTATAACTCACCACATTACAACTAGGAACCATATTTAAATTAGCAAATAGAACATCAACACTTTAAATTGCAGCTTCACTACAATTTCAGCAATACCACCAAGGTTTCCATTTTCAACTTATATGCATATCATAATAGATAATCATTGTTTCCATTATTAGCAATCACAATAAAACAATAGACGTAGTTACTTGCAATTTTACATTAATTCAGAGAAATAAATTAAAACTCACATATCTTTCCTTCTTTAATTAAATTTGTGACACAAACTAGGGCAGGAATTCTCAATATCGAAAATCATCTTAAACAACCATAATCTCGTTTTAATTGAGGACTCCATTCAAAAACTACAAAATCTAATCCAGACCCAATCTCAGAAACGTAAAGCATACTCACACGTAAAATGCCCCAGAAATAACAAAAAAAACAATAAAAAAAGACAATAAAACAGAGCACTAAAGAGAGAAATGCGAAACATGTCATACAAACAGGTCCAATTGATCAATATCAATAATGGAAAAGAAAAGGACAGATATGAAGCATTCATTACAAACAAACACAAAGGCATGAGAGAGAGAACTGCGAGGACAAGGTGAGGCTGAACCTGAACGCGGCGGCGGCGGGGGAGATTATCCCGTGGCTGAATCGACGGTGTTAGCCGGCGATTTCGCCGGAGAAGGGAAGAGGAGAGAATGGGAAAATGGAGGAGTGAGTGGGGTAGCTCGCGATAGATCGAATTCGCGGCGTTGGTGGAAGAACGAAGAGGAAGGAACCTGAAGGCGGCGGCGGCGGAGACCATCCGGTGCTGAATCGACAGTGGTAGCCGGAGATTTCGCCGGAGAAGGGAAGAGGAGAGAATGGGAAAATGGGTAAGTTCGCGCGCGGTCTCACGGAGAAGAAGATGATAGAAAATTTAAAGGCCTATACCGGCGCTTTATTAAAAAAGCGCCGGTATAGCCAAGGCCAAAATATTTGGAGGGAAATTTCCCTCCAAATTTCTGGCCTATACCGGCGCTTCTCCGGCTAAGCGCCGATATAGGTATAATAAATTAATTTTTTTCATTTTTTAATTATCTATTATTTATTATTAAATTATTTTTTTAATAATTATTAATATAAATATATACACCACTAAACCTATACCGGCGCTTCTCCGGCTAAGCGCCGGTATAGGTATAATAAATTAATTTTTTTTCCATTTTTTAATTATCTATTATTTATTATTAAATTATTCTTTTAATAATTAATAATATAAATTTATATACAATTAAACCTATACCGGCGCTTCTCCGGATAAGCGCCGGTATATGTATAATAAATTAATTTTTTTCATTTTTTAATTATGTAATATTTATTATTAATTTATTCTTTTAATAATTATTAAAAAGTGAATCAGAAAGGAGACAAAACCCTATACCGGCGCTTCTTGGAAGAAGCACCGGTATAGAGTTTTTTGATTAAAAAAAAATAAATTGTGAATGAAAAACCCTATACCGGCGCTTTTTAGAAGAAGCGCCGGTATAGGTTATATCCTATACCGGCGCTTTCTTATTAAGCGCCGGTATAGGCCCCATACGTACCAATACCGGCGTTTTTTTCTCTAAGTGCCGCTATTGTTGTGTCGCGATAGCCCACTTTTGTAGTAGTGTACTGTGAGAGGGGATGGATAAGAAACTTAGGGCCTGTTTCATTCTGTCTTTCAAAACAGTTTTTTCATTCTTAAAAACAATAAAACAAACAAAAACTTGTTTCCAATAAGTTGTTTTTATAAAAAAACAAAAAAAATTGAGAAAGCAAAGAAAGTTTATTTTAAAAACAAGAAAGCAAAGACAATTTTTAGGTGTTTTTTAGTTTCTGTTTTTATTTTGTTTTAAAAATTGAGAAAATTTTTCTTTGATTGAAGGTTTCACCACCTAATCACCACTCATACTATATCTAGATGGCTCCCAATTTTTATGAAATACAAGATGCTCATTAAATGATAAAAATAAGAAACTAATCCTCACCACTTCTACAACACTAGATATTCCTTCAATAGTTGTACGTTCTTTATAAGACTGCCAAGTCATTCATGGTGATAGCCGTCGATGGTGAGGACAACCTTAAAGTCTTGATAGCGATAGCCATGGCAACATCATCAATGACAACTACGGTGGCCGCAACATCAATAGGCTGTCATGATGTCCCGATGGAGACAACCAACATGAGATCATCCATGATGGTCGCGACGTCAGTGACGACAACGATAACTGCAACATCATCAACATTGGTCATGAAATCATTGACAATGGCAACCACTAGAACATCACTTACGATGATGGTGGCCGCAACATCACCAACAACAGCAATCGCTTGAATATCATCGATGGTGATCACGACATTAGCAACGACGATAGTAACAACTGCGAAAATCACAACATCGACGATGACAAAAACCACAATATTAACGACAATGATAATCGCAACATTACTAACAATTGTAACTGCACCAACATCATCAATGATGGTCGACATCACTGATGGTAATGGCAGCCTCTACATCACTGGTAGCGATCGCGACAACATTGACATCGTTGACATTACTAACATTTTATAAACTCCCCAAACATATACTTTTATCTAAGTTATTATTATTAGATTAAGAACAATTATTTAAAAAAAATTGTTATTGTTATTTTGTTTTCAATACCAGTTTTAAGAAACAACTACCCAAACATATTTTTTTTTTTAATTTTTTCCAAAACTTGTACTAAGAAACAATTAACCAAACATGTTATTCTGTATTCTTATTTCCAAATTCTGTTTTGAAAAACAGTTTTAAAAAAAAAATTTGAAAACAAAAAGAGAACCAAACAGCCCATTCTTTCCAAGTTTATGATACATTTTCAACGCATGAGAGTACTGTGTTTTTGTTTCTTTAGAGTTTTGGATAAAAATTTAGTTCCCAAGTTCTTGATAAAGTATTATTTTACGGCTCTTTCTTTTTTTGTAATAAGGCAAAATGATATTAATAAGAAAGCAACATTACAAAGTATCGGTTATAAAGGGACAGAAAGAAAAATTAACATTATGAAATAAAGGGAGAGGGGCTGTGGATAAGGAAACCTTAGACAAAATCTTAAGAAGGGAATTTACATCGTTCTAAACTACGTCTTTGGTAGAAGAGGAATGAGGTTAATCCTTCTTTTATAGATATACAAATAATTTCCAACGAGTCATTCCCATAAAGCAGAAGTTCTTTCCTCCTAAATAGTCAATAAAGTGGTAACCGAAAGCAAAGAAGAACGGGAGTGAATGAAATAGATAGACCTCACTTAAAATTGATTTATAGAGATTGACATAGCATGTTGGCTACTAGTGGAGGTTGGGTATTGTGGAAGGGGTTAATCCACCACAATCTAAGTTTGAATCTTGGGAGAGGTGCCCACAGTCAGACCAATGCCTGGAAGATAATTGCTTCCTTTTTTTTGCCACCGAATATGATTGCTTCCAATAAGAGGATACATATGCTTAGGAGAAAAAAAATGTGTTAGCTAATTATTTAACATATATAAAATTATGCAACATATAAAGAATAATTTTATTTCAACAATAATTAAAAAATGAGTTAAATATTAATTTAATTGTAATGAAATTTTTTTATTAAATAAAAATAAATAACCCTATTCTGTAAATATAATTGGGAAAATTGGGACCCATAAGAAATTTAATTTGTGTAGAGGACCTGATACATTTTTATATTCACAGAGTATTTGTACTCTGCAAATTCTGTTACCATACTATTAATAACCTAATTAATTTAGGTTATGCTCACCAATTGTTTATATTTTAATAGGGGACATTTCTTCAATTTTTCCATCTGAAAGATGATGCATAAACTTAAAAGGGAGAATTGCATATAGGTCCCAAGCAAGAGAATTAATTTCAGACAGGTCCATTAACAACTCCTTGACTTGTTAACCAAGGCCATTGCAGTTGTTAATAGGTGTCATTAACAACTCCTCGGGACCTGTCTGAAATTAATTCTCTTGCTTGGGACCTATATGCAATTGTCCCAACTTAAAAGGACTACATAGAAAACCAATCAACAAGAGTTGGAAAAAGCGCTGGCTTTATATTAATCAATTGCCAGAAGAAATATGATTTACCCAGGAAAAAAGTTATATAAAAAAGGAAAAGGTTAGAATTAAAAATTAACAACTAAGTCTTTAAGATTAATGTTGTTTTAATTATATTATATTACCTTAATCATTATCTAAATATAACAAACTTCCATGGTATTCTTGGCGGAAAAATATGTCTCTACGACCGGTTTTTCAATTACAATATTTCATCATTACAAAATAAATGTCTGATAAAGTTTCCATCATTAAAAAAGTTGATCTGAATCCTGTTTGATTCTTCAATATCTTTTGGATAGGGTTGATGAATCATAGTTGATCTTAAACACTTTCGCATGTATTAAATAAATAAATGCCTCATATAGTGAAGCATATAAATAGAGTTGTCACGAATATTATTGGTGTCTTGTTCTCTCAAATAATTCACATTATTTTACCTCTTGTTTTTCATCAATAGTTGATTCCTTTTACGTCATTTGGTTTCTTTCACGTCTCTCATCAAACCGATCATTCTGAAGTCTTTCAAAACAAACCTATCCAAAACCATTGCCCCAATGGACCAATTAATTTTATTGTCAATTACTTGTGCTCGTTTTCAAGTTAGTTTTTCTTCGGGTGGGATATTTACTAGCACAAGGGTTTATCCACCACCAGTTTCCCTCACACTACATATCATGCCAAAAAAATTTTCAAACTGGTTCAAGTTTACTACAGAGGGATTTATCTTACCATTGTATTCATCCTCAAGAACTTGATCCTTTCATGTCAGATGTCATGTCCATATCTAAACGATGGTTCAATAACAAACGTCCTCTTCCTTCTATTCTTAAAAATGATGGGATCACTATGTTTCTTTTAGCTATTGGTGTTACCATTGTATTTACTTGGGCTATAAATTTTGAGGAAACGATGGAAAGAATTTATCAGGAGGAGTCCATGGATAACATTACAATGATTCCTGCCTCTAAAGAAGCCATCCAATCGCTCAACACAATCAACAACGACCTTCAAGAACCTAATAATGACAAGTGTTGCATTTTTCTTGAAGATTATGGTGACGATGCTGAGATCTCAACATGTAAAATGCCATGTGATCATAATTTTCATAAAATTTGTATTATAAAATGGCTATTAAACAAGTCATGTATGTCCCGTATGCCGGTATGAAATGTCCGTGGACAATAATTCTTAGAAATATATATCTTCTATTTCCTACAATGAAGATATTTTGATGATTTAATTATTCTTATTGATGCTTAAGCTTGAATACAAATTTAAAACAATCTTGATATTTTTTGATGTTGTTACGATTTGATTGAAACTGTTGATTTAGTATGATTTGTATTTATCGTACTTAGATGAGGTATGTTTTTCATCTTTACAGAAACTAGTTAATGGTTGCTAAGGATGAGAGACTTGAGTTGTCCAATAGATAGATAGTTAGTTAATCAACTCGTGTAAAAAAAACTTGATGTTAGGAATGCGGATGAAAAGTTGTGGGCTAATTAAATGGTACCAGAAGGCCCAACAATGGTCTGGGTGAGGTTAATACTAACACGCATGAAAGTAAAGTGCTTTTTAGGTTATAGATTTTTTTGAGAAAATTACTTTTAATTAAATGAGAGTGTTTGGATGATTGTTATGAGAATGACTTTTTAATGTGTAAATTAATAAAAAGGACATAACTTTAATGTGTTGGGATAGAGATGGTAAGGGTATTTTTAGTTTATTACGATGACATGGGTAATGATAGTATTATTCCCTTGCAAAAGTATAAAAATATTTTAGTTTATTTAAAACCTAGGCTTCGGCCTTCCATACTTAGGCTTACAATTGAAAAGTGTTTTTCACTTTTTTCTACTGTGGCTTAACTTCTCTCAAACTTAGGTTTGAACCCCAAATCTAGATTGGAAAAACTGTGCCAAACAAGCAAGTTGAGGATAAAAGAACATTACAAAAAACAGATGTTCTCATTTACCAAGTAATAGCAAATTGTAGATTGTTTTACCAAGGCCGTATAAGTTATCTTATTTCATACCAAGCTAGGATATTTAACCACACCCTTTAGTTTAAGGGTATATTTTCTGGCAAAAAAAAAGTTTGAGGGTATATTATTATTGAATAAATTGTAGATTGTAGATTGTAGATAAGAATATAGTTTGAGCTGTTAGCTAGCTGTAAGATGCTTTGGCTTATTCTTGGCATATGCTCCCTGTGTGGGACCACCTCTTGTATAGTACACTGTACCATATATATAATAGGACGAAGGTGCAAAAATATCCATGTAGTTTGATCCAAGGTACATTCAACACCATGAAGATTTTTTTGGCACAAAAGTACCCACGTAGTTACCAAAATAGGACAAAAGTGCCCATGCCGTTAATATATACTAACGACGTTAAGTTTTTCAAAGTTAAGAAAAATAAAAGGTGCAAAATTACCCATGAAGTTTTGTCCAAAGTGCATCCAACACCGCGAACTTTTTTTGGCCTAAAAGTGTAGACGTAGTTACCAAAATGGTTCCCTCAGTACCTTTGCCGTTACTTTACACATGTTAAGCAGAAAAAATACACAAGAGGGTGGTGATTTTGGTATTTCAATAAAATATTTTTCAAAACTTTAAGTTCAAAATCAATTTCCAAAAACAGATAAGAAAGAAACACAGTATTGAAATCTTAGGCAAATGCTTACAGATCAAACAAAGTATATGATAAACACTTAAGCTCACAGAAATTTAGAGAAACAGAGTATGAAGATTCAAGTGCTAGTCAAATATTTGTAGCTCAAATTTTGCTTTGTAATTTCTTGCTTCAATCTTCTTTCATCAATGGATATATACAAGCCTTTGAGAATGTAAACAAACGTTGTGCAAATTTGCCTAAGATTTCAATACTCTGTTTCTTTCCTATTTATTTTTTAAAATTGCTTCTGAATTTACAGTTTTGAAAAATATTTTATTGAAATAAAAAATTCACATTTCCTCTTACGTATTTCTTCTGCCTAACATGTGTAAAGTAACGGTATAGGTACTGAAGGACCATTTTGGTAACTATGTGGAAAAAAAAAATTTTGCGGTGTTGGGTGCACTTTGGACCAAACTTCGTGGGTATTTTTGCACCTTTTATTTTACCTAACTTTGAAAAACTTAACATCGTTAGTATATATTGACGGCATGTGCACTTTTATCCCATTTTAATAACCACGTGGGCACTTTTGTGCATGAAAAAACTATACAGTGTTGGTTGTACCCTGGCCCAAACTTTTGTCCCATTTTAATAACCACGTGGGCACTTTTAATATTATTGAACTATGTGCGATAAATTACTTTAGTCATTCGTATCTCCATAATTTAGTCTTACTCCCTTCGTGCCTTATTATAAGAGCTAAAGAGATGAAATCACACATATTAAGGAAGTAGTTGAGAGAGATAAATGTGTATGAAATAGTTTTGTTTTCTCAAATTTGCCCTTATTTATGATTGAATATATAAGAGAGAGAAATGTGATAACAGTGTAATAAATGAGTATGAAAGAAAATGTAAATAGAGAAAAATAATGATGGGTAAAGTGGGAAAAAAACTCATTAAATACTTTGACAAATTTGGATAGGCTCTTATAAAAAGGGATAAAACCATTCAAATTTTTGTCTCTTATATATAGGGACGGAGGGAGTATATTATTTATTTATTTATTTATTTTGACCTTGAGTTAGGGTGTGTTTGGATTGAGCTTTTGAAAAGTGACTTTTTTTTCAGAATGACTCTTTCAGAAGTAAAATTGGATAAAAGTTATTTGTTTGAAGTGAATGTTTGGATTTGTGATGATAGAAGTGATTTTTTTTCAATCTGACTTTTCAAAACATGTTTGGATGATTATTTTGAAAAGCACGTTTAGATGAAAAATTACTAAAAAAGGCATTATTGTCATTAAATAATATATATAATATGCATATATTCTTATTAAAGGCTTAGTTTCTCTCTTATTTTGAGGAAAATAATTTTTAAAAATAATATTTTTAGCTTAAAGGAGTATATTGTGGGAGAAAGTAGTTAGAAATTGTTATGGTAAATTTTTGGAGATAAAAAGAAAATTTTCGATTAAAAGAAATTATCTTATTTGAGAATTTTAGGGGTCTAACAGTCTAGTTTTTCTACCAACTTTATTAAATAATACATAACAAAAGGTGTGGGACCCAACAGACGTCAGAAATCAAAAGCCACTTTTTTTTGCTTTTGACTTTGCACGTTAAAGAAGTCATTTTAGACCAAAAGTCATTTTCAAAATAAATTAGGCGAAACATATTTTTTTTCCATAACTCATTTTAAAGTTTGGATCCACGTTGGGCCCTCCCAAACTGGTATCCAAACACACACTTATATGTTTGATTGAGTTTATAAGAAATGTGGTTGAAAATATAAATAACTTATATGTGTAATTTTACTAATAAAATTTTTTGTGACGAGTATCTAGTATAAAAAAGTTTTCAATGATACTTAAATACACATAATATTTTTAAAAATAGTGCAAATTCAAAAATGACATTATCTTAAACAAATGATGGTTACCTTTTTATTTGGTGGTTCCCTATTGCCACGCCCATTTTACTCTCCAATTTTTTTTGTCCCACAGCTTTTTCCTCCCATTCCAGTCACCTGCCCCAACTCTCTGCAACCTCACCAATCAGCGGCACTAATGCCCAAAAGTTCATACACAATTTCCACAATTTATTCCGTAAAAAGTTCGTCTCCGAAATGATGCCCAAAAATTTCTCAAACAATCCAAAAACCATACACAATTCAAACTCTAAGAAGGCGCTTACAGGCTCTCAAGATAATTGCTTTGCTTCTTCTTCTTCTTATTGTTCCTCATCACCACTGATTTTCTTCCTCCGTTCGATTCTTCCTCACCATCCTCTCCAATCAGCGGCTCCAATGCCACAAACTGGTCATGGATCCTGCAATCGGCAATGTTGAATGATAATAGAACCTTAAAATTCCAATTGAGATTTATGTAATGTAAATGCATATGGATTTTCAAATATTTAAGTCAAACAAAGTGGACTTCATTTTTTTTTTTCAATAATATATTTCTTATATATTTAATCATAACCCTAATTCATAATTAATTTTTTTATTCATTTTCATTTTCCTTTTTAACCTTTGTACAACGACTTCAAAAAATTTATAACTATTCAAAAATTGAAAGCGTACAAAAAAATTCATCTTATATTGGTGGAAATGAGGATTAGTAAGAATTTTTTCTCCAAATTTTCTTTATTTTTAAAAAAGAAACGAAAGGGAATATATTAGTCCATTGTGTTATTTTCATTTTTCACCCTAACTTTCTCTCCCCTCTCCCTCTTCTCTTCTTACCAAGCGCAGGAAAATGCAATTTTCTCCCTATTTTCTCTATTACCAAGCTCACAGTTAGATAAAAATAATTGCATACAATTTTTTAACAACAAACCAAAAACTGATAAGTAAAAATGAAAACAAAAATTGAGGAAGTGGATTTCCTGTTGCTATTGATTCTATTAAATTTTTAAACTAAAATAACTATTAAAACAAGGATGATAAGAAAATTCAGAAGACCTACTTTAAAACATTTAAGATTATGATTAAGAAATGAAAAAAGTTTACTGGTCAAAGCAAATCTGGTTTTAAAAATTCTTAATCTGTCTTTGTTGACAAAAACTACCCTTTACATAAAATTATTAGTGTTAAAAAAACTACAACAATAATTTTTTAAGGGACAAAACTTAGCTACATTTACTTCTTGTTCGGTTCAAGTCCGCGTTGTGCTCCCCTCTCTCAGGGAGGAAGATGACTAAGCTCATGCTTCTCTGATTTCATGAGCTCAGTTGCAATGAAGGTTGAAGATGATGATGATGATTCATTCAATCTTTTTTCTGTTCAGATTTCCCTAATACCATCTGGTTGATTCTCAAAGGGGAGAAGAAGATAGATGATGATGATTCATTCACTCATGTGAGCTGACTTGGTAATATCTTATCACTTTTTTGGTCATGTAGGATCAATATGAATTGTAATTAAGAAGGATGATATTATTTTAAAAAAAAAATAAAAGATAAAGATTGAATCATAACAGTGTTAAAAGTTTGGGGACTAAGTCATATCGAGTCACAGGTGACAGCTTGAGTTATAAGTGAATTAAAAGTTGGAGGACCAAAAGATTTTAAATATTTTTATTATTTTCAGTCCTAATTAATATTGTTCAATTTTTTCTTTTTTTAATTCTTGGATCATCCAAACTGATTTGGATTAATATGTTTTATTAGTCGAATCTTCAATACGTATGATACTTTTTCTAATGCCGTAGCAATAGTAATCTCAAAATCAACGATGGAAATTATTGTTGGCCGTGATTCAAGACCAAGTCTTCAAAGTCTTTCACCAAGAATATTCAAATCAAAAATGAAATTTTCTTTCCTCATGATGCTATAAATTTACACAAGCTTACCCATACATGTCACGTAATGTCTCTTTCCAAATTTCTCCCTCTCTTTGGACATAAACCTATACTCGAATCCATCCATTCACCATATTATTATGGCCACTTTTGGAACAACCCAGAGAAGTTCCACCACTTCATCATTAACACCATCTTCATTATCCAACGATCAACCCAAAGAACCAAAAGCACCTCATGAAAAGCAGTTCAAAGAATTCAAATTTTACTGTCCTCTTAATATTCCATTAACCCCAGAAGCTGCAGCTCTTCGGGTGATCAGAAACTTGGGAAATTTAGGGTTATATTACACACTTTTTGTATGGATCATACTCTTCATAACCCTAATCCCTGAACGCAAGGTTTCTCTGATTATTCTAGTTATCATGAGCTATGTGACAACTTTGTACTTGCTACTATTAAGGGCTTATCCTAATTCTTATGTCCTTCACAGAGTTATAGACAAAAGGTTTGTTTTGGCTCTTCTTGCAATTGCCACTATGGTTCCACTAATTGTAACAGAGGCAGGGATTCATCTGGGTGTGACTTTAGCATGTTCTATGCCTATTGTTTTGCTTCATGCGGTTTTATGGATTAGTCATAATGAGATTTCTGAGGATTTTGAGGCTTCATTTGTAGCAGAACTTGCTCCTCTTTCTGACAAAAGTAAAAATGGAGGAGACGGCCAAGATATGGTGTGATTATTATTTTTGGTTATTGTTGATAATTTTAGAGTCTTCTGGAGATGTTTATTGTTGGAAGATTTATGCAGTTTGTCTTAAATTTTGAGTAATAAGTTGAGCACTTAGATTTTCCGTTGGTGTTTTCTTTTGTACTGAAGTGATAGAGTTTTTTTTTTTTTTTGGTGTAGAAAACGTTGGTTGGAGACATGATTGTACTGTTGATTGATAACAATTGAATCAATTGGAGAATCGTAGACTTACTTTTTTTTTTTTTGGTCAACAATCGTAGACTTAATAATTTAAGGTACGCTCTTTGTAAAACTTTTAATTTTTGTGAGTTTTTTTAGTTAAAATGAAAGCGTCACTTGCATAATATATATCTATGATTCTCACTTTTAGAACTTAAAAATTGAACATGTAGATTCAATTATTTCATATGAGATGTTGAATTAATTTAATTTACACACTTATTTTGAATAATTATCCTAAAGTAATTTCTAATATAGCTAGGCCTCTAGACTAGGAATAGTATTTCAGAGCCATTCAAATGCAAAGGTCTACTTAACAATACAGCACTGATTATTCAAAATACAACGCGTTGTTGAAATTGAATAATTGAATAAATCCAAAACTTTTATAAAATGATCAATTATATAGAGACAAAAACAGGTGAATAAATCCATATTTGAAAATACGTAGAAGTTCACTTAATTGAAATTTAATTAATTCTTTGTGTCCCCAGCCAAGTCTGCTCTATTAATGGGTCGGTCAATTTGTCCTTTTCTTTTGAAGTCATACCTTTAATGTTGGGAAAGAGCAAGGGAAAATTGCACTATAGTCCCAAGGAAAGGACCTTATCACCCTAAGGTCCCATAGAATCTTCTAATTATTGTCATGTTCCAAGGGACTTGGGAGCAATTAAAACCATTTGTCTAAAGACTCTTTTACCCCTAACTAAAAACACATGGTAGGTCCCACAATCTTCTTATTAGGAAACTATTCCCTCTCTTCCACGGCCCATCACCACTCTTTCTCACTGGTCCCTCGTTCTCCCCCCTCTCTTATCATTCTCATTATTTCATCACCTCATAATATTAATTAAACCCTGTTTTTTTTCTCAAACTTTTTGCAAACAAAAAAAAAAGTTTCTGAAGACATCTGAGATGGAAAATCTTACCTAACAGTTTGGGCAGACGAGTTGCTGTGGCGAACGTTTCTTCTCAAAGTTGACGGTGGCTGGCGGACCGAGCTCTCAAGTTGGTGTGGTGGAGTTCGATGGCACAAGTTACTTCTCCATTTTTTTTTTTTGCAAAAAGTTTGAAAGTGGAGGGTGTATGATGTTTTTGGATAGCTTTTAGAGTAGGTACAGTTGACTATAGGATGCATACAATGATGTAAATGAAATTTCGAATTAGTGATTACTTTATGTAAAGTTTGTTGTCATTATTGATGTAACAAATGCTTCCTTAAAAACATTTTAAGTCGCCATTAACCGACCTCAAAACCATTTTAGCAGCTAACTATGTTAGAAAAAAGGATTTGTCTTATTTTAAATGACTAACATAGTTAGAAAAGAATTTTCATAAATATTTTTAATAAAACAATTTTCACGGTCTAACTATGATAGAAAAGGAACTTCCAAAATAATAAAATGCGCCTATCATAGTTAGAAAAGAATTTCCATAAATATTCTTAATAAAACAATTTCCACGGTCTAACTATGATAGAAAATGAACTTCCAAAATAATAAAATGAGCCTATCATAGTTAGAAAAGAATTTAACATTATAAAAATAACTCATGTTTGAAAATAATTTAACTAATTGGAATAAGCTAACATGGATAATAAAACAACACTTATAAATCAAATATATCCATGTTAGAAAAAGAACTTTCTAAAATTTATGAAGCTAACATGGATATTTAAAATTGCAGATACTCATAAAACAGTTAATCCATGTTAGATAAGGATTTGCCTAACATGGATATTTAAAACAACCTAATTACAACACAATATGACCAATTCAGATAAGTGCACCTATACGATTATATAAAAGGAATTTAAAAATCAAATCTAAAAGACAATAATGTTAAATCAAAGCGGAAGCATAAAAAAAATGCATGAGCCTAAGTGTGGCAATAACCCTTGTCCTAACGGCCCAGAGGAACTCACTATATCAGTGAGAAGCTCCCGGATCCTTCCCTTGACCAGCTACTCCGTGACTCGGACCTGCGAAAGTGAGATAAAAGTGGGGTAGACCCAAGATAACCACTTACTACTCGCCTACGTGCGGTGTGTGCTAGCAAGGCGTTCAGTGGAGTACTAATATATATATCACTTTGAAACGTATGACAAGTACCAGATAAGTGCATAATAATATCCAACATCTCTTTCAAAGCCTTCTCAATCATCAATCAGTATGCAACAATTTCTCAGATGTCATTCACATAGAATAATACCAAAATCATAAATCACAGTGTATCACAAAAACCACCGGTATCATATTACGGTCCAGTAGGGACTCACAACCCTTGCCTGAGACCGGGGGCGTTCTCCCCATTATCGTCTTTATTTTCTATTAGTCCTTGTGGGCCAACAAGGAACCTCATCGCGCGATTGCATTTTATTTAATTAACCGGTATTACATACACAATCACCACAATCAGATCACAACTGTATGCAGCACCAACAAATATAAGGCACAAGGCCCATCCAGTAATTCTTTAAAATCTAATAATGCAATAACCTTTAATGTATAATATCGTTCCAAACATGACAATACACATCTTCATGCTAGTTCAAAATACATACTCCACTAAACAGTTTATATTATAAAATAAGCTTTCAAAATTCATATTCATCGAGACTATAGCCAACCACAAAATTATAAGTTTCAAATACTCACTAACCCACACACACACGCAAACAAGCAGAAGTAATTACCTGGTAGCTCGCACTGATCTCACAACAGTGCAGCATTCCCCCGTTCCAACTCAGCACAATCAAACTCTACACGCATATTCATATAACACAATCACTATCTAATAAAAGCAATCACAAGCTATAGATTAAATTCCTAGTTACTCAACCTTACTTCTATTAGTTTCTAATCTCAACCTTCCTTTACTCCACCACAACCGTCATTCACCACTAATTCTAATTACCCAATTCAAGCCTAGATATACCTTTTCAACCATTAACCGATCATTACTTAACCTCAACAATCTCTTCGTCATTTAATAACTAATTCCTTAATCTTCCATATACAAATTCTTACATATTCAAGCCTAAGAGATAACCCAATTTTCTCAAATCAATTCATACACCAAACCTACCCATTCAATATTACCAGTAATATCGTTGAGTCCAAATGATCTCTTAAATTCCATAATTTTATCTCAAATACTCAAATTCATAGATTTCTCCGATTAAAACCAAGCTTAAAACTACTCAGATCAAGAAAAATCACCCATAAGGATCAACTCTATCACAACTAAACCTTTTAATGTCTTTAATAAACCAAGATAGCCCAAACGATAAACTATAATACATTATCTAAGCAGTAATTTTCAGAATCTTTTATAAATTCTAAGTTTTTAAATTAAGAAAATTATTTTAAATTCTCAAGTCACCTAATAGATAAATCTAAACCCATAAAATTAACCTACTAATTTACCTCAACAAATCTATGGTCAGTTATTATCAAAACTCAACAATTACTTCAATCTTGAGTCCTAATTTTTTGCTCTAATCACATTAATATTATTGTCATTGGAAACCTAAAATTATATACAAAAACTTTTATGAAGGAAGTTAAGTCAAAAGAAGTGATCTAGGTCATCTAAAATATCTGTAAACGTTACCTAAATCTGCTCACCGCTAGGACGCTGTGCGAACGAACGAAGGAAGAGACGAACTGAACTGATGAGGCGCACAAATGAGGTGATTTTACAGGGTTTGGATGTGTCTATATATATATATACATGTATTCTACGTGTGGGGCCCAAGATATTATTTTATTATTACTTTTTTTTTTCTATTTGTTAATGTAGGATAGATATGTATCCTTTTTTTTTTCCTGCGCACAAACTTTCTTTTGTTGTGTGTATATATATATATATAATCATATCTAATAAAATAAATCTTATCATTAATCTAGTAACTCTCCCGAAAATTCAGATAATTAACTAAGTTTAAGAACTTATTCAAATATTTATTTATTTATTTATTTTAAAAGAACAAGGATATCATTTTCTATTTTCAGATTTTCCATTTAAATTATTATCTAATCTCCTAATTAGTTTCAACCTACCTATTAATTCTCATCAATAAATCTTAAGTCATCTAGAAATCTCTTCTTTCACCATAAATCTCTCCAACGTATCTCCATAAGATCCTCTACTCAAATTCAATTTAAATCCCTAAATTCAAATTAAATCTTCAAATCCAAATTAAATCCTCAAATCTAAAATTATATCCTCAAATACAAATTAAGTCTCAAATTCAAATCACATCCTCCCATTCAAATTAAATAATTAATTATATTTATTAAAATACGAAAATACTAAACCCCTAGAAATCCTCAATTTCCAACAAGGTAGCAATAATTTCCCAAATTCATTATTAAAATTCTAGATAAAAATCACTAATCCCTAAATTAATTTTTCAGGATGTTACAATTGACAATTGAAGTTGTCAATGAAATCTCAATTAATTATCATTAAGTTAATTTGATTCAGTTTTTCAAATTTTGGATCACATTGATAAAGAATGTTTTCCTTGTTATGCAAATAAAATATTCAACGTACTAATTTTAGAAAATATGGTCTCTCATATGTGGTTGGGGAATAAAATTTAGTAATAAAAAGTTAATAGTTGAGGCATACCCAATTCCTATTAACAACTCTGGAACTTGTTAATGCAGGCATTGGGAGTTATCATTACAGGAATTCCCACTTGTCACTTGTGTAAAACCCTTTTGAGATGTGAGGCATACCCAGTTCTTATTAATAACTCCGAAACTTGTTAATGTAGGCTTTGGGAGTTGTTATTACAGGCCTTCAAACTTGTCACTCGTGTAATGCTTTCTTGAGATGAGGCATACCCAATTCCTATTAACAACTCCGGAACTTGTTAATGCAGGCTTTGATAATTGGCATTATAAGCCTTTTAACTTGTCACTAGTGTAAAACTCCCTTGAGATGTGAGGTATATCCAGTTTGTATTAATAACTCATGAACTTGTTAATACAAGCTTTAGGAGTTGTCATACACGCCTTCCCACTTATCACTCATGTAAAACTCTCTTGTGATGTGAGGCATATCCAGTTTCTATTAACAACTCAGGAACTTGTTAATGCAGGCTTTAGGAGTTGTTATTACAGGCTTTCCCACTTGTCAACAAAAGCTTAATTCAAATATCCAACAATTCCCAAAATATATCCCATTTTCCCTCATAGAAGTAATCAGTCCACATTCTCCCTTTATAATCACCACCATCACCACAATTCGAACTCTCCCACAAAATCACAGAGGAACAGAGAGAGAGAGAGAGAGATGGTGACACTGCAGAAATTCAAGCTACTAGCGATGCAATGTGGCATCGTTCAGAGTGCAACACGAAGCCCGAAATCACCCACCAGCATTTTGCATTAACTAGATGATAGTAGATTTAGTTAGTAGTAGTCCAGTTCCTTTATCTGATGCAGCGATTGTATAAAATCAAAGACAACCACAGGCTTTAGCTTGCCTTGCTATAAAAAAAAGGAAAGGATGAAGAACACATACTGATCGAAATCGAGATTCCTAGCTTCGCTTTCCTCCGTTCGCCGACCACCGATCTTTGCTAGCCATCGCTCTTCGACGGCCACCGCTTTGCGCTGACCACCGATCCTAGTCGACCACTGATCTCCGCCTCTCTCTCTCTCTGGAATTTCAGTCTTGCATTTAGGATTTGCTATGTTCAACATCACCGTATGTGTTTTTACTCAAGGGGTAAAAGGGTCTTTAGACAAATGGAAAATATTGCACCAAAGTCCCTTGGGACTTGATAATAATAAGGACATTTTTTGGGACCTTGGAGTTGTATAATTGCTTGCTTGGGACTACTGTGCAATTTTCCCAAAGAGCAATAGCCTTCTAATTATGACTTCCAGGAAAAATTACAGACATGTGTCAAGTAAGGGACTTATTTACAAATAAGACTTGTAAAAGATCTATTTGCACATCAAAGAGGTTGACTTTTACAACTTAAAAATTAATTTGTAAATTTATATGAAAGAATAATATGAAAAATTTAAAGATTGTACAGATTCACTTGTAAATTACAACTCATTTCAGCCCTAATTATAAAGTGAAGTTGATTTCTTTGTAAAAATTAAGGATGCAAAATAAATCACTTTAAATTGTTTATATTTATCTTTTTTTTTCATAAAAATAATTTATTTTACTTATAAACTAACGTATAATCTAATTATATGTAACATATGCTAAAATTTGGTTGTCTATTTTGTTTACTTAATCTACACAAAAATGTCAACTTGATCTTATAATTAGAACCGGAGGGAGTATATAGTATGCTTGAGTTATAAATATAGGGAGTTGACCTGTTTATTTATACATCAATTTTGAATTGTTATTTATTACCAATTGGAAATTGGCCATTCATTTTTGGGGAATGGGGTGCATTTCAAGTTTGGAGCATAGTTTAATTTCTAGTGTAGAACTTGAGCTCAATAAAATTAAAGAACAGTCATTGCATGATCAACATGATGAACAATATAATTTTATCAATTGTGATCAAATATTTAGTTTTGAAACCAAGGGTTCTTTAAGACAAAATGACACCTAATATGCCCTGAATTTTTAATTGGAGTTCTCCAATCAAATTAGCAACTAATCAAGTGAACTAACTAAAAATCCACACACATTACATTACCAGCGGCGTCATATATAAATAAATTCAAGAGAGGAGAGGAGATCAAACAAAAGTATATATTGTATGTGCTACATTAGGTACTTACTTTTAGTGTAATATATTATTCGTGCATATAAATCTTTAAATTAATATAAATTATGCATTATTTTATAAACGTACGCCCAATTCATCCTCCTGCAACGGAAGAAAAAAGGTAAAATATCAAATAACCCCACGTAGTAAAAAATTTCCAGATTTTCCACACAAAAATCTGAAACTTCATTTTGACCTTAGGAATGCAAAGTGAAATTAAATGTCTTAACTAAAAGACCAAAATATCCTTATTAATTCCATGATTCTTGAGACTTGAAAATATTTACGTTGATATTGGAAAGTAGAACAAACGCCTTGGAAATTTGCCACGTCTTGAAAATCCAGTTGTGAAATGTTTGATGTTTTAGTGTTTGATTCTATGATTTTTTAGACTTGAAAATATTCACCTTGATATTGAAAAGAAGCATAAAACGTCTTAGAAATTCCACATATGTGTATTGAAAATCCAGTTGTTAAATGTTGAATACTTTAGTGTTTGCTTTTTTATTTTTAAGACTTGAAAATACTCACATTATTGATGTTAGAAAGAAGTACACATGCTTGAAAATGGCCAGTTGTGAAATGTTAGATGTTTTAATGTTGGATTCTATGATTTTTTTCGATTTGAAAATACTCACGTTGATATTTGAAAGAAGTATAAATGTCTTGAAAATTCTCCATATATATCTTGTATTATGATTACAAAATTTAATAAGGACATTTTGGTCTTTTAGCTAAGACATTTAATTTTACTTTGACCTTTTAGGGTCATCAAAGTGAAGTTTGAGATTTTTATGGGGGGAATCTAAAGTTGTGTTGGCTACGGAGGGCCGCCGTTGACATCGAATTTCATAAGGTCTAGCAATTTATACAAGTTATGTTAAGGCAAAGGTAGTAAACAATAATAATAATGTAAAGCTGTTTTTTAAGCAACAGCAAACATATTTTGATTCTTTCTTATTATAAAGTTTATTTTATATGTATAATATTGGGTTTAACAGGTTCACTTTTATATTTGTGTTGATATTGATATGAGCTTTTAGGGTTTTCATTGATTTCAGAGCCAACATGCAATGCTTTTTTTTTTTTTTTGTGATATTTGGAGAAATCTTAATTATATTTGTAGTTCTAGCTTGTTATGAATCTGAGAATCACATCAAGTGTATTTATTTTTTTTAATTTGCTGTCTACTAACTTTTGGTATTAAGTATTAACACTTATTTTATAAAAATTTAATCCGCTTAGCTTGTACTAAATTAATTGGAAGCAATTAATTTAAATACACCTAGCTAAGTGCTTAGGTTTTATCCAATTTGCTTAAATATATGCGGATTTTTTCCCATTAATAGTAGGACGAAACATCTCATTTGGTGTATCTTTAAAATGAGCTTTCACCCCTACATACCGTGTGTATGGCGGAAGGTGGAGAAGTGGAAAGATATATAGTATTACATCTATTATTTTGAAAATTTGAAATAGATGTTGTATATGCATGGTCTACTTATGGCCTTGGTTTCCATATACAACATATTTTAAGTTAGTCAATTCATACGTTTGATTTTACTTTTTTTTTTATTATTACTAGTTTTGCCTATGTATGAATGACTCTCTGTGTGCTATGCCAATGGTTTTATAAAGAAGGTCATCACGAGAGAGAGAAATACCTTCTTTTCTTTTATATCATTTTCTCTTTTTTTTTTTTTATAACTATTAGATCTTCTTTCAATGGTTCAGATTTGGATTTATATAAAATATATTTTAATTGATTTCTAATAATGATATTATAAACACTAAATCTGAACCATTGACAGAAGATCTAATAGTTATTAAGATAAAAAGAGAGAAAAGAATATAAAACAAAAGAAGACGCTCCTCACCAACATCGGCACAAGGTTGACTCTTGAAGATGAGTTGGTTTTAATAACAGTTTGCGGGATTGTGGTTAAAAGAAAAGGACAAAAAGAAAAGAGGTCTTGTTAAACTACAACCATGTATAAAATTATTATGATCAAATGTGTACTTTCAAAAACACGGGAGCCAAATAAAAAATTAAGAATACAGACAACAACAATTGAAAACTAAAATTAGATAAAGAAGAGTTTGGATAGCACAATTAAGCTCAAGAATTGTCCGTCTTCTATCATTAAATATCTTAACTAATAACTGTGTGCAACCTCCAAAAAATTAACCCTCCCAAATTGCAAAACTTCATCAACTTTCTAAAACTAAAATCTTCTTCATGTGATCAGAAGTTGATTGCGTGCAATATACTCCCTCTGGTCCTTATTATAAGGCACCAACTAACAAAATTTTTGGTCCTTATTATAAGGCACCAACCGCCACATTAATTACATTTTTCCTACTTTACCCTTGTCATTAATGAATGTTCATAGTTTAAAATGTTAAGTTGTATCATTTAATGAAGGGTGAAGTTGGAAAATATGGTCAATTAAGCCTAGATTTAAGGACCCAACTACCATTCCTTGGTTTGTGAGAATTGTTAGTTGGTGCCTTATAATAAGGACCAGAGGGAGTATAAGAGGCCAAGATAAAGGATGAAGAATAATATAGAAAAAATACCGTAAATAAATTCTATACAAATCATACTTTCTTGTGTCACACTATCACCCTTGTAAATGCATAACGGTTTATGATTAGGTAGAAAATCCAATTAAAAAATTTCGTTAATGCTTAAGTATGGATTGTAACTGCCAAATCCAAGAGTACAATTACAAAACAAACCTCGTAACTCTACCCAATCCAGCTAATCAAACTAAGTCAATTAGCTATTTAATTCCGTCTTAGATTAAATCTTCTCTTTAGACTTAATTTTTTTGCCAATTTAGACTTAATTTTTAATTAAAAGGTTGTATTGCAAACCACTGAGCCAGGCATTTTTTCTTATTTATTTTATTACTGATTTTGTAGCTTATTATAAGTTGTTTGTACGTTGTTGATGTCTCCGCCTTGGGCATAGGAAGCTAATTTATTCATTCATTATGCAAAAATTCAGTGAAATTCATTAAGGAACCAGTTTTGTTTGATTCTATTTTATACTCCCTCCGGTCTTATTTATAAGAGTTCAACTGATAAGACACGCTTCTTAAGAAAATTATAAAAGTTAGTTAGATGTCTGAAATGGAACTTTTTTTTTTAATATTATCCTTATTTATGATGAGAATATTAAAAGAGAGAAATATTAGTGCATTTAAGATTATAGAAATGAGTGGATGGAGAGAGAATAAATTAATGGAGGAAACTAAAGTCTGAAAAATTTAAATGACAAAAAAGACCGGCAGAGAAATTGAAGAAACAAGTTTGTTCCAAAGTCTGGTTTCATTCTCCCATAGTGTTCAGAAGCATTTGACGTTTCCTATCTTTCATTTATTTCCCACCTTCTCTCTCCTCGTAAATATAACATCAGCCCATAATTAATTTTATGAAATCAGATTTGATTAGGGTAAGATAGAAAAAATTGTATTAAATTATCAGATAACTTAAGACGGGTTCTTATATTTTAGACTAAAATCATTCAAATTTTGGGCTCTTATAAATAAGACTGGAGGGATTATTTTCTTGTTCCTAAAACAATTTGCATAACCATTTCACTACAAAAAAAGCGTGCATTAGTAGCGGTTATAAATGACGATTAGTAGCGGTTCTAACCGCTACTAACATGTTTCCAGCGGTTCTTGTGTCCGCCACTAAATCGTCCGTGACAAACATGTACTAGCGGTTATTGAAACCGCGTGTAACAAAGTCAAAGACGCTACTAATTAGTAGCGGTTTTCAAAACCGCTACTAAATAAAAAAGAACCGCCTCTAATGTAAAAATTAGCATAATCGTGGAAAAATTCAATTCTCAATTTAGTGGCGGTTTGAACCGCCACTAATTAAAAAAAAATTGGCCCATTTATTAGTGGCGGTTTGAGCAGCGGTTCGCAAACCGCTACTAATTAAAAAGAATAAAAAAATGTTCAATTTATTAGTGGCGGTTCAAAACCGCTACTAAAGTTTAAGGATTTTAAAAAATAACCACATTAGATATTAAATAATCAAAGTCATATGATCAAATGTAATAAAAAAACAATGATAATAAATTAGTGTATTACAAAATGTTCTTATTGTTAAAATAAAAAAAATTTCTCAACTATATTAACAACCATATATAGAAAAAAACAATATATCAAACACATAAAAAAGAAATAGTTAAAAATAAACAAGTAATTATATTTGTTATAAGAATAATATGAATAATAAATTAAAACATTTTTATCACTAAAAATGGGAAATAATTTGATATTGTTACCTGAAAAAAAAAAGTAGCAAACAAATTAGCAAATTAATTCAGAATAGAAAATAAAACACATTAAATAATAAGAAATATAAGATAAATTGTTTTCAGAACAAAAAAAAAAGGCATTAACGGTTAGACTGAGGATAAATTGAATGGAAAGGGAGAAGGAATTGAATGAATGTGTGAAGAAAAATGAGGGGAGGGGGTGGATATTTATAGTGATTTGTGCGCGATTTAGTAGCGGTTTGGGCAGCGGTTATAGAACCGCCACTAATATTTGGCCGCAGAATTAGTAGCGGTTCTGAAACCGCTACTAAATGTATTTAATTAAAAAAAAACCTCAACCTACATTAAAAAAAATATGATATATGAACGTTTGATACACATTTTTATGAAAATTTTATAAAATGAAAAAATAATTATGGTTGGCTGCTTCAATCATCTTCTTCTTGCTCCTGCCTAAAAAGAACATAAACAAATATATAAATTTCTATTGCTAAAGGTGTTGAAATTTGTTTAAATTATTTGTAGTGAAAATGCTCACCTAACTACTTGTAAATGACCGTCTTCTTCAGAAATGAGGTTGTCGAAGTTTTCAGGTTCGAAATGTTGGCTGCCTAGTTCCAGATCATCTTCGTCACCCATGTCGTAGAGGTCACGCGGCTTCATATGAATCACCATGTGCCAATCTTTATGTGTCTGATCTTCCACATAGTAAACTTGCTGTGCCTGTGAGGCAAGAATATACGGCTCATCATCTGCCATTTCCCCTGTGTGAATGAGCCTCGAGAAATTTACGGACGTGATGCCCAAGATGTCCAATGTAATGCCTCGAGAAGTTCTGGTGTCTGCCCACATGCAGTTGAAGAGAGGCACGGTGAAATGACCTTGATAGTTAAGCTCGATGATGTCCATGAGCTTTCCATAGTATGATACGCCTCCAAATCGCATGTCTGTATCCCGTGAGCTGGCATAACTCCTTGTTCCGAATGTGCCAAAGACTCCGGAATTCTGGGTGAGAGAACCTTCATCCCTTGCAATGGTGCAGAACTTGAAGCCGTTGACGTTGTATGCCGTATATCTCCTGACATGGTCGAGTGGATCGGTTGCTAGATTTATCATATCAGGCGCATGGGGGTTGTTGTCATTGAGTATCCTCTGTGCAAACCAATCCGGAAACTCTCGATGGACCTTTTTGTCCACCTCGGCAGATGACCTTGTGCGGCTTCGTAGTTGGCGTTTAACATAGCGGCGGAAATCCCTAAATTCCAATGGAACATATCAGAGGGTTATGTGGTTTGGAAATAAAAAAAATAACATGATACGTGTATATAGTGTTAAAATTCTTACTGAATGTAGGGCTCCACTTGAGGGCAATTTGTCAAGACATGTCTGTGTGCTTGCAACCTCTCAGTGGGAGTGAGCCTGTAATACTGACTTCCTTCAACTGGCTTTCCGACTGGCGGGAATAATGTGTTGGAAGGTGACTGGACATTGGATGGGCTGTCATCGACACGAGGAGGGCGGTTGAATGAAGTCTCGATGTCATCATCAAAATAGGGCGAACAATATGTTAACACCTCGTCACCAGAATAACCCTCTGCTATAGAACCCTCTGGAGATGCTTTGTTCCTCACATACGACTTCAATTTCCCCAAGTATCTGTAATTACAAGTACAATCAGGTAACTGAAACAAAATCATGAAACCACTGGAAAAATGAATCAACGGACCTCTCTATGGGATACATCCAGCGGTATTGAACCGGGCCGCCTATCTTTGCGTCTTGAACGAGGTGTACAGTGAGATGGACCATGACCGTGAAGAAAGACGGGGGAAATATAATCTCCATATGACAGAGCGTTAGAACAATTTTTTCCTGCAATTGATCCAGCTCTGCTTTGTCCAAAACTTTTGCACACAACCGTCGGTAGAAAGAACTGAGTTGAACCAAAACATTAGACACCTCCGGGGGCAATGTGCTTTTAATTGCCAGAGGTAGGAATTGCTGGAGCAAAACGTGGCAGTCATGGGTTTTCAACCCGGCAATCTTCTTAGAGTGCATGTCCACACATATTGAGATATTGCTTGAATAACCATCAGGGACCTTGATGTCCTTAAGTGTGGAGAGGAAGACTTCCTTGTTGGCTCTTGTCAGTGTGAATGAGGCTGGGGTAAACTTGTCATTCTCATCCGGCCATGCGTCTTCACGTATTCCCATCGCCATCAGATCTTTCCTTGCTTGGAGATGGTCCTTGGACTTTCCAGACTCGTTGAGTAAAGTGTACAAAATATTGTCACACACATTTTTTTCGATGTGCATGACATCAAGACAGTGGCGAAGTATATTAGATTTCCAGTAGGGGAGCTCGAAGAAAATGCTCTTCTTTCGCCATTGCTGCACGTTTTCCCCCTGGGACTGGCCGGGTCCCCTTCTTCCCCCAGGCTGAACGCCGTCTGTCTTCCCGAACTCTACATGAACATCTTCAAGCTGTTGAAGAATATCTGCGCCAGACAAAAACGTAGGAGGATCCCTCATTTCCTGCGATCCGTTAAATCTAATCTTCTGCAGCCGGAACCTATGACCGCCAGGAAGGAACCGCCACCGCATGTGCTCCGCCGTTTTGGATGACACATACAACCTCTGAAGTCGTGGAGTCAGGGGGAAATATCTTAGAATCTTTGCAGGCTTCTTGGTTGCTATTCGACCCCTCTTCGCCTGTTTGTACCGAGACGCATTACACCGCTTACATCTGTCCAACTCGGCGTCTTCTCCCCAGTACAACATACAATCATTCGGGCAGGCATGGATTTTAGTGTAGTTCAATCCCAACTTGTTAATAGTCTTCTTTGCTTCGTAGAATGATGGTGTGATTTCTGCCTGAGAGAATGCATCTCCCAATAATTCTAACACCATCGACATCCCCTTATCGCTGAAGCCACACAAGCACTTGATATGATAGAGCTTGACAAGAAATGATAGTTTTGAATATTTACTGCACCCTGAATAAACATTATTCTTATTCTAAAATGAACGTTTATGTGACAAAACTAGAAACGAAATGAGAGGCAGTTTTTAGTAGAACCTGGAAACAATGGCTTATCTGAATCCGTCATAAGGTCGAAAAAATTCTTTGCAGCTTCATTTCGAAAAAACTCCGGGAGTGGTCCTTCAACCCCTTCCTGACTCCCGATGCCGTCACCTTGCACCCCGAAAGCATCACGCACAACATCGTTAAATGGATCCACATGATTGTCGTCATCATCGTCATCGTCGATCTGCATTCCAACCTGAGATGTTCGAGCAACTACCTCACCACCATCATCATCGTTCTCGCCATGAATACCCCAGAATGTGTAATTTGATGGGAATTGTTTCAGTATAAGATGCTCACGCACAACATTTCTGGGATGCCACTTCTTAAATTTACATTTCGGACAAGGACACAATATCTGATTGTTAACACCGGTGCGGTTGAAAGCAAAATCTAAAAAGTGGTCAACACCAACCAAATAGCGGGGAGACGTCCGTGGCAAACTTATCCAAGATTTATCCATCATATGACTGAAGATATTATCAAAGAAGGAAAGAGCTTAATAGTTTGAATGAAATGTGAAAATGAATTGGAAAGAATCAAGGGCTTATAAAATGAAATTTAGACATTAGTAGCGGTTCTATAACCGCTACTAAAACCGCAACTAACTCAATCAGACCGTTGGAAAGTTAACAGGTGGCAGATGTGTCTGAGTATACATTAGTAGCGGTTCTAGAACCGCTACTAATATTAAATTATTTTTATAATTAGTAACTTAGTGGCGGTTTAAAACCGCTACTAACTTTAATTTTTTTTTAATTTTTTTTAATATTTCTTCAGTTAGTAGCGGTTCTGAAACCGCTACTAAATGTGCTATTTTGTATTTTTAATGTTATTTATATCTTGTTTTTTTCAAATACTATATAAGAAAATAAACAAATAACAACGGTTTATTTAGTAAGTCAGGGAGAAACTTTTTTGTTGAACTGTTAAAACAAATTATCGCCATTTGTAAAGTAAAAAATAAAATCAGATATTAACAACTAACAAAATTATGCAACATTAAAGATATGAAATGTTTAAACAACTAATATTCAAATTAGCAAACATTTAAATATAAAAATGTTCAACTTAAATCCTAAAATAAACATTCTAATAAAAAAAAGACCATAGAGCTACGCCGCAGGAGGCTGATCGTCGTCTTGATGCTCTGGAGAACGGTTGCGAGGATGCTTCGGTGGACAAGGAGGTAGTGGTACTCGCAAAGGAGATCTATCCGGGTCGAACATCCGCTGTATCCGTTCCAACGTGCTATTGGCGTCGTGCACCCAGGAGTCCAGTCGGTCATACACCTGATCAGTCACCCGTTCCGTAATCTCATGAGTGAGTCTCTCCCTCATTTGAGCCTCAAACTCTGCGCCTCCCCTAATCGGGCCACTTGTTGATGGTTGGCTCAAAGCTGTAGACTGGGCGCTGCCTGGGTCGCCTGACCTGCCGTACACCACCGTAGGTCGGGCTCCGAATCCCATCCCCCGAACCCGGCCAGGGTGCTCTTGAGGCCCTAGGGCAGCCCTTAGCGAGGCAGTGGGGTCTACATTGTCCCCCTGCGACTCGGCGATCTCTCTCTCCGCAGCCTCAATCCTAGCCTGCACACACAAACATATTAACAATTTTATTTTGATGTCGTTGTTATTAAAAATATAATAATATAAAAATAAATAAATAAATAAAAATTTTACAATTTGCTCCTCAGCCTCCCTGGATGTTGGGCTCCCGTCGGCGTGTCTGTGCTTTATTTGGTAGAAACGACCGTAGGTAGCCTTCTGCCCTTTCTTCGCAGCCTCTTCCTCCTGAAAATTAAGATACAAACAGTTATTAATATATAAAGATAAATTATTTTTAAATCAAACAATGAAACTTCATTCCTTCATACCATCTCTTTGTACCCAACCGAAAACGGCTTCGTCCCAGCCGTATGATGAACCTTCTGATGGGCCTTCGCGGCAAAACCTTGTTGCGACCTCTTCTGTTAACATAAAATAAAATTAAATAATAATCAGTAATTCAAAAATAATTTTTCAATATGATATTTCAATATCAATTCAATAATATTATTCATTATACCTTCCCAATGTCTCCCCTCCTCCAACCCACATATCTCTCCCACGCATCCGCAGGGACGCCACCAGGGACATCATCGACCAACTCCTGAATCGGCCTACTCCCACCCCGATTTCTTTCTTTGAACATATCCAACCGCTTGTTCTTCCAACCGTCCCCCATCTTTGATTCTGTCCAATTCTTGCGGCTGTCCCTCACATCAAACTTCCTCTGTAAAATATTAAATTTAAGTATGTTTAATTAGAAATTAATAAATAATAACAAATTCCAATAATAACATAAAACAAATAAGAAATAATAAATACATTTCCTATAATATTTATTAAAATCAAATTCAAATAATAACAGAAAAGAAATAAGAAATAATAAATATATTTCCTATAATATTTATTAAAATCAAATTCAAATAATAACAGAAAAGAAATAAAAAATAAAAAATAATAAACAATACATAATAACAAGAATATTTCTTATAGTATTAATTAAAATCACATTCTAATAATAATAAATAATAAACAATAAATAAGGTCAAAGTTAATTCAACAAACCTTAACAATTTCGTCAAACGCGAACTTTTTAGAGTTCGCGTCAATCTTCCTCCAGTCCAAAGCGTCTATCGGGAATCGCTGGTAATTCTGGTCTACACCCCCGACGAACCTCGAGTACAGTTGCCCCCCTTGTCCAACCGGTAATTTGGTCAAGTCGTCCCACTCAACTATAACTCTGTGCCCGCTCGGAAGGTTCATCGCATCTTGCACCGTCAACCTCTTCTCACTTATGCTACCAGAAGGGTCTGTAAAAATTAGGGAACAATTTCAATTTAATGAGAGATAAAAAATTATAATTATCTCATAAAAACAATAAAAATTGAATTTCCTTACCCTGAACTTGTACTTCGTAACCGGTGGACCTTCTGGAGGATCGTTTAGGGTGCCCCGCCTCGTCAAATTCCTCACCGTCCAACCAACGTTCCATATCCTCAAAATCCGCTCCTCCTCCAGTCTCGTCGAACGCCTCTCCCCCGCTCCAGAATGCGTTGATTACATCTTCTGGAATCGGATCGTTCTGTACACGGATGCGCTCTTGTTCTATACGATCCCTCTCGGCCTGCTCAGCCAGTTCCTTACGTAGCCGCTCCTCAGCTTCCATTTGTTCATCGGTCATATGCCTCTTATTGCGATCGCCCTTTTTCACCATGATTTTGATCTCCTTTTTCTAGTCGAAGTCACGTCAGGTCACTTTCTTTCTCAAAAAGCTCGTGCCTTTTCTCTGAAAAGGCACGAGCCTTTTTAAACTGTTCACTTTTAGTAGCGGTTCTGCAAGAACCGCTACTATTAGTCGCGGTTTCAGCTAAAACCGCCGCTGAAACCGCGACTAAATCAATCAGTAATAAATGCAGTTGCATTTATTTCGCTGAATTAGTGGCGGTTTTGGGGGAAACCGCTACTAATGTACTAAAACCGCCACTAATTCAGTGGCCATTCATTTTCTAGCGGTTTTCCCTCCAGAACCGTGACTAAATGTACGCCACTACTTTTCCCGCCAAAACGCGCCAAATTTGTTGCGGTTATAACCCCGAAACCGCTAGTAATATCCGCTACTAAGTAGTTCTGTGGTCAAACCGTCGGATTTACTTGCGGTTTGTGCTTATAACCGCTACTAATGTAAAATTACTAGCGGTTTTAGTGTTCCGCGACTAAGTTAACCGCTACTAAAAGCCCTTTTTTTTGTAGTGTATTTAGAACACTTTTTTAAAAGTAAAATGATTTAAAAATGTTTGAATGATCATTTTAAAAAATATATAAAATACATATATAGTATTGATATGAAGGGTGAAAGAATAATTTTCTATATTTATATAACTGCACTTAATGAAAAAATATATTTTGTTTTTTTTTGTTTTCAGAAGATATAACCAAAAATATATTTTCTATTTTTTTGAGGGATTATTTTGATAGCAACAAATCAAACAGACCCGAAGTGTGTCTCAACTCAACTTACTTTAAATTTAAACAGATTTGTTATATTCTTTTTCGTTTTTATTATAAGACCTAATTAATTTTTTTTTATGAGATTATATTTAAGAAGTCAAATAAACTATGTGATTATGACATATATAAAATTTATATGTTATTAGATTATATATATGTTTATCTTTTTTAAAAAATATATCTCTTTATATGTCAGATAAATTAGTTTGTAAAAATGATAAGTATAAATATTTTAAAATGATTTATTCTATTTACTTAATCTTCTTAAGACAGTCAACAAAATTATTAAGGATAAAAGGGAGTATTATATAATATTATTTATTTATATTGTCCAAAAATAAAACCGGATTGGGTATTTAACATCCATAACATAATATTTTGGCACAACTAGGCCAACACAATCAATGAACATAAAAGAATAAAGAGTTTAGTTGTATTCAAAATCTTAAAGTATTTTTTTTTATGTGCATCGAGTTACCTAAAGTATTTTTATAATATATCTAACACTCGAAAGTATTTTTCTTGTGCAAAAAAAAAAAAAAATTGAGGTTCTGCGCAAATCTAAAAAATACTTTATGGTATTGGAGATTTGGAGTTCTTTTGTTGGTGTAAAAAAATGTTGGAGACATATTGCACTATTGATCAATATTTCATCAATGTAGAACATGTTTAATTAATTTGATTCAGTTAAGCATGCTAGTTGGGTCAGTTAATTGACAAGTTTTTTATGAGTTATGATGACGTGTTTTTTCTAAAACATCCTAATTATCTATTTTGACTCATTACCTTAATTTTACTTGATTATTATATATTCAATGACCATCAGTATTATGGGCAATTTGAAAAATAAAAGGGTAAAAGTGTAAAAATATTAATAGTAATATATCAAATGTGCAGCTGGCACCTATTAAACCTTGGGGCTTGGGTGCAAAACCACCTATCATAAATAATAAAAGGTGCAATTTTATTTCTGCCGTTAAAAAGAGTTAACCTCTGTTAACTTGAGATGTGGGCCCACACTATTTGTAGGCTTTATAGTCAATAGAAGTTAACTTTTTTTAACGGTAGAAATAAAATTGCACCATTTTATAATTATGATAGGTAGTTTTGCACCTTAGGTTTTAATATGATGCAAATTGCATATTTAACATATTACCAGTGATATTTTTACACCTTTACCAAAAATAAAACAGATAGAACTAGATCAATTTCATATTAAGTTCAACTTTTCAATTAGATCTTACATTAAGAATATTTTTAAAGAATATGTGATGAGTAATGATTGAATCAATTGGTGAATCTATACTGCTCCTTATAAAGCTTTTAAATGTTGAATTTTTTTTTATTTTTGTGAATTTAAAGGGCAAGCGGCACTTAATATACACTTATGATTGTCGTAATATTTTTCAAACTTCAAAATTGAACTGGTCTATTCAATTATTTCATGTTAGATGATGAACTAATTTAATTTACACACTTACTTTAATAATTTTAAAGTCATTTCTAATATATTAGCTAAGCCTATAGGCTGTGAATAATATTCAAGAACCATTCAAATGCAAAGTTTAACTCAACAATACCGCACTTAGTATTCACAAACCAGGCGTTATTAAAATTGTTTTATTTTGCCTCAGAAGTCTTACTTTTTTTTTTTTTAATAGAGGAAGTCATTTTTTTTTTTTGCCAACTTAATAGAGGAAGTCATACTTCAATGTTGGGGAAGGAGCACTGACATTCTGACAATATTGACTTGACATGCATGCTTTTATGACTAACAGGGAAACTAACAAATGTACCAAGTAAGGGGACTTATACAAATAAGATTCGTACAAGTCTCGAGGCATCTAAGTGTCAATTTTTTACACACGCAAAAAAACTAAATTTGCTCTTAACCAATCTAAAAGATTCGTTTGTAAATCAAAGAGGCTGGCTTGTGAATGTTAAAAAGTAATTTGTAAATTTATATGTAAAATTTTAATAACGAACATTATTCACCTGTAAATATAGTATGTTTGAGTTGTAAATAATATAGGAAGTTGACTCATATATTCATATTAAAGTTTGAAACAAGACCAGTTGAAAATTTTTAAACATTATGCAGATTTTTTTTTTTTTTTACCTGAAAACATTACGCAGATTCACTGACATTGATTAACATAGCAAATAATGGGTGTGGTGATTCATGTTTCTCATAGTTACTTGGAGTTTTGAGTGATATGGTTCTGGACAATAATCTACTTTCAATCCAAATATAAGAGGCTAAAAAGCCCTTAATAAGATAGGTATGAAGTTTTAAAAAATACACGATTACCTTAACGATTGTGTGTTTTACATGATTTAATATGAAAGACTAACAGAGTATCAAAAATTCAAAACTCCAAAGTATAAAGTAAAGAATGATGATGATGGTGAAGAAGCAAAGAAATGGTCACCTTTAAAAGTACTGTGGTTTCTTCCGATAGTACCATAGTTTAAACATTTGTAAGTTAATGCAATGTAGGCAACAAATCTATGATGACATTTTGATAAGAAAATATTTGATGAAAAAAATCTATAGCACCTGATTTATCCTACTCAATGAAAGAAAATAGATGATATATTTTCTGATTTCAGTGGTGAGTCAAGAATCCTTTAGCTTGGTCTATGAACGAACGGACTCAACTATTTCATAAGATTTAGTAAGACATATAGTGCTTGGCCTTTTGGAAATAGCAATCATGTATGTATCATTTCTTTATTTTTTTTTTTCCTCGGCATATTGGGAAAAGATCATTATGGATTCATAAGTCTTCAGTCTTGCGAAGGGACAAAAAGTTGGAAAAGTGGAAAAGCAGCAACATCACTTTTTTATGCTGGCATTAGTTACCTTTGTAATATAAGCGACCAAATTGCCTTGTTATTTTGCACCAATCTTTGATAAGTAAGTTGGTAAATTTTAGGTATTAATGTTTCCTACAATTCTTTTGTTTTACTCCCTCTGTCTTACATTATAAGGTCCATTATTTTAATGACATTATCCCTAAATATAAGGTTCTATTTGAGTTGATGTGGATAATAAATACATTTTTTTTCAATATTACCCTTAATAAATGTACTCCCTCAGGTCTTAAATATAAGACCACTTTGAATTTTTTGTGTGGAAGTTAAGGAAGCAAATTAGACCACTAAATTATAACATATGTCACATAAAATTAGATTATAGGTTAGTTTATAAGTAGAATAAATTAGTTTTAAAGAAAAAAGATTATTTTTGGGACTGAAACTTCTTTTTTTTTTACTAAAAAAAATCAAAAAAATTAAAGTGATATTATAATTAGGACCGGAGGGAGTACTATATAAAAATATTGAGTCAGTTTTATTTTTAGGAGAGGAGAGAGATATTACACTCTTATCAAAAGGCACTCTTATCAAAGCAAAAAAAATGAATGCATTGCCATGCCTCTTCTTGTTCACACCATAATACTTCTTCTTCCTCTGCATCCTCCACACATCACATGATGCTTTCTCTCTCATATTATTTATTATCCATATATTTTCTTTTCTCTTTTTTTTATTATTACCCTCTTTCTTATTCTTTCATAAATAAGGGCATTTTTAGAAACAAAATTATGTCTCCTATATTTATTGCTTTTTAACTAACTTTAATAGTTCTTTGAAAATCTCTAATTTAACTAAACAGACCTTATAATATGGGACAAATGGAGTATTAACTTTGATTAAATAATCTTTGTGTCGTAACCATAATTGGAGCTAGTTTATTTGTTGTTAGCCCTTCGGAAAACCATAGTTACTCGTTTGATCCCTTGCACCGTGATGGAGTCACCAAGTTCAATTGATATTCTCCAAGTAAGTGTATTAATAAAATCATTACTTTGGATTAAATAAAATATTTTCATATATTTTAATTTTCATTTCATTATAAGGGTGTAAGAGCATGGCATATCATGGGTGGTGGGAAGCATAAAGGTCCAGTATGAGATAACAACAATGTCCATTGAGTTTTGACTGCAAGTAGTTATAAACTGAATTTCCTTAATAGATAGATAATCAATTGATACACACACACATACACTCATATATATATATATATATATTCCCTTGTCTATTAATACGGTTTTCTTATAGTTTACAGTTCCTTCAGCAATCTGGGAGTATGTAGTGCAGATATTATGCCATACGATATATGGTGTGACATTATTGAGGGTGAATCTTATGAAAACATGACAGACGAATATAGCTTATTATTGAACAACTTACTTCAATTGCTTGTTTTATTTATCTTTAATAAAAAAATATATGCATGGTGTATATTTTTTGTATGAACAAGTCCTATGACCAAGTTGATGAAATTGACCTCATTCACAACGAATTGGCACAATGGGTAATTGAAAAATATATGCAGTAAAAATTGGATAAACTTACTGTGGATGATTAGATTTGTAGGAGTTTTGGTACATACTTGCATATATAGCCTATGAAATAGCTTACGTTTTTCAATTATATGTTGTCAAGTTTTTGTTTTGTGAAAGCTGTGAATATGTACATAGTTAGATTTATGTCCTTTTGAATTGGAAATTGGGTATAGGTGAAATCTGTACAGATAGAAAACACATCAAATTTGTACAATTTTTTTTTTTTACAAAAGTCTTAATGTCCGTTATTAAAGAAATTGACATGGAAAGACAACATTCCACATTCGCCATTAGCTATTTCCCGTCAACTTTTTAATGGCCTTGAAAAGTCAACCTTTTCATGTCAGATACACGTCCAAAAAAAATGGACGTGAAAATTCTTTAATAATAGACGTGAAAATTGTCTCCTATAATAGTGATACAAGATTTCTATAGTTATGAATTTTCAAATATATACAATAAAAATCCTAATGCAAAATAAATTGTAACCCAATGATTAAAATGCGATTTTAAATTTAAGGGCTTCAATTTACATATTCCTTGAACCATAGTGCTTCCATACATATAATTAAATCGCCAAAATGAGGGATAAGACGTAAGTTCTCAAGTACATAATATTTACTCAGGAGAATATATTGAATGCTTTGGCAGTGCATATTCCTTATCTCCTTGTAATGAATGATTTTCCTGTTAATAGGTAGATTGGGAAGTATCCGTTAGACATTGGGATGGAAATAGGTTAGGTATTTATCAGGGGCCAACGGTCTAACCTAGCTTATTTAGTAAATAAGTTAGGCTCATAATCAGGACTAGTGTCAGGCCTATTTAGATAAACAGGCCAGACCTTTTTTCGTAAAGGCTTAGCCTACAAGTCTATAGGCCTGACTTATTTAATTGTTTTGTAAGTTCTATTATGATATATAATATAAAATTAATTATATAAATTAATTATAACATTACCAATTTATCTAGTTTTATAACCATAAAATATTTTTGAGACATACACATGCGTTTTAATACATTTAAAGAGTAATATATGGAATTATAAGTATAAATTTTTAAGCCTTTATGCCTATTTAAGAGTCTACATTTTAAATAGCCTCTTAAATAGGCTTTCAGGCATTGCCAGGCCTTTTGAAAGCTCAGACTCAGGCCTAAAAATAAGTTTACATGCAGGCTCAAGCCCAAGCCTAAGTTTTACATTTTTAATCAGGCTTAGACCTATTTAATTGAAGCCTATATAAGTATAGCCTATTTCCACCCCAAGTTAGACTTAGACACAAACCTTCTTCCTGTTGAAGTTCTTTTCTTGTTGGTATTTTCCCGTTAATATTCTCCCGTTAGCTATTGAGTAGTTAAAAGGCATTAATGTTTCTAACATAGAGTTTTTGACAACTTCAAAACTTAATTTCAATTTCTTTTTCCAACCTGTAAATAGTATCTCTAAAGTTTTATAATATATTTAAGCTTAAGAAACTCTTCCAATGATCTACTCTTTTTCTTTAAGATTTAGATTATTATCCAAAGAGGATAATGTAATTCAACAAAATTATTATGTTATTATCTCTGACTATCTGAACAATTATATTTTTGACTTGTTATTCTAAGAGATCTAACTAACCAACCAATCTTCTTGATTTCATATAAAACATTGAAGCTCGTTATTCAATTATCATTCTTCATCCGAATTATTATTTATCCAATTGAAGCTCGGTCCTTCTCCCTCACGGGAGGAGGGCACCGCCGAAGCCGCCGTCACAGAACGGAGTTGCCGCTGCTTGGAGTTCGTGCCAGCTTGGAGTTCGTGCAGTAGTGAGAAGAGAAGGGAGCTGAAAGATCTACTCATCATCATCTCCGCGGCAAGAAACTAGAGGGGAGTAGAGTTAAGATGTTTTGTTCTTCTTACCAGGGTTATTTGCTATATCTTTAGTTTATTTCCCTCTGATTTTTGTGATGAGAATATAATGATTCTGGGATTTTGTGTTGCTGATATGAATGAGTAGTTAATTAATTTGTTCTAAATTTATTTTGAAGCTTTATGTGGATTGATGCTTAAAATTCTGTCTTTTGATTATTAATGAATATTATGTTGTGGATTTAATTTGTGCCTAATGTATTCTAAGTGGGTAGCCCACATTTAGATTGTTTGCTTAATGAGTGGTTTGAGAGAGCATTAATTAGGTAAAGAACTAGATTAAATCCAAACTTGTCTTGAAATCTCAAGTTGGGATTGAGAGTTAGTTAGTGGTATAGAGATATTTATTAACCAAGTTTTGTAAAATTGAAGTTGGATGTTTATAGAGACTAATTAACATAATATGTAGTAAGAGATTATGCATATTAAAGTTAATTATATTAAGGTTTGGGTAAGTTTGAGAGAGTTATTTAAATAGATAAGACTTCAAACAAGAATGTAATGATTATTAATTATCATTAGGGAAAGAGCAATTAAGTATCATGAAATACAAAGTAGATAAATAATCATAGATTCCTTTTGTTTTGATTTAAAGTTTCAATTTAGTTTTTTGTCAAGCTATTTTTATTTTAGGTACTTTTGAAATTCCAAAATACAAAAATTTTCACTCAACCTACTTGATAACATAATTGTGACGATTAATCCACTTTTGCCTTAGTCCCTGTCGGAACGAAACATTTTCTATACTATTTTTGACGACTCGTGCGCTTGCGGATATGCAAAACCTCGGACAAGTCAACATGCTTGGAAAGTCAAATTATACTTTCAAGAAGAGACTCATTGCATTTTTATCAAGAACTCTCACTACCAAGTTGATTTTTAACAATTAATCTAATCAGGAATTGTGAAAGCGATATGCCAAATCAATTAGTAATTAGGTTAATTGGACTTAAAGGGCTTAGTGTAACATCCCAAAACTTTTATCTATGGATTAAGGGGTATCGGGATAATTGAGGATTAGATAGCGTAGGTGGTTGATGGAATAGGGAGGGAGGAAGGAGAGAGAAAATATTTTAAAATATTTTTTTAAAATAATCATTTAAAATTAATAATGTGGATCCCATAACCAAAAGTAATGGATGAAGGTGGCAATCGCACAAGAGGGGAGGGTGAATTGTGCTTCTGAAAATTAAAATGATAACAAATAAATGCAACACAGAATCTTTATACTGGTTCGGCCAACACTGCCTACGTCCAGTTCTCCAACACCTTGTTGGGTTCCACTAACCACATGTTTTACAACACGGGTTCACCTGTCAACCTTTACAGAGTTTTAGAATCCCTCTAAGCACTCCCCCTTACTACCTGTAAGGTAATATCCCTGTTCTAAAGCACCAAGCTTTCAGAACAACCTCAAACAGTAGAGGATTTCAATAAATATGTTCACTTAATGAACTGATTGTGATAAACACTTAAGTACAAATAAAATCTCTAAAAACAATAAATACAGAAAACAGAGAGTAATGAATGAATTCGTGAATATTCTCGTTTTTCGTCGCTTTTCAATAAATGCTCGAGTTCTGTATTTATATCTGCTCTCAGATTTTGCCCTAGCGTTCATCATCAAGAGGTCGTTTGAATTTAGTCGTTGAGAGCTTATAGCCGTTGGCATTTAATGCAGTTTCTTCATCGGGCTTAACTTTCTGCTCTAGCTTCAACTGCTCTTGCGTAGGGTGAGCTAAGAGAGAGGTAGACTTAGCGTTCTGAGCATCTGTACGAACTGTACTCTTATGGCAGCTTTTTCAGTAGCGTTAGCATGATCTGCTATCGCTAACTTCATAGTGTAAGTTCTGCACTTAAGCTGTTAGTTGAGCAAATAATCATTTAATGCATAGAAGATGCTATCGCAATCTTAGTCTATTAGCTTAATGAGATAGAGACAATATATATCAGCTAAGATTGTCTAAGTTATCAGAGCATACTCCTAATGATAGATATTATTGCTAGCATATTCTCTTGGTTCAATCGTTCAGCGTACTAGCTATATCATATCAACAAACATTCTTCTACCGATAGCTAATCCCATTATCGCTAGTTACTTGATTGCTTATTAGCTTTAAGGATACTGAGATGATTATTCAAAGGTATTTCAAGGTATCCTATTATCGATAGCTAACTTTGTTAGCGCTAGCAACTATGTTATCACTAAACTCATTAGTTCTCAGGCACTAGCTATCTGAATGTCTATTAACTGAAGCACTTTGTTATCGATAGCTTAATCTGTTATCGCTAGCTGATTCCATTAGCTTAAGGACATGGTTCATTGTTCAGCTAGTTATTCTTCCTTTTATTTATCCATGTTCTTAATGAGCTTTTAGCGATAGGGTATTCTCTAGCGATAGTAAATGACTTAGCGATAGATATTAACTTTGTTGTTACTAAGTCTTCATTTGCTATGGCTCTGTCTATTAGCTATAGAGATACACTTAGCGATAGAGATATTTATTCTTAGTGTTCTGCTAAGTTTCCATCTGCTATAGTTGAACCTTTCAATAGTGATAGTCTTTAGCTCTAGCAATAGAGATCGGTTACCTATCAGATTTTACTTGTTTAATTCAAAGGTAACTTGCGCTTATTTACTTATGTTATATATGGGTTCAATCTTCATCAAAACTTAAGATTCTAACATTCTCCCCCTTTTTGATGATGACAAAACATAAGTAAATCATGTATATTGAAGCACTTTCAGAGCATAAACATTTATATCAGCATAAGCATATATCAGAATAATGGTAATGCATGTACAGAACATCTGATATAAGTATATTCAGGACAAAGTACATTTTGCAGAAGGAAATACCAAACACAAACTATCAAACTATAATACTGATAAATATGCAATTTATGTATGATGCAAATGAGAGCGGCTTCAGGGAATGATTCAAGCTTTTGATTCAACATTCTTCCAGTTAAATCTCCCTTTGCTTCTCCCCCTTTTTGTCATCATCATTGGCAGAGGAAGGTGAAGATGAATAATGAACTAATCCACTATCACATCCCACTGGAGCCCTGGACAAATAGTACCCCTTATCCAGCACCAAAATCAGCAGCAGCATAATCTTGGACAGGAGCCACGTAGAAGAAAAAATCCACCAAGACTGCAGCCCTAGCTAGGGTTTTTCGATTTGCGAAGAGGGCGCTTTGAGCTTGGAGAGATTCTTCTGAGAAGGGCAATTCAGAGGAAGTTCGCTTTTGATGCTTGGAACCTGATTCAACCACTTCTTTGGGAAATGACACAACTTTCTGGGTTTCGGACCTCTTGCTAGCGGATTGAGACGAGGGTTTAGCGCTAGAGGTTGCCGCACCATTACTCTCATTTGAAATTCTGGTTCTGGCCATTTTTCGGGATTAGGGTTTTGAGATAAAGAGAGGCTTGATTTCTCAGAGAGATTTTGGAGATGAAGAGAAGATCCAGATAAATAATGAATGCAAAATGTGTAACATCCTAAAAATCTAATTGAGGATTAGTGGGTTAGGTAGGAATTCATTAATGAAAAATGATGGATTATGAGAATAATTGAAGGATTTTGAGTATTTTAAAGGCCTAGTTCTCCCTTATTTGGACGATAATAATTTTGGGAGAGATCATTTTTAGGCTCAAAAGAAGTTATTATGGGAGGAAATAAGTAAAGGGTATTATAGGGAAATTTTTTAGAGTGAAAAGAATTTTTTTTTATTCAAAAGAAATATCTTATTTGAGGATTTTAGGGCCAAGTAGTGTATTTTTCCCTAATATTTTTCCTATTCCACCTAACCTCTCCCGTGACTTCTCCATTTTCCAACTTTTTCTTTCTTTTTATTATTTTATTAAATATTATATTATTATTAATATTATATTATTTAAATATTATATTATTATTATATATATATACTCCCTCCCCGTCCTCTCTCTCTCGTCTCACGCTCTCTCCGTTCTCTCTCTCTTCTCTCTCTCACTCTCTCTTTCCACCACTAATATTCCTATCACTAGACTTATTAGAGTCTGTTAGTATAGGAATAACAAGTTTTTTGGCCAACTAAGCACATTTTTGGAATCCTGTAAGTCTCCTCTACCTGTCTATGTCATTAGTTTTTCGATTTGTTATACTTGAAAAATTAGACCTTGTCTAAATTGGTAATTTTTGGGAGTCCTAAAATTAATAAATTGAAGTTTAGGCCTCGATTATGAGTTTTTCTAAGTAGATTTTTCATTGTTGGAGGTTTTCTTAATTATTGGGAATTTTTGGATTTTTGGATATTAAAAATAGGGCTTTTGATGATCTGAGGTGCTAATAATTAAATTGATTATTTTTAGATGTTTATTAATGTCATATATGAGGAGATTTAATTGATTGATTTGACTAGAATTTGGACCTAAGAAAATATTGGTGGATTAAAGTTTTGGATAAGTGGGATATTGTGTAGGTAATTGTGTAATTATGAATTTAAAGGGATAGTTTATGCCCAACAAAAATATTAATGAGGTTAATTAAATTAGATTTGGTGTAGGCCTTGATTTGGAAAAGGGAATATTTTTAGGCTTGAATTTGACTTTGTTGAGCTATTAAGGTTTTGAAAATAAATTGTGGATTAAGGAATGAATTTTTGAGGTTAAGAAATAATTGGAGGATGTTTAGAAAATTTCATTTAGGCTTGAATTTTATAAATTAGTATTGGTGATGAATTATGGGGATTATTGGATGTTAAGGTTTAAAATAAATGGGTATTGGAAAGATTAATATTTAGGCTGGGATATATGTACAAGTGGATTAGAGATGAATTTTGGGGATAAGGAGGGAGAATAAATGTTGAGTAGAAATTAAATTAAGTGAGGGCATGGAAAGGGTAATTAGTAATTTAATTCCTATGTATGAATTTGTTTTGGTAGGCGATTAATTATAATATTCTATGTAGTGTTTGAGCTGTCTTGAGTCTGTACGGGGGAGCTGCACTATTGTGAGATTGGTGCCAGCTATCAGGTAACCGCTTTCTGCTTGTTTATGTGTGTGTGTAGTGTTAGTAAGAAATTTGAAATATTATTATTTGAAAATTATGATGTTATATGGAGATGAGATTTTGAATCACAATTGAGATATGATTATCAATTGATGATTGATGAGATATGGAAATGAGATCTTGGAATATTAATATTTTTATAATAAATGTCCTGTGGAGTATTATTTTGAAATGGCATAAATTTGTGATGTGAAATATTTGAAACGGAAATATATGTGGTTTTTGGAAATTATTTAATATATGTATATTATGAAAATACTGGAAGGCCTGGTGCCTGATTGTGGTGTTGCATATCTATGTGTTGTATGTGAGAAATTATTTGGGTATGTGACACCGGTGAATTGGAAATTGTGCCATCACGTGATGAGGTACCCTGTTGCGCCACAGGGACTAATTGATATATTATGGGAAATAAAGGAGAGAAAGACGAAAGAGGGGATATCGCCCCTCACGGATTCAGAAAGGACTGGGATCCTTCTAATCTGTGGTACTATTCAGGGAGGGTAGAAAGTCCCTCGTGAATTGTAACGTGGTGATCAGGGGCGGGTGGAAGGTCCCGACTGGTCCCACGTGTTTTCCCAACGTTTCTGGTAAGATTCGTTTGGGTTGATTGTAATTATCAATGATATATATACTATTCTTGAGGATGAATTGTGATGGGTTATTCCACAATTATAAACGATGAAAAGAGATTTTTGGGAATAAGACGTGCATTATATGTGAATACATGAGCATGCTTCTGAATTGATATATATGTATGTATTCCACTGGACACCTTGCTAGCACACACCACACGTAGATGAGTAGTCAGTGGTTGCGTTTTGGGGCTACCCCCCGTTGATCTCACTTTTGCAGGTCCTAGGAGCGGTACGGTATAGACGGTCAAGGGAAGGATCCGGGAACTTCTCACTGATATCGTGAGATATTCTGGACCAGAAGGAAAGGAGGTATTGCCACATTTAGGATCATATTTTGTATGATGCTTCCGCTGAACCTTGTTATTATTCTGGGGGAAAATTATTATATAATACCTATTATGGTATGGTATTTTGAGAATGATGTGTGGAGTTTAATCATGCATAATGAAATTCTCTGCTATTGTACTTGGAAGGAAGTTATATTGTGATGACAGAGATTGGAATTGAGGTTTGAAATACATATATAAATATTATGAAAAGATATTTTTCTAACTATGTTAGCTGTTTTACTCAGCAAGTTCCTTTTCCAACATAGTGAGTGTTTATATTATGAGTTAAGTTGATTAAGTGTACTTAAAAAGTGTATTTGGGAGTAAATGTTACAAAATGCAAATGACCTATTTTTATAGGTTTCAGAAATTACCATAAATGATGAGTACTTGCTAAACGTTTCGCATTCTGAGCCTTTTAAGTGACTTGCTATCGCTAGGAAGAGCTGCGATCGCTAGCAGGCATGATCCCACACTGAGTAAGTGACTTAGACTTATCACTTCTTCCTTCCAAGTTTCATCTATCGATAGCTGACTTTGCTATCGATAGTGTAGTTAGCTAGCGATGGCAATCTTTGCTCAAACAACTTTTGTTCTGCATACAGCTAGTGATAGTGGAACTCACTATCGATGGATCAGTCCTGCAAAAACTTAAGATTTGGCACTCCGATGCCTAAGTTAGCGATAGTTCATATGAATAATATGAAAATAGAGCAAGAATTAAGGCAAAAATATTTATAACTCAGTTGGATTTACCATTCCTAGCTCTCTTCTGATATAGAAAAATTGATCTGGCTCAAGAGGCTTGGTGAATATATCAGCGAGTTGCAGATGAGTTGATATAAATTCCACCTTGACATCCTTCTTCTGAATATGATCTCTCAAGAATTGATGTCTTACATCAATATGCTTGGTTCTGGAATGTTGAACTGGATTTTTGGCCAAGCTTATTGTGCTGGTGTTGTCACAGAGAATAGGCACTTCTGGGAATTCCAAACCCAGATCTCTTAGTTGATGCTTAAGCCATAAGACTTGAGTACAACAACTTGCTGCTGCGATGTATTCGGCCTCTGTGGATGAAAGAGAGACACAATTTTGCTTCTTGCTTGCCCAAGTGACCAAACAGCCTCCAAGAAATTGACATTGACCACTTGTACTTTTTCTATCTGTCTTATAACCTGCATGGTCAGAGTCATTATAAGCAAGAAGGTACTCTTGAGTTCCCTTGGGATACCACAGCCTAAGCTCTTGAGTCCCTTGTAAAGAACGCAAAATCCTTTTTACATTTGATAAATGAGATTCTTTAGGATTTGCTTGATATCTCGCTCACAAGCCTACACTAAATTGGATGTCAGGCCTACTAGCAGTTAAATAAAGTAAAGAACCAATAATTCCTCTATAATGTGATTGATTTACTACTTTGCCTGGAGCATCTGCATCTAACTTGGCAGAGGCACTCATGGGAGTGTCCTCTTCTTTGGATAGATCCATCCCAAATTTGTTGAGAATTTCTTTACAATATTTGGTTTGAGAGATGAAGATGCCATCCTTCTTTTGCTTTATCTGCAGTCCTAAGAAGAATGTTAATTCTCCCATCATTGACATTTCAAACTCTCCCTGCATTGTCTTAGCAAAATCTTCATAGAGTTTTTCATTAGTTGCACCAAAAATAATGTCATCAACATAAATTTGGACTATGAGCATGTGATTATTTTTATGCATGATAAATAATGTAGTATCTGATTTTCGTCTAGAAAATCCTTTATCAAGCAGAAAAGTACTAAGTCTCTCATACCAAGCTCTAGGAGCTTGTCTGAGACCATAAAGAGCCTTTTTAAGTTTGAAAACATGGTCAGGCTTAGACTTTTCTTCAAAACCAGGAGGTTGCTCTACATATACTTCTTTAATATAGCCATTAAGAAAAGAACTCTTAACATCCATTTGATAAAGTTTAATATTTTTTATGGATGCAAAAGCTAGAATAATCCTTATTGCTTCAAGTCTTGCAACTGGAGCAAAAGTTTCTTCATAATCAATGCCTTCTTCTTGGTTATATCCTTTGGCAACTAATCTGCCTTTATTTTTGACAATTTGTCCAACTTCATCAAGTTTGTTTTTGAAAACCCATTTAGTACCAATAATAGGATAATTTCTTGGTCTAGGTACTAAATCCCAAACTTGATTTCTTTAGAATTGATTAAGTTCTTCTTGCATTGCAACTATCCAATCACATTCAGTAAGAGCTTCATCAACGCAAGTTGGTTCAATTTGAGAAAGAAAGCAAGAAAACTCCATTTCATTTTGTAGTTGCCTTCTTGTTTTAACTTCTTTTGAAATTTCTCCAATAATCTGTTCAGGAGGATGATTTTTAAGATGTCTAATGGAAGATTGAGGCTCGTTAGCTTCATCTAGATCATCTTTAGTTTCATCCTGATCATTTTCAGCATTGTTTTCAGGATTTGCTATCGATGGCTGAGGTGCTATCGATAGAGACTGTTTTAAAAATTTTGAAAAATCTTCATCCTCATCAACAGATTGTTGTTTTTCTTGAGGTGTTTCATCAAATACTACATGCACAGACTCTTCAACAGTTTGACTTCTTTTATTATAAACTCTATATGCTTTACTTCTATTTGAATAGCCTATGAATATGCCAATATCAGATTTAGGATCGAATTTACCTAGATTTACCTTTCCATTGTTGTGAATGTAGCATTTTGATCCGAAAATTCTCAGGTGACTGATATTGGGCTTCCTTCCCTTGTAGAGTTTATATAGAGTCTTCTCCATCCCCTTTCGGATATAGGCTCTGTTTGAGATGTAGCAAGCTGTGCTCATTGCATCTGCCCAAAATATTTGAGGCACTTGTTTCTCGTTCAGCATGCTTCTTGCCATTTCTGTGAGCACTCTGTTCTTTCTCTCTACAACACCATTTTGTTGAGGAGTACGAGGGGCAGAGAAATTGTGTTCAATTCCATTTTCATCACACAGCTCCTTGAACTCTTTATTCTCAAATTCTCCTCCATGATTAGTCCTGATTGCTATGATCTTTGTGCCTTTTTCATTCTGCAATTTCTTAGCAAGCACACAAAAGGCATCAAAAGTTTCATGCTTAGAGGAAAGAATCATAGTCCAGGTAAATCTTGAATAGTCATCCACGACTACAAGAGTGTATAGACTTCCACCTAGACTTTTCACTCTTGCTGGCCCAATTAAATCTATGTGGATTAGTTCCAATGGCCTACTAGTGGAGACTATCTTCTTGATTTTAAAAGAGGACTTTGTTTGTTTACCTCTTTGACAGTATTCACAAATCAAATCATGTTTTGTCTTGAAACTAGGGATTCCTATGACTAATTCCTTCTTAACTAGCTTATCTAGTTGAGTAAAATTCACATGTGCTAATCTCTTATGCCATAACCAACAATTTTCATCATTTGAAATAAAGCATTTTTCTTCAAGTTGTTGGTATAAATCTAAAGTGTATAAATTTCCATTTCTGTTTGCTTTTATCTTACACTTGAGATTAGACTTATTTATATCTAAATCATTTTTATCAACAATAAGACATTCATTTGAATAAAAAAATTACCCATTTACCATGATCTGCGCTTTGGCTAACACTCAGCAAGTTGTGGCAGAGACCATCCACTAGGTAAACATCCTTGACTGGACCTACTTCACCCACTCCAGTGATTTTTCCACTTTGATTTCCACCAAAACTAACTTTGGCTCCATCCTTTATCACTAGATTGTTGATTTTGTCCTTGTCACCAGTCATGTGCCTTGAGCATCCACTATCAATATACCATTTTCCTTTACTGGATGCTTTAAGACATACCTGCACAAACTACACAGATTTAGGTACCCAAACTTTCTTGGGTCCTTTAGGGTTAGTCTTGTGCTCTAAGTTTGTAAAAACCTTAGGCACATGAGTTTCTTTAGGAACCCACTTATAAGAGCTACTAATGCCGTATTTTCTGTGATTGCAGATAGACTGAGTATGGCCTTTCTTGTTACAATAATTGCAAAAGCTATATGGTGAAGAATTTTCAGAAGATTTTCTAAAATATTTCATGTATGACTTCACCTTGGGTTCAACCCATCTTTTTGAAAACTTTTGCTTAGGCTCATAACCAATACCAGTTCTGTCTCTAAAAACTTTTTGGTTGCTTAAAATCACATTTAAAGTTTCAGAGCCTTTTGTAAATTTTTCTAAAACATGTGAAAGCTTTTCTTTTTCCTTCAATATTTTTTCACAGTTGGAGCAATTTTCAGAAGTTGAAGGAGTTGCTATCGATAGAGGCTCAGCTATCGAAAGTTCTTTTCTAGGAGCTTGCGATAGCTCCTCTTCTATTGATAGAGAAGAAGAACCTTTTTGTGAAGAAGAGTTTTTCTGAAGTTCTTTGTTTTCTTTTCTTAACCTAACTACTTCTTTAGCAAGTTTCATTAATTCGATGTGCATTTCATCATACAAACTTTGAAGTTCAGAATAAGAAGGTTCAGAATCAGATACCTCAGAGTCACTCTGCTCTTCTCGAGCAACTAGGCAGAGGTTGGCGCATTCTTCGCTATCGCTACCTTCTTCATCAAAGCTATCACCCCAGATGGATGACACATAAGCTTTCTTCTTTCCATAAGTCTTCTTTTTCTCCTTCTCCTTTAATCTTTGAAGACTTGGACACTCAGCTCTGAAGTGAATAGGCTTCTTGCATTCAAAACATACAGGAGTTTTGTCTTTCTGAGAGTCTTTGAAGCTAGGACCACTTCTCTGGAATCTTTCTCTTCTTCTGAAGAACTTTTTAAATTTTCTGGCCATAAGAGCTATGTCCTCATCATCAAGATCTTCATCATCATCATCAATTTCGTCTTTCTCTGAAGCAGCAAGAGCAAGAGACTTCTTTTTGGAATTTCCTTGAGCTTCCCTTTGAGCTATCAGGGTTGGCTCATATTCAGCAAGGCTGCCAAACAGGGCAGTGATGGACTTAGTTGATTCTCCTTGCATTTCTTGTATAGCAGTGACCTTCATGAGCGAATCTCCTTTCAGAACTTTCAGGATCTTATTGACTTGCTCTTTTTCTGTAATTTTTCTTCCTAGAGCAGCAAGATTATTGATGAGATGAGTGAATATGATCTCTAGGTCTCTTATCTTTTCTCCTTCAGCCATTTCAAACTTGTGGAACTCTTCAACGAGCATTTCAACACGTCTATCTTTTACTCTAGTGGTTCCCTCGTGGGCAATCTGCAGAGCTTCCCACATTTCTTTAGCAGTGTCCAAATGGCTTACTCTGAAGAACTCTGTTTGACTGAGAGCGCTTTGGATCATGAGGACTGCTTTGCTGTTCAGCTCTAGATTAGCAATATCCTCTTCTGTAAATTCATCTTCAGCCTTTGGAATGCCTAAGGGATCTTTAGGCACAATATCTCCTTCTTCAATGATCTTCCAGAGCTTGTATCCATTGGCTTTGATGTAGATTTTCATCTTTAGTTTCCAGAAAGTGTAGTGCTTCCCATCAAAGCCAAGAGGTTTATTAATGGAGCTTCCCTCAGGTAGAATATTTTCAAGCGATGCCATAATGATCTTTACTTCTCAAATTCGTTGGAATCAATCAAAGAAGACCTTGCTCTGATACCAATTGAAGGTCGCAATCGCACAAGATGGGGGTGAATTGTGCTTCCGAAAATTAAAATGATAACAAATAAATGCAACACAGAATCTTTATACTGGTTCGGCCAACACTGCCTACGTCCAGTTCTCCAACACCTTGTTGGGTTCCACTAACCACAGGTTTTACAACACGGGTTCACCTGTCAACCTTTACAGAGTTTTAGAATCCCTCTAAACACTCCCCCTTACTACCTGTAAGGTAATATCCCTGTTCTGAAGCACCAAGCTTTCAGAACAACCTCAAACAATAGAGGATTTCAATAAATACGTTCACTTAATGAACTGATTGTGATAAACACTTAAGTACAAATAAAATCTCTAAAAACAATAAATACAGAAAACAGAGAGCAATGAATGAATTCGTGAATATTCTCGCTTTTCGTCGCTTTTCAATAAATGCTCGAGTTCTGTACTTATATCTCCTCTCAGATTTTGCCCTAGCGTTCATCTTCAAGAGGCCGTTTGAATTTAGTCGTTGAGAGCTTATAGCCGTTGGCATTTAATGCAGTTTCTTCATAGGGCTTAACTTTCTGCTCTAGCTTCAACTGCTCTTGCGTAGGGTGAGCTAATAGAGAGGTAGACTTATCGTTCTGAGCATCTGTACGAACTGTACTCTTATGGCAGCTTTTTCAGTAGCGCTAGCATGATCTGCTATTGCTAACTTCATAATGTGAGTTCTGCACTTAAGCTGTTAGTTGAGCAAATAATCATTTAATGCATAGAAGATGCTATCGCAATCTTAGTCTATTAGCTTAATGAGATAGAGACAATATATATCAGCTAAGATTGTCTAAGTTATCAGAGCATACTCCTAATGATAGATATTATTGCTAGCATATTCTCTTGGTTCAATCGTTCAGCATACTAGCTATATCATATCAACAAACATTCTTCTACCGATAGCTAATCCCATTATCGCTAGTTACTTGATTGCTTATTAGCTTTAAGGATACTGAGATGATTATTCAAAGGTATTTCAAGGTATCCTATTATCGATAGCTAACTTTGTTAGCGCTAGCAACTATGTTATCACTAAACTCATTAGTTCTCAGGCACTAGCTATCTGAATGTCTATTAACTGAAGCACTTTGTTATCGATAGCTTAATCTGTTATCGCTAGCTGATTCCATTAGCTTAAGGACATGGTTCATTGTTCAGCTAGTTATTCTTCCTTTTATTTATCCATGTTCTTAATGAGCTTTTAGCGATAGGGTATTCTCTAGCGATAGTAAATGACTTAGCGATAGATATTAACTTTGTTGTTACTAAGTCTTCATTTGCTGTGGCTCTGTCTATTAGCTATATAGATACACTTAGCGATAGAGATATTTATTCTTAGTGTTCTGCTAAGTTTCCATCTGCTATAGTTGAACCTTTCAATAGTGATAGTCTTTAGCTCTAGCGATAGAGATCTGTTACTTATCAGATTTTACTTGTTTAATTCGAAGGTAACTTGCCCTTATTTACTTATGTTATATATGGGTTCAGTCTTCATCAAAACTTAAGATTCTAACAATGGAGAATTTTAACAGTGTTAGTATTAGTGTTAAAATTGCCCTGTTTTATAATTTTTATGTGTATTTTCACACCTTAAATTAATCTTATGATGTTAGATGTTCATGTTTCAACTTTATTATTACAGATGCACCTTTACACTAATAACAAACTCACTTCATATCATGGACCATGTAATTCACATGCATATGCAAGCCTCTTAAGGTAAGTATCCCTTCCCTTGGGGAAAATTTAGTTTCCTTTCCATCGGGGACAATATTCACACCACACTAATCTAATTCCATCTCTTTTGAACCTTAGTTGGATTAGAGGTGGACCCTTAGGATCTCATAACCTCTTAAAGGCCAACTGAGGGGCTCGCATCATGTGATTGCGTAACTTTTTGCATACATTATGCATGATTGCACATACACTATGTTCAAGAATATTTATACCATGCCAAGTGTGACATTTACGTTACTTTACCATGTAACATGTACAAGTATGCAAAGTATAACAATCATGTCATTTCCCACTTTCAAACAAAATGGAAGGGCATAACCATTGAAAGAACACAAGCTTCAATAATGATACACTCTTGAATAATCTTATGTCTTTTCATCTTTTGTACTTCTGAATCAAAACAACATTTAAGCTCTATTCAAAATTGAATTACAGAAAGAAATAGGCTATCAGCTTGAAGCATATAGTACAAATACCCTTTTAAAGAATAAAATTGCACTAACATGATGAACTCAAACATTGAATTGGGTAGGTCTTAATGTAACGTCCCGATTTTTAATAGTCTGAAGTTACATTCTATAGGCATTAGTTTAAAGCATGAGGAAGTTTAAGTATTTGTTGATAATTTTCCCTAAGAATTCTCATAAAACATGAAGAGAGAATTTATAATAATTAAGTAGAAATTTACAAGTTAATGATATTATTTGCTTAGAAACCCATCTAGTTTAGGGTTGGGCTTAGAAAATGGACTAGAGAAAGATCTTAGCCCATAAGAAATGATAAATTTCCCTTGTGGAGCTTAGGGTGGAAATTATGTTGCAAATAATAAATAGAAAAGGAATTGTAATATGTGTAAGCATAAATTATATTAGAAAGAAAAGATTATGTAATGACTAATAGAAATGCATGCAAAGAAAAAGTAGAAGGGGTCATCATAACAAGAGAGCCAATAGGAAGACATGCAAGGAAGAAAACCAAAATAGGAAATAAGATAAAATAGGAGAGCCAATGGAAATGCATGCAAAAAGAGAAAGAAATAAGAAAATAAGTTATTAATGAGAAGACATGCAAGCTTGAGAAGATGCATGTGAGTGATGTCATTATGTCTCATGCAAAATAAGAAGAGAAGTCTCTCTTCCTTCCCTAATAGGCCAAAGGTGGCGCATGGAGAGGGCTAGAAGAAGAGGAAAATAGTTAAAATAATAACCCTCCAATGAACTAAAAGGAAATTGTTAATTTAATAAAATGAGATAATAGGCTTTAGGGTCTAAATACACTAAAGATGCTTCTTAATAGGGATTAAATAATCATTATTAAGAGAAGAGAAAATAAAAATAAAAGGCAAGAAAAGAAGAGAAAAATGCATGAGTAGGCTAGTCTAAAATAGGATAAATGTGCAAGTGAAATCTCAAAAACTATTGGGCAATGTGTGAGGTGGCTTGGGGTGATCCTTGCCCTCATTTCTCCTATAAATAAGGCCTCTTCCATCCCATTCTTCATACCAAACTCGTAGCCCCAAAGAAAGTGAGAGAAAAAGGAGTGTTCTTGAGTGTTCTTGGGTGTTCTTAAGGAGCCTTAAAGGTTGGGACTCCAAGAGAAGTAGTAAAGCTCTATGGTAGTACTTACTCTCTTACATTTTCAGCATTGCTTCAATATTGTGATGTGATATTTGGCTGTCTTGATGAATCATGTTTGAAGTGATTAAGTGTTTCTTATAATGCTATGGCTATGTTATTGTTCAAGAACATAAACATGTATAAGTTATTGGTATTACCATATCTTGTCCAATGTTAAACTTGCATGGTTGTTTGTTGAGTATTGTGCTACTGAGATTTTCCCCAAAATCTCACCCCCAAATCTAAACCATTTTAGGAGCAAGTTCATCAAAGGAGAAAGAGAAGAAGCTAGCCTAATCAAGATGAAGATTTTTTTTTTGAGCTGAATAATTCACCTTCATTAATGAAAAAGTAGGATAGTACCAATTAAAAACAAGGCATAATGTGCAATATAGCATGAAACAAGGAATAAAGATAAATGCAACAGCAAAGAGAAATAATGACAGCAAATAGCAGTCAGTTAACTCCCGCACGCTGCTCTGAGGGAGAAGAAGACAGAGGAACTCTACTCAACTCTTGGGTATCAGTAGTTGGAAAGTTGGACAAGAGAAGTGATGGTAAATTAACCCACCCAATCGGGTTCACATCTCTACAAGCTTCAGCTGCAAGATTATCAGCTGTTACATTTCCCTTTCTAGGAGTAAAATATAAGGAAAACCCAACATGTGATACAAAGAGATCAAGAATTTCCTGAATGATTCCCCGAATTTGCCATTTATAAAGATCTTGTTTCTTTAATTCCATGCTTCTAATCAGTGTTTGAGAATCAGATTTAATCACAACTTTATCATGGCTCAAATCAGTTGCAATCATCAAAGCTCTATTTAATGCCAAAGCTTCAGTCATATAGGCTGAGATAGATTTAACCTTGTCAATAAAAGCCCATTGAAAATGACCTTTACCATCTCTATAGATAAGGCCGATACCTGTCCCACTATCATATAGGTCCACTGTGCAATTTGAGACTGTGGTTGGCCCAATCTTTGGTGAGCCCAAATCCAAGCTAATGATCATATTGTGACTTGGTTGTAATCGGGACCCACCATATTGATTTCTTTCAGGAGATGCATCCACCTTGATAAATTTACGTTTGATCAAATCCTTATGGTTGACCTTTGCACAAAATATGGAGTTATTGGTGGCCAACACATCAGCACTAAGCACTAACTTGAATACTTATTCCACAATCACGTTGAGTGGTCGGCCCCTACTTGTCGGAGTTTGGAGGAGGTCGATGAATATCGCCAGCATCGTTTGACGGCAAATAACGATGGGGCGCCGTCAGTGCTTCTTGCAGGTAGTACAGAGAGTAGTCGCCGGCGCCGGCGCCCGCATTGCCATCTAAGTTTGCAAATATGGCTGCCATAGAGCATGGAGAGTACGTCTCCAGCGATGGATCAATGATGACCAACCATGGTGGAATGTGGACTGTTGGATTTGCCAGGCCGTTAACAGAGTTCACCGATGCCGCCATAGTCTTCTTACTCCGCCATGTCATCTTCGCCGGAAACACAAAGGGATGAAGGATAAAAGAGGGAACTTGAGACAGTATATATGGAGGATAAAGAACACACACACTCTAACAGTGACTAACGAACGCACACAACCAAGCATCCTCTCCATCGGCCTGAGCCGATGGGAGGAGTCCGAGACTCTCACTGACGGAGAGAACAAGGCTCTCACAAGGAAACCAAGGAGAGAAATGGAACCCTCACAGAGGAGGGAGAAGCGAAACAGTACTACAGCTAGTTATATCATAAGATGAAGAATTCAATGAAAATTTTTGGACTTCTTGCGTGATTTTTAATTTAAGCTACATAACTCCGATTTATTTCGTTTTTGGGTTTCCAGAAAGCCCTACATGTCTAGTTTTTGGGATGTCTTGGATTATGTTGTTATTATGTTTCCCTTTTGGATTTATGTATGTATATGGTCATTCTTGGCCACTAAGAACAAGTTTTAATTCATGCAATTGAAATGCTGTTTTCTGGGTTCCATTCTGTGCAATGTCTATTGATGTTATTATTCAAGATAGAAAATGAATGCCTTTAGCTTTGAAATTTTTATGTCAAATACTAGACATGTAGGGCTTTCTGGAAACACAAAAACGAAATAAATCGGAGTTATGTAGCTTAAATTAAAAATCACGCAAGAAGGCCAAAATTTCTGGGCGTGAAAATGAAGGCAGGTTGGGAAAATCAAATATCTGTATCACCTGGGTTGATGAATGTTATTTTTCATATTTTTCCCAGATAGAGGACTCTTCAAGCTTTAATTTGAGACTTTAACAAAGTCAAAAACATTTTTCTACAATTAGTTATGATTTTTCAAAGTTTCTGGAAAAGTTCCGCATTTTCAGCATTTTTCCAGAAATAAAGAAAAGTTTTAAAAGTTTGTGGTTTTGATGTTCTAAGTCCCATATGAGCTTGAATATGATTCCCAATGATTATTAAGCTAGGGAATGAATCCTAAAAGTAGGTGTTACACTTAAGATAAATATCGATGTCTATATAAGGCTTTGGGGTCTCCATCAAAGCACGCAGGGAGAAGTGGCAAAATCAATTTGAAGAATATTCACTGTAATTGCAAGTTCAAAATTTGAAGAATATTGTATTGCCCCTTTTTTTCTGATGTCAAATAGCTTTGCTCTCACCATCTGTCGAGCTCTACGTTATGAGCTTCCCCTTCTCTGAAATACATAGCACAAAAATTGGAAACTAAGATAGCAACATCCCAACAAACTTATAAATTGGAAAATAAGATGGCATAAACCATAGCATGAGAAAACTATAAAAATCGAAAACTAAGATAGCAACATCCCAACAAAACTAAAACACGATGGATCTGTAAAAGTGAAAACCCAAAAAAAAAGAAAATCAATAATACCATGTAACAACTACCTGAATCGGTAATCTCACTCTCCGATGAATTATACTCTTCGGGAGCCTCATAACTGCCATTTCCATCATTCTCAATTATTTTTTGGCTGATTCTCTTCTTCTCTTTCGAACATTTGTTCGTGTCCTCACTCTTGCAGTAGTTGTCTGGCCTTTCTTCCATGTCCTCTGCCTTCTTCTCAGCGACTTTGCGAAGCTCAACGGCCACATCAGCTATGGAGTGACACTTCTTCATTTGAATGACGAGTATCCAGTTCATTCTCCAGTGATATATAAATAGCAGAAAAACATAATCATAGTGTTCGATGTTTGGCCTCTCCTCTGTATGTCCTTTAGCAATTAAAATACAAATGGAAATGGAAATGCTCTCACAATCCACTTCATTAGGATTGAGAGAGAGACTATTCAAATTTGAAATTTGAAATGAATATACTCAAACCAAGCAATGTCTCGCTAAAGTTGTCATAGTTGGCATAAGCATAAGAGTGCACGGAGCTATATGCATTTGGTATCGGCTTATGAATAGAAATTAGAGTCAGAAGCTGACCATATGCACACAGCTTGCTATGGAAGAATAATGTTACAGGATTTGGTGGGAACGTTTTCTTTTTAATGTAAAACAGATAGATAGATAGATTTATTGTGGCCTATGAATAGTTGTTGCACATAGATATACTGCTTGGGTAGATTTGACATTTATGTTCTTTCTCTTCTCTTTTTGAAAATCTGACATATTGTATATTTTTCTTGCTTAGGTAGAAAAAAAATTGATTGCATTTTTATTTTTCTATTCCCTGGCAAGAAATGTCTATGAAATCAATATGAATTGACTGTAAATCTGGCCTATCTTTCAACAGGTGGGAAGGATGGCAGGGCAGTTTTCAAAACCCAGCTTGGATCCGTTCGAAGAGAGACATGGCGTGAAGCTTTCGAGGTGATAATATAAATGAAGATGAAAGACAGACAATCACCAGGAAGATTGTAATCGAAGCTTTCCCATCCTTAAGAGGAAGAGTGGATAAGGATGGTTCTTTGGGAAGGAATGTAGAAGGATAAGAGGCAATGAACTTGGGAACACAAATATTGTTTTTAACAAAAAAACTGAAATGGAAAATTGAGGGTGACGAGGAAGTCCGATAGGCATGCCACCTCTGCAATTTTTGGGTCAACGACCGTTCGAAGGTGTCAATGAAGGGGTAAAATTGCTCTGTTTTTATGACTTACCCCCATCGAAAACTTCCAAATACCCAGTGCACATAAATGAGAATTTCTAAGGTATTTTAAACCTTTATCCCTAATAATTAAACTTAACTTTGAATAATGGTCTGGACAAATTTACTATGATTTTGATACTTCTGGGGTAAAAACACTCATTGATGATTACTTCTGGAGTAAAAATAGACCTTTGAATGTTAATATATATAGTGATAGAGCCACATCAACATCAGTGTATCGAAAAGCAGGTTTTAACAGTCAAACTTCACTACAAAAAAAGTGGGGTTTAGTAGCAGTTAATTTAGTAGCAGAAAACAAAAACCGCTACTAAATACACATTAGTAGCGGTTACTGACGAAAACTGCGACTAAATAGGTCAGTTTGACCAAATTGATTATAGTGGCGTTGACAAATCTCTGATTTGTAATGCTTTTATATGCCTAAATTGAGGCTTCTAACATGAATAAGATGCAAATTTGGTCTAATTATGCTTATTTAATATCTTAGACTCTTGGGTGAAATTAGTATCAATTGGCCATAATTGTAGATTAATTTGTATTAATTAATTTATAGGGTTATTTGATCATTTTTCATCTTATATTTACTTATAGGGTCGCTCGAGGACCAAAGGAATGGATCTCGGATGAAGAATGATACTTGAAAAGGGGAGAAATTGGGGTTAAAAGTTGAAATTTCAAGAAAAAAAGGGAAAACACAAGTTTCTAGGTGAATTGCAAAATTACAGAAAATGATCTCGAAATTCCCAAATTATAGAAAAGGACCCGAAATTTGAAAATTACAGAGAAGTCCCAAGGCAGAGAACATGTTAGTTCGCCATGGGTTTAGCCGTGGCGAAACCCACAGCGAACTTCCCCTGAAAAAACCAGAAACATTGTGAGCTCGCTGTGGCCTCGCCACGGCTAGCTGACAGCGAACTCACGGGTATCAGCAACACATCATACGCGATTTTTGGAGTCCTACATGATACCCACTCACTTGGACCAACCCTAGACCATATATAAATGAAAATTGAAGCCCTAAACCTCATATTTGGCTCACATACACAACCCCAAACCCTAGCTCTCTCTCCTTTCTCCTTCCCCATCTTCATCTGTCTCATTTCTTTCCTTCCATCCATGGCTTTCACACTTTCCTTCCTTGTTGGTTTTTCCATGGGGAGTAGCAGCTAGGCTCCATCATTCTTGGTGGTGGGAGCCAAGGGATGAGCTTGAAGCTTGAATATGGGAGTTTTTCTAGTTCTAATCCTTCTTCCATTTGTTGTATTTATGCTTTTCTAGGGTTCTAGGAGTGTATTTATGGCATTTGGTTGTGTGCTTGAATTTTGTATATTGTAATAGGGTTAGAAACTATGTTGATGTTATTTTCTTCTTGTTCAAATGCTTGACATTGCTATTTATTAACTTTGAGTTTAATGAAATTTATGGGTTCATAGTTTTATTATCCTCTTTGTGAAAATCATTTGCTAATGTAAGGTGGCTTGGTTAGTGGATTAAGAGTGTTAAGTTATTTGTTTGAGGGAGATGGTATAAGAATTAATTGATTGTGTTAAGACATTGGGAAAGCACTCTTTATGTTTTAATTTATTGTTTGGGTGGCCATCAATGGATTAGAGTTTAGAGAGAAATTTAGAGCAATTGTGGGGTGGCCCAAATTGTGGATTAAAAGTCTTGTATAATTAATTATTTCTTGATTTTGAACTTAATCAACTTGGGTTAAATTAAGTAATGTTTGGGGTTCTGGCATTAATTAAATTAACCTAAGCCTAGCCTAGAGGGGTTCCTCTAGGGTTCTTTAGAAAATCAACTAAACTCCTTAAAAACCTTTAGAAGCAATGATTCCCGAAGCTCTCATTCATCAAGAATGATCTTTAACCTATCTTCATCCAAATCTTACTTTTTAAATCCAACCTTTTACTTTGACTTCTAAACATACCACATTATCATACTAAAACTAAACAAAAATGCTTTTTACCTGCTTTTTCAAGTTTGCATATTAGCTATTAGGAATCAAATTACACTAGGCTCCTTGAGATCGACACCCGTTGTTAGCTTTCACTATCCCCTCGGGTTTTAATTTCTTGGAGAGTGGACTCGAGGCGGCACTGCTCTGATCTAAACCCCATTCAGTGAGCTCTTTGTTAGAAATCTTAAGTTTTGATGAAGACTAACCCTGAGAAAACATAAGTGAAAGTTGCCTCTGAATTGAACGTGTAAAATCTTCCAGGTAACAGATCATCTTAGCAAGATCAATAAAGAATGAATATCTCTATCGCTAAGTGAATTTCAATAGCTGATAGTCAAAAAAGAATAGCAAGTGACGACTTAGCAATAATAAGGCTGATATCTAATCTCTAAGTCATTCTCTATCGATAAAGAAAGAATCCATCGCTAGAAGCTCTTTGATAGCTCAGCTAGCAGAAAAATAAACCAAGTCCATGAGCAAGCAAATGACTAGCGATAATAGGTTAAGCTATCGATAGCAAAAGGGCTTCAGATAATAAATCATTCAGATAGCTAATGCCTCAGTGCAAATGAGTCAAATGAGCTAACATGATTCTAGCGCTATCCTGCTTGTCTAAAAATAATAGGATTCCTGGAAATATCTCTGAATGCTCAGATAATAGTATCCTTAAAATTAATAGCGATAATGGATTAAGCTTGCGATAGCGTCTTCTGTGAAATATATGATTATTTGGTTAGCTAACAGCTTAAGTGCAGAATTCACTCTATGAGATTAGCGATAGCAGACCAAGCTAGCGCTAATGAAAAAGCTGCCAGAAAGTACAACTTGTACGGATGCACAGAACGTTGAGTCTATCTCTCTCCTAGCTCACCCTACGCAAAAAGTAGTTGAAGCTAGAGCAGAGAGTTAAGCCCGATGAAGAAGCTGCATTAAATGCCAACGGCTATGAGCTCCCAACGACTAAATTCAAACGGCTTCTTGAGGATTGAATGTTAGGGCAAAATCTGAGAAGAGATATAAATACAGAACTCTAGCATTTATAAAAGAGACGACGAAAAACGAGAATATTTACAAGTTCATTCATTGCTCTCTGTTTTCTGTATTTATTGTTTAGAAACATTATCTGTACTTAAGTGTTTATCAAAATCCGTTCATTAAGTGAACACATTTATTGAAATCCTCTACTGTTTGAGGTTGTTCTGAAAGCTTGGTGCTTTAGAACAGGGGTATTGCCTTACAGGTGGTAAGGGGGAGTGTTTAGAGAGATTCTAAAACTCTGTAAAGGTTGACAGATGAACCTGTGTTCGTAAAACCTGTGGTTAGTGGAACCCAACTGAGTGTTGGAGAACTGGACGTAGGCAGTGTTGGCCGAACCAGTATAAAGGCTGTGTTATTTTAATTATTCCTAGATTTTTAAATAGCACAATTCACCCCCCTCTTGTGCGATTACCACTTTCACTCTTCGGGCGTACATTAGTAGCGGTTACTTTCAATATAACAGCTACAAAAGTCGCGCCCTTTGGCGGGAACATTAGTGGCATTAATTTAGTAGCGGTTTGGAAACCAAAACCGCGGGTAAATAGAAGGTCATGATTTAGTGGCGGTTTTGTTTAAAATATGTAGCGGTTATAGTAAAACCGCCACTGATTGAACGGACGCATTAAATGAAGTGTGGTATTAGCGGCGTTTTTTTTAAGTTAGTAGCGGTTTTATTTGAGAACCGCCACTAACGTAACGGACGTATTTATTGCTGGGGCGGATTAGTGGCGGTTTTTGGTTTATAACCGCTACTATCAGTAGCGGTTTTTAGGAACCGCTACTAAATACAAGTACTATTTAACCTCCTTGGTTTCATTCTTAAATGAACGAGGAATTTGGTGAAAAAGATGTTCGCACGTTCATTATTTGGTTTTTTCGAAAATTACAAGGAAATTCAGATTTTCAGACACGAGTTTAGGCACCAATCGTGGCAGGGAAGAACGATCGCGGTAGAGGAAAGAGGCCTATAACTATTGAGGAGGAGGAGCAAGAGCGATAACGCCAAAATCAACTGAGAGAGGAGGGGCGTATAGAATCGGAGCGGGAACGTATACAGTGATAGCTAATTCCCGAGCATATCATCAACGAGTTCTATAATGAGAACTATGCTCAGATTCCGGATTTGGACGACTTTGAACAATGGTTGTGTGATGAGGACACTGAGGAGGCCGGCGGGGGTGCTAGCAGACGGTCCACTGGAAGGACAACTGGATACAATGTACAAGTGCAGGGTAAGGGAATTAAATTTTTTGTCGTTTTTATGAGATAATTCGAATTTTTACTTGGGTTTAACAGTATTTTTAAATTGTACAGACCCTTCTGGTAGTACCACGAGGAGGACTCTGAGTGTGTAAGATGCGTACAACCTTCCGACCGACCACAGGGTGAAGGTTGACTGGAACCTGTTCACCCTTCAACCTAAAGGGAAGGGGGTCAACTGTTTGGTAGGTTCTGCGTGAATGTTGGCCAGAATTACCAGCGCTTCCCGAATGACGCTTTGGACTAGAGGAAGGTTAATGCAGGGGCGAAGGATTTTGCGTGAAGGAAAATCGTTAAGGTCGGTTTAATTGAGTTATAGTTTATCTATTATTTATTATTTTAGGAATATGATTTTCTTAAATAATATGAATTCTATTTATTATTTATTATTATTGAAATATTATTGTAATTGTAAGAACATTATTTGTTCAATGATCTTTTTCATATTTTGCAGAAGAACTTTGATGTGCGAGACATGTCAAAGGTTTTGGATAAGGGAAGATGGGTGACAGTTGGAAGAACAAGAGGTTGGAATTGTTCAACAAAAGAGATGCCGGTGGGAGCAGGCCGATTCAGGAGTTGATAGATGATGTCCCTGGTGGAGTCCCTCAGGATGCCTGGGAGAAATATGTCCGTTGGAGGAGGGGAGACTTAGGAAATGTATATTTAATAATTTAATTATTAAAGTATTTATCATTATTAAGAAATATTTTTTATTTATAATCATGATTAAAATTTTTTTATGTTCACAGAAGAGATCGCAGCAAGGCGTTTACAGCCGATCTCATCAGAAGGTTCATCATATGGCTGGCACGAAGCCTTTTTCCGTCGGGTACGGAGAGATGATATGAAACAATAAACCTTTCTTGTTTAATTGAAATTTATTTTTAATTTATATTTATTTAATTGTATATAATAATAAATTATTCAATAATTTCAGGAGGACGAAGCTTTGCAGAAAGGGAAGAATGCTACGTACGGCCTTTTCTACAGTCAGAAACACAAGCACCATGAAGGGAGTGCAACATCCAGAGAGGCTGAGGAGCAGATTGTAAGAATTTTATTACTTTTATTTAGGTTTATCATATTTTTTATAACAATTATATTTGTAGAAAAGTCTAATATATGTTCTATGTTCAGGCTAGAATTAAAGAAGTAGAGAGAGAGCTTCAGGAGTCGCAGGGGGATAATATAGACCCCACTGCCACACTCAAGGCCGCCCTTGGGACCCGTGAGCACCCTGGCCATGTGCGCGGGATGGGTTTCGGAGCCCGACCGTCAATGGTGTATGGCCGGACTATGTTGACAAACACTGCCCAGTCTTTTAGCGGAGTTTGAGGCTCGGATGAGGGAACTGTTGACTCAAGAGATTACAGATCAGGTGTACGATAGATTGGAGTCCTGGGTGGAAAGTACCAACAGTGCACTCGACCGGATAATTCAGAGGGTGGACCCAGGCGGACCTCCTATACGTGTACTAGGACTACCACCACGTCCACCAAGACCAACACGCAACCGTTCTCTAGGATCCCAGCCAGAGGTCAATCAGCCAGATGGTGGTTAGCCGGATGACACTCAGCCAGATGTGTAGTTATAGGGTTTTTTTATTAATTGAACGTTTGTAATTTCAAGACTGTTGCATCTTTTTGTTTAGTTGTGAAACTTGTGTTTTATTTTGGCTACAATTGCAGAAATTTCTAAATTTTTTGTTGTGATATCATTTATTTATATTTGAAGTTATTTTATATGTAAATGTGATTTTTATAAAAAGAAAACATATATAAATGCAATTGAGTGGGACCGCTACTCTCATATATTTTATAAATGCGATTTTTATAAAAAAAACGAATATACTTATTTAGTAGCGGTTTCATATTGATTTTAGTAGCGGTTATAATCCGCCACTAATTGTCAGTGCTTTTTGTGGCGGTTCAAAACAGCTACTAAAAGCAATTGACTCAATTAGCGGCGTTTATAAGCCGCCACTAAAAGCACTGCACTAAATTAGCTTATATACGCTCCAGCATATTCATTTCATTTCACATTTCCATCAAACTTCAATCCTTCAATTCTTTGATATCTTCTCTCATATAATGGATAGCTCTTGGATCAATTTGCCACGTACGTCCTCCCGCTATTTGGTCGGTTTGAACCATTTTTTAGATTTTGCTTTCGACCGCTCAAGTGTCAACAATAATATTCTTTGTCCTTGTCCAAAATGTAAATTCAAGAAGTGGCATCCAAGAGATGTTGTGTTTGACCATCTTATAGTGAAACAATTCCCATCCAATTACACTTTCTGGGGGATTCATGGGGAGAACGATGATGATGATGGTGAACGAGCTGCTGCAACGTCTCAGGTTGGATTAATGCAGGTGGCCGATCACGAAGATCATGTAGATCCAATCGACGATGTCGTGCGTGATGCTTTCGGTGCGCAACGTGACAACATCATTACTAAAGAAGGTGTTGATGGACCACTGCTAGATTTTTTCCCAAACGATGCCGCTAGGAATTTTTTCGACCTTATGACGGAAGCTGATAAGCCATTGTTTCCAGGTTCTACTAAAAACTTCGAACTTTCATTTATAGTTAGTTAAATCATCTTTTTTACACTAAAATATTGTTTACTCAGGGCGCAATAAATACTCTAAGCTTTCATTTCTGGTCAAACTCTATCACATCAAGTGCTTGTGTGGCTTTAGTGATAAGGGAATGTCAATGGTGTTATAATTATTGGGAAATGCATTTTCTCAGGCAGAAATCCCACCTTCATTCTACGAAGTGAAGAAGGCAATCAATAAGTTGGGATTGAACTACACCGAAATTCATGCATGTTCGAATGATTGTATGCTGTATTGGGGAGACGACGCTGAGTTAGATAGATGTAAGCGGTGTAACGCGTCTCGGTACAAACAGGAAAAGAGGGGTCGATGGGCAACCAAGAAGCCTGCAAATATTCTTAGATATTTTCCATTGACTCCAAGACTTTAGAGGTTGTATACTTCATCTAAAACTGCTGAGCACATGCAGTGGCATTCATCAGAGGCCAACGTGGATGAGAAGTTGAGACATCCTAGGGATGCTAAGGCTTGGAAAGCATTTGATGCTGAATTCCCGGAATTTGCTGCGGACCCAAGAAATGTCTGCCTAGCTCTCGCATTAGATGGTTTCAATCCATTCGGGAATCTTAGCACTACGTACAGTATATGGCCTGTTGTATTGATACCATACAACTTGCCCCCTTGGATGTGTATGAAACAAAGCTCATTCATTCTTTCGATAATTATTCCGGGGAAAAGAGCTCCTAGAAATGATATAGATGTCTACCTTCAACTGTTGATACAAGAGTTGAAGGAACTGTGGCGCAACGGAGTTGAGACGTTTGACACTTACAATAAGACGCTATCACATTCCGTGCGTCTTTGATGTCGACAGTTAGCGATTTCCCTGGACTTGGCACATTGTCTGGTTAGAACGTGCATACGGGATTAGCTTGTCCTAACTGTAACTTTGATCAAGACTCTGTTCGCCTTCCCCACAGTCGTAAGTGGTGCTTTATGGGTCACCGACGGTTCATTCCTTGAGGTCACATGTTCAGGTTGCAGAAAATTAGATTCAACGGATCACAAGAAATGAGAGATCCACCTATGTTGTTGTCTGGCGTAGATGTTCTTCAACAGCTTAAAGATGTCAACGTACAATTCGGGAAGCAAGTTGATGTTCAGCCCGGTGGTAGAAGGCCTCGCGGCCAATCCCATGAGGATAACGTGCAGCAGTGGAGAAAGAGGAGCATTTTCTTGCAGCTCCCTTATTGGAAATCTAATAAGCTTCATCATTGTCTGGATGTCATGCACATCGAGAAAAATGTGTGTGACAATGTTTTGTACATGTTGCTGAACGAGTCCGGAAAGTCCAAGGACCATCTGCAAGCAAGGAAAGATCTCATGGCGATGGGAATACGTCATGACGCCTGGCCAGATGAGAATGATATGTTTGCCCCAGCCTCCTTCATACTCACAAGAGTCAACAAAGAAGTCTTCCTCTCCACACTTAAGGACATTAAGGTTCTTGATAGTTATTCAAGCAACATCTCAAGATGTATCGACATGCATGCTAAGAAGATTGTCGGGTTGAAAAGCCATGACTGCCATGTTTTGCTCCAGTAATTCCTACCTCTGGCAATTAAAAGCACACTGCCCCCGAAGGTGTCAAATGTTTTGGTTCAACTCAGTTCTTTCTACCTACGATTGTGTGCAAAGGTTTTGGACACAACAGAGTTGGATCAATTGCAAGAGAAAATAATTCTAACGCTCTATCATATGGAGATAATATTTCCTCCGTCTTTTTTCACTATGATGGTCCATCTCACTGTCCACCTCATTCAAGATGCAAAGATGGGTGGCCTTGTTCAATACCGTTGGATGTATCCCATAGAGAGGTAAGTTGATTAATTACTCCGTACAGTAATTTCATGATTTTTGTTTTAGTAATCTGATTGTAAATGCAATTACAGATACCTAGGAAATTGAAGTCGTACGTCAGGAATAAAGCATCTCCAGAGAGTTCAATAGCAGAGGGTTACATTGGTAAAGAGGTGTTAACATATTGTTCGCGGTATTTTGATGACATGGAGGCCTCGTTCAACCACCCTCATTACATCGATAACAGTCCCACTAATGTCCACTCACCTTCTAACACATTATTCCCACCCGTCGGAAAGCCAATTGGAGAAAGTCAGTATTACAAGCACACTCATATTGAGAGGTTGCAAGCACACAGACATGTCTTGACAAATTGCCCTCAAGTAGAGACCTACATTCAGTAAGAATCATAACACTATGCATACGCATCGTATTACACTATGCACACGCATCGTATTATTGTATATACAAACCACGAAATTTTCTGATTCGTTGTTTTGAATTTAAGGGATTTCCAGCGTTATGTTAAACGCCAACTTCGTAGCCGCACAAGGTTGTCTGCTAAAGTAGATAAAAACGTCCATCGTGAGTTTTCAGATTGGTTTACACGCAGAATACTCAACGACAACAATCCCTATCCGCCTGATATGATAAATCTAGCAACTGGTCCGCTCAACCATGTTAGGAGATATACGGCATACAACTTCAACTGTTTTAAGTTCTGCACCGTTGCACGGGATGAAGGTTCCCTCACCCAAAATTCTGGAGTGTTTGGCACATTTGGTACAAGGAGTTATGCCAGCTCATGTGATACTGACATGCAATTTGGAGGCGTATCATATTATGGGAAGCTCGTTGATATCATCGAGCTAAACTATCAAGGCCATTTTACCGTGCCTCTCTTCAACTGCATGTGGGTGGACACCAGAACTTCTCGAGGCATTACGGTCGATAGCTTGGGCATCATATCTATCAATTTCTCAATACTCATTCACACTGGGGAAGTACCAGATGACGAGCCGTATATTTTTGCCTCACAAGCGCAGCAAGTTTACTATGTGCAAGATCAGAAACACAAAGATTGGCACATGGTGATTCATATGAAGCCCCGAGACCTCTACAAAATGGGTGAGGAAGATGATATGGAACTAGACAGCCAGCATTTTGAACCTGAAAACTTCGATAACCTCATTCCGGAAGAAGACGGGCATTTACCAGTAGTTAGGTGAGTTTGCTCACTACAAAGTTATTATACAATTTTCCACATATTTTATTATCAGAAATTGATATAGGTCTTTATTTTCTTCTTAGGGGGGAGCAAGAAGATGATTGAAGCGACAATTTATTTTTATTTTGTAGCATTTTACATAACGGTGTGTATGAAACATTAATATATGTCTTTTTTAATGAATATACATACATTTCTTTTATCAATTTTTTTTTTCAAATTCAAAAATTTAGTAGTGGTTTTAAACCGCTACTATAGGTACGCTACTTTTTGTAGCGGTTCATAACCGCTACTACGTTACATAAACCGCTACTAATTAGCGCCTCCAGCGTCTATAAATACCCACCACTCTCCCATTATTACGTTCACCCTCTGCTCATTTCCTTCCTTTCTTCCTTCCTTCATTCTTTCCTCCCATCCGACCTTGTCTTCCTTCATCTTCTTCTCCCTATCAATTTTGTTAAAATTTTTCATGTTGTAGTTATAATTTTTTTATTTAATGTTTTATTGTTGTGTATACTAATTTGTCTTTTAATTTTTCTTTCAGGTTTACACTATCGGATTCTTTTTTTTGTTTATAGTTAAATTGGTTTTTGTTGTTGTAGTAATTTGTTTTTGTGGTGTTAATTATTAATTTGATGTATTCTTTTATATGTTTCTGAGCTAAAAAACCTTCTTAATTATATATTGCAAGTTGTTGCTTAAAAATAGTTGAGAATTTAAATTGGCAGTGTTGAATTTTTTTTATTTTGTTTAAAATTAGTAGCGGTTAGTCAACCGTTACTAAGGGTTGATACTTTTAGCGGCGGTTGTAAACCGCTACTAAAACCATCGGAGCGTTACTAGCGGTTTGTAACCGCTACTAAACTTCCGTGGAATTAATAGCAGTTATAAACCGCCGCTAATATATAAAATTACAGTTTTCTGCTTTCCTGCACATTAGTAGTGGTTTTCGTTAACCGCCGCTAATGTACAAACAAAAGTGAAATTTTTATTCGTTGTTTAGTAGCGGCTTTTTTACCGCTACTGATTCAGTAGCGGTGTTGACCGATGTAGCAACGGTTTCATAGAACCGCGGCTAAATGCTTGCCACGGGTGTTTTACTAGCGGTAATGATAACCGTCAGTAAATACTTAGTAGTGGTTATAACCGCTACTATTTAACATTTTTAACTGCTACTAAATGCCTCCTTTGTTGTAGTGCTTGACGATTTCAATGTTATGAGTAAATTTGCTACAATTTGGATACATTGGGGTAAAAATGCTCCTCTTGTTACTTCCAGATACTCAGCACTCTTTTGCAGTAAGTTCGAGGATAGAAATGGATAGCCAACCAATTATGTCATTTTAAATGGAAAAAATAAACTTATGGAAATTTCCATAACTTTATTTCTCATTTAGCATTGAGTACTATAGTGATTAATAAGTAGGATAAGCTTATAGATAACAAAAAGTATGTCATTCACATGTGGCAAAAGCTGATAAACAAGACATTTTAGTTGATTGTACAAGTGGTATAAGCTGATAAACAACAAAAATTAGGTGATTAACAAGTGCAATAAGTTCATGAACAACAAAAATTCAGTGATTGACATGTGGGATAAGCATACAAACAACCAAATAAGGTGATTAACAAGGAAAGCTTACGAAGAAATATGTGATTAAAAAGTGGAATAAGCTCACAAATAGTAGTTTCCTCATTAATTATGGTGTGAATTGGGAACTTAAGTTTATTACATATATGTTTTTATCTCACCATAAGATTAAAACATCACGTGGCTTGATGGCCGTAATACTTTGGTGAGTCAAGGGCTCGAAGCCCCCTTCGCCACCTAAGGGAATTACCCTACATTGCCATGAAAAGCCATCAACTATTGGCGACAGGCTCTGGTGGGCAGCCACCATAGCTTAGTAGGTGGTGCTTTTTATAAAAGAAATTAGGAAATGTCACTTTGGTCATTTACCAGTAAAACACAATCTCATTTTTATCCTTCGGTCCTTCACCGAAAATTCACATTTGGGGGGGGGGGGGGGTGTTGATTTGAAGTTAAAATACTATAATGGTTCTTAACTATAAATTTCTCTTTGTTTCACATTGAAGGGAATTTATATTTTATAATGGAGTAAGGGAATTTTCAGTTTTTATTGTATCTGCTATTTTAAGAGCAGAATTATAATTTGTAATTGTAATAGCTGAGGTTTATTATAAGGTAGTACACAAACCTTCTTACATATGTTCCCATTTTGTTAAGGATTTGAAAATTTTCTTGCTTTAATTATATTCAATGCATATTGAAGTAGAAAGAATTTTCAAGTCATTACAAATCAAACTAGGTTCCTTAATCACATGATGTTGAAACTAAAAGCGAGCGCATGAGATTATTTGAGGCCAAACATATCCAATAATTCCTCTTCTACTTTTTGTGGCATCTTTATGACAATAAGATTGCGATTCCATAAAGTTTCAATATATGTAATGACCCGGGAACTTCATGAGACTATGCCCTCTGTAGTCCCTGGACCATGTACTCTATCTTTGGCTTTCATTGCCTGAAAGAAAATGTTGAGTTTAGAGAGGGAGTAAGTAAGGACAATAAAAAATAATAAAGATGAAACAAAATCAATGACAAATTAAAGTTCACCTCTTGGTCCCAATCAGTCCGGATAGTTATTATTAAGGATAACACCTGAACAAGGAGGGCAAGTATGATCCCCAACCAAAGTCCCTACACCATATTTAAGTTGAAGCAAATATAAAACAAGAAATCAGTTTTCACTAGAAAAAATAAAATAAAATTTAGATTGAACTTGAGACCACAAAATTGGAAGTATTTTTAATTTGGTATGGATTTATTCATTTCGACATATCTAAAAATTGGACCGGTCATTGCAGCAATGGAGACAAAAGCAAGAAAATGACCAAAGTTAATGTGGTGAAAAAGAAAGTTTTTCACCTTGCCACCAATGTGCAAGACAAAAGCAAGTAAGATAGCTGATGGAATCCCAACTAGATAATATGACCCAAGATTGACAAAAGCTCCAATTTTCTGCCAACCACATCCTCTTGCCGTGCCTATAAATAATGCATATTAAAATTAAACTTAAAATTTTTTTAGAATAAGCCTCACTAAACACATAAAAGAATTAAGGAAGAAGAACCTGAAAGAACACATTGGAGTCCATCCAGAAAGTTGGAAACTGCCAAAATTGGCATCATAGCTGCAACAAACTTAACTACTACTTGTTCGTTACTGTAAGCCTTTCCCCAAATATTGCGTATTAGTATTAGCACTGTTCCAACTAAGATGCCTTCCAGAATAGCCGTTACTAGGACAACACACACTGCTAATCGAGCAGCAAGTGGATTACCAGCTCCTAGTTCATTTGAGACACGAGTGCTGCAAATAATAACATTAAATCCTTAACACGTGCGTGTTACTTTAACCTTTAACCTATAATCTCTAGAAGTTTCTGAAAGAATTAAGCCCAAAAAGCTAGATGTTAGAATCGGGAAACACAAGGCCTTATAAAACAATTCTAAAACATCATAATAACTTGTTATGCATTCACCTTACAGCTCCACTAAGACCAGATGCATAAGAATGGTGTCAGGTATGATGCATAAGAATGGTGATCGAGTTTACAAATTCGAGATGAAGCATACCAGATAGAGAGTACTGATGTTTCCAACTTTGGATTTGGAAGCAAACCAGACAAGAGAACCATCATTTCAAATGACCACATTTCCAAGCTGTGAATAATGATGATGAAATGTTAATTAATCAAACAGAAATATACTGAATTAATGACTTGACATTACTGAAATCATAAGAAAATGAAAATTACCAAACCATAACAGCTGAAGGAATGGCAAGTCTAAAAAAGGTGGGGATGTTATACAGAGCCTCTTTTGAAAAGCCTGACCAAGCTCTAGCGCATGACGGAGAAAACTTCACATACAATGATAGTATCAGAACATTTACCCAATAAGATATTGAATTAGCCAAGGCAGCTATTTTAACCACAAAACAAAAACACCTTAGGGACACACACACACACACCCCACACTTGGCATCAAAATTTAACATAATGCAAATAAAAGCATTTTGCTTTTTTTTTTTTGGGACTGAAAAAGCATTTTACTTTATACTACTCCTTATGTCCTAACTACTACATATGATCCAAATATAACACTTAGTCAATCTAGAAGTAGATATTGGTCCTACATATAATACTTTTTTTTCATTTTATCTTGTATATTTATAAGTTTTCTCCAAATAAATAATATAATATTACACAAAAATATTTCATAGATATTATACCACTTATGCTAAGTATTTTATTTAGATTTATTCTCTTTAGATAAAGAAGTCTTATTATGTAGGTAGTATATATATAAGGGTTAAATAACTAATTTACAAGCCATAAAAGAATTAACGAAGTCAGTTTTTTTTTTTGTAACAAATTTGTTTTGGTTTCTTTAAAATACACTTTTAATCATTATCCTCAATAATAAAATCCGTTTAATACAACAAATGTGAATAATGCTAAAACAAATAAGTTTAGAAAATAAAGTTCATTAAGCTTTCACTCCTCCACCGTCTCTCCTCCGTACATTAAGGGGCCGGGGTAGTTTTTATTGTTGTTACGGACTAGATATTAGCTTGGATTTGTAATCATCACTTGGATCTGTAATCATCACTCATATCTTGTATATATTAATGAAAGTTTTGAGTTTATATATATCTGGACACTCACACTAGTACACCAAAACAGGTTTAGCTAGACTTATCATAGGCGATCCATAAAACTAATAATCTTATTCATAAGCTAAGGAAGCGTTCAACTAAATTATTTAAAAGATAAAAAAAATTGAAGCTAGCAAGGAGCGAGTGTTATGATTCAACTCACCAATAAGCTAAAACCAGTTACTGTTGCAAAAGATGTTGCCATAGAAGAACCAGAGAGAGCAAGTTCGCCTAGATGGCCAACGAACATGACAGATATAACTTGTAAGCAGTAATTTAATAGATTCACAGATATCAATGGCCCTGCTAGCCATAATTGCTTCTTCACTTCTTCAAAAACTTCACTTGTTTCTACTCTTTCTCTCTTGTTTCGCTCTGTTTCAACTTTGAAGAATCCATTTTCGCCTGAGATTTGAATCAAAGGAGAGCTTAGAGATGTCGTTTGGTTTTCTCTCTCCATTTCTTTGATAGGAGAGGGAGAAGAGATGGACCATATATATTAATTACTAGCTAATTACTAGTATTAAATACGTTGGCCTTTCCTATTCGTCTTATAAATGCAATCATAATTTCAGAAGTGATGTTGGCAAATAATAATAATAATAATAATTTCAGAAACGTGATGACCGAGTAGTTGATAAAGACGGTTGAAATTAAAATTGTTTTTCACTCTCTTTCTTGGAAAGTTTGTCCCAGTTTCAAATCTACCTGTGACAAATACACTGGAACCTAGCCACTGAAAGCTTGCATTGTCTTTTTGTACTGAATAATTTTGCGCCGGTTTGTTGTGAAAAAATAGGAGCATGTTTGGATTAATTAGTTTTTAAACAATAGCCAGTGAAAAAAGTTATAAAAGTGTTTTTAAAAAATATATTTAGTGAAAAAATGGCTTTTAGTGAAATAAAAATATTTGAATAATTGTTATAAAAACGAAATGAATTAATAAGTAGGAAAGTTATTCAAATGTGTGTATGCTTTGAACAAGTACTCATATAGGTCTTTGTTATAAGTTATCAAGTAACAATTTCTTACAAACCAACAAAATAGGTAAAATCATTACATTTATCCAAAATTAAAGTGATTTCCCAAAGTACCCTTACTAATTACACTAAACTATAATATCATATTAATTATTATTTTTATCTTCTACCCTTATTAAATATTGGTATTCATAAAAAAATAATTAATACTCTTTGAAATCTAACAAGTGACCTATAGAAAGGGCCAAGAAAACTTGGTATTTTAGAGGGAGCATTTATTACTCAAATTCACACACGATACAAAATTCAACATATTCAAAAATTCAATAATTCATAAATAAATATTTAATAATAAGAATTATAATTAAAATAAATAAAAAAGATTATAAAAATGACTGTACAAATTACATGATTAAAAAAACAAAATATGAATAAAAGTAAGCATGATCAGGCCCCAACTATTTACAACTCAAGTGATGAATGCTCATACTTTGCACTTATCTACACCCAACTTGCATTTATTATGGTGTAAAATTTTTAGTCTAAGGGTAAACTGCATATTACATAATAATAAAATTATAAAACTACTCCATTAAGATATTCTAATTAATAAGTTTTGAGATATGTGTTTTTAATTTTGATCATACTCCCTCTAGTCCATATTATGAGATAGTCACCAATTTTACACAAACCAATGAAATATAATAAAGTCATTTATTATTGATAAAATTAATGTAATTTTTCAATCTTACATTTATATCATTTTTTACACTTACATACTGTCTCTCCTCTCTACATTTAATAGGAAATGGCAAAAATGAAAACCAAACACTTATCATTTTGACTTGCTTTTATATATTACCTCTTATAATATGAACAAAAAAGTTTTAATATAGCCACTTATATTATGGATGGGAGGGGGTACAAACTAAAAGTGACTACTCCCTCCGTCCCTATATATAAGAGCAAAAAATTTGAATGGTTTTATCCCTTTTTATAAGAGCCTAACACAATTTGTCAAAGCATTTAATGAGTTTTTTCCCATTTTACTCATCATTATTCTCTTTATTCACATTCTCTTTCATATTTATTTATAACAATATTATCACATTTGTCTCTCTTACATAAATAAGGGCAAACTTGAGAAAACAAAATTATTTTAGGTATATTTATTTCTTTCAACTATTTCCTTAATTAATCTATGTGATTTTACCTCTGTAACTCTTATAACAAGCGACGGAGGGAGTACCAAACAGAATATGAATAATATCAAAAAGCAACGTATAACTATAAAACTTGGGAAAATTTCATTAAAAGACCATTGTAGATAATTAATGTAAAAAAAGGACCAAAACTTTCTGAAATTTCACTGCAGGACCTAGGTCCTTAAATGAAAAAAAAATTGTTGTGTGAAAAGACCTAAAAGCCCTTGTGCAAAAGTCTTCATTAGATGACATTGAGCTGACAACTGACAACGTACTTCATGAGCTGACACAACGTACTTCCTTGGCTGACAACGTAATTCCTTGTGCATATGGCGATTTCCTTGTGCATATGGTCATTTTCTTGTGCGAGGCCTGGACATAGCACGTTATAAGGCCAATTTATTACTCCTTGTGTATATGGCAATTTCCTTGTGCGTGGCCTGGACATAGCACGTTATAGGCCAATTTATTACTCCTTGTGCATATGGTCATTTCCTTTGCGTGTGGCCTGGACATAGCACGTTATAAGGCCAATTTATTACTCCATGTGCATATGGTCATTTCCTTTGCGTGTGGCCTGGACATAGCATGTGCGTGGCCTGGACATAGCACGTTATAAGGCCAATTTATTACTCCTTGTGCATATAGTCATTTCCTTGTGCAAGGCCTGGATATAGCACGTTATAAGGCCAATTTATTACGCCTTGTGCATATGGTCATTTCCTTGTGCATATGGTCATTTCCTTGTGCGTGGCCTGGACATAGCACGTTATAAAACCAATTTATTACTCCTTGTTCATGTGACGATTTCCTTGTGCATATTGACATTTCCTTGTGCATATTCATATTTCCTTGAACATAGCACGTTATAAGACCAATTTATTACTCCTTGTTCATATGACGATTTCTTTGTGCATATTGACATTTCCTTGTACATATTCATATTACCTAAGTCCTGCACAAGGAAATATGAATATACACAAGGAAATGTCGATATGCACAAGGAAATCGTCACATGAACAAGGAGTAATAAATTGGCCTTATAACGTGCTATGTCTACGCCTCGTACAAGGAAATGGCCAAATGCATAAGGAAATGTCGATATGCACAAGAAAATCGTCATATGCACAAGCATTACGTTGTGTCAGCTCAAAGTATGTTGTGTCAACTCAGTGTACTTTTCCACAGGGGTGCACAGTTAAATTAATTTCTCTTTTCCACAAGGGCTTTTAGGTCTTTTTACACATCAATTTTTTTTCATTTAAGGACCTAAGTCCTGCAATGAAATTTCAGAAAGTTTTGGTCATTCTTTTACATTAATTATCTACAGTGATCTTAAACTGAAATTTTCCCATAAAACTTTGACCAACTTCAATAATAAATGCCATATTTTAAGACAACAATCATCACTCCAAAAAGAAAATGCCAGCAAATATTTTCTTTTTCGGTGCAGTAATTATAACGTGGCTCATTGTCGTCCATGTCTGATTAAAAGACAAATGAAGTTGCACGTCTCTGTGGAAATGAGGCTCAAAAGACATTCTCTTACTAAAATATTTGGATATTTTGACTACCATTTGTTTGTCCGCTTAGACTTTAGAGTGAGGTTTTCTTGAATACATAATGAATAGAGAAAATTAACCATCTAATCCTTATATTTAACGGAATTTATAACTCAGTCCCTGTTATTTGATTCGTTATAACTCGATTCTTATAGTTTTCATATGTATGTAACTCGGTCCTTATTGGTACCACATCAGATGAAGATGGTCAAACACATGCTGGCATTTTATCCTTGTTTGTACAGTCTTGTTCTTCTTACCTACCTTCCCCGTCTTGTTTCGGAATTCACCAGCCACGAACGACGACGGCACTACTTCCATTTGGTTGCAGTCATACCCCCTTAATTAATATTCTGATAGCTTTTGAAAGAATTTGGAGCGAACCTTTGAATCTAATGAGTCAAATATGCAACTCAAATCAAATCAAATTATAAACAAAGCTCTTTCACCTCTCTCCCCTCACTTCCCCTCACATCAGATTTTCTCTCCTCTTTCCTTGTGGTAACCGATCAAGAAAAACGACGACGATGGTTGCACTGTCAAAGATGAACGGATGGCAGCGGCCGAGTTGGGAGGTGCATCGGTCACTGTGGTAGCCAATGGCTATGCCGAAACAAGACGGTGAAGGCAGGGAAGAAGAAGAAGACTGTACAAACATTGAGGAAATGCCAGCATGATTCTGGTTGACCATCTTCATTTGATATGGCACCAACAAGGACTGAGTTACATACACATGGAAATTATAAGGACCCAGTTGCAACCAGTCAAACAACAGGGACTGGGTTACAAATTCGGTGAAACGATAAGGATAAGATAATTAATTTTCTTTGTTCATGATATAATCAAAGTGATTTCCAAAAGCACCTTTACTAATTACACTAAACTATAATATCATATTAATTATTACTTTTATTTGCTACCCTTATTAAATATTGGTATGCATAAAAAAATAATTAATACTCTTTGAAAACTAATAAGTGACCTATAAAAAGTGCCAAAATAACATGGTATTTCATAGGGAGCATTTATTACTCAAATTCACACAATACAAAAATCAACATATTCAATAATTCAATAATTCATAAATAAATATTTAATAATAAGAATTATAAATAAAATAAATAAAAATGATTATAAAAATGACTGTACAAATTACATGATTAAAAAAAAACAAAATATGAATAAAAGTAAGCATGATCAGGCCCCAACTATTTACAACTCAAGTGATGAATGCTCATACTTTGCACTTATCTACACCCAACTTTCATTTATTATTTTGTAGAATTTTTAGACCAAGGGTAAACTGCATATATTACATAATAATAAAATTATAAAACTACTCCATTAAGATATTCTAATTAATAAGTTTTGAGATATGTTTTTTTTTTTAATTTTGATCATACTCCCTTTGGTCCATATTATGAGATAGTCAACAATTTTATACAAACCAATAAAACATAATAAAGTCATTTATTGTTGATAAAATTAATGTAATTTTTCAATCTTATATTTATATCATTTTTTACACTTACACACCGTCTCTCCTCTCTACATTTTATATGAAATGGCACAAATGAAAACCAAACATTTACTTTAATATGTTCCTTAATATGAACAAAATTTTTTTAATATAACCACTTATATTATGGAAGGGGGGGGGGGGTACAAGCTAAAAGTCACTACTAAATAGAATATGAATAATATCAAAAAGGAGCGTATACCTATAAAACTTTGACCAACTTCAATAATAAATGCCATATTTTAAGACAACAGTCATCACTCCAAGAAGAAAATGCCAGCAAACGTTTTCTTTTTCGGTGCAGTAACTATGACGGGGCTCATTGTTGTCCATGTCTGATTAAAAGACTAATGAAATTGCACGTCTGTGTGGAAAAGAGGCGCAAAAGGCATTCTCTTACTAAAATATTTGGATATTTTGTCTAGCATTTGTTTGTCCGCTTAGACTTTAGGGTGAGGTTTTCTTGAATATATCACGAATGAATAGTGATAATTAATCATCTTATCCTTATCATTTCACCGAATTGTTTAACTCATGGTAACTCGGTTCTTATATCCATGTGTATGTAACTCTGTCCTTGTTGGTGTCACATCAGATGAAAATGGTCAAACACAATCCACGCTGGCATTTTTATCCTTGTTTGTACAGTCTTGTTCTTCTTACCTTGCTTCCCCGTCATGTTTCGGAGTTCACCAGCCACGAATGACGACGCCGCTGCTTCCATTTGGTTGCAGTCATACCTCCTTAATATTCTGATAGCTTTTGAAAGAATTTGGAGCGAACCTTTGAATCTAATGAGTCAAATATGCTGCTTACATCAAATCAAATTATAACCAAGCTCTTTCACCTCTCTCCCCCCAGTTCCCCTCACATCAGATTTTCTCTCCTCTTTCCATGTTGTAACCGATCAAGAAAAACGACGACGATGGTTGCACTGTCAACGATGAACGTATGGCAGCGGCCGAGTTAGGAGGTGCATCGGTCACTGTGGTAGCCAATGGCTATGCCGAAACAAGACGGTGAAGGCAGGGAAGAAGAACAAGACTGTACCGACATTGAGGAAATGCCAGCACGATTCTGTTTGACCATCTTCATTTGATGTGGCACCAACAAGGACCGAGTTACATACATATGGAAACTATAAGGGCCGAGTTGCAATAAATCAAACTACAGGGACTAAGTTACAAAGTCGATGAAACTATAAGGATCAAATGATTAATTTTCCCTAATAAATATGACAATCTCAATTTCATTTCATGTAGATGTGAAAATGGGCTAGTCTAAGTTGGGCTTTACATATTATTTATAGGTGTGTAGCATAAATACATAATCTATGGCTAGGCTTGAGCTTGTATATGTAGATTTTTTCTTCAGCACGTGTCTTCAGAAGGTCTGAAAATACTAGAAGCCTTTTAAAAAATCTTCTTAAAATGTGGGTTTTTTTACATAAGTTTAAAAGTCTATACCTCCAATTTCATACTTTAAATTTATCTGAAAACCTTTTTATGTCTCAAAAAATCTTTATGGTTATAAAATTAGATTTTATCTCTTGTTTTTACCATAGAATAAGTGATAAAATATTCCTTTTGATGTATAACATTTTATTTATGCTCAATTTAAATAAATTTGCAAGTCACAGTAACCATTATGCTTCAACATACCAATCCGAATGATAGATCAAGACGTAAGAAATGGTAAGCTATTATTATTGTATCTAAAGTGACAGAAGGTTAGATCAAGAAGAGGTGAGAGATTAATGAATTGAAGGGTTGATAAATATATATATACATATATACATATAATATCTAAATAAGCTAAGCTTATAGGCTTAAAGTTAAGTATTTGGAAAAAATGTCAGGCATGTTTACTTTAATAGGGTTAAAAATATGTCTCAATATGAGTTTGATTTATTTACTACATAGGTTAGTGTTCACCCGCAAGAGTACGGATCACAACGTAGTATTAAAATTTCGTCCCACAGAGATTTGTTTTAAAACCCCAATCAAACAACAGGCTAATGAACTCAATTAAGTTGAACAAATCGAATTTTTTAGAAACTGGTTTTGAAAACTAATTTTAAAATAAAAATAAAGAAACAAACAAGAAAGCTTTAATTTATCAAAGAACTGAGGAAATGCCAGCATGATTCTGGTTGACCATCTTCATTTGATATGGCACCAACAAGGACTGAGTTACATACACATGGAAATTATAAGGACCCAGTTGCAACCAGTCAAACAATAGGGACTGGGTTACAAATTCGGTGAAACGATAAGGATAAGATAATTAATTTTCTTTGTTCATGATATCCTCATCTGTTCCTATTTATAGGGCAGAGAGAGAATGTTTTATTTGGTCCTATATATAAGTCACCTCATTAAATATTTAGTGTGTATGTACAAGTTTACCCTTCATTTATTATATGTTGTCTTTATTTTAATGTAGTATAGTGTACATTAAATATGGGTAAAGTTGTAAATTTGTTAGATTTTAGTGGAAAGTTAATGAGTTTTAAGGCTTTCCTTGGTCTGTGTGAAATGTGCTGGAAGTGCCTTATAAATAGGATCAGAGGAGTATTAAAGAAAACCTCACTCTAAAGTCTAAGCGGACAAACAAATGCTAGTCAAAATATCCAAATATTTTAGTAAGAGAATGCTAGGCATGTTTACTTTAATGGGGTTAAAAATATGACTAAATATGAATTTGATTTATTTACTACATAGGTTAGGCTAGAGCGTACGTTTCTCTAAGAGTTTAACTTATTCTCAAACTTACTTCTAGGTGGACAATCCAAGGATCCAGATTTTTTTATTCATCTTACATATATAAGAAGAGATCTAAAATTTAAATAAATTTGATTTTTTTAAAAAAAAAATAGACAATTAAGGTTGAAAGTTTAATTTAAATTTTCTTACATATTCAATCTTTTTGAAATTTTATAACCTTAATTATCCATATTTTATAATTAAACTGCTAATGTATACGTGATTTTCATTACATAAATTTTAATTTAATTTCTTATATTTAAAGAATATTTTAAGGAAAATCTAATTTGAATCGATTTGAATTATCCAAATTCAAAATTTGGACTTGTACTTTCAACAAATCCCTGTTTAGGCAAAAATGTTTTATTAGGAATTTGTGATTTTTTTTTTATTTTGTCTATACGCCCATTTGCTATATCTTGTAGATCTTCTCTTTGTCTCATTGTAAGCAAAATCTAATAAAAAAAATAAAATCCTTATTATTTTAAGAAGCTAATTTATGTAGCTTTAGAAAATAATCAAATGTGATAAATGTAAATCTCATGAAAGAGATGTGCAAAAATATCATGAAATTTGTAAATAATTAAATAATAATTTTTTTTTCACTGTGATACTCAAAGATATCTTAATATCAAAAAATTATTAATTAAATTTAGACAATACAATCAAACGTGTTTTAACAAAATGGCATAAGTAAAATCAACGAATGAAGAAATGCTTTCTAAGTTATATTGGTATGCGTGGAGATTTTGTTGAAAGTGCATACCTAAATTTAAATTTGGGTATTACAAACGGATTTAAATGGGATTTACCTTATCTTCTATTCCTTAATATTAACATTTTTAATCTCCTTAACTAGAAATGTTAACTTACTGAACTTAAATGGCTACTCTGCACTTGTGCATCACAAGGTTCGTGACTTAATTAGAATGAGTGGATGAGAGAAAATTAGAGAGAGAAAGTCTCTCTTGAGAGTTGTTCGCCCATCCCCCACTGTAGCGGGCTTCTTCAAACTCAGTTCCCTCCGCTGCAAACATAATGGAGATTCTTTTACAAAAAAGTTTTTACGATTACGAAGAACATGGAGCATCGAAGAAAGTTAGAACTAAGGTTAACGAAGAAGGCCGTTCCAATATGAAAGCTGAGGGCTAGATGCAAACTAAAGGGAGTGGGAACAGTTGGAATGGATTACAAAAACAATTGTTCCGAGAGGAAGACCAGCAAAGTCTTGATACAAAAGAAGCCACTCATAACAAGGAAAGGTGAACGTACGATAGCCCGATTGCACTTGATGTGTTGGAGGAAGCGATCAAGAGTAGACGCTCGACCACCATTCCCTCCTTTAAGGATGCTCTTATGAATAATTGATATCTGAAGAATGGGGATGTAAGACTGCCAAAAGATGACATTATAGTGGCTCCTGAAGACAATTATGTTAGCTTAGAGGGCTTGATTCCTACCATTTTCTTCTCTCAGAGAGTGAAAGATCTCCTAGCCAAGGAGATGTTGTTTGCACTCGTGGTAAAAATACTAGGGCGATTTATAAGGCAAGACACTTTGTATGCTAAGATAATTAGCATGTGGAAACCCGCTAGACAGTTCAAACTCACTAAACGAGAAGGCGGTGCTACATAGTTAAATCTGATAATGGCAAGGATTACCATAATGCAATGAAGGGGGGCCATGGGTAATCCTAGGGCACTATCTTACAGTGCACCCATGGGAACCAACTATTTCTCCAAAAGATCTAGAAATAAAGCATGTCTTTGGATGGGTGAGGCTTCCTAGGCTTTCCTATCATTATTATCACAAGAATGTTCTTCAGGATATTGGCGAGGTTATCAGAAAAGTCACTAAAATTGATTATAATACAGAAGGTGTTGATAAAGCTCGTTTGCCCGACTAGCAGTTAGGTTGGACTAAACGAAACCACTTGTATCAATGAATAAACAAGATGGCACCATGCAGTTCGTGGAATACGAAGGGTTGTCTACTATATGCTTTCATTGTGGGTGCTATGGTCATTTGAAACCTTCATGCCCAGTGAAGTACCAACAAGTACAGAGATGTGAAGAAACCATGAGCTCGACAATCCTGTCTCCAATCACAACACCAACAAGTTGTTAAGCTTCGGGCACGTGAAATTCAACTCCGTGAGAAGCAGTTTTTCGGTGAGTGGATGAATGTCCCACTTAGAGGAAGTTGTGTCTATAGGACAAACCAAAAGACATTTGACATAATCCCCTCTAATGTAATCGATAGGAGCAAATTGGGCATCTGGGTTCCTCAAATAATGTAGAACATCAGAATCAAGGAGATTTGAAAGCGGTCCCTTAATCAAAACCTCACCACCGTACCCTTAGAGCTCTGCTACATGGGTGTCAACTGTCTACAATTGTTATTGTGGAGCCAAGAATTTCTGAGGTTAAAGCAGAACGGGTAATCCAGAAAATTGGTTATCCACATCTGCACAAAGTATAAGAAATTGGCTTCTCTAGGGGACTATGGTCTTATTGAAGGATATGCCCAAAATTTGCATCCTAGCTAATCACAGACAGTTTATCCACATGGTGGTAAAAGACACTGTAGGAGGTAAACCCTTCTTTTTCATTGCCATCTACTGAAGCCCGTCACCCACTATTAGAGAAGAATTATAGAGAAGCCTCCTTAATCTGAGCGTGTCTAGAGATGATGAATGGCTCATGACGGGGGACTTTAATGCTACAATTGCACCTAAGGAAAGACGAGGTGGAACAAGTACATTGTTGTCGGTATGCAAATCATTCAAAAACTTCATGGACAAATCAAGGGTAATGGACTTAAGGTTCACTAAACCTATGACCATTGGCCCCTGATTATCAAATTTGATGCACCTCCCACGAATTCTAAATGACCATTGGCCCCTGATAATCAAATTTGGCCAGGATAATCAGCCCATTAATAAGCTGTTTTGGTTTCTCGCATCTTGAACAGGACACAAAGATTTTAGAAGATTGTTATACTCCAACTAGGCTAGTATGTAAAATCTTGCTAAGAACATAGCAACTTTGCAGAGCACACACAAGCTTGGAACAATGTTGATTGGCTATGGATCAGTGAGTTGAAAAAAAAATCATCAGGCCCTTATCAATGGGGTTCAAAGAGCATTGGAATGGAAACAATATTGTATCAAACTTTTTGATCTCAAGAAGGAACTTATAGGCAAGCATCAGGACGTATGTTTGCCAGAGGAACTGATGTGGTTACAAAAGTCAAGAAGTTAGTGGATATGTGATGGCGACTGCAACACCCATTATTATCATATGAAAGCCATTATTCTAAGAAGGAAGAATAAAGTCCTAATGCTAAAGGGGGACGATGAGGCTTAGATCTCATATCAAGAGAGGCTCGAAGGAAAGGTATCCAACTACTTTCAAAATATGTACTCAATCACACAAAACCATATGCTACTATATACATCTGCATGTCATTTCCCTACTATCCCGAATTCATTATTACTAATCCTTGACAAGCATGCCACAAAAGAAGAAACAAAAAGGGCCATTTTTGACATGGACCCTCTAAAGTCCCCTGGAGTAGACTGATTGCACACATACTTCTTCCAATCCTAAGGGGAAGTAGTTGGCTATTTAGTCTATAAGGAGGTAAAGACAACATTTTATGGATAACTCGACCCACAATTGAATCAAACGCTAATCGCTCTTATACCCAAAGTGGATCACCCCCACCATCTAAAGGAGTTCAAGCTAATTAGCCTATGCACCACTAGTTACAAAATAATTACAAAGACCATTGCAACAAGGCTCAAGCTTGTTATGCCCATGCTCGTACTGACATATCAATCCAATTTCCTTGAGGGGTGAAACATTATGCATAACATCATAATTAGCCAAGAGGCTATTCATTATATGAGGAGGAAGACCAGCAAGAAAGGTGGATGGCAATCAAGATGTGCCTTGAGAAGACATTTGATAACTAAGATAGGATTTCATAGAGGATACATTATAGGACGCCGGGTTGCCTCATTTCATCCCCATTGTGGGATCAGGTAAGGAGACCCACTAGCTCCTTGAATTTTCATCCTTTGCATGGAGAGGCTATCCTAATCTATCTCACGAGAGGTTAAAGTTAAAATATGGCAACCCAAACAAATGGGGAAGAGACGACCATTACTATCCCTTCTCTTCTTTAGTGACGACTTGATTCTTTTTAGCACAACAGAAGATCCCCTAGTCAATCTAATACAACGGGTTATGAGAAAATTTTGCCAATCCTAGAGACAAAAGATCATTGAAGAGAAGACAAGAGTTTTCTTCTCAAAGAATGTCTCAACCCATAGCGCAACATCAATATGCAATGGACTGAGGTTTAAGCAGACTGAGCAACTTGGAAAGTATCTTGGTGTACCCTTTCTTAGAGTTAACAAAGACACATACCAATATATTGTGGAATGGGTGCAAAAGAAATTATGAGGTTGGAATATTAAATCACTGATCTCTTTCACCAGGCAAATTACACTGGCGAAAATCGGTATTCAACCATCCCTTACTATGCCATGCAATCTACGTGGCTACCCCTCTCAATTTTTACAAAGATTGAGCCACGTATAAGGAACTTTATATGGGGCTCCACAAATCAGCAGCGTAGAACACACCTCTTGAGATGGCAGTCCATGTGTCAACTGAAGGAATTCGGTGGGTATGGCATTAAAAAGATAGAAGGGCAGCATTCTACGTTTTTAATGAAGATACTACTCTAAAATTAAAAGTGAAGATGAGAGATTATATCCAAGGCCTAACATTTAAATGTAGCATATATTGCAGTTCTATGGTCTAAAAGCAAGCACCAGTCAAACGAATGCATATGAGGGGCGATTAGGCTCAAAGCCGCTACAAAATTTTGCATATGTTATGGTTCTATGTTATTTCTACTAAAGAACTGCTAAAAACACGTTTTTTAACTGTTTCCAATAATTCCACAAGTACTTTTTAGTGGCATGCTTATGCCAATAGGATTGTGAACGGTTTGCATTTTCATAAAGTGTCAATATATGTAATGACATGAAAAATTCACGAGACTATGCCCTCTGTAGTAATCGGATCATACACTCTTTCATTAGCTTTCATTGCCTGAAAAAAGGGTGAATTTTAGAGTGGGAGAGAAAGTAAGCGCATGACCAAGAAATAATGAAAAAAGATTAACCATATTCAAGATCACAGCTCACCTCTTGTTCCCAATTAGTCCATAGAATTATTATTAATAAGGATAGCACTTGAACGAGGAGTGCAAGTATGATCCCGAAATAAAGTCCCTACACCAGATATAAGTTGAAGCAATTATAAAACAATAAATTAGACTAAAGCATTATTTTTTACTAGGAAAAAGAAATTAGGATGAATTTGTGAACACAAAATTTGTAAAAAATTTGCGATGGATTAAGCCTTTTCTATAGACATAAAAATCAGACCATTCATTGGAATAATTGAGAGAGTGGTTCAAGGTCAATGGTCAAATAATAGAATATTCATGTTACACATAATCATACAAAATCAAGTGATTAAAGTTCAAATATGACATACTGCTATTTTTTAAAATCAAAATGATGTCGTTTCAGAGAGCAAAGAGCAGATGAAATTAGAAGCAAATATAAATTTTCAACTTGGTCTATGCCAATCCAAAACTCAATTAAACCGCCCAAGGGACCTGTTCATCTATTATATTCACTAGTTTGAATGATTGGTTCGAGTGAGTTTTAATACCATGCTTGTTGGTATTATTGTAGTGTACTTAATTTAGTAAAATAACCAAAGTTAATATGGCACAAAAGAAGGGACTTCACCTTGCCACCAATGTGAAAGACAAAAGCAAGCAAGATAGCTGATGGAATCCCAACTACATAATATGACCCCAGATTGACAAAAGCTCCAATTTTCTGCCATCCACATCCTCTTGCCGTGCCTATCAATAATGCATGTTAAAATTAAGTGTGAACAAAATTTTAGAATAATCCTCACTAAACACATAAAAGGATGGAGGAAGAACAACCTGACATAACACATTGGAGTCCATCCAGAAAGTTGGATAATGCAAGAATCGGCATCATGGTGGCTACATACTTAACTACTCTTACTTCATTACTATAAGCACTCCCCCAAATATTGCGTATGACTATAAGCACAATTCCAACTAAGATGCCCTCAATAATGGCCAATACTACCACAACACGCACTGCTAATCGAGCAGTAAGAGGATGACCAGCACCTAGTTCATTTGAGACACGAGTGCTGCAAATAATAACAAATAATCTTTAACGCTAGTGTGTGTGGTTACTTTAACCTATAGTCTGGAACAAACACAAATGTTTAGGATAATTATACCCCAAAAGCTATCAGTTAGAGTTAAAAAGACCAAGGCCTTATAAGACCCCATTTTCAAGGATACCATCACAAGTGAGAATTGCTATATAATTATAGAAGTATCATAATCATGTATTAGGCACTCACCTTATAGCTCCACTGAGACCCAAGGGAATCATCCATACAATTGCTGCTGTGTTAAGGCTGTTGATTCAAACATTAATAATCTCATGTAAACTATGATTCATAAGAACAGTGATTAGGCACTCGAATTTGAGATGAAACATACCAAATAGAGAGTACTGATGTTTCTAGTTTTGGATTTGGAAGCAAACCAGACAAGAGAACTATCATTTCAAACGACCACATTTCCAAGCTGTGCAAAATGATAAAATATTAAGAAAACAAAATACTTCTGAATTAATAATTGACAGAATTAAATCTTAAGAAATGAAATACCAAACCATAATAGCTGAAGGGATGGCAAGTCTCAAGAAAGTGGGGATGTCATGTAAAGCCTCTTTTGAAAAGCCTGACCAAGCTTTAGCACATGAAGGAGAAAACAACACGTACAATGATATCATCAAAACATTAACCCAATAAGATATAACATTTGCCAAGGCAGCTCCTCTACTCCCAAGTCCAGATTTGAATACCATAAAGTAACATATAGGAATATGTAGTAAAGTGGTAACCCCAGAACAGAACATCAATGGAAACACAATACTTTGTGTTTGTAAGAATCTATTGAGGCATTGTAGAAGACCATACGCAAAAAGGCATGGAATCATGAATTGAGCATATTGTCCCGCTTCAACAGATATTTCAGGATCTTGTCCTAAGGCAATTAGAATGGACTTTGTGTTGGCCCAAATAATGGTAAGTGGGATGCTAACAATCATAAGAACTAGCATGGCCCTTTGCATGTATATCCCCAACATGTGGTGCTGCTTTGCTCCATATGATTGGCCACATAAGGTATCCAATGCACATGCCATTCCTTGCTATTTAAACCGTAAAACAAAAACATATCAGGGACAGATAAATATAAATACTTGCTATACATAATTCAAATAAATATCTTTTTCTTTTTCAAGATTTTACGGCTCTTTATAAATTGTCAAAAGTTCGTTATATTGATAAGTTGCTACAAATGTGCACGCGTAGGTTTTCATAAAAATACCCTTTTAATCATTACCTCTATTAATGAAAACTCATAAATATATACAACAATTATGGATAGCATAGGAAAAAAAATTATAAATTTGGGAAATGATTAAAGTGGATTAATGTCTCATATTTAAGATCAAAATAAACTATTTTACTAGCTCCTACTCTTAAGAGCAAAGGGAATATTTGTGAGTCATTTGTTACTGATTGTATTTTAGTTTGGATTTGTAATCATCACTATGGATTTGTGTATTAATGAAAGTTTTTGAATTTATATAGCTATATATTCATACACATACTCCCAATATCAGTTGACGACTACTAATTCATGTTGACTTGCCTTTGGACGGCAATTTGAACCATGCCCCAATTCGGCTATATTTGTACACATACTACTTGATTAAAAATAGCTTTAACTATACTATGCCAATCATATTCATATGTTACTTCCAACATGTTTCATTCAGACTCAAACAATCTTATACCTCAACAACTCTAATATGTCTTAACATTTAATGACTTTCCAAATTTGCATATATTTAATATAGGTAAAATCACAATAAGATCCCACCTAAAACAAATAATATCAAACAAGTCCCCTAAAACAAGTCCTCTAACTTATTAATGACAAGTGAAACAGACACCATTAACAAGTGAAGTAGCATCATTAGGCTTATTTGATAGTATTATTTATCTTAGATGGGATCTTATTGTGATTTTCCCTTTAATATACAATATATTCATAAGAACAAATTCAACATAATAATTAATGAAGAATATTTATATACTTTTTATGAAAAGAACTAGTGATCTACCTTATCAATTGAAATAAAATATTTTTTCTCTGTCACTAGAATAGTACTAGGCATATTTGATGCAGAAAACTAAAAATCTTACTCACCAGGAAGCGTTGAATTAAATTATGTAAAAGAAACGTTGAAGTAAGCTAGGAGTTATATGATTCAACTCACCAATAAAGTAAAACCAGTTACTGTTGCGAAAGATGTAGCCATTGAAGAACCAGAGAGAGCCAGTTCACCCAAATGGCCAACGAACATGACGGATATAACTTGTAAGCCGTAAATAAGTAGATTTGCAAATATCAATGGTCCTGCTAGCCATAACTGCTTCTTCACTTCTTCAGAAACCTCACTTGTTTCTGCTCCTTCTTGCTTGTTTCTCTCTGTGTTAACTTTAAAGAATCCATCTTCGCCTGAGATTTGAATCAAAGGAGAACTCAGAGATGTCGTTTGGTTCTCTCTCTCCATTGCTTTGATCGGAGAGGGAGAAGAGAAAAAGAAGTATATTAATTATTATAAAGCAATCATAAATCATAAATCATAAATTTAGAAACGTGGTGTGCCCAAGTCTATGACAACGAAGGATGGAAATAAGAATTACTTGTTTACTCTCTTTCTTGGAAAGTTGTCCCCCTTTCAAATCAACTTGCATTGTCACTAATCCACTAGACGCTAAATATACAATGCTACATAAAACTAAACTATGGTACCATTTTGGGAGAAAAATTAATTGGGATGGAAAAGAAAGGAAGGGATGAAGGTTAAAAAAAAAGGAAGGGATGAGAATGGACAAATTTGGATCACGGATAATATGGTTATGTATTCGAATGAAAAAATGATTTGATAGAAACATTTATGTAGGTAGGCTGAAAATGATGGTGAATAGGAAAATCATTTCAATAATCAAATCACCCTATTTATTAATCAGATTCACTCGTTTAAAATTAAAATGTTTAAAAACTCAATAATTCATAAATGAATCATAAAAACTATATAAATAAGAAAGAATATTCAATATAAATATAAAAATGACTATAGAATTGATCATTCAAAATTTCATTTTGATATAATATATGTATAGAATTTTTTTTCTATTAATTTAAAATTTTGTTAGAGAATTAATAATGAAAATATGATAAATTATAAATCAGATTAATCATTGAATTAAGATGACAATTAATGCTTCTTTTATAGTGAAATTTACTTTATTGAAAAACATTATTTAAAAGATATGTAGTTCAAATAAATACCAATTTTCAAAATGTTAAAATGTATACAGTGCATACATCAAGTTATAGAAGAAAATGAAAGAAATGGTGTGTAATTGTAAAATAATGAAAAGACATTGTAGCTTACAAATTAATTATAAATCACTGTTATCTTCAAATTTAACTTTTTGGGTAAAGTACCATGCTACTCCAGATTCCAGAGAAACTTGAAAAAGCAACGTATAGCTATAAAACTTAGACCGACTACAATGATAGATGGAGTATTTTATGAAAGCAGTCTTTTTTTAAAAAAAATTTATTTTATTAAAGCAGCCACCATTCCAAGAAGATGTCAGCAATAGTTATCACGGGCTAATAGTTGTCAATGTTAGATTCAAAGACTTGAGATACTTTGGAAGTACCACATCATCCATGTTCTACCCAATTAAACAACACTATCTTAAGCTTACATGGCACTGAAGTAAGAAAATTAATAAACGTAACAGTGGGTCCCATAAGCTTTTGTCTTTACCAATCCTGTCCCATCTATTGATCTATATCTAGTTGGTTAAAAACAGCTTGATTTCTCTCTCTTCCTCTCCCACTTCATCTTTGCTCCTCCTTTGACCTCGACTCCAACGTCACCCCACCGTCTCCAACGCTAACCTGCCTTTAGTTTCTTCTCCACCCACACAACTTCCCCCTTCTAGATGGAGTGATCGAAGGAGGATATGCGACTAGCTTTGATATTGCAGCGATGAATTGTTGGAGTGGAGATGAAGTGTGGGAAATTAGCCAAAAGATAGGGAAATGGTAAAGCTAAAATCTTATGGGACCCATTGTTTGTCATTCATAGGATAGGATCATAGGATAATAGTGTACTGTTATGTATGCTTTATCTAATTGGGTAGAGTATAGACGAGGTGGGTCTCCTCGAGTGCCTAAGACTGCGAAGACGAGTGAAATACGTAGGTCTGTAAGGAAATGACCAATCATTTGATATTTTGAAATGACAGCTAAACACACACAAAAGACATTCTTTTACTAAAATACTATTTTGATATTTGTGACCAGCTAGGAGTGTTGTTTGAACGCTTAGAGCGATTGAGGCTTTCTTAAATAAAAAATGAAGATAACAATCTCAATTTCACTTCTTCCTTCTTGGTCCACAATCCAAGGATCCAGATTTTTAAATCATCTCAAAACGTAAAGAGAGATCTAAAATTTTAAAAAATTAGATTTATTTTTTTTAAAAAAAATAGAGAATTATGTTTCAAAGCTTTATTTAAATTTTCTTACCAGTTTTTCTCACCCCTTCAATATTTTAAAACCTTATAATCTTATATATTTATTTTTTGGGTTAAACCAAATTTTGATCTTTATAGTTTAAGGTGATTTGGGTTTTGGTCCCTAAAATTTAAATTAGGAGGTTTTGGTCCATAAAGTTTACTCAGTTTAAAACCATTAGTCCTTGTAGTTTTAAAATGACCTAACTGTGCTAATTTGTGCTGATGTGTAGTAACTCTATATTTGTTGACTTGATGATTGTACCTTTGAATGGTTTGAATATATAATTTAAAAATAAAATAAAGAATATGTTTTTTTTCTGAAAAGGAAAACCGAAAACCCAGAAACCAAATCGATTGAGGGGGAGAAGGGAGAGGAATATGAACAGTGCAGGTTACATATTTAGAGCTTATTTCTTCCACCCTATCGTCTTTTGACATTTAGCAGGAATTACCACCATCTAATGCTAGCCTTCCGCCAGTGGAAGCTTTGTTTCCTCTGCCATGAAGAGGGGAATTATTGTTGTTCGACACTGAAGCACGTGGAAAAGAACTGGCTAGACCCATACTTCTACTTCCACTTCCTTGACTCGCCGATGATACAATTATAGTCACCGGAACGGAGGAAGGAGAAGCAGGCGTCTTGACCATCTTTGTTGGAGAACTTGTCTCCGTGTTCAAAATGAGAGAGTGAATAGGTTAGAATAAACAAAATGAAGTGATGATAATACACGAGTTGTCGATTATATGCCAACAACGGATTTTTTTTTTAATATTTATATTTGTATGTGGATGTATGGTGCAGTTTTTGTGGTGCAGTGTCAGAAACTGCGATTTTCTTTTCTATAGATCTGACATTCTCTCTTCCTTCCTTCCTTCTCTCTCTGATTCCACCAATCTCCACTCCCTTCTTCAAAAATCTGAACTTTTTTTATTTCCCTCCCAAGCTTTTTCATACCCCTGATTTGATTTGCTTTCTCTTTGAGGATTTTGTGTGTTTCTCTTATTGGATTCAAATTTCGATCTCATGTACCAGGATTGGATTGTTAAAAGCTTGAGTTGTTGTCATTGGATTGTTTTTTTGTAAAAACCCAGAAACCTAAGCACTCTCCCTCGATGGATTTAGGTTTCCGGGGGTTTCTAAGTGGTGAGGTTGTTCAGTTTTCCTTTTTTTTAAATAAAAACATATTCTTTATTTTATTTTTAAATTATATATTTAAACCATTATTTCTAAGTCACCATATCCCATCATCAAGACAAGTCACTAAATTAAACAAAGTTAGTTAGTGATACATCAGCAAAAATTAATACCGTTAGGTCCTTTTAAAACTATAGGGACTAATAATTTTAAACTAAGTAAATTTCAGGGACTAAAACCTCCTCTTTTAAACTTCGGGGACCAAAACCAAAATCATAGTAAACTATAAGGACCAAAAGTTGGTTTAACCCTTATTTTTTATAAATTAAATGGCTAATGTATACATTAGATGAATTTAATTCATTAAATTTTAATTTAGTTTCTTGTGTTTATAAAGAATATTTTCAATCCCTTAATATTAACATTGATTGCCTTATTAACAAAAAATGTTAACTTAATGAATTTAATTAAATGATAACTTCAAAATAGAATACTGACAAATCATGTTAAATATTTAATCATTTCATTTCATTTTTTTATTTTTTTCCTTGATGAGTTGCTCATGTTGAAAGTTTAAACATCTTTATTAGAGTTTATTTTAATTATTTTTCAATAGGGAAAGCTAATCTAACATTGAATCAATTACCTACAGTTTTTTTTTCTTTTCTAACCCCTCTTAAAAGTATGCTTGGTTATCTATGCAAGTACTTCCATCAATGGAACATGAATCTCACGTTAGTGACGATATAGCTACCTTATAAAGCACAATCACTGACATGGAAAGGAAAAAATGAATTAGCATCAAAGCACAAAATTACTTTCATTGCTATTGAGAGTGAGATAAGCCAACACATTTCAGACGAATTTTCTCTCAGTGTAGAGGCAATTTTCTCTCATTGTAGAGGCAACTTGGGGAAATCCCACAAACCCTAGAGTACTTTCTTCACCAATATGGTGTTAGCCCAAGTGCTGTGTTCAATCTACTACTAATTTATTTCTGTTCGAGCATTCCACAAGCAAAAATAGGAAGGTGCAAGGAAAGATGGAAGGAATGCGAGTTCAAATGTAGTGGAAAGGGGGGACTTCCAAACAAGAAGATGACAGGAAAATAATTGGAAGAATGATCTCTAATACAAAGGTAGGAGTTAGAGCGGTGAAGGAGCAAGTAATGGCAGCATGGAAACCGAAATCTAGACTGAAAGTAAACATTCTTGGCCTTAACCTTTTCTTTTTCACTTCCGAAAATCCAATGGAAGCCAAGAGGGTGCTAGAAGAGAGCCTGTGGCTAGTAAGACAACATATGCTAAGCTTGGAGAAGAGGAAACCTTTCCTAAGTGATGGTGAAATACAAATCAATACATGTGGATTTTGGGTTCAGTTTCATGACATACCATCGGAGGAAATGCTGGCCGTGAACGTTCAAGATATGGCAGGAAAAATTGGATAGGTGATAGAGGTGGAAGACCCAAAAAAGGAGAGATTTGCTAATAGAAGTCTTTTCCGAGCAAGAGTAAGAATAGACAATGACAAACCACTAATGCCTTTATTCATAGTCCCAAGACCAGATGATCATCCTGAGGCAAAGGTTAAGGTAAGGTATGAAAGCTGGCGAAATTTTGTTATCACTGAGAAAGGCTGGGGCATGATGAGAGGGCTTGTGTTGTTGAAGATGATGAAGACCTGACCAATGAACCTAGGAGAATTTATGATGCTAGTATGTACCTCAACCATATAGAACAAACATTGTACCGCCAATGAGAGCAAGCAATTCCCAGCAATTATATCAACAAAGGGGACAAAAGGAAAGAGGAGAGGAAGCCAGAGTAAGGGTCAATAATCTAAAGTCAAAGATAGTACAAAGCCTTGGCAGAAAAGTGCAAAAGGCTAGTGATCTAATGGTAGTAAGTAATGATAAATCATGTGCTGCAATTAATTTTGGGTGCGGGAAAGGAGAAGCAGGGATATTGTTGGGCCACTTTATGAAAGCTCCCCGTTGGAATTCGCATTCAGTGAGAATAAGAGAAAAATAGTGGAGGGACAATCAATGAGCCGATGGTTTGGCAAATGAGCCCAAAACGAAACAAGTTGAGGTTGAAGCAGGGGCCTCATCTAATCAGAGTGAGTTGGAAAGAAATGGGTTGATAATGAATAATGAAAGATTAAGGGTTGAGGATATTGGGGGGCCCCATCGAATGAGCAGCAAGGCCAAAAGGTGGTATGAAATGAGGAGGCGGTGGGACCTTAGTTAATCAGGTGGAGCGTGTACAATTGAATAGAGGTATAGACCTAGAGTGGTCATCTCCATCGGCCAAGAGAAGAAAGGTTCATTATAGGGACTTTCCAGGTAAATCAAGTCAACGACAGCATATAGAATAGGAGATTGATAAATGGTGGCAAGTGGATTTTCGAGATGGAGGGCTGGGTATACTGGCAGCAGTGAATTGAAAGGTACGCTCGCATCTAGTTTCTTTCAAGTTGACGTGAAGGAAGAAATTTCTTTTGTGGAAGGAAAGGGTTTTGGAAGGGTGAGCAAGTATAGATACAAAAATAATAAAACAAAAAGAGCTCCGTTGTGGAGAATGAGGCAAGGGAGTAAATTAAAGGGCGTGATGGCTGGCCGTCTGTAGCCACCAAGTGGCCATGAGTTGCTTAGGGTAAAACTGTCAAGGTCTCGGAACCTCCCTGACAGTTTGTAATCTAAGGTTCTAGGGCAGGAAATCAAAACCAGATATTATTTTTTTGTCGGAAACAAAAATGAAAAAGGAAAAAATTGAAAATGTGACGAGGAAACTAAAATATGATTATGGCGTTTACAATGATCTAATAGGTAGAGCTAAAGGACTCACGCTATGGTTGAGAGAAGGTGTCTAGGTGAATCTAAGTGTGTTTAGCCGACATATCATATACTGTGATGAGGTGATTATAAATGGAAGAGAGTATGGAGCATTAACATTAGTGTAGGGGCCCCATGAACTCCATCAAAAAATCCAATGGTAGAGTAATTTGGAAAGACTGAAACTTGAAGGGAACAAGCCGTGGTACATCATGGGAGACTTCAATAAACCACTTTACGATTCTGACAAGGAAGGTGGGAATATAAGCTCACAAAGGGATCTACGAAGATTTAGAAATTTCATGACTAACAATATTATGATGGAACTGGAAACTAATGAGTGCATATTTAGTTGGGCAAACAATCGGGAGGTAGAGGAATTCATTAGAGAAAAATTGGACAAAGCATAATCAATTGCCCATAGAGAGTGAAATATCCTAAGGGGTAATACCACGTGCTTGAGGCAATAGGCTCGAACCACTGCCCGATTTGGATGGAATATAGTCATAATGAAGAAAGAACACCAAGGTTATTCAGGTTTGATGCCCATTGGTTCGGTCACCCAGAATTAATGGAATTAATAAAGGAAAACTGGAAAGGGGACGGAGGAGATGATAAATTGCAAATCTAGCAGATAATATGGAGAGCTTAAGCAGGATCCTGGCCGATGGAGTCAGAAGGAGTTTGAAAACTGTGTAAAGATCATTAACAAGCTAATTGATAAAGTACAATCTTCCCTGAACAATAATTAGATTGAAAAGACAACAAGGGAGATTGGGGCCTTGAAGAAGAAGATAGATGATTTATGGGAGCAAGAAGAGCTGTATTGAGCCCAAAAATTGTGCATACAGTGGCCGAATTGTAGTGATCAAAACTCAAAGTTTTTTAACATGTCAACAATTTGTAGAAGGAACAGAAACAGAATAACAAGATTAAAAAAATGAAAGTTTTGAATGGGTGGATAAAGAGGAATAGATGGAGAATGCTTCTCAAACTTCTATGAGCAACTATACACAAAGTTATCGCAGAGAGATTTCAATGAAGTGCTGAATTGCCTGGAGGTAGTAATATTGCAGGAGGATAATTCAAAGCTGATGTCAACAATATCAAATGAAGAAGTGAGGAAAGCAGTCCATGGGTTAGGAGGAACAAAAGCACCAATACCAGACGGCTTTACAGGAATGTTTTATCAAAAAGCATGGGAAACAGTGGGGCCTCAGGTATGTCCTTTAATCCAAAAATATTTTCAAACTGGTTTTCAATTGCACAAAATAAATAGTACTGACCTTGTATTAATCCCTAAAGTTGAATGTCTTGAATCGGTTAGTGACTATAAACCTATAAGTCTGTCCAATTTCTCATACAAGTGTTTTCTAAAGTAATCTCCAATCAACTAAAACCTCTACTTGGGAATATGATTTCAATAAATCAAAGAGCTTTTGTTCCTAGTAGATTAATCCAAGATAATATTATTGTGGTGCATGAGGCGTTTCACCATATGGAATCAAGGAGAACTGGGCCAGGTGATGTTACAATTAAACTAGATATGAATGAGGCATATGACCGGATTGAATGGGATTTTTTGTGTGTGGTTCTTTTAAAAATGGGGTTTTGTCAACAATGGGTGGATAGAATTTTGCAGTGAGTTAGTTCTGTGGAATTTTCTGTCATGCTCTTAGGGAAAAGAATTTCAAAGGTAAGCCCAAGAAGGGGCTTGAGACAAGAAGATCCCTTGTCACCTTGCCTGTTCATAATTGTATGCAATGTTTTATCTAGACTAATTGAGATAGCAGAAAGACAAAAACAGATCAAAGGGATTAAGATACTTCCACGGTGCCCCTCCTTAACACATAGTTTTTTTGCTGATGACTCAGTATTATTCTTGAAAGCAAATTTGCCTGGTAATTACTTGGGACTTCCTAACACATAGGGGAGATCGAAAGCTCAAGCACTTAATTTTGTAATTGACCAACTCAAAAAGAAGATGCAAGGATGGAAGGAGACTTTTCTATCAGAAGCGGGAAGAGAGGTACTTATCAAAGCTGTGGCCAATTATATACCAGTTTATCCTATGTCATGTTTCCTTTTTCCAAAAAAAAATACACGTAAGAAAATTGACCAAATTACATCAGGATTTTGGTGGAAAAGTATAGTGGAAAAAAGGAAAATTCACTAGGTGTAGAAAAAACTTAAATTGAACAAAATGGAGGGGGTTGGGGTTTAAAGAATTTAAAGCATTTAATTTAGCTCTATTGTTGGTGGATTTTACATGAACCAGAACAAATGTGGGTCAAAATACTAAAAGCCAAATGCTTTCCAAAATGTGGATTTCTTGAGGCAAAGAAAGGAAGTAGAGCATTATGGATATGGGCCAGCATTTTGAAGGAAGGAGAGTGCTAGAGGGGAACATTATTGCAAGCATTAGAAATGGGTGGAATACAAGAGTTTGGGAAGACCCATGGCTAGCTGATATTCCAGGTAAGAAACTTATCCCCTTGTCCTTATAACTGCTTTTCTGAGATGCTGGTAGGTGAGCTTAGATTTCAAAATGAATGGGAGATCTCTCCCATTGAGGATTGGCTATAAGGCTTTGAACAAAGAGCAATCCTAAGCACACCGGTGGCTAGTAATAATCGGGTTGACAAATGGAGGTGGACTGAGGGGAAAAGAGGGGAGTATATAGTGAAAGAGGGATATAAGGTAGCAGTGAGATTAGTATATGAGAGACAAGAAACTGGAGCAAGTACTTCCCAAAATTCACAGAAATTATGGAAGGAGGTATGGAAGCTTAAGATGCCCCACAAAGTGAAAATGTTCATGTGGAGGCTCTTATCCAATGCCCTTCCAAGTTTTGAGAATATGAATAAAAGAATAGTGTGTGTGAGTGATGTGTGCCTAATATGTAAAAACAAGTTTTAGGAGTCCGTTTTGTTTTAGTTTTAATCAAGAAGAATGTTTCAACATGAAACAGTGGCTAATAAATGCTCTCACTGAATTGAATTTAAATGAACGGCAGAAAGCTTTATTTGCAATGATTTTGAGGCAGATCTAAAAGAGCCATAACTATTTTATCTTTGAGAAGATGGACACTGACCTAGTGTTTACTTTCTCTCAGGTAGGGAGGATTTTAAAAGAATTCTGGGAAGTAAGGAGCTGGAGTCTAACAGGAGAAGATGCACTAGAAGAAAGAAATAGTGAAAGGCATGAAAGAAGAAAGTGGCGGAAGCCAGAAGGTAAGGCACTAAAAATAAATTCTGATTGTGCTTTTGAATAGGAAAAGAATGAGGCAGCAATAGTGTTTGTAGTGAGAGACTCCAATGGATGGCTGATTGATGGTGAGGTCAAAATTATAAGTGTTGAATTAGCTTACATGGGTGAATGTTTGGCTTTGCGAGAGGCACTGAATTTGCAGTTGATAACCAGCTTGGAGAGATGTGTTTTGAATCTGACGATCAAACCCTCATTAGGTGCATGAATAAGGGGGATGTTTCTCCAAGTTGGAGAAGTGAAATAATCTTGGAAAATATCCTTGTTACAAGAAATCTTAGTAAGGACCTAACTTTTGAATGGGTTCCTAGGGAAGCAAACTTGGCAAGTGACTGGGTTGCCAAGGCTTTGCTTCGGAGGTCATGCCCAAGGAATTTGACGACTAGGCCTCCGCCAGATTTGATGAAGCTTTTGATACAGGATGCTGGATGGACAGATCATGACCCTCGATAGTGTGTATAGCTTTTGAATTTTTTTGGTGTAATCGAATTGTAAATGAAGGTAATGGCTAGTAGTCTTGGAACAATGAATGTATGTAATTATCTTTAATATCAATATATGAAGGAATTTGATGGCAAAAAAATTAGTATGAGAGCATGTGATAGAGGAAGAGAGTGACTGAAAAATAAAAAAGCACTAAACTGTGTTTCAGACTTCAACCATTCTTTTCCTCTGCCCTTTCACCCCCTTCCCTTAATCTGTATAGAGAGGTCCACATCCTTCAAAATCAAAGCTATGATTGAAGTGATGCATTAAAAAAAAGCTATGATTGAAGTAAAATTTCAATCAGACAATAAAAACGGAATGAGTTTACAATTTTTTTTATTTGATACTCTCTCCTTGGGTCCTAAATGTAAGACCTATTCGCCTAATTTCATTATCTAAAGAATAAGAATGTTGGCTAAATTAGTTAATAAGGTATGCTATTTCTATAAGGGTTAAGGATTTTAAATGCCCCGATAGTTTCTTTGAATGATCTCCCAACATCCGGAAGTTTTTTTGGATCTTAAATGATATGGAAATATTATTTCGTAGCATATACACTGTTAGTTAATGGAGAGACAAACAAACGTTTGGCACGTTAGACTGAACGAGCGTCAAAGCCAACCATTGTTGAATGGGTGATGATGTGGTTTAAGTTAAGGCTCTTAAATGTCCTAGAAGTTTTCTTGAAGGAGCATCCAACACCCAGAAATTTTACTTTGGATCTTAAATATCCAAGATATATTATTTTGTAGTATTTAAACCCCAAGTTAAAAAAGATGCAAATGAGCATTTACCACCTACGAATAGCTCATATATTCTTACTCGATATCAACCATACCTCAACACTAACAATTTTCTATTATTCATAAATCATATAACGAAATCCTCAATATTGTCATTTCATTAATTATCTCAACTTAAATTATTATTAATCCTCAATAAAATTTTTGGGATGTTACAAATGTCACACTTGGCATGGTATAAGTATTGTTGAGCATAATGTATGTGACATCATGCATAATGGATCCAAAATTTACGCAATCACATGATGCTCGCCCTTCAGTTAGCCATTGAGGGGGGTATGAGACCCTAAGGGTCTACCTCTAATCCAACTAAGGCTCCTAAGGGATGGAATCGAATTAGTGTGATATGAATATTTATTCCCAAGGTAAGAGAAACTACTTTCCTTATGAGGCTTGCATATGCATGTGAATTTCCTTATATATGATATAAGATTAGTTTCTTTTGTTAATGTATATTTTGAAAGAGATTGGAAAATGTAATACAATGATGTCTTATGGTTGGTTATATGTTGTTATTAATGATCCATTATTGACTATTATTGTGAAAATTATTATTAATTAACTCCTACTCAACACTCTATTGGCACACGCTTATATGTGCATAGAGTAGGTGAGTAGTTACAGATACTTGTTTGTCTCACTCCCATGGTTTACAATTTTTGTTTCAAGCGATGGTTTGCTCATTGGTTATGCAGGGAAAGGGCCACCAAGCTAGCTTGTTTATATGTAATAAATCGTAAATTTTCTATCATTAAGACATGTTTACGTTTCCACAAATTTTGTGATACTTTGACTTATGTTCCTTGGATTACTGTTACATAAATACTGTTATTTTGTGTGCTAAAGCCGACGTGCATTCCGGTGGATTAGTATAGTGTTGTATGTGGTTAAAATATGTTTCGGATTTATGGTATTCAGGAATACTTGTTACTTAATGTTGAATGTGATGAGTATGGGATGCTATGTCGAGCATTATATTAATGGTAATGGTGGTATATACCACAATGCAAGAAATTGTTATATGAACCATATGATAGTGGTAAGTGGTTATGAATGGTAACTTGGTAAGTATGGTTGTATAATGAGTGATAATCTCTTTATGATGTGATTTATTGTCGTGAATTATTGTAATTGAATTAGTTGTGATTGTGAAGATAAAAGTCGATTCTAAAAAATCATGTTAGGTTACGCCTTTTCTAACATGGTTAAGTTATAGAAAATGTTTTACATGAATTTTATTAACTGTGTTAGTAGAAACATTTTCTAACATAGTTAGCTATTTTTACATAAAATAATTTTATTAACCATGTTAGCTCATACCTTTTCTAACATGATTAGCTTTGTTAAGTTATGCGAAGAGTTTTAATATCTATGATAGACTAATATTTTTAGAAAGCTTTTTTTCTATCATAGTTAAAAGTATACAAAAAAGGGAAAAGCTTTTTATAACCATGATTGTGTATTTAATGTTTTGTAATTTTAATTTTTTTCAATCATGGCTAGTACTCTATATTGATACAAGAGTTTTGAAAGGTATTGCAAAGGGTTTGAAAAGGAAATTTTAGAAAGGAACTTTACAACATTAACCGCTTTTTTCTTACTCTGATGTTGGATAACTACCATTAAGTTGTTTTGTGCCAATGAGTATTCTGGAAGGTAGCCTGATGCCCATAGATGATACTACTATTTTGTTTACATCACATGCATGTGATTTATGGACGGATGATTAATTCCTTTGAATATATATGTTGTTGTGCAAAGTATCTGGAAAATGACCACAGCTTGTAATGAGATATTTATATGGGTTGGTGTAACATCCTAGAAATTTAATTAAGGATTGATGGGCTAATTAGGAATTAATTTACGGGAGATTATGGATTATGAGAATATTTGAGGAATCTTTTTGAGGATTTTAAAGACTTAGTTTCTCCCTTATTTTAAGGACAATAAATTTGGGAGAATTATTTTTAGATTCAAAAGAAGTTATTATGGGAGAAAATAATTAAGGGGTTTGGTAGGTAAATTTTTGGTAATGAAAGGAATTTTGTAACTTAAAATAAATATCTTATTTGAAGATTTAAGGGCCCAATAGTATATATTTCCCTACCCACTTATTTTTCTTTTCTTTTTCCTTTTTCTTTTTCCCCTCTTTTCTTCTCTCCTCCCTCCCCCCACGCAGACTTCCTCTCGGCCTCCCTCTCTCTCATTCCTCTCTCACTTTCTTTCACACTCTCTCTCATGTTCTCCGCTGCCAGCCTACCTCTGTTGCTGCAGTGACGGCGTCTCCCACTCCCCTCTTCTCCTCTCTCCCTTCCTTCCCCCACAATCCGCCACCTCTCCCTCCTTTAGTGGTGCCATTTGAACTCGCAAGGGGGATCTCGCCAGAAACCACCACCCATTACCACCATTAATCCTCTCTCACCTCATGCCATTCCTCAACCCTTCTCCTGTCCGATCTGAGCTCATAGGAGGAGATTGAAAAATCTCTTGGCTGGAACCTCCTGAGCTCGTCGGCGCCAGTGACGGAGTTTTTCCGGCCACCTAAGCATATTTTCATAATCCCGTAAGTCTCCTCTACATACATATGCCCTTAGTTTTTCGATTGGCTATGTTTGAAAAATTAGGGATTGTCTAAGTTGGAGTTTTTAGGGGTCCTAAGCTTAATAAACTAAAGCTTGGACCTTGATTATGAGTTTCTCTAAATAGATTTTTCATTGTTGGAGGTTTTCCTAATTATTGGGAATTTTTGGAGTTTTGGAGATTTTGGAAATTGGGGTTTTTGATGATCTCACATGTTTATGGTTAAATTGATGGTTTTTTAGATGTTTATTAAAGCTATAAGAGGAGATTTAATTGATTGGTTTGACTGGAATTTGTACCCAAGAAAATATTCGCTGTTAAAGTTTGAAATAAGTGGAATTTTGTGTAGATAATTCTGTGATTCTAGATGTTCGATGTAGGTTTATGGATTTATGGGGTTAGTTTATACCCAACAAAAATATTAATGAAGTTAAATAGGTTAGATTGGGTGTAGGCCTTGATTTGGGAAAGGGGATATTTTTAGGCTTGAACTTGAATTTATTGAGCTATTAAGGTTTAGAAATAAATTATGGATTAATGAATGGACTTTCAAGGTTGAGAAATAATTTGTGGATGTTTGAAAAATTGTGCTTAGGCTTGAATTTTATAAATTGGCATTGGTGATGAAGTATGTGGATTATTGAATGTTAAGGTTTAAGATAAAAGGTTATTGGAGAGATTAATATTTAGGCTTGGATTTATGTATAAGTAGATTATAGGTGAATCAGGGATGAGGAGGAAGATAAATGTTAAGAGTTGGATTTAAATTAAGTGAAGGCATGAAAGGGGTAGTTAATAATTTAATTTCCAATGTGTGAAATTGTTTGGATAAATGATTAATTGGGATTATATGTATGTTTGTGTAGTACTTGATTGCTTTAAGTTAGCACAGGGGAGCTGCACTATTGTGAGATTGGTGTCAGCTATCAAATAACCGCTTTCTGCTTGTATATATGTAAGTGTGTAGTGTTAGTAAGTAGTTTGAAATATTATTATTTGATAATTATGATGTTATATGGAAATGAGGTTTGAACCACAGCTGAGATATGATTATCAATTGATGATTGATGAGATATGAGAATGAGATCTTGAACTATTATTATTTTCATAATACAATGTCCTATGGAGTATTATTTTGAAATGGCATAAATTTGTGATATGAAATATTTGAAACTGAAATATATGTGATTTTGGAAGCTATTTCATATATATATAAATATATATTTATATATATCCTGGAAATACTGTAGGCCTAGTGCCTGATTGTGGTTGTTGCATATCTATGTGTTGTTTGTGAGAAATATTTTGTGTATGTGACTCTGGGGAATTGGAAATTGTGACATCACGTGATGAGGTACCATGTTGCGCTACAAGGACTAATTGAAATATTTATGGGAAATAAAGGAGAGAAAGACGTAAGAGGGGAGATCGCCCCTCATTGATTCAAGAAGGACAGAGATCCTTATGATTTGTGATGCGGTTCAGGGAGGGTAGACAGTCCCTCTTGAGCTGTCCTGTGGTGATCAGGGGCGGGTGGAAGGTCCTGACTGGTCCCACATGTTTTCCCAATGTTTCTAGTATGATTTGTTTAGGTTGTTTGTAATTATCAATTATATATATTATCCTTGGAGATGAATTGGGATGGATTATTCTACACTTATAAACTGTGAAAAGAGATTTTGGGACTAAGACATGCATCATATATGAATACCTGAGCATGCTTTCTGAACTGATATACATATATATGTATGTATGTATGTATGTATGTATTCCATTGGACACCTTGCTAGCACACACAGCACGTAGATGAGTAGTCAATGGTTATGTTTGGGGCTACCCCTATTTATCTCACTTTTTGCAGGTCTTAGAAGCAGAGTAAAAAGTCAAGGGAAGGATCCGGGACCTTCTCACTGATATAGTGAGTAAATTCTGGGCTATCCGAACTGTAACATCCTAAAAATCTAATTGAGGATTAGTGGGTTAAGTAGGAATTGATTTATAAGAAATTATGGAATTATGAGAATTTTTGAGGAATTTTTGAGGTATTTTGATGATCTGAAAGACTTTATTTCTCCCTTATTTTAAGGAAAATAAATTTGAGAAAAATTATTCTTAGGTTCAAAGGAGGTTATTGTGGGAGAGAATAATTAAGAGGTTTGGTAGGTAAATTTTTGAAAATAAAAGGAATTTTTGTGGCTCAAAATAAATTTTGAAAATTTTGGGTCCAATAGTGTAATTTTCCCCTTCTCCTTTATTTAATTTCCCCTCCCCTCAATCATTCAGACCCTCCATCGTCTTCTTCCTCCTTCCTTCTCTCTCTCCTTCTGCAAGTTCTCGCTCTCCCTTTCTCGCTCTCTTTCCACTGCCCAAACTACCACCGTCGTCGGAACCACCATCCAACACCACCATTCTTTCTCTCTCTCTTCCTACTTCCTTCCTCTACTTGTTTTTGTTCCGATCCGTGCCTAAATAAGGAGATAAAAATAGTCCTTTGCCGGACCTATCGGAGCTCTCCGGCGCCGGAATAGTCGTTTTTCCGGTCAACTAAGTACATTTTTGGAATCCCGTAAGTCTCCTCTACATCCCTATGTCTTTAGTTTTTCGTTTTGCTATACTTGAAAAATTAAGGCCTTGTCTAAATTGGTATTTCTGGGAGTTCTAAGATTAATAAATTGAACATTGGACTTTGATTATGAGTTTCTCTGAGTAGATTTTTCATTGTTGGAGGTTTTCTTAATTATTGGGAATTTTTGGATTTTTGGATATATTAAAAATAGGGCTTTTGATGATCTGAGGTGTCTATAGTTAAATTAATAATTTTTAGATGTTTATTAAGGTTTGGAAAATAAATTGTGAATTAAAGAATGGATTTTTGAGGTTGAGAAATAATTTAGGGATGTAAGGTTTAATTTTATTTAGGCTTGAATTTTTATAAATAGTTATTGGAAAGATAAATAATTTTGGATATATGTATAAATGGAGTAGAGATAAATTTTAGAGATAGAAAAGGAGAATAAATGTTAAATAGAAATTTAAAATAAGTAAGGGCAAAGAAAGGGTAGTAAGTAATTTATTTTCCAACATGTAAAATTGTTGGATAAATAATTAATTGTGGTTGTATGTATGGTTGTGTAGTGCTTGAATTGCACTAAGTTAGCACGGGGGAGCTGCACTATTGTGAGATTGGTGCCAGCTATCAGGTAACCGCTTTCTGCTTGTTTATGTGTGTGTGTGTGGTGTTAGTAAGTAATTTAAAATATAATTATTTGATAATTATGATGTTATATGGAGATGAGGTTTTGAATAAGAGTTGAGATATGATTATCAATTGATGATTGATGAGATATGGAAATGATATCTTGAAATATTAATATTTTTCATAATATAATGTCCTATGGAATATTATTTTGAAATGGCATAAATTTGTGATTTGAAATATTTGGAACTGAAATATATATGATTTTGGAAACTATTTCATATATATATATGTATATCATGAAAATACTGGAAGGCCTGGTGCCTGATTGTGGTGTTGCATATCTATGTGTTTGTGAGAAATTATTTGAGGATGTGACACCGGTGAATTGGAAATTGTGCCATCACGTGATGAGGTACCCTGTTGCACCACAGGGACTAATTGATATATTATGAGAAATAAAGGAGAGAAAGACGAAAGAGGGGATATCGCCCCTTACGGATTCAGAAAGGACAGAGATCCTTCTAATCTGTGGTACTATTCAGGGAGGGTAGAGAGTCCCTCGTGAACTGTACCGTGGTGATCAGGGGCGGGTGGAAGGTCCCGACTGGTCCCACATGTTTTCCCAACATTTCTAGTAAGATTTGTTTGGGTTATCTGTAATTATCAATGATATATATACTATTCTTGAGGATGAATTGTAATGGGTTATTCCACAATTATAAAACGATGAAAAGAGATTTTGGGAATAAGACGTGCATTATATGTGAATACCTGAGCATGCTTCTGAATTGATATATATATGTATGTATTCCACTGGACACCTTGCTAGCACACACCACACGTAGATGAGTAGTCAGTGGTTGCGTTTTGGGGCTACCCCCCGTTGATCTCACTTTTGCAGGTCCTAGGAGCGGTACGGTATAGACAGTCAAGGGAAGGATCCGGGAACTTCTCACTGATATCGTGAGATATTCTGGACCAGAGGGACAGGAGGTATTGCCACATTTAGGATCATATTTTGTATAATGCTTCCGCTGAACCTTGCTATTATTCTGGGGAAAAATTATTAAATAATACCTATTATGGTATGGTATTTTGTGGATGATCTGTGGAGATTAATCTTGGATAATGAAATTTTCTCTGATTGTACTGGGGAGAAAATTATATTGTGATGACGGAGTTTGGAATTGAGGTTTGAAATTTGAATTATATATAAATATCATGGAAAGCTCTTTTTCTAACTATGTTAGTTATTTTATTAATTTAATTCTTTTTCCTAACAAAGTTAGTACTATAAACGGTTTAATGTTTAATTGTAAGTGGTTAATAGTGGGATTTTGGAGGTAATGTTACACGAACAGAATGGCATTGCCACATTTAGGATCATACATGTGACGCTTCCGCTTAAACTTGTCATTGATTTTGGAATTTATTGTATAATTCTTATTACGAAATAGTATTTGAATTCCCTTTGATTATTATTAATTTTGGGATCGGTCCAATTCCGACAAACTTGGATTATTTGGGATATCACTAGAATTCTCAAGTGTTTGATTATATTGGATGCCCTTACTTTAGTTATGATTTAATATCTTGAACAGGCATGAGTTAAATATTCACTGATGGTGTTGAGAAAATATGGAGTATTTGATGGTTGGACGGATTTTGGGAATTTGGAGGTCGTTTCTTATGTACATGGAAGATGTATTGTTTGTATATTGAATTTTAATTACCATGATAGGGGTATTTCTTTTCTATCATGGTATATGTGGAATAAACTCTATTACTTTTATTATGAAATTTCAAGGTGTGTTTTAATATCCATGTTATATGAGTTTTATCTAACATGGATAAATGTGTTATGAACATTGGCATTTTTAAATATCCATATTAGCCATGATTTCATATTGTTCCTTTTCTAACATGGATAGAGTTGATTTATATGCGTGGTTTTATTATCCATGTTAGCTTCTTTAAATTACTTAAATTCCTTTTTAACATGGATTACTTTTATAATATTAAACTCTTTTTCTAACTATGATAGGTTTCATTATATTTATTATTTTGGAAGCTTCTTTTCTATCGTAATTAGACAGTTAAATTTGTTTTAAAAATGATAGGCCTTTATGTGAAATGCTTTTCTAACTATGTTAGCCTTTTATTAAGTAAATCATTTTCCTTAACTGCTAAGACTGTTAAAGGTCAGTTAATGGTGATTAAGAATGTATTTAGGGAACAAATGTTACATGTTGGTATTCCTAAGACCCATAGTCATTGTGAAATTTCATCTTAGTAGGTTCCAGTTTCAAATAACCATGTTAGCATTAACTTTTTTTGACATGGTTAATGATTAAAGTTTGAGGTGAACCATTTTCATAACCATGATAGGTGAACTCTTTTCTAATATGGTTAGAGTTAATTATGATAAACTGACTTTTAATAATCATGTTAGTAGTTTCTTATTCTAACATGCTTAACTTTGGAAAAAGTGTATGGAAGCTTTCATTATCCATGGTAGTATTTGATTAAGAAATTTTCTTTATATCATGGATAGTCTTTAAAGGTAACAAAAACTCAATCATAACCATGGTAGTATTTGATTAAGAAATTTTCTTTATATCATGGATAGTCTTTAAAGGTAACAAAAACTCAATCATAACCATGGTAGTATTCCAATTGATTCTTAAGTTAAACTCTTTCTATCATGGTTCGAGCTTGCAATTTGTGATTCAAAATGTTTTTATTAAGGTTTGTTGTGTATTTAGGAGGATAATTTTACAAATACCCATCGCTAATGGACGGTTACTTTCAGGACAAAAATGGACCTTATCCCCTTCATCAATATAGAAATTTTAAATTAAAGAATAATATGTTAACATTTAATAGGAGAGTTATCTTTTAGATTTGTTGACAAGGTGTGTCTCATTAATGAGTCTAATGGTTCTAGAAAATGCATTTTATAACCTTGTCACAAAAAAAATACATTTTACAAATTTAAACAACTAAATTGAAACTTGATGTAAATTTATAAAATCAGATATTTAGTCTAAATTAAACCAGTTAAATTTTTGTTAGAATTAAGGAGCATATAGTACCTTGAAATATTTTTTTCTACATACATCCAAAAACATAATACTTTAGGATGTTAGCTAGAGCACATAGAAGAATACTTTAAAGAATTTGTGGATTCCGAACATACATAAAATGTACTTTAGAATATTGGATGAACCTTACCAAATTTTCATCCCTTCTAATCCCATTTCTCTCCAATCAAACCTAGGTAATACCACTGTCACCATTTTTCATCATGGAAATGCAAATGATATGTCGGCAACCAAGTTTTATTGGGCTAGTCCAAATAGTGTCCCATCAAGTTGTCGAAGAATAATTGCAATTGCTTAAATATTGTGTTATAAATATTAGATGTATGGATGTCTATAACCTCTCCCAACCCTTGACCTTTCTTATCCTACACTCTATACCTCTCTAATGAATAAATTTTTAGGAGTTGTTATTGCCACAAATCAAATGTTACAATTTGTACACTTCTAAGGATTAAACTTGCTATTTATCTTGGGTAATTTTGGTTGACGTTGGGTGTCTATAAATAGAGGACAATGTACTATACATTAGATATCCAAGTGAATATAAACTTCTCCCTCTTACACTCCAATTTTCTCTCATCTTCCTTCATCTTTCTCATATCAATATCTTATGTTTTACTTACTTTTATAACACGTTATCAGCACGAGTTTGTTATAAAAACATGAGATATGAGTTCTATGTAAATGAATATCCTCGTATGTGTGTGTGTGTGTGTGTGTAATAGTTCTAAAATCCTACTTTTTGGGTTTTGCATTCTTAATGCTAGTTATTACATATGTTTTCCCTTTAATTGAGAAATGGGAAGCAAATGGATCTAACACGAGGCTTTCGATGGTTTTTGATTTAATTGAGAAATGGGAAGCAAATGATCAGTAACATGTACTCCCTAAATACACTTTTTAATTACACATAATCAACCTCAACCATATTATAAACGTTAACTATGTTAGGAAAAAGGAATTAGCTTGGTAAAATAGGTAATATAGTTTGAAAAGATTTTCCATAATGGTTTTCGTTTAAATCAGATCGCACAAATTATGACGGGAAAAGAAACTTCCAAATACAAATACAACCTATCATAGGTAGAAAAAGGAATTCAACTTAATAAATTTGGAGATCCATGTCAGAAAAGGATGAAAATAATTTAAATAACGCTAACGTGGATTACAAAAGTATTAGTAATATGTTTCATTTATCCATGTTAGAAAAATAAACTTTCTAAAAATTATAAAGCTAACATGAATATTTGAAATAGTCAATATTCATCATAGTTATCCATGTTAGATAAGACCTCACCTAACATGGATATTTAAAGCAACCTGAATATACACAATACAAATCAATCCAGATAAGTTCACATAAACCATGATAGAAAAAAAAACCTATTAAAGTAATTAAAAGATTCCACTATCAGATTCTCAAACATCTATTCTAACACATTAAACAGAACAATCAATCTTCTCTTATCAATATAATATCAGTCCCAAACATCATCACATCCAAATGTAACTGAAATCGCAACGGTTTATATGATAATTCAAGCAGCATAAGTTCTCCGGAATTGGATTGGTCCCAAAAAACCAAAGGAATTTTCCAAAATAAAGTATTCATAAAGGGAAATACAGTTCAAATCCAAAAGACAACAAAGCTAAATCAAGCGAAAACATAACAAAATGCATGAGCCTAAATGTGACAATACAATCCTGTCCTGATGGCGCAAAATAACATACTGTCTCAATGAGAAGTTTCCGGATCCTTCCTTGACTGTATACTTTGCTATTAGAACTTGAAAAAGTGAGATAAACGGGGTATCCCCAATGTAACCACTAACTACTCATCTACATGTGGTATGTGCTAGGAAGGTGTCCAATGAAATAGTAAATACAGATATTTATATATGTTCCCACACATGCTCAGATATTCAAGTAATATGCACATAATATATTTCTATAGTAGTATCCAAAATCCTTTAGAATTTAAAAATGATATAATTCAAGTCAATTCAAAAAATCAGATATTCTAGTAATAAACACAATTGTCCTAAGCAGTCGTACACAAGTCGCTGGGAAGTTAAATTGAACCAGTCGGAACCTCTCTACCCACCCTGGAACCATAATACGGGTCAGTAGAAGCTTCTCTACCATTCCTGAACTCGTGAGGGGCGTTCTACCCTATAATATCCAAATTAATCCCTGTGGCACAATAGGGTACCTTATCCCGTGATGGCGAAATGTCCAGATCCACTGATGTCACACACACAAACAATTCATCACAATAGCACATATGTATGCAACACCAAAAATCAGGCACTTGGCCTATCCAATATTTCCAAAATATTTACATGCAATGATTTCAAAACCAATATATATCTAAATTCCAAATATGCCAAATCACAACTTATGCCAGTTCAAAATAATATTCCACAGGATGTTGGATAAGGAAAATAAGTTCAACATTTGCTTCCACATCTCATATAGTTGTCAAATCATAATAATTTTTAAATCATTCATTAACACTACACAAACACATAGGCAAGCAAAAAGCGGTTACCTAGTTGCTTACACCAATCTCACAACAGCGCAGCATTGACTTGTCCGAGGTTTGGCATATCCGCAAGCGCACGGGTCGTCAAAAATAGTATAGAAAAGGTTGTCGTTCCAACAGGGACTATGGCAAAAGTGGATTAATCATCGCAATTATATTATCAATTATGTTGAGTGAGAATTTTTTGTATTTTGAATTTCAAAAGTACCTAAAATGAAAATAACTTGACAAATACTAGATTAAAACTTTAATTCAAAACAAGAACAGTCTAGGATTATTTATCCACTTTGTATTTCATGATGCTTGATTAACCCTCCTCTAATGACAATTAATAAATACTAAGTTGATGCTTGAAGTCATATCCATTTGAATAACTCTCTCAAGCTTATCCAAACCTTAATTAACTCTAATATGCATAATCTCTTACTACATACTATGTTAATTAGTCTCTATAAACATTCCACTTCAATTTTACAAAACTTGGTTAATGAATATCTCTATCTCATTAACAAACTCTTAATCCCAATTTGGAATTTCAAGACAAGTTTGAATTTAACTTAGTTCTATGCTTAATTAATGCTCTCTCAAGCCACTAATTAGGCTAACAAGCTAAATGTTGGCCACCACTTAGGATAAATAATGCACAAATTAAATTCACAACCTAAAAATTATTAATCATCAAGAGAGAAAGTGGTTTAAGCATCAATCCATATAAAGCTTCAAAATAAACCTAGAACAAATTAACTAACTACTCATATCTACAAATAAAAGCATCCAGCAGCAATAAATTCAGAGTCACGACAATAAAAGCAAAGAAAAGAGAATAAGTCACTGTAAACTCATCCCCTTTCTTCCTTAAAGTAGCTCCTTTGACTCCACACACCAAGCTTTTGCCTTGCTTGCTTCAGTCATGTTCAAGATCAACAGGAAGAAGGAGATGAAAATCGTTTGGCTCAGCTCCCTACTCTTCTCCCTCCACGATTTCTCTAACGGCGGCGGCGATTTCTGACTCTCGGCTTTGACGGCGGCTGTGGCTTCGACGGTACCGATGACGGCGCCTTTGGACCTCAATCCAACTCCCTTCACGGTCCTCTCGTCCTCCCGTGAAGGTGATGGATAGAAATCAAAGCTCTCTTGCTCTCGCTCACTCCGCAGGAAGAAGATGAAGATCGTGGTGTGTAGAAGATGAGTGTACAGTGTGCCGCCACTTCCCCCTGCACGCGTCTTTTATCTCTTTTGTTTTTTTGGGTTTAGGTCTTTGTTTTTTTTTGTCAATATAACGGTGCCGTTTTGCGGTCTTCAGGCCAACTTGAGTTTCATCAAACATTAATCCCTCAAAGGCACCGTATCTGCAAGTAAAATGAAAGGAAAGAAGTAAACTAAAATAAAATGAAATGATATTAATAAATAATAATACTACCTCTGCAACTACCGAAATCATTTAGATATTTTCTTTGTATTTGTTTTTTCACTTTTTTTATATCCTAAATTTACCATTGTTACAGTAAATCCCACAAATGATGCACCAAATTAATATCTTCTCAAAATATTAAACAAATCCCTTCAATTTAGCATCAATGACTCCCCAAATATACTCATAATATGTTGAAAATCTAATTAAAAATGGGGAGTCAACACACCCCCACACTTGCATCAAATCTTGTCCTCAAGATTTTAAATTCTCAAACAACCAAAGAAAAATATAGAAGTAAGATTTTAATGCAAACACTATAAAGTCAGAATTAATTCAATCATTTAAGAATCAAGTTTTCACAAATATCTTTTCCATCTTCCAAAAATGCAAGTAACAAGGGAAATAACTTGACAAAGATAAATAACACTAGCATAGTCCCTCACAAGTCTAGGATTTACACTCTTCTCTCACAATAATTGAGGGCTTGTGTTTCACTCCATTCCACCTATTGAAACCCATCTACCATAAGCTTGTCAATCATCTTAATCTCCACTTTTTAATCTTAATGCATTTACAAATCAAAAGGACTTTTCAAGGTTATGATGAATGAGGGAAGATAATGAAATGACAATGAATATGGAGGGATACTTGGATTAGTGCTAAGCATTTGACAATGAATATGGAGGGATACTTGGATTAGTGCTAAGCATTTTAACGACATGAAGAACGAAAGAATACAAATTTTAGAGAAATCATGAGTGCTCATATTTTTATTCCTTCTTCTTCTTCTTTTTTTTTGCGTAACTCTGTACTTTTTTCTTTTGCAACCACATTTTTTTTTGTTTCTATTTTTTTTTCATTCTTCATACAAACTGAGCGTAGCGTTATATTTTTTTTCAAATTCTTTCATTCTTTTTAAAAGCATCTCTTAGCAATAACCCAAGTATTAAATGAGGAGAAAGAAAAATTGCATTATCTTATTAAGCAAAGGGCTATTTAATCCAATCCATGTAACTTTTTTTTTCAATCTTTAGGCTCAAATGGGTAAAGCAAATGATCAATGCAATAAGGATAGGCATTTGGCTAAACTAGCTATGAAATGAATGCCTTAATCATCTTTGTACATGCAAAAAGAGAAATTTAAGTTTCAAAAGAGATTCAAGACAAGTTCTAGAGATGAAATCACAATAAGTATACTCCCTCTTGAAAGAAATGACATTCAGGCTCAAATTACTGACCGGTTCTATGACATACTAAAGTCAATTACCTAAGCCAAATTACTTGCATATTTTCAAACATTCCAAGAAGATAGAATCGAATTTTAATCAAACACAATTCTTTCAAGTTCAAATTAAATCAACTTTGACAATGTTTGCAAATAAAATCCAAACTTCCAAAACTAAATGAAAACTCTTTTTTTTTAATTTTCTAAGAAATTTAAAAACCAATTTTTTTTTTGTTTTCGAAGAAATTAATATCTACAAAAGGAAAAAAATTATATTTTAAAACTTTTTACAAACCTAAAAATAAAACCAAAAACTCAAGGGTAAGTCATACAAAATCAATGGTGCCCTCACCCCCACACTTAAATGTCACATTGTCCTCAATGTGAACATATAACATTCAGTAGTAGAAAGTAAGGGAGCACCCAGAGTCAAGTGTAGAGATGACACAATTTTCTTAAATTCAACATCAATCAAAGAATGCAAGCAAGTGCCATAACAGTTAAGTCTAACTATCAATCACATGTAAATATCAACCAGAATCAGCACTCATTCCCAACACCAATATTCAGATAAAGGAAATCAAAGGAAAGTTAGAAGAATACTCCCTTTCCTCTTCTTGATTTGCATTCTCAATTGCTCATTATGATCTTTGTTATCAAAATGGGACACATCATCTGGGGCTACAAAAATCCTACAAAATCAAAATAAAACACAATATCAAATACTTGGGTTGCCTCCCAAGAAGCGCTAAGTTTATAGTCTTCAGCCAGACTTTGAAAGAGCAATCACTAATCATAAGTATCAAAAATCACAACGATCTTGTCTTCATTCCTCTTGTGACAAAAAGACTTTAATAAACATGAAAGTTCATAAAGACAAGAAGCATTCACTTTCTCCATTAAAAGTAACTTTGGAATGCAAAGCTTGACCAAATTAATAGAAGGCTCTAACTTAACTTTTTCACAATTGTCATCCATGCCTTCTAAATAGTTTGAAAAGCCAATAAAATCTACTTGACTCTCATCAGTAAGAGTCAAAGTATCAATAGGAGGATCAAGATCATAAACTGGGATTTCTTCTCTATTCTCTTGTTCAAAACAACAAGTATCAAGCTCCAAAATTGAAATTTCAACTAAATTCTCAGTATTGTTCTCTCCCTCATTGATTTCCAACTCACACTCACCCCCAAGAATATCACATGCTATTGACAATAACTCCTCACTCTCCATGATGGATTCTTCACTTGAGATTTCCTTTTCCATTGAAGCATCATTTGATATATTAGAGAAAACACCCTTTTGTTTCAAGGCCTCAAGGTTACAAGCAATTTCACTCATTTGGAGTGCTAACTTTTGAAGAGCTAATGTATTAATTTCTTGCCTAGCACTGATTTCATTGTCGTTATCTAGGATACGCTGAAGCATATCCTCTATTGTAGGCTTCTCCCTATGAATGGGGTTAACTTCATCAACATGAAAAGTGGGTGATGACTTAATATATGATGCACATGGAGAAAGAGAACAATTAGGATCCCAAAACAATGATTGTTCATGATTCCGCCTAAGGCTAAAATTATCATCATAGACATGAGTTTGAGCCCTAGCAAAATCATCCTCCACATAATCCAAGGTTGAGACATGGGGACATTGCTCACTAAAATGATTATATCCACAATAATTGCAACAAATGTACTCACATGAAGTTTCATATGAAAAAGAATCATAATAGGAATTTGTATAATCATTTTGATGATCAAATCCACCATTTGTGTCATTAGTCCACCAAGGATAATCCATAACAAAGTGTCTATCAAGTAACTAACAAACACAAAATCACAACACTAACAAAATTAACTAAACTAGCTAAGACAAACAAAACAAGATAAAACAAAATGTAAAGAAAATGAAAAACAAAAACTCAACAGTAAATAATTTCATAATTGCAACAATTAAACACAAAAGCTTTTGCCATTAGTCCCCGGCAACGGCGCCATTGACTTGTCCGAGGTTTGGCATATCCGCAAGCGCACGGGTCGTCAAAAATAGTATAGAAAAGGTTGTCGTTCCAACAGGGACTATGGCAAAAGTGGATTAATCATCGCAATTATATTATCAATTATGTTGAGTGAGAATTTTTTGTATTTTGAATTTCAAAAGTACCTAAAATGAAAATAACTTGACAAATACTAGATTAAAACTTTAATTCAAAACAAGAACAGTCTAGGATTATTTATCCACTTTGTATTTCATGATGCTTGATTAACCCTCCTCTAATGACAATTAATAAATACTAAGTTGATGCTTGAAGTCATATCCATTTGAATAACTCTCTCAAGCTTATCCAAACCTTAATTAACTCTAATATGCATAATCTCTTACTACATACTATGTTAATTAGTCTCTATAAACATTCCACTTCAATTTTACAAAACTTGGTTAATGAATATCTCTATCTCATTAACAAACTCTTAATCCCAATTTGGAATTTCAAGACAAGTTTGAATTTAACTTAGTTCTATGCTTAATTAATGCTCTCTCAAGCCACTAATTAGGCTAACAAGCTAAATGTTGGCCACCACTTAGGATAAATAATGCACAAATTAAATTTACAACCTAAAAATTATTAATCATCAAGAGAGAAAGTGGTTTAAGCATCAATCCATATAAAGCTTCAAAATAAACCTAGAACAAATTAACTAACTACTCATATCTACAAATAAAAGCATCCAGCAGCAATAAATTCAGAGTCACGACAATAAAAGCAAAGAAAAGAGAATAAGTCACTGTAAACTCATCCCTTTTCTTCCTTAAAGTAGCTCCTTTGACTCCACACACCAAGCTTTTGCCTTGCTTGCTTCAGTCATGTTCAAGATCAACAGGAAGAAGGAGATGAAAATCGTTTGGCTCAGCTCCCTACTCTTCTCCCTCCACGATTTCTCTAACGGCGGCGGCGATTTCTGACTCTCGGCTTTGACGCGGCTGTGGCTTCGACGGTACCGATGACGGCGCCTTTGGACCTCAATCCAACTCCCTTCACGGTCCTCTCGTCCTCCCGTGAAGGTGATGGATAGAAATCAAAGCTCTCTTGCTCTCGCTCACTCCGCAGGAAGAAGATGAAGATCGTGGTGTGTAGAAGATGAGTGTACAGTGTGCCGCCACTTCCCCCTGCACGCGTCTTTTATCTCTTTTGTTTTTTTGGGTTTAGGTCTTTGTTTTTTTTTGTCAATATAACGGTGCCGTTTTGCGGTCTTCAGGCCAACTTGAGTTTCATCAAACATTAATCCCTCAAAGGCACCGTATCTGCAAGTAAAATGAAAGGAAAGAAGTAAACTAAAATAAAATGAAATGATATTAATAAATAATAATACTACCTCTGCAACTACCGAAATCATTTAGATATTTTCTTTGTATTTGTTTTTTCACTTTTTTTATATCCTAAATTTACCATTGTTACAGTAAATCCCACAAATGATGCACCAAATTAATATCTTCTCAAAATATTAAACAAATCCCTTCAATTTAGCATCAATGACTCCCCAAATATACTCATAATATGTTGAAAATCTAATAAAAAATGGGGAGTCAACAGCAGCTTCCCCTGTGCCAACTCAGCATAATCGACTCTACACGCATATACATACAACATAATCACTATCTAATAAAAGAAATCACTAGTCATAAATTAAATTTCTAACTACCTATAATTTCTAATCTTAACCTTTCTTTCTTCCACCATAACTATCATTTACCACTAATTCTACTTACCCAGTTCAATCCTAAGTATACATTTTCAACTATTAACCGATCATTACTAAACCTCAACAACCCATTCCTTATCCCACAATTAATTTCTTAAACCTCCGTATGTAAATTCTTCCATATTCAAGCCTAGGTGTACCCAAATTTTCCCAAATCATGCCCTACATCAAATCTGACCCATTCAATATTATTGGTAATACCGTTGAGCCTCAATGATTCCTTAATTAGATTCCATAAATCTACCTCACATACTCAAATTCATAGATTTTTCAAATTAAAATCAAGCTTATTAGCTACTTTGATTAAGAGAAAACACCCATAAGGATCGAATCTGACCTAACTAGCCTTTCCAATACTTTTAATCCACCTAGATAATTCAAACGGTAAACAAAAATACAAGACCAAATCAGTCCAGTTTGGGTTCCAAGTCAAATCTCAATATTTCAAGTTTAAATTTCAACTACAACATGCTTTAATCATTTATTCATGCTTTTAATCCAATGGGTAAACCAAAAAGAAGTTTAAATCACCTCAGAAATCACCCAACAACCATAAACTTCAAGATCACTTTCGGGGTCCTAAGGATTCACCACAAAAATCAAGAGAAAAGCAAGAGGGGAAAGGAAAGGAAGAAGCTTAGAGATAATTTCTTACCTCTATGAAGTTTCAAAAAGGCTTTGGGACCCCAAAATCTCATTCCTTAGTAGAGAAAAATCGAACCCCTCACCCTCTGGCCGAAATGCAATCCTACAATCCTAATTTTTCTGTCAAATGATCTATTTGTAGCTGTAGAAATCGCGCGCCATGGGCCTCAATTGCCTTTATGTTTCAAAACTATCGAGGTTTCGCCGTGAAATTTTAATTCTATTTAAATTTCTCCCAAAATCAATCCTCCAATCCCACATAAAAGATCCATAATTTAATTTCCTAATACCATGTACCCATACTAAACGTCAAAATAACCTCAAAGTATCCAAATGATCACAATTCAAATCAATTCCTCTACTATTAACCATCCCATTACATCCTTAATATACCTCAAATAATTCAATCATCCCTCATTTTCTTCAATTTTCCATATTAAAAGCCTAAATAATATCACTAAACCATAACGAATTTCTCAGGATGTTACAGCTATGAAAGTTAGATGTTATATCCTTTTCTTCCTCACTTTCTCGCAAGTTTTATTAACTTTATGTGGGACAGGTGATGGTAACTTTCATGGATTTAGAGTTCTACCTACTCTATGGATTCTGCTAAGTTAATCTGCTTAAACTTTCTCTCCCGGTTCTATGAAGTTTGGTTAATGGACCATGCCAGTGTTTGTACTTTTATATTAGATGTCATGTAGGGTTATGGTTCTGTGTTGTTTTTACTCAGGATTGGAGGCATATAGGCTATGGGAATTACTATGTAGCTTGTATGATGTGGGGACTTTTTCTCATTTGCACTTGTTGTGCTTATCTTTTGTGTTTTAATATAAATTTGATCTTTTATAATAAATGTGTGTGTGTGTTCCGTTGTAAACACTTACAACATGCTGTTATTCTGATCTTCATAAATAAAGAGGAGACATTATATGGATCCATCCATGTTTGTCCACTACCACCTTTAATTATAACCTGACAGCAATTAAAATTAATGGCCTAATTTTATAATTAACTATTTAATTACTTAAAGATATCAACATAAGATTTCATAATCGTAATTTAACCTTTAAATGATTAGATGCAGATAGCTTCTACAAAAAGACAAGCTTTGGTCGAACACCAAACTTTTATTTATTTTGTTCATCAAAAGCATCCAATCCAATCTTTCACAGCCCATGTTGGTTATTCTAACACTAGTTTCTTAGTTTATTTAATTTTATTCAAACTATTTAATATGGATTAAAAGCTTATTTCCTAGCTCTATAAAAATTATTAATAAAAAAAGTTAAGTAGTCACTTTTTAAGGATTTATTTAACTCTAGTAACATTTTGTCAATTTGAATCTATCTACTTTAATACTCCTCTCCTACTATGTTTTTGCCAGTCCCAACTCTTTCATCTTTAAAACTTTATCTCCGATACTAATCTCTTAGGAGTTTCTAAGTTGTTAAAATCTGATGATTTACAAAGTTTGTATTTTATTTTATTTTCTAACAATAGTTTAATTTTGAAGAATGGAAATACAATATAAAGACAAATTGATCAACCACTCTCAAAAAGACTAATTGATTGGTAGGTTATGAAAGATCATCTTCATCTTTTATTATTTTCTTCAAAATGAAATAATTAAAAATAAATTTATTTTTTAAAAAAATGCAAAATAGAAATATCCCGATTAATCAAGGGTTAAAGGTCATAGTTGCCCCTAAAGTGTGTAAGGTGTATCATATCTGCCCCCGAAGTATGTTTGGGTCCAAATGTGCCCTCAAAGTATGAAAATAGATCAATTTCACCCTTTACTGTTAAAAAACTCACGTTGACCGTTAAAAAGTGGACGTTGACTCTTAATATTTTAACAGTTAAAGGGAAAAATTGATCTATTTTCATACTTCGAGGGCACATTTGGACCCCAAAATATTTCAGGTGCAGATATGATACACCATTACTACAGAAAATGCCTATAGCATCACTTTTTTTGGCCCTATAGCAGCGCTTATAAGCGCTGCAATAGCCAGTGCTGCTATAGGCTATTATGCCTATAGCAGCGCTTGTTAAGCGCTGCAATAGGTGGCCTAAAGCAGCGCTTAAGCGCTGCTATAGGTCACCTAAAATTTACCTATAGCAGCGCTTAATGAAGTAAGCGCTGCTATTGAATTTTTTTTTAAAATATTTCATTTTATTTTATATACTCCACCTGCATCAGTGCTAAAATACCAGCAATTCTATACAGTTTCAGGCAACGAAAATACACCAATAACTCATCCAGAGAGCAATGTACAAATGAACCAACCATTCTAATTGGGAAACAGCACACTACTAGCTATACTATTATATATCTACATTTGTACTTATTGAAAAAGAGATAAAACATAAGTGCACCATTCCTCAATTAGCGCATTCATTTTTTCCCTCGGCAATGAGGGGCAACGTGCGTCTGGGTAATACTACACAGAGAGATAAATTTGAATGGCAATCAAATCTACTTGAAATCTAATAACAAGTTCAAATACAATTAGAGTTGGCAAAATATAAAACTTACTGTCAATGGAATGCTACATCGATCATGTGTAACGACATCCCTCATAAATTGCATCACATAGTATCCACAGTCGTTGTTATTGGGTTGGAAGGGGCACTGTAACAAAAAATACCAGATATCTAATGAGAAACATTTACTTTATGTTTGAGTAGATTGTTTAAAAAATTGAATAACTTGTAGAACCTGGACTGTGAGCCACTTATAAGCATCTTTCTGGTCAAGGGCTCTGGAATAACTCAAGTTAACGGAGGACCGAAAACTGGTCAATACGCTGGAAACGAAACAAAGTAAATTAATTTTATTAGCTAGGGTCATAAAATGACAAATGATGCAACGGATTCAAAGAATGCTGACATTCACGTACCTATTGACTAGGCGCATCAAAGCTGGGCGACTTTCTGGATCAACACCATACACAGGATCCAAATAGTAAATCAATGGATTCGCTTGTGCTTGCGGATAGATGACAAGCAAAAGCCAGTGCTGCCTAAAATTTTTTAGAACGTTATGTCAGTATATATAAATGATGCTTGGAGCTAAGAATATGATGAAACCTATAGTGCATATCGACTTACCCTGTATTAATTGGAGCTAAGAATAAAGTCATGCCTGTTGCCTTTAAAGAAAAGCGCCTTTTAAGCTTCGCGGACTGCTCGTCATAGCTCACGCCCGTAATATGTGCTATGTCATAGGGGCTTATGAATTCGAACGAGACATAATCCCTGGCAATCATGACATGTTCGTGCAGGTGCCTTCAAAGAAACCATACAAACTCCCAATTAGTGTAAAACTTATGACATTAAACGAAACCCCAATAGAAACGCAAATATACCTGATCCATAAAGTAATAACCGTAGCACTGAGCCATCCTTCATCAAGCACCTCCATGAGCTGGTCCCTAGAAACATGCTCACTCATATTTGACACACCAAATACATGGCTATTGAATGGAATTTCGACAATAAAATCGGGAGATAGGGTGGCTGCAAGTGCTGGCAATCGAGCACGATTTGGCGTCTCGGCTCTTGTACGTTCAATAATAGGAGGCGCTTGTACTTTCTTCTTGCCCTTGGCTTTTGTTGCCTACAAACCATATAAATAAAAAGTCTGAAATTTTATTCCAATAAAAAAGAATGCTAGTTTAATTGATTAGTAAATAATCACCTGTGACGATGGATCAGTATGTGAACTCTTTTTCTTCATCACTTGACCACCGGTACCTTAGGCATTAGGCATTTGTGCTTTCTTTCCAGTAGAACGTGTACCCTGAAAAAACATGTAAATAAAAGAGCATTCTTCCAACACAATGAATGCTAGTGTGAATGCTATTAGTAAATAACCACCTGTGGTGTTGGCTCAATCAAACCAATGGGCCAAGCAACGAAAGCACCGATAGCATCTTGGACCCTAGTCATCTCATCAGTAGGGAACGGTATTGGTGCCCCGTTGTTGTAGGAGGATTCAATCATTACTCTCAGTGCATTTTTAGGCAACGGCGAGTTGTGCAGGGTCGTGTTGGAAGTGTTGTAGACCTTCCCTATGGCAACTACTTCACTGAAAGAGTAATCGATATACAGCCTGCAGTCTGACTCGCCCTACAAAAGAGTTGACAACATTAGCTCACAACGCATAATATAACAATGTCGCTGCAAGTTTGTAAGCAGAGAATGTATGAACTACCTGAGGAATTTGGGCCCGCGGCATCGTACAGCTCTCCCTTATGCTTGGACTGTCGACGGGAGGAACGTTACCTTGTTGCACGAAGTTCGACGTTTGTGATGCAACATTATATCGCTGGTAAAATTTGAACATCTGCTCGTACTTCCGATGCAATTCCTCGTTCCGTCGTTGCATCTCCTCGTCCCGTCGTTGCATCTCCCCCCTCAGAGTTTGAACTTCTTCTTATAATGCTCTTACTTCGCCTTTTGATGCCCTATGTTGGCGGCCAAAGTAAGAAGAGGGTGTGACCCCTAGACCTGTGCCCCAAAAACGGCCCGAATACTCAGGGCGATCGAGCGCTCTGCTCAGGAAATCATCGGGGCCAAATTTGTTGACCTCGTCAGGGTATTCTTGTGACAACATATCCTATAACAAGAAGATATTGTTGTTAGATATTAACTTAGCAAAGTCACCAGTTAAAAAGATATTACAAAGTCCAAGAGAATGACTTACACATCGTTCACGGACTCTTCTGACCTCGTCGTGAATGATGGTACCGTCCTTTTGAGAGTGTCCCCGAAACCAGAGGCCATGCCGTGGTGGCTTCCCTTCTAGGCCCTGTTCCTTAATCTGTCAAGCAAGCCAGGTGAACACATAATTAATCACGTAAACATTTATTCATAATTTTGTATTTAAAAGCGTTACTAACATACCATATCTTGCTCCAATTCAGGAAAGCTCTTTCGTCCGCCCATATACGGATATTCGCAGCTTTTAGCCGCCTGTCTATTTCTTTGACTTACTTCCTCAAACTCCGATGTCAACTGTGATTGCACAAATTCATTCCAATGTTCCTGGGTAATTGACCCTGCGAATGCCTCTGGGGGTGTTGGAACGATCTCCCTGTCTGCATCTCTCAGGAAGTACTTGGTCAAATTTGTGCGGAAACCGCGATGCATTCTGGAAGCTTTCATCATGACATACTCCCTATGAGAATCATCAATATGAAACATGGTCTGTAACAATAGAAATCATATTAGATTTGCTAGTTACAATGTTGTCATAATAAAACTAAATTGTAAAAAGGCACCTAACCTGAATCTCTGACCAAACCTCATTCTTGCAGCTCCCCGCGGTTCTCCAATCTGTGATAGTAATAGGCACTTTCTGCCGAACAGTGCACCCAATAAAACCAGAGAGGTCTTTCGCAGTCTCCCCGATTGGTTGGTTATTTTCGTTCCATTTAAGTCTGGTCTTTTTTCCCAGAGATCTGCGCTTGAGTAGTTTACGCATAAGGGTGATGCCACGGGTAGCATCCGCCTCGACAGCCGCTCTACCCGTATCGATATCTGGCTCCACAATCGGTTGTTCTTCTTCCTCGTCGCTCAGGGGGGATCCATTTTCCTGCAAATTAAAATAATGAAACAAGACATGATTTTAGTGCAAAATAATTAAATGAAGTAGTTCACAATGTAAAACAGAAATACATACAAACTTAAATCAATATGAGGGCTTTCGTCTCTTTTTCCTCTGTGTTATATTATCTAAAATTGTTTGCTTCCTCTTTTTTGTTGGATTTAGGGTTGTGTTGAGCCAAATGCATTCTTCATGATCACTCCTTACATAAACAGGCTCATCTTCATCGTCATATCCGTCTGCATCAATCTCTTCTGCCAGTAACGTATCAAATGAAGGATCATCTTCTATCATATTCATATCATCATCACTACTTTCATCATCAACTTGTTCGGCATAATTTTTGTTCGACTGCATGACAACTGACCAATTCTTCTTAGAAGGATCGGCAATGTAAAACACTTGTTATGCTTGGGACGGTAGAATATAAGGATCATCCTTATATGAAACTTTAGAAAGGTCGACCGATATAAACCCAAATTCATCTAACCGCCGTCCACTATGGTTGTTAACCCACTGATATCGGAACACAGGAACTCTGAACATGGTGTAATCTAACTCCCAAATGCAATCAATCACACCAAAGTATGCCATCTTCGCATATATAGGATTTGTATCTCTGGCACTGGATATATGTAATGCCTCGGCAACAAGTGTGACTCCACTATTCTGCATTGTGCTTTTTTCATCCTGGTCTTTTGTATAGAATGTGTAACCGTTGATTGCATAGGCGGTGTAGGAAAATGCGTGCAAACCCGGTCCTTTCGACAGCCAAAACAATCTTTCAGAAACTGATCAAGCATTAAGATCAAACTGCTGACAAATGCGAGCATTGAACCATCTAATGAATGTTTTGTTGTGCTCCCTTGTAATCAAATTCTCATTTCTATCACCGTGTATTTCCCGCAGGAGTTTTTTGTGTTCTTCAACGAATGGTTCAACCTCAGGAGTGTTATGAAGAATATACAAGTGAGCAAGCTCCCTTTTAACATTCGAAATGCGTATTAAGTTGAACCCACTTATTCCTTTCCCCAATAATCGCCCATCGTGAGAGACTTCGGCAAACCAACATGTGCAACACTTGATAAATAATCGGCACACAAATCACTCGCTTCTTCAACGATGTATCGTTCAGCAATACACCCTTCTGGTCGATATCTGTTTTTTACATACCCCTTTAAAACTTTCATGAACCGCTCAATCGGGTACATCCATCTCAAATAGACTGGGCCGCACAGTTGAACCTCTTTGACCAAGTGTACAGTAAGGTGAACCATGATGTCAAAGAAGGATGGGGGGAAATACATTTCAAGTTCGCACAAGATACGAATGATCTGCCACTGTAAATCCTGCAACCGTCCTATATCAACCACTTTACTACAAATGAGCCTGAAGAAAATACACAGTCTAGTGATCGTCCTACGCAGTTTCTTGGGTAAAATGTTGCGTATGCCGACCGGTAAGAAATTTTGCATCAGGACGTGACAATCATGAGATTTCAGGTTCTTCAACTTCAACTCTTTCACGGATACCAGGTTCTTTACATTTGAGGAGTAGCCTTCTGGAACTTTGATCCCATTCAGGAACTCACAGAATGATCTTTTCTCTTTCTTCGAAAGGGTGTATGCTGCTGGAGGTAAATAAGTGCGGTATGCTCTCTCGACAGGTGCCAACTCTTGTCTTATTCCCAACTTGAGGAGATCTAACCTTGAATTGACACCATCCTTAGTTTTTCCTTGCATATTTAGCAACGTGCCAATTAGGTTATCACATATGTTCTTTTCAATGTGCATCACATCTAGAAAGTGCCTAACATATAAGGACTTCCAATACGGGAGTTCGAAGAATATGGACCTCTTCTTCCAGCCACTTGTCAACACATTTTTAGCAAAAGGCTTGCCAAAATCATTCTCCAACGCATTCACCTTTTCAAAAACGTCATCCCCGGTCAATATCCTCGGTGGCCTACCTTCTTCTAAGCTCCCGTTAAATGCCTTCTTCCACCTCCGCCAATGATGTTTTAACGACAAGAACCTCCGATGTCCCATGTAAACATTTTTCCTACAATGCTCTAGCCGCATCGAATGGGTATCATCTTCACATATAGGGCACGTACCATATCCTTTGATGCTGTATCCGGACAAATTACCATACGCTGGGAAATCATTTATCGTGCCAAACAACATGGCCCTCAATTTGAAACTTTCTTCCTTACATCCATCAAAAACCGTCTCACCCAAATCCCACATATGCTTCAGGTCTTCAATCAAAGGATCCAAGTACACGTCTATATCGTTGCCAGGCTGTCTAGGCCCGGAAATAAGCATGGAAAGCATCATAAACTTGCGTTTCATGATCAAATTTGGGGGGAGGTTGTATATCATCAGAATCACTGGCCATGTACTGTGAGTACTACTCTGAACTCCATGCGGATTGATTCTATCGGTTGCCAATGCAAGCCGTAGGTTTCTCGGTTCTTCACCGAAATCAGGGTACTCGTAATCAATTTTTTTCCATTGGGGGGCGTCTACGGGGTGCCTAAGCTTGATGTCTTTAATCCTCTCATCAGTGTGCCATGTCAAAAGTCTTGCAACATCCGCATTACTGTACATGCGCCTAAATCTTGGAATGATCAGAAAGTACCACAACACTTTAGAAGGACTCTTACCTTTCTTTCCATACCGAGACGTGCTGCATTTAGGACACTTCTCCAACGACGAATACTGGTTCCGGAATAAAATACAGTCGTTGGGGCATGCATGTATTTTCTCATATTTCATACCGGTCGACCGGAGAATTTGCTTCGCCTCGTATGTTTTCGAGGGGAGTACATTCGCTTCTGGGAGTATATCTCGCAGAGCGGACAGCAGCGCGGTGAAACTTGCATCACTCCAACCGTATCGTGCCTTCAGGTTATACAATTTAAGCACCGCACTCAATCTTGTGTATTTGCTGCATCCCACATACAAAGGCGTCTCTGCATCGCTCTTCAGTATCTCAAACATTTCAGGATTCTCCTCACCCACCATGTTCAACATTTCTTCAAGATCATCGCTCTCATCACACATGTCTGTGTCAACAACATTTGAAGCACTACTAACATCAGGTACCCGGTCTCCGCATTCATCTTCATAGGTCTCACCGTGCTTTGTCCATCGTGTATAAGACTGATCGATTCCATGACAAATTAAATGACCCAACAATTCAAGAGGACGAAGACGCTTTCCATACAAACACGACATACAGGGGCATACAATTCTGTTAGCATTCTCTGCATGCTCTGCAGTAAATTCAATGAACTCTTTTGCTCCATCTATATATTCCCTTGAACGCCGATCACAAGACATCCATTTCCGATCCAACATGGTAACCTACTAAAGGAAAGTGCCGGTAAGATGTACATCATGAATTACTCATTAGGTAGCCACCCTACGATGTTACCTTATTTTTTTAACAAAAAATCGGCAACATAACGGCTACAAAATGAACGTTCCCAGGCTTAAGGCCCTCTCTTTTTAACATAGAAATGGATAGCAAACTATACAAACAGAATCAACTAAATATATTTCCACAGCCCACGACAACAGAATTCACAGAGCATATATTAACGGGCAGAAAAACATAGTTACAGCTCACATATCCAGTTCCACAAAGCCATAATCTCATAAATGTATATTAACATACCACATATTCTTAACATCTAACATAAAAATGTACCTTAATAGATTCTTTGAATTGACTTTTGGTGGAGATCAAAATGTGAACCAAACAAATGCTAGGTGAAATTCCTACAACATATAAACAAAGTCTTTATAAATTTCTTAACATGTTGCAACTTAGGAATGCAAATCATTTGAAATGTGGATAATTTTTAAGCCTAAAAAATTCAATTCATTAATCAAGCAATCATAAATTCAAACTCTTGTTCTTACTTCCTAAACATAACATTTATACTTCTAATTCATAATAACATTCTTCACCATATAGCATATACCAATCCAATATTAGCCAATAGTTATTAATATCTTGTGATTAATTTATGAGTTATCTATCCATAAAGTACTTTTAATTATCATTATTATTTTTAATTATTTGATATTTGCTTTCTTTCTTTCATTCAGTGGCAATGTATATTTTTCTTGTGGGCAATGATATGTATGGAAAGCTAATGGCTGCCTATAGACTTCCAAACATTATTAACCACATCACAATTCATTCATTATCAATCAATGACAATTCTTAAGTTCCAAAAATTAAAGAAAAAATTGAACTCTACTCCATCACACCAAATACTACTATACAAGGCAAGGTGTATACATAGATAAATTTACAACCATATAATCATGATTCTTGTTTGGTCATAAATTAACTTTTCAACATATATGTTTTGTTACATTTATATCAAATTTTAGTATTATCTCTTAATTTATAGTGTATTGTAATTATTTTAAAATAAGTTAAGAAAGGTAGAAATTGCTAGTTCCAACCCCCGAAAACAAATTCTGGCTACCAAATGAGGCATTAATATGTTTTAAAGTAATAACGATTAAGATTAAAAGTGAGTATCATCACTAATAAATAAATTTTTTCATTAAGAATCTGAATAAAAATTAATTAACCACCGAAAAAGACTATAAAATTAGAACATGACTGCAAAAGAACTTTCTTTTTCTTTTTTGGATTAGGAACTGAAAGTCAGAGCTCAAAGCAATGGAAAACAAAATATAGAGAGAAATATCACGGAAGCACAAACCTGAGCTTGCTTGACCTTGTTCGCCCAGTTCTGTGTATCACAAATTTCGTTGCATCTCATAAAGGAACCACGGATTATAAAAAAATTGACAACCCACATAACAAAACTACTAAATGAAACATCAGAGATACAACCTAAAAATCAAATGAACGTGCTTAAGGACAAATCGATCAAAATCAATAAAACACTAATCAGAGAAAGAAATAAAAAAACAGAAAGGAAATCGAAATTTCATTAGAAAAAAATAAATCACCTGAGATCCGTGTTTTGCCACTTCAACCCAGTTTCGAATCAAGGAAATAATAGTGGACCAAACTTGAACGGAGGGAGAACGATGGTGTACGGCGAGAAAAATGGAAGAAGATCTGCTGTTGTGGGGATGGAAGAAGAGGACGAATAAGATCCTAATGAGCAGTCTTGGAGAAGCAGAGATGCCGGCGGAGAGGGAGAGGGAGAGAAATCGGCACCGATGAGTCTTGGAGAAGCAGAGACTGTCGAGCTCGAGGGAGTACCGAGTGCCTGTCTTTGTCGAGCTTCGAAGCGTGTGGGAGGCAGAGAGGGCGTGGTGATGATGATAAAGAACAAGAGGGCGAGAGGCAGAGAGCTTTATTAGGTTCTGAGCTTTAGGGGAATAAGGAGGGAAAAACAAATCATATTTGAGGAATTTTGGGAAATGTGGCACCAAGAGAGTTCATCAGCTGTGGGCTCCAAAAATAAACCCCAGGGTCCTATACCAACGCTTAAGCGCTGGTAAGCGTTGGTATAGGCCCCTGTGGTTTAATTTTTATTTAAAAAAAATGTAAAACAATTTGTCAATTTTTTTTAAATTGTTTTACTTATTTTTTAATATAAAAATTAAACCCCAGGTATAGGCCCCCTGGGATTTAATTTTTATATGTAACCCATTTAATAAAAACAATTTAAATGCTTTAATTTGTTTCTTTTTAATTGTTTCAGATTTTTAAAATTGTATCAAATTGTTTTTATCTAATTCTTAAATTCCTGGGGGCTAAATAAGTATTTTTTTTAATATATTTTACATTTCTTAATTTTCCAATGATTTTATTAAATTGTTTTACTTATTTTTCAAAATAAAATTAAATCCCAGGGGGCCTATAGCATCGCTTAAGCGCTGCTATATGCTTGTACCTATACCATCACTTTTATTTATAAGCGCTGGTATAGGTCATATTATACCTATCCCATCACTTGCATTTTATAAGCGCTGCTATTGTTGCGCTGCAATAGAGTATTTCTGTAGTAGTGCACCTTGCACATTTCAGGGGCAACTATGACCTTTGACTCATTAATCAATATATAACTAAGTTTGTGTCTTGTGAATTAAATAAAATGAAATAATAGAGTTGCATTGTTTACATCTTATAGAAACTGTGATTTTGTAAGAAATCTATGGCTGAAACAAAACTCATTTCAACTATGAGTTAATTGCATATATAATATTGAACCTTTGAAAATTTAAATTAAGTACTCTATATTACCATATTGTAATGACTACAAACTCCATTAATATTAAAATAAGTTAATGATCTTTGCCATATCAAATATTTTAATTTTTTATTATATACCACGTTATTTTAAAAATAACACTTGTCCTTTGACATGTAATTTTAAATGACATGTCAAGTTCCATGTGTTATTTTTTAAATGACTTGATATAAAGTAAAAAATATAAAAATTATCACGCAGTAAGAATCTTTAAGCTTTATGATAATTCAAACAACATTAGAGTTGATAATTAAAATATGAAACATCACAATCGCTAATTTAGATTTTCAAATGTTAGGGAGACTATACGTAAGTATTTTTAATGTGTATTTTAGCCTAATTTTATATTATCATATTGAAGAGAAGATAATAAATTTTTTTCAATGAACCACATTGTTCATGAGACTGGAAAAATGTGGCTTTGTCCTCAAATTATGCGATTACACATGATCTACTTGATTGTATTGGCAATACAAGTTGCTCCATCCGTACAATAAAGTATTTTGTAAAACCATGATAAGATATTTTTAATTAAACTCAACAATAATACTCAAATTAACGGTATCAAACACTAGATATAGAGCTTCCCAAATACGCACATACACCCAAGATAATAATACATACATATATTATTGGCACTCTAACAGAAAACCAATACCAAAATAAACAAAATATTATGTTTGAATAAATTGAAATTCTTCCAGCTCTAAATGTAACAGCTACTTGAGAGTTTGTATGGTTTTATATATAATATGTCAATTCATTTTGTTTCATAATAATTACAAAAATGGAAGGGTTTCCTATGAAGAAAATTATATCCAATGCGAATATAATAATTAAAATGGGCCCTATAGGAAAACCAACACATTTTTCTAAAAAAACTAAACTAACTAATTTTTTTAAAATAGTTATACATCTCTTACCCTTGGAACCGAAGGAGGTATTAAACAAAACTCTTGTTTGTTTAGGAAAAACAATTCCATGCTGTGTAAAGAATATATGAAGTGGATACACTTGCATCCAATAATCCCCAGCTGGTTTTACTTGACTTGTATTCATATTAAAGCAAAGTCCATCTCATTCTAGCTGTGACTCCATAGTGCCCAGCTACTTTCCAGTAAATTCCACTTATACTTGGTCTCATTGCTTGGTCTCCAATTCACCCAAAAGACACATTCATATTCTTACCTGTTAGATTCTAAATTTATGAATCTAGTCAAACTTGGATTTTCTAGTTAAAGCATGACAATTGTCTAGATTTTCAATAATATATAGAAATAGCACAATTAGTGTATGTGACTGATTTTCCAAACAATTGAAGTATTAAAATTATAGCACATATTTGTCAAAATTTTAAATAATTTAATAAAAAAATTTAAATAATAAATTCGAATTGTTAAAATTTAATATTAATATTCCCAAATCAAAAGATAATGGCTAAAGTATAATTTTAGTTCTTTATGTTTGCACTAAGTCTACTTTTAGTCCCTTATGTTTGATAAGTACACTTCTAGTCCTTTTCAGTTGACAACGTTAGTTTCATTTAGCGGAAGATGCTAACCCTCTAAATCAAAATGGTGATCCTATAGTTAAATGCTAATAAAAATGGTTAAATTTTAAAATATATGAATAATTATATAAAAGAATTAGAATTTTAACTATTTTGCCAAAATTTAACTACATAATCATCGTTGAAATTTGTTAAGTCAACATTTTCCGTTACGGAAAACTAACGGTGTTAGCAAAAAAGGATCAAAAGTGTATTTTTCAAACTTAAGGGACCAAAAGTATACTTTAGCCAAAAATAATTATCATTAAGAAAGGTTTTCCTGTTATGGTTGATAAATTTTCCTATTATTCAAGCTCAGATTTAATTACAACATGAAAAGTAAACGAACCTATAAGGGTAAAATTATGTTATTTTAATAATGGTATATAATTCATTATTAGATCGTATTCTTATTATAATATCATAAATTTTTTGTCATACTTCACTTTAATGATTTTGTATATTAAACCCAGGAATGGATTTCGATCACATGAATCGATCCTGATGAACTCAAATGGTTATTACATTTGTTTCATGGGAGTAGGAAGGGAAAGATGAATAAGAATAACATTTAGCAATGCTTTAGAATGAAAATCTATGTTAATACGCATAAGTTTTCACAAATAAATGTATACTTTTGCTCTTTTTGTGTAGCCCAATCCTTATTGAAATAATTTAATTTAAATATATATAAAACATTCAATTATACAATCCCAAAAGAGTAATATTTAAATAAAAAGGTTAAGGGTCAAAAATACACATTTGATTTTGTCGAAAGTTCACCCAGCACCAAATGGTTTTTATTTTGGACCAAAAGTAATTTTGAACTTTGAAATTGGATTAAGAGTCACATTTACAGTTATATTCTAAACGGAAGCGTTTAGTGCTAGATAAACATTTTTACAAAATCACATGTATATTTTTTACCCTAATTTAACTGTAAATATGATTTTTGATCCAATTTGAAAGTTCAGAGTTACTTTTGGTCCAAAAAACAAAAACCTTTGGTGCTGGATAAACTTTGGACAAAATCACATGTGTATTTTTGACCCTTAACCTTAAATAAGAAGATATTAATTAATGAGTCAACAAAAGGTTCAAAAATAAACCACACATAATTGAACCAAGCAATATAAACTCCAAATATGACGATTATTGTTCCTTTTTAACCTAAAATAACATCATTTAAAACTCAACCAAGGGAGAAAGAGATATAAAATCTAACTCCAATTGGCTTATCTAAATTAAAACTCTTGAGTGAAGAAGCAGAAGATTGGTTAACCGGTTATTGGTCTAATTGGGGTAACATGATAGATATAATGAACAACCCTAAATCTAACCCATTCACATGCCTCTCACCCCTCATTCATAACAACTGCTTCCGCCACTCCTATGTATTAGTCATCTTGTAGAATAAATTAATGCTCATATAGATTTCACTTTACATTGAAAAAAAAGTGCATATCAGATATTAATTCTTTTTTTTTTTCCTCAAAATACTCTTATTTACTTCCTCCAAAATTTTTCTTTAAAAAATCATGCTTTTAAATATGGGTAAACTTGATTTTTTTTTTCAAATCATATAGTGACTTGACTACACTTTCTTAGTTATGATAAAGTAGTTAGAAGTACCAAATATTTAGAAGCGCATGGAATCTAATATATTTTTCAAGTGAAGTACTACTATATCCTTATTATATATTTATATTAAAATGGTATACACAGCTTGAATGAGAAAATTAAAATTAGGCTATTATTATAACCCACAAATGGATTTAGGTCACATGAAGCGATCTCAAATTCAAATGGCCAATATATTTGTTTTTTGGAGTATGTAGGGAAATAGGAACAAGAAGAGCATTTAGTAATGCCTTGGACCAACATAGCAAATCCATGTTATGTCACCCTAAGTTGTGTTGCGTAGAATCAAAAACACATGCCACGTGGGACCCACTGGCCGAGAGTCACAAATTTTCTCACATGTATTCACATGATGCGTATGGATTGCCCATCACCGTTTTCACTAATTAATCCCCGAAAACTACTTGTCGTTAATGCGAATCTCCAATTTATTCCTCCTTTAACACACCTTCTTCCTCCCCTCCATGTCATGGGAATCCGATAATTTGTAAGCCGGATCAGATCGGACCATACGATCGGAACTCAAAATGGTCCAACCATCGAGCAAAGGCTTCAATGACTCAATGCAAGTGAAGCGTACATACTCACATAGTTATTTCTCTCTCCTTTCTCTCATAATTCCATCTCCACCATCGGTTCAGAAAAATGATATATTAAGGATTTGATATTTTATAAAACTTTTATTATAATATTTAATAAATTATTTTTTATCTTTTATATACCAAATTTGTGAAGTATCCAAATTAAATACTCCCTCCGTTCCTAATTATGATATCAAGTTGAATTTTTTTGTAGAGATTAAGGAAGCAAAATCGACCTTTAAATTTTAACATATACTACATGTAATTAGATTATATGTTAATTTATAAGTAAAATTAATTAGTTTTGAGAACAAAAGTTAAACATAAACAATCTAAAGTGATTTATTTTACATCCTTAATCTCTCCAAAAAAAAGTGAACTTGATCTTATAATAAGAACGGAGGGAGTATTACAAGTTTACATTTATTTTTATGTAATATATGATATGTTATAAAATATTAAATCTGAATCCTCTATATTTTAACCAAACGGTGGAGATGGGATTTTCGAAGGAAAATGAGAAAGAATTGTGAAAGCATCTGGGCCCTTTTCTAAGTGGTTGAACCATGTATTTAGTTGAGCCATTATAAATTGTTCAAAACTATGATATTCTAACCTGAACTAGACTAGTCGGGTTAGCCAAAACTCGGCGACTCGGCTATACAGCCAGTCTGGACAAGTTCCTAACTATGGACCCCAACAACTTGAGGTGATCAGAGCCTAACATGATATAACCAGGTAGATTGCTTGGTTGCTTTTCTTTTTTCTTAAAAAAATTTCTTTTTTGCATGAATGTATTTTCGAAGGTAATATTGGTTGAAGTTAATATTATAATTTAAGTGTTAATAACTACTTATTTAGTGATTGAATGACAATAAATATGGATATTTTGCAATCAATTATCTATTTTGATATTTTACTGTGTGAAGAATATTTAGTTATTAGTAATTTTAATGTCATTGGTTAGTGGATTAAGGTTATAATATCAATATTTCAAATAAATTGTAAATAATAATATTGGACAAATATATATGACCATTTTGATAATAATTTAATGTATTGAATTAATATTTACTATTTGATGGCATGATATGATAATTTAAAATATTTTTTAACTTTTATTCCCAACTAGTCTAGCTCCCGGGTTGACTCTGAATTGATTCACTAATTCTTGACTTACCACTTTGATTGATTTAGAAGCCCATCCGAAATTCATTACCTTGTTCAAAACCAACATTTAAACAAGGAAGCGTAATTAAATTGTGAATTAAAGCAGTTTTTGTGATATCAGGTGGGTACGATATAACATTGTTTTTACCCTAAAATACAATTTGACCATTGGTCAAAATTATGATAAATCATTTTAGAAGTTGGTTTTAAAAAAAATGATAAATATAAATACTTTAAATTAATTTATTTTAGTCAACTAGATTTTATATAGGTAGTATATTCATAATCTCTCTTTATATTCATATTACTTAAGTCACAGAAACTTTCTTCACACATAAAACTTTATTTTATATATAATGATATTTTGTTCAGGTGATTAAGTTTTGAAAATAATGAATGCTACTAAATGTCTTCTTTAAATTAAACTATTCTTCTCTCCCTTGTTTGTAAGGATATGTATCAATTAACTTTTGTCCGTATGAAATTGTCCTATAACGCGTAACGAGCATAATCATTTTTGAACTAGCAATGATAATTAATGACCCAATTTTAGACAAAGCATACTTTTTTTTAAAAAAAAAAAAAAACATGAACAGGCCCTTTCTCTTTTCTTCCCTCTTTAACAAGTCAATTTTTGAAATAAAAAGGGAAAATGACGACCCAACTCAAAAACCACACCACGCACACTTTCAAGCCGAAAAGGACACAAAACCCCACAAATGCCAACTTGCTCGTCAAAATTTAAATTGACAGGGGCATTTTCGTCATAGCACAACCTCCTTCCCCTGTCCTTGGGTGTGCACATACAATATACAACAGAACAAATCAGAGAAGCCTTATATATCTATATAAAACGCAGATATTTCTGCAAAACATGAGAATTTGAAGAAACTGTATGTTTTTGGTTTTGGGTGGATATGGCAGAGCTAGAGAACCCAAATGTGATGACAAATCTCATCACTTTCCTCTCTTCTCTGCTCAAAAGGGTATCTGAATCAAACGATGTTAACCAAAATAATCAACAAACTCAGAGAATCTCTGTCTTCCATGGCTTATCAAGACCTACCATTTCCATTCATAGTTACCTCGAGAGAATCTTCAAGTACGCTAATTGTAGTCACTCTTGCTTCATTGTAGCTTATGTTTACCTCGATCGTTTCACTCAGAGACAACCTTCTTTACCCATCAATCCCTTCAATGTTCATCGCCTCCTCATTACTAGTGTCATGGTTGCTGCTAAATTCATGGACGACATGTAAGTCTCCCTCCCTCCCTCTCTCTCTCACACAAATGGCTTATAAGAATCGAGGTTTTGCAATCAGCATGCCTCTCCCAGGTCTTTTCATTAACAAGTTGGGATTTGAACTCAATTCGCTCACCTTATAGTTTAGCTGATCCATCACTAGACCAACCACCTTGGATTTTGTCTCATTACGATGTATGTGCATTCTTATATTTCCATGTTTTCTTATAGTCAATTACTGTTTAATTCTGGGTTTTGATCTCTTCTCCTTAGAATGTGCTTGTGTGTGTGTGTTGAATTGGGTCTTATCCCTCTGTTGTGAGTGTGTGTATGTGAGTGTATTTCTAAGTTTTCCTTTTTGTGTGTGTTTCCAAGTTTTCTTGTGCTCAAATCAATGTTGAATTACGGGTTTTGGTCTCTTTTCTTGGGAAATTTAGTTTCAGAGAACAGATCTGTGATTGCTTCGAAGAAGCATTTGAATCTTTGATAGTGAATTATTTATCATTATTTTATTCATTAATGAACAATGCATGGTCTTAATTAATTACATAATAATTAATTTCCTGTTAAATGTGCGTGGTTTTCTTTTTATTAATTATTTCTTTGGATTTGTGATATAAATTATATATTCTACATTTTTAAGTTTCGAGATGGAAAGTTCTTCTTAGTTGGGAGAATATGGAATGTATAAAAGTGGTTTTTGCTTGTGAAGGATAACCAAATCCAGGCTGGCTTTCCATGAGACAGAGACAACCTAACCATGTGATACCAGCCAGCTAACATTTGGACATGTAATCATGAAATGTCCAACAATTGTATTAATTCATTTTATTAGCAATGTATTTTACAAAGATGAAATTTAAGGAAAAAAAATTATATCACCGCATGCCTGTAGTATAAGATCCGCTTTGTCATTCAATTTGGCTACAAAGTATCTAAGGAACAAAGATAGTAATAAATTATGCTTGTTTATATTATTGATATTAACTTTTATTAAAAAAAATATTAAGATGATTTCTTCCAAATTATGATTATAAATAATTTACTATTTTTGGTATGATCTAAAGTTATCATTCATTAATCAGTTCAAAAAAAAAAAAAAGAGTTATCATGCATAGTCTAACTGCTGGCGTCTAACTTAACTTATAAATGTACAAGCTTGATAATTAATGTACCCTTATTAAGAAAATTATTAATTTAGTTATTTATAAAAAAATGTGTTGATTTTTCAATATAATTTTTCATTATTTGCATAAGATATTACTCTCCGGATAAAATACGCCCTTGATTAACATGTGTAACTGATAGAGTAGAGATTTAAAAAAAAATTGTAAATTTGGTAGACGAAATAGGTTAATAAGGCGTTGTATATTTAGGATTATAACCAAATACTATATATATATATTTACTAAAACTTGCATTTTATACTCATGTTTTATGTGATTTTTTAATGTGGTCAGGTACTATAACAATGCATACTATGCAAAAGTGGGAGGGATAAGCACAATAGAGATGAATTTTCTGGAGTTGGATTTCCTATTCGGAATGAGTTTTCACTTAAACGTGACACCAAACACCTTCCAAGTCTACTGTGCACATCTCCACAGGGAAATGTTGCTGATGCAACCTCCTTTGGACTTCCCAAATTATTCATTATTAAGCTTAGCAAAATCCTCATCATCGTCTAATTCATCTTCAAAGGCCCCTTTATTATGCTCCAATAATGAAGAATCTAATAATTCTCATCATCATCATCAAAAGCAGCAACAACAAGAATTAGCTGTTTGATGAATCTCTTTTTATTAATGCATTTTCTCAATGCATATGCCTTGTAGTATAGCTTTTAGATTGGACTCAACTATTTCTAATTATTATGTCATTCCATATTGGCAAAATTTGATATGTATATATATATATATATATATGCGCAGGGGTGCTCTTTCTTCTCTCTCCCCCATCCAAAATATAATTATCTTTCATTCAACTAAATCATCAGAATTAAGAAAAAATGGTTAATTCATTCATTAAATTTGTCTTAAATTAAAAACAATGGTGTAGGCTCATAACACTAAAAGTTAATGCAATTTTACATTAGTTAATGGCATAGGCATTTTTGCCTATTTTTAAAACTTATGGGTACTTTTACACCTAAAAGAATGTTTATAATACCAGACGATATTTAGGAAAAGATTATGATGAGTATTTTTTATCCTTAACCCTAAAAAATAAATCACTTTTACCTTTGATAATGAGAATTCAAAAGAGATTTTAAAATATGATCGGAGTCATACTTAAATATTAATTATATGGAAAAATTGATAAATAAATATCAATTATTCTCATATTAACTTATATATTATATTTTGGACGGGATGAAGTATATTAATTATGAAATAAGGACCCACCGATTGTGCTCAATTTTTATCTACACCACCCAAATCAAAAATAAAATATTGTTATTACAAATTGGGAATTTTGTTAGAAACCAGAAATTATATGGTTAATTTGAATGTATCTTTGTAAGCGCTCTAACTTTTAAAACATGTCCTTATTCTAGTGAGCATTAAAATACAATACAACTGAACTTTTTAACATGCAAAAAGAAAGCAAAAGAAATTGAGAGTAAAAATATGAAACAAAAAATTTGGATAGTCCATACATGACATAGATGATATGTTAAAGAAGAGCATAAAAATTATTTATGAATAACCTATTAATGTGAATTGGCTTCTTATGGTATGTACTAATAGTAAAGACAAGTCTTATAAATCAAAGAGAACTTACAAAATTACTTGCAATCAATAAGGCTCTCTGACTTCTTACAATAATAAAAAAGTAACTCATATATTATTAGCCGAATTTAAATTCATGCTGCTTATAGTTATTATTTATTGAGAAATAAATCAATAAAAACTTCTTTTTGTTAAGTACAAAGACAAGATCGGAGCTTGAAACTTAAAACTTAAAATACAACAAACCAACTTAAAATACAAAGACAAGGTCACAATCAAAGAATATAATGAATCATACCTCTTTTTTTTTTTTAATACAAGTAGTGAAACTGTAAATACGTCCATAGGGGATTGAACCCCCGACCCCTCCCCCCAGTAGCCTCACAATGAAGCATATGCCAGTTGATCTAAGTGATCACCTGCTAATGGGTCATACCTCTGCTATCTCATCTTCGTAAAAGGAGGGGTAGTATACTTTCCACTAACAAAAGATGTAGTGCCTTGAAGGAATCTATATAGTGTTTTATGCTATACACATGTCCCTTTTTATTCAAGAAAATTATGCTCAAGATACTATCTGGTATTACATGTGGACAGTTCTCAAGGTGAGGATTTAAATAGTGGTTCGTGGTGTTATCAGTTTGGACTCTGATAGACCCAAATAATATTGGTTTATATATAGTTTGATAAATGTGAAACCATACAGTATACACAAATGCAATCCACCCTAAATAATGAGGAGTTCCAATGTAGTACTTTTGATATAAAACCCAATTCATTTCTTAGAGTGATTAAAAAAATCAACTAAATTGCTTAATTATATATGTCATTGGATTATATTAGCTTATAAATAAGATAAATTAGTTCAAAAAAATAATAAATAAAAATACTATTAAGTTATTTATTTAATTTTATTAATTTTTCATTAAAAGTCAGCTGTCTTATAGAGACTACAGAGAGAGCATATAAAAACCACCCAATCCTATCATATTTATGATTTATCAATTACTATCATGTATTTCGTATAAGCACATTTTAACTGTTATATTCTTGTGGACCCAACCTGATTTAGTTTTTGTTTAAGTGTTTCAATTTTTCTGTTTTGCATTTGTATGCATTTGTATTGGACAGATAATTGTCGCTTCATTACAGTCTGGACTCGATGGAGAACTTCTTTTGTATTCACTTAAAATTGTCTTGTAGTTTGTGAGATGTACGGTTGGTGACAATTCTTCTTGGATGCACGTGTTGGTGTGTCGTTATGTACTAGTCTTTTTATTACTCCATCGTTCCGATCTTAAATATAAGACTATTTTAATTTTTTTTAGAAATTAAGGAAGTAAATTAGACTATTAAATTATAACATATGTCACATGAAATTAGATTATATGTTAGTTTATAAGTAGAATAAATTAGTTTTGAGGAAAAAAAGATTTTTTTGGGAACTGAAACTACTTCTTTTTTACTGGAAAAAAAAGTCAAAAAAGTCAAAGTGGTCTTATAATTAGGACCGGATGGAGTATTTAATATAAGATATATTTATCTAATTTGATTATATTAATGATGTTAGTTAAGTTAGTTAAAATCATGATATTATCAAAACACCTTAACCACATTCATTTATTCCTACCCTCATTTTCTTGTTTGTTTACTATTGAGGAGCATTAATAAAGATAATATAAGAAAAAATGAAGCAAAATAAAAAGAGACTTTATATTTAAAAACAAACTCGCATACTTAAATAGATCATATATCTAATAAACGGTAAAAGTGGGAGTATATTTACTAATAACAAGGCAAGTCTTTGGGATTTCTGACAATGGAAGAACTTATGGTCCCCAGTTATCCCCAATTAGCTGTGTGTTTGTCTGATCTGAATAGGGAAAAAAAACTATTAAAAGCTCTCTATTTATAAAATTTTTTTTTTTTTGCACTGAAATTATTTATAAAATGTATTGACATATATGCGTAATTAATTAATTATAGGGAACATAATTAAAAACAAACAAGTCATATGAGATGTGTTAATTAATTTGAAGTCCATTGAACAAGTTAGTATTATGGAGTGGGTCCCACGTTAAATAATAAAAAAATCCCTCCCCTCCACCCCCCAACTTCTCTCCCTCCCGGTGACTCCGGCGTCATCCTCGCCTCCTGCTCTCCACCCATCACGTTTGGAAGTTCTGACGCCGGACCTGCAGAAAATTCAAACAACATCTCAAGAGCTTAATTTGGCTACTCTCTGACCTGATCTTCTCACGTCACTGTAACTATAGTTTTAATTGCTTTACTTCTTCATTCCTTCTTTACTTCATTATCTACTACAGGTTCTAGATTAACTTATAGAGCTTTTCTTATTTTATCGGCATTATAGGTTTTGAGGCAATTCATGGTACTATCCTTTTTGAACTATCTTTGTAAAAGATATATGAGACAGTGAATCAATTCTTTTGTAGCTTTCCTGTATATCGTCTGAATCTTGTGGTAGAGATAGGTGGTGAGGTTAGGGTTGGTGGATAGTGACGGCGGAGGAGGGGATGCCGGAGTTGCAGAGGGAGAGTGGGAGGTGAGGTGGTGGGGAGGCATAGTGTGTGAGAGAGAGAGAGAGCGAAGTGGGGGTGGAGGGGAGGGATTTTTTTATTATTTAATGTGGGGTCCACTCCTTCAGAAATAATACTCAATCCGGTCCTAATTATAAGGTCGCTTTGATTTTTTTAAAGAAATTAAGGGATGCAAAATTAATCACTTTAAATTGTCTATAGTTATCTTTTTTCTTCAAGACGAATTTATTATACTTATAAACTAACTTATAATCTAATTACATGTGACATATGTTATAATTTAGTAGTCTAATTTGCTTTCTTAACTTCCATAAAAAAAATTCAAAGTGATCTTATATTTAGGACCGGATTGAGTATTAACTAAGTTTTAAGGGACTTCAAATTAATTACTGCATTTTATGGGACTTGTTCTTAATTATGTCCCTTACATGGGTTACATGGGACCCAGAATTAATTAGCCCTTCTTCACATATATACTCCCTCCGTACCACTATATAAGGTCTTTTTAACCGAATTACGGGTTTCTAAAAATTAGTTAAAAACAATAAATGTGTAGAAAATATACCATTTTTTTTCCAAATGTGCCCTTATTTATGAATGAATAAGAGAGAATGTAATTATGAAAAGAAAATGAAAGAGAATATGTGGGAAAATTAATGCATGGGTAAAATGGGAAAAAAACGCATTTATTACTCCAACAAAGTCAAATAGAATCTTATATTGTGGGACAAGATCATTCAAAAAAATAGACCTTATATTATGGGACGGAGAGAGTATACTAATAAGTTACATTACAAAACAAATTATATCTGTAGGTCCCTTTAATTATTTTTATTATGTTACCGTAGTTGGTTTACTCCCATTAATAATTTCTGTAAAAACTATGTAATGTGAATTTTTTTAGTAATGTCATTTTGCCTTTAATTAAAAAAATATTTTTATTATAGATTTCACTCAATGAAATATTACCTGCCCAAATCCTTGATATAAATTTTAGTTTGTAGTACTGTAAAAACTAGATCTTAATTATATTATAGATAAAATGTATAGCGTGTGTGTATATCTTTGGAAAGGACAAAACTTAAATCGATTTACTTATTTTCATTATGTTCAATTCTTTAATCAAATCTCAACATGTAGATTTAAAAAAGAAAAAAAAAATTCATATGGATAAAATTTCAGCATTCAATAAAACCATCATTTATAATAAGAGTCATGCATGGCAATATTTTGTTAAACAATTTAAACTAATGGACTTTATTTAAGAGACTCAGTTATGAAAGAAAGTCATTTACAGGAAACAAAGAAAACTTTGTACAAGTAAAGGAAACGAAAAGAAGAAGTTCATTTACATTGAGAGAGGAAATGTGAAACGGTGAAACCAATAATATTTCTAAAAGCACACCTTTAATTGAAGCCGAATTAAGTACTAATTTATACTTTATTAATTTTTACTAGAATCTGATTAAAAATAGAATTAAAATGATATTACATAAATATTTGAATTGTATATATGTTACTTTGACTAAATGTGTGTATAAGAGAATTAAATGCCAAGTCCAAATAATATCACATCATCTTTAATTAAATTTATGCATGGTTTATGATTTAACATATATTGTGTGTGTGTGTGTGTGTGATATTTCTACCAATTAAATTTGAATAAAATGCCCAATTAGGGCACGCAGGGTTAAATTGCCTACTAAAGGCGCAAATTAGCATGAATTATTTCTCTGTCAGGTGGTGAAGCGCAAATTTGAATTAAATGATTTATTTGACTTTTTTGAGGTATTATTGAAGTTTTATTGGTTTGGTTATGATATTTAAACTTGAAATTAGAAGTTGGGAATTAAGTATGGAGCTCAAGGTTTAAGAATTTTGGGGATTTTTATTAAAGTGAATAATTGGGGCTTTGTTAACCATTAACTAAGTATTATGGAAGTTAGGAAAAATAGAAATTAGTGTTGGAATATTTAAAATATGAATTATGGTGAGATTTGAGAAACTGGAAGTCAGAAAATTTGACCATATATATGACTAGCTAATTAAAATTTGACCATATATGTGACTAACTAATTACTCATGTATCTTATGTATTATTGCGTCGTTATGTTAATTATACAATTATGTATTGATTTTTGGTTTAAGCATTGGCTAACAAGTTGTTGAAATCATCTTTAGTTTTTTTGCACTTTCCACTAATTGAGCATGATGAATTGAGGTTTGAGTGATTTTGAAATATAGATTTTGTATCATATAAATATGTTATGATATATGATGTGAAATTTTTTTATGAACTTTGTATTGTGGGATTTGATATTGTGAAATGTGAATAACATGAAATGAAAAGACTCGAATAAGTGATATTATGATAAATATTTTTGACAATTATTGATATAATTTGTTAGCTTGTGAACCTCATTTATGCTCTACAGATTATGATGATGATTATTAGTAAGAGATTGAATACTGAGATATTTTTTATCACATGCTGAGGCTTCCATGTGGTGTTCTTTGGCTAGCCCATTCACACCGCATCGATATGATCATTTCCTCTAATCTATTAATTGATTTGCTAGGTTACGACTCCAAACATGTCTTAGACGGGTGATCCAAGTCCGATTGTATGCTACATGTGTTATAAAATTTTCCTTCTAATTACATAATTGATTCAATAATACTTTTTCAAATCCCACTTGTAACCCTAACCACATGATAGAAAAATAATTCATATAATAATTATTCAAAGGATGTGATGGTTAGAAAAGAGTTTCACTAACAACAGCAATAATAATTACTATACATGATAGAAAAGGAATCTGCTAACAAATATACTATTATGGATATTAAGAGTTAACTTAACAAATTCGTAAATCGCCGTGTTAGAAAAGAATTACCCTACCATGGTTATAAAAATTTACTTATAAAAATGTAGTCAACCATAAAAGAAAAGAGTTCACCTAACATGGTTATTTAAAACAATAATATAAAAATAATGGTCCTTAACTGTGTTAGAAAAGAAACGTGTTAATATGGTTAATAAAAGAATACATTCTCAACCAACAATAGTTAACCAGGTTAGAAAATGATCGTGCTAACATGGTTAATTAATATAAAACTTGTAAATACGATTTTCACATAAGGGCCTTGGGTCTAAAATCCCGAAATTCACAACAATATTCTCCCTTGTCACAATTGTATATACTAAACCATAAAATACTATTTGTAAAATTCAAAAAATCACGTAATTAATACGAGTCGGTCGTTCTACCTAAAAATCCACGTGCATGTGAATTATAACAAAATAAACACATAAGGCCTCAAGCTATTTGTTGGAATGATCATCGTCTCATAAATTCATAACAGTAATCCATAATAAGTAGCGAACTAAAACGGAAGCAAATAGATATTCCTAAAAATTTGGCAATATACATATTCCGACAACATACCAAAAAATAGCATCACACTAATCAATGAGTGTTCGCTAGTCCCTTCCTTGATGGTATGTGTTCGAGAGGCGAGAGCTATCACCTAAAAAATGTTGAACAATGAAGTGAGACAAGTATCCCACTAACACAATAGTCATACCCATCATACATACGAGTGTGTGCTAATGAGATGTCAAGTGGGATTTATACATATATTGGATCAAACTATGTGACAAACGATTCGTGCATCATATCAACTATAAAAGGTTCTTTAATTAGAAAATGGCATAGTTCAACCATTTAAGCTCAATGGCGTATCTCTCAATTGAGATACACACATTAAACCAAGTTAAATATGTATACTCTTAGCGAATGACATAGCCAAAAGGCATATCCTTTCTCCATGACGAATAGCTATCCAACCTATTCACTCAAAGACACATAACTACTCAATGGGTCATTAAGGGTCTTACCACATGACAGTGCTCTTTATACAACCATGTATACAACAACTAATCAACAATTCAATATAGTCCACAATAATGCAATATAATGACATTCTAGTCATCTCATAGTAAAAAAATCATGGTATCCCATCATTTTCAAATTAAAGATAATATTACTATCCAAACTTAATCACATCACATAATATGAAATTTCCAACATACAAACCCAAAAGACTTTTATATATTAAAATATTCACTTTTCATATTAAATTCATAAATCAATCATGGGCATATCAAAATAGTTCACAAACCTCCCTTTAACAAGACAAAAATGTAGGATACATGGAAAGTGGTTACCTCTTGAAGTCAAGGGAATGTTACCACAAACAAATTTCTCTGTGTTCAAGCTCAACAACCAATCCTCTGCATATCACAACACATACACATGATTAATAAATTAATCAAGTGACAATTTGCAACTACTTAGGGACTTAGTCCTCTCTAAAGTCCAATTGGTACTTTAGGTAATTCAATTACAATTTCTATGCTTTATTAAGTTAATATAATCCATATCATGTTGGTTAGTTCACAATCAACCTCAATTACCCAAAATCACTCTCTCAATTTCCAAACTTAGAATTTCCTCCAAGTACACCAATTTTTAAAATCATTTCTAGACGGGATTCCAAACCAATTTGTCGTAAATCGAGTGAATGCGGTTGCAGGTCTAGTGCCATTTTCGAAGCGTTTCATTTAGGTTGACTTTGCTTTCTTCTTAGTCTTTCGTCTAGTAGTGGAAGGCATGTCTGGGAATCAATCCTCGTATAGTAGGGAAGTTGGCCTTTCTTCTTTCCTTCCGTGGGGCTCTTAGAAAGCACAGACTAAGATAAGAAAGAGGCTGACTATGACCGATGGGAGGGAAATGGCTTACTTCCCTTTGACTGACTTGCTTTCCTCCCTGATTGGCTTTCTTTCCTGGCATGCCTTCAGGAATTCAGTCCTTCTCTACGATCTGTACAAACAGCTTGTGTTCAGCATAGTGAGAGATCACATTCATCAACTAGTTTAGTTGTATTTGACCTGAACTTAGGAAGCTCAGCACCTTCCACACTAGAGAATCTGAAATAAATTTTAAACTTCAAACGGAGATTGCTCGCCCTTATAAAAAGGGAATAGGGTCTGCTCGGTGGTCTATAAAGAGAAAGTGTTCAGTCTACCAGAAAGTAAGATTTCTATCAAACCATGGATTTCAAGCGTAACCCGCCTCACTACAACTTTCTTTGTCAATGCAAACCTGCTCCATGACAGGACTAGTATCCCCTTCTGTGAGATTAGCAAGACCTCCAATGAGATATTTCAACCATTAGAACCATTATTGAATACTCACCATGTCAAGACTTAGCCAGATAGCCTCTAAGGTTCAACCCTAGGTCATCAATCTCATATAATCTCAAATCCAATCAAACTAAACTGATCAAAACCTTTATCTAACCTCAAAGAGTCTATGGAACCCATCAATCCACACCAAATAATCATTCTCATAAACATTCCTTAAAATTACCCTAACTTATCAAACTTTCGATTATTCAAAATTCCATATAGCCTCAAATATAACCAAAATAAACTGATTAAACCTTCTATTTAGGTCATATCAAGGATTCGAAGAGGGAGGAATGAAGAAATTTGGACTTATTTTGAATATCTCCAAAAACCCTAAATTTCCTCTTTGAAATATAAGAAAACCCAAGAAAGATTGAGAGGATTGAGAGTAGGATCACTTACTTGGGGCTTATGTAGCTTGAAAATGGTCCTAGAGTCTCCAACTAGGAACCATCAATACCCTCTATCGACCTTTCCTCTCCCTCTCTTTATTTCTCTTTGTTTCTACTGTCTTTCGTGACAACAAAAATGTATATTCTCGGCTCATCGCCTTGGCTAGTGTAATATCCCAAAAATCTAAGAAGCTTTAAAGTAGCTAGTTAATGAATATTAAGGAAGATAATTAGGGCATTAAGAAAATAGAGTTATTTGAGATTTTAGAAAGGAAATTATTATAAGATTATGAGACCAAAATAGTTATATAAGCTTGTAGATTATATGTTCCAAATTTCTAATATATTGCCACTTTAGCTTTATAGTAAGACATGTTAAAAATGGTACTTGTGTGACAAGAATTTTGGTATATAATTTGTTTAAGAAGTCAAGAGCCTTTTTGCAAGATGTGTACATGCTCCTAGCCATCATATAAGTCACCTAAATGGATTTTAAAATGCCAAGATAAATTGCCACTAAAATCCAAAAATTTATATGTAGCAAGGTTCATTTGGAAGTTTATCATTAGGATCATAAAGGAGCTTAATTTACATGTCTAGAACATGTCAAATAAGTCCCAAAATAATTAGCCATCTCGTTACAAATAATTTCCAACTAATCTTCATCTATAAGGGTACCTTGGACACATGGCTTTTTTTTGCTACAAGAGTTAATTTTGGGCTTCAAGAAGAAGCCATCTTACCACCTAAGCTTCTTTTGGACGTGGCCTTTGCATGCTTCTTATGATGCCACCCATCCTGAAGCAATGACAAGTGGCGTCTCATGCAAGACAAGTCTTGCCCTCCAAGTTTACATGTGGCTTCTCCTCCAAGTTGGTATATGCTTGGCCAACAAGAACTCTAGGCCTATAAATAGTCTTGTGATCAAGGAAGGGAGTAAGGGAGCTGAGTGAGTGGCGTGAGGCAGAGAGGAAAAAAGAGAAAAAGAGAAAAAAAAATAGAAAAAGAAAAAGAGAAAGAGGAAGAAAAATAGAGTCAATGAGGCCTATTTAGAAGGAGTTCTAATAGGAAGTTATTTTTAAGCTCTTGGTAAGTATATTTTTATCTCCCTATTTTCAAGTTTATACAATTATATAGTTAGATTAAGAGTTGAGTTGTATAGAAGTAATTCTAAATGGGAGAAGAAAGTGTTCACATGCTTACCAAGAATAAAGGCCTCAAGTTATTGCATGTAATAGATAGAAGAAGTTTTGATTTGTGGTTAAAAAATTAAGAGTTGAATTTTAATGGGTATGGCTGAAATTTTTAAGTGATAGTGAAGGAAAAAGTTGGTCATATACACCAAAAATTAATCTTTTTACTTTTATGTATTAATTTTAGGAATTGATTTGCAATCAGTTCTATCGGAAGGAAATCAGAGAGGAAGTGCTTTAGAAAGAGACTTTACAAGAGGTAGCTTTAATCTGCAATTTTGTATATTTTGTTTGGTTGCATGTATGTTTTTGCCATTTATGCTGCAGTTAGGCATGAGAATATGTAATATCCTTACTTAGTTTTTGCCATGATCATGTGTGAAATAGCTTCAGTTACAGTTTACAGTTTACAGTTTTGTAAGGTATATATTATTCTCATTGGCTTGTTTTGCATGCACAGTTTTTACCATACATTATACACTAATTGTGATTATTACTACTGAGATTTCCCCAAATCTCATACTCCTCTTTCTATGTCCCACCCATATGACCGAGCACTTCTAAGGGAAAGGAGAAGCAAGCAGATCTCTAGCCAAGGCAAGGAGGACTGGAATATTTTGGAAGTTATAGTTTACTTATTATATTTTGGTCTGTATGTATAAACTCCATAAGGGGCCTAATTAGCTTAAAGACTTGCAAAAGAACCAAGAACTTAAACTCTACTCTAACTAGAACACTATATCTGCAACTAGATAATTATAAATGCATGTTATGGGTTTATTTGTGGCAACAATTTCATCAGGTTATAGTTTGAATTAGGCCGTGATATTTTCTTGATTTATAGTACACATCTTAAGCTTTAAATCAAGTACTAATGCATAATTTTTGGACGTGTAGATTAGGATATATGAATTTTACAAGTTAGACGTAAAATCAAAAATTTCCTGCAATATTCTAATAAGTCTGGAAAATAAAAAGAAGGTTTTTTAGTGATAATGGGACCAAATTGAGCCAAGATTATATCATATTCAAAGAGTTAAAGTTTGAGCTTTAAACCACTATTTTTTAGTTTATAAGCAATTAATTATGAATTTTCAAAGTTAGAAGCCCAAGTAGGATATTTAAGAAAAGTTTTAAGCTTTTGGCATTCTTGGGATTTCTAAATAGCATTAGTGGTTCAAACTTAATAAAAGAGCTTTAAAGAATGTCCTTAGAATAAGGAGTTATAGCTAGCAAGTCTGCTCACCATGTTGAGGGCACAGAAATGACATTTTCCTCATGGCTCCTCGTCGTGGCTAACAAGTTTGCTCACCATGGCTAGGGGCATGGAAACGGCAGCCTCTCCCATTTCTTCCTCTTTTAAGATCATTAAAAAATCAATCATAATTCTCACAAAACTCATTTCAACCAAAACCTTACTTTCATAATCAAATTCCAATTCTTCTATTTCAAATCATAAACATTTCCAAACTAAACCATTTCTCATACTCATGACTAATAACCTTAATCAATCTCAACTAAATAATAATTAACCCTTTGATAAAAACCTAGAATGTTACATGTGTTAGATTGTTCTTTTGATTATTACAAGATTTGAAGCATGTTATCTTATTGGATGAACTAACTTGCTAGCTAATCAATAACATAATGACAAATTCTTAGGTTCTCACATATAGCTCTAGTCACCTAATCGAGCCTTAGCATTCATGAGTTATTTGTCTTGTTAGTAAAGCATTTAGTGCTTACCGAGTTTATTATCTTGAGTTATTAACTCATGTTGATTCCTCGTAAAGTAAACTTCTAAAGCCTGATAAGGTGATTATGTTTGTCAAAGTAAAATACCTTAAGGCCATCAATTCAAGTCTTACAATAAATCAACTAATGTGAGTTCTCATGTCTTATCTCTAAACCTCAAGTTCACCTAGAGTTTACAAGCTTGAGCTTATGTCAGAGATAAAGTAAATATCATCAACTCGAGTCGTTGAAACTACAATGATCAACATATTTCACTCCTCCTAATCTCTAAGTTGTAATTAGGACCTCAAGTTTTATTGAGAGTTAGCACCATTCTTAATTTTCTTGTCCTTCACCATGGTATAAATCATTAGTTCACTCAAGTGCTATTTGACTCGTTGGCCAAGAGGTGTTAGGAATAGGACGTTGAAGGAGGCAAAGGATTAAAATTGGTGGCTGAAGTTTCAAAGTTGGTTGGGATCAAGAATCTAAGGGATCTAAAGCTTTATGTCATAGGGGGTGGATTTGAAGCTGCTTTTGATTTTGGCTCTAGTTTGTCTCATTAGAATCAAGGTGGGGGCTTTGGCTTTGTTTTGAGCTTTTCTCACTACTACAAAAAGTACTTTTAATGTCACGAATTTTGGGGGTTTTCACGTCACTTTTTCAAGGGACATTGAATCAAGTGACATGGAAAATAGACTTTTAACGTCACATAAACAAGTGACATAAAAAGTCAGAGAAACAACGTCACACATAATATTATGTGTGACGTTGTAAGTTGCTCGGAGAAACCACGTCACACATAATATTTATGTGTGACGTGGTTTCCAGGAAACCATGTCACACAAGATATCTTGTGTGACGTGGTTTCCTGGAAACCACGTCACACAAGATATTATTTGTGACGTGGTTTCTTTTTTTTTAAAAAAAAAAACGTTTTTAATTTTTCTATTCCCCGTTGATATTTAGCAATTTGAGAACAAAAACATATTCAAACCAATTTACAAGACTTATAAAACATTTTGGCAAGTATGCAATATAATTATGAGATTGAGGGAATAATTAATGTGTGATTAATGCAGGAACTCGGTCACAAAATGAACTAGGCTATCTCTGATATGGCACAGTTTTATATTTTGAAGGTGAAGTGAATATTTATGAGTTAGATTTTAAAGCTTTGTTTTGATTAGTTTAAGACACTTAGAATCCTTGTGGTGTACTCATTCAGTTCATAATAATATGCAAGAGTAGTAAGACATTATTTTTTCAAGCATAATGTTACATAATATATTCATATATTTTATTAGAGTGACAATTCAGATACGTTTTTTTATTTAAAAATGTAAATCTTTTAGAAATATTAAATAAAAACACATTGAAGCTAAGTCCAGTTTTAATATGAACGCTCCATATTTAATGCTCAATCAGCAACCAAACTCATTTTTTTTCCTAAACAAATATTAAATAACATTGAAACTGAGTCTAGTTTTAAATGTGCATATATATATTTCAGTCTAAAAAGTAATAGAAATAATCATGAAACACATGAGCATTATATTGAAAATTTGAATTTAAAAAATATTCATCAAGGAAAAGAAATCTTCTAGCAAAGGGGGATGGGATTCCCTTCATTTCCACTCTAACTACCAAATATTAGCTCCATTCTTAAATATAAGATTTAATTTATAATTTGCAGCAATTACAATGTAACAGCATTTGCAAACCAATTTACAATTGAACATTAAACATTTTTTGGCAGACCAATTTACAAGACTTACAAAACCATTAAATATTCTATGGCATTTTTTGCAATTTATAATTGAGAAAAAAAGGCAGCAGATTTAATTATCAGGAAAAAAAAAGGAAAAGAAGGAACCTGGATGAAGTGAAGCTGCGAACGGAGGCACGATTGAAATTGTTGAACCCGATAGGAGGAAAACAGAGCTGAAAAAAACCTTGAACAAGTAAAAAACAAGAACCCTATAGAAATTGCATATTTAATTACCAGAAAAAAAAAGGAAAAAGAAAAGAAGAAATGAACCTGCAGCTGGAGGGTGAGGGGGATGGGGAAGCTGTGGGCAGCTGGGGGGAGCTGTGGGGGGTGGGGAAGGGGGAGCTGAGGGCTGCTGGGAGCTGTGGAGGGGGAGGGAAGGGGGGAGCTGTGGGTTGAGGGGTGGGTTGGGGGGGAGCTATGGAGGGGAAGGGAAGGGGGGAGCTGTGGGTTGAGGGGTGGGCTGGGGGGAGCTATGGAGGGGGAGGGAAGGGGGGAGCTGTGGGTTGGGGGAGCTGTGGGCTGCTGGGGTGGGGGAGCTGAGGACACGGGGGGTGGGGGGTTTTTGTTTGGGGTAGGAAGAGCAGCTGGAGCTGCTTTTTGTTTGGGGGGCCGCCAAAATGGAAAAAATGGGGGGGAGGGAAATGAAAAAAAAAAGGAGGGGAAGTTTTCCACGTCACACCAAAATTTTGGTGTGACGTGGAAAATCACTTTCAACGTCACACCAAATTTGGTGTGACGTTGAAAGTGGTTTTCCACGTCACACCAAAATTTTGGTGTGACGTGAAAAACCACTTTCAACGTCACACCAAATTTTGGTGTGACGTTGAAAGTATTGGTAGGGGCGGGAAATGAAAAAAAAGGAGGGGAAGTTTTCCACGTCACACCAAAATTTTGGTGTGACGTGGAAGACCACTTTCAACGTCACACCAAATTTTGGTGTGACATTGAAAGTATTGGGGGAAGTTTTCCACGTCACACCAAAATTTTAGTGTGACGTGGAAAACCACTTTCAACGTCACACCAAAATTTTGGTGTGACGTGAAAAGTTTTAACATCACACTTAATTTTAAGTGTGACGTTGTTTCTTTCCTGTGTGTTTTCAATGTCACATTTTTAAATAAGTGACGTTAATTGGTGACATAAAAAGGTCTTTTTGTAGTAGTGTCTTTTGTCTGGTTAAGTATCTATTTTTCACTTTTTTGTATTTTAGGTAATGAAGTTCGTCCTTTCGATTTTGAAAAACATTTCATTACATATTAAACACAATGCAACCCAATTTCTATCTAAAATTGACCTAATTGTAAAATTTTTCCCATGGAGGTAGATTATAACAGTAGGGTTCAACCTTTCATGACCAAATAATTGTCACGAATAAAAAGATGTGGCAAGTCAAATAAAAGAGAAAAAGACACATAAGGACCTTCAGAATATGAGAATTCCCAAAATGGCCTATCAAAATAGCTTAATTCTAATCAGGTCCTTGAGAACTACTCCATAATTAAGGTTTTTTTTTCTTTGGTAAAATGGCTTAATTGTTCTCAATGAAATCATTTGTCACTTTTTATACTATTGCTCTAATTGATATTCACAAAAAACCTATAAAATTAGTCATCACCGCCTTTATTATCTCAATTATTATTATTTGATAAGTTAAACATCCAACTTGTTAAATCATTATCATCTTTCATTTTTTTCATTCGAAACTAAGGGTATTTAAGTAATCTCAAGTGATTAAGCCATTTAATATCTTGAGTTAAGATGAGAGCATTTTTTTCTCTTTTAACAAATTTTCAAATTACATAATTAATTATTTCCGACCTGATTAGGGATACAATTTATTAATACCTTATTTGGTACGGTAGAATTGACCACATGGATATGGAAATAGAATTGGATTTTATGTATTTGGATTGTTTGCTATAAATCTAATCGGTAGAGGCCATAGAATTGGTTTCATATGGAATTCTCTTGATCTCAATTCCATCAATTTGCTTCCACAAAAATGCTTAATTTTATAATTCCATCAACTCATTTCCATGCATTACCCTTTTTCCCCACCCAGAGCACACGACCTTCTTCCCCAATCGTCAACAACTTTCTCATCCACCGTTGCAGGCTTCTTCATAACCACCGACAAGCGTTTCATCTAGAATCAGCACACTTCCCCACCTCCTTCCATTCTCGCAACATTTCATACATTACAACAGCTAGCACGATGAGGAAGAAATGACAAGACAATAGAAAAGACAGACACAAAGCTTAATGGTGTTATTAGCGGAGAATATGGTCATCGATGCCGATGCCGACACCATGAGGAATATTTGTTTGGAAGTCATAGTTATTAATACTTGAGATTTTGTTCGAGCTAACGATTCAGCTTTTTCTGCCATCTTCAGGTGTCGAAGAAGACAAATCTTCTCTCCCTCACTCACTCAGATCTAAATCGTATGTTCATATTTGAATTTCCTATCGCTTCGTCGCTCTCACCCATTTTAGCCCACCTTGATCTCAACTTATCCAAGGTCTCTCCCTAACTCCAAGTTCAATGGTCCTTATTCCTTTTCTCCTTTGCAAATTAATTTCTGGGTTGGTTCTAAAGATCAAGAAAGGTTAAGAAGATTATGTCTGATGTCTTGGGATTGTGGCTTCGATGTTTGCGCAGTCATGGTCAGGGAGAGAAGAGTTGGAAAAATAATAATTACTTCTTAGGAGCTTTTAAAAAATAATTATTTAGAAGGATGAAAAAATAAAATAAATATTTTAAATTATCAAATTAACCGTCATTTAATTTATTTTTATATCTTAATTATTTCTTCTTTTATCCTATTGATTTTCTCTCTCCACTTTCTCCCTCTCTACCTCTCTCAAGTAAACCATATTGAATTGGTTAAAAGAAATAAATAAAAGATATTAATGATATTGTATAATGAAATAATTCTATTATTGATTTACACGCACATATGAGTGTATATATATAAATAAATAATTTTAATCATTTTTTTAAAATTTAATTATAGATATTAATATTGTTTTGATCCTCCTAATTGATTGTGTTAAAATTTGTTAGGTAAAACATACATTTTGATTTTGAATATTCCTAAAACAGATATAATGAAATGAACTAATTTTGTAATTTATTAATTAAATTTGAATTTGGAGGAGAGGGGAGAGAGCCAATTGGATAGAAGGAGAAATAATTGAGATATAGAGAGAAAGTATAGGAAGGTTAATTTGGTAATTTAAAAATATATTTTATTTTTTTGGTCATTCTAAATAATTATTTTTTAAAAGGTTCTTAGGAGTAATTAATTTTTTTCCTTGATCCCTTACCCTAATTTTCCCTTTAATTTTTAATTAGAATGGCATCTAGTCCTTTTGAATAAAAGTTATGCCAGATTCGATGAACATACCAAACATATATACTTTCCATCCCCATCCCCACCTATATCTCCATCTCCATATGATTTGTCACATTCCTAAAATGCCTTGGGATGCAAATGCAAAATATTTTTAACTAAGGATTGCACTAGTGGTGTTCTCCCAGATCGTCTCTCAAAGAATCTAATGAACTAACCTAAGCTAATTAAATGCATGAAAAGCTATAAAAAGTCGGGGTTTTTGTGATTTTAATTAAGGAAACTAAACTACTTCTTTTTGGGATTTTTTATTTATGAGAAAGCAATTAAAATGGATTTATAAAAAACTTATGAGATGAACATGGGTCTCTTGATGAATTGGGCAACCTTCCTAGCTTCAAGATGATATGGGAGTTTTCAAACCAAGTTCTAATGCAAAACCTAAGGCAATTGCTCTTAGTCCAATTAACCTAATTAATTAACTAACATGGCGCATCGCTCATTTAATTAATCAAATAGGCAATCGTTAAGTTCCAATTTGGTAGTGAATACTTATGATAAATACGCATAAAGACTCTCGTTAGAAGTAAATCAAACCATCTAACGTAACACCTAGTGTCTAAACACACATACGATTGCACATGCATCCAACGTATTTTAGAAATCCAAAGAAGATATAAATAAAGCACATCTATTGCATAATATCATGAAATCAACACTTAGGTTCAAACATATAAAGAACATCGCTTAATTACATGCATGGGTTCATACATATAAAAGAACATTGCTTAATTACATGCATGACCATTGAACAAAAGATTAAACATTAAAGCACACTTGTTCCAGGATCAAATACATAAGACAAAACACAAGGAATTGCAATACATAATTAGACTTAGACAAGAAAAACTAAATAACTCCCCATTAACAACGTTGAAGCTCCGGTTGCCTTCCTCCATCAAGATCCCTACAAGAAGTTTAGCCGCTCATGCTCTTGAACATGATCGATTGAAATTTGATGTTAGAAGCCATGGGATTAATGTTGAATGAGTGAAATTGATGTAGATGGATGAATGGATGGTGAATTTTCATGCAGAGAGCTAAGGGTAAGAGAATGGAAGGAATGAGAGTGAGTGTATCGTGAATGGTGTGAGAATTGGTGTTTTGAGTGGTGATTTTCGTGTGTCCCCCCTCTGGTACCAGAAGCAATTTATAAACTATCCAAATTGGCCTAGGGTTGCCTATTTTGATCTCCCAAAATGAGTAGTAAAGCATTTGGGAAGACCCCATCAATCAATCTTCAAGAAACCTAGTTAAGATAGGAAATAGGAGTAGGATAATTAATTAAGAACCTTCCTAATCTCAATCTGGCCTAAGGGTGCTTGTTGGGGTCGAAAAAATGTTTAGGAAACAATGGAAGAATGCCCAACTACTAAAACAAGGAAATAAATTTGAATCAAAGACTTCCTAATGTGTTCAGGATTCACGCCCTCATCGTGGCCCTCGCCACGGCGAGGTACCCAGAATTTGGCTCCTTCTCTGTCTCTCGCCGTGGGCCTTGTCATGGGGGTCCACGACGAGGGTGCTTTATTTCTTCTTTGCTTTTCCCACATTTTCTTCAATTAGGGCCTCATCCTTTGTATCTGTAATGGGAAATTAAAGTACATGTGAGGTATTTTAAGTCCATAATCATGAAATGCATGAGTTGCAAGCCTAATAAGCTCAAATTACCATCAAAATGCAATTAATTCCTTAAGTATGGACCATATATACAATTGTACCTAATTTCCATCGAATTTTTGCCTAAATTGAGTGCTAATTTCCCAATACTAGTGGTTAAAATCATATAATAATCATGCACAATCACCATATCCATATCTATTTCCACCAAAATCAATTTTGTGTTACAAGAGGGCCCTAACTAATTGGTTTAATTGGCAAGTTTGGTCACATTCTCTTATGTAATGTCTCACCTCTCTCTCTCATGTCTTGGAGTGATTAACCGACAAAAATGAAGGGCTAGAAAAAATGGGGAGTTGACAGGTGAGAAAGAGGGAATAAGGTACACTATAAGTACTTTTTTGCTCAGCTAATTTTGGCCATTGAGCAATGTTTGCATTCCATAGTTGTAGAATTACCGTAGCTATTCTTCTTCACTTAAAAACCCACATGTGAAAAGTGCAATCATGGACGGGGTAATGAATTACAGGTCCCTTGTAAGAAACTTAATTAAGATGAGGTCCCATGAAATCGCATAATTAATTTCAAGTCCCTGATAGATCACATGCTCATTAAGTTGTTATCGTAGGCTAAAAAGTTGTTATCGTCTGGTCAAAATTTGTTATTGAATTTTTAGTCACTGACAACTAAATGAGGCGATAACAACTTTTTGGCTTACGATAACAACTTAATGAGCATGTATAACAACTTGTGGCTAACCATACCAGCTAAATGAGCATGTGTAACAACTCTTGTTCAGTAACAACTTTTGAGCTACCGGTAACAACTGAATGAGTAGGCGATAACAACTTTGTGGGACCTGAGATTAATTATGTGATTTCACATGGGACTTGAGATTAATTACGCGATTTTGTGGGACCTCACCATAATTAAGTTCCTTACAAGGGACTTGTAATTAATTTTCCCATCATGGACCACTATAAAAAATAAGGGTAAAGTTGCAGATTTAAGAACAAACTATTGCATAAGATGCACGAAACATAATTTTTTGCAAGTTATAAATATGCTCATAATGAAATAAAAATGTTGCAAATATGTTAAGCCTGTTAATATTTCCAAACGTCTTTCTAACATATTTTTAGGCCCCACTTTGCAAAAATTAGAAGGATGTTAGGGCAAATTAAGAAACTTATCATATTTGCAATTCTTTTATTTCATTGTGACCATATTCGCAACGAGCAAAAGATAATTGTTCACCCGCAAGTGTACGGATTGCGACGTAGTACAAAATTATCGTTGCCATAAAGATTTGTTTTAAAATCTCAATCAAACAGCGGGTTAATGAATTCAACTAAGTTGAACTAATCAAATTATTTTAAAACAGGTTTTGAAAACTATTTTAAGATAAAAGTAAAGAAACGCATAAGAAAGATTTAACTTATTAATGAACTAAGCTTAAGATTAATTCTCATCGTTGTATTTCATGAACCTAAATTAATTTCCCTTTATTTAGTCTTGAAATGACAATTTGTGTTTGCCTAAGGTTCTAAATCATTTGAAACGTTCTCTCAAGTCTAAATAAAATTTATATACTTTTTATTAAACTTACTCAATTTCTTGTTACAAATTAATGAAAGTACTCCTTAAGATCCAACCTTAATCTGACAAAATTATGTCGATAGGTATATCTCTATTCTACCAACAAACTATCTGTTAGTTGATTTAAACTTCAAGTCTAATCTGATTTACCCAAGTTCTACACCTAAACTATCTCTATCGAGTATAATTTAAATGAACATATCACTCTAAAAGGTTATCAGTCAAATATAGTCATTAGGAATAAGATAAATCAACACAAATAATCATCAATTACTAAAAGAAAAGGAAATAAATTAGGTTTCAATCCATATAAGGTTTGTGTAACATTTCCAAAAAAAAAAAAAAGTTGTAGTTCAATATAATTATAAAACATTTATTAATTTATTCATTGGTTTATTGAGTTAAAATTTTTTTATAGTAATTATAGGAATCTCAAAATTGGATGATGACTTATTTTACTTGTCCAAGATATAACCACATGTTCTAGGGGAAATTGTTTTGGGTTTAAAGGAAATTATATTAAATTAAAGGCCCAATGGCAACTAATAATTCTTACATTTTCAAGGGCAAAAATGGGATTTAAAAACTAATACCAAGGGCTGGATTGGAAGATGAAATGTATGGCCAATATTTATCATTAGAAAGAAAAAACTAATTATGCTTAGTGTATTAAGTTGGCAAGAAATGATTGGCATATTTTAAAATAATGTGATGATAACATACTTCATTTTTCTTGCGTCCTACATTTCATGTCGGTCAAAGAGAAAAAAAAAACAGAGAGAAGGGATCATGAAATAGAGAGGGAGATGAAGAAATCATAGTCATTGGATCATGAAAGTCATTAAAATAATACTTTTGGGCTGAATAATTTTTTTTTAAAAAACAGAGAGTGAAATGGGATAAAAACATCTCCAATCTCCCAATTCTCTCGTATAGGTCGGCTACAACAAGAATGAAAGAAGAGGGAGGAACCAATAGGCAGAGCAAATAGAGAAAAGAGAAAGAAAAGCTCAAAGGACAAGGGATTATAGGCTCTGCTCTTTCCTCCTCCTTGCTTCTCTTGGTGTGGTGTGTGTGGATTTCATTTTCTCTTACTCCGCTGGACGCACAAAACAGGGGAGAGGATTGGGATATTGAGTGGCTGAAACATAAAGGATGTTTGAAGAATATAATTAGGTTTTTCTAGGATGATTTCCTCCCCTTTCAGTTAGTGTACCTTTATGGGTCTTACTTTGATTGATGAGATATTTGGGCCTCGTTAATAAATACAAGTTGTTTGGTTAGTGATTTGAAACTAAGGAGTTTGTTCCCCATTTTTTGTTAATTCTATGCACACCAACTGTTTGACAAAATGGGTAACAAAGGGATTATATAATTAGAATGAGTTCTCAAGTGTAACTAACACAAAATTTATCGCTCAAACTATTAATTCTTTATGTTGAAACTTGGAAAAGATGAATCGGTTTCTTTGATGCTTTGAGAGAGTTATAGATGGAAAGGTAAATAGTGATGAAAACAAGTTCTGTGTATTGTGGAAAAATTGCAATAATAAGTAATAAAATTTGTCAATGTTATTATTATATGGTTGTTATTGCTGCAAAAGGCTGGAACACGAAAAAGATTTACTTGTAGCATATTTAAATTTCATATTCTGATTGTATGTAGTGATAAGTGATGAACAAAATTGTTCTGCCTTTTTGTAAGTAGTTTCACAAAAAAAAAAAAAAAGAGGTTGAGAGTTATGTTCAGATATGGCGTTGGAAAAGGAAGTTTAATTGAATGTGCATTTTACTGGAGTGTTTGTGGTTGCAAGAAAGGAAACTAGATGGGAAGAAGATTAGAATGAGAATCAAATTATTTAAAGAAAAGATTTTGCTAGAGAAGAAAAGGAAATTTGATCTTTATTGTGAGTGTAGATTTAAGCTGATAAATGTATGGGTATATATGTTATCTTAATTTTCACAGGTATTTATACAAGTGATGAGAAATGTTCAAATGCTGCATTTTGATTTTGTGGATTACAGTGTTTAGAAGAAAAGTGAGTAACAATAGAAGATTACTTAAAAATTTATCATTCAAATTGATTTATTTCATTAGTCTCTCTATATATAGAACATTTTGGAAAGGAAGTTGAAAATTTGGATTATGAATTCTTATAAATTTAACTTGGATCAAAGTTTTATGATTTCAAAGAAACAATTTCACATAAGATTAAGAATATTGTATCAAAAGAATAGACATAAAACACCAGTTATTCATAGCCTCCCGGCTGCACTAGTAATTTGTGGCCTCCGGGCTGCGCCAGTTATTCTAGCCTCCAACTGCGCCAGTTATTAGTGGCCTCTGGGCTGCGCCTATTTTTGTTTTGTGTTGGTTTTTCCGGTGAAACAAGATTCCAATAACATATATTTTGTATTAAGAGAAAAAAATTGATATTTAGTTAACAAAAATTTGTTTATTGATTTTCGAAAATAGTTTTTGGGAAGTCTTACTCTTAAAAATAATTATGTTTAATAACTTTAGAAAGGTTTATGAATGAATATAAACATGTCACTTTTTTTATCTATATTAATGAAATGGATTTTCGCTAACTGTAAACAGAAGAAAGTAAATGAAAAGGGCTTATGAAGTGAAGTCACTCTTTATTTTGTGCCGGTCACGTTCTAGTATTTTGGGGTGTGACAGTTTGAATCAATCCTAGAACAAATGCTTTAGCTATTCATGAATGGATTAAACCATGAAATACAAAGAAATACCATATCCAATTCATAAAAGTAGTAAAGAATTGAAGAAAACAAGAAAAGTCTACTACCGTAGGGCGAAAAACTCTTCCAATTTCTCTTTTCAACCTCCAATTTTGCAAACCCTAATTCTATAGTTGTGTGCAGCGATAACTCTAATCATTCCTATGGGTTCTAAGGTGAAAATGGGGCTGAATCTATCAATTTTCATGCCATAGGTATTTAAAAAGTGTAAACAAAACAATGTTGTACGTTTTTGGGATTTTCATCCAATGCCACAGCTCCATAAACAATTTTCAACTATTTTCTGCAATTGAACTCTAGCTTTCTCCACTCTTCTCCTTCAATATTCTTCTCCTTCCTAGCTTAGAATATCCATATGTACCTATCAAAATCATGCATACATGTGAGGGAAACATGCTAATCAAATTTTCTAATAAATTGTCGTATTTATCTCAAAAATAATTAAATTAAACTCATATGACAAAATTGCATAATCTTCTTTCAAAAGCTCTTAAAATGCCTTTAATTAGCATCGATGACTCCCCAAATATATTCTAAATATTCCCTAAATCAATGTTAAATGGGGAGTCATCAATAATTATGTTTGTGCACCTTGCGTAATATCTTGTTCCTAAATATGCACTTCTACCCTAAAAATAATAATGAAAATAAAGTTTTATGTATTGAAATTTTGATACTTTTAATATGTCATGCTAAATCTACTAAATTTATTTCAATGTATTAGTTTTAGATATTTGATCAATAATATTTAGAAGCATGTAAAAAAATTAGTTCTCTTATTTCAATTTTGTCTTTAATTTCTTTTAAATTTTGAATTTAGAAATTTTTTATATAGTTATATGAATGGGTCAATTTTAAGCATTGTCAGTCTCAAGTAAAGGTAGCTCTCTTCCTACTGATAGATTTAGAAAATTAAGTCTACAAATATCCTTTATCATATTTTAACATATATAAAAACTATATTTAATTAAATAAAACTTCTTGAAATAATCATCACTAGATTCATATTCATATATTAAAAAAATATAGAAAATAATTCTAATAAAATTATAAAAGCAAATAATTATTGAAATAGTGATATTCCAAAAAATATAACAATACATAATGTGGAGATGCATTCTTTTTTCTTTTTAAGCATTAGAGGTGGAAACATATTAGATAACATGTCAAAAACTTTCAGCCTGGCATGTTCTGTTATAGGTTGAGCGTATCGGAGGCTTGTTTGGCTTAATAGAGCATTAACTATTGAGGACTAAACTTACCTCCAGTACATTGAGTCCAGTTCAACCAGTTCCCAATCATCAAGTGCCACCACGTGCACTCTTGAATTACATAATCATTTAACATCATTTATCTCCCATTTCCCTCTCACCGGGCAGTAAGGAACTCCTTTCCATCTCTTCCAGCCGCTTACGGCTAAGCAGGTGCAAAGGCTATTATGAAGAAAGGATGATGAAGATCTCGTGTGCCACTTCTTTCTTTTGGTAGCTGATGGGAATTTGTTTACTTTCAATTAGTATGTTTCATTTAGTATAGGTGGCATAAAAAATTCATCTTATACTATAATCAATATGAAACAAAGACACCCTTAAGTTTTTCATCCATGCCTGATCAAATTCAAGGGAAAATGTTTTCTTCACTTGACATACACCTGCAAATGAGAAGGTTTCCATACTTCCTTTATTAAGCCTCCATTATTAAATAGTCGGAACTCAGAAGGGTAAAGGAGACGAGAAATTGTGGGAGGGGATGATTTGTTAATAGACAAAATTAATTTGTATATCGTCAATGTATGGAAACCAATTTATCATTACTACAGCATCAGAAGGTTGTGGCCTGCCTTGGAGATATTTAACGGCAATTAGGGTTACATAAATATTCACCTTGTGAGAATAGAGACAGTGGAGAGAAACGATGTCAAACGATGATGTGTAACGAGTCCACGTGGCACTTGTTGATTGGCTGGTTGGACTAGACATAATGAATTGGATCTAAGTTTTCTCCATTACCAAAGGACTAAACTTACCTCCAATACACTGAGTCCAGTTCAATTAGTTCCCAATCATCAAGCCACGTGCACATACACACTCCATTTCACTTGTTCATATTAGCTTTCATCTTGTTCATATGAGTTTTTCCCTTGTTCATATGACCATTTCACTTGTTTGTAATGTTAGAATCTTAAGTTTTGATGAAGATTGACCCATAGAAAACATAAGTGTAAGTTACCTTTGAATTAAACAAGTAAAATCTGATAAGTAACAGATCACCATTGCAAGAACAAAGATTTATTGCTAGATGAAAGAATCAACTATAACAGATGGAAACTTAGCAGAACTCTAAGTATAAATATCTCTATCGCTAAGTATATCTCTATAGCTAATAGACAGAGCCATAGCAAGTGAAGACTTAGAAATAACAAAGTTAATATCTATTGCTAAGTCTAGCATTATCGCTAAGAAAGATCCTATCACTAATAGCTCATTAAGAACATGGAAAAATAAAAGGAAGTATAAACAGCTGAACAATGAACCATGTCCTTGAGCTAATGGAATCAGCTAGCGATAACAGATTAAGCTATCGATAACAAAGTGCTTCAGATAATCATTCAGACAGCTAGTGGCTGAGAGAAAATGAGTTAAATAATAACGATAACATAGTTGCTAGCGCTAACATGATTATCTATCGAAAGTAGGATACCTGGAATTACCATTGATCAATAAAATAACTAAGTATCCTCTAGCTAATGAAAAAGCAAGTAACTAGCGATAATAAGATTAGCTATCGATAGAAGATTGTTCATAAAGATGACATAGCTAGTATACTGAACGTTGAACTAAAAGAATTTGCTAGCGATAATGTTTATATCTATCGATAGAGAATGCTTTTTAAATACCTTATATATTGTCTCTATCTCATTATGCTAACAGACTAAGCTTGCGAAAGCATCTTCTATGCATTACATGATTATTTAATCAGCTAACAGCTTAAAGTGCAGAACTCACTCTATGTAGTTAGCGATAGCAGATCAAGCTAGCGCTATTGAAAAAGCTACCAAAAAGTACAGTTCGTACAGATGCTCAGAACGCTAAGTCTATCTCTCTCCTAGTTCACCCTACGCAAGAAGTAGTTGAAGCTAGAGCAGAAAGTTAAGCCCGATGAAGAAACTGCATTTAATGCCAACGGCTAGAAGCTCTCAACGACTAAATTCAAACGGCTTCTTGAAGATTGAACGCTAGGGCAAAATCTGAGAAGAGATATAAATACAGAACTTGAGCATTTATTGAAAGACGACGAAAACCGAGAATATTCACGAACTTATTCATTGCTCTCTATATTTATTGTTTTAGAGATTTTATCTGTACTTAAGTGTTTATCACAATCAGTTCATTAAGTGAACATATTTATTGAAATCCTCTACTGTTTGAGGTTGTTCTGAAAGCTTGGTGCTTTAGAACAGGGATATTTCCTTACAAGTGGTAAGGGGGAGTGTTTAGAGTGATTCTAAAGCTCTGTAAAGGTTGACAGGTGAACATGTGTTGTAAAACCTGTGGTTAGTGGAACCCAACGAGGAGTTGGAGAACTGGACGTAGGCAGTGTTTGGCCGAACCAATATAAGAGTTTGTGTTGCTTTAATTGTTTGTAATTTTTAGGAAGCACAATTCACCCCCCTCTTATGCGATTGCCTCTTTCACTTGGTATCAGAGCGGGTCTTCTCTGTTTGATTCCAACGAATCTGAGAAGTAAAGATCATTATGGCATCGCTTGAAAATATTCTACCTGAAGGAAGCTCAATTAATAAACCTCCAGGCTTTGATGGGAAGCACTACACTTTCTGGAAACTAAAGATGAAAATCTACATCAAAGCAAATGGATACAAGCTTTGGAAGATTATTGAAGAATGAGATATTGTGCCTAAAGATCCCTTGGGCATTCCAAAGTCTGAAGATGAATTTACAGAAGAGGATATTGCTAATCTAGAGCTGAACAGTAAAGCAGTCCTCATGATCCAAAGCGCTCTCAGTCAAACTGAGTTCTTCAGAGTAAGCCATTTGGACACTGCAAAGGAAATGTAGGAAGCCCTGCAGATTGCCCATGAAGGAACTACTGGAGTAAAAGATAGACGTGTGGAAATGCTAGTTGAAGAGTTCCACAAATTTGAAATGGCTGAAGGAGAAAAGATAAGAGACCTAGAGATCAGATTCACTCATCTCATCAATAATCTTGCTGCTATAGGGAGGAAAATTACAGAAAAAGAGCAAGTCAACAAAATACTGAAAGTTCTGAAAGGAGACTGGCTCATGAAGGTCACTACTATACAAGAAATGCAAGGAGAATCAACTAAGTCCATCACTGCCTTGTTTGGCAGCCTTGCTGAATATGAGCCAATCCTGATAGCTCAAAGGGAAGCTCAAGGGAATTCCAAAAAGAAGTCACTTGCTCTTGCTGCTTCAGAGAAAGATGAAATTGATGATGATGATGAAGATCTTGATGAAGAGGACATAGCTCTTATGGCCAGAAAATTTAAAAAGTTCTTCAGAAGAAGAGAAAGATTCCAAAGAAGTGGTCCTAGCTTCAAAGACTCTCAGAAAGACAAAACACCTGTGTGTTTTGAATGCAAGAAGCCTAGTCACTTCAGAGCTGAGTGTCCCAGTCTTCAAAGATTAAAAGAGAAGGAGAAAAAGAAGACGTATGGAAAGAAGAAAGCTTATGTGTCATCCATCTGGGGTGATAGCTTTGATGAAGAAGCTAGCGATAGCGAGGATTGTGCCAACCTCTGCCTAGTTGCTCGAAAAGAGCAAAGTGATTCTGAGGTATCTGACTCTTAACCTTCTTATTCTGAACTTCAAAGTTTATATGATGAAATGCACATAGAATTAATGAAACTTGTTAAAGAAGTAGTCAGATTAAGAAGAGAAAACAAAGAACTTCAGAAAAACTCTTCTTCACAAAAAAATTCTTCTTCTCTATCGATAGAAGAGGAGCTATCGCAAGCTCCTAGAAAAGAACTTTCGATAGCTGAGCCTCTATCGATATTGACTCCTTCAACTTCTGAAAATTGCTCCAACTGTGAAAAATTATTGAAGGAAAAGGAAAAGCTTTCACATGTTTTAGAAAAATTTACAAAAGGCTCAGAAACTTTAAATGTGATTTTAAGCGACCAAAAAGTTTTTAGAGACAGAACTGGTATTGGCTATGAGCCTAAACAAAAGTTTTCAAAAAGATGGGTTGAACCCAAGGTGAAGTCATACATGAAATATTTTAGAAAATCTTCAGAAAATTCTTCACCATATAGCTTTTGCAATTATTGTAACAAGAAAGGTCATACACAGTCCATCTGCAATCACAGAAAATATGGCATTAGTAGCTCTTATAAGTGGGTTCCTAAAGGAACTCATGTGCCTAAGGGTTTCACAAACTTAGAGCACAAGACTAACCTTAAAGGACCCAAGAAAGTTTGGGTACCTAAATCTGTGTAGTTTGTGCAGATATGTCTTAAAGCATCCAGTAAAGGAAAATAGTATATTGATAGCGGATGCTCAAGGCATATGATAGGCGACAAGGACAAAATCAACAACCTGGTGATAAAGGATGGAGCCAAAGTTAGTTTTGGTGGAAATCAAAGTGGAAAAATCACTGGAGTGGGTGAAGTAAGTCTAGTCAAGGATGTTTACCTCGTGGATGGTCTCTGCCACAATTTGCTGAGTGTTAGCCAAAGCGCAGATCATAGTAACTGGGTAATTTTTGATTCAAATGAATCCTTATTGTTGATAAAAATGATTTAGATATAAACAAGTCTAGTCTGAAGTGTAAGATAAAAGTAAATAGAAATGGAAATTTATACACTCTAGATTTATGCCAACAACTTGAAGAAAAATGTTTTATATCAAATGATGAAAATTGTTGGTTATGGCATAAGAGATTAGCACATGTGAACTTTACTCAACTGGATAAGCTAGTTAAGAAGGAATTAGTCATAGGAATCCCTAGTTTTAAGACAAAGCATGATTTAATTTGTGAATCCTGTCAAAGAGGTAAGCAAACAAAGTCCTCTTTTAAAATCAAGAAGACAATCTCCACTAGTAGACCACTGGAACTAATTCATATGGATCTAGTTGGGCCAGCAAGAGTGAAAAGTCTAGGAGGAAGTCTATACACTCTTGTAGTTGTGGATGACTACTCAAAATTTACCTAGACTATGTTTCTTTCCTCTAAGCATGAAACTTTTGATGCTTTTTGTGTGCTTGTTAAGAAATTGCAGAATGAGAAAGGCACAAAGATTATAGCAATCAGGACTGATCATGGAGGAGAATTTGAGAATAAAGAGTTCATGGAGCTTTGTGATGAAAATGGAATTGAACACAATTTCTCTGCCCCTCGTACTCCTCAACAAAATGGTGTTGTAGAGAGAAAGAACAGAGTGCTCACTGAAATGGCAAGAAGCATGCTGAACGAGAAACAAGTGCCTCAAATATTTTTGGCAGATGCTATGAGCACAGCTTGCTACATTTCAAACAGAGCCTATATTAGGAAGGGGATGGAGAAGACTCCATATGAGCTCTACAAGGGGAGGAAGCCCAATATCAATCACCTGAAAATTTTCGGATCAAAATGCTACATTCACAACAATGGAAAGATAAATCTAGGTAAATTTGATCCTAAATCTGATATTGGCATATTCATAGGCTATTCAAATAGAAGTAAAGCATATAGAGTTTATAATAAAAGAAGTCAAACTGTTGAAGAGTCTGTGCATGTAGTATTTGATGAAACACCTCAAGAAAAACAACAATATGTTGATGAGGATGAAGATTTTTCAAAATTTTTGTAACAGCCTCTATCGATAGCACCTCAGCCATCGATAGCAAATCCTGATAACAATGCTGAAAATAATCAGGATAAATCTAAAGATGATCTAGATGAAGCTAATGAGCCTCAATCTTCCATTAGACATCTTAAAAATCATCCTCCTGAACAGATTATTGGAGAAATTTCAAAAGGAGTTAAAACAAGAAGGCAACTACAAAATGAAATGGAATTTTCTTGCTTTCTTTCTCAAATTGAACCAACTTGCATTGATGAAGCTCTTGCTGAATGTGACTGGATAGTTGCAATGCAGGAAGAACTTAATCAATTCAAAAGAAATCAAGTTTGGGATTTAGTACCTAGACCAAGAGATTATCCTATTATTGGTACTAAATGGGTTTTCAAAAACAAACTTGATGAAGTTGGACAAATTGTCAAAAACAAAGCCAGATTAGTTGCCAAAGGATATAACCAAGAAGAAGGTATTGATTATGAAGAAACTTTTGCTCCAGTCGCAAGACTTGAAGCAATAAGAATTCTTCTAGCTTTTGCATCCATAAAAAATATTAAACTTTATCAACTGGATGTTAAGAGTGATTTTCTTAATGGCTATATTAAGGAAGAAGTATATGTAGAGCAACCTCCTGTTTTTGAAGAAAAGTCTAAGCCTGACCATGTTTTCAAACTTAAAAAGGCTCTTTATGGTCTCAAACAAGATCCTAGAGCTTGGTATGAGAGACTTAGTACTTTTCTGCTTGATAAAGGATTTTTTAGAGGAAAATCAGATACTACATTATTTATCATGCATAAAAATAATCACATGCTCATAGTCCAAATTTATGTTGATGACATTATTTTTTGTGCAACTAATGAAAAACTCTGTGAAGATTTTGCTAAGACAATGCAGGGAGAGTTCGAAATGTCTATGATGGGAGAACTAACATTCTTCCTATGGCTGCAGATAAAGCAAAAGAAGGATGTCATCTTCATATCCCAAACCAAATATTGTAAAGAAATTCTCAACAAATTTGGGATGGATCTATCCAAAGAAGAGGACACTCCTATGAGTGCCTCTACCAAGTTAGATGCAGATGCACCAGGCAAAGCAGTAAATCAATCTCATTATAGAGGAATTATTGGTTCTTTACTTTATTTAACTGTTAGTAGACCTGACATTCAATTTAGTGTAGGTTTGTGCGCTAGATATCAAGCAAATCCTAAAGAATCTCACTTAACAAATGTAAAAAGGATTTTGCGTTATTTGCAAGGGACTCAAGAGCTTGGGCTGTGGTATCCCAAGGGAACTCAAGAGTACCTTCTTGCTTATACTGACTCTGACCATGCAGGTTATAAGACATATAGGAAAAGTACAAGTGGTCAATGTCAATTTCTTGGTGGCTGTTTAGTCACTTGGGCAAGCAAGAAGCAAAATTGTGTTTCTCTTTCATCCACAGAGGCCAAATACATCGCAACAGCAAGTTGTTGTACTCAAGTCTTATATCTTAAGCATCATTTAAGAGATCTGGGTTTGGAATTCCCAGAAGTGCCCATTCTATGTGACAACACCAGCACAATAAGCTTGGCCAAAAATCCAGTTTAGCATTCCAGAACCAAGCATATTGATGTAAGACATCACTTCTTGAGAGATCATATTCAGAAGAAGGATGTCAAGGTGGAATTATATCAACTCATCTGCAAATTGCTGATATATTCACCAAGCCTCTTGAGCCTGATCAATTTCTCTATATCAGAAGAGAGCTAGGAATGGTAAATCCAAATGAATTGTGAATATTTTATATAATTCTTGATTTATTCTATTGATTATTCATATGAATTACTACTAACTTAGGCATCGGAGTGCCAAATCTTAAGTTTTGTAGGATTGACCAATCGATAGTAAGTTCCACTATCGCTAGCATATGCAGAACAGAGCTAAGTTTGAGCTAAGATTGCCATCACTAGCCAAAAGCGTTATCGATAGCAAAGTCAGCTATCGATAGATGGAAGGAGTAAGTAGATTGAAATCTGTCACTTGCTCAACGTGGGATCATGCCTGCTAGCGATTGCAGCTCTTCCTAGCGATAGCAAGTCACTTAAAAGACTCAGAATGCGAAACGTCAAGCGAGTACTCATCATTTATGGTAATCTCTGAAACCTATAAAAGTAGGTCATTTGCATTTTGCATTCATTGTTCACTTAGATCGTCTCCTCATCTCCAAAATCTCTCTGAGAAATCGAGCCTCCCTTCTCTCAAAACCCTAAACCCCAAAAATGGCCAGAACCAAAATTCCAAAAATGAGTGATGTTAGGGCAACCTCTAGCGCGAAACCCTTGTCTCAATCCGCTAGTAAGAGGTCAAAAATCCAGAAATCTGTGTCATTCTCCAAAGAAGTGGTTGAATCAGGGTCCAAACGTCAAAAGCGAACTGTCTCTACTTTACCTTACTCAGAAGATCCCCTCGAAGCTCCAAGCGCCCTCTTCGCAAATCTAAAAACCCTAGATAGGGCTGTAGTTTTGGTGGATTTGTTCTTCTACAGAGAGCCTGAGGAGACCAAATAACTTGAGGACGACGAGGTGACTCCTGTCCAAGATTATGCTGTTGATTTTGGTGTCGGATCAAGGGTACTATTCGTCCAGGGTTCCAGTGGGATGTGATGGTGGATTAATTCGTTCTCAGCCAATAATGATGACAAAAAGGGGGAGAAGCAAAGGGAGATCTAACTGAATCATTCTCTGAAGCCACTCTCATTTGCATCATACATAAATTGCATATTTATCAGTATTATAGTTTGATAGTTTGTATTTTGGTATTTCCTTCTGCAAAAATGTACTCTGTTCTGAATATATTTATATCAGATGCTCTGTACAAGCATTACCATTATTCTAGTATGATATATGCTTATGCTGATATAAATGATTATGCTCTGAAAGTGTTTTAATGCATATATGCTTATGTTTTGTCATCATCAAAAAGGGGGAGAATGTTAGAATCTTAAGTTTTGATGAAGATTGACCCATAGAAAACATAAGTGTAAGTTACCTTTGAATTAAACAAGTAAAATCTGATAGGTAACAGATCACCATTGCAAGAATAAAGATTTATTGCTAGATGAAAGAATCAACTATAACAGATGGAAACTTAGCAGAACTCTAAGTATAAATATCTCTATCGCTAAGTATATCTCTATAGCTAATAGACAGAGCCATAGCAAGTGAAGACTTAGAAATAACAAAGTTAATATCTATTGATAAGTCTAGCATTATCGCTAAGAAAGATCCTATCGCTAATAGCTCATTAAGAACATGGAAAAATAAAAGGAAGTATAAACAGCTGAACAATGAACCATGTCCTTGAGCTAATGGAATCAGCTAGCGATAACAGATTAAGCTATCGATAACAAAGTGCTTCAGATAATCATTCAGACAGCTAGTGCCTGAGAGCAAATGAGTTAAATAATAACGATAACATAGTTGCTAGCGCTAACATGATTATCTATCGAAAATAGGATACCTGAAATTACCTTTGATCAATAAAATAACTAAGTATCCTCTAGCTAATGAAAAAGCAAGTAACTAGCGATAATAAGGTTAGCTATCGATAGAAGATTGTTCATAAAGATGGCATAGCTAGTATGCTGAACGTTGAACTAAAAGAATTTGCTAACGATAATGTTTATGTCTATCGATAGAGAATGCTTTTTAAATACCTTATATATTGTCTCTATCTCATTATGCTAACAGACTAAGCTTGCGAAAGCATCTTCTATGCATTACATGATTATTTGATCAGCTAACAGCTTAAAGTGTAGAACTCACTCTATGTAGTTAGCGATATTGAAAAAGCTACCAAAAAGTACAGTTCGTACAGATGCTCAGAACGCTAAGTCTATCTCTCTCCTAGTTCACCCTACGCAAGAAGTAGTTGAAGCTAGAGCAGAAAGTTAAGCCCGATGAAGAAACTGCATTTAATGCCAACGGCTAGAAGCTCTCAACGACTAAATTCAAACGGCTTCTTGAAGATTGAACGCTAGGGCAAAATCTGAGAAGAGATATAAATACAGAATTTGAGCATTTATTGAAAGACGACGAAAAACGAGAATATTCACGAACTTATTCATTGCTCTCTATATTTATTGTTTGAGATTTTATTTGTACTTAAGTGTTTATCACAATCAGTTCATTAAGTGAACATATTTATTGAAATCCTCTACTGTTTAAGGTTGTTCTGAAAGCTTGGTGCTTTAGAATAGGGATATTTCCTTACAAGTGGTAAGGGGGAGTGTTTAGAGTGATTCTAAAGCTCTGTAAAGGTTGACAGGTGAACCTGTGTTGTAAAACCTGTGGTTAGTGGAACCCAACGAGGAGTTGGAGAACTGGACGTAGGCAGTGTTTGGCCGAACCAGTATAAGAGTTTGTGTTGCTTTAATTGTTTGTAATTTTTAGGAAGCACAATTCACCCCCCTCTTGTGCGATTGCCGCTTTCAGTTCGTGATATGCTATATGTATGTAACTGAAACATATTGTATTAATTATATCAGGCCATTAACAAGTGAAATGGTCATATGAACAAGGGAGAAACTCATATAAACAGGGGAAAGCTCATATGAACAAGTTCCTTATGCCATCAGTAGAGTGTGCGTGAGAGAGAAAAAGATGAGAGAGAGTGTGTCAGAGGCATGTGAAGGGGAGGGAGTGTCAGAGGCCATGTGGGGTCAATGTGGTCTTTTATCCTCTCAATTTAATTTCAATTTGCCCCCACAAGACTCAAGTGATATTTCAGAATCTTTTGGCCTTACTTTTAAATTAATTGGCTACATGGCTCCTATATTGAAATTCTCCCTTTTAAAAATTTCTTGTAAAAAATTTAGAAAACCAATTATAATTTTTTCGTATTACAATGTTAAAGGATAAGAAATTAAACGTTAAAATTTGTATGAGAAACTAGTAGGCGCTTATCAGATTTAACATTTATCAACAATAATTTATTATTTTCTATTTAATAATTTTACCTCAACATCTAGGGGAGGGTAGTGGGCGAGTTGGACAACCCGAACCCCAACTCATAGTCCGTCCATTTAACATTAGACGGGTATGGGCGAGCCTCAACCAATTTAAGCTCGAATTAAATGGGTTGGGTTAAATGGGCAAGTTAAATGGGTCATGAGGAACCCATAAACTCTTGACCTATTTTTTCTATTATTGCAAATTTTCAAATTTCTGATTAAAGTTCAAAATACAAGCATCACATTCACCTATTAAAAGTGATAGCCATTGGATCCACAATTCCGCATCATGTTTACATCATAATTTGCACAAAAGAACTTAAATTTAGACAAATACCATAATAATATCTTTGATGTTCAAACTTCAAACTAAAATATTACAACCACAAGTTCAAAAGGATTAATATCATGCTTCCACTGAATCTTCATCAATCATCATCTTCTTCAGATTTACTTTAGGATAAGGATGAACCTACTACATATGCTAGATCTTCCTCTATAAAATAAATTAACAAAATCTGATTCAGTAATATGTAATAAATAGATAAAATAAAACACAATGAAAATGTTAATGCGACTACTTCTAATAACACTTCCGTTCTCATCAAAATTATCAATATCAAGGTCCTCATTGGTAAGAGTCTTGGATAGCCAATTTTTGACACAAATCAATGTCTTAGAAACTAAAAGAAATAAAAAAAAAATAAATGGGCGGGTACAGGTAACTCGAAGGTATGCTTGTAGCTCGCCCATTTAACTCTTAAATGGGTTGGGTTTGAACCCTCCTATTACGGGCCTTAATTGGGCGGGTCTTAAATGGATAAAACTGTAGGTAGCGGCGGGCCTAACGGGTTTCGGGTACTTTGCTCAACTTTATCAATATCTTTCTTTTAAAAAAATGGGGTCAAATGTAATTATCTTCATGCTATAGGGCCAAAATCCTTAAGCCAGTTACATCTCAACATCTCCTCACCATTCTCTTTCTCATGGTTATTTGGTAATTATACAAATGAATTTAATTACCATAGAGTCCCTAGGGACTTGAGAATTATTCTAACATTTCCTGGGTCATTGTGGTAGTTAAATTTTTCAATTGGGACTTGAGAGTGATTATCCCTTTTATAATCCAAAGGCGCAAATGAAACCTACTCTAAAGTTCCCATTCACGACTTCAAGGATCAGAGTCTTAAAAGGGTCAGCCCAAAAAGCTCAGATAGTGCAAATATCTCTGTTTTTGAAAGCTCTCAAATGGTCGGGTTCAGGGCTGGCCCAGCCTCGTTTAGTGCTTATATACTATTTTTTAATTTTTTTCCATATAAAAGATTAAAGTAATAAAATACTTATCATCAACACAAATATCAATTTTAAGTTGAAATACAAGCAACAAACAAACACTAAGAAATTATCAAATAATGATAAATATTGTCCATATTTTTAAATAAGGCACAAAAAGTATATTTTTATCTTTCATTAATTGTATTAATAAATATTTTCCATATTTTTAAATAAATCACTCACTAAGAAATTATTAAGCAATGATAAATATGAGGAATTAGGTATTATGGTTTTTTTACCTTTAATTAATTGTTTTATTTTATAATTATTATTTTTTTTAAAAAAAATATATATAACTGTCTTGCAAAGCTTTTTAAAGCCCTCAACTCTACCGTGTCGACCCGTTAAATCCAATTCCCTTACTAATCTTCTAAAATCAAACCTCGATCTTTCAAAGGCCAGGTTATAACCGACCCGTATTACCAGTTCCCATACTACCAAGTAACTTCAGCAGTGTCCCTTCACCACTTTCATTTTAACATTTTCGGTACCCTCCTGAGATATACCCCTAGTTGGAGCCTTCACACTTCTTCTCGGAGGATCGAAGATCGTTGGTCGTCGCAACTCACAAGTCACAACTAACCCACTTAGTTTGTAGAGAGTCCTTGAGGTGATTGGTTATTCACAAAGCGTATGGAAATGGATGTTAATATGTTATTGTTACTAATGTTTTTCTGAAGTGTTTTTAATTTTGTTAATCAATGCCAAGCAAAGCTTGATTTTTCTTCAATAAAAGCCCCAAACTAAGCTCAGGTCAAGCCAACTAAGTTTTTCGATTTAGAAAGGTTGACTAGCGAAGAGAAATTTTAAGAAAGTGAGCATATTGTACTTTATAATGAAGCTTTTATATGGCATCGGTAAGTACGTTTTCTGATTGAAAGTTCAAGTGATTCCTTGGGTTTTCCATGAAAGATTTCAGTAATTTAGATTAAATGAAAGAAGTTTCATTAATTTATGGTGTCAAATCAGAACTTGAAACTTGCTTACAGGATTGTATTATTGTTAACGCTGCATCTTCATTTATGCGTTTGGCTCATGATTTGTTCAGAGACAGTATATACAGGAAGAGATTAGGGGATTTGGTAATAACATCTCTGTCTATTTACTTACATGGCATCCCAATTAGCAACACATAGGCTGACTCTGCTAGACCACCTGTCAACTATCTGCATAATGCATGGGAGATACATTTTGTGCATTTCAATAAAGTGGTTTTGTTTTAATCTGTTCAATTACAGTGAAATTATGTTCAATGTTAGCAAGCAAATTCTGAAATTTATATACCTGTTTTTCAGGAAACCATAAAACTTTTGATATACATTCCAGTGGAGTTTTTGAAGAATAGATTCAACGGAGAGACGAAGTGATAAAGGAGGTTTCTTGGAACTGCTTTCCCTGAAAAGCTGAAGATAGTGTAAATTGGGGCAATTGGGATGTGTTCTCACGGGATATCAAGTGTTTTGGTGTCCCCCCACCTTGACATTACCCACCTCCTAGCATAATTTTTGACTCACTAGTAGCTTCCACCTTCACAGCCTTAGCTTCTTCAAATTCTTAGCTAGAGCTTGACCAAAAAAGAAAAGAAATTTTCTTGGCCTGAGCTACTGGATCTGCGCTGCATTTTTCTGCTCTGTTTCATTGACAAGGCTTGCCCCCTCATTCTTGCAATTTGAAGCTGAATTTGATAGCTCAATAGCAAAGAATTTGGAACACAAAAGACCAATCCTTTGTGGCATGATATTCAAATTATTTCTGCAACCTTGCAGCATTCATCTATGCATGTAATATTCAACACTTGCAGATTTTACTGCACTGGTGCAGCAATTTCATTGAATTCCTCGATAGCAAAGTACTCTCGCATTGGTCAAATTGAGAATGCTCGGAGGGTGTTTGATCAAATGCATGAAAGAAGCATTGCTTCTTGGAATGCCATCATTTCTGGGTACTTCCAGAACAATCGGCCTCATGAAGCCCAATTTTTATTTGAAAGGATGCCTGAAAGGAATACAATTTCTTGGAATGGTATGATTTCTGGATACGTCAGAAATGGGATGATTAATGAAGCAAGGAAAATGTTTAATATGATGCCTGAGCGAAATGTTGTTTCGTGGACTGCAATGGTTAGGGGCTATGTGCAGCAGGGCATGATTGTAGAGGCAGAATCACTTTTCTGGCAAATGCCTGAAAAGAACGTGGTCTCATGGACAGTAATGTTGGGCGGATTGCTACAAGAAGGTCGGCTTGAGGATGCACGCAGGTTATTTGATACCATGCCTGTAAAAGATGTAGTGGCCAGGACTAATATGATTGGAGGATATTGTGAACAAGGCTGTTTGGCTGAAGCTCGCCAACTGTTTGATGAAATGCCAAAAAGGAATATCATTACTTGGACAACAATGATTTCAGGATATGCACGTTATCAGCAGGTGGACATTGCTAGGAAGCTCTTTGAAGTGATGCCTGAGAAAAATGAGGTGTCTTGGACAGCGATGCTAATGGGTTACACTCACTGTGGGCGGATTGAAGAGGCTTCAGAGCTTTTTGATGCTATGCCATTGAAATCAGTTGTTGCTTGTAATGAAATGATCATGGGTTTGGGTCTTAGTGGGGAGATAGCCAAAGCAAGACAGGCTTTTGATCATATGAAGGAGAGGGATGATGGAACATGGAGTGCTATAATTAAAGTGTACGAGCGAAAAGGACTTGAGTTGGAAGCCCTATACATGTTTAAACGGATGCAAAGAGAAGGGTTTGGGCTGAGCTTCCCCTCTTTGATCAGTATTCTTTCTGTTTGTGCAAGTCTTGCTAGTCTTGATTATGGTAGAGAGGTTCATGCTCAGTTGGTTAAATCCCGATTTGATCACGATTTATATGTTGCCTCAGTTTTGATTACAATGTATGTTAAATGTGGTGATCTTGTGAAAGCAAACCTGGTTTTCAAAATGTTTACTTTTAAGGATGTTGTGATGTGGAACTCTATGATCACAGGTTATGCGCAGCATGGTTTGGGACAAGAAGCTTTAAATGTTTTCCATGAAATGTGTTCCTCTGGAGTTTCACCGGATAATGTAACCTTTGTTGGAGTTCTTTCAGCTTGTGGTTATAGTGGAAAGGTGAAACAAGGGCTTGAGTTTTTTGAAACAATGAAAAACAAATATCAAGTGGAACCAGGAATAGAACACTATGCTTGTATGGTTGATTTACTTGGTAGAGCAGGCAAGGTAAATGATGCAATGAAGCTAATAGAAAGCATGCCAATGGAAGCAGATGCCATCATATGGGGTGCATTGCTTGGTGCATGCAGAATCCATATGGATACTGATGTGGCTGAAGTTGCAGCGCAGAAACTAACAGAGCTTGAACCTAAAAATTCTGGGCCTTATATCTTGCTTTCAAATCTCTATGCATCCAGAGGAAGGTGGGAGCATGTTGAAAACTTAAGGAAAAGAATAAGAGCTAACAATGTGAGCAAATCACCTGGCTGTAGTTGGATTGAGGTGGAGAAGAAGGTGCATATGTTCACTGGGGGAGAGAGTAAAGGCCATCCTGAGCAGCATTCTATTATGAAATTGTTGGAAAAGTTAGGTGGATTGATAATGGAAGCTGGCTACTGTCCTGATGGTAGCTTTGTGCTTCATGATGTGGATGAGGAAGAGAAGACTCATAGCTTAGGTTATCATAGTGAAAAATTGGCCGTAGCATATGGACTTCTAAAAGTGCCTCAAGGGATGCGGATTAGAGTAATGAAAAATTTAAGGGTTTGTGGTGATTGCCATTCTGCAATCAAATTAATAGCAAAAGTAACTGGAAGGGAGATTATATTGAGGGATGCTAATAGATTTCATCACTTCAAGGATGGTTATTGTTCTTGTAAAGACTATTGGTGATTGCTGGAAAGTAGCAAAATACGTATAGGCAAGCATACGTGGGAATCCAATGAGAATCTCTTATGACCTTGTCCTTTTTATTCTGCAAGTGAAGTGTGGACCAAATTTATACATACCCTATAGTTTGGGAGCTGTTACATACCCTATAGTTTGGGAGCTGTTGTAATGGGTTTGCAACTTTCAAGGTTCTTGATTGGGAAGGTGATGGATGCTGTTGTGAATCAGTATATCTTCAAATTCTATTTGACCTTAGCCATGGCTTCATTTCGGCTCCACTGACAATTTTTGCTCCACTTATAGCGTCCCCCATCCTGGCTGCATGTTGCTTTCTTTTTCTTTTCCTCCATTTTTCATGTTTCAAAATTTAAAACAAACTATTCTTTTCATTACTCCCTCCTATATTTGTTTTAAATTTCTAAATTTGAAATACAAAATGGGTTAGAACTTATCTTCTCTCTCTTGCTTCTCATTTTTCTTTCCCAATCACTCACCTCACTTGCGAATTGCGATACCATAGGCTTTCTCTCATCTTTCCTTTATAAAAAGGTGTCACCCCTCATTTCCCCTCATCGAAGCTGTTGATTATTTAGGTCAGAAACTGTCCGATATTTTATTCATGATCAGAAGCTGGAATTATATAATACAAGGCTACTCAATCTCTCCATGATAGGTGGGATTTGAGTGATACATAAAATTAAAAACTGATTCTTTCTTGATCCTAATCTAGCAATTAATTCTCCAATCAATCATATAATTTCCTAATTGCTAATTACAGAATATTTACATTAATTACCACACTCCCCCTCAAGTTGGATCATAGATATTAATCATATCCAACTTGCTTACAAATCTTTGGAATATATCTTCAGGTAGTCCTTTTGTGAGAATGTCTGCCAATTGTAATTGAGTGGGCATATAAAACAAACATATAGTTCCTTCTTCCACTTTTTCTCTAATAAAATGGCAATCAACCTCCACATGCTTGCTTCGGCTGTGTTGTACAGGATTTATTGCCATGTTTAAAGCAGCTTTATTGTCACAATAAAATTTTATTGGTGAACTGATTTCAACTTGAGCTTCCTCGGTTAGTCTCTTCAACCATAGCCCTTCCATAATTCCTTGTGCCAAGGCTCTTAGCTCTGACTCTGCACTACTTTTGGACACAACTCTCTGTTTTTGACTTTGCCAAGTCACTAAATTGCCCCAAACAAAGGTGCAATATCCAGATGTTGATCTGCTGTCTTTTTGATCACCAGCCCAGTCAGCATCTGTATAAATCTCCACTGTCCTCTGATCATTCTTCCTGAAAAAAAGCCCCTTACCAGGAGTTCCTTTTAAATATCTAATAATTTTATAGGCTGCATCCATGTGCTTCTTCTTTGGAGAGTGCATATGTTGACTTGCAACACTTACTGCGAAAGCAATGTCAGGACGAGTGTGTGACAAATAAATTAGTCTTCCTACCAGTCTTTGGTACTGACCTTTATCTGCAGGAGCTTCATCTTTTTCTTGTTTCTTCTTCTGTGCTGCCTCTTTTTCTGTCTTTGCTGATTTATCTGGTTTCCGGACCGTCTTCTTGGTATTAATAGGTACTTTACTAGGTTTACACCCGAGCATACCTGTTTCTTTAAGTAAATCCAGAACATACTTCCTTTGTGAGACATATATACCTTCACGTGACCGAGCAATCTCCATTCCTAAGAAGTACTTCAGATTTCCCAGATCTTTAACTTCGAATTCTCTATTCAAAGCATTCTTGATTCGGCTTATCTCCTTGACATCATTACCTGTGAGAATGATGTCATCTACATAGACTATTAGAATTGTAATAGATGCTCCATTTCTTTGGACAAACATAGTGTGATCCGATAGGCTTTGTCTGTATCCTTCGGACTTGATCACAGTGGAGAACCGATCAAACCATGCACGAGGGGATTGTTTCAAGCCATATATAGACTTATTCAGTTTGCACACTTGGTGACTTCTTCCATTGTCAAAACCTGGTGGGAGAGTCATATAAACTTCTTCCTGTAGCTTACCATTGAGAAACGCATTCTTGATGTCAAGTTGTTGAAGAGACCAATCAAGATTAGCTGCAATTGAAAGAAGAACTCTCACAGTATTTAGTTTTGCAACAGGTGCAAACGTTTCATTATAATCAATCCCATATGTCTGGGTAAATCCTTTTGCAACTAGACGTGCCTTGTATTTGTTCAGAGTTCCATCAGCATTGAATTTTGGGGTAAACACCCACTTGCAACCTACTGGTTTAATTCCTTTCGGTAAGTCAACAATATCCCAAGTATTATTTACCTCCAGGGCTCTCATTTCCTCTAAAACAGCATTCTTCCATTCAGGAGCTTCAAAAGCTTCATAGATGTTGTTAGGAATCTCTATATCATCAAGACTTGTAACAAAGTTGTAATGATTTTGTGAGAGAGCAGAATAGGAGACATACTTTTGTATTGGATGCATGGTACAAGAACGTGTTGGTTTCCTTTGAGCAATAGGTTTGTCCAACTCATTAGTATCTATCTCCTGGGAACTTTCCACAGAATTATCACGATCAGGAATCTCATCAGGTGTGAGGATAGGCGCAGCTTCAGGTATGTAGGACTTCTTTATCTGTTTGTTTCTCCGCATGTAAACTCCATGTTCTGTAAATCTTTTCCTTGTGGGCTCATCTCCCCCTGTATTAGGCAACAAAGATAAGGATGGATCTGATTTGGTGAGAATGGGAACAGGTGGTGGTATAGGTTCTGGAACTAAGATTGGAGTCTGAGATTCAAAGTTACAATTCTCCCCCTGAAACGAAGACGGTGAATAATAGGATTGTGACTCAACAAAGGTAACATCTCGACTAACAAAGAGATGTTTGGACATCGGGTCAAAGCACCTATAACCTTTTTGAAAATTAGAATAACCAAGAAAGACACATTTGACAGCTCGCGGGTCAAATTTAGAGCTTTGATGATGGAGGTGAACAAATGCCGAGCATCCAAACACACGTAATGGGAGAGATTGGTCAAGATGAGATACATCATGAGTTTCTCGTAATTTCTCAAAAGGAGTAGTATATGACAGAATTCTACTTGGACTCCGGTTAATTAAGTGAGTAGCAGTAAGAATAGCGTCTCCCCAAAAATATTTTGGAACATTGGATGTGTATAAAAGGGCTCTTGCAACCTCTAGAAGATGTTTATTTTTGCGTTCGGCAACACCATTTTGCTGGGGGCTATTAGGACAACTACTTTTATGAACAATACCTTTGTCTTTTAGGAACTGACCTAGAGATTGATTAAAAAATTCAGTGCCATTGTCATAATGGAAAATTTGAATGGAGCTATTGAATTGTGTTAACACATACTCATAGAATTCTTTGAATACACGTGATACATCAGATTTTTCTTTTAAAAGATAAACCCAACACATTCGAGTGTGATCGTCTATGAAAGTGACAAAATATTTGCAATGTGTTCGATTTGGAATACGAGAAGGACCCCAAACATCGCTATGAATGATAGAAAAAGGACGCGAGGATTTGTAAATAGATGGAGGAAAAGGAGTGCGATGATGCTTTGCTATTTCACAAACGTCACAATGAAGATTGACAGATTTATTTAAGAAAAGGTGAGGAAACAACTTTTTCAAATATGGAAAGCTAGGATGACCCATCCTTTGATGCCACAAAACAATGTCATTCTCTTCAGGAGATGAGACAAAACTTTTTATTCACGAACACAGAGCATTTGCAGTAGAAACATCCAGATAATAAAGCCCATCATACTCCTCAGCAGTGCCAATCCTCTTCCCCGATGAGAGATCCTGAAAATAACAATGAGTGGAAAAGAAATGAGCCGAGCAATTTGCTTGTCTAGTTAGTTTACTAATGGACAAAAGGCTACAAGCTAGATGAGGAACATGAAGGACTGATTCAAGATGTAAAGAATCAGTTAAATGTATAGTTCCTGTGCCGGCAATTGAGGATGATGAACCATTTGCAGTTTTAATTTTATCCTTTCCTGATAAGGGCAGATAAGAGACAAACATTCTTGCATCGGATGTCATATGATCCGAAGCCCCAGTATCAACAACCCATTTAGAAGACAAAAATGAGGCATTTAAGGCAGCAGAAAATATACCTTTGTGGGCTATAGCAGCAGAGCCAACAGATTTGTGCTGAGTTTGCATTACCTTGAGTAAATCAATTAAATGAGTGATCTGTTCAGTACTAATAGCAGGCATGGTTTCTGGCTGTGAAGAAGACTGATTTAACTCCTGAGATGCTTGATTTGCTCTTGGTTTACCCTTGCGAGGTTTCCAATCAGCCGGCTTTCCATAAATATCCCAGCACTTATCACGACTATGACCAATTTTCTTGCAATGATCACACACTGGTCTATTCTTGGATGTAGAAGGATTAGTTACAGCAGCATTATTACTTATAAAAGCAGAGGATTCAGAGGATACAGCAGGTGTTATAGGTGCAGGGGACATTACACTATGTGATGATTCTTCTCTTTTTACCTCAGCATATACTTCACGCACAGAAGGTAATGGAGAATGACTCAAAATTCTACTACGTACCTCTTTGAATTCTGGATTTAGGCCAGCAAGGAAAAGGAGGACCCTTTCAACTTCAATACTCTTTTTGTGCCTCGCTGCATCTGTTGCTGAGTTCCACTTCTCTTCAGCAAGAAGGTCTAATTCTTGCCAAAGACCAACGAGTTCAAGATAGTAATCAGTGACACTTCGTGCTCCTTGAGATGACTTCCAAATCTTCCTACGAACATCATAGACTAATGACAAGTCTTTTGAATCAGTGTAGGATTGGCGGACAGCCTCCCAGATTTCATGTGCAGATGGCAAATACATGAAGCTTCGTTTTAGTTGGGGAATCATTGAATTCACGAGCCATGAGGAGACAAGAGCATTATCAATGACCCATTGCTTCATTTCGGCTGATTGGGAATCTGATGGAGCTTTTGTTTCACCATTTAGAATGTCCAGTTTGCCTCGGCCAGCTACTGCAAGACGCATCGCTTGTGCCCAATCCCAATAATTTGTGGAGTTGAGCTTGTCGGACACGATGGAACTCTCGAATCCAGAGATCGACCCGAAGGGACCTCCGGATTGCTGGGTAGATTTGCTCGAGGACCCATCCTTGGGAGTCTCCATCGATGTGAGGAGAAGAAACCCCTGGGTCTACCCGAAGAATTTTATCGGACAGGAACAGAGAAAAAAAACGCGACTCGGGCTAGAGAGGAACGCTGTGCTCTGATACCATGTTGATTATTTAGGTCAGAAACTGTCCGATATTTTATTCATGATCAGAAGCTGGAATTATATAATACAAGGCTACTCAATCTCTCCATGATAGGTGGGATTTGAGTGATACATAAAATTAAAAACTGATTCTTTCTTGATCCTAATCTAGCAATTAATTCTCCAATCAATCATATAATTTCCTAATTGCTAATTACAGAATATTTACATTAATTACCACAAAAGCATCCAAGGGTTTCCATAATCAGTTGTGATATAAATGATTCCTTTTTATTTTTTATTTTTATTTTTTTTTATTTTTTTCCCCTTAAGTTGTTAATTTGAATGGGAAAATTCAGGGAAGGAAAAGAAAAAACTTTCTGGAACCCCATGCTTGTTGAAATCAACTTTCATTTTGTCCCCCAGTGAAGTGATGCATTTGCTCTTGCTGTTGTTTGTTGACATTGTTGCTGTGGAAGTATTTTGCACTAAACCTTCTATCTTTCTTTGGCTTGAAAAGGTGGGGTTTATTAGTCTGGCCGCTAATTTCACTCCTGTCCTCTGTCCTCTACACTATGTGTGGGACTGTTGGCATGTTCAGATCTTCTTCTTTCTTCTGCTGCATTGTTGTGTGTGGTATGTCAAAGCTTCTTCAGTTTCCCTTGTTTGCAGCAAGATGTTTGATAGTAGGTGGGGCTGAACCTTTTTGTGTGGCAGTTGCCAGGTGTGGGAAAAATAGAGGATCTAGAACTTCGATTTTAAAGGTAAAGAGTTGAAGATTTCTTTTACTTTTCATCCATCCATTCTCTTTTCTTTTATCTTCCCCTTCTCGAATGTTTAGCATTCATTTTCATTGTTTTAGGATTTTATCTTTTGGTTGCAGGTCGAAAGGTTTTCATGCCTTTTTCATGTTAAAATTAACATCTTTGTTTGTGTTTTCTTGAATTAGTTTACATTTTGTGATTGATTAGCTTTTTGAAGGTTTCCACCTTTGTTATTTTTGGGTTATTAGAATATTTTTAACATTTGTTATCTGTTCTATTTTGTTTTTAGATAACATATTGTGATGATCATATATACATTGCTTTTTTATTTTTGTTTCCTCTTTCCTTTTTAATGTCTTGGGGATTTGTTATGAATTTTCTTTCCTGATGTTATTCAGAATTTGATTGAAAAATGCTGTGGACATCATACAGGCAGAGTACTGTTCATTGATGTGAATTTGCTTGCAAATGAATCTTTCCTGAAACAAATAGACCTTGATGATAATGATTAGGATATTGGATATGATGGATATTTTGTCGTTAGGTTGTGGAGCCTAGCGTTTGAATATGTGCGCTTTCTTGTGTTTAAACTTAAGTCAAGCATAACACTGATGGATGGGTTGATTATGTTGGTACATATTTGTTGGTATATTTATTCCTCAAGTGGATTCCCTTATTTATATTGAACTATACTTTGTTGTTAATTCGGTAGTTTGCTTCAGACTGGGGTGATTTTTTTGTTTTAATACATAAACATATTGTTTATAGATGTATTTTGATGTATTAGTTAGTTGTTGATGCATGATTTGTATTGTATAGGATAAATTGTGAGCAACTCTAAGGGGGGTGATATTATGGTGTTTGTTCCATGGGCTGCAAAAGAATGTCAATATAGGAGTTTAGGGCCTAAAGGGGTTGTTAGAGAAATTGAAAAATTTTACTAGGAACTTCTTATGGTGTCAAGGTGAAAATGCATTTAGTTGCTTGGGATAAGATTTTGCAAAATAAGAAGGCATGAGGATTGGGCATCAAAACTTAGAAACCCAAAATAACACTTTCATTATGAAGTTGTGTTGGGGTGTCATAACCAAATCTGAAGCTTTGTGGGTTCAATGTCTTCGTGCAAAATATGAGTATGGTCATAACCATGGTAATTAAACCCGAACCGGCAACTAGCGCGGTCGAGGTAGAGGGTCAGAGGGTCTGTTCATAACCAATCCGTGAGTCAACCCGGTGAAGCATAAAATATTAATTGAAAAATAATCCAAGTAACAATAATTTCCAAAAATCCAAACAATAACTTCACTTATTATCTTGAATCATTAACAAAAAAATCATCGAAGTATCAACATTGTTTACAAATTCTTTGACAAAATGACATCATCATATCATATCATACTACCATCCAATGACACAAAATGGTTAGTAACAAATTAGTACCCAGTACTAACTATTTATTATATCAAAATAGGTATACGATAACAAACTTTTTCACCTTTAACCCTATCATCACTACACTAACGAAAAACATGGCAAAGGCAAGGGAACCGACGAGCACGACGACCACAAACATCGGTGATAGACACGAAGAACACAGAGGGTTTCATTTTTCTAGAGAGATTTTGAATGGAGTGAGGGAGAAGAATCAACAAGAATGAGGAAAGGGAATATAATAATGAAATTAACATTAAAAAAAAAGTAAACGACTGCATTCAGGCTTTTTTGGGGGAGAGGGAATCGGACCGTGTTAACCCACTGATCCGCCGGGTCACCCTGGGTCAGAACAGGTTTCCCGGGTTTTGACCGGGTCGCCTCACCCCCGGGTTGGTTGTCAACCCGGCCCGGTCTGGCACCCGAGTCGGCGAGTCCCGGGCCGGGCCGGGTTTGATAACAATGGTCATAACAGTATACCTGTGGTTACAAGGAGAAGACATAATTCACTGACATGGAAAGCTATCACAGAGGTGTGGGAGGAATGTTTAAAACGAGTGGGGGAAAAGTGAACAATGTCAATACAACGAAGTTCTGGTGGGATTTTTTTTTGAGTGAAAGGGAAATATATTAAATCAAAATAAGGCTATATAGAGTCATTGTGAGCTTTGCATTACAATATTCGCTTCAGTAGGCAAAAGCTCTTCCGTGTGTTCCTAGCTATTGCTCTAATGAGCGCTAGTATGCCATCAACAGAATAATTTTCCTGCCTAAAAATTCTGTTGTTCCTAATTTCCCAAAGTTTCCAAAGGGTAATACAAACTCCCACTTTCCAAGAGACTCTGGTGGGATTTTTTGACTCCTTTAGAAAGACCTATTATACAGTATGCTGTATACCACCCAGAAAGAATTAAGTGTGTGGTGATTTGGTGCGAGATGCAACTGGGAGCTAGTGCATGGGCTTTCAGAAAAATCTGGGAGTATATCCAATTACTGTGGCTGAGATACTGCAATTAAGACAGGTCTTGAGGTGTGTAATATTGTCAAAATCAGAGACATTCAAATCTTCTCTGATTCATTGGAGGCTATTCATACACTCCTTCAAGATAGTGGAATACAGCATCCATATCCCAAGGAAATTGAAGACACGAGGCAGCTCATTTATGGGGAGTGGAATGTGACTATACATCATGCCAACTGAGATGTCATTGAGTGTGCCAATTCTTTGGCTAAAGCAGTTCATGGTGAGGAGACTCAATTTATTTTGTTACCAGAAATACATAGCTGTTGCTGACGCAGGTTTGTGATAGATAAACAAGCATCTTATCAAGGAAATAGTCTACATATAAAAAGTTTTTATTAGTTGTACTTTCAAGCTTAAGCTTGCAGCATGTTTTAAAAAACAAATATAGGAGTTTAGGAGCATTATAATCTGTCTTTTTTTTTTAATTGTATACTTTGATCAAGTCATTTGATCTGAGAGTATATAATAAGTGTTTATGTAATTTGACAAGTGCAGTATTGTAAGAACATGATGGCAATGAGTTTGTAAATGTTGTGGCATTGAATGAAATAGCTTTTCTCTTAAATTATTATGTGCCTTCAAACTTTTACTTTTGACAAATATAAGCTTTGATATCAACTACTCCTTTTCCTATTTGATTTAACTGGTGGGTATGAACCAATTATATGGAGGTCAATCCAAAGAACCGGTGAGTTGGTATTCAGTAAGGTGTGAATGGGTTATGGTTTCGGGAAATGTGTTATGACTTAGCACTTTATCCCTCATTTCGTACATTTTGAATCTTTTAATTGTGGGTTTCAATTATTCTCAGTTTATAAAATATATCCACTACCATTCATCAAGGAGATTCATTGGAGGAAGGGACAGCGATGATTTTCTGCACTCTTGCCTCAGAATGTGGTGTAAATTCATCCTCCATATTTGGTGCTTCATCAATGGTCATTACCCTTGGTGTTGATTGTACTGTGTTATTTGCTAATATATATCATTTTGCTTATTCATGAAAAACAGTGCATTTTGTTTCTAAATCCTTTTCCACTTGTGCAGTATTTGAAAATGCCTGTTAGTTTATGCTTTTGATTTCTTTTTATCATTCTTTATACCATTCTTCGATTATGATATTTATCATTATTCATGTCCTGTCCAAGAGTGTCAGAGGTCTTGAATTCTTTGGCAACAATAAATTTTCTCAAAGGTCTAACATAAGAGAGCCATAATCACTGTCATCCTGTTTTATTGTCGTCATTTATCTTTGCATCTGAGTTCACACATTTGTTGTATTGGCTCTATGCACATATTTTGTTATTAGCTTCTGATGAATGAGAGTTCTGCTTATCAGTAAGATTTTATATTGTTACATGTTTGTGCAATCTCTTTCAGCCTTTTCTTTTCTACAAAATCTTGGTTCACCCAAAAATCTGGCAATTTTCTGATAACCAAACTCATTGGCCTTTACTGTTGGATAAAAAACACTGGTTTTTAAAAGCTAACATTGGACCTCTCTATAAGTGGTTTCATGGGTAGGCAAGGTTTGGTGGGATAAATTATGCAGCTTTTTGGTATGGTAGATAAATAATATTGGACCTGTCTAAACAAGGTTTGGTGGGATAAATTACGCAGCTTTTTGGTATGGTAGATAAAGGATCTCTTACATGGGAAATTTTGAAAACGCAATGATCCTTACTCATTGAAAGACATAATTTCGTTTAAGTGACAATTCACTGTAAAAGCGAGCCTTTATGGTTTCTTAAAAAAAATTTATTATCTTTGCGATAACTTTAATTTTTATGAATTTTCTAAATTAATTAAGAAGTCTGCAACAGGCTGATTAATCTATACTTGCAAGATGGGTTTATTTTTTTTATTGGATTACATTGGCAAGCTTCCGCTTGATACAATTTAGAGTACTAGGACCTTGTCCTAATCATCCCTGCACCGTTTTGCATTTCCTCCTGGTACCAGTTTGAGCATCCAACTGGTGGTCGTGGTATCAAAACAGTTTTCAAAGCCTCCTTGGTGAGTTGTCCGAGCTAGGAAATCGGCACACCTGATAATGCCTCTTGCCACGTGTCTCATTTGGATATCTCCCTCTTGAAACAATTTATCTCTTGTGTCTGCAACCCCGCTATACAAGGGGTGGTCCAAGTCACAGCCTCTCATAAGTAGGTTGAACGCATCCAAGGAGTCAGAGCATATGATAATTTGCTCGAACCCAAGTCTCTGTCCCACTTCAATCCCTTCCCGGATTGCTAACAATTCTGTCTCAGTGACCGAGCCTAGTCCCAAATTTTTCTGGAATCCCATGATCCATTCTCCTGTTTGATCCCTGATAACCCCTCTGCAAGCAGCTTGTTGCTCATGCCACACCGATCCATCAACATCTATTCTCACATAACCCTCACGTGGCGGTGTCCAACTAGTCTCCGTGCTCTCCCTAATCCGGTATATCTTGTGTTGGTACTGGTTCTTGGCCACACTTTCCATTATGTTGTATAAACACCTGTGTTTAAGTTCTCTGCTTGTAGAAGTTTGACCTTCGAAGACGAGCCTGCATCTGGACGTCCACAAACCCCAGCATATTAAACTGAATACTTTGGTCCATTCTTCGCCCTGAAATTTGCCACGTCCCGGTTTGCATTTAGCATTCCAATCCAGCCATACCTGCAAGTTACCAGCAAAAAATCTAGAACGAAAGTTAGGAGATAAAATTTGCAACCACAAATCTTTAGCTCGCTCACAATCTCTCAATATGTGTATCATACTCTCCTCTCTCTGGCATTGGAAAGGACACTCACTCCCAGTGTTTAGCCCTCTTTTAGCTCTTAGTGAGTTGGTAACTAGTCTCTCATGAGAAACTTGCCACATGAAGTACTTTACTTTCTCAGGAATGTTCCATTTCCACAATACATCCCATATTCAAGGATTTAAGCTGGTACTTGACCTTCTGATAAAATCATATGCTGACTTAACAGTGAACGCTCCGTCTTTTGCCAGTCTCCATACAAAGACATCTCCCTCACTACTGTTTGGTGGCCTTGTCTGTGTTAAGATGGAGATGATTTGTTATGGTAGGATACCAAACCATCTCGCTACATTCCATCCCCAGTAGGTAGCACATAGTCACTAACCATTTCATTTGTATCCAGTTGGTTGTTGCTCTCGACATGTGTAATAAGTTGATCATCTAATAGAAGCCACCGATCCCACCAGAATTTTGTATTCCTTCCACTCTTGACTTTCCTTCCCACCCCTTAAAGGAATCTTTCCCATATTGTAACAATACTCAGCCATATTCGTGATGATGTTCCTTTCTTTTGAACACAAGGGACTTCTGTCTCACCACATTTATACTTCGACTTCAAACACCTAACCCATAGTCCTTTCTTCTTTGTCAACAACCCCCAACAAAGCTTCATAATAAATGCCTCATTCTATGATGATAATTGTTTAAATCCCAATCCTCCTTCCCTTTTCTTCATGGTGATCTTGTCCCAAGCAATTAGATGCATTTTCCTTTTGTTCTCATCTTGACTCCATAAGAACTCTCTGCTGATCTTATTTATTTCATTCACTGTGGCTTTTGGAATTAGGAGAGATTGCATTTGGTAACTTGGAATTGCTGCTAGTACCGACTTAATAAGGACTTCTCTTCCTACCATGCTAAGATACCTGCTTTACCATGAGGATAGCCTTTTCTTAGTCTTCTGCACTAGGTACTTGAATGTAGCCTTAGTTACCCTTTTGTGGATTATTGGAACTCCCAGGTACTTTCTGTTAGAATCTTAAGTTTTGATGAAGACTAACCCCAATAGATAACATAAGTAAATAGAGTGTAAGTTACCTTTAAATTTAACAAGTAAAATCTGATAGGTAACAGATCACTATCGCTAGAGCTAGAGCCTATCGATAATAGACAAAGAGCCATAGCAAATGAAGACTTAGAAATAACAAAGTTAATATCTATCGCTAAGAAATATCCTATCGCTAGAAGTTCATTGAGAACATGGATAAATGAAAGAAAGAACATCTAGCAGAAAAATAAACCAAGTCCTTGAGCTAATGGAATCAGCTAGCGATAACAAGTTAAGCTATCGATAACAGAGTACTTCAGATAATAGACATTCAGATAGCTAGTGCCTGAGAGCAAATGAGTTAACTAGCGATAACATAATTGCTAGCGCTAACATGTTTAGCTATCGATAACAGGATACCTGGAATTACTTTGAATATTCATATAACTCAGTATCCTTAAGCTAATGAGCAATCAAGTAACTCGCGATAATGGGATTAGTTACTGATAGAAGAATACTTATTGAAATGATATAGCTAGTACGCTGAACGTTGAACTAAAAGAATATGCTAGCGATAATGTTTATGTCTATCGATAGAGAATGCTTTGAAAATTCCTTAGCTAATATATTGTCTCTATCTCTTTGAGCTAATGAAATGTACTATCGATAACATCCACTGCATGAGTACTTGTTTTAGCTAACAGCTTAAGTGCAGGACTCACACTGTCAAGATAGCGATAGCCAAGGGAGCTAGTGCTAATGAAAAAGCTGACAAGCAAGTACAGTGGCAGGTAGCAACAGGATAACGTTACTCATAGTCTCTGTCTCTCTTATCTTATCCTCTGCAAGATTAGTTGAAGCAAGAGAAGAAATAAAAGTGACAACAGCTAGTTCTCCAAGTCTCCAACGGATAAAAAAGTATATTACCATATATAAAGACTTGAAGACATTAGAAACAAGATATACGCACACACGACGCATTTACATAACAAGATGATATGAGATGAAAATCAGAGGCTCTGCACAGAGTAACAATCATATTCAAGTGAGCCCAGAAATGATGAATCGAGTGAATTAGAAGAGTAGAGCTAAAGCACACATTGTCAGATTGATAAGCTCTAGAATTGTAGTTTCATCATATATTCCTCTGTACTTAAGTGATTATCACAATTCGTTCATTAGTGAACCTATTATCTGAAATCCTCTATTGTTTGAGATTGTTCTAAAACTTGGTGCTTTAAGAACAGGGTTGTAACCTTACAGGTTGTAAGGGGGAGTGTTTAGAGAGAATTCTAAAGCTCTGTGAAAAGGTTAGCAGGTGAACCTGTGTTCGTAAAACCTGTGGTAGGCTTCACAAGTGCCCGGCTAAACTTGTGGGTTGTAAAGGCTTCTCTTGTGCCCGGTTTAAACAAGAGGGTAGTGGAAATCTCAGGTGGAGCCTGAGGACTGGATGTAGGTCAGCGTAGACTGAACCAGGATAAATACTGTTTGCATTATCTCTTCCCTTAACTCTCTTAGTTTCCAGCATATCAACATTATACATTTCTTAGTGCATTTAACAGTTTTGAAAAGATTGCCTTCATTGTGGTTTTATAAATGAGAAGATTTAAAAAGAGTTTAAGCTTTTATCCTATCACCCAATTCACCCCCCTTCTTGGGTGACAGCCAGCACTAACACTTTCCAAGATCAGTTGTAAGTCCTATCCCAAGCAATTGACTCATTTCTGTAGCTCTGTTGAAATGAACATTTCTTGAGCAAAACATTTTCGATTTGCCTAAATTGATTCTATGTACTGAGACGGCACAGAAGCTAGCCATGATATTCTTCACTTCTTCCATCTGCTTGGTTGTTGCTTCTACGAATAAAATCAGGTCATCTGCGAAGAACAAATGGGATATTTTGGGGCTATTTCTCTTAAAGCATAATGGTTTCCATCTTCTTGCTTCACATTCTGCTACAATAAGGTGGCTTAATCTCTCCATGCACAATACAAACATGTACGGACTTAGAGGATCCCTTTGTCTAATTCCTCTAGATGTACTAAATTCTGGTGTTGTTTCCCCATTCCAAAGAATACTCATTGTCGCAGAGCTCGTGCACTCCATAATGACACGAATGATATGGTCTTCAAATTTAAGGCACCCAAAGTATCTTGGAGAAACGCCCAATCGAGTCTATAATAGGCCTTTTCCATGTCTACTTTGATTGCCACATATCCTTTACCCCCTTCTTCGTCCTCATGGTATGAATGGCTTCCTGTACTATTATAATATTAGCACAACCGGATCTGTTGGCTATGAAGCTTCACTGCTCTTGTCCTATCAGTTTCCCCATCACCTTCTTCAATCGATTAGCTCACTTTGGTGAGGATCTTGAAACTTACATTGCATAAAGAAATTGGTCTTAGATCCCTTAGAGAGGTAGGATGGTCCACTTTGGGGATGAGGACCACTCTTGTGTGGTTAATTTTTGCAATTTGTCGAGGGTCCGTAAACATCTCCTTTATCATGCAGCATATTTTCTCCCCAACTAAGTGCCATTGTGTTTGAAGAAAATGTGCTTGTATGCCATCAGGTCCCAGTGCCTTGAATGGACCCATCTCAAACACCGCTGGTCTTATCTCTTCCCCATTGATCATTCTGGAGATACTATTTAGTTCCTCTTGGGACAATTCTGGGAAGTCAGCATACCATCCATTAGGACTCACTATGGTGGTATCCCTTGTGTACAGCTCTTGATAGTACCTCCTTGCCATGTTTTTCAACTCATTCGGTCATTCACCCACTGCCCTGTATCATTTTGCAGCATTCTCAACTCGTGTTTCTTTCTTTTCACAATAGTTGAAGCATGGAAGAAGGCTGTATTTTTGTCTCCCCACTTAAGCCATTTGTTCCTTGACCTTTGAAACCATTGCAGCTCTTCTTGGGTCGCAAGTCTGACATAGTCTTTCCACAGTTTTTGTTCAATACGATACAATCCAGTGGCAACATTTTGTCGTCTTTTATTCTTAATCCCTTCAAGTCTCCTAATGACTTCTTTTTTCCGTCTGGTTACATCCCACATTCTGGCTTTACTCCATTCCAATGCCTCCGTTTGAAACTCAAATAATCCATCTTGCTAGTTTTTCTCAGCCCAAGCTTTTAGAATCAGTTCTTCAAATCCCTCTTCAAGTTGCCATGCTGCCTGGTATTGGAATTTCCTACACCATGGAATTCGATTTTCTCCGCCTGTTTCTGAATTAACCACTACTAGATTGTGATCGGATTTGAATTTAAGTTCATGCGATGCAATGGTATTGGGATAGGACACTTCCCAATTTATGTTGTGAAAAACCCAGTCAAGGCGTTCCTTAAGTCCAACTCTCTCCCATGTAAAGCGACGCCCTTTTAATTTAGTCTCCAGCAGGCCTGAATCACTAATGCATTCTTGAAACTGTTGCATTGAAGTTCGATCAGGTTTTGACCCTCCCTCTTTATCTGCTAGTGACTAGTAAGCATTGAAATCCCCTAGCACCAGCCATGGCTCGTGAGTAAATTGAGTCGTTGCTTTAAGAGATTCCCATAATACAGTCCTGTTACTTGATTTTGTCTCACCATACACCACTGTAACAGTAACTCCGTTATTTGTCCATTGATCAGTAACTTAATAGTGGAGCAATTAAGAATTTGAAGTTAGATACTCTACTTTGAACATAGAATCATTCTACAATATCCAAATCCCCCCTGCAAAACCACTGGCCTCCAGTCTTATCCAATGACTAAAGCCCAATTTCCTTACTACTGAGTATGCTCTGTTTCACTTATCCGGGGTTCTAACAGGCATAAAATTTCAATATTGTATTTCCCTACTATATCTTTGACAATTATAGGGAATGCACGGTTGCCGGCTCCCCGACAATTCCAAGAAGCAATAATCATTTATAAAGTTCAGAAAATATTTCAACGACTTGTACTTACCATCAAAACCATGCTTAACATTTGGGACCGCTTAAGGGACATACAAGTGTTCTAACCTAAGAAACTAAAATTAGACACATACAAGAGCTAAATTAGGCCAATTAGTTAATTAATCTTGGATCCAATTATATTTAGCCAACTTAGATTAGTTAATGTTTCTTTCTTTATCAAGCTCAATCAAATGGAAATCCTCATGATTACATACAAGAATCCCAACAAAGAGAACTCAGCACAATTTAACATACATGTTAACTAAGTCACTCGGTAGAATCATTAAATAATTATCCCAACAACTCAATACCAAATAAGCAAAATCAACACACATATGTAATTGATAAAATACTCAAAACATAATCCAAATCCAAGTCAATATGTAAAGCTCATGCATACATATTCAAGTTCTCAAACGAAATGTCTACATAGGAAAATCAAACATAAGAAATTCAACTACTCAAATAGGAAAACCTAAATACACATATGAAGAATTGGAAAACTCCCCAGTGGAAAAATCATTGCTTGAAACCTCTTTAACCCATCTCAAGAGATGTAGGAACATCAGCATCTCATTGCTGCTCCCAAGGAAATCCCAAAAGGAATCTCTACTAGAATGGTCATGGAGAAAGAGGGTAGAAGGAGATGGATGTGGAAGAGAGGAACATAAGAGATGAATTCGGATTGAGAGAGAGAAGAGAGAAAGTGAAAATTTGTTGGTCCTTACTACATAGCACAAGAGGCAATTTAAAACCTTCCAAATTGCCTAGGGTTTCCTATTTTGACCGCTAACAACAATTAGGAAAGATTTGGGGAAAACCCAATTACTTAATCTAAAAAAATCTAGCGAAAATAGGAAGTTTTCTATTCTGAATGATTTTACTAATTAGAGAAGTTTAGAGACCAACCCATTAGAAAAGATTTGGGTAAGACCCAATTACTCAATCTCAAAAAATCCAGCCAAAATAGGAAGTTTCCTATTCTGACTGATTTTACCAACTAGGAAATTTTAGAGATCAACCCATTAAAGCCAATCAATCAATCAAGTTTCCTAGTTTGTCCGCCTTTGCCATTAGTTCGAAATTTATTTCCTTTTTCTTGCCTTGATCCTCATTTTTGCTCTTGCAATGGAAATTTTAAGCACATGTGAAATAATTCAAGTCCAAAAATGTCAAATGTATGAGTTAATGCCCTAAAATGCTCCAATTAAGATAAATATATAATTAACTCAATATTATCGGATCTCAAATGCAAAAGTACCTAAATCCCTATGTAATAATCTAGAACAAATGCTAATTCCCCATAATTAGTAGACAAAAATATATAATAATAAGGTGCAATCACTATGCAATAGGAAAGTTAGTATATGTTCAAAAATGGATTTGAAGTGGGAAACATGGAAGGATTTGGCCAAAATTCAAAATCACCCAAAAAGCTGTAAAATCCACTATGAAAACTTTGGAGAAAACAAAAGGAAGGAAGAGAAATGAATAGGGAAGAGTTTATCTATGGAGAGTAGCTTGACAATGGCCTTATAATCTCTAAGAATCAAGCCCTAGTAGAACCCAATCGCCTCCCTTGAAGTCCCTCTCAAGTCTCAATCTCTCTCAAAAACTTTCTAAAACTATATCAAACCTGACTTTATATCGCGTGTTCGCTATGGCGAACATACGACACAGAGGCTTTCTAGCCTCTCTGGTTCGTTCAATGCGGCCAATTGAAGCAATGAGCATTATCTAACTTACAAAATTCATAACTAATTTCACAAACCGCCAAAAATTACAAATTAGGACTCTATAGAAATTTTAAGATGTCTACTTTTCAATAAAAAAGAAAAGAATTAAAAATATTATCATTTGATCCTTAAAAATGTCAAAGTCCTAAGATTGCCCAAAACCCTAGTTTGAAATGAGGGGTTTAACCTAAAAATTGCATAGCTCTTTGAAAAGTTTGGAATGTTAGCTTTCTAATGCAAAAAGAATCATTCAAAAATAATATAATTTGCTACCTCAAAACTCTTTCTTTCTCAACACTTCTTTAGAAAACCTCAAAATACAACTTTCAATCATAAGCTTTGCTGTATCTAATCCTACAATTTCCTTATATAGCTAATTTTCCTTTATTCCTTTACAAATCAAATAATTCATTCCTCATTATTAAAACCTTAGAAAAGAATCTAGGATTTTCAAATTTTAGTAAAAGACAATTTTGCCCTTGAGCTAGGATTTTCCAGTTTAAAACCTAGAATGTTACACCCAGCCCCTGCTCTCGAGCTTAAAGGCCATACTTCATAATTTGAAGCCTCGGCAGAGGTTGGTCCCTTGTCGACCGACGGTTCCTCTGGCGGTATTTTCCCTTATAAATAGGGAAAATTAATTATGTGGGACCCACATTGTAAAAAGGTTATAAATGACTTTTCCCCTTCAGAAATAATATAACTCAGGTTCTAAGGGATTTTAAATTAATTATGGGATTTCATAGGATCTAATCTTAATTATATTCCTTATATAGGACCTAGAATTAATTTCCCTTTATAAATATCCCAAAATTATAATGCTAGAGTCAATATTTTCTTTCAAATATAAATATATCATGCATTTTGGTTTTTCAATTTTAACCAATTTATCTGTTTGATAGCCAAACCAAAAACCAAAATTCATAAAGAATAAAATTGAATTTTTAATCTAAACCAAATTAATCGAACCGAAAAGACCAAATTTAGTTCAGTTCAATTTTGGTTCTAATTTGTTCAACCCTAATTGGGCCTAATAATATTTAGTAATTTAAAAGTTACTAAGTAATTTGATCTGATAGACCTAATTTCCAAATAGCATGAATTTGTGATTAATCCATTAAGTTCATTAATGTTGAATGTGGTCGCATGCATTATTAACACATTCTTTATTTCCTTTAATTACGACTTAATGAATCTAATTGAATGATTTTACCTTAATCTAATCCCCTAACGTGAGAACTTAAGTTTGTGAGTGATACCTAAACCAAGAGAATATCCATATCATTTTATTTCATTACTCACTCCCTTTTATTCCCAAAAATTTTAAAAAAGTTATTTACATTTACTTTATGAAAAATACAAAAAATATCTTATTATTAAACCTAGTTTTATGGTTTTCATTACATTTTGTTAACATAGAGATAACATCACCCAAAGTTGTGACCATACACGATCCTTATTCTTAGTTTATAAACTTTTTTGCATTGATAGAGACGGCAGTGGATTCTCTAAGTGGCATGTGTCTCCTCATCTCTCATAATCTTCTTATCCTAACTGTTCAATCCATCTGACCAATCACAAAGGAACATGACATTAAGCTCTTAAAATCGCATCTGACCCGTCCGTCTAGTGATCATTCTGGCCGTCCATTGAATACCTTATTCTTCCCAATCCCTATTGCCAAGGTTCAAAAAACCGGACCGGGCATCGAACCGGATGAGGCACTGGTTCAAGGGTTAATGGTCGGATTGGGGTCGGACCGGGTCAAACCGGATTATATTAAAATAATAAAATTTTATTGATATTAATATTAATAATCACTAATATCAAAATGTAAATGTAGATAGGTATGCATGATTCATCAAATATGAATATTTTAATGTTTCTATAAAGGAGAAAAGAAAAAATATTAGTTGATTACACATTAAAATAAATATTATTTTACAATCCACAGACTAAAATACAAATATTAAGAGTAACAATAATAAAATATTAAGTATATGCAAGTAAAATATGATTTAAAGTATTATAGTTTCCTAATTTCTAAAATTGAGTGAAATGAAAGTTAGTAATTAGGTGAATTATAATAAAATAAATTTTTTTTAAAAAAAAAAGGGTCAAACCGGTTGAACCCCCTGGGTTGACCCGCCCCCTGACCGGTTCAATGCCCCATCCGGTTTTTCAGCTCGCCTGGACTGGACCCATGGCCGGTTCACGGTTAAACCAGTCGAACCGGCCGGTCCGGTCCGGTCCGGATTTTATTTCATTGCCTATTGCCCTTATTAGTCTTCATGAATCCCTTTTCTGTCCAAGTTCCAATTCCTTCAACGATGCAAAGAGGAGCCTTGTCCTTACTAATGGTCAACTATCTACATTATCCACGTAAGTAAAGGAAAATGACACGTGCTCGAAGGAGGGATGAGTCGCTGAAGTTCTTTGATCCTACACTCTCATCTATGTCCCATCAAGATTCGAAAAAAATTCAGGCCTTGAGGGAGAGCCCTTTGTCTCTCTAAAGCAAACCTTAGCCATCGTGAGTTTCACTGTCTCTCTGTCTCTCTATCGCAGCTAGTCTCCTTTGCTGATTCAACTGCTGATTTTCCGTATCCTTGACGCCATTGTTGAGAGTTATGCTGTCGCCGCTAAAAATCTTTCCACCGCGATTGCTGGCATCATCATCTCATCATCGGAAGGTAGAGTTCTTGCTGATCTAGTACTTTGTGTACTGGTTTGGTTTTCTACAAATTCAATACTTAAAAAATAGGTTTAAAGATTGTTACTGTTTTGGTTGAATTTGGTTCACCTAAGTTCAATTAATCTTTCTGGGTTTGAAATTGTGTTTATTTTCTCTCGTTTAAGATGATTCTTCTATCATGTGGTGAGGATCATCTAGAATATTGCAAGCGCCATTATCTGTTTCTCAAGGTTCTTGAGAATCGTCATATTCATGTCTCAAAGATTCAATCTTTGATTCATCTATACTGGAATATTCGAGATCATGTCCAAATTGTGCAGCAATTTCAAAACCACCTTGTCATTTATTTTAAAGATTACCATGATTGCTGGCTCATCCTAAATCAAGGTACATGGATGCTTCAAGGTCTTACCTTGGTCGTCTTACCATGGCAGCCAAATTTGCCTATCGAGAAGGTTTCTTTCTAAAACATGCATGTTTGGATTCGTGTTTTTGGTTTGCCCTTGGATTATTACAATGAGCAGGTTGCACAGAAATTAGGTAATGAATTCGGTTCTTATCTTTCTTATGATTCGAATAGTTTTAAGAAAGAATGTAGGATTTCGAATCAAGGTTGCCTTACAGAAAAATTTGAAGATCTCTGATTTCTCTGCCCGAATGCTCCAATCAAAGGAGATACTTGATCTGTCTTTTCTTTTCGAGCATGTAGGCCAATTATGTTGTCGATGTGGTTCCTTGGGTCATAACATCAAGTATTGTCCTTTATCATCATCATCTCCTGCATTGTTTGATTGTAAACATGTTGGCCCTAAATCAGGACGAACCATATTCTCTAGTTCTCGTTATCAATTAAGTAGGAACTTGGGAATTTTGTTGAAGCCCACTTTTGGCAATGTAGATCTCTCTTCAGAGAAACATTGGCTTGCTAAGAAGTCTCTAGTCCCTACTCCATTGCCGCATCCTGCCATGACTTTGAATAGTGGAGTTTCAAAAAAGAGGAAGTTCCAACAGGATTATGATGAAGATTGGTTTCTGCTTGTCTCAAAAATGCCCAAAATTCCCAGACTCTCATTTCATTCAAATATTTTCTTTAATTCTCTAATGGTCATCGTTCGAGTAAAAGGAAATCTTTAACTGTTGACCTTCTCTTTTCAGTCTCGGGTAAAAAAAGGAAATTGTTTCCTTAGTCATTTTTCTCAAATGACATGTCTTCCCCTACACAACAAAATCAGCATCATAATTCAGATTTGCCATATGTTCTTAAAAAGAGAAGGAAGCATATGAAGGAGGGGCCTTTTATTCATCACGTTCTGGGTTTCAGCAGAGCTTGTGCCAAAAGGCTCCGCTCATGTGCATGATTCTAATAGGGACCTCTAAGTTTTCTGGCAGCCACTTAGAGGTCCTTTTTGCAGCGCTTCTCTTTAGTAGTAATGGAATGAGAAACTCTATGACTAAGTTTGTTATCTTGTATGTCCTGATTGTTTTGATTTACATATGGCTTGATACGTGTCACCTTGTGGGCGATTGGATATATTGAACGGCTGAGATGTGCAGATTCTGAGAGATGAGGCTCATACCAGTTTTCGGAGTAATCTTGGGTTTCTTGTTTAGGTGGCACTTTACGAGAATCAAGCTAGGTTCTCCTTCAAGAGTATTTAGATTGATACTTCCCCTTCTCGTCGTCCGCATCTTTCTCAGTTGAGTATCTTCTTCTTCTTCTTCTTCTTCTTCTATTCCGTGAGTAATGGGCGTGGGTGTATAGAGCATCCTTTCTCCAAGTTCTTACTTTTTCTACTCTGTAAAACGTTGCTTTGTGGTGGGTGTGTTTAAAAAACTCCTCTTCCTTGATGTTGGGAAGAACCGTTGGGCAAAGGAGTTGAATGTTACCTTAATAAACTATTCAATGAAGCATTTGTTAGTTGAAAGATTAAAGTTCTAGGACTTTGCATTTATTTACACGATGGACCAGTGCGATGAGGGTCTGCTTTATTTATTTATTTATTCATATTGGCCATTTACCTTTTTATAGTAAAATTGATTTTGGACACTTTGGGTTTAAATTAATTTTCTTTAATTTGATACTTACTAATGACATTGTGTCAATGAGGCCATGAAATATAGTTTGGATTTTTTTTTAACCTAATTTTTCTCCAAGAATGGGAGTCTTGTTTGGTGAGTATGAAGGCCTAGCTGCATTGACTTTAAAATGCGCATTGATGGTTACACGTTGAAGTGGGGAAATAGTTTCAGCATCACTATATAGTCTGTCTCTTTAAATTCAATTGTGATTTATCATGAGCTGGTTGAATGTTCAACAATATCCATTTCTTTTGTGTGATTAGGTCATAACACAAAATTGGAATGCAAGAGATAGCATGACATGTAATTCTAACCATTGAAATTGATGAGAGCATGAAACATGCTAGTACTTTTTCATGAAAATTCACAACCGTATTTTCTATCATACAAATGATTGTAGCTCTGTTGGAATGTTCGCTGAAATTTATTTATATATGCTGTCATATTATCAAATTGAAGCAAAATCGCCAATTAGGCCTTCAACCTCAGTGGGAGAATTGAAGACGAGAACCAGGATTTACATCCTAGCTTAAAGACACAATGAAACCTCACAGCCTCACCCTATGCCAGCATTCGAGACGCCGGTGCTCTCCTCACACTTTTTCCATAGCCCCACATACCCACACTAGCGATATATATCAGAATTCACTACACTAGTTTCCCCTTTTCTGCCGAATGTTCTCTTGTTTGCCCTTTTCTTTCTACTATAGGGCTAATGTCTTAGGCCTAATATTCCCCTCAGACCAATCAATTTCACTATTTTTTTTGCAAAATTTGGGCTTAATTCAAACTGCTAATTATAGCAGCCAATTTTCAGATTTTTTAATTGGGGAAAATGGTAGTAAATGAAAAAACAATGTTGTACAGTACATTCATTTGAAGAATTATTTCATAATATTGCACTATTGTTGGTTTAGTTAACATATTTTTTCTTATTTCATATGCAGGGGTTATGTTACTATTGTACATGAGTGATGGGAATTTTCTTGAATGACTAGTTGTCTAAATCCAATAGTTGTTTCTAATGGTGCTTTTGCTATAACAACTGGGGACAAGTATGTCGAGTGCTGGACTAAGCTCTAGAACTAACATAATCTAATTTCAAAATGGCCGTACGCTCATTCTTCTGTAAGCATAGAATTGTGTGGTCTTTTGTTCAACATAAACCTCATTGTTACCATTCTTCCTCTTACACCTTATCATCAGATCTTGTGAATGAGATTTCTCGTGTGCTTAGTGACCACCGAGATCCACACCATGATTTGGAGCATTCTTTGCATCCGTTTTCAACTCAAATATCCACAAATTTGGTTGAGCAGGTCTTGAAACGGTGCAAGAATCTTTGCTTCTCAGCTCACAGATTCTTTATTTGGGCTAAGTCTGTTCCAGATTTTCAACCTAGTGTTGAGAGCTACCACATTTTGGTGGAAATCTTGGGAGCAGGCAAGCATTTTGCCATATTATGGGATTTTCTTGTAGAAATCAGAGAGACCCGTTGCTGCGAAATTAGGAGTGAACTTTTCTGGCTCATTTTTAATGCTTATAGCCGTGCTGATTTGCCAAGTGGTGCGATACGGGCTTTCATTAGAATGGAAGAATTTGGAGTTAAGCCAGATATTCATGATTTTGATAAGCTTTTGTTTATTTTATGTAAGAAGAAACATGTCGAATATGCTCAACAGTTTTTTGATCAAACTAAGAGTAGGTTCAAGTTGAATGCTAAAACTTACAGCATTTTAACGAGGGGATGGGGTGAAATTGGTGATGCAAAGAAGGCTCTTGAGTTGTTTGATGAAATGGTTGTTGAAGGTTGTTCTGTGGATTTGCTTGCTTATAATAACTTATTAGAGGCCCTATGCAAAGGAGGTCAAGTTGATGAAGCTACCAAGCTGTTTCAAGATATGATGTCAAAAGGAGTTGAGCCGGATGCCTATACTTACTCAATATTCATTCGTACATATTGTGATATGAATGATATGCATTCAGTTTTTAGGTTTCTCAATAGAGTCAAAAGAGCTAACCTCCTGTTAAATGTGTATACATACAATCATATTATAAGGAGACTATGCAAACTGGAGGAGGTGGAAGAAGCTTATCAATTGTTGGATGAAATGATTGCAAGTAGTGTCCAGCCAGATGTCTGGAGTTATAATGCAATATTAGCGTACCATTGTGATCATTGCGAGGTTAATAGGGCTCTTAGGTTGATGTCCAGAATGGAAAAAGAAAACTGTCTTCCTGATCGTCATACATATAATATGGTGCTGAAATTGTTGATCAGGATTGGAAGATTTGATAAAGCAAATGAAGTTTGGGAGAAGATGGTAGATTGTGGTTTTCATCCTTCAGTTTCAACATATGCTGTCATGGTTCATGGATTGTGTAAGAAGAAGCGCATGCTGGAGGAAGCCTGTAAGTACTTTGAGATGATGATTGATGAAGGAATACCACCTTATGTTACCACCATTGAGTTGATAAGGAATAGGCTCTTGGGTTTAGGGTTTTCGGATCAAGTTGAAATACTTACTGATAAAATGAGGCAGAGCACATCTTGCTCAATCCAAGAATTAGCAAACGTTATGATGGGCACTAAAACTCAAAATAATTCAAGATGCGATGAGACTGACATAGAAAGTGACTGAAGAATGACTGTGCTGGACTGTATGAACTTAGTCATCCACTTTATAAAGGCATAGCGCTTTTAGAAGATTGAGATTTTCGGGGCCACAATTCACTGATGCATTTTAAGGTGTTGAATGCAGCTATGATGCTTGCCATACTATGGAGATGCTAATAGAATGTTTAAGGATCAGCAGAGCAAGTGATTGATGAAGCAAAATGCTGATGGCCTTCATTTTTAGTTCATACCTTTTCATGTCTGCTGCATTACTTTTTACTCATTGTCTTGTTAAGTACCCCTTCATTACCATTATTTTATTGATTGTAACTTTCATTTTCAAGTGTCTGAGGATTTGTTGAGCCTTTTTCTTTACCACAAGAGCATGTATTGTGTCTGCATATTGAGATACATTGTCACAGATAAGTAATTATTTCCCTTTGCAGCCAAAATTCTTGATGTAATAGTTTAGAAATACCTTAAAAATATGAAGTGATTCCTTCTAGACGTTACTGATACTTGGTTGTCTCAATGAAACTATTGAAGTTATTTTGCAATTGTAAATGGGAAGTCTGGCTTTGCTTTGTTATGCTGTCTCTCAATTCACATTAGAGCCAAGAGCAACCTTTAAATAGCCTAAATGTTATGTTGTCATATTAATCAATAATTTTATTTTCCACATGAGAGCAATCTACTGAAAGCTCCTTTTGAAGACTCAAGGTAGAGCCTTGTGTGTTTTTTTTCCATAAACTTGTGCGTTGGACATATTCTTACTGTAGAATATGTGAGGTATAATTTTCACAGCTGTCCATGAGATTAACGCTGTCTTTTAGCCTTGAACATTTGGTAACAAGTTTAGATATCAATATTGTATAAACTACAGTAAAGAAACTGAAAAATATTGTATAAATGACAAAGAATTGGTCAAGGGATATGCTTGTCCTGAAGTTCCATTGAATTAATTCTTTTAAAACTAAAAAAGGTCCAATACTTCACTGCTGTAGTTATTTGCACATGGTTAGTTAAAAGTTTGCATTTATATGTTTCTGTAATAATTATATATCTTACCACTGAGCTATTTTTTTGAAAATTCACACTGCTTATTTAACTGCTGATGTAGGCTCTATTTGGTCATTTTTTTATGCTAATTCAAGGTACATTTGAAGCCTAAGAACCTACAATGAGGACCGTTCCAAGAGAGTTCTCTCCTTCCATAAGAAGAGGATCTGTTTTGTGGGTTGATTCTTGGCCAGAGTACATTATCAGCCTAGCTAATCACAATGAGTGGAAGAAGGAATATACTGTGATTCGTTATGTTCATTATGTTCTATCTAAGGATATGGAAATTTCGAAGAAAATATCCCAAGATCCCTACTAAGCGAGGTTTGTATTAACCTTTCTCTCTCTTGGAGATGGAACTGTTTCTCTCAGTAGTTAATTATATGTAATTGTCTGCGTTGGAAACTGTATCTCTGCTGTAACTGAGCAAACTTGGTTAGTGATTTTTGCGTAGATAACTGATTCAAGGGTGAAGTCAGAATTTTTCTCTTCCCCGAAAAGAACAGTCAATTTTTCAGGACAAGATTTCACTGTTGTACACTACTGGAGCAGCTTGAATCGCTCCCATTTTCATGGAGCAACTTCACTATGCTTGCCATAAGAAATATTCTAAAGAAGGAAGAATGGAATGTGGATATACATCACCTTAGAAGAGAAGCTAGTAAAGCTGCAGATGTGCTTGCAAGAATGATTTTCTGTGGAAGTCCATATCTTTGCATTTATGAAGAAGCTCCTAGTGAGGTAAGAGGCCTTGATTTGAGAGGATAATTTGAAGAAGTTTCTTCCAATGGCTGCAGACATTTAATTTTAAGCCCTCTTTTGCCCCAAATTAATAAGAATTGATCAATTCTTTCATATTATCTAAGAATTATGAGATATTTTAGCTTTTAAACACTTCGCTTTTGTGACAAATTTTCGCCAAAATTTTGTTGCTGTAAGCTATTGTAGTTCCATGTTGAGATCTACCCATTAACAATATACCCTTTGTGAACCCTTTACTTATTTACTTATTGTTTTATCATCGTTTATAAATTAAATCTATCTGCCTTATTTATAAATTATATTCATATAAAACCAAAATCTTTCATTGTGCATTTACCGTACATAGGTTCTTTGTTTCTAATTGTGATTATAAATATAATGCTGAAAGCCTCACATGGAATTGCTGAACTCTATCAGGCCTGTTATATTAGGGCATTATGGGAAATGGGTCTGTTTACTCACTCTTTACAAATATTTCTACGTAGGAATTAGAATTCCGATATCTCTGCAAAATGAACATCTGAATGGAATTGCCATCTGCTACTATTTCTTTATTACTTTTCTCATCTAATTACTTTATGGTTGATATTGGCAAAGTTTGCCTTCTTTGTCTCTGTCTGATATGCAAAGAAAAAGCCTTTCATAAGCAGCCACCATTTTTGTAGCAGTGAAGAATTTCAAACCTCTCTGTAAAGCAATTTGACCTTTCTTCTCTAAAGCTTCCCTACCATCATGACATAGCTCATAAATGGCCTTCTTTAATGAAGTCACCGTTGGAGAAAACGTATAACCCATTTTCTTGTCAACAATTACAGAACCCACTATGCTTGCAAGTCTAGTAGCCATTAATGGCTTCCCAGAAAGCATTGCTTCTAGCAATGTGTGATCCAACCCTTGTGCTCTTAAAGTAGGGTTTAGGAAAATGTCAATAGCATTATAGAAGCAAGCCAGTTCAGCTTGTTCAAGTGGCCCCAAAACCATTATATTTTGCCCTAAATCTCTGTATCTTGCAGCCCAAGGACCATCTCCAGCAACCAGAACCATGAATTTTTCTTGGAATGTGCTGTTTTCTGATATAATCTGCTTTAAAGCCTCAAACATTAGGGGGTGTCCTTTGTCTTTGACTAGCCTACCCGCTAGTCCTATGACCAGTGACTTGGAAGAATCTGGGATGTTATGCTTCTTCTTGAACTCTTTTGCCTTGGTGATGTCTGGCTTGAATACATTTTGGTCCACCCCATTGAGAATAATATGAACTCTTTCTTCAGGGATCATGTAGACCCTCTTCAGGATGTCTCCAGCATGATCACTTGTGGCAACATGATGTGCATAATTTGGGAAGAACTTCACCTCTTCAACAACCTGCTCACAATGTGAAATATAATAAGTACTTGTGCATTTTTAATTTATGGGTAAAAGTATTCTGTTGGAGATAATTATGTTTGAGTCACTATTGAACACTATATGTGGGCATCTCCCCCCAACTGAGATTCGAACATCGGTTCACTATTCACTTTGTTATGAAGTATCAGCTCCCTATGTTAAACCCGACCCACTTTGTTATGAAGTATTAGCTCCTTATGTTAAACCTGACCCCCCCAGTTGGTTGTGCATATTTGAATGTGATCATGGTTCTAGGATAATCATGATTGAGTTTTATAGATTAGGGCTATGATACAACCTGTAGGACTTAAGCTCAGTTTGGTTATGGTATTGGGACTTGGGAGAGAGAGCGCTAGTGAGAGGAGATTCTGAGTTACTAGAGAATGTTCAGTAAAATAGGAGGGAGTACTTAGAATTTATGTAATCACTTTCTAACATCTCTAACTTAAGATATCAAAATGAAATAAATAAATTATTAACTAATACTGTTTTCAGTCCTTAACTCCAGTTGTAAGATAGATTTGATCCTAAACATAAAACCTTAATCTCCTTTGTCTCGTAAATGTATGATTTTTGTTTTCAAATTGGCTTTATTGATTACACACATTAAAGGGTTTTTTATCCAGTAGTCATGATGAAAGTTGATATTTTAGGGGGGGGAAATCAACATATATTTGTTACATATATTTATAACTAATTTTCTTAATATATCCAAATTTGTCAACTAACTTTAAATTAATTAAGAAGGCATGAGTGTAAAATTCTTCAGGAAATCATTGAACTAAAAAGGTTGCAGGTTGGAGACTTTGCCCAACAGTCAACAGACTTATGTGTGTGAGTCACTTTTTTCAAAAACCATAAATTTAAATATAGCTAATATGTTGCGAGCTTAAGCCTCACTTGGTTCATAGTTTCTTGAGAAGTTAATTCTCCTGACTATCAGGGAAATAACTTCTGGAGTAGAACACAAATATATTCAACTGTCTTCCAATTTTTGTTTCTCAAAACAAAAAATAATATATTCCTTTTGAAAAAATAGTATTCGCAGCTTCCCTCAAATAAAAAATCAACCAAATAAGTTATATATATTAAATTCTTGGGAAGTTACCTCTCAGGTAGTGTCATTTCCTGGAAAAAAACTTCCCAAAAAGTTTGTAATCGAACTAGGCCTTAGTTTGTGAAACCAAACCAATTACCCAATTAAGCCCATAAATGTTATAATAACATGGTGAGAAGGACTTGAATCATCAAAGTATTGGTAATTTGGTATGTTTTGTATTTGCAAATGAAAATTTATTAGATCCTTTTCACAAATAAAATTTTGAATGGGGGACTTATCTCCAATTTCCCAAGAATTATACTAATCCAAAATAAAAATCATTTTGCAAAAAAAAAAAAAAAAAAATCCAAACACAACCTTCATTGCTCTTTCTGTCAATGCTTTTGCTTGAGATTCTTGGGGACTTCTCAGAAGTTCTTGAATAATATCAGAATGAATGGTTTCATATGCAATCCCATGCCAAGAGACAGCCAAATTACTAACATACCGTGATCGAGTGTACCTAAGCCCAACACTTTCACTATGAACCACATCAAATGGTCTTCCTTTTGATGAGTTCTGTGCTTGAAATTGCTCCCAAACTATAGCTTGATCAAGATAGCCACCAGGTGTTGCCTTTGAGAGGTGAAAATGCAAGTTGGCAAGCTCATACTTAGGAATAGACGAATCCAAGGGCGAAATGGTCGTGAAGATATGAAGTTCATGGCCTCTTCTGGCGAGAGCTAGGTGGAGTGTGAGGGCATGGCGTTCGAGGCCTCCGGCGTGAGATCTCTGAGGCCATTTCTTGACGAAAAGTGCTATCTTTAAGAGCTTCGGAGGTGGTAATTCTGAGGAAAAGGCCAGGTGGTTCCATGCAAAAGGATATGAAAGGAGGTTGACGATGGGTTGATTATTATTATTAGGCTTCTTTTCTAGTAATGATAATTGGTGTGGATAATTGCATTGGCAAGAAAAGTGACACCAAGAGAGGAATAAGATGACAGAGAAGATGGAGAAGATCAAGAAGATGTAACGAAGTCGTCGGAAACTGAAGATAAAACAATGTTCCCTCGCCATGAAAATAAGGTTTTGGGAAGGAAGGAAAAGGCTATTAGGAGATGAAGGTCAAAGCCATTGAGTATCTATGTGTTGATTTTTTTTTATTATTATTATTATTATTAAATCACAACCTGAATGTGGTGGGAAAGTGCAAAAATGAAGAAGCCTAAAATTGAGGCACATGGTTGTTGTTCTGCTCATACCTCTTAGAAATTGATGAAATGGTTTTGAAGAGTTTGCTTAAACGGCAATTTTGTTGTTTCACATGAGTTTGCCGCACAAACACTTATGATGTAGCAGAGAAATTCATCATATTCAAGGCAGTAACTTACTCCTTCTGGTCCACACGCGCGCGCGCGCGCACACATATATTAATGAATACCGGATGCATGTGAAATGCAAGTGGTTACAAATCTACAATACCTAGTCTCCTTGACCAAGAATGCAAAATTTCTGTGTCTTGTAATAAGAAAACTGGGCAGTCCATCTAATATGATTATCCTCTGTCTCTTGATGTATCCCCTCTAGTCCATTTATAAGATATACTCCCTCCGGTCTTAAGTATAAGATCAATTTGGTTTTTTTGTGGAGATTACGGTAGCAAAATAGATTACTAAATCTTAACATTTATTACATCTCGTTAGATTATATGATAGTTTATAAGTAAGATATATTAATTTTGAGAAGAAAAGATAATTATAATTAATTTAAAGTGATTTATTTTGCATCATTAATTTTTTAAAGAAAAATTAACTTGATCTTATAATTAAAACCAGAAGAAGTATTCTATAATGTGTTTTTGTTCATTTTTGTAAGACATTTTGATAGTTCTAGTAAGCACTAAGTGTTTTTTTATTTATTATTTTTTTTTCATATATGTCCTTAGTGAGAGGAAGTCAAAATTACTAGTATGTTGGAGCTTAATGTGATTAATAAGTGTAGTATTAAAAAGGATTTGTAGTTTATGACAAATTTAATACTTTTTAGTCGTTTTTATTACTACATGTGAGTTCATAACTATCTTATAAATTGGATCGAAATCAACTCTTTTTTGGGAGATGCAAAACTTACTATGCTTTAAGATGATTATTCTTTAGCTATTGACTAAGGAATATCTCTTGGGTTTTAAAAACGCAATGGGATGGGGAAGTATCCATTAATTTGATCCAAGCAATTGGTTCAGAGTTTTGCGCAGATTTGACTTTGATAGCTCACAAAAGCTTGATTTTTTTTTTTTTTTGATAATTACAAAAGCTTGATTTTAATGCTAATTATCTTCATGAAGATATCTTCATACATGTGTGAACGAAATTCTTCTTTTATGGGAAAATTTTTGTGCGCAATGGAAAACAATGTTTATTTCTTTTCTTATACTGGAGAGTTTAAGAGAGATGGGTCCAATGCTATATTGTCATGGTATAATTTGTTTAAATAGCCCTCCCATTAAAATAATTGTGGCCAAGGAAAATGGATAGTCCATCTTCCTTTTACTTGCAAATTCAAAGATCAATTCTACTTTATTCATTCATCACAGCTAATTCCAAGTTTAGTATCATTTACATTAAAAACAATTTATTCCTTCTGGTGTTAAAAAGTCTTATTAACAATTTGGGCTTAAAATTACTTGAAGAATGAAGCATTCTTCTAGTATTTTTCAGCACTTATGTATTCTTTCTTTTTCCTTGCATGCTTATGTTGTATTCTAACTTCCTTTAATTTTAACACACCATTTTGTGATTTTATAAAAAAAATGAGCAAGGTCAAATTCAACCATTTTCTTTTCAGAGAAACAAGACTCCTCTGCCATCGCTTAAAAACCAACGAAACATACAAGACTAGCATCTACCAAGCCCTAAAACTGTCAAAGGCAGAACAGTTGGCCTCAAGACATTAGATAATCAAAATAATGCAAGTTGTTTGTAAGAGAATAATGCCTTTTCAATTTAGTATGAGCTTACTAGTTTTCATTAACCGTGAGGCTTATTAGGCTATTCAAGCCTTTGACAGCAGCTTTTCATGGTAGATAATGCTTACGATTAATAACTACACACTAGTACTCTATAGATAATGATGCGAATTGATCTATATATGCCATATACGCGAGAGGCTTTTTACATGAGAAAAATCAAAATCAAAATTACACTAAACCCAGGCCAGGGAAAATACCACAAATCCCAAGGTAAGTGTCAATATAAATTCAATATCAATATTTTACGCCTTATTTGATGATGCAATGGTGTATGCAAGTGGTAATTGGGCACAACAAAGGCAATGTCAGAGGACCCTTAAGAATAAGCATATACTCATGTACTCTTCTAAATCTGATCAGACCCTTGGAATCCTAGTCATATCCCAATTAAAAATACCTGGTCATTTACAAATTACAAGTAGGAACCCTCCACATTTTATTAAGAATTACATTAACGATTGCAATTTCAGAGAGACGACAAACAAAACAGTGAACCATAATTAACGATCTCTGCAACATTCATAGCTGCTTTCCAGATAATGCCTCACATTGCCATGCCAAATTCACTTAGTTCTCATAAAAATGTTTATTTATACATAATAATTTAATAAACTACTAGACATAAACTACCCATCATCAATATTAAACTGATCAGTTGACAAAAACAAAACCTTAAAAAAAGATAGAAACGCAAAGAACCTAATTCTAATCAACAAAAGATGAAAACATAGAACTGAACTGAACTCACATAGATGAGATAATAAAAGTAAATCCATTTGTCTTTCTTTAGCAAATCATCCATCATCATCCTCATCACTTTACAAGATCCAAAAAAAAACTATACCCATCCATTAACATCTAAGATTCTGAAGGTGATGAAGCCATTCTCTTAGCCTTCTTCTCTGAAACTGCCTTTGCAAAAGCCTCCACAATCCTTTGCTGTGATTCCAGAATCATCTCAGTCCTCTTCATCTCCATGTCCATTCTCATACTCTCAATCTCCCTTGCCATCTCCATCTTCATCTGCTCCATCCTCACAAACCCATCTCCCAAAACCTTAATTGCACAAACCATCTCATTCACAGGATCCCTCTCCCTCTCCCTCTCCCTCTCCCTCTCTCTTTCCCTCTTCCCCAACCCACTCCTCTCCTTCAAAACCCTAGCTTCATAACTTTGGGGCCCATTAAACCCATGCCCAAATTTCAAACTTGGGTTGATGTTGCTGTTGCTATTACTATTGCTATTATAATGAAACTTCTGATCAGGCATTTTCCCATACAATTTCGAATTCCCAGGCTGCGCAATGCTCACCCCATTCGGAATCCGAATCCGAAACCCGCCGCCATTGCCGTTGCCGCCGCCGCCGCCAACGCCGGCACCCATCCCGTTCCGATACAACCTATTCAAGCTCCTCAATTGGGAGGCGCTTCCTCCACCACCGCCGCCGCTACGGCCACCGCCGCTCCTGAATTCCTCGTACAGCTCATTATCGTCGTCGTCGCCGTCGCCGCCGCCGTCGAGATCGTCGGGGCTATCGTCGGAATCGTTCTCCGGCTTAACCGAGGAGGGGCCTTTCTCCATGGCATCCATCCGCTTAAAATGGACCCAAGAGGAATTAAACCTAGCGACAGGCAAATTCCTCGCTCGCTGGATCTCCGTACGGTACCGCTTCCTCAATTTCTCCATCTTATGACGGCACTGGACCGCCGTCTTCGGCGGCGAAGCGCCTGGGCAGCGAGACGTAACGGCATCGGCAACGTCCTGCCAATGAGTCGCCTTCAGATTTCCCCTACCGAGAGAATACCACTTGTCACGGTACGCGTCGATCAGAGCCACCGTCTCCTCAGGAGACCAGCACGGCGGAGGGAGGCGGCGAGAGGAGGAGGAAGAGGGAGGGGGAGGTTGCTGCGGCTGAGAAGACGGCGGCGGAGGAGGAGGCGGGGGGATAGCGACGGCGAGGGGGACGGCGGTGGGGGGATCTGTGGGAGGGGTGGTTGTGGGGGAATCAAGAGGAGGAGGAGGAGGAGGGGAAGGAGAAGGAGGAGAAGAAGCCATGGAAGGAGAAAACAAAAGAGGATGTTGAGATTGGGATGTTGGAGGAGGGTTAGGGTTAGGGAGGGAGGGAGGGGAGGGGTGGTTGAGGTGGCGGCGGAGAAAGAGGAAGGGAAAGTGGGGGGGAATAGGGGCATGTTTGATTGGGGGGGTTAGTTAGGGTTAAAGGGGATTGGTGGGGGGTGGTGGGAGAGGTGTGCGGCTGATTATGAGATCTTTGGTTGGGTTGAGGAAACCAGCCCACCACCGTTTAGGTGGGGAGGGGGGGCTAATGTATTGCCATGAGATGAGGAGGGAATGAAGAAGCATGTTATTAGGGGGATTAGTTGGTTAGTGTTGTTAAGTCTTATCTTACGGTTGAGTATATTTCATAATAATAATCAAAAAAGGAGGAGGAGGAGGATTGGGAGGGGTTGGGGTTTTTTTTTTTTTTTTTGACCTGAGGGAGGGGTTGGTTGATGTGAATGTTGTGATGGTAGATGTATAAGGAGACCAAGGGTCTTGTTGTAACGCAACAGTGTTTTTGTTTTGTTAATTATGTATGTGTATGTGGGAAAGGCTGAGCGGTGGGAGAATTAGTTTTCCTTTTGTTTATTTATTTATACTTTTTTTTTTTTTTACTTCTTAATTGAGGAAAGGCACATGGGGTCATGGGATTTTGTCCCCTCTTTTAATTGTGGTGTGGGCCATGAATTCTTTTAAAGGAAACAAAAAAAAGGAAAATTGATAAAAGCCAACTAAAAAAAAAAATTATAACCCGGTTAAGAAAATTTAAATTTTAGGGAAAATTGTAATTAGGTCCTACGAAAGAAAACTAACGACAATGAACTCCCTTAAAATCACCAATTTACATTGGGGCTCTAGGGTTATGAGTGATATTTAATCGAATTGTATAGGTAGTTAATTCAATGTGGTTTACTAAGTCGCCAATAATGGTATATCTCCAAAAGAGTTGTCAATAATAACGATTCAATTAGTTATATTGATAACTGTTGTTAAAATTCGATTTCATATCACTCAAGTACCTAAAAAGGGATCCATCAGTGCAGTGTGGACCCATTGAATTTTAAAATAAACCATAATATTTGATTGAAGGGGAATTGACAGAAAAATATCTTCTGAATTTTGAAATCACATATAGGTAATTTGCAGTAGTTGGGATTTTAAAATTCAAAAGGTATTTTTCTGTAATTTCCCCTTGATTGAATGACAATTATGTAATTTTTCTTTTAACTTCAAAAGGACAACTCAGACCATAACACCTATTTATCATTATGCAAATTGGATAACCCTTTTTGTTCTTTCCTTATTTTCAATATCTTTATATATATATATATATATATATATCCTTTTTTCCTAATTAATTAATATGATGGAGTTGGAAATATAAAAATAAGAGAGGGGACCAAGAAGCATAACCGGTTGGAAATATATCCTTTCCTTATTGATTGAATGACAATTATGTAATTTTCTTTTAACTTCAAAAGGACAACTCAGACCATAACACCTATTTATCATTATGCAAATTGTATAACCCTTTTTGTTCTTTCCTTATTTTCAATATCTTTATATATCCTTTTTCCTAATTAATTAATATGATTGAGTTGGAAATATAAAACTAAGAGAGGGGACCAAGAAGCATAACCGGTTGGAGCTCCCGGTAAATCACAAGAAAAATCTTACTCATCTTGTCCTATTCATAAGGCACTTTCACCATATTTTACACAGACGAAGGAAAACCTTAAATCTCATTAACTCTCCCTTAAAATCTAACAATTTTTCAATTTTACCTCTATTTAATATCCATTACACCACATGAAATAAAATCAATACATAATAAATTAAGGGTAAAATTGTACATTCATAAGAAAAATTTAGTGAAATAACTTATAAATATGATCAAATAAAATATTCTCTCTCTGCGATATAAATAGGACCAGATGAGTATTTAATTTGGAGTACAAGAGTCCAAACTAGTGTGACACAACTAAGCACTACACAAGAAAGCAATGATGTAAAAACCGGACCGGCCGGTTCAACCGCGAACCGGCAGCTGGTCCGGTCCGGTTTAAGCTGGAAAACCGGGATGCGGTTGACCCGGGCAGGGGGCGGGTCAACCCGGCGGTTGAACCGCCCAACCCGGTCAACCCGGTGGTTGAACCGGGTTGGCCCCCTTTTTTTAAAAAATATATATTTATTTTATTATAATTAACCTAATTACTACTTTTCACTTAATTCAATTTTAGAAATTAGGAAACTATAATAATTTAAATGCTATTTTACTTGCATATACTTAATATTTAATTGTTGTTGCTCTTAATACTTGTATTTTAGTCTGTGGATTGTAGAATAATAATTATTTTTATGTGTAATCAACTAATATTTTCTCTTTTTCCCTCTATAGAAACATTAAAATATTCATATTTGATGAATCATGCATACCTATCTACATTTACATTTTGATATTAATGATTATTAATGTTAATATCAATAAAATTTTATTATTTTAATAGAATCCGGTTTGACCCGGTCCGACCCCGATCCAACCATTGACTCTTGAACCAGTGCCTCACCTGGTTTGATGCCCGGTCCGGTTTTGTGAACCTTGCAAGAAAGATTAGAGGGGGGGGAGTGTTTAGTCGGAAGAATTGAGTGAGTAAAAATAGTGACCCTTGCCTCCTATTTATAATAGTAGGTTTAGGGTATTTTGGGTCCCAAAATACCCCAAGGCTTTGTTTTACACGACCAAATGGAAAGGTTCACTACCAATTATAAATTAGCATAAAATATATTTTAACGCTGATTTTATTTAATGAGACAGCTTTGATAAGTATTTATACTCTTTTTCGTTCACTGGGTTTTTACTCCATTAGGTTTTTCCTAGTAAGGTTTTAATGAGGCATAACAATATTTGGTTATGAACTTCCAAAGGGGAGTATTATAAATAATATGAAATATGGACGTTCATAACCTATACCCAATGTTAAAAGAACCGGACCGGCCGTTTCAACCGTGAACCGGCTACTAGTCTGGTCCGGTCAAGGGGGAAAAACCGGGATGTAGGTTGACCCGTTCAACTCGCGGTTGAACCGCCCAACCCGGGCGGTTTAACCGTCCAACCCGGTGGTTGAACCGGGTTGGCCCCTTTTTAAAAAAAAAATATTTTATTTTATTTTATTATAATTCACCTAATTACTAATTTTTACTTAACTCAATTTTAGAAATTAGGAAACTATAATACTTTAAATGCTATTTTACTTGCATATACTTAATATTTAATTGTTGTTGCTCTTAATATTTGTATTTTAGTATGTGGATTGTAGAATAATATTTATTTTTACGTGTAATCAACTAATATTTTCTCTTTTTCCCTCTATAGAAATATTAAAATATTCATATTTGATGAATCATGCATACCTATCTACATTTACATTTTAATATTAGTGATTATTAATGTTAATATCAATAAAATTTTATTATTTTAATATAACCGGTTTGACCCGGTCCAACCCGGATCCGACCATTGACCCTTGAACCAGTGCCTCACCCAGTTTGATATCCGGTCCGGTTTTTTGAACCTTGCCTATACCCTCTTATGATTCCATCTTTTAGTTAATTCATTATACCCTATAACTTCCAAATTGAAGGGCCATAAGTACACATTCTTTATAACCCCCAATTGTATCATTATGTTGCTTAATTTTCTTATTTATGCACTTATTGTAACTCTTCAGGTTAATCTTCAATACTTGGAGGCCATTAAATAGAAGCTATGTATAAACCATTATTACATACAAGTGAATGAGAATATTCCATTGCTTCTGCTCCAATTTCTTGTCTTACTATTCTATCTCCTTCTCTCTAACTTTCTTCTTTCCTCTAATTTTCATAACAATTACAATAATTATGTTATATTAATGTTATAGGGACAATTGCATAGATAGTCCAAGCAAGAGAATTGATATTAAATATGTCTCAATGAGCTGTTAATATTAACATTGACAAATAAAAATACCTCAATTAACAAGTAAAAAACAATTTTGACAACTTATCAAAACTTATCCAATATTAATCCTCTCGTTTGGAGTCAATGCAACTGTCCTTTTTATATATATAACATAATCCCAACACTAATGTAAGCTTTCTTTATGTGCTCTTTTAGATTAGCGGTGAACAACTATGATTTTAGATTTTCATGATTTTTATAAATTTGCCCGAGTTAAAAGTGATGTCAGTTAATTGAGATTTTTGTTTTTAGTACTTTTTTTACAAGTGACTTTGAGAATTTCGATTGTGTTTAGATTTTATTTATTATAATTACCTATACATGTATAATTACAATATGCGTATGAATATAATAAAGTTGCTTACACTTCCATGATTATATTTTATATTTATGTTCATTTAAATATTTAATAATCATTATTAAATATGAATAGATAAGTAACATGAAATTTTAATAATATTATTATTTAATTATTTAATAATAATAGTTGTATTTTAAAATAATTTAAGAAATTCATGTGAGATAGTAGACAAAATCTTATTTAAAAAAATATTATTTGAAGTGTTTCAATTAAAAAGTAGGTTTACCTTACACCTGGCACATGCGTGCAAAACTTTTGCTTCTTTGAACAACCCCCGCCATCCCTTGAGGCAGTCGGGGTAGAGACCAAACCAATGTTGTTTAGAACTCTAAGTTTCATGTAAACTTATTTCTCCAGTTTATAGTCAAAAAAAAAAATATCTTTTGAGTGCGATCAACACCCTACAATATTTATGAGTGCAATTTTACCCCTGAAATATGAAAAATGGGGCAATTATTATCCAAACTCAGCCTCCACAAATGCAATTAACACCCTATAATATTTATGGTGCAATTTTACTCCTGAAGTATTAAAAATAATTACCCAGACTCACCCTCCGTTAATATACAATTGATTTGTTCATCATCTTAAGCTTGGGCCAGTCTTCTTCTAGTGGTACTTACAAGTAAGGCTTCCAATTTCAAATACTGAGAGCATGGGCGGCCTGTGACAAAGTCTAAATTTCATAATGATGCTCATTTCTTGGGCATTGTAGATGTTTCAGTGGGGTAGGAGAGAATTGTGAAGAAGATGGTGAATAGCCTATGGATGGAGGGTGGACGGATCTGAGCTTGGGGTGGTAATTGCCTCATTTTTAAATACTTCAGGCGTAAAATTGTATACATAAACATTTTAGGGCATTAATTGCAACTCCAAAACTATTTTGTTTCCCTCATGAAAAGCTTGAGTATAATTTATAGCTCTGAAGAGCGATTGGCATATTCTTGAACTAACGCCCCAAACAATGATGTCCTTTGAAGCAACTTTTTGGGTTTATCAAATTCCTTTGCTCGTCCTATCACAAGAAAACACAACAAACTTCAGGATTATGCTGTGCTATATATATCCATTATACCAATAATTATTACTAATGTGGGTTAGGTTAGCTATTAAATGCACGGTTTAAATCTCCTAATGTGGCTTCATGTAAAGTGAGGAGAGACATGGACACATATTGATAGTTTTAGATTCGTGAGACCCAAATATCAGAAGTGGATCTCACTAAAAGCTCAATATAATCTGTGTATCTCTCTTTATACTATATGAAACTTTATGATCCCCACAAAGGACATTGTTAACATCTCAAGTTTAAGCCCTGTGAATGAAAAAACTATGCCAAAAGAGCTTCTGCCAATAAAAGACTTGGTAACTTTGAAATACCAAGGCCCACTTTGAATAGAATGTCACGCTTAATGGGATATTTAAGTGAGTTGGTTCTCCCACTTTAATAACTAGCTTTTGGAGAAAGTGTTCGCCATTCTGCTTTGGTACCCATCAACATCCCCCAAAACAGGAATCCAACCCAACACAAATCTGAATTAATAAGAAGCACTTGGCTTTATGGCCGATAAAGAATAGGATAGAAGAATACCTGCATCTATGACAAGAACCCTATCACAGTCCATGACAGTTGGTATTCTGTGAGCAATGCTAATGATGGTACATGCTGCAAAGTCCTCTCTGATGATCTTTTGAATCACAGCATCAGTTTGAGAATCCACAGAAGCTGTTGCTTCATCCAAGAACAAGAGCCGGCTTCGCTTAAGCATAACCCTAGCCAAACACAATAACTGCCTTTGTCCCACACTCCAATTCTCTCCATTATCAACCACTACACAATTCGACACCACTCCTCATCATTAACCACAAAATAAACAAGTGAAATTTAAAAGGAACTCATGAAATGAAGTGAATGTTTCAAACCTAATGAGTCCAGTTTCTCTGGCTTGGAAGCCACGACATCTTTTAGTTGGCAGCGTTCCAAACTCTATACAATAACAAAATCATGATCAGAGATAATCAGCTGTATGGTATGGAGTAAAATATCAAGCTCAGGTGTCATGTGGAAACAAGAATTGTTCAATCACCTTCCATATTTCATCATCTGTATGTTGTTTAGTTGGATCAATATTGCTCCTAACAGTGCCCTCAAAAAGAACAGGCTCCTGGGGAATGATGCCAAATCGAGACCTTAGGTCATGAAGGCCTAATGCAGTTATGTCGATATCATCGATGATTATTCTTCCTCCACAAGGTTCTACTAGCCTGAAGAAAACTTGGATTAAAGTAGATTTTCCACTTCCAGTTCTTCCAACAACACCAATCTTTTCACCCCCGCTAATGCTCAATGTGATGCCTTTGAGAACCAATGGAGTGTTAGGACGATACCTAACCTGTTTGCCAGAAGGGAATAATTAGTATTGTTCTAATCAGATTGCATATACAAAAAGACCACGAGCTTGTTTCATAAGTAATACTCCCTCCAGTCCTTAGTATAAAAGCTAAATAGATAACTAGTTTGTGCATATTAAGAAAATTAATTGAAGTTAGTTATTTGTACAAAATGAGTGGGTTTGCCTATTATACCCTTTCTAATCATATGCATTGAAACTACTCTTGGTGAAAACCCCCTTCCTATGTGCAATCAATAGGGGTATCTTAGGGAGAAAATCACAAATTTTGGGAACAATGAGAACTGAGGTCTTGTATTTCTGACCGAAGTAAACCCCTTGTCTACCTCCTATATATAGGACCAATGTCCAGTGGTAGTTTATATTTTTCGAGTCAGCTCTAGGGGGAAAATATCCATTATAGTCACAACTGAAAGGCAATGTACATAATAATGACAGTAATCAGAATGTACCTATAATTTTAAAATAAATTATAATCAGCTGCTTGGTCATATATGCTAGTTACCTGCAACTCTCTGATATTAACGTTGCCATGGGCAGGCCAATTCAGGGGAGGTTGGCAATCTTTAATATGCCATTCTGCTTCAGATGGAATTTTTGTGAACTGCTTAATCCTCTCAACCGATACCATTTTGTTCTCAATGAAGCAACTCGCATATATGGCCAAGAATAATGCGACATTCAAGGACATCCCATAAGAGAGAGATAAGCCAACGTTTTCTGCATCATGCAACAAAAAGATCCCATTACCTTATCATCTTAACGAGATCTCGACATGAAGGAAAATCTTTTGTCCTTAAAATTAGCTCTGCTAAATTTTTTCCAAGCATCTAAAAAACTATGTAATGTAAAATATTGACCAAATGATAAACTGGTGCAACACAGACAGAACCCACATTGGTTTTCCTTCAATAAAGGATCAAAATACCTGGCTTTATGATACTGCTGGGCAATAAAATCATGAAAATGGTTGAAATACAAAAGACCAAGCTCCCCAGAAATTCTAAGCGAAAACCCAACCACTCATTCAAACCGTTGTTGTGGAAATCCATGCGCAGATTTTCATTCACTCGTTTAACATTTTCTTCGCAAAATCCACTCTGCTTTTTGAATGCACGGATGGTCATGACCCCTGAAATGCTTTCTGAGAAGTGATGAATAACAGGTGCTTTTGTTATTGAATCCAGGCGAGTAATTTCGCGAGATGAATGAAGGAAATAACCCTGCAATATTAAAATATAGACACCAAGTTATTAAGGTAAACAAGATACACATGCTTGGGAACTTTGGCCATTTTATAAGGCAATAGTACCATACCCGATACCATATATTCAACCAAACAAGAGGAATCAGCAAGAAAACTGTTGGCCAAGAATTTTGACATGTGACAATGAAGATGCTAATTACTGTGATGTAAATGGCAATCCCACTACCCATGAAAAATGGGAGAAAGACATCAACATTAGTCTGATCAGTGGAAGCCTGCATAAGTTTAAATCCAGAGAAAAATTATAATCAATACAAATATCCATTATAAAGAATAATAACATTATATGGATTAGGTTCCTTCTCGGAACTAGCTTGTAACAAAGTATACTTGACCATTGAGTACTCACCCTACTTAAAATTCTTCCAGAAGGTGTGGTATCAAAGAAAGACATGGGTGCATGCAGGATGCAATTAAGAATCTGAGAGAAGAAAATTTGTGCTGTCTTAAGCCCCAAGAGGGTGACAGATAAGGATCTTATAATCACCAAAACAACTGAAACCACGGCGATAATGGCATATACAGAGATAAAAAGAGAGGGTTTAAAGATTCGAGCTTGCTTTTCTGAGGTTTCATATGCCAGCCAATAATCACCAGCCATTAAAGATCCTTGCCATAATAAAGAAATGATAATTACACCTATAACGCCCCACCACCCATAAGCCTCGGTACAATACAATTTGTAAATATGCAGGCTCACTTTTCCTGTTTCCCTCTCTTCGTCTTTGATGAGTTTAGAGTTCTCCTTGCCAGCCTTGGATCGGCCAAGCGAATTGCCTTCACCATTGGTCTCTCTGAAATTAGAAGCTGGCTTTGCAGTTCTGGGACATTTGGCTGGTTTGGGGGAATTTTCACCAGGCATGTCTTTGCCTTGTTCTACAAGTTCCATAGAAGTCTCATGTGCTGCTACTAGATCTCCAAAATCCATACTAGAATTTAGTAGATCATTATACTTCCCTGACTGAACTATCATTCCATCTCTCATCACCTTTAAGCAAATACATCATATCAATGTTGTCATTCCTCTCCAAGTCAAACTGAGTGTAAAAAACAAAAACTTTAAAGAAACTTACCATTATAAGATCAACATTATGCAAGAAGTCTACTTGGTGTGTTACAAGAATAACAGTCTTGCCTTTTAGAGCTCCCCTAACACATTCCTGCTTAAAAAAAGAGAACCAAAAAAAAAAAATGTCAGAACAGGAAGAATGTTTGATAGCAAGTGATTAATTGAATAAAGCTTGAGTTTAAGAATATTTTCCTTGAATATTGCAGAGCCGGTATGAGCATCAACGGCGCTAAAGACATCATCAAGAAGATAGATATCACAGTCTTGATATACAGCCCGAGCAAGTTGTATTCTCTGCTTCTGCCCTCCACTAAGGTTGATACCACGCTCTCCAATCTCCGTCTGATCCCCATCCTCCATCATTTCCAAGTCCTTGTCCAATGAACAGACTCTCACAACTTCATTGTACTTGTGTCTGTCCATTGGTAATCCATACAGAATATTATCCTCAATTGTCCCGTTTTGAATCCATGATGTTTGAGCTACATATGCTGTACTCCCACAAACCCGAACCTGCCACACATGTACAAATATATTTTTTTAATATATATTAATGTCATCATCAATATGAATACCTCTATAAAAAGTTGTAAGAGATAATAGTCCCTTTCTCATCAAAGAAACCAGACCTTGCCAGAAATTTTGTGCATTTCACCAAGAATTGATGCTAGGAGAGAAGATTTTCCCGAGCCAACGGTGCCAACAATGGCAGTTAGATCACCCTTCTTGATATTGGTATTAATATTTTTCAAGTCATAATCCCCCTTGCTATTATCATAGTCCCAGCTAAAGGTGCCATCTTTCACCTCTACAGCAGTTTTTCCATCACAGCCTTCCTCTCTCTCTACCGAATTATCTGATAATTCCTTACTCATCATAAACCTGTTCAACCTCCCAAGTGATATCATGGCTTGTGAAAGAGAGATCAATGATTGTGGGAAAGTCCTCATAGGTCCCTGCAATATTTTGAAGATAGTTGTTGCGGTGAAAACTGTCCCTGCATCAAGCTGAACTCCAAGCAAAATCGCTGTCCCGAACGTTAGTGTTGATATCAAGAGTGGTGAACTCCACATCACAATGGTATTCCCAGAATTTGAATACATAAACTTGGAAAGCCAGCTGAATTCTGACCCACGAAAACCTATAATCCTCTTATTGAAATGCTCTTCCCAAGCTTGGAACTTGATCACCCTCATGTAATTCAGCATCTCATTAACAGCTTTCATCCTAGAATCGCGATTCTTCATCACATTGAACTGGAAACGATTGTTCCTTCGAGTACCAAACATAACAAACACAATAACACCCACAATCCCAAGGAAAGTCGTAACTACCGCTGCCCCTAAGTACTTATAAAGCAGAAGCAAGGCAATCCCAACTTGAAAGGGCAGCATCCACACCGCATGAAGCTGCAGCATCATATCAGAAAGTTGTTGCGCATCCACAGCCATATAATTCACTATAGTCCCAATACCATGATCTTGTCTTGCAGAACAAGACAACCTTAGCCCTTTCTTGTACAACGAGGTTATAAGAGAGCATCGGATAAGCATCCCTAGCTTCTGAGAACTGAAGTTGAAATGATGAGTGGACAGAACTTCTACGAATTTTGCAACAAGGAGGATTAAAACCAGGTAGTATCCTTCATAAACAGAACTTCTCTTACCAGATGTGTAATCAACAAAGCTTTGGAGAAGAACTGGACCTATGAACATAACACTAAGTCTGACAACAGCAAGGAAAGCAGTGAATGCAACTTCCTTCCAGAAGCATCTAAGCAAAGTAGTTAGAACAGGATGATTTGAACTTTCTTGTGGCTTAGGCCATTTCTGTTCAAACAATGCTGACATTCTTTCAGCTCTATGTTCTGGTGAAAGCGTTGGCACTTCATCAATCTTCAAAGGCGATTTATAACCTTTACTCAATAATGGGTTTATCCATAGCCAAAAAGCTTTAGATACTAAAGAAGCAGAGGCAAAACCAGCCACGTTTGGTTTAACATCAGTTTCCCCATCAACAATTAAAGATTCAGTTTCTTGCGTGAAGCTGATACCAGTAGATCCTTTAATAGCAGCAAGGAAGAGGAAAAGAGAAAGAGGGAAGGAAATAAAAGAGACAATATCATCATTCCTAAAGTCAAAGCCATCTTCTTTAGTTTCTTCCTCAGAAACGAAACGTACAACCCCAGAAACCACAAACAAACAATTCATAACAAAGTTTAGAATCCAGAAGAATCGAAGTGGAAGAGGGTGGGAAACAGCTTGAAATTTTTTCTCATGAATGATTAAGACTGCAAGAATCAAATGAGTACCTCCTTGAATTAACCAAAAAAATCCATCATCAACCTGGTTGTTTCTGACAAATCCAACACCACTCGAAACAGTGTACAATATTGTCAAAACAACCGTCACAACAAGATTTAGCTTAAACCACGTTGTCGTTCTGATGGGATCTCTGTTCTGCCGGATAAGTGGCTTGTCAAGTTCAGATGCTTCAGCTCTGCTACCACCGCCATTAGAGGTGAATCTTGAGAAGAGTTTTTTAACGGGAAGAACGAAGAGTACGATGATGAGTAAAACATCAATGGCGGCCAAAAGAGCTCTCTGAGGACATGGAGATAGGAAGACAAATTCGAGCCATTGAATTAAAGATGGAAGAAAGGAAGAATCTTGGGTTTGTTTTACAGGGGAAGTACAAGATAAGGAAGTAATCCAACTCGCAGAAGAAGACATGTTTCTGCAAGAAAAAAAGATTTCAGCTTGCAAAGAAAATGCATTCACTTATCTTATATATCATCATTGCCCTCTGTGACAAAAAAAAACAGAAAAAAAAAAACAGGAAATAGTGAGTGGTTAGATGAGAAAGATGAAGAGAATATAATGAGGGATTAATTTATGTAAAACTGTAAGAGAGTTACCTGAAGAAAAAATAAATGGAAGAACTAAGAAGAAGCACTAGCGCGAGTCTGTAAGGAGTTGTGTGTGACTGCAAGTGAAGACAGGAAAATGAAGAGCACCGAACCGGGGGAGATTCCAAAGTAGAGAAGAAGAGAAAATGGTTTTTTTTTTTTTTGGCCAGAAGAGAAAATGGTTTGTTTCATATAATTGGGGTGCGCGAAATTCTTGTGTGCACCAGTACACCATCTCATGCATGCACTAATCAGTGAGATTGCGACAGATCAGAAATCTTTATGCTATGTTTCAGTCCCCTTGTCACTTTACTAGCGCAGCCATGACCCCTATATAGTATATATGATATATCATGAGAAATTCTTAATACGGTGTCCCAACCATAAACAAATGATCCTAAGATAAATTAATTTTAAAAAAAAATAATTATAGATATTTTAAAGTGATTAATTTTTATATCTTTAAAGTCTCTAAAAAAATTAAAATGATCTTATAATTAAGATCTGCGGGAGTATATAGATATGATATGGATTTATTATTCTGACCCGACGGCCCCAAAACAAATTATTTGTCAAAGAAATTTATTATTTTTTAACTTGTAAAGTTTAGAAAATAAAGAATAATTTTTTTATTTGATAAATAATTTTTTTGAGTGTCCGGTCGGATTAAAACATCCACTTCATATATCAGGTGTTTTCTAGTGATTAGGAATATTACAAATGATATGACAAATCAAGTTCACTTAAAAATTTATCATTGGTGTTACAAGTGACGTGGACTGAAACATATCATAAAGATTTCTGATCTGTCACAATCTCACTGGTCAGTGCATGGATGAGGTTGTGCACTGGATGCACACAAAAATTTCTCTCATTGGGTTGCGGCTTGCGCGGTGCTGTGGCTGTAATGAGTCAATTTTTTTAAACTTTGGTCCAGATGTCAGACACTACCAGTCACGTGTTACTCAAAAAAACTAGTAGTGTTAAAATATTACACAATCTTCTATGACATCATGGATCCACCCTTCACGTCGAAAAATGGGTCCACCCTCACCGTATATTTTTTTATATGGTATCCTCATTATGCTGAGTTTTATAATCACATATTTATATCTTATTTCTGTCATTATGATTTACAATAAACCCATAAACTATATCATATATATGGTAATGTGTGATTAGATAGCTCAACATACTCAATATAAGAAATTTAATGTAGGTCATCTCTTTAAATATTATTTTTATTAAAATATGTTTTTAAAATTAAAAGATGAATAATTTTACATATTTTAATTATCACCTGTATGTAGGGGTGGAAACAGGTCAGGCCCTTAACAGGGGCCTTAGGTTTGGCCTATTCCAGGTCTATCCAGGTCCAGGCCACAGGCCCAGGTTTAGGCTTTTTATAAAGCCTATTTTCTTAAACAGGTCAGGCCCAAGCCTCTTACAAAAGCCTATTAGGATTAACAGGCCGGCCTAGGCCTGTTATTTATTTTTTTAAAAAAAAAATTTAGTAATAATACATTTGTACCCTTAATTTGAAATAAAATTACACATGTATGTATCTAAGGTTTTTTTTTCACTCACCCTCACTTTTCACTCTATCTCACCGTTTCCCTTTTCTCCTTCCTACTAAGGATTCAAATTCATCACCTTGGAACCAAATACATCCATCTTCTCCTCTTCCTTTTCCGTCTCTACCATCACTTTTCACTTTATTTTTGTTGATTGTATCATACTATTAGTTTTGTTGATGTTTACTTGCTTTGTCTTTTAGACTCTTGTTGTTTTGTATCAGATTTGTGTTCTTACGTTGCTGAGTATATATCATACTATTACTAAGGAAAAAATGTACATTTAGACTTTTTGAGTCATAGGCATGTTTTAGGCTTGTTAGGCGGCCTGTTGATAACAGGCCTTTCAACAGGTTTCAGGCCAGGCCTGGTCTTTGAACAGGCCAGGCTCAGGCCTGAAAAAACGACCTATTACAGGCCACAGGCCAGGTTCAGGCCAATCATCTACACAACAGGCCAGGCTTATTTATTGTTAGGCCAGGCCAGACCTGGCCTATTTCCACCCCTACTTGTATGGCACCGAGCTCGTCCACGGTCTTATTCATTGACCTTTGAATCATTGTCTCGATCAATTTGCTAATGTCTGATTTTTAATTCCTTGAGATTAAATACAAATAACGATTTTATAATAAAAAAACTTACTAGATAACAAAAAAGAAAAGGAAAAAATGGTGGGGACAGAGAAAAAGTTTGAACAGTAACAGGAAAAGTATCTTTCCCACATTTCAAATCAAATGCTTCATACAGTGTTTATTCAAAAAAGAAATACTTCATACATTGCCAAATAAATTATTCGGTGTTCTCTTAATGATTTTGGTACCGACAGGATTATTAACAGTCTTTTTTACAAAAATGTTAAATAAATTCTAAAACCCATTTCATGGTACATAGTGAAAGGGAAAATCACAACCTGATCTCTTATAAGGGATTTAACCACAACTAAATTTCAAATAATTATCAAATTATATTGAAATCTCAAAGGACCTGTGTGACTTTAAATGGCTTGTCATTGAGTTGTCAATAGGAGCTCTTTGAGTTGTCAATACACAACTTAATAGTTGTCAATACCATTGACAATGCACAACTCAATAGTTGTCAATGAAAAATACATTGACAACTATTGAGTTTTGTATTAACAACTCAAGGAGTTGGTATTGACAACTCAATGACAAACCATTTAATATCACCCAGTTCCCTTAAGACTTCAATATAATTTGATGATTGTTTGAAACTTAATTGTAATTAAATCTCTTATGAGGGACCTTGCTGTGATTTTCCCATAGCGAAAAGGTAATATAATGAAATTGATTATGGACACAAAAAATGGTCAGTACCAAGTTGAACTATAGGAATAGGAGGAAATTATTATGGAACAATAAACAAAGTCAATCATATAAACACACACAAAAATTTTAAAAAAACAAACAAATAATTGGATATGGAGAGAGGTAGCCATAAATTCTGGGATAAGGGAGAGAGACAGTAATGGATTCAGGCAACGAGAAACTAGGATAGCATGTGCAGGTGAAAATTTAGTGCTTTTTCATTAATAGAAAAAATCATCTATACAGTGCTGAATATACACTATAGACTATACAGTGCTATGCCATTATATCATCGTGTTTAAAGGATCAACGCATAAGCAGATAAATATTGAATAAATATTAAATAATGAATAAATAATTGTAAGAATTAAGGGAGTATATACCAATGATGAAAACCCGGATCGGACCGGCCGGTTCGACCGGTTCAACCTGGTTCCGGTCCGGGTAAGGAGGAAAAACGGATTGGAGTTGACCCGGTCAATGGACGGTCAAACCGGTTCAACCGCCAACCCGTTCAACCCGATGGTTGAACCGGGTTGGCACTTTTTTTGAAAAAATAAAAAAAAATTTATTATAATTCACCTAATTACTAATTTTCACTTAACTCAATTTTAGAAATTAGGAAACTATAATACTTTAAATATTATTTTACTTGCATATACTTAATATTTAATTGTTGTTGCTCTTAATATTTGTATTTTAGTCTGTGGATTGTAGAATAATATTTATTTTTATGTGTAATCAACTAATATTTTCTTTTTTTCCCTCTATAAAAACATTAAAATATTCATATTTGATGAATCATGCATACCTATCTACATTTACATTTTGATATTAGTGATTATTAATGTTAATATCAATAAAATTTTATTATTTTAATATAATCCGGCTTGACCCGGTCCGACCCCGATCCGACCATTGACCCTTGAACCAGTGTCTCATCCGATTTGATGCCTGATCCGGTTTTTTTAACCTTGGTATATACATTTAACAGGTAATGGCCCTAAGATTCCATGGAGCAGCGAAGCAGAGAGGTTTCGTGAGTACTACACAATTCTAAGAAGATATGAACAGGGAGTGGGTGGGGCCCACCAAGAGGCTTTGTACTATTCTATATATATATACACTTTTAATATACTTCGAGAAAGCAAATAAAGCCTATCCTACAAAACTTCCATGAAAAATAGAAGGAACTGTCCTAAAATGCAGACCAGGAGAGAGTGAAAGATAGATCAAGCCTAGCCACTTGTCTTTGCATCCTACTTTTGGATCTTGGAGTACATCCCTCACGGCAAAAGTCTTGAAAAAAAAAATATGTTTGGTTGGATTTATTTTTGGAATGACTTTTGATTTAAAATGACTTCTGTAACGGCAAAAGTCAAAAGTAAAAAAAAGTGGCTTTTAGCTTTTGACTTCTGGCTTCTGGTGGGTTCCACATCTTTTGTTAGGTATTATTTAATAAAATGGGTAGGAAAATTAGACTGTTAAACCCCTAAAATTCTCAAATAAGATAATTTCTTTTAATCTAAAATTTTCTTTTTATCTCCAAAAATTTACCATAATAATTTCTAACTACTTTCTTCCACAATATACTTCTTTGAGCTAAAAATATTATTTTTAAAAATTAGTTTCCTGAAAAAAAAAAAGGGAGAAACTAAACCTTTAATAAGAATATATGCATATTATATATGTATTATTTAATGACAATAATGCTCTTTTTAGTAATTTTTCATCTAAAAGTGCTTTTCAATATAATCATCCAAACATGTTTTTAAAAGTCAGATTGAAAAAAAGTCACTTCTATCATCACAAATCCAAACATAAATCACTTCACACAATCTGACTTTTATCCAAAAGTCACTTCTAAAAAAGTCATTCTGAAAAAAAATCATTTGGCCAATCCAAACACACCCTTCATCGGCTTCTTTGTTTTTTTCTCTTCTACAAGAGACAAGGTTCACCCCATTCACATGAAAGCATATATTATGGCCTCCACAGAGTCACTTCTCAGCTGCACATGCCTGTCTCTTCAAAGACCCATAAATCAAGCCCATAGTTCTGCCATAAGAAGATCACATTCACTTATATTCATCATAGAAGCCTCATGATATAGACCGGTGGAATCCTTTAAGATTCCTCCACAACCTGCTATATTACCTATGTGAGAGAAAGCCCCTTCCACTTGAACGTACACCCAGCCAGCATCTACTTCATAGTAGGAAAACGACGACCGTGGGACAGAGCATGAGGAAAAAGAAGTGTATAATCATTCCTAAGATAGGGACGTTCATATCATAATAATAGTCATTCTCTTGTTTAATACTCCCTCCTCCTCCGGTTATATTCCTAAATATAAGACCACTTTAACTTTTTTTTTGTGGAAGTTAAGGAAGTAAATTAGACCACTAAATTATAACATATGTCACATGAAATTAGATTATAGGTTAGTTTATAAGTAGAATAAATTAGTTTTGAGGAAAAAAGATTTTTTTTTACTGAAACTACTTTTTTTTGGACTGAAAAAAAAGGTCAAAAAAGTCAAAGTAGTCTTTTAATTAGGACCGGAGGGAGTAGTTAGTATCAACTCTGGCGGGTGAGTTTGATCATAAATACAATATCTATTTCTAATTTTTCTCAATTTTCTCCGCAATTCATCCCTGTTAATATTCATTAATAATAAATAAGCAAAAGATTGAATGTGTGAAGAAAGATTAAGGTATTTTAATAATATCATGTGATTTTAACCAATTTAGCTAATATTTTTAATCTAATCAACGTAGGTAAATAGGTCTTATATTTATGACAGAAGAAGTACATGATTTAGTTCATTGATTTAAAATGGTAAGAAATTTAAATAAGTTACTTATAAATTGGTTTGATTAAAGTATTCTCTAAAATAGTTTATTTTACTTATCAGCTAATATTAACATATAATCTAGTACAGTGATAATAGACAATGGGTGTGTTTGGATGGACTTCTGGAAAAGTGACTTATATATAAGTCAAACTGAAAATAAGTCAGATTGTATAATGAGATTTATGTTTGGATCAGCTGTAAAAAAAAAGTGACTTATAAGTCATAAGTCATATTGTGTAATGAGATGTATGTTTGGATAGACTTTTGGAAAAAGTGATTTATGTTTGAGTTAGTTGTAATTGGATGTGTAAAATAAGTTAGAATTGTGGGGTCCACCTCCGTAAGTGACTTATAAGTCATAAGTTGAAAAAAAGAACTTATACTTATTTTGACTTATAAGTTATAAGTTATTTATTTTTATAAGTCCAGCCAAACATGCTCTTTTTACTGTTCACTAAAATAAGTCATTTTCATTGAAAAAAAGCACTTATTTTGCTGGGAAAAGCCCAAACAAACACAGCCAATATGTAATATGGAATCACGATGAGTGGTTCATTTACCTTCTTATATCTATCCAAAAAATCAAATAAATGTTATACTAATGAATAGAGAGAGCATTATGTGTTTGTGTGTGTATGATATTATTTAGTCTTGTGTGGGAACACACAAAATTGAATTTGATGAAGGTCTTTAATGATTAGATGCATCTTGTTTGAAAATCTGTGGTATTTTGTAAGGAGGAAAATCATCCTTTAGATTGTATATACATTCTTTTGATTTTTAATATTTATGTTTTTTTAACTCTGTCAATGCAATTAATTATCTTCCACACAATTTTAACTGAACAAGGGTATAAAGTGTAACATCTCAAATTTTAATTTGTAGGTTAATAGTTAATTTAGCTAATTAAGAAAGTGATTTGTGGTTAATGGTGATTTTAGTAAATAATTGATAATGTTTATTTAGATAATTTGAGGATTTTTAATTTTAATTGAAGACTAATTTGGGTGAAATGAAAGATTTAGAGTGAAATAAGATTGAATAATTGATTACATTGTTGGCATAGATTAGTGGAGTGGTTGAATAAGGTTTAGAGTTTATTAAAAAGTAATAATAATTTAATAAATAAGTGGAGTTGTTATCTTGTCCCCGAAGAGAAAAGGAAATGAAGCATTTGGTACAGCATATGTGTGTAACCCGCACAACACGTGGGAACCCTCACATGTATTATTGAAAGCCATGCACCCCACGTGCCTTTTTTTTATTATGAATGTGAGTATATACACACATCTCAAAACTCTATACTTCTATAGCTGGCAATTGCCCGTTAGAGCCGGGGGTATGAAAATAAAATTGATTTATGCCGGTTCAAGGTGGGCCCGCGACCTTAGGCCTGTTTAGCCATTTTCTATTGTTTTTTAATCTTTTCTTTACAAAAAAAAAAAAAAAAATCAAAACAATAAAATCCTTAATTTAATATATAAATATCATCAAAATTAAGTTACAACAAGCATTGACTTCTCCAAATGGTGCGATGAGTATTTACTGCAGGAAATTAAAGTTAAAAAAATCATATGCATGTTCTTTCAAGCATAAGATTAGAAAAAAGATGCATGTCATTTCCTAACTAGGAACATGAATTACGTCAAAGATTGTACCTAAAATTCTACAAGAACTATATAAATGACCAAAAAATGTATAGATTCAAATCCACAGTGTTTTGTTGGCAAAAAAAAAAAAAAATCCACAATGGGATAAAGGCAGATTCATTCTACATGTTGGTTAAGTTTTGGAAAACCTCCATATAAGCTACGTTCGTAGTTTTAGATGCACCACTGTGGCAGTCACTCTCAATGATTATTTAAACTTAACCTAGATTATTTAAACCAATGCGTGGGATGCATTATTTTTAATGTATTAAAACTAAAAAGAGAAGTGATTACAGCACATTTGTAACTAATATTGCACAAAATATAAACACTTAAGTTTAGATGAAATTTACTATTTATATTCATTGAGAGTGTACTTTCTAAGAGAAAAATGCCATATAAAATTCTAAACATCAAAATGAAAATGAGGGAAGGCATTCAAAAGAATTTATCCTATCTACTTTCTACTTTTTCCATAAAACTTTTAGCCATTCTCATCTACATCGATATATTTTTGGGAGAATTATAGTTAGGTCCCAAATTAGGGAATTAATCACAATCAGGTTTCAAAAAATAATTAGATTACATTGAAGTTCCTAGGAATCTGTGTGATATTAAATGACTTGTTATTAACAACTAATGAGTTATCAATGACAATTCTTTAAGTTGTCAATATTAAAATGTAATTGACGACTCTTTAGTCGTCAATGACAACTCGTTGAGCTGCATTAAATTGTCAATAAGAAGTCATTTAATATCACCAGATCCCTAGAGATTTCAATAATTTGATATTTTTTAAGACATTACCGTATTGATTCTTTTATTTGAGTCATAGTTATAATTTTCCATATATTTTTTTGGTTTCCGAATTTCAACTTCTGCTGATTCTTCATGAAATTTGTCCTTTACCAAATTAATGTAGGACCACTTTTTGCAACACTACCATCTGGGCCAACTCTAATACAGTTGTAGTCTATTAATGTTACAACTTCAATCAACTTATCCTATTTATGATGGCCAAACACTTCCGGCATCTTGTCTACACAATGTAAAACACATACTTTTTTGCTGAAAACCTTGTTGGTATAAAACAAAATGGGTTGTAAATTCCAGGGCACAAAACCAAGGCATGTATACAATGTCTAATAAAACCCCAAAAAAAAAAAAACCAAATCCGATTTTTGTGATCAACCTATTTATAATCAGAAAATATTACTTACTAAAAATACATTGAATCTGGAAATACTACATGTACCCATACACACCACAAAAATTAAAACAATCTGGCCTGCAACATACTTTACCCCCTGAATAAAAATAATCTCTTCCAATCACATAGTATTTTAAAAAAACCTATCAAGATAAATCGAACGATGGCAAGATCTTAGAGAATAAAAAAATATAAATAACGTGATGACATTAAAACCTTAAGCAAATACTTCGACCATCACCGGTTTAGTCTTCCAATAAAAAAAAACTAATTACACTATATTTAAAAAAACCAAAATCAAATATGATTAAAATGGTCTCCTTTCTAATGAAATAGCACTGACACTCTTTGTGGGCCAAAGAAAAAAAAAACACTAACACGCTCTGCTTTCCCCAATCTTCATACGGATCCTTTTAAAATAAAAATGTTAAGAATATTTTGTTTTACTCGTAACGCTGAAAGTATACATGTTATCTCTTCTTGTTAATATAAGATCTGGTTAATTAATTTTGGCTAATTAAATATTGAATAAATTACTTAATTAAAATATATATTATATTATCTATCTAAAATACTTATATATAACTAAATTATATAATAGTTTATAAGTTAAATAAGTTGTTCTATTATGTAATATTAAAAAAAATAGAAGTATCATATTCAAAATATACATTGATATTTTTGCACTAAACAACGTTTCAAATTTGGAAGCTAATAACTACGAGTTTTTGACCCGTGGATATCAAATGCAACTTCATCCTAAAACATATATCCAAAGGAAAAAAACCTTGACCGGACCGGCCGGTTCAATGGTCCGGTCCGGTTGAGCGTTAAACCTGGGGATGCAGGTGACCCAGCGAAGGACCGGGTCAACCCGGTCAAACCGAGGGTTGAACCGGGTTGGCCTTTAAAAAAAAAGAAAATTTTTTATTTTATTATAATTCACCTAATTACTAACTTTCACTTAACTCAATTTTAGAAATTAGGAAACTATAATACTTTAAATGCTATTTTACTTGCATATACTTAATATTTAATTGTTATTGCTCTTAATATTTGTATTTTAGTATGTGGATTATAGAATAATATTTATTTTCACGTGTAATCAACTAATATTTTCTCTTTTTCCCTCTATAGAAACATTAAAATATTCATATTTGATGAATCATACATATCTATCTACATTTACATTTTGATATTAGTGATTATTAATGTTGATATCAAGAATATTTTATTCTTTTAATATAACCGGTTTGACCCCGGTTCGACCATTGACCATTAAACCAGTATCTCACCCAGTTTGATGCCCGATCTGATTTTTTGAACCTTACATATATCTCATTTATCCATGGATTGACCCGTAGATAATTCAAAACCCCCCCCCCCCCAAAAAAAAAGGCCAAAATAGTTGGCATCCTAAGAAAAAGGTAGGTACGGCAGAGTGAAAGCAATATGATTTATGATGATAACATATAAAAATCAGTTACCCGTAATAATTATATTAAATTTAGATAGGAATTACTATTCAATCAGTGATTTTTTTTTTGGCCAACTAATCAATCAGTGTTTGATTTGACAAAATGGACACCATTGTATATTTATAGAAGTCTAAAACTTATTCTCAGATGTTCTTAAAATAAAATCTATGGTGCAAGTTAAAACCTTGTGTCATGTTGATCATACCAATAAAATCCAGATATAATTCTAATTTTATTTCCAACATACATTTCATACTTAAATATAAAAAAAAACATTTATAAATAGTAAGAGAAATAATATTTTAATGATGAAAACGAAGTCAATTTGAAGAAAATATGTTCCAAGATAAGGGTGAATGTGCAATTACAGCAATAAAGTTTTGCACCAAGAGTATGTGACACCATTAAGTTTCATATGTAACAAAAATACACAAACAAATCAAAAGTGAGCAAGAGTACCACTTCTGTTAGATGCACAGTAATGTCCGTGAGTTCAGTATTAAGTGGGTCCGAGAAGATTGAATGGTGGTTGCATAGGGTTATGTGGCATCAGTAATTTTTTTTAATGAATGGCAATAGCTATTCCTTTTTTTATCAAACAATAGTAATTCAAATTATAAACAAAATGGAGTGGAAAAGTCAAGTGATGATCAAAGAAATTAGGGTTAGAAATTGAAAATAAGAGATCGAGAAAACTAAGTAAGAGTGATGAACCAGAGAATGAAGCTATATAAAAGCGATGAAAGCAAGAGAGCGAGAATACGGTGGATACTAAGGACATCAATGAGATTATGCAAGGTGATAAATCGAAATGTCTGAAGAAAAAGAAGTATGGGAAAATTGATACTGCAAAATTGATGGATTGTATTAGTCTTACCCAAAGAGAAACGATTAGATCCTCAAGAAAAAGAAGGGGGAAATTGATATAAGTTGATGCATTCATCTCGTTTTTAATGGCGGAGCAGGAGGTAGCTTTGATTTTTAATTGTTTTCACTTGTCACGTTTCCCATTGAATGCCAGCACAACCACTTATGGGATTCACTTAATACTGAACTCAAGGGCGTTACTATACATCTAATGGAAGTGACACTCTTGCTCACTTTTGAATTGTTTATGTGTGTTTTTGGACCATATGAAACTTAATGGTGCCACATGCTCATAGGGCAAAACTTAGTTGTTATAATTACACTTTCACTCACTAAGATAATTAAACTAAGATGGGGGAGGGGTTGAGACGTGATAGAGGGAAGTAGCTAACAGAGGAGATGGGAAATAATGTTATAGAGAGAGGGAAAGATAGAGAGAGAGCTAGGTGGGTAGGGAGGGAGGTGTATGTTAGTGTGAGAAATAGTAAACCTAAAAGAAAAGCAGGGTTAAAAAACCTGGACTGGACCAGCCGGTCCAATCAGAAACCCGGCGAACTGGACCAATCTAGTCTGGGTTGCATGTTAGGCCGGAGGAACAATCAAACCGCTGAAATCCGAATTAACTCGCCCAAACCAGTCTTGACTCGGATAAACAGCCAGTTGAGGTGGGTTAGCTGGGTTGAAAATTTCATATTCTTGATCTGATTGTAGACTAAAGAAAGGGGAGGAAGTAGCTACGAAACGAAATTTGAAGAGAAAATGATTAGGAAAACCTTGATTTAAAATGATTGGAGATAATATTAGTAATGAGAGATGATGAAAGTTAAATAATAAGAAGGCCCCTATAGCTACAACTATCAGCTTCTTCTTCAACAAGCTCTTCAGTCTTCATCAACTTGGATCAAGCTGCTGCATAATGAAAGAACCTATTCAGCCGCACAAGAAAAGTACTGAGGCACACAAGATGAGGACGAGGCGTTGGAGGATAAGGCTACTAGGGTTTAATGCAACAAGTAATGGGCTTGGTCCCTCACCTTTTAGGCTTTTACAAAACAAAAAATAAAAATATAAAGTAATAAAAACTAGATGAAAATTGGAGAGGCTGTGAGCCTGTGATGTTGGTTAAATAAATAAGTTAGAAATTGTCTTTTAATATTTAAAAAATTTTGTAAAAATTGAATTTAATGTAAAAAATAAATATATTATATATGATATATCATATTTTGACCAACTAATTAGATTCGATCTTAACTAACTTTAAATTAATGCAAATTATTTGTAGTCAAATATCAATATTTTCAGTTTCAATTAAATTATATTATTTTAATTAAGACCATTTTGACCCGGGTTAACCCATGATCTGACCACTGACCCTTGACCAGTATTTAGTTCATCACGGAGGAAGAGAAATCACCCAAGAGGATCTGCAACTCGAACTCCATGGTGAACCGGTGAATAATTGTGGAATGGAAGAGATAATTGGTGTCTTTTAGTGTGAAATTCAGATTCCCCTTCATGTGGTACAAGAATCAACTTATAAACTATCTAAATTGGCTTAGGATTGCCTATTTTGAGTGGCCATAACAATTAGACACTCAATCTTCAAGAAAGCTAGCCAAAATAGGAAATAATGAGTAGGATAAATTTACCTAATATCTACCTAATTTTCATATAATTCTCCTAAAACAAATGTTAATTTCTCATTATTAGTAATTAAAAACATATAATAATCAAACATAATCAGTACACACAATAGAAAAATGAATTTTAAGTAGCAAACCCAATCATAATCAATTAAAAATGGTGCAGATATGGAAAATCTGTTATCCAACACTAACGGTGTTTAAATATTGTGAGGTGGGGTCCAACAATATTAAACTAGGGAGAAATTCTTTTGATATCATTTTTAAAATATATTTTTTTAATTCATCACTCTTTCTCTCTCTCATCTTCAACACCCTTCCTCCCAAACTTCACACCTCCGCCTCCAACATTGGGAGCTTCAAAGCCGTCACCGACTCCAATGGACTCTCCTCCTCTGTCCCTTCGTCCTCACTTCTGACGACCCTCATCTCCACTCCAATACCGTCTCCCAACTCCCGCAGAAAAATGATCCTCCATGCCTCCATATCCGATGACAGATGACTGAGATGCGAATTTCAACATTACCGACAGAATAGAGGTTTAATGGAAGCTCTGGGAAGTATGGATGGTTTGATTTTCACATCAGACCTCAAGTATGATTATTTCCACTGTGGTTCATTGCCGTACGAAGGGTTGATGAGGGAATGGAACGCTTACTATGTCAAGTTCTTCGGGCCGAGACACATTTCGTGATTCATGATTCACGAGCAAGTGTTGGAGGTGTTGAAGCCGTGGATTGAGCTATGTTATTTTACGTTGTAGGATATTAGGGATGGGTATTATCACAATCAATTCATGGTGGTGAATGATTGTTAGTTTATGGCTAAGTGGAATGTTCTTCTTTGACGTTGATGAGTACATTTATGTGCCTCCTAAGAATACCATGAAAAAGTGTCCTCGATTCACTTTCTCAATACTCCCAATTCACCATTGAATAAATGGCCATGAATGGCAAGCTCTTCCTCTCTACTGGTCTCAACCTTCTTCTCCGCCAATTTTCGGAGCTCCAACATGACCTCAGCTATGGACTCATATTTCCGCATCTGCAATATCATCATCCAGTGAAGTCGACGACGATGAATTGCGGAGAAGATGGACTTATTATAGTCATAACTGTCGTCAAATGACCACAAAGGGAGACGTGAAGTTTGGGAGGGAAGGTGTTGAAGATGGGAGAGAAGGAAGAATTAAAAATATATTATTAGAATAATTTCTCCTCAGAAATAATATTAAAATAATATTTGTGTAACCCACCTCACAAAATTTAACCACCGTTTGCGTTGGTTAACAGATTTCCATATCTATACTATTTTTAATTGATTATGACCGAATTTGCTAGTCAAAATTCATTTTTCTATTATGTGCTCATGGCACAATTGTTGGTTACTAAATTTACATATTTACCAAAAAAAAGTAAATGTATATAGATTCTAAACTAATTTACATAAAAATGCTTTTATGTGATAAAAAATTGAAATGAGTGATATATCCAAAAAAATTCGAATCAGTACAGTATTTCTATAGAGATATGGCAGACTATAAATCAAATATTTATGTTTGGGTTGCTGCCTAAAATAGTGACCTATTTTAACAAAATAACTCGTTCATAAATTTTAAAAGCCAAATATTGCACATTAAAAAACAAATATATCTTTTGTAAAGTAACATATATGGACATTAGAATTAATTTTCATCAATGCGGCTTCTTAGCAAATGATTTATGATTGACAATGAAATTCAAAATTCAAAAGAAAAACTACTTAAAAAAAGATGTATGATGACATGATTTAATTGAAAATGTGGACCAATAATACAAGTAATAAAAGGTTATGCCATAGGACATGTGGGCCAATAGAAACATTGCTTGGAGATTTAGAGAAGTATATAGATATAGATAGCTTAAAATTCAGAGAAATTAATGAACCACGTATAACTTAAAAAACTTAACATTTGATCCCTATAGTTTGCTTTCATTTTTATTTTGATCCCTGTAATTTGAAACAAAAGGTTTTGGTCTCTTAAATTTCCTTTCATCTACCGTGTTAGTCCCTGTAATTTAAGGAGCTTGGTGATGTTAAATATGATAATGTGACATTAGCGCCGTCAATTATGTTGACGTGACTTGATTATTGGACAAGTTGACTATGATTCTTGTAACTAATGTGGTTAAATTATAAAATTAAAGAAAAAGAAAGAAAAAAGAATTTCCCCCTCCCTTTGCCTTCTTCGTTTCTGCTTTGAGCCAAGCTCACCCACAAAGATTCCCTCATCGCTGACTTGAGGAATTCTTGTGTGAACCTGGTGCATCATATCATTTGTGATATAATCAATCACAAATAATCACATAAGGTTTGGCGTGGAATTTTCAATCTGACTTAGCAACCTAAAGAAGTTAACCAGAACATTAAAAAAAATTTAAATATCATGTCTTCAATGTCTTTTTATTTTACAAGTTCAAAAAATATTTTTATCAGTTAGTTGTTTTTTTAGGGTGCCACATCAAATTAAAAATTTCATGTCACACATAATTTGTTTACTTGTGATGACGTGGTGCACCGATCTGGAACCTCTGCACTTAATTTCTCCTCCATTTAATTAAAACTAAGTCGTTTTATTAGAGAGGTTCCAGACCAATGATGCACCCGTTTACACAAGAATTCCTCCGCTGACCTACAGTCTCAAATCGATTCCCAAATACACTAACTGAACTCCCTTTTCTAATATAATTTGTGCTGGAACATTGGTGCAGGAGAGCTTTGCTCAGGTAGAACGCGTTGCTTTCTAATTCCGTGAAGAAGCTCAATCGAGATGTCTCCAAGGTGCCCATTTGCCAAGCCTTCTATAATTCAATTTCTGAACCTGGATTATAACTTCTAATAGCAAAATTGGGTTCACATTTTATATCTGACTTTAGTCCTCGGAAGCACAGTAAATTTATTATTTTTTTTCTTGGGCCAAAGGGATTGATCGGCCACAGATGGGATGTAGTGAACTTTTCACCGGATAATTTCATTATTTCATATCACTCTATCACACAAAAAGAGCTCAAATACAGATGCAAAAAGAAGATTTTATCTATTAACATAAAAGCGTCAGTTCTAACACTTGGGGGTAATTTTTTTTTTTTTTTTTACTGAACTGAACACTTGGGGGTAATGAAGCTATAACTGAAACACCTATAAATAAGACGTTACTTTGTATAATATATGGCATCAGATAATCCGAAAGCAGTTATAATTCCACTTTATAATTTGCTCATTCTTCAATTGCCTGTAATTTCACTAACTACATCTCTTAAATTCACGGCATCAATCAAAAGGCCTCATCTTTATCGAGAGGTTTTGTTTCCCTCATGAAAAGCTTGAGTAATTTATAGCTCCGACGAGCGATTGGCATATTCTTGAACTAACGCCCCGAATAATGATGGCCTCTGAAGCAACTTTGAGGGTTTATCAAATTCCTTTGCTCGTCCTATCAGAAGAAAACACAACAAACTTCAGGATGATGCTATCTAAATATATATATATATCCATTATACAAATAGTTATTACTAATATGGGTTAGGTTAGCTATACAATGCACGGTTTAAATCTCCTAATGTGACCTCATGATAAGTGAGGAGAGATACATACACATTGATGGTTTTAGATTCCTGAGACCCAAACATCAGAAGTGGGTCTCACTAAAAGCTCAATATAATCTGTCTCTCTCTCTTCAGTTTATGAAACTTAATGATCCCCACGCTCTAAGGAACTTGTTAACGTTAACATCTCAAGTTTAAGTCCTGTGAATGAAAAAACGATGCCAAAAGAGCTTCTGACAATAAAGACTTGGTAACTTAGAAATATCAAGGCCCACATTGAGTAGAATGTAACGCTTAATGGGATATTAATTTAAGTGAGTTGGTTCTATCACATCAACAATTAGCTTTTGGAGGTAGGGTTCGACATTCCACTTCGGTATCCATCAACTTGCCCCAAAAAAAGGAATCCAACAAAACACAAATCTGAATTAATGAGAAGCACATGGCTTTGTGGCCATTAAAGAATAGGATAGAAGAATACCTGCATCTATGACAAGAACCCTATCACAGTCCATGACAGTTGGTATTCTGTGAGCAATGCTAATGATGGTACATGCTGCAAAGTCCTCTCTGATGATCTTCTGAATCACAGCATCAGTTTGAGAATCCACAGAAGCTGTTGCTTCATCCAAGAACAAGAGCCGGCTTCGCTTAAGCATAACCCTCCCCAAACACAATAACTGCCTCTGTCCCACACTCCAATTCTCTCCATTATCAACCACTACACAATTCAACACCATTCCTCATCATTAACCAATAAAATACATAAGTGAAATTTAAAAGAAACTCATGAAATGAATGTTCCAAACCTAATGCATCCAGTTTCTCTGGCTTGGAAGCCACGGCATCTTTTAGTTGGCAGCGCTCCAAACTCTATACAATAACAAAATCATGATCAGAGATAATCAGTTGTATGGTATGAAGAAAAATATTAAGCTCATGTGTCATGTGGAAACAAGAATGGTTCAATCACCTTCCATATTTCTTCATCTGAATATTGTTCAGTTGGATCAATATTGCTTCTGACAGTGCCCTCAAAAAGAACAGGCTCCTGGGGAATGATGCCGAATCGAGACCGTAGGTCATGAAGGCCTAATGCAGTTATGTCGATATCATCGATGATTATTCTTCCTCCAGAAGGTTCTACTAGCCTGAAGAAAACTTGGATTAAAGTAGATTTTCCACTTCCTGTTCTTCCAACAACACCAATCTTTTCTCCCCCACTAATGCTCAACGTGATGCCTTTGAGAACTAAAGGAGTGTTAGGACGATACCTAACCTGTTTACCAGAAGGGAATAGTTAGTATTGTTCTAATCAGATTGCATATCCAGAAAGACCACACACTTGTTTCATAAGTTACTCCCTCCGGTCTTTAGTATAAAAGCTAAATAGATAACTAATTTGTGGATGTTAAGAAAATTAGTTGAAGTTAGTTATTTGTACAAAATGAGTGGGTTTGCCTATTATACGCTTTCTAATCATATGCATTGTAACTACTCTTTGTAAAGATCCCCTTCCCATGTGTAATCAATAGGGGGTACTTTAGGGAGAAAATTACAAATTTTAGGAACAATGAGAATTGAGATCTTATATTTCTGACCCAAGTAAACCCTTTGTCTACCTCCTATATTTATGACCAGCTTCCAGTTTAGTATATATTGTTCAAGTCATCTTTTGGGGGGGGGGGGGGGAATATTCATTATATTCACAGCTGAAAGGCAATGTACACAATATAATGACAGAAATCAGAATGTATATATAATTTCAAAGTAAATTATAACCAGCTTGGTCATATATGCTAGTTACCTGCAACTCTCTGATATTAACGTTGCCATGGGCAGGCCAATTTGGGGGAGGTTGGCGATCTTTAAAATGCCATTCTGCTTCAGATGGAATTTTTGTGAACTGCTTAATCCTCTCGACCGATACCATTCTGTTCTCAATGAAGCAACTCATGTAAATGGCGAAGAACAACACAGCATTCAGGGACAACCCATAAGAGAGAGATAAGCCAACGTTTTCTGCATCATGCAAAAAACAAAAAAAAAAACAAAAAGTTCCAATTACCTTGTCATCTTAAGAAGATTTTGAGAAAAAGAAAAATCTTTTGTCCATAAAATGAGCTCTGCTCAATTTCATCCAAGCATTTAAAAATCTATGTACTGTAAAATATCGACCAAATCATAAACTCTGTGCAACACACAGAACCCACATTGGTTTTTCTTCAATAGAGTATCAAAATACCTGGCTTTATGATACTGCTGGGCAATAAAATCATGAACATGGTTGAAATACAAAAGACCAAGCTCCCCAGCAATTCTAAGCGAAAACCCAACCACTCATTTGAACCATTGTTGTGGAAATCCATGCGCAGATTTTCATTCACTCGTTTAACATTTTCTTTGCAAAATCCACTCTGCTTTTTAAATGCACGAATCGTCATGACCCCTGAAATGCTTTCAGAGAAATGATGAATAACAGGTGCTTTTGTTATTGAATCCAGGCGAGTAATTTCCCGAGACGAAGAAAGGAAATAACCCTGCAAGATTAAAATATAGACACCAAGTTATAAAGGTAAACAAGAGACATATGATTGGGAAGTTTGGCCATTTCACAAGGCAATAGTACCATACCCGATACCATATATTCAACCAAACAAGAGGAATCAGCAAGAAAACTGTTGGCCAAGAGTTTTGACATGTCACAATGAAGATGCTAATTACTGTGATGTACATGGAAATCACAATACCCACGAAAAATGGGAGAAAGACATCAACATTAGTCTGATCAGTGGAAGCCTGCATAAGTTTAAATCCAGAGGAAAATTTTAATCAATACAAATATCCATTATAAAGAATATTGACATCCATATGGATTAGGTTCTTTCTTGGAACTAGCTTGTAAAAAAGCATACTTGACTATTGAGTACTTACCCTACTTAAGATTCTTCCAGAAGGTGTGGTATCAAAGAAAGACATGGGTGCATGCAGGATGCAATTAAGAATCTGAGAGAAGAAAATTTGTGCTGTCTTAAGCCCCAAGAGGGTGACAGAGAAGGATCTTATAATCACGAAAACAACTGAAACCGCGGCGATAATGGCATATACGGAGATAAAAAGAGCAGGTTTGAAGATTTGAGCTTGCTTTTCTGAGGTTTCATATGCCAGCCAATAATCGCCAGCCATTAGAGATCCTTGCCATAACAAAGAAATGAGAATTACACCTGTAATGCCCCACCACCCATAAGCCTCGGTACAATACAATTTGTAAATATGCAAGCTCACTTTTCCTGTTTCCCTCTCTTCGTCTTTGATGAGTTTAGAAATCTCCTTGCCAGCCTTGGGTTGGTCAAGCAAATTGCCTTCACCATTGGTCTCTCTGAAATTAGAAGCTGGCTTTGGAGATCTGGGAGATTTGGCTGGTCTGGGGGAATTTTCACCAGGCATGTCTTTGCCTTGTTCTACAAGTTCCATAGAAGTCTCATGTGCTGCTACCAGATCTCCAAAATCCATACCAGAATTTAGTAGATCATTATACTTCCCTGACTGAACTATCATTCCATCTCTCATCACCTTTAACCAAATACGTCATATCAATATTTTCATTCCTCTCCAAGTCAAATTGAGTGTTAAAAACAAAAACTTTAAAGAAGCTTACCATTATACGATCAACATTATGCAGAAAGTCTACTTGGTGTGTTACAAGAATAACAGTCCTGCCTTTTAGAGCTCCCCTTACACATTCCTGCTTAAAAAAAAGACTAAGAAATGTCAGAACAAGAAGAATGTTTGATAGTAAGTGATTAATTGAATAAAAGCCTGAGTTTAAGAATATTTGCCTTGAATATTGCAGAGCCGGTATGAGCATCAACGGCACTAAAGACATCATCAAGAAGATAGATATCACAGTCTTGATAAACAGCCCGAGCAAGTTGTATTCTCTGCTTCTGCCCTCCACTAAGGTTGATGCCACGCTCCCCAATCTCCGTCTGATCCCCATCCTCCATCATTTCCAAGTCCTTGTCCAAGGAACAGACTCTCACAACTTCATTGTACTTGTGTCTGTCCATTGGTAATCCATACAGAATATTATCCTCAATTGTCCCATTCTGAATCCATGATGTTTGAGCTACATAAGCTGTACTCCCACAAACCCGAACCTGCCACACAAGTGTGTGTATATATAAATGTCATCATCAACATCAATACCTCTATAAAAAGTTTTAAGATAATAGTCCATTTCTCTTCAAAGAAGCCATACCTTGCCAGAAACTTTGTGCATTTCACCAAGAATTGATGCTAGGAGAGAAGATTTTCCCGAGCCAACGGTGCCAACAATGGCTGTGAGATCACCCTTCTTGATATTGATATTAATATTTTTCAAGTCATAGTCCCCCTTGCTATCATCATCATCCCAGCTGAAGGTGCCATCTTTCACCTCTACAGCAGTTTGTCCATCACAGCCTTCCTCTCTCTCTACTGAATTATCTGATAATTCCTTACTCATCATAAACCTATCCAACCTCCCAAGCGATATCATGGCTTGTGAAAGAGAGATCATTGATTGTGGGAAAGTCCTAATAGGTTCCTGCAATATTTTGAAGATAGTTGTTGTGGTGAAAACCGTCCCTGCATCAAGCCGAACTCGGAGCAAAATCGCTGTCCCGAATGTTAGAGTTGATATCAATAGTGGTGTGCTCCACATCACAATGATATTCCCAGAAATTGAATACATAAACTTGGAAAGCCAGCTGAATTCTGACTCACGAAAACCCATAATTCTCTTATTAAAATGCTCTTCCCAAGCTTGGAACTTGATTACCCTCATGTAATTCAGCATCTCATTAACAGCCTTCATCCTTGAATCACGATTCTTCATCACATTGTACTGGAATCGGTTGTTCCTTCGAGTACCAAACACAACAAACAAAATAACACCAACAATCCCAAGGAATGCTGTGATCACCGCAGCGCCCAAGTACTTATAAAGCAGAACCAAGGCAATCCCAACTTGAAATGGCATCATCCACACAGCATGAAGCTGCAGCATCATATCAGAAAGTTGTTGCGCATCCACAGCCATATAATTCACTATAGTCCCAATACCATGATCTTGTCTTGCAGAACAAGACAACCTTAGCCCTTTCTTGTACAACGAGGTAATAAGAGAGCATCGTATAAGCATCCCTAGCTTCTGAGAATTGAAGTTGAAATGATGAGTGGACAGAACTTCTACGAATTTCGCAACAAGGAGGATTAAAACCAGGTAGTATCCTTCATAAACAGAACTTCTCTTGCCAGATGTGTAATCAACAAAGCTTTGGATAAGAACTGGACCTATGAACATAACACTAAGTCTAACAACAGCAAGGAAAGCAGTGAATGCAACTTCCTTCCAGAAACATCTAAGCAAAGTAATTAGAACAGGATGATTTGACCTTTCTTGTGGCTTAGGCCATTTCTGTTCAAACAATACTGACATTCTTTCAGCTCTATGTTCTGGTGAAAGTGTTGGCACTTCATCAATCTTCAAAGGCGATTTATAACCTTTACTCAATAATGGATTTATCCATAGCCAAAAAGCCTTAGAAACTAAAGAAGCAGAGGCAAAACAAGTTACGTTTGATTTAATATCAGTTTCCCCATCAACAATCAAAGATTCAGTTTCCTGCGTGAAACTGATACCGGTAGATCCTTTAATGGCGGCAAGGAAGAGGAAAAGAGAAAGAGGGAAGGAAATAAAACAGACAATATCATCATTCCTAAAGTCAAAGTCGCCATCTTTAGTTTCATCCTCAGAAACCAAACGTACAACCCCAGAAACGACAAACAAACAATTCATAACAAAGTTTAGAATCCAAAAGACTCGAAGTGGAAGAGGGTGAGAAACAGCTTGAAATCTTTTCTCATGAATGATTAAAACTGCAAGAATCAAATGAGTAACTCCTTGAACTAACCAGAACAATCCATCATCAACCTGGTTGTTTCTGACAAATCCAACAACACTCGAACCAGTGTACAATATTGTCAAAAAAACCGTCACAACAAGAGTTAGCTTAAACCACGTTGTTGTTCTGACGGAATCTCTGCTTTGTCGGATAAGTGGCTTGTCAAGTTCTGATGGGATCTCAGCTCGGCTACCACCACCATTAGAGGTGAATCTTGAGATGAGCTTTTTGGCGGCAAGAATGAAGAGTACGAGGATAAGCAAAACATCAATGGCAGCCAAAAGAGCTCTCTGAGGACATGGAGATAGGAATATAAATTCGAGCCATTGAACTAAAGATGGAAGAAAGGAAGAATCTTGGGTTTGTTTTACAGGGGAAGAACAAGAGAAGGAAGTAATCCAACTCGCTGAAGAAGACATGTTTCTGCGGAAAAAGATTTAGATTTCACTCTTCAGCTTCCAACGAAAATGTATTCGCTTATCTTTATATCACCATCGTTCTCTGTGACAAAAATAAATCCAAAAAAACAAAAAACACAGAGAGAAATAGGGAATGGTTAGAATAGAAAGATGAAGAGAATCACATGAGGGATTTAAAACAAAGAACGACTTTGTAATTAAAAAACTCACGGGACAACAAAAAAGAAAAGAAGAAACTGGTGGAGACAGAGAAAAAGTTTGGACATCAAAGAGGGAAAATCGGCGAAAAGGTAATATAATAAAATTGATAATTGGCACAAAAATGGTCCGTACTAAATATACTTCCCTTTTGTAAAGCTGAAAATCAAACTCAGAAAAGTTGAACTAATATATAGGAGCCAATTATTATAGAGCAATAAACAAAATCAATCATATAAACACAGCAAAAAGAAAATATTGGGGCATGGGTTTAAAAAAACAAACAAATAATTGGATATGGAGAGAGGTTAGCCATAAATTGTGGGATATGGGGAGAAAGACAATAATGAATTCAGGGAAGGAGAAAATAGGAAAGCATGTACAGGAGGAAATTTCTTTTTGTAAAAAAAAAATGCTTTTTTACTATAATAGAAAAATTCAGCTGGAGCCTAGAAACGAGGATCTAAGAGGTTATTACGGCCACCTACCAAACAACTCAAACAAGGCGGCGCCAAAAGCAACTGAATATACACTGTATATGCCATTATATTAACATGTTTAGAGGATCAAAGCATAAGCAAATAAATATTAATATTAATAATAAATAAATAATGAATAAATAAGTGTAAGAACTGAGAGGGAGTATACGTTTAACAAGTAATGGCCACAGATTTCCATGGAGCAGAGAAGCAGAGAGAGGGCTCATGAGCATAACTCTGCAGAGAGAGATAAATAAAGGGGAGAATTTGGGAGTGGGTGGGGCCCACCAAGAGGCCTTCTACTATTTCTATTCTTATTCCTCAGAGTAGGAAGACGACGATGGTGGGACAGAGCATGAGGAAGAAGAAGTGCACAAGTATTCCAGTTTCCACAGATAGGGACGTTCTTTTCAGAGTAATAGTCCTTTGTCTTGGTCATTCGGGAAGCCATTCATTACTCACGCCTTGCAGACTTTAAGTGCAAGAGCGATGTAATTTATAGTAATTTTCTTTTACATTGTTATACGCTATTACTCCCTTCTCCGTGCTTATATTTATATAAGAGCCAAAAATTTGAATAATTTTGTGTTTTTTTATAAGAGTCAATTCAAATTTATAAAAATATTTAATGAGTTTTTTCTCACTTTATCCATCATTATTTTCTCTATTTACATTCTCTTTTATACTCATTTATTACACTATAATCATATTTCTATCTCTTATATACTTAATCATAAATAAGGGCAAATTTAAGAAAACAAAATTATTCCAGGCATATTTATCTCTCTCAACCACTTCCTTGATATGTATGATTTCACCTCTTTAACTCTTATAATAAAAGAGAAAATATTATTTATTCCTTCACCACCACCACTGTACCCCTGATGTAAATATCCAGTTTTAATAATACTCCTTTTTTTTCACTCAGAAAAAAAATAGCCCTTTGTCTTTAATACCACCAGTCAATTATTTAACACAACTCAAAGTATATATCTTGAAATAATTTATTATCACTAAAATTGAATAAAGTAGTATTAGAAAATTTTATCAATCTAATACATAGGCACTCTCTTTTATCTTTATTATAAGATACCAGTTATTAATTCTCACAAGCCAAGGAATGGTATTTAGGTCATTAAATTTATATTAAATTGACCATTTTTTCCAACTTCACCCTCATTAAATGATATGACTAAATATTTTTAACTTTAAACCTTAGTTAATGAGAGGGATAAAGTGGGAAAAAAAAGGTAATTAATGCGACGGTAGATGCCTTATATTTGGGAGTTTTTAATTATCTAACTAACAACTCTTGGTATGTAAGAATTAGTTAGAGTAGAGTTAATAAGAAACAAAGTGATATGTGTTATGATTAAATGATTCATTTAGTTCCTTTAATCTATTAAAAAAATCAATTATATCTTATAAATGAAGCTAGTGTGTGTGTGTGTATGATATTATTTAGTTTTGTGTGTTCACAATAGAGAATGAATTTGATGGAGATCTTTACTGATTAGATGCATATTGTTTGAAAATTTGTGGTATTTTGTAAGGAAGAAAATCATCATTTAAATTGTATGTACACTCTTTTAATTTTTAATTTAGTTTTTTAATTTAGTATTTATGTGTTTTTTCCTCTGTCCATGCAATTATCTTTCACACAATTGTAACCGAACAACTGAACAAGGTTGCAAAGGAGCTAACCCAATGAGTAAAATTAAGAGATTTTTTTAGTACAATAAATTTTAAAAAAATTAATATAAAACACATGTAAGAAACTTAATTAAGATGAAGTCCCTACAAAATCACGTAATTAATTTCAGGTCCACGAAGTTGTTACCGCCCGGTCATAAGTTGTTATCGTCAGGTGAAAAGTTGTTACTAACTAAGAGTTTAAAAGTTGTAATCAACAGGCCCAAATTGTTATTGTCAAGCAAAAAATTGTTATTGTTAAGCTAAAATGTTGTTATTATCTGATCAAAAGTTCTCAATGGCCAAGAATTTAGTTCTTTGCCAATAACAGCTTTTAATCGGCGATAACAACTTTTGACCGAATGTTTACAACTTTTTAGAAGGGATCTCAGATTAATTATGTGATTTCATGTGATCTTATCTTAATTGAGTTCCTCGTATGAGACTTGTAATTAATTTTTCCAACGAATAATACTTTATCTTAAAATATAGGAAAAAATGTCATTTTTAGCCCGAAAGTTTTAGTTTTGAGTGAAGTTTTTTTAGACCAATTTTGACCCAGAAGTTTATAAAACGTAGTAAAATAGGCCAATTTTACAATATAGAGGCCTCAAAAGGTCTATATTGCTACGTTTTATAAATTTCCGGGTTAAAATTGATCCAAAAAAACTTTCGAATCAAAATTACTCTAAAATTAAAATTTCTGAATAAAAAATGACAATTTTCCTTAAAATATAAAATAACAAAACCTAACTTATCTAAGTTTAAAGTTTATGATGATGATGATAATAATTCTAGATGTGATATGAATGAAAAGTCGAAAACTGTACAGACAACAGACAAGCTTTGGGGCAGGCAAAACACAAAATAATGAAGCAACCGGTCTTTCAAATCAAAATCAACCACCTTCAAATAAAATAAAACGACGTGGAGAATTTGTACTCTTTCTTTAATTTTTCACAACCTTTACTTTTTCGCAACCCAAACAACCAAAGGTGTGGCCCACAACAACTTGACATTCTAAAAAGAAAATTTAATTGTTTCTTATTATAATAAGTGAATATTATTATATGATGATTCTATCTTATTTATAAGTCAATTTTAATATATTTCATATTATCCAAAAGTATCTTAAAGTTTATTAATCTTAAAATTTAAACACTCCTCAAATTTAACCATTTTTAAACTTTTTGGCAAAAAAAAAAAAAACCATTTTTAAACTTAACTACCAAAAAATTCAAAAAACAAATCAACTACCAAACGCTTAGATTAACTTGAGATTATTCTACCTTAACCAATGGTTAAACAGAGGATAAATCCAAAAACAAAAATCAACTACTAAAACATATAACAATAAATTTAAATAAGCATACACTCCCTTTGGTCTTAAATATTAAAATATAAGACCTAATTGTGGAGTTGATCTTGATCCTAAATATATGACCTAATTATAACTCTTGTTAACTTTTTCTCAAATTATCCCTATCGGTACTCTTTCAACAATAATAAGGTAAAAAAGATGGAGAATAAACCTAATTATAACTTTTGTCAACTTTTTCCCCAAATTATCTTTATTGGTGTTCCTCCAACAATATTAAGTTAAAAAAGATGGGGAATGGAATATGGGAAGACAATTGTAGTATTATAGAAGGGAAGATAATTGTAGTATTATAGAAAAAAAAATATTATACTAACTAATGTAACTAATATCCTTAATTTAATCAAATTAGTTTAATAGGTCATGGTTTAATACCAGAAGAAAATAAATAAAGAGTACAGTAAATTCACATGAAAATTTTGATAATATTTCTTATAACTATACAGCGAAATAAAACAATTTTTTATCCTATAAATAGTACAAGAAGAAGATTAATACCACTCTGTTTCTTATTATAAGTCTAACTACCGTGAATTTTTTGTTTCTAAATATAAGTCTACTTTGGGGTCAATTAATGCTACAGTGACTATTTTACCCTTGTATTGGAAATAGGGAAGATGAGAGAGAAGGCTTATAGTGCATAAATATTACTCACTTTAATACATATTCTTAAATAAGGGTAAAGTTGAAAAATAGATCATATTCAATGCTATAACTTCTATTTCTTAGCATATGAGAAGTAGTTAGGGTGGATTTATAATATAAAATAGAGTGGTATATACGTTGAGAGAGATATATTCGATTTGGTTGGCCCGACATTAATTATTAGATTTTGTCAATTGAAAACTGAAAATTATGTTAATTAATTATTAATTTAGTATGATAATAGCCAATAGGTATTGGAAGTCTTTATTATTCATATTGATGATTGCAAACTGTCGGCCAGAAAGAGCACAGAAAAAATGGGCATGGACAGAGACCTCACATAGGCGCGTGGATAAAGGCTTGAGACGCGTGGTTAGATATTGCCTCTAACAGTTGTTTTTTTTGACAAGATGGATTTCTGGAAGAGTGACTTATATATAGGGTGTGTTTAGCTCGTCTATTTGCAGCCAAATAAGTCCTTATTTTGATAAAAAATGACTTATTTTCAGAAAAGGACTTATGAGCATGTTTGTCTCGACTTATAAAAATAAGTAACTTATAACTTATAAGTCAAAATAAGTATAAGTTCTTTTTTTCAACTTATGATTTATGACTTATGACTTATAAGTCACTTTTTTTAGTGGACCCCACAATTCTAACTTATTTTACACATCAAATCACAACTAACCCAAACATAAATCACTTTTTCAAAAGTCCATCTAAACATACATCTCATTACACATTATGACTTATGACTTATAAGTCACTTTTTTTAACAGCCTATTCAAACATAAATCTCATTACACAATCTGACTTATTTTCATTTTGACTTATCTATAAGTCACTTTTTCAGAAGTCCATCCAAACACACTCATAGTCAAACTGAAAATAAGTCAATTGTGTAATGAGATTTATGTTTGGATCAACTGTAAAAAAAGGTGACTTATAAGTCATAAGTCATATTGTGTAATGAGATGTATGTTTGGATGGACTTTTGGAAAAGTGATTTATGTTTGGTTAGTTCTAATTGGATGTGTAAAATAAGTTAAAATTGTGGGGTCACCTCAGTAAGTGATTTATAAGTCATAAGTTATAAGTTGAAAAAAAGGACTTATACTTATTTGGACTTATAAGTCATAAGTCCTTATTTTCTAAAAGCCCAGTTAAACATGCACTTTTTACTGTTAACCAAAATAAGTCATTTTTATTGAAAAAAAAGGACTTATTTTACTGGGAAAAGCCCAGCCAAACACAGCGAATATCTAAACTCTCCTACCTTCCCATAACAGTTTGTGAGAAAGATGGGTAGGGCCTACTTGTCTATTTTAAATCATTCAAATCTAATATTGGTGATTCAGATTTAATATTATTAAATTTATAATTTTTAAATAAAAAATATGTTTTTTTTGACAAAACGATTAGTTAAAATTTAAATTATTTTAAATTTTGTACTAAATAATATAATTATTTCCCAATCAAACTTGAAACTGAGAGATTAATTGAGATATGTTGTAAAACAAGAGCCTGAATTGTGCTCTGTAGTGGTAGTCTTGGTTTCCATAGTTATTCTTACAATTATAATTATAATCCTTAGCGGCACCAACGATAATGACGTCCCCATCTTTCTCAACTCTCTTTTCTTCCTCCTCTTTTCTTTCATGAACGTTGTGGCCCTCTTATGTTCTCTAATCCCGGTTATGATGTTCCTTTCAATTCCAATGTCACCGCCATCGCCGCTGTTATTGCTCATTTCCTTGACCATGACGATGCTGGATTTTGGTTTATCAAAGTCCGCTAGTACTCTCTGTTAGGTCTTTCAAAAATAGAAGAGGTCACTTTGATTAACTTGAATGCTGGAAGATAACCATAGATAAATTAAACTCTGATTGCAGTGTTTTAATTCCCATTTTGCTTCTTTAGACATGAGTTTCAAAGATTGTGTTGCTGATGAATTTGGTGTTGTTGCAGTGTGAGTAGAGGGTGAGATGCAAAGGGTGGGAGGGAGCAGGTGGGGTTTTTTTTAAGGGTATTTTAGCACTTTCAAATGCTAGTTGACAAGAGTTAAGCTAGTTTAACGAATAAGTCATTTGTGCCTTATTTTTTAATGTTGATGGGTATTTTTGTACCCAAAAAAAGTATATGGTATTGAGTGCACTTTTAATATAAATTTATTAGTATTTTTGCACCTTTGCTCAAAAAATTAATTACATACCCCATGAAAGGAATTTAATAAATCTGAGGTCATATGAAGTTGTCATCACCTAACCAAAAATTGTTATAATCAATACTAAAAGGGAAAATTCCAAATAAATACCAATTGAATATTAAAAGGACACAAAGTGGCCTTCAATTCTCAAAAGGACAATATGGGTATTGTTCCTTATTTGGGATAACCAAGTTTGGGGTAAAAAGACTACAAAGCCCCTCACTCTTATCCTTACATTAAATACCTTTTGAAACAAAAAGAAAAACGCAGCAGCAGAGTGACTGAAGCGAAGAGACAAACGAAGCCATTAGAGCCAAGGTGAAAGCTTGAAAATGAGGAAAAGGTAGGAACTTTGAGTAATATTTGGATGAAAATAGTGTTTTCCTTCTAGTATGAGGTAAAAGATGATATTGTGGTTGATTATTTTGCTGGGTGTTCAACTGAGTAAATGGGTTTGAAGATTGATGATGAGCTAAGTTGGGTAGTTGATTTAGTTTACTGATAGAGAAGAAAAAGCTTAGATGTTGTACTCTTTTAAGTTTGGGTTGTGAGAAGAGTAAAATAATGATATATATATGAGGTTGCTCTGCGTATTAGATGAAGAATGATACTGGGTGAATATATATGGGAATGATAAAGAATGAGGTTGCTCTGCGTCAGTTAATGAGTGTAGTTCACGCTGAAAAAGTGTTCCTGTAGGTCAGGGTGAAATATGTAGTTAATACCTATACTAAAGTAGTTAATACCTATACTGAAGTAGTTAATGGCTATACTTGAGTAGTTAACAGGGCATGCTATACAGAAACGGTTAACAACTATACTTGAGTAGTTAATATCTATATTGAAGTAGTTAACAGCTATACTTCAGTAGTTAACTGTTAACAACTATACTTGAGTAGTTAACCGAGTATGCTATAATGAAAGCAGCTATACTTGAGTAGTTAATGCAACATGCTATACTGAAACGATTAACGGCTATATTGAAATGGTTAACGTCTATATTTGAGTGATTAATGAAGCAACGAAGTGATTAATGGCCATACTGAAGTGGTTAATGACCATACTGAAGTGGTTAATTGCCATATTGGAGTGATTAATTCCCCCAGTCGTGTGGTTAACGATTTTCAGGAGGAGAAGCATTTTTTAGCCCAATGGTTCAAGAAAGTGGTTAACTACTTGAGTATGGGGATTAACCAGCCAAGTATGGCCATCAACCACTTGAGTATGGGAATTAACCACTTCAGTATGGTTAATCCCCATACTCAGGTTCTTATGAAAGTGGTTAACTAATCGAGTATGGCCATTAACCAGTCCATTATGGAAATTAATCACTCGAGTATGGGAATTAATCACCATGGATTTCTTACTTAGGCTTAAAACATATGTTCTTGTGAAAGTGGTTAACTAGTCGAGTATGGGGATTAACCAGTCGAGTATGGGCATTAACCACCACAGATTTCTTACGTGACTTTAAAATGCTTGTTGTTGAGAAAACCACCATACTCAACTGGTTAATGCCCATACTCGACTGATTAATCACCATATTTGACTGGTTAATCCCCATACACAAATGGTTAACTACTTTCTCAACAACAAGCGTTTTAAAGTCATGTAAGAAATCTGTGGTGGTTAATGCCTATACTCGACTGGTTAATCGCCACACTCAATTGGTTAATCCCCATACTCAACTGGTTAACCACTTTCTCCACAACAAGCATTTTAAAGTCACATAAGCAATCTGTGGTGGTTAATGCCCATACTCAACTGGTTAATCGCCATACTCAACTGGTTAATACCCATACTCGACTGGTTAACCACTTTCTCCACAACAAGCATTTTAAAGTCACGTAAGCAATCTGTGGTGGTTAATACCCATACTCGACTAGTTAACCACTTTCACAAGAACCTGCGTTTTAAGCCTAAGTAACAAATCCATGGTGGTTAATTCCCATATTCGAGTGGTTAATTTACATACTAGACTGGTTAATGGCCATACTCGACTAGTTAACCACTTTCACAAGAACCTGCGTTTTAAGCCTAAGTAACAAATCCATGGTGGTTAATTCCTATAACGAGTGGTTAATGCCCATACTCGACCTGTTAACATGTTTGTGCGAAGTTCAGCCACATATAAAGTAAAAGTGACCATGTTACTTTGGACAATTGAATAGTAATGGCACATTCCATAATATTTTGCCAACAAAAATTTACATAAGTATTAATTTACATAAGTAATAAATTTAAAAGAGTTAACTACAAAAGTGAAACAACAAAAATCTTATCACATGTTTAATCATTTTGTTGTTCTTTGCCTCTTATATTTCTTTGTGTTTTAAGCCATTTTAGACGTCTTCATTTTGCACCTCTTTTGTACGTACTTCCTGCTTGTAACTCCATTTTTCAAACCTACAAAACAACTTCTTCCATTCAGTTACTCAAACCATTTTCACAAATATTATAGCAAATATAACCATTCTCATAAAGCAAATTGTCTTAACATTTCACACCCAAGCAAATTCCCAAAATCATTTTCAAGTGCAAATTCCCAAAATCATTTCCAAGTGTCTGACATAAACAAAACAGATAATTACATCCACCATTTTAGTGTTCCTTTATAGTACATTTCTTCAAAATATAATACATAATTACATCCACCTACAAAACATGTTCCTACTACTCCAACAGGGTGAGATTAAGTCATTCAATAGCTAAAACAAAGCATATTTTAGATTTCTTGAAAGTTAAAATTCATAAGCAAAAGATACCTAAACTTAATACAAATATACTTAAAAACCCACAAAATTTCAGTTTCAAAGTGAATAACCAATTGATAGTAGCAAAATGAACTATATCTTTCTCGTATCCCATGAAACAATGAAATAAACTCTTCAAGCTTCATTTCTTTCCATTTCAATTTCAAATCCCATCAAACATTGAAACAACCAGTAAAGTAGAAGCCAATTGCACAAAAAATTGAAGTTGTTTTTATGCAGCCAACAAGTGTAAAGAAATACCAAAAATCAGTCCAATCAATAAGATTTAGCTCATTACCAAGCAATATCATAGCAAGTAATAGCAGCCAAAACAAGTCCAAAAATCATAGAGTGGCCAAAATCAGAAACGCAAATTGAAGCACAAGCAAAGAAACTCTGGCATTAAACCACAATCAGCACAAATATGATTTAAAAAAACAATCAGCACAACTAATAACCAAACAAGATCAGACTAGATTTTAACGTTTGAGAATTTAACAAAATGAATCAGTGCAATTATACTCAGATATTAAACAACTCCAACTTAGGACAGCAAACCAGTCAAATAGTGGACAGAAACTCAAACAAAATATCTGATTTTTTGTTCTTCACAGTTCTCTAGCTATCAAGTATCAAAGGAGAGAAATGTTGGGCATGGTAAGAAAAACAACAAAAAGAAGAAAATGTCGGGGGAAAATGATGGAAACTAAAACAAAATGAATGAAAGATGAAGAAAAGGTAGTGGGAACTCACCAAAAGTTGATTTCATCGTCAAGGAAAGATTCTAAATCGTAAATTAAATATATTAATTAGTTGACACAATTAAAAAAAGCCTTCCTTAAAAAGCAACAAGTCTTTCAATTTAGAACAAAAATACTAATTAAAAAGAGGATAAGAACTATATATACTACAACCCTTGTCCTACTGAAGCCCTCGATTCTTCAATTATCATCCCTTCCTGTAATGTTTTCAGCCTATTACTCCCACCATAATATTTCTTTTCACCTTCAACATCATTTCTAAAGTTCTCCCCACATGAAAACAACACATAAGTGATTTTGTTGACCGCATATTTGATGTCATCCTACATGCTAACCTGCACCAAAACAATCAAAATTTAATTAAAATTATAGTTGCTAAACAATGATCTTTCATCACTTTACAACATGCCCCCATCAAACACACATGTCCCGTTAACCACTCAAGTATAGACGTTAACCATTTCAATGCAACCGTTAATCGTTTCAGTATTGCATGTTGCATTAACTACTCAAGTATGACCGCTTTCATTATAGCATACTCGGTTAACTACTCAAGTATAGTTGTTAACCATTTCAGTATAACATGTCCCGTTAACTACTCAAGTATAGCTGTTAACTACTTCAGTATAGGTATTAACTACTCAAGTATAGTTGTTAACCGTTTCTGTATAGCATGTCCTGTTAACTACTCAAGTATAGCCATTAACTACTTCAGTATAGGTATTAACTACATATTTCACCATGACCTACAGGAACACTTTTTCAGCGTGAACTACACTCATTAACTGACACAGAGCAACCTCATTCTTTATCATTCCCATATATATTCACCCAGTATCATTCTTCATCTAATACGCAGAGCAACCTCATATATATACATCATTATTTTACTCTTCTCACTGAAAGTGCTGGCTATCACCCAAGAGGGGGGGTGAATTGGGTGATATGATAAAAAATTAAAATTCTCTTTTATAAAACACCGTGAAGGTAATCTTTAAAATCTCTTTCTGTTTATCACAGAGTATTTCAAAACTGTTAAATGCACAAGAGATATATAAAGTAGATATGCTGGAAACTAAGAGAGTTAAGGGAAGAGATAATGCACACATAATTTATTCTGGTTCGGTCAACCCTAACCTACATCCAGTCCTCAGGCTCCACCTGAGATTTTCCACTATCTTGTTTAAACCGGGCACAAGAGAAGCCTACCATAGGTTTTACGAACACGGGATCACCAGCCAACCTTTTCCACTGGTTTTACGAACACGGGATCACCAGCCAACCTTTTCCACTGGTTTTACGAACACGGGATCACCAGCCAACCTTTACAGAGTTTTAGAATTTTTCTAAACACTCCCCCTTACTACCCGTAAGGTTACAACCTTGTTCTTAAAGCACCAAGCTTTAGAACAACCTCAAACAATAGAGGATTTTATCAAAGTAATAAGTTCACTAAATGAACAGATTGTGATAATCACTGAAGTACAAATGAATGTATGATGAAATACAAATAAGAGCTTAATAATCTGAACAATGAGTGCTCTATCTCTTCTTTTCTTATACGCTCATCTCATCATTTCTGGGCTCACTGATATGTAACTAATACTCTGAGCAGAGCCCCTGTTTTCATAGCTGTTTGCGTCGTATGTGTGTAGCTTGTATGACGCTCGTCTAAATGCTCCAGATGTCTTCAAGTCTTTATATATGGTCTTATGTTTATGTCCGTTGGAGACTTGGAGAACTAGCCGTTGAGGATTTCTTTCTTCTCTTGCTTCGGCTATGGAGACTGAGTAACGATAACCTGCTGCTACCTACTCATGTACTTGCTGTCAGCTTTTTCACTAGCACTAGCTCCCTTTGCTATCGCTAGCTTGACAGTGTAAAATCTGCAGCTCAGCACGTATTGTGCTATCGATAGCTAACAAAGCTATCGCTAGCTTCATAGTGTAAATCCAGTACTTTGCTAAACAGATAAACATATAATGCACAGCAGATGTTATCGCTTGCTTAGTCCATTAGCTCAATGCATCAGTTTATTAGTTTGTCTAAGTTATCACAATGAGCTTTCTTCTATCGATAGCTAATCTCATTATCGCTAGTTACATGTTTGCTCATTAGCTTAAGGATACTGAGTTATGAATATTCTGTTATTTCAGGTATCCTGATATCGATAGCTAAACGCGTTATCGCTAGCTAACTATGTTAACTGATCTAACATTCTTCCCCGAGAATTTATTCATGTTATCTGAGGGGCTTTAGCGATAGTGATCTATTCTTGGCTTGCTTAGGCTGGCTCTACTTATTCCATTAGCTATAGTGAAGGCCTTAGCGATAGAGGTATTGTTTTTTTTTAATTGAATTACTGCTAAGCCCTCATTAGCCATTGATATCCTAAGCTTTCCAGATTAGCGATAGGTTCAAGCTTATCGATAGAGAATATGTTACCTATTAGATTTTACTTATTCATTGCTGAGGTAACCTACACTCTTTTACTTAGCCATTATGATTCTTATCTCAATTCATTCCAGACTAAGTTACATGCTCTTATTAATGCAAACTGAGCCTATGGACATGTTATGTGATCATATATGCAATGCTTCAATCACAGTAAACATATAGCAAACATAATATCATAGACAGTAGGAGATAAACACTTTATACATACTTTTTGCTTCCTACTTTTAACTCTATATTTGACATCATCAAAACTAAGCATATCCAACAATCTCCCCCTTTTTGATGATGGCAAATCTATCATGAAAAACATGTATGATAACGAATGATAATGTTAACATAGTGGGAACATAGATATAGTATATTTATCATGCCTTTCTTTCCCCCTATTTGGTATATTTTTCATGCCTTTCTTCTCCCCCTATTTGACATCAGCAAAAAGTTTGTAACAAAGCTTTTCGCTTTTGATGATTTTGATCAAATGTAAGGGATATCAAAAGTTTGTGGAAAACAATAAAGTTCTTGAAAGATACCAAATGTAAAAATATCGACTCTATGATTTCTGAAGTTTTGCCATAGATATGCAAGATGCTCAAACAAAGCATACATAATGCAATTTATCAAAGAAGCATTAAATGTAACATTGAGAGAGAGGGTTTAGAAATGCTCATTTATATTCGGCAAAAGAATTGATTGATCCATGAAGCCTAGTGCCTTCCTCTCTTGATCTGCTGTATGTGATAAGCCGGTATTGATACCAATTGTTATTGGGAAAGTGTAAGTCGATCAGTGCTTCATTTGTGCATCTGCATCAATCCTCATATTTGATAATGTGTCAGTGTGAAGTATTGAGGGATGCTCTTTCCCATACTGAGTTCTCCTGTCATCAATGTTAACTTTCTTGCAAGGAGAGGGGTTAATATAATCAAGGATTATCAAAAATTGATACCAAATGTAAAGAAACCTTAATGTAAGATAATATCATATTGAGATCATGAAAGGAATCTATACAAGGAATTCTCTTTATCATCAAGGGAGATGAGCTTTAAGATATACACATGTTAAATTTGAAGCTCCCCCTTAATCTATGCATTCAATTATTCCAGTCAAACAGGATATAGCAGATTAAGATCAAGTGGCAAATCTGACAGCAAGATATCAACACAAGTCTTTTTATGACATGATCAGATTTACGCATTCATAGCCATATTCAAATTAGATTTTAAGCATGTAAATCAGATCTAGTTAGATTTAAGCACATAGCAAGCAAGGATGCATAAGTGAAGGCTACTATCAGAATAAAACTTTGAATCACCAGTTTCAAAAATATGAATGAAGCAGAAAGCCAGAATTAGCTACTGATGAACCAAAGAAAATTTATGTTCAGGATTTGTCAACAAAATCCAAATAAAATTCAGTCACAGATTTCTAGAGGTTGCAATCAAATTTGAAATGAATTAACTTGTAGAAACAAGATTGCAATGACAGTATAAACAAAAATCAAGAAATCTGAGTTGAGGTATTTGAAATATTGAAATTGATTTGTCCATTTTGCCAGGTACAAATATGTCAAGTTGAGTCGCATATAAGCAAAATACTGATGGCAAAATCTGACACCAAATGGGCATCTATTTTGAACAGACGCTGATATGCAATTTTAAAATCAAGCTTGCCAAGTGGTGACAACTAAATTCAGACACCAAAATAAATTTTCAAAATCTCAGTGCATATGAGATTAATTTATAAATTTTGAAGACAAATCATTTGCAGAGAGCATAGTGATAACACAGAGCAGAAAAACAAATATAAAAAACAGCTCAGAGATATAGTGGATAAAAACAAACCAAAAACCATGTTCTATCGATAGGCTATGAAGCTGGATCTTCTGGATTATCGATAGTATGACTGCAATCGATAGCTGCTTCTCGTTCAATTGATGGACCATGAAGCTATCGATGGCTGAGCACCATGAAGAGTACTTGCTATCGCTAATAAGAGCTGCAACCTGTGTCAGGCAACTTGGTACCCATCCTTGGGTCCTCATAATATTAGTTGCAAAAGCTCCTGAATCTTATGCAAATAAATCCAATTAATAACAAGTGGCAAAATCTTCCCAAAATGATATTTATCAATTATAAAGGGTGAGGGATATAAATGCTCATTTAAGATTTGCTCAATCAATGATAGCCTTTAATCCTTTTTCATAACCTGTAGAATCATACTCAAGCTTGTTTTTGAAATCATTAGTATGATTCATTTTTCCAGCAAAAGTATAGAAAACTCAGGATAAGGTTTGAAATAATTTGCTTATGCTTTTATGTATAAATTCAAATAAAAATATTTTCCATAAAGTATAAAAGACATTTTATAAATAACTTTCTCAGCATTGGTTTAAGATATCATGAAGCATAAATGAGATGCAGATTTAAAATATAAAATCATTTTTCAAACGTTTTAACATCCAATGCTCATGTAGGAATCTGTGCTTTGGTTCCTATCGCTAGGAGAGGAGCTAGCGATGGTGGATGGCAATATTGAGATGAAAGTCAACAATGAAAAAAATATGCCAAAATGCTTCACCTTTTAAGGATCAGAGAACATATCCAAAGTCTTATAACAAAGAAGGCTTTGAGCTATAGACATGATAGACACATTGACTTTGATATGACTTAGAGATTTTCTTGACTTTTAGAGCTGTGTTCAGAGTGATATGAATATTCAATATTAGGATAAACACAAGACTCTAGATACTCTGAAATGATAATGATTGATAATACATTTGAGTGATAGGATGAGGGATGGATTTTTGAATAATGAAGTATATGCTCATCAGTCCAAATAACTAGTCAAGAGTTTAAGCATTTGTCATGGAATAGGTTAGCACAGATTAGGCACTACACAGCATATAGAAGTTAGAAGAAAACTTTAATGCATCAGTTCGAAACATCACCTTCCAAATTTTCAAAGATAGTTCAAATGCAATTGAGGTGAACATATTTTTCAAAATGCAATTTTATAAACATGCTGAGTTGAAATCTAAACAAATTTGAATTGTGCATTTCATAAATTCCACAAAAGATAAACTATGCACAATTTCAACTTTTTCAGTCATATAGCAATCTGACAGATATTTTATGACAGTAAACGATTGATTGCTAATGAGATGGGAGACAAGCATTCATTATCCAAACAAAATTATATTCATTCAAGATAGGATAAGAATGATATCACCATAACTGCACTTGTCTAGGCAGAAGCTTGCTATCGGTAATGAGAGTGGCTATCGCTAGCAGGCATGATCCCACAGTCTCGGACAGGCTCATCACTTCTCTTTCCAGCTATCGATAGCGGACCTTGCTATCGATAGTGCTTTTGATGGCAATCAGATCAATCTTGGCTCTGTCCAGCATATGCTAGCGATAGTGACCTTCACTATCGATTGGACAGTCTGCGCTTGTCCTTGCAGTAGCTTGATTTTGGCAGAATAAAGTTGATATTTTCTTTTACAGGTTCAACACCAAAATCCAAGCATGAAGTTCAGTTCATCAAGACTTGAGTAAATTTTCATGTAGATCATAGTCTTGAAGCTTCCTGTCCTTGTTAGCTACAGAAATGTAATTCTTTTCTTTTCTTCAGTATCCAATTTCATATGGATCTGCCCATGGTTAGTTCGTAGGAATCAACAGCAAAATTCACATGCTTCAAAAGATGTAATTAATTCAGGATAGTTGAGCATAGTGAATTAATCATGACTACATGCACAAAGATATATATAAATATATTCTTTTTTTAAAAAAAAAAATATGTATGTGTATAAGAGCTAGATTATGAGCATTGTAAAGATTTTGCAATTTTCTTTAACACAGAATTCAATGCTCATCCCTAAGTTGCAAAGTGTAAAATCTCAATAAATGTTACTGAGAATAGTGTAGGAGATTTTACCCTTGTATACCTCTACCTTAGGTACATGGAGGATTACTTTTGCTAACCCAAAAGGTTCTGATATGTTTAGCGTTGGGTTGCAGAAATCTCTCACGTGAAACAGAATTCAAGGATCTTCTACTTGATGTATGAGGAATTTTGTTTCTCTTGTTCTCCTCAAGGTAATTGAATGGAACTTTGTGGTAGCTCATTCTTGAGGTAGAACTTGCTCTTCTTGTTACAGTCCACTGCTTTTTATGATCTGAGCAAGATGTTGCAGTAGTGGCTTCTCCATGAGTTCTCCTTCTATATGTAGATTCTGTGAATCTCTTTCTTGAAGCATGAGACACTCTTGGATTCTTCTTTCTAGGTTCTGCACCAGAATATCCATTTCTTCTAGAATTAATCTGCACACATAAAGCACTAGATGGACATTTTGGTACCCATTTATATTTGGGTCCTTCATTGTTAGCTTTGGACCTTACATATCCTTTTGGAACCCAAATAAATTTATTTCTCACATTTGAATTTCTTCTAATATTACATGTGTGAGAAATATGACCAGTTTTTCCACAATAATAGCAACTAATAGGATGATGAGTGACATGAGATTTTATGCAATTATTGTGATGGTCAGAAGAGTGCAAACTCAAATTGTTTTCATTTAAGAGATCTTTCTTCCCAAAACATCTTCCAGCATGATTTAAAATATTTTCTCTTTTTGAAACATGATCTGTGATAGGTTGTAAATCAGTTTTATGCAGATCAAAATTGTTTAAAACAAAGGAGTTGGAACTGTATACCATAACTGCATCTTGAGCTCCATAGAATGATTGATCAGACTCGTTCAGGTAGAGCTCTTGGCAGTCATCCTTTTCTTGTCCTTCTGTGTTGACTGAATCTTGGAAGGGTTCTATGATCTCTCCTTCTTCAATTTCAGCTTCCAATTGCTCATCAGCCATAGATATGCGACTTTGAAATTCAGATGAGCTGTCAACACTTTCAGTTTCAACAAGATGGTTAGAGGCATACATAGACTCAAGAGAATCCCAAATTTCTTTAGCATTAGAGCAAAATCTGATTTTCTGATAATCATTTTCAGTTAAGCCTTTATGCAAAATTTTCATTGCTCTAATGTTAAAGGAAAACATTTTCTTGTCTTTTTCAGTCCAATCCTTTCTTGGTTTGAAATCAAAATCATTTGTAAAAACATTCCACATATGATAATCAAATGATTTTATAAAACTCTTCATCATAGCTTTCCAAAACCGAAAATCAATATTTTCAAGAAGAGGTGGAATAGAATGATCAAAACCTTCAGAAAACATAATGCACCCAAAATCAGCCATGATCTTTTCACTTGAGATCGTTGGATCCTTTAAACAAGTGACCGGCTCTGATACCAAATGAAAGTGCTGGCTATCACCCAAGAGGGGGGTGAATTGGGTGATATGATAAAAACTTAAAATTCTCTTTTATAAAACACCGTGAAGGTAATCTTTAAAATCTCTTTCTGTTTATCATAGAGTATTTCAAAACTGTTAAATGCACAAGAGATATATAAAGTAGATATGTTGGAAACTAAGAGGGTTAAGGGAAGAGATAATGCACACAGAATTTATTCTGGTTCGGTCAACCCTGACCTACATCCAGTCCTCAGGCTCCACCTGAGATTTTCCACTATCTTGTTTAAACCGGGCACAAGAGAAGCCTACCACAGGTTTTACGAACACAGGTTCACCTGTCAACCTTTTCCACTGGTTTTACGAACACGGGATCACCAGCCAACCTTTACAGAGTTTTAGAATTTTTCTAAACACTCCCCCTTACTACTCGTAAGGTTACAACCCTGTTCTTAAAGCACCAAGCTTTAGAACAACATCAAACAATAGATGATTTTATCAAAGTAATAAGTTTACTAAATGAACAGATTGTGATAATCACTGAAGTACAAATGAATGTATGATGAAATACAAATAAGAGCTTAATAATCTGAACAATGAGTGCTCTAGCTCTTCTTTTCTTATACGCTCATCTCATCATTTCTGGGCTCACTGATATGTAACTAATACTCTGAGCAGAGCCCCTGTTTTCATAGCTGTTTGCGTCGTATGTGTGTAGCTTGTATGACGCTCGTCTAAATGCTCCAGATGTCTTCAAGTCTTTATATATGGTCTTATGTTTATGTCCGTTGGAGACTTGGAGAACTAGCCGTTGAGGATTTCTTTCTTCTCTTGCTTCGGCTATGAAGACTGAGTAACGGTAACCTGCTGCTACCTACTCCTGTACTTGCTGTCAGCTTTTTCACTAGCACTAGCTCCCTTTGCTATCACTAGCTTGACAGTGTAAAATCTGCACTTTAGAAACAATGTATTAGCTCAGCACGTATTGTGCTATCGATAGCTAACAAAGCTATCGCTAGCTTCATAGTGTAAATCCAGTACTTTGCTAAACAGATAAACATATAATGCACAGCAGATGTTATCGCTTGCTTAGTCCATTAGCTCAATGCATCAGTTTATTAGTTTGTCTAAGTTATCACAATGAGCTTTCTTCTATCGATAGCTAATCTCATTATCGCTAGTTACATGTTTGCTCATTAGCTTAAGGATACTGAGTTATGAATATTCTGTTATTTCAGGTATCCTGATATCGATAGCTAAACGCGTTATCGCTAGCTAACTATGTTAACTGATCTAACATTCTTCCCCGAGAATTTATTCATGTTATCTGAGGGGCTTTAGCGATAGTGATCTATTCTTGGCTTGCTTAGGCTGGCTCTACTCATTCCATTAGCTATAGTGAAGGCCTTAGCGATAGAGGTATTGTTTTTTTTTCATTGAATTACTGCTAAGTCCTCATTAGCCATTGATATCCTAAGCTTTCCAGATTAGCGATAAGTTCAAGCTTATCGATAGAGAATATGTTACCTATTAGATTTTACTTATTCATTGCTGAGGTAACCTACACTCTTTTACTTAGCCATTATGATTCTTATCTCAATGCATTCCAGACTAAGTTACATGCTCTTATTAATGCAAACTGAGCCTATGGACATGTTATGTGATCATATATGCAATGCTTCAATCACAGTAAACATATAGCAAACATAATATCATAGACAGTAGGAGATAAACACTTTATACATACTTTTTGCTTCATACTTTTAACTCTATATTTGACATCATCAAAACTAAGCATATCCAACACTCACAACCCAAACTTAAAGGAGTACAACATCAGCTTTTTCTTCTCTATCAGTAAACTAAATCAACTACCCAACTTAGCTCATCATCAATCTTCAAACCCATTTACTAAGTTGAACACCCAGCAAAATAATTAACCACAATATCATCTTTTACCTCATACTAGAAGGAAAACACTATTTTCATCCAAATATTACTTAAAGTTCCTACATTTTCCTCCTTTTTAAGCTTTCACCTTGGCTCTAATGGCTTCGTTTGTCTCTTCGCATCAGTCATTCTGCTCCTACGTTTTTCTTTTTGTTTCAAACGGTATTTAAAGTAAGGATAAGAGTGAAGGGCTTTGTAGTCTTTTTACCCCAAACTTGGTTATCCCAAATAAGGAACAATACCCATCTTGTCCTTTTGAGAATTGGAGGTCCCTTTATGTCATTTTAATATTCAATTGATATTTATTTAGAATGTTTCCATACCAAAAGTTGGGTAATGGTATGGTCAAAAGTTGTCAAAATTATTGTAAGTAACTTTTTTTAATACATGTTTCATTATGTTTGCAATTGAAATTTCACAAAGGCCATAAATCAAAGAAGTCCAGTCAAACATTTCATTTTTAAAATAAATTATTATTTTTTTAATCAGATATTTTCCTAAATAACTAATTCACAGAGATTAAAAATTTGATTAAGTAAACTATTTGTTATTTGCAAAACAAGTGTGTTGATTTACTTAAACTACCATTTTAATAATTCACAATGAAAAGTAATCTCTTGATAAAAACCCTCTTGACATATGAGATTAATATGGAGAATTTAGGGAAAATAATTTTGAATTTGTGGGAAAAAGTGATTGATATCTTACATTTAATTTCATCATATTAATATTATTTTTAATTCTATAAAAACAAATCTAATTTCTATTTTTTCCTAAAATACTTGAAACACTCACAAAACAATAATAATAAAAACTATAATTATTTGAATATATTTAAATATAGTCCAACTGAACTCAATGACAAAAAAATTCACTCTTTCTATTCTGTGAATTAAAAAATTTATGGAATCCATATAGAAATCATCGATTACTTTATGATGGATTTTAAATTAGTCCAAGTCATAACAAAATATCAACTACCCATTACAATACTCATGACGTATTCCAACCACATCAAAATGTTCAAAAGTATACTAACATATATACAACTAACTGATACACCACCATAATTCATCAAAACAAAAAAACTGATACACCACCATAAATATTTTTAATGAAAATGTTGACTACTTAATTAATTGATGATAATGATAAACTAACCCAAAAACAATTAATATTTTACCCATTCAAATCCTCAACTGCAATCATATTTTGGGGCATATAAACCAAACCAAAGATTTAAAAAACAACAGAAGTTTCAAAATATTGTCTCATGGCAAATTGGCAATACGTAACATCAAGCACTAGACATCAATAAAGAAATGGCAAAAGAATTATATGGAATTCTAATTGCTGACCCTTTAAACTCATATAAAATACGGGGTTTTTTTTTCCCTGAGTTAGTTTCGAGTATATTTTGAAATTGATAAATAAACATTAATTAGTATCAAAATAATTACTTCTAGATAAAAAAATGTGGGTGACAACTTGTGTACTAATATAATATTTCTAAAATAATCATCATTCACGTGCAATTCAGACGGTTTCTTTATTTTGTTTCCATTATTTAATGATTCAATATGATTTAATCATTTGAAGTGTTGTTTTCAATACAACATTTTAAGACAGCAAGTAGGTTTTTAACGAATCAACTCGTGTCTAACATCCCAACACTAGTGTGTGTCTACATATATTGCCTTTGAATTTTGTCTTGAACGGCAACCTCTTAATTAAACTATTAAAACTTTACATAAGGCCTTCACAAAATCTTAGTCTATACAAGTAATTTCCCTATGATTAATTATATTCATCATTTATCTAAAAATAGCTTAAAATTTAGAGAAATTCGTTAACTGCATATAACTTAAGGTATACATAATTGAAAGTTCAAACAAGTTTATTGTTTTAGGTTGTTCTTAATATAAGATGCAATTAATTAATTTGAACAATTTATTGAAGTTAAACAAACTGCTTAGTAATAACTAATAACATAGAGTCTGTCACATTATACATTTGAAAAACTTATGTGTATCATCATACTATATGTCAACTTATAGATCAATCTAATTATAATTTGAAAAAAAATAATAAATACAAAAGATAAACTGAAAAAATGACTTTAAAATTGGTACCAAAAGTCAGGCCTAACAAATTACTGTATTGTATTATATTTTTTATGGACAACGTATTGTATTATATTTAGCACAGGAGATAGTATTAAATTTTAAAGATTGCGTAATTTTGTATACCTAATTAAAAAATTAAAGGAAGATTTAAATAACTTACTCCATTTGTCCCTTATAATAAACTTTAAATTAATAAATATGTGCATCCTAAATACAATATTCATTTTAGATTTGTCTAAATATTAATGGCATTTATATTTTCAATTTTACATTGTTTATCTTTTCCCTTACATTATCTTTCATCTTAACTATAGTTTATTCACCACATTCTCTTTTTCTATGCATTCTCTTTCATGTTTGTGAATAAGGGTATAATTGAAAAGTAAATTACATTTATAACATACTCCTATAGTCCTATTTATAGGACACTTCCAATATGTTTTATACAAACTAAGGAAAACATTAAATATCATTAATTATATCATAAAATTTGATAATTTTCTAATTTTACTCATATTTAATATCCATTACACCACATGAAAATAAATTCAATACCTAATAAATGAAGGATAAAATTATACATTCACATTAAAAATTTAATAACTTACCTCATAAATAGGACCGAATAAAATATGCCATCTCTGCCCTATAAATAGGACAAGAAGAATAATTATTATTTTTCACCGATTTTAGTAATTTATTTTATAAACGTAAATTTGTTGTTTGAATATAATAAGTAACGGAATGAGTACTTATTTAGTGTCTCTCCCTTACACACCGGAAAGAAAGGGGAAAAGAATACAGCTGTGGAAGTGAACTCACAGGAAGAAACTACTAAAACTTGGGAAGTTCAAGCAATAGGTAGAATTTAACGGTACATCAGTCACAATTAACAAATTAAACCAGTATCTTCTGGTGCAACAAAATCATAGCAGATTCTAGAAAATAGAAAACAATTAAAAGATCATAGGGCCAGGGTACAAGATACTCACTCCATTCATGAATACGGAATTTGGTGATTTTTTTAAAAAATCCTAAGAAAACTAAATAAGTCATTTTTATATTGGTTTATCTGAATTTTTTTTTTAAATTAGTTTATTTGACTTATAAACTAATATATAATCTTATAATATACAAAATACGTTATAGTTAAGTGGTTTATTTCGTTTTCTTAATCTCTCAAAAAAAAGTTAATTATATCTTATATTTAGGATACGAAGATGTAGCTTACAAGCAGTGTAATGTAAGGCTTGTGAAGTGGTGAAACAAACAAGTCATGAAAAATGTACATCCAACAATCTACGCAGCAAATTGAACAGGAGAAGTTTGATGATGATGATGAAAGAGATATGAAACTGATTGAGTAATTTATTGAAAAAAGACAAAAGGGAAAAATCAGACTATCAGAAAGAGAAAGAAATTAAATGTGAGAGAGATATACATTAATGGTGTGTTGGGGAAATTAAAGTTGTGAGGCTGGGGATAGTGATTCGTTTCAGAAATTGTCGAGAAAATATTTTGAAGATGAGGTAGGTACTCATATACTCATAGTAAGTTTGTCAAACTCGTGAGTTTAAGTCAACTCGTGAGAAGAATGTAAAATCGGATCGTAAACTTGAATCGTAAACTCGTAAGAGTTTACCTTTATTAACAAATACATATTTTCAGTATATAATTAGATAAGAAATACAAAAAAAATAATAATTTTACTTGAATATATTTTAAATATAAATAGTTGATATTAAATATATCAGCATTCATACTCTATCTAACCCAATAAAGAAATTTCTATGAAATTTATATATAAATTCATTGAATAAGGTCAAATAAAAATAATTAACATATGATTTATAGTAAGTTAACACGATTTTTTATAAGGTAAAAACGTAAAAAAGGTAAATTCAGTATGTAAACTTGTAAGTTTTTACCGAGTTTACAGCCGATATGAATTTAAGTGACTCGTGAAACGTTTTGGTTAGGTAGAGCCGTAAAAACGGTAAAATCGAAGAGTCAACTCGCGAGTTTGACAACAATACTCATATGTGATTATTACAAGTTAAGCTTAAAAGAATATAAGATCTTATGTTAGGTTGTCTTGTCATTTAAAGACTTTTTTGGAGGATTTGATTCATATAGCAAGGAGGGAGTATAAGGTACTCATTCTGATTTTTATTATGAGAGCCTATAACAAAATCACATATATTAAGAAAACGGTTAAGAGTAGTTAAAAGTTATAAATATGTCTTAAATAAATTTTTTTTTCAAATATAAGAATTATACTCCCTCTATCCCATATTATAAGAGTTAAAGAGATAAAATCACACAGATTAAGGAAGTCGTTGAGAGAAATAAATATGTCTGAAATAATTTTGTTTTCTCAAGTTTGCCCTTATTTATATAAGAGAGAGAAATGTGATAATAGTGTTATAAATGAGTATGAAAGAGAATGTGAATAGAGAGAATAATGATGAGTAAAATGGGAAAAACTCATTAAATGCTTTGATAAATTGTGACAGACTCTTATAAAAATGGACAAAATCATTCAAATTTTTTGTTCTTATATATAGGGACGAAGTGAGTATATGATAAGACTATTAAGATAGATAAATATGAGTATAAATTTAAACAGGGCGTAAGGAAAGAGAGAATAAATAACTACAAACCCATCATTTATTTAATGTAATCTTTTATTGGCACTCCCTCTGGTCCTTATTATAAGGTACCAACTAACAAGTTTTCTCGGTCCTTTTTATAAGGCACTCGGTAGTTTCCAATGAGTATTAAGTAAATTGTTCCATGTATACCCTCATTTAATAAGGTAGAAGGAGAACTAATAATATGTAATATGGTGTTGCAGTTTATTATTATTGATGAGGGTAATTTTGTAAATCACTTGGATTTTAGGACATATTTAATGATTTTAATTAACATTATTGGTTTGTGAGAATTTATAGTTAGTGCCTTATAATAAGGGCCAGAGGGAGTATATATAAAAAAGTTGACCAGCTCTTATAATAGGAATCAGAGGGAAATATGTTGGAATCATTTATTATGGATATGTTTATTATGGTTTCCCATTTTTACTCTCACTAATTTATTATACATACTTTCTCTCCCCTCCTTACATTTACTAATATATTATGGTAGAAATGGAAAATATGCATTCATTGCTTCGACTTTTGCATATTACCTCTTATATTTTGGACAAAAAAATTTGTCATGTTACCTCTTATATTAAATATCAGAGGGAGTAGTAGTAAACTCACACAAATCACGACAGTATTTGAAAGTGATAAATATGTTTGAAATAACTTTTATGTCTTAAATTTGCCCTTTATTTATGATGGGTTATATAAAAGAAAGAAATACGACAATGCTAATAGAAATAAGTGAAAGAGAATGTCAAGAGATAATAGTGATGGCCAAAATGAAGAAACCTCATTAAATGCTCTGTTAAATTTAGACAAATTTTTATAAAAATGGACAATTTTATTCAAATTTTGGATTCTTATACTCCCTCTGTTCTTTATTATAAAAGCCAAGGAGGTAAAATCACATAAATTAAAGAAGTGGTTGAGAGAGATAGATATGTCTGAAATAATTTTATTTTCTCAAGTTTGCCCTCATTTATAATTGAGTATATAAGGGAGAGAAATGTGATAATAGTGTTATAAATGGGTATGAAAGAGAATGTGAATAAAGAGAATAATAATATGTAAAATAAGAAAAAAAAGCTCATTAAATGCTTTGATAAATTTCACTAGGCTCTCATGGATTCAAGGGAGTATGTAAATTATATATAATCACAGGTTGGAGTATTTGGAGTGATCAGAAGCATGGTTCGAAAACCCGGCCCGGACCGGCCGGTTGAACCTGAAATCCGGCGACCCGGAGGAGAGAACGGTCCGATTCGAGCATCACCCGTTGGAAGAATCAGCCCGGGAATATCCGGGTTGATTCGGCCGGTTGGATGCGACCCGGCGGTTTGCACTGACCGGCCGGGTTTTTTAAAAGCGTCTTTATGTCACTGAATCGGCGTTGCTTGGACAATAAAAATGAAGATGAACTGAGAGGAAGAAGAGAGGGAAGAAAGAGCGAGAAAAACTGAACATATATATGACTTATAGTGAAAAAGATCTCTTAAACATGATAATGATTGAAGTGATGAACTATTTTAAAGAAGAAACAAGAAAATATGGAAGGCCGAACTCTGAAAAGATGAGGCTGGGAGACCGTTGTTGAGGCTGCTCGACGGAGACGCACAGAGAGAGACTGGAAAAGTGAAAAAGAAAACGCACAGAAGGGCCAAGCTTTCAAACTTTTTTTTTTGGACAGAAACAAGTCTTCAAACTTGACTCAAAGAAAGAGAAAAAGCATAAAGTATGGTTGAGGCAGTCAATAACGTGTTGCAGTCTCCTGTAGCTGTGGCTATAGCATAGTAGCATGTCTCATCCATCACATATTTATTAATTTAATAGTATTATATAATATATTTATATATTGCATAAATACTTAAATAGGAGTATAACAACCGTATGAATGAAAAGAGGTGCAGTGGGAAACCACTAATCCAGTTGTTTTAATATTTTATATATAAATTATTTTTATTGCTCCCTTCAGTCTTAATTATAAGATCATTTTAATTTTTTTCAAGAAATTAAGGATGTAAAATTAATCACTTTGAAATGTATATAATTATTTTTTCCTCAAAAATAATTTACCTTACTTATAAACTATCATATAATATAAATACATGTAAAATATGTTAAAATTGAATGTTCTAATTGGCTTCTTTAATCTCCAAAAAAAATTCAAAATGATCTTATATTTAAGACTAGAGGTAGTATTTAACAAGATGTATTGTGTTTTTAAAATAGTTAGACTTTTGTTGGATTTTCTTATATTTTGACATTAATATTGGTGTATTGTTTTATTAACTATTAAATTATATTATTTTAATGTGGCCGGTTCAACCCCGAGTCAACCCTCGGTTGAACCCCTGACCCTTGACCCAGTGCCTCAATCGAGTTGATGCCCGGTCCGGGTTTTTGAACCTTGATCAGAAGTGAGCCTTACTAAAATTAGTAAATTACAACTGGTTTTAAGAGAGATGGATGCAAGAGCAGGTGCAAGGCACATGACTGGATAAGTTTTTATTTAATAAGGACAACTATAAACTTTTTTTTTTTTTTTGATAAAGACAACTATACAAACTTAGAAAGTCATGATAAGTAAAATAACACAACCACTGTTTTTTCTTTTCTTTTCTTAATTAGTCAACATCTCATCTCATTCATTGATCACTCTATGCCTTTTCCTCTCCCTCATCAAGTCCATATAAATATTTAAAATGTGGGTCCCATTCCTTCCTTTTAATTACAAGTAAAATATTTGTCCCATATTCTTTATGTCCATTACTATGTGTTGGCAAAAAAAAGTCCATAACTACGTGCATATAATATAAGGGGATGACCCTACCTGCATTGAATGACTTGCTTAGCTAAACCACGGGAGAGAAGTATGCTCTACCCCAACTACTATAACACTAGATGGCATGGTAGATAAGCCAGGTAGAATATAAGCATCACCGCATAAGTAGACTTTGATTGTGCATGTTGCGAATGTTGTAAATAATATATGTATTAAAGGAAGAAGTCTCATAAACTTAAGATTGATAACACCTTAGTGTATAATAAAATTTGAGTTTAAGTTATAGAAAACCTAATAAGAGGAGTATTTGAATTGGCTGTTGGAGATTATCCTTGAAACTTTAATGTATTTTACTTGACTTGTTTTAATGTCATTTAAATGGTTTTATCATATTAAACCATTACTAATTAAGCCTTGTTTTGTAATTTTCATTTTAATTGTTGTTAAGCCCTCATTATTGACATCATGGCTGCTATCAACGATCATATGCTGTACGCTTATAAGATGCAATGCACAGTAAAGGCAAAAAAAATTGAGGTTAGAGGACCCATATCAACTGAGGATGAGCTCTATCCCCAAACTTTGAGAAATTCTCAGGTACTCTAGGAGTACCAACATATTTGAACACTACTGACTAATGAAATCAAAACATATCAACCATTTCCCATCACATGTGTCTGTTGACATGTCACTTCCCATTCCCTCCACATCTAAATAGCTTGTATGGAAATATGCGCATTTAATATTTAATTATCTTTATATTTTCTCTATTCATATTCTCTCTTATACTCATTTATAACACTATTATCACATTTCTCTCTCTTATATACTCAATCATAAATAAGAGCAAACTTGAGAAAATAAAATTATTTCAGACATATTTATTTCTCTCAACTACTTTTTTAATTTATGTGATTTTACCTATTTAGCTCTTATAATAAGGGACGGAGGGAGTACTTTTTTTTCCCAACCTCTCACATTTGTCTAAAACCAATTTCAGGTTTTGGATCATATTATTGTTCAAATAATTGAATAAAAATGTAAAAACTTTTTTAAAACGAAAAGGAAATGATTTTTTTAAAAAAAATTAGCTGAACGTGCTTGAAAATATAACATATATCCGTTTGCAATGAATTTTTTTAAAAAGTAGATTTCTTCTAATTAAATAAAAAAATTAATTTCAATTTTATTTTAAAAAATCAATTAAAAATTACGGAAAGCATATTTGATGGTACCTATACTTTTATTTATTTTTGATTTTGTTACCTATGTAAATTGTTATCCTTATTAAATGCTTTAATTTTATCTTGTCATCATTAACTCATATACAAAAGTTAACAATGCTGATAGAATAAATTTAGAGGAGTTAATAGTTGTAATTGAGCAAAATTAATGATTTAATTACGAGATAAAAAAACTATAGGAACCAAAATCAAAATTGAATAAAAATATAGGTAACAACAAATAAGTTTTCCCCAAATATTACACTCAAAACCATTTATTGATCCAAACGTTGGTATCTCGTTGCTTCTTTATCTATTTTCCTCAATTGAAAACAGTTTATTTATGAGAGGAATTATGCTAGAGAACATGTAGAAAAAATATTTTATAAGAAGGATCATGAAAACTATATTTATTTGAAAGGACCAAATATTTAAACATATTTTAAAATACCAAATTACCCTAAACCCTCTCATATCCTTTCCTGTATCCATCCCTGCTAATTGTTAAATATTTGAATAGAGGGAATATATGAGAAGAATGTATGGATATTATAGCCTTTCCAATATTAATATTTTATCATTTAGTCTTTCTAAATAAATATAATTTTTAAGCTTTTTCACTAAATATTTTTTTCTATAGGTCCTCTAAGCTTAATTCTCAATTATTTCTAATATAGTATTTATTATTTTTGACAAACTTAATCGATTTTATAAACTTTGTAATTTGATTATCATGGTCTTATAAAAGAGGTTAAAAGGAGGTTGGGCTAGGTGACTAGGCCTAATATAAGTAACATGAGAAATTTATTAATCCAACAAAAATTAAATCACCAAAAGTATAAGGTTTTTGTTATATATAAGTATCCAATATGGTAATTCTCCCTCTATAACATTTAATCCACTTTTTAAAAAGAATAAAGAAGCTAAACAAGTTGTATAATCACTCTATATATATATATATGTATATATTGTATATTATTAGATTATATGTTAATTTATTAGTTAAAGAAACTAGTTTGAAGAAATTTTTAAGTAAAAAATTTAAATTATTTATTCAACTTTCTTAATATTTTTAAGAAAAAGGCAACAATTATTTTTTAGTATAATTTTTAATATTTTTTAAGAAAAATTGAAATGCAATTTTTATTTAATTAGAAGAAAATTTGCCTTATTTAATTAAAAAATTCGTTTTATTTTCGTTTTAAAACACTTTTTACATTTTTATTCAATTATTTGAAAAATAATATAATCCAAAACCTGAAATATTTGACCAACAAAACCGAAATTGGTGGTAGACAAATGCGAGAGGTTGGTTAAAAAAAAAGACCAATGTAAGAGGGAATGAGTGAGGGAGGGAGGGAGGGGAGGGTCAAGGGAGTACGAACTCTGAGCGATGGAGACTGGAGAGAGAGAGAGAGAGTTGTAGAGGAGAGGGAGTGTAGAGATTATTAAATATTAAATGCACATATTTCGATACAAGTTATTTAAAATAATGGAGATAGTAGAGGGACACGTTAGCAGACACATGGGATCAAAATGGTTGACATGTTTTGATTTTTTTTTCCATCGACATGTTTTGATTTTATTAGACAGTGTTTTTTTTATTCAAAGAAAATTCTATTAATTAAGGTAAAAAGAATAACAACATCAAAGTCTCAAATAGTTAAACAATTACAACTAGAATAAGGAAATGAAAAATCATTCAAGACTAGAGTGGACAAATCATCCTTTGAGAAGTTAACTGTAGGGAATCTGGATGTTAATTTCTTGATGTCATGCCAAACAATCTCACTTCGTGCATTCATGTCCATTGCAAAAGAGAAAATGAGACCACAATTAGAGATTATGCACAAAGATGCATTAACCATAGAAATGCACAGTTTAAAACCCAAAGTTTGAGTGTACATAGGCATCTGAGAGAGAAACTGGATAGATTCATTCGATCTTTCTGCTAGAGAAAGGTATGAATCAGCTGGGATCCAACGAAAATCTGCGATAAACAATAAGTGCTCTTATGTCTTTTAAATTTAGCTAACTTGAGCAACCAACCCGACTCACTGGGGACCAACAAGGAACATGCTTGGTAAGATTGATTGCCATATGGGTGACCATAATCAACAATAGAATTGAAGGAGATTGTCTGCTGAATTTGCTTAATCAGATTGATGGAAGAGAAGTCCCCACCATGATGAATACACCTGTTTCGAAGCATCCAAACATGATTAAGTAGCAGAATGATGTTTTCTATAATGTAGAGCTGATTGACATTCTTGAAGGAGAGGAAAGACGAGACAAACCAAGAGCGAAAGGAATTGAAATTCTCCCATTCTGGGCGGATTCCAAGTAATCCAAACCATAAAGTCCGAACAAAAGGACATTGAAAGAAAAGGTGCTTTATTGTCTCTAAACATGAACAACCAAAAACACAATAAATGTCAACCTGCAGATGATGATTCCTCATGATATCCCCAGAGGGAATACACTTAGAGAATAACTTCCAAGTGAATAAAACAGATTTGAGAGGTAAAGATATGAACCAAAGAAATTTCCAAAATAGTTCATCCGAAGAATGTGGTTGAGAAGGAAGAAGTTTGAGAAAACCATCATTGACTAAGTATGATCTAGATGTGCTGCATCTCCAAATCAAGCAATTTGGTTCATCTGTATAAGAGATAGGTATAGACATAATCTTGTGAACAAGGTCAGGAGAGTAGAGAGACTAAAGCAACTGAGGGTTCCATTGTAAAGGACGCCAGGGGCATGAGGTATGCATGATAACACCTTTAACTTTATCAATATTGGATGACGTTGGTAATCTAGATTGTATGGGCCACCACAGAAGGTAGTTGAGAGGAATTTCATCGCCATTCCCTACTTTCCATTCGATGTTCTTAAGAATAAGGTCTGCACTTGATAATAATCATTTCCAGATCCAAGAAGAATTATAGGGGACTTTGACAATTTCTTTCTTAGAGAGATCCACATACTTAACCTTAAGGATGGAGACAATAAGAGTCTGATCGCTAATGGATAAAATACGCCAGATTTGCTTTTCAAGAAGAGACTTGTTGACCTGTTCAGAGGATCTGACTCCTAAACCACCTTCAGATTTAGGCTTAAAGAGTTGGGACCTGTTAAGAAGGTGTATTTTTTTCTTACCATCATCCGATTCCCCCCAGAAAAAATCAAGACATTTTCTATATATTTTGGTACAAATGTAATCAAGAAATTTTACACAGGATAAAGCATAAATATTGGCTGCCGGCAGCACGGATTTGATCAAGGTAAGCCTGGAGGCTTGAGACAAGAGTTTTGCTTTCCAATAAGCGGTTCTTCTATTAATTGCTGAGAGCACTTGATCATAAATTTGAGTTTTGTTTCGCCAAGGATCAATATATGTGCCCAAATACTTACCGAGTTTCACTGAATATCCTATTTGCAGAATGAGGGTGAGAAAGGATTTGTCACGAGCAAGAATATTTGGGCTAAAAATGATGGTGGACTTACCTTTGTTAATTGATTGACCTGACCAGGTACAAAATTGATTAAGCACCTGATTACCTGCCTCAAAAGCTTTATACTTCCCTTCCACAAATAGTAAAGAATTGTTAGCATATAACAGATGGGAAACATGTTTAGCATTAACTGAAACTTTAATTCCAGTCCATAATTCGTCCTGCTCAACTTTGAGAATCATACTGATAACACATTAGAGGCAATGATATAGAGGAAGGGAGATAAAGGGTTTCCCTGTCTAATTCCATTGTCAGGAGCAATTGATAGAGCAACTTTGCCATTGCTATGAATATAATAATGGACTGTAAAAATTCATTGATAAATTATGTTCACCTATTTTGTCGGGATATTCATTAATTCGAGCGCCACCCAAATAAAGGACCACGAAATTCTGTCAAATGCTTTTGAGAAATCCAATTTAATTGCTGCAAGCCACTTCCTACCTTTGTAAGAGGTGTGGATTTGATGGATTAGATCAGCTGCCAGGATGACATTATCCGAAATTAATCTCCCTTTGAGAAAGGCACTTTGATGAGGTGCAATTAGTTTGGCCAAGGGGGCCTTTAGTCTATTGCATAAGACTTTTGAAATTATCTTATAGGAAACACTGCTAAGACTAATAGGCTGAAAATCCTTGAAGCTTTGTTGATGACTTGATTTAGGTAGCAGAATGATGTTGGTCTTATTCATTGATTTCAAGATACGTTCTGAAGACCAAAAGGAAGTCACCATGTCAAAAACATCTTGTTTAATAAGATCCCAATTCCGTTGGTAAAAATCTGCATGATAGCAATCTGGGCCTGGTGCACTATTTTTAGGTAAACCAAACACAGCTGCTTTTACTTTAGACAGAGTAATTGGAGCTAACAGTTTAGAAGATTCACTCATGCTGAGTGAAGGCAAGTTGAGCGTCTGCAGTTCTTGTTTTAGCACTGAAACATCCATGGAGATTGAACCTTTGAAAATATTGGAGAAATAATCAAAGGCTAGTCCTTTAATATCATCAATGTGAGTAGTCCATTCACCATCAGCATTTTTCAGTTTTCAGAATAGTGTTTTTTGTTCTTCTGCGATTGATAAAGGCATGAAAGAATTTAGTATTTCTCTCTCCATATGCATGCCAATTCAACTTAGCCCTTTGTGCCCAATAGCTCATTTCACAATTATACAAAAATTCAAGTTCATGTCTTGTCTGAAGAATTTCCCTCTCCAAGTCAGGATTCAATGCACCAGAGTAGGAAAAGGACAAGGGGTAATTTTTAAGCTTCTCTTCTAGGTTCTGTATCCTTTTAGGTATATTCCCCACCTAACTCTTAAACCAATTTTTTAGGGAAATTAATGTGGATTGCAGTTGCATTGTAGTATGAAGCTAGGAGAGCCTCGAAAGCAATTTGACCAGCACCCTTCAATGATTCGATGACAGTCCGGGAATTTATACCATAGAGGCTCAAACTTCACCGAAGGTTTATTATGGACTTCCAGATCAGTAGATACTATGATGTGCGAGTGATTAGAGGCTGCAATAGCTAATGCATCTACATGAGACATTGGAAAGTTCTACAACCAAGTAAAATTGCAAAACGCCATGTCCAGCCTTTCCATAATTAAATCTTGACCTCTCCTATTATTAGTCCATGTGAATTTTGGTCCTTTTTGAGTGAGATTAGTTAACTGAGAATTATCCAAGCTTTGATGAAACCTGCTCATATGACTAGAATTGGTTATAACAAATGATTTATCTGAATTCTGGTAAATTTGGTTAAAATCTCCAACTATTAACCATGGTTCTTTGATGTTAAGAGACATCATTTCCAGCTAATCCCATAGTAAGTGATGATCAACAACAGCAGGTGGACCATAAAAGAAAGAGATATAACAGAGAGGAAATATTTCATTACTCAACACTTTACAATGACAAACAGTAGGGGATAAATCTACAACTTCAATATTAAGATTAGGATTCCAGGCAACTAGAGTACCCCCTCCAGTTCTAACTGCATAAGTATCGACAAAAGAGCCAAAACCTAAATTAACTAGAGGTTTGCAAGCAACATTGACTGCCACTTTAGTTTCATATAGGAAGATAAGATCAGGCTTTTTCTTATTTATAAGCTGCTTGCACCTTTGAACTGCTGTGGCTTTCCTAAATCCACGATAGTTCCAACTTAGGATTTTCATGGCGTCCCAGGAAGCATTCCTTGGGCGGTTACTTCCTTAGCCACTTTGACAGAAATCAGAGATTGAATTAAAGATTGATTAGGAGCAAATGAGAGGATGAGAGATTCTATGGAGGATGGAACCAAGGTTGAAGGCGACATATACCTCTTCTTATAAGGAGGAGGAAAAATAGCAAATTCCCCCCATAGATAATGCCTCTTTCTTTTTCCCCTCACAATTTGAATTTGTCTGGGCTTCTCCACCTTTCTTGATAAAGGCAATACATCAGCAGGAATTTCACAGGGAGAGACTCGCTTTTTCAAAGTTAGCATTAAGGTTTGAGAAATGCTAATCAAAGATTTCTTCGTCATTTTCCGCTTTTTTGGATCCTTTCTTATATCTCCCCTTAAAACTTCACAAGTCTTGAAGTTCAGGTCTAAAAGTGAGTGATTCGGCATAGAGTGTGAAATTATCACATCATTCTCCTTAAAATAATTCTTGGCCCTTTTAGATGACACGGCAGAAAAAATTGACAGTTGCTCAATTTTATGTTTCTTATCATGAGTATTCGAGAAACGAGGTCTTTTACTCATCATATAGTTCATACTAACATCTTCCATTTTCTGTTTACATCTTTTACCCTTTTCTAATACCACACCTTGCGTTGAAGCCTGACTCAAAGAAAGTTCTTCTTGCAAAGACTTACCAAAATGACAATAAGCATTCAATTTAATTCCAGTCTCATGCGGGTTGAAGATATAGCAACCAAAGAAATCATCATATTCAACAGTACCAGATTTGTTGCCTACAATAGAGACCCTTATTTGACGTTACAAGATAAGAGGAGATTTACAATATTGAGCCACTAGCCAATACACAGACAATGAGGGCAAAATCTTCCAAATTGTTCTAAAATTAGCTATATTTCCAAAATGTGCCCATCAGGCAAATGAAAGCTGCTAGGGTTGATAGAATTAATACCCAAATGTGAAAGATAAACTTGAAGGCGCAATCCATTTCCACTGAAGAGACTTTTTTCATCATAAGAAATAAACTTCCCCAATTGATCACCAATATACCTTGCTATCTTTTCATTATAGTAGTTAAACGGCAGTCCATGAATTTGAATCCAAATAGGGAAATGAGGAATAGAGAGATTAGATAGAGATATATTCGATTGCCATGGGATTAAACAAATAAAGTAACCTGGTAAAAGCCATGAACCATGAGAAAGCATAAAAAATAAGTCATTCTCAAGCTGAAAGTGAAGTAAGAAGGAATTATTGATTTGCTTAATTACTGATATCAATCCCTTTAGCTTCCAGTAAATCATAATCAAAGACCGCAGCTTGGACACATGAAGCTTACGACTATCCAATATCGTAGCAAGAGCAAAATTACACTTACTGGTAAGAGACATATTGTCTGAGTCTACCACACTATCATCCCTCAAATTCTAAACAAAATCCGGGTGATTTTTACTGGAGAACCTATGAGACCAACACAACAGAGAAATCCACAAAATTTACAGAAGCTGATCTCCTGAGGAACAGTTAGCAAAAAATCACTAGAATCATATATGAATCAAGATGACCTATGCTTCCATTTTCCATTAAACCAGATAAGATTTAGAGACCAGTGCATTCAACCAATTAGAACTAAGAAAAACACTTTGAAATTGCAGCAGTAGAGATCAGTGAGTGAATATGAGAGAGACACAGCTCTCCGACATTAACTACGGCAGCGAATAAAGTTTAGAAAGACATAGCTCTCCGACAACAATGATGAGTCACACATAAAAGAATAACAATTAGATACAATATCTTTTCTCCTATAACACCGAACGATTTCCTCTTATAAATGTCTATTTAAATTAGAGAGGAAAATCAGTAGGAAGAGAAAAATCTTCATCCAAACTCTATGATCAAGAACACTCCTTAATAACAGATACTCACAGATATCATTATCACAATACAGAAACCCAAATATCAAATAGCACAAGAAAACTTCACAGATATCGATAGTCAGGTCCTGGGGAAATCTTTTAGGAACACCGATGTACTGTGATTGTCGATTGATTCATCAGTCGGATTGTCTTCTACCTCTGATGCAATAGGGAGAACACCCACTACCAGATTTGTAAGATGCACAAGAGGAAGACAATGGCATAAAGATATCCAGCGGCTTTGTCGGCAAGATTTCCTATGGTGACGGCAAGACATGCGGCGTCGGCAACCTAGATTAAAGAAGAGAGACAAAAGCTCTCCATTGGGGTTCTCCGATCATAGGATCCATCAGAACTGCAGACGGCGATCGTGATTGCTAGGTTGAAGCCTGCTAGGTTTTTGTTGAGAGAGGCAGGCTCTTCGTCCTTCCTTGAAGAATTTTGATTTGTTCGGAGAAAACCCCCTTCAAAAATTGAAGAGAAGAGACGCCAAATTATAAGGATATCGAGCAGCAAGAGCCACCGTTGAGAGAGACGAAGTTCCCCAATTGTTGAGCAATCGGCACGGTGACTGCGACGAAGAGGGACTAAGGCCTCCGATGAACAATGATGGCAGATTGGTTTTTTAGAGAGAAGTTGGAGGTTCTCTCTCTACTTTTCTCACGCCTTAAAGATCAAATATTATTAGACAGTGTTTAGATGTGCTGGTCCTCCCAGAGTTCCTAAGAATTTCTCCTAAGGTTTAATTCTCTCTCTTTTTTCCTAACTTGTTGAAATATGTCTACTTGGAAGAGGGTGAGACTTTTCTAGTAATTGTAGCCAATGGCTTTGATAAAAAAAAGTCACAAGTTCAAACTTATGCTTGGATGTGTGAATTTTTGTATTGAACATTAGTGATTGTCAAAATTTGACCCCATAAAAAAACAATACTAGAAAAGAAATATATATATATATATATATAACACTTCAGCTTTTTCGTGGCCCACGATGTTAGGGTGGATCCCAATAAGTGGTTACGTGTGATTATCACAATGGAATTTTTTTTGGGCTATCATAATGGAATTTAGAAACTTATTAAATAATACTCCTCCATTCCTAAATATAGTACTTATTTAAGGAGTTTGTTCCTAAATATAAATTATTTTTCTGATTTTTCTCATATTATCACTATAGATATTCCTCAATAATAAATAAGAAATAAAAAAGAGAAGGGGATGTGAATAAATGTAGGTGATTAGAGAGTTTTAGTAATATAATAAGATTTTAACTAACTTAACTAATATATTTTAGGGCTACACAAAAACCTGGTTGCCCGCCCGGACCTGGCCCCACCTGAAGCCAATTTGGTCCTAGGACAAATTGGAGCAGAACCATAACAATTAGGACAGGATAGGGGTATAGGTTCTAGAACCAGCGGGTTGGCCTGACCTGGCCTAAAAATATTATTATTATTTTCATAAAAAAGTAATTTTTTTCCTAATTTAAAAATACATTATATAATAATTAATACTTAATACACCATATAAAAATATATGATTAATTCTTTTTCCCAATTTCTTTATTTTCTAATTTATTTCATTATTTTTGAAAGGCACAAGGACCAACAGGACATGTCCTACTCGGTCTTAATCCCGGGCCACACAGGACCGGGCCGAGCATCGGGCCAAAAAAGCCAGCCTAAAAATTTTTAGAACAGCACTTGGGGAAAATACCTGGCCCAGTCATACCCAATTTTTGTGTGGCCTTAATATATTTAATTTAAGTAAATTAGAGAAATATATCTTGTATTTAAGAATGGAGGTAATATAGTTTTGTTTATTTTTATTTATCACATGGTACTTAGTTAAAGGTTCGATATGATAAATTTTATTATTATTATTATTATTATTATTATTATTATGACAAGGTTCGATATGATAATAATAATTGATAAGGCATTACACGAGACATTGAAAATTTCGATAAGAAACAAAACTCCGGTTTCATGAAGAGTCAGGACCATCACCATGAATGGCGTTTAGTGTGCGTAACATTTATAAAATAGAATATTATTTATTCTCGCGAATATGAACTTCAATATAGGAAAATATAGTTTTTGCTAATTTCTAAAGTTTTCATCAATTAGAAGCAAAGTTCTTGGGATCTTTCAGAAAAGAATCAATATTTCCTGTAATGGTTAATTTTCATTAAAATTTTTATTATCATCAAATATTATTTATTATGCCAGTAGCACATTATTACCGAATCGTCATAATTGACCATAATTCCAAATATTAATTAACTGAAAGAAAAACTATAGCAACTTTGACAGAATTCTCATTATCCTGCTCTAGAAACAACTTTCTGTTCTTAAAAAAAATGTTTTTTTTTAAATTTTAATGAGATGTTATGTAAAAAAAACAAAAATAAAAAAAGGTTACCAAAAAAACTCAAAACAATTTTTATATGTTTTATTATTTTTATTATTTTTCAGTTTTGTTACTTTTCCTACCTATCCTTTTCATTGTGGCTATTATCCTTTAAAACCCAGTTTATTTTCCCTCTGCGAATAATAACGATATGTTTATTACTATTTTTATTGGAAATTCCTAGATAATTAAAAAATATGGTAGATGAAGGATGTTATTGATATTTATTTGCATAATTTAATACAAGAGGTGAATCATATTACATCATAAACATAAAGTTCCGAAAAGATATTGCACTCATTATTCCATATAAAAGACTTCAAACAAGGAGACTCCTAATCTACTGCTTTTGGCTAATATTCACAAAAAAAAAAATCTAAGGAGAAGTTTTTGGTATTAAAGTGGTGAGGCCATTAAAGGTCTAGAATTCATACTTGAGTTTGGACTTGATAGTAGCTAGTGTTGTTGTTGTTGGCAGTGTTGTAATAAGTTTGGGCTTGATAAACCTGGAAGTGCATTAGCACGTATTTAATAAATAAGAGTTGACACTAAAAAAGAAAAGGTGCAATGCGTTGTTGATGAGAGAGTGGGGGGGGGGATAATGTGAGGATTGTGTATTAAATAATAATGTGGTTTCCAATAATTTAAAAGAGTTTATGGATATTTTTGCACATCAAATAATGTGGATGATGTCAGATGCACATTTAGAAATTGTACATGGGTATTTTTACACTTTAATCTATTAGTATTTGATATTTTTATGCCACATCAGTTTTTAGTCTTGAGATAAAGATTGTACTATCTTTTTATTGTTCATTATATATCATTTTGATCCTATTTATAATAAGTCCACCTTATCTAATTCATACATATCAAGAAAATGTAGTTAAGTCATTAGAAATGTCTATAATTGATCAATATTTTCAATTCTATCCCTATTTATACACACACATGACATCCAATTTTCCAACCAAATATTGTAAAGCGAAATTTTTATTAACTAACTTTTGTTCAACAAGATATAAGTTTCATCTTATAAAAAAGTAGTAAAAGTGTATATTTAACAACAAACTATTACACTAGGTGTAAGCAATACAATAATTTTTTGTTGTTCGCAAGCCCAATCACAATGAAATAAAAACATTATAATATGGTAAGTGTGTTGACCCGCCTTAATGTTTGTCTAAATTTTGCAAGGAAGGCAAATGTTGCAATTCAAATTTGGGTACTTATTGTGATCCCTAATACAAAAATGGTTTAATAGAATATTTAGTCTGCTGAGGTTACTTCAATTGTGGTTTTGGTCTCTCAAATTTTATTTCATTTCAAGCATTAGTTCTTATAATTTGATAAAACTTGGATCATTTTTACCTAGAAGGACAAAAAAAAAAAAAACCTCCTATTAGAAACTTGACGATCTAAAACCAAAATGAGAGTAAACTTGAGGAACAAAAAAATAGGAAAAACCCCATTTATTGGTACGTATACTTTCATTTAATTTTGATTTTGATATTTATGGTTTTTAATCTTTTTATTAAACCATTAATTTTTCTCAATTACCACTATTAGCTCATATATCTCTTTGTTCTATTAATATTGGTAGCCTTTGCATAGAAGTTAATGGTTTTTAAAAATTAAAATTAAAGCATTAAATTATAATAAAAATACACATAGGTATCAAAATCAAAACTAAATAAAAGTATAGGTACCAACAAATTTATTTTCCCAAAAAAATATATTAAATCTATAAAAAATATTTTGGAAGTTTGATTTGGTCACACACATAAGATTTTGATACATTTTATTTCTTGTATTTATCATGTTTTCAAAATATTTTATCAAATTTATATTAATTTATGTTACACATGAAAATTTTAGGAGATCATGTCACATTTGATATATTTAATCAATTTACCTCATTTTCATCATTTAAATTAGTTAAGCACAAGAGTGTGTAATATTTTTACCAGACTTGGGTATATTTTAGTAGGAGTATTTTGGTTACTCCTCTAACACAAAAAAAATGTCTGCACACTAATATTCCAATCATATGATCATGAGACAACTTAGTAAAGTTACTCATTTTTTTAATATACTCAAATTATTAATTAAGTAGATCATATATTGTGATGGAAAAGTAGATCATATATTATGGAAAGAAATTAGTATGTTTTTTCACCAGCTTGGTTATTTTTTAGCAGGGTATTTTAAATATTTCAATTAATACCAAATAAAAATGCATCCACACGCTACTACACCATTCTTATGAAATGAGCCAACAATTAAAGTATAGAGAACAGATTGAGATAAGATAATGAAAAAACCATCTTGTACAACTTCATGTGATGCTTCACAACACAAACGACATGCCATATTTATAGACATAATTTTTTGCAAGTGACACTAATATTCAAAACATCCGTCCATTTTTCATGACATCAATGTATCAAACATATTTTTAAAGTTAAGTTTATTTCCTCCAATTTCATATTCCTGGTGTTTTTTTTTTTTATTTTTTATTTCAGTTTCTTGAATTTTTTTTTTTTTTAAATTTCGAATACAACGAGTTAACGATAAAATAAAGAGGGCCCCACTAGAGAGAAGGAAGACCGCTAAGAAGATAACTATTCCACGAGTGTTGTTTATTTCATTCATATGCTATCTATTATTCTGGACCATTGAACAAAATGGAAAAAAAAAAAATTATTCTGGACCACATACATAGTCGACCAAATGTTTTCTTGCGCAACACGAATTCATTTTAATTCAATTTAACTTAATTAATTCCATCACAATCATTTCAAATTGATTAATCCTTCGTTGAAATTGACATAAATTGACATGATTAGGTACTACTTATGTCGATCAATATGTTTATTAAATATTTTTGTAAAGGTATTCAATCCAAATCAAACTCACAAATAAGCCCATAATAACAATAAATTTTTTTTATATCTATCACATCATTTTTTGTTGTTGCCAAAACATAATTAATCTATTACATTAAACTATTACATTTTTTTATATCTATTACATTAAATTTCTTCAATAACATAATGTCATGTGTTTTATTTTCTCAAGTTTTAATAATTAAACTAAAATTTTCTCCAATGCGTGATACACGAACATTATATATAGGTAGATACGAATTCATTTAAGATTTTAAAGATAAAAAATAAAATATAAGAAAATAAACTAAAAATTTTATATTTATAGAAGTAACTCTACTAAGAAAAGATAATTGAAAATGGGATGAAGGTGGTAATATACATTAATAATTGCGAAGTAGTGAATACAATTTTAAGAGGATAGGGTGTGAATCATCCAGAAAAGATACTATTTGAAAATATTCAAGAACTATTAGATAGAAAGTGGGATGTTGTATATCTTGAATAAGTGCAATTTGAATGCAAATGAGATTGGTGAGAAACTGGTTAAAGAAGCTATCAAGGCATATTAAGGAGTTATTAGCAAAAGTAAACTAAAACATCAACGCGTTTGTAATAAAAAAAAAAGTTATATTGAGATAAGAATAAAAATAAGCATGTATAATCTAGTTTCAATTAAAAATATAAATATGTAATAAGATTTGGGAAATTGTCAAATATTATTTTTCTAGTCACATATTCACATGATAGATTAAACATTCCTCATTATAATAGAAGAGCACTTGGACAAAAATTGATACTCCTCCTAAATACATTAACACAAACTTTTAACAATGTGATAAATTCTCTAGGATTTGCATGGAATGCCAAATATATGAGAATCATAAATATATGAATCATAAATATATATATATATATATATATGAATTTGTGATGTACTATCTTTAGACCTTATTATAAGGCACCAATTAGCAAATCTCATATACCAATAAAATTAATTTAAAACAATAAACTCGTCTTAAAATTCAAATGATTTACAATATTGTTAATACCAACTACATTAAGCTCAAATATGATATTAATTACTACTCTCTCCCACTACCCTTGTTAAATATGGGTATAGATGGAAAAACATATTAAATATTTCTTGGAAACTAACAAGTGCCTTATAAAAAAGATCAGATGAACTTGTTAGATGATGCCTAAAAAAAAGACCCACCAACACACACACACAACTAAAGCCAATGAATGCGGTTAATTTGAATTTTGAAAACTAATGTGTTAATATGAAATAGAAATTAGTATAAATCATTTTTGTTGAATGCAAAAGGCCATTAGATATGGAAAGTTTGAATTTTGCATATTGGAATATTAATTTCGCTAATTACAAGACAATACAAATAAATTTGAAAATAATGTCACTTAATAAAGAAATCTAAAATATTATGGCATAAATTGCATATGTGAATAAAAAATGAACCTAATAGCAATGGTTGTCATTTAAATAATGACATTAATCATTACATGGATCAATAAGAAAATTACTTGATTTCTAGAAAAGACTTTGATTTTTAGAAAAGTATAAAGAACGGATCTAAATATTTTTTTAATAACATATTCTGTCGCGTGGAACACATGCTGTGGCATAGAAGCAGGGGTGTCCATTTGTATTTTACCCAAGATGGCACCCATGCCATTAACAAGCTTTGTTAGTTTGTTTTAAGGGAAAATTCCAAATAAATACCCCTCGAATATCAAAAGGACAAAAAGGTACCTCCAATATACAAAATGACATAAAAGGGATCGTTCCCAATTTGGGATAAACAATTTTAAGGCAAAAAGACCAAAATACCCCTGTCTCCATTAACCACTCAGGTATGACTATTAACCACTCCCGTATAGTGATTAACTACTCTAGTATAGCTATTAACCACTTTGCTGATTCATTAGTTAAACTTGTTTTTGTGAAAGTTGTTAACTACTCTAGTATAGCAATTAACCACTCCAGTATAGCCATTAACTACTTCACTGATTCATTAGTTGGGCTCAAATACTCTTATATTTGTGAAAGTCATTAACTACTCTAGTATAGCAATTAACCACTTCAGTATAGAGATTAACTACTCTAGTATAGTCATTAACTACTTCGCTTTGAAAGTGAATGAAGACAGGGGCATTTTGGTCTTTTTGCCTTAAAATTATTTATCCCAAATTGGGAACGATCCCTTTTATGTCATTTTGTATATTGGAGGTACCTTTTTGTCCTTTTGATATTCGAGGGGTATTTATTTGGAATTTTCCCTTTATTTTACCACGGAGTCAACACAAAAAGTCCGGGCTGAGACATAATCTAGAAGAAGCTCGTGAGCAATAAAAGACTAAAGATTGCGTGGCACAATACCTCTCTTGTGTTTTATTGCATAGAGTTAATATAAAAATGTGAGAAAATTAAACTCATCTTTGTGGGTTCAATTGACAAAAGATTTTAACATTTCACTGTCTTGATGAGTGTTTGATTTTTAGGAAGTATCATTTGTGGTTTCAGTCACAGTACTTGGGAAGACATCTCCACATCTAAGTGAAACTGAGAGAAACCTACCTGTGTGGACAGAAAAAATGTCTTACTTGTTATACTCTGGAGCCCACAAGGGTAGGCTCCATAGATCATGAGTTAGGAACTCTGCCCTTGTGGGTGGGCCTAAACCCTTTCCTAAAATTAATTCATAAAAAATGAGAAAATTAATTAGTCAATCAATATAATTTTATCTAATTTCTTAATTCTATCATTGTATGAGTAGTTTTCTAATAAAAATATCAGATCAATGTATTCTAAATATCAAAATTTGAGACATGAGATATTCACTAATTAAATAATGATATGTACTTTTGTTTTTATACGGGAGAAGATCCTCTCATCATCCCACTTTCTCATAATCTCTTATAAACTTATCTAAACTGTTAATTTCTTTTAATCTTGATCATCTATTTTATAATGTAACACCTATTCCCAAACCATAAAATGTTGTGTTCTGTCGTTTTTCTCCAACTTTCTTCCTTAGCGAGAGATATACAAAGAGACAACATAAGATCAAAAGATCTCATTTTTTCATAAAACGATTACACATTTTCAATTTTTCATAGCTAATGTGACAAAAACATTCATTATAAGGACTTTTCAGCAGAAGGATTGTCTCAATTTATAGTGTTTTTGTAGCAAGTATGAGTACAAATTGCAGAAAAGCTTAATAATCGATAAAAATTTCCATGTTTAAAAAAACCTTGAAAATCGATAAAAGCGAATATGAAAGGGTAAGGGGACTTTGAGAGCAGAAAAAACAACGGTGATTCTTTTTCACTGTAGCGGTGTTCAATAGAGGACGATTGCAGCGGCGTTCAACAGAGTATGGTTGTGTGTGGCGGCATTTAATTTAACAATTAACCCATGGCCGTTACAAAGTTCTATGGTCTCATATTGTAAGTATTTTGTACAAATAGGGGATCAAATGTATGGTTGAAATTAAGACAAAATGGATGGTGGAGATGCAATTTTAAAAGCCCAAATATCTGTCTTTTTTTCTGAGCCATTACATTAATTGTATGAATATGATTAAAAGATTGTGAGAGATCATGAGAAAAGTGACATTGAGAGAAACCCAATCAGAATTTCATATGATTATTTGAAATTCGGTAAGGGGCCTCTTCAGTGGAGGAGTTGTAGAGTGAAGAGGCCCCTAAACCTTTGAAATCTATCCCTGTGTTTTTTCTTATAAGTATACTTAAAAAAGAAATTTTTGGTTCTAAATATAAGCTTATTTTTAGCTTATTAATGATTGTTTTATAACTTTAATCCTATTTAATTCTTATTGGACAGAGAGAAATAAGCAAAAGTTATGAGAATAATTTAATAATGTTGAGAGAGAAAATTCAAATAAGGGTACTCTTAAAATTTTTTTATGAATATTATGCATATTTAGTGACCTAACTAATAATCCTTGGTATGTAAAAAATTAATTAAAATGGATTTATAATTTGAACCAGCTTTATCTATATATTTATTGACTTACAAATATCGTATCAATATTTGTTGAACAAAAAGAAATATATATATATATATAAATATAATCTGGCAGAAAAGGATATATACACACACATATATGTTGAATTTTGAAAATAGATGTGAGATTTTTTTTTTTTTTTTTGCCAGAAAGGGTGTCATTTTCTAACATTTGGAAGTTGATAAATCGTTTTGTGTGTGCACGCAAGGGATTGGCCACAAATTTGACTGACCAATAAAATCACTCGATTGGTTCTTGGTACTTGTTTTTGTTTTGTTTTATTACTTTCAGAAATAATACGACTTATTTTTCAAATTATAAAGGAAACGTCTTATTTTTTCTCACATGTGCTGCTTCAATCACGAGGTGGGTCATTTTCAACCATTTGGAAATTGACAACCATTATGCATGTTATGACATTGACCATAACTATTTCACTCACCAATAAATTTCATTTTAACATGATAAGTAAATCTATCCACTAGAAATAACTTTTTTTCCCCAAATAAATTACGTTTTTGAAATAATTCTTTTCTTATGTGGTATGATTCTCATTCACAATTTAATTAAAGACTATCAACATTGAATCCTCTCCAAAATTTAAACAAGGTAGACAATTAGTTATGATTTTAGTTTAGTTAAATATGGAAATTAATTGATAAAAAAAAATCAGTTATCAGACCAATAAAAATGTGAAAATGATATCAACACATAGTTAATTTAGCGGTGTAAGGCCTTGTTAGATCCTTTGGCATCTCAAATTCTAGCCATAGAGGAGACACATGTGTTGGGAGGGGAAGCCACGAACATCAAAACTAGAGTAATCAGTTGCTCGGATACATGGTAATAGGATCATATTAAGCGCTGATTACCAGTTAATATATAAAAAAACTGTGAAAGTAATAGAAAGTACATTATGGGGAATGCTGAGGAGGAAATAGCATAACATTTTACTATTAACACCTCAAAATAAATTATACTAGCATTTTAAAATTTTATTTGTTTCAAAATATGAAAATATTGTGTTTTCCATCCTAAAACAATAAAGCAAGAAAAAAAAAACTACAATAAGTGAAGAAATGAAAGTAATTTTGAGTTTAGAGGAAATTTCGCTCAACAAATAAACATATGACATGAATAAAGGCTGAATGAATCATGTGATTTAGTGGGTTCAATGATGGCGAAACAGCATTGAGTTCAACATATGAATGAAAAGGTGCTTTGAATATTAGCAATGAAAACACAGAAGTGCAACTTGGACGTTTGTGTGAATCAATAAATCGATGAGACAATGATTGTGGCCAAATTACGTGGAGGGTCCAAGCTAAGCACTTGAGCAAATAGAGCATGGATTTTGCTTTTCATTTACAGGACTGTTATTGCATAATGCAAATATGTATCTAAGCCGCCTTACTGGGTTTGGGCTATAACATATTTCTTTACGCAGGATTGGTCTTGGGTTTTAAATGCATCATAATTGTTTTTTTGGGGGTTTTTTTTTTGGGGGGGGCTCCAATGATTTCTATGTCTCAAGCCTCAACATGATTAGTTTTCGGCTAGCGGCTAGTGTAGTCGGCCTGGATTTTGCCAAAAAGATATAGACAACGAATTTTTTGTTGGGTTAATGTAATATATTTGGTCCTTATTGTTGGTTTTGATATCAATAGTTTTAGATAATATATTTTGATTTCTCAAGTTCTTGTATTAGTAATAAAAGTAGGGACCATTTTGCATATTTAAAGATCAAAACCTATGGTTTAGAACTTTAAGAAGCATAAGTGATGGAATACTATAGAGACCAAAAATTTATTAACCCCTTTCTAATTTTCAAGTTTGCCTCAAATTATCCATTTGATCCATGAAGCTTAATCTCTATTAATGAAGTCTTTAAAATTTAACAACCATGTATGATTAATCGTTCTCATTTTATTTCCCCTTTGAGCCATAAGGATTAGTTGTGCATGGTAATGAGGCTTTAGGGACTTGATTGATAAAATTAAACTTTAAAGTCCAAGTCAAAAAATAAGGCTAACTTGAGGGACCAAAAGTGAAGGGACTTGATTGGTATTATTTTGTTTTGCGGGCGTGTTAAAGTTTATTGAGTTTTGTAAATATTATTTGGACTTGTTTCTCAATTCACAATTATGAAACTACTCTCCTATTTTGCTTCATATTGATTGTCAGACCAATGAAGTTTTTAGTTTGTTTCATTGATCGGATTATAATTGAGTCAGTGATAATTACACATACATACATGTTGTAGAATATTTGATATATTGCTAATTAAAATAAGTAGCTAGTTGGTGAGAAAGGGATTCATATTGCATAGTATAACACCATGCTCATCAAAAGCATAGTACACAAGAAAAATCAAAATTTCCACATCATGAAAAATAGACCTTTAAATGCCAAAAGACTAAGGAAATATTCCTGATATATTGGAAATATACACCAAGTTTAACCAATTCTAACATTTTTAAGCACTATGAATTTCCGAGAAATCAACTATATAATTGACCTAACTATCTACATCTAACTTTTCAAAAATGAAGGCATGAACACCTTGTGATGAAGATCCATTCCAGGATTGACTCAATAGAAGTAATACCATCACTATCCAATAGCAAGGAGATGCCTAGCCTAAGAGAAAATAAATCTTTCTGTACCTGTCAGATTCTATGGTTCAAGGTATGCAAGCGATTTAAATGGCTCATGGTTTTGTATTCATTCTTCGGAGTTGTATCGGAACAGGCTTCTCCAAGACAGAGACACTAATGTTACTCCAAACCTCTGTCTTAGTAGGAAGCTGAGATATTTTCTCCAACACTGCCATATCTTCTGATAGAACATAACCAAACACAGTATATTGATTCTTCCACTCATTGTGATTAGCTAAGCTGATGAAGAATTCTGGACCAGAACCAACCCAAGCAACAGATCCCCTTCTTATGGAAGGACAGGATTCTTTTGGAATATCCCTGAATGTAGACCCTTGAGCTTCAAATGTTCCTTGAATTAGTGCAAAAGGAGGACCAAATGAAGCCTGCATAAGCAATTAAAATCCATAAGCTTATCATATGAAGGCTAAAAAAATCTGTAGCTCAGAGCTAAGTTTTATAATTATTAGGACAAATGAAATCACTTCCTTTGGATTTGTAAACAATCCCTTCAACTTTGTAAACTGGAAACTACTTCCTTTACTTGTCCAAATTCCAGATTTACCCACTTTTGTTCATTTAATCATTTCCCTGCCATTTGTTACATGACACTCCCAGATTGTCTAGAAACAACTATTGACAAACTCTAGGAGGTACCTCAATTAACAGGATGGTATTTGGCATCCAGCAAGAGAAGTACAAAAATTAGGTACTATGGAGGGAAGGGAAGAGCGGGAGATTTTCAGCCATGATTACCCATCAAACAATCCATTTTGCAAAGAGATTGAAAGAAAGAATTGATAAAAAGCAAAGGCAGGAGACATAGATGGAAGCAATAAAGCAAAGGAGGTATTTTGTACCAAGAAACACCAATATGGTGCATATATATACAATACTGCATCATACGCCAATATGGAGATTTTCAAAATTTTAGGAAACGAGTACAGGATATGTATTATATATTTCAATATTTAGGGGATGGCACAGCTATCTTGAGTTTTAAACAAATATAAATATGTTTATATTGACCAACATATTTATCTTTTTGTAAGTCATATAGAAATATTTTGATGAAAAAAATCTACTTATACAAATAGTAAAATATGTAATACATATGTATCATGAAGTGCAAAAAATGTGTATTGAATCAGAAGGGAGTGCGACTACTTTTTGGAAGCATTAGTGCTTCACAGATTTTGTATAATCATTAGCAATTATTATAAAACACATTGATCCTTACATATTTTTGGTGATTTCCATCTAAGTCCCAAAATGTTCTTCGGCTTTCAGCACGATAAAAGTTGCATCCGACACAATGTTTCAATGCCAACATCTCAAGAATGTAGGCAACAGACTGTGGAGAGCAATCAGGCAAAAGCTGCATCCCATGAAAGTAGAAGTTTAAAGACAACACACGTCATTCCAATCAAAAAGAAATAAACATAAGTTCGTTGGGAAAATACTCCCTCATTTCCTAAACATAAGATCTATTTACCTAATTTGATTAGAGTAAGGATGTTAGTTAAGTTAGTTAAAATCACATGATATTACCAAAACACCCTAATAAGATACCTTCATTCCAACCCTCCCCCTCTCACTTGTTTATTATTGAGTAGCATCAATAGCGATAATTTAAAGAAAAATTGAGAAAAAAATAGAAAGAGGTCTTATATTTAGGAATAAACTTACCTTCACAAATAGGTCCTATATTTAGGAACGGAGGGAGTATAAGGAAACCCCTTGGAATAAAAAAACACAAAAATTTCAAAATGTTCCCACTAAGTGCTAGTAAAAACACAAATTTTAGCTTCCTCCATTCATTACATCTCAAAGAACTATTGGATTAACAGGTAACAGTATATCCGTAAACATTTACACATTAATACACTGGCCATGCATGACATTACAACGTATACCACAATGAAAATCAAATACAATTTAATATTTAGACAAGCACGAACCCATATCTTTCTAGGGCAAATGTAGAAGAGAAGCAAACAGCAGGAATTCAGGATTTAGGAGAGTCTTGTAGGAAGATAAAGGAACTATAAAGGTTTAGTACTCCATGTTATACAAAAAATATATTTAGTCCGTTTTAATAGGTAAAGTTAAATTCAATTCATTTTAAACATGGGAATGACAATGGAAAATTGAAATTGGCATGACAGCATGTATAAGTCCATATTTTATATTTGGCAAAAGGCTTAAGTCCTCTAACTTCATACAAAGTATGAGTTAGGTCCCTCAGCTTTATGAAGCATATTTTCAGTCATTGAACCCCAACATTGTTGGCATCAAATGACGATTTTTTGTGCCAATCATTGTTATCGTTCTAAAATTAAACTTCAGATATCAGAATTTAAGAATGTTTCGTCAATACCTAAAATTTTAATGTTAGCATCTTTTGTAGTAATATTGGGGTTAGATGGCTGTAAAAAACATTCTATAAAATTAAGGAAATAAAACGAAACCTTAAATGAAGTTAAACGACTAAATGTGCACTTTTACTTTCATATTTTAATAGCATTAAAGTACTTTAAAAAGAAAGTTTAGGAATATAGTCATATCAGATCAACTTAAACGTAATAACAACAACAACCAAGCCTTATCCCATTAGGTGGAGTCGGTTACATGGATCACACGACACCATTGTGCTCTATCATTAACCAAATCCTTAGATATATTATTCACTAAAAGATCTCGCTCTACATTTTCCCCTAGTGTATGCCTGGGTCTCCCCCTTCCTCTCTTAAACGTAATAACAAATAGATATATATTAAAGTAAATGGTCATGCTAAGCATACTGGGTAAAAAATATATATGGAACAAGCAGTAATGAAAATATGCACATACATATTCATAGAGAAGAACTTACTCGTATACGAAGAATTCCGTGTTTAGTTTCCAGACCAACAATCCCCTATCAGTACAGATATTTAACAAAAAATATAAATCAATAGCTAACAGACATAGAGATAAAAGTTTAACATTCATATACGGCTGTCATTATCTCACACATGAATGGCAAACAAAATAATGTTGATAATAACTTCTGAGCATGTCACTTTGACCGTCTTACTAGGCTTACATATTAAACGCATTTATAGATAGAAAGATAGCATCCATGATGATCCAAATTATATCCCTTGAGATATAACAAATGTTTAATTATTCATACAGTCTCTAAAGTTTTATCAAAACTTTTAACTAGATTCCTTTTGTTTTAAAAGTTTTCAATTGAATTCCTGCATCAATAAAATATATTTAGTTGGAACCATGTAGTTTCTGAGACATGATATCTTCATGAAGAAACTTTGTAATAGCAAAGGTATGTGTTTCTGGCGATTGAAATTATACCAAATCAGTGTACCCTAATCTTTTTGAATCAATCAGATAACATATACTGCAGACAGAAGCTATTTTCTCCCATCCAACTATAAAATTTGTAGGGAAGAAATATGCAGGCAGATTCGTTAACCCAAAAAATCTCTTTTCCTTTCCATACTTAACATCATGCATGCCAAGCAGGCAAAAATTTCACTCATAATAAAGACATGACACATTCAGCCTTCTATTAGCTTTTTAGGAAAATTTCCAGCCTACCCTACAAGAGAGAATTCATATAACTGAATGCTGTAAGTCAAATAAGACATGTATTCAGCATTAGTGAGAAACATAGCAGCTATAAAAAAATGCATGAACAAGAACACAATGTTTTCCCTCAAGACCACCGGCCCCTGTGGGGTGGGTAATCTTCTAAAGTTTCACTCATCATAAAGAAATAGCATCTCATATTTTTATTATTTCAAGGAAATTGCAGAATCTGCCAACAAGTGAGATTTCTTTGATCAAAATGCCATCATAAGACAAATATGATGCCTAATTAAAATTAGATAGACACATTTTAAATCAAAATACAGGTACGAAAACAATAAATTTATCGAATTAAAAATAAAGTTGTCCCAGTTGTACATATCTTAAAGTAGTACAATACAGTATACATTTAAGAGAAATAGCAGATATAATGTGACATTCCTACCTCTCTTTTTCCAAAGACAAGCCCAGAAGTCCACATAACTTGATCACCTAAGTCTCGTCGATCAGGGCTTAAAACATCCTTCTGTCTTTTTAGCCAACACTGCAACCAAAACACGTAAGTGAAGTTCAGGCTAAAAGCAGGGATATTTCAATACTACATAAACATAAAACAAAAGCCATTATGAGAGTATAAATTTACAAGAACTGTAACATTATACACCAGGAAAGATTCATAGTCAAGATAGATATTTTTGACGAAAAGTCACGATGCCATCCTATCAAAGAAAATTATAATTATCATATTTAATGTCTTCTCAGAAATGTTCGGGACAATCAATTCATGACAATGAGTAATTCTACAAGTGCTTTATGTGGGAAATGTAACATAAAAGGCACAATGTAAGTCTACTATAAGATTTTAAAATGAGAATAACATAGTCAATTAAAAGGAAAAGCAAGCGTATGAATTTATTCTGATCATACTTTACAATGCCAGCTTTTGGTACTAAATTAATATATAAACAATTTAAAAATTTAAACATAATTAGAAATTGTAAGGCAATCAGCTAATTCAATTAGGCAAGACATGGAGAAGTTGTAAGAGGACGATAAAATTTTCTAACAAAATGTCCATGAAAAAAATTGGCATCAGTAAAAGCTAAGAAACATCAAGAACACCTTCCGCTCAGATAAAATGCAGAAATATACCATGCCGCAGAAGTTAAACCAATTGAAGGTAACATTTGGCAAACGAAAAATCACAAGTAGCCAGTCAAAACCCAAAAATGCCTTCAATTAATCAAACCGTTTTACCTCCAATTGTCATAAGAACATGAAACAAATAAACCCATGTAATCATAATTAGTCAATCAGTTATCAAATCAATCAGATTTAAATCATCACAAAACCCTGACTTTCCAATAATTATACAAGATCAAATATAATAGTAACGAATACAAATAGGAGCAATACCTCGCCAAATCTTGGTCCACAGGCTTCTTTATCTCCACAAAATACCCAAGAATTACACAAACAAGGCCCATCATCATCAACCTTACACATAGCCTTACAAGCTTTGCAACAATCTTCCGAAGAATTAAGCCTAAATTCTGAACCCCATTTAACAGCATCACCCCAAAGCTCCAAATGTTGAATTCCACTACAACATTTCTCTTCTTTACTCGCCAAATCAAGTACAACCCAGTCTTGCTTTGAAGAATTTGTAGCATCGCTGGGTTTGAAGATCACGATGATGAAAATGTACACGGAGAAACAGGAGATTAAGCCCATTAAGAAAAGAATCAGAAGAGTATATCTACCAAAACTTGGGTCGATTTGGCGACGAGCCATTTGAAATGAATCAAGAAATCGTTCGTCGAAAATCTTTTTCCTTCTCTCACGAAATGGAAAGGTGAGAAGTCTGATTCAACAGAATTTGAAGGTCGCATTGCCGTTGGAAGTTTCTAACGAAACGGTTTTTGTCTTTGTTCGTCTTCTTCCCTTTCCTTCTTTTTATTGGCCCGTACTTCTTCCCTTGCCTTCATCAGAAGGCAAGTCGAAGCATCTAGTATTTATTTATTTATTATTTATTTGGAGAATTACTTTAGAGACATGTAGTACAGAATATTTAGGAAGAAGGACAATAAAAATTGTATTTATTTTGAAGGATCAAATGTTAAAATATTAATTATGAAAAGACTAGATTGTTCACAGCTACTTCTCATTTATTCTCTCAATCAAATATCCTCAATCCAAAAAAAAAAAAAAAATACCAGCTATCCCGGATCTTATGCTATTCTTTTGCCATCTAGATATATGATTTTTTTTTTTTTAAAAAAAAAGAGATTCTTTTGTTACATCTCAGATGTCAATAAAGCTTAGCAGGAGAAGCAGGTGCAGTGTAAGCAACATGATAATTTTTTTTTTTCGATCTCTCATGTCTTGCGATTCTCCACAATATTCATCCATATTCCATGATCCTATACCTCCGTTTAAGAGTCGACGGAAAATAAGGGAGGAATGGAAACCGAAAATGATATGATAGGGATGGATGGAAAAGAGTAAGGGTAGTTTTGTATTTTAAAATATGTGTTTTAACATTTGATCCTTAAAAAATAAATACAATTTTTATGGTCTTTCTTACTAAATATTTTTTTGTTACATGTCCTTTAGAGTAATTCTCGCTTTTTTTTTTTTGGGACCAAAGAGGCATTAGTCTTTCTTTTAAGGATTAAGAGTCCATTTTCACCGGGGAGTTATAGTTTAGAAGCAATTTTGTCGCAGAAGTATTTTTGGTCTAATGTTGCTCTGAGAGTATTAAAATTAAACAATTTTCCTATTTACCTTTAAAATATTAACGATCAACATCAACTTTTTAAATGTTAACGTGGGGTTTTTAACGGAATAAGACGATATTGCTACATTTTGAAACTTTTAAGGCAATTTTGAATAAAAAAAAATCAAAGACAACATTGTTTCAACCTTTGTTGTAATAGGTAGTTGGAAAAAATGTTGTTTTAATGGGTAAATACAGGCTTGATTCCATAATTATTTTGGAAGTCTCATGAATACCCAAATCAAAACAGTTAAATCAATAAATTCATAAAATTTTCTATTCTAAGTTCAATTCAAGTTGGGAAAAAAAAATCAAAATTGGATGAAAAAAGAATAAAATTTTTTCCTTCTTTTTTTTAAATCAAAATTTCTTCTCCTTCTTTAAAAAGATTTTTTTGAAGGAAGTAAAATAGCAAAAAGTAGGGAAAAAGACATAAAAAGGCTTTCAAAATAGAGAAAAGACAAAAAGGGTTGTTCAATTGGCATAATGAGATTAAGGTAGTGGTCCTCAAATGTCATTTTTAAAGTTAAAAGGAAATTACACATATCTTTCAATAAAATATTTTTTTAAAAAATAACCTCTTAATGGAATTCGGAGTACCAGCAACTTATCTGCGGCAGCTATCCATCCATCGATGTCGAAACCCAGCCCAAGCCGCCGACGACTTGTCGTCAGCTGATTGGTCCTTTTCTTGGCCAAAATAAATTAAAGGTAAGGGTAATTATTTTATTGAAGGACATTTGTGTAATTTCCTTTAAACTTCAAAAAGACAATTCATGATTGGTACCTCTCTATCATTATACATGTTAGACAACCTAAGAAAAAAGAAAAAAAAAATGATGGAGAGGCGCCAGTAAAAAATGTATACTATATCTCATATTTTATACTTTGACAATTTCATTTCTACCATTCTTTTTTTTTTTTTTTATAAAAGAACAACTTTTATTGAACATAAGATTAAATGTTACATTAAAAAAGGCCTCCCATCATATGCAAAAACAGATAGTACAAAGGGGAGGCCCATACATAGAACGTAAACCAAGGCAAAGATATTAACAAAACAGGAAAGATAAAGTATGAGAACTAATTGAGTCTCTATTTAAATGCCTGCACTGTCAGCTTCCATGAATAGAGCCAAGGCCTGTTTCTATCATGCAAGTCAACACCTATGCACATGCATGAAGTTGATAGCACATAGGGACCCTGGTGAAAAAACCAACTGACAAGCCAGTAACGGGAGACCCAAAGAGTAACGCCACCACGAAACACTGTGAGAATTCTTGATGATTCACATGGTCTATGTTAGAATATTGAGTTTTGATGATAATTAAACATAACTTAGGTAGAAAGAAAGATTGAACTTAGATCAGGAATAAACTTAGAAACAATCTGATAGAAACATTGTATTGCCTAATTGATCAGGGACAAATAATCAATTGAAAAACTAAGGCATTAATCGATCAGGGTTAGATCAGGATCAGATTAGAGTAAAAAGAAAAGTTTGAAACACAGGCGCCTAATCGATCAGGCTACCCCTGTGATCGATCAGAGAAGTAAAAATAAACTAAGTAATCTCAGTGTGATCGATTAGAGAAATATGAATAACATAGTGTGATTGAACTATAGAGCCTAATCGATCAGGCGTCTCTTGTAATCGATCAAGAACTCCAAGATGTAGTTCAAGTCTAATCTCAGGCTAATTGATCAGAGTTGCATAATCGATCAGAGAATAGTGAGTGATCGATCATAAGAGTATGAAGTAATCTAAGCTTAATCAATCATATAAGCCTAATCAATCAGGGACCCCTGTGATTGAACAGGCGCCCTGAATTCTAATCTAGCTGTTAAGTGATGCAGGACCTGATCTGAGCCTAATAGATATGTAATCGATCAGACACCTAAACCAATGATCGATTAAGGTCATGTGATCAATGTAGCTATGCAATTCAAACATCAAGCCTTTTATGTACTGAATGTGTCAAACCTATTTTAGGAAGTTTACGTTACTCACACAGATTCAGAAATGAAGCCGTTTGAAGTTGGATTTGGCTCCAATAATTAATGAAGAGAGAAGATATGAAGATAACCAAGTACAAGGGAGTTAATGCAACTCAAGAACATGTCCATCTCAATACTTCATTCATCAGATTAATTTCTCTCATCAAAGCTCAAATAACGGCCATAAACGGTCTCCAACGGATATATTTTCAAGACCACCTATAAAAGCATTTGGTGAAGAAGTTGGTGATAACATTGATTGCAGACATTGATTATATCTTCAAGTTATACTTACTGCATTCAATACTCACCTACTCTCAGACATATTCATTCATTATCTTTGTACTTCAGTGTGTATCAAAATCAGTTCATTGAGTGAACAAGTTTTCTGTAAATTCATTCAAGTGAGGTGTACTCTTAAGATAGTAAGATCTTAAGAGTAGGATTGTAATCTTATAAAGTGTAAGGGGGACTGATCTGTAAGAGGGAATTCTTACTGAGTAGTCACTTGTAAAGGCATTCAAGAGCCTGGTTTAATCTTGAGGTTATTAGTGGAACCCAACTGAGGTTGGAGAACTGGATGTAGGCCAAGAGTTAGGATGAACCGGTATAAGCTTGTGTCTTAGTGTCCTAATTTTTAATTAGCACAATTCACCTCCTTCTTGTACATTCCTGCCACTTTCAGTCTACACCTGAGGTGTTATAAAGAAGCCTAGTATAATGTAACAATGACTCATAACCCAAGCTATTGGCACCATATGCTCTATTGAACTACAAAATTGTGACAAGCCAAAACCTGCAACATGAACTAGAAAACAACAAAAGACAAACAAAAGAAAAAACACACGATGAGCAGCCTAGAATAAGATACAATTGCCATAGCACTTCCATTTTATATATGGAAATTGATAGGTAGTTGTTTAATCGTCCATTTTTGCTAGCCTTTATGGCAGTAGACTCGCTGAATCCTAGAGAAACTATAACTCTGTTAACTTTATAATGATTCAAAACCCAGAGAGTGAGTGTAAAGAGAACACACCCATGGACTCTCATACATAGCCTCCCAAAGCAATTGAAAAATCCTCATCATGAGGTATTTTCATATGCTTTAGATTGATGATAGTTGTCATGGCATTGCAATCTTGCTACTGAAGAGATCAAGAAATTGACGACAACTTCCACAGATGAACAATTTTGATTACCTAAAGGAGAGGAAGGATTATAATCAACCTACAAGGTGTGATTGGTTATGACCAAATCTTCCATATATTCCTAAAAGAGAGAAGCTTTCTTCTTTTGTTAGCATTGCCAAAAATGTCATATGAATGTTTCCTTTTGTGAGTGGCAACAAGTTCTTGCTTAGGCATTAATTGGAGGGGTACGGTGAAGACCAATGTTGTCAGCTTGTAAGTGATAAGTTTTAATCCTCTTAGGAAAATGTACTAAAAAGCCTCCCAAATCTTTTCTTTTACATGGCTAAACTTGAAGGGGAACCCACATAGTGAGGAATTGCTAATCTTTGACCATACCCATTCCTTTCAATTCGTTTAGCAATATGGACAGAATCCTTATCGAACAAGATGGGTCTCTTTTTTGGAAGTAAGTTGGGGTTTTGTTTTGAATCTGAATTTCATATAACCTAATGGTGAGAGAAAGTCCATAAAAGCAACCCATTTTGCAACGTATTATATATTTGCCATCACTAAAAGAAACAGGTCAGGGGTGTCAATTGCCCCCTCGACAATTCCATCAATTTGGGGCATTTCCCAAATATTGATTTTGTGTTTCTTTAAGCCATTAGATTCTTGATTCTACATTAAAAGAGTGACATTTTGATATAATATGAGCGAAAAATGGTCATGTTTTCAATATATTATGATTTTTCAAAGATTATGTACTCAAAATGAAAAAGACAGCACACTTTTGGGGTGCCTAATCTTTGAAAAATCATAACAAATTGAAATTATAACTTTTTTGTTGCACTTAATTTATGGAAATGTCATTCTTTTAATGTAAGATCTAATGGTATAAAGAAATACAAAAAAAATATTTGAGAAATGCCACAAATTGAGGGGCACACAATGAGGTAGCTAAGGCGGGAGAATTAACACCCCCTATCCAAAAGAGACACGTATCAATCTTGGACCGGCTAAACGTGTAAAATAGCATTGGTGCATCCCCTAATGTGTCTAACAAATGAGGACAACCATGTTGCGTAGGAGCGACAATTTCACATTGCTAGAATGGAATCAAAATGAAGGCAAATGGACGAACTTGTAACCAATAGGAATGGCCGCTTGAAAATGCAAGCCATCATGGCAGAGTCCATTAGTTGTAGCGTATGCCAGAAGCATGCCAAAGAAGCCCGCTAATAAGATTTTTATAATATTTTAATTGCAGCCCCAAACAGTTACCCAAGTCTTAAATTGAGTGAAATAAACATAAGGAAGTGTGGAACATTTGGTTTCCATTCCAAGATGACACATAACAATCCTTGCAGTAGCCATGAGCCATTGCACAAGATGAAAGCCTGATCCAAATCAAGGCTTCCTCAAAATAGAGCAAAAACATTTATGGTGTTGTTGAATGACTAAGATTTAAGCACGCAACTTCCAGTGAAGGTTGATAGATGAACAACTCGAAGATCGGAAAGTACCACAAGACTTTCGAAGGACTATTACCTTTCTTTCCATATCGAGATATGTTGCATTTATGACACTTCTTAAACAATGCATGCTGGTTTCAGTATAAAATACAGTCGTTGGGACATGCATGTATTTTCTCATATTTCATAACGGTGTGTTAGAAATCTTAAGTTTTGATGAAGACTGAACCCTATAGATAACATAAGTAAAATGAACAGATAAGAGTATAACTTAGTCAGAAAAGAATTAAGGGAAGTGACTAAGGAAAAACATAAGTCATTTAAACGTTAAACAGGTTCTATGGATAACAGTTATACTATCGCTAGAATAGAAGACTATCGCTAGGAAATGAAGAAACAAGGATAATACTAGCTAATGAAAACTTGGCAATAAACTAAAAGAAAATGATTCTATCGCTAAGGACCTCACAAGGAACAGCTAGAAGAAATTGCAACATAATCACTAGCGGTAACATAGAGAGCTATCGATAGCAGATGATTGATAAGAAGCAAAGTATTGAGCAAATAAAATACACTACCGCTAATATAGACTCTAGCGATATCACAAATGGCTAGCGAAAGTGGAACACTTAGACATTCACATAAGTTACTACAATAGCCTATCAATAACATAGGTGCTAGCGATAATGAGTTTAACTATCGATAATGAAATCACTTGCTGAGATAACTTAGTCATTCTGATAGGTGATATATTATCTGTGTACATTGAGCTAATGAATCCTACTAGCGATAACACATATTGTGCTTCACATGAATACTTGTTTAGCTAACAAGCTAAGTGCAGGACTCACTCTATGTAGCTAGCGATAACATGAGATGTTAGCGCTACTGAAAAAGCTGCTACACAAGTACAATGTTGCAGGTAGTTGGTAAACATAGCCTATCTCTCATAGCTCATCTTCTGCAAGAATTAAATGAAGTAAGAGAAGAAAGATGACTAAGAAGAAGACCAGCATTAAATGCCAAACGGCTAGGAGCTTCTAACGACTATATTCAAACGGATTCAAAGCTGAAAGTTTCAAGGAAGACAAAGACAACATATAAAAGCCAAAGCTTGAGCATTTATGAAGGAGCGAACAAAAAACTGTGAACATTCATTCATTATCTTTACCTACCTTCAACTCAAAGCTTTATTACTCTTAGAGAGTTCATTTGTACTTCAGTGATTAACAAAATCTGTTCATTTAGTGAACTCATTTATTGAAATCCTCTACTGTTTGAGGTTGTTCCTAAGTCTGGGACTTTAGAACAGGGTTGTAGTCTTACAACTTGTAAGGAGGAGTGTTTAGAGATATCTAAAGCTCTGTCTTGTAAAAGGTTGGCAGGTGAACCTGATTTGTAAAACCTGTGATTAGTGGAACCCAACGAGGAGTTGGAGAACTGGACGTAGGCAAGGTTTGGCCAAACCAGTATAAAGGATTGTTTTTGTATTTCAAGCTTAACTTTGGAAAGCACAATTCACCCCCCTCCTCTTGTGCATTTTGCCATTTACACGGTGAAGCGAAGAATTTGCTTTGCCTAGTATGTTTTCGAAGGGGGTACGTTTGCTTTTGGATGTATATCTCGTAAAGCAGAAAGCAGCGCGATGAAACTTGCATCAGTCTAACCGTATGGTGCTTTCAAGTTATACAATTTAAGCATCGCATGCAATCTTGTTTATTTGCTGCATTCGACATACAATGGTGTCTCTACATTGCTCTTCATTGTCTAAAATATTTCAGGATTCTCCTCACCTACCACATTCAACATTTGTTCAAGGTCATCGCTCTCATCACACATGTCTGTGTCAAGAACATTTGAAGTGCTACTAACATCATGTACTCGGTCTCCACATTTATTTTCATAGGTCTCACCATGCTTTGTCCATCGTGTATAAGATGGATCGATTCCATTACAAATTAAATAACCCAACAAGTTAAAAGGACGAAGATGCTTTCCATAAAAACAAGACATACAAGATCATACAATTGTGTTAGCATTCTCTACATGATCAGCAGCAAATTCAATGAACTCTTTTTCTCCATCTATATATTCCCTTGAACTTCGATCACAAGACATCCATTTCTAATCCAACGTTATAACCTACTAAAGGAAAGTGGCGGTAAGATCTATATGACTTACTCATTAGATAGCTACCTTACAATATTACCTTATTTTTTAAAAAAATCGGCAGTATAGCGACTAAGAAATGAACGTTTCTGGGCTTAAGTCCCTCACTTTTAGTATAAAAATGGATACCCAACTATATAATCAGCATCAACTCAATATATTTCCACAACCCACAACAACAAAATTCACAGAGCACATGTTAACTGTAACATCCTGAAATTTTAACTCTAATATTTAAATAATTAATGTATAAATTTAATGTATAGATTATAGTATATAGATAATTTTGATTTTGGTGTTTAAGATTTAACAATGATATTGCAAATACTTAAAGAGAATATCTATCCAAGAAGATTAGATTTAAAAGAAATAATAATTTGAATGCATGATTATAGGAAGAGGGAGGATATGATTTAATAGGTACAATGAATATATGTAAACCATCATCTCATTTAAAATATTTTAATCATCTAATTATAATATAAAGATATTAAATAATTCATAAGACCACTATATTAGATTTTAGATTTTGATAGCAGGTGAAAAATTATACTATATAATAAATCAATAGATTAAATAAATATGACTATAAAAAAAGATAATAATCAAAAGATATATATGTATATATATGTATGCATGTATCATAGGATGTGTATATATATAGAGGTGGCATTAATGATTCACGCCACTTTCACCTATATATATATTGTGTGCACACATGCCTCATCCATCCTACACTAATCAGAGAGTTATGATTACTTTTATATATTTTGTTAAGAGTTCAAACTCCTGAGTTCTATTTTGTACTCATAATTTCTTCCGATCACAAAACATCCTTCACAAACTATGTTCTGTGCGACGAGATCTTTCAAACGAAATAACTCTTCTAAGACGTAGAGCGTGGAATTGAGGTAACCAGTGTTACTTTACTTTATATGCTTGTTTTTGAACATAAGAGTTTTTAACTATATTGAGATCGTATAGATTTGATTTATAAAATTCTATTTTAATTGTATAAAATTTCAATGAAGCGGGAAGTAAGTTATCATGTATTCTATTATAATAATTATCTTTCAAACTCACTTATACATATGTGTGCGCATGTGCAAAGATTTATGTGATGATGTGTTATATTATATATGGGGTAAATGTTCATTTTTGCCCTGGAAGTAACCACAATGAAGCATTGAGTATCTAGAAGTAACTTAAGGAGCATATTTGCCCCGGAAGTTTCCAAATTGTAGCAAATTTACCCCAACCGTTTAAAACATTAATTTTGACCGTTAAAAAATACTTTTTGACCACCGATGCTGACGTGGCATTGTCACCATGTACATGTCATCATTTTAAGATCCATTTTTGCCCCAGAAGTAATCACTAATGAGAAATTTTACCCCGGAAGTATCCAAATCGAAGCAAATTTGTTTGAACCACTATATTAAGTTTGACCGTTAAATGACACATGGTACTCCATATTGCATCCAATAATCCAATTCATCACATACCTCATCATCACAAGTTGTTTAAATCACATCTAAAAAAATTAAAAGAATAATAAAATAAAAAATAAAAGCATTACCCACCTTGTCTCTTTCCACATAAACTATCTTCATTATCATCACATTCCTCTCTCACTACAAGAAACAACAAAAATGGACATTAACCATTTATTTCATTTACATTACTTTCAAACAATAAAAATGTCAATTTTGCGTAATTCTATAATTTGATTCTCTTTCAATCACAATTCTTTTTTTAAATGACTTTGTGGTAATGTGATGCGTGATGAGATGGATTATTGGGTGCAATGTAGAGTGCCAGTGTCATTAAACAGTTAAACTTAACTTTGAATAATAGTCCAGAAAAATTTGGCTACTTCCGGGGCAAAAACGCTCCATGATGGTTCAAAAATGGACCTTAAAATGATGACATGTACATGGTGACAGTGCCAAGTCAGCATTAGTGGGTCAAAAAGTATGATTTAATGGTCAAAGTTAACAATTTAAACTATGGGGGTAAATTTGCTACTATTTAGAAACTTTCTGGGCAAATATGCTCATCAAATTATTTCTGGATACTCAATGCCCAATTCCGGTTACTTCCAGGGCAAAAATGGACCTTATCCCTATAAATATTGTTGTGATGGTATATGCTATGGATGATGTCTGTTATGGTTACTCTGTGATGAAGATTTGGGGTAGGATTGTGGAGATTTTTGTTTGGAAGTCCACGCGACAGCCTCTACTAGTGATCATAGTGGTTAGCACATTGTCAGACCCATGTCTCCATTCCTTATCCTTTGGCCAAGTTTTGAAATAGGCGCTTGGGGTAAGACACCTCTTGAGCCTAGGCCTAGGTGGGAGGCAAGAGAGGGGACCAATAACCTGTAGTTATTGGTGTAACCTTTGGCCGGGTTATACAGCACGAAAGGTTCGGATCCATGTCTGGGAGTTATACGGAGGAGATCGGTTGGGGGTAATGATTGTGTTTGAAATTGTGCTTTTGTTTTGGAAAAATCTTATCTTTATTTTATATGTATATAAGCATTGCTTCATTGGCTTATGGTCCTTCTTTGTATATTCTTTAAAGTGATATTGGTTACTGGATCTTTGTCTGACCCCCGTATAATTACTATTTTTAGGTGAGAATTCTTATAAAAGTGGTCGCGAAGGGAAGGAGCCTGAGGATTAGGTATCCGAGTATACCTTACCTCCATTTGGCGTTATGTTGCTAGATTATTTATATTGCCACATTAGTTGCATAATTTATTAATTTTCACTTTGATAACTCATTCAAGTTATCTTGGATTTTATTTTAGTTCATATAAAAAGTTTTGTGGCGTATTACGCCACATTTTTCATATATATTATTTCATTTTAGCAAATGATTTATGTTAGATTTTATATTGAGACAGTGAAACCTATTTTGTTTATTAAAAGGTATTTTTTTTTGTATACATTGTCAACTTCTCTTTAGAGTTAATTTATTCAATGTGCGTTAATGACGGTATTATTGTAATGCTGTAAAATTTGTGATGGTGTTAATGACTGTATTATTGTGATATTGTAATTTTCAATTTAGATAAGAGCATTTTGTTTTTAGCGGACAAAGCAGTATATGGATATGTTTTGAAAAATAATGAAGAAGCACTTTTTGGAAGATACTATAGTAATTTTTTTTTGAATTTTTTTTATGAATAAAAAAGTTAACGAAGTAAAAAAATAATATTAAAGGTTTTGAATATATTTCGAGTTAGTATTAAATTGTGATTTGGTTTGGAAGATAATTTATTAAAATTTTTGAGTGAAATTTGATAGGTTCAGAAATCAAAATAATAAGGAAATCAAGTAAACAATTGTTTTAGAGAAAATTGTGTGTGTGTGTGTAATGATTTATAGTTATAGGCGTGAGATTTTAAATAGTTATGACAAAAAAAAAAATAATTACTATATTTGGGAAACTGCGAATTTTGGGGACAAAATTCATTTTTAGGTGGGGAAAATTGTAACATCTTGAAATATTAACTCTAATATTTAAATAATCAATATATAAATTTCATGTATAGATTATAGTATATAGATAGTTTTGATTTAGGTATTTAAGATTTAACATTAATATTGCAAATACTTAAAGAGAATATTTATCCAAGAGGATTAGATTTAAAAGAAATAATAATCTGAATGCATGATTACAAGAAGAGGGAGGATTTGATTTAATAGGTACAATGGATATATGTAAACTCTCATCTCATTTAAAATATTTTAATCATCTAATTATAATATATAGATATTAAATAATTCATAAGGCCATTATATTAGATTTTGATAGCAGGTGAAAAATTATACTATATAATAAATCAATAGATAAAATAAATATGACTATAAAAAAAGATAATAATCAAAAGATATTTATATATTTATGCATGTATCATAGGATGTATATATATATATAGAGGTGGCATGAATGATTCACGCCACTTTCATCTATATATATGTATATATTGTGTGCACACACATGCCTCATCCATCCTACACTAATCACAAGTTTAGAGAGTTAGGATTACTTTTATATATTTTGTTAAGAGTTCAAACTCTTGAGTGCTGTTTCTGTTTCGTACTCATAATTTTTTTCAATCACAAAACATCCTTCACAAACTATGTTCTGTGCGACGAGATCTTTCAAATGAATAATTTTTCTAAGGAGTAAAGCGTGGAATTGAGGTAACCAGTGTCACTTTACTATATATGCATGTTTTGGAACATAAGAGTTTTTAACTATATTGAGATTGTATACATTTGATTCATAAAATTCTATTTTAATTGTATAAAATTTCAATGAAGCGGGAAGTAAGTTAGCATGTATTCTATTATAAAAATTATCTTTCAAACTTTCTTATACATATGTGTGTGTGTACAAAGATTTATGTGATGATGTTTTATATATATAGTGTTGTGATGATGTATGCTATGGTTACTTCTGTGATGGAGATTTGGGGCAGGGTTGTGGAGGTTTTTATTTGGAAGTCCGCGCGGCAGCCTTTACTAGTGATCATAGTGGTTGGCACATTGTTAGGCCCTTGTCTCCATTCCTCATCCTTTGGCCGGGTTTGGAAATAGGCGCTTGGGTGAGACACCTCTTGAGCCTAGGCCCAGGTAGGAGGCAAGAGAGGGGATCGATAACCTGTAGTGAGTGGTGTAACCTTTGGCCAGGTTATATAGCACGAAAGGTTTGGATCCATGTCTGGGAATTATACAGAGGAGATAGGTTGGTGGTAATGATTGTGTTTGAAATTGTGCTTTTGTTTTGGAAAAATCTTATCTTTATTTTATATGTATCTAAGCATTGCTTCATTGGCTTATGGTTTTTCCTTGTATATTTTGTAAAGTGATATTGGTTACTGAGCCTTTGTTTGACCCCTGTATAATTACTATTTTTCGGTGAGAATTCTTATAAAGGTTGTCGCGAAGGGAAGGAGCCTGAGGATTAGGTATCCAATTATACCTTACCTCCATTTGGCGTTTTGTCGTTAGATTATTTATATTGCCACATTAGTTGCATAATTTATCAATTTTCACTTTGATAACTCATTCAAGTTATCTTGGATTTTATTTTAGTTCATAAAAAGTGTTGTGGCGTATTACGCCACATTTTTCATATTTATTATTTTATTTTAGCAAATGATTTATATTAGATTTTATATTGAGACAGTGAAACCTATTTTTTTTATTAAATGGTATTTTTTGTATAAAATGCCAACTTTTCCTTTTAGAGTTAATTTATTCAATGTGTGTTAATGACGGTATTATTGTAATGTACGATTTGTGATGGGCTCGTGGGCTGGGGCCCGTGGGCTGGGACTCGTCCTTTTGTTCGGTTGTGCCGTGAGTTGCATCTTGTTTTTGTTGTTTTGGTGATATATGATATGGTATAAATATCGGGATGTTACATTAACGAGCAGAAAAACTTAGTTACAGCTCATGTATCCAGTTCCATAAGGTAATAATTTCATAAAAGTAAATTAGTAGACCACATAGTCTTAGTGCCTAACATAAAATATAATGTACCTTAATGAATTTTCTGAGTTGTCTTTAGGTGGAGGATAAAAATGTGGACCAGTCAAATGCTTGTTGAATTTCCTACAACATATAAACAACATAATTAGATCAACCTAACAATCAAAATAAAATAAATATAATCAACCTAATAAATTAGGATCAATAACAATAAAGAAAAACTAAGAAATTCAATTGTTTAATTGATAAAGCTCTCTCCCCCCCCCCTTTTCTCTTTGTTCCCCTATTCTTTCTCTGCTATTCCCTTCTGTGAATATTGGCGAGACAAACAGCCATTCTACCTTGGAAAGTAAACATACGTTTTCCCGTACATAAAGGTTTCCCGACAAAATTGATGAATCGCAAGGCCAAATTGATCCCACGGTACTCAAAGAAAGTCCATACCTAATTTCAAGTATTCTAAACAAAAATCTCAGCCTTAGTAGCATACATTGTTCACCAAAACAACTTATTTCACAAAAGTTCCCAAATTTTGGACTAAAATCAACCTAAACTAAGCTAATCCTAAAACTTGAAGAAATAGAGAAAAATCAGCAAAGAGAAAAGAAAATTACCTAAATTGAGACGAAGAGAGTGAATGAAAGGGAAAATGAACATGAAGACCAACTTCAACAATGAACACGAACAACGAAAATGAACATGAACGACAGTGGAGAAACAATGCAAAGGAATGAGCACGGCAAAAATGGAGCAACAAACGGAGAACAAGCATGGCGAGGTGAGATGAAAGCAAATGGCAAGAATGGAGAGAATGGAGGGTGAGTCGGCAACAATGGTGAACGACGCAAGCTTGAATGGTGGTGGCTTGAACAGCGAACAGTGGGGAAGACAAAGAGCTTGAACGGAGAAGACTATGATGAAGGATACGCAACCTAAACGAATGGCCACAGAGCTTCGAAGAGTAAGAGCTTGAGAGAATGGTGGAGGGAGTTGAACGGCGGAGTGAGCGAGGGAGAAGAGAAGAAGAGAGGGCCAGAGGGATTTGAACGACGATGAAAGCGAGGGAGTTCGACAACAGCAGCGGCGGCGAGATTTGGAAGAGTGAGAAAGGTTTCAGATTGAGAAGAAAGACGAAGAAAGGCGATAGGTTGAGAAAGAGAGAGGGGATGAGAAATTTTTTCAGAGGTAAAAATGAGAGGGAAAGATTGGTGCGTTTTAGGAGGCCTAACTCAGCGCTTAAAAATATAAGTGCCGGGTTAGGGCATGTTATATATATGTGATGTGCACCAGGACCAGCCAGAGTATAATATATATTGAAATATATATGTCAAACAGAGAAATATTATGGAAGGATTATATAATTTCTGTAAGGAAATATTATAAAATATCTGTAATAACTTACAAAGGTGTTACAACAGAAACCCTTGCAAGAGAGCTTATGAAAGAAAATTAGAGAGAGAAAGAGAGAGAGAGAGAAGGAAGTCGAATTGTTCGAAGTCTGCTCCTCTATTTGTTGTAAGGGCCTTTTATAATGAACCCTGAGTACATTTAGCTTACATTTCAATCTTAATTTCATTTACATTTCCTGTAGATATCACGAGATCTGATTTCTTCTCTAGCAATCACCTTTAAGTCACCTTTTGACAGCATCTTCCTGTAGCAATCATCTTTATGTCTTTCTTGTCATCATGCTGTCTATTTTCCTGTAGTATCACGCACTCTTCTCCTGTAGTGTCGGTAAAGATCTTTATTCATAATCAAGATCAATACTGTAGCAATCATCTTCATTTTCATTCCCATTAACTGATGATTCTGAACTTGTCTTAGCTTGAGAACCTGTAGCTTGAGATGCAATTTCTTGTAGTTTTTGCTGAAATTCTTCTGGCTTTAGTGCCTTTAATTCTTCTATAATTTTATCCTTTTGGGTTAAAACTCTTGGAGTAGAGGTGGTTTGCAAAGGAGGAAAATCTCTAACAGAATACCCAGCCTGCCACTTTAGTATTTGAGTTTTATTTGCCCAAATTTCTTTATATTTTGGCCACCATTTAACTCTATATCTCTTGGCTAAATATCTTAGCGATGGATTAGGCTCTATTCCTCTAGTCACTGTAAATGTCCAACTGAGTATCCAAGGAATTCTAAATCTGCTACAGAATTCCAGGGGTTTTTCTGCATCATGACAATTTATCATTTCTTTAAATATCTTATATCCCTCTAGTATAAGTGGAGGTAGAATTTGCTATACGGGTCCATTAATACTGAACCATTCATAAAACCATCTGGGAAATTATATAGAAGCGTTAAGGGCAAGTTCTTTATTAAACCAAATAAACCAGGAATGATTATAATTTTTATAATAAAGAACATTATACCACGCCTTCTTATAATCTTCATAATTATAATCCAAATTATGAAAATTAACTGTAAATTTTCTGGCTGTATAAGGAGATTGTCCCTAGTCTTTAAGGGTCATTACATGGATTATCTTTATTTGGCTAAAAGGTCATTGGGTAATTTCATCTTTCTTATGCTCTATAAGAGCTGAATCTGTATCAACAAGGATAAGCTCATAGTATCTCCTATCTTTTTTCATATTTTCTGGAAGAAAATTCCATATTCCTTCTGTATGGTGAGTGAGAAAAATGGCTCTAATAGTTTGCTCTATATGAGTACTCTCATGTTCTCTTTCTAATGGGCATACATAAGTCATAAAATCTTTTATAAAATACTCAATGGATGACTGAGTTATTTGAGAATACGAAGCTATAGGTTGAACAGAAGATGGATGTATTTGTGAAGAAGATGCCTTCACTAACAATTGTGAGGTGGATGACCTCACTTGAGTTCTTGCTGTAATTTGACCAGCTGTAGCATAATCAATAGGTCTCATTGACCTATTTATTGTATTACTTTGCTTAGGTGTTTGAGCCAGAGTGGCTAAGACAATTTCTTTTCCTTTATTGCGTCCTTCATGGGAGGTAGAGCCTCCGCGGGTACTCATGACTATACTGTAGGTAAATTTCCCTATAGAAATTCTCTATTTAAAAAATTTGGAAGAGAATTATTTTCTCCTTTAATAAATTCTATATCGAAATCAAAACAGGATAATAAAGATTGCCATCTGGCAAAAATCTGTTCTGAAACCAAATTTTTTACATCTTTTTGTAAGACATCTTTAGCAGCTTTACAATCAATTCTTAGTAAAAACTTTTGATTTATTAAATGATCTTGAAATTTCAAAATACATAAAACAACTGATAAAATTTCCTTTTTAATGGTGGAGTACTTCTCTTGACTTCCTACCCAGGTGCCTGAATGATATCTCATTATTTGTTCTCCTTTACCACCTTTTTGCTTTAATATTCCCCCGAAGCCTATTTCAGACGCATCTGTTTCAACTATCTTAAATTTATTGGGGTCTGGAATTCCTAAACATGGCAACTCTTTAGCTTGTATCTTAATTTTCTTGACTATATTTGTCATAGTACTATCCCAAGCAGGAGGGTTCTTTCTTAATCTCTTAAATAGAGATTGTACCTTAATCCTAAGATTAGGAACAAAATTAGCTATATAATTTAGACATCCTAAAAATCTTTGTAACTGATTTTTATCTTTAATTTCGTCTGGGAATTTATCTGCAAATTCTATTACTCTACTGGTTGGTGTTATCATCCCTTGATAAATTTCCATACCTAAAAACTTAATCTTGGTTTGAAACAATTTTATTTTAGTTGGTGATATTGCTAGACCATTTTCTTTAATAATATCATAAAATTTATTCAACTGATAAAAGTGTTGCTCTATAGAGTTTCAAAATACTAATACATCATCTATATATACAATAGTGAATTCACTATAATCATTAAAAATGTCATTCATTATATTTTGGAATTCAGAGGGCGCATTCTTTAGTCCAAATGGCATTACATTCCATTCATAATGGCCAAATGGTATTGTAAAAGCTGTCATATATCTATCTTCCTCTACTATCTGTATCTGATAGAATCCTGATTTCATATCAAATTTTGAAAATATAGTTGCTTTGTGTAATCTTGAGATTAAATCTTTCTTATTGGGAATGGGATATCTTATCCATTTTAATGATGTATTTAACGGCTTATAATTTATAACTAATCTTGGTGCACCTCTTTCTATTTCAGCGACATTTTGTTCATAAAATGCTGCACAACTCCAAGGGGATTTACTGGGTCTTATTAACCCCTTTTCTAATAATTTCTTTATCTCTTTCTTACAATATTTCATTAATTCTGCTTTCATCTGTATGGGTCTTGCTTTAGTGGGTATTTGTTTTTCATCAAAATCTTTCTCATATGGTAAGGTTACTATATGTTTTTTCATATTCCAAAAAGCTGTAGGATGGTCTGAACAAACATCATCTTTGAATTTCTTTTGTAATATCTCTATCTTTTTGTTAATTATTTCACTATTTATTTGCTCTTCAACTCTCTTATATCTAATTTCTTGATGTAGATGATTTATATGATTTTGCTTAGCCTTTATTCTATTTATTTTAAATATTGAACTTTCTTTAATAAGATTTATTTCTCTTTCAATTGAGGGTACTAACCATTCGAAACTAACATTTTTTCCCATTACCTTAGTGGTAATTCCTGTATGAGTTACTTTAAATGGAATTAATTGATATATAAAGGGAATTCCTAAAATAACAGGTTCACTTAAGTTTTTTACTAAAACAAATATATTTTTAAAACAAATACCATCATCACAAATTTGTGCATTATCTAACTTATAATTTACTTGTAATCTAGAGTCATTTGCTGTAGAGACATTTTCTAACATTTTTTCATAATATTTTGTAGGTATTAAACCTTCTTGAATACAATTTATATATACTCCAGAATCTATTAAGGCTACTATTGTTCTTTTATATTCATTATTAATAACTAAATCTACTTGATAATACCATTTTTGATATATTATTTTTCTAATAACATTTATAAATTTTTCATGATTTATATCTGTATTACTATCTTCTTCGGAGTCCTTTAATTCAATAGCTTTATGTTTTTGGTATAATATATCTAACTTAGCTTTAATTTCAGTAAGTTTTCAATCTCGATTTACTTCATTATTTTTTAACTCTCTTATTTCTTCTTTAAGGATTTTAACTTCTTCTTGTAATTCTGTTACTCCAATGTTTTGACCACGTGATGTATGGTTAAATTTTTGTAATATATTATTAAGCGTTATAGGGGGTCTTTGATCTCTAATTTTTTTGTTCTTCACATCCTATCATTTCTTTTATTTTTAATAAATACTGTTTTTTAATATCTTCATCTGTAACTTTATCTATTATTTCAATGAGAAAATTAATGTTTTCTGTAGATATTACATTAACTCTTTTCTAGCTACAGCTTTGATAATTACATATTCCTATACCTAAACATTCATTATCGTCTAAAGTATCTGTACTATTTGAACTAAATTCTTTTATTCTATTAAGAGTAAAATCTTCGTCTTCATTATCGGTTGATTCGTATTCCTCTGAGCTACTCTCTGAGTAATCTTCATTTATCATAACCTTTAATAGATTTTCTCTATTTTCTTCGCTTATACTAAGATTCCTTATCTTCTTTTTTGTTTTACAATTTTTTGCATAATGACCAAATTGACCACATTTATAACATACTATATCTTTAATATCTTTCTTTTTATCATAATTCTTCTTCTTATAATATTTCTTTGAGTTGGTATGCCTTCTTTTATAATTCTTGGTCTTAGGATTTTCCGACTTTTCATACCATTTAGGTTTATAAATCTTGTTTTTCTTATATCCTGTAAATCTTCTCTTTTTCTTATTAGATGGTGCCCTAACTTCTTCAAATCCATATTGAGCACAAAATTCCCTAATTCGTATTTTCCCATTTTCTTTTCTCTATATAGTTTTTTCTGTAATTTTAAATCTCTACACATTCCTAATCTTACTATATTGATTATTGAAATTATGTTTCCATAAGTTAAATCACTATATCTTAAAGTTCCTCCTTGTCTTAAACTAATTTCTTCTTTAACCTTTTATGCAAAAAGAGTAGGTAATCCAGAGATAAATTTTCCTTTCCAGAAGTCTAAATTACCATATTGTCTTTGGAACACCTTAGGATGAAATTATCTTTATACCATCTAAAATCAGCTAAAGTTGGACATCTTAGGTTTAATAGTTGTTCCATATATTTTCTTGCAACTCTAATGGTTCACCTATAAAAGATTTGATAATAGCATAAATAAGTTGCTTTAGGCAGTCAGACATTAATTGCCCATTTTTCATCTGTTGAGCATTTGTTATGGTTTCTCTATCTCCTTCTGTAAGAATATTATCCCACCATCCGTTTATAGTTCCTGTAATCATATATAGTATTTCAGTATCATTATTTTCTTTAATTCTATAGGTTGTAATAGCCATTGTTAATTCTTGAGTAAAATTTAATATTTCATGTTTTGTATATTCATCTAAATTCCATTCATTTATAGAGGTTCCATCATAAGATGATCCAATATTTAAGTGTCTTTCTTCTATGTTCATCTTCTTAAAATTGTTGTTCTATTTTTGTGATACTATTAATCTTTAAGCCAGTTGATTTTTCTTTTTTTATCTTTAAGGTTTAAATTATCTAATTGTTTTCTTATTTGTTCCAATAGGTCATTGTTATCTTTTTGTCCTAAGTTAAATTTTTTTGTAATTTCTCTTGGTACAGGTTCATATTTAAATATGGGTCTGTGTGGATCTATATTAGATGTAGGGACTTTAGTCATATCCAATTTATTTTCTATTCGATTTAATTGCTATCCTACTGTGTACAAAACTTGATTTGTATAATTATTCTAATGTTGTATTTTTTGACTAGATTTATCCTTTGTAGATTCTGTAATTTTTAAAGGGGAAGCTATAACTTCTTCATTTCCTATTTTAACTTTCATTTCTTCTAGAGGTGGGTGTATAGAGGATACCACCTTATCTTTACATTGCCAATTTTTTATATTGTTTGTTGTTACCCTTACTGAGGGATGATTTTCTTCAAAGGGATTAAATAGTTCATTATTATATGTATACATTTTAAACCAATTAAAGAAATATATTTCTGTTCTTAATTTTCTCATATCTGTATACCATTGTTCTCTTATGTTTTCTTGTTCTTTTTCTGTAAAGGCTGAGAAAAACCAATTTCTTTTATTCTTATGTTTTCTAGCATAAATTATTTTTGCATTAAATCTTTATTTATTTCGTATTTATTATCTCTTATTACAGCTAGACTAGGATTTACTGACTGATAATCACTAGGTGCGAAATTTCTTTCAATTTCAAACTCTGTTTCAAAGTTAATGTTTTCATTATTTTGTTCATATATAGGTAAAGGTACCCTCTCAGGCTTACTAATGTTTCCACCAGAAATAGTAACAGTAATTAAAATAAAACAATAATCACATAACCGGGGCAGAAAACAAAGAAATGGCTCTGATACCAGACGTGCACCAGGACCAGCCAGAGTATAGTATATATTGAAATATAAATAGAGAAATACTGTAAAAGGATTATATAATTTCTATAAGGAAATATTATAAAATGTCTGTAACAACTTACAAAGGTGTTACAGCAGAAACCCTTGCAAGAGAGCTTATGAAAGCAAATTAGAGAGAGAGAGAGAGAAGACAATCGAATTGTTCGAAGTCTGCCCCGCTATTTTTTGTAAGGGCCTTTTATAATGAGCCCTGAGTACATTTAGCTCACATTTCAATCTTAATATCATTTACATTTCCTGTAGATATCACGAGATCTGATTTCTTCTGTAGCAATCACCTTTAAGTTACCTTTTGACTGCATCTTCCTGTAGCAATCATCTTTATGTCTTTCTTGTCATCATGCTGTCAAATAAGCGTCGGGATAGGCCCTATAGTCTAAAAAAAATAATAAGCCTAACTTGGCGCTTATTAAAATAAATGATGGGATAGGCCATAAAAAAACAATTAAAAACCCTTAACCCTGCGCTTAAAGGATAAGGTTTAGAAATTTTAAAAATAAAAAATAAAAAACCAAATGCCTATCCCAGGGTTGCACTGCGTTAGCCTATTTTTGTGGGTTGCACTGCATTAGCCTATTTTTGTAGTAGTGTCAGATGAAAGACCAAACAAGGCTTGTAGACAAGATAAGCAGCAGCAGAAAGACCACAAACAAAATAAGGGTTGAATACTAGAGATAACTAGATCGCCATGAACGAGGTGGGAAGAACTCCTCCTTCCAAAGAGAACTTCTCTCTCCCCTCTATTCTGCATATTCAAACGCTGAAAATGCACTAGTTCAATATTCAATTATGTTTAAATAGATATCTTGTAAGTTACCTCTAGGTGCTGTAGTCATTTCCACCGTTCTTTGTTATAACTACTGTGTCACATATTTCATTAATTAAAATATGCCTACCTTCAAAATTCAGAGGTATAATTCAGTCCCAAGAAGAAAAAATCGTATAATAAAAATGAGGGAATTTTTTAATTAAAATATAAGAGAATTATTATAAAGTCTCAATAAAAGAATTTAATCAACTAAAAATATGAAATCAATTGAAGAATAGAATGACAAACGTGTTTCATTAATTTAAATATGTCTACCTTCAAAATTCAGTGGTATAATAAAAATGACGGAAATAAAACAATTCAAGAACACAGAATGCCAAATTTTAGTAGAACAAATGTATACTGTTCACTTGTCAATAAAAAGTAGAACGAGTAAATCATATAAGTTGCATATAAAGCATTATATTGATTAAAAGAGCGATGAAGGATGTGATAGAAATAGAACAGACATAATAATAACACAGAATATATGTCTACACAGCGGAAGAATTTAGCATACCTCTAGCCATATCCCAAAACTCTGTAAATTGAGAATCTTCAAAAAAACTAGAAATTGAAATAAGCGTGAGAACTGGAAAGGACTCTTCTGACTAGATTTTTAGGCACAGTGATGGTCTGTTTTTCATGCCAGAAACTAGTGCAAGGACCTCTTTAAATAAGCAAGTACATGGATGGATATGCCCCTTCACGTAAACAGGCATGTTTGTACTGCTTGAAACAATGATCTTTATTATTATTATTAATTTCCCATCAAAACTAATAAAAATATATTGGTCATAAATAAAATACCCTAAACCAAAAAATATAATAACATGCGGGCCACAAGGAGATATTCTATAATATATATAATCCATAATAAATAATATAAAATATATATAATAAATAATATATATATATATATAAATATCTAACATTCTCCCACTTGGCCCGCAACTTAATGTTAGTTGCCGTAGTAAGGTTCAATTAAGCAATACTACAGGAATCATGGCGATAAGTCCTCTTTACTCGAGTATTATCTTCCATGCATCACAAGTAGTACTCTTACTTAAAGGGTCAAAACTTCATGAATAAACCTGAATGCTTATTCAGTTCCTTTTTTTCTCAAATATCATCAATCTCAACATATCAACACGTATACAAATTACAATATAAAGATGATAAACTATAAGTCAAAATTTCATTAGATCTCGTACCTTGATTAGGTCAATAAAGACTTAAGCCCCATATGAGGCACGTGTAAAGCAAAAACATTCGGTCGCATTCCTTTAGTCAAAGGGTCAGCTAGCTTTTCCTTTGTGTTGAGATATTCAACCGAAATTTGGCCATCCTTAACTCTATCTTTTAGGGAGAGGAACTTAAGTTCAATGAACCTGCTTTTACTTCCACTCCTTCTATTATTAGCTATGGCCACTGCAGCTTTATTATTGCAATATATCTTAATTGGCCTAGAGATTGAATCCATAATCCTAAGCCCAGCAATGAAATTTCTTATCCAGATTCCTTGTGAACTTGCTTCAAAACATGCATTGTACTCAGCATCACGGGTAGAAGGCGCTGTAAGTGTTTGTTTTGCACTTCTCCATGATATTGCTCCTTCTGCTAGCAAGAAGATATAACCAGTAGTAGATTTTCTAGTATCTTCACACCCTGCTAGATCAGAATCTGAGTATCCAATCACTTCAAGATTGTCTGTCCTTTTGTATGTGAGCATAAGGTGTTTAGTACCCTGAAGGTACCTCAATACCTTCTTTGCAGCTAACCAATGTGCTTCCCCAGGGTTACATTGATATCTTTCCAACATACCCACAGCAAAAGCTATGTCAGGTCTTGTGCAAACCTGTGCATACATTAAGCTTCCTACTACTGAGGCATATGGGATATTTTCCATCTCTCTTCTTTTAAGCTCATTAATGGGACATTGTTTCAAACTGAATCTATCCCCTTTCTCAATAGGTGCTACATTAGGTGAACAGTTCTCCATCCTAAATCGTTCAAGAATCGTATTGATATAAGTTTCTTGGGATAAGCCAAGAAGACCTTGGGTTCTATCTCTATGGATCTTTATGCCAATGACATAAGATGACTCACCCATATCCTTCATTTCGAATTGAACAAGAACTGTTTTACTTCTCACAATAATCCTAAATCATTTGTTGCAAGCAAAATGTCATCCACATAGAGAACCAAAAATATGATCTTGCTCCCATTAACCTTATGGTATATACATCCATCCATGATGTTCTCAATAAAGCCAAACGATGTTATGACTTCATGGAACTTTAAATACCATTGACGTGAAGCTTGTTTAAGACCATAAATTGATTTCTTTAGCTTGCATACCAAATGCTCTTTACCTTTTGCGATAAACCCTTCAGGCTGTTGCATGTAAACTTCTTCCTCAAGTTCACCATTGAGGAAAGCAGTCTTAACATCCATTTGGTGCAACTCTAGATCAAAATGTGCAACTAATGCCATAATGATACGAAAGGAATCTTTTGTTGATACAGGAGAAAAAGTTTCTCTGTAATCAACTCCTTCCACTTGAGTGAAACCTTTAGCAACCAATCTAGCCTTGTATCGATCAATGTTACCTTGTGAATCCATTTTGGTTTTATAAACCCATTTACAGCCGATGGCCTTGGATTCACTAGGTAACTCAACAAGTTCCCAAACATGGTTGTTTACCATAGATTCCATCTCATCAATCATAGCATCATGCCACAACTTAGAGCTTACACTTTCCATAGCCTGTTTAAATGTTAATGGATCGTTTTCAACAATTACATCACAGTCAAATTCAGTAAGATACATTATGTAATCACTAGGTAATGCTGATCTCCTATCTCTAGTTGACCTCCTTAACCCAACCTCTTGAGTTGGTTCAGGCTGCTCATTTGAAACATTTCCTGTTACATTTTGTTGTTGTACATTTGTGACAGGTTCATTATTTTGAATATGTTCCAGATTTCCAGCATTATCAACTTGAGTTGTGGGATTCACATCATCTTCAAAGACAGCTCTGATTGTTGAGGTGTCAAAATTTATTGATGTTTCCTCTCCATAAGTGTTAATGTTCTCCTCTATGTGATCATCTTCTAAAAGATCACTCCCATTAATCACATCATTCTCAAGAAATCTTACATTCCTAGATTCCACAAACCTCTTTGAAGGTGGAGGACAATTGAACTTATAACCCTTAGACCTTTCAGCATAGCCAACAAAATAGGCTCTTATGGTCTTAGGATCCAATTTCTTTTCCTGCGGATTGTACACTCTTACTTCTGCAGGACAGCCCCATACTCTTAAGTGATTTAGACTGGGTTTCCATCCTCTCCAGATTTCAAAGGGTGTCTTTGACACTGCCTTTGTTGGAACCCGGTTTAATATGTATGCAGCTGTCTTGAGTGCTTCTTTCCATAAAGAAACTGGGAGTTTAGAGCTATTCAACATGCTCCTAACCATGTCCAGCAAAGTCCTATTTCTTCTTTCAGCTACACCATTCATATCTGGTGAACCAGGCATGGTATATTGTGCAACTATACCTTGCTCACGAAGAAATTCTGCAAAAGGACCAGGTGCTTGTCCTTCACTAGTGTACCTACCATAGTATTCACCACCTCTATCTGACCTCACAATTCTAATTGGTTTGTCAATTTGTTTTTCTACTTCTACTTTATATTCCTTAAAGGCATTTAATGCCTCACTTTTATTATAAAGCAAATAGACATACATAAATCGTGAGTAATCATCAATAAAAGTAATAAAATATTTTTGACCATGTGCAGTCATATCAGGGCAACAAATATATGTATGTATAATCTCAAGTAAATCAGAACTTCTCCTAGCCCCTTTATGTGACTTGTTGGTCTGCTTTCCCCTTATGCAATCCACACAAGAATCAAAATTTGAATGGTCTAAGGATGGAAGGACTCCATCTTTAGTTAACCTTTTGATTCTCTCAATGGAAATATGTCCCAATCTCCTATGCCACAAGCTAATCGAATTCTCATCAATGACACTTCGTTTAATACCATGCGAAACAGTTAAAGATTGGGGTAAAACATGATCAATTTTAAATAAACCATCAATCACAACAACATTTGCAATTAAATTTGAGTCTTTACCAAAAAACATACAATCCTTAAATAAGTGTACTCCATAACCTAAAGGAATTAACTTAGACAAAGAAATTAAATTTCTCTTATAAGAAGGGGCATATAATGTCTCGAAAAGATCTAAAACAATATTATTTGAAAAAACTATCCGAAATATTCCAACCGCTTTCACAGCATCTCCTTTCCCACTGCCTGAATATACCTTTTTCTCATTGGGATGTGGAGGCCTGCTGGTTAGAAAGCCCTGCATGGTTGTCGTAATGTGGATCATAGAACCAGTATCAATCCACCAAGTGTCATTATTAAAGCAAGCCAAATGAGATTCAAATACAGCATAAGTTGAAAACATACCTTTCTTCTCGAACCAAGCCTTTCTTTTAAGACACTCTTTCTTCATGTGTCCCTTCTTCTTGCAAAAGAAGCACTTGACATCTTTCTTGTTTGTAGCTGAAGCAGGAGGGATTTGGTTCTTATTCTTCTTATCTTTCTTCCCCTTTTTGCTTGCAGCCTTGGAACTCTCAGTCATATGATCTTCTTTAGGTGCAGACTTCCCATTCATCAGCAATCTAGTCTCTTCCTGAACACACATGGGCAACAGTTCATCAATTGTCCATTTCTCCTTATGTGTGTTATACGAGACCTTGAAAACATCATACTGAGCAGGAAGAGAATTCAGGATCAATTGCACTAAGAATGCCTCAGTAGGTTCCATATTAAAAGGCTTTAATTGAGAGGAAAGGTCCCTCATTCTCATGATATGATGCCTGATGCCGCCAACACCTGCAAGCCTTAAATTACATAATTCAGACATGATGGCTCCACCCATCTGTTTGTCTGATGGCTTGAATTGCTTTTCTATAGCCTTCAGGTATTCCTTGGCAGTTTGACATTCAGGGATTGCACCCCGAATGCCCCTTTCGATCCTTGCCTGAATGAGCATAAGAGATAAGCGGTTTGACCGCTCCCAAAAATCATACAGGGTTCTTGCATCTCGGTCTGTTGAGTCATCAGCTGGTACTGGGGGTTCGTCAACCCTCAATGCATAATCCAGATCCATACAACCAAACTGCAATAAAACATCATCCCTCCACTCGGGATAATTAGAGCCATCCAAGATGATTTTGTTACTGACATCAGTAACAATCTTAGGAGTAGCTATAGGTACTGCAAATCATAAACACTCACATATTAATTTTGAAGCAATCACTAATACTGTGCCATGCGCGCTTAAAACAAATAAAACACGCAATTATAAATACGTATCACTAATATCTGCCTTGGGCAAAGATATTAGCATGCATGTATTTATCTCTTATTGGTAAAACTAGAACACATTTATAATTTTCTAATACCTGTGGGCTACTTAGAAAATACAAGGCAATTCCATTCCACCCTAATTAAATATGTAATTTATAATTTTTCTACCTGTGGGCAAAGATAAATTATAATTACATATATAATTATAATTGATATTTTATAATTCCATATGTGATTAAAAAATGTGCACACAAGTATAAATATATATCACTAATATCTACCTGTGGGCAAAGATATTAGCATAGCATATATTTATCCTAAACTGGTGAACATAGAATGCATTCATATTTCCTAATACCTGTGGGCTACTTAGGAAATACAAGGCAGTTCTATTCCACTCAAGATTGCATGCAAACCACAAATAACGTGTGCATTTGCAAAACATAAATATGCACAAAAATAAATAACTTAATGGGAATTTAAAAAAATTAATTTAATCAACTATATAGTGACTAAACAACTGAAATTCTCCCACTATTTCATGTATCCAGAAATTGCTTAATAAATTAATTTAGCATATTTCAACTTAAATTTTATTCTGCAAATTAATAAATAGTTATACAATTGCCAAAAATTAATTAGACAATTAGAAATAACCCATAAAATAAATTTGCAGATTATCCGATACATTAAAAAATTGCTAAAATTAATCCTATATTTAAGCAATAAAAAAATGATACATGAAATAAATAAATCAATTGCCCAATAAAATAGCTTATCATGTTGAACATATTTTTGCCAAAGATTATGTCACCAGAGATACATATGCCATGATGTATCTAAAATAAATGGCCTAAAATTTATATATATATATATAGACCTCTTGTACGTGAATTCTGTCAACTAAGTTTTTTTTTATTATTCCAAAACAAAATTAATAAAATGGCCCAGAGAAAATAAAAAAAATATATATCACAGGGAAAGTAAACCAAAAATTAGGGGTGAGCAATGGGCGGGCTGGGTAACCCGAAGCCTAACCCATCGCCCGCCCATTTAATATTAGATGGGTATGGATTAGCCCATACTCGAGCCTCAACCCATTCAAGCCCTAACTAAATGGGTTCGGGTTAAATGGGCGGGTTAAATGGGTTATGGGAAAACCCATTAATCTCTTGACCTATTTTTTTATTATTACAAATTTCTAAATTTATTATCAAAGTTAATAATTCAAGCATCACATTCACATATTAAAAGTGACAGCAAGATCTACAACTCCACATCCATGTTTACATCATAGTTTGTTGCACAAAAGAACTTAAATTTAGATAAATACCATAATTACAGGAATGCTACTGACTCACTCTCAATACTCATGAACAAAATTAAAACAAATTGAATATATATATATAAATGGGCGGGTATGGGCAGCCCGAGGGTGTGCCCATCGCCCGCCCATTTAATTTTTAAATGGGCTGGGTTTGCACCCGCCCATCATGGGCTTTAATCGGGCGGGCTTTAAATGGGTAAAAATTGCGGGTAGTGGCCTAGTCCATCGGGTTTCGGGTATTTTGCTCAGCCCTACCAAAAATGGAGCCAAGTCAAAAACAGAAATCAACACCATCTCTATTAAATGAAACGGTGTGTTTCAATGTGAAGATGCTGATGTTATTAAAAAAAATTAATAATTTTTTTAATAACCAGATGCAAAACGGCGTCTCTTGAAAATGGCGTCTTCTCCAAAAAAAAGAAAACCCAGAAGCCGTTGGACCTGCAACTCCAAGCCATTATTTCCGGTGACTTTACCTTTCCCTCTTGCGTTCTCGACGACAAATCACATACGGAAAATGACAAAACATACGGGAAACGAAAACATGAAAGACAAAACATCTGTGTTTTTCAAGTTTCATATATGGTCCGATGGAAAAAGATGACGTAGTTCAACAAAAACAAAATAATAATAATAATAATAACTTTATTCCGTCATTCTCTAAACCGATGGCATAACCAAAGATGCAAATAAAAAACATATATGAAACTTAACAGGCAGAGTTTCGATCTCCAAAATTCATGAAGAAAAAAGAGAAAAAATGCATGCTTCTTCAATTCATCCAGATTTCAATAAACTGATTGAAAACAAAATAGGCAGAGGGGTATCGATAACCATGCGCTCTGATGCCACATGATAGAAATAGAATAGACATAATAACACAGAATATATGTCTACACAGCGGAAGAATTTAGCGTACCTCTAGCCATATCCCAAAACTCTGTAAATTGAGAATCTTCAAAAAAACTAGAAATTGAAATAAGCGTGAGAACTGGAAAGGACTCTTCTGACTAGATTTTTAGGCACAGTGATGGTCTGTTTTTCATGCCAGAAACTAGTGCAGGGAACCCTTTAAATAAGCAAGTATATGGATGGATATGCCCCTTCACGTAAACAGGCATGTTTGTACTGCTTGAAACAATGACCTTTATTATTATTAATTTCCCATCAAAACTAATAAAAATATATTGGTCATAAATAAAATACCCTAAACCAAAAAATATAATAACATGCGGGCCACAAGGAGATATTCTATAATATATATAATCCATAATAAATAATATAAAATATATATAATAAATAATATATATATATATAAATATTTAACAGGATGCTCAAATCATCAATAAGGAGTGTTAGGATTGTTTTAATATTTTTGTTACAATTAACTTCTATATTATCTCATTAAAAAAAACCTATTATATTTATTACTTGAAATGCTCTTTCATGCATTCATCAAAAGGGGCAATTGCTTTGAATTTTAGCAACTGATATCATTGGAAACAATATTTACTTTTTCTTCATTTGAATTGGAAGTAGACTCTTTCTTTTTCTTATTCTATTTGTGTATTCTTTCTAAATTCAAGAACTAACTCCTAAATTGTAAATAAAAAAAACATGAGAATATATTTATAGGTTTTATGACTTGTAATAGAACTTAAGATATACTTGAGTTTTTAGAGTTAGTTTTAAAACTGAGAAAAATATTGTTTAAAATTATATTGAGTTTAAACAAATCAATTATCAATCCATCAAAATTACGAGCTGCTCGTTAATTTCAAGTTAAATTAGTCGAATTCATTATATTTGTTCATACTTAAAAGTAAAAACTATCTTCAATTTGAGTCTTGATTCACTAAATTGGTGGGTAAAATAAGCCCATTTATAGAGCTTAAGCTTATTTTGATAGGAAATGATAGAAAGATATTTGAGACAATTACACTCAGATCCTAAATAAGAGATTTAATATCAGATAGGCCCCATTGACAACTTTTTCACTTAACAATTACTATTTCAGTTGTCATTGACAACTCCTTGGGATTTATCTGATATTAAATCTCTTACTTGGGACTTAAGTACAATTATCCCTAGATATTTTTTGAATTTAAAAATTGCGGATAGGTAATTTGCAGTTATTAATATCGTTATTCAACTAGTTAAAATCTCCTATATAAAATTTAAAATTTAAAAGAAATTTTTTTGTGAGTTCGCCTAATTTGACCAATGTATCTACATTTATATCTTTATACTCTCAAAACAAATAAGATACAATAACACGTGTATTATTTTGCATGCAACACAATTACACTTACCAATAAAAAGTAGTAACGTCGACTAAAATGTAATTTATTTAATAAAAGAAACTCTATTTGTTGGTACTTGTACTTTTTTTTTTTAAATTTTGATTTTGATTCTTATGTGATTTTATCTTTTAATTAAATCATTATTTTTGTCCAATTACAACTACTAGCCCCTCTAACTTTATTTTATTAGCATTGCTAGCAAATGTATAAGAGCTAATGATACTAACAAAATAAAATTAAAGCATTTAATTATGATAAAAATACATATAGGTGCCAAAATCAAAATTGAATAAAAGTATTTATATGTACCATCAATATATATATGTTCCCTATAACAAAAGTATTGAAATAAGAATTTTATGGATTGATAATATATAAGTAATACCATTACATATGATGAGAGTGCAAAATCTGAACTCACCTCAATTCTTTAAGGAAAATCCTAGGGAAAAAGACAAATAAATACCCTCCAATTTGCAAAATCCCATTAACAACTTCATGATAGGTATTAACAACTTCATGATAGGTTGTTGTGTTGTTAATACCTATCATGAAATTGTTAATGGGATTTTACAAATTGGAGGGTATTTATTTGTCTTTTTCCCAAAATCCTATATAAAGACCTTAAAAATTATAAAAAGGACACAAAGGTGTACCAAAAATCATTAAGGACACCACCAAGTGTTTGGATCAACTGGCTGAGCGGTTGTTCCTTCTTAACAAGTGATCTCGCATTCGAACCTTGGGTATAATTACTAGGAGGTAGCAATGTTCCTTCCATTGTGGGCCTATATTTTCGCAAATCCGATTGGTAGGTTGCTAGTACTGTTGGATACCAATAGATGAATAAAAAAAATCATATAGGACAAAAAAATGAAAACACAAAATGAGATTTTGAAGTTAGAAAATGGAAAACAAATATGTGAGAAGTGACTAAAATACCCTTTAATTTTTAATTTTATTCATTCCGAACTTTTATTTAGGCATATTCTTAACATTTTTTAAGCAATCAACAACTTTCGATTATTAAAAAACAAATCCACACCTTCACGTAATTCCTGAGTTTTGTTAAGGCATTCCTAACATTTAATTAGCAATTACCAAATTTTTTTATCAAGTAACAAATATATACTTTTGGTTAATTCACAGGTTTTATTAAGACATTCCTCATATTTCATCAATGATTACTAACTTTCTTCAAAATAGTAACAAATATATATTATTAACATCACTAACTTTCATTCACAAGTTTTGTTAAGGTATTCTCCATTTTGCATTAATATAACTTATGAATAACGTGAAATTTTAATTTGTTAGTGAATGAAAGTTAATAACAACTGATGAAATGTGGGGAATGCCTTAACAAAATTTATGAGTTAATTAAAAGTGTGGATTTATGGTGATTGCTAATGAAATGTTGGGAATACCTAAACAAATCTATTGAGTTACATCAAATTTTAGATTTATTACTTGGTAAAAGAAATTCGGTAATTGCTAATGAAATGTGCAGACTGCCTTTATAAAACTCGTAAATTGCATGAAAGTGTTGATATAGTATTTGATAGAAAAAAGTAGGGAAAATTCTAAAAAAAGACCCTCTGAATAACAAAAGGACACTTTGATACACCGAATTTTATAAAGGATAGATCAGTACAATTGACTGAAGTGTACAATATAAAATTAAAAAGAAAAGTCCAAAATGCCCTCAAAGATCTTCCTCTTCGTTACCAGAATGGTATAAGGGAATACCAAATTCTTATAAAGGAATACCAACTTTGGCTTAAGGATCACCAGCATGGTCTAACTATATTGATATTCTCTTATACCATTTTGGTAACAAAGAAGAAGAATTTGGTATTCCCTTATACCATTTTGGTAACGAAGAATTTGGTATTCCCTTAAAAGAATTTGTTATTCACTTATATCATTCTGGTAATGAAGAGGAAGATCTTTGAGGGCATTTTGGGTTTTTTTTCTATTAATTTTACATTGGACACTTCAGTCAATTGTACTGATCCGTCATTTCTGAAATTCAGTGTATCAAAGTGTCCTTTTGCTATTTTGTGAGTCTTTTTTTGGAATTATCCCAAAAAAGTTGGTAATCACTAAGACATTATTGGAATAACTATACAAAAGTTGGGAATGGAATTCATTAAAACTGAGGGGTATCTTAATCATATTTGTCCTTTTCTTAGTGTCATAATCCCATTCGGGTTATCAGTCCTCATGCATATGTCTTTTGTGACTTTTGATGCACTTGTATATCCTTTTACAATTTTTAGAGGTCTTTATATATGAGATATCTCGGACTTTGATTAGTCTCTAGACACCACTCGCCTTAACTTTTGATCATTACAAATGAAAAAAAAAAAAAATACTATTCTCCATTCATACAATTATTTTTACAACTAAAGAATACTCCATTTGGTACGCCAACTAATTTGTTGTTTAAATTTGGCAGAAGCCTTCATATATAATTCATGAGGATTTCCAAGTTATAATCCTAAGGTACACCAATCACAACTTGCCATTCACATTTGAAAGGCTCTTAATGAGTTGGCTTGGTACGGTGGTACCCCAGATTAAACCGACACCCCACCATGAGGTTGGTGCACCCAAAAAATATAAAAGATCTCAATATGTAATGTTAATCAAACTTTTATTATTGTTAGTACAATAACAACAGTGCTGCAACTTTTTTACAAGCCATGAAAAATACATATTTATGTAAATAGTTTTTTAAAAGTATTATATATCGTCTTCTTGTTGAAAAAAGTGTCATCATTTTTTTTATATTCTATATTATGTCCCAAAAACTTTCTAAACCCGAAAAATCCCTCCTCATATATTGATGTATGTGATGAGTATGTACCATATTTTTGGATTATTCTCTCTTTGCCCTCTCCATATGTGGTATTTACTGTGTAACTTGAACAGAATTCAAACTGTAACTCTGTTTCACGCCTGGATTGACTAATTACTTCATTGCAATTCAAAGGTATATTCATTTTCCTTCAGAATGGAATTTATTGACATAGTAAACTAAATATTATAGTCATGCATTTTCCATAAAATTTTTACTAGATTGTAAGAGCGCGCACGCACACACTTATATATATACACTATATAAATATATTTTGGAGGTAAGCCATATTTTTTGACCAATGAATAAATCTTGTGTGTGCAATTGTGCATAAATACACTGTAAAATCTCCTACTTTCTTTAGATTACCATAATTAATTCCCATTTATCATTTCAAATACACAATGATCATACTGATAGTTCATAATTTCATAGTTTTTAAGTCTGCATTTTGGGTTGAAATTAGGGAGAATTAATTGTGAAATATTGAATTATAGTATAATTAATTAGGATGTGCACTTAATTGTAAAATGCCAGACTTGCCCTTCATCTTTGTGTTATTGCTATTCTTTGTGCCAAGGGCAAGGTTGGGATTAGCCAATATGGAATAAAACAAATAAGGAAGACCTGATTTCAAGTAGGGGCAGAATAGGAATTGAAAGAGAGAGAAGGAAGAGCACGCTGAAGCTTCAAAGGAGGAAAAGAGGAACTTGAGTTCGAAGGCAGAGCAGAGAGAGGTTCAACGTTGAGGGATGAGAGAAGAGTTCTTAGCCAGTGGACTCGACGAAGCTGAAAGGGGAAGCAAGGCTCGACATACTGGGCTTGGTAGAGATTAGGTTTGTGAGCAAAGAGATGTGCGCTTGCCTGAGAAGAGTACAAAGTGAGATGCTAGAGCCGAGAAAACGGTGAGTAAGAGGTTGATGCAGTTACATTTGAGTGCCAGCGTTGCAAGTGAATCGAGAGGGAAATTGAAGGGAAGAATGAAAGGCGTCCAGGTTCATTCGAAGGGGAGTATATGGCTTGATATATATTGATTTTTGACTGAGAAGAGGGGGATTCGGATTTCATTCATTCTCTACTTCCTCTCTTCAATTTCTCTCACTCGATATTACAGATTTCCCCATTCTTCAGGCCTTTGTTCTTCATTATAATCGTTCCAGTCATGAGGACTAGTCTATCTGAGCATTATGGAGCTGAATTTCCAGAAATGCAAGGCTAATCCCTTTGATTTCTCTTGAGAGGAAGCCAAAGTCCTTAAATTAGGGAGTTTCACATGTTTCTACTTGTTCTTTAAAGATTCTTGAGTTGGTTTACTTCTTGAAGTGCATATGTAGTGGAAGATGTTTGTGTAACAGTTGTTCTTCTGAGTAGATTACTAGACTTCATTCTTTGTAATTTGATTACTGATTTTCATCTAGTTGCATGATTTTCATTGATCGGATGAATGATTTGATAGCATTTCTAGTTGAAATGTTAAATGTCCTGATTGTTAAATTACATGTTTCTCCACAATAATCAATGGTTAGAATTAACAATACCTCATAAATGGGGATGTAATATGGAAAAATCTAAAAGAAAGAAGAAGAGAAAAACTAAATATAGATATAAATTTAAAAAATATCTAAAAGAAAAGTTTTATAAAAAAATTTAAACCCTGAAAATATTTCAAGAAAGGAAGGAAGAAAATTAATTATAGTAAAAAACCCAAAAAATGTAAATGTTATAATTGTGGGAAAATTGGACATATAAGTATTAACTACCCGGAACCTAGAGATAAGAAGGCAATGAAGATATTAGAAAAAGCTTTTGAACATGAATTAGAACCCTTAGAATTTGAAGAACCGGTATATAGTGATATAGAAAACCCAGAAATAGAAATATATAAATTAAAATATATGGAAGAAGAATCAGATGATGATGATGAGTATTCGTCACTGGAAGAAGAGGAAAACTATAAACTTTACATGATGAATGTAAGCAATAATAATGAGGAACCAAGTACGAGTACAACAAATAATGAGTATGAAGACTATGAAGAATATGAAGAATATAGGAATAGTAAAGAAGGAATATGTGAAAGGAGAATTACTTTTAATGAAAAACAATATAATAAAATTAAAGGAATAAAATTGGATATGAAACCAGAAGAATTAAATAAACAAGGTTTTATACATAAGGTAAGTAAAATATTAAAACATAAGAAAAATGAAAAAAGTGCTTGTGTAGTATTAGAAAAGAAGCACCTTATAGAATCAAGTTTAATAGAAGGAGTTTTAAGAATACCTTTAATAAGTAAAGCATTAATTGAAGATGAAATATCTAAATTACCATTTAAAGATGAAGTTACGGAAATTTATATAGATTGAGTACAATTACTTGTAAAGGCTTATTTTAAAGAAGGAATTAACTCTCCTATAGAATTGTTAATCACAGATGGAAGAATTGTAAGCAACATATAAGCTAGTATATTAGGAATACTTACAGGAAATTTAATATATCAAAAATTAAAATTTACAGTAAATACAAATTTTGCTATATCTAGAGTAGATGAAGACATGAATAAATCTATAATTATCTATCATAAATTAGGAGGAATAAAAATGTTAGAAGGAGCTAGAACAATAAGCATAACTGCTATGGTAGGACTAGTTTTTACAAATGAACATAAAATATATAACAGATCACATGAAAGAATAACTATAGATAAATATTTTATGCCAATATTAAAAGAAATTCCTTTAGAACCTATAAATATAACAATACCTGAACAATTACAAATAGAATTGGATATGACTGTTAATTTTAACCAAATGACTATCCCTAGAAGAATACAAACTAATGATAATATGGGACAAAGAATGTTGAGAATTAATACACCATCCTTTAATCTGGATATTAATACTCAAAGTATTCCAAGTAGAATTATAGGAAGACTTGAAACAAAAAGAGAATTAATTATATCAAGAAGTCAAAGAGATGAGTATGAAAGAAATTTTTTAGCAGAAATACCAATTAATTCAAATTTAGCACAAATCAGACCAAGAACTCAGCATTTAGACTTGACAAATCAAGAAAAAAGTCATATTAAATTAGAAATAAAAAAGGATGCAATATGGGAAGAAATAATAACTTTAATTGACCAAGATATAGATAAAAGTTATATTGAAGAAGATTATACAGAAAATAATTTAGAAATAAAAGGAGAAGAAATTAAAACAAATACTATTATAAGATTTAATAAAAGAGATATAATGGATATAAAATTATGGGTAGGAGAAAATACTAGGAATGGATATAAAATGGTTTTAGGAAAAGATTTCTTACAACCAGTAAAACCATATAGAATACAAGAAGAAAGAGTGATAATAAACATAAATCATCAAACTTTAATAATACCTAAGTTAAGATGAAGAGACAACTATTTTATATATTAGTAAAACGAGCTTGACCTCCCGTGCGTTGCACGGGTGAATTATTTCCCTACTCTTTCATTATACAAAGATGATATATTAAGATAAAAAAAATTGATACTCTGTCAAAAAAAAAAAGAAAAAGAAAAAGAAATTGATACATGCAAGCATAGTAAAGCTCCTTTTTGGCTATAAGTAGCTCTCTCGTCATGTCCTCTTCCGCTAATACTCATCAAAGGCTTTCAACTTTCAATAAGACTTGTGCTTCGAAGGAAGATTCTTTGTTGTTGATTGATTTTGGTTATCCTTTGAGAACCAAGTGGTATGCAGAAACTGCTTGTAAGCGCTTGCATGGTTGCATATAAGGCATAGCTTTTGCTTCTCTTTCATCCATCTCAGCACTAATTTTATTTGAGTCTTGCTTTGCAAATCTTATAATCCAAAACCCTGCAAACAGTCAAAATAATCAATTACTGATAAATGTTCATGCAAATCATAAGCAAGTTGATTTGTCCAATCTATTTAGAAAATCAAGTCACAATGCATGTCTTCAAATTGAAAACATAACTCAGTGGTTTGGGCAATAGGATTGAATATATTTAGCAAACTGAAAAGTTAACTCATCAAATTGAACGGCATTGGTTGGAAAAATGGGGTTAGAATAAGATTGAATACATGTAAGTTTTGGGTTTGGGCGATTATCATATCTTCCATCAACAATTTTTTCCAATCTCAGATGCCCACATTTTGGTCTGATCATAATGATCTTATAAACTATGAACCTGCATTTACAAAGCCGTCTATACTAATTCTATAAAACATACATACCCTCCTGTATTAATTTACTTTCAAGTAGTCCAGAATACTTGCAACTCTCCTTCTGAACACCATCCTACTTCTGGTGGAGGAGAATATCACAATGCTAAATTTGCTACGGTATTTTGTCTTTAGAATAACAATAATTTAAAAAAGCACATCTTAAAAGAACAAAGACAACCTGAAGCAGCACTTATCTTACAGTGGAGACCAAAACAAATGGATAAGATTACCTTAAAAGCAACATAATTATCTGTCTTATTTGACAATAAAAGAGACAGAAATAATTATCACCATGAGACCATTGCACAATAATGTCCAAGCCATCGACAAATTTCAAATCTCATCTCAGCAACTGTTTTTTTTAACACTATTATACATTTCTTCTTATTTTCATTTGTCACTCTCATCTTCTTCTCCTTTCATTAGATTTGAGCTTGTAAGTACTTATTAGTAATTCCAGTTTGTTTTCGGATTACCTAACATAAACCATATTTCAGGCTCCTTTGAAGCGTCAATAGTGTTACTTTTTTGAACAACGCTGGATTACAATCAGTTCACAAAACAAACAATGAAAGCATGTATAAGTACTGTCTCTAACACCCATTTCATTCGTTAACAGGATGGAAAAAACAACAATAAATTTTTTTTTTTTGAAGAAAAATATGAAAGAGCCGGGAAATGCTTACAATGTGAAAGAATGATCTCATTATGCTTAAATTTAATATTTATTTCGATTAGTTTCTATTTCCATTAACTGAAGTATTATATGTATCTAGAACTTTTCTTTACAAATATACATCATTTGGAGGGGAAAATTTGAAGTTTCAAACCCCATGTATAATATATCCAGGTTTTGAAGATCTCCTATCTAAAAGAAAACAAAAAATACACTGCTCAGTAGCGCGCACTATAGTGTCTGCTTTTCAGCTTGACACAACAATACACTGCTCATCCAACAAAAAAAGAACACCAAACTGAAGAGGAGGAAAGGGAGGGAAGGGAGAGAAAAAAAAGAAAAAAAAGAACACCACAAACGTACACTGATAATCCCATTAATGCTTTTGGAGCATGGGCCCCAAAAGGAGATGAATTTCAGACCTTGCAACCAAAACTGTCAGAAAATGACACACACACATGTAAATACGGGAGTAGATTATCTCAGCGTCTTTTTTCTCCTCTTCCCTCAGAAGCTCTAGATCTTGACCATTCAATCAATCTAAAGGGTCCCAATGCTCCACGTCATTAAGCTACTCCCCTCCCTCCTCTTCTGACTCCCAAGTCATCTCTCAGATTGGTTTTTCATCGATAAAAATTTTAGATCAAAGCCATGGCTTCTACTTCTGAAGCTTTGGATTTCTTTGATGTTGTTGATTGTAAATCCATAGCTGCCCATAACAAAAGGTCCTAACTTTCTCTTTCTTTCTTCTCTTAGTTTTTCTGTCTTTTTTTTTTGCTGAAATCTGAGGTTATTGTGTTTTTTGTGAGTTGCAGGAGTATGATACTAGATTTGGTTGTGGATGGCAGTGCGTGGTGGGTTCAAGTTTTGGGTGTTTCTTCACTCATTAACAGGGGACTTTCATTTGCTCCATACTTGAGACTCTCAATTTCCTCATCTTCAAAGGAGTTTCTTGTCCACCTTCTTCCCCTTTCTGAAAATGACCCAAGCTTTTTCCTCGTTGTAAAAGAAGGTTGAGAAAAAGTTCGCTTATTTTTCTTGTCTTTTCTTTGAATCTTGTCTTCATGTTGTGGGAAAAAACTTATCGGAGAAACAGAGCAGAAGCAGCAACTTTTCCTATGATTGGGATCTTTATGCTTTGAAGTATCAAAGAGATGAAAATTTTTTGCTACTCCCTCCTCTATTACTCATCGTCTAATGTAAACTTTTTGCGCTGAGATTCGAACTAATGTGACTAGCAAAATTGAAACAGGTAAAGTAAAACTGATCAATGGCATTTGGCAGCAAATCTAATTCACATATCTGAACACGATATGGAAGAAATTGGTGAGTTTTAGTGATTAGGTCTAAATTGAACGGGTTCAAAATGATCAAAGAAACAATTTCCATTAATTGATTGGTTACAACAAGAGTTGTTTTAGCTAATTTTGAGAAAGAGGAAGGGATAATTACATCAGAATTGAAGAAGAACAAAGTACACCTTGAGATTTTTCCATCTGGGCAATCTTTGGGTGGTCACTAATATTAGAGAAATTAGACCTTCTTGATCTTAATCTCCCAGCTTTTGCAGAAGTAAAAGGCAACAGTGAAGTGAAGATTTTCATAAAGCTAGACAAAACAAGTTCCTGCATTTATTTCATTAAAGAAGATGAACTCAGTTTTTACTTTGCTGAATTTTTGGGTGGTGATGACTCGCCTCCAAAAGATAATAGCCGAAGAAGAATATCGTTGCCATGGATGTTAGCGGTTCAAATAGAGGTCAAATATTGAGGGAGAATAGTGAAGGGAAAGGTTAACGGAGGCTTCAGAGTTGGAAGAGGAGGAAGGGGCCGAAGGAGATATTGGCTTGGAGACTGATGACGTGGAGCATTGTGAGCTTTTAGATTGATTGAATGGTTAAGATCTAGAGCTTCTGAGGGATGATGAGAAAAAAGACGCTGAGACAATCCGCACCCTGTAAATACGCATATGTGTGTGTGTATTTCATTCTTCCCATGAGAGAAGTCATCATATTTCAACGTAGCTTCACATATGATAAAAAAGAAGACCATTTACTTTTACTCAAATAAAAGAAGACCATTTACTGAGAAACATTGGCAACACATGTTCTTGATAAGGCTCAATCACTTCAAGAAGGTAAGGTCCAGGAGTATCCCACAAGATTTTGCAAACTTCAACATGTTTGGGAAAAATCTCATCCTTCCTCGGTGGATCTCCCAGATTTGTATAAGGTCTGTTTGTTTTATACAGCTATGGGCAATATCCAAACTTCAACGAACATGGGCAATATCTTCACGTCGTTAAAAAAACTGGAATGTTTCTGTTCAGTAAAAAACACAGAAAATAGAGCTGATACAAAAAAAAAGACAGCAAGGGTGGGGATTAGTTTGCATACAAAGACATAAACAACTCAGAAGAGCTTGCGCCTTCTTCTTCCTCTTGATTCAAACCAATGTTAAAGGCTTCAACCTTGGCTTTCGCTGCTCTGCATGTCCGGTTTCTGCTCTCCCTCTTTGCCGTTGTCACCACCGACATGAACGGCGGCATCTCCTTCCATCTTCTTCCTCCGACGATTCCCTTTCTTTGCATCGATGTCCCTGCTGAATACTTTAATATGAGCTTTAAATCATCAAATGCAAGATGTATCTGAGACAACCAAGCCTGCTCATATTCCGGCATTGTAACGGGCAAACTTTAAATACCTGAAAAAAAAAACAAAGAATAAAAATATAACCATGTAAAACAGATGATAGTCAACTCCCTCCCGAACACCAAATGGTACTCATCATGAAATCCCTCCCCAACACACTAGACAGAAGGATTGGCGACTTCATGGACAGCGTCTTCGCGAATGTTCTTCAGAAAACGATCCATTGATTTTTCCTCAACTTGGCGGGCATTTCTTCATCGTTCAGGCAAGCTTGAAAGTCGCCGTTTGTCCGATTTATGTGGCGACAATCTTGCCGGTGACTTTTGCCGCTTTGGTTCAGCTTCCTCTGTTTTTCGATCTGGTTCTTGATCATGATTATGATCAACTTTGATGGTGGAAAAGCCACTTTTAGATGATCGATCGATTTATCTTCACTGTAACCTTGAACAGGGGAATGCGGGGTAGATCTCTGACAATGAGGCCTCTTGAAGATGATCTATGGAAGCGGTGCAAAAAATATGTAATATGTAACTATGATAATAGCAGGAATTCCTGGAAAAATACAGGGGACCGAATGAATTCCTAGAAGGAATGAAAGGAGGTAGAATAGGAAATATAAATGAGGCTAGCAACGATGGTAATGAGTTCACGACAACTTTCAAACCAGAAATTATTATGGTTCTGAAAAAAGAGAAAGAAGGAGTACATCATTCTCACCTACCAGAGCAAGGAAACCTTCTATGGATGAATTGTAATTTCTGACACAGAAGAAACGGTGGGTAAGGGATATTACTTGGGGGCCTGACATATTTAATACCAAAGAGTGATGTGTGGAGGGAAATTTGAAATTCAAAATTCAAAATTTGAATGGAATGGCAGAGGGAGTTATATGTCCAGCTTTGTTTCCAAGGCTTCATGAACGGAGCCCGATGCTTACAAAAATGGCTCTATGAACAGTGATTTGAGTCTGTAGCTGACCAGATGAGTGCAAGCCGACGTAGAAGAACAAAGGATGAGAAATGGCGGGAAGATTTTGTAATTAATGTATAATAGATTTAATTATCAAAGATATAGGTCTAGAATATACCATGCCCTTATAGAAACAGGAGCTAATTTAATTGTAGCCAAATATAATGTTTTACCACCAGAATTGTGGAAAAAGAAAAATAAGATGTTAAGAATGGAAAGTGCAGGAAGAGAAATTCATATGATAGAATTGGAAGCTAAAAATATAAGAGTACAAATAGGTGAATATGAACTTTTAATTGAAGAATTAAACCAATATAATGAACCATCTTGTGCTATAATATTAGGAATGGATTTTTTAGGACAATATTATCCAATACATTTGATAGAAAAGCTATTATATTAACCACACCTTGTAAACATGAAGCATAGAGAATAAGAATAACAAGACCTCATAGAAGAAAAGATGAAAAATTCCAGAAAAAACAATATGAAAATGAAGTTCAATTCCTACCGAATAATCAACTCGTGGAAATAATTCATATGATAGCCACATTAGATATAATCAAAGTTAAACCAATGGAAGAAAAAAACAATTGAACAAAGATTAATAGAAAATTATGATGATAATCCTTTAATTCATTGGGAAAAATCTAAGCCTATGGCAAAAATAGAACTAAAAGACTATAGTAAAGAAATTAATTGTAAACCATATCCTTGGACAGAACAAGATAAAAAAGAATTTGAGATGCATATAAAAGAAATGAAAAAAATATAATTTAATCAGAGAAAGTAGATCTAATTATTCATCACCTGCAATGATTGTAATAAAACACATTGAAGAAAAAAGAGGAAAGTCACGTATGGTAATAAACTATAAAAAAAATTAAATAATTTAGCTATCAGAAATAGATATCCAATACCTAAAATAGAACTCTTATTCAATTTGATAAGGGGAAAAAAGATATTTAGTAAGTTTGACTGTAACTCAGGATTTCTTCAAATAAAATTAGAAGAAGATAGAAGAAGATAGTAAGAAATATACTGTCTTTAGTACCTCAGAAGGATTATATGAATGGAATGTATTACCTATGGGATTTCATAATAGTCCTAGTATATTTCAGGAATATGTATCTAAATTATTAATACCAATAAAAGATTTTGCAGTAATATATATTGATGATATTTAATATTCTCAAAAGATGAAGAAGAACATGAAGAACACTTAGATCAGTTTGTAAAATTAATAGAACAAAAAGGATTAAATATATCACCTCAAAAAGCAGAATTAAGAAAGACTAGAATAGGATTTTTAGGACAATATATATCTCCAGAAGGAATAGAATTACAAGAACATATAAGTAAATGAGTTTGCAGAAATAAAAAATAAGAAAGACTTACAGTCATTTTTAGGAATGTGATTATTTTAGAGATTGTAATTAAAATCAAGATAGACTCTAATATTTCAGTGGCCATGAAGGATTTAGGTAGAATCTCAAGGGAAATATCTCACATTGACATATCTCTATCATATTTTACTCACTCATTTCTGTCTTCACTCATTTCTACCACATGAAAAATATAAAAAAAATTAGATTAGGACTAACTACCTACCTAGACTAATTAAATGCATGAAAGACAACTAAAATGGGGTTTTGGGAGTTGTGATTAGAGAAAATTAAACTACTTGTTTTCGTGATTTTTTATTTATAAGAAAGCAAGTAAATTGTTTTGAAAACTTATGAGATGAACATGGGTCTCTTGATATAATCAAGCAACCTTCCTTACTTCTAAGATGATATGGGAATCCTAGATCCAAGTTCTAATATCAAAACCTAAAGCAATTGCTCTAATCCAATTAACCTAGTTAACTAATTGATTCTTCTCATTGCTTTCATAATAATTAAATAGGCAATTGTTAATTCCCAACTTGGCAATGACTGTTCTTAACAAATACATGATGAGTCTCTTATTGAAAGTTTAATTTGATCTTTCAATTATGGACTTAGTGGCTAAAGACAAATACAAGAATACATGCATTCAACACAAACTAGAAATCCAAAGTTGATAAGCAATGCTACCACATCAATCATATAATGCAAAGAAACAAACACAAGGTTTATACATATAAAAAAAAATCTCTTGATTACATGCATTACCTATAGAAAGTCTAACACAAAGTATGAAATTCAAAGCAAAGCTTGTTCCAACAACACATACATATGTCAAAACCAAAGGAGTTAGAATACATAGATGAAATTGGATAAGAAAAGAAATCTAAATAACTCCTTTATTAAGAAGATGAAGCTTCGGTTGCCTTCCTCCATTAAGATCTCCACAAAGGTGCCTAGCAACTCATGCTTCCACACAACATAGACTTAATTTGATAAGTAAGATCCATGGGAGTATAGTGGAAAACGATATTTGGTACAGAGATGTTGGAAGAGATAAGAGAATTTGGACTTGGAGAAGAGATAATGAATGTGTGGTCAATATGGAAGGTGGTCATAAAGAATAACCAACTTGGAAACATGAAACTCCAACTAGGCCTAGGGTTGCTAAATTAGAAAATATTTAGGACAGACCCAATCAACCTCAATCACTCAACAAGATGAGAATTGGTAATTTCTTATTTTGCGCTTTTGCCGTGGCGTTCTCCGTGGGGGTCCACAGCAAACGAACCAGATCTTCTCTTCGCTGTGTCTTGTGCCATGGGCTCTTACGGTGATCCACCTTTTCCCTTTCGCTGTGGGGGTCCACGGTGAACCGTGCAAGTTTTGGCTCTTTTGTCCTTTTCTTCAATTTGATCCTCCTTCTTTGCACCTACATTATAGAATTTATGCAATTGTGAAGTATTTTAAGTTCATAAACATCAAATGCACGGGTTAATGCCCTAAAATGCTCAAGTTATGATGAAAATACAATTAACTCTCTAATCTAGGACCCTAAGTATAAAAGTGCTAATTCCCAATGTATTTGTCTAGAATAAGTGCTAAATTCTCTACAATTAGTGGCTAAAAATATGCAATAATCAAATGCAATCAGATGGTTCCTTTTTTTTAAAAAAACTACATTTCAAAACAAAAAGCATAAAAGTTTTTTTAGATCACTGTTCTCAAAATATCAAATTCAACAAAAAGGAAAATAATTATTTGATTCACTTACTTTATATCATTGATATTGACATTATTTTTAGGATTAACATCATATTATATTGATAGAACAATAATTACCATTATCCTACTTGATAATGTAAATGCTGATTGTCAGCCAAGAGGGGGGGTGAATTGGGTGTTAAGCTAAAAGCTTTAAAATCTTTTTCTTTTCTTCTTTATATAATCCCAATGAAGTAGACAAAGGAGGTACAAGATGGATATGCTGGAAATTAAGAGAATAAAGGGAAGAAATAATGCAAACTCAGTTTATCCTGGTTCGGTCAACTCAGACCTACATCCAGTCCTCAGGCTCCACCTGAGATTTCCACTACCTTTTGGTTTAAACCGGGCACAAGAGAAGCCTACCACAGGTTTTACGAACACAGGTTCACCTGCCAACCTTTACAGAGTTTTAGAATCTTTCTAAACACTCCCCCTTACTACCTGTAAGGTTACAACCCAGTTCTCAAAGCACCAAGCTTTGGAACTACCTCTAACAATGGAGGATTTTAACAATAACGTTCACTCAAAGAACAGATTGTGATAATCACTTAAGTACAGAGTAATGTATAATGAAATACAACTAGAGCTTTAAAGATTTGAACTATGGTTGCTCTAGCCCTTCTTTTCTAATGTGCTCATCTCATCATTTCTGGGCTCACTTGGTTTTGCTTTCAATCAGTGTAATCTACAATTTTGCGTGAAGCCCTGTTCCATCGATGTTTTCGTATATGCGTTGTGTGTACATCATCATGTTCCAGATGTCTTCAAGTTTTTATCCGTTGGAGACTTGAAGAACTAGCCGTTGATAATTTACTTCAACTAATCTTGCAGAGGATAAGACAAGAGAGACAGAGACTGTGAGTAACGTTATCCTGTTGCTACCTGCTACTGTACTTGTATGTCAACTTTTTCAGTAGCCCTAGGTAGATCTGCTATCGCTAACCTCATAGTGTAAGTTCTGCACTTAAGCTGTTAGCTGAAACAAATACTCATGCAGTAGATGATATCGATAGAGTATTTCGTTAGCTTGAAAAGATAGAGACAATATATTAGTTAAGGTATTTTCCAAAGCATTCTTCTATCGATAGACATAAACATTATCGCTAGCATGTTCACTTATTTCAACGCTCAGCTTACTAGCTATGTCATCTTTATAAACAACCTTCTATCGATAGCTAAGCTTGTTATCGCTAATTACTTTATCATTAGCTAGAGGATACTCAGCTTGCAGAATATTCAAAGTATCATATTACCAATAGCTATATCTGTTATCGCTAGCAACAATGTTAGCTCATTTGACTCATTTGCTCTCAGGCACTAGCTATCTGAATGATCATTATCTGAAGTACTTTTGTTATCGATGGCTTAATCTGTTATTGCTATCATATTTCATTAGCTCTAGAGCTTGGTCTCTTTATCTTATTATATTCTTCAATGAGCTTCTAGCGATAGAATTTCCTTTAGCGATAGTGAATGACTTGGTGATATATATTGGCTTTGTTATTTCTTAGTCTTCACTTGCTATGGCTCTTTGTCTATTAGCGATAGACTCTAACTCTAGTGATAGTGAATCTGTTACCTATCAGATTTTACTCGTTTAATTCAGAGGTAACTTACACTTATGTTTTCTATGGGTCAGTCTTCATCAAAACTTAAGATTCTAACAGATAAGATCGACTATACGGATCGCATGACGCCATTGAGTTATATTCATTATAAAAAAAAGTAGAAAATTACCAAATAGAATGAAATTCCACCACCACGGGTGATGTGATGTCCATGGCAGTAAAATGACGGTGGCCATCAACCAATGTCGGTTCTTTGATTTTGTGTTTTGATTGGATTCTTAGATACATGCTCATAAGTTTTCTTAAAGTAGTATAAAAAAAACTGGTAAATGTTGTCATATTGTTTCTTTTGGTAAAATAGAGAACAAGTGACAAACAAGTTTTTTCATTACACAATATTTTTATAATATCAATGTTTCTTTTAATTTTTTTAATTAGGGTTAAGGGTAAAAAATACACATGTGTTTTTGTCAAAAGTTCATCCAGCACCAAATGTTATTTTTTTTGACCAAAAATACACATGACCTTTCAAATTGGATCAAAAATACACATCTATAGTTAAATTATGGTTAAAAATATACATGTGATTTTGTAAAAAGGTTCATCTAGCACCAAGCTTTTTTTTTAGAATATAACTGTAAATGTGATTTTTGATTCAATTTGAAAACTCATGTATATTTTTTGTCCAAAAAAAAAATTTGGTATTGGATGAACTTTTGACAAAATCATATGTATATTTTTGACCCTTAGCCCTTTTAATTAAGAAAAATGGGGGTGTATGCCATATTTACTTTTATGGGTAAGAGAAATATGATAAATTTTTATATAAAAATATAGGTACCATGCAATTTTGTACGCACATAGTACATGTACTAGCTAGTAATGTAATTTAGATCCTTATAACCAACAGAATTTTCATTGCGAATTTTTTGGTAACCTAATCCACAGAAATGTAGAAATGTAGGCTTATAGAGGGGAAAACTTTACTACCTCAAAACAATTATTGTGGCTCCGTTCCTAAGGCTCGACTATGAGACCACTAGTTAAGTTGGAACAATCCAAACAAGTTAATCCAATCACTTAATTATTGTTTTGAGAGTATTAAACTTATGTTATAATTAAAATTGTTTAAAATTAGACTGAATCGGCTGGCCAAGCTAGAAATTGGCAACCTAGCCTCCTACTCTGCTTGGGTGATGGCTAGACTCTACATGACTCTAACCTAAGGAAACATGATAAAAACCAGTATAACTCAGTGTTAGCTAGGCATGTTGCCTTGGTCACCTATTTTTTCTATCTACTAAAAGCATGAAACATCTCGGAACTTTTGGAAGAATACATTTTAAAAAATAATAACAAGAAAAAAGAAGAAATGAATCTGTGGAGAAAAAGATACCGTAAAAAACTTACAATGAAATTGGAACAAAGAGGGAAAACTACATTCAAGAGAGGGAGAAATCCATGGCTGTTCAAGACCTCCAATTTAGGGATACATAGAGATAAACCAAAAAAACCCATCTTTTTCTTCAAGGCTTAAAAGCAATAAGTAGAAATATAACTTTTTGTGTTGTGAGAGAAGATCTTTATTGGAATATGTGCTAGTCTCTATTGCTGTTGAAACATAAATTTCTCCCAGGAAACCTACTGTTTCAACTAGCTAAGGCAAAGTTGTGAAGTAAGACCAAGGTACTTCTGCTTTAAATAGTCTTCCATCTTGAATGAATTACATAGTGTTGATGTAGAGCTAGAAGAGAAAGGAGGAAAGCGCCATATCTGTATGACCAAAGGAAAATTGAAAATTCAAGTTAAGAGATGGAGGAGGAGAAACAAGTAATGTGGACAATTGCTAATTTCCTATAATTCGTGGACAAAAACATGTAATGATCAAGTACAATCACTAACACCATATTCAATACCAGAATCCATTTAAAATCTCATGGATATATACATGATTGCTTTCTCAAAACAGTTCCATATATACATATATATATATATATATATATATATATGTTTCACACATATCCAAAACAATCGCTTCACATATCGTTAAGGTTGTCCCCCACTATTAGGTGGATGAAGTAGAACCAGATGGGGTCACATTACTGCCTCAGAACCATGGTGGAACCAGATGCGTCGCATTCCCTTATACAGTATCATAAGTCCCTGTGGGCCAACAAGGCACCTCATCACATGATGGTAGATATAAACAATACACTGGTGTACTAACAAACAACATATACATATCAACCATAATGCAACTTTTACTAAGCAGTCTGGACTTCTATTAAAAGAGGAAAAGGGATACCGAAGTGAACACTTAGTGAAGTTGTAGAGTGAGATCTTTTGGTTGACAATATATCTAAAGATTTGATTACTGATAGAGCACAATGGTGTCATACGATCCATGCTAGTAAGAGGCTTTGTTGTTTTTGGAAAATATAAATATTTTTATACATTATAATTAAATTATATTATTTTAATAATGGGCTGTTTGAGCTTGACATAACCCCTTTGTTTGACCCACTGAACCTTAAACCATTTCCTTGTCCGGATCATTGACTGATCCGGTTTTTAATACCCTTAAAATACATGTTTTGAATGGCGGACTCATCCAAAGATGATTTATTTGTATTTAAATTCATATTTCTTACCAAAATTGAAATTAATATTTGAAAAAAAAAGAATAACATATTTTTACTTGACACCAATACAATAACATTTAATTTTTTTTCTTTACTTTCATGTATTTTTTATTTAGGGGTATTTTCATCATTTCAAAAACTTTTATTAACCTACCAGAAATAAGTAAGTAAGTTGATAGCTTACATATTAAAAAATATTTTAATAATTAAATTTTTAATTTATTTTGTAGACTAATTTATCTTTAAATACAACCATGTGTTCTCTTATCTACATATATTGATTAATAAATTCCATTGTGAGCCCCATGTGCAGCCCCATACACCCACACACTCTGTCGTTATATGATCAAAGCCATGAAAGCAGTTGAACCACACATCCCTTACCTTTACCAATAGTGTTTGAAGGACGTCCAAATTCGCTGTTATATTGTCGAAGAAGTGAAGTGGTTTGTAGATTGCAGCAACAAAAATGAATGAATTAGGTGAAGCGAAGAAGTTCATCGTCAAAGACAGAAGATGGTCACTCACTGGGATGACTGCTCTTGTTACTGGAGCAACCAAAGGCATCGGGTTTGTGATTATTGTTTTGTTTACTTTCCATATAACACACACAACTAATCGGATTTTCCTTTTTCTGGGATTTCAATCTAATTCAGTTCAAGAGGTCTCGCGTTTGTCTCATATTGATTAAGAGAGTGAAGCAATACTTGTATGAAATTATAGGACTACAAAACACCTTACTATTAGACTGCGTGAAACTAAATCTGGATATGTATTTTGTAAATGTTTACACTCTACTGTGTGTTTTTTTTTTTTAATTTTGCTACTGATTAATGTTTATTAATGTTGAATAGGCATGCCATAGTAGAAGAATTAGCAGAATTTGGAGCAGTTGTTCATATTTGTTCACGTAACAAAGAAGATGTTGATAAATGTGTGAAAGAGTGGGGAAGTAGAGGATTTAGTGTAACTGGATCAGTTTGTGATGTTCAATTTCGTGAGCAACGTGAAAATTTAATGGAAGATGTTGCTTCTGTCTTTCATGGCAAGCTCAACATTCTAGTAAGATTCTCCCTCACAAAATCCAAGTTGTATATGTCAACTTTGTTAGTATGTCTTTTCCATCAAGTGTCTGTAGCCTAGTCATATACTCCCTCGGTCCTAATTATAAGATCACTTTGACTTTTTTTCCCAGTAAAAAAAAAAAGTAGTTTCAGTCTAAATTTTTTTTTTCTCAAAACTATTTTATTCTACTTATAAACTAACCTATAATCTAATTTCATATGACATATGTTATAATTTAATGGTCTAATTTGCTTCCTTAACTTCCACAAAAAAAAAAGTTAAAGTGGTCTTATATTTAGGATAGGAATGAGTACATATTTTCTGTTGTTCACCAAGAGTGATGATGAGCAGTACAAAAAATCGGTTTAGCGACGATAATGTCAGTGGTGACACAAGAAAGTGGCCGCTAAAAGATAGTTTTCTCAGCCACAGTCACTATCATGACAACATGAAAGTCATTTTTTTTAGTGGAGCAATCAGACACATTAGATTTGAACCGTCGAAATCTGATATATGGACAATCCAAATTTAAAATTTTGAACTAATGACTTTGGACTAAAAATGTACATTTTTTTAATAAAACAAAAGTTAAGTGATTGCTTTTATTTTAAATTCTACTACTTGCTAAATATTTTTTGAATAAATTTAAAATAAGTTAATCTAGGCCGTCTAAATCTATATTTGATGAGTCTGGAACCAAATATTTGTGTTTTGGGTGACACCACCTCAAATGGAACTAGTTTGGTTTGAGTTTTTTTTTCCTCCAATTCTGCCACAAGATCATGTCTACACCCATTTTGATTTGGGAATATAATGATGATTGTATCTTTATTACATTATTTGTCTCACTAGGTAAAAGAACATTATATTATGAAAACTTGTAATGACGTGGAGCAAGGACAACTGTTTGATCTAGATGGATGAGATTTTCTGATAAAAGATTTGGACAGGATACTTGAAAAGCACGAAATCCAAATCCAAATCTTAATTATAAAGTCCACATAGAGAGTAATGAATGAGAGAAGAAAAAGGTGAAACATAATGTATACAATATTTTTTTAAATAAAAATTTATAAATAAGGATAAACTTAGAAAAACTTGTCAATTTAGGGTGTTTTCAATGAGTTAACTAAATTTTCTTAGTATGTGACAATGAATTGAAGTGGACTTATAAAAGGACCAGAGTAGTAAGTGTTTCCATAACTGATTATCAATGGTTAATAAATGACATACATATGTTCTTAAGTGAAATTGTATGTATTAGTTGACTTGAAACTTTTTTTTTTTTTTACTTAGGTAAACAATGCTGGGACAAATATAATTAAGGAAGCAACAGATTATACTGCTGAAATTATATCAAAAATTATGGACACGAATTTCGAGTCCACTTACCATTTGAGCCAACTGGCACACCCACTTCTAAAAGCCTCAGGAAAAGGTACCATAGTAAATCTCTCCTCCATCGCTGGTTTCAGTGCTTTGCCTCGGCAGGTGGTATATGCAGCATCTAAAGGTATATTGAGTTGCGGACTCTACAAAAGTTCTAGTCACATTCTTTCATGCATTTCTCTCTCTGAATATATGAATGCACAAATGCAGGGATCAGTTTAATTTGTTTCTCTCATGAATCATATAAACTTTAATTTATATGTAGCATGATAATGGAGTCAAGGCCAATAAATTAAAGTGGCTTAAGGTGAAATTTGGAGTTGGGATGTCTACTGCCTCTCCTCTAATGCCCCCATGTATGTTGTCCCTTAATATTTTCCAACTTCCCAAATATTTATTGTTTATTTTTATCATTAAATTCTACATAAAAATAAGTGACATTTTTATATCTTACGGGAAAAAATGGTATAGTCTAAAATATTTTATGATTTTTCAAAAACAAAACTCTAAACTAAAATTGTGTAACTAGCTAGTTCTTTCAATTTAGAATATTTCTTTAAAAATCACAAAATTGAAAGCTACACCATTTTTTTGGCCTATAAGATGTCAAAATATCGCTAATTTTATGGAATTCTAATTATTTAAAAGCAAGAAAAAAATTTGAGAAGTTGGGAAAATTTGAGAGGCAACAAAGGGGACATTAGAGAAAGGGCACTAGACACCCAAAATTCATGAAATATTTGTGTGCAGGAGCTGTGAATCAAATGACAAGGAACCTGGCCTTTGAATGGGCGAAGGATAATATTCGTGTAAATGCCGTAGCACCTGGACCTATATGGACCCCACTTTTGGAGACTGTCATGGTACGTAACCATAAGTTTAGGTGAAATACCTGTGTTCAATACTCCTTCATAACTTTACAAATGAACTGAAATAATAATACTCTAGTTCCTACTCCACACTGCTGAATAACATGACTAGTTTGATACTTATGTTGAATTTTCTTCTCTTGAACCAAAACTTGTTTTACATAATTGCATTTCTTCTTCATACTTGCTTTTCTTTCTTCTTTGCAAGTATGATCACAAGTTTTAAAGGGAGATCTCATCCCAAAAGAATCACATGAACTTATAAACCACATTGTGAGATTTCCCAACACGGGACTCGTAATAATAAGCTTCCTTATTGCATCTTTGTTAAAAGGATACTTTTACCTTATACTTCTCTACAAAACAGTTCTCTATATTCACCAAGTAGATTAATTTGGTTTACAATCCAATGATCCCATCTAAACATTCTTTGAATGCCTTGTAAGAATAAGATAGCCATACATACAACATATATCAATCATATATGCTATCTTTAATCAAAATAAATAATACAGCGGAAGTCGAAATACCTTTCGCCATTGCTATTGTTTGATGAGTAAAAGATCTACGTGAAACTGCAAAACAGAGCACTATCAGAAATCACCTAAAGCTCTTCTAACTGGAGTACGGCACAGTGATGGTATCTGTTGTAGTAGCCTTAACCAGTTAGGGAACCTGGAAGTTAGAGAGAAGAAACGCTCTCTGTAAATTTGGTTATCTGCGGTATCTAATAATTATGGCGTTAGTGTGTTTTCCCCATCAGAAAACCCCTTTTATATAGATAACCTATCATGAAAAACCATAACTTTGACAATTGGGCCTATATGTTGACTACGGGCCACCTAAACATTATTATTAATCCTAAATATAACTAATATGATAATATAATAATAATATTCTAACATTCTCCCACTTGGCCCATACTCTGTATGTCAACTGCTCCCTTTAGTCAAATCAACTAAGGTCATACTGCAAGAATCATGGCGATAAGTCCTTTATCATAAAGTATTACATTTCATGTATTACAAACAGTATTCCTTACTTAATGGGTATCGCTCCATGAATAAACCTTCAAAGCATATATGTTTATTCGGTTCCAAAATAAAACCTTAAATGTTCATTAATCTCATCAACATCAAAAATGTACACAACAATCATAGAGATAATAAACAAAAACTCAAAAATACTCATTGCACACCTCAATTACACATAAAGACTTACAATCCCCATATGAGGTACATGTATAGCGAAATCATTTGGTTTCATTCCTTTAGTCGAAGGATCAGCTAGCATTTCCCTTGTTCTGATGAGATCAACAGTGATATGACCATCAGCAATTCTTTCTTTCAAGCTAAGGAATTTCAGCTCAATAAATTTTGTGCTTCCACTCCTCCTTTTATTTGCTATGGCTACTGCTGCTTTATTATCGCAATACATCTTGATTGGCCTGGAGATTGATTCTACAATCTTCAGTCCAGCAATGAAGTGCCTTATCCAGATAACCTGTGAACTTGCCTCAAAACACGCGATATTCCCGCACCCTGTCAAGACCATGAAGCTCCACAGAGCACAACTCTAACATGATGGAACCACCCATCTGTTTATCAGTTGGCTTATATTGTTTCTCAATAGCTTCCAATTATTCGTTAGCGGTCTCGCATTTTGGGATTCCTTTCTGAAGGCATTTTGGATCCTAGTCCTTATGAGTAGTATGGCACGAATATTAATCTTTTCCCAAAAGTTATGATACTCCTTAGTTTTCTCATCTACTGAATCAGCAGGCATAGGGGGCCTTGGAGTCTCAAAGACAAAATCCATTTCCATGCACCCCAGTTGCAGAAGGATATCATCCTTCCATTCAGAAAAGTTGTTGTTATCCAAAAACACATTCCTACCAGCTTGAGCCAATATGTTAGTGGGAAATATGTTAGTGGGAAACTGAGATGGAATATTAGCGTTATTCATAGAATCAAAAACAGAAATTAGACATATAATTTGAGGCAATCACAATTCACTGTGCCATGTATGCTTTAGAAAAACCAATAAAAGCATACAAATATAAATACGTATCACTGAAATCTACTTGTGGGCAAAGAAATTAGCATAGCATGTATTTATCTCAAAATGATGGAACTAAAACACATTTATATCTCCTAATACCTGTGGGCAACTTAGGAAATAATAAGGTCATTTTATCACACCCTAATTAAATATACTCTTATAAATATTTGCCTATGGGCTAAGATTAGTTATAATTGCATATTTAATTACAATATATATTTTCTAACCATATGTGATGTGTGCAACTTAAGAAAAGGATGTTGTGGCTACTCCTTTGAGGTAAAAGCATGTCACAAAATATCATAATGTGCAATCATTAAATTCAATTATATGCACATACTTTATTGGGAATTATTAAATTAATTTGACCTTTATTTAATTTAATAAAACTCCCACTAATTATAGCATCCACAAAAATATTGTTTAATAATTAATCTATAGCATATATCACTTAACAATTCTAATATGTGAAATAGCCAAGATTAATTTTCCTAAATTTAAACAATTAAAAATGATGCTAAAATAATTACACATGCTAAAAATATTACATATACAATTAAAACAATCATAAAAGTCAATATATTTAGCTATATATAATTTCTGGAATTTAAAATATAAATAGCTTAACAATTTAAAACATTAGAAAAGCCTAAAATATAATTCCAAAAGTAAAATAGGATAAAAATTGAATTTTTGCAGCCCAAATATGCAATAAAAAAGGTCTGGGAAAAAATCAATAAAATAGACAAGCCCAGAACGCATTAAACCCAGAACTGAAATAGGCCCAAACGCTCTATACGGCCCAACGAGAAGCTTCAGGTTTTTTTTAAATATAAGCCCAAAAATGGATCAGGCCCAACATAAAAAAATGGTCAAAAATAAAAGGAAAAATCGGCCCATAAAGCTTTTTAATTTTTTTTTATAAAAGACAAGCCCAAAATCCAGACCCAAAACGTGCGGCCCATCTTGCTGCATAAGTGAAACACAGCGTTTCACTTAGGGCCCAAACGGCGTCGTTTCATGCGTAATTGAAGGAGAGGTTCCTATATTCAAAACGACGCCGTTTTGACTTAAGTCAAAATGGTGCGTTTTGACTTATCCCTCCCACCTGGATCGCTAGTGATGCCTTAACCCGACTCGGATGCGCGACCCGGTCCCCTGCACTCCCCAGCCACCGCTCGAGTCCGAAAATGGAGGCGCCGATTCAAATGTCCTCAACGTTTCTTTATGCCGGGAAAAACTCAGGGTCATGCACAAAACTGATTGGAGATTTTATCTCCATGATTCTTTCATGGTTTCAACGTGCAAAAATCAGATTAAAGATTTTCAAAAAATCTGATAAAGGAGCCCGATCACAATCATTTTCAAAATTTCAAAGGATTTGTTCAACGAAAATTTGCCCACAAGGAACTGAAAATAAGGTGGTTCGTTTTTCTCCAAAAAGGTTTGTCTACAACCGATTGAAAATAAAAAAACCCAGATTGAAATTCAACAAGACAGAAAAACTTAAAGTGATAATGGTCATACACAAGCAGATCCATAAACGAAATTATCATATGTGATCAACAAATAGCAAGGTAGAGAAAAATAATGGCTCTGATGCCACATGTGAGAATAAGATAGCCATACATACAACATATATTAATCATATATGCTATCTTAATACAGCGGAAGTCGAAATACCTCTCGCCATTGCTATTGTTTGATGAATAAAAGATCTATATGGAACTACAAAACAGAACACTGTCAGAAATCACCCAAAGCTCTTCTAACTGGAGTACGGCATATTGATGGTATCTGTTGTAGTAGCCTTAACCAGTTAGGAAACCCGGAAGTTAGAGAGAAGAAACGCTTTCTGTAAATTTGGTTATCTGCCGTATCTAATAATTATGGCGTTGGTGTGTTTTCCCCATCAGAAAACCCCCTTTATATAGATAACCTATCATGAAAAACCCTAACTTTGACAATTGGGCCTATATATTGACTACGGGCCACTTAAACATTATTATTAATCCTAAATATAACTAATATGATGATACAATAATAATACTAATATTCTAACATGCCTCACATTTTTTTTTTTTTGAATTTTTCAAACTCATAGAAGATGCTGAAATACATATATTGTTATTTCCATGAACTAAACTCTTCTATGAGTTTTGGTCACTTTCTTTGCTCAATAATCATTATGGAACATCACATATGTTAAAGTAGGGTTTGATAACAAATCGAGGAGAGAAAAAAATCCACCGATGTTCACTACTACATACCCACATTATAAATGCTCTCCGCCGGATAAGTCTTCATCTTCAATACCTAAAGTGGATGTTACTCAAGAGATCTCTTAAAAATAGTTTAGTTTTTACTTGAAGGAAAGACTTGCTAGTTTTATATTTTCTCTTTTCAAGTTGAAATCATTACTAATAGAACGTTGGCATCAAAGGTTCTGAACATATTAATTTTACTACTATGTAACAAGATAGGATAGACACAATTTTGCTAACAACGAATCAATAACTAATTCTTATATGTACACACTTTCCTATAATTAACTAGAAAATCTCTAATTGTTTTAATTGTTAAAGTATATTCTTATACTACTATAAAATATGCATTTCATGGCCTTTTTTTTATATACTCCTGTGGCATTTTCAAAACGACAAATTAGCCACGCCACATTTGCTCTTCTGTCGTTTTCAGATTTTTTTTTTTCATGAATACTTCCTGTACCGTGTTTCCAAGTATATGTCACCATAGGGTAGCCTTTGGTGCCGTTTTTCTGAGAAATAATATCGCAATCGTATATCTAATTGCTCATAATCATAAGTACCTTCTGTCATGTTTTAGTCATTGTCTTCTCTTTAGTATAAAATCATTTTACTAAGTGAGATACATTATCTCTGATCTTTGTACAGAAAGATGATGCTTCAACAATATTAGATGGTATATTGTCTCGCCTTCCTATAAGTCGTTTAGGACAGCCTGAAGAGATTTCTTCACTGGTTGCTTTTCTATGCCTTCCTGCTGCTTCATACATCACTGGGCAGATTATATATGCAGATGGAGGTTTCACTGTTTAAATGGCTTTGAATTATGGTTATACTGTTTTACCATGTAAAATATGATTAATAATAAGATTAAAGATGAAGAAGTGTTGTAACCTCTAATAAATTGTGCTTGTAATGAAATTCAGTATGTAAGTAAGTTTTAATGTTCTGGATTGATTGAAATCTTCCTCAAGGTACCAGGAAATATGTTCCCATTTGGTGGACCTGTTGTATGATTTAAATCTAGTTATTCTCATATTTAAAATCTTGAAATGTTGGGAAATATATAATACAAACACACATGTCGGGGAAACCTACAAAAATCTACAAACAATCTGATTCGAGTCGTGTTCGAAGATACTGTCTCTAAGAAATATTTTGCAACCCCCTAAGTTAAATAAATGGCGGCACACCTCAGGATTAATCAGACCCATCCGATAAAGATAAAGGGTTTTAGAATTGGCGGAAGATTAAAGTAACTTAGTGTGAGACAACCGATGATTCTTGTTCCATCTTCTCTCTTCACTTTTCTTTTGTTATGTTTAACGGTGTTAAGATGAGAGAAATTTATAGACCATGAAGGGATGCTTTGAAGTGGTGCTTCTTGAATCACTATGCCCTTTCAATCAAAGGTCACAACCATATGGCAGATTTATGAACCTCACATTTAAATTTATGAGCAAACATAAATTCCTTAATTTATAAGGACACAACTTCTAAAATCATATATCTCCATTTAAATAATATTGGAGAGACTCTTTCTTTGACACACCCACACATAATATTTATAACAACCCCCCACATGTGTCAAAGAAAACACCATTAGCTGAGTTACCCACGTGGATATAATCATTGTATCTGGTGGTGCTTAGAATAATTAACCAAACCTATACCAATAACAATTAGCACACAAAGAAGTCAGTGAAGCATGCTTCTACGAACTAACGACACTTTGGTGTGATTGGTCAGATACGAAAGGCGACGATTGCTAACTAAGCCATGAGTAATTGATTGATTAATTAATTAACTAAGTGTTCAATTAATTGATTGGTTATATACGAAAAGCAAGGATTGCTGACTAAGCCATGAGTGGTAGTGGTGGATATTTTGGAAACCCTCTTCTATAAATAGAAGGCTTCTCGTTCAGTTCTAATCACCCCAGTCGTTGAGTTTTCCAACTCTCTCATTCTCTCTATATTCTTTCTTGTGTAATGCTCTGCTGTGCCACATGTTTGGACTCTGGTTTTTCTAGTAGTCCAGATTTTTTGTGTGGGTTCTTCAAGAACCAACTCATGGAGCTCCGGAGGTTTGACTCGGATCCGAACATGGATCCGTTTGGTATGTTGTTTTTCTCCCTCTCATTTAATTAAGTTCTCCGTCAGTTTCTATTCATATAATAATGAGCATGAAAGTCCTCGCATTGCAAATTTTCTCAGCACAAAGCCACAAATTCATCTAATGTAACAAGACTTAAAAAAAGTTAGCATTTTTTTACAAAATTCAGAAATAAAAGACAAATGATAAAACTGTGGTGAAATATATGCAATTGATCTTCCTTGATTGTTCTTCCCCTGTTACCAGTTTCAACGGAGCACTCAAATCTCCCATTCCCCTGTTACTAATTTCTTCCCCAATTTTATAATCTTATTTCTTAATTTTTCAATTATTTCCCCATGGAGAGTCCAGATCTGAACTCTAAAAAATTGGCCATCAGGGTGGGGTGGGGTTGGGACGTCTGGGAATTGAACAAGGAAGGGGCGGGTCATGAAAAGGGGGAGATGTTGATGTGGCATGCCAACTCAGCATAATGGGTCTAACAAGGATGTTGAAGTGGCATGCCACATAAGACGTTTGATTGATATAATGATCAAACTTAACACTAGATAAAAGTGGGCTGACATTGGTACATTTTGCAAACTTTCAAGGCAAAATTGATCCTAAAATAACTTCCGGGTATCCAGCAATCCTCAGTGGAAACTTCCGGGGAAAAAATGACCTTTATCCCAAGAAGAAATTGAAGCAGAGAGGTATCAATCCTGTTACCCACAAACCGCTCTCTAAGGTTCAAAACGGAGATGACTAAAACAAATCTATTTAAGTAGTGCATATGATGACAATGTACTCCTCTGGTTCAGCCATGAAGATGGACATCCAAGTCTCGTTACCCCTTCTTGTTTTCAGATCCCCAAGTTGACCGCTTCCCATGGAGAAGACGATGAGCAGACTCTTGTGGTCTTGTGTTGCATTTTAAGCCTAGATTTAGGAGTTTTGCTTTAAAAATATATAAAAAATTACATATTAATCATCTGCCATGTCCTATGTGAAAGTTTTATTTTAAAAATGCTTGTCGCAAAATTCGTTTACAGCCGTTTGCCCTCAGTTGCATTTGGGTGAAATTGCACATAAAAAAAGTATTGGGCACCTAAGAAACAGATCAGAATATTTTTAAACGTCTTTTTACTAAGGCAAGTCATGACGAGTTTGGCTAATCATTTTGATATTTTCTGACAATTTCTTCCACGGTAAGCACCTAAACTTCTAATCATAAAGCCATTTTCAAACATTGTTTTACAAGGAAAAAAAAATTGTGAAACACAGTGAATAACTTGTGTCGATCTCCAGAAATATTAACAGGCACAATGTTATAAGATAAATTATCCACATGCCATTGTTTGATGGAGAGTAGAGGGATACATCGTTTCAATATTGATTAAAAAAACAGAGAAAGTGCAGATAGCATTTAGAGAGACTATTTATTTTCCCCTCTAATGTAATAACAGGCGAAACAAAACCATTTAAATTGTGAAGCCTCCATCTGCATATATTATTTGTCCAGTGATATATGAAGCAGCAGGAAGGCAAAGAAAAGCAACTAGCGCTGAAATCTCTTTAGGCTCTCCTATGCGACTGATAGGAAGTTGAGATAATATACTATTCACTGCGGTTGGATCATCATTCTGTAAGAAGATAAGATATTATGCCTCACTCAGTAAAATGTTTTTTATAGGGAAATGAAAAGGATGAAGACAGGACTAAAATGCTTATAATAAGATTAAGAGCAGTTATATATAGCAGTGGGCAAGAATTCATATGACAAGTAAGAACCTATGAACATATTGACAATTAAAACAATTTGATTATGAGATTTCTAGATGTTTTGTGTGTGTTACTCGATAAAGATTTTCTTTTTTGGAATTAGTTGTTGATTCACTATTGTCAGCAAAAGGGTGGTTATCTCTTTACACAAGAGCAAACTTACTATATTTAAAACCTTTGATGATGAAATCTGAGACATAGTAGAGATTACTTTAACTTATATTGGAGCTCTAAATGACCTTTAGGGGATTGAAAGTAACTTGCAGAGAGAAAATAGAAAACTACCCAGGCTCTGTTAAGTGAAACCTAAAACATCTAAGCCATCTCATGAATTTAAGGAGTTACCATGCTTTACCTTCTCCCCCTATCTCTCACTGGTGAAAACCAACCAATTTAGATACTGAGGATTACGACCTACCTCAAAGCATTTGATTTGTGGGAAGCATTGGACATAGGTGGACTGTTAACACCCCTGTCATCAAGCCCTAATTTAGCCTATTGTGTCTCATGGTGATGATTGTGCTAAGTAATACTCTCTCCGTGACATATTAACCTAATTTAATTAGATTAAGGATATCAATTAGGTTAATTAACATCACATTATATTACTAAGACACCATAACCTCCTACCTTTATTCACACCCTCCATTTCTTGATTGTTTATTAGTGAAGAGTATCAATAGAAATAATATGGAGAAATGTTAGAAAAATTTAAAAAGAGGTCTTATATTTAAGAACAAACTCATCTCCCCAAATAAATCATATATTTAGGAACGAGAGTATAAGGCTTTGGTAGCCTCATCTTCCATTCATCTTTAGCCACCAGTGTTTTGAGAAGGATCATGAGCTTTCAGACAAAATACTGGTTCAGCACCAACTTAAAGATAAGCTAATTGCAATGAACAACAACAACACATACAGACACTAAAATTCTCAACTAGGGAAGGAGTTTGAGATCTTCAAAAAGAGGTACATTGAGGTAGTCAAAGAATATCAAGACAGGCTCACTGAATTGTAAATGAGATTAGATTAGGCTACTTGGTGAATATAGTGAATTGTTGAGTTGAGAAGTGTAAGGCTAAGATACCTTCTTTGAAATAATAAAAACAAATAAGCATTGAGGAAGCTTGCAATCAAGAAAGACAAGAAGCAATTATTCTCTTTAAATTTTTGTTATCTGGGGGGGAGGGGATCCACCTCTTGCCCTCATTGTAAGATGAAATGCAATTATGAAACATTGCATTGATTTAAAAGAAAAAAAGACGCAATGTAAAGCAACTGTGAGAGACATTAGATATGGCAGCAGCATCATGCAGAAACTTCAGCTTTCTTTCAGTCTATTTTCAAAAGTGGCAAAGGAGCAACGAACAGGGATTTCACATATAGCAACATACCACAATAGCCTCCAGAAGTGGGGTCATTATAGTTCCAGGTGCTACTGCATTTACACGAATATTATCTTTTGCCCATTCCAATGCCAGATTCCTTGTGACTTGATTCATAGCTCCTGAATATAATTATGCAGATAATTCATCAATTACATTGGCATTGTGCTAGAACCCTATTTAATGACCAAATTTATAAAAGAAAAAATAGGAACTTGCAAGCAAAAGGGAAAGATGCTTTCTGAGATATAAAAGTTGCCCTTGAGAGTACCCACTGTTTTGGAGAAATATGCTGATTGATAAAGTATATTACAGGTATGCAGACCTGATTTTGCAAAAGGTATTTTGGGGACTGTATTGACTGCTGTTTGACTTATATCAGTCGCTAGGCTTTTGGGAGGGGGGTTATGGCATTTTTTGTAAGAGAATTTGTGAGGAGGGTGCTGACTTACGAAAACCAAGTCCTTGTTTATGTGATTTGCGGATTGTGATATTTTCTTTCTCCCACTGAAAGAGAAGTTTTTTTTCACTATCAATAAGAATCAAAGTATTTCTCTTCTGATTCTGTGTTGGGTCATAACACACAGACTCGACTGCAAAATCTTGACATACTACATTATCAAAGCTGATGACTCAAGAGGAAAGTAAATTGAATACCTTTAACTCATGCATTCATCTATTAAAAGGAATGTGACTGTGCGTGATGTTCACCACTCAACAGAAATATACCTTTAGATGCTGCGTAGACTGAAACCTGAGGTACAGCTTTGGAACCTCCAACAGAGGAGATATTGACTATAGTACCGTTTCCTGAAGCTTTTAGAAGTGGGTGTGCGAGTTGGCTCAAATGGAAAGCAGACTCAAAATTAGTTTTCATTATCGTTGATATAACTTCAGCAGTATAATCTGTTGCATCGTTAAGTATATTTGTCCCAGCATTGTTTATCTAAGCAAAGAAAGGTATGAAGTAAGCTGAAACATGAAAATTTCACAAAGGAAATATGGCATTCATTAACCATTGATTGCACACAATGCTACTACAAGCTAGTTTGGTAGAATTGGATTTCATGAAGTTCCTAGTATCCTATCCAATCTAGTCAGGGAAAGCTCATTCATCCATTTTAATCGCAAAGCTGTCACCCCACATCATTAATTGCAAGTTGCAAAATTAAAGTCATCTTACTTAGTGCAACAAATGAGATGAAGCAATTATATCCATCATATCATTAATGGATAGTCAACATCTTCCTGACCTGGTCAGACTATTTACTCACTGCACCAAGCCAATTCATTTTGACATGTATCTACTTATTATATGCATCCGGATGGTTGTGTACTCATATCCAACATGCAATATAACCTGAAAATATGTGCCTATGCGTTTTATAAATTTACATTGGAATATTAACCTACAGATACTTCTAGAAAATAATTGAAGATGTTTTAAAAAAGTTGACATGGGTAACTATTTTTTTGTCTCGTATTCCTCAAAAATAACTTGATTTTGAGACAGAATCTTACCAGGATGTTGAGCTTTCCATGAAAGACTGAGGCAACAGTTTCCATTAAGTTTTCCCGTTGATCATGAAATTGAACATCACAAACTGATCCAGTTACAAGAAATCCTCTGCTTTTCCACTCTTTCACACATTTATCAATGTCTTCTTGTTTACGCGAACATATATGCACAGCTGCACCAAATTCTGCTAATTCTTCTGTTATGGCATTACTAATTCAACACCGATAAACTTGAATCAATAGCAGGAAGAAAACTGACATGAATTTTTTATTTTTTCAGAGGAAAAAAAAGACAAAACACACACATATGAGAATATAACTTTATATATTATCCATGGAGTTTTGGTCATATTTCATCCAAAACTCTTAATTGTTTATCATTTCGAACAAGTATTGCGTCCCTCACTTAAACAATAGAGATATAAAGCAGAGACATTGGACAAGACAAAACCGAGACCTCTTGTACTGAATGAAAGTTGAATGTGAGAACATGGTCATGCATGGTTTAGTTAATGGATTATGAAAAAAAAAAAATGAATAATCACAAACCCTATGCCTTTGGTAGCTCCAGTAACAAGAGCAGTCATTCCAGTGAGCGACCACCTTCTGTCTTTAATGATGACCTTCTTCGCTTCACCTTCATTCATTTTTGTTGGTGTGATTAATTTTTACTATCCCTCGAAAGCAAGTTCCTCAAACTTCACTCCCTTAATCACAAGCATCGAATTTTGTTCTTAATAAGTACAATAAGAGAATAAGAGATGTGTGGTTACAAATGCTTGCTTTTGGATTTGATGAAAAATCTGACAAGTAAATCTGACAAGTAGAACGCCACATTTCTCAGATCTGGACATGGACGTCACGACACAGGAACAAGCTCTTCAAAACTGATGTTAATGAGACTTTATTTCTATCAGCCGAGGAAGTTTTACAATGAAAGTGAAGTAAAGAACACATACTTGGTCTAATGCTCCTCCAAGTCTTGAGAAGTTATAGGGGAAATACTAGGGAAGTTATGGACGCCAAAATTTGAGTAGATCGTTCTTCAGATGCCTTGAAAAGGCGCTGATTACCACTTAATATATAAAAATAATGAAATCGAAGTACAAATAGATTTTCAAATTGGTTAAAATAAGTTGGACTACTATATAGATTAAATCAAATAGAGTAGAGAGCGAGCTAAACGCTAAGTTCTTACACGGGTAGGGTTTCTAACATAATTATTTTTTCTCCTCATCCCTCATCATCACATCACCACCGATTGATTGAAAAAATGATGAGGAGAGAATACTATCTCGTTCTGGCACCCTCGTCCGTTAGTTAAGTTGGCGAAAATGTTTGACATTCGACCATCTTGATGAGTATTCGATTCCTGGGGAGTACCACTCAATTGTGGTTCCAGTCGCGACACTTGAGAAGGTATCTCTACAGTCAAATGAAGTTGCACGAAACCTACCTGAATATACAGAAGAAATGGCTTGTTTGTCAAACTCCAAAGCTCATAAGAACATGCCCCAGTTGATCATGAGTTATGAGTCATGATGGTCTGGAATTGTGGGTGAGCATCCTAAACTCGTTTTCCCAAATTTATGTATTTTTTTTTAAAAAAAAAAACTAAGATAAGTTCTTGTATCAAATGAATCTATACCCTGCATAAATTAAAAACAATGAGGAAAGAACCAAGAAGCTCGCTTCTCTTCTTGCACCAAATAACTCCATAGCCTCACTTAATAGTTAATGCTCTAACATGGAAAAATTACATAGTTATAAGTATTAAATGTTTAAAAAATTATATAAAATTAAAAACTAAATCATTTTGGCTCATAAGATACCAGCATATTACTACCTCTCCAATCATTGAACCTAACGTCACCGCATTTCCTTCGTCCATAGTCTGCCAAAAGGAAGGTCATGAAACTGAATCCAAAAAGGCGATTTGTTAAAATCAAAGATAAATCCATGATTCTCCACCTCCGTAATCTCTAGATCCTCCTTCTTAGGTAGATTCCATCCCTTCCTTATCATCTGCATCATGACATTCTTGTTCACACTTTCTTCTGAGTAATCAGCTTACCTACTAACGCTCCTCCAATATTTCTCCTTCTGATCCTTTGTTTTCCAGATCAGATTTGCCTTCAATACACCACCATTTCCTCGATCAGAACTTCCTTCTTCGCTCGCCTTCATCATTCTCCTCACAACACTTTCAATCTCCAATCCTTACACACACCTATACAATCGCAATGAACAATCGTATAGATCACTCTTTCTTCCTCCATCGCAGTGTGCGGCGGAGATTGCTCAGAATCAACGGAGAAACGGCCGTAACCGCTGTAACCACCTCTCACTCCAGAGAGAGAGAAACCGCTACATGTAAAGATTTCACTGCTTTAAAATATTCAGTTGATTTTTTTGGAAAAATTAAGGATGTAAAATACACCACTTTAAATTGTTTATATTTTATCTTTTTTCTTCAAAACTAAGTTATTTTATTTATAAATTATCATATAATCTAATTACATGTCACATATATTAAAATTATTTAGGGGTTTAATTTGTTTCTTTAATCTCCAAAAAAAAAATATTCAACTAACTCTTATAATTATAATTATAATTAAGATTGGAGCTAGTATGCTTTATGAAGAATGAATGGTTGAAGCAGTTCTAAATGGTTTGAAGCCGAAAGTGTACGCAGAGCTGTAGATGTAGATGGCTGAAGTAAATTAATTAATATAAATATAAAAATACGCATTTCAATTTGTGTTTTTATCAATTTAAAAGAAACACGAACAATTATGTTACAATAAATCTGACGAAAAAAATTAAAATTGCATAATTGAATATGGTAATCAAAATTAATAAGTTTTGTAACATGTTAGCAAGTTTGCACTCCAGAAGAATATGATATACCTGTTTGGAGTCACATTCCATCTCGAGATTTCTCTACTAGATCGGCACGTAATAGTCAAAGGCCGGTGGGGTGGAATGCTAATATGGAAGCTTCATGTGCCCCAAAGGTGTAAAATGTTCCTGTGGCTAACTTGTCGGGGAGAGACTATTGACGAATCAAGCTTGCATATCCAGAGGCATGTCTTCGACGATGGATTGTGCATGCTGTTGCGATGGAGTAACGGAGGGAGTTCTTCACGTTCTGCGAGATTGTTATAAAGCCACTGAGGTATGGATGCGATTACTTTCAAGCTCTCACTGGTCATTTTTCTTTAACAAATAAAACGTGGAGCAGTGGGTTGAATGGAGTATATTGGGTAGATTTGAAGTTGATGGCTTCACCCATTATTTTTTACCAATTGTGGTTGGCTAGAAATAACCGAGTCCTTTATGAGCTTTATGTCATATAAAAAATATTTAAATAATTACTACATATAATGAGGTTCTTTTAGTCAATAACAAAATTAAAAGTTAAATTTAATTGTCAACTCAGAGAGTTAGGCGGATGAAAATAGAATCTCAAATGAATAAATACGTGTGTAATATACATTTTCATTTCAAGAAAGTTTTATTTTCATCATTTTCAAAATACAAATTACTAAAATTTAGATAAAACATATGGGTGAGTGGTGTATTTCATTAAAATAACAACATACATTTGATTAAAAATTGGATAATGAAGTATGTTAACAGTCCGTTTTCTACTATTTTCGTTAGAAAAATGGATTGATGGATTGGTATTTTAATGCAAGAAATTACTTGGGTTAATTTCCATATATCAAAGTTTCCCAATGACACAGTCATGTGTCTTGTTCTTAAAAAATTATCATTTAGCTATAAACTAGCCTAATCTCCCGCACATTGCGCGGGGATGTAATTTTACAATCAACAACAGAAAAAATATGATTAACTGGTGTATTGTTTGTTAATGTCAGGAAAACATGATAAGAAACGATGAGTGTGAATTGATATCAATGTGGACAACCGGTTTTTTTATATGTGTGTAGATGAAACATTTATTTTTCCACTTTAGACAAATTATTTTTTTGGTTTAGACAAATTAGGTATTTAATATGATGAAAGTTAAATTAGTGACTAAAATGTGCTTTATTATAGATCTTAATTAAAAAAAGCATGTTTTTAGAATATTCTTAACCAAGTTAATGTTTGGACCTAAGTATATATTTTAAAATTATACGCGAAATCTATGTCATTAAAGCAAAATGCAAAGGATGTCAGAGTATGTTATTCTAAACATAATATTTATAGACATCCAAATGTGTGGAATAGCATGACTATAGGAATCAAAACACACATTGCAAAATATTAAAACCTTGTCAAGTAATACAGATTTAATCATCCACAATGATATTAAACAAAGCTACCAAGATCCACATATATATGGACAAAAGTAGTATGGTTGTGACAGACAAATTCCTCGTAAGTTGAGCATTCTATGTTAAGTGGATTCTGAACAATATATTAGAAATCCCTCATAAGTAACAACTTCTGGTTTCAGAGACGCAAACTCATTAGCAAGCATTGTTCATGCCAAAATTTGAACAATCTGGGCATTATTTGTTGAAATATTGGTGATGTATGCATTATTTGTTTACTTTGATACCCAGCTAGTAATCCAATTTGATGTCCAAACTCGATGTATTATAAAAAAGTAGGACCAATTATATTTTTTTCATAAATTATGATATATTCAATTTTCTGTAAAATATTAAAACCTTGTTTCACTTTTTTCTTCGAAGAAAAATAAGCTTCTTCAGTTTTATGTTCTAAGTACCCTAATCCATCGATGTTTTATTTGTATCATTTTCATCCTTTTATTCGATAAAATCAATAATTGCATTAAATATAGTGGAAATTGGAAAGAAATCTCTATTTGACATATTAATGTGATAAATTAAAAAGAATACAACTACCAAGGCAACCTATCTACGAAAACGGTATAAATAAATGAAAAAATAAGGCCACAACACAATAAACTCAACTTCTAATGATGGCGTGAATGTGGGATGGGGGAATTGAAAGGAAATCAAACTTACAAAATGATGATAGTTGATATGAAATTGCATATAATTTAAATCTGAACATCACGAATTGCATTGCATGTACTTATACATTTTTGCTCCTTGTGTAAGAGTGCACGGATTTTCTTTCATTATTTATACCTCCAACTACCACACCCCAGTAAAACCTTTAATGTTTTTGAGACAAAAATACAGCTTCGCCACATGGTTTCCCTCTTCACACTAAAAGTCTAAAACTTGCACTTTGCTTTTAGCTTTATTAATTCCGCATATATTTCATACTTATATATGAAATAAGATATATAAATTAGAAGATAAATAATACTTTAAGTATGAAAAAGAAGTCAACTTGAATAAATTTTGTATGAAGACAAAAAGAAAGTGAAGGGGGATGGGGTTTAGGCGTGAGAGACGGGAGTAGCTGACTGAGGAGATGGGACACATTTTTTAAAAATGCAGATAAATTGGGACACATTTGCTGACAATGTCACTCTTATATGAGCAAGTCGGTAGTACATGGTAGAGGTAATATGGTTCATGACGGTAAAAGTTAAAAAGCAATGACAATTAGTATATTATATTACAGTTACATCTCTGCAACAAAAGAACTGCATTAATGAACAAAAAGACAAATAAATCTAGAAATGGATTACGCTATAGATGACAAATATGCATTCAAAATCTTGTAAATTATGAGATTGATGGCAAAATGGTGAAATACTATTCAAGAGAATAGAAAATAGTTTCTAGAAAATTAAATACTAAAAAATTTACTTTATTCACACAGTAATATTTGCGGTCAAAGCTCGTACATTCTCTCCTTGGGTAGCTTCCATTTTCCATTACCATTTTGGCCACCACATTATAGGAAAGAGCCGGGCAAGACGAAGAATTAAGACACTGTGAAGTCATCAACTACAAGGAATTGGAATTTGTGGTCGAATAAAGAAGTACCTATGGTTTCACAGACGATACATAACAGGCTTATGTGGCAGCCTTTTATTTTTGTATTAGATTAATAATTTAATTTTTAATACTTAAATTGGATATGGATACTTGATATTGAATAAAAGTCGGATTAGGTCATGTGATTTATGTTTGGCTTGGTAGTGTTAGTAGTGGTATTCACGGGACGGGAAGGGACCGGGACGACCCCGTCCCGAAGAAAAGTGTTCGGGACAGGGTTCCCTTCCCGTCCCGAACTTGTTGTGGTCTCGATCGGGACGGGACGGGATCGGGACGGGACAGGCCTTGTCCCGAAATTTTTTCCTATTTAAAAAAATTGACCCAAAAATCTTTTTTTTTTACAGAGCAACACACTTTGTGGATCATTTTATAGCATAATTAAATCTCCTCCAGTGCCATGAGCACTCCATATCAATACATAATAAACCAAAAACATAATAATTAGAGCAAAAAAAGTAGTAACAACTACACATTTAAATAGAGTTTGAAAAAAACTTCAAATGTGATGTGTTACACATAGAGCATAGTGGTAGCGGACAAGAAATTTGAGATCAATGAATGGTTGGAATTTAATTTAGAAGTTAGAGTTATATATATATATTTTAAAAAAGTCATATATATTCACACATGAGACATATGACCAATGTATTTTTTTTTAATAAAATATGAACATACATATATATATATTCGGGACGGGACAGGATCGGGACGACCCCGTCCCGAGTCCCGTCCCGTCCTGAAGCTGCATTCTGTCTTGTCCCGAAAATTTTCGGGGCGGGATTGTCCCATTCCGAAATAGCCGGGACGGATCGGGACGAGACAATGTTGAACAGCCCTAAGTGTTAGATTTCATTTTTCTCAAATTAAAATTTGTTTAAATGATTATTTTGAAAAACAAATTTACATGGAAAAATGACTGAAAAAGATACCATAAAAATAACAACATTATTAGTTATTTCAAAGTCCATTTATAACTTTAATACCTTAAAAATAAAAATTAAATGTTCGCTTTGTTTATATCATCAGTAAAATATCTTATTGTGTCTTGGACATAAAAATAAGAATAAAATATTTAGTCTTGGACGAAAATCAATCTTATTGTATCAGGTAATAATTCATTACATCAATCTTCTTACAGCTTAATTACAAGTATGGTTTTCAGTAGACAAAAATATGACATAGTCCCAATAAAGAAAACTATTGAGGCATAATATGTACATGGAGCTGCGTACTCTTTCTTGTGTCGACTTCAAAAGAGTTAACTGTAATGTATATTGCAAGTTAAGAAAAAACAGCCAACGTTAGTATTATCCAAAAACAAAAAGAAATCTACAACCACTAATATGACTAGCCTCAAACCTAAAGTAATATTGTGACCAAAAAAAATCTAAAGGAATACTCTCTCCGGTCTTAATTATAAGGTCACTTTGACTTTTATTAAAAAAAATTAAGGATACAAAATTAATCATTTTAAATTGTCTATAGTAATCTTTTTTCCTCAAAACTACTCTATTCTACTTATAAACTAACCTATAATCTAATTACATGTGATATATGTTATAATTTAGTGATCTAATTTGCTTCCTTAATTTCCACAAAAAAGTCAAAATGATCTTATATTTAGGACCGGAGGGAGTACATAATAAAGTTTATTACTGATTGATTTCAGCCTAAAGTAGGTCCAAAACAATATATTGAATCTCCATTAGCATTTTACTGTTTGCATAAGATTAATGGTGACCCTAAATTCTGAAGTTTGCATTTAAGTTTTTATAGTGATTGTAAAGTCCAAAAAAATTCTAGTATAATTTTCTATGAATAGAAAATCCCTTTACACATTTTGAATAAGTCTCCTTGGTAAATAAGTCTCCTTGGCACAACCCATATGGTTCAATTCATATTCATACAAAGTTACAAACTGCTTCATATTTTAGAAGTCTCCATATTTTGAGGAAAATATGCCCTAAACCTAAACCCTAGTCTTTATAGAGGAGGAACACTGGACTTTCATCCACCGGAACTCTCATCAGTACAGTAACCAAAAGTTCAAAGAGAAGTCCAATTAGTACTGGAATGACGAATATTTGGAGGAAAATACAAAATGCAAGCACTGATCATTATGTTGGCACAAACCTAAGCAAAAGCAATGGAAAGTAAAGTTGTAGTAGAAACCCAAACCAGAATCCTTCTTACCCTTAATAACAATCGCACACCACTTGGAAATTTTGCCAAATAAAATTGAAACCCTCCACTTTTGAGTTCCAAAAGGGACAAATTAAAGAGGGAAATTCAAACAAATGAGGGAGCAGAGAACGTGATTCTGAACTACAGACAAAACACATGCACTATCTATTACTAACGTACGGATTTCTGCAGAAAGATAGCACATGAGAAAAATGGCAGCAATGTTTGTTGTTTGAAATGAAGATGGAAACTAAAAATTCACTCAAAAAAAAAAAAGATGGAAACTGAAAATATCAACCTGCAACAACAGAAGACAAAGACAACAAATGAAAAGATAAAAGGGGAAATAATGTAAAAAGACTGTGTCTCTTGAGTACAGACCTGTACAAAAAGCACGGTTACACTAAAACAAATGCAAGCACAAGAACAATCATAAGGTAATAAAAACAGAAGGACCGCAGCTTATTTGAGCATCATTCACATTCCAGATTCTTAGCTGCGGTATGTGAAAGGATTATTAAGAAGATGAAAAGAAAATAATATAAGCTTAGATCTTTCAGAATTCCAGATTGATTCCACTACACATGCATGTATGATTTTCTCATTTAAGGGTGATAAATAAAAAGAAAAACGCATTTATAGAGAGGGAAAGAAAGATGTTATATTTTATAGTGAATGAGTTACGTAAGCACAATGAAAGTCATCATCTTGGAGAGAAGTAGAGATACAGGTGGTTGGGTTTCTTATGTCTATTTGCTACACGATAGAGGTGAAGAGGAGCATGCAGAAAAAGTGCTCTGTGTGGAATGGAAAGAAATTGAAAATCATTCTCATATATAGAAAAGTATTTCTGAACAAAAACAAAAGAAACACGATGGAGAGATTGGAGTTGTCCACAAAAAAGAACAAATTAAACAGGGAGAAGTTCAATTTCAAATTCAAATAGAGGGAGGAAAGGAGCAGATGCTGAGCAACTGACAACACAGTAACACACTTACACTCCTCCATTACTAATGTACGGAAGATTGAATAAGGAGAAGTAAAATAAAGATGAAGTGAAACAATCGCACACCACTTGGAAATTTTGCCAAATAAAATTGAAACCCTCCTCTTCTAAATTTGTTCAATTGAGAATCTAGCTCCAGCAAAAAACAAAAACGATGCCCACACCCTCAAAAATTGGGGAGGAAGGAAAGAAATCGAAAAAAAAAAAAAAACATATCTATTTGGTTTGCATTGAAATTAAGGGCATGTGAGAAGAGCCAATATCAAAAATGAATTCTTCAGACCTCTATGAATATAAAGTGCGCATAACAGGTTAGATAAATGGGAAAAGATATATTTAAAAAATAAAAATGATTGAGAAATTCATATTATGCAGTCTCACAACACAAAGACAAATAACAAATGAGTAATTCATATGACAATACTTGTATTCCATTTTCCCTGTTGTTGTATCCAAAATAACCCAACGCTCATTCCATTTCCTTGACTATAGACACAAAAATGATTTGAATGAGCCGGCAAACAATACAGAAGTAAACAATTTAGCATTATCTGAAAATGCTAGCAAGCAAAAAGGAAAAAAAACTTAAACATAATGGGTCTTTGTTATTATGCATTTTCAGAAAAGGAAGGCGCCACTGTTCACTCATCCTCATCAGTCATCACGCTTAGATAGGAAAATATGAAATCAGTTTTCCAAAGAGGGGGAGAGCGACTCCCACACTGAAGAGAGAGCGGCTGCAACTGGAGTCCATCTTCAGGATGAAAATATGATTTTCTCTATGCAATTTATTTTCTTTGCGTTTTTCTTTCTTTTCTCCCTTCCGGTTCCTTTCCTCATCCTCCACTTGGATGTCATCATGCTGCCTGAAAAAGGTCCAATAATAAAACCCTTAAGATGGGTATTTTGTGTTGTACGGTATCTTCCGCTTCCTGTAAATAAGAAAGAGAAGACAGGGAAAAATCAAATACCTTTGCAATCTGAAGAAAAAATCATTAGCTTCTTCTCCTTGGACTTCCTACCGCTTCCCATCAAGGCTTTCTTCACAGCTTGGACAGGATTTGCTTCGATTCAGGGTTAAAGATTTTGAACAAAATTTTCTATCCAAGTCGAACGCAATTATTCATCGGCTCCAAAGTCCGCAACAAAATTTGATCTCCATGTTTCTCTCTCTCTCAAAGCTTTGATGGAAAAGTATATCTGAATAAAAAACAAACATGAGGGAGACTCTGGATCTGTCCACAAATAAGGACAGATTAAACATGGGGAAATTCAAATAGAGGAGGGAAGAAAGAACCCGATTCTGAGCAACAGATAACACACCTGCGGTCCACCATTATTAACGTACGGAAGATTGAATAAGCAGAAGTAATAAAGATAAGTGAGATAACCTAGCCGAATAAGCCGATGCAAGGAACCCTAGCTGTCACTGTTCCCGGTAACAGTGAAAATGAGTCTGGAGCTGTTCACTCGGCTCGGCTTATTCTCTTTTAAGGGTGATATTGATACACAAAATAAGACGCACGGTCATGTGTAACTGGAAAAGTTAACAACATAACATATATAAGAACTTGATTGATGTATGTATAGCCCTTTAAAATACATACTTTCTCATGCTAATTGTTTTTAAAAAGATACTCCCTCCGGTCCTAAATATAAGACCACTTTGACTTTTTTTGTGGAAGTTAAGGAAGCAAATTAGACCACTAAATTATAACATATGTCATATGTAATTAGATTATATGTTAGTTTATAAGTAGAATAGAGTAGTTTTAAGGAAAAAAGATAACTATAGATAATTTAAAGTGATTAATTTTGCATCCTAAATTTTTTTTAAAAAAGTCAAAGTGGTCTTATAATTAGGACCGGAGGGAGTATAATATGAAAACATATATTTGGTTATTTAACTTTACATTAGTCTCATTTAACCGTAGACAACTTAGAATTTTTTTGAGACATTGTAATTATATAAAGCATGTTTTTAATCATTTTTATTATTTTAAAATTAAAATGAAATTGCAAATACCTTCAAAGATGTAGAGAGCAAAACAAACACTCATTCAGGTTATAGAGCATGTTTATCTTAATTTTTAATATTTAATTACAAAAAAATTTTATTTTTTAAAATCAAAATAAACTTGTAAATCAATGTGTTTATTTTAATATTAGTCCTTTTAATACAATGTTTTATAGTCTAAAGTAAAAATAAACATGCCAATCAAAAAGTTTACTGCAGTCGTAATATTGATTCGCTTATTTATTGTAAGAGAGATTCTTGTAAAAATCTTTGCCGTCTCATTTGTAGTAGGCCCAATCCAATAATTAATGAATTTCCATCTCATTTAAATCGTATGTAATCGCCACAACAACTTTGATTCTTTAAGCATTTTATTCCATTTGGTAATAACTCCATTGTAAAAATGAAATTTGACTTGTAAGTTATTATTTGTTAGACCACAAGATATTAAATCTGTGTAACTGCACATACTAATTCCTTACTCCCTAATCCTATGTGCTACCCCAAGTCTTTATTCCTGATTATTTTACAAGGTATTGATTAGTTTTAAAATGACAAATAATTTTCATATATGATCATAGTCATAGGACGTCCAAGTGACTTGTATATAGAAAGAATATCTATTTGAAGGTATGTCTAAATTTTCCAACATTCCAACTACACAAATAAAAACTTAGATATATATTATGGGCATTTTCCATACCCATATTGTCTTAAAAGTTTTAGCTTTGATTTAGCTTTTAGATAATACCTTTTAAAAAAAATATTATAAACTACTTCCTCCAGTCCTAAATATAAGACCACTTTAACTTTTTTTTGGAAGCTAAGGAAGCAAATTAAACCACTAAATTATAACAAATGTGACATATAATTAGATTATAGGTTAATTTATAGTAGAATAAATTTGTTTTACGGAAAAAAGATAATTTAAATTGAATACTTTTCCATCCTTAATTTAAAGTAATTAATTTTCCATCCTTAAATTTTTCAAAAAAAAGTCTATTCTATTATAATTAAGACCGGATTGAGTATTTTAGACAATAAATTTTAGAGAATAGCATTTAAGAATGAAGAAAAACTATTTTAAAAAAGTTAAGTGATTGGGCGGGTTAACCAATACAGAGAGATAAAAGCTATTTTGAAAAATTACTTTTTTGAGACCTATGTCCAAACCTAGCTTTTGAAACCTAGGTTTGGGATTTAATCTAGGTTTAAAAATCAGTGCCAAACACGCACTTAGCTCTTTCTTTTAATGGACAACTGCCCCATACAGTTAGCGGCTGAATTAATCACTTGTATTGGTTTAATTAATCAAAAACCAATTCGTATCAAGCCCTTGAGAATAATTTGATAAAATCATAGTCATCACTTAATCTTTGGACCAAATCCTGATTTTGCCTGAAAATTTGAAGCATGCCCTAATTGGGCATCCTTGGACCAAATCATTCATAAAGTATGGAAACCGATTCGTTTATTTGTTGTGTCAATCTAATATAAAACAAAGGTAATAACCTAATAAAAGGAACAGAAAGGTCCAGCTATTGCAACAAACGATGATCAAATATTTCCTATGTTCACCATAAGATTAAAATTAAAAATAAGACATTGAATCTTCATGTTGTTACGAGGAACCGAGGCTTAATGTATGGGAAGGCAGAGTTTCATAAAATTGGTCAAGTACTTGGTGTAGTATTTTGTGCAAGATCATAGAATACCTTAACCAATAGAATGTGAACAAGACATACTTTACCAGTGTCACAACATCACACATCAAAAGCTTCTACATAATAAGACTAACAGAACGAATTATGAGCAAGATAATAGAAAAAATTAACATGATGCAAAAAAAAAAAAAAAACTGGCTTCACCAAGCAAAAGGACTTCAGGACAGCACCCTGCAGTGCAGAAAACAAAAATAGACAGGCAACTAAAACAATTGATCAGTTTAGTCAGTTCAGTGCACAAACACTAGGGGTCCCAAGAAAACCTAAGAATTATCTAGAAGCACAATGGACATCCTAATAGAGACCATCTACTTCTAATAAGCATGAGAACCTAGAATCTAGAAATCTAACCAAAAGAAATGTTGACTAGAACAATCAATGTAACCTGAAATAGCTAAATTCAGAAATAATGCCTTATCAGCATAAAAACAGGTAGAGATATTAACTAAAGTCCTAGCAGCCCCAGAAGTGCTCCCAATCAATAACAGATACATTTTGGGAAACACAGATAGGATATTTGAATTCTCGATCCTCCAGCAACGTATTCCAGTGCCTTTAAGACCAGAAACATCATTCAGAAAGGATCAAGGACCCACAACTTCACACCGAGTAAACTACCCACCCGGAGTATACAAACAGATGCAGACACAGACAAAGTCCTCTTACGTCCTTGCATATGAGGAAGGAATTCTCCTAATTTTTCATGCTCTGGGTAATGGGGCAAGAATATTGGGTAACAAATTATAAACCTGGTTCATGAAGTTCCCAACTTCAACATTCTCGAGACACATTCAGATGCAATTCAATCCCTTTCATGCTCCTATACAACCTCCTCAATCTTGCATTATCCAATTATATTGCAGTGTTTATGCAAGTCGTGAGCAACCAAGTACTTCAGAATTATTGCTTAACTACAAATGATAATTAAAGGGGAAAGGAAACTAAGTAAAATACTCTTGAGATTAGTTAAATGCTTCTTTAGCTTCAGCACATTCTCTGCCGAGGCAAAAATCTTAGAATGTTAAAAATAATTCCAGCAACTTAAACAGTGCATCAAGCTTTTTCTGATACACCAATCGAATAAGTGTTCCAATGAATTAATCTGACTTCAGTCATTGCTCAAATAGCGCTCTTAATATTACCAGTGGTAGCTCTAAAATGTGCTGGTTAGTTCACTTCTGTTCATGATCATCACACGAAATAAATGATCCAATAAAAACTAAACAGCTCTTATTGTGATGTAAACTGTGAGCCAACTTTAAGATGGATTTTGAAAGATGTAAAAAGTCCACAATCCTTAACCAGATAATATAACAACTCCAGTTTGCATCTCTGTCCGAAGGAATAGATGATGTCGCAGTAGTCTTATAGTTATCCACCCATATGGAATTCTTTATAGATAAAAGCAGGTTCAAGTTACACAAGTCGCATACTGAGAACTTTTCATCTCTAAACAACCAAGTCCTTACATCACAATTAAGAACTGACTGACAAATAAATCCTATCCAGAGAAGAACCAGGATAGTTTGAACTGATATTCCCAAGAGGCTATTAATTAGCCAAGTTCCTTTGTCTCCATACAGTAGGCACCATATTATGCATACGCTTCATAAGTCAAGATCCTAAAGCAGCCACTTTATTATATCATATCTGTTCATAGACAAATTCACTAGTGACCATAGTGCACAACCTTCGCCAGTCATCCCTTGGGATAAATATGTAGAGATGCCATGTTGAGGATGATGAAATTTCTTACTAAACATAGACTATCTAATAAAAGGATATTCATGCAATTCAATGCAATGACAAAGCTATAACTAATTACTTGCCTTAATAATAAGACCCAGACCCACTACCGCCCATGTAACTGCCACTACCCCCCACACCTCTGCCAGGATATAGTGATGAGTATGAGCCGCCACCAACCTACAGCATCACAGAAATGTGTAATTAATGAAAGACCATGCGAAACAGTAGCAGCAATTAAAAAAGGGTAGAAACATACATCATTTCCACGAGACATGTAATCACCACCATAACTGGAGGAGTACATACCACCAACATCACTGTTGCCAAAAGAACCTGAGATATCATAGACAGTGAGGTAAGAACTAACAAAAAAATTTTTAGCAAGACCAGCATAAAGACAGCACTCTGATGTTGCAAGTGTCAAACATTATTTGTACAAACCAACCTCCACTATAATTCATGCCCTGACGACTGCTATACATCCCATGTGAGTCTTGACTTGACATAGAACTCCTGCCACCACTATAGCCCATGCTAGATCTTCCAAGTCTATCAACCAAAATAAACAATGTGTTAACATAATGGAGGAGCAGTAATACAAGAATTCTAAAAAGAACACCAACCTATCCCCATAAGCATCTCCATACTGTGAAGTACTACCACCATAGTCATAGTCCAATCGAGCTCTAGATTGGCGAGCACCACCATCTGCATATCGTGGTGGAACATCATCCTGGGAAAAAAATAAAGTAGTTTTAATTTACCATCAGGGGAACCAAATATAATTCAAAAAGGTTCCATAAACCATATCCAACAAATTGGCACTTATTTCACCCAAGAAGCAGGGGGGGGGGGGGGGACTTACTATGGCAGCATATTGGCGTTTTGAGCCAGAGAGCGTATCATAGTCACGAGGGCGTCCTTCCCGATAACTTGGATGTGGGGGTGGAGGGGGAGGGGGCCTCTCAAATCTTTGACCATAACCATCATCCACATAACCTCTCCTAGGTGCCACACGAGATGAAGAACTTCTAGGAAGGTCAGAGTAGGTAGGGCCACGAGCAGGATAATCCCTGTAAGATGGGCGTCTCTCAGAGGCTACCCGAGAACCATAATCTGCAGCTACTCTACTTCTTGGTGGTGGCAAATCCTCACGCCGACCATAATCTCTCTTCATGCTACTTTTAGGATATGCAGGAACTAACAAAACATGATAAAATATTGTTAGAAATGCTAGAATAGCCAATAGAAAGACTACTATTACTTTACATTATACTCACCAGCTGGTCTCCTATCATAGGATCTAGCTGGAGGAGCCACTGGCCTAGCTCTTACTGTCATTGGCATGGCTGGACGTCTATCTCTAACACTAACAGGCCTGACTGGAGGAACCCGACTACTAATACCCCTCACCCCTCGGGCAGGTAAACTACGAGGTGCTGGACGACTCCATGAAGGCCTTGTGACTCTCCCAGAAGCACGACTAGACCGAAAGTCCCCTCGACCACCATGTTTTCCATGGCCTCTCTGAAGTGGTCTCGATAATCTTGCCCTAACTTTTGCCTGCATGTATACAGAAGTATATGGTTAATTGTGCATAGTGAACACTGAAAAGGTTCCTACAGGCCAGGCATGCAGTTCACTACGAATCAGCAAGCAACACTGAGGACATCAACATTTCTATTAAAAAATAAAAGAATAAAAGTATAGCAAAACTAAAATCATATAAAAAATTTACTTATTCTTATTTAGAAAAAGAAAAAATACACTGAAAACCCCGACTTGTTCAAACAATTTCAGCATACTGGTTCTTTTCTCGGGTTTCTTCGGGTATCAAACTGATCTAAATTTTTTTTGGGGATATACGGTTCACCATTCTCATCACTAGTGCAAAAGTATTTAATGAACAGTGAATATAAACATAAAAATAAAACAGGAAAAAATAAAGGGACAGGAAAAAGACAAAGATAGAGGGGAAAAGGTGGACTAATATAGGGGATGAACCCTTATGAGAATATGAGGAGAGGAAAAAAGGAGAAACAACGGAACAGGGAAGAGAGAAGAGACATGGAAATAAAAGAGGAAGAGAGGGGGCGAGAGAAATGAGTCTGAAAAATAAAAGGCTTCATACTTGGTCCAAAAGCATTCAACAACTTCAGAATGGGGACCCACAAACAAAGTATATGTCGTTCTTTCATCATCCTCCACCACCCAACAAAATGGTAGTGGTTGACCAATGGTGCGAAAATTGCCTATCCAACCCCCTACATGCCTAGCCAATAAATGGGCACAAGGGGAGCAAGGTTTCGAAGAAAAGGTTTGGCATGAACCCTCTCACAATGCTATGTGGCCCACAATACACCACAATGGAGCAAAAAGAATGTGCCAAGGTGATCCATTGATCATATGGATGCCACAGAAGTGTAAACTTTGCTAGTAACAATGACATGATGCCAGGTTGTACTCCCAATATGATTGGAAGCATTGTATTTAGTAGCAGCACACTACCAGTTATATTAAAAGCCAATACAGATTCAGTGCCCAATAAAAAGGCCAATACAGAATGTACTAAGAAGAAGCCAATGCATAATACTGACCTTACTGTCCCCTTCACCTATCTCAGAATTATTAATGCTTTTGGCACATGTCACAGCAGCATCGTGGGTATCAAATGTAACAAATCCGAAATCCTTCCTCTTAGCAGAAGGCATGTTTCTGGCAAGCTCAATCTTCTCAATCTCTCCAAATCTCTTAAGAAGACCCCGTACACGATCTTCATCCCATGATGGAGGCAGACCATCAATAAATACAGTTTTAACCTGTAATATTAACACAATTAATCAGCAATTGGATGTTGAAATGACACCTTAGCACTATAAGATGAAGGACATCCACAAACAAGTATTGAGCCCCCAACCCTTGAGTAAATGGCTAAGACAATAGAAATTATCAACATTAAGAAAAACTCCAGTTCTAAGAAAATCATCCCAGGGACAACCAGCAATATATTCATATGCAAAAGATTACCTGTGCCATAATCTCATCACCCGGGTCAATAAAGGAATCTGCAAAGGAAACCTTCGCAGGCCTATCAACTCCAAACACAACATCTCTCTTCTGCAATCTCTTAAAGGCATCCATAGCATCTGACCGAGATGCAAATTCTAAAAATGCAAATCCACGGTTCAATCCTTCGTTATTACTATCTTCTACTAAAGTCAGATCCTCCACATTGTCAACTCCATAATGCTTTAACTTCTCTTTAAGCTGGCACCAAAATTCCCATTTACCGTCAGAAACACAACACACTCAAATACTATTACTGTTAGATGTAACTCCGGCTTTACGTGATATAGACTGAACATATACTTACAGCTTCCTTAGTCCATGTCTTGCATATGTTACCCAAAAAGAGGGTGTCACTGTCCTGACTGGGGGTTACCCCACATTGTTTGCCATTAATCTGAAATTTCAGTGATCAGAATTCTCAACATATAATTTAGAATGTTAATAACAAAGTAAACCCAACCATGAGTAGATCAAAGATTACCACTGGATTTTTAAGCTCGATTACAGCTCGTTTAGCTTGTTCAACAGTTGCAAATCGCAAGAATGCAAAACCCTTATTCTTTTCAGTCTGAGGATTCATCATAAGCCTCACTTCAATAACATCACCAACTGCACTAAAAACCTTCCTCAGATCATCCTCAGTAGCATCTTTATCTAAGCCTCCAACAAATACTTCAAATTCCTTACGCTTTCTCCTCTCTTTCAAACCTTCATGGTGTTCATTTTCTTCAGCATCAGCATTCTCTACATGCTCATGCTCCTCACCAGGATGCTCATCATCCTCTTCACCCTCAAGTTCTTCATGAACATCTTCCACTTCCTCCTCAACCATATCACCCTCTTCTTCACCCAAATTCTCATCATGTTCTTCCTCCATCTCATCTCCTACCTCCTGAACATCATCGTGCTCAATTTCCTTCTCATCATAATCAACTCCACCATACTCCTCAGTTTCATACTCTGGATCATTATCCTCCAGATCTAAGCGTTCATCTTTCTCATATTCATCTATTGACTCCTTAACCTCCTCTTCATCGTCTGCCATCAAATAAAGGTATCATATAATCCCAGTAAACATATACTTATCTTCTCCACATCATAATCGTAATATTAATTAAATTGTCGTAGTCTACATCCCATAAATCATCCGTTCATTCTTGGTTAAAGTAATTTCCAAATTGAGCATGAAATATAACATAACACATGCATGAGCTGAAAGTGAACTAAGGCCAAGAAGATCAACACCCATCACTGGTACAGGTCAAAGAAAATTATGGATATCCATACCACAGCTCTATCAAGCCGATTTTACAGGAGGTTCAACAAAGCCAATTCCGATTCAATCTTAGCACCTCTATTAAAAAAATTGATTTTTATAAAAGTTCTCTTTCTAATAACTTGAATTCTTCAGCACACTAAATTTGTCATCTTCCAATTTATAGACAACAATGTAAAAATACAGAGTAGGGGGGAACATCAATTTCCTGATTTCCCTAAAACCACTGTTACACAATAACTAGCATCACGAATAAAAGACGTTCCTACTGAACCAACCAAGTAGGCAGTGAAACAATTAATTCCATAGATAAATAATTGAATCCCGACTTAAAAGAAAGAAACCCAGATTCTAAAATCAACCTATACTTGATGATAAATCCCACTAAATTATCCTCAAAACTTGAAACCAAAAAGAAACAAAATAATCATCAAATAATAAAATTAAAAAAAAAAGCTTACTTTTCACAGCAGCCGACCCATTTGTGACAATATTTGCTTCTTCAGCCTCAGAAGCGACTTGGTTCATATCAAAAGCCATCTGATTCATGTCAATACCTACTCCTTGCTTCTCCTCAACGACAGATTTCTCTTCAACAACAGATTTCTCCTCAACGACAGGCTTCTCCTCAACGACTTGCTTTTCTTCATGCTTCACAACCTCTTGTACGGAATCAAGATTCTGCTGATTCTGGGCAGATTTCGGCGTCCCTCTGCCTCCTCTGCCACCTCTTCTGGCAGCAGCTCCAGCCCCTCTCTTCACCGTTCTTGGTGGCATCGCTCACAACCTTAATCGAATCGAAACTACCCGAACGAACGAGAAATTCTCTTCAATCAAGAAACCTAGACTGGAATGAAAGTCAGCAACTGAATTCACTGGAAGACGGGAAATTTGGAATCCGAAGGGAAAGGAAAAAAACCCTAGACTGAAATCGAACGGAGAAAAAACAAAACCCTTATAACACGGTAAAAGCGAGCTAGGCTAGTGAGCATATTTATAGTCGGTCGTATTTATTTATTATTTAAATTAAGGTAATTGGATTGGAAAATTATTGATAGTCAAAATTAAAGCTAGTAATTAATTAAATGCATTAACTAAAAGGAGACCGCGTGGAACGCACAGGATAAAGACGTCGAATTTTACGGGTTAGAATCTACCTTGTGCGTTGGGGTCGGTGCAGGATTTTCCGAGAAAGCTTGGATGGAAGGATTCATGACTCACATCTAATATCGTCTCATCCGGACTATTAGTCACTTCATTGAAAATAAAAATAAGGGTTAATATAACTTTTAATCCTTGAACTTTCAGTCAATTTTGGTCTTAATTTCTGAACTTTAGATTGGTGATTTTGGTCCCTCAGCTTTGTGCTATATATAATTATTGATCCCTAATTTTTCAAGTTTTTTTTTAAGTTCAGAGACCAAGACCAAAATTGACTGAAAGTTCAAGGATTAAAACCATCGATTTTAAAGTTAATGGGTTAAGACAAAAACTGATCGAAAGTTTAAGGACCAAAACTACCGATTTTTAAGTTTATGCACCAAAACCAAAATTGACAGAGTTTATGAACTCTAAAAATAAACTTTAGACTTTATCAACTTTTCCTTAAAATTTAACAACTTTATGATTTTGCTCATATTTCATATATAATATCCATAAAAGTAAAAGTAAAGTCTACACAAATTATAAATGAAAGGTAAAGTTTTACATTTATATGAAAAATTAATGATATAACTCAAAATTTAGATTAAAAATCTTTGTTTTTTTTTACTACTACAAATCTTATAGTTATTATGAATATGACCAAAGGAGTATTCTATTAATGTTTACTTGACATTCAATAATGAGAAAATTAATTTTTTTTAGTCAAATTTTTAATAACAATGAGACAATCAAACTTAGCCTATGGCCCTGCTCTTTACAATGATCCATTTCAGCTCAAGTGAGGCACAATTAATCACCTGAATCCTAGAGTAGAAGACAGTCCTTCCCATATAAGTATAACCAGTTTTTCTACTAAGCACAAAGCTTAATATAGAGACCTAATCATATATGGACCTCCAAATATGATATGTATGGTCCATATTTGATTTTTTAAAATTCTATATTTTCAAAAAAGATTATTTTAATTGGTATAAATTTACCAAAATTAACTATACCAATAGATAAGAATGTAAGATGGATAATTTATACAGATGCCTCAGATAATTATTGGGGAGCAGCTTTGTATCAAGAAAATAATGATGGACAAGAATTAATCACAAGATATGCAAGTGGAAAATTTAATGAAGTTCAAAGTAAATATCATTCGAATTGGAAAGAATTTTTAGCCATTGTCAAAGTAGTAGAAAAGTTTGAATTGTTTATTGTAAATACAAAGTTCATTATTAATTATCATTTTTTCTAAAAATAATTTTTTTTAAAAAAATCCTTTTTTAAAAAATGAGGGTGAAGGGACAAAAATACTTACGTTAATTTGTAAAAAGTACGTCTAGAATCGTATTAAAATTTTAGTGTAAAATGCCTATGAAGATTATAAAATAATACAAAAATGCCAAAACAATCAACTAACCTCAATAGTCATGCCTTTATGTTCTCTAGCACAAGTACTTTAATGGTTGGCGGTGGTGGTGGTGGGTGTTAGCCTGGCAGTATTCATGATAGTCATTCCTTTGTCGGTAATGGCTGTGGGTGTTAGACACGTCGGTGTTCACAATGGTCCAGACTTGGAGACGGCAGCGACGATAGGTCATAGGCTCACGATGATCAAGTGCAAATGGGGGTATGAAGGAATTAGTTGCATTTCCATCTTAGATCAAAGTTAAAGAAATGAAGAAGAGATAAAATAATTATGGGGAGTGAGATTGTATGGGTGCCAATGGTGAGGGAGGGAGGGATCAAAAGACAATTTTTGTTTAGTTAAAGTATCTTTTTAAGGGGATAATACACAAGATTTTTTGGTGTGATGTGTTATGTTTTCATTGGGGAGGGTGTTGAGGAGGTGATAAATTTATGTAAACATGGATATGGGTGTAAGTCCCACCAAAAAATTAACAGACATTTAGTTAAGTAAATTGTCACACCCACACTTCTTTAGCCTCATTCTCAAATTTTTATAGGCACTTTTTGAAACTGTCAGGAAATATACAAGAGGGGGGTGAATTGTGTATCTAAAAATTTTAGGAATCTTAAAACAAGATGCACAAGACTTATACTGGTTCGATCTTAACTCTAACCTACGTCCAATTCTCCAACCTCAGTTGGGTTCCACTAGTGTTTACTTCAGGATTAAAACAGGTTCCTGATCACCTTTACACACTCAAAGAATTTTCTCAGTAAGATCTCTCTATTTCACCAAATTCTCTCTCCCTTACATTTTGTAAGATTTCAACCATTTCCTTTAAGATCCCACTATCCCAATGAAATCAAACAGTAGAAAGGATTAAAGGTTGAAAGCTTACTCACACGGTTGAGCTGATAGATTACAATTTGAAGAACAGTTGAGAGAAATCAAAAGTTGGATTGAATGCTGTTTCAGTAAGTTGTTGGATCGCACTTAATTCTCTACCTTCCAAGTTTGAGTTTCAAATACTTTTATAGTGTGTTAGAGAAATTTTCCCGTTGAAGCTTCTATGTTGCCATTTGAGAGAGTGAAATGATCTGGAATGTTGAAGTGAATTTAGCTGTTCTAGTTAATGCTCTAGAGTTCTTTATCTGTTGTGCTTATTTCTCTTTACTTGGATTAAGGCATTGTCCAGCGTAATGGCCTTTGAGTCTCTCTGCTTTCTAAGTTTACTTGGCTTTTGTGTCCAACAAAACTTTCCTGAAATAGGCAAGGCAAAAACTCCAGACATGTAAAGTTAGTTAAACATGAAAAGAGTAATAAATTTTGAACATTCAGATCGACAATCGGTAGCCTGAAGGCAATCGATTGTTTCCTTCGCTTGTCAATCGATGGCACTTCGATTGTTCCCGTTTTCCATTTGCAACACTCAATAGAAATCTCAGTCATCCATCAATCTTAAAGTACAGTAATCGATGGCTAATTTATTGATCGATCATTAGACATTAATCGATTGATCATAAGCTATCGATGGATCCCACTTTTCTTCTAGGTCAAGTAACGATTGATCGTACATCGATTTTTGACTATCAATTGATGGCCATATACACAATCGATTGTACTTAGCCTGGTTCACTTTGAAAATCCAAGATGACGCTCGATTAGAAATAGTAACAATCAATTGTAGCAAGTAACATTCGATTGAAGCTTCGACATCGATAAGCAATCGTAGTGCAATCGATTGGAGATACAGAAGTTCAATCGATTGTTTTATGGCCATCAATTGTTCTTAACTTAGCTTTTAAAACTTGCTTCAAAACATTTTCTAAGTTAAGATGTCTATACTTTTCATAGCCTAAGTCATGTTTGGTTATCATCAAAACTCTAAGGTTCGACACTTTTGCATCAAAATTTTAATATGGTGCTAGATGCACTTTTGACAAATTAATGTGGGTATTTTTGCCCCTTTACCCTAAAAACAATTAAATCTATGCCATCTAAATCAGATCTTGAGGGTCCAGATTTCATTTGCTCTCCATATTAAGCTTTGTGTAACAACCTAAATTTTAGATTTAAGATTGGGTTGAGGAATTGAGAAATGTGTGGAATTCATGAAATACTTGGGAATTGTATGATGTTTATTGAGGAATTAATTAGAGAAATTGAATCATGAAATTTAGTGTGTGTTGACCTAATTGAGAGTTCATGATGGAATGGAGGCAATTAAGATTGAAATGTGAGAAGTTTTGGTGAGGGGGCTTTTCTACCTAGCTCACCGCAGTGAGCAAAGCAGAGCTAATAGTGTCATTATGCCCCTCTCACCACAACAAGCAACGTTTAATCGATGAGTGCTATTGTAAGGCTCACAGCAGCGAGGATACGAATTCAAATCATTTCAGGTCGTTGTTAGTTTCAAATTTTGGCAAAAAGGTATGGTTTGAGAGTGTGTGTGTGCGCGCGCGTGCGCGTGCGCGTGCGCGCGCGTGCGCAATTCTATAGAGAGAAAGTACCCAGATTGGAAAGTTGAAGTTCGTAATCAAGTTTTTGGCTCATGTGTTTTTCCATTTTGTTAGATCTCTTTGTTTCTTTTTATTCTAGATCCTTCTTATGACTTAGACTAAGGTTTTAATCGATTTAGTTTGTAGAATTTGGTTTTGAATGTGAATTTTGTTGGTTGGAATATTTGGGGAAAATTAGGGTTGTTGAGTGATTTTGAGAAATTGAAGAGTTTCACATGTTTGATGGTTTCTAATGGTTAAATGATTCTAGAAAAAAGTTTTAATTGGTTTAGAATTGTTGGATTTGAGGTGTACCAACTTGGAGACTTAGGGTTTTGATTCTTAAAGTAAAACTGACTAAGTTGTGAAGACGTAGTGTTTGAATATTGGAATAAATGATAGATTAATCTTATTGGAGGTATAAATTAAGGTTTAATCATTTTAGAATCTAGATTTGGGTTTATTTTAAAAAATGACATATTTTTATGAAATGGATATATTATGGAAATTGAGGATTTAGGATGACATGAACCAATGATGGTGTATTGAGGTCTAGTAATCCTAAATGGGTTGAATTACACAAACAAACTAAGATAAATTGGGTTAATTTCCTAAATTATCTTGGTCAATTTGACTAATATGTTGTTATGGTTGTGCAATGCTCTATAAAAGAGTTGGTGTTGAAGCTTAACCAAGAGCCTATAATTATGTTCTTGTGATTGGCCTACCAAAGGTAATCACTTTCCACATTACATATATGTTTGGGTATTGTTGACAGAGGTTTATGAACCTAGTTTTGCTTAATTACAAGACCATTGTGAAATGATATTTTGTTATTGAAATTGTCTTGTGGGAAGTGTAATTGCAGATTATTTGAGTTAACTAATTTGGTTTTGAAAATGATATATCGTTATAGAAAATGTATTGAAATGATATTGTTGAGTTGAGAAGTGACATGAAGGTCATCGGATGAGTTGTGAGTGACATGAATGTCACCAAATATAAATTGTGGTTATTGTTGTGCATGTTGATTGTTGCATAAGTATATAGATTCAAGAGTTATTATCATCACATGATAAGACCCTCAATAGTCATTGAGTAATTTATGTCCCAATAAGGAATAGGCCTGGAATGACTAAGTTATTTGTTATAGAGGAAGGGATAGGCCTGGGTTGGCTCAGCTTTTCATCCTAGAGGAAGGGATAGGCCTCTCCCAATAGTGGAGATATGCTGGTGTGTTAAGTGATTATTATGGCGTTTGAAAAGTGATATTGATAAGTACAATTAATTAAGGTATTGATGAGTATAATGAAATGTGATATTGTGAGTACAATGATGTCTTAAGTATTGTTATCTCTGTTTTATGCTATTTTATAGTTTTGACAATATATTATGTAGTAACTCCTACTTGACACCCTGTTGGTACATGCTTATATGTACGTAGAGTAGGGTAGTATGTCACTGAGACAATTTTCTCACTCCTGTAGTTTAATGTTTTTCAGATGATTGCTCCGGAGTCAGAGGTGCAATTTATGGTGATATTCGGGCTTCAATTATGAGATAAAAGCCACTGCCATCTGTATGTGAAGCCTTCTCTCTACTAAGGAATGAGAAATCTATGTGATTTACCGTGATTAAAGAGTCTAATCTAACACATATTCCTATTTTTGAGCATGCTGCACTTGTTGTCCTTTTTGGAGATTACCAAGACAGCAAAGGATGTCCTATATGTGATCATCACAAGATACAAGGATACATAAAGGATACTTGTTGGCATCTTCATGGTAAACCTGTTGATTGGAAACCAAAAAAGGGGATGCGGCCATGGCTATGTTGTTGAAAAAATTGAAGAGGCCACTTCATCAAACCACTCCCCACATGGAGACGAATTAAGTAAGTTGTAGAGATTTTCACTAGTTTATTCTCTGCTACAAAGCAACTCAGTTAAAATTGCTGATGTATCTACCTTTATAGCAGCTAGTGTTGGTACAATTAAAATTTATGATGTGTTTACTCTATTGCATGTACCAAACTTAAAGTGCAATTTATCATCTGTGAGTAAATTGTCTAAGGAAAAGCGATGCCATGCTAATTTCTTTGCAACTTACTATTTGTTTCAAGATTTGTTGATGGGGACATCAATTGGTAGTGCGACTAAGTTTAATGGTCTTTATTACTTGGATGAAAGTGCAGCAACTAGTGTTCGGTCTTGTAATAATGTGTCTCTCCCTAGAACTAATGATTTGGAGTTATGGCACAAACGTTAGGTCATCCCACTTTCAATTATATGTCTCAAATGTTTCCTTCTCTTTGCAATAATAAAAATTCTTCCTAGTTTAACTTTGATTTGTGTGAAAAGGCCAAACATCATCGCACTTCATTCACTAAAATTTCTTTACACACAACCTCTCCTCTCATTACCATTCATAATGATCTCTGGGGTCCTTTTAAAACTCCTAATTGAACACATTCAACATGGTTTATCACATTCATTGATGATAACACATGTGTAAGTTGGGTATATATTAAAGGATAAACTAAAGTTTCTCAAACTTTTATTAACTTCACAACATGATTAGAACCTAATTCCAAACTCAAAATAAGATAATGCACACGGATAATGGAACCGAATACTTCAACCTTTCTCTCTCCACTTTCCTTATAATGAAAGGTGTTCTTCATAAAATCACCTGTCCTGACACACCACAACAAAATGGAATTGTTGAGAGGAAAAACTGCGACATCTTTGAGACTGATAGAGCAATTATGTTCAGTAGCAATATACCAAAACATTATTGGGATGATGCTATTCTCACTGCTACATTTCTCATCAATCATATGCCTAGCAAATCTTTATCCTATCAGACTCCTCGGCAATTGCTTCATCAATACTATGATCGCAATATCTTAAAAAACATTGCCTCTCAAAATTTTTGGATGTACATCCTATTTTCACCATGTCTTCCAAACATCTCATTGTCACTTGTGATGTCAAATTTCATGAAACAGTACCCTACTACTCCATGTTTGCCATTCAAGGGAAGAATAGAGATGAATCCGGAAACTTAGTTAACCTAAACCTGAGGAGGAACCATTCTTTGTGGACCACACACTTGCATGGAATCTTAAATCACTAGTTGCTGAATCTTAACCTATCCAAGTGCCTATAGAAAATACAAGAGGAGTTTAGGGGGAGACACTACTAAGCCTTTGGTGACTTACAAAAGAAAGCACGAGACATATATTACACCACAAGCTTCTAGCACTTGTCAAGAGTTAGTATCGGTGATAGGTCCAGATAATGAACCAGAGATGGATGAGGATATACATGAGGTTGCTGAAGATTTAGATTTGGCTATTGCTATCAGAAAGTAACCAAGATCTCGCACTAGACATCTCATTGAAAAGTTTGTCTCATATAAGGGTCTATCTTCAAAACATAGTCTTTTATCTCTCACATTGACAGCGAATATACCTGAATTGAGGAAGGCAGTTATTGAAGAAATGGAAGCACTTAAAGGAAACATAACATGGCATGTAGTTGATCTACCTAAAGGGAAGAAAGCAGTTAGCTGCAAATGGGAGTTTTAATAAATAGAAAGCCAAACTAATGGACAAAGGATTCTCTCAAGTACATGGCATGGACTACACCTCATACATTTAGGGATGACCTGCACGAAATGTGAGAGAACTCACATTTCTTAAGACATAAAATATATAAATATATGTATGTCATAATAATTACCATAAATATAAAGATACATTTACTTCTTAAAATTCACATAAATATATCCCATATAATAGAAATATTAAGTCACTCTTGTAGAAATTTTTGTACAGTCTACTCTGTGAGTCGGACTTTTTAAAAAAAATTTCTATAATAACATAAATTTATTCAAAACATTCGAAGTTGCACTCCACCACAAAATATACATATATTTCAAAATGCAAGGGAAGATAGGATCCTACCTATAGATTACATTGTGCATCTAACTTCCAAAAGTAATACACGAGCATAGATTTATATTTACATCAAGCAGTAGTTAGTCAGCAAACTTTGAAATGGCTATAAGGATCTTTGTTACTCATCTCAATGCACAACAACAGCTACACCATCTAAGGTAAAAAATACTTTCTAGTGAATTACGTCCCATTAATATAATTTTATGAAACACTGACAATAATATTTTTTTCAAAAATAACTCCAAGTGATAATGCATGATGTTAAATATAAACTTCTAATTGTATAATTAAAGATATAAATGAAACTATGGTAAAGGTCACTAATCAAACAAAACATGTGATATAACATTTAGTTTTAAAGAATTACTCTAAAATATCAAATCTCGTCTTTCTGTAATGCTCAACAGAACAATGAACAAGCATAGGCACACAATCCAGAGGGCAAAATAACCAAGCATAGCTTGAAGCCACAAACACAAGCGTGGACACATAGTTCACAAGGGTAAGTAACCAAACAAGTGTAGCACAAGGCCATGAAACGAGTGCAAGTACAAGACCCACGATTAATAAGCGTGATAATACATCTCACGATTATCAAGTGTTAGTACTATGCAACCTTGGCGCGCCAAGGGCTAGCGGAATTGCCGTTAACAACCAGCATTCTGTATTCAGTCCTTTCAAACACATTTTCAAGCATGCTTTGGGTCAATTTATCATATAATAGGTAAAATAATAGTTCAATACCAATTCCACAGCAAATACTTCATAAACTAGGACCCTAGCATAAAATTCACATTAATCATTCCAAGTAATTTGTGACGAATAAAGTAATATTATACAATTAAGTGAATAGCCATAATAAAAATAGTTATTTCTCACAATCATTCATATATAAATAAATAATGATATAGATCTGATGAACCTATTTAATGAAAATAATTCTGAAAAATGGTAATTTAGTGATCATTTGACAACTAATGAGATATCAATTATCACCATTATAATGGGACATTATCCACTTACCTGTCATGCCTTGAATTGTACAACTTACTTCTAGTCATTAGCTTTGGAATTTTATCTACTTGTTAGTCCCCTATTATCAAGAACAAAGCCATTGTTACTCCCATTATAACTTTATAAGTTATTCGTAATATTCTCTTCAACGTTCTGACATGATATTAATCTATATTTCAATTCAGCTCCAAACAAAACCATCTTTTATCAAATTTGTAACTCATTCCTTCTATATAAAACAGTACATACACTTTAGAACTAATCTCTTAATAATATATTTTAAACTTATATTTCTTAAATCAACATCTCAACACAACCAAAATGGCTATCATGGAAACAAGGAGCCTTGATCTTCAAATAATATATCCATTGCCTCTTGAATTATTTGTTGGGTTTATTACCAATTTCATGACCAATATATCATCAAAAAACAAGTGATCTTAACAACATTCCAAGCAAGCATGTAAGAGAACCTCACATAATTCAATTCCTGCCACAACTACCACACATGTATATACAAATGATATCCTTACTCTCTAAGCTTCAACAAAGAATCTAAACAATCTCAAACCAACAAATTAAATTCTTCTTCTACACCATTTTCAAATAACCTATATGCATAGAAGTTATAATGAATATAACAAGCTTGCTTTTCCTAAACTTTGCACAACATATAAATTCTCATTCACACATTTCATCAAATATTTTATGGGCAATCAAAGTTGACTCATAAAACAACACCAGAATTCATAATTACCAACAAATACCACATTCACAAATTCACCCCTCACTTTAAATGTCCATCTAGAGAAATAAAATGACTTAATTCTTAACTCCATATTGTACACATCAAAATAGTAACCAAGACATGAAAAAAAACAGATTTGACAATATCAAATTAAATTCTTCAAGCTTTTATCAAGCCACAATCAGAAGGGGAAAATGTTGCTACAAAATACCTCTTAACAGAAGCTATCTCCCCTCTCAATGATTCAGCAAAATAATATTGCAAATCCTCCCCTATTTCCAGCCACGGTGAAGAGAAGAAAGAGAAGAAAACTACTTGCTACTAACTACGTCAAATAGCAAAAGGAAGAAGAGAAGAGGCAAAGCTGAGCACACACAACAAAGACACCCATGAGCCGAAGAAGAAGCTATGGACTGATTAAAGAAGTGGAGGAGAAATTTCTAGAGAGATCAAGAGAGGAGAGGTGGTGATTACCTTTTTTTTATTGCTTTACCCTTTAACCTTTTTATTCAACCGTTGGAACACACTCACACACAATTATATATAATATGATATAGTTCCATTTGTGCTACAATGAAGAAAAAAAACTTAAAATAAAAGTGTGGTAAGAATTTTTTTTAATTTGAAATCTTATAAGTTTAAAAAGAAAACATGTAAATACCAAATCAATACTAAAACATAAAACCTTATAAAAGAGATAACATATATATTCTCCAATAATTTTAAATGATTTCACCTAAATTTAAATATGATAGTGAGATATTAATACTAATTAATTCTCATATTTTGACCAACTTCAAATTAATTTTTTAAAATTTGAATTTACTCATCTTGTAATAAGTATATATACAAACTAAAATAAAATATCTCCAACTATTCCATAACAATCAATCCAACATTTAAATATAGGGTGAAGGGTAAAAAAAAGACATGTACTTATGTCCAAGGTGCATCTGGCACCTTGTACTTTTTTGGCTCAAAATTGTCCAACAACTTTCAAATTCGGGCCAATAATGACTCTTCTGTCAAACTGGCATAACCAACGTTTCAAATTTGGGCCAATAATGACTTCTCCGTCAAATTGGCCCAACGAATATTTCAAATCCAAGTCAATAATGACACATCCATCAGACTGGCCGAACAAAAATTAGATTCCTATGAAATTCCAGTGTGGGACCTACCCAAGAAAAAGTAACGGAAATTGGGCCAGTTTGACAGAGGAATCATTATTAGCCCGAATTTGAAAAGTCCATTAGGCCAGTTTGACGGAGGAGTCATTATTGGCCCGAATTTGAAACATCCGTGGGCCAGTTTGACGGAAAAGTCATTATTGATTTGAATTTGAAAGTTTATGGACAATTTTGAGTAAAAAAAAAGTACAAGGTGCCAGCTGCACCTTGGACATAAGTACAGGGTCATTTTGGACCCTTTACCCTTAAATATAAATGACTATCAAATATAATTATATTACTAATACTATTACCACAATTGCTTTTTTTACACCACACCAATTGATTCCTATCATTTGTTTTAATTAATCTTATCAATTAATGGACTTTGTTCATCTTAAGAATTCTCAAATTATTACATGTTCATTAGGTAAAAATCCATTTAGGCATAATGGGCTTCAAACTCAAATTCCTATAGAAAAATAGCAACCCTCTAATGCCACCAGGCTACTTGTTTAATTCAATTAGAAACATTCAACAATTTATTAAATTATAAAATATTTCTCAAGTTTAATTTTAGGGTTATTACATTCTTACCCCCTTAAAAAAATTCAGTCCTCCAAATTTTCAATATATTTTTACATCAACTCTCCATTGAGTGCCCATAATTAGTGCACATCTCACTTTTGATTTCCTATGTAGTTTATTCTTGAGAATTTTTTTGTGCCATGATATATACCTAGTCATAATTAGGGTTTTGATATCCTTGGCAGTAAATTTGGAATGGCCTCCTCATTAACTAGACATCAGGAATGTGTGACTCAAGGAAGAGGTCTACATGAAATTACCTTTAGGGTTCCTGATTGCACCATACTTTTATACACTTTTTATTGATAAAATCATTGGATTATCGCATGTTCTTAGGGAAATTGCACCTAATTAGGTTAATTCCTAACTTTTGCACACTTTGTTGGAATTTATTCTAGTCAAGGGCAATTTGGGCATAATTAGTATGATTTATTGTTTAACCCATTTTTAAGAACATTTTGATGCTACCTTAGGCCTATTTCATTTACAGATCATGGGAGAATTGAAGAAATAGGTTGAAAATGTCAAAAACAAGCTCAAAAAGTGAATCTGTCAAATTTGGAGAAAATTATGAAATTGGTACCCCGAAACAGCAATTCTGCAGACATGTTTTAGGGTTTATGGGGGAGTATAAATAGCACCCAACACCCCAACCTTCATTTTCAAGCCTCCTCTGCTAGGGTTTCCTCCCATTCCTTCATTCCTCACTCAAATCTTCACCTTCCCACTCAATCTTACCTCCATTCTGTAAATGGCAAAATGCACAAGAGGGGGGGTGGGTGAATTGTGCTTTTTGAAAAATTAAACTTGAAACACAAAGACAATCCTTTATACTGGTTTGGCCAAACACTGCCTACGTCCAGTTCTACAACTCCTCGTTGGGTTCCACTAACCACAGGTTTTACAAAACAGGTTCACCCGCCAACCTTTACAAGACAGAGTTTTAGACTTCCTCTAAACACTCCCCCTTACAAGTTGTAAGACTACAACCCTGTTCTAAAGTCCCAGACTTAAGAACAACCTCAAACAGTAGAGGATTTCAATAAATGAGTTCACTTAATGAACATATTTTGTTAATCACTGAAGTACAGAATAATCTCACTAAGAGTAATAAAGTTTTGAGCAGTGAGTAGATGAGAAATAATGAATGCTCGTTCGTCAGTTTGTTCTCTGCTTCATAAATGCTCAAGACTTGGTTTTTATATCTCTTCTCAGTTGTCTTTTCCTTTCAGCTTCATAAGTCCGTTTGAATATGTTCGTTGGAAGCTCCTAGCCGTTGGCATTTAATGGTGGTCTTTATTTTAGTCATCTTTTTTCTCTTACTTCATTTAATTCTTGCAGAAGATGAGCTATGAGAGATAGAGACTGTGATTACCAACTTCCTGCAACATTGTACTTGTGTAGCAGCTTTTTCACTAGCGCTAACATCCCATGCTATCGCTAGCTTCATAGAGTGAGTCCTGCACTTAGCCATTAGCTAAACAAGTATTCATGTGAAGCACAGTAGGTTTTATCGCTAGTAGGATTCATTATCTCAGTGTATACAGGTAGTATATTAGCTATCAGAATGACAAGTTATTCCAGCAAGTGATTTCATTATCGATAGCTAAACTCATTATCGCTAGTAGCTATGTTGATAGATTATCAACTCTACATAGTAACTTATCTGGATATTCAGGTGTTCTGCTATCGCTATCTATTCATGCTATCGCCAGTGGCTATGTCCTTTGTCTGTTATGAGTCCTTAGCGATAGAGATATGTTTTAGAGATAGTGGTCTTTTGTTCTTTGCTTTTAGACTAACCCAAACTATTACATTTGCGATAGTGAAGTTCTTAGCGATAGGAATATTTGTCTAAGTTTATTGCCAAGACTTCATTAGCTATTATTATTCTTATCTCTTCACTTGTTAGCGATAGACTCTTAGTCTAGCGATAGTATATCTGTTATCCATAGAACCTGATCAACGTTTAGATAACTTATATTTTTCCTTAGTCATTTACCTTGATTCTTATATTGATTCTTTTCTGACTAAGTTATATTCTTATCTGTTCATTTTACTTATGCTATCTATAGGGTCCAGTCTTCATCAAAGCTTAAGATTTCTAACACATTCTTGCTGATTTTCTTGTTCTTCCTTATTTCACCTTCCATTTCCACCATACTTCTTCTTCTACCTTCTTCATCCATGGGGGCTGTGGTCATGGGCTATCTTTGGCTCAATTTTGAAGACATGAGAGGCTAGGTCCAAGGTGCTTTGGTGGTGTGAAGGTGGCTCTTGCTTCAATGGGCAAAATAGGGGAGTTATATGCTTTCTCATGCTCTTTTCCTTATGTATTGAGTTTTGTGGTTGCATTTCTCTTGTATGTTTGGATTGGAGACATGATTTTCCTCTTTCATTGTCTATGAATTGGAATATTTGTGTTGGATATTGAGTTATGTTAATTGAATGATGTTTATGTTCAAATTTCCTATTGGGTTTGTGATGCTATATGATTTTTAGCTGTTGCTAGATTGTGTAGCTTAATTTATCCAATTGAATGTTGTGGTTGCACATTCTTGAGAGGAATCGGTTTTCAAAACTCAAGTTTCAACATACACCAAGTAGAGCTTAACACTAACCCTAAGTAATGGCTAAGAAAGTTGTTGCTTGATTAGTCATTAATTAGGGCTAGTGGACCCCTAGTGGTTGCTTAGGGATTTTTCAATTATACTTGGTGCATCTTTTAACTCCCAATATCAATTTTAATGAAGTGTGAGAGCCACCGAAACACTACCAAAGCCCATTTTATAAAATCACCCTTAATCCAAACTCTTTGCACTCATTAATCTAAAATACCAAAAACAAGTAATTGCATTTGTCAATAGTTTTAATAAATGAATTTTCAAACTAAAACCCCCCATACCTTTTATTGTTTTAATTGCATTTAGCTAGTTTAGGTAGGTTAAAAGACTCCTCAAGTGAGACGACATGGGGTTGCAACCTATATTGCAATCTTTGGATTAAATCTTGATTTTAACTCCCAAGGGGCATTAGGCAAAGGTTAAATCAGTTCCCAAGTAAAAACGCTAACCAAGTACGCAAACTAAAGATATCACTTATAGTTTAAAGCATCACCTAGGGCTTGGTTTCAAAGGTTTACTAAAGCCCTTATGAAGCTAGGTTGCATTATAGGGAAAAGCGACCACACTATGTTCTTCAAGCACCAAGGAGGAAAGATAATTGTCCGCACTGTATATGTTGATGACATAGTTCTCACAGATGATGATGCAGCTGAAATTGATCGGATAAAGGGAGCTCTAGCTCAAGAATTCCAAATTAAAGATCTTGGAGAAATGAAGTACTTTATTGCCATGGAAGTTGCAAGATCTAAAAAGGGAATTTATATTTCCCAAAGGAAATACATTCTGGATCTTTTGAAAGAAACTTGAATTGTAGGATGCAGACCAAGTGATACACCAATACGAGCTAATAAAATCAGCGAAGACAAGGATCTTGAAAAAGGGGTGGATATGATAATATATCAAAGGATGGTTGGAAAACTAATATATTTGTCTCACACTAGAGTAGACATTGCATCTACTGTCACTATGATGAGTCAATACTCTCATGATCCTAAATAGAAACATCTCAATGAGATTTACAGAATACTCAAGTACTTGAAAGTGAAAATGGCAGAAAAATACACAAGAGGGGGTGTGAATTGTGTATCTTAAAATTTTGAAAGAACTAAAAACAAACACAAGGAATTTATACTGGTTCAGTCCAACTCTTGACCTACGTCCAGTTCTCCAACCAAGTTGGGTTCCACTAGTGAATCAGGATTACAACAGGTTCCTGAAGACCTTTACAGTACAGAGAATTTTCTTAGTAAGATCTCACTATCTCACCAAATTCTTTCCCCCTTACACTTTGTAAGATTACAATCCTTTCCTCTAGGATCCCACTATCCCAAGGAAATTACTCAAAGAAAATGATTACAAATTACAAGCTTGCTCACTCACTTGAGTTGATAAAATTTGTAGTTTGAAGAACAGATGAGAGAACTCAGAAACTTGAATTGATTGCAGTAGGAATTGGTAGTTGGATAGCACTTAATTCTCTGCCAACCAAGTTTGAGCTTCAAATACTTTTATACTTCCTTTTAGAAATATGCCCATTGTCGAGTCTATTATAGTCGTTGTATGGCAGTTGTGAGAGATGAATTCTGGAGGTTGATGAAGAGTTGATCAATAGAAATTAATGCTCCAGAGTAGTGTTAGAGTAGATTTAGTGTTGAGTTATTCCCTCTCTCTTGCCAGGTTAAGTTGTCTCATTTAGTGAAGTACAAACGGCTCTTTGTTTCTGTGCTGAGGTTGGTTTCTGTGTCCAATGTAAACTTCCTGAAATAGCACATATAAATTCTTCCAATATAAAGTTAGTTGGACATGGGAAGGGTAATTGATTTTGAAATTCTTGTATGTCAATCAATGGCTCAGTGTGTCAATCGATTGCTGGCTTTGCTTGTCAATCGATTGCCTTCGGATTGGTCCTGCAATCACTCGATGGGAATGTTAGTTATCGAATAAATTCAGAGTATCTCAATTGATTGCTTGACTTCCCAATCGATTGCTTTCTATCAATCAATTGCACAGCGACCTATCGATGGCTTTCAGTTTACTTTGAACTCAAGTATCAATCGATTGCTCACCGATTGTTGCTGCCAATCGATTGCCTTTCTTTTCATCGATTATTCTATTGTCTGATTGCTTTGAAAACTTAAGATAATCAATCGATATATATATATATATATAGCTAACAATCAATTTATCCATCAGTCTATCGATTGAAACTAGGCAATCGATTGCTGAGTCATAACTTCAATCGATTAGCGCTAAGGACTATCGATTGCTCCTTAACTTAGTCTTAAAAACTTGTTTCAAAATATTTTTTCTAAGTTAGGTTGCCATAAACTTCAAAGCCTAAGTCATGTTTGGTTATCATCAAAATTTGAGTTTCAACATTGTTCCCCTTTTTGATGATGACAAAACATACTTGGCTACTAATTGCACCATATTTTTATATACTTTTCATTGATAAAATCATTAGATTATTGCATGTTCTAGGGGTAATTGCACCTAATTAGGGTAATTTCTGACTTTTGCACACCTTGTTGGAATTTGTTCTAGTAAAGGGCGATTTGGGCATCATTAATATGATTTATTGTTTAACCCATTTTCAAGAACATTTTGATGCTACCTTAGGTCCATTTTATATGCAGGTCATAGAAGAAACATGTCCAAACTAAGAAACCAAGTTGCAGTGAAGAATTCTGGGCGGAGCAGAAGAAAAAAGTGAAGAGAGAAACAGAATAAATGTCTCTTCGCCGCGGCGAACTGACGGCGAAGAAAGACAAGAAGAGGCGAACTCACGGCGAACTCCCCAGCAAGTTCCAGAATGAGTGGTAGCTCGCCGTGGCTTTCGCCGCGGCGAGCCCACGGCGAAGTCACAAGATTCTGCAAAAATCTGACGCGTTTTTAGGGTTTCTGAGGGAGTATAAATGGATCCTAACACCCCCACCTTCTCTCTCTAAGCCTCCTCAGCACGAAAATACCTCAGTTCTCCTAGGGTTCCATCATCTATCCTCATTCTCCACTCAAATCCTCTTATCCCTACTCATCTCCACCTCAAATCCCACTGATTTTCTTGTTCTTTCCCTTTCTAACTTCCATTTCCACTCCAATTTTCCTTCTATCTTCCTCACTCATGGAGGCTGTCATCATGGGTCCTCTTGGGCTCGAGTTTGAAGACATGAGAGGCTAGAATCTTGGTGCTTTGGTGGTGTGAAGGTGGCTCTTGCTTCAATGGGCGAAATAGGGGAGTCATTTGTTTCCTCATGCTCTTTTCCTTATGTATTGAGTTTTGTGGTTGCATTTCTCTTGTATATTTGGATTGGAGACATGTTTTTCCTCTTTTCATTGTCTTTGAATTGGAATATTTGTGTTGGATATTGAGTTATGTTAATTGAATGATGTCTATGTTTGAATTTCCTATTGGGTTTGTGATGCTATATGATTTTTAGTGGTTGCTAGATTGTGTAGCTTAATTTATCCAATTGAATGTTGTGGTTGCACATTCTCGAGAGGAATCGGTTTTCAAAACTCATGTTCCAACACACACCAAGTGGAGCTTAACACTAACCCTAAGTAATGGCTAAGAAAGTGGTTGCTTGATTAGTCATTAATTAGGGCTAGTGGACCCCTAGTGGTTGCTTGGGGATTTTTCAATTATACTTGGTGCATCTTTTAACTCCCAATATCAATTTTAATGAAGCGTGAGAGCCACCGAAACATTACCAAAGCCCATTTTATAAATTCCCCTAATCCAAACCCTTTTCTCCCTTTTAATAAAAAAAATCACAAAAACAAGTAATAGCAACTGTCAATAGTTTTATTTAATGAATTTTCAAAATCAAACCCCCATACCTTTTATTGTTTCAATTACATTTAGTTAGCTCAGGTAGTTTAGAAGGACTCCTCAAGTGAAACGACTCGGGATTGTGCCACTTTACACAATCCTTGGTAATTATTGTGATTTTAACCCCAAGGCGTAAGGAAAAAGGTTAAATCAGCTACATAAAAGAATTCTTTTAAAAAATTTCCAAGTGATCATCGAATAACATACTAACATACTCAAATAGTTCAAAAGTTCATGATGTAATATATATCATAATTCATGATAGCATATTATGCTGAAAGAAAAGACATATGTAGTTAGCATCAGATACATATAGATATAAATTCAAAACCTGCAAAAACAAAAACTATCAGTTCAGAGTTAAAGTAAAAGTAAAGCTGATAGATATTGATGATGAAAGATGCATGATCCTAAGGTTTGGCTCTAAGGCTCAGTCTTTGGAGGATGATTTGCTGGAGGCTTGAAGCTCTAGGGATGATTCTTTAGGGGGTTTATTGGAGGGAGATGATGGTCTGCTAGATATGGTTCTCTCAGACCCAGAATCTGATTCTTGTACCACCTGAGCTGTCCTTCTCTTTCTATGCACTGGACCCCTTGGAAGCCTGGGACCTATCTTCTTTTTCACTAATTGAGGGATTTCTCTTTCTGCTACTTCCTCTGCTGCCCCTTCTATAGCTACTTTCTTTGCCTTAGTCGTGGCCATGCTTCTTGTAGTCATCTTAGTAGGCCTAGGGGAGATTATAAATTGGGTTGTAGTTTCTCCCTCTGAATCCTTAGATTCAGCTTCCTTCTTCTTTTTCTGAGTCCTTTTCTTAGGAACTGGTTTCTTCTTAAACTTGGGAGCAGGCTTCTTTTTAGGTTGGGCTTTCTTTACTACCTTTCCCTTTTTCTTAGCCCCTTCATCTGGCTTGGCTACCCCTTTTCCTTTTTCATTTGAGCTTTCCAGAAACTAATAAGTAGTTTCTGTTGGAGACCTTTCCTCTTCAACTTGTCCCTCCACTGGTCTTTCTTTAATCTCAGTTTGAGGTTCATTAGAGGGCATTATAGTGGAGGCTTCTGGCTTTTCTAGGGTTTCTGCAATTTTCATAGGTTGCTCAGTTTCTTCCTTAGCTTGAACTTCAATAGGTATCTCAGCAGGCTTGTCAGTTGCTTTCTCAACTTGAATTTCCTCAGGAGCTTCTCTTTCTTCCTCCTAAATCATTCTACCTTATTCATGAATCTCTGCTAGAATACTCTCAAGTACTACAGGTTCTTTTTCTTGAGCAATCTCATCTTGAATTTCAGATTGCTTGTCTTGTTCTGCAGGTTCTTTTTCCTGAGCAACCTCCACAGATTGTGGAACTGTTTCAGCTATTTCAACTTCTGGCTGGACCTCCATCTGAACATCAGGTTGCTGGACTTCAAATTGTGGTACCTTTCTTGGTTGCTGGACTTCAGACTGTGGTACCTCCTAAGGTTCTGCTGCTATTTTAACTTTAACTTCTGTCTCCCCCTTTTTGTCATCAATAAAAAGGGTCCTGTTGATGAGGGGAGAGGGTTTTGAGGTAGCTGAGGTGTGAGGGGAAGAGGTAGGTTCAGAGGGGACAGGTGAAGGAAGGTTGGGAGAGGTGATGGGGGATTTGTATTTCTTGCGGGCATAGGTGTGAGAGGGATGTTTGGTGTACATGGGAGTGGGAATTGGATTGGTTGGGTGCTTTGAGTGGCTGGAGGGGTGAGAGATAAGATTTCTTGAGGAAGAAGGGATTTTGGTGGTGATTTCTGAGATGAGAGTTTTGGAGAGATGTGAGGAGATTTAGGTGGTGAAGTTTGAGGAGAAGGTGTTTTGGTGGTTTCTGGAATGGGAAGGGTCTGTTGTGGTTGATGGTTAGGAAATGGGGCAGTGTGAGTGGTTTGTGTTTGGGCTATAGGAGTGGTATCAAGTTGGATGGGAGAGTGATGAGAGGATGATGTGTCTCCTGAGTCTGTTTCCTCTGCATGGGTGGATGGCCCACCCATATCTGACTCTCTTAGTCTTTGAGCAGCAGCTTCTCTCTCTGAAGGGTGTACAAACCCAAGCAGATTCTCCATTGTGAACCCTTAACTCTAGGTGCTTGATGATATCTACTACAGCATCATAGCCCTGATACATGTGAAGTCCACACTCCTTGACTGAAGGCACCAGAGATTCATTTAGAGCTGTCAACATCTTCTTCAGTAATCTATCCTTCATTGCTTGATATTCCAAGGATAGCTCCTCCATAAGTTCTGGGAAAACACTTTCTTTAAGTCTGTCAGAGACCTTATTTGCTACTTGATCAATCATTTCGTCAGAGAAAAGGCTCTTCATTGCTAAACCAAAAATTGATGATCTAGTTCCAGATGCCGGAACAGAAGATTGAGCTTCATCTTGTCCCATTGACTTTAAAGGCTCTCCTGCTACAGTCTTCCCTTTGTCCTTTTTTGATGGATGAGTTGAAGTGGGTTTACTTCTTAGAACCTCCAATTTCATCTTTTTGACATGAGTACTGGTGAATAAGGAAACTTCATGCACTTCATTGTCCTCAAGGTACCAAATATCATTCTTCAGGAGGATGAACGATATTAGTTGAGGAAATGGCCATGGTGTTTTGGTGCTAGTGGAGTCCTTGAAGCTTTTGAACTCCTCAGTGATGATCTGTCATGGATTCAATGGATCTTTCTTTATGAGTGCTGGCAGAATAGGATTGTCCAGCACTTGTAGTTGGGTTAAATTGCATGCCATGTTGACCATGTATCTAGAATAGGCATAGTGGATGAGCCTATTAGTGAGAAGCATCTAAGCAGGTTTGATAGAGTTTATGGCTTCCCCTGTTGGTTGATAAATTTTCAGAACTTCTTCCTCAGAGTAAGGAGTTTTCTTTTTCCAATATTTGAAAGGGATCTCAATAACCCCCAACCACTCATTTAGAGTGTGCCAGTTGAAGGAGAATCTTTTTCCCTCTTACAGTGGATATAACTTCAATGTCCAAGATTTCTGATGTGTCTGAGTGAGTGCTGGTAATTTCCAAATTTGAGTAGAAACTCATGATCACATCCTCACTGTAGGGAAGGTTGATGTTTAGCCAAGCTTTATAAGGTCCCAACCACGGGAACAAATCTATCGCCAATTTCTTAAAATGGTCCAGGTCAAAGCAGACTATCCTTTTGTTGATGCTTCTATGCTTAAAGAGATCACTGATGGTGAGGAGAGCATCTGTTACAAAGTCATCTGGTGGAGCATAGACTTCTTTAGTAGCAGGTGCTTTTGACTTTCCTTTTGACTTTTTTGGAGGAAGAGTGGGCTTTGATTGGACTTCATCCATCTTCTTGAGATCTTCTGCATATTTGGCCCTGATTCCCTGACTCTTTCTTCTTCTGATGGTGTAGTGGTTCCCTCTTTATTTACTTCTTCTATTTCCTTTAATTGTAAAGGAGGCTTTGCTGCGAACTTTACCCATTTCTGAGAGGAGGACTTGGCTTGAGATGAGGATTTTGCTTTCTCAGCCATGGGTTGAGGTTTGACTCGAGATGAAGAGTGTGTGTATGTAAGAGCTGGATCTCCAGGAGGCAATGGGACAGTATCTTCCACCACCTTCAGTATAAATTTGTAGGGTTTTTGAGATAGATCTCTCTCTGTTTTTCTTTTGGGACTCTCAGGTTTTTGTTGGGATTTGGTAGGATCATTTTTGGGGCAGTGGAGGTTTTATAATGATGAACAAATGCAAATTGAGCACGAAACTAAAGTTTTGAAGAGATTTGAATGCAAGGATGTAATCTTTGGTAGAATTGCAAGATTTTGGTTTGAATAGATGCTAGAGAATTATGAATAGTGAATGCAATAAGAAGTAACAGTAAAAAATGGCAATTTATATATGTTTTTAGAGTGAGAAATGTTACCGTTAAGGGTCCAATCGATTGTAAAGTTTGCTAATTGATTGGGATCTAGAGTTTTCTTACGATGGCTGAGGTGTTCAATCGATTGATGCCTGTTAATCGATGAATTTTTGTTGCGCTTGAATGATTCCGACGTTGAACAATTGATGGGGTATCGATTATTACTTCCCTTGCATCTGATGGGCTTGAATTTCAATCGATGAATCTTGTTTGAAGTAGATGAGCCTATGCAGCAATCGATGGGCCTGTCTTGCAATCGATTGGGTCATTGGTAATTGATCGGAGTTTTTAACTTTTTACTTGAAGTAGTTTTAACCTTCCTCAGCAATTGATGCCCAATCGATCTCCAATCGATGGCTTGTCCTTAGATGTAATCGATTGGCATATTGGCTATCGATTGTACCTTGGAATTTTCTGCAACATGACCTACGAAGAAATTGCAAGCCACTCTGATGCCTAAGTCAGTATCTTATCATCAAAATATAAAATAATTCAAGGACATTTAAGAGGGTTAAGGGATTGATACTATCTTGTAACTCATTGGGATTTACCATTCCCAATTCTCTTCGATGTACATGAATTGTTTAGTTGCAAGAGGTTTGGTGAATGTATCTGCCAGCTGCAAGTGTGTTGGAATGAATTCTACTTTGACATCTTTCTTTTGAACATGATCTCTGATGAAATGGTGTCTGACATCAATATGCTTTATCCTTACATGATGCACTGGATTTTTGGCCAAGTTGATTGTACTTGTGTTGTCACAAAGGATTAGAACTTCTGGAAACTCCATTCCTAGATCCTTTAACTGATGCTTGAGCCATAGAACTTAAGCACAACAAATTGCAACAATAATGTATTCAGCTTCAGTTGATGACAGAGAGACTGTATTCTGCTTCTTACTGAACCAAGACACCAAGGAGCCTCCAAGGAACTCACATTGACCTCTAGTACTTTTTCTATCATTCTTGTACCCAGCATGATCTGAATCTTAGTAGGCAATAAGATATTCTTGAGTTCCTCTTGGATACCACAACCCAAGCTCCTGTGTTCCAATCAAATATCTCATAATTCTTTTAACACATTTGTGACGAGACTCTTTTGGTTTAGCTTGATATTTGGCACACATTCCCACACTGAACTGGATATCAGGCTTGCTAGCAGTTAAATATAGGAGTGACCCAATCATTCCTCTGTATGTGGATTGATTGAAGTCCTTCCCACCTTTATCAGCATCCAGTAGTGCAGTAGAGCTCATGGGAGTGTCTTCTTTCTTGGATAGATCTATTCCAAACTTCTTCAAGATCTCCTTGACATATTTTGTTTGGGAAATGAATACCCCCTCTTTCTTTTGCTTGATCTAAAGACCCAGGAAGAAGTTTAGTTCTCCCATCATAGACATCTCAAATTCTCCCTGCATAATCTTAGAAAATTCGTCACAGAGAGATTCATCAATAGCACCAAAAATAATATCATCAACATAAATTTGAACCATAAGCATGTTCTCATTTTTATGCAATATGAACAAGGTGGTATCTACCTTTACTCTAATAAATCCTTTTCCCAAGAGGAAATTACTGAGTCTTTCATACCATACTCTAGGTGCTTGTTTGAATCCATATAATGCCTTCTTAAGTTTAATAACATGATCAGGTTTGGCAGAATCTTCAAAACTAGAAGGCTGCTCAACATATACTTCCTCTGTGATATATCAATTAAGAAAGGCACTCTTTACATCCATTTGATAAAGTTTGAAGTTTTTGAGTGATGCAAAGGCTAAGAGTAATCTTATTGCTTCAAGTCTTGCAACTGAAGCAAAAGTCTCTTCATAATATATGCCTTCTTGGTAGTCTAGCTTTGTTTTTCACAATCATCCCAGATTAATTAAGTTTGTTTCTTAAAACCCACTTAATTCCTATTACTGGATAGTCCAGAGGTCTAGGAACCAAGTCCTAAACTTGGTTTCTTTCAAATTGATTGAGTTCTTCTTGCATTGCTATTACCCAATCACTGTCAGAGAGGGCTTCTTCAACACAGGAAGGCTCAATTTCTGAGATGAATGCTGAAAACTGCATTTCTTCTCTGAGCTGCCTCCTAGTTATTACACCACTACCAATTTCACCTATGATTTGTTCTGGTGGATGATATTTATGATGTCTCCAAGCATGTGGTTCAGCTAGTTCATCAGTAGGATCATCCTCAGAACCTTCATGGTCAGATTCATTAGGTGAACTTATTGGTTGTGTAACTAATTGATCTTGATGATGGTTTTCAATAGACTTTGATTTTGAAGGAATCTCATCCTCATCCTCAGTTTTCTTATGTGAGTCAGTTTCATAAAAAATAACATGAATAGATTCTTCAATAACCTGAGTCCTTTTGTTAAAGACTCTATATGCTTCACTCCTATTTGAATAACCAATAAAGATTCCAACATGAAATTTGGGGTCAAATTTACTTAAGTTTACCTTCCCATTATTATGGATGTAGCACTTAGATCCAAACACTTTTAAGTGAGCTATGTTTGGTTTTCTACCTTTGTAGAGCTCATAGGGTGTTTTGTCAATGCTTGATCTGATATAGGCTCTGTTTGAGATGTCGTATGCAGTGCTCGTTGCATCAGCCCAGAATCCTTGTGACACTCCTTTTTATTCAGCATGGTTCTGGCCATTTTTGTTATAACTCTATTTTTTTCTTTCTACAACCTCATTTTGCTGAGGTGTTCTAATTTAGAAACATTACTATCTACCATTCAAAGCGACAAAAAAAGGGTAAAATTTGCATTTCACTGTTCACAACTACAAAGCCACAAAAATTGAACACACATGCGGACAAGCTTACATCTGAAATCAAAATATTTCAAACCTATTTCTCAAGGACGAATCTCTGCTTTCTGGTTGATTCCCTACTTGTAAAATCTCTGCTATCTCAAGGACGAATCACATGTAGACCACTTTCATTTTCCCTTCCTACTCGATCACCTTTTCCCTCCCTTCGAATCTCTTCCTTTCATTTTCTCGAGGACGCTTTCGATCAACTTCAGTCACCCTTGATCACTGTTTCAAGTTGAATCTACGACTTAAGGTTTGCTTTTCTCTCAAACCCTCTCTCTGTCAGCGATTTCTAATTCAAGCCCCAAGAACCACTCGTTTTCCACAAATTTCATGTCCTATGTTCAATTAATTACAGGTTGACACGTAGTTTCCTATGACATGTGTTTCTCCCAAGCCATGTCATATGGCTTTAGGCTACACACGTGTTTCTCTCATGCCATGTCATCTTCTTCAATCCACCTCTTCTTGCCAGGTGTATTTTTAAATGCCACCTTGCTACATTAACAGATGGTAACGTTGACCGTTTGTTTAGGTGCACATTGATCCTTTTTTGACACTTCTGGGGCCACATTAAGCCTCAAATACTTCTGGGGCATCCATGATCCTACTTGTATACTTCAAGGGCATCCATGATCTTTAACCCTTTGATAATTCATAAATTTACCATGTTTTAAGAGTACAATCTGGGATAAAATTAGTGGATTAAATTGGTGAAAATTGCATTATAGATTAGTTAGTTTTGATGGGAATTTCAATATGAAAATTAAGGATTAAATCTGCAGCTTCGGTTCTGGAGGAAGGAGAATCGCCTTGAAGAGAAGAAGTGTTGGGAATTTTTAGGTATAAGCTAAACACGTGGCAATCATTGAGAAGGAACCAAAGGGAAAACATTGCTGAAATGGAGAGAATAAAGAACCGAAGAAGACAATTTATACACACACACACACACACACCATTCACCATCCGACAGATTCACTCCTTTCATTTTGCATCTTCAATTTGGCCGAACCCATTCTTTACTTCTCTCTCCATCATCTCCATACATTCCATCTCCATTCTCACTTCCTCCACCATCCATTTCACCTCCATTTTCATCTCCTTCAGTTTGTCTATCCTTTTCAAGAAATCAAGATATGCAGCGACGAATTTAAGCTAGCCAAGAATTCAGTTTCATCTATGAGAGACTAGGTTCTTATTTGAATATCTAGTTGAATTCTTGTAGAATTGTTATGAAGAATAGTTATGTTATTTCAATCTTGAATGATGAACTTTCAAATTGATTCATGTTATGTTTAAGTATGCCAATGTTTGATCCTTTGTAGTCCACAATTTCATGAATCTACATCTAGTTGTTTAGGTTGTGGAATTTTGGTGAATTGTTCATAGTAGACTAGTTTGTAACAGTGAAATGCAATTGAATCAATTTGTGTGCTACTTTGGATTGAATGTATCTGATTTAGTTAGTTGAGTATGTTCAACCCTAAACCCTAAACCCTTGTGAAGTGACACTAACTCAACAAACCTTGAAGTTCCAAATCAATAGATGAGGCAAGGAACGTTTGGTGGAGACTTGAAGGGTAAATCAATCTCATATTGATCCTTAATCATTACATCTCATCATTTCACTCTTCTCTCATCTATTTCTTATTAAAATCAAAGAAAATAGGAATAAAAAATAGGTTAGATTAGAGATTAGGTATTACATTGAATGAAATCAAATATGTTTCCATCTTAGCTTGTGCTAAATTAATTCCTAATAAGCTAGAAACCAGAGAATCAACGTATGGTGGCTCCTAATATCTATAAAAGTTATTCTATAAATTTTAAAGCCTATACAACAAGGTTAATCAAACCACACAAGATCATAGCCCCGATACGGTCTTCAATCATGGTATGCAGCAAACTCACCATGAAAGTAGAAGAGAAGTTGAAGAGGAGTTACTTGGGAGTTATATATTAGTGTTATCCAACTGATTCCCATTAACTCTTGTAATCCTATTATCACATATGGGCATTTATAATGATTTAAATTTTAAATCATAAAGATAACATTGCTTATTTGTATTTTGGACCCTTGTCTTTCATTATTTCCATAATTGCCACACTCTCCTTGAGCTTGGGCCATAATTCACCAAGGGTGTACTAGATATATTCTAGCAAAATAAAAAAAAAAAATCTTGGATGACTTAAATCATGCTTGATGATTTTTGATGCCATGCATGTTGCAAATCTATATGTGATTTACGGGTATATTGCACTATTATAAAATGAGTTAAGATGCATACAAATGTAGATGGTTCGATTTGCTATAGATTTTAATTTTGATATTCAATCATAATGGTGATAAACTGATTGATAATTGTAACAATATTTATAAATATATATATATATATTAAGTTTATATATTACTTCATTTAAATTCATTGTGATTGTTGATTTAATTATAATTAGGATTAAGGCATGTAATAATACTCAACAAGCATTTTACAATAAGGTGTCAACATCCTTAACTCAAGTATATTACAATTTTACTCATAAATCCTCAAAATATGACGCAAAATCCCAATCCATAAGGGAGGGCTAATGTTCGTTAGGCTATTGCTACCTATAAATGGGTTATGGGCAAAAATATTTTTAAGCACGACATTATGGTGGCAAACATGGTTGAAAAAATTGAAATTTATTTGACCTGAAGTGCCAATAAGGAAGTACATGTTTTCAAATTGGTCCTAGCAAGAAAAAACTTTAACACAACATTTTATTATGTTACAGTTAATAAACACACTTTGATTCATAATCCATTTGCGAGTTTCAGGTACCCACATTTTATGAGGGGTCAGTTTATTGTCTCACTTGCTTCTTAACGATAAACTCATATGAGAATTTCGAACCCATCAAAAGAGAGAGTCAAGGAAGAGGAGCTTAACATTTTTTTTGGGGGGGGTGGGGGGGGGGGGGTGTCAAGCTAACGTAGATAATAAAGAGAAGAATTTAAATTAATTGTGAGATACTCCTGATCAAGCTAAGCTAACATATTTTCCTGATTTTCCTAAATATAGGACTTAATTGACTTTTTTGAAGAATTTTAAGAAAGCTAAGTAAGTTACTTAAAAAGTAATTTTCCTGATTTTTTTTCTCTAAACTAGTTTATTTAACTTATAAGCTAATATATGATCTAATAATATACAAAATACATTGTGGTTAAGTGATTCATTTTACTTCCTTACTTTTTTCAAAAAAAGTCAATTAGGTCTTATATTTAGGAATGAAGGAAGTAATATCATATCTATTGATAAAAAGTTTTTCGTGTTATAAAGGCAAGCAAAAAATTTTGTATTAGAATACGATGTTTATTTTTCAAGATAAAGTTTATCATACACAATTTTAAACATTAATTATTAAAATTTTAATTATATATGTATAATATGCTTGTTAATATGTTATAACAAACTTTTCCTATATACGACTAAAATTGAAAGAGTATAATATTACTTTTCTCTAAGCATAATTAACTCCCTAATACACACATGTATGAAATTATTTTTGGCGTAATTATCATGTCACCGGCCAAATGAGATGGCCTGACCGTTTGTACCATGATCTGCTCATATTTTCAACTCGATGTGTAGCCTAACTTTTAAAACATTGCTCAATCGTCATTAACAATCTATCAAACAGATTGGGGTCTTTATCATTGTTTTTTAGGGTTGAGAGGTAAAATTACAACGTACTTAAGATGCCTGCAGCTCTTGGCAAAAAGTGTGTATTTTTCACCTTAATTCTTATATTTACTTCTTTTTCTTAAATAAAGTAATATATGCATGTGAATTTTTATCATTACAAAATTTGCTAATATTTGATGAAAACAAGTGGGCATAGTAAATATAAGTAAATGGAGCTAAACGTTGTCTTTTATTTTTCCATGTTCCACTTTCTTGGGGCTTTCTTGATGTTGAAACTTGAGTTATCTTGTACACTGTAAAATCACTTAACAAAAGATAATATGAAGACCCTCAGTTGCAGATAAAATGGACTTGAATTTCTTTAAAATATTAATGTTGATAAAGAAATTGCACGATTTGTCATTAAATTTATCTTTTATTACCAACAATCTTTGAAATAATTATCAATCTTAGAAGTTCGTGAAAATAATGTGGATAGTTCCACATATTTAATCATCTTCGCTTGCTACATATGACCTGTACTTTGAATGCAATAACATTAATTAAAAAAGAAAGTAATCAAGTGTGCAACAGAAAAATTAGAATTTTGAAGGAAAAAAAAACGTCCTTGGATAGTATGAATTTTCATAGTAGCCTTAATTACACATTCATCTCTTCTGTTTTGAAAACATACAATCTATTCTAAAAACTAATACCATTAAAGAATATCTAAGAAGATCCTAAAAGTATATTTCTTTCATTCATAATTATTTTGGAATGAATATTGTTTATTGATTTACTACTAAATCTCTCATTTATCTTTCAATAATTTATTCAATAATTACTAATTCTCTATTTAATATTTGTTACTTAATTTAAACATAATTTCTATAAATTTTACACGAAAAATATTAACAATTTGATCAAAATTGTAATCTTTTATGAACATCTGTTCAATGAAATATATGTGTTTTAAAAGTTTTTACATCATAAAATAGCTTTAAAAAAGGATTTTAAACATTTTAAATTTAAAATTGTTGATAAATAAAATTTATAATTATAAAATTAATCAACATTGTCATATGATCAAAATTAATAAATTTAATAATATAAAATCATGATGGTATAAACTAAAATGAATCCGATGTTGTTCTCGGCAACCTCGTAGGTCAAACAACGTTGGATGGGATCCAAGGCAAGCAGCTTCTCTTTGGCCCACATGACGGTGGTTTCAGCCTCTCCTTGGCCCTGAACAGTGGGAGGGAGTGAGAGATGGAAGGGGAAGATGGAGTCACGGGTGGTTGGAATGCAGAGGGAGAGGGTAAAATGGTAATATGACCTTCACAAATGATTAGATCCAAGTCCATAGGGACCTCACTTTAATTGGGATATTTTGTGAGACTTTTCTTTAATTAAGTCTTTTTCATGGGACCTGTAACTAATTTTCCCATAATAAAAGGGAGGAAAGAGAATATGTGAGGATAAATTATGTGAGAGAGAAAAAGTTATAAGAGAGAATAAAATATAAATAAAGGGAGATAAAATTATGACAAAGTCATGTATTTTCAATCTTTTTTAAATGCCAAAAGCATATGTGGTGTGAAGAAGAATAAGCATCGTGGTGTGTAGAAGAAGAAGCCGAGGTGTCATGGTGTGAACAAGAAGATGTGGTTGTGGTGTTAAGGAGAAAATGCATCACTGTACATTATTTATTTGCTTTGATAAAAGTGTCATCTCTCTCTTATCTCGTAAAAATATCAACTTTTTAAATAGTACATTTATTAAGGGTAATATTAAAAAAAACGTATTTATTATCTACACTAACTCAAATAGGACCTTATATTTTGAGACAATGTCATTAAAAAAAATGGACCTTATATTGTAGAAAGGGAGGAGTATGGTTTACATTAGTTGAGGATGTTTGAGGATATTTTGGTCAAAACGATGGGTTTACATTATAATTTAACAATTTGGTGGATGGAAGTTAAACTTTAAAATTAGAAGAAGTGCTTATACAATTTATATTGTGATATAAAGGAATGTTTTATATAAGTTTTCAAAATAAAAATAAAAGTGAGGTCTTTGTTATTTTGATTAAATAGAGGTGAGTTCAATATAATTTACTCTATTAATATTTATACTGACAATAGTTTCTTGAATAAAATTACCAAGATTGAAACATGAAAGTATACCAACAAAGAAATCAATATAGCCCAATGTGAGCAACATTTTATGGAGTAAAGGCAACAGTCACGAACGAATTAAGTAAATGTACAATAAATACTTGATTAACTCTATCAACATTTTGACAAAAAAATAAAAGCTAAAGAATCATAGTGAGTTTAATTTACTTTCTACAAAGACTTTGTGGAAGTCCCAGGCACAACCAAACTTACAATCCCACAAACAATGGAGTCATTTAATCATTTTATCCAAATACTTCAAATCCACTCAAGGTCCTCCATTATAGGAGCTGCCAGTCATCCTCATGGGCACCAGCCACAGCATCATTCACAGGCTCCATTACAGAGACATCGTCTTCAACGAATGTAGCACTATCAACTGACACATCATTACCAGCGACTTGCCTCAAGGAGCGTCGTGACACCGCAACAGTGAACAATGGTGCACCATTTGATTCATCAACCAGCTTGGAAGCACGAAAACAGAAATCGTCGAAATCATCTGGTAATCACCATTGACAAGTAGAAAAGATGGTATGAAAGGGTTACATATTAGACAATGTGAAAGAACTCTTGAGATTAAGCTAAAGTAGTCAGCAAAACCTTTATTTCGGCAGTAAAATCCAATGGCCAGGGATGGGTCAATTGACTCTAGTGGTATGTGCCTAATGCCACTGAAAGGAATATGAATATTACAGACAAAGAATTAACAAGTTGTGAATAAACAAAGATAAATACTGATTGCAGGCCTACTTGCAGTGGTACGACGAAGTATTAACCTCCTGATTGTTTCCATTGATATTTACAACCTGACAAGAACCAAAATATACTAGGTGAGATATGAATGCAAAAACAGCACTTCAACAATGTCAACAAGCAATAAGATTAGTGGTATGCAGCAGTTACATTGTCAACAAGTAGTGATTCAAAAATTAGTTTTTAGTGCCACATCTGCAAAGTTGTGGCACTGGTACCACCATTGAAGCAACAATAATGCAGTGACATTCATGCCGTGTGGTACAGATCATTTCCTAATGGCATCTCAAGCACATTCAATATTTTAACTAACCTGACCCCATGATGCCCAGAGCATTAACTGAGAATCAGCTCAAGATGAAAGCGGGAGTTTAAAGGAAATTATGGTTCCAACATTAACGAAATAGGAGTTGTGATGAAGAGAGTGGGAAAACAATTGAGTAGGCCCTCAAATATGCAGGAAAAAGAAGATAGAGAAGGTGTAAGATACAGAATTCACCATTGATGTTGTTGTTGTTGTTTTTTTTTTTTTTTTTGTCATTCTCATCATCTTTTTTTTGGTCTAATATGTCAATATGTCTCTGAAAATGAAGCATATGCATTTTTTTACCATCTAAAAGTTTCTCTGAGTTGAAGATATTTATGTAATATATCGAGATCGCAAAGCCCAAATTTAGACTTATTTTAAAAATGTTTGCCCTGACATTATATACAATTATATATGTTTCATTTTTACATCTGAGGAATATGGAAGATGATCCAACAAGAAAAACTAATACAATATAAGCAATGAAGCCTATGGCTGGCCCTTACAAAAGTTGGCTACTGTATGCAAACTGCCGGATATAATTTGATAAATATGATCATAATAGTGCATGGTGGTTTTTCATTGAGTTTTTGGTGGGTTTTTTTGCAGACCATAATTCATTATTTGGTCATGTAGCGTTGACCTTTTATTCAACTATACAGATTTACAACAGCAGAATGTTTAATATGATTTGATATGACATGGCTGTGGTATTGCTACAGTTACTATGGACCACCTGTAAAGCTAATAGCATATGCCAAGACAATAATGTTGGTTAATATTCTGCTAATCCATTTTCCTAGAAAACAAAAAAAGAAATGGCACGTAAACTACCTTCTCTTGGGCATCTTTATAAATTTTACCAAGCTGTACGAGTCTTAATAATTCTTTTAAAATAACCAGTTTAAAATGTTGCCATCATTTCTCAGCCTTTCAATTTTTCATTGGCTAAGATCAAGCCACTTCGTGTGTTGGCACCAAAGAGATTGAAGCCACTGTATTTTCTCACTTTAGTTCATCTTTTTCTTTTTTCCCTTCCCTTTTAGATACTAGTTCATCTCAGAGTTCTCTTGGCATGTGTGGGGAGGGTCAAGTGCCTTAAGAAAATTATATCCATTTATTGTTTACACCCAAAACTAGGTAAATTTTTTTTTTTTTAGGGGGGGGGGGGGGGGGGGGGGCTACTAACTTTTCACCCTAAGGTGATATTACCTACCGGAGGGAGGGGAGACTCCATACTTCTCTTATTTGAGAGGAACACTAATTTCTATGCATTCTATGATCCAGACAGAAGCACCAAATATACCAGTATTATGAAGGAATGCACAAAAGAAGCAGAAACTTTCCAAATAAAACCTAACTAATGATATTATAATCATTTTTCTGTTTCCTTCGAAAAAAAAGTTCAGTTAAGATGTCAGCTACTCAGCTTTGCAATTTTCTTAACTCATATCATGCAGAGAAATAAGCAAAGCAGCATTAACAACACAAATTATTTCTTCAATATATATGGCTGATTTATCAAACATATAAACTATATCTTAACAATATCCGCAATCAGTGTCATACCTGTTGAACATCATGTGGGTCAAGGTAGAATGCCTTTTCATTCTGAACACCTATAATATATGTTGAAGCACCTGGTTTGCCCCCCAAGATTCCAAGGCTCTGGGGAAATGTAAAGGTTGACTGCAATAACGGAATATACCTAATAATTTGAATATTCAACTTGTCAGTGATTGGACTTAAAGAATATAATATAATATTAAGCTTAAACCAAACAATCAAAGTACACATTATCAATGATCATTGAAAATACACACTAATCTATTTTCATTCACTGGTAAGACAATAGAGCACTGAATCCACCAGGGATCATAGGACAGAGGGTGAAATCTTAGTGGATCAGTTTGTTAGCATATTTTTGGGAGCTAATGATTAATTTTAAGTTGCAACTAAGAGTGAAATATTATTTATAAATATGTCAAATAGGATTTGTTTATGAGTATATGTGGTTATTCTTGGCCTTCATTACTTTCTCAAGTCAGATTCTGATTTCATATAGTCATAAAAACTTTCCTTCCTTCTTTATCGCTACCCATCTTGGCTACTAACAGAAGGTAGAGGGGCAAGTCATTATGTTAATTCAGAATGCAAAATATCTGTCAACCCCCAACAGTTGCTTTACTGCAAGGTTCAAGATGAATGCTACAAGTTTAACGATAAGGGGAGGGAGTAGAAGTGCCTAACCCATCTTATTATTTTTCTTATGTACTGGTACGAAGCTTACTTCTCATCACACTCATATTTCCTTTCCTTTTCTATCATACAGATTCAACATAATAAGTACACCAAAACTATGAGGCAGGTTGTGATTCAACATTCATAAGAGGAACACCGAAGATATAAAGAAGTGGGTTGAATGGAGATTAAAATGTAGTTATTCACAATTTCAAAGTAAACTCAACAGACTTAAGTCCTATAACTTCGATTAAGCAATTCTAATAGAGAAGATAAATGAATCACTTTTATGTGATGGCCCTTCGAATATTTCAAAAAGAATAAAACAACATTAAATGGCCAAAGCCAAATGAGTATCGTACAGTACAATATGAACATGTAAAGTTTACTTACCTAGGATTGACCTTATCAAGTCCAAGAACCAAAGGAACCAACAATAGTAGGGGTGTCCAGTCAGCATGGCCCCTAGAAATCTCAGAACAACATTTGAGGGCATCTTCAATGCAGACAACTGGTGCTCCACCCCGCTCCCCGTCTTCATCACCCGAAACAACATATATAGCCATAGGAAGAGGCTGTTCTTCAAGGTCATTTGCAGCCCTCTGACTACGGGTTAGAACTTCCCATGTGTGACACATGGCATATGGGCCCACCCATGACCCCACAGCAAGTCCATAACTCTTACCAGCATGAAGAAGATTGTGGATAGAAAAAGGAGATGCTTCAGAATCCCCAAAAAGACGCAAAATGTTGAGATATTCTTGATCTTGCGGCTGCATGTTATGGAAAAACATTACAATGAACCCATGTGGAGTCAATGTAATTGACATAGCCGGATTAACTATTTAATTACAACATACCAGAAGACAAGGAAATTCAAAATAGAATGAAATAAGATACAAAAAAAGAGATAGATAAAAGGAAAAAGGTAAAATTAGTGAAATGCTACATTGCATGTAAGTTACTGACCTTTTGCAGAGATTTTCTCCATGATCTACCTAATTTATGAAAAATCAATGCCTAGCAAAATGAGAACACATTACTAACATTAGTCCAAAATAAATATAAATCATATAATCACCAGTAAGCAGGTGAGCAGTGACAGTCACCTAGACATAAATAGTCAATGAAAAGAGAATAATATATACCTGAGCAACAAGCATCTGACTACTTCGAATCATACACCCCCAACTTACGTCACTAGTATACTTTGAATCTCCAATAGAATCAAAACCTATAGGAAAGTATGCCTCTTAGAATTTTTTAGGATTATTCCAGACAACTACGGCCTGTAATCTGGAAAAAGGTTCCAAAAATGGAGGTACCACACCTTTCCGATATGTCATTAAAATTTTTGATGTAAAATCTTGCTCGAATTCTGCAAGTCCATTGCCTGTTTTTACATTCCCAGATGATTCATGCTGTGAGATTTTATGGCAGACACCTAGGAGCCATATGTCACCATCTGAGGCAGAAATATCAGTCCTGCTTGACCCTAGGACACGCTCATGAAATCTCCTCATTGAGCCAACGGTAACAACTTTCCTCACGGCAGCTGCCCACCCACTATGTCTAGAATGAACTGCTTTCTTTTCAGAAGCTGATGACTCACTATATGTTTCAAAGACTGTAAAAGCAGATGAAAAGAAGCTTGACCATAAGGAAGCCTTGGGAAACTTACTGTCAGTAGACCCTGCTTGTGAACAAGCAGGCCCCTCGTTGTTATCCAAAGTCTCTGTTGAACTTTTAGAAGAACATTTAGCAGCAGCAATCTTCTCGCAGATAGCCTTCATTACCATTATGAAGCCACTGAGAAGCAATTTGGCTCATGAAGCAAAACAGAGGTTGTGCCAATATCTGCCAGTAAAGAGGCACAACTATGAGACAAATTCTTGACTCCAAAAACATGCACATAATTATAGACTAATAATTTAATAAAAGTATAAGGAAATATCTAAGAACAAAAACAAAACTTTCTTGTTTGCTCCAGTAGAAGATAACAAGTGCTGCATTTACAGTCACATCAAATAGGCATTCGGAACAATTGAATAAGGAAAAGTATAAGAGGTCAAAAAGTTCTTCCTTCCTGATGTAGCCATAACATGTAACCATGATAAAAAAAGAAAAAAAGATAAGACCTAAAGAAAAACAATTATTCTCTTTAAAAATGAATTAACTGACAGTATCATACACCAGTCATCTTGCATAGCCATGATTCTTGCCAAAACTACCAGTCCCCTGTTGCAGATCCGTTTTTATAAAGAACAGAATCATAGTGCCCATGTAACAGACTTAAGACCCCCGAAATCATCGAATTCCCGGCATTACACATCAGAATTTCACTAGATAAACCAAATGAACTGTGCAAACTATATCCAAATTCTGAAGCAACTAAAAATAGTTCCTACAAGGATAACAATCACAACACCAACTAGTGTTGATGTAAATACCTCATAAAGAAATCTGCAAAATCGGACCCATATTAAAAAGCCATAAACTAAACAACTGGGGCTATAATTTAAAACAAAAAAAAAACTCAGAAAAAAGCTAAATTTCAAAAGGGGAAACAAACAATGAAACTAAAAATCGTAGGACAAAGAAACTCACAGGAATTAGTAAGCGACGATCTTAAGAAGGGGGGCGGAGATACAGGTCCGATCCTTACCAGAGCAACTAAATTTCGTATTCTCCTGCTTCAATTTCTCTCTTTGCTTGTGTCGCTCAATTTCTTAGGAGTTTGAGTGTGAAATTGAGTTACGCTAATCTACGCTTCAATCGATACTTTATCTATTTTTGCGCTTACAAGCTATCTCCAGATTTTTTTTTCTTTTTTTTTTTTTTTCTATTGGAGAAAAGCCTCTTCTCAATTCTTTCTTGCTTTTCTCGTTTTTTCAAGGAGTTATAGGATTTTTGCTCAAGAAAAAAAAGGAGTTATAGGATTTAGAAGCTATTTTCTTTTTGTTGGCAAAAAAAGAGGAACTATTTTCGTTCTTTTTCTTCTTAGAAAATTCTCTGAATATCTGAAAGAAACAATCACGTGAATTTCGTTGAAAGTAGGGGGCAAAAAAGAGTTTCGCTTGAAAATTTATTTATATCTTCTTATTTTGCAAAATAATAGAAGGGTTAAGATGCAAATCGACCCCAGAAATGTAAAAAAAATCTCATATTCGCCCTGAAAGTATTTTGTGGCTCAATGTAGCCCCGGAAGTATCCAAATGTAATAATGTCCCCCTTTGTTAATTAAGTATCCAAGGCTACATTGAGTTAGTTTTGGGTACTTCCAGTGTTACATTGCTACTTTTAGGTACTTTCGGGGTTACTTTGCTACGAAAAATACTTGCGGGGCGAATGCAAGATTTTTTTGGCGCTTCCGGGTGGATTTATAGCTTAACCCATAATAGAATTATAAATATTATATTTTAATATGGCCACGTGACCTTATCAGTTATCTAATTGGAGCACTACTTTTTTTTTTTTCATCTTGGGTGGGCTTCTTGGCCTAATCTTCTTAGGTAAAGAAGTCCAATTCTCGTGTGTATTTTATTTTCTTTTGTTTAACTAATGGTAGTTTTCCTGAAATAAAAATGCTATTAAGGTAAGGTGCACCCAGTACTCTAAAATAGTTTGCATGTATGTCCGAAATCCTAAAAATATTTTTTCATGTGAATCCAACACCTTAAATTACCTAAAATTTTAAGTGCAAATTACACAAAAAGTACTTTAACGTTTATATACAATCAAATACTGAGGCACTGATTGCACATAAGAAAATACATTAGGATGCTTGATGCACTTTATCCCTAAGATTATTTAAATAATAAATTTTAAGAAATACTTTACTAACATTTATATACAATCAAATACTGAGGCACTGATTGCACATAAGAAAATACATTAGGATGCTTGATGCACTTTATCCCTAAGATTATTTAAATAATAAATTTTAAGAAATACTTTACTAAACAAGAATTTAATTCAAAAATTAAATCTATTTCATTTCATATGATCAACAAATTACAAAACACCAGTCTCATGAGCGAAGCCACATACACCGCAAGTAGAGGAGAGTGTCCGAAAGGAGATGGCGAGAAAGGAGAAAATGAGAAGTAAGAAGCAGTTAGGACTGCCAATATATATTAAAACAATATAAGCATAAACAGATTAAAATGCAATAGTGAAATAAGAGAATGCCAGAATGATAGAGAAGAAAAGAGAAAGTTGAAAGTAAAGAAACTTAAATGACAAAAGATGGAAAGATTAATGAAATTTTTATTGAAAGAAATAAGAGACAGAGTAGGGAATGAAAGAGGATTACAAAGAACTCTCTCTCTCTCTAGATTCTTTCTAAAATCTCTTTTATAAGACTTGCTGATGCACTTGATTATTACATGTTTTTATTTACTAATTATATGAAATTAGCATTTGTTCTAGGCTATTATTAAATGGGGGTTTAAGCACTTTTATACTTAGGGTCCAAGATTAGAGAGTTAATTGCATTTTCATTATAATTTGAGCATATTAGGCATTTAACTCATGCATTTATTGTTTCTAGACTTAAAATACTTCACATGTGCTTAAAATTTCTATTGTAGGTGCAAAGAATAAAGGTTAAAGCAAGAACAAAGCAAAATAGGAAATTTCCTATTGGATTAGTTGACTGGGTTTACCTAAAATATTTCCTTTTTGTTATTTCTACAAGAATAGGCAACCCTAGGCTTGATTGAGGTTAAGAAGTTTCCTAATTGATTATTCTAATCACAACTTCCTATTTTGGCTAGATTTCTTGAGAGAAAGTGCTTGGGTCTTCCCCAAATCTTTCCTATATATTATGGGCGGCTAAATTAGGCAATCGGAGGCCGTTTTAGATAATTTTTAAGTGGTTTCTTGTGCCATAGAGAGGGGAATCCGAATTTCCTATTTCATTCACCAATTCTCACTTTCATCCCATAATTCTTTCCACAAACCTTTCATATTGGTTAATCCTAGTAAGAATATGACATACTAGGCCAATTTAGAAGGTTTTGAATTATCTCTTGTACTATATATATATATATGCCACCAACGAATTTCATTGCTCTCTTCTCTCAAAATTTCGTCCTTCTCCTCCTCTCCTCTCCTCTCCTCTCCTCTCCTCCTTGCACCAAAATCTTCTTTCATTACACTCTCATGGCTTCCAATTCCAAAATCTAGTCCATGTTGATCAAAAGCATGAGTGGCTAGGCACCTTTGTGGAGATTTTGGTGGAGGAAGGAAACTGGAGCTTCAACATCTTTAATGGGGAGTTATTAGCTTTCTCTTCTTGCCCAATTTCATTTATGTATTTCAATTCCATGTGTTTTGGTATATGTATATGTTTTTAGAATAAGATGTCTTTGAATTTCTATAGGTCATGCCTGCAATCAAGCGATATTTTTTTATGTGTATGAACCTAGTGATGTTTTCAAGATATTATGCAATAGATGTACTTCATTTATAACTCCTTTGGATTGTTACAATATGTTGAATGCATGTGTGATTATATGTGTGTTTAGCCACTAGATCCATCATTGGAAGGTTTGATCTACTTCCAATGAGAACCTCTTTGTGTGTTTATCATGAATCTTCACTATCAAGTTGGGAATTAACAATTACCTATTTGATTAATTGAATGAGTGATACTCCACGTTAATTAGTTAATTAGGTTAATTGGACTAAGAGCGAATTGCCTTAAGTTTTTACATTAGAACTTGGATTAGAACTCCCACATCCTTTTACAAGTTAGGAAGGTTGCCCAATTCATTAAGAGACCCATATTCATCTCATAAGTTTCACAAACCATTTTACTCGCTTTCTTTATAAACGGAAATCCCAAAAAGAATTTAGTTTAGCTTCTGTAACCAAAATCTCAAAAACCCCAATTTTATAGCTTTTGCATGCATTTAGTTAGCTTATGTTTGTAACATCCTAAAAAAATTAATTAAGCTTTAGTGATTTTTATTCAGGATTTTAATGATGAATTTGGGAAATTAAGGCTATCTTATGGGAAATTGAGGTTTGTTGAGGATTTCTAGGCATAGTATTTTCCTTATTTTAAGAAAGATAATTAATTATTTAATTTGAATTAGAGGATGTAATTTGAATTTGAGTTCCAATTTAAATTTTAGGATTTAAGTTGAATTTGAGATTTAATTTGAATTTGAGGATTTTATGGAGATTAGTTGGAAAGATTTGTGAGGAAGGAGAAATTTATACATGATTTAAGATTTATTGATCAGGATTAGCTTCACTAAATGAGTAGACTGAAAATAGTTAGGATTTAATTAAGGGAAATTGGTGAATTATGAAATATTTGAGGAATTTGAGTGGTTTTGAGGAATTTTAGGAATTTAGTTTCTCCTTCAATTTAAGAAAGTAGCTAGAGAATAAATTTTGACTTTTAGAATTCCGGGAAAAATTTCTTAAATACTAAAAAGAAAGAGTGAGGTAGATGTGATTAAACAAAAGTATTGGAAGTGTTTTTTTTTTAAAAAGATGATAGTCAAGATATTTTTTTAAATCATTTGAATATTGTAAAACAAAAATATTTGGATATGGTCTATAGCTAATTATCTAAGTTCTAGGAGAGTACTAAATTAAGGTTAGAATTTAATTTGAAAAGATACGTATGTGTATATATACATAATAGTAAATCAACAAATAGAAAAGAAAATAATAATGATAATAATAAATCAAATAATAAAATAATAATGGGGCCCACACGTTGGATATAAATATAACATATGGTCTTATCGTTGGCGGTGCCGGCGCTGAAACATATTGTTTCGTCTTCTTCTTCGTTGTACAGCGTCTTGGCCATTGATATGATTTAAGTGAGTTTTACAGATAATTTAGGTAAGTAAAATCACTTCTTCTGACTTAGCTTCCTTCATAAAAATTTTTACTTGTAATTTTAGCTTTCCAATAACAACGATATTAGGATGATTAGAGCAAAATATTGGGGCTTAGATTGAAGTAGGAGTTGAGTTTTGATAATAAATGACCATAGATTTGTTGATTGGGCGATTTGAGAATTTAAAATAATATTCTTAATTGAAAAAAACTTAGAATTCATGAAAGATTTCGAAAATTACTGCTTGGGTAATGGATTATGGTTTATCGTTTGGGTTATTAGGTAGCTTAAAAGTGTTGAAGGAATTAATCGGGATAGATTTGATCTGTACGGGCGTTTTCTTGTATTCAAAGAGAGCGTATGCTTGATTTTAATTTGGGAATTCTATAAGGATGAACAATTGAGGTGTACTGATGGGATCTAGGGACTTATTCGGGTAGAACAATAGTACTGGTAAGGTCAAATTGATTAGATATGGTGCAGGTGTTGATTTGGGTAAGTTGGTATTATCTTATAGACTTGAACTTGGTTGAATCAATCTGTGAAGGTAGGAGGCATGAATTTGAGAATGATTATTGAGTGAGGAAGTTTGGGAATGAATGGTTTATCTTAGGAAAATTGTGGTTAGGCTTGAACGGTAATGGCGATTAATGGTGAATCATGGTGGGCAAAGAAGGAATGGTTGAAATTAGAAAATGAATTAATGAGAGCAAGAATGGGTAGCTAGGAATTTAATTTATAACTTGTGTTTTCTTCTGGTAGATAGTAATTGCATGTATCTTGATATGTAGAGTTGAGTTGTACTAATAGCACGGGGGGAGCTGCGCTGTTGTGAGATCGGTACATGCTACCAGGTAACAACTTTTGCTTGTTTGCGTGTGTATGTGGGTTAGTAAGTATTTGAAGCTTATAATTTTGTGATTGGCTATAGTCTCGATGAACATGAATTTTGAAAGCTTATTTTATAACATAACTTGTTTAGTGGAGTATGTATTTTGAACTAGCATGAAGATGTGTATTGTCATGTTTGGGATAATATTATACATTAAAGGTTATTGCATGATTATATTTTAAAGAATTACTAGATGGGCCTTGTGTCTTATATTTGTTGGTGTTGCATACAATTATTATCTGATTGTGGTGATTGTGTATGTAATACCGGTTAATTAAATTAAATGCCATCGCGCGATGAGGTTCCTTGTTGGCCCACAAGGACTAATAGAAAATAAAGATGATAATGGGGAGAACGCCCCCGGTCTCAGGCGAGAGTTGTGAATCCCTACTGGACCGTAATATGATACCGGTGGTTTTTGTGATACACTGTGATTTATGATTTTGGTATTATTTTATGTGAATGACATTTGAGAAACTATTGCATACTGATTGATGATTTGAGAAGGCTTGGAAAGAGATGTTGGATATTATTATGCATTTATCTGGTACTTGTCATACATTTCAAAGTGATATATATTAGCACTCCACTAAACACCTTGATAGCACACACCGCACGTAGGTGAGTAGTAAGTGTTGGATATGATTAGTTTTGATGATGTCAAATATAGATTTAAATCTGATAAGCAAAAAGTTAATATGAAGTATGCATCTATGATATGATCAAGTGAGAATAGAGATTGAATGAGAAAATCATGAATCATGATATTAGACTTGATATTAGAAGTTTCTATGCTCAATTGGACTAGACCCTTAGATAACATAAGCAAAATGAACAATTAGCATGTAACTTAGTCTGGAATAAATTGAGAAAAGAATCATGTTTAATTGACTAAGTAAAAGAGTGTAGGTTACCTTGACATTGAACAAATAAAATCTAATAGGTAACAGAAACTCTATCGCTAAAGCCCCATAGATAACATAGATAATACAGGGGGAAAATGTTAGAACAACTAGCAATAATGGACTAAGTTACTAGCGATAACATAACAGAACAGTTATAATAAAACATTCAGATAGCTAAGTGTCATTGAACAAATGAATCACTAGCGATAATGTGAATAGCTATCGATAATGGAATACTTGAAATAACAGACATTCAGATAGCTAATACATATAACTAGCGATGGCATAGTAACTAGCGATAACATAATTAGTTATCGATAGAAAGACACTGTTTGAAATGATTTAGACATTCTGATAGCATATGAGCTAATAAGTCACTAGCGATGACATGATTAGCTATCGATAACTGAACACTTCTTGAAATAACTTATCATCAGATAGCTAACACATTGTCTCTGAAAGTTGAGCTAATGAAGTAGACTAGCGATAGCGTTACTAGCTATCGATAGCAGAACACTTGAAATAACATTCAGATAGCTAAGTGTCTTTGAGCAAATGAGTTACTAGCGATAACTTGGTTAGCTATCGATAGAGAAATACTTGCTGATATAACTTAGATCATCAGATTGCTAATACATTATCTTTGAACATTCAGCTAATGTAATTCACTAGCGATAACACCTACTGTACTTCACATGAATACTTGCTTCTCTAACAGCTAAGTGCAGGACTCACACTATTAAGTTAGCGATAGCCAAGAGAGCTAGCGCTACTGATAAAGCTACTATGTAAGTACAATTGCTGTAGGTGAACATTACTCACAGTCACTATCTCTCTTAGCTCATCCTTTGCACAACATTAATTGCCAACGGCTAAGAGCTTCCAACGACTAATCTCAAACGGCCTCTTGAAGTTGAAGTAAAGGCAAGCTGTGAAGAATGAATAAAAGAAGAAGACTAGAGCTCTGCGCAAAAAAAATGAGAGAGAGAGAGAGACAGAGAGCAAAACATGAGCCCAGAAAGGGAAAGATCATGACTTGAGTAGAAGAGCTAGAATACACATTGTTCAAACTGTTAAGCTCTAGAATTGTTATTCATCATATATCTTCTGTACTTCAGTGATTATCAAAATCTGTTCATTGAGTGAACTTATTTATTGAAATCCTCTACTATTTGAGGTTGTTCTAAAGCTTGTGCTTTAGGACAGGGTTGTTTCCTTACAAGTTGTAAGGGGGAGCGTTTAGAAGGATTCTAAAGCTCTGTTATAAAGGTTGGCAGGTGAACCCGTTTTGTAAAACCTGTGGTTGTAAAGGTTGGCAGGTGAACTCGTGTTGTAAAACCTGTGGTATCACTAGTGCAAAAAAGGGCTTTTAGACCACATATAAAGGGCTTTTTAGACCTCATCTATATGGGGTCTTGTTTCAGGGGGTTTAAAAAGTCAACCAGTTTTTAGACCTTATAAACATAAGGTCTAAAAAGGATAATTTAGACCTAATATATGACTATGAGGTCTAAAAGCTTGACATTTTAGACCTCATAACACTTATACAGTGGATTGGAAATCTCAAGTGGAGCCTGAGGACTAGATGTAGGTCAAAGGAAGAGACCGAACCAAGATAAATCTCTGATTGCATCTCCTCTTCCCTTAACGCATATTCTTTCAGCATATCTAACTTGCATATATCTTAATGCATTCCATAGTTTGAAATACTGTCAGTCAACTCTCAATTTTTAAACAGAAAAGGTTTATGAAAAGTTTTATTAGGTCACCCAATTCACCCCCCTCTTGGGTGACAGCCAGCACTTACAGTAAGTGGTTACCTTGGGACTACCTCACTTTTATCTCACTTTCGTAGGTCCGAGTCACGGAGTAGCCAGTCAAGGGAAGGATCTGGGAGCTTCTCACTGATATAGTGAGTTCCTCTAGGCCGTTAGGACATGTGTTATTGCCACACTTAGGCTCATGCATTTTTTATGCTTCCGCTTTGATTTAGCATTATTGTCTCTTAGATTTGATTTGCAATTTCCTTTTATATCATTGTATAAGTACACTTATCTGAATTGGTCCTACTGTGTTGTAATTAGATTGTTTTAAATATCCATGTTAGGCAAATCCTTATCTAACATGGATTAATTGTTTTATGAGTATCTGCGATTTTAAATATCCATGTTAGCTTCATAATTTTAGAAAGTTTTTTTTTCTAACATGGATAAATGAAATATATTACTTATTGCTTTTGTGATCCATGTAAGCATTATATAAATTATTTTCATCCCTTTCTTACATGGATCTCCATTTTTATAAAGTTGAATAATTGTCTAACTATGATAGGGTGTGTTTATATTTGGAAGCTTCTTTTCCTATCATAGTTAGTTTGTGCATTTTGATTTATATGGAAACCGTCATGGAAAATCTTTTCTAACTATGTTAGCCATTTCACCAAGTTGGTCCATTTTTCTAACATAGTTAGTATTTGAAACAATGTTGTAAAAGCCGGACCGGAAGACGAACCGAAGAGGGTAGCGGGTCACGGTTCACATGGTCGGATCGGTCGGACCGACAGTCAAACCGATGACGTAATAATTAAGGAAATAAATATATAACTTTTTAGTAAACCTTACAAATAAACATATTCAAAAGTTTTGATGAATATTTTTCAAATACTAATTCCCAACATGTTGAAATAATTAAAAATTACATAATAATAAGTAAAGAATACCTAATACCAAATTACCAATAATAATATATCAAGTCAACAACTTAATAAGTAACAAAAACAAGCATGACTTTATGGCTTGTCAAACATTGGTGGATCTCGATCAATTTGGGAGATAAACCTAGTGCCTGTTTGGGTAAGGAACAAAACCAAGGTTTTGAGTCCAAACCTAGGTTTGGAATGGTAGCCAAACACTTTTTTTTAATAAACCTAGGTTTGGACTCATAACCTAGGTTTTAAAAAAGGTAAGCCAAACACTTGAAAAAAATGTGAAAAGCCCTTTTGGATTGGAAACCTAGGTTTTGGCCACCAAAACCTAGGTTTTGAATAAGCTACAATTTTCCCCTTTTGCACAAAATATGAGGTAAAAAAATGCCATCATTACACATGTAATAATGATCTACCAAAAATACCCTTATCCTCTCTCTTTCCCAACACATTAAACTTATGTCCTTTTTAGTAATTTACACAGAAAAAGTCATTTTCAAAACAATCATCAAAACACTCTCATTTTATCAAAAGCCATTTTTTCAGAAAAGCTAAAAAAAGCTATTCCCGAGAAGCTATTCTCTAAAAGCTAATCCAAACAGGCTGCTACTTTTTTCAGGTTTTACGCGAAGTACGAGGTAGAAATATACCATAATGCCCTTATCCTCTCTCTTTCCCAACACATTAAACTTATGTCCTTTTTAGTAATTTACACATAGAAAAAGCCATTCTCACAACAACCATCCAAACACTCTCATTTCATCAAAAGCCATTTTTTTCAGCTTTTTCAGAAAAGCTGAAAAAAGCACTTTTTCAGCTTTTTTCTCAGAAGCTATTCTCCAGAAGCTAATTCAAACAGGCCTCTAATGAGTTTGGGATTTGGGATTATAATTTGGGTTTTTCTTTTAATTATTTTGAGCTTTTTTGGCCTTGATTATTTTTTTTCAGCATTTTGTGTGCTTCTAATTGAGCCGTCCGGTTTTCAGAAACCCGCCCCGGTTCCCGGTTTAACTCCGGCTTCCGTCCAATGTCCGGCTAAAAGCGGTCCGATCTGGCCTAACCTACTAAATGGCCAAACCATGAAGTTCGGACCGATTGGTGTGCCGGGCGACGGTTGGACCGGTCTGACCGCCCGGTCCGGTTCTTACAACCATGATTTGAAATTTAGTTGGAGTTGATTAGTGTAGCTAAAAGTGTATTAAGGGGGAAATTGTTACAAGGTTGATATATGCGTTTTTGTTGAGATGCTTGCAAGATCAACATGAATTTGGCTTTTCTGGTTTAAGAATTTGCATGCATATGATGTCAGCATCCATTGAGGGTGGTCTTTGAGTCATCCTTTGACTGCATCCTTGATATTCTGGAAAGTTTGCATACCATCTCATATAAGGTACCCTTAGCAGAATGGGAAATCCATTAGGAACTTCACTATGCCTGTAATTCCAAGCAGAAAAACCATGAGATGGATAAATTTGAAAAATAATGAAGGGTTAATGGGATGTGATTTCTTGAAGGGTTAATATGAGTTTTAAAATATTCAATCCATCCGTTAGTTGACTTAAACTTCAAGTCTAATATGATTTACCCAAGTTCTACACCTAAACAATTTCTCCAGAGCATAAATTAAATGAACACATCTCTCTACAATATGGCCAATCAAATAGAGGCATTATGAATAAAACAAATCAACAAAAAAGGTCATCAATTACTAAAAGAAGAAGAAAAATTAGGTTTCAATCTATACAAGGTTTACATCAATCATAGAATAAACTCTTTAGCTACTCATGAATAGATTAAAACAATGAATATAAAGAAATCCCATATCCAAATCACAAAAGTAGTAAAGAATTGAAGAAAACCAGAAAAGTCTACTATCGCAGGGCAAGATCTTTTCCAATTTCTCTTCACAAGCTGTAATTTCGCGAATCTTAGCTCCATCCTTGTGTGAATTGATGTTCCTTATCGTTTCTAGGGGTTCCTGGGTGAAGAGGGAGTTGAAGGTATGTCAAATATTGTGCCTTAGGTGTTTAAAAAGGTTAAAAAAATGATGTTGTATGTTTAGTATTTTCACGCAATACTGTGTCACACCGCCGCAGTGACCATGGCACCAGAAGCAATTTTCTGTTGTTTTCCACAAAGTGAGCTCCAGATTTCTCTACTTTTTTCTTTCAATCTTCTTCTCCTTCCTTACTTAGAATATCCATATTTATCGATCAAGAACATGCATGAATGTGAGGGAAACTTGCCAATCAAATTTTATACTAAATTATCATATTTTTCTTTAAAATAATCAAATTAAACTCATATGACAGATTTGCATAATTTTCACTTAATCTTAAAACTCTCTTAATTTGCTTTGATGACTCCCCAAATATATTCTAAATATACTCTAAATCAATGATAAATGGGGAGTCATCACCCCCATACTTGCACATTTGTTTGTCCTCAAGCAAAAGAAAATAACATTCTAAACAAAGAAAGCATTGCACATGAAATCCTTAAAAAAAGAGCATTACACCCCTATGATATTGCTATCAATCATTTATTCAGTTAATGTCTTATCAAAATGAATCACCTAGCCAACAATTTTAAACAATTGTAATTATCAATCAACTTACCATGATCAAAGGAAGAGGGAATAACAAGTGCAAAAGGAATACTAAGCTTCCTAACACCTATAGAAAATCTAAGGTCCTTTCTTAATCAATTATACAATCAACACAATAAGGATCCTCAGGCTCCTTTTCTCTTCTTTTGACTTTCTTTTGTTTTTTTTATTTTTCATCATTTTGATTCAAGCTTGACTTGTTATAGGTCCCCTTTTGACATGAGCCTGCACATAGGTGGTGTAGCACTGGTTACTCAGTTACTTAATTACCCCAGGATGCTTTTAGCCCAACTCTTAATCCTCTTTGACTTAACCGTTTGACGCTAGTACCAACCTTGGAGATGAAGTGCCCCTGGTTACTAAGTTAAGTCTAGATAGGCTAGCGGAGTTGTGAACACATACATATTCTCTCTTTTATTCTATTATTTGTTTTACCTAGATCATATCCTTACAAAACAACTCAATCAATCAATTTAGTCAAATTTCCTAAAGAAATTAGGAATCAAAGTATTCATAAACTAATCATCTGTTTGTCTTGTATATGCTCTAAATATATAAAAGGCTAAGGTATATGGCTTAGTTGAAATGTTCTTCCCTATTATGATATTGTTTTTTAATAGCGATTCTCAAATATGAATAAAAGCTCAAAGTTTAGATCAATCATAAGCAGTGCACTTATTTCAAGTTTAATAATTCATTTTCACTTGCATATAAAGACACGCAATGCAAGCACAATTATATACCTCTCCCCCACACTTAAATTTTGCATTGTCCCCAATGTGAATGAAACATCAATACGCACAGATGAGAGAGGAGAAAAGGTGAGGAAAAGAAAACTAATACTCCCTCGGATATTTATTTTAAGGATGTGAGACTTGTGTTTTTATGATGAAGGAGTATGGACTCTCAATAGGGTGGGTCGCTTCTTGCACAAAGAGGAAGAAGCTTGACCGTTAGCTTTCAATTTAAATTTATTTGTGGCATAGAATGAGCCATTTGAAGTCTACAAATACTTAATGAAATTGGAAGCTCAATGAAGAATATGTAATATGTAAGTGGTTTGTGACGGCATAAGTTATTTAAGATCAAATCAATGTACACTTTTTCAGATTAAAAATCCTCCTAGCTCATAGTAGAAGAGATCACATTAATCTAAATCCACCCATGGTCTCAATAAAACTCTAATCAAACAAGAGAACAAGAGTTTATGTGAACAATTTCCAAACCATTCAAAGCTGCAATTTTCAGAGAGATAAGAATTCAGCTTGTGGAATAGAAACATGGGTATTCAATCAGTTCAACAATTCAGGGATAACAATAATCTTAATATTTATGCATTCTCATGAAGATAAACTTGATCAAACACATTTTCGATAACTTTCAACCCAACAAACATAATCAGATTTGCACATCAGTATGCAAGTGAACACAAGTGCTTCCTTAAAATTTAAGCACACAAGAGAGTGATTGAATGGTTCAAAAATTCAAACTCAAGTTTATGTCCAATAAACTTAGAGAATCACAAGTGCTCTTTTTAGAATATCAACACAATCACAAGAATATAACAAGGAAATCAAATTCATTGCAAAATGGATAAAGCCAGATTGCCAATGAGAAAGACTGCACTATTATAATACACCAAATAGACTGAAAGCAATGGAAAAATGATCTAGAACAAACCATATCCATCACTAAATCAGATATAAACCAGAGCATTTGCTATGCATTAGATTAAGGCCAAAGAATAGAAGACAACCAAATCATAAGCATGTTAAAAGGTCAATGGAGGAAGAGACATCAAGAAATTACCTTATAGGTGGCCCAAGAAAAAAATAATGAAAAATTCAGGAATACAAGGAAGAGAGGAAATTGGCTATGGTTAAGAGTTTCATAGGCTTGTGGTTCGAGAACTGGGAGAGAAATCGGTGCTGGTTGGTTGGTATCAGGCAGAAATTGTTGGACTTGAAGGTTGCATTGAAGGGGAAGGGGTTTCTGGGTGCGATGATGGAGGCTGAGGTTTTAAACGGTAAGGGCAATGGATGTAGGGATAAGGTAATGGTGAGGGGATAGCGAAATGAGATGGCGACAGAGATATTGGGAATATGATGAATCAGACGAAGGGGAAGAAGGAGGATCTAAACTCCACAAAACTAGAGAGAAGCCGGCGGTGTTTGCGACGGTGAACGGTAGTGAGGTCTAAGGTCTCGAACGAAGGAAAAAGGGCAGGTTTGAGGTTGGGGTAGCCGAGGATGATGTGACGCCAGTAACCGACGAGTGGATGGCAGCGATGGTGGAGGTATGGACGGCGTTGAAGGGAGAATGGAGAAGGAGTCTGGGGGTGTATGGGCTTGATGAACATGATGGCAAGAAGAGGAAGATGGGTGCATGCTCAACAATCATTGACTCCCCCACGTGATGCGTTAATGCATTGTTTTCAGTGAATTAGAAGAAAAGTGGTCCATAATATACAATACATTTATAATTAATACTGCACAAATTATTATCATTTAAGTGCATGTTCTCCTCTGATCCTATTTATGAGGTATTTCTAAAACGTTTCACACAGCTCAAGGAAAACCTTAAATCTCATTTGAAGCTTGACCTTTTTCTAAAATTGGACATTGACCAAATGGAACTGAGCACCATCAGATATGGAACCAAGAAACAAAAAGTATTGACACAACTAAAAATAGAGCAATGTTCCTTCCTCCCTGTACATAAATTTATAGAGAAAATTCTAATGGAAACTTGCCTAACAATCTGAAGAGAAATAACTTATATAGACTACAACAAATCAAGCTAATTATCGAAGTCACTCTTTTTTGGTTGGAATTATTGAAGCCAACTACCAATCACGATTCATGACTATTACTTCTAAAAACCAAGCTGACATATCCCAAGAACAAATATTATAGAATTGAAATTCATTTTTAAAATTCACCCCAAAAAATCAATTATTAAAAATATGGCATGCATCGTTTGATTCTCTCTCAAACAAAATTTCTGAAGGAATGTGATTCCCAAAGAGGCGTTAGGAACACACTGCACAAACAACAAAATGTATTTCCCTTAATACCTACTAAATTTAATTGAGGTTGCATCGGTAAACAAAAGATGACCTCCTACTCGGTAATCCTAAAGATCAGTATCAGCCCAAACTATCAAAGAGTAGCTATTGAATTGCAATCAAATCAACAACCTCATTTCAGCAGAAACAGAAAACAACCAAAGTTTATATAATGTTGTCAAAATCTCAAACACAGAAAATACCCGGCAAATCATTATGTGTGAAAGTGTGTCTACATCATGTAAGCCAGGATAACCAAGACTATGAATCAAGCCAACACATCCCAATAATAGGAAACAAAAGAGCATTACATTCAACAATAAGAATCCACAATTTCAAACCTAGATGAGCAACAAATAGACATAACCAAGATGAGTCAATAATGGGTTTATTTTCCAGAAACAAAATTAAGATGTAATAAATAAAATCAAGCAAGGACAAGAAAAATGGCATATGCTAGAAATTCAAAGCAAAGTCAAGAGAGTACAAAAGAAAAAGGAAGGTTTAAAAGATCTAACCTGAAAGACGATTCTTTTACTTCAAGAGGAGGATTGCATAAACAACGAAGAAGATTAGGGTGTGGATTAAGATGGCTTTGCCATTGGGCTTCATGCCTCCAAACTCTAGGAAAGAACAGAGCAATCCTGGTTGAAGAAGCATGAACAGCACCACGCTGATAAATACTGAGGCCCAATCCGCCATTTCTCTTTGAATTCACTCCAATACTTCGTCGATCTTTCGATCTGGTTGTTCATTGTCCAATCATCGACCACTAAGAGCTGGTTCCCTCCCGTGAGCTTCTTGACTTCTTCTCCCTCCGATGACTCTGTCGCCATTTCTCTACTTCTCACAGATTAAACGCTATTCCCGATTTTGATCATCAAACCGCTTTATTTGAATTGCTTCCACTATTAGCATGGATTGATCCATATGAACACAAGTTTTCTCTTTGCTTCGTCCGATTGTAGGGTTTGGGGAAGAATGAGCTTTTTTTAAATGGTCATATTTTCCACATCTCACAATATTTGTGAGACGTGGAAAACCTCTTTCTACATCTCATAAATATTTGTGAGACGTGGAAAAATAACTTTCCACGTCTCACAATATAAATGAGACGTGAAAAGTTTTCTAGATATTTATGGTTTTCTCACCACATTTTTTTAAGTTTAATATTTGAAAAAGAGGACAAAGATCTAATTGGGGATTTTTTTTGATTCTATGGAAGAGCTTTCCTGCCATCACTTTCACATTTTTTCGTGCTTACCGCTCATTTTTTGGAGAATCCACCTCTCATAAATCGAAAAGAGACGTTGAAACTTTTTCACATATTTACAATTTTGCCACCGCCTTTTTTCTACATCTCATATTTAAAAAAGAGACTTAAAATGAGGACGTAAATACTACTTTTTGTAGTAGTGAAATGTAAGTCATCTCAAAGTCTTTGGTTCCCAATGTTTCATCCACAACAATGGAAAGGTAAACTTAGGTAAATTTGATCCTAAAGCTGATCCTGGTATTTTCATTGGCTATTTTAACAGAAGTAAGGCCTATAGAGTTTTCAACAAAAGAACTTCTACTGTTGAAGAGTCAGTCAACGTAGTGTTTGATGAAACTGACTCTGAACAGAAGCTTTGGAAGAAGAGGAATCTGATTTTTCACATAAAGCTAAGCCTTCTACACAGCCAATATCATCACCAGCTGAATCTCTTAAAGAAGGCCAAGAGGATTATTCTCATGAAGTTTTAGTTGTCCAGAAAATCTTGCTACTAATAGGTTGGTAATGGATTTATCTGAGGCATTGTTTTAGGTTTGGTATGTCGTACTTACCATTGTCATCTGTTGAAGAATTTGTAAAATATTAGTTTCACTTTGACCATCTATGTTCCATTTGAGAATGGCAAACGCACAAGAGGGGGGTGAATTGTGCTTCTGAAAATTTTACACTAATTAGATCAACTCAATCTTTATACTGGTTCGGCCAACACTGCCTACGTCCAGTTCTCCAACTCCTCGTTGGGTTCCACTAACCACAGGTTTTACAACACAGGTTCACCTGTCAACCTTTACAGAGTTTTAGAATCCCTCTAAATACTCCCCCTTACTACCTGTAAGGTTACTACCCTGTTCTCAAAGCACCAAGCTTTAGAACAACCTCAAACAATAGAGGATTTCAATAATAAAGTTCACTTAATGAACGGATTGTGATAATCACTTAAATACAAATGAAATCAATATGAACAATAAATATACAGATCAGAGAGCAATGAATGTGTTCGTGAATATTCTTTGTTTTTCGTCAGTTCTTCATAAATGCTCAAGTTCTGTATTTATATCTGTTCTCAGATTTGTCATTGCGTTCATCTTTGTGAGGCTGTTTGAATTTAGTCGTTGAGAGCTCATAGCCGTTGGCATTTAATGCAGTTTCTTCATCGAGGTTAACTTTCTGCTATAGCTTCAACTGCTCTTGCGTAGGGTAACCTAAGAGAGATGTAGACTGAGCGTTCTGAGCACCTATACCAAATGTACTTGCATAACAGCTTTTTCAGTAGCGCTAGCATGTTTTGCTATCGCTAACTGCATAGTATAATTCCTGCACTTGAGCTGTTAGCTAAACAAGTAATCATATAATGCACAGCAGATGCTATCGCTAGCTTATACTATTAGCTCAATGTATCAGCTTATCAGTTGTTATTTCAATGAGCATTCTACTATCGATAACTATATGTGTTATCGCTAGTGACCTTTGTTATCGCAATTTTGCTTAGCTATCTGAGTTGTTATTTCCTCAAGTATTTAGATATCGATAGCTAATCCTGTTATCGATAGTAACTTATGATATCGCTAGCTGATTCCATTAGTTCAAAGACTTTAGATCATTTTTTTGCTAGTTGTTCTTCCTATGATTTATCCATGTTCTCAATGAACTTCTAGCGATAGAATACCTCTTAGCGATAGTGAAGGACTTAGCGATAGATATTAACTTTGTTATTTCTAAGTCTTCAATTGCTATGGCTCTTTGAATATTAGTGATAGGGATTTTCATTAGCGATAGTCTTTAGCTCTAGCGATAGTAATCTGTTACCTATAAGATTTTACTTGTTCATTTCAAAAGTAACTACACTTATTTTACTTATGTTATTTATGGGTCAAGTTCTCATCAAAACTTAAGATTCTAACATTCTCCCCCTTTTTTATGATGACAAAACATAAGTAAACCATATTCATTAAAGCACGTTCAGATCATAAATATTTATATCAGCATAAACATATATCAGAACAAAATAATGTATGTACAAAGCACATAATATAAGTATGTTCAGAACAAAAATTGAGATAAAGAATGCACATTTTTATTCTGACTTATCAGAGTCAGAGCCTTCAAGTTCATATTCATAAGTTGGCCTTTCAAAGGAAATTTCAAAATCAAAATTAAAATTAGAAATGTCATGGCTAACTAAGTATGATTGGTATTTAGAGAGATTTCTAAAGGTTAAGGTGTAGTCATTGTTAAATTTCTCTCTAGAGGTTGAGGCAAAGTATTCTTCGTCAGGGTAGTCAGATAGCTATGAGTCTGAGTAGAAGAATCTGTCTTCGCTAATTCTCTTAGGGCCTTTCTTGGCTCTTTCTTCTTCAGATTTCTGAACCAGTTCTCTGATAGAGATATTTGAAGAGCCACCCCTGGATTTGTGAAATCTTCTCTTGTATTTCCATACCCGTTTTCCTTGAGAAATTTCCTTTCTTCTCCTCTCTTCTTCCCTTTGTGCAGCTACCTTTGCATCTCTCTCTATTCTTGCCCTCCTTCTTGCCTCAAAGGCAGCTTTCTTCTCAAAAGCTTCTTTTTGCTTTCTCATAGCCTTTTCAAGGGCTTTCTTGTTAGCAGCCTCTCTTTCAGCCCTTTCTTTTTCTGCTTTTGACATTCTGCGAGGGCGAGAAGTGGTTATTTTCTTTTCTGGCACCTTTTCAGTTTTCTCCTTCTTTCTAGCTTCAGCCTTTTTCTGTTCCTCATATTTCTCCTTCCAGTCAGCCAACTTAGCCTTTCTTTCTTCGTAAGCAGCCTTCAATTCAGCCATCTCATCCTTAGCAGATTTCTCTTTTGCTAAGTCATCTTCTAATTCTTGTCTTCTGGCTTCCTCCTTATCTTGCCTTAAGAGTGCTGCAATTGCTTTCTTGTCTGCCCTGGCAGCTGCCCTCTTGGCTTTAGTTGCTTCTTTCTTATCTTGCTTCAAGATCTCAGCTATGACTTTCTTATCTTCTTTTGACAAATCTGGAGGAAGAGATTGCTTTTTAGATGCTTTGACCTTTGGCTTTTGGCTTTGGAGCTGTCATTTTTATTCTTGAAGCTCTGGCTGGGGTAACTTCTGAGGAAGCCTTGGGAATGACCTTGAAGGATATGTCTTGCCTTGCTTTTCTCTTGGTCCTTGTCCCTTTTAGGCTTTCAGCTGTAGCTTGCCTCTTTCTCTTTTCTGGAGCTTGAGGAGGAGGAGGGGTTCTGTGCTCCTCTGATTCCATGTAGCAGTGTGCAATTTTTATTATTACTTGCTCAGCTTCTTCTGCTAACATGGGTTCCTTCAGAGATTGCTCCACATTTTTCTCCATGTGCTTCTCCCCCTTTTTGTCATCATCACTGTTAGGGGTAGGTGAAGAAGGCTGGGCAGGAGTTTGGGAAGAGAGAGGAAGAGAAGGAGTATGGGTGCTATCGCTAGGGAAGGGGCTAGCGATAGGGATTGTTTGTGGTGTGGGGACTTTGGTTGTGGAGGAGGGTGAGGCTTGTGTGTGTGAGCTAGCGCTAGGAGAAGGGTTAGCGGTAGGAGAGTCTGGAGGTGTTGGCTGTTTGGTTTGGGAATGGTGGCTAGCGCTAAGAGAAGGGCTAGGATGTTTGAAAGAGGGAGGAGATGGAAAATTAGAGAGATGAAGTGAAAAGCTAGAAGAGGATGCTGGGGGTGTTGAGACTGTGAGTGGAAAGTGGGGGCTAGGGCTAGGGTATCGATAGAGGTCTGGACTTGTGTGTTTTGTGGAGAATGGGAAATGTGAATAGGAGAACGTGGTTGGCTATGGTGAGAAGGAGTAGAAGAGGGATTTGGAGAGTGTATGGGAGAGTGAAGAGTAGGGGAAGGTGGTGATGATGATGATGTACCTTGTTGTCCAGAGAAGACTCCCCTTTGCATAACATTGGCAGGGGCAATGCAGAGACAATCTTCCAGATTCCTTACTTGAGCCTGAAGCGTCTGAATATGCTTCAAGAACTCAGCTTTCTGTGCCTCCAGCAAAACCAAACTCAGCAGAGAGCCGGAAGACTATTTCCTTAACAGCTTCCTTGGAGAAATATGAAGCTTTTGGTGCAGCAAGAGGAGGAGGAAGAGCTCTTTGAGACTGAACCTCGACTTCAACAGATTCAGGACGAGTTGAGGAAGATGGAGCTTGAGAGGTTTGAGATTTAGAAGCAGAGATACTTCTATCAGCAGCGACTGGAATCCCCATTTTCTTCAAGGTGGAGGTGGTGACTTGTTTGCACTTCTTGTTCTCAACAGTCCCTAATGATTTGATCTTGAAAAATTCAAGAATGAGGGAAATATGTAACAGGCAGGAATGCACAAGAGGGGGGGGGTGAATTGTGCTTTCTAAAATTTAAACTTGAAGATACACAATGCAGTTTATACTGGTTCAGCCCAAACATTGGCCTACGTCCAGTTCTCCAACCTGCAGTTGGGTTCCACTAATTCTTCAAGATTCAACCAGGCTCTTGACAGCCTTTACAAGTGACAGCAAGAATTACCCTCTTTACTGATCACTCCCCCTTACACTTTGTAAGATTACACCCTACTCTTAAGACCCCACTATCTTAAGAGTAAACCTCACTTTGATAATGAATACAGAATAATTGTTCACTCAATTGAACAGATTGTGTTACACACTTAAGAATAAGATAACAGTGAGAATTTAGAGTATTGAATGCAGTAGATACAGATAATCAATATGGCAATCAATTTCTCACAACTAACTTCTTCCCAATAGCATTTATAGTTTCTCTTAGAAATATATCCGTTGTATGACCGTTGAACATAACAAGAGAGTTGAGTGATCTGGTGAAGTATGGAAGATGAAATCTGCTATGCATTTACTCCATTGTACTTGTATTTACTTTAGCTCTTCTTTCTTCTTCTATCGCTGACAGAGTAGGTAAGTTCCAACGGCTCTTTTGATCAACTTGCGTCTTAACGTAAACTTCCTTAAGTAGGTCTGAACAACTCTGTACTTGAAGGCTAAAAATAGGCTTGACATTGATTTTAAATATTTCTCATCGCCACTCAGATTACATTCCTCTGATCGATCACAGGGTCTGGTGTCTAATCGATTACACATCGATTACCTATAGATTATAGCCTGCATCACTGAATATCAGATTAGTAATTCATGCGCCTAATCGATTACAGGGGAAGCCTGATCGATTAGGCAGGAGTAATCGATTGCATATAGATTACACATATTTCTCTAATCGATTGCAGACAGATTATATTCAGATTACTTAGACTTCTCTTGATCGATTACATGGCTCTAATCGATTAAGCATTTGACTCTTAATCGATTGGATGACCCTAATCGATTGGGCTAAACTTTCTCATCGATTACAGGGACCTCTAATCGATTAGGCGCTATGTGATCTGAACTTGATTCATCTCTAATCGATTAGGCTAGATTCTCTCATCGATTACAGGGGCCTCTAATCGATTGGGCGCTATCTCTGATTCTTCTCTAATCGATTGCACAAAAGATATTTGACTTGAAATCTATCCCTGATCGATTAGTCAAGACTTAGAATTCTCTATCAGATTATGCCTAAGATATTTCTGATCTTTATCATAGCCTTTCCCTATGCCTAGGATATGTTTAGTTATCATCAAAACTTATCATTCTAACATTCTCCCCCTTTTTGATGATGACAAAACAATGAATTTAGTAAGCAAGCAAAGAGACAGAAATAAAAAGGGAACTGATAATAACCATATTATAAAGTCAAATAATACAAGAGAAATATAATTGATCAGGTAATAACACAACAAAAACTAGGAAGTAAATAAATATGCAGAGTGTGAGTGATGCATATGAGGATAGCTAAGGGTGATGAGAGTTTTCTGGATCAGTCAGAATCAGTGTCATCCTTCCAATTTGATGTGTCCAGATCATAGTCCCCAGATTCACTCCTAATTCCTCCAGAGTCAGTTGATGGATCTTCAAGTATCTCAGACTCAAGTTCTTTCTCCTTTATCTTAGCAGGAGCTTTCTTCTTCTTTGTGACAGCTTTCTTCTTAGGAGGAGATGGAGGAGGAAGCCAGGACAGAAGCTCATCCAATTTAGATGGACGCTTTTGTTTCTTCTTAGGAGGAGGTTTGACATATTTTCCTTTCCCCTTAGGTGCAACTTTTCTCTTTGAAGCTGGCTGTTGGACAGGCTTAGGTTCTTCAATTACAATGCCTTTTGTTGCCCTGGTACTCCTCCTTGGCATTGCTTTGACAGCTGGCTTAGGGGAAACTTTCTTGATTCTTTTCCCTTTATCAACCGATTGAACTTCTTGCCCCTCCTCTTCCTCATCAGATTTCAGAAAGTCTGATGTAGTCTGAATGGGATCCACCACTTTCTTCTGATCAGACTTTTTAAATTTAACTTGCTTCTGAACACCCCATCTAGGTAATACAGACTGAGGCTCATGATGTTTCTTTCCTGAATCAACCAACTCAGCCTTTGCTGCATCTCTGTCTTCCATTTCTTTTTGGCTCTGAGCCAAAGTCTGGCACAATTCTTCTACTTGCTGATGCAGCTCTTCTGTCTGATGAAGATAATGGGGCAACAAGTCAATAGCAATAGGTTTGGGCTCCCCTTCATACAGGACCATAGCCATCTCCAAGTTTTCTTCCAGAACTTTTTCAGCATTTTGTGGGGGAACATTTGTGGTGGCTCAACTTCAGAATCTGAGGCTTCTTCTACTACCACTTCTTCTTCAGCCATGCTTAACTTGATGGCTTCTGCAAGCTCATGAATTTCCTTAAGAGTCTGGCTCATGGTGACTTCCTCAGGAATTTGAGGCATCTGAGGGATTTCATAGGCAATGGATGAGAGAATAGTGGCAGCTTCCACAGCCTTTTCTTGAATCTGACTGCTTTCTCCAGGAGTTGAAATACTGAATATCTTCTCCCCCCTTTTTGGCATCATCAAAAGAGGGTGGGGAGACTTCTAGGACAGATTTCCCTTTTTTGATGTAAGTCTTGGCAATTTCAGGCTTAGGAGAGGGTGTAGGCTGAGAAGGTGGTGGTGGAGGAGGTTGTTGGGGAGGTGCAGGATGAGAGGCAGGGGTAAGGATGTGGTCAGGAGAGGGTGGAGGGTTAGGATGATCTGAGGAACTGGAAGAAGGGTGTTCGGAGGGAGATGAAGATTTGGATGGTGAAGGAGTGTGTTTGGGGGAGGGTTGTGTTTGAGGAATAGGAGGAGAGGGATGAGAGTAAGAGGGTGAATAGTGGATGGGAGAAACCTGATGTGCCTCATGTCCAGCAAATGGGGATAAGGGAGAGCCTGGAAGGTTGACCTGATGAGATTGCCTGAGAATGTCCTCCAGCCCAGCAAGTCTATTGTGCAAGAACTTGTGCATATTCACCACAGCATCATACCCATGGTAAATGGTCATGGTGCTTTCCTTGACAGATTTCACCACAGAGTCATTCAAAGCAGCCACTAATCTTTTGAGCAATCGATCCTCCATGGCTTGATGTTCCAGAGCCACTTCTTCCACAACTCTGGCTGAAACTCTCTCAACCAGATCATCAATAACGTTTGCAGGAAGGGAAACCCCTTGATCTGGAAGTGATGTTGAAGGATGAGAATGTGACTGTGGTACAGGGCTTATAGGAGAGGCATGCGGGGATTCTTCTTGATCCATGGGGTCTGGAACATGGCCCTGGTCAGGAATGTCTTCTGGTCCAACTTCCCCGTGAGGCTGTTCCTCTTCAATGTGAATTGTAGGATCAGGTAGAGAAGGAATCTGTCCAAAGGGACTTATCCCCATCTTCTTCAGAGTGGTTAGATCAAACTTGGGTGGTTCTTTATTCTGTTCCCCTTCGAGCCAGAAAATTTTGTTGTTGCAAAGAATGAAAGAGACAAGTTGAGCAAAGGGAAGAGTGGTCTTCACTGTCTTAGTTTTGTGGAACCTCAAAAATTCCTCACAGATAACTTGACCAGGATTGATAGGAATCTTGTTGATCATCATGGGCAGAATAGGATTATCAATATCAAGAATCAGGGAAAAGTTTCCTGCCTTGTTGACCATACATCTGGAATAAGCATAATGAAGGATCCTATAGGCAGGAGGCAGTTGAGCAGGTGTCAAATTACCCTTGATAGGACTCGTTGGCTGATAGATCTGCTTGAGTTCTTCATCTGAAAATTTTTCCCTTATCTGCCAAGAGTTGTACTCTTCCATATTAGGCCCATCCATATGAAGCCATTGGTTCAAATTCTTCCAATCAAAAGAGAAAGCCTTGCCTCTGACTTTGGAAGATATGGTAATCCCTGTGACTTTCCCTTCTGATTCAAGGACATGAATCTTCATGTTGGAATAGAAGGCCTTGATAACCCTCTCATTGTAGTGGTTCTTGATCCCTATCCAATGCTTGTAGGGCTCCAACCATTCAGACACAGGAAAACCATTCTTCTCTAGATAGACTATATCAACAAACCCACACCTAGGTTGCAGAGATCTCCTCTGAATATCTTCTGAGGCATCCTCAATAGGATCCTGAGCAAATGATGAATCAATAGGCACTTCTGTATCCCCAGAAATGAGTTCTCTGACTCTGACTAAAGTAGGACTTTTGGTTTGGGATTTTGATGCAGAGCCACGGGTTTTGGCCATTTGTGGTGATGGATGAGAGGTTGATGGAGGAGGATTTGAGGGAGGTGATGAGGGTCTGTAGGTTAAAGCAGGATCATCTTCTGGCAAAGGAACTGTGTCTGGGATGATCTGGGCTCTGTAGTTCTTTGGTATGCACATTTTGGGTGCCATGGGTAGGGTTTATATAGAGAGGTTAAGGATATGTCTGATGATTCGAAGGGTTGTAACTGGTTTAGAGGAGTTATGTCTGATGATGATTCGAATAATGACAACAGTTATGATGGTTACGAAGAGATTTGATGATTCGAACGTTAGGGTTTAAGAGTAGATGAAGAGAGAATGCCTTAGAATGAATGAAATATGGTGCGAAATGATGCTTCAGATACATATGGCAAGTTTATATGAGAGAGAAATCACAGAAAAGCATGTAACTGTCAGAGAAAGTGTACGTTACAAAAGTTACCGTTGACGCCTAATCGATTACATGTGCTGAGTAATCGATTACAGGGTGTAGTCTTTGATCGATGAGATGCGTCTGATCGATTAGGGATTGCTGTGATCGATAGGTCCATGCTGAGTAATCGATGCCCAATCGATTACTCCTTCCTTGTGATCAATCAGACTGTTCTGATCGATTGTGCCTTTGTCCCTAATCGATCCTTCTTTCTTCTCTAATCAATGCCCAATCGATTACAGGGCATGCTCTGTAATCGATTAAGGTTGCCTGATCGATTGGATGCAGAACCTGCAAAGATTCTATTTTGACACTCCGATGCCTAAGTTAGTACTAGATCATCAAAACATGAAGTAATTCAGATGAATTTTAGAGAATTAAAGAATTCTACACAAACTTACAATTCATTGGGATTTACCATTCCCAATTCTCTTCTGATGAACATGAATTGTTCAGTTGCTAAGGGCTTAGTGAAGATATCAGCTAGTTGCAGATGTGTTGAAATAAATTCCACTCTGACATCCTTCTTCTGTACATGATCTCTGATGAAATGATGTCTTACATCTATGTGCTTTGTTCTTGTGTGATGCACAGGATTTTTGGCCAAACTAATGGTGCTTGTGTTGTCACAGAGGATTGGAACTTCTGGAAACTCCATCCCCAAATCCCTCAATTGATGTTTGAGCCATAGAACTTGAGCACAGCAGCTTGCAACAGCTATATATTCAGCTTCAGTTGAAGATAGGGAGACACATGTTTGTTTCTTACTAGCACAGGAGACTAAGGATCCTCCAAGATATGCGCATTGACCACTGGTACTTTTTCTATCAGTTTTGTACCCAGCATGGTCTGAGTCTGAGTAAGCCATGAGATATTCCTGAGTTCCTTTTGGATACCACAGCCCTAACTCCTGAGTTCCTACCAGATATCTTAAGATTCTTTTAACACATGAGTGATGCATTTCCTTTGGATTAGCTTGGTATCTGGCACATACTCCCACACTAAATTGAATATCTGGTCTGCTGGCCGTTAGATATAGGAGAGAACCAATTAGACCTCTATATATTGATTTATTGAAGTCTTTTCCTTCTAGATCAGCATCCATTACCACTGTAGAGCTCATTGGGGTATCTTCTTCCTTGGACAAGTCCATTCCAAATTTCTTTAAGATCTCCTTTACATACTTGGATTGGGAAATAAAGATTCCATCCTTCCTTTGTTTAATCTGAAGACCTAGAAAGAAATTGAGTTCTCCCATCATAGACATCTCGAATTCTTCCTGCATAGTCTTAGAAAATTCCTCACAGAGGGATTCATCAATAGCACCAAAAATAATATTATCTACATAAATTTGTACAATAAGCATATCTTTCTTCTTATGTAAAATAAATAGAGTGGTGTCTACTTTTCCTCTTGAAAAACCCTTTTCTAATAGGAAATTACTTAGTCTTTCATACCAGGCCCTTGGTGCCTGTTTAAGTCCATATAAGGCCTTTTTAAGCTTAAAGACATGATCTGGTTTAGTAGAAATTTCAAAATCAGGAGGTTGTTCAACATATACCTCCTCCATGATATAACCATTAAGAAAGGCACTCTTTACATCCATTTGATAAAGTTTAAAATCTTTGAGAGATGCAAAGGCTAATAGGAGTCTTATTGCTTCCAATCTTGCAACTGGGGCAAAAGTCTCCTCATAATCAATACCTTCTTCTTGGTTATATCCTTTAGCCACAAGTCTTGCCTTATTTCTGAGAACAGACCCATATTCATCAAGTTTGTTTTTGAAAACCCATTTAGTTCCAATAATAGGATAATTTGAAGGCCTTGGAACTAAATCCCAAACTTGACTTCTTTCAAACTGATTGAGTTCATCTTGCATTGCAACTATCCAATCACAATCCTCTAAAGCTTCTTCAATGCAAGTGGGTTCAATTTCAACAATAAATGCAGATAAATACATTTTATCTTGAATTTGATTTCTGGTTTTAACACCTTCATTAACCTCACCAATGATTTGCTCAGGTGGATGATCCCTGTGATGTTTCCATGCTGAGGGTCCAGCTGGTATATCATGAGGATCATCCTCTTGTCCCTCCTCATGGAATTCATCTAGTGGAGATAATAATTGTGAAGAGTGTTTAACTCTCTTTTGAAAAACTGATTCATCTTCTGTTGAAATATTCTGCTCGGAGTCAGTTTCATCAAAGACTACATGAACTGACTCTTCAACAGTAGAAGTCCTTTTATTGAATACTCTATAAGCTTTACTTCTACTAGAATAGCCAATGAAAATTCCAGAATCAGACTTAGGATCGAATTTACCTAGGTTTACCTTCCCATTGTTGTGAATGAAGCATTTGGAACCAAAAACCTTGAGATGGCTTACATTTGGTTTTCTTCCTTTGTAAAGCTCATATGGAGTCTTGTCCATTCCCTTTCGAATGTAAGCTCTGTTTGAGATGTAGCATGCAGTATTCATTGCATCTGCCCAAAATACTTGAGATACTCCTTTTTCATTGAGCATTGTTCTGGCCATCTCAGGAGTACTCTGTTCTTCCTTTCAACTACTCCATTCTGTTGAGGAGTTCTAGGGGCTGAGAAATTGTGATTAATGCCATTTTCTTTGCAAAGCTCCAGGAAATCTTGGTTCTCAAATTCTCCTCCATGGTCTGTCCTGATTGAGCTGATTTTCTTGTCTTTCTCATTCTGCACTTTCTTAGCAAACACATAAAAAGCATCAAAAGTTTCATGTTTGGATGAAAGAACCATAGTCCAAGTGAACCTAGAATAGTCATCCATAATTACAAGAGTGTACAGACTTCCTCCTAGACTCTTCACTCTTGCTGGACCAACTAAATCCATATGAATTAGTTCCAGAGGTCTAGTAGAGGTAACTTCCTTCTTAGGTTTAAAGGAGGACTTTGTTTGTTTACCCTTTTGACATGCTTCACATATCAAATCAGATTTCACTTTCATATTTGGTATCCCAATAACCAAATCCTTTTTGATTAATTTCTCTAATTGAGACATATTAACATGAGCTAATCTTTTATGCCATAGCCAGCAGTTATCAGAATTGCTAATAAAACATTTTTCAGAGAGATGCTGATTTAAATCTACTACATACAGATTCCCATTTCTGTTAGCTTTCAATCTGTAATTTATATTTGATTTGTCTATGGCTAATTCATTCTTATCTACTATGAGGCATTCATTTGAGTCAAAGATTACCCAGTTACCTCTGTCAGTACTTTGACTGACACTCAGCAAATTGTGACAGAGACCTTCCACAAAATAGATATCTTTAACCGGACCAATGTCTCCTTTTCCAGCGATTTTACCAGATTGATTCCCTCCAAAACTCACTTTGGCACCGTCTTTCAAAATCAGGTTGTCCAATTTTTCCTTATCTCCTGTCATGTGTCTTGAGCACCCACTGTCAATATACCATTTTGTGTTGTTGGATGCTTTGAGACATACCTGCACATACTAAACAGTTTTAGGTACCCAGATTTTCTTGGGTCCTTTGGGATTAGTTTGCTGCCTTTGATCCAAATGGTCTTTAGGCTGATGTGTCCCTTTAGGGACCCACTTGTATGATTTTGATAATCCATATTTCTTAGGATAACAAGTTGATTCAGAATGACCTTTCCTATTACAGTAATTGCAAAAAGAGAAAGGTGATGAATACTCTGAAGCTTTTCTGAAAAATTTCATGTATGATTTCTCTTTTGGCACAGATCTGTTTCCTTTCAAATTTTTGGGAGTTGAATCAAACCCTATTCCAATTTTATCTCTATATGCCTTTTGATTCATTAGCATGATATCAAGTGTTTCTGTGCTCTTGGTGAATTTCTTTAGAATTTCAGAAATTTTTCCATTTTCTTTTCGAAGATTTTCACAGTTTTTGCAATCAGAATTTTCTTGAAAAACCTTCTCTGAACTCTGTTTACATTTCTCACAATCAGATTTTTAGCTTTCTTTTCAAGTTCTTTGTTTTTCTTTCTCAGAATAGATACTTCTTTTGCAAGCTTTTCAAATTCAATATGTATGTCATTATAAGCATCTTGAAGCTCTTGAAAAGATGGGTTAGTGGAATATACCTCACTGTCAGATGATTCCTCTTGAGCCACTAAGCATAGGTTGGCTGCTTCCTCAACATCACTAGTATCCTCATCCGAGCTGTCTCCCCATATAGATGAAACATAAGCTTTCTTTCTACCTTGGTACTTCTCCTTCTTTTTCTCTTTCTCTTTAAATCTCTGAAGACTTGGACATTCAGCCTTGAAGTGTCCAGGCTTCTTACATTCATAGCACACAGGAACATTCTTCTGGGGATCCTTTCTGATGTTGCTTGAGCCACCTCTCTGGTATCTTCCTTTATTTCTGAAGAACTTTCTAAATTTTCTGACCATAAAGGCCATCTCATCATCATCCAGTTCCTCCTCATCTTCCTCATCCTCATCATCTTTTGCAGAGGCTGTTAATGCAAGATTCTCTTTCTTTTTATCTCCATAGAGTTCTCTTTGCACTTTAATAGTTGTTTCATACTCAGCTAGGCTTCCAAACAGAGACGTGATGGAGCTCATGGATTCTCCTCTCATTTCCTGGATTGCAGTAGCCTTCATTTGCCATTCAGGAGTTAGAATCTTTAAGATCTTGGAAACTTGTTCTGCCTCTGAGATTCTTCTTCCGAGAGCTGTAAGATTATTGATCAAGTGAGTGAATCTGATTTCTAGCTCCCTAATTGGTTCTCCTTCTTCCACTTTGAATAAGTGGAAGTCAGTAATTAGTTGCTCAACTCTTCTAGTCTTTACACCACTGGTTCCTTCATGAGCAACTGCTAGGGCATCCCACATCTCTTTGGCAGTCTCCAAATGACATACTCTAAAGTATTCTTTCTGACTTAAGGTATTTTGGAGAATCAAGACTGCTCTGCTATTGAGTTCTAGATCTCCTTTGTCATCATCCGTCAGCTCATGAGGAAGTTTTGGCACTTGTACTCCATTTTCAGTTTTAATGGGAACAAGATTCCCTTCTTCAACAATCCTCCAAAGATCATACCCAGATGATTTGATGAATACTTTCATTTTCATCTTCCAAAAAGTATAATGTTCACCATTGAATCCAGGGGGTTTGTTGATTGAGCTGCCTTCTGGGAGCACGTTGTCATATCCTGCCATTTTAGATTGTTACTTCTCCTGATCGTGGGATCAGTGAAATCTGAGAAGACCAGACTCTGATACCAAATGTAACAGGCAGGAATGCACAAGAGGGGGGTGAATTGTGCTTTCTAAAATTTAAACTTGAAGATACACAATGCAGTTATACTGGTTCAGCCCAAACCTTGGCCTACGTCCAGTTCTCCAACCTGCAGTTGGGTTCCACTAATTCTTCAAGATTCAACCAGGCTCTTGACAGCCTTTACAAGTGACAGCAAGAATTACCCTCTTTACTGATCACTCCCCCTTACACTTTGTAAGATTACACCCTACTCTTAAGACCCCACTATCTTAAGAGTAAACCTCACTTTGATAATGAATACAGAATAATTGTTCACTCAATTGAACAGATTGTGTTACACACTTAAGAATAAGATAACAGTGAGAATTTAGAGTATTGAATGCAGTAGATACAGATAATCAATGTGGCAATCAATTTCTCACAACTAACTTCTTCCCAATAGCATTTATAGTTTCTCTTAGAAATATATCCGTTGTATGACCGTTGAACATAACAAGAGAGTTGAGTGATCTGGTGAAGTATGGAAGATGAAATCTGCTATGCATTTACTCCATTGTACTTGCATTTGCTTTAGCTCTTCTTTCTTCTTCTATCGCTGACAGAGTAGGTAAGTTCCAACGGCTCTTTTGATCAACTTGCGTCTTAACGTAAACTTCCTTAAGTAGGTCTGAACAACTCTGTACTTGAAGGCTAAAAATAGGCTTGACATTGATTTTAAATATTTCTCATCGCCACTCAGATTACATTCCTCTGATCGATCACAGGGTCTGGTGTCTAATCGATTACACATCGATTACCTATAGATTATAGCCTGCATCACTGAATATCAGATTAGTAATTCATGCGCCTAATCGATTACAGGGGAAGCCTGATCGATTAGGCAGGAGTAATCGATTGCATATAGATTACACATATTTCTCTAATCGATTGCAGACAGATTATATTCAGATTACTTAGACTTCTCTTGATCGATTACATGGCTCTAATCGATTAAGCATTTGACTCTTAATCGATTGGACGACTCTAATCGATTGGGCTAAACTTTCTCATCGATTACAGGGACCTCTAATCGATTAGGCGCTATGTGATCTGAACTTGATTCATCTCTAATCGATTAGGCTAGATTCTCTCATCGATTATAGGGGCCTCTAATCGATTAGGCGCTATCTCTGATTCTTCTCTAATCGATTGCACAAAAGATATTTGACTTGAAATCTATCCCTGACCGATTGGTCAAGACTTAGAATTCTCTATCAGATTATGCCTAAGATATTTCTGATCTTTATCATAGCCTTTCCCTATGCCTAGGATATGTTTAGTTATCATCAAAACTTATCATTCTAACAATATAAGCTGAGGGTAAGGAAGAGGGGCCTTGGTAGACTTGTCAGAAAGAAATCTGTGCAGCTCCATACATATAATCTGGCCAAGATTAAGAGGGATCTTCTGAATGAGATTTGCAAGCCAGGGATTATCAATCTTTGCAAAACTGCTGAAATTTCCTGACTTGTGAGTCATAATTCTTGTGTAGACATAATGAAGAATCCGGTTTAGTACTGGCATGCTGGCTGGCTTATTGGATGAAGTCTCATAGATTTCAGCAAGTTCTTCGTCTGAATATTGCTCAGTCATCTGCCATTTGTTGTAATTTGCCCCATGGATCCCCATAATTCTATTGATAGCAGACCAACCAAAGACAAAGCCTCTTCGTCTAACAGTGGCTTTAAAAGAGCATCCCTGAGAAGACCTTTCTTGTAAACTGGGATAACTTTCAGGTTTGAGTAGAAGGACCTCAGAACTTCTTCGTTGTAGTCATTCTTCACACTTATCCAGTTCTGGTATGGTAGCAACCACGCGTCTAAGTCAAAGCCATGTTCCCTAAAATATTTTAAATCTACCCAGACTGCAGCCCTATCTAGGGTTCCCTTTTCTGCGAAGAGTTTCTTTGGGGTTTCGAGAGGAGCTGATAGGTAGGGTGTGTCAGCAGAGATTTCTCTTGGACGTTTGGGGTTAGGTTTAGTAATGTCTTTTGAAAATGAAACACTCTTTTGAGGCCGAGATCTTTTGCTAGCTGATTTGGGAGATGGATTATCGCTAGAGATCTTCGAAACACTGGGTACTTTGGTTCTGGCCATTTCTTGGTTTAGGGTTTTAGTGATGCAAAAATGTATTCGAAAATACTCAGACAGTGTTTGGAGTATAAGAGAATGAATGTAAAATGAATGCAAATGCAAGTGATCCATCCTTATAAGTTTGAGGGTTTAGGGTTTTACCATTAATGAAGTACACCAGCGAACGTTTCGCATTTTGACTTGTTAAGTGACTTACTATCGATAATATGATCTGCTATCGCTAGTAGGCATGATCCCACGCTGAATAAGTGACCTAGACTTATCACTCATTCCTTCCAAGTTTCATCTATCGATAGTTGACTTTGCTATCGATAATGCATTTTGCTAGCGATGGCAATCTTGACTGAGACTTAGGCTTTTGTTCTGCATACAGCTAGCAATAGTGGAACTCACTATCGATGGGTCAGTCCTGCAAAAACTTAAGATTTGGCACTCCGATGCCTAAGTTAGCGATAGTTCATATAAATAACATGAAAATAAATTAGGAATTAGGTTAAAAATATTCACAACTCATTTGGATTTACCATTCCTAGCTCTCTTCTGATATAGAAAAATTGATCTGGCTCGAGAGGCTTGGTGAATATATCAGCAAGTTGTAAATGAGTTGATATAAAATCCACCTTGACATCCTTCTTCTAAATATGATCTCTCAAAAAGTGATGTCTCACATCAATATGCTTGGTTTTGGAATGATGAATTGGATTTTTGGCCAAGCTTATTGTGCTGGTGTTGTCACAGAGAATGGGCACTTCTGGGAATTCCAAACCCATATCTCTTAGTTGATGCTTAAGCCATAAGACTTGAGTACAACAACTTGCTGCTGCAATGTATTTAGCATCTGTGGATGAAAGAGAGACACAGTTTTGCTTCTTGATTGCCCAGGAGACTAAACAGCCACCAAGAAATTGACATTGACCACTTGTGCTTTTTCTATCTGTCTTATAACCTGCATGGTCAGAGTCAGTATAAGCAAGAAGGTACTCTTGAGTTCCCTTGGGATACCACAGCCCAAGCTCTTGAGTCTCTTGTAAATAACGCAAAATCCTTTTTACATTTGATAAATGAGATTATTTAGGATTTGCTTGATATCTAGCACATATGCCTACACTAAATTGAATGTCAGGTCTACTAGCAGTTAGGTAAAGTAAAGAACCAATAATCCCTCTATAATGTGATTGATTTACTATTTTGCCCTGCATATCAGCATCTAGCTTGGCAGAGGCACTCATGGGAGTGTCGTCTTCTCTGGATAGATCCATCCCAAATTTGTTGAGAAGTTCTTTACAATATTTGGTTTGGGAGATGAAGATGCCATCCTTCTTTTGCTTTATCAGCAGGCCTAGGAAGAATGTTAATTCTCCCATCATAGACACTTCAAATTCTCCCTGCATTATCTTAGCAAAATCTTCACATAGCTTTTCGTTAGTTGCACCAAAAATAATATCATCAACATAAATCTGAACTATGAGCATGTGATGATTTTTATGTTCTAGGTCTAAATTGAGATAAATCTTGATTTAATATGATTAGAAGTAAAATAGAGTGATATATGGGATGTATGCTAAATTTCTGGGGTTTTCTGAATTTCTCTATACTCCCTTTGTGGTCCGATTGCTCTGTGGTTCGAAATTTTGTTCCTCCTTCTGTGATTTTCGTTTCTGAGTATGAATAAGGGAGGATGGAACTGATGTTTGATGGTATAGGATTGATTTAATCGAATGAGGAGTTGTTTCTCTACCTGTCTGTTCGGTGGGTTACAGGAAACCAGGGGTTGGGGGTGGGGGTGGGGGGAGATTTTGTTAGTATTAGGTTTGGATTCTAGCTAATAGATTGAACTGCATATTGAATCCCTGTGATATTAGAGATTTTCGAGATTCTGAAGGGTTCTCTGTTAGGTTCAATTTCTGATGGTTTACATCTTTTATAATGATTTGAATGTTGATAAAAAAATAATGGAACTATTATATGGCCATGCTATGTTGATTCTCTATAAAGAAGGATAATCTGATATTTTTGTTTAAGACTGCTTGTACACCAACTATGTTCATCATAGGATTTGAAATTTTGTTAATCTCACACACTCATCTTCTTTATCCTCATTAGACATATGTATTGTGTGGAATTATTTGTTGAAAGCAGTTTACTGTTGCCTGGGAAACTCTTCTCCCACTCTCATTGATATTTACCAACTCGTTGTGCAAAGGGAGATGCAAAGGTTCACTGAGAAGATTGTCAGGATGATGGAGAGTGAAAATCCATTTGAATCTCAGGGTGGCCCCATCATACTCTCTCAGGTAAACTTCGTTGGTCTTTGGCTTTTAATCCTTACTGCACTTTTATTTCTGTAGTGGCAGGAGTCCTTTTTCTATGATAAATTGGATTTTACTTCACTAAGATGCCTCCAAGATTAAATCCTGGTTGACTGTGGCAACTTAATTGTGCTGTGCGGCTGTTTTAATCTCAGATCAGATTGCATTTTTAATTGTTTTTCTCTCACATTTATGGATCATCCAAATTTTATATGATCCCATTTTCTCAATGTCAGTTCATCCGTTGTTTTAGAAATGTAATTAGCTATTTGTTGTTCTGTTTATGTTTTCAATGGAAGTTTCTGTGATCAGTCTAAATTCTGTTTGCATTGAATTAGGATAAAGTAGTGAGTCATAGTAATGAAACAAGTAACAAAAGGTACTAGAATCTGAAAATGTATTCCTCTTTGTATTTAAGAGCTGAAATAAGGAAACAAGATGAAACCTAGAGCAAATATTTTGTCAAAGAAATTAGGCATACATGTGTGCAATCGGCTCTGATTTGGTAAGTTCTTATCAGACTTACTGTTCATCTAAGAAGCTCCTCTTATTTCAGCTTAATATGAAGTGATTCGGTGTTTAGATTTAGCTAGAAATACACTAGAGTTCAATAGAGCAAATTCTTGAAATGGTATATCTGATTTTCGATTTGTAAGGGATTTTGAATTTTCAATGAACTAATCTTATTCAATAAAGCCTATAACAAGTGATTTTGAGTAGTTTTGTGTAATGTTGTGAATATAAAGTCTGAATTGTGGAATTGGAGACTGATTTGCAAAGACATTGTTGTTGTTTAGAGAAATTTGGATTCATAGTATTCAGTTTTAGATGACAGAATACGATTGTTAATACCTTTAGAGAAAATTATGTAGTTTGAATATGAGAGAAGTCTTAACTATTGCTTACCATTTAATGGATAATGATTACTAATAAATAGTTTGTGAATTGAAAATCCTAATCAAGTATCTGCTTAAGGGATATTTGAAGATTAGAACTTATTTGCAAACTTATGAATTGAGTAAATGTTACTGAAAGGTTTTGTTTTTCAAGGCCTGTAGAAGTAGATGTTGTTTTGAGGTTCTAAATTGATGTTACAAGTGGTGGAATGGTGATTTCAAAAATGGAAAAATGTTTATAAATATATGAAAGAAGTAATATATGAATATATCACTGTTTGTTGATTGGCTGGTTGTATAAAAAGAGTGCTATTTGATTTAGATGTGGCTGCAAAATGGATTGAACGAAAAGGCATACATAAGAAAAGAAGGTGTGGTATAATGGAAATTGAGTTGCTGGAAGTTAGTAGTATATGGAAATTCACTGCTGCCCGTAAAGTTTTTGGAAGAAAATTGTTTTTTATTAATCTAATTGTATGGAATGACAAGTTGCTTTAATGGTGAGATATGCACATTAACATGTGGCTGTAACAGAATTTCGAGAAGCTGAAAATGTACAATTAAGCTTGTGGTTTGCTGCCTCTACGCGTTTAGCTACTCTTGAGATTTGGGTCTGGAATTTTCAGAGCTTTATTAAGATATTACTTGAATGATGTTTGATGGTTGTATGTATTTAAATTTCTGGTTGAATGTTAGTTGTGAACACTAGAATTTTAAAGGAATTTAGTTCAAGTTTGATTGGTGTAAAAGCTTAATGGATTATTATTTAAGGTTTTCAAGTGTTAAGCCCATGTAAGAAAATGTAAAGAAATGTTTGTACAGTAACTTACTAATTATGAGTGAAGTTAGAAACTGCTATATGAATAATTGTTTAGATTTATGAAGAACTCAGTTAGGCATTGAATTCGGGGATTTCGAAGTAAGAGTGAGGGGAGAGGAAATCTGTGAGAGTTTCATTTTCCGTTCCCATGTTTTCTGAATCTGTGATGAATCTGTGTTTCTCATCATGTGGTTTGGTTAAAGATATTCATTCTGCCATTTCAATTTTACATTCATAATCCTGGCTTCTTTATTTGGTTTCCTACTTCCTTTGTCTACTGTTATTAATTATTTTTTAAACTTCATTTTCCTACCCCTTGGTATGATTGCTACTTTTGTCTTGGCAGATGGATCTATGGATCGGGAATAAAAAGAGAATTTTGGTTTTAAATAGAGAAGACATGATATCAACTGCAAAGTGCAATGCATGGGCGGCTTATTATGCTAGGCAAGGCATAAAGGTTGTTTTCCCCAATGGACAACTTGGAATGGTATATAAAATATTGAGTCAGTTTGTGGCTTAATTGTTAGGGAGTATAAGAATATTTTCTGTTAAAATTTATAATTGTTATCAGTTTTACTTCTTTTTTTTTTTTTTGCTAACCATCCCACATTTTTGGATCAAAGTTGTATTATAACATTTTTGTAATATTAGTTTGGATATAAATAATAAAATTAGTTCATTTTTTATTTTAAGTGTTATATTTCTATTATTCTGATAAAATATTGGGGTTTTTTTTGGATTGTGGTTAATCAGCCTAATTAGGAAAATATTTTTTTTTTAAAAAAAGACTTTCCACGTCTCTTATTTGAATAAGAGACGTGGAAAGTTGGCACTGGGCACTTTTCACATCTCACATTTAAATATGAGACGTGAAAAGTCCCACTTTTCATGTCTCATTTTTAAAAAAGAGACGTGGAAAGTTGGCACTGGGCACTTTTCACATCTCACATTTAAATATGAGACGTGAAAAATCCCACTTTCCACGTCTCAGTTTTAAAAAAGAGACGTGGAAAGTGGCCACTGGGCACCTTCCACATCTCATATTTAAATGTGAGACGTGAAAAGTCCCACTTTCCACGTCTCATATTTAAAATGAGACGTGAAAAGTCCCGACTTTCTACGTCTCCTCTATCCACGTCCCATCAAAAAGAGACGTGAAAAGTAAAAAAAAAGAGACGTAAAAAGTGTTTTTTGTAGTAGTGGCTTCATCAACGCAAGTTGGTTCAATTTGAGAAAGAAAGCATGAAAATTCCATTTCATTTTGTAGTTGCTTTTTGGTTTTAACTCCTTTTGAGATTTCTCCAATAATCTGTTCAGGAGGATGATTCTTAAGATGTCTTATGGAAGATTGAGGCTCGTTAGCTTCATCTAGATCATCTTTAGTTTCATCTTGATCATTTTCAGCATTGTTTTCAAGATTTGCTATCGATGGCTGAGGTGCTATCAATAGAGACTGTTTTAAAAGCTTTGAAAAATCTTCACCTCATCAACAGATTTTTGTTTTTCTTGAGGTGTTTCACCAAATACTACATGCATAGACTCTTCAACAGTTTGATTTCTTTTATTATAAACTCTATATGCTTTACTTCTATTTGAATAGCCTATGAATATGCCAATATCAGATTTAGGATCGAATTTACCTAGATTTACCTTTCCATTGTTGTGAATGTAGCATTTTGATCCGAAAATTCTCAGTTGACTGATATTGGGCTTTCTACCCTTGTAGAGCTCATATGGAGTCTTCTCCATCCCCTTTCTGATATAGGCTCTGTTTGATATGTAGCAAGCTGTGCTCATTGCATCTGCCCAAAATATTTGAGGCACTTGTTTCTCGTTCAGCATGCTTCTTGCCATTTCTGTGAGCACTCTGTTCTTTCTCTCTACAACGCCATTCTGTTGAGGAGTACGAGGGGCAAAGAAGTTGTGTTCAATCCCATTTTCATCACACAACTCCATGAATTCTTTGTTCTCAAATTCTCCTCCATGATCAATCCTGATTGCTACAATCTTTATGCCTTTTTCATTCTGCAATTTCTTAGCAAGCACACAAAAGGCATCAAAAGTTTCATGTTTAGACGAAAGAAACATAGTCCTGGTAAATCTTGAATAGTCATCCACTACTACAAGAGTGTATAGACTTCCACCTAGACTTTTTACTCTTGCTGGCCCAACTAAATCCATGTGAATTAGTTCCAATGGCCTGCTTGTGGAGACTGCCTTCTTAATTTTAAAAGAAGACTTTGTTTGTTTACCTCTTTGACAAGATTCACAAATTAAATCATGTTTAGTCCTAAAGCTTGGAAGGCCTATAACTAGCTCTCTTTTGACTAACTTATCAAGTTGAGTGAAGTTTACATGAGCTAGTCTTTTATGCCATAGCCAACAAGTTTAATCATTTGAAATAAAACATTTTTCTTCAAGTTGTTGGCATAAATCCAAAGTGTATAAATTTCCATTTATGTTTGCTTTTATCTTACACTTGAGATTAGACTTATTTATATCTAAATCATTTTTATCAACAATAAGACATTCATTAGAATAAAAAATTACCCAGTTACCATGATTTGTGCTTTGGCTAACACTCAGCAAGTTGTGGCAGAGACCATCTACTAGGTAAACATCCTTGACTGGACCTACTTCGCCAACTCCAGTGATCTTTCCACTTTGATTTCCACCAAAACTAACTTTGGCTCCATCCTTTATCACTAGATTGTTGATTTTGTCCTTGTCACCAGTCATATGCCTCGAGCATCCACTATCAATATACCATTTTCCTTTGCTGGATGCTTTAAGACATACCTGCACAAACTATACAGATTTAGGTACCCAAACTTTCTTGGGTCCTTTAAAGTTAGTCTTGTGCTCTAAGTTCGTGAAAACCTTAGGCACATGAGTTCCTTTAGGAACCCACTTATAGGAGCTACTAATTCCATATTTTCTGTGATTGCAATTAGATTGTGTATGGCCCTTCCTGTTACAATAATTGCAAAAACTATATGGTGAAGAATATTCAGAGGATTTTCTAAAATATTTCATATATGACTTCACCTTGGGTTCAACCCATTTCTTTGAAGGTTTTTGCTTAGGCTCATAACCAATACCAGTTCTATCTCTAAAAACCTTTTGGTTGCTTAAAATCACATTTAAAGTTTCTGAGCCTTTTGTAAATTTTTCTAAAACATTTGAAAGCTTTTCTTTTTCCTTCAACAATTTTTCACAGTTAGAACAGTTTTCAGAATTAGAGGGAGTTGCTATCGATAGAGACTCAGCTATCTCAGGTTCATTTCTGGGAGCTTGCGATAGCTCCTCTTCTATCGATAGTGAAGAAGAAACTTTTTGTAAGGAAGAATTTTTATGAAGTTCCTTGTTTTCTTTTCTTAACCTGACAACTTCTTTAGCAAGTTTCATTAATTCAATGTGCATTTCATTATACATGCTTTGAAGTTCAGAATGAGAAGGTTCAGAATCAGATACCTCTGAGTCACTTTGCTCTTCTCGAGTAACTAGGCAAAGGTTGGCATACTCTTCGCTATCGCTACCTTCTTCATTAGAGCTATCACCCCAAATGGATGACACATAAGCTTTCTTCTTTCCAAAAGTCTTCTTTTTATCCTTCTCCTTTAATCTTTGAAGACTTGGACACTCAGCTTTGAAGTGACCAGGCTTCTTGCATTCAAAACACACAGGAGTTTTGTCCTTCTGAGAGTCTTTGAAGCTAGGACCACGTCTCTGGAATCTTCCTCTTCTTCTGAAGAACTTTTTAAATTTTCTGGCCATGAGAGCTATGTCCTCATCATCAAGATCTTCATCATCATCATCATCATCAATTTCGTCTTTCTTAGATACAGCTAGAGCAAGAGACTTCTTTTTGGAATTTCCTTGAGCTTCCCTTTGGGCTATCAAGGTTGGTTCATATTCTGCAAGGCTGCCAAACAAGGCTGTGATAGACTTAGCTGATTCTCCTTGCATTTCTTGTATGGCAGTGACCTTCATGAGCCAATCTCCTTTTAGAACTTTCAGAATCTTATTGACTTGCTCTTTCTCTGTAATTTTCCTTCCTAGAGTAGCAAGATTATTGATGAGATGAGTAAATATGATCTCCAGGTCTCTTATCTTTTCTCCTTCAGTCATTTCGAACTTGTGGAATTCTTCAACTAGCATTTCCACACGTCTATCCTTCACTCCAGTAGTTCCCTCGTGTGCAATCTGCAGAGCTTCCCACATTTCTTTAGCAGTGTCCAAGTGGCTCACTCTGAAGAACTCAGTTTGACTGAGAGCACTTTGGATCATGAGAACTGCTTTGCTGTTCAACTCTAGATTAGAAATATCCTCATCTGTAAATTCATCCTCAGCTTTTGGAATGCCCAAGGTATCTTTAGGCACAATATCTCCTTCTTCAATAATCTTCCACAGTTTGTACCCATTTGCCTTGATGTAGATTTTCATCTTAAGTTTCCAGAAAGTGTAGTGCTTCCCATCAAAGCCGGGAGGTTTGTTAATGGAACTTCCTTTAGGTAGAATATTTTCAAGCGTTGCCATTATGATCTTTACTTCTCAGATTCGTTGGAATCAAACAGAGAAGACGTACTCTGATACCAAATGAGAATGGCAAACGCACAAGAGGGGGGGTGAATTGTGCTTCCGAAAATTTTACACTAATTAGATCAACTCAATCTTTATACTGGTTCGGCCAACACAGCCTACGTCCAGTTCTCCAACTCCTCGTTGGGTTCCACTAACCACAGGTTTTACAACACAGGTTCACCTGTCAACCTTTACAGAGTTTTAGAATCCCTCTAAACACTCCCCCTTACTACCTGTAAGGTTACTACCCTGTTCTCAAAGCACCAAGCTTTAGAACAACCTCAAACAATAGAGGATTTCAATAATAAAGTTCACTTAATGAACGGATTGTGATAATCACTTAAGTACAAATGAAATCAATATGAACAATAAATATACAGATCAGAGAGCAATGAATGCGTTCATGAATATTCTTTGTTTTTCGTCAGTTCTTCATAAATGCTCAAGTTCTGTATTTATATTTGTTCTCAGATTTGTCATTGCGTTCATCTTTATGAGGCCGTTTGAATTTAGTCGTTGAGAGCTCATAGCCGTTGGCATTTAATGCAGTTTCTTCATCGATGTTAACTTTCTGCTATAGCTTCAACTGCTCTTGCGTAGGGTGACCTAAGAGAGATGTAGACTGAGCGTTCTGAGCACCTGTACCAACTGTACTTGCATAGCAGCTTTTTCAGTAGCACTAGCATGCTTTGCTATCGCTAACTGCATAGTATAATTCCTGCACTTGAGCTGTTATCTAAACAAGTAATCATATAATGCACAGCAGATGCTATCGCTAGCTTATACTATTAGCTCAATGTATCAGCTTATCAGTTGTTATTTCAATGAGCATTCTACTATCGATAACTATATGTGTTATCGCTAGTGACCTTTGTTATCGCAAGTTTGCTTAGCTATCTGAGTTGTTATTTCCTCAAGTATTTAGATATCGATAGTTAATCCTATTATCGATAGTAACTTATGATATCGCTAGCTGATTCCATTAGTTCAAAGACTTTAGATCATTTTCTTGCTAGTTGTTCTTCCTATGATTTATCCATGTTCTCAATGAACTTCTAGCGATAGAATACCTCTTAGCAATAGTGAAGGACTTAGCGATAGATATTAACTTTGTTATTTCTAAGTCTTCAATTGCTATGGCTCTATGACTATTAGTGATAGGGATTTTCATTAGCGATAGTCTTTAGCTCTAGCGATAGTAATCTATTACCTATCAGATTTTACTTGTTCATTTCAAAAGTAACTACACTTACTTTACTTATGTTATTTATGGGTCCAGTCCTCATCAAAACTTAAGATTCTAACACCATTCATAAATATGATCAACACTGAATGATTTAAAATTCTAATTCCATCTTTCTTCTAGTAAAATATCAGGAGACGAAGCTCTTGAATAATAAAGTTTAGAAGGCTTTTTCAAATTTTGATTATTGATTTGAAGTGGGATTGAGTCTGAAAATTTAGACCCTGTTTCAGAGTCCTTTTCAATATTCATTACATTCCCGAGAGAGAACGGAGGATCACGAGTAGAAAAATAAAAGGAAGTAGAGCAAAAGTAACACTTCTTAAAACATAAATAACTATGCAGATGCAGAAGGGGGTGTTCTGTAAGAATCAAAGGGCGTATGAACTAAGGCGGTAGAATTTGCAAATTTAGTTCATTGTCACAGCCTCCTTGATAAAACACTTTTGACATGTGCTGAATACTATAGTGTCGGTAAAACAGTGTGCACTCAAACTGACCGGAAACTGTTTAAATAATACTAGTTTCTAGGTTATAAACACTGTTCAAGGGTCTATATAAGAGAGGCTCAACAACTGATGAGGGATAGAACTCATTTTAGATCTGAAATAGCCATTGTAGAGAGAGAGACCTAGAGAGAGAAGCTCTGAGTGTTCTGAGAGTCTCTTCCCTTCTCTTTCTTTCTGCTTCCTTTGTTTATTTCTTTGTAAGTTTAATGTTCTTTTGAATAAAAGTTTTATATTTTCTAGTTATTTCATTACTTGTTGTGATCTCTTTAGGTATGAGAGGTTGTTTATATTTGGTGACTACTTGAACCCATGTGGTTTGTGGAATTTGTTTTTGGGTAGAAGCTAGAGCATATGCTTCTAGTGTTTGTTTTGGAGAGGGTTGTTTTTGAGATTTCTGGGTTGATGACCCTGAAGGAGTGGATGACTCCTGTTTAAGGTTTTGTGTTGATGACTCTGATGGAGTAGATGACTCTTGTTTAGATTGTTGCTGCGACTGTGGAGATCCTTGAGTTTGGGATCTTTGTTGTTGCAGGACTTGTTTAAGGATTTCTTCCAGTTCTTGGCAGCAATAATCTTGGTTTTGAGCATCTTGAAAGATGCTTAATTCTTTAGCATCTGATGGCTCCTTAGCCTTATCATCTGGGGCTTTTTTTTTGGGCATTTCTGGTTGGTGGTTGATTACTCTTATCTACCCTGTAAAAACTCATGGGTAAGAAAATATGGAAGAGAATTAAAAGTGCCTTTAATAAATTCAATGTCAAAATCAAAGATATTTAAAATTGCTTGCCAGTGAGCAAAAACTTGTTTTGATGCAAGATTTTTAACATCCTTTTGTAAAACATTTTTTGCTGATTTACAATCAATGTAGACAAGGAATTTTTGGTTTAGAAAATCGAATTGAAATTTGGAAATGCATAAAACAATTGCCAAAATTTCCTTCTTAATGGTGGAATAGTTTTGTTGGGTACTATTCCAATGTTTAGAAGTGAAAGAGACGATTTTCTCTTGATTGTCAACTCTCTGTTTAAGAATGCCACCATATCCTATATTCGAGGCATCAATTTCAACAATTTTGAAAGAAGAAGGATCTGGAAGGCTAAGACAAGGAAGTTGCTTAACCTAGGGTTTAATTTGTTTGACAATATTAGAATGACGCCTGTCCATGGAGGAGGGTTTTATTTAAGATGTTGATGGAGTGGTTTAAGAAAGTTTCTTAAATAAGGGATAAAATCAGCAACAAAACTACACCAGTTGAGCCCTCAACCTGGAGACATCATAGGGATCATCCACCTGAGCAAATCATTTGTGATGTTGGTGGTGGTGTTAAGACCAGAGGCTAGATTCAAAATGAAATGCATTTCTCTGCCTTCATTTCATAAATTGAACCTACTTGCATTGAGGAAGCACTAGCAGATTGTGACTGGATAGTTGCTAAGCAAGAAGAGCTCAATCAATTTTAGAGAAATCAAGTTTGGGACTTGGTTCCTAGACCTTCAAATTACCCTATTATTAGAACCAAATGGGTTTTCAAAAACAAACTTGATAAATCTAGAGCAGTGGTCAGAAATAAGGCAAGGCTTGTGGCCAAAGGATATAACCAAAAAGAAAGCATAGATTATGAAGAGACTTTTGCCCCAGTTGCAAGACTAGAAGCAATAAGACTACTCTTAGCCTTTGCATCCCTAAAAAACTTTAAAATTTATCAAATGGATGTAAAGAGTGCCTTTCTTAATAGATATATGATGGAAGAATTGTATGTTGAATAACCTTCTGGCTTTGAAGATCCTTCTAAACCTAACCATGTTTTCAAATTGAAAAAGGCTTTGTATGGACTCAAACAAGCACTAAGAGCTTGGTATGAAAGACTTAGCAATTTTCTCTTGGGAAAAGGTTTTTATAGAGGAAAGGTGGATACCACCTTATTTATTTTACATAAAAATAAAAGCATGCTTGTAGTACAAATTTATGTAGATGATATCATTTTTGGTGCTACTGATGAATCTCTCTATGAAGAATTTTCTAAGATTATGCAGGGAGAATTTAAGATGTCTATGATGGGATAATTGAACTTCTTCCTAGGTCTTCAAATCAAGCAGAAGAAAGATGGAATATTTATCTCTCAAGCAAAGTATGTAAAGAAGATTTTGAAGAAGTTTGGAATGGAGCTATCCAAAGAAGAAAACACACCCCCATGAGCTCTACTACATAAGTGGATGCTGATGTAAGTGGGAAGGATTTCAATCTACTCACATACAGAGGGATGATTGGATCACTCTTATATCTGACTGCTAACAAACCAGACATCCAATTTAGTGTCAGAATGTGTGCCAGATACCAAGCCAAACCAAAAAAGTCTCACCACCAATGTGTTAAAAGAATTCTAAGATATCTGGTTGGAACTCAGGAGCTTGGATTGTGGTATCCTAAGGGAACTCAAGAATATCTCATGGCCTACTCAAATTCAGATTATGCTGGGTACAAGACTGACAGAAAAAGTACTAGCGGTCAGTGTGAGTTCCTTGAAGGATCCTTAGTGTCTTGGTTTAGCAAGAAGCAGAATACAGTCTCTCTGTCATCAACTGAAGCTGAATACATTGCCGCTACAAGTTGCTGTGCTCAAGTACTATGGCTAAAGCATTAACTGAAGGATCTGGGAATGGAATTTCTAGAAGTCCCATTTCTCTGTGATAACACAAATACCATAAGCTTGGCCAAAAATCCAGTGCATCATTCAAGAACAAAGCACATTGATGTCAGACATCACTTCATCAGAGATCATGTGCAAAAGAAGGATGTCAAAGTGGAATTCATCTCAACTTACTTGCAGCTGGCAGATTTCTTCACCAAACCTCTAGCAGCAGAACAATTTCTATACATAAGGAGAGAATTGGGAATGGTAAATCCCTGTGAGTTGTAAATCAGTATCAATCCCTCAACTCCTTTAAATTTATTTAAAATTATGCTATATTTTGATGATAAAATACTAACTTAGGCATTGGAGTGCCAAATCAAAATTTTGCAGGTTTTATGTCTTCCCAACACCCAATCGATCAGGAAACAATGTTTGATCACAGAATATACTCTATGATCGATTAATATTCGATCAGGGAATAAGAAAAGGAGTAAGAAGGAGACAGACTAATTGATTAGGGAAAGGAATAATCGATCAAGGTCACTTGATCGATCACAAGGAAGGGGTATTCGATCAAGGCATCAAATACCTAGTGTGGAGCCAATCGATCACAAGGATCCCTAATCGATCAGACACGCTCATTCGATCATGAACCAGACTTTGTGATCGATCACAAAATACTCATGATCGATCAGGTGCTAACGATAACTTTTACAACGGTCATTTTCATTGTTAGAGTTAGGGTTTAACCATTACTCTCTCATATATATTGAATACTTGTAACTGTTGCATCATTTTGTATTCATTTTCGCACCAAAAATGCCAAGAACCATCATCTCCCTTCATCAAACCCTTCTGTAATAGTTGTAACAGTTCTCATTATTCGAATCATCATCAGTCGTAACTCCTCACCCTCAATATAAACCCAACAATGGCACCCAAGATGATCATTCCCAAACATCTCAGGGCTAAAATTGTTGAAGACACAGTGCCTCTTCCCCCAAACGATCCTGCCCTTACATATAGACAACTTTCTCAACCTTCAACCTCTCAGCCCTCATCAACAATGCTAGAGACTTGAGCCCGAGCCTCCCAATCTAAAAGTAAGAGTTCTGGAACTATGAGAGTCAGAGACTTGATTTCTGGAGATAGAGAAGTCCCAGTAGATCCAAGTTTTGCCCAAGGTCCAATAGAAGAGGCTTCAGATTCCATTGGAAAGAGATCCATTCTGCAAAGATGTGCCTATGTGGACGTTGATTATCTGGAGAAGAATGGCTACAATGTGACAGAATGGTTAGGGCCTTACAAGAAATGGATAGGCATCAAGAGCCACCACAACGAGAAGGTTATCAAAGCCTTCTATTCCAACATGACCATCTCCACTGCAGAATCCAATGGCAAGATAGCAGGGATCTCTGTGTCATCCCAAGTTCGAGGAAAGAAGTTCACATTTGACTGAAAGGATCTGAATCAATGGCTGGATATGGACAAACCAGAGTTGGCTGCATATAATGTCTATTAAGAGAGGGAGAAATATTCAGAGATAGAACTCATGAGGGCCTATCAACCAGAGAGTCTAGTCCAAGGCACCCTTCAACCTGTACAGATGCCCCCAGTCAACAGAGTGATTCACTACGCTTACTTAAGATGCATGGTGAACAAGGCAGGGAACTTCACACAGATACTGGAGATAGGCAATCCAGTGTTGTCCATGCTCATCAAGAAGGTCCCTATCAATCTTGGGTAACTAATATGTGAAGAGTTTCTCAGATACAATAAATCAAAGTCTGCTAAAACTCCTCTCCCATTCCCTTAGTTGGTCTTGCTAGCAACTACATTTGGTGGTTAGAAGAGGATCAAAACATTGAAACTCCTAGATGTGATATCATCACTCTTAAAAGTTGAAACTTCAACCATTTGCACAAGGGAATGCTCCACCACAAATTCAAGAAGGAGTTCCTAAGGAGGCAGATCAACCTCAGGGAGAACCAGAAGAAGTTTACTCGTCTGCTCTCAGTCATCCCAGCCATCTGTGCCCAAGTCTGAAGGGAGGGCCACATTCTCAGATGATGTGATCGATCAAGTTGCTACAAGGGTCACAGGAAAACTAAAGTAAGAAGTCATTCCTAGTGTCTTGCAGGAATTATCAATGGAGCATCAGGCCATTGAAGACAGACTGCTAAAAAGGCTGGTGGCTACCTTGAATGACACTGTGGTACAATCAATCAGGGAGTGTGGAGCAAATGTGTTCAAAGGTTACACTACAGTGGTGGATATAATCAAACATCTAGAGGCCAGATTGCAGAATGTTGAGCACTTGCTGGTAACATTTATTAGAGAGGGATAACCCTCTACTCATGCACAACACACACCCTCAAAAGAAGAACCTCATCATTCACCCATTGATCTCACCACTTCCCCAATCATCCATACATAAGCCTCTCTCACTCCAACCAACACCACTCCTCCCACTTCCAAACCATCCTCCCTAGAAAAAGACATTCCTCTCCAAGAACCAACACCTACTCCAACCTACCAAACCACTCCACAACATCCTTCTCCCATCAAATACACTCCCAGACCTGACCCTTCCCACACCTATGCCAGAAAAGGCAAAACCAAAGTCACCTCCTATCTTTTTGATGCTGACAAAAAGGGGGAGAGTGGTGCTGTTCAAGAAAAGGCAATAGAAGCTGCTGCTATCTTGTTAGCCATTGCTGTTGAAGCGCTTCAGAAGCATACTGATGATGAAGTTTCTCCTGATGCCACATTAAGTCAAATCCTTCCAGAAATTCATGAGTTGGCAGAAGGGATTAAGTTGAGCATAGAAGAGGTCCTGAAGGAAGATGTTACTCATGAAGAACCTGTGCTTGTCAACATTCCTCCCACAGATGAGAATGTAGTATTGGAAGAATAAGAGGAAGACATGAGTATGGTCATGGTAGTATACCAAGAACCTCAAGAGCCACAGCCAGTGTCAGTGGACACTTGGCCTTACCTTCATCGTCATGTGGCATTGTTTGTTGAAAGAGATGTTGTAAGAGCCAGAGCAGAGTTAGAAGAAAAGGCAAAAGCAGAGGCTGAGCCTAAGGCTAAAGATGATCAAGCCTCTCTTCCTAAGCCTGTGATTCCAAGCTGGGGAGTACAGAAGCAGGTGAGGTACAAGAAAATAGCCCAGCATGATGAGGAAGACCCTATCCAAAACACCTCTCAATTCTTGGAGTCTGGTAGAGAAGAGGAAGGGCCAGAGGTTCAATCTGTTGTCAAAGGGAAGAGAATCAAGATGACTACTCCCAAACCTCCATCAAAGATGATTACTAGAAGAGGTTCCAAGGCTGCAAAGGGAATTGTGATTGAGGAACCCAAGCCTGCTCCTAAGGCTGCAACAAAGAGGAAGGCTGCACCAAAGGGAAAATCATATAAGCCTCCTCCAAAGAAGAAGTAGAAGTAGTAGACCTACTTTGAGAGGATCCTTGCCAAGACTAAGCCCCATCTCCTCTTAAGAAGAAGAAAGCTCCAGCCATAATGAATAAAGCTGAGCCAGAACTAGAAATTCAAGGAGAAGAGCCATCAACTGATCCTTGGGGGTACAATTCTGAATCTTGGGATTATGATCTGACTTCAATGTATGGGAAGGGCTCGAATGGTTCAGATTCTGATTAAACCAGCAAAAGCATCCCCACATGTATTCATCTTTCTGCATTTGTATCATTAATATTCTATGTCTCTTTAATCTTCTGTTTAGATGTTCTTCTTATGCGTTCTTAGTTTGTTTATAATATTATCAGCTTGTATGACTTATAATGTTTATGATCAAGTTACTAGGTTTATCAGATTATTGCCTGTCCATTTATATTATCTGCTAATCACAGATTATAACTTATTTTTTGTCACCATTAAAAAGGGGGAGAATGTTAGAATAATGGATTTTGACAATAACTAAACATGATTTAGGCATAAAGAAAGTTTAGACTTAGAATTAGAATCACTACTACAAAAAACCCTTTCCATTTGACTAATTAATGTCAGTTAAATAAAAAACTGACTAAAAAAAACGCAGTGACATTTTTATAAATAAGTTGGAAGCGGAGGGAGAAACAACATCACACATATTCTTTATATGTGACGTTGAAAGAAACAACATCACACGTAAAATATATGTGACGTCATTTATGAGAAACAACGTCTCCCATTTAAAATGACGTTGTTTCTCCAAACCACGTCACTCATTTTAAATTTGTGCGACGTGGTTTGCCTTCATATATTGCATTTGCCCAAACAAAAATCTCCTTCCCACCTGATTCCCACCTCCCACTCTTCCTCAACCCTAGTTCCCACAGCCAAGCCATGCATCATCGTCCCCATCAATCGCCGTTCATCATCGTCATCCACCGATCAAAGGCCACAAAATCCTACTCTCGTTCATTTCTGGTTTGAGCTTGCCGTCGGCCTTGCGAGGTAGCAATGGAGTATCTGGAACTTCATTTCTTCACGCCTACAAAGCGGACATTGCTATTCCAGATCTCCCTCATCTTCCTTACTCTCTCCATTTCCTCTCGCCTACAGTGCCATTATTGCTGGATCCCTATCTCCCTCCTCTCCGTCGCTCAAACCCTACAATGAATTAACACCTTTAAGTACCAGCGATGGTGCCATAAGTTAACCCAGAGCATTGAGGGAGATGAAGATGAAGATCTAGAGCGTTGGGAGTAAGTTTGATGGAATTGGTGATGAGGAGTTTGAGATTCATTACCAGGAACCTCCTGAGAGTTACTTTGGGAAGTTTAAGAGGAATTGGGCTCTCCATTTGGTTTCTTGATCTTGGTTTATGGATTTATGGTTTCTGCCTCTATTGTTCTTCTCTGTTTTTGACAGATCTTATTCTTCTTCTGTGGTGTTTGATCTCAAGATTTGTTATATATGGTTTTTGTGCAGAGAAGAATACGTAGAAAGAAGGTGTGACAATGGCTATCGAAGGAGCGAGGTTGAGGTCAAGATCCAGAAATCTCTAAAGTTGCAGAGCATGCTCGTCTTCAAAATAAGTCAAACTCGCTCAGGTATGCCCATCATTGACTGATTAAACATTACTTCGTTTGGTTCCATGCAGTAATTAAATGACTATGGTGTTTGTACCCAGATTGGACTAGCGATGTATCTTCTGAGCAATAACTCCCTGTTTTTAGACTACCATCAAAATCCTTTGCCAATGTTCTTCTTGCATGGTTTGAGTGTTTCGCTTTCTACTGATGATCCCCTCCAAATTCACTTGACAAAAGAACCGTTGGTTGAAGAATATAGCATAGCTGCTTCTGTGAGATTTATCTCTCCATGCGTTTTTTTGATTGTGAATGCAAGTATATGGCACATAAAGATACAATACTTACATAAGCGAGACAATTTATGAACAGGTTTGGAAATTGAGCTCGTGTGATTTGTGTGAGATTGCCCTATAGTTCAGTTTATCAATCAGGTCACATGCCTTAAAGGTACTTTCAATCCTGACTTTTCTTCTATTGCCCTGAATGGAAATTGTCTGGTCGTAAACCATGAATGTACTCAAGACCATTGGCACGAGAGGTAGAAGCTATAAGGATTAAAAATTTTCTTCATGGCATGAACTTGATAGCTATAGTGATTGATTTTTTCTAGGTGTGGTAAGTAATTAGTATTTGTTGTTTCTGTTGGATGTTATTGGTGAGAAAATTGATATAATTATGAGATAAAACATAAACTGTGATATTATAAGAATCAGGCTTATACTCTCTAGAGAGTATTACGATGCCTATATAGTTGAACTAACATATGTAAAAAAACTTCACGTATATGTTGCCTGAAGAAATTTTATGGAAATGCTGGATGCATTTTAATCAGTTATGCTTGTCATTTTATCGTTTCAGTCACATTGGATTGGTAAAGAGTATTATAAGAGGGGGCCGGAAGTAAATGACATTCAAAGAACAAATGGTCCGCACATACTGTTGGAATTTCAAGAAACGGTATGTTTATCATGTAATGCTGATGTAAAAATTGCTAGACTTTATACATCCCATCATGGTTGAATTATGTGTCTTAACAAACTGAGATTATAGCTGGCCCTCAACAAGTCTCTTGCGTCATTTCTTGAGCTTTTTAAATCTTTCTTAGGTTGTTTTAAAAAATTTTAATAAGCCTGGCCACCTAAAATTACAGCTACATTATGATTGATAATGTTGGAATTGTTGGATTAATATTTTTGAAGAAAATGGAAATGAAATTATTGTGCTTGCAAATTTGGAGAGAGGAGATGCTAGAGGTTTATTTGGGCAAAGCCAATATCTTGGAAGAAATAGACAAATGATATGGTAGCTGTCACGTGCTAGCAATAATTGGTAAAGTCAAGTTGTAAGCAGGTCCCATTTCCTTATTTTCTTTCCAGGCCTGTTCCATTCAATTTTATATAGAAACAAATGGCCAAGCCACAAAATGGCAGCCATTTTTAAAACAGATATTTGGCCTAGTTGGGTGGTCCATGCCTGCCAAATTTTTCTAATAAATTAATAAGCATTTTATTTACTCATATTTAAGGTTAGGCCTAGGGTCTGGGCAAACTTGAAGCTTTAATAGTATCACTCTTAGAATATTTAATTCTTGAATTTTGATTTCTGAAATTATCTTTCTATACTAGAGCTTTTTTAATGCATTATAGAATCCTTCCTTGATGTTGGCATCCAACTTAGACTTGACTTTAACACTGTCTATGCTAGAGTTTTTTTAATGCATTATACAATCCTTCCTTGATGTTTTGTATTTATTATGATGCTTCATTTCTTTTACTTGCATAGTTGTATTTTGACAGAAGCAACTTCTATGATTTTACATCACTTGGTAAGTTCACACTTTATGGTTTGGATCTTTTCCATTCTTCTTCTTTAGGGAAGACTTGCATACATTATATTCCTTTTCTTCCCATATCTCTTGTACCCATCTGTTAGGGACTAACATTGTCCTTATAACATTTCACTGTTTACAATTGGTATGATTATATTGCAGGCCTGCACTGAATTTGTCCCATGAAACGTCCATAAAGTTCTGTGTACAAGATTTGATTTTGTAATAGTTGTAATGGACATATATGAAATGTTGAGTTTGTATTTCTCTCTCACTGTTGTAAGGGATATATATTTCTTATGTTGTAGTTTCATAGTTGTGACTAATAACTATCCCATATTTTACGTCAAATGTTTATATAAGGGCTTTTTTTTTGGATTGTGGGTGATTCCAATCTAAAATTTTGCCCCTATTTTTTAATTCAAATGTTCATATAGGGGGCATTTTTTGGATTGTGAGTAATTCAAATCCAAAAAATTGCCCCTATTTTATAATTCAAATGTTCATGTAGGGGGCATTTTTTGGATTGTGAATGATTCCAATACAAGAAATGCCCCTATTTTTTTAAAAAAAAAATTGGACTTTTCACGTCACATATTAGATAATAAGTGATGTGTAAAGTCCAACGACAGACTTTAAAAGAGGGCCTTTGTAAGACTTTTAACGTCTCTCTTTTGTATAATTTGTGACGTGGAAACTCTGACATTCCATGTCACATATTTTGGGGACATTAAAAGTCCTCTTTTTCACGTCACATGTATTAACGTCCCCTGAAAAAGTGACGTGAAAACCCCAAAATAAGTGACGTGGAAACCCTTTTCTGCAGTAGTAAATAATTATAGCATGATCTGATAGAAATTCTAGTTATTGCATAATCGATTAGGAAGAAATGATATGTTAGAAATGTAAAGACATGATCGATCAAGATAAGGTTAGAAAGATCATAAGTCATGTAACTAAGCACCTAATCAAAAATTATCACCTTAGTAGCTGTTTCAAACCACTAGTAATGTTACTAATTTTTTTTATTTGAAACATTAGTGGCGGCTGGAAACCGCCACTAATTGAAAACAAAACTTTTCCCCTTTCTTTGACTGAAAAATGAAAGCTTTTTTTTAAAAAAAAAAATTTCCAAATCTTTTATAACTTTAATTAACATTTCAAATAATAATAAGATCACAACAACAAATTTTGAAAATTGTGCAATCGTAACCGAAAGTAAACTAATCCACTAATGAAATTGTGCAATAGTCCTGAAATTAACATAATTTTTAATTACAAATGTTCGAACAAAGAAGGAACCCTACAACTACGAAGGAGGTTGTCTGTCATCTGGTTGCGACCACGAAGAACGGTTGCAAGGCTGGTTCAGTGGACGTGAAGGTAGTGGTACGCGTAGAGGTGGTTCATGTGGGTCGACCCTCTGAATTATCCGGTCGAGTGTATTGTTGGCTATTTCCACTCAGGATTCCAATGTGTTATACAGCTATCCGGTCACATCTACTATAATCCTCTTCATCAGGTTCTGGGTGATCTCCTGAGTCAGCTACTCCCTAAGACCATACTCATTCTTAGGATCACTAGTCATAGGGCTGCTGGTTAATGGTTGGCCGGAAGCTTTAGACTAGGCGCTGACTGGGTCGCCTGTCCTTCAATAGACCACAGTAGGTTGGGCTCCGAATCCCATCCCGTGCACCCGCCCAGGGTGGTCACAGGGCCCTAGGGCGGCCCTGAGCGAGGCATGGGGTCTACATTATCCCACTGCTACTCTTGATCCCTCTCTTTACTTCTTCAACCGTAGCCTACACACACAACATATATTAAACCTTTCTACAAATATAATTGTTATTAAAAATATAATAATTCTAAATAAAAATAACTAAATTTTTACAATCTACTCTCATCCTTCCTCGATATAGCACTCCCGTCGGTGTGCCTATGATATTTACTGTTGAAAAGACCGTACGTAGTCTTTCTTCCTTTCTTCGTAGCTTCTTCCTCCTAAAAATTATATATTACTTACTATTAATACATAAAATGAAATCAATTTAAATTAAATAACAAAGGTTCATTGCTTCTAGAGCTGGTAATACAGGCGGGCTTGACGGGTTTGGGCCGGGCCCAAAAAAGCCCATAAAAAAAGGGACAGGCCTAAAAAAACCTGTTTTAAATATGGGCATGATTTTTTAGCCCGGACCATATTGTTCGGGTTTCGGGTTGGGCCCAAAAAGCCCGTTTTAAACCCTTTCTTTTTATTATTTTTTCCCTTTTTTCGAATGATCCCCAGTTTTACAATATACACCCTCTGGTTCTAATTATAAGAGCACTTTAACTTTTTGAAGAAACTAAGGATGCAAAATCAATCACTTTAAATTGTCTATATTTATCTTTTTTCCTCAAAACTAATTTATTCTATTTATAAACTAACCTATAATCTAATTACATGTGACATACGGAGTATGTTATAATTTAGTGGTCTAATTTGATTCCTTAATTTCCACACAAAAAAGTCAAAGTGATCTTATATTCAGGACACAGATGAAGTAATTAGCAAAGTGAGGACTGTCTTCGGCGTTCACCCAAGCGAGGACCCTAAACCAAATAAACATAACACTAATAAAAGAAATAAGATTAAAACAAATAAAATAACACTAATAGAAAGAAAAGAAAGTATTATATTTTTATTATTTAAATATTATTATATTTTTACTTTTTTAACCACCTTTGTTATATTTATTATATTGTTTTTTTTCAAAAAAAAAAAAAGAAAACGGGTTCGGGTTGGCCCACGAGTTTGACGGGTTAGCCCGTCACGGGCTTGGGCCGACAATACCCATTTTAATATGGGCCATATTTTTCCGAGCTCATAACCATATTTTTTTATGGGTTTCGGGTTGGCCCAAGGGCTCCGGCCCGTATTACCGGCTCTAATTGCTTCATACCATCTCTCTGTACCCAACCGAAAATGATTTCATCCCAACCGTATGATGAACCTTCTGATATGACCGGCTGTAAACACCTTGCTGTGACTCTTCTGTTAACATAAAATAAAATTTAATCATTATTTAAATATAAAGACAATAATATTATTAAATATACCTTTCCTATGTCTCCCCTCTTCAAAGCACATATCTCTCCAAAGCATCCGGAGGGACTCCACCAGAGACATCTTTGATTAACTCTTGAAGCGGCTTACTCCCACCCTCATTCCTTTTGTTGTACATTTCCAACCTTCGATTCTTCCAAGTGTCAAGCATCTTTGATTGTGCCCAACCTTTGAACATGTCCTTCACATCAAACTTTCTATGCAAAATATGAAATTTAACAATGATTAAATAATATTCCTATAATAATTAGAATCATATTCCAATAATAATAAATAATAAATAGAATTCCTATATCATTAATTAAAATCATATTCCTATAATAAAAAATAATAGATAAACTTTAAGTTAATTCAACCGACTGATCCCACCACAATTGCACGGGTCACGTCAAATAATAAAGTGATAAGTAAAGTATAGTCTCCGTAATGATTTGGTTCCAAAACCTAGTCAAGTAGCGATTATCACAATTTTTTTCAATTTGAGTGAGACAGATATCATGAGTGAAAGGAAACTAATTCTAAAATAAAAATAAAACAAATGATTCATGGACTTCAAGGATGTAATTAGAACCTCAGATTATTTATCCCCCATGTATTTCAAAAGCACTCAATTAATCCCCAACATATTTGCTTCTTCATGATGTATTATGCTAGCCAAGGACACTAAGTTACCCAAAAGTGTTGTCTCAAGTCTCCAAATAGTTGTTTAGTTCAATCAATTTTTCGATCTCTCAATTGAATAATTGAATCCCCAATTCTCAGCGCAAATCCCATATGGCTATATGAGGTTAATGAGTATATCTCTATCCCATTTACAAAACCATCCATTCAACATCAAATTTCAAGTTCCCACATGATTAAACTCAAGTTCTACACTCAATCTTACTCTCTCAAGCATCAATCAAGTGAACCCAACAATCTCATTGGCAGCCAATCAACAAGAAGCATTAAGCATAGAGTAAAATAAACATAATCATATTATTAATCACAAATAGAAACGGAAATGAGTACTTAATCCATACAAGAGTTCACAATAACCCTAGAACAAAGTGTTTAGCTACTCATGTTCTAGAAACCCAAGGGAAAATACATAAGAATTATCACAAACATTGAACAAGAGAAAGGAAAGGAGAATGGAGAAGAAGAACCAAGATGTGAAGCTAAAATCTCTTCCAATGTTAAAATCCCAACTTAATCTCCACCAAAATCCTTGCCCTAGCACACCACAAAGTTCCCAAGAAGGTTCTAAAAGTCCAGAATGTTGGTCACCTTCGATTTCTCCCCTTAAAACCCTAAATTCTCGTCATATCAGTGCTATGCGTTTTGTTGACGTAACTAAAACATGACCTAGAAATTTGAGCTGCAGCTCAATTTGCTTATGTGCTAAAATGAGCTGCGACTGAGTTTTTCAGCTGCGGCCTACTTTGTTTCTGTACAAAGGTGAGCTGCTGCCCAGTTTTTGAGCTGTGGCTCAGTTTACTTTTGGAAAAATTGAGTTCTTTTATTGCAAACGAAGGGTTCCATCCATGATTTGCCATCACTTTTATCATCTTTGGTTTCCCAAATGACTTGACTCTAATTCTCTTGCCAAAGCATACCTTACAAAATAATAAATTTGATAAGCTCATAATAAACAAGGAGGAAAGCCCAAAATATGCACAATTGAGTAACAATATGCAGCCAAAACATCATGCATATTTTCCTATCTTTGAGTATCCAAAAGATGTACAAATGCTCCAAAAAATGTATAAAAACCAAAAAAAAAATGCGCCAAAAGACATAAATTCTAAATTGGTCAATTATCCACTTACCATGCATGCATGAAATTATCCTCATCAATTGCTCAAGAAATAAATTAAAGAGGAAAGTAGTGAAATATTGAAGAATGCTAGATTCACGATTCAAGAGCAAGTTCGCCAACAATTTTAGTTTGTGTGTGTGAAGCTAGAAGACAATGTAGTTGCACTTGCCAAAATCCAGGACAACATTTCAACATGTATGAAACATCTTTAACATCAAGACTTCATTTTCCTAATCTCTACTCTAAGTCTCATTGGAACTGATTTTTTTTTCAATTTATATACACATATTTTTTTCATGCTAACTTAGGAGTACAAATTTCTGACTGTCATAACACTATTTCCCTTCCCACACCTGATTTTACACTTGCATACACCTTTGACAGCCATACCAATCCTCACTATAATAAAATGTCAATTATCTCAAGATTCAGATAATTCATAGTTTTTCAGGTTATAAAGGGTAAGGTCCAATATGGGTTCCAATCTCATTGTTTTTCATTATAAGGCTCAAACAGGGTTCAAATGGAAATAATACCATAGGTAGGCTTTAAAAGGCTAAAATACATTTAAAAGAATGCCCAAATCATTTTTAAAAATTGTGGGAAATAATTAAATTCCTTTAAGAGATTCTAAAATAGGTTGTAAAGTCCATTAATTGAGAATAGACACACACACACACACAACAACAACTTGCCACAAATTCTCCTAACAGGAGCATTTCAATCATCCCAGATTTTGTGTGCAAAATGAAAGAAATTTGTCAAGAACAAGCCTTACATTGCTACTCCGGCATTCATAGATATAACCACCTTTCGTTATTAAACATATAGCCTAAGTAACCATTCTATCGTTGGATTATGCTTTAGATTCAGAAGATAATTAATCAATCTAACTTATGCTTCAAGTAAATTGACAAGAAATAATCCAAGTTTCCAAAATTGAAATTCAAGTCAATGTCAACCAACATTCCATCATCAAATCATTTCAATTCTAATCAAATTAGAAATGCAAGAAACTTCCCTATAAATGATCTTTTCTCTCCAAACTTGCTTCCCTTTTGCCTCATGTCCAATTTGATTATAGACCTTGAAAATGCCCAGAACAAGTCACACAATTAAAGAAAAAACAAGGAAAAAGATTTAAAGTTTGAAAGTTTGGGTTATGTCCCAAGAAGTGCTAAGTTATAGTCTTCAGCCAGACTTTCAAATCCAATTATTAATCGAAGGTATCAAAAACTAAGATTACCTTGTCTTCATTTCTCTTCGAAAGACAAGGTTTCAGCAAGAATGAGCATTCATTTATACAAGAATTACACGATCCCTCAATCAAGAGTGATTTTAAGGAACATGATTCAATATGGCATATGGCAGGCTCCAATTCAATTATTTCTAAATTATCCCCAATAGCCCCCAAATATTTTGAAAACCCAGTAAAATCCACTTTACTCTCATCAGTAAAAGTCAAAATGTCAGTAGGAGGATTTTGAACATAGATTGAAGGGATTTATAGTATATTCTCTTGTTCACAACAACAAGTATTAGGCTCCAAACTCGTAACCTCAATTGGACACTTAATATTGTTCTCTCCCTCTTTAACTTTCAACTCACAATCAACTACAAAATTATCACAAACCATTGATAACATATCATCACTTGCCATGATCAATTGTCCACTTGAGACCACATCTTCTACATAAGATTTATTTGATATATCAATGAAAACACTTTTTTGCTTTAAAGACTCAATGTTAGAAGCCATTTCACTTGCTCTGAATGCCAAATTATCAAGAGCTAATGCATGTTTACTCAATTTCTCCTTTGTCCAAGCTCTAATTTCATTTTTTTATCAAGAATACACTTAAGCATATCCTTTACTATAGGCTTCTTCTCCTAAAAGGGAGTGGTTTCATCTACATGATTGGGTGATGTTTGAGAATGTGATGCATATGAAGGGAAAGAATAATTTGGATCCCAAGACAATGAATGTTCATGATTCCAACTAAGGTTAAAAGAATTATCATGCAAATTAGTTTGAACCCTGGTAAAATTATCCCCTGCATAATCCATGGTTAAGACATTGGGGCATTGCTCAATATAATGATTATCTCCACAAAAATTGCAACAAGTGTACTCATATTGAGTTTCACAAGCAATAGGGTCATAATAAAAATGTAGATAATCATTATCATGTTCAAATCCATCACTTGCCCTATTAGTCCTCCAAGGATGATCCATTTGCAGAACTTAAAAGAAAATAACTAACAAATACAAAGACAAATAGAGAGAACAAATATACACATTAACACAAGAAAATAAGTCAAAAGAGAAAAACAAACACAAGAATAAATATATACAAAACTCAAGCTTAAGCTACTAGTGCTCTAATAAAGATTGACCAAGGACAGTTTTGGGACACAAATCCCCAGCAACAGTGACAAAAACTTGTTCGCACCACAAGTATACGGGTCGTGCCAAGTAATAAAGTGATTAGTAAAGTACCGTTCTCATGAGAATTTGGTTCCATAACTCGGTCAAGTAATGAATATCACACTTTTGCTCAATTTGAGTGAGACAAATATCATGAGTGAAAGGAAACTAATTCTAAAATAAAAATAAAGACAAATGATTCATGAACTTCAAGGATGCAATTAGAACCTAATATTATTTATCCCCCTTGTATTTCAAAAGCACTCAATTAATTCCCAACATATTTGCTTCTTAGTGATGTATTATGCTAGCCAATGACACTAAGTTACCCATAAGTGCTCTCTTAAGTCTTCAAATAGGTGTTTAGCTCAATTAATTCTTTGATCTCTCAATTGAATAATTGAACCCCACTTCTCATTGCAAATCCAATATGGCTATGTGAGGTTTATAAGTATATCTCTTTTTCATTAACAAAACCATCCATTCAACATCAAATTTCAAGTTCCCACATGATTAAACTCAAGTTCTACACTCAATCTAACTCTATCAAACATCAATCAAGTGAACCCAACAACCTCGTTGGTGGCCAATCAAAAAGAAGCATTAAGCATAAAGTAAAATCAACATAATCATATCATTAATCACAAATAGAAAGGAAATGAGTATTTAATCCATACAAGTGTTCACAATAACCCTCGAGCAAAGTGTTTAGCTACTCATGTTCAGGATACCCAAAAGATCATCACAAACATTGAACAAGAGTAAGAAAAGGAGAATGGAGAAGAAGAATGAAGATGTGAAGCCAAAATCTCTTCCAATCTTAAAATCGCAACTCAATCTCCACCAAAATCCTTACCCTAGCTGATTGCACCATTTTTTTATACACTTTTCATTGATAAAATCATTGGATTATTGCATGTTCTTGGGGTAATTGCACCTAATTGGGATGAATTCTGAATTTTGCACACCTTTATTGGAGTTTGTACTAATCAAGGGCAATTTGGTCATAATTAGCATGATTTATTGATTAACCAATTTTCAAGGACATTTGATGCTACCTTGCACCTATTTCATTTATAGATCATGGGAGAATTGAAGAAAGAGGTTGAAAATATCAAAAATAAGCCCAAAAAGTAAATCTGTCAAATTTGGAGAAAATTACGAAAATGCCACTCTTGGACTTGTGTAGCTTCTGTCCTTGGCCGTGGACTTGGTACGGTGAGGGGTAAGGCAAGGGTCCCAAAACTTGTGTAGCTTCTGTCCTTGGCCGTGGACTTGGTACGGCGAGGGGTAAGGCGAGGGCCCGAAACCAGAAATTCTGCAGACTCATTTTTAGGGTTTCAGGGGGGTATAAATAGACCCCAAACCCCCTCATTTCAGCTCTCCAAGCCTCCAAACACGAAAATACAAGGTGCTCCTAGGGTTTCCCTTATTCTTCTTCATTCTCCACTCAAATCCTCTCATTCCCACTCATTTCCACATCAAATTTCACTGGTTTTCTTGTTCTTTCCCTTTCTATCTTCCATTTCCACTCCACATTTCCTTCTATCTTCTTCATTCATGGAGGCTGTCATCATGGGTCCTCTTGGGCACGAGTTTGAAGACATGAGAGGCTATAATCTTGGTGCTTTGGTGGTGTGAAGGTGGCTTGAGCTTCAATGGGCGAAATAGGGGAGTTATTTGTTTCCTCATGCTCTTTTCCTTATGTATTGAGTTTTGTGGTTGCATTTCTCTTGTATATTTGGATTGGAGACATGTTTTTCCTCTTTCATTGTCTTTAAATTGGAATATTTGTGTTGGATATTGAGTTATGTTAATTGAATGATGTCTATGTTTGAATTTCCTATTGGGTTTGTGATGCTATATGATTTTTAGTGGTTGCTAGATTGTGTAGCTTAATTTATCCAATTGAATGTTGTGGTTGCACATTCTTGAGAGGAATCGGTTTTCAAAACTCATGTTCCAACACACACCAAGTGGAGCTTAACACTAACCCTAAGTAATGGCTAAGAAAGTGGTTGCTTGATTAGTCATTAATTAGGGTTGCTTGGGGATTTTTCAATTATACTTGGTGCATCTTTTAACTCCCAATATCAATTTTAATGAAGCGTGAGAGCCACCGAAACACTACCAAAGCCCCTTTTATCAATTTCCCTTAATCCAAACCCTTTTCTCCCTTTTAATCAAAAGAAAATTACAAAAACAAGTAATAGCAATTGTCAATAGTTTTATTAGATGAATTTTCAAAATCAAACCCCCATACCTTTTATTGTTTCAATTACATTTAGTTAGCTCAGGTAGTTTAGAAGGACTCCTCAAGTGAAACGATCCGGGATTGTGCCACTGTACACAATCCTTGGTAATTATTGTGATTTTAACCCCAAGGCGTAAGGAAAAGGTTAAATCACTAGCACATCACAAAGCTCACAAGAAGGTCCTAAAAGTTCATAATGTTGGCCCCCTTCGATTTCTCCCTTTAAAACCCTAAATTTCCTGTCATATTAGTGTTGTGCATTTTGCTGACGTGACTAAGCCATAGCCTAGAAAAATTTGAGATGCTGCTCAATTTGCTTCTGTGCTAAAATGGCCCACTTTGGTTCTGTACAAAGGTGAGCTGCGGCTCGGTTTGCTTTTGGAAAATTTGAGTTTTTCTATTGCAAATGAAGTGTTTCATCCATGATTTGCCATCACTTTTATCATCTTTGGTTTCCCAAATTGCTTGACTCTAACTCTCTTGCCAAAACATACCTTACAAAATAATAAATTTGATAAGCTCAAAATAAACAAAGAGGAAAGCCCAAAATATGCACAGTTGAGCAATAATATGTGACCAAAACATCATGCACATTTCCCTATCTTTGAGTATCTAAAAGATGTACAAATGCTCCAAAAATATATAAAAACTAAGGAAAATGTGCCAAAAGACATAAATTCCAAGAGGTTAACACCGACCTCATGATTTCATTCCACACAAATTCCTTAACCTCGGAATCAATCTTTCTCCAGTCCAAAGTGTCAATTAGAAAGTGCTGGTAGTTCCCGCTAACATTCCCGCAGATTCTATCAAACAGTTGACCCCCTTTTTCCTTTAGGTTGAAGGGTGAGCAGGTTCTAGTCAATGTCTTCTTCGTTATACTACAAGAAGGCTCTGTACAATTTACACAATATTATTACAAGATGTAAAAAGTTTGAATTGTCTGATAAAAGCGGTAAAACATTTAATTCCCTAACCCTGCACTTGTATGTAGTATCCGGTGGCTCTTCCAGCAGACTGTCTAGGGCACCCTGTTTCTTCCAAATCCATTATGTTAGGGCTGTCCATATTTTGGTTGAAGAGTTCATTGATAAGGATCTTGGGAATCAACTCTTCCTCTTTACGGCGCTACTCCTCTTCTATTTGTTGTTAGAATAATGAGTTTTGATGATAACTAAACATAACTTAGGCATAAAGAAAGGTTTGACATAGATTTAGAATAACTTAGAAACAATATGATAGAAAATGCTAAAGTATTGCCCAATCGATCAGGATCAGATTATCAGTTAAGAAATTAAGGTATTGATCGATCAGGGATAGATCAGAGACAGATCAGAGGTAGATTGGAATGAATAGAAGTATAAAAATTAGGTGCCTAATCGATCATGGATTCCATACAATCTATAAGAGAAGTAAAAAACAAACTAAGTAATCTCAGTGTGATCGATCAGAGAAATAGAAGTAACTTAGCATGATCGAACTATACCACCTAATTGATTAAAGCACCCCTGTGATTGATCAGAAATCTCAAAGTATTATTCAAGTCTAATCTAAGCTTAATTGATCAAAGAAGGCATAATCGATCAGAGGTTGGTAAGTAACCGATCAATCGATCAGAGAATTGTAAGTGATCGATCAATCGATCAAAGAAGTATAAGTGATTGATCATAGAACAATTTGTGATTGATCAATCAATCGTGAGATTATGAAATAATCTGTGCTTAATCGATTATATAAGCCTAATGGATCAGGGATCCCTGTGATCGATCAGGCGATGAGATTACTAACATATTTTCCAGTAAGATGCAGGTTATGATCGATCAGGATCATGTGAATGATGTGGCGATACATTTCAAAGATGAAGTTTTTTATGTACAAATGTGTCAGACTTATTTTAGGAAGTTTACATTATACTCACATACACAGAAATAAAGCCGTTTGTCACAACAACTACCTTCTGCGATTAATGAAGAGAGAGGATTTGAAGCAATCCAAGTACAGAGGAGTTAATGCTACCTAGAATTCATCCATCTCAATACTCCATCTATAGTTGTCTCTCATCAAAGATAAAGCAACGGCTATAACTTCACCAACGGGCAGAATTCTAGAATCAAGTATAAAAGCCTTAATGAAGAAGCTGGTTGAGATCATTGATTGCTAACATTGATTACAATTGTTAGTTATACTTACTGAATTCAATACTCACCAACTCCTAGAGATCATTCATTACAATTGTACTTCAGTGTGTATCAAAATCTGTTCAGTGAGTGAATGAGCTTTCTGTAATCTCATTTCAAGTGAGGATTACTCTTAAGATAGTGGGATCTTAAGAGTAGGTTGTAATCTTACAAGTTGTAAGGGGGAGTGATCTGTAAAAGAGAGTTTTTACTAAGTGATCACCTGTAAAGGTAATCAAGTGCCTGTTTTAATCTTGAAGTTTTGTGGAACCCAACTGAGGTTAGAGAATTGGACATAGGCCAAGATTTGGGCTGAACTAGTATAAGCTTTGTGTCTTAATTCCCTAAATTCTTAATTATCACAATTCACCCCCTCTTGTGAGTTCCTGTCACTTTCATTTGGTATCAGAGTGAGTCTTCTCAAAAGCTCATTGATCCAACGATCAAGAGAAGTAAAAATCCATCATGGCAGGATATGATAACATACTCCCTGAAGGAAGCTCAATCAGCAAGCCACCTGGCTTCAATGGAGAACATTACACCTTCTGGAAGATGAAGATGAGAATGTTTATCAAAGCAGTTGGCTACACTCTATGGAAAATAGTAGAAGATTGAGACATTGTTCCTATCAAAACAGAAAATAGAGCACAAGTTCCTAAGCTCCCTATAGAATTTACAAAAGAAGATAAGGAGAACATGGAACTGTACAACAAGGTAATCCTGATCATTCAGAGTGCCTTGAGCCAGAAAGAGTGCTTCAGAGTGTGCCATCTTGAAACTGCTAAAGATATGTGGGAGGCTCTGGAGGTTGCTCATGAAGGAACATCCGGAGTGAAGACCAGAAGAGCTGAACAATTAATCTCAGAATTTCATCTCTTCAAGATGAAAGAAGGAAAACCTATCAGGGAGTTGGAAATCAGATTCACACATATGATAAACAATCTCACTGCCCTCAGAAGGAGAATTCCAGAAGATGAGCAAGTATCCAAGATACTAAAAATTCTTACCCCAATGTGGCAAATAAAGGCCACAACTATTCAAGAAATGAGGGGAGAATCAATGAGATCCACTACTGCTCTATTTGGAAGCTTAGCAGAATATGAGTCTACAATTAGGACTCAAAGAGAGCTCTACGAGGACAAGAAGAAGAAGAATCTAGCACTCTTAGCTCCTACAAAAGATGATGAGGATGAGGACGGTGAAGTAGAACTAGATGATGATGAGATGGTGTTCATGGTCAGAAAATTTAAAAGATTCTTCATAAATGGGAGAAGATTCCAAAGAGGTGGTTGCAGCTGCTCTAAGAGGAACTCTTAGAAGAATGCTCCTGTATGCTATGAAGGCAAAAAGCCTGGGCACTTCAAATCTGAATGTCCAAGCCTACAGAGATTCAATGAAAATGCAATTAACTCTCTAATCTTGGACCCTAAGTATAAAAGTACCTAAATCCCCATTTAATAGCCTAGAACAAATGCTAATTTTCTATAATCAGTGGATAAAAACATGTAATAATCAAGTGCAATCAGTTCCTAAATCTAAAATGAGGGCCGCATTCTCAAAAGATGTGATCGATCAAGTTGCTACAAGGGTCACAGAAAAGCTGAAGCAAGACGTCATTCCTGGTGTCTTGGAGGAATTATTAATGGAGAATCATGCCATGGAAGATAGACTATTGAAAAGACTAGTGGCTACCCTAAATGAGACTATGGTGCAATCAATCACGGAGTGTATAGCAAATGTGTTCGAAGGTTATACTACAGTGGTGGATAGGATCAAACATCTGGAGGTCCGATTGCACAACATTGAGAACTTGCTGGGATTTGTGCATCCTTCAGAGAAGGAAGCTGCAGACCAAAGGCTCAGAGCCTTTATGGGAGAACCTTCCATTCAGACTCAGCAAGCACCAGATGCTCAAGATCTTCCCCATTCCCCTATTGACCTAACCACCTCCCCAGTCATCCACACTCAACCCTCAGCAACCTATCATTCCAGATACCCAAACACAAGCCTCTCTTAAATCCACTCCTCCAACCTCCATACTGTCATCCCCAAATCCTCTATCCCTCACCAAGAACCAACCCCCATACAAACTCACTAATATCCTTCTCCCATTGCCTATACTCTTAGACGTGATCCTTCCCTTACCTATGCCAGGAAGGGTAAAGCCCCAGTTATCTCCTCTCATGTCCTTCCCCACACTCTTTTTGATGCTGACAAAAAGGAGGAAGAGCAGTAGTATTCCAGAGAAGGGGGAAAGTAGCAATATCCAAGAGAAAGCTGGTGAAGCTACTACTATCCTATCCTTTATTGCTGCTGAGCATTTCAAAAGTTTGCTGCTGAAGTTCCTGAAGATGTTTCCCTTGATGCCACCTTGAGTCACATTCTTGTAGACATTCATGAACTGGCAGAGGGAGTCAAATTGAGTATGGAGGAGCAAGTCATGATAGAGGACTTGTCTCATGAAGAGCCTGCATCCACCAACATTCCTCCTACAGTCGAGGAAGTAGTACTAGAAGAACAAGGGGAGGATCTAGGCATGGCTTTGGTGGTGTATCAGGAACCACAGCCAGTGTCAGTAGACACTTGGCCCCATCTTCACAGACAAGTAGGAGAGCTTGGTGAAAGGATTCACAAGAGTCAACAAGAAGAAGAGGTCAAGGAAAAAGTAGAGGCTGAGGCAAAAGAAAAAGATGAACAAGCCACTCTACCTAAGCCTATGATTCCAAGCTAGGTAGTCAGGAAGCAAGTGATTTACAAGAAAACAGCCCAGCTTGAAGAGAAGGACCGCATTTAGATACTTCCCAATTCTAGGAGTCTGGTGGAAAAGAAGAAGGGCCAGAGGTTCAGTCATTTGTCAAAGGGAAGAGAATCAAGATGACTGCTCCTAAGCCTCCAGCAAAGATGACTGTAAGAATGTGTTCTAAGGCTGCAAAGGGTATTGTAATTGAAGAACCCAAGCTTGCTTCTAAAGCTGCAACAAAGAGAAAGGCTGCGCCAAAGGGAAAATCATCCAAGTCTCCTCCAAAGGAGAAACAAAAGCAATTGACCTACTTTGATAAGATCTTCGCTAAGACCAAACCCCCATCTCCTACTAAGAAGAAGAAAGCTGAGCCAGAACTAGATATTTAGGGAGAAGAGCCGTCAACTGGTTCTGGGAGGTACAATTCTGAATTCAGAGATTATGATCTGACTTCAAAGTATAGGAAGGGCTCAAGTGATTCTAACTTAGACTAAACCTGCAAAGCTCCCTCAGCTGCATCCATCATTCTGCATTTGCATTATTAATACATGTCTTCCTAACCTTGTGTGATTTTCTCTTTAATATACTCCGTATGTGTTTTGATTATGTTTGTAATATTTTCAATTGCAATGTATGACTTATAATCCATATTAACGAGTTCTAATGTTTATCAGATTATTACTTGCCTATCTATGCTTTTTCATAATTGTAGATTTTAACTTATGTTTTGTCATCATTAAAAAGGGGGAGAATGTTTGAATAATGAGTTTTGATGATAAATAAACATAACTTAGGCATAAAGAAAAAATGGACTTAGGGCTAGGATGAAATTAGAATAATCTAATAGAAATCCTAAAACATTGCCTAATCGATCAGGAAGCGATAATCGAATACGAATGTAATGTTATGATTGGTCAGGATAAGGTTAGAGTACGTATAAGTAATAAGTTTGGCCACCTAATCATCAAGAGGCCCTGTAATCAATCAGAGAAAATTAACTTAGTAATCTTAGTGTGATCAAATGAAAGGGTATGATTGATCAGGACACCCTGTGATCGATCAAGACTTCTCAGTTGTAATTCAAGTCCTAACCTTAGCCTATTCGATTATAGTTGGTTAATCAATCAATAAGTATTGAGTGATGTCCTATGATCGATTATGAAAATAAAGAATTAACTGAAATAACTTAAGTATAATTGATTAATGAAGCATGATCGATCAGGATGCCTTGTGATTAATCAGGCGTGCTGAATTCTAATCTCATATGTTAAGTAATGCAGGTCCTGGTCTAAACCTGATCTATGTGTGATCGATCAGACAACAGAATTAGTGATTGATTGAAGTTCTATGATCGATCTGGCGGTGAGTTTCCCTTAGAATGCAAGTACTCAGGCTTTTTAATACAGAGTGTGTCAGACCTATTTTGGGAAGCTATCGTTACACACACAAACTCAAGAAATTAGCCGTTTGAAACAAGATTTGCTTTCTGCAATTAATGAAAAGAGAAGAATTGAAGCTAAACAAGTACAAGAGAGTTAATGCAACACAAGAACATCTTCATCTCAACACTCCATCAGATTATTCATATCTCATTAAAGATCAAACAACAGCTATAAACGGTCACCAACGGGCAAAATCCATAAACATGTATAAAAGCCACTGGTGAAGAAGTTGGTGAACACATTGATTGCATACATTGAATATACCTTTGAGTTATACTTACTGCATTCAATACTCACCTATTATTAGATATATTCATTCATTGTCATTGTACTTCAGTGTGTATCAAAAGCAGTTCATTCAAGTGAACAAGTCCTTGTAATCACATTTCAAGTGAGGATTACTCTTAAGATAGTGGGATCTTAAGAGTAGGTTATAATCTTACAAGTTGTAAGAGGGAGTGATCTGTAAGAGAGAGGTCTTACTAAGAGATCACTTGTAAAGCCAATCAAGAGACTGATTAAATATTGAGGTTTAGTGGAACCTAACTGAAGGTTGGAGAACTGGACGTAGGCCAAGAGTTGGGCTGCACCAGTATAAATCTTGTGTCTTTTTGTTTAAATTTTATTAGCACAATTCACCCTCCCTTGTGCATTCCAGCCACTTTCAAGTGGGTGTTAAGTTGGATCTGAACGGAAAGGCCAAAATGGAACTGATGCGCTGCAGAATTCGTTTGCTCGCGGTGAGCCCGCGGCAAGCAACAATGCTCTCTGGTTCTTTTAAGGCCCACGGTGAGCAACCTGCTTTTCTGAGCAATAAAATGTTATGCCCCTTAGGTTTGGTCTTCTTCTCATCCGGGATCCGATCTTTTGGTCCTGAGCGACCCTACAAATGGAAACAAGACTAAACAAGGATCAGATAGCCATATAAATCAATTAATGGAAATCAATCTACAATAAAGGATAATTAAGCTCGTTTTCGTGCAAATCCCACTTAGAGATCAATGATATTAAATGATCATAAATGGACCAATCTTACATCTTATTCATGTTAGAAGCTTCAATTTAAACACATAAAAACATACAAATCCAGCGATTTGTCAGAATAATTTCCTATCGAAAAAGTTAATTATCGATTTTTGTAGTAAATAGCTCTGTAACCCACATAAAATTTCAAGCTAATGCTCTTTCACCATCCATCACGGCGAGAAAAAAGAGATAAGATCATGAGATGATGATTAAATTGGAAGTCCTGATCATGGATTCAAAGGCTAATTTAAATCCATTTGCCTTCTTAATTGACTCCCTATAGTAATGAAATTTACTCATCAATCAATATGATAATACACATTAGCTCTTAATTATTTTAAAGTCTCATAATTTTCACCAATGTTTAAAAACTGAATCGGACATAGAACTGGACGAGACACTGGTTCAAGGGTCAATGGTCAGACTGGGGTCCAACCAGTTATATTAAAATAATAAACTTTTATTGATATTAACATTAATAATCACTAATATCAAAATGTCAATATAGATAGGCATGCGTGATTCATCAAACATGAATATTTTAATGTTTTTATAGAGGGAAAATGAGAAAATAGTAGTTGATTACAGGTAAAAACAAATATTATTCTACAATCCATAGACTAAAATACAAATACTAAGAGCAACAACAATTAAATATTAAACATATGCAAATAAAACAACATTTAAAATATTATAGTTTCCTGGTTTCTGAAATTGAGTGAAGTGAAAGTTAGTAATTAGGTGAATTATAACAAAATAAAAAATAAATCACATTTTGAAAGAAGAAGAAGAAGAAGAAGAAGAAAGAAAGAAAGAAAGAAAGAAAATGGTTCAACCTCCCGGTTTTGACCTCGCTCCTCCGCCGGTTCACATGGCCTCCGGTTCAAAGGGTTACTCTTATCTGGTTTTCCAGTCGGACCGCCTGGCCCGATCCGGTTTTCCACCACAGTTTTTCACAGCATAATTCAATAAATTTTAAAAGGCTTATAGAATCATGTACAACTCAATTTGGTCAAAAAAATGTATGTCTCAATAGCAAAATAAAATTACTCCCTCCGTCCCTTATTATAAGAGCCAAAGAGGTAAAATAACACAAATTAAGGAAGTAGTTGAGAGAGATAAATATGTCTGAAATAATTTTGTTTTCTCAAGTTTGCCCTTATTTATGTAAGAGAGAGAAATGTGATAATAGTATTATAAATGAGTATAAAAGAGAATGTGAATAGAGTGTAATAACCCTAAAATTTAAAAATGATAAAAAATGATAATTTAGGTAATTAGTGGAGATTTATAACTAAATTAATCAAGTAACCTTGTAGCATTGGAGGATTGCTATCTTAGGTAGGGACTTGAAATTGAAGCTGGTTATGCCTAAACAAATATTGTATAATGACCTGGAAATTTAAATAGAAAGTGTCATTAATATGAAATATGAGATGGATGTGAGATAATAAGTTTCTTATCCTCTTATTCTATCATGTTAAATGTAAAATTTTGTTGGTAGTATAGCAAAGGGATCTTATGGACAAGCGGAATTAAATTGAAATAAATTAAATTAATGATCCAATGGTATGCTAATGAATTTTCTTACATTAAATGGGACTCAATATCAGATCTTAAGGGAGGTTTGGAAGACAAAAGGAATGGCTAATATTTACCATTGAAAAGCAAAACTAATGATGATTTAAATGCTACTTTGGCAAGGATTGGTTGGTGGAATTTGGATTTTATTAATTGTAGTGTACTATTAAAAAAACAATTCAGATTTTGTTCCCTCCTTATGTCGGTTAGAACATTTGAGAGAGGGAGGGCAGAAGATGCGTTAAATAGAAAGAAGAAGAATGGGAAGTAACATGAGACATAAACCAAAAGAGGAGATTTCCTCCACATGTTGATCAGGGGAGCATTAGGATATTATATTTTGAATGGCGGTGGGATTAAAGCAAAACTATGTATTTGCCTATCAATATAATAAAGCTATCTAAACTCCGTTGAGCCTCATAAGTGTCGGTAAACCAGCAGAACAAAAGGGAGAGCCAGGAGTGAAGGGTGAAAAGGAGACAATAACAAAGGACAAGAGAAACAAGGAAAATCATGTTTCTTTAGGACATTATGAGAATGAAGAGTGAACATGATTCAGAAATTGAACAAACATGAGTTAGCTATATGTTTTGGCAGCATAACATATAAGTGAATAGCGTCCCAACTGAATTGTACATGAATTTTCTTTTATTGGATTACTTGTATTTATAATTTAAATAGATCACATATGACAAAGTATAGTTGTGAATTTAATTAATTTGCTACTGGAAGTGGTTTAATCTTGTTGGATACTCATGGCTTATTGGAAAAGATTTCTAAGTTTTTGTCGTACAAAAATATTTTTATCACTTGTTATTTAAAAGTTTGAAGTTTATTCACTTTAGTATATGCTTCAAACATTTACATGTTTGACCTTTATGTGGAAATACATCGAGAAAATATTGTTGAGATATTGTTTACGAACATACATGTTGGGGTCTCTATTATGTATTCATGGTGAGATATTATTGTTAAAAGAGGATTTTGTTTGTTAAAGGTAAATTGACCCCGAGCATGTTTGAGAATATTTGAGAGGACTGAATACAGAACACTAATTACTAACAGCAGTACTGTTAGTCCTTGGCATGCCATGATTAACCTCGAGCTCGCTGACATTCGTGGGTATAGTACTCATGCTTGATAATCGTGGGATTCATTCTCATGCTTGTTATTCGTAGGTCTTGTATCTACACTTGTTTCGTGGCCTCGTGTTGCGCTTGCTTGATTACTTACCCTCGTGAACTGTATGCCAACGCTTGTGTTCATAGCCTCGAGCTACGCTTGGTTAATTACCCTTATGGACTATGTGTCCACGCTTATATTCTTTCTATTAAAGTCTTACGGAAAGAGGAGATTTTAGATGTATAGTTCTAATATTGATTTTGTTGTACAAATTGTTTTCTTTATGTTATTTAACCAAAAATCTTCTATATGGTTTGTTTTATCCTTATGATGGTACATTATAGTAATTTAAATTATTGACATAATTTATTATTCAAATTTAAATCAATTGAACTTATTTCCTTCTGTATTCATTAGATTCTATAATTGATACGTTATTCACTAGTAATTATATTTTTGGCCCTCAGATATTGTAGCTGCCCCCATACTTCCTCAGTCTGCGAATTAATGAGGGATTGTAACTATTACCTCGAAGTTGATTTGTCATATGAGGAATTGTTATTTGTTGTGAAACAAGCTTCTAAATATATGTATGTAATTTGAATGCTCAACATAGACTATAGTTAGGTTCCTCACCTTATTAGTATTCGGTATATCTATTAGCAAGGAGTAGAGCTCCTTTATGATTGAAATGTATTAACTTTGTAGTAATAGTGTTTTCGAGGGACTTTATTTGTAAGGAAAGCCTAGCCAAAATATTTATAGGAATATTACAATTTTTATAATAGGATGTATATTTACTTATTTATAATATGTAGTGAAAAATGTTTATGCCTAAGTATGAGATAATCTATATATTAAAGGCTTTAGAGATGTGGGTACGCTCATTCGGGTTGGTTACACCTCAATTTTCGGGGTGTGACATATAGAGAATAATAATGGGTAAACTTGGGAAAAACTCATTAAATGCTTTGACAAATTGTGCCAGGCTCTTATAAAAAGGGATAAAACTATTCAAATTTTTTGCTCTTATATACAGGGACGGAGGTAGTATTGATCAACATGATAACAATTTTTATTTTTAGGAAATCTATGAAAATCCATTTGAAATATCTAAATCCCTTGCTTCATTCCCTACATCCTTTCCTTTCTTTCAAATATTTGAATATTCCATATGCAAAACTAAATAATAAATATGTTAGAAATTAATTAAATTTTAGTTTTTTATAAGAAATGTGCTAATTAACCTAACATGTGTGTGTTAATTAATTAACATTGCAGTTAATATAAACCCTTTTGATTTTAAGTCATGCTTGAAAAGTGGGAGCTTTGGGGGATTGTGGTCATATGATGCTTTGAAACAAGAGATGTATCAATGCCAAATGTGTAATAACCCAAGAATTAAATCATTTTGAAAATGAGCAAAAAATTTATTAACCGGTCACATAAAATAAATAAATAAATAATACAAAGGAAAGATCTTGAAAACAGGGTAAGATAATTATTTCAGGCCTAATATTTTATATACTTTATTTTATTTGTTTAGAATAGGCTTAAACTGGGAATGGCAGTATAGTGGAATGTATGCGGCTAGTCATCTCCGTGTTTTAATCCAAATACTCCTTTTGTCATCAACGGTAATTTTTTTTTTTTTCCTTTTAAATTGTGAGGTTACCATACAGTTTTGTAATAATAAAAATAACAATTATAATAACTATATAAATCAAATTAAAAAAAAAACCCCAGATATTTTTGTGATACCTCATTCTCTCATTTATGCCTATCGATGAATGAAACATAGGGAAGCTTCAGGAAACTTGGAGATGTTGGAAACCTCATGGCTGTTCTTCCGTGGTTCCCATTTTGTTCTCTGGATCTTCCACTTGTTTGTACGCACGTCTATCATCTTCATCAACTGTTCTTCTCCTTCCTCTACCCAACATCATAGGACCTTACTTTCTTCTTTCTCATCAACGTTTTGGCTGCAAAAGACTTTTAGGACTGCTCGACTGCCTCCTTCTCCTTTCTCGGTATTGTTTTTTTTTTTTTTTTTTTTCTCATCCCTTTCCTTGCTATTGGCTTTAATTCTTTCTTTGTTCTGTGCCGTTGCCATTTGGACAGATTATATTTTTACTTCTCCCCTTCACTTGTGCGTGTATTCCTTCCTTAATTTGCTGTCGTGTGTGATTGGAAATGGTGATTATTCCTCCAAGTTGTGATTGGTTTGATATGTACAAGGTTTTTGCAATTATGTAACACCGGATTTTTAGTTCTCATAATTGAAATGTGGGATTGGGAATATTCTCTCACAGAGAGAGAGAGAGAGAGAGAGAGAGAGAGAGAGAGAGAGAGAGAGAGAGAGAGAGAGAGAGAGAGAGAGAGAGAGAGAGAGAGAGAGAGAGAGAGAGAGAGAGAGAGAGAGAGAGAGAGAGATTTCTTTAAGCTTGTAAAATAGGGTGCATATAGGGTGTTCGATAAAATGCTTGAGAGGAGATTCAAAACTGGAATGTTAAAAATAGCCTAGACTAAATCATAGATTTGAGGAAAACTTCAGGAAAAAAAACTATGTTGCTAATGGAATTGGATGGTATCATTTATGGCTTAAACTTTGATTTTCATGAGGTGCCTAATGATTGTTTGGTTTGTGAAAATTCTGTGTTATTGTGGGAAACAGGTGAGATAAATATGTTTATTATATGAGTTAATATTGAGTGCCTATTAGGTGTTCGTTGAAATGCTTGAATTGAAGAAGGCCTAATTTGATTTGTTTTTTCTTTCCTATAATACTTGTATGGTGAAGAAAAAAATTATATGTGCATGTATGTGTACTTAAATTGAATCGGATTTAAACCTTTTTTAAATAGGGAATATGAAACCTTTATAACTTCTTTAAGAGAGGACTATTGGAAAGTTCCAATTATTAGGTTTGTTAGTGTTTGGGTGTTATATGTATAAAATGCTTGGTGATATGTTAGAAGAACAGACTTTAAGTTGAAATTAACAGGGATGCAGAAATGATGTTGACTAGACTAAATAGTAAAGAAGTTATGTTATCTTATAATGTTAAAACTTGGAATATATATATATATATGCAAGGAAGTGATATTGTTCTCTTGGTTAGGCATTTAAGTGGCTTTGATGGTGATCTTTTAGGGACGTTTATGAAAAGTGAATTATTCTTCAGAAATGCATCAGGTAAGTGAATAACGTCTCATTATAGAATTTTTATTAAGATATTGTTACTACTTGATATGTTTAAATTAATTAATGCATTTCTTGAATATCCCGTTGTCTCATAATTATTGGAATGAGTCATTAATAAGGTTTTTATTTAATCGTTTTCCGTTTGGCTTCCATGAATGCTCATGCATGGAGTTGATGGGAATTTTGAGGGATATCATATAAGAACCCTTATGTTAAGCTGATCATGTATTTTAAAACGTTTTGTTAGCTTTTATTAGTTCAAAAAGGATTTTGTTCATTTTGATGGTATTCTAATTCCATGCATGCTTGAAAATGGTTTTCTTGAGAGGACAAAATATAGAACGCTGGTTACTAACAGCAGTACTGTTAGTTCTTAGCGCACCATGGTAAACCTCGAGCTCGCTTGACATTCGTGGGCATTGTGCTCACGCTTGATAATCATGGGATTTATTCCCACGCTTGTTATTCAAGGGTCTAGCACCTGCGCTTGTTTCGTGGCATCGTGCTGCGCTTGTTTGGTTACTTAGCCTCATGAACTTTGTGTCCACACTTGTGTTTGTGGGCTCATATACTACGCTTGGTTAGTTACCCTCGTTGACTGAACATCCATGCTTGTTATTCGTTCTTTTGAAGTCCTACAAGATTTGAGACTTGATATTTCATAATGTTTTTCTTAAAAAAATTAATTTGTTATAGCATCACTTAGTTTTATTCGATTAATGATCTTCTATATAGTTAAGTTATATTTGTGTTTGTATCATTTAGAAATTTATAGACAATATCTTGTCTTGCTATTCAAGGTTAATCCTACTTAAACATACCCTTAGTCTTTCATTATATTTTATTGATGGGACATTATTCATCGGAAAAATTATTTTGATCTCAGATAATAGTCAATTCTGTACCTCGAGCTGAGCAATGAAGAGCCACCTAGCCATTTGAACACTGGCTAACTTGCTTTGAAATTGCTAACTGATGTAAATATAAATATAAATTTATGTATTATTTTTTTTAGATGGATGCTCCGCATAACTTATAGATAGGATCCGTGTTTTCTCTTCTATTTTGGATTACCTACGTATGTATATGTTGTGGTGGAGCTGATATTGTTTCAAAAATTCAAGTCATTGTAGAGATTTCAAAGTAGTCTATCTTACAAGGTAGACTATGTTGAAATTCCTATAGTATATTTTTATTTTAATTATATGGAACATGCAAACGTGAATTATAAATAATGTGTGTGTAGGTATATATTTATGATTATATCTATCATATTAGGCATTTAGTTTAATGTTTTATGGCTTAAGGAATGTAAGTTCTCTCATATTCCGTGCCGGTCATCCAAAGATTTTCGGGGCGTGTCAAAATGTTTTCTCGTTTTAGAGGGACACGCAAATGTTTAAATACTATATATATATATTTTTTTAAATATATATATAATGAGATGCATTTAATTAAAAAACCATATATAAATTTTTAAAATATATCCAATAAATGAGTATCTTTGAAAAATATATTTTGTTGACTTTGTAGTATGTACTTTCTTTTTTAGATTAAACCCCAGTTACATTTAATTAGTTTTTATGTCACCAACATGATAACAAACATAATGATGGGTAAATTCAACAAATATGTCCGGGGAGGCAACACGGACTCCAAAGATCCAGGCCGGTCTCAAGAGTTGTATCTCCATTCGAACCCTTACGTACTAGCCTCTCTATACATACTCCCATTCACGTTATTATTCCCGACTTTATTGACATCTCGCTCTGCGTCCGTCCCTTTCCATATTAATATTAGCCAAGTCTAAGTCCACCACCGAGTAGTACCATTAAGCCGAGGCAGGCGAGGTTGTAGGTGAGCGCCTTTCTCGCCCTGCGCATTTGGTTGGCAGGGTGCTCAAGGGCACTTGGTGTGGTCTGATTGGTATATTGGTTGTTCTAAATGAAGGTACTCGAAGTCTGCCCACAAAAACATGTTCAATCAGTTGTTGAATCATATTTATTTTTGATTTAAATCATTATTGCATTATCAATATTATTAGTTTATTTTTAATAGTCAAACTTGCTCAAACAGTTGTCTATCTTATTTATATATGATTAAAATTAGATGAACATCTAAATCTACATTTTAATAACTCACAATTTTGCAATCAAGTCATATAAAATTAATTCATATTTTTTGTTTGATTCAAATGAGTACAATCAATGATTTAAATCATTTATATTCATATGAAATCAACTTTTGTTGTTTTTCAATATCTAATGAACATATAAATATGTATTTTGATAATTCACAATTTTGCAATAAGCTTTTCAAAAATAATTCATATTTTCTCTTTTTATCAAAAAAATTGCAATCAATGATTTTGATTATTTATATCCATATGTAATCAATTTTTGTTGTTTTCAAGTAACATTTCTAATCATAAAATAATTATTCAAAAAAGTTTTGTTCTTTAGCTTATTTCATTTTTATTTTTAACTTCCGTGCATCGTACGGGGGAGAAAAATCTAGTTATATATAATTTGCTTATCTTAACTTATACAATAACAAGTTATTGTTAATTTTATCAAACACTGAAACACAACAAATAAAAAATAAGATAGGAAAATTTAAAATAAACATAATGATCCGTGCAACGCACCGAGAGTTGCGCTTAGTTGATAAGTAAATCCCACTTCTATATCTTTCTCTTTCCTTGAATAATTATGGAATTTAAATCCTTCAAGATTATTTTTAACCCTGATTTACATGGTTCATCATGAATTCCATGAATCCCAACATCCAAAGTGTCATGTCCATTGATAATTAGCTGTTGAATTAGTCTTCTCCAATCTCAGCTTATAAGAAGCAATAAGCTTCTTGAATTGCATCCAATCATGAAGAACCACTGTAAGATCCGCCACCTTCGCAGCAATACTCCGGCAACAGTTGGAGTGGGCTGTGGTGAGTGGTGACAACCCTAGGGTTCTTACTATCCTCACAAAAGCCACTAAAATAAAGGGTGTCCAAGAACCTTACTCTTAGTCCTAATCTTCCAATTATGCCATAATGTCCTATGAGATCCAATAGAACATCTTGTTCCTTTTGTCCTGTGGAATTGTTCTTCTTTGAGTACCATGTTTCAAACAAAGAAATGGTCTTGTTGTTTGATCTAAGGAAGTAAAATCCAGTGTTGATTAAGTGTTCTTCTGACCATGGATTTCCCAAGTATTTGTCTGTGCTTATTTGAATATCTTCACTTTTGTTCTTGCTTAATCTTCTAAAAGGATTTCTAAGCCACATTACATCTGTATCCTGTAAATTAAAAGAAAAAAAGGCAATGATCATACATATAATTTCTTATACATTTGTATTAGAAATTCTAATATTAAATATATATATATATATATATATATACACACACACACCACATATTCATTTTCTGAGTTTAGTATGATGGTAAAAACTCATTTCTATCTTTACTACATTCGATATTCTTTCTAGATATGATAGGATTAGGTGGAGATATGTTTAAACTCCCTCGTTTCATCACACTACCAGTGTTATTTCGTTTTCTCACTGAATTTTTAGTCTGTTTCTGTTTTTGTTTTTTAGCTATGTAATGAATATTTTTGAAAACAACTGTGAGGTAAGCCTTAATTCCACATTGGGATTTAGACAATATATAGAAGACAAATGAAATAAGTAATCTGTCTGCACGGCGTTTTTTTTGTCTCTTCCACTTTCACGAACGTGAATATGAAATCATTCAGAAAAATACAATAGATGGTTTAATTTGCAATCCGAATGAAAGTAATTATGCACTATGTTGCCTACCTGCAATCTTTCCAAGAAAGGACAAATCAAGGTTTTCACTATGAGTTGACAAATAATGACTTTGGGAAAAATATTCTGATGGCTAAAATCAGAAGTTATTTGTTTTGAAAGACTCAAAATTTTCAAAAAAACTCCGAAGCAATAATGCTCTCTTGAAAGTAAAAACAATAAAATGTGGTCATCGTTAAATTTGTACTTTTAACGCAGTACTTTTTTGAATTAAAACATTTAAACTTATGATTCAATAACCCTAATGCTTATACTTAAAATTGTAAGTTTATAGTCCCTATAAGTTTTTCAAGCACTCATAGGTTATAGATTTATAAATCCTATCTAGTACAAAAATGCAAAATACATTCTTTATTTTGTTGGTCAAATAATACATAGATATTGCAACTTTAACAATTATATGTATTGAGAATAATTCAATCATCCTTTTTTAGAAAGAAAATTTGGACCTACAAAAATAAGTTTATAAATTTGTGGTTATAAGAAATATAAATTACTTGTACACTTTATTGCTTTTGACATAAATTTTTCAATGAATTTGAGTTATTTATTTTTAATTTATTTTTAATAATTTAAGCCTAAAGCCACATTTATTAATTATTTATTTGGTTCAAATATTGAAATATTGCACTTGAATATATATATATATATATAAATAAGAAAGTTAACTGTCATCAGTATGATTAACACATATCAATATATTAATTAGATATATATATATATATATATATATTGATATGTGTTAATCATACTGATGACAGTTAACTTTCTTATAAGTATATTGGCTAAAAAATTATTTTTTTATTAGTATCAATATTATTCATTTATTAATTGAACTGGCTGATTCAAAAATTCACAAAATAAAAAAAAACATTAATTGCTGCAAAATACGTTGGGAGAACAAAGTTTATTATTCTTAATTAGTATGTGTAAATATAAATCCAATTTAATTGTTTCATATATGTTTTATATCCACAATAAATTCGGCTCTTCTTAACAAATAAATAAAATAAAAAATTGATGTTTGCTTTAAATTAATAACTTCATACCAAAGACATGGTGACTACATTTAGTTGTTTCTAAAACTGATAGCCACGAATTTGTAGTAACATTAATTAAATGCCAGTAAAACTCAAAGCTTTACACCTCACAAGTACAAGAATGGTCCCTCCAACAACATAAATGTTGTAAATAAGAATTGCGACTTCCTATATAGTTCCTTCTACAATAAATATTTCAGACAAAATAAATAAATAAATATATACAGAAATATACAGCATATAATCGTCCACATATCTCTTCTTTCATTTAATTTTAGTTCACAAAAGCACCCACAAAAAATTCCTCAGTTAATTGTTAATTAATCGTTCCTCTGAAATATTGCTTGAATAAAAGAAGGAAGAAAAATATTTCAACGTGGTAAATTTTTATTTTAATATAGACTATGTTACGGATAATCCCTTTCTTGGATATAAGTTACACATAATCCCTTGAACTTTATGTCATATGCACCAAAAAGTTGATTAACTTTAAAAGCTTTATATCCCTCCTTCAGTTTAAAATATAAGGTGAAAATCAAAATACAACTTCGTTTCCTAAGGCGCTTTTATTTATGGAGAGCGTAAGTGGAAAAAGATATTTGAGAGGATAAGTAGATAAAAGAGACAAGAGAGACATATATAATTAATTAAGGGTAAAAATGAAAAAAGAAACGCATTAAATTAATGACGAGACAAGTCTAAACTCCACCTTATATAAAAAAACCAAATCCCTTCACAAAGTTTTCACATTATATTTTAAAACATGGAGTAGAATAATGAACTCTCCAATAATTTTATGTTTGTATATCCATATAATTCCCCTTATGTAATGTATTTGTTCATTATTAACTAGTGTGAATACACATTAAATTTTAAAGGACTATTTACGTATAGTTTAAAGTTTGAGAGCTGGTGCTGTTATATGTACACAAAAATAAAATTCAGAGGTATGCGTGAAGTTATCTACACAAGGTAAACTTGAAAGCTTTGAGAGGATTATTATTACGTTTTAAATGGTTAAGAGTCATTTGCTTACATACAAAATACAAACATATTAATGATATAGTTTCTATCATTATTAATTTAATAACAAAACCATGTCACAATTATTTAGTGACAATGGAATTTGTGACAAAATTCATAATTTAGTTAGCTGCTTCAATACTTTTTTGTTAATACATGATCAATGTTAATGAGAGTTTTATGTAATTTAGCTTATACATATATTCATGCTCTATCATTATGGATTATAGGAAAAAAAAGTGAAAAAATTATATATGTTACATATAAGCACTAAAATTAAAATATTCTATATTTAAACTATTGCTAAAATGTAAAGGAAATTAATTATGTCAAATTTCTTATATCTAACATGTCAAATCTTCTAATCCTATGTGGCTCATGCTATTTTGGAATATTCTCATTTACCTATAACCTACAAAAATAATTGAGCACATGACCATATGATTTGAGAACTTAATAGATGTAAAAGAATTTGATGTAAGTACTATGATGATCTAAATTTAAAAATGTGCTAAATAAGTGTATGATATATTCAGTAAAATGCTTTTGAGCAGTTTTATGATCTTAAGTTTTAACGTCCTCCAACATATAAAACATCTCTCTTGGGGCCAACATGGATAAATATCTTCAACCAATGTTACTTAACAATAATTTACTCATAAAATTGAAGAAAACGTACCGTAAAAACAAAGCTATAACCTCGTTTGAGCACCTCTAAGAGGAAACGAGTTCGTGTCCACATCATTTCAATGAAGTCATTCGACATGTACACTTTCTCTGTCTCCAAATCTCCACCCTCCGTTTCCAACTTGTAGCAGATCAACCGTCGAAATTGACACCTCTTGTACGCCGTCTGATCAACAGCCACGATGAGAAGATGATTGATCAGAGACCTTGTGCCTTCTCCACTCCAAAAGCTTTCGAGGAAGAGGTCAAGCATGGAAGTGTTTTGTGTCTCGTCAACTTCTGCATAAGCCTTGTTTATAAATGTTATTATCACTGTTTTCTTCTTATTCTTCTTCTTCCCCATTGATGCTCGAGCCAGAGCTGCATCAAGCTCATCTCCAGCTTCATCAATGGTCACCTACGTACATATATACATGCAAATATAAACTATTTAATTTCTTCAGGTTTTAAGAGAAACGTGAAATATCTTCTTTGACTAACTCCTTTGGAGTTACAGTAACTCGTGTTTGTATCTGATCTCTAGTATATACACACACACCCTTTGCTCTTTGTTCTTTTTATAAGGTACCAAAATTTGAATTTGTTGGAATATTGAATTGTGGTTCAGATCGTACTTAGTTAAGATATTGAGTGTATGGGTTAGTGACCCTACTCTACATAAAGCTTCCTATCCAAATGGTGTAATTCGGTTATTATAATCTTATATAAAAGATTGGAGGTGGTGTATATGTTGTATAGGGAGAGAGAGGATAATACGAGTAGTTGATAAAAAGAAAATCAATCAAGCTAGCGAATGAACCAGTAGAAAGCAGTACATATATGGTGCTGACTAGTTAACAACTAAACAATCTAACTAGTTCGAAACTGATCAAACTATGATTAAATTGTTTTAAATGATTGTAATCTGTATTCGACAAAAATAATAATTGGATTCATCTAAAACCAAAGATAAGATAATTTGATGTGGTGGGTGTGTGTGTGTCTCTCTCTCCTCTATAGACACACACACACGCATATATATGAAGCCTTTGTATGGACTGGAAGTGAATGATAAGTTCGACATGAAGAAGGTTGCGAAAACTATCTCAGGATGAAATAAGGCCTGATTTGATTAGATTTACGATCTTCCACTTGTTCCCCAAAACTCTAATAATAGAAGGGTAAAGTATACTTTTGACCCTTTATATTTATGTCAAGTTTCATTTTAGTCCTTTATATTTGAAAAGTATATTTTTGGTCCTTTACATTTACATCAAGTTTCATTTTAGTCATTTATATTTGAAAAGTACACTTTTAGTCCTTTTTTACTAACACCATTAGTTTTATTTAACGAAAAATGCTGACTCACCAAATCTAAAAGGTAATTTTATAATTAATTGTGGACTAAAAATGTTTAAATTTAAAATTTTTTTGGTATAATCATTCTTATATTTTAAAAATTAGTCATTTTTATCTATATTTAGTTATAGAATCACCTTTTAGATTTAATGAGTCAGCATTTTCTGTTAAATGGAACTAACGGTGTTAGCAAAAAAGGACTAAAAGTGTGTTTTTCAAACATAAAGGACTAAAATGAAACTTTCTGTAAATATAAAGGACTAAAAGTGTACTTTTCAAATATAAAGAATTAAAATGAAACTTCATGTAAACATAAAGGACTAAAAGTATACTTTAGCCATAATAGAAATCTAACTTCTAGATGACATAACGTAGTTATATATGTTTGGAACAACATGTGAAAGAGAATTTGAGATATGGTCCATAATATAAAGTTGATATCAAGTTATTCATTTTAACAGTATTGTTATATAATTATTCTTTTGATCCTAATTAAATGTCATTTCCAACATGTTTCACTTAAACCAAGAAAAACTTAAACTTCATTAACTCTATCTTAAACACCAACAACTTTTAATTTTATCCCTATTTAGTATATAGTATGTTCCATGACAAAAAAGTTTACACCATAACAAATGAAAAGTAAAGTTGTACATAGTTATAAGATAAAGGGTAGGGAGTACTTCATAATCATATACTTGTGTACTTTCAAATATAATTTTCAAATCTCATTGAGCTTTGCTGAACTTGTTTATTTTCCAAGCTTAACAGATTTTGGGCAGGATGATATACCTTCTTCGGAGAAGAAATTTTGCACGTTGGTTGGATTGGTATCATGGCAGAAGATAGCAGCTGATACCAAGAATTTTATTAATTAGCTGGTATAGCAATATATGAACTTTAACTATAAGAACAAACAAAATCAAATCCCCATATATTTATTTATATATGAAGGCCATATATTATTCCATTTAATTTCATATTTTCTTTCACCATGTTGCAAATGTGTTGTCATGTTTTGAATTCATATGATAAAGCGATAAAAGTGCCTGTAAGTTTCGTTGTCAAAAAAATAATGCCTGTTATTAGTTTTACATTTCTAATGTCATAAGTCTATGGTCCTTCTTTTGCTTCTCACTTTATAGAGGTTTTATTGATCTTTATTATAAGTCATTTGCTAGTTTTCAAAGATCATAATTTTTTTTTAACAAATGCCCATGTTTTTTAACAAGTGTAGTAAGAGAGAGTAGTAATTAACATGATATTAGAATTTAGTCTGTTTATTGCAAATCACGGGAATTTTAGGACACTAAATGATGAAAGACCATAGAGAGTTTGAAGAGATGTGATATTCGGTAAATGTACGGCAAAAATTTCTGTAGTGTAAGACAAGAGAAATTAAATAGAGGAAACCGATCGACAAGCTTTTCTCACATGTGTAAAAATAAAATTGCCTCCACTTTTTGCAAGACCAAAAAAAAAAAACAATATCTTGCTTCCATGAGGTATCATTCAATAATATTGCCTCCTTTAGGGAATGAATTATTCGATTTAAAAATCCTAAAAATAAAATTCTTAGAGCATTCTACATGTATGGATACACTACTTTGATTGGTCAATATTGCTCTATTAAATACAAAGGCCAACAATAGAATTGCTCAAACACTATAAAAGTGGTGTAACTATTTTTTTTTTCTTTTTTGGGATTGAGCCAACCAAATTAAGTATGAATAAAAAAAATTAATGATTTTAAAAAAATAAAACGTAATTAATAATGGTTATGTTCTTCATTTTCCTCTTTCATCCGTATTTTCTTTCATATCTCTCACAAATTTTTATTTTCCTCTCTTTGTTCTAGTATATTCATATATTCACTTTTTTGGATTGGAGGTAGTATATCAAAACAAATAAATGGCTTACTTATCTTAGCAAAATAACTAGGCTACAAAGTCATTGGAAAGTGAAACAAATATTGATAAGTAAACCCCACTTCTATCTCTTTTCTTTCCTTGAGTAATTACGGAATTTAAATCCTTCAAGATTATTTTTAACCCTAATTTACATTGTTCATCATGAATTCCATGAATCCCAACATCCAAAGTGTCCTGTCCATTGATAATTAGCTGTCAAATTAGTCTTCTCCAATCTCTTGTAAGAAGCAATAAGCTTCTTGAACTGCTTCCAATCACGAAGAACCACCGTGAGATCCGCCACCTTCGCAGAGATACTCCGGCAACAGTTGGCGTGGACTGTGGTGACAACCCTAAGGTCCTTACTATCCTCACAAAAGCCACTAAAATAAAGGGTATCCAAGAACCTTACTCTTAGTCCTAGTCTTCCAATTATGCCATAATGTCCTATGAGATCCAATAGAACATCTTGTTCCTTTTGTCCTGTGGAATTGTTCTTCTTTGAGTACCATGTTTCGAACAAAGAAATGGTCTTCTTGCTTGATCTAATGAAGTAAAATCCAGTGTTGATTAAGTGTTCTTCTGACCATGGATTTCCCAAGTATTTGTCTGTGCTTATGTGAAGATCTTCACTTTTGTTCTTGCTTAATCTTCTAAAAGGATTTCTAAGCCACATTACATCTGTATCCTGTAAATTAAAAGGAAAAAGGCAATGATTATACATATAATTTCTTATACATTTGTCATTAAAAATTCTCTTGTTAAATATATCATATAAACATTTTCTGAAACTATATAGGGTTGAGGTATATCCAGAATATCATAAAATATTATTTCAATGGCACTTAGTATTCTAAGTTTAGTATGATGGTAAAAACTCATTTCTATTTTTACTAGATTCGATATTCTTCTTAGACAAGAGAGGATTAGGCGGAAATATGTTGTCTCCCTCGTTTCATCACATTACCAGTGTTGTTTCGTTATCTCACTGAATTTTCTGTCTGTTCTCTTTTTTTGTTTTTTAGCTATAATGAATATTTTTGAAACAACTGTGAGGTAAGCCTTGTTAACTCCAAATAAGGATTTAGACAATATAAAAGACAAATGAAATAATTAATCATTGTCTGCATGACTAAAGGTATTTTTGTCTGTTCCACGAACCCGGACGTGAATTTGAAAGTACCCAGAAAAATACAATAAATGGTTTAGCTTACAATCCGTATGGAAGTAATTATGCGCTATGTTGCCTATCTGCAATCTTTCTAAAAAAAGGACAAATCAAGATTTTCATTATGAGATGGCAAATAGCTTTGGAAAGTTATTCTGATGGCTAAAATTAGAAGTTATTTGTTTTGACTCAAAATTTTCAAAATACTCCGAAGCAATAATGCTTTCTTGGAAGTAAAAACAATTAAATTTGGTGGTCGTTAAATTTTTACTTTTAAAACAGTAATTTTTTAAATAAATAATGTAAGCTTATGATATATTAACCCTCAATACTTAGATCTGTAAGTTTATAGTCGCTATAAGTTTTCAAGCACTCACAGGTTATATATTTATAAATCCTAGCTAGAAAAAAATGTCAAATATATTCTTTATTTTTTTATTAAATAATACATAGATATTGCAAAGTTAACAAAGATATTGATAATAATTCAATATAATCATCCTTTTTAAGAAAGAAATTTGTACCTACACATTAAGTATAAAAATTTGTGGTTATATGAAATATAAATTACTTATACAACTTAGTTTTTTTTACATAACTTTTTCAATGAATTTCAGTTATTTGATTTTATTGTAAATAATGAAAATTTGACCTAAGAATAATTAGAATCCTAGCTAATTTAGGCTTAAAGCCACATTTTTTATTATTTATTTGCTTCAAATATTGAAATATGACACATGAAAATGAAAAGGGCATTACCGAACAAAACACTGTCGCCCAATTTAATATTATTTGATAGATCTCTAAACCACATTTTCATAGACCTTAAAATATTAACAAAGTATTCTGAGCAAAACAAAAGGCATTAACAAAGTATTGACCTTTTTTTTATCCGAATCAAAGTATTGACTATTGTAAATATTTTGTTTTCAATGAATTTTATATTATATATTGATATGTGTTTATAATATACTTATGATAGTTAACTTTCTTATTAGTATATTTAGCTAAAAAATTATTTTTATTAGTATCAAGATTATTCATTTATTAATTGAACTGGCTGATTAAAAAAATTTTAGAAAAAACTTTCAAATGCTACACAAATTAATATGCATAAAATATAAATCCATTTTTATTGTTTCATGCATTTTTTATATCCATAATAAATTCGGTTCTTCTTTCCAAAGACATGGTGACTAGATTTAGTTGTTTATAAAACTGATAGCCACGAATTTTGCTGTGACATTATTTAAATGCCAATAAAACCCAAAGCTTTACACCTAACAAGTCACAACAAGAAGAATGGTCCCCCCCCCCCCCCCCCAAAAAAAAAAATCATAAATGTTATAAATAAGAATTGCAACTTCCTATATAGTCCCTTTTCCAATAAATATTTCAGACAAAAAAATAATAAATATAATAAATAGATACAGAAATATACAGTATATAATATAATCTCCCGCATCTCTTATTTCAATTAATTTTAGTTCACAAAAGCACCCAAAAAAACTCCTATGTTAAATGCTAATTAATCAATCCTCTAACTTATTGCTTGTACACCCTATCATATTTTCAAACAATAGGCGGTAGAAAAATATTTCAATGAGTTAAATTTTTATTTTAATATAGACTATATATATTACACATAATCCCCTTGAACTTTATATCATATGCACCAAAATGTTTGTTAACTCTAAAAGCTTTATACCCCTCCTCCAGTTTAAAATATAAGGTAAAAAAATCAAAATACGACTTATTTATTTTCCTAAAGCACCTTTATTTATGGAGAGTGTGAGTGGAAAAAGATATTGGAGAGAATAAGTAATGAAAAGAGATAAATGAGACATATAATTAATTAGGGGTGAAAATGAAAAAAAAATTATCGAATTAAATGATGTGATAAGTCTAAAATCCATCTTAATTATTGTATAAAAAACCAAACCCCTTCACAAAGTTTTCACATTATATTTTGAAACATGGGGTAGAGTAATGAGCTCTCCTATACTTTTATATATGTACGTACATCCATATAATTCCCCTTATTTAATGTATTTGTTCATTATTAAATTATTTGAGTGCACTTTAAACTTTGAAGGAATATTTACATATAATATAAAGTTTGAGGGCTGGTGTTATATTTGTACAAAAAAGTAAAATTCAGAGGTAAGCGTGGAAGTTATGTACACAAGGTAAACTTGAAAGCTTAGCTTTGAGAGGATTATTATAACGTTTTAAATGGTTAAGAGTCATTTTCTTACATACAAAATACAAACATATCAATGACCTAATTTCTATCATTAATTAATTGTCACTAATTATTCAGTGACAATGGAATTTGTTACAAAATTCATGATTTAGGTAGCTGCTTCAATGCTTTTTTGTTAATACATGATCAATGTTAATGGGAGTTTTATGTAATTTAGCTTTATTTATATCTATATATATATATATATCTTTATATATACATATATTGACATATATGCATATATTAATGCTCTATCATTATAAAGAATTAATGATAGGAGAACAAGTGAAAGTATTATATATATATATATATATTTATATTTATATATCTATATATAAATATATGTTACACATAGGCACTAAAATTAAAATATTGATCTGTATTTAAATTAAACTATAGCTACAATGTAAAGAAAAGTACTTATGTCAAATTTCTTATATCTAATATGTCAAATTTTATAATCATATGTGATTTGTGCTATTTTGGAATATTATCATTTAACTATAAACATACATAAAAAATTTGGACATATGACCATGTATGATTTGAGAACTTAATATACTGGATGTAAAAAAATTTGATGTATGTATGATATAAATTTAAAAATGTGCTAAATAACTGAAGTTTATGATATATTCAGTTAAGTGCTTTTGAGTAGTTTTATAATCTTAAATCTTAACGTACTCCACCGTATAAAACATCTCACCTGGGGCCAACATAGATAAATATCTTTAATCAATGGTACTTATAACCATAATACTCATAAAATTGAAGAAAACGTACCGTAAAAACAAAGCTATAACCTCGTTTGAGCACCTCTAAGAGGAAACGAGTTCGTGTCCACATCATTTCAATGAAGTCATTCGACATGTACACTTTCTCTGTCTCCAAATCTCCACCCTCCGTTTCCAACTTGTAGCAGATCAACCGTCGAAATTGACACCTCTCGTACGCCGTCTGATCAACGGCCACGATGAGAAGATGATTGATCAGAGACCTTGTGCCTTCTCCAATCCAAAAGCTTTCGAGGAAGAGGTCAAGCATGGAAGTGTTTTGTGTCTCGTCAGCTTCCGCATAAGCCTTGTTTATCACTGTTATTATCATTGTTTTCTTCTTATTCTTCTTCTTCCCCATTGATGCTCGAGCCAGAGCTGCATCAAGGTCATCTCCAGCTTCGTCAATAGTCACCTACGTCAATAGATACACGCAATGACGCAAATATAAACTTTTTAATTTCTTCAGGTTTTGAGAAAAACGTGAAATATCTTTTTTGACTAACTCCTTTGGAGTTACAATAACTCGTGTTTGTATCTGATCTCTAGTATATACACACACCCTTTGCTTTTTGTTCTTTTTATAAGATACCGAAATTTGAATTTGTTGGAATATTGAATTGTGGTTCAGATAGCACTTAGTTAAGAGTGTATGGGTTAGTAACCCTACTCTACATAAAGCTTCCTATCCTAATGATTTATTATGTGGTATATTGTGTAATCCTGCTCAAGGACGGGATGTTAAATTGGCTTGGTTCTCACAACTCAAGAGTCACATAGGCTATGGGTCTGTCTATCACTTTTAAGAGCATTGTTGCTCTCTAAATATTGATATTGATGATTAATGAATTATGGTTTATCCATTCTTTTACTCTTCATAATCTTCTTCGTGTGCATTGTTTACAAAATTGTTTTGTTTCTTTTTCTAAGATTTTTTTATGGGTTATATAAGCATTTAACATGTTTTTACCATTTTTAACCCTAATAAATCTCTATTTTCTGTCTCATTTTTTTCTTATTTTCTCTTATTTCTATTCTATTTTTCTATATCTTACTTTTCCCTTATTAAATAAGGGCATGTTTGCGAAAAAAATTCATATCTTACATAATTATTAATTTTAATTAGCTCATGTTCACGGACTTCTTACACCATGTAATTCGGTTATTATAATCTTGTAAAAAAGATTGGAGGTGGTATATATGTGTGCATAGGGAGAGAGAGGATAATAGTTGATAAAAAGAAAATCAATCAGGCTACCGAATGAACCAGTTGAAAGCAGTACATATATGGTGCTGACTAGTTAACAAGTAAACAGTCTGACTAGTTCGAAATTGATCAAACTATGATTAAATTGTTTTAAATGATTGCAATAATATGTATTCCAAAAAAATAATAATTGGATTCATCTAAAACCAAAGATAAGATAGTTTGATGTGGTGCGTGTGTGTCTCTCTCTCTCCTCTGTAGACACACACACACATATACGAAGCCTGTGTATGGAATGGAAGTGAATGAAAAGTTCGACATGAAGAAGGTAGCTAAAACTATCTCAGGATGAAATAACGCCTGATTTGACTAGATTTACGTTCTTCCACTTGTTCCCCAAAACTCTAATAATAGAAATGTAACTTCTAGATGACATATCGTAGTTATATATGTTTGGAACAACATGTGAAAGAGAATTTGAGATATGGTCCATAATATAAAGCTGATATCGAGTTATTCATTTATGTTGTTCCATTCTACAGTACATCCCCAATCAAGAAAGCTGCTAACAGTACTCTAATACCAGAAATAGTAATGACTTTTTGTCATTTAGTAGGCTCGCGCGCGCACACACTCACACTATTATTTGTGGACCTTTTCAGTGTTATTCTACAGTACATACTGAGATATAAAGATTAAAGCTAGTGGAAAGAAAGATTGGAGCAAAATTAAAAGCAGCCATGAAGGAAGAATATTGAAGTTAAGTCATGAACTTACAGATGAGATGGGTGAGATATTGAAAGAAGATGAAGATGATTCTTGTTGCAGTTGGAGTTGTTTGTGGTGGTGGAGGGAAAGGAAAGGGTGAGAAAAAGAAGAAGAGAGTAAGAGGAAGAAGGCAAAAAAGAGAAGAGAGAAGAGAACTACGTTAGTGATCATGATGAGTGTTTGTTTGGGATAGTAGTGATCCATGACTGATCTATGTTGTTCTTATTGGCCAAAAAAGGAATTGATATTTAAGTGTGTATGTGTGTGAATAAGGGAGAAGAGTGTGTGACTTGTGAGGTGACAAGTGAGAGAGCTAAAAGTGTAGGGTTAGGAGTAGAGAAAAGGTCTTAAATAGAGGAAATATGACAGTTTCCAGATGGATCCCGGATATTGGTAATTGGCAGGTATGTAAATGTTATGAATCCAAGACAAAGTCGGTGAACTCGCCGCACCTCCGTTTCTTTAACTTTCTCAGTTCTTTTATGGCATTATAGATCCATAAGAAAAAGTAATTAGAAAGAATTCTAGAATATATATAATTTGAATTTCTAAATTCTAAAAAAAGATAACACTAATTTTTGGGTTAAGAGTAAAAAATACACATGTGATTTTGTCAAAAGTTCATCCAACACCAAATTTTTTTTTGGACCAAAAGTAACTTTGAACTTTCAAATTGGATCAAAAATCACATTTAGAGTTAATTAGTATTGAAAATACACATGTGTTTTGATAAATAGGTTTGTCCAGTACCAAGCGCTTCCTTTTGGAATATGACTATAAATGTGACTTTTAATCCAATTTGAAAGTTCAGAGTTACTTTTTGTTAAAAAAAAAAACATTTGATGATGGATGAATTTTTTACAAAATCACATGTGTATTTTTAACCCTTAACCCCTAATTTTTTAGTGGGTTTTTTTTTAGTAGATAATACTAATTTTCAAAATCCCATATTCCTACTCATAACTGAATAGTTGTCTTAAAATGTTAGGTTACAGTTTTACTCCTTACTTTTAACTTGACCAATAGTTCAGCATAGAACTGAAGCTCCTAGCTTTCTCCTCTCCAATCACATGTTGGGGTAGAATAGAGATGGTCCCTATGGCTCTGCAAAAAGATGACAAAGATGTGAACATTAATAAGTGGTCCTTCTAACCCCTTAATCTCCCTCAACGTCTCCAAAAAAGAGGAAGATGAACAAACACCCCCCCCCCCAAAAAAAAAAAACCTTGGTAATTTTTTGGGAGAAGGGTTGCCGATAAAAAGCTTGTCCTTTTTGCACATGATGTATAGTGAATGGTATGTTTTTTCTAGTGTGATATTGACGTGAAAACATTAGGTGTAGGCGTTGCACAATTTTTTAGTGTTTACATGAGTTTTCAACTCATTGTAATAAATTTTACAAGACCCAATCGGTTAAATTTCTCCAAATGTTTCACATGAAAAAAGTGATATTTAATGACATTACAAAGCTTGTTAAAATAATTTGACGAGTTTTCAATTTTTTAAATTTGTAGTCAATTTAACAATACCTAACCCAATTAGTCAAGTTTTAAGTGTTTTGTCGAAAGTGGTCGTCAGTAGCATTACAGAACTTACTAAAATCGTTACATGAGTTGTCAATCAATTTGAAAGTGTGGTCAATCTTATAAAAACATACTTTAAATTTTCCTAATGTTTCGCATGGAGTTACAGAATTTGTTAAAAGAAGACGTAACTTCTTGTTCGTTGCACAGATTGTATTATTTATTCTAAGTTTTTTATCTCATTACACAGCTCGTATTGATCATTCTAAATTTTACTTATTATTTTTTTTGTTAATTTTTTATTTTAAGAAATTTAACAATTAATTGTATTCTTGATAAAAAAAATTACTTGTATGTATACAAATGAAGATACTTAAATCATACAAAATATTTTGAAAATTTAAATGTATTGTAATTATGTTTGTTATGAAGCTGTATATGAAATGAAAGCTCGTTAAATGTTTTTGTTTTTTTTACCTCAAGACAATATTATAAATGATAAAAATTGCATTTTATAAATATGCCTTATTATTATTGAGACCATTTTAAAAAAAGGTGGAGAGATAAAATATATACATTTTTGTGAGTTTTTTTTTTTTTTTGTGGGAGTGTCATGTGATGTTAATTTGATAAAATTTCTCTCTTTGTTAAACTTTTATTTATATTCAGTCAGGTGTTTTTAGGTGTTTTTAGATTTTAAAAGGCACCAACTTAACTTAATTTGTTTATGTATGATAACAAACTTATGTATCTACTAAATTCATTGAATTCTATTTAAAAAAAAATGAAGGCGGATTTTAAGTATAAGTATTTAATGTTATAATGTTGATTAATAAGTGAGTTTGATTTTGCTATTGAGATAGGAATGATTATCCAGATCTTTTAAATTAATTGAATTATACCTCAAAAATTAAGCTATATTTTAATTAAGAATAAATTCTTTTATCATATTGGTTGATAAATTAGTTTCCTAAATAAAAGGGCACATAACCCGGGGTGTGTGGTTGAGTGGCAAGGACTCATTCACCATTAACCAACTATCAAGGGTTCAATCTTTAGCATTGGGCATGGAGAAGCATTAAATCTCCGGGCCAGTTGTCCCACCCTTGAGGTGCCTACAAATCAGCGAAGGATTAGTCTTCCATCTGTCAGATGAGGGGATACCTTAATCTTTGATAAAAAATTTAAAATGGTACATTGATTTATCGATTAAGTATCCACCAAAGATATAATTGTTATGAATATAATTGATATTGATATCTATTATATTTCATGTACATGAAGGATGAATCAAATAAGAGCTCCATTTATTTCTCTAATTATATTTTATAACAAACTGAAAAAGATAACCTTGAAATGTTGGATTTTGAGAATTTTTTGTATTCAATAAAATATATTGATTTTTTATTGACTTTGAGAAAAATTACATTAAAACTATGAAATTCATGACCAACATTATATGCACGATACACCTCAAATTTAAAGGTTTTTGTTCAAGGGGAGAATATGAGGTAGTGTCATACAAAAGTCGATTTCCTTTGTTAATAAGTGAGACAAGGATAGAAAGAATAAATTAAGAAATTAACACAAGAAACTTCATGAGATTAATCTAGAAGTTTCAATATCACCTTTTTTTTGTTTGGTCTTCTTTCTTTTGAGTTATGATTGTTGAGATAGAGAATAAAACTTCAAAAGAAAAAGAAATAATATCAAAAAGAATATAAATGTTAAAAAGAAGCGTGAAGATTGAAGGTTACACCAATTGTTGCACGATCAATGGCCATAATTTGAAAAAAAAATTGAAAGAAACAAAACATTAAAGAGAACAAATACCAAAGTCCATTGAAAGTTTCACTTTTTCCAAGGTCTCTGTAGGTGGTCGAGAAGAAAAGGATGATGGAAGGGAAAGACGATAAACATGACGATTAAGGGAAACAAAAATAAAAACCAAACCAACCATTTGAAAAATTGGGAACATTAAAATAGGGGGAGTTTAAGAGAAATCATACCTAGAAATTTTAAAACACTCTAACATTGTTATCTACTGAAAACCCAAGAAACAAACCCCACTGTTCTGGAAAAAAAATCTTACAACAACCATCATCATACCAATATTTCAAAACTCGAGTAAATAAACGAAATAGATAAGGAATATTAAAATGCTCTAACAATGTTATCAAATGCTAAGGAGTTTTTCTCCGAACAACCCATTTTCTAAGTATACGAGCAACAATTATCTACGTATCTTTGTCATCATTGACATCCCTAGTTATATCATGATGAGTGTTAGAAATTTTGGCTTCAAGTCAAGAATCAAGAATGGAGATTTAGAATCAGAAATAAGAAATCAGAAAGAGACGTTGAACGATAGGGTGATGGTGTGGTTAGCTTTTGTTCACATAAATATATAGAACCACTGAAGGAATATTGGAGGAAGAATATGAAAGCATTGGAATGGGGAAGTTGAAGCATTTTGTAGGAAGGGGAATTGAAAGAGGCAAAATTCATGTTAGCAAATTTTATTTCACAAACAGCAGGGATAGGAATATACGGAGATTTTAACAAATTCATAGTATGTGTCTTTTTTGTGTAGTGGAGTCAAAAGTTAAAAGATATATTAACAAATAAATTAAAGCCAAAAAATAGAATAAAATAATGGAATAAGGATATGAGATCTCTATTGATATTAATGTACTTAATGAATTACTTAAACTATTTATGAATTGAATTAGGGAAAATTGCAGTAGGGTCCCAAGTAAGGCAAATTATTACTCTAAGGTCCCTTGAAATCTCAAAATTATTAGCAAGTCCTTAGGGACTTGAGTACAATAAAATGGAATTACTCACCAAATTCAATTGTTAACGAAGGCTTATTCAGTTGTCAACGAAGGCATATTCAGTTGTTAACGAAGTCTTGTTGAGTTGTTAATGGGGTTTGAAGAGCTCGTGAATTGATTAAGGGTTTAGGTTCGGAGCAGTGCCGCCTCGAGTCCGCTCTCCAAGAAATTAAAACCCGAGGGGATAGTGGAAGCTAACCCTGGGTGTCGATCTCAAGGAGCCTAGTGTAATATGGTACCTAATAGCTAAAATGTAAACTTGAAAAGGCGGGTAAAAAGCATGTTTTTGTTTGGTTTTGATAAGAAGTTTGGTCTGTGCAAAAGGTAAAGTAAAAGATTAGAGTTAAAAGTGAGATTTGGATGAAAATGGGATAAGGGTCATTCTTGATGAATGAAAGCTTTGGGAATCATTGCTTCAAAAGGTTTTCAGGGAGTTTGTTTGATTTCTAAAGAACCCTAGAGGAACCCCTCTAAGCTAGGCTTGGGCTAACTTAATTAATGCCGAAACCCCGCACATTACTTAATTTAACCCAAGTTGATTAAGTTCAAAATCAAGAAATAATTGATTATGCAAGACTTTAAATCCACAATATGGGCCACCCCATAATTGCTCTAAATTTCTCCCTAAACCCTAATCTATTGATGGCCACCCATACAATAAATTAGGACCTAGAGAGTGTTTACCCAATGTCTCAACACAACCAATTAATTCTTATTCCATCTCCCTCAAGCAAACAACTTAACATTCTCAATCCACTAACCAAGCCACCTTGCATTAGCACATAATTTTCACCAAGAGAATAACAAAACTATGAACCCATAAATTTCATTAAACTCAAAGCTAATAAGTAGCAATGTCAAGTATTATACAAGAAGGAAACAACATAAATACAAACATAAGTTCTAACCCTAATGTCATAAATGCATCCAACTAAGTGCCATAAATGCACCTCAACCAAATGCAATAGCAATTAATACAACCCACCAAAATGTCATAAATGCAACCCTAGAAACCTAGAAAAGCATAAATACAATAAATGGGAAAGGATTAGAACTAGGAAAACTCCCCTATTGAAGCTTCAAGCTCATCCCTTGGCTCTCACCACCAAGAATGGTGGAGCCTAGCTGCTACTCTCCATGGAGGAACCAACAACAAGGAAGGAAGGTGTGGAATCCATGGAAGAAGGAAGAAAGATGAAGAAGATGAAGATGGAGAAGAGAGAAGAGAGAGCTAGGGCTTGGGTGTGTGAAATGTGAGCCAAATCTGCCTAATGGGGTGTATGATTCGTGTTTTAAGCCCCCCAAGTCGGGTCAAGTGAGTGGGTAATGAGTTAGATCCGGTTTGGGCCCGAAATTCGCAAACTGAAATTTCTGCAGAACGCACTTCGCCGTCCGCTCGCTGCAGCGAGGCCGCGGCGAGCAAGGTTTGGTTCTGGAGCTTTTTGGCTTGGCTCGCCATGGGCTCGCCGAGGCGAGCAAGGTTCCTTTCTGACTTTTCTGGGCTCTTTTCGCCGTCTGGCTCGCCGCGGCGAAGCCGAGGCGAGGTGACTTCAGTTCTGCCTCTTTGTTTGCCCTTTTCCTTCATCTCGGGTCCGATGTTTTGGTCCTGAGCGACCCTGCAAGTGAAAATAAGATAAAACCAAGATCAAATAGCCCTATAAATTAATTAATACAATTAATCTACAATTATGGCTAATTACTCCTAATTTTACACTCATTTCACTTGAGGGTTTAAGACATTCAATTAAGCATTATTGGACCAAACTTGCATCTCAATCATGTTAATTTCCTCAAATTAGGCATATAAAAACCATACAAATCAGAGATTTGTCAGGGTTTATCACATTTCCCATCAGACCCCATTAACAACTCAACAAGACTTCGCTAACAACTGAATAAGCCTTCGTTAACAACTGAATACAGTCAGTAATATTAACATACACCTTGCATCGAAATATCAGTTTATCACTGACCGTTTTCAATTGATAATAAAGGCTTATTCAGTTGTCAGCGAAGTCTTGTTGAGTTGTTAATAGGGTCTGATGCAAAATGTCATAAACGCCAGTAACAACTCAACAAGACTTCGTTGACAACTGAATAGACCTTCGTTGACAACTGCATAACCCTTCGTTAACAACTAAGTTTGGTGAGTAATTCCATTTTATTGCATTCAAGTCCCTAAGGACTTAGTAATAATTTTGAGATTTCAAGGGACCTTAGAGTAATAATTTGCCTTAATTGGGATCAGGGTGCAATTTTCCTATTGAACTATTAAATATCAATGTCTTCATTTTTTTTTCTGCCAACTATCAATATCTTCATCATTGCACCATACAAGGCTATTTATTTGAGAAATAATAAATAGTTATAATGAAGATTATGGTTAACTTCTAAAATTTACGGAGTTATTAACAAAATTTTAACTAAATATTAAATAATGATAGTGGAAATTATGGGTATCTCTTTTATTTCATGGAGATATTGACAAAATTTGTATTATATTTTTTTGGAATAGAAAAATTAAAAGCAGGAAAATTTCCGTTAGTATTAGTATTAATAGAAACATGAATTAATTTCAAGGGAGTAATTTGAGTGCCTTAATTGTAGCATTAGTTCTAACGAAGCAATTTCAATTTGAAGGGTTTGTAATTTGTAAACGCTGAGAAGCATATTGTCGGCAATATTAATTTTAAGAGATTAATTTGGGTGCCTTAATTGTAGCGAAATTAGTATTAATAGAAATATGAATTAATATGAATATATGGGTATTATAAATAACAGAAGAAGATAAGAGAGAATGTAGGAGAGAATAAGAGAGAATAGAAAGTCGTTCTCATTCAACGCTGAAGAGTTGTATAATACACAATTCTAACCTTCTATTTATAGAATATGCTTTAGGGTTACAATATAATCAGAATTAATAATTGATAGAGTAATAATAGGAATGGGAGTTAAGGACATCCACATTAATGAGATATTCATAACACTCCCTATTGGATGTCCATGACTAAACATGTGCCTCATAAAAAAATCTCCAACTAAGTAAAACCCAGTGGGACAAAAAACTTAGTAGAAGAAAAATAGTTCAATGTTTAGTGATACACTTCATAATGCTGCCTCATTAAAAACCTTGCTAGGAAAACCCAGTGGGAAAAATCCATAGACAAGGGAAAAAGAGTAAGCATGTATCATCTCCCCCTCTTGACCACTTCAGTTGACATCTCTGAGTCTGCTAAGTCGACGTCATGAGTAAGCTTCTCGAATATTGTAGCAGGAAGTGACTTGGTGAACATATTTGTTAAATTTTCGCTTGATCGGATTTGTTAGACATTAATTTCAACATCTTATGTTGATGCAGTCCATCCCACTTTCTTTGTGTTGCTGAATCAATGTATCATGTTGATTAGTAGATGATATATCGGCACATGTATGGCTAGTAAGATCACATATAGTTACTCAAATTATACAAAGGTATGGTACTTCCAGACCAAGTTTTTTCTCATCACCTTCTTGAATTCTAAAGACATGATAATTCTGGACCAAACAATTCTCCATCAACTTCTTGAGGCATAAAATGATCTCAATCCACATTTAAGGATCATACAACTATTGAGGCACATGGTGATTTATATATAGAGAAACGCTTTGTTATTTCAAAGTATTTCATTTCAAATTCTTTCTTGAAGTATTTTTTTAAGCTTCTGCATGCTCTTCAGGAGTTTAAGCAATATTCAGATTTTACAAGCTCTTCAGGAGTTCCAGAGATATCTAAACACATCAAGAGCCTTAATAACATTCATATATATATATATATTCATATGAACATATATTAAAAGATTAAATACAATATATCCTTCTTTCAACTGATATCTATCGATTCGATAATACCATGTTTGTCCATATTGCTTTGAAACATATAAATATATGGATTAAATTGTTTGCTTCTGGAAACTTTAATCCTTTGGGGAGTTTCAATTATTTAAATCATATACTTTTAGAAAATCCTTCAGAGTGCTTGTATATAAATCCATACATGCATGTGATTCAGTGAATTTATAAGTATGTTTCTCCATAATACTTCTAGTATTTGAAATCCTTCTAGGATTTACTTATAAATCACAATACAATGACTCATGGGTCATGATCATATTCTCTAGACTCATACCAAAGTTTTCATATATTGCCAGACTTCTAAATTAATAAGACATGAAATTTAGTCCACCACAAGAGAATATCTATAAAGATCTAACTTTTTGCGAAAATTATTGAGACTATATTTCTCCCATTTTTTCGCACAAGAGTTCTTATTTATACAATACTAGCATTGCACTTCAGGTGCATAAGCTATAAATACACAAATTTATGTTTTAATAATTCATGTCGCGTCTTTTTCTTTTCTGATAGCTAGCGATCTTTATGTGTATATCTCATGATGTATTTGTATAGAAGATCCTCATTCGATCATTTGATATTATCATCAAAGTCATCGTCGACAACTTTATCCTTTTGCAGTTCCTTTTTCTTATGACACAACTTATTGAAATCTCTGTATATTCTTTCAGGTACCTACACCTCTTCTGGAGTATTACAAATGGTTATGTCTCAATTCTTGCCTTCTTAGTATGATCATCTTTATTATTTGCTCCATTTTATTTTCTTTCAAAACCAATAATTTTCCATGCTTCAGGATGGTATCATTTTTTTTATCAGTACTTATTGGAGCATTCTTAAGGTGGAATATGAAATATAAGAATTCTTATGTTGGTCAGTAATTGCCTCTAGCAAATATTTTGAAATATTTTATTTATGCAACATTTGATGAACTTCTAGTTCATATCGCTATATTTGAGGATCTAAGTTGATGCATACAATGTAATATATCTTCCAACCATTCATTTTCTCCCTGTCATGTTGGGAAAACTTTGTCCAAATGACAACTAACTAATCTTGGAATCTCCTCAATCCATTTACTTAATCTATAAACATCATTTTATTTCATTTAGAGATAAACAAGAGGAAGGAGGTTCTTATCCAACATTTATCCCAACTTTCAATGAATATCCATCTCTGTGCATTATTGTGGTGGAACACTATAAACAAATATTGCACATTATAAGATATACTAACCAAGAGCCATGATGCATTTATATGTAGTAGTATGTAAAATCATTCCTTCCAACTCTAAAATTGGAACTTTGTTCTCATAACGTTGATCTTCCTAGTCAGGGAGGTTTCAATAGTAGTTTTTCTAGATATATTTGTTAAAATATGCCTTTTACATAGCATATAATCATTGAAAACTTGATAAACAATCACTAGTGATTTCTATGGAATTCATATGGTTGCATAGTTGAGAACTAATGTACTTATTAGAACAAATTTGCATTGCAAGTTGATCATGAACACCAATATGACCATTGACAAATCACTGATTTGCATGGTTTTTATATGCCTAATTTGAGGAAATTAACATGACTAAGATGCAAGTTTGGTCTAATAATGTCTAATTGAATATTCCCAAACTCTCAAGGGAAATGAATGTAAAATTAGGAGTAATTAGCCATAATTGTAGATTAATTTTATTAATTAATTTATAGGGCTTTTTGATCTTGATTTTATCTTATTGTCACTTGTAGGGTCGCTTAGGACCAAAAGATCGGACCTGGGATGAAGAAAAAGGCCAAACAAAGAAGCAGAACTGAAGGCACCTCGCCATGGCGAGAAAGTACCCCAGGAGGCAGAGAACAAAGCAGCTCGCCGTGGCCTTGCCGCGGCGAACCAAGCTAGAAGCATTGTCACCTCGCGGCGGCGAGATGACGACGAGCTTGCGTTTTGCAGAAATTTCAATTTGAAAATTTCGGGCCCAAACCGGATCTAACTCATTACCCACTGATGACTCCTAGAAAGTCATGATTATTTGAGTATATTTACTTGAGTTTTTCTCTATTATTGATACATTTTGGATACTCAAGAGGGAAAATGCTCATTTGATTTTCGGTTGCACCTTATTGTATATTTATATAGATTTTGATTGTTTTTGTAGTTAGTTTCTTATGTTGTTGTATATAATTTTTGTAGGAATAATTTGAACCAATAAGCAAGAGATTTTAGCCCTTCTCCAAGCCCCCAATTGAACAAAAATAAGAAGAAGCCAAAGTTCAGCCAAGAAATAAAGAAAGCAGAGCAAAGCACCAGAGAATAAAGAACCGCGGCGAAGTGAATCGGCCTCTGCCCATTTTTGGGAAAGCTCGCCGTCTGCTCGCCGCTGCGAAAGCCACGGCGAGCGACTCTTGATTCTGTAATTTTTGGACTTCGCCGTGGGCTCGCCGCGGCGAGACCCACGGCGAACTTCGCGTTTTGTGCGTTTTGGACAGATCAGGCGCGTTTTCACTGATATAAAAGCTAGGGCTTCGTTGTGAGCCCTCATTCTTCGACTTCTGGGCATATTTTGAGCGTGTTTGGCTCTGCTAGGGCTTGGAGTTTGGAGGGGATTTGGCTTGGGCTTGGAGCTTCGAAGAGATTTGGGCTTCCTCTCTTGGTTTATCTCTTCCTTCTCCATTCTCTTCTCTTGTTCTTTGTTTCTGAATGTATATATTTATGCTCCCTTGGAGTTGTTGAACATGTGTAGCTAAATACTTGTATTCTAGGATTATTTTGAACCCTTGTATGTATTGATTCTTGATTCCTCCTCTTGATTTGTGATTAATGATATCTATGTGCTTATTTTACCCCGTTCTTAATGCTTCTAAGTGCTTGATCACCATTTAGATGTTGTGTTCGCTTGATTTATGACTCGAGAGAGCTAGGTTGAGTGTAGAACTTGGGTAAAGTAGTGCAAGAACCGGAAGTTTGCATGACGAACGGATGGTTTTGTTGGTAAGATAGAGATATACTTGCTAGCCTTGCATAGTCACATTAGGGTTGGAGTGTGATAATTGGGTTCTATCAAATTGTGGCAAGAGATTGTGCAAAGAATAGGACTAAACACTTGTTCTTGACTCGAGAGAGCATTACAAGTACTCTTTGAACCCTAGATTAGCACGTGGTTTCGTTGAGAGCTTCTTGAGGGGAGGTTGATTGAGTTTTGAGAAGTATAAGGGGGATAGATAATCCTAGGACCTATTTTATCCTTGAGGTTGGAGAATCACCTGTTTATAATTTTACTTTCTTTTATTTTCTTATTTCATTTCAATCTCAACATTTGTGTCACTCAAATTAGGCGAGAGTGTGACAATAATTGCTTGACCGGGTTTTGGCCAAATCCTCGTGGGAACGATACTCTACTCATCATTTTATTACTTGGCGTGACCCGTGCACTTGCGGCGCGTGGCGAACACCCACTCACTTGACCCGACTTGGGGGACTTAAAACACGAAAGATACACCCCATTAGGGTAGATTTGGTTCACATTTCACACCCCCAAGCCCTAGCTCTCTCTTCTCCATCTTCATCTTCATCTTCTTCACCTTCTCCTTCCTTTCATTCATGGCTCCTTCTTCTCTTCTTGTTGGTTCTTCCATGGAGAGTAGCAGCTAGGCTCCACCATTCTTGGTGGTGGTAGCCAAGGGATGAGCTTGAAGCTTGAATAGGGGAGTTTTCTAGTTCTAATCCTTCCTCCATTTGTTGTATTTATGCTTTTCTAGGGTTCTAGGGTTGCATTTATGGCATTTGGTGGAATGTATTAATTGTATGTGGTTGAAGTGCATTTATGGCATTTGGTTGAGTACATTTATGTCATTAGGGTTAGAAACTATGTTTATGTTATTCCTTCTTTTATAATACTTGACATTGCTACTTATTAACTTTGAGTTTAATGAAATTTATGGGTTCATAGTTTTGTTACTCTCTTTGTGAAAATTATGTGCTAATGCAAGGTGGCTTGGTTAGTGGATTAAGAGTGTTAAGTTATTTGCTTGAGGGAGATGGCATAAGAATTAATTGGTTGTGTTGAGACATTGGGCAAACACTCCTTAGGTCCTAATTTATTGTATGGGTGGCCATCAATGGATTAGGGTTTAGAGAGAAATTTAGAGCAATTATGGGGTGGCCCAAATTGTGGATTTAAAGTCTTGCATAATCAATTATTTCTTGATTTGGACCTTAATCAACTTAGGTTAAATTAAGTAATGTGCGGGGTTCCGGCATTAATTAAGTTAACCTAAGCCTAGCCTAGAGGGGTTCCTCTAGGGCTCTTTAGAAATCAATTAAACTCCCTAAAAATATTTAGAAGCAATGATTCCCAAATCTCTCATTCATCAAGAATGATCTTTATCCCATTTTCATCCAAATCTCACTTTTAATTCCCACCTTTTACTTTACCTTTTGCACATACCCCACTTCATACTAAAACCAAACAAAAAATGCTTTTTACCCGCCTTTTCAAGTTTACATATTAGCTATTAGGAATCATATTACACTAGGCTCCTTGAGATCGACACCCAGGGTTAGCTTCCACTATCCCCTCAGGTTTAATTTCTTGGAGAGCGGACTCGAGGCGGCACTGCTCTGACATAACCCCAACGGTTAGGTGCTCTTCAACCATTTTATAGATGCATATGTTATTGATAAAGTACCAATTTAGTCCATATGATGTCTACATGGGCCTATATATATTTCATACCGTACAAATGTACACTTATCCAATTCCAACCATAGTTAGTGATGTTCTAGTATTTACTTCTTTTGAGAACAAACAATAATCATGTTAAGAATAGAGAGGTCTGGGGTCACAAGTCACAATGCAACCCTTAAGAGACTTCCTTCTCCTCTCTCTATTCCTTCTTCCATAGCCCCAAAAGCAAGGAGTACCTGTTCAGTCAGACATGAGGAGGATTATAAAACATCAACATTTGCACAGAAAAAGCGTAGGATTTCCAGCGTACCTGGAATCCGATTGATTCATTGAGTACCCACATGAAATCGAAGCACCGATTTGGACACATCAACTGCATCGGCATCTTTTCTCGATCCTAATACCTATTACCAGATCCTATTACTAGGTATCCGAGCAACTGACTACTCAAATTTCGGGGTTCATGGCTTCCCCTCCCAACACAAGTAGGAGGAGAACCTGACACCTCAAGGGATTTAACGGGACTTTACACCACTAGACCACAAAAGTAAACAGTTAACTTCTGCCTAACTCCTTAAATTAATCCCTTAAATAATTTATGGAAGTTATGCTAATTTGAATTTCAAATCATTGGAGAAAAATTCATCATTTTATCCCATATCTCACTATATTTATAGAATAACCCCAATTCTCATTGAACTTGGGCCCAACCTATGAATGGTGGATTAGGTGTAACAAAACACAACCATCAATAAATCATGGGTAAAGGGGCAAATATACCCATGAACTTCTCTCACATAGGCATCTAGCACCAAAAAATTTTCATGGGCCCATTAATACCCATCAACTTTAAAAAGGGGCCAAAACTGCCTTCACAGTTAGAGGATGTAAACAGCCGTTAGTTTTCATGATTGGGCCCCACTTTTTTGTCCAAATGTACATTACAACCAGGTTTGACTAACAAGTATACATTCTTCCTCCATTAAACCTCCACCCACCCCTCTGCATCAACAAATCCTCTTTAGTCACCACCGACACATCTTTATCAATTCATCTTCATCAATGCGCCCCAACACATCTTCATCAACTCATCTTCTTCCATTACCACCAACCCACCACCAACATCCTTTGCATCTTCATTTTTTCGCCCCAACACATTTCTTCTTCCATTGAACCCACCAACATCCTCTGTACCTCCATATTTTCGCCCAAAAAATCGTCAATAAACCACCCAACACATCTCCATCAACCTATCTTCTTCCATTGAACCAACAACCAACCCCCACGACACCTAGAACGAAGGAAAGAAGACGAGTTCAGAGATGCCGTCATCCTCTGCATCGACATGTAGATCGAGAAGAAGGGTTGTCTCCGCCATTAGCAACTTCGAAACCCTAGAAACACGTTGTCTCCGCCATTAGCAACTTCATTCTCAAGCTTCTCTCTTTCTCATTCTCCACATCATACGCATTTTGCACACATCATTCTATTTTTTATTCCCGACTCTGTTTTTTCTTTTTTTTTAATTCTCTCTTTTTTTATTTTCTAACAACCAAATACCATTATACCTCAATTCATCCTCAGTGCCACGTATGAAGCCACATTAGATTTGTCCTCACTACCAACTAAGCAGCTAACTGACCATTTTAGTCAAACTCATTAAACTAACGGTCAACAGTGCATCCTCTGATGGTGAAGGCAGTTGTGGCCCTTTTTTAAAAGCTGATGGTATTAATGGATCCATGAAAAGTTTTTGGTGCTGGATACCCATGTGAGAAAAGTTCATGGGTATATTTGCCTTTTTGCCCATAAATCATTGATCTCTATGAAGCAAGAGACGAGCACATCCAGGAGTCAGCACTCACTGCTTCATTAGAAAACCCTGTTTGTCACATCTTCCAGTTATTTTAAAAACATAGCACTTAAACTCCTGCAAACGATCAACGACTGTGTTCAATTTCATTAAAATAAACTATGAATAGAATATGAAAAATTTTACCTCCCTAGGTGCAGCTCCACTGACTTCTTGTGATATCCTCTTGTCCCAAAATGCTCGGCTGCCATGGAAAAATGTTAAACCCATGTTACAACCATATATGTTGGTTAATTGAAACACAATTGCATAGTTCACTAAGAACATGGGTTGACCAGGTTTCATTTTTAAAAAAAAAAATTGATGTTGAAACTGACATAATTTGTGTCTTTTTTTAACTTTAATGATAATTTTGATATTAATAACTATTACTTTGGCTATTAAAAAGTTATTGGTAGGAATATTTTGTTAGCATTTATCTATTTGAAATTTTATTAGGAATACTATTTATTGATTCCTAACTCTAATATCAATGAATAATAAATTGATATTATTAGGTCAATATGTCAAAGAAATTATAAAAAAAAATTGATAAATATATGAGTATTTTGTTAGTAATTCAAGGTATTGAATTGGTATTTAATATTTAGATGGTATGATGGTGAATTTAAAAATTCAAATTATTTTTTAATTTGATTTATTTCTTACCAATCTGACTCCTGAATCGACTCCAAATTAACTCACTAACCCTTGACCCACTATCTCAACCGGTCAAGATGTCATTCCGGTTTATAACCTTGACTTTGATGGTATAAAAAACAACAAATAAATCAAAACAAAATAACGCCTGATTGGTGGCCTTGGGCCATTTTTTCTGACTTCCTATTCTCCGCCATAACTAATTTTCCTTTCATTCCAATTTAACTGAAAGTTCTTTATTAGCTTCACAGTATGGCGAACACAAAAGTTGGAGTAAAAGCTCTTATAGATTCTGGCCCCACAGAGATCCCTCGCATGTTCCATTCTGGGAACTTGAACGACGATCACAAAGAGAAGTCAGAAAATTACTCAAACCTCATAATGCCCATCATTGACTTCTCAGGCATTACACTGATTCAACTCTACACAGTGAAACTGTTGCGAAAAATCGGAAGTGCATGCCAGAATTGGGGATTTTTCCACGTGATTAATCAAGGGATTCCAAATGATGTTTTTGATGAGATGATTGATGGAATTCGTAGGTTTCATGAACAAGACTGAGATAAGAAAACAGTTTTACACATGGGGATTCGAAGAAGAAAGTTAGGTACTATTCCAATGTTAACATGTTCAAAGATAAACCATCTAACTGGAGGGACACACTTTTTGTAGCTCCTGATACAGCAAAAACAGAAGAAATACCAGAAGAGTGCAGGTAAAGTTGTTGAGATTTTGATATGACTTAATATAGATATTATATAATCTTAAATTTTATGGCTTGATTTGATAAGGTAAAGATTATGGGTGGGGCTCTACGTGGTGCTACAGGCAAGTTGATTGTTTATATTAAATCATATCAACTCTGAAGTTGTTAGCTTCCCCACAAGTCCAAACAAATATTGTGATTGACTATTCAAAGGAAATTAGGGAATTGGGTAATACAATCTTTACATTGATGTCTGAGGCTCTTGGCCTTGATCCTTCTTACCTTAACAAGGAACTGGCCTATGGGGAAGGATATTTTCTTCTCTGTCATAATTTTCCACAATACCCAGAACCTGAATTGACTATAGGACTTATTAAGCACACTGATTCTGATTTCATGACAATCCTTCTGCAAGATCAGATTAGTGGCCTTCAAGTTCTTTATGAGAACCAGTGGGTTGATGTTCCTCCTGTTCATGGAGCTCTTGTTGTTAACATTGGAGATCTTCTACAGGTAAGTTGTTAATGTTGATATCCAATTTCCTCAATGTTATGGAAAAAGATCTCTATCCTTCATAGTCATAACTATCTGCAAAACTATCTATCACTTTCATTTGTATGTTGTTGAACTGTAAGAAAATGGTCTGCAAAGGAATCAGTGGAATACCAAGAAAATATATAAATGTCAAGTACTATAGGATCAAGAGTATAAATATTTTGATTTTTGGAAACTTTTGGTCATATAATGATGCAAAGAGCCTTGTTCTGTCCATCTATAGCTAACATATAGAATGCGCTTCTGAGAAATTTCTAAGGTCATTATAATAACTGAGCATTTATGCAAGATAATAGAAGTGCTGCATTTAAAAAGTTTTGACTAGTCCCTTCTTTTGGGGGTTGATCTTTTCATCAAAAGTCATGCATCATAGTCTAGAACATTCTACATTAACTTCTGACATAAACATGCTAGAAATGCTGTTCTACCTTGCTTTGATATAAATACGTGACTTTAGAGAATGGCAATTATTGGCCAGAGAATCAAAACAATATAATTTCCGTGGATTTTACATATTAATGTCTATCAGTTTCCTTGTCCATTGTGCAGCTTATAAAAAATGTAAGGTTCATCAGCATGTTTCAGAGGGTCTTAGCAAGGCCTATAGGCCCAAGAATTTCCATAACAAGTTTCTTTATAAATCTTGATAAACCAACAGAATATACATCAAAGGTTTATGGTCCTATCAAGAAATTATTATCAGAAGAAAGCCCACCAATATATAAGGGAACCACTATAAGAGATTTTTGGACAAATAATATCTCAAGGGGCCTTGATGGAATTAGAGGGAGGGATCTATATGTACTTTTGATTCTCATGGGTTTCTACCAAGGTTCAAAAAACCGGACCGAACATCGAACCGGACGAGACACTGGTTTAAGGGTCATTGGTCAGACCGGGGTCGGACCGGGTCAGACCGGTTATATTAAAATAATAAAATTTTATTGATATTAACATTAATAATCACTAATATATCAAAATGTAAATGTAAATAAGCATGCATGATTCATCAAACATGAATATTTAATGTTTCTATAGAGGGAAAAATAGAAAATATTAGTTGATTACACATGAAAATAAATATTATTCTACAATCCACAGACTAAAATACAATTACTAAGAGCAACAACAGTTAAATATTAAAAATATGCAAGTGTAAAATAGCATTTAAAATATTATAGTTTCCTGATTTCTAAAATTGAGTAAAGTGAAAGTTGGTAATTAGGTGAATTATAACAAAATAAAAAAAACAATTTTTTATTTTTTTAAAAAGGAAAATCGGTTCGACCACCCGGTTTTGCCGGTTCAACCGGGTTTTTTCCCGGGTTGACCCATTCCCTTGGGCGGGTCAATGACTCCCCCGGTTTAAAGAGTCATCCGGACTGGATTGCAGGGCGGTCACGGTTGGACCAGTTGAACCACTCGATCCGGTTTTTTTAACATTGGTTTCTACTTTAGATGATAGTGTTTCTCACGTTTCTGAAATGCATTCCTATGTTTAATGAAAATTGCTCCTTGTACCTTTAAGTTTATCTTTTAACCTCGTGCACGTAGGATAGTAAAACAACAAAGTTAAGAAAACAATAGAAAAAGGAGGCTAATAAAAGAAAAACGTAGAATTTGGTTATTTTTTTAAATGTAATTGAAATTTCAACCTTACAAGCTTAGTTTTTTTCCTCTGATCCAATCAAATTTCAAATTAATAAGAAAGTTAAAGAAATATTCCATCCAATATTAAATATAAGATCTAGTTTATAAGTAGATTTTGGTATTAAATGTAAACACGTTTTTTTCATTTTATCTATTATAATTATTTTTTCTTTAAATTAATTTATATGACTTATAAATAATTATATTATCTAATAATATAATACAAAAAACATTTTAGAGAGGTTATACATATGCAGTATGTATTTAAGTAATTTATTTAGCTTTTTCAAATTATATACTTGGAGTGAAAAGCCTATTTCAACTTTTTGAAGCAATCAACACGTCAATACTTATTTGTTAATGATCCCATTCTTCAAAAGAGGTCCATTGACAAGACATAGCATTGTTATCTTGTCTTAATCGGACAATGAAGCGAACGTGCTTGTCCCAAGTTCAAGGTGGGAAACTACCATGCCATTGAATTCCACTACTATTTTATTATTTTCATTCATTAACACGTGACCAATTATCCCTTCCTTCAAAAAAATCGGACCAGGTCAACGAAATATGCTTCTTATCTTGTTTGAAGTTTGATCCCATGTGCACATTGGGGAACAGAAAGCACTCACATCTGTTTCTCCATTACTTTTCTTTATCTAAGCATGGTGATCACTACTTGCTCAAGCGAGTTAAATGCAGCTTCTGATTCCCATTATGACAGGAAAGCTGAAGCTAAAGCATTTGATGAATCAAAAACTGGAGTTAAAGGTCTTCTAGAATCTGGAATCACCAAGATCCCACGCATGTTTTATTCTGGTGAGTTGAATCTCACAAAGAGATCAGAAAAAGAGTCAAACTTCACCATCCCCATCGTTGACCTCAAAGGCATACACCACAATTCATCTCTACACATTGAAGCAGTAGAGAAAATTGGAAGTGCAAGCCAGAAGTGGGGTTTTCTCCAGGTCATTAATCATGGGATTCCAAATAATGTTTTGGATGAGATTATCAATGGGATTCAGAGATTTCATGAACAAGATTCTGAGCTAAGGAAGCAATTCTACTCACGAGAAAAGAAGAAAAAAGTCAATTACTATTCCAATGCTAACCTGTTCACAAATAATCCTACTGACTGGAGGGATACACTTGGATTCCTTGTGGCTCCGAATCCAGCAAATCCAGAAGATATACCAGAAATTTGCAGGTAATATGGTGATAAAAATTTTTTGATATCAGTGCTTCATATTTGTAGCTTTTACAGCAGTTTTATAGTGGTAGTTTCTCATGGATTCTCTAAAGATTATTATTATAGGGTAAATTAATGTTTATATCTTATATTGTTTGGTCCAAAATGAGCAACTTTGTTCGCATGATATTTGACAAACTTAATCTAGTGAATGTCTGTGCAGTCAATTTATTGTTGAAAGTCTGTTATACTGAAACTCTGAACAATTCCTTGGAAGTTTCAGCAGTGTTCTGAACATTAATATTTGTTATATACTTACAGTACGTTAAGGTCGGCCACTTTATTTTTTTGACCATTTAAAGTTAATCCTTTCCCTAGCCTTGATGAAATGAGGATGTGCTTCCAGGGACATTGCTATTGAATATTCAAAGAAAATAAGGGAATTGGGTCATACAATCTTTGAGTTATTATCAGAAGCTCTAGGTCTTAATCCTTCTTACCTCAATGAATTGGGTTGTGGTGAAGGAACTTTACTTCTTGGTCACTATTATCCACCATGTCCAAAACTGAATTGACTATGGGCACTACCAAGCACACTGATGCTGACTTCATGACAATACTTTTTCAAGATCAGCTAGGTGGTCTTCAAGTCCTCCATAATAATCAATGGGTTGATGTTCCTCCTGTGTATGGAGCTCTTGTTATTAACATTGGAGATCTTTTACAGGTCCGTATGGCAGTATTTAAACCAAAATCTTCATAATTATGCAGAATATGGAAGAAACCATACTTACTGTAGCTCTCGCTCAAAGCTTTGTAGTTCATAGATTTCATTAGTATAGTTGAAAATTCACCTATGTGAGGCAGTAGAATGGTGACATATTATGCTTTTAAAAGTTTTTCTGCTATTGCACCAAATATCTACGTCATCAGATCAATTTGTATGAATTTCCCTAATAAATATTATTGTTGATGATGCAGCTTGTTACAAACAATAGATTCATCAGTGTTTTTCATAGGGTGTTGGCGAGCCAAACAAGCCCAAGGATTTCTATAGCAAGCTTCTTTATAAATTATGATGACAAATCTGAAGTTAGCTCAAAGGTTTATGGTCTAATTAAGGAATTGCTCTCAGGAGAAAATGAACCATTATATAAGGACACAAGTATAAAAGAATTTTTGGCATATTACTTCTCAAAGGGCCTTGATGGGGACTCTTCCTTGAAGCCCTTCAGGTTATGAAGCGATAATAGAGAATAAGATTGAAGCATCCTTGATGGGGATTATTTATGCCTTTTGTTTCAGTCATTTACAAACAGTTTCAAAGCTAGAGGTTCTTTTATGATTTATGAATGCTGAACATTTCCATTTGAATTTGCCTTCACATCTTGATGAAATGACAGAGGACAATCATGCCCGTATATTGTGTGATTAAGTGAGCTTTATTATAATTTTTTTTTTTGGACGGTATAGTGAGCTTTATTATAATTGATTTGTGCACTGCTGCATTAATGAATAAGTAAACAGATCACATATTCAATCGTCTAAAGTTTAAAGTCACTCGCAATAAAGTTATTTGGAGATCTTTCTCTTCAATCTGAAGCCTACCCTTACAGCATCATTCAGCCATCCAGTACTTTATTACTATTTATTTGTTATTGTGTATCCAATCCGATATGCTCGTTCTTATATATTTGAATTTTTAAATGTACATGATTCATTAGTGTAATGGAGATTATTTTTACCCACCAATTTATTAGGACACTACTATTAAAGATTTTTGGGGCAAATAATATTTCAAGGGGCCTTGATGAAGACTTGTCTTCACATGTCGGAATTGCAAATAGAAGACTCAGCCAATGGACTCCTGTCTCAGGAATGAAGAAAAAGAAAGATGAAGACAAAAGACAGAGAATAAGAAAAGGTGACATAAAGTTAAGAAAAATAGTAAAAGTTATTTAAAGTTGATTTGAATAGTGACATGAACAGGGAAGCTCTTATTGTGTACATATGAAAGGATTTGGCTTACCCATTTTGACCTCGGTTTGCATGAAAAGGGGAGGCAAGCGAATGAAAACCTTCGAGGTTTCCACCTAAACTATGGGAGCATCTTTTTTTTGTGCTGAACTATGCGAGCATCTCACAGAATGACAGTATGTGCCCATGACTGATGGGCCTACATTTTTGTTACTGCTTATAAAATGGGCCTACTTCACACATAAATTATTAGGAGAATTTTATTAAAGAACCTAGGTAACAACTTAATTTGAGAGAAGGATCGAAAGATTCTAAAATTTTATTCAAGCCTTTTGGTGGAAATGAAATTAAATAGGGATGACAAAAGACTATATTAACCCTATCAATCAACTTAAAATTTAAAATCTATTCCAACAATTGGTTCAGGTGATGATTGACACCTAGGTGACTCTAGACTCAAAACACTGTTCATAGGAGAAAAACGGCTCAGATTGGTTAATGATCCATTGCATTTGGCTGCATGTGAACTTGGTAAGTTTTAGGAAAATTCTTTTATAATTATATAAGTTAGGTTAATCCTTTCTAACATAGTTATCTTATTTACATTTGCAAAGATTTGGGAAATTTTTTATAATTGTGTTAGATAGGCTTATTCCTTTCTAACGTAGTTATCACACTTACAATAGAAAAGTGTCTTAGAAAAATATTTTTATAACTATGTTAGCTAGGTTAACCCTCTCTAACATAATTATCTCATTCACTTTAAGAAATTTAGGTTTGAAATAACTATGTTAGCCAATTTCCTTTCCTAACATAATTATCGAGTTTTCAAATGGATTTTTGTAACAATGTTAGAAGTTTCCTTATTCTAAAATGGTTTTCCTTACAAGTTTTGAAATACCTTTTGAAACAATATGATTTGAGATATGAGAAAGTTTTTATAACCATGTGAGACATATTCTTTTCTAACATGGTTTAGTTTCTGAAATGAGTAAGTAACTTCTTATTATCCATGATAGGGTTATTAATAGAAATTAGAAAGTGTTTTTTCTATCATGGATATACATTTCTAGAATCTTAGTTGAAAGCTTTTATAACTATGATAGACTTTTGATAATCTAGCTGAATATTTTTCTATCATAATTATGTTTCCTGAAATGAGATAAATCTTTCTAACCACGATAGCCTTTTATATACTCCATCTGTTTCTTATTATAAGAGTCCGACAACCAAATTGTACTTTTTAAGAAAATGTTAAAAGTTCGTTAAAAGTTATATAAGTATGTCTGAAATAGAACTTTTTTCCAATATTACCTTTATTTAAAATTGGGCAATTAGGAGACATATAGAGAAATATGAGTATGAAAGAGAGTTGGGGTAAAATAGGAAAAATGCATTAAATGATGGGACAACCCAATGTAAGCTCTTATATTTTAGACCAAAACAATTCAAAATTCAAGCTTTTATAATAAAGACTAGAGGGAGTGATAATTCATTAATTCAACTAATTAAAGTTTGCATTTTTTTAGGCAAAATTAGTGGATTAAATGGTTTGAATTACATTATAGTTATAGTTTGATTAATTGGATGTACACTTAATTAGTGAAATTGAGAATTAAAAGTAGTTTTTATAAGATTGTTGCTTGAATTTCCAAAAATTACCCTTGCCTTGATTTCTCTCTCTCTCATCCTTCAGGGGCTGAATAAGGAAGCATTTTGACATGAACGGCAGATTGGGAATTGAAGAAAAGAGAGGAAAGAAGAACACGATGGAAGCAAAGAGGGATCTTCGTCATTTTAGGGCTAAAGGAAGTTGTTCTTGCCAGGGAAATCACGAAGCAAGAGGAGTTCACATGCCCTGCTAAGCGAATCTCTTACCAGCATAGGATAATCCCATAAAGCTCACCGTTTTGGCCAATGAAGAGATCTCAACCGTTGGATCCTACAAGCTCCAAATCAATGAGAATCTGACAAGTAAAGCAATATGTGTGCGCATTACCCCTTGATGCTGCAATAAAAATCTAATTTTTCCCTATAAATAGCAACACAATATTCAATGTGGTCCTAATTACTCCCTCCAGTTTTTTATATAGGATTAATTTAGGGATATGAGTTTGGTCCTAAATATAAGATATTTTTCTAATTTTTCTTAACTTCTCCCCTAATTATCCCTATTGATGCTCCTTAATAATTAACAAGTAAGAGATGGAAGATGAGAGTAAAGGTAGATGGTTATGGTGTTTTGGTAATATCATATGACTTTAACTAAGTAAAGGTAGATGATTAGTTATTTTGGTAATATCATTCGACTTTAACTAACATCTTTAATCTAATCAAATTAAGTAAATAAGTCTTATATTTAAGAAGGGGAGTATAAGATCAAGTTGAATATTTTAAAAAAAAATTAGGATATAAAATTAACTACATTAAAATACTTATGTTTATCATTTTTTCACAAATAATGGCTACTTTACTTATAAACTAACATATAATCTAATTACATGTAACATATGTTAAAATTAAGTGGTTAATTTGGCTTCTTTAATTTCCACAAAAAAAAAGAGTCAATTGGATGTAATTTTTTTTTTTTACTTTTCAATTGCTTGTTAACAATTACAGCAAATCAGAGTCTAAAATGCAGACTTTTTAATAATCATATGTTAAAAACCAATTGAAAAGTAAAAAAAATTACATCCAGTTGACTTTTTTTTTGGAAATTAAGGAAGCCAAGTGGACCACTTAATTTTAACATATCTTACATGTAGGGCTGAGCAACGGGCGGGTACGGGCGGCCCGTGGGTCTGCCTGTACCCGTACCCGTTTAACATAAACGGGTATGGGCATGCCCATACCCGTGACGGGCCTTAAATGGGCGGGCCCTAAACGGGCTCGCTGTATGCGGGCGGGCTAAACGGGCATTTGGGCGGCCCGTTTAATCTTTTCCTTAAAAAAAAAGACCCACATCATAAATAATAAACAACACACATAATTTATCATCTGCAACTTAATTCCTATATCAAACATTCAACATTCATAAACATTCATAATCCAACATTAATCAAACTTTAAAGTTCCAAGTCAAACTATTTGTAACATGATAGAATAATAATAATCCCAAAGTTGTAAGTTTCAACTTCTAACATTCAAAATTCAAAAACATTGTAAAGCATTCAATCATCAATCTATTTCAATGTCATCATCATTGCCTTCATCACATCCAGAAAGTGCCTAACATATAAGTGTAAGTGAAGGTTAAAAAAACAAAAATAAAAAGATTAAACTAAACGGGCTATAAACGGGTACGGGCATGCCCGTGCCCGTACCCGTTTATGTTAAACGGGTATGGGCATGCCCGTACCAGTGACGGGCTTTTAATGGGAGGGCCGTAAACGGGGAATTTGCGGGCGGGCCGGGCGGGTTACACGGGTATGGGCCAGCTTGCTCAGCCCTACTTACATGTAATTAGATTATATGTTAGTTTATAAGTAAAGTAACCAGTGTTTGTGAAAAAATGATAAACATAAGTATTTTAATGTAGTTAATTTTATATCCTAAATTTTTATTAAAAAAATTCAACTTGATCTTATACTCCCTGGGTCCTAAATATAAGACTTATTTGCCTAATTTGATTAGATTAAAGATGTTAGATAAGTTAGTTAAAGTCCTATAATATTACCAAAACAACCTAACCATATCTACCTTTACTCTCATCTTCCATTTGTTAGTTGTTAATTATTAAGGAGCATCAATAGGGATAATTTGGCGAGAAGTTAAGAAAAATTAGAAAAATGTCTTATATTTAGGACCAAACGCATCTCCCTAAATTAATCCTATATAAAGAACTGGAGGGATTAATTAGGACCACGTTGAATATTGTGTTGCTATTTATTGGGAAAAATTATATTTTTATTGCAGCATCAAGAGGTAACGCACACACATATTGCTTTACATGCACTACAAAAAAAAAGGTCTGTTTGTCACGGTTCTTTTGTCACAGTTTACAAAATCGTGACAAATGTATGCAATTTGTCACAGTTTTCATTTAAAACCGTGACAAAAATGGATAAAAAAAAAGTCGACATATTTGTCACGGTTGTTGGAATAAAACCGTGACAAATGTGGCGTGAAGCTTCCCGCCATATCGAGGGAAACACTTTGTCACGGTTTAGGAGTTTGAAACCGTGACAAAGTTTATTTTTAAAAAAAACATTTATTTTTTTAAAAAAAATTAAAATTATTTATCACAGTTCATGTGATAGAACCGTGACAAACATCACGTTTTGTCACAGTTCTCTTGTAGGAATCGTGACAAAACATGACCTTTGTCACGGTTCTTTTGAGGAACCGTGAAAAATTGTGACGTTTGTCACGGTTCTTTTTCAAGAACCTTGACAAAACATGATTTTTGTCACGGTTCCTACAAAAGAACCGTGGCAAAGTTCACGTTTTGTCACGGTTCATTTGAGGAACCGTGACAAAACGTGATGTTTGTCACGGTTCTATCTATAAACCGTGACAACTTATGTACGGAATTTGTAATCCGTACAAGGTTTGTCACGGTTTTTTTTAAAAAAACCGAAAAACGTGACAAAAGGCAGGTTGATTTTAGTATATAAACCCCCCCTTACTCATTTATTGACACTCATATCTTCCCTCCTCATCCCTTCTCTCCTCTCTCAGGTATATTCTGGTGCTCTTTTTCTTCCTTTGGTGTTTTAGTGTTTTATGTATATCATATGGTCTTTTTGTTTTATGAGCATTTAATTCAAATATTATATCTTGCAATATCTAATTATTGTTTAAATTGTTTTATTGCAGGTGTCTTTCAAATTTTGGTGAAGATAATAATTATTTTTGTAAGAATATTTAATTGTTATATACTTATATTTGATAACTTATAATTATAGACATTAAAATAAAGAATAAACAATAATAGATGAATTATTATGTAAAATTTTTAAAATTAAATCGGTCAAAATAAAAAAAAATTGTTTTTTTTAAAAACCACACTTTGTCACGGTTCTCATGGGACAACCGTGACAATTTGTCACGATTCTGATTTTAGAACCGTGATAAAATTGCCTCGTTTTGTCTGTATTTTGACCGAATTTTGTGACGGTTTTTAGATTTAAACCGTAACAAATAGCTCCTCTTGTCACGGATGATTTTGTCACGGTTAAAACCGTGACAAACGTCCTATTTCAACCGTGACTAATGTCCTATTTTCTTGTAGTGATGTCAGATTCTCATTGATTTGGAGCTTGTAGGATCCAACGATTGAGATCTCTTCATTGGCCAAAATGGTGAGCTTTATGGGATTATCCTATGCTGCTAAGAGATTCGCTTAGCAGGAGTGAAATTGAGAATTAAAAGTGGTCTTTATAAGATTGTTGCTTGAATTTCCAAAATTACCCTTGCCTTGATCTCTCTCTCTCTCTCTCTCTCTCTTATCCTTCAGGGGCTGAATAAGGAAGCATTTTGACATGAAGGTCAGATTGAGAATTGAAGAAAAGAGAGGAAAGAAAGCAGAACACGATGGAAGCAGAGAGTGATCTTTGTCATTTTAGGGCTGAAGGAAGGCGTGAATTCGGTTGAACTTTGGTGCCCACGTGGCAAAGATTCGGTTAGAAGAATTGAGGGGAAGAAGATTGTACAGGGAAGGAATGGAGACCAGGTTCATTGGAGACGAGAGGTATATAAATGAAATTGATTGAGAGTAAGGGTGTCCATCCGGTCCCAGTCTCGGTCCCGGCCTTCCGGGAAAAAAATCCTAGGACCAGGACCGGGACCGGGAAATAGGAAAGGCCCCAGGAATCCCCGTTCCGGTCCCTGGAACATATTTATAAAAAAAATTTGAGGTCTAGTCTTATTGAGTGGCCCACACACCTCCCCCAATTTCCCCAAAGCCCAAACCAAACCCTTCTCCTCAATCCTCACGACCTCACTGTTACTGCCTTCAGTCCTTAATTTCATCAGTCCTCACTTTTTCTATTTGGTACAACTTTCATTTTACTTTAATGACTACCCTAACTAATTATTAATTTATTAGGAGACAAAGTAGTTTAAAGTCCTATTATTTTTTCCCCCAAAATAAACTTTTTACCTACTGGCTCCTATATATATGTAGGAATGGAGTTAGTATTACTTTTTATGTCATAGTACATAAAAAAAATCACTTTTTTCAATCTATTCCTTTTTGCATGTTCTATTTACATTTAGTGCACTATTAAAGCCGAGAGAAGGTTAATCAATGAAGGGAGAAAATCATAATGAAGAGGTTTGCTCAGCTTTTAGGCACTTGTCTCTGTGCTCATGATCTATTAACGAGGGCTGATGTGGATATCGAACTAATTAGTGACATGATGTAAGTTGCTACACCAAATACAAAATAAAAGAGGTTTTTTTAAAAATGAAATGATGGAATAAAATGTATTTATTATCAACATAAAAATAAAATCATTATGCTGATAATAAATATACACAGTGAAAACATCATTTCCCCAAAGGCCCAAACAAACCCTTCTCCTCAGTCCTCACTACCATTGCCCACTGATGAAATTAGGCCCAATTTATTTTAAATCCAGTCACTCAAAATTGTCCCGGGAATTTTCGGGTCTTCCTGGGACCATTCCCGGTCCTGTCGGGACTAGGACCGAGAATGAAATTCATTCCCGGTCCCGGGTTTGGACACCCCTAACTGAGAGAGGAAGTCATTCGGAGTTGGAGAGATTCTCTTCTTCTCTTCAATTCTTTGAATCGAATTCATTCCCTTTGAGCCATTCTCTTCACTTCGCCTCATTGTTTTACAGCCATGCTATCGGTTTCATCAAATTGTTTTGTAGCTGATTATCAAGCAATGAGAGATTAAAGATTATGAGGTTTCCTTTGAGCCGAAGCTTCACCAGAGCCTACAGCTGATTTATGAGGGAGTTCATTTCCATTTTCCACTCATCTTATTCTCTGAATTTGATTCTTGTTGCATCTTATTCTAGAGGAAGAGTGAGCAAGTAGTTCTTGTTCATTTATATTGATTTTGTTTAGTGGAGAATGCTTTTATGCAAGTACTGATTTTGCTGAGTTGGAACCTCTAGACTGATTTTTTATAATTCAACTTTTTGAACTATAATCTAGTTGATTAGTTTCTTGAGTTGGATGATATATTCTAAGGTAGTAATCCATCAATATTTATATATTTTCTTCACATTTCATTTCTTTCATTCTCGGTTTGCAATCTTCTTCTCTCACAGAAAATATAAAAAATAGAGGTTAGATATAGGTAATTCACTTCACTGAAATTTGGTTTTAATTTGTCTAGCTTTACATTTTAATCTCACAATAAACCAATGTAATGAGGAAATGACCTAGGGTTAACTCACAGCACTGTAGGAGTTTAATTCTAGTTTCTGAGGCCTATACAACTAGGTTAATCAAGGAGTATTTTGTAACTCCTTTTTCTATCATAGTTAGTATAACTTTGGGTTTCAAAGTTAATTAGGGTTTAAACTTGGTTTTCAAAGCTATTATTTTACAATAAGTGATAGGGATCCGGTTTTTGCAAGCAATTTTTGGAAAAAGTTTTTAAATTATTCTTAAAGTGGAGCAAATACTTACCTCTGCTTATCATCCCAAAGTGATGGGCAGACAGATGTATTAACCACAATGTATGTGTTGGGAATCTCAGAGTGGAATCAGTGGTTATCCTTCGGTGAATGGTGGTACAACACTAATTTCCACAATGCCACCAAAGCAACGCCATATGAATTATTGTATGGTAAAAACCACCAATATATTCTCCCTAGTTGCTTAGAACAATAACTGTAGAGTTGGTTGATAGGAGTTTTGAAGTTAGAGAAAGGATGATTGTTATTTTGAAGCATTGTTTGCACTAGGTAACGAATACAATGAAACAGAAAGTTGACTTAAAGAGGTTTGCCCGTGAATTTGAAGTGGGGCAAAAGGTCTTTTTGAAGTTGCGGCTGTATCGACGAATTTCTACTGCTAGTAGGAGCTCCTAAAAGTTGGCTACACGGTTGTTTGGACCTTATAAAGTGCTTGAGAGGGTAGGGCCAGTAGCATATAAGTTGGGGACGCCCCTTGATACCAGAACACATTCAACCTTTCATGTTTCCATGCTGAAACTATGTCTAGGCACGAGTGTTAAGTAGAGGCGTCCTCCTCTAGATGGGCCTATAGTGCCTACAACATTATATCATGAAAGAATCTTAAATCAGAGAGTTGGCAAGAAGAGGAGACTCATCACTGAAGTGTTTGTCCACTAGAAAGATTTCCCTGATGAAAAGGCTTCTTAGGTGTCCCTTTTCAATCTACAAAAGCAATTTCCTGAGTTTCAGATTCAGAACCCTTGAGGACAAGGGTTATTTCAAGTGGGGCATAGTTATGGAATAATAATATCAGTTAGTTGGGCCTCACGTAGTCTCCCGTGTCACTTAATGAAAGGGGAAATACAAATATTTCCTTGTTACGGTTGTAAACTTGCTTTTAACTAAATTGTGACTAAGATACAAAAATCACCCCCTCTCTAGTTGCAGGTATAACATGGCCTTGAATGTTACTTCACCCTATTATTATAAGAAAATTCAAACCACGCCTTGGAACATAATTGCATGGAAGTTTTCTTGAAAAGATTGCAGGTTTAATCTTGCGGATACCCTAAGGTCTTTGGAGCTGCCCTTATAATTCACAAAAAGAAAAAAAACAAGGTACACTCCAAACGTGAGGATGCATAGCACTATCTATTACTCTATCCGGTCCAAAATATAAGATCACTTTTAACTTTTTTTGTGAAAATTAAAGAAGCCAAATAGACCACTTAATTTTAACGCATCTTACATGTAATTGTATTGTACGATAGTTTATAAGGTAAATTACTTTTGAAGAAAAAGGGATAAGTACAAACATTTTTAAGTGATTAATTTTACATCCTTGATTTCTCCAAAAAAAGTCAAATTGATCTCATAATTAGAACTTGAGGTAGTATGTAGCAATAGAATAACAGGAGAAAAGAAAGACAGATAAATAAACTACGGAAACCATAAAAATAAAGTTTGAATGAATGTCATACAACTCTTACCACATACAACCAGAACAAATTGCCAAAAATTAAGCATATTGCATCCTTAAGTACTCGTCATCTAATCTAATGGTGATTTAATGCTGTGCCTAAACTGTATGAAAGGGGAAGCCAGTTTGATGCAAACGAGACAAATTAGTATTGTCAATAGATACAGACTACAAATTACAGTTACATCAGAGCATAGATTACGGATACAGCTACGCCAAGTGCTAAGGTTAGTGAATGAACAAGGGGAAAGGTTTATCATAAGAGACGATATTAGTGGCAGAGAGATAACTGGTGGGGAGAATAGCTCATGAAGAAATATAGATCACCAATGGCTCAACAAGCCTGTCTTCGTATCATTAGCAACTCATGGGCATTTTCTTTGAATGTAAGATGCTCCATGCTCTTCATACCTATCAATCACACAAAAAGTGTTGGTACTGAAAAATTCTCTGGAAACATTTGGAAGCCTAAGCCCTATATATATATATATATATATATATATCAAAGTTGAATAAAATATAGCACTGATTATCAGTTTAATTGCAGTTTAATTAATAAACCTTCCCCTCTTAATTAAACCAATAAAAAAGGATCCAAAGTGTATTGAAGTTAATTAGTAAATAACCATATAACTAATTCAGTGGGAAGATTTAAAGGCCAAACTTGACGGTTGGTCTTCTGATTTTTGGTTAAAGGTTCACAGTTTTCTTTTTAATCAAGTCCCTATTAGTATATATTGTTTTGGGCGTTTGTATAAAATAGAAAAACAGAAATTTCTTTAACATATTTTGAAATTTAAACAATACTAAAAGATTTTAAATTTCTTGCACAAGCTTTCACAAATCACAAGTACATATAACTGATACTTACTCAGACTTGGAGAACCACATTTGCTGGAAGGAGCCAAGAGAAGCCAATATGCTTCCACCTATCCAAACACTGCACAGTTCACATCCATTAGCACGAGGACACACTTCTAAAGGCATAACCATATAAAATCCTGAGTTTGCTCTCCTAGTTATCAAACAACTTGGATATAAATCATACAGCAGCTGTGGCCAATGTATATATCACATAAACAAGGTAAAACAATTACCTTGTTATACAAACTGTATTACATAGGGCTTAATCCTACAACAGATATAATATAAATCTGTGAACTTACCTAAATTATCCTACATTCCAGGCTCATTAATTCATAAAGATGAAACCAGAAAACCGAAAAGATACAAAAGCCCCAATAATCTTTACATAATCAAGTCTTCAGATCCACCTCACAAGCAGTGTTAATTCAGTTTAATTTCTCCGCAGAATTATCCGACGTACTAAGTTCATTAAGTCATACAAAAGTCGAAAGGTTGCACTTACAGCAAGATTAGAAATCAAACGGTGCTTCGCTACAAGCAAGCATAGCCACTTCAAATGACTAGTTCAATTCAAATGGGCACATGTCAACTTAAATGTTAGAACTGGAAAATCAATTCGTGGTTTCCTTAATTGGATCTGGCATGTTCTTATCCTTAATTGCTCTAGGAATAACACCAAAAAGCATTAATCTCACCGATTTTATATTAGCATTCATGAAATTGTTGAATGAATACATCATTACATAATTTTCTTTTGCCCAATATTTGGTATGTTCTTATCCTTAATTGCTTCTAGGAATAACAACAAAAAGCATTAATCTCACCGATTTTCATTAGCATTCATGAAATTGTTGAATGAATACATCATTACATAATTTTCTTTTGCCCGATAGATGTTAACATTTATTTAAAAAAAATAAAATAAAACAACCCAAAATAAGTTGTAGTGTCAAAGGTACTATAACAGAAATTGCATCATCAATGACCAAGAGCCTTTTTTTTTAGGGTGAAAGTGTGAAAAATACCTATGGTAAATTGGCAAATAAGCATCAGATACCATAACAAAACCTCAAGTGCAGAAATACACATCATAATTTAAAATGGTGCAAACTTGTTTTTTCCGTTAAAATGAGTAAACGCCGTTAACTCATTTTGTGTGACCTACAATTCAACTTAACCGGCGTTAACTCATGTTAACGGAAAAAACAATTTTGCACCGTTTCAAATTTAATATTGACGGAGATTTATCCCACCTGAACCTCCTTTCAGTTGCATTTCCACTGGCCAGCACTTTTACTCTGGCAGCTTGCGGGGATTCCTGCATTAGAATCATAATATTCAGTCTCATCATGTAAACTAATCTCTAAAATTAAAGTGAGGAAAATACCATCACACAAAATGAAAAAGTTTAATTAGCCCTTATGTATTTATTACTACCAAAACACACAAATCCATGAGCACGGGCTGTAATTCTCAAATTCAACAGGGCTTTTTCTGGTGTTTTTTTTTTTTTTTTGGATGGGCTAACAGTAGTATCTTCCTTCCACAAATAAAAAATCAATAATATTTGGGTTAATACAATTTTTAATTTCTCAAGTTTTTACCCAATTTCGGTTTTGGTCCCTCAAGTTTTAATCCAGAGATTATGGTCCCTCAAGTTTCATTTTTCCTTTAACAGTTGTCCTTATAAGTTAATAAAAACTTGCACCATTTTACCCCTGAAAGGACCAAAACCTCTTTTTCAAAACTTGAGGGACCAAAAACAAAATCAAGGCAAACTTTAGGTACCAAAAGTTCTATCAACCCTTAATATTTATATTTATACATGTTCCCATACTAATTTATAAATAATGCTACCAATCTACCCAAATCAGACCAATAGTCAGTTTTAGGCACACGAACATTATAGTTCAAGTCAAATCACATGCATGCTGTGATTTCCAAACTGTGAAGTTGAGAGTAGGAATAAAAGTCTAAGCTGGGACATAGAAGTGGGAACAAAAGGGGCTGTGCGTGCTTTTTCTAGATGTGCAAGAATCTACTCAGCAAGGGGGTCAGCCATGGCCTAGATCTTTTGTGGTTACTCATGTCTAATCCAGGAGATTGTTTTGAATATCTTGCCCAACATTAAGTTCAATAAATTTGGAAAGAGGCATTATTTGTTGACAAATATAATATCATGGGAATCTTCCATTAATGATGCTTTCATCTGCATTCTGAACCGATCCCTGCCAGTTGGCTTCAAAACTACTTTAAGATTGAAAAAAATAAAGTAAATCGCAACCAAAAGTCGAGAGCCTCAACAATTGTGTCTAGTAAGTTGCCAATATATTGGCAATCATTCACAACTGTGTGCACTAACACACCTGTATGTAGATTGCTTGGATCGGTCTCATTGACATCCACAAACTACTATAAACTAAACCAACATTACTTATCCAGCCTCTAAGCAATAAACCATAAAGCCACCGTGCTCATTCTCATTATCAATGAGCCACTAAATACCCACAAGTGGATGAGAAAATAATGTAGATACCATGCATTACAGATAGGGACTTTTTAGCATTAGCTACCAGAATCCCTTCAGCAATGATGCTTCACTTTCACTACCCAATCCAGGTTAAGGAGCTGACTGGGAAGCTTGATTAGGGAAAGACAAAAGAACTGCCTCTCCAATCAATACTCAAGAATCCTTGTCTTAACTAACATTCCCTGAAACTCATTGTTTTGGTTGGTTTCTTCTAAATCAAAAGCATACACTTCAACTAGTTAATCGTTTATCAATTGGAGCTGAGCTTAATGAAAACGAAAAACTAATAAACGAAAAACTAATGATGCAAGTAGTAACTCTTTTAAGAAAACTAATCATACCAAACAACCTGTTCTAAAATAATTTTGTTTTAAAAACCATTTATGATCCTGAAAAGTTTCTTGAAACACCTCAAAAAGAACACAACCATGAATACTATGAACTAGAAGATTTAAAGGTAAGAAGTATGCAACGAGTTGTAAAACAAGATTTCTAATTGTTGCATCAGAGCTTCATCTTAAAGGGAAAAAAGCCCATTAAAATATTTAAAAAATAATAATTAAGATGAAAATTGACAAGAGTATATAAATGTGAAATCAGCCTGCTAAAAAACATTCACCTCTAATAAGTCTTTCTCAAGGCGTTCCTTCAATTGTTGCATTGAAGCTGTACCACCAGCAAGCTGCATGACAAAATATTTAATCTTAAACCTTAAACTAAAAGACAAGGGATCCAACCCCAAACATATCAAAGAGCACCAAAGCATAGTTGGCAATGGTAATTGCAATATGGGCTCATGGGCATCACCATGTGTGACAAAAAATAAGAATTGGGAAAATTTGATAAATAAGAGATGAGTAAACATGTACCAACATATCACCAAAATAATAATGTGGTTTAGAAAATATGTGCTGGACATCACTCTGTCCCATTTACATTTTGCAGAACCACAAGGGTTGCAAGGCACAAAACTCCGGCACTATGTCGCATGTGACACATCAATAATACACCAAAGATTCATCTGCTAAGCTACTTTTATTTATAAACCAAGCAAAGATGCAGGAACATGCCATTGTACAAATAATACAAAATCTCACCAGTATGCTACTAAATAATTCTCTTCGGATGTCCACGTCACACTTATTAATACTCTCTATAACCTGCACATAAATCAAGACAAGGAAACCATGAGAAAAAGGGGGGGGGGGGGGGAAACGAAGCCAAAGGGCATGCACTTTAAATATTCTATTACCATATGAGGCAGACCTCGAACTGAAGAAGCAATCTCTACAGAACTCTCCATGCCAGGAATAGTCTGTGATTTGGAAAGAAACTAAGTGCACATAATAACAGACAGTAAATGTGGCACTAACTGTGAAGATAACTATATACGCATTGAACACCACATATAAAACACATAGTTGACGCATAACTAAATTTTGGAATGGGAGGAGTGCTGCCACTTATCCAAGCCCATGTCGAAAACCTTTCCCTTTCAAATTAGAAAATCTTACATGGGCAAAAAAAAAATGAAGTAACTTAAATTTTAGATTCAGCTTCAAATCAAGGGTAGTAGAAACAGGAAACTAAGCAGCCTGCATATGTTACATGAAGCAGTTAAATATGTCATTGCATACCCCAAAAGAAGTAACAAGATGAAAAACACCGGCATCAGAGTTACAAAGACAGGTAATAGAATGTGCGCAACTATGATATAAGGATATTAACATTTTATAAATATTAAAACTTTGGCATAAAATTTTTTGCAGCAAAGGCCAAGCAAAAGAACAATGAACATCAACAATCAATTATCTACTTCATTAAAAGGTAAGCAAAAATCATTTGAGGATACTGAAGGAAAGCATTTGATGTTATTTATGCCAATTGGGAAATCAAAATTCCATTTCTTTTATAGTTACTGACAGCATTATGGATGTTTTTAACTAAACAAAGGGTTAAGGTGCACCAAGACCCCTGAAGTATTTTCCCACAAGGGGCTTTTGGGTAATTTACACATAAAAATTATGTTTAAAATTTTTTTAAAAAAAATAGTTGTTTTTATAATAAAATTTTATGTTTAAAATGTTTGAGATGTTGTTTTCGTTTTTCTAAAATTATATATTTAATCATAGAAATGGTATGGGGATGAAGTAAATATGATAAAATAATAACATTAATAAATTTTATAATATGATAAAATAGCTCAATATATAAATAAATTTTAGTGACTTAAATCATTTTTAAAAGAGTTTGTAAACACACAAAAGTGGAAGAAGCGTAAATTGGGATGATCATTTATGAGAGTCATAATGGTGACTCTAGTAGTCATTGAAAAATACAAAAATCTGGAAAAAGGTAGCTTTTTCCCAAACCATGTTTGGACCCCAAAACCATGGTTTCAGAGAAAAAAGTGCTTCTGCAGGATTTTAGCCTGCTTGGCTGCCTTATAGTAAAACCATGGTTTGGGACTAACAGTTCTTTTTTAGAGTTAGCCAAACAGGCTCTTAGTGTCCTAAAGTTATTTATGGTGTGATTTCACCCCTTAAGTTACTTAAATGGGGAAATTTCACCCAGATGTAACAAAAAGTTCTCTTCGACCATTAACTAGCTAAGTAAGCAAGACACTTGACCAATCAAATCAAAGGTAGCATGGTACAAGGCAGATGAACTGGCATTTTTAACCTGAATATTTTTTATTTAATTGAAGGAAAGCCTTCTTTATCTCAGAAGGCATTAAAAAGAAAGGAAAGAACAATCAGAGGGAGGGAGAGCTGTATCTCAGAGTCTAGAATGGCCCAGATCCGATCTGGTTCATTGAAACTGTTGAACCATTTCAGAATAAATCTAAGGTTTTTTGGAAACGATTTTGGCAACAGAAGGCACGCTTCAATATTTAAAGATGATGGCGGCACAATAAGATCATATTCATCAATCAGATTCGCCAGATACTCATCGGAGCTTATGGACACCAGAGCATCAAGATCTTCGATAGGCAATTGACAGTGACTTCATCAACAGCTCTATTACACAATGGATCAACAATGGCAACAAGATTAAGAGTTCACTCTAAATATTACTCCAAACAGATCAATCCCTTTCATGGAGCTCTGGCTTCATGAAATTGAGATCGACTGTTTCATAATCTTTGATGTTATTGTAGAATATTAGATTGGAGAATCAATCGGAACAATGGGAGCTGCCTTTTTTTAATTCCTTCGTTTCTTTTTATTCCCTTCACTTGTTCCCTTTTTTTGTTAAAATGCCTTCTAAGATAAAGAAGGCTTTTATTCAACCCAAAAAAATTCATTTAAAAATGCCACCTCATCTACCTAGACCTCAAATTAATGGCCAAAGATAACTTTCTGTTGCATTTATATGAAACTGCAATATTTAAATAAATAACTTCAGGGGTGAAACTGCACCACAAACAACTTTAGGACACTGAGTGCACCCTAAGAAAATGATTTGGGTGCTAAAGGCACCTTAACCCTAAGCAAATTCCTCCTAACCTTTTCCACTTCATTTCATATGCCTCTTTATAGCCTACTAATATCAGGGTTGGCATATTACACTGCCAATTCCAATAGGAAGCCACAATATTGAGGGTATGTTTTTGTACATTAACGATGGTTCATAAAATTGAGTGGGCATAGATTTGCAAGATAATTTGGAATTACACGGATGCAAGATTTTAATAGAGTCAACTTTGCTATAAAAAAAAAAAGAAAAAAAAACCTAGAATAGGAAACCAAAGCAGAAGCAAGCAAAAGGAAAAGATTCTTCTCAAGTGGTCAGGGAATAGACTTCAAACTTGTTACCATTTGAGATAGTAGCAGACCTAGCATACTTTACTAGTATTTTATAACTGTTCTTTGTATCAGGTTATTTTGGGTCCTGTCCACACCACCTTGTCTGACTATTTAGCATTTGGTTTGCTGGGAGAGAAGGCAAGTCTGATATGGTAGAGAGTGAATAGTGAGGAGAGTGCCAGCCTCTCAAATGCTAGGTCTTTTATTTCAGCTGTGATTGTTGCTAGTATTTTCCAGATTGTAACTTCCGCTCATTGAGAATGAAGCGTTTCCTTATTATCAATCAGAATCAGTTTCTTCTTAAATGTTTTTCTGGTTCCAATCAGATTTGAATATCTAGGCCATAACCCAAGGTCTGGGCCTCGCATTCAACAGCCACTTTGGCATATTTATGTGGCTAATATGAAGTTCTAAGGAGCTGACACAAGATCTCAACATTGGTCAGTCATACCTAAATCCAATTCATTCAGACAAAATAGATTATTCAACCAACTGATTAAAATTTAGCTTTTACCTACACCCAAAGTATATCAATAATGCATTACACCAGATGAATGAAAATGTGTGGATGCAGGCTACAGACCTTAACCAGGGATGGATTAAAAAGAACATCTGGAATCTTGAATCTATCAGCTCCAATTTCAATTGTCCTGCGTAATGACAGGTTATTACAATCAAAACAACAGATGAAAAAGGCCATAAACCAGAAGAAGAAAAGACGTAGTGAAGCAACAGATATCATTGCAAATACACACACAGCAAAGAGACTAAAATATGCACATCAAACATTAGCATAAATATTCAGTTGTCATCATTATTCCTGAGAAAAATTAACTTGGACTCACTGGCCATCAGGAAGTTCATAAGGAGTCATCGGAATGTTTGAGTAAGAACTCTCTGCCACAGAAAATAAAAACGAATGTCAATTACAAGATTAATTTCGATCATCTCATCAAAGATAGCCATGAAGAATTAACTGAAAAGGAATTTATGTTCTGTCAAGGCAGAGGAATGTCATTTGTCTTAATGGAGAAAGCAGTGAAATTCCATTAAATATGATCTATCAATGTGAATCATTACGAAGAAGTAAATAAAATCACAATGCATGTTTAAAAAACTCTTGTTTACATTGCAAAAAATTAATTAATTAAAAAGTCTTGTTTTTAAAAAGTTTTGTTTTCAGATTTATCTATATATTTATAAATGTATAAAAAGTTAAAGCTAATGCTATGATTTGTAAGACAGTTATTTATGCATATCTCATAAAAATAAATGAACACACTGCAAAAAATTATTAGAACTCAAAGATGATATGAAAGGAACAGGCACACCGACCATCATAAGGAGCATCAGGAGCTCGGCACACACATTCCTTGATATCACTAGCAATCACCCTCTGTTGCAAGTGGCAAAATAAAGTCAGCAAATGTACTGGGAAAAATTAAAGAAAAATTCTTTGGTTATCCACAGACCTGGGAGTAAAGTTTGTAGCTTTCAGTTGTATTGGGAAAATCAACATCTACAGTCTGTAAGCAAAAGATTAATTATTCCATAACGTAGTAAATTGTGTAACAATAATAAATATTACAAATCATTTAGGGGTTAGTTAGAATATATCCGTTAGAAGTGTACCCAGTAGTTTACATCATTAAACCCAATAAATAGATAGCCCATTCAATTGTAATCAGATTGAGACTGGTTAGGCATAATGTGATGGCTTAGTCCATTTTCATTTCTCTCGCTCATCTCTCTTTCCCTTTGTCTCTCTTCTTCCTCTCTCCCCCTCTTGTCTTCTGTCCTCTGTCTCTTCTTCATTTCCCCTTTCTGGTTCTCTAATCCGTCTGTTTCTCATACTTCCCACTCTATTTCTTCTCTACCATCTACATATTTCTGGTTAGAATTACAATTACTTGTCAAAATATAACAGCAATATATTATTCTATATTACACTTATGGAGTTGAATGATACAAAAGTTCAAAATAAAAAATGCCAAATATGAAGTTTGGCACCGTAGCCCTCAAGGCATTAATGAACCTAGATTTTGATATCCTGTGCTGCCAAAATTTAAATACTGGGGAACGCATAGAAAAGAAAACCATAATGCTTTGTTTCTAGAGATAAACAAGTTACGCTACTCACAAGTAAATAAAATGCAATCTTGTTATACCTGAAACTCTCCAGACCGGATTTCCTTTCTCTTAAAGGAATACCGGGGTCTTATCTGAGATAACACAGTAAAAAAGAAGAATGTATATCAATAGACAAATAAATATAGCAACTTTATATGGACAATGGAACAGGGGAAAAATCCAATGTTTGCCACTCACCACAATGCCTTTACTTTCCAAACTTTTCATCAAGCAATCTGTAAGGAACTCTCCCCCAATAGGAGAAGTTGCAACTGCCTGTTGTAGAAAATAATACATGATACAATGGAAAAGTAACATATGCCCCCAAGAAAGAGAATGAAAGTCAAGATGCATGAATAGTGTATTTGAAGAAATATTAGCAAACAAATAAATGGGATTTCCTTAATATTGAAAAAATTCAATTTCTTTTTCAAAATAACAAGAGAATACATATAGAATGACCAACTGATTCTGGCTCAAGACCAAATCAGGAATTCAAAGTCTAAAAACAGAAAAACAATACAATTAACCAACTTTAACACTGAAGTAGAATTTGCATCAAAGCTACCACATATATGCAGAGCGCAGACTACCTAACTTTTACAAATCATCAAAGTATTAACTTCATACCAATCAAATCTCGTGTTTAATATACTAAAATTTTATCAATGAAAACTATATTATTAGAAACCCTTTTATACATTTAGGTTATTTCCTCAGATATAATGACTTAAATGCTGTTTTGTGTCATAACAAAAAATATTAACTTCTACTTCAGATATAAATATTAATACAACATTCATTCATATATTTATAACCTACTTCAATAATTAACTTCTACTCAGTGGTCAAGCCAAAATATAGTGTGTTAGGATAGACATGAAAAAGCACTTTTGGCCTTCAAAACCATGGTTTGAAAGATGCCAAATAGCTGAAAAGTTTAGAGAAGTACTTTCACTTTGAAAACCATGGTTCAGGTGTGGAAACCATGGTTTTACACAAGCTAATTTTTTCTGCATTTTGTGATTGAAAACCATGGTTTGAGATTTTCCCTAAGTTTTTCCCACTAAAATGAACAATTATTATGAAACTTTGACATGGAATTTTCACTTTTCTAAAAAGATATTCAATCTGATATTTTATACATGTTAAATATTATTAATTATTTCTTAAGAATATATAAATAATAAGTTGATCTTACATACGTATAAATACTATTTATTTTAGTAATTTGCACATGGAAAGTTATATCATTTATTCATTTAATACTTTCAACAAAAAATATAAATTTAAATTTTGTCTTAATGTAATTATTACATTAACTTATATCCTTTTTAGTAATTTGCACATGGAAAGTGATCCTGAAAATAACCATCTAGACATTTGCATTTGATCAAAATCACTTTTTTGACGTAATGTACTCTTTAAAATCACTTCTATCACTTTAATTTCTTGCAGAAGTTGTTCTCCAAAAGTTAATCTAAACAAACCCTTAAAGATTGGTTATTCTTGCATATAAATAAAATTAACAGTAAAATCACGACTGAGAAACAATTTAGATAATGAGCAATACCTTTTGAAGAACATAACCATCATGGACAGGCGCAATAGTTGTTGATCCTCCACCTCTGAGTGATTAACATATTGAGGAAAAACTACTAATCAACGATAATTCCAGCATTATATTGCATTATCTTAGAGAAAATAACATAAAATGGCATGCATGCTCCTTGGAAGATACCCAATTCCCCAAGTTAGTGCACCACTTAATGGGATTCACATGATTCATTTAGACATAAAATCATTCATCCAGCTAAAAGTAGAAATCAGACATTTATGGAAAAAAATAAAAAAATTTCACTTAATGGTTGAGCGTGCGCGAGCGCACATACATATATATTGGAATTTAACAACGCAAGAACAGAGATCCACTTAGAGGGCAGTTATGTCAATCAACACATCTCCAAAGAACAATATCCAAACTACCGGCCATACATGTGACAAGCCTTACCCATCAACAACTAATGCTGTGGCACGCCCTGATGCAAAAGATGTAAGAACCTGGTGTTAAACATTAAACCACCATCAATCAATTCCTTAAAATCGTCAATCATGTCAAATATGAAGTTAGAAATAAATTTCCTCTGATTATTCCTGTTTTGCACAATAGTTGTTATGCTTCAGCAATGAGGTTTAGAGAAGGGAAAAGCTGTTCACTTACAGCATTCTTGGCCAAAAACAAAGCAGGTACTTTGTACTTTTCAAACATTAGTTCTGCCGTCCTGCAAGATACAGAACAGACTAAACTGTAAATGAAGATAAGCCAAACTGAAAATACTAACAAGAAATAATCTGGTTGAATTACACATAAAACTAAATCAAAATATACAAGGCTAGAATACCTTTCCCTCTGTTGTTGAGTGTTAGAAGAAGGTTCTGCAAGTAGCATGGGATGCTCTTTAGGATCGATCAACAGGCATTCCCTAAAAGTATCATGACCAGTCACAAGTTCAGCAATTATAAGGCATAAAAGAGATAAAATGACATCTGCAAACTCACAAGGCACAAGGCAACAACAACAAGAAAACAGCAGGGGAAGGATGGAACCATTCAGACATCATCACACAGAGAACATACACTAGCGCTGCAAATTTTAAAACCAATAATCACCACAACAACAAGAAGAAAATCATTAGAAACCTGAATGCATGGTCCCATATGCTATCAACAATGTCCCAGTCAGCAACAATTCCATCTTTCAACGGTGACAGCACCTGATGGTGAGACACAAATATACGAATCACTAGAAAATACCAGAATGGCGTCTACTAAAAATAGGAGATTACGAAGGATTACCTCCATATGGTCTCGACGGTATCCCAAGGACTGTGATCCCACATACAATTTGCGCTTCCCTTTGGTTTTATCGGAATCGGAATTTCTGTTTTTTGAATCCGCAGAAGAAGCAGAGTTCTTTTCAGCATTATCAGGTTCATCAACGTCCATCTGATCAATTGCTCCAACAACCTAAATAAACACAAATAGGGGAAACCTGAAAGACATTATATAGTGCATCATCTTAAAAATACCAATTGAATTTCAATGTCCACTGATAAACTTTAAATCATACACATTGTCTTCTGCCAAGAAGTAAAACCATATCATTACTAACAATGTCAGGGCTCGGTAAAGTACAAGAGAGACCTCCATAGCAATAATCAGTAAAATAAAAATAAAAACACTCGAAAAAAACTGTAAAAACCTAACATTTCAGCGAAACAGAAACCACATTTAAAAAAGGAAAACATGAAAAAAAAAAAAAAAAGCAAAGTGAGGAACTAGGCAATCAATACATACGGAGGGAAACACAGCCTTGGGAGCATCTTCACCAGCGTAACCAGCTTTGCAAGTGTGGGAACCCAAGTCAACCACAATTGCGGATACTTCATCTGTAAATTCCCAAAAAACGAAAACCACAATGCGCGATGAGGGGAAAAAAAAAAAAAAAAACTCATAAATAAGTAGCAGAAAGAATTAAGTAATAAAAAACATTGCACTCACCACCACCATACATGACTGAAGCTTTTTTTGTTGTTCCAAAAGAGACAATTAGGGTTTTAAAAGGGTTTTAACTATTCCCTTCAAATTTTACTAGGGTTTTATAAATACTGAGATTCAAGCGAGAAGAAAGCTCGGATGCTAACAACCACCGTTAATGACTTTCCGGCCGCGGTTCCGGCGAGTTTGACGGTGGTGACGGTACAAGGAGAGGTGGCGGAAGCTAGCTGCCGTATTGAATTGATTGTTCAGTGAAGAATGGTATAGCGAACAGAACAAGCTTTGGGCTCCAATGTCGTGGGCTTCTTCTTTCTCTCAAATGTTCTCAGGTGTCTTTCCTTGTTTTCTTTTCACGGACTCGAACATTCATTGGTCTTCAAAAAATTTGAGGGGAGGGGATTTTTTTCACATGAATTTAACAAATATTAGATATTAGATATTAGATAGATTGATGATTAGATAGATACAGAATTGGTGTTCAAAGTTCTTAATTTGTATATCTCACTTCTTTGTCTTACATATCATATTTCTTAAAATTTTATAATCTCGTTTCTTCAAATTTTTAAAGTTCAAATCACAGAAATTTTTCATCCCTCCCTTACCCTTCTCTTTCAATCTCTCTTTAATTGAAAACAAAACAAAGCTTTGTCTATCTTATTACATTGCCTTACATAGAGAGGGCATCCCTGCCTTTCTTTGTATTCTTTCCTTGAATCTGTAGGCAGGAATTCATTGGTTGATCCTTCTATTGGAAATTCCTTATTTGTTCATATGATCTTTATCACAACAACAACAATAACAAAGCCTTATCCCACTAAATGGGGTCGGCTACATGGATCACACGGCGTCATTGTGCTCTATCAAAAGCCATGTTTCAGGTTAAATTATTGACCAAAAGATCTCGTTGGATAACTTCGTTCAATGTTCTCTTCGATCTCCCTCTCCCTCTTTTAAGAGAGCTCCATACTATTTGATCAACTCTCCTTACCGGCGCATCTACTTGTCTTCTTTGAACATATCCAAACCACCTCAAATGACTTTCTACCATTTTCTCCACAATCGATGCTACCCCAACTTTTCTTCAGATATGATCATTGTGGATCCTATCTTTTATCGTATAACCACACATCCATCTCAACATCCTCATCTTTGCTACCCCCATTTTGCGTTCATGTTGTCCCTTTAGAGCCCAACATTCACTACCATATAACATAGCTGGTTTAATGGTTGTCTGATAAAACTTCCCTTTTACCTTGTCTTGTACTTTACGATCACATATAACCCATGTAACTTTTCTCCATTTACACCACCCCGCTTGAATTCTATTATTTACATCGCCATCAATTTCACAATCTTTTTGTAAAACTGATCCCAAATATTTAAACTTATCCACCTGTGGTATAACCTGGTCTCCCAATTTAACTTCTATGTCCCCATGGGTTTGTCTATTACTAAAACAACAGTGCATATATTCTGTCTTTCCCCTGCTTAGTCGAAAACCTTTTACCTCTAGGGTCCTTCTCTATAACTCTAGTTTCCAAGTAACTTCTTCTCTTGAGTCACCTATGAGGACTATATCATCTGCGAAAAGCATGCACTTAGGAATTTCTTCTTGGATATTTGAAGTAAGGACGTCAAAAACTAGATTGAACAAATATAGGCTCAATGCCGAACCTTAATGTAATCCAATTTTTATTGGAAAGTCATTTGTGTCTCCTTCAGATGTTCTAACACTAGTCATTACCCCCTTATACGTATCTTGAATGACTTTGATATACCCAACCCAAACCTCTTTCTTTTCCAAAGCTTTTCAAAGTATTTCTCTTGGGACATGATCATAAGCTTTTTTTCCAAATCGATAAATACCATATAAAGATCATTTCTTTTGCTTTGATACATTTCCATTAAACCCCTTAATAGATAAATTGCTTCTGTAGTTGACCTACTTAGCATGAAACCCAATTGATTCTCCGATATACAAGTCTCACGTCTTAACCTATGTTCAATCACTTTTTCCCACAATTTTATTGTATGGCTCATAAGTTTAATTCCTCTATAATTTGCACAATTTTGAATGTCTCCCTTATTCTTATAAATACGAACTAAAGTACTCTGCCTCCAATCATCAGGCATTTTCTTGGACCTTAGAATCTCATTAAATAACTTAGTAAGCCACAACACACCCTTTTCTCCCAAGCATTTCTAAACTTCAATAGGAATGCAATCAGGTCGAACAGCTTTGCCATTTGCCATTACTAAATTTTCAAAATATTTCTTCTTTGCACTTTTTTCATCACAATATTTGTAACATTCTAAATTTTAATCTAAACATGAATTGGTGTAATACCCAAAAATTTGGAAAATAAGCAGTAAGGAGTTATTTAAATTTTTGAGGTGTCACTTAAAAATTACAAAGTCTTATAAATAAATTTGCAAATTTCAAAATATTTTTAGGATTTTAAGGTTTGTTTCCATTATAAATTGAAAATAAATAATTAGGTATTTATTTTTAATTTTAGAACTTTATGAAAATTATTTGGAGGCTAAAAGAACATTTTAGTGAAAGAGAAACCCCAGTTTTAATTAAGAATTTATTTTTAGAAATTTGTTTAGAAGAGGATCTAAATTGGAAATAAATAAAAGAAGATTATTCTTAGAAATGTAAAATTAAAAAATATAAAATTTGTTCATACAAATGCCCTTTTTACCCTAGATAAGAAAATATATTGAGTGTTAGGTTGAAGGGAAATATGGTCATTTTACCCTTAAAACCCTAATTTTCCTTCCCCCTTCTTGTAAAACCTTACTCTAGGGACAATCTTTAGAGCCCTTTAATTGAGTTTGAACCACTAAAGCTATTAGAAATCCCAAGAATGCCAAAAACTTAAAACTTTTCTTAAATATCTTACTTGAGCTTCTAACTTGAAAATTCATAATTAATTACATATAAACCCAAAAATAGTGGTTCAAAGCTCAAACTTTAGCTCTTTAAATATTCTTTATAATCATAAAATAATCTTGACTTAATTTAGTCCCATTATCACTGAAAAACCTTCTTATATTTTCCAGACACATTGGAATTTCGTAGGAATTTCTGTTTTTATGACTAACTTGCAAAATTCATATCTTCTAATCTACACGTCCAAAAATTATGCTTGAGTACTTGATTTAAAGCTTAGGACGTGCACTAACTATCTGTAAAATATCAAGGCCAAACTCAAATTATAACTGGACGAAATATCTACCACAATAAAACTTTTTCACATGCTCTCATAATTTTTCTATGTGTAGATATAACTTTCTAATTGAAGTAGAGTCTATGTTCTTTACCTCCTTGCAGGTCTTTAAACTAATTAGGCTCCTTATAGAGTTTATACATACAGACCAAAATATGATAATTAACTAAAACTCCAAAATATCCAAGCCCTTCTTGCCTTAGCTAGTGTTCCACTTGCTTCTACTTTCCTTTGGATGAGCTTGGTCCTATGGGGGGACATAGAAAGAGGGGGTGAGATTTGGGGAAATCACAGTAGCAATAATCACAATTATTATATAATGCATGGTAAAAACTGTGCATGTAAAACAAGCCAATGAGAATAATACCTTACAAAACTATAAACTGTAACTGGAATTATTTCACACATGATCATGGCAAAACAAACTGAGTAAGGATATTACATATTCTCATGCTTAACTACAGCATAAATGGCAATAATATACATGCAACCAAAACAAAATATACAAAATTGCAAATTAAAGCTACCTCTAACTGGGCTATTTCTACAGCACTTCTGTTCTGATTTCCTTCTGGTAAAACTGAAGGCAGATCAATTCCTAACCTTAATAAATATAAGCAAGGAGATTACTTTTGGTGCATGGGATAAACCTTTTACTATTCTTTCTCTTAAAATTTCAGCCATAGCCCATATAAATTCCTTCTCTAACTTTTAACCATAAATCAAAACTTCTTCTATTTATCACATGCTATAACTTGAGGCCCTTATTCTTAGTAAGCATATGAGCACTTTCTTCTCCCATTTAGAATTACTTCTATACAATTCAACTCTTTATCTAACTATAGAATTGTATAATCTTGAAAGTAGGGAGATAAAAATATACTTACCAAGAACTTTAAGAAAACTTTCTACTATAACTTCTTCTAACTAGGCCTCCTTGACTCTCTATTTTTCTTCCTCTTTTTCTTTCTCTTTTTCTCTTTATCTCTCTCTCTCTCTCTCTCTATTATTTTCTCTGCCCGTGACCACTCAGCTCCCCCCTTCCTTTCCTTGCTCACAATGCCTATTTATAGGCCAATTTATGCTTGATGGCCAAGAGTACTAGGTGGCCACGCAAATCAACTTGAAAGCCAAGCATTTGCCAACTTAAAATAGAAGCCTCACACGTATTTGGTGGGCAAGGCTAAGGGCTGCAAGAAAAAGGCCACGTACCCACACACTAATCTTGAAGGGCAAGCACATGATACTTGGACGGCAAACATGAGCTTGTGAAGGAAGACTTAAACATGTGAAAAGGAGTCGGAATTGTGAATTATTTATTCTAGAAGGGGGCTGCCACGTTGTGGCTGCATGCAATGGAAGAAGCAACATTAATCCTTGTTGAACAAGCACATATCAACTTGGAAGAAAAGCCACTTGAACTTGGAGAGCAATCTTCATGAAATGCCATGTGTCCTTAAAAAATTGTCTTTATTTGTATCAAGATGGCTAATTATTGTGGGATTATTTAACATGCCCTAGACATGTAAATTAAGCTCCTCTATGATCCCAATAATAAACTTCCACATGAACCTTGCTATATATAAACTTTTGGAACATATAATTTACTTAATTCAAAAGCTTATATAATTATTTTGGGCCCTTAATCTTATAATAATTCCCCTTAAATAACTCTATTTTCTTAAGCCCAAAATTAACTTCTACTAACTTCCTTAGTGATATACTCAAATAGCTACTTTATAGCTATTGAGATTTTTGGGATGTTACACTTCTTACCCAACTCAATTCAGCGTCGAAAAAGGGAGATCAAAGAGAGTCAGGCACGGAGTAGGTCCCCTCCGAACTACCTCCATCACCAATCCCCTTCACTTTTACTCACGCCGGAAATGGAGGACGTTTCCAGTGCCAGGGGAGAGGTCTTAAGGCTTGCAAAACTTGGAACAAATCCCGTTGACCCTTCCCTCTCTATGTAACATCCCAAGTTCTAGAACTAGAAATTTACGGTGATTAATGATATTTTGAGGAAGTTGGCCAATCTTTGAGGTATATTAAGAGATATGAATTAATTGATGATTGGGGACTTCGAAATTTTTAAGGATTTAGGATTTGTTGTGATAATGCAAAATGAAGTATAGGTTAGGGATTAGTGATTCATAGGATGAACTAAACTTTTTTAAGTTATAAAAAAATTAAAAAAACATTAAGGGTCTACTTGGATGGAGGGAAAATAGGAGAGGGAAGAAAACTATGGTAGAAAATGGGGAGGGAGAATATTTTCCCCTACTTGGATGGGGAGAAAGTGAGAGAGGAAAGAAAAGTGTGAAGGAAAAGGGGGTGGGCCCCATAACCCATTTTCCTCCCAAGTTCTCTCTCAACAAGTGGAGAGATTTGGCCATTTGGGGAAGAAAATTGGTTGTCCATACCTACCCCTGACCCCACCCATAAATCAGAATACCCTTGTTTCTTTTTTTAAATCAATGAATGCTCTTTTCTAATAATGTTGCTGTTTCTTTTTCCAATAACGTAAATGTGTCAGTTCACTCCATTGATTATAACTCATTGATGTATTTCATTTTATTAAATTATTGATATTGATAATGTTGCATAGTTATAAATTATTTATTTATTTAATATATTAAGTTATAAAAATTCATTCACTTTTTTATTTTATATATAAAAAATTGTTACATTAATGCTAATATAAAATATAATTTTACTTTTTTTCTTAAAAATAACATCTTTTCACCATATTATAAATATAGTTATTTTGGCATAGAGATAAGGACATTTTAGTTATTCAAGTATTTGCTCATTTTTCTTCCTCTCACTTTTCTCTCACTCATCCAAGCAATAAGAGTAATATTATTTTCTTCCCACTTTTCTCTCCTTCCTATTTTCTTTCCTCACAACTTTTTCTCTCATCCAAGCAGGCCCTAAAATAATGCTGGACGCCTCAGTGCCCAAAAGGGGGTCACCGAGGCAACCAGACTTTTTTAAGTTGTTGAAGAGAAGGGAGAGGGAGGGAGGCTGAAAGAAGGGGGAAACATTCTATTAGGGCACAATTTTGGCAAGAGAAATCAAGGTTTTTTGAGTCCCAAACCTTAGGTAATCCCTTCTTCCTTTTCTCTTCATTTTCATGTAATTTCTTCAAGTGTTCTTAATGAATTTTTGTGGTTCTTCAATGTTCTGAAAATCTGGGTTTGTTAGATGATTTCTTTGATTCCTAAGCTCTTTTTGATCATTCCTAAGCTATGGTTTTAGTTCCTCTTGGTTGGGAAATGCTTAAACCTTGTTTTGAAGTCATTTTAAGCTTGTTTTGCCTAAGGTTCATGTGAAATCCGAAAATTGCTTATAAAAATTTAGTTTCCTTGTTTCAATGATCTTATTTATACCTAAGAATGGTTTTAAATCCTATGGTACTTGGATTTTTGTCTATAATGAGTTTTGATAAGACAAAGTTTGAAAAATCTTAGGGTTGGGTCTTAATGTCAAAAATCCATGTTTGTAATGGGGGCTAGCTTATTAGTGATGATAAATGATTTCTATAGTTTGAATTCTTTGAGTCTTGGCCTAACTAAATTGTTTGCACAACAAAGTTTCAAAAACTTTGAGGTTTTGGGTTGTATTTTGGAGATATGTTTTGTTAAAGGATTATGATGATTTGAATAAGCTTATTGATGTTTAATAATGGTTTCTAACATGGTTATCAAATCGGAATACGTATTGTGAATCGGAAAACCTATTTTTGGAATCGTGAATCGAACCGTATCGTGAATCGTAAGATTCATAATCAATTATTAATGATAATAAATATATAATTTTAACACAAGATATTAACAATTTATAGGTAAATAATCCTTTATAAAGCTAACATTTAAAAAGTAAAAATCCAATATATATAAAAAAACAATGACAAAAAATGTCCCCAATTCAAATAAGTGAATTAATTGTCATATAATTCATCAATATCCCATTAAAAAATATCATTCATCATCATCTCCAAGATCAATGTCACCCAATTCATCATCATCCTCATTCAACAGTATCACTTCCTCCTCCTCCTCCTCCCCATCTTCAATATTCTCTTCATTCTCATTCTCTTGTCCCAATATAGATTTCCCTTTGCTATTGGCTTTGGCATTCAAGTTTCTTGGACCTAAGAAAAAAACTGAGTAAGTATGATAATATTTATTTAAAATTTGAACTAGAAACAAATCAAGTATTAACCTAAGTTTCGTTTTACCGTTCTTCCTTTTCTTGCTAGGAGCTCCTTCATCAAGAGCAAAACTTTCATGAATACCATCCATGAATCATCAACGGGGCAAGCATGGATCTTCTTTTTCAGTAATCTACTCATCATCAGATTCAATGTCAGATAAACATATAGGATCATACGTCTCTCCCTTTTCCTCGCTACTTCTTTGTCTCATCTCAAGTTGAAGGTTGTATTTAACATACACAAGTGCATTTAATCTTTGTTGTTCCAAACGATTTCTTCGCTTCGTATGTATTTGATCAAAGGTGCTCCAATTTCTCTCACATCCAATATAGCACTACATGTGAGACTTAAAATTCTCATGGCTAGCTTTTGCAACTCCTTACCTTCTGCTCCATAACTTTCCCACCAAAGAGCTAGCAAAGCAAATGAGATAGTATTTTATAAACATTTTTCAAACTGCAGAATTCATATTAATTTATATTTTATTCTAAAATTAAAATTCTAAAAAATAATAAAATAATAGAAAAAGAAAGCTACCAGGCTGCTTTTTATCTGTATTATCTATTGCCATGGTCCTTCCAAAAAGCCCCTTAGCAGACTTGAATGCGTCCAGTTGTCTATCAATTTCAAATCTTGTCTTTCTATCTGGAACCATTCTCTCAATGGTATCATATAAGCCATAAATCACTTCAGTGTCCGCATCAAATTTTTTGTCATAATGGAACCTAATAAAACAATGAATAAGATAAATTTGTTTTTCTAATATTCATTCAAACAATAAATACTTAAAGTGTACAAAACTAACTTACTTAGGATTGAGATAGAAGGTAGCCGCATGGAGCGGCCTATGTAATTGCAAATTGCAACGAGTTTCAATGATCTTCCACACCTTCTTATACCTTGATTCATTCTTTTGAAAATTTTCATCAATTTCTTCTTTGGCTCTATCCATTGCTTCATAAATGTATGGTATGGCTAGTTTAGAGTCACCATCTACAAGCTTCAAAACCTTTACCAGTGGGACCACACACATCAAACAATATTTGATGGAACTCCAAAATTTAGAATAAGCAAAAACCATGGGCACCACTTGCTTACCCTCATTTTTAGTAGCATGAGAACTAGAAGCCCAAGCATCTGAAGCAAACATTGTTCGGAGAGCATTTTTTTGCTGTAATATACAGTTTAATGTAAGATAAGATGTTGCAAATCTTGTCAATGCAGGTCTAGCTAATTCTCTCCCCTTTGAATAGTTTCTGAACAAGTCAAGAACCTATGTATGCCTATAGATGAATGTTGTGATTTTCTTTGCATTTGTGATTGTCTTATGAAATACTGGAAGCTCCCCAATGTCCTCAAGGATTAAATCAAGGCAGTGTGCTGCACAAGGGGACTAAAACGATTTTTTCCTCTTCTCTTCCAACATCTTCCCTGCAGCTACAAGATTTGAGGCACCATCCGTCACAACTTGCACAACATTTCCCTCCCCAATTTCCTCAACGACACTATCCAGTAATTCAAACATTTTTTAAGCATCTTTAATCACACTACTTGTGTCTACATATCTTAGGAAAAATGTCCCATGAGGACTGTTTACCAAAAAATTGGTAAGAGACCTTCCCCTGCTATCAGTCCAACCATCACACACAAGTACAACCCCATTTTTCCTAGTCACTCTTATACTTCACTAAACTTTGCTGAATTTGATCAACCACTTTTTTCAAAAAAGGAACTCTAACCTCATGGTAAGTAGGAGGTTTCAAACCTTTACCATATTCACCAACAGATTTCAACATCTGAATAAACAATGGGCTTCTTACCAAATTGAATGGTAAAGCATTACCATATATGCATTTACAGATATCTTGAATGACTAAATCTCTATCTTTTAGCATCTCATTCATTGTTCTCTGTTTGGTGGACTTTGATGTTGCTCCCTTCCTTTTTTCAATAAACAAGTCCATTGTACCTTTATTTTCATCAGCAACTTGGGCAGCACCTTCTTGAAACACTTCAAGATTAGTAGCATCTTTACTTTTCTCTTTATTTGCTAACAATTTAACAAAAAATTCCTTAACATCATCAGGAACTTTAATACAAGCAACCACATTCTCTCTAGTTCCCCCCAAATGATGCTTCATCCTAGCTACACCACCCCAACATTCTTTTTCACAATACTTGCATTTAACCTTATGTCTACTTGAAGGAACAGCTACACAATGATTCCATGTAGCATCACCTTCCTTCTTTGCTTTATCATTAGTCATTGTCCCACAACAAAAATAACATGAGAGTAGACGAGGTAGGAGTAGGACTAAAAATTACCAATAGAGACTAGAAAGAATTGTAAAGAAGAGGCGTTCCCTGTGAGTGCTATGGAGTTGAATTCTTTGTGTAAGGTAGACATAGAACAATGCACCGAAGAAAAAAAACAAAATAGGGTTCAACATTGAAGAGAAAAGTTGAGGCAGGTAGGCACAAGAAATAGTGAAAGAGAGAATAAAAAGAGTACAAGGATAATTAATTATAGGGTTTGATAAGAGAATATTTATTGTGGCAAAAAAAATGAGGGAATACATATACGTATATAATTATATAAAAAAGATAGGTAAATATATATATATATAATTACATATATTATAAATATAAGGCAGACTCCCATCCACTTAACCAAAATATCTGATCAAAAATGTAAAAAAAAAAGTAAGGGAATATGTTATACACATATATAAATAAATATGTAATATATAATTATATAATATATATATATAATATAATTATATCCCTCGGATCCAACAATTAGTTGGAAAAAAGAAATGTAATTTTAGGAAACAAAATCAGATACAGATCTGATCAAAATTTTAAAAAAAATATAATTATATTATATATATAATATAATTATATATAAATATATCCCATGAATCCAACAATTAGTTGGAAAAAAGAAACGTAATTTTAGGAAACAAAATCAGATACAGATCTGATTAAAATTTAAAAAGATTAAAAAAAGGATATGTTTAAAATTTAAAAAGATTTAAAAAAGGATCTGATTACAATTTAAATTTTAAAAAGATTAAAAAAAGCAAAAGAAGAGTAATTGAGTACTCAATGAAAATGAAATCAGATCACATCTTATTGAAATTTACAAAGATAGAAAAAAAACCAAAAAGGCGTTCAGTTTACGCCGCCTGCGGAATCACGAGATTCACTGGAGACTCGAGATTCAAGCGATTCTTCTCAGAATCGAAAGATTCTTGGACCCAAATGATTCAGAGCCACGATGTGCATCTTTTGTAGAGCTGTTCGATACGATAGTTACAAGTTGCATCGTATATCGTATGATTTTGATAACCATGGTTTCAAATGCTTTGAATTTTTGGATAGTGGCTTGATTCCAATTTTGTTCTTTCAAAGTTTTGAAAATGTGATCTCATGAAAGGTGTTCTTGAGTTCTAAGGTTGTTTTGACCTATCTAATAATTATATGGAATTGATTTATGATAACAAATAATGTTAGGGTGATTAGATGGGTGATGTTATGAGTTAACAAAAATTTTGGTAGTTTGGCCTAGAAGTGGATTTTGATTAAGTGAGATGTTTGAGGATTAGATAAGATTCTTGATGATTATCATTTATATCATTGATTGTTGTTGTAGACTGTGTTGGTGATGATTTGAGGATGAAATGGTTCAATTGGTGTGTAGGTATAAATATGGAAATTGAGTTCTCTTTTCGATATATGGCCTTGTGATTGTATATTGGGTTCTGGATGGCTGAGGATGTGAATTTTGGGCTTGGGTTATTTTAAATAACATTGTCTATGTTCAATCATGTGATTACATTGTATAGTTACTTTTGCTTGTTGTATAATTGTGATTTTGGTTCGTTGAGCATCGGGACTAACTCTTTGTGGTAAAACTCATTGGCTTCAAGAGGTTACCACTATCCTTGTTCTATGTGTGTGTGTGTTGATAAGCTTTTTAAATAATTGCATTTTGGAAATTAGCAAGTATGCCACATGTTGTGAAGAATTGGATATGCTTATTTCGATATACTTGTTACATGGGGTTCATATATTGGAAACTGATTATTGTGGTAATTGAGCATATTTTGAAAGAATATGTATGTATTGTTTAAATTAAGCATTTGTTATGGAGTTATCTACTTGTTTCAAAACATCTTGGGTTTTGAAAAGTAACTATGTTAATTGAAGCTTTTCTAGCATAATTATTATATTTGGGAAATTTTTTATAATCATGTGAGGTGTTTCCTTTCTAACATGGTTTGTTTGAAAAGAAAATCTCTTTTAACAATGTTAGCCATATTCTTTTTCTAACATGGTTTATTTTGCAAAGTATTTACGCAGTTTCTTTTGTCCATGATAGACCTTTATAATCTTATAACTCGCATTTTTTTCTATCATGGGTAATTTAGATTTCAATTTATAAGTTTGTTCTTTGATAACTATGATAAATCGTTTGCTATCATAGTCATGATTTTCAGTAATGAAATCCTTTTTAACTATGATAAGTTTTTGTAGTTGGTATTTTCTTTCCTACTGTAGTTAACCTTTACTAAGGTGGTTGAATCTTCAATAACTTTGATAGACTCTTGCTATCATAGTTAGGCTTCTTAACAATTAGCAAACTTTTTTCTAAGTACGATAGACCATCTCGTTTTAGCAATCTCCTTTCCATCGTAGTTAGCTTTCTTCATTGGTTTCAAAGGTTAAATGGAGGATTTGATTGGGTTAAATGCTAAGTGGTTGTTGAACTTGGTTTCAAATTGAAATAGTCTGAAGGATTTTACAATCTACTTCTCCTTTATTTTTCAATCAGTTGCCACCGCTTGCCGCTATTTCACCGAGTTCACTGCCATCTCTCCTTTTAGCAGCAGCTCCACTTTGTGCTTCTCCATCCTCTTTATAGTAATAGTTGAGGATTTCAAATTTCCCATATACAATAGCTCCTTTTATTCTTTTCAAGTAAGGGCTTTCTGTGTCTATTGTTCAATTAGTTTAAGCTCTACTTTTGATTGGATTAGAGGGTAGTAGGTGGTTTATTATGGAGATTATTGTGGCTACCTACAATTATTATAAGCTCTACTTTACAATGAACAATTCAAACTTTTCAACTCCTTTGACTCTAGCTAAAAATTCTTTCAAATTAGAATGATATTTGCTATGAGCATCATTCAACTTTCCACTTGCAAATCTTGTCATTAATTCTTTTCCTTTATTATTCTTATGATACAAATCTTTCAATATGTATTATTATCTACAGGAATAGTTAATTTTGGTAAATTTTGCCATAACATTTTTATTTTATTAAGGGTTAAGGGTCATCGTTGCCCCGGAAGTATACACGATGGATCATGAATGCCTCAGAAGTATTTGTAGGCTCAATGTGGCCCCGAAAATGTGAAAAATGGCTCAATGTGCCCCTATATTAACATATGATTGACACTGACCGTTAGTTTGATGAGGTGGCACTGAAAAAAATATGTGGCAAGAATATGTGGATATGGCTGGAGTCAAAACACACACGTGGCACAAATATGAAAAAATAAAGAGAAATACCCCTTCTTCTTCATCATTTTCTTCACATTAGGGTCGGTAATTCACCAAATGCTTCCACACCCACTTTTAGGGGAAAAACGAATTATATCTAAAACCATGGCAACGCCGATCAGAAACCATGTTCGGCGTCTCCGTGGAACCACTCAAGCGACATGCATCAATAACCGTCGGATCCATTTCCGCCGAATCTCCATTCCTCGATGGTCCTACGTTGATTTCCGCCGTGCCTATCGAGAATAGAAGTTTCCTGGGCCTCAATTTTCACCATTTTCTTCACCCCATTCTTGATTCCCTTCTTGGGTTTCCTTAAATCATCTGTCGAGTGGAGTTCTTGGAGTCGGAGAGTGGTTTCTCTTCCGGCATAGAGTGGTTTCCAGCGTAGAGTGGTAGATCGTGAGAGTGGTTTCGTCCGCTGCCGCTGTGCTCATTTCTCCAACCTCCTTGTGTAGTTGGTTACTGGTGATTGTTGTTGTAGTTTATGCATTTTTTTTGTTCTTATTGTCTGCACATCTTAATTCCCTCTTTCTGCTTCAAGAGGTACCCGACTTCCATAAGCGTTGTAAATCCCTTTACCAATTTCTTTCTATTTCATGCTTGTACATGTCTTTAACGGATTGTATCAATAGAATGAGATGAAAAGTATTAATTTTTACCCACCATTTCTTGTTCTGTTATCGTTGGCTGTCCCAGAAATTCAGAAAAGAAGACATGAAACTTTCAGGAACAAAAGCATACATGCAAAGATCTACTTCTCTAAAGATAGTAAGTCAATTGCATGCTTATTATTCACATCATGATTGTGGCAGTCTACATTCAGCATCCTATGGCATCCTAACGCACCAGAGCACCCTGTTCCTATCTGAGGAAACCCAAATTATTTCTAAGAAATACACTGAAGCGGCGGTTGAGATCGAGGAATTTTTGGTTTGAATCTTTATGGCGACGGCGTCCCAATCGTTGGAGCCATGGTGTTGTACGGCGCATGCGAGGAGGAGTTCTTCATTCTAAAAATTAATTTGTCTAAGTTTAAATTTTTACTTTTAAAGTTCATGTTATGGTTTTTTTTCCTGCCATATTTCATGTTCTGGTTTCTGGGATTAGGTCGAGAGATAATGTTTGTTAGAATGAAGAACTCCTCATGTTGTGGTGGATACTCTTCTGGGATTAGGTCGAGAGATTATTCTATTTCTGGGATTTGAGATGATATGAGTTTCATAAAAGAAGAGGATGAAGATGAAGATGAAGATGAAAATGAAGATGAATAATAGGAGGAAGATGAAGATGAAGGTGAAGATGAATGATTCTGGTCGCTTGATCCCATAGGAATTTCTGGGATTCAGTTGGGTTTTTTTGTTTTTGGTTAAAAAAAGTTTGGTTATTTTTTTTTATTTCGAATGTGGTTTTGTTTTTTGCTTGAAACTTGAAAGGCAGTCTGGGTTGTTGTGCCACGTGTGTGTTTTGACTCTAGCCATATTGTAACATCCTTGAAATTATTGAGGGTTAGTGGGGGTGATTAGGAAATTAATTATGGGGAAATTTTGGATAATTGGAATATTTAAGGAATTCTAAGGTATTTCTGAGGATTTTTGAAGTCTGGTTTATCCCTTAATTTAAGGAAAATAATTTGGGAAGTTATATTTTTTATTTAAATGAAGATATTAGGAAAGAAGAATAGTTCAAGATTATTATGAAAAATTTTTGGTGAGGAAAAGGAAATTTTAGAGTGGAAGAAAATATCTTATTTGAGAGTATTGGGGCCCAGTGGTTTAATTTTCCTACACCACTCTATTGAAGTTATTAAACATGGAGTGATAATTTAGGTGAGTTGAATGAGGATATTGTGTTATGTTTTTAATGTTATTGAAGGAGAATTTGGATTTATAAGAATTGTGGGATGACTTGGGTAGTTATAAGAAGTTGTAAGGTAAGAAAGAAAGGAAATTTGTGCTTCTTGGGATTAATGTTGATTATGGATACATTGGGGATTGTAACATGTTTATTGATGTTAGTAAAAGATTATAGAATGATGAAATTGGAAGAGATTTAAGTAGAGTTCAACTTTGAGGATTTTGAGATGATATATGGTCTAAATCTTTGAAATAGGTTAGAGAGTTAAATTTGAGAATGGTTATTGGGTAAAGTAAGGATTATAGTTGTTTATTTTTGTTAGTTGATTAATAATGATGTAGATTGTTGATAATTGAAAGATTCAAGCGATTTGTGGAGAGATTGATTTGATTGAATTTTGTGTACTTAAAGAGGGGAAATTTTCCTTGCATGCTTGGGAGATTGATATGAATGATGAATGGGAAATATTGATTAGTGAATTCTAAGGTGTAGGGTGAGTGTGACTGTTGGTAGTTAAAGGTTGGGAGCACTGAGTTGGTGGTACAGTGGAATGGTAAAGAATTGTGGTTACTAATTGAGAATGTTACTCTAGGCCTAAATTGCGAAGTTAGTATGTATAATGGAAAATAGGAAGGTTGATTTGATCATGTAATGGTAAAGAAGTATTATAAAGGATTATAATTACTAATTGAGGATGGATGTTGTTATATACTCGGTATGGGTTTAATTTAACTTAACCGAGACAAATAAATGTAATTAGGATTCTTTATGTCAGTGGAATTTCTTTTTGGGCTAAATCTCAAAGTGGAGGATCAATGTTGTTTGAAAAGTGTCTTGATAGGGTGTATGTATGTTTGTGGTGATTGTAGATACTGGTAGATCGGGCTGAGCTCGAGTACTCCACGTTTCTGGTATTCTCTTTTGTTTTTGGCTATTCCAGGTAACCACTCTCACCTCACTATTTGGTTGTGTGTGATGTTAGTTGGGGATTTTCCAAAATCCCTTTTATATATGTATATATGCTTATAATGAGAGATAGATTTCAAATGTTACTTTTATATTAAATCAGTCTATTGGGTACTTTAATTCATAGCTATTTTAATATAATAATATCAAGTGATTTTTTTATAATGTCTGTATTATCCTGGTTGTTTATGTTGGCGAAATTGGTATTGTTATGGTACTGGGTATGGGTAGCCCCCATCGAGTACTACATTTCGGTATGCTGGGTATGGGTAGCCCCCATCGAGCATTACCTCTGTTGTGGTGTACTGGGTATGGGTAACCCCCATTGAGTACTACCTTTCGGTATGCTGGGTATGGGTAACCCCCATCGAGCATTACCTCTGTTGTGGTGTACTGGGTATGGGTAGCCCCCATCGAGTACTACCTTTCGGTATGCTGGGTATGGGTAGCCCCCATCGAGCATTACCTCTGTTGTGGTGTACTGGGTATGGGTAGTCCCCATCGAGTACTACCTTTCGGTGTGCTGGGTATGGGTAGCCCCCATCAAGCATTACCTCCGTGGTTCTGAGTACGGGGTGAGATCCCCGTCGAGTTCCATTCTAGTCCACTTAGTGGTAAGGGACAACCTAATGATCCGCAGTACGATTATTAGTGATATTGTGAAGAATGCATTTTTGAAACTAGTTTGTAAAAGACTGTGATATATGGAATGTTAAACTTATTTTCTGGTACCCTTTAGACGCTCTGCTAACCCACTCACACTCTTGTATTGAGTTGAGTTGTGGTTACTGAGACATGTTTGTCTCACCCCGTGGTTATTTCTATCTTGCAGGTGGTCATGCCTTGACTAGGGTGCAGGGAAAGGGGACGAGGCCAACCGGTTCACATGAATCGGTGAGTTGGCCGGTAAAGCTATTTTTGGAGTTGTATATTGCCACATATAGGCTTGCATTCGCTTCCGCATGTTTATGTATTTGATTGAATATTAAATTCTGGATGACTGTATTAATATTGGCTTGAATTTGATTTAGTGTACGGGTTTTATTTGATAACCATGTTAGAGGAATCCTTATCTAACATGGTTAAATCAACCGGTATTTGTTAATTAGATGAATTTTTACTAACTATGTTAAGGGAATCCTTTTCTAACATAGTTAGGGTAAATTATCCATGATAGTATGATTGTTGGAATATGTGTTCGCTTTTTCTATCATGGATAATCAATTGAATTCCTAGGTAAACATTTTTCTAACTATGATAAGGTTGTTGAATTGTATGAAAAAAAATCTTTTCCTATCATAGTTAGTATTGCTATTTGTGACCACGGTTGATAGTGATTGGTTATTAGAGGTTAATTATCGTTTAGTAGGAAGGATTTTACACATATCATTTGATTCAAGCCACATCTTCTTGCCACATTTTTTTTTTCAGTGCCACCTCATCAGGATAACGGTTATTGTCAATCATCTGTTAATATAGGGGCACATTGAGCCGTTTTTCACACTTTTGGGGCCACATTGAGCCTAAAAAAACTTCCGGGGCATTCATGATCCATCGTGTATTTTTCCGGGGCAACGGTGACCCTTAACCCTTTTATTAATTAGTTTTTTCAATTTCATCATTCCATGATCAATTACTTTTAGGTAAATGTGGATATTTAGTAACCAACTATTAGGCGAGGTGCACGTAATATAATTAACTTTTGCAAGGTGCATACGTGGTAATAATGAAATAAAAAATGTGCAAATATGATAACTCCGTTAGCCTTCCTTTAACTCCATTAGATTTCTGTGAATTGGGACCCACAAACTGTATAAGTGGCACCAGTCCTTCCCTCTCCCTATTATTTTAATATTAGTTTTTTAAAAAAATTATTTTTAATTCCACATCTTCTCTCACCTCACCCTTGCGTCGTCTCCCCCTTTCATCATATCATGTATTAGGTGCAAATACCATTGTTAGCTTAGCACTCCAACTCCTCCCCTATTCATCTGGTTGAGGTGCTAACCCTAGGAATGACTCAAGGAAAAGGAAGCATTTATATGATTATATGAAATTTGGCAGCTCTTCATGATAAACAGTTGTTAGAGTTATGACATTCAAGTTGAGGGATTTGAGGTTTTCAATAAACATTGAAGGTTCTCTCGCACTTCACTAAATCTCTGAGTTGTAGTTACAATATTAGGAGAATCATTGCTTTAACTGGAGCAGGAGATGAAGAACATTGTCCCCTATCATACTATGTGGTTCTATGAGACTTTTGTGAAAAATGCTTGCGTAGTTGAAGGATGTATTATTATAGCTCTCATGGTTGCCATAGAATGAGTAGTTCTATGGTTATTAAGGATGTACCTAGGATACTCATCATCTAGTTTTCTTTCTTTGATATTTTATTGTTTGCCTTTAGTTAATTGTTTGGTTTACAGTACTATGATACTAATAGCCATCTTCTCTCATCAATGCTAGTGGCTTCATGCCATCTTCAAATTGCCTCTATTAAGTTGTCGTTGATGTATGACATTAGCATCAACTTTCTTTCCAACACCAATAATGGTGTAGACATCATAAGACCATGGACTTTACTCGGGTCTTATGGAGGTGTTAACTATTGGTGTAACATCCTGAATTCTAAATTACCAATAACTGTGTATAATTCCCAAATTTAGGAAAGAGGCAATAAGGAATCATTTAAAGTTTTCAGGTGTCTCTAGAAAAAAATACATTAGCTTTATAAACAAATTCACAAGTTTAAGGTATTTTTGGAGGATTTTAAAACTGATTTAAAGTATAAATTAAGAAGGAATGATTAGGTATTTATTTCTAATTTACAAAATTAGGGAAATTATTTTTAAAGCTTAAAGGAACTTTAGGGGGATAAAATTTCCCAATCTAACATAAGGGTGAATTTTAGGAAAATAATATAATCTATTAGGTCTTAATTGTAAACTATTTCAAATTTGAGGGCACTTTAGTAATTTTTCCCACCTAGCAACCCTAATTTTCCCCTCCTTTATATATAACTATTCTTTCTTCTTCCTGCATGAGGCCGCACGAACACACACACTCTGCATTTCGTTTCTTCGTCCAGCGCCGCGAACACACACACCGCATCTCTTCCGTCTCTTCTCTCTTGCAGTATACACACTCACCTTCCAGCTCCTCAACCCGTCGTCCTTCCCCCCTCAAGCTCCATTACCGTATTCTTCCTCTCTTATATAAGCATCATCATCGTGCTCTATTCTTCATCATCACCATTCTCCTTCGTTCTTCAATCTTCTTTGTCAGCGTTCAGCAGCGATTCGGTGGAGAGAGAGAGCAAGAAAGGGGAGTGAAGCCGCAGGACATTTTGCCGTCATCTGCCGTCGTTCACCGCCGTCCCAGGAGAAGGAGCAGGGGGTGCCTACAAGTGAATTCTGAGGTTCCTGTTCAGTTTGATTCATGTGAGACATTCTGAAGTGAAGATCATGCATGGGTTGAAACAAAGTAGCAAGGTATAATAAGGATTATTGTGGTGGTATAGGTGCTTGAATTTCTGATTGGTTCAAGGTCATGCATTATGTCTCCCAATGCTAAGTAATTTATCGAAGGACTATTGCATAGTTGGGAAAATTAGAATGATGCTTAATTTGGTGTCTTTTAAATGTAAAAGTGATATTTGGTGAAAGATATGTAGAGCTGCCAGTTGTAGCTGAAAGAATGAATGATGCCGTATCCATTTAATGGTAGATATATATATATATAAAACAAATGGTAGAGAGGGATATTAAGCGTTCTAGCAGGTTTAATGATTAAAGGAAAATTGTTTAGAATTTTGATGAAGAATTGTAGTGGTTGGCAATTTTGAAATCATAATTCCAAGTTTTCATTCAAATGTAAATATATTTAGATATAAGATTGTCATGACTTGTAGCATGGTGGATGCTTATGGGGAATAGGATAAATATGGGTTAAAATAAACTTAATTTAGCCGTGTAATTATAATTTGTTACACCAAGTAGCATTAGGAGTATTGTAGGATTAATTCCCTAAGTGATGAATGATAGCACTTCACCGGCTACTAATTAGGTTCGTGTATATGATATTATTTGTAGACTCTGATCTTGCTTGATTTGAGCACGGGGGCGCGTCTACAGTAACTAGTGGTTTAACTTCACGGAGGTAACTACTTCTGTTTGTTTGCGTGTGTGTGTGGGGTTAGTAAGTTTTTAGAACTTGAGTTTTGTGAATTTTCTGTGGAATGGATGAACAGGAATTTGAATATTTATTTTATAAAATAAACGTTTGGTGGAGTATGTATTTTTAAATGGCATAAAGGTGTGAACTTGTATGTTTTGGAAATTTATAGTATTTATTAAATATATCTGCATGATTGAAATCTGAGAATATCTGGACTGGACTTTATGCCATATGTTGGATGTGTACATTTATGACGTGTTGTGTTGATTGTGTGAACACCGAATAAATAAATAAATAAATAATAATGCCATCGCGCGATGAGGTTCCTTGTAGGCCTACAAGGACTAAATAACACAAAATGGAAAGACGAATTGGGGAGAACGCCCCCGGTCTCAGGCGAGGGTTGTGAGTCCCTACTGGATCGTATAATAACGGTGTTATGGATTTGTTTGATTTTATTTATCTGTGTATGGGATTGCAATATATGAATGTGAATATGTGATTTTATGTGTGATTTTGATGATTTGTCACATGACGACAATTTATGTGGAAATATATGTTATGGTATTGTCTTGCATCTAAATGGTAACTGCCTCATGTTTTCAATTCAGTTATACTTAGTAATACTCCACTGAACACCTTGCTAGCACACAACGCACGTAGGCGAGCAGTTAGTGGTTACTTGGGTCTACCCCCATTTTATCTATTTTTACAGGTCCTAGCAACGCAATAGGAAACCAAGGGAAGGATCCAGGACCGTCTCACTAAGCTAGTGAGTTCTGGACTTGTTTGACGGAAGTTATTGCCACAAATAGGGATTCATATAACTTGTTTTGCTTCCGCTTATATTTCCACAATGTGTTTCTTTATTTCCAAATTGAGGATTTCTTTTAGAATAATTATTTTGGCAACTTGTTGTTTCATTTCTGAGAGACTGGTCTAAACTTTATTGGTGTTTCGACTATGTTGGTATTATTGTGGACTATTGGGATTTTGCATGTTTTGAAAATGTTGGAGTGTTGAGAGATTTGAATTTATAATGGTTTTAGTTATTTTTCGTGAAAGTGTTTAATGGTCAAATATGTTATTGGGTGTTTGTGAATGGGTTGATTAGTCAGGTAGTAGGTTGGCTTTATTTATCCATGTTAGTCATTGTTGTATTAGAGAAATTCTTTTCTAACATGGATAATCTTTTGTTATATTATGTAAAATTCTTTTATAACCATGATAGCCTTTTAATACTAGAAATCCATTTTCTATCATGGTTAGGGTATTTAATTGGTATTTTTATTCAAATGACGAAAAGCCTTTTCTAACTATGTTAGTGTTTGTTTTGGTAAACTTCTTTTTCTAACATAGTTAGTCAATAAATAATTTTATAAATTGTTAAATGGTAACTTAAAATGTATTAAAAAGTATAATTAGGTAGCAAATATTACAATTGGGAGTAGTTAAATAACAGTGTTTGTTAAGACTCTTCCCATAAGTATTGAAACCTTTTTCAAGGTCAAAAAACGGAGTTATGTTAGTTAGTGTATGACAAGAGAGTTGCTTTTGGCTGTTGGCCACTACAAGCTGGTCCAAGTGTAGACCTTCAACTCCTTGTTGACGGTGTGTTTTACTTTTTGTTTCATGTTTCTTTACATGTACTTGTTTTTGTTACTGCTTTTAGCAGTGAGGTTTTACATTTGTTTATCCCAATATGTTAGCCATTGAAGTCTTTTTTTAGTATTGTTTTATCTTGTTATTAAAAAATTGTCTTACTTCTAAAAGAATTATCCATGGCAATGTTTTCCTCATTCAATTTCGTATGGGATTGAATATGCATAAAAATTTTAAAAAAATTAATTATTTAAGATAAGAACAGTGGTGTTTGCCTCCTTAATAGGGAATTGTTGAGGTATGAAGAAACTAATTAAAATCCATTAATAAATTATAATTTTTTGTGCTTCATTAATTTTAGATTTTGAATGATTACTAATTATGTATACATTTCATTTGGACTAATTTTCACGGTATCAAAGCCTTACGCCTAACATTTATCACATATTATGTCACATTAGAATTTATTTATATGGTAATATAAGTATGAAACAAAAAGCATAACTATCATCTTAATGAATTGTCCTATTAGATGGTCTCATAAGCAAGGGTCTCATATTTAAACTCATTTGAAAGTCATATAAGTTCAAGTTCAGGAGGAGTAGAGAGAGAGAGATGAGAGAAGGGGAGACGACAACATGTTGAAATCCGAAAATCGCTATTTAAAAATTAGGTTTTCTTGTTTCAATGATCCTCTACCTAAGGAAGGTTTTTAATCCTATGGGTACTTGAATGTTGACCTATAATGAATTTTGGCTCAACTAAGTTAAGGAAATCTTAGGGTTTCCTCTTGATTTTCGAAAGGGTTAAGGGTCAAAAATACACATGTGATTTTGTCAAAAGTTCATCCATCACCAATGTTTTTTTGACCAAAAGTAACTCTGAACTTTCAAATTGGATCAAAAGTCACATTTACAGGTATATTAAAAAAAATGCTCTTGGTGCTAGACAAAACTTTTAACAAAAAATCACATGTGTATTTTTTACCCTAATTTAATTGTAAATGTGATTTTTGATCCAATTTGAAAGTTCATAGTTGCTTTTGGTAAAAAAACAAAACATTTTGTGCTAGATGAACTTTTGACAAAATCACAATTGTATTTTTGAACCTGAACCCTTTTTCAAAATTTATACAAAAAGGTGTTTGTTGCTTCCAAGAAGCTTAATGATGGTGTTTAAAGATTTCTAAACTTTGAAATTTGTTGGGCCTTACTTAAATTGAATTTTGGCACAATAAAATTTCAAAAACTTTGGATTTTGGGGTCTATATTAAATATATGTATTGTAAAATGATTTTGATGATTTGAATATGTTTATTGATGTTGGAAAATGGTTTCTAAAGTATTGAACTATTGGCATTGGTCTTATCTCAAATTTTGTATTGTCAAAGTTTCAAGAATTTTATAATTTTGGGTTGTATTTTAAAAATATGAATTTGGAAAGGGTTTTGACGATTTGAATGTGCTTATTTGGGTTAGAAAAAGGTTTCTAATGTTTTGAATTATTGGGTTGGTCTTGTTCCAAATTTTTGGTTCCACAAAGTTTTGAAAATTTGAGTTTATCAAAGGGGTTTTTGAATTTCAAGAGATTGTTGGAAAATTTATGATTTTGATAAGTCCATTTGTTATAGTAGATGATGATGGGATGATAGATTGAATAATAATTTGTTTGAAGTAAAATTTGGTGTTCTAGACCTAGAGATGGACTTTGACTAAATATGTTGAATAAATCAAGATGTTGTTGATGCTTGTGGATAGCATTGATGGTTTGAGGCCTAGATGAAATTGTATTAAGGGTTGTTGGTTTTATTAAGGATAAATTGATGATGGAATGTTTGTAAAAGAGTTTTAAGTTTGAATTTTTGGAGAATGGACTCATTGTGAATGTTGAATTAGGATATAGAAATGGGATCTTGTTTTGGATGTGGACTTATGGATAGGATGTTGATTCACTTTGGTTTTTGGGCTTATGGTTGGAAATTTGACTTTGGGACTTGGGATGTGAGTCTTGGGCTTGAGTTATTTCTAAATAGCCTTGTTGTGTATCAATAATTGATGTGGCATTGTTACCTTTTAGTTGATTTTAGAGTCTTGATATTGGGTTCTTTAAGCACCAGACTAGCTTCCTCGTGGTAACACTTAATTGCTTCAAAAAGGTAACCACCTCATTGTCTCACAATTATGTGTGTGGGTGGTAAGCTAATTAGTGTTATAATTTTGGGAATCGGCTGGTATGCCTTAAAATTGATGAAATGATTATATGCTCATTATGCTGCACTAGTTATGTGAGAATTCTATGCTGGAATTGGTTATTGTGATGATTATACATGCGTTGAAGAACCTTGCAAATGTAATATTAATTGAAACTGAATATTCATTGTGGATTTTGAGAAATATGATTGTTAATTATATTACTAACCTTTCATGGAGCATGTTACATATGCATTTTGGTTGTGCTTGTGGATTAGTTGGCTCTGGTGCACCATCAAGATTTGGTTTCACCCCCTTCACATGATGAGGTCCTTAAAGGCAGTGAAGTTTGATTCCATTGGCTCACGGTTAGATAACTTTGGTTCCTTTGAATGTGACAATGGTGAAGTCTGGTTCTAGTGGCTTTCGTCGGGCACAATATGTGGGCTGCCCTATTTGAAAGTTTATGTGCATATATTGAAATGGGTCTAGAAATGCATGCAATTTATGATTTCATCATATTTATATATGGTTTCATCCTATTTTGTATTGCTAAAAAATATTGGGCATGTGATAAATGTTTTAATGGTTGATTTCTCTCTTATTTTGTTCTAGCACACACCTACACATGTAAGACAGCATAGGAAGAATCCGTGTTACTGGGACTTTATCTCACTTGGTTACTTTCAGTTTCAGGTCCTAATCCTGGAGGTAGACGTGAAAGGAATGAGCCAGCTGGCATTCGTTGATTCTGAGGTTGTCATTGGGTATCTTTTGGTAGCATTTATATTGTCGCACATTATAGACTAAGCATGCATGTTTGCTTCATCATCTTATTTAACATTTGGGTCACTGTATCTGTTGGTATTTTCTGAGATCGATCCCCTTCCTACAACTGTGGCTAGAGGTCTTCTGGTTTACCTCCGGTTCTAATTATAAGAGCCAGTTGACTTTGTTGGAAAAATTAAGGATGAAAAACACACCATTATAAATTGCTTATATTTGTCTTTTTCCTCAAAACTAACTTGTTTTACTTATAAACTATCATATAATCTTATTACATTTTGTATATATTAATATTTAAGGGTCTAATTTGCTTCTTTAATCTCTCCAAAAAAAGCCAACTGGCTCTTATAATTAGGACCGGAGGTAGTATTATGTTTTGTGTATGCATGCTGATAGCCCGTGTACCTTGGTTTCATTTGACATGGATATTTTGGATGTTGAATTGTGGTTCCACTAAGCATGCTCAAATTTGGTTTTAATGATTGCAAAATCGATTTTCGTGGTATGTGAGTTATTATGATGGATTCATAGATTTTGATGATTCATGTATGGCTTAGTAGGGATGAACTCATAAGTTTTGAGTTGTTATTTGGATTGGATTATGGGTTGTGACATTGTTATAGAAAAGCAGGGTTGATTTATGATTTGTTTTATATACCATGTTAGATCTATCTTTTCTAACATGGTAGTCCTGTTTTATTCAGATAAAACCTTTTATAGCTATGTTAGTAAGTAAACCCTTTCTAACATGGTTAGCTTGCAGTTTCAAAAGATATTTGGATATTTGTTTTGTAACTATGTTAGTGAAGGGAAACCTTTTTTAATATAGTTACCTGGTGTGATTTTGGCAAGTGTTAGGTTTTGAACTGTGTTAGTTGAAACTTTTCTAAATAGTTACAATATTTATGTAAATGCTAATAAACATGTTAGGTGCTTTGTTTCTAGCATGGTTGATTTGGATTATAAACCCTTTTAAATTCTAGTAATGCTCTTAAACCCTGTTAGACTTATTCTTTTAACATGGTTTATTTTACAAGTATTTACAAAGCTTCTTTTATCCATGATAGACTTTTATTATTTTGTAACTCGTTTCCTTTTCTATCATAGGTAATTTAGTTCAAAATTTATAAGTTGTTCTTAAAATAATTATGATAGGTCATTTTCTATCATAGTTATTGTTAGAATAATAAGTTTTGATGATAACTAAACGTAACTTAGGCATAAGGAAGGGCTATAATAAGAACAGAATTATCTTAGGGATAATCTGATAGAAAATCCTAAGTCTTGACCAATCGATCAGGGATAGATTACAAGTCAAATAACTTAAGCCCAATCGATTAGAGATGAATCAGATAGCGCCCAATCGATTAGAGGCCCCTGTAATCGATGAGAGAAATTAGCCCAATCGATTAGAGATGAATCAGATAGCGCCCAATCGATTAGAGGTCCCTGTAATCGATGAGAAAAATTAGCCCAATCAATTAGAGTCGTCTAATCGATTAAGAGATCATAGACTAATTGATCAGAGTCCAGTAATAGATTAAGAGAAAAATGCCTAATCGATTAGAGCCATGTAATCGATTAGAGAAGATTAAGTAATCTGAATGTAATCTGTTTGTAATCGATTAGAGAACATTAAGTAATCTGAATGTAATCTGTCTGTAATCGATTAGAGAAATATGTAATCTATATACAGTCTATGTGTAATTGATCAAACCTGCCTAATCGATCAGGCTTCCCCTGTAATCAATTAGGCGTATGAATTACTAATATGATGTTCAGTGATGCAGGCTATAATCTATAGGTAATCGATATGTAATCGATTAGACATCAGACCCTGTGATTGATCAGAGGCATGTAATCTGAGTGGCAATGAGAAATATTCAAAATCAATGACAAGCCTATTTTTAGCCTTCCAAGTACAGAGTTGTTCAGACCTACTTAAGGAAGTTTATGTTGGGACTCAATCTGATCAAAAGAGCAGTTGGAACTCACCTACCCTCTCAGCGATAGAAGAAGAGAGATAAGCTAAAGCAAAATCAAGTACAATGGAGTAAATGCATGACAGAATACATCTCCAATACTCCACCAGATCACTCAACTCTCTGAGCATTTTTAAACGGTCATATTGTCAACGGATACAATTCTAGAAAAGACTATAAATGCTCCAGAGGAGAAGTTAGTTGTAAGAATTGATTGCCACATTGATTATCTGTATCTACTGCATTCAATACTCTCAACACTCACTACTACAAAATAGGCTTTTCACGTCACCAATTAACGTCACATAATTATAAATGTGACATGGAAAAAAAACGCGGTGGCATTTTTGTAATTAAGTTGCAGGTGGAGGGAGTTACAACGTCACACAAACCTTAAATTGTGACGTTGAAAGTTTCAACGTCACACTTTGAGCATTTGTGACGTTGTATGTTTGAAATGAAAAAATAAAAAAAATTTACTTTAACTTTCCACGTCAAACTTAACCTAAGTGTGACGTTGAAAGTCAACAGAAAATAATTTTAATTTTTTTTTAAAAAAAATTAGTAATTTTCAACGTCACAATTAAATTAATTGTGACGTTGAAAGTCACAGAAAATTTAAAAAAATTGTCCGTGACTTTCAACGTCACAATTATACTAATTGTGACGTTGAAAGTCACAGAAAAAAATTTAAAAAAAATTATCCGTGACTTTCAACGTCACAATTATAAAAATTGTGACGTTGAAAGTCACAGAAATTTTAAAAAAGATTTAAAAAAAATTGTCCGTGACTTTCAACGTCACAATTATACAAATTGTGACGTTGAAAGTCACAGAAATTTTAAAAAAGATTTAAAAAAAATTGTCCGTGACTTTCAACGTCACAAATATACTAATTGTGACGTTGAAAGTTACTAATTTTTTTTTAAAAGAATTTAAAATTATTTTCTGTTGACTTTCAACGTCACAATTATACTAATTGTGACGTTGAAAGTCACAGAAATTTTAAAAAAAAATTTTTAAAAAAATTATCCGTGACTTTCAACGTCACAATTATACTAATTGTGACGTTGAAAGTCACAGAAATTTTAAAAAAAATTAAAAAAAAATATATCTGGGACTTTCAACGTCACAAATAAGATAATTGTGACGTTGAAAGTCCCCCCAGCTCCCTCCAAATAATTCCCCCAGCTCCCTCCAATTTCTTAACCCAAAAACGAAACTCTCGTACTTCCCCCAGCTCCGTCCCGCGCCCCATAGCTCTGCAAATCTCATACCTCCTTCCTTCCACAGCTCCGGCCAACGCATGCAATCTCTGATCCGAGGTCAGGTGAGCATCCTCTTCCTTCATCCTCTTCAAGTTTTGATTTTTATGAAGTCTTTCTAACTTCAGATCTCAAAATCACCAAAATCCCATTTTGTTAATGATAAAGGTGTTAACGCCGCTCGTTGCTCCGGTGCCGATATGGAATCCGTGAAGAAATGTATGTCCCATTATTCTTCAACCACTGTGAAATTTCTGTTTATTTTCTTATTCCTTCTCTGTTTCGTTCGAATCTGGCGGGCCGGAGGGACTAAAATTTTGGGGGTGATAAGTTTAAGAGTAGAAAGCAATGATTTGTGTTTTGCATGTTGAAATTTTGGGTGGTAAGTGACTTTGAAGATTTCTGATTTTCCTGTTCTTCCTTTGCTTCCTATGTTCCGTTCAGTTTCTTTATTTCCCTCTGTTTTCTGCTCTGATTCAGTGATTGTTTTTTTTAATTACATGGGCAAGCTATCGCTTGGAATGGTTTACATTACCTGGTCTCTATGATTTCTTCTCTAAATAGGTGATTAGCTCCATTTCTTGATTGTTTGTAAATATAAAAAGGATTGAATAATATTGAGTTCAGATTTTTAGGGTGAAAGATTTCTTTAGAGTAATAAATTGATGTATTGAGAGGTGATATTCAGATTTAAATGAAGTTTCAGCGAGGATAAAGCACTAAATTGGAGTTTGTTGTACAGGAAGTTTGCAAGGGATATTGGGCAATTGAAGTGAGTTTAAAAACTGATTTGGATTGTTTAAATTTAAGAACTAGTTATAAAGTGTTGTTTGTGATATTTGATTAGTATTTAGTATTTTTAAGGCTAATGCAAGTATTTTAGGTGTTAAGTGTATATAGAGACAAAGTTTATTGATTGTTTTGGAATTTTGCTGTTAAATAGCAAAATAAATACAATTTATATCTTGATGTTATGGGACGGAGTAAATGGTAGCTAAACTTTGAGGAACAATGGTGATTGAAAGAGAAGAAACTATAAAGAGTGGTTAAAGTAGTTACATGTAGTTTGTGATAGAATTAATTGAGACTAGAAAGGAAGTTTGTGAATTAAGAAGTATAAGCATAAAGATATGTCAAATTGAGTTGTATGAACATGATACTTATTGTGGTCAAATTTATTGACTTGGTTTCTTTATTTTGAGCCTTCATTCTCATTTCTTAATCTCCCTCATATTATTACACTATTGTTTGTAGGATGGGTGACTTTAGTGCTCATGTTCTAGCTTATCATCTACTCATTTAAATTCTGAGGACCATAAACAAAACCCCTGCTTTTCCAGAAACATTATAAGTAGAAGTTGAGTAATTTCTCTACTTCATCTTGGTGCTGCGATTTCAGTGTTGGGTCTGACTTCATTTGAGTAAGCAATTCCTCCACTCCATTTTGGTTATCTTGAATTTTATTACTATTAGTACTATTATTGAATTTGTTGTTTTATCCTAAAACAGTATAACTCAATAGCTTAAACAGTTAGATAAACTTGACTAGCTTGTTGGAAATGGCATAGGTTTAATAGAATGGATCGTAGTTGGATGCATACATTGAGAACCACTAAAGAGTATCAGATGGGTGTGGAAGAATTTATTGAATTTGCCAAGAGAAACGTGCCTAGTAAGAATGACATGTATCTTTGCCCTTGTGTGAATTGTGCAAATGCTTATCGTAAGAGCGTTGATGATATAAGGGATCACCTTCTTTGTGATGGGATCAATCTCCGTTATAAGAAGTGGCTTTGGCATGGGGAATTGGGAAGTACCGTACATGCGTGCCCGTCACAAAATGTAGAAGCAACGGTGGATGATGTTTGTGATGATGGAATGGACGACATGATCAATGATATTAGGGCGGAGTCATTTTCTGTGGTACAAGAGTTTGACAAGTTGCGGAGTGATGCAGAGACACCGTTGTTCCCGGGGTGTACTAAGTATACTCGGTTGACTGGCGTCCTGAAATTGTTGAAAATAAAGACAGAAAATGGGTGGGCAGACGCGGGTTTCTCGCAGATGCTTGAAGCTTTGAGTGATATGTTCCCAGCAGGCAATGTGCTTCCCAAGCGTATGTACGAGGCTAAAAAAGTTCTAAGCAAGATGGGCATGGAGTATAAGAAGATACACGCTTGCCCTAATGATTGCGTGTTATACAGGAAAGAGTATGAAAGCCTAAAAGAGTGTCCAAAATGTAATACTCCGAGGTACAAGCCGAGGAAGGATGCAGTTGGTGATGATGATGGATCAAAGAAAGGGGTACCTTTAAAGGTAATGTGGTACCTTCCAATTGTGCCACGGTTTAAACGCTTGTTTGCAAATGAGGCAGAAGCAAAGAAACTGAGGTGGCATTGTGATGAGAAAATCTCAGATGGAAGATATCTCCGGCACCCTGCTGATTCTCCTCAATGGAAGAAGATAGATTCCATGTTTCCTGAATTTGGTGGTGAGCCAAGGAACCTTCGTCTCGGACTGTGTACGGATGGTTTCAACCCTTTCGGGAGTCTCAGTAGCACACATAGTGCTTGGCCTGTGTTGCTGGTCATTTACAACCTGCCGCCTTGGTTGTGCACGAAGCGCAAGTATGTGATGATGTCAATGATGATTTCGGGTCCGAAACAGCCTGGTAACGATATCGATGTCTACTTGGCACCTTTGATTGAGGACTTGAAGATGTTGTGGGAGGAAGGCGTAGATGTGTTTGATGCGTACAGGCAGGAGACATTCAAGTTGCGAGCTATGTTGTTTACCACAATAAATGACTTCCCTGCATATGGCAATCTTTCTGGTTACAGTGTGAAGGGTTATATGGCATGCCCTATATGTGAGTCTGACACACACTGCCACCATCTTAAACACGGAAGAAAAACCGTCTACCTCGGTCACAGGAGGTTTCTTGATCGGTTCCATCCTTACCGTAGACTAAAGAAGTGTTTTAATGGCTCATCTGAGTACCGATCTGCTCCTACCCCCTTAACCGGGGATGAAGTTTACCGCCGTGTTGAGAATGTCAGTATGGTATTCGGTAAGAAACAGAAGCCAAAGACCGGTTTTGAAAAGATCATTTGGAAGAAAAGGTCAATCTTCTTTGATCTACCTTATTGGCGATATCTCGATGTGAGGCACAGTATAGACGTGATGCATGTGGAGAAAAACGTCGGTGATAGTCTTGTTGGAACGTTGTTGCATATACAAGGGAAGACTAAGGACGGACTCAGTGCACGGTTAGACTTGGTTGAAATGGGTATAAGACAACGGTTGCATCCTATAGTCAGTGAAAATGGCAAGAGGGCTTATATGGAACCTGCTGCTCATACACTTTCGAAACAGGAGAAAAAAAGTCTGTGTGAGTGTTTGAGTGGGATCAAGGTTCCACAGGGTTATTCTTCTAATGTTAGCAGACTTGTGTCAATGAATGATTTGAAGTTGGTGGGAATGAAGTCACATGATTACCATGTATTGATGCAACAATTCTTACCAATTGCCATAAGAGGCATTATGCAAGATGATGTCAGGAAGACTATAGGAAGACTGTGTATGTTTTTCAATGCGATATGCAGCAAAGTCATCGACACTGAAAAGCTAGACGAGTTGGAAAATGAGGGTTACATTATATTGTGCCAATTAGAGATGCACTTTGCTCCAGCCTTTTTTGATATTATGGTGCACTTGATTGTTCATTTGGTAAGGGAGATAAGGCTCTGTGGCCCTGTTTATCTAAGGTGGATGTACCCTTTCGAGCAATTCATGAAAGTCTTGAAAGGGTATTCCAAGAACCCACACCGACCTGAGGCATCAATTGTTGAAAGATACTTAGTTGAGGAGGCAATGGATTTTTGCAAATCGTATCTAAAAGGGGTTGAGGAAAACCCACGACATGAAGATGGGATCGGTAAGGGGGTACGGGGCGTCAAAGTAAAGACTATGTGCCGTGAAGAGGTGTTACAAGCACACCTATATATCTTGAATAATATGGAAGAAGTGCAGCCTTATTTGGATGAGCATAAGAGGATCCTAAAAGAAAAGAACCCGAAAAAGAGTGACATGCAGATTTCTAACGAGCATAATAGGACATTCATTGGGTGGTTCAAGGAGAATGTTGAAAAGGAGACCGGTGGCCTGGATATAATAAGATGGTTAGCCGGAGGGCCGCGTTTTGAGGTTGTTACGTGGGGCTCTTTTGACATAAATGGTTATTCTTTCTACACTAAGGCTCAGGACAACAACAGCACCATGCAAAACAGTGGCGTGATGGTGGTAGCCGAAGCGATGCACTTCTCCAGTTCAAAAGATAAAAACCCAAGATTGGCTTCCATGGCATATTATGGGGTAATTGAAGAAATTTGGGAAGTTAGTTACACCAAGTTCAAGGTTCCAATCTTCAAATGCAAGTGGGTTAACAATAGCGCACTTGTGATTGAACCCCACACTGGTATGATCTCAATTGATCTTCACAAGGTTGGGTACAAAGATGAGCCATTTATCTTAGCAAGTCATGCGAAACAAGTGTTCTATGTAACGGATCCCGCAAATAAGCACTTGTCCATAGTCTTGAAAAGTAAAAAGCAAAAAGATCGTGCTCCCACTTTAGATCTTGATGAGATACCACCTTTGTGCGTAATTCCACCTGAACCAAGGGAACTGGAATTGATAGATGATGACGACCTATTTGCCTCTAGAAATGATCATTGTGAGGGGATATGGGATAACACCTAAAGTGAGAATCTTTTTGAATTATAATGTATTAAGTATTATTGTTATTGTTTTGGTTTTGTGAAAGTTGTTGCCTTGTAATGACTCAACCACATATTTGATTTGTTAACAGGTACATCATGGCGGATGATTCTAACAATCAACAACAAAACAATCCCCCTCGAAAAAAGGGAAGAGGTCCGACGAAGCTCAAAGACATTATTGTCCGTCAAGGGACAAATGTTCAGCCTATCCGTGTGGAATTTGACGAGGACATGAATCCTATTGGAGAGATTGGAGCGCAATTCGTGAGCTACGTCAGTTTTGTAGCAAGGAACCGAGTAAGCATCTTGGATGACGATTGGAGGGAAGTCGATAAAGACATTAAGGATCAATGTTGGTCAGATATCTTGGTATGTTTTATCATTATTTATCTATTTGTTCCTAATATGCATGTATTTGTTTTTTTTAGTTAACTTAACTAATGTGTCTTTTATTCTTATTTTTCCTTGTAGCAAAACTTCGACGTTCCAAACACCAAGGCGTTCAAGGATTTTTGGTTGAATGAATCGCGCAAGATGTGGAAGGGTTTTAAGAATAACCTAACCAGAGACTACATCAGGGGGAACAAGATGGGTCAAGATCCCTGTCAGACCTATCCCTCTATTGACCCAGAGACTTGGAAGACCTTTGTTAAGAAACGGCTCGACCAAAAGTTCCAGGTGTGTATAGGTTATAAATAGTTCTTTAACTTTGCTTCAAAAATGAATTTTGAGCACATTATATTAATTAACTAACTTAGTTTTATTTTCATAGGAGAATAGCCAAAAACAAAAGGAGAGACAAGAAAAAAATATTTACAAGCATACAATGTCTCGGGGGGGTTACAAGTGGGTCGAGAAAAAGTTGATTAAGAAACAAATTGCAGAAATGGAGGAAGCGGCACGGACCGATCCTACCGCTGTTCTACAGCCTCCGCCGCCCATCTCACGTCATACGAAATGGGCTGAGGGAAGGAAGTCTAAAGAAGGAAAATTTGTTAATCTGGAGGCTGAAACAGTTGCAAAGAGGATTGTAAGTATTTTACTTGGTTGTTTATTCCTTTAACTTGTGGTTTTATAGCACATTACAACTTAAGATTTTTTCGGTTATTGTAGGAAGAACTTGAGCAGCAGACCACCCAAGGGTCCTTCACACCTTCTGATAGGATGGACATCCTGGCCACGGCAATTGGGAAGCCCGATCCCCCCGGCCGGGTACTAGGGGAGCCCAGGACTCTAGGGTTTATCAAGTATTTCGGCCGTAGATCCCGAGCCACTCGCACAGATTCTACTGAGGAGATATTGGCTAAGGCTCGGGCAGAGATGGAGGCCCAGTTAGAGGAGCGGGTTGCTTTATCCGAGCAGCAGATTAAAGCACAGTTCGATGGGCAAGTGGCCGCGAAGGTCCAGGAGGCTCTGTCGGGTTATATGGGGGAGCAGATCCGAGCGCAGATTGAGGCACAAGTTAGAGCGTCTACCATGCAGCTTGGACTGTCATCACATTCTTCTCAACAAAGACAGCAGGTTTGACCATCTCCTATATATGTTAATTACCGAATTATGGGTTTATCAATTAGGCTCACTCTGTGTATTCCCATCTCCTGTAGGAGTCCCCTGCTACTGGCGGTCCAAGCGGCAAAGACAGCTGCAATCAGACTGTGCCGTTAGGATCAATTCGTGAGAATGAATCAAATCCCACTCCAGACAATGACCTTGAAGTTGGAGTAGAGTGCTATCTCCATCTCGATTTCCCTCGCCTGCACCCGGTCGCAGAAGCTCGCCAGTTCCCGAACGCCTCCTTCATACATAATAAGCTTATTGGGGAGGACCAAGTGAAGGTGTCTGTTACAAATATCTTAAATGATGAGGGGGGGACAGATGTACCCATTCCCCATAATGAAGTCACCAAACTATATGAGGCGATCGGGACATTCATCCTGTGGCCTAGAAGACTTGTACACAGCACTCCACAAAAGGCGCCGATTGATGCGGTATGTACACTTAATTTTTGAGACTCCTTGTTTTACATGATTACAGTTGTAAAAATATATAACATTGGTTTTTTCATCGCCCGCAGTTCTTTTCAGATGAATATCCTTCTCTCCAACTCCTGCGGGAGATGCAGCCAACTTTGCACTCCATAACCATTAAGATGCCTCCAGGAGTAGTCAGTCCGTATCGTTCATATGATTTTCTAGTTGATGGTGATAGAGATATCGTGGAGTTTTTGACGATGGAAGAAATTGACCTCGCCTGGCTCGAATTAGCGACTTTGTAAATGACTGTTACTTTTTATGTCTGTGCAATATTTTTACATCTATCCTTTTATAATTTCAATCATTTTATGATAGGTACTTCCACCAGCTGTGCAACCAATTAGGCAGGGAACAATACAGATTCCTTAGTCCAATGGCCTTGGTGAGGCGAGATGATTTTAAAAACGACAAGGCTAAACTGGAGTATGAGGACGAGATGCGGGCTTATGTCACACATCAAATGTCAGCGAATCGGGGATCTGTCTATTTTGCGCCTATTCTTCAAGAGTAAGTGTGATTATTACCTTTTGCCAACTTTTCATTATTTGCACATTTACAAATGTTATGTTTATGTGTGGACATAATATTCTTAATGTTTTTCAGTAAACACTGGTCATTAGCTGTCGTTTGCCCCATACAACATCGTCTGGTTTGGTTTGACCCATTGCGATATAATATAACCTCATATTATAAAACCCTCTTATCTAAGTAAGTACTTTTAATGACTTTTTACTTTGGGCTACATAAATTATTTTCATGGATACGTGCTAATTTTAGTTCTATTTTAGGGGCATTCAACAATGGCATTTTGCATCAGAAACCGGTGAAATGGATGATCCCATCATGACACAAAGACCTAGAGTAACTACCTTTAATTTAAATTCATTCAATGTTAGTCAATTGAGATATTATTTATTTTGTTATTAATTTATACTATTTCTTGTGATTTATAAAGTGCCCCCAGCAACCGACGAATAAGGAGTGTGGGTATTACGTCATGAAGTATATGTGTGACATTATTGAGAGTGATCGTACCGGATCCTTTACACAGGTATAAATTAAATTCTTATCTATAGCTTGATACAATCATTATATAATTATATGATTTATTTATCTAACTTTGCAGTAATCACAGCATCCATTATTTTTGCAGTTTTATGATGGAAACAACTCATTTGAAGACAAAGACCTTGATTTACTTCGTGACCGTATTGCTCAATTTTTTCTTTCATTTGTGGTTGGTTAAAAAGTGATCATTGCAGAAAATACTTTGTTGTCTAAACATGGAATTTTGTGTGTCTATATATATGTTTAGTTTGATTTAGTTATAATATAGCTATGTATACATGTTGTATGAATAATGTATACTGTTGTTGATCTGCATTATATCTATTTCTGTGACATTTGCAATTAATACAGATTGGGAAACCAAAAGATAAATTAACCATCATTTTTAAAAAAAAAAAATTAACCACGTCACAAACTATTAATTTGTGACGTGGTTTCTTGATAAACCACGTCACAATTTAAAAATTTGTGACGTGGTTTCATGAAACCACGTCACAAACTATTAATTTGTGACGTGGTTTGTGGAGAAACCACGTCACAAATTATTAATGTGTGACGTGGTTTCATGAAACCACGTCACAAATTTTTAAATTGTGACGTGGTTTATCAAGAAACCACGTCACACACTACTAATTTGTGACGTGGTTTCTTGAAACCACGTCACTTTTGTTTAATGTGTGACTTGGTTTCCTGAAACCACGTCACACATTAACAATTTGTGACGTGGTTTCTCTGCCACACCAACGTCAATTTAATCTAGTTTTGGACAAACAACGTCACAAGTTTTGTAATTTGTGACGTGAAAAATATGACTTTTCACGTCACTTTTTTGTGTGACGTTAAAAGTCCAGTTTTCCACGTCACTTGAATTTATGTCACACCAAAAAGTGACGTGAAAAGTCCAAAATTTGTGACGTGAAAACCCTGTTTTGTAGTAGTGACTTACTGTTTTTCATATTCTTAAGTGTGTAACACAATCTGTTCAAATTGAGTGAACAATTATTCTGTATTCATTACCAAAGTGAGATTTACTCTTAAGATAGTGGGATCTTAAGAGTAGGGTGTAAACTTATAAAGAGTAAGGGGGAGTGATCAGTAAAGAGAGGAGTTCTTGCTGTCACTTGTAAAGGCTATCAAGAGCCTGATTTAATCTTGAGGAATTAGTGAAACCCAACTGCAGGTTGGAGAACTGGACGTAGGCCAAGTTTGGGCTGAACCAATATAAACTTTGTTGTTTTATCAGAGTTAGATTTTGAAAGCACAATTCACCCCCCTCTTGTGCATTCCTGCCTGTTACAGTTATGACTTTTAAAATGACGAAATTCTTTTACAACTACGATAGATTTTGTATAGTGTTTTTCCATTCCTATTGTAGTTAGCATTTATTAAGATGATTCAATCTTTAATAACTATGATAGACTCTTGCTATCATAGTTAGGTTTATTTCTAAAAAATAAATTAAATTCTTTTCTAACTACGATAAACTATTTTGTTTTAATAGTTCCCTTTCCTATTATAGTTAGCAACTCATTGGCTTTAAAGATTAAATTGAGTAGTTGATTGAATTCTTATGGACTATTGTTGCAAATTATGGTTTCAAATGGGATTATTAGTAATGGGAATTTCACATAGTTAAATGTAAATTACATATAAAATTTTTCATAAAATATACATATTTAAAAAGTGTAGATTTACCTCGGCTCAAAATCTATTTATAGCCTAAATATAATTAAAATAAAGCCTAATTTTTATCACAAAAAAATGCCCCACTAGAATGCAACAATGCCAATACATCATTTTGTCAAAATAGTGATTAATACAAAAATCAGCACTGATAATACAATATATCAAAATATCATAAAATAAGAATACCATTATAAAATGAAAATTGACAACACAATCGTAGCTAGGAGTGATAATTTCCTCAATCTACCTTGTCGATTAAACTTATAATTTTCGCCCCATATATACTCTACCTATTAATTACATATATTAAGTTTTCATTAAATTATTGCTTCCAAATTTCCAATGTAACTAACTAAGGGGTATTTTAGAAAATCCAATAATTATTTCTGACAAACAATTAACTCAATGACTATAATTTTCCTTAATCTTTTTTTTTTTGTCAACAATATAATTTTCTTACTCTTTACAAATTAGTTGTCTAGCTAGCTCACAAATTTAGGATAAAATTTAGGATATCAATTAATGATATTGCATGGAAGATTAGTGTGACAATGAGTCAGCTCGCTAATATAATTGATCAACTATATTTCTTCTTGTGTCTCAAAAAAAAAAAAAAAAAAAAAAAACCACGCGCACACAAGCTGACACACTGGCACGCACACACGCTTAAGGGAAATTGGATTGGATTGGATTGTCTGATTATTTTTGAGAGTTAATTTGGGAATTGGATTGTCTCTAGTTCAGATTAAAATTGATCGATTAAGGGAAAATTCGTTAAGATGACGTGTTTCGTTTATTGAATTTGAGACTTTGATTGTCCAAGGGTGAGAGAGAACCTTGGTCTTCACTCATAGGAAATAAATTAAATGAAGAAAAAATTAAAATTTTCTGGCAAAAAATAAAACTGTTCCTAGTGGTAAAAATATGAGACATATATGAGCGTGTGCAGGGTATTTCCATAGGACAGCTTCAACATGTATCACGTATATTAAAAATTCATTTTTTTTTCTAAATCCCACATAAATTTGACTTTTCTTTTTAACTTTGACCTTTGTTCACAACTAATATCCGCAATTTTCTCATACAGTATTACTAATTTACATCAATCGACATAGAGGTAAAAATGACTGGCTATTTCTTAGAACTAGAACATATCCTAGATTTTAATCCAACAATACCTTAAAGAAAATATCCTTTTTTTATATAGAAAATATCCTTTATTGTAGTGTAGATAGTACAAAATTTTGCATAAAGCACACGTTAATATTTATAATCATCAATCTTTTCAATTACAATCTGTTCCCAGATTTTATGGTTTATATATACTGCAATAATACCTATGACAATTTAAAAGAAAAACTAACGATATTAACGATGATGATTGATTGGATTCATTTAGAACAGCTTTTAATGGAACGCGCTTTTCCCCCCTATCTTTTACAAACAAAAAGGAAAGAAATTAAGCCAATCAAAATCCCATAGATCAAGGAACATATTATATTACCCTCAAACTCGTTCTTGAAAATTTTCTCGGAACTTTCTTTGCGAAAACTTTCCTAATCAAAGTCTATAAGCCTATCCTTTCTTTTAAATTATGTTTATAATACTGCAAGAGCCTAAAGAAACCCTAACATATACCAACTATATATATAGCAGCCAACAATGTTGGTTCCTATGAAAAGTATTATTTTCTTCAACATTAGCAAAACAAGTTTTACTTCATTTTCGTTTTCTCAGTGTGAGATTTTTCATTCCATAATGGAAAATCAAATTCGGTGCAACCATTGTACCAAAAGGTTCAAGTCTCTAGCAGCTCTTAGAAGTCACATGAGAGTCCACAAGCAGAAGAAACCAAGTGGTGGTCTTGGTGTTATGGCTTCTTCTTCTTCTTCTGTTTCAACAATGGCGATGGTGGTCTACGATGAAGTATCACTTGTCAATAATAATAATGATCAAGTATCACTAGGAAGGGGTCAATACGTATGTGCTGACTGCAATATGAGCTTTAACTCTCCCTATGCACTTGGAGGTCACAGAAGTTGGAAGCACAGCCGTAAGAGATTACAGTTTTTGTTGCCAGCACCAAATCAAAGCCTTTTTGTTCGTAGAAGTCAAAGGTTGAGGCTATTTGGCGTTAATCTTGATGTGCCCATCGTATCTTCATGAATGAACTTTTCAGTTTTACAAATATTTAGGATGGCTTTGTATTCATTATTATATATGTTTTCCTTTCTAGCTATAGCACTGCTTTTAGGAAGTAATTGTACTGTAATTGCTTTGTCAATTACTTTGTTCTGCTTCAATTCTTAATTATTATCAATTACCATGGTGTCTGAGATTTTTTGTGTGTGTTAATCTCTGGAAGGCTATTTCCGAAAAATGCGTACTTAAAATTGTAAAAAAAATAAAAATCGTTTGAATCAGCATAGGCTTTTTGGTTATGTGTAATTGTACCGCAAAAAAATAAAAAATTTAGGTTTAAACTTTATATTGTAACTGTGGCGACAAGGAAATGTGAGAAACGATACTGTTGAAGGAAGGATTCAATTTCGATCCGTTTTTACAAGAGACAAAAGCTTTTTTATATGACACTTTATGGTTCAAATTTTGCTTTTGAGAGATAATTGATGTACGATATTATATAATGGCAAGATTACGAAATAAAAGTTGTATTGCTAAAGTGTCAATTTATATCAATAATAAAAGATCGATTCGCTGATTTCTATTGCCAAAGTGTCAATTTATATCAATTTATATGATTTCTATTGTATAGGAGAACTTGTACACTGATTTCTATATATTATATTCAGTGATTTCTATCGACAAAAGTATATATTTTACTGCTTTCTTTGCTTTCTTGTTTATAAAAAGAAAAATAAACAGAAAAAGAAATTAAATATTCATCCCCAATAATGGATATCTTTTACGGATTCACATTTCATGCTCATCACAAAGATGAGTAATGGCCTTCTCATCTTAATCTATACAACTCATATTTATTTTAACAGTCTAGATTTATTTTAATTTATTTTAATTTTATAATAAATTTTTATTTTAATGGATACAAAATCATCAAGTGAGTAACTAATGGAATGAAAACAAAAACTTATGTAAATATAATTCAAATCAATCCAAATTGAATCCAAAACTTGTTAAATCGATTTATTATTTTGGTCAAAATTAAATAGCTACCTGATATTTAAATGGCCAAAAGCACTGCTAGTCTGCTACCATACCTATGATTCAAAAAGAAAATATTGCAAGAAGCCCAAAGTATAAACGATATATTATTTTATATGGATTGATCTTTTAAGAGTTGATTGAAAAATGATTAGAAATGGTTTTTAAGGTGAGTTATTATGGAGAAGACTTAGGGGGTCTTCATGCGTAGGTTTAGGCTAAGTAGAAGAAGATCATTTGCCGAATGCCTTCCTCAAAAGATAAACGAGTTGCATTCTGGAGTTAACTACCCAGCCTTGCCTGATGGAAGCTCAGATGATTTCGCTTGGGTTAGATTGAATTAAGCAGGCTTCGATGCCCAAAAATCTCTAAAAATGGGAAAATGATGAAGCATGAAAAAATATAAAAGCATTTATGAATTAATATATAAAAAACGTACATATTCTAAGTGGTAGTCCTTTTCTTTTTAGATTTAATTCATGAGTCAGTCAAAAATTGATTCAATAGATATTACTTTCTTACCATCTAATTATAAATTTATTTATCAAGAACTCATTTATTGATTTTTCGTTGATGAAAAGGTATGCATATTTGCTCACTTAATAAAAAATTTGTTTACGATTTTATTCTAATTGAACGGTAAGTAAATATTTTCTGAATTTTGTCAAATAATGAATATATGTGTATGTTATTTATATATGTATTTTCTAAATACTATTATATATACTTTGGGCAAGGCCCAATAAATAGGATGACATACCTTGCCTAATGTCTGGCCCTGGCCCTCCCGCAAATAAGCCTAGCCCAAACATACCCATTTCTTTTTTTTTCATATTTCTTTACACACCGATTTGTTAGGCCTCATGAACATTTCGAACACATCATGACATAGTTATAAAAAATTAAAAACTGAGGTCATCCCGTTTTACCTAATATATATGTATTTAATATCACATTTTTTATTCTTTATATGATGAAGATTATTCAAATTTAAATCAAATAAATAATTTGATACTACTCCATTCATTCTTAAATATATGACCTATTTGGGGAGGTGGGTTTGTTCTTAAATATAAGACCCCTTCTAATTTTTCTCAACACGTTCCCATGTTAACCCTATTGTTACTCCTCTATAATAAACAAGTAAGAGAGGGCGAGTGTAATAAATGTAGGTGCTTAGAGTATTTAGCAAGGTTCAAAAACTTGGACCAATGATTGACTCGACCAATGCACTGGGTCAAGGGTTAAGGGTTCAACCGAGGGTCGACTCGGGGTCAAACCGGCCACGTTAAAATAATATAATGTGATTTTAACTAACTTAATTAACATTCTTAATATAATAAAAGTAGATAAATAAGTCATATATTTAGGAACATGGAGTATTTCTTTTGTCATATTTTTTTATTTATCTATGAAAGAATTTTGGATTTAACATAAACTTATAATGTACATATTATATTTACATTAATTAATTTAATATTTTAAAAAAATTAAAAATAAAGAGGACCTATTGAACTTGGCCCTAAGATTGTTCACTTCATTCTAGGGACTTCAAATAAATGAGAAGGAACCAATGAACCATCCTAAGCAGATAATATATATCATTCATTAATTTCTTTCGTAAATTACCAAATACGTATTAATACTTAACATGTAACCAGTTGAATGTTAATAATATGTGCTAAAAACCAAAACCAAAACCAAAACCAAAATTAACATTTAAAAAAACTGAAGTTGTTCTAGTTTCTGGAGAGATGCTTTCACAGTTTACCCAAAATATGGAACCCTCACTACTCATGTTGATGTTGAACTCTAGATTTTGATGATAACCAAACATGACTTAGGCTGTAGGATCATAACATCTTAACTTAGAAAAATATTTTGAAAAATAGTTTCTTGAAATCTAAGTTAAGCAATCGAAGGCTCAAAGCGGCAATCGATTGGAGTTGAGCTTTATGGCATATCAATTGGCCAGTCCCAATCGATAGAAAGAAAGATCAATAGATTGTTTCCTCCTGTTTCCAAGAATCATTCAGATAGGCAATCGATAGGTAGAAATGGCAATCGATTGACATGAACAATCAAGGAGCAATCGATTAGAACTTAAGATCAAACCAATTCACCCCCTCTTGTGTATTTATTGGCATTTTCATTTGGTATCAGAGCAAGGCTTCTCAGATAATTGATCCAACGATTAGAAAAGAAAAGATCCATGGCAAGAGTAAATGAAAGCATGCTGCTTGAAGTAAGTTCTATCACAAAGCCACCTAGCTTCAATGGAGAACATTATGCCTTCTGGTAGATGAAGATGAAGATCTTCATTACGGCAAATGGATACAAACTCTGGGAGGTGATTGAAAATGGAGACTACATTCCCCTGAAAACAGAAAATGGGGTCTTAGTAAAGAAGGAACCAGGAGAATACACTAATATCTACATAGAACACCCGGAACTAAATAGCAAAGCCATCCTGATGATTCAAAGCGCTCTAAGTCAGAAGGAGTACTTTAGAATCTCCAACCTTAAAACTGCAAAGGAGATGTGGGATGCTCTTGAAGTAGCACATGAAGGAACTAAAGAAGTAAGAAGCAGAAGAATCAATCTATTAACTGCTGAATATCACCTTGTTAGAATAGTGAGTTTTGATGATAACTAAACATAACTTAGGCATAAAGAAATATTAGACTTAGAATTTGAATGAACTCAGAATAATCTGATATAAATCATAAGTCATTAACTAATCGATCAGGAAGAGATAATCGAATAAGAATATAATGTTATGATCGATTAGGATAAGGTTAGAGTGTGCATAAGTTATAAGTATGGCCACCCAATCGATCAGGATGGCCTGTGATCGATCAGAGAAGTTTGAAATTAATGAAAACCATCTTAGTAATCTTGGTATGATCGAATGAAAGGGTATGATAGATCATGGACACCCTGTAATCAATCAAGACCTCTCAGTTGTAATTCAAGTCCTAATCTTAGCCTACTCGATCATAGTTGCTTAATCGATTAAAGAGCATTAAGTGATGTCCTGTGATCGATTATGAAAGACTAGGATTAATTGAAACAAGGCCAACATAATCTAAGCCTATGCGATCAGTGAAGCATGATCGATCAGGATGTCCTGTGATCGATCAGGCGTGGCATTTATATAATCTCATGTTCAAGTGATGCAGGTCTTGATCTAAGCTTAATCTACGTGTGATCAATCATAGAACAAAAGCAATGATCGAATGGAGTCTTATGATCGATCTGGCAATGGATTTGAATGTTTAAGCCTTTTATGTGCACAGTCTGTCAGGCCTATTTTGGGAAGCTAACATTAGACACACAAGCTCAAGAAATAAGCCGTTTGAAGCTGGATTTGCTTTCTGCAATTAATGAAGAGAGATGAACTGAAGCAAACAGAGTACAAGGGAGTTAATGCAAAACAAGAAGTTCACCAACTCAACACTCCATCAAGATTTATCATCTGTTATCCATATTAGAAACAATGGCTAGAACAAAGACTCAACGGGTAGATCTCATAATATGATATAAAAGCATTTGAAGCCCAAACTTGGTTAGTAGAGAAAATTAAGTTCTATTCAACTATAACATCCTCCTGCAATCAATTCAAGTCTGAGTTCTCTCAGTTGTTCTTCAAACTGTAATCTTATCAGCTTAAGTGTGTGAGCAAGCTTTGTAATTCTGTAAACACTTTCATTATGATTGAGTGATTTCCTTGTGATAGTGGGATCCTAGAGGAAAGGGTTGTATTCTTACAATGTGTAAGGGGGAGAAACTTTAGTGAGATTGAGACGTCTTACTGAGTAAATTCTCTGAGGTGTAAAGGTATTCAGGAACCTATTGTAATCCTGATTCACTAGTGGAACCCAACTAAGGTTGAAGAACTGGATGTAGGTTAGAGTTAGGACCGAACCAGTATAAATCTTTGTGTGCTTGATTTTTAAGTTCAAATTTTTAGAGATACACACTCACCCCTTCTTGTGTATTTCCTGCCATTTTCACACTTGTTTAGAATGAAGGAAGGAGAAACCATTAGTGAACTGGAGATCAGATTCACTTATCTCATCAATCATCTAATAGCTCTGGGAAGTATTATTTCTCAGCAAGAACACGTTACAAAAATCTTGAATATTCTCACAGATGAGTGGCAAGCCAAGGCAATTGCAATTGAAGAGATCCGTGGGGAATCTATGAGTTCAGTAACTTCTCTGTTTGGAATCTTGCTGAGTATGAAAGCAAGATGAAATATAGGCAAGAGCTAGCTGGAGTAGATAAGAAAAAGAAGACTTTGGCTCTTGCTACTTCTAAAGAAGAGAAAGATGAAGATGATGAAGGAGATCTGGATGATGAAGAAATGGGCCTAATGGTGAGAAGATTTAAGAAATTCTTCTAAGGTGGAGGAAGAAAATTTCAGAAGGGAGGTCCTAGCTTCACAAAAAAGGATCAACAGAAAAGTATTGCTCATCTTTGCTATGAGTGCAAGAAACCTGGATACTTCAAGTCTGAATGTCCCAGCCTCCAAAGGCACAAAGACAAAGACAGAAAGAAGGAGAAATATGTCGGCAAGAAAAATGCCTATATACCATCCATCTGGGGAGATAGCTCAGATGAGGAGGAAAGTAATGCAGAAGAGACTGCTAATCTGTGTCTGGTAGCTCAAGAAGTATCAGACACTGAGGTAACTTATTTTGAAACACCCTTTCATGAACTTCAAGATGCTTACAATGCTTTACATATTGATTTTGTAAAAATTGCTGAAGAAGTAGTTCATCTAAGAAAAAGAAATATAGAATCTGAGAAAAGAGCTGAGACTTTTGAAACTTCTAAATGCAAGAACTGTGAAAAACTGACTGTTGAAAATGAAAGGCTTTCAAAAACTCTACAAAAATTTATAAAAGGCAGTGAGGCTTTACAATTAATGCTAACAAATCAGAGAGCTTATATAGATCAAATTGGGCTTGGTTATAATTGTAAGTACTGGTTGTCACCCAAGAGGGGGGTGAATTGGGTGATAGAATAAAAAATGAGAAATCTTTACTTTTCAAAATCATAGCAAAAGTAATAAGTAAAGCTCTTTAAGATCTTTTAAACTATTCAATGAAAACATCATGAAACATGAAATGCTTAATCAATTGTGTAAATTAGTTGTGCTGGAAACATGAGAGTTAAGGGAAGAGGAAATGCAAACAAAGATTTGTCCTGGTTTGGTCTATCCCTTTGGCTTACATCAAGTCCCTAGGCTCCACCTGAGATTTCAAATCCACTACCTTCTTGTTTAATTTGAATCGGGCACAAGAGAAGCCTTTACAATCCCACAAGTTTAGCCGGGCACTTGTGAAGCCTTTTCTCCCTCAAGTTTACTCTGGGTACTTGAGAACTACTCTCCTTTACAACATGTAAGATTACACCCTCTCTCAAGATCCCACTATCTTAAGATAAATCTCACTTTATAACGAATACAAAGTATTTCTCATTCACTCAATGAATTGATAATGTTACACACTGAAGTATAAAAGATCTCATTGATCTGAGAGAAGGTAAAGCTTAGAATGCTAAGAATGAACATGTTCAAGTGTAGCCATCTCTGTCTCTTACTTTGAACTTGGGCACCAAATGCTTTTATAGACTTTTCTTGGATTTCTGCCTATTGCAAAGTCTCTGATATAGCCGTTGTGTCTGTTGAAGATGAGAGATGATAAATCTGATGGAGTGGAGTATTGAGATGAAGATGTTTTGTGAATGCATTTACTCCTTGTACTTGGTTAGTTTCAGTTTTCCTCTCTTCATTAATTGCAGAAAGCATTTCTTATTTCAAATGGCTTAAATTATGAGTTTGTGAGTGTAACGTAAACATCCTAAAGTAGGTCTTGAGAATGGCAATCGCACAAGAGGGGGGTGAATTGTGCTTCCAAAAATTAAACACTAATCAAAGCAACACAATCTTTATACTGGTTCGGCCAACACTGCCTACGTCTAGTTCTCCAACACCTTGTTGGGTTCCACTAACCACAGGTTTTACAACACAGGTTCACCTGCCAATCTTTACAGAGTTTTAGAATCCCTCTAAACACTCCCCCTTACTACCTGTAAGGTTACTACCCTGTTCTCAAAGCACCAAGCTTTAGAACAACCTCAAACAGTAGAGGATTTCAACAATGAAGTTCACTTAATGAACAGATTATGATAATCACTTAAGTACAAATAAAATCACTTAGAACAATAAATACAGAAATCAGAGAGCAATGAATGTGTTCGTGAATATTCTCATTTTTCTCAGTTCTTCATAAATGCTCAGGTTCTGTATTTATATCCCTTCTTAGATTTGTCTTTGCGTTCATCTTTATGAGGCCGTTTGAATATGGTCATTGAAAGCTCATAGCCGTTGGCATTTAATGCAGTTTTTTCATTGAGGTTAACTTTCTGCTCTAGCTTCAACTGCTCTTGCGTAGGGTGAGCTAAGAGAGATGTAGACTGAGCTTTCTGAGCATCTGTACCAACTGTACTTTCATAGCAGCTTTTTTAGTAGCGCTAGCATGCTTTGCTATCGCTAACTGCATAGTATAATTCCTGCACTTAAGATGTTAGCTGAGATAAATAATCATGTAATGCACAGCAGATGCTATCGCAAACTTAGTCTATTAGCTCAATGTATTAGCTTATCAGTTTGTTATCACAATGTGCATTCTCCTATCGATAGCTAGATACGTTATCGCTAGTGACCTTTGTTATCGCAAGTTTTGTTTAGCTATCTGAGTTGTTATTTCCTCAAGTATTTAGGTATCGATAGCTAATTCTGTTATCGATAACATCTTTTGATATCGCTAGCTTATTACATTATCTCAAGGTCTTGGTTTATATTTCTGCTAGTTGTTCTTTCTTTTATTTATCCATATTTTCAATGAACATCTACCGATAGGATATTTCTTTAGCGATAGTGAATGACTTAGCGATAGATATTAACCTTGTTATTACTAAGTCTTCATTTGCTATGTCTCTTTGTCTATTAGCGATAGGCTCTAGCTCTAGCGATAATGATTTGTTACCTATCAGATTTTACTTGTTTAATTCAAAGGTAACTTATACTTATTTACTTATGTTGTCTGTGGGGTCAGTCTTCATCAAAACTTAAGATTCTAACATTCTCCCCCTTTTTGATGACGACAAAACATAAGTAAACCATTAAAGCACGTTCAGAGCATAAATATATATCAGCATAAGCATATATCATAATCATAAAGCAATGCATGTACAGAGCATATAATATAAGTATGTTCGGAGCAACAATGGAGATGAAAAATGTGCATTTTTATTCTGACTTATCAGAGTCAGAGCCATCAAGTTCATATTCATATGTTGCCTTTTCAAATGAAATTTCAAAATCAAAATTAAAATCAGAAATGTCATGACTAGCTAAGTATGATTGATATTCAGAGAAATTTCTAAAGGTTAGGGTGTAATCATTTTGAAAATTCGCTCCAGAGGCTGTGGCAAAGTACTCTTCGTCAGGATAGTCAGATAGCTCAGAGTCTGGGTAGAAGAATTTGTCTTCGTTAATGCTCTTGGCGCCACCCTTAGTTCTTTCTTCTTCAGTTTTCTGAACTAGTTCTCTGATGGAAATGCTTGAAGAGCCACCCTTGGATTTGCGAAATATTCTCTTGTATTTCCATACCCGTTTACCTTGAGCAATTTCCTTTCTTCTCCTTTCTTCTCCCCTTTGTGCAGCTACCTCTGCATCTCTTTCTATTCTTGCCCTCCTTCTTGCCTCAAAGGCAGCTTTCTTCTCAAGGGCTTCTTGATGCTTTCTCATAGCCTTTTCAAGGGCTTTCTTGTTGGCAGCCTCTCTTTCAGCCCTTTCCTTTTCTTCTTTTGACATTCTGCGAGGGCGAGAAGTGGCTACTTCCTTTTCTTTGAGGACTAGCACCTTTTTAGCTTTCTCCTTCTTTCCAGCTTCAGCCTTTTTCGGTTCCTCAAATTGTACCTTCCATGCAGCCAATTTAGCCTTTCTTGCTTCATAACCAGCCTTCCATTCAGCCATCTTATCCTTGATAGATTTTTCTTTTGCTAAAGCATCTTCTAATTGTTTCTTTTTGGCTTCCTCCTTGTCTTGTCTTAAGAGTGCTGCAATTGCTTTCTTATCTACCCTATCAGCTGCCCTCTTGGCTTTAGCTGCTTCTTTCTTATCTTGCCTTAAGATCTCAGTTATGGCTTTCTTGTCTTCTTTTGACAATTCTGGAGGAAGAGTTAGCTTTTCAGATGCTTTGGCTTTTGGCTTTGGAGTTGTAGTGGCTTCTGAGGAGGCCTTGGGAGTGACCTTGAAAGATATATCTTTCCTTGCTTTTGCCTTGGTCCTTTTCCCTTTCAGATTTTCAGCTGTAGCTTCCCTTTTTCTCTTTTCTGGAGGAGCTTGAGTCTTTTCTTTAGGAGGAGGAAGGGTTCTGTGCTCCTCTGATTTTTATGATTACTCTCTCAGCCTCTTCTGCTATCATGGGTTCCTTCAGAGATTGCTCCACATTTTTCTCCATATGCTTCTCCCCCTTTTTATCATTATCACTGCCAGGGGTAGGTGAAGAGGTGTGGGCAGGAGTTTGGGAAGAGATGGGAGGAGAAGGGTTAGTGGTGGTGGTATCGATAGAGGCAGGCTGTATTGGTAGTGAAGTATGGGTGCTATCGCTAGGGAAGGGGCCAGCGATAGGGGTTGCTTGTGGTGTGGGGACTTTGGTGGTGGAAGGTGAGGCTTGTGTTTGTAAGCTAGCGCTAGGGAAAGGATTAGCGGTAGGAGGGTCTGGAGGTGTGGACTGTTTGGTTTATGGTGAAGGTGGAGGTGTAGGTGTTTTAGCTAGTGAATGGTGGCTATCGCTAGGATGTTTGAAGGTGGGAGGAGATGGGTAATGAGAGAGATGAAGAGAAGAACTAGAAGGGGATGCTGGGGTTGAAGGAGGTGTTGGGACTTTGGGTGGTGAGTGGGAGCTAGCGTTAGGAGAGACTGGAGGAGTGTGGACTTTGTGCTGGGGAGTTGGAGAAAGGGGAGGGTTGAGAGGAGAATGTGGTGGACTGGGAGAAGAAGAAGGAGTAGAAGAATGGTTTTGGGAGTGTAGAGGTGAGTGAGAGTGATGAAGTGGGGAGTAATGAGGGGATGAGATACCTTGAGATGTAGATGGCCTGGAGAGGCTCAGAGATTCTTCCAAATTCTTAACTTGAGCTTGAAGCTTCTGAATATGCTTCAATAACTCAGCTTTCTGTGCCTCCAGAGCAAAACCGAACTCAGCAGAGAGCCAGAAGACTATTTCCTCAACAGCTTCCTTGGAGAAATATGAGGTTTTTGGTGCAGCAAGAGGAGAAGGAGGAGCTCTTTGAGACTGAACCTCGTCTTCAACAGATTCAGGACGAGTTGAGGAAGATGGAACTTGAGAGGCTTGAGATTTAGAAGCAGAGATACTTCTATCAGCAGCGACTTGAATCCCCATTTTCCTCAAGGTGGAGATGGCGACCTGTTTGCACTTCTTGTTCTCAACAGTCCCTAATGATTTGATCTTGGAAAATTCAAGGATGAGAGATATAAGCTGAGGGTATGGAAGAGGGGCCTTGGTAGACTTGTCAGAAAGAAATATGTGCAACTCCATATAGATAATCTGGCCAGGATTGAGAGGGATCTTCTGAATGAGATTTGCAAGCCAGGGATTATCAATTTTGGCAAAACTGCTGAAATTTCCTGACTTACGAGTCATAATTCTTGTGTAGACATAATGAAGAATCCGGTTAAGTATTGGCATGCTGGCTGGCTTGTTGGATGAAGTCTCATAGATTTCAGCAAGTTCTTCGTCTGAATATTGCTCAGTCATCTGCCATTTGTTGTAATCTACCCCATGGATCCCCAAAATTCTATTGATAGCAGACCAACCAAAAACAAAACCTCTCCCTCTGATAGTGGCTTCAAAAGATATGTCCCTGAGAAGACCTTTCTTGTAAACTGGGGTAGCTTTCAGGTGTGAGTAGAAGGATCTCAGAACTTCTTCGTTGTAGTCATTCTTCACACTCACCCAGTTCTGGTATGGCAGCAACCAGGCGTCTAAGTCAAAACCATGTTCCTTGAAATACTTCAAATCTACCCAGACAGCAGCCCTATCTAAGGTTCCCTTTTCTGCGAAGAGTTTCGTTGGGGTTGCGAGAGGAGCTGATTGGTAGGGTATGTCAGCAGGGGTTTCTCTTTGATGTTTAGGGTTAGGTTCAGCAATTTCTTTGGAAAATGAGACACTCTTTTGAGGCCGAGACCTTTTACTAGCTGATTTGGGAGATGGGTTATCGCTAGAGATCTTTGAAACGTTGGCTACTTTGGTTCTGGCCATTTCTGGTTTAGGGTTTTATGGATGCAAAAATGTATTTGAAAATGCTCAGAGAATGTTCAGACAGTGTTTGGAGTATAAGAGATTGAATGTAAAATGAATGCAAATGCAAATGATCCAGCTTTATAAGTTTTAGGGTTTAGGGTTTTACCATTAATGAAGTACATCAGCTAACGTTTTGCATTCTGACCTGTTAAGTGACTTGCTATCGATAATATAATCTGCTATCGCTAGAAGGCATGATCCCACGCTGAATAAGTGACCTAGACTTATCACTTATTCCTTCCAAGTTTCATCTATCGATAGCTGACTTTGCTATCGATAATTCATTTAGCTAGCGATGGCAATCTTGACTGAGACTTAGGCTTTTGTTCTGCATACGGCTAGCGATAGTGGAACTCACTATCGATGGGTCAGTCCTGCAAAAACTTAAGATTTGGCACTCCGATGCCTAAGTTAGCGATAGTTCATATGAATAACATGAAAATAAATCAAGAATTAAGTCAAAAATGTTCACAACTCATTTGGATTTACCATTCCTAGCTCTCTTATGATATAGAAAAATTGTTCTGGCTCAAGAGGCTTGGTGAATATATCAGCAAGTTGTAAATGAGTTGATATAAACTCCACCTTGAAATCCTTCTTTTGAATATGATCTCTCAAGAAGTGATGTCTCACATCAATATGCTTGGTTCTGGAATGATGAACTGGATTTTTTGCCAAGCTTATTGTGCTGGTGTTGTCACAGAGAATGGGCACTTCTGGGAATTCCAAACCCAGATCTCTTAGTTGATGCTTAAGCCATAAGACTTGAGTACAACAACTTGCTGTTGCAATGTATTCAACCTCTATGGATGAAAGAGAGACACAGTTTTGCTTCTTGCTTCCCCAAGAGACGAAACAGCCACCAAGGAATTGACATTGACCACTTGTACTTTTTCTATCTGTCTTATAACCTGCATGGTCAGAGTCAGTATAAGCAAGAAGGTACTCTTGAGTCCCCTTGGGATACCACAGCCCAAGCTCTTGAGTCCCTTGTAAATAACGCAAAATCCTTTTTACATTTGATAAATGAGATTCTTTAGGATTTGCTTGATATCTAGCACACATGCCTACACTAAATTGAATGTCAGGCCCACTAGCAGTTAAGTAAAGTAAAGAACCAATAATTCCTCTATAATGCGATTGATTGACTACTTTGCCCTATGCATCAGCATCTAACTTGGCAGAGGCACTCATGGGAGTGTCATCTTCTTTGGATAGATCCATCCCAAATTTGTTGAGAAGTTCTTTACAGTATTTGGTTTGGGAGATGAAGATGCCATCCTTCTTTTGCTTTATCTGCAGGCCTAGGAAGAATGTTAGTTCTCCCATCATAGACATTTCAAACTCTCCCTGCATTATCTTAGCAAAAACTTCACAGAGCTTTTCGTTAGTTGCACCAAAAATAATATCATCAACATAAATTTGAACTATGAGCATGTGATTATTTTTATGCATGATAAACAAGGTAGTATCTGATTTCCCTCTAGAAAATCCTTTATCAAGCAGAAAAGTACTAAGTCTCTCATACCAAGCTCTAGGTGCTTGTTTGAGACCATAAAAAGCCTTTTTAAGTTTGAAAACATGGTCAGGCTTAGACTTTTCTTCAAAACTAGGAGGTTGCTCTACATATACCTCTTCTTTAATATATCCATTAAGAAAAGCACTTTTAACATCCATTTGATAGAGTTTAATATTTTTGATGGATGCAAAAGCTAGAAGAATTCTTATTGCTTCAAGTTTTGCAACTAGAGCAAAAGTTTCTTCATAATCAACGCCTTCTTCTTGGTTATATCCTTTGGCAACTAATCTGGCTTTATTTTTGACAATTTGTCCAACTTCATCAAGTTTGTTTTTGAAAACCCATTTAGTACCAATAATAGGATGATTTCTTGGTCTAGGTACTAAATCCCAAACTTGATTTCTTTTGAATTGATTAAGTTCTTCTTGCATTGCAACTATCCAGTCACATTCAACAAGAGCTTCATCAACGCAAGTTGGTTCAATTTGAGAAAGAAAGCAAGAAAATTCTATTTCATTTTGTAGTTGCTTTCTAGTTTTAACTCCTTTTGAAATTTCTCCAATTATCTGTTCAGGAGGATGATTCTTAAGATGTCTTATGGAAGATTGAGGCTCATTAGCTTCATCTAGATCATCTTTAGTTTCATCCTGATCATTTTCAGTATTGATTCCAGTATTTGCTATCGATGGCTGAGGTGCTATTGATAGAGACTATTTTAAAAACTTTGAAAAATCTTCATCCTCATCAACAGATTGTTGTTTTTCTTAAGGTGTTTCATCAAATACTACATGCATAGACTCTTCAACAGTTTGATTTCTTTTATTATAAACTCTATATGCTTTACTTCTATTTGAATAGCCTATGAATATGCCAATATCAGATTTAGGATCGAATTTACCTAGATTTACCTTTCCGTTGTTGTGAATGTAGCATTTTGATCCGAAAATTCTCAGGTGACTGATATTGGGCTTCCTTCCCTTGTAGAGCTCATATGGAGTCTTCTCTATCCCCTTTCTGATATAGGCTCTGTTTGAGATGTAGCAAGCTGTGCTCATTGCATCTGCCCAAAATATTTGAGGCACTTGTTTCTCATTCAGCATGCTTCTTGCCATTTCTGTGAGCACTCTGTTCTTTCTCTCTACAACACCATTTTTTTGAGGAGTACGCAGGGCAGAGAAGTTGTGTTCAATCCCGTTTTCATCATGTTAGAATGATAAGTTTTGATGATAACTAAACATATCTTAGGCATAGGGAAGGGCTATGATAAAGATCAGAAATATCTTAGGCATAATCTGATAGAGAATCCTAAGTCTTGACCAATCGATCAGGGATAGATTATAAGTCAAATATTTTATGTCCAATCGATTAGAGAAGAATCAGAGATAGCGCCCAATCGATTAGAGGCCCCTGTAATCGATGAGAAAAACTAGTCTAATCGATTAGAGATGAATCAAGTTCAGATCACATAGCGCCCAATCGATTAGAGGCCCTTGTAATCGATGAGAAGATTTTAGCCCAATCGATTAGACTCGCCTAATCGATTAAGAGACCTTAGACTAATCGATCAGAGTCCATCAATCGATTAAGAGAGAAATGCCTAATCGATTAGAGTCATGTAATCGATTAAGAGAAGATTAAGTAATCTAAGTATAATCTGTTTGCAATCGATTAGAGAAATATGTGTAATCTATATGTAATCGATTAAAGCTATCTAATCGATCAGGCTTCCCCTGTAATCGATTAGGCGCATGAATTACTAATCTGATATTCAGTGATGCAGGCTATAATCTATAGGTAATCGATGTGTAATCAATTAGACACCAGACCCTGTGATCGATCAGAGGCATGTAATCTGAGTGGCGATGAGAAATATTCAAAATCAATGTCAAGCCTATCTTTAGCCTTCCAAGTACAGAGTTGTTCAGACCTACTTAAGGAAGTTTACGTTAAGACTCAAGTTGATCAAAAGAGCCGTTGGAACTTACCTACTCTGTTAGCGATAGAAGAAGAGAGATGAGCTAAAGCAAAAGAAAGTACAATTGAGTAAATGCATAGCAGATTTCATCTCCATTACTCTACCAGAATACTCAACCTTCCTTGAGGACTTCAACGGCCATATTCTCAACGGATATATTTCTAAGAGAAACTATAAATGCTATTGAGATGAAGTTAGTTGAAAGAATTGATTGCCACATTGATTAATCTGTATCTATTGCATTCAATATTCTCAATATTCATTGTTATATTATTCTTAAGTGTGTAACACAATCCGTTCAATTGAGTAAACAGTTATTCTGTATTCATTATCAAAGTGAGATTTACTCTTAAGATAATGGGGTCTTAAGAGTAGGGTGTAATCTTACAAAGTGTAAGGGGGAGTGATCAGTAAAGAGAAGAGTTCTTGCTGTCACTTGTAAAGGCTATCAAGAGCCTGATTTAATCTTGAGGATTTAGTGGAACGCAACTGCAGGTTGGAGAACTGGACGTAGGCCAAGTTTGGGCTGAACCAGTATAAACTGTGTTGTTTCATCTTCAGGATTAGATTTCAAAAAGCACAATTCACCCCCCTCTTATGCATTCCTGCCTGTTACACATCACACAGCTCCATGAACTCTTTATTTTCAAATTCTCCTCCATGATCAGTCCTGATTGCTACAATCTTTGTGCCTTTTTCATTCTGAAATTTCTTAGCAAGCACACAAAAGGCATCAAAAGTTTCATGTTTAGAGGAAAGAAACATAGTCCAGGTAAATCTTGAATAGTCATCCACGACTACAAGAGTGTATAGACTTCCACCTAGACTTTTCACTCTTGTTGGCCCAACTAAATCCATGTGGATTAGTTCCAATGGCCTACTTGTGGAGACTGCCTTCTTAATTTTAAAAGAGGACTTTGTTTGTTTACCTCTTTGATAGGATTCACAGATTAAATCATGTTTAGTCCTAAAGCTAGGAATGCCTATAACTAGCTCTCTTTTGACTAACTTATCAAGTTGAGTGAAGTTAACATGAGCTAGTCTCTTATGCCATAGCCAACAGGTTTCATCATTTGAAATAAAACATTTTTCTTCAAGTTGTTGGCATAGATCCAAAGTGTATAAATTTCCATTTCTATTTGCTTTTATCTTACACTTGAGATTAGACTTATTTATATTTAAATCATTTTTATCAATAATAAGACATTCATTAGAATAAAAAATTATTCAGTTACCATGATCCGTGCTCTGGCTAACACTCAGCAAGTTGTGGCATAGACCATCTACTAGGTAAACATCCTTGACTGGACCAACTTCTCCAATTCCAGTGATCTTTCCACTTTGGTTTCCACCAAAACTAACTTTGGCACCATCCTTTATCACTAGATTGTTGATTTTGTTCTTGTCTCCAGTCATATGTCTTGAGCATCCACTATCAATATACCATTTTCCTTTGTTGTATGCTTTAAGACACACCTACACAAACTATACAGATTTAGGTACCCAAACTTTCTTGGGTCCTTTAAGGTTAGTCTTGTGCTCTAAGTTTGTAAAAACCTTAGGCACATGAGTTCCTTTAGGAACCCACTTATAAGAGCTACTAATTCCATATTTTCTGTGATTGCAAGTAGACTGTGTATGGCCCTTCTTGTTACAATAATTGCAAAAACTATACGGTGAAGAATATTCAGAGGATTTTCTAAAATATTTCATATATGTCTTCACCTTAGGTTCAACCCATTTCTTTGGAAATTTTTGCTTAGGCTCATAACCAATACCAGTTCTGTCTCTAAAAACCTTTTGGTTATTCAAAATCACATTTAACGTCTCTGAGCCTTTCGTAAATTTTTCTAAAACATTTGAAAGCTTTTCTTTTTCCTTCAATAATTTTTCACAGTTAGAACAATTTTCAGAATTTGAAGGAGATGCTATCGATAGAGGTTCAGCTATCGAAGGCTCATTTCTGGGAACTTGGGATAGCTCATCTTCTATCGATAGTGAAGAAGAAAATTTTTGTGAAGAGGAATTTTTTTGAAGTTCCTTGTTTTCTTTTCTTAATCTAACAACTTCTTTAGCAAGTTTCATTAGTTCAATGTGCATTTCATCATACAAGTTTTGAAGTTCAGAGTAAGAGGGTTCAGAATCAGATACCTCAGAGTCACTGTGCTCTTCTCGAGCAACTAGGCAGAGGTTGGCACACTCTTCATTATCGCTACCTTCTTCATCAGAACTATCACCCCAGATGGATGACACATAAGCTTTCTTCTTTCCAAAATTCTTCTTCTTTTTCTCCTTTTCCTTTAATCTTTGAAGACTTGGACACTCAGCTTTGAAGAGACCTGGCTTCTTGCATTCAAAGCACACAGGAGCTTTATCCTTCTGAGAGTCCTTGAAGCTAGAACCACCTCTCTGGAATCTTCCTCTTCTTCTGAAGAACTTTTTAAACTTTTTGGCCATGAGATCTATGTCCTCATCATCAAGATCTTCATCTTCTTCATCATCATCATCATCAATTTCGTCTTTCTCAGATACAACAAGAGCAAGGGACTTCTTTTTGGAATTTCCTTGAGTTTCCCTTTGGGCTATCAAGGTTGGCTCATATTCTGCAAGGCTGCCAAACAGGGCTGTGATAGACTTAGTTGATTCTCCTTGCATTTCTTGTATGGCAGTGACCTTCATGAGCCAATCTCCTCTTAGAACGTTCAGAATCTTATTGACTTGCTATTTTTCTGTAATTTTCCTTCCTAGAGCAGCAAGATTATTGATGAGATGAGTGAATCTGATCTCCAGGTCTCTTATCTTTTCTCCTTTAGTCATTTCGAACTTGTGGAACTCTTCAACTAGCATTTCAACACGTCTATCTTTTACTCCAGTGGTTCCCTCGTGAGCAATCTGTATAGCTTCCCACATTTCTTTAGCAGTGTCCAAATGGCTCACTCTGAAGAACTCGGTTTGCATGAGAGCACTTTGAATCATGATGACTGCTTTGCTGTTCAACTCTAGATTAGCAATATCCTCATCTGTAAATTCATCCTCAACCTTTGGAAGGCCCAAGGTGTCTTTAGGTACGATATCTCCTTCTTCGATGATCTTCCATAGTTTGTACCCATTTGCTTTGATGTAGATCTTCATCTTAAGCTTCCAGAAGGTGTAGTGCTTCCCATCAAAGCCAGGAGGTTTGTTAATGGAGCTTCCCTCAGGTAGAATATTTTCAAGCGATGACATAATGATCTTTACTTCTCAGATTCGTTGGAATTAAACAGAGAAGACTTGCTCTGATACCAAATGAGAATGGCAATCGCACAAGAGGGGGGTGGATTGTGCTTCCAAAAATTAAACACTAATCAAAGCAACATAATCTTTATACTGGTTCGGCCAACACTGCCTACGTCCAGTTCTCCAACACCTTGTTGGGTTCCACTAACCACAGGTTTTACAACACAGGTTCACCTGCCAACCTTTACAGAGTTTTAGAAGCCCTCTAAACACTCCCCCTTACTACCTGTAAGGTTACTATCCTGTTCTCAAAGCACCAAGCTTTAGAACAACCTCAAACAGTAGAGGATTTCAACAATGAAGTTCACTTAATGAACAGATTATGATAATCACTTAAGTACAGATAAAATCACTTAGAACAATAAATACAGAAATCAGAGAGCAATGAATGTGTTCGTGAATATTCTCGTTTTTCGTCAGTTCTTCATAAATGCTCAGGTTCTGTATTTATATCCCTTCTCAGATTTGTCATTGCGTTCATCTTTATGAGGCCGTTTGAATATGGTCGTTGAAAGCTCATAGCCGTTGGCATTTAATGCAGTTTCTTCATCGAGGTTAACTTTCTGCTCTAGCTTCAATTGCTCTTGCGTAGGGTGAGCTAAGAGAGATGTAGACTGAGCTTTCTGAGCATTTGTACTAACTGTACTTTCATAGCAGCTTTTTCAATAGCGCTAGCATGCTTTGCTATCGCTAACTGCATAGTATAATTCCTGAACTTAAGTTGTTAGCTGAGACAAATAATCATGTAATACACAGCAGATGCTATGGCAAACTTAGTCTATTAGCTCAATGTATTAGCTTATCAGTTTGTTATCACAATGTGCATTCTCCTATCGATAGCTAGATACGTTATCGCTAGTGACCTTTGTTATCGCAAGTTTTGTTTAGCTATCTGAGTTGTTATTTCCTCAAGTATTTAGGTATCGATAGCTAATTCTGTTATCGATAACATCTTTTGATATCGCTAGCTTATTACATTAGCTCAAGGTCTTGGTTTATATTTCTGCTAGTTGTTCTTTCTTTTATTTATCCATATTTTCAATGAACTTCTACCGATAGGATATTTCTTTAGCGATAGTGAATGACTTAGCGATAGATATTAACCTTGTTATTACTAAGTCTTCATTTGCTATGTCTCTTTGTCTATTAGCGATAGGCTCTAGCTCTAGCGATAGTGATTTGTTACCTATCTGATTTTACTTGTTTAATTCAAAGGTAACTTATACTTGTTTACTTATGTTGTCTGTGGGGTCTATCTTCATCAAAACTTAAGATTCTAACAGGTCTGACACATTCTGTACATAAAAGGCTTCATGTTTAAATTGCCTCGTTATATCGATCACATGACCTTAATCGATCATTGAATCAGGTGTCTGATCGATCTCATATCGATTAGGCTCAGATCAGGACCTACATCACTTAACAGATAAATTAGATAATCTCACACCTGATCGATCATAGGGGGAACCTGATCAATTATGCTTCCTTAATCGATCATGCTTAGATCATGCTTAGATTATGCTTTGATTAGGCTTAGATCATGCTTAGATTAGGCTTAGATTAGAACATGTAAAATTGCCTCGCCTGATCGATCAGAGGACATCTTGATCGATTAGGAATCTATGATTGATTATGCTTAGATTACTTCAAGTTGATTACATGTACAGGTGCCTCACCTGATCGATCACAGAACATTCTGATCGATTAGGCAATGTTGATCGATTAATACTTATGACTGATCGATTGGGCATTGTTCAGTTTAAGGTCAAACTTTGAAAAATCATAACTCCTTCAATTTAACTCCAAATTTAGCATATAATATATCCATGGAAAGATAATTCAATCTAGTTTTCAATAAAGAAATAATCATTTCCAAAATCTTTGAAATTCAAAAGTTATTATTAAAATTGTGACTGTCAGATTTAAGCAAAATGATAGTTCACTAGGCAAATTTTAAAAATTCATATCTCCCTCATGTTAAAAGATTTTAAAGTAAAACTTGTGTTCCTAAAAACGTTATTAAGTCTAGTTTTATATGAAACAAGTTTCATCCCAATTGGATTTGTATTTTGAACGATAGGATCCAAAACATGACTGCCTGTCTGATACATGATGTGGAAATATTGGGCAGATTGAAAAATTCATAACTCCTTGGATATAAATCATTTGAGGGTGAAATGTGTGTCCATGAACCGTGTTGGGAGTCTAGTTTCATGAAAAACAAGTTTCATCTAAATCGGAGTTATATTCTATGAGATATGATCAAAATACTAGACATAGACCAGACTAAATGAAAATCAGAGTTTGTGTCTGATCGATCAACACTCTCTGATCGATTAGGAATGCTTCATGATAGATCATGTGACTGCAAAACACTATTTTATGATCGATTCTCATGCTTTGATCGATTACAAGTACTTTGTTATGATCGATTATGCATGGGAACTCATGGTTTGATGATTTGGACTTCATTTGAGCTTCTTTTAACTTCCATTTGAGAATAAAAGCTTCTAATATCAAGTCTGATAACATGATTCATGATTTTCTTATTCAATCTCTAATCTTATTTGATCATATAATTCTCCACAAACAAGCATAATAGCTTCATTCTTTCTTTGACTACATTATACAAGATATTCACATGAAATAATTGTTAGTCAAAGTTGGAGATGAATACTTCATGCAACTTTTTGCTCATTAGATTCAAGTCTATATCAAAACTAATAATTCTCCATAAATAAACACAATAGCTTCAATCTTTCTTTGACTAATCTATATAAGATAGCAACATAAAATAATAGATAGTCAAAGTAGGAGATAAACACTTCATACAAACTTTTTGCTTACTATATTTAAATCTATATTTGACATCATCAAAACTAATCATATCCAACAATAATGTTGTTCCTAAATTTTCAAAAACCAAGAAAACAGTTAAAGAAAAACCATATCTCAAATATTTTTAGAAAATCAACTAAAAATGTTAGTCCTTTTAGCTTCTGTAATTTCTGCAATAGGAAGGGACATTCTCTGTCAACAAGGAACTTATAAATGGATCCCTAAAGGGTCACAATCTCACATGATCAAAGAAGGCCAAGGCGCTACATCTAACTCCAAAGGACCCAAGCGTATTTGGGTACCTAAATCTCTGTAAGCTATCATGCATATTTGTCTCAAGGCATCTAGAAGCAACAAATGGTACATTAACAGTGGATGCTTGAGACACATGACTGGGGACAAAGAGAAATTCAAACATCTTGAATTCAAGGATGGAGCCAAAGAGAGCTTTAGAGGAAACCAGTCAAGAAAGATAGCTGGAATTGGAGAAGTGAACCAGTCAAAAGGACAAACAATCAAATATGTCTACCTTGTAGAAGAATTGTGTCACAACCTCCTGAGTGTAACCCAAATAGATGACAAGGGTAACTGGATAATTTTTAATTCTAATGAATGCATGATCATTGATAAAAATGATTTAGATATAGGAGAAGCTACTTTGAAATGCAAATTAAGAGCTAGCAGAGATGGGAAATGTTATATAATTGATCTAAATCAATCTATAGAAGAAAAATGCTTCATTAGTAACTCTGAGAATTGTTGGATGTAGCATAGGAGACTAGCTCATGTAAACATGTCACAGTTAAATAAGCTAGTTAAAAATAATCTTGTGATAGGCATACATGAGCTTAAAGTTAAAATTGATATTATTTGTGAAGCATGCCAGAAAGGGAAACAAACAAAATCCTCTTTCAAACATAAGAAGGTAGTTTCCACAATAAGACCGTTAGAATTGGTACACATGGATCTAGTAGGTCTAGCAAAAGTCAAAAGTATAGGAGGAAGTCTATGTACTCTTGTGATTGTGGATGACTATTCTAGGTTTACTTGGACTCTGTTTCTTTCCCCTTAAAATGATGCCTTTAATTCTTTTCTTCTATTTGCTAAGAAAGTGCAGAAGGAAAGAAACTGCGAAATTGCATCAACCAGAACAGACCATGGTGGAGAATTTGAGAACAGTGACTTTGCTGAATTCTGTGAAACAAATGGTATACATCAAAACTTCTCAGCTCCAAGAACACCTCAACAAAATGGGGTTGTAGAAAGAAAGAATATGGTTGTGATAGAAATGGCCAGAACCATGTTGAATGAAAAGGGAGTTTCACAAGGTTTATGGGCTGATGTAATGAGCATTGCATGCTACATTTCAAATAGAGCTTATATCAAATCAAGCATGGATAAGACACCCTATGAGCTCTACAAAGGCAAAAAACCAAACATTGCTCATTTGAATGTGTTTGGGTCCAAGTGCTACATCCATAACAATGGGAAGGTAAACTTAGGTAAATTCGATCCTAAATCTGATGTTGAAATTTTTATTCGTTATTCAAATTGAAGCAAAACATATAAAGCCTTCAACAAAAGGACTCAAGTTGTTAAAGAGTCTACTCATGTTGTTTTTGATGAACCTAATTCACATAAGAAAATTGAGGATGAGGATGAGATTTCTTTAAAATCAAAGTCTATTGAAAACTATCCTCAAGATCAATCAATTACACAACCAATTAGTTCACCTGATGAATCAGATCATGAAGGTTCTGAGGATGATCATATTAATGAGCCAGCTGAACCACAAGCTTGGAGGCATCATAAATATCATCCACCAATTACACAATCAATTACACAAAAGGCATCATAAGGATTAGAAGGCAGCTTAGAGAAGAAATGCAGTTTTCTGCATTCATCTCAAAAATTGAGCCTTCTTGTGTTGAAGAAGCCCTCTCAAATAGTGATTGGGTAAAAGCAATGCAAGAAGAACTCAATCAATTTGAAAGAAACCAGGTTTGGGACTTGGTTCCTAGACCTTTGAACTATCCAGTAATAGGAACTAAGTGGGTTTTCAAAAACAAACTTGATGAATCTGGGATGATTATGGAAAACAAAGCTAGAATAGTGGCAAAAGGGTATAACCAAGAAGAAGGCATAGATTATGAAGAGACTTTTACCGTAGTTGTAAGATTGGAAGCAATAAGATTACTCTTAGCTTTTGCATCCCTCAAAAACTTTAAACTTTATCAAATGGATGTATAGAGTGCCTTTCTAAATGGATATATAATGGAAGAAGTATATGTTGAACAACCTTTTGGTTTTGAAGTCCAGTGTAGGGTTGAGGGTATAGTATAGCCGCCTTTCCGAGCGAGACTGAAACTCGACTGTAAGGAGAGAAGCGAAAAGCCAGGATGCTGCCAAACCTAACCATTTTTTCAAACTTAAAAAGGCATTATATGGACTCAAACAAGCACCAAGAGCTTGGTATGAGAGACTTAGTAATTTTCTCTCGGGAAAAGGATTTATTAGAGGAAAGGTAGATACTACACTATTTATATTGCACAAAAATAAAAATATACATGTAGTTCAAATTTATGTTGAAGATATTATTTTTGGTGCTACTGATGAATCTCTTTGTGAGGAATTTTTTAAGATAATGAAGGGAGAATTTGAGATGTCCATGATGGGAGAACTGAACTTCTTCCTAGGTCTCCAAATCAAGCAGAAGAAAGATGGGATATTCATTTCCAAGACAAAATATGTCAGGAGATCTTAAAGAAGTTTGGAATGGATTTATCCAAGGAAGAAGACACTCCCATGAACTCTACTGCACTACTGAATGTTGATGAAAGTGGGAAGGACTTCAATCAATCCACATACAGAGGAATGATTGGATCACTCCTATATCTAACTGCTAGCAGACCTGATATCCAATTTAATGTGGGAATATGTGCCAGATATCAAGCCAAACCAAAAGAGCCTCACCACAAATATGTTAAAAGAATTTTGAGATATTTGGTTAGAACTCAGGAGCTTGGATTGTGGTATCCAAAAAGAACTCAAGAATATCTCATTGCCTTTTAGATTCAGACCATGCGGGGTACAAGACTGATAAAAAAAGTACCAATAGTCAATGTGAGCTCCTTGGAGGCTCTCTGGTATCTTGGTTAAGCAAGAAGCAGAATACAGTATCTCTGCCATCATTTGAAGCTAAATACATCACTACTGCCAATTGTTGTGCTCAAGTGCTATGGCTCAAGCATCAACTAAAGGATCTTGGAATGGAGTTTCCAAAAGTTCCAATCCTCTATGACAACACAAGTACTATAAGCTTGGCCAAGAATCCAGTTCATCATGCAAGAACAAAGCACATCGATGTCAAACATCACTTTATTAGAGATCATGTCTAGAAGAAAGATGTCAAGGTGGAATTCATTCCAACACATTTGCAGCTGGCAGATATATTCACCAAACCTCTTGCAGCAGAACAATTTATGTACATTAGAAGAGAATTGGGAATAGTAAATCCCAGTGAGTTATAATATAGTATCAAATCCTTAACTCTCTTAGATTTATTTGAATATTATTATATTTTGATGATATGGCACTGACTTAGGCATCAGAGTGGCTTGCAGATGAAGTTTCTACAAGTGCCTCCTACAAGCAATCAGAAAAGGGAGAAGTTCAATCTAAGACTACTCCTCCCTCAAAATCAAAGGCCAAGGGAAAAGGGAAACTAAAGACCACAGATGAATCGTATGTGCCTCTAGAAGATTTCATCACAGAAGGAGACCTAACTATCAATGAAATCTACAAATACAGGGGTATAAATCAGAGAACCTGTTGCTTCAACCTGGATCACCTATATCAAATAGGAATCGACTTATCTCCATGGTTGGGAACATATAAGGAGTTTCTAAAGATTCAGTTGCCATACAGCCAGGAAGTGGTGAGGAGTTTTTATTCCAATATGGAGATCAATAGAAATCACACCACAAATTCAGAGATTGTAGACATAGAAGTCATCTCCAATGTCAGAGGCAAAAGCCTATCCTTCAATTGGAAGACTCTCAACACTTGGTTCAATATCACAGAACCCTTCTGCAATCAGTGGCAAAGAAAGGAGGAGTATCAAAAAGCAGAGGTTCTGAAGATATATCAACCCTTCGGAGAAGCCACAGAGTCCACCAGCATTAAGCCAGCCAAAATGACATTTTACAACATGCTTATTCATTATGCATACACAAGGTGCATAGTGAATAAGGCAGGCAATCTGAGCTAACTGCAACAAGTAGACAATCCCATCCTGCCTGCTCTCATCAAGGGTGACCCACTAAACCTGGGGCAGATCATTACCGAGGAATTCAAAAACTTCAAGGATTCCCTAATACTAAGACTCTCATTCTATTTCCTGAACTGATGTCATTCATTTTTCAAAAGAATGATATCTGGTTCTTAGAGGATAACGATGTCCATGAAGTGCCGTTATTCACTAGCACTCACATAAAGAAGATGAAGATGGAGATTCCTGGAGCACCCACAGAATCTTTTTCCCCTAAGAAAGTCAAGAGCAAGAGTACAATAGAAGGGTCCAAGGCTGCTGGACATGATGAAGCACAGTCCTCTGTTCCTACCACATCAGCTCCTCCATCTTTGGATCTGCAATGGAGACCATATTTATTGAAGATATGGTAGAACAAGTGGCTACCAAGGTGATAGAAAGATTGCAGTAGACTGTCATTCTTAGTATGATGGAAGAACTATCTCTGGAGAACCAAGCCATAGAGGACATATTGCTGAAGAGGCTGGTAGCAGCATTAAATTCATCTCTGGTACCAACAATCAAAGACAGTGGTCTCCATGTCTACCAAGGTTATGATATAGTGGTGGACATTATCAAGCATTTAGAGATAAGGGTTCACGATGTGGAGACTATGTTAGGTTTGTACACACCTCTGAGAGAAAGGCTGCTGCTCAAAGACTCAGGGAATCAGATTTGGGAGGCCCCTCCAATCAAGCAAAAGAGGCTCACTCAGGAGATTCCTCCCCTCATCACCCTCCCATCCACCTTGACACACCTTCCATACCCCAAACACAAAGCCTCTCCCACTTCAACAACCTCAAATCCCCAAACACAAACCACACCTCTAGCAGCCAAAGATTCTTCCCCTCACACCTCACCTTAAACTTCACCACCTAAATCTCCACTAAATTCACCTCAACAACCTCCCTCTCTTACCCCTCAGCCCACTTAAATTAGCCAACCAATCTCTCTTACCACTCATTTCTACACCAAACATCCCTCTCACACATATGCCCACAAGAAATACAAAGCTCCCATCACCTCTCCCAACCTTCCTTCACCTGTTCCTTCTGAACTTACGTCTTCCCCTCACACCTCAGTTACCTCAAAACCCTCTCCCCTCATCCATGAAACTTTTTTAATGATGACAAAAAGGGGGATAGTAGTATTGTCCAAGAGAAGGCCATTGAAGCTGCTATCATCTTGTCATCTTTTGCTTCTGAGGTGATTTAGAAGCCTGTTATAGATATTTCAGAAGAAGATATGTGAGCTTTGTCTACAACTAAGCCTCAAGTCACTCAAGTTCCTAAAAAGGCCTCTCCTAATGTTACTTTGAGCCAAATTCTTCCCCAAATTCATGAGCTGGCAGAAGGAGTCAAACTGAGCATGGAAGAGCAAGCCCTAGTTGAAGATTTGTCTCATGAAGATCCTGGAGCCTCCAACATTCCTCCTGCAGATGAAAGTGTGGTGCTGAAAGAACAAGAGGAGGATATGAGTATGGCTATGGTAGTATAACAGGAGCTACAGCCAGTATTAGTAGACACTTGGCCTTATCTTCATCGATAAGTGGGAGAACTTGTTGAAAGAATGACCAAGAGCCAACAAGAAGGAGTAGAAGCTAGAGAGGCTGTAAAAGCAAAGGCTAAGGCTAAGGCTAAAGATGAACAAGCAACTCTGCCTAAGGTTGTGATTCCAAGTTGGGGAGTCTAAAGGCATATGGCTTACAAGAATCCAGCCAAGATTGATGAGAAGGACCCCATTTAGACAACTTCCCAATTTTTAGAATCAGGTGAAGAAGAAGAAGGGCTAGAGTTTAGTCTACTGTCAAAGGGAAAAGAGTAAAAAAGACTGCTCCTAATCCTCCAGGAAAAATGACAACAAGAAGAGGTTCTAGGACTGCTAAAGGAATAATTATTGAGGAACCTAAGCTTGCTCCTAAGGCTAAAAAAATGAAAGGCTGCCCCTAAGGCAAAATCATCCAAGCCTCCTCCAAATAAGAAGCAGAAGCAACCAAGCTACTTTGAGAAATTTTTGCTTAGACCAAGCCTCTATCTCCTAAGAAGAAGAAAGCTTAGCCTGAACCATTAATTCATGGAGAAGTAGAATCAACTGATTCTGGAGGTTATAGCTCTGAGTCTGGAGACTATGATCTGCAGTCAGAGTATGGGAAGGGCTCGAGTGATTCTGACTCAGATTAAACCAAAAAAGCCTCCTCACTTGCATCTATCATACATCTGCTTCCATCTCTTGCTTTAAATCTAAACTAATAATCTTTATTTTTGCAGTACTTATATATTTGTTTGCACCTACTACATATGAACATATACATATCTTATCTGCATAATGTTATAATATCATGAGTTATATGTATCTGGTTCATATTTGACTTCATGAGCATCTGAAATGTATCTGATGTTATTTTGTGAAAATACTCATCTCATGATCTCCTAAATTTCAAAAGAATCCTTATTCATATATAGCTAAGTATGTTTTGTTATCATCAAAAAGGGGGAGAATGTTGAACTCTAGATTTTGATGATAACCAAACATGATTTAGGCTGTAGGATAATGACATATTAACTTGGAAAAATATTTTGAAAACCAGTTTCTTGAAATCTAAGTTAAGCAATCGATGGCTCAAAGAGGCAATAAATTGTAGTTGAGCTTCAGCAATTGATGGCATATCGATTGGTGAGTCCCAATTGATAGAAAGAAATATCAATTTATTGTTTGCTCCTGTTTCTGAGTAATCATTCAGATAGGCAATCGATAGGTAGAAATGGCAATCGATTGACATGAATAATCGATGAGCAATCGATTAGAACTTAAGATCAAACCAAAGAAAAAGCAATCGATTGGCTCTTAGATAATCGATTGACATGAAGCAATCGATTGGTACTCTTATGTTTTATTCGATAACTGACATATCCATCGAGTGCTGCAGGTAGCAATCTAAACCAATCTGAAGGCAATCGATTGAGAACTAGAGGCAGCAATCGATTGGCATACCTGGCCATCGATTGGAACATTAAAATTTCAAATTCATTTCTCTTGTCATGTTTAACCGACTTTATATCTGGAAGTTGTACTTGTGGCTATTTTAGGCAGTTTGCATTGGACACACTGAAAAATAAACAAAGAGCTGTTACTCACTTGTACCTGACTCTGCGACCACCATACTTCACTGAACAAACAAAGGAAGAGAAAGAGAGAGAGAGAGAGAATGCAACTCAAAACCTACTCTGGAGCATTAAATTCAACTCAAAATCATCATCAACCTCTAGACCTTCATCTCTCTCTAAAAACCTCACAACGGCTAGAACCAAAGACTCAGCAACTAACGGGAAAATTTTCTCAAGGACTATAAAAGCATTTGAAGCCCAAATTGGTTGGCAGAGAGCATTAAGTGATATCCAACTACCAATTTCGTACTGCAATCAATTCGAGTAAGGGTTGTAATCTTACAAATTTTAAGGGGGAGAGAATTTGGTGAGATAGTGAGGTCTTACTGAGAAAATTCTCTAGTGTAAAGGTATTCAGGAACCTGTTGTAATCCTGATTCACTAATGGAACCCAACTGAGGTTGGAGAACTGGATGTAGGTCAGAGTAAGGATTGAACCAGTATAAATCCCTTGTGTTTGTTTTAGATCATTCAAATTTTTAAGATACACAATTCAGCCCCCTCTTGTGTATTTCTCTTCATTTTCTATTGAATCTTGCCATGTAATTAGCTTGGAGTTAGTATACCATACTTCAATATATATATATATATATGTAAGCATAAGAAAAGATGCAACATTGTGTTAGTTCTTCAACATATTTATAGAAAAGATGACTATAACTACAAAACTACAAAATTAATAGCATACAAACCAACCTATGACAGAAACTGCACTACAACAAATGCCGAGTCTAGAACACTAATCTCCCATGAAATCCATCTTGCAAACACCAAAATAATAACTTTTCCTTATTAGGCTGAGTATCACTAACTACAAAAGAGGATAGAAATAATCACCAACCAAAAAATACATATAGTTAATGGTAAGACGAAAGGATAATGCTGAACTCTATATTTTGATGATAACCAAACATGACTTAGGCTATAGGATCATGAGAACTTAACTTAGAAAAATACTTCGAAAAACTGTTTCTCAAAATATAAGTTAAGCATTCGATTGGAGAATTACCATTGCAATCGATGGGATATCAATTGCATATCGATTGGGAACTATTAATCGATAGGAAGATTGAGCAATCGATTTTTGCACAAAATTGCTCTGAGTAATTAGACTGCTATCAATCGATTGGTTGGAAAAGCAATCGATTGGAACTTACTTTGAATCCGAGATATATGCAATCGATTGGAACTTAATCAATCAATTGACACGAGGCAATCAATTGGGAAACCAAGCAATCGATTGACACTCTTTGTTTTTATCCTATAGCTAACATATCAATCGAGTGTTGCAGGTAGCAATCTGAAACAATCTGAAGGCAATCGATTGGAGCATTCTGCAATTGATTGACTTGTGATGACTTTCAAATTTGTTTCTTTTCTCATGATTAACTAACTTTATATTGCAAGTTGTACTTGTTGCTATTTTGGGCAGTTTACGTTGGACACAAAGAAACATAAATAAAGAGACGTTACTCACAGCAACCCAGACACTATCACAGTACGCTGAACACCAGAAAAGAGAGAAAGAGAAAACGCAAATCAAAACAACTCTGGAGCATTAAATGAAACTTAGAATCATCATCAAACTCTAGAATTTTCATTTCTCTCTCAGCCACACAACGGATATATCAAGACTCATAATTTGCACCAACGGGCAGAAATTTCCAAAAGGACTATAAAAGCATTGAAGTTGAAATTGGTTGGTAGAGAGCATTAAGTGAAATCCAACTACCTATTTCCTACTGCAATTAATTCAATTTGAGTTCTCTCAATTGTTCTTCAATCTGTAATCTTATCAGCTCAAGTGTGTGAGCAAGCTTTGTATTTCTGAATTACTTATCTGTTGAGTGACTTCCTTGGGATAGTAGGATCCTAGAGGAAGGGTTGTATTCTTATAAGTTGTAAGGGGGAGTGATCTGTAAGGTAAAGTTCTTACTGAGTGATCACTTGTAAAGGCATTCAAGAGCCTGTTTGAATCTTGAGGAATTAGTGAAACCCAACTGAAAGTTGGAGAACTGGATGTAGGCCAAGAGTTTGGGCTGAACCAGTATAAATCTTGTACATTCAGTTTAGATTTTAAATTGCACAATTCACCCCCTCTTGTGCATTATTGCCAATTACAGATAAGACAACAAAAAGGTATAACTATGGAAAAAACAAAAAATGACAGAAAAACCAAATTTCAAACCGTTGTGGATGAGGAAGAGCCTTGCTAAAGTAGAATCTATAGAATTGAAAAATCTTCTCTTAAAAGACTAATATTCACAAAAAGATTGTCTTCTCTGGTCGTTTTCCAGAAAGTAGAACCAATCACAGAATTAGTATTCATTCACTCACCTGAGAATTCATCAAACTCCAAAAAAATAGATCAAAGTACTTACGCTCAAATCTAAAGAATGAGAGTGGAAAGAAATTTATAATACACGGGATTTGAGAAAAATTGGAAAAAAAGTTACTAAAGTATGTATCTCAGAAGTTGTGATGTGATAAATAAAATAAATTAATATTTAATTAACAAAAAGAATACTTAACAATCCAAAGTAAGAGAGATACTGCAAAACACATCGTGAATATCAATTGAAAAACATGAGTAAGAATAAAAAATTACGTGAAGGTGTGTTATTGGTCCAATGGAAATCAGATTTGCAGGAAAAATAAATATTCTTATGGGCATTCCATGTGGCTGATTTCCAATATTTTTATGCTAATGTTTGCTATGAAGGATGATTATTAAGACCAATCAATGATCATCTACCACTTTTAGTAGTAGACATTTGATTGATGGTGTGCAGGAATGAAGCGGAACAAATTATAGATATAGTAAGATGTGTCATTCAAAAGTTGGGATGTAAGTATCAAAGTGAAATAGATCTAAAAGAGTTTATTGGGATTCATAAAAGAATGGTTGATGTAGAATCATTGTTGGACAAAGGTGAAAATGGCAGGAAATACACAAGGGGAGTGAATTGTGTATCTAAAAAATTTGAAAGATCTAAAACAAACACAAAGGATTTATACTGGTTCGATCTTAACTCTGACCTACAACCAGTTCTCCAACCTCAGTTGGGTTCCACTAGTGAATCAGGATTACAACAAGTTCCTTACTACCTTTACACCACAGAGAATTTTCTCAATAAGATCTCACTATCTCACCAAATTCTCTCCCCATTACACTTTGTAAGATTACAACCCTTTCCTCTATGATCCCACTATCCCAAGAAAAACACTCAGTTAAAAGGATTACAGAATTACAAGGGGCTCACTCACTTGAGTTGATAGAAATTACTGTTTGAAGAATAGATGAGAGAACTCAGAAACTTGAATTGATTGTAGTAGGAATTGGTAGTTGAATAGCACTTAATTCTCTGCCAACCAAGTTTTGGGCTTTAAATGCTTTTATACTTCATTTAAAAAATTTTCCCGTTGTTCTCTATTATAGCCGTTGAGAGATGAGAGATGAATTTTGGAGGTTGATGAAGTGATGATCAGTAGCAATTAATGCTCCAGTGTTGTGTGCATCTCTCTCTTGCTGGATAAAGACTTAATCCGCATAATCAAAGACTTTAGCGTGCTCTCTCTTTGGTTCTGTGGGAAAGTTGGTTTTTGAGCCTAACGTAAACTTCTTGAAATAGACAAGGCAAAACTTCCCAAATATAAAGTAAGTGAAACATAAGAGAAGAAGTTAATTTTGAAAATTTGACTTCTCCAATTGATGGCCAAATGGTTAATCAATTGATGTCTTTAGTTGTTAATCGATTGCCTTCAGATTGGTGTTGTTTCCTTTGTGTAACACTCGATGGAAATGCTAGTTATCGAATAAAAATTGGCCACAACAATCGATTGCCAAAGTTCCCAATCGATGGCTTCATGTCAATCGATTGTTCAACTATCCATCGATTGCTTTCTGCTTGCTTTGAATTTAAGTAACAATCGATTGCTCATCATTTATGTCTGTCAATCGATTGACTTTTTCCAATCGATTGCTCTACTATTTGTTCACTTTGAAAACTTGAGTCAAACAATCGATGCAGGCAATAAGTAATCGATTGAACTATTTGCTAATCGATTGATAATAGGTAATTAATAGGCAATCGATACGCCATCAATTGCAATGTCAAAATGCCAATCGATTGACTGTGAAAGATATCGATTGCTTCTTAACTTAATTTTAAAAACTTGTTTCAAAATATTTTCTAAGTTAAGATGCCTCAATATTCATAGCCTAAGTCATGTTTTATTATCTTCAAAATCTGAAGTTCAACAAAAGGGTCAAACAATGTCCAATTTTTTGGCAGCTGGGGGCATGTGGGCAGTATAGGTAAAACAACTCTTGCAAAAGCATTGTTTGACAAATTACATTTTCCATATGAAGGGTTTTGCTTTTAGGATAATGTAAGGGAAGAATCAATGAAATATGGAATAGCTAGTTTTAGAGAGAGCTTATTTTGAAGTAATTAAGGACTAAAGAATCTCACATTAGCATGTTAGATGTAATACCTTCTTATGCCATGAGTAGACTTGGTCGGAAGAATAATTTCCTTATTCTTGATGATGATAATGATCATGAAAAACTAGAAAATTTAGTTGGAAGACGTGATTGGTTTGGATCGAGTAGTAAAATCCTGATAACAATTAGAGATAAGCAAGTCATTAATAGATGATATATACACTTGAGGCTTTCAATTTTGATGAGGCATTTCAACTTTTCTCCTTGAATGCCTTCAAAAAAGATTGTGGAGGGCCAATTATGATATATACTCATTATGCATATGGAAATCCATTGGTCCTAAAAGTTTTAGATTCCTTCTTGTATGGCAACAATCAAGAAGCATGGGAAAGTCTATTGGGAAAGCTTGAAAAGTTATCTTGTCTAAAAACTAATCATATCCTCAAATTGAATTTGGATTTTGAAGGACTTGACTATGAAGAGAAAAATATTTTCTTGGATATCGCATGTTTTTTCAATGTTGGAAAATTCAGTTTTGAAGGACTTGACAAAACTTTGGGACAGAGTTTTGGAAATTAGATTTTATATTTTTTCCTAACAAATTATTATCAATAGACTTGTTGGAAAATATTTAATATATACTCCCATAAGTCTTAGAAGTTATTATATAAGGCCTATTGGTCCTTAATTCAAGACCTCTTACAGAATTTAATAAAACTTTGAAAACCCATTCTGAAAACTGCCATTGGCTTTCCTAGTCTCATATTAAGCTCAATGACCTTATCTACAAAGATTATAGATTAAGAATAATTAGAGAATTGTAAAAGGAATAATTAATCTTTGTTTTGGCCTCCAATCTTACCATGTAACTTTTATGTTCACAAAATCTTGTGAATTTATGCAAAATTGAATATCCCAAATCAAAATGCTTGATCAAGCTCTCAAATGTTTCTAAGGCCACACAGCTGGCAATAGTTGATCTCAATTATTGTTCAAAATTGTGGAGTGTTCATCCATCTATTTTATCCTACCATAGCCTCTGTCATTTATGGCTAAGAGATTGCAGAGCCCTTACCAGCCTTACAAGTCATACTCATCTCAAATCACTTATTATTTGGATTGACAGATTGCTCAAGATTGAACATACTTTCAGTGACCTCAGAAAATTGTCGGTTTCAACTAAAGCTTCTAGGAATAGTCATCGATAACAAATTAATTTCATCAAGCGGGGAATCTAAGCAAAATTGATTCATTGTTTAATGCACACGTGTGACAAGTCTTCCCTACAAATTGGTCGACTTGAGTAACATTCGACGTCTAATCATTTGGGGTTGCAACAAGTTAGCATCACACCTACGTCCAATATTTGGTAGTTTACACACTTTGGAAGCTCTATGGATGAAGGATTGTAGTGAATTATAAAAATTCCTGACAACATCAGCTTGTTGTTGTCATTATTGGTGTTTGAACTCAGGGACTAACATAGAGACATTACCTCAAAGCATCAAACATCTATCAAGCTTGCACTGTCTTTCTGGAATAGATGCGTAAGGCCTCATTTCTACCGGAACTCTTTCCCTCATCTTAGCATTGTCCATTGTGAACTACTTATTCATTGAGTTTCTACATCTACCTTTGAAGAGTGCTGATGGAGAAAGAAAAGTAGCATATTATGATGATTACAATGAAGTGGAACCATATCCTTACTTTATATTCACAAATTGCATAAAGTTGGATAGAAAATCAATCAAATTAGCTAAAGCAAAAGTGGTACATGAGGTTAATAAAGCAATTTGTGACATTGCTATTATGGAATATCCAGGAGAAAGAGTTCCAGAGTGTTTCATGTATAGGACAACACATTCTTTTGTAACTGTGGATCTCAGTTTGATTCCACAATTTTGGGATGGCAATTTTAGTTTTTTGTCTTGTTTTTTAAATCACCAAAAAGGAGTTACGTTGATGCCACACGGTTTATTGATGGGGAATATTGTTTGCCTGCAAGAGTATGGATCACGACATAGTATAAAATTATTGTTCCCACAGAGATTTGTTTTAAAATCTCAATTAAACAATAGGCTAATGAATTCAACCAAGTTAAACTAATCAAATTTTTATAGAAAAAAAATTTGAATCTATTTTAAGATAGAAGTAAAGAAACACACAAGAAAGATTTAATTTATTAATGAACTAAGCCTAGTATTAATTCTCACCATTGTATTTCATGAACCCTAATTTTTTTCCCTTCATTTAGTCTTTAAATGGCAACTTGTATTTGCTTAAGGTTCTAAAGCATTTGAAACGCTCTCTTGAGTCCAAATCAAATTTATATATGTCTCATTAAACTTGATCAATCTCTTGTTACAAATTAATGAAAGTACCCCTTAAGATCCAACCTTATTCTGGCAAAACTAGGTCTATAGATATATCTATATTCTATCAACAAACCATCCGTTAGTTGATTTAAACTTCAAGTCTAGTCTAATTTACTCAAGTTCTAGACCTAAACTATCTGTCTCGGGCGTAATTTAAATGAACATATCACTCTAAAAGGTTATCATTCAAATAGAGGCTTTAGGAATGAGATAAATGAACACAAATAGTCATCAAAGTGTAAAGTTAGGGTTTGTTTGAATAAATTGGTTAATTCTACATGTTCATTTAGATTATTTGACAATGATACTATTGTTGGCTTGGTTAGATTTAGGGTTTGATGAGAATTGGAAGTTTTGAGTGCTTGTGGGAGAGCTATAATGTTGAAATTGATTATGTTGAATATGGATTGAAGATTTAAAGGAGTTATGTGAAGGTATTGGTGCTTATCGGTGATTCTAGAGTAATTGATTTGCGGAGATATAGTTTGGGTTAATGGTTGGGTTTTCAAAGAGAGGAAAATTGTATGATAGGCCTAGAGAAATCTATTTGGATGTTGTTTTGGAAGTGATTTGATAATTGTTATTGAAATTGGACATGAATGCTTGATGGTTGGGAGTTAAATGTTTGGAATTGAATGATGATGATGATGATGGTAGGTCTCTTTTGGCCTAGCTTAGATTTGTAAGTTTAGGATGGATGATGATCTAGGACGATAATATGATTGATTTGGGATATTGGGAATTGAGTTAAATTGTAGTTGAGCTTAATTTAAAGGTTTTGATGATTATGATGAATTTTGGCTTAGAATGGATTTGGGGGATTTATTGTAAAAGGGTAGATTTATTGGTGAGTTAATGGTTTCAAAGAACTTATTGAGGTTTAAATAAAAATCTAAAGGATTGGAGTTGTGGAAAAATGTGTTGGATTGGATTTGAGATGAATTGGGTAAATGGATTATATGTGGTATAAAGATTTTTGTTTGGATTGGGTGAATTTTGATGGTAAATCAATATGGATTAGGCTTGAAGTGTGAAGTTGTGATATATAATGAAGAGAGAGTGTGGATTTGTAGATTCAAAGGTGTTGTTTGAATGCAATGATTGATAATTTAGTGATGGGGAATGTTTTCTCTAGATTTGGATTGTAATTGAGGTAAATGGAGTAAGTAGCTATGTTAAGGAAAAATGGGTTCTTAATTTAAGAGATGCTATTGAAGTTGGATGTTTGAAATATGATTGGGATGAGTTTAATTTAACTTAACCAAGCTAGTTAAATGTAATTATATCTCTGTGTAATCGGGACTCCTTTACGGGCTAAGTCTCGAAGTGTTAAGTAAATGTCTTGTGACTTTGGTAGTAACCCTGTGTGCATGCAATTGGGTTGATTGTAGACACTACTGGATCAAATTGAACTCGAGGTCTACATTATTCTGGTATTTCATTTGGCTTTTGGCAAGCTCAGGTAACTACTCTTACCTCGCTACTAGGTTGTGTGCAATGTTAGTTAGGATTCTTCTCAAAATCCCTTTTATTTATGTATATGAGCACCTGGATGCAAGTTGAAATTCAAACGCTATGTTTATATTAAAAAGCCTATTGGGAACCTTTGAAATCCCTTCTACTTACATATGAAATTCAAGAGTTTTCTTATATTATACGTAGTATTCAGGCTAACCGAGTTGTAGCAATGATTCTATTGATATATTAATGGCTATTGGTGATATTTAATATAACTGTTTGATGGAATATTATTTTATAATTAGAATATTTATATACATTGGATTTGAAATTGTAGCACGATGCATATTAGTGAAAATACTGAACTGCCTAAGTGCCTTAAGAATTTATATATTGCATATGTGGCTGATTGATGTGGTAACTGATTGTGTGTGACATTGGTGAATCTGAATATTGCCATCACATGATGAGGTACCCTGTTAGCCCATAGGGACTAACTTGATATAAGAGGGGTGAATGCCCCTCACGGCTTCAAGGAGGGTAGAGAGTCCTTTCTGAATCGTACTATGGTTCCAAGGGCGAATAGAGAGTCTCGACAGGTTCTACTGTGGTTCCAGACCGGTAGAGAGTCCCATCTAGTTCCACTAATTTCTGGTTCCATGACTGGTAGAGAGTCTTATCTAGTTCCATTTGTTTGTGGTAACTTATACAATGATCGCTAGGGTGCTTATGAACATTTTTTAAACTAATTTTGGAATATATTATACTAAATATCAAAGAATCTAGGAATGGAAATTCTAAACTTGAGATGTGCATTCACTTGATTACCTATTCATGGTGTTAGTATTTATATACTTTATAATGTATGAATATTTTATGAAATGAGGTATCCCTTTAGGTGCTCTGCTAATCCACTCACACTCTTGTGTTGAGTTGACTTGTGGTTACTGAGACATGTTTGCCTCACTCCATGGTTATCTATGTTTTTGCAAGTGAACATGCACAGAACATGTCGTCGGGGAAGGGAACGGGGCCATTTGGCCCACACTAATCCAGTGAGAAGGCCAGAGATTTATTTTGGATTGTATATTACCATATCTTAGCTTGCATACACTTTCATGCATTTATGCTTTTGATTACCTATAAACTTTGGATGATCGTATCTAGTATCTATTTGAATTATTGCTTGATCATCATCGGCTGCCAATAATATTATGGTGTATTTTTGTATCTTGAGATGGATTATGTACTTATAATGCCTATGATGACTTCATAGAGTTATAGTAATTGTTTTACGAGGGGTGGTATGTTTGGATATTGGCTAAATGATTGTATTCCGGGATATTAAACCTGAGGCTCAATTAGTGAGATTATGGACTAATTATACATGTTTGGTTCAATAACTGTTAGATGAACCTTTTCTAACATGGTTTTTGCCGAATACTTGATTGATGTAATGTTAGAATTTACAGGTTAATTTTATTAACCATGTTAGGAGGATCCTTATCTAACATGGTTAACTAAATTATTAATTATTGATTAGGGAATCTTTATTAACTATGTTAGATGAATCCTTTCCTAACATAGTTAAGGTTAATTATCTATGATAGTATGATGTGTTGTGATATGTGTTTGCTTCTATCATGGATAATCTTTTGAACGTTTAGGTAAATGGTTTTCTAACTATATTAAGGGTATTGTTTTAAATGTATGAAAAACTCTTTTTCTTATCATAGTTAGCAGTGTCATATGATTAGATTTGATTGTTAGTTGTTTAATTATAAGTAGTAAGTAGAACTTTACACGGCCCATTTAAGCATGTTTAATTGTCGGGCCTAACGGGCCGATGATAAGCTCTATAATTTCATACATTTCTTCACATTTTTTCCCATACTTGTACATGATTTTGAGAGTATAGCTTTGAAAAGAATACACAAACTCATAGAAAAGATAAACAAAGGAAAATTTACATGTGTATGAAATTTGGAGCTTAATGAATATACATTTGAGTGATTTTTAGAACCCATCAACCCTCTCTTGTATAAGAAGAGGTGGATAGTGTAAAGAGCCAAGAAAGATATGAAGCAGTAGAAGGAATGCAAAGGATTTGGAGAGAAGCAAATAAAAGAACCAAGGGAAGCTGGAACAGGCAGCTCGCTGTGAGCAGAGTTTGCCTCAGCCTTTATGTGTTATGAGTGACCCACTAAAGCTATGAGTTTTGATTAATTCACCGAGATTTCAGAGCCTTATGCCTAGGGTTTCGAGCCACAACAAACACACTTCATTCTTGAGATAGTTTTATGGGTTTTTGAGCTAGTGGAGAGAGCTTGGAGGTGCTTGGAAAGATTGGAGATTGGATTGGGAGAAGATTGAAGAGATTTAAGCTTCTTCCTTCTTGGTTTTCATTCTTTCTCCTTTTTCTCTTCATTTTTCTGCAAAAGACCATTGTTTAGTTTTTTTGTTTTTGTTTTCGATTCACTTATGTGCAACTAAAACCCTTCTATAAGGTTACTTTGAACCATTTTATGGATTGAACTTTGTATTTCCCTCTTTCTTATGCTATGAATGAAATTTATGCGTGGATTTTCATCTTACTCTTTCTTCTACAAGTGTTTGATCACCACTTGCTTTGTTAAATGAAATATGACTTGAGAAAGTGCATTTTGTTAGAATCTTAAGTTTTGATGAAGACTGACCCCATATATAACATAAGTAAATAATCGCAAGTTACGTTTGAATTAAACAAGTAAAATCTGATAGGTAACAGATTTCTATCGCTAGAGCTAAATACTATCACTATTGAAAGGATCAACTATAACAGATGGAAACTTAGCAGAACACTAAGAATAAAAATCTATATCGCTAAAGTGTATCTCTATAGCTAATAGACAGAGCCATAGCAAATGAAGGCTTAGTAATAACAAAGTTAATATCTATCGTTAAGTCATTCACTATCGCTAAGAAAGACCCTATCGCTAAAGGCTTATTAAGAACATGGATAAATAAAAGGAAGAATAACTAGCTGAACAAAGAACCATGTCCTTAAGCAAATGGAATCAGCTAGTGATAACAGGTTAAGCTATCGATAACAGAGTACTTCAGATAATTGAAATTCAGATAGTGCTTGAGAACAAATGAATTTGGTGATAACATAGTTGCTAGCGATAACACATTTAGCTATCGATAATAGGATACCTTGAAATACCTTTGAATAATTATCTCAGTATCCTTAAAGCTAATAAGCAATCAAGTAACTAGCGATAATGGGATTAGCTATCGATAGAAGAATGTTTGCTGATATGATATAGCTAGTACGCTGAACAATTGAACCAAGAGAACATGCTAGCCTTAATATCTATCATTAAGAGTATGCTCTGATAACTTAGACAATCTTAGCTGATATATATTGTCTCTATCTCATTGAGCTAATAGACAAAGCTTGCGATAGCATCTGCTGTGCATTATATAGTTACTTGTTTAGCTAACAGCTCAAGTGCAGGATTTACTCTATGCACTTAGCGATAGCAAAACGTGCTAGCGCTACTGAAAAAGCTGCTATGTAGGTACAGTTTGTACGGATGCTCAGAACTCTAAGTCTATCTCTCTCTTAGCTCACCCTACACAAGAGTAGTTGAAGCTAGAGTAGAAAGTTAAACCCGATGAAGAAACTACATTTAATGCCAACGGCTATGAGCTCCCAACGACTAAATTCAAACGGCTTCTTGAAGTTGAACACTAGGGCAAAATCTGAAAAGAGATATAAATACAGAATTCGAGCATTTATGAAAAAAAGAAGACAAAAAACGAGAATATTCACGAACTCATTCATTGCTCTCTGTTTTCTGTATTTATTGTTTTAGAGATTTTATCTGTACATAAGTGTTTATCAAAATTAGTTCATTAAGTGAACATATTTATTGAAATCCTCTACTGTTTGAGGTTGTTCTGAAAGCTTGGTGCTTTAGAACAGGGATATTACCTTACAGGTAGTAAGGGGGAGTGTTTAGAGGGATTCTAAAACTCTGTAAAGGTTGACAGGTGAACCTGTGTTGTAAAACCTGTGGTTAGTGGAACCCAATAAGGTGTTGGAGAACTGGACGTAGGCAGTGTTGGCCGAACCAGTATAAAGTTTTCGAGTTGCATTTATTTGTTATCAGTTTATTTTTTGAAAGCACAATTCAACCCCTCTTGTGCGATTGCCTCTTTCACATTTTGATTTAAAACTTGGATGAAATCATGGTGGGCTTGAAATTTATGGTTTTAATGGATGGTTAGTTAGTAACGTAAAGTTATAGTTACTTACCTATCATTGTCACTAAGAGGTTGGTTTGGAATATTAATTTGCATTAATTGTGGCAAGAGATTGTGCAATTAATGGAAATATAAATTTGAACTTGACTTGAAAAAGCTTTTCCAAATACAAAAAGAACCTTAGACTTACACATAGTCTCATTAGGGTGCTAAAAGGAGGGAAATTAATTAGTTCATGAAGTAAAATGGAGATAAGTAGCCCTGGACTTTTCTCATATTTGATTAAGTGTGTTTACAACCATTTTTCCATTTTACAATCATTTGCAACTCAATTTTTCTTTGAACTCATTTTCTGGAAAATCTTCCTACTCTTTTCCAAGTAAGAATGTAATTAGTAATAATTAACTTACTTAAATTACAATCCTAGCGGAACGACACTTTTTATATACTACAAAAGTTTGATGACCCGTTCGCTTACGGTAAAGACTATAAACACGGCGATAAGTCTGCCGACCATTAAGGCCAATGGCTTAAAAGGTTTGGTCCTGCAGGGCCGAGGGTCAGCCTGTCAGGCCCTTTTATTTTTTATTTTTCTATTTTTTATTTAAAATTGTTATTTTTCATCTAATATTCCTTATTTACACATATGAAATGATTGCTTTATTTATTGAATGCTTGCAAAAGATGATAATCTTTGAAAAATGATTAAGAAAAGCTTCATGCTTCGGTTAATTCATTTGATCATGGGATTTTGTTGTTTTTTTTACATATAAATGAACATATTAATATGATTGTTAAGTAATGTTCTTCGCAACACTTTTGAAAGTAAAATCACCTTCATAAACAATTTTTACCACTCAATGTTTCAAACAGAGCTTACCCATGATTTTGGTTTATTTTTTGTTGTAGATAAAGATAAATGATGTGTTCATGACATTGAAAAAGAAATTCCTAATATTTTTACCACACAAAGAGAGTATACTCAAAGTGAAACACAATCAAATGTGGTTGACGATAATTATAGTGGCGACGATGATGATGATGGTCAAAATGTTGCTGCTTAGTTTTTGTGGTTGCGTAGTTAATCTTGTATGACTTACTTAAATATTGATAATTATTGTTAATAATTTATCAGTTTTTGTTGGTGTTTGGAGGAATTCTTGGGTGAACCCAATGCACTACGTCATTTGTGGTTTGATCAATCACAAGTAAACACATAATATCTGACATTGCATTTTCAATCTGACTTGGCACCATAAAAGTATTATCTAACATATAAAAATTTAAATATAATTTTTTCAATGTTTGTTATTTTACAAGTTGAAAAAACATTTTTATCAATTAGTTGATATTTTAGGGTGCCAAGTCAAATTAAAAATTCTACGTCAGACCTAATGTGTTCGTTTGTGATTGGTTAGACTACAAATCAAGTGGTGCAAAAAGTTCACACAAGAATGTCTCTTATATTTTGTATTGTACCTTTAAAATTGATTTTATTTATGTGCTAAATTAAGGAATTTATTGCTTTAATTTTTTTATGAAAAAAATTAAAAAAACAGTGAATACCTAATTATTGAGTTGAGTTTTGAAAAACAGGCCTTGAAGGGCTGGCTCAAATTCCCATTGAAATTGGAATCGTAACCCAGACCGGTCTGGCCAGTCCACGACGGCGAATCGATGTTGAAGCTCTTCTTCCTCTCCATCGGCGTTTTCTCCCTCAGTCCCACTCATCCTCTCGCTATGATTTTCTGATTTCTGAATTCAACTCCTTAGTGCTTGTTGTGGTTTTTGAGTTCTCCATTCTGGTTCGCTCTCCCTCCCACTTACTCTTCGTTTTCTGATTTCCCCATCGACTGATTGTGAAGTAATTCCTTTTTTAAAAATAATTAGTAATCTTTTTTCCTTCTAATTTCATATTGTGACTCCACTTAGCTTAGGTTTGAGATTCATGGCTGTTGTAATCTGGAATTTACGAATTTTGATTTGATGCATTTGAAGAGAACCATTTGGTTGTTATAAGTGTGGAATTGTGTGGCTGATTGGCACATTTGTATTTTGTATTTTCTATTTTCTGATTCCGTGATTAATTTGGTTACATTTACTTTTAAGATATGATTGTGCATTGTAGAGATGATTAAATTGTGGTATGTTGCTTGATGAATGCTTACTGTCCAGTTTTGTAAAACTTGTCACAATTAAAATCAAGTGGTACTTAAACATGTTTTGATGGCTGAAATAAATCATGTGGTATTAGGATAGTTTTAGGTTGTCATTGCACTTGATTCTAAGCGAAAATATTAGGTGTTTAAATTCTGCCTTGATGATAAAGAACTCCACACTTCAAGAAAGCAAGGAAGGCACTAAATATCATCTCTAGGGGTTGCTTACTTATATTGGTCCCTATCACACTTAATTTATTCATTTAATCACTAGAATCCCATAAACAAGTAGCTCAGCTTTCCTAGTTTGTGAATTTGTTAGTTTAAGTAAAGCAACATTCGATTGGCTAATTAAGCTACCTTTGTCCATATTTGATTAGGAGTGATTTTTATTAAATTCTGTAAAGTGATAGGGCCTGGGTTTGCCCCTATATTGCATATGTGGAGAAGTTCAGTCGCTGAGTAATATTTTCGGTGATTGTTTTCATCAGTGTGAATATCTGATAATTAGTTTTCTCTGTTGAATTTTAATTTCTAAGAATTCTTGTACTTTGCTTGATTTATGTGTTGCTCTTGACTTTATTAATGAGTCTCATTTTCTTTCGTTGTTATGAAACGCGAAGATGTTCTGTTCAATCTAGGGCATTTGGGTTTTAATTGTAATTAGTGTTGGTGTGTTTCAGTTCCTGTTTGCTCGATAGCATCTAAACTATTGTACTCAGTACCTGTTTAGGATGAAGCAGAACTTTTGCATCAGGAAAAAAGAAGGAATAAAAGAAAAGAAAGGGATTTATATCTGAAGATGTGCCCATACTTTCCTTGCTAGTGTTAATTGAATTGAGAATTTTTAATTATAGTTATTTGATTTATAAGATATAGATATTACTTGTGTTAGGATTTTTCCATTAGGTGAATTTAAAGATCAGATGACAGAAAATTAGAGTGAAAATCCTCTTTTAGTGATTTAAGAACTGCAACGAAACTGTAGACTTATCTCTAAACCTCAATCTTTTCAGGTATTTTCCCACTCAGCTGAGGTCTGTTTTCAGACTAACATATCATCCACCCTGGAATATGTGTCTTTTTCCGATGTTTAACTTAGTTTACATCAATATGTATATCCTTCAATCAGTGGTTAAGGCTGCATTTTCAAATTTTCACAGTCATTTCATCAATGGAAGAAGGTTCCAACTCTTCACCTAATCCGAAGATATCCTGCGCCAAGTGCTTTGATGCTCTCTGGTTTTGCTACTGTAATGCCCAATCAAAAGAATATAGAATATTTATTCCTATTCTTATGTTACAATTATATATTTAATAAGGCTTTAAATATTATATCTGCAGCCCCAGTTCATCAAATGCAACAATATTACAGACTTGGTGTGCTTGATAACTGTCATGAGAAGTGGAGTGCTCTTGCTGACTGCTTGGTGCTTAAGACCAAACGTGCTTCTCATGTTCATGTTAGTTTTTTTCTTCCTTACTGTCCAGAAAATGACCTTGTAAAAAATTAAAATTAGTTCCGTTGTGTTGAAATGTAATGTTCCTTTTTTTTTTAACGGCAATGTAATGTTCCCTTTAGAACCAAGAAATATAGCAGACCTCGGAATTAATTAAACATAGCACAGTGAGTCGAACTAGATCTTTACTTGATCTACTCATAACCTGAACCCTCTACACATCTGGGATATGTGCACATCTCTTTTGGACTGTTTGATGTGGATTATGTCTATTTTTCTTCCATTTATTTCCACCCCAATTTTGATGTCTTTTATTTCCTTAAAAAGTGAAGACTGGAAAAAGAAAAGTAACTTTTCAATTTCAATTTTCAATAACCACATTGCAAAATTATTATTATTATTTGAAATAATAATGTCTAGGCTGAGCTAATCAGAAGTCAGTGGTCTAGAAGAGATGTACACTTCCCCAAATTGTACTGAGAATCTGCGCTGCTTATATATTGAAACTTAAAACTGAACTTCTTGTTAAACACTTTTATGAACTTTCCCTTTCAAATTTCACTCTAGTTTCGGTAAACCATCCTGGCTTAGAGTAGATTTACTTACTTTTCATAGTCTGATCTCCTTCTCTGTTTGTTCTTAAACATACGTATTCTCCAACTTGATTAAGGGCCAGTTTGTTTGAAATTAAAGAAATCAGGGATGTTATTGAAGCTTAACACTTAAATTGTTGGAGAACATTAAGCTAATCATGAAGGTCTTGTTGGAAAAAAAAATATATTTTTAGCCTTTTTCTCATAAGCTATTCCAAATAGTTTATGAAAATAAGCATTTTCCTATGCGTTACTCTTGTGTCTAGCTTAATTTGTTCAAACAACTCCCTCATACTCTCAACAACTTTCTCATGTTTAGCCCAACTAAAATTGTTTTTAATCTTGAACAAATTGGTCTTAAACCTTAATAGAATAACTTAAATGTTTTCGGGAGGCTCAAAAGAGTCCACATCTATCCTTTTGCAAAGATCTCTATGATTTTTTTACGGAAAAAAAAAAAGATTTCTTTGATTTTTCCCTATTTTCTTTTTGTTTGCTTGTTGAAGGTGAGTCTTGGTAAATGTTACTGTCATGATATTTAGAAACAGCCTCTAAGCTTGTGGGGGTAAGGCTGCGTGTGTCTGTGATATGAAAATGTAATTAGGAATAGTTGGTTAATTTGGTTAGTTGAGTAGAGTTGGGCTTAGTACCAATTACTTAACTAATGGGATTGATTAGCTAATTAGAATTAGATAGGGATTGGGCTATTAATATGTTTTGGGCTTTAAGGGATCAATGGGCCTAAATAAATAAGGGGAGAATTGCCAATAGATCCCAAGTAAGAGAATTAATTTCAGACAAGTCCATTGACAACTCCTTCACTTGTTAACCAAGGCTATTACAGTTGTTAATACTTGTCATGAACAGCTCCTTGGGACCTCTCTGAAATTAATTCTCTTGTTTGGGACCTATGTGCAATTGTTCCATAAATAAGGTCCAATTGTTAATCAGATTAGCCAAGGTATATATATACCTGGTTAACCCTAACTTCAGATGAGACTTGACATAATGTGATCGCTTGGTGTGTTTGGTTTCTCTGCTCTCTTGTTCTCTAGTTTTTTTATGTTAACCCTCTATATTTCTTGTTGTTTAAACCCTCTAAACTTTTGTTCTTCTCTTCTTCTACCCTTCTACTCTTCTTTCTCTAATTCTTTCATTATAGAATATCAATTCTGTATCAGTCTGACTCTCCCACACCTCACTTGGTGGGAGCCTTGTGCAATGAGCCACCCTTTTTTCTTACTTGCTTGTTTGAGACATTCTTCGTGTGAACAATACCCTATCACTAGCCCTTGGATTTTGTGTATAACATGGCATAGGATATGTACATAAATGCTCTTAGGTCCTTTGTCCAGTGTATGATAGAGTATGGTTTAATGGTCTGAAGCCATGAGATGGACCTAAATAGAATTTCATATGAAGATTGACTGGTCCAGGTCCCTTCAAGTGAAAAACATGACATTGTACTTGGAGAAGAGAGCTAGAAATAGAATGTGTGAAACTCAGTAACGGTGGATCTTACTTGAATGTTGGATTTTTAGGTTGGTATGGAAAAAATGAAACGTAAATAAAAATAAATTAAATGTTTTTATTGGCGGAATAGTTATTTAAATAGATGGTCTTTAACCCCTTGAAAAGATGTAGAGGCAGACCAAGATGAATATTTGGGTAGGATTGATGTATCTGAAAATATGGAGTCATGATCTATGTAGATGTTTGATTTTTCGTGGGGATAGGGCTTGTATATATTTAGATGGAAAGATGGCAAAAAGAATTATAAATATATATATATATATGTATAACTGGAAAATGTCACGCATACCCTTTAATAATGATAATAGGGGTAGAATAGACACTGGATATCTTCTTTTTTTTTCCCTCTGAATTCTTGCTGTCAAGCTGAACTCATGATGTGATATACTCGTATGATCTGAGAATGCTCTCACCAACTAGCCTTGAACTCTAAGATAGACTCCTGCATATCATTTTCTTTTTTTGGTTGACAACGTATCTAATATTTTTATGCATTGGAAAGGTATTCCCTTTTATGGGGGCAACCTGCTTAGACCACTGCATATCTCTTTTTTTTTTTTTTTTTGTGACAAGAGTTCTTATTTTTTTTATGCATCGGAAATGTACTCCCTTTCTTGGGGGCAACCAAACAGGGCCTTTTACTCTATGCCCCAGATACTGCCTTAATGTCATGGTCCATGCATATGGGAGTGTCTTGTTCATATTACTTCATGTGCGTGTCTTGCTCATGTATTCACATATTAATTTGTTTGTTTCACCGTTTATAGTTAAAAAATTGGGAACAGTTTTTCCAGCTATGTTAATTTAATATGAAGTGGAGATCAAGTGCAGGCATGTGTTCCTTTAAAGATGAAACTCTCATTTCTGGTTCTGCTTTTCTTTTGCCTTGTCATTTTTGCTCTTCTGGATGATTAAAAAAATATACTGTAGCATTGAAAAGTAACTAGGCCTCTTTGTTGTTATCATTTTCTTATATTAATAATTAATAAAAGTTTCCTCCATTTGCAATATATCCTGTATCGAACTTATGTGGTTGAATCAACCTGGCATATTAATTTATCTGTATTGTATTTATAGTAAGATGTCGATTCATGTGTACAGGAAATTCTGGAAGCTCGTGAGAAGGAAAAGTCACACATATGGTACTTCCGGACAACAAAAGAATCTTCGGATAATTGGAAAAAACTTTATGGTCATTTAGACGAAATTGATCCTGAAGAGCGATAGCACTTGGCAGAAGAAAAATTTATGAGCAGTAATAAATGTTATATTATTGCACAATGAATTAGGCAATCATTTTTTCCTCGGAAATATTTACATGCACTGATATCCTTTTCGTCATGTTTTTTTCTTTTTTTGACTAAAAAGATGTATTCTATTAGTATTATCTCACAAGATAAAGACTGTGTTCAAGGGCTATTCTCCTTCATCACTTACCACCTCTTATATGAAAGATGGTGGTTGATTAATGATACAAAGTTGCCCTCAAGATCATGAGCATAATTAGCTAAACTATCTGCTATTCTAGTTTGTTTTCTAGGTACCTGTTTAAATACAATCTACCACTTTCTAACAGTGAGAAACCTAACATCATCTACAATGTTTTTGTATGGGTGATTTATGTCACAACCTCTCATGGTTGAGGTTATGGCTTCAATACAATTAGAAAAAAACCACATTTTTTTATCGCCACGGTTCCAACAAAGGTTGAGTCCATGAAGAATAAATAATTCTGCAATAGCTGGTGGTAGTGTTGTGAGCTTGCACATGAAACCACATTGCTACCTACCAGCTTTTTCCCAAACTGCTCCACCACATGCACTTAGCCATGTTGATCTTACTGATGAGTCGATTACAAGCCTCATGGAATCCTCCATGTAGTTGTCTTCACTTTCTGGTATCATTCTTTGCCCTGGGTAGAAAGAGCATCTAGATAGCATTTCTTGGTCTTAGCATGCTTTGAAGAAACTTGAGTGTGTGTCTAGCTCCGCTTCTCTACTTCTTCCCCAAAGATAGCCTTACAACGTGCTCTCCAAATATCCTAGCAGATAGAGCCATAAAGGGTCTTCCAATCGACTCTTTTGGTGTAATCTTGGCATGCTTCATACTTGAAATTCCATGTTATCCATTCTTGCCCTTCGCTACCCACTTGGATGGGTGTACCACCATTGTCCACCGTTCCCTAGCCTTGATGCAATCTCTGAATAAATGCATGGCATCCTCTTGTGGTTCACAGTTAAAGGAAACTGGATGAAACTTACCTGTGTGGACAGAAAAAAGGGCTTGCTTGTCATGCTCTATAACTAGGGGTGGAAATAGTCCAGGCCTGGCCTGGCCTGACCATAAATGGGTCTGGTATGTTGTGTAGCTGATTGGCCTGAACCTGGCCTGTGGCCTGTAGTAGGCCTTTTTTTTAGCCTGAGCCTGGTCTGTTCAAAGACCAGGCCTGGTCTGAAGCCTGTTAAAAGGCCTATTATCAACAGGCCGCCTAACAAGTTTAAAACAGACCTATGACTCAAAAAATCTAAAAGTACATTTTTTTATAACTCAGCAATAGTATGATACTCAATAATGTAAGAACACAAATCTGATACAAAACAACAATAGTCTAAAAGATAAAGCAAGTAAATATCAACAAAGCTAGTAGTGCCATACAACCAACAAAAATAAAGTGAAAAGTGATGGTAGAGATGGGAAAGGAAGAGGAGAAGATGGATGTATTGGTTCCAAGGTGATGGATTTGTGTCCTTAGCAAGAAGGAGAAAAGGAAAACGGTGAGATAGAGTGAAAAGTGAGGGTGAGTGAAAAAAACACCCTAGATACATATATGTGTAATTTTATTTCAAATTGAGGTACAAATGTAATGTTACTAATTCTTTTTTTAAAAAATATATAACAGGCCTAGGCCAGCCTGTTAGTCCTAATAGGCTTTTCTAAGAGGCCTCGGCCTGGCCTGTTTAGGAAAATAAGCTTTAAAAAAAGCCTAAGCCTGGGCCTGTGGCCTGTTAGGCCTGGGCCTGGATAGGCCTGAAATAGGCCAAGCCTAAGGCCTCTGTTAAGGGCCTGGCCTGTTTCCACCCCTATCCACCGTTCCCTAGCCTTGATGCAATCTCTGAATAAATGCATGGCATCCTCTTGTGGTTCACAGTTGAATGGGCATTGTGTATGTTAGTTAATGCCTCTTTTCAATTGGGGTTGAGCCATGTGTATTCTACTGTGAGAGAATAGCCACAAGGTTTTGATCTTTTCCAATGCCTTCCACTTCCACAAATGTTGCCATATGGTCTTCTCATGCTGATCATTAGCTGCAAAAAGAAAATGATATGCAGAACTAATAGTAAAAGTGCCATCAATAGAAGGGTGCCAGACAACTGTATCCTCTCCTCTCTCCTCACAAGGGGCTGTGCACTCATAATGGCATTCACTACTTGGGGATGGAACCAATTTTCAAGTTTAGGTCTATTCCAGGTACCTAGAGGAGTTACAAAATCAGCTACTTTCTCTTCCGAACAACCATTTGCTCAAAACTCGGGGACGAGCTCGATAAGGGGGCACGAATCTCCACCAATTGTCTATCCAGAAATTGGTCTTGTTTCCCTTCTAAATCTTCATGCGGAGCTCTTTTCTCAATTTTTCCCACCCTAACATACTCCCCTCCAAGTATAGGATGAGTTGCGCTTCTTTTGAATGCTGGGCATGTCTTTTATATTACATCTATACTTTCCCTTTAGAATCTTGACCCATAACTCTTCTTTGTGGGTGAGAATATTCCATCATAGCTTCATAACAAAAGCCTCATTTTTTAGCAAGGTTTCTTATGCCTAAGCCTCCCTTTTTTCTGTCTTTAGAGATAACGTCCCAAGAAACTAGATGTAGTTTCCTTTCCCCTTCCTTGTTTCCAGATAAGAAATCCCTGCTTTTTCTCTCCAACTCCCTTATTAGCCACTTTCGGAGGAACATGGTCAGCGTATAGTAAGATGGGGGCAAAAGTTACCTTGGAGGCTTTGGTGTGGATGAGGGGAACTCCTATGTACTTTTCCCAAGTCTCTGGTTAGGCCCATTCCCATTTGTTGGCTTAGTTGAAAAGCAAGCGAGAAGTGAACGTTCTTGGAAAAACATATCTTTGTCATTGCTTTGTTCATTTTTTGTTAGGAGCTTGATCAAAAGGAGTTCAAGCACTTTATCATGATATCCCTTTGGTGGGAGTTAGCAGTGATAACTCCTAGAAATTCATGTCATTTGAGTATATTTTCCTTGCGTTTTATTAACTCATTCATAAATTTTGGATACTCAAGATAGAAAATGTTCATTGGATTTTTGGTTACTCATCATTGTATCTTTATGTAGATTTTGATTATTTTTGTAGTTAATTTCTTATGTTGTTTTATATAATTTTTGTAGGAATAATTTGATGCAATAACCAAGGGATCCGGATTAAGAAGAACACTTAAAAAGAGGAGAAATTGGGGCTAGAAGTTGAAATTTCAAGAAAAAAAGGGAAAATATGAGTTTCTGGACGAATTGTAAAAATTACAGAAAAGGACCACAAAATTCCCAAATTACAGATAGGTCCCCGCATTTCCAAAATTACCGACAGGTCCCAGTTCGCCTTGAGCTCGCCGCGGCGAACTCACTGCGAGTCAAAACCCCCAAAAAGAGGCAGAAACGATCATAGTTCGCCGTGGACTTCGCCGCGGCGAACCCACGGCGAACTGCGTGCTCTGCTGCCCGTTTTTTGACAGATTTAAGTGATATAAAAGCTAGGGTTTCGATCTAGCTCGACATTCTTCGACTTCTGGCCATGCTTGGGGGTGTTTTGCTCTGCTAGGGCATGGAGTTTGGAGGGGATTAAGCTTGGGCTTGGAGCTTTGAAGAGATTTGAGCTTCCTCTCTTGGTTTATCTCTTCCATCTTCCTTCTCTTCTCTTGTTTTGTTTTGTAATGTTGTATATATATGCTCCCATGGAGTTGTAGAACATGAGTAGCTAAATACTTTAATTCTAGGATTATTTTGAACCCTTGTATGTATTGATTCTTGATTCCTCCTCTTAATTTGTGATTAATGATATCTATGTGCTTATTTTATTCCGTTCCTAATGCTTCTAAGTGCTTGATCACCATTTAGATGTTGGGTTCACTTGATTTATGCTTGAGAGGGCTAGGTTGAGTGTAGAACTTGGGTAAAGTAGTGCAAGAACTTGAAGTTTGCATGACGAATGGATGGTTTTGTTGGTAAGATAGAGATATACTTGCTAGCTTTGCATAGTCACATTAGGGTTGGAGCTTGATAATTGGGTTTTATTAAATTGTAGCAAGAGATTGTGCAATTAATAAGACTAAACACTTGTTCTTGACTTGAGAGAGCTTTTACGAGTACTCTATGAACCCTAGATTAGCACGTGGTTTCGTTGAGAGCTTCTTTGAGGGGAGGTTAATTGAGCTTTAAGAAGTACAAGGGGGATAGATAATCTTAGGACCCATTTTATCCTTGAAGTTGGAGAATCACTTGTTTATAGTTTTATTTTCATTTTATTTTCTTAGTTAATTTTCAATCTCAACATTTGTGTCACTCAAATTGGGCGAGAGTGTAATAATCATTGTTTGACCGGGTTTTGGACAAATCCTCGTGGGAACGATACTTTTCTCATCACTTTATTACTTGGCGCGACCCGTGCACTTGCGGCGCAGGGCGAACAAGTTTTTGGCGCCGTTGCCGGGGATTTGTTTCCCAAAACCGTCCTTGGTCAACCTTGGTTAGAGCACTAGTAGCTTAAGCTTGAGTTTGTATATATTTGTTTGTGTGTTTGTTATTCTCTTTTTACTTCTTTTCTTGTGTTCATATGTATATATTTGTTCTCTTTGTTTATCTTTTTAGTTTGTTAATTATTTTCTTTTAAATTTTGTTTATGGATTATCCTTGGTGGACTAATGGGGCAAGTAATGGATTTGAACAGGATAATGATTATTTACCTTCTTGCTATGATCCTAATGCTTTTGAAACTCAATATGAGTACATTTGTTGCAATTTTTGTGGAGATAATCATTATATTAATCAATGCCCCCATGTCTCATCATTGGATTATGTAGGGGATGATTCTGCTAGGGTACAAACTGTTTGGCATGATAATTCTTTTAACCCTAGTTGGAATCATGAACATGAATTGCCTTGGGAACCAAATGTTTCTTTTCCTTCATATGCATCATGTTATCAATCCTCACCCAATCATTTGGATGAAATCACTCCCATTCATGAGAAAAAGCCCACTGTAGAGGAGATGCTTCAACGTATTTTGGATAATCAAAATGAAATAAGAGCTTGGACAAAAGAGAAATTGAATGAACATGAATTAGCTCTTGAAAGTTTAGCATCTAGGGCAAATGAAATGGCATCAACCATTGAGTCTTTAAAGCAAAATGGTGTTTTCATTGATAGTTCAAATGACTATGATGTGGAAGAGGCAATTTCAAGTGAGGAATTGTCTGTGGGAAGTGATAATGTGCTGTCAATGTCTTGTACTACTTTTATGGGTGATTGTGTGCTAGAAATTGAAGAGGGAGAAAACAACATTGAAATCCCTACAATTTATGTTCAAAGTCCTCCTACTGATAGCTTGGCTCCTACTGAGGGGAGTCAAGTAGATTTCATTGGGTTTTCAAAATATTTGGGAGTTAATGAGGATAAAGTTGAAATAATTGAATTCATGCCTCCCATGTGCCATAATGCATCATGCTCCTTAAAATCATTCTTGATTGAGGGAGCATGTAATTCTTGTATAATTGAATTCCCAATATTTTTGGAACCTTGTCTTTTGAAGAGAAATCAAGACAAGGTGATTTTTGTTTTTGATACGTATGATTAGTAGTTGGAAAGTCTGGCTGAAGACTATAAACTTAGCGCTTCTTGGGAGGCAACCCAAGTTTTAAAAATTTAATAGTTTTTATTGTTGTTTCCTTTAGTAGATGTGACCTCTTTTGAGCATTTTCAAGTTTATCATCAAATTTAACATGAGGCAAAGGAAAGCAAGATTGGAGCACAAAGAGCATTTCCAATTTGCTTGTGACTGACTGAATTGATGATAGACTGTTGGTTTTCATTGACATGAATTTCAATTTTGGAAACTTGGACGATTACTTGTCATTTTACAATAAGCATGATTTGGATTGATTCAGTATCCACTGAACTAAATGTGGGATCCAATGATAGAATGGTTGCTTAGATTATATGTTTAAGAGGAAGTTGTGGTTAATATTTTTGGATGCTGGATTTGCATTATTGAGACTGGCTTTCTGACCATTTTGAAAAATAAAATAGAATTTTTGGTACACTCGAGTTGGAAATGATTTGAAAGCCTTTGTTGGGAGATTTTGTGGCATTTTAGCATGTATTTTCTTTCTCAACTGATAGACTCTAGAACCTGTCTTGGAATCTCTTGAGGCTTTGTAATGATTTTTTGCATGAGTTTGGAAAATGATATGGGCATTCTTTTCAATGAGTTTGAGCCTTTCAAGCCAACCCATGATATACTCCCTTTTGCACCCTCTTTGAGACGTATAATGAAAAACCATATGTATTTTCTTTTTGGAGCCCACACTAGACCTTAACTGTTGTAACCCGAAAAACCATGAATTACCCTGATTTTGAGATGATTGATAATTTGATGATTACTATTGGTGGTAAGAATTGGTATAGTGGTTATGAGATGAATGTTATTGTAAGTGGGTATGGGGAATGTAAATAATACATGATGTTCAAAGCTTGTACTCCAAAGTCATTTCCAGTTTATGGAAGAATAAAAGAAGAAAAGAAAAAGAAAAAGAGTTTAGTTCCAATAAGACTTGGAGTGCAAAGACATCAAAAGGAGATAAGTTTGGGGGAGCGGTTTGAATTTTGGAAGGGAATTTTGTATAGAAAAGAAAGATGAGCTACATATTGTCATTTATCTCAAGATATTTGAATCCTCTTTATACCTTTCTTTCTATGAGCTTAACCCTTGGCCTCATTACAAGCCTATCAAGTCCCATTGATTTTGAATTTGTGTAAGAAAAAATTCTTTTGGTGGAGAGAGAGGAAGAGAGTAGGCATATGAAGTTTTGAATGTTGAGAGAGCTAAATATATATTGAAATGTTGCAACTTTCTTTTTGACATTTGCTGAAGAATTGTTCTCTGACTTTGTGCACACGCACTTAATAATTGTTGGGAAGTTTGTTCTTAATGTCTGAGTTTTGCATTCTTCCATATTCCATTCATTTCCTATTGAATATATCTTCTTGAGCAACTAATGAGGAAAAATCCATGCATGCATAGTAAGTGGATAGTTCATCAATCTTTCAATCTCATCTTTTGTTTTACTCGAGGACGAGTAAAAGTTTAAGTTTGGGGGTGTGATAACTCCTAGAAATTCATGTCATTTGAGTATATTTTCCTTGAGTTTTATTAACTCATTGATAAATTTTGGATACTCAAGATAGAAAATGTTCATTGGATTTTTGGTTACACATCATTGTATATTTATGTAGATTTTGATTATTTTTGTAGTTAATTTCTTCTGTTGTTTTATGTAATTTTTGTAGGAATAATTTGATGCAATAACCAAGGGATCCGGATTAAGAAGAACACTTAAAAAGAGGAGAAATTGGGGCTAGAAGTTGAAATTTCAAGAAAAAAAGGGAAAATATGAGTTTCTGGACGAATTGTAAAAATTACAGAAAAGGACCTCGAACTTCCCAAATTACAGATAGGTCCCCGAATTTCCAAAATTACCGACAGGTCCCAGTTCGCCTTGAGCTCGCCGCGGCGAACTCACGGCGAGCCAAAACCCCCAAAAAGAGGCAGAAACGATCATAGTTCACCGTGGACTTCGCCGTGGCGAACCCACGGCAAACTGCGTGCTCTGCTGCGCGTTTTTTGACAGATTTAAGTGATATAAAAGCTAGGGTTTCGATCTAGCTCGACATTCTTCGACTTCTGGCCATGCTTGGGGGTGTTTTGCTCTGCTAGGGCATGGAGTTTGGAGGGTATTAAGCTTGGGTTTGGAGCTTTGAAGAGATTTGAGCTTCCTCTCTTGGTTTATCTCTTCCATCTTCCTTCTCTTCTCTTGTTTTGTTTTGTAATGTTGTATATATATGCTCCCATGGAGTTGTAGAACATGCGTAGCTAAATACTTTGATTCTAGGATTATTTTGAACCCTTGTATGTATTGATTCTTGATTCCTCCTCTTAATTTGTGATTAATGATATCTATGTGCTTATTTTATTCCGTTCCTAATGCTTCTAAGTGCTTGATCACCATTTAGATGTTGGGTTCACTTGATTTATGCTTGAGAGGGATAGGTTGAGTGTAGAACTTGGGTAAAGTAGTGCAAGAACTTGAAGTTTGCATGACGAATGGATGGTTTTGTTGGTAAGATAGAGATATACTTGCTAGCTTTGCATAGTCACATTAGGGTTGGAGCTTGATAATTGGGTTTTATTAAATTGTAGCAAGAGATTGTGCAATTAATAAGACTAAACACTTGTTCTTGACTTGAGAGAGCTTTTACGAGTACTCTATGAACCCTAGATTAGCACGTGGTTTCGTTGAGAGCTTCTTTGAGGGGAGGTTAATTGAGCTTTAAGAAGTACAAGGGGGATAGATAATCTTAGGACCCATTTTATCCTTGAAGTTGGAGAATCACTTGTTTATAGTTTTATTTTCATTTTATTTTCTTAGTTAATTTTCAATCTCAACATTTGTGTCACTCAAATTGGGCGAGAGTGTAATAATCATTGTTTGACCGGGTTTTGGACAAATCCTCGTGGGAACGATACTTTTCTCATCACTTTATTACTTGGCGCGACCCGTGCACTTGCGGCGCAGGGCGAACAAGCAGCTCCAAAATGAATGATGTCATCAGCAAAGAATAGGTGGATAAGTGGTGGTCCTCCTTTATTGAGGTAAATTGGTTCCCATTGTCCATCATCAATCGCATCCCTGATAATATGACTAGGTCTCTCCATACACAAAGTGAAGGTGTAGCAGGATATAGGGCCCACTTGTCGGATCCCCCTATTTGGGAGGAATCAGGAAGAAGTTTGGCCATTCCAAATTACCTTGAAAGAAGAGTATGATATACATGCCATAATAGCTTCATATAAGGTTCTAGTATGCCAACAAGATGTACAATGTCTAGGATAAAAGCCCATTCAAGGAGACCATATGCTTTTTCCAAGTCCACCTTGACTACAACCATCCTTTTTCTCACTTCTTTAGTTTCATGGAATATATCACTTCTTGAGCAATCATGTTGTCACTCCTTTGCCTATTTGCTATGAAGCTACATTGGTGATGGTCTACCACCTTCCCCATGATGCTTTTTAACTGGTGTCTAAGAACTTTTGAGATGTTCTTATAGCTCACATTGCATAGAGATATTGGCCTCAAATCTTTGATAGTTTATGTCTGGTCCACTTTGGGTATAACAAGAAGATTGGTTTTATTGATCTCTTGAGTGCGTTGCGGCTCTTTCTACAAAGCTTTTACCATATCACACAATGAGTTCCCAATGATATGCTAGTATTCATGTTAGAAAAAAGCTTGGATACCATCTAGGGCCGGTGCCTTGAACGCCCCAAGATTAAAAGTTGCTTGTTTGATCTCAACATCAGTAACAACGGCTTCAAGCATGTACTTATCCATAGACGTCAGATTCGGGAACCCCTTATTAGTAGTGATAGGCATGTGAACTTCAACCTCCCTCGTGAATAGGTTCTTGTAGTAGTCGATAGACATTTCCTTTGATAGAGTCTGGTAAAAAATCCACCTATCCTCTTGAGCGTTATAAACGCCGCAATAGGTTAATCTAAAGCGGCGCTTATATCTCAAAAGCGTAGCATTAGGTCATGCCTATAGCGGCGCTTTACATGTCTAAGTGCAGTTATAGATACCCTATAGTGGCGCTTATTACGTAATAAGCGCCGCTATAAGGCATTTTTTTAAAATATTTCATCTATACCCTATAGCGGCGCTTATTACGTAGGTCATATTTTTTTAAAAATATTTCATTTACTTTTATTTCACACCCTCTTGCATCAGTGCAAAAAACCAACAGCTCTATACCATTCCAGCCAATCCATATATATACACCAGAAAGTCATCAAAAGAACAATGTACAATTAAACCAACCATTATAAGTTTAAAACAAAAGCATGCTAATGAATATGGATCATCCAATTTGGGAGAAAAGAGGGTATACATCAGTGCACCATTCTTCAATTAGTGCATTCATTTTTTCCCTTAACAACTGGAAGCAACGAGCGTCTGGGTAATACTGCACAAACACATTTAAATGACAAGTAAATTTACTTGAAGTCTAATTAACAAGTACAAACACAATTAGAGTTGGAAAAATATAAAACTTACTGTTAGTGGGATGCCGAGTCGATCATGTGTGATGATATCCCACATGTACTGCATCGCATATTACACACAATCGTTGTTATTGGGTTGGTAGGGGCACTGTAACATAAAACACCAAATATCATATAAGAAACATTTACGTTACTTTTTAACTAGATATATTGTTTTGAAAATTGAATAACTTATAAAACCTGGACTGTTTGCCACTTATAAGCATCTTTCGGATCAGGGGGCTGTGGAATACTTCAACTTAACATCGGCCCAAAAACTAGTCAATACTCTGAAAAAGAAACAAATTAAGTTAATTTAATTAGCTAGGGTTGGTCATAAAATGACAAATAAACGCATCAAATCAGGGCGATTATCTGGCTCAGCAGATTCCACGGGATCCAAATAGTAAATTATGGGATGCTCTTGTGCCATCGGATTGATGACAAGCAAAATCCAATGTAGCCTAAAATGTTTTATAACGTTATTTCAGTATATATATCTATGATGGTCGGAGATAAAAATACAAAGAAAGCTATAATGCATATAGACTTACCCTGTATTAACCGGAGCTAAGAATAAAGTTATGGCTGTTGCCTTTAAAGAGAACCGCCTTTGAATCGCTTTGAACTGGTCCTGATGTTTTGAGACCAGAATTTGAGCTATTGAATAAGGGCTTATGAATTCGAACGAAATGTGCTCCCCAGCGATGATGACTTCTTCATACAGATGCCTTCATAGAAACCATACCAACTCCCAATTAGTGTAAAACTTTTGACATTGAATGAAAGCACAATGGAAACGCATATATACCTGATCCATAAATTGATAACCGTAGCACCGACCCATCTTTGGTTAAGCACCTCTATGACCTGATGCTTAGAAAGAAGGTCACTGAAATTTGCCTCGTCAAATATAGGCCTGTTGAATGGAATCAAGGCAATAGCATCATGAGATACATTAGCTGCAAATGCTCGCAACCAAGCACGATTTGGAGTTTTGGCACTTGTATCTTGAATATCAGGATCAGGCACTTAAACTTTCTTCTTGTCCTTGGCTTTTGTTGCCTATAAACCATGTAAACAGAAGGTTTGAAAATTCCTTCCAATAATTAAGAAGAGTGATAGTTTAAATTAATTAGCAAATAATCACCTGTGACAACGGATTGGTACGTGAACTCTTTTTCTTGATTTGAGCAGCTAAACCACCAGTACCTTTGACGTTAGCTGCTTGTGCTTTCTTTCCCATAAATTGTGTATCCTGTAAACATATGTAAATAAAAGAGCTTTATTCCAAAACAATGAATGCTAGTGTAAATGTTATTAGTAAATAATCACCTGTAGTGCTGGCTCAATCAAACCAATGGGCCAAGCAACGAATGCACCGACGACCTCTCTGACCCTAGTCATCAAATCAGGAGTAGGGAATGGTAATGGTGCCCAATCATTGTAGGAATATCCAACCAATACCCTCAGGGCATTTTCAGGAAACGGTGAGTTGTGGAGGGTCATGTTTGAAGTGTTGTAGACCTTGCCGATTGCAACAACTTCACTGAACGATTGATCCGTATAAAGCCTGCATTTTGACTCTCCCTATGAAAAAGCTGTCAACATTAGGTCACAATCGATAATATAACAGAATCACTACAAGTTTGTAAGTAGAAAATGTATGAACTACCTGAGGAATGTCGGCCTTAGGCATTGTACAGCTATCCCTGATGCTTGGACTTACGATGGATGGAACGTGACATTGTTGCATGAAGTTGGACTTTTGTGATGCAACATTACTTTGAAAGAAAATTTGAATATTTGCTCGTACCGTCGTTGCATTTCTTCATTCCGTCGTTCCATTTCCTCGTTGCGTCGTTGCATCTCAAGCATCTCCTCCCTCATGGTAAGAACTTCATCCTTCAACGCTCTAACATCGCCTTTTGATGCCCTCTTTTGGTGGCCAAAGTAAGATGAGGGCGTGACGCCTACACCCATACCCCGAACACAGCCCGAGTACTCAGGGCGATCGAGTGCTCTGCTGAGGAAATCGCCACGGCTAAATTTGTTGACCTCGTCAGGGCATTCTTGCGTTAACATAACCTATAACAAGGAGGAAGGATTATTAGTTATTAACTTAGCAAAGTCACCAATTAGAAAAATATTAGAAAGTCTAAGAGAATGACTTACACATCGTTCATGGATTCTTCTGGCCTCTTCATGAATGATGGTACCGTCCTTCTTCTAGTGACCTCTGACCCAGAGGTCATGCCGTGGTGGCCTACCTTCTAGGCCCTATTCCTGAATCTATCAAGGTAAACCAAGTGAACGTATAAATTAATTATGTAAACATTTATTCATAATTTTGGAACCAAAAGCATTACTAACATACCGTATCTTCCTCCAATTCAGGAAATGTCTTTTGTCCGCCTATATACGGATACTCACAGTTCTTAGCCGCTTGGCTATTTTTTATACTTCTTTCCCAGAACTCCTCAGTCAAATGTGATCGCACAAATTCATCCCAATGTTCTTGAGTAATTGACCCAGCATATGAAGATGGTGGTGTTGGAATGATCTCCCTGTCTTCATTTCTCAGGTAATACGTGGTCAAGGCGGAACAGAAATTCCTATGCATTCTCGAAGCTTTCTTCAGCACATACTCCCTGTGAGTATCGTCGATATCAAAGACGGTCTGTAACAATAGAAATCATATTAAATTTGTTAGTTACAATGTTATGATGACATATATGCCCTTAATTGTTAAAAAGTAGCTTACCTGAATCTCTAACCAAACCTCATCATGTTTGTCCCCTGCTTGTCTCTAATCTGTAATAGTGATAGGCACTTTATCCCGAACAGTGCACCCAATGTAACCTGAGAGGTATTTCGCAGTCTTTCCAGTTGCTTGGTCATTGTCGTTGCATTTAAGTTTTGTCTTTTGTCCCTTAGATCTGCGTGAGATGAGTTTGCACATAAGGGTCTTACCACGATGAACATCCGCCTCATGTCTTGCTCTACCTTGATCGTGATCTTCCTGGCCACTAGGTTGTGCTTCTTCCTCCTCGTTTAGGGGGAGATCCATTAATCTTGTAAAATAATTAAAAAAGACATGATTTTAGTGCATATGCATAAAGTGATGCTAAGTGTATTCGAATAACATGAAGTAAGTCATAGTGTAAAACATAAATACATACAAACTTAAATTAATATGAGGCCTTTCATCTCTTTCTCGTCTTTGTTATATTGACTACAATTGTGTGCTTCCTCTTTTTTGTTGGATTTAGGGTTGTGTTCACCCAAATGCCTTCTTCATGATCATGCCTTACATAAACAGGCTCATCTTCGTCATCATACCCGTCTACATCAAAGTCTTCTGACAGTAATATCTCAAAGGAAGGAACATCTTCTATCACATTCATATCATCATCACTACTTTCATCATTAACTTGCTTGGCATAATTCTTGTTCGACTGCATGACAACTGGCCAATTCTTCTTAGAAGGATCTGAAACGTAAAACACTTGTGCTACTTGAGACGGTAGAATGTAAGGATCATCCTTATATCTAACTTTAGAAATGTCCACCGATATAAACCCAAATTCATCTAACCGTCGTCCACTGTGGTTGTTAACCCACTGACACCGGAACACGGGAACTCTGAACATGGTGTAATCTAACTCCCAAATGCAATCAATCACACCAAAGTACGACATCTACGCATATATGGGATTTGTATCTCTTACACTGAATATATGCCACCCCTCGGCAACAAGTGTAACTCCACTATTTTGCATGGTGTTTTTTTATCCTGGCCTTTTGTATAGAATGTGTAACCGTTGATTGCATAGCCGGTATAAGAAAATACGTGCAAACCCGATCCTTTCGACAGCCAGAACAATCTTTCACCAACCAATCCGGCATTAAGCTCAACCTGCTGACAAATGCTTGCATTGAACCATCTAATGAAATGTTTGTTATGCTCCTTTGTGATCAAACTCTCATTCCTATCACTGTGTATTTCACGAAGGAGTTTTTTGTGTTCTTTAACGAATGGTTCAATCTCAGGAGTGTTGTGAAGAATGTACAAGTACGCCAACTCCCTTTCAGCATTCAAAATGCGTAATAACTTGAGCCCACTTATTCCTTTCCCCGTTAATCGCCCATCTTGATGAGACTTTGGCAAACCAACAGGTTCAACATTTGATAAGTAATTGGCACACAAATCACTCACTTCTTCAATGATGTATCGTTCAGCAATACAACCCTCTGGTCGATATCTGTTTTTGACATACCCCTTTAAAACTTTCATGAATCGCTCAATCAGGTACATCTATCTCAAATAGACTGGGCCGCACAGTTGAATCTCTTTGACCAAGTGTACAGTAAGGTGAACTATGATGTTAAAGAATGAAGGGGGAAATACATTTCAAGTTCGCACAGGGTACAAATGATCTACCTCTGCAAATCCTGCAACTTCGTTGTATCAACCACTTTACTACAAATGAGCTTGAAGAACATACAAAGTTTTGTGATCGTGCTCCGCAGTTTCTTGGGTAAAATGCTGCGTATGCCAACCGGTAAGAAATTTTGCATCAGGACGTGGCAATCATGAGATTTCAGGTTCTTCAACTTCAACTCTTTCATGAATACAAGGTTCTTTACATTTGAGGAGTAGCCCTCTGGAACTTTGATTCCACTTAGAAACTCACAGAATGATCTTTTCTCTTTCCTCGAAAGGGCGTAAGCAGCTGGAGGTGAATAAGTGCGGTATCCCTTCTTGACAGGTGCCAACTCTTGTCTTATTCCCAGCTTGAGCATATCTAACCTTGAATTGACACCATCCTTACTTTTTCCTTACATATTTAGTCATGTGCCAATTAGGTTATCAAAGATGTTTTTTTCAATATGCATCACATCAAGAAAGTGCCTGACACATAAGGACTTCCAATACGGGAGTTCAAAGAATATGGACCTCTTCTTCCAGCCACTTATCAATACATTTTTAGCAAAAGGCTAGCCAAAATCATTCTCCACCGCGTTCACCTTTTCTAGAACGTCATCCCCGGTCAATATCCTCGGTGGCCTACCTTCTTCTGAGCTCCCGTTAAATGCCTTCTTCCACCTCCACCAACGATGCTTTAATGGCAAGAACCTTCGATGTCCCATGTAAACATTTTTCCTGCAGTGATCCAGTCGCATTGAATGGGTATCATCTTCACATATAGGGCACATACCATATCCTTTGATGCTGTATCCAGACAAATTACCATATGCTGGGAAATCATTTATTATGCCAAACAACATGGCTCTCAATTTAAAACTTTCTTCCTTACAGTCATCAAAAACCATCTCACCCAAATCCCACATATGCTTCAAGTCTTCAATCAAAGGATCCAAGTACACGTCTATATCGTTGCTAGGCTATCTAGGCCTGGAAATAAGCATGGAAAGCATCATAAATTTGCGTTTCATGATCAAATTTGGTGGGAAGGTTGTATATTATCGGAATCACCAGCCATGTGCTATGAGTACTACTCTGAACTCCATGCGGATTGATTCCATCGGTTGCCAATGCAAGCCATAGGTTTCTTGGTTCTTCATCGAACTCAGGGTACTCGTAATCAATTTTTTTCTATTGGGGGGCATCTGTGGGGTGCCTAAGCTTGATGTCTTTAATCCTCTCATCAGCGTGCCATGTCAAAAGTCTTGCAACATCTGCATTATTGAACATGCGCTTGAATCTTGGAATGATCAGAAAGTACCACAAGACTTTAGAAGGACTCTTACCTTTCTTTCCATACCGAGATGTGTTGCATTTAGGACGCTTCTCCAACAAAGCATACTGGATCTGGAATAAAATACAGTCGTTAGGACATGCATGTATTTTCTCATATTTCATACCGGTCGACCGGAGAATTTGCTTTGCCTCATATGTTTTCGAAGGGAGTATGTTCCCTTTTAGGAGTATATCTCGCAGAGCGGAGAGTAGAGCGATGAAACTTGCATCATTCCAACAGTATCTCGCCTTCAGGTTATACAATTTAAGCACCGCACACAATCTAGTGTATTTGGTGCATCCCACATACAAAGGCGTCTCTGCATGGCTCTTCAGTGTCTGAAATATCCCAGGATCCTCCTCACCCACCACATTCAACATTTCTTCAAGATCATCGCTCTCATCACACATGTCTGTGTCAAGCACATTTGAAGCGCTACTAACATTAGGTACCCGGTCTCCGCTAGAATATTCATACGTCTCACCATGCTTTATCCAACGTGTATAAGACGGATCAATTCCATGACAAATTAAATGGCCCAACAAGTCAAGAGGATGGAGGCGGTTTCCATACAAACATTACATGCAGGGGCATACAATTCTGTTAGAATTCTCTGCATGCTCAGCGGCAAATTCAATGAATTTTTTAGCTCCATCTATATATTCCTTTGAACATCGATCACAAGACATCCATTTTCGATCCAACATTATAACCTACTAAAGGAAAGTGGCAGTAAGATCGATGTGCATGACTTACTCATTAGGTAGCCACCTTACGATGTTACCTTATTATTTTTTTTAACAAAAATTCAGCAACATAACGGCTACAAAATGAATGTTCACAGGCTCAAGGCCCTCTTCTTTTAACATAGAAATGGATAGCCAACTATATAAACAATATCAACTCAATATATTTCCAAAGCCCACCACAACAAAATTCACAGAGCATACATAAAGCATTAATTGGAACAAAAACAGTAATATGCAAACCACACAGTTTCATCACAAAGCAAAGAAACCGATCTCTTCAGAGTTAAAGATTAACAAACTTACTAGGTAACACAAATGGCACACACTGATCAACAACAATCTAGCAGCTACCACTTAAACAAACACCATTACAACAAATTTAGACAAGGATAATGTAAGAACTAATCTACAAAATCAAATAGTAGGAGCAAACTGAATCAAGCTAAATACCTCTTGAGAGTGTCCAATCTCAGGGCAAGGCAATTAAAGCAGAAGTTCTAGCAACGATTTGAAGCACTAATCTCTACCAAATTCAATGCAACTACAGCCTCCTATTTTGTTATCACAAAAAAGCAAATAATCAAATAAATAAAACCATCCTAAGCACTCGCATTTCAAAACCAAAAAATTCAAAAAAAAATGAAACTTTCGCAGAAATAGTGGGACTTTTGTGTAAAGTTCAGCTTCTTAGGACTGAGCAATCACTAAAGCAATATAGGTCAAAGATAATGTTAACCACCCATTTAATATAACACCTAGGAGAACACAAGTGAATTGCAGACAAAATTTAGACAGGATTATGAATCTTCATCTGCCAAATATGCTTTTTTCATCGATCAGCACGAAAGTATACCGATATCCATGCAAAGTACAATCAATCCTTTTACGAATGGTAAATAATATTGTGTGCAAGTTACTAGCTTGGAAATATAATGGTATTTGTCATTGAGCCTACAATTTCCAATGAGTTATGTTGAGGCAGTAATAGAACAAGAATTCAAGATTTGTTAAGTAAACAACATGCAGAAGAAGATGATTCTGAGCCACAGAAATTCCAGGAGGAACAGTGGAGTGAAATCTTTGCCAAATGGAAGTGAAAATCGGACGTTGGGGTTGAAATAAGCTCTTTTTTTGTATAAAAAGTTGAAATATGTTGAAATTAAAGAAACGACGGACCTGTCTGCCATTGAAGCTTTGGGGTTGAACATATAGCGAAAATTGGACTTTGGGGTTGAAGATTCGGCCGGCATCACACACAGAGGAGGAGATGACTGCGTTGGAACTTGGAGAAACGACGGCAACAAGAGAGTGTTTAGAGAATGGCAAAGAGAGTTGGAAGTTGGATCTAAGAAAATACCTAGGGCCTATCCCGTCGCAATAATTATAAAGCACTGGGATAGGCCCCCAGGTATTTTTATAATTTTTTTATAATTTACTTCATCTTTATTATAATTTAATTTGGTCTAATTTTTTTTTAATTTTTAAGGCCTATCCCGGCGCTTTATACGTATAAAGTGCAGGGATAGGCCCCCAGATATTTTCTTAATTTTTTTATAATTTACTTCATCTTTATTATAATTTTATTTGGTCTGAAATTTATTTATTTTTTTTAATTTTTAAGGCCTATTTCGGCGCTTCATACGTATAAAGCGCCAGGATAGGCCATTAAGATTAAAAGAAACAGCTGAAATAAATTTTAAAAAAAATAAAATTTCAAAAAAAGGATGAATTAAATCAAAACTGCAAAGAAAGTTTAAAAGAAAAACTAATGTCAAGCCATAATCATGCATTCTATAGAACAAATTTTAATATAACAAAGTTGAGCTTATCCCAACGCTCATAGTATTTGAGTGATGGGATAGGCTTTAAATATTAAAAAAAATCCCAATAGCATATCCCGGTGCTTTTATGATACAAGCACCGGTATAGGTGTACCTCTATACCGGTGCTTGTATTTATAAAGCGCCGGTATAGGTCACCCACCACCTACCCCGGCGCTTTCTTTTTGCAAGCGCCGCTATTGCTGCGCTACAATAGCCTATTTCTGTAGTAGTGCCGTAAATTATTAATTTCTCTGGATCAACTGGATCTAGTACCAGTATTAATGGTACTTGGGCTAAATTGGAGTTAGGATAGTACAGGATATGGTCACATCTCCAAGATTTCTTGTCTTGGTTCTCATACCATAATTATAACTACTTTGAAAAAAAAAAATTCAGAACCAAAATATTTGTTTATCCCACAAAACTTTTTCATTAATTTATGGGTAAAGGTCCATTTTTGTCCAAAAGTAATCGCAAAGGAGCATTGAGTATCCAGAAGTAACTTGATGAGCATATTTACCTCGGAAGTGTCCAAATCGTAGCAAATTTATCCCACTATTTAAAACATTAACTTTGACTGTTATCTATGACCCACCAATGCTGATGTGGCTCTATCACTATATATATGTTATCATTTTAAGGTCCATTTTTACCCCCGAAATAACTACCAAGGAGCATTTTTGCCCCAGAAGTAATCATTACTTTGAATTACAGTCCAGACAAATTTTCTATGATTTGGATACTTTCGGGGCAAAAATGTTCCCTTGTGGTTACTTTCGATGCAAAAATGGATTGTGTGTAGTGACACAACCTTGGGTCATCTCACTTGAGGAGTCGATTTATTGAATGCCTAAGCTAAACTAAATGTACGCAAGAAAAGTGGTAAGAATGGGGGTTTGGTCATTGAAACTCTTTTTTGGTCTTTTTAATTAAAGAAATGTAAAACAATTGTTTTTGGGATTATGGATTTAGGGAAAAAGAAAGAAAGATGGTTTTGAAAACTTTTTGATGAAAATGAGCTCTTGGTAAAAACTTTGCAATCTTCCTAGTTTCCAAAAAGATATGGGTGTACAAACCGAAGTTCAAAAGTATTAAATCTCAAGCAATCACTTAAGTCCAATCATCCTAATTACTAATTGATTTGGCGTATGGCTTTCACAACTATTAATTAGGTAATTGTTAAAAACCACTTGGTAGTGAGTGTTGTTAACAAAGAAACAATGAATCTCTTCTTGAAAGTGTAATTTGACTTTTCAAGATTGGATCTAGTGTTTAATGACAAATGTAATGAACAAATGCATTAACATATATGCTAGCAGTCCAAGGAGATAAGCAATTCTACCTTATCAATTGAATAATTCCAAGGTTCATACAAGTAAAAGCAATCACTTAATTACAAATAAGACCCAATAGAAATCTACCTATAAGCATAGAAATCATAGCATCTTTTCTTCCAAAATTACACATCAAACAGAAACAATTAGGAATCTGTATCATATACATAATCTAGACATGAAAGAAGCTAGAGAATTTCCCTAAATAAGCATTAAAGCTTCAATTGCAAGTCACCACCAAGAACACACCAATAAGCCTCTCATCTCGTCACATTCAGTTTTGTCAAGCTTGCAGTACATTGAAGCCATGGAAGAAAAAGGGAATGGGTCAAATTGAGGGTTGGAGGGTGAAAAGAAGATGAAGAACAACAAAGAGAAGTGTTTAAACGAGGCAGAAGTTGTGACGTGGATTAGACAAGGTTGTCGTCGAAGTGGATGGAGGTGGAAGATAAATGAAACAATGGTGGGATGGAATGAAGGTGGAAACCCTTCAGCCTTAATGGAGGGAATGGAAATAGAGGAAGATGGGGAGCTGACAGTAGTGGTTGACGGTGGTGAAGATGGATGGCAATGGTGATTCTTGTTATTGCAGTGATGATATGGTGAGGAAAAGTGATGCATTTTCGGGTTCAGGTGGGTTTTTAGGGTGAAAATGAGTGAATGCCATGTTTGGGTAATGTAATTGAAGCAAAATATCCAAAGGTTTAGGTTGGATTCCAAAATAAGATCCCAAATTACCCAACTTGTTTTTGCCCAATTGATACATGCAGTGCCATGTCACCAAACTATAATGTCTATAATTTAGGCACTAAGCTGTAATTTCTGAAATTCAGGTACTGAATTGTAATTTCTGAAAATGGCCCCCATCTCTTCAAAAATTCCTACAATGAAAAATTCAAACATAATTGTAATATCCCAAGTCCTAGATTAGAAATGCATATTTTAACCTTAAATACTCAATTTAGCATTATAATGCAACTAAATGCAATGGACTCTAGATACAAAAAGTGCCTAAATCACCATATATTAGCTAGAACAAGTGCTAGTTCCCCAAAGTTAATGGCTAAAAATATGTAATATCCAGGTGCAATCACCAGCCATTAGATTAGTTCAAGGACTTTAACAGAGAAAGGAAAGGAAAAGTATTATTGGTTCTGCATAGCATTTTCCCCTTCAACTTGTCTTTCTTATGATGTGATTTTTCTATATAGCTAGTTGGCTGCCTCCCACCAATTGAAAATTGCCATTATGGGTGTAGCATGTTTTGGGTATTCATTATTCAATCCTGTCCGGTCTTGAATATATGACATATTTGATTAGTTGGTCTTGGTCCTAAATATTGGACCAATTCTAATTTTTGTCAAGTTCTTCACAAATTATCCCCATTGGTACTTCTTCAACAATAATCAAATAAGAGATGAATGAGGGAATAAGGGAATATAATTGGGATGTTTTAGAAAAAATACAACATACTAACTAATATAACTAACATTCTTAATTTAATAAAAGTAGTTAAATAGATCATATATTTAAGATCAAAGCAAGTATTATTTGATACATCTTCTTTGTTAAAATCCTCACCAAAGCTCATTCATAGTGGTGGAGATGACACATTCATGTCTGGGGGTTTTATTGTCCAATGCATTGAACCAATAAGTTCCAATTTTTTCCAATGTAATAGCTTAAACATCAAAGAGTTCAACATCAAACTAAGGGATCATTTGTTCTTGCATGCTTTGATTAAAATAGAATTTCTTGTAAATTAGCTCACGCTTTTATTGGTTAATTGTTGAGTTTGGTCCTACCTATTAGGGTTTTGAATTCTGGAAAGAGTGAATACAACATACCACTGAAACATAAGGGTCTAGAATGTTTTTGCGGCCTCCTCAGTGTCCTAATTTGTACCCATTAAGATTAATCTAAGAGCTCACAATGTGCCACATCATAATGCTATTAAAAATGAAAAAACTAAATTACAGTATTGAATTAAGGAAGAACTTTGAATCATTTTTAAATGTTTAAGCATGAAAAATTCCAGCTACCTTGATATCTCATTTTAATAGAAGGATCTATAAGAGGAACACACTGATCCACTTTGATTTAACTCATTACAAGAGGAAGATTTATCCTAGTCTAGTTTGATATAGATTGAGCTAGACAAGACCACAAAGGGAGGCAAAAAACTACCAAGGTTTTTAGTGTTAATTAAAATCTTTGTAGCAGAGTTTTGCTATCTTTTATGTTCCTATCTCGCTTAATTTATATCAGAATGGGCCTATATTATAATTTATATTAGAATGGGCCTCTAATAAACTTTGCATTTAAAATGAGCAGTCCAAAAAGTTCAGTACTCAACTAATTTTTTTTTAAAAAATAGTTTAAAGCTATTCAATACATAAATAGTATTAAATAGATTTATTTTTATTTTTTAAAAGCACGATGATGTTCCTTATATTAATGCCATTGATCGTCACTCATTTGATAGTTTGAATTTTTGATTATGCAATATCAAGATTTTGATTTGTAATTAATATCATCACAGGGCTCTGAGAAATTTTGTTTTTGAAATTTTCAATTACCAATCAATATTTAATCTTCAATTCAAATAATTCTTTAACTATTCATTTTATTCCATTTTGAAATCCTCGACAAGTATTCTGAGAAATATTAACTTATTCCTGATTAGTATTGGTTAATGTGTCATAGTGATTTATGCATTGATTATTACATATTTCTTGCATTGTGTATTCAAGTGTTCATTTGGTATGACAAACTTGATGATTATTAGCATAATATGCATGGGGACGTAATTGGAAAATTATTTTAGCTTCAGCTTATTTCTAAATGGGCAAAGGTACAAAAATTCCTATATAGTTTGGTCCAAGGTGCATCCAACACTGCGAAGTTTTTTTGGCCCAAAAGTACCGACATAGTTGTCAAAATGGGTCAAAGTGCCCATGCCGTCAATATACACTAACAACGTTAAGTTTTTCAAAGTTAGGGAAAATAAAAGATGTGAAAATACTCATGAAGTTTGGTCTGAAGTGCACCCAAGATCGCGAAGTTATTTCCCCCAAAAGTGCCCACGTAAGCACCAAAATGGTTCCTTCAGTGCCTATGTTGTTGCTTTACATATGTTTGACAGGAGAAATACATAAGAGGGGGTGTGAATTTTGTATTTCAATAAAATATTTTTCAAAACTGTAAGTTTAAAAGCAATTATAAAAAACAGATAGAAAAGAAATAGAGTATTGAAATCTTAGGAAAATTTTACAAACATTTATTTGTATTGTCAAAGGCCATATATATGTTTGATTTGCAAGCATTTGCCTAAGATTTCAATATTCTGTTTCTTTCTTATCTATTTTTGAAAATTGATTTTGAACTTAAAGTCTTGAAAAATATTTTATTGAAATACCAAATTCACCCCCGATCTTGTGTATTTTTCTTGCCTAACATATGTAACGTAACGGTGTAGGTATTGAGGGAACCATTTTGGTAACTACGTTGGCACTTTTGGGCCAAAAAAAAAAGTTTGCAGTGTTGGCTGCACTTTGGACCAAACTTCATAGTATTTTTGCACTTTTATTTTCCCTAACTTTGAATAACTTAACACCATTAGTGTATATTGACGGCATGGGCACTTTTGACTCATTTTGGTAACTACATGGGTACTTTTGGGCCAAAACAACTTCACGGTGGTGGGTGCACCTTAGACCAACTACATGGACATTTTTGCACCTTCGCCCTTTCTAAATCTTATTACATATATGTATTATTAAATTCAATTCAATTCTAGCTATATAATGTCAAATTTTTTTGTCTTCAAGTAACTTTTTTAATTATACTCATATAAATATTAAACTTTTAAATTTCTTTTCTTTCCTTTGAATTTTGTATTTTAAAATTTTTTGAAGGATTTCATATCTACCTATATAGGAGTATACTTTTTCGTGCGATGCAAAGTCTAGCTCTAAGTAAAAAGAGACAAGAATATTGTCAATAAAATAAGACTGATTACTTCATTTATAAATTGATAAAATATTGATTAATAATATAGTTATTGTCCTCCCCCTCCACCAAAACTCAATTTTCTTTATGGAAAAGGGTTAAGGGTCAAAAATACACATGTGATTTTGTCAAAAGTTCATCTAGCACTAAATATTTTTTAGGGCCAAAAATACACATGAACTTTCAAATTTGATAAAAATACACATGAACTTTCAAATTGGACCAAAATACACATGATTTTGTAAAAAGGTTCGTCCAGCACCAAGCGATTCCTTTTGGATAGTGACAATCAGATTGTGTCATAGATATTTGAACATGGTTGCAGATTGACTTTTAAAGTTTAACAGTACTATGGGAACATATTTGTAGGTATTTGAGAACTTGCCTGAACATCTACAGAATTTGTTGAATATGGGAGCATCTTTGAGTAGTTAGTTTTCTATTTTGAAGTCTTATATCAATAAGAAAACAAATGGTTACTTAAATCTAGTTTTGCAAAATATATTTTACAGATAAAGTCCATTTTTACCTCGGCAGTAACCATAAAAGAACGTTGTGTATCTAGAAGTTTCTAAGGAACATTTTTACCCTGAAAGTAACAACAACGTAGTGTCTTCAGCTTGAGTAGATGGAGACCAAATGTTGACCATTAAAATTTCACGTTGGCATAGAGATTTGAATGGTGGCATGAACAAAATGTGTGTAGCTATTACAAGAAAAAAATGAGATGGTAAGGTGGATTTAAAGGCCCAGTATGAGAAAATGAGTAAGACAAGAACGACTAAGCGAAGTCATTTATAAAAGGACCGACTTGAGAGTTGAGAGAGAGAGAAAGAGAGCAAAGTGGAGTGTGTGTGGAATTTGACTCCCTTACACTAGGAATAAACCAAATATTTGCCCTTAAAATTCAGGTATGGAATCTAATAGAGCTTGCTGCAATTTGTTGATTTCCTATTTTTATTAAATAGTGAATTTGCAGAATCACCCTTGCCTGTCTGTGTATTGTTTAATTTTTGGCTTTTGGTTATGGTTATGAGGGAAAATGGTAACTAACGGTGATGATACTAGTCTTGAGTGTGATCAGAATTGTAAAATTCTTGTACTATTTTCCATTTGAAACCATAATCAATACCAAATAACCATTTCAAACCAATATATTACTAATTAGTCTTTCAAATCATAACTATGATAGCAAAGGTCTATCATAGTTAACTACGATAGAAAATGATCTACCATAATTACAAAAGAATTCACTTTTAAATTGAAACTTTAAGTTATCCACTAAATACCGAAAAGCCTATTGTAGTTATAAAAGCATTTAGTTACTTTGCAACAACTATGATAGAAAATGATCTACCATAATTACAAAAGAATACACTTTTAAATTGAAACTTTAATTTATCCATCATAGAAAAGTCATAAGTTGTAAAATAAGTAAAGCATATCATCGATAAAGAACTTTTGAGAATACTTTGTAAAATAAATCATGTTAGAAAAGAAAAAAGCTAACATGGTCAAAAGAGCTTTTCTAGAATTTAAAAGATTTGAGAATTCAAATCAACCATGTTAGAAAGAAGTCACTTAACATGGTTATTAAAAGTTTACCTAAATATAATAACTATATTAGAAAAACTCCAACTAACATAGTATCATTTCAAAACCCAACATTTTCCAAAACAAGCTAGGTAACTATGTAAGAAAAGGATTTCCCTCACTAACAAAGTTACAAAAGAAACATCTAAATCCTTTTTGAAAACTACAAGATAACTATGTTAGAAAGGATTTACCTACTAACATAGTTATAAAAGATTTTGTTAGAATCTTAAGTTTTGATGAGGACTGGCCCCATAGATAACATAAGTAAACAGAGTGTAAGTTACCTTTGAATTAAAGAAGTAAAATCTGATAGGTAACAGATCACTATCGCTAGAGTAAAGATATATCGCTAATGAAAGGCTCAACTATAGCAGATGGAAACTTAGCAGAACATTAAAATAAAAATCTCTATCGCTAAGTGTATCCCTATTGCTAATAGATACAAAGGAATAGCAAATGAAGACTTAGAAATATCAAAGTTAATATCTATCGCTAAGTCCTTCACTATCGCTAAGAAATATCCTATCACTAGAAGTTCATTGAGAACATGGATAAATCAAAGGAAGAACAACTAGCAAGAAAAAGAACTAAGTCTTTGAACTAATTGAATCAGCTAGCGATATCATAAGTTGCTATCGATAACAGTATTAGCTATCGATATCTAAATACTTGAGAAAATAACAAGTTACTCAGATAGCTAAACAAACTTGAACTAACAAAGGTCACTAGCGATAACACATTTAGCTATCGATAGGAGAATGCTCATTGTGATAACAAACTGATAAGCTGATACATTGAGCTAATAGACTAAGCTTGCGATAGCATCTGCTGTGCATTACATGATTACTTGTTTATCTAACAGCTCAAGTGCAGGAATTATATTATGCAGTTAGCGATAGCAAAGCATGCTAGCGCTACTGAAAAAGCTGCTATGAAAGTACAGTTGGTACAGATGCTCAGAACGCTCAGTCTACATCTCTCTTAGCTCACCCTACGCAAGAGCAGTTGAAGCTAGAACAGAAAGTTAACCTCAATGAAGAAACTGCATTAAATGCCAACAGCTATGAGCTCTCAACGACCATATTCAAACGGCCTCATGAACGCAATGGCAAATCTGAGAAGAGCTTTAAATACAGAACTTGAGCATTTATGAAGAATTGACGAAAAACGAGAATATTTCACAAACACATTCATTACTCTCTGATCTCTGTATTTATTGTTCTAAGTGATTTTATTTGTACTTAAGTGATTATCATAATCTGTTCATTAAGTGAACTTTATTGTTGAAATCCTCTACTGTTTGAGGTTGTTCTAAAGCTTGGTGCTTTGAGAACAAGGTAGTAACCTTACAGGTTGTAAGGGAGAGTGTTTAGAGGGATTCTAAAACTCTATAAAGGTTAGCAGGTGAACCTGTGTTGTAAAACCTGTGGTTAGTGGAACCCAACGAGGTGTTGGAGAACTGGACGTAGGCAGTGTTGGCCGAACCAGTATAAAGATTGTGTTGAACTAATTAGTGTTTAATTTTTTTTTGGAAGCACAATTCACCCCCCTCTTGTGCGATTGCCATTCTCATTTGGTATCAGAGCGGGTCTTCTCTGTTTGATTCCAACAAATCTGAGAAGTAAAGATCATAATGGCTTCGCTTGAAAATATTCTACCTGAGGGCAGTTCCATTAATAAACCTCCTGGCTTTGATGGGAAGCACTACACCTTTTGGAAACTTAAGATGAAAATTTACATCAAAGCAAATGGGTACAAACTATGGAAGATCATTGAAGAAGGAGATATCGTGCCTAAAGATACCTTGGGCATTCCAAAGGCTGAGGATGAATTTACAGATGAGGATATTGCTAATCTAGAGTTAAACAGCAAAGCAGTCCTCATGATCCAAAGTGCTCTCAGTCAAACTGAGTTCTTCAGAGTGAGCCATTTGAACACTGTTAAAGAAATGTGGGAAGCTCTGCAGATTGCACACGAGGGAACCACAGGAGTAAAGGATAGACGTGTTGAAATGCTAGTTGAAGAATTCCACAAGTTCAAAATGACTGAAGGAGAAAAGATAAGAGACCTGGAGATCAGATTTACTCATCTCATCAATAATCTTGCTGCTCTAGGAAGGAAAATTACAGAGAAAGAGCAAGTCAATAAGATTCTGAAAGTTCTAAAAGGAGATTGGCTCATGAAGGTCACTGCCATACAAGAAATGCAAGGAGAATCAACTAAGTCTATCACAGCCCTGTTTGGCAGTCTTGTTGAATATGAGCCAACCTTGATAGCCCAAAGGGAAGCTCAAGGAAATTCCAAAAAGAAGTCTCTTGCTCTTACTGTATCTGAGAAAGACGAAATTGATGATGATGATGATGAAAATCTTGATGATGAGGACATAGCTCTCATGGCCAGAAAGTTTAAAAAGTTCTTCAGAAGAAGAGGAAGATTCCAGAGAAGTGGTCCTAGCTTCAAGGACTTTCAGAAGGACAAAACTCCTGGGTGTTTTGAATGCAAGAAGCCTGGTCACTTCAAAGCTGAGTGTCCAAGTCTTCAAAGATTAAAGGAGAAGGAGAGAAAGAAGACTTTTGGAAAGAAGAAAGCTTATGTGTCATCCATCTGGGGTGATAGCTCTGATGAAGAAGGTAGCGATAGCGAAGAGTGTGCCAACCTCTGCCTAGTTGCTCGAGAAGAGTAAAGTGATTCTGAGGTATCTGATTCTGAACCTTCTCATTTTGAACTTCAAAGCATGTATGATGAAATGCACATTGAATTAATGAAACTTGCTAAAGAAGTTGTCAGGTTACGAAAAGAAAACAAGGAACTTCAGAAAAACTCTTCTTCACAAAAAGGTTCTTCTTCACTATCAATAGAAGAGGAGCTATCGCAAGCTCCCAGAAATGAACCTTCGATAGCTGAGCCTCTATCGATAGCAACTCCTTCAAATTCTAAAAATTGTTCTAACTGTGAAAAATTGTTGAAGGAAAAAGAAAAGCTTTCAAATGTTTTAGAAAAATTTACGAAAGGCTCAGAGACTTTAAATGTGATTTTAAGCAATCAAAAGGTTTTTAGAGATAGAACTGGTATTGGTTATGAGCCTAAGCAAAAATTTTCAAAGAAATGGGTTGAACCCAAGGTGAAGTCATATATGAAATATTTTAGAACATCCTTTGAATATTCTTCACCATATAGTTGTTGCAATTATTGTAACAAGAAGGGCTATACTGTACTTGCAATCACAGAAAATATGGAATTAGTAGCTATTATAAGTGGGTTCCTAAAGGAACTCATGTGCCTAAGGTTTTTACAAACCTAGAGCACAAGACTAACCTTAAAGGACCCAAGAAAGTTTGGGTACCTAAATCTGTATAGTTTGTGAAGGTGTGTCTTAAAGCATCTAGCAAAGGAAAATGGTACATTGATAGTGGATGCTCGAGGCATAAGACTGGTGACAAGGACAAAATCAACAATCTAGTGATAAAGGATGGAGCCAAAGTAAGTTATGGTGGAAACCAAAGTGGAAAGATCACTGGAGTTGGTGAAGTAGGTCCAGACAAGGATGTTTACCTAGTAGATGGTCTCTGCCACAACTTGCTGAGTGTTAGCCAAAGCACAGATCATGGTAACTGGGTAATTTTTGATTCTAATGAATGTCTTATTGTTGATAAAAATGATTTAGATATAAATAAGTCTAATCTCAAGTGTAAGATAAAAGCAAACAGAAATGGAAATTTATACACTTTGGATTTATGCCAACAACTTGAAGAAAAATGTTTCATTTCAAATGATGAAACTTGTTGGCTATGGCATAAGAGACTAGCTCATGTAAACTTCACTCAACTTGATAAGTTAGTCAAAAGAGAGCTAGTTATAGGCATTCCTAGCTTTAGGACTAAACATGATTTAATCTGTGAATCTTGTCAAAGAGGTAAACAAAGTCCTCTTTTAAAATTAAGAAGGCAGTCTCCACAAGCAGGCCATTGGAACTAATCCACATGGATTTAGTTGGGCCAGCAAGAGTGAAAAGTCTAGGTGGAAGTCTATACACTCTTGTAGTCGTGGATGACTATTCAAGATTTACCTAGACTATGTTTCTTTCCTCTAAACATGAAACTTTTGATGCCTTTTGTGTGTTTGCTAAGAAATTGCAGAATGAAAAAGGCACAAAGATTTTAGCAATCAGGACTGATCATGGAGGAGAATTTGAGAACAAAGAATTCATGGAGTTGTGCGATGAAAATGGGATTGAACACAACTTCTCTGCCCCTCGTACTCCTCAACAAAATGGTGTTGTAGAGAGAAAGAACAGAGTGCTCACAGAAATGGCAAGAAGCATGCTGAACGAGAAACAAGTGCCTCAAATATTCTAGGCAGATGCAATGAGCACAGCTTGCTACATCTCAAATAGAGCCTATATCAGAAAAGGGATGGAGAAGACTCCATATGAGCTCTACAAGGGTAGGAAGCCCAATATCAGTCACCTGAGAATTTTCGGATCAAAATGCTACATTCACAACAACGGAAAGGTAAATCTAGGTAAATTCGATCCTAAATCTGATATTGGCATATTCATAGGCTATTCAAATAGAAGTAAAGCATATAGAGTTTATAATAAAAGAAATCAAACTGTTGAAGAGTCTATGCATGTAGTATTTGATGAAACACCTCAAGAAAAACAATAATCTGTTGATCAGGATGAAGATTTTTCAAAGTTTTTAAAACAGTCTCTATCGATAGCACCTCAGCCATCGATAGCAAATCCTGGAAACAATACTGAAAATGATCAGGATGAAACCAAAGATGATCTAGATGAAGCTAATGAGCCTCAATCTTCCATAAGACATCTTAAGAATAATCCTTCTGAACAAATTATTGGAGAAATTTCAAAAGGAGTTAAAACCAGAAAGCAACTACAAAATGAAATAGAATTTTCTTGCTTTCTTTCTCAAATTGAACCAACTTGCGTTGATGAAGCTCTTGCTGAATGTGACTGGATAGTTGCAATGCAGGAAGAACTTAATCAATTCAAAAGAAATCAAGTTTGGGATTTAGTACCTAGACCAAGAAATCACCCTATTATTGGTACTAAATGGGTTTTCAAAAACAAACTTGATGAAGTTGGACAAATTGTCAAAAATAAAGCCAGATTAGTTGCCAAAGGATATAACCAAGAAGAAGGCATTGATTATGAAGAAACTTTTGCTCCAGTTGCAAGACTTGAAGCAATAAGAATTCTTCTAGCTTTTGCATCCATAAAAAATATTAAACTTTATCAAATGGATGTTAAAAGTGCTTTTCTTAATGGATATATTAAAGAAGAGGTATATGTAGAGCAACCTCCTGGTTTTGAAGAAAAGTCTAAGCCTGACCATGTTTTCAAACTTAAAAAGGCTCTTTATGGTCTCAAACAAGCACCTAGAGCTTGGTATGAGAGACTTAGTACTTTTCTGCTTAATAAAGGATTTTCTAGAGGAAAATCAGATACTACCTTGTTTATCATGCATAAAAACAATACATGCTCATAGTTCAAATTTATGTTGATGATATTATTTTTGGTGCAACTAATGAAAAGCTCTGTGAAGATTTTGCTAAGATAATGCAGGGAGAGTTTGAGATGTCTATGATGGGAGAATTAACATTCTTCCTAGGCCTGCAGATAAAGCAAAAGAAGGATGGCATCTTCATCTCCCAAACCAAATACTGTAAAGAACTTCTCAACAAATTTGGGATGGATCTATCCAAAGAAGACGACACTCCCATGAGTGACTCTGCCAAGTTAGATGCTGATACACAGGGCAAAGTAGTAAATCAATCTCATTATAGAGGAATTATTGGTTCTTTACTTTACTTAACTGCTAGTAGGCCTGACATTCAATTTAGTGTAGGCATGTGTGCTAGATATCAAGCAAATCCTAAAGAATCTCATTTATCAAATGTAAAAAGTATTTTGCGTTATTTACAAGGAACTCAAGAGCTTGGGCTGTGGTATCCCAAGGGAACTCAAGAGTACCTTCTTGCTTATACTGACTCTGACCATGCAGGTTATAAGACAGATAGAAAAAGTACAAGTGGTCAATGTCTATTCCTAGGTGGCTATTTAGTCTCTTGGGCAAGCAAGAAGCAAAACTGTGTCTCTCTTTCATCCACAGAGGCTGAATACATTGCAGCAGCAAGTTGTTGTACTCAAGTTTTATGGCTTAAACATCATCTAAGAGATCTGGGTTTGGAATTTCCAGAAGTACCCATTCTCTGTGACAACACCAGCACAATAAGCTTGGCAAAAAATCCAGTTCATCATTCCAGAACCAAGCATATTGATGTGAGGCATCACTTCTTGAGAGATCATATTCAGAAGAAGGATGTCAAGGTGGAGTTTATATCAACTCATTTACAACTTGTTGATACATTCACCAAGCCTCTTGAGCCAGATCAATTCATCTATATCAGAAGAGAGCTAGGAATGGTAAATCCAAATGAGTTGTGAACATTTTTGACTTAATTCATGATTTATTTTCATGTTATTCATATGAACTATCGCTAACTTAGGCATCGGAGTGCCAAATCTTAAGTTTTTGCAGGACTGACCCATAGATAGTGAGTTCCATATGCAGAACAAAAGCCGAGTCAAGATTGCCATCGCTAGCAAAATGCATTATCGATAGCAAAGTCAGCTATCGATAGAAGAAACTTGGAAGGAATGAGTGATAAGTCTAAGTCACTTGTTCAGCGTGGGATCATGCTTGCTAGCGATAACAGCTCTTACTAGCGATAGCAAGTCACTTAAAAGTTCAGAATGCGAAACGTTTAGCGAGTGTTATTCACTGATGGTAATTTCTGAAACTTATAAAATTAGGTCATTTGCATTTGCATTCATTTTACATTCATTCTCTTCTACTCCAAACACTGTCTGAACATTCTCTGAGCATTTTCGAATACATTTTTGCATCCATAAAACCCTAAACCAAAAATGGCCAGAACCAAAGTACCCAATGTTTCGAAGACCTCTAGCGATAACCCATCTCCCAAATCAGCCAGTAAAAGGTCTCGGCCTCAGAAGAGTGTCTCATTTTCCAAAGAAATTGCTGAACCTAACCCCAAACGTCAAAGAGAAACCACTGATGACATACCCTACCTATCAGCTCCTCTCGCAACCCCAAAGAAACTCTTCGCAAAAAAGGGAACCCTAGATAGGGCTGTTGTCTGGGTAGATTTGAAGTATTTCAAGGAACAGGGTTTTGACTTAGACGCTTGGTTGCTGCCATACCAGAACTGGGTGAGTGTGAAAAATGATTACAACGAAGAAGTTCTGAGATCCTTCTACTCAAATCTGAAAGCTATCCCAGTTTACAAGAAAAGTCTTCTAAGGGATGTATCTTTTGAAGCCACTGTCAGAGGGAGAGCTTTTGTTTTTGGTTGGTCTGCTATCAACAGAATTTTGGGGATCCATGGGGCAGATTACAACAAGTGGTACATGGCTGAACAATATACAGACGACGAACTTGCTGAAATATATGAGACTTCATCTAATAAGCCAGCCAGCATGCCAGTGCTCAATCGGATTCTTCACTATGTCTACACAAGAATCATGACTCAAAAGTCAGTGTTGGAATCTTAAGTTTTGATGAAGGCTGACCCATGGAAAACATAAGCAAGATAAGTGTAAGTTACCTCTGAATTTAAACGAGTAAAATCTGATAGGTAACAGATCACCATTGCAAGAGTAAAAGATATGTTGCTAGATGAAAGATTCAAAATTAGCAAATGGTAACTTAGCAGAACAATAAGAATGAATATCTCTATCGCTAAGTGAATCTCTATAGCTAATAGATAGAAAGGAATAGCAAGTGAAGACTTAGAAATAACAAGGTTAATATCAATCACTAAGTCATTCACTATCGCTAAGAATGATACCATCGCTAGAAGTTCATTGATCATATGAGTAAATGAAACCAGCAGACAAATGAACTAAGTCTCTAAATCAGCTAGCGATAACAGGTTAAGCTATCGATAACGAAAATGCTTTAGATAATGATCATTCAGATAGCTAGTGCCTGAGAGCAAATGAATCATACCATCGCTAGAAGTTCATTGATCATATGAGTAAATGAAACCAGCAGACAAATGAACTAAGTCTCTAAATCAGCTAGCGATAACAGGTTAAGCTATCGATAACGAAAATGCTTTAGATAATGATCATTCAGATAGCTAGTGCCTGAGAGCAAATGAATCAGATGAGATAACATGGTTGCTAGCGCTAACACATTGAGCTATCGATAAAAGGATACCTTGAAATACCTCTGAATACTTAAAAACAGTATCCTTAAAGCTAATAAGCAATCAAGTATCTAGCGATAAGGTATTAGCAATCGATAGAAGAATGTATGCTGATATGGTACAGCTAGTTCTCTGAACATTGAGCTAAAAGAATAAAAGAATATGCTATCGATAAGACACTTTCCTATTGATATAAAATGCTCTGAAATACCTTATATTGTCTTTATCTCATTTGAGCAAATAGACTAAATTTGCGATAGCATTCTCTATACATTAAATGATTATTTGTTCAGCTAACCGCTTAAGTGCAGAACTCACACTATGAGGTTAGCGATAGCAGATCAAGCTAGTGCTTATGAAAAAGCTTCCAGAAAGTACATTTTGTACGGATGCTCAGAACGATGAGTCTGTCTCTCTCCTAGCTCACCCTACGCAAGAAGTAGTTGAAGCTAGAGCAGAAAGTTAAGCCGATGAAGAAGCTGCATTAAATGCCAATGGTTATGAGCTCCCAACGACTAAATTCAAACGGCTTCTTGAAGATTGAAGGCTAGGGCAAAATCTGAGAAGAAATATAAATACAGAACTCAAAGCATTTATTGAGTAGCGACGAAAAACGAGAAGATTCAGAAAACTCATTCATTGCTCTGTATTTATTGTTTTAGATATTCTATTTGTACTTCAGTGTTTATCAAAATCAGTTCATGTAGTGAACATATTTATTGAAATTCTCTTCTGTTTGAGGTTGTTCTGAAAGCTTGGTAATTTAGAACAGGGATATTGCCTTACAGGTAGAAAGGGGGAGTGTTTAGAGAGATTCTAAAACTCTGTAAAGGTTGACAGGTGAACCTGTGCTCGTAAAACCTGTGGTTAGTGGAACCCAACAGAGTGTTGGAGAACTGGACGTAGGCAGTGTTGGCCGAACCAGTATAAAGATTGTGTTGTTTTAATTATTCCTAGATTTTTAAATAGCACAATTCACCCCCCTCTTGTGCGATTGCCACTTTCATTTGGTATCAGAGCCTGGTCTTCTCTGTTCTAGATTCCAACGAATCCGAGAAGCAAAGATCTAAATGGCATCGCTTGAAAATATCCTCCCTGAAGGAAGCTCCATAAATAAGCCTCCTGGCTTTGATGGGAAGCATTATATTTTCTGGAAGTTAAAGATGAAGATCTACATCAAAGCCAACGGATACAAGCTCTGGAAGATCATTGAAGAAGGAAATATTGTGCCTAAAGATCCCATGGATATCCCAAAGGCTGAGGATGAATACACAGATGAGGACATTGCCAATCTTGAGTTAAATAGCAAAGCATTCCTCATGATCCAAAGTGCTCTCAGCCAAACAGAGTTCTTTAGAGTGAGTCACCTTGACTCTGCTAAAGAAATGTGGGAAGCACTGCAAATTGCTCATGAAGGAACTTCTGGAGTAAAAGATAGGCGTGTAGAAATGCTGGTGGAAGAATTCCATAAATTTGAGATGGATGAGGGTGAGAAGATAAGAGATCTGGAGATCAGATTCACTCATCTCCTCAATAATCTTGCTGCTCTAGGGAGGAAAATTACAAAGAAAGAGCAGGTCAACAAAATTCTGAAAGTCCTGAAGGGAGACTGGCTCATGAAGGTAACAGCCATTCAAGAAAATGCAAGGAGAATCAACTAAATCCATCACTGCCTTGTTTGGCAGCCTTGCTGAGTATGAGCCTACCCTGATAGCTCAAAGGGAAGCACAAGGAAATTCCAAGAAAAAGTCACTTGCTCTTGCTGCTTCAGAGAAAGATGAAATTGATGATGATGATGATGATGATTGCACTTGATTATTACATATTTTTATCCACTAATTATAGGAAATTAGCATTTGTTCTAGGCTATTAAATGGGGATTTAGGTACTTTTATACTTAGGGTCCAAGATTAGAGAGTTAATTGCATCTTCATTATCATTTGAGCATATTAGGCATTTAACTCATGCATTTATTTTTTTTATGGACTTGAAATACTTCACATGAGCTTAAAATTTCCATTGTAGGTACAAAGAATTAAGGTCAAAGCAAGAAGAAAACAAAATAGGAAACTTCTACAACAAAGGAAACTTCTACAAAAAAGGGAACTTTTGCAAAATAGGAAATTTCCTATTGGATTGGTTGATTGGGTTTGCCTAAAATATTTCCTTTTTGTTATTTCTATAAGAATAGGCAACCCTAGGCTTGATTGAGAATAAGAAGTTTCCTAATTGATTATTCTAATCACAACTTCCTATTTTGGCTAGATTTCTTGAGAGAGAGTACTTGGGTCTTCCCCAAATCTTTCCTATATGTTATGGGAGGCCAAATTAGGCAACCGGAGGCCATTTTGGATAGTTTTTGAGTGGTTTCTTGTGCCATAGAGGGGGGAATCCGAATTTGCATATTTATCACCCATTCTCTCTTAATTCTTTCCCCAAACCTTTCCTATTTGTTAATCCTAGAAAGAATAGGACACCTAGGCCAATTTGGAAGGTTTTTGGATTGCCTCTTGTGCTATATATAGGCAACCAACGAAAATTTTCAGCCCTCTCTCTCACTCTTCTCTCAAATTTTCATCCTCCTCTTCTCTCCTCTCCACCTTGCACGAAAATCATCTTCCACTACACTCTCATGGCTTCCAATTTCGAAATCCAGTCAATGTTGATCGAGAGCATGAGTGGCTAGGCACCTTCGTGGGGATCTTGATGGAGGAAGGCAACCGGAGCTTCAACGTTTCTAATGGGGAGTTATTTTATTTCTCTTGTCTAAGTCTTATTATGTATTTCAATCCCTTTTGTTATATGTAATGGGTCTTGGAACAAGTGTGCTTTATTGTTTGATCTTTTGTTTAAATGGTCATGCATGTAATTAAGAGATGTCTTTTATATGTATGAACCTAAGTGTTGTTTTCTTGATATTATGCAATGGATATTCTTCATTTATATTTCCTTTGAATTTCTAGAATATGTTGAATGCATGTGCGATTGTATGTGTGTTTAGACACTAGGTCCAACGTTAGATGGTTCGATTTACTTCTAATGAGAGTCTCCTTGCATGTTTATCATGAATCTTCACTACCAAGTTGAAACTTAACGATTGTCTATTTAATTAATTGAATGAGCGATGCGCCACGTTAGTTGATTAAGTAGGTTAATTGGACTAAGAGCGTTTGCCTTAGGTTTTGCATTAGAACTTGGTTTAAAAACTCCCATGTCATTTTAGAAGCTAGGAAGGTTGCCCAATTCATCAAGAGACCCATGTTCATCTCAATAGTTTTCACAAATCTATTTTAATTGCTTTCTTTAATAAAAACAATCCCAAAAAGAATCTAGTTTAGTTTCCTTAATTAATATCTCAAAAACCCCGACTTTATAGCTTTTCATGCATTTAGTTTCCTAGGTTAGTTCATTAGGCTCCTTGAGAGACGATCCGGGAAAGCACCACTAGTGCAATCCTTGGTTAATTAAATTTTGCATTTGAACTCCAAGGCCTATTAGGAACGGTTCAAATCAATGGCGCCGTTGCCGGGGAGTCATTTTTGACTCCTAGGTTAGCTAAGTGTCAATTGCTTATTGACAAGGGGTTAGTAGCATTTTAGGTTAGTTTTAGTTCATATAGTTGCATTTAGGTCTTAGATTAGTTGTAGGTTGCATTTGCATATCATAAATTAAAAAAAATCTAAAAAAATATTGTTCTTGTTGTGTGCTGTGTTATTCTAAATCATATTTGAATTGTCTTTATTGGGATTGGATGCTATCTTGCTTGCACATCGATTGGAAATTGTTTAAAATTCATTGACACCCGTAGTAGAGCTTGTTGTCATTTTCGAAAATTTTCGCCCAGAAATTTATGAGCTTCGGTTTCCTAAAGTTTTGGGCCATTCTAAGAAAGTTCAATAGCTTTGCTATTGGGTGTGGTGGATTTTGGCCAAATTCCATCGTTTTGGGCACTTTTCCAATTTTTCTTTATTTTCTGGGATTTTTCCACATTTTAGGATAATTGTGTTTTTGAGTTTTCTTCTTTGATTTTCCTTCATTCTTAGTTTGTTTGTATTAATTTCACCCATTATTCATCTCTTCATTAGCCATTTGATCTTGTGGTGTATTGTGATTGCTTACTTGGTATTTGACTTCGTTTCTTGCTACACTTGCTGTCTGTTCCTTGTGTATGACTAGAAGCAATACCAGTGAGTCTGACTTATTGCCTGAAAACCCTGAGATTGAGCGTCACCTTACCCAGTTGAGGAGAACCAATAGAGTCACTGCTTCTACTCACGAGGTAGTTGTAGAAGACACATCTTGTAGCGACTCTAGTGATCAGGAACATAACACCGAGTCTGACTTAGACCTTCCAGCTATGGACATACCCAACAACCAAATCAACCAAGTTGTGCTTGGAATGCATGACATACCCAACATACCAAATCAAGGTGTAGAGCCACCTAGGAACCAAAATGGGGGTCACGGGTTGCATGTTCACAACGGTAATGGGGATGGGATACCACATGGAGCTAGGAGAACCATTAGGGATGCCACTACTGCAAATTTTGATTATAATCCATTTATGAATGCATTCCCTAATATTAATGCTGGTTATGAAATTAAGGGTTTATTGATTCAGTCCTTACCCAAGTTTCATGGTTTGCAGTTAGAGGAACCACACTTGCACTTGGATGAGATATACATTCGCTGCAGTTCTATGTTGCCTGCTGGCGCGCACATTGATGATGTTATGTGGAGGGTATTCCACCTTACTCTTGAGGGCAAAGCAAAGGAGTGGTACATGAGCTTGCCACGAGTTGCACCTGCAGCCCTACGTTCTTGGGCTAATTTGAAGAATGCCTTCTTTGAGAGGTTCTATCCAGCTACCCGGACCTCAGCTAGACGGAAGGAGATCAATGGCATTGTGCAGGATGCTGATGAGTCCCTTTATGACTATTGGTCTAGATTCCAAGATTTGCTACAGCGTTGCCCACATCATCAAATACCTGAAGAGCAGCTTGCTCAAAGTTTCTATGATGGGTTGCAAGAGAAAGAGCAAGAAAAGCTGAATTCTGCTGCTGGTGGTTCTTTTATTGATATGACTGTTGAGGAGGGATGGGACCTAGTCAGGAAGCTAGCCCTTGCTAAGCAGCAACATGGTACATCTCGGAGATCTGTCCGGGACCTTGATCGGGTTGAGGCCACTTCTCTCCACATTCCTTAGATGGAGAAGTTTGAATCTAAGCTTAATGCTATTTTGGACCGTGTCTCTGGTCCTTCTTCTTCTTCTTCGACAGGCCACGCGGCAGGTAACGAACTTGTAGCCCCCTCTTGTGATTTTTGTGGATCTGCTATGCATGTATCTTGTAATTGTCCCTCCCAGTATGAGGATTGTAATGCCATGTTCCAAGGACGCCAGGGAGGTGGAAATCCACGTTGGGATCCTTATTCCAATACTTATAATGAGGGTTGGCGTCAAAACCCTAAGTTCTCATGGAGGCAAGATAGTGATGCGCCTAGGCCATTCAATCGCTCAGGCCAAGGTGAAAGTTCAAATCAAATAGTTCCTACTAGGCCTGATAAATTTGATGAGTTGACTAAGATGATTAGAGGCCTTGATTCTAAATTAGACAAGAGTGATGCTAGATTCCAGCAGCTTGAGACAAAGAATTCTAATATGGAAGAATATGTTACAAAATTGTCTAATTCTCTTAGTGAGCTGCAGGCACAATTCAGTGGTTCTATTCCCTCTAATACTGTAATGAATCCAAAAACCCTTAATGCTATAAATTTGAGAAGTGGGAAAACACTTGATCCTGCTCATCCAACGAAAGGGGTGCAATTTGAGACTGTTATAGAGGATGAAGAACCTGTTGATGAGGAGATTGTTGCTGATAGTCCTCCTTTAAGCCCGTTGAATGTGGGGGCATCTGAGAGTGCTAAGGAGAGGAAGCTGCTTGAGAGGCACAATATTACCATGAAGGAGCCGGCTGCTGATGAGGTTCCGAGCATACATGAGCATGGAGAGTCGAGTTCCAGCAATGACCTAGCCAAGTCTCCGGCTAGGGAGGTAACACTTTCTAAACTTCCTTTTCCACATGCTTTCATTAGAAGTAGGAAGAGATTAGATGATCAAACTTAAAAAGAGATGCTTGATTTGTTTGGCAAGTTGCATGTTAATGTTCCATTCTTTCAGCTTGTTAAATCCATGCCTAGTTATTGTAAGTTTTTGAAAGAGCTGTGCACTAACAAAAGAAAATTCAGACCTAATGAGCGCATTCAATTGAATCCTAGTGTGTCTGCTTTATTTAAACCTCAGTTGCCAGTTAAATGCAAGGACCCTGGATCATTCATGATTCCATGCACTATAGGGAACTTGACAGTCAATAATGCATTGTTGGATCTAGGAGCGGCTATAAATGTGATGCCTAGTGTGATTTTCTCTACTTTAGGCATCACAGGTTTGAAAAAGACTAGTGTTATTTTACAATTAGCCGATCGCACACTCCGGTATCCACAAGGCATTCTTGAGGACATACTTGTTAAAGTTAAGGATTTGGTCTTTCCTGCTGATTTTTATGTTTTAGACACTTCTAGTGAGCCGAGTGAGTCGACTATCATTCTTGGTAGGCCATTCATGCGGACCGCTGGTTCTGTTATTGATATGAGAAATGGTTTGATAACTATGGAAGTAGGAGATCATAGAATTAGCTTTAACATGTATGAGACTATGCGACACCCTTATGAGGACTATTCTTTGCTTGATGTTAGTGTGCTTGATATTGCTGTTGAGGATGCCATAGAAGAGCATGAGTTAGGTTTGCATTCATATGATTATATTTCTGACCTAGATGCTTATGACTCTTATTTCTCTTCACTGCCTTCTGTGTTCTCTCTCTCATCTTTGAGTAGTGATGTGAATGATCTTGAGCCCCTTATGCTTGATAGTTTGCTGTCTATTAGTAGGGATGTCTCTGTGCTTGATGATTCCATTTGTGACATGAGTTCCACTAACCTCTCCTTGTTGAGTGATGACTGTTCTGTAGAGTCTGGTAGTTTGTTCAGTGCTGTAGGTACCAAGAATGTTCGGGAAGCGGAGTTTGAGCTGGAAAACCATGATGTGAGCTTGCAGGGGATAACCCTCAATCCAGCCACGATGACTCTCACTACTCCCATTGGGCCTACTTCTCATGTGGTTTCAGGGCCACTTTCTTTCCCTTCTCCTATTGATTCACTTTCTAGACCTAGAATCTCCTCCCATACCTTACGCTTTTTAAATGATCTTGTTATGCAAAGTAATTTAGGTGTGCGGAGTGGAGGAAAAGCCGAGTTAGTCGCTGTAAGTGGTCAACCAGTGGTTGATTCGGCTACCCGGATACCACATTTGAGTGTGGATGATACTTTCCCCAAGGCAGTTGCTGCGATAGACCAACCAATGGTTGGTTCAACGCTTGGGAAGACCAATGGTCAAGTGGTAAGTGCTGTTGAGCCTAGTCCTAGCCGTATAGGTGGGTCAACAAAGGGAAGTTTCTCTATGCCTGCTGTTTTGCCTTCCCTTGTTCCTTCTATTGTTGAAGCCCCTTCTCTTGAACTTAAGCCTTTACCTAGTAATTTGAAGTATGCTTTTCTTTCTTCCGATGATACGCTGCCTGTGATAATCTCTAGTGATTTGATGGCAAGCGAGGAAGCACAATTGTTGAATGTTTTGAAAAAGTATAAAAAGGCTATTGGCTGGACATTGGCAGATATTCCGGGTATAAACCCAACTGTTTGCACTCATCGTATTTTATTACAGGATAATGCTAGGCCTCTTAGGCAACCACAGCGACGGTTGAATCCACTCATTTTAGATGTTGTCAAAAAGGAAGTTACCAAACTCCTTAGTGTTGGCATAATTTATCCGATTTCGGATAGCGAGTGGGTTTCACCGGTGCAGGTGGTACCTAAGAAGACTGGGATCACCGTTGTTAAAAATGAAAATGATGAACTTATTCCCACGAGAGTACAAAATAGTTGGCGTGTGTGCATTGATTATAGGAAACTGAATGATGCCACTAGAAAAGACCACTTTCCCCTCCCGTTCATCGATCAGATGTTGGAACGGTTGGCGGGTCGCAGTCATTACTGCTTCCTGGATGGTTATTCTGGGTACTTTCAGATTCCCATAGCGCCCGAGGACCAAGATAAAACCACTTTTACTTGTCCATTTGGTACGTTTGCATATAGGCGTATGCCTTTCGGTTTATGTAATGCGCCAGGCACATTCCAGAGATGCATGATGAGCATTTTTGCTGATATGCTCAATGATTGCATGGAAGTATTTATGGATGACTTCACAGTCTATGGAGATTCATTCCATACGTGCCTAGAGAGTTTAGAGAGGGTACTCGCTAGATGTGTCCAGAAAAATTTGGTTTTAAATTATGAAAAGTGCCACTTTATGGTTTCTCATGGTATTGTTTTAGGACACCTTGTTTCTAGTCGTGGTATTGAAGTTGACAAGGCTAAGACCGAGGTGATAGCGACCTTGCCTTATCCCACATGCTTAAAAGATCTTCGATCTTTCTTGGGACATGTAGGCTTTTATAGGCGCTTCATCAAGGATTTCTCTAAGATAGCCTTACCCCTCTCTAAATTGTTACAGAAAGATGTTGATTTTGTTTTTGATAATGATTGTGTGCTTGCATTTGATATATTGAAAAGTAAGCTGCTTGAACCACCTATACTTGCTGCTCCAAATTGGTCTTTACCGTTTGAGTTGGCGTGTGATGCATCTAACTTTGCAGTTGGTGCCATGTTGGGCCAACGAAGTGATAAACAACCACATGTAATTGCATATGCCTCTAAAACTTTGGATACTGCACAGAGAAATTATACTACTACTGAGAAAGAGTTGTATGCCATTGTTTTTGCTCTAGATAAGTTTAGGCAATATCTATTGCATTCTCCTGTTGTGGTTTATACTGATCATGCAGCTGTGAAATTTCTCTTCACCAAGACACATTCTAAGCCGATATTGCTCCGTTGGACACTGCTACTCCAGGAATTTCGCCTTCAGATCAAGGATAGGGCCGGTAGTGCCAACCTTGTAGCAGATCACTTGAGCCGCCTTCCAGAAAACACAAGGGGAGTTGATTGTTCTAATTTGACTTGTGACGATTTTCCTGATTCCTCTCTTTGTGCTATTTCTATTGATACACCATGGTTTGCTGCTATTGTTAATTATTTGGTGTGCGGACTCACTCCTGGTGATATGTCTTCTTTTCAGGTCCAGAAGCTAAAGCAGTCGTCCCAACACTACATATGGGATGATCCTATCCTTTGGAGAATTTGTCAGGACCAAGTGATTAGGAGATGTGTCCCCGATGATGAATTTGCTGCGATTCTCACTTCTTGCCATTCAGTTGTATGTGGTGGGCACTATAGCTCACAGAAAACCGCTAGAAAAATTTTAGAGTCTGGTTTTTATTGGCCTTCTATTTTCAAAGATGCTTATGATTTTGTTAGGTCATGTGATGTATGTCAGCGTTTTGGGCGGGGTGTGAGCAAAAGAGATGAATTACCTCAAAAACCTATTTTGTTTTGTGAGCCATTTGATGTTTGGGGTATAGATTTTATGGGTCCTTTTCCACCTTCTAGAGGTTTTACATATATATTGTTAGCTGTCGACTACCTTTCTAGGTGGGTTGAAGCTATTCCTACCCGGAATGATGATGCTCCAACTGTGTCTAGATTTTTGAAAACTAACATTTTTAGTAGGTTTGGAGTTCCTAAGGCCCTAATCAGTGATAGAGGCACCCACTTCTGCAACAAGCTTCTCAATAGCTTGCTTGCTAAATATGGGGTTGCCCACAGAGTCTCTAGTCCTTACCACCCGCAAACGAATGGTCAAGCTGAAGTGTCAAATCGTGAGGTAAAGAAGATACTTGAGAAGATTGTGAAGCCGAGTAGGAGTGATTGGAGTCAACGACTTGATGAGGCACTTTGGGCCTATCGCACTGCATTCAAGACACCTATAGGAATGTCACCTTACCGGTTGGTGTATGGTAAGGGTTGCCACCTTCCGGTAGAGGTTGAGCATAAGTCCTATTGGGCAGTGACATTGTGCAACATGGAGATGGATGCAGCTGGCAAAGAGAGAGCTCTACACATTCAAGAGCTGGATGAGTTGCGACTTAATGCTTATGAGAATTCGAGGGTATACAAAGCTAAGACCAAATTGCTTCATGATCGAAATCTAGTTAACAAGAGCTTTAAAGTTGGTGACTTAGTTCTCATGTACCAAGCTCGTTATCGTCATGGTCGTGGTAAGCTGAAATCAAATTGGTTCGGGCCGTATCGTGTGACTAAGGTTAATCCATATGGTATGATAGACCTTGTGGATGAGGAGACTAGTAATACTTTCCAAGCTAATGGTCATCTCCTTAAGGACTACCATGGTGCTGTAATAAAGCCTCCTTGAGGCCAGGTTGTCCCTTTCCTTTACTCATGTACTTTACACTGCATAATTGTTTAGATGCTGTTTTGACTGAATGTGGTGTGTAGTTTAAGTGTGGGGGAATGGGATTTACCAGTAGGATAGTAGTATTTTTGCTTTTTTTTGTTTTTGTTTCTTTTTGGTTCCCCATATTTTTGTTGATGGTTGCCTATACTTTCAGATGATGTTCCTCCTTGGTATTTGATATTTTGAACATTGAGGGCAATGTTTGATTTAAGTGTGGGGGGGGGGGTAGATGCGTATTTTGAGGTTTCCTTGCCTGATTTCCCATAATTTGTGGTTTTGGGTGAACTTTGACTGTTTTTGGACTATTTTTTTAAAATTTTTGACTTGAAGTTGTTCTTGACTTGTCTATTATGTACAAAGGGTCGCATTTGTCATAGTGGGCTTGTTAAGAATGAATTCAAGTGCTTTTCAAAGTATTTTTATGAAAACCTAGTTCACCCCTCTTTTTGAAAACTTGTGCAAGAAGAGACCCATCTTAGGTTATTTGTTATCTTGGACCTTGGATAGATTTTGCAATGTTGTTGGCCTTTGTTTTTCAGTTTTCATAAGTTGGGTATGAGAAATGCCTAGGATATGTATGGTGAAAATTGCTGTGTCAATTGATTATTGAATGGTAAATTGTGAGTTTATCCTTGCTGTGAGGTTATTTTTGGCCAAATAATAATTTTGAGTGAATACTTGTTGACTTCTAGAACTTGTCTCAATTCCTAGTCGAAACTATCTAGTCATACATGATGAATATGATGGAGGCATTCAATCCATACATCCATATATCCATCATTCTCACTTCCAACTGATGTCTTTCATGAGTAGAACATATCTATAAAATTGCATCCAGGTTTTAATTGCTATAATTGCACAATTCCGCTGGCCTTCTAAACTTGACTTAGTAACCGGGGGCACTTCATCACCAATGTTGGCACTCGCGTCAAACAGTCAAGTCTAAGAGGTTATGAGTTGGACCAAAGGTCTCTTGGTGTTTTGTTGGAGTAACCGAGTAACCGGTGTTGCATTACCCATGTGCAAAGTCGCGTTAAAAGGGGATCTACAACAGCTCAAGATGTAAAAAAAAAAAAGGAAAAAGAAAAAAAACAATAATAAGGATGCTTGTAAGTGGTTTAGTTCTTACTCATGGATTACATCTTTCCATTACCATAAGTCTAAGTCCTCTTGATTCTTTGTGTGTGTGCTAAACTAGTGGAGATTGAGAATTGTTGCAAGCATATGATAAGTTGCATATTGAGCAAGAAGAGAGTAAATGACCCAAATGGTGAGGCTGTGTGAGACAATTTGATATTCGTGAGAGTGCTCACTTGTTGCTATTCGTTTATCAATTGCATCGCTAGTTTTTCCTTTCCATATCTTGAGTATAATTTGTTCCAATTTGAGATTATTGATTATCTTAGGCCTTTATCATTGTGAGTCTATGCTTTGTCCAGGAGTACAAAGGTCTAAGTGTGGGGGAATGATTGCACTTGATTATTACATATTTTTATCCACTAATTATAGGAAATTAGCATTTGTTCTAGGCTATTAAATGGGGATTTAGGTACTTTTATACTTAGGGTCCAAGATTAGAGAGTTAATTGCATCTTCATTATAATTTGAGCATATTAGGCATTTAACTCATGCATTTATTTTTTTATGGACTTGAAATACTTCACATGAGCTTAAAATTTCCATTGTAGGTACAAAGAATTAAGGTCAAAGCAAGAAGAAAACAAAATAGGAAACTTCTACAACAAAGGAAACTTCTACAAAAAAGGGAACTTTTGCAAAATAGGAAATTTCCTATTGGATTGGTTGATTGGGTTTGCCTAAAATATTTCCTTTTTGTTATTTCTATAAGAATAGGCAACCCTAGGCTTGATTGAGAATAAGAAGTTTCCTAATTGATTATTCTAATCACAACTTCCTATTTTGGCTAGATTTCTTGAGAGAGAGTACTTGGGTCTTCCCCAAATCTTTCCTATATGTTATGGGAGGCCAAATTAGGCAACCGGAGGCCATTTTGGATAGTTTTTGAGTGGTTTCTTGTGCCATAGAGGGGGGAATCCGAATTTGCATATTTATCACCCATTCTCTCTTAATTCTTTCCCCAAACCTTTCCTATTTGTTAATCCTAGAAAGAATAGGACACCTAGGCCAATTTGGAAGGTTTTTGGATTGCCTCTTGTGCTATATATAGGCAACCAACGAAAATTTTCAGCCCTCTCTCTCACTCTTCTCTCAAATTTTCATCCTCCTCTTCTCTCCTCTCCACCTTGCACGAAAATCATCTTCCACTACACTCTCATGGCTTCCAATTTCGAAATCCAGTCAATGTTGATCGAGAGCATGAGTGGCTAGGCACCTTCGTGGGGATCTTGATGGAGGAAGGCAACCGGATCTTCAACGTTTCTAATGGGGAGTTATTTTGTTTCTCTTGTCTAAGTCTTATTATGTATTTCAATCCCTTTTGTTATATGTAATGGGTCTTGGAACAAGTGTGCTTTATTGTTTGATCTTTTGTTTAAATGGTCATGCATGTAATTAAGAGATGTCTTTTATATGTATGAACCTAAGTGTTGTTTTTTTGATATTATGCAATGGATATTCTTCATTTATATTTCCTTTGGATTTCTAGAATATGTTGAATGCATGTGCGATTGTATGTGTGTTTAGACACTAGGTCCAACGTTAGATGGTTCGATTTACTTCTAACGAGAGTCTCCTTGCATGTTTATCATGAATCTTCACTACCAAGTTGAAACTTAACGATTGTCTATTTAATTAATTGAATGAACGATGCGCCACGTTAGTTGATTAAGTAGGTTAATTGGACTAAGAGCGTTTGCCTTAGGTTTTGCATTAGAACTTGGTTTAAAAACTCCCATGTCATTTTAGAAGCTAGGAAGGTTGCCCAATTCATCAAGAGACCCATGTTCATCTCAATAGTTTTCACAAATCTATTTTAATTGCTTTCTTTAATAAAAAAAATCCCAAAAAGAATCTAGTTTAGTTTCCTTAATTAATATCTCAAAAACCCCGACTTTATAGCTTTTCATGCATTTAGTTTCCTAGGTTAGTTCATTAGGCTCCTTGAGAGACGATCTGGGAAAGCACCACTAGTGCAATCCTTGGTTAATTAAATTTTGCATTTGAACCCCAAGGCCTATTAGGAACGGTTCAAATCAGATGAAGATCTTGATTGAGGAGGACATAGCTCTTATGGCCAGAAAATTTAAAAAGTTCTTCAGAAGAAAAGAAAGATTTCAGAGGTGTGGTCCTAACTTCAAAGACTCCCAGAAAGACAAAACTCCTGTATGTTTTGAATGCAAAAAGCCTGGTCACTTCAGAGCTGAGTGTCCCAGTCTTCAAAGGTTAACGGAGAAGGAGAAAAAGAAAACTTATGGAAAGAAGAAGGCTTATGTATCCTCCATCTGGGGTGATAGCTCTGATGAAGAAGCTAGCGATAGCGAGGAATGCGCCAACCTCTGCCTTGTTGCTCAAGAAGAGCAAAGTGATTCTGAGGTATCTGACTCTGAACCTTCTTATTCTGAACTTCAAAATTTATATGATGAAATGCATATAGAGTTAATGAAACTTACTAAAGAAGTAGTCAGGTTAAGAAGAGAAAACAAAAACCTTCAGAAAAACTTTTCTCAAAAAGATTCTTCTTCTTCTCTATCGATAGAAGAGGAGCTATCGCAAGCTCCCAGAAAAGAACTATCAATATCTGAGCCTCTATCGATAGTAACTCCTTCAACTTCTGAAAATTGCTCAAACTGTGAAAAGCTATTGAAGGAAAAGGAAAAGCTTTCAAATGTGTTAAAAAAATTTACAAAAGGCTCTGAAACTTTAAATTTGGTTTTAAGCAATCAAAAAGTTTTTAGAGATAGAACTGGTATGGGCTATGAGCCTAAACAGAAGTTTTCAAAAAGATGGGCTGAACCCAAGGTGAAGTCATACATGAAATATTTTAGAAAGTCTTCTGAAAATTCTTCACCATATAGCTTTTGCAATTATTGTGACAAGAAAGGCCATACACAGTCCATCTGTAATCATAGAAAATATGGCATTAATAGCTCTTACAAGTGGGTTCCTAAAGGAACTCGTGTGCCTAAGGTTTTTACAAACTTAGAGCACAAGACTAACTTTAAAGGACCCAAGAAAGTTTGGGTACCTAAATCTGTGTAGTTTGTGCAGGTATGTCTTAAAGCATCCAGTAAAAGAAAATGGTATATTGATAGTGGATGCTCAAGACATATGACTGGAGACAAAGATAAAATCAACAATCTGGTGATAAAAGATGGAGCCAAAGTTAGCTTTGTCGAGAACCAAAGTGGAAAAATCACTGGAGTGGGTGAAGTAGGTCCAGTCAAGGATGTCTACCTAGTGGATGGACTCTGCCACAACCTACTGAGTGTTAGCCAAAGCGCAGACCATGGTAACTGGGTAATTTTTGATTCAAATGAATGTCTTATTGTTGATAAAAATGATTTAGATATAAACAAATCCAGTCTGAAGTATAAGATAAAAGGAAATAGAAATGGAAATTTATACACTCTAGATTTATGCCAACAGCTTGAAGAAAAATGCTTTATTGCAAATGATGAAAATTGTTGGTTATGGCATAAAAGATTAGCTCATGTGAACTTTTCTCAACTAGATAAATTAGTTAAGAAGGAGTTAGTCATAGGAATCCCCAGTTTTAAGTCAAAGCATGATTTAATTTGTGAATCTTGTCAGAGAGGTAAACAAACAAAGTCCTCTTTTAAAATCAAGAAGACAGTCTCCACTAGTAGGCCATTGGAACTAATTCATATGGATCTAGTAGGGCTAGCAAGAGTGAAAAGTCTAGGAGGAAGTCTATACACTCTTGTAATTGTGGATGACTACTCAAGATTTACTTGGACTATGTTTCTTTCCTCTAAGCATGAAACTTTTGATGCTTTTTGTGTGCTTGCTAAGAAATTGCAGAATGAGAAAAGCACAAAGATTATAGCCATCAGGACTGATCACGGAGGAGAATTTGAAAATAAAGAGTTCATGGAGCTGTGTGATGAGAATGGAATTGACCACAACTTCTCTGCCCCTCGCACTCCTCAACAAAATGGTGTTGTAGAGAGAAAGAACAGAGTACTCACAGAAATGGCTAGAAGCATGCTGAACGAGAAACAAGTGCCTCAAACATTTTGGGCAGATGCTATGAGCACAGCTTGCTACATCTCTAACAGAGCCTATATCAGAAAGGGGATGGAGAAGACTCCATATGAGCTCTACAAGGGAAGAAAGCCCAACATCAGTCACTTGAGGATTTTTGGATCAAAATGCTACATTCACAACAAAGGAAAGGTAAATTTAGGTAAATTCGATCCTAAATCTGATATTGGCATATTCATTGGGTATTCAAATAGAAGTAGAGCATATAGAGTTTATAATAGAAGAACTCAAACTGTTGAAGAATCTGTACATGTAGTATTTGATGAAACTCCTTAAGAAAAACAACAATCTGTTGATGAGGATGAAGATTTTTCAAAGTTTTTAAAACAGCCTCTATCGATAGCGCCTCAGCCATCGATAGCAAATCCTGAAAACAATGCTGAAAATAATCAGGATAAATCCAAAGATGATCTAGATGAAGCTAACGAGCCTCAATCTTCCATTAGACATCTTAAAAATCATCCTCCTGAACAGATTATTGGAGAAATTTCAAAAGGAGTTAAAACAAGAAGGCAACTACAAAATGAAATGGAATTTTCTTGCTTTCTTTCTCAAATTGAACCAACCTGTATTGATGAAGCTCTTGCTGAATATGACTGGATAATTGCAATGCAGGAAGAACTTAATCAATTCAAAAGAAATCAAGTTTGGGATTTAGTACCTAGACCAAGAAATCATCCTATTATTGGTACTAAATGGGTTTTCAAAAACAAACTTGATGAAGTTGGACAAATTGTGAAAAATAAAGCCAGATTGGTTGCCAAAGGATATAACCAAGAAGAAGGCATTGATTATGAAGAAACTTTTGCTCCAGTTGCAAGACTTGAAGCAATTAGGATTCTTCTAGCTTTTGCATCCATCAAAAACTTTAAACTTTATCAAATGGATGTTAAGAGTGCTTTTCTTAATGGCTATATTAAAGAAGAGGTGTATGTAGAACAACCTCCTGGTTTTGAAGAAAAGTCTAAGCCTGACCATGTTTTCAAACTTAAAAAAGCTCTTTATGGTCTCAAACAAGCACCAAGAGCTTGGTATGAGAGACTTAGCACTTTTCTGCTTGAAAAGGGATTTTCTAGAGGAAAATCATATACTACATTATTTATCATGCACAAAAATAATCACATGCTTATAGTCCAAATTTATGTTGATGATATTATTTTTGGTGCAACTAATGAAACTCTTTGTGAGGACTTTGCTAAGACAATGCAGGGAGAATTTGAAATGTCCATGATGGGAGAATTAACATTCTTCCTCAGTCTACAAATAAAGCAAAAGAAGGATGGCATCTTCATATCCCAAACCAAATATTGCAAAGAAATTCTCAACAAATTTGGGATGGATCTATCCAAAGAAGGGGACACTCCCATGAGTACCTCTGCCAAGTTAGATGCAGATGCTCCAGGCAAAGAAGTAAATCAATCACATTATAGAGGAATCATTGGTTCTTTACTTTATTTAACTGCTAGTAGACCTGACATCCAATTTAGTGTAGGGGTATGCGCTAGATATCAAGCAAATCCTAAAGAATCTCATTTAACAAATGTAAAAAGGATTTTGCGTTATTTGCAAGGGATTCAAGAGCTTGGGCTGTGGTATCCCAAGGGAACTCAAGAGTACCTTCTTGCCTATTCTGACTCTGACCATGCAGGTTATAAATCAGATAGAAAAAGCAGAAGTGGTCAATGTCAATTTCTTGGTAACTGTTTAATCACTTGGGCAAGCAAGAAGCAAAATTGTGTTTCTCTTTCATCCACAGAGGCAGAATACATTGAAGCAGTAAGTTGTTGTACTCAAGTCTTATGGCTTAAACAACATCTAAGAGATCTGGGTTTGGATTTCCCAGAAGTACCTATTCTCTGTGACAACACCAGCACAATAAGCTTGGCCAAAAATCCAGTTCAACATTCCAGAACCAAGCATATTGATGTAAGACATCACTTCTTGAGAGATCACATTCAGAAGAAGGATGTCAAGGTGGAATTCATATCTACTCATCTGCAACTTGCTGATATATTCACTAAGCCTCTTGAGCCTGATCAATTTCTCTATATCAGAAGAGAGCTAGGAATGGTAAATCCAAATGAATTGTGAATATTTTTTTTTATTCTTGATTTTGATTATTCATATGAATCATTGCTAATTTAGGCATCGGAGTGCCAAATCTTAAGTTTTTGCAGGACTGACCCATCGATAGTGAGTTCCACTTCGCTTTCATATGCAGAACAAAGCTAAGTTTGAGCTAAGATTGCCATCGCTAGCCAAAAACATTATCGATAGCAAAGTCAACTATCGATAGATGGAAGGAGTGAGTGAAAAGCTAAGTCACTTGCTCAGTGTGGGATCATGCCTGCTAGCGATAGCTGCTCATATTAGCGATAGCAAATCACTTGACAGTCTCAGAATGCGAAACGTCAGCGAATATTATATCATTTATGGTAATTTCTGAACTCTATAAAAGTAGGTCATTTGCATTCATTATTCAGCTGGATCGTCACTTCATCTTCAAAATCTCTCTGAGATCTCAAGCCTATCTTCTCTCAAACCCAAAACCCTAAACGGGCCAAAGCCAAAAATTCCAAAATGAGTGATGTTGAGGTAACCTCTAGCGATAAACCCTCATCTTAATCCGCTAGCAAGAGATCCAAAACCTAGAAAGCTGTGTCATTCTCCAAAGAAATGATTAAATCCGGCATCCAGCGTCAAAAGCGAGTCTCCTCTGATTTAATCCTCCCAGAAAAATCCTTCCTAAATCATAATGCCCTCTTCGCATATCGAAAAACCTTAGATAGGGCTGTAGTTTTGGTGGATTTGTTCTTCTACAGAGAGCCTGAGGAGACCAAATAACTTGAGGAAGTCGAAGCAGTTCCTGTCCAAGATTATTCTGCTGACTTTAGTATCCAGGGGTACTACTCGTCCAGGGCTCCAGTGGGATGTGATGGTGGATTAAATCATCTCTATCCAACAAATGATGACAAAAAGGGGGAGAATGGTGATCGAGATCCATGTTGAATCAAAAAGCATATTTCCTGAATCCCTCACTTGCATCATACATTAATAGATAGTTTATGTTTTAGTATTTCTTTCTGCAAGATGTACTTTGTTCTGAATACATCTATATCAGATGCTCTGTACAAGCATTACTGTTATTCCAGTTCTGATATATGCTTATGCTGATATAAATGATTATGTTCTGAACATGCTTTTATGAATATCTTTTACTTATGTTTTGTCATCATCAAAAAGGGGGAGAATGTTAGAATCTTAAGTTTTGATGAAGATTGACCCATGGAAAACATAAGCAAGATAAGTGTAAGTTAACTCTGAATTTAAACGAGTAAAATCTGATAGGTAACAGATCACCATTGCAAGAGTAAAAGATATGTTGTTAGATGAAAGATTCAAAATTAGCAGATGGTAACTTAGCAGAACAATAAGAATGAATATCTCATCGCTAAGTGAATCTCTATAGCTAATAGATAGAAAGGAATAGCAAGTGAAGACTTAGAAATAACAAGGTTAATATCAATCACTAAGTCATTCACTATCTAGCTAAGAAAGATACCATCGCTAGAAGTTCATTGATCATATGAGTAAATGAAACCAGCAGACAAATGAACTAAGTCTCTAAATCAGCTAGCGATAACAGGTTAAGCTATCGATAACGAAAATGCTTCAGATAATGATCATTCAGATAGCTAGTGCCTGAGAGCAAATGAATCAGATGAGATAACATGGTTGCTAGCGCTAACACATTGAGCTATCGATAAAAGGATACCTTGAAATACCTCTGAATACTTAAAAACAGTATCCTTAAAGCTAATAAGCAATCAAGTATCTAGCGATAAGGTATTAGCAATCGATAGAAGAATGTATGCTGATATAGTACAGCTAGTTCTCTGAACATTGAGCTAAAAGAATATGCTATCGATAAGACACTTTCCTATTGATATAAAATGCTCTGAAATACCTTATATTGTCTTTATCTCATTTGAGCAAATAGACTAAATTTGCGATAGCATTCTCTATACATTAAATGATTATTTGTTCAGCTAACAGCTTAAGTGCAGAACTCACACTATGAGGTTAGCGATAGCAGATCAAGCTAGCGCTAATGAAAAAGCTGCCAGAAAGTACATTTTGTACGGATGCTGAGAAATATGAGTCTGTCTCTCTCCTAGCTCACCCTATGCAAGAAGTAGTTGAAGCTAGAGCAGAAAGTTAAGCCGATGAAGAAGCTGCATTAAATGCCAATGGCTATGAGCTCCCAACGACTAAATTCAAACGGCTTCTTGAAGATTGAAGGCTAGGGAAAAATCTGAGAAGAAATATAAATACAGAACTCAAAGCATTTATTGAGTAGCGACGAAAAACGAGAAGATTCAGAAAACTCATTCATTGCTCTGTATTTATTGTTTTAGATATTCTATTTGTACTTCAGTGTTTATCAAAATCAGTTCATTAAGTGAACATATTTATTGAAATCCTCTTCTGTTTGAGGTTGTTCTGAAAGCTTGGTGCTTTAGAACAGGGATATTGCCTTACAGGTAGTAAGGGGGAGTGTTTAGAGAGATTCTAAAACTCTGTAAAGGTTGACAGGTGAACCTGTGCTCGTAAAACCTGTGGTTAGTGGAACCCAACAGAGTGTTGGAGAACTGGACGTAGGCAGTGTTGGCCGAACCAGTATAAAGACTATGTTGTTTTAATTATTCCTAGATTTTTAAATAGCACAATTCACCCCCTTCTTGTGCGATTGCCACTTTCAGTCAGGAAATTTCAGTAGTTTTGCAAAAATTGATAACCCCTGGCTTGCAAATCTCATCCAGAAGATTCCTCTCAATCCTGGCCAGATTATATGTATGGAGTTGCACAGATTTCTTCTGACAAGTCTGCCAAAGCTCCTCTTTCCTATCCCCAGCTTATGTCCCTCATCCTTGAATTTACAAAGATCAAATCTTTAGGGGATGGTGAGAATAAGAAGTGCAAACAGGTCACAACCTCTACCTTGAAGAAAATGGGGATTTCGGTCACGGCTGGTAGGAGCATCTTCTTTTCTCAATCTCAAGCCTCTCAAGCTCCATCTTCCTCAACTCGTCCTGTCTCTGTTGAAGAAGAGATTCAATCTCAGAGAGCTCCTCCTCCTCCTACTCCTGTCTCATCAAAGCCAATTTTCACCAAGGAAGCAATAGAGGAAATAATCTTCAGGCTCTCAGCTGAATTCAATTTTGCTTTAGAAGTGCAGAAAGCTGAATTGCTGAAGCCCATCAGAGAGCTTCAGGCTCAAGTAAGAAATCTGGAAGATTGTCTCTACCTTGCCCCTGCAAATGTCATGCAAAGGGGAGTCTTCTCTGAACAACAAGGTACATCATCATCACCACCACTCTCCCCTATTCTTCACTCTCCCATACACTCTCCAAATCCTTCTTCTACTCCTTCTCACCATAGTCAACCACCTTCTCCTATCCACATTTCCCATTCTCCACAAAACACCCAAGTCCAGACCTCCCCAGAAAAGCCTATCGATACCACTAGCCCTATCGCTAGCCCCCACTCACCACTACCCAAAGTCCCAACACCTCCAGACACTCCTACCTCTAACCCTTCCCCTAGCGCTAGCCCACAAATACAAGCCTCACCTTCCTCCACAACCAAAGTCCCAACACCACAAACAACCCCTATCACTAGTTCCTTCCCTAGCGATAGCACCCATACTTCACCAATACAACCAACCTCTATCGCTACCACCACCACAAGCCCTCCTCCCTCTTCCATCTCATCCAAAACTCCTGTCCAACTCTCTTCATCTACCCCTGCCCTTGATGATGACAAAAAGGGGGAGAAACACATGGAGGAAAAGGTGGAGAAAATGGAGAAAATTCTGAAGAATCCCATTATAGTAGAAGAAGCTGAGAAAGTAATCATAGAAATTGCTCACTGCTACATGGAATCAAAGGAGCACAGAACCCCTCCTCTTCCTCAAGAAAAGGCTCAAGCTCCTCCAGAAAAGAGAAAGAGGAAAGCTACAGCTGAAAGCCTGAAAGGGAAAAGGACCAAGAGAAAAGCAAGGAAAGATATATCCTTCAAGGTCACTCCCAAGGCTCCCTCAGAAGCCACTAAAGCTAGAGCTCCAAGGATAAAAATGTCAGCTCTGAAGCCAAAGGCCAAAGCATCTAAAAAGTCATCTCTTCCTCCAGAACTGTCAAAAGAAGACAAGAAAGTCATAGCTGAGATCTTAAGGCAAGATAAGAAAGAAGCAGCTAAAGCCAAGAGGTCAGCTGCTAGGGCAGACAAGAAGGCCATTGCAGCTCTCTTAAGGCAAGACAAGGAGGAAGTCAAAAGGAAAGAATTAGAAGATGCTTTAGCAAAAGAAAAAGTTGCTAAAGATAAGATGGCTGAATGGAAGGCTGGTTATGAAGCAAGAAAGGCTAAATTGGCTGCATGGAAGGTGCAATATGAGGAACAGAAAAAGGTTGAAGCAAGACAGAAGGAGATTGTTAATGGCAAGAAACCCTGGGTCTACAAGAGAAGATTCTGCAAATCCAAGGGTGGCTCTTCAAGTATTTCCATCAGAGAACTAGTTCAGAAAACTGAAGAAGAAAGAGCTAAGGGTGGCCCCAAGAGCATTGATGAAAACAAATTCTTCTACTCAGACTCTGAGCTATCTGACTATCCTGACGAAGGGTACTTTACCACAGCCTCTGGAGACAAATTTGAAAATGATTACATCCTAACCTTTAGAAATTTCTCTGAATACCAATCATACTTAGCTAGTCATGACATTTCTGATTTTAATTTTGATTTTGAAATTTCCTTTGAAAGGCCAACTTATGAATATGAACTTGAAGGCTCTGACTCTGATAAGTCAGAATAAGATTGTACATTCTTCATCTCAATTTTTACTTTGAACATACTTATATCATATACTCTGAACATGCATTACCATTATTTTTTGATATATATTTATGCTCTGAACATGCTTTAATGTATATGGTTTACTTATGTTTTGTCATCATCAAAAAGGGGGAGAATGTTAGAATCTTAAGTTTTGATGAGGACTGGCCCCATAGATAACATAAGTAAACAGAGTGTAAGTTACCTTTGAATTAAAGAAGTAAAATCTGATAGGTAACAGATCACTATCGCTAGAGTAAAGATATATCGCTAATGAAAGGCTCAACTATAGAAGATGGAAACTTAGCAGAACATTAAAATAAAAATCTCTATCGCTAAGTGTATCCCTATCACTAATAGATACAAAGGAATAGCAAATGAAGACTTAGAAATATCAAAGTTAATATCTATCGCTAAGTCCTTCACTATCGCTAAGAAATATCCTATCGGTAGAAGTTCATTGAGAACATGGATAAATCAAAGGAAGAACAACTAGCAAGAAAAAGAACTAAGTCTTTGAACTAATGGAATCAGCTAGCGATATCATAAGTTGCTATCGATAACAGTATTAGCTATCAATATCTAAATACTTGAGGAAATAACAAGTTACTCAGATAGCTAAACAAACTTGCGCTAACAAAGGTCACTATCGATAACACATTTAGCTATCGATATGATAATGCTCATTGTGATAACAAACTGATAAGCTGATACATTGAGCTAATAGACTAAGCTTGCGATAACATCTGCTGTGCATTACATGATTACTTGTTTAGCTAATAGCTCAAGTGCAGGAATTATACTATGCAGTTAGCGATAGCAAAGCATGCTAGTGCTACTGAAAAAGCTGCTATGAAAGTACAGTTGGTACAGATGCTCAGAACACTCAGTCTACATCTCTCTTAGCTCACCCTACGCAAGACCAGTTGAAGCTAGAACAGAAAGTTAACTTCGATGAAGAAACTGCATTAAATGCCAACGGCTATGAGCTCTCAAAGACCATATTCAAACGGCCTCATGAACGCAATGGCAAATCTGAGAAGAGCTTTAAATATAGAACTTGAGCATTTATGAAGAACTGACGAAAAACGAGAATATTTCACGAACACATTCATTACTCTCTGATCTCTGTATTTATTGTTCTAAGTGATTTTATTTGTAGTTAAGTGATTATCATAATCTGTTCATTAAGTGAACTTTATTGTTGAAATCCTCTACTGTTTGAGGTTGTTCTAAAGCTTGGTGCTTTGAGAACAGGGTAGTAGCCTTACAGGTTGTAAGGGGGGTGTTTAGAGGGATTCTAAAACTCTGTAAAGGTTGGCAGGTGAACCTGTGTTGTTAAACTTGTGGTTAGTGGAACCCAACGAGGTGTTGGAGAACTGGACGTAGGCAGTGTTGGCTGAACCAGTATAAAGATTGTGTTGAACTAATTAGTGTTTAATTTTTTTTGGAAGCACAATTCACCCCCCTTCTTGTGCAATTGCCATTCTCAGATTTCACATAGTAAAACAAGTTTACCATGTTAGAAAATGATCATCTAACAAAAAGTCAACTTGTAAAACCAAACATTGCCTTTCTTTGAAAACCAACCAACCATTGACACCAATAACAACACCTTAATGATACCATAACCACAATTTCTCAGTATTCCACATGATCCATAACAATTTAAGATTTCATAGTGAAAATACAATCACATGGTGAAAGTCGACTTTCTAAACATTGTAACCAAATCTGAGCACGCTCATGTGATTGCACCATATTTTTATACACTATTCATTGATAAAATCATTGGATTATTGCATGTTCTAGGAGTAATTGTGCCTAATTAGGATAAATTCTGACTTTCATACACTTTGTTGGAGTTTATACTAATCAAGAGCAATTTGGTCATAATTAGCATAATTTATTGATTGACATATTCCCAAGAACATTTTGATGCTACCTTGAGTGTAATTTTAGTGCAGGTCATAGAAGAAGTGGGCCGGGCAGAAGAGCGAGTTGCGAAGAAGAAAGCTGGCAAAAGTAAGAAATTCACCCTAGCCTTTCGAGCATCTGGCTGCAGCGAAAACTTTTGCTGGCTGCAGCTAGGAGGAAAGAAGCTTGGGGCTAACTTTCTACCAAGCTCGTTGCAGCGAACTCTTCGTGACAGCAATTTTGCTGTCACGTTTTTTAGGGTTCCAAACGGGTTTTTAAGGGTACCCATGCCCGAAAAACATTTCCCAAGCCTCCTCCAAGCTCGAAAACACATTCCTCTGCTAGGGTTTTCATCATTCTCTTCCATCCTCACTCAAATCCCCACATTCCCACTCACTTCCACCTCAAATCTTGCTATTTTTCTTGTTCTTCATCCTTCCACCTTCCATATCCACCTCACTTCTTCTCCATTCTTCCCCATTCATGGAGGTTGTTGCTATGGGCTTTCTTTTGCACGAAATTGAAGACATGAGAGGCTAGAACTTGGGCTTTTTGGTGGTGTGAAGGTGGCTTGAGCTTCAATGGGCAAAATAGGGGAGTTGTTTGTTTTCTCATGCTCTTTTCCTTATGTATTGAGTCTTGTGGTTGCATTTCTCTTTGTATATTTGGATTTGAGACATGATTTCCTTTTCTAGTTGTCTATGAATTGGAACATTTGTGTTGGATATTGAGTTATGTTAATTGAATGATATGTATGTTTACATTTCCTATTGGATTTATGAATGCTATATGATTTTTAGTGGTTGCTAGATTGTGTAGCTTAATTTGTCCAATTGAATGCTGTGGTTGCACATTCTTGAGAGGAATTGGTTTTCAAAACTCATGTTCCAACACACACCAAGTGGGCTTAACACTAACCCTAAGTGATAGCTACGAAAGTGGTTGCTTGATTAGTTATTAATTAGGGATAGTGGACCCCTAGTGGTTGCTTGGGGATTTTTCAATTAGACTTGGTGAATCTTTAACTCCCAATATCAATTTAATGAAGCGTGAGAGCCACCGTAGCACTACCAAAGCCCATTTTACAAATTTCCCTTAATCCAAACTCTTTTCACTCATTAATCTAAAATACCAAAAACAAGTAATTGCATTTGTCTATAGTTTTATTAAATGAAGTTTCAAAGAAAAACCCCATATCTTTTATTGTTTTGATTGCATTTAGCTAGTTTAGGTAGGTCAAAAGACTCCTTAAGTGAAACGACCCGGGGTTGCAACCTATATTGCAATCCTTGGATTAATTTTGATCTTAACCCCCAAGGCGCATTTAGGCAAAAGGTTAAATCATCATGAAACCATATAACATCATCCAGTGAAACCAAAGTCACCTGCCAAGTGGGTTACTAGAATGCAACACAACTATAATAAGTCCAAAGGCTTATGGTCATAGTTGTCGGAAATGGACCGGTGACAGAAAATTGTAACACCCCTTTCAAAACCTCCTTTAAATTTGTTTGTACCCTACCATGGTAATAAAGAAATTAAAATCCAAATAATAAAATTCACCATGTTAGAAAATTTAAAAACCAATTAGAGAAATAGATCAAATCAATATACCCTACTATGGTGGAAAAGGAATGGGCTCGATTTAAAACTCTACCATTGTAGAAAAGAATTAATCTTATTCTTCTCAAAAGCTAACCATGGTAGAAAAGAATAAAACTATATATGAAATGTCTACCATGGTTATTTAGAAAATGATTATATTCTTCAAAACTTTTAATATACTGCCATGATAAAAAAGGATCTACCATTGCAAAATAGTTCAAAACAACAAAGGGTAAATACAACTTTTGGTCCCTAAACTTTCACTCAATTTTGGTTTTGGTCCTTGAACTTTCGGTCAATTTTGGTTTTGGTCCCTGAACTTTAACATCGATGGTTTTTGTCCTTGAACTTTTACTCAATTTGGATCTTGGTCCCTGAACTTTCATTCAATTTTGGTCATTAGTCCTTAAACTTTAAAAAAACTTAAAATAATATGGACTAATGGTTATAAATGACACAAAGTTCAAGGACCAAAACCATAAATATAAAGTTCAAGGACCAAAACCATCAATTTGAAAGTTTAGGGACTAAAACCAAAATTGAGTAAAAGTTCAGGGACCTAAAGTTGTATTAAAAATTATTATGGAGCTAATCAAGGTAGTAAAGGCAAAAATAACAAATTAGGATTTACCCTAATTAAAATAAATGCTAGAATAATTTGTAAATCCTTTACTAAATAAAGGGTCTCAGATGTTAAAATAATCCCTAGTGTCATGGCAATTAAATATAAACAGGAATAAATGTGCTCAATGTTCACAACAGAGCATTTAAAGCTCGCTCCTCATATCTTCCCTTCTTTCCTACTTGAGCTTTCTCCTAGAAATGTTAATATAAGAGATGAGATTGACATTTCAATAACTACTGAAAGCATCTAACATACACCCACAAATCATGTACCATTATGCTACAAACAATTATATTCTATAAAATACTTCATTGTTTTTCTCATACACAAATATTGCTTCTTCCTTTCAAACATAGGAAACATTGTTTTAAGTAAAAACAGTTTGCTCATGAAAAAATACATCATGTAATGCATCATGCAACCTCCTTTATATCACCATCCAACCTTATTCCGCTGACAGGAGCCATAGGCTAAAACATAGTCTAACAAAAATAGATCCATTTAACTAGATTGTCCTAAACTCATCAATACTAGAAATGTACACGGCCAAAGATACAGAGCTCAAGTAGGGACTATGGCTCCCCTCCTTAAGAGAACAAATCGAAGGAGGTGTCACATGTCCCCATACTCCAATGCAATCCCGGCCAAGGGAAAACATGGAAGAAGGGGCCTTGACAAGTGCCATTCACTGTGCACAGAGTGATGGCGTGGTAAGAGGATTCCCCATACAGATTTTTCCTCTAAACACTATCCCATCACCATGAATGCATATGCTATGACAATTATATCAAACACCAGAAACTAGTATATCATTCCAACTCATGATATTATAATACAGTTTAAATTCCAAATATTCTTATAAAATATATAAGCATGCTTCAAACGATTCAACTACAGAGTAAACAGTCTCAATACACATAAGCATGTTAGGAAAGGAATATACTAGCTTATATCTCACATAATATAGAGGCAAAAAATGCTTGAAAGGACTGGACTAATATTCAAAATTTAAACATTAACTTAATAAAGCCCTCTTGATTCTTTGTATGTGTGTTCAATTCATGAAGATTTTAGAATTGTTACAAGTTTATGGTAAATTGCATGTTGCGAAGTAGATTGAAAGAATCCATGTTGTGAGTTATGTGATACAACACTTATCCTTGAGAGTGCTCATATGTTGCCATTTGACTTCCAATTGCATTGTTAATTTTCCCTTTGCATTTCTTGAACATGTCTCATTTCAACTTGAGAATTTTGATTAGCTTATGCCATTGTCACTGTGAATCTTTGTTTTGTCTAGGAGTATAAAGGTCTAATTGTGGTGGAGTGATTTTACTTGATTATTACACATTTTGAGCCACTAATTATGGAAAATCAATGAATGTTCTCGGCTTATACATAGAAATTTAGGCACTTTGGCTTTTAAGGTTTAAGATCTTGGAGTTTGTCACATGTTGATCTTAATTCTAGCATATTAGGGCTCAAACTCATGCATTCATCATTTCTAGACTTGAGATGCTTTACATGTGCTTGGATTTTCTATTGTAGGATCAAGGATTGGAGGAATCAAGTAAAGAACAAGCATAATTCAAAATCTAACCTAGTTCACCATGGACCCCCATGGTGAAAGCACACTGCAAAGGGAGGAAATGAGGATCGCTGCAAACACACACTGCGCAAGGCATAACGCAAGGCAAAATAGCACGTTCTCCGTGGAGCCCACGGTGAACCCCCGGTAATTCCATATTTAGTGTTCAATTGAATTTGAATTGTGTTTGCTCCAATTTGACTGATTGTGCTTGATTATTATATGTTTTTAACCACTAATAATGGGAAATTAGAATTTAATTTAGGAGATTATATTGGGCGTTAAGTACATTTACATGTATGGTACAAGTTAAGGGAGTTAATTGCATTTTCATTATAATTTGAGCATATTAGGGCATTAACTCATGCATTTCATGATTATAGACTTGATATACTTCATACATACCCTAATTTCTCATTATATGTACAAAGGAGGAGGATCGGATTAAAGAAAGAAGCAAAAAAAAAGTCTAGCCATATTCGCTGTGGGCAAGCACACAATGAACAAGGGAAAAAATGGCCTGTCGTGGAAGACAGATAGTGAGAGGACAACAAAAAACTCAAGTGAGTTTGTTGTGGGCTCGCCACAGTGAATGACACGGCGGGGGTATGATACTAGGCAGTTTTAGGAAATTGCCTATTTTGATCCAAATTTCAACTTTGAGTGATTGGGTCTGGCTCATTTGTTTCCAATCAATATTTTTGACCTCCCTAAATATTTTAAAGTCAATTTGGAAGGTTTTTGAGTTGCCTCTTTTGCTAATTAAATACCACCTGAATTTCCTTTCTTATGACACAATTCACTACCAACCACCAATTCTATCATCCTCTCTTCCTCTACCTTAGTTCCCTCTCATCCTACCACCCCTCTACATGAAATTCATCAAATCCACTACACTCCCATGGCTTCCAACTCCAAAATCCAGTCCATGTTGTTCGAGAACATGAGTGGCTACATCCTTTGTGGGGATCTTAATGGAGGAAGGCAACCAGAACTTCGTTGTCATAATTGGGGATTTTTTTAGTTTCTTTTCCTTGTCCAATTTCATCTATGTATTCTAATTTCATGTGTTTTGGTATATGTCTTTGTTTTTGGAGCAAGTTTTTGAGTTTCTATCGGTCATAGCGATGTTATTTTATATGTATGAACCAAGTGTTGTTTTCATGATATCATGCATTCATTTATATCTCTTTTGGATTGCTAGAATATATTGAACGTATGTGCGATTGTATGTATGTTTAGCCACTAGATCCATCTTTGGAAGGTTTGATCTACTTCCAATGAGAGACTCTTTGTGTCTTTATCATGAATCTTCACTACCAAGTTGGGAATTAACAATTACATATTTGATTAATTGAATAACTAATCGCCATGTTGATTAGTTAATTAGGTTGATTGGAATAAGAGCGATTGCCTTAGGTGTTTACATTAGAACTTGGATTAGGACTCCTATATCATTTTAGAAGCTAAGAAGGTTGCCCAACTCATCAAGAGACCCATATTCCTCATATATTTTCCACAAACCATTTTAATTGCTTTCTTCATAATTAAAAATCTCACAAAAAATTTAGTCTTGTTCCCTTAATCAAAATCTCAAAACCCTAATTTTATAGATGTTGCATGCATTTAGATAGGTTAGGTGTTAGTTAATCGACTCCATGTGAGACGATCCAGGAGATCATCACTTGTGCAATCCTTGGTTTAATTAATTTCACATTTTCACCTCGAGGCATAATAGGAAAGGTGACAAATCAGTGGCGCCGTTGCCGGAGAGTCATTTTTTACTCCCTAAGTTAACTAAGTGTCAATTGCTTATTGACAGGGATTAGTAGCATTTTAGGTTAGTTTTAGTTCATATAGTTGCTTTTTAGGTTTTAGGTTAGTTCCAGGTTGCATTTGCATTAATAAAATTGAAGAAAGAAAAATACAATTCTTGATCTGGTGCTTGACATTTACTACTATGTTGTGGTGTTTTGTTGTTTTTCTTACACCGTTTAAGTAATAATTCATTGACAAGTTGCTACTAGGTGGTATTTGCTTTGATTGGTTGAGCTTGTACTGTGCACCATATACTCAAATTTGGTATTACACTCAATTTTTCAACTAAAACCACTCAACTTAGTCATTTTCTGATATTTAGACTCGTTGAGGCCATTTGCACTTAAGTTGTAAAAATTGATTCTAGGCATCTCTCAAGTGTTTTGACATTTTTCCTAAGTCCCCTTAACTCATTTAAACTTATTTCAACCATTACGGTAGTTTAAAAGTGCTTCAGTTGTAGTATGTGCTAATTTTTTCTGTTCGATGTAGCCCTCAATGGTGAAGGGCACGGGAAGGCATGCATTTGTATGTTGATTTGCTGTATTTTGACTGGTTCATCGTGGGCTCACCATAACAAACTCCACAGCAAGTGACAGAAACCAGAATTCTGTGGTTTTGCTGCGTTTTGCACACACTTTTTCACTAATTGATTCCATTTTGTCCCATACTTTCCACATCCATAATTGACATATATTGTGACTTGTTTAACCTTTTTGCACACATATTTCATATCTATATAATTTTTTTGACTGTGTTGTGCATTATGCTTGCTTACTTGGTATTTGACTACGTTCCTTGCTACACTTGTTGTCTATTCCTTATCTATGACTAGAAGAAATACTAGTGAGTCTGAGAACCCTGAGATTGAGTGTCACCTTACATAGCTTAGGAGAGCCAATAGAGCCATAGTTGAAAGTGGCAGGAAGGCACAATAGGGGGTTAATTGTGCTAATTAAAGATTTAGTGCACTAAGATAGAAAGCTTATACTGGTTCAGCCCAAATCTTGGCCTACATCCAGTTCTCCAACCTCTGTTGGGTTCCACTAAACACTTAAGATTAAAACAGGCTCTTGAATGCCTTTACAAGTGACCTCACAATAAGATCTCTCTCTTACAGATCACTCCCACTTACCCTTTGTAAGATTATAACCTACTCTTAAGATCCCACTTATCTTAAGAGTAACCTCACTTGAAATGTGATTACAAAAAAACTTGTTCACTCAATGAACTGATTGTGATATACACTGAAGTACAATAATAAATTATCTCTCTAAGAGTTGGTGAGTATTGAATGCAGTAAGTATAACTTAGCAAGAATAATTAATGTATGCAATTAATGTCTTTACCCACTTCTTCATCAAGGCTTTTATACTGGTTTCTGAAATTCTGCACGTTGATGAAGTTCTAGCCGTTGCTTAGTCTCAGATGAGAGATGATTATAGATGGAGTGTTGACGTAAATGTGTTCTTAGTAGCATTAACTCCTCTGTACTTGATTTTCTTCAGATCCTCTCTCTTCATTAATCGTAGACCATAGTTGTTGTGTCAAACGGCTTTAATGACAGTTTTGTGTGTCTAACGATAACTTCCCAAAATAGGTCTGAACAACTTCTGTAATTGAAAGCTTAAAATAGGCTCTCCATTCAGTTTGAATTAAATCCTATCATCTCATCGATCATTGGTGTCTAATCGATCACTGCCTCTTATCTGATCGATCATAACATGCATGACTTGAACATGATATTAGAAAATACTTCGCCTGATCGATCACATGTATCTTCGATCGATTAGGTTTATACAATCGATCACAATTAGATTACATTTAGATTACAAGTACTTTTTGATCGATTACTCATTACTCTCAGATCAATTATCCTTCTCTGATCGATTAGGCTTAGATTATGCTTAGGTTATACGTTGGTCTTTCTGATTGATCACAGGGGAGCCCTGATCGATCAAATGCAACAGTTCGATTATACGAAGTTCTTCTAATTCCTCTAATCGATCACGCTGAGATTATTTAGTTCATTTTTACCCCTTTAATCAATCACAGGGGTGTCTGATCAATTAGGCGCCTATGATTCCAACTTCTAATGTAACTCTGATCTGTCTCTAATTTATCTCTGATCAATCAATGCCTACGCTTCTTAACTGATAATCTGTTCCTGATCGATAGGGTAGTACTTAGCATTTTCTATTAGATTGTCTCTAAGTTATTCCTGATCTATGTCCAGCCTTTCTTTAATGCCTAAGTTATGCTTAGTTATCATCAAAACTCATTATCCTAACATTCTCCCCCTTTTTGATGATGACAAAACATAAGATATATTTAAAGATAATCAGAGAGCACAAATTGATCAAGAGATGTGATTCGATAAACATAGGCATTATAATATTATGAGTTACACAGTACAACTGAAAATAGGACAAAACATATAGAAATTATAGGAGACATCTTAAAGTAAAAATAGATATAAAAGATGAATGATGTAGATGGGGTATGATTGATACAAGTGAGGGTGGTTTTCTGGTTTAATCTGAATCTGAGCCATTCAACCAGTTCTTGGTGTCCAAGTCATAATCACCAGACTCACTGCTATAACCCCTAGTGTCAGTTGAAGGCTCTTCAAATTGAATCCCAACTTTAGGCTCAACCTTCTTCTTCTTGGCAGGAGCTTTCTTCTTCTTTGGAGGAGATTGTGGTTTAAGCATCCTCTCGAAGTAGGTTTGCTGCTTCTGCTTCTTCTTTGGAGGAGGCTTAGATGATTTTCCTTTGGGAGCAGCCTTCCTCTTTGTTGCAGTCTTAGGGGCAGCTTAGGCTCTTCAATCACAATCCCCTTTGTAGCCTTGGATCCTTTTCTTGTTGTGATTGTTCTAGGTGGAGGCTTGGGAGCAGTAATCTTTATTCTCTTTCTCTTGGCCACAGATTGAGCTTCTAGCCCTTCTTCTTCTCCAGACTAAAGGAACTCTGATGTAGTTTGAACATGATCCTTTTGCACTGGTTTGGTAGGCTTCTGATAGACCATTGTCTTCCTAACACCCAAGCTAGGAATCACAGGTTTAAGAAGGTCATCTTGATCCCTTCTTGCCTTTGCCTCTTCTTCTTCTTTGGCCTTGGCCTCAATTTCAGCCTTAACCTTGGCTTCAGCCTCAGCCTTGGCTTTCTGTTCTTGCTTTTACTCTGCTTTTTGCCTTGCAACACCTTCTGCAACAATTTCTTGAACCCTTCAATGAAGGTAGGGCCAAGTATCAATTGATACTGGCTGAGGCTCCCCTTCATACAGCACCATGGCCATACTCATATCTTCTTCCAGTACTACATCCTTATCTTCAGGACAGACATTTGTGGCCTTGATTTCTTCATCAAATGCTTCTTCACCATGCCTTCTTCTGCCATGCTTAGTCTGATTCCTTCTGCCAAGTCATGGATTTCTTCAAGTGTTTGGCTTATTGTAACATCCTCAGGAACTTGGGGCATGTCAGAAGTAATGGATGAAAGAATCACAGTAGCCTCAACAGCTTTTTCTTGAACAATGTTGCTCTCCCCTTGGGTTGGTACACTGAAGATCTTCTCCCTCTTTTTGGCATCATCAAACGGGACAGAGGATGGAGAGGTGTCAATAATGATGGCTTTGCCCTTTCTGGCATACGTCTATGCTGGATCTAGCCTAGGTGTATAATGAAGAGTAGAGGGGTGAACTTGAGTAGGTTCGGGTGGTGGTGGAGTAGTGTGAGTGTGTTAAGGAGTTGGCTAGGAAGGGATTTGTGTTTGGGAATGGTGAGATAAAGGTGTGGTCGTGATGTTCATAGGAGAAGGAGGAGGATCGTGGTTATCTGAGGAGCTTAAGAAAGTTTTCTTTGTAGGTTGTAGGAGAGGAGGGTTTGGATGAGGGAGGAGTGGTTTTAGGGGAGGCTTGTGTTTGGGTGAATGGAGAGGGAGGATGTGAAGGAGGAGGTGATTGACGAGGAGAGAAGTAGATGGGGGATACCTGATGGGCTTCATAGCTAGGAAATGGTTTCAAGGATGAGCTAGGAACTTCAAGATTTTGCCTGAGAATTTCTTCAAGGCCAGCAATTCTATTGTGGAGGAACTTGTGCATATCCACCACTACATCATATCCCTTGAAAACTGTCAAGGCACTTTCATGGACTGATTTGACCACTGCATCATTGAGGGTTGCCACTTGCCTCTTCAAAAGCCTGTCCTCTATGACTTGATTCTCTAGGGTCACTTCTGCCATAACCTTTGCTGTGACTTTGTCTGCAATCTGATTGATCATATCTTCTGAGAGGGAAGCTCTTTTGGTAGATGTAGGTACTGATGGTTTAGATGATTGAGAGGCAGATGAATGGACTTCTTCTTCATGTGCCTCTTGAGGTTGACCTCCTTCCTCAGGAATTCTCTCTTGAACAGGTGCTGGGACATTCTGTTGGCCAAATGGTAGTAGACTTATATTCTTTAGAGTGGTCAAATTACATCTAGGGGGTTCTACATTATTCTCTCCTTCTAGCCAGAAAATGAGGTTGTTGCATAGGATGAAAGAGACTAACTGAGGAAATGGGAGAGGAGTTTTGACAGTCCTAGATTTCTCAAACCTGAGAAATTCTTCACAAATTACTTGGCCTGGATTGATTGGGACTTTGTTGATGATCATGGCTAAAACTGGGTTATCAATATCCAGAATCTAAGTGCAGTTCCCTGCCTTATTCACCATGCATCTAGAGTAGGCATAGTGGATTACTTTATTGACTGGTGGCATCTGAATTGGTTTGAGAGTTCCTTCCACTCGGCTATCTGGATTATAGGCCTTCATAACATCAATATCTGAATATTTTTCTTTTCACTGCCAAATGTTGTATGCCTTCAACCCTGGCTTGTCCATGCCAAGCCACTGATTCAGATCCATCCAATCAAAGGAGAATTTCTTCCCTCCAACTTGGGAAGATACTCTCATCCCTGTAGGCTTTCATCCAGTTTCAATGACAGAAATCTTCATATTTGAATAGAAGGCTTTGGTCACCTTCTCATTGTAGAGATTCTTGAGCCCTATCTACTTTTTGTATGGCTCCAACCACTCAGACACAGGGTAGCTATTTTTCTCCAGGTAGTCAATGTCCATATAGCCACACCTTTTATGAATAGTTCTTTTAGCAATGCCTTCTGATGCCTCTTCAATGGGATCCTGGGCATAGGAGGGATCCACTGGGATTTCCAGGTCTTTAGAAATCAGTTCTTTGACCTTCACAGTTGCAGAACTCTTGCTTTTGGACTTGGAGGCTTGGGCTCGAGTGTTTGGCATGGTTGCAGAGGGTTGAGAAGTTGAAGGAGGAGAGGGTTGTCTATAGGTTAAAGCAGGGTCGCTTGGAGGAAGAGGAACTATATCAGGAACAACTTGGGCTTTATAATGTTTGGGTATAATCATTTTGGGTGCCATGTATAGGTTTATATAGAGAGCTGGGAGACGCAACTGATGGTACGAAACAGAGGAAGGTCACGACTGATAGTGTTTCGAATGGAGGATGGCTTCAGTTACGATTGTTACAGAGAGGTTTAATGAGAGGGGGTGATGGTTCAGGCTGTTAGGGTTTGAAAGAGAAGGAAGGAAATGATTGAAAATGAATGCAAGTAAATGTGAAATGATGCAACAGTTACATGGGTCAAATATATATGAGAGAGTATGAGTAAAAAGTTGTGAAACTGTTAGAAAATATGTACGTAGCAAAAGTTACCGTTGTCGCCTAATTGATCACGTGTGCCCTGTGATCAATCAGAGAGGCTAATGTCTGATCGATTGGATTCGTCTGATTGATTAGGGATGGTTGTGATAGATTGGCTCCACGCTGAGTAATCGATGCCTGATCGATTACCCCTTCCTTATGATCGATCAAGTAACTCTAATCGATTGCCTTCTTTCCCTAATCGATTAGGTTGTCTCCTTTGATTCTCTTCTGATCGATCAAAGAACACGCTCTGTGATCGATTAGAGTCCTCTGATCGATTGGGCAATGAAGGTTTCTCTTTTGAGCACAAAACTTGTGTAAAGTTATTTTGGCACCCCGATGCCTAAGTTAGTTCCTTATCATCAAAATAAAAACATAATTTAAATAACCCAAGAAGGATTAAGAGATTGATACATCCTTACAACTCATTGGGATTTATCATTCCCAATTCTCTTCTGATGAACATAAATTGTTCAGCTTCTGATTGTGCATGATTATTATACTATTTTAACCACTAATAATGGGAAATTAGCATTCAATTTAGGAGAATTCGATGGGAATTAAGTACAATTGCATGTGTGGTCCATACTTAAGGAATTAGTTGCATTTCCATGGTAATTTGAGCATATTAAGCTTTTAACTTATGCATTTCATGATTATGGACTTAAAATACCTCACATATACTTTAATTTCCCATTATAGGTGCAAAGGATGAGGCCCTAAATGAAGAAAAGGTGAGAAAAGCAAAGAAAAAGTTTCTGATCCTCGCCTTAGCCCCCCACGGTGAGGGCCACGACAAAGGACAGAGAGCACACAGCAAGTCAGTTTCCTCGTTGTGGCTCGCCACAGCGAGGGCTCGATAAAAATTCTGAAACGAAAGTTTTTAGTTTATTTCCAAATTTTGGGTGATTGGGTCTTCTTCCATTGTTTCCTAAAGGATGAATTCGACCTTCCCAAGCAATCTAGAGGGAATTAGGAAGGTTTTTGGGTTTCCTATCTTGTTCTATAAATTTATACCCGAATTCCCTCTTCTAGACCACCAATTCAGACCACAATACACCAATTCTCTCATCTCTTCCATCAATTCCTTCCTCCATTCCACAATCCTTCACTGGTTCACCATGGAGTTCGAGTTGCAGATCCTCTCAGGTGATTTCTCCTCCTCTATGAAGAACTAATCCGGCTCGGTGCTCTCTTGGATAACGGGATGACGTGAAGCAAGCTATTCTTCCACTCTAGGGGAGTTTTTCATTAGTTCCAATTATGTAGCCATGGATTTCCATCTATTTCCATGAGCATTTGTTTTTCTTATGTTTGGATTTCAATTATGTTGAAACTATAGGCTATGTTGCTGAATTTCACCTTTGTGTTGTATTGGATCTAGTTTGGTTCCATCTATCTTTCAATTGACATTATCTTCATGAGTACTTGTTGATTTTATTACCTATCATTGTGTGTGGTAATTTAGTCCATTTATTTTATCTTGATTATGTCCTTTAGTTGATTTATTAGGTTTGAGCATGTTGATGTTGAGTTTCTTCTTTGCATGATTAAGTAATTCCATCAATTAATCTCACCTAAGAAACAATACTATTGATTCAATGCAATCGCATGACATAATTGGATAAAGTTCTACACGTATGAGGATTTGATTATAAGCTAATTTTGATTAGTTATTGGATCCGAAGGATATTGAGTAATTTGGATGGGACCCAAGTTATTCTATCTATTGGAACCTATTTCTAGTTAATGTTAGACTATAATTAACCCAGTTGGTCTATTGAGGTTGAGTGGGTTGTCACCGACCTATTCCTTCAATTAAGACTAATTGTTTATTACTTGCATGAGCTTGGTCCAATTATCCCTTAATTCCCCAAGAGTGTGAAGTATATGCTTGCCACATGTCTACCCTAGCCAAGAGAGCTTCCCATCATTCGCATTCCATTAACCATTCATATTCATCCTAAAAATACCAAAAACAAGCCTTTAATTCCCTTTATGAAAAATACCAAAAATTCCTACTCTTATTCCCCAAGTTTTTATAGCTTTCATTGCATTTAGTTTCCCTAGGATAGTTCATTAGGCTCCTTGAGAGACGATCCGGGATCGCACCACTATAGTGCAATCCTTGGTAAAAATAATATTTTGCATTTGAACCCCAAGGCGTATTAGGAACGGTTCAGATCAGCTTCCAAAGTCTTGGTGAATATGTCTACTAGATGCAAGTGAGTAGGAATAAATTCCACCTTGACATCCTTCTTTTGCACATGATCTCTGATGAAGTGATGTCTGACATCTATGTGCTTTGTTCTTGAGTGGTGAACTAGATTCTTGGCTAAGCTGATTGTGCTTGTATTGTCACAGAGAATTGGGACTTCTGGAAATTCCATCCCCAAATCTTTCAATTGATGTTTAAGCCATAGAACTTGAGCACAACAGCTTGCAGCAGCAATATATTCAGCTTCTGTTGATGATAGGGAGACACAGTTCTGCTTCTTGCTGGCCCATGTAACTAAAGATCCTCCAAGGAACTCACACTGACCACTGGTACTCTTCCTATCAATCTTGTATTCAGCATGATCTGAATCTGAGTATGCCATGAGATACTCTTGAGTTCCCTTTAGATACCATAATCCCAGCTCCTGAGTTCCAACCAAATATCTTAGTATTCTTTTGACACATTTGTGGTGAGATTCCTTTGGATTGGCATGATATCTGGCATACATTCCTACACTGAATTGAATATTTGGTCTGCTAGCAGTTAAATACAAGAGAGATCCAATCAACCCTCTGTATGTGGATTGAGTAAAGTCCTTCCCATCTACATTTGCATTCGGTAAGGCTGTAGATCTCATGGGTGCGTCTTCTTCTTTTGATAGGTCCATTCCAAACTTCTTCAAGATCTCTTTTACATACTTAGTCTGAGAGATAAATATTCCATCTCTCCTTTGTTTGATTTGAAGACCTAGAAGAAGTTTAGTTCTCCCATCATAGACATCTCAAATTCTCCCTGTATAATCTTAGAAAATTCCTCACAGAGAGATTCATCAGTAGCACCAAAAATGATATCATCAACATAAATCTGTACTATAAGCATGCTTTTCTTTTTATGCAGAATAAATAGTGTGGTATCCACTTTTCCTCTAGTAAAGCCTTTTTCTAATAGAAAATTACTAAGGCTTTCATACCAAGCTCTTAGTGCTTGTTTAAGTCCATATAGAGCCTTTTTAAGTTTGAAAACATGGTCAGGTTTGGAAGATCTTCAAAACTAGAAGTTTGTTCAACATATACTTATTCCATAATATATCCATTAAGAAAGGCACCCTTCACATCCATTTGATAAAGTTTAAAGTTTTTGAGGGATGTAAAGGCTAAGAGAAGTCTTATTGCTTTCAGTCTTACAACTGGGGCAAAAGGCTCTTCATAATATGTGCCTTCTTCTTGGTTATATCCTTTAGCCACAAGCCTTGCCTTATTTCTGACCACTGATCCAGATTCATCAAGTTTGTTTTTGAAAACCCATTCGGTTCCAATAATAGGATAGTTTGAAGGTCTAGCAACCAAATCCCAAAATTTATTTTTTCTGAATTGATTGAGCTCTTCTTGCATAGCAACTATCCAGTCACAATCTGTTAGTGCTTCTCCTATGCAAGAGGGTTCAATTTCAAAAATGAAGGTAGTGAAATGCATTTCATTTTGAATATGGTTTCTGGTCTTAACACCTCCACTAACATCACCAATGATTTGCTCAGGTGGATGATCCTTGTGATGTCTCCAAGTTGGTGGCCCAACTGGTTCATCATGAGAATCATCATCTTGGTCTTCTTCATCTGGTGATGATATTGGTTGTGTTGAGGGTTTAGGTTTATTTGAAAAATCAAATTCTTCCTTTGCCAAAGGCTTTTGTTCAGAGTCAGTTTCATCAAATACTACTTGGACTGACTCTTCAACTGTCGAGGTTCTTATGTTGAACACTCTATAGGCTTTGCTTCTATTAGAATAACCAATAAAAATTTCAGGATCAGATTTAGGGTCAAATTTACCTAAGTTTTCCTTTCCATTGTTGTGAATGAAGCATTTAGAACCAAAGACCTTAAGATGACTTACATTTGGCTTTCTTCCTTTGTAAAGCTTATATGGAGTTTTCTCCATTCCTTTTTGTATGTAGGCCCTGTTGGATAAGCTGTACTCATTGCATCTGCCTAGAATACTTGAGATACTTCTCTTTTATTGAGCATTGTTCTAGCCATTTCAGTGAGTACTCTATTTTTCTTTTCTACCACTCCATTTTGTTGTGGTGTTCTGGGAGCTGAGAAGTTGTGATTTATACCATTTTCTTCACACAGCTCTAGAAAGTCTTGATTCTCAAATTCTCCTCCATGGTCTGTCCTAATCGAGCTGATCTTCTGTCCTTTGTCATTCTGCACTTTCTTAGCAAACAAATAAAAGGCATCAAAAGTATCATGTTTCGAAGAAAGAAACATAGTCCAAGTAAATCTAGAATAGTCATCCCCAATTACAAGTGTGTATAGACTTCCTCCTAGGCTTTTTACTCTTGTTGGACCAACTAAATCCATATGGATTAGTTCTGATCCAGAGGTCTAGTGGTGGAGACTTCCTTCTTTGGTTTAAAGGAGGACTTTGTTTGTTTCCCCTTTTGGCATGCTTCACACAATAAATCAGTTTTTACTTTCATGTTAGGTATCCCAATGACGAGATCTCCTTTGACTAGTTTATCTAATTGAGTCATGTTCACATGAGCTAATCTTCTATGACACAGCTAGCAGTTATCAAAATTGCTTATAAAACATTTTTCAAAGAATTGTTTATTTAAGTCAACTGTATATAGGTTAGCATTCCTATTTGCTTTCAGCCGACATTTAAGGCTGGATTTATCTATGGCTAATTCATTCTTATCTACTATGAGGCATTCATTTGAATAAAAAATTACCCAGTTACCTTTGTCAGCACTCTGACTGACACTTATGAGATTGTGGCATAGCCCATCAACTAGATAGATATCTTTGACTATTCTAATCTCTCCTATACCAGCTATTCTTCCAGACTGGTTTACACCAAAATTGACTTTGGCTTCATTTTTCATAATAAGATTATCAAACTTCTCCTTATCTCCAGTCATATGTCTTGAGCATCCACTATCTATGTACCACTTATTGTTGTCGTTGGATGCTTTGAGACAGACCTGCACAAACTACACTAATTTAGGTACCCAAGCTTTCTTGGGTCCTTTAGGATTAGTTTGATACCTTTTGTCAAGATGGACTTTAGGCTGCTTAGTCCCTTTAGGAACCCACTTATATAATCCAGACACACCATGTTTCTTGGGATAACATGTAGAATCAGTGTATTCTTTTCTATTACAAAAATTGTAGAAGCTAAATGGTGATGAATAATTTGAAGCCTTTCTGAACAATTTTAACTAAGGTTTTTCTTTAGATATTGGATTCCTTTCTTTCAAAGACTTGGGTGTTGGATCACAACCTACACCAGTTTTATCTCTTAAAGCTCTTTGATTCATCAACATAACATCTAATGCCTCAGTGCTTTTAGTAAACCTTTTCAAAACATCAGAAATCTTTTTCTTTTTCTTTCAAAAGATTTTCACAATTCTCGAATTCAAAGTTTTCATTTTCTTGAGAAACCTATTAAGCTTAAATCTGTTCACAATTAAAGCAATCTGGTTCCTCAGCTTTCTTTTCTAGTTCTTTATTCTTCTTTCTCAAAACAGCTACTTCTTTTGCTAATTTAACTCTATATGTAATTCATTATAAGCATTTTGGAGTTCATGAAAAGATGGTTCAGAAGGATATACATCACTGTCAGATTCTTCTTGGGCTACTACGCAGAGGTTGGCTGTTTCTTCAGCATCACTCGTTTCCTTATCTGAGCTATCTCCTCATATGGAGGAGATATATGCTTTCTTTTTGTTCCAGAACTTCTCTTTATTTTTCTCCTTTTCTTTGAATCTTTATAGACTTGGGCATTCAGATTTGAAGTGCCCAGGTTTTTTGAATTCATAGCACACAAGAGCATTCTTCTGAGAGTCCTTTTTAGCATTGCTGGAACCGCCTCTCTGGAATCTTCTCCCATTTCTGAAGAATCTTCTAAACTTTCTGACCATGAAGGCCATCTCATCATCATCTAGTTCTTCCTCATCTTCCTCATCCTCATCATCTTTTGTAGGAGCTAAGAGGGCTAAGCTTCCAAATAGCGCAGTAGTAGACCTCATTGATTCTCCCCTCATTTCTTGAATAGCTGTGGCCTTCATTTGCCATTTTTGGGTAAGAATTTTTAGAATCTTGGACACTTGCTCAGCTTTTGGGATTCTCCTTGCGAGGGTAGTGAGGTTGTTTATTAGGTGAGTGAATCTGATCGCTAACTCCCTAATAGGTTCTCCTTCTTCCATCTTAAAGAGATGAAATTCTTAGATCAATTGTTCAGGTCTTCTGGTCTTAACTCCAGATGTTCCTTCATGGGCAACCTCCAGGGAATCCCACATCTCTTTAGCAGTTTCAACATGGCATACTTTGAAGTATTCTTTCTATCTCAAAGTACTTTGAATGATCAGAATTGCATTGTTGTTTAGTTCCATGTTCTCTTTATCTTCATCTGTAAATTCTGTAGCAAGCTTAGGCACTTGTGCTCCATTTTTTGTCTTGACAGGGATGATATCTCCATCTTCTACTATTTTCCAAAGGGTGTAGCCAACTGCTTTGATAAATGTTCTCATCTTTATCTTCCAGAAAGTATAGTGTTCTCCATTGAAGCCTGGTGGCTTGATAATTGAGCTTCCTTCAGGGAGTATGTTGTCATATCCTGCCATGTTAGATCTTTGCTTCTCTTGATCGTTGGACCAATAAGTTCTGAGAAGACCTGCTTTGATACTAAATGAAAGTGGTAGGAAAGCACAAGAGGGCGGTGAACTGTGCTAATTAAAGATTTAGTGTACTAAGACAGAAAGGTTATATTGGTTCAGCCCAAATCTTAGCCTACATCCAGTTCTCCAACCTCTGTTGGGTTCCACTAAAAATTCAAGATTAAAACAGGCTCTTGAATGCCTTTACAAGTGACCTCACAGTAAGATCTCTCTCTTACAGATCACTCCCTCTTACCCTTTGTAAGATTATAACCTACTCTTAAGATCCCACTTATCTTAAGAGTAACCTCACTTGAAATGTGATTACAAAAAAACTTGTTCAGTCAATGAACTGATTGTGATACACACTGAAGTACAATAATAAATGATCTCTCTAAGAGTTGGTGAGTGTTGAATGCAGTAAGTATAACTTAGCAAGAATAATTAATGTATGCAATAAATGTCTTTACCCACTTCTTCATCAAGGCTTTTATACTGGTTTCTGAAATTCTGCCCGTTGATGAAGTTATAGCCGTTGCTTGGTCTCAGATGAGAGATGATTATAGATTGAGTGTTAAGGTGAATGTGTTCTGGGTAGCATTAACTCCTCTGTACTTGATTTTCTTCAGATCCTCTCTCTTCATTAATCGCAGACCATAGTTGTTCCTGATCGATATGGCAGTACTTAGCATTTTCTATTAGATTGTTTCTAAGTTATTCCTGATCTATGTCCAGCCCTTCTTTATGCCTAAGTTATGTTTAGTTATCATCAAAACTCATTATTCTAACAATATTTTGTAACACCAAGGTAACTGTAAGGGATACATCTTCTAGTGACTCTAGTGTAGATAGTGATCTGGAAACCAACACCGTATTTGACCTAGATTTCCCATCTATCAAACCACCCAATAACCAAGGCAACCCAATTATTCCTGTAATCCCAGTTTTTCCTAATATACCAAATCAAGGTGTAGGATCACCTATGAACTAAAATGGGGGTAATAGGGGTAACGGTTCATAGGGTCACAATGCAAATGAAGGTGAGATACCATATAGAGTTAGGATGACTATTAGGGATGCAACTCTGCAAACTTTTATTATAATCCAATTATAAATGCATTCCCTAATTTAATGCTAGTTTTGAGATTAAAGGTTTATTGATCCAGTCCTTATCTATGTTTCATATTTTCCAGGAAAAGGAGCCATACTTGCAGATGGATGAGATATACATTCTTTGCAATTCTGTGTTGCCGACTAGTGTACATATTGATGATGCCATGTGGAGAGTCTTCCACCTTACTCTTGAGGGAAAAGTAAAGGAGTGGTACATGAGTTTGCCATGAGTTGCACTTGCAGCCCTACACTCTTGGGCTAATATGAAAAAAGCCTTCATTGAGAGGTTCTATCATGCTACACAGACCTCAGTTAGATGGAAGGAGATTAATGGAATTGTGTAAGATGTAGATGAGACCTTATATGATTACTATACCAGATTTCAAGATCTGCTTCATTGCTGCCCACACCATTAAATACCTGAGGAGCAACTTGCTCAAAATTTCTATGATGGGTCGTGTGAGAAAGAGCAAGAAAAGATGAATTCTATTGCTAGTGGTTCTTTCATTGATATGACCATTGAGAGGGTTGGTACTTAGTCAGAAAGCTATCCCTCATTAAGCAACATCATGAAACATCTCGGATATCTATCTGAGATCTTGATAGGGTTGAGGCCACTTCTCTCCACATCCCTCAAATGGAGAAGCTTAAATCTAAGTTTAATGTTATTCTGGACTGAGTCTCTGGTCCTACTTCTTCAGGCCACATGGTAGGTAACGAAATTGTAGCCCCCTCTTGTGAATTCTATGGATCTATTATGCATGTATCTTGTAACTGTACCTCCCAGTATGAGGATTACAATGCCATGTTCTAAGGACACCAAGAGGTGGGCGATGGGATCCATATTCTAATACTTATAATACCTAGGTCATTCAATCGCCAAGGCTAAGGTGAAAGTTCCAATCAGATAGTTCCTATAAAGCCTGATAGATTTGATGAGTTGGCTAAGATGTTTGAACAAAATTTCAAGAGTCTTGATGTGAAATTTGATAAGAATGAAGCTAGAATACAGCAGCTTGAGACAAAGAATTCTAACATTGTAGAATTTGTTATAAAACTCTCTAATTCTTTTAGTGAGCTGCAGGCATAGTTGGTGGTTCTATTCCTTCAAACATTGTAATGAACCAAAAATCCCTAAATGCTATAAATCTGAGAAGTGGGAGAACACTTGATCCCTCTCAATCAATAAAGAGGGTGCAGTTTGAGGCTTATATAGGGGAAGATGAACCTTTTAATAAGGAGATTGATGCTGATAGCCCTTCCTTGAGCCATATGCTTATAGTGACATTACAGAGTGCCAAGTAGAGGGAGTTGCTTGAGAGGTGCAATATTACCATGAAGGAGCCAGTCATTGAGGAGGCTCCTATGGCATCCATACCTCTTAAAAGGTCAAAGCTCACAAGTGTACATGAGCATGGAGAGTTGAGTTCCACCAAGACCTAGGCAAGTCTCCGACTAGGGAGGTTAATACTTTCTAAACTCCTCTTTCCACATGCTTTCATTAGAAGTAGGAAAAGATTAGATGATCAAACTGAAAAAGAGATGCTTGAATTGTTTAGCAAATTGCATGTTAATGCTCCATTCTTTCAACTTGTGAAATTCATGCCTAGGTATTGTAAGTTTTTGAAAGAACTGTGAACTAACAAAAGAAAGTTTAGATGTAATGAGTGAATTCAATTAAATCCTATTGTGTCCACCTTATTTAAATCTCAGTTGCCTATCAAATGCAAGGACCCTTTATCATTCATAATTCCATGCACTATAGGGATCTTGACAATAACTAATGCATTGTTGAATCTAGGAGCAGCTATAAATGTGATGCCTCTTGCGATTTTCTCTATTTTAGGCATCACTAGTTTGAAAAAGATGAAAGTGGCAAAATGCACAAGAGGGGGGTGAATTGTGCTTTTCAAAAAATTTGACTTTAAACACAAAGACAATCCTTTATACTGGTTCGGCCAAACACTGCCTACATCCAGTTCTCCAACTCCTCGTTGGGTTCCACTAAACCACAGGTTTTACAATACGGGTTCACCTGCCAACCATTACAAAACAGAGCTTTAGGCTTCCTCTAAACGCTCCCCCTTACAAGTTGTAAGACTACAACCCTGTTCTAATGTCCCAGACTTTAGAACAACCTCAAACAGTAGAGGATTTCAATAAATGAGTTCACTTAATGAACAGATTTTGTTAATCACTGAAGTACAGAATAATCTCACTAAGAGTAATAAAGTTTTGAGCAGTAAGTAGATAAGAATAATGAATACAAGTTCGTTTGTTTGTTCTCTACATCATAAATGCTCAAGACTTGGTTTTTATATCTCTTCACAGTTTTTCCTTTTTCTTTCAGCTTCATGAATCCGTTTGAATATGTCCGTTGGAAGCTCCTAGCCGTTGGCATTTAATTCTGGTCTTCATTTTTAGTCATCTTTCTTCTCTTACTTCATTTAATTCTTGCAGAGAATGAGGTATGAGAGATAGAGACTGTGACTAACAACTACCTGCAACATTGTACTTGTGTAGCAGCTTTTTCAGTAGCGCTAGCATCCCAAGCTATCGCTAGCTTCATAGTGTCCACCCTGCACTTAGACTGTTAGCTAAACAAGTATTCATGTGAAGCACAGTTGGTATTATCGCTAGTAGAATTCATTAGCTCAGTGTATTAGATATTAGAATGTCTTAAGTTATTTCAGCAAGTGATGTCATTATCGATAGCTAAACTCGTTATCGCTAGAAGCTATGTTATTGATAGGTTGTCATTAGCTCTACATAGTAACTCATCTGAATGTCTAAGTGTTGTACTATCGATAGCTATTCGTGCTATCGCTAGTGACTATGGTTTAATACTGAGTTGTTCTAATCAGTCTTTTGTCTATTATGAGGCCTTAGCGATAGAGATATATCTTAGCAATAGGAATGTTTACTTTTAGTTTATTGCCAAGACTTCATTAACTAATATTATCCTTATCTCTTCATCTATTAGCGATAGGCTCTCAGTCTAGCGATAGTGTATCTGTTATCTATAGGACTTTACTTGTTCAACGTTTAGATAACTTATACTTTTCTTTAGTCATATACCTTGATTCTTTTTAGACTAAGTTATATGCTATCTGTTCATTTTACTTATGTTATCTATAGGGTCCAGTCCTCATCAAAACTTAAGATTCTAACAAAAGACTAGTCTTATTTTACAATCAACCAATCACAAACTCCAATATCCATAAGGAATTCTTGAGGATATACTTGTTAAAGTTAAGGATTTGGTTTTTCCTGCTGATTTCTATGTTTTAGACACTACTAGTGAGCCTAGTGGGTTGACTATCATTATTGATAAGCTATTCATGCGGACCACTGGTTTTGTGATTGATATGAAAAATGGTTTTATAACTATGGAAGTAAGAGAATATAAGATTAGCTTTAACTTGCATGATACTATGTGACACCCTCATGAGGACTATTCTTTGCTTGATGTTAGTGTAATTGAATTTTTCGTTGAAGATGCCATAGAGAAGCATGAGTTAGGTTTGCACTCATATGATTATATCTCTGACCTAGATGCTTATGACTCGTATTTCTCTTCACTGCCTACTTTGTTCTCTCTTTCATCTATGAGTAGTGATATGTGATATTTTAAGGGGAGCGGATCGGCTAGAAAACAAGTATAAAGATAAGAAAAGACAACATGGATGATCTTTGGGAGGAAGAGTACCCGTCTCTTACAACCCTAGCCCACAAAGACAACACAAGGATGATCAGTCCTTGATACAGTCAAGTATTCTCAAGCGAAAACAAAGATGCAAGCAAAGTTCACATAAGAGAAACAAAAGCCTCAATTCATTCAAGTTTGAAATGTTTAGTACAAAGCAAGCCTATATATAGTCAACAATGGAATACTCTGGAATGAAGAAAAACTTAAGACATCAATGGTGCATTAATGATGATTGGCATTTTGAATTGCACTATTCCATACAAAGAAATGGTAAAATAAAACAAGACATTCTAAAACATTCATTGACCAAATGGCCTTATTTCATGGAAATAAAATAAGAGACTTAATTGAAATGAAATGCAATCAGATTTGATGCATAAGGAAGTGTTATAGATGCTTCTTGATTTGTCCAAAACGTCACTTATGCTCCTCCTGCAAAAGCACATGTTTGTCACATGTATTTTAAGTGAATTCTTCAATATGAACACCACTTAAGCCTTGTATATCAACTTGTTGGGCTTCTAACATTGTGACCACCTTTATTGGGCTCTTGTTGGACATATGAATGGATGAATCTTTAATGTAGTTGGGCTCCAACTCTTTAAGATCTCTTATGAAGCAATTCAGGGCCTCCTTCATTGCTTTGGTCCTTGCTCTTGCCATCAAGCCTACAATGCCTTGTAATGGATCTTTTAGAATGTTGGGCTTCCATCCTTGAGCTTGCTTTATGTCTAGTTCAGCTACCTTTAAAGTCTTGGCACTACATTCTCCTTCATCATTCCCTCCCTATTCGAAAGGATTCATCCTCGAATCTACAACATGAAATAGAGATAAATCAGCCACATTAAAAGTAGCACTAACATTACCATAGGAGCTGGGTAGATCTATTTTATAAGAATTATCATTAATTCGCTCTAAGACTTGGAAAGGACCATCTCCCCTTGGTTGTAAGTTAGATTTTAATTGATATGGAAATCTCTCCTTTCGCAAGTATATCCAAACCTAATCTTCAGGCTCAAAGACAACCTTCCGGCAACCTTTGTTAGCTTGCCTTGCATATTGCTCATTCTTCCTTTCAATGTTGGCTCTTACTTTAACATGCAATCGCTGCACAAACTCATCCTTTTTCTTGCCATCCAGGTTAGTTTGTTCACTAGAAGGCAATGGTAGGATATCCAATGGAGTTAAGGGATTAAAGCCATAAACAATCTCAAATGGAGAGAAGGAAGTAGAAGAATGAATAGCTCTATTGTATGCAAATTGAATATAAGGCAAACAACTTACCTAATTCTTCAGGATCTTTTGAATTATTGCTCGTAACAAAGTAGTGAGTGTTCTGTTGAGTACCTCAGTTTGCCAATCCGTTTGAGGATGTGCCATAGTAGAAAACAACAACTGAGTTCCTAGCTTACTCCATAAAGTCCTCCAAAAATGGCTAAGGAACTTTACATCCCTATCACTCAAAATTGTCTTAGGCAAGCCATGCAATCTAACAATTTCCTTGAAGAACAAATCAGCAATATGCACAGCGTCATTTGTTTTGGAACATACAATGAAATAAGCCATTTTACTGAATCGATCAACCACAACAAATATGCTATCCTTTCCGGATTGAGACCTAGGCAAACCCAACACAAAATCCATGGAAATATCTATCCAAGGTTGGGAAGGCATAGGTAAAAGGGATTACAAACCATGCGGTTGAACCTTAGACTTTGCATGCTTACATGTCACACATTTTGCAAAATTAGAAAGAACATATTTTCTCATTTTAGGCCAGTAAAAGTGTTCATGCAAAAGAGCTAAAGTTTTGTCAACACCAAAGTGACCCATCAAACCACCACCATGAGTTTCTTTCAAAGCAGTTCACACATAGAACAATTTGGGATGCACAATTTATCCTTTTTGAAAAGAAACCATCACATCTATAAAAATCATTCAATCCATGCTTTTCATAAGAGGACCAAATGTTAGAAAAATCAAAATCAGACTCATACAGTCCTTTCAGCAACTCAAATCCAAGTAATCTAGCATGAAGGGAAGTAATAAGAGAATACCTCCGAGAGAGAGCATCTGCAACAACATTCTCTTTACCTTGCTTATGCTTGATCACATATGGAAAGGTCTCAATAAACTCCAGCCAACAAGCATGCCTCTTGTTAAGCTTACTTTGAGACTTTAAAAACTTCAAACTCTCATGGTAAAAATGTATGATGAATTCACGTGACCATAGGTAATGCTGCCAAGTTTCCAAAGTTCTTTTCAAAGCATATAGCTCCTTATCATAAGTAGAGTAATTCAATGAAGCTGCACTTAATTTCTCACTAAAGTAGGCTATAGGCCTTGACTCTTGCATCAAAACAACACCAATGCCAATTCCAGAAGCATCACATTCAACTTCAAAAACTTTGTTAAAGTCAGGTAAACATAGTAGTGGTGCATTGGTTAGCTTTTCTTTGAAAGTACGAAAAGAATTTTCTTGTGTTTCACCCCATTTAAAAGTTACATGCTTCTTAACAAGTTCATTTAGAGGGGCAACAATAGATGAGAAATCTTTAACAAACCTCATATAGAAACTTGTTAATCCATGAAAGCTCCTAACTTCATTAGCATTCTTTGGGGTTGGCCAATCTTTAATAGCTTTCACCTTCTCTTCATCCACATGGATCCCTTGAGCACCTATAACAAATCCAAGAAACACAACAAAATCCATGCAAAAAGAACATTTTTGAAAGTTGGCATATAAGCTATTTTCCTTACGAGTGTTAAACACCTCACGCAAGTGCACAACATGGTCATCTAAAGTTCTACTATAAACAAGTATATCATCAAAGTAGACAATTACAAACTTTCCAATATGTTAACGAAAGGCATGATTCATTAAGCTCATGAAAGTACTACGTGCATTAGTTAACCCAAAGTGCATAACTAACCATTCATACAATCCAAACTTAGTTTTAAAAGCAGTTTTCCATTCATCTCCCTCTTTCCTAGAACTATGCCATGAGTGACCATGAAATGATATTTTTCATAATTAAGAACCAAATTCTTTTCAACACACCTAGCTAGTACTCTCTCAAGACTATGCAAGCAAACATCAAAAGAATCGCCAAAAATAGTGAAATCATCCATGAAGACTTCCAAGCAATCACCAAGCATGTTAGAAAATATGCTCATCATGCAACATTGGAAGGTGCCAGGCGCGTTGCATAGCCTAAAGGGCATGCACCTATAGGCAAAAGTACCAAATGGACAAGTGAACGTGGTCTTTTATTGGTCCTCGGGCGCTATAGGAATTTGAAAGTACCCCAAATAACTATCTAAAAAATAGTAATGGCTTCTTCCCACAAGCCGTTCCAACATTTGATCAATAAAGGGAAGTAGGAAATGGTCTTTTCGGGTGGCATCATTCAACTTCCTATAGTCAATACATACACTCCAACTATTTTGTACCATTGTTAGAATGAGCTCATTATTTTCATTTTTCAAAAAAGTAATTCCAGACTTCTTAGGTACCACTTGGCCAGGCAAAACCCACTCACTATCCGAGATCAAATATATGATGCCTCAACTTAAGAGTTTTATGACCTCCTTTTTGACCACATCCAAAATAAGGGGTCTAAGCTGCCTTTGCGGTTTCCTAAGAGGCCTAGAATCCTCTTTTAGTAAAATTTGATGGGTACAAATAGCGGCCTTCATACCCAGAATATCAGCCAATGTCCAACCTAAAGCCTTGCTATATTTCTTCAAAACATCAAGCAATTTGACCTTCTCAATTGCACTTAAGGTATTGGAAATAATAATCGGCAATTTGTCACTGGAGGCAAGAAAAGCATATTTAAGATTGCTTGGCAAAGGCTTTAAGTCCAAAGTTGGTAGTTCCAAAATAAAGGGAACAAGAGTGGGAAGAGTTAAAGTAAAAGAAGAACTCCCCTTTGTAGGACGTGAACTAGGCTCAATAGACTCCATCACTTGTGCATTGGTCTTCCCAAGAGCCAAATCAACACTTGTTTGATCTATCGTAGTGACTTTCCTTCGGGAAAGGTCATCCACACTAGGTTATGGTGTCTAAATAGCTGAATCAACCTCTTGTTGATTTTTGATAGCGGCTACGTTGGTTGTTACTCCACTCTACACACCACTCTACGTTAGTTCTAGAATTCAAATTCAAGGATGAGTAAGAGGGAAGTGGCCCTTTAACCACAGGTGGGGAAGGTTCCAAGTGAGTAGTAGTAGAGGTAATTGTTTTTGGAGTGAGGGCTATCCCCTTGAAGTCTAAATCATCCATATGTTGGTTCCTAATCTCAAACTCAACCTCACGCACTATCTTGGTACCTGAAACATTGAGAAAACTACCATCTTCCAAAGAAATGTCATCACTCATCAAAGAAAGGTTAGTGGAGCTCATATCCAAACTAGCATCATACATCACAGAAAAATCCAAAGGGGTAGAAAGTAGACAATCAACTACATATGAGTCAAGGGCATACATGTCATCACCTAAGGAAGAAAAGGAATGAAGAGAGGGTAGAGAAGAAAAATAAGAGTCATTGGCTTCAATATCATATGTGTATTCATATGAATGTAAGCTTAACTCATGTTCCTCAATGGCATCTTCAACAACAACATCAATCACACTCACATCTAGAAGAGAATAGTCCTCATGAGGATGACGCAATACTTCATAAATGTTATAGCTAAGTGATTGCACTTGATTATTTTATGTTTCTAACCACTAATTTTGGGAAATTAACACTTGTCCTAGGCTAATACATGGCTATTTAGGCACTTTTACATTTAGAGTTCCAATGCATTGAGTTAATTGTATTTTTGTGCTAAATTGAGCATTTTAAGGTTTAAACTCATGCATTTTTTATTTATGGAATTGGGATATTACAATTTGTGCTTAAATTTGTCATTGTAGGAAGTCAGGGTGAAGATGTGCCCGAATTCCAGAAATTACAATTTAGTGCTCGAATTTCAGAAAATACAACTAAGTCCCATGGCACTGCATATCTCAACTGGACAAGGACAAGTTTGGTAATTTGGGAGCTTAAAGGAGGGAAAATATGAGATAAAAATTGATGGATTTATTTTCATATTTTTATAATTAAAGATTGCAAAAGTAAGGGGCTTGTTGGAAGTTCAATTGGGTATCTAACAAAAACCCTTGGACTTTAGGCTTAATTTCCCTCAACCAAACAGCCCCTAAGCTTCCTTCTATACCTCAATTCTACCCAGACCTGAGATGCTACCATGGACAGCCACCATTGACAAGGCCACAAGCTCAAAATCATTACCATTCATCATCACCACCTCTCGTCGTTCACCACCATCGACCACCGTCGGCCTCCACCGTCTCCACCTCCATTTTCTCCATCTAGGCCGGTGGTTTCCACCACCAATCCACACCCACACGACACACACACCATCTTCAATCATCATCATCACACAAGCTCTCTTTCACCGACCATCATCGACAACCATTAGCCGTTACTCCCACCACCGTCATTCACCTTCATCGGCATCCTCTCCATTCATCTCCCTTCAGCCACAACCTGAACCAGCAAGCATATTCATCCTTCCCATCTCCATTTCCAACTCACACCATTGATGCCAAAGCACCTTCAACCTCTCGGTTCCACATTCTTCTTCTTTTACATTCGTCCAACTTCACACCTCCAGTTCCATCTTCACGCATAGAACCCACACACCATTACTATCCCACACACTCTCACAGCGCCTTCACCATTCTTTTCTCTCCTCCAAACACTATCATTATCGTCCTCTCTCCATTTCACCTATACAATCAATTTCTTTCCCTTTTCCATGTTTCACATATTCATGGAGTTTGTTGGAGTTGTTGGTGATAAGATTGAGAATGGCAAGCGCACAAGAGGGGGGGTGAATTGTGCTCTCGAAAAATTAACAAACTAATTTTAGCAACACAGACTTTATACTGGTTTGGCCAACACTGCCTACGTCCAGTTCTCCAACACCTCGTTGGGTTCCACTAACCACAGGTTTTACAAACACAGGTTCACCTGTCAACCTTTACAGAGTTTTAGAATCCCTCTAAACACTCCCCCTTACTACTTGTAAGGTAATATCCCTGTTCTAAAGCACCAAGCTTTCAGAACAACCTCAAACAGTAGATGATTTCAATAAATATGTTCACTTAATGAACTGATTATGATAAACACTTAAGTACAGATAAAATCTCTAGAACAATAAATACAAAAAACAGAGAGCAATGAATGAGTTCGTGAATATTCTCGTTTTTCGTCAATTCTACATAAATGCTCGAGTTCTGTATTTATATCTCTTCTCAGATTTTGCCCTAGCGTTCATCTTCAAGAGGCCGTTTGAATTTAGTCGTTGAGAGCTTATAGCAGTTGGCATTTAATGCAGTTTCTTCATCGGGCTTATCTTTCTGCTCTAGCTTCAACTACTCTTGTGTAGGGTGAGCTAAGAGAGATGTAGACTGAGCGTTCTGAGCATCCATACAAACTGTACCTACATAGAAGCTTTTTCAGTAGCGCTAGCATGTTTTGCTATCGCTAACTGCATAGAGTAAATCCTGCACTTGAGCTGTTAGCTAAACAAGTAACTATATAATGCACAGCAGATGCTATCGCAAGCTTAGTCTATTAGCTCAATGAGATAGAGACAATATTTAAGGAATTTCAAAGCATTTTCTATCAATAGACATAAGTATTATCGCTAGCATATTCTTTTAGTTCAATGTTCAGCGTACTAGCTATATCATATGAATAAACATTCTTCTATCGATAGCTAATCTCATTATCGCTAGTTACTTGATTTGCTCATTAGCTTCAAGGATACTGAGTTATTTGGTTATTCAAAGGTAATTCCAGGTATCCCACTATCGATAGATAAATATGTTAGCGCTAGCAACTATGTTATCACTAGATAACTCTTGCTCTCAGGCACTAGCATCTGAATGTCTATTAACTGAAACACTTTGTTATCGATAGCTTAATCTATTATAGCTAGCTGATTCCATTAGCTCAAGGACATGGTTCATTGTTCAGCTAGTTATTCTTCCTTTTATTTATCCATGTTCTTAATGAACTTCTAGCGATAGGATCTTTCTTAGCGATAGTGAATGACTTAGCGATCGATATTAACCTTGTTATTTCTAAGTCTTCATTTGCTATGGCTCTGTCTATTAGCTATAGAGATACACTTAGCGATAGAGATATTTATTCTTAGTGTTCTGCTAAGTTTCCATCTGCTAAAGTTGAACCTTTCAATAGTGATGGTCTTTAGCTCTATCGATAGAGATATGTTACCTATCAGATTTTACTTGTTTAATTCAAAGGTAACTTACGCTTATTTACTTATGTTATATATGGGGTCAATCTTCATCAAAACATAAGATTCTAACAAAGATGAGTGGCTGATTCAAGGGTTCCTTGGTGGCAACAATGCAATTGGAGCTTCAATGCTTTATTAGGGGAGTTCTCTTGCTTCTTTTGTTTCTAGATTATGTAATTGTTGTAGATTCCCGATTGTTTCTGCTTGATATGTAATCTTAGAACATGAGATACTATGATGAAGAGGTAGATTTCCTTTGGGTTATGTGTGTAATTAGTGATTGCTTTTATATGCATAAACCTTAGTGTTAATCACTTGGCATAATGCAATTTGATGTGGTAGCATTGATTATCTACTTTGGATCGCTAGATTGGATTAATGCATTTGCTTCCTGCATTTAGCATTAGACACTAGGTCCATTCTTGAAGGGTCAAATTATACCTTCAAGAGGAGACTCATTGTGTGTTGTCAAGGGTTTTCACTACCAAGCAATTTTCTAACAATTGCCAAGTTGACTAATTGTGCATTAGTAACTAGGTCAATTGGACTTAGGCGATTGCCTTTGGTTTTTAACATTCGGTCTTGGATTTTGAACTTCTAATTCATTTGAGAAGCTATGAAGATTGCAAAGTTTTCACCAAGAACCCATTCCATTAAAGAGTTTTTTTTCAAACCACTTTTACTTGCTTTCCTAAATCCAAAAAGCCAAAAACAAGCCCCTTTACATTTCTATAATTGAAAAAATACCAAAAAGACTTTTAAATGACTAAACTCCCCAGTTTAATTGCTTTTCATTGCATTTAGGTTAGTCTAGGCATCAAAAAAAGTTGACTCCTTTGAGAGACGACCCGAGGTTGAGCCACTTTGCTCAAGCCTTGGTTTCACATATTTTCTTGCATTTGACCCCGAGGCCCATCATTCTGACAAAGGTCAAATCACTAAGTTTATGTTCTCCCACCTCCATTGTGATCAAACCATTTTTCATGTCAATTACTGATCCAGCGATCCGCATGAAAGGCCTACCACATTACTGTTAAGTTCTCTATCATGCAAGAGATCATAAATGATCTAGGGTCTTTGCACTTGACTGGCAACTGAGGCTTGAACAAAGCCGACATACTAGGATTTAATTGAATCCTCTCATTTGGTCTAAACTTTCTTCTATTGGTGCACAACTCTTTCAAGAACTTACAATAACTAGGCATAGATTTCACAAGTTGAAAGAAAGACACATTCACATGCAATTTGCTAAAAAGTTCAAGCATTTCATTTTCAACAACCTCATCATGTTTCTTTTTGCTTCTAAAGTAAGCTTGAGGAAAAGGGAGTTGAGAAATAGTTACCTCATTGGCCGGAGGTTTGGCCAAGGTATCTTGTGTGGTACACTCTCCATTCTCATGAATGCTCAACTGCTTCGTGCACTTTTTCCTCTCTTGAGGTTGTGCCTTAGGATCCTCTACCACTTTCTCTTTTTGAGACAATGCCCTCATTTCTACAAGTTCTCTCTCATTAGCACTTTTGGATTGCACAAACTTCATTGGGCTCAATGGTAGGCTCCATGTAGGGCTTTTCACTTCAATTTCCTCATCCACCGGTTCATCATCATCATTATCACTACTTGTAAAGTGAACCCTCTTCTTGAGTGGGATGGGGTTTAGTGATTTTCCACTTCTAAAGTTAATAGCATTCAAAGACCTGGGGTTGATGACCAAATTGGATAGAGTTGGGCCACTTGTCTTGGCTTGAAGCTCATTAAAAGAGCTTGAGAGCTTCATAACATAGTCTTCCAAATTGGTACTCTTGGCCTCCCATTGGCTCATAGGGTTGTCCACCTTTTCAAATCTTGACTTCTGATTTAACCTTTGCCTAAATGTGCCTTGGGGGTTAAGATCAAAATAATTACCAAGGGTTGTGTAAAGTGGCACAATCTCGGATCGTTTCACTTGAGGAGTCTTTCTAAACTACCTAACTTAACTAAATGCAATTAAAACAAAAAGAGATATGGGGGTTTTGGTTTGAAATTTCATTTAATAAAACTATTGACAAAAGCAGTTACTTGTTTTTGGTATTTTAGATTAGTGAGTGAAAAGAGTTTGGATTAAGGGAAATTGATAAAATGGGCTTTGATAGTGCTACGGTGGCTCTCACGCTTCGTTAAATTGATATTGGGAGTTAAAGATTCACCAAGTCTAATTGAAAAATCCCCAAGCAACCACTAGGAGTCCACTAACCCTAATTAATAACTAATCAAGCAACCACTTTCATAGCTATCACTTAGGGTTAGTGTTAAGCTCCACTTGGTGTGTGTTGGAAAATGAGTTTTGAAAACCAATTCCTCTCAAGAATGTGCAACCACAGCATTCAATTGGAAAAATTAAGCTACACAATCTAGCAACCACTAAAAATCATATAGCATTCATAAATCCAATAGGAAATTTAAACATACATACCATTCAATTAACATAACTCAATATCCAACACAAATGTTCCAATTCATAAACAACTAAGAAAGGAAATCATGTCTCAAATCCAAATATACAAAGAGAAATGCAACCACAAGACTCAATACATAAGGAAAAGAGCATGAGAAAACAAATAACTCCCCTATTTCGCCCATTGAAGCTCAAGCCACCTTCACACCACCAAAGCACTAAAGTTCTAGCCTCTCATTGATGAAATTTCGAGCTCAAGTACCCTCCAAAGTGTAGACATCATGGCCGGACGAAAATGGAAAGATATGGGGAAGAAATGGTGAAGGGATGGAAGGTGGAAGGTGAAAAAACCAGAAAATCAGCAAGAGAGGGGATGAAATTGAGTGAGGATGATGAAGATTTGAGTGAGGAATGAAGGAGATGAGTGAAACCCTAGGAGAGCTCTTCAATTTCGTGCTTAGGAGGCTTAGATTCTGAAGTTGGGGGTGTTTGGATCTATTTATACTGCCCTAGAAACCCTAAAAACGCGTCAGATTTTTGCAGATTCTGGGGACTTCGCCGTGGGCTCGTCGTGGCGAAAGCCACAGCGAGCTAGCATCCATTCTGGAACTTGCTGGGAGTTTGCCGTGAGTTCGCCGTGGTGAAACCCACCACGAACTCACATTGGTTCTGCCTCTTCTTGTCTTCCTCACCATGAGTTCGCCACAGCGAGGAAACATTGATTCTGTTTCTCTCTTCACTTTCTTCTTCCACTCCGTCCAGAATTCTTCGCTGCAATTTGGCTCCTTAATTTGGGCATGTTTCTTCTATGACCTAGAAATAAAATGGACCTAAGGTAGCATCAAAATGTTCTTGAAAATGGGTTAAACAATAAATCATACTAATCATTCCCAAATTGCCCTTGTCTAGAACAAATTCCAACAAAGTGTGCACAAGTTAGAAATTACCCGAATTAGGTGCAATTACCCCAAGAACATGCAATAATCTAATGATTTTATCAATGAAAAGTGTATAAAAATATGGTGCAATCATTTCCCCCACACTTAGACCTTTGTACTCCTGGACAAAGGGTACAATGCAAAGAAGAATGGTTTTAGCCAATCAATAATCTCAAGCTAGCATAAATCATGATCAAGAATATGCAAAGGGAGAATCGGCAAAGCAATTGGATAAGCAACGGCAAAGAGGACTCTCAAGATAATAGTATTTCACTCTCCTTACCTTATGTGGGATTTTTCACACTTAACTTGCTCAAACTACAATTTACCATAAGCTTGTAACTACTCTAATATCTCCACCCATGCATACAATCATGTATGAATCAAAAGGACTTGTAGGGTTGAAATGATGGAAAAGGCAAGATGGATTGCATGTTATGGAAATGGAAAGGTTGAAATGCAATCTAATGTTACTATTAGGGCACATAGCATATGAGATGATGATTTCAACAATAATGATGCCACATCAAGAAATGCCTTATTCTTCAAACCTTCTTTCTCTTCTTTTTTTTTATGCACACTTTTCTATTTGATTTTCTTTCTAACATGTACATGGCATTAATAACAAACAAAAGTGGCTCAAACTCAATGCTTCATCACAAAATTCACATTAATGCATTACAACCAAGGAATGGCTCAAAGTGGGTGAACAATGGAAAATGTCATGTTATGGGCTTGTGTTTGGGAAAATGGGGTGATGAAATGAATGCCTAAATCATTTTCATGCATGAATGTAATTTTAGCTTTGACAAAGAGTAGAGACAAGTTCTAGAAATTGAATGATCAAGCAAGTATACACTCATGAAATGAAAAATAGGCCCAAAAATCTCACAACAAGGTTAATCTCAATTGCCAATTGAACATCCAATTGCAAGGCCAATTAACACAATGCATATGCTTGAAAATAACTCATCACTAGCTCTTGAAAATTGAAAGGCTAAGCTGCATAATTCTTTGATTCTTCCCATTACTCATGAAGCTCATTGGTCAAAAGGTTAAGGTCCATTCTTACTCCATGGTTTTCAAAAATTGTTGACACACTAGGTTTTCACAAAACAAGTTTTAAAAATGGATAGAAAATGCAACTAGGTCCTTCATTGTAATGAATGCGACCCTCCATCACAATGAAAGACTAAGGAGCAAAATTTACCTTGGTTTTGAAAAATATTTTGACAAAAATTTCCTCTAATGTGGCATAACATCATAACATGATAAAATCAATAGATCAAGCAGTAAGACTACCTAGTTCTCTCCCCCACACTTGAAATTTACATTGTCCTCAATGTTGAAAATTACCAAACTACCAATTGACTTATCCCTAGTGAAGAGGAAAGTTGTGAAGTCCAATCGTAAGATTGGGGCACAACACGTCCCTACACATAAGGGGAGAGAAGAAGAGACAAGTGCAATCAACAGTAGGCATGTTTGAAAAATGCAAATCATAGGGAAAATGCATATCACAAGTGAAGATGACAAAAAGTTTCAATGGCCTAGGGTGTTTTATTGAATGAACAAAAAGTCCTAATTCCTACTTTCTACTAAGATGCTCCCTCCCCCACACTTGTTCAATGCAATGACAGTAAAATATCAACCAGCCAGTCCAGAATGCATGAAAGTAAACAAGATAAGGAGAAGAAGCAACCTAGCCTCAAGGAGGCTTTGCAACCAGTCCATGGTAGAGCTTGAGGAGATGCCCATTTGACACAAATTCTTTCCCGGTCTCCTCTTCAATGAGCTCCACCATCCCATACTTGTTGACCTTTGTTACTTTGTATGGCCCGAACCAATTTGATGTGAGCTTCCCATGACCATGACAGAAGCGGGCTTGGTACATAAGAACTTGGTCTCCAACTTTGAAGCTGCGGTTAAAGATCTTGCCATCATGGATCAACTTGGTCTTTTCCTTGTAGAGCCTTGAGCTCTCATATGCCTGAAGGCGCAGTTCATCAAGCTCTTGCAATTGAAGGCATCTTTCATTTCCGGCGGCATCCAACTCCATATTGCATAATTTGACGGCCCAATAGGACTTATGCTCCAACTCAACCGGCAAATGACAAGCTTTACCAAAAACCAACCGGTATGGAGACATGCCTAAGGGTGTCTTGAATGCGGTCCGGTATGCCCATAATGCATTGTCAAGTCAATTACTCTAATCTTTTCTTGATGGCTTCACAATTTTCTCAAGAATGTGTTTTATATCCCTATTGGACACCTCTGCTTGGCCATTTGTTTGGGGATGGTATGGGCTAGACACTCTGTGGGACACCCCATACTTAGCAAGCAAGTTATCAAGAAGCTTGTTGCAAAAGTGGGTTCCTCGATCACTTATGAGACCTCTTGGTACTCCAAATCTACTAAAGATGTTAGACTTGAGAAACTTGGAGACCGTGGGTGCACCGTCTTTTCGGGTCGGGATTGCTTCTACCCACCTAGAGACATAGTCTACAGCAAGTAGGATATAAGTGAAACAGGAAGAAGGTGGGAAAGGTCCCATAAAGTCTATCCCCCAAATATCAAAAATCTCACAAACTAGGATGGGTCGTTGGGGCATCTCATGTCTTTTTGTCACACTCCCCCCAAATTTTGGCACTTATCACAGGATTTACAAAAGGAATAGGCATCTTTGAAAAGTATAGGCCAATAAAAACCAGCGTCTAAGACCCTCCTAGCGGTTTTCCTAGAACTATAGTGACCAGCACAAACCATCGAGTGGCAAGTAGAAAGGATGTCTAGGGACTCGGATTCCGGTATGCATCTCCGGATTACTTGATCATTGCACAGTCTCCATAGGTGTGGTTCATCCCAAACGTAGTGTTGGGCCTCTCTCTTTAATTTTTGCACCTGAAAAGGAGACATGTCATCCGGGGTGAGGGCACAAACAAGATAATTAACTAAACAAGCATACCAAGGCACCTCAACATCAACCGCACACAAAGAAGAATCCGGAAAATTATCACAAGTTAAGTCAGAAAGATCTACTCCCCTAGTGTTTTCTGGGAGTCTACTCAAGTGGTCGGCTACCAAGTTGGCATTGCCGGCGCGATCCTTGATGTGCAAATCAAACTCTTGTAGCAAAAGTATCCACTGAAGAAGTCTCGGCTTGGAGTGTGGCTTTGTGAATAGAAACTTTATAGCTACATGGTCAGTATAAATGACAACCACAGAATGTAGCAAGTATTTTCTAAACTTATCCAATGCAAAGACTATGGCAAAAAGTTTTTTTTTCAATGGTGGTATAATTCCTTTGTGCACAGTCCAAAGTCTTAGATGCATATGCTATAACATGTGGTGCCTTGTTGCTCCTTTGGCCTAGCATGGCGCCAACCACATAGTTGGAAGCATCACATGCTAGTTCAAAGGGCAATGACCAATCGGGAGCAAGAAGAATATGAGGCTCCAAAAGAGTTTTCTTTAATGTTTCAAAAGCCATTTTGCACTCATCATCAAAAACAAACTCGACATCTTTTTGCAGCAAATGAGAAAGGGGCAATGCAATTTGGGAAAAGCCCTTGATGAAACGTCGGTAAAAGCCTACATGTCCTAAGAAAGAGCGGAGCTCTTCGATACAAGTGGGATAAGGCAAGGACGCAATCACCTCGGTCTTAGCTTTATCGACCTCAATGCCTCGGCTAGAGACTAGGTGGCCTAGAACTATGCCATGTGTAACCATGAAGTGACATTTTTCATAATTAAGGACTAAATTCTTTTCGACACACCTAGCTAGCACTCTCTCTAGACTAAGCAAGCAAACATCAAAAGAATCACCAAAAACAGTGAAGTCATCCATGAAAACTTCCAAGCAATCATCAAGCATATCAGAAAAGATGCTCATCATGCAACGTTGGAAGGTGCCCGGCGCATTGCATAACCCAAAGGGCATGCACCTATAGGCAAAAGTACCGAATGGACAAGTGAAAGTGGTCTTTTCCTGGTCCTCGGGTGCTATAGGAATTTGAAAGTACCCCGAATAACCATCTAAAAAACAGTAATGCCTTCTTCCCGCAAGCCGTTCTAACATTTGATCAATAAATGGAAGCGGGAAGTGGTCTTTTCGGGTGGCATCATTCAACTTCCTATAGTCAATACACACACGACAGCTATTTTGCACCCTTGTTGGAATAAGTTCATTGTTTTCATTTTTCAAAACAGTGATTCTGGACTTCTTAGGCACCACTTGGACTGGCGAAACCCACTCACTATCCGAGATCGGATATATGATGCCGGCTCTTAGGAGTTTTGTGACCTCCTTTTTGACCACATCCAAAATGAGGGGTTTAAGCCGCCTTTGAGGTTGCCTAAGAGGCCTAGAATCCTCTTTAAGTAAAATCCGATGGGTGCAAATAGCGGGGTTCATACCCGAAATATCAGCCAATGTCCAGCCCAAAGCCTTGTTATATTTTTTCAAAACATCAAGCAATTTGACCTCCTCAATTGCACTCAAGGTATTAGAAATAATAACCGGCTAATTTGTCATTGGGGGCAAGAAAAGCATATTTTAAATTGCTTAGAAAAGGCTTTAAGTCCAAAATGGGTGGTTCCAAAATAGAGGGAACAAGAGTAGGAAGAGTTAAAGTATAAGAAGAACTCCCCTTTGTAGACCCAATTTGAAGAGGTGGACTAGGTTCAATAGACTCTATCACTTGTGCATTAGTCTTCCCAAGAGCCGAATCAACACTTGGTTGATCTATCGCAGCGACTTGCCTTGGGGAAATGTCATCCACAACACCTACATCACAACTTGTAACAAGATCATTCAAAAATTAAAGTGTGTGGGAAGAAATCCTGGGTCTAGGATTGAAATCAATGGAAGAGGGTTTATAAGGTGGCCCTTTTACCACATGGTGATCCGGTCCAAAGAAGGTCAAGTGTGAAGTGGCTTTGGTTGGGGTAAGGGCTATACCCTTTGAGCTCAAATCGGCCAACTCTTGGCTTCCAACCTCAAATTCACATTCTTCAACTAACTTATGACCTGAAACATTAAGAAAACCACCATCCTCCAAAGAAATGTCATCACTCATCAAGGAAATGTTAGTGGAGCTCATATCCAGATAAGCATTATCATTATCAATCAAAGAAAAATCCAAAGGGACAGAAAGTAGAAAATCAACTACAAGTGAGTCAAGGTCATACACGTCATCACCTAAGGAAGAAAAAGAATGAACAGAGGGAAGGGAAGAAAAATAAGAGTCATAAGCTTCAAGATCAGATGTGTAATCATATGAATGCAAGCTTAATTCATGCTCCTCAATTGCATCTTCCACAGTAATGTCAATCACACTCACATCTAGAAGAGAATAGTCCTCATGGGGATGTCGCATTGCTTCATACATGTTAAAGCTAATCTTATGTTCTCCCACCTCCATTGTTATCAAACCATTTTTCATATCAATTACCGATCCGGCGGTCCGCATGAAAGGTCTACCAAGAATGATAGTCGATTCACATGGCTCGCTAGCGGTGTCAAGAACATAGAAATCAGCGGGAAAAACTAAGTCTTTAACCTTAACAAGTATATCCTCAATAATGCCTTGTGGATATCGAAGTGTGCGATCGGCCAATTGTAAAATCACACTTGTCTTTTTCAAACCGGTAATGCCTAAAGAAGTGAAAATCGCACTAGCCATCACGTTAATCGCCGCTCCTAAATCCAACATTGCATTAGTCACCGTCAAGTTCCCTATCGTGCAAGGGATCATAAATGATCCAGGGTCTTTGCACTTGACCGGCAACTGAGGCTTGAACAAAGTCGACACACTGGGATTCAATTGAATCCTCTCATTTGGTTTAAACTTCCTTTTATTGGTGCACAATTCTTTCAAGAATTTACAATAACTAGGCATAGATTTCACAAGTTGAAAGAAAGACACATTCACATGCAATTTGCTAAAAAGTTAAAGCATTTCATTTTCAACAACCTCATCATGTTTCTTTTTGCTTCTAAAGTAAGCTTGAGGAAAAGGGAGTTGAGAGATAGTTACCTCCTTGGCCGGAGGTTTGGCCAAGGTGTCTTGTGTGCTACACTCTCCTTTCTCATTTATGCTCAACTGCTTTGTGTGCTTTCTCTTCTCTTGAGGTTGTGCCTTAGGATCCTCCACCACTTTCTCTTTTTGAGTAAATGCTCTCCTTTCTTGAAGTTCTCTCTCCTTAGAACTTTCGGATTGCACAAACTTCATTGGGCTCAATGGTGGGCTCCATGTAATGGCATTCAAGGACTTAGGGTTGATGACCGTGTTGGATGGAGTTGGGCCACTTGTCTTGGCTTGAAGCTCATTGAAAGAGTTGGAGAGCTTCATAACATAGTCCTCCAAATTGGCACTCTTAGTCTCCCATTGGCTCATACGGTTGTCCACCTTCTCAAATCTCGACTCCATACATTGTTTCGTTTCACTTGCCTTAGAGTCAATGAAACCTTCTACATGGCGGAATCCCATAGTGATAGACTTGTTCAACTCTTCAAAGTCATTAGTGGGTCTCTCTCTTCTCACGGGAGCTAGTGCTTAGGAAGACTCCCCTTGGAATTGTCTAGGAGGATTTCCATCTTGGCGCCAACTAAACTTAGGATTTTGTCTCCACCCCTCATTGTAAGTATTGGAATAGGGGTCCCATCTTGGATTGTTCCCTTGCCTTTGTTGGAACATTGCATTACATTCTTCCGGCTTTGAGGGGCAATTGCTTGAGAGGTACATAGGAGATGCACAATGATCACAAGAGGGAGCCACCAACTCATTTCCTATTGGACTTTGTGGGGAAGGTGGGCCAGAGATCTTGTCCAATCTAGAATGGATCGCTTTGAATGCAGCTTCAAACCTCTCCAATTAAGGAATGTGAAGAGAGGTAGATTCAACCCTTTGAAGATTGCGGATTGACCTTCTTGAACCATGTTTCTCCTTAGCTGATGCAAGCTTTCGAACTAAAGGCCATGCTTCTTCCGGTGTATAGTCAATGAAGGATCCACCGGCAGCCGCATCCAACTTGTCTTGGTCTCTTTCTATCAACCCATCATAAAAAGTGTGGGCTAACTGCTCATCCGGAATCTGATGATGTGGACACCTCTTCAATAGGTCTTGGAACCTTGTCCAATAATCAAAGAGAGACTCATCCGGCTCTTGCATGATGGAGTTGATCTCTTTTCTCCTTGCTGATGTTCTTGTGGCGGGTAAAACTTCGCCAGAAAAGCTTGTTTCAAGTTTCCCCAAGAGGCTAGGGCTTCTGGATTGAGAGTGGGTAAGCTCATATACCATTGCTTCGCTTTGCCTTCCAGAGTGAGGTGAAACACTCTCCACATAACATCCTCCACTTCTGCTCTCGCTGGTTTCATGGTGTTGCAATGTATGAAAATTTCATCCAAGTGGTCATGTGGTTCATCTTCCTGCAAACCATAAAATTTAGGTAAGGATTGTATCAATAAACCTTTAATTTCATAGTCAGCATTAATGGTGGGAAATGCATTCATGAATGGGTTGTGGTCAATGTTGGTTGTGGTGGCATCCCTAATGGTTCTTCTTTTAGGTTGCTCGCCATCATTAAACACTTGTCCTCCCCCATTACCACCTAGATTCAGCTCTACTTGGACTTCAGGAATATGGTGATCCCCCTCCATTTCTCTAGTATCACTATTGGTTTCTGGATCACTATCAATGCTTGACTCACAAGAAGATGGGTGTTCAACTGTCAAGGATGTAACTGAGGTTCCCTCTTTCTGTTTCTTTCTCAATCTAGTAAGGTGTCTCTCAATTTCTGGGTATTCAAGGTAAAGTTCTTGGTCTCTAGTGTTCCCTCGAGTCATAGACAAGGCACAGACAACAAGTGTAGACTAAGGTTCAGACAAAATTGCACTTGCACGAATTCAAGGAAAAATGGATGAATGATGATGCAAGTGAGTGTGGTATGAAGTGTATATGAAATGTGTATGATATGTATGAAGTGTAATAGTATGTGTGTTGAGTGTGTGGTATGTACGCAAGTATGGAGGTATGGTAAGTCAAGTAATTACAATTCAAATAAGGACAAAGAGTCAGCAATATTTTTGGTATTTTCAAGGAAAATTGGATGTAAAACAAAACAAGAAAATGTAAACTAACCTAAGGATGCAAATGACCTAAACCTAATCCTAATGACTCCTACCCCTAGTCAATAGTTTCAATTGACACTTAGCTAACCTAGGGAGTCAAAAATGACTCCCCGGCAACGGTGCCATTTATTTAACCTTTGCCTAAATGCGCCTTGGGGGTTAAGATCAAAATAATTACCAAGGATTGTGTAAAGTGGCACAATCCCGGATCGTTTCACTTGAGGAGTCTTTCTAAACTACCTAACTTAACTAAATGCAATTAAAACAATAAGAGATATGGGGGTTTTGGTTTGAAATTTCATTTAATAAAACTATTGACAAAAGCAGTTACTTGTTTTTGGTATTTTAGATTAGTGAGTGAAAAGAGTTTGGATTAAGGGAAATTGATAAAATGGGCTTTGATAGTGCTATGGTGGCTCTCACGCTTCGTTAAATTGATATTGGGAGTTAAATATTCACCAAGTATAATTGAAAAATCCCCAAGCAACTACTAGGGGTCCACTAGCCCTAATTAATAACTAATCAAGGAACCACTTTCATAGTTATCACTTAGGGTTAGTGTTAAGCTCTACTTGGTGTGTTGGAACTTGAGTTTTGAAAAGCGATTCCTCTCCAGAATGTGCAACCTCAGCATTCAATTGGACAAATTAAGCTACACAATCTAGCAACCACTAAAAATCATATAGCATCACAAATCCAATAGGGAATTTCAACATAAATATCATTCAATTAACATAACTCAATATCCAACACAAATATCCCAATTCATAGACAATGAGAAAGGAAAGTCATGTCTCCAATCCAAATATACAAGAGAAATGTAACCACAAAACTCAATACATAAGAAAAAGAGAATGAGAAAACATATAACTCCCCTATTTTGCCTATTGAAGCTAAAGCCACCTTCACACCACCAAAGCACCTTGAAATTAGCCTCCCATGTCTTCAAATTTGAGCCCAATGTGATCCATTATAGCATCCTCCATGAGTGGGGAAGAATGGAGAAGAAGTATGGTGGAAATGCAAGGTGGAAGGATGAAGAATAAGAAAATAAGCAAGAATGGAGATGAGATTGAGTGGGAAGATGAAGATTTGAGTGAGGAATGAAGAAATGAAAGGAAACCGTAGGAAAGCATATGATTTTTGAGCAGAGAAGGCTTAGAAATGAAAGTAGGGGCATTGGGTGCTATTTATACTCCCTCAAAAAGCCCTAAAAATGAGCTGCAGAAATGCTAATACGGGCCCTCCCCGTGGGAGGCCATGGCGAGGGGCAAAGCGGGTGCTGAAATTTGAGGGCCCTCACTGTGGGGCTCACCGTAGGCACCCACGGTGAGGTTCAGAAAGCTACCAGATTTTAGCTGCCTCACCATGGCTTCACCGTGGCCTTGTTACGGTGGGGTACAGGGGCTTTGGTTCTTCCCACTGCTGCCTTCTTTTGCTCAGCCCGTTCATTCTTCTCCACAACTTGGCTCTTCCATTGGGTCTGTTTCTTCTATAATCTACACATAAAAACAAGCTAGAGGTAGCATCAAATGTTCTTGAAGATTTTTAAATCAATAAAGCATGCTAATTATGCCCAAATTGCCCTTAGTTAGTATAAATTCCAACAAATTATGCCAAAGTCAGAATTCACACTAATAAGGTACAATTACCTCATGAACATGCAATAAGCCAATGATTTTATCAATGAAAAGTGCATAAAAATATGGTGCAAGCAGTGCTTCATTAAAGACTTCTCTAAAATAGCCTTACCTCTCTCTAAACTGTTATAATGTAGAGTTTGTGTTTGATAATGATTTTGTGCTTGCATTTGATACTTTGAGAAATAAGCTACTTGAATCACATATACTTGTTGCTCTAGATTGCTCACTGCCCTTTGAGTTAGCATGTGTTGCATCCAACCTTGCAATTGGTGCCATGCTATGTCAAAGTAGTAATAAACGGCCTCATGTGATTGCATATGCATCTAAAACTTTGAATACTACACAAAAAATTATATTACCACTAAATATTCCATTGGTTTTGCTTTCATAAGTTTATGCCGTATCTATTGCATTCTTCTGTTGTGGTTTATACTGATCATGCAGCTTTGAAGTTCCTCTTTACCTATCCACATTCTAAGCTGAGATTGCTCCATCAGGCATAACTATTGTAGGAATTTGGCATTTAGATCAAAGATAGAGCTGGTGGTGCCAACCTTGTAGCAGATCATTTGAGCCACCTTCAAGAAAACACAAGGGGAGTTAATTGTTTTGAATTGATTTGTGATGACTTTCCTGATTCCACTCTTTATGCTATTTCTATTGATACACCTTAGTTTGATTCTATCATTAATTATTTGGTGTGCGGACTCACTCCCAGTGATATGTCTTCTTTTTAGGTCCAAAAGCTGAGACAAGAGTCCCATCACTACATATGGGAAGATCCTATCCTTTGGAGGATTTATCGAGACCAAGTGATTAGGAGATGTGTCCCCAATGATGAATTTGTTGCAATTCTCACTTCTTGCCATTTGGTTGTATGTGGAGGGTATTATAGCTCACAGAAAACCACTAGAAAAATTTTAGAGTATGGTTTTTATTGGCCTACTATTTTTAAAGATGCTTATGATTTTGTTAGGTCATGAGGTGTGAGTAAGAGAGATGAATTACCTCAAAAATATATTCTATTTTGTGAGCCATTTGATGTATTGAGTATAGATTTTATGGGTCCATTTTTTGCCTTCTTGTGGTTTTACATATATTATTTTAGCTATTGACTACCTTTCTAGGTGGGTTAAGGCTATTCCTACCAAGACTAATGATGCTTCAACTATGTCTAAATTTTTAAAAACTAACATTTTCAGTAGGTTCACAGTTCCTAAGGCTTTGATTAGTGATAAAGGCTCCCACTTCTGCAACAAGCTTCTTAATAGCTTGCTTACTAAATATGGGATTGCCCACTGAGTCTCTAGCCCCTACCACCCACAAACAAATGGGCAAGCTGAAGTGTCAAAACGTGAGGTAAAGAAGATACTTGAAAAGATCGTGAAGTCGAGCAGGACTGATTGGAGTCAGCAACTTGATGAGGAGCTTATGCCTATCACACTGCCACTACTACAAAAAACAGTATATACGTCCCCATTTTACGTCTCTTTTTTGAATATGAGATGTAAAAAACAGGCAGTGGCAAAATTGTAAATATGTGAAAAAGTTTTAACGTCTCTTTTTTTATTATGAGACGTGGATTCTCGAAAAAAAAAGCGGTAAATACGAAATAAGGTGAAAATAAGGCGGGAAAAACTTTCCACGTCTCAAATTTTGTGAGACGTGAAAAACTTGGGGCTTATTACTTTCCACGTCTCATAAGTTATATGAGACGTGGATTGTTAAAAAAAATTCCTGATTCTACCACGTCTCATATGTTATATGAGACATGAATTGTTAAAAAAATAAGAAATTCCTGATTTTTTACGTCTCATATAACTTATGAGAAGTGAAAAATCAGAAACCACGTCTCATAAGTTATATGAGACGTGGATTGTTTAAAATAAAAAAAATAGTCATCTTGCTCAATCAGCTTCAAACCAAATACCCCCCTCCCCCACACAAACAATTCGTCAACAATCCCTCTCTGCCTCTTTGCCTCAAACAATCCCTCTCTCGCGGACGCCTCGGTGAACCACGGCGAAGGAGGACGGTTTCATGGCGGCGAGCAAATCGAGCGAGGGAGGTCGGAGTATAAAACCTAGGTGAGCTCTTTTCTCCATTTTCTCCCTTTTTTGGTCTGATTCGAGCGAGGGAGGGGGGAGTCAAATCGGTTTTTATAGTTCCTAAACTCATAAAACTGATGCTTAGGCTTTGATTTAAAGGTTTTGGGGGAAGATTTTCAGTAGTGGCTTCGATTCTTGCCCTCTTTGTTGATTTCAGCTGGTTGGTGAGCGAGAGGAAGATGAAGGGGTTTCTCAGGTGAGGAGGATTAGGAGGCAGTCGATTTAAAGGTTTTGGGGGAAGATTCTGTTTCTGCTGGCGTCAATGGTGATTCGGAGTCCCTTTCGACCTGATTGGTATGTTCGTTTACATTACTTTTAGTCACGTCTAAGCCTTAATCCCTGGGTATTCCCATAATTCTTGGTATCTTTCTTCCGTTTCGCCTGAGACCCTTGGTGAGAACACCTTCTCTCGTCAGCTCAAGCGATTCAATGTTAGCAAGGAATGTCCTGTCTTTGATGGGTTATTCGATATTTGTCAGGCCTCTGCTGGTGGCTCTATTGGTGTTGCTGTTAAGTTGAACCGTGGTGATGCTGATATTGCCATAATTTGGCTGGTGGTCTTCACCATGCTAAGAAGTCTGAGGCTTATGGGTTTTGTTATGTCCTTGGCATTCTTGAGCTGCTCAAGGTTCACAGGGTAAATTCTATTTCTTTTATTCCCTTGGTCTATGATCCTTATGTTAATGTTTGATCGTCTGTTGATTTGGACACTTATTGCTGTGTGAAAAACTCTAGGCTTAGTTTGCTGCGTGTTTCTGGGTTTTTTGTCCTGGGTTGCTATTGCAGAATATGTCAAATTTTCCATTTCAATTACATGCCAATGAATTTAGAACCTGTTTGGTGATGCATGATACATGGATAATTTAACTTAGAAGTGCATTGGAATATATTTATATTCTGTTGTGATTTAACTAAGTTATGAGCATTTGGAAAATTATTAAGTCAAGAGACCCATATACCAAGTGTGACCAATATATCAGCCCAAGAAGATGTCATTGGATATGGCAGGTTCTTTACCGGGTAGAGTCAGTTGCTGTATGAGTGCTGCTGCTCTTTACCTTCTCGGGAGAAGCAATGGCAGGTAAGTAAATTGTTGTCGACATTCACTTGTCAATGTTAAGCCATGAATTATGACTAGTATGTGCAGTCTATATTTGCGTGACTTTCGTTGAGGCATTCTCTAACATGGGAAGCTATTTTTGTGGTACAGAGATGCCGAAATTCTTAAATCCATTACCCGTGTCAATCAGTTAAAAGAATTTGGTATGTGTCTTTTCCAGAATCTGATATGAACGTTCTGGTGAGATTTTTAATCATTTTATGCTTCCAGAAAGCGGTAAGAGTATGCTTATGGAATTTTTAAATTGTATATGCGTGGTATAAGTCTCTGTTCCTCAAGATGCATAAAGCAGGTTTGTATTGGTAGTGCTCGTAGATGTGCTTAGTGTTGCTTACAACGCTACTGATTCAGCATAATCATCTGTTAGGGTCGCAATTTTCTAATCAGTGGCATTGTTTCAACTACTGTTGTTTTCTATTTACTTGAAAAAAACCATATTAATACAGGTTGCTAAAAATTACACATATTGTTTCACCCGGATAATGATCCCACTATCACTTTCCATTTAGCATCACTGCACACCAATTGTACAGACCACGCAGTTCTGTCTCTTAATTTAGTACAAATCAACATGATGGCATTTTCTAAAGTTTGATTTGTTTTTTTAGTTCTAGCTTCTAATGTCTAAATTTTTGGTGGCAATGTAGCATCAGACCTAATGATAGCTTCCTGGCCCTAAGAATGACCTTATTTCAATGCTTAATGACTCTTGGTTGTGCTTAAAAATGCAGTCATTTTTATCATATTTTGTATTTTTTTCACTTTGCAGCCCAACTATTAGATGCTGAAATATTACCTCTGGTTGTTGAATTTCGGGAAGAGTTGGCTCTTAAACCCCAGCTAGCTGTGAATTCAGTGGTTTGAGGTGTGTAATAGTTGATGAAACAGTAGATGAGCCATATTATTCTATAGAGTCTGAATAGTTTTTCTTTGAAAATATTTCATATTTTGTTTCAGTCCTTGTCAATTGATACTTATCATGGTTGTGCTTTTTTCTGTAGACAGAGCAACATTTTCTTAAACATAACGATGCTGGTTCTATTGGCTTTTGCTTATTGGTTTGGTTTCTGGGGTATTGGATTTACTGTGCATTTTTAATGGAGGTTACAATTTGGTTGGACGGTAGTATAGTATCTCGTAAAATCCACTGAGTTTTGTCTGAGACTTTAAGAAAGGGTAAATAAATCCATGCCAAAGGAGTAAGCTTAAATTAAACGAATAATTACTTCCTAACGGCTGTTATAGTTATTGTTATTTTTTATTTGGTGCTGTTTTTTTCGGGAAGCCATGTGTGCTTTATACTTTACCAAGAAAACGTGCTCATTATTTTCATGAAACTAACTTTGCCAAAAGAAGTACTAAAGAATGAAAAGAGGTAATCCTTTGTAGCTATTTGCAAGCAATGGGCCATAGGCATGGATTTAGCCTAATTCTAATTCACCTGCACTTATAGCATAACAATATTGTTGTGTTTTTAGCGTTTGACTTACCTTCTTTCTTGCCTATTAATCATTAATAACATTTCTTATGAAGATGTATAAATTTTCGTGGTCTTAGTAGTGAATGTGCCATGTTTTCTCTGACAGGGTATCTCATATTTATACTGCTAATTGCTCTTATTGGGTGTGTTATGCACATTACACCATAGGAACGACTGTAGCTAAAAAGAAAGCTTCAAATTGTTATGATCTTGTAATATTTGAGTATTCCTTACTACCTTTACAGTTCAACAATATGTTATGTTTGTAAATATTTTAACAGGGCATAGAAACAGAGTTCTTCACTGAGTATGGAGAGGGAAGTAGATATCAGGTCCAAGAAGTTATTGGAAAAGGAAGTTATGGTGTCGTAGGTTCTACGATTGATATGCTCTTTTTATGGATGTCTTTACTGAGTCTGCTTGTGGCTTAAGTGTTAACGTTAGGGAGTATGAGAATATTTTCTGTTAAGATTTATAATTTTTATGGTCAGTTTTACTTTCTTTCTTTCTTTCTTTCTTTTTTTTTTTTTTTTTTTGCTAACCATCCCATATTTTAGGATCAAAGTTGTATTATAACATTTTTGTAATATTAGTTTAGATATAAATAATAAAATTGGTTTATTTTTTCATTTTAAGTGTTGTATTTATATTATTCTGATAAAATTATTGGGTTTTTTTTGGATTTGGATTAATCATCCTAATTAAAAAAATATTTTTTTAAAAAAAAAATACTTTCCACGTCTCTTATTTGAAAAAGAGACGTGGAAAGTAGCACTTTCCACATCTCTTTTTTATTGTGAGACGTGGAAAGTGTCCAGTTCAACACTTTCCACGTCTCTTTTTCAGAAATGAGACGTGGAAAGTGGAAACTTTTCCACGTCTCATATTAAAAAAGAGACGTGGAAAGTCCCGACTTTCCACGTCTCCTCAATCCATGTCCCAGCAAAAAGAGACGTGAAAAGTGTTTTTTCTAGTAGTGTGCATTCAAGACACCCATAGGAATGTCTCTTTACTAGTTGGTGTTTGGTAAGGGTCGCCACCTTCTGGTAGAGGTAGAGCATAAGTTCATTGGGTGGTAACATTGACAATATGGAGATGGATGCAGCTGGTAAGGAGAGAGCTCTTCATATTCAAGAGCTTGATGAGTTGTGACTCAATGCCCATGAGAGCTCAAGAATCTATAAACCTAAGACAAAACTGCTTCATGATCGAAATCTGGTTAATAAAAGCTTCTAAGTTGGTGACTTAGTTCTCATGTATCAAGCTCGCTCTAGCCATGAATGTGGTAAGCTGAAATCAAATTGGTTTGAGTTGTATCATGTGACTAAGGGGAACCCATATACTTGGTGTGTTGGAACTTGAGTTTTGAAAATTGATTCCTCTCCAGAATGTGCAACCTCAACATTCAATTGGATAAATTAAGCTACACAATCTAGCAACCACTAAAAATCATATAGCATCACAAATCCAGTAGAAAATTTGAACATAAATATCATTCAATTAACAGAACTCAACATCCAACAAAAATATTCCAATTCATAGACAATGAGAAAGGAAAATCATGTCTCCAATCCAAATATTCAAAGAGAAATGCAACTACAAGACTCAATACATAAGGAAAATAGCATGAGAAAACAAATAACTCCCCTATTTTGCCCATTAAAGCTAGAGCCACCTTCACACCACCAAATCACCTTGAACCTAGCCTCTCATGTCTTTAAATTACTGCCAAAGATAGCCCATGACTACAGCCTCCATGAATGAAGAAGGTAGAGGAAGAAGTATGGTGAAAATAGAAGAGGGAAAGGAAAAGAACAAGAAAAACCAACAAGAATGGGGTGAAATAGAATGATGAAATGAATGTTTGGAGAGGAAATGGAAGGGGAATGAAGGAAACCCTAGGAGAACTTGGAGTTTTCAGACTTAGGAGGCTTAGAGAAATGATTTTCGGGGGTTTGGACATATTTATAACCCCCCGGAGACCCTAAAATTTATCATAGCGTAGTGTTGATTCAGGCCGCTCGCCATGGCAAGGCCATGGTGAGCAGACATGCATTCTGGAACTTCGGAGTTGTGAGCTCGCAGTGGGCTCGCCGCGGCGAGCAGACGTGCTTTTTGCCCTCCTTTTCAGCTCCTTCTTGTGCTTCATCCAGCATTCTTTTCTATAATTTGGCTCTTCAATTTGGGTGTGTTCCTTCCATGATCTACGCATAAAATGGCCTTAAGGTAGCATCAAAATGTTCTTGAAAATGGGTTAAAAAATAAATCATGCTAATTATGCTCAAATTGCCCTTTGACTAGAGTAGATTCCAACAAAGTGTGCAAAAGTAAGAAATTATCCTAATTAGTTGCAATTACCCCAAGAACATGCAAAAATCCAATGATTTTATCAATGAAAAGTGTATAAAAATATGGTGCAATCAACTTTAGATAGATTTTGCAATGATTTTGTCTTTTGCTTTTCAAGATTCAAGAGTTGGATATTAGATATGTTTAAGGCATATATTGTGAAAATTGTCTTGTTAATTGATCATTGAATGGTGATATGTGAGCCTTACCTTGCCATGAGGTTATTTTTGGCCTAACTTCAACTTCCTTAATTTGAGTGCATGCTTGTTTTGAATATGTCAATTTCTCGAACTTGTCTCAATTCTTGATGAAACTGCTTTAGCCATATGTGTTGAACATGATGGAGGCATTCATCTCATAATTCCATATGTCCTAACTACATCCATATACACATTCCTCACACCTTCGTTTGATGTCTTGTATGAGTAGGGTGATTGTGCATGATTATTATATGATTTTAACCACTGATAATGGGAAATTAGCATTTGAATTAGGAGAATCCTATGGGAATTAGGTACAAATACATGTATGGTCCATACTTAAGGAGTTAATTTCATTTTGATGGTAATTTGAGTATATTAGGCTTTTAACACATGTATTTCATGATCATGGACTTAAAATACCTCACATGTACCTTAATTTCCCGTTATAGGTGCAAAGGATAAGGCCCTGAATAAAGAAAATGTGAGAAAAACAAAGAAGAAAGAAAGTATCCTCGCCATGGCTTACCACGGCGAGGCCCATGGCAAGAGACAAAGAAGGAACCAGAATTAAGTAGCCTCACCATGGCTCGCCACGACTAGGGCCACGGTGAGGGCACGAATCTGAGACTGATTAGGAAGCTGTTGTTTTCAATTTATTTCCAAATTTTAGAAATTAGGTCCTCTTCCATTGTTTTCTAATCAATAAATCCGACCTCTCCAAGTAATTTAGAGCCTATTATGAAGGTTTTTGGGTTGCCTCTTTTGATTATTAAATAGATACTCGAATTTCCTTTCTCTACACACACCATACACCATTCACTCACTCCCATTCTTTCCATTCTCTTGCCCTCAGCCTCTCTACACGAAATCCACTCTCCCATCCATCCATCTACACAAATTCCACTCCTTCCACAACAATTTCCATGGCTTCCATATCCAAATTTCAATTGATCATGTTTAAGAGCATGAGCAGCTAAACTTCATGTGGGGATCTTGATGGAGGAAAGCAACCGAAGCTTCAATGTTCTTAAAGGAGGGTCATTTAGTTTCTTTTGTCTAAGTCTAATTATGTATTGCAATTCCTTGTGTTTTGTCATATGTATTTGGTCTTGAAACAAGTGTGCTTTAATGTTTAATCTTTTGTTCAATAGTCATGCATGTAATCAAACGATGTTCTTTTTATATGTATGAACCTAAGTGTTGTTTTCATGATATTATGCAATAGATGTGCTTCATTTATATCTCCTTTGGATTTATAGAATATGTTGAATGCATGTGCGATCATATGTGTGTTTATACACTAGGTCTAACGTTAGATGGTTTGATTTACTTCTAACGAGAGCCTCGTTGCATGTTTATCATGAGTCTTCACTACCAAGTTGGAACTTAACGATTACCTATTTTGATTAATTGAATTAGCGATGTGCCACGTTAGTTAATTAATTAGGTTAATTGGACTAAGAGCAATTGCCTTAGGTTTTTGTATTAGAACTTGGTTTGCAACTCCCATATCATCTTAGAAGCTATGAAGGTTGCCCAATCCATCAATAGACCTATATTCATCATATAGTTTTCACAACTTCATTCTAATCATTTTCCTTATAAACAAAAATCCCAAAAAGAATTACTCTAGTTTCATTAACCAAAATCACAAACTCTGACTCTTTATAGCTTTTCATGCATTTAGTTAGCTTAGGTTAGTTCATTAAGCTCCTTGAGAGATGATTCGAGAAAGCACCACTAGTGTAATTCTTAGTTAGAAATGTTTGCATTTTCACCCCAAGGCATTTAGGAAGGTGAAAAATCATAGGATAAATCTATAAGATTGCATCTATGTTTGAAATTGAAAGATTATGCAATTCTGTTGCATTTCTAAACTTGACTTAGTAATCAGGAGCAGTTCATCACCAATGTTGGCACTCACCTCAAACTGTCAAGTCTAAGAGGGTCATAAGTTAGACAAAAGGTCTCTTGATGCTTTGTTGGAGTAACTAAGTAACCAGTGTTGCATTACCAATATGTAAGGTTGCATCAAAAAGGGATCTATAACAGCTCTAGGTCAAAAAAAGATAAAAAAAAATAAAAAAAACAGAGAGAAGAGAAAAAAATTATACTTGTTGAGATGCTTGCAAGTGTTTAGTCCTTATGTATGGATGACATCATTATTCCATTTAGCCTTTACATTACCATAAACAATTAAGTCCTCTTGATTCCTTGCATGTGTACTAAACTAGTGGAGACCGACAATTATTACAAGCGTATGGTAAGTTTCCTATTGAGCAAGTAAAGGAAGATAACTCATGCTATAAGATTGTGTGAAACAGTTCCTAACCATGAGAGTGCTCACATGTTACTATTTGATTCTAAATTGCATTGTTAATTTTTCCTTTGCATACCTTGAGCATGTCTTGTTCCAACTTGGACTATTGATTAGCTAAGGCCTTTACAATTGTGAATCTATGCTTTGTCCAGGAGTACAAAGGTCTAAATGCGGGGGAATGATCGTGCTCGATTATTATATGTTTTTAACCACTAATAATGGGAAATTTGCATTTGATTTAGGAGATTATATTGGGAATTAAGTACATTTACATGTATGGTTCATGTTTGAGGAGTTAATTGCATTTTCATTATAATTTGAGCATATTAGGGCATTAACTTATGCATTTCATGATTATGGACTTGATATGCTTCACACATACCCTAATTTCTTGTTATAGGTACAAAGGAGGAGGATCGGATTAAAGAAAGTAGCAAAAAAGCAAGACTGGGCATATTCGCTATGGGCTCACCACGGCAAAGCCCCACGACGAATAAGGAAAAAAGTGGCTCACCATGGAAGCCAGATAGCGAGGAGACAGCAAAAGCTCAAGTGAGTTTGCCGTGGGCTCACCACGGTGAACGACATGGCGAGGGCACGATTCTGGGCAGTTTTAGGAAGTTGCCTATTTTGATCCAAATTTCAACTGAGTGATTGGTCCTGGCTCAGTTGTTTCCTAATCAATATTTTGGACCTCCCCAAGTAATTTAGAGTCAATTTTGAAGGTTTTATGGGTTGCCTCTTTTGCTAATTAAATACCTACCCAAATTTCCTTTCTTATGACACAATTCACCACCAATCATCCAATTTTCTCATCCTCTCTTCTGCTGCTCAAAGTCTCTCTCATCCTACCATCCATATGCATGAAATTCATCCAATCCACTATACTCTTATGGCTTCCAACTCCAAAATTTAGTCCATGTTGATCGAGAGCATGAGTGGCTAATGCACATTTGTAGGGATCTTGATGGAGAAGGCAATCAGAGCTTTGTCGTCATAATTGGGGAGTTTAATAGTCTCTTTTCCTTGTCCAATTTCATCTATGTATTCTAATTCCATGTGTTTTGATATATGTCTGTTTTTGGAGCACGCTTTTGAATTTCTATCAGTCATGCATGTAATCAAGTGATGTTTTTTTATATATGTGAACCTAGTGTTGTTTTCATGATATCATACAATAGATGAACTTCATATATATCTCCTTTGGATTGCTAAAATATATTGAATGCATGTGCGATTGTATGTGTTTAGCCACTAGATCCATCATTGGAAGGTTTGATCTACTTCCAATAAGAGCCTCTTTATGTCTTTATTATGAATCTTCACTACCAAGTTGGGAATTAACAATTGCCTATTTGATTAATTGAATGAGCAATATGCCACATTAATTAGTTACTTAAGTTTATTGGACTAAGAGCGATTGCCTTAGGTTTTTACATTAGAACTTGGATTAGGACTCCCATATCATTTTTGAATCTAGGAAGGTTGCCTAATTAATCAAGAGACCCATATTCCTCATATAGTTTTCACAAAATATTTTAATTGCTTGCTTCATAATTAAAAATCCCAAAAAGAATTTAGTCTAGTTCCCTTAATCAAAATTTCAAAATCCCCATTTTTATAGCTTTTGCATGCATTTAGTTAGCTTAAGTAGTTAGTTAATCGACTGCACATGAGACGATCCAGGAGAGTATCACTTATACAATCCTTGATTTAATTTATTTTGCATTTGCACCCCAAGGCATAATAGGAAAGGTGACAAATCACCAACCTACCTCTAAACTTCACTAAATGGCAAATTTGGCCAGAAACGAAACCCTAAGCCCCAGAACTCATCCTCTCCTTTCCTCTTTCATCTCTCATTCTCTCTACTATGATTTTCACCATTTCTTAAACCATTCTCCATTCCTATTCTATATTCCACCTCTCTTCTACCATTTGTACCACATTTTTTGGTCTACATTCATCTCTTATGTAGCACACATATTAGATTGTGAATTTGAAGCTCAAGATGATGAGTGGCTAGAGTTCTTTACAGTGTCTTGATGAATTAGAGCAACCAGAGATTCAATGGTCTTCTAGGGGAGTTGTTAGTGTTTATTTATGTCTAACTTCACTTATATGTTCAGGTTCTTGTGTTGATTTGTATGTAAGTGTGTATATTAGAATATAATGCACTATGATTTCTATTACCTGTAGTAGATTTCTTGTAGGTCATGCATGTAATTAAGAGATTTCTTTTGTGTGTATGAGCTTTACTGTTAGTTACTTGGTATTATTCAATTGATGTGGTAGAATTGACTATTTGCTTTGTTCATTGCATTTAGCACTAGACACTAGATCCATTATTGAAGGTTCAAAGTACACCTTCAAGAGGAGACTCATTATTTCTTTGTCAAGAGCTTTCACTTCCAAGTAGTTTTTAACAATTACCTAGTTAATTAATTGTGCAAGCAGTTCGCCAAATCAATTACTAATTAGGATAATTGGACTTAGGCTATTGCCTTTGGTTAATTATATAAGGTCTTGGATTTTTACTCCCATATCTTATTTGAAGCTAGGAAAGTTGCTCCATATTTATCAAGAGGCCCTATCAAGAAAGTTTTCAAAACCAATTTACTTTGCTTTCCTTAATTTCAAAACCCAAAAACAAGTATTTTGCAATTCCAAAATCAAAAAGCCCAAAAAGAATTTTCCAAATGAACAACCCTGGTTAGTTAAGGCATCAAATAATTGACTCCTCAAGTAAGACGACTCAAGGTTGTGCCACTTTACGCAATCCTTGGTTTCATTTAATTTGTATTTGACCCCAAGGAGCAATTTAGGACAAGGTCAAATCAAACTCCTTCCAAGGATTTCCTAATTTCAGACATCAATGCAAGTTACACTCTACCCTATCTACTCTCTCATCTTGGAACAAATCTCAAATAAGAAATATTCCTCAGAGGATAAAAGACTTGGGGCTAAAAATCAAATCCTTATCAGAAAGAGTTTTAATGGATCAACCCTTTCCCTGGAATAATGAGTCAAAAATCTTGAACCTCAAGCATGAACTATAATTTTTATATAATTTTGAGATGAGCTTTTGGAGTCAAAGAGCTAAAGTTAATTGTCATTTGTCAGAAAGAAACACCAAGTTCTTCATTTCTTCATCAAAAAAGCACTAGCTAGGAATTCTATTAAAAAATAAAAAAACATCAAGGATGTTGAACTTCAGACTCCCAAGAAATCTTGGATTTAGCTAACAAATACTTTATAGAATTATTCATGGGATAAGATTCAATGTCTAGCACTGAGCTCTTGGTGAAAATGTCTTTGATTCAGATTCTGACTTTGAATCTTGAAGACATTGACACTTTAATGAGGTTAATTACCCTTCAAGAAATCAAACAAGCAATTTTGGATCTGCCAAAGGATAACACCCCTGGTTCAAATGGATTACATACAGATTTTTTCCAACGACATTGGGCAATGAGTCAGAAAGATATTTACGACATTTTGATTAACTTCTGGAACTTAGAATTATTGCTCAAGTCTTTAAATAAAGACCAATATCATTTCAATCACTAAAACGAATCATCCTTTTAGCTTAAAGGATTTTAGACCAATTAGTCTAAGCAATGTCACATACAAGATCTAATTAAGGTGCTTTGAAATAGATTAAAGTCTCCTCTATCAAAGATAATAGCCCCTTAACAAAGAGCTTCTTTTAAGGAAGCCTCCTATATGATAATGTGATGTTGGCAGGAGATTACATTACTCGAATTCACTCATATGGGATGTTGGAATTTTGGGCCTAGATCCGCCCTTGATGGGCTAGATTAATTAATTGGGAAATATGAGTATTTTCCCAATTGATTTATCAATTAATTGTTTAATTAATATGATTGGTCGAATGAGAAAGTTGTGGATTGCTGACTCAGTAATTCCCAACCAATTTATTAATTAAGTGTTTAATTAATATGATTGGTCGAATGGACAAGGTTTGGATTGCTGACTCAGCCATGAGTAATTAATTGATTGATTAATTAATCAATCAATTATTCAATTATCTGATTGGTCAGATAAGAGAGGCGAGGATTGCTGACTAATCTATGAGTAGTGGTGGTGGATATTTTGTGTTCCCAAAATATCCCCAACCTTCTTCTACAAATAGAAGCCTCCCCTTCAGTTTTAAACACACCAGTCGTTGAGTTTTCCGACTCTCTCATTCTTTCTATATTCTTTCTTGTGTGGAACTCTGTTGTGTCACATGTTTGGACTTTGGTTTTTCCAGTAGTCCAAATTTTGGATGGGTTCTTCAAGAACCAATCATGGAGCTCCGAAGGTTTGACCCGGATCTAAACATGGATCCGTTTGGTATGTTGTCTTTCATCTCCCTCATTGAATTATAATTTTTCCATCATTGGCATCAGAGCCTATGTTGATCCTGAGGCTGTATTTATATGCTTTATGAGTATGCATAAATATTTTCTTCCTCTGCAAATATGCCTTGATTGTTCTAGGAATATTTATATTGTTTCTAAAGTAAGAAACTCATATATTTTCCTTATAGACTATCTCTTATATATTGTGAGTATAGGGCAATTTTTATTTCATATCTGATTTACAACATACACCTGTGTTCATGCATTTTCTTGCTTTGTGCTTGAGTTTATTCAGTTGAAATAATATGCATTGAGCTTTTCAAAAAAAGCATGCCCCTGCTTATGTAAAATAGAAAATTATTGCCCAGTGCTTTAACCGTTTTATTTCTCATATGCCCAGATCCGAAAGATTTCCTCTGATGTTTTAAAACAATCTGTGTGAATCAAAAAACATAAGAGAAACGTTTAATCTAGACAAGAATCATAAAAACATAAGAAAGTATAAGGAGAAGACACATCAAAACACCATTACGTAGTACCGTCGCGGTGTCGGAATTCGGAGAAAATGGGGTCTTTGAAATCTGAAGTTTTGGTACAAACCGAGGCATTGGATGTGTAGAACTCATCAAGACAATTCCAACAACGCCAAGAACACGTCAAACGAAGTCCGTATGAGGGAGAACCGAAGCCCAGAATTTTCGGATCTCAAGGTCGCCGCCACCGAAAAACGCGTGATTTAGAATTCAAAAACGACAGATTTTGATGCATCCAAATGGATGTGTAGATTTCGTTGCAAAGATTCCAACGACTCCAAGAACACAAAAATTGGAGCTAAAACGAGAGAGATATGGCCTCTCAAAGTTGGCAGGTCGGCATGCCCATCAAGGCTCCAACCGGGTCAAAAACAGACCAGGCTGGAGGTTGAAGAAGCTGCCACGTCAGCAGATGACATGGCAATCTAGAGGTGTGGGCTGACAGGTCAACGGTCAAACAGTTGACCAAAAAATATTAAAAAATATATTTTTTTTTCTTTTTTCTTAAATATTATATTAAGTGAATATAATATTTTAAAATTTTCCCTTAAATATTATTAAGTGAATATAATATTTCTTGTCATGTACTTGTACTTATTAACTTGGCATGCCATGGAACATACATAAAAGTTCTGTGATAAAGGATAATGAAGTGAACCCTAAACTCCTACTTGTAGCAAATAAAACTTATTAATTGTTAATAAGTCTTTCCAAACCTTCAAACACATTGAGGTGATTTGAGTGCTGACTTATGAGTCAACTTGTTGGCAATCACTGTGACAAGTGATGTAACCGATATGAGATATTCGTATCATCTCATCTATCAGGAGGTATGCTGCAACCTAGTTCAAGATGAGCGGACATTGAGTCTTATACTAACATGGTAATAAAATTACTATGAAAGCTTTAAGCACATGAGAATGTGCTTGGTGGGTTCAGATGGCTAAGAGCCTTGAGAGGGTATAAGCCTAAAACATAAAACAAATATAATAAAGTATGATTTGACATGTGAATGTTCTTTATTTGATTGAATATTGTGTTAAATTCTTTCTCAATAATTGAATTATTTATGAACATTCATGCAGTTATTTGTTTTATAATTGTGAATTATTATTTTGAATTATAACTGCTTTATTTGAGTGGGAGCTTCTGGAATGTGAAATCCAGAGGCCCTAAAAGGGGATATGTTCAAGTAAGATTATGGTCAAAAAGGTGATAACCTAACTAGCATGAGTGCGATGAGAGCCAACCTAGTTGTCTCCTGAACACAAAACTAGTAAATTTATCATCCAATTAACCTTTGTCTACCTTGAACAAATATGAATAGTATATCTGATGAAATGCATAATCGTCTATGTGATCGAGTTATGATAAACAAGTCCATCTTCACTAAGCTTATGAGACAAGCTCAATATAGATGACTACGGAATTGAATTTCGTAAGATCTTTTACATCCTCAAGGGATGAGATGTTGTGTATGTCCTACCAACTAACTTTCAACATTTAGATGTTGAAATACCCGAAGGTAACAAAGAAGCTAATGCTAGTTGATGAAGAAAGAACAATGTAGCTCGAATCGTCATGCTTTATGCCATGACTATTGACAAAAGTGTCAGTTCGAATAGTGTGATACATCTTAGGCTATAAGGATAGCCTTAAGAAACAAATATGAAGGCATTCATGCCATTAAGCTGAAAGAACTTTGTCATGTTTGGACACTCAAGTACTAAGACCTAATGCAGGAATTAGGCAACACTTGAAAGTGATGTCAAACAAGACTAGGGAACTAAGGTAGGCAAACAATGTTCTTTCTAGTCAATAGCCAGCGCATGTTACATTTAGGACTCTCTTATTGAGTGGGAGCACATGAAAGTAAGCTGAACTCACAAGGAGTAAATTTGTAACCTTCAGTAATGTGCTTTGCCACATTAAGCTTGAGAGTTAAATGCTTAAGGATACGAGATCCATTAGCTTAACATGCTTAACTAAAGAGTCAAAGGATTTGTTCCTAAAACCTACGTCTAATAAGGTGAGAAACCTTGAAGAAAAACTAAACTTGATGAAGGTTTTTTTGAGAAACGTCATATCAAGTGAGAGGCTTCAAAGTTCTTTCACATGTGCATCAAGCACTACTTTTATGGTTGAAATATATCCTATGTGGATTATAGACTTGGGTATAACGAAACATGTGAGAGGTCACATGACATCACTGATTTTAGCGGTTGCCATCTAGAAGCATACGGCTTCAAGAAGGAAGCAGCATAAGAGTACAGGTCAAGGGGATTGGAGCATACTCTTTAACTCTGTATAACAGACTACCCTGGTACCAAAAGATACACTCTATGCTCTAAACAATCCATAAAACATTGTATCAATCAACCCTTTAGTTGATCATCAATGGGATAGAATCACTTAAATCTAATATTGTCTAAAATGGTTCCTTTATCTTGGAGAAAATGACTCCACTTTGCCATATACACAAATTGATCAAGAGAAATGATAAAAAATAAGCAAAAGAGTTTTTGCTAGGCAATAAGCTCCAAAGGAAAATGTTCCTAAGTGAGAACAATCATATGGAAAGACAATAAATTAACCTTTAGGAAACCATGACAAATATCCTTTGCAATTGGGGTACTATGAATTTGTGAACCAAATGAGCAAGAGGGCAAAACACAAAGCTAGGTATTGTCTTTATCTTTGATTTCGTGTGTGATAACCATGTCTGTGAAATCTCGTACTAATAAAAGGCTTTGAAATACTTAAGACAACGCCTTCAACTAGTTGAGAATCAATCGCAGTTAAGGTCTTGAAATCTAGCAAAGGCTGAAAATACCTGTATGATTAGTTCGAAGTGCTGTGTAATTAAGAAAGGAATTGTTAAAAGACTAACAATGCCAAACACTCTTAATGGAGTTGTCAAAAGGAAGAGATAGAACTCTCCTTGACATGGTTAAGTAAGTACAAGTGAAACTTCCAACCTCATGTTGGAAGATGAGCTCACATTAATTATCTTCATAGGTAACCGAATACCCTCCAAGAAAGTCACAACGACACCTTATGGGTAATAGATATAGTATAGATTGGACTTAAATGTCCAATGACCATGAGGGACAATAGCTTTATCTGTAACTCTTCCTTTAAGTAAGGAATAATAGGGTCAATATATAAAGGGTACGAGATATCCTGAGAAGCACGTCTTTGTTAAGTGAAAATGATGACGACTAAGTGACTGAAAAAGAATCAAAGGACACAACTTTCAGAGAACTAAACTTCCTAGCAGTATGAGCATTGACCACACTGAATCTCTTTGCGAGAATGACACTAATGAGGAATAAGCGTGTATTCCCCAGCACATTAATATGAGTGGGAGGGATGAGCCATTTTTACAACAGAAGATATTACAAACAACAGGTAATAGTCATTCACAAGTCAATACCAAAAGAAGACCTCATACACTCCAACACAGGAAGAGAATCCTGTGAAATCCATCACAGAGAGGTGTAAGGGCTAACACCCCTGATAGGCCAGATGCTCTAGTCATTGTTTAAAAGAAAACAATGGTGACCCTAAAAAGTGTTTGAGAAACACTAATAGGACATGCTAAGAAAAGTGGCAAAAGGCCAAGCAAGAGGATATGGATTCCTTTGAAAATCAGCTAATAGTGGCAAATGGTTGATCTACCACCTAGCCGAAAGGCAATTGGGGACAAGTAGGATTCCCAAATACATTGGTGAAGCGATCAATTGAAAAACCTAAAGCACACTTGGTGGTAAAGGGGTACACAATAAGTGGCGTTGTGTGTTTTAACACCTAAAAGCTAATTTCGGCCATGATGACAAGCTTAGGCTTGTAATTACATCAATCGGGTGTAATGAACGTTTTCCAGTTGGGAGACTAGATGAGTAATTCAACCTGAAGCAACTTGTGGGCGACAGAGAATTAATCATCTAGGTAGTAGTGTATGAAGTTTCACAATGTGATAACTTTGTTAACTTTGAAATGATCAAAGAAGACCACTGTGCACGTTTAAGGATCTTAGGATGATTTGTGATATTGTCCTATGTCTATAACACATCATTAGCTTAAATAAGTATTAAGGAAGTTAAAACACTTAGGCATTAGTTACCCTTGAGAGAACATGGGCAAGACAAAATATATCTTGAGAGACAAGATGAATAGAGATTGAACAAGGAGAATGATGTATTTGTCACAGAGGACACACACAAGTATACTCTTTGTGCATCTTAATATGAAAGTCTATATCCCAAACATGCCCTCTTAACCAAAGTATGTGATCTATGTGAGAGCATGCACCCTGCAAAGGAATCTAATATAGAATATGAGAAAGAGTCCCATACTCAAGCACACTTGGTAGATTATTGTATACATCATAATGTACAAGACCAAATACATGGTATGTGGTTGGACTTGTAAATCTTTTTGGTTCATCCTAGTTATGAGGTGCTAGGATGCTATAAAAGGGATGATAAGATACCTTAGAAGAACCATGGAGTGTAAGTCATGTCATCAAGCAATGACTTACACTAAAGAGGATACTCTGACACAATTTGGGTTGGAGCCTAAGCTAGCAACATTCATCTTAAAAAGAAAAGTGTTCTTACTGACTGATAAAGCTGGGATGTAAGAAATAGACAAGTGTGTCTTTATCTTCCATGGAATCAGAACACAAAGTGTTCAGCAACTACTCAAGAAGTTGAGTGGCTTGAAATTCCTAAAGCGATTAGGAATGAATGGTAAAGGACCAAGGTAAGTCATAATAGCAAGTGGCAACAACCTATGATAAAGACCCTCCCTAATACAACAAGACCGAATACATAGACACATGATACCTCTTTGTGAGAGAAGCATGGTTGCTAAGGAGCAAGCAATAGTTCAACACCTTTCTGTTTACAAAAATGTTGACAGACCCCCTTATGATGCCCACAGCTAAATGTGCATTTTAGAGACGAGCTAAGACTTAGGCACGTGTATAACATAAGGTTTTGAACTTCTTTTATATGAGAGTAAAAGAGATGCATTCCTATTATGTATGTATAGATACATACATATATGTGTAAGATATACAATGACTAGTGTGTCGTACAGGTTAAGCTAACCAACTCACACGGTTAGTCGCCTTTATGTTCAAAGGACATAGAAGGTATGACATCAAGTGATCACCTTGAGATGGTCAATAAGTATCACTGCATAAATGTCGTCTCAAAAGAGTTTGAGATAAAATCTATACATGAAATAGATTGAATCATGGACATGTGTGACCCATGAAACCTTTAGCCGGGCATAAAAACTCCTATACAAAGATGTCATGATGAATTTTGAGTTAAAGAGTTTTGGTTCAGGTACTGTGCATACCTGGAACTTAAGTCTGTACGGTGTTATTAGATTAAAATCGACACGCACTCTTACAAGCTAAGATGAACACCATAACATGCAATTCATATTGCATGTGCTTATGAATAATTAGATCTGCAAAAGGGGACGTAGATGGAAAATCCCTGTTCCATTACGGTGTGAGTCCCAGAAAGGAGATAAACCTTTCACGATGCCCTTATGACTTTGACAACATCATTAAGGACTGACTTGGCGACAGCTACTTTAGTTTGCACCTTATGGTCATGAATGATTCGACCTAATAGGTCAAATATTGGGAAAGTGACCAAGCCAGCCTTGACTGATGTCTAGTGGGAAGGAAGACTTACCCTAAAGTACGCATTTGTGCTAGTGTCTGTGATTGATCCCTTACTTGTTAGCTGAGTAACTTGTAAGTGTGGATACTAAGCACAAAAAGAGGTAATTTGAGTTAAGCTAGAATTAACTCATGAGGGATTAGATATGCCATGTGTAATCTGTATGGGTAAATCTGGGGCATTAAAGCAATTTGCATATTACTTACAGGTACAACTAGGGTATCCATGTGTGATGATCCTGTATAAAGGACTTCTAGTACACGAGAACCCGAATTGAGGACGTCGTGCCCACACGAACACGGCAGACACCAAGTATGAAGCAAGAAAGATATGATACCCACAAGATGGTCAGTCCATCAAGTGCGAGTGGGAGATGTTGGAATTTTGGGCCTAGATCCGCCCTTGATGGGCTAGATTAATTAATTGGGAAATATGAGTATTTTCCCAATTGATTTATTAATTAATTGTTTAATTAATATGATTGGTCGAATGAGAAAGTTGTGGATTGCTGACTTAGTAATTCCCAACCGATTTATTAATTAAGTGTTTAATTAATATGATTGGTCAAATGAACAAGGTTTGGATTGCTGACTCAGCCATGAATAATTAATTGATTAATTAATTAATAAATTAATTATTCAATTATCTGATTGGTCAGATAAGAGAGGCAAGGATTGTTGACTAATCTATGAGTAGTGGTAGTGGATATTTTGTGTTCCCAAAATATCCCCAGCCTTCTTCTATAAATAGAAGCCTCCCCTTCAGTTCTAAACACACCAGTCGTTGAGTTTTCTGACTCTCTCATTCTGTCTATATTCTTTCTTGTGTGGTGTTCTGCTGTGCCACATGTTTGGACTCTGGTTTTTCCAATAGTCCGACTTTTGTGTGGGTTCTTCAAGAACCAATCATGGAGTTCCGGAGGTTTGACCCGGATCTGAATATGGATCGGTTTGGTATGTTGTCTTTCATCTCCCTCATTGAATTATAATTTTTCCATCATGGGAAAAAGAGAAAGAAATCGGCTGCTCTTAAAGTTGACTACTGAAAAGCGTTTGATAGAAGTTCATGGTATTTTATTATTGCTTTCCTACAAAGGATGAACTTTCTAAACAAGTGGCTAAAACTAATATATTAGTGCATCTCCAAAGTTGAATATCAAATCCAACTAAATGGTGAAGGAATTTTTTCCAAGGAAACCTAATTATGGAATTAGATATGCTGATCCCCTATCCCCTTATTTATATGTCATTGCTTCAAACTTCATATCTTGTTCGATTAATTAATAAAAAAAGCATAATAGCTAGCAAGGGGTTAGAATTTGCAGGGAAGCTTACACCTATATCTCACCTTCTGTATGCAGAAAGTTCCCTATTTTCATGGAGTCTATTTATAATAACTTTGAAAATGCTAAGCAAATTATCGATTGCTTTTGTGCATGGTCAGGACAATAGATAAATAACAATATATCTACAATAGTTTTTAGTCTTAGCACAAGCCATAAGGAAAGATCACAGTTAACACAAAAACCTTACAAATGGAGTACTCTCCTAAATTAGGTAAATATCTAGGTACATTGATTGATCTAGGAAAGAGGAAAAATGAAATATATGAGCAGGTAGTTAATGATATGTCAACAGAAAAACTGCTTCATGGAAGTCAAAATTGTTATTGCAAGCCTCCATATATATGCTGTATTGTGTTAAATTTCCATCAAATATGTATTATTTTCTGCTGATATCTAGTAGGTGTATCAATTTTTTCTGGGGAAGTGTCAAAGAGAAGAAAAACATTCATCTTCTAAGGAAGGACTATCTTTTTCAGCATTTTGTTAGGGGAAGTCTAGGTTACATTTGATACCAATAGAAACAATGAAAAAATCCCTACTTGCAAAGTAGTTTTGGAGGATTTTTTTCTGCCCCCTCAGCATTTTGTCAAAAAGTTGTCCAGCACCAAGTGCTTGACCTTGTTAAGAAAAGGTGATGGTTATTGTCTCTTCATCCCCAATGCACAATTTGTCTTAGCAAGAATTTATGGTCAACAATGCAATAGGCATGGATATTAAAAAGACGGTCCAGCTTTTCCAAAGATCATTGATAATCGTTACAAAAGGAAGATACCTATCAAGTTTTCTTGATTATAATGTTTCATTCCATGTTTCTTGTTGTCTTCTAATATATATAGGCTGTTTTCTGTTGTAAACTTTATTCGCTTTAATGTTAATTGGCCTTTATAGAAAACAATGTGTTGATTATATTTTTCTCTCCCCTTCAAACCTTCATTTAAAAAAGGTAAATATAAAACTGCTTTTAATTTAAGATAAATTTGATTAGTTAACTATCATTTTTTGTTCTAATGAATTAGTTAAAGTGACATTATATTGTGGACTGAATGGAGTTTTTTAAAAAAAAAGGAAAAAAAGATTTAACAAAACTGAAGATCTTTAGTAAATCTTAAAGATGATGAAATTATTTAAATATTGAGAAATATTACTTGTTTTCACAATTTAGAATAACCGTACACTTTGCATTTTGGAGATGTTACTATCATCCATTCTCTTCCCTCTAACTATAAAATATAGACATTTAAATGATTTTGATTTAAATTTTTTACAAAATACTGTAAATTTTCTTTATTTCAATCTTAAATAACTCATCAAAATTTTAGTTTAACTTTGATTACTTAAATTTTATAATTTAAACTTTTGATAATATTTTATTTGAATTTCTCCACTTATATCTGACGCTTTTAACAACCAACTGTTCTGGTTCACGGAAACGTAAACCCACAATCGAAGAACCTCACTACTTTCAATTAATTATTGAAGTTGTATACGTCAAGCTTGAATACAAACAATTGGTCAAGTGGAATGACCTTAGCCAGTCAATTCATTCACTTGTAAACTTTGATAAGTTTAAGAAAAAGGTAGTCTTAATTATTTAAATGTTGATTTAAAAGTTAAAAAATTGAAAAGGATGAGACGAGGGGAGGATACAACCTTTCCCTTGATTTTTCATTGTTTCCTTGGAAACCTTGTACTCCTAGGACAAAAATTTTTATGCTTTTATTTTTTTATTATTTTCCTATCTGCTTTAATTAATTCTTGACTTATTTAGAGGGTATTCCAAAATTATCTGAAATATATAGAGAATTCTGTTGGGAAATTTTCTATAGAGACCAATGTAGTTAGGGTTGACCAAATTAAAACTGAAACCAAAAATTACATAGAACCGAACTCAATTCAGTATTTTAGGTTTGGTTAATTCAATTTTTGATTAATTTGGTTTGGTAATTTTTTAAGAATTTAATTCTTCGGTTTTAGTTAGGTTATTATTAAAAACTTTATGCAGTTACAATTGAAAAACTGAAATTTATATAATTTAGTTATATTTAATGTAAAATATTGATTGTTATATAATGACTATGAGATATTATAATATATATTACATTACTATATAGTTTTTATGGTTAATATATTAATGATGTCTGTTATAGATAATATTAAACTCGATGAATTTAGTATTTTATATATAATACAATATTATGTTTGATAAATAATGTTAAAATCAAAATTTGGTTATTCAAGTTATTAACTGAGCTGAACCAAAAATATTTTGATTAATTCAGTTTCGGTTTTTCGGTGAATCGGTTTCAAATCAATGTTTAAAATTATCACTATTCAGTTTTTGGTTAATTCGAGTTCGGTTATTCAGTGAATCGGTTCCAGTTTGGTGTTTAAAATTATCACTATTTTATAGGTGAAAGGTTATTGTTTCCCTTACCCTTTTTCTTAGCCTAATTTACAACTATAATGTGTAACTTTTCAACAACACATAAGGGAATTCACAACCACGAAAAAGGAATATGACTTTATCTTGGATTTGATCATCTCCTCATTCTTTTATTTTCTTCTCATCCCATCTGCTCATTTACATTGAAAATTGGATAGTTGAGATTTATAATATCTTACAAAACTCATTATAATATTGCATAAAATTTAAAAAAAAAATTGAATCATTCACAAATCTAAACTTCTTATAAATAAATATTCATTTTTAACATATCTAATGGTGAGAATGAGATGAGGTTAAGAAAAGGTGATGGTGAGAGAATCCAAATCCCTTAATGTCATATATTATACATTACCTTGCCTTCACAAATTAAAGCATGGTGCTTCTCAATAAGAGAATTTTAACATGTGGAAAGAAATAGCATAATAAATTTTCTCTATATCTGTTATACCCTTCACTTACTCAAACTAAAGTCAAACAAATTCATTTCCCTTTATTAGACTTTTCTAATATGGCATGTGTGATCTTCTTAATGTTAATATAGATTTTGATAAAATGCATGTATTCCATTGTAGGGAGTCAAAGAAGGGACATGGGATTAGCATTTCTATTCAAAAGCAAAGATTTCGTTCATTGAATCAAAGCGAAACACCCACTTTACTCCATGTGCTCAAGCTTAGCCTGTTTGATCTTGTCCAAGATCAAAAAACAAATATTTAGTTTTATCCAAAAAAAAAAAAAAAGCAAAGACTTCATTTATTGGGTCAAAGCGAAACACCCACTTTACTCAGCCTAAGACATTGGAATGTGGGAGTGTCCTGACTTCTTCCCAGTCTTCATTAATAGCAAATTTGGTGTTGAAACTTCAACACGTCGTGACAAACATTAAGCAAAGACTTCGTTCATTGGGTCGAAGCGAAACACCCACTTTACTCAGCCTAAGACACTGGAATGTGGGAGAGTGTTTTGACTTCTTCCCAGTCTTCATTAACAGCAAATTTGGTGTTGAAACTTCAACGCGTCATGACAAGCATTTTAAACTAAGGCATGTCCTCAAGCTTAGCCTGTTTGACCTTGTCCAAGATTATTATCTAATAGGATCTCATCATGTAACCCGGGGAAGGGGTTCGAGGAGATGGAATTATTTTCTGTAATGAGGTATGATTATGGCAAGTTTTATGCCTAAAAAACGTTCTATATATGATGATGCAAAGAAACGAAGGGCTCGATGATTATGCCTCAATAATAATAGTCATATTTAAAATATTTTGAACTCTTAGAACTTAATTATAAATATTTGAGGTGTAAATAACAAGTTAAAAATTAGACGGAACCTTATGAGGAAAAAACTAAGTTTTAAGGGAATACGAGGGAAAAAGTTGTCCGTCTTCCTGTATATCAAAAATAATAAAAAAGACAAAATTAATATGGCTAATAAGAATATAAAGTATATATTTGGTTATTTATATTTACATCAAGTTTGAATTTAGTTTCTTAGATTTGGAAAATGCACTTTTAGTCATTTGTTATGAATACCTTTAATTTAATTTAACTTAAAATAATGACTCAGGAAATCTAAAAAGTGAATATATAATTAAATGCAGATAAAAATGGTAAAATTTTAAAAATATAAAAATGATTATACTAAAGAGCAAACTCTGTAAACATATTTTGTTAGCATTTAACTATATATAATCACCATTTAAATTTGTTGAGTCAATATTTTTTTCTATTTAAAAAAAACCGACAGTGTTAGCAAATAAGAATTAAAAGTACACCTTTAAAACTTAAATGATAGAAATAAAATTTGATAGAAATATAATCATTTAAATGTATACTTTAGCCCAAAAACAAAAGACGAACTTTTTTCTAAGTTTGTACCAAAAACAAAATTTGGAAAGATTAGTTTTTTCCTTCCTTGTAAACAAGTATTTATTTAATATTATTTTCTATTAAGTTGACGTAACATTAACGTCAAAAGAGAGAGATTCTATACCTAACAAGTTTTGATGAGATGAACTCCTCTCTCTATAAAAACGAAGCCACAAGCTTGCTCTTATCATGCACCCAGACAAAGTGAATATATGGCATCGTCATCTTCAATTAGGGTTTGGAGTGTGTTGTCTCTCATTCTAAGTCTAAGCTATGGCTTCTTTCACACTGAAGCTTCTCACCATGAAACTCCTTCTTCATTCTCCATCAATCAACCTTATAGAACTGCCTTTCACTTTCAACCTCACCACAATTGGATGAACGGTTCTTATTTACTTTCCTTATTACCTTTTCGTTAATTAATATTCTACGTATACATCTTAGGCTCTCTTTGTTACATTGAGCCTAAATTTGGAAGTTGCACGATTCACAACTTATAAACAGTGCATGAGACTTCCATATCACGAATCAAAAAACAAAAAAAAGAAATGAAATTTGTGATGGAAACTTATGGCAAAAATCAAGGAAATAATATTTTTTTTTTGGACTAAAAGGAATTAATATTTGTTGCTACTTCATTCTATAACGACCTGTTATACCATTAACAAACTGGTAAAAAATTTTGCAATAATTTTTGTGGCATCTTTGTAAAATTTTGCTGTTGTAAAATGTATTTCGAAAATTGTGGGTTAGTAGTTATTTGCCGCAAATTTCATCACAAATTTTGTTTTGTATTTTCATTGTTGTGAATTGCTTATATATGTATTAATGCAGTTATGCCCATATCTCTCGAAATTTGTTTCTTTTTCTTATATCTAACCTTTGTTGCTTTTTTATTTTGTCCTTCGCTTGCAGATCCTAATGGTTAGTATTGATCTTCTAATCTCTTCTAATTAATTTGTTCCAATTAATTATATTTTTTTATCTCTTCTTTTGAACTTTTAATTTAGACTTCACTCTGTCTATATTACTTTTAATTTGTTTCTATTATATTAATTTTATTTTTAGAAAACGATATTACTACTTGAGGTGGGATTAGGCAGCAGTAAATATATAAACAGTCAGACATTTTTTGTTTATTGTTTTCATTCTTTTCATCTATTTCTCACTTATGCATGGATGATACAGTAAGTTCAAGAAAATTGGAAGCCAAACCGATATATAAAAATTTAACATTTTGATATTTACATATAACAAGAAGATGATGGATCCTGTTTCCCGAATAGCTGATTTTTGACATGTATTGATTTAATTTAGCATCCAAATTAAGTTTTTATTTATTCCTCCATCTTTTTCTTTCTTTAATTACATGACTTTTCTTTCTCTTCTATAAAAGTAATTTTTTATTTCTTTTTATAGATTATTTTCTAATTATATTTGTTCTTTTGGCTCGGACTCTTTGTAAAACTTTAATAACTTGATAGTCTTGTTCTTTTACTATATAAAAAGAAGCATAGTTCACAATCACTTATGCTATGCGGGTGCAGGACCAATGAGATACAAGGGGGTGTACCACATGTTTTACCAATACAACCCAAAAGGAGCCACTGGGGGCAACATGGCTTGGGGCCACTCTGTGTCACGTGACCTCGTGAATTGGATCGCACTCCCACTTGCTCTAGCACCAACCAAACCTTATGACATCAATGGTTGCTGGTCTGGTTCTGCCACCATACTCCATGGATATAAGCCAGCGATCCTCTACACCGGGCTTGGCCCTAACCAGAACCAAACTCAAAACTTAGCTCTTCCTATGAACCTTTCTGACCCTTTTCTCATGCATTGGGTTAGGTCTCCACTTAACCCTCTCATTGCTCCAACTTCTGAGAATCATATCGAGGCCACCTCTTTTAGGGACCCCACCACTGCTTGGCTTGGTGATGATGGTTTGTGGAGAATTCTAGTAGGTACATATGGAGCATGCACATTAGTTGGTTTGATAGTCATTCATGCATTTGTGCATTGTGACCTCTAAGATATGCATAATGCATTACCATATTCAAGAAAGTGACATCATCCGAATTGTTAGGATTAAAATTACTTAATCTAATCTTTGATATAAGATTAAGCTGACTTATTTAAGGAGATTGAGAGAATAGAATAAATGACTTTAAATATTTATATTAATCATTTTTCTTTAATAGATTAATTTACTTTACTTATGAATTGATATATAATCTAATAACATATAACATATCATATATAATAAAACAATTGTTTAGCTTTCTTAAGATCCTAAAAAATAACTTGATCTTATATTAAGAACAAGATAGAGTACACTTTAGGAGAAGCAAATATATGTTCTCAGCTTCAAGCTCCACATGTACATTATGCAAAGAGAAAGTTATTATTTGGTGGGTAAGCCCTACCCAACTAGTAAAATGACTTTATCTAGGATTTGATCATCTCCTCATTATTTTATTTCCTTCTTATGCCATCTGCTCCTTTACATTGAAAATTGGATGGTTGAGATTTAATATCTTACAAAACATATTATAATATTGTATATAATTTTAAAAAAAAAATTGTTTTGAATCATTCACAAATCTATACTTCTTATAAATAGAAAAAAATAAAACTTTTATAAAGTACGTGTTTGAAAAATGGAATGTGTGCATGTGTGATCTTCTTAATATTAATATAGATTTTGATAAAGTGCATGTATTCCATTGTAGGGAGTGAAAGAAGGGACATGGGATTAGCACTTCTATTCAAAAGCGAAGACTTCGTTCATTGGGTCAAAGCGAAACACCCACTTTATTCAGCCAAAGACATTGGAATGTGGGAATGTCCTGACTTCTTCCCAGTCTTCATTAATAGCAAATTTGGTGTTGAAACTTCAACACGTCATGACGAGAATTTTAGACTAAGGCATGTCCTCAAGCTTAGCCTGTCTAAACTTGCCCAAGATTATTACCTAATTGGATCCTATGATGAAACCCGGGATAGCTTTATCCCGGATAAGGGATTCGAGGACACGGAATTATCCTCTGTAATGAGGTATGATTATGGCAAGTTTTATGCCTCAAAAACGTTCTATGATGATGCAAAGAAACGAAGGGTTTTGTGGGGTTGGGTTAATGAATCTTCGGTTCAAGAAGAATTTGTTCAGAGAGGATGGTCTGGGATACAGGTAACTTTTTTAAACATTTACTATTTATTTATTTAAAAAAAAAAAAAGAACATGGCACAAGCAGCATACAATTTGACTTCCATGAATTTATCATTTAAAAATCTTAAGTACACATTATTTAATTTATCAAGGATATAAAGTTTTCTGATGTAGCTAGACTTAATCACGTGTTAAATGTTATTTCTATCAATAACAAAACAAAAACTATATTGCCAATTTTGCTCAAAGTTATAAAATATTGGGTTAAATGTTATATTTGCCCCGGAAGTATGCTCAGTGGGTCACATCTACCCCGGAAGTATTTTTTGGTCCAATTTCACCCTGAAAGTATGTAAATTGGATCATATTCGCCCTTTACCGTAAAATATTAATAATCAACGTCAACTATTTAACGGTCAACATGAGTTTTTAAAAGGTAAATAGCGAATATGGTATACTTTACACACTTCTGGGGCAAAATTGAACCAAATAAAACTTCCAGAGTAGATATGATCCACCGTGCATACTTTCGGAGCAAATCTGATCTTTAACCCTAAAATAATTTTATCCCTTCTTGCTTTAAAACATTTTAATTTTTTAAATCAGAAGTATTTTATATAATTAATTAACGTCATTTTTCTTAGAAAAAACGTTTTATATTATATGAACTATGCTATGCATAATTTTTGAAAATGATATTAAACTCAGGTACTCCCTTTCATCTTATATATAAGAAACAATTAAATAAATTATTAAGATAAAATTGATTGGTTGAAACTTGAAACATTTACTCTTCATGAATATGACACAAAGTGTTATTTTATTATAAAAAATGCCCCAATTACTCATCCATTTCTTCACCATTTCAATTCATATTTAATGTTTTATAAAAATATTGTTTGTTGTATTGTAAAACCGTTCTAACTAAAATTTGTCAATTTGAATTCACTTATTTATTTTTCAATAATTTGATATATTATTAGTAATTTTAGAAAATGTTAAACTTGCACTGCTCAAATTCCAATATAATAGCTGGAATGGGTAGTAAAGAAGAAGCGAATAGGAAATGCAGAAATAGAAGCCAAATCCTTTATATTTAGAAACATAGGGAGTATGTTATTCAAACGCATTAATTTTATGTGTGGATTTCAACTTCTTTTCCTTCCATACTAAACAATCAATGCAAGATAAAAACATGACTTCATCCTATTTAAAATCAACTTTCTATATATATATATATATATATATATATAAGAATTTCTTTTTCTCTGTTTTTTACCATTTTCTTAGAAAATATGATTCCATCCTACTAAACATATATATCTTGAAAATCAATCAATCAATCAATTTTAAGATAATCAATTTTAGAAAGTCCCAATTTTTTGTTTGACTACAGGGAATTCCAAGGAGTGTTTGGCTGGATGAATCGGGAAAGCAATTAGTGCAATGGCCGATTGAAGAAATTGAGAAATTACGAAGCAGCAAGCCTCTCATATGGCATTCTAAGCTGCTTCAACCAGGTGCTCTTCTCCATCTTCCCGGGGTCACTGCAGCCCAGGTTAGCCACTTCAAATCACCAAATGATATAAATATACATATATCTGTGTGTATTTAATAAAATAATGTGTGCGCTTGTGCAAGAAATTTGAAATGGCCGTGTTGATAATTTATAAATAGTATAATTTGTGGGTGTGGGTGTGGGTGTGGGTGTGTGTGTTAATTATGGGAATAGAGCCACTTCGAATCGTGAGATTCAATTTATCTAAAAACTGATGGTAGTATGGTAAATTATTTTGTTCAAAATAAAAGAGCGTAGTGACTACATAGGTTGTAATAAAATAAAAATAGATAAATCAATATATATACAATAACTTTTATAGGATATGTGCGGCCACTCTTAAGGGCTGTTCTAAATTCTAATCCTCATAAGGCTCAATTCACTCGATCTTTTAAAGTCTTTTATTGTGATTAAAAAATAAAATTAATTAAGTTGTATTATTTATAAGTTTTAATGTGACCCACTTTATTAGGCTCCATGCATGTGAAAATATTCTCACACAAGTTAGTTTGGACTGATATAAATGATGAAAATGAGTTCAACAAGAAAAAGCCATGGACCAAACAAAGCATGACCGTGACACGCATGCAATTGTTATTACACACACACACACACAGATATATGAGTGATGAAAATTATGGAATGATTGAGCGTGCAGGCAGATGTGGAAGTGTCGTTTGAAGTGAAGGAGTTAGCAGAAAAGGCGGAAGAATGGAAACAAAGTGGTGGGAAAATGACAGATCCACAAAGGATGTGTGGAGAAAAAGGAGGAATAGGACCATTTGGATTGCTGGTTTTGGCATCAAAAGGATTACAAGAACATACTTCAGTGTTCTTCAGAGTCTTCAAACTCAAAAATGATAACAATAACTCCACCAAGTTGGTGGTGATCATGTGCAGTGACCAGTCTAGGTAGGTACCACATATCACCTGTTGTGGAATCATTGTGGGTGCTCATCAAAATCAAAATGATGAGTTTCCTCAATCTATCTATTAGATCTAATTTGGACGGTTCATATTTAATTTCTTTATCTTTATTTTTTTAAAAAAATTATTGTAATAAATGTAAAATATAGATAATCTCTTAACTATATATTTTTGAAAAGATAAATTTTTTATTTTAAAAGTGTCATATAAAAAAAAAAATTCGCACCGTCCAAATCAGAGCGAGAAAGTGATAGATTGTGGATCCATTTGTTGGGATGATGAGAGAGGACATACACACACCTGCACGTTGATAATTACGTTGCTTTGAATCCATTGAATGAATGATTTATGGGACAGGTCTTCGCTAAACAGTAAGAACGATTTGTCCTCTTATGGTGCTTTTCTTGATGTGGACCCTCTTCATCATAAGCTCTCACTCCGAACTCTGGTAAGTTCCACTTTATATCTAATGAATCTTGTTTCTTTTATGCTTTATGTCTGTTGTGTGTGTGTGTTTGTGTGCGCAGCATACTCCTATTATAAGAAGCCATCTACATTGTCTATGGACTCTGTAGTTCAAGCCATTGATGAAATGAAGTGTCTAGAATTAACAAGATCATAGTTAGGTTTCAAATGTCAATTTAAAATAATAGCTGCGTCTAATTTTTTTTTGGTTTAATGATGAATTGCAAACATTAACTAACACAATACTAAAATTTCTTCTCATATTTAACAAGGAAGAATGGCAAAAAAAGTCTTCCTAAAATATGTGAATCCAAAGTCAGGATTGTGAAATGGTAGAGGGATTTTTCTGTCATTCTCCTTATTAATTATTGAGAGAAATCTAGGTCATATGAATTGTATGTTCTGGATATGTGCAATTACTTTTCCTATAAATAGAAGTTTTGGTTGATGTTTGAAACTCAATCACACACACACACACACACACACATATATATATATATATATATTTATATTTGTGTTACATGTGTGCATGTAGATTGATCACTCAGTGGTTGAAAGTTTTGGAGGAAAAGGAAAGGCTTGCATCACAGCAAGAGTGTATCCCACTTTGGCAATCAATGATGAAGCTCACTTGTTCGTTTTCAACAATGCATCTTCCAATCTCAACCTCACAACTCTCATTGCTTGGAGTATGAAGAAAGCACATGTCAATTCCATCAACATATGATTTGTTTCAACACTACTGAAATATTTAAATTTGGATTAGTATTTGTATCAATTATATACATAGGGCATCAAGATATATTTAATTGCTATTGTTACTTATATATACACGTTAAGTTTAAAAAACTAATTTTGACAATGTCAAATATTAGTACAAAATGTTTGCTTGTTTTATGTGTATTTATGCTCTTCATATTTTATATCATTCTTAAAAGATTTAACCAATTATTAAGTATAATCTGCATATATCATGTATTTAAGTGAAGAAGTCATATAATGAACCAATCGTTTATGAAGAAGAAAAAGTGAAGTGTTGGAAGAAGAAGAATTTGCAAAATTGGAAAATTCTTTTATTTGAATTTAGAAGTTATTTATGTGTATGTAGTTGATAATGTTTGATCAAAATATTTTCCAAATAATTTTAGAACATCTCGAAGTGTTTCAAAAAAAGTTTAAGTCCAATATCTCATGAGTCTCTCAAACTTGGGTTAGAAACTAGATTCATAGAGCTTTCCAGAGATGGATCATTTGTTTAATTTGAAGTCACAATTGAGATACTTATGTCCATCGGAAGTTTACATTAGAATTTCCTTCATAACATTACAAGCTATTACACTTTATTTTCAGACTTCAGATTACTCCATAGATGTGCTAAACTCAATTACTGATATCTTTATTGCTTTAACCTTACTTAAAATATGTTGATTCGCTTATCGTATGCGGAGTAAGTTACAAAGAACAACTTGTTAGTACACAAGCTCATTAAATGCTTGTGTTGTACCATCCTAGAATTCAATCTCAAGTGTTGATTTACAGCCGCTATGAATTCAGTGACTCGTGACACGTTTTGGTTAGGTAGAGCCGTAAAAACAGTAAAATCGGAGAGTCAACTCACGAGTTTGACAACAATGATTGAATGCCTAGCTAAACTAAATACACTAAAAGCGGTAAAAGAATGGGGTTTGTTATTGGAACAATATTTTTGGTATTTTAGGTTTATGAAAAGATAAAAACACTTGTTTTTAGCTTTTTGGACTTAGGGAAACGAGTAAAAGTTATTTGAAAAACTCTTTTGATGAAGTGGGGCTTTTGATGAAATTAGCAACCATCCTAACTTCTCAAAATGATATCGGAGTTCAAAATTCCAAGTTCAAAATTACCAAACCTCAAGCTAATCCGTTTAAGTCCAATTAAACTAATTCCCAATTAGTCCAATGCATTGCTTTCCCAATTGTTAGAAAACAACTTGGTAGTGTAAGCTTTTAGTAAAAACGCATGAGTCTCCCATGATATTCCATTATTGAAGTTTTGGTTGTATCATCACACCAATACTCCTTGAAATATCTACCTACTCATTCTTCTACTCAAACAACCAACAATCTGAACGTGAATCCTCATATAAGTGTTACAGCTTGGCCAAAAATGAAAGGAAGATGGTGGAAAGAGGAAGGAAATTTGAAGTGGAGTGGAATTTTTGTGGAAAAATGGTGAAAAATCGAAGAGATGAGGTGAGAGCTCAAAGAGGAAAGAGAATGAACGAGAAAATCGACCTAGGGTACAAATGTAGCCTAAGAATATTAATTATAGAAATTTGGGGTCAGGTTGGGTCGAGTCGAATCCAACCCAGCTTATCCAGCCAAAAACCTTAAAATCTAGTAATATCACTAGTTCGCCATCGCCTCGCTATGCGAAGCCATGGCGAGGTGCCTTTAACATCTCAGGAAATTTTCATGGTCTCGATGTGGCACTACTACAAAAAATAATTTTCATGTCTCTTTTTGGTGGGACGTGGATAGAGGAGACGAAGAAAGACGAAACTTTTCACATCTCACATTTAAATGTTACATGTGGAAAGTGGCCAGTGCCAACTTTCCACGTCTCTTTTTTAAATAAGAGACGTGAAAAGTCTTTTTTTTTTTTAAAAAATGATATTTGTTTTAATTAGGATGGGACTTTCCACGTCTCATTTTTGAAAGAGAGACGTGGAAAGTCTTTTTTTAAAAAAAAATGATATTTTTTAAATTAGAATGATCAACCCCAATCCAAAACAAAAACCAATATTTTATCGGAATAATATAAATACAACATTTAAAATGAACTAATTTTATTATTTATAGTCAAATTAATATTACAAAAATGTTAGAATACAACTTTGATCCTAAAAAATCTAAAATAAAACTAACAATAACAATTATAAATCTTAACACAAGATATTCTCATACTCCCTATGTTAAATCAAGATTTAAACCTAAATACATACCACATCTTTTCAGGGCAATTGAAGCCTCTTGAACATTGTAACCCATCTTAACTAAGGTCTTCCAGTTAGCATTGTTCTCAGAATGTAGGTTTTGTAATTTCCTGCATGACAAGGCAACATTCACATATTACCGTTTTACAGAATTTTGAAAAATAGAAAAACAAATGCTACAACAACAGGAATGGCAAACAAATAGAATATGCTGATATTATATGGCTATACTTGAAACAGATAAAATATTTCTAACTTTTAATTTCATATCCCGTGGAAATCCAATTTTCAATGACTACATTCTTACAATATGCACCATAGTTCAGATCAATATCATGTACTAAAAAAAACGAAAAAATTCCAATCATATGTAAAGATCAGAAATAATAATTGGGTAATTATTAAAACAACTCTGAAATTGAAAATTTTTAAAAAAATGATCATAAGTTCAATCAAGATGTGTGTGTGTGTGTGTTCAAATCATAATGCAATGATCCATCTGAACTATAAAGAAAGGGGAGAAGCATGTTGAAAGAATGAACACACAAAGCAACAGCCTTCACAATCATGGGCTCTTTGTCATTACTAACTTAAGTATGGATGAGTAAGTTGCTAAAAATAAGATGCATTTTATCTTCTTTTATCAATATAAATTGGATGAGTAACAAAAGAATCTACCAAAAAAAATAATCAAAGCATAATGCAAACAGAAGAAAACAACATATCTTCAATTTCATCGGCTGAAGGCAATTTGACAAGATAAACTTAATTAGTAGGGTACCTAAAACTAAGTGATTAAGTAATAAGGCATGCTCTATTCTAGCAAGAAAAAAATCAACCACATTTACGTTATGTTCTGACATTGATTACTACAAGTATGATTACACAAGCAACCAGTGAGATTACTGCACATACGCAAAGCTGAAATTAACAAGTATGAAAGATTAATAACTCAACTAGTATTAGAACTTGAGCCAGCAAGCATAATGTCAATACCGTGAGCATAATCATTAACTAGCATTTCTCACAATGTCTGTATAATTATATTTTATATAGTGACTGAATATATTTTTTCCTCACAAACTTTAATGTAACATAGATACAGACAACGGACATAAAAAGAATGATACCAACTTCCATCTTCAAAAACATATTCATTCAACAAGAACAAAAATCTGGACAAAGAAGCAAGCTCAATTTCACAAGATGCACACATGAATAAAGTTAAACGTGCTCTAGGTGAATGCATAAGATCCGAAAAGATATATAAAACAGGACAGAGAAGCAGTAGCGGTGAAATCAAAGGAAATAACTCAGAGAAGACCAAATTTATTAAACAAAGTTAAAATCGTTTAACTTTGTTTGATGAAAAGCAAGAAATGGGCTTACCATCTGCATTGATAGTTTTTTTATTGATAGTTGCCTCATGGGTACCATCTGCATTGACAGAAAGCGTCGTGTCCTTAGCCTAGTAAAAAAAGGAATGTTCAAATTTAATGTAAACAAAAGTACAATTTTTACCCTTCTACTCTGATCAATAAATGCAGCAGATTCCCCTGCTTTTCCATTAACTACTCCTGGGGTAAACTTGAGCTGTTTTGGTACTGGAACTGATGTTGGAGATAATGATCAATTCATATCTTCAACGTAGTGTTTCAGTGAACGTGGCGAATTTCCTTGTTGATATCAAATAATAGAGGTAACCATTAAAAATTAAAGAAATGCATTGATGTAAACAAATGAAAATGAGACGTGGAAGACGTAAAAAGTCTGCACACTTTTCTATATATTTACACTTTTGCCATCGCCTTTTTTTCTAAGTCTAATATTTAAAAAAGAGACGTGAAATGGGGACGTAGATTGTATTTTTTGTAGTAGTGTGGGTTCATTGTGGCAAGCCCACGGTAAGGTAAGTGGTCCAAGAGTGCTTCCATTTGTTTTTGCTAAGTTCCCAATTTTGCACCTACAATGGAAAATTTAAGCACCAATGCAATATCCTAAGTTCATAATTCAAAAATGCATGAATTCTAACCTATAATGCTCAATTTAACATCAAAATGCAATTAACTCCATGCAATAGGACTCTAATTGTAAAATTGCCTAAAGGACCATGCATTAGCCTAGAACAAGTACTAATTCCCAAAATTAGTGGCTAAAAACATGTAATATTCTAGTACAATCACACATGCATGTGAACTTAGTCAAATAACAACCAAAAAGGCCTCAGGACGATGCTAGAATGCACATAAGCTCAAGATACTAATAGTAGTAATACAATAATCCATATATAGTGTAAAATAGTACAGAAGCAAATAAACATGCCTAAACAAGTCTGGCAACATACAACTCAACAATATAAAATGGAACCTATATATCCCACAACAATGCTAGTGAGTATCACCCGGTCCCTTCCCTGTAACATCCTCTACTTATACTATTTACAAAGCCATTTGAAAGTACCTTTCCAAATATTTTGTAACAAAATAAAGTATTAACCATGATTAAAAGGATTAAAGTTATAAATCACTATATGTACAATCATGGTGATAAAAGCGCTCACCTTATTAAATGAACTTTAATTTATCTATGATAGAAAAAAATCTTTCTAAAAATTAGTGATCATTATAGATATTAAAGTGCTTCATATAACTTTTCAACAACCTAACCATGTTAGAAAAAAAGGGAATAAGCTAACATGGTTAATAAAATAATCTTACATAAATTAGCTAACTATGTTAGAAAAAGATCTCGACTAACATAGTTAATAAAACCCTTGTAAATCATTTTTTTAAAATCTAATCATGTTAGAAAAAGGCTGAACTGAACATGGTTATTTAGAACTCACCCATATAAAACAAAACCCCAATTTACATAAGCATTCATCAACTATAAATCATCACATAACACAAGGGAACAGTATTCCAATAGTCAACCATGCTTACTAACCTATTTACTTACCAACCACATATGGCTCACATAGCCATTTCACAATGTGTGGTTTACATCAATATTCTCAAGGGTAAAGGTGCTAATTTAGTACTCAACTATTATGAAAATTGCTGTCAGCATAAAAAACAATTTCGAGTAGCAGATGTGGTACTCATCAATGAAAATCGTAGCTTGATTAGTAACGCCATTAATTTTGTCAAACATCCGTTAGAAATTACTGACGTGGCTTTTTTTTGGCCTTGTGATGTGGCATGGACAGGTGACATCTTTTATTATTATTTTAGTATTTTTTCACTTTTTTTTGTAACAATAGGCAGATAGAGCCTTTGGCCTTCAAACTTGGACTCCCCCCTATATTCAGCACCTTTTTCTGAGTCATTGGCCTTCTCAACTGGACCATGTAACCCGGGGCAACCAACTAATCCAGAGCGGGGTTATATATGCTATCTGGTCCAATTGAGAAGTCTAGGGACTCTAAAAAGGAGCTAGATACCAGGCGAAATCCGGGTTTGGGGGCCAAAGGCCCTATCTGCTTGTTGTTACAAAAAAAATCGGGTTACCTGGTCTATTTGAGAAGGTCAGGCACTCAGAAAAAGGTACCAGATACTGAGGGGAATCCGGGTTTGGGGGCCAAAGGCCCTATCTACCTGTTGTTACAAAATAATAATAATAATAATAATAGTAATAATAATAAATGCCACCTATCCATGCCAAATCACAAGGCCAAAAAAATGCCACATCAGCAATTTCTAACAAACGTTTGGCAAAATTAGCGGCGTTACTAATCAATCCATGATTTTCATTGATGAGTACCACATCTGCTACTCGAAATTGTTTTTTATGCTGGCAGCAATCTTCATAATAGTTGAGTACTAAATCAGTACCTTTACCTTATTCTCAATCATACATACACTATATTCTTAGCATATCAAATACTCATCATATTTCAAACATATAACATCCAGTATTCCAGAAAACCATAAATCTCACACATCATCCAAAACATGCAACACTAGTCTAATCCATCGGAATGCACGTCAGCTCTAGCACACACTATACACTACTACAAAATACCCTTTTCATGTCACCAATTAATGTCACTTAATTGTAAACCTGACATGAAAAAAAACGCGGTGGCATTTTTGTAATTAAGTTGGAGGCGGAGGGAGAAACAACGTCACACTTTAATTAAGTGTGACGTGGTTTCTAGAAACCACGTCACACTTAAGTAAGTGTGACGTTGTTTCTCGAGAAACCATGTCACACTTTAATAAAGTGTGACATTGTTTCTTGAGAAACCATGTCACACTTACTTAAGTGTGACGTTGTTTCTAGAAACCACGTAAGTGTGACGTGGTTTCTTTTCAAATTTCTGGCCCCGGGATATTTTTCATTCTGAGAGCCAAAAACACTAATTTGAAAAGAAACCACGTCACACTTAAGTATGTGTGACATGGTTTCTCAAGAAACAATGTCACACTAGTGTGACATTGTTTCTTGAGAAACCATGTCACACATACTTAAGTGTGACGTGGTTTCTTTTCAAATTGGTGTTTTTGGAGCTCAGATTGAAAAATATCCCGGGGCCAGAAATTTGAAAAGAAACCACGTCACACTTAAGTAAGTGTGACATGGTTTCTCAAGAAACAATGTCACACTTTAATAAAGTGTGACATTGTTTCTTGAGAAACCATGTCACACTTACTTAAGTGTGACGTGGTTTCTTTTCAAATTTCTGATTCTGAGCGCCAAAAACACCCTTCAGCTCCCCCTATTAAACCCAGCTCCCTCCTTCCTCACAGCTCCCTCCTCCTCCCCCAGCATTCATAACACCCACAATCTCACACCCCCTAAAGTTCCCCCCGGTGAAGAACCCCGCCCCAAAACCCCCTACCCCCTGGGAACCCCACCCGTCCCTCTCATACGAATACAAAGTCCTCACCTTTCAACCTTTCTTAGGGTTCCCCTGTTCTTCTTCTTCTTCTTGCCAAAACCTCAGGGCTTACAATTCATACATTTCCTATCTTATGGCGAAAACTAGACCAGGCATAAAGGACTTGGAATCTTATACCATCAAGTGTACAACCAAAGTCATGAGAGGTATAAATCGCTATCCATTTCTTCTCATGAAAAAAAATACTCAGTTCCGTTTCTCTGTTAAAAATCATTCTTTTATGTGATTTTCTGAGTTTCGATTTCCAAAGATGTGATTTTTATGCTTTTGTTTTTGGTGGAATTATGGCGTTTTGGAGAATTGGATTCCAATAACAAATGGGTTTCTGTTTATTTGGTTTTACATATTGAAGGTATTGCAAATGCGAGATGCCTTATAACCTGGACGATCTCCTAGTGCAATGTGAAGGGTGCAAAGATTGGTAAAATCATTGTATTCTGCTTCACTTTGCTCACTATGAAATTCTTATTTAATGTATATATATATCTGTTGATCTACATTTGTAGAGTTTCTGTTTCTGTGTATAATGTATATAGAGAAAAGCAAAAGCAAAAATATGGGATTTTTTTTTGAAAAAAAAAGAAACCACGTCACACATTGATAATGTGTGATGTGGTTTCTGGGAAACCACGTCACACATTATGTAATGTGTGACGTTGTTTCTCTCGGCTAAGAAACCACTTCACACATTACATAATTTGTGACGTTGTTTCTCTGAAAAATTTAAAAAAATTATTCTTCTTCATACTTATCCACGTCACACACTGGTTAAATTGTGACGTTGAAACTCTGACTTTCCACGTCACATATTTTTGTGACGTGAAAAGTCCAGTTTTCCACGTCACTTGATTCTATGTCCCCTGGAAAAGTGACGTGGAAACCCCAAAATTTGTGACGTGAAAACCCTGTTTTGCAGTAGTGATAACAGTATTTAAACAATAGTCATCCAAAGTAATATAAAATATAGTACATTAGAGTATGCTGAAAACATAAATATATCCTAAGTTGGCAAATATATGATCAGTTACATATAACCAAGCCAGACTAGTGAGAGATAAATGTCTCTGTAACCACTTATCTACACTACACACATATAACTGTGTGCTAATAGATGTCAAGTAGGAGATAATAAACAATAAAGTTTCATGATAATACTTAATAATAAAGTCATTTACAACCGCATATAATCACCAATACCATATTGTTGCACAATTGACTCACATGCATATGCAAAGCCTTTCAAGGAAAGTAATTTTCCTTTCCTTGGTGGTAAATAATCACACCACCCTAACCTAATTCCATCCTTTGGAAAACCTTTATTGGATTAAGGGCGGACCCTTTGGGTCTCATACCCTCTCAATGCCCAATTGAGGGGTGCACATCATATAATTGGGTAACTTTTTAATCCATTATGCATGATGTCACATACACAACAATAATATACCATGTCAAGTATGAATTTATGTCACTTCACCATGAAACATCATGTACAATCACTCAAAGTATGATAATGTTGTCATTTCCCTTTTTTGAAACATGAAAACACGCATAAAATGACTATTGAACCATTTCCCCTTTTTACAACATTTCATAGCATATTTCCAATGACCATATGTTGTTTATAATCAAATGCATCATATTACTATACTTTACAAAAATATATCATTTCCCAAATCATCATGCATCTTTCAAAACCTTTCAAAATTATACTACCCACAAGACAACTTCTATAGCAAATTAACATTTCATCAATGGTCTTGGAATTGACCCAATTACAAAAAGTAGGTTTCACAAACCTCCATTGACAAGATCCAAACATGTACATAAAGTAGAAAGTGGTTATCTCTTATATAAATAACTACCACCAAGAAAATGCTCCTTAGCAAACTTCACACCAACTCTAATTAGAGTTTATCACAAGAAATAACAAGGTAACATGACTAGTTCAAGCAATTAACATATCAAACTTCCCTAGAGTACCACTTAGTACTCTACAAAATTTCACAAGTTTTTCTTTGTTCAGTCATGTTATTTAACCCATATATAATCATTAGAAGTCAATAAACTAGCCTTAGTTTCTTATCTTCATGAATTCCCAATTTTCCGTAGCTTAGCCATTTCATCCAACTTGACAATTTTTCAAAACCAACCCAAACTAATATTTTACACCCTCAAAACCTCAATTCATACTCCCAATAGGGTTAAAGATCATTTTGGCCAATGAACTATAGGCCAAGTATCACCTAGCACTTGTACCAATAAATGGCATCTTGGATGCCAAAGAAGTTTTAAAGTGGACAAAATGGCCAACACCGTCAGATGTAGCTAAACGGCGTTATGTACGTGCCACATGTCGACACATCATTCGTCCACGTGGATTGCCAGTAGATCAAAAAAATGACGTGGACCAGTAATGTGTTGACACATAGCAGGGACATAACGAGCGTTTGGCTACATCTGACGGTGTTGGCCATTTTGTCCACTTTTAAAACTTCTTCGGCATCCAAGATGCCATTTATTAACATATATGTGCCAGGTGATACTTGACCTATAATTCATTGGCCAAAATGATCTTTAACCCCTTCTAATATGATAGATCCATCATTGGTTTCAAGATTAAATATGTAACACCTAAATTATAATACTATACTATAGCATTTTAAATGATTTATAACCACTTTCTCTAATATCATAAGCCAAAATTGTGAATAATTTAAAACTTTTCTTTAACAAAACTAAATCAATCTTTCTTTTTCTTTCAAAATGGGCTTTTTTGACAAATCGGCTTAAACACAAACTTTATATAAAAATAAGTGGTTTATAAATCAAATAAATAGCAAGGTTACCTTAGGGTATCTAATCCTATTTCATCGTGCTTGGGGAGCCAAAACCTAGATTATATTTATAATTCTATCATAGAAAACATGTAACTATTACCTATTATACTTCTACAAAATATTGGGGATATATCAGTCGATAACCCCCTTACCTGTATATGTCATTGTGCTTTTCCTTAGGGATATATACACATACATGTTTATATGATAACTATACAAGCTTCATGCTTGTTGGCCTATTTAATCTTTTAGCATATACAGGTAAGGTATTCAAAATTCTCATCTACACTAAGTACAACATATCGCAAGCATTCCTGCTTTTCAAAATACTATCTTATCCCAAAAGTTTGTCCTACATCTAGCTCCTTTGAAAAACACATTTCAAAATGTAGTTCATGTCATTCATTATCATACATAATAATTTATAAACCTGTAAAAATATTACTAATAAAAATAAACCTTGCAATGTTAGTGTGTACAAGGCACTACCACACAATTAATGTGAATTTAATTTCCTATAATTGTGTGGTCTGTGAGGCTCAACCTCCTGAATATAACTTTTCAGTTATATCTACTTTAAACTATACAAGGGGTAGCCAGCCACCTAGTCTTGGAGTACTTTGATACACTAGATATTTTGACAAGGTTAAAGCGGTCTTTCGGCCCTAAAGGCTAAAGTTTATCGTAAATCTTTAACAGATGTTATGCAATTATTCATACATGATCAATGATATAGAATAAACTGCTACCTGTATTTAGAATTTACCTCTTAACAAGCTCTTCTTTCTAGAATATTTAAGGAGACTATGCCACTATCTTTACCTATATTTACACAAAATATAAATAATAAATTAATACCTATACTCTTATATAATTATCCAGCGTCTCTCATGTTCCTATAGTATTATATATTTCTACCTTTCCCATTCTAATGTATGTTTATATCACTTCATTTAGTAAAACAATACTACAAATATGTAGATCCTTACTGCACTTTTAAAAACAACTTTTAACTAACATGTCATATTAACCTTAACTTCTTCTCGAATTCTGAATTAATAACATAGACAATTTTTCACTTAATTCTCATAGTTATATAAATCTTAAAACTTTAAAATCATCCTTTAATTATTATACACATTCAAACAAACTTCCTCTTTATCAAATAACCCATATATTGTTCAAAACCATATACTAATATGTATGCAAGCATTATGAATCAAAACTTAAACCTACATATATTCAACTTCCAACATCAAAGTTCTCTCTTTCAAATAATCCTTATACCTTAATTTATAAACATTCTATCTTGAGGTTTCTAAACTATTTAGCCTTTATTCTCATTATAGACTTAATGTTATCCTTAGCCCAAAGAAAACCTGAAACTTTATTTAACATACTATTCAATATAGCATCATACATCATCAAACTTTCATTTCAGCCATACAGAACCTAATTATCTCAAAAAAAGTATACAATACAAAAGATTAACTCAATCACTTATTCAATATTAAAATCAATTCTTTGTCACCTTAAAATAAAACATAACCCATCAACTCAAATCATTATCAGCTTTTAAACTTCAATTGAACATTAATCAAATTCACTTTAAACTTTAAAACAAAAACATGAATATATCCTATTCATTTCAGCCAACTATATTCCATTATCTTCCAATCATCCTTTCAACTCTTATCTTGGTTATATGAAACAAGAAGAAACATAAATCTGTAAATTTTATGAACTTCCCTTTTCAAGATCTTTAATCATGCTTTAGTCCTTATTTAATATCTCAGATAGTTTCTTAATGAATTGGAGAACTCAAGATAGTTATTAGAATAAAGTTCCTAGCTGTAAAAGTTTAAGATCCAAAACAACATTTACCAATCAACTATTAACCCCATGTCATCATTAATGTTCTAGGTTACTTTTAATAAAAACCAACCAATATAAATATGCACAACAACCTCTAAACCAATATTTCAAATTCAACACTTCAAAACCTACTCTTTTCAAAATTTCCAACCTCATTATCAATTCTCAGGTCATACATTATATTATAGTCTAAACACAACCCTTTATGGCTAGTTTCAAAACTCTTCTTTTATACTCACTGAATCATCAAAAGTCAATAAACATGTAAAAGTCATCTATTGTATGTATACCTTAGCTGTCCTAACATTTAATAGTTTCAAAGCGTTGCTTATATGAAGGGTGAACTATACTACTTTAAGTTACTAAAATAAGATTAAAAATTCCCTCTCACGAAAATGGTCATCTATATAATCATAAAATCCTACACTACTTGATCATTTAAACTTTACTGATTTCCGTACCTCATGACCTATCAAATACACACCAAATACCATAAACCTTTGATTGTATTTCAGAACTCCAAGCATATAAGCATATACTATCCAACAATCATCTTACATTACCCTTGACTTGAAAAACTTTAAACCCATAACAATGAACAACAACAACAACCTTACGTTGACTTCTTATATGAAGAAAAATCATTACTTTTACATCTTCAAACATCAAAATTGCACCTCAAGAACTCAAATAAAGTTTTTCCCCTGTTTCAAACCTCCAACAATCCCATCAAGAAAATTTACATGCCTAGACCGTTAAATATTCAAATTCAATCTGACAGTATCCCTCAAACTTCAGCACTAGAAGATTACATTCAAAGAAAAATATATAATCAGTTTCGGCAACTTTTATTGCCAAGAAAAACTTTCAGCATCAGAGAAATCACGAGTTGGGTTCAAAATCACAAAACAACATTAAGTAATCAACATAAACCTTAAAGCTCCACTCTAATCAAATTCTAACAGAATCTAAACATCTAATTGTCCACTTTTGGTCTAAAAATCGGAAATCATCACCAATGAACATTGACCAAAAATAGAGCAGTGAAGTTGATGTTTGGAATCACAAGAATCAACAAGAAATTAAACATGCAGTTGAAGAAACCAACTTATTGTAGTCTTAATTAATATAAGCACGAATTTATTCTAATTTGGGTCAAACTCCGAACGATTTCTTCAGTGAACAATAACACCTTACAGAAACTTCCCAAATCAGAGCCAACAACTCACATGCAAGTTTGATTTCTTTGAGAAAAACTTTTATCTAGACTTAATCTTTGTTTTGATGGTTTAATCTTCCAGAATACCTTAAACCCCAAATCAGATCCTTACTGAACCGGCCCTAATTAGAGGAATAAAGGGTAGGAATGCAGAGAAGAAGCTTATATGATCTCGAATCAAGTCTTACGTGTGGGAACTAAGCTCGCCGGCACCAAAATCACCCTCACCTATGTTCGTCGGTGCAACAACGTGAGAGGGAGACGAGAGAGAGTGTTGAGGGAGATGAGTGATTAAGGTGATGAAGAAGACGGCAATGAAGAAGGAAGAGGGCGAATGAGATTTTATAAGGCAATTTACCAATTTACCCCTACTGCTTATAACTAAATATATTTTCTAAATAAGGGTAATATTGTCTTTTTATCTTCATCAATTTCTCCTTTTCCCATTTTGCCTTGACTCTAGAATTTTCATTTCTCTTCTACTAACCCTTGATCTAAATTTAAGCCCTAAAATAAATTCTCAAGATATGTTTAATCCCAAATTTATTTATAAAGCTTTTTAATATTAAAATAACACCCATTGACTCTAAATCTTCCCTTATTATTTCTTTTCCAAATTTTGGGGGTGTTACAATTTTCACCCCTTAAAAATTAATTTCATCCTCGAAATTAAGAGAAATTGCTAACACTTGATAGCATTTCATATCCTACTCCAGTCCTTTTGTACCATTTAGAGGTATCTCTTCCACTACCACTTTTCTTATTGTACTAGACTCTTACTTACCAATAATCATTAATCCATTCAACTCTTATGATTACCTCTCATTCTTCATAAGTTTTCTTTACTCCTCTGGATACCCCTTGATTATTTGCTCTGACCTTGCGAAAGCTTCCGTCTAATACACTTGAAGGCCCATACCCTCCTATACTTTACTTTCTTATGAGTTATGACTTTACTATTGATTAAAAATTTCCTTTTTCAAACTAACCTCTAAATTTATGTTTACTATGAGCAATTCTGTAGATTCTCTAGCCAATTTTATGCTTGCATCTCTAGTAATATATTTCTTTGTATAATTAATACTCTATGCCATAACTCTTTATGTATAACTGAGTTGATTGTGAAAATAGTGCGCATAACTAATTGAATGAATACTTAATTGGCGCACATTGCTAAGATGAATAATTTCATACAAGACAACCTAAGTATTCTGACTCACAATCAACTAGAAGTATTCGTTACCACTCATCCCTTCGGAAGTAACACACATTCTAACCCATACTTGCTAGAATTACTATTAGACCATATAGATCTTCTGAGGATCTGGAATGAATACACTGGAGTGGGAGTGAGATTTTCATCTCTTTCTAGAGGTTCAGGCTCTTAGGAATAGATTCATTAGATTTAGTCCTACTGAATAAGCGATTAGCATATTCGCAACTAGTTTTAACTCCTTGACTAGGGCATAACAACTGGAATTTTCTATTTTTCATATCAACAAATACTTTTAGGCTGAAATCCTTAATAATTTTCTAAACTTACCTCAAACTCCAATTTACTATAGATTTTCCTGCATTTACATCTCAGACTTCATGAACACGTAAACACTCCTAAACCAACATAATAGGATTCCAAACATCAATCATAACACCATTAAAATTTTTCTTGTTTTCTAAGTATTAAGTTAATCATCATTTAATTGCCTCTAACACACAAATAATTATTGCCTCAATGAAACATTTATGAATTTATGACTTAGTTCCTTAAACATTTCCAACCTGAGATAAATATATCTTCAGTTGTTTCTTAATATGACTCTCAAGGGTAAATTTCGATATCATGAATGCCTTTTGAAAAATGATGATTCCCCACTTGTTAAATATGTCAAATTATTCTAACATAACTCTTGAATTAATATTCCTATGATAACAATAATATGCATATTTGTCCAAGTTTAAATATTTCAACTAAATGTATAAAACTCAAAACAACGTTACCCCTAACTTTCATATCAGACTACAGAATTTAAACTTCTTCAGTACTTTAAAATGCCACTAATCATCATTAAAAGATCTTAAACTTTCACCTCAATAATAGTTAAATTAAATTCATGATAAACTTAATCCACTTTCAATTCACTTAACTTCCTTACAAATTTTGACATCAATTTAACAATTACAAATCCTCATTTACATCCAACAGCTTCATATATACACTCCAATAATCCTTCTCAATTATAAGAGAAATATGATTAGCACCTATTACTGACCAAAAGATCTTCAGCAAGTTTCAAAATCTTTGGTTTCATATAATTACTTTTGCCCTCTAATTGAACTTTGAATGTTCTTATAAATGAATTATCTAAAAATTGAAATGCCTACCATCTCAACACATAGTGAAACAGGCAGGAAATGCACAAGAGGGGGGGTGAATTGTGCTTTAAAAAAAAAAACTTTAATGAACAATACAGTTTATACTGGTTCAGCCCAACTTTTGGCCTACGTCCAGTTCTCCAACTTGGCAGTTGGGTTCCACTAGCTTTTCAAGATTTAAACGGGCTCTTGACAGCCTTTACAAGTGACAGCAAGAGCTCACCTCCTTACTAATCACTCCCCCTTACACTTTGTAAGATTACACCCTACTCTTAAGATCCCACTATCTTAAGAGTAATCCTTACTCGGATAATAAATACAAGTGTAGAGAAATTGTTCACTCAATTGAACGGATTGTGTTACACACTTAAGAATTTGAGAGCAGTGATTGTTGAGAGAATTGAATGCAGTAGATACAAGATCTTTAATGAAGTAATCAATTGTTTTCAACCAACTGCTTCTCAATGCTTTTATACTCTTCACTCTGAAGCTTGTGTAATAAATATGACCGTTGAGAGTTGTTCAGAGAGAGAGAGAGATCTTAATCGGATGAGGAGTGTTGAGAATGTAGCCTGTGTTGCATTTACTCCCTTGTACTTCCTTTGCTTTTTGTTCATCTTTCTTTATCTATCGCTGGAGGAAGTAGGTGAGTTCCAACGGCTATATTGCTCAGATTTTGTGTCCAACGTAAACTTCCTTAAGTAGGTCTGAGCACTCTGTACTTGGAAAGCCTAAAATAGCTTTAGCCATTGATTTTGAATAATTCCCATCGCCACTCAGATTACAGCCTCTGATCGATTACAGGACTTGGTGGCTGATCGATTACATATCGATTATGTATAGATTAGAACCTGCATCACTCAACAATAGATTAGAAATTCATGTGCCTAATCGATTACAGGGACGCCTGATCGATTAAGCAAGACTAATCGATTACACTTAAACTTCCTCTAATCGATTACTCACCTCTGATCGATTACACATACCAACTTCTCTGATCGATTATAAGACTCTGATCGATTAGGCAATTTATCTATTATCGATTATAGGACTCTGATCGATTAGGCAATGGTCCTCTAATCGATCAGGCGAGCCTAATCGATTACATCAATTTCTCCTAATCGAAAGGCTAAGATCTCTCATCGATTACAGGGGTCTCTAATCGATTAGGCGACAACTTAGACTGAACTCTAATCGATTAGACAAAATGACTTGACTTGGAATCTATCTCTGATCAAATGGGCTATCTATGCATACCTAAGACATATCATTCCAAACACTTATCACTCACTTACCTTATGCCTAAGATATGTTTGGTTATCATCAAAACTTATTATTCTAACATTCTCCCCCTTTTTGATGATGACAAAACATTAGAAATAATTGCAATAACAGAATACATATAGAGATCAACAAGCAGACAACTGATATATATATATGAAACAATAATTCAGATATCACAAGGATACTGGCATTGTCTTTACGCATGGAACTAAATATATAAAAAATATAAAATGAGCAAAATATGAATGATGCATGTGAAAGTTTTTGGTGTTGCAGGGAGTATGGATTAGTCAGAGTCAGTGTCATCCTTCCAGTTTGATGTGTCAAGATCATAGTCCCCTGATTCACTGCTAATTCGACCAGAGTCATAGGAAGACTCAGATTCCAAAACGACTTCTTCCTTCTTCTTCTTAGCAGGAGCCTTCTTCTTCTTGGGAGGAGGAGGAGGCACTAAGGACAGAAGCACATCCAATTGGGATGGTCTCTTTTGTTTCTTTTGAGGAGACTTTGCTGCCTTTCCCTTCCCTTTTGGTGCTGCCTTTCTCTTAGCTGCAGGCTTGACTGGATCCCCATATGTGTAGGTCTTTCTGACTCCCCATTTTGGAAATAGAGGCTGAGGGGATTCTTTCTCTTGAATTTTCTGACTCAAATCCCTAGCTGTATCTCTGTCTTCTCTTTCTTTCTGACTTGCAGCCAAGGTCTGTTCTAGTTCCTCCACTTGCTGGTGCAGTACATCTGCCTTATGAAGATAATGAGGCACCAAATCAATGTCAATGGGTTTAGGTTCCCCTTCATACAAAACCATGGCCATTCCCAGATTTTCTTCTATCACATTTTCAGCATTTTCTGGAGGGATATTGACAGTGGCCTCAGTTTCAGACTCTGTGGCTTCTTCTACCACAACCTCTTCTTCTGCCATGCTTAGCTTAATGGCTTCTGTAAGCTCATGAATTTCCTCGAGTGTCTGACTCATGGGTACATCCTCAGGAACTTGAGACATCTGAGGGATCTCAGAAGCTATAGCTGAGAGGATGGAGGCAGCTTCCACAGCCTTTTCTTGAACCTGGCTGCTTTCCCCAGGGGTTGGCACACTGAATATCTTCTCCCCCTTTTTGGCATCATCAAAAGGAGGGGGGGTTTCTAGTGAAGGAGCTTTGCCTTTTCTGGTATAAGTTTTGGCTATTTCTGGTTTAGGGGAAGGAGAGTGTGGTTGAGAGGGTGTGGGATGAGAGGCAGGGGTCAATATGTGGATAGGAGAAGGTGGGAAGTCTGGATGATCTGAGGAACTGGAGGAGGGTTTCTGTGAGGGTGAGGAAGGTTTGGAAGGAGGAGGAGTGGTTTTTGGAGAGGGTTGAGTGTGGAGATGTGGAGAAGAGGGATGAGATTGTGAAGGTGAGTGATGAATGGGTGATACCTGATGTGGTGCATAACCATCAAAGGGTGACAGAGGAGGGCCAGGAATATTGGCTTGATACTTTTCCCTGAGAATCTCTTCCAGTCCAGCAAGTCTGTTGTGTAAAAACTTGTGCATATTTACCACAGCATCATACCCATTGAAGATGGTCATGGTGCTTTCCTTCACAGACTTGACAACTGAATCATTGAGAGCTGCCACCAATCTGTGCAATAATCTGTCCTCCATGGCTTGATGCTCGAGGGCCATTTCTTCTACTATTCTGGCAGAGACCCTTTCCACCACTTGATCAATAAAGTTGGCAGGAGAAGCAGGTGCTGCTTCTTCCTGAATCAGAGGCTCTTGATTAGGATGATGGCCAGGGATTTCCCCTGGTTCAAGTCCTTCTTCTGTAGGGGGTTCCTCTTCAATTTCAATATCTGGTAGAGGCTTAGAGGGGATGGAACTCTGCCCAAAAGGTTGCAACCCCATCTTCTTGAGAGTGGTCAGATCACACTTGGGAGGCTGCTTGTTGTGCTCTTCTTCCAACCAAAAAATTTGATTGTTGCACAGAATAAATGAAATAAGAGATGCAAAAGGCAGAGGAGTCTTAACAGACTTTGTCTTCTGGAACCTCAAGAATTCCTCACAGACGACTTGTCCAGGGTTGATGGGAATTTTGTTGATCAGCATGGGCAAGAGAGGATTGTCTATATCCAGGATAAGTGTGAAGTTGCCAGCCTTGTTGACCATACACCTGGAGTAAGCATAATGCAGAACTCTGTAGGCAGGAGGTAATTGGACAGGCTTGAGATTTCCCTCAATAGGACTTGTAGGTTGATAAATCTGCCTGAGTTGCTCATCAGAAAACTTTTCCCTTGTTTGCCATGTGTTGTACTCTGCCATATTAATCCCATCCATGTGAAGCCACTTGTTCAAATCCTTCCAAGTGAAAGAAAACTTCTTACCCCTGACTTGAGAAGAAATCTTGATATCTGAGGTTTTGCCTTCTGCTTCCGTAACAGAAATCTTCAAGTTTGAGTAGAAGGCCTTTATGACTCGCTCATTATAATGATTTTTAATGCCCAGCCATGTCGCATAAGGTTGCAGCCATTCTTTGACAGGATAGCCATTTTTGTCAAGATACTCAATATCCACAAACCCACATCTTTGCTGTATGGACCTTTTCTGAATATCCTCTGAGGCATCTTCAATAGGACCTTGGGCATAGGAGGAGTCGATGGGAACCATTGTGTCACCAGAAATGAGTTCTCTGACTCTGACTGTGGAAGGGCTTTTGGCTGGAGACTTGGATGAAGTACCACGAGTTTTGGCCATTTGAGAGGTTGGTTGAGAGGTGGAGGGTGGTGGATTTGAAGGGGGTGATGAAGGTCTATAGGTCAATGCAGGATCTCCTTCAGGTAATGGTACTGTATCAGAAACGACTTGGGCTCTGATGTTCTTTGGAATACGCATTTTGGGTGCCATGGGAAGAGTTTATGTAGAGGGCTCAAGGATTATGATTGGTGATTCGAAGGGTTGTAACTGGTGAGGGAGAGTTATGGCTGATGATGATTCGAGTAGTGGGTACAGTTACGATGGTTACAGAGAGATTTGATGATTCGAACGTTAAGATTTGATGAAGAATGAGGAGATGAAGAAGAAACAAAATGCAATAGAGTGCGAAATGATGCTACAGTTACATATGACAAGTTTATAAGAGTGGGTGTGCTTAGAAAAGTAAGTAACTGTCAGATAAAATGTACGTTACAAATGTTACCGTTGACGCCTAATCGATTACAGATGTCGCGTAATCGATTACAGAGTGTTGTCTCTGATTGATGAGATGCGCCCAATCGATTAGGGGTTGTTGTGATCGATAGGTCCACGCTGAGTAATCGATGCCCAATCGATTACTCCTTCCTTGTGATCGATCAGACAGTTCTGATCGATTATGCGCCTTTCCCTAATCGATGCTTCATTTCAGCCTAATCGATGCTTAATCGATTACAGGGAGTGTCCTGTGATAGATCAGGCTTACCTGATCGATTAGGCGATGGATTTTCTATTCTGAGCCTCTAAGTCCTGCATAAATTTTGATCTGACACTCCGATGCCTAAGTTAGTATAATATCATCAAAACATCCTTAGATTGAAATAATTTTGATAACTAAAATAACTTACAATTCATTGGGATTTACCATTCCCAATTCTCTTCTGATAAACATAAATGGCTCAGTTGCTAGAGGTTTGGTGAAAATGTCAGCCAGCTGCAAGTGTGTTGAGATAAATTCCACTCTGACATCCTTCTTTTGCACATGATCTCTGATGAAATGATGCCTTACATCAATGTGCTTTGTTCTTGTGTGATGTACAGGATTTTTGGCTAGACTAATAGTGCTTGTATTGTCACAGAGGATTGGAACTTCTGGAAACTCCATACCTAGATCCCTCAATTGATGCTTGAGCCATAGAACTTGAGTACAACAGGTTGCAACAGCAATATACTCAGCTTCAGTAGAGGATAGAGAAACACATGTTTGTTTCTTGCTTGCCCAAGAGACTAAGGATCCCCCAAGATATGCACATTGACCACTGGTACTCTTTCTATCAGTTTTGTACCCAGCATGATCTGAGTCTGAGTAAGCCATTAAATATTCCTGAGTTCCTTTTGGATACCACAGCCCCAGCTCCTAAGTTCCCACCAGATACCTCAAGATTCTCTTAACACATGTGTGATGCATTTCTTTAGGATTAGCTTGATATCTGGCACATACTCCTACACTGAATTGAATATCTGGTCTGCTAGCAGTTAGATATAAGAGGGAGCCAATTAGACCTCTATATGTTGATTTATTGAAGTCCTTCCCTTCTACATCAGCATCCATCACCACTGAGGAGCTCATAGGAGTATCTTCTTCCTTTGATAAATCCATTCCAAATTTCTTCAAGATTTCCTTCACATACTTTGATTGAGAAATGAAAATTCCATCCTTTCTTTGTTTAATCTGAAGACCTAGAAAGAAGTTGAGTTCCCCCATCATTGACATCTCGAATTCTCCCTGCATAATCTTTGAAAATTCCTCACAGAGAGATCCATCAGTAGCACCAAAAATAATGTCATCTACATAAATTTGTACAACAAGCATGCTTTTCTTTTTGTGTAAAATAAATAGAGTGGTATCAACTTTTCCTCTTGAAAAACCTTTTTCTAACAGAAAATTGCTCAACCTTTCATACCAGGCTCTTGGTGCCTGTTTAAGTCCATATAAGGCCTTTTTAAGTTTATAAACATGATCTGGTTTAGTGGCAATTTCAAAACCAGGAGGTTGTTCAACATATACTTCTTCCATGATATAACCATTAAGAAAGGCACTTTTTACATCCATTTGATAAAGTTTAAAATTTTTGAGGGATGCAAAGGCTAATAACAGTCTTATTGCTTCCAATCTTGCAACTGGAGCAAAAGTCTCCTCATAATCAATACCTTCTTCTTGGTTATATCCTTTAGCCACAAGTCTTGCTTTATTTCTGACAACAGTCCCATATTCATCAAGTTTGTTTTTGAAAACCCATTTAGTTCCAATAATAGGATAATTTGAGGGCCTTGGAACTAAATCCCAAACTTGACTTCTTTCAAATTGATTGAGTTCTTCTTGCATTGCAGTTATCCAATCACAATCTTCTAAAGCTTCTTCAATGCAAGTAGGTTCAATTTCAGAAATAAATGCAGAGAAATGTATTGCATTTTGAGTTTGATGCCTGGTTCTAACTCCTTCATTAACCTCACCAATGATTTGCTCAGGTGGATGATCCCTGTGATGTTTCCATGCTGATGGTCCAGTTGGTGCATCGTGTGGATCATCTTCTTGTCTCTCTTCATGAGACTCATCTGGTGGAGTTAATGACTGAGTAGAATTTTTAACTTTCTTTTGAAAGGCTGATTCATCTTCTAAAGAAATATTCTGTTCAGAATCAGTTTCATCAAAGACTACATGAACTGACTCTTCAACAGTAGAAGTTCTTTTGTTGAAAACTCTATAAGCCTTACTTCTACTAGAATAACCAATGAAAATTCCAGAGTCAGACTTGGGATCGAATTTACCTAAATTTACCTTCCCATTATTGTGGATGAAACATTTTGAACCAAATACCTTAAGATGGCTTACATTTGGCTTTCTTCCTTTGTAAAGCTCGTATGGAGTTTTATCCATTCCCTTCCGAATGTAGGCTCTGTTTGATATATAACATGCAGTATTCATTGCATCTGCCCAGAATACCTGAGATACTTCTTTTCCATTCAGCATTGTTCTGGCCATCTCAGTGAGTACCCTATTCTTTCTTTCAACTACTCCATTCTGTTGAGGAGTTCTAGGAGCTGAGAAATTATGATTGATTCCATTTTCTTTGCAAAGCTCTAGAAAATCTTGGTTCTCGAACTCTCCTCCATGATCAGTCCTGATTGAGCTGATTTTCTTGTCTTTTTCATTCTGCACTTTCTTAGCAAACACATAAAAGGCATCAAAGGTTTCATTTTTGGAGGAAAGAAACATAGTCCAAGTGAACCTAGAATAGTCATCCACAATCACAAGGGTGTACAGGCTTCCTCCTAGACTCTTCACTCTTGCTGGTCCAACTAGGTCCATATGGATTAGTTCCAAAGGTCTAGTTGTGGTGACTTCCTTCTTAGGTTTAAAAGAAGACTTTGTTTGTTTCCCCTTTTGGCATGCTTCACACACTAAATCAGATTTAACTTTCATATTTGGAATCCCAATAACCAAATCCCTTTTAATTAGCTTTTCTAGATGAGACATGTTAACATGAGCCAATCTTTTATGCCATAGCCAACAGTTATCAGAATTGCTAATAAAACACTTTTCAGAGAGTTGATGATTCAAATCTACTTCATACAAATTTCCATTCCTGTTGGCTTTCAATCTATATTTCATATTTGATTTGTCTATAGCCAATTCTTTCTTATCCACAATGAAGCATTCATTTGAATCAAAAATCACCCAATTACCTTTGTCAGTACTTTGACTGACACTCAGCAAGTTGTGGCAGAGACCTTCCACAAGATAGATATCTTTAACTGGACCAATATCTCCTTTTCCAGTAATTTTGCCAGACTGATTTCCACCAAAGCTAACCTTGGCCCCATCCTTCAGGATTAGATTGTCTAGTTTCTCTTTATCTCCTGTCATGTGCCTCGAGCATCCACTATCTATATACCACTTGCTATTTTTGTTGGATGCTTTGAGACAAACCTCATTATTGGAAGATTCTTCTCGTGCTACTAGACACAGGTTGGCAGCTTCCTCTGCTTCACTGGCTTCCTCATCAGAGCTGTCCCCCCATATAGACGAAACATAGGCTTTCTTTTTGCCTTGAAATTTTTCTTTCTTTTTCTCCTTCTCCTTGAATCTTTGGAGGCTTGGACATTCTGCTTTGAAGTGTCCAGGCTTCTTACATTCATAGCATACAGGGACATTTTTCAGTGAATCTTTTCTGAAGTTGCTTGAGCCACCTCTCTGGAATCTTCCTTTATTTCTGAAGAATTTTCTAAACTTTCTGACCATAAAGGCCATTTCATCATCGTCCAGTTCTTCATCTTCTTCCTCATCCTCATCATCCTTTGCAGAGACAGTTAGTGCCAGATTCTTTTTCTTTTTATCTCCATAGAGCTCTCTTTGAACCTTGATGGTTGTTTCATATTCAGCCAGGCTTCCAAACAGAGAAGTGATAGAGCTCATAGATTCTCCTCTCATTTCTTGGATTGCAGTAGCCTTCATCTGCCATTCAGGAGTTAGAATCTTTAAGATTTTGGAGACTTGTTCTGCCTCAGAGATCCTCCTTCCAAGAGCTGTGAGATTGTTGATCAGATGAGTGAATCTAATTTCCAGGTCCCTTATTGGTTCCCCTTCTTCCATTTTGAACAAATGAAAGTCAGTGATAAGTTGTTCCACTCTTCTAGTTTTTACTCCACTGGTCCCTTCATGAGCAACTGCTAGGGCATCCCACATTTCTTTTGCTGTCTCTAGATGACAGACCCTGAAATATTCTTTTTGACTTAGGGCATTTTGAAGAATCAAGACTGCCTTGCTATTGAGTTCCAGATCATCCTTGTCATCACTCGTTAATTCCTGAGGGAGTTTAGGCACTTGAACTCCATTTTCTGTTTTCATAGGAACGATGTCTCCTTCTTCAACTATCCTCCAGAGATCATAACCTGATGATTTGATGAAAACCTTCATCTTCATCTTCCAGAAGGTATAATGCTCACCATTGAATCCAGGAGGTTTGTTGATTGAACTGCCTTCAGGGAGAACATTCTCATATCCTGCCATGATAGATCTTTGCTTCTCCTGATCGTGGGATCAGATGAATCTGAGAAGACCTGGCTCTGATACCAAATGAAACAGGCAGGAAATGCACAAGAGGGGGGGGTGAATTGTGCTTTAAAAAAAAAACTTTAATGAACAATACAGTTTATACTGGTTCGGCCCAACTTTTGGCCTACGTCCAGTTCTCCAACTTGGCAGTTGGGTTCCACTAGCTTTTCAAGATTTAAACGGGCTCTTGACAGCCTTTACAAGTGACAGCAAGAGCTCACCTCCTTACTAATCACTCCCCCTTACACTTTGTAAGATTACACCCTACTCTTAAGATCCCACTATCTTAAGAGTAATCCTTACTCGGATAATAAATACAAGTGTAGAGAAATTGTTCACTCAATTGAACGGATTGTGTTACACACTTAAGAATTTGAGAGCAGTGATTGTTGAGAGAATTGAATGCAGTAGATACAAGATCTTTAATGAAGTAATCAATTGTTTTCAACCAACTGCTTCTCAATGCTTTTATACTCTTCACTCTGAAGCTTGTGTAATAAATATGACCGTTGAGAGTTGTTCAGAGAGAGAGAGAGATCTTAATCGGATGAGGAGTGTTGAGAATGTAGCCTGTGTTGCATTTACTCCCTTGTACTTCCTTTGCTTTTTGTTCATCTTTCTTTATCTATCGCTGGAGGAAGTAGGTGAGTTCCAACGGCTATATTGCTCAGATTTTGTGTCCAACGTAAACTTCCTTAAGTAGGTCTGAGCACTCTGTACTTGGAAAGCCTAAAATAGCTTTAGCCATTGATTTTGAATAATTCCCATCGCCACTCAGATTACAGCCTCTGATCGATTACAGGACTTGGTGGCTGATCGATTACATATCGATTATGTATAGATTAGAACCTGCATCACTCAACAATAGATTAGAAATTCATGTGCCTAATCGATTATAGGGACGCCTGATCGATTAAGCAAGACTAATCGATTACACTTAAACTTCCTCTAATCGATTACTCACCTCTGATCGATTACACATACCAACTTCTCTGATCGATTATAAGACTCTGATCGATTAGGCAATTTATCTATTATCGATTATAGGACTCTGATCGATTAGGCAATGGTCCTCTAATCGATCAGGCGAGCCTAATCGATTACATCAATTTCTCCTAATCGAAAGGCTAAGATCTCTCATCGATTACAGGGGTCTCTAATCGATTAGGCGACAACTTAGACTGAACTCTAATCGATTAGACAAAATGACTTGACTTGGAATCTATCTCTGATCAAATGGGCTATCTATGCATACCTAAGACATATCATTCCAAACACTTATCACTCACTTACCTTATGCCTAAGATATGTTTGGTTATCATCAAAACTTATTATTCTAACACATAGGTCTTTACCTAATTGAATAACCTAATTAACTTCAAGCACCATCACAATCTTTAATAGGGAATTAGCCCAAATACAATTCTTCCAATACCTATAATGATCTTTAATTAACTTCCAATCTATGCAGCTGGCATCCTTACAACCTCAAATACCTGTTTCTCCAACAAAATAATTCCTCACTCTCATACTTTACACCATCATGTCTTAAACACTTTTCTCTAATATAATCCCATGAATCTTCTAATTAACCATTTCAAAATAGAAACTTCAATCTGAGTACCTTTCACACAACAAAATTCATTTATAACTTCAAATGCTCCAGTGTGTGTGTGTATCCTTAATTTATCCAAACCTCAACAATACATAATTTTATAATTACCTATGAATTATTTTAATCCTCGATCATTAAGTGTGAACCAAATTCTTTTCCAAACTTCTAAATCATATATTACAAACTCCCATAGTCTACATTGTAGAGAAAACTTAACTCAGCTTTCAATATATTGTAACTCCCTATTCTCAAACAATCTTTCAATTTCAACCTCCAATCTCAACCATAATCCTTTCATTCAATTTCTTCCTTAAGTTTTAGCTCAAAACTATCCCTATATCACTTAATACTATCTTTACAAATTCTAACTTTCATTAATTTTTTAGTCAAATCTTCAGTTCAAAATTAATTATTTAGGCAAATCTATAAAGCAACCCAATTTCATTAGAAGTTCAACACCCAAACTTAAGCATAACTACAACCATACATGAAAACTTTTAAGAATCACACTCTAACAAGAACCTCACAATTAACTCTTTTGAACCATAGCCGTGCTTCTTCCATTTGACACCTATATCTGCCTTAATCAATAACACCACCATCAAAGGCATTTAAATTTAATACAATACTTCAAATACTTATAATAAACTTAATTCACTTCCAGTTTCATATCAAACTTTTGACACCTATATGTACCAATTTTCTTTTTTAACAACACTTAAATCTCACATACAGATATCTTTAGTTTTCAATAATACTTCATTTGATTAAGATGAAAAGCCTAAGAATTCACTCTCTTATAACCAAATCTTAAAATCCACAAAATAATTCCAATGATATTTCAAATAACTATGTATTACACTTTTCTTATCCATAGTTTTAAACAAAATATACTATCTAGCTTTTCTTATGTCTACATCCTCTATCTGTTATAATAGCTCTTAAATATCCAAATCAAGCCTTAAGCTTTAGCTTAAATTTACCTCAACCTCAAGTATATCTATTAGTTCCAGGAGATGGTTCACATAAACTCCATCCTTTCTTACTCTTTTAAACCTCAAACTTTTCAACATCTAAATCTCTTTATTATAGTAGCCTAAATTCAGCAATTATAGAGAAAATTTAAATTCTTCATATTTCCAAATCACACATTTATATACCATCTAAGATTTTCCAATAATATGCCAAGTTATCTAGACATTTTACATCTGTTCACTGTAACCATTGATTTAATTTGGATTCCAATCCATTCCTTCTTCTGACTTGGCTTGCTAGGGTATTCATCCTTTTGACTTTCCTTGACACTTTTATTGTTAAATATTTGCAGGCAATAGCTGGCAAATGCATATATATCTAATAAACAATTATTGATTATCATCATACCAACATATCCATTCATTCCAACCTCTCCCACCTATAAATTCAAATTTGATTTACTTATAGCTTCCCTTTTTCTATTACTAATATTCTCTAAAGGTGTTATAAAGGCATTTATAAATATATAACTAACGAGCAAAGCATTCTAGCTAATTTGTACCAGAACCTTAGCTCTAATACAAAAAATGTAACACCTAAATTATAATACTAGACTATAGTATTTTAATTTATTTATAACTACTTTCTCTAATATCAGAAGCCCAAAAATGTGAATAATTTAAAACTTTTCTTCAACAAAACTAAATCAAACTTTCTTTCTTTCAGGATGGACTTTTCTGAAAAATTGGCTTAAACACAAACTTTATATAAAAACAAGTGTTTGATACTGTTTGGTGAGCCAAAACCTATATTATATTTATATTTTTATTATACAAAACATGTAACTATTACCTATTATACTTCTATAAAATATTGGGGTTATCTCAGTCATAACCCCCTTACCTATATATGTCATTATGTTGTTCCTTAAGGATATATACACAAGAATCAAAATCTTAAATCTAAGTGTTCAACTTCAAATATCACAATTCTAAAATATTAGAAACTCTTATCTACCCTTGAAGAAGCTATTTAAACCATAAATTACAAGAGTTGTCAATTTCCAAAAACACCTCAAGAACACTAATGTTTCTCCAAGTATTCCAACCACAAATTTCCATGTTCAAAGTCAAATATTAGGAATCTAAACCATTAGAAAGTTTAATCTAACTCATTAGAAGAAAACCTAGAAAAAGAATCAACTAGGTCTGACACTTTGGGAAAACCATGAGAAAACCTCCAATTTTCTTCAAACCATGAAATTCATTAAAAAGAGGAAGAATTAGGTTAGACATCACTTACCTAGTGATTTGTAGCCCCAATCTTGCTTAGGAACTTCAATTTCACCAGTTGGCAACTTTCTCTCACTAAGTTCGATCCCTTCTCTCTTTAGTAACCCTATTTTCTATCAAATTTTGAAGCTGACAATGTCCTCCAGCCTTACATTTTGCATGCTCACTGTGGTGAGCATGTTTGCTCAATGCAGCCAATGTGGCAACAAACTACATCTGACTTCTAAAATTCATAATTAATATCACATATCCCCAAAAATTACAACTTAGGACTCTATGTATAGCTTAAAATGTCTACTTTTTAATGAAAAATAAATGAACCAAAAATCATATCATTTGGCCGTAAAAAATGACAAAGTTATAAGACTGACCAAAACACCAGTTTATAAAAAGAGGTCCATATTCAAAATTGCATAACTCACTCTACAAGTCTCCAAGATTCACTTGGAAAGTTAGCTTTCCAATGCAAAAGGAATGATTCAAACATCATGTCATTTGTTACCTCAAAACTCTTTATTTCTCAATACTTCTCTAGAGAATCCTAAAACAGAACATCCAATACAAGCTTTATTGTATGTAATCATCCAATTTCCTTGTGTAGCTAATTTCACCATTATTCCTATACCATTTCATTCATACTTTCCTCATTATAATCAATCCTAATCGACAAGTGTAACTAATAACTTTGATGAATTACTCAACGAATCGCACTTATTCTTAGCTTAAAATCTAGAATGTTACATTTACTACCAATCCTGCTTGTGAGCAATCACTTGAAAAATGTTAAACCATGGGGTGAGACAAATGTCTTAGTAACACAATAGTCCTACTCAACATACATATAAGCATATGCTAACAGGGTGTTAAGTGGAAGTTAATACATATAATCTTGTGAAAACACTGCAATAACACCAACATCCTATGCAGTCAATCAAAGTAATATTGTTCATAATAAAATATCATAATTCAAGATCAGAATGGTCAACACTTGTTTATAAGCAGGATGGCATACAACACTAGAATACCCCTGTCTATAATCAATATACCTTGCTAAGGGCATGGATGAAGCAGTGGTTGAACTCCGTTCAATAGTTGAGTACCCCTTTTTAGGATGGGGTTTTAGTGTCCAAGTTCGATTAATAAGTAGCAGGGTATTCACTCCTTCAGGCTTTGTTTGGCCGCCAAAGAAGTCTATATCAATAGGATTCTCTGAGCATAAATAGGAATTGATTCTTTCATACTTTCTTGCTACTCTTTCTAAGGTCAGGATTGCAAAAATAAATTCCTTGGGATCTTCTCATTCACCAAAAGCCGTAACTCTTAAGGCAGAGTGTTCTTTGATCTTTCACAGGACGTGATTATGAGCCGAAAAGCACTTCCACATACTTGAGTGGACTGCTCACGCCCTTTATCCAATTTTTATGTTGACTGAGAGATCACAATAAGGATTACAAAAGTAGGCAGTACTGCGGTACCAGTCAATGACTATTATTTCTGTAACTTAACTTCCCTGCCCCCTTTCCACTCAGTCTTATTTTTGGACTTTAGGAGCATTGAGTAAAGGTAGGCACAGGGTTGGGGCATATAATACCAAAATATTACCCCTATCTATAATAAGGATGAGTGTGCACTATACCTAGTCTGTCTCCTTCCTATAATCAGGATGGATATCCTTATCTATAATCAAGAATTGTACAAAAAACCACTCTATAGGCAATTGATGGTCTCATCACCTTATGATACTTCATGGATTTTGAAAGTGGTAGGAATGCACAAGAGGGGGTGAATTGTGCAAATTAAAAATTTAATGAACTAAGACAGAGAGCTTATACTGGTTCAGCCCAACTCTTGGCCTACGTCCATTTCTCCAACCTCAGTTGGTTCCACTAAACCTTAAGATTAAATCATAATCTTGAATGCCTTTACAAGTGACCTCTCAGTAAGAACTCTCTCTTACAGATCACTCCCCCTTACACTTTGTAAGATTACAACCTACTCTTAAGATCCCACTATCTGAAGAGTAAACCTCACTTGAAATGTGATTACAGAAAACTTGTTCACTCAATGAACTAATTGTGATACAAATTGAAGTACAAAGACAATGAATGAGTATGTCTGAGAGTAGGTAGCATTGAATATAGTAAATATAACTCAAAGGTATAATCAATGTAAGCAATCAATGTCCTTCACCAACTTCACCAAATGTTTTTATAGGTGATTCTGGAAATATGCTTGTTGGTGACCATTTATAGTCATTGCTTGATCTTTGATGAGAGATGATTATATATGGAGTATTGAGATAAATTTGTTATGGGTAGCATTAACTCCTCTGTACTTGGTTTGCCTCAGATCTTCTCTCTTCATTAATCGTAGAAAGTAGTTGTTGTGAAAACGTCTTTATTTCTGTGTTTGTACATGTAACGTAAACTTCCTAAAGTAGGTCTGACACATTCTGTACATAAAAAGCTTCATCTTTGAATTGCATCGCCACATCGATCACATGACCCTGATCGATCACTGCTTTTGTTTCCTTATCGATCAGTCTTCGATAATGACCTGTATCACTTTGAATATATATTAGATAATCACATCACCTGATCGATCACAAGGGTCCCTGATCGATTAGGCTTATATAATCGATTTAGCTTAGCTTATTTCATATTCTCATGATCGATTACTCACTATTCTCTGATCGATTGATCGATCACATACTACTCTCTGATCGATTGATCGATTACTTACTAGTCTCTGATCGATTATGCCTTTCTGATTGATTAGTTTTGAGATTAGATTAAGATTACAATTTAGACTAACTGATCGATCATAGGGGTGGTTTGATTGATCAGACGCTACATTTTGATCATAATTAGTAATTCATATTTCGCTAATCGATCACACTGAGATTACTTAGCTTATTTTTGCTTCTCCAATTGATCACAGAGAAGTCATGATCGATTAGGCGCTTAAGATCTAAACTTTACTCATTCTAATCTGACTTTAATCTATCTCTAATCGATCATTATCTTAGATTCTTAACTGGTTATCTGTCTTTGATCGATTAGGCAAAACTTATCATTTTCTATCAGATTGATTCTAAGATTATTCTTGATCTATACTCAACCTTTCTTTATGCCTAAGTTATGTTTGATTGTCATCAAAACTCATTCTAACATATTTTGTATACCAATGCAATGACTAACCCAAACATCAATTATCAAAAACATATAATTACTGACTTTCAAGCCACTTCATAATTCCACTATAACATATTTGCATATCCACATAAAAATCTATCATTTTCAAATTCATTCCACATAAGACAATAACCATCCACAATATGTAACTAGTGACCTTACTGTCACTTCTTAACTCAACTTTGGTATATTTGCATAATCCTAGAAAATATATCATTTTCAAATTCCTTTCGCATACTCCATTCCATTTGAACATAAGCTTCCCACAAGACAAATTCAATATCAAAATATTATTTTCATAATCTGGTCAACTATATCAAAAGAGGTTCACAATTATATATATCAAAAGACCCAAACATGTGGATTACCTCTTGAGCCAAGTAAAAATTACCACACCCACAAGCTTTCTTGCTCAAGCTTCAACAAATACACTCTACAAATAGCATCACATATACATGATTTCAAGTGTCAACATATAACTCATAGATAAATAGTCTCCTCTAAAGTCACATTTGGTACTTTAGGCAATAACTTATGATGTCTTAGGTTTAATTGAGAAGACCTTCCAAAGCACCACCTTGTGATAAAAAAATATCCTAGGTTAATCTAGCCCATTTATACTAATTGGCCTTTAATCAATCACAATTATCCCAAATTACACTAAATCCTCAATTCCCATATTGGTCATTGAATGAAAATGATCAAGCCTAAACAAAGCTTTTAAACCAATCAAACATCAATTCATACCTTCAATAGGATTTACAAACCAATTATAACCTCATGAATATTTAAGTCACCATAACTAAGGAACCTCATGAATATTTAAGTCACCATAACTAAGGCAAAATAGGCTCTAGAATCAAAACCCTAAATATCCAAACCCATACACATTGAATTCTCACATTCTAAACTGATTGAAACCTTTATTTGACATCAGAGAGTATATAGAAACCATCAATTACAGAAAATTCTCAAGTTCATAAAGACTTCTCAAGAACCCTAATTTCACAAACTTTTGATCAACAAAATTTTCATATAAGATCAAATCTAACAAAACTAAAAAAATTAAATCTTTCATTTAGCCCCTCAGAAGGATTCAAAGTAGAAGAAATGGAGGGATTTGAATCCACACTAAAATTCACCAAACTCATCTCTAAATTTCATCTTTGGGAAAATGAGCAAAATTTAACAAGAAAGAGAGGGAATGAGTTTAGATCCATTTATAAAGTATCTAGATCTTTTAATGATGTCCAATAGCCTTTGGGTCTTGATTTGGCAACTTTCTCACACTATATTGAACTCTTTCTCTCTCTAGAAACCCTAATTGTTCTTATTTTCTGCAACCGATAGAGACTTGCCAGATTTAAAAATTGTGTTTTGGCCTGGACGAACATGTATGCTCGCCACGATGAGGAAGGCAAAACCTTCTCATCGCGTGCATTTTGCTCTTCACAGCGAGCATACTTGCTCGCTACAGTGAGGAGGCAAAAGTTCCAGCTTCTTTTGCCTTACTCACTATGACGAGAGTGGAGAACAGCCCCTCACTCTCTTCGTTCCATATTTAGGGTAAAGGGTAATAAATGACCGTGTACTTTTCTCCAATGTGCATCTAGCACCTTATACATTTTTGTGATGCAAAAGTGACCATGAACTTCACAAACTGGGGCAAAAATGACATGTCCGTTAACTCATTGACATTTCCATTAAGTGGGGCCCATTCTAATATTTTTAAATATTTTTTAAAAAATAAAAAAAATTGTTTTTTTAAATAAAGGCCTACAACTGTACTCAGCCACCATGGTCGTCTTTGGCGAGAAGCTTCCGATTCCTAAGATCTTTGCACTCAGTGGTCATTCTAATGGTAAGAGTTCTCTCCTTAAAGCCTCCTTGGGTTCTGATACATTGTGCGTGAGGTCAAGGTGGGTACTCGTAGGCCACTCATTCTCCAAATGGTTCACAATTCCACCACTCTTGAACCTCGATGCTGATTACAGGTTTTTCCCTCTTTTACGTCACTCCAAGCGCTCTCTTCCCTCATAATCAATTCATTTATTTCAACTAAAAAATGAAAGTATAAGTAGATTTCAACCATCTTCTTTTGCTAGCGTCGCTTACAAAGGTGGAGGTTGTAACACCCCAAATTTTCAAAAAGAGATAAAAAGGATTTATTTAAGGTCTTGGGATGGCATTTAGAAATTAAAAAGCCTTATAAATAAATTCATGAGGCCATATGTATTTTTAATAATTTTAAGGCTTATTTTCTTTATTAATTGAGGAAAAATAGTTAGAAGATGAACTTAAATAAGGGAATATTTAGAACATTAGGGTATTGTTTGATATTTAAAAAGCCTTATAAATAAATTTAGAAATTAAAGCATATCTAGAGAAATTATTTTGGAGTAAATTCAGATTAATTTGAAAATGGTAATGGTCAATAAAATTACCATTGAAGGTAGGGGTGTTCATGGGACGGGACGGGAATGGAACAACCCCATCCCGTCCCGTCCAGTCAAAAGGCATACGGGATAGATTTCCTATCCCATGTCCCGTCCCGTCCCGTTCGGGACAACATAACTACGGGACGGGACGGGACGGGATGTGAATTTCCCCTTTTTTTTTGTTTTGCAAATAAAAATAAAAGGTCATTTTCACAGAAAAATATGAATCCAATATTGCATCAAAAAATTTGACTATGGGATTTTGTAAAATATTATTGTTCTAACAATTTTTTTGTCTTGACAATATAATAAACCATAATCAAATTCAACATATAATAACAAAAACACATCTAAATTGAGTCTAAAAGAAACTTTCATATTAATACATAAATTTTAAATTAAAAACATGTCTTCAAGACTTCAATAAGATCCACATTCCACATAAGGCTTTGTTTGCTACACATTCCTGATTCTTCCCATTCCTTTCCCACAATTTGATCTAAAACAAAAAAAATGAATGTTATTATTCTGATACATTATAGATAAAAATGCCACACATTCCTCCCACACAAACCTAAAATAATAATGGGTATTGGGTTTAGCTTTTGTTTAGGATGTTACCTCAAGTTTCTTCTATTTATCATCAAAGTTTTTTAAAATGTTTGAAATTTAATTTTAAATTCACATGTAAGGCATGATTGTAAATAATACAAAAAGTTTTGGCATTTATTATATTTGAGTTCAAATGATAATTGTCTGCTACTAGTATTACAATAATATTATTGGTTTCCTTATCAATATTGTGTTTCCTAATAACCATTCGAAGAATAAGCATTGAAAACAAAAGAAGAGATTTTTGAGTTAGTGCTGATATCTAATGTACCAGATGGCTGTTTAAGCATGTACCAAGAGGACATACATCAAGAGTCCTCTGAGAGGGATTATATCCCTCTAGAATAGATCTAGAGTAGCTTTTTTCTTTTACCTTTCAAGCTATGGTTTGCCACACATGTTCCCAAAAAAAAGAGCATATTTTATAATTAAAAAAATATATAATACTAGCGGGACAGGATGGGAATGGGACGACCCCATCCCATCCCGTTCCAGTCCTGCAACCAAAATTTTGTCTCATCCCGTTTTCGAGACGGGATTTCCTGTCCCAAAACAAGCGGGATCAGGACAGGACGAGCGGGACGGGAAATTCTTGAACACCCCTAATTGAAGGGCAAAATGGGAATCAGGAAATGAAAATAACAATATCTGCCCCTAGTTGAAAATATCTTTAGTTATTGTAAGAGGGGCAAAATGGTAAATCAACCTATTAAAATATCTCTTCCTTCCTATTTTATTCATTTACTCCCACGTGTTCCCTATTTCCCTCCACTCTTCACTCTCTCTCACCTACGACTCTCCCTATGTTCCTCACTCCCTCTTGTTCTCTCTACCTCTCTACGTCTTCAACGACTTCGATGGCGGATGACGGCATGAACGGCGGTGAGCGGCGGTGAGGACGCATGTGAAGTGTGGGTCGGCCTTGGGTAAGTCTTTCTCCTTCGTTTTCCCTTCCTTCTTGGTCCGATTTCAGCTAGTTTGGGGAGGAGAAATGATTCAGATTTTGAGGTTTTTTAAACTTCTAAATGCATAAAAATGAATCTTAAGACTCGATTAAGAATATTCTTGAAGTGATTTTGTGAAGCAAGGTTGATTTGGGTCTGATTTCTCTCAAAGTAGGCCTCGTTTACTGTTCATATGACGCTATTCTTGAGTATTTCTGTGTAATCATAGCTTGAATGCTTAATTAGTCTTGCTTAGAAGTAAGATTAATGCTATAAATGTGCTTTGTATATGGATTGTGTAGCTTGGGATTTTTCTTGAAAATTTTCCATCTTCCCCTGTTTCTGACTGGCACCGTCGGTGTGTATGTCCGATGGTGATGAACTGATGAATTAGAAGTAGGAAGAAACATATAATAAATTTTGCATGTTGTGTTGTGGTCATTGTTGAGGTGACCGATTCTTGCATCTGTTCTGTCCGATTCTTTCTTTTGTCTTTTGCTCTGTTTGGTGGTGAAGGAAGAAAGAGTGATTGTGATGTTAAATTGTAAATTTTCTTCCCCTTGTTCTGGTTGGCGAATTTCAGTGAAAGAGGAGAGGAAATTATTGATGATATGAGGAATAATGATTTTTTATGTAAGGTTGGATTGATTATTCACGGGTTCTAAGGATATTGAGACATGGGTTATAATTGTTAATTAGAAGGCATCAACTTCAGTATTAAAAATGGTTAGGATAGGATTTTTAACAGTTTATTTAAAGATTGACTTGGGATTAAATATTTGTTTGAATCATTGAGCTAATTAGGTTCAGTTCTAAATGTTCTTGGTTGTTTGAGGATGGTGTGAAATAAGATGAGTGATTTTGAATAAAAGTGGGATTTAGGAGAAGAGTGTGTTTATGGTGAATTTGAACTGTTAGTTTGTCGACTATGGGTCAATTGTTTGTTGTTTCAATAAGGACCTTGATTTCGAGCTTAAAGTGAAGACAACCATGGTTATAAGCTAGTAATTATTTGATAGATTTGTTTATTGATGTTTTATAATTCAAATGAATGTGTTTTCATCAGGACTTCATTTAAGCTTGCTGTCATAAATGAATTGTATATGAATCAGAATTTCAATGATTATACCTTTGGTTTTGATGATTTTGAAATTAGGATTTATGTTTTTGAATGCGGTGACTTAGGTCTCAAATATGGGAGTTGATTGATGTCCCTCAATTTTAAATCAAATGATTAAATCCTGATTAAGTTGTCAAAATTTAGAGAAGATAGAAGCTAGTCTATGAGGAATATTTGATGGTATATTGGAATAGATTAAATGGATGTGAGTTGAGAATTTAGAATTAGGAGATGGTTGGGCTTACTATTTCAATTGGACCTAAGTAATGAATTTTGCTTCTAAGTGTTCTTAAGAGTTAAAGAAGGGTTAAGGATCTAGGAAAGGAAGTTTATTTGATTAGGTAATTGGACTAGAACTTCGATGATTGCTATGAAAGAATATGGATTCTGGTTACCTATACGCTAGATGCATTAAGAAATGTAATTTAGGAGATTTGGTGATCAAACGTGGATTTTGTTAATTGGTGGGACAACAATATGGAATAATAATGATTGTTTTATAACTTGATTTTTTAGGATGTAGATAAGGGATTCTTAAAAGAATTGTTTTGAAGTAGTTAGTAGTCAAATATTGAGATGAGGATTTGGTTGATCTAGGACCTAATCTTGGCCTATTAAATAAAGTTTACTGTTTTAAAAAAAAAGTATTTGTGTTAAATGAGTATTTAAAGTTGTGTCTCTTACTGTTGGAATTCTCAAGTTTCATTGTGCAGGGATTTATTTAAGTGTCACTAATGGAGACTTTGATTAATCTTAAAAGGGAAGAGGATATATATTTTAATGAAGGCGGTTGGTTGAATTGAAGTAATGTTTGGTTTGGTTGAGTGTTATTAGAGTTAAAGCCACTATTTGATTTAATTTGTATGGATCGCCTCGTTGAATTTAGAAGATGAGAAGTATTTGAGCTTGATTTAAGAAAATGAAAATGATCTTCTATACAATGCTTTGGGAATTCTTAACTGACAGATGATTAAAAATCTGACGACAATTAGTCATTCGGAAGACTAGGGATCTAATAATGTAATGTTGATTTTTATGAATATTACTTTGTTTTAGGGTTGTCATTTAGATTTGTGTTGCTTGATTTTCTTTGACATAAGCTTGAGAGAAGATTTGAATGCTATAATGTAACTAGTGTAATTTCCTTATGGTTGTTCAAGGGTGCTTGTTGATCATTGAGTTGACCTCTTAAATTTTATTTGGAGAAGTGTATGATTTTTGTTAGTATTGTTAGGAAGTTTCAAAAGATGTTATAAGAATCTAGAAATTTCAGAGTGAAAGGAAATTGATTCTTTTTGTTTTAAGGACTTATGAAGAATATGAATATCTAAATTAAGGATATAAACTTTATAATAAGGACTAGAAGTATTCACGGGATGAACTTATGAACAATGGAGCAAATATGAATGGTTATTTTAGTAAATTTGATATTAGTAAATTGTTCGTAAATTTTGGATCAACCTTAAGCTGTACAATGAGTTATTTGTAATTGGCAGGAATTCACAAGAGGGGATGAATTGTGCAAACTAAAAATTCAATCACTTGAGACACAAACCTTATACTGATTTAGCCTGAACTTTTGGCCTACGTCCAGTTCTCCAACCTTCAGTTAGGTTCAACTAATCCCTCAAGATTCAAACAGGCTCTTGAGTGCCTTTACAAGTGATTACACAACAAGAACTCTCTCTTACTAATCACTCTCCCTTACAACTTGTAAGAATACACCCTACTCTTAAGATCCCACTATCTTAAGAGTAATCCTCACTTGAGATGTGATTACAGAAAACTTGTTCACTCACTGAACAGATTGTGATACACACTGAAGTACAAAGTCATTGAATGATCTCTCTAAGAGTTGGTAAGAATTGAATGCAGTAAGTATAACTCAGTAAGAATAATCAATGCTCATCATCAATATCTCAAACAACTTCTTCATCAGGGCTTTTATATTCGTCTCTGAAATTCTGCCCATTGATGAAGTTATAGCCATTGCTTTATCTTAGAGGAGAGATGATTATAGATAGAGTGTTGAGAATAATGTGTTCTAGGTAGCATTAACTCCATTACTTGGTTTGCTTCAGTTCCTCTCTCTTCATTAATCGTAGAACTTAGTTGTTGAATCAAACGGCTCTAATGGCATACTTATGTGTCTAACGATAACTTCCTAAAATAGGTCTGAACAACTGTTAGTACTGGCTGTCACCCAAGAGGGGGGTGAATTGGGTGATAGGGTAAATTCAAAATTTCTCTTTTCTAAAACACAGTGAAGGTAATCTTTAAAATCTTTTTCCAGATTATCATAGAGTATTTCAAACCTGTTAAATGCACTAAGAGATATATAATTTAGATATGCTGGAAACTAAGAGAGTTTAGGGAAGAGATAATGCAAATAGAATTTATCCTGGTTCGGTCAACCCTGACCTATATCCAGTCCTCAGACTCCACCTGAGATTTTCCACTATCTAGTTTAAACAGGGCACAAGAGAAGCCTACCACAGGTTTTACGAACACAGGTTCACCTGTCAACCTTTTCCACTGGTTTTACGAACACGGGATTACCAGCCAACCTTTACAGAGTTTTAGAAACCTTCTAAACACTCCCCCTTACAACCTGTAAGGTTACTACCCTGTTCTTAAAGCACCAAGCTTTAGAACAACCTCAAACAATAGAGGATTTTATCCAAGTAATAAGTTCACTAAATGAACAGATTATGATAATCACTGAAGTACAAAAGATGTATGATGAAATACAAATCATAGCTTAATAATCTGAACAATGTGTGCTCATGCTCTTCTTTTCTAATGCGCTCAAACCATCATTTTTGGGCTCACTGATATATAACTAATATTCTGTGCAGAGCCTCTGTTTTTATTGCTGTTAGCGTATATTCATCGTGTGTGCGTCTATTTTGTTGATCGTTATTTCTCTTTGATGTCTTCAAGTCTTTATATATGTTTTGATGAATTTCTATCCGTTGGAGACTTGGAGAACTAGCCGTTTGAGTATTTCTTTCTTCTCGTGCTTTGGCTAAGAGAGATGGAGACTCTGAGTAACGGTAACCTGCTGCTACCTACTCCTGTATTTGCTGTCAGCTTTTTCACTAGCGCTAGCTCCCTTTGCTATCGCTAGCTTGATAGTGTAAAATCTGCACTTTAGAAACAATGTATTAGCTCAGCACGTATTGTGCTATCGATAGCTAACAAAGCTATCGCTAGCTTCATAGTGTAATTCCAGTACTTAGCTTAAACAGATAATCATATAATGCACAGCAGATGATATCGCAAGCTTAGTCCATTAGCTCAATAATAAAGACTCTATAGATAGCAAATCATGCTATCGCTAGCAAATCATGCTATAGATAGCAAATCATGCTATCGCTAGCAAATCATGCTATCACTAGCATATTCTTTTTAGTTCAATGATTAGCGTACTAGCTGTCATCTCAATAAGCATTTTTCTATCGATAGCTAATCCCATTATCGCTAGTTACTATGTTAACTGATCTAACATTCTTCCCCGAGTATTTATTCATGTTATCTGAGGGGCCTTAGCGATAGAGACAGAGTCTAGCAATAGGATCTATTCTTATTTGCTTAGGCTAGCTCTACACATTCCATTAGCTATGGTGAAGACCTTTAGCGATAGAGATTTTGCTCTTTCAGTGGATTATTGCTAAGTCCTCATTAGCTATTGTTATCCTAGGCTTTCCAGATTGGCGATAGGTTCAAGCTTAGCGATAGAGAATTTGTTACCTATTAGATTTTACTTATTCATTGCTGAGGTAACCTACACTCTTTTACTTAGCCATTATGATTATGATTCTTATCTCAGTTTATTCCAGACTAAGTTACATGCTGTTATGTATGCAATCTGAGCTTATGGACATGTTATGTGATCATATATGCAATGCTTCAATCACAGTAAACATATAGCAAACATAATCTAATAGATAGTAGGAGATAAACACTTTATACACACTTTTTGCTTCCTACATTTAACTCTATATTTGACATCATCAAAACTAAGCATATCCAACATTCTCCCCCTTTTTGATGATGACAAATCTATCATGAAAAATATGTATGATAATGGGAACATTAATGTAATACATTTATCATGCTTTTCTTTCCCCCGATTTATGATATTTTTCATGCCTATCTTCTCCCCCTATTTGACATCAGCAAAAAGTTTGTGAAGGGATTTTCTACCAAGATTGAAAAACAATGAAGTTCATAAATTGAAACAGATGGGAAAGGTGTGACTCCATGTTTTTTGAAGTTTTGCATAGATTGTTTAAGATGTGCAAAATTTACAGATATACAAGCAAAACATACAAATTTACAAATAAATTCATCAAAGAAAGATTAAAATGAAGCATTGAGAGAGAGAGTTTAGAAATGCTCATTTATATTCGACAAGGATGATTGATTGATTCCATAAATTCCAGTGCCTTCCTCTCTTGCTCTGCTGTATTGGATAGTCGTTATTTGGAAGATTCAGCTCATAAGTGATGATTCATTGTGCATCTGCAGCATTCTTCAAATCTGATAATTATGTCCTTGTTGAGTATTGAGGGACGCTTTGGCTCATACTGATTTATCCTGTCAAAGGTGTTTATTTTTCTTGCAAGGAGAGTGGTTAATACAATCAAATATAAAAAATAATCCTTTCTGTAATATATTTCCATATTCAGATCAAGAAAGGGATATATAAGTGAAGAATATCATCATCAAGACTAGTCAATTATTTCACAGTGTATTCAGATGAGTATGCTAGGTAGACTTGCATTTCTCAAAGTAAATGAGCTTTTAAGATATACACATGTTAATTCTTGAGGCTCCCCCTTAATTAATGCATCTATCACTAATGTATGATATCAAATGTATATGTGATAGTGATGAAGTTCCAATATCTAAATGCCATAATGATTTAGCAAAAATGTATGATTTAGCAAATATATTATACCAAATGAATGATTTAGCAAATGTGAGGATTTAATAATCAAGAGAGAACAAATCATCAAGTATTATTATGACGAAATCAATGATGATAGATTCTGTTCAAACTCTTGGTCATGAGAGTGCAGAGGGAAAATGCATAGTGCAACATAATGTCAAAGCTATGCTAGCCGCGAAGTTTTAAGCAACTTGATATTCTTAATTCTATTAATGCATGGCTAGACATAATAAAAAATTTAGATTTCCCAGCAATTCATGTTAAGGAAGATTTTTGAACAAACATGTCATTAGCAATGATTCTTCATGTGTTTAGAAATTTCAGATTTAGACATGCCACAATTGAAAACCAATAAAGCTGCAGATTTCATTTTCAGAAAATGCAATAGATGAGCAGCATATGGAAGTTAAAAGAAAACTTTACTGCATTAGTTTGAAACATTTCCAACTTTTGGTTCATAACAGATATCACCTTTTAATTTTCAAAGATAGTTTAAATGCAATTGAGGTGAACATATTTTTCAAAATGTGTGAATGCAATTTTATGAACCATGGTGAGTTTGAAATCTAAACAAAATTTGGATTGTGCATTTAAAAAAAATTTCACAATAGATAACCTACGCACAATCACAATTTCTCAATCATATAGCAATCTGGTAGATATTTTATGACAGTGTAAGATTGATTGCTAATGAAATAAGAGACAAGCATTCATTATCCAAACAAAATTATATTCATTCAAGATAGGATAAGAATGATATCACCATAACTGCACTTGTCTAGGCAAAAGCTTGCTATTGGTAATGAGAGTTGCTATCGCTAGCAGGCATGATCCCACGTTAAGTGACAGACTTTCACTTCTTCCAGCTATCGATAGCTAACTTTGCTATCGATAGAGCTTTTGATGGCAATCAGCTCAATCTTAGCTCTGTCCTGCATATGCTAGTGATAGTGAACTTCACTATCGATTGGTCAGTCTGAGCTTGCCCATGCAGTAGCTTGATTTTGGCAGAATAATGTTGATATTTTCTTTTACAGGTTCAACACCAAAATCCAAGCATGAAGTTCAGCTCATCAAGACTTGAGTAAATTTTCATGTAGATCATAGTCTTGAAACTTTCTCTCCTTGTTACCTACAGAACTACAATTCTTTTCTTTTCTTCAGTATCCAAATTCATATGGATCTGCCCATGGTTAGTTCGTAGGTATTAACAGCATAATTCACATGCTTCAAAAGATGTAATTAATTCATGATAGTTGAGCATAGTGAATTATTAAAGTGTGCTTTAGGATTTTCTGGAATAGAAGCTTGACTTTAAATTTCTGATTTGGGATTTCTTTTAACAATCAAATTTATAATTATTAAAGTGTGCTTTAGTATACTTGATAATTATTAATCCTGCTGGAATTTGATGTCAATCATGTGTGAAGTAAACAGGTAATTGAAAGGAAATAAATGAGCTTGGCTTAATTTTTATGTGGATTGAATTTCTTGGGCTTGATTTACATTGTTGATTGATTGATCAGTAAATTTTGTAATAAATTGAAAGTTGGTATATATATATAGGTGTGTTTGTGTGTGTGAATGACTTAAGTCTTTAAAGAATGGTTTTAATAGAAACTATTAGTTAAATATTGAGGATAAGAAAGTTTGACGTAAGTAAATTATTAAAGTAATCTTGGTTGGTCAAGATCCTAAATAAGTATGGATAAATTATAATTTGCTTAAATAAAAAAAACTTGGGTAGTATTAATTAAGTTCGGAATCGAGAGAGACGCATCGATAAATTTATGGTTCAACCCCTAACCCAAACCGAACTATGTATATAGTGTCAGAATCTTAAGTTTTGATGAAGACTGACCACATATATAGCATAAGTAAATTTACCTTTGGAATGAAACAAGTAAAATCTGATAGGTAACAGATTTCTATCGCTAGAGCTAAAAGACTATCACTATTGAAAGGATCAACTATAACAGATGGAAACTTAGCAGAAATCTAAGTATAAATATCTCTATCGCTAAGTGTATCTCTATAGTTAATAGACAGAGCCATAGCAAGTGAAGACTTAGAAATAACAAGGTTAATATCTATCACTAAGTCATTCATTACCGCTAAAAGAATATCCTATCGCTAGAAGCTCATTAAGATCATTGATAATTGAAATGAAGAATAACTAGCAGAAAAATGAACCAAGACTCTGGACAAAGGAAATCAGCTAGCGATAACAGGTTAAGCTATCGATAACAAAGTGCTTCAGATAATAGACATTCAGATAGCTAGTGCCTGAGATCAAGTGAAGTTTAACGATATCATAGTTGTTAGCGATAACACATTCAGCTATCGATAATAGGATACCTTGAAACACCCTTGAATAATCATATCAGTATCCTTAGAGCTAATAAGCAATCAAGTAACTAGTGATAATGGGATTAGCTATCGATAGAGAATGTTTTTGAAAACACCTTAGCTAATATATTGTCTCTATCTTGTTGAGCTAATGAAATACCCTATCGATAACTTTCACTGCATGAATAATTGTTTCAGCTAACAACTTAGGTGCAGGACTCACCATCAAGATAGCGATAGCAAATCATGCTAGCGCTAATGAAAAAGCTGACATGAAAGTACAGTAGCAAGTAGCAGCAGGATAACGTTACTCACAGTCTCTGTCTATCTTATCTTATCCTCTGCAAAATCGGTTGAAGCATGAAAAGAAAGAAAAGCTCTAACGACTAGTTCTCCAAGTCTCCAACGGATAGAAAAGTATATCACCATATATAAAGACTTGAAGATTTCAGAATAAAGAAGAGCGAACGAACACACGACACAAGATGATATGAAATGAAAATTAAAGGCTTTGCACTGAGTAACAGTCATATTCAAGTGAGCCCAAAAATGATGAGTTGAGCGCATTAGAAAGAAGAATTAGAGCACATCCATTGTTCAAATTATTAAGCTCAAATTTGTATTTCATCCTACTTTACTCTGTACTTAAGTGATTATCACAATCTGTTCATTGAGTGAACTTTATTGTTGAAATCCTCTACTGTTTGAGGTTGTTCTGAAAGCTTGGTGCTTTAGAACAGGGATATTACCCTACAGGTATTAAGGGGGAGTGTTTAGAGGGATTCTAAAACTCTGTAAAGGTTAGCAGGTGAACCTGTGTTCGTAAAACTTGTTAGTGATAACACATTCAGCTATCGATAATATGATACCTTGAAACACCCTTGAATAATCATATCAATATCCTTAGAGCTAATAAGCAATCAAGTAACTAGTGATAATGGGATTAGCTATCGATAGAGAATGTTTTTGAAAATACCTTAGCTAATATATTGTCTCTATCTTGTTGAGCCAATGAAATACCCTATCGATAACTTTCACTGAATGAATAATTGTTTCAGCTAACAACTTAGGTGCAGGACTCACTGATTTTAACCTTTTCCTTACGCCTTGGGGTTAAAATCACAATAATTACCAAGGATTGTGTAAAGTGGCACAATCCTGGGTCGTTTCACTTGAGGAGTCCTTCTAAACTACCTGAGCTAACTAAATGTAATTGAAACAATAAAAGGTATGGAGGTTTGATTTTTGAAAATTCATTTAATAAAACTATTGACAATTGCTATTACTTGTTTTTTTGTAATTTTCTTTTGATTAAAAGGGAGGAAAGGGTTTGGATTGAGGGAAATTTGTAAAATGGGCTTTGGTAGTGTTTCGGTGGCTCTCACGCTTCATTAAAATTGATATTGGGAGTTAAAAGGTGCACCAAGTATAATTGAAAAATCCCCAAGCAACCACTAGGGGTCCACTAGCCCTAATTAATGACTAATCAAGCAACCACTCTCTTAGCCATTACTTAGGGCTAGTGTTAAGCTCCACTTGGTGTGTGTTGGAGCATGAGTTTTGAAAACCGATTCCTCTCGAGAATGTGCAACCACAACATTCAATTGGATAAATTAAGCTACACAATCTAGCAACCACTAAAAATCATATAGCATCATAAACCCAATAGGAAATTCAAACATATACATCATTCAATTAACATAACTCAATATCCAACACAAATATTCCAATTTAAAGACAATGAAAGAGGAAAAAACATGTCTCCAATCCAAATATACAAGAGAAATGCAACAACAAAACTCAATACATAAGGAAAAGAGCATGAGAAAACAAACAACTCCCCTATTTCGCCCATTGAAGCTCAAGCCACCTTCACACTACCAAAGCACCACGATTCTAGCCTCTCATGTCTTCAAACTCGAGCCCAAGAGGACCCATGATGACAGCCTCCATGAGTGGGGAAGATAGAAGGAAAATTGGAGTGGAAATGGAAGTTAGAAAGGGAAAGAACAAGAAAATCAGTGAAATTTGAGGTGGAGATGAGTAGGGATGAGAGGATTTGAGTGGAGAATGAGGGAAATGAGTGAAACCCTAGGAGAGCTCTTCAATTTCGTGCATAGGAGGCTTAGCGAGAGAAGGTAGGGTTGTTAGAATCCATTTATACTCCCCCAGAAACCCTAAATTCGCTTCAGATTTCTGCAGAATTTCGTGACTTCGCCGTGGGCTCCCCGCGGCGAAGCCACGGCGAGCTCCTGTTGGCTCTGGAATTTGCTAGGACTTCGCCGTGAGTTCGCCGCGGTGAAACCCACGGCGAGCTCATGTTGCTTCTGCCTCAATGGTCTTTCTCGCCGTCAATTCGCTGCGGCGAAGAGACATTGATTCTGTTTCTCTCTTCACTTTCTTCTTCGGCTTCGTCCAGAATTTTTCACTGCAACTTGGCTTCTTAGTTTGGGCATGCTTCTTCTATGACCTGCATATGAAATGGACCTAAGGTAGCATCAAAATGTTCTTGAAAATGGGTTAAACAATAATTCATACTAATCATTCCCAAATGGCCCTTGTCTAGAACAAATTCCAACAAAGTGTGCATAAGTTAGAAATTACCCTAATTAGGCGCAATTACCCCAAGAACATGCAATAATCTAATGATTTTATCAATGAAAAGTGTATAAAAATATGGTGCAATCACTCACCATCAAGATAGCGATAGCAAATCATGCTAGCGCTAATGAAAAAGCTGACATGAAAGTACAGTGGCAGGTAGCAGCAGGATAACGTTGCTCACAGTCTCTGTCTATCTTATCTTATCCTCTGCAAAATCGGTTGAAGCATGAAAAGAAAGAAAAGCTCTAACAGCTAGTTCTCCAAGTCTCCAACTGATAGAAAAGTATATCACCATATATAAAGACTTGAAGATTTCAGAATAAAGAAGAGCGAACTAACAGACGACACAAGATGATATGAAATGAAAATCAAAGGCTCTACACTGAGTAACAGTCATATTCAAGTGAGCCCAAAAATGATGAGTTGAGCGCATTAGAAAAGAAGAATTAGAGCACATCCATTGTTCAAATTATTAAGCCCAAATTTGTATTTCATCCTACTTTACTCTGTACTTAAGTGATTATCACAATCTGTTCATTGAGTGAACTTTATTGTTGAAATCCTCTACTGTTTGAGGTTGTTCTGAAAGCTTGGTGCTTTAGAACAGGGATATTACCCTACAGGTAGTAAGGGGGAGTGTTTAGAGGGATTCTAAAACTCTGTAAAGGTTGGCAGGTGAACCTGTGTTCGTAAAACTTGTGGTAGGCTTCTCTTATGCCAGGATTAAACAAGAGGGTAGTGGAAATCTCAGGTGGAGCCTGAGGACTGGATGTAGGTCTAGGTTGACCGAACTAGGATAAACTCTGTGTGCATTATCTCTTCCCTTAACTCTCTTAGTTTCAAGCATACCAAAGCTACTTTCAGTGCACTTCATGTTTTGAAATATTCTATGTAATAAATCTTGAAAAACTTTCAAAGATTGACATCGCTTGTGTTTTATTTATAGAATCAAAAGATTTTATTCTATCACCCAATTCACCCCCCTCTTGGGTGACAGCCAGTACTAACATATAGGCCCTGGCTCTTGATATAAGCTCAAAATGGTAGAAGGAAAGAAGCTGATTTAGGAGCATGTTCTGGTATCCACGTAGCAGTTTATATCGTTACACTAAATTGCATGTATAATTTTGTAATACCTGTTGCACGTAAACGGTATGTCTTTTATTCCTTTCATGTTTAGAGTACTCTAGGGCTTAGGTGGCTCGCTCCCCCTTTGCTAGACCATTTATGTTATAAAGAGAAGTCCTACAAGTAGAACCTCCACTAGCTAACGAAGATATCGTTATCAGTGGTTGGTAGGTACAGATCGCACCCAGATTAATAGGATAAATACTATCATTATTTGCAAAGGTTTATAAAATATATACATAACAATGCATGCATGAAATGATAAGAGAGGAAGAGGGAGAGGGGAAGAGAGAAGCTATGAGGAGTTTTTTTAAAAAAAGTCATTTTATAAATGATAATATGGGATCCATTCAACAGAAGTTTGTTCCATTTAACAGTGTGTTATTTATGCCATATTTTGATAAGTTCATGGGCACTTTTGCACTACAAAAAAGTAAAAAGTGCCAGATGCACATTGGAGAAAAGTACATAGTCTTGGATCCTCTCATGCAACTTCAATCAAATATACATAATTTCAACTTCCACATACTAAAACAATTCCTTAAACATCAAGTCCATAATTTCTAATTTTCATACTATATTATACCTCAATTCCTCTTGCTTAGAATTTAGGATGTTATAACTCTCCTCATCTTTTAGGAATTTAGTCCCCAAAATTAACCAAATGTAAGGTTTCATTACATGCTAATGTCTTTCTTTTGAGAGACTTTTATACATGTGAAAATGTAACATGGTATGATATGATCATTGTAATGATACCTATATAGATATATATTTATGTATATGTAAGCTTAAGGAATAAAACAATAGAAAAAGTGTTCACTTTATTCATGGACATAGTCACATATTTATAAAATAGAAGAGAATAATCTATACTAATTACTAAAAATAATATCTCAACAAATATCCCTAATTGATAGGGATTCTAATCTAATTCAAAATTAAATATTTCTAAATTATACTCTAACAGTATATATGTATGCCTATATATATTTTTCCATGGAGAAAATGGTCTTGTGGGATTCGTGACTTTGAAATGAATGTGTGAAGTGTTGAAAAAAAAAAATAAGATTTATATTTATTGAGTGTTGGATTATGGTCATTTAGGCTTTTGTCTCATCATGTTACTCATATTTTTTAAGTGATAGTTCCCATGCCAAAATGTCGAAGGTAGAGCGACTTAGATATCTGGTATATTGTCTGGTAAATTGTCACTAGTTATGTTGCCAACAAAAAGCTCGTAACCTTTGGATTTGTATATAATGATGATTGTGGATCCATGTGCATATTGATATTTGGGTAAAGGGTCAAAAATACCATTTGTGTTTCTCAAAAATGCTCTTAATACCATAAACAATTTTTAATAATAGAATTTTATCACAAATAATAATGTCTTTAGATAAGAAAATTAAGTTGATTTTAACTTGGAACTAACATAGGAATGTTTTCAAAATTCTAAGTTAACAATGTTTAAACCATTATAGAATGATAGATTACTGGAATGCCTCAGTGATCGATCATGCATCGAGCACATACAGAGCATTGAGTCTTTTTAGTCTAACAATGGAGCATTGAGACCAATGATCGATTTATAACCCTTCTGTGAAAAAAATAATTAATCGAGTGTTGTAATAATATTTTGAAGCATTACCATTGATCGACCACCTAAATAAAAACTCAAAGCATTCATTGGTATGAATTTTCGAGCATTGACCAAGCAATTGAGCATTGACCTGGCAATCGAGCACTGGAGAATGCTTGAAGCATTAAAGCCAGAAATCAATGGATGTCCATAACTTAGAATATTTTTTAATCATATTAGTCATCAATGAATGATTTGAGTAATTGAGCATTGATAATGCTCGAAGCATTCACTCTCTGGTCCAGCACTAACATCATTTTTCAATAAAAAACTAAGGGTTAAAGATCAATTTTACCAACAGACTGTTGTCCAAGTTGCAGATGGCACAATTGACAATTGAAAGGGTCGGAAATACCAATGGACCTTTTAACCAGGGGCAGATTGGCTAACGCCGTTAAAAATACCAAACGTCCGTTACAAACTTTAGTGGGGCCCACAATTTTTTGTGGGGTTGAGCAATTTTACCAACAGACTATTGTCCAGGTTGCAGATGGCACAATTAACAATAAAAAGGGTCAGTATCACCAATGGACCTTTTAACCAGGGGCAGATAGGCCAATACTGTTTTATTTATGCAACCCGCCATTAGTTGTAGGACAATTGGCGTAATGATGTCCACTTAGTAGCTTGGTGAATTCCACATAGCAGACCTGATTTCACCTCACGCACCCTCACCCTCACCTGCCCTCATATACCTTCACCCTCACATAACCACGAATGAAAGAACACTCGAGGATGGTCGACAGTAATGGACGACAGACACCCTTATCCTCACCCACGCTTGACAGTCTAAAATGTGCCACAATCTAAAATGTGTCACAAGGCAACTTGTCACAGTGGGAGGGATTTTTTAATTGCTTGGGGTATTTTGGTACTTTCTTATTATTAATCCATGTTACAATCTAAAATGTTCCACATGGCAACTTGTTGTCCGTCACGCTTCCAAATTAAAATTAACAGTCAACATCCATAAGTAAAACTGTATTGGCCAATTAGCCCTTGATTAAAAGGTCCGTTGGTGATAACGACCCTTTTTATTGTCAATTGTGCCATCTGCAACTTGGATAATAGTCTATTAGTAAAATTGCTCTTTAACCGCATAAAAAGTTGTGGGCCACAATTTTTTATATTAAACGTAACAGTCGTTTGGTCTTTTAACGACGTTGGCCAATATGCCCCAGGTTAAAATGTCCATTGGTATTTCCGACCCTTTCAATTGTCAATTGTGCCATCTGCAACTTGGACAACAGTCTGTTGGTGAAATTGCTCTTTAACCCAAAAACTAATGATTTGATCGAGAATTGCAGGACAAAAACATTCGAAGCATCAAAATTTGAAAGAGTATTGCAGAATGCTCAGCGCACTACAAGAATGCTCGATGGCTGCAAGTTTAGTAATCAAGCATTAAAATAATGATCGGGAATTGAAAGGAAAGTTGTGAATTTTGAGTTGAAATTTGGTATACATGCTTCTAGAAGTTAATTAAGAGTTCTAGTGTTGTTCGTTTGTGATACTTTCACGAAACATGAAAGTTAGAGAAAATAGACAATAAAGTAATATGATGATGTAAGAAAAAGAAAAAATGCATCTTACCTACTACATGTGATCCATGCAATTCAAAGAGAGCCTGAAGGAAGTCAAATTCTTTCTACATGTTACTTACCTATATCCAACAACTTATATCAACTCAAGACACAATGAAGAATGAAGTGGCTACATCAAAACCTTAAGTTTCAAAATTCTAAAATGGCCACAATTTTGAAATGGCAAAGTTACACCAACAGATCAATTCAAGTGTATATATCAACTTCAACTAGAAGTGAAGAGTAAGAGACTTTGTGCAAGAGGACACTGAATCTATGATTTAACCTTTTCCTAGTACGCCTTGGGGGTTAAGATCAAAATTTAATCCAAGGATTGTAATATAGGTTGCAACCCCATGTCGTTTCACTTGAGGAATCTTTTAATCTACCTAAACTAGCTAAACGCAATTAAAACAATAAAAGGTATGAGGGGTTTGGTTTTGAGAGTTCATTTGATGAAACTAGTGAAAATGTAAATACTTGTTTTTGGTAATTTTGGATTAAATAGTGAAAAGGTGTTTGGATTAAGGGTAATTTTATAAAATGGGCTTTGGTAGTGTTACGGTGGCTCAAGTGCTTCTTTAAAAATAATAAGTGGGAGTTTAATTTACCAAGTCTAATTGAAAAATCTCCAAGCAACCACTAGGGGTCAACTAGCCCTAATTAATGACTAATCTAGCAACCACTTTCATAGCCATCACTACTACAAAATACCCTTTTCATGTCACCAATTAACGTCACTTAATTGTAAACCTGGCATGAAAAAAAACGCGGTGGCATTTTTGTAATTAAGTTGGAGGCGGAGGGAGAAACAACGTCACACTTTAATTAAGTGTGACGTGGTTTCTAGAAACAACGTCACACTTAAGTAAGTGTGACGTTGTTTCTAGAAACCACGTCACACTTAATAAAGTATGACATGGTTTCTTTTCAAATTTCTAGCCCCGAGATATTATTCATTCTGAGCGCCAAAAACACCTATTTGAAAAGAAACCACGTCACACTTAAGTAAGTGTGACATGGTTTCTCAAGAAACAATGTCACACTTACTTAAGTGTGACGTGGTTTCTTTTCAAATTTCTGGCCCCGCAATATTTTTCATTCTGAGAGCCAAAAACACTAATTTAAAAAGAAACCACATCACACTTAAGTATGTGTGACATGGTTTCTCAAGAAACAATGTCACACTATTATAGTGTGACATTGTTTCTTGAGAAACCATGTCACACATACTTAAGTGTGACGTGGTTTCTTTTTAAATTGGTGTTTTTGGCGCTCAGAATGAAAAATCCAATTTGAAAAGAAACCACGTCACACTTAAGTAAGTGTGACATGGTTTCTCATTTAAAGTGTGACATTGTTTCTTGAGAAACCATGTCACACTTACTTAAGTGTGACGTGGTTTCTTTTCAAATTTCTGGCTCCGGGATATTTTTCATTCTGAGCGCCAAAAACACCTATTTGAAAAGAAACCACGTCACACTTAAGTAAGTGTGACATGGTTTCTCAAGAAACAATGTCACAAAGTGTGACATTGTTTCTTGAGAAACCATGTCACACTTATTTAAGTGTGACGTGGTTTCTTTTCAAATTTCTGGCCCCGCGATATTTTTCATTCTGAGAGCCAAAAACACTAATTTAAAAAGAAACCACGTCACACTTAAGTATGTGTGACATGGTTTCTCAAGAAACAATGTCACACTTTATTAAAGTGTGACATTGTTTCTTGAAACCATGTCACACTTACTTAAGTGTGACGTGGTTTCTTTTCAAATTTCTGATTCTGAGCGCCAAAAACACCCTTCAGCTCCCCCTATTAAACACAGCTCCCTCCTCCTCCCCCAGCATTCATAACACCCACAATCTCACACCCCCTAAAGTTCCCCCCGGCGAAGAACCCCGCCCCAAAACCCCCTACCCCCTGGGAACCCCACCCGTCCCTCTCATACAAATACAAAGTCCTCACCTTTCAACCTTTTTTAGGGTTCCTCTGTTCTTCTTCTTATTCTTGCCAAAACCTCAGGGCTTACAATTCATACATTTCCAATCTTATGGCGAAAACTAGACCAGGCATAAAGGACTTGGAATCTTATACCATCAAGTGTACAACCAAAGTCATGAGAGGTATAAATCGCTATCCATTTCTTCTCATGAAAAAAAATACTCAGTTCCGTTTCTCTGTTAAAAATCATTCTTTTATGTGATTTTCTGAGTTTCGATTTCCAAAGATGTGATTTTTATGCTTCTGTTGTTGGTGGAATTATGGCGTTTTGGAGAATTGGATTCCAATAACAAATGGGTTTCTGTTTATTTGGTTTTACATATTGAAGGTATGCATTACTTAGGGTTAGTGTTAAGATCCACTTGGTTTGTGAAATGACTTGAAACAAATGCAATTTAACTCTCATGAAGTGCAACCACAACATTCATGCATGGAAGTAATTGACTATAACCACTAGCAACCACTAAAATGGCTACAACCAAGAATACAACCATAAGGAGATAGGAAATTGTACTTTAATCACATTTAAATCAAAGCATACACAAAATGGTTCACAAACATAGATAGCAACCATATATCTCATGTCTCAAATCCAACTACAAGACCAATACAAAAGAGTAGAAGTCAAATGCAAAGGAAATAAGAAACTGTGAACTAAAAACTCCCCTATGTTAGTCCATGAAGCTAGAGCCACCTTCACACCACCAAAACACCAAGATTTTAGCCTCTCATGTCTTCAATTTCGTGCTCAAAATAACCCACCATAACAGCCTCCATGAGTGAAGAAGAATGGAGAAGATATGTGGTGGAAATGGAAGAAGGAAGAGAGGTGATGCTGAAAATCAAGAAGAATGGAGATATAGATTAATGGAATTGGTAGAAATTTGAGTGGGAATGATTGTAATGATGGAACCCTAGGAGAACTAAAGAATTTTCGTGTTTGGAGGCTTAGAGAGATCAAATTCGGGGCTTGGGACCTATTTATATCATCCTAGGAACCCTAAAATTCATGACAACGCGTTTCTGGTTCGTCCCACTCGCCGTGGCTCGCCACAGCGAGCTAACATTGATTCTGGAATTTTTGGGGCTCAGCGAGCTCACGGCGAGCAGACATTGATTATGCCCTCTTTTTCAGCTCCTTCTTGTGTTCCGTCCAGCGCTCTTTTCTATAATTTGGCCCTTCAACTTGGGTGTGTTCCTTCCATGATCTACACATAAAATGGACTTAAGGTAGCATCAAATGTTCTTGAAAATGGGTTAAACAATAAATCATACTAATTATGCCCAAATTGCCCTTGACTAGAACAAATTCCAACAAAGGGTCCAACAGTCAGAAATTATCCTAATTAGGTGCAATTACCCCAAGAACATGCAATAATCTAATGATTTTATCAATGAAACATGTATAATAATATGGTGTAATCAATCTATTATGAGAATTCTAAGACTTTTGTTCATTGTATTCAGAGAGTTTTGAGTGACTTATTCTACTCATACAATGAGTAATCTTTGTTAACTCTTTTATGCTCTTAAGTCCTTAGGATAAGGGGATTCTGAGGAGGGTTTAGTCTTACAAAGTATAAGGGGGAGAGTATTAGTGAGAGTGTTTTCTTATTGAGAAATTATCTTGAAAGGTTTCCAAGAACCTAGTTGAATCATGGAAGATTATAGTGGAACCCAACAAAGAGCTAGAGAATTTGATGTATGCACTAGTTTAGCTGAACCAATATAAATCTTGAGTCAACCCCCACTTATCCCTTTATGTTTTTATAAAAAATAGTCCATGGAATTTCAAATACCCAATTCTACCCCTTGTGTATTTGTCCCAATCAATGTATTTTGGGTGCAAAAATACCCATGAACTTTCTAAAATAGGGAAATATTATCGCCTCTGTTGAAAGGGACAAACTGCCATTACTTACGATATTTTTATATGGTTATTTTAATAAGAAAAAACTCACTCTCTTCTCTTCCCTTTTTTCCCTCCCTATTTTCAAACATGTCCTCTTCAATGATTTCTCAATACTAATCTCACTACTTGATGCAAGACTAAGATCCATTGATTGTGTAATAGGGCCAGAGAAAATGTAATGATTTCTAAATGAAATGGTGGAACACCAGAGACCCCCAAGAACAAGGGCTTGTATCTTATTTCTGATGTTGACTTGGAGCTATGTCGAACAGAGGTGTCCGATTTCAATCGATGTTTATTTACAGCGACTCAGCCAGTTGAGATTTCGCTCACAATTTGGCGGTTTAGTTGTGTCGTGGGTTTCCTAATTTGGCTTCGATTCGGGTTAGAGGTTACATTCTTTTGGAACCATTCTTTAGCAGCACTGTCATAACGAAATTGAAGGCTGAAGATTCAAAAGATGTTTTCCTTAATTTAGAACTCATGGACAAGTTCATATATTACAAATCAAATTAAATTTCTCTTGCGGTTTATTTCACAAAACTACACAAAAGGTCAATTGTTTAGTTTCTTTGTGTGTTTTGTGTTATGAATTAGATTTTGGAGGCTTTGTGTACCAAATGGAGCTGATAGGATTCATCTCCTTGTAAATCCATTTGGAGTAAAGAGCAAGAGCCTTGAAGGAATTGATCTTTATCCGATGTAATATGCTTTGGGCTTGAATTGAGAAATCATCAGAGAGGACTTGTTTGACCAGAGGGAGTTGGGAGAGTGAGTTTTTTTTATTAATATAATTATATACAAAGATAATGTGGGGTCTACTAAAACCAAGAGTAATGGCAATTTGTCCCTTTCAACGAACGTGGCATTTCCTCCCATTTAGGAAAGTTCATAGCTAGGTATTTTTACACCCAAACAAATCTACATTGTTAGGTGCACTTTTGATATGTATTTTTTTATCCTTTACCCTTGATAATTTGATTATAGATCTATGAACAAGATGCTTTGTAAAAAAGTTGGTCCATTTGGGCTTATGGCTGAATACTATTATTTAGGATTTATTTCTCTAAATGCTTAGATAATTCCATTAATTAAACTTAACCAAAGAGATTATGCCACTAATCTAATCTAAACATATGACTGTAATTTGGGTAAGTTCTATAAAGAGGGATAGTTTAATTCAATCTTATGTAACTTAGTTATTGGGCGTAATGATATTGAATGGCTTGAAAGGGACGCCAAATGATCCTATCGATAGGCCTAATTTCCAATTGGCATGAGGTTGTAGTTAAACTACTAAGTCTATTAAAGTAGAGTGATGTCACATGATTGTTGACCCATTCATTTGATAAGGACTTTATACATCCACTTACATGAAATTAATCCAATTACCATCTAATTCCCAAGAAGTATGAACCTATGCTTGTCACTTGTTTATCCTAACCAAGAGCGCATCCTTTTCATTGAATTCTACCAATTATCCCTTTGTATCCCTAAAAATCCTAAAACAAGTCATGTATAATCATTTTTATGAAAAAATACCAAAAATGCTTTCTTCATGAAGACCCAGTTTTATCACTTTTACTGCATTTAGTTTCTTGGGTTAGTTCAAAGACTTCTTATAAAATAATCCGTGATCGCACCACTCTAGTTCAGTTCTTGGTTTTTACAAATAACTTGCATTTGACACTTAAGATGTACTCCCTCCGGTCCTAAATATAAGAGGTAACATGGCAAATTTTTTGGTCCAAAATATAAAAGGTAACATGCAGAAGTAAAAGTAATAAATGCATGTTTTCCATTTCTACCCTTGTATATTAGTAAATGCAAAGAGGGGAGACAAAGTGTATATAATAAATGAGTATGGGTTAAAATGGAAAACTTTATTAAACCTAACAATAATAAATGATTCCAACATGTTTTATTGGTATGTGTAAAAATGTTTACTACATCTTATAATAGGGACAAGAGGGAGTATTCAGGAATGGTCAAATCACCCCTTCCTCCATATTTGGAATGTAGCTGTCAACATCATTCTTTGAGTCGGCCATCATCATTTCGTTGAGGTAACTCAAGAAGGTAGCTTCATTCTATCCGCCTCCCTTTTTGTCGCTTTCATTGTTTACTTCTCTGAGTTGGTTCCTATTATCCAAATCTTGTTGAATTAGATTCGCCTTCATCGTTAGTTGAGATGAGACTTTGAAAGTTCAACTATTTCCCATACTTAAACACATAATTGTTTTGCGGATCGAAGTTGATAATGAAGTTGGTCTAGATGTAGTATAGAAATTGTTTCTTGGTATTTCTCCCCTTCATTAATCATAAACATATCTCTCTCTCTAACCCGGGGTGTGTGGTTGAGTGGAAGGGACGCATTCACCCTTAACCAACTGTCAAGGGTGAGAGTGCTGGCTGTCACCCAAGAGGGGGGTGAATTGGGTGACAGAATAATTTCGTTTAAAAACTTCTTCTAAAATATATTGAAGGCAGGCTCTTTCAAAACTATTAAATGTACAAGAGATATATATAATGCAGATATGTTGGAAACTATGAGAGATTAGGGAAGAGATAATGCACACAGAATTATCCTGGTTCGGTCAACCCAGACCTACATCCAGTCCTCAGGCTCCACCTGAGATTTCCACTATCCTCTTGTTTAAACCGGGCACAAGAGAAGCCTACCACAGGTTTTACGAACACAGGTTCACCTGCCAACCTTTACAGAGTTTTAGAATTTCTCTAAACACTTCCCCTTACTACCTGTAAGGTTACCACCCTGTTCCTAAAGCACCAAGCTTTGGAACAACCTCAAACAGTAGAGGATTTCAATAATAAGGTTCACTCAATGAACGGATTGTGATAAACACTTAAGTACAGAGTAATGTATGATGAAATACAACTAGAGCTTTAATAATCTTAACAATGTATTGCTCTAGCACTTCTTATCTAATGCTCTCAATCTGAGTAATTTGCAATTCTGTATAATGCTCTGTTCATCGCTCGTTATATTCAATCGTTGATCTCACTCTTCTGGAAGCAGATCTTGTTCTATTTATATCTTCACAGATTGTCCTTTGATTCAGCTTCATATGACCGTTAGAATATGGTCGTTGGAAGTCCATAGCCGTTGGGGATAGATACTATTTATCAGCTGATTCAAACTTCTGAACTGTTCACGCGTAGAGTAGGCTAGACTGAGCGTTCTAAACACCTGTACTTTCATAGCAGCTTTTTCAGTAGCGCTAGCATGCTTTGCTATCGCTAACTGCATAGTATAATTTCTGCATTTGAGCTGTTAGCTAAACAAGTAAACATTTAATGTACAGCAGATGTTATCGCAAGCATAGTCCATTAGCTCAATGAGATAGAGACAATTAACGTATGTTATATTGAAAGCATTCTCTATCGATAGACAAGAGCATTATCCCTAATACATCCCTTGAGAGCAATGCTTAGTGTTCTAGCAATATCATACCAACAAATATTTTACTATCCATAGCTAATCCAATTATCGCTAGTTGCTTGATTGCTTATTAGCCTTAAGGATACAGATACAAGTATTCAGAGGTATTTCAAGGTATCCTATTATCGATAGCTAAACTTCTTAGCGCTAGCAACAATGTTAGCTTATTTGACACTAGCTATCTGAATGATTATTATCTGAAGCACTTTTGTTATCGATAGCTTAACCTGTTATCGCTAGCTGATTTCATTAGTTCAAGGACTTGGTTTATTTTTCTTCTAGCTGAGTTATCAATGAGCTTCTAGCGATAGATTCTTTCTTTAGCGATAGTGAATGACTTAGCGATAGATATCAACTTTGTTATTTCTAAGTCTTCACTTGCTATGGCTCTGCCTATTAGCTATAGAGATACATTTAGCGATTGAGATATTCATTCTTATTGTTCTGCTAAGCTATCATTTTTCATTAGTGATGGATCTTTATTCTTGCGATAGAGAATCTGTTACCTATCAATTTTTTTTTTACACGTTTAATTCAGAAGGTAACTTATGCTTATGTTTTCTATGGGTCAGTCTTCATCAAAACTTAAGATTCTAACATTCTCCCCTTTTTGATGATGACAAAACATAAGTTAAAGATTTTCATTAAAGTACTTTCAAAGCATAATCATTTATATCAGCATAAGCATATAGGGATAATAATGCATGAATGGAGCATGTTCAGAGCAATCATTGAGATAAAAAAAATAAAAAAAATGTACATTTGTATTTTGTATCGCAAAAAGGAACTACTAAGAAAAGGAATATGAAACTGTCAATCATTCAGATTATGTAGATGCATATGAGAATGGATTTTAGGGAATGATTCAGGCTTTTTTGGTTTATTCAGAATCAGAATCATCCTTCCAATTTGAGGTGTCTAGCTCATAATCTCCAGACTCACTGCTTATTCTCCCAGAATCAGATGAGGGATCTTCAAGTAACTCAGATTCAATTTCAACCTCCTTTATCTTAGCAGGAGCTTTCTTCTTCTTGGTGATAGCTTTCTTCTTAGGAGGAGATGGAGGAGTTTTCTGAATAAATTGGGCTAGAAGCCTTTCCCCATAGCTCAATTGCTTCTGCTTCTTCTTTGGAGGAGGCTTGACAGATTTTCCTTTCCCCTTAGGCACAGTTTTTCTTTTTGATGTCTTGGGGGCAGATTTGGGTTCTTCAATCACAATCCCTTTAGATGCCCTGGATTTCTTTCCTGGAGGTTTGGGAGCAGATTTCTTGATCCTTATCTTCTTGGGAGCAGACTCGACCTCTGATGCTTTTTCTTTTCCACTAAGTTCCAGGTTCTGAGAGGTAGTCTGAATATGATCTTTTTCCTTTTCCTTCTCTTTTTCAGCTTCTGCCCTTGCTGCATCTCTATCCTCTCTTTCCTTTAGTTCTTGGGTAGATTTCTCTAAAAATTCTTCAACTTCCTCATGCAGCTCTTGTGCTCGCTGAAAATAATGAGGAAGAAGATTTACAGAGACTGGTTGAAATTCTTGCTCATATAGAACCATAGCCATGCTCAAATCTTCCTTTTGAACTTCATTATCAGGAGAACCATCTGGATTGATTGATGCATTGTCTTCCTCATCAGATGCATCCTCCACTTGGCCTTCTACTAAGCTTTCTTCTGTCACATTTTTGTCCCTTTGTTTCTCCCCCTTTTTGTCATCATCATTGGCAGAGGTAGGAGAAGAGGATTGTTCATGAATTTGGGAAGAGGTGGTAGGAGAAGGAGGGTTGGCGATAGTGGTAGCAATTGGCTGAGTTGGTGGTGAAGTGGGAGTGCTATCGCTAGGGATGGTGCTAGCGATAGTGGTTGTTTGATACATTGGGGCTTTGATTGTTGAGGGTGAGGCTTGTGTTTATGGGCTAGCGCTAGGAGAAGAATTAGCGGTAGGAGTTTCTGAGAGTGTTGGGATTTTGTTGAGAGGTGAAAGTGGAGATGTAGGTATTTGGGTTTGAGAAGGATGACTATCGCTAGGATGTTTGTAGGTAGAAGGAGATGGGTAATGTGATAGGTGAAAAGAGGAAAGAGAAGAGGTTGAAGGTGAGTGATTGGGAGAGAAATGAGAGGATGAGTGATAATGGAGAGGGGAATGATGATGTTGTTAAGTACCTTCTGATGGAGGAGCTGTTTCTCTTTGTTTAACATACTCAGGGACGAGGTATAGATGCTCTTCCAGATTTTTCACCTGATCATGTAGCTCTCGAATAGCCTTCATCAATTCTGCTTTCTGAGCTTCTAAAGCCAAATTAAATTCGGCAGAGACCCTGAAGACAATTTCTTCTATTGCATTTTTGGAGAAAATTGACCTTGATGTAACAGGAGCAGACGGAGGAGTCTCTTGACCAAGATTATGCTGCTGCTGAGGAGAAGGAGTTCTCTGAGATTGAGTCTCTTCCTCAATAGGCTGAGACTGAGCTGATGTAGAAGGAGCATGAGAGGCCTCAGAACCAGAGACAGCACCACTCGATTTAACAAGAACCCCCATTTTTCTGAGAGTGGAGATGGTAAGTTGTTTGCAATTTTTATTGTCTTTTTCTCCGGTAGACTTGATCTTTGAGAACTCAAGGAGATAAGACATGAGCTGAGGATATGGGAGAGGGGCCTTGGCAGATTTTTCAGATAGGTATCGGTGAAGCTCCAATGATATCAACTGCCCTGGATTTAAAGGAACTTTTGAAATCAGATTGGGCAGCCAGGGGTTGTCTATCTTGGGAAAGCTACTGAAGTTCCCTGCCTTGTGAGTCATTAATCTTGTATACACGTAGTGTAGTATTCTGTTGACTACAGGCATGCTGGCTGGCTTATTGGAAGAGGTTTCATATATTTCTACAAGTTCTTCCTCAGAGTAGGCCTCAGAGGAGTACCACTTGTTATGCTCTGCTTCAAATATCCCCAGAATTTTGTTGATAGCTAACCAGTTAAAAGAAATCCCCCTTCCTCTCACTGTCGCCTCAAATACGATATTGACCAGCCCCTTTTTCTTATATTCTGGCTTGGCTTTCATGCTCGAATAGAATGACCTCAGAACTTCCTCATTGTAGACATTCTGAATACTAAGCCAGTTCTTGTATGGAAGAAGCCAGGCATCTAAGTCGAAACCATTCTGCTTGAAATATTCCAAATCCACCCATACTGCAGTCTTGTCTAGGGTTTTTCGTTTTGCGAAGACAGCGCTCGGGGTTTCAAGGGGTTCTTCTGAGTAGGGCAAATCGGAGGTAGTTCGCTTTTGACGTTTAGAGCCTGATTCAACTACTTCTTTCTGGGATTTGGACCTCTTGCTAGCGGATTGAGAAGAGGGTTTAGCGCTAGAGGTAGCCTCGACATCACTCACACTTGGAACTTTGGTTCTGGCCATTCCTGGGTTTAGGGTTTTAGGGTTTTGAGAGATGAAATAGCAGAGTATGTTCAGAACGTTGGGAGAGAAGAGAATGAATGCGAATGACCTAATTTTATAGGTTTCAGAATTTACCGTTAATGATGAATATTTGCTAGACGTTTCGTATTCTGGGCCTTTTAAGTGACTTGCTATCGCTAGTAAGAACAGCTATCGCTAGCAGGCATGATCCCACGCTGAGCAAGTGACTAAGATTTGTCACTTACTCCTTCCATCTATCGATAGCTGACTTTGCTATCGATAACGCTATTAGCTAGCGATGGCAATCTTTGCTCAACCAGCTTTTGTCCTGCATACAATTAGCGATAGTGAAACTCACTATCGATGGGTTAGTTTTGCAAAACTTAAGATTTAACATTCAGATCAGATTTTATAGAACAAAATAAATGTCAATCATTCAAAGTGATGACCTCAATATTATGCTATTTAATCCAATCAAGATCTGACAGAGAATCTATCCAGAATAATGTTAATTAATATTAAAGAGTAGAGATAGGATTGCTCTTTGAAAGGACTTTTCTTCAGAGGAAACTTGGAGAGCCAGTTTCATCTTCCATTTAACTATCGATAGTGCTTTAGCTTACTGATGGAAATCTTGGTCTAATACAACTCTGTTCAGCAAGGCCTAGCGATAGTGCATCATACTATCGATTGATAAGTCCTACATAATTGAGAGATTTTTGACAGAGCAAGTACAGATAGAACAGATCTAATTGATTGTATAATTTGACAATTTCTGACTTTTGATAACTCATGCATTTTGAAAGGTATGAATTGAAACAGTTTCAACTTTGTCATCCAGTTTTCAGAAGTCATTTAAACGCACCTGAAATGAACATATTTTTCACAATATATGTATGCAATTTTATAAGCATGCTGGGTTGAAATCTAAGCAAATCTTGAATTGCATTTCATAAGCTCTACAAAGGGTAAGCTATCCACAATTCCAACTTTTCAGTCATATAGCAACCTGATAGATTTCATATGACAGTAAAAGATTGATTTCTTAATGAAGAAGGGGCAATCATTCATTATTCAAATGGATATATATTCATTCAAGTAGTACAGGATAAGAATGATATCACCATAGCTCCATTTGACCAGGCAATGGCTTGATTTTGACAACATACTGTCAATTCTCTTTTGCAGATCTAGCATCAAAATTCATGCACTAGGTTTCGCTTATCAAGACTTGAGTAAATTTCCATGTAGATCATAGACTTGAAGCTTTTTGTCCTTGTAACCTTAGGTATATGGAGAGTTGCTTCTGCTAACCCACACATTTCTGATATGCTTAGCATCTGGTTGCAGAAATCTTCTTTTTGAAGTATGAGGGATTCTACTTCTCTGGTTCTCCTCAAGATAATTGAATGATGCTTTGTGATAGCTTGTCTTTGAGGTACAACTTGCTCTTGTTGTTGCTATCTGCTGCCTTTTATGATTTGAACCAGATGTTGCAGCAGTGGACTTTTCATGAGTTCTCCTTCTGGATGTAGATTCTATGAATCTCTTTCTTGAGGCACGAGAATCTCTTGGATTCTTCTTTGTTGTCTTTGTACCATGATGTACATTCCTTTTAGGGCTAGTCTGCACAAATAAAGCATTGGATGGACATTTTGGTACCCATTGATACTTGGGTCCTTCATTGTTAGCCTTGGACTTTATATGTCCTTTTGGTACCCAAACAAATTTATTTCTCACATTTGAATTTCTTCTAATATTACAGGTGTGAGAAATATGACCAGATTTACCACAATAATAGCAAATAATAGAATGATATGCAATATGAGATTTTATGCAATTATTGTGATGGTCAGAGGAGTGCAAGTTCAAATTGTTTTCATTCAAAAGATCTTTCTTCCCAAAACATTTTCCAGCATGATTTAAAACATTTTTAGTCCTTGAAATATGATCTGTGGTAGGTTGAAAATCAGTTTTATGCAGATCAAAATTGTTTTTCTCAAAAACACAGGACTTGGAACTGTATACCATAGCTGTATCTCGAACTCCAGAGAATGATTGATCTGATTCGTTCAGGTAGAGCTCTTGACAGTCATTCTTTTCTTGACCTTCTGTGTTGATTGAATCTTGGAAGGGCTCTATGATTTCTCCTTCTTCAATTTCAGCTTCCGGATGTTCATCATCCATAGATATGCAACTTTGAAACTCAAATGAACTGTCAACACTTTCAGTTTCAACAAGATGATTAGTGATATACATAGATTCAAGTGTATCCCAGATATCTTTAGCATTAGAGCAAAATCTGATTTTCTAAAAATCTTCTTCAGTTAAGCCTTTATGCAGAATTTGCATAGCTCTAATGTTTAAGGAAAACATCTTCTTGTCTTTTTCAGTCCAATCTCTTCTAGCTTTGAAATCAAAACTATTTATAAAAACATTCCACATATGATAATCACATGATTATATAAAACTTTTCATCCTAGCTTTCCAAAACGAAAAATCAATATTTTCAAGCAGAGGTGGAATGGTATGATCAAAACCTTCTGAAAAGGTATTTACCCAAAATCAGCCATGATCTTTTCACTTGAGATCGTTGGATCCTTTAAACAAGTGACCCGCTCTGTTACTAATTGAGAGTGCTGGCTGTCACCCAAGAGGGGGGGTGAATTGGGTGACAGAATAATTTCATTTAAAAACTTCTTCTAAAATATATTGAAGGCAGGCTCTTTCAAAACTATTAAATGTACAAGAGAGATATATATAATGCAGATATGTTGGAAACTATGAGAGATTAGGGAAGAGATAATGCACACAGAATTTATCCTGGTTCGGTCAACCCAGACCTACATCCAGCCTCAGGCTCCACCTGAGATTTCCACTATCCTCTTGTTTAAACCGGGCACAAGAGAAGCCTACCACAGGTTTTACGAACACAGGTTCACCTGCCAACCTTTACAGAGTTTTAGAATTTCTCTAAACACTCCCCCTTACTACCTGTAAGGTTACCACCCTGTTCCTAAAGCACCAAGCTTTGGAACAACCTCAAACAGTAGAGGATTTCAATAATAAGGTTCACTCAATGAACGGATTGTGATAAACACTTAAGTACAGAGTAATGTATGATGAAATACAACTAGAGCTTTAATAATCTTAACAATGTATTGCTCTAGCACTTCTTATCTAATGCTCTCAATCTGAGTAATTTGCAATTCTGTATAATGCTCTGTTCATCGCTCGTTATATTCAATCGTTGATCTCACTCTTCTGGAAGCAGATCTTGTTCTATTTATATCTTCACAGATTGTCCTTTGATTCAGCTTCATATGACCGTTAGAATATGGTCGTTGGAAGTCCATAGCCGTTGGGGATAGATACTATTTATCAGCTGATTCAAACTTCTGAACTGTTCACGCGTAGAGTAGGCTAGACTGAGCGTTCTAAACACCTGTACTTTCATAGCAGCTTTTTCAGTAGCGCTAGCATGCTTTGCTATCGCTAACTGCATAGTATAATTTCTGCATTTGAGCTGTTAGCTAAACAAGTAAACATTTAATGTACAGCAGATGTTATCGCAAGCATAGTCCATTAGCTCAATGAGATAGAGACAATTAACGTATGTTATATTGAAAGCATTCTCTATCGATAGACAAGAGCATTATCGCTAATACATCCCTTGAGAGCAATGCTTAGTGTTCTAGCAATATCATACCAACAAATATTTTACTATCCATAGCTAATCCAATTATCACTATTTGCTTGATTGCTTATTAGCCTTAAGGATACAGATACAAGTATTCAGAGGTATTTCAAGGTATCCTATTATCGATAGCTAAACTTCTTAGCGCTAGCACCAATGTTAGCTCATTTGACACTAGCTATCTGAATGATTATTATCTGAAGCACTTTTGTTATCGATAGCTTAACCTGTTATCGCTAGCTGATTTCATTAGTTCAAGGACTTGGTTTATTTTTCTGCTAGCTGAGTTATCAATGAGCTTCTAGTGATGGATTCTTTCTTTAGCGATAGTGAATGACTTAGCGATAGATATCAACTTTGTTATTTCTAAGTCTTCACTTGCTATGGCTCTGTCTATTAGCTATAGAGATACATTTAGCGATTGAGATACTCATTCTTATTGTTCTGCTAAGCTATCATTTTTCATTAGTGATGGATCTTTATTCTTGCGATAGAGAATCTGTTACCTATCAGTTTTTTTTACACGTTTAATTCAGAGGTAACTTATGCTTATGTTTTCTATGGGTCAGTCTTCATCAAAACTTAAGATTCTAACAAAGGGTTTGATCGTTGGTGTTGGGTATGGAGAAGCATTAAATCTCCCGGGCCAGCTGTCCCACCCTTTGAGGTGCCTACAATTCAGCAGAGGATTAGTCTCCACCTGTCGGATGGGGGATACCTTGATGTTTCATAAAAAAAAACATCTCTCTCTCTCTCACACACACACACACAAATACATACCCACACACAATCGCATAGAGAGGTTGTAGCTTGTGCTTTGAGCCATTTGTTGATTGGGATGGCTGAAATTTCTTGTCCCTTTGCTCCTATCAATGCGATACCCTTTTTTTGATCATCCTTGCTTTTCCTTGGTCCTTTTATGACTTATTTTCTCTTGAACTATAAAACGAATTTTAGTTATGAACCTATATGGACATTTCATTTTTTGAAAAAAAAAAGGGAGAGATGGATTTCTTTTATTAGAGAACATGTGGGTTCCAAGACATATATGTTAGTCTCCAACTGAACTATAAGTATTTCCAAAACCCAAAAATAATGGGGACCAATGCTAGAGAATATGGCATTCAAAATCTACCAAATGGATTACTAAGACAAATATGGATAATTTTCAAGACTCAAAAATAATCGGAACCAAAACTATAGTAGCATTCAAAATATAACAAGTGGATTTCTAAGACGCATATGACGAAGTTTCAAGACATATATGTTAATATCCAATAGAAATGTGAGAATTTCCAAGACCCAAAGATAATTGAAACCAATATTAGAGAATAGGGCGTTTAAAATATAACAAGTTGATTTTTAAGACAAATATGACGATTTTTCAAAACATGTATGTTGGTTTCCAGTATAAATGAGAATTTCTAAAACCTGAAAGTAATGGGAACTAATATTTTACAAAACAAAAGAGCATTCACAATATAGCACGGCGAATCCACTTTTAGTCACCAATTTAATTTCATTTTACCCTCCAAGGGGTTAAATGAGGTTTTAAATTTATATCCGTTGGAACTTTTTTCTATTACAAGAGGGTAGCTCATATTTTCTTCAAATAGAAAAGGGTTAATACAACTTTTGATTCTTAAATTTTCACTCAATTTTGGTTTTGGTCGCTGAACTTTAAAAGCGGTGGTTTTAGTCCTTGAACTTTCGGTCAATTTTAGTCTTGATCCCTGAACTTTAGATTGGTGGTTTTGGTCCTTGAACTTTGTGCGATATATAACCCTTAGTCCTCGATTTTTCAATTTTTTTTTAAAGTTCAAGGACCAAGACCAAAATTGATTGAAAGTTCAAGGATCAAAACCATCGATTTTAAATTTTAGGGACCAAGACCAAAATTAACCGAAAATTCAAAGTTTATGACCATCAATTTTAAAGTTTAGGTAATATAACCGAAATTGACCAAAAATTCAAGGACTAAAAGTTATACCGAAAGAAAAAGAAAGGGGGAAAAAAAAAGCCATGACCATCACCAATTCTACTACCTCAAAACGCCTTCCGTTTGAGGCAGCGGAAGGGAAGGGAAGGGGAGGGGAAAAAGAAAACAGAAAGAAGCCACGTCCCAAATCTCTGTAGACCCAAAGCACCATAAGTCCATACCCTTGCGCTGCTCGACATCAAGAGGTTAGAATTTCCTTGAAAAGTCAAGGAATGGCGTCCAAAGTATCAACAACACCGCCATATGGTGGTGCTGCTAGAATCTCTGATTCTCCCTGTTTTCCTCAATACACTGCTTCTCTGAAATGTAAGATACTGAATGTTCTTACTCTTCCTCAATTCTGTGTTTTTTTTTTTTTATTCTTTTCGTTTTTTCAATTTCGAATTCGTTTAAGACGTGATCAATACTTTGCAAATGAAGCTAGGTTTACGAATTAATGTTTTCCTCCGATGAATTTTACATGTTTGGGGATTCCGGTTTAGCTTATTGACTTTGTTTTTAACATTCATCGTTTTCGTTTGCCGTTTTTCAATGTGATTGTGTAATATTTTTGCCTCGCCTTACGATTGGTGGATGATTAGTTTAATTGGAGATTAATGGTTTAACTAGCGCAGTAAAATGTCAATATATCATTTCTTTATTGATTCATCCTTTGAGAGGGAATTGGTATCTTTGGAACTATCGGAAATCTGGAATTATATTCGACTGTTTTGGATTACCTGTAGAACTTGGCAGTTGAATTCATTAGATGCATATTTGTTTTGACTTAGTAGGAATCTGTTTTAACTTACTAGTAAAAAAACAATATGCTGGAGAAAAGCTTTGAAATTGGTTTCATTCTTCTTATCATTTCACTCCTTTGGTGTATTAAGGATCAGAATAAACCAGATGTTTACTATGCCAAAGCAGCCTTAATTATTTTGTTTGCTTTATCATGAATAAGAAACTGGAGTTTAGGCTTTGTGAATTGTGCTTTCTATATCCAAATTTTGCTTCATACCTTGTTGCATCTTCAACTTGAGCAAGAAGGAAAGTCTCATCTATGTGGTGAGTCAAGTGAGAGCCTTTCTATAGGAAGGAATTTGAACAGGACATCAGAAAATTTCATTTGGCGAATTTTGTACCCTAAGCATCTTAATCTAATGGAAGATATTCACGTAAATATACTTATCTAATGACTCCCGATAACAAGAAAAATTGATGCAATTAGTTTAAGGTAGAGATTATATGCTTGACTTACTGGGTGAGATGCTAATTAAGCATTTTACTGCTGATTCACTGGTGCAAGGGTTTTGTTATCCCTGCCTCTTAAGGAATTATGTATGAAAGTCTACAGTAACTTAGTCGAACTTAGTACATGAAATACAAGATGCCTCCTTTTGTTGTTTTAACACTCAAAGTAAAGTGAGCAACATTTATTGCAAGATTAATGAATATGCAGAAAAAATTCTTCAAATTGGGTTCATTCTACTTTTAATTTTTTTCTTTAATTTGAGGTTTTCAATAACCTGCACTTAGGATTAAACATGAAATGTTCTAATTTTACTCAACTGATTATGCCATTCTGCAACTGGGCCTATAATTAGTGTATCTAACTTTCTATGATTTTTCAGGTCTTGAAGAGTTTAATTCTGATAAGAGTAAATGTCAAGAACATTTTGATATTTACAAGGAGTGCAAGAAAAAGGAGGTATTGGAATCATTTGCATCTTTACCGTGTATCTTTACATATATTATGCATTTGGAAAACTTGGAATGGGACATCAATTGTTGCAGTTGAATAATGGTGCTTTATCTGTAATGTGATGTGTGAAAATAAAGGTCATTACAAATTATAGTTTACCATCTTCAGGTTAAACCAAGAGTAAATAGTAATTTACCTTATGTAGGATTGTCTTGGTGATGGAACACAAAACACAATGGTTTCATGCAATTCATATAGCTGACTCCACTTAGTGTAATAAGGCTGGTTGTTGTTGAATTGTCATGGTGACTTTCAATAATGTCTTTATAAATGTTGTGTCAGTGCCATGCTCTTGCTTTCCCACCATCAAAAAAATATTATGCAACCATCTAGGTTATTAAGCAAGGCATGAAAGATAAAGTAGACATTTATCACCAAGAAAATAAAACAAAAAAGATAAAATAGGACATAAGCTAACTTAGCTTTCTTGCAAACTAGCCAAGCCAGTCCAGTTTCATGCTTTTGTTTAGTATGGCTGCAAGTTGAGCTCTATTGTCATAGTCAATAAAGAAATAATTAATCAAGAAAAGATTTTGTAAACTCTAATAATCATAAGTGGAAGTAATCTCCCCTCCCTAGTTATGTAGTCCTATTTCTAATCTGTATTATGTGGATGATTGAGATCAATATTATTGTTCTTATTATCGTGGTATGATTGGGGGGTCAAACTAATATTAGTGTGAAATGCTTTAATCTTCACTTACCGCACAATGCGCGGGTTTTAAGTCTTGTTTGACCTAAATGCTCACCTTTCCAACTACATGAGCTTCCTTTAAGTGCCATGTGAGTATAATTTGTTGTTGAAAAATAAATTGAGGCTGGTTTGCCATGTTTATGATGGCATAAGAATATAAAGTGGAGGAATTCTGGTCAAATCATTTTTTCTTTAGATTCTACTTTTGCTTGTATTAGTCACCATACTTAGAATTGAAGCAGGAAACTCGTGGAACCAAAATTTTGGAGAAGCTTCCTGGACTCCTTCATGCTTTCCTCATTCTCTTTTACTGATTAGTGGACCTTTATTAAACTTCAGTTTTACCTATACAAAATTAGACAGCTATTCCTGATGCTTCTAACATTATTGCTTGATGGCAAATGGTTAGGGTGCTGGTTTTTCAGACATCTTTTTTCATGTGCCCAAGTGGGTCACTCCCTGTGGTTGGCCTGATTATTTTTTGACACTGCACTGTATCGGAATGCTTTGGAGGCTTTTCCAAAATATATATAAGCCTCAGAGGGAGACTTGTATAGATATGCATTAAAAAATTTTGAATTCATTAATCATTCTTAGTTTGTTGAGAAGATGTTTTATGGACAAGAAGTGATGCTTTGTGCTCATCTCACACACATGCACACGCCCACGCACCGCACCTATACACGCACACACAGACAGAGATTAGGGACCTTATGGCAAAATATTTGGTAAAAAGGACCTAAATTTCTCTAGCCAAAAACACGAAAGTGCAGAACATGGAGGATGCAGAATTTTTTCCAGGTCTTTTGTTGACCGCACAAAAAAGTCTGCATTTCAACTTTCATGTTCTGTATTTTAGCTTTCATATTCTGCACTTTTCCCCCCAATTTTTTTGGATGGAGAACTCTATGTTCTTTTCCCCAGCTAAATTTCTGAATGGGGAGGATCCTTATCCCCAATTTTCCATATAATATATATGTAGGTGAATTCAAAGATTTAAACTATTTGTTGACGCTTGTAATTATAATGCATCTTATTGTTGCTTGGCAATGTTGCTTCTTTCAATTCTCACATTTACTTTATTATTCTCAAAATGAACAAATCACACCTTGTTATGGAAATAACATGCAAATGCATATGGTCCAATTTGTGCAGAATTGTGCTAGTACTAATCTAGCTGCCTTTGTTTTTGGTTTCTACAGAGGGAGGCTCGACTGGAACGTAATAAAAATCGATCTCTCTTCTCATGAAGTCTGTTGGCTCTAATGTTTTTCTCTATCATTGGTGGCGAAATTAGGTTGAGTGCTCCGTGATCATGCTGATCCATCTTTGTAGTATTAACTTTGTGGATTTATTCAGAGTTATGGCAAGCAAGGTTCCCAATAAAAATGAATAGTTGGCCTATGTCAGTAATATTCTGCTTCATGCTGCTCTCAATCTTCTAATAGTATTTCTTTTATTATCAGTTAAAGGATAGAATATTAATAATTAAAAGAAATGAAAAGATGAATATACAAGATACCCAGCAATAAGGCCAGGCAATAGTGTTCATGGATGGGGGTTATTCTGAGCTATTTGGTTAAAAAAAAAAATGCAGCGGACCGAAGAGACTAAATGATTAAGATCCAATTGGAAAGCATCTAAGATAGGCAAGTTGAATGCATTAGGACTTAAATGTCTTCTTAATGTTAGATAATATACTTTTTTTTTTTTTTGGTCTTTAGATGTTGGAGTTAGATAACTAATTTGTAGATATTTAGAAAATAGTGAAATTAATTATTTATTGTATTGATTTTCCTTAAATACCCCTTTTAATTATTTGTATTGTCTTACTCTTTTGATATAATAATAATAATAATGATAATAATAAACACTCCCTTAACATATACAATTAGTAGGGACCACAGAGATAGAAGAGGTGTTAGAAGTGATTCCTCTCAATGTGGTAAAGTGCACTCAACTTGTGCACTTCTCCCGTCGCCTGGTAATAAGTTATACAATATTTCTTCCCATGGAGATGATTTTTTTGTTTTTGGGGTTTACCATTTGTGTTGTGAAGTTATTATTTAAAATATAAATATCTAAAATCAAAATCAAAATATTGTAGTTTTCACAAAAATAGCTAATCACATAGAGATGTTGAGAACGAAAGTTACCATGTATTGTAGGGGTAGGAAATTATTATTTTAATTGTAAATAAATAGAATATATAAATTAAAATGTAGTAGTTTTTCACAAAAATGATAAAGTTGGTGATAACTACTCGAATTTGAATTGAGAAGTAACCAACAAAATTGTTGCGAAGTTGGACTGCTCACGTGGCGTAAGGAGAACTGCTAGAACCTCTACTTTTATATAGTAGAAGATAAACTAGTTTTAAGAGAAAATTCAGATAAATCAATATATAAGTACTCCCTCCGGTCCTAAATATAAGACCACTTTGACTTTTTTTGTGGAAGTTAAGGAAGCAAATTAGACCACTAAATTATAACATATGTCATATGTAATTAGATTATATGTTAGTTTATAAGTAGAATATAGTAGTTTTGAGGAAAAAAGATAACTATAGACAATTTAAAATGATTAATTTTGCATCCTAAATTTTTTTTCAAAAAGTCAAAATGGTCTTATAATTAGAACCGGAGGGAGTAATTTATTTAGCTTTATTAAAATTTTTCAAAAAAGCCAACTAGGTCTTATATCTAGGAACCGGGAGCATATTAAAATAAAAAAAGTTCTAATGTTTGTCCAACTTGAAATTGAACTAGAACCTTGTAATAAAGGGATGGAAAGGGAAGAAATATTTGATCCAATTTATTATATCGTTATAATTGAAGGCGCATTTTCTTTTTTTTCTTTTTTCTTTTTTTTTTTTTTTTTTTTTTTTTTTTTTGCGCGGTAATACAAGTGTTGTTTTTTTTTGGCTTTTTTTTATGTATAAAGGGAAGAAATATTTGATCTACTTGGCAGTTGATTCTTCTAGTGTTGATGATTTAATAATATCTTTATCTTCTCTCAACTTGCCAAGTTTATATCCATTCTTCTAGAGTTGGCAGGAAGAAATTAGCTGCTATTAAGCTTGATTTCACTAAAGCTTTTGATAGAGTGCCTTGGAATTTTATTGATGCTATTTTAATCCGCATGGGGTTTCCTTCAAAATGGGTTCATCTTATTCATCAGTGTATCTCCACCGTGGAATACAATTTGCTTTTTAATGGGTAGCTAGCTAGTGTTTTCAAGCCTCTTCGAGGAATCAGGTAGGGTGATCCTTTATCACCCTATCTTTATATCATCTCTTCAAATGTTCTCTCTTGCTTAATCCATCAAGTAGAGTTGGCTCAAAAGTGGAATGGAGTTAAGCTATGTCGACTGTATTATGATGATTCTTTGCTTTTCACTGAGGCTTCACCACAGGCCTTTCAGGTGGTTCAAGAAGTCATTACCAAATTCGGCAATTTATCTGGTCAAGTGGTTAATAAGAACAAATCAAATATCATTTTCAGCCCAAATGTTTTTCTTTGTCATAAGGTCCACTTATCAGCTTCGTTGGGTATCCATTTTTCTACTAATTTAGGGAAGTACTTGGGTACCTGGGTTGATCCTGGTTGGAATAGGTCTGTAATTCATCAATAAGTTTTAAACTCCATTGAATCTAGAACCTTTGTTTGGAAATCAAGACTCTTATCTCAGGATAGTAGATTAACTCTCATTAAATCTATTCTAGCTACTGTGAATATTCAGGTGCTTTCCTTCATCAAACTTCCTCAAGCTGTTTGTCAAAAAATTGATAATAGGTGCATAAACTTTTTTTGGGGATCTCATAATGGTTCAAATAAAATTCATCTCTCCAATATGAAAACCTTATTTCTATCGACAAACCAAGGTGGGTCTTCGACCGATGGAGGTGTTCAATAAGTCTAGACTGTTAGAATAATGAGTTTTGATGATAACTAAACATAACTTAGGTATAAAGACAAGTTTGACATAGATCATAAATAACTTAGAAACAATTTGATAGAAAATGCTACGTATTGCCCAATCGATCAGAATCAGATTATCAGTTAAAAACTAAGGTATTGCTCGATCAAGGATAAATCAAAATATGCATAGAAGTTTGAAACTTAGGCGCCTAATCGATCAGAATTCCCCTGTAATCGATCAGAGTAGTAAAAATAAACTAAATAATCTCAGTGTGATCGATCAGAGAAATAGAAGTAACTTGTATGATCGAACTATGGCATCTAATCGATCAAGGTTCCCCTATGATCGATCAGAAAGCTCAAAGTATAATTCAAATCTAATCTAAGTATAATCGATCAGAGAGAAGTGAGTAATCGATCACATAAGCATAATCGATCAGAGAATAGTGAGTAATCGATCAAGGAAATACATGTAACCTGAGTATAATCTGAGTGTAATCGATTATACAAGCCTGATCGATTAGAGACCCTTATGATTGATCAGACGAAATATCTCTCTAACTTATATTGAAGTCATGCAGGTTGTGATCGATCAGATATGAGGCAGTGATCGATCAGAGATCAATGATCGAAGTAGCAATAGTTTTTGATTCAAATTTAATGGCTAGTCTATTTTAAGCTTTCGAGTACAGGAAGTGTTCAGGTCTACTTTAGGAAGTTATCGTTAGACACACAAAACTGCTATTAGAGCCGTTTGACATAATAACTATGTTCTGCAATTAATGAAGAGAGAGGATCTGAAGCAAACCAAGTACAAATGAGTTAATGCTACCCAAAACACATTCTCCTCAACACTCCATCTATAATCATCTCTCATCTAAGATCAAGCAACGGCACTCTTGCTAAGTTATACTTTCTGCATTCAATTCTTACCAACTCTTAGAGAGATTATTCATTGTCTTTACACTTCAGTGTGTATCACAATCAGTTCATTGAGGAACAAGTATTCTATAATCACATTTCAAGTGAGGTTTACTCTTAAGATAGTGGGATCTTAAGAGTAGGTTGCAATCTTACAAAGTGAAAGGAGGAGTGATTTGTAAGAGAGAGATCTTACTGTGAGGTCACTTGTAAAGGCTTTCAAGAGCCTATTTTGATCTTGAGGTTTAGTGGAACCCAACTGAGGTTGGAGAACTGGACGTAGGCTAAGATTTGGGCTGAACTAGTATAAGCTCTCTATCTTAGTGCATTAAATTTTTAATTAGCACAATTCACCCCCTCTTGTGCTTTCCTGCCACTTTCATTTACTTGCCAAACAAATTTGGTGCATAATTTCAGCTAAGGAAACTTCTCTGTTGTCAATGACTTTGGGTAGGAAATATATTGACTGGTTGAAAAGAGAATTGTTAAAGAGATCTTATAATTCTTTGTGGTTATGGAAAGATATATTATCTCTTAACACTTTTATTACCAACAATCTCCAATGGCAAGTTGGTGATGGTTCTTCCATTCCTATCAACCACCCATTATGGTGGCCAATGCAGTGCAACGTTAGTAACACAGAGGGTATCCAATATGTTTTTGACCTGCTTACGTAGTCTCCTTCAACTTGGAATCATGTTAAATGAATTCTTCCTTAATTCGAAGATTATATTCCTCCCAATCAGCAAAAACTATCTTATCTCTACCTATCTTTATTGCTCATGATGAGGACAATCTTGTATGATCTGGTCACCCATAAGGCTCATACTCAGCTAAACTAGGGTTCAAACTGTTTTTTGATGATAAGTTCACTCATCAGCCTCTTCAAGAATCCTTTTGGAAGTTTCTCTGGTCAATTTCCTTACGTCAGAAACAATTATTATTTGTTTGAAAACTATTCCACAAGGCCATTCCTACCGTTGATGTTTTGAATCACCATCATATGTAGGTTTTTGGTCTTTGTTTGTTTGGGTGCTCAGAAGCAGAGTCTATTATTCACACATTCTTTAATTGTCCTTTTGTACAAGCAATATGGTTTGTCTACTTCTCCATTAGACCTCCAAGGAATCTCTTATTGGATAATGCTTTAAATTGGCTCAAAACACGCCTAATCTTTGCATCTCAAGATGATACTTTGGTTAAGGGTTTCATTACTCTTTTGATTTATATATGGCATAGAAGGAATTTGATCCAGCATAAAGGTGTTCCGACTGATCCTGTCAGAATGATCCAAGATATTTTCTCCTTCTTATCTTTTTCATCAATGGCCTTTTCAAAAGAAGATCCAGTTTTTCATCATCCACCTTTGGATAAACTGGAAAGAGCCAAGGCTTCTACTCAATGGTGTATTGTTATTCACAAATGGAAACATCAGCAAACTACTTTCTCTCATGTCATTACATGTTTTCATGATCTACCCTTGCAGAACTTTGTTTGGAGACGAACTACTATCCATTGTGATTTCTTTTCACTCTTATGTCTTCGAGCTGCACTTTATTGGATCTGCTCATCTACTACGGTTGATTTATTCAACATGAATCTTCACATTATATATGTTAGAAGGTGATTGATTGATATTCAAAGGCTCTCACAGGAATGTCATCAATAATGATGTTGATCATTTTCTGCAAAGATTTGGATTAATTTCCACGGAAGTGATTGCTTTTGATGAATTTTGTCATATACTAAGTTTCTTTTCTGTTCCTCCAATAGTTACTAATATGTAAACGTTTGTTTTTCTTAATATCATTTTTCCTTATATTTAACAAAAATTAAATGTCTTTTATGGGAAGAGGTGAGAGGTCTGCTAGATGAGGATTTAAATTTATTTCGTTTAAACACTTTTAAAAAAAATCGTATGATAATCAGAATTTATATTAATTGAAAATTTTAATGTGAAAAAGAAGGAACATGCCTTTTAACCTAAAGCACTGACCAATCATTTTCTCATATGTAAGATGCTAATAACATTTAAGTAAATAATTTCATTCAAATGTTACCTAGCTCTTCTTTATACCTCTCAGGCCATTCCATTCACATGATTTCAGAAAATTCTTTGATCTATTTCCTAGCCAAACAAAAATCTTATGCTGCTGTCAAATACTCTACAATAGCCTGCTCACTTGAGATGTTTTAAGAGGTAATCAATTGAGCAATAATCTGTCCTTCTAGTTGGAATGTGGAAGAGTCATTGGAACACATGTTCATCAATTGTCATTACTCAAGCATATGGTATGGATATTTCTCAATCAAGATCATCGATAAGTCCGGGCTAAAATCTAACCTTATTTCTCTCAAAGAAGATAGTACTCAATACATGATGAAAGGTATTGTTATCTAAATCAATGTCATCTGGCATAAGAGGAACACTGCAGTGCATAATGGGAAAATCTCACTTCCTTAGGTAGTTATTAGAGAAATCCTTCGCTCTATTAATTTCTCATAGATGGGTCCATTTATGTTCATACGCATGATCAGAGAGATATCAATTTATCTAAGGATTCAATCAAGTTACAGGGTTGGTCACTGATAGTGTCTTGAAGAAGTTGACCAAAAAAAAAAAAATAGTGTCTTAAAGAAAGATAAATAGAAGCACATCACGCATGATAAGAATCTGTCTAAATGGTTCGATTTTGTTAAGGTTTGATTGCAGTCGGAAATACGAGGAACCACAATTGTTCATTGCATTTTGCCTTAAAGGAGCGTTGACACGGATCAAAGCTTTTGGATAATCAAACATGCTTCCCCAAATGCCCTTGCAAGTTATTTGAGTGGGTAAGAAGTTTTTACTGGAGAATCGATCTTGGTGTTCAGCGGGTTCATCATGGACAAATATTAGTTTGTTGCTCAAAATATTCAGAGGAGTATGTATTAGTCCTACTTTGTACTGTTCTTTGAGAGAAAAAAACATATAAGATTTAATGTCATTTTGTTTTAATAAATAAAAAGTAAAGAATTTCTATGCGAAACAGGTACTCGAGAACCAAAGGTCAGTTGAGTTCATAAAACCATGACAAAATCTGGCAATTTGGACAGTTTTATTGGAGCACTAATGTATGAATATAGACACAAGTCACACTTATCTAAAGTGGGCCATGTAACCCAATGAAATCAATCTCTTATTTTAAGTGTTTTGTTTTCTGAGGAATGGATGCCCTAGTACATTTAATTTTATTCGAGTAATTATAGGACACTAAATGTAGTTTTTTAAAGTGTTGAGACGATCACTAAGCTACAAAGCCCCAACATTTAATTGGCATATTTCTGTGTGTGTGTGTGTGTGTGTGTGTGTGTGACCTATTTCATGAGACTTTTAATGCATAATCTAAAATTTTTCATCACAGTTTAACATGTAATACTATACATTTAGATATGGGTAAGAATTATATACAAAAAGGAAACTGTTAATAAAATATTTTGTCCCCCCAAATTTGCCTTCAATTTGATGTTAGTTTCTCAGGTTTCAAACAAGAGAGAGATTTTAGTTGTTGAAGCTTCATTTCGTTTAAAACATTGGTTCTTACAATTTGATAAAAACCTGAATCATTTTGGTACATAAAATGATTAAAATACCTTGTTTGAAACTTGAAAGACCAAGATACAAATTTGGCCAAACTTAAAGGATAAAAAAATTATAATATTTAGTCTTACTTCTTCATAGGATCTTATGGGTAATATGTGAATATGATGACATAACCAAGTAATTCAATTTGTAAACTGCAAGCTTAAATCCTTTAAAAGCAAAACATAACATTGTACGCTTTTGAGCAAAACACATCAAATTAAAGCATCCATAACTCTTTAGAACATAAAAAGCATACATACTACACACATCATGGTGCTCAAATTCTGCTTACCTTGAGAATGACTCCTTCCCCAGGTTCTATAACCAATCTAAAAGCAGGGGAATGACGATAGCATGGCGAGATAGAGAACTGAAACTTGAGCAAAATCAGAGACAACATCACCTTCAGTTCTGTCATCGCCAAATGCTGGCCGGCACAGACGCGAGCTCCAATTCCGAACGGAATGTACGCCTGAGGAGTCTTGCAGGCTCCACTAATGCCATTTGCAAATCTTTGAGGGTTGAACATGTGAGCATCAGGTCCCCACATCTCAGGGTCTTGCTGTAATAATGGGACGGGAATCTGAACATTCACTCCTTTTGGAATTGAAATGCCTTTCAATGTAGTGTCTTGTAAGGCTGTTCTGATAACAAATGTTGCTGGTGGGTAAAGCCTGAGAGTCTCTTGAACCACCATAGTTACCTACAACGAAGGCAACACTATTTTCATGCTATTGTTATCGAATATATATATACATTCCCACCTGTTCTTAATATAAGACCCACTTTAATTAAGAAATTTAACCACAAAGTGGTTCTTATATTAAGGATTGGGAAGAAATGCTTCCTTGGTCTAAGCTCAAATGCAGCTGGTGCTCATTCAACTATTTGGCAGTGCTTTCTTATCCTCCCTTAATAATTATATACTCTAGTCTTGAATGTAGGAACTAAAAGAGGGATTTGTTTTGGTCAAAAGCGTAAATATCTTAATCAACCATGTTTGTCAAATTTATAATTTTTCTTAATTTATGTAAATTAGTTATCTAACTCCTACATTCAAAAAATTATGAAGGAGTAATACATACCGTCTTCATGCTTCTAAGCATGGTTGCATCAAACATTCCATTTCCACACACTTGAAGCGCTTCAGCTCTACAACGATCTTGCCAGTCTTGGTGTTCTGCTAACAACATCAACGCCCACGACGCAGTCACAGCCGTCGTCTCATGCCCGGCGAAAAATATGTTCTTACAGTTATCAATTATGAACTTGTCACTTGAGATAAGGTTTGGTAAAAGGTCATCACCACCATCTTCGTTACATTTTGCAGCACCCTCCATTATCATTTGCATAAGATCCTGCTCATCACCTTCCTTGTGCCGTTGGTTTACAAGTCTTGAGATCATTGAGTTTACCTCTTTCTCTAATTTCCATATCTCCCTGTTGCTTCTTGTTGGCAAGTGCCTAAACAATTTCATTATAACATAATTGTCTTTTTCCTATCCCATATTTGTCACCAGTGGCAACACTAACAGTAAGAACAACGCATAATTCTGTCTCAGTTTTATATTACACACACACACACACATATATATCTTATCATGTGTCATGACATGTTTCTTATATAATTCAATCCAAGTACTGTATTTATTTGTTTCATTCTCATCATTCATCTTTCAAACTGATATTAAAATGAATTGTACAGGTTGTGTTAAATCTTCAACAAATGTAAGACCCCGGCAAATCGCTGACAGAAATCAAAGACATTTAAACCTCACATGAAAAGTAAAATTTTTAAAGATTCAATTATTCATAAAACCAATGGCATCATATTTACCATATAGCCAACCTCACTTAACGCAATAGATAATGTTGGTTTAAACAGCACTAGTTGATGAAACAAGGGAAAACTAAATCTAAATATTTATTTTAAACCAAAATGTGATGTGGCTTTCACAAATAAGCAACATTCATTTGCGTCACTTTCTTACCAAATATGAGTTTTAGGAATCTAATTGTCTGTGTGTAGGCATGGGAGTGCAACTGCATACCTTAGTCCTGGAACTCCAACAGGGGATTTGGACATTAGTTGCTGAATGAGTCTAAGCTTGGTGAATATCTCCTGTCCTTTTTCATAGTTGCTTCCAAAACAAGCTCTTGCAATTATATCAGCCGACAAGCTTCTCAAATCTTCATCTATCTTCATCTCTTCAACCATTTCTCCCTTACTTTCAATTCTTGCTTCCCAATTCCTCAACATTATATTTGTCGATTCAACCATCAAGTCGACCATCCCCTTCAACATGAAAACAACAATTTATAGCTTAACTTTTTTGGTTAGGATCCGTGATATCTTCAAATATGAATTATATGTATATAGTAAATAAACGAAATGAAATATACTTCTTGAAAAATTGGGGAAATAAGAAAAAGATAGGATCTACTTGAATTAATTTCAGAGAACATGAGAGAGAGGAAGACTGATCACTTGTGTAGAAACTACAAGGCAAAGCCATCCATCCATGATTACACCACATTTTCCTCAGCTATTGCAAACAATTTTAAAATTCTTAAGGTCTAAATATTTTATCATTTACAATATAAGTTTATATATATAACAATTATCCAACTAATGATCCACGGGTGATAGAGATGTTATGCTATTACTAAAACAGTTCATTAAAATAAAGTAAAATAAAATCTCATCAAGACAAAAGAACGGAGCAAAACCATACCTTGACCTTATCAAGGTATAGCTGAGGAGAAATTATTTTCCTTTGGTGGGCCCAAAGAGGCCCATTTGATGATAATATGCCTAGCCCAAATAATGGCCCAAAATCTTTGGACAGATAAGAAGGCTTTCCAAGATTCAAAGATGTGTGTGAGCTCACTTCCTTCACCATCTCTGTGTCTTGGACCATCAAGAACTGTATCCTTCCAGCATAATACAAACAAACCGGCCCTGCATGCATCCATTTAATATTTAATATTTCACATTTTGTACAAAACAAGAAGGGGAAAATTCCAGAAAAAGACCATTGAATTATCAAAAGGACACTTTGATACAACGAATTTCATAAATGACTAGTCAGTACAAATTCGTACAGTGACTGAATTGTCCTTTGACAAATTTAAAGGAAAAGTCCAAAATGCCCTTGGTTCAATTATAGGATTCCCAACTTCCCTTAAGGAATTCCCAACTTCCCTCAAGGGATTCCCAACTTCCAATAAGGCTTCCCAACTTCCCTCTAAGGATTCCCAACTTCCCTTAAGGAATTCCCAACTTCGCTTACGGGATTCCTAAGTTAGTTGTGCAAAGGGTATTTTGGACATTTCCTTTAAATTTGAGTTTGGACAGTTCAGTCATTGTATTGAACTGTCCTTTTCGAAATTCATTGTACTGAACTGTCCTTTATGTAATTTGAGGGTCTTTTCTGGAATTTTCCCAACAAGAAAAGCCGCTTGTCTTTATCTTTTGTGTTGATTGTTTCAATTTGAATTGAGATTGTGACAAGCTGACATGGTACTCATTCACTACTCAGACAGTGAAAAAGAATATAATATATTTTCATAAACTTCAAATAATTTACATTTTAAGATAAACATATACTATTAAATATTATATTTTTACGGCTTACTGAAGTGTAGTTGTAATATCAACATTTGTGATATTTATATATTTTTAATTTAGTTATAATAAATATAGGAAAATTAGTCAGCAGGTCTTTATAATTTTGAATCAGGTTTTTATACTTTGCAGTTTATTTTGTAAAATGAAATTTAAAAAATTTCATATATAAAATTTTATAAATTAAATATAAATTAACTACATTCACGAGGATGTAATTTGCAAGGTGTCAAATTATAAACTATAGTGTCTAATTAACTATTATAAATTATTCTACATTGCGCTGAATAAATAAATAAATTATTATATAAATTTATTAGTCTATCTTCCTAATACGTTTCACTTGACCATAATGCTAATCAAGGATGATATAATATCTCTTATAGGAGTATTTAACATGAAAAAATTGAAGTCGTCAAATTAATTACTTACTCATACCATACCTTACACAATCTCTCGAAAGTACTCCCAAAACACAAAACAAATTAGTTTTAAAAAAGTTACAAATTACTTGGGATATGTTTGCTGGGACGTATGGGTGTCAAAATACAACAGGCTCTTCCGAGGGGTCCACAACAGAACCAATCTGATGCTAACTCTAGTTTTCTTAGAGGGGTATTGGGGCCAAGTACTCCTACCTAACTGCGTATTCTACAAAGGAAACCTTGTCAAGAGGAGTGGAAATAGACAAATAATAATGGACGGATTTGTGGGGTTGGAAGTGGATAGTTCAGTGACAACTGTTGTAAACGAGACTTCAAATTATTCTGATGTGTAAGTGAGTGTAGTTCCCAACGTTGAATTAGAAAAAAGAGCGAATCCCCAAATCAAAAAGAACGAATTTTGAATCGAACTCCACTAAAATATTGCTACAAGCCTACAACACTAATTAACACAGAAGAAGGATCAGACGTTACCGTATTGGTTCTTCCATTTCTGCAAGTGAGAGAAAATGACGAAGGGCCAGCGATGAGAAATAGGGGAATCTTCTTCATGAGAATCAGACTGAATCTTCTCCTGAATCTGAATCGACTTGATTTCACGAATATTTCCGAGAAAGAAATGAGGAATTGGACCAAAGATCCCTTGTTCACGAAGCCTTTCTCTCGTTGATCTTGGCTTCAGAAACAACGAATTCACAGAAAAGTACACTAGTAGCAGCGATCCTCCTAGGATCACAGTCAATAAGCTTAGACTCATCTCTCTCCCACTTTTTTTTCCCCTTTGCCTCTATATTCTTCTGTTTTTTTTTTTTTTTTTTCCCCTCCTTTGTATGCTCGCTTCCTCTGCTCATGAGTCACAATAGCTGCTCCTTATATCAATATGAGATACTCAATTAGGCATTTGCTTAATTTCGTAACCTCATTAAGGATTTCCTTATTTTATATAGTTATAAATAGGATTTTTCAAACTCATGAGTTTAACTAAATTCGTGATAAGAATATAAAATGGGGGAACAAGATCTTGAATTTTAAATTCGTAACAATTTTTTCATTAATAAAATGGGTTTAAAGTATATAATTGAGTAAAAACACATAAAAAATAACAATAATTTGACTTAAATATATTTTAAATATGAATTGTTGGTATTAAATGTATCAACATTCATACTTTATCAAACTCAAGAAAGAAATTTCTATAAAATGTATATATGAATTCCTTGAATATGGTCAAATAAAAATAATTATCATGAAATTTAGACCAAGTTGACAAAATTATTTCGTAAGGTAGAAATGTAAAAACAGTATATTGAGTATGTAAATTCGTAAGTTTAATCGAGTTTACAATTAGTAATAATTTAGGTGACTTGTAACACATTTCGGTCAGGTAGAAACGTAAAAAGGGTACTTCAATGTGTAAACTCGTAAATTTAACTAAGTTTCCAGTTAGTACGAATTTAAGTGACTTGTAACACGTTTTTGTTTGGTAGAAACGTAAAAAGGGTAAAAATCAAATAGCGAGTTTATGATATACTTAACTTTACATTTGTTAAATTTGGTAACCTCATTAAGGGTTTCCTTATTTAATTTTTATATAGCTATAAATTGGACTTGCCAATGTTGTTAAACTCGTGATTTTAAGTAAATTCGTGATAAAAATATAAACTAGGATTGTGACCTCAAATTGTGAACTCGTAAATTTTTTTTTTCATTAATGAATACCACTCTGTTCCTTATTATAAGTGCAACTACCACAAATATTTTGTTTCTAAATATAAGTCTAGTTTGGGATCAATTAATGCTATTGTGACTATGTTACCCCTATCTTGGAAATATGGGAGATGAGAGAGAAGGTTTATAATGTATAAAATATTACTTTAACACCTATTCTTAAATAAAGGTAAAGTTAGAAAAATAAGACATATTTAATAATATAACTTCCACTCATTGATATGTGAGAAGTAGTTAGGATGTACTTATAATAAGGAATAGTGGTATGTGTTTAAAGTATATAATTAAATAAAACAAAAAAAACAATAATTTGACTTAAACATATTTTAAATATGAATAGTTGGTATTAAATGTATCAACATTCATACTTTATCAAACTCAACATTGAAATTTCTATAAATTCTTTATATGAATTCCTTAAATATGGTCAAATAAAAAAATTAGCATAATTTTTAGAGCAAGTTGACAAGATTACTTTGTAAGGTAGAAATGTAAAAATGGTACATTCAATGTATAACCTCATAAGTTTAACCGAGTTTACAACTAGTACGAATTTAAGTGACTTGTAACATGTTTTGATTAGGTAAAAACGTTAAAACGGTAAAAAAATTAAAGACGTGAGTTTATGATATACTCAATTAGGCGTTTGTTAAATTTGTAAACCTCATTTAGGATTTCCTTATTTAATTTTATATAGCTTTAAATAGGATTTTCCAATGTTGTCAACCTCATGAGTTTAAGTAAATTGTGATAAAAATGTATCCGATTGTGAACACAAATTGTAATCACGTAAATTTTTTTCCATGAATAAATATGCTTTTAAGTATATAATTAAATAAAACAAAAAAAATAACAATAATTTGATTTAAATATATTTTAAATATTAATAGTTTGTATTAAATGTATCAACATTCATACTAGGCTAAAGTACACTTTTGGTCCCTTATCTTTGCATCAAGTCTCTTTTTAGTCCCTTAACTTTAAAAAAATACACTTTTGGTCCTTTTTCGCTAACACCGTTAGTTTGATTTAACGGAAAATGCTGACTCAGCAAATCTAGAAAGTAATTTTATAATTAAATATTAATAAAAATGGTCAAATTTTAAAATATAAGAATTATTTCCTTTAAATGAAATTAACGGTGTTAGCGAAAAAGGACCAAAAGTGCACTTTTCAAAGTTAAGGGACTAAAAGAAGACTTGATGCAAAGATAAAGGACCAAAAGTATACTTTAGCCTTCATACTAAGTAACTATTAGAGAAAATTTAGATAAATCAATTTATAAGTAACCATTTAGTTTTCTTAGGTTTCTCCAAAAAAGTTAACTAGGTCATATATCTAAGAACGGATGGGGTATATCTTTATAATTGAAGATGAATCAAAATTTATATTAATTGAGTTGTAAATTTTAATGTGAAAAAGAAGGAACACGCCTTTTAGCCTAAAGAACTAACCAATCATTTTCTCATATGTAAGATGCTAGTAACATTCAGGTAAATAATTTCATTCAAATGTTACCTATCTCTTCTTTATACCTCTCAGGCCATTCCATTTAGATGATTTCAAGAAATTCTTTGATCTATTTCCTAGCCATACATAAATCTTTTGTTGTTGTGAAAAATACTCTATAATCGTCCCCGACCGTTTCCTCAACGCCTTGATCCCTGATTTCTCCATTTAGTTATCTCTCTTCCCTCTTTCTTCATCTCTTCGCGGTGCCTTCGATCCCATGTGAATCGCCAATTTTTTATTCGAGAATTTGGCATCGGCAAATCCAACCTTCTCTCCATATTCACAAGAATGAGTACAATCATGAATCCAAATCCACCATTGTCGTCGAATTCACCACCTGAGGCATTCACGCCGATGATAAGATTGTTAGGGCTCAAATCTAGGACAATGCCAATCAAGAAAGGTTACTTCAATTTCTATATTCATCTCACAATTTTGTTTATAGCTTTCCATCCGATTCATGAAACATTTAGGGTTTTTTGTTACTATCTTTTTTTTCCACTATGTTTGGCTCTGAATTGATCGATTTGAAATAGGGGTGGCATTCATATTGTATTCCCCCGAAATTTTCTTCTATTTCCAAGAGCAAAGTCGCATCTTCTAGGCCCAAGAGGCAAGCCCATTTGCAAAGATCCAAGGAGCAACACACTTCTTTCTAGCCCAACAGTAGCCGGATAACTATCTTCGGCCAATGGACACCATACCACAAGAAGCCGTGCCGCCAACGAGTGCACCAAAGTCAAGCAATGGATGCATTTTTAAAATATGGGACACATGGCTGCAAGAAAGAAGTCAGGAACGGAAGGTAGAAGATCCAGCATATGGTGCAAGATTTTCGGAGACCCAATCAGAGGAAGCTTGCTACAGGAAGTAACTACCAGATCATGGAGCAAAAAACGGAGTTACCCTCCCACGATTTGAGACATAGGTTTTCAAAAGTACAGAAGGATAAAAGGAAGAAGATGAACTGAAAAAAGACACCTGAATATTCCCAAGCAAAAGAATTACTCTCAAAAGCTTAAAAGCGATCTTGTTCACCAATTTCTTGCGATTTGTTGTACTCGTTTCATTCATATTTCCTTGTAATTAGTCTCATTTTCCATCTTGTTTTCCCTGTATTCATCTAGTTATTTCAATTCCTATAAGTTATTGTATCGTCTCAGTATTCGTTCTTAGATTGATAGTGACCTATTTTATTTTAATTCTTGTAATCCACCAAAAAAAGTAAAAAACTATATAAAATACCAAAAATTTCATTGTTATCTATTTTTTGACCACCACACATATAATGCAATGATATTGATTTTATATCGCATTAAGTATGTAATTATTATTATTATTATTATTATTATTATGATTTTCTAGTTTCTGGTATAATGACAGAGAATGATTAGGACCTCTAATCACCTTTTGTATGATCTGTTTTTGCGATTAGAAATTAGTTTCATGGAGTTAAGGCACTAGATATATCTCTTGGTCATTGTACTATGACACTGTCGTTTAATCACTAGTTATTGAAGTCAATTGAATTCCTCCATAGTAGGTTTAGATGGCAATTTTAAGCATCTTTCTTGAATCTTATCTCGGGTTGATTTTTCCTACATCATGTATTGCTTTTAATTTAATTACAAGAGGTAGATGATGTCATTGCATCACTCATTAGGTGACTAGAATCAAATTGTTTAACTAGAAGTCGTACTTGATCTTTCTTGGCAGTACTTTTAATATCTTAGGTATTGGTAACTTTCATCTAGGAGTGGGAAGAAGGAAGTGTTGTTTGCGATGAGGTGCTTGCAACTAAGGAGTATGCACAAATATATGATGAGCATTGGGTGGAGCCTGCTTCTCCTTTAGGCTTTGATGGGTATCTGGTAAAAAAACTCATCATTTTGTCCTTGCTTTTTTTGGGGGGGGGTGTTCATACATGTATCTTTGGACATTTAAATCAAAGCAAAGTGTGATTTCCGTTGGTGATTATTATATTTATTATGATGCCAGGGGTTAACTTCTTGATCTGCATTGTGACAGAGTTTCTAGATGCAAATATAGTGATTGTCACAAATTTGTTAAACTTGACTAGTATAAGGTAGGGTTCCATGTAATTGGGCTATTATAGATGATGCAACATAATTTGTTTGATCTAAGTATTTTTTGATGTTCACAGGTTAATAAATTTATAGACATTATTTGTGACCCTGGAATTGTTAATATAATCATTTGAGGGGAAGTATTGCATTTGTTGTATTCTTGTGATCTTGCTAATGGCTGAAACACCAGCATTTGATTGTAGATTAACATGGTAATAAACTTGGGCGTGGGTCAAATTGTAAATTTGAAGGAGTTTGTCTAACATTTAACATTGGTAACGCATTTTTCAGTGCATGGATCATTAGTAATATGATAAGTATTGGAAGATACAAGTTATTTTTCCTTCAAATTTTTCGTTTGTATATGGTGTGAAACTTGATTTTGTTTTCTGATTTTTGGTTCATACAGTTATGACTGTGGTACATCAATGGTAAATTAATAGAGTATCAGAATAAGTTAGATTAATATAATAAGGCTTTATTTGGTATATGCAATGGAACTTTTGTAAACACTACTACACAAAAGGCCTATTGCGGTGCTTATTTTCGCTTAATCACAGCGCTTTCAAAGAGCAACGATAGTCAGCGCCACAATAGGCCTAAAGATCTATTGCAGCATTTAATTTATACAAAACGCCACGTTAGGCTCCTATCGCGGCGCTTATTTTAAACAAAACGCCACGTTAGGCATTACCTATTGTGGCGCTTAGTTAAAAAAGCGCTACAATAGGAATTTTTTTTTTAAAAAAATAAACCGTTTATTTTAGAAATCACCTAGCTAGTCTCTCTCAAATATATTTACTATATACTAATAACATATACTTGAGTTTCTATACTAAACAGCAAGAAGTCCACAACACATTGAGTTTCTATACTAAAAATTCTCTGCTTAAATAATTACAAACATTTCTAAGACACTAGCCCATTAGTTTGCCGAAAAAATCCTTTAAATTGCCACCAATAATAAGTTTCTTCCCCCCACCTAATCTACAAAAGTACAAATAAAATACAATCCTTTATCAGAATAAGTCAAATGTACAAGTGGTTACTAAAATTATGTTTAATCCATTGGTAATGGAAAACGCTAACACTATAAAGTATATAATAGAGATAGAACAACTGTGAATGCAAATTACCATATTGTGACCAGATGTGGCTTGAAGAACCTCCTATGAATTACTTTCATTATCTTTATCAGTAGTTAAATTTAATTTCAGATTGGACCATGTCAAATTTTTGAGTTCAAAAACTTGTAAATCCGGTATTGAAGGAAATTGTGAAGAAAGAATCCTTACATGGCTCTCTGCCGGAATTGCTTATCCCATCTCTAATAGTTCATAGGTGAGCCCAATCCAATGTGTGCCTAAGAAAGGGGGTATGACTGTAGTGGCTAACATCAAAATGAACTAATTCCCACTCGCACTGTGTTCGGGTGGAGGATTTGATTGGATTACCGGAAGCTTAACAATGTTACATGCAAGGATCACTTCCCCTTGCCATTTATTGATTAGATGCTTGACAAGTTGGCCAGGCAAGATTACTTTGGCTTCCTTGATGACTGCTTTGGCTATAATCAAATAGCCATTGCTCCAAAGGATCAAGAGAAGACAACTTTCACTTGTCCTTATGGCACTTTCGCTTTCAAAAGGATGCCATTTGGGTTATGCAATGCACCTGCACTTTTCAACGGTGCTTGACGTCTATCTTCTTCGATATGATTGAGCATACTATTAAGGTATTCATGGATGGTTTTTCGGTGTTTGATGATTCCTTTGACTCATGCTTGGATAATTTGGATCAAGTGTTGCAAAGATGTGAGGAGACCAAACTTGTGCTAAATTAGGAGAAATGTCACTTTATGGTGAAGGAATGAATTGTCTTGGGCCACATAGTTTCTAAAGATGGCTTAAAAGTGGATAGAGCCAAGATTGCCGTGATTGAGCAACTACCTCTAGTAACTAATGTCAAAGGTGTGAGGAGCTTCTTAGGCCATGCGGGATTTTATCGCCATTTCATCAAATACTTCTCCAAGATTACCAAGCCCCTTTGTGCTTTTCTTGAAAAAGATGTGCCATTTATTTTCAATGCTGAGTATATTAAGGCATTTGAGGAGCTCAAGAAGAGGTTGGTGATCGCTCCCATCATTGTAGCTCCGAATTGGGGTCTCCCATTCATTGTGATGTGTGATGCGAGTGATTTTGTCATGGGAGCCATTTTGGGGAAACAAATTGAGAATCAAATGGCGAATCATTTGTCTAGGTTGAGTACTAAGGCTCAACTTGATGAGAATGAAGGAATTGATGCATCTTTCCCAAATGAGTATTTATTCTATGTGGATGAGTCTTCGACTCCATGGTGTGCCGATTTGTGAACTACCTAGTTTGTGGAGTTGTACCACCAGATCTTAACTCTCACCAAAAGCGCAAATTTTTGCATGATGTGAAGAAGTATTTTTGGGATGAACCATACTTGTTCAAGCAGTGTCCCAATCAACTTATTCAAAGATGTGTGACGGAAAATGAGCAACAAGGCATTCTTCATGGTTGCCACTCTTCTGATTTTGGTGGCCACTTTGGAGGTGAATAAACTGTCGCTAACGTGATTCAATGTGGTTTCTTCTGGCATACTCTATTCAAGGATGCCAACATGTTTGTCTTGCACTGTGATAGATGTCAAACAATTTTAACAAGTTAATGCTCACTCTTGCTTGATAATGTCTTTAATTGAGATAATAACTTGTGAAAATTGGGTGATCTCTTATTGATATATTGTTGAAGAAAACTTATAGAATTCCTCTCTATTTTGTAGGGGAGAGATCCATGAAAAAAGAAGTTCAAAAGAAGGAAACATAATGGAGCACTAAGGCAAACCAAAGCAGGGGCATTCCTCTGTATGGTCCGCCGTGATGGACAAATGTGTCTACCGCGGCAGACGAAAGGAAAAATTGAAGACTCCCTCTCTGTATTGTCTGCCGTGGTGGACATCGAACACGTATCAGTACAGCTACATATTTTACTTGCTAAAACACGAAAATTGAAGATACAAAAGGCTAGGGTTGGCCAAAATTCGACATACAACGCATTTGGGGCGAGTTTAGGAGCTGAGAAACACCTTGAGAGAGAGCTTGAGATCAAGACTGAAGGCTTGGAGAAGAGGATTTGTTTGGAGCTTCTCAAGAGGTTTTTGTGATTTCCTTTCCTTCCTTCTCATTTGTTTTCCATTCCTTTGAGTTGTTTCTGTTATTGAGCATGTATTGAAACTTGAATCTTGAGATTTCTTTCTTCATGTGTAGCTAAACTTCCTATTCTAGGTTTATTTTGAAACTTTATATGGATTAATGCTTGGAACTCTTTCTCTTTTGATGACTAATGTTTATTATGTTGTGAATTTAACTTGTGCTTCATTTCTCCTAAGTGGTGGCCAACATTTAGCTTGTTAGCTTGATTAATGGCTTAAGAGAGCATTGATTAAGCAAAGAACTAGGTGAAATTCAAGCTTGTCTTGAAATTCCAAATTGGGATTGAGTTTGTTAATGAGATAGAGATATTTATTAACCAAGTTTTGTAAAATTGAAGTGGGTTGTTTATAAAGGCTAGTTAACATAATATGTAGTAAGAGATTATGCATATTAGTGTTAATTAAGGCTTGGGTAAGCTTGAGAGAGTTATTCAAATGTGTAAGACTTCAAACATTAACTTAATATTTGTTAATTATCATTAAAGGAGGGTTAATCAAGCATCATGAAGTACAAAGTGGATAAATAAACCTAGACTTTTCCCATTATGTGAATTTAATTTAAAAACCACCCTTTGTTGTTTTAATTGCAATTTGTGTCAACAAAATTGAACCAATCACTTACTTTTTGCGCAGCGCTAATTTAGATTGCTATGTATTCAATGATCGTGCTTATCACATAGTCGCAGCATAACAACACTTTTACCACTATATTACTAAACTTGACCTGTGCGCTTGCAATAACATTTATGGCGAACATGTTATCATATGGTTAGCCAATGTTGCAAGAATAAACACATTTAGATATAAATCTGTGACAGCATAATGGCTAAATTTACACATTCATTCATTTGCAATCAAAGTATGCAGATTTTTTAGTAAGAAAACCTCAATAATAATGACTATGAGTGGGTGTTTATGCATGCATGCAAGTTAATGAATCGAATGGCTGATGTACATAAAGTTATTGATTTCCCTATGCGATACCTTCAAGCATTGCTATCCCATGTTGTACATCTTCTGGTTGTCTTAAGTGAATAAGGGCCCGTGACAAACGCAAAATATATTCTTTCATTAATTCATCTGAGCTAGCCTTAGCAACCTCTCTTTCACATGCCTGCAGATGCATTTAAAAAGAAGATGAGGTAATTGATAAGAAAAACATATCCAGTAGAGAAATATGTTGTACCCATCAACAAAGACATGCAGTAGAAGGTATAGCCGCAAAGGAAATTTGAGAATAAGACACTTCAAATGAAATAGAATGTAAGAAAAGAAAAAGAAAAGCACGATGATAAGATTAAATGATGTTTTCTTTAGCAGGCATTGGCTGACACAGCGCACTCAACAAAATTAGAATGTTAAATGCTACCATAGCATCTTCAAGTAAATGTGATGGTTACAAGTAACTCATCTAGCATTATGTTTCCTTAAATATGAGCTGAAAATCAAAAAAATGTATAGAAGGAGATGCAGAATTGGCCAACACAAATAGTAATAAGCACTATCAGAAAGACTCTAACAAGATTTTATGCATTAAGCAAGAGAGAAAGGACCATTTTGGCAAAGCACCCACATATATGGCTTATTTTCAGAAAATATGAAAATAATTTGATTTGTTTCCTGCCTCCCCTAAGAGAAATATCAAGTCCTTAATTTTTTATTCTCCCCTCACAAAAAGGACCTAGCACACCTACCTACACATGCTAAGATGCACCCATGACTACAACTGATGACCTCTTCCTGAAAGCTAGATATCTAACCTTTGTAACTTTAAGCTCAACTTAAGTTTTACAACAACCTGCTTTTGTGGCATCATCGGCTAGCTACAGTTTTACCACAACCTATATTGCTCCCAAGATACACAAGAAGCTAAAAAGAAACAAAAATTCTCCTCTCCCAATATGAAAGTTCAACTTACAAAGAGGGGCAAGAAAATAAGGACATCCAAGATGCAAGTTTGATGAGTTAGGAATTAGGTAAAGAGATGAGAGGATGTTCTCTCAAGGTAAACTTACTTTGATTTTGAGTGGTATATTTGAAGTTCGTTAGTTATTATAGGTTTACATCATAAGAATAAACTATCACATCTATGATTTATCCCAATTCATTAGGTGTTTACATACAAAACCATAATTTCACATACCAATTGAGCTCGTAAAGTCATAACTTCAAATTCAAATTAACTTTTTGAGTTGAAAATAGCCAAAAATTAACATGTCAATCCTTCATTCGTCATATCAACACTTTTCAACACAACAAGGACAACCCATTTTCAATTTAATACCAGCAGGGGAAAAAAAGAAAAAAAATGCCAATTAAATCAGATGGAAGAAAACATATAATCAGATGGAAAATACCCAACCCTGCACCTCCAGAAACGACCAAACCTTGAGAACTTTCACAAACCATTACTTTTTTTTTAACTTCAATCTTCTTTTAATTGTCATTAAATACCTTCATTGTTCTTTCTCCCTTAGAACAAGAACCTAAACACTCTTCACCATGAACAGTAGCAGCAAATTTCAGCATCACAAGTAATAACTCAAACAACACAAACAATAACACAATTCAAATTTGGTGCACACTTAACCATCAATATAACCTTTAATCATTGTTTTCATTTGGTTAAAGTTAGAATCTAGAATTTTTCTTTTTGTCCATGAATAGTAACATCATGTTTTCAAATCAAAACCAGAACTAACCTATACAACACATACATCAAAGGTTCCTGAACTAGTTACCAAGTTTGTAACAAAATTATTTCGATATTAACAAAATACCTTCTTGTGTTGCTTCCTGTACATGGCAGTCCAGGTGAGCTTTGAAGGCTTCAATCTGTTGTGAAAATACCTCTTGAATTTCAAGTTGGCAAAAAAAACACTTGAAAAAGAAAATACAAAATAGAACACATTCAACACCTGATGTACATCATCATATCAGCCCTGAAAATGGAAGATTGATCCAATTACAGTCACCAGAGAATCACCACGAACAAATCTGATGCCCTTCCCAGGGTAGATATTTCCTCTACTAAAACGACAAAGCTCCATCTTGATATGCCAATGTCAAGTACCAGTTACTAGACTTGTAACAAGGCAATTATTTGTTTATATAATAATAAAAAAAGCCAGATTTACGTGTAAAGAATTCCCAATTAATCTAAGGAGAAAGAAAAGGGAAGGAATAAACATCTTACTTGAGAACCATGGCGGTGAATGGAGTTTCAGACTCGGCTTTAGTTGTTATTTTGAGAAACCCTAGGGTATGAAGGTTGAAGATGGAAGAAAGTGGTGATGATAGGGTTTGGAACAGCGGGTTTGAAAGAAGAGGAAGAACAAAGAAGGGTTTTAGAAGGAAATGAGAAAGAACAAGGAAAGGTTCCTGCAGGGGGAATTATTTTATAGGAAAAATGAGAGGGAAAATACTGGTTTTGGTGCCTTCAAGATGGCCTAACCCGACGCTTAAAAATATAAGCACCGGGTTAGGGCAAATATTTTTTTTTTAAAAAAAAGAATTATCAACCTATCTCGGTGCTTATGATTATAAGCTCCGGGTTAGGTTTATTGACCTAACCCAGCGCTTATGTTAGGTTTATTGACCTAACCCGGTGCTTATAATCATAAAAGCAGGGATAGGTATCTAAAAAAAAGGAAAAACATAAAGCATATCCCGACACTTAAACTTACAAGCGGCGAGATAGGAAAATATAATTTTTTTAATATAAATCCTATCCCGGCGCTTAGGATTCCCATATTTAAAAAAAAAAAAAGAAAAAACATAAAACATATCGCGGCATTTAAACTTACAAGCGCCGAGATAGGCAAATATAAATTTTTTTAATATAAAACCTATCCCGGCACTAATATACCTAAGTGTCGGGATAGCTATTAGAAATGCAAAAAAAATAAAAACTAAAAACGTAAAGCTTATCGCGGCGCTTATAAACATAAGCCTCGGGATAGGCCTACCTATAAAATGTAAGCACTGATATTGTGGCGCATAGAGTATTTCTGTTGTAGTGAAACTATGTGTGGGGAGGTTGATTTGTCACCTTCCTAAACGCCTTGGGGTGCAAATGCAAAATATTTTTAACCAAGGATTGCACTAGTGGCGCTCTCCTGGATCGTCTCTCAAGGAGCCTAATGAACTAACCTAAGATAACTAAATGGATGAAAAACTATAAATATTCAGGGTTTTGTGATTTTGAATAGGAAAACTAAGCTACTTCTTTTTGTGATTTTTTTATGAGAAAAGCAAATAAAATGATTTTTGAAACTTATGGAATGAACATGGGTCTCTTGATGAATTAGACAACCTTCCTAGCTTCTAAAAGGATATGGGAGCTCTAATCCGAGTTCTAATGATAAAACCTAGGCAATTACTCTTAGTCCAGTTACCTAATTAACAAATTAACGTGGCGCATCGCTCATTCAATTAATCAATCAAACAACCGTTAATTTCCAACTTGGTAGTGAAGAATCATGATAAACATGCGAAGAGACTCTCGTTAAAAGTAAATCAAACCATCTAATGTTGGACCTAGTTTCTAAACACACATACAATTGCACATGCATTTAACATATTCTAGAAATCCAAAGGAGATATAAATGAAGCATATCTTTAACATAATATCATGAAAGCAACACTAGGTTTATACACATAAAAGAACATCGCTTGATTACATGCATGACCAATAGAAATTCAAAGACGACTTGTTCCAAAAACATACACATATAGTAAAACACAAGGAATTGAAATACATAGATGAGATTGGACAAGAAAAGAAACTAATAACTCCCCATTAAAGATGTTGAAGCTCCAGTTGCCTTCCTCCATCAAGATCCCCACAAAGATGCTTAGCCACTCATGCTCTTAAAGCAACAGCCCGCATATTGAATTGATAGCCCCATGAGAGTGTAGTGGAAGGATGAATTCAACCAAGAGAGAAGAGGAGAAGGGAGAGGACAATATTTTTAGAGATAGTAACGGTGAAAATTCGTTGGTCCCTCATTTATAGCACAAGAGGCAACCCAAAACCTTCCAAATTAGCCTAGGGTGTCCCATTCTTACTAGGATTAACAAATAGGAAAGGTTTAGGAAAAGAATTATAGGATGAAAAAGAAAATGGGTGAATAAATATGGAAATTCGGATTCCCCTTTCTATGGCACAAGAAACCACTCAAAAACTATCCAAAATGGCTTCTGGTTGCCTAATTTGGCCTCCCATAACATATTGGAAGATTTGGGGAGGATCCAAGCACTTTCTCTTAAGAAATCTAATCAATCAATCAACCAATCCCATTGAAATAGAAAGTTTCCTATTCTTGTTGATTTTACCAATTAGGAAATATTAGAGGTCAATCCATTAGTCTCAATCAATCAATCCAATTTCCTAATTAATAATTTCTTGTTGTGTAGAATTTCCTTTTTTTTTGCAGAAGTTTCCTATTTTGCATTGTTCTTGCTTTGACTTTTATTCTTTGCACCTACAATGGAAATTTTAAGCACATGTGAAGTATTTCAAGTCCAAAAAGAATAAATGCATGAGTTAAATGCCTAATATGCTCAAATTATAATGAAAATGCAATTAATTCTCTAATATTGGATCTTAAGTATAAAAGTGACTAAATCCTCATTTAATAGCCTAGAACAAATGCTAATTTCCTATAATTAGTGGATAAAAATGTTTAACAATCAAGTGAAATCAGAGGTATTGTCTATTTCTATTGTATGCTTCCACAATTTAATTGCTTGGTCGAATTTCCATTTACCATTATCTACTTTTTATGTATTTTGTATGAAGACTATCCAAGGCTCTTTGCCAATGTTGCTGGTGACAGAAAGTTTGATGTGTACATGGGAATTGATGTGTTTGGAAGGAACGCATATGGCTGCGGACAGTGGAACGCAAGTGGTTGGCAACATTGCGAAATTTTATTGTGTAGCAATAGATTATGTGCCAACTATTTGAACATATAATTTATTTATAATCAATACTACTCTGCATAAAACATCCAGGAGCTGAAGTCCATCAATCACACCTATATATGTCTTGGTGCATGCATGACATTGAGTCCCATTAAATGTCACTAGCTTTTTCTCTAATTAACTTGCACCTATCTGTTTGTAATATTAATTCCAATTTTTGGTGACAAGACTACAGGTCAAGTATTATGTTTGTGGCTGCATCTTTCTTTTCTTCTTTGATCTTGTTGCAAAATAGGTACTATTCTTAGATAATAAACATGATGATATTATTGTAATTGTTTGAGTTGACTTAAATTTATTATAAGATCTATTAGAATCAATGTGGTATTATTTTAGAATGTAGGTTATTAGTAAATTTTAATTACATCCAAGGGTTAAAGATCATTTTGGCCAATGAACTATAGGCCAAGTATCACCTGGCACATATATTAATAAATGCATCATGAATGCCAAAGAAGTTTTACAATCGAACAGATTGGCCGAAACAATCAAATCTGAGCTAACCGCCATTAATCTCTTGCCACGTGTCACATATCAGACCTGTAAATTAAAGAAGGAGATTAACGGGGTTAGCTTAGATTTGACGGCATTAGCCAATTTGTTCGATTTTAAAACTTCTTTGGCATCCAAAATGTTCCAGGTGATACTTGACTATAAAGATATTTAAAAATGCGGTCTATAAAGATAGACATTATAGACCACATATTTAAAAATGCAGGCCTAAAAGATAGACATTTTAGACCTCTTTTATATACAGTTTAAAATATTTGGACTTTCTAAACTGCCTTTATATAAACTGCTTATATATGTGGTTTAAAAGGCCATTTTTAAGCTGTTTAAAAAGGTATTATTGTACTAGTGACATGATGGAAGGAATTGATATCTTAACCAATCTCATATGGTGTTAAAATAATATGTTTTGATGATAACTAAACATAACTTAGGCATAAAGAAACGATGGACATAGATCAGGAATAACTTAGAATCAATCTGATAGAAAATGCTAAGTATTGCCCAGTCGATCAGGGATAGATTCTCAGTTAATAAACTAAGGCATTGACCAGAGTTAGATTATAAGTTTGAATCATAGCGCCCAATTGATCAAACACCCCCGTGATCGATCAGAGAAGTAAGAAAATGATATAAGTAATCTCAGCGTAATCGATTGGAGGAATTAGAATGACTTAGTGTGATCGAACTATTGCATCTAATTGATCAGGCCTCCCTTGTAATCGATCAAATAACTCAAAGTATAATTCAAGTCTAATCTAAGTTTGATAGATCAAAGTAATATAATCAATCAGTGAAAAATGAGTAATCGATCACATAAGCTTAATCGATTAGAGAATAGTAAGCAATCAATAAGGGAAATACATGTAATCTGAGTATAATTTGAGTATGATCGATTAAACACACCTAATCGATCAGAGGCCCCTGTGATCGATCAGACGAGAATTGTTTCTAACTTATATTTAAGTCATGCAGGCTATGATCGATGTATGATCAATATGTGATCGATCATACGTGAGGCAGTGATCGATCAGACACCATTAATCAATGTGGCGATAGGATTTACTTCAAACTGAATTGTCAACCTATTTTAAACTTTCAAGTACAGAAGTTGTTCAGACCTACATAGGGAAGTTATCGTTAGTCACATAAAACTGCCATTAGAGCCGTTTGACTCAACAACTATGTTCTGTGATTAATGAAGAGAGAGGATCTGAAGAAAGCCAAGTACAATGGAGTTAAAGCTGCCCAGAACACATACATCTCTATACTCCATCTATAATCATCTCTCATTCAAGATTATGCAACGGCTATAACTTTATCAACGGGCATAATTTCATTTACGAGTATAAAAGCCTTAATGAAGAAGTTGGTCAATCATTGATTACACACATTGATTATTCTTGTGAAGTTACACTTACTGCATTCAATACTTACCAGCCCTTTAGAGAGAGATCATTCATTGTCTTTGTATTTCAGTGTGTATCACAATCAATTCATTGAGTGAAAAAGCATTCTCTAATCACATTCCTAGTGAGGTATACTTTTAAGATAGCGGGATCTTAAGAGTAGGTTATAATCTTACAAAGTGTAAGGGGGAGTGATCTGTAAGAGAGAGATCTTACTGTAAGGTCACGTGTAGAGGAATTCAAGAGCCTGTTTTAAATCTTGAGGTTTAGTGGAACCCAACTAAGGTTGGAGAACTTGATGTAGACCAAGATTTGGGCTGAACCAGTATAAACTCTCTATCTTAGTGTATTAAATTTTATTTTGCACAATTCACCCCCCTCTTGTGCATTCCTACCACTTTCTTATGGCATAAGAGGAACATTATAGTGCATAATGGTAAAATCTCGCTTCCTTGGGTGGTTATTAGAGAAATCCTTCACTCTATTAAGTTCTCATAGATGGCATTTAATTCTAGAAGCACCATTTATGTGCATATGCTTGATCAGAAAGATATCAATTTATCTAAGGATCCAATCAAGTTACATGGTTGATCATTGATAGTGTCTAAAAGGAAAATAAATAGATGCACATCATGTATGATAAGAATATGTCTAAATGGTTCGATTTTGTTAAGACCTAATTGCAGTCGGAAATATACGGAACCACAAATATTCATTGTACTTTGTCTTAGAGAAGTGTTGACGTGGATCAAAGCTTTTGGATCATCATTATGCCTCCCCAAATGCCCTAGCAAGTTATTTGAGTGTGTAAGAATTTTTCACTGGAGAATTGATCTTGGTGTTAAGCAGTTCATCATTATGGACAAATATTAGTGTGTTGCTCAGAATATTTAGAGGGATAGAATTATATTATACAGTGTCAAAATTCCCTTTTTTAACCAATATGCGAATGTATGTATTAGTTCTACTTTGTACTGTTCTTTTAAAAAAATTATATTTAATGTCATTTTGTTTTAAAAAATAAAAGTAAATAATTTCGATGTGAAACTGATATTCAAGAGCCAAAGGTGAGTTGAGTTCATAAAATTATGCCAAAATCTGACAATTTGGACAGTTTTATTGGAGCACTAATGTATGAGTATAGACACAAGTCACGCTTATTTAAAGTGGGCCATGTAACCCAATGAAATCAATCTCTTATAAATAAGTGTTTTGTTTTCTTATGTATGGATATCCTAATACATTTAATCTTATTCGAGTAATTAAAGGACACTAAATGTAGTTTTTAAAGTATTTAGACTATCACCAAGCTACAAAGCCCCAACCACTACTACAGAAATGGTCTATCGCAGCACAACAATAGCAACACTTACAAAACGCAAGTGCTGCTATAAGTCTAAGATGACCTATCCCAACACTTAAGAAATAAAAGTGCTGGCAAAGGTACAAGCATATCCCTACACTTATTAATCATAAGCGTCGGGATAGCCTACATTGCTATTTTTATAAATAAGTATTACTTTGTTTTCCCTTTTTAATAAATGCTTTTGTTTTTTTTAATATGTCATATATTATTTATAAATTTTATTATATTCGCAGGGACCTATCCCGACACTTATGACGTAATAAGCGCCGGGATAGGTCATATTTCCATTTTAAAATTATTTAAATAAAATTATTTTCAATTTAAAAAATTCTGGGCCTTTTTAAAAAATGGAAAACAATTTTAACAAAAACCTTAGGCCTATCCTGGCGCTTATGACGTCATAAGCGCCGAGATAAGTCATATTTCCATTTTAAAATTATTTAAATAAAATTATTTTCAATTTAAAAAATTCTGGGCTTTTTAAAAAATGGAAAACAATTTTAAAAAAAACATAGGCCTATCCCGGCGCTTATGACGTTATAAGCGCCGGGATAGGTCATATTTCCATTTTAAAATTATTTAAATAAAATTATTTTCAATTTTATTAATTCTGGGCCTTTTTTAAAAATGGAAAACAATTTTAAAAAAAACCATAAGCGTCATAAGCGCGGGGATAGGTCATCTTTTATTTAAATAATGATTAAAAGTTTCTATTTTACTATTTTTAATTTTTTTTTGAATTTTTTTTAATTAGTAAGCCTATCCCAGCGCTTGTGGTCTCACAAGTGCTGGGATAGGCTAGGCGCGCAATTAAAATTCATTTCCCTCCACCCTTAGCTCATATAGAACCCTCAAGTTTTCTCCCTCAAACCTTCAAGGCCTCTCTCACTCTTCTCCCTCTGTTCTTCGGGTTCCAGCGGAGTCAATGGCGGAGAACGACGGCGGGCAGTGGAGTAAACGCACATAGATCTTGGGATACTCCTGTGTAAGTTCCTTCTCTCCGTCTCTTCCTCTCTGTAGGCCGATTTGAGTGAGCTTGGAGGGGAAAGGTGAATTCGATTCTAGGGGTTTTAAGGTTTCTAAAATTATAAAAAATGATGTTTAAGGTTCGATTTCGATGTTTTGGGATCGATTTTTGGGTGATGATTTAAGGTTAGCCGATTTTCTCCCAAAAGCCCCAAATCGGGCATTGTTCACTGGCGCCGACTACTATGAAAGCCTGTGGACCGAAATTGTGCTCTTTCTTCTTTGATTTTTGTTTACTGGTTATGATGAAAGGAAGTTGGATTGGATGTTGATTATTACTGGAATGAGAAGTTGTCCATTATTTTTTCTTTCTCTTGCTCTGCCGTTGGGTTCATATAAGGGGAAAGGGAGTATATATTGTTTTGAATGTATGTTTTGCTATGAAATTGTGCTAGTCTTATTTTTGCAATTTGATGCTGAAAGAGATGATTACAGGGGATGTGTATATGCGATTGTGGCTGTGAATCGGATTAAGGGAAAGTCTTGAATTGATTTGGTATTAATTGTTTTGTTTAGTTGATGTTTTGTTTAAGCAATTTAAGTGTTCTTTAGATGGTTGATTTTTCCCTTCTCTATTCGGTTGATATGAAAATATGTAATAAGATTTAAATGAGGTTGTTATATGAGATTAAGGCACTGATGAACAGATTTGAAGTATTAATGGTTGCTTTTGAACTTGTTTTCTTGTGTCCTATCCTGCACTTTGAGTTCAATGTTTCTTTGCCTTGTTTTGATTCTGCAGCTACTATGAAAGCCTCAATTTTGACTCTTAACGTAAGGAACTCTGAGTTAAAGGTTATGATAGTAGTTAGGTGTTCATTAGAAATGATTTCAATGGCTGTTTGTGGTCTTCCGTTCCAATCTTTCACTGATTCTCAAGGAAATTAAATTGAATTGAGTTGAAATAAGAGCTTAGGTATTTAAAAGGGGCATCAAAAGCATGTAAGAGAAATAAAGAAGCAAGAGTTGGTTGTTTTAGTGATTCTAACCTCTTAAATAAGGGTATTGGATAATTATGTGTTTTATTGTTTGATTGAGTTGTTATATGATATTTAGAGCTTAACTAAGTTGATTAAATAAGTCAATAATAATGTAGAATCATTTAGAAATGCAAAATAGACCTTAGCTTGCTCGTCCCCTTGCTCGTCCGCCGTGACACACCCATATCCCACAGCTCGTCCTTTGGCCCAAAGCTCAGCGAGAAAAACAAAACCCAAGACCACAAGTGCTCAGCGAGAACCACCTCCTTCATTCTTCGAAGCTTCCTTTCTCAGCCTTTCCCTCTTTGATTCACGGCAGCGAGAGGTGTAAGCTTCCTTTCTTTCGTTCTTCCATTTGGGTTTGGAGTGTTTAGGAGTTTTAAGACTGAATAAATGCTAGATTAGGCTTCGTTTTTGCTTTCTTTAAAGGGAAATATTGAGGTGTATGTTAATAAATTGTTTATTTATGTTGTAGAGATCTCAAGAAGTACCCTCTTGGTCCACATTCTTCGTCAAAAACAAAGTAGAATAATTCATTCAGGTACCTAAATTCTATTGAGTTAATGTTATGAGACAAAACTGTATGGTCTTTTATGTTACTTGTATGAAATTTTTGGTTTGAGCGAAGGAAATATATTGAGTTAATGTTATGAAGAAAACGATTATATTGGAGGTATTAAAGAACTTATTTTTTTCTAAATCATGCTTGGATATATGAACAAGTCCATTTTATTTTTGTGCATGTTTAAATCATGCTTGGTTTAAATCTGTTGTGGTGGGCTGTGGAAATATATTGAGGTGTTGCTGTTTATATAGTTGCCTATCAATTTATATGTTAAAAAGAGAGGGCCTTGAGCCTGGGAATGTTCATTTTATAGCAGTTATGATGCCGAATTTTTGTTAAAAAAATAAGGTAACATCGTAAGGTGGCTACCTAATGAGTAAGTCATATAGATCGATCTTACCGCCACTTTCCTTTAGTAGGTTACCATGTTGGATTGGAAATGGATGTCTTATGATCGGCTTTCAAGGGAATATATAGATGGAGCAAAAGAGTTCATTGAATTTGCTGTTGATCATGCAGAGAATGCTAACAGAATTGTATACCCCTGTATGTCGTGTTTGTATGGGAAGCGTCTTCGTCCTCTTGACTTGTTGGGTCATTTAATTTGTCATGGAATCGATCCGTCTTATACATGATAGAAAAAGTACGGTGAGACCTATGAAGATGAATAAGGAGACCAGGTACCTGATGTTAGTAGCACTTCGAATGTGTTTGACACAGACATATGTGATGAGAGCGATGATCTTGAAGAAATGTTGAACGTGGTGGGTGTGGAGAACCTTGAAATGTTTGAGGCATTGAAGAGCGATGCAGAGACGTCTTTGTATGTGGGATGCAGCAAATACACAAGGCTGAGTGGGGTGCTTAAATTATATAACATGAAGGTGCGATACGGTTGGAGTGATGCAAGTTTCATCGCGCTGCTATCCGCTCTGCGAGATATACTCCCAGAAGCGAATGTACTCCCCTCGAAAATATACGAGGCAAAGAAAATTCTCCGGTCGACCGGTATGAAATATGAGAAAATACATGCATGCCCCAACGACTGTGTTTTATTCTGGAACCAATATGCATCTTTGGAGAAATGTCCTAAATGCAGCTCATCCACTACAAAAAAAGCGTGCATTAGTAGCGGTTATAAATGACGATTAGTAGCGGTTCTAACCGCTACTAACATGTTTCCAGCGGTTCTTGTTTCCGCCACTAAATCGTCCGTGACAAACATGTACTAGCGGTTATAGAAACCGCGTGTAACAAAGTCAAAGACGCTACTAATTAGTAGCGGTTTGTAAAACGGCTACTAAATAAAAAAGAACCGCCTCTAATGTAAAAATTAGCATAATCGTGGAAAAATTCAATTCTCAATTTAGTGGCGGTTTTAACAGCGGTTTGAACCGCCACTAATTAAAAAAAAAAATTTGGCCCATTTATTAGTGGCGGTTCAAAACCGCTACTAATTAAAAGAATAAAAAAAATGTCCAACTTATTAGTGGCGGTTCAAAACCGCTACTAAAGTTTAAGGATTTTTTAAATATTAAATAATCAAAATCATATGATCAAATGTAATCAAAAAACAATGATAATAAATTAGTGTATTACAAAATGTTCTTATTGTTAAAATAAAAAAAATTTCTCAACTAGTTAAAAAAACAATATATCAAACACATAAAAAAGAAATAGTTAAAAATAAACAAGTAATTATATTTGTTATAAGAATAATATGAATAATAAATTAAAACATTTTTATCACTAAAAATGGGAAATAATTCGATATTGTTACCTGAAAAAAAATAAATTAGCAAACAAATTAGCAAATTAATTCAGAATAGAAAATAAAACACATTAAATAATAAGAAATATAAGATAAATTGTTTTCAGAACAAAAAATAAAGGCATTAACGGTCAGACTGAGGATAAATTGAATGGAAAGGGAGAAGGAATTGAATGAATGTGTGAAGAAAAATGAGGGGAGGGGGTGGATATTTATAGCTATTTGTGCGCGATTTAGTAGCGGTTTGGGCAGCGGTTCTAGAACCGCCACTAATACTTATCCGCAGAATTAGTAGCGGTTCTAAAACCGCTACTAGATGTCTTTAATTAAAAAAAAAAGCTCAACCTACATTAAAAAAAATATGATATATGAACGTTTGATACAAATTTTTATGAAAATTTTGTAAACTGAAAAATAATTATGGTTGGCTGCTTCAATCATCTTCTTCTTGCTCCTGCCTAAAAAGAACATAAACAAATATATAAATTTCTATTGCTAAAGGTGTTGAAACTTGTTTAAATTATTTGTAGTGAAAATGCTCACCTAACTACTTGTAAATGACCGTCTTCTTCAGAAATGAGGTTGTCGAAGTTTTCAGGTTCAAAATGTTGGCTGCCTAGTTCCAGATCATCTTCGTCACCCATGTCGTAGAGGTCACGAGGCTTCATATGAATCACCATGTGCCAATCTTTATGTGTCCGATCTTCCACATAGTATACTTGCTGCGCCTGTGAGGCAAGAATATACGGCTCATCATCTGCCATTTCCCCTGTGTGAATGAGCCTCGAGAAATTTACGGACGTGATGCCCAAGATGTCCAATGTAATGCCTCGAGAAGTTCCGGTGTCTGCCCACATGCAGTTGAAGAGAGGCACGGTGAAATGACCTTGATAGTTAAGCTCGATGATGTCCACGAGCTTTCCATAGTATGATACGCCTCCAAATCGCATGTCTGTATCCCGTGAGCTGGCATAACTCCTTGTTCCGAATGTGCCAAAGACTCCGGAATTCTGGGTGAGAGAACCTTCATCCCTTGCAATGGTGCAGAACTTGAAGCCGTTGACGTTGTATGCCGTATATCTCCTGACATGGTCGAGTGGACCGGTTGCTAGATTTATCATATCAGGCGCATGGGGGTTGTTGTCATTGAGTATCCTCTGTGCAAACAAATCCGGAAACTCTCGATGGACCTTTTTGTCCACCTCGGCAGATGACCTTGTGCGGCTTCGTAGTTGGCGTTTAACATAGCGGCGGAAATCCCTAAATTCCAATGGAACATATCAGAGGGTTATGTGGTTTGGAAATAAAAAAAATAACATAATACGTGTATGTAGTGTTAAAATTCTTACTGAATGTATGGCTCCACTTGAGGGCAATTTGTCAAGACATGTCTGTGTGCTTGCAACCTCTCAGTAGGAGTGAGCCTGTAATACTGACTTCCTCCAACTGGCTTTCCGACTGGCGGGAATAATGTGTTGGAAGGTGACTGGACATTGGATGGGCTGTGATCGACACGAGGAGGGCGGTTGAATGAAGTCTCGATGTCATCATCAAAATAGCGCGAACAATATGTTAACACCTCGTCACCAAAATAACCCTCTGCTATAGAACCCTCTGGAGATGCTTTGTTCCTCACATACGACTTCAATTTCCCCAAGTATCTGTAATTACAGGTACAATCAGGTAACTGAAACAAAATCATGAAACCACTGGAAAAATGAATCAACGGACCTCTCTATGGGATATATCCAGCGGTATTGAACCGGGCCGCCCATCTTTGCGTCTTGAACGAGGTGTACAGTGAGATGGACCATGACCGTGAAGAAAGACGGGGGAAATATCATCTCCATATGACAGAGCGTTAGAACAATTTTTTCCTGCAATTGATCCAGCTCTGCTTTGTCCAAAACTTTTGCACACAACCGTCGGTAGAAAGAACTGAGTTGAACCAAAACATTAGACACCTCCGGGGGCAATGTGCTTTTAATTGCCAGAGGTAGGAATTGCTGGAGAAAAACGTGGCAGTCATGGGTTTTCAACCCGGCAATCTTCTTAGAGTGCATGTCCACACATCTTGAGATGTTGCTTGAATAACCATCAGGGACCTTGATATCCTTAAGTGTGGAGAGGAAGACTTCCTTGTTGGCTCTTGTCAGTGTGAATGAGGCTGGGGCAAACTTGTCATTCTCATCCGGCCATGCGTCTTCACGTATTCCCATCGCCATCAGATCTTTCCTTGCTTGGAGATGGTCCTTGGACTTTCCAGACTCGTTGAGTAAAGTGTACAAAATATTGTCACACACATTTTTTTCGATGTGCATGACATCAAGACAGTGGCGAAGTAGATTAGATTTCCAGTAGGGGAGCTCGAAGAAAATGCTCTTCTTTCGCCATTGCTGCACGTTTTCCCCCTAGGACTGGCCACGTCCCCTTCTTCCCCCAGGCTGAACGCCGTCTGTCTTCCTGAACTCTACGTGAACATCTTCAAGTTGTTGAAGAATATCTGTGCCAGACAAAAACGTAGGAGGATCCCTCATTTCCTGCGATCCGTTAAATCTAATCTTCTGCAGCCGGAACCTATGACCGCCAGGAAGGAACCGCCGATGACCCATGAAGCACCACTTGCGACTGTGAGGAAGGCGGACCGAGTCTTGGTCAAAGTTGCAGTTGGGGCAAGCTCTGCCTGTATGCACGTTCCAACCAGACAATGTGCCAAGTCCGGGAAAATCGCTCACTGTCCACATCAACGATGCACGGAGTGTGAAGAGCGTCTTACTGTAAGCGTCATACGTCTCAACTCCGTTGGTCCAAAGTTCCTTCAACTCCTGTATCAACGGTTGAAGGTAGACATCTATATCGTTTCCAGGAGCTTTCTTCCCCGGAATAATCATCGAAAGAATGAATGAGCTCTGTTTCATACACATCCAAGGGGGTAAGTTGTACGGTATCAATACCACAGGCCATATACTGTACGTAGTGCTAAGATTCCCGAACGAATTGAACCCATCTGATGCGAGAGCGAGGCGTACATTTCTCGGGTCACTGGCGAATTCCGGGAATCGAGCATCAAACGCTTTCCAAGCCTCAGCATCCCTAGGATGTCTCAACTTCCCATCGACATTGGGCTCTGATGAATGCCACCGCATGTGCTCCGCCGTTTTGGATGACACATACAACCTCTGAAGTCGTGGAGTCAGGGGGAAATATCTTAGAATCTTTGCAGGTTTCTTGGTTGCTATTCGACCCCTCTTCGCCTGTTTGTACCGAGACGCATTACACCGCTTACATCTGTCCAACTCGGCGTCTTCTCCCCAGTACAACATACAATCATTCGGGCAGGCATGGATTTTAGTGTAGTTCAATCCCAACTTGTTAATAGTCTTCTTTGCTTCGTAGAATGATGGTGCGATTTCTGCCTGAGAGAATGCATCTCCCAATAATTCTAACACCATCGACATCCCCTTATCGCTGAAGCCACACAAGCACTTGATATGATAGAGCTTGACAAGAAATGATAGTTTTGAATATTTACTGCACCCTGAATAAACATTATTCTTATTCTAAAATGAACGTTTATGTGACAAAACTAGAAACGAAATGAGAGGCAGTTTTTAGTAGAACCTGGAAACAATGGCTTATCTGAATCCGTCATAAGGTTGAAAAAATTCTTTGCAGCTTCATTTCGAAAAAACTCCGGGAGTGGTCCTTCAACCCCTTCCTGACTCCCGATGCCGTCACCTTGCACCCCGAAAGCATCACGCACAACATCGTTAAATGGATCCACATGATTGTCGTCATCATCGTCATCGTCGATCTGCATTCCAACCTGAGATGTTCGAGCAACTACCTCACCACCATCATCATCGTTCTCGCCATGAATACCCCAGAATGTGTAATTGGATGGGAATTGTTTCAGTATAAGATGCTCACGCACAACATTTCTGGGATGCCACTTCTTAAATTTACATTTCGGACAAGGACACAATATCTGATTGTTAACACCGGTGCGGTTGAAAGCAAAATCTAAAAAGTGGTCAACACCAACCAAATAGCGGGGAGACGTCCGTGGCAAACTTATCCAAGATTTATCCATCATATGACTGAAGATATTATCAAAGAAGGAAAGAGCTTAATAGTTTGAATGAAATGTGAAAATGAATTGGAAAGAATCAAAGGCTTATAAAATGAAATTTAGACATTAGTAGCGGTTCTTTAACCGTTACTAAAACCGCAACAACTCAATCAGACCGTTGGAAAGTTAACAGGTGGCAGATGTGTCTGAGTATACATTAGTAGCAGTTCTAGAACCGCTACTAATATTAAATTATTTTTATAATTAGTAACTTAGTGGCGGTTTAAAACCGCTACTAAGTTTAATTTTTTTAATATTTCTTCAGTTAGTAGCGGTTCTGAAACCGCTACTAAATGTGCTATTTTGTATTTTAATGTTATTTATATCTTGTTTTTTTCAAATACTATATAAGAAAATAAACAAATAACAACGGTTTATTTAGTAAGTCAGGGAGAAACTTTTTTGTTGAACTGTTAAAACAAATTATCGCCATTTGTAAAGTAAAAAATAAAATCAGATAATAACAACTAACAAAATTATGCAACATTAAAGATATGAAATGTTTAAACAACTAATATTCAAATTAGCAAACATTTAAATATAAAAATGTTCAACTTAAATCCTGAAATAAAAAACATTCTAATAAAAAAAAGACCCTAGAGCTACGCCGCAGGAGACTGATCGTCGTCTTGATGCTCCGGAGAACGGTTGCGAGGATGCTTCGGTGGACGAGGAGGTAGTGGTACTCGCAAAGGAGATCTATCCGGGTCGAACATCTGCTGTATCCGTTCCAACGTGCTATTGGCGTCGTGCACCCAGGAGTCCAGTCGGTCATACACCTGATCAGTCACCCGTTCCGTAATCTCATGAGTGAGTCTCTCCCTCATTTGAGCCTCAAACTCTGCGCCTCCCCTAATCGGGCCACTTGTTGATGGTTGGCTCGAAGCTGTAGACTGGGCGCTGCCTGGGTCGCCTGACCTACCTTACACCACCGTAGGTCGGGCTCCGAATCCCATCCCGCGAACCCGGCCAGGGTGCTCTTGAGGCCCTATGGCAGCCCTTAGCGAGGCAGTGGGGTCTACATTGTCCCCCTGCGACTCGGCGATCTCTCTCTCCGCAGCCTCAATCCTAGCCTGCACACACAAACATATTAACAATTTTATTTTGATGTCGTTGTTATTAAAAATATAATAATATAAAAATAAATAAATAAATAAAAATTTTACAATTTGCTCCTCAGCCTCCCTGGATGTTGGGCTCCCGTCGGCGTGTCTGTGCTTTATTTGGTAGAAACGACCGTAGGTAGCCTTCTGCCCTTTCTTCGCAGCCTCTTCCTCCTGAAAATTAAGATACAAACAGTTATTAATATATAAAGATAAATTATTTTTAAATCAAACAATGAAACTTCATTCCTTCATACCATCTCTTTGTACCCAACCGAAAACGGCTTCGTCCCAGCCGTATGATGAACCTTCTGATGGGCCTTCGCGGCAAGACCTTGTTGCGACCTCTTCTGTTAACATAAAATAAAATTAAATAATAATCAGTAATTCAAAAATAATTTTTCAATATGATATTTCAATATCAATTCAATAATATTATTCATTATAACTTCCCAATGTCTCCCCTCCTCCAACCCACATATCTCTCCCACGCATCCGCAGGGACGCCACCAGGGACATCATCGACCAACTCCTGAATCGGCCTACTCCCACCCCGATTTCTTTCTTTGAACATATCCAACCGCTTGTTCTTCCAACCGTCCCCCATCTTTGATTCTGTCCAATTCTTGCGGCTGTCCCTCACATCAAACTTCCTCTGTAAAATATTAAATTTAAGTATGTTTAATTAGAAATTAATAAATAATAACAAATTCCAATAATAACATAAAACAAATAAGAAATAATAAATACATTTCCTATAATATTTATTAAAATCAAATTCAAATAATAACAGAAAAGAAATAAGAAATAATAAATATATTTCCTATAATATTTATTAAAATCAAATTCAAATAATAACAGAAAAGAAATAATAAATAATAAATAATAAACAATACATAATAACAAGAATATTTCTTATAGTATTAATTAAAATCACATTCTAATAATAATAAATAATAAACAATAAATAAGGTCAAAGTTAATTCAACAAACCTTAACAATTTCGTCAAAGGCGAATTTTTTAGAGTTCGCGTCAATCTTCCTCCAGTCCAAAGCATCAATCGGAAATCGCTGATAATTTTGGCCTACACCCCCGACGAACCTCGAGTACAGTTGCCCCCCTTGTCCAACCGGTAATTTGGTCAAGTCGTCCCACTCAACTATAACTCTGTGCCCGCTCGGAAGGTTCATCGTATCTTGCATCGTCAACCTCTTCTCACTTATGCTACCAAAAGGGTCTGTAAAAATTAGAGAACAATTTCAATTTAATGAGCGATAAAAAATTATAATTATCTCATAAAAACAATAAAAATTGAATTTCCTTACCCTGAACTTGTACTTCGTAACCAGTGGACCTTCCGGAGGATCGTTTAGGGTGCCCCGCCTCGTCAAATTCCTCACCGTCCAACCAACGTTCCATATCCTCAAAATCTGCTCCTCCTCCAGTCTCGTGGAACGCCTCTCCCCCGCTCCAGAATGCGTTGATTACATCTTCTGGAATCGGATCGTTCTGTACACGGATGCGCTCTTGTTCTATACGATCCCTCTCGGCCTGCTCAGCCAGTTCCTTACGTAGCCGCTCCTCAGCTTCCATTTGTTCATCGGTCAAATGCCTCTTATTGCGATCGCCCTTTTTCACCATGATTTTGATCTCTTTTTTCTAGTCGAAGTCACGTCAGATCACTTTCTTTCTCAAAAAGCTCGTGCCTTTTCTCTGAAAAGGTACGAGCCTTTTTAAACTGTTCACTTTTAGTAGCGGTTCTGCAAGAACCGCTACTATTAGTCGCGGTTTCAGCTAAAACCGCCGCTGAAACCGCGACTAAATCAATCAGTAATAAATGCAGTTGCATTTATTTCGCTGAATTAGTGGCGGTTTTGGGGGAAACCGCTACTAATGTACTAAAACCGCCACTAATGCAGCGGCCATTCATTTTCTAGCGGTTTTCCCTCCAAAACCGTGACTAAATTTACGCCACTACTTTTCCCGCCAAAACGCGCCAAATTTGTTGCGGTTATAACCCCAAAACCGCTAGTAATATCCGCTACTAACTACTTCTGTGGTCAAACCGTTGGATTTACTTGCGGTTTGTGCTTATAACCGCTACTAATGTAAAATTACTAGCGGTTTTAGTGTTCCGTGACTAAGTTAACCGCTACTAAAAGCCCTTTTTTTTGTAGTGATCTCGGTATGGAAAGAAAGGTAAGAGTCCTTCTAAAGTGTTGTGGTACTTTCCGATCATTCCAAGATTCAAGTGCATGTACAGTAATGCGGATGTTGTAAGACTTTTGACATGGCACGCTGATGAGAGGATTAAAGACATCAAGCTTAGGCACCCTGCAGATGCCCCCCAATGGAAAAAAATTGATTACGAGTACCCTGAGTTCGGTCAAGAACCAAGAAACCTACGGCTTGCATTGGCAACAGATGGAATCAATCCGCATGGAGTTCAAAGTAGTACTCACGGCACATGGCTGGTGATTATGATGATATACAACCTCCCCCCTAATTTGATCATGAAACGCAAGTTTATGATGCTTTCCATGCTAATTTCCGGGTCTAGACAGCCCGACAACGATATAGACGTGTACTTGGATCCTTTGATTGAAGACCTGAAGCATATGTGGGATTCGGGTGAGACGGTTTTTGATGGCTGTAAGGAAGAAAGTTTCAAATTGAGAGCCATGTTGTTTGGAATAATAAATGATTTCCCAGCATATGGTAATTTATCCGGATACAGCATCAAAGGATATGGTGCGTGCCCTATATGTGAAGATGATACCGATTCGACGCGACTGGATCATTGCAGGAAAAATGTTAACATGGGACATCGGAGGTTCTTACTGTTAAAACTTCGTTGGCGGAGGTGGAAGAAGGCATTTAACAGGAGCTCAGAAGAAGATAGGCCACCGAGGATATTGATAAGGATGACGTTTTTGAAAAGGTAACGCGGTGGAGAATGATTTTGGCAAGCCTTTTACTAAAAATGTGATGACAAGTGGCTAGAAGAAGAGGTCCATATTCTTCGAACTCCCGTATTGGAAGTCCTTGTATGTCAGGCACTTTCTTGATGTGATGCATATTGAGAAAAACATCTGTGATAACCTAATTGGCACGTTGCTAAATATGTAAGGAAAAAGTAAAGATGGTGTCAATTCAAGGTTAGATATGGTTAAGTTGGGAATAAGACAAGAGTTGGCACCTATCGAGAGAGGATACCGCACTTATTTACCTCCAACAACTTACACCCTTTCGAAGAAAGAGAAAAGATCATTCTATGAGTTCCTGAATGGGATAAAAGTTTCAGAAGGCTACTCCTCAAATGTAAAGAACCTTGTATCCATGAAAGAGTTGAAGTTGAAGAACTTGAAATCTCATGATTGCCACATCCTGATGCAAAATTTCTTACCGGTCAGCATACGCAACATTTTACCCAAGAAACTGCAGAGCACGATTACTAGAATGTGTATTTTCTTCAGGCACATTTGTAGTAAAGTGGTTGATAAAATGATGTTGCAGGAGTTACAGAGGCAGATCATTCATATTCTATGCGAACTTGAAATGTATTTCCCCCTATCTTTCTTTGACATCATGGTTCGTCTTACTATACACTTGGTCAAAGAGGTTCAATTGTGCGGCCCGGTCTATTTGAGATGGATGTACCTAATTGAGCGGTTCATGAAAGTTTTAAAGGGGTATGTGAAAAATAGATATCGACCAGAGGGGTGTATTGCTGAAAGATACATCGTTGAAGAAGCGATTGATTTGTGTGCCGATTACTTATCAAATGTTGAACATGTTGATTTGCCGAAGTCTCGTCACGATGATATATTAACGGGGAAAGGAATAAGTGGGTCCCACTTAATACGCATTTCAAATGCTGATAGGGAGCTGGCTCACTTGTATATTCTTTACAACACTCCTGAGGTTGAACCATTCGTTGAAGAACACAAAAAACTCCTGCGGGAAATACACGGTGATAGAAATGATAGTTTGATTACAAGGGAGCACAACAAACATTTTGTTAGATGGTTCAATGCGCGTATTTGTCAGCAGTTTGAGCTTAATAATGGATCAGTTTCTGAAAGATTGTTCTGGCTGTCGAAAGGACCAGGTTTACATGCATTTTCCTACACCTCCTATGCAATCAACGGTTACACATTATATACAAAAGGTCAGGATGAAAAAAGCACAATGCAGAATAGTGGAGTCACACTTGTTGCCGAGACATGGCATATATCCAATGTGAGAGATACAAATCCCGTATATGCACAGATGGCATACTTTGGTGTGATTGATTGCATTTGGAAGTTAGATTACACCATGTTCAGAGTTCCTGTGTACCGATGTCAGTGGGTTAACAACCATAGTGGACGGCGGTTAGATGAATTTGGGTTTATATCGGTCAACCTTTCTAAAGTTGCATATAAGGATGATCCTTACATTCTACCGTCTCAAGCATCACAAGTGTTTTACATTGCCGATCATTCTAAGAAGAATTGGTCAATTGTCATGCAGTCGAACAAAAATTATGCCGAACAAGTTGATGATGAAAGTAGTGATGATGATATGAATATGATAGAAGAGGATCCTTCCTTTGAAACGCTACTGTCAGAAGACTTTGATGCGGACGAATATAATGATGAAGATGAATCTGTTTATGAAGGCGTGATCATGAAGAAGGAATTTGGGTCAACATAACCCTAAATCCAGCAAAAAAGAGGAAGCAAACAATTTTAGATAATATAACACCGAGAAAAAAGAGACGGAAGCCCTCATATTGATTTTGGGTTTGTATGTATTTCTGTTTTATATTATGAATTACTTCATTGAATATGCATACACGTAGCTTCATTGTATGCACTAAAATCATGTCTTGTTTAATTATTTTGCAGGATAATGGATCCCCCCTAAACGAGGAGGAAGAAGAACAACCGAATGCACAAGTAGATATCGATGCGAGTAGAGCAGCTGCTGAGGCAGAACAAACTCGTGGCATAACCCTTATGCGTAAACTCCTCAAACGCAGAGCTGTGGGAGAAAAGACTAAACTTAAATGGAACGATAATGACCAACCAATCGGAGAGACTGCGAAAGACCTCTCAGGTTTATTGGGTGCACTGTTCGGCAGAAAGTGCCTATTACTATTATAGATTGGAGAACTGAGAGGAACAGCCATGACGTAGTTTGGTCAGAGATTCAGGTAAGGTGCCTTTTTACAATTAAGTTTAGTTTTGTCATGATAACATTGTAACTAACAAATTTAATATGATTTCTATTGTTACAGACCATGTTTCATATTGATGATTCCCATAAGGAGTATGTCCTGAAGAAAGCTTCCAAAATACATCGGAATTTCCGTTCAACTTTGACCAGATACTATCTGAGAGATGAAAACAGGGAGATAGTTCCAGCACCCCCAGAGGCACATGCAGGGTCAATCACTCAGGAACAATGGGATGAATTTGTGCAATCACGCCTGACTGAGGAGTTTGAGGAAACGAGTCAAAGAAATAGAGAGGCGGCTAAGAGCTGTGAGTATCCGTATATGGGCAGACGAAAGACATTTCCTGAATTGGAGGAAGATATGGTATGTTTGTAACGCTTTTAAATACAAAATTATGAATAAATGTTTACGTGATTAATTTATGCGTTCACCTGTCTTACCTTAACAGATTCAGGAACAGGGCCTAGAAGGGAAGCCACCACTGCATGACCTCTGGTTCAGGGGACACTCCAAAAAAGATGGTACCATCGTTCATGAAAAGGTCAGAAGAGTCCGTGAACGATGTGTAAGTCATTCTCTTTGACTTTGTAATATTTTTTAACTGGTGACTTTGCTAAGTTAATAGCTAATAATCATTTCTTCTTATTATAGGATATGTTGTCACAAGAATACCCTGACGAGGTTAACAAATTTGGCCCCGGTGATTTCCTTAGCAGAGCGCTTGATCATCCTGAGTATTCGGGCAGTGTTCGGGGCACAGGTCTCGGGGTCACACTCTCATCTTACTTTGGCCGCCAAAAGAGGGTATCAAAAGGCGAAGTAAGAACGTTACAAGAAGAAGTTCAAACTTTGAGGGAGGAAATGCGACGACGGGACGAGGAAATGCAACGACGGGACGGGGAGTGGCGACGACGGGACGAGGAAATGCATCGGAAGTACGAGCAGATGTTTGAATTTTACCAGCTATATAATGTTGCATCACAAACATTGAACTTCGTGCAACAAGGTAACATTCCTGCCATCAAAAGTCCAAGCATCAGGGATAGCTGTACGATGCCTAGGGCCCAAATTCCTCAGGTAGTTCATTCATTTTCTGCTTATAAACTTGCAGCGACACTGTTATATTATCAATTGTGAGCTAATGTTGTCAACTCTTTCGTAGGGCGAGTCAGACTGTAAGCTGTATAGGGATTATTCTTTCAGTGAAGTAGTTGCCACTAGCAAGGTCTACAACACTTCCAACAAGACCCTGCACATAGGGTACCGTTACCGTTCCCAACTTATGAGATTATTAGGGTCGGAGATGCTGTCAGTGCATTTGTTGCTTGGCCTATTGGTTTGATTGAGCCAACCACACAGGTTACACAGGTGGTTATTTACTAATAACATTTACACTGGCATTCATTGTGTTGGAATGACACTCTTTAATTTACATATTTTTTCAGGGTACACGTTCTACCGGAAAGAAAGCACAATTGCCTAATGTCAAAGGTACCGGTGGTTCAGCCGCTCAAGTGATGAAGAAAAAGGTTTCACGTACTGATCCATCGTCACAGGTGATTATTTGCTAATCAATTTAAACTACCTTTCTGTTTTATTGGAATAAAATTTCATACTTTCTATTTACATGGTTTGTAGGCAACAAAAGCAAAAGGCAAGAAGAAAGCACAAGCGCCTCCCCTGTTGTGGAACGTATAAGCGTCGAGACGCCAAATCGTGCTCAGTTGTGAGAATTTGCAGCCACCATATCTCACAAATTTATTGTCGCGATTCCCTTCAACAGGCATATATTTGCCGTGTCAAATATGAGTGAGCATGTTTCTAGGGATCAGCTCATGGAGGTGCTTGATGAAGGAGGCTCAGTGCTACGGTTATCAATTTGTGGATAAGGTATATATTGGGGTTTGGTTTAATGTCATAAGTTGTACACTAATTGGGAGTTGGTATGATTTCTATGAAGGCACCTGTATGAAGATGTCATAATCATAGAGAAGCATGTCTCGTTCGAATTTATAAGCCCCTATGACATAGCACATATTGCGGGCGTGAGATATGAAGAGCAATCCGCGACGCTTAGAAGGCACTTTTCTTTAAAGGCAATGAGCATGACTTTATTCTTAGCTCCAATTAATACAGGGTAAGTCAATACGCATTATATTATAGGTTTCATTGTATTCTTAGCCCAAAGCATCATTTATATATCTATTGACATAACGTTCTAAAAATTTTTAGGGCACATTGGCTTTTGCTTGTCATCTACCCGCAAGCACAACCGGAACCCTTGATTTACTATTTGGATCCTGTGCTAGGTGCTGAACCAGACAATCGCCCAGCTTTGATGCGCGTCGTCAATAGGTACGTGAATGTCAACATTCTTTGAATGCGTTGTATTATTTGTCCTTTTATGGCCCTACCTAATAAAATTAATTTAATTTGTTTCCTTTCCAGCGCATTGACCAGTTATTGGTGCTCCATTAACTTGAGTTATTCCAGAGCCGCTGACCAGAAAGATGCTTACCGGTGGAGCATAGTCCAGGTTATACAAGTTATTCAATTTTTTTAACAATCTAGTCAAATACAATGTAAATGTTTCTCATATCATATTTGGTGTTTTTTGTTACAGAACCCCTTCCAACCCAATAACAATGACTGTGGATACTATGTCATGCAGTTTATGAGGGATGTTGTTACACATGATCGATGTAGCATTCCATTGACAGTAAGTTTTATATTTTGTCAACTCTAATGTATTTGAACTTGTTATTAGATTTCAAGTATATTTGATTCCCATTCAAATTTCTTTGTTTGTGTAGTATTACCCAGACGCACGCTGCTCGATGTTGTCGAGGGAAAAGATGAATGCGCTAATTGAAGAATTGTGAGCTTATGTACTATCTCTTGTTCAATAAGTACAAATGTAGATAGTATAGCTAGTGTTTTTTGTTTCCCAATTAGAATGGTACATTGCTCTCTGGATGAGTTATTGGTGTATATTCGTTGCCTGGAACTGTGTATAGAATAGCTGGTATTTATCTGATGCAGGTGGGGTATATATAAATTTAAATTAAATATTTCAAAAAAATAATCAATAACAGTGCTTATTTCGTTATAAGCACCTCTATAGTTTTTTTTATAAAAAAAATAGCCTAAAGTAGCGCTTAAGTGCTGCTTTAGGTTACCTAAAGCGGTGCTTATAGATTAATAAACACAGCGTTTATTAATCTATAATTGCCGCTTTAGGTCAGATAATTTTAAAATAATTAAATTTTGACTGACCTATAGCGGCACTTACAATTAATAAGCGCCGCTTTAGGTAGACCTAAGCACTGCAATAGGCTTGAGAGCCTATTGCAGCACTGGCTATTGCGGTGCTTATAAGTGTTGCTATAGGTCCAAAATAAGTGCTGCCATAGACAATTTCTGTAGTAGTGAACATTTAATAGGCATATATCTGTGTGTGTGTGTGTGTGTTTCATGAGACTTTTAATGCATAATCTAAATTTTTTCATCACAGTTTGACATGTAATACTGTACATTCAGATATGGGTAAGAATTATATATAAAATGGAACTGTTAATACAATATTCCGTCCCTCAAGTTTGCCTTCTATTTGATTTTAATCTCTCAAGTTTCAAACAAGAGAGAGATTTTAGTTTTTGAAGCTTCAATTCATTTAAAACATTGGTCTTTACAATTTAATAAAAACCTAAACCATTTTGTCCATGATCAAAATATCTTGTATGATACTTGAATAACCAAAAAAAAAATTTGGGCAAACTCAAGGATAAAAACAGTATAACCCAAAAGAAAATATCATATTCAGTTTTACTTCTTCACAGGATCTTATGGGTAATATATGATGACATAACCAAGTAATTCAATTTGTAAACTGCAATCATGAATCCTTTATCAGCAAGAGAATAGCATTGTACACTTTAGAACTAATCACATCAAACTAAAGTATCCATAACTTTTTAGAACATAAAGAGCATACATACTACACACATCTTGGTGCTCAAATTCGGCTGACCTTGAGAATAACTCCTTCCCCAGGTTCTATAACCAATCTCAAAACAGGGAAATGGCGATAACACGGAGAGATAGAGAACTTAAACCTGAGCAAAATCAGAGACAAGATCACCTTCAGTTCTGTCATCGCCAAATGCTGGCCGGCACAGACGTGAGCTCCAATTCCGAACGGAATGTAAGCCAAATGAGTCTTGCAAGCTCCACTAATGCCATTTGCAAATCTTTGAGGGTTGAACATGTGAGCATCAGGTCCCCACAACTCAGGGTCTTGTTGTAATAATGGGATGGGAATCTGAATGTTCACTCCTTTTGGGATTGAAACGCCTTTCAATTTAGTTTCTTGTAATGCTGTTCTGATAACAAATGTTGTTGGCGGGTAAAGCCTGAGAGTCTCTTGAATCACCATAGTTACCTACAAGGGAGGCAACACTATTTTCATTCAATTGTTATTAAATATATCTATATATAAATACTCCTATTTGTCCTTAATATAAGACCAACTTTAATAAAGAAATTTAACTACAAAGTGGTTCTTATATTAAAGACTGGGGAGAAAAGCTTTTTGGTCTAAAAGCTCAAATGCAGCTTGTAATCATTCAACTATTTGGCAGAGTGTTTTCTTATCCTCCCTTAACAATTATATACTCAAGTCTTGAATGTAGAAACTAAATGAGGGATTTATTTTGGTCTAAACGTAAAACTCTTAATCAACCATGTTTTTCAAATTTATAATTTTTCCCCAAACTATCTGTATTGATAGCACATATCAAATGAGGGCTTCCATCAATGGATAGTTTCCAATGCAAATGATTGAAGAGATCAATATATTTTTTACAAATAATTAACTTAACTAATTTTCTTAATTTATGTAAATTAGTTATCTAACTCCTACTTTCAAAAAATCATAAAGTAGTAATACATACCATCTTCATGCTTCTAAGCATGGTAGCATCAAACATTCCATTTCCACACACTTTAAGCACTTCAGCTCTACAACGATCTTGCCAATCTTGGTGTTCTGCTAACAACATCAACGCCCACGACGCAGTCACAGCCATCGTCTCATGCCCAGCGAAAAATATGTTCTTACAGTTATCAATTATGAACTTGTCACATGAGATAGGATTTGATAAGAGGTCACCACCATCATCCTCTTTATATTTTGCAGCACCCTCCATTATCATTTGCATAAGATCCTGCTTGTCACCATCCTTGAGACGTTGGTTTACAAGTCTTGTGATCATTGAGTTTATTTCTTTCTCTAATTTCCATATCTCCCTGTTGCTTCTTGTTGGTAAATACCTAAACAATTTCATTATAGCATGATTGTCATGTTTTTTATCCTATATTTGTCATTAGTGGCAAATAGGGATGATCATTCGGCTATTCGGTTAAACACCGAACCAAAACCGAAATCAAAGCCGAAAATAACTAAATAACCGAAACCGAATTAACCAAAATATTCCGTTCGATTCGGTTAATAACCGAAATAACTAAATTTAGATTTTAATATTATTTACCAAACATAATATTGTACAATATATAATATACTAAGTGCACTTTGAGTTTGATATTGTCTAAAAAATATATTATAGTATATATTAATCATAAAAACTATATCATATTGTAATATATATTATAATATCCCATAATTATCATATAAGAGTCGATATTAAATATAAATATATTATATAAATTTTGGTTTTTCGGTTTTGACCGAATTATTTTTATAATAACCAAACCGAAACAAAAAACCAAAGTTCTTAAAACATAACCGAATTGAATTAATTGAAAACCCAAAAAACCGAATTAAATTCGGTTCAGTTTTCAGTTTTCAGTTTTCAGTTTCAGTTCTAATTTACTCACCCGTAGTGGCAACACTAATAGGAAGAGCAACTCATAATTCTATCTCCTAGGCTTTGTTTGTTTAAGTTTATACATAAGGTGTCATGACATGTTTCTCATATAATTCAATCCAAGTACCCTACTCAATTCTTTCATTTTCATCATTAATTTTTCATAATGATACTAAACAAATTGCACCGGTAATTGAGCCAACTTCACATATATATTTTCATAACTAGTCCAATGTCTAAACAAAAAACGAGGGTTGTGTTAGATCTTTCAAAATCAATCTAAAACCTCGTCAAATCACTGACAGAAATCAAAGAAATTTAAACCTCACACAATGATAAATACAATAATATTAGAAAATTCAGAATATAATATATTATATATTAATATTAATAATAAATAATAATATAAACTCCAAATAGAAGCTGATTCTAAAGATTTAAAATTGATAAAACCTAACAGCATATTGGTTCAAATAGGCACTAGTTAATGAACCACGGGAATGTATTGAACTAAAGCTAAATATTCATTTTAGACCAAAATGGGATGTGGATTTCACAAATAAGCAACATTCATTTTTGTGACTTTCATACCAAATGTATGAGTTATAGGAATCTAATCGAAGTGTGTGTGTGTATAAATTTATATATATATATATATAGGTATGGGAGTGTAAATGCATACCGTAGTCCAGGGACTCCAACAGGGGATTTGGACATTAGTTGTTGAATGAGCCTAAGCTTGGTGAATATTTCATGTCCTTTTTCATAGTTGCTTCCAAAACAGGCCCTTGCAATTATATCAGCTTGGTGAATATGACATGTTTCTCATATAATTCAATCCAAGTACCCTACTCAATTGTTTCATTTTCATCATTTATCTTTCATATTGATACTAAACAAGTTGCACCGGTTATTGAGCCAACTTCACCTATATAATTTCAAAACCAGTCTAATGTCTAAACGAAAAACGAGAGTTGTGTTAGATCTTTCACAATCAATCTAAAACCTCGTTAAATCACTGATAGAAATCAAAGAAATTTAAACCTCACACAATGATAAATAAAATAATATTAGAAAATTCAGAATATAATAAATTATATATTAATATTAATAATAAATAATATTAATATTAATATTAATAATAAATAATAATATAAACTTCAAATAGAAACTGATTCTAAAGATTTAAAATTGATAAAACCTAGCAGCATCATATTTTCCATATAGCCAACCTCACTTAAAGAGATAGATGATATTGGTTCAAATAGGCACTAATTAATAAACCATGGGAATGTATTGTATTGAACTAAAGCTAAATATTCATTTTAAACCAAAATGGGATCTGGATTTCACAAATAAGCAACATTCATTTTCGTGACTTTCTTACCAAATGTATGAGTTATAGGAATCTAATCTAAGTGTGTGTGTAAATTTATATAGGTATGGGAGTGCAAATGCATACCCTAATCCAGGAACTCCAACTGGGGATTTGGACATTAGTTGCTGAATGAAGAGCCTAAGCTTGGTGAATATTTCTTGTCCTTTTTCATAGTTGCTTCCAAAACAGGCCCTTGCAATTATATCAGCCGACAAGCTTCTCAAATCTTCATCTATCTTCATCTCCGCGACCATTTCTCCCATATTTTCAATTCTTGCTTCCCAATTTCTCATCATTGTATTTGTCGATTCCACCATTAAATCTAACATCCCCTTTGTCATGAATAACAATTTATATCTTAGTTCTTTTCACAATTTATATATTATTAATATATTTTTTCCGGTGAAATGATTTTTATACATGTAAGATTATTCCTATGTAAGGGGATCGATATTTTTACTACATCAATGAAAAAGTAGTTTCGGTTCGGCTCTATGATAGTTACAAATATGAAGTATATGCAATTAGTAATAAATGAATAAAACGTACTATTAAAAAAATTATGGAAATTAAAATAAGAACGTAATCAAATCTACTGAAATTTTTTTTTTTTGGTAAAGAGATCTACTGAAATTATTTTTTAAAAAAAAAGGAGAGGTGAAGAGTCATCACTAATGGCCCGTTTGGTTGGAAGGAAATGGAGACTGAGAAGTGGAAGTGGAAGTGGAAGCCACATTTGGGTGTGTTTGGTGTCATAGAACTCACTTCCTCATGGAACCCAGTTCCATCAAAATGGATGGAACTGACTTCCTTGCTTAACCCTATGAAACTGGTTCCAATTCCACTTCCATCATTATATTTCCTACATTGCCCTTCTTCCCCTCTTCCTTCCCTCCACCAAAGATCGTGACAACCTACTCCACCTGGGACTGCAGTGGCGTTCTAAACTTGCAACCGCGGCGGCGTCCTCCACCAGCAATAGTGGCGAATATCATCCTCCACAATGACGGCGCCGATGCCCTTCCACACTAGCGATAACGGCATACAAAAATTTGTCCCCAACTAGATCTTAAAAAAATGTTTAAAATCTCCCTCCATCAGCAAACTCAAATCTCATTAATCTCAGATCTTGGCTTCGACAGTGATGCAAAATGTGTGAAATCTGATTGTGGTTGAAATGTTGTTCTTATTGGATGAGATCAAAGCTTTTATTAAAATGGTGTGTTGGAGTAAGTCAAAGAGAAGGGAAATGTAGAAAGGATTCTGGGTGATCTATGATGCCATTTTGGTTCAGCTTCGATGCATGATGAGATGGTGATCGATGAGTTGAAGGAGTGAAGGGTGTCGGTGATGGCTAATGGGTTGCAGAGTTAAAGGCTTTCTATTTACTTTTTCTTTTTTTTTAAAAAGGGTATTTTAGTCTTTTAATATAAAAGTTATGTATATTGTAACAACCCAAACTCGATCGAGTTTGGGCTGTTACAAATGGTATCAGAGCCAAGCTTGGGTCGGTGTGCCAGCGAGAACGCTGGGCCCCCAAGGGGGGTGGATTATGAAGTCCCACATCGGCTGGGATCGGGGTGTGCCTAGCCTATATAAAGGGGCATATTCTCCTTCCCATCGAGACGCGTTTTCACGGGTGAGTGTGGGAGGCCTTGGCCAGTATCCCTACCGTAAGAAACAAAACCGTGAGAAGCGGACAATATCTCGATCGAGTTTGGGCTGTTACATATATTGATTAAAAATTATATCTCACTTCCACTGCCATACCAAACACAATTTAAAACCCAATTCCACCTACATTTCCACTTCCAATTCAACCTCCATTTCCACTTCCACTAAAAACTCTTCCATTATACCAAAGGGGCATAACTACAAGGCCTCGGTAAGGGTAATCTTCATCTCTTTTTCTCTTTGAAATTGTCTATGCATACTTGTGCATTTCAATATTGGGATAAGGGCCTAAAATGCCCCGGAAGTTTCCACCAAGGGGCACTGGGCGTCTGGAAGTTTTTTTGGGGGCAAACTTACCCTGGAAGTTACAAAAAGGGGGCAGAACTGCCCCTCCGTTAACACCTCTTAACGGTCAATGCGTTTGACCGTTATATTCTGACGTGGCATGCCACGTCATCCTCATTTTTTCCATCATATATTAATTAAAATATATAAAAAATTAGATTTAGGGGATAAGGGCCTAAAATACCCCGGAAGTATCCACCAGGGGGCAAATATACCCTGGAAGTCAAAAAAATAGGGCAATTGCATAACTTGTAGGGTATATATGCCCAAAAAAAAAACTTCTAGGGTATATGGGTTTTTGTCTGGGTTGGGCATAATTGCCCCCTTTTGTTGACTTCCAGGGTATATTTGCCCCTGATGGATACTTCCGGGGCATTTTAGGCCCTTATCCCTATTTTTTATTTTTTTTTAAAAATCTGACATGGAAAATGAGGATGACGTGGATGCCGCCACGTATTCATGCCACGTATGCATATAACGGTAAAAGGCGTTGATCGTTAAGAGCTTTTAACGGAGAGGCTAAATTGCCCCATTTTTACGACTTCCGGGGTAGATTTGGCCCTAAAAAAACTTCCAGACGCCCGGTGCCCCTTGGTAGAAACTTCCGGGGCATTTTAGGCCCTTATCCCTTTCAATATTTTTTGTTACTAGCTTCAAAATCCTATAATTAACCATGAAAAACTAATTAGGGAACCATGTAACTACCAATTTTAAGAGGAAAAGAAGCTTTCTTTCATGGGAATATAATCTTTCAAGTCTTCTAATCTGTAGACAAAATGTTAAAATACAATGTATAAACCTAAATGCGGTTCCCAGGTATTACTTAAAGTATACACAATTCATGGCGTATGATAAAAGAATATGTTGGTTTATGTTTACATCAAATTTCAATTTAATCATTAAAATTTATAAAGTTATTTTCAATCTCATAATGTTAGTATGTTTAGTTTCATGAACATAAAAGTGTTGATTTGGCGGATTCAAATGGAGACCCTGTGATAAATAATGATACATTATTAATCTTTCATTTAAATTTGTAAATTGAAATATTTAAAATAAAATCTAATGAAGATGTATGATCTGATCTTTCAACAGCAACAACTCATTCTTCAAACATGAAAATATTCTATTAGAGGATTAACTTTTAAGTTTTAAGCATTTTTGACAGCGTCTAATTTAACCTAAAATTTAAGGGACTAAACTAAACCTTGATGTAAACTTAGATGATTAAATGTATAGTTTAACCTATAATTTATATTATTTTCAAACATAAAATAATAAATTCGTCCATATTTTACATCTTTTTAGGGTGGACCAAGTAATTTATCATTTAAAATATAACTTTAAATATAACAACTATCCAACTAATGGTCCACGGGTGATAGAGATGCTATGCTATTGTTTGAACAGCTAAGCTAAGCAAAATAAAATAAAATAAAATCTTATCAAGACAAAAGAACGGAGCAAAACCATACCTTGACCTTATCAAGGTATAGCTGAGGAGAAATGATTTTCCTTTGGTGGGCCCAAAGAGGCCCATTTGATGATAATATGCCTAGCCCAAATAATGGCCCAAAATCTTCGGATAGATAAGAAGGCTTTCCAAGATTCAAAGATGTGTGTGAGCTCACTTCCTTCACCATCTCTGTGTCTTGGACCATCAAGAACTGTATTCTTCCAGTAGAATACAAGCAAATCGGCCCTGCATGCATGCATCCATTTAATATTTAATATTTAGCATTTTTGTACACAACAAGAAAAGCCGCGTGTCTTTGTTCTTTTGTGTTGATTGTTTCCTTTTGAATTGAGATTGCGACAAGCTGACATGGGACTGACAGAGTGAAAAAAACAAAAAACAAAAAAAAATTCTGTCCTAATTATAAGATTGGTTTCTGTCCAATAAAAAGGTATTTTCAGTCAAAAAAAAAATTTGTTTTCTTTAAAACTAATTTATTCTACTTATAAATTAACATATAATTTAATTTCATATGACATATGTTATAATTTATTGGTCTACTTTACTTCCTTAACTTCTTCAAAAAAAGTCAAAGTGATCTTATATTTATGACTGGAGGGAGTATAGTAATGTATTTCTATAAACAAATAATTTACTTCAAATAATATTTCATTTTGCTTAATTCTAAAAATAAAAGATAAAAATATAATATTAAATATTATATTTAAGGATGATGAATGATGATGATGTAGACCGTAGGATACTTGAAGTGTAGTTATAAAATAAACATTTTATGTTATTTATATTAATTTTAATTTACACAGAATAAATATCAGGAAAATAATCAGAAGCTCCTTATAGTTTTGTAATAGGTTTATCTTCTGGCCAAAAAAGAAATAGGTTTATCCACTTTGCAGTTTAGTTTGTAGAATGAAACTAAAAACAATTCATAAAGTACATAAAAAATGTTATAAATTAAATTTGAATTAGGGTTAACATAATTTTTTGTCATTGAACTTTCATTCAATTTTGGTTTTGATTCTTAAACTTAAAAATTGGTTGTTTTGGTCCTTGTACTTTCGGTCAATTTTGGTCTTAGTCCCTGAATTTTAGAATGTTAGTTTTCGTCCATCAACTTTATGTCATTTATGACCATTTATCCCTGAATTTTCAAGTTTTCTTTTAAGTTCAGGAAGTAAGACCAAAATTGACTAAAAGTTCAAAGACCGACTGAAAGTTTAAGGATCAAAACCAGCGATTTTAAAATTCAAAGACCAAAACTAAAATTAAACAGAAGTTCAAGGATCAAAACCATTGATTTCAAAGTTAAGGGACTAAAACTATAATAGATTAAAAATTCAATGACCAAATTGTAATAACACTTTAAATTAATTATAGTCAAAGGGGATGGACATTTGTAAGGTGTCAAATTATAAACCAGAGTCTAATCATCAATTTTTACAAATTAATGTACAGTTGGTGTTTGGAAAAAAAAAATGTACAGCTGGCAAAAAAAAGAATTAATTCTCTTATAAATTTACTTATTAGTCGACCTTCTCAATACCTTTCACGTGACCATAAGCAGTGCACACAAATAATCAACTAAATAAATATCGAAGGGGAATTTGCAGCGTCGAAGCTTCCTTTAGAATGCAGTTCCTATATTCTAATTCCTAACACTCGGAAACGCGCGAAACCCCCAAAATAAAAAAATAAAAAATGAAGACATTGCGATCAACACAGAAGAAGAATCAGTCGTTACCGTATTGGTTCTTCCATTTGTGCAAGTGAGAGAGAATGGTGAAGGGCCATCGATGAGAAATAGTGGAATCTACTTCCTGAAGAGAACCAGACTGACTCTGAATCGACTCGATTTCTCCAATATTTCCGAGAAAGAAATGAGGAATTGGACCAAAGATCCCTTGTTCACGAAGCCTTTCTCTCGTTGATCTTAGCTTCAGAAACAACGGATTCACAAAAAAGTATACTAATAGCAACGATCCTCCCAGAATCACAGTCAATAAGCTTAAACTCATCTCTCTCCCACTATTTTTTTTTTTTTTTTGCTCGCTTCCTCTGCTCTTGCTTAGAAGATAAGCGAAGCGAACTGTTTCATGAGGCACAATAGCCGCTCTTTATATCAATAAATGAGGGAAGCAGATTCTCTTAATCCTGACCGTCCATCCAATCTAAAAGCTCACAATGCGCCACATCATCAAACCATTCTTGTTCCTTCAACCCCCTCTCTCCTCTTCTTCCTGTTAAAGTGACCAGTCTAGCCATTTATGTAGGGCCAATCATGGCAACAAAATTCTTCCTCGCCTCATTATGAATAGTCTTCGAGCATTATCATGTGGAGGTTGCAAGTTATCACACCACCCCAGAAAAAATCAAACAAAGAAAAAAATTGCAAGTTCATCTTCTTTATGAGCAGACTGATGAGAAGTAGTAACTCGAAATGTTATGCTACTATATAGCTTTATCAAAATCTTCACTTCAACACCCTGAAATCTAAAATCATTGGAGAGATGTTGGCCCTTTACCACCCACATTGGTGATAATTATCCTTTCCTAGTTTCCAAAATTAATGGAACCACTAAGCTCTTCTTGATTTGATCAAACAATTAATGGAAATCATTGCTTTTATTGCTTTGAAACCATTCAACGCATACCCAATTGCTAAACTCTTCAGTTTCTTCCCTTTTAAGTTGAAATTAGTTGAACTAGAGATGTTGTCAAGTGTCAATGGTCAGTTTTAATTTCTGTACTCAGATTAGTTTGAACCACAAAAAAGGTTTAGATCATGAGGGGGAGGATGTTATTAGGCAGTGAGACACAGGTGGGCCATTTAGATAGATGAGAGATGGGCCGAAGGAGAAGATAGGTTGATGACGTGTCTTTTAGATTGATTTGACGATGATGATTAAGAGATTTCGGGCTTTTGAGAGAACACGAGATAAAAGATTATGAGAGAATCCAAACGCTAAATACGATTTGTCAATATTGTCAAACTATGATTTTACATAAACTATTAATAAGAATGTCGCAAGAGTTTTTTTAATTAATAAAATGGGTTCAAAGTATATAGTTGAGTAAAAACACAAAAAAATAACAATAATAAATTTGACTTAAAAATATTTTAAATTTGAATAGTTGGTATTAAATTTATCAACATTCATATTTTATCAAACTCAATCAAATTTCTATAAAATCCATATATGAATTTTGAATATGGTCAAATAAAAATAATTAGCATGAGATATAGAGCAACTTAACAAGATTATTTCGTAAGGTAAAAACGTAAAAACGGCACATTCAGTGTGTTAACTTGAAAGTTCAACCGAGTATACAGTTAGTACGAATTCAACTGTGTAACACATTTTGATCAAGTAGAAACGTAAAAGCTATAAAAATTGAAGATATGAGTTTATGATATACTCAATTAGGCATTTGTTAAATTTGTTAACCTCCTTAAGGATTTCCTTATTTTATATAGCTTTAAATAGGATTTTTCAATGTATCAAACGCGTGAGTTTAAGTAAATTCATGATAAAGATGTAAAATCGGATTGTGAACTTAAATTGTAAACTTGTAAAAGTTTTCTTCATTAATAAATGTGTGTTTAATGTATATAATTGAATAAAATACAAAAAATAAAAATAATTTGTTTTAAATGTATTTTAAATATGAATAGTTGGTATTGAATGTATCAACATTCATATTTTATCAAACTCAATAAAGAAATTTCTATAAAATCTATATATAAATTTGTTTAATATGGTCAAATAAAAATAATTAACATGAAATTTAGAGCAAGTTGACAAGATTATTTTGTAAGATAGAAACGTAAAAACGGTACATTTAGGGTGCAAACTCGTAAGTTTAACTGAGTTTACAATTAATATGCATTTATGTAACTTGTAACACATTTTGGTAAGGTAGAAACATAAAAGCGGTAAAAATCGAAGACGTGAGTTTATGATATACTCAATTAGGCATTTGTTAAATTTGGTAACCTCATTAATGATTTCCTTATTTTATATAACTTTAAAAAGGATTTTTCAATGTTATCAAACTTGTAAGTTTAAGCAAATTCGTGATAAAAATATAAAGTCCGATTTTAAACTCAAATTGTAAACCCCATAAAAGTTTTTTTTATGAGTAAAGATGTGTTTAAAGTATATAATTGAATAAAACACAAAAAATAACAATAATTTGATTTAAATATATTTTAAACATGAATAGTTGGTGTTAAATGTATTAACATTTATACTTTGTCAAACTCGATAAAAACATTTCTATAAAATCTATATATAAATTCATTGAATATGGTCAAATAAAAATAGTTATCATGAGATTTTGAAAAGTTGACAAGATTATTTCGTAAAGTAGAAACGTTAAAATGATATATTCAATGTGTAAACTCGTAATTTTAATCGAATTTATAATTAGTATGAATTTAGGTGACTTGTAACACATTTTGGTCATGTAAAAATTTTAAAGCGGTAAAAATCGAAGACCTGAGTTTATGATATACTCAAATAGGCATTTGTTAAATTTGGTAACATCATTAATGATTTCCTTATTTTATATAGGCTTAAATAGGATTTTTCAAGGTTATTAAACTCATGAATTTAAGTAAATCCGTGATAAAAATTTAAAATTGAATTGTGAACTCAAATTGTAAACCCGTAGAAGCTTTTTTCTATACTAAAAATATGTGTTTAAAGTATATAATTGGATAAAACACAAAAAACAACAATAATTTGATTTAAATATATTTTAAACATGATTACTTGGTATTAAATATTTCAACATTCATACTTTCTCGAACTCAATAAAGAAATTTTTAAAAAATCTATATATGAATTCCTTGGATATGGTTAAATAAAATAACTAGCATAAGATTTATGGTAAATTGATAAGATTATTTCGTATGGTAGAAATGAAAAAACAATACATTCCATGTATAAACTCGTAAGTTTAAACTAGTTTACAACTAATACAAATTTAGATGACTTGTAACACTTTTTGTTCAGGTAGAAACGTAAAAGTGGTAAAAATCGAAAACATGAGTTTATGATATACTCAATTAGGCATTTCTTAAATTTGGTAACCTCATTAATGATTTCCTTATTTTATATAGCTTTAAATAAGATTTTTCAATGTTGGCAAACTCGTGAGTTTAAATAAATTCGTGATAAAAATATAAAATGGGATTGTGCACTCAAAATGTAAACCAGTGAAAGTTTTCTTTTCGTTAATAAATGTGTGTTTAAAGTATATAATTGAATAAAACACAAGAAATAACAATAATTTGATTTAAATATATTTTATATATGAATAGTTGATATTAAATGTAAACATTCATACTTTATCTATCTCAATAAATGAATTACTATAAATATATATATATATATATTCAATGAATATGGTCAAATAAAAATAATTAGTATGAGATTTTAAGCAAGTTTATAAAATTATTTCTTATGGTAGAAACGTAAAAACGGTAAATTCAGTTTGTAAACTCGTAAGTTTAACTGAGTTTACATCTACTATGAATTTCAGTGACTTGTAGCACATTTTGATTGGGTAGAAATGTGAAAATGCTAAAAATCGAAGATGTGAATGTGACAACAATGAGATTTTCCCATACTAGTTTTTTTTTTAAAAAAAGTAATAAAAATATTTTGTGTTTTCTTTTTGGAGTTTTTCCCTCTGTTTATTTCTTTTTCCCCTTGTTTTCTTTGAATATATATCAATCGGTATTCATCACCTTATCTTGATCCTATTTTCAGGTATCCAAGTAACTAGCTATTTAATTTTTAGGATTTATAACTTCCTGTTTCAATATAAGCATCTCCTCTAGGATTTGAATTAGAATTTGGACTTAACGGCCCTATAAGGCAGAGGGCTTCAAAGGGCCGATGCATTAAGCCCATCACACACACACACACACACACACACACACATTTTTATGAAATAACAACTAGAAAATTAAAACATTAATTAAAGGTAAAAAAACATAATGCCTAATTCTCAATATTTATCATTGCTTAATAATTTCTTAGTGAGTGACTTATTTAAAAATAGGGTAAAGGTGCAATTTTAGTTACGAACAATTATGCCAGTTGTACTTAGCAGAAAAATGAATTTCGCGAACACATTTTGGTTATGAAGAATAAAAATAGGTGCAAATACGGTAACGCCGTTAACTTGACATACGTTAACCATTAAGTTTAACCACAGAAGTTGATGTGGTAGAACTAAAAAATGTATTCCTAACTAGTGGTAATTTATAAAGTAATTTTGTGATTAATTAAGGAGTTTTGAGAGTTGTATAAATAAATTCAGGAAAATGAAAGTTTTTTTTTACCTTTAAAGGCCTAGTTTCTCCCTTAATTTGAGAAAATTAGAGTTAGAGGAATTATTTTTGGACCCAAAAGTGGTTATAGTGGGAGGAAATTCTTAGCCGGTAATGAAGAAAATTTTTAAGAATTGAAGGGATAACTTTTGGCCTAAAGAAAAAATATAATAGATTAGGTAAAGAAACTAGGCCTTCAAAAGTCCAAAACAAACTTTCATTTTGCTGAACTTATTTATAAAACTATCAAAACTCCTTAATTAATCACAAAATCACTTCTTAAATTACCACTTATCCTTAATTAAAATTTTCAATTCTGTCACATTAACTTCTAAGGTCAAACTTAACGGTTAATGTAGGTCAAGTTAACGATGTTACCAAATTTGTGCCTAGTTTTATTCTTCATAACCAAAATGTGTTTGTGAAATTCATTTTTCTGTTGAGTGCACCTGGCTTAATTGTTCTTTACAAAAATTGCACCTTTACCCAATTATGGACAATATTTATTTAAAAAATTAATTAAATGTAAACATAGATTTTGTGTGACTTATTTAAAAATATGGACAATAGTTATCATTGCTTGATAATTTCTTAGTGTTTGTTGCTTATTTGTGTTTGTATTGTAACTTAAAATTGATATTTGTGTTGATGATAAGGATTTTATTTTTTTAAATTTTCTATAGAAAAAGAAAAAAATAGTGTATAAGCACTAATCAGGTCGAGCTCAGGCCAACCCGACCATTCGAATGTTAGGTTTTAAAAAATAGGGATATTTACACTACCGAACTTTTCGAGCTGAACCTGACTCCCAACTCTAGTGACTATTGCTCGGTTCCTTTTTCATTCTCCAACAGCAATAATGATATAAAAGTTTGAAACTTCGTGAGAAAGGAAGAAAAATAAAACAAAGACTTGACTCAACTTTATCAAGTTGCTTTATACTTTTCTTAAGAAATCAGTCATCACGAAGACACCAGCAAGCAATAATAACTAACAAGGGATAGAGGGTTTACAATGTGGTGTATAGAAGCATGTAATAACCGATCAGTATTACATTTTTTTTTTGGTCATCGATCAGTATTACATTAATTCTTGAGTTACTGTTAATAGATGGAACACTAATAGTGCATTGGATCATTCAATTTTGATGAATTTATAGAAAATTAAACCAGTTTCCCTACTCATCTAAAGATGAATAAGATAGGGAGGCCACCGTCTAGACTAGAGAATCATTTAATTTGGATGAATATATAGGAAACCAGCTTCCCTACTCATCAAAAGATGAGTTAGATAGGGAGGCGGTCTAGACGGTTTATATTTTATTCTATTAAAAATAATTTAGTATATGCACAATCTAAAATCAAATGTAAACTGTTCAAAGAGATCAATGCGTTGAATTTCAAATCATTAAGAGAAAATTCCTCATTTTAAACTATATCTCTTCTTATTTACATAATTGTCACATTATCATTGGGTTTGAGCCCTACGGCCGTTTGAATAAAACAATTGATTGCAATGGAATGGTATGGAATGGAATTTTTTTTTTAATAGAGATGTTAGGTATGCATAAGAATAGAAAATGAGTTAATATGAAAATTTTTGTTTGGTAGTATCAAAATGGTGGATTGATAGATAGGAAAAATATACAAATGACAATATCGCTCTTCCCCTGCTTCCTCTCTAAGAAAAACTTTTAGACAAACATTGTAAAAAATTTGAAAAAATCAATTTCCTTAGTACCACAACCAATAGCTCCAAAAAAAGTCATCTATTTCTCAATCAATCTACAAAATTTTTGCTTAACCATTAAGCAGCATATGCATTTAGTCTAGGGTAAATAATTGTACATTTTAACATGCACTAGATGAGTAACTCATGGTTGAGTCATATTCACAAAACCTTTTAGAGGTAACTATCACCAGAATCGGACTAATAAATGCTTCACTATATAAAAATGTTAACATGTTTGACTAGATACATATTCTTAATAGCTCATTGTCAACATGACATTTAAAGAATTTTTCACTTAATTATGAGTTACTCATCACCTACATCTATTCAAATCCATTTTCTTTCTAATTTTTTTTTTTTATATTCCCCAAAGGAGGGGCTAGACACACATCACCACACTCATGCACACATTTTTCCCAAATCTGGGATTGATCCCACAACCTCCTTTATGAGGGGGTGAGAATGATGTCATTGGGGCAAAGACCTCACGGCTTCTTTCTAAATTATTTGATATTTGATGTGTTTAACCATATACACATGATGAATACTCATCATTTGGTAAGATCCACTTGTTCAAATGACCAGAGATAAAATTGAATCTAACCCAACAGACCCAACTGTTAAATGCTTATACACATTGTTGGTTGAAAACGCAACCTTGCTTTGTTCAGTTTTGACTGCTTACTTGAAGGTAAATGGGTCTTTCTGATTTTACCTCCGCTGATTGGAAATTGGTTCCCACCAAAATAGGTGGTAGCCAAATTCCTTTATACGTGTGAAAATACTGTACCCACTTGAAATTTCGTTCCTAAAGAAATTGCCTGTCAAACTATTGGTTTATTTGAAGGGAAAATTTCATTAAACCCTCGTAGAAGGGAATTTATTTTGATCAATCCCAAAATAAAATAAAAACTCACTATACCCTAAAGGCTAAAGTGATATTAAATGTTTCAACTAAAAGATTAAAATATCCTTATTAAAAGAATTACAAACATGGCAATTCCTCATATATATATATATTAAAAATTCGCTATATACTTCTTGAAAATTCTCCATATGTGCCTTAGAAATATATTTGTGAATTTTTGGAAGTTTTAGTATTGTATTCCATGATTTTTTAGACTTGAAAATACTCACATTTATGTTGAAAATAAGCACGACGTCTTGAAAATTCTCCATATGTGTCTTGAAAATTTAGTTTTGAAATTTTGGATACTTTAGTGCTGGATTCCATGGTTTTTGAGACATAAAAGTACATACATTGATGTTAAAAATAAACACAAAAGTATTGAAAATTCTCTATATGTTTTTTGGAATCCAGTTGTGAAATATTGGGTGTTTTAATATTGGATTTCATAATTTTTCATACTTAAAAATAGTCACATTGATATTAGAAATAAACACAAACATATTGAAAATTCAACACATGTATCTTGAATTCTGGTAAAAAAATTTAATACAAATATTTTGATCTTTTAACTGAAATATTTAATATCACTTTGCTCCTTAAAGGCGTAGTGAGTTTTCATATTGTTACGGAGTTTAACTGAAATAAGTTCCCTCATAAGAGGGTTTAATGAAATTTCCCTTTTCTTAAGCTTCGTGATTAAGAAAGAAAAATAAAGAGAGTTATCTCAGTTTATTGGAGTTGCTTTATTCTTTTTTACGGGAGTCTTTCATCACGTAGACACAAGTAAGCAATAGAAGCTCGCCACGTAATGCAATTCTCAAGTGGAAGATTCATCCCCTTTCCTCCCCTTCAAAGTGATCTCTGAAATTAATTCTCTTACTTTTGATATGCAATTGTCTCTTAATCGGGAGAATTGCAAATAGGTCCCAAGCAAGAGAATTAATTTTAAACAGGTCCATTAACAACTCATTCACTTGTTAACCAAGGCTATTGCAGTTGTTAATAGCTGTCATTAACAACTCCTTAGGACCTCTTTGAAATTAATTCTCTTACTTGGACCTATATGCAATTGTCCCTTAGTCATGGATATCATCCTAGGAGAAATTATTAAAGTAGCCGTGCTCCAAACCTAGCAGATTTTATTTGTTTTTAAACTTTATTTGTTTCTCTTTTTATTAAATTCGTTTTCTACTAGATTTTTATTGTTTGTTGTTGTTAGTTGTTTTTAATTTCTTTAGCAAAAGATTTATTTTTTCACTAAAAAATTATAATACAGAGTGTTAAGTAAAAATTGTTGTAGAGTGTTGGATTAAAAATAGTTTTAAGATATTGAATGTTACTAGAAAAAAATTCCAAAATATTATATAGTTTTTTACCAAAAAAACCATCTAATATTTTGACTTCAAGTACATATAATAAATGACAGAATTTCATCACTAAATTGATATAATAATGAAATTCGGTCACAGTGAAGGAGAGAACTTTTTTTTTTTTTGAAATAAAGGCAAAATGACTTCAATAATTAAAACATTACATGGTCTTTATAGGAGGAGGCAGAGGAAATAAACTAGCTACAGCAGCATAATTGGTAATAATGTTATGTTAAAAGTAACATTGAAAAAAACTTTCAGAAGATGTAGGGAATCTAAAGAGACCACAATATGTCTTGCAACATGTAGACAGATGTACACTAAATGCTTCCTGATGTGTGCTTGACCTAATATTTCGGAATCTTCTCCTTTTTCTATCTATTTAATAAGGGGAAGAGCCTGAGAAGGAGCCATAGAAATTATCTTGAGTCAAAAACAGCCGTCAGAGAACCCTAAAAAACCATGAGTGGTACTGGAAAACCGTTTCCGTTTCCAAGGAATTGGTATGAAAGCGCCAAGAACATGAATGTCATATCTGTGATGACCACAGAGAATTGGTATGAGAGCTGTAAGGATATGAGTTGGATTGTGAAGAGTAAGAGTGGGGTCGAAGAAGAGGTAAGAGCCAAAGGAAAAAGTGATAAGCACAAATATTTACTCATCAAAGGAAGTGGAGCTCTTCTTCTTGCTCCTGCTTCTGATGATAATTGTTGCAATATGGCAAAGGACAGGCTTAAGAAGATTAAGAGTTGGGCTGAAGAGGAGATAAAAACCAAAAGACTAAATGGTGAGAATTTGGATTTTCTCATCAAAGCTGTTGGAGCTCTTCTTCTTGCTCCTGCTTCTGATGATAATTGTTGCAATATGGCAAAGGACAAGGTTGAGAGGATTAAGAGTTGGGCTGAAGGGGAGATAAAAACCAAAGGAATAAATGATGAGGATTTGGATTTTCTCATCAAAGCTGGTGGAGTTCTTCTTCTTGCTCCTGCTATTGGCTATGGAATTGGAAGTGCCTGTGTATTCATGCTAAAATGTGCTGCTTCTGATGAGGATTGTTTTGAGATGGCTAAATATAGGTTTGAGAAGAAGACAAATAGTTGGGTTGAGATGGCTAAAAATAGGTTTGAGAAGAGTAAGAGTTGGGCTGATGAGCATAGGGATTTACTTGTGATAGGTGGTGGGGCCCTTCTTGCTGCTGCTGCTGCTGCGGGTTATTGGCTATTCAAAGGTGGTTCTTCCAATGATGATGATTCTTCCGATGATGATGAAAAACTGATGAAAGCACCCGGTCGACCCGGTGAGTACATAGCAAGAGCCGCTTTTGAAGCGAACCCTAAAGGTTACTTCCGTCGCTTGCGAGGCAAACATCCATGAAAGACTGAATTAAAGCGTATCAAGATCTGGGTCGATCACATATAAATGTGTGTGTGTGTTACTGCGGTTTTTATTTTGTTGTTTGTCTTCTTGTTCTGGTCCTTCCTGTGTTGATCCTGTTTTGACGTTTCCTTATGGTTGATCTTTTAATTTTCCTTTGTGTTGGTTTGTTGCTAAGATCATGTACTGCTTGATTCGCTTGTTATGTACTTTTCTTTAATGTCAACTTATGTTGCTGGCTTACCGCTGAATCTCTCCAAATTTCCTTGTATGAGGCTATGAGCATCCAAGAGAACAGAAATTCCCACACACTATACACTCTTTTCATCAAACTTCAAATAATTAATTTATGTTTATCAAGAAAACTATTAAAGGCAATAATCATGGTGGAAATGTAATTTGATTTCCAATTATACCCTTATTAATAAATATAAAAGAAAATGTATGGCGAAAGAAAATGAAGAGGATATAGCAAATAAGATTCACTACTACAGAAATAGTCTGTTGCGGCACACCAATCCCGGCGGTATTTTTTGTGTTAAGAACCGGGTTAGTGTTATTATACTTTTTTAAAATATTTATTAAAAATAAAATAATACATATCCTGGCGCTTAACATTTTTAAGCGTCGGGATATATATATTATTTTTTAAAATATATATTGAAACTATCCCGGCGCTTATATTTTCTAAGCGCCGGGATAGGTATTATTTTTTGTAATTTTTTTAAAAAAATTTTACCTATCGCGGCGCTTATTAATTTTAAGCGTCGAGATAGGCTCTCTGTTTATTCTTTTTTAAATTTCTTACCTTCCCCGGTGCTTATTTCCTTTATTACTTATCTCGGCGGTTATTTCTTTTAAGCAAGGCTCTCTATTTCTTCTTCTTTCTTTTTTAAATTTCTTACCTATCCCGGTACTTATTTCCTGTAAGCTCCAGTATGTTAGTGCTGGCTGTCACCCAAGAGGGGGGTGAATTGGGTGATAGAATAAAAACTTTAAATTCTTTAAACAAAACACAAGTGATGACAATCTTTAAAATCTTTTTAAGTTTATCACTGTGAATATTTCAAACCATGAAGTGCATTAAAGAGAATGTAAGTAAAATATGCTGGAACCTAGGAGAGTTAAGGAAAGAGATGATGCACACAGAATTTATCCTGGTTCGGTCAATCCAAACCTACATCCAGTCCTTAGGCTCCACCTGAGATTTCCACTACCCTCTTGTTTAAACCTGGCACAAGAGAAGCCTACCACAGGTTTTACGAACACAGGTTCACGTGGCAACCTTTTTACAGAGCTTTAGAAATGTCTCTAAACACTCCCCCTTACAACCTGTAAGGTTACAACCCTGTTCTTAAAGCACCAAGCTTTAGAACAACCTCAAACAGTAGAGGATTTTAATAAATATGTTCACTCAATGAACTGATTGTGATAAACACTTAAGTACAGAGATGTATGTGAAGAAATACAAATACAAGAGCGTAATGATTTTTACTATGGTTGCTCTAGCTCTTCTGTTCTATAGCACTCAACTCATAGTTATATCTTCATTTCTGGGCTCATTGATATGTAACTGATATTCTGAGTAGACCCTCTGTTTCCATTGTCGTTCACGTAAATCTCATCGTTGCATCGTTACACTTTTTCTGATGTCTTCAAGTCTTTATATATGGTGGTATACTTTTCTATCCGTTGGAGACTTGGAGAACTAGCCGTTGATAATTTTCTTGCTTCAACTAATCTTGCAGAGGATAAGACGAGAGAGACAGAGACTGTGAGTAACGTTATCCTGCTGCTACCTGCCACTGTACTTGCATGTCAGCTTTTTCATTAGCGCTAGCATGCTTTGCTATCGCTAACTGTTATAGAATAATTCCTGCACTTAAGCTGTTAGCTAAACAAGAAATCATGTAAAGCAGATGCTATCGATAGTGCATTCCATTAGCTCAAAGAGATAGAGACAATATATCGGCTAAGGTATTTTCAAAGCATTCTCTATTGATAGACATAAACATTATCTCTAGTATATTCTTTTATCAGTAGCTAATCCCATTATCGCTAGTTACTTGATTGCTCATTATCTTTAGGATATATGAATATTCAAAGGTATTTCAAGTATCCTATTATCGATAGCTAAACGTGTTAGCGCTAGCAACTATGTTATCGCTAGTTAACTCATTTGTTCTCAGGCACTTGCTATCTGAATGTTTATTATCTGAAGTACTCTGTTATCGATAGCTTAACCTGTTATCGCTAGCTGATTCCATTAGCTCAAGGACTTGGTCTATTTTTCTGCTAGTTGTTCTTCCTTCCATTTATCCATGTTCTTAGTGAACTTCTAGCGATAGAGTATTTCTTTAGCGATAGTGAATGACTTAGCTATAGATATTAACTTTTTTATTTCCAAGTCTTCATTTGCTATGACTCTTTGTCTATTAGCGATAGATATATTTCCTTTTGACTTTAGCTAAGCTATTGTTGAGCTTTTCATTAGCTATAGACTTTAGCTCTAGCGTAGTGATCTGTTACCCATAAGATTTTACTTGTTTAATTTAAAGGTAACTTTAACTTTATTTACTTATGTTATCTAAGGTACCAGTCCTCATCAAAACTTAATATTCTAACATTCTCCCCCTTTTTGATGATGACAAAACATAAGTAAACCAAACACGTTCAGAGCATAAACATATATCAGCATAAGCATATATCAGAACGTTAAATAATGATGATGCATGTACAGAGGATATAATAAAATTATGTTCAAAGCAAAAATTGAGACGAAAAATGTACATTTTTATTCTGACTTATCAGAGTCAGAGCCATCAAGTTCATATTCATATGTTGGCCTTTCAAATGAAATTTCGAAATCAAAATTAAAATCAGAAATGTCATGACTAGCTAGGTATGATTGATATTCAGAGAAATTTCTAAAGGTTAGGGTGTAATTATTTTCAAATTTGTCTCCAGAGGCTGTGGCAAAGTACTCTTCGTCAGGATAGTCAGATAGCTCAGAATCTGGGTAGAAGAATTTGTCTTCGTTAATGCTCTTGGGGCCACCCTTAGCTCTTTCTTCTTCAGTTTTCTGAACTAGCTCTCTGATGGAAATTCCTGAAGAGCCACCCTTGGATTTGTGGAATCTTCTCTTGTACTTCCATACCCGTTTTCCTTGAGAAATTTCTTTTCTTCTCCTCTCTTCTTTCCTTTGTGCAGCTACCTCTGCATCTCTCTCTATTCTTGCCCTCCTTCTTGCCTCAAAGGCAGCTTTCTTCTCAATGGCTTCTTTATGCTTTAACATAGCCTTTTCAAGGGCTTTCTTGTTAGCAGCATCTTTTTAAGCCCTTTCCCTTTCTTCTTTTGACATTCTGTGAGGGCGAGAAGTGGCTACTTTCTTTTCTGGCACCTTTTTAGCTCTCTCGTCTTTTCTTGCTTCAGCCTTTTTTCTGTTCCTCATATTGCACCTTCCATGCAGCCAATTCAGCTTTTCTTGCTTCATAAGCAGCCTTCCATTCAGCCATCTTATCTTTAGCAGGTTTTTCTTTTGCTAAATCATCTTCTAATTCTTTCTTATTGGCTTCTTCCTCGTCTTGCCTTAAGAGTTCTGCTATTGCTTTCTTATATGCCCTAGAAGCTTCTCTCTTGGCTTTAGCTGCTTCTTTCTTATCTTGCCTCAAGATCTCAGCTATGACTTTATTGTCCTCTTTTGACAGTTCTGGAGGAAGAGATGACTTTTTAGATGGTTTAGCCTTTGGCTTTGGAGCTGACATTTTTATTCTTGGAGCTATGGCTGTAGTGGCTTCTGAGGAGGCCTTGGGAGTGACCTTGAAGGATATATCTTTCCTTGCTTTTCTCTTGGTCCTTTTCCCTTCCAGGCTTTCAGTTGTAGCTTGCCTCTTTCTCTTTTCTGGAGGAGCTTGAGCCTTTTCTTGAGGAGGAGGAGGGGTTCTGTGCTCCTCTGATTCCATGTAGCAGCGTGCAATTTTAATGATCACTTGCTCAGCTTCTTCTGCTATCATGGATTCCTTCAGAGATTGCTCCACATTTTTCTCCATGTGCTTCTCCCCCTTTTTGTCATCATCACTGCCAGAGATAGGTGAAGAGAGCTGGGCAGGAGTTTGGGAAGAAATGGGAAGAGAAGGATTTGAGGTGGTAGTAGCGATAGAGGTAGGCTGTATGGGAGGTGAAGGATGAGTGCTATCGCTAGAGAAGGGGCTAGTGATAGGGGTTGTTTGTGGTGTTGGGACTTTGGTTGTGGAGAAGGGTGAGGGGTGTGGTTGTGGTTGTGGGCTAGCGATAGGAAAAGAGTTAGCGGTAGAAGTGACTGGTGGTATTGGCTGTTTGGTTTGGGAATAGTGGCTAGCACTAGGAGAAGGGCTAGGATGTTTGAAGTTGGGAGGAGATGGGTAATGAGAAAGATGAAGTGAATGGGAGCTAGCGATAAGAGAGACTGGAGGAGTGGGAACTTTGAGCTGGGGAGTTGGAGAAAGGTGAGGGTTGAGAGGAGAATGTAGAGGACTGGGAGAAGAAGAAGGAGTAGAAGAATGGTTTTGGGAGTGTAGAGGGGAGTGAGAGTGATGAAGTGGGGAGTGATGAGGGGATGAGATACCTTGAGGTGTAGATGGCCTGGAGAGGCTCAGAGATTCTTCCAAATTTTTAACTTGAGCCTGAAGCTTCTGAATATGCTTTAATAACTCAGCTTTCTGTGCCTCCAAAGCAAAACCAAACTCAGCAGAGAGTCGGAAGACGATTTCCTTAACAGCTTCCTTGGAGAAATATGAGGCTTTTGGTGCTGCAGGAGGAGGAGGAGCTCTGTGAGACTGAACCTCGTCTTCAACAGATTCAGGACGAGTTGAGGAAGATGGAGCTTGAGAGGTTTGAGATTTAGAAGCAGAGACACTTCTAGCAGCAGCGACTGAAATTCCCATTTTCTTCAGGGTAGAGATGGTGACCTGCTTGCACTGCTTGTTCTCAATGGTCCCTAATGATTTGATCTTGGAAAATTCAAGGATGAGGGATATAAGCTGAGGGTATGGAAGAGGGGCCTTGGGAGATTTGTCAGAGAGAAATCTGTGTAACTCCATACATATAATCTGGCCAGGATTGAGAGGGATCTTCTGAATGAGATTTGCAAGCCATGGATTATCAATCTTTGCAAAACTGCTAAAATTGCCTGACTTGTGAGTCATAATTCTTGTGTAGATATAATGAAGAATCCGGTTAAGTACTGGCATGCTGGCTGGCTTGTTGGATGGAGTCTCATAGATCTCAGCAAGTTCTTCGTCTGAATATTGCTCAGCCATGTACCACTTGTTGAAATCTGCCCCATGGATCCCCAAAATTTTGTTAATAGCAGACCAACCAAAAGCAAAACCTCTCCCTCTGACAGTGGCTTCAAAGGATATGTCCCTGAGAAGACCTTTCTTGTAAACTGGGATAGCTTTCAGGTGTGAGTAGAAGAATCTCAGAACTTCTTCGTTGTAGTCATTCTTCACACTCACCCAGTTCTGGTATGGTAGCAACCAAGCGTCTAAGTCGAAGCCCTGTTCCTTGAAATACTTCAAATCTACCCAGACAGCAGCCCTATCTAGGGTTCCCTTTTCTGTGAAGAGTTTCTTTGGGGTTTCGAGGGGAGCTGATAGGTAGGGTATGTCAGCAGAGATTTCTTTGGAACGTTTGGGGTTGGGTTTAGTAATGTCTTTTGAAAATGAAACACTCTTCTGAGGTCGAGACCTCTTACTAGCTGATTTCGGAGATGGGTTATCGCTAGAGATCTTCGAAACATTGGGTACTTTGGTTCTGGCCATTTCTGGTTTAGGGTTTTAGTGATGCAAAAATGTATTCGAAAATGCTCAGAGAATGCTCAGACAGTGTTTGGAGAAGAATAGAATGAGTGTAAAATGAATGCAAATGCAAATGACCTAATTTTATGAGTTTCAGAAAGTACCATCAGTGAAGAACACTCGCTAAACGTTTCGCATTCTGAACTTTTAAGTGACTTGATATCACAAGTAAGAGTTGCTATCGCTAGCGGGCATGATCCCACGCTGAATAAGTGACAGACTTATCACTCATTCCTTCCAAGTCTGATCTATCGATAGCTGACTTTACTATCGATAATGCATTTAGCTAGCGATGGTAATCTTGACTCAGGTTTTTGTTCTGCACATAGCTAGCGATAGTTGAACTCACTATCGATGGGTCAGAGCTGCAAAACTTAAGATTTATCATTTGAACAAATTCTATTGTGCAAGATTGTTTTTGAAATCATTAGTATGATTCATTTTCAATATAGAAAATCTAAGATAAGGTTTGAACTAATTTGCTTACGTTTTTATGTGAAGATTCAAATAAAAATATTTTTCATAGAACATAAGAGACATTTGATAAATACCTTTCTCAGCATGGGTTTAAGATGTCATGAAGCATAAAAGAGATGCAGGTCTAAAATGTAAAATCATTTTCAAACGTTTTAACATCCAATACTTATGGAAAAAAATAATGATGAAAATCAATAATTCATGCACAATTCTAAGATAATTCATGCATTTTGAAAAACATCTTATGAGGATGAATTGAAGCAGTTTCAACTTTATCTTCCAGTTTTCAAAATCTATTTAAATCCAACTGGAGTGAACATATTTTTCAAAATCTATGAATGCAAATTTATAAACATGATGAGTTGAAATCTAAACAGATTTGGATTGTGCATTGCAAAAATCCCACAACAGATAAACTATGCACAATTCTGAGTTTTCAGTCATATAGCAATCTGACAGATATTCCAAGATAGTGAAGAGTTGATTGCTAATGAGAAGGAACAATCATTCATTATCCAAACAAAAATATATTCATTCAAATACAAGATAGGATAAGAATGATATCACCATTACTGCACTTAGTCATGTAGTCACTTGCTTGATTTGGTGGAATAATGCCGATTTTCTTCTTTTTGGAGATTTAGTACCAAAATTCAAGCACAACGTTCAGTTCATCAAGACTTGAGTAAATTTCCATGTAGATAAAGTCTTGGAACTTCCTATCCTAAATTGAGCAGTTCTTTTTCTTCCTTAAGTATCCAATTTCACTTGGATCTGCTCATGGTTAATGTGTAGGAATTAACAGTATAACTCACATGCTTTACAGGATATAATCAATTTAAGATAATTGAACATGGTGAATTAAATCATGACTTCATGCATAAGGATATATATGAATATATTCTTTTTCGAATCAATATCATGTGTATAAGTCTATCCTATGAACATTGTAAGCATTTTGTAATTGTCTTTAAAGACAGAATTCAATGTTCATTCCTAAGGTTGCAAAGTGTAAAATCTCAATAAATGTTACTGATAATAGTGTAGGAGATTTTACCCTTGTATACTTCTACCTTAGGTACTTGGAGGATTGCCTTTGCTCACCCAAAAGGTTTTGACATATTTGTGCTTGGGTTGCAGAAGTCTCTCTCGAGAAACAGAATTCAAGAATCTTCTTCTTGATGTATGGGGAATTCTATTTCTCTTGTTCTCCTCAAAATAATTGAATGGCACTTTGTGGTAGCTCATTCTTGAGGTAGAACATGCTCTTCTTGTGATTGTGCACTGCTTCTTATGATCTGAACCAGATGTTGCAGCAGTGGCTTTTCCATGAGTTCTCCTTCTATATATAGATTCTGTGAATCTTTTCCTTGAAGCATGAGAAACTCTTGGATTCTTCTTTGTTGTTTCTGCACCAGAGCATCCATGTTTGCTAGATTGAGTCTGTACACATAAAGCACTAGATGGACATTTTGGTACCCATTTATACTTGGGTCCTTCATTGTTAGTCTTGGACCTTACATGTCCTTTTGGAATCCAAATAAATTTATTTTTCACATGTGAATTTCTTCTAATATTACATGTGTGAGAAATATGACCAGATTTACCACAATAATAGCAAATAATAGGATGATGTGCAACATGAGATTTTATTCAATCATTGTGATGATCAGAGGAGTATGAACAGAAATTGTTTTCTTTAAAAATACAAGAATTGGAACTGTATACCATAATTGTATTTTGAGCTCCAGAGGATGATTGATCAGACTCGTTCAGGTAGAGCTCTTGGCAGTCATTTTTCTTTTGTCCTTCCGTGTTGATTGAATCTCAGAAAGGTTCTATGATTTCTCCTTCTTCAGTTTCAGCTTCCAGTTGTTCATCACCCATAGATATACAGCTTTGAAACTCAGATAAACTGTCAACACCTTCAGCTTCAACAAAATGATTAGTGAAATACATAGATTCAAGTGAATCCCAAATTTCTTTAGCACTGAGCAAAGTCTGATTTTCTGAAAATCACTTTCAGTTAAGCCTTTATGCAGAAATTGCACTGCTCTAATGTTCAAGGAAAACATTTTCTTGTCTTTTTCTGTCCAATCCTTTCTAGGTTTGAAATCAAAATCATTTATAAAAACATTCCACAAATGATAGTCAAATGATTTTATAAAGTATTTCATTCTAGCTTTCCAAAAACCAAAATTAACATCTTTAAGAAGAGGTGGAATGGTAAAATCAAAACCTTCAGAAAACATAATGCACCCAAAATCAACCATGATCTTTTCACTTGAGATCGTTGGATCCTTTAAACAAGTGACCTAGCTCTGATACCAATTGTTAGTGCTGGCTGTCACCCAAGAAGGGGGGTGAATTGGGTGATAGAATAAAAACTTTAAATTCTTTAAACAAAACACAAGTGATGACAATCTTTAAAATCTTTTTAAGTTTATCACTGTGAATATTTCAAACCATGAAGTGCATTAAAGAGAATGTAAGTAAAATATGCTGGAACCTAGGAGAGTTAAGGAAAGAGATGATGCACACAGAATTTATCCTGGTTCGGTCAATCCAGACCTACATCCAGTCCTCATGCTCCACCTGAGATTTCCACTACCCTTTTATTTAAACCGGGCACAAGAGAAGCCTACCACAGGTTTTACGAACACAGGTTCACGTGGAAACCTTTTTACAGAGCTTTAGAAATGTCTCTAAACACTCCCCCTTACAACCTGTAAGGTTACAACCCTGTTCTTAAAGCACCAAGCTTTAGAACAACCTCAAACAGTAGAGGATTTCAATAAATACGTTCACTCAATGAACTGATTGTGATAAACACTTAAGTACAGAGATGTATGTGAAGAAATACAAATACAAGAGCGTAATGATTTTTACTATGGTTGCTCTAGCTCTTCTATTCTATAGCACTCAACTCATAGTTATTTCTTCATTTCTGGGCTCATTGATATGTAACTGATATTCTGAGTAGACCCTCTGTTTCCATTGTCGTTCACGTAAATCTCATCGTTGCATCGTTACACTTTTTCTGATGTCTTCAAGTCTTTATATATGGTGGTATACTTTTCTATCCGTTGGAGACTTGGAGAACTAGCCGTTGATAATTTTCTTGCTTCAACTAATCTTGCAGAGGATAAGACGAGAGAGACAGAGACTGTGAGTAACGTTATCCTGCTGCTACCTGCCACTGTACTTGCATGTCAGCTTTTTCATTAGCGCTAGCATGCTTTGCTATCGCTAACTGTTATAGAATAATTCCTGCACTTAAGCTGTTAGCTAAACAAGAAATCATGTAAAGCAGATGCTATCGATAGTGCATTCCATTAGCTCAAAGAGATAGAGACAATATATCGGCTAAGGTATTTTCAAAGCATTCTCTATTGATAGACATAAACATTATCGCTAGTATATTCTTTTATCAGTAGCTAATCCCATTATCGCTAGTTACTTGATTGCTCATTATCTTTAGGATATATGAATATTCAAAGGTATTTCAAGTATCCTATTATCGATAGCTAAACGTGTTAGCGCTAGCAACTATGATATCGCTAGTTAACTCATTTGTTCTCAGGCACTTGCTATCTGAATGTTTATTATCTGAAGTACTCTGTTATCGATAGCTTAACCTGTTATCGCTAGCTGATTCCATTAGCTCAAGGACTTAGTCTATTTTTCTGCTAGTTGTTCTTCCTTCCATTTATCCATGTTCTTAGTGAACTTCTAGCGATAGAGTATTTCTTTAGCGATAGTGAATGACTTAGCTATAGATATTAACTTTGTTATTTCCAAGTCTTCATTTGCTATGACTCTTTGTCTATTAGCGATAGAGATATTTCCTTTTGACTTTAGCTAAGCTATTGTTGAGCTTTTCATTAGCTATAGACTTTAGCTCTAGCGATAGTGATCTGTTACCTATCAGATTTTACTTGTTTAATTCAAAGGTAACTTTAACTTTATTTACATATGTTATCTAAGGTACCAGTCCTCATCAAAACTTAAGATTCTAACATAGTATATGTGTATTTTCCTTTTATTTTTTATTTTTTATTTTTGTTACCTATCCCGGCGCTTATGTGTTTTAAGCAAGCGGGATAGGCTAATTATTACCCCCTACCCGCGCCATTTTCCTCCATTTCCCTCCCTTCCCCATTTCGTCTTCCCTCTATTAGCCTATTAGCCCTAGCTGTTCTCGATCTCTTCTCTCTCACCATTGGTCGCAAATCCTTCAGAATTATCCTTTTTTGTCCCAATCCTTCACTTCGTCTTGTTAGAATCTTAAGTTTTGATGAGGACTGGACCCATAGATAACATAAGTAAAATGAAATAACTTAGTCTGGAATGAATTGAGATAAGAATCATAATAAGCGACTAAGTAAATGAGTGTAGGTTATCTTAATATTGAACAAGTAAAATCCTATAGATAACAGATACACTATCGCTAAGCTAGAACCTATCGCTAACAAATGGAAGTGTTAGGATAACAATAGCTAATGAAGACTTAACAATAACTGAGGAAAAGTAAATATCTCTATCGCTAAGACCTTCACTATCGCTAATATGATGAGTTGAGCTAGCCTAAGCAAGCAAAGAACAATAGTTCACTATCGCTAAGGCCTCATAGATAACATAGATAACTCAAAGGGGGAGACTGTTAGAACAGCTAGCAGTAATGTGTTAGAAATCTTAAGTTTTGATGAAGACTAAACCCTATTGATAACATAAGTAAAAATGAACAGATAGCATATAACTTAGTCTGAAAGGAACTGATATAAGAATTAAGGCATATGACTAAGGAAAAGTAAAGGTATCTGAATGTTGGACAAGTCCTATAGATAACAGATAAACTATCACTAGACTAAAAGCCTATCGCTAGTAAATGAAGAAATAAGGATAATACTAGCTAATGAAATCTTGGCAATAAACTGAAAGAAAATGATTATATCGCTAAGACCTCATAAGGAACAGCTAGAAGAAATTACAACATGATCACTAGCAATAACATGGAGAGTTATCGATAGCAGATGGTTGATAAGAAGCAAAGTTTGAGCAAATGAAATACACTAGCGCTAATATAGACTCTAGCGATATCACAAATAGCTAGCGAAAGTGGAACACTTAGACATTCACATAATTTGCTATAATAACCTATCAATAACATAGCTGCTAGCGATAATGAGTTTAGCTATCGATAATGAAATCATTTGCTGAAATAACTTAACATTCTGATAGCTAACATACTATCTGTATGCACTGAGATAATGAATCCTACTAGTGATAACATCTACTGTGCTTCACATGAATACTTGTTTAGCTAACAAGCTAAGTACATGACTTATTCTATGAAGCTAGCGATAGCATGAGATACTAGCGCTACTGAAAAAGCTGCTGCACAAGTACAATGTTGCAGGTAGTTGGTAAACACAGCCTATCTCTCATAGCTCATCTTCTGCAAGAATTAAATGAAGTAAGAGAAGATAGATGACTAAGATGAAGACCAGCATTAAATGCCAACGGCTAGGAGCTTCCAACGAAAATATTCAAACGGATTCAAAGATGAAAGTTTCAAGGAAGACAAAGATGACAAATAAAAGCCAAAGCTTGAGCATTTATGAAGGAGAGAACAAATTGACAGATTTACATTCATTACTCTTATCTATCCTCTGCTAAAAGTTTATTATTCTTAGTGAGTTTAATTGTACTTCAGTGATTATCAAAATCTGTTCATTTAGTGAACTCATTTATTAAAATCCTCTACTGTTTGAGGTTGTTCTAAAATCTGGGATTTTAGAACAGGGTTGTAGTCTTACAACTTGTAAGGGGGAGCATTTAGAGGAAGTCTAAAGCTCTGTGATTATAAAGGTTGGCAGGTGACCCTGTATTGTAAAACCTGTGGTTTAGTGGAACCCAACGAGGAGTTGGAGAACTGGACGTAGGCAGTGTTTGGCCGAACCAGTATAAAGGACTGACTTTATGTGTTAAAGTTTAATTTTCTGAAAAAGCACAATTCACCCCCCCTCTTGTGCGATTTGCCACTTTCATTTGGTATCAGAGCAGGTCTTCTCATTTTGATTCCAACGAATCTGAGAAGCAAAGATCAGAAATGGCATCGTATGAGAATATATTGCCTGAAGGAAGTTCTATCAACAAACCCCCTGGCTTTGATGGAAAGCATTATACCTTCTGGAAACTCAAGATGAAGATCTACATTAAGGAAAATGGATATAGGTTGTTGAAAATCATAGAAGAAGGTGACATTGTGCCTAAAGACAGTCTGGGCATTCCCAAAAGTGAAGATGAATTCACTCCTGATGATATTGCAGATCTTGAATTAAACAGCAAGGCCATTCTTATGATCCAGAGTGCACTTAGTCAAACAGAATTCTTCAGAATCAGCCACCTCGACACTGCTAAGGAGATGTGGAAGGCTATGCAAATTGCTCATGAAGGAAAATCTGGAGTGAAAGACAGAAGAGTGGAAATGCTGGTTGAAGAATTCCACAAGTTCGAGATGATTGAAGGAGAAAAGATCAGAGATCTAGAAATCATATTTACTCATCTCATCAACAATCTGACTGCTCTTGGAAGAAAAATCATAGAAAAGGAGCAAGTTAGCAAGATACTGAAGGTACTAAAGGGAGATTGGCTCATGAAGGTGACATCCATTTAGGAAATGCAGGGAGAATCAACAAAGTCAATCACAGCCCTTTTTGGCAGCCTTGCTGAATATGAACCAACTTTGATAGCTTAAAGGGAAGCTCAGAGTATTCCTAAAAAGAAGTCTCTTGCTCTTGCTGCATCTGAAAGAGATGAAGATGATGATGAGGAGGAAGATCTTGATGATGAAGCTATGGCACTCATGGTCAGAAAATTCAAGAAATTCTTCAGGAAAAGAGGAAGATTTCAGAGAGGTGGTTCTAGCTTCAAGAAGGACTCACAAAAGGATAAAACTCCTGTGTGTTTTGAATGCAAGAAGCCTGGTCACTTCAAAGCTGAGTGTCCAAGTCTTCAAAGATTCAGAGAAAAGGAGAAGAAGTCTTACAGCAAAAAGAAAGCATATGTATCATCCATCTGGGGTGACAGCTCAGATGAGGAAGCTAGCGATCATGAAGAGAGTGCCAATCTTTGTCTTGTTGCTCAAGAAGAACTAAGTGATACGGAGGTATATGATTCTAAACCTACTTACTTTGAACTTCAGGATATGTATAATGAGATGCATACTGAACTAACTAAACTTGCTAAGGAAGTTGTAGGTTTGAGAAAAGAAAACAAAGAACTCAAGAAAAATATTTCCTTTTCTGTATCAAGAGTTCTTCCTTCACTATTGATAGAAGAGCCCCTATCGCAAGCCAACATAGCTGAGCTATCGATAGCGAGTCCTCCATCGATAGCTAATCCTTCAACAATAAATACTAGTGATTGTTCCAGTTGTAAAACTCTGTTGATGGAAAAAGAAAAGCTTTCAAATGCCCTTGAAAAGTTTACAAAAGGTTCTGAAATGCTAAATATAATTTTAAAGGATCAAAAGGCTTTCAGAAACAAAACTGGTATAGGATATGAAAAAAAAAAAGAAGTTCAAAGAAATGGGAAGAACCCAAAGTCAAACCTTATCTGAAATATTTTAGAAAGTCTTCTGAATATTCTTCACCCTACAGCTTTTGTAATTATTGTAATAAGAAGGGACACAATCAATCAACCTGTAATCCTAGGAAGTATGGAATTAGTGGGTCATACAAGTGGGTTCCTAAAGGAACTTATGTATCTAAAGCTTCTAATACTGAAATCAAGACTAATCCCAAAGGACCCAAGAAACTTTGGGTACCTAAAACTGTTTGATTTGTGCAGGTGTGCCTTAAAGCATCCAACAAAGGGAAATTGTATATTGATAGTGGATGCTCAAGGCATATGACAGGTGACAAGAACAAATTCAACAATCTAGTGACAAAAGAAGGAGCTAAAGTTAGCTTTGGTGGAAACCAGAGTGGGAAGATCACTGGAATTGGTGAAGTTGGTCCTGTCAAGGATGTGTACCTAGTGGATGGTCTCTGCCACAACCTTCTCAATGTCAGCCAGAGCACTGACCATGGTAACTGGGTCATTTTTGATTCAAATGAATGCCTAATTGTTGATAAGAGAAATCTAGATATAAACAAAGCTAATCTTAAGTACAAGTTGAAGGCAAATAGAAATGGAAATTTATACACCTTAGATTTATGCCAACAATTAGAAGAAAAATGTCTTATTTCAAATGATGAAACTTGTTGGTTATGGCATAAGAGACTAGCTCATGTGAATTTTACACAACTTGATAAACTAGTTAAAAGGAAAACGGTTCGACCACCCCGGGTTGCACCGTTTTGACCGGGGTTTAGCCGGTTCAACCGGTTTTTGGCAGGTTGACCGGACCATTGGCCGGGTTAATGACACCCCCGGTTTACCAAGTTGCCCGGACCGGATTGCAGGGCGGTTCACGGTTGGACTGGTTGAACCGCCCGGTCTGGTCTTAACATTGGATTTCACTTTCGAAGCTTGAGGAAATCGTCCTTGAAGAATGGAAGTTCTTGAAAGTTGTTGTTTCTGGAGGAAAATGCAAGCATCTTAAACCTGTCATGAGCTTCTACAAATTCTACTTAGCCCACATTGATTGCATTTTAAACGAAGGCCGATTTGCTGAACTTGCTTTGCTCCCAACAAGTGTAAGTGCTGTTTTTCTTTAATGGATACTTAATATCTATTTTTTTAATTTTTTTTCTAGTTTTAAGCTATTGTGGTGGGTTTTGGTAGGGCTGTATGGCGATAGATTTTCTGATTTAGTTCTATTGTTGGTTATCATTTTCCTTTACCATTTGAGTTGTAGTTTTTTGTTGGGTTTGGGATATTGTTATTTTGAAATGCAGCTTTTTGCTTGGATCTTTTTCATCTGATTTGTTATTTTGCTACGTTTTGTAGCCTGTAAGGCTAGAGGCTCTGACCTTAGAGTTCACTTCAAGGTACTAATCTTTATTGGTCCATAACTTATAAACGCTCTTTGAACGAATGTGTGTAATTGTTGTGCTATTTGTATGTAGGGTTAGTTCTTTTTTAATTGGTCCAGCTTTCTATTTTTTTAATTGTGAAGGAAAGTTTCAATGTGTGTTATGTTATTTTAATTTCTGGGAATTTTTTCTTCCCAATCAGTAATAGTGGTTAAAGTATAATACGATGAAACTCTTACATTATCCTAGTTTAGCTTTAAGTTTAACATTAATGTTATGAAGAAGATGATTATATTGGAGGTGATAAAGAACTTGTTGTTTTCTAAATCATGATTGGAGATAGAAACTTATTGCTTCTTAAATCATGCTTGGTACAATAAATGCGTGGATATATGAACACTTGTATTTTTCTAATTTTTTGAGTATATTGTTTGCAGGATTTTTAATTTTTTTTTACATGATTTCCATTTCTAAATTTGTTGTAATGGTGTTTGTTCAAGTGGTAGCTTCTAGCTAGTTGCTGATTAGTGTCTGCCATTTTAGTTACCTGGGAAGTTTTTTAATCTCTACCTCTGAAGAGATAAGTTTCTTTACTTTGTGAATTCTGTGGTGGGCTGTGGAAATATATTGAGTTGATTCTGTTTATATAGTTGACTATCAATTTCTATGTTAAAAAGAGAGGGCTTTGAGCCATGGAACATTCATTTTGTAGTCGTTATGCTGCCGAATGTTTTTAAAAAATAAGGTAACATTGTAAGGTAGCTACCTAATAAGTAAATCATATACATCTTACCATCACTTTCCTTTAATAGGTTATAATGTTGGATCGGAAATGGATGTCTTGTGATCGACGTTCAAAGGAATATATAGATGGAGCAAAAGAGTTCATTGAATTTGCTATTGAGTATGCAGAGAATGCTAACAGAATTGTATGCCCTTGTATGTCGTGTTTGTATAAAAAGTGTCTCCTTCCTCTTGACTTGTTGGGTCATTTAATTTGTCATTGAATCGATCCGTCTTATACAGATGGACAAAGCATGGTGATACCTATGAAGATGAATGCGGAGACCGGGTACATGATGTTAGTATCGCATCAAATGTGATTGAAACATACATGTGTGGTGAGAGCGATGATCTTGAAGAAATGTTGAATGTGGTGGGTGAGGAGAATCCTGAAATATTTCAGACACTGAAGAGCAATGTAGAGATGCCTTTGTATATCGGTTGTTAAAAATACACAATATTGCATGCGGTGCTTAAATTGTATAACCTGAAGGCGCGATACAGTTGGAGTGATACAAGTTTCACCACGCTGCTTTCTGCTCTGTGAGATATACTCCCAGAAGCAAACGTACTCCCTTTAAAAACATATGAAGCAAAGCAAATTCTCCGGTTGACCGGTATGAAATATGAGAAAATACATGCATGTCCCAACGACTGTATTTTATTCCAAAATCAGTATGCGTCATTGGAGAAGTGTCCTAAATGAAACACATCTCGATGTGGAAAGAAAAGTATGAGTACTTCTAAAGTATTGTAGTACTTTCCGATCATTCTAAGATTCAAGCACATGTTCAATCATTCCAAGATTCAAGCACATGTTCAATAATGCAAACCTTTTGAGATGGCACGCTGATGAGAGGATTAAAGACATTAAGCTTGGCACCCCGCAAATGCCCCCAATGGAAAAAAATTGATTACGAGTACCTTGAGTTTGGTGAAGAACCAAGAAACCTACGGCTTGAATTGGCAATCGATGGAATCAATCATCATGGAATTCAGAGTAGTACTCACAGCACATGGCTAGTGATTCTTATGATATACAACCTCCCCCAAATTTGATCATGAAATGCAAATTTATGATGCTTTTCATACTTATTTCTGGGCCTAGACAACCCGGCAACGATATAGACGTGTACTTGGATCCTTTAATTGAAGACCTGAAGCATATATGGAATTCAAGTGAGATGGTTTTTGATGGCTATAAGGAAGAAAGTTTTAAATTGAGAGCCATGTTGTTTGGCACAATAAATGATTTCCCAACATATGGTAATTTTTCTGGATACAACATCAAAGGATATGGTGCATGCCCTATATGTGAAGATGATACCCATTCGATGCGACTGGATCATTGTAAGAAAAATGTTTACATGGGACATCGGAGGTTCTTGCCGTTAAAACATCGTTGGTGGAGGTGGAAGAAGGCATTTAATGGGAGCTCAAAAGAAGGTAGGCCACCAAGGATATTGACCAAGGATAATGTTTTTGAAAAGATGAACTTGTTGGAGAATGATTTTGGCAAGTCCTTTACTAAAAATGTGTTGACAAGTGGTTGGAAGAAGAGGCCCATATTCTTCGAACTCCCCTTTTGGAAGTCCTTATATGTTAGGCACTTTCTTGATGTGATGCATATTGAAAAAAACATCTGTGATAACCTAATTGGCACGTTAATAAATATGCAAGAAAAATGTAAGGATACTGTCAATTTAAGGTTAGATATGCTCAAGATGGGAAGAAGATAAGAGTTAGCACCTGTCAAGAGAGGATACCACACTTATTTACCTCCAGCAACTTACACCCTTTCGAGGAAAGAGAAAAGATCATTATGTGAGTTTCTTAATGGAATCAAAGTTCCAGAAGGCTACTCCTCAAATGTAAAGAACCTTGTATCCATGGAAGAGTTGAAGTTGAAGAACCTAAAATCTCATGATTGTCACATCCTAATGCAAAATTTCTTACTAGTTGGCATACGCAGCATTTTACCCAAGAAACTGTGGAGCACGATCACTATACTATGTAAGTTCTTCAAGCTCATTTACAGTAAAGTGGTTGAAACAATAAAGCTGCAAGATTTGCAGAGACAGATTGTTTGTATCCTGTGCGAACTTGAAATGTATTTCCCCTTCATTCTTTGACATCATGGTTTATCTTACTGTATAGTTGGTCAAAGAGGTTCAACTGTGAGGCCCAGTCTATCTGAGATGGATCTACCCAATTGAGCGGTTCAAGAAAGTTTGAAAGGGGCATGTTAAAAATAGATATCGACCAGAGGGGTGTATTACTGAACGATACATCATTGAAGAAGCGAGTGATTTGTATGCCTATTACTTATCAAATGTTGAACCCGTTAGTTTGCCAAAGTCTCGTCACAATGGGTGAATACAGGGGAAAAGAATAAGTGGGTTCAAGTTAATACACATTTTGAATGCTAAAAAGGAGCTGGCTCACTTGTATATTCTTCACAACACTCATGAGGTTGAACCATTCGTTGAAGAACACAAAAATCTCCTTCGGGGAATACACAGTGATAGAAATAAGAGTTTGATTACAAAGGAGCACAACAAGCATTTCGTTAGATGATTTAATGCACGCATTTGTCAGTAGGTTGAGCTTAATAATGGATTAGTTTGTGAAAGATTGTTCTGGCTGTCGAAAGGATCGGGTTTGTACGCATTTTCTTACACCGCCTATGCAATCAACGGTTACATATTCTATACAAAAGGCCAGGATAAAAAATGCATAATACAGAATAGTGGGGCCACACTTATTGCCGAGGCATGGCATATATCCAGTGTGAGAGATACAAATCCCATATATGCGCAGGTGTCATACTTTGGTGTGATTGATTGCATTTGGGAATTAGACTACACATGTTCAGAGTTACTGTATTCCGATGTTAATGGGTTAACAACCATAGTGGACGACTGTTAGATGAATTTGGGTTTATATCGGTCGACCTTTCTAAAGTTGGATATAAGGATGATCCTTATATTCTACCGTCTCAAGTAGCACAAGTGTTTTACATTGCAGATCCTTCTTAGAAGAATTGGTTAATTGTCATGCAGTCAAACAAAAATTATGCCAAACAAGTTGATGATGAAAGTGGTGATGATGATATGAATATGATAGAAGAGGATCCTTTCTTTGAGACATTATTGTCAGAAGACTTTAATGCAGATGGATATGATGATGAAGATGAACCTATTTATGTAAGGCGTGATCATGAAGAAAGCATTTGGGTCAACACAACCCTAAATCCAACAAAAAAAGATGAAGGAAACAATTTTAGATAATATAATAAAGCGGAAAAAGAGAAGAAAGCCCTCATATTGATTTAAGTTTGTATGTATTTCTATTTTATACTATGAATTATTTCATTTAATTCGCATACACTTATCATCATTATATGCATATGCACTAAAATCATGTATTGTTTAATTATTTACAGGATAATGGATCCCCCTAAATGAGGAGAAAGAAGCACAACCAAATGTCTAGGTAAATATCGGTAAAGGTAGAGCAACTTTTGAGGAGGATGTTTTCCTTGGCAAGACCATTATGCGTAAACTCCTCAGACGCAAAGCTCTGGGAGAAAAGACTAAACTTAAATGGAACAACAATAACCAAGCAATCCGAAAGACTGCAAAAGATCTCTCAGGTTTCATTGGGTGCACTATTCGGGGAGAAAGTGCCTATTACTGTTGCGGATTAGAGAAAAGAAAGGGACAAACATAACGAGGTTTGGTTAGAGATTCAGGTAAGCTACATATTTACAGTTAAGTTTAGTTTTGTCATCATAACATTGTAACTAACAAATTTAATATGATTTATGTTGTTATAGACTGTGTTTGATATTGATGATACTCATAGGAGTATGTGCTAAAGAAAGCTTCAAAAATGCATAGGAATTTCCGTTCACCGTTGACCAAGTTTTATTTGAGAGATGAAAACGGGGAGATCATTCCAACACCCCCATCTCCATACGTAGGGTCAATTACTCATTGGGATGCATTTTTGCAATCACGTCTAACTAAGGTTTTTCAGGAAAGAAGTCAAAAAAATAGCCAAGCGGATAAAAGCTGTGAGTATGATATGATATGTTAGTAATGCTTTCGGTTCCAAAATTATAAACAAATGTTTACGTAATTAATTTATACGTTTACATGGTTTACCTTGACAGATTCAGGAATAGGGCCTAGAAGGTAGACCACCATGGCATGAGGTCTGGATCAGGGGACACTCAAAAAAGGATGGTACCATTGTTCATGAAGAGGTCAAAAGAGTCTGTGAACGATGTGTAAGTCATTCTGTTAGACTTTGTAATATTTTTTTAACCGGTGACTTTGCTAAGTTAATAACTAATAATCCTTTCTTCTTTTTATAGGATATGTTAACACAATAATCCCCTAACGAGATCAACAAATTTGGCCCTGGCAATTTTTTGTGCAGAGCACTCGATCGCCCTGAGTATTCGGGCTGTGTTCGGGCACAGGTGTAAGGGTCACGCCCTCATCTTACTTTGGCCGCCAAAAGAGGGCATCAAAAGGCGAAGTTAGAGCATTAAAAGATGAAGTTCATACTTTGAGGGAGGAGATGCTTAAGATGCAACGACGAAACAAGGAAATGGAACGATGGAATGAGGAAATGCAACGACAGTACAAGCAGATGTTCGAATTTTACCAGCGAAGTAAGGTTGCATAACAAAAGTCAAACTTCATGCAACAAACTAACATTCCTTCGGTCGAAATTCTAAGCATCAGGAATAGCTGTACAATGCCTAGGGCCTAAATTCCTCAGGTAGTTTATACATTTTCTACTTATAAACTTGCAGTGATACTATTATATTACAGATTATGAGCTAATGTTATCAACTCTTTTGCAGGGCAAGTCATAATGCAGGTTGTATATGGATCAATCTTTCAGTGAAGTATTTACGATTGGCAAGGTCTACAATACTTCCAACACAACCCTGCACAACTCGCAGTTGCCTGAAAATGCACTGAGGGTATTGATTGAATACTCCTACAACGATGGGGCACCATTACAATTCCCTACTCCTGATGATATGACTAGGGTCAAAGAGGTTGTTGGTGCATTCATTGCTTAGGCCTTTGGTTTGATTGAGCTAACACCACAAGTGGTTATTTACTAATAACATATACACTAGCATTCATTGTGTTGGAAGACGGTCTTTTATTTACATGTTTTTACAGGGTACACAATATATGGGAAAGAAAGCATAAGTGGCTAATGTCAAAGGTACCGGTGGTTCAGCTGCTCAATAAAAGAAAAAGAGTTCACGTATTGATCCATTATCACAGGTGATTATTTACTAATTAACTTAAACTAGCATTCTTTTTATTGGAAGAAAAATTCGAACTTTCTATTTACATGGTTTATAGGCAAAAAAAGCGAAGGGCAAGAAGAAAGTCCAAGGGCATGCTCTTGTTATTGAACGTACAAGCGCCGAAATGCCAAATCATGCTTAATTGCTAGCATTTGCAGCCACCATATCTCACCAATCTATTACCATGATTCCATTCAACAAGCATATATTTGGCTAGTCAAATATGAGTGAGCTTCTTTCTAGGATCAGGTCATGGAGGTGCTTGATGAAGGATGGATTAATGCTACGATTTCAATTTATGGATCAGGTATATATGCTTTTCCATTGTGGGTTTGTTCAATGTCATAAGTTTTACACTAATTAGGAGTTGGTATAGTTTCTATGAAGGCACCTGTATGAACATGTCATGATCGTCGAGGAGCATGTCTCATTCGAATTCACAAACCCTTATACAATAGCACATATTATGGGCGCAAAACATGAAGAGCAGTCCAAAGCGATTAAAAAGCGCTTTTTGTAAAGGCAACAGGCAGGACTATATTCTTAACTCTGATTAATACAGGGTAAGATACACATTATAGGTTTCATTGTATTCTTAGCTCTAAGAATCATAGATATATATAATTACATAACATTCTAAAACAAATTAGAGCACATTGGCTTTTTCTTGTCATCCATCCGACAGAACAACCGGATCCCTTAATTTACTATTTGGATCCTGTGCCTTTTGCTGAAGTAGAAAATTGCCCAGCTTTGATGCGCCTCTTTAATGGGTAAGTAAATGTCAACATTCTTTGATATTTGGTGTTTTTTGTTACAGTGCCATGCTAAACTTGTGGGATTGCAAAGGCTTCTCCTGTGCCCGATTCAAACAAGAAGGTAGTGGATTCGAAATCTCAGGTGGAGCCTGGGGATTGGATGTAGGTCAAAGGAATAGACCGAACTAGGATAAATTTCTGTTTGCATCTCCTCTTCCCTTAACTCTCATATTTCCAGCATAACTGATTTAGACAATTGATTAGCATTTCATGTTCCATGATGTTTTCATTGAATAGTTAAAAAGGATCTGAAAGAGCTTTACTTATTACTTTAACTATGACTTTGACAAGGAAAGAATTTCTCAGATTTTATTCTATCACCCAATTCACCCCTCTATTGGGTGATAGCCAGTACTTACACATGCATACTCTCTTTTTACCCCATCATACTTGAGAGGAAAAACTCTGCAATATATTCGCGAACCTAATCAATCTCATCTTCTTGGTTAAATGAAATATTTGCACAATAAATCTGCAACAATGAGGATGCAAAAGGTAATAAGATAAAACATTATATTTATGAATGGTATATCAAACACTCACACAGACTTCTTTTCTCCTATTTGGAAAGTGTATGAGCAGCAGGTTCCATATAAGCCCTCTTGCCATTTTCACTGACTATAGGATACAACCGTTTTCTTATGCTCATTTCAACCAAGTCTAGTCATGCATTAAGTCCATCCTTTGTCTTCCCTTATATTGCAACAGTGTTCTGACAAGACTATCACCAACGTTTTTCTCCACATGCTTCACATCAATACTGTGTCCCACATCGAGATAATGCCAATAAGGTAGATCAAAGAAGATTGACCTCTTCTTCCATGTGATCTTCTCAGAACCAGTCTTTGTCTTCTGTTTCTTACTGAATACCACATTGACATTCTGAACAAGACGGCATGCTTCCTCCCCAGTTAAGGGGGTCAGAGCAGATCAGTACTCAAATTAGCCATTAAAACGCTTCTTTAATATATGGTAAGGATGGAACCGATCAAGAAACATCATGTGACCGAGGTAAACGGTCTTTCTTCCATGTTTGAGCTAGTGGCAGTTTGTATCCAACTCACATATAGGACATGCCATATGGCCCTTCACACTATATTCAGAAAGATTTCCATATGCAGGAAAGTCATTTATTGTGGTAAATAGCATAGCTCGCAACTTGAATGTCTCCTGACTATACTCATCAAACACATCGACACCTTCCTCCCACAACATCTTCAAGTCCTCAATCAAAAGTGCCAGGTAGATATCGATATCATTCCCAGGTTGTTTCGGCCCCGAAATCATAATTGACATCATCACATACTTGAGTTTTATGCACAACGAAGGAGGCAAGTTGTAAGTGACCAGCAAAACTAGCCAAGCACTATGTGTGCTACTCAAACTCCCGAAAGGGTTAAATCTATCTGTACACAGGCCGAGATTAAGGTTCCTCGGCTCACCAACAAATTCAGGAAACAAGGAATCTATCTTCTTCCATTGAGGAGAATCAACAGGGTTCGGAGATATCTTCCATCAGAGATTTTCTCATCATAATGCCATATCAGATTCTTTGCTTCCGTTGCATTTGCAAATAAGCGTTTAAACTTGGCACAATTGGAAGGTCCACATTACCTTCAAATATGGCCTTTTCTTTGATCCATCAACACCACCGGCATCATTCCTCAGCTTATACCTTAGAGTATTACATTTTGGACATTTTTTTAGGCCTTCATACTCATTTATGTACAACACGCAATCATTAGGGCAAGCGTGTATTTTCTTATACTCCATGCCCATCTTGCTTAGAACTTTTTTAGCCTCATACATATGCTTTGGAAGAACATCCCGACCGAGAACATATCACTCAAAGCTTCAAGTATTTGTGAGAAACCCCACATCCGTCCAACCATTTTCTGTCTTTTCAACAAGATCAAGATGCTGGTCAACCGAGTATACTTAGTACACCCCGAGAACAATGGTGTCTCTGCATCGTTCCACAATTTTTCAAACCATCTACCATAGAAAATGACTCTGCCCCAATATCATTGATCATGTCGTCCATTCTATCATCATCAAAAACATCATCTACTGCTGCCTCTACATTTTGTGACATGCTTGCATGTACGGTACTTCCCAATTCCCTATGCCAAAGCCACTTCTTATAAATGAGATTGATCCCATCACAGAATGTGATCCCTTATATCATCAACGCTATTACGATCAACATTTCCACACTTCACACAAGGGCAAAGATAAATGCCATTCGTACTAGGCACGTTTCTTTTGGCAAATTCAATAAATTATTCCACCCCCATCTGATACTCTTTACTTGTTCTCAATGCATGTATCCAACTACGATCCATTCTATTAAACCTATGCCATTTCCAACAAATTAGTCAAGTTTAGCTCACTAACTTGTGAAGAAATAGGCATGCTATACACTTAACTTTAGTTCATGCAAATTTTTTTAAAAAAATCGACAGAGTTTCCCCTTGTAAATCTAAAATCCAAAAATTATTTTTACAATCCAATTTCAATTCAATAAAATCAGTCCACATTCCAGTAATAATCATTAAGAACTTTAGAGTTAAACACAGCATGCGTTGGTAAAAGAGAGAAAAATATAGATAGCAAATACTGAACGAAAGAATATCATATGCATTGAACATATACCTCATGACCTAAATAGCCATCTACCATGCTAAACCAAACCACTCAAACTCTACCATCAAGACCTTAAATACACACTTACTCTCACATTGAACCTATACCTGCCTTTCCCATTAATCCTGAACACAATTTAGACAGCCAAGCCACCTCAACAATTATTCAAATCCCACTAACAAAACTTGAGCTAACTAATCTCTTGTTCTAAAAGTTTATGACCCAAAATCTATAAGCCCCATATATCAAAAGCTTAACCCACATTGAAAATAAAATACTTTTTATATTCAATCTTGTTCCATAGTTTATGACCCAAAAGCATGAACCCAAATGTTGGTGAATGAAGACAGGGAACAAACTTGAAGGAGAATAGCAGTAGAGAAGCGACACGAATTGAACAAAGTGAATGAAGGGGTGGCCTTAAAGAAGGGTGAAGAAGACAATGAACATACCATTGAAAAACCCATCAATAACCCATATACAGTAACATGCTCGACCAAAATCAAAGAAGGGTTTAGGGTTTCAACACGAACTAAACCAAATATGCCAACATTAAAGAATTAAAACGAAAAAATCATACCTAGGCCAATAAGCAAGAGAAAAGCTTCAAATCACTAGAATGCCTTCTTCCCTTTTGAGTTGAAATTTGTTGAACTAGAGTTATTGTCAGGTGTCACTAGTCAGTTTTAATTTCCGTACTCAGAATAGTTTGAACTATAAAAAGGTTTAGATTATGAGGCGGAGGATGTTAGGTGTAATATCCCAAAAATCTAAGAAGCTTTAAAGTAGCTAGCTAATGAATATTAAGGAAGATAATTAGGGCCTTAAGAAAATAGAGTTATTTGAGATTTTAGAAGGGGAATTATTATAAGATTACAGGTCCAAAATAGTTATATAAACTTGTGAATTAAGTAAATTATATGTTCCAAAAGTTTATATGTAGCAAGTTTCATTTGAAAGTTTATCATTGGTATCATAAAAGAGCTTAATTTACATGTCTAGGACATGTCAAATAGTTCCAAAATTATTAGCCGTCCTTGTTCGCCCTGCGCCGCAAGTGCACGGGTCGCGCCAAGTAATAAAATGATGAGTAGATTATCGTTCCCATGAGGATTTGTCCAAAACCCGGTCAAACAATGATTATTACACTCTCGCCCAATTTGAGTGACACAAATGTTGAGATTGAAAATTAACTAAGAAAATAAAATGAAAATAAAACTATAAACAAGTGATTCTCCAACTTCAAGGATAAAATGGGTCCTAAGATTATCTATCCCCCTTGTACTTCTTAAAACTCAATAAACCTCCCCTCTAAGAAGCTCTCAACGAAATCACGTGCTAATCTAGGGTTCGTAGAGTACTTGTAAACGCTCTCTCATGTCAAGAACAAGTGTTTATTCTTATTAATTGCACAATCTCTTGCTACAATTTAATAAAACCCAATTTTAACGCTCCAACCTTAATGTGATTATGCAAGGCTAGCAAGTATATCTCTATCTTACCAACAAAACCATCCATTCGTCATGCAAACTTCCGGTTCTTGCCCTATTTTACCCAAGTTCTACACTCAACCTAGCTCTCTCGAGTCATAAATCAAGCGAACCCAACATCTAAATGGTGATCAAGCACTTAGAAGCATTAGGAACGGAGTAAAATAAGCACATAGATATCATTAATCACAAATTAAGAGGAGGAATCAAGAATCAATACATACAAGGGTTCAAAATAATCCTAGAATCAAAGTATTTAGCTACTCATGTTCTACAACTCCAATGGAGCATATATATACTGAGAGTACTGGCTGTTAACCAAGAGGGAGGTGAATTGGGTGACAGAATAAAAACTTTCAATTCTTCTCTTTCTAAAGTATAATGAAGGCAAGCTTTTCAAAACTATTAAATGCACAAGAGATATATATATATAATGCATATATGCTGGAACTAAAGAGGTTAGGGAAGAGATAATGCCCACAGAATTTATCCTGGTTCGGTCAACCCAGACCTACATCCAGTCCTCAAGCTCCACCTGAGATTTCCACTATCCTCTTGTTTAAAACGGGCACAAGAGAAGCCTACCACAGGTTTTACGAACACAGGTTCACCTGCCAACCTTTACAGAGTTTTAGAATTCCTCTAAACACTCTCCCTTACTACCTGTAAGGTTACCACCCTGTTCCTAAAGCACCAAGCTTTGGAACAACCTCAAACAGTAGAGGATTTTAATAATAAGGTTCACTTAATGAATGGATTGTGATAAACACTTAAGTACAGAGTAATGTATGATAAAGAAATACAAATTCTAGAGCTTAAAGATTTGATTTATGGTTGCTCTAGCTCTTCTTTTCTAATGCGCTCATCTCATCATTTCTGGGCTCACTTGTTATGCTCTCAATCAGTGTAATATGCAATTCTGCATAAAGCTCTGCTCCATCGTTGTTTTTCGTAAATGCGTTGTGTGTGCATCATCTGTTCCAGATGTCTTCAAGTCTTTATATAGAGTTTGATAAATTTCTGTCCGTTCGAGACTTGAAGAACTAGCCGTTGATAATTTGCTTCAACTAATCTTGCAGAGGATAAGACAAGAGAGGCAGAGACTGTGAGTAACGTTATCCTACTGCTACCTGCTACTGTACTTGCATGTCAGCTTTTTCAGTAGCGCTAGTATGATCTGCTATCGCTAACTTCATTGTGTGAGATCTGCACTTAAGCTGTTAGCTGAACAAATAATCATTTATTGCACAGAAGATGCTATCGCAACCTTAGTCTGTTAGCTCAATGAGATAGAGACAACTAATATATGTTATATTGAAAGCATTCTCTATCGATAGACAAGAGCATTATAGCTAATACATCCCTTGAGATCAATGCTTAGTGTTCTAGCAATATCATACCAAAAAATATTTTACTATCGATAGCTAATCCAATTATCGCTAGTTGCTTGATTGCTTATTAGCCTTAAGGATACAGATACAAGTATTCAGAGGTATTTCAAGGTATCCTATTATCGATAGCTAAACTTCTTAGCGCTAGCAACAATGTTAGCTCATTTGACTCTTGCTCTCAGGCACTAGCTATCTGAATGATTATTATCTGAAGCACTTTTGTTATCGATAGATTAACCTATTATCGCTAGCTGATTTAATTAGTTCAAGGACTTGGTTTATTTTTCTGCTAGCTGAGTTATCAATGAGCTTCTAGCGATGGATTCTTTCTTTAGCGATAGTGAATGGCTTAGCGACAGATATCAAATTTGTTATTTCTAAGTCTTCACTTGCTATGGCTCTGTCTATTAGCGATAGACTCTAACTCTAGTGATAGTATTCTGTTACCTATTGGATTTCACTTGTTTAATTCAGAGGTAACTTACACTTATGTTTTCTATGGGTCTGTCTTCATCAAAACTTAAGATTCTAACATATACAACATTACAAACAGAACAAGAGAAGAGAATGAAGAAGGAAGAGAATGAACCAAGAGAGGAAGCCCAAATCTCTTCGAAGCTCTAAACCCAAGCTCAATCCCCACCAAGCTCCAAGCCCTAGCAGAGCAAAACACTCCCAAAATGCCCCAAAAGTCGAAGAATGAGGGCTCACAACGAAGCCCTAGCTTTTATATCAATTAAAACGCGCCCCTGTTATATCCAAAACACGCAGAAACAAGCAGTTCGCCGTGGGTTTCGCCGCGGCGAGCCCACGGCGAAGTCCCAAAAATTACAGAACATATTCTAGCTCGCCGCGGCGAGATGACGGCGAGGTCACCAAAAATGGGCAGAGGCAGCTGATGTTCGCCGTGACTTCGCCATGGCGAAGTCTTGTCTATTCTGGTGCTTTGCTCTGTTTTCCTTATTCCTTGGGTTGATCTTTGGCTTCTTCTTATTTTTGTTCAATTGGGAGCTTGGTGGAGGGCTAAACTCTCTTGCTTATTGCATCAAATTATTCCTACAAAAATTACATAAAACAACATAAGAAATTAACTACAAAAATAATCAAAATCTACATAAATATACAATGATGTGCAACCGAAAATCAAATGAACATTTCCTATCTTGAGTATCCAAAATTTATCCATAATTGAATAAAACTCAAGTAAAATGTGCTAACATTACATGAATTTTGAGAGGTTATCAGTCCTGTTACAAATAAAGACAATTTTATTTAGTAAGCTTTTAACCAATCTTCATTTATAAAGGTAAATAGGACACATGGCTTATTCATGCTACAAGAGATAATTTTAGGCTTCAAGAAGAAGCCATTTTTGTCTCAAAAGCCTCCTCATAGACGTGGCCTTCTTCATGGTTTATGCATGTTATATAATGCCACACATTTTCTAGCAAGGACACAAGGCAATTCATGAAAAAATTTCCTCCTCTCTAAGTTACATGTGGCTTTCTCTACAAGTTGTTGTATGCTTGGCCACCAAGCTCAATTTGGCCTATAAATAGAAGTGGATGCAAGGAAAGGGAGTGTGAGAAGGCTGAGTGATCATGAGGCAGAGAGGGGGAAGAGAAAAATAAAGAAGAGAAAGAAAAAGAGGAAGAAAAATAGAGACAATGAGGCCTAGTTAGAAAGGAGTTCTAGTATGAAGTTATTTTTAAACTCTTGGTAATTATATTTTTATCTCCCTATTTTCAAGTTTATACAATCATATAGTTGGATTACAAGTTGAGTTGCATAGAAGTAATTCTAAATGGGAGAAGAAAGTGTTCACATGCTTACTAAGAATAAAGGCCTTAAGTTATAGCATGTAATAAATAGAAGAAGTTTTTATTTATGGCTAAAAATTAGAAATGGAATTTTAAAGGGGTAAAGCCGAAATTTTAAAGTGGGAATATAGAAGAAAGTTGGTCTTATGCACAAAAAATTAGTCTCCTTGTTTGTACCTATTAGTGTTAGGGATTGATCTGCAATCAGTTTTACCAGAAGGAAATTAGAGAGGAAGTGCTTTAGAAAAAGACTCTACAAGAGGTAGCTTTAATCTACAATTTTGTATATTTTATTTGGTTGCATGTATGTTTTTTCCATTTATGCTGCAATTAGGCATGAGAATATGTAATATCCTTACTTTGTTTTTGCCATGATCATGTGTGAAACAACTTTAGTTACAGTTTGCAATTTGCAGTTTTGTAAGGTAGTATTCTCATTGGCTTGTTTTACATGCACAATTTTTACCATGCATTATATACTAATTGTGATTTTGCTACTGAGATTTCCCCAAATCTCATACCCCTTTTTCTATGTCCCACCCATAGGACCGAGCACTTCTAAAGGAAAGGAGAAGCATGGATATCTCTAGCCAAGGTAAGGAAGACTGGAATATTTTGGAATTTATAGTCTAATTATTATATTTTGGTCTTTATGTATAAACTCCATAATGAGCCTAATTAGTTCAAATACCTATAAGGAAACCAAAAACCTAAACTCTACTCTAAGTAGAATGTTATATCTGCTACTGGATAATTATGAATGTATGTGAATAGGTTTATTTGTGGCAGCAGTTTTGTCAGGTTATAGTTTGAATTAAGCCATGGTATTTTTCATGTTTTTAGTACACATCATAAGCTTTAAATCAAGTATTCATGCATAATTTTTGGACAGTATATTAGGAGATATGAATTTTACAAGTTAGGCATAAAAACAGAAATTTCCTGCGAAATTCTAATATGTCTGGAAAATATAAGAAGGTTTTTCAATGATAATGTGACCAAATTGAGCCAAGATTATATTATGATTATAAAGAATATTTAAAGAGCTAAAGTTTGAGCTTTGAACCACTATTTTTGAGTTTATAAGCAAATAAATATGAATTTTCAAAGTTAGAAGCCCAAGCAAGATATATAACAAAAGTTTTAAATTTTTGGCATTCTTAGGTTTTCTCAATAGCTTTAGTGGTTCAAACTTAATCAAAGGGCTCTAAAAAATTTCCCTAGAGTGAGGTATTACATTAGGCAGTGAGACACAGGTGGGCGATTGAGGAAGACGAGAGACGGGCTGAACGAGAAGATGGCGTAAATAACGTGTTGCAATGTGAGCTTTCAAATTGATTTGACGAAGAAGATTTAGAGTTTCTGAGGGTTGATGAGATAAAAGATGATGAAAGAATCCAGACCCGATATAGGATTTGCCAATGTTGTCAAACTTGTGGTTTAAAAAAATTATTAATAAGAATGTAACATTGGATTATTATCTCGAATTTTAAATATGCAATAGTTTTTTCATCAATAAAATGGGTTCAAAGTAAATATTTGAGTAAAAACACAAAAAATAAAATAATTTGACTTAAATATATTTTAAATTTGAATAGTTGGTATTAAATTTATCAACATTCATACTTTATCAAACTTAAGAAAATTTCTATAAAATCTATATATGAATTTATTGAATATGATCGGATAAAAATAATTAGCAAGAGATTCTAAACAAGTTGACAAGAGTACTTCGTAAGGTAGAAATGTAAAAATGGTACATTCAGTGTGTAAACTCGCAAGTTTAACTTAATTTATAATTAGTATGAATTTAAGTGATAGAAACGTAAAAGCGGTAAAAATTGAAACGTAAAAGCGATAAAGTCGCAAGATTATTTCATAAGGTAAAAACGTAAAAGCGGTAAAAATTGAAGACGTTAGTTTATGATATCCTCAATTAGGCATTTGCTAAATTTGGTAAAATCATTAATGATTTCGTTATTTTACATAGCTTTAAGTAGGATTTTTCAATATTATCAAACTTGTGAGTTTAAGTAAATTTGTGATGAAAATGTAAAATCGGATTGTCAACTCAAATTTTAAACCAATAAAAGTTTTTTGAATTAATAAATAACACAAAAAATAACAATAATTTTATTTAAATATATTTTAAACACGAATAGTTGATATTAAATGTATCAACATTTATACTTTATGAAACTCAATAAAAAAATTTCTATAAAATCTATATATGAATTCCTTGAATATGGTCAAATAAAAATAATTACTATGAGAGTTAACAAGATTATTTCGTAAGGTAGAAACATAAAACCAATACATTCCGTGTGTAAACTCGTAAGTTTAACCTAGTTTACAACTAGTACAAATTTATGTGACTTGTAACACATTTTGGTCAGGTAGAAACGTAAAAGTGGTCAGAATCGAAGACTTGAGTTTATGATATACTCGCATTTGTTAAATTTGGTGACTTCATTAATGATTTCCTTATTTTATATAGCTTTAAATAGGATTTTTCAATATTGTCAAACTCGTGAGTTTAAATAAACTTGTGATAAAAATGTAAAATTGGATTGTGCACTCAAATTATAAACCCGTGACAGTTTTCTTTTCATTAATAAATATGTGTTTGAAGTATATAATTGAACAAAACACAAAAAATAACAATAATTTGATTTAAATATATTTTAAATATAAATAGTAGGTATTAAATGTATCGACATTTATACTTTATCAATCTTATTAAAGGAATTTCTATAAAATCTATATATGAATTCATTGAATATGGCCAAATAAAAATAATTAGTATGAGATTTTAATCGAATTGACAAGATTATTCCGTAAGGTAGAAATGTAACAACTGTAAATTCAGTTTGTAAACTCGTAAGTTTAACCAAGTTTACAACTACTACGAATTTAAGTGACTTGTAACACATTTTGGTTAGATAGAAACCTAAAAATGATAAAAATTGAAGACGTGAATTTGACAACAATGGGATTTTCCCATAATATTTTTTTAAAAAAATAAATAAAAATATTTTGTGTTTCTTATTGAAACTTTTCCTTCTGTTTATTTCTTTTCCCCTAATTTTATTTGTATATATATCAATTGGTAATCATCTCCTTATCTTGATCATATTATCATCTATCCGAGTAACTAAGTAGCTTAAGTTTTAGGATTCGTAATTTCTTCTTTCAATACAAGTGTCTCCTCTATGATTAAAATTTGACACCTCAAAAGACTCAACTATAAAATGCTTGATGCTCATTATCTATTCAAAATGCAACCTTGCTTTGTTCAACTCTGATTGAGAAGTGTTGTGATTCTATCTCATGGAGCACTTGATTTTTATTTACAATCAGAAGGTAAATGGGTCTTTCCAATTTTCCTTCCATTGATTGAAAATTGATTCCGACTAAAATGGGTGGGAAGCTTAATTCCTTTATATATGCTTGAAAATACGGTTCGCACTGGAAATTCCGTTCCTAAAGAATTGACCGCCAGATAGCTGGCGACTAGAGCCGGTAATTCGATGGGGTGGCCCTTTTTGGCCCTGTCCCTTAGAGGGCAGGGCTTTTATTTTAGAGGCTTCAGAAAGAAATCGGATTTAATGGACTGGCCCTGTAGAGCCGAGGGCTTCAAAGGGCTGGCTCGTTAAGCCCATCACACACACATATTTATATATATTTTAAAAAATAACAACTACAATATTAAAAAGTTAATTAAATGTAAAAAATTCATAATACCTAATTCTCTATATTTATTATTGCTTGATATTTTTTAGTGAGTGGCTCATTTAAAAATATAGACAATATTTATTTAAACAATAAATTTAAAGGTAAAACATATATTTTGTGTGACTTATTTAAAAATATGGATAATATTTATCATTGCTTGATAATTTCTTACTATTTGTTGTTAGTTTGTGCTTGTATTGTAACTTAAAATTGATATTTTTATTAATGATAAGGATTTTTTTTATAGGAAAAGATTTAAAAAATATTGTATAAGCTATAATCGGGTTGGCTCTAAACCCGACGATTAAAGGGTCAGGTTTTAAAAATAGAAATATTTGCACTAACCAAACTTTTCAGGTTTGCCCTTTTAAGGCCCCAATCTTTAAAGGGCTGACCCTGATTACCAACTCTACTGACGACTACGGGGCTTCTGTTTCATTCTCCAACAGCAATAATGATATAACTAGTGTTGGAAAAACCGGACCGACCCGGGCGGTTGGACTGTGAACCGCCCTCAAAGCTGGTCCCGGGTGAGTTATTAGCCCAGCTATGCAGTTAAGCTGGTGGAGAACCGGTTCAACCTGCCCAAACCCATCCGACCCGGTCAAAACCAGGATGTTGAGCCGGTTCTCCATTTTTATTTTATTTTTTGAAAAAATATGATTTTTTTTATTTTGTTATAATTCACTTAATTACCAACTTTCACTTTACTTAATTTGATAAACCAGGAAACTATAATATTTTAAATGCTATTATACTTGCATATGTTTAATATTTAATTATTATTGCTCTTATTATTTGTATTTTAGTCTGTGGATTGTAGAAAAATATTTACTTTCATGTGTGATCAACTAATATTTTATATTTTTTCCTTTATAGAAACATTAAAATATTTATGTTTGATGAATCATGCATACTTATTTACATTTACATTTTGATATTAGTGGTTATTTATGTTAATATCAATAAAATTTTATTATTTTAATATAATCGGTTTAACTCGATCCGATCATTGACCTTTAAACCAGTGCCTCATCTGATTCGATGTCCAATCCGATTTTTTCAACTTTGAATATAACTGTTTGAAACTTTGTGAGAAAGAAAGAAAAATAAAGACAAAGACTTGAGTCAACTTTATCAGAGTTGCTTTATTCTTTCTTTCCTAAAGAAAGCAGTCATCACGAAGACACTAGCAAGCTATCGAAGCTCGCCACGTAATGGAATTCTCAAGTGGAAGATGTACTCTGGTCACCTCCTTTGCTTTCCTCCCCCATCGCACTGATTAGTCATCATCCTAGGATAAATTATTAAAGTAGTAGCTTTAGTTCCCATGCTCCAGTCCTAGCATATTTTTTTAAAAAAAAAATTATTTGTTTCTCTTTTTTCATACCCATTTTCTACTAATTTTTTTGTTTGTTGTTCTTACTAATGATGTGTGTGTTTGGATACCTCGTTGGAGGGCCCTCCAACATGGATGCAAAAATCATAAGTCAATTTGGAAAAAAAAATTCTGTTTGGGTTGATTTATTTTGAAAATGATTTTTGATCCAAAATGACTTCTGTAACGCCAAAAGTCAGAAGCAAAAAAAAGTGGCTTTTGGTTTTTGACTTCTGACTTCACTTCTGGTGGGTTCGACGCCTTTTGTTATGTATTATTTAATAAAATAGTTAGGACAATTAGACTGTCAAACCTCTAAAATTCTCAAACAAGATAATTTTTTTTAATCTAAAATTTTCTTTTTATCTCCAAAAATTTACCATTACAATTTCTAACTACTTTCTCCCACAATATACCCCTTTGAGCTAAAAATATTATTTTTTTAAAATTATTTTCCTAAAAATAAGGGAGAAACTAAGCCTTTAATAAGAATATATGCAAATTATATATGTATTATTTAATGACAATAATGCCATTTTTAGTAATTTTTCATCTAAACGTGATTTTCAATATAATCATCCAAATATATTTCTAAAACTCAGATTAAAAAAAGTCACTTCTATCATCACAAATTCAAACATAAATCATTTCACACAAATGACTTTTATCCAATCTTACTTTTGAAAAAGTCATTATAAAAAAAAGTCACTTCTTAGAAGTTTAATCCAAACACACCCGATGTTTTTGGCAAAAGATTTCCTTACTAAAAGATTATGATACAGAGCGATAAGTAAAAAATATTGTAGAGTGTTAATTAAAAGAAATTTTAACATATTAAATGTTATTGGAAAAGTACTCCAAAATATTTTTGGTACAAAAAAAAAACAGTTGATATTTTGTCTTCTACTACATCTAATAAAAAACGGAATAATTTCATCACTGAATTTAGTGATGAAATTCTGTAATTAACACTACTATAAAACAGGGTTTTCACGTCACAAATTTTGGACTTTTCACGTCACATTTTGGTGTGACATAAATTGAAGTGACATGGAAAACTGGACTTTTAACGTCACACCAAAAAGTGACGTGAAAAGTCATCTTTTTCACGTCACAAATTACAAAAATTGTGACGTTGTTTGTCAAAAATTAGAGTAATTGATGAAGATGTGGCAGAGAAACCACATCACAATTTAAAAATTTGTGACGTGGTTTCTCCATAAACCACATCACACATTTGTAAATTGTGACGTGGTTAATGTGTTTTTTTAAAAAAAACGATGGTTAATTTAACTTCTTTTGGTTTCCCAATCTGTATTCATTGCAAATGTCACAGAAATAGATATAATGCAGATCAACAGTATACATTATTCACACAACATGTATACATAGCTATATTATAACTAAATCAAACTAAACATATATATATATACACACACAAAATTCCATGTTTACACAACAAAATATTTTTTGCAATGATCACTTTTTAACCAACAACAAATGAAAGAAAAAATTGAGCAATACGGTCACGAAGTGAATCAAGGTCTTTGTCTTCAAATGAGTTGTTTCCATCATAAAACTGCAACAATAATGGATGCTATGTTTAATGCAAAGTTAGATAAATAAATCATATATTTATGTACTGATTGTATCAAGCTATAGATAAGAATTTAATTTATACCTGTGTAAAGGATCCGGTACGATCACTCTCAATAATGTCACACATATACTTCATGACGTAATACCCACACTCCTTATTTGTCGGTTGCTGAGGGCACTTTATAAATCACAAGAAATAGTATAAATTAATAACAAAATAAATAATATCTCAATTGACTAACATTGAATGAATTTAAATTAAAGGTAGTTACTCTAGGTCTTTGTGTCACGATGGCATCATCCATTTGACCGGTTTCTGCTGCAAAATGCCATTGTTGAATGCCCCTAAAAATGGAACTAAAATTAGCACATATACATGAAAATAATTTATGTAGCCCAAAGTAAAAAGTCATTAGAAATACTTACTTAGATAAGAGGGTTTTATAATATGAGGTTATATTATATCTCAAGGGGTCAAACCAAACCAGACGATGTTGTATGGGGCAAACGACAGCTAATGACCAGTGTTTACTGAAAGACATTAAGAATATTATGTCCACACAGAAACATAACATTTGTAAATATGCAAATAATGAAAAGTTGGAAAAAGGTAATAATGACACTTACTCTTGAAGAATAGGCGCAAAATAGACAGATCCCCGATTCGCTGACATTTGATGTATGACATAAGCCCGCATCTCGTCCTCATACTCCAGCTTGGCCTTGTCGTTTTTAAAATCATCTCTCCTCGCCAAGGCCATTGGACTAAGGAATCTGTATTGTCCCCTGCCTAATTGGTTGCACAGCTGGTGGAAGTACCTATCGTAAAATAATTGAAATTATAAAAGGATAGATGTAAAAATATTGCACAGACATAAAAAGTAACAGTCATGTACAAAGTCGCTAATTCGAGCCAGGCGAGGTCAATTTCTTCCATCGTCAAAAACTCCACAATATCTCTGTCACCATCAAGTAGAAAATCATATGAACGATACGGACTGACTACTCCTAGAGGCATCTGAATGGTTGTGGAGAGCAAAGATGGCTGCATCTCCCGCAGGAGTTGGAGAGAAGGATATTCATCTGAAAAGAACTGCGGGCGATGAAAAAACCAATGTTATCTATTTTTACAAACTGTAATATATGAAACAAGGAGTCTAAAAAATTAAGTGTACATACCGCATCAATCGGCGCCTTTTGTGGAGTGTTGTGTACAAGTCGTCTAGGCCACAGGATGAATGTCCCGATCGCCTCGTATAGTTTAGTGACTTCATTATGGGGAATGGGTACATCTGTCCCCCCCTCATCATTTAGGATATTTGTAACAGACACCTTCACTTGGTCCTCCCCAATAAGCTTATTATGTATGAAGGAGGCGTTCGGGAACTGGCGAGCTTCTGCGACCGGGTGTAGGTGAGGGAAATCGAGATGGAGATAACACTCTACTCCAACTTCAGGGTCATTGTCTGGTGTGGGATTTGATTCATTCTCACAAATTGATCCTAACGGCACAGTCTGATTGCAGCTGTCTTTGCCGCTTGGACCGCCGGTAGCAGGGGACTCCACAGGAGATGTGAATATACAGAGTGAGCCTAATTGATAAACCCACAATTCGGTAATTAACATATATAGGAGATGGTCAAACCTGTTGTCTTTGTTGAGAAGAATTTGATGACAGTCCAAGCTGCATGGTAGACGCTCTGACCTGTGCCTCAATCTGCGCTCGGATCTGCTCCCCCATATAACCGGAAAGAGCTTCCTGGACCTTCGCGGCCACCTGCCCATCGAACTGTGCTGCAATCTGCTGCTGGGACAAAGCAACCCGCTCCTCCAACTGGACCTCCATCTCTGCCCGAGCCTTAGCCAATATTTCCTCAGTAGAATATGTGCGGGTGGATCAGGATTTACGGCCGAAATACTTGGTAAACCCTACAGTCCTGGACTCCCCTAGTACCCGACCGGGGCGATCGGGCTTCCCAATTGCCGTGGCCAGGATGTCCATCCTCCTAGAAGGTGTGAAGGACCCTTGGGTGGTCTGCTGCTCAAGTTCTTCCTGCAATGACCGAAAAAATCTTAAGTTGTAATGTGCTATAAAACCACAAGTTAAAGGAATAAACAACCAAGCAAAATACTTACAATCCTCTTTGCAACTGCTTCAACCTCCAGATTAACAAATTTTCCTTCTTTAGACTTCCTTCCCTCAGCCCATTTCGTATGACGTGAGATAGGCGGCGGAGGCTGTAGAACAGCTGTAGGATCGGTTCGTGCCACTTCCTCAATTTCTGCAATTTGTTTTTCAATCAACTTTTTCTCGACCCACTTGTAACTCCCCCAAGACATTGTGTGCTTGTAAATATTCTTTTCTTGTCACTCCTTTTGTTTTTGGCTATTCTCCTATGAAAATAAAACTAAGTTAGTTAATTAATATAATGTGCTCAAAATTCAGTTTTGAAGCAAAGTAAAAGAACTATTTATAACCTATACACACCTGGAACTTTTGGTCTAGCCGTTTCTTAACAAAGGTCTTCCAAGTCTCCGGGTCAATAGAGGGATAGGTCTGACAGGGATCTTGACCCATCTTGTCCCCCCGGATGTAGTCTCTGGTTAGGTTATTCTTAAAACCCTTCCACATTTTGCGCGATTCATTCAACCAAAAATCCTTGAACGATTGGGTGTTTGGGATGTCGAAGTTTTACTGCAAAGAAAAATAAGAATAAAAGACACATCAGTTGAGTTAACTAAAAAACCAAATACATGCATATTAGGAACAAACAGATAAATAATGATAAAACATACCAAGATATCTGACCAACATTGATTCTTAATGTCTTTATGGACTTCCCTCCAATCGTCAACCAAGATGCTTACTCGGTTCCTTGCCACAAAATCGACGTAGCTCACGAAATTCGCGCCAATCTCTCCAATAGGATTCATGTCCTCGTCAAATTCCACACGGATAGGCTGAACATTTGTCCCGTGACGGACAATAATGTCTTTGAGCTTCGTCGGGCCTCTTCCCTATTTTCGAGGGGGATTGTTTTGTTGTTGATTGTTAGAATCATCCGCCATGATGTACCTTTTAACAAATCAAAGATGTGATGAGTCATTACAAGGCAACAACTTTCACAAAACCAAAACAAAAACAATAATACTTAATACATTATAATTCAAAAAGATTCTCACTTTAGGTGTTATCCCATATCCCCTCACAATGATCATTTCTAGAGGCAAATTGGTCGTCATCATCTATCAATTCCGATTCGCTTGGTTCAAGCGGAATTGCGCACAAAGGTGGTATCTCATCAAGATCTAAAGTGGGAGCACGATCCTTTTGCTTTTTACTTTGCAAGACTATGGACAATTGCTTATTTGCGGGATCCGTTACATAGAACACTTGTTTTGCGTGACTTGTTAAAATAAAGGGCTCATCTCTGTACCCAACCTTGTGAAGATCAATTGAGATCATACCAGTGTGGGGTTCAATCACAACTGCGCTATTGTTAACCCACTTGCATTTGAAGATTGGAACCTTGAACTTGGTGTAACTAACTTCCCAAATTTCTTCAATTACCCCATAATATGCCATGGAAGCCAATCTTGGGTTTTTATCTTTCGAACTGGAGAAGTGCATCGCTTTGGCTACCACCATCACGCCACTGTTTTGCATGGTGCTGTTGTTGTCCTGAGCCTTAGTGTAGAAAGAATAACCATTTATGTCAAAAGAGCCCCACGTAACAACCTCAAAACGCGGCCCTCCGGCTAACCATCTTATTGTATCCAGTCCACCGGTCTCCTTTTCAACATTCTCCTTGAACCACCCAATGAATGTCCTATTATGCTCGTTAGAAATCTGCATGTCACTCTTTTTCGGGTTCTTTTCTTTCAGGATCCTCTTATGCTCGTCCAAATAAGGCTGCACTTCTTCCATATTATTCAAGATGTATAGGTGTGCTTGTAACACCTCTTCACGGCACATAGTCTTTACTTTGACGCCCCGTACCCCCTTACCGATCCCATCTTCATGTCGTGGGTTTTCCTCAACCCCTTTTAGATACGATTTGCAAAATTCCATTGCCTCCTCAACTAAGTATCTTTCAACAATTGATGCCTCAAGTCGGTGTGGGTTTTGGAATACCCTTTTAAGACTTTCATGAATTGCTCAAAAGGGTACATCCACCTTAGATAAACAGGGCCACAGAGCCTTATCTCCCTTACCAAATGAACAATCAAGTGCACCATAATATCGAAAAGGCTGAGCAAAGTGCATCTCTAATTGGCACAATATAATGTAACCCTCATTTTCCAAATCGTCTAGCTTTTCAGTGTCGATGACTTTGCTGCATATCGCATTGAAAAGCATACACAGTCTTGCTATAGTCTTCCTGACATCATCTTGCATAATGCCTCTTATAACAATTGGTAAGAATTGTTGCATCAATACATGGTAATCATGTGACTTCATTCCCACCAACTTCAAATCATTCATAGACACAAGTCTGTTAACATTAGAAGAATAACCCTTTGGAACCTTGATCCCACTCAAACACTCACACAGACTTTTTTTCTCCTGTTTCGAAAGTGTATGAGCAGCAGGTTCCATATAAGCCCTCTTGCCATTTTCACTGACTATAGGATGCAACCGGGGTCTTATGCCCATTTCAACCAAGTCTAATCGAGCATTGAGTCTGTCCTTTGTCTTCCCCGCCATGTGCAACAATGACCCAACAAGACTATCACCAACATTTTTCTCCACATGCATTACATCAATACTGTGCCTCACATCGATATATCGCCAATAAGGTAGATCAAAGAAGATTGACCTTTTCTTCCAAATGATCTTTTCAGAACCGGTCTTTGGCTTCTGTTTCTTACCGAATACCATACTGACATTCTCAACACGACGGTAAACTTCCTCCCCGGTTAAGGGGGTAGGAGCAGATCGGTACTCAGATGAGCCATTAAAACACTTCTTTAGTCTACGGTAAGGATGGAACCGATCAAGAAACCTCCTATGACCGAGGTAGACAGTTTTCTTCCATGTTTGAGATGGTGGCAGTGTGTGTCAGACTCACATATAGGACATGCCATATAACCCTTCACACTGTAACCAGAAAGATTGTCATATGCAGGGAAGTCATTTATTGTGGTAAACAACATAGCTCGCTTTCTTTACCATCAAACAGTTTTTCTTCCGTGTTTGAGATGGTGGCAGTGTGTGTCTCTTGCCTGTACGCATCAAACACATCTACGCCTTCCTCCCACAACATCTTCAAGTCCTCAATCAAAGGTGCCAAGTAGACATCGATATCGTTACCAGGCTGTTTCGGACCCGAAATCATCATTGACATCATCACATACCTGCGCTTCGTGCACAACCAAGGAGGCAGGTTGTAAATGACCAGCAAAACAGGCCAAGCACTATGTGTGTTACTGAGACTCCCGAAAGGGTTGAAACCATCCGTACACAGTCCGAGACGAAGGTTCCTCGGCTCACCACCAAATTCAGGAAACATGGAATCTATCTTCTTCCATTGAGGAGAATCAGCAGGGTGCCGCAGATATCTTCCATCGGAGATCTTCTCGTCACAATGCCACCTCAGTTTCTTTGCTTCTGCCTTATTTGTAAACAAGTGTTTAAACCGTGGCACAATTGGAAGGTACCACATTACCTTCAAAGGTACCCCTTTCTTTGATCCATCATCATCACCAACGGCATCCTTCCTCGCCTTGTACCTCGAAGTATTACATTTTGGACACTCTTTTAGGACTTCATACTCTTTCCTGTATAACACGCAATCATTGGGGCAAGCGTGTATCTTCTTATACTCCATGCCCATATTTCTTAGAACTTTTTTAGCCTCTTCGGAAGCACATTGCCTGCCGGGAACATATCACTCAAAGCTTCAAGCATCTGCGAGAAACCCGAGTCTGCCCACCCATTTTCTGTCTTTATTTTCAACAATTTCAGGATGCCACTCAACCGAGTATACTTAGTACACCCCGGAAACAACGGTGTCTCTGCATCACTACGCAACTTGTCAAACTCTTGTACCACAGAAAATGACTCCGCCCCAATGTCATTGATTATGTCGTCCATTCCATCATCACAAACATCATCCACCGCTGCTTCTACATTTTGTGACTGGCATGCATGTACGGTACTTCCCAATTCCCCATGCCAAAGCCACTTCATATAACGAAGATTGATCCCATCACAAAGAAGGTGATCCCTTATATCATCAACGCTCTTACGATAAGCATTTGCACAATTCACACAAGGGCAAAGATACATGCCATTCTTACTAGGCACGTTTCTCTTGGCAAATTCAATAAATTCTTCCACACCCATCTGATACTCTCTAGTGGTTCTCAATGTATGCATCCAACTACGATCCATTCTATTAAACCTATGCCATTTCGAACAAGCTAGTCAAGTTTATCTCACTACATTATGAAGAAATTGGCATGCTATGCACTTAACTTCACTTCATACAATCCAATTTCAGTCCAGTAAATACAAAATAATACCATTATTAATTCAACACCATTCAGAGATTACAAAACCTATAATTTCACCTTTTTTCAGTGCAAACAAAAATCAGCAAAGTGGCAGCCACATATCATCACCAAAAAGATGATTTATGGAACAAATTTTCAGCGAAAATTCAGCTCAATACAGTAGCAATTTAAATTGATTTATAGCAGCAAAACCAGCATGTAGAACACACAAAATGAGCAGCAAATCATCATTTCGCAGAACATAAAATTGCACCAAAGAAACAAGCAATAATGCAGCAAAATTCACGACAATTTCAACAGCAAAAAGATCAATTTGACAAACAAATCTGCAGCAATTTGAGCACAACCAATAGCAAACCAATTTAGAAGACTTACAAAACAGTTTGGCAAGTATGCAAGATTTGCAGCAACTTCAAGGTAACAGCAGCAATACCCCTTTTTTTCCCCTTTTCCACATTTAAACATTCAAATCTAATTCAGTTCATCGATTAAACATTCTATGGCAGCATTTACGATTTGCAATTGATAAAAAAAACAAAGAAGATCAGAGCATACCACAGGCACAAAAATACCCTCGAATCGCACGATTGAAGTTGCTGAACCCAATAAGAAAACAGAGCTGAAAAAGAAAGTATGAGAGACCAAATGTGATTTAACTCTTCAATGGAACAAAGCTTATTTGAACCTTTGCAAGACAAACTTATTTTGAACCTTTTAAAACACCAAACATAAATAAAGCTTTCATTTCCTCTTAAACCAACCTTTCTTTTTATTTAACAACATAAACTTAGTTTTCACATATATAGAAATCATTCACTTCAATTAACATCTAAGTATATCAATATGTACTTAATTCCTATACCTTTCAGCAATCATCAAACAATCAATTCCATATTCTTAATCCTTTAATTAGCTCAAAATAATAAAATTCCAGACTTAATTAACATTAACAACGTCAATCTTTGCTAACTCTTTTAAACACTCCTTATAAAACAAAAAATTCCACCTTACTTCCTACAGTTTCTAATGCCTTCAATATTTCCAACAATACCAAGGCAGGGCCGAACATAAGCCAGAGAATATGAAGAATATTAACAATTTTAAAGCGAGAATATGAAGGGAAATAAGCCAGAGAGAAAATTCAATATTGTTTTATTCCTAGTAGCATAAGATAGGGAACATTAAGCATATAGCTGGGCCGAACAGACTAAAGGCTTACAAAGGCAGTATTTCAGAACATTTTCAACCTCAAAGCCCTAAGAAATTTACTTTCAGCTCAAAATAACTTATTTATGCAGAAAAGAAAACCAATTCTAGAAGAACCCCATTCAACAAAATATTCTAGAACAAATTAGGGCTGACAGAGAAAAACAGCACTTAGGTGTGCCAACATCATCTTCATTGCTGCTGTTTTTTTTTCATTTATTATTTTCTTATGCAAAGCCTAATAATAATTGTCAAACAAATTAACTTATCCAGAGAAATAGACGACGCAGCACCACAACAATATTCCAGAAATCCAAAAACTCAACTACATTCAACACCACAACTAATTTTCTTCCTCATAAATTTCATTATTTTATTTTCAATTGCATATATATTGGTAAAAAAAATGATTTCAGAAACCTGGTGGGAAAAAATTAAGCACGATGACATAATGACAAAGAAACAAAAAAAAGTTGTAAAAAAAACGAAAAAAGAACTCACAGGGTAGGGAGCTGAGGGTTGGGAGAAGGGGGGAGCTGGCGGCGGCAGAGGGAGCTGGCGGCGGAGCTGGAAAAACGAAACGGAGCTGAGGGAGGAGGATCTGAAAAAACGGAGCTGAAGGTGGGGGGAGGGGGAGCTGGGGGCGGGGGAAAACAAGCCTTTTTTGAGCTAGAAAGGTGGGGGGAGGGGGAGCTGGGGGCGGAGGAAAACGGAGCTAAGAGATTTTGATTTTGGGGGAGCTGAAGGCAGGGGCGGGGGAGGGAAGAAAACGCGCGCTTTTTTTTTTAATTATAGTGACCTTTTCAACGTCACACATTATATTTTGTGTGACGTTGAAAATCCTATTTTCTTTTTTTTTTAAAAATGCAGTTTCAACGTCACACAATATTTTCTGTGTGACGTTGAAACTCTAATATTTTTTTTTAAAAAAAATAGATTTTCAACGTCACATATTATATTTTCTGTGACGTTGAAAATCTAATATTCCAACTTTTTTCTTTTTTTTAAAAAAAATAGAGTTTCAACGTCACACAATATTTTCTGTGTGACATTGAAACTCAAATATTCCTACGTTATTTTTTAAAAAAAAAATAGAGTTTCAACGTCACATATTCTGTTCTGTGTGACGTTGAAACTCCAAAATTCCAACGAATATTTTTTTTAAAAAAAAATTACTTTCAACGTCACACTATATTTTCTGTGTGACGTTGAAACTGGAGAATGTTTTTTTCCTTTTTTAATATAGTTTCAACGTCACATAGTATGTTTTGTGTGACGTTGATACTCTATTATTAAAACGAATAGTTTTTTTTTTATTTTTCAAATGGAGTTTCAACGTCACACATAAATTATGTGTGACGTTGAACCTTTCAACGTCACATATTAAATTATATGTGACGTTGTTTCCCTTCAGTTTCTAACTTATTTATAAAAATGCCACCGCGTTTTTTTTCAACGTCAGATTTTTAATTATCAGACATAAATTAGTGACATAGAAAGGGTATTTTGTAGTAGTGTAATTATGAGAATATGTTTTTGGAATAAAATTGTTACTAAATTCTACTGCCAATCCAATAATATTTTTGTTAACATGTAAAGCCTTGGGTGAAGAAGAGGTAGCGGCCTAACCATGATAAGTGTGAAGGAGTGAAATTGGTTCATTTTTTTTTTTCAGAGACGACGTGATTTGATACACTTGTAATTTTACTTGATTAGTAGTTTCCCTTCAAATCAACTAAGGGCTTGTTTGGCTGGACTTATTCCTGCCAAATAAGTCATTATTTTCATAATAAGGACTTATTTTCAGAAAAGTTGTTTTTAATATGTTTGTCTGGACTTATAAAAATAAGTAACTTATAACTTATAAGTTAAAATAAGTATAAGTTCTTTTTTTCAACTTATGACTTATGACTTATAAGTCACTTACGGAGGTGAACCCCACAATTCTGACTTATTTTACACATCCATTCACAACTAACCCAAACTTAAATCACTTTTCCAAAAGTCCATCCAAACATACATTTCATTACACAATATGACTTATGAATTATAAGTCACTTCTAAGTTATATTTTTAACAGCTAATCCAAATATAAATCTCATTACAAAATCTGACTTATTTTCAGTTCGACTTATTTTCAGTTTGACTTATATAAGTCACTTTTCTAAAAATCTATCCAAACACGTCGAATTCAAAAAAGTTCAATATGCATGTTGGGGCTTCTAAGTTTAATTACAACTGTTTGTTAACAACTAATCTATAAGATGTTTACGAGAATTTTTAAATGCACCCACCTAGAAACTTCTGGACTATTAGGAAGTTTGGCGTCAGATTCGTCCGTACACATGACGTCACATCCCATACCCTTCACCCGACAGTTAAGGACACAATCTCATCCACGCATGTCTCTCCACCGTTGGATTAGAACAAATCCATAATCATCAAGCTAATCCTATTTAAAGTGGGATTTGTACTATTGCTTTTTGACACTTTAAAAAAGTTAAAAAGTAAAAACAAAATATTGTTATTATATAATTGCACATAGTGAGGTACAGACTCCTTTCTATCCATTGGACACGTGTATGGCTGATTTGAAGTCACTTTAACCACGCTCATAAGCTGTCCATTGTATGAGCACATTAATTAATATATATTAAAGGGAAAAGGTGAGAGCAGTGTCTTGTATGCTTGACCTAATATTTCGGCATTGTCTCCTTTTTCTATCTATAACAATACAGGGAAGAGACTAAGAAGTAGCCATAGAATTTATCTTGAGTGAAAAACAGCCGTCTGAGAACCCTAAAAAACCATGTGTTGGTCTGACAGTGGAAAGAATTCGCTGGAGAGTACTAAAAAACTGATTCCGTTAGGCACCGAGAACATGAATTTGCCTGGGAGAGATGAGAATTGTAATGAGAGCGGTAAAAGTATGAATGTCATATCTGTGATGAGCACAGAGAATTTGCATGAGAGCTGTAAGGATATGAGTTTGATTGGGAAGAGTAAGATCGAAGAAGAACTAAGAGCCAAAGGAATAAGTGATGAGCACATAGATTTACTCATGAAAGGAAGTGGAGCTCTTGTTCTTGCTCCTGCTTCTGATGATAACTGTTGCAACACGGCAAAGGACAATCTTGAGAAGGGTAAGAATGTGGCTGAAGAGGAGATAAAAACCGAAGGAATAAGTGATGAGACTTTGGATTTTCTAATCAAAGCTGGTGCAGTTGTTCTTCTTGCTGGCTGCTTTGGTGGAATTGGAGGTGCCTGTGTATACGTACTGAAATTTGCTGCTTTTGATGAGGATTGTCGTGAGATGGCTAAAAGTAGGTGTGAGAAGGCAAAGAGTTGGATTGAGATGGCTGAAAATGGGTTTGAGAAGAGTAAGAGTTGGGCTGAAGAAAAGATAAGAGCGGCTGGAATAAGTGATGAGCGTAGGGATTTACTTCTGAAATGTGGTGGGACCCTTCTTGGTGCTGCTGCTGCTGCTGGTTGTTTTAGTAAACTTGGTGGAGCTTGTAGAAACATATTCAGAGGTGGTTCTTCCAATGATGATGAAAAACTGATGAAAGCACCTGGACGACCCGGCGAGTACATAAAAAGAGCTGTGTTTGAGGCAAACCCTAAAGCTTACTTCCGTGACTTGCGAGGCAAACTTCCGTGACAGATTGAACTAAAGCGTATCAAGATCTGTGATGATCATATATATATATATGTGTGTATTACTGTACTTTTTATTTTGGTATTTCTATTCTTGTTCTGGTCCTTCCTGTGTTGATCCTGTTTCGACGTTCCGTTATGGTTTGATCTTGTGATTTTCCTTTGTGTTGGTTTGTTGCTAAGATCATGTACTGCTTGATTCGCTTGTAATGGACTTTTCTTTAATGTCAATATATGTTGCTGGTTTGCTGCTGAATCTCTCCAAATTTCCTCGTATGAGGCTATGAGCATCCAAGAGGACATTCCCAAATACTGTACACTCTCTTCATCAAACTTCAAATAATTAATTTATGTTTATCAAATAAACTATTAAAGACAATAATCATGGTAGAAATATAATTTGATTTCCAATTATACCCTTATTAATAAATATAAAAAAGAATATATGGGGACAGAAAATGAAGAGGATATAGCAAATAAGATTATGAAAATTAATTAGAGGTCCCCATGAAAAAAAAACATAATTAAGATGAGGTCTTACGGAATTGTAAATAACAACTTTTTACATAACGATAATAACTTGTGATCAGGTAATTACAACTCCATAGGACCCCATCTTAATTATACTTATTATGTGAGACCTTTAATTAATTAATTTTCCCAATAAGAAATAGTAAATGTGGAAATGAATATATGGGGGAAAAGCCGAAAAGATAAACAATGGTAATATTGGAAAAATTTTATCTACAGTATAGAGAGAAAACTAAAATAAAGCTTATAATTTGGGATATACACATTCGCCAATTTAAAGCTTTTAATAAGGGATAGAGGGATTACTATAACATCCCAAATTTTAGAAAATAGGAAATAGGGAATCATTTAAGGTTTTAAGGAATGTAATTAAAATATTAAAAAAAAGGCATTGACAATAAATTTATGATATTTAGGCAATTTTAATAATTTTAAGGCTTATTTTCTCTAAGAAACAAAGAGAAGTAATTAGAAGATAAAATTTAATTTGGAAAAAAAATAAATAAAAAATAATAAGGATTTAGTTGAAGACTCAGAAAGGTATTTATAAATTAAAAAGCCTTATAAATAAAGTTACGAGGTCATGTGTATTTTTAATAATTTTTAAGGTTTATTTTCTTTATTAGTTAAGAAAAGTAGTTGGGAGATAAATTTTAAATAAGGGAATATTTAGAATCTTGAGGTATTGTTTAGCATTTAAGAAGTCTTATAAATAAATTTGGAAATTAGATTATATCTAAAGAAATTATTTTGGGACAAATTCATGTTTATTTATAGATGGAATTGGTAAATAAAATTACCATCTAAGGGCAGAATAGGAAAAGGGAAATGAAAAATACAATATCTGCCCCTAGTTAAAAATATCTTTAATTATGAAAAGAATGGCAAAATAGTAAAACACCTATTAAAAATATCAGTCTTCCACCCTTTAATATATATGTCACACGTGTTCCTTCTTATTCCTCCTATTCATTTCCATTCCTCTTCCCTCTCACCCAAAACACTCTCTCTCGCTCTCATCCCTCTGTTCTTCGTCTCCCGACGTCGGGCGACGGCAAACGGTGGCGAAACGCGGCGGATGTTCAAGGGGGAGCTTAGGATAGCTTTGAGTAAGTTATTTCCTTCGATTTTCTCTCTTTCCTTGTCTGATTTTGAGCGAGTCTGGAGGGGAATCAATTCGGATTTTGGGGGTTTTAGAAGCTATAAATCGGTGAAATCGAAGCTTAGGTTTCAATTAATCACTTATGGAAACGAATTTGAGTCAAGAAGGAGTATTCATAAGGTTTTCCCCAAATTTCTCTCTTCGATTACTGTTCATCCGAGACGGATTTGAGGATTTCTGGGTGTTTCAATGGATTAAAGCTTGATTAAACATTAATAGGAGGAAGTTTAAGCATATTTGCTGCTTTGTAGGTTGATTGTTGAAGCTTAAGACTTTCTTTGGATTTTTCTCTTCTTCCTCATCTGTTCAGCATCTCTGTCAGCGAAGGGAAAAGAAAAATTAATGAATGATGATTATGGTTGTTTGATGATTGTTAATTCTTTCTTCTTTGCTGCTCTGTTCGTCGAACTCTTGTTCTTGTTTCTCCCCTGCTCTGTTCGGCAATTAACAAGAGAAGGGAGAGGAAGTTTAATTGACCTAAGATTGAATTAGAGCTTCATTCTGGGTGATCAAATACCATGATGATGTTTGGTTTCATGTTATTTGAGTAATTTAATTCCAATTCTCTTCTTGTTCTTTCCCTATTCATTCGAATTTATTCCCATGTGCCGCTGATTTCTTTGTTCATTGAGGGATGTGTGTTTTGTGATTGTGTTGCTTGTTTCTGGTTGTTTTCTTCGGCTGTGAACAGAGGAAAAGAGGAAGAACATTGGTTAACATTGAGTTTGAAATTGAAGCTTTACTCTATGTGATTGAATACTAGAATGATAATGAAAAAAAAATTCTGGCTTCTTACCCATGTGTGTGCGTTTGGGCTACAGGATTAAAGGAGAGGGACTAATGTTAAGTGAGGTCGATTAGTTAAGGGTATTTAGGTGGTGTATGTTTGGATTTATTGAATTTGGGATTCTAAAGGTTGGTGGAATGATTAATTTCAAGGGATTAAATGCTTTCAATTTAGTGTGTGCAAAGTCGAGTACCCAAACTAAATAGGAAGGAAATTAATATGATGGTGAAAATAATAAATAAATTGATATATTGGTCTGAGATTGAAGTTGGGTGTTTATATTTGGTCAATTGAGTTTTCAATGGTTGCTTTAAAATAATGAGTTAAAATTAGGAAGGAATACAAAAGCTAAGTTTCTGGTATAGTAAATAAGGATTCACTAGCTTGTTACAAGGATTCCACTATCTAGTCTGTATTGTTGGAGTTTGTTTTCACGATATGTGGGATTATCTAGATTTTATTTGCTTTCCTTAAAGGTATTCAAATTCTGTAAATAGGCTGGCCATTAAACAAAAAAAAAAAAGATATGGCGTTGGCATATAAAAGAATTACTTTGATTCATTTAGAGATTCTCCTTTTGTTGACTATTGAGGTAAATGGCTGAAGTCATGTTTAAAGATAGAAAAGTGAATTGATTGGAGATACTGTTTGGAGGTCTTGGATGTAGTATGATTATATTCACAAGGATTAAGTATTGTATGGATATTTCAATTACAAGGTTGGGCTTTGTTAAAATACTTGATTTCAAGTTAAAGATGTTTAAGAGAGTAAAGTTTCAATTTCAGGTTTTTGTTTGAGGTATTTAACAAAATTGAAATTTGAATTCTTAAGGAAGATTGGTTTAAAAGTGATTATGGAGTGGTTTAGTTAGTTAATTAGGGAGTTTTCAAGGTGGAGACCATGTATGTTGGTTGGAGGTTCGTTCTTGAGTTTCTCAAGTAAAATGTTAGTGATTCATAATAAATATACTTATTCCTAATGTCTCTACAGATTCTATGCAAGAAGTTTAGTTCAACAATAGTACTTAGAGAACTAAATTGAGTTATTGTTTTGTAATAGTCTTAAGTATTGATTGACTAATCTTGAAAGAGTAAGGTTAGATTTTGGTGAAGCAAAAGCTTAAGGAATGATAGGGTAAAAGCATAGATTTAAATGGTTATGGGATGCAGAGGTGTGATTACAATATTTGAGGGTTAAACGATGATTAGAAGCCTTAAGAGAGGGATGTTTATTATTTTACAAAATTTTATCAAGGGGAGTATGCTTGGTGTCTGGTGATTTAATAACAGGGAGTCATTGATTTGCTATAACTGAAATAGAAGAATGTATTTTAATCAAAGTTTGAATTTAGCCTCTATGAATAGTTGAATGGGGATAAATTAGTTAGATTCTGATGATTCGTATTGGTGATGGGAATTAGTAGTTTGGAAGGTGAATTTGTTAACTTGAGACTATGAGTTTTGTGGGTGTTCATGCTCTGTGAAGGATGATTGCTTCCTTGATTTGGTTCAATGTAGATATGGGAGTGATTTTGGAAATGACTAAAGAAGGTAGAAGATGAGTTAGATAGGAGTAAAGGTTATTTCAGATCCTTGTGAAGAATAAGAATTAATTTTTGATATATGGATTAGTTTAATGTATTAGGCGTGATATCATTTCTAAAACTGGAATTAGAGTTGCGATTTTAGGAGACTATTAGAAATAACAACTAAGAATTTAGTATTAATTATTATACCTTGTTTGAGGATCTTAAAATTTAGACATAGGCTGTTAAGTTAGAAGTTATAAGTTCCTAGAAGTTTAAATGTATCTCTGCATCTGGTTCCATGTCTAATTACTTTGTATTTTTTAGGGTAGAAAGTAATGATAGAATTAGAAATTAAATTTAACTATGGTTTAATTGTTGGACTAAATTTAATAAATTAAAACCTCTATTTTCTATTTCTATTTTCTTAAACAACATTTTCAGTGACAACAGTGAATTAGTTGTAAGCCGTGATCCTCATAATATTAGAGTTATACTATACAAGAATAAGGATTTAATATGGTAAAAGATGGTAATGTTTAATAGATTAATTATGATTAAGTCATTGTGATTTTATATTTAATTTTGGAAAAGATGATAATGAAAATTAGAATGATTAATTGAAATGAACTATCTTAAGTGACAGTTTCATTTTAAAAAGGGTAAAATAGTCAAAGTAAAACCTACTAATATGAGACATAAGAAAGGGGGTAGTATTAAGGACTCGAGAGAGACGCTAGATAATTATATAGGGATCTAAGTACTAATTTATTGTGTATTACATGTACTTAGGTCTTGATAATAGCATAAGTTGAGAAGACCAGTGAAAAGAAAAAGGAGCAGATAAGGACTAAGCCTGGATTTCAGGTAGCAGTTTATTTCAGTAACAATTAAATTGCATGTATTATTTTATAAAATCTGTTGCAAGTTTATATTATGCATGAAGGTGGAATACCTTGTTAATTCCTGCATAGTAATTTATGGAGTACTCCAGGCATAGGTGGGTCGCACCCCCTTTGCCAGTTAAGTTATGTTATAACGGGATAGTTATAACGAGAAATCCTGCAGGTGAGGCCTCCACTAGTTTAACGAATATATTGTTAATAGTGGTTGGTAGAGCATTGAGCGCAGGAAGTACGTGTAATTGTGATATTTATTTAGTTTTATGAAATTAATTCATAGCAATGCTAGCATGATAAAGTATGTTAATGAAAGAAACTGCTATTGGGATTTCCAATCTCACCCGCTTCCCCAAACATTTTTCAGTTTAGCAGGTTGAAAGAAGCTAGCTGGAGAAGAAGAGTAGACGAAGAAATTAGGACTTTAATTTGGAAAGCAAGAGGCAGTAAATATTTTAATAAGGTTATTTGTATATGTTGTAAAATTAAATTATTAAATTAATAGTAGAAAGTATAGAAAATAGAATTGTATAAATTTATTTAGAGATTTAAATTTTCTAAGTATTATGAATTATGAATAGACTCCCTTAAGAGAGTTAGTGTACTCTTAATTGTTTTATTAACCACTTTATTTTATAAAGAGTTTTAAGTTATTTCAATTTGTCTGAAAAGCCCATTCCAACCAACAGAGAGTTGGTCTAATGTTTTAAAAGAAAAGTTTTAAATTTTTACGTATTTTTGGGCTTCTGACATTAAAAAGTGGTTATAATTCAATTAAAATGTTATAGTATGATAGGAAAATTCCAAGCGTTACAATTACAATATGATGCATGTAATAACCTATCAATATTACATTTATTCTGACTTGCAATTAATAGATAGATCATTAATAGTGCATTGGATCATCCCATTTGAATGAATTTATAGGGAACCAATTTCCCTACTCATCAACAATATAAGTATGAAGAGTTAGGAGTATCTAGACCTCGTCTGGATAAGAAGAATTAGGTGTATTTAGACTGTTTAAACCTCATCTGGATGGTCTAGATTTGATTCTATTAAAAATATTTTAATAGACGCACAATCTAAAATCAAATTTAAACCATCCAATCGAGATCTGGATAGTTTAGATACACATAGATCTCATTACTTATCTTTTTTATGAGTAAGAAAATTGGTTCCGTATTGTGATTCTATCTTATGGAGCACTTGGTTTTTATTTACAATCAAAAGGTAAATGGGTATTTCCAATTTTCCTTCCACTAATTGAAAATTGGTTCCAACCAAAATAGGTGGGGTGCCAAATTCCTTTATCCCATGATGATACGGTTGGGATTTTTATCATAATACTATAAACAGTAAAATAATTTACCAAAATGCTACACAAAAAAAATATTCCCCCATATACTACACCTGAAGTCGTTCTTCAGGCGAACGACTTCTGAATAATGAAGAAGTTGTTCACTCGAAGAATAACTTCTTCATTATTCAGACGTCGTTCACCTGAAAAACGACTTCCATTTTTCTGTCTTCGTGCCCCTACCGTTCACGCCATTTCTTACCTCATACAACCAAACCTCCTAATTATTGACCTCAAAAATAAAAGCCTTTCTACTGCAAATAATTTAATTAAAATTAAGAACATAAATTAATTAATAGAACAGAGAATTTCTTTTAAACCACCTTAATCATCTTTTATAATTTTCTCCCTTTTTTACTTGATTATTGTTAAGGTAGTATTATGGAAGTAATTTAGGTAAACATTGAAAAAAATTAACATCACATATTTTTAAGACTAAGATTAACTTTCTTATAAAGTTTTGTATTAAAAGGATAGGATAGTAATGTTAGAATCTTAAGTTTTTGATGAAGATTGACCCTGAGAAAACATAAGTGAAAGATACCTCTAAATTAATCATATAAAATCTGCCAGGTAACAGATCACCATTGCGAGAATAAAGATTCATCTCTAATGAAAAATGACAACTTAGCAAACCAATAATAAATGAGTATCTCTATCACTAAGAGAATCTAAATAGCTAATAGACAAGAGCCATAGCGAGTGAAGACTTAGAAATAACAAAGTCATTATCTATCGCTAAGTCATCCTCTATCAAGAATCCATCGCTAGAAGCTCATTGATAACAACAAGGGGCTTCAGATAATAAACATTCAGATAGCCAGCGCCTAAGAGGAAGAAATATCCAAGTGATAACATAGCTGCTAGCGATAACACCCTCAGCTGTCGATGATAGGATACCATGAAACAATCTTGAATAACCATCTATATCCTTAAAGCTAATGAACAAGCAAAGAACTAGTGATAATAAGATTAGCTATCGATAGAAGATTACTTGTAACAATTGATTTAGAAGAATATGCTAGCGATAATGTTTATGTCTATCGATAAAGAATACCTTGTAAAAATTCTTAGCTGTTATAAACACTATCTATCACATTGAGTTAATAGATCATACTTGCGATAACATCCTCTATGCATTATATGATTAATTGCTCAGCTAACAGCTTAAGTGCAGAACACACTCTATGAGATTAGCGATAGCAGATCAAGGTAGCGCTAGTGGAAAAGCTGCCAGAAAGTACAATTGTTGCAGATGTTCAGAACGCGCAGTCTAGCCTACCCTATGCATGAACAGTAAATCTCCAACGGCTAGAAGCTCCCAACGACTATCTTCTAACGGTCATATGAAGACTATTAAGAAAGCAATCTGTGGAGATATAAATAGAAGAAGATTAACTCCTAAAAGAGTAAGAGCGATCAACGAACGAATATATCGAGCAATGAACAGAACTTTATACATAATTGCAAATTCCTCAGATTATGAGAGTTAGAAAAGAAGAGCTAGAGAAATACATTGTTCAGATCCTTAAGCTCTAGTTGTATTTCTTCTTACATTACTCTGTAATTAAGTGTTTATCACAATCTGTTCATTGAGTGAACCCTATTATTAAAATCCTCTTCTGTTTGAGGTAGTTCCTTAGCTTGGTGCTTTGTGAACTGGGTGGTAACCTTACAGGTAGTAAGGGGGAGTGTTTAGAAGTTTCTAAAACTCTGTAAAGGTTGGCAGGTGAACCTGTGTTTGTAAAACCTGTGATAGGCTTCTCTTGTGCCACGATTAAACAAGAAGGTAGTGGAAATCTCGGTGGAGCCTGAGGACTGGATGTAGGTCTGGGTTGACCGAACCAGGATAAATTTTGTATGCCTTATCTCTCCCCTTAACTCCTTCAGTTTTTCATATACATTATATATCTCTTTATGTGTTTACCAAGTTTTGAATTAATCTGTAATAATTCGAAAAATGTTTAAATTTTATTCTGTCACCCAATTCACCCCCCTCTTGGGTGGCAGCTAGTACTTACAAGTAATAGTCACATAAAACACAAATAATAGCACGTAATTTTGATAAAGTGCATATTAGTTGAAATTTAAAATAACACATAAATTAAAACTAATAACAAAGTTTATCAAAAATAAAAATTATATTAACCTATAAATAGTGATTGCCTGTACCACATCTGGTTCCCGTCCTCCTACGTTGTGGCTGTTGTTGTATGTCATTTTGTTGAGATTGAAAAGTATCATTTGGGTAAGAGCTTGACATATTCAAATTAAACCAACGAGAATCACTTAAATATGAATGAAGGGTCGAGGTGTAATAAATGCTTCGTTTGATAGCCCACACCATACTCAGAAGTAGAAGCATTATATTCAACCAAAAATACTGCATCATCATCTAGTAAAGATGTAAAGGACGAAAATTGATTAGGGTTGGATGGATTGGAAGGGGATGAGAAGGACGGTGATATGAATTAAGGTTCATGGTGAACATGGTCGGAAGATGTGAAGGGAGATGACTAAAATTTGGCGGCTCTTGTTCACTTCCACATCGCTTGCTTAGTCTATCGCGGGGATTTCTGGCCGTGGCAACTCAATTGTTGGTGGGGCAGGTTGAGAGTTCATATTAAATCGTTGCTCTTCGAAGTGCAAGTAAGATATTTCATTGGTCTCGAGCAACTTTGTCCCGATAATCAATGCAATTAGAGCATGTGTTACGAGAATTAGTTGTTAGCCTGTATAACTCCTCTGCTATATCAGCCTACCATAAATAAAAAGAGATCAGGTTATAACACTTTTTATATAAAGAAAATAAGATGGTATTGATGCAAAAGTATGAAAAACTTATTGCGCAGCCAGTATCACCACTAATATGCTGGATCCATTTTCTTGTATGTCTCCAATACCATTGCATGTATTGAGATGTCTAGTCAAGTTCATCAAGGGCCACCAGAGCATCAACAATAGCATGTGACCATGTATCCCATGATTGAATAAAGTTCGAGTATTGATCAATCCAATTTGTTGTTATTCTACCCTACAATTGTATTGTGTGATAACTTCCTAAATGAACAGGTGTGTCAAGAATTGGTTGTTGACGACCAAACTGTCATAGCACACGGTCTGGTTGATGCCACTCTATAATATTGAAGGAAATAAGTGGAACTGTAGCAAGCCAAATTTCAGGTGCTGTTAAGCAATATTGTGGAATCAATTGGTGTACTTCGATAGATGCATATGGCTGCCAAACTATCTCATCATCAATCATTTTATCCAGGCAACTCCTATATCTGAGCAAAGTCGTGGTTACTAGGCGAGGGTTTTGTCTCACATTTTTCCACCTATTGTCACAAAAAAAGTAATGTTAACATTTATATAAATATAATGATATAAGTAAATATAAAATATTTGTAGGTAGATTTAGCTTACATAAAACCCAAGGGAGGTAAGATAGGATAAATATTTAAATGTGGCTCTGGATACATTGGTCGTTGTGGTGCCATCATAGGAAAGCAATCCCATGCCCACAAATGTACTAATGACAAACATACTCCAATCCCTTCCTCAGTTGGGTTAGTGGCATACATAATTCTCTATACAAGTAAGCCAAGACTGCTGATCTCCAACTATAATTCCCAGCTTCTTCAAGGTTATAAAGTAAAGGTAGGTACATTAAGTACACCTGACTGCCTGATCTATCTGGCATAAGGTATCCGCCAATCAACTTGAGGATGTATACTCGAGTGAATTGTTGCACTTGTACATCATCGGCATCATCAGGCAGTTGATTAAAATTTTTGTCTAACCAACTTATGTGTAATCGTTGTCCTTTAACTCTATCTGCAGGTGGTCTAACACCTAGAAGCCTTTCACAAACCACTAACCAATCATAGTTGGTTTTCCCAATGACAGCCATTCCTACACATGGAAGACCCAATTGAACAAATACATCTTGTAATGTTATTGTGCACTCTCCACGTGTAGTGTGAAAGGTATGAGTCTCAGGACGCCACCTCTCAATAAGTGCTGAGACTAAACAACGATTATACTCAAATTGTCCCACTCGAGCAACGCCATAAAATCCGACTACTCTAAGATATTCAAGTATTTCATTGGGTGAGTTAATCATCCTATTACTGTGCATGACCCGTCTTGTGTGTAAGATCTTATTAACCCACAATGAAAAAGTAAAAAAATTAGCAACAAAGCATATAGTTTGGTAATTTAATTATTAAAGCATACTTACATTGTTATTCCATACTTGTTCTGAAATATGTTGGGACTGCAAGTACAAAAGGGAATTATCCTCTAGACCTGGATTAATAACTTCTTCTTGAGATTGTGCCATTATAGATCGCCTCTGTATAAGTTAAAGACAAAAATGGTCAAGTAAAAAAAGCACAGTAAAAAATGGCCAGAATGATAAAAAAAATATAATTTTATTTTTATTAATAATAACATTTTACAAGCAAAATACATAATTTATTGCCTACAAGCCAAAGTTTGTGGACATGTAGAACGATTATGACCAGTTTGTCCACATAATCCACACTTGTTTGGTTCATTAGGTGTGGGCAAATCCATCTCATTATGTATGCGACTTGAGCGAGGGCGACCTTTTTCTCTAATCATTGATGAATCTGGTATCAAAGTAGGACAATCAATTTGTGGCCAATAAATCTCATCTCCTATAGGTTGGAACTCATTACTATATGCCAATTTCATGGTTTCCAACCTAAAAATGGGATCAACATATTGTAAAGGGTCTAAGCCTGCTTTTGCACAGGCAGTAATTACATGCATACATGGATATTTTTCTGCTTGAAACTCTCCACAATCACATTTTTTTAAACCAAGTCAACCTTGCAACATCGATGAAATTGCTGACATCGAATATTGTATGGCTCAACAACCTCAAATGATGTTGATCTTCTATTAAACTCTCGAACAGCACAAGCAGAGGCATTTTGTGTTATTCTATCCAACTTCTTTGTTAATGTCTTTGAAAACACTTGACCAGTCGCAATTTGTGCATGAATTTGCTGAGCACCCTTCACACCAGTAATGTAAAACTGAAAATGGGATAACAAAGTAGAAAAATAAAGCAAGAATGAGGAAGGTTTGGAGTGCAAAGACTTTGAAAAATAAAGCAAGAATGAGGAAGGTTCGGAGTGCAGAGAAGAGAGTGTCTCCGGAGTGTGAGAAGAAACAATTGGAGAAGTAAATGAGAGTGAGGCAAGAGTCTTGTTTTAAAGCCATGCATATTGTGCTTTCACGAGGGGTGTGTTGAGTGTGCAGAGAATAATGCAGGGAATATAATCTAATTGACAAGAGGGGGTAATATTACATTGGGGAAGGAGGAGAGGAGAAGGAGACGGATGGAGATGCTGTGAGTATATTTAAAAAAGAAAAAGTCAAATCAATAGAAGTCGTTCACGTGAAGAATGACTTCTAAAGTCGTTCTTGGTGTGAACGACTTTAGAAGTCGAGGAGAAGGAGACAGATGGAGATGCTGTGAGTATATTTAAAAAAGAAAAAGTCAAATCAATAGAAGTCGTTCACTCGAAGAACGAAATGACTTCTAAAGTCGTTCTTGGAGTGAACGACTTCTTCATTATTTATAAGTCTTTCACCTGAAGAACGACTTCAGGTGTAGTATATGGGAAAATATTTTTTTTTTGTGTAGCATTTTGGTAAATTATTTTACTGTTTATAGTATTATGATAAAAATCCAGGATACGGTTCCATTAGAAATTCCATTCCTAAAGAAATTGCCCGCCATATGACTGGTCACTACTGGTTTCCTTTTCATCCTCCAACAGCACTAATGATATCATATTTCAGGATTGTCATCTTGATGTGGTGTCCAAAACGCACGGCCCAGATGTAGAAGTGCTATTTAAGGTTTTTTTATATGTTTGGATTGGCGTTCCTTTGATCTTACATTTGGGCCAAACGCACGGTACAGGGTGAAGCAAATTGGAGTTACTTCTAGAAAAAAGCATGGCCCCGTGGGAGAGTGAGAGAGAGAAAAGCAATGTGTGGGAGAGAGAGAAATAATCCTTATTTAACATAGATAAAGGTAAGCTAAAAAAGTTGGGATGTGGACCCACCAATCTAAAGTACTTATTTGAATAAAATAAATTCACTTTAAAATCACATTTATATTAGGGGTTAAGGTACAAAAATGATCATGTAGTTTGGTTTAGGGTACACCCAACACCGTGAAGATTTTTTTTTGAACAAAAGTGCCCACGTAGTTATCAAAATGGGACAAAAGTGCCCATGCAGTTAATTTATACTAACGGCGTTAAGTTTTTCAAAGTTAGGGAAAATAAAAGATGCAAAAATACCCATGAAGTTTGGTCTGAAGTGCACCCAACATCGTGAATTTTTTTTAGCCTAAAAGTGCCGACGTAGTTACCAAAATGGTTTCCTCAGTACCTTTACCGTTACTTTACACATATTAGGCAGGAGAAATACATAAGAGGGGGTGTGAATTTTGAATTTCAATAAAATATTTTTCAAAATTGTAAGTTCAAAACCAATTTTAAAAAACATATAGGAAAGAAACAGAGTATTGAAATCTCTAACAAATTTGCACAATGTTTGTTTGCATTCTCAAAGGCCTATATATATCAATGGGTTAAAGGTCATATTTGCCCTGGAAGTATGCATGGTAGATCACATCGGCCCTGAAAGAATTTTTTTGTCCAATTTTGCCTCGGAAGTGTGCAAAGTGAATCATATTCGCCCTTTACCGGTAATTTTTTGCATGGTGGATCACATCGGTCCCGAAAGTATTTTTTGTCCAATTTTGCCACGGAAGTGTGCAAAGTGGATCATATTCGCCCTTTACCGGTAAATTTTTGCATGGTGGATCACATCGGTCCCGAAAGTATTTTTTGTCCAATTTTGCCCCGGAAGTGTGCAAAGTGGATCATATTCGCCCTTTACTGGTAAAAAATAATATGATCCACTTTGCACACTTCCGGGGCAAAATTGGACAAAAAAAAATACTTTCGGGGCCGATATGATCCACCATGCATACTTCCGGGGTAAATATGACCTTTAACCCAAATATTAACGGTCAAAGTCAACTATTTAACAGTCAACATAAGTTTTTTAACGGTAAAGGGTGAATAATGATCCACTTTGCACACTTCTGGGGCGAATTTAGACTAAAAAAATACTTTCGGGGCAGATATGATCCATCGTGTATTTTTCTAGCACTTCAAATTTTCATACTCTGTTTCTCTAAATTTCAGTGACCTTAAGTGTTTATCATATATTTTGTTTGATCTGAAAGCATTTGTCTAAGATTTCAATACTCTATTTCTTTCTTATCTATTTTTGAAAATTGATTTTGAACTTAAACTTTTGAAAAATATTTTATTGAAATATGAAATTCACCGCCCTCTTGTATATTTTTCTTGCCTAACATATGTAAAATAATGGTAAATGTACTGAGGGAACCATTTTGGTAACTACGTCGGCACTTTTTTAGGCCAAAAAAAATCCACGGTGTTGGATGCACTTCGGACCAAACTTTATGGGTATTTTTGCACCTTTTATTTTTGCTAACTTTGAAAAACTTAAAGCCGTTAATAAATTAACGGCATGGGCACTTTTGTCCCATTTTGGTAACTACGTGGGCACTTTTGTTCCAAAAAAAGCTTCGCGGTGTTGGGTGTACCCTGGACTAAACTACATGGTCATTTTTGTACCTTAACCCTTTATATTAGTGCTAATTTTATACCGCTCTATTTCTTTTTATAAGTTTAACTTCCCTAAAAATTGTATTTCTTATTATAAGCTCAGTTTAAGATCAGTTAGTGTGAGTGTGACTATTTTGTAGGAAGAAACAATTAATATTGTATTATGTGTGACTCTTCCAACCCATTCTTGAATGCGGGCCATATTAGAAAGATTTATAAAAAAAAGATTTATTTAATATTATAACTTTCACTCATTGGTATGTGATTTCTTATTTATATACATTTTTATCCATCACGTTTTTAGTATTTTCAATTTCTTATAATTTTAATTTCACTTTTTCTCCATAAACTTTAACCATATAAGCATATTTTATATGTATATAATTTTATAAGAATAATATATTTTTTAGTAATTTTCTTCTAAATTTGTTTTTCAGAATAGTCATCCAAACATGTTTCAAAAAGTCAGATTAAAAAAAAATCACTTCAGCCATCACAAATCCAAATATAAGTCACATTACACAATTTGACTTATATCCAATTTTACTTCTAAAAAAATCAGATTAAAAAAAAGTCACTTCTATACCGCTAATCCAAATACATCATAAAATTTCTTTTTTACACTTGCATAAAAGTTCGAAACTTCGTGAGAAAGAAAGAATAATAAAGACAGAGACTTGACTCGGAAACAGTCATCATGAAGACACAAGCAAGCAATAGAAGCACGTCACGTAATGGAATTCTCAAGTGGAAGATGCACTATCCTTTCGAGAGATTCCTAGGTACTCTGGGAGTACCAGCTCATCCAAACTCTCTCCAATCACAATACACCAGCTCATAATAATTTCATCCTATATGTCGGCATCTCAAAGACAATCTCATGCGCATGCCTTCTCCACTCTCTCCCCCTTCCCAAAAACCAATAATGTCTCAACTTTAAACTCTCTCTCTCTCTCTCTCTCTCTCTCTCCAGGTGGTCGCCCACTGGCCGTACCTCCTTCTCCTTCTTAAATTGCTAACATGCATTTTTTTTCCTGTTAACATATTTATACAATTTTATACATATGGATTTGATAAAAAAAACATATTTATACATATGTATACAACATAATTTTTTGAATTATGGCATAGCTAAATATGATTCTACCTTCAGGGTAAAAGAAAAAAATGGCGTTATCTTTGTATTTTCACTAACTTATTAACCTACTCTTTTATTCCTATTTATAAGATATTTCTAACATGTTTTACACAAATTAAAGAAAATCTTAAAAGTCATTAATGGTTTTTGGGAAGCAGGAGAGGGTGGAGAGAGAATTTAGAGTTGAGACATTAATGGTTTTTGGGAAGTGGGAGAGGGTGGAGAGGGGGCGTGGGTGAGATTGTCTGAGATGCTGACAGATAAGATGAAATTATTATTTTTCTGATCCTATTTATAAGGCACTTCCAACATATTTCACACAGACCAAGGAAAGCCTTAAAATTCATTAACTTTCCACTAAAATCTAACAAATTTACAACTTTACCCATATTTAATATCCACTATACCACATTAAAATAAACTCAACACATAATAAATAAAGGGTAAACTTGTACATGCACATTAAATATTTAATGAGGTGACTTATATATAGGACCAAATAACACCTTCTCTCTGTACCTTATAAATAGGACCAAATGAATATAAGCTAATGCATTCTGATTGGAGAGAGTTTGGATGAGTTGGTACTCAGTGAGTACCTAAGAATCTCTCCTCTCCTTTCCTCCCTATCGCACTGATTAGTCACCTCGTCTACATCATCCTAGGACAAATTATTAAAGTAGCCATGCTTGGGACCTAGCAAATTTTTTTTAAAAAAAAAAAACATTATCTGTTTCTCTTTTTATTATACCCAGAAATGATTAAAGTAGTCATGCCCAAAACCTAGCAAATTCTTTTTTTAAAAAAATTTATTTGTTTCTCTTTTATTATACCCATTTTCTACTAATTTTTTATTATTTGTTGTTCTTACTAGTAATGTCTTTAGCTAAAGATTTATTTTCCTTACTAAAAAATTATGATGCAAGTGATAAGTAAAAATTATTGTAGAGTATTAATTAAAAAAAAAGTTTTAAGATACTAAATGGTACTGAAAAAGCACTCCGAAATATTGTTTAGTTTTTGACAAAAAAAAAATCTAATATTCTGTCTTCTATGATTAAATTACGTCATTAATTATTAGTGAGAATTTATTTTACAATAAAATTGTTACTAAATTCTATTGCCAATCCAATAATTTTTTTTGTTAACATGTAAAGCCTTGGATGAAGAAGAGGTAGCAGTCTAACCATGATAAATGTGAAGGAGTGAAATTGGTTTCATTATTTATTTATTTGTTTTTTTGAGATGACGTGATTTGATACACTTGTAATTTTACTTTATTAGTATTTTGCCTTCAAATCAACTAAAAAAACTTCAATATGCATGTTAGGGATTTTAAGTTTAACTAGAACCATTTGTCAATCACTAATCTATAAGATGTTTATTTATTTTTAAATGCACCCACCCAGTAACTTCTGGCCTTCTAGAAAGTTTGACTTCAGCGTCGTCCGTACACATGACGTCACCATCCCATACCGTTCACCCGATGCTTAACAACACATTCCCACCAACGCATGTCTCTCCACCGTCAGATTAGAACATATCCATGATGATCGATCCAATCTATTTAAAGTTGGATTTGTACTATCATGCTTTTGATATTATAATAAAGAAAAAAGTAAAAAAAACAAAATAAAACAATAGTGAAAAACAAACGTCTGAGAAGTGAGAACTCTGAAAAAAACCATGGGTTGGTATGAGAGTGGAAAGAATTGGCTGGAGAGTTCCAAAAATCTGACTTCGTTTCCAAGGAATTTGTATGAAAGCACCAAGAACATGAATTTGCCTGAGAGAGCAAAGAATTGTTATGAGAGCAGTAAAAATATGAATGTTATGTCTGTGATGAGCCCAAAGAATTTGTATGAGAGATGTAAGGATATGAGTTGGGTTGGGAAGAGTAAGAGTTGGGTTGAGGAAGAGGTAAGATCTAAAGGAATAAGTGATGAGCACAGAGATTTACTCATCAAAGGAAGTGGAGCTCTTCTTCTTGCTCCTGCTTTTGGCTACAGGGATGCATTAGGAAGTGCCTGCAGATTCGTAATAAGCTATGCTGCTTCTTCTGATAATAATTGTTGCAATATGGCAAAGGACAAGCTTGAGAAGAGTAAGAGTTGGGTTGAAGGGGAGATAAGAACCAAAGGAATAAATGTTGAGAATTCGGATTTACTCATCAAAGCTGGTGGAACTCTTCTTCTTTCTCCTGTTATTGTCTATTTTGGTGGAATTGGAAGTGCCTGTGGATTCATACTAAAAAGTGCTGCTTCTAATGATGATTTTCGTGAGATGGCTATAAATAGATTTGAGAAGACAAAGAATTGGGTTGAGATGGGTAAAAATAGGTTTGAGATGAGTAAGACTTGGGCTGAAGAAAAGGTAAGAGCTAGTGGAATAAGTGATGAGCATAGGGATTTAGTTGTGAAGGGTAGTGGGGTCCTTCTTGCTGCTGCTTTGGTTTACTATGTTTCTTCTAATGATGATGAAAAACTTATGAAGGCACCTGGTCGACCCGGGGAGTTCATAGCAAGAGCTGCTTTTGAAGCGAACCCCAGAGGTTACTTCCGTGGCTTACGAGGCAAACTTTAGTGACAGACTGAATTAAAGCGTATCAAGATCTGGGTCGATCATATATATATGTGTGTGTTACTGCACTCTTTATTTTGTTATTTGTCTTCTTGTTCTGGTCCTTCCTGTGTGTTGATCCTGTTTTGACGTTTCTTTATGGTTGATCTTTTAATTTTCCTTTGTGTTGGTTTGTGGCTAAAATCTTGCACTGCTTGATTCGCTCGTTATGTACTTTACTTTAATGTTAATTTATGTTGCTGGCTTACTGCTCAATCTCTCCAAATTTCCTTGTATGAGGCTATGAGTATCCAAGAGAACAGAGATTCCCAGATATTCTACACTCTCTAAACGTTAAATAGTTCATTTATATTTATCAAGCAAAATATTAAAATTAATTATGGTAGAAATATAATTTATTAGTCTTTTAACCATTTAAATTTAATTGATAAAATATACCATATTTCACTTATAAAGGATCAAATCGCTACTAAAAAAAAAAAAAGATCAAATCAAAGTCACTGATCCATAAGTTTATTGTACACTCACCAAACGCATACATGGCTATGGCTGTTCATCAGCTGTTTCTGGGAAGCTCAAATTTTGGGGACTTTTGTGTGATAGGGAACTGTACCTTGTCAGCCCCATTCAATTTTCATTAATTTTATCTTGACCCACGCCGCCTCTAAATGAAGTCAACACATATGGAGCCTTTTCTCATATTCATGGAGCGATTCCTGTGGTGGGTTGCTCCGGAAATCACTCTGGAAAATTTCTGGTTGGCTAAATACATCGTTTGGAGGATGGAGAGTCACTGACGGCTGAGCTTTAAGGCATTCTGCTTGGCCTTCGACTAGCGTGGGATGGATGTTACAGGGAAGCATTACTACAAAAAATATGTTATTGTGGCGCCGGTAGCATTTTGTAGACAAAATGTTACAGCATGTGCAAAATTCTTTTTCTTTTTTAATAAAAAAAACTTCTTTACATGGAGTTTTTTTTTTCTACAGCATGTGCAAAATTCTTTTTTTTTTTTAAAAAAAAAAAAACTTCGTTACATGGATTTTTTTTTAAATAAAAAAAAAACTCCACATGAAGTGAATTTTTATTTTTTTTAAAAAAATGAATTTACCTAACGTGCCATTTTTTTTAAAAAAAAATGTCACGATAAGTGATTTCTTTATTTTAAAAAAATATATAACACAATGTGGCATTTTCCTGGAAACGTCACGTTAGATTTTCTGAATTTATATAATTTTAAAAAAGATTAGTGACCTAACGTGATGTTTTCTAAGGAAAAAAGCGACATGTTAGGTGTTATATATATATATATATATATATATATATATTAATCTTCATCTCCCAATCAGTTACTTGCTCTAATTTTACCCTAGACCACAATTGAGAGAGACCCACCACAAATTTTTTAGGTGAACCCAATTCGTCACGTTATCTGTGATCTCTCCAATTACAAGCAAAAACATAGGATATGATGTGAATATTATAATCTAAGTAGGGACCACAAAATAAGTAGTTGTTAGATAAATTTATTTTTTTCCAACTTATAAAGTTAAGAAAATACAAAATAATTTTTTTTAAGTGACAAGTAATTTTTTAGAATGCCCATTTAGATTATAATATCCACGTTATATTCTATGTGTTTACTGTGACTTGGGCACCTAAGAATTTCTACCCACACACACGTTCGCGACGCTAGAGTCTCTAGCCGTTCGCCGTTGAACACTGATTCTATGATTCCTCCCCTTTTATCTCTGAACATCGCCGTTCTTCGCCTTTCCCCTTCCCAACAAGTTTTCTTCGCATCTTTTTGGTCAGGTTCACAACAGAGGGCTAGTAAAGTTCAGGTAATTTTTAAATAATTGATTTCCATCTTGTTTGTTTGCTGTTGCGATCAATGATATGCTTATTTCAGCATTGAGTAGTTCTTCGAACAAATTCTTTCTTCTCTATTTTGTGTAAGGTGCTAGTATGTTTGCACACGAATTTGGGTTGTTTTAGGTCAGGTTTGGGTTTGTTTAGCATTTTTGAAATGGTTTCTCCTCCTCTGTTCAAATTCTTTGGGTGGAGTAGTGTGCAAGTTTCAGTCCATTTTTCTGTTCTCCTTTGTGCTCAAGCTCAATAATCACCATCTACAAGTAATAACACAATATACAAGATTAACAATTTAACCAAGTGAGATTTATAGAACAAGAATTCAACTTGGATCCAATGCTAACTAAAGCCCAATTGGTGTTTTAGGTTGTAAAACTTCAATTCCTATGCTTGACTAAAACTTTAATCAACAAGAATTCAACTTGGATCCAATGCTAACTAAAACAAATTGTTCAAACCTTTAATCACTACAAAAAAACAGACTTTCGGTGGCGACTAAAAAAGTCACCGCTGAAAGTCCCCCTTTCCGCGGCGACATTTTTTGTCGCCGCTGAAAGTCCTACTTTCGGCGGCGACATTTGAGTCGCCGCTGAAAGTGGACCTTTCTGCGGCGACAAAAAATAGTCGGCGCCGAAAAGGGGACTGTCGCCGCTGAAAGTAGGACTTTCAGCGTCGACAAAAAATGTCGCCGCGGAAAGGCGGACTTTCCGCGGCGACTTTTTTAGTGGCCGCCGAAAGTCATGTATTTTATTTTTTAAATAATACTAATAAATATTTTTTTATATAAAATATTTAAAATTTAAAAATATTAAATACATTATTTTATCATGAAAAATAAAATAAGGTAATATTTTTAATTTTTATTCGTTATTAAATTTATAGAAAATACTTTAATTTAATTAAAATTAATGATATATAAAATAATCTTATAAATAAATAGAGAATAATAATTTTTAAATTAATAAATTATATCAACTATATAACCATTTTAATTTATTAAAAAATAAATATTATATTAATAAAGAAACATTTATATTATATTTTATCTATATATATTAAATATTTAAATGAATATTTAAAGTGGGACTTTCAGCGGCGACTAAAGTCGCCGCTGAAAGTTATATAGTTTATTTTTTAAATAACACTAATAAATATTATTTTTTTTACTTTTATATAAAATATTTAAAATTTTAAATAAATTATTTTATCCAGAAAAAAAAAAAAAGGTAATATTTTAAATTTTTATTCGTTATTAAATTTATTGTAAATACTTTAATTTAATTAAAATTAATGATATATCAAATAATCTTATACATGAATAAAGAATAATAATTTTTAAATTAATAAAATTATATCAACTATACAACCATTTTAATTTATTAATAATGAATATTATATTAATAAATAAACATTTATATTATTATTTATATCTATATATTAAATATCTAAATAAATATTTAAAGTGGGACTTTCAGCGGCGACTTTATAAAGTCGCCACAGAAGGGGACCTTTCAGCATATAGTTTATTTTTCAAATAATACTAATTAAATATTTTTTTAACTTTTATATAAAATATTTAAAATTTTAAAATATTAAATAAATTATTTTATCATGAAAAATAAAATAAGGTAATATTTTAAGTTTTTATTCCTTATTAAATTTGTAGTAAATACTTTAATTTAATTAAAATTAATGATATATCAAATAATATTATACATGAATAAATAATAATAATTTTTAAATTAATAAAATTATATCAACTATATTAACATTTTAATTTATTAAAAAATGAATATTATATTAATAAAGAAACATTTATATTATATTTTATCTCTATATATTAAATATTTAAATGAATAAATAAATATGTATATAAATAAATATTAAATATAGGTAATATGATAATATATTTATATCATAATAATATATGTATTTAAATTAATATATAAAATATATGCATATAATATTAGTGTGTGTGTATTTAATTTTGTAGTAATATGATGGAATGTCATCACAGCTCAACTGGTAGAAGCTTCACACAAGAATAAAGTGGTCATGGGTTCGAACCTTAGAAGAGGCACATTTAGAGGTGAAATAAAAGGTGATGAAGTGGCGCGATGTGGCAAAGAATGATGATGTGGCGCAACGTGACACATGACAAGTGGCAGGGGATGGATGATGTGGCACGATGTGGCAAGTGGGTGAGGGTCATCACGTCATCAGCCATGTGGCCATAGGGTGATGATGTGGCTTTAATTTATTATTTTATTTTTTTGCTACTTTCAGCGGCGACCCTTTGGCGGCGACTTTTTATGCTTTCAGTGGCGACTTTTGTCGCCGCCGAAAGCAGAATTTTTTGTAGTGAATTAAGCTAGTATGGGGAATTTGAAGTAAATGGAAACCACAATAAACACCACATTTGGGATTATCACAAAAATACAAAATTTTCCAAACTAAAAATATGAAAATCTAAGAGAGATAGAGTAGATTTATAAGGAGAATCTTACAACAGCCATAGGTTCTGGGGCATACTTGGATTTCAATGAAGTAAGCTAGTAGCCCACACCAACCGGGAGCACCAATTTAGGACTCTAATTACATTATATGGTAGATACACCATAAGATGAAAAGAAAACGAAAGAATGATTTTTCACAGGATATTTATTTCTTTTTGTCAGTTGGAAACTTGGCTCATACTAACCTCCTTATCTCATATCTACCATGTGGAAAGTTACAGTTATTTGAATATATCAAATCATTAAGAGAAAGTTCCTTCTTTTAAACCATATCTTTTCTTATTTATACAATTGTCACATTCTCATTTGGGTTTGACCCTTAGGGCCCCGTCTGAATAAAAAAATTAAGTGGAGTGAAATTTCTCATAGAGATGTTCGATATGCGCAAGAATAGAAAATGAGTTAATAGAAAAATTTTTGTTTGGCAGGATTAAAATAGTGGAAAGATAGGCAGGAAAAATTTGCAAATGATGACATTGCCCTTTATAAAAAATGTATATTTTAAAAGAATAAAGAGTTTATATTCCTTTTACAATCCCTTGCTTCTTATGTGAGAAAAACTTGGACAAATATTGTAAAAAAAAAAATTGACAAAATCAATTTCCCCAATACCACATCTAATAGCCCCAAAAAATTCATCCATTTCTCAACATATCACCTACAAAATGTTTGCTTAACCATTAAGTACCCAGCACATGCATTTAGTCTAGGGTAAATAATTTTACATGTTTGACCACATGATAAGCATCTCATGGTTGAGTCATATTCACAAAACCTTTTAGAGGCAACTATCACCTGAATCCGACTAATAAATGCTTCACTATATAAAAATGTTAAAATAAATGCTTCACGAATTTTTTTTCTTAACCATGAGTTACCCAGCACCTATATCTATTCAAATCCACTTTCTTTCTAAATCATTTGACATGTTTAACCATATACACATGATGAGCATCCATCATTTGATAAGATCCACTTATTCGAACAACCAAAGATAAAATTAGGGAAAACGAGCACTTCACATGCATCGGCAAAATGAATAAAAAATTGAATCTAACCCCATAGAATCAACTGTTAAATGCTTGATACACATTGTGGGTTGAAAACGCAATCTTTCTTTGTTCATTTCTAATTGCGTACTCGAAGTTTTGTGATTCTATCTTATGGAGCACCTGGTTTTTATTTACAATGAAAAGATAAATGGGGTTTTTTTTCTGATTTTCCTTGGTTGATTGAAAATTGGTTCCTACCAAAATAGGTTGGAGCCAAATTCCTTTATACATAGATGAAAATACTGTTCCCACTTGAAATTCCCTTCTTAAAGAAACTGCCCGACAAACTACTGGCTTCTTCTTCTTCTTCTTCTTTTTTTTTTTTTTTTGTGTAAACCTTTAACTACTGGTTTGTTTGAAACTTAGTGAGGAAGAAACAAAAATAAAGACAAAGACTTGACTCAGTTTATTAAAGTTGCTTTATTCCTTTTTACAGAAATCAGTCATCACGATGCACAAGTAAGCAACAGAAGCTCAGCACGCACTGGAATTCTCAAGTGGAAGATGCACTCTCCTTTCCTCCTCATCGCACTGATGATTAGTCATTTATTTTACATCATCCTAGGAGAAATTATTGAAGTAGACATGCTCCAGACCTAGCAGATTTTTTTTATTTTTAAAATTTATTTGTTTCTCTTTTCATTAAACCCGTTTTCCACTAAGTTTTTATTGTTTGTTGTCCTTAGTTGTTTTTAATTTATTTCTTCAGCAAAAGATTTACTTTTCTTACTAGAAAGTTATGATACAGAGTGTAAATTAAAAAGTATTGTAAGTGTTGGATTAAAAATACTTTTAAGATATTGAATTACTAGAAAAGCATTCCGAAATATATATAGTTTTTGACGAAAAAACCATATAATATTTTGTCTTCTACTACATATAATAAATGACAGAATTTCATCATTAAATTGATTTAGTAATGAAATTCCGTTATGTGTATTTTTTCATTAAAATTGTTACTATTTTCTATTGCTAATCCAATAGTTTTTTGTTAACATGTAAGGCATTGGCTAAAGAAGAGGTAGCATTCCAACCTAGGATAAGTGTGAAGGAGAGAACTTGGTTTCATTATTTTTTAGAGATGGCGCGATTTGATAAACTTGTAATTTTACTTTAATCATTAGTATTTTCCCTTCAAATAAACTAAAAATTAAAAAAAGTTCAATATGCATGTTAGGGCTTCTAAGTTTAATTACAACCGTTTGTTAATCACTAATCTATAAGATGTTTATTTATTTTTTAAATGCACCCACCTAGTAATTAACTTCTGGCCTTCTAAGGAAGTTTGGCCTCTGATTCGTCCGTACAGATGACGTCACCATCCCATACCCTTCACCTAATGCTTAAGAAAACATTCTCTGATTCACATCCACGCATGTCTCTCCACCATTAGATTAGAACAAATCCGTCAAGATCAATCTAATCTTATTTAAAGTGGGACATGTACTATTATGCTTTCGATATTTTAAAAAGGAAAAAAGTAAAACAAAATATAACTATAAAGGGAAGAGACTGAGAAGAAGCGATAGAAGAAGATACATCCCGAGTGAAAAGCAACTGTCTGAGAACTCTAAAAGAACCATGGATTGGTTTGGAAAGAGTAACAGCTGGGTCCAAGGGGTAAGTGATGAGCACAGAGATTTACTCATCAAAGGAGTTGGAGCTCTTGCTGTTGGCTTCTTTGGTGGAACTGGAAGTGCCTGTGGATTCATACTAGAATGTGCTGCTTCTAATGATGGTTGCCGAAAAAAGGCTGAAGAGATGATAAAAGGGATTGGAATAAGTGGTGAGCATAGTAATTTAGTTGTGAAAGGTGTACGTGGGGCCATTTTTCTTGCTTCTGCTAAGGGTTTCTTTGGTGGACTTGGTGGAGCTTGTGGATCCATATTCAGAGGTGGTTCACCTGCTGTTGCTGAAAAGCTTATGAAAGCACCTGGTCGACCCGGCGAGTTCATAGCAAGAGCTGTCTTTGAGGCGAACCCTAAAGCTTACTTCCGTGTCTTGCGAGGCAAACTTCCATGACAGACTGAATTAAAGCGTATCAAGATCTGGATCGATCATATATGTGTGCGTTACTGCACTTTTTATTTTGTTATTTGTCTTCTTGTTCTGGCCCTTCATCTGTTTTGACGTTTCTTTATGGTTGATCTTATAATTTTCCTTTGTGTTGGTTTGTTGCTAAAATCATGTACTGCTTGATTCGCTTGTTGTGTCCTTTTCTTTAATGTTAATTTAAGTTGCTGGCTTGCTGTTCAATCTCTCCAAATTTCCTTGTATGAGCATCCAAAAGAGTATAAATTCCCAGACACTGTACACTCCCCCAAACTTCAAATAATTAATCAATCACTACAAAAAAAAAAAAAAAAATCAAATTACCACGGAATAAATTCCGTTGGTAATTAATTATTTTAAAATAAAATTATTTTAATTTATTAAATTTATATTAAAATAATTAATTACCGACGGAATTTCCGTCGGTAATTTTAATAATTATATTATTTTATAAATAAATTATTTTTTTAATTTATTAATTTTATATTAAAATAATTAATTACCGACGGAATCTCCGTCGGTAATTTTATTAATTATATTATTTTATAAATAAATTATTATTTTAATTTATTAATAATATATTAAAATACTATTATTTTATAAAATATTATTATTACCTACAGAAATGTTTCTTATGTAATTTTATGAATTTTTTTATTATTTTAATTTATTAATAATATATTAAAATATTATTTTATAACTAAAATATTATCTTTATTTATTTTTAAAAATATTATGTAAATAAATAATATTTAATAAAAATTAACATATACACGTATATGATATAAATTTTTAATAAATTTAATTATAATTTTTTATTAAATAATGTTATTTATTAATAAATATTAGTAAGAAATATGAAAAATAATTATAATTGAATAATATATATAATAAAATAATTATTAAAATAATTTATAAAATATAATTATAATAGTGGGAGTTTGAATATTATAAATATAATAGTTTGCAAATAATATCACATGGTTTTCATAACTCAACTGGTTAAGGCATCAGCACGCGTGCAAGAGGTTGCGAGTTCGATCCTCAGGTTTGCCAAAATTGAAGACAATCTGTGGAGGTGACACGTGGCGCCGTGAGGAGGCGACACGTGGCAGCATGTGGAGGCGACACGTGAAGGTCAAAAAATTTGGCATATAATTTGAAAAAAATTTAAAAATTTCCGTCGATAATAATAATATTTTAATATATTATTTATAAATTAAAATAATAATAAAAATTACTGATGGAAATTCCGTCGATAATTTTACTGATGGAATTCCGTCAGAAAATCCGTCGGTAATTACCAAAGGAAAAAAATTCCCGTCAGTAAATGAATTACCAACGGAGGAATTACCGACGGAAAAAATTCCGTCGGAAATTTTTTTGTGACGGAATTCCGTCGGTAATTTCGTATTTTTTTGTAGTGTATGTTTATCAAGAAATCTATTAAAATTGTTTAAAAACAATAATTATGGTAGAAATGTAATTTGTTTTCCAATTACATTTTTATTAATAAATATAAAAGAGAATGTATGGGGAAAGAAAATGAAGAGGATATGGCAAATAAGATATAGTTAAGGTAGAAATAAATGTATTGGGAAAAGATAAACAATGGGTACATTTGAAAAATTGTAATTACAATATAATGTCTACGCAAACCTAAAATAAAGTTTATAGTTTGGGATATACACATTCACCAATTTAAGACTTCTAATAACTAGCAAGGGATAGAGGGATTACAATTAGGGGTGTTCACGGGACGGGACGGGACCGGGACGACCCTGTCCCGTCCTGAAGAAAAGTATTCGGGACTGGGTTCCCGTCCCGTGTCCCGTCCCGTCCCGAACTTGTCCCGGTCTCGATCGAGACAGGACGGGCCTTGTCCCGAAATTTTTTCCCAATTAAAAAAATTGATCCAAAAATCCTTTTTTTTTGCAGAGCAACACACTTGGTGGGTGATTTTCTAGCATAATTAAATGTCCTCCAGTGCCATGAGAACTCCATATTAATACATAATAAACCAAAAACATAATAATTAGAGCAAAAAAAGTAGCAACAACTATACATTTAAATAGAGTTTGAAAAAAACTTCAAATGTGATGTGTTACAAATAAAGCATAGTGGCAGCGGACAAGAAATTTGACATCAATGAATGGTTGGAATTTAATTTAGAAGTTAGAGTTATATATATATTTTTTTAAAAAAAGTCATATATATTCACACATAAGACAGATGACACATGTATTTTTTTTAAAAAAATATGAACATACATATATATTCAGGACGGAACGGGATCGGGACGACCCCGTCCCGAGTCCCGTCCCATCCTGAAGCTACATTCTGTCCCGTCCCGGTTTGTCCCTTCCCGAAATGGCCGGGACGGGACAATGTTGAACAGCCCTAATTACAATATGATGAATAGAAGCATGTAATAACCTATTAGTATTACATTTATTCTGAGTTGTAGTTAATAGATGGAACATTAATAGTGCATTGGATCATTCAATTTGGATGATTTTATAGGAAGCTAGTTTCCCTACTAATAAAAAAATGAGTAAGATAGTGAGGCGACCGTACGTCTAGATGAGAGGATCATTTAATTTGAATGAATTTATATGAAACCAGTCTCACTACTCATCAAAAGATGAGTAAGATAGGGAGGCGGTCTAGACAGTTAGATTTTATTCTATTAAAACTTTTTAATAAATGCACAATGTAAAATTAAATTTAAATTGTCCAGAGGAGATCAATGAATTGAATTTCAAATCATTGAGATAAAATTCCTCATTTATTTTACAATATATCTCTTCTTATTTACATAATTGTTACATTATCATTTGGGTTTGAGCCTAGGGCCGTTTGAATGAAAGAATTGAAAGAAGCACAAACATCTTGGAAATTCTCAATATGTCTAAAATTCCCTATCTGCTTCTTGAAAATTCTCCATATGTGTTTTGAAAATATATTTGTGAAATTTTGGATGTTTCAATGTTGGATTCTATGATTTTTTAGACTTGAAAATACTTACATTGATGCTGGAAATACGCACAATGTCTTGGAAATTCTCCATATGCTTCTTGAAAATTCCTATATTTGTTTTGAAAATTTAGTTTTGAAATTTTGGACACTTTAGTGTTGGATTTCATGATTTTTGAAATTTAGAAATACTCACATTGATGTTGGAAATAGGCACAAACATATTGAAATTCTCCATATATTTTTTGGAAATCCAGTCGTGAATGTTGAATGTTTTAATATTTGATTCCGTGATTTTTTAGACCTGAAAATACTCATATTAATGTTAGAAATAAACACAAACATATTGAAAATTCTCCACATATGTCTTGAATTCTGATCACAAAATTTAATAATGACTTTTTGATCTTTTAGCTGAAATATTTAATATCACTTTATCCCCTTGAAGGTACAATGAGTTTTCAGATTCTTATGTGTTTATCTAAAATAAATTCCCTCATATATGGGTTTAACAAAATTTTCCTTTTCTGAAAATTCGTGAGAAAGAAAGAAAAATAAAGACAAGGGTTAAAGATCAATTTTGCTAACAGCCTGTAGTCCAAGTTGCAGATGGCACAATTGACAATTGAAAGGGTTCGAAATAGCAATGGACCTTTTAACCAAGGGCAGATTGGCCAACGCTATTAAAAATACCAAACGTCCGTTACAAACTTTAGTGGCTCACAATTTTTTGTGGGGTTAAAGAGCAATTTTACCAAAGACTATTGTCCAGGTTGCATATGGCACAATTAAAAATAAAAAGGGTCGGTATCACCATTAGAACTTTTAACCAGGGGCGGATAGGCCAATACTATTTTGTTTATGCAACCCGCCATTAGTTGTGGGACAATTGACGCAATGATGTCCACTTGGCAGCTTGATGAATTCCACATGGTAGACCTAATTTCACCACACCCTCAACCTCACCTACCCTCACATACCTTCACCCTCGACGACAGAGCCCTCGCCATAACCATGAACAAAATAACACTTGAGAATGGCAGATGGCAACAGACGGCGGACACCCTCATCATCACCCACCCTCGACAGTCTAAAATGTGCCACATGGCAACTTGTCACATTGGGAGGGATTTTTTGATTGCTTGGGGGTATTTTGGTATTTTCCTATTATTAATCTATGTCACAGTCTGAAATGTGCCACATGGAAACGTGTTGTTCATCACGCCTCCAAATTAAAATTAGCAGTCAACATCCATAAGCAAAATTGTATTGGCCAATCTGCCCCTGGTTAAAAGGTCCGTTGGTGATAATGACCCTTTTTATTGTCAATTGTGCCATCTACAACCGGACAATAGTCTGTTGGTAAAATTGCTCTTTAACCCAAAAAAATTGTGGGCCACAATGTTTTATATTAAACGTAATGGTCGTTTGGTATTTTTAACGGCGTTGGCCAATCTGCCCCCAGTTAAAAGGTCTATTGGTATTTCCGACTATTTCAATTGTCAATTGTGTCACCTGCAACTTGGACAATAGTCTGTTGATAAAATTGCTCTTTAACCCTAAAGCCCTAAAGACAAAGACTTGACTTAGTTTATGAGAATTAGAGTTGCTTTATTCTTTTTTACGGAAATCAGAAGACATAAGTAAGCAATAGAGGCTCGCCACGTAATGGAATTCTCAAGGGGAAGATGCACTCGATCTCCTTTCCTCCCCATCAAAGTGATTAGTCATTAAGTCTCATCCTAGGAGAAATTATTAAAGTAGCCAAGGTCCCTAACAGATTTTATTTATTTTTAAAATTTATTTGTTTCTCTTTTTATTAAATTCGTTTTCTACTAATTTTTTATTGTTTGTTGTTCTTAGTTGTTTTTAATTTCTTTAGCGAAAGATTTATTATTTCAGTAGAAAATTATAATACAGAGTGTTAAGCAAAAATTGTTGTAGAATGTTGGATTAAAAATATAGTTTTAAGATATTGAAGGTCACTAGAAAAAATTTCCAAAATACTATATAGTTTTTGACCAAAAAACCATCTAATATTTTGACTTCAACTACCTATAATAAAGGACAGAATTTCATCACTAAATTGATTTAGTAATGAAATTCCGTGACAGTGAAGGAGAGAACTTGGTTTCATTGATGTTTGTGATTTGATAAACTTGTAATTTTACTTTATTACTATGTTACTTTCAGATCAATTAGAAAAAGTTCAATATGCATGTTTGGTCTTTCAAGTATAATTACAACTGTTTGTTAATCACTAATGATGTTTACTTATTTTTTAAGTATACACCCACCCAGTTACTTCTGACTTTTTAGAAATTTTGGCCTCAGAGTCGTCCATACACATGATGTCACCATCCCATACCCTTCACCCAATGCTTCACAACACATTCTCATCAACGCATGTCCCTCCACCGTCAGATTAGAACAAATCCATGATGATCGATCCAATCTTATTTAAAGTTTGTCGGGGTTTTAACAAAAATGACTATATAGTTTAGTCTAGGGTACAACCAACACTGTATAGTTTTTGTAGGCACTTTCTTCCCACACCCTTAAGATTCCCTAACAGCCGTGAGTTTTCAACATTATCCCTCATTTTGCACATGGGGATGCTTTATTTTTGATATGTCATCATTCATTTGGTGACACGTAAGCCTCGTTGAAAAGTCAAAATTTCTTTCTTTTACTTTTATCTGCTTGAACCCACGAAGGAACTTTGGCCAAAAAACAACCCATGAAGGAACGAACACAGAGCTCGAGCATAGGAAAAGCAAGGGAAGGTCAGGCAAAGAAAGATGGCGACATCCTCAAGCTCGACCATGGGAAGATGTAAAAGAAGGGTTTTGTTAATGTGACAATCCGGTCGTGAGGAGCATTATATATGAAGGTCCAGCGAGATACTAGTCACAGGTTTTTGGCTCCGACATAGACTTCGTGGAGCGATGGAAACCCAGGTTGAAGGTTTTATAGTTGTCGCAAGTACCTCCAGGTTATTTGAGAAGAAATCTGAATTTATGATTGTGTGGTACTAGAAAAAAATCAAAAAAAGTTTGGTTTGTTGGTCAAAGAAAAAAAATCATAATTTATAATTATGTGATACCAAAATTTGTGGCTGAACATGAATAAAATAACAGATGATTTGTTGGTCTAAAGAGAACAATGTGTGTGATGGCTTCTTCATCTTTGTTGGTCTTGTTGGTGGTGCTTCCTCACTGATCCTCGTTTTCTACCTCAATGGTAGAGGATGGAGAGGAGATGGAATACCATATAAATTTTTGTTTTTAGCTTGGGAGTGGTCATGTGTTGAAACATGTGTGTGATTTTTTCTGCATTTATGAATAATCTATTGAAATTTGACTTATGAAATTATGTATGGTGAAAGATGCAGGTATTTTGCTTGGCATGATGAGAACTTTGGAGAGAGAGCAAATGTGGTGATAAAGGAGGTACTTGATGATATAGATAAACTCTGATGAAAACATGAAGCTCAGAGGAGGGAAGCTTGCAGATAGATTATCTGAGGAAGTTGATGCAATCTTTTGTGAGGTGACAAAGATGAAAGAGAGAAATGGGATTAATGAGAGTGAAATAAGGAAAGGGCATATTAAGTTCAAATTTGCTATGGCAATGTTGTTTGTAACATGGGTGTGGATGTGCATTTTGTATATGCGGACATAATATGTGGTGGTAAAGGGAATCTTTTAGGCTATATGTAATGCTAATCTTTTGTAATATAATATGTATTAGTTGAACTTCTTAATTTATGAAAAATTGATGGCTGATTAGTTGGCTCCTCCTTTCTTGAATATTATTTAGAGTGAAGATATAAATAAAATGGAAAGCTAAAATACAAAAAAGAAGGAACAATTTCGCTTTACATTGGAACCCATTCTGCATAGATAAAGATGGTCCACATGCCATCAACTTACCACATTCATGACACTACCAAAAAGTAATGGTCCACATGCCATTCAGTACAACAATCAAAGAGAGCTGGGAGGGTGGGAGGTCTCAGATTGTTTGGCATGGCTTCTAGTCCAAGCAGCAATCATAGACTGCCTTTGTGCCAAGAGCTGGTAGGTTGTTCTAGTCCAAGGGTGGGAGGTCTCCATTGAAGGCCCGGTGGTGCATATAGAAGCTGAGTAGGTTCAGGTACACTAGTGGAAGGGTCATAAAATTGAATCCTCCTGCTTAAACTCTTTGGTGCCGTGGAGCTTGAAGCCCTCTCCATTCGCATTTCTGTCTCATTAGGTATTGCAAATTTGATTGAGTGATCAGAGTGTTGATGCATATATTCTTGTGTAGTCCTCTCACTAATGACAGCCTATGAGAGAAGACCGAGCTGCATAATAAAAGCAAAATAACTAGGTTACCACAAACATGTTTAATTACATATTGCATACATTTCACATGAAATAATTGATTACATTGTAGATCATTCTACCTGTGTCTTCAGTGTACAGTATTTCCATCCCCCATGTAGTTCTTGGTTGGTATGCACAATTTTTCTCTAAGGCTTGTGAGGGAGGTTTTGAAGGTTGCCATAAGTGAGGGGCGCTGTGAGGGTGGCTGCTGTCTCCTTCATTGTTGTGAGGGTTTTGAGGGGATACCGTGTGGTTTCTAGGCATATCATGTGGTTGGTCTATCAACATTAATGTTTTACACATTTAATAATTAATAGCTCTTTGCCCATGCAATAGATGGGTATTATCAAATTTAGTTAAAGCATCCAAAATTATAAATACAAATAAATAAGTGGTTCTGTGACCATGTAGCTATACATGTCATTTTCTATCTAAATCACTTGCGTAACACGCGGAGTTTTAAGTCTTGTTAAGTTATGTTTATAAAAAAAAACTATTAAAGACAATAATCATGGTAGAATTATAAATTAGGTGTTGTAGAAGCCAAATTCCTTTATACACATGAAAATCCAGTTCCATTGGAAATCCGGCCAAACTGGTGCCGACTACTGGCTTTCTTTTTCATTCTGCAATAGCAATAATGATATAAAAGTTTGAAACTTCGTGAGAAAGGATGAAAAATAAAGGAAAACGACAAAAAAATATCTTCCAAATTTCAAACTCCCAGGTCGGTGATTTTGAGTTGTTAATGGTTGTTAATACTTGTATTGAAGTTGTTAATACCTATACTAAAATAGTTATTAGGATTTTGACATTTAAAAGGTATTTTTTAGGGAAAATTAATTAGAGGTCCCTGGGAGGACACATAATATTAGAAAAGTCCCACTAAATGCCCAAATTAAAGTAGGGTCCCAAGGGACCTCATTTATATTATGTTCCATACCCAAAATACCATTTTGCCCTCCTTATTATAATTGCCCTTGTCTGAAACCAATTTCACTGTCACTCACTCTCCCTCCAGCAGCAACAAGACGTGGTCAGCGAGTTCAAGAGCACTCACCAACATCTCTCCTTCATCCATCATCCATCTTGCATTTTCGTCCAACTAAAGTCATGGAATCTGATTTTCGTCCAACATCTCTTCCATCTTCAACTAGTGGTATGTTGAGAAAATCAATTTCCCATGTTTGTTAGGAATCTGATTTTGGGATGAATGTTTTAGAACAAAGGTCAAAACTTTCCATGAAAATCTGATTTTGGTTGAATATTTGAACATAAAACATGCTTATACCCTTGTGTTAGTGATTTTTTGTTGGTAAGTTGGTTTCTCATTAGTTGTTGATGAGGGATTGGGTTGGTGCTATGTTTTGGGGTGTATAAACTCTGTTTTTTCGTCCAAAAACAGGGGAAATCCGAAAAGGCTCTAGCTTTTTCGGATTTCACATCAGTTGAAATTCGTGTTGTCATCAGAGCTCAAATAGTTGTTATTGCAGGTCATTCAGTTGTAAATAACAACTTTCTGGAAGATAGTTGAAATTTTGAATGAATTTTATTGGGGATGGGTTTTGTGCTCTGTTATGTTGTTCTAAGACATGGGTGAAGTAAAAGGTTGAAGCTTTGTTGGGTTAACACTAATGACTTAGTATTTTAATAAGGTGTTTTCATTACTTTAATATAAAGTTGTCACAGATGCTCATTAAGTCGTTATATCTGGTCATTTACTTGTGAATAACAATGTTCCTGTGCAGGATAAATGAGAAGATGGCGGGGACATCAGGGAAGCATGTAATATGTTTGTTGCATACGGGTGGACGATTTATAAGTGGTGAAGAAGGTGAGATGCAATATGTGGGAAGCAGTACCATATCAAGAACCATAAAGGAAGGCACTACTTATGGAGAATTGAGAACAATTGTAGCATCAATTGTTGGAGAGGAAGCTAGGGGAATAACCATGAAATTTAGAGTATGCTTTGATGATACAACAACTTATGTGGACCTTGTATATGTTTGCCACTTTTTGTAAATGCATATGTCATTGTTTTGTAAATGACACACACAACCCTCAAGCTTGTTTTGGAGAGGGTGTGAAACTAGTGTATAGTGGCTAATTTTTTGTTGGACTACTTGTCCATGACTTGTAACTAGTGCTGAATGGCAAGTAAGTTGTCCATAAATGGTAAGTTGTCTTTAATGACAAATGTGAAATGATTCTATAACTGATTCTGTTATGAAACTTGTTATGATTGCCCAAAAGATTGTTATACATGCCCAGAATGTTGTTATGAACAGGCCAAACGTTGTTATAATGATAAGGTCCTGTTGTCTATGTGTTAATCATAATCTTGCTATAGATAACAAAGGTAATCCCATTTTCTGTTATCCCTGTGCTATAAGTGGGACTTTCAAGAAATTAAATGACTTGTGACAGGTGCCCAACAAGTTGTTACCTATGGTCATGGTCAGAATGTTGTTAAAGACAGCCCAGAAGTTGTTAGTGCTAAAAGTTTTGACACATTGTGAGTAGTGCCCAATTACTTGTTATTAATGCCCAATAGCTTGTTACGCGTTGCCCAAAAGTTGTGACGATGGAAACCCACTTTCTGTTATCCCTGTGCTAAAAGGCAAATTTCAAGAAATTAAATGCCTTGTGACAGGTGCCCAACAAGTTGTTACCCATGGTCAGAATGTTGTCAATGACAGCCCAGAAGTTGTCAGTGCTAAAGAGGAAGAAATAGATGTTGACCTTATGTAGCAATTTTAAGGCCTTTTGGTAGTAACTTTTATGAACAAGTTTTAGGGTGAAAGACAAGTTGTATAAATTATGTGAATTTTAACAGCATTTTAACTTTGTGTAACAAATTTTGGGCGGGTTGTTTGTAAGAACATTGTGACAATGTATAATAAGTTATTGGGCATTAGTAACAAGTAATTGGGCGCACCACTGACAATGTGGAAACTTTTTAGCACTGACAAATATCTTCCAAATTTCAAACTCCCAGGTCGGTGATTTTGAGTTGTTAATGGTTGTTAATACTTGTATTGAAGTTGTTAATACCTATACTAAAATAGTTATTAGGATTTTGACATTTAAAGGGTATTTTTTAGGGAAAATTAATTAGAGGTCCCTGGGAGGACACATAATATTAGAAAAGTCCCACTAAATGCAAGTATTAAAGTAGCCATGCTCTAATTAATTTTCCCTATTTTTTATCATTTTCTCTAAAAATAAAGACAAAGACTCGATCAGTTTATTAGCCATTTCGTCAACATCATCCTAGGAGAAATTATTAAAGTAGCCATGCTCCGAACCTAGCAGATTTTTTTAAGATTTATTTTCCTTACTAGAAAATTATGATACAGAGTGATAAGTAAAAATTATTGTAGAGTGTTAATTAAAAAAAAGTTTTAAGATATTGAATGCTACTAGAAAAGCCCTCCAAAATATTATATATATATATATATATATGGTTTTTAACCCAAAACACATCTAATATTTTGTCTTCTACTGCATCTAATAACCGATGAATTTTACAATAAAATTGTTACTAAATTCTATTGCCAATCCAATAGTTTTTTTTTTTTTTTTTGGTTAACGTGTAAAGCCTTGGGTGAAGAAGAGCTAGCAGTCTAATATATGATAAGTGTGAAGGAGAGAAAAAATTCGTTTCATTAATTTATTTTAAGAGATGTCGTGATTTGATGCACTTGTAAATTTGTAGTTTTACTTTATTATTTATTTATTTATTAAACCGTTTGAAGGGGAGATAAGAAGCAAAGGAATAAATGTTGAGAATTCGGATTTACTCATCAAAGCTGGTGGAACTCTTCTTCTTTCTCCTGTTATTGTCTACTTTGGTGGAATTGGAAGTGCCTGTGGATTCAGACTAAAAAGTGCTGCTTCTAATGATGATTTTCGTGAGATGGCTATAAATAGATTTGAGAAGACAAAAAATTGGGTTGAAATGGCTAAAAATAGATTTGAGATGAGTAGGACTTGGGCTGAAGAAAGATAAGAGCTAGTGGAATAAGTGATGAGCATAGGGATTTAGTTGTGAAGGGTGGTGGGGTCTTTCTTCTTGCTGCTGCTGCGGTTTACTTTGGTTCTTCTAGTGATGATGAAAAACTTATGAAAGCACCTGGTCGACCCGGCGAGTTCATAGCAAGAGCTGCTTTTGAAGCGAACCCTAGAGGTTACTTCCGTGGCTTACGAGGCAAACTTTAGTGACAGACTGAATTAAAGCGTATCAAGATTTGGGTCAATCACATATATATATATGTGTGTGTGTGTGTTACTGCAGTTTTTATTTTGTTATTTGTCTTCTTGTTCTGGTCCTTCTGTGTTGATCCTGTATTGCTGTTTCTTTATGGTTGATCTTTTAATTTTCCTTTGTGTTGGTTTGTGGCTAAAATCATGTACTGCTTGATTAGCTTGTACTTTTCTTTGATGTCAACAATTTATGTTACTGGCTTGCTGCTCAATCTCTCCAAATTTCACTGTATGAGATCCAAGAGAACTGAGATTCCCAGATACTGTACACACTCTGTAAACATGAAATAATTAATTTGTTTATGTTTATCAAGAAAACTATTAAAGTTAGTTAAAAATAATAATTATGGTAGCAATATAATCTGTTTTCCAATTTTACCTTCTAATTTTGAATGTCTTGACAATTTATAACAGTTTTCTCAAAGTAATTTTCTGCATAATTAGTCTATTAACTTTATAATGATTCAAATTTAATTGATAAAATACAACATATTTCACCTATAAAGGATCAAATTAAAGTCACTCATAAGTTTATTATACCTCACCAAACGCAAAAGGTTCCCGAAAATTCAGGTAAAAAGCATCCGCGAAACCGAAAGTCACGCAAAGTTGTTCATCAGTTGTTTCTGGGAAGCTCAAATTTTGTGGACTTTTGTGGTTAGGGAACTGTACCTTGTCACCCCCAGCCAATTTCCATTATTTTTATCTTGACCCACGCTTCTAAATGGAGTCAACACTGATGAAACCTTTACTCATATTCATGAAGCGATTCCTGTAGTGGGTTTCTCCGGAATCACTCTGGAAAATTTCTGGTTAGCTTCATGCATCATTGGGAGGATGGAGACTGTTGGAAATATTGAGTGGGTGTATAATAAAAAACAAATATCACAATAATTGAGATTGTGAATAACCAAGTTATAAGTGAACTTGAGCTTTTAAATAAGTCAAGAGGAGAAGTAAACTCGTAATACAATGGGTTACTATAGGTAAAATCCGACGATTTCTCTCACATCTTGTGCATGAGTTTAATGTGGAATGGGCTAATTTTGTGGAATTCCAAATATGTTATTGGAATTAATTAGCTTACTTGAAAAAGCCATTTCACTAATCCTATAAATCAATTATGGACGTTGGAGCATTTAAAGGGATTTTTTCTTCAATCATTTTAATAATGCCTATTATGAATAGTATTGACGGCTTTTAATTGCTTTAATGCCAAAGTTCTAAACTGCTACATTATCTCTCAATGATTTTTTTTTCTTTTCTATTCTTATTTTTCAACCATTGAATTTAATGAATAGTTAAGATTAGAGAAAATGAGGGGAAAAGTGTAACATTCATTTTGTAAAACCATTATTAACATTAAATTCGAATATTTACAAGATTTAATCAATACTAACTATGTTAGGAAAAAGGGTTTACTAAATAAAATACTAACATAATTAGAAAAGATTTCAAGGTAACAATTTTTTTAACATCAAGCTTAACTGTCTAATTATGATAGAAAAGAATATTACTAAATACCAAAAAGGGCTATCATAGTTAGATAAAAATTTGCCTTATTTAATTAAGAGGAGAATCCCAGTTAGAAAGTGGGTAGTAAACAATTTCACCAAAATACATCTAACATGGATATTTAAAAAATTCAACCGTTCCATATACCCATGTTAGAAAAGGAACATTTCTTCTTTTTAAATCAGTTTATCCATGTTAGAAAGAATTCACCTAACATGGATATAAAATATATGAACCATGTATCGAAACACCTTTGTAAATCTTTCTTTAAAAATATAATTAATCACCCGAGTAAATTGTAACATCCTAAAAAAAATTTAATTCAAGGTTTAATGATTTTATTTAGGACTTTAATAATAAATTGAGAAATTATGACTATCTTATTGGAATTGAGGTTTGTTAGGGATTTCTAGTGTTAGTATTTTCCTTACTTTAAGACACATAAATAATTATTTAATTGAATTGAAGGATATAATTTAAATTTTTGAAATTTAATTTGAAATTGAGGATTTAATTTGGATTTGAGGTTTGATTTGGATTGGAGGATTTAATTTGAATTTGAGAATTTTATGGAGGTTAGTTGGAGAGATTTAGGTGAAAGGGGGAATTTCTACTTGAATTAAGATTTATTAATAAGGATTTATTTCACAGAATAAGTAGGATAAAGATAATTAGGAGCTTGTATTAATAATTTAAATGAAATATAAAAATAGATAAGTTAGAAAACATCATTGCCCTTATATATTTAGATAAGGACCAAAGCTTAGCAAATTATTTAAATTATAGGAAAGTTACTAAATTTATTATAATTGAGTATTTTAGTATCTTAAATAAATATGTGTATATGTATATCTACATATATATATATATATATATTAAATATATAGTAGGACTAGGTGAGATACTAAATTAATTGTAACTAAGTGATTTAATATTTCAAATGAATATATGTGTGTGTTTGTGTATATATATAATAAGAATGTGTATATATATATATATGGACCAGTGATCCGAAGGTGCATCTTTATAAATAAAAAATAAAAAAAATAATATATATATATACACGCACTGTGCGTGTATACACACACATACCACCCACATGTGATTCCCGGGAGGGGGAAGGCGTGATACTTCCCCATCCTTTTATTTATTATTATTTTTAATATTTTTAATGTATATAACATATAAATATATCCATATGTATCCCTTTTGTGTGTGGGTGTATATATATATAGACGTGCAGTTCTCCTTAGCGCCGCAGTTGCAATTGCTTTTCTCACGGCCGACGTGATTGAGAGAAATAGAGAGATAGGGAGAGGCTTAGGCTAGGGTTTTAAATTGTAGAAGTCTCAAGAGCTCATATTTATTTCTTATTGGTAAGAGATCCTTTCTAAGTCCTTCTTCTATATCTTTCCTTAATTCCTTCTTGTAATTTTCATGGGATGATTTGAAATCCGAATTTAATCTTGTGGGAGATGATTGTTAGATGGTTTCTAATGGAATTAGAGTATACCCATAATCAATTGATCATGAATTAAGGGCTTGAGTTTGAATAATCATAGGATAGGGTTGAAATTTTTGGGTGTAGGATTGAAATCTGAAATTGGAGGATTAAATTGTGATTTTAGTGTATCGTTTGGATTATCTAAGTTATATTAACGTAATTGAGTAGTTAATTAAGAGTAATATAGTGGTTTGTTTGTCGTACCATGAGCGTATATGCTTGAATATGGTAGAGTTGATGTTGAGGGATGTATGTGAGCATTAGAAATAGGTAATGGGGCTTTAGTAGAAATTTCTGCTTTCCGTTTGGTAGATGGTAATTATGTGTAATGCTTGTAGAGTTTGATTCGTGCCAAGCAGCACGAGGGGGAAGCTGCGCTGTTGCGAAATCGGTGCAAGCTGCAGGTAACTACTTCTGTTTGTTTGCGTGTGTGTGTGGGTTAGTGAGTATTTGAAACTTATAATTTTGTGATTGACTATAGTCATGATGAACATGAATTTTGAAAGCTTATTTTATAATATAACCTGTTTAGTGGAGTATGTATTTTTAAATGGCATGAAGGTGTGAACTTGTATATTTTTGGAAATTTATAGTATTTATTAAATATATCTGCATGATTCTGAGAATTTCTGGACTAGGCCTTGTGCCATATGTTGGATGTGTATATGTATGACGTGCTGTGTTGATTGTGTGAACACCGAATAAATAAATAAATAAATAAAAATGCCATCGCGCGATGAGGTTCCTTGTTGGCCCACAAGGACTAAATAACACAAAATGAAAAGACGAAATGGGGAGAACGCCCCCGGTCTCAGGCGAGGGTTGTGAGTCCCTACTGGACCGTATAAATCGGTGTTATTGATTGTTTGGTTTTATTTATCTATGTATTGGATTACAATATATGAATGTGAATATGTGATTTTATGTGTGATTTTGAGGAAGTGCTACATGACGATAATTTATGTGGGAATATATGTTATGAAGTTGTCATGCATCTAAATGGTAACTGCCTCATGTTTCCAATTCAGTTATATTTAGTAATACTCCACTGAACACCTTTCTAGCACACACCGCTCGTAGGCGAGCAGTTAGTAGTTACCTGGGTCTAGCCCCATTTTATCTATTTTTACAGGTCATAGCAACATAAAGGGAAACCAAGGGAAGGTTCCAGAAACACCTCACTAAACTTGTGAGCCTCTGGACTGGTAGGTTAAAGATTATTGCCACATTTAGGGACATGTTGCATTTGACTTTGCTTTCGCTCAATTTTAAGTTTGGTTGTTTATTTTGAACTAAAGATTTTAAGTTAGATGGGTTGAGATTTAATTATCCATGTTAGCCTTTTACCCTGTTTAAAAGAATTCTTTTCTAACATGGATAATTTGCTTAAAGTATGTTAAATCTTTTCTAACCATGATAGACATTCTTTATTTAGTAGTGAAATTCTTTTCTATCATGGTTAGACTATAAATTGTAATTTATTTAAAATTATGAAAAATCATTTTCTAAATATGTTAGTAGTTTTACTAAGTTGGATTTTTTTAACATAGTTAGTCAATAAATAAAATCTGTAATTGTTAAATGGTAATTTAAAATGTATTAAAAAGTATAATTAGGTAGTAGTTGTTACATAAATCGTTAAATAAAACATCAAACTATTTGATCAATTGATCAATTACTTAACATACTCCTGCCATGTTCAAGTATAATAAAATATCCGGTAAAATCCCAAACAGCCATGGCAGGTGGAAAGAAGTTTCCGACCAACATTTCATAACCAAAACACAGATAGAAAAGCATTACCAGTAGGTCTCAATCCTATAGTCCAGAAATGGACCGGTCCCAACCAAAAGAATAATGTATACAGTTATCCAAATGTAAGAATGTGGAAGCGAATATGAAAGCCTAAAAAAGTATGGCAATATACAACACTTCTCGCATAGAACCCAAAATAAAAGCTCACTATGTTTCAGTGAGAAGATGAGGGCTTCTTTCCTCGAGTATCCGCTATTGAACATGAACCTACAAAGTAGCAAATTGAGGTAGACACGGTTATGTCTACTAACCACTTACAATCAGTCTATATGTTTCGGTGTGTGCGAGTAATGTGTCAATGTGGGAAGTTATAATATATATATATATAAATACTTTGAAATATGAGCACATACCAGATAATCATGCAGTAATCCGTACTAGGGAAACATTTAACAACTTCATTTATATCAATATTTTATAAAATATTTTAAAATACATTTTCCACAATCATCCATAATGTTCGCTCTGTGAAGTGTTAGGTTGTCCCCTACCACTAGCCTACTTCAAACTCAACCATCTTTCAAAAATTCCTCCTCAATCATTAGTCTACTTCAAACTTTATCAGTTCAAAAATTTTACCAAAACAACCAGATTAATATCATAATATAATCTTAAATAAAATCCCAAAAAATCATCAATATAACCTCAAACAAGTCATACCACAATATCCCCAAATTTTCCCCCAATCTAATAAATTCTGAAAATTCCAAATAAATTGGAAAACCTCAAATAAATTGCAAATTCCTTAAGAAAAGTTCTAACTCAAATATTAGATCTCAATATAATAGATTTAGATATCCCAAAAACCATAACTCATATAAGGCCTATCTTTTAAATATTACATATCAGACAACTAATGACATAGGTGCGTAGAGAATACTTACGGGAGTCCGAATATGGTCTTAGTTGGTCGGAAAACCCACCGGTTCGGTGCTGACAAGCTCCAAAAGGTTCAGCCAAAGACTTTTTCAATCTTTTCTAAGCACCAATCGAACTAAAAATGAGTGAAGGAAATAAGTAGAAGATGAGAGGAGGTAAGGGTAGGTGAAGAATGGTGGTTTTCCAATCCGGCGAGTTTTGCAGGAAAACTCCCTCCTTAAGTTGATGACTGTGTAATTGAAATTGGAGGGAAGAGAGAAAAATGAGAGGTAGAATGGAGGAGGAAAGAAGGAAGAAGTAGTTGGGGTGGTGGTGTGGCCGGCGCCGGCAAGGCGGAGGGAGAAGAGAGCAAGAGACGAGTGACGGTGAGGGAGGAAGAGAGGAAAAGAGATAAAGAAAGAAAGAGAAAAAGAAAGCGAGAGGGAAGAAAGAAAAGGATGCTCGGGGAGTGGAGAGGAAAAAGATGAGGGGGAGGGAATATAAAAATAGAGAGAGAGAGAGAGAGAGAGAGAGAGAGAGAGAAGGCTAATGGTGATGGTTGAGTGTGAGAGAAGGGAAAGAGAAAGCACACGAGGGGAGGGGTTACTGCGCGTGTGCAGGAGGAAATAGGGAATGTGAATTGTGGAAAGTATAAAAAGAAAGAGAAAAGATTAGGGAAAAAAATACACTATTAGACCCTAAAATCCCCAAATAAAATATTTCTTTTCAACCAAAAATTTTCTTTCATTCTCAAAATTTTTCTATAATATCATTTACTTAATTTTCTCCCATAATAACCTCTTTTGAGCCTAAAACAGTCTCCTCAAAATTATTGTCCTTAAAATAAGGGAGAAACTAGGCCTTTACAATCCTAAAAAATACCTCAAAATTTTCCAAATATCCTTATAATCCATCATTTCTCATTGATCAATTTCTAATTACTCCCACTAATCCTCAATCAATTTCTAGGATGTTACAAAAAGAACCACAGAGAAAAGGAGGGGTTCCTTGCCGTTATTCTAAACATCTTAATGGCTTTGAATGGTTATAAACTGCTGATGTATTGCTTTTAAATGGACTGTTCAATGAATTCATGAATTTGTGGGCTATATAAGGATTAGGAAGTCATGGTGCAAGGGGCAGTTTGGAGCGTTGAACCTCTGACTTTATGCCTTGCTGAGTTTTATCATCTTCCATAGTTATATACCCTTACTACAAAAAATTCTGCTTTTGGTGGTGACTAAGTCACCAGTGAAAGCATAAAAGTTGCCAATGAATGTCTTTGGTGGCGACAAAAAGTTGTCACTAAGTAAAACGATAAAGTGACTATCGCCAAAAGTATTGGCGGCGACTTTTTAGTTCGCCGCTGAAAGTAACCTTTTAGTGGCCACATCAGCACCCTATGGCCACATGGTTGATGAAGTGGTGACCCTCACTTACTTGCCACTTAATCCGCCCTCTTGCCACTTGTCATGTTGCCCCATTGATGCTACCAAAATTTAAATAAGCTCTGCAAGTGTACGGACCGCCGAAATAGTAAATTGGCAAATCAAGGCCGATTTTACAGAGACTCAAAAATAATTGATAATTAGGCATTAAATCTCTTGTTTTTGTTTAAGTTGAGTAAGACAAAATTCGATTCAAACGAGTGAAAGAAAATTGACTAAGATCTAATAAAAAATCACGAACTTTAACAAAGAGTAAATTTAAGTGTTAAATGAACAACCTAAAGTCACTAATCCCTTGTTTGCTTCTTAGATTTTATTCCCACTAAATTAATTATGCCTTAAATTAATCACTAGTCTAGAGTCTTAGTGTCTATAAATGCGTGTCGGTCCATTTATATCCTTACCTAAATTAATCATGTAATATCTTATACAAATTAACTAGATACAGTTCATATTGGTAACACTCTAATTTGACTATGTAGAGCTTCTAGGTATATGTCTATCCTAGAAGCAAATTAGATTAAAAATCTAATTTCATATTATTTAATCCCATGGTCTATTTAGAATTCCCTTTGTCGAGTTCAATCCTAAATTCCTTAAACATGTTTAATGGTGGCCAATCACTAAACAATAACCAATAAAAACAAGATTAAATAAACTAAATTAAATTAAGCATAACTAATAAGTGCTCTAAGTCACACATGGGCTACATCAAAGTCATCCCAACAAATAAGAATTCATAATCTTAAATCATAAAGAAAATAAGAGACCTACAATTAGGGCCCTGGTTCTCAGAAAATCTGGCAGTGGAAAAGGAAAATCCAGATTTTCCATTGATCTCAAGGGTTTGGTTGGCGGATCTCCATATTTTCATTTTCCGGCGGCCATCAATTTTCCTTTAAAGAGGGTAAATGGGTTCCCAACAAAAATTGTGGGAAGCCATTTTCCATCAGGCGTGGGAACCTCCAGAAGACCATCTTGCTCCTAACCCATGTTTACTCTGTTTCTCTTTCTTCATCCGCATTGTCGTCTTGTCACAGGGAAGAAGAAACATCAGCCTCCCAATGATGTTGAAGATGAAGCGAGTTGAGGTAGGAAATTGCTTGAAACTCCCACCAAATGTCTCGAGTCGCAGACCTATATCTGTCCCCAAATTAATTCACCACTTGAAACCTCTGAAACCCCATCTCTCCCGTTCCTTTCTTCAGTCACGGAGAAGAAGGAGAATTCGTTGTGCGTGCTATTTTTTTTTCTTGAACTAATTTTTTTGGGAATACAAAAGGCAAGACAATACTTGATGATGTAGGACTATTTAGTCCTTACTCTAGCCCCAGAGGCTGACTTGCTCTTCGGATCTCATCACCCACTGCTCTTGCTTCTATGACTACTTGGTGTCTGCAGCTACTGGACACATCTGACAGCATCACTACCTGGGTGTCTTCCATATGCGCTTCTTTTGCTGTGAGTTGTATGTATAGTGTGGGCAATGAATTTATTGGGATTTTTCAGAAATTTTTATATAGGTAAATTTGAATTTGAGTACTCAAATTCAAATTTAACATACTCATTTATTGTGTAAACAAGTTTCAAAAACAATTTTAAATCTTAAAAATGAATATTTTTGAAACAAAGATCTGATATTAGAATATGAAATCCAATTTCACCACGTAAACATGAATTTTTTTGATTTTATTATAAATTCCTATTTAATTCTTTTTACTTACTTTTATTATTTAAAATATGTGAGAAGTAGTTACAAAATGAGTAATTTTTGGAATAAGTTGGAGTAGTTGAAGATAAGAGAAGATGTGTGAGAAATTTTAGCGACAAATAAAAAGTTATTTAAATAAATATGTATTCTAGATATTTCTCGAAATCCCAACGTTATTATTTAATTTTGATTATTATTTCATTTTCCTAATGTTTACTATTGTTGTTATGTGAGGTTCAAGATAAAATAGATTACACCTAATCTTTTATCTTTTTTCTTTTACCATTTTTTATTTTTTAAATTATTTAATACATATACACAACCATTTTCTGGAAAATTATAATAATTTTTAATTTGTATCAGTATTTTAAATATATTTTATTATATTTTTAAATAATTATATTGTATTAATTATTCAGTTTTTGGATTTAAATACGAGTTTTATCAATAAATAGTTATTAAGGGCAATATGGTCATTTATGCATATTGTTGAGTTTCTTTACCCCCATTTTCAACCAACCAAATATAAAATTTTCCATTCCATTCATTTCTATTCCTGTATGCACCAAACGTGTCGACTTCTTTTCCTTTCCTTTCCACCCGAATACTTTCTGTGAACCAAACAGGCCCTTAATTCTACTCCTGCCTCGTCCTACTCCGTGAAGAACAAAGAAGATCGATGAACAATGGTGACTCCTTGTGTGTGCTGCTGCTTCTCTTGTTCTTCCTCGTCCCGCGTGATGTTATTGATCCATAATGTTCGTGCAATGATTGTGTGGTGAATAGTCAGTGAAGCCCTTGGCTCCGCCTCTTTCTTTCCTTTTATTGTTAAATTATGATAATAAATTCATACATTCTTTCCTAATTTCCTATTGCACGTGTATGTGTATGCTGATGATTAATTGATGATTTCCCATGCCTTGTGTTGTAGCTGCCAATAAATACCCAAAAAAGAAATCAAAATCAAAATCAAATAGTAGTAATAATAATAAACAAAATTGAAACTTATTTTTTCCTTTTTCAAATATTTTTATTTTTTTATTTTAGTTAACTTTCCTATTTTAATTGAAGACAGAATATTTCAAAAGAAATTCCCAAGTAATTCTCAAATTGATATCTTATAAAATCCCAACAAAATCTCTTAATCTTTAAATTGATAACCCCCCAATATATCAAAATATCTCAAAAATCTACTAAATATGGAGAGTCATCACACCCCCGCACTCGAATCAAATCTTATCCTCAAGATTTCAAATTGTTTTACAACCAATAAAGCCATAGAATCAAGATTTTAAAGTGAACATCACAAAATTGGAAGTAATTTAAACTTTCAAAAAATCAATTTTCTTAGAAATCTTTGTCACCTCCCGCAAATGCAAGTAATAAATCAATTAATTTGGCAAAGATAAATCACAATAGCATGTCCCTCTCACTAGTCAAGTGTTTACTCTCTACTCTAAAGATAATTAAGGGCTTATGTATCACTCAATTTCACCAATTGGAACCCATACCATAAGCTTATTTATTATCTCAATCTCCACTATATCATCTCATTGCACACACAAATCAAAAAGACTTTCAAAGGTTATAATAAATAAGGTAGGATAATGAAATGAATGAGATGTATGGAACAATACTTTAATCAATGCTAAGAAATTTTAATTATGACAAAGAGAATGAAGGAATTACATATGAAAGCACATTTATTCTGAATCTACACGTTATTCTTTCGACCACCACAATTTTTTTTCCTAACTTTTTTTTCTTGTTTTTTTAAAAACCTTTTTTCTTCTCTTTTTTCTTCTTTTTCTTCTTTTCTCTTTCTTTTCTTTTTCACCTTCACATAGTGTTTTTTATCCCTTCACTCTTCTTTATATTAGTATCACTTAGCACTTACTAAAGTAATAATGGATAAGAAAGGAAAAATTGTATCACATCAGTCAAAAGGCTAAAATATATGCAATTTTTCTTTTAAAAAAATGTAGGCTCAAAGGGATGAAACAATGGAATGATGTGACAATGATGGCTATTTGGCTAAACTGGCTATAAAAACGAATGCCTAAATCATTTTTGTTCGTTCAAAGGATTCTAAGTCTCAATAGAGATTCAAGACAAGTTTTAGAGATGAAATAACAATAAATGTACTCCGTCTTGGAAGAATAAAATTAAGGCTCAAATTTCTCACTAGTCTTTTGACATCCTAAAGATATTTACCCTAACCAAATTTCTTGCCTATTTACTAATATTCTAAAAAGATGAAATTGAATTCCAATCAAAGTCAATCAAGAATGGAGGAGCCTAACTGCTACTCTCCATGAGAAAAGCACCAACAAGGAAGAAGGAAGAAGTTGCCATGGATTAAGGAAAGTGGAGGGATGGAAGAGTAGAAGAGTGGAAGATGAGAGGAAATATGAACTAAGGTTTGTTGGTAGACCAAATCTCACCTAATGAGCTCCAAAATCGTGTATATCATGTCCAAAGTTGGGTCAATGAGTGGGTATTTTAATTTGGATCCAAGTTAAGCCCAAAATTCGAATATGATTGCTGCAGAATTGCGTCCTCATTGTGGATCTCACTATGGCGTGCCCACGACGAGGTACATAATTGATGCCTCTCAGGTCCCCTTTACCGTGGGGAGGTACAGAAGCATTGAAGTTTATGGCTGCTTCGCCATGGTGAGGCCATGGCAAAGGTTAGAGTTCTCCTCATCTTCTTTGTCTTTCTTCATCATCCCGGATCCCATTCCTTTGGTCCTCGAGCGACCCTATAAGTGGAAACAAGAGAGAATAAGGATCAAATAGCCCTATAAATTAATTAATTCAAATCAATCTACAACTATGACTAATTATCTCATTTTCATGCTAATCCAACTTAAAGGCCTGTGATATTTAATAAGAACAATTAGACCAATTTTGCATCTCATTTATGTTAAAAGCCTCAATTTAAAATTCAAAAATATTACAAATCATATATTTGTCATTAGTGTTATTAAAAAAATGTATGACTTTACATGTCACCTCTGAAAGCCATACCATTAGCGGCGACATATAACGTCGCCACTGAAAGGTCCACTTTTAGTGGCAACTTCTAAGTGTCGCCGCTGAAAGCAACACCTTTAGCGGTAACATATAACGTTGCCACTAAAATCCACTTTCAACAGAAACTATATAAAGTTACCACTGAAAGTCCCACTTCTGCGGCGACATTAGGTATGATTTTGGCGGTGACTTTTGTGTCACCACAGAAGGTGGGAGATGGCGACTTTTTTTGTCACCACTGAAAGTCATCGATAAAAGTCCTTTTTTTGTAGTGCCTATATTTTATATAGGAAGAGTTCGTCTAATCCTGGGGACTGCCGTAATTTATTTGCCGGTAGTTGTGGAATAGCTTTTAAGGATAGTAGCTTCATGCACGATTCAAACTGTGTATTTTATTATTTGCAGGTGTGCTGCCAACGGGATATACTAAGCACTGTAGGGGAGCTGGAAGATCCACTAAATTATTTGATTATTTTGGTGCTGTCGCCAACAATCTTAAGAGCTATTACTCCTAAATAAATTGATTTGGCGTTCATCTGTGGCAGATTCACCAAATAAGGAGACCTCAAAACTTTATTTTAATGTAATGGTTTTATTTATAAAATATACTATTATGAAGGAATATTGCATTGAGTCTCACTTGTTTTTATTTTTTTACCTCATTCGATGAAAATTTTGATATTTTCTAATAAAGAAATTAGCTGAGATAAGCCACTCTTTGTCTTTGTGACAATACTAAGACGGTAGGAAATGAACCTTTGGTAATTGTAGAAGTAAGAGATTATATGAATGTTAAGTACTAACTTACATTGAAAGTAGGGGAACAACTACCTTGATAGAAGACATGAACCCAATGAAAGTGTATGTTGAGGCACTAAGTCTGATGGTATTTTATGTTAGTTAAAAGCTACAATAATCAAGGAAACAAATAATCTGGTTCGAGTCGTGCCAATAATCGAAACTGTCCTTAAGAGATATTAGGACATCCCCTAAGTTGAACAGATTACGGCACTCTCCAGGATTAGATGAACCCATATGTAATGATAGAGCGTTCCAGAATTGGCGGAAGATTTATAACTCAGTAAAAGACAATCGAGAATTCATGTTCTCTCTTCTCTGTTTTCACAAGTTATTTCAATGGTATTATTGTAGGGAATATTCATAGACATTGAAAATATACCTTGAAGTGGTGCCTCTTGAACTACTATGTCTCTTTAACCAAACAGTCACAACTATATGCCTTTTCCATGAACCTCAAATTTAATTCATAAATAAACATAAATTCCTTAATTTATAAGAACATGACTTATGCACTGAATCTTTCCATCTAAAGGCATTTTAATAATACTAGAGAGGTACTTTCCTTGATACACCCACACACAAATTTTCCAACAATCCCCCACATGTGTCAAAGTAAACACCATTAATTGAGTTACACACATGGATATGATCATTGTATTTGGTGGTCCTATGGACATTAAAATCAAACCTAGACTAATAACACATAGTATATAGAGATGTCGGTGGTCCATGGACTTAAAACCGCTCACCTCTTAAATGTATACTAGAGGCATTAAGAGTCAGATTATACCCCCACATTGCCACTGTTAACGATTAGTTTTGCACGTTAAATGGCATATGTGTGCCTGGTTCTTAAAGAATGCTCTAGAGATTTCACCACGATCTCATGAGCCGCCTCACTGCACATTCGTAGAGGTGATTTCACATAAATATACTTGCACTTAACACACCATCCCGTAGGATTATGAAATCATTAAGAGCTTTGCTTAGTCTAACAAAATGCATTCTAGCACTTTTTCATGCTGTAGGAAGGGACTGAAAATTTATTTTATGCTAGTATATCTAACTAACGACTTGTTCTTACCTATTGAACCTTCTTCACGGGATCATCAATCACAAAGGTTGGGTTGTCATCACCGTCGATTTCAAGTTGGCTTTAATCCCATTCCCCTCGACTAATTTATTTCATCCCCGGGGTTTTGTTAATGGATCTAATCATTGTTGTCATACTCGTGAGTTGATTCTCCGATTTTATCGCTTTTACGGCTCTACCTAACCAAAATGTATCACGAGTCACTTAAATTCGTACTGACTTTAAACTCGGTAAAAACTCACGAGTTTACATACCGAATTTACCTTTTTTACGTTTCTACTTTATGAAAAATCATGTTAACTTCCTATAAATCTCATGTTAATTATTTTTATTTGACTATATTCAATGAATTTATATATGAATTTAATAGAAATTTCTTTATTGAGTTAGATAAAGTATGAATGTTGATATATTTAATATAAACTATTTATATTTAAAATATATTCAAGTCAAATTATCATTATTATTTGTATTTCTTATATAATTATATACTGGAAATACATATTTATCAATAAAGGTAAAATCTTCCGAGTTCACGATCCGATTTTACATTACTTTCACGAGTTTATTTAAACTCACGAGTTTGACAACCTTAGATCTAATAGATCAATTTTGATCCCACAAAATCATTTGAGATAACTCCATAATTCATAAGCACTTACTCTCATCATATCTCAAATGATTTTCACTTAAACCATTGTACTCTCTACAATGGTAATTGCCATTTGGCAAACAAAATTCATCAACACTAAGGGTGTGTTTGGTACGGGGGAGGGAATGGGAGGGGAAGGATTTCAATGGGGGGAAGGGGATGGGATGGGATGGGATGGGAGAGATTTCTTTTCCCCTTGTTTGGATTGATAGGAGGGGAGGGGATGAGAGGGAATTTAACATTACCTTGTTTGGCATGAGAGGGGAGGGGAGGGAAAATATTTATGTTTGGTCGACTTTACCCTTACCTCATTTAAGTAATTTTTTTAACCTCTAAAATATTTAATAAAACATAAACTTAAAAATAACCATGTTAATTATTGATTGATCTATTTAGCATGACTATATGGTATGAGGGGAGGGAAGATATTTTTGTTTCGTCAATTTTACCCTTATCTCATTTAAGTTATTTTTTTAAACTTCTAAATAGTTAATACAATACAATCATAATTCTATAAACTCCTTGGGAAAAAGAATTATATAGATTGAAGAAATAAAGTAGAGGATCCCAATTTGATGTTCAATTAATTTCCTTTACTTATCTCTTGCGGGTCATTTACTTTGGTATTCACTGGTCATTTACTTTGGTATTCACTGGTCATTTACTTTGGTAGCATACATGAATATGATCATAATACAAAAGAAACCATATAATAAATATATGCAAGAATGGACGGACCCAACTCACACTATCTTCAATAAAATAAACCATAAATCTGGAATAAGATAAGGTAAGAGACATGCTTTGTGTGTGCATATTATAAATCTGAAATTTCATATTTTCATGAACCTTGTTTGATACCAACACGTGCACAGTACTAATCCAATGTCCAAATCATGAACTGTAATGAATAAAATGCTATACATTGAACAAATCAGCAAATTAGCCTTCTTTAAAAAGCAAAACAGATTAATCAGTTCATTCAAGTTGATGCAAGACATCACAACTCTTTTATAATCCGAATGTCTACAGTATATCTGACATGTACATCATCCTCTCAATCTTAGCGTGTTAGCCAATCTTTCCCCATGAAGCTCGAACAAGACCATTGTCTCAGCTTTAGCATAACTCCAAACCTACAAGAGTACATATATCCATAGACTTAAGAGCATCAAGACCAGAGAAATGCCCAAAAACATAGAAGCAAAATAATTCAACAAAAAAAGAAAAGAATTCAATACTCCTTGGGAAAAGGTTAGCAAAAGTAGGCAAAGAGTGAAGGTGATAATAATACTAACCTAAACACTAAACACCATGTCCATAATCACACTTTTGCGCAACACAAGTGGACACTGAATAACGGCTCTAAGTTTGGCCACATCATTCATGAGGAAGTTATAAATTCTTGGGATCTTCTCTTCCTCAAATCCACATTCTTGAATCATCTTCAAAGTTTCTTCCCCTGAAATTTGTGGAGCATATCGAGCTTGGAATATTTTGTTTCCTTCACTTAAAACACTTGCAATGACATCCATCTTTTATGCAAGTAGTTGTATTTGGAAAGGATCTTTATCCTTAGATGTAGCATTCCTTTTGGACCTAGAACTGTCACCAATTGAGTGGCCATCAAGTGAGATAACATCAGATTCTTTGTCATTATCTCCAGCATCAGATTCTTCAGAATTCTCATGCCTTCATTTCTTCATTTTTGCAGCTGTATCACCCTCCTCTCCATTAGCTCTATCAATTCCATAAAGAGATAACATCTTCTCATAATTAGGTAGAGATTTATTTTTCCAGTTGGCTGCCTTTGGTTTAACCTGAAAGTATAAGAAACAGAAATCACTACCATATCTAACCAAGCATGATATCAAAGAAATCACATGATGAAGAAAACAGTGAGATTTAAGAGCAATGAAAAATGATAAGAAAAAATATTAATGTTTAGAAAAGAGAAGATGGCGTTGGCAATACCAATGAGCAACAAGGATGCTGATAGTATTCAACCAAAATTTATTTTCGGTGAATAAACTGTGTGAATGAATAATACACAAGTGACAAATTTTACAGTAGCACCTACCATAATGAAGAAAACAAATGAATAAAATATATATCTAAGTATTAAAATATATGTCATAATAAGGTGGGTGCAGTGAGCAAATATATATATACACACAAATGAATAAAATTCATAATATATTCATTCATCTCACCTCAATCAATTGATCCCATACTTGATCCTCAGCTTCCCATCTATTAATGGATGGGTTCCATGAAAACCCACTCATACCCCCCTTGAAGATGTCATAAATTTCTCCAAAATTCTTCTTTAAAGTCTTCCAGCGATTTTTGACCTTGTCCTTATCTACTTTAAATCCAAAAAGGACACTCAAGGATTTTGTTATATTGTCATATGTTGTAGTTGTGAATGATCCAACGATTTTGTTGCCACTATCAAGTTCATGCATGAAAGCATCAATCAAGGCATCGTCCATCTTGCAACTCCAAATCAAGCTCTTCTCATTAGTGTTCTTATCAGTAGTGTTCTTATCACTTGTTATCTTATCAATAGTGTTCTCATCAACAATTGTCTTATCTTTAGTGGTACCATTTGCAAGAAGTGCCATCTTCGGAGCCATACTACTGATAGGATTCAAACAAAAATCAAATAAGTTAAATCAAAATTGAAAGAAACAGGAAATAACTTGATTTGGAGCTGCAAATTATTTCTGATGGAAGAAACAAGAAAAGCCAGATAAGCCATAGACGAGTACCTAACTTGCCAAAATTTAATAGATTCAAAACTTGGTATGATGTTAAAAAAATAAAAATAAAACTTGGCCCAAGAATAGAGGTTGAAGGAATGCTGTCAAACCCAAAACCATCCAAGAAGTGCACAGGAAAACAGAAAACAGAAAATTAGAAAACATCCCAGAGCAAACCATACAGGTATTTGTGCAAGCATTATATGTCTAATTTAAGCAAAACAAGAAAATTGTTTAATTTGCTTTCAGGGTTTGAACCAACTCAGTTACAATGGCTAAGAAAAATACACTACAACCTCATTAAGCATTAATAAACACATGATTCCTAGAACTATTTTCATAATCAGTCCACATTTGATGAGCTAATGCCTCCCTTATTAGTTCACCCTGAGCTGCCTCATTTCTATCACCCCTTGGAGTATGGTTCTCATCATTAGATTCATCCCGAGCTGTAAGTTCATTGTTTACTTCGCGGATAAGTTCCTCATCCGGGTTTACATTCATCAAGTAGTTATGAAGAATGCAACATGCTACAATGATCAACTTTTGAACTTTGACATCATAAGAAGGCTCTGCAGCACTTGATAAAATGCCAAATCTTTTTTTCAACACCCCAAAAGCTCGTTCAATTGCATTACGCAATGATGCATGTCGAAGATTGAAAAGTTCTCTATGGTTTTGGGGTGGATTTCTGTCTGAATATTCTTTCAAATGGTAGCGAACTCCTCTATAAGGGGTAATAAGACCACTTGTTAACATGAATCCAGCATCGACCAAATAATATTTCCCTATCATCAAGTAAAATAGACACTTTATTAGTTTTACAAACATGATCCACTTGTATATTTCACTTCCTCACGATTACACACTAATAAAACTGTTACCTCGAGGAATCTTAAGACCATCTTCTCGTCTTAATGCATCCTTTATAATTCTTGAGTCCGATGCGGTGCCTTCCCACCCAACAAGCACATAAGTGAATTTTAAATCAAATGTGCAAGCTGCCAACACATTTTGTGTAGGAAATTCCTTCCTACCACGATAACGAGGAGCATCTACCATAGGTACTTTTACACGTACATGTGTACCATCTATGGCTCCAATACAGTTCTTAAAATATGGGTAAAATTTGTTATTAGCCTGAATTTCAAGAGGAACTCTAGAGCCATCCGGTTGTACAAGGAATTTATCTTCTAGTTCAATGATAGCCCATAACACATTATGGAGATGACGACTAACAGTCTCACCTGAACGCCTAAACCAAAACTTTACCACTCGGTTTTTTGATCTATGTGATAAGATGTAAAGGGTTTTAGCAACTTGTTCTTCCACACTTGAGTATCGTGTGGGCTTTAAGCCACCATCTTTTTCCAACATATCACATAATCCTATAAAAGCTTCAGGACTCATTCTAACAATATCTCGCCCACTAGAAGTACAAGTTATTCGATACATCACTTCTTCGCGTACCCTTTCTCTTGTGGAACTCATATTATAAGTTGTTCTTTTCTTATTCTGACACATCCCAACCACACAATACTGGATTACAAGACAAATAAGGCAGGTTACAATTCTCTGGCGTATTTCCCACCATTGCACCAAAAATTCCTCTTCAGAATCCATCTACAAGAAATGGGCATATGAAGAAAGATTGCCATAAAAGAAAGGCTTGGTTCAAGCGTAAAGGTATGCCATTGTCCTTTGTTACTTTTGAAGCACATAATGTTAATATCCAAAAGGATACATGGTGGATTGATACTGGTGCTCAAATACATATTTCTACTACTATGCAGGGCTTTCTAACAACCAGGCCTCCTCGTCCCAATGAGGCTAAAGTCTTATCAGGAAGTGGGAAAGGAGATCCGGTGAAAGCAGTTGGAACTTTTCGAGTTGTTTTTTCAAATAATTTTGTTTTGGACTTACAAGAGATATTTTATGTACCCTCTAACAAGAGGAATTTGATTTCATTATCTAAACTTATTCCGTTTAATTATGGTATTTTGTTAGAAAAGGATTTGAAATATTTCAGTTTGAACTCTGTTCCAATTGCTGAGGTTGTTATGATTGATGATTTATTTAAAATTGTTTCTGGATATTCAAATGTTTTTTCTGCTATGCATGGTGTTAAGAGAAATATGATGAATGAGAACTCTATTAGCTTGTGGCATAAGAGATTAGGACATATCTCTTCTGACAGGATCAAGAGGTTAACTATAGAAGGAATCCTTCAATCTTTAGACCATTCGGATCTTGGTACCTGTGTGGACTGCATAAGGGGAAAGTAGACCAATAAGTCACATAAGGGAGCTAAAAGAAGTTCTGAATTGCTCGAAATTATACACACTGACATATGTTTCCCAGATCTGACCGAGCACGGTCAAAAGTACTTTATTACCTTTAATGACGACTTTTCTCGATACATGTATATCTTCCTACTTTATAATAAAAGTGAGGCACTAGATGTTTTAAGGCATATAAGGCTGAAGTAGAAAAACATATTGGGAAACCAATCAAGATCGTGAGATCTGATAGAGGTGGTGAGTATGTCGGTAGATACACTAGTGAAGGATAAGCGCAGGTCCTTTTGCGGATTTTCTTCGAGAGCAAGGTATAGTTGTACAATATACCATGCCTGGCTTACCTCAAATGAACGGTGTAGCTGAAAGAAGAAATAGGACCTTACATGACGTGGTTAGGAGCATGATGAGTAGCTCCAAATTGCCAATTTCCTTGTGGAAGGAAGCACTCAAAACAGCCGTACACATTTTGAACAGGGTTCCAACAAAGGCAATGTCTAAGACACCCTTTGAAATTTGGAAATGTTGGAAACCCAGTTAAACCACTTTAAGGTGTAGGGCTTGTTAGAATCTTAAGTTTTGATGAGGAATGGACTCTAGATAACATAAGTAAAATGAATAGATAGCATATAACTTAATCTGAAAAGAATCAAAGGTATATGAAAAGGAAAAGTATAAGTTATCTAAACGTTGAACAAGTAAAGTCCTATAGATAACAGATTCACTATCGCTAATAGATGAAGATTAAGGATAATATTGGCTAATGAAGTATTGGCAATAAACTGAAAATAAATAGTCCTATCGCTAAGAACTTCACTATCGCAAATGAATTGGTTTAAGCTAGCAAAGAACAATAGATCACTATCACTAAGACATGTCTCTATCGCTAAGGTCTCATATCAGACAAAAGACTGATTAGAACAACTATTAAACCATAGTCACTAGCGATAGCATGAATAACTAGCGATAGCAGAACACTTAGACATTCATATGAGTTACTATGAAGAGCTAATGACAACCTATCAATAACATAGCTACTAGCGCTAATGGTTTTAGCTATCGATAATGAAATCACTTGCTGAGATAACTTGACATTCTGATAGCTAATATATTGTCTGTATACACTGAGCTAATGAATCCTACTAGCGATAACACCAACTGTGCTTCACATGAATACTTGTTTAGCTAACAGTCTAAGTGAATGATTAACACTATGAAGCTAGCGATAGCTTGGGATGCTAGCGCTACTGAAAAAGCTGCTACACAAGTACAATGTTGCAGTTAGTTGTTAGCCACAGTCTCTATCTCTCATAGCTCATCCTCTGCAAGAATTAAATGAAGTAAGAGAAGAAAGATGACTAAAATGAAGACCAGCATTAAATGCCAACGGCTAGGAGCTTCAAACGAACATATTCATACGGACTCATGAAGCTGAAAGAAGAAGGAAAAACTGTGAAGAGATATAAAAACCCATGTCTTGAGCATTTATGTAGTAGAGAACAAACTGACGAACTAGCATTCATTATTTCTCATCTACTCTCTGGTCAAAGTCTTATTACTATTGGTGAGATTATTTTGTACTTCAGTGATTAACAAAATCTGTTCATTAAGTGAACTCATTTATTGAAATCCTCTACTGTTTGAGGTTATTCTAAAGTCTGGGACTTTGGAACATGGTTGTAGTCTTACAACTTGTAAGGGGGAGGATTAGAAGAAGTCTAAAACTTTGTCTTGTAAAGGTTGGTAGGTGAACCTAGTTTGTAAAATCTGTGATTTAGTGGAACCCAAAGAGGAGTTGGAGAACTTGATGTAGGTAGTGGTTGGCCGAACCAGTATAAAGGATTGTCTTTGAGTTTAAAGTTTAATTTTTGAAAAGCACAATTAACCCCTCTTGTGCGTTTTGCCACTTTCATTTGGTATTAGAGCATGTCTTCTCCTTTTGATTCCAACGAATATGAGAAGTAAAGATAAAAAATGGCATCGTACGAGAATATCTTGCCTGAAGGAAGTTCCATCAACAAACCTCCTAGCTTTGATGGAAAGCATTATACCTTGTGGAAACTCAAAATGAAGATATACATCAAAGCAAATGGGTATAAGCTATGGAAGATTATAGAAGAAGGGGATATTGTGCCTACAAGTATACTAGGCAATCCAAAGAGTGAAAATGAATATACTCATGAAGACATTGCAGATCTTGAGTTGAATAGCAAGGCAATCCTCATGATCCAAAGTGCCCTTAGCCAAACTGAGTTCTTTAGAATAAGCCACTTGAACACGGCTAAGGAAATGTGGGATGCTTTGCAGATTGCTCATGAAGGAACCTCAGGAGTAAAAGACAGAAGAGTGGAGACGCTTGTTGAAGAATTCCACAAGTTTGAAATGATTGATGGGGAAAAGATAAGAGATCTGGAGATCAGATTCACTCATCTCATCAATAATCTTGCTGCACTAGGAAGAAAAATTCCAGAGAAGGAACAAGTCAGCAAGATTTTGAAAGTTCTAAAGGGTGATTGGCTTATGAAGGTCACTGCCATCCAAGAGATGCAAGGTGAATCAACCAAATCCATCACTGCCTTGTTTGGCAGTCTTGCTGAATATCAGCCAACTCTGATAGCCCAAAGGGAAGCTCAAGGAAATCCTAAGAAGAAGTCTCTTGCTCTTGCTGTATCTGAAAAAGATGAAGAGGATAGTGATGATGAAGACCTTGATGATGAAGATATGGCACTCATGGTCAGAAAATTTAAGAAATTCTTCAAAAGAAGAGGAGGTTTCCAGAGAGGTGGTCCTAGCTTCAGAAAGGATTCTCAGAAAGAGAAAGCTCCTGTATGCTTTGAATGCAAGAAGCCTGGCCACTTCAAAGCAGAGTGTCCAAGTCTCCAAAGATTCAAAGAAAAGGAGAAAAAGAAGGAGAAATCCTTTGGAAAGAAGAAAGCATATGTATCATCCATCTGGGGTGATAGCTCAGAAGAGGAAGCTAGCGATAATGAAGAGAGTGCAAACCTCTGTCTTGTTGCTCAAGAGGAACTAAGTGATACTGAGGTATATGATTCTGAACCTACTTACTCTGAACTTCAAAATATGTATAATGAGATGCATACTGAATTAACTAAGCTTGCTAAGGAAGTTGTAGGTTTGAGAAAAGAGAACAAACAACTCAAGAAAAATATTTCCTCTTCTGCATCAAAAGTCCCTTCTGCGCTATCGATAGAAGAGCAGCTAGCTCAAGCTCCCAGAATTGAGCTATCAATAGCCACTCCTCCATCGATAGCAAATCATCCTCCAACAAAGTTTGACAGTTGTTCTCACTGTGAAAATTTGTTGAAGGAGAATGAAAAGCTTTCAAATGCTTTAGAAAAATTTACAAAAGGCTCAGAAATGCTAAACATAATTTTGAAGGATCAAAAAGCTTTTAGAAACAAAACTGGAATAGGCTATGAGCCAAAGAAAGCTTCAAGGAAATGGGAAGAACCCAAGGTGAAACCATATTTAAAATATTTTAGGAAATCCTCAGAATATTCTTCACCTTATAGTTTTTGCAATTATTGTAACAAGAAGGGGCATACTCAATCAACCTGCAATCCAAGGAAATATGGAATTAGTGGGTCATATAAGTGGGTTCCTAAAGGAACTTATGTGCCTAAAGTTTTCACAAACTCAGAGGCAAAGACTAATCCTAAAGGACCCAAGAAAGTTTGGGTACCTAAATCTGTCTAAATTTGTGCAGGTGTGCCTTAAAGCATCCAACAAAGGAAAATGGAATATTGACAGTGGATGCTCAAGGCATATGACTAGTGACAAGGACAAGTTCAACAACCTAGTGATAAAAGAAGGAGCCAAAGTCAGTTTTGGTGGAAACCAAAGTGGAAAGATCACTGGAGTTGGGGAAGTTGGTCTTGTCAAGGATGTATATCTGGTGGATGGTCTGTGCCATAATTTGCTGAGCGTGAGCCAAAGCACTGACCATGGTAACTGGGTAATTTTTGACTCCAATGAATGCCTTATTATTGATAAAAAGGATTTAGAGTTAAACAAAACTAATCTGAAGTGTAAACTAAAAGCAAATAGAAATGGTAATTTATATACTTTAGATTTATGCCAACAACTTGAAGAAAAATGTTTTATTTCAAATGATGAAACCTGTTGGCTATGACATAAGAGACTAGCTCATGTAAATTTTATTCAACTTGATAAGCTTGTTAAAAAGGAACTAGTCATAGGTATCCCTAGTTTTAAAACTAAACATGATTTAATTTGTGAATCTTGTCAAAGGGGTAAACAAACAAAGTCCTCTTTTAAAACCATGAAGACAGTCTCCACAAGTAGGCCATTGGAACTAATCCATATGGATCTGGTTGGGCCTGCAAAAGTGAAAAGTCTAGGTGGAAGTCTATACACTCTTGTAGTTGTGGATGACTATTCAAGATTTACTTGTACTATGTTTCTTTCCTCAAAACATGAAACTTTTGATGCTTTTTGTGTGCTTGCTAAGAAATTGCAGAATGAAAAAGGCATTAAGATTGTTCCAATTAGGACTGATCATGGAGGAGAATTTGAGAACAAAGAGTTCATGGAATTGTGTGATGATAGTGGTATTGAACACAATTTCTCTGCCCCGCGTACGCCTCAACAAAATGGTGTTGTGGAGAGGAAGAATAGAGTGCTCACAGAAATGGCAAGAAGCATGCTGAATGAGAAATAAGTCCCTCAAACATTTTGGGTAAATGCAATGAGCACAGCCTGTTACATCTCAAATAGAGCATACATCAGAAAGGGGATGGAGAAGACTCCATATGAGCTGTACAAAGGAAGGAAGCCCAACATCAGTCACCTAAGAATTTTTGGATCCAAGTGCTATATTCACAACAATGGGAAGGTAAACTTAGGTAAATTCGATCCTAAATCTGACATTGGCATATTTATAGGATATTCAAATAGGAGTAAAGCATATAGAGTATATAACAAAAGAACTCAAACTGTTGAAGAATCAATGCATGTAGTGTTTGATGAAACTCCTCAAGAAAAACAACACTGTGATAATGAGGATGAAGATTTTTCTCAAGTTTTAAAACGTTCACTATTGATAGCCACAGAGCCATCGATAGCAAATGCTGAAAATCAAAATTCTTCAAACCTTTCAAAACCTCCCCTATCGATAGTACCAAAGCCATCGATAGTGAGTTCTGATGAAAATGCTGAAGATGATCAAGATGAAACTAATGAGCCTCAATCTTCCATAAGACATCTTAGGCACCATCCTCCTGAACAAGTAATTGGAGAAATGTCAAAAGGAGTTAGAACCAGAAGCCAACTACAAAATGAAATAGAATTTTCTGCCTTTATTTCTGAAATTGAACCAACCTGTGTTGATGAAGCTCTTGTTGATTGTGACTGGATAGTTGCAATGCAGGAAGAACTTAAATCAATTTAAAAGGAATCAAGTTTGGGATTTAGTACCTAGACCAAGAAATTATCCTATCATTGGTACTAAATGGGTTTTCAAAAACAAACTTGATGAATCTGGTCAAATTGTCAAAAATAAAGCCAGATTAGTTGCCAAAGGATATAACCAAGAAGAAGGCATTGATTATGAAGAAACTTTTTCTCCAGTTGCAAGAATTGAAGCAATAAGGATTCTACTAGCTTTTGCATCCATAAAAAATATTAAACTTTATCAAATGGATGTTAAGAGTGCTTTTCTTAATGGATATATCAACGAAGAGGTATATGTTGAGCAACCTCCTGGTTTTGAAGAAAACTCTAAGCTTGATCATGTTTATGTTGGATATGCTTAGTTTTGATGATGTCAAATATAGAGTTAAAAGTAGGAAGCAAAAAGTTTGTATAAAGTGTTTATCTCCTACTGTCTATGATATTATGTTTGCTATATGTTTACTGTGATTGAAGCATTGCATATATGATCACATAACATGTCCATAGGCTCAGATTGCATTAATAAGAGCATATAACTTAGTCTGGAATAAACTGAGATAAAGAATCATGATGACTAAGTAGAAGTTCTATCGCTAACATGATTACCATAGCTAATGGAATGTGTAGAGCTAGCCTAAGCAAATAAGAATAGATCCTATCGCTAGACTTTGTCTCTATCGCTAAGGCCCCTTAGATAACATGAATAAATACTCGGGGAAGAATGTTAGATCAATTAACAAAGTAACTAGCGATAATGGGATTAGCTATCGATAGAAAAATGCTTATTGAGATGACAGCTAGTACGCTGAACATTGAATTAAAAAGAATATGCTAGCGATATCATGATTTGCTATCCATAGCATGATTTGCTAGCCATAGCATGTTTTGCTATCCATAGCATGATTTGCTATCTATAGCATGATTTGCTAGCCATAGCATGTTTTTGCTATCCATAGCATGATTTGCTAGCGATAGCATCATTTGCTATCCATAGCATGATTTGCTAGCGATAGCATGATTTGCTATCTATAGAGTCTTTATCATTGAGCTAATGGACTAAGCTTGCGATAACATCTGCTGTGCATTATATGATTATCTATTTAAGCTAAGTACTGGAATTACACTATGAAGCTAGCGATAGCCTTGTTAGCTATCGATAGCACAATACGTGCTGAGCTAATACATTGTTTCTAAAGTGCAGATTTTACACTGTCAAGCTAGCGATAGCAAAGGGAGCTAGCGCTAGTGAAAAAGCTGACAGTAAGTACAGGAGTAGGTAGCAGCAGGTTACCGTTACTCAGAGTCTCCATCTCTCTTAGCCAAAGCACGAGAAGAAAGAAATACTCAAACGGCTAGTTCTCCAAGTCTCCAACGGATAGAAATTCATCAAAACATATATAAAGACTTGAAGACATAAAAGAGAAATAACGATCAACAAAATAGACGCACACACGATGAATATACGCTAACAGCAATGAAAACAGAGGCTCTGCACAGAATATTAGTTATATATCAGTGAGCCTAGAAATGATGGTTTGAGCGCATTAGAAAAGAAGAGCATGAGCACACATTGTTCAGATTATTAAGCTCTGATTTGTATTTCATCATACATCTTTTGTACTTCAGTGATTATCACAATCTGTTCATTTAGTGAACTTATTACTTAGATAAAATCCTCTATTGTTTGAGGTTGTTCTAAATCTTGGTGCATTAAGAACAGGGTAGTAACCTTACAGGTTGTAAGGGGGAGTGTTTAGAAGGTTTCTAAAACTCTGTAAAGGTTGGCTGGTAATCCCGTGTTCGTAAAACCAGTGGAAAAGGTTGACAGGTGAACCTGTGTTCGTAAAACCTGTGGTAGGCTTCTCTTGTGCTCGGTTTAAACAAGATAGTGGAAAATCTCAGGTGGAGCCTGAGGACTGGATGTAGGTCAGGGTTGACCGAACCAGGATAAATTCTGTGTGCATTATCTCTTCCCTTAACTCTCTTAGTTTCCAGCATATCTACTTTATATATCTCTTTTGCATTTAACAGTTTTGAAATACTCTGTGATAAACAGAAAGAGATTTTAAAAGATTACCTTCACAGTGTTTTATAAAAGAGAATTTTAAGTTTTTGATTTTTTTTATCCTATCCCCCAATTCACCCCCCTCTTGGGTGACAGCCAGCACTTTCAGTTTACAAACTTAAAAAGGCTCTTTATGGTCTCAAACAAGCACCTAGAGCTTGGTATGAGAGGCTTAGCACATTTCTCATTGAAAAGGGTTTTTCCAGAGGAAAATTAGACACTACCTTATTTATCATGCATAAAGATAAACACATGCTTATAGTTCAAATTTATGTTGATGATATTATCTTTGGTGCTACTAATGAAAAGCTCTGTGAAGAGTTTGCTAAGATGATGCAGGGAGAATTTGAAATGTCAATGATGGGAGAATTAACATTCTTCCTAGGTCTGCAAATAAAGCAAAAGAAAGATGGCATCTTTATCTCCTAAACCAAGTATTGTAAGGAAATTCTCAACAAATTTGGGATGGAGCAATCTAAGGATGAGGACACTCCCATGAGTACCTCTGCCAGTTTAGATGCAAATGTCAAAGGGAAAGTAGTTAATCAGTCTCATTATAGAGGAATTATTGGATCCTTACTTTATTTAACAGCTAGTAGACCTGATATTCAATTTAGTGTAGGAATGTGTGCTAGATATCAAGCAAATCTTAAAGAATCCCACTTAACCAATGTAAAAAGAATTTTGCGTTATTTGCAAGGGACTCAAGAGCTTGGGCTGTGGTATCCCAAGGGAACTCAAGAGTACCTTCTTGCTTATTCTGACTCTGACCATGCAGGTTATAAGACAAATAGAAAAGTACAAGTAGTCAATGTCAATTCATTGGTGGATGTTTAGTCTCTTGGGCCAGTAAGAAGCAAAATTGTGTCTCCCTTTCATCTACAGAGGCTGAATATATTACAGCAGCAAGTTGTTGTGCTCAAGTCCTGTGGCTTAAGCATCAACTTAGAGATCTGGGCTTGGAATTCCCAGAAGTGCATATTCTCTGTGACAACACCAGCACAATAAGCTTGGCCAAAAATCCAATTCATCATTCCAGAACCAAGCATATTGATGTGAGATGTAACACCTGGATTTTTACTATTATATTATAACATTTTAATTGAATTACAACCACTATTTCAGTTCCGAAAGCCCGAAAATACGAATAAATTTAAAACTTTTTCTTCCAAAACATTAAACCAACTATTTGTCAGTTGGAATGGGCTTTTCGAATAACTTAGAATTTAAAACTTGTTATAAAACAAAGTGGTTCATAAGACAATTAAAAATTCATTAATCCTCTTAAGGTATTTATTTTCAATTTACAGTACTTGGAAAATTTAAATCCCTTTTATAAATTTATACAATTCTACTTTTTTTTTATTCTTTCTACTATTAATTTAATAACTTAAAATTACATCATATACAATTAACCTTACTTTTTTTATAACATAATCCTAAATTCTTCATCTAATCTTCCTCCAGCTTTCCTGCCTTATCTCAGTCATCTTACCATCTACCAGCTTATCTGAAACAGCAATTTAACGCAGTTCATTTCATTCATTACCATGCATAATAATTAATAAAATATGTATAACTAAAAACATGTCTGTATGGGTAGGGATGTTGCTCTTCTGTGAGCCCCCTCACTCATCCCATACGAGTAAACATTAACCTTGTTGCTAGTGCACTTAAGGCACTACTGTGAGGTTTAACCTCCTGAATATAACCTTTCGGTCATAACTGAACTGTACTAGGGGTAGCTAGCCCTCTAGTCATCGAGTACTCGGATCCCATGAATATTTCTGACAAGGTTAAAGCTACTATAAATTTATAAAACATGCTATGCAATTATCATACATGATAAATGATATTGAATGAAACTGCTACCTGGAATATCAGAACTTAATTCTGAACTTGCTCCTTTCCTTTCCACTGACCTCCTCGACTTAAGCTACTATCAAGACCTATTTACATATAATGTATAAATAATAGTTTAACATCTATGATTATACATAATTATTTAGCGTCTCTCACGATCCTATAATATTGTTTATTTCTAACCTTCCCTTTGCGAATATATGTTACAGTCTCACTTTCTAGCTTCGTTACTAATTACACTTGATTAAACAGACACTTACAAAGTGCAGACATAAACATATCCTTTTTACTTTAATACCAAACTTACTTTACCTAATTAAATTCAAGGGATTTCAACTAAATTTCTAATTATCATATTTTTCTTTCACATTTATAATAATTACCTATAACTTAACTTATTATAATTATCTTAACTATTTAAGATCAAAAAGTCACGCTTTTAATGATTCTATTACCATTAATCTTTCTAAATCTCAAGGTTTGACTAAGAGTTCATGTAAGTACAACTCTGTATAGATGAGACAAATCAAATTAGCATTATAACTCACCCAATAATAATCTAACTTCATACTTATGCATTTCCCATTTGGTTAGAAACAAATGTCACTTTGTTTAGTTATTATTTAAAATATCCTCAAACAGATTTTAACAACATATATATATATATATATATCATACTTTCAAGTTCATTCCACAAATCAATTCATAACAACTTAACACTTAGGAATGAAAATCAGAGCCAAACATCATAGATTCACCAACAATCTTTAATACACCCACCATAAATTAAACCTTAATACATAACACTTGTTAATAGTTAAAACATTCTATTATAACTAGCTCAAGTTTGCATGATCACTTAATCATCATTTTTTTTAAATGCCTTTAACTAAAGCTTGACCATATATTCATTTGTAACATTTGAAAGCACTAAAACACCGAACTTACATCATCATCATTTATTAGTTTTGTTTTTATCTCAGAATCATCAAATAAAGCAAACTCAAATCAGTTCCTTGACTTATAAAGTATCCTTATTCAATCAACTGCAATACTTAAAATCTTTCATAATATGAAATCATTTGTTCTAAATTCCTAACCTTAGTTAGAGCACCCTTACTCTGGGTAATCATCACTTACAATTTCTAAATATATCTAATTACATCAGCTCTTTTAGATAATCAAAGTACTTTAAAGTTACTTCCTATCTTTAATTCTCTATAGTCCATTAATTCTCCTACTTTTAAACACTGATTCTTATGCTTAGAAACACTTTCTTCTCCTCAAGTTGGACCCCAACCGACTATACATCATATCAGAAACTTTAGGTTCAAAGTTTAGTCTTTAAAATAAGGATAACTTATTGCAATTCATTTTTCTTGAATTCACATGAAAACTGAACAGAGAAACAGTAAATGCATTCAAAAATCTCCACATCACACTTGTTTTGATTCATAATATTATTTGGTTAATATTTATTTCAAAGCCTCCAAGTTTAATTAGAGTTAAACATCAAAATCTCCCTTTTAAAATCATTTACTTCTCTTTACAATTTAAAGAAGACTAATACAGATTCAAGATTTCCAAATCAATCATTTTAATCTATTTTACCTCTCAACTTTCTAAACTTTTGTAAGAGTAGAGCCTTTACCTCCTATTTACCTTAATTTCAACTCTCTACTTTAATCACAACACCACACCAAACAATCACTATCCACATGAACAACAAAATCATCTCCTTTTTCTTTAAGCATAATGATCAAACCAGCAAAACAACAGAATACCAAATCAATTCCACTTTCAAATCCCAGCTTGAACCAATCAGAAGAAATAATTCTACAATTAACATCTCCATATCCAAATTAATATGCTAATTCAATTTGATAAAGCCTCAATCATTAAAACTCCCAAATTAACTGCATTATTCATAAATCTTTTTTTTTCTCTCTACAACCAGAACGCACACATCCAGGGGAAAACCAGAATTTTCAATCATCAACATGGTATTCAGTTACAAAGCAAATGAAGCTCCCCATCAATTAAACTTCCTCCCTTTATCCCCTGTACATCGCCGAACAGAACCAGCCAAGAGGAAGAAAATTCAAACAATTTCATGCATCCAATTAAACATCAATCTTGCACCATTGAAAATCAATTTCATCCTTCTCTTCATGTAAAAAAAATCGAAATCACAGAGAGGAAGAAGAGCAAGATTTCTGCTCAACAGGGAAACCATCGGTAATCAAGGAATACAACAAATTTCAACATAGAATCTACACATATAAGTTCTATTATGCTTCCCTTCATGTTCAATCAGATTTTCTCCATCATTTCAACCCAAAATCCGTCGCCGGTGAACAGTAACCAAAGGGAGAAATTTGGGAAAAACCTTATGAATACTACTTTCTAACTCAAATCCATTCCCAAACGTGATTAATCGGAACATAAGCTTCCTTTTCACTGATTTATAGTTTTTAAAATTCCTAAAATCCGAAATGATCCCACTCTAAACTCGCCCAAAATTGGACCGGAGAAGGGAGGAAAATGAAGGAGATGACCTTACCCAAGAGCATCCCAAGTTTCCTGAGCGTTTTCCACCCCTTCTCTCCGCCGGTTGCCGCCATTCACGCCGTCGTCACTGCCATCGTCGAAGGAACAGAGGACGCCGCGAGAGAGAAAGAATAAAGACGGTGAGGAAGAGAGAGAAATTGGAAGGAGAGGCATACGTGGGAGTATATAAATTGAGGGATGTAGGAGATATTTTAATTAGGTACTTTACCATTTTGCCCCTCTCTTTTTAACTGGAGATATTTTTAGCCAGGGGCAGATATTGTCATTTTTATTTCCCTTTTCTATTTTTCTTTTAAATAGTAATTTTATTTACCACTATCATTTACCAAAATAGACCTGAACTTGTCCCAAAATAATTTTCCTAGATATGCTTTAATTTCTAAATTTATTTATAAGACTTTTTAATTAATAGTCAATACCCCAAGATTCTAAATATTCCCTTATTTAAATTTATCTTCTAACTATTTTCCCTGAACTAATAAAGAAAATAAACTTTAAAAATTATTAAAAATATACCCGGCCTCATAAATTTATTTATAAGGCTTTTTAATTTCTAAATACACTTCTAAAATCTCAACTATATCCTTGTTATCCCTTTTTCTCCAAATTACGTTTTATCTTCTAATTAATTCTTCTTTGTTTCTTAAATAAAATAAGCCTTAAAATTATGGAAAATACCTAAAACATCATAAATTTATTTCTAATGTTTTTTTTAATAATTTAATAATATTTCCTAAATCTTAAATAATTCCTTATTTTCTCTTTTTCTAAAATTTGGGATGTTACATGAGACATCACTTTTTGAGAGATCATGTTCAAAAGAAAGATGTCAAGGTGGAATTCATCTCAACAAACTTGCAACTTGCTGATATCTTTACCAAACCTCTTGAGCCAGCCCAATTTATCTTCATCAAAAGAGAATTAGGAATGGTAAATCCAAACGAGTTGTAAATATCTATGAAATATTCTGAATTCAATTTCATTCATACAGATTAATCACTAACTTAGGCATCGGAGTGCCAAATCTTAAGTTTTTGCAGGACTAACCTATCGATAGTGAGGTTCACTATCCCTAGCATATGCAGGGTAAAGCTAGGTTGAGCAAAGATTGCCATCACTAGCCAAACATATTATCGATAGCAAAGTCAGCCATCGATAGCTGGAAGGAGTAAGTGATAAGTCTTAGTCACTTGCTCTGTGTGGGATCATGCCGGCTAGCGATAGCAGCTCGTACTAGTAATAGCAAGTCACTTAACAGGTCAGAATACGAAACGTTAGCTAATGTACTTCACTAATGGTAAACCCTAAACCCTAAACCTATAAAACCAGGTCATTTGCATTTGCATTCACTCACGAATACTCATTTTTTTTTCTCTTCTACTCCAAACAACTCTCTGAGCTTTCAAGCATACATTCAAATTTTTTTTTCCAAACTCTAAAATGGCAAGAACCAAAGTTCCCTCTGTCCCTGCGACTTCTAGTGCTAGCCCATCCTCCAAATCCGCAAGCAAAAGGTCTCAGAAGACTGTCTCATTCTCTAAGGAAGTCGAAGAAAGAAATCCCAAAAGACAGAAAGCAACCCATTCTGAAGTTCCCTATCTGACAAATTCTCTCTCAGCTCCAAGCGCCTTCTTTGCAGAGAAAGGAACCCTAGATAGAGCTGCAATATGGGTAGATTTGGAGTATTTCAAACAACAGGGTTTTGACTTAGATGCCTGGCTGCTTCCTTACCAGAACTGGCTCCGTGTGAAAAATGATTACAACGAAGACGTTCTAAGGTCTTTCTAATCGAGTTTGAAAGCCATTCCAAAATACAAAAAGGGGAAGCTGGTGAATGTCTCCTTTGAAGCTGATGTGAGAGGAAGGGGTATCATTTTTGGGTGGAAAGCGATTAACAAAATTCTAGGGATCTCAGGGGAAGACTACAATAGATGGTACATGCCTGAGAAGTACCCTGAAGAAGAGCTAGCAGAGATCTATGAGACTCAATCCAACAAGCCAGCAGACATGCCTGTGATCAACCGGATCCTCCATTATGTGTATACCAGGATCATGACTCACAAGTCAGGGAATTTCAGCAGCTTTGCAAAGATTGACAACCTGTGGTTGGCAAATCTCATTCAGAAAGTCCCACTCAATCCGGGCCAGTTGGTTAGTGTGGAGATGCTAATATTTCTGTCAGACAAATCTGCCAAGGCTCCTCTACCTTACCCTCAGTTGGTATCATTCATGCTGGAGTATTCCAAGATCAAATCCTTAGGGGATGGAGAGAACAAGAGATGCAAACAGGTCACCACCTCCACCCTGAAAAAGATGGGAATCCCAGTTGGAGCAGTCAGAGGTATTTCTGGTTCTCAGTCTCAGGCTTCTCATGCCTCTGCTTCTTCAGCTCAACCTGAATCCACTGAAGAAGAAGCTCAATCCAGAAAAGCTCATCCTCCTCCTCCTGTTTTAGCAAACGCCTCTGTCTTCTCGCAAGATGCAGTTGAGGAAATCATTTTCAGGCTCTCTGCAGAATTTAACATGGCTTTGGAAGCTTAGAAGGAAGAATTGATGAAGCCTATTCTGGAGCTCAAGGCATAAGTGAGGAACCTGGAGGACTGTTTTTGTTTTGTCCCTGAGGATGTTTTGCACAAAACATCCTCTCCCCAAGGTACATCACCTCATTCTCATTTTCCCTCACCCACTCACCATTCTTCTTCTTCTCTTTACTCCCCACACCCTTCCCCAACTCAACCTCCCTCTTCCATACCACAACCTACCCAAGTCCCAACTCCTCAACCCAACACTAGCGCTACCTCATCTCCTACCGCTAGCCACAATCCCCAAATCCCATTCCCTCCAGAAACCGCTATCGCTACCCCATCCCCTAGCGATAGTCACCATGTCAAAATCCCAACCCCTCCCCACTCTCCCATTACTAATCCTTCTCCTAGCGCTACCCCAGACCCTACCTCCACACCACCTCCTTCTGTTATTCATCCACCTTTCTCACCAATCCTTAGCTCCACCCCTTCTACTGGTGATGATGACAAAAAGGGGGAGAAAAAGACCAGTCCAATCAATGAAAATACTGAAGAAATTGAGGACATGGTCAGAGGTATAGCTCGAAGCTACATGGAGTGTGAGGCCCATAAGACTCCTCATCTCCAGAATTCAGAAGAGGATATTCTTGCAAAGGCAGCTCAGATTGCTCAGAAGCATGGAATTCCTCCAAGTGTCCTGACTGCTAACCCAATCCCTGTCTCTGTCATTCTTCCTGGAGATAATGTGGAGACATCAGTTGCAGACAAGCCTAGCACTAGAAATGAGTTTCAGGATAAAATTCAGAATCTGCTAATGTATGAGGCAAAGAAAAATAAGAGTCAAGCTGAAGCCTCGAAAAAGGGAAGGAGCAAGAGGAAAGCTAAAGAAGAAGTCTCATTCAAGATCATACCCAAGACTGCTTCTGATGCTCCTAAAAGTCAAAGGATCAAACTGGTAGCTCCTAGAAGGAAAGTAGCTGAAAAGCAAATTTCTCCTCCCAAGAAATCAAAAGCAAAAAAGAAAGCTCTAGCTGAAATCTTGAGACAAAAGAAGGAGAATCTTGCTAAAGCAATGAAGGAAGCAGAGGAGGCAAAGAAGAAGGAAGATAAGGAGACTGCGGCCAAAGCCAAAGGAACACCTGCTAAAGAAAAGAAAAAGGCAAAGAAAGGAGCTAAAAAGGTGGCTCCTAAAAGTCCAGTCCTTAACCTGTCTAAGGAAGATAAGAAAGTTATAGCAGAAATTCTGAAGAAAGATAGGGAAAAGGCTAATCAAGCAAAAAGGGCTAAAAAGTTAGCAGAAAAGGAGGCTGCTGAGGCTGAGGAAAGAGCTCAGAAAGAGGCTGAAGAAAGAAGAGGGGAAATAGATCAAGGGAAGAAGGCATGGGTTTACAAGAGGAGGTTTCACACATCAAAAGCTAAGAAAAATAAGAAGGGTGCCTCCAAAAGTATTTCCATTGCTGAACCAACTGAGCAAGAAAGAATTGAACTAGAGAAAATGGAGCAAGAAAGAAACAAACAAGAGAAGATTGAGCAAGACAGATTCTTCTACTCAGATTCATCCATCTCAGACTACCCTGATGAGGAATACATGGCCACTCCCTCAAGTGACAAATTTGACAATGAAAGTGCATTAGTTTTTAAAAATCATTCTGCATATGCATCATACATGGCCAAAACTGATGTACTTCCTTTTGTAAAGCTAATATGACATATACTCTTATGTGTTATACTATTTATATGCTCTGAACATATTTTATCTGACATGTGTTTTTACTTATGTTTTGTCATCATCAAAATGGGGGAGAATGTTAGAATCTTAAGTTTTGATGAGGACTGGACTCTAGATAACATAAGTAAAATGAACAGATAGCATATAACTTAATCTGAAAAGAATCAAAGGTATATGAAAAGGAAAAGTATAAGTTATCTAAACGTTGAACAAGTAAAGTCCTATAGATAACAGATTCACTATCGCTAATAGATGAAGATTAAGGATAATATTGGCTAATGAAGTATTGGCAATAAACTGAAAGTAAATAGTCCTATCGCTAAGAACTTCACTATCGCAAATGAATTGGTTTAAGCTAGCAAAGAACAATAGATCACTATCACTAAGACATGTCTCTATCGCTAAGGTCTCATATCAGACAAAAGACTGATTAGAACAACTATTAAACCATAGTCACTAGCGATAGCATGAATAACTAGCGATAGCAGAACACTTAGACATTCATATGAGTTACTATGAAGAGCTAATGACAACCTATCAATAACATAGCTACTAGCGATAATGGTTTTAGCTATCAATAATGAAATCACTTGCTGAGATAACTTGACATTCTGATAGCTAATATATTGTCTGTATACACTGAGCTAATGAATCCTACTAGCGATAACACCAACTGTGCTTCACATGAATACTTGTTTAGCTAACAGTCTAAGTGAAGGATTAACACTATGAAGCTAGCGATAGCTTGGGATGCTAGCGCTATTGAAAAAGCTGCTACACAAGTACAATGTTACAGTTAGTTGTTAGCCACAGTCTCTATCTCTCATAGCTCATCCTCTGCAAGAATTAAATGAAGTAAGAGAAGAAAGATGACTAAAATGAAGACCAGCATTAAATGCCAACGGCTAGGAGCTTCAAACGAACATATTCAAACGGACTCATGAAGCTGAAAGAAGAAGGAAAAACTGTGAAGAGATATAAAAACCCATGTCTTGAGCATTTATGTAGTAGAGAACAAACTGACGAACTAGCATTCATTATTTCTCATCGACTCTCTGGTCAAAGTCTTATTACTCTTGGTGAGATTATTTTGTACTTCAGTGATTAACAAAATCTGTTCATTAAGTGAACTCATTTATTAAAATCATCTATTGTTTGAGGTTGTTCTAAAGTCTGGGACTTTGGAACAGGTTGTAGTCTTACAACTTGTAAGGGGGAGGATTAGAAGATGTCTAAAACTCTGTCTTATAAAGGTTGGCAGGTGAACCTGGTTGTAAAACCTATGATTTAGTGGAACCTAAAGAGGAGTTGGAGAACTGGATGTAGGTAGTGGTTGACCGAACCAGTATAAAGGATTATCTTTGAGTTTAAAGTTTAATTTTTGAAAAGCACAATTCACCCCCCCTCTTGTACGTTTTGCCACTTTCAGGGTTGTCCTATGGAAGTAAGAGTGTATAACCCACAAGAAAAGAAATTGGATCCTAAGACCATTAGAGCTTACTTTGTAGGCTATGCTGACAGGTCAAAGGGTTACAAGTTTTATTGTCCTCTACCTTCAGTGCGTTTTGTAGAATCTAGGAATGCCAAGTTTCTTGAGAATGATATGATTAGTGGGAGTGATCAGATTGTAGATGATCACATTAAGGGATCCCCTAGCACAACTGAGGAAGCGACATTGGCTGTTGGCGACATTTCTACCACTAGATATGTCACTCCAATTGAGACTGTCCCAATACCCATAGTTGATCATGCGAGACGTGTAGAACATATACCTGAAGGTCCACCTGTCACAAATACAGACTTACCACCAGTTGTGACAGAGAATGTTCCGAACGAGAAACCTGACCTAACCCAAGAGGTTGAGTTAAGGAGATCAACAAGGGCAAGAAAACCGGCAATTTCAGATGACTACGTAGTGTATAATGCTGAAAATGACTGTGATATTGGCATTGATAATGATCCATTAACATTTTCTCAGGCTATGAAAAGTGAGAACTCCAAATTATGGTATAATGCTATAAATGAAGAAATGAACTCCATGGCAAACAACCATGTATGGGAACTTGTAGAGTTGCCTAGTGGGTCCAAGGCCATTGGCTGTATATGGGTTTACAAAACCAAAAGGGACTCACAGGGTAACATTGAGCGCTACAAGGCAAGGTTGGTTGCTAAGGGCTTCACTCAGGTGGAAGGAGTTGATTACAAGGAGACATTTTCTCCTGTTTCGACTAAGGATTCTTTCCGTATTATCATGGCATTGGTTGCACATTTTGACCTGGAGTTACACCAAATGGATGTTAAGACTGCTTTTCTCAATGGTGTTCTTGAGGAAGAAGTCTACATGAAGTAGCCTGAGGGTTTTGTTGTAAAGGATAAGGAACATTTGGTATGCAAAATAGAAAAATCAATATATGGCTTAAAGCAAGCTTCTAGGCAGTGGTATTTAAGATTCCATGAGGTAATCTCTTCATTTGTTTTTGTTGAGAATATCGTGGATCAGTGTATATATCACAAGAATAGTGGGAGCAAATCCATATTTTTGATTTTGTATGTCAATGACATATTGCTTGCAACCAATGATTTAGGACTGTTACGTGAGGTGAAATAGTTTCTGTTTAAGAACTTTGATATGAAGGACATGGGTGAGGCATCTTATGTCATTGGCATTAAGATCCATAGGGATAGAGCAAGGGGTTTTCTAGGCCTATCTCAAGAAACATATATCAACAAAGTTATTGAGCATTTCATGATGAGAAAAAGGGAGATTTCTTCAGTCTAAGTCAGTGTCCTGACACAGAACTAAAGAAAAAGGGGATGGAAAATGTTTATTATGCCTCTACTGTAGGAAGTTTGATGTATGCACAGGTCTGCACAAGACATGACATAGCTTTTGCAGTAGGCATGTTAGGGAGATACCAATGCAATCTTGGTAAAATGCATTGAGAAGCTGTAAAGAAGGTTTTTAGGTATCTCCAAGGCACCAAGCACCTTATGTTGACTTACAAAAAGATAGAGAATCTTGAAGTGACGGGTTACTCAGATTCTGATCTGGGAGGATGTGTGGACACCAACAAGTCTACGACAGGTTACATCTTCTTATTAGCGGAGGGAGCTATTTCCAGGAAGAGTGCCAAACAGACACTCACAGCTCCTTCTACTTGTGATGCTGAGTATATTGCGTGTTTTGAGGCAAGTTCACAGGCTATCTGGATAAGGCACTTCATTGCTGGACTGAAGATTGTAGAATCAATCTCCAGGCCAATCAAGATGTATTGCAATAATAAAGCAGCAGTGGCCATAGCAAATAAAAGAAGGAGTGTAAGCAAAAAGTTTATTGAGCTGAAATTCCTTAGCTTGAAAGAAAGAATTGCTGATGGTTAGGTCACTGTTGATCTCATCCGAACAAGGGAAATGCTAGCTGATCCTTTGACTAAAGGGATGAAACCGAATGAGTTCGCTATACATGTACCTCATATGGGGATTGTAAGTCTTTTTGTGTAATTGAGGTGTGCAATGAGTATTTTTGGGATTTTGTTTATTATCTCTATGGTTGTTGTGTATACTTTTGATGTTGATGAGATTAATGAACATTTAAAGTTTTTATTTTGGAACCGAATAAACATATATGTTTTGAAGGTTTATTCATGGAGCGATACCCATTAGGTAGGGAATACTGTTTGTAATACATGGAAGGTAATACTTTATGATAAAAGACTTATAGCCATGATTCTTGCAGTATGACCTTAATTGATTTGACTAAAGGGAGCAGTTGACATACAGAGTACGGGCCAAGAGGGAGAATGTTAGATTATTATAATTATATTATCATATTATTTATATTTAGGATTAATAATAATGTTTAGGTGGCCAGTAGTCAACATATAGGCCCCAGTTGTCAAAGTTAGGGTTTTTCATACATAGGTTATCTATATAAGGGGATTTTCTAATAGTGAAAATATACCAATGCCAAAACATCGTTGGATACTGATGACTCCTCATTTTTAATTAGATTTAGTATATATTTAGGTATATTTGGGGAGTCATTGATGCTAAATTAAAGGGATTTAATTAAGAATTTGATAGAAAATCAAATTGGGCCATTATTTAGGGGATCTCATGATTAATATAATATTTTTGAATTAAATAGAAATAGTTAGATATTAGGTGAGAGAATAAATTAATTATAAGAATTAAACTAAAAAAGGGGAGATGATGAATGTTGCGTAGATGTCATATGCTCCAGTAGGTGCTTTTATGATATTATTATTATTATTATCATCATCATCATGTTTTATTCTATTTAACTTACTTTATTCCTCTTGGCAGAAACGCACAGTTTTTGGTGGGGGAATTAGTTGGAAACCTAAAAGCAAATAAAAGAAAGTGGATCACGGGTGAAAGAGGGGAGCAAGCCGCAACATCACTATTCATCACCATCCTCATCAAGCTTTTGAACCGTTTTTTGGAGGGGCGAGATAGAAAGCGAGATCAAGAGGGGGAGAAGCCGTAACTAGTGTTGGATATGATTAGTTTTGATGATGTTAAATATAGATTTAACTATAATATGCAAAAAGTTAGTAATTCCTACTTTGAATGTTGTGTAGTTATCCTGATAGCAATTATAGAGTCTTTGGGTTATGTAGAATGATTACTAATGAAATTGAAGAAGAGCTTGAATGATTAAATCAAGAATCAAATTATTATATTTGATATTAGAAGTTCCTATGATCAATTGGGAGCTAAAAGAAACTCAAATGAAGTCCAAATCATCAAAACATGAGTTCCCACGCATAATCGATCATTCCCATGCATAATCGATCACAACAAGGTGTTTGTAATCGATCAGAGCACCCCAATCAATCATAAGACATGTTTTGCAGTCGCTTAATCGATTAGGAAGAATTCCTAATCGATTACAGGGGTCTAATCGATTAGAAAATGCATGTAATCGATTAGACGGGAATTCTGGCTTTCGTTCAGTCTGACCTATGTCTAATATTTTGATCATATCTCATAGAATATAACTACGATTTAGATAAAACTTGTTTTTTATGAAACTAGACTCCCAACACGGTTCATGGACACAAAGCTCACCCTAAAATGATTTATATCCAAGGAGCTATGAATTTTTCAATCTGCCCTTTATTTCCACGTCATGCATCAGACAGGCAGTCATGTTTTAGATCATATCTTTCAAAACACAAATCGGATTGGGATGAAACTTGTTTCATATGAAACTAGACTTAATACCTGTTTTATGAACACAAGTTTCACTTTAAAAGCTTTTGAAATGAGGGAGATATGAATTTTCAAAGTTTGCCCGGATAACTGTCATTTTGCATAAACCTGACAGTCACGATTTTTATCATAACTTTTGAATCTCAAATATTTTAGCAATGATTATTTCTTCATTAAAAACTAGATTGAAGTATCTTTCCATGGATATATTATATGCTAGATTTGGAGTTAAATTGAGAGAGTTATGATTTTTCAAAGTTTATCCTTAAACTGAACAATGCCCAATCAATCGATCAGGATGCCCTGTGATCGATGAGGCGAGGGCATAATCTAACCATGATCTAACCATGATCGATTAAGGAGCAAAGGTAGTAATCCATCATAACTAGTTGATTGATGAGGCGGGTATAATCTAACCATGATCTAACCATGATCGATTAAGGAGCAAAGGTAGTGATCGATGAGAACTAGTTGATCGATGAGGCGATGGCATAATTTAACCATGATCTAACCATGATCATGTAAGGAGCAAAGGCCTAATCGATTAGAGAGTATTAATCGATCAGAGGAAAAAAGGCAATTTAAGCCTAATCGATTAGGGAGCAATAATTGATCAGAAGAACCAAAGTATAATCCAAACATAATCTAAGTCTAATCGATCAGAGAGCAATAATCGATTAGAGTATATTGTGTGATCGATCAGACAAGTGCTATAATCTGAATGTAATCTGAATGCAATCGATTGGACATGCCTAATCGATCAGGGTTCCCTGTGATTGATCAGGCGAGTAATTCTCTAACAGTATGTTCAGTGATGCAGGTCCTAATCGATGTGTAATCTATACATGATCGATCAGACACCAGACCCTGTGATCGATCAGAGGCTGTAATCTATGTGGCGATAGGATTTAATTCAAACTGAATTATCAGCTTTTAAAATACAAAAGTGCACAGACCTACTTTTAGAAGTTAACGTTAGTACGCAATCTGTTCAAATAGAGCCGTTGGACACACCAACCACTTCCAGCGATAAATGAAGAGAGATGAACAGAAGCAATTAAAATAAGGAGTTAATGCTACACAAGAATACCATCAGTTCAACACTCCATCAGACTTATCATCTCTCATCTTCAACACACCAACAGCTATATTCTCTCCAACGGGAAAAATTCCAGAAACGACTATAAAAGCATTTTAGTGGCCAAGTTCAAAGAGAGAGATAGAGATGGCTATACTTGAACATATTCATTCTTAGCATTCTAAGCTCCCAGATCAATCAGATCTTATATACTTCAGTGTGTAACATTATCAGTTCATTGAGTGAACAAGAAATACTCTGTATTCTATATTAAGTGAGATTTCTCTTAAGAAAGTGGGTCTTAAGAGAGGGTGTAATCTTACAAGTTGTAAGGGGGAGTGGTTCTCAAGTGCCCAGTTTAAACTTGAGAGAGAAAAGGCTTCACAAGTGCCCGGCTAAACTTGTGAAATTGTAAAGGCTTCTCTTGTGCCCGATTCAAACAAGAAGGTAGTAGATTGGAAATCTCAGGTGAAGCCTGGGGACTGGACGTAGGTCAAAGGAATAAACCGAACCAGGATAAATCTCTGTTTGCATCTCCTCTTCCCTTAACTCTCATATTTCCAGCATAACTGATTTACACAATTGATTAAGCATTTTCATGTTTCATGATATTTTCATTGAATAGTTAAAAGGATCTGAAAGAGCTTTACTTATTACTTTAACTGTGATTTTGACAAGGAAAGAATTTCTAAGATTTTATGCTATCACCCAATTCACCCCCTCTCTTGGGTGACAGCCAGTACTAACAACTAGCAATCTTCATCTTCCTTGGCTTCTCCCCTGAGCGTGAGCAAGAGAACTGAGGTGCCGCCGTCTTGAGTTGTCTTCTTAGCCGGAGTCACTGCGAGCTAAAGGGGAAAGGAAGGAAGGAGATGAAGAATGTATTTTGGGAGTGCTCTGAACAACCTCTTTTCATTTCTTTTCTTCCATTACTTGTTACATGATTCTGATCTGGATTTGGTTTTCAATGGGATTGAATCTGGGATTTGGTGGTTGCAGATTTGATGATTTTAGTAATTTTATTTTTAGTTATAAGTAGCTAATTGATTTGTTCTAGGTTTATTTTGAAACTTTATATGGATTGATGCTTGGAACTCTTTCTCTCTTGATGATATATGATTATTAGGTTGTGATTTTAACTTGTGCTTTATTTATCCTAAGTGGTGGCCAACATTTAGCTTGTTAGCCTAATTAGTGGCTTGAGAAAGCATTAATTAAGCATAGAACTGTTAAATTCAACCTTGTCTTGAAATTCCAAATTGGGATTGAGAGTTTGTTAATGAGATAGAGATATTCATTAACCAAGTTTTGTAAAATTGAAGTGGGATTTTATAGAGACTAATTAACATAATATGTAGTAAGAGATTATACATATTAGAGTTAATTAAGGTTTGGGTAAGCTTGAGAGAGTTATTCAAATGGATATGACTTCAAACATCAACTTAGTATTCATTAATTGTCATTCGAGGAGGGTTAATCAAGCATCATGAAATACAAAGTGGATAAGTAATCCTAGACATCTTTTGTTTTGAATTAAAGTTTTAATTTAGTTTTTGTCAAGTTATTTTCATTTTAGGTACTTTTAAAGTTCAATATACAAAAATTCTCACTCAACCTAATTGATAATATAATTGCGATAATTAATCCACTTTTGTCTTAGTCCCTGTTGGAACGATAACTTTTTCTATAATATTTTTGACGACTCGTGCGCTTGTGGATATGCCAAACCTCGGACAAGTCAGATACGACAGATAACCAAATTACAGAGAGCGTTTCTTCTCTATAATTTCCGGACCCCCTAACTGGTTAAAGCTACTACCACAGATACCATCACTGTGCCGTACTCCAGTTAGAAGAGCTTTGGGTGATTTCTGACAGTGCTCTATTTCCCAATTCCACGTAGATCTTTCGCTCATCAAACAATAGCAATGGTGAGAGGTATTTCGACTTCCACTTTATTACTTATTCTGATTAAAGATAGCATGTATGATTGATATATGTTGTATGTATGGCTATCTTATTCTCACACTGGTTTGTTTGAAACTTAGTGAGGAAGAAACAAAAATAAAGACAAAGACTTGAGCCAGTTTATTAAAGTTGCTTTATTTCTTTTGTACAGAAATCAGTGATCACGATGCACAAGTAAGCAACATAAGCTCAGCACGCACTGGAATTCTCAAGTAGAAGATGCACTCTCCTTTCCTCCTCATCGCACTGATTAGTCATTTATTCTACATCATCCTAGTAGAAATTATTGAAGTAGCCATGCTCCCGACCTATCAGATTTTTTGAAAAAAAATTTATTTGTTTCTCTTTTCATTAAACCCGTTTTCTACTAAATTGTTATTTTTTGTTGTTCTTAGTTGTTTTAAATTTCTTCAGCAAAAGATGTACTTTTCTTACTAGAAAATTATGATACAAAGTGTAAAGTAAAAAGTATTGTAAGTGTTGGATTAAAAATAGTTTTAAGATACTCCCGCCAGTCCTAAATATAAGATCACTTTGATTGTTTTTGTGTAAGTTAAGAAGCAAATTGGACCACTAAATTATAACATACGTCACATGTAATTAGATTATAAGTTAGTTTATAAGTAGAATATATTAGTTTTAAGGAAAAAGATAAATATAGATAATTTAAACATCCTTAATATCTCCAAAAAAAGTCAAAGTGATCTTATAATTAGGACCAAAGGGAGTATTGAATTACTAGAAAAGCATTCCAAAATATTGTATAGTTTTTGACGAAAAAACCATATAATATTTTGTCTTCTACTATATATAATAAATGACAGAATTTCATCATTAAATTGATTTAGTAATGAAATTCCGTTATGTGTATTTTTTCATTAAAATTGTTACTATTTTCTATTACTAATCCAATTGGTTTTTTGATAACATGTAAGGCATTGGCTAAAGAAGAGGTAGCGTTCTAACCTAGGATAAGTGTGAAGGAGAGAAATTAAAAAAAAGTTCAATATGATAAACTTGTAATTTTACTTTAATTATTAGTAGTTTCCCTTCAAATAAACTAAAAATTAAAAAAAAAAGTTCAATATGCATGTTAGGGCTTCTAAGTTTAATAACTAGAATACAACCCCATGCGTTGCACGGAGGGATTAAATGTGCATGGAATTGGAAATAAATGGTAATTTTTGAAGTCGGAGATCAATACTATTGGGATGTGTAAAGAATAACTTATAAAAAATGGTAAAAGTGATGCTAGAGAATAGATTTAAGATAATATGTTTTGGAAAAATAAGAAGAAATAGCTTCTTGAAAGCCATATTCTTTCACCCCAAATCATATTTTCAAAAGTAAAACCAAAAATATAGTTGCTTGATATACCAAAACCATTATGTTTCAATGATGTAACATGGAAATATATAAAAACGAAAACAATCTAACTCATTAAAGTGGATGGAGAAATATATGGAAGTTTTATTTTAGTAAGTTATGTTTAATGGGATTTTAAAAACTGTCATTAATTGTTATATTTCATTCTCATTTGTAAAGTAATGTTTCAATGTTGTTTAATTAAATGTATGTAAGTGAAATTTAATTTTTGATAGAAGGTAATTTCAATTTATGGAATTCATCCAATGAAATTTATGTACACAATGATGCAAGTTTCAATTGCTCAAATATTCATATAATAGCTGAAAAACTACAGCATGTTAGACCCGTAAATCCCCATTCATGATGCAGTATTTAGGATTACTGCTAATGAAAAGATTTTAGAAAAACATTAATTTATATTACACACAATATTTCAACTACTATGAAAATAAACAACCCCCAACTCTCCAAAATATATCTTCTCAAAACGCCTGATAGTATGTTGGGAAGTGAGAAGATGGAGGGATACCTTATTGCCAATCAAATAATTCAATGTTACACATTGGAAATGAAATTTGGAATTTAAATTTTAAGTTTCAGTGGAACTTTCAATCTCATTATGCTGTGTTGATTTCTCTTAGACAGTAATGATAATAAGTGGGTTACATATGCATAACCCTAGAACAATATTTGAAATTTAAAATCCACTCCTATGATCCATACACCAACTTACTTAAGCAATGATGAAAATTGATCGAGTTTGTCGTTAATATGTATGATTTGATCTGTTAACAGTGATTATTTGTTGCATTCTTTCCATCATTCTACTATGAATTTGTCATTACATTTCAATAACAAATAATATAAAATAATATAGGCATGACAATTTATTCAAATCATTGCACCCAAAAATTGAAAAAAAAAAATCCCGTTTTCATAAAATGCCAAGTGTATTTTTAGTAAGTTGTATTTAGCAATATTTTAAAAACTGTCATCTGGTTGTCATATTTCATTTTCATTTGTAAAGAAATGCTCCGATGTTGCTTAATTAAATAGTATGTAAGTTCCTGGCAAAAAAAAAAAAAAAAAAATAGTATGTAAGTGGAATTTAATTTCTGAGATAATTTCAATTTATGGAATTCATCCAACAAACTTAACATACACAATAATGCAAGTTTCATTTGCTCAAATATTTATATAATAGTTTATAAAACTTAAGTTGGTAAGTATGAAAAAAAAACAAAACTTAAGAAGAAGAAGTAGAATCAAACTTCCCTCGGGAACCCCAAAATAGATATTGTTAGAAAGCATATAAGTAATGGATAATGACCTATTATAAGTTAGTGAAGTTTCCATTGAGAATGATATTGATATTTTGAATTCAAATTTTTATAATTCAATCCCATTATTTATGTATTAATTTGTCTTTGACAATAATGATAATTAATAGATTAGGTATGCATAACATTGCGAATAATATTTGAATTTTAAATCTAATCCCATGATCTAGACACCAATTAGCTTAGGCAATAATGATAATTGATAGGGCTAGCTATTAGAAATCAATAAAATTAAAATGGTTTGGATTTATTTATGAAAAAAATGGTTTGGATTTTAACACCAATATATGCGATCATATTATATTAACAATAAAATATGAACATAAATATCTTATTTTATAGGTAGATTTAGAGAGAAAGAACTAATAAAAATGATATTCATTGATAAGGATACTAAAAATTATAATTATTTAGAAGGATCAAATATATAAATTTTTTTTATTAAAAAACAGTATAAAAAATCAAAATATCAATTCTGCCCCTTAACTAACTCCTCTACATTCAACATTTTCCCCTATATTCATAATTTTTTTTAAGAAATTTAGAAATATAACCGCCCTTCATCCCCATTATCATATCTTTTTTTCTTACACCCACCTTTATATCTATATCAAAAATATACCGTTTATCATTTAATTTCAGCTTTATTATTTCATACTTTTACTTCATTAATTTTTACCAAGTTTAATTCCGATTTTTGTGATTAAATGGAGATATCTTCATTAAATGATGAATTCTAAATATTGATCATTCATATTAAATTTTAGATAATTCACATTTCATTTGAATGATACGAAATGTTTTCTCATAATTTGCTTAAACAGTGAATGAGGAACCTTCCAAAAAACTTGTGCATATTTATATTGATAAAATATTGTAGTGTCAAATATATTGTGCATGACTCCATAAATAAGAATCAGTAACTTATAAAGTTAATTTATTTAAATAGTTTAGATATCCTCCTTATATTATCCACTAACTCTAACTAACTTGCATCTTGGTTGTTCTCCAGTATGAAGCATACACATGGAGCACCTCTTCTTTTGTTGGCATCATCCATGATGGGGTTAACCTGCCCAACAGAAAATAATATGAAGACAACATCAAATAACAGTGGATATTATATGTAAATTTGCTGATATTTTTTCCTGGGTAAAGGTCCAATTTTACCCCGGAAGTAACGCAGTAGGAGCTGATTTACCCCGGAAGTAACAAATGGAGCTTATTTACCCCGGAAGTAACAAAAGCGGCGCGAAATTGGACTTTTGCCCAATAATAAAGGGAGCATTCAGTGTCCTCTGGGGCTAATACGCGCCATTTTTACTACTTCCGGGGTAAATAAACTCCATTTATTACTTCCGTGGAAAATAAGCTCATATTGGGTTACTTTTGCCCAATAATTTATGCATTATAACCCTTCTCTCTCATCTTTCCTATTTCCAATATAGGGGTAAAATAGTCACATTAGCATTAATTGATCCCAAAGTAGACTTATATTTTAGAACAAAAAAATTGTGGTAGTCGAACTTATAATAAGGAACGAAGTGGTAATCTATAAGATGTTTATTTATTTTTTAAATGCACCCACCTAGTAATTAACTTTTGGCCTTCTAAGGAAGTTTGGCCTCTTATTCGTCCGTACACATGGCGTCACCATCCCATACCCTTCACTTAATGCTTAATTAAGAACACAATCTCATCCACGCATGTCTCTCCACCATTAGCTTAGAACAAATCCATAAAGATCAATCTAATCTTATTTAAAGTGGGATTTGTACTATTATGCTTTCGATATTTTAAAAAGGAGAAAAGTAAAAGCAAAATATAACTATAAAAGGAAGAGACTGAGAAGAAGCGATAGAAGAAGATACATCTCGAATGAAAAGCAACTGTCTGAGAACTCTAAAACAACCATGGATTGGTTTGGGAAGAGTAACAGCTGGGTCCAAGGGGTAAGTGATGAGCACAGAGATTTACTCATCAAAGGAGTTGGAGCTCTTGCTGTTGGCTTCTTTGGTGGAATTGGAAGTGCCTGTGGATTCATACTAGGATGTGCTGCTTCTAATTATGGTTGCCGAAAAAAGGCTGAAGAGATGATAAGAGGGATTGGAATAAGTGATGAGCATAGTAATTTAGCTGTGAAAGGTGCACGTGGGGCCCTTTTTCTTGCTTCTGCTAAGGGTTTCCTTGGTGGACTTGGTGGAGCTTGTGGATCCATATTCAGAGGTGGTTCACCTGCTGCTGCTGAAAAACTTATGAAAGCACCTGGCCGACCCGGCGAGTTCATAGAAAGAGCTTCCTTTGAGGCGAACCCTAAAGCTTACTTCCGTGTCTTGCGAGGCAAACATCCATGACAGACTGATCATATATATATATATATATTGGGGGGGGTGTGTGTTACTGCACTTTTTATTTTGTTTTTTGTCTTTTTGTTCTCTCCCTTCCTGTGTTGATCCTGCTTTGACGTTTCTTTATGGTTGATCTTATGATTTTCCTTTGTGTTGGTTTGTGGCTAAAATCATGTACGGCTTGATTCGCTTGTTATGTACTTTCCTTTAATGTTAATTTATGTTGCTGGCTTGCTGCTCAATCTCTTCAAATAATTAATTTATGTTTATCAAGAAAACCATTAAAATTAAGGGATCAATTTTAAAACTTCTCTAGGTTTTTTTCCCTCCTCTTGAGAGCAACTTTTCTCTCCTTTTTTGAGAGCATCAATATTCTAAATAGTAGTATCTAGTGTCCCTTTTACCACATCCTTTCTTCCCAGTTAAAAACTTTTACCATCCGTGTTAAAAGGTGAAGACTTTCCTTTTTAAGTCGAGATGTCAGGGCCTATTTCTACGAGTCTAATGCTGGAGGAGGAGGAGCATAAGAACTTTCAATGGAATACTACTGAAGATAGTAATGACGAAGAGCGACGCTTGGTGGGCAGACTCATTGCAGATAAGTAAACAAGTCCTACTGTCGTCAAGGAACACGTGAAGGCGGCGTGGAGATTGAAAGTAGAAGAGGCAAGAGGTGCTCTGGAGGATAGCCCCTGGGTGATTAAAAACCACATGCTTAGTCTGCGCAAGAGGGAAGCTTTCATAGGCGACAATGAGATTCAGATTTCTACATGTTTTTTCTGGGTCAAGATTCATAATGTTCCTCCGGAAGGAAGATTTATTGAAAATTATAAGATGTTGGCTAGAAGAATGGGAAGATTAATGGAGATTGAGAATCCTGGTACTGACAAACTTATGGCTAGAAGTTTCGGAAGGGCTCGGGAGGAAGTGGATATTAATAGACCTCTTGTTCCTGGAGTTTATATTTCCAGACCTGCCAAACCATCAGAAATGAGAGATGACCTGAATAAGAAGCCAATCTGGATTCAATTTAGATATGAAAAGTTAGCAAGATTTTATTTTAATTGTGACTTAGAAGAAATTGAACAAAGTACTATCGATGAGCACTGCAGATTTGATACTCGAATGTGTGCACCTCCTTTGCGTAGCAGAACCTTCTCACCGGAAAATTCAAGTAAGTGCAGAACGGCGGAAAGCAAAACGATGCATGGGAAAGAGTTAGATATTGAGTCAAACGAGGCATCGACAGGTGGTACGTCCAGTAATACGGGGGGATATTCGAAGCCAGAATTTTAATGATTATTTTGGGAAGATGGAGAATGAAGTTTTTAATGCGACTGGGATACACGTGGAAACCGCATCAATAATATTACATTGTTTGGTCTGATTAAGGGCCTGTTTGGGTAACCAAAACCTAGGTTCTGGAGAATAGCTTCTGGAAAAAAAGCTGATTTTAAAAAAGCTGAAAAAAAGCTGAAAAAATAGCTTTTGATGAATGAGAGTGTTTGGATGGTTGTTGTGAGAATAGCTTTTTTTATGTGTAAATTACTAAAAAGGATATAAGTTTAATGTGTTGGGAAAGAGAGAGAATAAGGGCATTTTAGGTATTTCAATATGACATATGTAATGATGGTGTTTTCTGTCTCGTAATTCGCGTAAAAACTGAAAAAAGTAGTTGCCTGTTTGGATTAGCTTTTAGAGAATAGCTTCTGGGAAAAAAGCTGATGTTTAGAAAAAGTAGCTTTTGTAAAAATGAGAGTGTTTGGATGGTTGTTGTGAGAATAGCTTTTTCTGTGTAAATTACTAAAAAGGACATAAGTTTAATGTGTTGGGAAAGAGAGAGAATAAGGGCATTTTAGGTATTTCAATATGACATGTGTAATGATGGCTTTTTTTTTACCTCGTACTTTGTGCAGAAGGAGAAAATTGTAGCTTATTCAAAACCTAGGTTTTGGTAGACAAAACCTAGGTTTCCAATCCAAAATAGCTTTTCACATTTTTTCAAGTGTTTGGCTTACCTTTTTTAAAACCTAGGTTTTGAGTCCAAACCTAGGTTTTAAAACCTAGGTTTTGAGTTTATCAGAAAAAAGTGTTTGGCTACCATTTCAAACCTAGGTTTTAAAACCTAGGTTTGGTAACAAAACCTAGGTTTTGTTGAATACCCAAACAGGCCCTAAAGAGGAGTGGAGGGAGTCAGTTTTTAACGATCTTTTGTTTGGTCAAGGAGAGGATGGGAGGGGATTTAATAACAAATTTACTACTATGCCCTTATATATTAGTTCCTAAACTTTATATTTTTATCCACACATATTAATATATCTATTTGATATATTAATATGTTTTTTAAATATTACTTCATAGACTACTTTTTTTTAATAAGAAAGGCAAGGCCATGGCTTGAAATTACAAACCCAGGTTTTCCCCCTAGTTATTTGCATTCTTCCAACAACTACTATAATACAATTAGTTCCCATAATAATGCCAACAGTGCAAGCAATGCAAGACATGGATTTGTGTATTATGCAAAAACCATGTCATGTTCCATTTGATTCCTGTAGAATTCTCATTTCCATGACTCCATCATACTTAAAGATAAGTATTCATATAACAAATCATCCAAACATACATGCTATCAATCATGTTAAGCATATGATTAAGCATACAAAAAGCTATCCATATTTTTGATTTTGTATGTCGATGACATATTGCTTGCAACCAATGATTTAGAACTGTTACGTAAGGTGAAACAGTTTCTGTTTAAGAACTTTAATATGAAGGACATGGGTGAAGCATCTTATGTCATTGGCATTAAGATCCATAGGGATAGAGCAAGGGGTTTTCTAGGCCTTTTTCAAGAAACCTATATCAACAAAGCTCTTGAGCGTTTCAGGATTAGAAAATGTTCCCCTAACATTGCTCCCATTGAAAAGGGAGATTTCTTCAGTCTAAGTCAGTGTCCTGACACAGAACTAAAGAAAAAGGGGATGGAAAATGTTACTTATGCCTCTGTTGTAGAAAGCTTGATGTATGCACAGGTCTGCACAAGACCTGACATAGCTTTTGCAGTAGGCATGTTAGGGAGATACCAATGCAATCCTAGTAAAATGCATTGGGAAGCTGCAAAAAAGGTGTTTAGGTATCTCTAAGGCACCAAGCACCTTATGTTGACTTACAAAAGGACAGGGAATCTTGGAGTGATAGGTTACTCAGATTCTGATCTGGGAGGATGTGTGGACACCAACAAGTCTACGACAGGCTACATCTTCTTATTAGTAGAGTGAGCTATTTCCTGAAAGAGTGCCAAACAGACACTCACAGCTCCTTCTACTTGTGATGCTGAGTATATCGCGTGTTTTGAGGCAAGTTCACAGGCTATCTGGATTAGGCACTTCATTGTTGGACTGAAGATTGTAGAATCAATCTCCAGGCCAATAAAGATGTATTGCGATAATAAAGCAGTGGCCATAGCAAATAAAAGAAGGAGTGGAAGCAAAAAATTTATTGAGTTGAAATTCCTTAATTAGCTTGAAAGAAAGAATTGCTGATAGTCAGGTCATTGTTGATCACATCCGAACAAGGGAAATGCTAGCTGATCCTTTGACTAAAGGGATGAAACCGAATGAATTCGCTATACATGTACCTCATATGGGGATTGTAAGTCTTTTTGTGTAATTGAGGTGTGCAATGAGTATTTTAGGGATTTTGTTTATTATCTCTATGGTTGTTTGTGTACACTTTTGATGTTGATGAGATTAATGAACATTTAAAGTTTTTATTTTGGAATCGAATAAACATATATGTTTTGAAGGTTTATTCATGGAGCGATACCCATTAGGTAAGGAATACTGTTTGTAATACATGGAAGGTAATACTTTATGATAAAGGACTTGTCGCCATGATTCTTGCAGTATGACCTTAATTCAATTGACTAAAGGGAGCAGTTGACATACAGAGCACGGGCCAAGTGGGAAAATGTTAGATTATTATTATATTATCATATTAGTTATATTTAGGATTAATAATAATGTTTAGGTGGCCCGTAGTCAACATATAGGCCCTGTTGTCAAAGTTAGGGTTTTTCATACATAGGTTATCTATATAAGGGGATTTTCTGATGGGAAAAATATACCAATACCAAAACATCGTTAGATAGGGCAGATAACCAAATTACAAAGAGCATTTCTTCTCTCTAACTTCCGGGTTCCCTAACTGGTTAAGGCTACTACCACAGATACCATCACTGTGCCATACTCCAGTTAGAAGAGCTTTGGGTGATTTTTTACAATGCTCTATTTCGCAGTTCCACATAGATCTTTCACTCATCAAACAATAGCAATGACGAGAGGTATTTCACTACTACAGAAATATCATATAGCAGCGCTTTTTTTGACCCTATAGCAGTGCTTTAAGCGCTACTATAGCCAGTGCTACAATAGGTCATATGATCTATTGCAGCGCTTATTTTGTGTTATAAGTGCCGCTATAGGTAACCTAAAGCGGCGCTTATAATCTCAAAAGCGCAGCTTTAGGTCATACCTATAGGAATTATTTTTTAAAAATAAAAAATAAAAAATAATACCTATAGCAGCGGTTATTAATAAAAAAGCGCTGCTATAAGTAACCTATAGCATCGCTTATTACGTAATAAGTGCTGCTATATGTAACCTATAGCACCGTTTATTACGTAATAAGCGCTGCTATAGGCATTATTTTTTTAAAAAATATTCATTTATTTTTGTTTCACACCCTCCTGCATCAGTGCAAAAAACCAGCAACTCTATACCATTCCAACCAAACCATATTTACATACACACCAGAAAAGTCATACTAATGTACAATTAAACCAACCATTGTAAGTTGAAAACAAAAGCATACTAATTAATGAATGGATCATCTAATTTCGGAGAAAAAAGGGTATACATAAGTGTACCATTCTTCAATTAGTGCATTAATTTTTTCCCTTGACAACATGAAGCAACGAGCGTCTGGGTAATACTGCACGAACACATTTAAATGACAAGTAAATTTACTTGAAGTCTAACAAGTACAAACACAATTAGAGTTGGAAAAATATAAAACTTACTATCAGTGGGATGCCGAGTCGATCATGTGTGACGATTGTTAGTACTGGCTGTCACCCAAAAGGGGGGTGAATTGGGTGATAGAATAAAATTCTTTTAACTCCTTAAACAAAATACAAGCGATGTTAATCTTTGAAATCGTTTTAGGTTTATCACAGGGAATATTTCAAAACATGAAATGCACTGAGGAGTAAATAACTTTGGTATGCTTGAAACTAAGAGAGTTAAGGGGAGAGATAATGCAAACAGAGTTTATCCTGGTTCGGTCAATCCAGACCTACATCCAGTCCTCAGGCTCCACCTGAGATTTCCACTACCCTCTTGTTTAAACCTGGCATAAGAGAAGCCTACCACAGGTTTTACGAACACAGGTTCACCTGCCAACCTTTACAGAGTTTTAGAATCCCTCTAAACACTCCCCCTTACTACCTGTAAGGTAATATCCCTGTTCTAAAGCACCAAGCTTTCAGAACAACCTCAAACAGTAGAGGATTTCAATAAATATGTTCACTTAATGAACTGATTTTGATACACACTTAAGTACAGATGAATATATGATGAAACTATAATTCTAAAGCTTATCAATTCTGACAATGAGAGTTCTAACTCTATTTTTCTAACCCAATTAATTCATCATTTCTGGGCTCACTAAAATATATCTAATACTCTGAGTAGAGCCTCTTGTTTTCATCTCGCATCATCTCGTCATGAAAAATGCTTAGTATATTCGCGCGTTATCAATTCTGAAATCTTCAAGTCTTTATATATGATGATATACTTTTCTATCCGTTGGAGACTTGGAGAACTAGCCGTTAGCACCTTTTCTTTCTTTTCATGCTTCAACTGATTTTGCAGAGGATAAGATAGGAGAGACAGAGACTGTGAGTAATGTTATCCTGCTGCTACCTGCCACTGTACTTGTATGTCAGCTTTTTCATTAGCGCTAGCATGATTTGCTATCGCTATCTTGACAGTGTGAATTCTGCACTTAAGCTGTTAGCTGAAACAAATACTTATGCAATGGATATTATCGATAGGGTATTTCATTAGCTCAAAGAGATAGAGACAATATACCAGTTAAAGTATTTTCAAAGCATTCTCTATCGATAGCGAATTCCATTATCGCTAGTTGATTAGCTTAAGGATACTGTTATATGGATATTCAAGAGTAACTCCAGTTATCCTACTATCGATAGATAAAAACTGTTAGCGCTAGCAACTATGTTATCGCTACTTAACTCATTTGCTCAGGCACTAGCTATAAGTTTATGAGGTATTCTGTTATCGATAGCTCATCTTATTTTCGGTAGCTGATTTCATTTGCTCAAGGACATGGTTCATTAATCAGCTAGTTATTCTTCCTTTTATTTATTCATGTTCTTAATGAGTCCATGTTATCTATGAACTTCTAGCTATAGTGAATGACTTAGCGATAGATATTAACCTTGTTATTTCTAAGTCTTCACTTGCTATACCTTTTTATCTATTAGCGATAGGTTCTAGCTCTAGCGATAGTGATTTGTTACCTAACATATTTTTACTTATAAATTCAAAGGTAACTTACGCTTATTTACTTATGCTATTTATGAGATCAGTCTTCATCAAAACTTAAGATTCTAACATAACTTAAGATTCTAACATTCTCCCCCTTTTTGATGATGACAAAACATAAGTAAAAGTATGTAAGATAAAACATATTCAAATCAACAATAAGTAATATTATTGCAATACATCAGGGTAGACAGTTAGCGTCAGTATGAATAATAGTACCCTCAGAATATTCCTTATCAGAATCAGAGTCAAAATCATGCATGAATGGTATAGGAGGAATATCTAGCATGCAATCTAAAAGAGGTGGGTCATCAGAAGAGGCTACGTATGATTTGTATTCAGAGAAATTTCTAAAGGTTAGGGTGTAGTTATTTTCAAAATTCGCTCCAGAGGCTGTGGCAATGTACTCCTTATCAGGATCGTCAGATAGCTCAGAGTCTGGGTAGAAGAATTTGTCTTGGTCAATGCTCTTGGGACCACCCTTAGCTATTTCTTCTTCAATTTTCTGAACATGTTCTCTGATGGAAATGCCTGAAGAGCCACCCTTTGATTTGTGAAATCTTCTATTATATTCCCACACCTGTTTTCCTTGAGAAATTTCATTTCTTCTTCTCTCTTCTGCCCTTTGAGCAGCAACCTCTGCATTTCTCTCTATTCTTGCCCTCCTTCTTGCTTCAAAAGCAGCTTTCTTCTCAAGGGCTTCTTTGAGCTTTCTCTCAGCCTCTTCAAGGGCTTTCTTGTTAGCAGCCTCTTTTTCAGCCCTTTTCTTTTCTTCTTTTGACATTCTGCGGGGACGAGAAGTGGCTATTGACTTTTCTTTAAGAACAGGAACCTTTTCAGCCTTTTTCTGCTCCTCATATTTTTCTTTCCATGCATCCAGCTTAGCCTTTCTTGCTACATAAGCAGCCCTCCATTCAGCCATCTTATCTTCTTCTGACTTTTCCTTTTTGGCTTCCTCCTTGTCTGGCCTTAAGAGTGCTGCTATTGCTTTCTTATCTGCCTCAGCAGCTTCCCTCTTGGCCTTAGCTGCTTCTTTCTTATCTTGCCTTAGGATCTCAGCTATGACTTTCTTGTCTGCCTTATCAACTTCCCTCTTGGCCTTAACTGCTTCTTTCTTATCTTGCCTTAAGATCTCAGCTATTACTTTCTTGTCTTCTTTTGACAAATCTGGAGGGAGAGACAGCTTTTCAGATGCTTTGGCTTTTGGCTTTGGGGCTGTCATTTTTATTCTTGGAGCTCTGGCTGAAGAAACTTCTGGGGTCTTGGGAGTGACCTTGAAGGACATTTCTTTCCTTGCTTTTCTCTTGGTCATTTTCCCTTTCAGACTTTCAGCTGAAACTTGACTTTCATCAAAACTTAAGATTCTAACAACGATATCCCGCATGTATTGCATCACATAGTACCCACAGTCGTTGTTATTGGGTTGGTAGGGGCACTGTAACAAAAAACACCAAATATATCATATAAGAAACATTTACGTTATATTTTAACTATAGATATATTGTTTCAAAAATTGAATAACTTTATAAAAACTGGATTGTTTGCCACTTATAAGCATCTTTCGGGTTAGGGGCTCTGGAATACTTCAACTCAATATCGGCCCGAAAACTTGTCAATACTCTGAAAAAGAAACATATTAAATTAATTTTATTAGCTAGGATCGGGCATAAAGACACAGTAGTATTAGCTCCTAAAATAACATATAATGTACCTGATTGAATTCTCTGACTTGTCTTTTGGTGGAGGATAAAAATGTGGACCAGGAAAATGCTTGTTCAAATTCCTACAACATATAAATAATATAATTAATCATCCTATATAGAATTTGAAATGAAACTCAACTTAAACATTTCTCATCTTCCAATTCCAACAAATCTTTTACATCTTTAAAGTCTCTCATATAACATAAAACATTGATTTAACATTTACACACTTCAATGATTTAGATTCTAAAAATCTAACCAACAATGTTCTCTCATCACCCAACATAAAATTTAGGTACCTGAATGACTTCTTTTACTTTGTTTTTGTCGAAGAATGTGGACCAAGCAAATACTTCCTGAGATCCCTACAACATAAATGAACAGCTCATCAATTTTTATATGAATTCACTTTATATAAATAGATTTGAACACCCTATATATTTCTCATCCATATATTATAGATAACATCCAAAGAGTTCCAAATGCAAAATTAAAGAACACCTAAGATTCAAATTAAAATTCCACACATTAAATGCCTATATGTTAATTGCAACTCTAAAAAAAATCATATTTTCATAAGAATCATAGTACAAGATCATCCAAATGAGGGCAACATTCATTCACACTACAAAGCTTTCATCAAAATCCATAATCAGACCAATAAGTTATAAAACACAACAAATTGAAGCCATATCCCCAAAACATAATAATGTAAGATAGAGAATCGAACCTTCTTGATGATAATGTTTAAAAGATAAACAAACAGAATGCCCATACAAAACAAATCCAATGAAAAACAACACAAAACAAAGCATGCAACTTTCTGGCAATAAAAACGAATAGGGCAGAAGTATAATCACCAATTACACACAATTCAAGCAAAAACTTCAAAAAAAAATAAAAAAAAAATAAACCCAATCTATAAATATTCCCAAATTCAAAACCGCATCAATATCCAAATGATTATACAACCAGATTCAAATCCAAATTAAAATAAAAAATCAAAACAAATCAATAATTGATTTGTTTTAAGAAGGGTAAGAACGGAAATCAGACTAAACGGCATCGAGTAAACAATACCCTGAAATTGATTTTGGGAGAAATCAATAAACAATGGCAATGGCGAGACTGAATGAACAAACAAAAAAATCCATAGAAATGACTCACCAGATTAGTGAAGCTTAAATGGCGAGACTGAAAGGGAAGATGAACGATGTGGCGGTGATGAATGACCCAGCGATGGAAAGGATGGCGATGATGAAAGACGCGGTGGCAGAGATGAGAGGGAGTTCGAAGGAGAAAGGGAAATCGAACAAATGAGGTTGCCAGATCTGCGAGTAAAATGGGAGGAATGGGAGTAAAATGGTGGGCTCGGGTTGACAGATCTGGGAGTAAAACGGCGGCGGGCTGCAAAGAAGAAGAATGACGGAGGTGAGAATGACGGCGGCGAGCTGCAAAGAAGAAGAATGGTGGGCTGGGGTTGAATGGCGGCGAGTTGTGAGCTTTGGGGCTTCAGGTTGAGAGCTTCGGGTTTGAGAGCTTTGGGGCCTTCGATTTCTGAGAGGGAAACAAAAGGAAGACGAGGAGGGAAAATAAATTGGAATGTGCGCCAACCATTACTAGCGCTTTATACATATAAAGCGCCAGGGTAGGGCTCAGAAATTCCAAAAAAATTCTGAAAAAAATTAAAAAAGAGGAAAATTAAAATAATAATAAAAAAAACACCTATCCCGGCGCTTTATATGTATAAAGCGCCGGGATAGGGCCCAGAAAATAAAAAAATTGAAAAAAGAATTTCCAAATAAAATTCTGAAATAAATCCGAAAAAATTTAAAAAAGAGGAAACTTAAAAATAATAATAAAAAACACAGGGCCCAGAAAAATAAAAAAATTGAAAAAAGAAATTCCAAATAATATTCTGAAATAAATCCAAAAAAAATTAAAAAAAGAGGAAACTTAAAAATAATAATAAAAAGCATAGGGCCCAGAAAAATAAAAAATATTGAAAAAAGAAATTCCAAATAAAATTCTGAAATAAATCCGAGAAAAATTAAAAAAAGAGGAAAGTTAAAATAATAATAAAGAAAAAACCTATCCTGGAGCTTTATATGTATAAAGCACCGGGATAGGGCCCAGAAAAATAAAAAAAATCCAAATAAAATTTTGAAATAAATCCGAAAAAAAAATTAAAAAAAGAGGAAATTTAAAATAATAAAAAAAAACATAGGGCCCATAAAAATAAAAAAATTTGAAAAATAAATTCCAAATAAAATTCTGAAATAAATCCCAAAAAAATTAAAAAAAGAGGAAAGTTAAAATAATAATAATAAAGAACAAACCCTATCCCGGCGCTTTATACATATAAAGCGCTGGGATATGGCCCAGAATAATAGAAAAAATTGAAAAAATAAATTCCAAATAATATTCTGAAATAAATCCCAAAAAAATTAAAAAAATAGGAAATTTAAAATAATAATAAAGAACAAACCCTATCCCGGCGCTTTATACGTATAAAGCACCGGGATAGGCCATGAAAAATAAAAAAAATTATTGAAAAACATATTCTAAAATAATAAGATAAATAAAAAGAGAACAAAAAAATTAAAATTAAAAAATTGTTTTATCAAGCCTATCCCAGAGCTTTATATATATAAAGTGCCGGGATAGGCCATGAAAAATAAAAAAAAAATGAAAAACATATTATAAAATAATCATATAAATAAAAAGAGAACAAAAAAGAATTAAAACTAAAAAAGTCTATCCCGGCGCTTTATACCTAAAATGCGCTGGGATAAGCCTTATAAGACAATTTTTTAATTTTAATTTTTGATTGTTCTCCTTTTAAAAATAAAGAAATATATCTGAATTAGTTTGAAAAATTAGAAAATTACGAGAAAATGTTTAATAATTCAAAATGTGAAAGAAAGATTAAAAGAAAAACTAAATTCAACCTACAATCAAGCCTTATATAAAACAAATTTTAATATATTAAATTTGAGTTTATCCTAGCCCTTTATAATATCCAGTTTTATAAAGCGCTGGGATAGGCTCCCAAAAACCTATCCCAACGCTTTTAGTTGTTGAGCGCCACTATTGTTGTGCTGCATTAGGCCATTTCTGTAGTAGTATTTCGACTTCCGCTGTAGTACTTATTCTGATTGAAGATAACATGTATGATTTATATATGTTGCATGTATGGCTATCTTATTCACAAAATTGGTTTGTTTGGAACTTAGTGAGGAAGAAACAAAAATAAAGACAAAGACTTGACTCAGTTTATTAAAGTTGTTTTATTCCTTTTTACAGAAATCAGTGATCACGATGCACAAGTAAGCAACAGAAGCTCAGCACGCACTGGAATTCTCAAGTGGAAGATGCACTCTCCTTTCCTCCTCATCGCACTGATTAGTCATTTATTCTACATCATCCTAGGAGAAATTATTGAAGTAGCCATGCTCCAGACCTATCAGATTTTTCAAAAAAAAATTATTTGTTTCTCTTTTCATTAAACCCGTTTTCTACTAAATTGTTATTTTTTGTTGGTCTTAGTTGTTTTTAATTTCTTCAGCAAAAGATTTACTTTTCTTACTAGAAAATTATGATACAAAGTGTAAAGTAAAAAGTATTGTAAGTGTTGGATTAAAAATAGTTTTAAGATACTCCCTCTGGTCCTAAATATAAGATCACTTTATTTTTTTTTTGTTATAAGTTAAGGAAGCAAATTGGACCACTAAATTATAACATACATTACATGTAATTAGATTATAAATTAGTTTATAAGTAGAATAAATTAATTTTAAGGAAAAAGATAAGTATAGATAATTTAAAGTGATTAATTTTGCATCCTTAATTTCTCCAAAATAAAGTCAAAGTGATCTTATAATAAGGACCGGAAGAAGTATTGAATTACTAGATAAGCATTCCAAAATATTGTATAGTTTTTGAAGAAAAAACCATATAATATTTTGTCTTCTACTGTATATAATAAATGACAGAATTTCATCATTAAATTGATTTAGTAATGAAATTCCGTTATGTGTATTTTTTCATTAAAATTGTTACTATTTTCTATTGCTAATCCAATAGTTTTTTGTTAACATGTAAGGCATTGGCTAAAGAAGAGGTAGCGTTCCAACCTAGGATAAGTGTGAAGGAGAGAACTTGGTTTCATTATTTTTTAGAGATGCCACGATTTGATAAACTTGTAATTTTGCTTTAATTATTAGTAGTTTCCCTTCAAATAAACTAAAAATTAAAAAAAAGTTCAATATGCATGTTAGGGCCACTACAAAAAAATCACTAATTACCGACGGAATAAATTATGTCGGTAATTTCCGAGTCGGTAATTTTTACAGACGGAATTTCCGTCGGTAAAATTACCGACGGAATTCCGTCGGTAATTTTTAAAAATTAATAAAAAATAAATTATTAATTAAAAAATTACCGACGGAATTCCGTCGGTAATTCTTAAAAATTAATTATTAATTAAAAAATTACTGACTAAATTCCGTCGGTAATTTGTGTAGAGAAATTACCGACGGAATTACGTCGGTAATTTTTAAAAATTAATAAAAAATTAATTATTAATTAAAAAATTACCGACGGAATTTCGTCGGTAATTTCACTACACAAATTACCGACGGAATTCCGTCGGTAATTTTTAAAAATTAATGAAAAATTAATTATTAATTAAAAAATTAATTATTAATTTTTAAAAATTATCGACGGAATTCTGTCGGTAATTTGTGTAGAGAAATTTCCGACGGAATTCCGTCGGTAATTTTTTAAAATTAATAAAAAATAAATTATTAATTAAAAATGAATTATTTATTTTAATTTATGTTGAAAATATTTTATATATAAAATAGTTAATAAATTTATTTTATAAATATATATATTTATTACAAATTTAATTTTGAATTTTTTATTAAGTAATATTATTTATATAAAAATAATATATTTATTAATATGTACATTATTTATTAATAATTAAATATATTTCATAATATATTAATTTAAATATAATGTAAAGTATATATAAGATCAAATATAATTATAATAGTGGGAGTTTAATTATAATAAATATAATAGTTTACAAATAATATTACAAAGTCTTCATAGCTCAACTGGTTAAGGCATCAGCAAGCGCGCAGGTGGTCGTGGGTTCGAATAGCAACTCAGCCACATTTCAGAAAATTTGAGAGCGCTACACATGGTGGATTGCTGGAGCGACACGTGGCGGCGTATGGGAGCGACACGTGGCAGGAGGGGGGGGGTATGTGTTATAAATAAAAAAATTTAAAAAAAATTTACCAACGGAATTCTGCCGGTAATTTTAGCAACGGAATTCTGCCGGAAAATTCCGTCGGTAATTTTTAGCGTCGGTAATGTAGCATTCCACTAACAGTAAGTTTTATATTTTGTCAACTCTAATTGTATTTGAACTTGTTATTAGATTTCAAGTAGATTTGATTCCCATTCAAATTTTTTTGTTTGTGCAGTATTACCCAGACGCACGTTGCTCCATGTTGTCGAGGGAAAAGGTGAATGCACTAATTGAAGAATGGTGCGCTTATGTACTATCTCTTGTTCAATAAGTACAAATGTAGATAATATAGCTAGTGTTTTTTGTTTCCCAATTAGAATGGTACATTTCTCTCTGGATGAGTTATTGGTGTATATTCGTTGCCTGGAATTGTGTATAGAATAGCTGGTATTTATCTGATGCAGGTGGGGTATATATAAATTTAAATTAAATATTTAAAAAAAAATCAATAACAGCGCTTATTTCGTTATAAGCGTCGCTATAGGTTTTTTTATAAAAAAAATAAATAGCCTAAAGCAGCGCTTATTAATCTATAAGTGCCGCTTTAGGTCAGAAAATTTTAAAATAATTAAATTTTGACTGACCTATAGCGGCACTTACAATTAATAAGCGCCGCTTTAGGTACACCTATCGCAGTGCTTACAAGCGCTGCGATAGGCTTGAGAGCCTATCGCAGCACTAGCTATTGCGGCGCTTATAAGTGCTGTTATAGGTCCAAAATAAGTGCTGTTATAGACAATTTCTGTAGTAGTGCTTGAAACTGCTCCTCCAGAACTGTTCCTTGTTGCTCATAAAGTCCCATCTATAATCACCACTCACATCTCTTTGTCTCTCTCTGTAAGTCGCGGTGTGACTGTGCATGTCATCCAAAGAGTCTGAGGGCCGGAAGAGAATCAGGGATCAGGCGACTAAAGGCACACTCGGTGGAGGAGGAGCAATGAATGAGAAGAATTAATACAAAATAGAGAATGGAAGAAACAAATAAGAGGCCCCTCTTAAAAAGGGGAGGGAGTTTCAAAATTAAAATTAAACCACTCTTCAGATTTTTAAAACCTGAGGAGGCTGAGCATTAGGGAGTGTTAGTGAGAATAATAACACAAGGCTCTACCTTTAGGATGTGGAGTGTGGGGGAAAAGACAATGCACATTAATAATATTCACAAGGGAAGGTAGGAAAATGACCAGTCACCCAACCAAGCCAATGAGAAGGGCTATTGATGATGATGTAAGACTAAAGACCAATGAAAATGAAGAGATTAGACTAGGTAAGCATAACACATGGACCAATCATGTATCAACTACAACATTTGAAGTAATACATATTTGATTACAACCGTTTGTTAATCACTAATCTATAAGATGTTTATTTATTTTTTAAATGCACCCACCTAGTAATTAACTTTTGGCCTTCTAAGGAAGTTTGGCCTCTGATTCATCCGTACACATGATGTCACCATCCCATACCCTTCACTTAATGCTTAAGAACACATTCTCATCCACGCATGTCTCTCCACCAGTAGATTAGAACAAATCCATAAAGATCAATCTAATCTTATTTAAAGTGGGATTTGTACTATTAAGCTTTCGATATTTTAAAAAGGAAAAAAGTAAAAGCAAAATATAACTATAAAAGGAAGAGACTGAGAAGAAGCGATAGAAGAAGATACATCTCGAATGAAAAGCAACTGTCTGAGAACTCTAAAACAACCATGGATTGGTTTGGGAAGAGTAACAGCTGGGTCCAAGGGGTAAGTGATGAGCACAGAGATTTACTCATCAAAGGAGTTGGAGCTCTTGCTGTTGGCTTCTTTGGTGGAATTGGAAGTGCCTGTGGATTCATACTAGGATGTGCTGCTTCTAATTATGGTTGCCGAAAAAAGGCTGAAGAGATGATAAGAGGGATTGGAATAAGTGATGAGCGTAGTAATTTAGCTGTGAAACGTGGGGCCCTTTTTCTTGCTTCTGCTAAGGGTTTCCTTGGTGGACTTGGTGGAGCTTGTGGATCCATATTCAGAGGTGGTTCTCCTGCTGTTGCTGAAAAACTTATGAAAGCACCTGGTCGACCCGGCGAGTTCATAGAAAGAGCTGCCTTTGAGGCGAACCCTAAAGCTTACTTCCGTGTCTTGCGAGGCAAACATCCATGACAGACTGATCATATATATATATTGGGGGGGTGTGTGTGTGTTACTGCACTTTTTATTTTGTTTTTTGTCTTTTTGTTCTCTCCCTTCCTGTGTTGATCCTGCTTTGACGTTTCTTTATGGTTGATCTTATGATTTTCCTTTGTGTTGGTTTGTGGCTAAAATCATGTACTGCTTGATTCGCTTGTTATGTACTTTCCTTTAATGTTAATTTATGTTGCTGGCTTGCCGCTCAATCTCTTCAAATTTGTTGGAAATGTGGTGGACAGTAATAATATTTTTATACTATACAATGAGCAAAATATTACAACTCACAAAATGAGACTTACTATTTTTCTCTCTCAAATAAGTGCTTCAGCACTCTCTCAATTACAAGAGCTTTGCTCTCTTCTCTCTTCTTTCTTTCTAATGCACTCCTCTCACTCGACTTACAACTTCACATACATGGGTGCTCACACATATATATAGCAAAATATTGCCGCCATATATAAGCCTCTTGGTATACATCTTGTAGCCTTGTTTGACTAATTTTCCACCGTCATGTAGAAATGTTGCACCATTTAATTGACCAAGTCTTCACCGCCAAAGCCTTGTAGAAGCTGCTACATTAAATGAAACTTGTAGAATTGCTACATGCGTGTATGTATAAAACTTTTTCTTCTATTATTTATTATTATTCTATGTGTCAGCAGTAATATTTGACCATTTAAAAAGCTTCATTTGAATTCCAATACTCCTGCTCAAATTAAGCTTATCATTCCGAGTCTTCTTTTGAGCATATGAAATATGTCTGCTTTCAGTGGCTTTGTAAATATGTCTGCTAGCTGGTATTCAGTGCTGCAATTGACTAATTCCACTTCCTTGTTCTTCACTTACTCACGAATAAAATGATACTTTGTATCAATGTGCTTACTACGGCTGTGGGACACTAGATTCTTTGCAAGTGAGATGGTAGACTTGTTGTCAACATATATTGTGATTGGTCCTTCTTGTGTAAAGGATAATTCACCCAAAATATTTTTTAGCCAAATTGCTTGACAAGTGTGTAACACCTAGTCTTTGTTTTACCTTCTTGACAAATTCTTACCTACTTTGTAGTTTTGCTTAACATTTAGTCCATATTTAACTAACTAAAACTTATAAAAAAAAACCTCTTTACATAGTCCAAAACTGTCCTGATTAAAACTTTTATTGAATCCTTGATATGTCAAAACAATTTATCATTTAATGCCTTATCAATTTAAATTTATATTTAGTACTTAATCATCAAGCTTCACTAACATATATATATAAACTATCATTTACACATCGACCCAAACATCACACCATCTTCTACGATAAGTACGTTGGATTAATATATATATCGAAACTCATACCCCTGTTGATATTTACTAAAAACTTTACCCCATATTCCCTTACATGTAACAACTTCTTCCCACCATAGTGTTTACAAAATATACATACACAGCAAGTATTTCGTATGGCTTAACATTGATATACTCAAAAATATATACAAATTGCCTAAGAAATCTTATGCTACATCCTCAGGCTACATATGCCTTCGCTAAAACCAGACTTACCAAAAGTAGTCTGGCCTATCTTTCCTTGCAACCAAAATTTTCTCAGGTTTACCTCATACACTCTAAATTCATACAGTCACACCATCACAATTTATTTAAGCTGTACAAATAATGATAATGTTATTCTCATATTTCGCGTCTCTGACGCCGGTCATCCGAGTAATGATATATTCATTCACTTGGAGACTAATTAATTATCTCAATGTGCATATAGCACCTACCACCCATTAATAAGGATACATACCCTATTAGTAGTGACTATACCTGCAGGGTTTTAATAATATAATACAGATATATCATATGGATAGAAAATCTGACATAAGGGGAGCGACCCACCGTATGCCTGGGAGTACTCCGAATTTAAAAATAATAAGAACATACGAGCAATAATCATTTATCAATATTTGTAACAGTAATCATGCTTAGTTATCATACCATTCAATCATGCAATGTTCTAGGTGTGTATGAAGTAAACCCTTACCTGTGACAATCACGTACTACTTCACTGGAGCCTTTCCTTCTCGCTGCCTATCAGATTTATCACCACTTGGTCCTCCTATTATTACATCATGTAATAATAGAGGTCAATACTCATGTTATACATATTAGATATCTCTCTCGGTCCTAGTATACTACCCACCCCCTTAGTGATAGTTCGTACTAGATTAAACACATTCACATCTCAAATTAGAACAACAAGTCTCATTCTCCAACTCTAAAAGTTGGTATTTCTTATTAAAGAAAAAAATTCCACAATCAATGTTTAATATAGCACAACTTATGGCTGGATTTAATTGTCAATTCAACAACAACAATTAAGTTCATTTATGTACAAGAAGCATCACGCTTTAAACACTTGTTATAGCACAATTGTCCACAACTTTTGAACCTAATTTAATTAGAACCACTTACAATAGGGCAGCAGCAACTTGTACTCAAATTTATCAAACATCATGTAATGTAATACAAGGAAAGTCTATGTCACATTATTTATATTTGCATTATAATTGTGCAGCAGCGAAATTGGGCACACTATAATGCCATTCACATTGTTTTTGGTCAATAAAAATCACCCCTTTTTAATTCCATTAGTCCCATTCGCTCTAGGCCAAAACAGAACCACTTTTCATCTTCTATTATCTCAAAGCACAATCCAATCAATTTAATCAAAATTGCTGTCACAAATTGCAGCAATATGCACAAACCATAACTTTATATTTCCTTACCATTTTACAGCATCTTTAAGCATCAATAAAACAACTAAGTTATGTTAAACTTGTGTGAATTTTAAAAGAAAATCTGCACACACATAAATAAACTTCATGGCTGAACCGAATTGCCACTGCACAAATTGACAGCAATATTCAGCACAAACTTGCCTCCATTTGCAGCCAATTATTTACAAGATATAGCCCCAATTTTTGTTGTAACTTTCATAGATAAAAGATGAAAATGTTAGGGCCAATTATCTCCCTTTAATCGGTCAAGAAAACTGACCAAAATCACCCAAATTTCGGACAGATTTCATGGCTCCTTCATTTTCACAGAAACAGAGCATCAAAGTTATATAAATACACATGCAACCACCACTTTTCACTCACATAAACACCTTTAACAATCTCCCATTTAGCTACAGAAAGTCAGGTTCGAACAGCCCCAAATTCCCCCTCAAACCCGACATGCATCTCACTTAAATCACCTCTTGATTGAAGAAAATTTAGCATAGGTGGGTAGAAGATCTTCACCTAACTTTGAATCTTGCTTTGCATGTGAATTCCACTTCAATCTTCCTCCAAATTCGTCCAAGGAAGCTGCTGGAGTTTGGGCAGAAGTTGGAGCATTTTAGAGAGCAAGAGAGAGACCGAAATTGGAGAAGAGGAAGAGTCAATGAATGAGTGTGTGTGTGTGTTCGGCTGGACATAAGGGAGTAAATAATAATTAATTATGTGGTATTTGGGTAGGGTAATTTAATCATCTCCTTATTTTACTTAATTGGCTCTTTTACCCTTACCGATGATTTTTAATAACAATATTACATATTGTTCCTTTTTGGTAAAAGACATTTCTTATCTTCCTTGAGCAATTTTATTTACTAATTGGGTTCTTGGGATGTTACAAAGTGCATGCTGCAACGGCTAGATATTCTGCTTTACAGGTTGATAAAGCAACTGTTTGTTGTTTCTTTGATGACCATGAAAATGCTGCTGATCCAAGATGAAATAAATAACCAGATGTGCTTTTTCGATCATCCAAGTCTCCCCCATAATCACTGTCTGAGTAACCAACCAATTTTGAATCTTTAGAATGTGTGTAAAATAGACCATGATCTACTGTACCTTTGATATATCTCAAAATTCTCTTTGCAGCAATCCAGTGATCCTATTTTGGCTTCTCCATAAATCTGCTAACTAGTCCAACTGCGTACATAATATCTGGCCTCAAGATAGTCAAGTATCTTAAACTTCCAACAATGCTTTTAAACAACGTTGGATCCACTGGCTCATGAGTTGAGTTAATACTTAACTTCATGCTTGGTTCTGATGGCATGGTTACTGGCCTACAATCTTGCATTATGAACTTTCTCAAAATTTCCTCTGCATATTTCTTTTGAGACATAAATATGACATCTCTCATTTGTTTCACTTCAACTCCAAGAAACTATGACATTTCACCTATGTCTGTCATTTCAAATTCTTTAGTCATAGCTTTCTTAAAGTCATTGAACATACCTGGATTGTTTCCAGTGAAGATCATATCATCTACATAAAGGCACACAATGATGGTGTCTCCAGTTTTGTTTTTCTTCGTGTATAAGGCATGCTCGTATGGACTTTTCACAAATTCATTCTTTTGAAAGTATTCATCAATTCTGGTATTCCATGCTTGCGGAGCTTGCTTTAATCCATATAAGGCTTTCTTGGGGCGATAGACTGTCTTCTTGCCCTTTTTTCACATATCCAGGAAGTTGCTCGATATAAACTTCTTCTTTCAAGTAGCCGTTTAGAAATGCTGACTTCACGTCCATCTGATAAATCTTCCACTGGTTTTGTGCTGCAAGTACTGTGAGAAGCCTTACGGTGTCAATTCTTGGTACTGGAGCGAACACTTCATCATAATCAATTCCATATTTTTGCTTGTATCCTTTGGCAACGAGTCTTGCTTTGTACTTTTCCACTTGTCCTTCTTTATTGGTTTTCGTCTTGTACACCCATTTGACTCCAATTGGACTATGTCCTTTCGGCAGATTTGTTAATTCCGATGTATCATTTCTTCTGATAGCTGTAATTTCTTCATCCATAGCTTTCTTCCATTTTTCATCTATAACAGCTTCTTGATATGTCTCTGGATTACATTCAGCCATCAAGCAAAATAAGGAATAATCACTACTACAGAAATTGCCTAGAGAAGCACTTATTTTGGCCATATAGCAACACTTATAAGCACTGCAATAGCCTGTGCTGCGATAGGCTATTAGGCCTAACGCAGCGCTTAGAAATAGGTAACCTATAGCAGCGCTTAAGCGCTACAATAGATTACCTATTGCATCGCTTAAGCTCTGCGTTAGGTCACCTAAAGCATCACTTATTTCTTTATAAGCGTTGCTTTAAGGTAATTTATTTTTTTAAAAAAATACCTAATGCAGCGCTTATGCGCTGCGTTAGGTATACCTAAAACATCACTTATTTCTTTATAAGCGTTGCTTTAAGGTAATTTATTTTTTTAAAAAAATATCTATAGCAGCGCTCATAACAAAATAAGCGCTGCTATTTGTTTTTTTTAATATTTGATTTTATTTTATATACACCCCACCTGCATCAGTGCTAAATACCAGTAATTCTATACAGTTCCAGGCAACGAATATACACCAATAACTCATCCAGAGAGCAATGTACAATTAAACCATCCATTGTAATTGGTAAACAAAAAGCACGCTACTAGCTATACTATCTACTATCTCCATTTCTACTTATTGAAAAAGAGGTAGTACATAAGCGCATCATTCTTCAATTAGCGCATTCATTTTCTCCCTCGACAACATCGGGCAACGTGCGTCTGGGTAATACTGCACAGACAAATATATTTGAATAATGGCAATCAAATCTACTTGAAATCTATTAACAAGTTCAAATACAATTAGAGTTGGCAAAATATAAAACTTACCGTCAATGGAATGCTACATCGATCATGTGTAACGACATCCCTCATAAACTGCATCACATAGTATCCACAGTCATTGTTATTGGGTTGGAAGGGGCACTGTAACAAAGAACACCAATATGAAATGAGAAATATTTACGTTATGTTTGACTAGATTGTTTAAAAAATTGAATAACTTGTAAAACCTGGACTATGCTCCACCGATAAGCATCTTTCTGGTCAGGGGCTCTGGAATAACTCAAGTTGATGGAGGACCGAAAACTGGTCAATGCGCTGGAAACGAAAAAAATTAAATTAATTTGATTAGCTAGGGTCACAAAATGTAAAATAATACAATGCATTATTCAAATAATGTTGACATTCATGTATCTATTGACGACACACATCAAAGCTGGGCGATTGTCTGGTTTAGCACCTAGCACAGGATCCAAATAGTAAATCAAGGGTTACGGTTGTGCTTGCGGATAGATGACAAGTAAAAGCCAATGGTTCCTAAAATTTTTAGAAAGTTATGTCAATATATATAAATGATGCTTGGAGTTAAGAATACGATTAAACCTATAATGCGTATCGACGTACCCTGTATTAATTAGAGCTAAGAATAAAGTCCTGTCTGTTGCCTTTAAAGAAAAGCGCCTTCTAAGCGCCGTGGACTGCTCGTCATATCTCACGCCCGTAATATGTGCCATGGCATAGGGGCTTATGAATTCGAACGAGACACGGTCCGCTGCGATCATGACTTCTTCGTACAGGTGCCTTTAAAGAACCATACCAACTCCCAATTAGTGTAAAACTTATGACATTAAATGAAACCCCAATGGAGACGCATTTATACCTGATCCATAAATTGATAACCGTAGCACTAAGCCATCCTTCATCAAGCACCTCCATGAGCTGATCCCTAGAAACAAGCTCACTCATATTTGACATGCCAAATATATGCCTATTGAATGGAATCGTGGCAATAAATTCAGGAGATATGGAGGCTGCATATGCTCGCAATCGAGCACGATTTGGTGTCTCAGTGCTTGTACGTTCAATAACAAGAGGAGGCGCTTGTACTTTCTTCTTGCCCTTGGCTTTTGTTGCCTACAAACCATGTAAATAGAATGTATGAAATTTTATTCCAATAAAAATGAATACCAGTTTAAATTGATTAGTAAATAATCACCTGTGACAATGGATCACTACGTGAAATCTTTTTCTTCATCACTTAAGCGGCTGAACCACCGGTACCTTTGACATTAGCCACTTGTGCTTTCTTTCCGGTAGGACGTGTACCCTGAAAAAACAGGTAAATTAAAGAGCATTCTTCCAACACAATGAATGCTAGTGTAAATGTTATTAGTAAATAATCACCTGTGGTGTTGGCTCAATCAAACCAATGGGCCAAGCAATGAATGCACCGACAGCATCTTTGACCCTAGTCAATCATGACCCTCAGTACATTATCAGGCAACAGCGAGTTATGCAGAATCTTGTTGGAAGTGTTGTAGACCTTGCCGTAGGCAACTACTTCACTGAAAGAGTGATCCTTATACAGCCTGCAATCTGACTCGCCCTACGAAAGAGTTGACAACATTAGCTCACAATCGATAGTATAACAGTGTCGCTGCAAGTTTGTAAGCAGGAAATGTGTGAACTACCTGAGGAATTTGGGCCCTAGGCATCGTACAGCTATCCCTGATGCTTAGACTTTCGACGGACGGAACGTTACCTTGTTGCAAGAAGCTCGACGTTTGTGATGCAACATTATATCACTGGTAAAATTCGAACATCTGCTCGTACTTCTGTTGCATTTCCTCGTCCCGTCGTTGCATCTCCTCCCTCAGAGTTTGAATTTCTTCTTGTAACGCTCTTACTTCGCCTTTTGATGCCCTCTTTTGGCGGCCAAAGTAAGATGAGAGCGTGATCCCGAGACATGTGCCCTGAATACGGCCCGAATACTCAGGGCGATCGAGCGCTCTACTCAGGAAATCACCGGGGCCAAATTTGTTGACCTCGTCAGGGTATTCTTGTGACAACATATCCTATAATAAGAAGAAATGATTATTAGCTATTAACTTAGCAAAGTCACCAGTTAATAAATATTATAAAGTCTAAGAGAATGACTTACACATCGTTAACGGACTCTTCTGACCTCCTCATGAACGATGGTACCGTCCTTTTTAGAGTGTCCCCAGACCCAGAGGTCATGCCGTGGTGGCCTCCCTTTTAGGCCCTGTTCCTTAATCTGTCAAGGTAAGCCAGGTGAATGGATAAATTAATCACGTAAACATTTATTCATAATTTTGTATTTAAAAGCGTTACTAACATACCATATCTTGCTCCAATTCAGGAAATGTCTTTCGTATGCCCATATACGGATACTCGCAGCTTTTAGCGGCCTGTCTATTTCTTTAACTTATTTCCTCAAACTCCTCTATCAGACGTGATTGCACAAATGCATCCCATTGTTCCTGGGTAATTGACCCTGCGTATGCCTCTGGGGGTGTTGGAACGATCTCCCCATTTTCATCTCTTAGATAGTTCTTGGTAAAAGTTGAACAGAAACCCCGATGCCTTATGGAAGCTTTCTTCAGGACATACTCCCTATGAGAATCATCAATATGAAACATGGTCTGTAACAACAGAAATCATATTAGATTTGTTAGTTACAATGTTATCATAATAAAACTAAATTGTAAAAAGGCACCTTACCTGAATCTCTGACCAAACTACGTCATGGCTGTTCCTCTCGGTTCTCCAATCTGTAATAGTAATAGGCACTTTCTGCCGAACAGTGCACCCAATAAAACCTGAGAGGTCTTTCGCAGTCTCTCCGATTGGTTGGTCATTCTCGTTCCATTTAAGTTTAGTCTTTTTACCCACAGCTCTGCATTTGAGGTGTTTACTCATAAGGGTTATGCCACGGGTATGTTCTGCCTCGGCAGCTACTCTACCCGCATCGATATCTACTTGTGCATTCGGTTGTTCTTGTTCCTCCTCATTTAGGGGGGGATCCATTATCCTACAAAATAAGTAAACAAGACATGATTTTAGTGCATATAATGAAGCTACGCGTATGCATATTAAATGAAGTAATTCATAATGTAAAACAGAAATACATACAAACCCAAAATCAATATAAGGGCTTTCGTCTCTTTTTCCTCTGTGTTATATAATCTAAAATTGTTTGCTTCCTCTTTTTTGCTGGATTTAAGGTTGTGTTGACCCAAATGCCTTCTTCATGATCACGCCTTACATAAACAGATTCATCTTCATCATCATATTCGTCCGCATCAAAGTCTTCTGACAGTAGCGTCTCAAAGGAAGGATTATCTTCTATCATATTCATATCATCATCACTACTTTCATCATCAACTTGTTCGGCATAATTTTTGTTCGAATGCATGACAATTGACCAATTCTTCTTAGAAGGATCGGCAATGTAAAACACTTGTGATGCTTGAGAAGGTAGAATGTAAGGATCATCCTTATATGCAACTTTAGAAAGGTCGACCGATATAAACCCAAATTCATCTAACCGCCGTCCACTATGGTTGTTAACCCACTGACATTGGAACATAGGAACTCTGAACATGGTGTAATCTAACTCCCAAATGCAATCAATCACACCAAAGTATGCCATCTTCGCATATATGGGATTGGTATCTCTCGCACTGGATATATGCCATGCCTCGGCAACAAGTGTGACTCCACTATTCTGCATTGTGCTCTTTTCATCCTGGTCTTTTGTATAGAATGTATAACCGTTGATTGCATAGGCAGTGTAAGAAAATGCGTGCAAACCTGGTCCTTTCGACAGCCAAAACAATCTTTCAGAAACTGAGCCAGCATTAAGCTCAAACTGCTGACAAATGCGCGCTTTGAACCATCTAATGAAATTTTTGTTGTGCTCCCTTGTAATCAAACTCTCATTTCTATCACCGTGTATTTCCCGCAGGAGTTTTTTTGTGTTCTTCGACAAATGGTTCAACCTTAGGAGTGTTGTGAAGAATATACAAGTGAGCTAGTTCCCTTTGAGCATTCGAAATACGTATTAAGTTGAACCCACTTATTCCTTTCCCCAGTAATCGCCCATCGTGACGAGACTTCGGCAAACCAACATGTTCAATATTTGCTAAGTAATCGGCACAAAAATCACTCGCTTCTTCAACGATGTATCTTTCAGCAATACACCCCTCTAGTCGATATCTATTTTTAACATACCCCTTTAAAACTTTCATGAACCACTCGATTGGGTACATCCATCTCAAATAGACTGGGCCACACAGTTGAACCTCTTTGACCAAGTGTACAGTAAGATGAACCAAGATGTCAAAGAATGATGGGGGGAAATACATTTCAAGTTCGCACAGGATACGAATGATCTGCCTCTATAATTCCTACAACCGTCCCTGATCAATCACTTTACTACAAATGAGCCTGAAGAAGTTACACAGTCTAGTGATCATGCGCCGCAGTTTCTTGGGTAAAATGTTGCGTATGCCGACCGGTAAGAAATTTTGCATCAAGACGTGACAATCATGAGATTTCAGGTTCTTCAACTTCAACTTTTTCATGGATATAAGGTTCTTTACCTTTGAGGAGTAGCCTTCTGGAACTTTGATCCCATCCAAGAACTCACAGAATGATCTTTTCTCTTTCTTTGAAAGGTTGTAAGCTACTGGAGGTAAATAAGTGCAGTATCCTCTCTCGACAGGTGCCAACTCTTGTCTTATTCCCAACTTAAGCATATCTAACCTTGAATTGACACCATCTTTAGTTTTTCCTTGCATATTTAGCAACGTGCCAATTAGGTTATCACATATGTTTTTTTCAATATGCATCACATCCAGAAAGTGCCTAACATATAAGGACTTCCAATACGGGAGTTCGAAGAATATGGACCTCTTCTTCCAACCACTTGTCAACACATTTTTAGCAAAAAGGCTTGCCAAATTCATTCTCTAACGTGCTTACCTTTTCAAAAACTTCTTCCCCGGTCAATATCCTCGGTAGCCTACCTTCTTCTGAGCCCCAGTTAAATGCCTTCTTCCACCTCCGCCAACGGTGTTTTAACTGCAAGAACCTCCGATGTCCCATGTAAACATTTTTCCTGCAATGATTCAGTCGCATCGAATGGGTATCATCTTCACATATAGGGCACACACCATATCCTTTGATGCTGTATCCAGACAAATTACCATATGTTGGGAAATCATTTATTGTGCCAAACAACATAGCTCTCAATTTAAAACTTTCTTCCTTACAGCCATCAAAAACCGTCTCACTCGAATCCCACATATGCTTCAGGTCTTCAATCAAAGGATCCAAGTACACGTCTATATCATTGCCGGGCTGTCTAGGCCCAGAAATAAGCATGGAAAGCATCATAAACTTGCGTTTCATGATCAAATTTGGGGGGAGGTTGTATATCATCAGAATCACCGGCCATGTGCTGTGAGTACTACTCTGAACTGCATGCGGATTGATTCCATCGGTTGCCAATGCAAGCCGTAGGTTTCTTGGTTCTTCACCGAACTCAGGGTACTCGTAATCAATTTTTTTCCATTGAGGGGCATCTGCGGGGTGCCTAAGCTTGATGTCTTGAATCCTCTCATCAGCGTGCCATGTCAAAAGTCTTGCAACATCCGCATTACTGTACATGTTCCTGAATCTTGGAATGATCAGAAAGTACCACAACACTTTAGAAGGACTCTTACCTTTCTTTCCATACCAAGATGAGCTGCATTTAGGACACTTCTCCAACAATGCATACTGGTTCAGGAATAAAATACAATCGTTGGGGCATGCATGTATTTTCTCATATTTCATACCGGTCGACCGGAGAATTTGCTTTGCCTCGTACATTTTCGAGGGTAGTACATTCGCTTCTGGGAGTATATCTCGCAGAGCGGACAGCAGCGCAGTGAAACTTGCATCACTCCAACCGTATCGCGCCTTCAGGTTATACAATTTAAGCACCGCACTCAACCTTGTGTATTTGCTGCATCCCACATACAAAGGCGTCTCTGCATCGCTCTTCAGTGTCTCAAACATTTCCGGATTCTCCTCACCCACCACGTTCAACATTTCTTCAAGATCATCGCTCTCATCACACGTCTTTGTCAAGCACATTTGAAGCGCTACTAACATCAGGTACCTGGTCTCTGCATTCATCTTCATTGGTCTTACCGTGCTTTGTCTATCGTGTATAAGACGGGTTGATTCCATGACAAATTAAATGACCCAACAAGTCGAGAGGACGAAGACGCTTTCCATACAAACACTACTTACAGGGGCATACTATTCTGTTAGCATTCTCTGCATGCTCAGCAGCAAATTCAATGAACTCTTTTGCTCCATCTATATATTCCCTTGAACGCCTATCACAAGACATCCATTTCCGATCCAACATTGTAACCTACTAAAAGAAAGTGGCGGTAAGATGTACATCATGACTTACTCATTAGGTAGCCACCTTACAATGTTACCTTATTTTTTTAACAAAAATTCGGCAGCATAACGGCTACAAAATGAATGTACCCAGGTTGAAGGCCCTCTCTTTTTAACATAGAAATTGATAGCCAACTATATAAACAGCAACAACTCAATATATTTCCACAGCCCACCACAACAGATTTAAACCAAGCATGATTTAAACATGCACAAAAATCAAATGGACTTGTTCATATATTCAAGCATGATTTAAGAAACAATAAGTTCATATCTCCAAGCATGATTTAGAAAACAATAAGTTCTTTAAATTCTCCAATATAATCCTTTTCTACATAACATTAACTCAATATATTTTCTTGGCTCAAAGCAAAAAATTTCATACAAGTAACATAAAAGACCACACAGTTTTGTCTCATCACCCAATATAGAATTTAGGTACCTGAATAAATTCTTCTACTTTGTTTTTGACAAAGAATGTGGACCAAGCGGATACTTCTTGAGATCTCTACAACATAAATAAACAATTTATTAACATAAAAACATTATTTCCCTTTAAAGATACACATCTTCAAGACTTACATGCCATAGTTTTTCACATCAATTGTTTTTTTACATAATCCAAATTAGCAAATCATTCTTGTTAATAAATCTAATCTTACAAGAACCAAAAACATAGTTCTAATTTCACTGAATAATTATCATCACTTCTTTTTTGACAAAAATCACAGCCTCAATATATATGGAAAGCGACACCCCTAATTTCAAGTATTCTAAACAAAAATCTCAGCCTCAGTAGCATACATTGTTCACCAAAACAACTTATTTCACAAAAGCTTAATAATTTTGGACCAAAATCAACAATAAAAATCAGCAATATGTAAAAAAAAAAACCTAACTGATACAAAATGGAACGGAGAAAACGAGGAAGCCGGCGAGCTGTGGGTGGGAAACGGCGGAGCTGTGGGACGAGGGAGAGCTGTGTGACGAGCTAAGGGATTTATGAGCTGTGGGACGTTTTAGCTATGGGAGCTAAGGGGTTTGGGAGGTGTAGCTGCGTGAGCTAAAGGTTAAGTCTCTGTTTGAGCTATAAGGGAGGGAAATTAAATATTTGGGAATTGAAGTACGCGCCATGCCTATCCCAATGCTTATTAACCAATAAGCGTTGGGATAGGCTATTAAAAGAAAGGAAAATATTTAAACAAGATTTTAAAAAACTTGAGGAATTTTTTTTTAAAAAAAGCTATCCCAACGCTTATTAACTAATAAGCGTTGGGATAGGCTATTAAAAGAAGGGAAAATATTTAAAAAAAGATTTTGAAAAACCTGAGCAATTTTTTTTTTAAAAAAAGCTATCCCAACGCTTATTAGTTAATAAGCATTGGGATAGGCTATTAAAAGAAGGGAAAATATTTAAAAAAAGATTTTAAAAAACCTGAGGAATTTTTTTAAAAAAAAAAAGCTATCCCAACGCTTATTAACTAATAAGCGATGGGATAGGCTATTAAAAGAAGGGAAAAATATTTAAAAAAGATTTCAAAAAACATGAGAAATTTTAAATAAAAAAAAGAATTTAAAAATACATAATGAGGCCTATCCCAACGCTTATGAATTAATAAGCGTTGGGATAGGCCCCCTGTTTTTAATTTTAATTTAAAAAATATTTAAAACTAATTTTAAAAAAACTATACAAAGGGAGAAATTTTAAAAATAAAAAAACAGGCCTAGCCCAACGCTTCTGACTTCAGAAATGTTGGGATAGGCCTCTTTCTTTATTTTAAAAATTTTCCCCCCTTTTTTTAATACCTAAGTTTTTTTATAATTATTTTTAAATATTTTTTAAATAAAAATTAAATCCCAAGGGGCCTATCCCATCGCATATTAATTAATAAGCGTTGGGATAGGCCCCTGGTTTTTAATTTTATTTGAAAAAATATTTAAAACTAATTTTAAAAAAACTATACAAAGGGAGAAATTTTAAAAATAAAAAAAGGCCAATCCTAACGCTTCTGACGTCAGAAGCGCTGGGATAGGCCTCTTTCTTTATTTTTTAAAATGTTTTCCCTTTTTTTAATACCTCAGTTTTTTTATAATTGTTTTTAAATATTTTTTGTATAAAAATTAAATACCAAGGGGCCTATCCCAGCGCTTATTAATTAATAAGCGTTGGGATAGACTTACACCTATACCATCAATTTTATTTCTAAAACGTTGGTATAAGTCATCTTATACTTATCGCATCACTTGCTTTTTGTAAGCGCTGCTTTTGTTGCGCTGCTATAGATATTTTCTGTAGTAGTGAATTAAGAGATGTTTCTATAGGTTCAGTGTCATTATAAATATCACAGAGACTATGTGTCTTTGTGGGAGCTTCACTTGAGCTACTGCTGCTACTTGGTGATATTGTTGGAGTTGTTGCAACTGGACTTGGTGGAGGACTTTGGCCATTACCTTCATTATTTTGAGTTATGGAATTATCTTCATTATCATTACAGACGAATAAACCTTCAACTTTCTTTTCTTCTTCATCTCATTAGCCACCGATTTTACTCGGGTGACATAATCATCTACGCTTTCTAACGTTTTCATTTTTAACGTCTCAAATTAAGCTTTAAGGGTTTGTAAACGTATCTTTTTAGCCTTTTCTGCTCCTTGAAGAGACTTTGCCAAAATCTCCCATGCCTCCTTAGATGCCTTTGCTCTTGAAATTCTTTCAAAGGTTGATTCATCAATACTTTGATGAATTGCGTAAAGCGCCTTGCTATCTCTTTCTCGATTTTTCCTCAGCATTCTTTTTTCTTCATTTGATCGGGCTGCTTCAACTGCTGCATCTATTGGCATGTCATAACCAGTTTCAACTTATCCCAACAATCAAGTGCTCCAAGTAAGACTTTCAGTTGAATACTCCAATTGCCATAATTTTTCTTTGTTAACTTTGGAACTTGAAACTAGAACATATTTGACATCTCGGTGTTGGATATCCGTTGCCAAGAGTCTTTAAATGCAAGTTGCATCCGAAGCCGTCAGGTCGAGGGCATGTCTGCCTGGGTGTCATGGTCAAAGCTCTTGTAATTGAGAGAGTGCTAAAGCACTCATTAGAGAGGAAGAAATAGAGAGCAAAGCTCTTTATAAAAATACTATTGTTGCCCACCACACTTCCAACAAAATTTCACTCTATGAGCATACAAGAGAACAGAGATTCCCAGATACTGCACACTCTCTCTAAACTTCAAATAATTAATTTAGGTTTATCAAGAAAACCATTAAAATTAAGGGATCAATTTTAAAACTCCTCTAGGTTTTTTCTCTCCTCTTGAGAGCAACTTTTCTATACTTTTTTGAGAGCATCTTAGGGTCTACTCCTGTACACCTGTGTGGTGGTCGGCAACAGCCGTCCTTTTCCTCTGCCTTTATCAATATTCTAAATAGTATCTAGTGTCCCTTTTACCACATCCTTTCTGCCCAATTAAAAAATTTTACCATCCGTTTTTAAAAGTGAAGACTTTACTTTTTAAGTCGAGATGTCAGGGCCTATTTCTACGAGTCTAATGCTGGAAGAGGAGGAGGATAAGAACTTTCAATGGAATACTACTGAAGATAGTAATGACGAAGAACGATGCTTGGTGACTCATTTCAGATAAGAAAGTAAGTCCTACTGTCGTCAAGGAACACGTGAAGGCGGCGTGGAGATTGAAAGTAGAAGAGGCAAGAGGTGCTCTGGAGGATAGCCCCTGAGTGATTAAAAACCACATGCTTAGTCTGCGCAAGAAGGAAGCTTTCATGGGCGACAATGAGATTCAAATTTCTACATGTTTTTTCTGGGTCCGGATTCATAATAATGTTCCTCCGGAAGGAAAGTTTATTGAAAATTATAAGATGTTGGCTAGAAGAATGGGAAGATTAATGGAGATTGAGAATCCTGGTACTGACAAACTTATGGCTAGAAGTTTCGGAAGGGCTCGGGTGGAAGTGGATATTAATAGACCTCTTGTTCATGGAGTTTATATTTCCAGACCTGCCAAACTATCAAAACTGAGAGATAACTTGAATAAGAAGCCAATCTAGATTCAATTTAGATATGGAAAAGTTAGCAAGATTTTGTTTTAATTGTGGCATGTTAGGACACGATCTACGCTCATGTGACCTAGAAGAAATTGACCAAAGTACTATCGATGAGCACTGCAGATTTGATACTCGAATGTGTGCACCTCCTTTGCATAGCAGAACCTTCTCACTGGAAAATTCAAGTAAGTGCAGAACGGCGGAAAGCAAAACGATGCATGGGGAAGGAAGCAGTAGTAAAACCTTGCATGGGATAGAGTTAGATTTTGAGTCAAACGAGGCATCGATAGGTGGTACGTCCAGTAATACGGAGGGATAGTCGGAGCCAGAATTTAAAGATTATTTTGGGACACGTGGAAAATGTGAAAAGGAGCATGGAAGGAGGAAGTAAAGTCAACTTTGTCTTAGGGGCTGGTTGGTTTGAGGGGATGGAATGGGAGGGGATGGAGAGGAGGGGAGGTTTTTAATATTACATTGTTTGGTTTGATTAAAGAGGAGGGGAGGGAGTCAGTTTTTAATGATCTTTTGTTTGGTCTAGGAGAAGATGGGAGGGGATTTAATAACAAATTTACTACTATGCCCTTACATATTAGTTCCTAAGCTTTATATTTTTATCCACACATATTAATATATCTATTTGATATATTAATATGTTTTTTAAATATTAGTTCATAGACTACCTTTTTTTTAATAAGAAAAGCAAGGGCATGGCTTGAAATTACAAACCCAGTTTTTCCCCCTAGTCATTTGCATACTTCCAACAACTACTATAATACAATTAGTTCCCATAATAATGCCAACAGTGCAAGCAATGCAAGACATGGATTTGTGTATTATGCAAAAACCATGTCATGTTCCATTTGATTCCTGTAGAATAATGGAGGTTCATGTAGAATTCTCATTTCCATGACTCCATCATACTTAAAGATAAGTATACATACAACAAATCATCCAAACATACATGCTATCAATCATGTTAAGCATATGATTAAGCATACAAAAAGCTATCAATTATACTCTAGCCATATTTTTGAGCATATAACAAAATAATCAGAAGTTTGAATGCTATGTGTAAAGCATATGACAAAGCATACAAAAAGCAATCAACTATGCTCAAGCCATATTTTTGAGCATATATCAAAATGATAAGTAGTTTGTACCAAAATAGTCAAAAGTCATCCTAATAAATGGTCAAGAGACCATCTATTGAAAACCATAAAACATCTTCATTATCACTTGCTTCTTGATAGGTGTTGGAGCTTGAACTGCAGTCCTAAGCTTTTCATCATCCCCCATAAGAAAGCAATAAATGTCAGGTATTTTATCAACATCACAGCCAAACCATTTCTGCTGCTTCTTGGCTGGTATCTCCTAATGACTTAAGCTTGTCCTTGAACTGCTCTTCGAATGTACTCCATGAGCAAGCCTAAAACTTGCCCCTTAAAACTCCACCTGTCCATTTCTTGCCCCAGTTTGCATATATATGCCGAGCACACCATCTGTGCTCTGCCTCAGGAAACAACTCTCTTACGGCTGCAGTCAAGCCCTATGTAATAAGAGAACAAGAAGTATGAGACTTACTTATGTCACAGATCTACAAACCATCAAATCAAATACGTATTTTTCAACATAAACCTTTTGCATGTCGCTCATTATTGTGATTCAAGCTCCATCATCTAAATCTAAAGATGCCTTTAACCATTCTAAAAACAACCTCCATTTCAAAGTATTCTCTTTTTGCGTAACAGCAATAGCTATTGGATACAGAGATTCATCAACATCAATCCCAGTTGCTGTTAGCATTATGCCTCGGGCATATCCTTTCAAAAATGTACCATCTAAACCAATTAGAGGCCTACAACATACTTTCCATCCCGTCTGAGCAAAAATATAATACATTATTCAGATTTATGACTAACAACAAATGTAAAGTAACATAACTTTGCATATTAACATGAAACATATAACTAAAAACAAAAAATATAACAAAACTTGTTACCTTTGCAGCATTGAAGCATAGGTACATACGATTGAACACTCTTTTGCCATTTTCTAGCGCCTCTTTGCTAAGCTGAACACACACATCTGAGCCAGGATTGGATCTCCTAAGCTCATTACAATATGCCTCAAGATTGTTGAACTCATCCTTATAACTCCCTTCCATCTCTTGCACAATCAACCGCTTAGCTCTTTTGCACTTGTACTTGCTCACATGTAACTTCAACTCAGATTCAACATCCTTCTTCATATCTGCCACTTTATACGTCGGCCTTTCTTGAACCTTCCTCTTGAAGTACCCGGCTAGCCACTTCACTAATGCCCTGGGGTTCTTAAAAACCCTACCACATCTGTGCTCTAAGTGTAGAGTCTTTACTACCAGTCCTGGGTTGTGACCATCTTTGGATGCGTATATTCCAAATGGGCAAGCCAACTCACATTTTGCCTTAACTCTACAAGGTTCACTTCTAGTGAGCTTCACATTCACTCCAAACTTTATTGCATAGGTACTTATGTCATCCACCAACTCCTTCTTTGTTGCATATGTCTTGCCCAATTGGAAAAATTCATTCCCTTGTGACCCATCGATAATAGTCTTTAAATAAGCCACTCGGGCATCCACATCCTCGCTATCACTCCCATCACTATCGCTTTTCTTACCTTTTTCGTCATTCATATATTCTTTTTCGATGTCCAACACTTCATGCACACCACCTTCGGGCCCACCAACTGGACCACCTTGCCGACCACACTCAAGACCACTACCATTACCCTTACTTCCCATTTCCCAAATAACCCTAGCCAAAAAGCGCAAAATTTCAAACACACAAGTAGATAAAGGGCGAATATGAGAAATCACTGCTAGAAATAAAGAAATTAAAGCATTGCAAACACTGGCGAGATTCCATACCTATACTTCGAGGACAAACCTCTGGTTTATCGTAGATCTACGAGTGTCAGAATCCACATGCAGCTCTTCAACTTTGCCCTAGCTTCTTGTCTCCTCTCAGAGCTTCATATCGCTTTTCCTCTTTGCTTTCTCGAAGGTCCCCTTGTTTTCCCTTTTTCCATTTTGAAAAATCAATTTAAGTCAGAAAACAGTAACGTTTGGGACTTTGGTTCCACGTCAGTGACACCATTCAAACTCACTGCCACGTTTCATGCCACCATTCGAACTCACTGCCAGCGTGCCATTTTAACAGTCACCGTTTGGGCTCCGTCTGTCGTGGGCCAATATGCACCGTTTGGGCTAGTTCTGGGGTAAATAAGCTCCATTTGTTACTTCTGGGGCAAATCAGCTTCTACTGAGTTACTTCCGGGGCAAAATTGGACATTTTCCCATTCTTTATTCAACAATAACAATTCAAATCATTCCAAAAGTAACAGAGATCAGAATAATTGCAAGAATATAGGAACACTGAAATCAAGAAGCCATAATGTTAAATTTGCTGCAGATATCAAGTAAATAAAGTATGTAGAGGATATAATGAACACAAAAATCCAACACAGAAACATGGCAACCAAAACATCACAATATTATAACCTTAGTCTAGAATAGGAAGAAGGAACAACTTGCTACCAGACAAATTCCGACACCCAATAATTTGTGAAATACTAAAAGCCAAATTTAATCATAATATACAACAAATTCCATTAAATAAATGCCTATATACACTAGCGGATGTTATCCCAAAACTGAAGAAGAATTTTTTAGTGTGGTCAACTATCCAAATGCATGCAGTAAAACCTAACGAATCAAATGGTGCAAGTTTAGTTTATTTTAATTTGTTATTTTGATAGAAACTTTTGTGTGGTTATCTCCTTACATTAATCTTATTGTAGGAAAGAGAGAGTTTGAAGATGAACCTGTAAAGCAAGTGACTGCAAAGAAGTAGAAGACCGAATGGGTTGCTGAAAATCAAAAGAAAAAAAAATCAGATTATTCCTTTTCACAATCTAAAAAAACGCAAACGAAATTTTCTAGATAAGAAGATATGCAAAAATAAAATATCAACAAATTCTCTGATTCTTTCATGGTTATCTTGTAAATGCTCAAAAATCACAAAAAAAGAAGAAGAGGAAAAGAAATGGATCTCTCTATCTCTCCCACTCTCTGAGCCATCGTAAGAAAAGAAGGGGTGAGCAAAAAAAAAGGAAGCAAAGGATCTCTATCTCTCTCTGAGCCGAACGGGCGAGCAAAAAAAAATCAAAGGCTCATGAAGAGCTTACACTGGCAGCAAGACAAGAAGAACGATGGTGAGATGCAAATGGCTTGTGCGGCAGAGATGGGTAGGGGAGAAAAGTTGGATATTTATTATGATGGATTGGGTTTGTTTTTATGAGGGCATTTTTGGAATAAATTGGACTCAATTTTTGTTCTCCCTCTAGAAACCCCCAATTTAGAGGGAATGAAAATAAGGAATTTGAAGGAGAGGGAAAGAAAAATTTTGGCTCCCTCCCCTCCAATTTTTCAAACAAAATAAGGGGAGGGGGCCACTTACCATTCCCTCCCCTCCAACCAAACAAGCCCTTAGAGAAAGAGTCAATAAACTTTTTTCATATGTGGGCCCAGGCCCAACGAAGTACTCCAAGACAATCTGGAGTCCAGATACATGAGATTCAAAGTGAGAATGAACTGGGCTTGGAACATGTGGTGGGGAACAAAGAGGTCCGAATGCCAGAACAAAACCAAGTTCAGGAGGACAACGACTGAACGTGAGGGCAAAATAGGAAATCAAGCAATTCAAGTGGCTAGAGTGAATCTAAAATGGGGAGCTGAAGAGACAATCGCAAAGAGGACTAAGATTCTCAAAAATGATTCCCCTAAATGCGCTGATGAGAGGAGAATGACAAAAAGATTTTTCCAGAAAGCAGCCATTAAGGACGGTGTGGATAAGATCTTTTCCTCGGGAAGCTCCAGTACGCCTTCCAAAGGGTCAAGGGATGAGGTAAATAATCCTTTTGGTCTTGATATTCCTCTCTTTGATCTTGGGTATGTGGAAGATAGAAAGAAAAGACGTGGATATGGGAGAAAGAGTCTAAAAAGGGCACTATTCTTAGGAAGTAACTCAAAGAAGGAAAGGGGTGCTGACTGGCCTTCTTCAGTCACCAGGAAGCCATGATTTGCATCGGTTGGAACTGTCAAGGTTTGGGAACTTCCATTGACAGTTCGTCACCTAAAGTTCCTATGCAGGAGGTATAAGGTAGATCTAGTCTGTTTATCGAAAACCAAAATGAAATATGAGAACATTGTAAAAATTCGAAGAAGGCTGAACTTTGAACATGGAGAATATGTAGAACTAATGGGAAGATTTGGAGGGTTAGTGGTATGGTGGAAAGCACATATCCAGATCCAAAATTTTTTGACAAATAGGTTTTTTATCAATCTTGCGGATATCCGAGAATCAGGAAGAAGGTTGGCGATATTAGTTAGGTATATAGTCCTCCTGATTAACGCATGAAGGAGAGATGGTGGAGAAAAATTTCAGATTTGGCCCCTGCATCAAATGCTCCCTAGTTAATCTTTGGAGATTTTAACGATGTTTTATGCTCCTCTGATAAAGAAGGGGGTAGAGTCAAAACATACCAGGAACTTGAGTGCTTCAGGAACTTCATGATGAATGGCAATCTTATTGAGTTAGAAACAAGGGGATGCAAATTCACATGAATGAATAATAGGGAAGAAGATGAATTTATTAGAGAAAGACTTGATAGAGCAATGATCAATTGAGCTTTGAGAACCTCCTTTCAGAATGGTGTGTGTTCAGTTCTTGGATCGGGGGGTCTGACCACTGCCCCTTACTGATTGAGTTTGAAAGAAAGGAGAAAAATCTCCTAAACCATTCAGATTTGCCTTGAGATGGCTTACACATCCGGATTTAATAAGGTTGATCAAAGAGAAATGGAATGACGAAAGATGTATTAGTTCGATCGGCTATTTAGCAAGACAGCTAGAGGATCTTGGCTCTTTTCTCAATGAATGGAGCAAGAAAAAGTTTAAGAATTGTGGGAAGCTCATCAACAATCTCTTAGAAAGGATCCAAAAATGCTTATCAGGCCTGTGGAACCAAGCGGTGGCAAATGAAGTAGCAGAATTGAAGAAAAACTTGGATGCATTGTGGAATCCGGAAGAATTATACTGGGCTCAAAAATCCAGAATCCAGTGGCTAAAAAGTGGGGATAGGAATTTGAAGTTCTTTCGCATGACAACCATCCAAAGAAGGAGTTGGAATAAGGCGGCGAGACTGAAGACATATGATAATGAGTGGTTGGAGGATGACGATCAGATCAGTTTGTGCTTTGCAGAATTTTACAACCAACTTTTCTCTAGCTCCAATTAGAGAAATTTGGTGGCCTTCTAGACTGTGTGGAGAGTAAGATAACCGATGATGACAACAGATTGCTCATGAAGGAGATTACTGAAGAGGAGGTTAGAAGAGCTGCTTTTGAACTGAGTGTGAACAAAGCACCAGGGTCTGATGGCTTCACAGGAGCTTTCTTTCAAAAGCATGGCCAATTGTTGGCCCCCAGGTATGCACTCTAGTTAAAAAATTCTTCTCCTCAAGATTTCAATTGGATGACATAAATAAGACTGACCTTGTCCTTATCCCTAAAGTAGAGTGTCTTGAATCAACAAGTGATTGTAGACCTATCAGCCTTTGCAATTTTGTCTATAAAATCTTTTCAAAAATTCTGTCTAATAGACTTAAGCCTTTGCTTGGGAAGATCATATCTCAAAACCAAAGGGCTTTTGTACCAGGGAGGCAAATTTAGGATAATATAATTGTTGTCCATGAGGTTTTTCATCATATGAAAATGAAAAGAATAGGGGATGGGGAGGTAGCCCTCAAATTAGACATGAATAAAGCATATGATAGGGTGGAATGGGACTTTCTATGCCATGTCATGATTAAGATGGGGTTTAGTAAGGACTGGGTGGATAGAATTCTATGGTGTATAAATTCTGTAAATTTCTCAGTCATGTTGTCAGGAAATAGAATGGCAAATGTCTGCCCACAAAGAGGTCTTAGACAAGGAGATCCGTTATCTCCTTACCTTTTTATCATAGCAAGCAATGTACTTTCATGCAAAATTAATGAATTAGAGGAGAAGGGACTGATCAGTGGATTAAAGTAGCTAGAGGATGCCCAACAGTCACTCACAGTTTCTTCGCAGATGATTCAATCTTATTTCTTAAGGCTGACTTATCTACGTGCAGGACTGTTAAGTGTCTACTGGACAACTATTGTTGTTCTTTAGGAAAACAAATAAATGTTCACAAGTCGTGTTTGTATTTCTCAAAAAATACTGATGATCTAATAAGAGAGGAAATAGGCCACATCTACCAAATTTATGCTTCTGACCTCCTAAGTAATTACCTAGGCCTTTCCATAATTTGGGGGAGATCAAAGAAGAAATCTCTGAATTTTGTTGTTGATAGAGTCAAGAAACGAATTCAGGGGTGGCAACAACAATTTCTTTCGGAAGCCGGTAGAGAAGTTCTAATCAAATCGGTAGCTAATTCTATTCCAGTGTACCCAATGTCATGTTTTCTTTTTCCAAAAGGTGTCTGTAAGCAACTGGAAGGAATCATTAATAGATTCTGGTGCAAAGGAAATGAGAGCAAGAGAAAAATTCACTGGATCAATGGAGAGAAACTGAGAAGGAGTAAACTAGAAGGGGGCTAGGATTCAAAGATTTTGAGGCCTTTAATCTAGCTTTGATTGCAAAATTAGGTTGAAGTATTTTGCAGGAACCAAACCAACTATGGGTGAAAATCCTAAAAGCCCTATACTTTCCCAGATGCAGTTTCCTTGATGCAAAGAAAGGTCTAAGAGATTTGTGGCTATGGACAAGCATTATGGAAGGAAGAAGAATCCTGGAAGGGAATGTTCTGCTAAGTGTTGGAGATAGTAGTTCGGCTAAGATACGGGGTGACCCATCGGTTGCAGAAATTCCAGGTAAAAAACTATTCTCCCATTGCCCCTATGAATCTCTGAAAACTCTAACAGTAGAAAATATCCTGGTTAACACTGAGTGGTACTTAGACCCAATTGAGGAATGGTTGAGTGTGCAGGAAATGGATGTTGTTCACAATACAATGGTCCAGCCTAGAAATCTCAAAGATAGATGGATTTGGACTGTTGGAAGGGACAGCGTCTATTCTGTTAAAATAGGATACGTGGTAGCAAAAAATATTATTGCGTGCAATGGTGGTGTTTCTTCTTCATCATCCACTAATCGTATGAAGGATGTGTGTGGAAGGAAGTTTGGAAGTCAAAAGTACCGCCAAAGATTAAAATTTTTCTCTGGAAGGTTCTGTCAAATGCTATTCCCTCATTTGCAAACCTTTTAAAAAGAAATTGTACCAGGTCTAATGTTTGTCTTATTTGTGGTAAAGGGGTGGAAAGTGTATCTCATTTGTTATTCATTTGCCCTTGGGTACAAAATGTGTGGTTTGGGAGTAGCTTCACATTCCACCATAGCAATGAGGAATGTTTTGATATTGTGGATTGGATTAAATCTTGTCTGACAAAGTTTATGTTGCAGGACAATCAAAAAGCCATGTTAGCTATTTTACTGTGGCAATTTGGAAGAGTAGGAATGTGTTTCTTTATGAGCAAGTGAATACTGATCCAATATTTACAATTTCATAAGCAGGAAAAGTACTCAATGAATACTGGGAGGCAAATGGATGAATTTCAGATGAGTCTCATGCATCAACTGATGAGGGAAAGGCTACAAAAGATTGTAAGTGGGATTTGCCACATAATTTTGCTATTAAGATCAATGTGGATGCGGCTTTCAATGCAGAAACCAATGAGGCAGCTACTACTTTTGTGGTTAGAGATGAGAACGGATGGCTTCTGGATGGTGGGGATAGGTGCTTTATTGCCAATTCAGCCTTAGAAGCGGAAAGTCAAGCGATGCTTGATGCTGTGGGCTTTGCAAAGGAAAATGAACTCTGAGGGAATCTTTGAATCTGATAACCAGAAGCTTGTCTCATGTCTTTCAAAAGAAGGCATGAATCCATATTGGAGAAGTGCTATTATTATTGATAGGATTCTCTTTTGTGGACCACGGAGTAGAAACCATTTGTTTAAATGGGTTCCTAGAGATGCTAACAGTGCTGCAGACTGGGTTGCTAAGGCATCTTTGAGCAGGTCTTGCCCACTAAATTGGGTACAGCGACCTCCTTACTATCTACAGTTGATTTTGGAGAAAGATGCGGCTTATGCTACTCAAGACGATAATGGATAGTTTCAGTTTGGGTATTTACTGAGTTTAATAGTTTGTTTTTCTAGTTTTCTCAGGTCTTTTTTTTCTGTTTTTGTTTCTGCCAATTTACATGTTGTATTGTTTCAAGACTCTGTAATGGTTTCTTTTTTATCAATAGTACTAGTATCTTTTTGCGGGAAAAAAAAAAAAAGAAAACCATTAAAATTAATTAGAAACATTAATTATGTTAGAAATATGATTTGTTTTCCAATTATTTCCTCTAATTTTAAATGTCTTGACAATTTATAACAGTTTTTTCAAAGTAACTTTCTACCCTAATCAGTCTATGGACTTTATAATCATTTAAATTTAATTGATATAACATACCATATTTCACCTATAAAGGATCAAATTAAAGTCACTCAAAGTTTATTGAACGCTCACCAAACGCAAACAATTCCCAAAAATTCAGGTAAAAAAAATCACCGAAAGTCGGCTGTTTCTGGGAAGCTCAAATTTCGGGGACTCACGCTGCCTTCTAAATGAAGTCAACACTGATGGTGCCTTTTCTCATATTCATGGAGCGATTCCTGTGGTGATTTGCTCCAGAGTCACTCTGGAAAATTTCTGGTTGGCTTCATGCATCGTTTAATTTGGAGGAATGTTGTAGGCAAGTGATTTTGGAATCTGATGCTTCTGTGGGCACCCAAAAAAAAAGAAAAAGAAAAAAAAGGGAATTTGTTGCTTCTAATGCCACTGAGTAGTTGTCTGTCGAACTTGGTGGGAATCATGCAGATTTTGGCATCATTAAGGCTATGTTTGGTTCAACTGAGGGGAGGGGAGGGGAGGGGAGGGGAGGGGTAGGTAGGTTATAAACTTTGTTTGGTTGGAGAGGAAGGGAAGGGAGGTTTGATTTCTTGTTTGGTTCAAAAAGGGAGTGGAGGGGGCAAATTATAAATTGACAATTACACCCTTACTCTTATATTCTTATTTTATGATGTATCTTTGATGATTATTTATTATAAAATAAATATTTCTTTAAACAAAATCAATGATTGCTTTACCTTTCATATTTTAAAGGAAATTTCATAATATTGAAAAGATAGATCAAAGCCTCTTAATAATACTAAATGCAAAATAAAATATAATTACTTTATTGAAACATTTTTAAATTAAATATTTTATTTATCTTTTTTTTCGTGTGTGTCATCCAGATGCATGGAACCATCACATCCCTTCGCAATTCCAAGTTTCACATCAGATTCAATCATATATTTCTTTCTTCATCATTCCTTCCCAATCTCACCACACCGTCATGACCGATCGCATAGTGTAGGAGGAAGTCGAGAAACAGAGATATGGACGCCATGGCCGATCGCTGCAAGGACAATTTGATTGGATATTCCTCTTGAATGAACTGTATAAATTGAATGAAGTAGGGGAAGTGCAGGTGTAGCTGGAACTTATCGCAGGAGCGAATGAAATTATATATATATATATATATATATTTAGATGTGTGAAGTGTGGCGAAGTAGGTGTGGGTATGGCTGGAAATCAGTTGTGCGGCTATGTTGAGAGGGAGATGAGGTTGCAGTCTTGCAGATAAAATGGGTTTTGAGTGATAAGGGTAGGATTGGAATATTGCAATCATTATAAGGGCAATTTAGTCAGGATGGACACAAGTTTTCTCTCCCTCCAAAAAACCCCAATTTTGGAGGGGTAGAAAGGGACAATAAGGGGCAATAAAATGACAAAAATTCTCTCCTCCCCTCCCCTCCCCTCCATTTTTCCTACCCAAACAGGATTTTCTCCCCTTTTCCCCTCCCTTCCCCTCCCCTCCCCTCCAAAACCCCCAACCCAACAGACCCTTAAGCTCTTCTCTCTAGAGATTGGGAAGTTGCGGAATAGTTAACAAAGAGAGGGTTGGATGTGGTTCTTGGCTACCATGTGTGTACTGCTACCCCCTCTGATCTAGTTACTATTTTGAATAAAGATTGTATCACTGAACATGAAATCACGTATGCTATAATGTGCGTGTATTTCTTTTATGAAAAAAAAAAGAAAAGAAAAGAAAAGATGAGCAATGAATACGTGAGATGGGAATATACCAGAAAATCAAAAAATGGTTCAAATATATAAAAGACTCTCAAGCACACTAATTTTTTTTGAAAGAACAGATATAATATATGACATTGACTCATATGTTCTTTTATAAATTTAAATGAAATTATTCATATATCTTCAGGTAAGTTTCATAAATTTACTAACTTTCTATGAGAGTTTATCAACTTCACCTAAACACTTACCAACTCTCTATTTACTGAACTTTTTCCCAAAACTACTTACCGAACTTTACCAACTACATATTTGGGTTTTCTAACTCTTTATATGGGTTTACTAATTTTCTATTTGTGTTTAATAATTGCACACGGTCACTTACCAACTCTCTTTATTGGTTTAATTAGCAATTTTCTATTTATGTTTACAAACTTCACACGGGTACTAACCAACTCTCTGTTTACTCTTTATTGAAGGACATTTTTGGTTTCCTTTAAATTATACAAAGGACAAATCAATCAATGTCACATATATATTGTTTCAGAAATTTAGTGTATCTAAGTGTCCTTTATATATTTTGATCGTCTTTTTGTTGTATTTTCCCATAATAATGAGGTGTTAAAGAATGAAATAAAAATTTTCGTAATAACAATTGAGTATTGTGAATGAGTTGCTATTTGTCGTTTCATACATTAAAATTTATCATAATTTCTGCTCAATTATATATTATGAAAATTATGTTGTGACTACATTCATTCCTTGATACCTTATAACAATTCTGTTGAACTCTATATTTTGATGATAACCAAACATAAATTAGGCTATAGGATCATAAGAACTTAACTTAGAAAAATACTTCAAAAAACTGTTTCTCAAAATCTAAGTTAAAAAATCGATTGATTATACCCGCAATCAATTGGAGGATTACATTGGCAATCAATAGGATATCGATTGGGGACTATCAATCGATAGGAAGACTGAACAATCGATTGGTGCGCAAGAGTACTCTAAGTAATCAGAATGCTATCAATCGATTGATTGGAAAAGCAATCGATTGGGATAGCAATCAATGTCCAATCGATGCGCAATCGATGGGAACTTACAGAGAATCCAAGATATATGTGATCGATTGGGACTTAATCAATCGATTGACACAAGGCAATCGATTGGAAAATCAAGCAACAGATTCACTCACTTAGTTTTTATTCGATAGCTGACATTTCAATCGAGTGATGCAAGTAGCAATCTGAACCAATTTGAAAGAAATCGATTGACGGCCAGAAACACCAATCGATTGACAGCTCTAGCAATCGATTGGAATCTGAAGATTTTCAAATTTGTTTCTTTTCTTATGTCTAACTAACTGTATATTGCAAGATGTACTTGTTGCTATTTTGGGCAGTTTACGTTGGACACAAAGAAACACAACCAAAGAGCCGTTACTCACAGTCTGTACACTACACTAAACAACAGAGAAGAAAGAAAGAGAAAGCGCACACAAATTACACACTGGAGCATTAAATGCAACTCAGAATGATCATCATTCTCCAGAACTTCATCTCTCTCTCTCAGCTTCACAACTAGTGCACAGAGACTCAGATGCACCAACGGGCAGAAATTCTAAAGAGACTATAAAAGGGTTAAAGTTGATATTGGTTGGTAGAGAGCATTAAGTGAAATCTAACTACCTATTTCCTACTGTAATCAATTCAATTTGAAGTTCTCTCATTTGTTCTTCAATCTGTAATTTTATCAGCTCAAGTGTGTGAGCAAGCTTTGTAATTCTGAATTACTTATCTGTTGAGTGATTTCCTTGGGATAGTGGGATCCTAGAGGAAAGGGTTGTATTCTTACAAGTTGTAAGGGGGAGTTATCTGTGAGAAGGAGTTCTTACTGAGAGATCACTTGTAAAGGCACTCAAGAGCCTGTTTGAATCTTGAGGATTAGTGGAACCCAACTGAAAGTTAGAGAACTGGACATAGGCCAAGAGTTTGGGCTGAACCAGTATAAATTCATATTCATCCGGCTAAATTTTACAAAGCACAATTCACCCCCTCTTGTTCAATCCTGCCAATTACAAATTCTCCTAATATGAATAAAAATTGTGACACCATATTCTAGGCTATATTCAAATGTCTTCTATTTTACATGTACTTGAACATATGTTGCATGTAATTGAAAATGTGTTATTTCTTGCTTTTTAAATAAATTTTGTCTTTTTTTTTTTTGTGAAACTTAGAAATTATATAAACAATTTTTCTTGTATAAAAAGATAAAATTTTGATAAATTTAAATATATATATACATATATATTTTCAGGAAATTCTTAGATTTAATTTCTTAATTTTTTTCTTAAAATTAGCTGTTCAACACGTCCTTCTCCATATTTTTTTTAAAAAGGAAATCAAAGGGAAGAAAATCAACACATCATGACAGGAGTTAGTGGACAAAAATAACACATTATGATGACCAATTTACCCTCTCTATACATCTTTTTAATTGGTTATATTGGCAGGTTACTTTTTTCATTTAGAATAAGCCAAGATATTTAATGTTTTATGAGACAAAATTATTTTTACATATTTATCTTAAAAGTAAATGAATATGGTAGGAAATACACAAGAGGGGGTAAATTGTGTATCTCTAAAAATTGTAAGAACTTTAAAAATCAAGTACACAAGGAATTATACTAGTTCGATTCTAACTCTGACCTATATCTAGTTCTCCAACCTTAGTTGGTGAATCCGGATTACAACAGGTTCTTAAATACCTTTACACCTAAGAGAAATTTACTCAGTAAGACCTCTCTATCTCACCGAATTCTCTCCCCCTACACTTTGTAAGATTACAACCCTTTCCTTTAGGATCCCACTATCCCAAGAAAATCACTCAATGATAATTAAAGAGTTTTCAGAATTACAAATCTTGCTCACACACCTGAGCTGATAGGATTATAGTTTGAAGAACAACTGAGAACTTCAAATTGAATTGATTGCAGTAGGATGTTGTAGTTGAATAGCACTTAATTCTCTACCAACCTAGTCTGGGCTTCAAATGCTTTTATATCGTGTTATGAAAATCTGCCCCGTTGAGTCTCTGTTATATCCGTTGTATCTGATGTGGATAAGAGATGATAAATCTTGATGGAGTGTTGAGTTGGTGATGTTCTTGTGTTGCATTAACTCCCTTGTACCCAGTTAGCTTCAGTTCTTCTCTCTTCATTGATTGCAGAAAGCAAATCAAGTTTCAAACGGCTCAATTCTTGAGTCTGTGTGAGTAATGTTAACTTCCCGAAATAGGTCTGACATACTCTGCACATAAAAGGCTTAAACATTCAAATCCATCGCCAGATCAATTATAAAGCTCTATTTGATCACTGCTTCTGTTCTCTGATCAATCATACATAAATCAGGCTTAGATTAGGACCTGCATCACTTAAACATGAGATTAGATAAAGCCATGCCTGATCAATCACAGGTATCCGGATCGATCATGCTTCATTCATCGAATATGCTTAAGTTATGTTGGCCTTGTTTCAATTAATCCTAGACTTTCATAATCGATCACAGGTCATCACTCAATACTCTCTGATCGATTAAACAACTATCATCGAATAGGCTAAGATTAGGACTTGAATTACAACTGAGAGGTCTTGATCGATCACAGGGTGTCCTGATCGATCATACCCTTTCATTCGATCACACTAAGATTACTAAGTTTGATTTCTAATTAAGTTCAATCTTCTTTGTTCAATCACAAGGCCTCCTGATCGATCAAGCAGCCATACTTATAACCTATACTCACTCTAACCTTATCCTGATCATCATAACATTATATTCTTATTCGATTATCTCTTCCTGATCGATTAAGCAATGACTTAGGATTTCTATCAGATTATTCTAAGTCCATTCAAGTTCTAAGTCCAATCTTTCTTTATGTCTAAGTTATGTTTAGTTATCATCAAAACTCATTATTCTAACAGTATAAAATTATTTTTTCACTGCCAAAGATTACAAATGATACACCATTAATAGTCGATTCACAACGATATTGTATTATTGGTCACCATTAGGAATATAAAATATTTAATTAAAATTAAAATCATAGAGAATAAAGTAAAACTTAAAATGTAAACAAGCAATCGTTCGTGTGTTTAGCTGACAATAGGGTTGGACATTCAGCCATTTTGACCAGTGTTTGGTTCATGAAGAGCACCACTTAGTTGTAGTTTCAGTTGGATACTTGGGTAGACATCTCCTTGGGTGAAATCTACATGTGTGAACACAAAGAAAGAGTTTTCTTATAGTACTCCAAAGCTTATAGAGGCATGCCCAATGAATCATTAATTAGGGGTGAATCCAATTCTAATTTTTGTGAACTTCTTCCCAAATTGTCCTAATTGGAGCTCCTCAAACAATAATCAATTAAGAGATTGGGAGGGAATAACAAAGATGATTGGGGTGTTTTAGAAAAAACACAGCATACTAACTAATATAACTAACATATTCAATTTAATAAAATTAATTAAATAGGTCCTCTATTTAGGACCGGAGTAAGTAATTAATTAAGTATCCATTTACACAAATTTTGAACTCCCTTTATTCTTGGCAATTTCCCTTTGAACTTTGAAGTGCCCATAAAGTTGACTCACAAACACAGCAATGTTTCATTGTATTTATACTTCATGATGATTGTATAGAGAGCTATGAAAAATATAAGCATAAATGCATAAGATTAAGATGAGGATTGCTGCAGGAACAAAATGAATTCAGTCACCCCGAGCTATGAAACATATAAGCATATATACATAATATCAAGAGGAGGATTGTTGAAGGAACGTAACAAAATGAATTCGGTTGCCCTGCCAACAATAGTTTGTTTAGTTGATAAATGGGTTTTCCCTTAACCATAAGGTTGTGAGTTTAAATCTCCCCAATGTGAAGACCTTGTTGGTAGAAGATCTACCATATATCTCTTTAAGCTTTTTGTCCTCGAGAAATGTTTTGACCTTGATAATCTCCTACCCTAATATAGAAAACATGTTTCATGTCCTTTTTCAAATAGACACATATCTAAGACACGTGGAAAGGCTTTTCATGCTAGTAATTACAAACAACAGACATGAAAAGTAAGCTTTCCACATGTGTTAATACAGATAACAAAATAGACATGGAAAGTTAGACTTTCCACATTCATATCTATACTTCTGTCCACGTCCGTTTTTCCAACAACATAAAAGGAAAGTGTTATTTTATGAAAAAACTTTGATTTGACATGCCTTCCTTCTGTTCAGATCATTACCTTGTATCCAACAGTATAGACAATACAACACAAAATAGAAAATTTACAGCACATATTATAAACTAATGACTATTAATAGACTATTATATATGCTCAGAAAACCATTAATCCAATAGAAGTAACTATATCCAGTATTTAGATACCATTTCAAAGTACTAATATTGACAATTCATGGTGAATAAAGTCAATTTGTTCAACTAGGTTGTAGGAAAAATCTGCAAAATGTGAAAATATCATTAATTGATTGAAGATAATAAAGCAAACAATTGAAGTAACTTATTCAATGATAAGAAGCAGATATACATCTATCACATTTTCGTTAAATCCACTATGAATAATATCATTAATATACAATATAATATAATATCTGCACTATGTACCTTGGTTCCCAAGGGGACTAAAAATTACAGGAAAATGATGATAATGAACAAAGGAATATATGATATATATATATATATATATTTATATCAATTGATTATCTATCAAAGAAATTCAATCCAAAGTACTTACTTTAGGAAGAATCCAAGTTATCGTACTATTTGGACTATTACGGTTCCCGTAAATGATAGTTCATGTTTTTGTGGCCCTATAGTTAAATGAAAATTATAACTGGAGGAATACACCTAATCCACCCTTGGTGGGTTAGGGCCCAAACCCAATGAGAATTAGGGCTAATATGTAATTCCCAATGAGAATTGAGGCTAATATGTAATTATAGAGAGACATGGGATAAAATAAGTAATTTTTCCCTTATAATTTGAAATTGAAAAGATATGACTTTTCAAATGTAATATACGGGGGAGTTGTTTTGGACAGAAAAGTCATTATGGGAACAAAAAAAACTCCTGTAACCTATTCCCTTTTCTCTCTGAAATCTCTCTTCTATCCATTCTGTGCATCTTTCGTACAACGTGATTGGAGTCCAAATCGGTGCTCCGATTTCGTGTGGGTACCGAGAGAGTCATCTGGATTCCAGGTACATCTGAAAACCTACAGTGGTATCAGAGCAAATTATTGATCTTTGAGGACATATATGTTTTATCTGCTTCTATGTGCTGTGTAAATATACGTATAGTATGTGTATGTATATATGGTTGCTTTCAATTGTTTCTTCCTTTCGGTCTCGCTGATTTCTTTTCCAAAAATTTAGACTTGATGAAAACTATATATGACCCCATAAATATATGTGTGGGGTGCGCACAAGAATATAATGCTCTTTGCTTCTCATGTTTTCTTATATTTTGTTGAGGCTGTATGTGTTTATGTTTTTTCCTTTAAGATTGGTTATTTATGGATTCATGGTGTATGTTGTGAATTCTGAACTTTTTCCTATATCATCATATGTATGTGTGATTAAAACATGAAGAGAAGATGTAGGAGAACATGAACCATATAAACAAAACATACCAAAACTGAACAGATTAGTTTTTGGGATTGGGTCCTTAGAAATCAAAAGATTTAGGCCATGGAAATTATCCCATTGTGTAGAGAACGAAAAAAAGATGAAAACCGGCTACTAAAACGTCAAAAACAGACACTAGACGGCGAAGATACGGAGGAGAGAAGCACCGTCAGACCAGACCCTTTTCTGTCAATCCGGGTCTGGGCGACTTGACTGGAAGTTAGGGATGACCCCTAACTGAAACCATGCTTTTCATTAAAGGGAATTGGGTTGGACATTGATAGTTGGGACTTACAGTTTTGGCCTAAAGTGGCATCACATTATATAAAAAACGTTCTGGGTCCATGTGTTGTGGCCTAGATGAATATTTAAAAAACAAACTGGAAGTAAAACTAGGCCTATGTGTTGGGCCCTACTAATAATAAAAAAAATAAAAATATAATAAGAAAAATTTTTCACTCATTCTGGGGACATTTGAAGGGGTATTTTATCTTTGATTGAGGCGTGGTTTGTTTCTAAAAATCCCTAAATTCAAAACCTACATTTAGACATAGTATTTGTCTATTTTGAGGCATTTTTTGGATATGTATAGAGGCTTTTTTGGTGTTATTTTTGTGATTTTTATTAGTTTAAAAATCCTAAAATATTTATAATAATTCGTAAAAATTTTATTTGAGTTAAATATGGACCTAGAGAGTTCTAAAAGCACCAAACCAAAAGAATTTCACTCTTTTGGATGAAACTGAAGTAGAGAAACTTAATCCTAAGTATGATTTACATAGTGGTAAATCAGAAAAGGAATAAGTTATTGGTTATTGCTTCTAACTTTTAATCCAAACCTAAATCACTTAGAGAAATATGAGCCTCTAAGTGATGAATAAAGTATGGATTAGTGTATTAGAGTATGAGACTCTAAAATGAAACCTGTGAATGGCAAACCGCACAAGAGGGGGGTGAATTGTGCTTTTCAAAAGTAAGCTATAAAATCAAAGACAATCCTTTATACTGGTTCGGCCAAACACTGCCTACGTCCAGTTCTCCAACTCCTCGTTGGGTTCCACTATACCAGAGGTTTTACAACACGGGTTCACCTGCCAACCTTTACACAACAGAGCTTTAGACTTCTTCTAAACGCTCCCCCTTACAAGTTGTAAGAATACAACCCTATTCTAAAATCCAAGACTTTAAAACAACCTCAAACAGTAGAGGATTTCAATAAATGAGTTCACTTAATGAACAGATTTTGATAAACACTGAAGTACAAATAAATTCACTAAGAATAATAAAGCTTTGAGTAGTAAGTAGATGAGAGTAATGAATGAAAGTTCGTTAGTTTCTTCTCTTGTTGTCTCTTTTTCATAAATGCTCAAGTCTTGGTATTTATATCTCTTCACAGCTTTGCCTTTTCCTTCAGCTCCAATAGGCCGTTTGAATGTGTTCATTGGGAGCTCTTAGCCGTTGGCAATAAATGATGTTCTTCATCTAGGTCAATTTTCTTATCTTGCTTCATTTAATTCTTGCAGAGGGTGAGCTAAGAGAAACAGAGTCTGTGCGTAGCTTACTTGCATAGCAGCTTTTTCAGTAGCGCTAGCTCCTTTAGCTATCGCTAGCTTACTAGAGTGGGTCCTGCACTTAGCCATTAGCTAAACAAGTATTTATGTGAAGCACAATAGGTGTTATTGCTAGTAAGATTCATTAGCTCAGTGTATACAGAAAATATATTAGCTATCAGAATGTCTAAGTTATTTCAGCAAGTGATTTCATTATCGATAGCTCAACTTGTTATCGCTAGCAGCTATGTTATCAATAGGTTGTCATTAGCTCTACATAGTAGCTCATCTGAATGTCCAAGTGTTCTGCTATCAATAGCTATTCTTGTTATCGCTAGAGACTATGGTTTAATACTGATAGTTGTTCTAATTAGTCTTTTATCTGTTATTTATGAGACCTTAGCGATAGAGACATATCTTAGCGAAAGTGATCTATTGTTTGCTTAGACTAGCTCAACTCATTACATTAGCGATAGTGAAGTTCTTAGCGATAGGAATATTTACTTCAGTTTATTGCTGAGACTTCATTAGCTAATATTATCCTTATCTCTTCATCTATTAGCGATAGGCTCTTAGCCTAGCGATAGTGAATCTGTTGTCTATAAGATTTTACTTGTTTAACGTCTAGATAACTTACACTTTTCCTTAATCATAACCATGATTCTTATCTTACTTCATTCCAGACTAAGTTATACGATATCTGTTCATTTTACTTATGTTGTCTATGGGGTCCAGTCCTCATCAAAACTTAAGATTCTAACAAAACCTAGATGGAGTAGATCCTTAAGAGGATTAAGTGAGAGATAATTCAAAGTAAAGTTCATTTGAACTTGAAATGAAACAAGAGGTGTAATATGAAAAAAACGTTGATGATGCACTATAGGAGGAACCTGAATAACCGAAATCCTGAAGTTTAAGATTGGGATCTGGATTAACCTCAGGGAGGTTAAAATGATGATCAGATATGAAAGAAATAGTATCAGATCAATGCGAGATGAAATTTCAAATGGAGAAATTTCCACATCTTAACTCTAGATCATGGTGAAATTTAGGAATAAAATACACCTAAAGTATGACTTGAAAGCCTACCTTAGGAGAAAAGAGAATCCTAAGCCCAGTCCAACCACCAACGATTGAATCAATAAAAGACTTAAGAGTAAAGACTAAAGGTTTCTGTGAAGAAACATGGATTAATTGCATAAGACATTGGAAATATTTCTTTGAGAAAATAGAGAACCTCTTAGAAATCACCAAGGCAACATAGCACAACTTCTATCATGTCACTTAGGAATATGAGATTCCTAAAGCCTTGCTGAATAACGATTACTGAGAACCTATCAAATTTGTTTTTGGGAAGTAAAGAGACTTCACCCTTCTATTTTTGATGCTATATACGGCTGAAATTAACTTCACAAAATCATAAGAACATAGTAGAACTCAAGAAAAATCATAAGTCACTCAAATAAGAAGTTAAAAAGCATTATGAGAATAATGTAAAGAGAGACATGAAGAAGTAAATGTCAAATAAACTTTGTGAGTAGGAGCAAAATGTCAAATGCTTCGTCTGAGTGGGAGCTCTTGGAAAATGTGTATTCTAAGAGTGTCATATGCTCTATCTAAGTGGGAGCTCTTAGAAAATAAGTCTTCTTGGAGTTTCATATGCTTTATCTAAGTAGGAGCCAATGTCAAATACTCTATCTGAGTGGGACCTAATGATATTGCTCTATTTAAGTGGGGGCTTTTAGAAACTAAGTTTTCTGAGAGACATAATCAAGCATATTCTTTTTTATAACTAAATTTTAGGAAAGGGGTTTGACTCACCCACGATCCAAGGGCAGGGCCCCTAACTAATGATTCACTGGGGCCTGTCCCTGTGGGCTCCTAGTTTGCAAGCAGCCCAATCCACATAGGTAGGTTTCGCTTAGCTTCACTTAGCTGTAGAGATGCCTTCCCAAGCGCTGCGACTGGAACCACAACAATCTCTTGGAATTGGACCGGTCCCAACTAAAACAATAAGGTATACAGTATTCTAAATACATCGAAACATAAGAATATGAAAGAAAAATATGACAGCCTAACTAAGTATGGCAATATCCAATCCTCTCATGTAAAACCCCAAAATAAAAGCTCATTATAGTTCAGTGAGTGGATGATGGCTCCTTTCCCTAAGTATTAACTACCAAACCAGAACCAGCTAGAAATAAGCAAAGGGGAGGTAGACAATTTCTACAAACCACTAACTACTAGGGGTGAGCAAATAGAATTTCAGTAATAACTGAAAAATCCAAAAACCAAATTATGCTTATTTTTATAACCAAACCGAAACTGAATAGAGTAGGGTAACTGAACTGAAATAACCGAAATATTTCAGTTTGATTTTGGTTGTTCTTTAAATAACCGAATTTTTGCATACCATGATAACACATTTTTTTGATAAACTCAAACCCAAATATTTCAATAATGAGGGACAAATTACAAAAGACTTTGCAAGATTCAAAATACATATTAACCCAATGCATTCAACATTACCTAATAGACTAATACAAAACACTTAAAAAGCATATTCAAAATTAAAAATCTGAAAGTAAATTTCTCCAAAATATGTGAATGCCTTACTCCCTGAATGCTAGCTTCAATTGAAAAAAAGAAAGAATATAATCAGTGACAAACAAAGAATAATGTAATAATGCTAAATGTCCCATATTGCATACAAAGGGAATAAAAATAGAATAATCACGCATCAATGTTTTGGCTCTCTGATGTTGGCAAAAAATAGTAAATAGAGCATAAAAATTACTTACAAATCTCGTAATTTGTCCCATATTGCATCTACATATCAACTTTTGTTTCCAATACAATTTTTTTTCGCAAATCTAATAATTAAAAAACAAGACAAGGTTTAAGTTCATATATCGTAATAAATATACTATTATTCCTATAAAGTTGACTTATGAAGTATAAGTAAAATATTACCAAGCTCTATCTTTTGTATGTCATCATCCCCTTCTACAAGAAATAATACTGACTGTCTTAGCCAATCTTGAGCATAAATTAAACATTGTACAACTTTTCAAGTTAGAGAGTTCCTGAATGGATCTAAAAGTCAACCTCCAGTGTTGAATGTAGACTCTGAAGCAACCATGTAAATTGGCATAGCCAAGACATCTCTATCTATAGGAGAAAGAATGGAAAATATTAGACTATTTATCTTCCACCAACCTAAAATATCAAAATCATCTATCTCTTCCATTGGTTCTTCATTCAAATATCTATCAATCTTTGTTCTGCTAGTCTTTCCACCAAGGCTTCTATTCATGAATGATTGCTTCTCCATATCAAGTAATTTTGTAACTTTAAAATTAGGGTCATCATCATGGAAGTCTACTTGAGAGTCATTCACTGGTTCCCTTTCAGATTGTGATGAGGAAGAAGCACCTGAACCTTGATTGTATTTATTATACAAAGAAATTAAAACTTCTTTAATCTGCATCACCATCTGTTCACCAATTATACCTCTATACATTTTAGACAAAGCAAATTGCACCTAAGCTAATTTATATCGAGGATCAAGAATAATAGCAACATAAAGAAGTTTGTCCATCTTCATAGGATCTCCCCTATACTTATCATATTTCTCTTTCATTTTTTCTGCTATGTTTGCTAATTCAATGACATCACTTTTTGTCCACTCATCCAGAAAACGAGATGCAACTGATAAATTTCATGGAAAAAACCATTAGATATCACAAATAAAGAGCCAGATATACACGAAGTAAGATCATAAAAATGATTCAACATCAAGGTTAACCTCCTATCATTATTCCAATCTTCAGTTTGAGGAGCCCCCTCTCCACCTTCAAGATCAAGTTGAAAGAAAGGATCTTTAAGCTCATACCTTTTAAAGGCCACCCCAAATTTTTGAGTTGTCTCCAACATCAAATATGTAGAGTTCCACCTAGTAGAGACATTTAAGCATAGCATTTTCTTACAAAAAATCTTTTCATCCTCACAACCCTCTTTGAATTTTTTCATCCTAAGGGGTGATTGCCACATAAACCTAACATCCTCTCTAACTCTTCTCACTGAAAACCCTATTTCTTTCAATCCATAGTAACAATTAAATTGACTATGTGTACAACGCATGTCATATACAAGAATTGGCACTTCATAACTTAATAACCCCACTTTTCAACTTTTTCTTTCAAATATTGGCAAGCACCATCGTTAGAACTAGCATTGTCTATTGTAACTGTTAACACTCTTTCAATTCCCCATTCATGTAAACAAGTTTCAAGTTCCATTCCAATATCTATCCCTTTGTGACTAAAGATAGGAACAAAATTCAAAATCCTCTTCCTCAAAGTCCATGTATCGTCTATAAAATGAGCAGTAAAATACATGTAATTTATTTTCTGAATAGAAGTCCAAGTATCAGAAAGTAAGGCAAACTCTTTATTTTCTATTGCTCAAATATTCTTTAAGGTTAACCTTTTCATTAATGTAAATTCCAAAACAATCACGAGTGACAATCCATCTCGATGGAATGATGAATCATGGTTGAGCATGAGACATGAATTGTTTAAACCCAATCTCTTCAACAAACTTGAAAGGCAATTCATCCATAATTATCATGCAAGCCAACAATTTTCTAACAGCAACTTGTTCAAATTTCCAAGTTACAAGACCCATTTTATAATCTACATTAAAACTTAATTGAGATTGTACAAGCTCTTCGGGAGGGGGCTTTAATTTGCAGGATTTCATATGGTTGTTAAGTGATGTGGTTCCATTGGATTTTGGATCACATGCAAGCTTTTTTCCATAATAGTTACACTTACCTTTAACTTCACCCCATCATTCACAAAATTAGTGAAGTGTTCCCAAGATTTTGATCTTGGCATCATGGCTTTTCTTTTTCCAATCCGAGCTGCTTTTGAAGGCTGATTATTCTCTGCACCTGACTGAGTAATTTCACTCCTCCAATTGTTTGATCATCCATAATGTCAAATCCAGAAAAATAGTTTAATCATAATAGAATTAATAAGAACAAAATAATTATTAAAATGAAATGGATTGTAACAAGTATTAAAGAGGTATAAAAATATAGTGATTAGGATCTAATGATTGGTTTATAAAGACCTCACGTTATGATTCAGTTTTGTTAGACTACTGTAATAATTATCACTCCATTAACATTTCTCCTGATGGCTGCTTATGAACTGGAGTAATAATGTCATTTGAGAAAATCATGAGAGTCATATTCCTTCTTTGACTCCTAATTAAATCCATTTGTTAGGAAAATGGCAACACCTATATATTATGATCTATGGATTTGGGTCTTTTGAAATAAAAAAAAAACACAACCACAAATTAAAAAAAATCTAAACTACAGAAGAACAACAACAAATGCTTGGGATCACTTGTACAATCAAAGAAAGAAGATACACATGCTTTGACATCAGGGCCACTAACAAATAAAGAAAGAAGCTAAGTTACTCGAGACCACTCCATTTTTAAATACACACAAAGCCTTACACACGCATATGTCTGATGCAAGAGAAGAGATAAAGACGATAAATATATATATATATATATGTAAATGTGTACCTGCCATTCCAAAAAAGAGCAATCTTCTCAAAGGTGAGAGCAAACTTAGTCAAGCAAGTTAGCAAAATTACAAGGCTGAAACTACAAAGTTTTGGTCTTTCGGTTCCAAATGTGGTCGCTACGATGTAAGAGTAGAGATGAAGATGAAGAAAGTGGATTTAGGTTTTTAGGGTTAGAAGAGGAACTGATTAAGTAACACGGGAGAGTGGGAGAGAATCACTCAGGAGTGAATAAGTGATCAAAATTACTTATTGGGGAAAATAAAATAAATTAAATGAAGATAATAAGTTCAATATGTGACCAATAAAAAAATACTCAGGTAAAAAAATATTATTTTATCAATTATTCGGTTTGAAGTGAACTTTTTTGACAAACACTGAACCAAACACCCAAAAGCCAAAATTGTAAAACTGAAATTTTACCGAACACCAAAAAACCCGAACAAAAGAGCTGAAATTGATTTGGTTTAGTTTGGTTTTCGGTTTCACTTTGGTTTTTCTCACCCCCACTCCACACTACCAAAGCTTCAAGGACTTAGCATTTCATCTTAGAATGTTCATGCCCAAGAGTGCCCATGGTGATAGCCTTCATGAGTAAAGAAGATTGAAGCAAAAATGTGGTGAAAATGGAAGATGGGGAGTGGTAGAACTAAAAAAAGCAATATTTGGGGATGAAATGGAGTGGGAAGATGAGGATTTGAATAGGGAATGAAAGGGAAATGGGAGAAAACCTAAGTGTTGATTTTTGACTTGGGAGGCCTAAGAAGACAAGTTTCAGGCTACCATATCCTTTACAAACACCCCCAAAGCCCTAGTTTTCGTGACAATATTCTTGTTGACATGACGTGCTCGTGTAGTGAGTTGCACAGAAGCTTAGGGTTTGGTTTAGGGCATGTCTAACTGCAGTGAGCTTACACAGACAGTAAGGGTTGACTTTTGAACTTTTACAGACTTTCTTCTCCAAAACTCGTTCTTTGACTCGATCGACCAATATCTTCCATGACCTACATTAGATTTTAACTTAATGTAGCCTCAAAATGTTTTTGAAAATATGTTAATTAATAAATCATACTAATTATGACCAAATTAACCTTTATTAGTAAAAAACTCCAATAAAATGTGCAAAAGTTAGAATTAATGCTAATTAGGTGCAATTACTCCTAGAACATGTAATAATCCAATTATTTTAACCATGAAAAGTATATAAATATATGGTGCAATCAACAACCCTATGGTTCTGCACAAGGGCAATTCAGTCCCCTTTATTAGTCAAGGAGTGGTGAGATGTCCAACTTCTACAAGATCATTAAAGAAGAAAGATAAGCTAATAATGAAAAAATTCTCTCACATAAACTCTTACATCTCCAAACTCATCGATGATGGAGAAGCCAATAAAGAAAAATTTTCTGAACTTAACTCTTGCATCTCGAAACTTACTGATGATGGAGAAGCTAACAAAGAAAAATTTTCTGAACTTAACTCTTGCATCTCCAAACTCACAGAGGCCCTCATTATCTTTACAAACCAACTCAAAGGGGATTCTTCATTACGAACTATGACCAACCCCAATCATACCAAGTCCCTCAATGCTATATCTCTTATAAGTGGGAGACATGTCCAGTTTAAGGACCCTATTAAGGATGAAGAGCCAGTAGATGAGAAGATTGAGTGTGAAAGTCCTCCACCCAAGCATCTACTATCACTTGATGTTAAGGAGAGGCAATCTCTTGAAACAAAGCATGATGAATCAACTTAACAAGGAGCTGCCACTATTGATGAGCCTCAGTCTCAACTGGAGACACGACCACTTCTGAGAGAGATCGCTACTGAGGGTTCAAGTTCACCACCACCCGCCAAGCAAGGGAAAACCAATGCGCATGGAGCCTTATTGAAAACAGATAAAGAGGTATATCTTCATGATCTCCCTTTTCCTCAAGCTTTTGTTAAAAGTAGGAAGCACGGTAAATCTAAGCGTAATCAAGATGTTGTTGATTTGTTTAGTAAAATTGAGGTGAACATTCCTTTGCTTCAGCTTGTTAAAAAGGCCCTTCTTATTCTAAGTTTTGGAAAGAATTATAAACCTCAAAAATAAAATTCAAACTTAATGAGAAAGTCCAATTATGGTCTAGTGTATCTGCTTTTTTCATTAATAGCATGCCACATAAGAGTTCCAATCCAACTTCATACACTATTACTTGTACTGTTGGTAGAGTCCATATTTTTGATGCATTGTTTGACCTATGTGTAGCCATTAACATGATGCCTAAATCATTATATGACACCTTAGGATTCACAAATTTGAAGCCTACCAGGACCATTCTATAGTTAACTGACCAAACTGTTAGGTATCCATATAGTGTTTTAGACGATATACTTGTACAAATTAGAGACTTCATTTTTCCTACTAACTATGTTTTTTTAGACATCTCTAAGGATTCTAATGGCCAAAGTAATCTTATCTTAGGTAGACCCTTTCTTGACACTGCAAACACGATCATTAACATAAAAGAAAGGTCTATAACTATGTCTTTAGGGGAGCATGAGATCATATATGTGCTTGATGAATCATTAAAGCATATGCATGGCATTACTTCGTTAGATGGTGTTAAAATTGATTATTCTGTGCTTGCTTTGAAAATGATGTTTCATCTATGCATGTTACAGACTATGATACTAACTCACCCACCCTCTCGTCCTTTCATATTTCTTTTGCTATTTTACATGAACGTGACGTGAGATACTCTTTGGTTTTATATAGGATTGTACTCTTTCTAGGTCTTTGATTTCAATTAAGTCCATATCACTCAATAGAGATTCAGATTTTTGTGAGAGAGCTTAGTGGGTTGGACATTGGAGATTAACTCCATAAATTATCGCACGGATCAAGCATCACTTCAACTCTCCAAGGGACATAGCATGTGTTACGATCTTAATCGTCTTCAACTTTACCATCTGAGTTATAAGCCTTCATAACTTGTCAGGTTGTTCCTTTCCCTCTTATCTTACTTTTCTACATGTTGTGACTAACTAGTGAAATTTAACGATGCATGTTTGATAAGTGTAAGGAAGGGACCATTCTAGTAGTAAAAGATAGTTTAGTGTTAGTAGGGTCAATAAATTTCTCTCTTGTTGATAATTGCTTGTTGCACCTTACATTTGAGTTTTACAATGGGGATAATGCAAAATTCAAGTATAGGGGAAGTTGTTTACTGTTTTTGGGCTAACTTTGATTGTTTTTTTACTGTTTTTTGAAATTTGACTTGAAGTTGTTCTTGACTTGACTATTATGTGGAAAGGTCGCATTTTTCATAGTAGACTTGTTGGGAGTAAGTTGAGTGCTTTCCAAACTATTTTTTGTGAAAACCTAGTTCGCCCTACTTTTTGAAAACCTATGCAAGAGGAGACCCATCTTAAGTTGTTTGATATCTTGGACTTTGGATAGACTTTGTAATGTTTTTATCCTTTGCTTTTCGATTTTCAAGAGTTGAACATGATATGTGGTTAAGGCATGTATTAAAAAAATTGCTCTATTAATTGGTTGTTGAATGGTGATATGTGAGCTTTATCTTGCTGTAAAGTTATTATCAGCCAAATTTCAACTTCTTAAATATGTGTGCATGCTTGCTTAATTGTGTCAATTTCTAAAAGTTATGTCAATTATTCGTTGAAATGGTATTACCCATGTTTGTCGATTATGATAGAGGCATTCTTTCATCACCCATTATCTTAAACACAAACCCCTCCATATTTTCCGTTAGTCACCCCTTTGAGCCCTTCACTCAGTGAAACTACTTCTTTAGCAATTTTCACAAACTCTATATGTAAGGCATTGTAAACATCATGGAGTTCATGAAAAGATGGTTCAAAAGGAGTTACCTCAATGTCTAATTCTTCTTGGGCTACCAAACATAAGTTGGTTATTTCCTCTGATTCATTTTCTTCCTCATCAGAGCTATCACCCCAGATTAATGACATATATGCCATTTTCTTTCCAGCATATTTTTACGTCCTTTTCTCCTTTTCTTTTTTCCTTTGAAGACTAGGACATTCAAACTTGAAGTGTCCAGGTTTCTTGCATTCATAGTACAATAGAGCAGCATTCTTCTGTTGATCTTTCTTTACATAGCTAGGATCACCTTTCTGGAACCATCTACCTCCTCCTTTGAAGAATCTCTTGAATCTTCTCACCACTTGGCCCATTATTTCATCATCAAGATCACCTTCATCCTTATCATCTCCTCCTCCTAAGAAGCAGCAAGAGCTAGGGTCTTTTTCTTCTTGTCTCCTCCAACTAGTTCCTGTCTGTACTTCAGCTTGCTCTTATATTCAGCTAGATTCCCAAACAGGGAGGTCACTAAGCTCATGGATTCCCCACGAATTTCCTCAATTACAGCAGCCTTGGCTTGCCACTCATCAATGAGAATGTTCAATATTTTTGTAACTTGTTTTTCCTGAGGGAGGATTCTTATAAAAGCAGCAAGATGGTTGATGAGATGAGTGAATCTGATTTCCACCTCTCTGATGGATTTTCCTTCCTTCATCCTGAATAGATGGTATTCAGTGGTTAATTGATTGATTCTCCTTCTTTTTACTCCTTCTATTCCTTCATGAGCTACTTCTAGAGAATCCCACATTTCCTTAGCAGTCTTAAGCTTTGAGATTTTGAAATACTCATTTTAACTCATGGAACTCTGGATCATTAGGATTTCTTTGTTGTTCAGTTTAAGATGCTCTATATCATTGTTGGTGTATTCATCTGGTTCCTTCTTCACCAACACACCACTCTCTGTTTTCATGGTTATGTAGTCCCCATGTTCTATCACTTGGCCATAGCTTATAATCATTTACCTTGATGAAAATTTTCATCTTTATCTTCCAGAAGGTATAATGTTCTCCATTGAAGCCGGGGGGTTTTGTGACAGAGCTTCCTTCTGGTAACATGCTCTCATTTACTCCTATGGTGGATCTTTTCTTCTCTGATTGTTGGATCACTTATCTGAGAAGTCTTTATCTGATACCAAATGAAGATGGTAGGAAATACACAAGAGTGGGTGAATTGTGTATCTCAACTTTTTGCACTTTGAAATATTGACACAAGAATCTATACTGGTTCGGTCCAACTCTTGACCTATATCTAGTTCTCTAACTTGGTTGGGTTCTACTAGTGACTCAGGATTGAAATAGGTTCTTGAACACCTTTACAACTCAAAGAATTTTATCAGTAAGATCTCATTATCTCACCAAATTCTCTCCCCCTTACATGTTGTAAGATTACACTCTTACCCTAGGATCCCACTATCCTAAGGAAATCACACAAAGAAAAGATTATAGAATGAAAGCTTGCTCACACACTTGAGCTGATACGGGTATAGTTTGAAGAACAATGAGAGAACTCAGTAGATGACTTGAATGCTCTTTGAATGAGTTGTTGAATTGTAGTTAATGTCTCTACCTTCCAAGTTGTGCTTCAAATGCTTTTATACTGTCTTTTAGACTTTATTCCGTTGAAGCTTTAGTTATAGCCGTTGAGAGAGAGTTGATGATCTATAGCATTGATGATGTTTTTGTAGATGCAATTAATGCTTCAGAGTCATTTTTGTGTTGTGCTAACTCTTTCTTGCCGAATGAAGCCATTGTTCAATTTAGTGCAAGTAACGGCTTCCTGCGTTCTCTCTATTTCTGTGTTGAGATTGGTTTTTGTATCTAACATAAACTTCCTAAAATAGGCCATGCAAAACTTCCAAAAATATAAAGTTAGTGAAGCATGAGAAGAGTAATGAATTTTGAATGTTGAGTTCAACAATCGATGGCACGGTGAACAATCGATTGTTCTTCTGCTTCAACAATCAATGGCACCGTGAACAATCGATTGTTCTTCTGCTTCAACAATCGATGGCCTTTAGATTGTTCTCATTTTTTTCATATTGTCAGATATTGAATAAAATTAAAGCATAAGAATCAATTGGAAGTTTGTCTATTGATTGAACATGTTCAATAGATGGCCATCTGGGCAATTGATTGTTTGTTGCCAAGTTTACTTCGAACATTTATCTTCAATCGATTTTCTTACAGTATGGTGTCAATTGATTTATTCTCATGTCTATAGATTGATGATGTTCAATCAATGGATTCTTTATCAATCAATTATTTTCAGTTAAGTTGACTTTGAGATATTATCAATCGATTAAAGATAGAAACAATCGATTATACTAATTGTCATTCAATTGAACTTCAACACTTGATAGGCAATCGATACGCCATCGATTGGAAGTTCAGTCGTTAAATCGATTGTTCTTAACTCAAAACATTTTCTAAGTAAAATACTTATACTTTTTATAGCTTAAGTCATGTTTAGTCATCATTAAAATTCTAAGGTTCAACAAGAACTACCATATCATTTTAGAAGCAAGGAAGGTTGTCCAATACATTAGGAGACATATATCCATCATATAATTTCACAAATCCAACTTAGTTGCTTTTTTATAAATCAAAAATCCAAAATAAAAGTAGTTTAGCTTCTCTTTCCTTAAATCACAAAACCCCAATTTTATAGCTTTTCATGCATTTAGTTAGTCTAGGTAGTTAGTTATTCGACTTCATGTGAGACAATCCGGAAGAACACCATTAGTGCAATCCTTTGTTTTTAATTAATTTTGCATTTACACCCCAAGACATTTAGAAAAGGCTCAAATCAATGGCGCCGTTGTCAGCGAGTCATTTTTTACTCTTTAGGCTAACTAAGTATCAATTGCTTATTGACAAGGGATTAGTAGCATTTACATTAGTTTTAGTTTATATAGTTACATTTAGGCTTTAGTTTAGCTATAAGTTGCTTTTGCATTTGCATTGAATAAATTGAAAGAAAAAAAATCCAATATATATATATTGTTCTTAGTGTGTGTTGTGTTATTCTAAATTAGATTTGAATTGGCTTTGTTGGGATTAAATGCTACCTTGCTTGCATATCGATTGGAAATTGTTCAAAATACATCAACACTCATACTACAGCAGCTTAAAATACATGGCATTTAAAAAATATTAAAAAATTACCCTACGGCATCTAGTCATTTGTACATCAGACGTCGTATATAGTATCCATGGTGTCTGTTCATGTGTATACCATGACGCCATATATACAGAGTCTGTTCTCAACTAACATAGATTAATTAATTGCCCTTACTTTTTGATTCTCTTAATTCTACTTCTCCCCATATCCAGAAGCAAAATGTCATTTTTACCAATCGTCAAATGGGGTATTTTGCACTAGTGAACCAATCTGAGATACGCTCACCCCAAAAAAGCTAAAGAAAGGATTGAAATGATTCTCTTAAACCCTTGAACACTGAAGGACAATGACCCAAAGTGTTGGAAGAATCCATAAGGTTGATCAAGACTTGATAAGTCTATTAGTTCTAAGAAGAACCCTAGAGACAATCCTCTCTTAAGTCACAAAGTGCAGAAAGCAACTTTTCTATTCAAAATTCAAGTCTACATTAAATGCATTCTAGAGAATTATAAACAATAATTGCTAAATAAATAAGTAACTTAAAAGTCCAAACAGCCAACTAAATGCTAATTTTTGCGCTAGTCAAACTATTAAAACGTAGTCAGTACTTAAAGCCCAATATGATATTATTTAGCCCTAAATGAGTCCTCCCATGTGTAGCTCTTGGTCCAAGACCTTCAATTTGATGTCTCCATGCCCAGAGTATGATCAGAATCTCCCTTTTTAGCCCAAATGACATTTGCTACATATTCAGCACTTTTGCTCCTAATTGTTGAACCAATTGCCATTTGCTTTATCTATCTCTTGTACTAGCCTGATCAATGCTTCCTTAATTCTCTTGGCTCTTACTCTTGTGATTAATCAACTTGGAATTTGTAGAGGTTCATCAGAAGTTGAAGAGTCATCTTGCTGGATCGCATCATGCATGGTTGTGAAATTATATGCTATAAGTCTCACATGACATCTTGCAAGGACACACGCATATGTAGGGCGAGTAGGAAGTGAACTACTGAGCCGTGGTCTCACCTTGGTTGCTCAATATTTTTCAGGTGTTATCTCCTAATTTAGGATCAACGACAAGGAGGCCAACCAACGGTTACTGAGGTTGTAGTGAGCTTAGTTTTGTTTAATTTGTAGGATTGTATTTTGCCAAATAGTTGAGCATTCATTTGCTTTCACATTATGTTATTAAAATTTATTTTCATATGACTATTTTAAATGTGTATATGTTGTTGGGACCGGTCATTCTAGCAGAAAGACCTAAGGCCTTCTGGGATTTATTGTGGATTATGTGATGGATGTTATGATCCCGTCTTGGCAGGAAACTTGGATTCATTGGAACTTGGTTAGTTTGGTTTTGCATGGAAATATGCTTTGTTAGTATTGATTTTTGTGAAGGTCAACTTTCAAGAGGATGGCTTAAATTTCTAACAAGGATTTTAAAAGTGTGGATATATTTATTGATGTCGATGTGATTGTTGATGATATGAATACATGAGAAAAGATTTTTAAAGAGAGGCATGTTTGTGATGTGTAAACTGGTTTCAGTTACCATGCTAGGAAGTGTAAACTGGTTTCAGTTACCATGCTAGATTAGACTTTCCTAGCATGGTAGATTTGGATTTATCTTAGAAAATCCTTTTATAACTATGTTAGCTAGGTTAATCCATTCCTAACATAGTTATGGTACTTATATTTGTAAAGATTTTTGGGAAATCTTTTATAACTATATTAGTTAGGTTAATCCCTTACTAATATAGTTATCACACTTATATTTGAAATGGCTATAGGAAAATCATTTTATAACTATGTTATTTCGATTAATCATTTTCTAACATAGTTATCTCAACCATTTTTTGTAATTAGGTTTTGAAAATAACTATGTTAGCCAAATGCTTCTTATAACATAGTTATTGAGCTTTAAGTGAATTTTTGTAACCATGTTATATATTTTCTTTTCTAACACGGTTTACTTTACTAGTTTTAAATACTTTTTGAAATAAACATGATTTGAGATATGAGAAACTTTTTATAACCATGTTAGATAATTTCTTTTGTAACATGGTTTAGTTTGTGATGAGTGAGTAATCTCTTATTATTTATGATAGAGCTAGTTGAAATTTAGAAAGTGCTTTTTCTATCATGGATATCCATTTTTAAAATCTAAGTTAGAGGCTTTTATAACTATGATAGACTTTTGACAATTTAGCTGGATATTTTTCTATCATAGTTATACTTCCTGAAACGGATTGAATCTTTTCTAACTACGGTAGCCTTTTGAATATTTAACAACTCCTTTTTCCTATTGTAGTTAGCTTATCTTGGGTTTTCGAAATTAAGTGGGGTTTAAACTTGGTTTTCAACGTGATTATAACAAGGGTTTTACATTACACATTTTGTTTACAGAGGTGTCAAAGTTTGAAACAATTTACCTCTTTCATGTTTTTACCTGACAACCATAGTAAAAGCCACAAAGCTGCAATGTTCATCTGCAAGTTTTCTTCATCCAAATGAGCCTTCAATTCCCTCTCTTCACTACACTGTTATTGATATGAAAAGCATGGTTTATAAAAGACCAGTTTCTAGACGCATCCAATTGACAAATCGCTTAAATATCGGCTATAACATAATTGAGCATTGTCACCTTGTTCGCTATAATGAATTGGAATTTTGTATGTTCCTTCGTGGCTAGGAAAAAAATGTGGTCAATGTGTTTGATGCGTACAGGCAGGAGACATTCAAGTTGCGAGCTATGCTGTTTACTATAATAAATGACTTCCCTGCATATGGCAATCTTTCTGGTTACAATGTGAAGGGTTATATGGCATGTCCTATATGTGAGTTGGACACAAACTGCCACCAGCTTAAACATGGAAGAAAGACCATTAACCTCGGTCACAAGAGGTTTCTTGATCGGTTTCATCCTTATCGTAGACTAAAGAAGTGTTTTAATGGCTAATCTGAATATAGATCTGCTCCGACCCCCTTAACCGGGGAGGAAGTTTTCAGCCGTGTTAAGAATGTTAATGTGGTATTCGGTAAGAAACAGAAGAAGAAGACCGGTTCTGAGAAGATCATTTGGAAGAAGAGGTCAATCTTCTTTGATCTACCTTATTGGCGATTTCTGGATGTGAGGCACGGTATAGACGTGATGCATGTGGAGAAAAACGTCGGTGATAGTCTTGTTGGAACGTTGTTGTATATACAAGGGAAGACTAAGGATGGACTCAGTGCACGGTTAGACTTGGTTGAAATGGGTATAAGACAACGGTTGCATCCTATAGTCAGTGAAAATGGAAAGAGAGCTTATATGGAACCTACTGCTCATACACTCTCTAAACAGGAGAAAAAAAGTCTTTGTGAGTGTTTACGTAGGATCAAGGTGCCGCAGGGTTATTCTTCTAATGTTAGTAGACTTGTGTCTATGAACGATTTGAAGTTGGTTGGAATGAAGTTGCATGATTACCATGTATTGATGCAACAATTCTTACCAGTTGCTATAAGAGGTATTATGCAAGATGATGTGAGGATGACTATAACAAGACTGTGTATGTTTTTCAATGCGATTTGCAGCAAAGTCATCGACACTGAAAAGCTCGACGAGTTGGAAAATGAGGGTTACATTATATTGTGCCAATTAGATATGTACTTTGCTCCAGCCTTTTTCGATATTATGGTGCACTTGATTGTTCATTTGGTAAGGGAGATAAGGCTATGTGGCCCTGTTTATCTGAGATGGATGTACCCTTTTGAGCAATTCATGAAAGTGTTGAAAGGGTATTCCAAGAACCCACATCGACCTGAGGCATCAATTGTTGAAAGATACTTAGTTGAGGAGGCAATGGATTTTTGCAAATCGTATCTAAAAGGGGTTGAGGAAATCCCCCGACATGAAGATGGGATCAGTAAGGGGGTACGGGGCGTTAAAGTGAAGACTATGTGCCGTGAAGAGGTGTTACAAGCACACCTGTACATATTGAATAATATGGAAAAAGTGCAGGCTTATTTGGACGAGCATAAGAGGATCCTGAAAGAAAAGAACCCGAAAAAGAGTGACATGCAAATTTCTAACGAGCATAATAGGACATTTATTGGGTGGTTCAAGGAGTATGTTGAAAAGGAGACTGGTGCGTCGGATACAATAAGATGGTTAGCCGGAGGGCCTCGTTTTGAGGTTGTTACTTGGTGCTCTTTTGACATAAATGGTTATTCCTTCTACACTAAGGCCCAGGACAATAATAGCACCATGCAAAACAGTGGCGTGATGGTGGTAGCCGAAGCGATGCACTTCTCCAGTTCGAAAGATAAAAACCCAAGATTGGCTTCCATGGCATATTATGGTGTAATTGAAGAAATTTGGGAAGTTAGTTACACAAAGTTCAAAATCCCAATCTTCAAATGCAAGTGGGTTAACAATAGCGCAGTTGTGATTGATCCCCATACTGGTATGATCTCAATTGATCTTCAGAAGGTTGGGTATAGAGATGAGCCTTTTATTTTAGCAAGTCAAGCGAAACAGGTGTTCTATGTAACAGATCTCGCAAATAAGCAATTGTCCATAGTCTTGCAAGGTAAAAAGCAAAAGGACCGTGCTCCCAATTTAGATCTAGATGAGATACAACCTTTAGGCGCAGGACCACCTGAACCAAGTGAATTTGAATTGGTAGATGATGATGACCAATTTGCCTCTAGAAATGATCATTGTGAGGGGATATGGGATAACATATAAAGTGAGAATCTTTTTGAATTATCATGTATTAATTCTTGTTAATGTTTTTGTTTTGGTTTTGTGAAGGTTGTGGAATTGTGACTCATCACATCTTTGATATGTTAACAGGTACATGGCAGACGGTGATAACAATCAGCAACGGAACGATCCCCCTCGGAGAAAGGAAAGAGGTCCGACGAAGCTCAATGATGTTGTTGTCCGTCAGGGGACAAATGTGCAGCCTATCCGTGTGGATTTTGACGATGACATGAATCCTATCGGGGAAGTTGGTGCGAATTTCATCAGCTACATCGGTTTTGTGGTGAGGAACCGGATAAGCATCTTGGTTAACGATTGGCGGAGAGACAACAAAGACGTTAAGGATCAATGTTGGTCAGATATTTTGGTATGTTTTATCATTATACTTCTGTTTGTTCCTAATATGTATGTATTCTTATTTCCACTTAATTCAACTAATGTGTTCGTCATTTTTTTCAGCAAAACTTTGATGTCCCAAACACACAATTTTTCAAGGATTTTTGGTTGGGAGAAGGGCGCAAGATGTGGAAGAATTTCAAGAATCTCCTTACCAGAGAATACGTCTTTGGAGACAAGCAGGGTCAAGATCCGGGTCAGAGCTATCCCAATATTGACCCAGACACTTGGAAGCAGTTTGTTGCATCACGGCTAGACGAAAAGTTCAAGGTCTGTATATTTCATAAATAGCTTTTTAACTTTGGTTAAAAATTGCACTGTTAACATATTATATTAGTTAGCTAACTTAGTCTTAGTTTCACAGGAGGAGAGCGAAAAACAAAAGAAGCGACAAGCGAAGAATATCTATAAGCACACGATGTCTCGAGGTGGTTACAAGTGGTTAGAGAAAAAGTTGACCCAGAAACAAATTGCAGAAATAGAGGAAGCAGCACGGTCCGATCTTACCTTTGTTTTAGAGCCTCTGCCGCCCTTCCCACGTCATACGAAATGGGCTGAGGGAAGGAAGAATAAAGAAGGAAAATTTGTGACTCCGGAGGTTGAGAAAGTTGCACAGAGGATTGTAAGTATTTTACTTCGTTGTTTATGCATTTAACTTGTGGTTTTGTAGCACATTGCAAATTACGATTTTGTTGGGTCATTACAGGAAGAACTTGAGGAGCAAGCCACCCAAGGGTCCTTCACACCTTCTGGGAGGATGGACATCCTTGCCACGGCAATTGGGAAGCTCGACCACCACGGTCGAGTTATCGGGGAGCCGAGGAATGTAGGGCTGACCAAGTATTTCGGTCGCAAACCCCGATCTTACCCCCGTAGAGAATCCACTGAGGAGATTGTGGCTAGGGCTCGGGCGGAGATGAAGGCCGAGTTCCAGGAACAGTTGGATGCACATATCCAGCAGCTTAATGGGCAAATGGCGGAGCAGATCCGGATGCAGGTTGAGGCATATGTCTAAGCATCTACCGTACAGCTCGGACTCATGTCGAATTCTTCTGGACAAAATAATCAGGTTTGATCATCTACTAAATATGTTGATTTCCATATTCCGGGTTCATCAATTATAGTCTTACTCTGTATATTTTCATCCCTTGCAGGAGTCTCTCGGTACCGCCGGTCCAAGCGACAAAGACAGCTGCAATCAGCCTAGACAGTTAGGATCAATTCATCAGGACGACTCAGATCCCACACCAGAAAACAACCCTGACTATGGAGAGGAGTGTTATCTCCATCTTGATTTCCCTTGCCTGCGCGCGGTAGCCAAAGCTCTCCAGTTCCCGAACGCCTCCCTCATACATAATTTTCCTATTGATGAGGACCAAGTGAAGGTGTCCGTTAGAGCTGTCCTGAGCAATGAGGCGGGGGTAGATGTACCCTTTCCCGATCATGAAGTCACCAAACTAGGCGAGGAGGTCGGGGCATTCATCTTGTGGCCTAGATATCTTGTACACAAGAGCCCGCAAAAGGGGCTGGACCCGCCGGTTGATGTGGTATGTACACTTAAGTTTTGAGACTGCTTGTTTGATATTTTTCTGGTTTAGGCATAACATAACAATTATTTTTTCCATCCCCTACAGACCTTTTCAGACGAATATCCTTCTCTCCAGCTTCTACGGGAGATGCAGCCAAATTTGGAGTCTGTGCCCTTTATGATGCCTCCAAGAGTAGTCAGTCCTGACCGTACATACCAATTTTTGCTTCAAGGTTCCCAAGATATCAGGGAGTTTTTGAAGCTGGAGGAAATTGACCTTGGATGGCTTGAGTTAGCGACTATGTAATAAATGACCGTTACTTTTTATGTCTCAGCAGTATTTCTTATTAAATCCCTTTTTGATTTCAACTTGTCTATGATATATAGGTACTTCCACAGCTTGTGTAACAGATTAGGCAGGGGACAATACAGATTCTTCAGTCCAATGGCATTGGTGATGAGGGATAATTTCAATACCCGGCGGAGAAGAGGAATTATGATGACAACATGTAGGCATACGTCAACCATCAAATGTCAGTGAACCGGGGAATTATCTATTTTGCACCTATTCTTGAAGAGTAAGTTTGATTGTTTCCTTTTGCCAACTTTTCATCATTATACACATTTGGAAATGTTATGATTATTTTTAATGTCTTTCAGTAAGCACTGGGCACTAGCTGTCGTTTGCCCTAGGGATCATTGTCTGGTTTGGTTTGATTCGTTGAGGCGTAATATAACCCCCTATCATAGAACTCTCCTATCGATGTGAGTAGTGTTAACACCTTTATCATATACTAGTGTCCCAAATAAATTAGTCCCATATATATGTACTAATTTTGGTTCCATTTTAGGGGTATATCTCAGTGGCATTCAATGGAAAAAACTAGTCAAGAACATCAAGACGTCGTGCTACAAAGACCTAGAGTAAGTACTTTTGATTTAAATTCTTTCAATGTTAGTCAATTGAGATTTATTAAATTGATTGCTATTAATTTATACCGTTTCTTGTGATTGAAGTGCCCTAGGCAACCGACCAATAAGGAGTGCGGATATTACGTCATGAAATATATTTTTGACATTATTATTAGTGAACGAACCGGATCATTCTCACAGGTATAAGTTAAATTCTTGTATGATTAATACAGTTAATACATAAATATATAATGTTTTATATAATTTCTTTGCATTGATAATCACATCTTTATTGTTGCAGTTTTATGATACCAACACATTTACAGATGAAGATCTTTATTCAATTCGTGAGAATGTTGCTGAATTTTTGCTTTCGGAATTGGTTAGTAGAGATGATTGATCATTGTACAAAATACTAAATTGTGTAACACTAATGGTTAATTTGTGAAGTAGTAGTAAACACAAGTTATATATGGTTAGTATGATTGATTACTTATATGTTAGCTTGGTTGATTGCTATTTGTGGTGAATCTGTTTTCTGAGACAACAAAAACAAGAAAAAGAAAATGGGATCAAACGAAAATATTAAAATTTAATTTTAAAAAAAATAATCCATGTCACATGTTTAGAAACATGTGACGTGAAATATGCTTGCAAGAAACCACGTCACTTATTATCCAAATAAGTGACGTGGTTTCTCCAAAACCACGTCACATATATTAAAAAATGTGACGTGGTTTATAAGAAACCACGTCACTTATTTGGCTAATAAGTGACGTGGTTTCTCCACGCCACTTTCCACGTCACATGTTTTCTATACATGTGACGTGAAATCTCAGCCATTTAATAAAAAAAATCATTCAGGGACTTATCTACGTCGCTTGTTTCATAAGTTGTGACGTGGAAAATATGACTTTCCACGTCCCCTATTTTAAGTGACGTAAAATCTCCATTTTTTCTAAGTCACTATTTTTTATGTCACATAAAAAAGTGACATGAAAACCCTGAAATAACAGACATAGAATCCCCTTTCTGCAGTAGTGTTTCAAACAACTGTCAAACATTCCTCTAGTTCTTCTTCATGATAGGCAATGGTTTTTGTTTTCATATATTAGAGAGCAAGCAATGATCTCTTCTTGTTTTAGCTTCTGTGTTATTCACGTTGTGGGGTTCTTTATTAAGGAACTTCGTGGGGGCATTTTCTCATTAGAATGAAAGCTAGGAATGATTTCACTCTTTTTCACTATTGGAGAACATATGACAAATCGAAAACTCATAGCGATTAACAGTCGTGGAAGAACATGGATGAGCATTGGGCTTTCTTATCATCAGACTTATGTGCCACCTTCTGCATCAATATTGTGCTTGGTTACTTAATTATCATTTTTGAGCCTGACGTTGTTTTCATATTGTAGTTTGTCTTATTTGCAGTTCTATTTCTTGTACTTTTTGTTTTACTTTTTGCTTTTGATTGTACTGTTTTTATTTGCTGGGCCTTCTACTTCATACAATAAAAGGCCTTTTCTTGCACTTTCTTTTTATCTGAATGCAATTCGCTTTATATCATAAAAAAGGGAAAATCCCATTTAAATCTATATCAAATGCCAAAATTCAAATGTTGACCTCCACTCCCAACATACCCCTTATTACTCTAAACTTCTTACTAAAAATATCATTGTAACTAATGCCATTGTGGTCCATGCAGGCTCTTACCAGGTGCCACCATTTTAGGGATCGGTTTCAGTGCTAAGCACCGGATGAGTAAGGCGGTACTAACCAGTAAAACGCACAGCTTTATTTTAATTGATTGCGTCAACACAACCGTCCCTACTTCCGTTTCAATTCATAGTTCATACATATTGATCTTTTTTATTTTCTTGTCATTTTGATCTTTTTACATATTTCTTCAATAATATCTTTTGCTTTGTTATTTTCCAATTTAGGCCTATATACTTATTACATATTTTAAATTAATTTTTATATACTACTTATGAAAACTAAAATAAAATAATAAATGACACTGTAAAAAAAGGTATTAGGAGTTGAAAATATATTTATAAATTAATAAAATATGTAGATAATGCCACACTTGTTATAATTAATCAATTAATTTAACATTTTAAACTTTTCAAATTAGTTAAGTGACTCTTATATGAAGGACCATAAAAATACTACTTCCTCTATTCTTAAATATAAGATTCAGTTGACTTTTTTTTGGAGAAATTAAGGAACTAAATGATCCATTTAATTTTAACATATTTTTTGTATTATTAGATTAAATGTTAGCTTATAAATAAACTAGTGTATAGAAAAATTTAAGAAAATCAATTTATAAGTAACTTAATTAGCTTTCTTAAATTTTCTAAAAAAGTTAACTAAGTCCTATATTTAAGAATGGAGAGGGAGTACTATTTTACAAGTTAAGGGAAATAAATTCACACTTGTTATAATCAACTAATTTATTTAACATTTTAGTTAAGTTGTTCTTATATTATGAACGATAAGTACAAAACACCAGATAAAAGTTTCTAGACAAAAATTTTAATAAATTTATTTAGTACATGATTTATTATTTTATTTTAGTTTTAACAAGTATATGAAAGGATAATTTTAAAAACATCAATGTAAATGATATTGAAAAAAATATGGTGGATGAGTATATGCCAAGAAAATTGAAGTGTCAGTAAATGAAAAATTGGAACAGGAGGCGTGGAAAATAAAGCGGTGCGTTTTACTGATTAGCGCCACCTTACTCATTAGTTGCTTAGCACTGAAATCGGATCCCTATTTCAGCCTCTCACTTGGATAATGCCCTATCATAAGGAGAAATTCTTGAGTGAATCTTGTGTACCAAATCATTTGTAGTCTAACAAATCATAATTAAACATATAAGGGCTGACATAAAACTTTTAATATAGCGTAGCACCCTAAAAAATAATTAGCATATAAAAAAAAACTTAAATCTCATATTTTCAATTTTTATTATTTTATAAGTTGAAAAAAAAAATTTATCAGTTAATTATTTTTTTTAGGGCGTAAAATCACAAACTTTATATATTTGATTGTCATTTGACAGAGCATAAATAACGTGCATAAATATCACGCAAGAATTGCTCAATCATAACCATTGTTCACACATGAGACAAGACAATTCGATCCGATCCGTTTCCTGTAAATATCAATTAGCATTAAGCAGACCCAAAAAGTTCACCAAAAAGTTTATAAAGCTACAAATCCTCGTCAGCTTGTTAGGGTAGCCACCCTAATAAGTTGAGGTCGTCGCTTCCTCGCCTCTATCTCGCGCCCCATAGTGTGATCCCTTCACAAATCAATCCTCTTCGAAATAAAGCGTTCCCTCTGATTGTAGGAAAGAGGAAAAAGGAGAAGGATTTCACATTCAAACGGAATAAGGAGAAGGGTTTCTCTGTTTTTCTTCCCCCTTTTCTTCGTTCTACATTTCGACGCATTGCTGCTAGGGAGAGATTTCAGAGTCGCGTGATTAGGCAAGTAAGAATATTTCTTTCTTTATCGATTCGTTTCATGTATTGGTTTGAAATCGTGGAGGTTCATTCTGTTTTTGTGGCTGATTTGGGCTTTTAAACGCTGAAATGGATTCAAACTTCTTTATTTGTAGTTCCGTTCCTGTTCGTATGATAGATGATTGCTTGTAATCATCGTACCTTAATATGGAAAGATAAGATGGGTTTCGAAATAGCATGTTGTAGCCCAGAAATCATGTTAAGCTTTGGTTTATTTTAGTCTCCTTAATATGGCAAAATTTATCATGCATGTGAATGTCCTGGAAAGTGTTCCTATATTTTCCACTTTATTCGTTAAGAGTCTCCATTTAATGGTTTTGATTTTGTGTGGGATGTTTTGCTTCTGACTTCACTGCAACCTAGTTTTGGCCTCTTGAAAAACAAAAATTAGTCCTGGTTCTTTGGATATATTGTTTCTTCTGAACAAATATCGGTGAACGAAGAAAAATAGCATGCTTGACATTTTGATTAGCTGAAACAATTATAGCATGCTGATTATTATTTTGACGTTTTTGTAGCAAAGAGACAGAGTGAAAAGGTCAAGGGTCATAACCTCTTGAAAACACAATGAGTGCTGTTCACATTTGTCTTAATCATTCAACCTCTCAATCGTCATGCAACATTCCAAGGTTTTTCAATATACATAGACAAAGCGTATCAGTCAAAGAAAAGAAAGCTACTCGAATTAATTGTAAGAGGGCTGTAACTGCATGTCTTAATGTGGGTGTTGAGGCACCAAAGGATGCTGGGAAGTTATCATTGGAAAAGACTAAGGAGGTGATTGAGTCAGAAGGGAAGTTTTTGGTTGGAACGTATGCAAGAGCTCCAGTTGTGCTTGAAAGGGGTGAAGGGTGTAAATTGTATGATGTTGAAGGCAAAGAATACTTAGATTTGAGTTCTGGGATTGCAGTTAATGCACTAGGGCATGGGGATGCAGACTGGTTGAAGGCTGTACTTGAGCAAGCCAAAATACTTACTCATGTCAGCAATGTGTACTATTCAGTCCCGCAGGTATGGGCATGCCAGGATTGATGTGCTTGTTTTTGAAACAAACTGTCTTTAGTTTCTTAGAAAGCATGGAACTAACATTAACTGTTATTGATTTCTTAAGTTGTCAAAAACTCAAAATTGACATTTGGTTTTCGGAGAAAAAATTTAAACCAAGAGATAATACTGCTACTCGTTATTTGTTTTGTTATTATAAAATTGGTAAACTTGAATGCTTCCTACTTGTGGAAGTGTCAGAAGTATTAATATCATTTATAGTGTATATACTTTTGTTTGTATACAGATTCTGGAAGTGATTCACTACACTCATAATGGCAAAGGTTAAGTCTAATAAAAGGAAGCGTTATCACTATATATATACATAGATGTTGTAGAAAATTCTATTCACATGCCATGAATAGTTTGGTTCATCTTTGTCTCCATGAAATTCATAGGAACCTCTCTAGTTGATAAAAAAATTACACAGCTTTAAACTTTGCGAAGGTATGAAAAGGGATGGACTGTGAATGGCTAGAAAGTTCCATATTTGAGTGGTTGAACTTATTTGTGAATGACAATCCTAAATAACTATCGTGGAAAGTAAATTTCTGGGGGTTGTTATTCAGTATAATGATGTACCATTTGTGAGTGGTCTGAAATTCAGTACATATACATCTTTGCTTACTTTAGAAGTGTGTGAAATTTTCACACAAGAATTCTGCATTTCTGTAAGACAAAGTTCTCTTACAATTATAGATATAAAATAATAAACCAAGTGAAGCATCATATAAACAGTTGTTCAGTCTGTTTAGAAGGGGAAAAACAGCATGTTTATAATTCTACCTGGCCCTCCATTAATTGCATACTTACATCCTTCTTTGGGGTTTGAGATTTAGGTTTTTTAATTTGTTTATTAAGCTGTTACTCTAATTTAGTTGAGTTTGAGTCTTGTGTTTTATGTTGGTATATTAATGTTTTGAACCCTTGACCAAATTCTATTTCATAATTACTTTGGCATTGGTGCAGGTAGAACTTGCAAAAAGATTAGTAGCTGGTTCCTTTGCTGACCGTGTATTTTTTGCTAACTCGGGAACTGAAGCAAATGAAGCAGCCATTAAATTTGCAAGGAAATATCAAAGACACACATGTGCTGATGGAAAAGAGCCAGCCACAGGGTTTATAGCTTTTAGCAATAGCTTTCATGGAAGAACCTTGGGTTCACTTGCTTTGACAAGCAAAGAGCAGTACAGAGCACCATTTGAACCTGTCATGCCTGGAGTGACTTTTCTAGAGTATGGAAATACCCAGACAGCTATTGACTTAATTCGCCAGGGTAAGATTGCTGGAGTTTTTGTGGAACCTATCCAAGGAGAAGGAGGAATATACAGTGCTACCAAAGAATTTCTGGAGTCTCTGCGAAATGCCTGTGATGAGAGTGGTGCTCTTCTTGTGTTTGATGAGGTATACGTCTTGTAAGTCTTCTTGCGTAGTAATAATTAAATGCATTTCTTGTTAGCCTAATTTTGGGGAACAGAAGCATGCTTATGCTGGTAAGGTGGATTCACAAAAATGGCCTTTTTTCAATTTAGTCTGATATTTTAGTTTAATTTACCCTTTTTGCTCCATTATATCACTTCTAGGGACATAATTACCTGTGTGTTTTTTCTTATTACATCTTTTAATTTTACTATTCAGGCGCTGAGCCTCTATAAGTTTGCTCCGTTAGCATTGTAAGCATCGGTGCAAAAGCTAATTGTGCCAACAGAATGAAATTAAATGATACAATAATGAGAGGAGAAAAAAGCACGGTACTAAAAATTGAAGTAAACTATAGGCACCACAAGAATGGTTCTCTTGTTAATTTTTGCTTGAGGAAATTATATGGTGCCATCGTGTATTTTGGTTATTCCATTTTTCTAATAGGCATTTTTTGTGTCTAGGTTCAATGTGGTTTGGGCAGGTCAGGGTATCTTTGGGCCCATGAAGCTTATGGTGTCTTTCCAGGTATCATGACACTTGCCAAACCTCTTGCTGGTGGTCTGCCTATTGGAGCAGTCCTGGTAACTGAGAAGGTTGCTTCTGCCATAAAATATGGTGATCATGGAAGCACCTTTGCTGGAGGTCCTCTTGTTTGTGCTGCTGCTCTTGCAGTTTTGGACAAAGTATCAAAAGCTGAGTTTCTGGCTGCTGTCTCTAAGAAAGGTTCCTTCTTCAAAGATCTTCTAAAACAAAAGTTGGGAGCAAATCGGCATGTGAGAGAAATTCGCGGTCTTGGTTTAATTATAGGAATTGATTTAGATGTTCCTGCCTCGCCTCTTGTCGATGCATGCCGAAATTCTGGTCTTCTAGTTTTAACAGCTGGTAAAGGAAATGTTGTAAGGCTTGTTCCTCCACTAAATATATCAGAACAAGAGCTTGAATTTGCGGCTGAAATTTTGCACCAAACTTTGCCTGTTCTCGATGAGACCAATCAAAACTAGATGTAACAGATACTGCCTTCAGATTGGCAGATTGGAATTGATCCTTTGATTTTATATATTTGTCGAATTGTCACATAGGTTGAGGCTTGTGTAAGAAAGTGGGAACTTTCTTGAATAAAGTTCATGCTTTGTATTCAACAATTTTAGAGATAGGCTACTTTTTTTTTATTAGTATCTATCCTTTACATGAACGATATCAATATATTAATATTTAGTATATTAGTATAATATATAAAAGTAGGATGGATTGATGCTGCTTTTACATTTTTATTTTTTCATTGGGTCACGTGCATAATTCTAATAATGTAAAGTACTTATTTTGGTAAGTAGTTTGATTATAACCCATAAGGTTGTGAGTTTAAATTTTGTTGCCAATGTGATGATTTTGTTGGTGGGTAATTTGTAAGTATTTCTGTAAGTGTTCTTTGAGTCGAGAGACATGTCATAGCCTTGACGAGCTGACGAGCTTCGGGGATGACATAAAGGTTTAAAGGACATTCTTTCTTGATTGAAAAGCCTTTTAGAATTGAAATACATAATTATTCCCATGAAGCTAGCTAGTGTCTTGACTAAAGATGCTCACCTTATGAGCAAAGACCTTCCGATTATGCATAATTCTCGTCTGTATTGTTTGGAATCACATGAGAGCTGATGACTTTTGCTCGATTCTTTTCGTTTGTAAGTTTGTCTTTGTTTTAGCTTTCTTTTTGTGAAAAAAACAATAAAAGAAAAGGCTTTCAGTATCTAGCCAAAGCCTCAGTGGTTTGGTTCTTTGCTTACCCTCTTTGTGTTGCAAGTCATGGCAGGTTCAATCCGTCCAGCAATTCGCTTTCCCACCAAGAGAGTTTTCTATTAATGCTCTAGGACAATACATCTATTATTGAGTAAAGTTTCTATTAATGCAATAGGACAATACGTTTATTTATGTACCTTTTCAGTGAGCAAATGGAACTTAAGGAGGGAGAAATTGGAGAAAAGTTGTGATACATCAAATATATTATGTAGAGACATGGATTCCTTTGAAGGAAACCATAAAGAACATGTTAGGGCATGTTTAGTTTCCACTTTCAAGGCTCCAAAAGCCCTCTTAAAAAGGTCAAAAGGCTGTTTTATTTTTAACTTCATTTGCAATGTTATGAACTTAAAAGTTACTTCTGACTTTTGAATGATTGTTGGTTGCTTTCTAATAGTAAAAATGGGTAATGCCACTTTTGATATCTAAACTTTTGCAGATTTTGGTTTTCCTCCTTAAACTTTAAAATCAGTGGTTTTTGTGCTTGAATTTTCATTTAATTTGTTGGTTAAACAAATTTAAACATTAATTCTTTAGTTAAATGCTAACAAAGTATGCTTAAATTGTAACTCTTTAGTGTAATAATTTTTATATTTTATATTTTAGTAAATTTTTATCTAGATTTAGTTATAGAACTACAATTTAGATTTGTTGAATCAATATTTTCCATTAAATAAATTAAAGTAATAAAAGCAGTTTAAAATTACACTTTCAAACTTAGAATATCAAACTAAAATTGATGCAGATATAAAATATCAAATGTTTATTTGCATCTGGTGAAATTTTAGATACCAAAAGTGGTATTACCCATTTTTTAGTAAAAGATCTAACATTTATTTAGGGTCGTTTTTTATATTTTACTAAAAAGATAAATAATTGTAACTAGTTTTATTAATTTATGTCAAAGTTGTTAATAGATTCTTATGATAAATGTTTTGGAGAGTATGATATAAAGCAAGGAGATAAAGAAATTTAATGTCCACTCATGTCTTTCTTATAAGGATATAATAACAATTTTATATAAAATATAATAAAAAGTTAAAGTAAACATTTTCTTCTTCAAACTTTGCATAAGATTTTATTTTGGTTCTTTAACTTTAAAAAGTGTGCTATTAATCCTTTTACCCTAATATCATTACCAAAAGAAATGCTGATATTGGGATTTTAAATATGAAACAAACCTTTTTAAATTTTAAGTTTAGTTTTCAAAATAACAATACAACCACAACAAACTTTTATCCCCCAACTGTTACATATACCGCATATCACCATTGTGTTATATTAACAAACATGTTTATTGATAAATTATTAATTGAAAGGTCTCGATCAATAACCTCACTAAGTGTTCACTTTAGTCTCCCTCTCCCTCTTTTTAAAGGACTCTATACTACTTGATTAGCCTCCCTCACTATTGCACTTAATGGCTTCCTTTGTACGTGTCCAAACAATATAAAATGATTTTCTACTATTTTCTCCTCAATAGATGCTACACTTAGTTTTTCTCATATAAGATCATTGTGAGTCTTATCTTTTCTTGCATGACTACAAAGTCCTCTCATTATCCTCATCTCTACTAACCCCCATTATGCCCATGTTTTCCCTTTAAAGCCCAACATTCACTACCATATAGTATTGTTATTCTTATAGTTGTGTGATGAAATTTACCTTTTACCTTTTCCAGTAATTTTTTTCATAAACAATCGGTAGCTTTCTACATTTAAACCACCCAACTTGAATCATATGATTAACATCACCATTAATTTTACCATCTTTTAATATAATCGATCCTAAACATCTAAATTTTTTCATATGAGGGATAATATGATATCATAATTCAACCTCTATATTACCTTGAACATGTCTATTATTAAAACTATAGTGCATATACTCTTTCTTGCTCCTACTTAGGAGAAAACCTTTTGACTATAGGGTCATTCTCTATAACTAAAGTTTAGAGTTAATCTTCTCTTTTAATTCAGTCAAAAGAATTATAACGTTTACAAAAATTATGCACTTAGGAATTTATTTTCAAAATAATAATGATTGTTACAAAAGAAAATCATCATTTGAGACTAAAACCATTATGGTTAAAGGACTGAAAACATACTTTTTCAAATAAAGGGATTAAAGTAAAACCTTTTGTACAGTTAAGGGACGAAATATGTACTTTAGCAATACCAAAATGGTTAAAGTTAGTTTCTTTAAGTAAAATATCAAAATTACTCTAAACATAAGTTATTAGCTAGATGAGTTTTATTTTTTTTAATTTTTAGACGAGTTTGATTTACTAGTCAGAAAATGTTATATTTATTTAGGAATACTGATTACAAAAGATTACTGCCTTTTTTAATCAAAATGAAATATTATGAAACTTAATGGATGTTCTTTTAAAATTCCTTTTTTTAATAAAATAATCAATTATATAGAAATAAAGCATACTACAGAGGTAAAGTAAAAAGAGAATGATACAGGAAATGAGAAGTTAACGTTACATTAGTTCTGTATAAAGAATAATTGGATGTTTGCGTTAAAAGTCTTTATATTAACATTATTGGGCCCTAAGTTGTCTTTCTTCCTTTATAACTTCAAAGATAAAGTTTTTTTACGTATTTTAGTCGACAAATTTTCAAAATGGAAGACACTATTATTTCTTGAATAATTATTGAATGTGGCAAAAAATGCACAAGGGGGTGAATTGTGCCAATTAAAAAATATAAGCAATGAGACACAAGGCTTTTACTAATTCAGCCCAACTCTTGGCCTACGTCCAGTTCTCCAACCTTTAGTTGGGTTCCACTAAAATCTTCAAGATTTAATTAGGTTCTTGATTGCCTTTACAAGTGATCCCTCATTAAGAACTCTCTCTTACAGATCACTCCCCCTTACAACTTTTAAGTTTACAACCCACTCTTAAGATCTCACTATCTTAAGAGTAATCCTCACTTAGAATGAGATTACAAAGACATTTTCACTCAATGAACATATTTTGATATCCATTGAAGTACAAATATAATGAATGAATATAACAGAGAGTAGGTGAGTATTGAATGCAGGAAGTATTGATTGCTTCAGAGTGTATTCAATGTATTCAATCAATGACCTCACAAACTTCTTCACTAATGGCTTTTATAGATGTCTATGAAATTCTGCCTATTGGCGAGTTTATAGCCGTTGTGTTTCTGATGTGGATGAGAGATGATGAATCTTTATGGAGTGTTAAGTTGATGATGTTCTTGTGTTGCATTAACTCCCTTGTACTAGGTTAGCTTCAGTTCTTCTCTCTTCATTATTTGCAAAAAGCAAATCTAGTTTCAAACGGCTCAATTCTTGAATTTGTGTGAGTAACGTTAACTTCCCAAAATAGGTCTGACATACTCTACATAAAAGGCTAAAAACATTGTACTTTGAAGCAAATCCATCGCCAGATCGATTATAAGGCTCTATTCGATCACTGCTTCTGTCCTCTGATCGATCACACATATATCAGGCTTAGATTAGGATTTGTATCACTTGAACATGAGATTAGAGTGCAGTTATAAAATGCCACGCCTGATCGATCATAGGGTACCCTGATCAATCATGCTTCATTGATCGAATAGCCTTAAATTATATTGGCATTGTTTCAATTAATCCTAGACTTTCATAATCGATCATAGGACATCACTCACATACGCTCTGATCGATTAAGCGACTATGATCAAACATGCTAAGATCATTCTAGAGGACTTTGAATTACAACTAAGACTTCTTGATCGATCACGGGGGGTCCTAATCGATCATGTCCTTTCACTCAATTATGCTAAAATTACTATGTTTGATTTTCAATTAAATTCAAGCTTCTCTAATCGATCACAGGGCATCCTAATCGATTAGGTGGCCATACTTATAACTTATATTCATTCTAACCTTATCTTGATCGATCATAACCTTAGATTCTTAATTGATTATCTCTCCCTGATTGATTAGGCAATGTCTTAGGATTTTTATCAGATTATTCTGAGTTCATTCCAGTTCTAAGTCCAATCTTTCTTTATGCCTAAGTTATGTTTAGTAATAATCAAAACCCATTATTCTTACATTCTCACCCTTTTTGATGATGACAAAACATAAGTTATAATCTATGATTAACATAAGGCAAAAATAGACAAGTAATAATATGATAAACGTAGAAACTTGTTGATAAGCATTGTAAGTCATACATTCCAACTGAAGATATTATAAACATAATAAAACACATAAGAAGTATATCAAAAACATCTACACAAACAATTAAGAAGACATACAATATGAATGATGCAGATACAAAATGGTAGATGAAAGTTGTAGTGATCCTGAAACAAAAGATATTGTGAGTTGGTGGCTAAGCACAAAGGTGTTGCTATATATTGATGGGTTTTCAATTCCTTTCTTGGTGTGTCATATAGAAAAATTTTAATAGTTAACACCAATAGTTACAATTATGCTGCCGTTAAGTGAAATAAATTATAAAGGAAAATTACACCATCACTCGCTCACTCAGATTTTTCCCCATCATTTAAAATGGAAGAAGGGAGAAAGTTCAAAAACCTTTGTTTGTGAAGAAATTGTGCACTGCCATTCATCCTCTTGATTTTATTGTCACTTCACTCTTCCTCTTTTGCTCCAAAAGTCTGTGCTTTCTCTGAGGTTCTGTTTCAAGATACTATCGGTGCTATGGATATTAAACTTTCTTGTTCTGTTCCTTCCCCTGTTTTGCTTGCCATCATGGCTGTACGGATAGCTATGTGTGAGCACCATCCTCTTCCTTGTATATCATTTATGTAGGGTATGTTCAACTATCTCCTTCCTCTGTTTCACAACATTACTCTGATTTTTTATTATGTGAAGAATTCTTCCTTTTCCTCTACATTTTGTTATGTGTGATCCAGTTATTAGGAAGTTTTTCCCCTGCTATTTGGGCCTGATTTGAGCTTGTATCAGTGTTCAATGATCGGATAGAATTGAAGTTATAGTTAGAGTTTTTAGGATTGGTTGCTGTGATTGAAGGAAAAAAAACTATTTAGGCATGATAGTTTGAATGCACATGAAGTATTTGATAAATTGTTTGAGTAAGAAAATCTTGTGGAATTGGGAATGAAAATAGTTGGTGCTAGCATTGAAAAAAATCTGTAAAGTAAGAGCTATTTACCCTCTTACACTGAAGCTTGATGAAGCATATTTATTTTTGGGTGCATAGTGATTTTATAAGATGAGGTTTAGGAAAATTTTGGCCAAGAGAATTGGAGATTCATTTTAGTTGGATGAACTTATTTGAACATTGATGAGTACAATTATTTGTTAGAAGGTTTGAGTGGAAATTGTAATTCCAATGAGTAGTTAGTGGTGGAGTTCATGAATTATTTATTTTCATGTTACATAACCAAAGTGAAGTTGTTGGGTTAAAGAGCAACTTTACCAACAGACTATTGTCCAAGTTACAGATGGCACAATTGACAATTGAAAGGGTTAGAAATACCAATGGACCTTTTAACCTGAGGCAGATTGGCTAACGCCGTTAAAATTACCAAACGCCGTTCACGATTTTAAATGGGGCCTACAATTTTTCGGGTTAAAGAGCAGTTTTACCAATAGACTATTGTTTAGGTTGCAGATGGCACAATTAACAATTAAAAGGGTCAGTATCACCAATGGACCTTTAAACTAGGGGCAAATTGGCCAATACTGTTTTATTTATGCAACCTGCCATTAGTTGTGTGACACATGACATAATGATGTCCACCCTGCATCTTAGTGAATTCCACATGGCAAACCTAATTTCACCCTTACCCATCCTCACATACCTTTACCCTCGACAACAAAGCCTTCGCCATGACCATAGACGAAAGAACAGCCGAGGACGGCGGACACCCTCACGCTCACCCCACCCTCACATGCCTTTACACCCACCCTCACATACCTTCACTCTCGCCATAGCCACGGAAGAGGAACACTCGAGGGTGTTCAATGAACACTGGCCAGGATGTTCAATTAGTTTGGCCCTTCAGTATGTGAGGATGGGTGAGGGTGAGTGTAAAGGCATGTGAGGGTGGGTGATGTTGAGAGTGTCCACTGTCCGTTGCTATCTGACATCCTTGGGTGTTCTTTCATCCATGGTTATGGTGAGGGCTTTGTTGTCGAGGGTCAAGGTATGTGAGGATGAAATTAGGTCTGCCATGTGGAAATCACCAAGCTGCCAAGTGGACATCATTACGTCATGTGTCACACAACTAATGGTGGGTTACATAAATAAAACGATATTGGTCAATCCACACTTGGTTAAAAAGTCCATTAGTGATACCGACCCTTTTAATTGTTAATTATGCCATCTGCAACCTAAACAATAGTCTATTGGTAAAATTGCTCTTTAACTCTAAAAATTGTGAGCCCCATTTAAAATTGTGATGGACGTTTGGTATTTTTAACGGTGTTGGCCAATCTGCCCCAGGTTAAAAGGTCTATTGGTATTTCGGACCCTTTCAATTGTCAATCATGCCATCTGCAATATGGGCAACAGTCTGTTGGCCCTGAAGTTGTTTCTTTATAAGTACTAGGGATAATAGAAAAAGAATAAAATGGAATTTAGCTGCACATACGTGAAAACAATTAGGAATAACATTTATTCAAGTGAGTTAATATGAGCTTTATAAATTTAAAAGAATAAATTGTAACCCATTTTCTTATATTAGGATGTTTCTAGCAAAGAGGCTTGTTATTAAGGATATTTCAGAGTAAGTTATAAGTACATTTCAGGTATGTGAATAGCGTCCCAATTAGTTTATATAAATTTTTCCTTTATTAGATTATCGATATCTATATTTAAATCATTCACATGTTTTTATTATGATTCTATTACTTTAGGTTATTTCTATGAAAGCAAGTGTTTGATGTTACTTGGAAAAAGACCTTGAAATTTGTTGGTTGAAGCTAGAAGCTTGTTTGACTTTGTCTAATGTTTCTATCATTTTTAAGTCTCAATTACATATGAAAGTTGTGATGTTGTTCATTTCGAAATAGTATACACGAGCATCGAATAAATCTCTTGAGATATTTTTGGAAATTTTCATGATAGGGTCTTCTGTTAAAAATATCATGTAGAGATTTAGTTATTAGGTGATCATTTCTCTTGTTGAAAATAAATTGAACCTATGCATGCTTGAAAAGGCTTTTGAGAAGACTAAATAAAGAATGCTAGTTACTAACAATAGTACTATTAGTCCTTGGCGCGCCATGGTAAACTCGAGCTCGCTTGACATTTGTGGGCAGAATGCTCACGCTTGATAATCGTGAGATACATTCTCACACTTGTTATTCGTGGGTCTTGTACCTGTGCTTGTTTCGTGGCCTCGTGTTGCTCTTGCTTGGTTCGTAGCCTTGAGCTGTGCTTGGTTAGTTACCCTTGTAGACTTTGTGTCCATGCTTGTTGTTGTTCTATTGAAGTCCTCTAAATAGAAGATATTTGATATTTATTATTGTAGTAGTTGTTTTGTTTTATGCTCAGCTTTACTAAACCATTGATCTTTCATATAGTTTCATTTATATTTATGATTGGTCACTACAAGAAATGAATTTTATAGTGCTATTTTATTATTCAAAGTAAAGTATATTTAATTTATTTCCTTCACTATTCATAAATTTTTATAATTGGGACGTTATTCACGGGAAGATATGTTTTTTTTACCCACAGATAATGTAGCTGACATTATATCTTCTCCTGCTAATCAATGAGGAATTCTACTAGTGAGTTGAAGTTAAGGTGTCAATTGAAGAATGCCTATTTAGTGTAATGTAGATTATTTGAATTTATTTATGTGATTTAGGGGCTCCACGTACACCATAGTTAGGATCCTTGCCCCATTATTGTTTTGTAAATCTATAGGTATGGAGCAGAGCTCCTTTGTGGATAAACTGAGTTAATGTTAATACACTAGAGTTTTGGAAAGGTTTTATTTACTAGGCATACTTTGCCAAAATTTATTGAGGGCATTTATAGTTCAGTTATATTTATTTACTTTTCAGAACGCATTTTAAATATTTGTAAGTGGAAATGCGAGAAAATATTTATATTTATGGCTTGAGGGATGTGCGTAGTCTCACATTCTGGGCCAGTCATATCTCAATTTTCGGGGTGTGACATAAGTGAGGAGGCTTTTTCTGGTTTAATCTGAGTCAGAATCACTCGAGCGCTTCCTATACTTTGACTTTAGATCATAATTTCCAGACTCAGAACTATATCCTCCAGAATCAGTTGATGCCACTTCTCCTCGAATTTCTGGTTCAGGCTCAGATTCCTTCTTTCTAGCTGGATTCTTGTAAGTCACATACCTCTGGACTCCCCAACATGGAATCACAGCCTTAGGCAGAGTTGCTTGTTCATCTTTAGCCTTAGCCTCAGCCTCTCTAGCTTCTCCTTCTTGTTGGCTCTTGTTCACTCTTTCAACAAACTCTTCCACTTGTCGATGAATATGAGGCCAAGTGTCTACTGATACTGGCTGTGGCTCCTGGTATACTACCATAGCCATGCTTAGATCCTCCTTTTGTTCTTCTAGCACACACTTTCATCTGCAGAGGAATGTTGGAGGGTTGAGGCTCTTCATGAGACACATCTTCCATCAGGACTTGCTCTTCCATGCTCAATTTGATTCATTCTGCCAGATCATGAATCTCTGGAAGGATTTGGCTCAATGTGGCGTCAGGAGAAGCCTCTTTAGGAACTTGAGTGACTTGAGGCTAGGATACAGATAGGGCTTGCACATCTTCTTCAGAAATATCTGTAACAGGTTTCTGAATCATCTAAGAAGCAATAGATGAGAAGATGGCAGCAGCTTCAACGGCTTTAATTTCTCTTAGACAATACTACTCCCCTCTTTTTGTCATCATCAAAAAGGACATATGGAAGGATAAAAGAGGAGGTGACTTTTGCTTTACCCTTTCTGGCATAGGTGAGGAAAGGGTCTGGCCTAGGAGTGTATTGGATGGTAGAGGGATGTTGTGGAGTAGTTTGGTAGGCTTGTGTGGGTGTTGGTTCTTGGTGAGAGATAGCAGTTTCTGGGGATGATGGTTTGGAAGTTGGAGGAATAGTTTTGTCTGGAGTGGGAGATTTGTGAGGGGAAGACAAGTCTATGGGGTCTTGGTTGATATTAGATGGTTCTGTATTGTCTGTAGGATATGTTGGAGAGGGGACTAAGGGAGAAGAGTGTTTGTAGAAAGGGAAGTGTATTGGGGAAACTCTTTGAGCTTTGTGTCCAGGGAAGGTTTCTAATGGTGAACCAGGAAGAGCAATGTCAAATTTTGCTCTAAAGATTTCCTCAAGTCCAGCAAGTCTGTTGTTGATGAACTTGTTCATGTCAACCGCCTGATCATAACCAGTATAGAGGTCTTTGACATGTTGATAGAGCCTTGGCATCATCTCAATATCAATGGTCTTAGAAATGGATTTGACCATATGAGCCCTTTGCAGCATGTAACTCTCCTCAATTTTTGCTCATGAGCTCAGGTATTAAAGAAGCCTTTAACTTCTCTGAGACCCTTTTTGTGACTTCTCCAATTAGTTCTTCAGATAATGCAGCTTTGGCAGAAGTAAACAGGGATGGTTGAGAAGTTTGAGGAGTAGAGGAGTAAGCCTCATCATGTCCTCCCTGAGATTGATCTTCCTCCTTAGGGACCCCTTCTTGATCTTGAGGTTGAGCACTCCCTGGTACAAATTTTTGAAGCTTCATCCTTTTGGAAGTGTAAATGTCACATCTGGGAGTCTCAATGTTCTTGTACCCCTCTAAATACCAAATCAGATTGCTGGCAAGAATGTAGGAAATCAATTGAGGAAATGGAAGAGAAGTCTTAGCAGATTTAGACCTCTTGAACCTGAGAAGCTCTTCACAAATTAGTTGGCCAGGATTGATGGGGACCTTGTTGATTCATTGGTAACACAAGATTGTTTATCTCTAAAATCTGAGTGAAGTTGCCTGCTTTGCTCACCATGCACCTTAAATAGGCATAGTGAATTATTCTGTTGACTAAAGGCATTTAACAGGTCGAAGGTTTCCATTAATTGGATCCTCTGGTTGGTAAGTATGCATAAGTTCATCTTCTAAGTATTTCCCCCTTTCTTGCCAGACATTATACTCAACAACTCAGGTTTGTCCATATCTAGCCATTCATTCAGATCTTTCTAGTCAAAGGAGAACTCCTTCCCTCGAACCTTGGATGACACGGTGATCCATGTAATCTTGCCATCAAATTCTATAGTAGCAATTGTCATGTTCGAATAGAAGGCTTTGACAACCCTCTCATTGTAGTGATTTTTTATGCCAATCTACTTCTTGTAGGGCCTCAACCATTCTGACACATTGTAGCCATTTTTCTCCAAGTGGTTAATGTCCACATATGCACATATTTGTATGATGGATTTCTTATCAGTGAATTCTGAATCATTTTCAATTGGACCTTTCTCAAAATGTGGATCCACTGGAACTTCTGCATCTTCAGATATTAAATCCCTCACTTTCACAGTACTAGTACTCTTGCCTTTAGATTGGGAGGCTTGGGCTCGAGTTTCTAGCATTGTTGAGGATGATGGTTGAAAAGTAGAAGGTTGTGAAGATTGTCTGTAGGTAAGTACAGGATCGTTGGTGGGAAGAGGCACTGTATCTTCAGCAACTTTAGGCTTGAAGTGTTTGGGAATGTTCATTTTGGGTGCCATTGTTGTTTTTATTTCAAATATCAGAGGTCGAGACTTGACGTTTTGAAAATGAGAGCGGTTGCAGAAGGATTTGATAAAGGGAGATTATGGTTCTTGGCGTTTGGGAGCGAAAGAGTAGGAGGGAATGAATGAGAGTGAATGAGAAATGATGCAACTATTACAAATGTCAAATATATATGAAAGAGTAATTGTGAAACCCTAAACCTTGAAAATGACCGTTGTAAAAGTTACTGTTGCGAGCCTGATCGATCACAAGTGCTCTGTGATCGATCACAACGACTGGTTCTTACTCGAATAGGCACATGTGATCGATTAAGGATTGTTGTGATCGATTGGCTCCCACGCTGGGTATTTGATACCTGATCAAATACCCCTTCCTTGTGATCGATCAAGGGACCTTGATCGATTGCTCCATTCCCTAATCGATTGGTCTATCTCCTTCTCACTCCTTTCCTTAGCCCATGATCAAATCCTAATCGAGCATAAGGCATGTTCTATGATCGATCATGGTTTCCTGATCGATTGGTCTGTGGAAAATATCTTTTGACACAGAACCTGCAAAGTGTTGATTTGGCACTCCGATGCCTAAGTTAGTACTTTATCATCAAAAATAGCTTTTAAATTGAATGAGCAACTAAGAGAATAGAGTAAGAGAAGGTTTGATACATATTTACAATTCATTGGGGTTTACCATCACCAATTCTCTTATGATGAATGTGAATTGCATTGGGGTTTACCATCCCCAATTCTCTTATGATGAATGTGAATTGCTCAGCATCAATGGGCTTGGTGAAAATGTCTGCAAGTTGTACCACCTTCATATCCTTCTTCTAGACATGATCTCTGATGAAGTGGTGCCTTACATCAATATGCTTGGTTCTGGTATGATGAACTGGATTCTTGGCCAAGCTTATTATACTTGTGTCGTCACAGAGGATAGGCATTTTTGGGAATTCCAATCCTAGGTCCCTTATTTGACTCTTCAACCATAACACTTGAGTACAGAAACTTGCGGCAGCTATATACTCAGCCTCAGTTGATGACAGTGATACACAATTTTGCTTCTTGCTAGCCCATGTCACCAAGCATCCTCTAAAGAACTCACATTAACCATTGGTACTGTTTCTATCCATCTTGAATCCAGTATGATCTAAATCTGAATATGCTAGAAGATATTCTTGAGTTCCTTTAGGATACCATAACCTAAGCTCTTGAGTTCAAGCCAGGTATTTTAGAATTCTCTTCACATTGGTTAGATGTGATTCCTTAGGATTGGCTTGATATCTTGCACACATCCCAACACTAAACTGGATATCTAGTCTACTTGCTATCAGATATAGCAGAGATCCAATCACACCTCTATAGTGAGATTGGCTAACTTCTTTCCCATTACACCTACACCCAAGTTCGCAAATGTGCTCATTAGACTATCCTCAGCTTTTGACATGTCTATTCCAAACTTATTGAGGATCTTCTTGCAATATTTTCTCTGAGATATGAAAATGCCATCTATTCTTTGCTTGATCTGGAGGCTTAGGAAGAAATTTAATTCTCCCATCATTGACATATCTAACTCCCCCTGCATCATCTTAGCAAACTCTCCACAAAGTTTTTCATTAGTAGCAACAAAAATAATATCATCCATATAGATTTGAACAATAAGCATATGGTTATCTTTGTGCATAATAAACAATGTTGCGTTTATTTTACCTCTCACAAATCTAATAGAAAACTACTAAGCCTCTCATAACAAGCTCTAGGTGCTTGTTTTAGGCCATATAGAGCTTTATTGAGTTTATAAACATGATCTGGCTTAGACTTTTCTTCAAAACCAGGAGGTTGTTCAACATACACCTCTTCCATGATATATCCATTAAGAAAAACACTCCTTACATCCATCTGGTATAGTTTGAAATTCTTAATGGACGCAAAGGCTGAGAGGATTCTTATTGCTTCAAGCCTTGCGACTGGAGCAAAAATTTCCTCATAGTCTATGCCTTCTTCTTGGTTATATCCTTTAGCCACAAGCCTTGCCTTGTTTCTAACCACTGTTCCAGATTCATCAAGTTTGTTTTTGACAACCCATTTGGTTCAAATAATAGGATAATTTGAAGGTCTAAAAACCAAGTCCCAAACTTGATTTCTTTCAAATTGATTGAGCTCTTCTTGCATTGCCAGTATCCAGTCACAGTCTGCTAGTGCTTGTCCAATGAAAGTAGGCTCAACTTCATAAATGAATGCAAACAAGTGCATTTCATTTTGAATCTGACCTCTGGTCATAACACCACCACCAAATTCAAATTTAACACATTTGTGGAAACAATAGTCAAAATCTGGGCAAAGGAGATTGAAGAGTATGATTGAGACTATGCAGAGTTTTATGTAGGTAAATTCGAATTTAGGCAATCAAATTTGAAATTTGGGCAATTAATTTCGAGTTTGAGTGACCAATTTGGCCACTCACTTTGGTGAAAACAAAGGCCAAAATCGATTTTGGCACACTAAAAAGGATTTTAGAACAAAGATCATGGACCTGAATGTGAAATTGAAACAAATATTTGAAAATCCTATCTTTAATCAATTAAGATAAACTGGATACCCTATTTTTATTGAAGGAACACAATTTAAAAGATAAACTAGATTTGATTTTATATCCTAACAAAACATAATATTCATATTATTATATATTTAATCATTTATTTACAATTTTAGTTTTTCAAAATTGTTTTAATATATATGACCAATTTTTGGAAATTTATAATAATTTTTAATTTTTATTAATTTATATATATATTATTATATATTAAAAATAATTATAATGTATTAATTATTGAATTTAAATATAAAATTTATTAATAAAAAATATTTGGGGCAATATGGTCATTTGTGCATATTTCTTACTTTCCTTGCCATCATTTTCAATCAACCAAACAAAAAATTTTCCATTCTATTCCTTTCCATTTCTGCGTGAACCAAGCGTGCTAACCTTTCATTCTATTCCATTCAATTCCATTCCATCATAATATTTTCTGTAAACCAAATGAACCCTAAGTTAAAAGCTTTTATAACTATAATAGACTTTTGAAAATTTGACTAGATATTTTTCTATCATAATTATGCTTCCAGGAATTTGTTAAATATTTTTCTAACTATGATAGCATTTTGTATATTTAGCAACCCTTTTTTCCTATCATAATTAGCATATCTTGGGTTTTTGAAGTTAATTGGGGTTTAAGCTTGGTTTTCAAATGATTACAATGTGGATTTTATATTACACACTTTTTTTACAAAGGTGTCAAAGTTTAAAACAACTTACCTCTGTCATTTTTTTACCTGGCAACCATAGTAAAAGCCACGAAGCTACAATGTTCATTTGAAAGTTTTCTTCATCCAATTGAGCCTTCGATTCTATCTCTTTACTTATGGAGCAATACTCTTTGATATGAAAAACATTGCTTATGAAATATCAATTGCTAGATGCGTCCAATGGACAAATCACTTGAATATCAGCTATAACATAATGGAGCATCGTCACTTTGTTCACTATAATGAATTGAAATTCTACATGTTTCTTTGTGGTTGGGGAAGGAATGGCCAAACTAGTCTTAGGATCATTACATGTGATGTATACTTTTAATTGTTTTTTAATGCAATTGTGAATGTTTCCATGCCTGTGACTTTTGATCACATTCGTCTAGCCACTATTAGTTGGTATAGTGAAATATATGCTTGGTTTCGCTGGATTTATGGTTTTGTGCATATGCTTGGGCTTTCTTATTTACGTTGGGAAGCATGGAATAGAAATGACTACAATATTGCCTTCCAATCCATACTTTTTGGCATCATCTAAGAGATATTTCATTTGACCTTCGTATCTCTTATCCTCGTGATGTTCAGGGTAGTCTTCTGATTCATAACTATTTCTTTTCTACATACATGTGTGTTTAGGCATTCTCACATGAATCTACTAGTCCTCTTTCAACTCTCAGCTTATTTCCTTTAAACCTCAATGCCACTCCATTTGGACAATCAATTAATGGTCATGTCATATCTGTTGCTCCTTATCGTCACTCACGCTCATAGTTTGAGTTGCTTTGTTCTCAGTAGCTGTAATGTAACTCATTCTTTTGGTTAGCTACATACTATCTCTGTTGTTCTTATTTTATTTTTGTTTCTTTTGGTTAGCTACATACTATCTCTGTTGTTCTCATTTTATTTTTGTTTTTTAGGCTATGTGTTTTCAGCCAACTGTTAAGCATACCTCTAGTTCTTCTTCATGATTGGCAATGGTTTTCGGTTTCATATATCAGAGGTCAAGCAATGATCTCTCCTTGTTTTAGCTTAATTCTTTACTAAGGAACTTCTTGGAGGCATGTTCTCATGTAGAATTAAAGTTAGCAATGATTTCACTCTTTTCACTTTTGAAGAACATGGATGAGCATTGGGCTTTCTTATCATCAGACTTATGCGCCACTTTCTGCAACAATATTGGACTTAGGTGCTTGGTTACTTATCTGCCACTTTTGAGCCCAATGTTGTTTTTATGTTGTAGTTTATGCTTTATTGTTGTAGTATGTCTTATTTACAGTTTTATTTCTTGTAGTTTTTTGTCTTATTTATTGCACTGTTTCAGTTATGTGAATGCAGTTGGCTTTATATAATAGAAAAAAAAGGTAAAATCGCATTATATCCATATCAATTGAAAAAATTCAAATGTTGACCTCCACTCGGTCCATGTAGCTTCTTATCAGGTGCCACTATTTCAGTCTCTCATTTGCATAATGCCATGTCAAACCATGGTTCAAAACCCCGGTCTCAGCTGGTTGATCTAAAAACCTAGCTATCAAGGGGAGAGAGCAGTCCAAATTGGCTATCACTAGCTGGAGGAATCAACCAGGGAATATTCGGGTTGATTCGGTCGGTTTGTGGCGACCCGGCGGGTGGCATAGTTCTTACAGGTTTTAAAAAAACTCCTTGTGCCTGAAATAGCGCCATTTGGCGCAAGAAAATTTGTTAAAAAATTTCCACTGATTGAAGGGCAAAATCGATCTCATCGGGCTATCATTTTTCTTTCAAAGTTCTTGGCTTCTTGCCCTAAATGAGGGGCGATGCGACAAGAAGAGTTTCAGTGAGAAGGGTGCTGGCAAGAAGGGGGAGGGTCAACAGCTGCTTGCGATTCGATGGTGAGAAGTTAGAAAGTATATAACAGTGAAGAAGGAAAAAGAGAGAATATGCAGATGCAAACCTATTTTGGCATTTCTAATTTCTGGAATTTCAGCCCCGATTAATAAAGGGCCAGAGAAACTTTCTAGTTATGAATCGGGAATAAAACCAATAGGCGATGCTTGGTTATGCACAAGCTCCGTTTTCTCATCGGCTTCTTATGCTTCAAAGAACACAAATTAAGGTTCTACTCATCCAAGTTCAATTCGTCTCTTTATTCTCAAATTTTGGCATTTTCTATTCTTGTTTCTATCTTGGAAAATTTGTGTTGAGAACTAGTTCCTTTTTATTGTTAGCCTATTTTTTTCCATTGATTGATCATTGAGCGAGAGAGTCCATGAAGAAATCGCAGAAACCCAAAAAAAAGATTCATTTTCCCATCTCCTAATATTTTTTCTCCGAATGTCTCATCTCCATTGAATTTTAATGATCTCAATGATCTTGATAGTATTAATTGAAAGATTGCAAGGAACACTAGTTATATTTGTCATTAGATAATGAACTATTGGTTCTAAGCCATCTCTGGCGATGAATCAACAATTCGAAATGATTTTATTGCGTATTCTTGATAAACCAGCCCTTAGACATAGATGTAAAAGGATCTGTTTGGGAAGTAAGAAGCCCCCTTGACATCTCTTCATCTGCAAAGAATTCTCGATGGGACAACACAGAGACAAAAGACTGATCTTTGAATAGGAAATAGAGTGGATCCCTAGGGTCCCAAATGAATTGGCTTATTTGATAAAAGCCTTGTTCTTTGGAAGATCTAGCTCGTGTCTGATACTGCATGGTTTCACTCTGCAAGAACTCCGAGTCTGGCTTTTATGGAAGCTTTAACAATTTATGGGCTGGTTGTAGCATTAGCGCTTTTATTTGCGAATCCTTTTGTTTAATCCTAAAAATACAAATCCATTTTTTTTTGTGAACTTGCTTTGTTGCTCTTGCTTTTTGGAATCCTATTAAGATTTTACTTCTACAATTATTTATTCGTTCGGATTCAGACAAGAACCCATGGGAAGGGAAAATGGCCCTATTACAATAAGCATATAAATCCAATCACTAGGATTATTAACTAATAATAATAAAGAGTGAGTGTATATTAAAAAAACGAATCTTTTTTCTTGAGAACCCTGAGTATTGTTTCAGTATATAGGATATGTCACTATATGTGCTAGAACTCTTTTCTATTTCAATTTTATTATTATAGAATTGAAATAATCTTGAAATAAAAAAATACAAATAAACAATTTATTTCATTTTTTTAGTAGTTTACATCGAAAAACGAAATAGTTGTTCTCTCCTATAAATCTGAAGAACCCTTTTCGTAAAATCTCGTCTACTTAAATACTAATAAGTTTCTATTCCAACACGAAATGAAAGGAAAGGGCAATATACAGAATGGGTAACAAGAGTTGTGGTATTTATATTTAATTTAGCTTAACCCAGGATCCAAATCTACGAGATAGAAAAGAATATACCAATGCTAAAGATCCATTGGATTAATTGTGCATCCAACTTAACAATAGAAACTTTTAAGTTGTTTCGTCTCATTCCTAACAGGGATCTCTTTTTCATTTTTTCGTTTCACATTTCTCATCAAACGGATAGGGTAATTTCCATTTCTTCAACTAATACTAATGCTGATTGATGAAAAAAAAGCATATGTGGATTAGCACAATTATTAGTAGCGTCATATTCAATTCAGGATTCTAAGAGAAAGAGATAACGTACTACTAGACCTCGCTTTTTTTATTACTCCCGATTTGTGTAATGAAATAGAGTACTATAGAATATGTTTACAGCGAACACACACACACAACACAAATGAAATTTGCACAATACAAAAAAAGGAGTTCTTTTGATTTTCATAGAACACTTTGGGATTCAAAGTTTATCCCTTTCTGGCTCCGACATACCAAGTTGAAGATAAGGATTAATAGAATATATTTCAATCTATTTATTAAGTATATTATGTTTCTCAACAATCAATTATATGTTTATTAATGATCAATTTCTTTATCTTATTAATATTTTTATCTTAATTAGTATAGTAAGATTTTTATTTTTTTCATTTTTGAATTCAAATTTGATTATTTTAATTAATTTAGAAGTTTATAGTTAAAAAGTTTAATTAATTAATTTAATTAATATTTAATTATTAATTAATTATTTAATTTATTAATATTTAATATTTAATATTAAATTCTTATATTAATTATTAATTATTATTTTATTTTTTAAAATTCAAAAAAAAATATAAATTTTTATTAAAAATGAATAGGAATATTTTATTTTATATTTAAATAATTATATTAATATTTAAATAATTATAAAATTCTAAAATAATTAACTAATTAATTTTTAATTTAATATAAAATTCAAAATCTAAATATAGTATATAGTTAAAATATATATGAAATATATAGTAAAGTAAGAATATGAATCTAAAATTCTATTTTTTTTAATAATACCGAGCCGGCTTCTTCTCCTACCACGTATTGAATAGAACATGCTGAGCCAAATCTTCTTCATGCAAAACCTGCTTTATTTTAGATCGGTAAAATCATACGGTTCTTGTGGTTCTAGAGGATCCAGCTACAGGAGAACCGGGAACAAAGAGCTTTCCCCCCTTTCCGCCCGACTCTTTGGTCTTAAGAATGCTAGTTTTAAGAATGAGTGATTGCTTTTCTCTGACCCTTATTGTCCAACCTGAGAGCGGACATCTAATGCGTTTCGCTTATTGAACAGGGTTCTATGGTCGATCCGCGACCCCTGGATGCCGAAGGCGTCCTTGGGGTGATCTCGTAGTTCCTACGGGGTGGAGACGATGGGGTCGGTCCATGGATTTTCTTTCCTTTTGCAGCATTTTCCTCAAAGGGTTGAAGGGAGATCGTCCATCAAGCTGTTCGCAAGGGCCAACTTGATCCTCTTCCCCAGGGATCCCAGATGAGGAAACCCTAGGGGAGCCACCGACTCCAACTACCGTCCATGTACAATCCATACTAGATCTGACCAACTACCCATCCTAGCTCCTCTACTTTCTTGACAGCCCATCTTTGTCTCAATAGAGTCTTTTAGTGGCATGTTTTGGTCCTCTTCACCATTGCTGATGGAAAAGAGCCAGCCACAAGGTTTATAGCTTTTAGCAATTGCTTTCATGGAAGAACCTTGGGTTCACTTACTTTGACAAGCAAAGAACAATACAGAGCACCATTTGAACCTGTCATGCCTAGAGTGACTTTTCTATAGTATGGAAATGCCCAATCAGGTGTTGACTTAATTCGTCAGGGTAAGATTGCTGGAGTTTTTGTGGAACCTACCCAAGGAGAATGTGGAATATACAGTGCTACCAAAGAATTTCTTAAGTCTCTGAGAAATGCCTGTGATGAGAGTGGTGCTCTTCTTGTGTTTGATGAGGTATAAGTCTTGTAAGTCTTCTTGCTAGAAGTAATTAAATGCATTTCTTGTTAGCCTAATTTTGGGGAAGAGAAGCATGCTTATGCTAGTAAGGTGGATTCACAAAAATGGCCTTTTCCTCAACATATATATATATATATATATATATATATTAGTTTAATTTTGGGGAACGGAAGCATGCTTATGCTGGTAAGTCTGATATTTTAGTTTAATTTACCCTTATGGGACATAATTACTTGAATGCCCCCATCCCCATCACACACACACATATATATATAGAGAGAGAGAGAGAGAGTGAAGGAAGACTGCTACTCTTAACAGCCAAGTTGCATAGAGTTTTGTATATAACTTGTTTATACAATGCCATCTTTTTATTTTATTTTATTTTGTGAAAATCATTCTTGGGGTACTTGTAGATATCTTCAATTTTAAATTTGGTACCTGTGTGTTTTTTCTTATTAAATCTTGTAATTTTATTATTCAGGGCTCTCAGCATTGTAAGCACGACAATAATGGTTCTCTTTATTTTTTGCTTGAGCAAATTATATGGTGCCATCATATATCTTGGCTATTCCATTTTTCTAAGGGGCATTTTTTGTGTCTGGGTTCAATGTGGTTTAGGCCGGTCAGGGTATCTTTGGGCCCATGAAGCTTATGGTGTCTTTCCAGATATCATGACACATGCCAAACCTCTTGCTGGTGGTCTGCCTATTGGAGTAGTCCTGGTAACTGAGAAGGTTGCTTCTGCCATAAAATATGGTGATCATGGAAGCACCTTTGTTGGAGGTCCTCTTGTTTGTGTTGCTGCTCTTGCAGTTTTGGACAAAGTATCAAAAGCTCATTTCCTGGCTGCTGTCTCTAAGAAAGGTTCCTTCTTCAAATATCTTCTAAAACAAAAGTTAGGAGCAAATCGGCACGTGAGAGAAATTCGAGGTCTTGGGTTAATTATAGGAATTGATTTAGATGTTCCTGCCTCGCCTCTTGTCGATGCATGCCAAAATTCTGGTCTTCTAGTTTTAACAGCTGGTAAAGGGAATGTTGTCAGGCTTGTTCCTCCACTAAATATATCAAAACAAGAACTTGAATTTGCGACTGAAATTTTGCACCAAACTTTGCCTGTTTTCGATGAGACTAATCAAAACTAAAGGTAACAGATATTGCCTTCGGATTGGCAGATTGGAATTGGTCCTTTGATTTTATATATTTGTTGAATTGTTACATAGGTTAACTCTTGTATGAGAAAGCGGGAACTTTCTTGAATAAAGTTATGCTTTGTATGAGAATGGCAAAAACGCACAAGAGGGGGGTGAATTGTGCTTTTAAAAATTAAAGAAAACTTTCTAACACAAAACAATCTTTTATACTGGTTCGGCCAACACAATGCCTACGTCCAGTTCTCCAACTCCTCGTTGGGTTCCACTATACCACAGGTTTTACAAAAACGGTTCACCTGTCAACCTTTACAACAGAGCTTTAGACTTCCATCTAAACGCTCCACCTTACAACTTGTAAGGACACAACCCTGTCCTAAAGCCCCAAGCTTTAGAACAACCTCAAACAGTAGAGGATTTCAATTAATGAGTTCACTCAATGAACAGATTTTGATAAACACTTAAGTACAAATAATCTCACTAAGAGTAATAAATACTTTGAGCTTTTGTGAGCAAAGAGTAGATAGGAATATTGAATGCTAGTTTGTCTCTGTGTGTTTGTGAGTGAGTCAGTTAGTGAGTAACCTTTCATAAATGATCAAGTCTTGATATTTATAACTCTTCACAGCTTGCCCTTTTCTTTCAGCTTCAAGAGGCCGTTTGAAATTAGTCGTTGGGAGCTCTTAGCCGTTGGCAATTAATGATGTTCTTCATCTTCGTCAACTTTCTTCTCTTGCTTCAATTAATCTTGCAGAGGATGAGCTAAGAGAGATAGAGATTGTGAGTAACGATCACCTGCAAACATTGTACTTGCATAGCAGCTTTTTCAGTAGCACTAGCACCCTTGGCTATCGCTAGCTTAATAGTGTAAGTCTTGCACTTAACTGTTAGCTAAACAAGTATTCATGTGAAGCACAGTAGGTGTTATCGCTAGTGTATTTCATTAGCTCAATATTCAAAGACAATGTATTAGCTATCTGATTATCTAAGTTATTTCAACAAGTATTTTTCTATCGATAGCTAATCATGTTATCACTAGTAACTATGTTATCACTCATTTGCTCAAGGACACTATATTAGCTATCTGAATGTCTAATTTATTTTAAGTATTCTATTATCGATAGCTAATCATGTTATGGCTAGCAACTATGTTATCGCTAGTTAACTTGGTTCATTACTGCTAGCTGTTCTAACATTCTTCCCCTTTTTGTTATCCATGTTATCTATGGGACCTTAGCGATAGTGATATACATGTACAGAGCGTAGCGATAGTGATCTATTGTTCTTTGCTTGCTTAGGCTAGCTCAACTCATTATATTAGCGATAGTGAAGGTCTTAGCGATAGAGATGTTGACTTTTCTTCAGATTATTGCTAAGTCTTCATTAGCTATTGTTATCCTAACTCTTCCATTTGTTAGCGATAGGTTCTAGCTTATCGATAGTGTATCTGTTATCTATAAGATTTTACTTGTTCAATGTTAAGGTAACCTACACTCTTTTACTTAGACATTTAATACTATTATTATCTCAATTTATTCCAAACTAAGTTATATGCTAATTGTTCATTTTACTTATGTTATCTATGGGTCCAGTCCTCATCAAAACTTAAGATTCTAACATTCTCCCCCTTTTTGATGATGACAAAACATAAGTAAAAGCATATATAAGATAAAGCATGTACAGAGCATAAATTAAGACAAACATATAAATTGTATTGACTTTGCAAAATAATTATATCCTTTTAGGATCAAAAATTATCAAGATCAGCTAAGTATGAAATGTATGCAGAATTGTTCCTAAAGGCTAGGGGTTTTTCATTGTTGAATTTTGCTCCAGAGGCTGAGGTTATGTATTCTTCATCAGGTCCATCAAAAATAGAGGATTTAGAGTAGAAGAATTTATCTTGTTTAATGGTCTGAATGGGTTCAGCAAGAGAGACATCTTTGGATGCAGCCTAAGACTTGTGAAACCTCCTTTGATATACCCATGTTTTCTTCCCTTGAGCAATTTCCTTTGCTAATTTCTTTCTTCTTTCTGCAGCCTATTTCTTTGCCTTTTTCTTTGCCTCAGCAGCAGCCTTCTTAGCCTTAGCAGCAGCCTTCTTCTCTTTTCTCAAGGCCTCTGCAATAGCCTTCTTTTCTTCTTTTGTCAACTTGGGAGGATGAGCTGGCTTTTCAGATGCTTTACCTCTTGGCCTCTTAGGAGGAATAACTTTGAAAGAGACCTCTTCTCTGGCTTTCCTCCTGGTCCTTTCCCCTTTTAAACCTTCAGCTTTACTCTTGCTTTTCTTAGCCTCAAGCACTAGCATCTTCAGAATATCATCTTTAACCTTATTTCCAGTGCTAGGCTTGTCTTCAATTGTTATTTAAACATCAGCTCCTAGAGGAATGACAGAAACTGGAACTGGCTCTACAGCTTCGACACTTGGAGGAATGCCATGCTTCTCCGCAATCATAACTGCTTTGGCAAAAATGTCCACTTCTGGAGCATTAGGAGCTTGAGCTTCTTCTTCTTCTTGAGGAGGAGGAGGAGAAGCATCAGAAGCTTGAGGAGGAGGGGTCATATGGTCCTCAGACTCCATGTAACTGCGAGCAATGCCTCTGACTACTTCCCCAATCTCTTCAGTAACCATTGAAGCATCCACAATAGCTAGAATATTAGCTGGAATATTTGGTATCTTCTCCCCCTTTTTGTCATCATCACCAGGGATAAGGGTTTGGCCAAGGTTTGGAGAAGAGATAGGAGGGTTAGTATCACTAGTGGTTGTGGTAGGGATAGAAGCGCTATGGCTAATAGAGGGATTAGCGACACGGGTGGGTTGTGAGATTTGGGGAGTGTGTGTGCTTTGGTTGCTATCGCTAGGAGAGAAGTTAGCGACAGGGGTTTGTGGTGAGGTTGGGACTTGGGAGTGGTGGCTATCGCTAGGGGAGGGGTTAGCGATAGGTGTTTCTTGAGTTGTTGGGACTTGGGTGGTTTCTGGAAGTGGAGAGTGGTGAGGTTGGGTAGGAGAATGGTGAGTAGGTGAGGGAGAGTGGTGAGTTTGGGAATGGTTTGATGATGTACCTTGAGGGTGAGAATACGTTGCCCTTTACTTGTTATCTTCAGGGATAAGGCAGAGGCAGTCTTCCAAATTTCTCACTTGTGCCTTAAGCTCCAAGATAGACTTCATCAATTCTGCTTTCTGAGCTCCCAATGCGAGGTTGAACTCGGTAGAGACTCTGAAGATGATCTCCTCAATTGCTTCTCTTGAGAGAATAGAGGACTTTGATAAATCAGGAGGAGGAGGAGCCCTTCTTGACTGAGTTTCTTCTTCAACAGAATCAGGCTGAGCTGAAGAAGAAAGAGCATGAGAAGCTTGAGATTGAGAGGCAGAAACACCTCCATTGGTGCCCACTGGAATTCCCATTTTCTTTATGGTAGAGGTAGTGAGCTACTTGTACTTCTTGTTTTCTCCATCCCCTAATGATTTAATCTTTGAAAATTCCAGGATGTGAGATACTAGCTAAGGATAGGGAAGATGAGCCTTGGAAGATTTTTCAGACAAGAACCTATGCATCTCCATGCACACCACCTGGCCTGGATTGAGGAGAACCTTTTGAATGAGGTTAGGCAACCATGGGTTGTCAATCTTTGGAAAGCTGCTGAAGTTCCCTGACTTGTGAGTCATAATCCTTGTGTAGACATAGTGAAGGATCCTATTGATCACAGGCATATCAACTGGCTTGTTGGTGTTTGTCTCATATATCTCCTCAAGCTCTTCTTCAGGATATTTCTCAGGCATATACCATGTATTGTACTCTTCTCCAGAGATCTCCAAAATCTTGTTGATAGCCCTCCATCCAAAAATGAGGCCTCTTCCTCTCACAATGGCTTCGAAGGAGATGTTCATAAGCTTCCCTTTCTTGTATTCTGGAAGGGGTTTCAGACTGGAGTAGAATGATCTTAACACTTCTTCATTATAGTCATTCTTCACACTCAGCCAGTTCTTGTAGGAAAGCAGCCAAGCATCTGAATCAAAACCTTACTGCTTGAAGTAGTCCAAATCCACCCATTCTGCAGCCCTATCTAGGGTTCCCTTATCTGCGAAGAATGTGCTTGGAGCTTCAAGGGGGTCTTCCAAATAGGTACACCAGTGGAGGTTTCTTTCTGTCTTTTGGGGTTGTTCTCAACTACGTCTTTAGAGAATGAGACATTTTTCTGGGCACGCGGCCTTTTGCTAGCGGATTTGGAAGAGGGATTAGCGCTAGAGGTTGCTTTGTCACTAGGAACTTTGGTTCTAGCCATTTTAGGGTTTAGAGAAAAGAGAGATTTGAGAGTGTGTATGCTTGAGTACTTAGAGAGTTTTGGAGTAGAAGAGAAATTGTGAGTGTTCATGAATGATGAATGCAAATGCAAATGACCTAATTTTATAGGTTTAGAGTTTACCACAATGAAGAACACTCGCTAACGTTACGCATTCTGACTTGTTTAAGTGACTTGCTATCGCTAATAAGAGCTGCTATCGCTAGCAGGCATGATCCCGTGCTAAGTAAGTGACTTAGGCTTATCACTCACTCCTTCCAGCTATCGATAGCTGACTTTGCTATCGATAATGCTTTTGGCTAGCGATGGCAATCTTACCTCAAACTTAGCTTTGTTCTACATATGCTAGTGATAGTGAAACTCACTATCGATTGATTAGTCCTGCAAAACTTAAGATTTGGCACTGATTTAACCTTTTCCTAATCGCCTTGGGGGTTAAATGCAAAATTATTTATTAACCAAGGATTGCACTATAATGGTGCGATCCCGGATCGTCTCTCAAGGAGCCTAATGACTAACCTAGGAAACTAAATGTCATGCAAATGAAGTATAAAAAGGGGTTTTGTTGGGTTTTAATATGAAATATGCAAAATGAGCCAAACTACAATTTTTTTTATCTTTTCCTTAATGAGGAGGAATGGTTGGATGGGTGAAGTGAAGTTGATGGAATGGATCTCTTGAGTCTAGGTGAGGTGACAAACATAGGTTCAAATCATTTAGGGATTCAATTCATCAAGTCTAATAAAATAATCCCCAAGCAACCACTAGGGGTCCACTAGCCCTAATTAATGACTAATCTAGCAACCACTTTCATAGCCATTACTTAGGGTTAGTGTTAAGGTCCACTTGATGTGTGAAATACTTTGAGCAAAAACACTTGTGGCTCTCATAAAAGTGAAACCACAACAATTATGAATGGAAGCAATGAATTAAGCCCACTAGCAACCACTAAAATGAAATTAACTTCATGCAACCACAATGTAGATAAGAATTCATAACTCAAGTGTTCAAAGACCAAAATAAACACATATAGTTCATACACATACATATCTAAAATCTCATTCCAATACATAAATCCAAACATCTCCGAGAGAAATTCAAATAAACATAGAAGAAATCCTAAATACATATGTTAGAACAAAGAAAAACTCCCCTAATGAAGAACCCATGCTTGAGACACCATCAACCCATCCTCAAGAGATGAAGAGATCCTCAATCCAACATAGAAACTCCAAGAGGAACCCCAAGAAGAAGCTCCATTCGAAAATCCATGAAAGAAGAGGGTGGAAGAAGATGGAAGATGAAGAAGATGGAGATGTAAGAAGGATGAGAGGATTTTAGGGTTTGGGAGTGAATGGAGGTGGAAAAGATGATGGGAATTGAGTGTTAGGTCGATTTTTATGTTTAGAAGTCGGGTCTAGGTTGTTTTGGGTCGGATCCTACCAATGGGTACCCTAAAAACCCGAAAAACCAGCTGAAATCGCGTATCTGTCAGCTCGTTCTCGCTGCAGCGAGCTTGACAGAAAGTTGGCCAAAGCTTCTGTCCTCCTGGCTGCAGCGAGAAAGTTTCCTGGCTGCAGCCAGATGCTCGAAAAGGCTATGATCAATTTCTTGCTTTGGCCAGCTTTCTTCTTCGTAACTTGCTATTCCGTGCGGCCTACTTCTTTTATGACCTGCACTAAAATTACACTCAAGGTAGCATCAAAATGTTCTTGGGAATATGTAAATCAATAAATTATGCTAATTATGACCAAATTGCCCTTGATTAGTATAAACTCCAACAAAGTGTATGAAAGTCAGAATTTATCCTAATTAGGCACAATTACTCCTAGAACATGCAATAATCCAATGATTCTATCAATGAAAAGTGTATAAAAATATGGTGCAATCATTTCCCCCACACTTAAACCTTTGTACTCCTGGACAAAGGGTACAATGCAAAGAAGAATGGTTTTAATCAATCAATAATCTCAAGCTAGCATGAATCATGATCAAGAATATGCAAAGGGAGAATTGGCAAAGCAATTGGATAAGCAATGGCAAAGAGGAATCTCAAGATAATAGTGTTTCACTCTCCTTACCTTATGTGGGGTTTTTCACACTCAACTTGCTTAAACAACAATTTACCATAAGCTTGTAACTAATCTAATATCTCCACTCAAGCATACAATCATGTATGAATCAAAAGGACTTGTAGGGTTGAAATGATGGAAAAGGCAAGATGGATTGCATGTTATGGAAAAGTAAAAGTTGCAATGCAATTCAGTGTCACTATTGGAGTACATAGCACATAAGAGCATAATTTCAACAATAATGATGCCACACCAAGAAATGCCTTATTCTTCAAACCTTCTTTTTCTTCTTCTTCTTTTTTTCTTTTCATTTTTATTTCTTTATTTTTATGCAAACTTTTCTATTTGCTTTTTTTTCTTTTCAACACATACACGGCATTAACAACAAACAAAAGTGGCTCAAACTCAATGCTTCTTCACAAAATTCACATTAATGCATTACAACCAAGGAATGGCTCAAAGTGGATGAACAATGGAAAATATCATGTTGTAGGCTTGTGTTTGGGAAAATGGGGTGATGAAATGAATGCCTAAATCATCTTCATGCATGAATGCAATTCCAACTTTGACAAAGAGTAGAGACAAGTTCTAGAAATTGAATGATCAAGCAAGTATACACTCTTGAGATGAAAATAGGCCCAAAAATCTCACAACAAGGTTAACCTCAATTGCCAATCAAATATCAAATTGCAAGGCCAATTAACACAATGCATATGCTTGAAAATAACTCATCACTGGCTCTTTGACAATTGAAAAGCTAAAATGCATAATTCTTTGGATTCATCCCATTGCTCATGAAGCTCATTGGTCATAGGGTAAGGTTCATTCTTGCTCCATGGTTTTCAAAAATTGTTGCCACACTAGGTTTTCAAAAAGCAAGTTTTTAAAATGGGTAGAAAATGCAACTAGGTCCTCCATTGCAATGAATACGACCCTTCATCACAATACAAGACTAAGAGGCAAACTCTACCTTGGTTTTGAAAAATTTGACAAAAATGTTTTATTTTTTTAAAAAAAATTACCTCTAATGTGGTATAACATGATAAAATCAATGGATCAAGCAAGACTACCTAAACAACACACAAACCCTTCCCCCACACTTGAATCTTGCATTGTCCCAACCACTAGGGGTCCACTAGCCCTAATTAATGACTAATCAAGCAACCGCTTTCTTAGCCATTACTTAGGGTTAGTGTTAAGCTCCACTTGGTGTGTGTTGGAACATGAGTTTTGAAAACCGATTCCTCTCAAGAATGTGCAACCACAACATTCAATTGGATAAATTAAGCTACACAATCTAGCAACCACTAAAAATCATATAGCATCACAAACCCAATAGGAAATTCAAACATAGACATCATTCAATTAACATAACTCATTATCCAACACAAATATTCCAATTCACAGACAATGAAAGAGGAAAAACATGTCTCCAATCCAAATATACAAGAGAAATGCAACCACAAAACTCAATACATAAGGAAAAGAGCATGAGGAAACAAATAACTCCCCTATTTCGCCCATTGAAGCTCAAGCCACCTTCACACCACCAAAGAGCCCAATTTCTAGCCTCTCATGTCTTCAATTTCGTGCAAAAGAAAGCCCACAGCCACAGCCTCCATGAATGGGGAAGAATGGAGAAGAAGTGAGGTGGAAATGGAAGGTGGAAGGATGAAGAACAAGAAAAACAGCAAGATTTGAGGTGGAAGTGAGTGGGAATGGGATTTGAGTGAGGATGGAAGAGAATGATGGAAACCCTAGCAGAGGAATGTGTTTTCGATCTTGGGGGAGGCTTGGCTTATGTTTTTCGGGCATGGGTACCCTTAAAAACCAGCCTGGAACCCTAAAAATCGTGACAGCAAAATTGCTGTCACGAAGAGTTCGCTGCAGCGAGCAAATCTTCTCGCTGCAGCGACCTAGACAGAAAGTTAGCCCAAGCTTCTGTCTTCCTGGTTGCAGCGAGAAAGTTTCATGGCTGCAGCCAGGAAAGTTTCCTGGCTGCAGCCAGATGCTCGAAAAGGCTATGATCAATTTCTTGCTTTGGCCAGCTTTCTTCTTCGTAACTTGCTCTTCCGTGCGGCCTACTTCTTTTATGACCTGCACTAAAATTACACTCAAGGTAGCATCAAAATGTTCTTGGGAATATGTAAATCAATAAATTATGCTAATTATGACCAAATTGCCCTTGATTAGTATAAACTCCAACAAAGTGTATGAAAGTCAGAATTTATCCTAATTAGGCACAATTACTCCTAGAACATGCAATAATCCAATGATTCTATCAATGAAAAGTGTATAAAAATATGGTGCAATCAGGCACTCCGATGCCTAAGTTAGTGATTGATCTATATGAATAAAATGAAATCAAATCAAGAATTAAGTCAGAAATATTTACAACTCATTTGGATTCACCATTCTTAATTCTCTTCTAATGAAGCTAAATTGGTCTGACCCAAGAGGTTTGGTGAAGATATCAGCAAGTTGCAAATTTGTTGAGATGAACTCTACCTTGACATCCTTCTTCTGAACATGATCTCTTAGGAAGTGATTGACTAACTACTTTGCCCTTAGCATCCGCATCTAATCTGGCAGAGGTACTCATGGGAGTGTCCTCATCTTTAGATTGCTCCATCCCAAACTTATTGAGAATCTCCTTACAATACTTGGTTTGGGAGATGAAGATGCCATCTTTCTTTTTCTTTATCTGCAGGCCTAGGAAGAATGTTAATTCTCCCATCATAGACATTTCAAATTCACCCTGCATCATCTTAGTAAACTCTTCATAAAGCTTTTCATTAGTTGCACCAAAGATAATATCATGAACATAAATTTAAAGTATGAGCATATGTTTATCTTTATGCATGATGAATAAAGTAGTATCTAATTTTCCTCTAGAAAATCCTTTTTCAAGTAGAAATGTACTAAGTCTCTCATACTAAGCTCTAGGTGCTTGTTTGAGACCATAAAGAGCCTTTTTAAGTTTGTAAACATGGTCAGGCTTAGAATTTTCTTCAAAACCAGGAGGTTGTTCTACATATACCTCTTCTTTGATATAGCCATTAAGAAAGGCACTCTTAACATCCATTTGATAAAGTTTAATATTTTTTATGGATGCAAAAGCTAGAAGAATCCTTATTGCTTCAAGTCTTGCAACTGGAGTAAAGGTTTCTTCATAATCAATGCCTTCTTCTTGGTTATACCCTTTAACAACTAATCTAGCTTTATTTTTGACAATTTGACCAGCTTCATCAAGTTTGTTTTTGAAAACCCATTTAGTACCAATAATAGGATTATTTCTTGGTCTAGGTACTAAATCCCAAACTTGATTTCTTTTAAATTGATTAAGTTCTTCCTGCATTGCAACTATCCAGTCACAGTCAGCAAGAGCTTCATCAACACAAGTTGGTTCAATTTCAGAAATAAAGGCAGAAAATTCCATTTCATTTTGTAGTTGCCTTCTGGTTCTAACACCTTTTGACATTTCTCCAATTATTTGTTCAGGAGGATGGTGCATAAGATGTCTTATGGAAGATTGAGGCTCATTAGCTTCATCTTGATCATCTTTAGCATTTTCCTCAGCATCCACTATCGATGGTTTTGGTGCTATCGATAGAGGAGGTCTTAAAAATTTTGAAAAATCTTCATCCTCATCAACACAATGTTGCTTTTCATGAGGAGTTTCATCAAATACTACATGCATTGACTCTTCAACAGTTTGAGTTCTTTTATTGTAGACTCTATATGCTTTACTTCTATTTGAGTAACCTATGAATATGCCAATGTCAGATTTAGGGTCAAATTTACCTAAGTTTACCTTCCCATTGTTGTGAATGTAGCACTTAGATCCAAAGATCCTCAAATGACTGATGTTGGGCTTTCTTCCCTTGTAGAGCCCATATGGAGTCTTCTCCATCCCGTTTCTGATATATGCTCTATTTGAGATGTAGCATGCTGTGCTCATTGCATCTGCCCAAAACATTTGAGGCACTTGCTTCTCATTCAGCATGCTCCTTGCCATCTCTGTGAGCACTCTATTTGAGATGTAGCATGCTGTGCTCATTGCATCCCTCATAGAGTTATATCCTTCATTTGATCCCCAAGTATCAAAATCCATTGAATCTAATCCCTCTGTTAGTGAATTGCCAATTTCAATATTGGAAAACAAAAAATGTGTTCACAAGCTAGTTTAGAAATTCACTAACCGATAGAAGGATTAGGTTAGATGCATCTTGAAACATGAGGAACCAAAATAAGAATGAACATCTATGAAGAAACCAACATGAAATTGAGTTATCAACAGAGGACTGAAGAGGATTTTAGTATTTGATATGTTAAGTTAAGATGTAGCCCGCAAGCTTAGAAGAGGATTAAATTTCAAAATCCTTACACGCAGTCATACATTTACCTTACTCTAACCTGTCTCAAACTCCTATTTCAATAAGCTTAAATCAATGCATATTAACGTACAGATCACCAAATCGAACATACACTAGCGAAATTCAACATCAACATATTCCTCATTACATGTAAATGCCAATTCATCTACTTGGTTTGGAATTGGAAAACTCCATTAATGAACAGTCACAAAGCTCATAAAATTTCTGAACCAAGCCTAGAACTTCAAACATGCTCAAATTTATTTGGAGTAACTTAAAATCTAACCTTAAGCAATGGGGTTTCGAGTTTGTTTAACGGCTTCAAGCAATGGCGAACTCGAAGTTGAGCAGCTTCAAGCAATGGAGGACTCAAAGTTCAATGGCTTTAAGCAGTGGCAGACTTAAAGTTCAAAGGCTTCAAGCAATGGCGGACTCGAGGAGCAATGGCCGATGATTTTGCTCTGATTGAAGACAAGGGCAACTTGCGATGAAGGAGATGGCTTCTTGCATAATGCAGAAGACAGAGGGGTTAGGTTTTCCGAATGGGTTCTTGTGTGATGAAGGACGGCTTAGATGAAGGGGACGGAGGGTTAGGTCCGATGAAGGAGGGCTTAATTTTTTCTTATTGGTGTTATTATTTTCAAAAGTGAATGGAGACATAGACAATTTGGTCTTTTGGCCATAAACTTTGTTATCCCAAATTGGGAAGGGAACAATGCACATTGTGTCCTTTTGAGAATTGGAAGCCCCTTTTTGTTCTTTTGATATTGGAGATGTATTTATTTGTAGTTTCCCCCCTCATTAAAAAGATAAATTAAATAAATAGAGGAAAATGGGACCTTATTATAATTATGAATATACTATAATTATTGCAAAGGCACCAACAGATAGTTGGTCTAATCATGTAAGGCCCTAGTATATCTCTTGAGGTCTCAAATTCGAGTCCTAAAAGAGACATTTATGTCTAGAGAAACCACGAATCCCAAAAAATGAATAAATAATTGCTCAGATACTTGATAATAAGATCCAAAAAATGCCCTGATTGTCAGTTAATATATAATAATAACAACAAGAACAACAACAAAAGCGACAATTAGATGCAATTTGAATATTCGTTTATCCTCCCTCACATCACAAAGGTCACACACTACATGACCATAAATTCCTCCTCGCAATTGACAAAGAGGAGATAAACACGCTAAACCCCTAATTTTATTGGTAGATTTTAGAAAGTGAAGAACCAATTCAGGAAAAAAAGGAGTTAAAAAAAAAAACACAAACACACACAAGAGGGAAGGTGATAGATAGAGAGAAATTTCAGAGTATTGATTGAGTCACAGTAGTTAGTTCCCTATGTAATGCATCAGAAGAAATCCGAAGTTCAGATCGGAAAAGAAAGCATTGGCGTCTCTTCCGATTTCAATCCAACACCTCCTCTTGTTTACCCTTCTTCTTCAATTCACCACAAGCACCATCATCATCATCTTCTTGCTCAAATCCTCATCGAGAATCCTCCTCACTTTGAATCTTCTTCCTCTTTGACCAGTTCTCCTTCAAAATCCCCAACTCTTTTTCCATTCAAGTCTCACAATCATAACATCTCTCTTCAAATAATCCGCCGCCTCAAACATATTCGCCGCCTCCGCCTTCGTGTTCTTCATCTTCGTGTTATTCTGTTGTTATCTCTTCCATTTTTGTACTTCTTTTCGAGTCATTCCTTCATCTTCGATTTCTTCCTTTCCGCTTTTGCCTTCTCCGCCGCTCTCTTGCTCTCGCTTAATCTTACAGTCCCTCGTCTTCCTTCTATTCGTCTCCTTCTTGCTCGTTCGTTCCCAATCAAGCTCAAATTATGTCCCCAATCTACACAACACTTGCCAGTGTTTTGGACGATCGGCTCACGCCAAAAACAAGAAAGAAGGCTGAATTCGGGATGTTGGGTTCAGGCTTACAGCAATGGAGACGTTTACGAGGGAGAGTTTCATAAGGGTATTGTTGGAATATTGAATAATTGTAATAATTGGTTATTGAAGTCCTAACTAGTTTGTAATGGGTGAGATTGTGTAATATCCCACTAAAATAAGGGTATTGTTGGAATATTAAATAATTGTAATAATTAATTATTGGTCTCAGTATAAATAAATAGGAGTTTTAGTTAGTGCATAATGTTGCCTCTTTCATCTGATAATCTTTAGAGTTAGGGTTGTAAACTCATCATCTACCTCGAGTGAGGGGAGTGTGCTAGATTGTTCAATGTTGTTTGATTATCAATAATAATATTCATCCTTACTCTTCTTATTTTTCTCTTCAATTTTGTTAACAGGTATGTGTTCTGGAAGTGGGGTGTATTACTATAATATGAGTGGGAGGTATGAAGGGGATTGGGTTGATGGAAAATATGATGGGTATGGAGTAGAGACTTGGACAAGAGGTAGTCGCTATCGTGGTCAGTATAGGCAAGGCCTGAGGCATGGATTTGGGGTGTATAGATTTTATACTGGTGATGTATATTCAGGAGAATGGTCTAATGGGCAGAGTCATGGCTGTGGAGTTTACACTTGCGTGGATGGGAGTAGGTATGTTGGGGAATTCAAATGGGGCGTCAAGCATGGGCTCGGTCACTACCATTTCAGGTGAGTTTAAGGAAGCAATTACACGAACTTCTTATGAGGAAATGTAGATTTTTTATGGGTTTGGTATGTAGATTTGTTTCAAGCTAGTAGAGGTCTTATGACCAATCAAAGATTTGACTGCTGTCTAGTTCTTTGAAGACACTTACGTGGATTTTATAACTGGTTCCTGTTGGAGCTTCTCCTATTTCATGTTTGAACTGGATAATTAGGAACTCGAGTCTGTTTTTCTTGTCTTTTGTTTTGCATTTTCATTGTTCTGGTTTTGCATTCTTACCAATTTTGAGGACCCTACTCTCCTAATTATGAACTCCATATAATCAACGCAGTATTATTGCTAAAAGCATATCATGCTAGCAGCAAACATAAGAAAATGGAGAGAGAATTGTTCCTTGCACTTAAGGAACTAGAACTTGCACATGCATACCCAAACCCCACCCACCTCTCCCCTTTCCCTCATCCTTATTTTTCACGACTTGCCTATTGAAGCTCTTGTAAAACTTCTTGTTGACTTCACTCTTCATGATAATTTTTAGGCAGTAATCCAGTTAAGTTATTTTGTGCTGATTAGCATTCACTTGATATAGTCCTTTCATTCCTTCCTTGCTTACATCCTGATTTGGGATTCTATCATCAAACAACTAGCTATCTGGCACAAAATAGTGGATGAGAGCTATACCATTGTATTCATATAAAGGTGAGTTGAATGAATCTAAATAGGTGATCTGAGAGCTGGGGACCTTAATTTCACAGCCCTTGCGTCCCCCTGAAGGATAAAAATGCTTACCCCTAGTATATAGAGCCAAGTTGTTTCTCTAGTTAGTGTGTATTTTGTGTGTGTTAAGGCATAGTGAATTATTTAGAAACCTTTTTTGAGTGGATGGAAAAGGAAGTGAAATGGAAGATATTTATGTATGACTAAGGAATGAGGATGGGATAAATATATAAGGGAGTTATCGAAGGTGAACAAAGTATTTGAGTGGATGCAATTCATGACTTAATTGACAAATTTTGTATTTTTTTTTATTATTATAAAAATTAATTTGTGTTATGTCTAACCTCCTTGAATGAAACAATTTTAAAGAAAAGATAAGTTTTGGCATGTTTTTCTTGCCTGTTCTATATTCCTCCAAATGCATCTGAATAAAATAACAGATATTTTCTTTACTAATTTTTTAATTTTTATTATTGCCAACCTTCCTTTCTAATTATTTAGCATTTATGATTATAGGTAACATTATGTGGTTTAATGATTAGAGTTATTGGCTCAGTTGAGCCCTGTTCATGGCTGCTCTGTGATGTAAAGTCTAGAGTTTGGATATAAAATAGTCTTGTGAGCTTGTGAGGGTAAGTGAACATTGAAAATTCATTATTATATTTAGTTGTTCATCTGTTTATTGATTGATCGTATGATTGATCTTGCATTTATATAGCCATGTGTTTAGACGATCTAAATCTATCAGATAAGTATGTGAAAGGCACAAATAGAAGTATCAAGGAATCTGTTCAAGAAAATAGGAGACTGAATGTTACTAATTTCAAGAAAACTTCCGGATGAAAATCTGAATTTGTCGATTTGTATTAGCTTTCTTTGCTTACATCCATGGCCCTTTGAGATATATTCTCTTTATTGGATTTCACTCTGGAGAAAGAGGTGGTTGATTAAGAGCTTTGGGTATAAAGCTGCTGTGTTCCTTGCAAAGTTTTAATTCAAGTCCTATAGTTGAACATGACATCAGTGATTCCCACTACGATGGTTCATAGTCTTTTTTTGGGACTGACGATGTTTCATACTCCAAGGATCTCCTTTAATGCGTAATCTCTTTTTACAATGACTTTATCGTCATCTGTTTGTGATTTTTGCTCTGTTTTGTTTTTCCTTTGTTTTGGTGTGTGTGGTTTGCTGTAGGACTTTTCCTTCATATAGAACTTCCAATAAGCTTTGTTAAGTACACCAGAATTACTTTGCTGTTTTTCCCCCTTGTTATGTTGGGATCCTTGACATGTTGCCGACTAATGGCTTTTTATTCTAGTCTACTTGCTTGAAACCATTAATTGCAAAAATGCAGGAAAGTTTCTCTAGTGTCTACTATTTAGTATACTTTTACTCTGGTATTTCATAGACACTTGATTTCACATATAGACACTAGACGGATGCCTTTTTTTTTACTTGCAAAAATGATCTCCTCTCATGCCTGTTGGTCGGGTTAGTATCATTGATTTGAATTGTGGGCATGCATTTAGAGAATATATAAATGAATGCATCTATGAGGGACAACTTCTCTTGCAAGGAATACTTATTGGTGCTGTATTTTTTAATAGAATTATGTCTGGATTTCTCTGCTATTAATTTCCTTATTCAGAGAGAGAATGCTATGTTTCTAATATAGTTTTTAAATTTACTCTTGTATTGCTAGAAATGGGGATATTTATGCTGGTGAATACTTTGCGGATAAGATGCATGGTTTTGGTGTATATCATTTTGCAAATGGGCATCACTATGAAGGAGCTTGGCACGAGGGCAGAAGGCAGGGGCTTGGGATGTATACATTCGGAAATGGAGAAACTCAATCTGGTTACTGGCAAAATGGGGTTCTAGATGTTGCAAGCACACAGAACACTACCTATCTGTTGTCTCCTGTTGGTGTCAATCATTCCAAAGTTCTCAATGCAGTCCAGGTAAATTCTTCTGCTTATGATTTTTCAACCTTATGTTACTTTTTTATCCCTGTTCCTCCTCATTGCATGTATTTGAATGTTTGTATGACTTGAGGAGCTTTTAAGTACTCTTGGAGGACTACATGTCTACTATCTCCAATGGAAAAAAGTTCAAATAAAATAAACTGCGACTCATCTGATAATGAGATAATAATGGTAAGTTAAGTAATTGGGTTCCACCTTCCTTTACCCACTATTGCATCATCATCATCATCACCACCACCACTGCTGCTGCGGCTGCTACTTCTCTACTATTGCTACTACTTAAATGATTATTTTATATCATTACATATACAGTATACAAAGCATTTTATACTATTTAGTCTTTCAGCGGAAAGAATAAGTGATATGACATTCTTAAGAGCACCTACGATCTACTTTTGTGACTTACAATTTAATTGCTCAATTAAAGAAGTGTCTGCGTCATATCTGAACATATTTTTTGGGAACATTAATCATTAGGTCCTTATAGTTTTACTGATTTTGAAACTTCAATCTTATAGTTTGACTCATTGCAACTCAATCCCTATAGTTTTATAATTTTTGTAAGAAACTGAGTCTCTCCTGACTCGTATATGATGCCACATCAGCAACAAAGCCCCTTCTCAATTCTCTCTCCTATTCTTTTGTGGTACAGTCGTCTTCTTCCTCCATCTTTTTGTTCTTCCTCTTCTCAGCCAATCTTCCAGCAACACTTTCTAATCAACTGGAAAACCAGAAGGAGCAGAAGCTATTATCCTCACATTTATTTATTTTAATTATCCTATAAGACCAAAAAAGGGAAATAAAATTTGGAGTTTGACCTCTAATGAAGCACAGAAGCCCTAGTGTCAAGAGATCTAGTAACTCTCAAATCAGGTGCAAATCATAAGCTCATCACACGACATAACATTTTTGTAATCATTGACATAGAGCGACTCGGAGGCACCCTCATGGCCTCACCAAGTCTTTCATCACCTTTGTAAGTTCCCCGAGATGCTTTTGAGTTTTCCTTACAGATTACAAACAAAGCATAGCGAGCCAAGCCATAGGCATTTTGGTTGCAACATGCTTGTTGCTGAGTGGAATGATTGTTCTCTTGGGATTCCAACCATAAGCTCAAAATTCGAGCTGTGGCTGGAAGTTTGTCTGAGAAGAGAAAGAACAGGAGATGGAGGAAGATGGCTGTACCACAAAAGAAAAGGGGAGAAAAATGAAAAGGGGCTTTTTTACTGATGTGATGTCATGTACGAGTCATGAGAGACTCATTTTTTTATTTAAATTATGAAACTACAATGACTAAGTTGCGACGAGTCACATGAGTATAGAGTTGTAAATTTAGTAAAACGATAAGGATTAAATGATTAATTTTCCCATCTTTTTATAATATGATTAAATCAGCTACACCTTGTAAAATGAAGGAGACAAAGGAGTTTAGTGAATAGCAGATGACATTTTCTGCCTTATTAGCTTTCATAATTGATTTTTTTGGCTGTAATGAACAACAGGAAGCACGGCAAGCTGCAGAAAAGGGCTATGATGTGGCCAAGTTAGACGAGATGGTGAACAGAGCCGTGGCTGCTGCTAATAAGGCAGCGAATGCAGCAAGAGTAGCGTCTGCTAAGGCCGTGCAAAAACAAATGCATCATCGTAATAATGCCAACAACGAGAATGACATCTCAATTCCCATCATGTGAGACATTTTCAACTGCAGCTTGTGTAAGTATATAGAATCTTGAAATTACAGAGAGTGGTGGTTTTACTACCGTTTAGTCCAGTTTGAGGTAGATTGCCATCATCTTTTCTAGTTATTTTTTATTCTTGGTATTTTGATCTCATACATTGAGAACCTTACTACAACTGGATCTGGCTGAATGTCGGATTTGTTTATGTATAAAGAGGTTGTGTCCATAGATAAAAATGGATTTGGATTCTCTTCATTTAACAAGCCAATGCAAGCCGTGTATTAAGAGAGTAAAAAAGTTGATGGAAAGAGAGTTAGTGGGTATCACATACCCTTACACTTCGGGTTAATCTCTCTCAAATGGCTTGGCTCGTTAATGTAGGGATTTTACTCCAGTAGAAGTATTTTTGTTTTCTGTTTTCACTACATTTTTGTAAAGTAGGAGCGCTGGAGCGCAGGTGAAACTTTAAACCAGCCAACTACTGATTGTATGATCGGTTGGTATAAAAGGAGAAGTACCTACGGAAAATAGTCCTTTTCTTGTCTCTCTACAGTTATTTTGCTTTATCCCATCTTTGAAGTAATGCTTTTGATGGAAAAAGTAACCACACTAGCAACTTTAAATCACCATTGGGAATTTCTCTATTTTTTTTTATTTTAGGTTATCAATGTTGTTCCAAAAAATTTTGCTTTGTAACTGTTTTGCCGTGAAAATTTTTATGGGATTAAAATTGCCTTAATAATTTCAAAACGTAGTAATATTACCCTATTCTATAAAAAACATTATATAGATTATTAAAAAGTTGACATTGACCATTAATAATTTATCGATTAAGAGCGAAATTGCGTCATTTTAATATTTTCTAAGGTAGAATTTGACCGAAAAATACTTCTAAGATTAAATAATTCTTGAGAAAAACTTGTGAGACAAAATAGACCCTTAACCTTTAAAACAATTAAGATCATGTATGATCATGTAATTATTTATATATTTAAACTTAAAAATATGTTCTGACGAATATTTTTAAAGAAATTCGTACAAAGAAATAAAAATATTAAGTGACATCTAATTTTACATTGTCAATCACATGCATCAACAATCTTTTGAACAAAACTTCAGCATGATTAGCAGATGTTAGTAGATGGACTCACATTTAATTTGCATACGGCGTGATAATGTATACCAATATTTAATTAGAAACAATTAAGACTGATGGATAAATATTAAATTATTTATTATGTTTAAATTCACAAATATGTGTTGAAGAATAGTTTTTTAAAATTCATATAAGGAAATAAAAAGTGAGTGACACCTAATTTCACATTGTCATTCACATGCATTGACATTATTTATTTTTAGCCAAAGTTTTGGCATGATTGACAGATGTTGGTAAATGACTTCATCTTGCTATGTTTCATCATTATTTATTTTTATAGAAAGTTTCGGCATGATTGACAGATGTTGGTAAATGATTTTACCTTGCTATGTTTCATCATTATAAAAGGGAAACCCTCTTACAAATCTCCTCATACATATAAAAGATCTTCATATCTTCCTCTCTGTAGAAGAGTACATATGTATGTATGAAGTTATCATCATCATTGACATGTATACACTGCAACCTTACAATGTAAGTTCTATCTAGTTTTCTCGGAAAATCTACTGTATTATTTGATAGGTAAAGATTTTTAAAAAAAAAAAAAAAATTTTGCGCCCTATGTATGAAAGCTCATCATTTTTTTTTTTCATGTAAATTTACACTGTCGTGGAAGTCTTAATATGAGTTGTTACTTACAAAGGCCATGTATTTATACCCAGTTCTTCACCAAATGTGGATGAGTTTACTCACATTCTAAACATTATTGGTCGCAGATCTTAAAGGCGATTTGGTGGCTTACTCTATGCAACACAGGTTGAAACTGAGGTGAAAAGCATGGTTCTTCGTTCTCCTTGGATTAATTGCTATGAATTTGCACTGAAACATATTCAATTTCTTGCAGTTAATCCAGTTAAAAATATATCCCATTCACGAATTGATTTATTATTTGAGAATTTTATTTTCTCTTTTCTCTTACAGGTATAATTCTGGGAGAACATCTAATTCTCAACAATATGAGAGTTGCGAATGCGCCTTTTTGGTAACAACAATACTAGTAGTATTAACACATAAAAAGGGTTAATACCATAAATACTAGTACCAATTCACAAGGCAATGTTGATGTGATAGAAGTCACTAATCCATGGAAACAAAGTGCTGAGGGAAAAAATCTCCAGCCCAAAATAAGTAGAAAAAGCAAAATCAATAAATGTTGTTGTTCAGCAAAGAGCCAATATATCAGTCAAGGTTGAAGTACCAGGCCAATTTTCCATATGTTCCTCAAGAATTTGAAAACTATCAAAATGTCAATCATTTTATATAGAATCAAATAAAGAACGAAACACAAAAAAAATCTTTTGGGAGTGGCTCCAAATTTGAAGAGCATCTGACACCCCCAGTGTATGAAATATGTAAGCAATATTGATCTTTTAAATGTTCTATTTTAAGGAATACAATTCGAGTATGGATCAAGGACATAGTTCCTTGACTCTGATGAGTGGCATATTAATTTGTGTGTGATTCATAACTCTCATGTCTATCAAATGTTAAGAATGTCTTTTTCTTAGGATTGAGGTTTATTCATATTCCAAAAATCATGTGTAGCGTGAGGCATGAACTCGATGTAAATCCACTCTTCTAATGAAAGCACTTAGAAGACCTTTGAAAGAGATTTCGAAGTACCGTAAGAGTTACGGCTGATGAAACTATAACTTGTAATGTGTGTGTGTATACACAAGCGACCCATTACAGATGGAAAACTTGTATTGTGTGTGTGTATACACAAGTGACCCATTACAGATCTTTAATTTTGGCCATTATATTTTGTTAATCATTCAACTATTTTGATAGTGATACAATAATAATCAATAACAACAACTACAATGAATAAGCATTTGAAATAAAAATAAATATATTGCATAATTATCTAATATTATATAGATGGCTTTACATTAGTATGCTGGAACATTATAAAAGGGAGATTCTCTTACAAAATTAACATTTTAACAAATATTCAAATTAAAACACTACACTCAGCACAATTTATACAACACGCATCAGGAAGAAGAAAAGCATACATCACAATTATTGTAAAGTAGCTTTATGGCTGAATGAGACCATGCCCCTTCTCACCTAATGGAATAGAGCTTTGTTATTGTTGTTGAGGCCATGCCCCTTGAATGCAATTTTACGTTTTCACTGAATACATGTGGTCTAATAACAATTATTGTGAAGTAGCTTTGTCTTTGCCATTACACAAACTTGCACAGAGGTTTAGTAGTGTAAATTTTATCTAAAATTGCTCTCTCATATTTAATTTTCTACACAAAGTATTTCTTTGATGTAACTCCTCCTAGTAAAGCTCCATACTTTTCTTTTTTTACTAAAAGTGAAGCTCCATACTCAAGCTTTCATAGAGGTTTGACTTTGTCTCTATCATTTAAACCTGTCTATGTCCATATATCTCCACTAACATTTAAGCTAATATAGTATAATTTTATCTTGCAACTAATTTGAATTTCTCCAAAAAAAAAACTCACATTTACATCTTATTATGAACTAAAAAAATGCATCTTGATCATATTCTAAAACATACTATATGTTCAAATTTTTTTTGATTTAAAAAGGTTTCAAAACACATTAATAACTAATAATTAATAAAATAACATTATTACATAATTATATTAATATATACACTTATATCCAAAAATTATATGTACAGCATGCAACCCATTGAATCATATAGTGGCGCAAGCGTAAATAGATAACTAAACATCATGTAACCCATGGATTCATAACAATGAAGTGGAAGGATGTGATTCAAAAGAAGATATGGGCATAATTTATTGATTTTTATGGTGATTGTCCAGAAAAACTAATCGACACGTGTTGAATGATGGTGGGTTATGATAAAACCATAGAGTAATAACTGAACAATGCATTAGTGAATATAATAAGCATAGATAAATTTTCTTAATCCAACGGTCTATGTACGATAGGTATGGCATCACAACTATAACGTAAATAGTTCAAGATTGATTATTGAATCACTTCGTAGTCGGGAAAGGACATTGATAAGGTGAAAATAGAAAAAATCAATGTTAGTTCTATGTATGGTTATGGAAGTCTATGATTCATGGAAGAAGCATGTGGCAAGTCCATGTAGATAAAGTCCAGATCAATACTGGCCAACTTCCATTGGTGTTGTGTGTCTGTCTAAGTTGACCCAGAGCCTTTAGCTAGGGGTATATTGGTTAGCTAGGTTGGCAATGAATGGGAGGAATCGATGTAAGGCTGAAACAGAATGAAACTGATTTTAGCCTGCAACATGAAAGTGGAAGTGTCGTCAGTGCAGATGGGATCATAGAAAAGAAATGAAATGTAAGTTTCATTAAATATGATAAGACAATATAAGAATGGCTGCAGCACTTTGATAAACCAATATGTCTACTTTACGGAAAGCTTCATATGCAAGACACATTAATCGGGAGCAGAAAGTGAACTAATAAGCAAAACATTCTCGATTTCTCGTGATGATAAGATCTGTGACAAAAAATCATGTGATTGAAATATACACTGATATGCCTTTCTTGAGAATACCATACTAGTCTTGCCACATCTGATGGAAGCATTAAATGAGCATGGTGTTTGTCTATGACACGCAGTGTATAAGGTAAAGTTTCAGCTATTAGTACAATGATCAGAAACATTAGTTTATACAACAGAAGTTATGGTGAAACTAAGTGAAATGATTTCATCATTCAGTTATATTCCAATAGCATACTACTTATACCCAAATTTGATTCCAACGCAAATATAATTGCTATTACAACCTAACTGGACTCTTTCAACTTGGAAGAAAAAGTGGAAAAGAAATAGTCGGCAAATGACATTGAGAATAAAATGACATCATGCACAAAGCCAAAGCAGCATACTTTCCTTCAAAATGACATAAAATGCACATACAAGATAATTTAAGGTTATGGTGTTGTCAGTGTATTCTTGTCGACTTATAGCTGGCTTTTCGATATTTTGCTTTGGCCTCAGCTTTGTTATCTACCCAAGGAATGGCTCTCTTCATGAAGATGATAAGCCATAAATGAAAGCATCTGTTGGGAACAGCTAACTATACCTTGAAACCAAATGTGCTTAAATCAAGAAAAATTATCATTCATTGATGCGATGAACTACACAGATTTGCATCTGTAAAATCAGCAAAATGCATTTTAAAAACCAACTGTTACAGCACTTTCAGATTATGACAACAAATTACAACAACAACCAAGCCTTATCCCACTAAGTAGGGTCGGCTACATGGATTACAACAACAATAAATTATGATTCTCAAAATTCAAAAAGTGCACAATGGCAGTCCCAAATAATTTTGACAGCAAACTTGTGATTGAAACAGCAAATTCACAGCGATTGCAACAATAATTCCAACCTCAACTTAAGTCTAAATCCCCAAAAACAGATTCACTCTTGTTGAAGAAAAACACAGAACTCACAGCAATTCACATCAATGACAGCACATAGCAATTCCTTGATAGAGCAGCAGGGATGAATTCTCAACATTCCCTTGAAAAGAGACAAGCCATGACAGAAAATGTACTCCTAAATCGTCTTCAATCTCAGTGAAAATGACACCAAATCCATTCCAAAAGTCTCAATTCACTGTGAAGTGAAAGAATAACCACATTTATGACAGAAATTTCTGATTTATGACAGTAAATGGTTCCAAATATCAACAATTCAGCAACCAATACCACAAACAACAGTACATTGTTATGTAAGAGTAGCAAAAAATCCCAGCACTCCTATACAAATTTAGTCAAGAATTCAAGATACCAAACTTAAATCCAAGGCACTGTTCACAATAGCTTAACGACTTGATTATTCCCATTTATTGAGTGAACATTAATGAAATGCAGCTCTAAACATCGCTAATCCACAAGTTTAGGTCAGAGTTAGAAATGGCATTATAGCAATTTTTAATGACAGTTGTCAATCAACTCCAAACCAGATTCTCAGCTAAATGCAATAATAAGAACAAGTGCAAATTTATTGTTCAATTCAAAGAACAGAACAACTTGAAGTTCACCATCACAGCACTTTGTTTGATCAGTGAAATGATTTAATGATCCAAGAAGCACTGCAGCAAGTTGCCGCCAGTACATTCCCAGCAGAAAAAACACTCAATCAGCAGTAGCATGCAATAGAACACAATATCTTCCCGCAAGAGACAATTTCCAACAGCAACAACAAGATTTGTTTTAACAGTCTCAAATTTTAGTATAACTCCTCTCTATAGCAATATAGTTACAGCAATGAATCTCAAACAAGCTCAATTTTCTCAAAGTCACTTAAAATGACAGAGCACACAGGCAGCAAAGGGAATGACAGTTTCAGCAACTAATGGAAGAAAATTTCAAGCATTGCCGCAAAATAGTTCTAACTCAGTTATTAGCAATCTGAACAATATTTGACAGCAATTTGATGGAGTTGAGATAAGCTTTTAGCAAGAAATTGGTACTGTAGTAATGGCGTACAGTGCCTCTCCATTATTGATGTATTTATACACAAGATGAATAACCCTAGATTGCACAGGATGCATACACGTGTTCTAGTGTACAGCTATACAATAATAACAGAATAACAACCTACTGGGTCCTACTGGGTTAATAGACAAATGGGCCTCTTGTTATTACAAGATAATTGGGCTTGAGGATTGTCTTAACATCCCCCTTCAAACTAGGACTGGGAGAAATCGTCAGTCCAAGTTTGTCACGAAATTCTCGAAACTTTGAATGGGACAAGGCCTTTGTAAATACATCTGCAACTTGATCAGAGGAAGGTATAAATTTGACAATTAGTTGTCGAGCTAACACTCGATCTCTCAGATAATGAACATCTAGTTCAATATGTTTTGATCTAGCATGATACACGGGATTTGAAGCCAAGGCTGCAGCACTCAGGTTATCACACCAAGCAATGGGTGGCTGCTTCAGATACACACCCAGTTCGCCTATCAATGATTGAACCCACGCAAGTTCAGTAGCAAGATCAGCAAGAGAGCGATATTCAGACTCAGCACTTGATCGAGAAACAACTGGCTGCTTCTTGGCAGACCAAGAAATCAATGAATCTCCGAAGAACACACAGTGGCCCCCAACGGAGCGCCGATCATCAGGACACACAGCCCAATCAGCATCAGAAAATCCTTGAAGGTTGAGGTGTGAGCTAGGCTTGACATGTAAAGCAAGATTCATGGTCCCTTTTAGATAACGAAAAATTCGTTTCACTGCTTGCCAGTGTACATCAGTGGGAGATGTAAGGAATTGACTCAATTTGTTGACAGCAAAGATAATATCTGGTCTTGTATTGGTAAGATATTGTAATCCTCCAATTGCTTGTCTATACACTGTTGGACTCTTGAGAAGAGTACCATCTGTTTTGGAATAATGCTTGTTGATCACCATAGGAGTTGCAACTGGACTGGAGTAATCCATACCAAATTTGGTTAATAGACTCCTGATGTATTTTTCTTGCTTAAGGTACAAGCCTGTGTCATCTCGATAGGCTTCTATGCCCAGAAAATGATGTAAATTTCCAAGATCCTTTAATGCAAACTGAGTGTTAAGCTGTTCAATGAATAATGTCATAGCTCTACTAGAATTGCTGGTGACAATTATGTCATCAACGTAGACCAGCACAAACATAACAAACAATTTGTGTTTGATGAAAAACAGTGATGTATCACATTTTGAGTGAGTAAAACCCCAGCTCAGTAATGTAAAGCTTAGCTTGTCAAACCAAGCTCTAGGAGCTTGCTTAAGACCGTAGAGAGCCTTCTTTAGCAGGCATACATGTGTAGGAAACTTTGAGGATTCAAAGCCTTCTGGTTGTTTCATAAGAACTTGTTCTTGCAAATCACCATTTAAGAATGCATTATTGATGTCAACTTGTCTAATGTTCCAGCCAAGAGTTACAGCTAGGGAGAGAACAAATCGCAGTGTAGAAGTCTTTAACACAGGACTGAAAGTTTCATCAAAATCAATACCTGGACACTGTTGGAAGCCTTTAGCAACAAGTCTGGCCTTAGGTCTTAAACCTGATCCATCAGCACTTGATTTGAGTTTGAAAACCCATTTGCAATCAACAACTTTTCTCCCCTCAGAATTCGGAACCAGCACCCAAGTTTGATTTCTTATCAAGGCATTGTATTCATCTAACATAGCCTTTTTCCAGTGATTAGATTTTAAGGCTTCCTGGACACTGTGAGGTTCTTGTAAAATGTTTAGAGTAGCAGAAACATTTCCAACAAATGGTAGCTTGGGCTTGAAAATACCAGACTTACTTCGTGTGACCATTTGGTGCATTGCAGGTACAGGATCAACAAGCTGTGCTCGTGAGACAGGTTCAGCTGACACTAATTCAGATGAAACAGGGCTGCTGGAATGTTGACGCTGATTTGAATGTTCTCTAGGAGAATCTGGAGAAGCTTGAGCTCGTTGACTTGTAGTTGCTTGTTGAGATAAGTCATGGGAATCAGACTCAGCGTAAGATTCTTCCTGAGTTGTTGAGTCAGGTATGGATAAATTGTGGTAATCAGCCAAAGAAGGTTGATATAAGGGTCTTAAGTGTTCTTGAGAGTTGATCACCTCCTCAGGTACATTCCTTTTGTTAATAAATCCTGTAGAGAAAGGAAAATCAGATTCATTAAAGACTACATGTCTAGAAATATAAATCTTTCCAGTTGAGCTTAGGCACTTGTATCCCTTATGGTCATTACTGTATCCAATAAAGACACACTTGGTGGATCGAAATTGCAACTTGTGATCATTATAGGGCCGCAGGCAAGGGTAACAAGCTGAACCAAAGACTCTTAGGAGATTGTAGTTAGGATGCCTCTTGAGTAGCTTAAGGTAAGGAGTTAATCCATTCAATGAGCTTGTAGGCAACTGATTAATTAGTCTAGTGGCTGTGTGAAAGGCCTCCCACCAATAAGACAATGGCATTTTAGCTTGTGCAAGTAAGGTTAAACCCATCTCAACAACATGTCTATGTTTTCTCTCAACCCTTCCATTTTGGGATGAGGTGTGTGGACAAGGATGTCTGAAGTGTATTCCTGATTCATTTAACAATCGACTGAAACTGCGAAATTCTCCACCCCAATCACTCTGAACTGTTTTGATCTTTAGTTCAAATTGATTTTCAACTAGCTTTTTGAAATTAGTGAACACAGGCAACGCTTCATCTTTGCTTTTAAGTGGATAAATCCATGAGTAACGACTAAAATCATCTAGAAATAGGATATAGTAACGAAAACCATTTGAGGAAGCAATTGGGGATGGTCCCCAAAGATCTGTATGAATTAACTCAAGTGGTTTGCTAGCATGTGACAGTGAAGAATTAAAAGGAAGCAAGTGAGATTTGCCAAATTTGCAGGATTCACAAAATAAAGATTGACATTCATCTTTGGAAGAGACTTTCAAGCTACATTCTCTAATAATTTGGTTCAAAACTCGGTCACTAGGATGGCCAAGTCGATTATGCCAGAAGGTCCTACTAAAACTACTTTTATTCACAGTTTGTTCAACAGCCTCATCAGCAGCGACAAACACAAGATCTGCTACAGTATCTCTTCCTTCTTCACAGATGCGGAACATACCACCTTCACTTGGTCTTCCCATTAGCATTGTTTCCCCTGTCTCCTGAGCCTTCACAGAAACACCACTAGAGTTAAATACCACATCAGCATTATTATCACAGGCCACTTTGTATACACTTAAGAGATTTTTCTTGATCTTAGGAGTATAAAGAACATTATTCAAGGCAACCTTATGATTAGGAACATTCTGAATAGTAGTAGAGCCAATTTTCTTAACTCCTAGTTTATAACCATCACCTACAGTGATATTTATCTTACCATTAGGATCCTTAGGATTGTCAATCTTGCTCAGGTCATTAGTGACATGACTAGTAGCACCACTATCAAGATACCAACCATCGTCAGCAACAACTTCAGGAGTAGCCCAATAAGCACTATCAAAGTCAGAATAGCTTGAGTTATTACGACCACCTGAGTTCTTCCTTTTGCTTGGAGGAACAAAAGAGCGATCATAACGATGAAAGCAGGTGTCAATTTTGTGTCCAATCTTTTCACATAGCTGGCACTTTGGTGGTTCATCTTCATCACTGTCTTTGTTGTAGAAGCGACCATTGTTGCCTCCACGATGGCCTCGTCCTCCCCTGGATCCACGTCTACCTCTGGAGCTTCGACCACCTCTCCAATTTCCTCTCGGGTTGGAGCCATTTTCAGATCTAGCATAGTTGACCACCTGGTTGTTTAGTGACATTTGAGAAAACTGGTTCAGTTGTTCAAGTCGGCTCTCATAGGTGCACAGGGAAGTTTGCAGCTCTATCCAGCTTATCGTTTCAGCTTGGTTCCAGAGTTGAACCACGATGGGATTATATGGTTCATTTAGACCAGAGAGAGCATGAATAATCAAGTCAGGAAGAGGAATAGAACTTCCTGCAAGAGCAAGTTGCTCGCTAATGTTCTTGATCTTGGCTAAATATTCTGTTATCTTCATCGTATCCTTCGAGATACGTCCAAGCTCAGATCGGAGTAATAGGAGCCTGGATTTTGACTGAGATCCAGCAATTTCTTTAGCCGCTCTCCACAAACCAGCAGACGTAGATACCTCCGTCATTTGAGATGACACTTCAATGGTCATTGTGTTTAGTAGCCAGCCGAAAAGGAGTTGATCAGCTGTCTCCCATTCTTCAAAGGCTGGATTGAGTTTCGTTTGGCCATTTTCAAGAAGAAATTGCGATGGACAAGGCTTGGTGCCGTTGAGAAGTCCTTCGAGTCTGTACCCTTTGATGACGGGCATGACGTGCAGAAACCATACAGAGTAGTTTGTCCTGTCCAGCTTGACAGAAACGGTCTGGGTAGGAGAAATGCTCTTCTCGGTGAGCTTAGCTAAAGCAGAAGCAGACAAAATGGATGAATGAGTGGCTGAGCCTTGCGTTTCGGAAGAAGTCGACATGGCAGCTAGCCTATGGATGGCTCTGATACCAAGATAAGCTTTTAGCAAGAAATTGGTACTGTAGTAATGGCGTACAGTGCCTCTCCATTATTGATGTATTTATACACAAGATGAATAGCCCTAGATTGCACAGGATGCATACACGTGTTCTAGTGTACAGCTATACAATAATAACAGAATAACAACCTACTGGGTCCTACTGGGTTAATAGACAAATGGGCCTCTTGTTATTACAAGATAATTGGGCTTGAGGATTGTCTTAACAAGTTGGGCTCTCAATTGGGCCTTCATTTACTTACTACAAGAGGAGGTCCAATAACTAGAATGCAGCGTGTGTCATGTGAGTAAGGATACTATGGTAATCGTAATGACTAGTAACAGAAAGCGGGAAATATATGTATGGGAAGAGAGATGAGAAGGGGCATGGAAAGTATTGAGTTGTGGTGAGGAGAGTGGGAGTGCCTCTCGAATGTGCTCCAGTGTTTACTTTTTCTTCACGTTCTGATTTGTATTCCTTTGTTATTAGGAACCCTCCATTAGATTTACACTCTGTGGATGGGATATTTGCATTAATCAATACAATGAGTTTGGTGTTTTCCATTAAAGGTATCAGAACAACGGTTTCTGGGTGATGGTTGGTACCAGAATGGGTTCAATTGTTGGTGATCATGATTCACGCCTCATCCAAGCAGAGTTGAATATTGAGATTTTGACAAACGACATGTCGACCGTCAAGTGTGATGTATCCACCATGAAGGCTTTGTTGAATTATTAGTGCTAAAGTAAAGATGGACAGAGAATGAAAAGTAGAAAACTAAATTTGACTACAGAAAATGGAAGATCCCAGGGAATAAAGTAGTGAGTAACAGAAACACGTGAGATGGTAGATTGGTTTACCTCGTCATAATCGCTGTTGCTTCTTCGCTGCTGCCATGGACACCATGTCCCCACACTGTCCACCAACTTCCCATGTGCTAATTTATATTACCTTTTAATGCTTGGGGGTGGGGAGATTTTGGATTTTAATCCAGAGATGTGGACAAAGGAGACAGGGGGGATTATGACTTGTGAGAGAGGGAAAAGCCTTGGGGAAGGATTTGAATACGTGAGAAGGCAAAAATGAAGAACTGATAATGAAAAGTAGAAAACTAAATTTAAATACAGAAAATGGAAGAACCCGGAGAACAAAGTAGAGAGGCACAAAAGCACACGAGATCGTAGATTGGTTTACCTCATCATAATAGCTGTTGCTTCTTCGTTCCTGCCATGGACACCATGTCCCCACACTGTCCACCAACTTGGCGGGTGCCAATTTATATTACCTTCTAAAGCTTTGGGGGCAGATTTTGGATTTTAATTCAGAGATGTGGAGGATGGAGACAAAGGGGATTATGACTTGTGAGAGAGGAAAAAGCCTTGGGGAAGGGAAATAGAAAGGGAAGCATCAAAGGTGGGAAGAGAAGTGGGAAAGATTAAATGAAATGTTGAAATTTGAATGCCTCAGCTAAACATACATGTACTTAAAGCACCATCTGGCTAACATCGAAGCCCAATGCAAATTTTTTGTCACTAAGCTGAAAGTTCCTTAAGAACGGTGTTTTGAGTATGAACTTTGAAGCCATAATTGAGCCATCCAAAAGCATCGCTTAGGTGGAAGAGAATTTAGAGTAAAGGTTGATTACAAATGAATTCCATTTTGGGTTGGAGAAAATACTTGAAGGTGGGAAACTAAACTTTATATTAATTTTCCCACAAATTTCATATTAAATATTTCATCTACTAACTACTATTCAATTTAAATTTTGGTTATAATAATTTACAAATGTTTAATTTTTGAAATTGGTATAAAAAATTAGACAAAGTAACACAATTTTTTTAAAATGGCTGCATTAAAATTTTAAATAAAAACCATAAAACTATCACAGGAGCAACACAAATAAGTTGCCAATAACAACTTACTCACAGTATTCATAAGTTATGAGTAATGCAAATGAACAAGACTAACAATAGTCATAAAATATAGAATATATAACCAGCTGCAATGTTTACGATCCAACTCATTTTTCAAACTTCATACAACAGTAGTATTTCCTCATTTGTAAAGAAAGTTCAGAGATCAAAACATAATTTGAAAAGAATCCTATATTACAAAAGTACAAATGAGATTGATCAATCATTATTCCAACTTTAACTGTAAATCTGAAATGATGAAAAATATCTAAATAAATCCTACTCCATTCGGTCCTAAATGTAGGAGCGAGTGAATTTCACAAAGATTAAGAAAACTAGGCAAGTTTATTATTTGTAAACAGATATGTGCTACTTTTCCTAAAATACCCCTCATTCTATTTCATTCATATTGGAATATTATCAACATAGACTATAAATCAACAAAAATCTAACTATAGAGATGGTTTTAAAAATAATAATAATAATAATAAATATGGGAGACAAACAAGAATAAGGTTTATACATTTAGGACCAAAACAAACCCCCTAACTAAACTCTTGTATTTGAAGAAAGAGATGAGGAAGAGAGACGGAAATTCATCTTCAAATTTAAATGCGTCTTAAGTGCACATAAGGATAAGTTTCCTTTTGACAAAAGAAAATGTTTTTGGATGGCTCAGTGGCAAGTGGCCAGAAAAGTTGTACAAAATACTTCAGTTCTTGTGAAATAATGATTCTCCTGTTTTCCTTTAATCCACCTTATTCAGAAGGAAAAAATGGGAGATTGCCTCGCCAATTGCAAGCACTTGATCAAGTCATCCCACATAACTGCATCAAGGCATGAACTTAATGAGCATCATGACGGAAAGGCCTTAGCCATTTTCTATAGTAATGTCACTCAAAAGTCTATGGTTCTGTAACTTGTCACTGCATGGCATACTCCTAAGGTGAAATATGGGGCTAACTGCCTACTTCTTAAATGCAGCAAATTGAGATAGAATTAGTGTTTAAAATCTGTAATTTGATCCATAATCCACTCTTCCAGTCTTGAGTACCCATGCTTTCTACAAGCATCAAGGGCTATGGTTAACATTGGAATTGAAGGCTCAATAGGCATTGTCTTCAAAAAGTTTTCAAGTTCATCCATGTATCCATGTCGGCTGTAGAGTTCAATCATGCAGTTATAGTGCTCCAACCGAGGCAAGATACAGAACTCATTGCTCATTGACTTGAAGCATTGGGCACCAATCTCAACAAAGCCTTCTTCAATACAAGCAGAAAGGATACCCTGAATGGTCACATGGTCTGGTTGGGTGCCTTCCTCCACCATTATCCTAAACAATTCAAGGGCTTCCTGACCCCTATTATTGTGACAACACCCAAATATTATGCAATTCCAAAGGACAACATCTCTAAAATCTGCCCTGTTAAAAACCTCAAAAGCATAACCAAGAGAATGAAATCTACAATACATGTATATCAGAGCAGTTATAATAATAGTATCCATCTCAATTTTATGTCTAATTATATATCCATGAATTTGTTTGCCATAGTGAACTGCAGATGTATTTCCACAAGCCGTCAAAAGGGTTGCAATCATAAATTTAGATGGTTTTATTTCCCACTGCATCTCTAAAAACATTGTTAAGGCTTGCTCACCTAATTGATGATGAGCATAGCTAGTCAACAAAGCATTCCAAGAAACCATGTCACGCCAGCAACTCATTTGGCTAAACCAAACTCTGGCACTATTCAACATCCCACATTTACCATACATGTCAAGAAGGGCATTGCCAACCATAAGGTTGGTGTGGAAGCCATGTCGATAAATATAACCATGAATCTGTTTTCCCATTTCATGGTCTGAAAGTCCAGCAGACAAGTGTAACATCAAGCTAAGAGTGACATGATCCAATGCTTTAGTTTCATCAAGCATAAAATATACAAAATCCAATGCCTCTAACCATTCAGAGGAACGGGTATATCCTGCAAGCATTGCATTCCATGAGATCACATTACGTTCATGCATCTCATCAAAAAATTTCCTTGCCTCTTGTGTTTTCCCAGTCATTGCATACCCTGATACAATTGAAGTCCAAGTGACCAAATCTTTTGAGCCAAGCTGATCAAAAATCCTAGAACCAGTATCTAGTTCACCACACTTCACATACATATTAATAAGAGAGCTTGAAACAACATCGTCCTCCTGAAAGCCTAGTTTGGTAATAACTCCATGTATCTGCATCCCCTCCTTTAAGGCAGATATACTCGAACAAGCCACAAGAGCATTAGAGAAGGTAAAGTTGAACGGCTGGACCTTGGTAGAGAGCATCCTTGAAAACATGATAATTGCTTCCCGACCATCACCATTATCAAGATACCGCCTCACAATCACATTCCAAGTGATGGCATTAGGATACTGAATCTCATTAAACATTCTCCGGGCGTCACACATAACCCGACACTTGGCATAAACATCAACAAGGGAACTCCCCAGAATGACATTGCGATCAAAACCATATTTTGTTATAAGCCCATGAACTTGCCTTGAGAGATGAAGCTCAGATGCCGCAGCACAAGAACCAAGAATGCTAGCAAATGTGATATTATTTGCATAAATTCCCAACTTATTCATGCATTGGAATAATGACAATGCCTCATCTGGGAAACCCCCTTGTGCATAGGCAGTGATCATTGCATTCCAAGACCCTCCATCTCTTTGAGGCATTTCCTCAAACAGCTCCCTAGCATCATTCAAAAAACCACATTTACCATATGTTTCTATTGCCCTGTTAAGAAGAAAGGTTGGTGGGGTACAAGAGAAGGTGACTAAATGAGACTCAACCTTCCGAGCCTCAACAATTGCTCGATGAGAGGAACATATTTGGAACAAATGAGCATACAAGGAATAAGGAAACTGTTCAGGGAAAGCGAATAGTACAGACACAGCTTTTCGGAGGCGACCTGCTCTTAGGTGAGTGAAGATTGAGTTTACTGCTTTACGAACACGTGGGGTTTCAGCTTGGAGCTTAAGATTTCCATTGTGAAGGAATTGGCTGAGTGTAGAAGCAGGAGTGTCACCCATGCAACACAAAACTTAATATTGAAAACTTTCAAGACTCCATTTTTTAAAGGCTGATTCTCACATTCCAGAGAAAACAAACTCGCAGGGAAAATATCATGACACTAATTCTTCTAAGTAGAGTAATTCTCAGGCCCGAAAGGGTAACTAATGCTTAAGCAAACTCAAAGCTCTGCATCGTCCAACATCAAATCCTGACTCTCTTTTCATTCAAGTTATCACCTGCTATCAGATATAGGGAACATTTTCGGCAATGATTTTATCAGAACACACGCCTCTTTTGCCTGGAAAATCAAGGGAAGGGATTTGAATCTGAAAGCTGGTTATGGGTTTTTCGTCATGGCATTTACAAGCAACGGGTTTCACATGGGTTTGGAGAAAAACGAAAACCAATCTATGCCGTTGATGGGGGATGTACGTCAGTGGTCGATCAAGAGGCCACAAGGTAGAGAGTAAGCTTTGGCTTATGATTTGGAATGGAGAAAGGAAATGGAATGGACACAAAACCACACCGACAGTGGTGGAGACTGGAGAGGATGCCCAATTGGAGATCGTGAAGGACAAGGATGTCCTCCTAAAGTCTTGGTCTAGTTCCTTGAGAAGGAGCCCGATGCCAAGGTTAGGTGGGATTCATTTTACTGTGGTTGGAAGGAGAAGGGTGAATCTTTCTTTTAAAATAGATGAGGGTAAATTGGTAATTGTATTCTTAGATCCTCTAACAACCAAGTCCCTTGGGTCTTCTTAATTATTCAAAGATTTCAAGGGACCTTATGGTTGTTATTTCTCTTACTAGGGATTTTAAAATAATTCTCCCTTATTTATATTCAAATTCAATTAGAATTTCGTGGGTATTTAGCTGGGTCTTTATAGTTGCTAAGGGAATTGAACCAGCCCCATCATTAAATTATCTGGCTCGCAGAGATAGAGTTAAATGATGGCCTAAATACAAAGATTACTTTGCCAACAAGGATAGAGTAATTCAGTTGCTAACTTTCCTACTCTACAATCGACCTATCCCTCTACCAGGTTTTTGGCCGAAAATGCAAAAATCTTATAGGAATTAAATGCTCTTCCTCCCCCTGAAGAATTTGCTTAGAGATTACAAGAGGTGGCGTCTAAAGCTAATTCTAGTGTTAAAGCTAAGTCTAGTTCAGAGTATTCGGTTTCTCCAGAAAATGATAAAGAAGACTATTGGTATGGAATAGATCTGGATCTTTCCTAAAAATGATGCCGACACTGTAGGAATAAAGCTTAAAGACAAAAGAAGAAAAGTAGGGGACAAGAAGACATAATAACTAAAGGCAAGCCTCATAAGTCAAAAAGAAAAAGTAAAGGTTGACATAAAGGTAGAAGAAGACATAAGGGCAAGCCTCATAAGTCAAAAAGAAAAAGAAGCTACAGGAAGATGCTCATGACTTCTACAGGAAATGAAATGTGACTGTAAGTGATTGTTCCACCTAATTTATGTTTTTCTAGAACTTGTCTTGGTTCTTGTTCATTATCACACTTGCACTTAGATAAGTGAGGAGAATAAGGACATCCATTCCATCACCATATTTTCTAAACACAAACCAATTTCACTCAATCTTTTTTCACCCCATTTAAGCCCATCACTTTACTACATTCATTTTTCATACAACAAGTATTACGCATGCATCATCATTATGTTGTTAAGCATCTTGATATTGTTCGAAATTGTTGCTTGAAGCATCTATGTTGAATACTACGTATACGTAAACACTTGTGAATAGGAAAAAAAGAAAAGAGGAAATAATGGAAAAAGAAAAGGAACTAGAATAAAATAGAAAAGAAAAAAGAAAAGAAATATACTTGAAATAAGGAAGTATGGTTGAGTAATTTTCTCCTTACAATCTTATATATGGGTGTTTCATAAAATGGTTTTTATAGGTCAAAATTGGTTTGTAATCGAGCAAGATCATTATTATGGCTCAAAACTCACCCAAGTCTGTGTTGTTGTTGGTCAAAATTTATATTAAGATTGTAACAAAAATAATTGAGTAAATGCATCGATCTCTCTTCTCTTTAATCAAAATTACATATATATATATATATATATATATATCCCTTTAAGTCAAAATATATGTTGTGTAAATCACCTTTCTAGTTTTAAAATTTAACTCTCATCCATCCAACCACTAGATAATTGTTAAATCACAGAGTTGACCCATTGTTTTAACCAAAATACCCTTTATTAACATAATCATAATAATCATTTAAAAGCATATTTACCAATATTTTAAATTAATTTTAATTTATACTTGCATATTTTTATATTATTAAGGTAAAAATATATTTTTATATTATTAAATTTATTTCTGTTGATTATATGATAATGTAATTAATTTTATAACTATACATTTATCTTTCAATAATTTTAAATGTTTTATTTTTTAAAAACTAATTTATGATGTAATTTGTAAGTTTTTAAATTCTGTTTGAATCAATTGAAACATATTGAATGGAAAATTAGTGATTCTTAAATAAATTATTAAAGATAAATGAGATGAGAGATTTACTACGATTAAATTAGTATAGAAAATTTATTCTAATAAAATTTTGAATTAAAGGGATATACTTCTAGATTTTGTTTAGAATATTCTTTGATGGTATAAATTATTTGACTAAATTATATGTTTTTAAAATAGAAGAGATGCAAATTTCCCAGAATGCACCATTCACCTCATAATGCACTGCATCTCCTCCTGTTCCATGCAAGTCCTTTGGAATGGTACTCCCTCTAACCCGTTTACTCCAACCAGGGGTATAAGGCAAGGTGATCCCCTATCACCCTATATATTTCTCTGCATGGAGAGGCTCTCACAAGTTATCAATGCTGAGGTCCAAGCTGGAAATTGGGAGACAATCAAGATGGGTAAGGAAGGACCACCCCTCTCCCACCTCTTCTTTGCAAGCAACCTAATTCTCTTTAGTTCCACAACCCTAAGGAAAATCAGATTAATAAAAAAGATCTTGGCAGGCTTTTGTGTTTCATCTGGGCATTGCATAAGTCAAGCAAAGACCCGAATCTTCTTCTCTAAGAACACTAGCAAACATGTAGCCGACTTCTGTTGCGATCAGCTAGGTTACTCAAGAACAGATTGCCTAGGTAAGTACCTAGGCGTTCTCCTCCTTCACTCAAGAGTCACCAAGGACACTTACTTCTATATAATAGAAAGAATGCAGCAAAAACTAATGATGGGATGACATGTGCCTCCCTCTTAGGCATGGTGGTTATGGTATGAAACTCATGGAAAGCCAAAATAGTGCTTTCCTATCCAAACTTGGCTTCACTCTGGCTAGAAACACAAACCTCCTTTGGGTCAAAGTACTGAGAGCAAAATATGGATAGTCACTTGAAACAAACTATGAGTTCAAGACAAAGACAAGCTCACACGTTTGGAGAAGCATTGCAAAAATTTGGCCACAAACCACGCTTGGCATCAAGTGGCATCCCAAAAATGGAAGAAAGGTCAGGTTCTGGTCAGATAATTGGATTGGGGAGCTTGGCCCACTAAAGAACCTCGCCTTCTCTAAGGTTAGTGCCGAAGACCTCAAGAAGCCAATCTCTGACTTTGTTGATGAATATGGCCAATGGAAGTGGACCTTATTCCAAGAGAAACTTCCCATGGGGACCAATCTCCAAATAGCAGCCTCTTCCCCATCAAGTGAGCTGGATGGCGAAGCAACTTGCTCATGGGATATCACAGCCAATGGTTCATTCACAGTATCCTCGGCTTATAAAGCCAAAGAGGAAGACACATGGCCTGACCCATAGAGGAACTGGAAGATCATCTGGAATTGGCTGGGTTCACAAAAGATTAGGACTTTCCTTTGGCTTTCCCTGAAAATCAAGCTTCTTACAAATTCTGAAAGGCAGAGAGGATACCTCGCAGCTGATGCCACTTGCGAATTATGCCAAGGCGGTATTGAAGACATTGACCATATCTTTAGAGGATGCCCCCTGGCAAAAGCTTGTTGGTAGTCCCTCCTGCCAGCAGATAGGGTCAATTACTTTATCAGGTGCCCCCTCCCTCAATGGTGGAAGTCGAATCTAGCTTCGGGAAACAACTCACAGTAATGGATCCAATGCTTTGGTCTCCTCACCTGGAACTTTTGGAATGCTAGGAATAACAGGCTCTTTGTTGGAGAGTCATTCAAAGCTTTAGACATCGTTGAGAGGTCCCTCTCCTTAGCAAACCATATCAGTCATGCCAGAAACCAGATGGAAATTTGGAACCCACCATGAAGCTATTTAATCGACCCACCTAATGTACTCTTTTAAATGGTTTTAGATCCCAAATGTAACCCTCTGTATATATCTTTCATTGAATGAAATCTCCATTTTATTCAAAAAAAAAATAGAAGAGATGTTTTTGTAATTTAGAAGATACAGAGGGAAGATCGTTGCATTTTTCTCAAAAGAATTCAATACTAAGATGAACTATTAGTGCCCATGTCCAGTTTCGGCTTTAGGGCCAATAAAAATGTTTTGGCAGCACTTGTACTAGAGCATAAATATAGACATACAATTTTCTCACAGAAAAAAGAAATATGGGCTTTGAGTTTGAATTGAGGTTCAAAAACCTATACCAAGATCAACTCGGCCGATGTACTGAGTCAAGGGTCAGGGATTCAACTGAGGGTCGACTCGGGGTTAAACAGGCCAGATTTAAATAATATAATTTAATAATTTATAACACACTAACATTAATGTCAAAATATAAGAAAATCCAATAAAAGTCTAATTGTTTTAAAAACACAATACATCAACATTAAAAATGTCTATCATTAGTTTCTTGCAATCCTTTAATCAATATTATCAAGATCATTCAAAAACTAAATAGAAAATTTCAATACAACTCTTGCAGTAACCCAAATAGGATCTGAATTTAAGATGAGCTTTCAAGGAAAAATAAAGTCAATAGAACAACAGATTTCGAAATTTTCAAAATACTATCCAAACCACTTTGAAAGACTAACTCAGTATCAGTTTCATTAATCAAACGAAAACCCCTAATTTGTTAAAATAATTCAGCTATACGTGTGTGTGTCATCTGTCAACTGAAAAACGTTTTAACCGTGTAAGAATCTTAAGAGAGACTTAGCAAATATATATCTTGATTGTTCCACATAGATTTGCTCTTGAAACTGATAAATAAGAAGTAATAAAAGATGGTGATGTGGCATTGTAGTGGGTGAGTGCAATCCGAATCTGAAGCTTTAGGACTGAACTAATTCTAATTGAGGAATTTTTTTAAAATTTTCTAACCTGGTCCAACGGCCAGGTTGGCCGAGTTTTTGAGGATCAACCCTGATATCCCGGGTTGATTCCTCCCCCGGGTGGTGCACGAATCAACCCTCTCAAGTGCTCGGGTCCCCAGGTTTTCAGTCAGGCTGAACCAGGTTTTTGAACAATAGTTTGTATTATAAAACGTTTTTTGGACATAAAAAAATGAAACCAAAAATTGTTAACGAGTTAGTGTGTGTTTGGGATTATCCAAACCTGTGGCCCCACATCCATAAGTAACTTCTCGATTTTGGCTTATTTTTTATGTTGGGGATTACAGTAAAAAAAAAAAAGACTTATGGTGTGACCCTACAATAGGGGTGGGAGCTTTTTTTTTTGTGCTTCTGCGGTGGCAACGCATAGCAGAAAAAGAATAACAGAGATGCACTAATAATGCTTTTTTATTTACTCTATTACCCACTAGGCCACCACCATCACCTTTCTTTTTTATTTTTCTCCTAATAATTTATCACCTAATAATAACTAGATATTTGATCCTATAAGATACTTCTATGTCCATAATATAAGACATAATTAACTTTTTTGAATAGAATAAGGAAACAAAATAGGGAAAATTCCAAATAAATACCCCTCGAATATCAAAATGACAAAAAGGTACCTTAAATATACAAAAAGACATAAAAGGTATCGTTCCCAATTTGGGATAAACAATTTTAAGGCAAAAAGACCAAAATGCCCCTGTCTCCATTAACTTTCAAAGTGAAGTGGTTAATGGCTATACTAGAGTGGTTAATCGCTATACTGAAGTGGTTAATTGCTATACTAGAGTGGTTAACGACTTTCACAAATATAAAAGTATTTGAACCCAACTTATGAATCAATGAAGTAGTTAATGGCTATACTAGAGTGGTTAATCGCTATACTGAAATGGTTAATTGCTATACTAAAGTAGTTAACAACTTTCACAAAACCAAGCATAACTAATGAATCAACGAAGTAGTTAATGGCTATATTAAAGTGGTTAATGGCCATACCTGAGTGGTTAATGGAGACAAGGGCATTTTGGTCTTTTTTCCTTAAAATTGTTTATCTCAAATTGGGAATAACGATCCCTTTTATGTCCTTTTGTATATTAGAGGTACCTTTTTGTCCTTTTGATATTCGAGAGGTATTTATTTAGAATTTTCCCAACAAAATAAGTTAGTTAATCATAGCATATATGTTATATGGTATATTATTATATTACATATTAGTTTATAAGTTAAAAAAAAAGCCAGCTTGGAGTAAAAAAACTAGATTATGTTGAATATTAAACAATGTTATTGAAGTTTAATGTTTTTCTCTGTATGAATCATTTCAGAAATGATTTATAAATAGAATGATAGGAGTATTATTTATTTTTCTAATAATAAATTCTTTTTTATAATATTAATTTAATATTGGGTTAAAGGGCATTTTTGCCCAAGAAGTTTTCAGATTTGGGTATTAGGCACCAGGAAGTTTGTGAGGGGCCAAATGTGCCCCAGAACTTTAAAAAATGGGGCAATTCGGACCCTCCGTTGACTAGCCTTAACGGTCAACGTTATTTGATCAAAATATGCTGAAGTAGGACGTGTATATGTGGCATACACATCATCTTTTTTTGTCCAGTCAGATTTATCAATAAACATTTTTTTATATATAAAAAAAGAAACTTACTTTCCCTCCTCTCCTTCTTCCTCTCCCTCTCCGTCACTCTCTCTCTCTCTTTCTCTCCACGCTCATAGACCACAGGCCAGGGGCACTCTCTAGCCACTCCCAAATCTCACCACCCTCTATCTCTGCATCTCTAACCTCCCATAGGAAGAAGTGAAGTAGCATGTCCAAATGATGAGGAAATGGCTACCTGTAGTTTAGATTCTTCACTTCCATTTCCCTCTGTCGAGAAGCCATTTCATTAATAATGGATGTCCCCAAATGCAAAATGCAACTATTAAAGTAGCCCCTTTTCATTTACATATGCACCTCAAAATATTAAAAAAAACTACTTCTAGCTTACATTTGGTGGAATTGTAGTATTGATTTGGAGTCACACAAGTTTCCAAACAAAACAAGTATCACCACGCACTCTCCCCCCACTCCTGGCCGATGATGTCGGCATCGCCGTCTTCTTCTTGGTCCCGATAATTATTGTGCATAGAATAAGAAACAAACAAAACTTCCTAAGAAGAGAACAAAAGAAAAAAATCTCTATTGTCAAACAGTTCACGAGGTAAGGCAAATTAAGGTCTCTACCTCCAGATCTAAGAAATTGATGCTCTCATCATCTTGCTCAATGGATCCGTTGCTAGAACAGCAAGAGTAAGGGAATTCATTAGTGTGAAGGCTGCTAGAGCGAATTTCTGACTCCACCGGTGTCGGCAATATCGTCGTCTCCGGAATAGATAGAGAGACATGGGAAGAGAAGCACAGACATTGCGAGAAGCGAAGGTGGAGTGGATGTAGATGTGGTCTGAGAGAAGGTTTTGGGGAGAGGAGGTAACGGTGAAGAAAGAGAACTAGAATGTGGAAGTCGGGAGATCAAAATTCCTAGAGATTGTCGACAGCGGCACGATTGCTTGGCCGTTCACCATGGGAGAGAGAGAGGGGAGAAATGTTTTTTTTCTTTTTATTATTTATTTTGGTTTGTTAATAAATCTGACTGGGTAGAAAAGATGACGTGGATGCCACTTATGCGTGCCATTTCAGCATATTTTGGTCAACAACGTTGACCGTTAAAGCTAGTTAACAGAGGGTTCAAATTGCCCTCTTTTTTAAAGTTCCGGGGCACATTTGACCCCTTAGAAACTTCTTGGTGCCCAGAGCCCAAACCTGAAAATTTTCGGGTCAAAAATACCCTTTAACACTTTAATATTTCTCTTAAAATTATCATGTCCTTTTTAGTAATTTTCCATCTAAACTTACTTTTTAAAATAATCTTCCAAACATGTTTCTACAAGTCAAATTGGATATAAATCACTTTTACCATCACAAGTCAATATAAATCAAATTACACAATCTGACTTCTATTCAATCTTACTTCTGAAAAAGTCAGATTAGAAAAAATGTCACTTCTGCATTAGAATACGTTCTTTGGGCATTAAAAAGAAAAAGAAAAAGAAAGAAAGAAAGAAAGAAAGATGAAACCAGATGGGCAGCTTGGGACTAAATCACTAAAACGACGTAGTCTCAAAATAAACCCTAGCATGAAAGGGTTGCAGTGATATGAATATATAGATTACCCACAAACGGTTCGAGCGGCATATTCTCTCCCAGACTTCTTCACCTCCGCCGCAGCTAGCCAAAATGGTAAACCATCTGATAATATTTAAATTTTTCTGCGTCAATTCCTGTATTCTTAGTATTTCTGAGACTATTGATTCTTCTTGTGTTTCTGTCTTTGATGATCTGCTTGGGTTTATATATTTTTTTTTTCTTCAGAGAGTTTTTTTCACTAATGGTTGTTTCTATCGTGGGTATATTATTGTTTGTTGTTAGTCTATTACCTATCTGGGGATCAATTAGCGTCTGTTCATTGTCATTGCAAGATCTTAATTAGTTGGAATGCGTGCTCATCGAATTTTCATATGAGTGGTCATTTAATTCTTCGGATTTTCCTTTTAACGTGAGGGATTTGTGTTTTTATCTAACTATATCATCTGTTTTCATGAATCTCAATTGAAGTCAAGCTTGAAAGAGTATTGTGAAAATTGATTAGTGTTATTGTTTTTACTCGTAAGATCTTCGTAAAATGTTTGGGTAGATGTAATTGGTGTTGGTTTTCTTTTATGAAATTCCTTTTTTTGGGTTTTCTCTTGCTGGGTATGCCGATGTTTTGCTCATCTGTTTTTTCATCTTACGTAGACCAAGCGAACCAAGAAGGCCGGTATTGTTGGGAAATACGGTACGTCGGAATTCCTTTTGTTGGTTTGTTTATGAATATTTTGAGTTGATTTATTTTATTGAATAGAGGTTGTCAGCTATAGATGATGGATTGGAAGGTAGGACATATGAGAAAGAATATTTAAATGGAAGTTAATATGGTTGTAGTTACTAGTATAGTACTTGAAGGATTAAATGAGATGTTAGAATATCTTCATTTACTGTGTTATAGTGTAAATGGGAGTAGCTAACTTCGTCAATGACCCATTCCGTTAAGTGCAACTAGTAGCACTAGTCCACTAATGGTTAACATGCTTATCTTAATTCATTACAAGGAAACAATAAAGCATTTTCTAATAGTCAGATGGCATAATTGATTTTGTGAGTTGGGGCGGTGTCATTATTTTTTCTGGCGTTTTATTCTTCCATTCTTTTGTAATAGTGCAAAAGTTTGAGATTATCTTATGAAGTTGATGGAATATTTAGTGGATACTTTTTGGAGATTGATTTTTTGAGAAAGTTTAACTTTCGGACTGGATTTTATATACTTTTTTATACTCTTTGAAATGTTTCAACTATTCAATCTCATCAACTGCTTTCAAACATAACTTTTTCTTTTACCGATTCAGTGTTTTTTGCTTTTGGCTCTTGATGTGGTCTGTCTAGTCAATGTAGGCTATTGTTGTTTGGGTGATGGGTTTTCTCCTCAATTTCAGGCACCCGGTATGGTGCTAGTCTGAGGAAGCAAATTAAGAAGATGGAAGTGAGTCAGCACAGCAAGTATTTCTGTGAGTTCTGTGGAAAGGTACCCTCTCATACCTTTGATTATGGTGTTTTTTTATTTATTGGATTGATACAGACTCTAATAACACTTCCCTCTTACAGTATGCTGTTAAGAGAAAGGCTGTAGGCATATGGGGCTGCAAAGATTGCGGGAAAGTGAAGGCGGGAGGTGCTTACACGCTCAAGTAAGAATTGTCTTCCTTTTTCTGCGTTTTCAGTAGCTTGTTTTGTTGAGATGGGATATGTTTGTATCTGATCCTGTTGATTAAATCATGTTCATTTTGACAGTACTGCAAGTGCCGTTACCGTCCGGAGTACCATTAGGAGGTTGAGAGAGCAAACTGAGAGTTGAAGAGTTGAAGCTGATTGCATTCATAAAATATTTTAGGCATTTTAAGTTTTATGTAATTTTTTGAGTAGATAATTTGCTACACTTTGAGGTTTGTCAGGCTTTTTGCTATATTTAGCTTATCACCAATTCTTGGTTAAATTAACTGCGTTAATGCTTGATTAAATACTTGCTGTTTCTGCTTCTGGTTATAATTCTATTTAAACATCTCAATTTTTTATAATGACTTGCATTTAACTTGAATACTGAGTTTAATGAAAAAAGGGACTACTCGGTAAGAGGCTGCTCGGATTGGAGTTGAATAAATATAATGTTTGAAATTGATTTTGATTAAAAAGAGTAAGGACTTTTCTTTTCTGTAAAAGTTGAGATGTATAATAACAATATTTTTATAATACCAGTAAACATCTTTATTTATTTCTGCTTTATAAGAAAAAATAGGTATACAATCTGGTTTAAGTTTTAGCGGGTGATGGATCTTTTACTGGAATTTAGAGAGAAGAAACGCTCTCTAGAATCAAAAGATGATAGGTGTTGGTGTGTTTTCCCCATCAGAAAACCTTTTTTATATAGATAACCTAGATATGAAACCCTAACTTTGACTATTGGGCCTAATGTTGACTACGGGCCACTGACTTAACGGCCATTTGCGATCTTAACCGTAAGCGTACGGGTCGTCAAACTGTAGTGTAGTGAAAAGAGTGTCGTTCCGCAATGATTATGCTTTGAGTAGGTGAATTAGCACTAATTGTTTACTTAATTGGAAAAGAGTAAGTAAATTTGTTGGAAATTAAACTTGAGATAAAATTGAAATTGCAAAAAGGGATCACAAGGTTAAGATAATAATTACAAAATTTTGGTTTTATAAATGGAATAAAAGTCTAGGATCACTTATCCCCATTCTTACTTCATGAACTCGTTTTCTCCCATTCTCTTGCGCAACAAATGAATGTATGTGTATGTCCAAGATTCTACTTTATTTGAACAAGCTTTCTCAAGACAAATTCAAATTTGTACTAGCATTAATCATACAATCTCTTGTCACAATCAATGCAAGTTATAATTCTTAACCAATCTCAATTAGACAATGTTAGATTAGTAACTATATTTCTACGTTACCAACTAACCATCCATTTAAAACTATAAATTTCAAGCCTAACATGATTTCATCTAAGTTCTAAAACAAAACACACTTTCTCAAGCCATATTTCATTTAACAAGTCAAGTGGTGATCAAGCACTTGTATAAACAGAGAGCAAGATGAAAATCAACACATATATTTCATTCATTGCATAAAAAGAAAGGGAGAAACAATGTTCAATCCATAAGAGTGGTTCAAAGCAATCCTAGAAAAAGGTTTTAGTTACACATAATTGCAGTAAAGAAAATAATAAACTCAGAAAAACAATTCATTACAGCAGAAACAGAAGGAAGAGAAAGAAGAAGGGAGAATAACCAAGACAATTGAAGCTCAAAACTCTCTAAGAATGCCTTCAATCAAAGCTCCAATGCTCCCAAGTCTTTCTAGCCTCTCCCTCAGCTCTAAAACCCAGGTTTCTGCCTCCAAAAGGGTCTGTCCTGTTGTTTCACGAAAACCTAGGCTAAAACCTTGCCCAAATTAATCAAAACGCAGTGTTCCGTATTCTCGCCTTGAGCCTCGCCGTGTGAGTCCACGGCGAGAAACAGAAGTGGGCAATTTTTGTTGCCTCGCCGTGACTCTCGCCGTGAGAGTACACGGCGAGGACCAGAGAGTTGCCTTCCTTGAATTGCCTCGCCGTGACTCTCGCCGTGAGAGTACACGGCGAGGACCAGAGAGCTGTTGTGGTGTGGATTCTTCCTTGTTTGCCTCCCGATCATTTTTGCTCCTCTTTTGTTGCTTCAGGTCTCTCTTTGCTCTTGCTACTTGTCCACCTCTTCCTGCACGAGAAGGAGAGGGTTGATGAGTTCTAAAAATATTCACTCATAAAAATGCTATTAAGCTCAAAATTTCACATTAATTTAAATGTTTTCTTATTAATCTTTTTCTATGTGTTTTGTATCCTTTTTCAGAGCTATAGTCTCAAAAACCTATACAAATGTAGGCAAAGCATGGTTGAATATGTGAAATTGTGGAGCTTATCACTCCCCCAAACTTAAGTTCTTGCTTGTCCTCAAGCAATTTTTTTTCAAAAATCAATTCACTTGACCATAAGCTCACTTTACTCTGGCTCAAATGCTTGTTCTCATATGTTACTCTTTTCCTGTTGATTAACAGAAAATCTAGAATATATGCGTAGATGATTGCTTCATAACATTAAAGACAGGTTTTTCAAAGATTCCTTGAGCTAGTGTGTGTGTGTTTTGGAGTTAAAAGAAAATTTTCAGATCTTATTCTAGTAACTTTGCAATACTCCAACTCATGTATAAGTTCTCATTTTTCAAAGTTTATCCACTCTCTCCTTCACCCTTCTCTACTCACAACCTGCAACACATGATCTCGAAATCAAGAGGACTTTTAAGCTTGTAACTTGGCCAAGGTTTAGGGTTTTGGAATGAAAGGGATCAAGGATATATACAAAAGCTTTAAGATAATGGAATTTTTGCACTTTTCAGATTCCCATTCACTTTTCTCTTTATTTGAGCTACTTTGATTTTTTTTTCTACCAAGCTTTGTTGGATATTCTTTTCTTTCTATTTTCATCTTCTTCTTTTTTTTTTTTATATATTTTTCATGGCTTGGTCTATACAAACTTTTTGAACCTCTTCCACTTTGTATCCCTCGTGCTCAACCATTCCCATTATCTTAAAACAAGGTAATTTTCATGGTTTTTCAGGCTTAAAAGGTTAGGATTTTAATGGGTTTTAAAATGACAGAATCTTGGTTTTTTCTATTAGGCTCCAAAAATGGGATCAAATGAGATACTGATTATCAAGGTTAGCTTGAAAGGCCCAAACGAATTTAATGAATTGCCTCTATCATTTTTCAAAAATCACATGAAGCTTGCCATGAATGTTGAAGTTTTCCAAAAGAGGGTTTCCAAAATCATCAAATGAGAACAAACACATAAGTCAGTTTACCACTAATTTCTTTCATAAAACCGTCAAATCAACTCTCACTCCATTGGTGCTCGGTTTTACTCAAAGGAATTAAGAGAAAGCCTGTTTTAATATCACAATTCATTTCATACAAGGCATACATATCCAATCTTCTACCAACCATCAAGTTAAGCAACTTGTTCCAATCATTGAACGTCCAACCCATTTTCACGCAAACTCATAGTCAATTTATCACGGGAAAGCAATAACTTTAGTTTGGTAATGAAATCTCACACATTCATCATTTGAAATTAAAATCAAAATATATCTCTGTGCACTCAATATTAACAAGAAAAATTCTCAAATGTATCACCTCTCTCCCCCAAACTTAGGGCAAACAATGTCCCCACTGTTAAACAAGTCCAAGGAAAGAAACCATCATGCCACAATGATAGAATTAATAACAAGGGCATCCAAAACTGACAATGGGCATATATAAAGCAACAGAAGAACAAGATCCACAAAACAGGTAATCACACAAAATGGGGGCTATCAGTAGCCTCAAAGCAGCAATGTTGAGCCATCAGTAGCTCACATCAAAACAAATGTACCATTAAAATGGGAACACATCAAACATGAGAAAAGTAAAAACTAGACAAAACAGACAAGAAAAACAAGCAGATCAATCCTCCTCCTCATCCCAGGAACTGTCCTCAGCCTCATTATCATCAGAGTCATCCTCAGACTCAACCACTTGCGCCTTGTTACGCGCTGATCGTTGCCTCCCTTCTTCTGTTCCCTTCTTGCTACTCCCATCACCTTTATCCTTCAATCCCAGCGCACGGGACAACTTTCGTAGTTTTCGAACAATGTAGTGCTGAAATTTCTGAAAGCTATTCCAACGCTCAGTTTGTTGAGCTTCAAATTCCTTAAACTCAGCATAGAATGTCTGCAGGTCAATGTGAGGAGGGGCTGGTGCGGCAGGTGGCCTAATCCCCCTAATCTTGTCATACTTGAACGGTGAATCAGGGTCAAAATGGGGGTCATTCTCATGACCATCTATGTCCCTCAGGAGAAACAGGTCGGAGATCAGGTGAGGGAAGATAAGGGATGTATTGTCGCGGAGCTTCCAAACACAACGGAAGATGGCGTCAAAGATAATCTGCTCCACTCGAATGGGCTGGCCTTGCATAAACAAGTAGATGAGGAGCGCTTGTTCCTTTGTGAAATCGCTCCGGTGACCAGTAGGTTGCACATTGTAAGAAATAAATTGCCACCAAGCCTTAGCCTCTGGAACAAGGGCAGACTGAAGGAGGTAGAGCTGCTCTTCCTCTCGCACAACCCACCCTGTCTTGCCAGGTGTAATCAATGATGCTTCTATGAGGTGCAGGGTTTCCTCCGCTATATCATCCTTCTGGAGGGCATATTCGCAATGGGGGACATCAGGCAAGTTATAATACTGGCGAATGACCTCAGGGGTGACAAAGTCAAGGAGAGGTGGGCCACCGGATGGGTGGGGGACTTTGGTGATGTCCTGATGGACCGCAAACTGGTAATAGTGCCTTACCAAGGCTTCATTGCCTCTATGCCGGCGCTCTAATAGCTGAGTGAAATGATAATCATTCGAGGCCTGGGCATAACAGCGGCAAACATTGGTGGGAGGGAATTCCTTTTCCCTCAGAAGCGACCTCTCTCCTTTCTGCTTAGAGGGTTGTTTTTTCTTTTTGGGAGAGGGCTCCTTTTGCTTTCTCTTGGAACCCCGTTTTGAGGAATCGGCGGCGGAGCGAGGCATGATCTACAGAAGCAAACACCAAAAACAAAAAGAAACACAAAACAAGCACACTGAGCACAAGAATGCAACCACGAAATTAACCTAATTTATCCTAAATCAGAAGAAAGATCCTAAAAGAAAAAGTCCCCCAAACTTGAACTAAACTAAGTCCACAAAACTTCCCAAATAATTCCACGCCTATTCCTAGTCCTTGCTGCCTTGTCAATTTACCCAATGAAAAAGAAGTGTGCAATGTGAAAAAGTCAAACAATGCGGCACTGAACACGTGGATTCCATTATAAAAATATCACGTATTGACATCCATAACCCCGTTTTGAGCAATTATCAACAGTGGTACAGGGGGACCACAATTGCAAATAGGTCACAAAGTTCTCTTTCAGTCAAATAAAATTATAGTGGAGTCCACCTTTCAATGCAACAGTTGTATTTTAGCATAAATAAAATCAGGCAGAGACAACTTCACAATGCACACGTGTGTCTGACAGTCTAAAGCAATTGTCTCTCTGTGTTCAAAATTAAAATTTGTATAATCATTGCTTCAAACCTATTTTAAGGAAGTCACCAGTATGGGAAACAAAAATCAGGACCCCAAAATGGCAAGGGAAATCAATCTATACCAAAGTCAGCCACTGTTCACGCCTATAACATTCACTAAATTCCCCTGGTCAGGCCAAAAATATGCAAATCTCCCTGTCTTTCCCAAATCGTCTAATCTAACAAATTGAATATAAAATAAAAAGAACAGAAAAATAAGCATGAAAAGAAAATCAGTCAAGGAAAGACGAGTACCTAAGATGAAGTATGAGTGGTGAAAAATCTGAAGAAGTGAGTTGGTAGTGTGTGGTGTTCGAGCAAGGTGGTTGGAGAAAGAGAGAGAGTGGTGCGATGAGGTTGGAAATGAAGAGTGGGAGGGTTTAGGGGGGCGGCGGGTTTGGGGTGGGGGTAGAAAAATTAGAATGGAGAGGAAGTGGTGTCCGAAAATGGGGAGGAAGGAGTGGCCGGAGATGGGGAAAATTAGAAGGGGGATGGAGTGGTGGGGTTTAATGGAGTGGGAGGGTGGAAAAGAGAAAGAGACGGCAAGAGAGAGAGAGATAATGGAGAGGGAGAGAATAGGGTGGTGGTGAAGGGAGGGGGTGGTGGTCGGAGATGGGAAGGAAGAGTGAATGGTGGGGTTGGGAAGGGGGGCGGCGGTTTGAGAGAAAGGAAGAGAGGAGGAAGATGAGTGAATAGGAAAATGTATTAGGTTGAAAAGGTGGGGTTTGGAAAATACATATATGTGTGATGGAAGGAGAGGGAGAGAATGAATTTGGTCACAAGAAGGGGTAGGTTCAAAGGGGTAAGAGTGGGAAAAGAGACAACTATTAGGGGTGGACATGTCTTTTCATTTTTTATTTTATTGTATTTTATTTATTATTATTTTTTTTTAAATTTTCTGATGGTCTCGTCGTGGAGACTCACGGCGAAGACCAGAAATCAAACCAGGATTCTCTGGCACTCGCCGTGTGAGTACACGGCGAGGACCAGAGAGGAACATGGCTTTACTGCTTCTCGCCGTGTGACTAGCCGTGAGAGTACACGGCGAAGACCAGAGACACACACTACGTTCCTGTCCCTCGCCGTGTGTATCGCCGTGTGAGTACAAGGCGAGGACCAGAGACACACACAAACACTTTTGAAGCCTAAAGCCTCTCAGACAGTATGAGTATACTCAAAGTCACCCTAGAACCTATCAGACATGCACAAAATACACTTTCCACTCCAGAATTCATTCAAATGCCATTCTAACAACACAAATACACCTCAATGCACTATAAGATGCACTGCATGCCACCAAAATAGAGAACATGACCCCATTTAACCATGTATGCTCAGATTCAACAGCAAAAATTCAATCAGCAACATTCAAATTCGTTACAAATTTGTGATCATGCAAGTAGTTTCAGTATTACTCATCATAAGGTCTAGGTTGAAATTAGAGGTGTACTTCCCTTTGTAGACTACTTCTTGCCTTCCATACACCAAATGCACACTTTCTCCATGTCCATGATCAGTCCAAGCAAAAGTGAGAACCTTTCTTCCTACAAGAAGGAAAATCAAGGATAAATCAACCAAACTTAATGAGATGACCTAAAAAACTACAACGAAGAAAATGAGTTAAGAACTTGGGTTGCCTCCCAAGAAGCGCTTAATTTATAATCTTTAGCTAGACTCTTCACAGCTTCATGTTGAATCTAAGAGTGAAATTGAGGTGGTTTGGCGATCAACCTCTCCACCCCAATAATGCTTGATTCGTTGTCCATTTACTTTGAATTTCTCACCACTCTTGCTTTCAAGCTCAACTTGGCCCTTGTCAAATGAATGCACAACGGTGAATGGTCCCGACCACTTGGATTTGAGCTTGCCCGAAAAAAGCTTCAACTTGGAGTTGTATAGAAGGACTTGCTGGCCCGGCTCAAAAGTCTTTGCCTTGATATGCTTGTCATGCCATTTCTTGGTTCTCTCCTTGTAAATCATGGCATTTTCGTAGGCATGATATTGGAACTCCTCAAGCTCATTCAATTGCAAGAGTCGCTTCTCTCCAACTGCCGTAGCATCAAAGTTGAGCTTTTTAATAGCCCAAAGTGCACCATGCTCAATTTCGATGGGAAGGTGGCAGGCCTTACCAAAGACTAACCGATAGGGTGACATGCCAATCGGAGTCTTGTAAGCGGTACGATAAGCCCACAGGGCATCATCAAGCTTCAATGCCCAGTCCTTCCGTGTAGTGCTAACCGTCTTCTCAAGAATCTTCTTGATTTCTCTATTTGAAACTTCAGCTTGCCCATTTGTTTGTGGATGGTAAGCTAGAGCTACCCTATGACTGACCCCATACTTTCTTAGCAGTGAATGAAATGGTTGGTTGCAAAAATGAGTGCCACCATCACTTATAATCGCCCTTGGTGCTCCAAAACGGTTGAAGATGTTCTTCTGAATGAATTTTACTACCACCTTGGCATCACTAGCTGGAGTAGCGACTGCCTCAACCCATTTTGACACATAATCAACAGCTACAAGGATGTACTGGTTGTTGAAGGAATTGGGAAATGGGCCCATGAAATCGATCCCCCATACATCGAAAATCTCCACTTCAAGCATGTTGTTAAGTGGCATCTCATCTCTCATGGAGATTTTCCCAAGTCGTTGGCACCGGTCACAACTCCTGGTAAAGCTTTGTGCATCTTTAAACAAAGATGGCCAGAAAAACCCAGATTGCAAAACTTTAGCAGCCGTCTTGGTTCCGCCAAAATGACCTCCATACTCCGAAGCATGGCAACAGGTAAGAACATCCAACTGCTCACATTCCGGTATACAACAGCGTATCATCTGATCGGCACAGTAATGGAATAAGAAGGGTTCTTCCCAATGATAATACTTAACATCGTGTAGGAACTTCTTCTTTTGATGATGACTCATTTCCTCAGGCACAATCCCACAAACCAGAAAGTTGACAATGTCAGCATACCAAGGCGCATCAGATTCTATCACCATAAATAGTTGCTCATCCGGAAACACCTCATGGATCATCGAGTCTTTGTAACATCCCAAAAATTTGATTAAGGATTAGTGGTGATTTAATAATTAATTTGGGGATTAATTAAGGAGTTTTGAGAGTTTTATAAATAAAGTTATTGAAAATGAAGTATTTTGGGAATTTTTAAAGGCCTAGTTTGTCCCTTAAATTGAGAACATTAGAGTTAGAAGAATTATTTTTGGACCCAAAAGAGATCCTAGTGAGAGAAAATATTAGTGGGAATTTAAAATATATTGTTAGGAAGTGAAAAGAGGATTTTATCTAAGTTAAATATATCTTATTTAAGGATTTAATGGTCTAATAGTAATTGTCTTATACTATTTATTTTATTATTTTATTTTATTCTATTTTTTCTTTTCTTTTCTTCCTATTTCCTCTTCCCCCTGGTGGCTGATCACTCTTCTTTCACTTCCTCTCTCCATCTCACCCTCTCTTGCTCTCTTCTTCGTCCGCGGCAAGGAGAGGCGACGGCGGCGGCTAGGTAACTTGCTGCCGTCGACGTCCATGCTGGCGAGGGAGGTCACCTGGGCATCCTCCGTCCTCGCTTTCCCTTCTTTCTCGTGCGTGTGTGTGTGTGTTTCACGGAGCAAGAGAGAAGAGAGGAGAGTGATTTCAGCCGATGGTTTTGAGCGGAGCTCCGACGAAATTCCGGTGGCTTTAAGGCAAAGGGAAGCTTCTTTGATTTGGTAACCTCTCTTCTTTCATTTACCTCTTTGTTCTTGATTTTTCAACAGGAAATTTCTAGGGTTTATGTGATTTTCGAATTTCTGGCTTGATTGGGGCAATTGCCTTGTGCTACATGTTTATTTAGACTGCTTGATGATAGTAATGTGGTTAATTTGGTTTAATTTGGCCGTATGTGAGATTTTACTTGCTTAAAGTTGAATTAAGCTAAGTTTACGACAAGAAATCGTTTGAATTTGGGCTTTTAAACTTGATTTATGAATTCTAGAGAGTTATTGGAGTTCAACGATAATGTTGGTTGGGGTTATTGAGCTGATTTAGAATTATCTTGAAAATTGGGATTTTTAGGTGTTTTAAAAAGGTAAAGTGTTACAATTGGGAATATTGAACATGAAAGATGAGTTAGATGAATTAAATGAGGATGTTTGATTATGTTGAATAAGGGAAGATGATTTAAATAATTTATGTGAGGATATTGGGTTATATCGGAGTGGATTAATGGTGAACTTTGTTCTAAAAGGATTGTGGAAAGGTTTGGGTAGCTATAGGAAATTGTAAGGTAAGAGAGAAAGGAAATTATATCTCTTGGGAGTTTATGTGGATTATGAATAAATTGGGGGTTTCAATAAGTTAATTGTGATTAGTAATTAAAATGTTTTCCTTTAGGCATGAGTGGGAGTAGATGGAATTTGAGTTCTTGATGGATTAGTTATTTTGCATTGTTCATATGAGCTTATCTACCGGCTGTCATGGCTTGGTTTGGTTTGAAAGGAATTTATGGGAATTTCGGTGATTAAAGTTTGATTGAGTTAGGGTTGTAGGGCAGATTTTATGAAATTGAGTGATAGGGGTTAATTCTAAGGTATTTGGGATTCGTAAGATTGAACGATGTTATATATCTTTATGGCTTGATGGAATGATGGTTTTAAAGGCTTTGGCTATTTAAATAGTTAATTGTGTGTCTCAATGGATGTATGGATTTGGTGGTGATCGTTGAATAATGTGATAATTATTTTACGTAAATTGATGTTGGTGATTGATTATTAATGATTTAGATTGATTGGGAAAAATTGGTTAATGGTAACCAAATTTGCCACCCCCGAAATTATGATTTCTACTTGTGTGCACATGTTGGAATGATTGGAACCACGAGGCTTCCACATTACCATGTTCTATTAGATGAGATTGGTTGCTCTGCGGATGAGCTACATGAATTGATATATTCTCTGTCATACGTGTATCAACGGAACACAACTGCCATATCGTTGGGCGTAGGTTGGCTGAACTGAACTGGAAGATCGCATGTTACGGTATAATAATTGTTTTTGGGCCAGTTCAGGTAACCACTCTCATCTCACTACCTGATTGTGTGTGATGTTAGTTGGGATTTTCTTAAAATCCCTTTTTACGTATGTTTATGCCCAGTGGTACACAAGTTGAAATTTTAAATGCTATGTTTATATTAAAAAGCCTATTGGGTACCTTTGAAATCCCTTTTATTTTCATATAAAAAATATATATATATAAAAATATCTTGTGGAATATTACTAGTAAACTGGCAAATTTTGTGATTTGGACATAATTGAAACTGGAATATTTTTATACATTGGACTTGAAACTGTAGCATGATGCATATTGGTGAAAATACTGGGTAGGCCAAGTGCCTGATTGTTGGTATTGCATACATGTGTATTGTTGTGTTAGTTTAGCATCGATGCACTGGATTCTCTTGCCATCACGTGATGAGGTACCCTGTTGGCCCACAAGGACTAATTATATTATTGGTGTACTGGGTATGGGTAGCCCCCATCGAGTACTACCTTTCGGTGTGCTGGGTATGGGTAGCCCCATCGAGCATTACCCCCGTTGTGGTGCTGGGTATGGGTAGCCCCCATCGAGTTCTACTTCTCCGTGGTTCTGGGTACGGGTTGAGATCCCCGTCGAGTTCCACTTTGGTCCACCTAATTGTAGGGGACAACCTAACGTTTAGCAGGGCGAACGTTAGGGATGATTGTGTAAAATATGTTTTGAACTGCTTTTATAAAATGTTATCCCTTGAGTTTGTAAAAGATTTTTAGTTACGAAGTTCTGCATGATTGTCTGGATGTACTTTTGATGATATGGTGGTGTATATATATATTACTTGTGGTTTAAATATTTTTATGTGGTACTCTTTAGGCGCTCTGCTAACCCACTCCCACTCTTGTATTGAGTTGAGTTGTGGTTACTGAGACATGTTTGTCTCACCCCGTGGTTATTTACATTTTTGCAGGTGATTATGTACAGACCAGGGCGAAGGAAAAGGGAATGGGCCCACCGGTTCACTTGGAACCGGTGAGTTGGCCGGTAAAGTTATTTTGGAACTGTATATTGCCATATTTATAGGCTTGCATACGCTTCCGTGCATTTATTTTTCCGAATACCTGTGTACGCTGGATGACTGTATTGAGTTTTTAATTGTATTAATGCTTGATTAATACGAAGTAGGATTATAGGTGTATTTCTAATAACCGTGTTAGAAGGCTCCTTATCTAACATGGTTAAACCATTTATTAACTGTTAATTAGATAAATTTTTACTAACTATGTTAGGAGATTTCTTTTCTAACATAGTTAGGGTAAATTATCCATGATAGTATAATTGTTAGAATATGTGCTCGCTTTTTCTATCATGGATGATCATTCGAATTGTTAGGCAAATCTTTTTCTAACTATGATAGGGGTGTTGTTGTAATCGCACGAAAATCTTTTTCCTATCATAGTTAGTGTTATTAATTATGGTTACGATTGATAGAGATCATTTATTAGAGGTTAATTATCGATTAGTAGGAAGGATTTTACAGTCTTCATTCACTTGAGCTTCAGCACTCAATCGAGATAAGTGGTCAGCCACTTGGTTTTCACACCCTTTTCGGTCAACAATCTCTAAGTTGAACTCTTGGAGAAGCAACACCCACCGGATCAATCTTGCCTTAGAGTCTTTCTTGCTAAACAGATAACGCAAAGCTGAATGGTCAGTGTGAACAATCACTTTAGCACCAATCAAGTAAGGTCGGAACTTGCCGAATGCATACACAACTGCTAGGAGCTCCTTCTCGGTGGTGGTATAGTTCTCTTGGGCACTATCAAGCGTCTTGCTTGCATAATAAATGGGATGAAAGAGTTTCTCCTTTTTCTGACCCAACACAGCTCCAACGGCATAGTCACTTGCATCACACATGAGAATGAATGGTAAACTCCAATCCGGCGCTACAATAATAGGGGCGGCGACCAATTTCCTCTTAAGCTCCTCAAATGCCTTAAGGCAATCATCATTGAAATTGAAAACAACATCTTTCTCAAGTAGAGCACAAAGGGGCTTTATAATCTTTGAGAAATCCTTGATGAACCGGCGGTAGAACCCTGCATGTCCCAAAAAGCTTCTCACACCTTTGACATTAGTGGGTGGAGGAAGTTGTTCAATCACTGAGATCTTTGCCTTGTCCACTTCCAAGCCATCCTTAGACACTCTATGGCCTAGCACAATACCCTCTTTCACCATGAAGTGGCACTTTTCCCAATTAAGCACAAGGTTGGTTTCCTCACACCGTTGCAAGACTTGGGCCAAATTTGACAAACACTCATCATAAGAATCACCAAATACCGTAAAGTCATCCATGAAAATTTCCATGGTGTGCTCAATCATATCAGCAAAAATAGCCATCATACACCGTTGGAATGTAGCCGGTGCATTGCAAAGTCCGAACGGCATGCGCTTGAAGGCAAAAGTACCGTAAGGACAAGTAAAGGTCGTCTTTTCTTGGTCTTCTGGGGCTATAGCAATCTGATTGTAGCCCGAATAACCATCAAGAAAGCAAAAGAACTCCCTTCCCGCTAGCTTGTCAAGCATTTGGTCAATAAATGGGAGCGGGAAGTGATCCTTCCGAGTTGCAGAATTTAGCTTGCGGTAATCCATACATACTCTTCACCCGATGACAGTTCGAGTGGGAATGAGCTCATTCTGGGTGTTAGCCACTACAGTCATACCACCCTTCTTAGGCACACATTGGACTGGGCTCACCCATGAGCTATCAGAAATTGGGTAGATGATACCCGCATCAAGCCACTTAAGGATCTCCTTCTTCACCACCTCCTTCATGTTTGGATTTAGCCTTCTTTGATGCTCAATTGAGGTCTTATGGTTATCCTCGAGGAAAATCTTGTGCATACACATGGAAGGGCTAATACCCTTGATATCAGCAATTGTCCACCCAATGGCCTTTTTATGAGCCTTCAACACTTCTACTAATTGCTCTTCCTGCTGTGAGGTTAAATCAGAAGCAATAATGACTGGAAGAGTTTCTTTGGGGCCTAAGTAGACATACTGCAAATGAGATGGTAGAGGCTTTAGCTCAAGTGAGGGTGGCTCCACTAGAGAAGGTTGCAGTCTCGGTCTCTCAATGGATGTAAGATCCAGAGTCTCAAATGAAGAGCGGGACTTAGGCAATGAAAATGCTGCATTCATAATTGCCATGCATTCTTCCACATCCTCCTGTTCTACATTGACCCCAACTAATGCAGCTTCAACCGGATCTTCTACACAAGACAAGTCAAACTCTTGTTGAACAACATGGTTGAGCACATCAATGGAGTAACAGTCATCATGCACAATTGGAGTACACATCAATTGATTCATATTAAAGGTGACTTCCTCATCAGCTACCCTCAAGGTCAATTCACCTTTTTCCACGTCAATCAGAGTTCTTGCAGTTGCCAAGAAAGGTCTCCCCAATAGCATAGGCATGTCTTTGTCCGCCTCAAAATCCAAGACAATGAAATCTGCTGGAAAAATAAATTTGTCCACCTTGACCAATACATCTTCTATAATACCCCTAGGGTAGGAAATGCTCCTGTCAGCTAGTTGAAGAGTGACGGTAGTAGGTCGAGCTTCTCCCAATCCCATAGTGTTAAAGATAGAGAGAGGCATCAAGTTGACACTGGCACCCAAATCACACAAACCTTTACCCAAGAATTTATCCCCAATGTGGCAAGGGATAGAAAAGCTCCCGGGGTCCTTCAACTTAGGAGGAATCTGCTTGATCACATCGGTGAAGCTCTTGGTCACCGCAACAGTCTCGAATTCATTAAAACACCTTTTCTTGGTCAACACATCCTTCATAAACTTGGCATACTTGGGCATTTGTTCAAGAGCCTCGGCGAATGGGATGTTCACATGTAGTTGCTTGAACATATCAATAAATTGCCGGAATTGCTTATCTTCTTGATTCTTTTTGAGCCTTTGAGGAAATGGTGGTGGAGGTGTATACTTAGGCGGTGAAGTATAGGTCTTCCTCTTCTTGTCATCCAAGCCCTCACGAGATGTTTCTTGCCCTCTCAACACATCATCCACAGATTCATCAGCTTGCTTTCGCTTCTTACTCTCCTCGTCTTGATCAAGAATTGCTTCCTTACCAACTTCCTTAACATCTTCCACTTCAATAGGTATTTCTTTGGCTTTTGGAAGAGTCGCATTAGAACTAGGAGCATCATCAATCTTCTTACCACTCCTCAATGTAATAACCTTTAGCTCTTCCTTCCCTTCTCTCTTGGGGTTTGGGACGGTGTCACTAGGTAAGCTTTGTCGAGCAAGAATGTTCATCTGAGCTGCAAGTTGTCCCAATTGCACTTCAATATTTTTGATGGCTGTATCATGAAGAGAGGATTTAGCATTGGTGGCCTCTTGGTTAGCTATTAGTTGCCCAAACATCTTCTCAATCTTTGATTCATCAAGGGGCTTTGGCTGTGGTTGTTGCCCAAAATCGGGTGGTGCCATTGGTTTACTTGAAGAAGCAGCTTGAGGTGGATTAAGACTTGGCCCGTTCTTCCATGAGAAGTTAGGATGATCCCTCCAACCTCTATTGTAGGTGTTACCGTAGGGGTTTCCTTGTGCAATTCGATTCTGGTTGCCCGTGTAATTAATGGTTTCAAGGGTATATGGGCAGTCATCCCCCAAATGATCTTCTCCACAACTACTACAAATGGGCATGGGGGCTTGCAATGCATGTACACCCCTAGGCAAATTGTGGTCAAACTTCATCTCCAACTTGTCAAAACGCTTGTTGATAGTGTAACACCCCAAATTTTAGAAAATAGGAAATAGGGAATTATTTAAGGTTCTAAGGAATGTAACTAAAAATATTAAAAAGTATTGAAAATGAATTTGAGATTTTAGGCATTTTTAATAATGTTAAGGCTTATTTTCTCTAGGAAATAAAGAGAAATAATTAGGAGATAAAACTTAATTTGGATAAAAGAGATAACAAGGATTTATTTAAAGTCTCGGGATGTCATATAGAAATTAAACAGTCTTATAAATAAATTTATGAGGTCAGATGTATTTCTAATAATTTTCAAAGCTTATTTTCTTTATTAATTAAGGAAAAATAGTTAGAAGATTAATTTAACTAAGGGAATATTTAAAACCTTGAGGTATTGTTTGTTATTTAAAAAGTCTTATAAATGAATTTGGGAATTAAAATATATGTAGAGAAATTATTGTGGGACAAATTCAGGTCTATTTTTAAATGATAATGGTAAATAAAATTACCATTTAAGGGGAAAATAGAAAATAGAAAATGAAAATGACAATATCTGCCCCTAGTTGGAAAATATCTTCAGTAAAAAGAAGGGGCAAAATGGTAAAACATCTATCTAAAAATATCACCTCCTCATCTTTAAATATATACCTCACACGTGTTGCTTATTCTTTCACTCTTCCCTGAACCCGACATATACTCCCTCTGCTCTTTCATTTCTCGTTCTTCTTCCTTCGTCCTCCGCTTCTTCAATCATCCACCAGAGACCTCCATCGACGGCGATTTCAGCGGCGACCGGCGACGAGAAGCAGGGAAAATGCTCAGGATGATTGGGTGAATCTTAGGTAGGTTCTTCTCTTCGATTTCTCTGCTCTTCTTGGCCGATTTTTAGCAATTTAAGAGTGAGTGATTCGAAATTCTTGGGGGGTTTTGAAGCTTTTGAATTCATAGGAATAAAGCTTAAGATGCGATTAAAGGTATTCTTGAAGTGATTTTGCGATTGAATGGTGTTTTGGGCCCGATTTATTCTCAGTTAGGCCGCGGGTACTGTTCATTCGCCACTGTTCTTGCGATTTCTGGGCGGGAATCGAATAAAACCTCAATTAAAAGATGATTAAGAGTAGGTTCAAGTGAATAGGGTGTTTTTGCATGTTGGATTTCTGAAGGTTGGGAATTTTGGGATTTATTTTTGTTTTCTTTCTTCCCCTGTTCCGATGACTGACGGCAAAGTAGAAGGGAAAATTGATGAATGAATGATTTAATGAAATTGAGAATAGGATAGAACTCATATAAGGTTGAATGTTAAATTCTGAGCTTTGAATGTTTATGCTTAATGCCTCTCTTGTCTGTTCTGTTCGGGTGATGTGCGGAGGCAAGAAATTTGCTATGATTTTGTTCATATTATGGTTGTTCCCAAGCTCTGTTCTGATGAGTTTGAGACAAAGAAATAATGGAATATGCATTTGTTCTTGTATGTTGAAATTTCTGGAGCTGTAGGGGATTTCAAAATTCTATTCCTCTTGTTCTCTGGTTTGTTTTTCTCTGATTAGGTGTTTGCAATTGGTTAATGACTGGTAATAGGTTTAGGAGGAGTAGTTTATGATTTTGTATGTTGGATTGTTGATAGGGCCTATTGGAGTTAATTTTTGAAGTTGTACATCTGAATTCTTGTTGGTAGAGGTGGTTTTAAAGATGAAGGATAGAATGGAGGTTTGATGGTGTAGGATTAATGGAGAATGTGAGATTTAAATTGATGATTCTTTGGTTCTGTTTTGGTCCTGTCTGGTGATGAAGATAAGAATAAAAGGGAGATTGGTAATATATAAATTTTATTAAGAATTTGTTCTAGATGCCTTGGGATTTTTCTAAGAAGGTGTAAGTGATGTTTGAATCCAGTGGCATTATGGTTCTTTTGTAAGGATTGGCTGAATGATTAAGCTAGAGAAATTATAAATGGACTTGGGGATAAAAGAATGCCACATATTAAGTTAGTCTTATATATGGTCTCAAGAAGATGATTCGTGTATTTATCCTGAAACTAAAGTATTTCTTGTGTTTGTGAAATTTTAAATAGATTGAAATGGATATTGTTTTTAAGTAATGGAATTGATCTTGGTGTTACAAGGAGCTATGGTTTGGGTAAACAGGAACCCATGTGGTGGATGACCTAAAGTTTTGAGATTTGGAGTTTGAGGAGATTAGTGTTGTGTTGTTAATGCAAATGGAATCCAAGAGTATTTTGGAACCGTCAAGTGGTATGTAGAAGCTTTAAGATGTTGTTTGAAATTTATTTCCTTTGCTTTGATAAGTGATCTGACGACTTTATAGTGGAGGAATGGAAGGAGTTAAATTGGTGTAATTATAGGATTCAATAGTGTGGTATTATCTTGAGAATGATGTTCTAAATATGATACCAATTGGAGGAGTAGTTGTATAAGAAGTTGATATGCAAAGTATGATTTGGAAATCTGAAATTATTCCTAAGCTCATTGAATATTACCATATGTATGTTAAAGTTATTAGCCCCTTAATTCCAAGAAAAGACAACGTGTTAAGTAGTATTAGGAATGCTAAGAAGAGTTAAGATTTGATTTCTACATTATTGACTATTAAATCCTAAAGTTTCATTTGGAGTTTCTGAAGTCCCAAAGCTGGTTTAGAGTAATATTAAGTGTTGAAAGGAGAGTTTTGGAAGTTAGATCTTGTTTTATAGGAAACTATATGTAATAAGCGATTGAGGTATTTAGGATGTGATCTATGATAATATTGTTTGTTTAATAATTAAGTTGTTGAGTTTTAGGAATTAGGACAAGAAAGAATCAGCTTCAAATGATATACAAGTGCTTAGGTTTTATGAGAATTAAATTGGATTTAAGGAATTTTGAGTTAGGTTTAGTGAAAGATAATGTTACTGGTTTCATTTGGAGTGAGGGATTGGGAGAAATGCTATGAAACTATTATAACTTACCCTATATCAAGGCTAAAGTGAACGGTGGTGTAACAAGAATTGGGTAGACATTATTTAAGTGTGTAAACCAGGTTGTCTTTTCTGTAATTTTGTTGGTATTGTAGACCTCATAATTTAAATGAATGAAATTGTTTCTGATAAAAGAAGATTTGGAGAATTTAATGATTGAAGTTTTATCAAGTTAAGTTAGTGATTTGAGAGCGGTAATAAGGATAATGGTAGTTAATTAAGGTTTATTACTCTGATTGGTTGAAGTAAAGATGGATAGGATTTTAAAGATGGTGCCGGGGATATATGAAATAAAATTTGTAGAAGTAAATCTAGTTCAACCTTTTATGGAAATAAGGTTGGTTTGTTGAATTAATTATTGCAATGGATTTATACTGGCTAGAAAGAAGGGATATAGGTTTACAGATGTAGGTACGATGTATTGCTGTTTTTACGATTAATAGAATCCAAGGTAATAGAGTTCTTTTATTTAATATGAATGATGGATGTTAATTGTGGAAATTTTAGAAAAGTTGAATGACTGAGATTTAATTAAGTTAGTTAGTCTGTGATTTGTTTGATTCGTAAGGTTCATTCCATACAGTTATGTGTGTGATGATATATATGCCCTATTGAAGATTTTTATATTATTATTGAGTATGGGAATTTCTTTATGGAAAGCAAATCAAGAAAGAAAAACAATTATTAGAAGATGAAAAAGTTTAATATGAGTAAATTATTAAAATAATCTTGGATGGTCATAGTTCTAAAATGAATATGGACAAAATATAATTTATCAAGAAAATAAGCTTTGGGTAGTATTAAATTAAGATTCGTGAGAGACGTTGAATAATAATTATATAGAAGTATAGATATTAACTTACTATTTATAAATTATAGGTCTTGATAGTAACATAAGTTGAGGAGGTCGGTGTAAAGGAAAAGAACAGATAAGGATTAAGCTTGGAATTCAGGTAGCAGTTTATTTCAGTAACAATTAAATTGCATGTATTATTTTGTAATAACTGTTGCATTTAGTTGGTAAGTTGTTATTCCTCAGATGGAGTACTCCAGGCTTAGGTGATTAGCTACACCTTTGCGAGATTAGTTACGTTTTAGCCTTATGTGCTTTAACGAGAAACCCTGCAGGTAAAGCCTCCACTATAACGAATATATTGTTATTAGTGGTTGGCAGGTGCTTTTAGCACACAGATTAATAGGAGTAAGACTATCATCATTTGTACAGCTTTATGAAATATATACATGACAATGCTATTATGATCATATATGTTAATGAAAGAAACTGCTATTGGGATTTCCAATCTCACCCCCTTCCCCAAACATTTTTCAGTTTAGCAGGTTGAAAGAAGCTAGCTGGGGAAGAAGAGTAGACGAAGAAATTAGGATTTTAATTTGGAAAGCAAGAGGCAGTAAATATTTTAATAAGGTTATTTGTATATGTTGTAAAATTAAATTATTAAATTAACAGTAGAAAGTATAGAAAATAGAATTGTATAAATTTATTTAGAGATTTAAATTTCCTAAGTATTATGAATTATGAATAGACTCCCTTAAGAGAGTTAGTATACTTTTAATTGTTTTATTAACCACTTTATTTTATAGAGAGTTTTGAATTATTCAATTTGTCTGAAAAGCCCATTCCAACCAACAGAGGGTTGGTCTGATGTTTTAAAAGAAAAGTTTTAAATTTTTACGTATTTTTGGGCTTCTAACATTAAAAAGTGGTTATAATTCAATTAAAATGTTATAGTATAATAGGAAAATTCCAGGCGTTACAGATAGCCTCAAGTTGAGACCCAAAGTCAATAGATCCACTAGATGATCCGCGGAATTGCATCGTGTTGGTAGCGATATCCTCAAACAGTTGTTGTAACTCAGAACATTTCATCTTACTAACTCCCCCTTTGGAAGCCGTGTTCAACATCACTTGGTTGGCCTCACTCAGCCCTTTTTGAAAAGCGGCTAAAAGAACTAACTTTTGTTGACCATGGCTGGGACAATTTCTCCACATGTCTTTGAATCTTTCCCATGCCTCGTAAAAAGTTTCTCCAGGCTCTTGTTGAAAATTTAGAAGTTCTCCCCTTTGTGTGGCTCTCAGATCTGTGGGAAGAAACCTTGTCGTGAATTTAGAAGCCAATGTATCCCATGTGGTAATAGAGTTAGCCGGCTGAGAATTTAGCCAAGCTAGGGCTTTACCCCCCACAGAGATAGGGAATAAGCGGAGTCTCAGTGCATCATTGGACACTCCAGCATTTTTGAAGTTATTACACAGCTGCACAAACTTGGTGAGATGCTCAACTGGGTCTTCGCCCTTTAAGCCCTTGAATTGACCCATCATCTGAAGCATTTGGAATTCATGAAGTAAGAATGGGGATAAGAAATCCTAGAAAAAGGTTTTAGTTACACATAATTGCAGTAAAGAAAATAATAAACTCAGAAAAACAATTCATTACAGCAGAAACAGAAGGAAGAGAAAGAAGAAGGGAGAATAACCAAGACAATTTCTCTAAGAATGCCTTCAATCAAAGCTCCAATGCTCCCAAGTCTTTCTAGCTTCTCCCTCAACTCTAAAACCCAGGTTTCTGCCTCCAAAAGGGTCTGTCCTGTTGTTGCACGAAAACCTAGGCTAAAACCTTGCCCAAATTAATCAAAACGCAGTGTTTCGTATTCACGCCGTGAGCCTCGCCGTGTGAGTCCACGGCGAGAAACAGAAGTGGGCAATTTTTGTTGCCTCGCCGTGACTCTGGCCGTGAGAGTACACGGCAAGGACCAGAGAGTTGCCTTCCTTGAATTGCCACGCCGTGACTCTCGCCGTGAGAGTACACGGCGAGTACCAGAGAGTTGCCTTCCTTGAATTGCCTCGCCGTGACTCTCGCCGTGAGAGTACACGGCGAGGACCAGAGAGCTGCTGTGGTGTGGATTCTTCCTTGTTTGCCTCCCGATCATTTTTGCTCCTCTTTTGTTGCTTCAGGTCTCTCTTTGCTCTTGCTACTTGTCCACCTCTTCCTGCACGAGAAGGAGAGGGTTGATGAGTTCTAAAAATATTCACTCATAAAAATGCTATTAAGCTCAAAATTTCACATTAATTTAAATGTTTTCTTATTAATCTTTTTCTATGAGTTTTGTATCCTTTTTCAGAGCTATAGTCTCAAAAACCTGTACAAATGTAGGCAAAGCATGGTTGAATATGTGAAATTGTGGAGCTTATCAGCCACCTAAAGATATTATTAATTATTAATCCTAAATATAACTAATATAATAATATTAATATTAATAATCTAACATTCTCCCACTTGGCTCGTACTTTGTATGTCAACTGTTCCCTTTAGTCAAATCAACTAAGGTCATACTGCAAGAATCATGGCGATAAGTCCTTTATCATAAAGTATTACCTTCCATGTATTACAAACAGTATTCCTTACCTAATGGGTATTGCTCCATGAATAAACTTTCAAAACATATATGTTTATTCGGTTCCAAAATAAAAACTTAAATGTTCATTAATCTCATCAACATCAAAAGTGTACACAACAATCATAAAGATAATAAATAAAAACCCAAAATACTCATTGCATACCTCAATTACTCAAAAAGACTTACAATCCCCATATGAGGTACATGTATCACGAACTCATTCGGTTTCATCCCTTTAGTCAAAAGATCAACTAGCATTTCCCTTGTTCCGATGAGATCAACAGTGATTTGACCATCAGCAATTCTCTCTTTCAAGCCAAGGAATTTCAGCTCAATAAACATTTTGCTTCCACTCCTTCTTTTATTTGCTATAGCCATTGCTGCCTTATTATCGCAATACATCTTGATTGGCCTGGAGATTGATTCTACAACCTTCAGTCCAGCAATGAAGTGCCTTATCCAGATAGCCTGTGAACTTGCCTCAAAACATGCGATATACTCAGCATCACAAGTAGAAGGAGCTGTGAGTGTCTGTTTGGCACTTTTCCAGGAAATAGCTCACTCCGCTAATAAGAAGATGTAACCTGTCGTAGACTTGTTGGTGTCCACACATCCTCCTAGATCAGAATCTGAGTAACCCGTCACTTCAAAATTCTCTGTCCTTTTGTAAGTCAGCATAAGGTGCTTGGTGCCTTGGAGATACCTAAACACCTTCTTTGCAGCTTCCCAATGCATTTTACCAGGATTGCATTGGTATCTCCCTAGCATGCCCACTGCAAAAGCTATGTCACGTCTTGTGCAGACCTGTGCATACATCAAGCTTCCTACAGCAGAGGCATAGGGAACATTTTCCATCTCCTTTTTCTTTAGTTCTGTGTCAAGACATTGACTTAGACTGAAGAAATTTCCCTTTTCAATGGGAGCAACGTTAGATGAACAGTTTCTTATCTTGAAACGCTCAAGAACTTTGTTGATATAGGTTTCTTGAGAAAGGCCTAAAAGACCCTTTGCTCTATCCCTATGGATCTTAATGCCAATGACATAAGATGCCTCACCCATGTCCTTCATATCAAAGTTCTTAAATAAAAACTGTTTCACCTCACGTAATAGTCCTAAGTCATTGGTTGCAAGCAATATGTCATCGACATACAAAATAAAAAATATGGGTTTGCTCCCACTATTCTTGTAATATATACACTGATCCACGATATACTCAACGAAACCAAATGAAGAGATTACCTCATGGAACCTTAAATACCACTGCCTGGAAGCTTGCTTTAAGCCATGTATTGATTTTCTTAATCTACATACCAAATGTTCCTTATCCTTTGCAACAAAACCCTCAGGCTGCTTCATGTAGACTTCTTCCTCAAGAACGCCATTAAGGAAAGCAGTCTTAACATCCATTTGGTGTAACTCCAAGCCAAAATGTGCAACCAATGCCATGATAATACGGAAAGAATCCTTAGTTGAAACAGGAGAAAATGTCTCCTTGTAATCAACTCCTTCCACCTGAGTGAAGCCCTTAGCAACCAACCTTACCTTGTAGCGCTCAATGTTACCCTGTGAGTCCCTTTTGGTTTTGTAAACCCATTTACAGCCAATGGCCTTAGATCCACTAGGCAACTCTACAAGTTCCCATACATGGTTGTTTGCCATGGAGTTCATTTCTTCATTCATAGCATCATACCACAATTTGTAGTTCTCACCTTTCATAGCCTGAGAAAACGTTAATGGATCATTATCAATGCCAATATCACAATCATTTTCAGTATTATACACTACGTAGTCATCTGGAATTGCCAGTTTTCTTACTCTTGTTGATCTCCTTAACTCAACCTCTTGGGTTGGGTCAGATTGCTCATTTGGAACATTCTCTGTCATAACTGGTGGTAAGTCTGTATTTGTGACAGGTGGACCTTCAGTTATATGTTCCACACGTCCCGCATGATCAACTATGGGTATTGGGACAGTCTCAATTGGCGTGACATATCTAGAGGTAGAAATGTCGCCAACAGCCGATGTCTCTTCCTCAATTGTGCTAGGGGATCCCTCAATGTGATCGTCTACAATCTGATCACTCCTACTAATCACATCATTCTCAAGAAACTTGGCATTCCTAGATTCTACAAAACGTACTGAAGGTGGAGGACAATAAAACTTGTAACCCTTTGACCTGTCCGCATAGCCTACAAAGTAAGCTCTAATGGTCTTAGGATCCAATTTCCTTTCTTGTGGGTTATACACTCTTACTTCTGTAGGACAGCCCCACACCTTAAAGTGATTTAAACTAGGTTTCCAACCTTTCTAGATTTCAAAGGGTGTCTTAGACACTGCCTTTGTTGGAACCCTGTTCAAAATGTGTACGGCTGTCTTAAGTGCTTCCTTCCACAAGGAAATTGGCAGTTTGGAGCTGCTCATAATGCTCCTAACCATGTCAAGTAAGGCCCTATTTCTTCGTTCAGCTACACCGTTCATTTGAGGTGAGCTAGGCATGGTATATTGTGCAACTATACCTTGCTCTCGAAGAAAATCCGCAAAAGGACCTGGCGCTTGTCCTTCACTAGTGTATCTACCGAAATACTCACCACCTCTATTAGATCTCACGATCTTGATTGGTTTCCCAATCTGTTTTTCTACTCTAGCCTTATATACCTTAAAGGCATCTAGTGCCTCACTTTTATAATAAAGCAGGTAGATATACGTGTATCGAGAAAAATCATCAATAAAGGTAATAAAGTACTTTTGACCGTGCGCGGTTAGATCAGGGCAACATATGTCAGTGTGTATAATTTCAAGCAATTCAGAACTTCTTTTAGTTCCCTTATGTGACTTATTGGTCTACTTTCCCCTTATGCAGTCCACACAGGTACCAAGATCCGAATGGTCTAAAGATGGAATGATTCCTTCTTTAGTTAACCTCTTGATCCTGTCAGTAGAGATATGTCCCAATCTCTTATGCCACAAGCTAATAGAGTTCTCATTCATCATATTTCTCTTAACATCATGCATAGCAGAAACAACATTTGAATATCCAAAAACAATTTTAAATAAACCATCAATCATAACAACCTCAGCAATTGGAATAGAGTTCAAACTTAAATATTTCAAATCCTTTTCTAACAAAATACCATAATTAAACAAAATAAGTTTAGATAATGAAATCAAATTCATCTTGTAAGAGGGTACATAAAAAGTCTCTGGTAAGTCCAAAACAAAATTATTTGAAAAAACAATTCGAAAAGTTCCAACTGCTTTCGCCGGATCACCTTTCCCACTTCCTGATAAGACTTTAGCCTCATTGGGACGAGGAGGCATGGTTGTTAGAAAGCCCTGCATAGTAGTAGAAATATGTATTTGAGCACCGGTATCAATCCACCATGTATCCTTTTGGATACTAACATTATGTGCTTCAAAAGTAACAAAGGACATTGGCATACCTTTATGCTCGAGCCAAGCCTTTCTTTTATGGCAATCTTTCTTCATATACCCTTTCTTCTTGCAGAAGAAACACCTGACATCCTTCTTCGTGTCAGCCTTAGCAGGAGGAATCTTATTCTTTTTCTTTTTATCATCCCTCTTTTCCTGCTTCTTGCCGCCAACCTTATTGGAGCTTTCCATCATATGAGCTTCCTTAGGTGCACCATTTCCCGTTAATAACTGTCTAGTCTCCTCTTGCACACACATGGACATGAGCTCATCAATTGTCCATATATCCTTATGTGTGTTGTAGGAGATTTTGAAAGTTTCATATTATTTTGGAAGGGACTTCAGAATTAATTGCACCAAGAATTGCTCAGTTGGCTCCATATCAAAGGATTTCAGACGAGAGGATAAATCTCTCATCTTCATGATATGTTCCTGCACCCCGCCAAGACCTTGGAGCTCCATAGAGCATAACTCCAACATGATGGAACCACCCATCTGTTTGTCAGTTGGCTTATATTGTTTTTCAATAGCTTCCAAGTATTCCTAGGTGGTCTCGCATTTCGGAATTGATTCCTGAAGGCATTTTTGGATCCTAGTCCTTATTAATAGCATAGCACGACGATTAATCTTTTCCCAATAGCTATGATACTCCTTAGTTTCCTCATCTGCTGAATCAGCAGGCATAGGGAGCCTTAGAGTCTCAAAGACAAAATCCATCTCCATGCACCCCGATTGCAAAAGGACATTATCCTTCCATTCAGAAAAGTTGTTATTATCCAAAAACACGTTCCTACCAGCTTGAGCCAATATGCTAGTCGGAAACATGTTAGTGGGTAACTGAGATGAAATATTAGCTGCGTTATTCAGAGAATCAAAACAGAAATTAGATATATAATTTTTGAGGCAATCACAATTCACTATGCCACGCATGCTTTAGAAAAACCAATAAAAGTATACAAATATAAATACGTATCACTAAAATCTACCTGTGGGCAAAGAATTTAGCATAGCATGTATTTATCTCAAAATGATGGAACTAAAACACATTTATATCTCCTAATACCTGTGGGCAACTTAGGAAATAATAAAGTCATTTTATCCCACCCTAATTAAATATACTCTTATAATTATCTACCTGTGGGCTAAGATTAATTATAATTGTTAGAATCTTAAGTTTTGATGAGGACTGAACCCATAGATAACATAAGTAAAATGAACTGATAACATACAACTTAGTCTGGAATGAATTGAGATAAGAATCATGTTAAATGACAAAGAAAAAGAGTGTAGGTTATCTTAACGTTGAGCAAGTATAATCCTATAGATAATAGATACACTATCGCTAGGTCAAGAACCTATCGCTAACATAATGAGTTGAGCTAGTCTAAGCAGACAAAGAATGATAGATCACTATCGCTAAGCTCTATCACTATCGCTAAGACCCCATAGTTAACTTGGATAACAGAAAGTCAGATCAGCTAGCAAAGTTAACTAGCGATAATGATATTAGCTATCGATAACAGAACACTTGAGATAACTTAGACATTTAGATAAGCTAATACCTTGAGCTAATGAAATGAACTAGCGATAACGAGATTAGCTATCGATAGCAAATCACTTGTTGAAATAACTTAGACATTGTCTATATAACTGAGCTAATGAATTTCACTAGCGATAACACCTATTGTGCCTCACATGAATACTTGTTTAGCTAACGGCTAAGTGCAGGACTCACACTAGTAAGCTAGCGATAGCCAAAGGAGCTAGCGCTAATGATAAAGCTGCTATACAAGTACAATGTTGCAGGTGATTGTTACTCACAGACTCTGTTTCTCTTAGCTCACTCTCTGCAAGAATTAAATGAAGTAAGAGAAGAAAGTTGACTAAGATGAAGAACAACATTTATTGCCAACGGCTAAGAGCGCTCAACGAACATATTCAAACGGCCTCTTGGAGCTGAAGGAAAATGCAAGCAGAGAAGAGATATAAATACCAAGACCTGAGCATTTATGAAGTAGAGAACAAAAATTATAAAATGTCATTACTTTCACCTACTCTCTGCTCTAAAAAGCTTCAAGTTTTTATTACTCTTAGTGAGTTTATTTGTACTTCAGTGTTTATCAAAATCTGTTCATTAAGTGAACTCATTTATTGAAATCCTCTACTATTTGAGGTTGTTCTAAAGTTTGGGACTTTAAAACAGGGTTGTATTCTTACAACTTGTAAGGGGGAGCGTTTAGAGGAAGTCTAAAGCTCTGTTTTGTAAAGGTTGGCAGGTGAACATGTGTTGTAAAACCTGTGGTATAGTGGAACCCAACGAGGAGTTGGAGAACTGGACATAGGCAGTGTTTAGCCGAACCAGTATAAAGGATTGTTTTTGTGTTTACAGTTTAATTTTGAAAAGCACAATTCACCCCCCTCTTGTGCGGTTTGCCATTCACAATAATTGCATATTTAATTACAATAGATATTTTCTAACCATATGTGATGTATGCAACTTAAGAAAATGTTGTGGCTACTCCTTTAAGGCAAAAGCATATCACAAAATATCATAATGTGCAATCATTAAATTCAATTATATGCACATACTTTATTGGGAATTATTAAATTAATTTGACATTTATTTAATTTAATAAAACTCCCACTAATTATAGCATCCACCAAAATATTGTTTAATAATTAATCTATAGCATATTTCACTTAATAATTCCAACATGTGAAATAGCCAAGATTAATTTTTCCTAAATTTAAACAATTAAAATGATGCTAAAACAATTACTCATGATAAAAAAATGACTATACAATTAAAACAATTATAAAGGTCAATATATTTAGCCATATATAATTTCTGGAATTTAAAACATAAATAGCTTAACAATTTAAAATATTAGAAAAGCCTAAAATAAAATTCCAAAAGTAAAATAGAACCCAAAATTGAATTTTTCGCAGCCCAAATATACAATAAAAGGTTTTGGGTAAAAAATAAAATAGGCCCAAAAAAAATCAGTTAAAAATATGGCAAAAAAATGAAAAACGGCCCAGAAGTTTTTTTATAATTAAAAAAGCCCATAACGATCAGGCCCAAACCATATTAAAAAAAATAGCCAAAAACTACATTAAATTTCGGCCCAGAGAGCTTTAAAATTTTTTTTAAACAAGCCCAAAATCCTGGCCCGAAAACGCGCGTCCCAACTATCCTGCATAAGTGAAACGCTACGTTTCACTTATAGCCTAAAACGGCGTCGTTTTGGCGCAACTGAAGAGGGGGGCTCTTATAGTCAAAACGACGCCTTTTTGACTTAAGTCAAAACGGTGCGTTTTGACTTCACCCCTCCCACCCGGATCTCTGTAACCTACCCAACCTGGAGCTTGTGTGTGACCCAGTTCCCTGCAACTCCCAGCCGCCGTTCGTGCCCGAAATTCTAGGCGTCGTTTCTGGCCACCTGGATCACGATTCTGACGTCCTTGATGCCGAAAAAAGCGAGGGTTCTTTGCACAAGCTAATGGAGATAAAATCTCCCCGATTCTTTAATGTTTGCAACATGCAAAATTTGAAAAAACAACGAGTATCCGAAAGCATTCTTCGCTGGAAAAAATTTTATATGAATCCAACAATGAAAAACCCAAAATAGAGACTTTAATGTGCCAAAGAAATATGAGTTTTCAAATTTTAATTCTCAAAACATGTTAGGCCGAATCTTTATGCGTTCTGCGCAACTGCTTTGTATATATATATTTAATATCAAACAAAAATATATATAGAAGCAAGAACAAGCAACAAAACTAGATGAGAAAAAATTAAGACGATAATTCTCATGCATAAGCAGATCATAAACGACGAAATTATGATACAAAAATTAATTTCATATGATCAACAAATAGCAAGGTAGAGAAAAATATTGGCTCTGATGCCAAATGTGAGATTATGATAGCCTTAGATATAAGATATAACAATTATATATGCTATCTTTAATCAGAATAAGAAATACAGCGGAGTCGAAATACCTCTAGCCATTGCTATTGTTTGATCAGAGAAGAATCTACATTAAACTGCAAAACAGAACACTGTCAGAAATAACCCAAAGGCTCTTCTAACTGGAGTCCGGCACAGTGATGGTATCTGTTGTGATAGCCTTAACCAGTTAGGGAACCCGGAATTTAGAGAGAAGAAAAGCTCTCTAGATGTGGTTATCTGCCGTATCAAAAGATGATAGGTGTTGGTGTGTTTTCCCCATCAGAAAACCCTCTTTATATAGATAACCTAGATATGAAACCCTAACTTTGACTATTGGGCCTAATGTTGACTACGGGCCACCTAAAGATATTATTAATTATTAATCCTAAATATAACTAATATAATAATATTAATATTAATAATCTAACAATTTAAACATCTGAGGGAGGCTTTCTTTTTCTTTCTTTGTTTTTTTTTTTTTTTGGGTTTTTGGACGTAATCTGAGGGAGGTTTTCGATTTAAAACGATAGTGTTCGCCAGCACCAATATTCAATTTTTTTCCTATACAATGATTTCTTTTATAAATACTGAATCTGTTTCAAAGAAAACGTGATTGATATAAGTTGACCAATTTAACCGAAAAAATTGGCGAAGTTTGCCTAGTTTGGTCCAAAAATAACTAATATGTGCCCTAGCTAAATTCGGAAGGAGTTCATAGTGAATCGAATCAATCATAGAAGTTTGGCTTAGTGCTTTTAATTCACAGGTAATTTTACCTTTGAAGTATTTTTTGGTCCAATTTTGTCATATAATTTTCAAGCCAAAATATTGAATTTGTTTTGAAGAAAACGTGATTGATATAAGTTGACCGATTTAATCGAAAAAATTGGTAAAGTTTGTCTAGTTTGGTACAAAAATAAGTAATATATGCGCAAGCTAAATTGGGAAGGAGTTCATAGTCAATCCAATAAATCATAGAAGTTCGCCCTGGAACTTTTAATTCAGGAGTAATTTTGTCTTTGAATTATTTTTTTTTTGTTCAATTTTGTCCTATAAGTAATAAAATGAAACAATTTTGCCCTTTTACCATCATAATATTAGTGGTTAACGTCAACTTTTTAACCCTCGAGCTAAGATTTTTAACAAAACATGACTATATTGCTATGCTTTGAAACTTCCACGATACATTTTGAACGCAAAAAAAAAAAAAAAAAAAAACTAACGGAGCAAAATAAGTCCTTAACCCAAAATGTAAAATCGATGATTGATGAATTATTTTAAGTGGATGAGTCCTTGATTCTTTGTTTTTCATCAATATTTTGATGCTTTGGAGTGATTTAAATATTTTTTTTCATATACTCCTATATTCATAATTGAGGCAATCTTGTATGAACCTTGTACATCACCTTATTTGTGGTCTAACCAATCATAAGCAAAGATCTCAAACATATTTTAATCTTATGTGGCACTTAAATAAGTGGAAAATGAATTTAAGAATATGATGTGCCCATATAAGATAGAAAAAAGAAATCAAAGCTCCATTTATTTGTTTTCTAGAAATACAAGACTTAGAAGTGTCATATCAAATTAAAAAATTTGAGGTGTTTATTTATAATTAGTCAGACCACAAATGACGTGATACACCGAGTTCACATAAGAATTTATCTAATTATACGTTAATTATTGGTAAAGAAATAACATTAAGCAAATATGCAAGACATATGTGTGTTACATTTTTTTTAATAATTATAAGTGGTGACACTAACAAAGTGAGGTCACAAAAATAATCAAAACTGCAACCCGCTGCTTACTCGAGAGATGTTATACCACTATACCATAAAGCTTTTAGTGTATTTGTTAGAATTCTACAAGGTGTGTGAATATCAAAGTTATTTTACATTTCATATTTATTTTGATTTTTATTTTTACAATCTTAAAACATTTATTGTTTCAAATTTACTCACTTTTAAATTAATTTTTTTTTTAAATTTGAAATCAAATTGTTTTATACACTTTTGCCTTTGTATTTGCATCTAGTACTAGTTGTGCATGTGGTCGGCTCAATCCTTGCTTGTGTTGGATATTCTTTGGTACACTTTTTTTTTTTTTGAATAACAAGGCAAGCGTAATGCTTGAAGAAATATACAAAACTAATTACTCAGGATATAAATCCCAAAACAGCTTCCTCCATGTCTTGCTGCAGTAGTGCCAAGCAGAATCCCATTGTAATACTCACTCTTCGAGCAACCTCACAGTCTCTCAAAACATTTAATATCGTTTCCTCTCTCTCACACTCAAAGGGACACTCTAGGTTTGCGTTTGTCACTCTTTTTGCTCTCACAGAGTTTGTAGGTAACCTCTCATGGTACACATTGTGGATGAGTTATCTACTACTCCCTCCAATTTTAACTGTAAGATTAAGCTGATTTTTTGTGTGTGTGGAGGTTAAGGAAGTAAATTAGAACACTAAATTATAACATATATCACATATAATTAGATTATAGGTTAGTTTATAAGTAAAATAAACTAGTTTTGAGGAACAGATATAAAAATAAACAATTTAAAGAAATTTATTTTGCATCCTTAATTTCTCCAAAAAAAAAAAATTCACTTGATCTTATAGTTAAGACCGGAATGTTTTTATAGTCTTAAATATAGAACATATTTACCTAATCATTACATATGTTACTCAAATTAATGAATATGATTTTTTTTTTAAATATCTCATTCATCTTCCTTAACTCCCTCCTTGTCTCTCGGTCGTTGTTGAAGCAGTATCAATAGAGTTAATTTTGGAAATGAAAATTATATATTCATCTTATATTTAGAATTAATATCAACTTTTTAAACATGTGATGTATTAAAAACAGAAGAAATTGCCTTTCGGTTGGAGCTCTCAGGATTTCCTTCCTTTGGCTAGGATTTGTATCATTGTTCTGTTTTCTTGCTTGATTTTAGTTTTATCTTTGTTTTCATTGGGCCACTTGCTGGTGTTTATGGATCATCCTTGTAAAACAGGCCCATTTATAGTGGATCATTTTACTTGTTTTTAATAAATGTGTTTTATTATCTTAAAAAAATTATATCACGAATAGTTTGCTTTAGGCATCTCACAATAAATTGAATAAATTAAACTTGGGTAAAAAATACATATGTGATTTTGTCAAAATTCATCCAAAACCAAATGTTTTTTTGGACAAAAAATACACATGAACTTTCAAATTGAATAAAAAATACACATTTACAGTTAAATTATGGTAAAAAATATACATATGATTTTGTAAAAAGATTCGTCCAGTACCAAGCGCTTCCTTTTAGAATATAACTGTAAATGTGACTTTTGATCCAATTAAAAAGTTCATATGTATTTTTGGTCAAAAAAGGAAAAAAAAAACATTTGGTGCTGGATGAACTTTTAATAAAATCACATGTGTATTTTTGACCCTTAACCAATTAAACTTTAATAATTACCATTTAATGGTTCATTAATGGTATTATTGAAAAAATGGGTCATTTTAAATAAAAATTAATTTTTCGCAAAGTTTAACATTTTGGGGGAGATCGTAAACATTATTTTCAGAGATCCTGCACCTATTTTATTTTTTTAGGCATCATGAAAACTATTTTCAGATAGTTCCCACGGTGAATTATTAAATGGAAGACTCTAAACTCATTTACCCTTCACTTTAATTAGTCCACTTCCAACCATTCTCGTAAGGCCGAGTTTCCCTTCCTGAAGATTGATTAATTGGTTGAAAGTATGAGCTTGAAGCACTTGATTAAACGCATTGTTTATAAGCCATTGCAGCTTGGAAATAAGTTTGAAAGTTGAAACATAACGGGTGATTTTAGGCGGTTGGGTTTTTCTCATTTTCTTCTTAATATTTCTTATTCACCATTAGATTAAAAAAAGTAAATGGTTTAGATTTAATATTTTGTAAAAGTGATTACTATAAACTTAAATAAGTAGATTTGAACCTTAAAATCTATCAACATAGTAGTTCATAATTGCAATAAGGAAAAAATAAATAGATTTTAATATATAAAATATTATAATACTTTTATAAAATATAAAATATAAACCATTTGTTTCTTAATTTAAGGATGGTGATAAGATTATAGGAAGAAAAGAAGAAAGAGAAAAAGGATGGTGATAAGATTGTTTGGAAATCTGTTTCAAAATTATTGTTCTTAAAATATAAAAAAAAATTTACATAATTTTTAGTTTTTGTTTTTAAATATGCGATTTTTTTTCTCACATTGAAGGCTTGAGTCCACTACCTATCAACCACCCATACTACATCTAAATAGTTGTAACATCACCAATGGCGACAAAAAACGTAAAGTTGTTGATAGTGATTGTGACATCACAAACAGCTACGGAAACCACAACTTAAATAATGGTGGCCATTGCATAATTGATGGAAACAGAAACTACAATATCACTGATGACGGTTGCGAGGTCAACGACGACGATGTAAACCGCAACATTATTAATAACGGAAGAGATGAAAACTGCAACGTCACGACATCACCAACGGTGACAGAAACCATAACATCACCAACGATAGTCGTGTTATCACCGACGGCAAAAGAAACTGCAACATCATAGACAGTGACAGAAATCGCAACATCACCGACAACAATGGAAACCACAACATCATCTACGACGACCAAGACAACATTAACGGAGACGGTGACAATGCAACATCATCAATGACGATTGTGACAACAATGACTGTGACGGCCACAACTGTAACATCACCAACAAAGGTGGCAAACACAACATAACTGATGGTAGTCACAACATGACCGATTGTGGTTGCAACATCTTGCGACATCACCAACGATGTCTACAAAATCATTGATAACGATCGCAAAATGGTCGATGGCCGATGCTACATGATTGACAGTGGGCACAACATCATATACGTCCACCATGACACCCTTGACATCCTCGGCAGTAAAATCTCTTATGGCGTTGGCGACATCTCTGACGACGGTCGCGACTTCACCACTACAGTCATGACGTCATTGGCGACGGTCGTGGAATGACTGACATCGTTGATGCTATTGACTGTCGTCATCACATCATCACTAGCAAAACTTTTTTTTATCTATATTAATAATTTTATAGTAAGAACTACTATTTCAAACATATTTTTATATTTTTTTTTGTTTTTAATACTAGTTTTAAGAAGCATCTACCTGAATGGATTTTTTTTTTTAATTTTTTTTGTTTCCAAAACTAGTTTCAGAGAACTATTATATTTAAAAATATTTTATCTTGTTTTCATGTTTCCATAAAACTGTTTTTGAAAAAAAAAAAAAAAGAAGAACAAAATCAAACAAGCCCAAGATTATTCCTCAATTTTGGGTGTTTGAAAAATCATATTAACTATTGGGAGGTAATCATAGTCATTTTTTGTATTACCATACTGTAGGATAGATCATATAAAATAAATAAATAACAAATATACTCCACATAGAATCCCACATACCTCTTGCTATAGGCGGTTGAAAGAACTAAGTTTTTCCAACGAAAGAACCAAGTTAGAAGAATGGATATTATGGACTGAAGCGAATTAGGTTTTCCTTAAACTGGTTAAGCCCAGTCAAGACTTTTAATCCTATTAATTATATCATTAATATTTTTAGGAAGTCCGGTATATCATTAATATTTTGGGTATTAATTGATATGGAAAGGCAGAAATGATTTCATTTTTAATCTTATTAATCCTAATCATATTGCTGTGATTAAATCTGTCAGGGAAAGGGTGAATGAACTTTGGCTAGCTGTTGAGCTAGAGAAGGTGATTGCAGATACTTTTTCTGATAGGTTAGTTAAGTCTTGGAATACTCTTGTTGATAATTGGGAGAAAATTAACTGTGATGGATCTTTTGATTTGGACACAAAGGCTGCAGCCATATAGGTTTGGTTTGTAGGAATATCAGGGGGAATTCTTGTGGGGTTTTGGTGAGAAGGTATGTGGTTCTGTTTTTATGACTAGGATGTTTGCTTTAAAAGAAATGTCTTTTGTTAATTGATGAGCTTCGAATGAACAAGGTAATTGTGGAAATGAGCAATAAAACGTAGGTTATTGGGTTTAAAATTGCTTTGAAAGTTTCAAAACGTAGTAAAATCTTCCTATTTCGTCAAAAAAAAATTTATGTTGACTATGAAAAAGTTGACGGTAAAAGAAAAATTGCTCAATTTCAATACTTTTTAGGGCAAAATTGGATAAAAATACTTCTAAAAAAAATTGACCCTTAACCCAATTTTATTTATCTACACCCTAAAATGAGCCCGTCCAACTAAATTTCTTAATCTAAATATATATATTATTTAAATCAGGATACAATGATATCTACAAGATTAAGATCATAATCTTAATATTAAATATTAAGATATATATATATATATATATATATTTCTTTCTAAAATCATTCAACATGGGCCAAATGTTGTTGAAGAAAAATGTTGTCTATAACATGTTTAGTATCTCAAAAAATGTCACCCTCCATAAGTCATAATATTTTATGGACAAACTACAAAGCTATATAGGTCGTACAAAAAAAATTTAAAACTAAATCAGACAAATCAATTCATAAATTCCAGATATAGAGTTTTTTTCTACGTCATTTTAGTTTTTCAAAACATAAATTTTGGATAAACTATGCTATACTCTTGTATGCTATCCTCCACTAACCAACATGAAAAGTCCTCCTCTACCAGATGAAGAAAGTCTTGCCTATATTGATGATTATTACGATAATATCGCTGTTCCCTTTGGGCCGATTCTTAATTAATCTAATAGTGAGGAATAAAATACAATGTTTAGTCCAAAAAAAGGGAATAAAATACAATGAACTCATCTTTTAATTTTGATACCATTGAATCAACAATATATATTTCAAATTCTTTAACGCCACAGTTCAAACAAAATTAATTAGTTTCTGAATGAAAATATTAATTTTATTTATTTTATAAAATTTGTATTTGTTCTCACGTTTATTTATTTATTTATTTTTTGTTCGAACGTTCTCACATTTATTAAAACTCATTTTTTTAGTTTATTTTAAATGGCGAACAATATATTTTAATCATATTTTATTTTATTATATAGCATAAATGGATTGATATTTTTCGAATGATACATACTATTTAAAGTTATAATTCTTACCTTTTCTGGAAACACTTATAGCGTATATTATTTAAAAAAGTTAATAAAATTTTCAATTAAGTTCTTTTTTCATCTATGTTAAATAAATTAATTAAAATTTTGTCCTAATATTATAAGTAAAATAAGAAAATATTTTTAAAAGAAAAAAGAAAGCTCATAACTTATCAGAACAATTTTAGTCGAGATAAATATTTATTCATTAGTATACCTCTTTATGTAATTATAACTTTTTATTCTAATTTAACAAACTTTCAATTTATTTATCTTATAGTATATACACAAAAGCTTATCGTTTTTTTTTTTAAATCGTGGTTGACATATTGTTTAAGTTATTCCTAGCTACTCTGTTAAAACTTTAATATTAGCCCATTTTCCCCTAGCCATTCAAACTCTCCCTAGCTCCCTCCCTCCATGAATAAATACTGTATTTATTTATTTATTTATTTATTTCTCGATTACATATCTTTGCATATTTATTGCTTTTATTATACTTTAAAAAATAATTTAATATATTTATATCTGGTTATATATAAAATGCCTATTGTTTTTTTCGAGGTTGACACATTTCTGTTTAAGTCGTTATTGCATTTGAAAAACAAATCATTATTTTTTAAGAAAATACTTTCAAAATTTCTTTACTTTCTTCTTTAGAGATAATACATTCTTATTCTGTTTGTTAAAAATTCAGTCTAGCCTTTTTATCTCTAGTCATTGAAATCATCCCTACCTCCCTCCCTCTACACACACTAAATTTATTCTATTTTAAAAAAAAATTAAATTTATTTGTATCCTGTTCTTGTTATATACCATTATGTTCCTTATTATAAGTCCAACTACCACAAATTTTTTGTTCCTAAATATAAATCCAGTTTGGGATCAATTAATGCTACTATGACTGACTGTTTTACCCCTACGTTGGAAATAGAGAAAACGAGAGAGAAAGTTTGTGATGCATAAAATATTATTTTAACACATTCTTAAATAAGGGCAAAGTTGGAAAATTTTTTAAAACAAGGATATATTAAATGCTATAACTTCCATTCATTGGTATGTGAGAAATAGTTAGGGTAGACTTATAATAAGGAACAGAGTGGTATATGTTTGACACAAATATGATCATATATGTTTAAGTCGTTATTTGATTTGAAAAATATCATTATTTTTTCAAGAAAATGTTTGATATATCTGTTTACTTTCCTATTTTTCCCAAAAAAATTCTGATTCTGTTTGTTAAAAATTCAATAAAGCTCTTTTATCCCTAGTCATTGAAACTATCCCTAGCTCTCCCTAGCTCCCTCCATATATATATATATATATATATTTAATTTATTTTATTTATTTGATTTATTTATATCTTGTTATATATCTGGCTGACACATATCTCGTATTTGTTTAAGTCGTCATTTGATTTGAAAAAAAAAAATAATTACTTTTTCAAGAAAATATTGGAAAAATCTGTTTACTTTCCTATTTTCACCTATATAAAACTTTCCTATTCAGTTACTTAAAAAATTTAGTATACAGACCCTTTTCTCCCTTGCCATTCATTCATAATCTTCATATCTTTACTACTTAGATTCTATTTTATTTTATTTTATTTTGTAACTTGTTACATATAGACTCAGTATAAGCCATCCCTCACGCTATTTCTCAAAAACCTTCACCAAATACGTCTCTCCATCATGGGGTTCACCTATATTCCTCATTCTCCTCCTCCTACTCCTACATGTCCTTCTTCCCTTAGAACCCATAGCTTCTTCATCGGCCAACCAGTCGAAGTCCTCAACAATCCTCCAGGCTCTCACTACGAAGCCTTATTTTATTTTATTTTGTAACTTGTTAATTTTATTTTATTTTGTAACTTGTTACATATAGACTCAGTATAAGCCATCCCTCACGCTATTTCTCAAAAACCTTCACCAAATACGTCTCTCATCATGGGGTTCACCTATATTCCTCATTCTCCTCCTCCTACTCCTACATGTCCTTCTTCCCTTAGAACCCATAGCTTCTTCATCGGCCAACCAGTCGAAGTCCTCAACAATCCTCCAGGCTCTCACTACGAAGCCACGGTTATCTCTCACGACACCAACAATAATTCCTATGTCGTTGAGTACAACACACTATTGAACGACGAAGATAATTACAGCTTTCTCCGAAAAACCGTTGGCCCTAACAATCTTCGACCTCTGCCGGAACCCGTTGACAGTTCTTTGACCACCAGCGGGTTTTCTTTGAACCAATTGGTAGATGTGTATGATGAGGAAGGGTGGTGGGTTACTGAGATCACAGGAAGAAAAGAGTCTCATAATAGCTATTTTGTTTATTGCTATTGGAATCCTGAGAACCGTGGCGTTGAGTTTCATTCAAGTGAGCTTAGGGTTCATCAAGAGTGGTTTGGTGGAGATAACTGGATTTTGTTTTAGAAAGTTTGAGTTCTTTGGTTCGATTCATTATGTGGGGCCTTTTTTTGGATTAGATTTGTCAAAGTGATATTTCTTTATTATTTTAGAGACAGTTCTAGCAAGTTATATATTGATTTCTTGTGTTACAAGTTAGTGATGTTATTGATATTGGTTCTCTCTCGACTCTTCAATCTTTATTGATCGGATTATTCAATTTTGGTTTATTAAGAATTATGGAATTTCATTTTTGTTGGATGGCTCAACTATCTGATTTAAAAGAATTAGGTTACCTTTAGATTTAAATTATTTTTTTTCAAAATAATTCAACGCTCACTAATTTTTTTAATATGTCAATTAATTTCAGGGATTTTTTTTTCGTAAAGCCGATAAGTAAATAAACTACAGTTCAATTCATGAGTAAAGAAAACTGTTAAAAATAATGAAACAACATTTTTTTTATATCAAATATCAAGGTATTCCCCCACTGACAAGTGGAAGACTAATCATCTGCTACTTTGTTGGTACCTCAAGGGTGGGACAGCTGGCTGAGAAGATTTAATGCTTCATATTTAGGCACCTCAACTATTGATTTAAAAGAATTAAGTTACATTGAGAGTTCTATTTTTTTCTAAATCAGTTCAACACTCACTAATTTTATTAATATATATGTGAATAAATTTCAGGGATAGTTTTTTTTTTTCATAAAGCCGATTAGTAAATAAACTACAACTCAATTAATGAGTAAAGAAAACTGATACTGAAACAACATTCTGCATATATTGGAAAACTAAGATTTTAGAAAAACTGAGGTTTGGCAACGATATACTTAATAGGGCAAATTTATTATATATATATATATATATATATATAAAAGATACGGTGTAAATTGATTTTAATATGTTAACATACTTGGAAAGAAATTAAATCTCTCATTTAATTTTCCCCCGGCCCCAATATCTTGACTAGATTAAGCGAATTTCCGCATACATTATATGGATGATCTTTCATTTGAATACTCCTCCGGTCCTAAATATAAGACCACTTTGACTTTTTTTTGTGAAAGTTAAGGAAGCAAATTAGGCCACTAAATTATAACATATGTCACTTGAAATTAGATTATAGGTTAGTTTATAAGTAGAATAAATTAGTTTTGAGGAAAAAAGATTTTTTTTGGGACTGAAACTATTTTTTTTTTTTGGACTAGAAAAAAAAGTCAAAAAAGTCAAAGTGGTATTATAAGGACCGGAGGGAGTAATATGGATATTATATTTTGGCCAAAAAAATATAGATATTATAATATACAAATTCATAAATAACGAAAAGCCTCTAATGATTATTGATTAAAACCATATTAAGCAGTGAAAAAGGAATGAGATTCTCTCTTGAAATTAAATTAAAGTATTAAGAAAAAAAACTTAGATTCATTAGCTTATATCCATTAAGTTAAATTCTCCAATCTATCCTCCATTAAAAATAAGAGGAGTTACAACTAGATCCCATTGAAGGTAATTAACTTAATCAGGTCTCAAAAAGTCATTAAATTAAATTGAGTTCATGAGAGACTTGTGTGATATTAAGTCAAATGTGTTTGAAGTGTCAATGTAGCTCATTGAGCTGTCAATAACAATTAGAATTTAAATAGTTGTCAACGCAACAACTCATTGAGTTGCATTGACAACTACCAAAACATGCCATTTAATATCACCTAAGTCTCTAGATAATATTAACATCTTCCCTAGCTCCCTTCCTCTAAACACACATATATATTAAATTTATTTTATTTTAATAATTTTTAAATTTATTTGTATCTTAATATATATCTTGTTGACACAAATCTCATATCTATTTAAGTCGTTATTTGATTTGAAAAAATAAAACTCATTATTTATTCCAGAAAAAATTTTAAAAATCTCTTTACTTTCTATTTTTACCGATAAAACTTTATTTTTCTGTTTGTTAAAAATTCAATATAGCCCTTTCATCCCAAGTTATTGAAACTATCCCTAGCTCCCTCCCTCCACATATATTTATATATATATTAAATTTATTCTATTTATTTATACATTGTTATATATCTGGCTGACACGCACATATCTCTTATCTGTTTAAGTCGTTATTTGATTTGAAAAAAAATTATTTTTTCAAGAAAATATTTGAAAAATCTATTTACTTTCCTTCTTTCACCAATATAAAACTTTCCTATTCTGTGAAAAATTTAGTATACAGACCCTTTTCTCCCTTGCCATTCATTCATAATCTTCATATCTTCACTACTTTGATACTATTTTATTTTATTTTGTATCTTGTTATATATAGACTCAGTATAAGCCATCCCTCATGCTATTTCTCAAAACCCATTACCATATACGTCTCTCTATCATGGGGTTCACCTACATTCCTCCTTCTCGTCCTACATGTCCTCCTTTTATTCCAACCCATAGCTTCTTCATTGGACAACCCGTCGAAGTCCTCAACAATCCACCAGGCTCTCACTACGAAGCCACGGTTATCTCTTGCGACACCAACAATAACTCCTATGTTGTTGAGTACAATACACTATTGAACGACGAAGAGAATTACAGCTTTCTCCGAAAAACCATTGACTATGACAATCTTCGACCTTTGCCGCCTTCTTTGACCGCGGGACGGTTTTCTGTGAACCAAATGGTAGATGTATATGATGAGGAAGGATGGTGGGTCACTAAGATCAGCGGAAGAAAAGAGTCTGGTAATAGCTATTTTGTTTATTGTTATTGGTATCCTGTGCACCGTGACCTTGAGTTTCATTCAAGTGAGATTAGGTTTCATCAAGAATGGTTTGGTGGAGATGAGTGGATTTTGTTTTAGAGATTTTGAGTTATTGAATAGATTCATTTTCTGGGGGTACTTTTTTGGTTTAGATTTATTAAATTGATCTTTTATTTTATTTTTTTCATTGTTTTGGAGGCAGTTCTAGCAAGTTATATTTATTTCTTGTGTTACAAGTTGGTGATCTTACTGATATTGGTTCTCTCTCTTGACTCTTCAATCTTTATTGATAGGATTATTTGATTTTGGTTTATTAACAATTATGGAATTTCATTATTATTGTTGGATGGCTCAACTATTTGATTTAAAAGAACTAAGTTACATTGAGATTTCTATATTTCTCCTGTTGTAACACGAGCACCCGAACACTCGAACTCGAACCGAGGTCACGATCCGTAACCTGGTACACAAACAGCAAACAAATAATATTATCGGAGCTGAGAATCGATTCTCAAGGCTAACACACTATCTAGACTGTCTATACGGGATTTGCACAGAAAATCACCATAAAGAAAGCAGGGAGAGAAGCCAGAGAGAGATTTCTCTTGGCTGGGGTGAGAAACACAATGAGGGAACCTCCTTTATATAGAGCTCAGGACGAACACCAGAAAGGAAAAATACCACCGTCATAATTGCCTTTCATTAATGTCTTCAATCAGTCATTATGACAGATTCTCTCATTTCCCTTAAAGGAAACAATTTGAATTTCAATCAACAATAAATGCTGATTTAGTCAACTTTCAATTTTTTTTAGTTCGCTTCTCATCCGTCTGATCCTATTTCAGACGATCCGGCCCATCAAGGGCGTACCCGGACATAAAGTCCAACATTTTCCTAAATCAATTCAAAGCTCACTATTTTTTTTTATTATGTGAATAAATTTCAGGGATAGTTTTTTTCCATGAAGCCGATTAGTAAAATTAAACTACAATTCAATTCATGAGTAAATAAAGCTGTTGATACTGAAACAACATTCTGCATATATCGGAAAACTAAGTTTATTGTTTGTTTGTTGTTGTTGTTTTTTTTTTTTTTTTTTTGCATGGAAAACTAAGATTTTAGAAAAAGTGTAGGCAAATTTATTAGATAAACAAAAAGATATTACGATGTAAATTGATATTTTAATATGTTTACATATTTAGAAAGAAATTAAATTACATCACGCAATTAATTTCCCCGGCCCCAATATCATGACTAGATTGAGAGAATTTCCGTATAGATTATATGGTTGATATTTCCTTTGAATAACATAGATATTATATTCTGATATAAAATACACATATTATAATTTACAAATTCATAAATAACGGAAAGCCTCTAATGATTATTGATTAAAACCAAATCTATCTATATACTCCTCTAAATCTCCAAGTAATGTTTCTATTAGTCCATATGTCCTATAATATCTGTTTTAATTACACATATTATTGGTCCACATGTCCAATCAAACAACAGCATCAACATCTCCATTTGGGAAGTTTTTACTTTTAATTTTGAATTTCATTGTCATCAATAAAACAATTTTCATCATAAGCCTCTGTTTGAGAAGTTTTTCAAACAAAATTTGAATTTCATTCTTCACAATAATTCATTTGTTCAGAAGACGCATTGATGAAAATTAATTTTCATGTCCATCGTTTTTACTTTTTTTTTTTACCAGACATATTTGTTACTTTTCAAACCATATATGTTTGTTCTTAAATCTGTACTATTACTATATATTAGGATTTTGAAATTTATGAATTAACTATTGTGTTCGAAGAGGTCACTATTATTTTCTGTATCAAAAAAAAAAGAGGTCACTATTATTTTAGGCAACCACAGGAACATAAATATTTCACTTATAATCTGCCTTAAATCTAAAGAAAAATTGCACTGGCTTTTACTTGTTTGGATACATTCCTGATTTCAATTTTGATCATCATTAAAACCTGTCATAATATTGTTTATAATCCATATATAATTGTTTCTTATCTAGAATATTTGGTCTTTGAAAATTTTGAAACAAATTATTTTGTTTGAATAGGTCACTATTTCAGACAACAAACAATACATATATATTTCATTTACAATCAACACTATTAATTTTTCTTTTAATTAAAAAATAATTAACAAATTATTTCAATTTTGTGTTCAAATAAGCCACTATTTTTAGGCAACAACCCAAACATAAATAAATGATTATTTTTTTTCTTTCGATGACAAAAAGAAAACACTCAGCACATTCACATTGCCAAGCCCGGTGACATCTGATTTGAAGTTTTACGTTATCCATCACTGATTTTAATTTTTGATCACCCAAAAACCTGTTAATGTGTGAGATGGTTTATAATCCACATGTATTTAAGCAGTTTTTCCTTCGAAACTTAAAAAAATAATTAATGTGTTTAAATATGTCAATTCATTAAGGGCATTATCCATCATTCAATTTAGGCAGTTTTCCTAATTAATTATTGAACATCGCAATTATGTTTATTAACACAAGTCAATCACTATCAGAATTATTAATATTGGTTTTGCAAATTATAAAATACTTAATGAATTAATTAATTATTGTGTTTAAATAGGTCACTAGTCCTCCGGTCCTATTTATAGGGCAGAGAGAGAAGGTTTTATTTAGTCTTATATATAAGTCACCTAATTAAATATTGAGTATAAATGTACAAGTTTACCCTTAATTTATTATGTGTTAACTTTATTTTCATGTGGTATAGTGGATATTTAATATGGGTAAAGTTGTAAATTTATTGGATTTTAGTGGAAAATTAATGAGTTTTAAGACTTTCCTTGGTCTGTGTGAAATATGCTGGAAGTGACTTATAAATAGGACCAGATGAGTATTTTAAGCAATAACCCAAAAATAAATATTTGATTCATACTCCACCATATTTCTACAGAAAAACTGCATTAATTTGAATCTTTACGCTATCCATAACTAATTTCAGTTTCTAGACAGCTAAAAACCTGTTAATTTAATATTGATTATATTTCATATATATTTGTCCTTATCAATGAGATTGCAGACGGCTAAGGGACTAATGCATAATTAATTGGTGAGTATATACCTTGTGTCTAGCCTACTAACAAGCATTTTTTGTTAATAAGATGTTTCCTTCAAGCATTTGGGTAGTCTTGATGACCATAGACGTGATTCTAGAGTAATCTAGAAATTGATTTTCAGCGTATCTAATCCATAGTAATGTTTTAATTAAACATTCGAATTGTGGATCAATTAGTTATTGGGTTCGTAGTTGAATTGGGGCAAATAGTTGGCCTAAAATTCAGGGCTCCAAAATCTAGGTTGTTTGTTGTTGCCTCGCCATGACAATAGGCAATTTCGCCTATTCACCATGGCTTCACTATGGAAAAGCCATGTTGAAATCCTGATGTTAAGCCCACGTGAACCCATGGTGAAATCCCAAAATCTAGATGTTATAAAAGGGCGAGAAATAGAAAAATTTTATGATTTGTGATCATATGTTCGTGAGAGGCTGAGAGAGGAGGTTAAGAGTCTGTTAGGGTTTGTCTGAGAGGTGGATTCAAAGAAGTTTTGGGGTTCCAATCACTTGGGCAACTTATCTTCCCTCTTTCTTCCTCCTTTTCTTGCTTTGTTCTCATTGTGCTCTTGATGAAATTTTGGGTTTCTTCTCTAATCCAAAAATGTGGCTTGTTGGTATTTTTTTTTTTCAATTCCTAAGCTTCTTTTAATCAATATTAAGCTATGTCTATATCCACCTTGGTTGAAAAACATTTAAACCTTGATTTAAAGTTATTTCAACCTTGTTTTGCTTAGGGTTCATATTGAACATGAAAATTTACTTATGGTACGCAAGTTTTCTTATTCCAATGACCTAATTTCTACCTAAGAATGATTCTAATGCATATAGGTACTTGGATTTTGATCTAGTATAAGTTTTTGTTCAACATAGTTTCGGAAATCTTAGGGCCTCTTGATTTTCAAAATTAATGTTGCAAAGAGGTGTTTGATGCTTCCAAGGAGTTTAATGGTGTTTAATGATTTCTAAAGTTTGAAATTCATTGGGTCTCGGCTAAATTGAATTTTGGTATAACAAAGTTTCAAAAACTATGGGATTTTGGGGTGTATTTTGAAAATATGCGTTGTTAAAGAATTTTAGTAATTTGAGTATGTTTTTGATTTAAAAGATGGTTTCTAAAGCGTTGAATTCTTGGATGGTGGTTTAATTCAAATTTTGATCTTTTAAAGTTTTGAAAACTTGGTCTTATAATGGGTTTTTTTTTGTGGGAATTATATTCTTATGTTGGGTGTTCTAACAGTTGTAGTAAGTTGATTTATGGTAGTGGATGATGTTTGGGTGGTTAAATGGATGATAGTATGGGTTGAAATAGAAATTGTGTGTTTGGCCTAGAGATGGATTTTGATTAAAGTAAGTGCTTGAGGATTAGATAAGGACGTTAATGGTTATTGAGGATTTCATGGGTTGTTATGGATTATTGGTTATGATTTAAGGATAAATAATTCAACTGTTGTATAGGTAGAAATATGGAATATTGGGGTTAATTGTGGATATTGAGCCTTGTGGTTAGAATTGACTTTAGAAAGCTTAGGATGTGAGTGTTGTGCTTGGGTTATTTTAAATAACCTTGTTATGTAGAATCAAGAAATTGACATATTTTGGTTGCATTGTTGGTTGTTATAGAGTCTTGATCTTAGGTTTGTTGAGCACCTAGACAGTTCCTTTTGGTAACACTTAATTCTTTTAGAGGTAACCACTTTCCTTGTCATATGGGGGGTGTGTTTTTGGTGAGCTATCAAATGGTTACTTTGGAAATTGGCAAATATGCCTTAAAATTAATGAAATATTTACATGCTTATTTTGTTATACTGGTTATGCAGGATTTGTTAGGACTGTCTGTCACCCAAGAGATGAGTGAATTGGATGTTAAAATAAAACTTAGAAACTCTTTTTCGAATACAGTGAAAACAATAAGCAATGTTTAAAATATTTTTTTTTCAGTTTTCACTAAGAATCAAGGTATTAAAACCCGGACCATTTTTAGTGAACTAGGTAAGCTAGTGGTTCAAGGTTCAGCGGGTCAGATCGGAGTCAGCCCATAGTCATACCATTGATGATTATATTAATATAATTTAATCAGAATATGTAAAAATATTCATATTTAATCATGGAAAAAATTATTTTTAGATACAGTGGGGGTAGTCACTTTTTTTGCCAGAATGGATAGTCACTTATTATCCCTATGTACAATCAATTGATTTTTTGGGAGATTAAGGAAATTAAATAATCTACAAAATTATAATATATGTATTATATTATTAAATTATATATTAGTATAAGTTAAATAACTAATTTGAAGAAAATAGTCGGACAAATCAATTTATAAATGAATTATCTATTTTCTTAAGATTTTTTAAAAGAGTCAAACCTTTTATTGAGAAATAACACTTTTTTCTATTTCTTTTTCACATAAGTTGAAAGAGATAATATCCTGACTGCGTCATACACTCATTTCCTATCTCTTCCTATTTATTTTTCAATTTTTTAAAATCTCTATATCCTATGCTAATCATGTGAACTACCTATTTACTTTTTCTCTTTGAAGAAACGCATTGTCCCATCAGGCCATCAAAGATTGAGGAAGCAACACGCAACCATGGAAGTCTTCTTCTTTCATCTCTCCTATTTTTTGCTCCCTTCCTCATCTTATCTTTGGCAAACATGGTTGATTTTTGCAAAACTGATTAGTCAGACATCAATAGCAGCTGTGGAATGCTGGCAACATTAACTGAGAAGTCTGATATGAGAAGTGTGGCCAAACAAAGCACGAATATCCATGGAAGTTTTCTTCTCTTCTCTTCATGTTTTAAAAACTTACAACCCACTAACTAGGCGAGTTGCCCTGTTTATTCCCAGGTCACACCAAGTGTAGCCGAGTCGACTGAGTTGCGGGTTTTCCTGGTTTTGGGGGTCAACGGGACTTACAAGATGACAGGTCACCGGTTTCTTTCCTAACCCAACCGGTCCGGTGCTGTTTTTTACACACTGCTAAGAATAATTTGAACCATGAAATGCACTATGAGATATGCAAGTAAAATATGCTGGAAAATATGAGAGCTAAAAGAAGAAGAAAAGGGCAATCATAGATTTATTCTAGTTCAATCTATTCATTTAACCCACATCCAGTCCCTAGGCTTCATCTGAAATTTTCAATCCACTACCTTCTTTCTCAAATCAGGCACAAGAAAAGCCTTTACAATCCTACAAGATTAGCACTTGTAAAGCCTTTTCTCTCTCAATTTTAATCTAGGCACTTGAGATCCTCTTCCCCTTACAACATGAAATTAAGATTACAATATATTTCCCACCCAAGTTCCTCCAATCTTTAATATCACTTACTAAAATAGAATGATTACAATGAAAGCTTACTTCTCTCTAAGAGGGGGATTTTGTTAATCATTGAGGTATAAGAAGATACATGATGAAATAATAATTCTAGATCATCATAGTTTTAGCATTGTGTGCACTAGCTCTTCTTCTCTCATCTAGTCATCGAATCATCATCTCTTCATCTCAATTCATCTCTCTACTCCACTGGCTTTGTTCTTCAATCATTCTTCATGTTGATATATAGACTTGAATAGATCTATTAGATGAACATAGCCGTTTGGAATTGTAGCCGTTAGAGAGTGTTTGAAATTGATTTTTCTGATGGAACTAACTCATCAATCCATGTGGCTTAAGTTTTCTAGAGCAGTTGATTGTGGGTGAGACATTCTTTCTAAGTTTAAATCACTTCAAACTCTCTTGGAATGTAGGTGACCACCTATAGTAGGTAGGAGACCAGTCTGCTTTTACTTACATCAGCATTTGCTTTTTGGTCTGTTTAGCTCCAACATTAATGTCTCCTGGAAATAATTCAAATGAACCCTACCAAGAATCATAGTTAAGTTTTAGAAAGATGTATATAAAGTTTCAGATTAAAATTCAAAGGTTTGGTCTAAGTGCTCGGTCGCTAATTTAGTGCTTGATCGGAAATCTGTGTTGGTCATCGAGCATTCTCTCTAATGCTTTGTGCATTCTTCAATACTCGATCAAATTTCAATGCTCCAAATAATTGATCTTGCAATGCTCGATTGAATAATCAAACATCGATTGAAGAATGAGTGTGAATGCTTGATCTGTACATCAATGCTTGATTGTGAATAAGATCATCAATGACTAACATGATTCAAAAAATATTGTATGTTAATTCCACAATCCATGGCCAAGTTAAATGCTCCAAGCATTCTCAATGCTCCATTGCCATATCAATGCTCCAAATATTCTTCAACAAAATGCTCCATAGCCAGATCAATGCTCCAAGCATTCTTCAAAATGCTACAAGCATTCTTAACAGGAATGCTAGATGGACAGCTATGCAGCATTCTCACATGGAAATGCCCGATTGGTGATTCTAGTGATCGATTGTCGAGTTAAAAACTCAATGCTTTGAGTGTTCTATATGCATAATCGACTAATGACTAGAATCAGCCACCGAGCATTAATCAATGCTCTGAGCATTGATATACTTCAAATATTTGTTTCAGCAAGAAAGCTTGGCTTAAGAGAAATTTTGAGAAATCATAACTCTCTCAATTCAATTCCAAATTTAGCATATAGCATATCCCCATAAAGCTCTTTAAATATACTTTTGAATGAAGAAAATCATTGCTTAGAAAGTTATGAAAAAAATCATGATTGTCAGACTCGTGCTCAACGTGAATTCCTTGGACAAACTTTAGAAAATCATATCTACTTCATTTTAAATGTTGGATTTGTATATTGAGGGATATGGCCCAAAACATGACTAATTGTCTGATTGTGACGAGAATAATCTGGGTAGAATTTTGAAATTCATAGTGCCTTTGATATAAATAATTTGAGTGTGAAATTTGGGTTCATGAACTTTGTTGGAAATATAGTTTAATATAAATCAAGTTTCTGCTCAATCTAATTTTTATTCTATGAGATATGATCAAAATACTAGACCTGGATCAAACTGGACGAAAAACAGAGTAGCTAACCGCTAGATGAAAGGCTAAATGAACGATTGTGCACCATTTCTCGAGTAAAAATTCATTAATCGATTTCTTCAGGGTTCTGACGCTCGAGCATTGACACCCATAGCTTGAGCATTACCTCTCCACAACATAAAAATCATCTAAGAAGCTGCTATGTGATCATATATGTAAGGGAACCCATGGTATGATGATATTGACTCCATTTGAACCTCTTTTAACTTCCAATTGAGTATAGAAACTTCCAATATCAAGTCTAACAACTTGATTCTAATTCTTCCATTTAATCATTTAGAATCTTCTTCAATCTCTCTTCTTGTTCTTCTTGATAATTCTCCATAAACATGCATAGTACTTCTTTCTTTCTTTGACTAATCTATACAAGATACTCACATAAAATAATGATTAGTCAAAGTAGGAGATCAATTCATTATATAAATATAAATAATTTATACAACCATTTTGCTCAGTATATTTAAGTCTATATCAAAACTAGTCATTCTCCATAAACAAACACAATTGCTCCATTCTTTCTTTGACTAATCTATACAAGATAGTAACGTAAAATAATAGTTAGTCAAAGTAGGAGATAAATACTTCATGAAAACTTTTTGCTCAATATATTTAAGTATATATCAAAACTAATCATTCTCCATAAACAAGCACACTATCTTTATTCTTTCACTAACTAATCTATACAAAGTAGTAACACAAAATAATAGTTAGTCAAAGTATGAGATAAATACTTCATGCAAACTTTTTCCTCATCATATTTAAATCTATATTTGACATCATCAAAACTAATTATATGTAACATTCTCCCCCTTTTAAATGATGACAGTCCATTATGAAAAATATGTAAGATAATAGAAGTAAAGTATATGCAATATATTTTTCATGCATTTCTCTCCCCCTATTTGACATTAGCAAAAAGTGTAAAGAAATTTTCATTTTCATCTTAGATTTGAAATAATGAAATTCTTGAAGAACTAAAAATCGTGAAAGGTACTTCTCTCCCCATATGAAAGTTTGCAAAAATATTCAGGATGTGCAAACACAGCTTTCATACTCGAGATATTGATAATTCATCAAAGAAATTCTATATGATACGCAAATTGATTAGTGGTTAATTAAAAGGTATTTATAAAGAAAATATTACACCTAGGAATTCCTCTTTTCCATAAAAGGTCCTCATATCTCATGCTTGCTCCGATCTTGGAGAGGACTCAAAAGAACTGTTCACATGGAAGAAAAGTTAATTGAACATAGCAAGGCGGACAATCCTTATAAAGGCAGTTCTCTTAGCTATTCCATCCTACCACATGCAAACAACGCTTCTCTTGGAAGGAGTTTTGAAAAAGCTAGAGAGGAATGGTAGAGCCTTTCTTTGGGGTGAAAGTAATGACAAGAGGAAGATGCACCTCTTATCATGCGATTTGATATCAAAAGATAAGATGAAGGTGGATTGGGTATTAGGAACCTAGAGAAAAAAAAACAAAGCTTTTACCATGAAGTTGTGTTGGAATCTCTTGAACAAGAGGGATGCTTTGTGGGTCAAGGTATTAAGAGCAAAGTATGGGTGTGGAAATCAAACTATGCCTAAGATTCACAAGAAGAAGAACTCTTCTCTAAAATGGAGAAGTATATGCTCTATCTAGGAGAAGTTCAGAAGGGGGGTTGGTGTGAGAATTGGGAATGGCTTGTCAACATCATTATGGTTTGACAATTAGGCAGAGGTGAATACTCCGTTGATTAACCTTAATTTGGGTTATGAAGCTTATACTAGCAGAGATGAGAAAGTGGCCGATTTTACCACCCTTCGGGGTGAGTGGGACAAAAATAAGCTATTGAGGTGGTTCCTTCCTTACATGGTAGATTGGATCATCTTCACACATTACCCCAGAGAGGCTTGTCGGCATCATTATGGTTTGACAATTAGGCAGAGGTGAATACTCTGTTGATTAACCTTATTCTGGGTTATGAAGGTTATGCTAGCAGATATGAGAAAGTGGCCGATTTTACCACCCTTTGGGGTGAGTGGGACAGAAATAAGCTACTGAGGTGGTTCCTTCCTTACATGGTAGATTGGATCATCTTCACACATTACCCCAGTGAGGTGAGAGGAGAGAATAAGTACTATTGGAAACCATCCTCGGATGGTTGTTTTTCAGTTACGTTTATTGCTGCAGGTATCCATAGAATAGAGGACAACATTTAGAAAGTAATATGGAAGTGATCGGAGCCAGATAAGATCAAATCTCTCATGTGGCTTTTTGCTCATGGGAGAATTCACACAGCGCAATTGAGAACTGATAGAGATGTTGCATATTCGACATGCTATCCTTTTGGTTGTGCAGATGATGAAGACTCACTAAAATTGCAATTAGATTGTATGGCGATCCGTTGTCAACCCATCTCAGTGGGATCGCTTCTCTCTTGAAATAGGCTTCGATGGACTCTGCAAACTAAGGCATGAAACTTGGGTACCAAGAAGATAAGCCGGCCGGTTCTCTTCGAATGCATTTGTTGGGACATATGGGTGTCAAGATGTTAGAAGCAATTTGGAGTGGATGGGGAAGTGGTAGTGAAGAGTGTTATGGATAGCATACTACGAGCCATTTAGGATAAAGAGCTCCCAACGCAATGCCAATTCTACACAAAACTTTAGGTGGAGCATCAAAGAGTGTCCATTTCCTGATTAGACTTTATCAGACCAGAAATTGAAGGGTTGGTTCTAAGTTCAAGAAGTAGCGGATGCAGAGGAGTAATCAGAGATCAAAATGGATGATGGCTAGGGGATATGCAACCAAATTGACAGATGTCCCTCCAGCTATAGAAGAAATCATAGCCATAATTCAAGGGCTTCAAATTTGTTGGAACAAACAGTTCAAGAAGATTGAGATAGCTATTGATTGTGTAGAGGCGATGGACTTACTATCTAGGGATGGCGCCATTAGTCACTAGTTCAAGAGATATAATAGAAGACACTAGACTCTGGTTGATTAAAGACTGGCAAGTTGCTATGAGTTATATTCCAAGGGAGTCCAACACCTTGGCAGACCATATGGTTAAGTTAGCCCATAGACCATATGGTTAAGTTAGCCCATACCATAGAGCAAAACAATTATTGGTTCAACCAACCGCCACCATCATGTTTGGGGGCCCATTATCCTCCTATACCTAGTTTTGTGTCTATTTGGACATAAAGCTCTTTAGAGCTTTGGTTATCTGATTTGTACTTAAAAAAAACAGACTTCCACTTCTATCTCTACCTCAAATTCTAATTCCATTTTGATAACTCCTAGAAATTCATGATTATTTGAGTATATTTTCCTTGAGTTTTACTCAATCATTGATACATTTTGGATACTCAATATAGGAAAATGCTCATTTGATTTTCAATTGCATATCATTGTTTATTTATGTAGATTTTGATTGTTTTTATAGTTAGTTTCTCATATTGTTTTATGTAAATTTTGTAGGAATAATTTGATGCAATAAGTAAGAGATTTTAGCCCTCCACCAAGCTCCCAATTGAACAAAAATAAGAAGAAACCAGAGCAGCCCAAGGAATAAAGAAAAAAGAAGGCAAGAAAACAGAGAAGAAAGGACTTCGCCGCGGCGAAGTACATTTCATTCTGCCATTTTGGATAGCTCGCCGTGAGCTCGTCGCGGCGAAAGCCACCGCGAGCGACAATTGTTTCTGGGATTTTTGGGACTTCGCCGTGGCTTTCGCCGCGGCGAAGTAACGGCGAACTTCGTGCGTTCTGATGCGTTTTGACAGAACAGACGCGTTTTGAAGGAAATAAAAGCTAGGGCTTCGAGTTGAGCCCTCATTCTTCGACCTCTGGGCATATTTTGGGAGTGTTTTGCTCTGCTAGGGCTTGGAGCTTGGTGGGGATTTAGCTTGGGCTTGGAGCTTCAGAGAGATTTGGGCTTCCTCTCTTGGTTTATCTCTTCCTTCTTCATTTTCTTCTCTTGTTCTGTTGTAATGTTGTATATATATGCTCCATTGGAGTTGTAGAACATGAGTAGCTAAATACTTTGATTCTAGGATTATTTTGAACCCTTGTATGTATTGATTCTTGATTCCTCCTCTTAATTTGTGATTAATGATATCTATGTGCTTATTTTACCCCGTTCTTAATGCTTCTAAGTGCTTGATCACCATTTAGATTGTTGGGTTCACTTGATTTATGACTCGAGAGAGCTAGGTTGAGTGTAGAACTTGGGTAGAGTAGTGCAAGAACCGGAAGTTTGCATGACGAATGGATGGTTTTGTTGGTAAGATAGAAATATACTTGCTAGCCTTGCATAGTCATATTAGGGTTGGGGCATTAAAATTGGGTTTTATTAACTTGTAGCAAGAGATTGTGCAACTTAAATAAAACTAAACACTTGTTCTTGACGCGAGAGCGCTTTTACGAGTACCCAATGAACCCTAGATTAGCACATGGTGTTGTTGAGAGCTTCTTTGAGGGGAGGTTAATTGAGTTTTGAGAAGTACAAAGGGGGAGAGATAATCTTAGGACCCTTTAGCCTTGAGGTTGGAGAATCACCTGTTTATAATTTTATTTTCATTTTATTTTCTTATTTCATTTTCAAACTCTACATTTGTATCACTCAAATTGGGCGAGAGTGTGATAATCATTGTTTGACCAGGTTTTGGACAAATCCTCGTGGGAACGATACTTTACTCACTACTTTATTACTTGGCGCGACCCGTGCACTTGCGGCGCAGGGCGAACACATTTCCATTAAAAACTCTTCCATTGTTCCTATGTAAATAAACCAAGCCCAAATAGCGAAATCCAAATTTAAACATCTATTTTTAACAAGTTCTTAACAAGAACATGAGTTCTACTTAGGGATTTGTGAATGTTGCTAAATGACTACGTTGCCCCCTTTAAAGAATTTGGTTTTTTGAAAGCTTCTATGCTAGTCGATTCTCTCTTCGTCCCCTTATCTCAAAGCAGTTGATCTCTATATCTCTACAATTTAGTGAATAACACACATAAAAAGCCTAAGACTACCATTCAACTGATTTTTTTGGTAATGGTCTCAATTATTGTGTCCTTACCCCGCATAATTTGATTTCACTTTTGCATTCTCTTCATGTTCTGTACTTATTATTTTTATGTTTTTTTTTCTGATTTCCAGTTCATCACGTCTATGAAAGAGTTTGTTTGGAAGTGGATTTTATCGTTGTCATCATTTTTTAAGGAAGCTGCCTTTCATTTTATTTTTTTGGTAAAAAAAGAAGCTGCTTTTTAATTATGGCTTTTAGCAGTTTTTCATTTATTTTATGGGGGAAATATCTTGGTTAATAGGAGTGGCTGAATGAATCCACCCATTATATTCTTATCCTTATTTATATGTTATATTTTAGGCTACTGCAGATTGATGGCTAGCGAGAATCCATATATTTTGTTCAGTTAAAAAAAAAAAAAAGAATCCATATATTTGTTATATCGTGATTAGAAGATATGTATATCTAAAAAAAATTTATATATAAATAAACAGGACAGGATTTTGGGAAATAATCTCATATTATATATAGATAAATACTGTATTTGGTTTGTTTTGTAAGAAGATGAAATATAAAACAAATAAATAAGCAAACTGAAACAAAGGCTGAAATAATCAAAACTAGAATCTGGCCTACATCTACCTTCAATTTTTGTTTTCTTTTTTTTTTTTTAATTATACAGAATATTATGATCTTTTAACAAGATTTACAATCCCTAACGGGACCTCTTGACCCAATAAGGAATTTGTTGAAAGTATAGCCGTGTATTTAAATTTTGATTTTTCAGCAGGATTTTATAAGATTTCCCTTTTTTGATCTTACTTTTGCAAACTTGAGATTGGATAAAAGTGATCAGATTATATAATATGATTTATGTTTGGATTGATAGTGCCAATATAGCGTTTCTCAAATTGAAAATTTTTGGATAATTATTTTGAAAGAAAATGTTTACATGGAATATGATTGAAAATGGCATAAGTCTTATTAAATAATACATATTTATATTATATGTATTTAATGTTATTATTCAAGAGAAATATTAAATTATTTTGTCATGCATCTAACATCCTGAAATATGTTTTTTTTTTTGAACTGCCTGAAATATGTTTCAAGTGTATCCATCACCATAAAGTTATTTTTGTACATCTAAAAAAATACTTCAGTGTGCTAGATTACACAACAAAATATTTTAGAATATTGGATACACTTTAAAAATAATTTATTTATGGTGATAAATACACCTCAATAGGTGCACATGTACTTTCTTTTTCTATCACATTTTCCCCTCTCTCTCCTCAGCCAAATTTAAGCATCATTCAGAATGCTTGAGATTTTTCGCGCGATTGAACTTGAAGCTAAATTCCCATACAGCGACCCCAAACTTGAAGCTGGATCTGAGATTTTTTTTTCCCCATTGCTAATGGCTAACATCATATTATAAGTTCATAAACTACATCATCAAATCATTCTTCGAAATATTCCATATATTATGTCTACAATTTACTTGCATTAATATTTAAATCAATTAATATATAACATAAATATTTATAATTGAGTGGACCACATGTATATACATTAGAGAACATATATCCTACATCAACATTACGCTATTGACTCAAAAACTCAAGCGAATATACCTTTTTTCTCGTGTAAGTGGTGACATCTATTTATCAAGTTACTAGATGTCTATGATTAGTTAATCAAGATTATACCTACTCTTAGAATAGAATAGAACTCGAAATTTTTATAGCACTGAGAAGCCACCATTGTCCTATGCACAGTGCATTTCACAATGAAGATATATGGTGTTTTTGGATTGGCTTTAGATAAATAACCTTTTTTTCAATATGACTTTTTCAAAAGTAAGATTGGATAAAAGTCAAATTGGGTGAAGTGATTTATGTTTGGATTTATGATTATAGAAGTGACTTTTTTTCCAATCTGACTTTTCTAAACATGTTTGGATGATTATTTTGAAAAGTAGGTTTAAATGAAAAATTAATAAAGAGGACATTATTGTTATTAAATAATACACTTATAAAATATGCATATATTCTTATAGTTTAGAGAGAAAGGTGAAATGAAAATTATAAAAAAATTGAAAATAATAAATATTTAACGGAAAAAAATGCATATAAATTACAAATCATATAAATTTAAATGTTCAACCAAATTACATAGTTAGTTGGATCACATGTCCCCTACAATTTGGTCTCAAATTCTATCACAAAGAAAATTCATTCGAGGAGAAGATGATGTTAAATTTGATGATGAACCTTCTTAAACTTGATGACTATTGTGCTTTCATTTTCAGCTTGTTGGAAATAAAGATTAGATTGAGAATTTCTCCTAATAAAGTTATGTATAGCCATTGTTGCACAAACTAACTGAACATGTGTTTGGTACTTATATTTGCGCATTCTTCGTAAGATTTCAAACATATTCTTCCATACTCCAAAAGTTCTTTCTATAATGCACTTCAAATTTGAATGGTAAAAATTGAAAGTCTCATTGTGATTTTCAAATCACGGTTGACGCCTGAATTCTGGAAGGTGATAACACTCACTTCTGTATGGACCAAGATATCCCATATGCGTTGGATATCCAGCGTCAACCAAATAATATTTCCCTAATAAATTGTGAAATCATTATAAAATATGAAAATAATGCAAATGTGAAATGAAGATAGATTGATTGAAATGAAATTGAGAAAAAACTACCTTAAGGTGGATGGGGGAAATTCAAATGAAACATACGAGCATCATGCGCAGTACCTTCCCAGCCCGCCAACACAAATATAATGCACATATCCCAATCACATATAGCCATGACATTTTGTGTATGATAGCCCTTTCTCCCAATATATCTCTCAAATTGAATGACTAACCATACATTGTACATGAGTTCCATCAATTGCACCTATAACATCCTCAAAATATGGGAAATATCGTGGATCATCTTTTATTTTTGGGTGACATGAACAAAACATATGATCAAATGGTTTGATATTTTCCCTTACCAGATTCAAGCATGCCTTCAATACTCTGTAAAGATGTCTGCTTATAGTCTCTCCTAAATGTTGAAATAATTCTTGTAATGCCCTATTAGAATGTCCATGTCCAACCATGTGTAAGAAAATGGCAATCATCTTTTGAACTCCGATGTTTTTAGAATCTTTCAACCCATGTTCAACCAATTTAGAGCATAACATATCGAATATACGTTTTTTTACTCGAAACATCTCATGACAACATTTTGGGTTGCCTTTCAAAATATATTGCACGAATTCTATTCATATTTGCTCGTTAGTTCTACATGATTCCTTGCACACATTGGGCACCACATATTGACTAACCAATACAGCTATTTCTTCATACTCTGTTATCTCTTCAACCAAGGGGGAAATGAACTGATCCTCTTCATCTTACTCCACCGTGAATTGATTATTGTGCGTGGTTAAATCATGTGTGAGCAAATAACATGACAAGGCAAAATACTTAAATCACATAAGGCAAAAGAAATAAGATAGACACATAAGGCAAAAGTAAGAGCCATAAAACAAGTTATATACAACATTCTACATGCTAAATACTATGGCAAGTTACTATATTGTAATTACCACCATAAACAACTCATACATCATCCAACATACTAAATACTTCCATAGTTCCTCTAACATTTAGGCAAAATAGTCACAAAAGTGCCTTAAAATAAAATTCAAGATGGCAGGGGTTGAAGCCAAGTCGGTGGGTTGTACACCATCTGTCGCACCCAATTCAGCTGAACGTTAGGTTGTCCCTTTAAACCCACAAAAATTTCCCTCCAGACCTTGTTTACCACATAATAATTCAAACATCGGGTGAGAATATCATCGTCATTTCTAATTTCTTCAATGCGAATCAGTTCAGCTGTAACCTCTCTAATTGATACTTCATTTATTTTCTTCAGTGCCGCTATTCTATATTGAGATGCGGTAGCTATTACACTTATTGCATCAGCTATTTGTTGTAATGCTGACTTTTTTACCTTCTTTCCCTTACACCCTTCATTCCTCCTCCTCTTCCTCTTCCCATAACTTCCTGAATCATTAGGACCACTGGCTATAGTGCTTGATGTTAAGTTAACACCTGCTAATTCATTTGTAAACCCTGCACTAGCACCACGAAGCACTTCTTCATTGTCCCCAGACCCTTCTAATAGGTCCATGTTAGTTCGATAAACTTCCTCTTGGCCTTAACCCTCTTGGAGGGTTGAAGATGGTGCCAACTGATCCTGTACAGAAGCCAACGTATGTAACACCTAACTTTATAACACTATTATATAGGATTTTAATTGATTTACAACCACTTTTCAAATATCAGAAGCTCGAAAATACGGATAAATTAAAATTTTTCCCAAACACTAACTTTTTTTCTTTCCAAATGGGCTTTTCTAACAAATCGCTACAGCTTACAGCTTTTTATAAAATAAAGTGGTTTACAAAACAATTACAAGAACTCAAGTCTTTTCACTTGCTTTATCTATTTATATACACACATACATATCTGCATCTCTTCATAATATACCTATATGACGTTATTCCATATGTTAGTATTTTTTTTCAACATAAGTATCTATACTAGCACATCACATCGCAGGCATACCCGATCTCTTCAAAACACCACCTTATTTCAAAAACTCACGTTCTCCAAGCATCTATGAAAAATAGTAGTTCAAACACAATCTATCTCATAATTAGTAATGCATAATAAACTATAACCCGAGCAATAATGATAATGCATATCCTTATAAAAGCATTTCATAGAACTCTACCCACCACTAATAACAATATATTCGTTAAATAGCGGGGGACACCTCTACCTGTAGGATTTCTCTGGTACTGTTATACCAATATAGAACTCTGGCAAAGGGGTAGCGAGCCACCTAAGCCCTGGAGTACTCCCATCATAATATATCTCATCATAGAACTCTAAGGATTATCATTTATCAAATATATGGTACAAGTATTATGAAACTTATTCTTATATTCAGTACTCTTGATAAAAATTAATTATGAAATAAATTGCTACATGGATACCAGAACTGAGTCCTGAACTAGCTCCTTCCTCTACACTTTCTTGATGAACTCAAATCAAAAGTCAAAGCCTATATACATATATAAGTTTGAGTTAATATCTCAACTATGAATCAATCGTTCCATCTCTCTCGAATCCTAACTTAATGAATACTACCCAAAGCTTGACCTCTAGGCAAAATAGGATTTGCTCACGCCTATTGATAACCTTGATCATCTAAGATCCCTTTAATAATTTAACTTTCTTAAACATGTAACTGGTACCTCCTGAATCCTTCAACAGCAAGCACTCAATTCCGAGACCACATAATAAATCAATAATTCTTTCTTATCCTCAACAACTCTTCCACATTTCTTGTTTTACTTCCCATAAGGAAACTAAAGATTTTGTTAATAACAACATTACCTCTAATACGTTCAATAATGCCAAATGGTACTAAATCATTTATCTTACTACCAAAAGACTTAAAACAACAATTATACATTAAATCCCAATCCTTCATAAACAATACAGCTTCCACTCATATACATTGAATCTGAAACTTAAACTTAGTAACAAGAAGAATCTAAAACATGGCATATTTCTTTAGCTTCCCTCCTACAACCTCTAATTTGAACTAAAATTTTACCACCAAAAACAGTCAACCTTAACTAAGTTGCAGCTTCTAAAATAAAACTTAAATCAGTATTTGAAACAAGTAATTTACTATCCTCTTTTAAAATTCACACACTATTAAACTTTCATATTTTCAGGGATTGCTTAATGGATTCCTCAAGAATCTTTTCTTTATGCTCTATTTACTTTGATTAAGAGATTCTCAATTAAAATCCAATAGTACCAACATCTTAAAAACTTGCTTAATGCAATGAAGTCTCAAACATCACTTTTATATCTAGGTCTCAAGCTTTAAATACCCGTTTCAAAAAGAATTATTCTATGAAATTTTGAATCATTCATCTAACTCTTATTATTAACCTTGAACAACTACTATAATCAGTTTCAAATGAAAGTCCTATATACACAAAATGTTTCGAACAGCAACAATATACATCCAAATAACTCACTTATACTTTATGTTCTCTGGCCTTAGAAAAACTTATAATCACCTAAAATTTCCATAACAACTAAATATATTCATGCATACCTCAACTTAACTACACAACTTTTTATTATATCCAACAATGACCTAGAATAACAACCACATCAGATTTTTAATCACCATCTATCTCCATCAACCTTTACAAAAACATAACAGATATCTCGTCATACAACTCTTGAAACAACCCAATATTTCTCAAGCTTCACGTTTCAAACTTAATACAAGGATTGCACTTCATTCCCATCCCTCTAACGACAATTCCAGATTTCTTGACGGCCATAAGAATAAAATCAGCACCGTTTTAACTTTACAGATAACCTTAGATCAAATAGCTTAACACTGATTCTTCATTTATTATATCCATTTAGCATTCCTCCACAGTTTCAACAATGATTAAACCATATATGCAACAGATGCTTTATACTATCAACATTCACTGCATATTTTCTAAGCCACTGCACCATTCTTACTCCAATATCACCAAACTGCAACAAATCTCCCTTTCTATCTTCAAATGATCCACATACTATTAAATAGAGTAACATTTAAGATAAAGCACTATTTCCATTCATCTCCCCACTTATATTCTGCAACGTCAAAATCAGTCCAATTAGTTTCTAAAAGCTCACATTAATTCACATGACCATCATAATTAAACCATGTGTTTACTTCTATCTCTCAATTTCATAAGCTCCAAGTCAGTCCATTCATATTAAAACAGGGAATTATGATTTCCAATTTCATCCTCGATCATCTACTTACTTTGACTAATGAGAAGTTGCAATCAACCCCTTTTGATATCACATGATAACCTTAGAAATCAGTTCAATCTAAGATTTGGACTCCGCATAGTTCAACAAAAATATCATCTCTAATGTATACTTGAAATCTTCTTAATACCCACTTATATACTTCTTTCCAATCCCAACCAAAATCTGCAGTGTCATCTTCCTCTAAACAAACATTCATTTTTATTTCAAATGACAAAATAGACAACCCACATGAAAGCCAATGAAATTCCCTTTAAAATAACTCATTAAACTTCAAATTTCTGTACCAACGCCTTAACTTCACACCTAAATCCATAATTGCAAATCTCTTTAATTTAACGCCAAAGAACACAAAACCTTAAATTAAAACAAGTCCTTTGTTTGATCAATGCCAAAAACAGAGTAGAAAGTCTCACCATTAAAATAGAGAAATAAAATGGCAAGGTCGGTTCGGCAATCATACAGAAAGCAAGAAGCATACATGCACAGAGAAGAGACCAGAAATTTCCCATTATCCTCGAACATCAATTACATAATATAATCCCACTTTATGCCTAATACCATCAAACTTCCCCTCGTCATTTTCCCTGGTCTCGGCCGAACAGCACAGGAAGAAAGAAAAGAAAGAGAACAACCAAATTTCATATACAAATAAGAATCAATCATACACGATCAATACCCATTCCACCCTCCCTTCATCATACTCAGCAAAAATTAATTCACAGAGGAAACACAGAAATTCAAACAAACGGGAATAATCGGACAACAGAGGAACAAGAAATCAAAATCTGTACAAAGCCTCAAAATTTAACATACAACTCCAAATTTAAATTCTATTTTGCTTCCAACCATGATCAATCGGATTTTCCATCAATTTCCACCCAAGACCACCCAAAAATCGCGCCTGAACAGTGACGCGTTTTGGGACTTTTGGGGAATATCAAACCAATACTAAGAATCTTCCCCAAAACCTTTAAATAGAAGCTCAAGCCTCATTTTTATGGGTTTAAGAACCCCTAAAATCCCTCCCACAACTCGAATCGAATCCCACTTTCCTGACCGATTCGAACAAGAAGAAGAGGAAAGGAGGCTCACCTATGCGAAGTCGAGCTTTGCACGTTCTCTGGAGCTTCTCGCCGCCGTGCTTCGCCTTGTCCGCCGTCGCCGATCGTTGCCGAACTCAGAGGAACAGAGAGGGTGAGAGCGAGAGAGTGTTGAAGAAAGAGAGGGAAAATATATAGTGAGGAATGGCGGAAATGGAAAGAGAAAGAAAGGAAGAATGGGTAGATATTTTTATATTAGATTAAAAATTTTGCCCTTCTGCCTCTATCTAACTGGACATACTTTTAACTAGGGACAGATATTCTTTTTTTAATTTTCTTTCATTTTTCTTCTTTCCCATTATGCCCCTCTTTGCAAATTTTAATTACCATCCCCTTACCACTTGATGTGTATTTACACCCAAAAATAAATTCTCTATACATGCTTTAATCCCAAAATTTATTTATAAAGCTTCTTAAATATTAAATAATGCCCCAAGATTATAAATATTTTCTTATTAACTCTTTTCAAAATTTTGGGGTATTACAATGTACCTTTGAATATTATTTCTGACTCCTTTGCAAAAGGCAGCCCATTGTACCTAAATTTTTCATATCCCCGATTTTCCTGCAATAATTCAAACAATCAAAACAAAAATCTATCTAAAGTAATAGTACATTTTATAACTTAAGTTTAATAATTATGTATGCCTTTGTTTTCTTTTCCCACCACTCATTTGATGCCACAACTATATTTGTTGTCGGGTCCCCACCTATGCCAGTCTCTTTCAAGAGTCCCTCCCATTTGAATCAATCATTCTTCAAACTATCAAATTTATTTTTTACCTGTTTTTTGTCATATTGTTTTCCCAATTTTGCATTGAATGCAGTCTCAAGGTTCTTCCACCCTACTTTTGTAAGTGATCCTCTTTTACGTTATTTCTGGTATATTTGCTAAAAAACTTCTTTGATAAAAAGTTTCGTGGTCACTCGATCCCATGTTGCTTTACTTTTGTCCATTCCTTTTTGTTTCTTCACAATTCTTATCAGTATAACAATAAGAATATCATATCAGCATCAATCAATCAATCATCATCATCAATTGTAAATTAAAATCTAAACCTTCCGCCTAAACACCCTTAATCATTCTACACTTAGGAGCCGATGCAAGTGGTTGGCTTCAGACTAAAATCACTGTTCTTTGAGCCGTCTACGCCATCATTGGGCTGCGTAATTGATATCTTTGAAATTCAAATCCTCACATTCAAATTCAAATGGTGATCCCACTCAGTTTTAAATGACAGTAAACCTCCCTCATTTTTGTTTGTCTCTTTATTCATCTCCCTCATTTTCTTGCTTTATTCCAGTATACGAATGCCCGCATTGTGCTCTGTTTTCCATCTTTCTTATCTCTTCACATAGACATCCTTGATCTTGCAGTGGTGATTGTTTCTTTAATGCATGAATATCCATCCATTCTCTTGTCCGAAATACACCCTGAACGTGATGATTTCAAAGTCACCGTCAAGATGATCGAACATTCTGCTGAGACGTCATGAACTCCGTCAGAGTGGCGGGCTATCCTATGAGAGAAGTCATCTTCGTGGATATCGTTCTCTTTGACGAAGAGGTGATTAATGATTGTACGTCGCATTTTGGTTAGTCATTCCTACTTAAAGACTAATTTAGTGTTTATTTTGTTATTGGAGCCGTAAAATACAATCTATAAGTCTCAGGTCGCAATCTCTGTGATGCAGTCATCGGTGGTGGCCCCACCGACGGTTCAGCAGCTGAGACATTAGCCGAAGGTGGCATCGAGACATTCCTAAATGAACGCAAGCTCGATGACTGCAAGCCACTTGGTGGGGCCATTGGTGGCATCGAGACTACAAATACGCCATTGCTTTTTGGGTACATTCATCATCATCCTTTCTTGAATTCGATAAAGTTTGTTACTTTATAGCCCATAGCTTAAACCCAGAAAGAAGGACAGAGAGAACAACTTGAAACTTTGTAGATTTTTGCTTGAGTTAGTGTTAATTGCTCGAACTTCTTCTCTAGAGTGCTGGAAATTTCAAGATTTGAAATATTTTCTTGTATCCTTAGCTTACATGTTGGATATGTTGTGATGGTTTTTTGTTTAACAGGAGAGGAGGCGCATCCCATACCAGAACACCCAAGACCACGTAGGTTGTCAGGGAGAGTAACATTAGTCGGAGATGCAGCCGCATATGTGATAAAATTCTCCGGCGAAGGGATCTATTTTTCTGCTAAGAGTGGAAGAATGTGTGCAGAAGCAATCGTGTAAGATTCAGAGAATGGGAAGAATATGGTGAATGAAGATGACTTGAGGAAGTATTTGAAGAAATGGGATTAGACATATTGGCCAACGTATAAGCTTTTGGATGTGTTACAAAAGGTGTTTTATAACGTCTACTCCGGCGAGAGAAGCTTTTGTGGAGATGTGTGCTAATGAGTATGTGCAGAAAATAAGGATTTGAAGCTGGCTGTGAACACCATTAGAAGCTTGGTGAGGGCTAATGCACTCAGGAGGGAGATGGAGAAGTTTAATATGAACTATATGAATAGAGACATCATCTCTGTTATTATTTTTTAATATGTTACAAATATATGCATCTTTGCCTGTAATTTGCATACCAGAGACTTGAGGGGATATTGATTTAATAGAAGGCTCATGTAATGCTTTTCAACTGAGAACCTTTTTAGTCTAATCATGCTGCAAAGTTAGAGATTCTTAAGCTTTAAGTTGTATGTGGATGATTTTTCATTGAAGGTTTGGTTAAAGAGACATGAAGCTGTTCACTGTATGGTTTGGAAGGGCTAGGCAGAGGAGTAATGCTCATTGGCATGATAGTGATGTTTGTTTTCTCAAGTTTTGTTAAGTCTTACGTTGTCTTCTTTTGTCACGCTTCGCCCAAAATCAGCCACATTACTGTCAAATGACTAACTTGAGTGAAGCCACTGTTCTGAAATTTGGTTTTTCACCCACCTAATTTTTTTTACGATTGAATGGCAACGGAAATGAGTCACATGATTTAAATCATGTGGTTGCCCTTTTTTCTTTTCTCGGCAGGCAGTGCTTTAAAGCAAGAATCTATGGCTGAAGAAGATAACCAGAGCGAGTTTTACAAAGACGACCGGCTTAAAGTTGAAGGTGGGTTAACGAGGAACATAGTATAGGGCAGATGAAAGACACAACCAAGAAGAAATAAAGGTAAGAGAAAAACCAGGGAGGAGGGAGATATAAATGAAAAGAGAAGAAATAAATTAAAAAGGATTATGAGTAACCCGAAGATTTGTCAGGGAAAATCACAAGTTTCCTACAGATAAAAGTAAAAGTAATGTTAAGTATCCTACAAGTAAAAGTTTGTCTGAAAAGATAAAAACCGCATGAATGAATGCGTACCTCAAATATTGTGATAAAGCATCAGGTTTCTTTGCCAAGGTAATGGGTGTTTAGTCGTGAATTGGCTAATTTTTTTTTTAAATAGGCCTTATGAAGAAATGTGGTTAATAGTTTATTGCTTGCAGGAGACGGAAGAAGAAGCTCACCAAGATTTAGCAGTGCCGTTTTGCTTTGATGAAGAAAAAGAGAAATCTAAGAGTAAGGAGAGATAGCCTTTAACCTTTGAGTCTCCTTGTGTGTCAGATTAGGTCTCTTGGAAGTTGAGCATGAGAGGAGCAAGGGTATGTATAATGAATATCACAGCGTTGCTGGGTGTGAGAGGAGCAAGGGTATGGGGTGGTGGGCGTGGGTCATAGTTGAAAAGCCTGAGCTGTGCTAAGGGCAGGACTTGAGCTGTGATTTGGTCCCACCTCTAATAGATCTATTCTGTGACATTCTACTCAGCATTTATCTAGCTATTTTTTTTTCTTTTCAAGATAGTAACTCTGTTCACAAAATTTTTAGAGTTACTATAGTGATCCACATTCCCTGTATTTAGATGAGCTTCAAATAAATACTTATACGGTCCTATCTATTGGCATATTGGCAGAGAGAGAGAAGACTTCTTGTGTCCCATCTTTCTCTCCCCATAATTTTTGAAATATATTATTTCAAATTTTATATATCATGCAAATATATGTTTTGTATGTCTAATAATTACTTTTTTTTACACCAATATCTAATACTTATTAATGATACAATTAAGAGTAATTTTAAGTTAATAATTATTTTAACAATTTATCTTATAAGCAAAACCTTATAAAATCTTAAATAAGATGCTAAATCATATCAAAATTTTAAATTTGAAATAAAACCTGTAAGATATTTTGGGAATTATATAATCATTTTTATATGATTACTAAGTATTATTTTCTATTTTTGTAATTTATTTTTGAAATTATTATCAACAATATTAATACTATTATTATTTTATAATAAATGAAGTAAGCCAATGAACTCTATAGGGACTCTTGCAGCATCGCTACAGTCCTTATCCAAAATAAAAACTAAATCCCTGGAAATATCAACAATAAGATGAAGCCTTTGCACTGCATATTTTAAAACTATTATTATTAATCTACGTAAAAGAATTGAATATAAAAATATATAAAAGATAAAAAAAATTGTTTTTCATGCTCACGCAAATGGCTTTGTGCCACAGTGAGATACATGAAATGTTAAATTTTAAATTTTGAATTTGAATCTTCCTCCAAAACTTTGTTTAGACAGTTTTCTTTTATATTGGATTTAGTGAAAAGTTGGTGCTATTAATGCCGAAGAAGCCTTATTTAAAAAAAAATAAAAACTTTTGACTCAACTGTGCAAGGCATCAAATCCATAGAATTATTATTGTTAGTAAACTTGTAGTTTTGTATACAAACAGTAATTTCATAGTTTGCCTCCTTACTTTACAGCAACGTGGTTCAAGCTTTATTATCAACTATGAGATAATGAAGTTGGAGACAAGAAATGGTTGGGCTTTAATAGATGCTCAAAATGCGGCAAAAATCAAACATCTAAGTGTGACAAATAATGGTACACTGTGAATGAAGAAGCGGATACTATGGCAGGAGAGTTTTAAACTCTGGAAGGAGCATACATGTCTGTGCGAAGGAAAGTCATGTGGAGATAGAAATAAAGGAAAGATTTTAAAATAGAGAGATAATATTCTTTTTTTTTTAAAATATCTTAATTGATATGAAATCTAAAATTAAAAAAATCTTAATTATTATTGTTTTTTAAAAAATTATCAATAAAAAGTAAACTATTTCAGATCAATCTTATTTACCCATCTCTATGTGCTTGATATCATATTATAATTATTTTTGAAATAGATTATACTGATTATTGTTTATATTAGGTTATCTATTATTATTAAGATAATGACTCATATCTGGATTTTCTAAATTTTATTAAGATAGTATAGATTATATATTTTTTAAAATAATGGTTTTACAATTTTATTTTAATAAATACTAAATATAAAAGAAAAAATCTTTTAACTAAAATTGTTTTCTTCAAGATTTTTAAAGCATCTTCCGAAACCTGTTTTTACACGTGAACAACTTTATGCTACACTTTCAAAAGTTAGAAGAATTAAAAATTGTTTTGAGTAACGATGATCAATAGCAGCGCAACATGAAAACAAAAAAATCTATAAAATGGTCTTCTTGAATATTGAAAGTTCACTTAGCAATTTGTTTTATAGAGAAAAAGCACCCCGTGCAACGCACGGGAGGTCTAGCTCGTTTTTGTCAAAAAAGAAGTTTCAAAATTCAACCTTGTAACTGAGAAATTTGGTAGAAAGATGACTATCATGCTTCCTTTTCTACCATGGAGACATAACAAAGATGAATGACTTAATGATAGTTTGAATGATGCCACTTTATAAACCCACGTAAAAAAATTACCTCTTTTTAACAACTTTAATACGATTTAAAACAGAAATTCATAGAAATTCAATTCAATTTCAAACTCATTACATATTTCGCAGCATTCGAGGCAACTAACCATGAGATAGTGATGGGGAACGCATTACAGAGAAACATTACAGAGTGATACATTACGGATGTAGTACTAACTCATATTCAAGAGAAACACTACAGAAAAATGCCAACAATGGGGTGCGCATTATAGTACTAATTGGTAAAATCAATAAAGCGAATCAAAAAAAGAACGAATGAAAGAAAATGAATAAGAACAGAGTGGTAGTGAAAAATCGGATTAAATTAACAACAAAGTGGTATTGTAGGAAGAATGGAAAGCGACGAGAAGAAGGGAAATAACCTGAAGAAAAAGAACCCTACAACTGTTGGTTGAAATGTAGAGATCCAGGAGAGGAGAGAAAATTTGGGGTTGCTTAAACTTCGAGAAGCAGCTCACGGGGAAGTAGCAACTGGCTACCGAAGAGTAAGACGAGCAGATCAGAGTAGGATGAACAAGAGGAGGACATCAGGTATCAGCTGGCGCCTTCAAAGCTTCCTTTGCATGCCGCTACTGAGGGTGAGAAGAAGGAAGGAGAAGGTGATGGCGAAGAAATGGTGAGTGTGCTCTGAGGCGTGGGTGAGAAGAAGGAAGGGGTAGGTGAGAATTTTTAAACCTCCAAGCTTTCTTTCTACTGCCGATGCGGGTGAGAAGAAGGAAGAGTACGTGATGGTGAAGAAGAAGGGGTGAGAAGAACGAAACCGCGAGTGAGAAGAAGGAAGGGGTAGCTGATGGTAAGGGTACTCGATCTAGTGTAAAGAACAGCCTTGCACCGCCGCTACTTGTTGTGTGAAGAAGGAATGGTAGCTGAAATGGTGAGGATGTTCATGTGAGGTGAGAAGAATGAAGGGTTGGTGAGTATTTTGCACTGCATTTATTGCTTTTTTATCCAAAAAAATTGCTTTTGGTTTTTTCACCTCCAAAAGCCCTTTTGGACTTAAAGCACTTCAAAAATTACATAAACTAAAACATGATGATTTAGCTTCTGCGGTTGGGCTGAGCTTTTGGAGGTCCAAAAGCAATAGCCATAGAAGAGGGCATGGTCGTAGTGAAAGGTGATTATATGACCGATTTAGACATACGTTATACATTGATAATCCCCATTGGAACCCCAAAACTATATATGTTGGGCCAGATGTCTGTTCAACTAAAAGCCAAGTTTCTAAAAGAAAAAAAAAAGTCTTCTTTTCGTAAGATCGAACTACCTTCCCATTCCAACGATGAGAGGCTAATCACTCAAAGTAATATTAGGTGCTTGAAACGAGAACTCCTCCCAACCTTTTTTTTTAACCATACACACTGCCCCAAAGATCGAATTAGGGACAAGTACTTGTGCCTTTAAAGAACCCAGGTCTCTTCCACTTGGACCAATACTTTAGAGCTTCTAAAAATGACTTTAAGCCTTTATTTATACGTAAAAAAACTTCAAAAACTAACTTTACAATATATTATGCAAACAAAATTTAGTCAAATTAAATTTTTTTTTATAAAAGTATCTAAACATAAATGAAATTACACTTACCCCAATTTCAGTTTGCAAAATATGAATGCCACTGAAGTCAATTTAGCAAACATTAATCCAAACAAGCTCTAATCTTCCCATGTCACTTTCTCTACTACACAAGCGGAAATGTGAAAGATTGAATTTACTTCCACAAGCACATCACTTCACAATCCAAATAAAACTCTAGCTTCTATATCTCAGAAGAAAATTGCCAGAACACTCCGAGTACCAGTTTGATCACACAGTCGTGGGTAATTGTCACAAACATATGGATATCTCTTCAAAGAGGAGGATCAAAAAGAAATGCAGAGAAAAAAGCCCTTCCTTTCGTTTTGGGAGATATCTATACCCACATGCATATATGTGTATATATCTTCACACACAATATACCATTCATGCAGTTCAATGATAAACACTATTTTATCTCCTATTATCCAAGCTTATTTCCAATCAGAAAACCATATCTGCTCCTTTATGTACCTCGATTTGTTTCCGCACCAATAAATGAATGCACATAGTGCAAAGGGAAGCGTAATATTTTACACAAAATATGAAGTATTACAATGAGAAAGGTTTTGCATACACATCAAATGGTTCGCAGGCAGTCAATTGGGGTTCCTGTTCAAACAACAAAAGGAAGAAAAAAAAATTAAAGCATGTCAGTGCAAGTACTAAATTATCTTTCAGTACATGGGATCAAAAGGTAGAGACTTTGGATATGGTTCGGAAAAGAATATGTTTGGAAAATCCGGTGGACATAATTCAAATTAAATAAGTATTTTCACCTGTCCTAGGCCACCGCCAATGGCACTGCCACAAGTCAAAAGCCTGGAGTCGAGAGTTGTCACCACATCACCGCCACCAGAACTACCATTGAAAACATTTCTGATTGCAGTACGCATATAATTAAGAATGCTACCATAAGTTGCCCCATGTCCATGCTCGATGGCTTTGATAAAGCAAAATGTCATGGCACCAGTTGATGTAATCTTTGAAAATGCCTGTATAAAAAAAACATGACGATGATTATATTCCGACTGATGAAAAATTTCTCCTTAATACGAATTATGAAAGATCTCAACTCAAATTTTTTCAAACTTACAGATGTATCAGCAGAGGTTTGATGATCATCACAACCACTAAATGATACAACTTCTCCACCATTGGATCCTTTCCATACACCTGACCTGGGGCGATGGTCTTCCCACACATACTGCCCACTCCTGTTACCCAATATATGAAGAGAGACAAAACTTAGTGCCAGGAGCTTTTTATGTTCATAAAATAAAGTACACCATATAATAGATGCGGAGAATGCCTTTGATCTTGTGACACATATATAGAGTGAAATTTATTTAACTTCAGATACAGCCAAGACTCATATCATAAACCAAAAGAGAAGGAACATATAAACTAATACTGTTATGAAATCCTCCTCAAGTTGAAAGTACAAACTCCCTCGAGTCCTTATTATATGGCACCTTCCAGAACAAATAGATGATCCTTACCATAAGTCACCAAGAGGGGAATTAATTACATTTTTCCAAGGTTATATGAGTTCAAAATCTCATTAGTTGCAACTTCTATGACTTCTTGGATATTAAACATAGGGTAAATTGATTTTTTTTCTCAAGACAAAGGTAAAGACTTAATCACCTCTCTTTGGTTTAGATGAGATGGTTAGATGTGCCTTATAGGGACTGGAAGAAGTATACCATATTGCAAAACTTGCAACAAAAGGAGGTCGTACGATCCTTGAGATTAACAACAATGTTAAGAGCAGGAAGAAAACATTAAGACATTAATATACTTCACAATGAAATGAGCTATAAGAGTGAAGAGAGGGGGGTCTCGGCTGCCCCCCTCTCAGCTGCCCCTCGGCTGCCCCAATGATTTGGGGCAGTTTTCTTATATATTTTTTTTATTTTTTTTATACCATTAAATTCTACATTAAAAGAGTGACATTTTGATATATTATGAGCAGAAAACGAATATGTTTTCAATTTGTTATGATTTTTCAAAGATTAGGTACTTTCAATGAAAAAATACAGCCTTATTTTTTGGTATATAATCTTTGAAAAATCATAACAAATTGAAAACATATCCGTTTTTTGCCCATAATATATCAAAATGTCACTCTTTTAATGTAGAATTTAATGGTATAAAAAAATAAAAAAAAATATATAAGAAAACTGCCCCAAATCATTGGGGCAGCCGAGGGAGCAGCTGAGGGGGGCAGCCGAGACCCCCCTAAGAGTGAAACGCAACTTGAAAAAACATTGCTGCAATAATACAGCATGAAGTGCAGCTAGAGTTGCAAACAGGTTAAGAAAATTGCCACTAGAATAATAATTCACAGAAGAGCGCTGGAATGATGCACAGCCAAAGTAGTTGGAGAAGTTATCAGATGGTTGGAGAATCAACAGGAAAATTGCAGGAAAAATATGTCAGCGTTCTGCTAGAAAATGGATGCACAAACATGGGAAAAGCAACAGATGACAGGCAGACATTAGTCAAAAGTCAACCAGAGATGGGCAACAGAGGTCCACCAGGGATGTGGGAAAGCTCTAGCCATGAAAACTTTAAAGGGTAACTCCTTCTCCCTTGGAGAATGATAAGATGCATGTGATCATTTTTATAATGAAATAAAGGTGGTTCTGATGCAAAAGAATAGAAAGAATGGGGTAGAAGGGGAGAGGAGAAGAGAAGAGAAGGAAGTGTATCAACTGAAAAGTATTCTAAGCCATCAGATTGTTCATGAGACACTATTACACCCTTCCCTCATTTATATAGGCCCTGCCTTGTATATAAATACAATATAACTACCCACTTATACCCCTAACAGACTTACCTGACTCAACCTATCATTACCCAGATTATCATGTTTATTACAGCTTACACATCAGGTTTAGCTAGAGATACAATTGATATGAGACTGATTTAGTGTAACTAAATACAGAAGAAATTGATTGAGATGAAAGGATGTTATTAAAAAAGACATCTTTCCTCCCTTCTTCCAAATTCCAATAAACTGGGAAGGAACGGAAAACCAGAAAAACTCAAAAACCAGATTGATAAGCAATAAAAAGTTCCCAATACTTGTTCATTCTGCTTAATGATTTGAGCAAAGTTATTTGGGCACTCGAAAAGAATCGACTATAAAAGGCACATATTATCATCCTGCGAATAAATAGGCTAATTTAGCACTTACATGCTCAACTATTAGAAACTTGGACTTAAATTCATTTGTCACACAAGAAATAAAGCATCCATAATATTCTTAATGAAATAAGAAAGAGGAAGTACTAATACAAAGTTAAAATAATCATTTAGAATTGTATCAAAATATCGAAGTCGAATTAAACCCTTTGTTTATATATTAAAAGATATTGTACTTGAAAGCGGAGATATTCAAATTTTTAAAACTGCGAAAACAAGAAATTTTAAAAAAGAATATAATACCACGGAGCCTAGTGCCCCAGTGGTATAGGCCTCATAGTGAGGCTAGTTGGGGTGGGTGGGGTTAGGGGTTCAACCCCGAGGGAGTCTTTACTTTCATGATGTATAAAAAAAATAAAAAAGAATATAATAACCTGTTCATTCTGCAAAAGAATGGCAAATCTAACACAGTGCCACTATGGCAAGCATCAATTAGTGCATGAAGCTTAACACCAGGAGGAAGAGGTCTGACAATTGCAACGTTGATCTCATCATCAACAATCATGCCCTGTGTTTCAAAGTCTAGTGGACACAGAGTTTCATCATATCCGTCTATTTCATCACCATTATAGTTCCGCTTTTGTGAACCATGCCCAGAATAGTGGAAAACGAGGGAGTCACCTGGTTGACATCCTTGTACGAGCCATGACATGGCAATCCTCATATTGTGCTTGGTCGGAATTATGTAGGGATCATTTCCTTCGTCTGCATTTAAGTTTCAAATGATGATCAATAATAAACTAATTATGGCATGAATTGAACTCCAATAAACACATAATACTATTAATAATGAATAAGAAAAGTTAAGTTAAAACAATTTCCTTTGGAGGGTTTGGATTTGGATATTCCTATTGCTTGAAGGAAGAGTACTTCCTAGAACATGCACTTAATGCCCTATAGAAAATCTTGTGCAGTGTGATAAATTGTCTTACATGTTTAGTTCAGATGGTTAGAGCTGATGTGGATTTGAATAGCCTCCTATATACAACCACGGCAACATATTTTCGCTTCCCCAAAAATAGTGATTTGAAATTATTCAATAAATTTCTGAGGCAAAATTTTTTTTGTTTAAGTCCACATTGCTCACAATTTGGGAACATATGATGAAGACATTGAGGAAGTTTAAAACATGTCTATGCTTTTGTATAATCACAGTCAAGAAGAATATAGATTTGAAATAGGGAGTAGTGCTTCATGAACCTTGGCTAGAAAGCTTTCCTCCAGAGCGGTTATTGATGAAAAATAAATCAACTCACAGTTGTTCTAAGATATTTTGATCACCAATAATTTATTTATGCCGACAGATGACAATTTACAAACTGACCTATTGATAGGGCTGTTTAATATTTTTCCGTTCCCTTCCGTTCCGTCCCTTCTTGTCTCGGTCATTTTAAGACGCGACAGTCCTGTCCCAAAAATTTGAGACAGGACAAATCGGTCGGGACAGGGTGACTATTCAGGAAGGGACAGAGTCCTCCCAATCATATCCCGTCCCCAATGTACATGTGTTCATATATATATATTTATATATATTTTAAAAAAATACATGTCTCATGAGCAATGCATTAGCATATGAATTTATTTATTTTTCAAAACACTCCCTCACTAAACAAAACACACTCTGTCACTCTCTCATCATATCCAAAAAAAAACTCTCTCTCTGGATTTGTTTTTAAATAAATTCTTTTGCTGGTATGAATTTTGAACTTTGATTGTTGGAATTAATTTTTTTTTTTCAATTTATCCCTATTTTAAGGCTTTAGCTGGCTATCTTCAATTCTTGTTTGATGTCTGGGTAAGACATGCTTACTATTGGACTATGTTTTTGGTTTGTAATTGTTTTTTTTTTTCTTGATCTTGCTTAACATTTGGATTGTGAACTCTACTTAGTCAAACTTAGAATTTTGAAATTTTACTATTTTGTATCTCATCTGGTTAGAATTGTGAAATAATTACTTAATTGACCTCTTTTCTTCTTGTATTATTTACCATACTGAACCTTGGTATGTATTCAGACTTTAGAATTTCATTGATTTAATTTAAATCAGAGGTTTTGTTTTTAATTTTCCTTAAACTTGTTTATAAAAACAATTATTTAGGATTATCCTGTCCCGATCTCATCCCGATCCCGATCGGGACTGGACAAATTTGAGATTGGACGGGACACGGGACAAGAACTCCGTCCCAAACCCCTTTCTTTGGGACGGGATGGGGCCATCCTGGTTCCGTCCCGTCTTGTGAACACCCCTACCTATTGAACCAACTCTTATTGGGAATCCACTTTGTTTTAAAAATCTATAATTTTATTTATAAATCATCCTAATCGAATGTAATATTTATAGGGTTATACACTAAATTTAAATGCAAATAATTAAAAACAATACGGCAGGAAACTAAAGCTTCTTATATATGTCTATATATATATATTAAACCAATATAATATAAATTCCGGAACAAAGCCAACGCGATTTTTCCAAAAGAATAAAACAAGATAATCCTAACATTTCAAGCGTAAAACATGTGATGTGAGTATCATATACTTATGAAAGTACAATTTATCAAAGATAAAGTAAATAACTTAAATTTTAATATTATTTCAAAATGTTCATTACAATTAGAAGAAGAAGAATGGATCAGTGTTCTAACATGATTTGAGCCTTTCATTTTTAAATTTCAAAATATAAAAAACTTTTCAGTGTGGTATCTCTATACTCCTAAACAGGATAGTACTAATGAAATGAAGTTGTTGGAGGTATTTTTATTGAAATACTGCAAACAATATAAAAAATTACCAAAATACTACAGAAAAAAAATTATTTACTCAAATACTATATTAGAAGTAATTCCCAAAAGAACGATTTTCAATTTGTATAAAAGTCGTTCTTCGTGTGAACCACCTCCATATTTAACACAGTATTTTTTATTTTAAAAAAAAATGAAACTCATTTATGCAGTCAACGATTTGACTGAAGAACCTCTGCCACCTCCCCTTCTTTCACCACATGTACGTTCTCTCTATTCTTTTGTTTTTTTGTTTTTTTTCTAACTTTTAGCAAAAACTATAACTAATGCCCATTCTAACAATTAGCCTCCCTTTTGGATAGGAGATATTACAGTTATTGGCCCAACATTCATTTTCTCCTTAACCATGTGTACTTTATTTTCATGAGAAAAAGAATGAGCAGATGCTGTATAAAAATTGTTATGCATTGCAGTTATATCTCATGGTTGCAAAAAATTTAAAGTGTGAAATGAACATGAGAAATACTTTAGGATGCAAAATTTTTTTTTTCAGGATGTTAAAAGTCATACTAAAATATAATTTAAAGTGCGAAATGAACACGAGAAATACTTTAAACCATGAGATACAACTGAAAAAAATACCTTAAGATATCGAATATTGATTATAATAATTTAGAATATCATAATCATAAATGTTTTGTACATTTTCCTTAAATATCTTTTTTGATGGAACATTTTCCCTGATTTTATTTACTCCAATGTGTAACAATTTTTTTACAACTTCTACTCAATTTTTTTCTCATGAAAATAAAGTACACATGATTAAGGAGAAAATGAAATGTTGGGCCAATAACTGTAATATTTCCAGTTCAAAAGGGGAGGCTAAAAGTTAGAATGGACGTTGGTTATAGTTTTTACTGAAAGTAAAAAAAAAAAAAGGTACGGGTGGTGAAAGAGGGGAAGGTGGCAGAGGTTCTTCACTGAAATGGTTGACTGCATAGTTTCATTTTTTTAAAATAAAAAATACTGTATTAAATATGGGAGTCGTTCATGAGGAAACAACTTTTGTATAAATTAAAAATCGTTCTTCTGGACTTCTAATATAATATCTGGGTAAATAAATTTTTTTAGCATTTTGGTAATTTTTATAGTGTTCGCAGTATTTCAATAAAAACACCAGTTGTTGGAACTCCAATTTCAAATTAAACTTAAAAAATAATAATAATAATAATAATAATAAAAGGAGGCCAAAAAAAAAGGCATGGTACTACTGTGAATGTGAAGGAATCTAATCCTTTTTAATAAAAGCCTCACTCTGCTCTCTGCTTCTCCCCTGTATCCATACCCCCCCCCCCCCCCCCCCAGTTATTTACACGAAGACGGTAATGTCCTCTTCCTTCTCATCTCTGCTTCAATTTTAGTGTTGCGATTTTCGGTATTCGCCGTTTGCCCCCTAATTTCTTATGTCTTATCCTTTTTCTTAATCCAAATTCATCATCCAATCACCAAATAAAGAAGATCCGTATTACCAAAAAAACAAACACAACATACATACCTGTAAGCATGAGGATAGAAGATTCAGGAAAGTTAAACTTATTGATGAGCAAATGACGCATACATTTGGCGTCATTGATACACCCTTTGAGCTCATGGCGAGAGTAACGATACGAGATACCAACTATCACAGCCTTCTTACGGCCGTGAGCGTTGGGCGGAGGGCCGGAGTAAGGATCGGCAATGTGAGTAATGGCGCAACAGAGAGAGCAACGGATGGATGTGGCTCTAAAAGGTAGCGTTAAAAGCGTACGGCAGTTGGAACAGAAGACGAGCATAGGGTAATACATTATTATGGAGGAGGAGGTTGGGTTGAGAGGGGAGACAAGCATAGTGTGTAACTTTTTCTTTTCTTTTCTTTGTGACTTGAAGTTGAAGGTATTGGATGGGTGAGAAGGGAGTTGTCTGATGAGAGGTGATTCTGAATCTGAACATATAAAAAGGATGAGGGTGGATGACGGCTTCAACGAAAATGGAAGATACAAAAAGGCGCGTGGGATTTGGTAAACAAGCGGGGAAGAACCATTACTATTGGTCAACCATGGATTTGGTCTCCACTACCCCTCCCCTCCTTTTCGAGGAATTCTTAGGACTCTGAGAGTGTCAACGTATCTGAACTCTAACCAATGACATCAACATGTGTAGTACTTTTCCCCCACATGGCTGCTGACATGGTCTCCACTATCACACCCCTCCCCGGGTCCGCATTCCCTACTCAGCAGGGAATGTCTCATCACCCTTCTCATCACCCAAAACTGTGTCGTTTTGGGTGATGATACCAGCCACCTCTCTCTTTTTTTTTAAACAGTATTATTTTATAAAAATAAATATAATTATAATAATACTTTTAAATCTCATAAATAAATTTAATCTGTCATTATTTGGTCTGAACAGTTCACAACTGGCCCAGTTGTGAACTGTTCAGACCAAATAATGACAGATTAAATTTATTTATGACCTAGTTGTGAACTGTTCAGACCAAATAATGACAGATTAAATTTATTTATGAGATTTAAAAGTATTATTATAATTATATTTACTTTTATATTTGAACTGTTCAGACCAAATAATGACAGATTAAATTTATTTATGAGATTTAAAAGTATTATTATAATTATATTTACTTTTATATGTGAATTGTTCAGACCAAATAATGACAGATTAAATTTATTTATGAGATTTAAAAGTATTATTATAATTATATTTACTTTTATAAAATATTAATGTTTAAAAAAAAAAAAGAGGGTGGCTGATCTCATCACCCAAAACGGCACAGTTTTGGGTGATGAGAAGGGTGATGAGACATTCCCTGCTGAGCAGGGAATGTAAACCCCTCCTCCCCTCCTTTACCTCTCTTTTTCCCTTTAAGCTATTGGATCAAAGATCCAATCGTCTATATGTAATATTTTATAAAAATAAATATAATTATAATAATACTTAAAAATCTCATGAATAAATTTAATCTGTCATTATTTGGTCTAAACAGTTCACAACTGTAGTAAAAAAATGAAAAATAAAATATAAATTTATAATAATAGTCTACAGTTTTTTAGTGTTCAGACCAATTTTTGACAGATTAAATTTATTATGTGATTTCAAAATATTATTATAATTATATTATTTTTATAGAAATATTAAATGTGGACTACTGGATCAAAGATCCTATGATGTAGAGGCAAAACGAGAGGTAGAGGAGAAGGGTAGTGGAGAGGATCCGAATCCGTCAATCATTATTTAAAATTGGGGATCATTCTGATGGAACATGGGAATCAAAAATCTTAAACCACAAAAATGCAAAATGCTACCTTTAGCTGTTTAGCTAATGTAATTGTATTAGGAATATTAATCAAATTAATTAATATAGCATGTTTTTAAGCATTTTAATCATCTTTTTTTTAATTTTCCCCAATCTTTTACTTAATTATTGTTAAGAGAAGAGTATCAACGGAGATAATGACTAATTGACAAAAATTAGAAATAGACCTGACATTTAAGATTAAGAAAATCTCCTAATAAGAATAATTGAATAAGAATAAGAATAGTTTATTGCTATTAATAATTGACATCCTTATTTGATTATATATAATCTATGGGGTCTTTAATATAACATCAAATTGGCATATTAAGGTTGCAAAATACTAAACTATTTTCAAATACATATATTTATAATTTTTCTCCAAAACTAATATACCTAATTTATAAATTTGTATATAATCTAATACTAACAAATGCTATGATTAAGTATCCTATTTTGAAACCTTAATATTCTCAAACAAAGTCAACTAAGTTATATATTAATGACCTATATAATTTTTGTCAAAAGTATTCTTTCACCCCGTCAAAATTGATCATTACACTTGTCATTGATAAGAAGTGGGATTTGTAAATTAGGAAAAAGAATGGGGGCAAGAATAACATGTAAAGTGATGCAGAACGGGAAAGGGAAAGATAGGGGAATAAATAATTGAGAAGAAGAAAGTAGAGAAAGAGAGATAGAGTAGGAAGGAGAGAGATAGAGGCAAAGAAAAACTAATATTCTTATTCCAATTTATAAAACGTATAAAGCAAATAGTTGAGTGCTATTTATAGACCCCAACCAAACCTTAAAAATTAATAACAGTTCATTCTAGAAACTTAATACTAAATGTAAATCGCAATTAATACTAATTGATAACAATTAAATGCTAATATGGTAATCTTCAAATATCCATGGAATCTTCCTTATTCTTTTGTGATTCCCATCATTTCTCCCCCTGTTTGAAAAGCTTGAAAAAAACTCGGCTCTCGACGATTTAATAGAGATGTATAAGTCTTGGGGGAAGAGCAGTCTGAATCACCAAAGCGGTGTATTGATTTGGCAATCCCTTCTAACAAGTGAGGTGCCAGAAGAGAGAACCATTGATAGAGTGTCTAGTTTGATCATTGAAAACATATGGAAACCCTTTCCAACAAACAAGGTATAGTTGGAGTGACTTGTTCAGTAAAGAAGTACTGAATTTGGTAGATTCAGAATGTTAATAAGATGAGTTTGTTATTTGATAATCTTGAATGTCTTTAGTCTCAATTAAGGGAGGAGTTACCTTCATTAGTGCGGAGTAGGAGACATGCTCACCAAGTATAAACTCTTCACTTTTGAAGTCATAGTGTTACCGCTAATAATAATCATATGATCAAGCTGATCCTTGATGGCCACAATTTTAGTTGGAGTTACTTGCATTTATGTAGCTCGAACGTCCCGATCCATGCTAGAATAATCTTGATCTTTGATTAGAATAAGGTCAGAGTCTTCACCAAGGTTCAAAAAACCGGACCGGTCATTAAACCGACCAAACTACTGGTTCAAGGGTCAGTGGTCGGATCGGGGGTCAACTCGGGTCAAACCGGCCTTAATAAAAATAATATAACTTAAATGAAACTAAAAATCTTTATATTTAGCTATAAATAATTTTAATCAATTTAAAGTTAGATAAGATTAATTCTAATTAGTTGGTAAAAATATGATATATTTATTTATCAACAAAAAATATTTATAATATATATATACTTCTAAAATTTAACCCAATTTTTACAAGTTTAAAAAACCATTAAAACTTAAAAGGAATCTCAACTTATCTTGTGCCTTTTTTTCATCTTTGCTGAAGACTTTTAATTTATATTTTTTTTAAAAAAGTGAGGCCCAAGCCCATTACATGCTTTAACCCTAGGTATCCTCCTCTAGCACCTCATTCACTTATTCCTCATCCCTTGCAGCCGACAAGTTCCTCCCATGGCGCGGCACTGCGGCTTTATCAAGGTTGAAGAAGAGCTTGATAAAGAAGGAGTTGATAGTTATGGCTGCTAGTCTTTCCTATATTTAACTTTCATTACCTCTCATTACTAATATTTTCCCAAACATGCTATATCCAGGTTCCTTAATCATTTTATTTTCAAATCTTAGTTACTGTAGCTACTTTCTCCTTCCTTCTTCTTCAGTGTATTGATCAGATCAAGGTTCTAACAATTTAACCCGCCTAACCCGCCTTAATCGGCGGTTCATCCGAGTCAAGGCCGGTTTGGCCGAGCTAACGCAGACTTCACAGGTCTGATGCATCTCCCGGCTTGACAAGCAGATCGGACCTGATCAGGGTCCGGTTTACCGGGTTCCCGGTCGGACCGTCCGGTCCGATCTGGGTTTTTGGACGGTCCGACCGGGTTTTTTAACTATGGTCTTCACTGATAACGAGATTGTCTAATGGTGTCTATTATAAGTCAGGTGCTGGAGGGGTTACTTCAATTGTATTAATGGGTTCCACAACTAGGGGAACATTTCTACTAATGGATTTTCAACCCCAGTAAATTTCCTTGTTTGGGATAGGTCTCTTTCCGTTCCGCTCTCAACTCACATAATGAATCCTGCATCTCTTTAACCTTAACCATTATGTCATCCAATAGTCGTTGTTTTTTAGCTTCAACTTTATGACGTTCCATGGCGGCCTTGCATTCCTCGCTATCTTGGCGTCGTTTCTCATTGGCTTCAACATACTTGTAAAAGGCTTCATAGTCTTCTTCACCTTTGTGATGTCTTTCAACCCTCCTATAATCTTCTTCAACTGCACATGGGAAGAATTAAGGTGGTGATAACATTCTTCTTCTTCGTTTTGATGGTTATCAACATAATGATATTGACGACGGCTGATGTAGTCATATTGTTGTTGATAATTTGCGTACTCATATTGGTATTCATCATCTTCATATCTTCAATAGCTTTCGTACTCGTGTTGATACTGAATGTACCAAGGTGGAGGGCCGTATTTGCATCAACATTCTCGACATGGACATCCTTTAAATCCCATAGTTACGACTGGATAGCATATCTCTTAGGGTTTTAGGGTGGTTCTAAAGACTTAGAAAAGGCTCCCAAGTTGTCTCCACCAAAAAAGTGAAGACCTTACTTAACAAGCCTTACCCTCAGGAAGCTCTAAGATCCAATAGGGATTATTCTTGCTAAATAAGCTAGATCTTCACAATAGCCTCAGAGGGTTATGCAACCCGATAAGGAAACCGTTAGAAATCTCTACTAACCTAGGGTAGAATGTGACCCGGGTATAGGGCCAAATTATGGGGAAACAAAAGGCTTTTAAAATGACAAAAAATAAATAAGAAAAACAAAATAATTCAAACAATAAAAGGCTTTTTTTTACACACCTTTTTTTCTTTCCTTTTCTTTTGCCTTTTTCTAACTTTTTTCTAGGAAATTTCTTTCTTTCTTTTTTTTTTTTTTTTTTTTTGCCTTTTGTATTTTAACTTTTTTTCTTCTTTTTTTTCTAAGCAAATATGACAAAAGAAAAAATAGCTACATGAAGCAATAGTAATGGATACACGTTAGACGAAGGTAAAAATGGCACTCACATTAATGGCTCCAAGTAGGAGTGAAGTTTCATCTTCTTCTTTTTTTGTCAAACTTGCAATTGCTAGCGATTTGTTTTTTATTCGATCACAACTATTGATTCTTTTGGATGACTAAATGAAGGCTTTTTGGGCGTGATTGGGAATGGATTTAAGGCGGGAGGTGTTTTTATGAGTGATCTTAGAAGGTTGTGGCAACGGAAGGGAACCTTGCCACTTTTTTACCTGAATTTGTTAATGAGAGTTGTTAATGTTCTAACAAGTTTACTGTGAACTTGGAATGTAGGAGAATCTACAACCTGTTCTCGCCAACATTCAGAAATAATTTTATTGCAATCAGCATAACGATACCAAAAAGCTTCAAATTTCCTAAAATACTGCTTCTTTGAAGAAGTATCATCAGTTGAAAACATTATTGGACAATGATCAGTTACTGCAATAGATAAGGCAGAGGAATGTGATCGGGGAAATTTGTCAAGCCATTGTAAGTTGTAGAAAACTCCATCAAGCCTCTCCATAACAAGATTTTCACCTTTAATATTATTTGACCAAGTAAAAGAGGGCCCAAATTGCATTACTGAGAGAAGGTTACTTGATTCTATACAAGATTGAAATTCCATCATACCAGAAGATGAACAATTACTGCTTAATTTGTCTCAAGAATTCGATTAAAGTCACCAATTAGAAGCCACGACAAATTGATATTTTGAGAAATGAAATTTATCCAATCCCACAAAATATATCTCTGATGCTAGGCGGAGGGTCCATAAATAAAGGAGATGTAACAAGGAGGAAGAGAGTTTTACTTGTAACCAGGCAATGACAAAAGTGTGATGAGATAGCCAGAATATTTACAACAAAATAGAAAGCCCACGCTCAGATAGTATCTCCGCCCTGATTAACTGCATTTGAACCAGAAAAGCAACTAAATCCTAAAGACACTAAAGGCTTACAAGCATCATCAAAATAATCTTTGTATCAAATAGTAAGTTAAAATCTAGGCTATGATGTTTGATAAGTTTCTTAGCCCATTGAATTACCGTGGCCTTCCTGAATCTACGGCAATTTCAACTGATGATTTTAATGACGTCCCGGGAAGCTTTGTTGAGGCCGCTTCCCTAGCCATAGATGCAAAAGTAAGAACATGATTAAGTTTAATCTTCTTCCTTGCAATTGAAGATAAGTCCTCATTGTTAGCAGAACGCTTAGTACCATGATTCAACCAATTGTGAGTAGGAACTTGACCACAAGATCTTGAGTCCAAGGAAGGAGCAACAATAACAAAGTCAATAGAAACATTGACTTGGGGCAAGTCAAAAGTGGATGAACACATCTTCAGCTTCTTATTCATAGGGGAAATGTGTTCAGCATTTTCACATGACAAGTTTATCTTCCTCTTGCCTATTTCATTATTGGCTCTTTTAAGCTTCTTCGCTATGAAGAGGTTTGGTAGAGAAACTGTTGATATTGTTGTAGAAGTCTGAGAAATTAATGGTTCTACTTTTCGAGGAATTTCTTGCTGAGTTTGCCCATCATGCTTTCTCCTTAGAGAATATAAATTTTTATCTTGGACTTCGATAGGAATATCATCAAAAGTGACAATAGATTGATCTCTATGAGTAGATTTTGATTTTTCCTCTCCATGATGACTACCCCCTTTATTCTTCTTGATCCACTGAGGATCTGAGATATGAGACATAGTTGTTCTAAAACAATGAGAAGAATTGCTTTGTGATGGGTGGCAAGGAGAAGTAGACAAATTGAAAGATCTCCCAATTAAGAATGCACAATAAGCATCAAGAGTAGCATGTAAAATCTGATTTTTTTTTTCTCAAAGAAAAAGGTCCCCAATTACTTTGATGATATCTCTACTAATATGCATACCCACAATGGCAAGAGAATTTCTAACCAGTATATTTGCCAAACTTTTTTACAAACAAGAAATATCAACATTTATCAACCATGAAATGTTGACAGGATCTATTAACGTTTGCAATCTATGTCTTGATTTTTCGAATTTCCTCCTATCCAAATGATTATAAAAGCCCACAAAGCAGTTACATGGATTCAGAAGAAATTTGCGTAGGCAATTTGGCACAAAATTAGAATGATTTAACTGATAAATCAGACATTTCTTCCCAACACAGCTGAAGAGTTGCGGCTTGAGAAAGTGAATTCCCCGAGTTCCATTGTAACAATGAGATTGCGCTTAAAAGACCGATAAAGATATCTAATATTTCCAAGCCAGCGCTTAACAACAGAAGATTTTGTAGTAGCAGTAACTGTAATAGCCTTATCATCAAGATGAAGACAGAGCAAACGAGCCTTTGAAATTTTAGAGGGATCCTCAGAAATTGAAATAACCATAGTAACGAAAAAATTAGGAAATTGGCCAGAAAACCTTAGATCAGAGACATAATTTGCAACAAGGTCCTTTCAGATCAGAAATTTTCGCTTACAACTAGAAAATACGACACCTCTTAGCTGGACGCATGGAGTCGGAAAAGAAAATTTTTGACACATGCTCTTCATCATCAAAATCCGCAAGTTTCAATTTACAGGTCCAGAGCAATTGATGTCTAATTGATCAAGAGTACTAGCTCAAAAATCCATAGCAAGCGAGATCCCTCCAATGGCAAAACCTACGATCCGAGAATCAGAGAACAAGCATCGGAAGCAGAAAATCAAGATCTGTGCTTTTCCTAGAATCTTCTTGTTGAACCGCATTCTTCCTTTCATTCCGGTAGTTCAGAGGGTTCTGCCAGTTCAATTCAGTGACAAAGCTCCAATTGAGTGGTCTGCATACTCGCTTCCCAAATATTGAACCTTTCTTTGCTTTATTTGAACTGCTTCATTTTATGTATTTCGGAAGCATAGAAAGAAGGCATGATTGTGGTGAAATGTGATGCTATGACCGATTTATACATGATGTTCAAGTTTTAAGTTTTCAAAGGCTACGGTTATATATTGAAAAAGCACATTGGAAAACCAAAACTATATTACGCCAGATGACTTTGACCGAAAGCCAAGTAACGAAAAAAAAAAAAAGTCTTATTTTGTGAGATAAAAGTGGATACCATCGGAACAGTAAGGGGCTAATCTCTCAAAGTACTTTTAGGAGCCAGAAGTGGGAAACCCTTCCCAATCGTAATTTCCACTAGCGACAAGATGTTTAAGCCTGTAAGGAATCCATATCTCTTCCAATTAGGCCAACACCTTTTAGAGCTTCTAAAATGATGTTAAGCCTCTATATTTAAGTAATTCAAAAAACTGACTTAACAAGATAGTAAGCAAACAAAGTTTACGCAAATTGACTTTTATAAAAGAGCATCTAAACACAAATAACAATACGCTTACCCAATTTCAGTACGAATGCGATTGAAGTCATTTTTGCAAACATTCATCCAAACAAGCCCTAATCTTCTCATGTCACTTTCTCCACACATGCAAAAATATGAAAGATTGAATTCACTTGCACAAGCACATCACTTCACATTCCAAATAAAACTCTAGCTTCTGTATCTCAGAAGAAAAATGCCAAACTACTCCCAAAACCATTTGATTACACAGTCGTGGGTAATTGCCACAAACATGGATACATTGCTTATCTCTTCAAAGAAGAGAATCACAATGAAATGCAGATGAGAAAGCCCTCTCTTTCGTTTTGGGAGATATCTATACCCACACGCATATATGTACATAAATCTACACACACAATATACCATTCATGCAGTTCAATGATTAACATTATTTTATCTCCTACTGTTCAAACTTATTTCCAATCAGAAAACCATATCTGCTCCTTTATGTACCTCAATTTGTTTCCGCACCAATAAATGAATACACATAGTACAAAGGGAAGCGTAATATTTTACACAAAATATGAAACATCACAAGGAGAAAGGTTTTGCATACACATCAAATGGTTCGCAGGCAGTCAACTGGGGTTCCTGCTCAAACAATAAAAGGAGAAAACAAATTATAGCATGTCAGTGCAAGTATTAAATTATCTTTCAGTACATGGGATCAAAAGGTAGAAATTTTGGACATGGTTTGGAAATGAACATGTTTGGAAAATCTGGTGGACAAATCAAATTAAACAAGTATTTTCACCTGTCCTAGGCCACCGCCAATGGCACTGCCACCAGTCAAAAGCATGGAGACAAGAGTTGTCACCACATCACCGCCACCAGAACCACCATTGCCAACATTTCTGATTGCAGTACGCATAGAATTAAGAATGCTACCATAAGTTGCCCCATGTCCACGCTCGATGGCTTGGATAAAGCAAAATGTCATGGCACCAGTTGATGTAATCTTTGAAAGTGCCTGTATAAAAATAAACATGATGATGATTATATTCTGACTGATGAAAATTTTCTCATTAATATGAAGGGCAAAGGTCCAATTTCGCCCCGAAAGTAACCCAATAGGAGCATTTAGTGTCCAAAAGTAACAAAGAAAGCATATTTACCCCGGAAGTAGCAAAAGCAGGTGCGTTTTGGCCCACAGCAGACATACCTCCGAGGTAAATACGCTCTCTTTGTGAGTCAAAACGCACCGATTTTGCTACTTCCGGGGTAAATAGCTCCTTTTGTTACTTCCAGTCACTGAATGCTCCTCTTGGGTTACTTCCGGGCGAAATTGGACCTTTGCCCTTAATATGAATTATGAAAGATCTCAACTCAAATTTTTTCAAACTTACAGATGTATCAGCAGAGGTTTGATGATCATCACAACCACTAAATGATACAACTTCTCCACCATTGGATCCTTTCCATACACCTGACCTGGGGCGATGGTCTTCCCACACATACTGCCCACTCCTGTTACCCAATATATGAAGAGAGACAAAACTTAGTGCCAGATAGTTTTTTATATTCATAAAATAAAGTACACCACATAATAGATGCGGGAGAATGCCTTTGATCTTGTGACACATATATAGAGTGAAATTTGTTTAACTTGAGATACAGCCAAGACTCATATCATAAACCAAAAGAGAAGGAACATAAGCTAATCCTCCTCAAGTTCCTCAAGTTGAAAGTACAAACTCCCTCAAGTCCTTATTATAAGGCACCTTCGAGAACAAATAGATGGTCCTTACCATAAGTCACCAAGAGGGGTATTAATTACATTTTTCCAAACTTATATGAGCTCAAAATCTCATTAGTTGCAACTTCTATGACTTCTTGGTTATTAAACATGGGTAAATTGATTTTTTTTTTCAAGACAAATGTAAAGAATTAACCACCTCTCTTTGGTTTAGATGAGATAATTAGATGTAACTTATAGGGACTGGAAGAAGTATACCATATTGCAAAACTTGCAACAAAAGGAGGTCATACGATCCTTGAGATTAACGACAATGTTAAGAGGAGGAACAAAAAAAAATAAGACATTAGTATACTTCACAATGAAATGCGCTATAAGAGTGAAACACAACTTGAAAAAACATTGCTGCAATAACACAGCATGAAGTGCAGCTGGAGTTGCAAACAGGTTAAGAAAATTGCCACTGGAATAATAATTCAAAGAAGAGTGCTGGAATGATGCACAGCCAAAGTAGTTGGAGAAGTTATCAGATGGTTGGAGAATCAACAGGAAAATTGCAGGAAAAATATGTCAGCGTTCTGCTAGAAAATGGATGCACAAACATGGCAAAAGCAACAGATGACAGGCAGACATTAGCCAAAAGTCAACCAGAGATGGGCAACAGAGGTCCACCAGGGATGTGGGAAAGCTCTAGCCATGAAAACTTTAAAGGGTAACTCCTTCTCCCTTGGAGAATGATAAGATGCATGTGATCATTTTTATAATGAAATAAAAGTGGTTCTGATGCAAAAGAATAGAAAGAATGGGGTAGAAGGGGAGAGAAGAAGAGGAGAAGAGAAGTGTATCAACTGAAAAGTATTCTAAGCCATCAGATTGCTCATGAGCAACTATTACACTCTTCCCTCATTTATATAGGCCCTGCCTTGTATATGAATATAATATAACTACCCACTAATACCCTAACAGACTTAACTGATTCAACCTATCATTACCCAGATTATCATGTTTATTACAGCTTACACATCACGTTCAGCTAGAGATACAATTGATATGAGACTGATTTAGTGTAACTAAATCCAGAAGAAATTGATTGAGATGAAAAGATGTTATTAAAACAGACATCTTTCCTTCCCTCTTCCAAACTCCAATAAACCGGGAAGGAATGGAAAACCAGAAAAACCAAATTGATAAGCACTAAAAAGTTCCCAATAACTGTTCATTCTGCTTAATGATTTGAGCAAAGTTATTTGGGCACTCGATATTAATATTGAAAACAAAGAATCGACTACAAAAGGCATATATTATCATCCTGTGAATAAATAGGCTCTTTAGCACTTACATGCTCAACTATTAGAAACTTGGACTCAAATTGATTTGCCACACAAGAAATAAAGCATCCATAGTATTCTTAATGAAATAAGAAAAAGGAAGTACTAATACAAGGTTAAAATAATCATTTAGAATTGTATCAAAATATCAAAGTCCAATTAAACCCTTTGTTTATATATAAAAAGATATTGTACTTGAAAGCGGAGATATTCAAATTTTTAAAAATGTGAAATCAAGAAATCAAGAAATTATAAAAAAAAAAAATATATATATATATAATAACCTGTTCATTCTGCAAAGGAATGGCAAATCTAACACAGTGCCACTATGGCATGCATCAATTAGTGCATGAAGCTTAACACCACGAGGCAGAGGTCTGACAATTGCAGCATTGATCTCATCATCAACAATCATGCCCTGTGTTTCAAAGTCTAGTGGACACAGAGTTTCATCATATCCGTCTGCTTCATCACCATTATAGTTCCGCTGTTGTGAACCATGCCCAGAATAGTGGAAAACAAGGGAGTCACCTGGTTGACATCCTTGTACGAGCCAAAACATGGCCATCCTCATATTGTGCTTGGTCGGAATTTTATAGGGATCAGTTTCTTCTTCTGCATTTAAGTTTCGGATGATGATCAATAATAAACTAATTATGGCATGAATTGAACTCCAATAAACACATAATACTATTAATAATGAATAAGAAAAGTTAAGTTACAAAAATTTCCTTTGGAGGTTTTGGATTTGGATATTCCTATTGCTTGAAGGAAGAGTCCTAGAACATGCACTTAATGCCCTATAAAAAATCTTGTGCAGTGTGGTAAATTGTCTTAAATGTTCAGTTCAGATGGTTAGAGCTGATGTGGATTTGAATAGCCTCCTATATACAACCATGGCAACAGATTTTCGCTTCCCCAAAAATAGTGATTTGAAATTATTCAATAAATTTCTAAGGCAAAAATTTCTTTGTTTAAGTCCACATTGCTCCCAATTTGGGAACATATGATGAAGACATTGAGAAAGTTCAAAACATGTCTATGCTTTTGTATAATCACAGTCAAGAAAAATACAGATTTGAAATAGGGAGTAATGCTTCATGAACCTTGGCTAGAAAGTTTTCCTCCAGAGCGGTTATTGATGAAAAATATACCAAGTCACAGATGTTCTAAGGTGTAATTTTAACATTTCTTAAAATGGTTGTGAAGATATTTTGAAATTGAAAGTCATCCCTCAGTTTAGCAAGAGTTACTTGTAAAACTCAAGTATAGCATAAATGTTAAGCTAACAGGGGGAAGTAGTTTTACTCATATCGAAACAATATTTTCCCCGCTTAATTGTACCATTCTTTTTTCCAGGTACACGTTATTTCTATAGATCAAATTGGAGTTTCAATGTTTTCCCCCTTCCAGAAAAGGACATTTAGCATGCCATTTATGGACAAATAAAGACGAATCCAAGGGCTGGAAACACAGAATTCAAAACCAAGATACTCTCTCAACTCCTCAATATAAAACATAATTGACTTTTTTGGAGAATTCTATAAAAGCTAAATAAGTTAGTTATAGATTGATTTGCTTGAATTTTTTCTTTATTTGACTTATAAACTACCATATAATCCAATAATATATAATTAAGTGGCTTATTTATCCTCCTTGATCTCTAAACAAAAACGTCAACTAGGTCTTAAAGTTAAACGAACTAAAATTTGAGAGCTTCCGCATAGAACACCTAAAAAAAAAAAAAACATCACTGCATCTCCTAAATTCATCATCCAATCACCAAATCAAGAAGATCCGTATTACAAAAAAAAAAAAAAAATTACACAACATACATACCTGTAAGCATGAGGATTGAAGCCTCAGGAAACTTAAACTTATTGATAAGCAAATAACGCATACATTTAGCGTCATTGATACACCCTTTGAGCTCATGGCGAGAGAACCGATACGAGATACCAACTATCACAGCCTTCTTACGTCCGTGAGCGTTGGGCGGAGGGCCAGGCGGCGCGCCGGCGTAAGGCGACGGAGCGTTCCAATTGGGCGGCGGAGGAACCGAAGACGGCGGCTGAGACGGAACGGCGCGTGGATCGGCGATGTGAGTAACGGCGTGACAGAGAGCGCAACGGATGGATCTCGCTCCTGACGGCAGCTGTAACGGCGTACGGCAGTTGGAACAGTCAACGAGCATGGGGGAATACATTATGGCGGAGAAGAAGAAGAAGAAGAAGGAGAGAATGGTAAATTAGGGAAAAGAATAGGGGTAGAGATGAAATATAGTGTGTAAATTTTTTGTTTTTGGTTGCGTGACTTGAAGTTGAAGGTAATGTATAGGTGAGAAGGGAGTTGTTTGAACTTTGATGCGAGGTGATTCTGAATCTGAAGGTTAATGAGGATGAGGATGGACGACGACTTCGATGAAAAAGGGAGATAGAAAAAGCGCGTGGCATTTGGTAAAAAGAGGGGGGAAAGCTATTTCGATAGGTCAATCATTGTTTAAAATTGAGGGGATCATTTCTGATGGAAACTTGTGAATCCAAAATCTTGAACCAAAACAAAATGCAAAATGCTACCTCTACTGGTTTAGTTAATTTGATGGGAAAATTCCAACAACAAAAAAAAACTCTGTAATTATCAAAAGGACACTTTGTTACAATGAATTTCGGAAAAGACAGTTCAATACAATGACTGAATTGTCCAACCCTAAATTAAAAAGAAATATCTAAAATACCCTTGGTTCAAATTATTAATTTTTTTTACCGAAACATATTGATAATCCCCTATACAATTCTAGGAACGAACAAAGAAAGTTGGTAATAATGTTGTTGATAATTCCTTATCCCAAGTTGGTAACCCCCATATCCAATTTTGGTAATCCCTTATACAATTCTGGGAACGAACAAAGGAAGTTGGTAATAATGTTGTAATTCGATAGAAATGTGTTGGTAATCCCCATATCCGGTTTTAGTAATCCCTATACAATTCTGGGAACGAATAAAGGAAGTTGGTAATGCTAATTTAAACCAAGGGTATTTTAGATATTTCATTTAAATTTGGTTTGGACAATTCAATCAATTGTACTGAACTGTCCTTTCTGAAATTCGTTGCAGCAAACTGTTCTTTCACCTGTCAAAGTTGACCACTACACTTGTGATTGATAAAAGTGGGATGTGTAAATTAGGAAAAAGAATAAGGGCAATTTATTGGAGTAATTAATTATAGGTTTCATGTAAGGAATTTAATTAAGATGGGGTCCCACAAAATCATAAAATTAATCTGAGGTCCCTACTAGGAAGTTGTTATTACACGCTCATTAAGTTGTAATCGTCAGGCCAAATAGTCGTTAGCGCAAGTAACAACTTTTGACCAGGCTCTAACAACTGTTTTCCCTGACGATTACAACTTTTGGCGAGACGATAACAACTTAGGGCATGACAATCACAACCTTTAAACCTTTGTTCAGTGACAACTTTTGAGCTGCCAATGACAACTTAATGAGCAGGTAGCCAGGCAATAACTTCATGGGACTTGAGATTAATTTCGTGAATTCATGGGATCTCATCTTAATTAAGTTCTTTACACTGAACCTATAATTAATTACCTAAAGTTTATTTTGATAATTGAAATATTTTTTTAGTGACAACTAAACCTTTAATTTATTTTTTAATTACCTAAACCTATAATTAATTACACTAAACCTTTGTTCAGTGACAACTTTTGAGCTGCCAATAACAACTTAATGAGCAGGCAGCCAGGCAATAACTTCGTGGGACTTGAGATTAATTTCGTGAATTCATGGGACCTCATCTTAATTAAGTTCTTTACATTGAACCTATAATTAATTACCTAAAGTTTATTTTGATGATTGAAATATTTTTTTACGTGAATTTGTGACTTGAACTTGATTGATGGTGTTTCAATAGGCAATGGTGATCTTGTTTGCTAATAGACGCTTTTCTAAGATAAGAATGGACGACGAGTTCCGGGAAAAAGCAAGATCCAAAAAGCGCGTGGGATTTGGTGGAAAGAAATCCATTCCTATTGGTTAAATGTTGGAAGTGGGGATCGCTATTCACTTTGATGGAATAATCTGAATCTAAAATCTTGAACCCAAAAAAACAGAAATAAGAATGACTGAATAAGAATAATCTATCACTATTTACGAGTTGACCTCTTATTTGATCGTATATACATATAGGTAAATTGTGTAATTCAAGCTAATTTTGAAGTAGCTTCTGTTAATGAAACCATCTAACGAAAAGCATGAAGCGGCAAGCACCGTTACACCAATATGGTAATAAGTCTCTCCCAATTGAAAGTTTTGAAAAAAAATTATATACTCTTTTTGATTTTAATTATATGAATATCTCCTCTTTCCTTAGGATATAAACATGCTTCATCCTTCTGACAGCAAAAACTGACTTTATGTATACAACTTGTTTGATGTTGTTTTAGTTTTGTTGTTGACGCCTTTTCTTGTCTCTATTGTGGCAGTGTCTTTTTTAATTTCACCAAATGCTTTACTAAGTCTTCTTGGCCTTGAGATTAATTATTTTGGAAGCTTAGAACAAAAATGCTTTTGTCTTTCCTCCAATTACACCAAGTAAACATTGAGTCAATGTTTTTAAATAACAGCTAGATTTTTCTTCACCGTACGATGCAAGGAACGGTAAATATACGAAGATTTGGATTTCATTTAAGATTTTAAAGATAAAAATTAAAATATAAGAAAATAAACTAAATTAAATATATTACATTTAGTTGTTAAATTAACTGCAATCTCATTTATGGGAACAAAGTTAAAAGTATGAACAGGATTAAATGAAAATTTTTGTAAAAAATGTCATGGAATGAAAGTTGAGCCTCCATGGATGGGTTATTGATCTTGTGTTGGTCATCGAAATTATTATATATTTTCCCCAACAATTGGATGTTATTGGTTAGTGGTGAACAACACTCCTGGGTAAGATACCCCTCAACCCTAATTCCCCGAAAGTGTTGAAAACATCATAGATATACTGTCAAAAGGGTATATATAAGTATGAAAGTGATAAGAAATATGGAATTTCATGCTAAGAGTATTAGAAACAATAAAGAAAGTCAAAGTGAAGAGATATATGCTCATCTACAAATATTTTTTTGGTCAAATGGTCATTAACCAATATTATGACAACTTTCCAAAAAAAAAAAAGAGGAGTAATTTTTCCTGTGAAAAGATACCTACTCATCAACTAATATCCAATATCATGACAACGTTCCAAACGGAAAGGGGAGGAGTGATTTTTCCTACAACTAACTTCAGCAGCAATTTGACATGCATCCTTTCTTTTGTCAAGCATGCTTATTGGAACGTCTCGTAGTCACCCATCCTGTACTCACTATATATTTCTAAGGGAACATCAAAGGACATATACAAAGAGAATGAGTACATATATATTTGCAATGTAGAGAATTAATTTAGAATTGTGGGTTTATAAAAAATAATGTTTCAAGCTTATAACAAATAGACTTAAGGGAATTTTTTTTTTCTAAAAAGAATTAAAGCATTCAGTTAACAATTTGATTCAAATTTCAAATGTAAAACTTCCTAAACAGCAAATTAATTAATACTTCGTTGCTTAAATTATTGACCTAATTAAACATAGCAAATATTAGGTTAATTTCAAAAGCCAAAAACGTAATGTGAACAATGAATTGACTTTTTTTTACCAAACAATGAATTTTTTTTAGGTGATTTTGTGATTTTTTGATGGGTTAATTTAGGTGATTTTGTGATAGGTTAAGTTATTATTTTTTTATACAAAAATAAAATCAGTGATTATTAAAATGTTATACATTAATATATTTAATTTAGATAGGATATAGGAACATAATGTAATACACAGAAATAAAATATCTCCATAAAAATATGGTTAATGCATTTGATTTATGTCATTGATTTAGTGAGCTGTATGAAAACATTATTTATTTGTTAAGTTTTAAATAACCTCAATACATTTATGTATTTAATCATTGTTCAATTTTAAATAAGTTTCAAAATTCAAAAGAATATCTTCCCAAAAGTAGAGGTATATGATGAGTAATGATTAATTATTGCCAATGAAATTTAAAATTAAGAATCAAACCATTCATTATGACTTGGATTACGTGAATATGTGGACCAACAGGATTGGTGCTAGAAGTTTTCAAGAAATATATAAATAAATTATTAGTGACACATACCTTCAATCCACTTCATCACAATTTGAGTTTGTATATATGATCGGGCCATGTTTCAAATCGCGCATCAATTGCATCCAGTCCTTTTTCAAATTTCACAATAATTGCACCAACAGTAATTAGCAACCTAATCATCTTTATTTAAACTTGCACTTCCAATTAACCACTGATATTGAAGAGCACCGAAATGGGAAGAAATCGGTGTAGTGCCGCCTCGGATCTGCTCTCCAAGAATTTAAGACCCAAGGGGTAGTGGAAGCTATCTCTGGATGTCGGTCTCAAGGAGCCTTAGTGTAAATGGCTACCTAATAGCTAGATGCGAAACTAATTGGATGGGAAAACATTTTGTATTTGATTTTAAGATGTAGAAGTTTGTATGAAAAGTGTCGTATGTTCAAAGAAGAATTGAGATTGGATTTAAACGGGAGATTTGGATTAAAAGGGATGGTTATTCTTGGTAAATGGAACCTTCAGCAATCATTGCTTCTTAAAATTTTTGGGAGTTGAAAAATGGCAAATTTCCTAAAGAACCCTAGAGGAACCCCTCTAGGCTAGGCTTAGATTAATTTAACTAACGCCGTAACCCCGCACGTTAATTAACTTAACCTAAGTTGATTAAGCACTTGACCCAATTAAATTTACTAATCGCAAGGGACTATTAATCCTACAACCGGAACCCCGAATTGCAACCAAATTAACCTATTAATTCCAATTTATTGGTGGAACCCCATCCAATAACTTGAACCCAATAGGTTGAAGTCTAATGTCACTCAAGCAATTAGTAGATTTACTTGCCAATTTCTAAACATAAATACTTGAACCATGATCCACTAAACAAGAACCCTCATTTAGCACAAGATTTTAACAAGAAAACATATATTAAATGATGAACCCATACAAATAAAATATGCTCAAGTCAATAAGTTCAATGTCAAGCATCCATACAAAGAAAATAAATAAGATAGGTTGTTTCTACCACTCTCATACAAAGATATAAGATAAAATTACATCCAGATGCATAAAACAACTCTAGAGCCCTAGAAAAATTATAATACACAAGAGGAAGAGAGAGTGGAGAACAACACTCCTCTTTGTAGCTTCAAGCTCCTCCCTTGAGCTCCATCACCAAGAATAAACGGGCTTAGTTACTGCTCTTCATAGGAGAAGCATCAACCAAGGTGGAAGAAAGGGTGGAAGCCATAGATGTTGGGTGGAGAAGAGGGTGGAAGATGAAGATGAGATGAGAGAGTTGAGAGGATTTGAGTGTGCTAGGGTTTGTGGTGGCTGAAGAATGGTTAGAATGCTCTAAGGTTCGACCAATTTTAGTTTAAAACAAGTGGGTATCGGGTTATATTTGATTTGGGTCAGATCTAAGTTGAAAAATCAGCAAAAATCGCGTATCAGAAAATCGCTTGTTCGCCGCGGCGGACAAGACAGAGAGGGGGGAAATGCTTACTGACTAGTCCGCCACGGCGAACAAGGCAGTCAGGTATATCCCCTGTTTTGTCCACCTCTGGTCTTCCGTTGCTCGAATGCTCTTCCGATTTTGGCTCATTCTTCATGCAAACTTCTTCCTTTCACCTCGAATCTTTCTCCTTCGGTCCTTAGGGACCTTACAAACAAAATTGCAATAAACAAGAATCAAAAGGTCTTAGAGATCAATTAATACAAACTAATCTCCAATTATGGCTAATTAACCTCATTTTCATTCTAATTCCACTTAAAGGTCTATGATGTTCAATAAACTTATATGGACCAAAATTGCATCTTAAATATGTTAAAAGCCTCCTTTTTAGCATAACAAAACAATACAAATCTAGGGATTTGTCAGATATATAGTGACTTTGACTTTGGTGAGCCTTTCAATCTTTTCCCTTTCTTTAAAATCCAAATTTCAAATCACCCCATCGCATTTCAACTCTTCACTTCTACATTTCTCATTTTCAGTGGATTCTCCTTCTCAAATCAACTCACGGAGAATTCGACTATAGAAATGGGTGAAATTTAAGGTATTTCTTAGTGGATTTACCATAATAATCGCTAAAAACACTATTATATAGCACTGTTTTCATAATAAAAAAGGGAAGTTTAGGGTGCAGAAACGTTGGGGCTCTACAAGGTTTTATAATTCTCGACCTTGGGAAGTGTATTTGAGCTACCACACGAGAAAGTAAGTGAGTATATCTTGATTGTACCCCTTTTCTCTTATTATTGAATAGTTTGAAATATAGGGTTTGAGTTGGATTTTGAATTAGCTGAGGTTTTGACTGAAGCTTTTTAGTTTAAATGGATTATATGAGTTAGATAAGATGTTTGGTTAGTTTATTTTTGTTCACTTTGAGGTTGTATGGATTTCAAAGCTAAGGTTTGACTTTAGAGGTAGATTTTTGTTAAGCAATGATAATAAGAGCAGTGTTTTGAGACCCGGACCGAGCCGGACGGTCCGACCGGTCGGACCGTCAGCCGGACACACTACCGGGCCGGACGTATGCTTTGGGCCATCCTTGCATTTGATCCGTTTTCAACCGCTATTTATTCGGTATTAGGTCGGGATCCGTTATTGGGCCGGGACCCGGACCGGGTTTAGAGGAGCCGGGCGGTTCTAAAAAATGAAAGAGCCTAAGAGGAAACAACCCAAAAATAAACCCCACCCCTCCATGAGTCCATTCTTTTTCGATCTGAAACCCCACCCTGACCCTACACACATCCTTTCACGTGCCCTAGCAACCCCACCCCTCCATTCCGCCGGCACGACTGCTTGCAGCCGGAGAGGTGGCTTTGTTGGCTTTGTTTCTGGAGAGCTCTTGTCCCTCGCCATTTCTGACCTCAGGTTATGCCTTTTTCTTCGACGAGGTAATAATATATATGATGTGGGCTTATGCTATTTTAATCTGGGTTGCATTTAAGGATCGATTTAGTTTCATTTGTTTTCCTATTTATTCGATGAGGGAATTGATGTTGAACGCTCACCGTTGAAGAAGATGATGATGAAGGAGGAACCCTCCTTGAGTTATCTTGTTAGTTATTATCATACTCCTTTGGGTATTGCTCAAATCTAAGATAAAAAAATGGGAACTCAAAATATCAAAGAAGAGTGAGCGTAAACACACATATATATGAATTTGAAGATCAATTTAAAAAAGGCAGAGTAGAGAGAGAGACTCTTCTTTCATGGAGGAATTTGCATCGGTGTATCATGGGATTGGGATTTTGATGAGTAGGAATATTTATTTATTTAATTTTTTTGGGGTATGAACTTGAATTGCTTTGAGTCGGTTTTGCTCTGCTTTCTTGGCAAGGAAGGAGACGCCTTCATGAGTATCTTGCTTTTGGATGGTTTTAAAGTATGCAAAGTCTCAACTCTCAACACAGGGATCGGCTGAACACTAGGAGCTGTGCACTCATGCTTTGTTTCTCTTAGTTTCCTTTATCTGTTATTTTTTATGCATTTCATCTGGTTTTTTCTGAACTGTGAACTTGCTTCTGTCCTGGACTGATTTTGTTATTCTCACTCTTTATTAATGCAAATAGTAGCAACTTTGAATGGTAATGTTGCCTTGGAGGCACCGAAGCAGAGAAGGTCAAATGCTGCAATTTTGGAATTAATTAATAATAAATAGAAGGCAAATGTTTTAACTTGTCGGTTGGCTATTTTATATTCAGGATTTTAAACTTTTGAACTTGTTTGGTATTTTAATCTGGGTTGCAAATGTTTGAGTTTTGTCTTGTATGCTAGGATTCTAAACACTAGGTGATTAAAATATTTGAACTTGTTGCTTGGCTATTTTAATATGGATTCAATGTATTTCAACTTTATTGAACAGCGTGTTTATGATGGCAAAATTTAATATGATATACATTTTTACTTTTTTGCAGCATAGTAATAGTATTGTGTATTATAAATTGGAATTTTGTATAATTATAATAATTGTAGTTTAAATATTTATATTGTAGGAACTAAAAAATGTCATCCCAATCAGAACAAATATCTACTTCTGCTCCCTCCACTCAATCTGTTAGATCAAAGGCCGATCCTGCATGAGAGCATTGTGTACAAGTGCCAAATAAAAAACAGAGTGGAAAACCTCGCTTGAAATGCTTGTATTGTGGAAAGGAATTTGGAGGAGGAGGAATACATAGAATGAAACAACATCTTGCTGGAATAAAAGGAGACATCATAAGTTGTAAGGGTGTTCCGGGAGATGTTCGCTTTCGTATGCAAGAAAATTTGAAAGAAATTGAAGAGAAAAAGGGCAAGATGCAAGATTCATTTGAGGAGGACAATCCATATGGTCCTAGTGTCACACCACTTGAAGAGGGTGCTTCAAATTTGCAAGAAGCTCCTCCTACACAGACTCAAACTCCAACTCCAAATCCATCTCAACAAAGATCATCTCAAGCTATGAAAAGAAAGGCACCTGCAACTATGGGAAACTTCTTTGCCCCGAGAACAACCCCAAATGCACAACCAGGAATAAAAAGCGCATTTGCAGGTAAAGAAGTTGTGCATAGAGCAGATATGGCAATGGCTAGGTGGATGTATGATTGTTGCATTCCAATTAATTCCGTGAATTCATTTTACTTCCAGCCCATGATAGATGCTATTGTAGCTATTGGTCCTGGTTATAAAGGGCCATCTTACCATGCCTTTAGGACAAAATTGATACAAGACATGAAAAAGGAAGTCCAATTGTTAGTTGATGAGTGCAAAAATTTTTGGGCAGAAACTGGTTGCACAATAATGGCAGACGGTTGGCAAGATCAACGAAATCGGCAATTGATTAATTTTCTGGTTTATTGTCCTAAAGGAATTGTTTTCATCAAATCTATTGATGCCTCAGACATTGTTAAGGATGCTCAAACTTTATGCAACTTATTCATGGAAATGGTTGTATTTGCTGGTGTAGATAATGTTGTCCACTTGGTTACTGACAATGCAGCTAACTATAAAGCTGCCGAGAAATTATTGACCGAAAAGTATCCATCTATTTATTGGTCTCCTTGTGCTGCACATTGCTTGAATTTGATCTTGACAGAAATTGGCAAAAAGTCTATTGTCGCTATCTACACGTGCATCTTCAATTTCAAAATTCATCTACAATCATGCATTTTTGCTGGCTTGGCTGAGAAAGAGAGATGGATGGACTGAAATCATCCGACCAGGGCCAACACGTTTTGCTACTACTTTTATAGCTTTAAAAAGTATTCTTGAACATAAGCATGATTTACAGGCTTTGGTAACCAGCAAGACTTTTGTTGATTCTAGGTATGCAAGAGATCAGAAGGGGAGAGATGTAACTTCGATTGTATTGGATAAAAAATTCTGGAGTGATTGCAAGGTCATTGTTGAAATTGTCAAACCACTTATAAGACTTTTGAGAATTGTTGATTCTGATGATAGGCCTTCACTTGGTTATGTTTATGAGGGGATGCATAGAGCGAGGGAAGCTATTAAAAGTACTTTCATGCACAACAAAAAGTTGTACGAGCCTTACACAGATATTATTAAGAGGAGGTGGGAGAAGCAACTTCGGCAACACATTCATGCAGCAGCTTATTTCTTGAATCCTGCTTTCTTTTATGACAAAGAAAACTTCTCTCAAAAGCCAGAGGTTATGCAAGGTTATTTGTCAGTTATAGAAAGAAAAATAACTTCCAATAAGACTAAGTTCTTACAAGAAGGCACACTTTACCGAGAGAAAAGTGGTAGCTTCTCTAATTCTCTAGCTCTTGAATCTGCAAAATCAATGCGACCAGGTAAAATTTCTTATGTAATCCTTTTGATATGAGCCTGTGAATTTATTTGTTTATCATTTTATGGTGTTCAATTTAATATGACAGATGAATGGTGGCGGTATTTTGGAGGTAGTTGTCCAAATGTTAAAAAATTGGCTATTCAATTGTTGAGTCAAACTGCTTCTTCATCTGGTTGCGAAAGGAATTGGAGTGTATTTGAAAGAATACATTCTAAGAGAAGAAATAGGTTGGAACATAAAAGATTGAATGATCTTGTCTTTATTCATTACAATTTTCGTTTGAAGAACAGGTATATTTTCCTACACTATATAATTTATACTTTACATTGATTCAAAAATTAATTAAACAACTACCAATAGTAATCTAATATTTTATTATTGTCATGTGTTTTTTTAGAGTTGTTAACAAGAGAAAAAACTTTGATCCGATTGATTATGAAAGTATTGATAAGATTGAATATTGGATAACGGAAGAAGTTGACTCTCCCCCACTTGCAACACTTTGTGCTGAACAAATAGAAGAAGATATCATTTATGATGATACTACACTACCTATACCAAAAGCTTCTATGAATGAAGAAGGTTGGATGTTTTCAATTTTGTATGTTACTTTTTTAAACTCATTATATATTACAAATTTTAATAATTTGGTTTGTTAAACACTTTTTATATAGATGTTTATGCAGAACAAGGAAATGAGGTTCATCTTCAAGATAAGGATGGAGCTAAAAGTTCTAATATTGGAGTTGAAGGTCAATTTAGGATCATTTTCTGAAGATGTTGATGTTTTTGGTGCAAATTCCTTTCAAGAAACTCATGCTTGGCTCAATCAAGATCCACCAATGTTTGAGAAGTGATGAAATCATCCTTATTATTGTATTTTGTTAAGTTGCTATAATGTTATGTACTTAAGTTGACTATTAACTTATGTTACTACCTTCAATGGTATTTTGTATTTTGTGACATTTGTTAAATTTCAAACAAATTATATTAACTATATTTATAATTATAATTTTTTTATTAAATTATTACGTCACCGGTCCGACCAAACGGCCCGACCGTTTCAACCGTTTGAACCATGACCCGCTCGTCTTTCCGGCTCGACATCCGGTCCGGCTTTTAAAACATTGAATAAGAGAAAAGCGCGGGATTCTCTATCTTGCTCACCACGACGAGAACGATATTTCTGGCAGCTCTTCATTTCTGAATTAGTTTAACTTTTAGAGGTATATAAATACCCTCCAAGTCAAAAAAATTCATTTCTCCAAGCCCTCTAATCCGAAACACTCCCCAGCTCTCTCTAGTTCTCTCATTCTCCTCCATTTTCCTCACCAAACCACTTACTTTCATCTACTTCTACCTCCATTCCTCCACATTTTCTAGTTTTACCCTCCTTCCAATATCACCTTTATTCTCCATTCATCATCATCCATGGGAGCAGTTGTTACTAAAGGCCTCTTTGTATTAGCTTTTAGAGAATAGCTTCTAGGAAAAAAGCTTAGAAAGTGTTTTTTGAGAATAGATTTTGAGCCGAATAGCTTTTCTGAAAAAAAAAGGCTTTTAATAGAACGAAAGTGATTGGATAAGTGTTATTAGAATCACTTTTTTATGTGCAAATTATGAAAAAAGACATTAGCTAATGTGGTATTTACATTTAAAGGGAAGATTTATTTCAAAGATATAAATGATCAAATTATATACTTAATAACAAAATTTTGAAAAATAATTACCACACAAATTTAAATGATAACATTAATTATTTTATAATATGATTAAATAACTAAAATATATGCTTTGAAGAATAGTAGAATCATAAACTGTTTTTAAATGCTAATTATGTTTTAAAGACATTTTATATTAAAATATGCAATCAAACCAATAAACAAATGTTTGATTGTTAAAAATATCGGGGGTTTTAAAAATAAAAGTGTCGTTATATATTTTTAATTAAGGTCTTCATTGTCATTTATTTGCTAAAAATTGTATTAATATCATTTAACAAAAGAAGACTCTATAAAAACCAAATACATTTGTTCATGGCAGAGGAATGATACCATTTCATTGATTGTAAATGACTGTGTGCATCAAAATATGTATACAATACATGACTACTAGTGTTGTGTATAATGAATGATTTGATCTCTTATATAATCACGTTGACGACCCTTGTCAGATGAAGAAGCTATCGAAGGTGTAAGTGAAGATTCATCATCACCGCCGCCGCTGCCATCAGTGCCTTCTTGTTCATGTTGTGAAAAGTCACAATCAGAAATAGATGTTATTCTATTCTAATGAAGTATGTATAGCCATCGTTGCACAAACAATTTTAACTTGTGTTGGATAATTATAGCTTCCATTTTCTATAAGATTTTAAACCTATATTTCCAAACCCCAAAAGTTCTTTTCTTTCTATTGTGTGCCTTATACTGGAATGCAAATAGTTGAAGGTTGCATGCCTCAAATAATCCTTCCAATCTAGAAGGCGCCTTGGCTCCTCTCTTAGGCCTGAGAGACAGATCCACACAAACGAGCCTACACAAAGAAGCGGCGTGATTGTTACAAGACCAAACTTCTAGGCGAGCCTGATGGGTCGAATGACATCGTGCTAAGAAGGAACTGCTCCTCCAACAGGCATACTTGGAACTAGATAATAGATACATCGCAAAAAGAGAACCACGTGGCAACATGAGGAAGAAGCAACACTTGGATCCAAGAATCTATCCACTTGAAGCCAACTACCCAGAAGACCAAGCAAGAAAAACCCAATAACGGGAAGTTATGAAGAGGAAATTTCAGAACCACTATCCCATGATTTAGGCAACTGAATGTCAAAGGACAAAGGAAATAAAAGAAAGGGCGGGTTCATGAGGAGGACACCTGAACTCTCCTGAAGAAAACAATTACTCAAAAGCTCAGAAGCAATCTAGTTTACGAAAGTTCATGCTGCTGTCTTCATTTTTTAATCTCGCTTTAATCAGTATTTCCCTATATTCATCTTGTTATTTCCATTCTTGTCAGTCTTTGTATCATCCCAGCATTCGTTATCAGGTTGCTGGTGACCTGTTGTATTCCAAGTTCTGTAATTCATTGAAGAAAAGTAAAAACCATATAAAATATCTTTAATTTCATTATTGTCCATATTTTGACCACCACAAAGGTCTCATCATTTTCAAGCCTTGATGATCTTCAAAAATCTGGGAGATGATAACGCTCACATTTGTATGGACCAAGGTAGCCAATGGGTGTTGGATAGCCAGCATCCACCAAGTAATATTTATTTGTATGAAATAAGTTATTGATGTCAACACAAGTACTTCAGTTAAAGATAACAAATTGAAGCAACTATAAACATACCTTTAGTTGGATGAGGAAAGTTCATGAAAGGAGTTGTGAGGGCATAATAAAATATGAGAGCATCATGTGCAATACCTCCTCATCGGGTCAATACAAAGTAGAGCACATGTCTCATGAAGCAACCTATGCAATGTTTGCCAATCCTTTCGCATGGAATTATATATGTTCTTGAATTGGGACTTATAATATACTCTCCTAGTCTTTACAGTAAAGCTTTTGCTAATATCTTCCCATCCGACCCATGTGAAATTAGTACATTTTCTTGTACCTTTTTTAACTTGTTCAATGCACAAGTCAAAGAACACTTTGTGGTGTTTATATACCAAGAAGATTTCACCTTATCTTTACCCATTATTCTATACAACAAATCACAATCAAGTACACCCATATGTGAGCTTCAATATATGTAAGAACTAACATTCAATAAAATCACAATCAAATACACCTAGTTAAATCACAAGAAACCATCACAAATTGTCTTTATTTGTGCACCCAAATAACCCAGAAAAATCAGGTACATAGACTGAGAACAATCAGGTATAAACCTAATAAAATCAGGTATATACCACACAATAAAATTTGAGTTGTCAAGAGAACCCACCAATTGAGTTTAATACAAGAAGAGAAAGATTGATTGATCATTGACCACAAGCCACAAATTCACATCAAGCATTTAAGAATATATTTAACAATATATTCAATATCATGACCACTCCTATATCTCTTAGCTGCCAAGAGAAACATACCTAATAAGACGAAGGACCATGCCTATATCACAACCTAGATATATATACTTGCAAATATATATGATCTCTTATGCATAACAATTAGTACACCAGTAGTATATATATACACTCAGCAAATATATGTGATGTTTTGCCAAGATTCATCCTAATAAGAGGAAGCAAAGAACGGTAATGAAAAAAAGCCAATTTAGTAGTAAATAATCTTGATTCAAACTACAAGAGAGCTGCTCTATCTAGAACCCCAGAGTTATAGCTAAAAAATGATAGAAAGAAAATGAATGATTTACTGAAGAATATTAGATGCACTAGCCACTGATTTAAAAATATCAAACAAATAGAAAATAGATAAAGATGCCCCTTTTCCCCATAACAGTAAGAAACAAAAAAACAAGAACCTCACAGAGATTGAACCAGCTCACGAAAACTAACAATAACCCCCCAAATAAATACTTCAAGTAGGTGAAAGAAATCCACTAGCTAAATGAAAAGATACCCTAAATTCAAGAATCCCAACTATAATTAGAATATATATACTAGGACACTCATTAGCAGTCATATATATATACTCGCACATACCACTATTTTCACATAACCGATCAAAAAATACATAGAATGGCGCAACTGATCTGACCATTGTAGAAAGATAACTCAGTAGAGAATCAACCTAACATCGAATTACAGCTGGAAGGGGGGATGACAACCCAGCAAACTTTGCAAACAGATTGGACCACTATAGAATCACACATTCCAAACAGAAAGAGGAAGAAGCTCACTGATGACAACCCAATAGGAGGATGAGAGGGAGAGCACAATGACTCGTTCCAAAATTGAGCAAAGGAGAAGAGTGAAGAAAGAGGAAACGAAAGGGTAATTTTGGGTGGAGAATTTATGGCAGAGCAATTATGACTCAACCAAACCCCAAATTGCAACTAGAAGTAAAGGTGGAATTTGGGCTGGCCTGTTAGGAAAGGGTAGTACAAATATCTCTGTTTTTCAAAGTCTGGCCCTCGAATGGATGGGCTTAGGGCCAGCCTGATTAGCAATTATTTACTATTTTTCAACCTTTTCTCATAGAAAAAATTAAAGTAATAAAATCTTTATCATCAACACAAATATCAATTTTTTTATCAACCACAAATTTCAATTTTAAGTTACAATACAAACACCAACAAACGCTTATAAATTATCAAGTAATGATAAATATTGTCCATATTTTAAAATAAGTCACACAAGATAAACTAAACAACTAAAATAACTAAGCAGCAACATTGTGACTATCATCATAAAAATTCACTTTCAAAAGTTTTGTGAAGAATATAACTTAACAACCATATTAATCTGTTTATTTATATGTAAAAACACAAACAAGTCCCATGATCAAATGAATTCATCAAAGCTTGAAGCTTTCCTTCATCATTTTCGAAGAGTTCTCATCCTTTTAAAAGCATTCAATCAATAAAGCAATCCTTTCATGTGTGTAAATATGGAAGATTAAATAAAAAATAAAAAATAAAAGGGCATAACGGGCTTGCCCGTTAGGCTCAATTCCCTTTTAGAGGCTCCAAAATCAAAGCCCGACCCCCTAAGGACTAAGGCCAAACAGGTTTGGCCCAAAATCTCGGCTGGGGAAAATTAGCTTTTCCATAACCTAGGTTTTTTGGGGGCCAAAACCTAGATTTTGGTTTCAAAAGTGCTTTTCCAATTTTTTTGGAGTGTTTGGCTGATTTTCCTTGAAACTTAGGTTTGGTAAAGAATAGTTCTTTTTTTATGGGTTGCCAAATAGGCACTAAGGCTATTATGGGCAAAAATCCTCCGATGAGTGGTTAGAATTCTTGGAGCTTTAGTGGTGTGATGGTGGCTCAAGCTTCAATGGATTAAATAGGGGAGTTATTACTTTTCTCTTGCTCTTTTTCTAGTTCATTGAGTGATATTTGCATATTTCTCTATATGTACTTGGATTTGATACATGGACATGTAATTAGTCATTTATGTAGGTAAATACTTGTGTTAGATGTTGGATTTGTTAATTGTATGAGTTTATTGGCTATTCTCCTATTGAGTTGATGATGCTATATGATTTGTAGTAATTGTTAGGTTGTATGACTAATTAATTAGATTGAATAAAGCGACTGCACATTCAAAAAGAGGAATCAATTTTCATAATCTGAATTTCAACATACATCAAGTGACAAAAAACAATAACCCTTAGTGATAATTATGAATGTAATTGCTAGACTAATTATTAATTAGGGCTATTGGACCCATTGTGGTTCCATGGGGTTTTTCTATAGGACTTGATGAAGTTTTACTCCCAAATCAAATTTAAAAGCAATGAAACACTACAAAAGACACTTTCATCCAAAATCCCTTTTAATCCAAAACCTTTTTCAATATTCCAATAATACAAAAAAATAAGTGTTTTACATTTTACCTTGGCTTTTAGTATAAATGATTTCGAAAACCAAAATCCCGATTTTACTTGTTTTAATTGCATTTAGGTAGTATAGGTAGGATGAAGGATTCATTGCGAACAATCTGGGGTTGCACCACCTTGTGCAATCCTTAGTTTTAGAAATAATTTGCATTTGACCACCAAAATGATTAGGAATGATTGAATCACTCACATGCTTGAAGGCCGGGCTTCATAATCCATGCAATTTATAGAAGTCGAGCCTAAACAGGCTGCCATCCCGTTTAGGTTTGATCCCTTTGATTTAACTTTTTCTTAATATGACTTGGATGTTTAATGCAAAATTATTTAATAACCAAGGATTGCATTATAGTAGTGCAACCCTGTGTTCACGGTTGTTGTTGATAGAAAGAGGAAGGGGGTAAAATTGTCAAACATCCACATCCATGGGAAGTGGAAGTGAGTTCCCATGGGGGGGACTATGGAAGTCACTTCCATCATTTTTTATGGAAGTGGATTCCACATGGAAGTGGGTTTCAACCCACCAAACACACAAATTTGGTTCCACTTCCACTTCTTTACCTTCATTTCCCTCATACCAAATGAGCTATATAGGTACTTGTAAATTGGTTTTCCCTTAAATAAAACACATGGATATGTTTCTAGATATGATTTTTAGTCAAGTTTGAATCCAAACATCATAGCAAGTTTGAATCTTTTTCCCAAATCAAATAGCTTCTATTGTATGTATAAAAAATGATTATGTTGCAGTAATTATACCTCTTAATTTTATCATTTTATTTGTAATGTTACATCATATATAATTTGTTTATTTATTTCTTTTTATTATATTTAACTTAAGAAATTACCCCATTTTTATGTTTACCTTGAAAAATAATTTTTTATGGGCTTTTTTTAATTTTTGCCAATTGTTTATAATGATAGTAGAAATAATAGTAAGGAAAATGTCAATTAATCCCCATAATAGCGAATTAACCTCAGATCCCCCTAAAAAATTCTGAAATTTCACTTTGCCCCCTTGGGGACAAAGTGAAATTAAATGCTTTAGTTAAAAGATGAAAATGTCCTTATTGAATTTTACAACCACAATTCAAGACACATGTAGGGAATTTCCAATACGTTTGTGCTTCTTTCCAATATCAATATATGTATTTCCAAGTCTAAAAAATCATGGTATCAACATTTTAAAACTAGCTTTCCAAGACACATATAAGAAATTTTTAAGACATTTATGCTTCTTTCCAACATCAAAGTGAGTATTTTCAAGTATAAAAAATCATGGAATCCAACATTTCACACCTAGATTTCCAAGACACATATGAGAAATTTCAAAGGTGTTTGTGCTTCTTTCCAACATCAACATAAGTATTTTCAAGTCTCCAAAATTATGAAATCCAACACTAAAGCATTATATCCAACATTTCACAACTTGATTTCTAAGACACATATAGAGAATTTTTAAGACGTTTGTATTTTTTTCCAACATCAATGTGAGTATTTCTAAGTCTAAAAAATTACCGAATCCAACACTAAACATCCAACATTTCACAACTAGATGTCCAAGACACATGTGGGCAATTTTCAAGACACATATGGGGAATTTCCAAGACGTTTGTGCTTTTTCAATGAGGACATTTTGGTCTTTTAGCTGAAACATTTAATTTCACTTTGCCCTAAGGGGGCAAAGTGAAGTTTTAGAAGTTTTCTTTGGGGGGATCTAATGTTAATTTGCTACTATGGAGTTAATTGACATTTTGCCGTAATAGTATTTTAGTCATTCTAACATTTACTCACTTTTTTTGGTAGGAAGATAACATTTTCTTTTCCATGATGCTAAAATATAATTTTTGTCATTTATTTTTGCATAAAGTTTTATTTTAGTCCTTTAAGTTTGAATAATGCTTTGCTCAAAAAAAAGTTTGAATAATGTACTTTTAGTCATTTTTCGCTAATACCATTAGTTTCATTTAATAGAAAACGATGCCTAATCAAATCTCAAGGGTAATCCTATGATAAAATTCGAATAAAAATGACTAATTTTTAAAATATAAGACTAATTATACTAAAAAGAAAAATTAAATTTAAGCATATTTTGTCAACATTTAATCATATATTCATCATTTAAATTTGTTGAGTTAGCAATTTCTGTTAAGTGAAACTAATAGTATTAACAAAAAAGAATTAAAAGTGCAATTTTCAAACTTAAATGATCAAAATGAAATTTGATGCAAATATAAAAGATCAAAAACATACTTTAACCTTTCTATGATTATTTTTGTTAAAACTTTTTGGGAAAGTTAATCATTTGGTCCTTTGACTTTCAGCTCGATCTGGACTCGGTCCCTGGAGTTTAACTCGTCGCAACTCGGTCCCTCGAGTTTGATTTATTTAATACTTGAATCCTTTGCTGTTTATTGCTGTAGATTGCATTAACAAAATTCAGGGAAAATGGTTCTGGTTTGTCTTTTCCTTCTTGTGCAACGATCACCTCGACACCTCCTCACTCCCAGATTCTTTCTTCTCAGCCTCACTGTGTGCCACACCCTCCCTCATCTCAAAACTAATTTTTTATTCAATTAAAAGAAGTTAATCAGATGAGATAGTCGCCTTAGTAGGTCAAAAGGATATATATAGTTATAGGATAAACTTGTGGTTCATTTAAAAAAAATTAATTTCTACACCATACTTCCTAGAACGTGACTGCGACGAAGTAGATCTTAAATCCCGACCTCCCCCATATTCGTTATAGCAGGGAAAAGTCATATTCTGCATTCAAATCAACCCCAACCTCTGAATGCAGTTCTTCTCCACCAATCACCACCATTTTCATTATAGCGAAGGAAGACTAAGAATGGCTCTGGAGAGTGCCACTGCTGCAATTGGATTTTACGAAAACCTTTCGTCGACGCCATTGTGGGGAGTACACTACAATGTGAATATGGATTATGTTGATAAACACTCAAATTGTGATTTAAAAGCTTTGAGCTTAATGCATTCTGTTGTTTTGGGAGGTGGCACCATAAGAGTGAAGGAGAAGAACGAATCTGAGGGGAGGGAGGTGTCTGTTCACCGTCAAGCGTTAATCGCAAGCGCAAGGATAGCAAGTAGTATGAAATATCATTCCCACGGAGATTTGGATTAAAATCTTTGACCAAACAAAAGACTAAGTGATTTCAATCAAGTCAACTAAGAAAATATTTTTGGGTTGTGTAAAGAAATTGTGAAAATCTATTTCTAAAAAATAAAAAGTGATAAAAACAATGGTTCTTTTGACTTAAAGGATTAAATGGGGTCTAGGATTATTTATCCCCTTTGCATTTCATAAGACATGAAGAACTCCCTCTTAAATGGTATTTTCAATGAATATATGTGTTTGTCTAGGGTTCATATGCACTTGACTAAGCTCTCTCAGGTCAAAATCAAGTTTGTCTTTCCATTAAAATGCACAATCTCTTGCTACAAATCATGAAAACCCCCTTTGAAAACAAACCCTAATGTAACAATGCAAGGTGAGCAAAGATATCTCTATTTTACCAATTAACTTTCCATTTATCATGTAAATTTCAAGTCAAGCATGATTTTAACCAAGTTCTACATATGGATTAGCTCTCTCAAGTCAAACCCACATGAACAAATCAAGCTAAATGGTGGCCAAACACTTAGAAGCATGAAGAGAATGATAAAATCCACACACATATATCATTTACTACCAAAAGAGAGGAAGAATCAAGTCTTAATCCATACAAAGGTTCAAAATAATCCTAGAATGGGAGTTTAGCCACTCATGGAGAATAATATACAAATCTGAAAATATGAACAGCCATGGAAGAAATATCAGAGAAGAAAGAGAGAAGAACAAGAAAAACCAAGAGAAATGAGGTTGAATCTCTTCAAATCTTCAATTTCCACTTGAATCTCTTTGAAAATCTCCAAACCCTAGCTTAGAAATGCTTCCAAGTAGTCCCCAAAGAAAGCCCAAGTTGAAAGAACGTGTTTTTGTGCGTTTTTGGGGTGTTTTATAATCCTATTTTCGAGCTGAAAATGTCCACTTTCACTCTGTCAGCATTTTGGCTGCGGCCAAGAATTTTGCATACGCTGGTTGGCTGCGGCCAATAACTCTCTGCTTGGAATTTTTCTGAATTTGGCTGCAGCCAGGAATTTTGCCTGTCTTTTGGCTACGGGTGCGGCTAATAACTTTCTGCAACTTCTCTTTTAATCTTTTTTGGTTGCTTTAAATCTTCTTTCCCACTTCTTACTCCTTGATTTTAGGATCAAATGCAACTCAAATGTGGTTTAATGGATTGGCTACAACCACCTAACAAGCAATAAAATCTACAAAAGCCAAAGTTGATAAAAATAGGGTAAAATATTCACATTTAAATTAAGAATTCAATGACTTTAACCCAAATATCAACTTGGCACATTTTCCTATCATGTGTACATCAAAATATGTATAAATCCACCAAAAAAGTGTAAGAACTATGGGAAAATGTGCTAAAATGACATGAATTTCATGAGGTTAACAGTGTCCAAGTGATGGTAGTAGAATTAGAAGAGAACGAAAAGACAAACCAGAGCCATTTTCCTTGAATTTTTTAACGCTGTCTACAGCAACAGGCGACAAAGGATTCAAGTATTAAATAAATCAAATTCCAGGGCGAGTTAAACTTTGGGGACTGAGTCAGGATCAAGCTGAAAGTTGAAGGACCAAATGATTAATTTTTCCAATTTTTTTCCATCCAAATTCCAAACCATGGTAAGGAAAGCCAGATAAAAGTTTTTGGGAGAATTACAACTAGTTCCCAAATAAGGGATTATAATAGCTCCAAAAAAATAAATTACATTGATGTCCCTAGGGATCTGAGTGGTATTAAATTGTTTCTCATTAACAACTCAATGCAGCTTTGTGAGTTGTCAATGTGCTTGTTTGGCTGGACTTATTCCAGCCAAATAAGTCCTTAAAAATAAGGACTTATTTCATAAAAGTTGTTTTGAATATGTTTGTCTGGACTTATAAAAATAAGTAACTTATAACTTATAAGTCAAAATAAGTATAAGTTCTTTTTTTCAACTTATGACTTATGACTTATAAGTCACTTACGGAGGTGGACCCCACAATTCTGACTTATTTTACACATCCAATCACAACTAACCCAAACATAAATCACTTTTCCAAAAGTCCATCCAAACATACATCTCATTACACAATATGACTTATGACTTATAAGTCACTTATAAGTCATATTTTTAACAGCCAATCCAAACATAAATCTCATTACACAATCTGACTTATTTTCAGTTTGACTTATATATAAGTCACTTTTCCAGAAGTCCATCCAAACACACCCAATGACAACTAAAGAATTGTCAATTGCAACTCAATATTGATAATTTAAATAGTTGTCATTGACAACTCAAGAAGCTGTAATGACAGCTTCTTGAGTTGTTAATAACAAGTCATTTAATATCAACCAGGCTCCTTAGAGATTTCAATATAATTTGATTTTTGGAACCTAATTGTAATTAATTCCCTTATTTGGGAACTAGTTGTAATTCTCCCAAAGTTGTTCGGTAAACTGGGTTTTGTCTTGTTGTTTGTTTTTTTTAAACTGCGTTTTGGGACCTTTCTGCGCAGCAGAGTCAACCAGAGCCCTCAAAACTCAAAAGTCATTTTGCCAATTTGATTTCTCAATCACAGCTGTGTCTGCATTTCTACGTAAATCTTTGCTCGATCTCCTTTACAACGTCAATCTCCTTTGATGCATCTTTAATTCTCCGAAGGACCCTTAAGATAATAGACACCTTTGAATTTTAATGGCAGTTAGGCTAATCATTTTGTCACTGTTCACTTCTGTATTAGCCTTAATCCTGCGATTCACTTTCCTCATAATCAATGGTAGACGAAATAGAAGCAAATCCGTTGGCTTCTTCCACCCGTATACGAATGATGGTGGCGGCGGAGAAAGGGTTCTATGGTGTGCCGTTAGAGCCTTGCAAGAAGAAAATCCTGACCTAATTTGCGTCGTTTATACCGGAGATCACGATGCCACGCCTCAGAGTTTGATTGATCGAGCCATTGATCGCTTTGGGGTCAAGCTTCTCTTTCCTCCTAAGGTTAGGGTTTTCATGTATTTGGATTGTATTTTTGCGTTCTGTAATTCTCTTGGAAAATGCGTTTTAAATTTCCTTTATGCTTTGTTTTTACTTTACAAGGTAGAGTAATGGGAAGAAGAATTACGGTTTTAATTATGCGGCAATAAGCAGGAGTAATTTAGGTTTAGGGAGAGTGTGTTTTCGTGTATTAAGTCATGTACTACACCCAGTTAAAATATTGATGGTCTTTAGTCTTTTTAAGATCGAAGGAGGATTTTGTTTGAAATAATGGAAGTAATCGTTCTATGAATATTACAACTGTGACAAGATACATGTGATGATCGAAGGAGGATTTTTTTATGAATATTACAAATATGTTTCTGTTCCAGCTTTGGAATAACTGGAACAGAAACATATTTATGAATTACTCTACAATGGCAAAGAACATTATTTTTTAATTACACGGTCAGTTAAAGAACAAGCTACTAGACTCTTCGCAAGTTCTACCTGCACCAATGGCTTACTAATTATGAAATTGATTAGAGATTCAAAGCATTAATGTACCAAAAGGCAAGACTCGAACTCAACTAGACTAGATGAACAGCTTAATGAACAAAATAACAGAACTAAATCTCAAACCCTAAACAAGGACATAACTGTGATATTAATGGAGGCCCAGGAAGAATTATAAATATGCTGTTTTGCCCCTTCTAGACGGACTGGAGAACTGTTTATACTTGAAAATGGATATGATGCGTCACTTGGTTTAATATTTTATATCTATAATTCTAAGAATTTTGTCATCCGGAAATACAGGATTCTTATGTGAACATTGCGCACACTTCTAAGTTAACCAAAGCTTCATGAGTACTGATTTTCAGACCAGTCATAAATGGTACATTAGTATACTGAATAGTAATGCTCAGAAATTTACTTCTCACAATAGTTATTTAGGATTGTCATTCACAAATAAGTTCAATGGTCTGGTTAACCACACCACCAAGTCGAACAGTTTCCTTAGATCTCTTGAGCCTTTGGCCTAGTTGCTTTTGATTGTAACCTTGTACATATTTTGTTAATATGCTCATCTTTTGTTTAATAACAGACGCATGTGATGATTATGTGATGAGATGAAGTTATTAATTTTTTCAATGGTATATAGTGCTATTTAAATATTTAATTTTGTTATGGATGGTACTAGAGCCTAATTAGTTCGTTAAATAGTCCTCTTTATCTTGTTTTTCTCATTTCTTAGGTGGTGCATTTGCACAAGAGGAAATGGATTGAAGAAACCACTTACCCACGCTTTACTATGATTGGCCAAAGTCTGGGTTCTGTTTATCTTGCTTGGGAAGCTTTGTGCAATTTTACGCCATCATATTATTTTGACACGAGTGGATATGCTTTTACATATCCACTTGCTCGGATGTTTGGGTGCAAAGTTATCTGCTATACGCATTACCCAACTATCAGTACAGACATGCTATCCCGTGTTCGGCATCGCAACTTGATGTATAACAATGATGTCTTAATTACAAAGAGGTTTGACATTGAGCTTGTTTATGCTTCCCATTTTTCTTATAAATATATTTTTTTTTAAATTTACTCAGTATTTTTTAGTAGTTGATCCAGTCCACTTCTAAACCTGGAAAATGATGGTAATTGCCCTGCTTTTGATAAAACAGAATAAACACAGCTATGGACTAAATGGAGGGAGAGTTAGATGAGAGTTGGGAGGGAATATCTACAAAAGTAGCTACATTTAATGCTTCTGTTCTGCATTAATTTTGATATAGCTTAATAATACTATATATTTTTGTCTAACATGAAACTTATATGTGGAAGTACTCCTCCAGCGCTGATTTTTCTGCTTTTGCTTTTCCGTTCATCACACACGAATAGTTATATAATTAATTTTCTTAATCCTTGCGTATTAACAATGTCTAGGATTTAGCAACTTCACGGTTTCTCTTAATGCTTTTAATTTATTGAAAATATTGAGTTATAATCTTTGAACTAATACAATTTGTTGGAGCTAATCTTTCATAAAATTATAGGATTTCATGTTGTCAAATTTTCACCTGTTTGGAACCTAACAATATTTTTCTTGCAGTATTTGGCTTTCTTGGTGCAAATTGTTCTATTATACACTGTTCAGCTGGATGTATGGGTTTGTAGGATCTTTTGCACATCTAGCAATGGTAAACTCCACATGGACCCAATCACATATTGAAAAGCTTTGGGGAATTTCAGACCGCATTAAAAGAGTGTATCCTCCCTGTGATACTTCAGGACTTCAGGTTTGTAATTTTGCTATTTCTTGTCTGCTGCAAACACTGTTGGTCTATACCCATATTATCCTCCTTCTCTGTTTTGCTATGTGTCAAATTCGACAACTAGCTTGGACTGCAATGCACAACACGTCGCCTAATGTTCCTTTCTCCTTTGTTGCCTCCTTAAGGAATATATTTACAATGTGTTAGGGGTTCTTTGCATTTTTATTCAAAAGCTTGAATTCAAACTTAGCATCTAGTAATTTTCTTGCTTATGGTAATGATATCAGCTTAATCACTTATCACTAAGACAGTATGAGATGTTTAACTTATTGTTTCTAGGCAATTTGAACAGGTGCTTCCTTTGGAAAGACCAGCTGAAAATCCAGTAATAATATCTGTTGCACAATTTCGACCGGAGAAGGTGGGCAAAACATAATAACCTTGTGAGTGGGAGGCACAACCAATTGTGGTGGCTCATTGGGCTTTTATTGATTACAGAAAGTTTACATATTTCCTTTTTTTATCGTAGGCTCACAGTCTTCAACTTGAAGCTTTTTCAGCTGCCACTAAAAGACTAGATTCTAGCATGCCAAAACCTAAGCTCCAGTTTGTTGGTAGCTGTAGAAATAACGCAGATGAGGAACGACTTCAAATGTTAAAAGAGAAAGCAATTGAACTAAATGTGGACGAGCAAGTGGAATTTTACAAGAATGTAACATATAGGTTGGCAGACATGGATTTATTTCATTATATTTGTTATTCTTCCTAAAAAATGATAAATTTTCTCTTTAAAGAATAAAATTTACTGTTTCTGTAGAATGCATGTCTTTTACTTGGTCAATGCGTGATGCATATGGTCCAACAAAGTTTCTATACTTTTTTCTAAATTGGAATTTACATTATGTTAATTGCCCTTTTATTTTGTTTATCTGGTTCAGAACAAAGTTGAATTTCTAAATGTATTGTTCCTGTAATCTTTAACTATCACTTTGTTAGTGGTAGAAATTATACAGTGCTAATTGCTACTTATCGTTAAACAGTTGGTTAAATTGATTCCACTTGGATAACCTTTTGTCACAAAATCTCTGAATACTCACTATGCAAACAATGCAGGGATTTGGTTGGACGCTTAGCTAGTGCTGTTGCTGGCATCCATTCCATGACCGATGAACATTTTGGCATAAGTGTTGTAGAATATATGGCTGCTGGTGCCATCCCAATTGGTGGGTTGATGCATGATTTCACATTTGGATAACAGATCTCTGTCTATTTATTTTTATCTCTAATGAAGTAAAGAAATTTATTCAGTGTATAATCTTCCCCCCTTCTTTCAGCTCATAATTCTGCTGGCCCAAAAATGGACATTGTATTAGAAGAAGATGGACAGAAAACAGGATTTCTTGCTTGCACTATTGACGAATATGCCGATGCGATTTTGAAAGTTGTAAGGATGTCAGAGACGGAGAGGCTTAAGATGGCCGCTGCTGCTAGGACACGAGCAAGGAGGTTTTCTGAGCAGAGATTCTATGAAGATTTCAAAGCTGCATTACGGCCTATTCTGTTGCATACATCTAAATGATGATCTACCAACTAATCAACACTATCTACCTTAAGGTGAAGATTTCCTGTTGTGTTCTCTGCGAATTTTTGCTATGCTAACTACTCCTTTGGTCCTATTTATAAGTCACATTAATTTTTTTTTTATATGAATGTGCAGTTATACCCATAATTTATACCTGTGTTGATTTTGTTCTCATAAGTTTTAATGTATACTAAATAGGGATAAACTGAAAAGTTGTTGAATTTTTAAGTGGAGTTAATGAAATTTAAGTTTTTTTTTTCTTGTCTGTGGGAAATGTTATGGTAGAGTTAATGAAACACGCTAGAAGTAACTTAATATTAGGACTTGAGGGGTACTCCCAACTTCCAAGATCATAAGTGGGATTGTACCTTTTAGAACAATCGTCCTGCTAAATATCACGGAGTCCATTATGAATTATGTAAACATGTGTCCCTTGTATTATTAAATTGTACAGAGTTTGAACAGTAACTTAATACCCATCTTTATTTACGTATTGTTATATCAAACTCTCTTATGACCAATTCTGTTCCAAGCAAGCTATTCTTTATACCAATTAACATGCCTGATGTCCCATTGCATTTTCGGTTACTCTCACTATGGTTACAGCTCTTTTATCGTGTGGATTGATGCTTTTGCTGTCTTGCTTTAATCGGGGATTTGAATTGAATAAAAAGAAAATTTGGTGATGAGTTCGTTTTAATTATCCATTTGCAATCTATGGTTAATCTAAATCATCCCCTCCTTTTCATTTGGAGTCGTTTGGTTTATTTTATTGAAACTTGTAAAAAGTAAACTTCCGGGATGTTGATAAAAGATTGATCGTTTCATTTTTTTTTCCGAAGTTCCTGAATTTTTTTTAAAAAAAATCAATAATATCATTATGTTAAAGAGGAAAAGTATACTTTTAATAGAATTAAAATTAAATGTTAAGCTTGTAAAATATACAATCAATATTAGGGTAACGAGCTTGTGCTCCCCCATGCAACGATTGCAGGCAACATGTTACACTATGTAAATGTGAGGGGTTATAACATATTGAATTAGGAATAATTTAAAATATGAAAGTTCATATATTTAATACCAAAATGAAAATGAATCAAATGGTTATAGTGACATTAGGTCCAAAATGTGAGGAAAAAAACAATGGGTGTTGACATTAACATGATTATAGTACCTAAGTTTATATTCCTAAAAATCTCCCTATAAACAATATTAGTGGTTTTGTTGACACTTCCATTATCACTATGCGAAATAACTATTCTGAGACCGTCCATGCTATTGACTCTAAACAAAGCAACATATAGTTGGTTATGAGTGAAGACAGGCTTAGGGTGAAAGAGACCAACTTACCTACGTGATTGGCCTTGACTTTTGTTGATGGACATTGCAAATGAAAGAGCAATATGGAATTGCCTTTATTGCATTCTAAAAGGTCAACGTGCTTCAGATGGGTTCATGTCTATTCTAGGAATAAGAATATTTTCATTAGGATGTGAGCCATACAATGTTATCGCACCTACTACATTCTTGCCAAGATGGGTTATGCGCAGTCGAGTTCCTTACAAAATAATAGGAGCACCAACCTTAAGAACCAATTTGTGAGGAGGCAAGCCCGAACAATTGATTGTGTTAAGAAATTCAGGGTTGCACAGGTCATCAAAGCTATCCATGTCAACAGTGGACTTTTCAATAGAATCACAACTTTAGTACTCGTGCACATCGCCAGGAAAAAGAGAACACATGTATTCATTTATTTGGCCAACAACATCAAGTGTAGGGGCAAGTATTGCCCTGTCATTGAAGTAGTCATTGATATGCAAACAATCCAAGATGTTAGGATAGGTAGATTGAATAATGGTACAAATAGAATCATCATCTGAAGTTATCATTAATTGAGCTGGCATTTTCATTTCTGAAATTCCATCTAAATCTTGCCCAATATTGCCATCACCCACGTCCAACAGCCATTGTGAAAACCAACGCAAATTAGATGCATCAACTAATGAGGCAAAAGCAGACAACCTCATATTTCTTGTCAAGTGGAATATTGTGCAATGATCCCATAAGTGAAAAGAATTTATACAAGCATCGACAATAGACCCTCTTGATCCTTTGGGGATAACAATGAGAATTTGATGAAAGTCACCACCCATGATCACACATTTACCACCGAAAGGCTGATCACAATGCATGATATCCCTGAGCGTGCGATCGAAAGCCTCAACACAGAAGCCTTGAACCATATGAGCTTCATCCATATTATCACTTGGTGTGAATTAGCAGATTGGCTAAGCATGAATTATGATGTATGTAGCAAACAGAAGATTCATAAATTTGAATGGGTATTGCGCACCGAGAGTGTGCAGTTCTGCCTGACGGCAAGAGTGTAGCTGTAATGCCACTAACATCAACATTTAAAAAAATTTTGTGGAAGGCACATAATGAAGAAGTGTATTCCAAAGAAAAGTCTTACCAGTGCCCCTATAGCCACACACAAAGAAAAACCCACCTTCTCCATTTTCAAGAAGGGACATAATTTTGGAAAAAATGACATGCCATTCTAAGGTGAGCGAGACAACCAGTTTGTCAGCTTCAATTTTTAGGGCAACTCTGTAGTAATTTAACTCTTGCAAAATGAGGTGGTTGGACATGTCGAAGGGAGTTATTGAATGAAGCAATGGCATTGGAGGAAAATCTCGTGGTAGAGCTGGCTGTTACCCAAGAGGGGGGGTGAATTGGGTGATGGGATAAATCTTTAAAAACTCTTTTGGTTTATCACTGAGAATATTTCCAAAACATGGTATGCACTAAAGAGTATACAAGTAAGATATGCTAAAACTGAGAGAGTTAAGAGAAGAGATAGTGCAAACAGAATTTATCCTGGTTCGGTCAATCTAGACCTACATCCAGTCCTCAGGTTCCACCTGAGATTTCCACTACCCTCTTGTTTAAAACGGGCACAAGAGAAGCCTTTTCAACCCACAAGTTTAGCCGGGCACTTGTGAAGCCTACCACAGGTTTTACGAACACAGGTTCACCTGCCAACCTTTTCACAGAGCTTTAGAATTCTCTCTAAACACTCCCCCTTACACCCTTTAAGGTTACAACCCTGTTCTCAAAGCACCAAGCTTTAGAACAACCTCAAACAATAGAGGATTTCAGATAATATGTTCACTTACTGAACGGATTGTGATAAGCACTTAAGTACAGAATAATATATGATGAATTTTACAACTCTAGAGCTTGACAGATTGAACAATGAATACTCTAGCTCTCTTTTTCTAATTTACTTGACTCAATCGTTCATTCATCATTTCTGGGCTCACTAGATTTTTCTCTTAATCAGTGTAATCCATAATTCTGTATACAGCCCTGTTCATCATTGTTTTTCTTCGTTAGTTTTTGAGAGGGCAAGTCTTGATCTCTTTATATCTTCACAGCTTGCCTTTTTCTTTTAGCTTCATGTGGCCGTTTGAATATATTCGTTGGAAGATTATAGCCGTTGCCAATTAATGCTATTCCTTCATCGAATTCAAACTTCTGATCTAGATTTTACTGTTCATGCATAGGCTGGGCTAAGAGAGAGATAGACTGCGCTTTCTGAACATTTTCAACAACTGTACTTGCATAGCAGTTTTTTCAGTAGCGCTAGCATGCTTTGCTATCGCTAACTGCATAGAATAATTCCTACACTTGAGATGTTAGCTAAAACAAGTATTCATGCAGTGGATGATATCGATAGTGCTTTTCATTAGCTCGGGGAGATAGAGAGAATATATTAAAGGACTTTTTAAAGTATTCTCTATCGATAGTCAATCATGCTATCGCTATCATCTATTGCCAGTTAAGTTCATTAGCTCAAGGGACAAATAATATATCAGCCAAGGAATTTCATCAAGCTTTCTCTATCGATAGTCATGAACATTATTGCTAGCATTTTCTTTTAGTTCAATGTTCAACGTACTAGCTATGTTATCTTAATAAGCATTCTTCTATCGATAGCTAATCTCATTATCGCTAATTACTTGATTGCACATTAGCTTAAGGATATTGGACTAGCTGAATATTCTAATTTATTTTAGCCATCCTGTTATCGATAGCCAACTGTGTTATCGCTAGTTAACTCATTTGCTCTCAGGCATTAGCTATCTTAATGTCTATTATCTGATGTACTTTGTTATCGATAGCTTAACCTGTTATCGCTAGCTGATTTCATTAGCTCTAGAACTTTGGCCTATTTTTCTGCTAGTTGTTCTTCCTTTCATTTATCCATGTTATCAATGAACTTCTAGCGATAGATAATTTCTTAGCGATAGTGAATGACTTAGCAATAGATATTAACTTTGTTATTTCTAAGTCTTTATTTGCTATGGCTCTTTGTCTATTAGCGATAGGCTTTTGCTCTAGTGATAGTGATCTGTTACCTATTAGATCTTATTTGTTAAATTCAAAGGTAACTTACACGTCATTTACTTATGTTATTTATGTGGTCAGTCTTCATCAAAACTTAAGATTCTAACATCTCGAAGACATTTTCCGTTGTTTTGTGACAAAGAATCAATTTCAATAAGAACAGATTCTCTTACTCAAAATCGGTAACAGATAAGTCTGAAAGAAACAATGATAAAAACTTAAACATAATAATGTGAAAATTTATGCACGTAAAGTAATGATAGAGTAAAAAAAATTACCTGAATAGTTAGGGTCACGATGATCGACATAAAACATATTTCTACAAGTAAATGCTTCGTATTCGTCCAAACATTTTGAGGTTGTTAAAGGGATGAAGACAACATACTGACAAAAAGTTTCCTCATGGTGGAACCAGTGGCCCAAAACGGAAGCTTCCTTGAGAGTAGTGACATACTCGCCATCGTCATCCAAAAGACCTCATGTGAAACATGCATCTTTGAAAGTTTTGTGAACAACTCCATTAAATGTCTTAATGTCATCATATGAAGCTGGGCCCTTTACCTTAGTGAGAAGAACACATAGGAAGTACAATTTTCCTGATGACAGAGAGACATGTGTAATTTATCCAATAGACTTCCCTTGTTGCACCGCTTCCAAATCCTAATGGATCTATCATAAAAGTAGTGCTTGGGAAACTCAACATAAGTCAATGTGCATGCATGTGATTCAACTTTGTTAGTCTTAAACCAAGCAAGGAACTGTGATTCACATACTCTAGACTTATTCAACAACTCCTCAACATCGTCACTGCTGGCATAAATTAGGAATTGCTCATTCAGCAAATGGAAACTTAATCATTCAGCTGAAGGATGCCTTTGATGAATTTTGAAACCAAAGATGCGCCATGCACTCTCACAAGAAGAAACATACCTACAATTATAATATTGTAGGATCTCATCCACAACTATATCCCCACTACATTCTTTTTGAGAAAAGAAAATAGCAGTGACCACTCTATCATTACCGTTACTAATATACTTGAAGAGGTACTTAATAGCTATCGACTGGTTGCACTTCTCGACATTTATATGTGCATGAAACATTAGTAGCAGTGTAGGATAACAACATAATGATTTTCCAACGGTATGCCTTTCACTTGAATTGTCTTATCATCATCACGCTGTAGGTTAGTGGGAAACCATCATCGTCATACTACACTTCCTACCCTTCATGCAAGGAGAATTTGGCTTTATTTTCCCACACGGACCATGGACCATGAACTTCCGAACTAGCTTATATAAAGGAGGGGAGGAACTAATATCAAGAATCTCAGCACTGATGAGTTGGTCAATTATAGGAGCATCTTTAATCTTGCAAGATGGATCAAACCATAGAAGAATGTGGGCATGGGAAAGACCTCTCTTTTGGAACTCAATAGTGTATATATCTGCAATAACAAAATACATGAGAAGAAATATTCAGGCACATGGCATCGCAAAACAATAGTAAAGATAAGTAAATAAACAACAATCGTTGCAAGAATAGGTAAATGAGTAGAAAAGGAACCTGCTTGGATATGGCCAAAAATGCACTTGTCCTTTAGGGTTTTCATTAAACACTTTAATTTTAACCTAAGAATTCTAGACAAAACATCTGGTCGATCAGAAGGTTTCAAATCATGTAAATTGCAAAAGCGATCAATTTCAGACCAGCGGGATTGCATGTAAAAGTTGAGAAAAGATCTAGATAGCCAATAGATCTACATATGGCCATTGCATCCTGGTAGTTTTGAATCATATATCTTGTACCTCCTATGAAAGACGAAGGCAAAACAATCCTCTTCCCAATATACTAAGCATTTCGTTCCCCACCCAAAACCGCATAAGATATACCTTGATACAAATTAACCCTTGTTGTTTCTAGTATGTTCTAACCCATAGTAAGTGCTGAGATTCAATCATTGTGAACGGATCAACCAAAAAATGTAGGAGAAGTCTAGAAAAATGGAGAACAGCAGAAACTTCATTTTTCCTTGTCATTAGTCGGTAACTAAAAAACTCACACATACTCAACATCTTTTTAACCTTTGTGATACGTAATGTGTCTTTCCTATATGGCACATCATTTGTGTAACCATCTTTACCAAAAGGGACAAAATAGGGTACTACAACGGAAGGTATGATGCATACAACTCATTTATTCTTTGGGGATGGTCACTATGTTCCTTAACAATGATATTTCGTACATTATAAGAAATTTCTATATCACCAACTACCAATGCATCAACTTTAGAAGCGCTTGGCACATTATAAGTACGACCATCATGATTTTGTGAACTGAATAAGCATAACTTCAACGTTTAATGGTTTATGAAAAGCTTATCATAGACGAAGCAAGGCGATATCGTTGGACAAAAGTGTTGACGTCATCCAATTGATCCTTTATCATCTGAACAATTGTTGGATCAATTGTTGATTGGGGCTGAAATTTGTGCAAGTTTTCAAAAAGAATTAGTATGAAACAATGAAAGAACATTGATAAATGATGTATGCAATAATTGACAAACATGATTGCAGCAATCCTATTTGAGACCTCATGCTTAATGGCATAAATATATAATTGCGAATAAAAGGGTCTGGAACCTGGACCAAGGCAAAGGCTACCTATATTGTGGTAGTTCATACCCCCCATAACAAAGGAATATGGTGCATTTTCACAATTATTGGAATGATTAACTTTGGCCCTCCACAGATGTGAAAGAGGACATATTATTATATTGCCTTATATTTTCAATGAAATTCAGTGAGTCATGTGAACTTTTTTAAAAGAACAACCTCTTCAACACTGGAGGAGGTTCTTTCATGGTGGGTAAGACAACATTGCCCTTAAGACAACAAAGAGAGAATGTGTGAACACTTTTGTGTGTACTATCTTTCTTACAATGTTCATTGTACCAAAATAATGCTCCATAAAACTTGCACTCATGAATGGGATCACCCTCATCTATATAAGCTATCACAAAATGAAACCATCATCTAAATCGAGTGAGCAACATAGGCAGCACATTGAAATAGCAGTTAAGCTATAAAAGATCTCAAAATTAACCTGCATTAGAGATGCCATTATTGTCATTGGACGGTACTTGTTGAATATGAGGCAAAATGTTTGTTCCATCTATGACATGAAAAGAATTTAGAAATGACTTACACATTCAAAAAATACGATTTAACAAATTGTATCGGAAAAGTTAAAATAATAGTATAGGCACCAAATTCATTATCAACTTCATCAACATCGTCATTATCATTATATTAAGGATTGAATTGGAATTCAATGTCACCATAATAAATAGCTCTGTTGAGGTGGCACTGCATCAAAGGAAGTAATTTCTTGAAAATTTGAAGAGAAAATAGTAACAATCACTACTACAAAAAACAGAATTCACGTCCCCATTTCACGTCTCTTTTTTGAAAATGAGATGTAAAAAAAAGGCGGTGGCAAAATTGTAAATAAGTGAAACACTTTTAACGTCTCTTTTTTAAATATGAGACGTGGATTCTCTGAAAAAAGAGCGCCAAACAAAAAAATATGGGAAAATATAGGCGGGAAATTACTTTCCACGTCTCACAAAAAATGTGAGACGTGGAAAGTTGTTTTCAACGTCTCACAAAAAATGTGAGACGTTGAAAACTGCTTTCCACGTCTCACATTTTTTGTGAGACGTGGAAAGTAGGCAAATTTTTTTTTTTAAAAAAAAAAATCTAAAATCTTTCCACGTCTCATTTTTATTTATGAGACGTGGATTATTGTGAAATTTGGGCGCGGAATTTGAAAATAGGCAAAATAATAGGCGGAAAATTACTTTTCACGTCTCACAAAAAATGTGAGACGTGGAAAGTTGTTTTCAACGTCTCACAAAAAATGTGAGACGTTGAAAACTGCTTTCCACGTCTCACATTTTTTGTGAGACGTGGAAAGTAGGCAAATTTTTTTTTTAAAAAAAAAATCTAAAATCTTTCCACGTCTCATTTTTATTTATGAGACGTGGATTATTGTGAAATTTGGGCGCGGAATTTGAAAATAGACAAAATAATAGGCGGGAAATTACTTTTCACGTCTCACAAAAAATGAGACGTGGAAAGTTGTTTTCAACGTCTCACAAAAAATGTGAGACGTTGAAAACTGCTTTCCACGTCTCACATTTTTTGTGAGACGTGGAAAGTAGGCAAATTTTTTTTTTTTTAAAAAAAATCTAAAATCTTTCCACGTCTCATTTTTACTTATGAGACGTGGATTATTGTGAAATTTGGACGCGGAATTTGAAAATAGGCAAAATAATAGGCGGGAAATTACTTTCCACGTCTCACAAAAAATGTGAGACGTGGAAAGTTGTTTTCAACGTCTCGCAAAAAATGTGAGACGTTGAAAACTGATTTCCACGTCTCACATTTTTTGTGAGACGTGGAAAGTAGGCAAATTTTTTTTTTAAAAAAATCTAAAATCTTTCTACGTCTCATTTTTATTTATGAGACGTGGATTATTGTGAAATTTGGGCGCAAAATTTGAAAATAGACAAAATAATAGGCGGGAATGCACTTTCCACGTCTCACAAAAATTGTGAGACGTGGAAAGATACTTTCAACATCTCACAAACATATGTGAGACGTTGAAAGTCTCTTGAAAATTAAAAAAAAAAAGATTAACGACTTTCAACGTCTAACATATATTTGTGAGACGTTGAAAGTCCCTTAAAAATGTAAAAGAAAAAATTGCCCCCCCTTTTCCACGTCTCACAAAATTGTGAGACGTGAAAAGAGACTTTTAACGTCTCACATATGATTGTGAGACGTTGAAAGTCCCTTAAAAAATTTTAAAAAAAAAATTACCCCACTTTTCAACATCTCACATATGTTTGTGAGACGTTGAAAGAGACTTTCAACGTCTCACAAACATATGTGAGACGTTGAAAGTCTCCTATATAAAAAAAAAATAAGCTTCCCCGAACATAACCTTTTCCTCCTCCCCACCTCCTCTTTGCCTCTTCTCCCTCCGTCTTCTCTCTCTCACCACGACAACACAGGCTTCTCCCTCCTTCTTCTTCCTAGAACGTCCACAAATCGAGCTTCTACCTTCGTCTTCTTCGATCTCCCTCTCACCACGATTTCAGCACGCAACATAGGTCTTCGGCCAGGGATGGAGAAGCTAATGTCGCCCTTCAAGAAAACTCATCATCAGACCCTCGCGTCATTGGATCTCTAACCTACCTTGGTAGAAAATTTCTACGGCTTTATCCTTCTATTTGTGTTGAAACATGTTCATTTTTTGTTTCCAAGCTAGTATCACTTCATTCTAAATTTCTTGATTCTGATCTTGGACTAATATGGAACCATTTGTTCCCTTATGGACCATGAGAAAGAGTTAGCATTAGCCTCTTTATTTGCATAGATAAAATTGGATTCTGGCTTTGGTTATATGTTTCTCATAATGTTTCATCGTGGTTTGTTGGAATTTGCAGTAAGTAACAGCTTCTATTGATAAAAGAGTAAAGGAAAGAAGCAAGAAACTTGAGGTACGAATTTCTTATTTGTCTTTCACTAGTTCTGGACTGTTTTGGGAACATACTTCTTGTTGAAACATATTTTTATCATTTAAAGTTTGCACATCTGTGAACATTTGGTATCTTGTTTAAGGTCTTTGCTGGTGAAAAATAGATAGAAAAAATGTTAGAGTCAGTTTGGGTGAACTGATACTGATAGGGCTCTTTTATTTTTTTTTTGAACTAATACTGATATGGCTCTAGCATTTTTGTAATATTAGTTTGGATATAAATAATAAAATTAGTTCATTTTGTTTACATTTTAAGTGTTATATTCCTATTATTCTGATAAAATATTGGGATTTTTTTTGGATTGGGGTTAATCAGCCTAATTAAGAAAATATTCTTTTTTTTTTTAAAAAAAAAGACTTTCAACGTCTCTTATTCAAATAAGAGACGTGGAAAGTATTTTCCACATCTCTCATTTAAAAAAGAGATGTGGAAAGTAGGAACTTTCCACGTCTCACATTCAAAAAGGAGACGTGGAAAGTTCTGTGACCACTTTCCACGTCTCATTTTTGAATGTGAGACGTGGAAAGTGGGCACTTTCTACATCTCTTTTTTGAATGTGAGATGTGAAAAGTGGAAAGTGCCCACTTTCCACGTCTCATTTTTGAATGTGAGACGTGGAAAGTCTCACTTTCCACGTCTCACATTAAAAAATGAGACATGAAAAGTGGGCACTTTTCACGTCTCACATTTAAAATGAGACGTGGAAAGTTCCGACTTTCTACGTCTCCCTGATCTACGTCCCACTAAAAAGAGACGTGAAAAGTCCAAAAAAAGAGACGTAAAAAGTGTTTTTTTTAGTAGTGAATTGCACTAATAGTAATAAAGCATTTACATGGAAACATAACGAACATATGGAAGATATAATGCCTAATATATGTCGAGCAAAAAGCGAATTGAGCATATAGCACATCCGAATGAAAACTTATTATTTCAACTTGTGGATTAAAAGAATATAGGATTTAAAATACTAGAATTCGGCATATGAGATGAGACGTCATCATGGTGAGATGTGTTGATTGGACCAAATTGTCGTCTAATTATCCTCTAGTAATGGAACTTGTATTATGGTCATTAAATTCCTATCCTAATTGTGAGGGAAGTGCGAAGCTTAAGAGTTAACCATTTTAACGAACCAATCTAGGAGGATTGTTACTTCCTAAATAATTGATTTTCCCTCTTTTTGGGATCCTAAGAAAAGGATGTATTTTTGCAAAGTGTAAGTTACTTAGAAAATTCCTCTAGTTAAAAAGATATTCATGAACCTGGTTTAAATCCTGGAAAATATTAGTGGATTCCAACTAAGGTTGAAGAACTGAACGTAAATTTGAGTTATGACCAAACCAATATAAATTTTATGTTAAGTTAATTCCCTTACTACTTTCAAATCCTAGAAAAAGAGTGTGTGTGTGTGTGTGTGTGTTAGACATTGTTTGAAATACCCAATGCACTCCCCCTCTTGTGTATTTTCTGTATCTTTAGAGGTGAGCCAAGTAATCTTTGACTTGGTCTATGTTTAGACGGAGTCAACTCTTTCAAGAGTCCTAATATATAGTTCTTCTTGGCCTATAATGTTAGTAATTTACAACCTACCTTCTAGGTTGTGTACTTTGTCAATGATGATTTATAGGTTTGATCCCTTGCATCTTGATGCACCCACCTAGTTTAAAGAAACCTTCATAAGGCAAGTATTAATGAAGTATTTACTCTGGGCCTAAATAAATTATCTTCATGTATATGTTATAATTTTTATTTAATTCCAGTGACATAAGATCATGGCATTTCATGGCTTGAATAGGGCAAATAGAAGCTAATGTTCGTGTATTCGACCTAAAGTAATTAATTTTGATTTAACTTCTTTGAAAGATAATCAATTGATATATATATATATATATTACTTTGTTGATTAATATTGTTTTTTTGTAATTTATAGTGTCATCGCCATCCAGAGAGTACAAAGTGCGGATAATATGTCATACGATATATGTATGACATTATTGAGGGTTGACATTATGAAAGCCTGTTACAGGTATATATCATTGTTGTTGTTTTGCATTAGTTTATTACTCTAAGACTTTTCTGTATCATGTATTTGAATTAATTAATGCATTTTCACATCCATGTTGCAGACTTTTTTATAGCTGTGCCTTCTATGAACAAATTGCTGAAATTCACGATACTCACAGTAAATTGACAGAACGGTTACTTACATGTGGTTTGGAGTAAAATGTAGATGAACTTACTTAGCTTGTATAGTTACATTTGTTAGGCTCTTGGTTCATACTTGTGTAGATAGATATACTATTCAATCATATGTGGTTAGGCGTTTATGTGTTGTTGAACTTGTGAATAATGTTACATTTATCTTATATTATGTTCTATCATGTGAAATTAAATACAGGAGAAATATGCACATGCAGGTAAAAAGCATAACAAATATGTAATATATGTAAAAAAAAGTTCACATTCAACATTTGTTATATTAACCAAGAGACTTTGAAAGTCCACTTTCAACGTCCATTATTTGATAACAACGGACGTTTAAAGTCCTCTTTCAACGTGTAATTCTTAACATACATAAAGTCAAATTTCCAACATTATTTATATAGACGTTCCCCTCAAAACGATCATTAAAAGTCCCTTCTGAAGGAGTGTCTGTATCCTTTTATAATTAAAAATAAAAGAAATGCAGTTTAGGAATTTTAATTCAATTTTCATAGTAGACAGTTTATAAGCAAATCAAATATATTTTTCCTTCTTAATATTGCATTTAGATTAGCTTATGACCCAATAGAAGACTCCTAAAAAAAAAAGAGAGAACTACCTGAGATTTAAATTATAGTACTGCATCTCTTGGTTATTATTTTCTATTGGACCCCAATGCATGATAAAGTCCTTCCCCATTAGTCCCTTTCCTGTTCATTTATTTTCTTTCATCATCATTTAAATCCTCCCTTCACTGTGCTACAGCTAGATTATGCTCATGTAGCTCCAGAGCTATTCTTTTACATCTTGAAATGCACAATTAGGATAATAATGTATTCTTTTAATCTATGATATTTGGACATTCATAGCTAAATGAATAAGACTGAAACCAGAGAAATTTCTAAATCCCCATTACACTTTTACTTTTGCCCATTGTCAAAAACACCCCAAGCTGTCCAGTATACAACCCCAACATCATCTTCCTGACACCAACATATTTGAATTGAATACATCTTTCAAAATATAAAAGTTAATCGTAATAGTAATTATTTCAAATTACTTTAAGAGGACGGAGAGAAAATTAGCTCACCACAAAATTGTGTTTGGGAATCAGGAGTTCATGCACATGATTTAATATTGTTTAGTTGACGTATTCAACTGAACCAGTACTAAATTAAAATGACTCCACTCACCAACTTAATTAACATATATGAATATGGTAAATTAATTTTCTAGATGTGCATTCACCTCAAAATGCAATTACAATATTCAAACAAAAAAACAACTCAATTCCAATCGTAATGAATAACCTTATTGGAAGTTATCAAAAATAAACATAGGTACGTACTAACCTAGCCTTATTAAGCACATAAAACATTTCAATGCTTAATATATCTGTACAAAAAAGCTTGAACTATTTTTTTCTCCAGAAATTCCTCCCAGAAACGTACAAGTACCTTGAGGGATTTCCCAGAATTTTCTACGTCTCACTTTCCTCGTCATTAATATTATTCTCCCCTGATAACTCCTCTAAAGATTTTCCCTTTGGCTCTGGCACTAAGAAAGTCAAGAAGAACCCTAAAACATTAACCATAGCTAACACAAGCAATGAATTCTTCACACCAATACCTGCAGGATAACCTGCATCTGCCTTGGTCTTATCTTTATTCTGTGCCAAATACAAGAACCCAAATGCACCAACAATAGCCCCAAGCTTCCCTGACGCCGACGATATCCCGTGACAAGTAGATCGGAATCTCGCCGGAAAAATCTCCGCCGGCACGACAAATGTGGTAGCATTAGGCCCAAAGTTGGCAAAGAAGAAGGTAAGAGCATACATCACCACAAACCCTATTCTATTCTCCTTACGTGTCCAGTGATCATAAGGAATAGCTAGGGCAAACATGAACACAGTCATGAAGAAGAAACCCATCAATTGAATAGTGAATCTTCCCATTTTGTCAATCAAAGCAACAGTAAACCAATAACCTGGAACTGTACTGCATAAAGCAATAAGAGTCTGAGCCCTAGCAATCTTGAAAACTTCTTCAAGACAATTCATGGTTTTTGCTGAAGGAATCCAACCTACAGCACTAAAGATATCCTTTTGAAATAAATTTTGACTGTAAAACGCAATGTCAAGTAAGAACCATGTGCTTGCTGTCCCAAGAAGGTGTAATCCATGACGATTTAGGAATTCCCTTGAGAATAAGCCATACAATTGAGCTTGTTCATGTTTAGGGTTCTTAGGTTCCTCAATAATCTGTACCTTTAAAACCTTGGACATGTCTGCGGCGGCGCGTTCGGTGTTTTGAGCGACGAGGGCCGTGTAGCGAGCCGTTTCCGGCATCTTGGTCCGCCAGTAGTAAGTTATTGCGGCAGGGATGGCTCCTACCATTAGAATTATTCTCCAAACATAGTCTGCTTGTGGAATTGTTGAGCCAATTGGGTCAACTTCGTAAGGTGGTGCTTTAAACCTGGTGAATATCATGAAATAATATGATGATGAAGAAGTAGTTAGGAACATTCTTCTTGATGCGTTAAAGCACCGATGAGTTATGACTTTTGACAAAAACTATGTTTTCATGTTAATCTAAGTGGAAATGGCATTTATACACAAACATTATAATTCTCATCTTACTAAACATATAGACTACATAACTGATTTACAGCTAGATATTAATGAAACTAGTTTAGATATATAGTTGTGAGAAATGCGTGTTGGGTTGTCTAAAACACCCTCTTGAATCATTATCCATTGATGAAATCTCCATTTAATTTATACAATATTATCAATAATGATAGTCTTGCCAGAATTTATAGATTTGAGTGACAAAATGAGTTGAAGTTTAACATAGTTAGACCAAATTAAAGTAAACCCAAACAGTTTTTGCATTTAGAATTGGATTGGTAATAAACAAAATTTAAAATTTGAAGAGAACTACTTTTTAGTAAATACTATCTGGAGATATATGATTTATCAGAGTGAGTGGGTGACAAACATATGCATGGAAATCAAAATTGAAAAGGTTATATGCATATAATTTAACATTTTGAAAGAGTAGATGTTAAAATACATATGATTCAAACTTGCATTAGAGTGTCTCCAACTCAAATTAAAGAAAAAAATCATCTATAAAACTTTAAAGTTAAGATATATTCATTGTCAGCTTTCCAAAGTTAGCTACGGGTTAACTAGGCATATAATTCAGATTCTATGCGGAAGTTTTGTATTATTTGATTGAAAGTAGTTTTCAGTTTTTTATAAGAAAGAAAGCAATTAGTATTGAAGCTTGCTGTACTCACGTGTTCATGAAAATAGCAGATATAAGCATTGCGACTATTCCACCTCCCAAAATGCCAAACCCTTGCATGGCAAAAACTGCAGCAATGAAAGCCCCTCGAGTCTTCTTGTTTGAATATTCAGACATTATTGTAGCAGAAAGAGGATAATCCCCACCAATCCCAAACCCTAACCAAAACCGAAAAAAGCATAGCGTCGACATTACCGCCTTCGGATCATGTCCAAACGACAAGCCTGGAGCAACAAAATACAATACTCAATGGTTAAGGCACATCTCAAGGTTCAAAGAAAAAATTATTCTCCAACAATTTAGATAAAATTTTGGCAAGATATACTCCATCCAGTTTTTAATATATGAGATTCCATAAGATTTTTTGGGTTTTAAATTGCTGTGGAAGTTTCAAAATCCAACAACATTGCCATATTCTATTAAAAAACTCACGTTAACTATTAAAAAAGTTAACATTGACTTTTAATATTTTAATGGTAAAGGGTAAAATTGCTTTATTTTTCAATACTTTTTCTGATAAAATTGGACTAAAAAAATACTTTCAGAGCATAATTGGTCATGAGCCAAAACTTCGGAGGTAAAATAGATCCTTAACCTTAAATATTAGTGAAATTACTTATTTGTAAAGAATGTGTGTGTTGGTCCCAAAAGTAAATTTTTTCTTATTTGAGTTCGGCATTTCTTCTTTAATGGAAAACCCTTTATATATATGTGTGCAATAAACAGAGTTTAAGGCAAGAAAATAGAAATTTGGAAGACGAGTTGGAATCAATCAATGCAAACATCTTAATTAGGCCTTTTATATGGAATCGGAGCGAGTTATGGCACAAAGTATATTAGTAAGATTTTGTAAGTTTTGATGGTATTTTGCAATATAATTATTCTATACATACCTGAAGCAACAGAGCAAAACACCATCATCATGAGAGTCAAGCCATAGACTTTCTTTCGTCCTAATTTGTCTCCGAGCCATCCAAAGAATAACTGCCCGGAAAGTGTTCCACAGAAAGCGACGCCGTTTACTGCTGCTGAAACATTAGGCGGCAATGAGCCTGGCTTCGGTGAACCCTCAACATAGTAATATATCCGACCCAGAAGCTTTGTAACGAGTGATATGCAAAAGAGGTCATATGCATCGGTGAAGAATCCCATTCCGGCGATAATTATGGTGGTAAAGTGATACCATTGTGTTTTGGCAATGTCAAGTGCATTTAGCACTTTTAGGTTTTGTTCATTGGCCATATATATGATGAGGATCACAAGAGCCTGTTCATCACCAAAAGGAAAAGAAGCTAAAATAATTTGTTTTTGGTTTCAAAATATTTGATGTCTAAAACTGAGAACATGTAGAAAGGTGTGTGGATATCTTTGTAGAAAACCATTGTGTTGTCTCTCATAATTGATTACCAGAGGGATCCATACAGGGCCACATGCATTTTGTATCGTTACTTTAAACAATAATTCACGGGGTGATTGACATAACAAGAGAAAATTGTAACTTTATGTAATTTCAGAATCTATCACAATGTATGACCCAAGAAAAAAGAATATATATATATATATATAACAATGGGGGTTTTCTAAATTTCATTTAAAATTATGATTTATACAATCATTCCAAATTCAGATGACCTAATATAAAAAATTACGTTTATCAGCTTTCTCCCCAGTTAAAGCAGGAGATGAATTCCTCTAAAAATTGAAATAGCTCTCTCCTTCTCTTTGAATTTCAAGCACATTATTAATTAACGACATTAAACGATTAAATGAAAATACAAATAGATATTGAGCTTGTGATATAGAAACTGACCTGTGTGAGGCAAGTATAGAAGGTTTTGATTGTTTGGAGGGGGAAATGAGAATGTGTGAGAATGAAGGACTTCAAAAAGAAGACAAAGACGAAGAACATAAATATATACAAGACCTGGAAATATTCAACTGTTACATATAAATAAACCCTATTTTCTCGCCCAACATTGTTCAATATCTAGCTTCTACAACTCCGCTTCACCACAATAATTGATCAACTTTTTTTTTTTCAAAATTTAATTTAATTATCATGTTTGAAGGTATAGCTGAACTCTATAGAAAATGTGAAATTATATCATTATTGTTTATCATGAATATTTTTTCAGGAGAACCGACTATATTCTAATGCTTTTTAAGATGAAAGAATATCCCAACAAAAGCTGGTACTTGAATCCAATGTCATTGACCATTGACTATTAACCAATAATAATGAACGTTAGGGATGCACAAAGACCGGGACATGTTAAGCATATATTCGAAATTCCATCCTAAAATTTTTCGGGCTAACTTTTCTGGTCTGATGCTCGGCTCGGTCCTGTTTGGCCCAGGATCAAGATTGGGTAGGACATGTCCTGTTGGTCCTGAACCCTTTTAATCCTAATAAAACAAATGAAAATATTATGAAATAAATTAAAAAATAAAAGAAATTGGGAAAAAGAATTAATTAAATATTTTTACATGGTGTATTAAGTATATATTAAATATTATATGGTATTTTTAAATTAGGAAAAAGAAATTATTTTTGATAAATAATAATAATATCTCCATGCCGGGTAGAGCCTCTGGTCCTAATGCTTATACCCTTGTCTCGTCCCGCCCAACGGTCGGGTTTGGTTCCGTCCTATTTGTTATGGTTCCGGGCTAATATATCCCAGGATCAAGTTGACTTCGGGCTGGGCTGGATTCAGGCGGGCCACCAAATTTTTGTGCAGCCCTTGAATGCCATGGGAAATTGACTGCTTTTAGATATTGTATAAACTATGTCTATTTAATAGGGAGTAAGGGATGATGGTCCCGGATGTACGGACTGCCAAATTAGATAATTAAAAATTAAAATTTAGATAAACAGTAGAAAAAAATTACTAGTATTTTTTAAAAGCTGGATTTTTTTTTCCTTTAAGTTATTACGACTAAAATTTAACAATTAGAATTTATTTACACTACTTGAGAAAGTAGCTTTGGTAGCCATTAATAAAAGAAATGCTACCTATTATTTGCAAAATATCTTTTAATTTTTTTCAAAACTTAGTTGTATTTTTAAACATTTTATAAATATATATAGTGGTAGTATCTTGAATAAAGCAACACTTCGTGATAAGGGAATATATGTGTGTATATTTATATATTTAAAAAATAACAATAATATCATTGCTTTTTTATAAAGAATTGGTTACAATGCATTAAGTGTCTTAAATTAATTATGGGTACAATTAAGTAGTAATTAACATCCTTATATATGATAAAAAAAATAGCAATGGTCAATAACAGATCCTTAATTGGAGGTGTTCAATGATCGTACGGTAGTTATGCGGTTTTTAATTTTTTTTGTTTAGCTTTTTGGTCTCTTTGAAGATACGCATGTATTTTTTAAAAACTGTTTTTAATTTTTTTAATATTTTTAACAATAAACTAAACCCTAGCCCACCCCATATTCCCCCTCAATCCTGCCTCCACCCCTTCTTCCCCAAATTCGGCAACCACATTTAGATACTTCCTCTCAAAATATTTTAATTGTGTTGGTATCAAGGTTTAAAAAATCGGACCGGGTAAGGTAGTAGTTCAAGAACTAATGGTCAGATTAGGTGTTAACTCTGGTCAAACCTGTCTTAATTTAATAATATGATTTAATAAAAAATGTACTAATAAGTTATACATATTTTTAATTAAATTTAAAATGTGCTTATAAGAGTGACATATATACCTTGAGGGGTAGGAAAGTCATATCCCATGAAGAGACATGAACCAAAGTTTTAAAAGAATTGAGTCTATCGAGATATGTAAACATTGGGTACTGTATGAATTCTTGGTTAGGGTGTAAGTTGTAACTGACAACTGTGCAAGCATTTGTTTTATTTTAATTAGTTTAATATGAACCAAAAACCAACCTTAATGTTCTTAAAGGCAGTCTTCACAGTCTACCATCTTCTTCTCTCTGTATGGTGATTCAGTGGCCAAAACTTTTAAGACCGATAGTGTGTGTTGTCGTCACTAAAGTCACCATCTCCGAGTAGTGTATGTCCATCGTCTTCCTTTCTTCTTTGGCATTTGTTGTCTCCACCATCTCCTATCATATGTAGTTCCTGAAATCATCCTCACTCGCTATCAGGTTTATTTCCTCTACTTTTTCGCTCCGATTTTTCACCCATTGTCTTACTTTCATTCCAGATCTAGATTTTTTAAAGAGATATGAGCTTCATCTCCTCTTTACTTCTTCAACCTCCTTTTTCAACAGCCTCCCTCAATTTGGATTGTGCCTGAATATTTTTTTCTTTTAAAAACCTTAGGCCGGGTAACCCGTTCAACCCATTGGTTACCTGGGTCACATCCGAGTCATGCTGAATTTTTCGGTTCATCCCAGGCCGTTCTTGTATCCGGTTTAGATGGCGAACCAAACCAAGCATATGCCAGTTGACCGATTTCCAGTTTGAACCTGCCGGTCCAGTCTGGTCCGGTTTTTCTAACCATGGTTGGTATTGTTACTGGTTTTCTATAAATTTAGTGTTGTACTGATGATAGGATAAATCTATATTTAAAAATTATTGTAAAGTTAATTTTTTAAGTAAAATTAAATATAAAATATTTAATAAACACACCACAAATATTAGTAGCATTCAGTGAGTTACAAATGCTGCATGAGGTAAAATAAAAAAAATATTAAGGTTACATTTCTGCATTTGAAATGCAACCTAAGATACTAATTTTTTTTTAAAAAATGACCCACAAGGCAAGGCCCCAACCACTCTAGTTTTTATACTTACAAAGTTAAAAATATACAGTATATTTTTTTTACAAATAATTTTTTAGGGCGCCCCGTCATATTAAAATATCCACATCAAACATTACGTGTTCGCTTGTGTTGGAGAGACTAGAAATGACATGATAAACTGGATTTATCTAAGAATCTCTCATCTGGTATGACAACTAGTAGCATTTTCTAACATTATTATTTTTTTTGATAAACTGGATTTATCTAAGAATCTCTCATCTGGTATGACAACTAGTAGCATTTTCTAACATTATTTTTTTTTTAAAAAAAATAATACTTGTATTGTTGGAACACGAGCACCCGAACACTCAAACACTTGAAACGGGTAGCTGAACAATAACATGAAAAGAGAGTAATATCTAAGAATCAAATGATTCTCAAAGTTCATGTCACTATCTAGACTACTAGAGTCTAAAAGAGATTTACACAGCAAATCACCAGAAAGAAAGCAGGGAGAGAGATAAGCTGGAGAGAAACTTTGGCTAGGGTGAGAAAACCATCTGAGGGGTACCTCCTATTTATAATATTCAGGGAAAACACTAGAAAGGAAAAATACCACCGCATATTACCTCTCATAAATGTTGTCAATCAATCATTATGGCAGATTCTCCCATTTCCCTAAAAGAAAATGATTTGACTTCAATCAGCAATAAATACTAATGAGTTGACTGTTAATTTCTCTCAGATCGCTTATCATCTATCGGATCCTTTTCCAAACGATCCAGCCCATTAAGGGTGGAACGGACACATAGTATAACATCTCCCACTCATACTTGATGGCTGTCCCATCATATGATTTACATTTTTTATGATTCATACTTGGTGTTTGCAAATTAGAAATCCTTTGAATGGGATAAGAATGTAGGGGAACTTAGCGCACGTAGATTTCTCGATCGTTACCTCAGATTCCCTAGGCTAACTCACACCCTTGTGGCATTTTTATTCCCTCACGAGTCAATACTACTATTGTTAACTTAGATTGCCTTCATTTACACTTGGTATCCATAGTTACTAGCTCTTCTAGTAAAGGACATGTCATGGAAACCCAGTGTTACAATGTGTTGACAAGTTAAAGTCATTCCTATCTGATTGAACATCAGTACTGTTTGATTTGGTCTCTTTCCTAGCTATCACTCATTAAATTGGATCTCTCATGACTATAGAGTTTCAGCTAGAGTAGTTGTCACCAAAACAAATATTCCTGATGTTGTCTAAGTCTTAAGGGTATCGGTAGAAAGGATATTATCCTTCTCTAAACTCACACCGTAATGGATCGAGGATTTTCCATCTACTTCCCTGGTTGTGGTTTATTAAGCACGTGCAATACGTATTATATGTTATGGTGATTGGTCGACTATCGTATGGTGATTTCATATTATTTATCACCATACAGGCATAAGTCCTTGAATGGACTTGGAAATTCTCACGCTCTCCTTAGGGAGAATTTTATCCCTGGCTACAAACCCAGTGGAATACTTGCACATCCCTTAGTGTGATTAATCTAAATTACATCCCAGATTTACTAGGTTGACTTATATGCAAGAATTAACCATCTCATGATGATTACTTGTACATCTTAACTTCACATGCCCCAAGCGTACATGAAAGACGGTTATTCGTGTGAGTGAACCAACTCGGTATGTATGACATATTAATTATTGTATACCTCCCACATGCATGTATGTACTCAATAATGCTAGGATTGCATTTCTTTTATTTTTAAAATAAAAGGTGTTCAAGACCTTGCATTCTACATAAGCCTAAGATTTTTACTTACTCAATGAATATCCAGTTATAGGCTTTATATGGGGACCTGCCAACATTTTGTCAACAGAAAAGTCAATTAAACTATTGTTTTATTCTCAAAGAAAAAACATAACTCACAAATACATATATGATTTGTTTTTTGTGAGACTTAGGATCTATATCATAGAGCAGTCACTTGTTATTTGACCCATTTCTCCATTATTTATTCCTAGTTACTCAAAGGAATACCTTCAGTCTATGGCTTCTTAATTGGTGGTAGAACACACCATGTGTTTTGATTCCATGGATGTCATAGACATATTTAAGTGTAACAATATAATTTACAATATCTTACTAATGATCCTTTTCACAACTCCCAATATTTGGCATCTGGGTTGGACCTAATTAGTTCCCAAATCTGACCAACTTTACATGGTCTTTGTGCATAACAAATGTTGCACATTATGTTACCAACCATATTCTTATTATGGGACTTTATCCATCTTGGATTCCTCATATGACACATAACATCACTTGTGATGTTAACTTTGAAGGGGCATTTATGGGTTTACAGTTTATGGAGTTGAGATGCTCAAATATTAACTTACATGTCCTTGCTGACAAAGACAGTATTTTCCTCATGCAATCTCTATTTATCTTAACTTTTAAGATACATATTGTTTTACCTATGATGTTAGAATTCAATGATCACTTTAACCATCAATTCCTTTAACTCCCTTGAGACTCGTTTTGACTAACACTATGTCATTGATATAATGGGATGATATCACAAAGTATCATCTCAAGACCGTTTGGCATTCATGTAGTGGTCTTCAAACATTTTAAAGTTAGTGTGAGATTATCATTTTGTGAAACCTCATATACTACTGCCCAAATGATTATTTCTACAAAGCTCTTAAGTCGCTTCATGTAGATTTAATAATGTAATTTCTAGTTTTGGAAGTTGGTCTTTGCACCCTCTTGATCAAAATTATGTCGTCTAGAGTTAAGTTGTACAACAATTGAGAAGGTGTTTTGCTTACCAACTCATTTTCGTTGTACATTCCCTTCAGCTAGTAAGTATCATAGGTTTTGTAACGTCCTTACGAAAATTACTTATAACTTAATAGTTCTGAAACTATTTTTGAGAAATTCCTTTATGAGAAGCAACTGTGATAATTTAAAAACAACTTATTGTTCATATGCAATAACTCATTGTACCCGAAGTCATAGTACTTAGAAACCTAATATCACAGACTCATGTCTCTTTATTAATTTATAAATAATAAATAAGAAATAAATAATAATAAATGCATGAAATGTCCTAATCGTGGCAATATACAGAAAACAACAACTAAGAGAAGTATGCCTAGTTAGCGTAATCTCAATCCTCTATAGCCTTCCCTGACGTCCCTTCTCTATATCTTTCACCTAAAAAATGGTAATGTAGCGGGATGAGACCACTGCCTCAGTAACCGGCTATCCTACCCACCGTACACACCAGCACATGCTTGCGAGGTGTCAGGTGGGACATTTATAAAACATGTATATATAGAATCATACACATAAATATTTATCAATAAGCCAAAAGTAACATTCATGTTCACATCTAATCCAAGATCATAAAACTTAGGGGAAAACAGGATCATAGTACCTAATGTTAATCATACTCATAGTACCAATAACCTCCCAATCGTTAATCTCCCTTGTATCCTCCTTATTCCCGCTGACTGAACTCATGGGCTAAGTTAATTACCCATGTCACTGGTTACTCCAAAAGCTCACCGATTATGAGGAGTGGATGGTCAAATCCACAGATCACACAACCGGACCATGGGTTCCCCCTCATAGAACAAGTGAGGTGTCACAGCCCCTCACAGAACAAGTGGGGCGATCCCTCAAAGAACAAGTGGGACAGTCCCTCATAGAACAGGTGGGACATAGTAACCTCTCATAGAACAAGTGGGGCGCCGTACCCTAGTAGAATATGTGGGTTACGACTGGGCCAGCCAAAGAGCTCCGAATGGTGGCCTCAGCACGTGGTAAAATATCCCTCTCCCTCAACTACATTTCCTTATTACCTCTAATATTGTCATAGAATGCATATTTCACAATTATAACTCACAAACCATAGAACAATATTTATGAACACAATCATTCAAGCTCAAATCTTTAATTATCATATAATATAGTCATAAAAATTTTATAACGTTTAACGATTCATAACAATCAATTAACATACTAAAATAATATCATAATAACCATTAAATAAAACATTAAAACATATTTCTTTTACAAATAATGTCCCACAAGACGGTTTTTTCGTAAAAGCAATTCATAAATAACTTATAATACAAAAGGATAGCAATTTCATATATAAATATAATTTTCAAAAACTCACAAACACATACTGATATGCACGATATATAAGAAAATCAGTTACCTGATTTACCGCTCAGGATTTCATCTTCAGTATGAATTCGATTCGGACTTATTAACTCAAACTATATAACACATATCAATAATCTAACCGTTGAAAACGACGTGATGGATGTTTAGAACATGGTGACCAAATTGTATTTCGATCCAACGGTTAACGAATGCGCAATAGCTATTTTAGTGAGACTGCCTCATAATTGGGCGAAAATATCTTAATATGTTTAATTTCAACCTATCACCTCCTATATATAAGCTCTTAGAGTTTGCTCCCCCTCTCATTTAATCAATGTGGGACTTCTCATTATTCTTATTTTATTAAATATTTATTTGTGTATATGTGGGATATATCTTGAATAATCTAATTTAATATCTACAACTTGATTTATCCTTATCTTTCTCTTTTAAAACAATTAATATAAATAAATATCTAAGGATGTTATTTCTTAATATCCTTAAGATTTGATATTTTTATCCTTTTCGAATATTTCACTTGGTCTTACAACTCTCTCCTTGATATATTATTTTAGATATATTTTTCCTACTTAGATAGTATTTCCTAAATTTTATTTAGGGTAAGATGTTCATTCATAAATATCACTTTAAGTCTTATGAACAAAAATTAGGATGTTACAAGTTTGATCTACCTCCTTTTGTATTTAAGAACACACTTGTTCTCAATCACCTTTTGGCTAAGTGGAAAATCTATTAGCTATACACTTGGCCAGTCTTTAAAGGAATCAATATCCTCTGGTATGGCCTTTTGCCATTTTTCTTAGCACGTAAGTTTGGTCAGTGTCTCTCAAACACTTTAAGACTATATAGACTAACAAAGAGATCACTTGTTCGAATATGTATGGGTGAGGCCTTGTTTCTAAAAATGGCGCAACCCTCCCACTCGGATTAGTGAACTAAGGAATACTTACTTATTCCTTGTTATTGGAAATCTCATAAAGAGATTTGGTGTAAACGATGTCTCTTTTTCTGCTAGAAACTTTAGCTTCTATGAGCATTATATCTCTTGAATTTGTATTATTCACTTAAACGTCATCATTTTCACTAATGAAGATGCATCTCTTTTAATTTTCAGGTTGTGTCATAAAGACATACCTATTGAATTATGGCTCTAATCTTCCAAACTCATAGGAAGAATCATGGATGTAAGTTGTCGACAGTTTATGGTCTTAAGACGCTTAACCCTAGTTTAAGGCTCATCCATAACATGAAAGGCATATATGTGACTGACATGGAGTGCGTTTGATTTAGTATGAGAACAATAGCTAAGTTTACCTTCCAACCTAGGGAGATGGTACTTTGATTTATGTCTTCATTTACTTAACCATGGTAAGAAGAGTTCTATCTCTTCTTTTTGAAACCCCCGTTTAAAGTGTCAAGGATTGTTAGATAACCAACAATTGCTTTCTTATTCATAGCATATTTAATTGTTCATTTGGGTAATGTCCACCATATTTAGTTAACTATACTTTGTGTTTTTCCCTCCCACTCAATGATTTAAAATCTTCATAGAGTACCGGTTGTAGAAAATATTTTACGTACTCTCCTCACAAAAGGATTTCCTTGTTTATCTTACCAATTAGACTAGTTTTTCTTAACTTGTCTCCTAGTAAATTCTATTTTGCTAGTCTGACATTTTCTCTTGATCAGTACTTGTGCGTGACGAGAAATGGATTGACATTTCCAAAAGAAAAAAGAACATCAAATCTATCACAAGATTTGAAAATCTCAATTCCATTGTTTAACTCACTACTACAAATAAATATGATCTATATCCCCATTTCACGATGTTTTTCAAATATTAGACTTAGAAAAAAAGCGGTGACAAAATTGTAAATATGTCAAAAGTTTCAATGTCTCTTTTATAATTATGAGACATGGATTCTATCAAAAAAGGGCGGTAAATGCTTAAAAGCGAAAAAAGGCGGGAAGCAGTTCCATGTCTCATAAATTTTATGAGACGTGGATTAATAATTTTCCATATCAATTGCGCTTGAGGAATATCTTTTCAGAAATACAAAAAGTCTTTCAAAACCAAATGGGGTTTCGGAGTCAATTATGCTTGAGGAAGGAGTTCGGACCTCACATCACCGGTTTCTACAATCGGTTACCATAAGTTTATTATTTACAAATAATATGGCCTAAATTTTATTTTAATTATCTTTAAATAATGAAAAGAAATAATACAAGAAAACATTTTTTATTCGCAAAGTTGAACTTGATCTAAGATGAAACCCTAGAGCCTACGTACTATTTAGAGGAATCAAAGGCCACATAGTTCAAGTAGAATTAGTTGTAACAAGACAATAAAAAAGTGCGATGAGTGGAGTAAGTGAAACAAGTGGAGAACGTTCGATGAAGGTCTCGTCGGAGGAAGCTAATGCCCTTGACCAGAGTAGAAAGGAGGTTAGGAAGGGTGATAGAGTGTTTTCGAATGCCCATTCATGATTTGCCTATAAGGATTGGATGCAAGAGAAAGGAGATGTGACTGCTGTGAAAGAAGGAGCAAGTAGGTCAAAGGAGAAAGGAGAAGGGGAGAAGGAAAATCTTTCTAGAAAATCCTATAAGAACGTGTTCTCTCGTGAAAAGGAGTCTGTGAGCAATGAGGAGAAGGATGCTATGGAAGAGGACTGGTGGAGTGATGAACGATGGAGGAAGCGTATCCAAGTGGTTCACACGACCCGTGGACCTAATGTTCTCATTCTTGTGGAAGAGAAAAAGCACCTGAATTGGAAGTGGTCGAGATCCCTGCTGGTGAAATAGTTGGGGAAAGTGGTGTTGAGGAGTACTTATTAGCTAAGTTGCAGAAGATATGGGATATGCATGGTGAACAATTGGATCTTATTGCTATGGGCTCTGGCTTTTTTTGGTTAAATCTAAGAGAATGGATTATTATGATTTTGCCCTAGCCTGGGGTCCGTGGATGATCATGGATCAATATCTATTGGTGCAACCATTGAAGGAGAACTTTGATCTGGAGAGCATGAAGATTAGTAGTATTTTTGTATGGGTCTAAATCTTTAGTCTTACTATGGACCATTATGACAAGGGCATTCTTTATATGCTAGGGAGCTAGATTGGACGCGTGCTTAAAGTTGATGTGCCTACCTTGAAACATAATAAGGGACAATTTGCACGTATTTGCATTGAACTAGATTTAACTAAACAGTTGCTTCCATTGCTATTAATTAGTAAATGGCAAGGAAAAGAGAGTAGAGTACGAAGGCATTCATATTACACTACTACAAAAATGGACTATTGCGGCACACATATCCCGGCGCTTACTAGCCATAAGCGCCTGGATAGCCTATTCCGGCGCTTATAAATAATAAGCGCCGGGATAGGCACAACCTAAACCGGAGCTTAACATGAATAAGCACTGGGATAGGCACCATGGTTTTTATTTTCTTGTTCATTTTAATATATTGACTAATCCCAGTGCTTATGCATGTAAAGCGCCGGTTTAGCGTTTGTTCCAGATTTTTTTAAATTTATTTTCCTTTTTTTTATTGACTTCCAATTTTTTTAAATTGTTTACCCATTTATTAAATAGGATTTTTTTTATTTTGATGACCCTATCCCGGCGCTTATGTTCTAACAAGCGCCAAGATAGGCCTCAGTATTTTTTTTAAATTTATTTTCCCTTTTTTATTGACTTCCAATTTTTTTAAAATTATTTTTGCAATTTAATAAATATCAATTTTTTATTTCTTGGAGCCTATCCCAGCTCTTATCCAAAATTTTTTAAAATTTATTTTCCCTTTTTTATTGACTTCCAATTTTTTTAAATTGTTTTTTCATTTAATAAAAATGATTTTTTTAATTTTGGAGACTTTGACTCTGCGCTTATTTTCTAGTAAGCGCCGGGGTAGGCCTCTGGATTTTTTAAAATTTATTTTTCCTTTTGTATTGACTTCCAATTTCTTTTAAATTGTTTTTCAGATTTAACAAATATGATTTTTTAAATTTTTGTGACCTTATCCCAGCAATTATTTTGTAATAAGCGCCGGGATTGGCCTCAGGATTTTTTTATATTTTTTCCCTTTTTAGACTTCCAATTTTTTTAACTTGTTTTTCCAATTTAATAAAAATTAATTTTTTAATTTTGGAGGCCTTGTCCCGGCGCTTATTTTCTATTAAGTCCCGGAATAGAGGATTTTTAGATTTATTAAAAAAAATTTAATTAATCCATTTTTTAAAATTTATTACATTTTTATTTTTAAATGCCTATCCCAGCGCTTATAGGAGGTGAGTGCCGGGATAGGCTGGCGCCAATTTCATTAAATTTTTCATTTTTTCCTCTATTTGCCCTAGCTATTTCCCTGAGCTTCGAGTCCGCAGCCCCAAAAACTTCAGAGCCATTTGAACCCAAATCTCCTCATTCTCAAGCACCACCCATTTGAACCCCATCCGAACTCAAATCCTCCTCCACTGCCGCGTTAAGGTTCTCGTTCTGTCCCCATTTCAAGCACCACCTATTTGAACCTCATTTGAACTCCCCTTAGTCCTCCGTTCCCTTCTCCTTCTCAAGCTTGAGGCCATTTCATAAGCAAAATACACAGTTTGGCTTAACCACATTTTTTCTCAACTTGATTCTCTTCATTCATCTCTCTCCCTCGAATTTTCTCTTGGCCTTCAGAGCTTCAGGGAAACGCCAGAGCTCCATGATGACGGTGTCTACGATGGGGTTTAAGGTATTTTGAAAGTTTAAACCAATTCAAACAAATATTACGTCTAGTTCAAAATTTTTCTTAAAGGAATCAAGCTTGCTTGTGAGTTAATGGCTCTGATTTGGGAAGTTTCTGTGAGACGTTACTCTTCACCGAAGAAAAACGTGAGGTTTTGGAAGATGAATTTCCTTGCTCTATTTTGGGGATTTTTATTCAATTTGGATTATGTGTGATTTCTGAGACTACGACCTCAAATGCTATAAAAATGTATTGAAGTTTAATAAGGACAGATTTGTAGGAGTTTTAATTTCAAATTTTTGGTTGTCTGAGAATTTTAACTAATGTTCTAAGTTCCGAGAATTTGAAAGTTTTTATGCTAGGTTGTGTTCTGATTGGGTTAAATAGAAGTAGTTAGTTAAAATAATGAAATAAGAAACTAAAAATACTAGAGTTGGATACTGAAGTTGTATAAATATAAATGATTATAATGAGAATGACTTTCTGGCAAATTTTGTTGGTAATTAAGAAACTAGAAGAGGGGAATATGATTGAAGTTGAATTATGTGACTTTGTGTTCAATTTCTGCCATAAATTTGGAGCTTAGAACTTAATCTCTCTTGTTATGCTTTTGTATGGAATTTAGTTTTTTTACAATCTGGATTCTTTGGGTTATGAGCTGGAAGTTCATTGCAAGAGTTTATAGCGAAGAAATGGAACATAATATGAGGTTTGAGAAGTTGTGATGTGTTGGTTGGTCTCAAAGTTTCTGTGTTTTTAAAACTTAGTAAACTATGGAACTTAGGATAGTTATTTTGAGGATGAATTATGGATGTTAGATGTCAGCGTCTTGAATCAGTTTAGGAATTTAGATTATTGATGAAATCATACTACTTCATTCATTTGACAAAGAAGGCTTAATGGATTTAATGTAGCTTTGGGATTGACAAATAATGATGATGACTGGTTTAGGATGTTTGAAGTGGAAATCAATTGAATATGTCTAAATGTGTGCTTGTAATTTTTCTGCATTTCAGCTTTAATTCTATTCATCGCGAGCCTTCAAGAGAGTTAGGGGATTTCTTTTCTTTGAAATAGCAGCTTGTATAGAAATCAATTGGGTTAACTATGAAACCTCAAACAACTTTAAGGATGTACTTACAATGTAATTGCTTGTATGAGTATTTTTATGGGCAAATAGCCTTCAAAGGAGTTAGGGGACTAATTACTTGATTTTTTTTATAGGAGCCTATAGTTGCCTCATAGTTTGTTGGCAAAAATGGGGGACTAAAAGTGAGATACTTTTGTGCAGTTTGAGAGCTTTTATTAATCGACTTTGTCACATAGAAGGTATGCTCTTAATTTTCCTTTCTCCATTAAATTATGAATAATCTGATTGTGGTTTCATTAGAGTCTCATGACTAATTTTGATGTGGTAGTAATTGTGCAATATTTGATATGATCCATGAATCGTAGTAATTGTGTATTTGTGCCCATTAATGCTATATGTATATATGCTTTGTGAATTCTGTTGTTGAATACTGGAAAATTACTGAGTTGATGATTGGTATTTTGTGGGCTATCCATTTCTATGTTAAAAGAGAGGGCCTTGAGCCTGGGAATGTTCATTTTGTAACCATTATACTGCTGAATTTTTGTTAAAAAATAAGGTAACATCGTAAGGTGGCTACCTAATGAGTAAGTCATATAGATCGATCTTACCGCCACTTTCCTTTAGTAGGTTACAATGTTGGATCTGAAATGGATGTCTTGTGATCAGCATTCAAAGGAATATATAGATGGAGTAAAAGAGTTCATTGAATTTGCTGCTGAGCATGCAGAGAATGCTAACAGAATTGTATGCCCTTGATGTCGTGTTTGTATGGAAAGCGTCTTTGTCCTCTGGACTTGTTGGGTCATTTAATTTGTCATAGAATCAATCCATTTTATACACAATGGACAAAGCACGGTGAGACATATGAAGATGAATGCAAAGACCGGGTACCTGATGTTAGTAGCGCTTCAAATGTACTTGAAATAGACATGTGTGATGAGAGCGATGATCTTAAAGAAATGTTGAACGTGGTAGGTGAGGAGAATCTTAAAATGTTTGAGACACTGAAGAGCGATGTAGAGACGCCCCTGTATGTAGGATGCAGCAAATACACACGATTGAGTGTGGTGCTTAAATTGTATAACCTGAAGGGCGATACGGTTGGAGTGATGCAAGTTTCATCTCGCTGCTGTCTGCTCTGCAAGATATACTCCCAAAAGCGAATGTACTCCCTTCGAAAACATATGAGGCAAAGCAAATTCTTTGGTTGACCGGTATGAAATATGAGAAAAAAACATGCATATCCCAACAACTGTATTTTATTCCGGAACCAGTATGCGTCTTTGGAGAAGTGTCCTAAATGCAGTACATCTTGGTACGGAAAGAAAGGTAAGAGTCCTTCTAAAGTGTTGTGGTACTTTTCAATCATTCCAAGATTCAAGCGCATGTACAATAATGCGAATGTTGCAAGACTTTTGACATGGCACACTGATGAGAGGATTAAAGACATCAAGCTTAGGCACCCCGCAGATGCCCCCCAATGGAAAAAAATTGATTACGAGTACCTTGAGTTCAATGAAGAACCAAGAAACTTACGGCTTGCATTGACAACCAATGGAATCAATCCGCATGGAGTTCGAATTTGTACTCATAGCACATGGCCAGTGATTCTGATGATATACAACCTCCCCCAAATTTGATCATGAAACACAAATTTATGATGCTTTCCATGCTTATTTCTTGGCCTAGATAGCCCGGCAACGATATACACGTGTACTTGGATCCTTTGATTGAAGACCTGAAGCATATGTGGGATTCAGGTGAGACGGTTTTTTATGGCTTTAAGGAAGAAAGTTTTAAATTGAGAGCCATGTTGTTTGGCACAATAAATGATTTCCCTGCATAACTCGCCGTTGCCTGATAATGCACTGAGGGTCATGATTGAATACTCCTGCAACAATGGGGCACCGTTGCCGTTCCCTACTGATGAGATGACTAGGGTCAGAGATGCTGTTGGTGCATTCGTTGCTTGGCCCATTGGTTTGATTGAGCCAACACCACAGGTGATTATTTACTAATAACATTTACACTAGCATTCATTGTGTTGAAAGAATGCTCTTTTATTTACATGTTTTTTCAGGGTACACAATTGATTGCACCTAATTATTTTATATTTTGACCCACTAATTATAGTAAATTAGCACTTGTCCTAGGCTAATACATGGCAATTCAGGCACTTTTACACTTAGAATTCCAATACATTGAGTTAATTGCATTTTAGTGCTTAAATGAGAATTTTAAGGTTTAAAATCATGTATTTCTTATTTTTGGACTTGGGATATTACAATTTGTGGTTGAATTTGTCATTGTAGGAAGTCTTGGTAAAGATGGGCCCGAATTCCAGAAATTACAATTTAGTGCTCGAATTTCAGAAATCACACCTAGGTCCCGCTGCACTGCATATCTCAATTGGGCAAGGACAAGTTAGGCAATTTGGGAGATTAAAGGAGGTCAAAGATGGGATAAAAATTGTTGGGTTCATTTCTATATTTTTTTAAATAGAGATTAAATGAGTAAGGGTCCCGTTTGGAAGCTTATTTGGATATCCAGCAAAAACCCTTAGATTTTGGGTTTAATTTCCTTGAACCAAACAGGCCTTAAGCCCTTTCAGCCCTAAAATACATCCAGAGAGCACGAAAATACTGGACGCTCATCACCATTACAGCACACCAAAGTCCTCCATCGCACAAACCATCACCATCTTCACCATCCTCCTTCACCACCATCGCCGGCCTCCATCTCCACCGTCTCCACCTCCATCTTCCCCACCTAGGTCGGCGGTCTCCACCTCTCTCCCAGTCCATTATCATCCACCTCCTTCATCTCCATTTTCAATCACACCTCTCGGCCTTCATTTCCTCTCTTGAAGCTCACACACTTCACGCCATTTCCAAGAGCAAGCACACCTCACCATCCTTTTCACTCTCATCCAGCTCCTTCTCTCCATTACCCGTTCCTCTTTCTACTCACACACCACCCATTCATCACCTTCACCATTCTCATTTTCCATCGTCTCATTCATTTCTCATGGAGCAAGAAGGTCAATTCATTAATTGTGGGTTCAAGAGGATGATTGGCTAAAGTAATTGGGGTTTCTTGATGGCAACAATGCAATTAGAGCTTCAATGCTTACTTAGGGGAGTTCTCTAGCTTCTTTTGTTTCTAGATTATGTAATTGATTTAGATTCTTAATTGTTTCTGCTTAATATGTAATTTTGGAACAAGAGATGCTATGTTTTCTATTCCTATGGGTAGATTTCTTTTGGGTTATGCATGTAATTAAGTTATTGCTTTTATGTGCATAAACCTTAGTGTTAATCACTTGGCATAATGCAATTTGATGTAGTAGCATTGATTATCTACTTTGGATTGCTAGATTGGATTAATGCATTTGCTTCTTGCATTTAGCATTAGACACTAGGTCCATTCTTGAGGGGTCAAATTATACCTTCAAGAGGAGACTCATTGTGTGTTGTCAAGGGTTTTCACTACCAAGCGATTTTCTAACGATTGCCTAGTTGACTAATTGTGCAAGCGAGGCGCCGAAACAATTAGTAACTAGGTCAATTGGACTTAGGCGATTGCCTTTGGTTTTTAACATTCGGTCTTGGATTTTGAACTTCCAATTCATTTGAGAAGCTATGAAGATTGCAAAGTTTTCACCAAGAACCCATTCCATTAAAGAGTTTTTCAAACCAATTTTACTTGCTTACCTAAATCCAAAAGGCCAAAAACAAGTCAATTTACATTTCTTAACTCAAAACTATCAAAAACATCATTTCAATGACTAAAACCCCCAGTTTAATTGCTTTTCATTGCTTTAGGTTAGTCTAGGCATCAAAATAAGTTGACTCCTTTGAGAGACGACCCGAGGTTGAGCCACTTTGCTCAAGCCTTGGTTTTACAAATTTTCTTGCATTGACCACGTTGCCGTTCCCTACTGATGAGATGACTAGGGTCAAAGATGCTGTTGGTGCATTCGTTGCTTGGCCCATTGGTTTGATTGAGCCAACACCACAGGTGATTATTTACTAATAACATTTACACTAGCATTCATTGTGTTGAAAGAATGCTCTTTTATTTACATGTTTTTTCAGGGTACACAATCAACTGGAAAGAAAGCACAAGTGGCTAATGTTTAAGGTACCAGTGGTTCAGCTGCTCAATTGATGAAGAAAAAGATTTCATGTACTGATCCATTGTCATAAGTGATTATTTACTAATCAATTTAAACTAGCATTCTTTTTATTAGAATACAATTTTAGACTTTCTATTTACATGATCAGTATAAGTGCCTGCAGCCACCGTATCTCCCGATGCTAATGGCACGATTCCATTCCACAGGCATATATTTGGCGAGTCAAATATGATTGAGCTTCTTTCTAGGAATCAATTCATGGAGGTACTTGATGAAGGATGGCTCAGTGCTACGGTTATCAATTTATGGATCAGGTATATATGCGTTTTCATTGTGGTTTTGTTCAATGTCATAAGTTTTACACTAATTGGGAGTTAGTATGGTTTCTATAAAGGCACCTGTATGAAGATGTCGTGATCGCCGAGGAGCATGTCTCATTCGAATTCATAAACCCTTATGCCATAGCAAATATTTCGGGCGCGAGACAGGACGAGCAGTCCAAAGCAATTAAAAAACGGTTTTCTTTAAAGGCAACAGGCAGGAGTTTATTCTTAGCTCCAATTAATACAGGGTAAGTCTATGCACATTATAGGTTTCATTATATTCTTAGTTCCAAGCATCATAGATACTGACATAACGTTCTAAAACATTTTAGGGCACATTGGCTTTTGCTTGTCATCTATCCGACAGCACAACCGAAACCCTTAATTTACTATTTGGATCTCGGGCGAGGTGCTGAACCAGACAATCGCCCAGCTTTGATGCGCCTCGTCAATAGGTACGTGAATGTCAACATTTTTTGAATGCATTGTATTATTTGTCATTTTATGTCCCTAACTAATAAACTTAATTTAATTTGTTTCGTTTCCAACGCATTGACCAGATTTCGATCCTCAATTAACTTGAGTTATTCCAAAGCCCTTGACTAGAAAGATGCTTATCGGTGGAGCATAGTCCAGGTTTTACAAGTTATTCAATTTTTTAAACAATCTAGTTAAACCATAACGTAAATGTATTGAAAAATATTATATATGTCTGTATGTATATATAACATTTTTAGACTAACTAATCCTGTATGATCTGATTTAATCTAATATGGTCAGATTTGGAAACAATAATACTTAAAATTCCTCCTCTCAACAACCTCAAATTTACTTAAAAATATTCGTAATAAATATGGTTTTTTCCATTTAAATATTAAACATTTTGAATTAGATTATATATATATTTTTACTTTAGACCGGTCTAACCCCAAGTCAACCCAATCCAACCATTGACCCTTATATTACTCTGTCTTGAGCAGTTTAATGTCCAATCCTGTTTTTTAACCTTATATAACTAACATGATTTTGAGATACGAAATTCCATTTTCTCATCTATCAACTCAGTCAATTGTGACCTTATCAAATATATCAGTATCCAGCCAATTAAATTAGTTAGAATCATTTACAAGCATACAAGTCTATTAGATATTGGGGTCCAACAGGACCATGTTTATCTTTTTAGGTCAATCAAAGCAATCACAAGTTTCTCCATGAAAGTAACAAGTCACAGCTTGACAACTAGTAATAAGAGCTTCACACCCTCCTCTTAGAACATCACACCGTTTTCACACTTTCCTAATTAAGAGATATAGTCTCTGATCCAGCTCAAACTTGTTGCAATGAGAAGGGTCACCCACCAGCATCATTAGAAGCCCACCAAACGATATATTTATCTCCCTGCAACCCAATTGGGAAAACAAAGATAATTTCGATTGCCCGAGATACTTTATAATCACCTTTAAATAATTAAATGAGCATATTTATCGTTTATTTTTTTGGGTGAAAAAAATGATTGTATTCATCTTTAACCATATGAGACTCTTCATACAACATATGCAATGTGAAAATGAAACAATCCTAATGCACGATCAGCCAACACTTATAAAGAGATTTTTTTTTTTTTTGTGCATTGAAAAATGGAAATTGTACATTTTCGAGAGGAAAACAAAAGAATAATGAATCTAGAATTATATCTATATATTTATACCTATAAAATCTTATGGGAGGCAATACCACAGCTAAGAACAGCACTAAGGCCTACTATTTCATTATTGAACTGCAAATATAATCTTAAAATCCCAGAACGAAAGGGGGCACTTTCAAGTTGTTTTAAAATATTAAAAGAGAAAGGATTCAATATGAAAAGAAAAATGAACTGAGCCTGATGGAGACCAAAATGGCACCACTCCTAAGCCATTTGACTTCTTATAGATTTAATAAATATATTGTTATAAAAATATATATCATACCTGCAATTTGGTTGAAGGGACTGAGAAGCCTAATTTTCCCAGTATCAAGCCTCTAAATTGCTAAATTCAATTTTTTTTTGTTTTAAATCCTCACACCAAGAACTGACAGTAAAAATCAATACAGAAATTAAGACCACATACGCTTTGTCACGTCCTGAACCTTCTGAGATTCTATAAAGCTTCCCATACATAACATATTCAAACTTGTCAGCTAGCGATTCTCGATTGCCCTGAAAAGTGGTAGAAAACTGTCAGGCTAATTCAGTATCAGAGATTTGCATTGAGACCGATAAAGATATCAACAACTTGCAAAAGGAGAAAATGATAAACAAAAAGATGTTAAACACAGGTAAAATCACATGATCTTTCACTCAAACAATTCATTTAATGTAGTAATTCTTGATCCCATGAGAAACATAATTTAAAATCAAATAATCTTCTGAATCCTCATATCAGATGTCATCAGTTTATCATTCGAGCCATGGTTTGAGAAATATTGACTATGTTTTGTAGGCTTCATATTAAATATCTGAACCTCCTTAATGAAACAGATGCAGGCCATCTTCTGAACCTATTGACTATGTTTTGTAGGCCGCATATTAAATATCTGAACCTCCTTAATGAAACAGATGCAGGCCATCTTCTGAACCTATTGACTATGTTTTGTAGGCCGCATATTAAATATCTGAACCTCCTTAATGAAACAGATGCAGGCCATCTTCTGAACCTATTGATTATGTTTTGTAGGCTGCATATTAAATATCTGAACCTCCTTAATGAAACAGATGCAGGCCATCTTCTGAACCCTCGCATCAGCAAACTCAACGTTAACTTGACCTAAAACAAAAGTGACTTTAAGCTACTTCACGTTTGATGGAGTTACTTTTACAAGTGGACCAGTAGAAACTAAATCAGCACATTCAACTCAGGAGAAGAAATCCACGAATTGTCATTCCCCATGATGTCAAAGTGAAGTAAATATAAATTAAAAAAGGGTGAGCAGTAAAGTCAGAAATATAGAAATGTCACACAGATTCTACTTTTACAATCATGCATAAACCAAGCTCTTAGCATCTAATTTATAATAATAAAAAAAAACCGAGAGAATACAAAACAACTAACACCAATGAGACAATAACCAACTGTTAAAGTCTGCACAAAATACCAATGACTGTAATATAGTTTTCATAGGTAAAATGTAGGACTATAAAATGTGAGATAAAATACCGGAGCATAATAGCCAGTGTCTTGTTTTCCTTCTGGGTTTAGTGTTGGGACCAGTAAAAGAGCAAATTTTTGACCTACTTGCAAAGGATATATCTCAGAATTGATGTCGAGGTGCATAAACATGTCAAACCTTTCACTTTTTGCTTCAATGCGGGTGACTGAAAAAGTTAACACACGGAAGTATAAGAATATAGAAATACAAAATATAAGTTTCATATAAGATGACCACAATGTTGGTTTGGCATAATTAGTGAGACAGGCTCTTTTACAATGTTGCCAGTTCTTGGTTTAATACTTTTTTCTTTTGGTTCAATTATTATCTTTGTGCCATGCATCATTTCTAAGTTATTTTCTTCCTGATTTGTCCCCATTTCATAGATTGTGCCACATCTAACCTAAATCATCAAGTTAACAGACATGAACAATGGAGCTCACACAGCACCCACTTGGCTGACATAATCTTTTCCTTTCTTACAGAAATGGATTAACATTGGTCATGAACATAACAGAGAGAGACAACAACAAAAGCACCATGAAACCGAAAATTCCCAACTTTTAAAACAAAAATCAAAGTCAAACTTGAGGTAATAACCTATACTCAATCAGCAAGAAACTGTACAAATAGTGGGCCAGTCATTCTCTGTCCCGAAGGACATATTCCAAGCTGTCTCCCCGCTTCTTTGGCCCATATAAGGTCATTCAGATGATTGGTTCAGTTGCTTATGAGCTAGAGTTACTCCTTCCCGCAAGGATTCACCCAGTATTTCATGTTTCCTTGCTGCGTCCGGCACATGGAGTGTCTATCTCAAACTCTCCTGCCGAGCTGCACATCTCAATTGATTTTGAGCTACTTATGGGACATGAAAAGGTGCTGGCTCATCGCTAGAAAGGGCCTCACTTGGAGCTGTAGATTGAATAGAAGTACGGGCCTACCAAAGAAGCTAGTTGGGAAGATTATCACTTGTTACCACATCAATTTCTAGACTTCCTGCCTTTTTCAAGGGAGGGAGTAATGATATGATTCCTAAACCCATTGTTATATATCAGAGGCAAAAGAATATAGCAGTTAGGATTAGTTAATAATTGTTTCACAATCACACTTCCTTGATCAAGACTCTTCATGATTACATATTGCAATTAAAGTAGCAAAGTTTGCAATAAAATCTACATCCACCCCAAGAAAGGGTTTTACACAGGTAGGTAAGAGCAGGTAGGACAATTAGTAGTGAACTTAGGTGCAGTTCAAGTTTTCTGACAGCACAGGAAGAGGTTTTTATTGTTATTAGAATTCAAGATGTAATATTTAACAAGATATCCCTTCTTCAAGAGCAGGATAGGACCTCAAGGGGTCAGGCTTACATTATCTTCTTCTCCCTATGTCTAATATAGATGGACAAGGATGAAAAGCGGAAGGATGACCGTAAACCGCCACAAAAAGCTTTCATTTCTCATCTCTTAATAGAACAGACAAGAGGCGCTTTCCATTTATTTAAGACATGTCAGTATGACCTCCTTTAAATTAAAGAAAAGGGCCTTCAAGCCCAAAAGGCAAATCGTTAGATGCACACGTACTTGAATGCAACATGAATAATGCCATTCATAAAAGATGAACTAGATATTTCTAATGAAGTATTTGATGCCAGAATAATATAATCTATTCATATGATGAAAGACGCTACTTATAGACTCAATCCTAAGTTATTGTGTGGAATCTGGATCAGCCATTATTACATGTTATCTAGAGAGTCATAAATTAATCAAACTAGAATATGCCGCTATAATAGGGATTTTGGAAACTATACTAAGAAAACCTAATTTACAATAATTAATCTCTTAATTACGTACAAGGCCCACAACGAGTACCAGCTTCTACCAACTGTGTAAAAAAACTGAAGACCAACCAAAAACAATCATATTTACATTCAATTCAAAATCAGAGGTTCAGATATCATAATCAACAACATAAAGAAGACTAATAGAAGTCACATCTAAAAAAGGCCTGATAATATGTTGTTGTCGCTGGTGTGAGCCCTTATGCCGCCTCTTATGACTTATATTTGGTTCAGTTTAGGGTTTCTTATCCTCTGAAAGACTAATGGCATATCTGAATTTAAGTTTAGTTATGTACTTATATTTATTGGGATTTAATTCATTTTATGATTATGTAATCTGGCTGATTCCTAGCATTAAAATAATATCAGGGCTTCAGCAGCTATAAGTGTACAACTATTTCTATGAACGAGTACCATTTTCTGGCATCTATTCCTACATATGTTTATCAGACTATTTTTTTTTTATCAACTGAAATATCTATAACCAAAAAATTTCTGTTACACCCATCGAAACAGAGACTCTCCAACTGCAACATCCCTATCAACACAAGACAAATATCTCCTAATCTATGACCACTTATGCATCTGCATCATGTGACACCTCATGTGAGCACGCACAACATTGATTATCTCACTATGGACCTACAACACCCAAGAACATGTAGATCAACCTTCCTAAAATCCTTCCCATGCTCAACAACGTGTGGGTTGTGATATTCTACAATGATGTTTTTGTGTGCTGATTCTTCAATTATCTGGTTGATTTCTCACGGTTTCCCATAGGGAAATAAATCATAGCAACCAATTAATTCGAGTTATTAGTTGGTTAAACTCATCACTGCCTGACCACATTTGAGTGAGGTGTGTAGTCATTGTCATATTGCAATAAATAGTGAAAACTTTTTTGGGGTCACCGTTTGAATACATTGTAATTATTGGGGCCCTATATCTCTCAATGGTTTAGCTCCAAGAGAAGGATTCAAGCCTCAACAAGTGAAAGAACCCTCGAATGCTGCATGGGGCCTAAAAGGTCTAGGCCATCGCAGAAGGAAGCTTTCAAGAGGAAGCTAACCGATTTATGGTTATTTTCAGTTAATGAGTTTAATTTTTGTCCTTAACTCTTCTTTTCTTTTTATCTCTTAAAAAGGGTTACATCTGTGAAAAGTTAAAGCTTCTAATTCTTTTCAGCTTGAGATTGTTCTACTCTCATATCATTAACAAAGTATTTAATGATCACAAAAAAATATGAAGACAGAGGACAAGAGATCCTCCTCAACATAAAACAAAAGAAAACAACCCAGTTTATCTTCCAAATATCCCTTTGAAAATTCTCAAGGAAAAACCCCCATAAAAGAATTCATAAGCAGAACAAATATTATAAAACAGAGTAATCCTGTTCCAAAGATGTGGCACAAGTAATTGCTTCTAGCATTTCAGAGATCTAAACTGCTAAGGTCCAGATTAGCACGCAAAAAAGATTTCTAAAGAATGAGAATGGGTTTTGAAGGAAGGGAATAATGAGGCGCATAATGTTTAGATTGAAATCAAATCGCATTGCATTCCCATTCCAACTTTTGTAAGAGGAAAATAATGTAAGAAAGAAAAGAATGTTGAATAAATGCGCATAATAACCATTGCATCAATACATTGAAAAATAAATATTATGTACAAAAGTAAATAAACTTATGCATAAAAATAATGGGAATTCATAAAAGACATACCTTTATCAAATGCTTTTTTGCCTTCAGGAGGATTCAATTGCTCCACCCTAAATATATCATCAAAGAGAACCTCAACCATCTTAGCAGCAAATTTGTTCCTCAACCAAGTGCAACTGCTTAGCAAGAGATCAAATAAAATAACGTTGGAAACCAAAAAAAAAAAGGGATACAACGGAAGAAGAAGAAATTAATGATAGGAAGTATGGAGTTTAAATCAATAACATCTAGAGCTTTCCAAAGAAAATATTAAAAGGAGAAATGGAAAATTATAGGCCAAAATGCCACGAAAAAATGTACAGTAATGTTGGCAAAAAAAATAAAAAATAAAACATAGATTAAAAACTGTAAAATAGCATGGTATCCATACATATAAAAATATATGATAAATGACGTGTGTTTGTGTGTGGAATTATATAATCAGTGGGAGAAGCAGTTGCCTATGAAAATCTATCCCTCAATTGGAAAACTTGTCCATTTAACACCTCAAAACACTATAGAAAACAATGATAACTCACAAGTATAGCTTTATGCAATGTTGCTTAAAATTCCCACCTGGTGGAACTGGATATACCTAGGCACTAGCCCAATAATTCAAAAGGAAGGTTCTTCATTTTGTTTAATCAAAGAAGAATGTTCAGGCCTTCATCTGGTTAGCCTTGATTCCTCAGTTATGGAGTTAAGAGCTATAAAAATTATCAATTATGTTAGGATAACACTGCTTCTTGCCTCATAAGAGAAATTTTATAGCAAGTGAAAACTTTATAGACAAAGGTATAAACTTCTGCTTTCCAATGAACCATAATCTTAAACAGAATTCAAGAATCAGTGATTCAACAATACATTCAACGAATTCTCTCAGTGCCTCCATTGATGGAGATGACTGAAATAAAAGGGAAAACTAACAGAACGGGTCAGCTATATAGAAGTAGTATGCAAAAGCAATTGCTTCGAGAGTTTAGCTTATCAGGAATGTAGCTAAGCACAGGAAATAAGTTGCCAGAAAACAGTTTTTAAAGAAATTAAAGGTAGGAATTGTTTGGAAAGCAAAAGCAAGAAACTAAACGGTTGGAATTTGTAAACCCTAAACCCTACCTGCGAAGAAGCCGAAGCAAGAAGACTGTGAGACCTAAAAATAAAAGGTGACAGAATCAGGAGGTGGCGTTGAAGAGAGAAGCTACGCTTAGGTCGCAGATTCGCAGATTTTTTTTTTTTTTTTGGGTACCAGCGGCAGAAGGTTAATCTGTTTCTGGTCAAAGCAGAAGGTAATCTTTAGCCATTGTTTCGTTGGGGAACCAGTTAGGCACCATGCACCTATCAAATCTGGGCTGTTCAGATTTCAAGTTGACGGTTCAGATTTGAGAATTTTAAATGAATGTTTTTTAAATGAAAAAATATTTTTTTGGACAAACCTAACGGTTTAAAAGCACCAAAAATAAAATATATTTTTAAAATTACTAAATTAACAACGTACTTCCTCTTGTCATAATTATAATATCACTTTAACTTTTTTAGATAACTTAAGGATGCAAAATTAATCAATTTAAATTATCTATAGTTATCTTTTTCTTTCAAAACTAATTTATCCTACCTATAAATAGGAGTGGAAACAGGCCAGGCCCTTAACAGGGGCTTTAGGCTTGGCCTATTCCAGGCCTGTCCAGGCCTAGGCTTAACAGGCTACAGGCCCAGGCTCAGGCTTTTTTTAAAGCCTATTTTACTAAACAGGCTAGGCCCAGACCTTTTAAAAAAGCCTATTAGGACTAACAGGCCGGCCTATGCCTATTATGTTTTTTTAAAAATATTTTAATAACATTACATTTGTACCCTTAGTTTGATATAAAATTACACATATATGTATCTAGGTTTTTTCCCACTCACTCTCAGCGGCACTCCCTTCTCATCTACGTGTTCTCACTTTTCACTGACTCTTAATATTTCGCTTTCTCTTGTTGGTTGTATCAAACTATTAGTTTTATTGCTGTGTACTTCCTTTGTCTTTTAGAATCTTTTTGCTCTTGCATCGGATTTGTATTCTTACATTGTTGTTGTGTATCATACTATTATTCATCACAATAGGCCTTTTAACAAGCTTACAGGCCAAGCCTAGTCTATGAACAGGCCAGGCTCAGGCTTAAAAAGAAAGGCCTATTACAGGCTTCAGGCCAGGCTCATGCCAATCAATTATACAACAGGCCAGGCCAGGCCTATTTCCACCCTTACCTATAAACTAACCTATAATCTAATTACATGTGGCATATATTATAATTTAGTGGTCTAATTTGCTTCTTTAACTTCCACAAAAAAGTCAAAGTAATCTTATATTTAGGACCGGAGAAAGTATCTTTTTTTTGGACCGAGTCCATACTATCTCAATACATGTTAAATATTTCACTATTTACTTACAATTTATTAACTCTCTTTAATCTCAATTATCACAACTCACAATTTTTTAATTAATGAAATATAAAAAAAATCCTTAACCATTTTTTGATTTCATTTAATTAATGAATTATGAAAATTTTAACAATATCAATTAGGAGCATAACAACCTTATTATTATTATTTCTTAATTAAAACTTAACTTATCAAATACTTGATATCACAATAACATCAATAATCTCTTTAATTAAAAGGAAAATAAAAAATTGAAACAATACTTTTTTAAGTCAAATCAAAACTAAAAGGATTGATATAATTTCCATGCTACTTGAACCAGTGCCTCCGATCCGGCTCGGAACCCGACAGATCGGGTGGTGAACCAGTCTTCTTTGATATATAACTTGAGGGTCGACTGACACTGCAACCCAGGAGATCTGCCAATCTGGGCGAGTAGCCCGGGTTATTATTTTTCCCCAACTATTTCATACGATGACATTTCATTTTTAAATGTTAAAAAAATTAGTTTTCCCCAAATTCCCCTATTCCCCTCGTTAGGGGTGTTCATGTGACAGGGCGAGACCACGACGAGCCCGTCCCGTCCCGAAAGAAGGGACTCGGGACAAAAATCCTATCCCTTGTCCTGTCCCATCCTGAGATTGTCAAGAGGAGATTGTCTCAGTTCTTCTTTTTTAAAAAAATATATGTACCGTTCTCAACTGTCAGCCCCAAATCACATAAAGAAAATAAAAACAAAATCAAGAATATCTGCAAGTAAACCAAAACAAAGTCGTGAATCAGGGAAGAAGAAATCAAGCGTTGCTACCGGCTTGGACATCAATCTGAGAGAGACGACGAAAGGAGGAGGAGTGATAGCAAAGTTTAGAGATCGATTAACAAGAAATCCTCAATCAATCAAATAAATCAACCTATAAAATTCCCACAAAATGATTGCTAATTACCAACGCATGTCTTCTCATTTACAAGCTTGTAGATGAGGACGAAAATTCCTAAGGAGCGAAGGAATCAGCAGTGACAAATATATTATCATGGTGGTGAACAATGAACTAAAGCAACACAGGAAAGAACGTTAAGAAAAGCCTTCACCTTTGGGGGTTGCCGCCTTTGAACGACTGAGAGAGAAGAAGGGAGTAGACGAAGAGAGTGTCCTGGGTGGGTTTTGAGTTTGACAAGAGACTAGAGACGATATTGAAAATTGGTTAGGGTTTGTCACACTCTCTACCTCACTTATTTCACACATTAATTTTTAAAAAGAATTTATAAGTATACTGATAAATAGGGCCCATATTAAATTGGTCTTTCGGGCCCGAACTAGTCAAGCCTGAGCCCGTGATGGGCTAACCCCGTTAAAGCCTTAGGCCAACCCGAACCCGTTTTCCCTTTTCTTTTTTTTTTTTAAAAAAAACAAAACACCCCTATCTTCCCCTTCCTAATGAGTCTCATATGATCTTCAAATTAGTAATTGCAAAAATAAATGATTTCATCAAAATGCCTATTACTCAATAAAGTCAACGAAAACGATAGCTCATACGCGCTTGAATCCTTCTTTTTCTCCATTCTCTCCCATACTTTTGACCTCATTTTTTTACTTAATTTCCTTCCTTAATTACCATGTTTCCATTTTAACTCTTGCCCCTTACACTCCACATAATTAAAAATAACTGTGTACTATTAGTAATTTATAAATGTGTCTGAATGGAGGCCTTTAAGATTAAAAATGCGAACAAATGTGGAAACTCCTAGTTGAGATTACTTTCGTAAAACTTTATAATATACCAGGTGATAAAATCCTTTCATAAAATTTTTGGCACAAAAAAAATGTAAAACATATCCACTTGAAATATATACATCTTTGCTAGTTCTATTGGAGTTTTGTTCACCTGCATATTTATTTGATTGCAGTTGCTTGCTATCCTAATGGAATCACTAGAAAATGTTAACATGTTTGTGGGTTCTAGAAAACAATGCATTGTACATTGTTTTTGCTTGTTGTCTTGATCCAAACAAAATGATAATGATACAATTGATTTTGTATTGGAAATTAGAAATTTGGAATCTTAGCCTTTAGAATTTTAGATTTAGTTCAGTGATTTGTTGTATTTTGGAATATTTGAAGTTAAACATTGTACTTTCTCCTATCCTAATTATAAAATAACTTTGACTTTTTGGAAAAAAAATTAATGATACAAAATTAATCACTTTAAATTGTCTATAGTAATTTTTTTCCTCAAAACTACTCTATTCTACTTATAAACTAACCTATAATCTAATTACATATGACATATGTTATAATTTAGTGGTCTAATTTGCTTCCTTAACTTCCACAAAAAAAGTCAAAATGATCTTATATTTAGGACCGGAGGGAGTATTCTATATTTTACTATCATTTTTGTTATTTGAAATGTGTTAAAAAGTTGAACTTGAATTTATAATCTTGTGTTGTATATTTGTGTTATAATTAGATTGTAAAACGGGGGGACTCATTCAAAAAAGGGAAAAATTTGATAAAGATAGGCTGAAAACGGGCTTTTGTTGGGTCCGACCCGAAACCCGAACAATATGGTCCGGGCTAAAAAATCAAGCCTATATTCAAAACAAGTCTTTTTGGGCCCAACCCATTTTTTCACAGGCTTTTTTGGGCCCGGCCTGAACCCATTAGGTCCGCTCGTATTATCAGCTCTACTAAAATGATATTAACTTCATGCAAGATAAAAATTCATAACCCAAGTGTTCAAAGCCCTAAATAAACACAAAATAGTTCATACATGATGTGATTAGCTAATTTAGATTGGATTAATATTTCTTTCCTTTACCAAACTCAATCAAATGGAAGAATGTACCACAAAAGAGAGCTCATATAATTATACACATATCCTAACTAAATCAACTTGATTGAATCATCAATAAAAGGCCAAACAACTCAATACTAAGAGGAATTAATCATACATATATAACAATAAAGTACTTAATAAATAATCCCAATCCAAATTAGTATAATCAAACATCACACAAACATATCTAAAATCTCAATCAAAAATATAAATCTAAACATCTCCAAGAGAAATTCAAATAAACATAGAAAAAATCCAAAATACATATGAAGAACTAAGAAGAACTCCCCTAATGAAGAACACATGCTTGAGCCACCATCAACCCATTCTCAAGATATATAGAACTCCTCAATCCAACATCGAAACTCCAAGAGAAGCCCAAGAAGAAGCTCCATCTGAAAATCCATGAAGAAAAGAGGATGGAAGAAAGTGGAAGATGAAGGAGATGGAAGGATGAGAGAGATGAGAGGATTTTAGTGTTTGGGAGTGAATGAGAATGGAAAAGATGATGAGAATTGAGTGTTAGGTCGATTTTTATGTTTAGGAGTTCTGTTTAGGTCGTTTTGGGTTAGACCCTACCATTGGATACCTTAAAACCTAAAAAACCAAGCTAAAATCACACATCTATTAGAATTGACTTGCTGCAGCTAGCAATTTTGGTCGCTGCAGCGAACTGGTCAGAAGCAATTAGCCAACATCAACCAAAAATCAACACTATTCAACACTTGCCATTCCCACTTCTTTAGCTTCTTGGGATCATTTATCCATGATTTCTATATATGTAATGAAGCATCAATTGCCCTAAAAATTAATTAGATGTAATCAATCACCGATTATGACAATTTTGCCCCTTATTGATTGAAAATGGCAGAAAATACACAAGAGAAGGGGTGAATTGTGTATCTTAAAAATTTGAAAGATCTAAAGACAAACACAAGTGATTTATATTCGTTCAGTCCTAAATTTGACCTACATCCAGCTCTCCAACCTCAGTTAGGTTCCATTAGTGAATCAGGATTACAACAGGTTCATGAATACCTTTACACTACAGAGAATTTTCTCAGTAAGATCTCACTATCTCACCAAATTCTCTCCCCCTTACACTTTGTAAGATTACAACCTGTTCCACTAGGATCCCACTATCCCAAGAAAATCACTCAAAGAAAATGATTACAAATTATAAGCTTGCTTACTCACTTGAGCTGATAAAACTTGCAGTTTGAATAGATAAGAGAACTCAGAAACTTGAATATTGCAGTAGGAATTGGTAGTTGAATAGCACTTAATTCTCTACCAACCAAGTATGGGCTTCAAATGAATTTATATTCCCTTTGAGAAATATGCCCATTGCTGAGTCTGTATAACCGTTGTAAGGCAGTTGTGAGAGATGAGTTCTGGAGGTTGATGAAGTGTTGATCAATAGCAATTAATGCTTCAGAGTAGTATTAGAGTAGATTAAGTGTTGAGTAGCTCCTTCTCTCTTGCTAGGTTAAGCTATCGCTCAGTGAAGTACAAATAACGGCTCTTTCTCTGTCTTTATGTTGAGCTCTGTGTCCAACGTAAACTTCCTGAAATGGATATGTAAAATCTTCCAAATATAAAGTTTGTTAGATTGCTTAACAGCTTATCGATTGTTTTTATTTTTCTTTAAGTTCAAGTATCAATTGATTACATATCGATTGTTGCTGCCAATCGATTGTTCTCTTTTCTGATCACTTTGAAGATTTAAGATATGTAATGATGTATGTAGCAATTAATCGATTGAATCATCTATCTATCGATTGAGAACAAGTAATCAATAGGCAATTGATGTGCTATCGATTGCTGAGACTTGATGTCAGTCGATTGACACTGGGAACTATCGATTGCTTCTTAACTTAGTTTAAAAATATTTTTCTAAGTTAAGATGCCACAATTTTCATAGCCTAAGTCATGTTTGGTTATCATCAAAATCTGAGTTTCATCACTTATTAGCACAAATCTTAAGTAGGTATGCAAGTGCTAGAATTTTCTCTTTTAAGCATAAAAGACCCTAGATTATACAATAATCCCATCAATGTAGCTATGAAAAACATAAAAATATGGTACAATCAAACACCCATACAGCAATTCATCAAATATAAGAAAGGATGTGAAAGCATATAATTGATACATGCCTAGTCAATAATGTATGGCAATATGCAAAAACAACACTGAAACAGAAAGCTCAATGAACCTAGTGAGTCTCTGCAGGGTCCTTACCTTGACATCTCGCTCCGGAACTAGACCTTGAAAATATTGAGCAATGAGGGGTGAGACAAACACCTCAGTAATTCACTTCCTACTTGCCCTACATGTGCATGTGTGCTAGCAAGGTGCCATGTGGGATCTATAGCAGATATATTCAAAATTATGCAACAAGTATCATATCATATTCATGTGTGGTGAAACCAGTCATTTGAAACCATATATTCAAATTTCCAAAATATTTCATCTAAGCATGCACGCATATTTCCTCGAGAGGTTAAACCTTTTAAGAATAATGAGAATCCAACAAAATCAACTTGACTCTCATTAGTAGGAGTTTGAACATCAATAGGAAAATCATATATTATATCCTTAGGAACATTCACATCGATGTGAGCATCAAAATCATAAACATTAGGCTCCCCAACTAGAATCTCTACTAGATACTCATTGTTCTCTCCTAAATCAATTTTCAGTTAATTATCATAGTCCATGTCATCTATAGTCTCATACAATTTCACATCTTCATTTTCCTCACAAAGATAATCATTAATTCCAGAAGTGATAATCATGCTTAAGGAATTATCTTGCATCATAGCCTCAAGGGATGAAATAATTTGACTTGTATAAACTCCCATATTTTGGACCTTCGACTCAACTCTAGTAATAAATTCTTGTTGCTCATTCTTAAACTTCTTTGATGATTCCACTAGTTCCTCAAATAATCTCTCTGAGTGAGACTCTTTTCTGACTCTTGGGAATTTCTCTCAACATATGGATAGGAGGGAAAATGTGTTGTCATTTCATTTGAATAATATTCTAAATGTGGATTCCATGACTCATGTTGCTCCAATTACCAACCAAGATTAAAAGAATTGTCAAAATAAGTTTGTTGCATAGTGAAATCATCTCCTATGTAATTAGTTGTTGACTCAAATGGACAATTTTCATATAAAAGTCCATCTCCACAGTAAAAACAAGAATAATAATCATCTTTAGAGATATCAACATTTTCAGTCCAATTAACATCTATATTAGCTTGTTTCATTTTATCCACTTGCATCTCCATGAAAGAACAAAGATTTGACATTCTATCAAGGCAATTGTGTGAATAATCCAGTTTTTTATTTTCTTAAGAAAAACAACAAAGAAAGAAAGCAAAACAAATCACACACAAGAAAACAAAAAAAATCACAAAGCTCAAGCGTAAGCTACTAATGCTAAATCAATTCCAACCAAATAGTGTTGGCACTCAAGTCCCTAGCAACAACGCCAAAAACTTGATAGGCAGAAATTTTGTAACCAAAAACTTCACAAGTACACAAGCCGTATCAAATAATAAAAAGTGAGTAGAATATCGTTCCCATTAGGACTTAGTACCGACAACTAGGTTGAGCATTAAATTACATTTTCATTTAATTTGAGTAAGACTTAAAGAAAACAATTATCAAATGAAATTAAATCCTAACTAGAGAAAAAAACAAATCTAAGCTACGGTTAATGAACAAAATTGATGGCTTGAATTATCATAACTTTGATTACTTTTTAGTGTCTCATTTCTCCCTTTAATTGCAATTACCACTATATTTACTAGTCTAATGCTCTTAATTACGTAAGTGTTCCTTTCGATACACTAAAAGGCATTCTAATAAAATTTATCCCTAATGTCTTAGGTGATTACTTAATAAGACTAAATTAAGTACAAGCCTAATGTGCCTATGAAGGACCGGTAGGTATATGTCTATCCTACCTACAAGTATATTACATCCAAGAACTCAAACCTACATGATTCAATTGAAGGTCTATTCTAAATTTCCTATGTTTAGGATCCTTTAAAACACCAAATTTAATACCAATCATATGTCTCTTGTTTCAGGACAGTTAAGTACATAATTAAATCATCAAGAATAACATTAAAACAATTAAAGATTAGGATTATCATCCTCTAATCCATAATCAAGCTATAACAATCGAAGACAAATTTTTAGCTACACCAACCTTTCATTAAATTCAACAAAGTACACTGAAATTCCTTCCGTCCTTACTCCAACTGCCGTCAATGGTGAAAAGGATCGAATGATTGGTGCTCTCTCTCCCGGTCGAAGACTGTGACGAAGACATTCGTAATTTTTTTCCTACGGATGCTGCCTTTTATTGTAACAATTGCTACCTAAATATACTTTTAAATCCCTTTTTTAATTACCATTGACCTCAACAAAACCATTTGTTGCCTAACTATGTTAGAAAAAGGAGTTTACTTAAACCAATCACTAACATAAATAGAAAAAGGTGTTGGATATGATTAGTTTTGATGATGTCAAATATAGATTTAAAAATAGTAAGCAAAAAGTTTGTGTGAAGTTGACTATCTATTATTTTATGTTGCTATCGTATATAGATTAGTCAAAAGAAAGATTGAAGCTATTGTGTTTATTTATAGAGTCTAGACTTAAATCAAATAAGAAAAAGCTTGCATAAAGTATTCATCTCCAAACCATTATTTCATGTGAATATCCTGTATAAAGTAGTCAAAGAAAGAATAAGGCTATTATGCTTGTTTGTGGAGAATGATATGATCAAGTAAGATTAGAGATTGAATGAGAAAATCATGAATCATGTTATTAGACTTGATATTAGAAGTTTCTATGGTCAAATGGAAGTTAAAAGAAGCACAAATGAAGTCCAAATCATCAAACCATGAGTTCCACGCATAATCGATCATTCCTATGTGTAATCGATTACAAGAGGGTGTTTGTAATCGATTAGAGCACCCCAATCGATCATAAAACCAGTTCTGCAGTCGCCCAATCGATTAGGAAGAATTCCCAATCGATTACAGGGGTGTAATCGATCAGAAGAATGCATGTAATCGATCAGACGCGAATTCTGGATTTCGCTCAGTCTGACCCTTGTCTAGTATTTTGATCATATCTCATAGAATATAACTCCGATTTAGATGAAACTTGTTTTGTATGAAACTAGACTCCCAACAAGGTTCATGAACACAAATTTCACATTAAAATGATTTATATCCAAAGAGCTATGAATTTTTCAATATGCCCAATATTTTCACGTCATGCATCAGACAGGTAGTTATGTTTTGGATTATATCTTTCTCAATAAAAATCTGATTGGGGTGAAACTTGTTTCATATGAAACTAGACTTAATACCCGTTTTATGAACACAAGTTTCACTTGAAAAGCTTTTGAAATGAGGGATATATGAATTTTCAAAGTATTCCCAGAAAACTGTCATTTTGAATAAACCTGACAGTCACTATTTTTATCATAACTTTTGATTCTCAAAGAGTTTGGCAATTATTCTTTCATCATTAAAAACTAGATTGAATTGTCTTTCCATGGATATATTATATGTTAGATTTGGAGTTAAATTGAGAGAGTTATGATTTTTCAAAGTTTATCTTTAAACTGTACATTGCCCAATCGATTAGAGGCCCCTGTAATCGATGAGAGAAAATTAGCCCATTCGATTAGGAGAAATTGGAGTAATCGATTAGAGTCGCTTAATCGATTAAAATATCTTAGCCTAATCGATCAGAGTCCAGTAATCGATTAAGAGAAAATTGCCCAATCGATTAGAGAGCATTAATCGATTAGAGAAATCATGTAATCTGAATGTAATCTGAGTGTAATCTGTTTGTAATCGATTAGATATACCTAATCGATTAGACACCAGACCCTGTAATCTGAGTGGCGCATAAATCTCTAATCTGATGCTCAGTGATGCAGGCTATAATCTATGAGTAATCTATATGTAATCGATTAGACACCAGACCCTGTAATCTGAGTGGCGGTGGGATTTATTCAAAATCAATGGTAAAGGCTATTTTTAGCTTTCCAAGTACAAAGTTGTTCAGACCTACTTATGGAAGTTAACGTTAACATACAAATTGATCAAAAGAGCCGTTGGAACTCACCTACCCTCTCAGCGATAGAAGAAGAGATGATACAACGGCTAGTTCTTCAATGGGCAAAAATCTATCAGACATTATATAAAGAGTTGAAGACATCAGAAGCAAAAAAGAAGGCTCGATGAAGTAAGTTTAATGCAAACAGAATGAGAGCACAAATGAGCCCAGAAAGGAAAAGATCATGATTTGAGTAGAAGAGCTAGATTACACATTGTTCAAATTGTTAAGCTCTAGAATTGTTATTCATCATATATCTTCCTGTACTTCAGTGAGTAACAAAATCCACTTCTTAGAGAGAAGTAAGCTTTCATTGTAATCATTCTATATTTGTGGGTGATACTCAAGATTGGGAGATCTTGAGTGGGAAACAGATTGTATCCATACAAGTTGTAAGAGGGAGTGGTTTTCAAGTGCCCAGACTAAACTTGAGGGAGTAAAGGCTTCACAAGTGCCCGGCTAAACTTGTGGGATTGTAAAGGCTTCTCTTGTGCCAGATTTAAACAAGAAGGTAGTGGATTTGAAATCTCAGGTGGAGCCTGAGGACTGGATGTAGGTCAAAGGGATAGACCGAACCAGGATAAATCTTAGTTTGCATTTTCTCTTCCCTTCACTCTCATCATATTTTGCAGCATAACATATTTACTTAAAGAGCTTTACTTATTACTTTAGCTGTGACTTTGAAAAGCAAAGATTTCTCAGTTTTTATTCTATCACCCAATTCACCCCCCCCTCTTGGGTGACAGCCAGTACTAACAAAAGGCTTTCCCTCATTTCGATAAATTGCCAATTAAATACCCTAACCATAATAGAAAAATGATTTCTATTATTAAAAGGCTATCATGGTTAGAAAATGATTCAACATAATATGACAAAAGATATCCATGTTAGAAAAGAATTCTTCTAAACAAGGTAAAAGGCTAACATGGATAATTAAATATCAACCCATCATCTAAATAAATCAACTCATAACTTTTGAATATTAAAAACTCCATGATAATAACTAAAATAAACCTCCATGAGTATTAATCCATAAAAGATCACCATATCTCATAAAATGTCCCTATTCAAAACAAGAATCCAATTGGTAAATGATGAACATAAAACGATAAAGTCCACGAGACTAGGATCGGTCCAAAAAGAAGAATAACCATCAGTCGATTAACACAACACTTGCAAATTTAAAATGCTTAGATCAAAATAAATAACAAAACTTGAAATTAAGCAGGGGCAAAAACAACATGCATCATGTTCCTAAATGTGGCAACAATCTTTGTCCCGCTAGCCCAAAGACTTACAAGCTTAGTGAGGTATTTCTGGATCCTTCCCTTGGTTTCCCTTTACATTGCTAGGACCTATAAAAATAAGATAAAAGGAGAGTAGACCCAAGTAACCACTAACTACTCACCTACATGCGGTGTGTGCTTGCAAGGTGTTCAATGGAGTATTACTAAGTATAATTGGCATTAAATCACATGACAGGTACCAATTAAATGCATAGTAACAGCAATGAATAACAGCTCATACTTTCAAATACATAAGACCAATCCAGAATCAACAATCACAGTATAACATAACATAACTCTCCACATATTACCATCATCATAAAGCAAATTCCTCAAAGATCATTCATAAATCACATATCTCAACATCATACGTTACAATCCAATACATAGATAAACATAGCCAAACCATAATGACACCGATATCATACAGTCCAGTAAGGACTCACAACCCTCGCCTGAGACCAGGGGCATTCTCCCAATTTCGTTTTTCCGTTTTATATTATTTAGTCCTTGTGGGCCAACAGGGAACCTCATCGCCCGATGGCATTAGAAATTGGTTATTAGATGTTCACACACAAATTACCACAATAAATATCACAGCATAAGCAACTATCCACAATCACAAGGCACAACACTCATTCCAAAATACTTAACAGTCTAGTCATGCAATAAATCTTCCAAATATAATATCTTTCCAAAAACGATAGCACACACATCATGCTAGTTCAAATTATATACTCCACCAAACCGTTATATCATAAGATAAGCTTTAGAATTCGTGTTCATGCATACCATAGAAACTCTCAAAATCATTAGTTTCAAAGACTTACTAACCTACACACATACGCAAACGGGCATAAGTAGTTACCTGCAGCCTACACCGATTTCACAACAGCATAGCTCCCCCTTGTGCTTTTTGGCACAATTCAGACTCTACAAATCAATACACACAATTACTATCTACAAAAAAAAGCACAATTCACTACTAAACTCCCCATTAACTATATCCAACGCTTGCCCACATCCTGCAAAGTCAACTCTATCGAATTCAAGCCTATAAGCTCCCTTTAAACATGGTAGAACAACCAAACCACTCTATTCCTCTTAATTAATTACTCAGTTACATAAATCCCACTTAGATAATCCAAACGATACACTAAAACCGCAACCCAATCCTTCAATTTTTGGATTTCAAGCTTACACCCAACATTCCAAGCCTAAATTATGATTATTCATGCTCTAATCCATAATTCATCTTCCACTGTCTATGGGTACACCAAAAGGAGAATTTAATTTCATTATAAAGCATCTAAAGATCATTTCTCATCACATTAATTCGAACTCCCTACCGCCCTCATGAAGAAAGAAGGAAAAACTAAGAGAAAAGAGAAAGATAATGGTGTAGAGCGGGTCTCTTACCAATAAGAAGTGATTAGATGCTCAAAACCCTCCAAGAATTCAAAACCCTAGCAGAGAAACTCGTCCTCCCTTGCTCTGGCCGAAAACCCAATTGATTCTAACCCTAATTTTATGTTTAACTTGCTATTTATAAGTGCAAAAAATCTCGCCCTCACCGTGGGCCTCGCCATGGCTAGCCCGAGGCGAGACGCAAAATCGCGCCAGTTTTCGAGGCCACAGTGAGCTTCAGAACTTTCTACTTTTCCCCCTCTTTATTTCATTTTTCCTACTCATAATCCTAACTTTATTTCTTTGCCTATGATCACAAATCAATTCCCAAATATTACTCCTCACTCTAATCCTCAAAAGACCTCAAAATATCCATATTTCACAATTTAAATCCTAATCTTCTCACCATAATTCATCCTTCTAAGCCTCAATATACCTCAAATTATTCATTCTCAATTGAATTTCCTCAACGTCCCATGATTAAAGCCTAATTAATTCTACTAAATTATAATAAATTTCTCAGGATGTTACAATTCTACCCACCTTTTTAGAAATTTTGCCCCCAAAATTTCACTAATAAGAACCAAAACAAACAATTTGTACAAAAATAAACAAACAAAACACTTACTCGGTGAAAAGATGGAGATACTCGCACCTCATACGCTCTTTGGTCTCCCAAGTAGCTTCTCCTGGCAACATGCCCTTTCAAAACACCTTCACTAACCAGATTAACTTATTCCTCAGCTGCTTGTCCTTACTATCCAAGATCTTCTCGGGTTCTGCTTTAAAGGTCAAGTTCTCCCTCAACTCAACCTCTTCGGGCTCTATCACATGAGACGGGTCTAGATGATACTTCTTCAATTGAGAAACATGAAACATATCGTACAAATTCGATAGCTACGGAGGTAAAGCCACTCGATACGCCATTGATCCAATCCTCTCAATGATGTCAAAGGGACCCATAAACCGGGGAGTAAGCTTCTTAGCTCTGATAGACCTCCCAATACCTATCATCAGCGATACTAGAAGGAAAACATGATCTCCCACACTGAACTGCAACGGCTTACGCCGTTGGTCGTCATAACTCTTCTGTCGACTATGAGTAGGCAATAACCTCTGACGAATCAACTCGATCTTTTCTGTTGTCTTATCCATGAGATCCGGACCTATGATGGTCTTCTCACTCAACTTTGTCTAACAGATCGGCGACCGACACTTTCTACCGTACAGAGCCTCATAAGGCGCTATCTGAATACTGGAATAGTAACTGTTGTTATAAGCAAATTCCGCTAGTGGAAGATGCCTATACCAACTTCCTGACAACTCAATGGTGCATGCCCTAAGCATGTCCTCTAATGTCTGAATAGTCCTCTCTGTTTGCCTATCAGTCTACGGATGATAAGTGATACTGAACTTGAGCTTCGTACCCATGGCTAACTATAATAACCTCCAAAACTCTAAGGTGTGGATCACAATCCGAAATAATGCTTTCGAGAATACCATGAAGCCTGACGATCTCGTCCACATATATTTGAGCCAATCTCACCAACGGATAATTGATCTTAATCAGAAGAAAATGGGCGGACTTAGTCAATCAATCCACAATCATCCAAATATAATCATGACCAGACTGAGTTTACAGCAAGCTGATTAGCCTTGTCGTATAGGCTATCAAAACAACTAGATTACTCCTATAGAATAGGGAAGAACCTACGTCATTTTCCTCATTTTCTTGGCACAATGTGTAATTAAAACGCAAAGCAAGAACAAATTAAACTAATATTTCATTAAGGAAACTATTCTAAACCTAATCTAATTTTTTTATACTTTCTGCGATAGAGAAATGGTGGAGATTCGAAAATGAGAATTAATTTGTGAAGAGAAGTATGACTAATGTGAGGGATTTCCCTTGATAATTGACCTTAATCCTTCCTTACCAATGATAATTAGAGCCTATCATGATGAAAATCTCATTCTCTAACCCAACTGAATTCCTAACTAAGGAATCAATTTAAGTAAACAATGAGACAATCACAGATTAATGAGCAAAGAATTACATGTCAACAATATGAACAATCAACATTTCAACTAGAAATGCTCCTAAATCATTCATTTGATCAATGAATTCAAATCAACTAGATAAAACTCAGAAATCAAATTACAAATTCTCAGTCCAGAAACAACTCGGTCAACAAACAACTCAATGATCAAACATCATCTACCAAATATTCAATTCAAGATGCAACTAGATCAAGAATGCTTTAAGAACATAGTAGGAGATGTGAAACTCCCTAGCATTAAGAATAGCGGCTAAGGACTAGGCTCCTTCTTGAGAGAAATCGCTGGATGATTAGCCTTCCATTGTTGAAAATTCAGCTGCAATGCCTTCAGAAATTCTCTGAAACATGGCTAATGTTTTGATGATGGAAGTCGATGGTGATATTTCAGAAATGAAGACCGGTGATGGTGAAGAATGATGAAAGAAATCGGGAAAAGAAATGGAGAGTGGTGAAGACGAAGGAATGGTGAAGGAGATGGGAGAAGAGAAATGGAAAATGAGATTAAGTGAAGGAATGCCACAGAAAAATAACCGTCTCCTCAATATATAGCTGTCAATTCTCCCCCAAATCAGAATCGAAGAATCCTCACCCGAATGCACCTTGACCGAATCTTTTCCCAAATTCCCAAACCAGCGAACCCAATCATCCTCTCACCAACTGATTTCCATTAAGATTCATAGCCACGCTGGCACCTCCAATAATAACTCTGCCCGAGAACTTCCCTCGTCTCTAAGAACTTTGACTTCCACCACCCAAGAACATTGCTTCAGCCCTAAATATTGAAGACCTTTCTCTGGTTCCAGCTTCTCTGTTTCAGCCCCATCAGCTTCGTGTAGTCTTCTGTGTGAAGCTGATCACTTTACTTTTATTGCCAAGATTACGATTTTGCCTCTTTAAAAAGAAATAATAACAAGTAGTAACAGGAAGGGCAAATCTGGAATTTTACAATTAATACACCAAAGACACATTTAAACACAAATTTTTCTAATTAAGTGTGCATTCTAAATAATCATATTATAATGTCAATTCCACACAATTATTCCACTAGTTTTGCCTAAAAAATGCACCCTTTAATTACTTGAATTTATAAACTATCACAAGCCCACCATAAAATCCATCTATATGTTGTCCCAATTCCAAATGGGGAACCTCTATACACTACAACAAACCACCTGGCCTCTGATGCTCGATCTTTACCTTTTGATAGATCAAAACACTTCAAAACAAACTGAGTTATCTTGGATTTCATCTTCGGCCACCAATAAACCTTCTTCAAGTGATTATACATCTTAGAAACACCCGGATGCATTGCATAACTACTCCTATGAGCCTCCTCAAGAATAGTCCTTTTAATCTCATCATCTCTCAAAACACAAATCCTTTTCTTGAATATTAAGATTCCCAACTCACCTACATCATGCTCTGGATATGAGCCACTATCAAGCCCTTCTCGAATCTTCTTTAACTGATCATCTCGATCCTAAGCCAACCTCAGACCCGCAAAGAATCCAAACTAACTGACCACATCCCCCAGATACGCGGTCAATCTCTCCTCCCCAACATGGATGACACAACAATCATCAAAAGAAAGCTGCTCGCCTACCCCCAAAGCGACAACATGCATCGTCTTCTGACTTAGGGCATCTGCTACCACATTCTCTTTAAGCCATAAGAGAACCTCATTAGTGGAAGTGACATGGAGGTCGTACAAAAAACATCCAAACCACGTTGCTTTTGCCAGTTCACAAGAAAAGAAAATATGATGGATTGATTCCTCCATGTTGCAACCAAATTGGCATAAACCATCCACTAACAAGTGATGATTTTGTAGCACATCAACTGATGGAATTGCTTTATGAAGGAGTTTCCATATAAAGAGCATATGCTTCCTAGGCAATGAGATCAACCATAGCAATTTCCAAAAAGAGTCGAAACCAAGCTGTATCTGGAACTTTTCATCAAAAAATTGTCCAAAGCCAAGTTTTCCTGTGTAGGAACCAGAAGGACCACCCTTCCAAATAATAAAGTCATTCCTATTGAAAATAGAGATTGGAGTTGATAAGATACAATCAGTTGTCGGGCCAGGATAAAGTCTTTTGATCAAGGAGATATTCCATTGTACCAGGTTCCAAGGAAGAGATGTATGCATAAGAAAATCGGAAATTGCTTGAATTTCTGCAGGATTTCCAACAAAGCCTTGCATGAGCCACCATAAAAGGTGGTTGATATAGATGGACCTACCGTTGCCTATTTGCCATCTGAGGTTATTTGTAATGAAGGAACTGCACTCGAGAATATCATTTCATAACCATGAAGAATTATAAGGTTGTCTAAGCCACTACTTTTTGGACCAATCAAGGTACTTCTTTCCTTTGTGACAGCTAAAATAAGATATGGTTAGCATAAACGATTCTCTAGACATATTTAGCCAGAAGAGACTTGTTGACCATTTCATTGGTCGAATTCCTAAGCCACCTTGGTTGACTGGGAGGAAGAGATGATTCATATTTGATAAATGCATCTGTTTGGATGTTCTGTTGAATCCCTAAAAGGAATCTAGACAGCGGCTATCTATCTATTCATAAATCTCCACAGGAAGTTTTATGCAGGAGAGGCTGTGGATGTTAACTGCTACTAGGACTGATTTCAACAAGGTAAGTCTACTTGCTTGAGACAGAAATTTTATTTCCAGGAAGATGTTCTTGAATCAATTGCTAGGAGGACCTGCTAATAAATTAAGGATTTGTTTTGACCAGGGTGAGCCCATGTACCTAGGTATTTGCCTAATCTTCCCAAAAAAGAGATGTCCACAAACTTGGAAAATTGCAGTTTGTTAAGATGAGACACATTGGGGCTGAAAACAATACTTGATTTATGAGTATTAACTAGTTGGCCAGACATTCCACAGTTTCACTGTAGAACATCTTTGACAACCTTAAAACCTTTCTGAAATGCTTCAGTAAATAATAGAGAATTCTCAGTGTATAAGAGATAAGAGATAGGGTAAGCCGCTCTACACAGTTTAATACCCCTCCATTCATTCTACAGTTCCTGCTATAGAACCAGACAAGAAAGGACATTTGCTGAAAGAGTATGGAGATAAGGAGATAACGTATCACCTTGTCGAATTCCTCTATTTGGCCTAAAAACACATGCAATCTTATCATTAAAGAGGAGCTTATATTCAAATGTAGAAACACATTGAGATATGAGATTTATCCATTTCATTGGAAAACCCATGCAAAATAACATAGCCAAGATGAAATTCTATGAGAGGTGATCAAAAGCTTTGGAGAAGTCAATTTTGAGAGCTGCAGGTTTTCTACAACCCATTCTTGAAGAATGAATATGATCCATAAGTTCCGTTACTAGCGTAATATTATCATAAATGAGACGTCCCTTCAAAAAAAGCGCTTTGATGTGGAGTAATTAATGAAGATAAAATTAGTTGTAAGTGATTGCTTAAACACTTCACAATAATTTTGTAAGAGACATCACATAAACTAATAGGCCTAAAATCCTTGGTTACCTATGGAGAGCTAATCATGGGGATCAAAACAATATTAGTTTTGTTGAGCTCTCTTAGAAGGTGTTAAGAGTTCCAGAAAGTTTGAACAAATTCAAACAAATACTTATGGATAAGATTTCAATAGACTTGATAGAATTTTACATTGAACCCATCTGGGCCAGGTGTGCTACCACCCGGAGGCCAAAAACTGTAGCTTTAAGTTCTTCCAAAGAAATTGGGAGCATTGGAGATGCTGAGTCAGCTTCAGATGAAGATGGGAGACTTACAGAGGATAGAGGAAGAATGAGGTGCTCTATACTAGACTAATTTGCTCCCACATAAATCTCTCAAAAATGGCTACCAACTTGATTTGATAAATCATGAGAATCAGAAATCCATTCCTCCTGATCATTTTAAAGACATGTGATGAGGTTTTTAGCTTTCCTCCTGCTAGCCACTGCATGGAAAAATTTTGTATTCCTTTCACCCTCAACATACCATTTAAAATGGGATCTTTGTGCCCAAAAGCTTGCCTCACAATCATATAAAAATTCAACTTGATGTTTGGTCTCAGAAAGTTCTTGGAGAGAGCCGTCGGACAGCGGAGTTGTGGATGAAATGGATGAGGAGATAGATAAAATCTTGGACTCTATATCCTTGATTCTGAAAGATAGATTGCCTATGTTAAGCTTGCTCCAATCAGACAATGCATCAATTGTTCTACACAATTTGCACATGAAATTAAAGCTTGGAGACCCTCTTACTGGTTGATGCCAGCTCTATATTATAATCCTATCATCCAAAGAGAGAAACTAGAAAGCCTCAATTTTTTTGCTTTAAAGGCTTCAATTCATAGAGTTAAAAATCAGAGGGCTATGATTCAAAGAAGCAATGCCTAAAGACTAAGTGTGAGAAAAAGGAAAAGCTTGAAGCCAGAAGTATTAGTAAGAGCATGATCCAATTTTTCCATTACAAGCCAGTCTTCTTTCCTATTATTAGACCAGGTAAATGAAGCACCCTTTAGGGAAACATTGTGCTATTGGGCTGATTCTACGCATTGGAAAAAGGATGACATGCCATATGAAGAGCCCATTGAACTTAATTTATCTTCTCAACATAAAATTTCATTGAAGTCTCCAATCAACAACCATGCCTCATATATGGGCCACTTCCCTAGCCACTTTGATAGAATTGAGAGACACAAAAAATTGCAAATCATAAGCTGATTAGAGAATAGAAGTTTCCAGTGGGACTTGAGCAAAGGTGACACATGATAAACATGCCTTTTATGGGGAGGGGAGAACACAAACATTACCTCGTTGAGAGGTTCTCTTTCTCTTTCCTATCACTTTCATCTTCTCAGGAAGATTTAAATCTTTATTATTGGAATCTTGACACTCCCAATTCATTTCAAACAAGGCATGCTTCTCCTAGAATCTATGATTAGCTGACTCACCTTCATTAAAATCCACCTTATACTTTTTAAGGATAATACACCTACAACTTTGTGATGTTGGCTCTACTTTACAATAGGAAAACTTCATGAGTTTCTTCTGTCAGGCATGTTGCTTTCATAGATGGGTGAGCTTTCCTCTTTTTACTCTTAGCTTCTACATCATGGGCAAACTGTGGATCAGATTTGAATTTCTTCAAGTTTTGGGAGCTGAGGGATGATATCACACCACGCTTACATTTTCTAACAACATCCATAGCAAGATTCCTTGGCAAATTGTGAAGGCTATATTCATCGAAGCTTTGTGATCGAACCCTTTTAAATAACACACTTAAATATTGAAGCACAAGAACTCAACATTTGTTCACACTTATGCTTTCTATTGTGTTTAATCCCAAAACAAGGCTGCTTACCGTATGAACAAACCCAATCAAGATTTTCCAATTTCCTTTTACATAAGGCACTACCCTTCACCCTCTTATTTTTTGGAACATCTTGATTGGAAACAAATCATTTTGCCAAAAGCTTTCCTGAGTAACCATATGCATCTAGTTTGATCCCTATCTCTAAAAAATTGGAGTGATAACAGCTAAAGAATTTATCATAAACAACTTTAACAGACTTGTTGCTAACAGCAAATACCATCACTATAGGTTGAAATAAGGAACCATCTTTACAATGATTCGCTACATGGCCAATAGCTAGACAAGAAGGACAAAATCTTCCTACCTATTCCAGAATAAGAGATAGTTCCAGTCTTTGACCATCAAGAACAAGAGAGCTACATAGAATTTTGGAATTAAGACCTAAATCTGAAAGATAAATTTGAAGAGGTAAACCATATCCATTGAATGGACTTCTTTCATCATAGAAAATGAACTTTCCCAAACTGTCACAAAAATATTTGCATTCTCCTTGTTGTAGTATCTTACAGGCACCCCATGACTTAAACCCATATTGGAAAGCAATGACCCCATGAATTAGCTAGAGAGTTATTCGGTTTCTATGGGATCAAATGAAGAAAATAACCTTGTAAGATCCATGAACCATGAGCAAGCATAAAGGATAGATCCTCCTCAAACTGAAATTGCAATAAGAAACTATTTTTGAGTTGCTTGACAACCGAAATCCATCCCTGAAGCTTCCAGTGAATCTTAATCAAGGACTGCAATTTTGAAACATAAAGCTTTCGCCTATCCACTACATTTGCAAGAACACAATTCCCCTTAGTAGTAGAAAACATATCCCATCTAGTAGAGAGAGACATACTGCCTATACCAGTCACAACACCAGACCCCAAACTTTAAATACCAAAAAATATTAAGAATGATAGAAGAAGTAAGAACACCCAGAAATAACCCCAAAAAGAAAACCAAAGGCAGTGATGTAAGAGAAAATTAACAAAGAAGAAGATCTAGAACTTCCATTTGATCAATACATTAATGAAAAAAACCACCCAAATATGCATAGGATTGGTCACATATAGCAAGATAGCAACTGAAAGGGTATCGTAACTTCTCCCCTACAATACTTTACAGTCTTTAAGAAAGGTGCAATCTAATTTCATTATCATAAAGAGCAACCCTTTTACCAAAGAGTAAAAGAAATCATCTCATATTTTTGTAGTGAAAGATCCTGAAGAACCTCAACTATTGATTTGATATGAGACAAACATCATAATAAAGTGCCAAATCAATAAGGTGAGACATACGATGGGGCATAAACTACAGACTTCGGATAGAAATTCTCTCCCTTAAAGACGATATATTGATAGCAGTCTGCAATCTTAGGTAAACCAGAAATCAGAGAATCCCCTTTACACTTGAAAATTCTTGGAAGCCTGTGGGAGAGATCTTCCAAAAGATAAAGATGCATGGTGGTGAAAAGAAAGGTTAGGGTTTCAAAAGAGAGGCGACCACTCTCCTCCAATTTCATATTTTATTGTTTCTAAGGGTTATATTCTTGCATGCAAAATCTTTGATGACTCACAAGATTGATTGATTAAAACAAATGAGCAAGAAAAGAAAATATTAGTTCCTTTCTTCTCTTTGATGACTAAGGACGACAGGCACGATGAAGCAAAAAATAGAAAAGCAAGACAGCAATGATTAAATCAGGGAGGGGGATGATTACAGATTGATGCTAAAATTAGAGAGACCAATGCTGTTACGTGTTAGAGGCATTTACAGACATATGAGTAGATGAGTTGGCATTAGTAAAAGGGTATTTTAGTCATTTCGTCATATAGATAGCTTAGCTGGCTTTAGTTGACTGTTGTAACTACTTTTGGTTACTATGAGTTGTTTAGATATAAAGATACGAAACTGTATACAGAAGGGGGTGAATAATGAATTGATTCTTTTCCTTATTCTTCGTCTTTCTCTTCTTTTTCTCTCTGGCTTGTACCAAATTAGTATCAGAGCCAACCTTCGATCATGGCTCCCGAGACGCATGCCTCTGAGCGGATAGGGGATAGTGAGCACAGGTTAGAGATGAACATGGCTATGGTGAAGAATAATCGATCTCTCTTGGAGCAACATACCACGAACATTGCAGAAATCAAACAGATGTTGGCTCGAATTAAAGTAGGGTTGCAAAATGCTGCTTCGAATGGACATGCTTTGCCGAGACCATTCACAAGCGAGAATCATGTCAGCACTTCGCAGAATGGTGCTCGAAATCCGAATCTGCAGTTTAGGACATATGGATCTGTTCCAAATCAATACTTTGCGCCAACCAAGAACACTCGCGTTGAGTTCCTGAGGTTCGATGGAACTGATTTTAGGGGTTGGGCTTATAGATGCCGTCAATTCTTTTTGATCGATGCGACACCTCCAGAACATCGGGTTAGATTACTAAGCATTCTCCTTGAGGGAAAAGCCCTAAAATGGCACCTCAACTTTATGAAGCAACGACGAGAAGAAGAAATTAATTGGGAACAATACTTTGCCCAGTTGGAAGCCCGATTCACAGATACGCAATTCTTGAACCCTATGGTTCAATTGAAGCAATTATGCCAGACTTCGATGGTGGATGCATACATCGATTCTTTCTCTGAGTTACTGGCAGAGATTGATATTCTAGAGCCGGTAGCTATGGATTGTTTTTTGGGGTTTGCGTCCGGACATTTAATCTTCTATTGATGCTTTCAAGTTGCCAAGTTTGGCGAGTTTGATGCAAATGGCACGGGTTCAAGAAAGAACCATCAATGCGTGGCGTTCTGTTAATTCGATCAATCGGAATAGAACTGTGGTGTCAGGTACTTCTTTCCCTTTCACTCGTTCTTCTTTTCCTTCTGGTTCTACAAATTCTTCTACTCCATTCTCTTCAATTTTTGTTGCGAGTTCTGTTGTGTCCAAGCCGTCAGTGACCTTATCAAAGAAAGAGATGGAAGATCGTCGTAAGAAAGGGCTGTGTTACTGGTACAATGAGAAATATTCTATTTCTCATAAATGTAAGGAATCACAGGTTATGATGTTGGTGATTTCGGGAGTTGAAGAGGATGAATTTGTTGATGCCATTGACAGCTTGGATTTGAGGTCAGAAATGGATATTCCCACAGCTACCATTAATGCAGTAGAAGGAGTGGATGGTGCATAAACTCTCAGAGTGGCAGGATTTATCAAGAAACATTGTCTTGAAATCTTGATAGATATATGGAGTACACATAATGTGGTTAACACTAGAGTGGTGAAACATTTGCATCTGCCATTTTCTCAAAACAGAGTTATGAAAGTGGGGGTTCCAGGAGGCCAAACAGTGCTGGTTGATAGTTGTTGCAGGAGCCTTTCTTGGACAATGGGTACGACTGAATTTTGCGATGGTTTCTTGGTCATGGATTTGGGCCAATTTGATCTCATTTTGGGAGCCCAATGGCTTAAGAAAATAGGCTGGCTTATTTTGGATATGGATGAGAAGTACTTAGCCTTTATTTTGAACGGCAAGTTTTTTGAATTGCATGGTCTGGGCTCTAATAAGTCTGAGCCACGCGAAGCTCTAGTGGATATAGATTATATTAATTGTGCTTAACATGTATTTTTGATGCACGTGGGTTTCTCTAATAACTCTCCTGTTAGTGCTTCTGGTCAACTGGTTCTGTCTTCTGACCAGCAATTACAACTTGATGGTTTATTAGCTTCCTTCCAAGATGTTTTTGCAGAGCCGATTGATTTACTAACCCAATGTGATTTTGATCATCATATTCACTTGGAAAATTCTAAACCAATCAGTTGTAAGCCTTATTGTTATGGGCCTCTGCAGAAGGATGAGATAGAGAAACAGGTTCGCCAAATGATTCAATCTGGAGTGGTGCGTCCCAGTCAAAGCCCTTTAGCTTCCCTAGTGGTTTTAGTTCATAAGAAGGATGGGACGTGGCGATTTTGCGTGGATTATCGCAGGCTTAATGATGCTACTGTTAACAATACATTTCCCATTCCTCTGATTGATGAGTTGTTAAATAAGTTACAAGGGGCTGCCTTCTTTTCTAAATTGGATCTTCGTTCAGGATATCATCAAATCTGTATGCATGAGGCAGATATTCCTAAGACGGCTTTTCGCACTCACGAGGGGTTATATGAATTTGTTGTTATGCCTTTCGGTCTTAGTAATGCACCAGCGACTTTTCAAGGCTTAATGAATTCGGTATTCAAGAATTTCTTAAGGAAATTCATACTGGTGTTCTTTGATGATATTTTGGTTTATAGCCAGGATTGGGACTCCCATATTCGGCATTTACAGCAGACTTTGTCCCTTTTTAGACAACATCGTCTATTTGCTAAGGCGAGTAAATGTATTTTTTCTGTGGGGCAACTTGACTATTTGGGTCATCTCATTTCAGCTGAGGGTGTTAAAGCTAATCCGAAGAAGTTGGAAGTTATAGCTTCTTGGTCAATACCATCTTCTCTTAAAGAATTGAGAAGTTTTTTGGGCCTTGCAGGGTGCTACAGGAGATTTATACGGAATTATGCTTCTATTTGTTTGCCTCTTACCAAGCTTTTAAAACCTTCTGTGAAGTTCCAGTGGTGTGCTGAAGCTGATATTGCTTTTACTACCCTTAAGGCAGCTTTATCATCGCCTCTTATTTTGGCCTTACCGAATTTCAAGGAGCGTTTTATTATTGAGAATGATGCATTATGTTCTGGTATGGGAGCTGTTTTAAGTCAGCAAGACCATCCCATAGCATTTGCTAGCAAAAAATTCAGTCCTCAAAAACGTGCTTTATCTAACTATGAGAGAGAACTTATGGCAATTGTTTTTGCAGTTAAACAGTGGCATTCTTACTTGTTGGGCCAAACTTTTGTCATACGTACTGATCATTTACCTCTGAAACACCTTTTGGAGCAAAAATCAGTTTCCCCCCAGCAGTTAAAGTGGCTTAATAAACTATGGGGCCTTGATTATGAAATTGAGTATCGTAAGGGTCGTGAGGATGTGGCTGCGGATGCTCTTTCACATCAATTTGATGTTTCGGTAGCTGCTGTGACTTTTTCTACTTCTGATTTGCATACTCGAGTTCGGGCTTCTTGGACCAGTGATGATCAGGTTCAGCGTCTTATTCATAACATTGAACGGGATCCATCTACTCATCCTCACTATTCTTGGTCAGCTGGTATTCTCAAACGGAAGGGTAGACTTTTTGTAGGTGCTGATCGCCCTTTACGTTTGGATTTGTTGTCTTTCTTTCATAATGATGCTGTTGGTGGCCATTTCGGAGTTACTCCTACTTATAGATTCCTTGCTGCAGTTTTTTATTGGAAGGGTCTTGAGCGTGATGTTAGGGAATTTGTTCGGAATCGTGACGTGTGTAAGCATTTTAAGTATGAAAATGTGGCTTCTCCTGGGTTGCTACAACCCCTACCCATTCCCGACCACCTTTGGACTAATTTGTCTATTAATTTTATTAGTGGCCTTCCCAAGTCTTACTCCAAGACAACTATCTTGGTGGTTGTTGATAGGCTCAGTAAGGCAGCCCATTTTGTGGCTATACGGCATCCTTTTACAGCTGTGGATGTAGCCCAGCTCTTTATGGATAATGTTGTGAAGCCTCATGGATTTCCTAAGTCTATTGTGATTGATAGGGATCGTGTCTTTTGTGGTAAATTTTGGAGAGAACTTTTTCGTTTATATGGTGTTCAATTGAAATACTCTTCTGCCTACCACCCACAGACAGATGACCAGACGGAAGTATTGAATAGATGCTTGGAATGTTATTTGAGGTGCATGATAGGGGACTTCCCTAAGCAGTGGGTCAAGTGGTTACCATTAGCAGAATTATGGTACAATACCAATTATCATTCCGCCATTGGAATGACTCATTTTCAAGCTGTATATGGTGTTACCCCTCCTACTCATCTTCCTTATATTTCGGGTGATTTTAATAATGAGATGGTGGATCATGTTTGTTTGTCTCATGAGTTAACTATTCAGTTGCTGAAAGATTATCTTTTGAAAGCTCAAAATCGTATGATTCAACAGGCCAATAAGCACCGCTCTGAGCGTGTTTTTTCTATTGGTAATTTTGTGTATCTCAAGTTACAACCTTTCAGGAAGAATTTGATCAATAATTCTTCTCTACACAAGTTGGCAGCTCGCTATTTTGGTCCATTCAAGGTGATTAAAAGGATTGGACTGGTGGCTTATGAATTAAAGTTGCCCTCTGGTTCTCGTATACATCCAGTTTTTCATGTTTCTCTTTTGAAGAGATCTACACGAGCTCCTGTTTCAGTTTCTGCTCAGTTACCACCAGTTGATGATGAGGGTAATTTTGCTGTAGAACCTTATGCTTTGCTGGGACGAAAGATTGTAAAACGGGGACATTTGCCTATGACCCAGGTTTTGGTTCAATGGTGCCATTCTGGACCTGAGGATGCTACTTGGGAGGATCTTTCTTCCATTCAGCAGCAATTTCCTGGCTTCTCTACTTAGGCTCCTCCTTCGCACACTATCCTTGTGCACAAAGATGTTTTTTGATGGGGGAGTATTTGTTACGTGTTAGAGGCATTTACAGACATATGAGTAGATGAGTTGGCATTAGTAAAAGGGTATTTTAGTCATTTCATCATATAGATAGCTTAGCTGGCTTTAGTTGACTATTGTAACCACTTTTGGTTACTGTGAGTTGTTTAGATATAAAGATACGAAACTGTATACAGAAGGGGGGTGAATAATGAATTGATTCTTTTCCTCATTCTTTGTCTTTCTCTTCTTTTTCTCTCTGGCTTCTACCAAATGCTCTCCCTTGAGCCTTCAATATATTTTCATTCATTCGATCATCTTTAAATCAGATCATAGAATAAAAAATGAAAGATCATACAAGCATATGCCTCTGGATTGGGAAGCACAATGATGTAGATTGTGATTGTGATGGTCTGAGACTGGCGGAGGCGACGGCAGATCAGTGGGGGATCAGCTCGGGTTTGAGAGGCGCACTCTCCATGAAGTCATTCCGCTCAGATTTCAATGCCCAAGCATACCAAACTATGACCCTGTGCAAAACTCAAATGGCAATGTTCTACTCGACGTGCTAGATCCAACCGGGCAACGATTACATAAAAGAGGAACAGAGTCCTCCGTGGTGGTTGTTTTTTAGAGAGATGTGAGAGCTTCTCACTCCTCCAGCCAAAGAACTTCTCTTGTGGAAGTAAGTGCTTGTTGGGCAAACCCAAAAAAAGTGCTTTTTTGGGGCCAAACCTAGGTTTCAAAATCTGGGTAGACAAACACTCTCAGCTTTTCCAGAATAGCTTTTAACTGTCAAAACCTTGGTTTCAGTTAAGCCAAACAAACATTCACAGCTTTTTCAGAATAGCTTTTTTGCCTGAAAACCTAGGTTTTGTCAGAAGCTATTTTTTTCTAAAATCTCAGAAGCTATTTTCCAGTATCTATTCTCTAAAAGCACTTTTTCAGCTTTTTTCTCAGAAGCTATTCTCCAAAAGCTAATCCAAACAGGCCCTAAGATTAATTTCACCTGTGCAAGTAGGTTTACTTTTACACGAAAGGTTACTTGTGGGAGTGGTGACTTGTGCAACCAGGTTTACTTAGTTAAGAAAACCTCATGTATGAATATGTTAAGATAGTGACTTGTAAGATAGACTTTGATTTTGAGAAATGAGAAGTAACACTTATGCATTTACATGGGAGTGGATTCTCAAGGTTCTTTGTTGAACTAGCAAATTTATCAAGGTTTGATCAACCTTGTGACGTTTACCAACACTTTAGATCCTTATTCTTTCATGTTCAAAGTTTCAAGTGTAAAACTAATCTTTTTTTTATCTTTCTTATGGTGAGTATGTTTTAAATTAGTTCTAGGGTTGGTAGCATTTTTTGTTTGTAGATCTACACCAAATAAAGCCAGGAAAAAGGGTCGTCCATTCATGGACTTGGGCTTAATAGGGTCGGCCCTTTTAAACCAGAGTTAAAAATTTTAGTCATTTTTCAAAGCCCAGTCCTTGGGTGCTCGAGCTCGGGCCTAAAAGAACTAACCCTTTTAACAAAAAAAAATATTTTATTCTTTAAAAAAAATAAAGTTAAACAATAAATATTTTTAATTTAATATATGAATATTATCAAAATTAAGTTGAAAACACCACATAAAATACTAAGTCCACAATTAAATAAAAATCATAATATTATCTTAATAAAGATATACATGGTTTACAAATATTAACACAAAACATAAACCAAACTATTTTATGAATTTGAATCTTATAAAAAGATAAAGTAACCAAAGATTTGAAACATTATTAACCATTAAGGTAAAAAGTCTATAGCATTAACATTATATGAACAATTTTAAATAAAAAATAAAAAATAAAAGGGCATAACGGGCCAGCCTACAACCCTACAGAGCCAGCCCTATTAAACCCTCTGCCCTACAAGGCTGTCCCATTAAACCCGAATTCCTTCTAGGGTTTCCAAAACCCCAACAGGCTGAGCCCGAATTACCAGTTCCAACCCCAATGCCTGAAATTACCGTTTCTAACACCAAATACCCCCAATTTCATTCTCATAGATAGGGAGGTGTTTGAGATAGAATAAATGTGTTGTAGCTTACAATTATTTGACATGAATGATTTTTTCGTTACTATTATTAAGTCTTTTGATTATAAAAAGTAGAGTCACTTAATCAAATGATAGGGGTTCGAATATCACCCTTGGGTTTGGAGAGCATTTTATGGCTAGCCGTTTACCCTTAAGTGAAGGACCAGCGGCGAGGGGATTAGTCACTACTACTGGCGATGGACAGCCTGAATTTAATAATAAAAAAAGCATAGACATATCAACAATATTTAATGTCATTTCCTTGATGACGTTTTGAGTTCATCTACTACAACTATGTAATATCGAAATCAAGAATCCTTTAACACTATGTGTGCTTCACATGGGATTAATACAAATTATATCTTAATTAGACCAACTTAGCTCCTTACATAGATAATTAAAATTATGATTTTTTAAAAAATCAATTGTGATTGTTATTAACAATTAATGAAACGCAAAGTCGCATAATCGGGGATAAAAGGCCCACTACTATATTTAACATAAAATTTATAAAAATTATGCTACTTTTATATCTATATAAATATATATATATATATTATTATGAGCATTTAAAACATAAAACTTAGACTTTTTCTATTTAAAAAAAATACTATACTGAAGTTTTGTTTGTTTATTTATTTACTTACCATTACGTTTGATGTGTTGTTAAGACTGCAATTGCAAAACACGATGATTATAATTTTTGACAGATCATTGAGAACAAGGACAGAAAAAAAAAAAAGCCAATAATAAAATTCATCTCTGTTCCTTCAAGTCCTACAAAAATGTGCCCCCTTCTCTCTCTACTTCAACAGAAATACTTCAGGGGATATAATTTAACCTACCAATGTAAAATAAGTAAAAACATACTAATACATAAGAAATTCACAAAATTGAACATGATTACGCATGCAAAATTATTTGGAAAATTTCTTCCAACAATTCCACCTCCAAGCTGCTCCAAGTTTAGAACCACCAACTCCAACTCCATCTCCATCGAGTTTTCAGATTTCCTATACGTTATCATGCAGAAATTAGTCCATCTGGATCACAACCCATCATCTGAAATTTCCAATTTTGACTTGCTTTTTTTCTTGGATTTGGACTTGCTTACTCCGTTGCTTGTAATCTTCTCACTAGGACTATCTTCTCTCAATTTCTTGTGATTTTTGCTCTTGGACTTCTTTTTACTATCTTTTGTGTCCACAGTGGTTTCTTTGCTTCCAGATTTCTTTCTTTTCAAAGGCAATGCATCCAATTGTTCACCAAGCATGATATCTTCCTTAGCCTGCTCTTCGTTTGGGAGCTGCTTTTCTATTTTACACAACATGAGACAAACGTTAGAGGTAACTTAAAATGTCAATAAAAAAAGACAGAGAGGCATGATGCTTCAATATACTATTATATAATTATACAAAAATAATTAACCAGAAATATTTAATCAAAAAACCAGAGAATCGACCACGTAAGTTCTAGGAATCTTACACAACCCACATTGTTGAGGATCTTCCAAATAGCAATCTTGTATGGATCTCTGACAAAAATGGGTATCCTAGATGCTAAATCAACATAGCAGGGAAATAATTTCCCCCAAGCACCCATTGCTTTGAGCTCATCTTGCCTAAATGATCTAAACCACAATATTTCATAACAAAGGCAATTCCTACCTTATTTCTGGCTTAAGTACTAAATATAATGCCCACCTCCTTCCTCACTTTCAGTTCACTTTACTAGTAAAATGAGCTTGCATCAGGAACAAGGTTATCAAACTGAGATAGAAATCATGAATGGGAAAGTCTATTATCCGAGTTTAAGAGAACATCAGAAATTTGTAGATATTAGGATATTAAAGGCAAATAACACTTTATAAAGCTAAAATTTGAGTAAACATAAAAACGCATCAAGATTCAAGTTATAAAGCGAAATAGATGCCAATGACTACATGGTGTCTATACACCTCCCAAAATATATATATATATATTATTAAAAAAAAGAGAAGCCAATTTATATGAAATGTTAATGACAAATAGTCCCCAAGATCAATTCAAATCAGTAAAGTCAATGTCACTCAACTTATCATCCTCCATTAAAAGCATCACTTCTATATCCTCCTTATCTTGAACAATCTCATTTTCCAATACTATTGTAGATTTCCCTTTTATATTGGCTTTTCACGGACCTAGGAAAAACTTAATAAGCATGGTGGTATATCTTTAGACTAGAATCAACCTAAGTTCAGTTTTAAATAAAGTAGTATACCTCTATTCCTTCTCTTGCTTAGAGCTCCCTCATCAAGAATGAAACTTTCACGAATGTTCATCCATGACCCATGATTTGGTAAACAAGGACTTTCCTTTTCAGTAATCCACTCATCACCATATTCAATATCTACTAAATAAATCGGAACACAAGTTTTTCCTTTCCCTTCTCTACTCTTTTGTCTCATTTCAAATATGTGCTTTTAACATTTGCACCTTTAAACGATTTTCTTAGTGAAGAATGCACTTGATTAAAGATGCTCTAATTTCTATTACATGTGAAACTCAAAACTCTCATGGCTACCATTTTGTAACTCATTACGTTCTCCTCCTTAACTTTCCTACCAAAGAGCTACCAAAACAAATGCAATGATATTTAAGAAATGTTTTCAAAAATTCAAATTTATTTAGAATTAAAGATTAAATTCTGAAAAATAACAAAGAAAGCTATAAGACAATTTTTTGTCTCCAATATCTATTTCCATGATTCTTCCAAAAAGCCCCTTGACAAACTTTAATGCCTCAAGTTGTTGATCAATTGCAAATCTTGCATTTCTATCCAGAACCACTCTCTCAAAGGTTTCATATAAACCACAATAAACTTCATTGTCCACAACAAATCTTTTGCCATAATGGAATTGAATAAAATAAATAAGTTTTGTTTTTCTAACATACACTTGAACAAAAGAGTTAAGGGTCTATTTTGCCTCAGAAGTTATAGCTCAAGACCAATTTTGCCCCGAAAATATGTTTTAGTCAATTTTGCCTTGTAAGTAGTAAAATAGAGCAATTTTGCCCCTTAGCGTTATTAACGGTCCATGTCAACTTTTTAACATTCAACGTGAGTATTTTGATAGAATAGGACGATATTGATACATTTAAAAACTTCCAGAGCAATTTTGAACCCAAAAAAACTTCCGAGGCAAAATTAATCCTGGACGATAGCTTCCATGGCACATTGACCCTTAAAAAATTATGACAAGTGCATAGAAGTTTAGATTGAAATAGCAAGCTACATGGAGGGGCCTATGCAGTTGCAAATTCTAAAGAGTGTCAAAGATATTCCACACAACCTTCTACTTTAATTTCAACTTTTGAAAATTTTTAGCAATTTTTTCTTTGGCTCTATCCACTCTATCATTATTATATGGCATGACACGTCTCAAAACTACTACAAATAGAACCACACATCTCAAGCAAGTATTAGATGGAATTCCAAAATCAGTAAAAAACAAAAACATGTCCGCCACTTGCACTCACTACTAGCATAAGAACTAGAAACCAGATCATTCGATGTACACATGTCAGAATATTTTTTTTTTTTTTTGTAATATGCATTTTAATGTGAGATAAGTTGTTAAAAATATTCCCATTTCTCATATAGCTAGTTCAACCCATGTGCCTATAGATGAAGGTTGCCATTTTCTTTGCATTTGTAATGGTATTATAAAATATTAGAAGTTATCCAATGTCATCAGTGATTAAATCAAGTGTGTTGCACATATGGACCAAAATAATTGTTTTTTCTCTTCTAATATTTCATGCTGCCACGAGGTTTGAGGCACCATTTGTCACCACTTATACTACATAATCCTACCCAATTCTCTCAATTCAAACATTTGTTTAGCATGTATAATCACACCATTCATTCCAAAAATTTTAGAAAAACTGTCCAACTATGACTAGTTACCAAAAATTTAGAAAACACCCCCCTTTACCATCATTCCAATCATTCACTCTTATAGTACTCTAAACTTTTTTGAAGAATGTACCTTGATGTGTGATTGTAGGACTGAAGGTAAAGGGAGGTCTCTTACTAATTTTTAAGTTAACAATTTTAGTAGGACAGATTTCCAAAAATCTGTGGACACAACTAGTGTAATTAAAGATGCTAAACGAATGTTTGGATCATTTGACAGCATGGTTGAATAATTGAGGAGGATAATATAATTACAAATGCAAAGACAATAATAACCTTCATCTATAGGCATAAATGACTCCTTAACTTGTATAAAATGTATTCCAAGGAAATAATTAGCTAGCCCAATAGTGATGATAAGAATTGCAACAACTTATCCTAGTTTACATTGCATATTGCAAGAAAAAAAAAATGCTCACTGAACTATGTTTGCTTCATATGATCAAGTTTCTAGTTCTTATGCTGGTAAAAGGGTAGGCAAGTGGCGAACATAATTTTTACTGACTCCAGAATTTATAGATTCATCAACTATTGTTTGAGGTGTGTGGTACCTTTTACAAAAGTTTTGAGGCTTGTAGATGATGACTCTAAACTTATCATGCCACATATTTATGAAGCAATGGATAGAGCCAAAGAAGAAATTGTTGAAATTTTTCCAAAGAAGAAATCAAGGTACAAGGGGGTGTGGAAAATCATTGATACTTGGAATTTGTAGCTACATAGGCCCCCCATGTGGCTGCACAATATTTGAATCCTAAGTTATATGCACTTTAAATATTTATCGTTTAAGTGTATGTTAGAAAAACAAACATTAACTTATATTTTTTTTTATTAGGTTCTGTTATGAAAAGATTTGTTGCGGACAACAAAATTTATGGTTTATATGACATGATTGAGAGAATAGTTTAGGATAGAAAGACAAGACTTGCAAATTATCAACAACTTAAGTCATCCAAGGCTATCAAGGGGCTTCTTGGAAGGAGCATGACAATTGATATTAGATACAAAAAGCAGCGTAATAGCATTCTCCACTATTTTTCAGAATTTAATTTTTAGTCCTAAATAAATTTGAATTTTTGAAAATATTTCTAAAATATTATTGCATTTGTTTTGCTAGCTAATTAGGGGGGAGTTATAGAGGAGAAAGTAAGGAATTACAAAAGGAAGGAAAGAGAGTTTTTAGTCTCACATGTAGTGCACCTAGATGTGAAAAATTGAGGCACATTTGATCAAATGCATACTTATTGAGGAAATTGCTTAGAGCAACAAAGGTTAAATGTACTTGTGTTTTTCAAGTGACCTTCAACTTAAGCTGAGACAAAAGAGTAGAGAGGATAAGGGAGATGATCCGATCTGTTTATAGATATTGAATATGATGATAAGTGGATTATTGAAAAAGAAAATCCTTGATTGTCATTTAATGGGTTGTGGATGGACATACATGAAAGTTTCACTCTTGATGAGGGAGATCCAAGCAAGAAAAGGAAGTGAGACATAATACTCTCTTTATTCCTTAATATAAGATCTCGTTGAGATTTTTTTGAAAAGTGTTAAGAAAGCTAAATAAGTTACTTATAAATTGATTTGCTTGAACTTTTTCTCGAAACTAGTTTATTTGACTTATAAGCTAAGATATAATCTAATAATATATCACATATGTTATGATAAAGCACCTTATTTAGCTTCCCCAATCTATCTAACGAAGTCAACCATATATTATGTTAAGGAACAGATGGAGTACTATATTAAAAACTAAACTTAGATTAATGCTAGTTTAAATATGCATCACCCTTATTAAGTTTTAGTTCTAGTTTCAAGAAACTTGAATAACAAAGGGAAATCTATAATAAGACAAGAGAATGGGAATGAAGAGAATGTTGAAGATCGAGAGAAGGAGAAGGAGGATATATTGATAATGGAGGATGATGACAAATTGAGTGACATTGATCTCGGAGATATTGATGAGTGAAGAATAAGTTTAGCATTTGTTTTCTGTTTTGAGGGGTGATAGTGTCTTTATTGATTTGGAGTTGGTCTTGGGGATTATTTGTCATTGATTTGTATTAGCGTTTTGTACAAAACCTATGTTAACATTGTAATCTTGTCTATTTCACTAAATAACTTAAATCTTGATATGTTTTAATGTTTATTCTATAAATGTTATCTCCACAAAGTGTTATTTGCCTTTAAATACTAATATCTACAAACTTTTGATGCTCTTCTACGTGAAAATTACATTTTTTCATACTTAATAATTGATCAAGAATCTTACGATTCACAATAAATTTCCATTCACAACTCAGAAAATAGCTTTCCAATTCATCATTCATATCCGATTAGATACCATTGGCTACATACAACACATGGGTTCCACCTAATTTTAAAATACTTGTGTTACTCTTCTAAGGCTGTTTCATTACACTTGTACTTTAGGTGCCTAAGGCCCATGCATTGAATGAAGCATAAAAAATGCCAAGGCACAGCCAGGGGAACTGAGCCTTTTCAGCACCTTACATCAATGCGTTAGAGTTGACTAACTTGCTCTTATTCAATATAATTGACTTTTGATTTAATAGCAAGGAAACTGACAGTTGTGTCCTACAAATTAATTCTCTAACCCACCTTTCGTTCAACTCTAGGCACCAAGTACCTTCACTGTTCCTTGATCTCAAAAAGATTTTGAAATACAATATAAAAAACAAAAGAAAAAGAAAGAAAGAAAGAAACAGACAAACCTTCACCGATGAAGTTATAGTCAAAAACAGCTTGCATAAGATGTTGCTTCAGGAAGACCTGCACGAGGAAATTTTTTTCATTATGATAAGTTCATAATTGTTTGAGATGTTTTCTAATTTATCAAACATATCAGTAAATTCTACAAAGAGCTAGAACTATCACTAAACAAGCTACCTGGTCCAACTACAAAGTTAAGAAATGATGCTTTTCAAAAGATAACATACAACAGGTAGCTGATTCAGTCATATAATCAGTCTTGAAATTAACAGGCTATAATCAGTCTTGAAAATATCTGGCTATCAAAAAAAAATCCTATCATATTTTTCGATTATTAATGTCACAATTATTCATAATCAGATATCTAATTAATAATTTCTTCTAACGGGGAAGATAGCCTATATGGATGGACTCTCAGTAGATATAGCAACTCCTTGTTCTAAATATAAAAAACATGTTCAAGGTAAAAAAAAAAAAAAAAGCATGTCACATTCAATTAATGAATAGGAAATGAGTTTCATCCTGCGTATTTTTTCCAAAGATTTTGCATTACCCCGAACTTCAGAGCACAAGACTGGGTTTCAATGTGTAGTATGTGCTAAGTTCCAAATCCATATGATTTTAAACATCATTGCATGAAGTGAAACGTTTTAAATGCATTAATGCAGCTTCAAAAACTACACATCAAGAAATCATAGTTTTCCATAGAAGAGATACACAAGCCTACATTCTCTAGAGGAGAGAATAAAGGAGCACTTTACACATTCTCGGTAAAATTATAGGATATACAAAGAAAACAGTAATCTTTCCTCTTTTAAATAAAGATTCAAGTCAATTTAGGTCAGAATATCAGATACTTCTTTTACTTTGTAGTGGCAAATATACCCCTAAACACTTTTACAAATTATGAAATACAAAGTCATAGTCAATATCATAATGATAAAAAATGAAAAAGGGTACAAAGCATACCGCTGAGAGTAGCTGCCTGGTATTTGTATCCCAAATACGAAGATAAGCATCCAGTCCTAGGAGTATGTCATGATATGAGCTTTATTGATGAATATGTATAAATGATAATACAATAGTACAAAAGCTGAAATGTTCTAATCAGACCGAAAAATAATCAGTCAGCAAACTACAGGCCTGTACTTTTTCAATTAATTATGAGGTTTTGTAACAATCATCTAGAACATATAAAAAAAGGTAACAAAAACGAATGAATAATAGATCAAATGGTATGGCCAACGACTAAAACAATAATTTTCACTGCCAATAAGATATAAGGCTGCATATAGCAGACAATAATTTTAAAAAAAGCAACATAGAGATAAAGGGCAGACCAGCCTCTAATAAACTACCTGCTCTGAAGGTTACGAAAAGGAAAGCTCACTCACCACATGAAGCTATAATTGGCAGCTCAGGGTGCCTGACTATGGATCTGATGCTTCCAGAGCATTTGCCAGTAAAACATCCTAGCAATTTTCCTGTAACAAATTGTGCATCAATTAACATGATAAGTTGAAAATAACTCATGCAAAGAGATGTACTCATAAACAGTGATTAATATTATAAGTTAAAAATAACTCACGCAAGATCATATCAAATAGTAATAACAGAGAATGTAGCAGCTCAAACTCAATGCAATTACATCTGATAACTACCAAGAGTCAGAAAATCCAAGAAAAACATCCCAACACAGTGTGGTTTATCAAGATTTCCGTCTTACACGAAAATAAATGCATGCAAATCCTAACAAGTTTCTCTTTATTACATCTATACCAAAAATGAAGAATACAGCAACAAAGGAACTGATTAGAATCCAACTCCTAATGTCTGTGATTTACTAAGCCATACAAAAGCTTAAATAATTGTGAAGGGATACATATTTCCAAATTGTCTAACAAAGACATTAGGTCCACATTTAATGTCTTCTCATGCAAATAGGGAATCTTTGATTGAGAAATGTGAATGAGTAGTTGCTGTACATAGAAAGCACTGCAAAAGGTCTTGGAGATGCTCCATACAAAAGAAAATTTCCCTTCAGAATGTTAAGCATAAAATGCAAGCAATGCTAAAGGCTTCAGAAATCCAAAAGAGCTGCTCTTGAACTCCAAGATTAAAGCTACAGACACCAAAACTTTCTCCTTTTGTCATTCTAACTCTACATTAACCAAATCTTACGACACCATTGAGCTCTATCAGTAACCAAATATTTAGATATATTGTTAACTCTACAATAGGACTCAAGAAGATAATATCAAAAGGACGAAAACTCTATAGGACTTTAGAAGATAATATCAAGAGGAAAAGAAGCAGAGAGAGAAAACAAAAAACAGCAAGAAAACAGCATAATCTTAAATATGCAACTAGGAATACTGATCTCTACGAATAAGAACAGGAAATTGCCTGAAATTACTCATGCAGAAATTCAAAGTCATGAAACTACTTCATCCTACAGCACATGAACCTCTGACCAAATAATCCATAAAACTACAAATATTACACATCACAAGTTAAAATTTATTATAATGCGAACCTAGGTGAATTACCCAATGAAACTTTAGCTTAGTAAATAAGAGAGGATGAACATGATAAATTTAAGTTTGTAATGTCCAATGTTTGGGTTGGAATTAAGGCTGTCCATAAGAAATGAATACCCAATCATTGTCTCAACAACCAAAATATACATCATATAACTATATTAAAACAATTAATGCTAAAGTGTTGGAATTGACTGTTTGTCTCGAGATCCTAGCTATGGCAGCTCAGGCTTGTTTACAAATTATAAATGATTTTTTCCTGAGAGGAGAGGGCACAAGTAGGATCAACCTGTACCTGCCATCGCACAACACTAATGTGGTATGTTCAACATTTACAGATTTCACTCCTCCATAATTCTTAATAAAATAATTTCAGGTCATAAAAAGAAAAGATCATTTACATGATCACTAATGTATATTAAGAAGTCAATCTTGGTCAAAAAAAAAATATTAAGTCAATCAGTATTCAAACATCTGGAATCCCCCAATTGATTTATCCATTAACTGCTACAATATGGAACTCTACTCTCCCAAGTAAAAGATGCAATCATATTCACAGAGCAATAGACAAATAGCCCATTTATATCATTGCCTAAAGTCAAATAAATTACCCTAGAGAACTTAGTCATGGAAGGAAGATGCTGATAATCTGATACAACAGTAGAAGATAGAAGAGAATGTAGGATTCGATAGATAGAGAATATATTAGAGAAGGTAGGAATAGATAGATAGACAAAGACAGACAGAGAGCAGGAACTGAATTCACATTCTGATTATGCCAAACCCTAACCATCCCCCTTCTTAATTATAATTATGGATGATAATTGCTAAAGAAGACTGTACATATGGAAGCATGATGAACAAAGCCGGTCATGAACATATATGACTAGATACCTAAAGGCATGCACATACCTGTACGCATATCAACAGATGCAAGGTCACCAGATCCGTTCCCTACATAGATTGAATAACCATCTATATCCTCAGCCACTGCTTTAATTGATGTCTCACGAAAATCAAATGAAATAACAGGCCTTCGCTGAGAAGTGATGTCATATAGATGAACCTGGTTGAAAATTACATGTCAAAAAGCGATTGAATGCATTCAGAATCAAGAAGCTTCGCAAGGGAGTAGACAACAGTAGAACTAGTGACTTCTTTGTATTCTTAATAGTAAGATATACAGGAATTAAGCAACATATCTGCCGTTTGATCATTCCAGCTTTGTACCCATATATCCAATTTGACATAAGTACATTCAGTTCACTTAGTTTAAACAGGGACTATGAACCCATAAACCAATCCATTTACTTCAAGGAATCAAATAATATCTACTTGACTGTGAATACAATGTATGCTTCATTCTATATTGTAATGTTAAAGGCTATGCTTATATCAGATGAAGAAACTAAATACGTAAAACATTATATAAAGAGAATGATATTGGTAACTAAATTGTGTTAACAAGTTCGGTGACCATGGCTTCCAAAATCAAATGGCATGGCAGTTTAGAAGATCCTCCGTCTGAAACAAAAAGGGCTCCATGGCTTCTATGTTATGGTGAGCATCATCCACGACGCCTTACTGAATTTAGATGGCAAACAATATTTGGTACATCATTCCCCAATTTCTAGATCTCTAGTCAATGATACCGTAGACTTCAAGGGGACGGCTCCATTGGTAGTGTATCTGAATCTTTAATAAAATAAAGCAACAAAGTGTAACAGAAATAACCCAGAATTTGTTCGTTTGTTCCCTCTGTTTAAAGCTTTGGACAAAAGAGATCCCTGTCAAAGGATCCTCAAGCTTTATGACTCAATATACTTGGCTGACATCCTCTTTCTGGCTACTATATAACTATACTAACAAAAAAAAAATAAAAAAGAAAAGAAAAGAAAAGGAAAATCATTTCAATTTCCTCCAAAGACATCAAGTACTAACTTTATCTGCTAGGAAATTACTTTATTCTAGTGATCTCTCAATGGGCCAGTGAATTTTCTTTTATTGTGTTTTAAAAATAGTGTTTTTTAAAAATATCTCCCGAATGAAATGGCTGCAAAGCATCAATATCGTGCCCAGCAAGCCATTCAATGTGGCACCAAAGTTGAGGGCTTATCATTCACCATTACACCAATGAAAAAACTGAAATATAGTGGTTCTTAAAAAATATGTTGATACATAAGTTGTCATAGTAAAAATATCATCTATAATTCTCTAGGTTTCCACAGTGTATGCAAATTATAGCCCTCCTCAAGAGTCTTGAATATAACTAAATACAAGGGCATAAGAATCATTGGCAAGGAAGCTTCCCTAAGCATTAATACTCGTTCCAAACGCATTTCTTGATAAATTTCAAATTTTCAAAGTTTCTACATAAAATTACCTGATGGCAATTAGTTCCAGCAACAAATTTACGATGATCATCTTTGCTTAGAAATGTGGCACATGTAATCCAGGTAGGGGTAAAAATACCAAGGCTGTTCTTAGGAGGCTGCAAAAAAAGGGTAACATTATGCATGTAGAAAACCAAACATTTGATTACGTAAAAGATAATAATCTTAATATGGGTAGGAAAGAAAAGCAATTATTGAAACAACAACAAATATTATTGCAGACTCACAGGTTTGGCATTCCATATCTTATTGGAGTTGTCAAGATCCCAAAAATTAACTTCAACACCCTTCCTAAGTGATGGATACAAGAAATAGTTAGAATATTCCAGCTCAGAAATCTAAAACAAGATTACAGACATTCAGTGGTAGTGCTTGTATTGGTTTCTCTTCAGATTTTAAGAAGCACCTCTCTATCCTTTTTTTTCTGTTGGCTTTGATCTGGTATCATGATTTATACATTTCTTCTTTCGAGGGCTTTTATTTCGTAGGCTTTTTCCTTCTCTAGCAGCCATATTAAAGAAAAACCAGTGATATTGCTTTTGCTTAAAATTCCAAAATAACTACCATTGCAAATTGCAAGTCTATTTCACAGTTAAGATGCTCTGAAATTTAAGCAACCACGAAATATCAAAACCTTCAATTTGGTCTGTTAAACTTGATAACATTAGCACAAACAAACACTAGCCATTCCAGAAGCAGCATAAAGCTTTCAAACTCAGTGAATCTGAAATATTCATATGATGTGTTTATATAACTCCAATCTAAATAATATCTGTTTCTATGTAGAGTTAAATGAAGATTAACTTTTGAGAGGAAGATACTAAACTTTTTGCCTGCAATGTTTTCACAAGTTTATAGAGATTCATCAAGAAGGACCTAAGAATATGAATGTGCGAAATATTTTTAAGGTAGTAAGCCAGGATTTTCATACAGAAGTTCATGGCCTAGCATCTGCAGCAATAAATGATAATTGTTCAAATACAAATATGATTATCTTGTAATGGATATTATAAGGAATAGCCATCACCCAATAGTTCAGAACATTTTTTTAATGTCCTCCATTCCTTAGGTTAGACGTTTTGCAACATTAAGGGAACTATCTTTCATTTAGTTCCCTTATTTTCTACTCTTAAAACCCTTCTTTATAAAAGTTCATAAAATCAATTATTTGAACAGTTTCATACTGGTTTAGTTCAGTTAATTTTTACAGCTCACACGTGAAACTTGCGTAAATTTTAATGACTCACCCTCCAAATAAAGCATACTTTTCACTTCCATCCACCTTGCAACATGAGATGTTACCGCCACTACATACACTCCATGTTGAGGAATTAAGAGAAACAGATTCTGAAGATGAACTGGCCACTTCAAAGGACTTTACACTTGCATTTCCCTTGGTTGTGCAGGTAAGTAAAGTACATGACCTAAAAACAGAAACTAAATATGAATTACTACTTTTAAAGCTGTGGAAAAAGAAATATACAGCTAAGGCACACTCACTAATACATAAGAGCATTACAAGCAATTAAAATATATCAATCATGTGAGCATGAGAAAACAACCAATGCACCACCAATATAAAAGCCAACAACCTTTTTGACCCACAGAACATGAAGATAATGAGTTAATGAGTCAAAACTATCAAAAAAGGGCAAAGGAAAAAAGAGGAACATAAATTCACTTTGATAATCACTTTTCACTAAATCGAGCAAAAAATACAGCACAAAAGACACAAGCATAACATACAAATTTGAACAGTTGAATGGCAGTGGGATACATACTACCTGGAAGCTAACTCAAGGTTCTGCTTTGCAAATAAATGCAATCCAACAACAGCATTTTCTTCAGACCGCATATCTGTAACATTAGAATTTACCACTGCAGCCTGAAGATCTCCATTTACCGGGTTCAGAACCTCAACCTAAGGTAGATATATGTAGATTAAAACACTTAAGAATCTAAAACTATAAATTGAACACCAAAACATATTAAGCAACATTCAATGATATTATTATAAAGGAACTTACCCGACCATTTTTCCTCGCTACAGCTAATAGCTGCAATGCAAGAAAAAAAAATAGTAATAATAATAATCAGAGAACAGTAATTCATGTTTTTCCTATGTACTTTTTCAAACATCACATACCGGTTCATCCTTACGGTGAGTAATAGAAACAGCAGAAACACAATTTGAGGAGTCTGGTTCACCCCATCTTTCAACAACACGTGGAACTCCAGCTTGCTTATCACGGGCCTCAACAACTAACACACAAAAGAAAAAGGATAAAAAAAAAATCGAATCAAACTTAGTGAAGCAAAAACAAGCTGCGAATTCGTAAGAGCCAAGAGATGAGTGCATAAGTATGATCAATCAATCAATCAATCAATAAATCACCTTTAATGAGGCCAAGTGCGTCGAAGGTTAAAGCCCGAAACGGAGGGCAACCTGGGCAATCAATGGTGGTGGTACGCGGCATCGTTCACGGCGATGTTGGGAGAAATTTACAGTATAGAGAGTCTGAAAGTAGAACTTTGGGTTGGGTGAAGAAGTTCGAGAGTACCTTGCGGCTAGGCTTTCTTTCTATGGAAGGAAGACTAACAATTGCGGGTTTCGGGTCCTCTACGGTTTAAGCGCCAATCGCATGCGTGATGTTCAAAGAATCTGGACCGTTTATATAATTTAGTGGTAGTACTCCCTCTGGTTCTAAATATAAGAGGTAATATTATAAATTTTTTGGTCCAAAATATAAAATGTAATACACAAAAGTCAAAGTAATAAATGCATGTTTTCCATTTCTGCCCTTGTATATTAATAAATGCAAGGAAGGGAGAGAAAGTGTGTGTAATAAATGAGTAAGGGTAAAAATGTAAAATCTACCTATAATAAATGATTCTAATATGAATTTATTGGTATGTGTAAAAAGGTTGACTACCTCTTATAATAGGGACCAGAGGGAGTATTTACCAAGGTAATCAAACCCGAACCGGGGCCTAGATCGGTGGAGGTAGTGGGTTAAGGGTTAGTGGGTCAGTTCGGAATCAACCCGTAGGCTAGGCCGGTGGGGAATAAAAAATTAAAAAATAATTTAAACTCTCATTATTCCATTAAATACTAAATATTAATTCTTTTTTTTTTTTGCCAACTAACTAATTATTAGTTCACTACCTTAAATCACTAACAAAATATCATATACTCATCCAACATTCCTTATGATTTATTTGACATATTGACATTATAGCATCAATCCACTATTAAATAACATCAAAATTAGTAATCACAAAATATTCTTCACATAATAATTATTAAAATAGATAAATGATTACAAAATATTCATACTCATAGTACTTTATCATTAAACTAATAGTTATTACCATGTCATTAATTTCAACAAATATTGCCTTCTACCATTCATACAAAAAAATATTTTTTTTAGAAAAAAAAAAACTAACCCACTGACCCACCGGGTCACACCCGGGTTATGCCGGGTTGCCCCGGGTTATCCGGGTTGGTCCGGATCAGTGGGGGTCCGGGTTAGCATCAAACCCAGCCTGGTTGAGTGGCTGGGTTGGCGAGTTCCGGGTCAACCCGGCCGGGTCGGGCCAGGTTTGATTACCATGGTATTTACAGAGAATTGTGTGTCACACCGTCGCATATTCTTAAAAATAAAAATTGAATATAATCGAATTAATTGAGAAAATCAGAAAAGTTTGAATGCCGTGTGTAGGAATTTATTTAAACAAGACATGACTCCATGTATGTATGTTGCACGAATTGTATTATTTGTTTTAGGATTTTTTATCTCATTGCACAACTCGTGTTGATCATTCTAAATTTTTCTTTTTATTTTTTGTTATTTTTTATTTTAAGAAATTCAACAATTAGTTGTATTCATGATAAAAAAACAGTTACTTGTATGTATATAAATGAAGATACTTACATCATACAAAATATTTGAAAATTTAAAATGTATTGTAATTATGTTTGTTATAAAGCTGTATGTGAAATGAAATCTCGTTAAATGTTTTTATTTTTTTACCTTAACAAAATAGTATACATGATAACAATTGCATTTTATAAATATGCTTTATTTTTATTGAGACCATTTTAAAAAATTTTATACTATTTAGAAGGTGGAGATATAAAGTATATAAATTTTCGTGAGTTTTTCTTGTTAGGAGTGTCATGTGATGGTTGATAAAATTCTCTCTTTTTTAAACTTTTTTTTTTAATTCAATCATGGAATAAATAATATGGAATATGGATGTTCATATACTCTCTTAGGATTCCATTTCCTAGACTCTTTCTCTCCAATTTTCTCTTTTGTCCTTCTTCATCTTTCTCCTCTCAATGTCTTATATTTTTCTTATTTTTATAACACGTTATCAACACGAATTTGCTCTGAAGATCTGGGTATTTTTTTTTCTTTATTTTTACTGCCCTATATATTGTATTATTTTTACTTTCATGAAATTTTTATAACACTCACTTTTACTTGTTTATATACACTGCACAACACGCACACACATATGATATATTATATATAATACAAACACACACCACAGGCACACACAACATATTAAATATATATGTCTATATAATATAAGTATATAAAATATATTACATCGTATCCTTACCTCTTCTGGAGAATTAGAGAGGCTGTCACAATGAACTAGATTGGTAGGTTCTACCGCCTTTAGTTCATACGCCCTTTAGTTCTTACGGAACACCCCCTCTACATATTTTACAGTTTCTATTATAAACTATTAATTATATATATGCCGCATATTATACATTAATTGTATACATTTTACATTTGCTAATCAAGTTTATGTTTTTCCTATTCTTATATATTGTTGCAATTATCTTATTCTAATTCTGTTACACTTCATATTATTTAATTTAATCCCTTTATGACTATTTGTACTAGTTATTATATTTGTATATTATAATAAATAATACATGTATATTTTCTTATAAATATATATATATATATATTATAACAAGTGCTGCCCAAATATCAATTTAATATTGCTGTGATTTTACATACATACATATGTGTATTATTTTCAATTTATTTATAATGTTATCTATATGATTATGGACTCATCTAATTATTTATATTTGATTATGAATTTTAATTTTATAGAATGGCCAAAAGTCATTATAGTTTATATATTGTGATTAAATGGCCAGATGTCATTACATTGTTCTTTTTCTCTTTTGCTTTTATATGATGGCCAGAAGCCATTATACTTTATATATTATGATTAAAATGACCAGAAGTCATATTATTTTATATAATAGTTTTTTTTAGTTGTGATTTGATGACCGGAAGTCACGTCATTTTTTTAATAGTTCTTTTGTGGAAAGAACATTGTGAGTTCTACAAAATTGCTCAAGAAAAAGAAAATGTAATACTCTGATTATTGAATTGTTATAAAAAATTAAAACCCTGAAAGCTTATGATCATGTATCAAATGACAAATAGGATCTTTATAGCTTTAAAAATATTTTTTTTTAAGAATATATTGTCTAGAAAACAAATAACTTATAGAGAATCACTTTTCCAGATGTAATAGTCTTGAAGACTAATTATTATATTTTGCTACGATCACATATAATCAACGCCCAAATTGATAATTGAGGCAACAATGTTTGAAAATATGAAAATAATTATATTTTGTTATAAATTATGAGCAAGTATTTTAATATGGCCAGAAGCCATAAAGAAATATGTAACTACCAAGTGAATTGTCAAAATGGCTGTCATATTGAAAAGGCTATGAGATGACAAATATTGAAAAAAAATAAGGTGGCAACCAGTTATAAAGAAAATTGCCAAATTTATTATCAAAAGCTCAGAAGGCTAACTTATGTTTATTTTTATTATTGTTTAAGTTTATTATGATTGAACTGTGTGGGAAAAATAATTATAGGGATTTAATTTTATGATATTAAGAAGAGCTCAATTTTTCTGCCATTGGACTTACTTTAATCAAATGTTGATAATAAACAAGTACGTCTCTATTTTTACTTCTATAAGATTGTTCAAATGTATGAATGATAAGATATTTAGAAATATTATATTATCATAGATATTGTGGTGTTTTCTAGCATATATGGTTAAATGAATTTTATTACTGTTATTGTATGAATTTTTTTTCTTCTTTAAAAAGTAGTCTTATGTTTATCTCATGAAAGGTGAATTTTATGTTTAAAAAGAGGGAATTAAAATAAAGAAAAAAATATTAGTAATTAGAGTCTAAAATGTTGCAAAATATTATGTGTCAGTTATTTTTTTATTATAAATTATTATTTTATCGAAAATAAAAGGTTATTACTCTTGAACTTATCCACATAGAATATGATTTGAATTATTATTGTTGATGTATGCTTTTGTTATAATATATCAACTGCTCTTTGAGTTGACATCTTGATTATTTTACCATGAGATTTATGATTATAACTTTATAAAAATTATATTGGAAAAGACATTTAATTATTATTTAGTTGTTTCCATTATTTGTTTAATCTGCTATGATATACCCTTGTCATTTATAATTTGGCATGTGACTGAATCTATATAATTTGTTATAAATACCAAATATTTTGCCATGAAATTAATTTTGTGAAAAATAGTATTTAAAAAAGAAGAAGGAGAAGAAAGAACCATGAGTTGATAAGAGTTACTTAAGCAATGTGATTATTTGAGAAGGGTAATGATACATTTTATATTATTTGGTGGGAGAAATTTGATATATTTATGAACTTAATGACTACTACATTGAAATGAAACATTATATTGTGAAATTCTAATTTAATTGTCACACATACATAAGAGAATATGATTATTAGTTTTATTTTGCAAGTGAGATTGACATGAATTTTGATGAGAACTTGATTGATTTGATAAATGATTGTTAATTTTTGTTAGAGCAATTTTCATTGTTGGGATGTGAGAGAATTTTACTTATTATGATGTATTAGTTATCACATAAGATTGTGAAAATATATATATATATATATATATTTCTAAGAAAAAACAAATTGAAGTATATTACTACCGAAATATAATATTATATGTTAGTTCTTGAAGAACCAATAATTTTTTTTTTGAAAGAATAATTGATTATGAAAATCATGCTTTATAAAATGATATTAGAATTTCGGTTCATTGAAGGGAATAAAAAGATAATCCAATTGGATTGAAATCCATATTTTTACTTGAGTAATTAAGTATTTGAGCTTCCAAATAAAATGTACATTGGTTATTAGCCTATTATAACTGTCTTTGAAATACATGAATTGGGGAAAGTTTATTGGTAACTCACACTTGAGGGGGAGATTGTTGGAATACAAGTGTGGACCAATGTTGAATGTTAAATGAAATTATACTCATATTCTTCCTTCACAAAATCTTTTGAGATTTCCCCAAAATGGATGTCATGTAATGATTTTAAATATGGAAATTGAATATTAGATAAGAAAGATGATACAGTAAACCAGAAGTTTACTGATCTAAGTAAATTTATTGTTGGCATGACTTGTTTGATCATCCAAGTCATACATATAAATTATCAAATTATTTATTGACATCCATTGAAGAACCAGAAGAATTTATCGAATAGTTAACATCATGTTGTGCTACTTGTTCTCAAAGAAAATTTATAATAAAAAGATCACTAGTTGTGATTTGGAATGGATATATATTTCTGGAAATATACCAAACTTATGGGCCTAATCAAATAGTATGTAAACCATATAAGTATTCAATAAATTTGATAGATGCATCTATAAAATGGTTACATGTGCGATTATTTAGCTTGCAACTTGGAGTTGCAAGATTGTTTGAATAAATCATTCTGTTGAGTGCACAATTTCCAGATTATATGATCCAGAAATTATTTATTAAAGCCTCCATGAAATATTTATGAGAACAAAGTTTTTTTTAATGTTGAAATATCTAATATCACATATTGTAGCACTTTACATCAAGCCAACAGTATACTCTCCCAATAAAATTGGCTTTTTGTCAGGAGCCAGATAATTTTTATCTCAAAAATTTTGAATGTGCAATGCATTACCTATTAATCCACCACAACGTATATAGATGGATATTTAGACAAAATTGAGATAAATGTTGGATAAGGAACTCCTTCTTCTTGTTTCTAAATGAAACAAAATGATGTTTCAAAAGGAAACAAATGGATTTTGGAGACTTATATCGTAGGATTATTTGATTGTCATTTGACAAAGTTATCCAAACATGAGGGGGAGAAATCAAGTAGTTGGAAAAGAAAATATATTGAATGCACTATCATTATCAAATGTAGATCCTCAAGTATAGTAGTATGAACTAGAGGTTCATCAGATTTTGCATTCATAAAGTATTACAAAATATCTGTCAGATATAATTACTGACCTAAGTGAGAATTATCGAATCTCATATTCCAGCTAAAAATGCTCCAACAAATGCAACATGCTTGAAGCGTGAGAAATCAATCGATTCCAAATTTAAATACTTCGGATAAATAGGAGCTTATAATTAAGATGATCATATTGAGGAGGCAGGTACTCTAGAAGAGTGCCAAAACATAAATAATTAAAAAACCTCAAAGGAGGTACATGTACCTGAAAATTAACAAAGATATCTCAATAAGTTATGTCACAACAAGGAAAATGAAATCGAAAAGAATAAAGTTGTCGACAACAATTTTAAAAATGGTATTATGTGATTGAATGAGGATCTTACATAGAGATATGTCATAAGAAGTAGACATAAAGATGATTGGCCAAAAGAAAATATAAGGAAATGAAAATATGATTATGTTTCAAAATATGTGAAAATCATGGACCTGAAGTCCAAAATTCAGAAATATAAAGTTATTATGGGATATAAATATTTATGTGAAATATAGTTTTTCACAAAAGTAGTGAAAATTATTATAAGGCATATTATTTTGTGATGGACACAATTATCCTACAAATATTAGTAATTTGGCAGTATATGAAAAGAAAATATGAGTCAATAATTGTAAATATCCCACTTGATGATGAAATTTAGATGAGAATTCTTAAAGGATTCAAAAGGCCAAAAGTATATATAAGAAAATCATTCAAAATTTATTTTCACTTAGAATATATATAAATTTGCATTTTACTTGGCCGGTAGATCAAGTTATTAACTTCCTCAATGATATTCAAATCATGAATAAATGTCTCGTGTAAATATTTGCTGTTTTTATTACATGTTAAAATTTTGTGGAAGAATTGAATTTTTGCAGGTATACAATGGATAGTGTATTTGAATAAATACATGGATGCGAGATATATTATGGAGATTTGTTAGATGAATGCATTTTAGTAGCACATGTGAGGATAATGCAATTCGACCAAATGAAGATATGTTCAAAAAGCTTTGGATGGAATATGCTTGAAAAATCAGTATACTCAATCGAGGCAAAAGGACAGAAGTGATGTAGTCACCAGGGGGAGTAAAATGATTATGTTCAGAGGGAGAAAATGTCATGCTGTACTCTTTTTCCCTTAACCAAGGTTTTGTCCCACTAGGTTTTCTTGGTAAGGTTTTTAACGAGGCAGCTTTGATAAGTATTGTGTACTCTTTTTCCTTCACTGGGTTTTTTGTCCCAATGGGTTTTTTCTAGTAAGGTTTTAATGAGGCACAATACTTTTTTATGAACATCCAAGGGGGAGTGTTATAAATAATATGGAATATGGATGTTCATATGCTCTCTTAGGATTCCATCTCCTGGTTAATTACATTATATCATATAACTCCCAAATTGAAGAGCCTTAAGTACATATTCTCTATAACCTCCAATGTACCATTATATTGCTTAATTCTCTTCTTTATGTACTTGTAACTATTTAGGTTAGTCTTTATGTCTTGGAGGCCTATAAATAGAGGCTATGAAAAAAGCATTGGGATAACCAAAATATGAATAAGAGATTTTCCCTCTTTCTCTCCAATTTTCTCTCATGTCCTTCTTCATCTTTCTCCTCTCAATGTCTTATATTTTTCTTATTTTTATAGCAAGTCAAGTGGTTTTAGATTTTAAAAAGGCACAAACTTAACTTAACTTGTTTATATATGATACCAAACTTATGTATTTATTTCAAAAATGAAGGCGGATTTTAAGTACAAATAATTAATGTCATAATGTTGATTAATAAGTGAATTTGATTTTGCTATTGAGATAGCTATGATTATTCAGATCTTTTAAATTAATTGAATTATACTTCAAAAATTAATGAATATTTTAATTAAGAATAAATTCTTTTATCATAGCGATTGATGAATTAGTTTCTTTTATCATGTGAAGTAAATTAAAAGGGCACATTGATTTATCTATTAAGTACCAACCAGAGATATAATTGTTACGAATATAATTAATATTAATAGCTATTATATTTCATGTCCATAAAAGATTAATCAAATGAGAGGCCCAATTATTTCTTCAATTATATTTTATAACAAACTGAAAAAGATTACGTTGAAAGATGGGATTTTGAGAATTTTTCTTATTCCATAAAATATATTGATTTTTTATTGACTCTGAGACAAATCACATTAAAACTACAAAAGACTTTACCAATATTACGTGCACGCTACACCTAAAATTTACATGTTTTTGTTCAAGGGAAGAATATGATGTAGTGTCATGTAAAAGTGGACTTCCCTTGTTAATAGGTCAAATAAGGATAGGGAGAATAAATTAAAAAAATTAATACAAAAAACTTCATGAGATTAATCTAGAGATTTCAATATCACATTCCTTTTATTTGGTCCCCTTTCTTTTGAGTTATGATTGTTGAGATAGAGAATAAAACTTCAAAAGAAAAAGAAATAATAGCAAAAAGAATATAAAAGTAAACAACAAAAAGCATGAAGAATGAATGTTACACCAATTGTTGTACAATCAATGGCCATAATTAGAAAAAATGAAAATAAACAAAACGTTAAAACTTGAAGGAGATTATAGGTTTAGACTAAATAAATCAAAGTGAACAAATACCAAAATCCATTGCAAGTTTCACTTTTTCCAGGGTCTCTGTAGGTGGCCAAGGAAAGAAAGATTATGGAAGGTAGATATTATAAACATGACGCTTAAAGGAAACGAAGATAAAAACCAAACCAACCATTTGAAAAATTGGAAACATTACTGAAAAACCGAAGAAACAAACCCCATTGTTCTGAAAAAAAAAATCTTAGAACAACCATATCAAACAAATATTTCAAAACTCGAGTAAATAAACGAAAAAAGATAAAACAAAGTAAATGTAGGGGTCAAATTATGAAGAGTTATCAAATGTGGGGGCTTTTATAATCAAGAATGGAGATTCAGAATAAAAAATAAGAAATCAGAAAGAGAAGCTGAACGATAGGGTGAGGGTGTGGTTAGCCTTTGCACACATAAGTATATAGAACCACTAAGGAATATTAGAGGAAGAATATGAAAGCATTGGAATGGGAAGTGGAAGCATTTTTTTGGAAGGGGAATTGGAAGAGGCAAAATTCATGTTTGCCAATTTTGTTTCGCAAACATTAGGCAATAGGGATATATGAAGATGTTAACAAATTCATATTATGTTTTTTATTTTGTGTGTAGTGAGTCAAAAGTTAAACGATATATTAACAAAAAAATTAAAGCCAAAAAATAGAACAAAATAATAGAGTAAGGATATGAGATCTCTATTGATTGAATGTAACAGTTTTTTTATTGAATTAGTTACAAAATTAAGTTATGAAACTCTACAAACACAGGATATTTAAGGTACTTAATGAATTATTTAAACCATTTATTGAATTGAACTATTAAATATCAATGTCTTCATATTTTGTTTTTGCCAAATATCAATATCTTCATGATTGTACCATTCAAGGCGATTTATTTGATAAATAATAAATAGTTATAATGAAGACTATGGTTAACTTCTGAAATTTGCGGAGTTATTAACAAAATTTTGAATAAATATTAAATAATGATAGTGGAAATTATGGATATCTCTTTTATTTTATGGAGATATTGACAAAATTCATATTACATTTTTTAGTAATAAAAAGATAAAACGCATGAAAATTTCCATTAGTAGTACTATTAATAGGAATTAATAGAAATAGAAACATGAATTAATTTCAAGGGAGTATTTTGGGTGCCTTAATTGTAGCTTTAATTCTAATGGAGCAATTGCAATTTGAAGGGTTTATAATTTGTAACAGTTGAGAAGCATAGTCAGCAATATTAATTTCAAGGGAGTAATATGGTTGCCTTAATTGTAGTGAAATTAGTATTAAAAGGAATATGAATTAATATAAATGATATGGGTTTGTAATTTGTAACCATTGCAAAATTCATATTATTTTTTTAAAAAATAAAAAAAATGCAGGCGAAGTTTCATTAGTATTAATATAAATATAAATTAATATAAATATGAATTAATTTCAAGGGAGTAATTTAGGTGCCTTAATTGTAGCATTAGTTCTAACGGAGCAATTGCAATTTGAAGGGTTTGTAATTTGTAACCGTTGAGGAGCATATTGTCGGCAATATTAATTTCAAGGGAGTAATTAAGGAGTGATCTGGGTGCCTTAATTGTAGATAAATTAGTATTAATAGAAATATGAATTAATATACATTATATGGGTTTGCAATTTATAATCATTCATAAGCAGCATTTTATAGGCAATATTAATATTAATTTGAAGGGAGTAATTTGGGTGCCTTAATTGTAGTATTGATTCTAATGGAGCAATTTGAAGGATTAATTTGGGAGCCTCTATTGTAGCGAAGCGAAATTAGTATCAACTGATACAAACTAGTGATACCCCATGCAATGCACGGATCTTGTTATCTCAAAATTGAATTATCAAAAAAGAGAAATTGTTCATTGTTTGCGACGAACAAAACTATAATGCTATCAAAATAAATTTTCCTTCTGGAATCCATTATACTTATTAAGTAAGAGAGACTGTAAAAGTTGTCAGAGTATGCAACAACAACTTAGTGTCAATCAGAAAGAAAAAAAGTTATCATCAAGTAAATGCATGGGAAACACAAAAAATTATAAACGATAAAGACAAACTTACAAATTACTATCCCATCAACTGCAATAGATGCTTTGCTAATATGTTATGATAGTTTTTTTTAGATAGTCAAATTTTCTAATGGGATTCCCTTTTAACAACAATAAATTCATTACTAATAATTTAAAAACAATCACAATTATTTTACGCAAAAAAAACATAAGTATATGCTTTGAATCAGCCATAAATATATATAATTTAATAAAAAAAACTCATGGTAATATATTGTTGCTATAATTGTGGAATCAATCATTAAGAATTAAGAATTTATGAGCTAAATGTTATTATTTTTTTGAAAAAGAAAAATCATAGTTTGAGAAAGTATATTTTTATTTTTCCAATTGACGATGTAGTTGGAATTTCAATGGAAAACATTTTAAAATTCATCTGATTTGGTATATATTTGCGCCAGAAGACATTTTAAAATCCATCTAGTTTGGTAGATATTTGCAGAAAAGGTATATAATGTGGGTTGGAAAAAACTATAATCAATAAAGACAAACTTACAAATTACTATCCCTTTAATTGCAATAGATGCTTTGCTAATGTGTTGTGACAGTTTTTTTTCAGATAGTCAAATTTTCTAATGAGATTCCCTATTAACAACAATAAATTCATTACTAATAATTTAAAAAGAGTCACCACTATTTTACGAAAAAAAACATAAGTATATGCTTTTGAATATGTCATAAATATATATATATAATTCAATAAAACAAAACTCATGGTAATATATTGTTGCTATGATTGTGGAATCAATCATTAATAATTAATGAAATTTCTTGATTATACATATAAATACCACAATTAATAATAATATACATAGGAATTAAAAAATTAATATTTGTGGACCAATTGCAAAGTTTAGGGAAGATGACATCAGCGTACATGTGGACCAATGAGGTTGTTACTAGGAGTTTTCAAGAAGTATATAGATATAGATTTCTTGATTATACATATAGATACCACAATTAATAATAATATACATATGAATTAAAAATTAATATTTGTGGACCAATTGCAGAGTTTAGGGAAGATGACATCAGCGTACATGTGGACCAATGAGGTTGTTATTAGGAGTTTTCAAGAAGTATATAGATTACAAACCCTCCCTCCAAATTGGTGCCTTAATTATAAAATATAAATTTCAAGGGAGTAATTTGGGTGCCTTGATTGTAGCATTAATTCTAACGGAGCAAGTCTAATGGAGCAATTTGGATGTGATCATAAAGTCATTGATTAAGTAACGATTGATCGCAAAATTAACGTCGTCACCACGGAATTTAGAATGCATATATTGAATGTATATTGATAATAATTTAATAATCAATTTTGCCCAATAAATAGTACTGAGTAATTTTATTTTGGAAGTATGTTTTGATCTAATTTTACTGTGGAAGTATTTTTTGTCCAATTTTGCTTTAGAAATATGAAAATGGAGCAATTGTGCTCTTTACGGTTATAATAACACTTTCCAAGCAACATTGTTTCTGAGTGAAAACTTTTAAGGTAAAATAAATCATATATCATTAAATAATCGATCGATTAAAATTATATATCAAGTATAATTCCTATAATAACTAATTTTTTATTTTCTAACTTTAATAACTAAAGATTTTAATCAGAAATACTTAAATCTAAATTTAGTTCTACAATTCCAACAAATCCTCAACCAGACAACTAGAGACCACTTTTTGATATTATAATAGATAGATAGAAATCTTTAAGTATTTAAATTCATAAAAAATTTATTATTTAATTATTTACAAATTTAAAGAGATTTTTGTATATCTTTATGGGAAAATTCCAAACAAAGACTCTCGAATTACCAAAAGGACACTTTGATACAGCGAATTTCAGAAATGACCAGTCAGTACAATTTTGTACAGTGACTGAATTGTCCTTTAACAAATTTAAAATAAAAGTCGAATATGCCCTTGGTTCAACTTTTTCTTTTAATAATGGGCCACCACCACCACCCACCACCACCAGCGGTGGGGCCCATCACCGCCTGCCGCCGACGGGGGCCCACCCCGCCACGTGGCGGGGCCCCTTGTATAAAAGGGACACAAAATGTGAGGAGGTGGGAATTGAACCCACCCCCTCAGGCCACCAAGTCTCATCATAATATATATTGCAAAAAATATATATTCTATCTTTCATTTCTTCTTAATATTTTACCAGAAAAGTTCAAGGGATTACCAACTTCGCATAAGGGAATCCCAACTTTTGTTAAGGGATTCCCAACATGTACATTTCCATTTACCAACTTCCAAAATACTTTACCAAATCTTCCTACTTGTTACCAGAAACGTTCAAGGGATTCCCAACTTTACATAAGGGAATCCCAACTTTTGTTAGGGGATTCCCAACATGTACATTACCATTTACCAACTTCCAACATTTACCAACTTTTGTTAGGGGATTCCCAACATGTACATTACCATTTTCATACATTTACAATTATAGCCCTATCATAGTTAGAAAAAGTTTTACTTAACATTCAAAATATTACCAAGTAGTCAAACCCAAAAATTAATGCTAACTATGATAGAAATGATTTTTCATACAAATCAAATAACCCTATCATAGTTAGAAAAATATCTTTCTAATCATTTTAAAGAATAATCCATGATAGAAAAGTATGACCTTACTGCAATATAAACTATCATGGCTAATAAAAACACTAACCATGTTAGAAAAAGAATTTCCCTAACATGGTTAATAAAAATCGCTCTGACTAACAGTTCAGCTAACTATGTTAGAAAAAGGGGCTACCTAACATGGTTATTTAAAAGCAACCTGTACCACTAGCACTTCATCAATCACCCATTCAATATAACCATGTTAAAAAGAATTAATCTAACATGGTTATTAAACAAAACCTGCACAATCAATCAATTCTTAATCATCGAATGGCCAAAGGCCTAAAATCCTTGTGTACGATAGCTCAATAACAAAGATTAGAACAAATATCTAAATACATGATCGGCCCAAAATAAAGGATGCGGAAACGATAGCAAGCCTATAGGTGGCAATATACAGTTCCAAAAATAAATCCACCGACCATCTCACCGGTTCCATGCGAACCGATTAGCCACATTCCCTTCTGTTTCACCCTAATCTGTGCATAATCACCTGCAAAAATGTAAACAACGAAAGGGTGAGACACATATGTCTCAGTAACCACAACTCAACTCAATATAAGAGTATGAGTGGGTTAGCAGAGCGCCTGTAGGGTACCACATAAAAATGTATTTAATCACCAACACATTGCAGATTTATATATATAACTATCTCATCACCAGCGTATCCCTCTGCAACAAAACCATACTATTACAGAAATACCAGTTCTCGAATGCATAAGACAAAATAAACGTGACGTGATACTGTGCCCCTGTCTATAATCAGGATGGCATTTTCCCCTCTGTCTATAATCAAAATGGGGACTCCCCCTGTCTATACTCAGGATGGGGATCTCCTTGTCTATAGTCAAGGAGGCGGTCTCTGTCTATACTCAGAATGACCGGTACAAATAACCGCTCGGTTGATCAGCCGAGGGTTACATCGCGCGATGGTACATTTCAGTGTCGTGCAACTATAATTATATCAACAAATATTTACACGGCTCGCACCATATCTCACCCATTACCATCCATGTAACAATAACTATTAACCAATTATTTTTTTATACCTAAACCACAATATTCAACATCTCTCTTAAAACATAATCTATCCATATCACCAGCCAGGGTATTAAATATATTATCACAAAACTCATAATATTTTCATATGAAAGTATATGGGATTTCAAAGGCACTCAATAGGCATTTTTAATATAAACATATCGTTTGAAATTCAAGTTAAATGCTAATAGAAATTCAATATATAAAAAGGGATTTAGAAAACCCAGACTAACATCACACACAATAATGCAGTGAGGTGAGAGCGGTTACCTGAACTTGCCAAAACCAAGAAAAATACCAGGATAGTGCGGTCCTCGAGTTCAGCTCGATCCAACGGAGTTTACAACCGCTAGAGAATATAATAACACAAAATCAATACAAAATTCACATCCAATAGGATTGATTAAGTTAAATTAAACCCATATCAAGCCTAAGGCTACTGTTTACCATCAATTATCTTTATTGAACTAAATTCCCAAATTATGTTAACATAGTTACTTCTGTTCAATTTATCCCTTTCACAAATCAAGGCTATAAAGATCCTCTCAACCAATTCAAGTCTTACAAGAATTCTACCAAAATTACTTCTATCTTCTCAACCAAGATCCTTGATCAATATACTTTAACCATGTTCACCATGTCTTAACTTCCTAAATCACCATCACATATTCCTTATGTCAACTTCTATATCCCAATTTCCCAATAATTACCCTCAATTTCAACACAACTAATCCACATCAAAACCATCACTTAGCATAAATCAACCTATAGGCACAAATTCCAACAAGACCAACTGATCAATACTATCATACAACATCAATAAACTATAAGGATCATCACATTACTAATAATCACCACCAATTTCGAGTTCCCCCTTTTAAACCCCACGATCTCAACACTTTAATGAGTCAAAACCATTACAACCACAATTCAAACAAACCAAACCGATCCATAAATCTTTTTTATACTCATCATAACCAATTTCAAATACAATCCACTAAACCAATCAAAACCATCATTTATTCTCAACCCAATATATTCACCTAACTCATCAGAAATCTTTACTCATTCAACGCTTTAATCATTCAAAAAAAAATCCCTTTAAACAAAATCCCCCAACTAAACCCAACTAATTAATTCCCTCATACAACCTCAATAATCTAAACCACTAACAATCCATCATTCCACTCTTAAATCTCCAATTTTCATCCTAGGCCAAAATTCATCACTATGCATAAACACAAGCCTTTAATCATCATTATTTAGCCTCGATGGGTTTATCTAAACATCCAATTAATTTCAAACAATCGTACTTAGCAATCTAACTCTCCCCTAAGCAACTAAAACTCCCAATTTCATCCAACATTAAATCTAACCAAATAAATCCAATTAACATTATCGTTGAACTCCAATAACCCTCTAGAATTCATAAATAAAGCTCAAAAGCCCATATTCAAAAGATTTCTCGTTGTAAACTTAGCTTATTCCCATTCTAAGCAAGCCACATCTCACATAGGATCAAAACTCATCAAATCAACCAATCTATCATCATCATGAGACCTCAATAGACAAGTAAAATCAAGCAATTGCTCCCATTAATTCAGAATTTCAAAAATCAACAAACCCTAACTTTAATATTTGGAAAAAATCAAGAAATCAATTACCAAAGAGAGGGGATTATAAAGAAGCTCACCCACTCCTTGTAGTTGCGGGAATTTCGCCGGAAATCGCCCAAGAACCACCAAAAATCACTGCCCAATCACCTCCTTCTCTTCCTTTTCTTCTCTGCCCAGCGAACACAACAACACAAATACACACACACTCGCGACTGGAAGAAGGGAAAGAGAAGACGGAGGGAGCCCGGCGGCTTCCTTGCCAGAGTCGCCATCATCGGCGACGGCGTCACCCCCTGGGCTGGCCGGCATGGATAAACGAGAAAGAAGAGCAAGGGAGAGGAAGAGGAAGAAGGGTGTGGTCACGGGAGAGGGAGAGGAAATATGAAGAAGAAAAATAAAATAACATAAAGTAATAAAATAAATAGTATAAGAAAATTACTATTAGCCCCTTAAATCCTTAAATAAGATATATTTCACTTAGATAAAATCCTCTTTTCACTTCCTAACAATTTATTTTTAAATTTCCACTAATATTTTCTCCCACTAGAATCTCTTTTGGGTTTTAAAAATAGTTCCTTTAAATTCTAATTTTATCAAATTAAGGGAGAAACCAAGCCTTGAAAAGCCCCCAAAATACTTCTAATGTCTTGAATTTGGTTATCAAACTATAAAAATTCCTTAATTAATCCCAGAATCAATTCTTAAATCACCATTAATTCTTAATTAAATTTTCAAGATGTTACAGGGTGGGCCCCTGCCAGCGGCCGGAAGCTCCGGCGGTGGTGGTAGCCCATTATTAAAAAAAATAATTGAACCAGAGGCATTTTCGACTTTTCCTTTAAATTTGTTAAAGGACAATTCAGTCACTGTACAAAATTGTACTGACTGGTCATTTCCGCAATTCACTATATCAAAATGTCCTTTTGGTAATTCAAGAATCTTTTTCTGGAATTTTCTCTATCTTTATCCTTTATGACATTCTCTTCATAAATATCTTCATAAACTACCTAAACTAACCTCTCAAAACAATAAGAAACATGTTTTATCATATTTTAATTATTTTTAAATGTTTAACATATAAAAATAAGACGAAAGAGAAGACTAAATTTGGGTAAATTTAACAAATTCAAAATCTATTAATAAGACCTCTTAATTTACTTAAAATTTTATTGAAATTGCATACTTAAATTTGGATCGAGTTAAATGACTTTCAAATGAGTTTCCATTATAGGTTAAAGGGCTAAAACATCAACGAAGTTTTGCTACGGGCTCTAAACACCAAAAAGTTTTCGAGGTATATTAAAAAGTGGAGAAATTTGACTCGCCCTTAATATAACAAACCCTACCCGTTGACATCGTTGACCGAAAATCCAAAATATACAGAAGTGACATGCCTCCTTGACATCCGGACAATTTTTTTTCTAAGTCAGACTTTTTAATAAGAAAAATTACAGGAGCTTAATTCCCTCTCGTTTTCCCTCAGGCAATTGAGATTTCTAACCCAGGAAATAGGAAGCTCAACATTATTTTAGTATAGAACATGGAGTGAACAAGGTAACTCTCTGCAAATTCTATCTCGTTACATTTTGCAGGCGTAATTGTGGCAGTGATAATTCCCATCCTCTCGAATTGAGGTAATGATTTACGGCTGAGTTCGCCGAAATTCGGCCAAGAATAAGGAAATACTCCCTCCGGTCCTAAATATAAGAGCCAGTTGACTTTTTTAAAAAAATTAAGGATGCAAAATACACCACTTTAAATTGTTTATATTTGTCTTTTTTCCTTAAAACTAAGTTATTTTACTTATAAACTATCATATAATCTAATTACATGTCACATATATTAAGATTTAGGGGTCTAATTTGTTTCCTTAATTTCCCCAAAAAAAGTCAACTAACTCTTATAATTAGGACCGGAGAGGTAGTAGAATTCAGCTCTTATCCTTCACTGTTGCTTAAAATTTTATCATTGATTGTGCAAGGTACTCGTACGATGGAAGAGGTAATTACCTACTGGTGGAACTATTTGAGATTCCAATGGGAAAATAGATTGAAATTTTTGAATCTGTAATTGTTCCTTCCTTCCGTTGATGGTGTAATCTTCATCTTCTCCGTCAAGTTTTTCATGTCAATTGGAGGAAACGGTGGGGGGTTTGCTAAAGGTGACAACTGGATCAATTTTCTCTTTTTACAATTGGTTTTTCTTCATTAAATTCATTGTTTGCTTGTTCCTTATGAGGCGAAGTCACAGCATGATTTAGATCCTTTGAGCTTTTGAGATTTGCTTGAATTGAAACAGAATGTGATTCGAAGAGAAGAAGAAATTGAGCAAAGATTCACACCGAAATGATGCAGAGGGTGAAAAGAAAGAAAATATACGGAAATGGAGGGGGGATTTGGAGAGGTGGGCGAGACAGGCAGAGACGGTGGAGAAAGAGAAGTGGAAAGAAGGAAGAGCTTCTTGAGTCTGCTAGGAAGTTTTTTTTTTTAAAGTCTAACATAAAAAAATGGGAAAATTTCAATTTCAATTAAACCCTATATTAACAAATTCACCTTAGATTCCCCCAAAAGAATTCTGAAACTTCCATTTACCTCTAAGGGATCAAAATGAAATTAAATGTTTCAGCTAAAAGACCAAAATGTCATTATTGAAATATGCACAAATGTTTTGGAAATTCTCTATATGTGCCTTGAAAATTCAATTATGAAATGTTGGATGCTTTAATGTTGGATTCTATGAGTTTTGAGACTTGGAAAAACTTAAATTGATGTTGGAAAGAAGCATAAACATCTTGACAATTCCTCATATCCATCTTAAAAATCTAGTTGTGAAATGTTGAATGCTCTAATGTTGGATTTCATGAGTTTTGAGACTTGAAAATACTCACAATTTGTTGGAAAGAAGCACAAACATCTTGGAAATTCCCCATATGTATCTTAGATTATGGTTACAAAATTCAATAAGGACATTTGGTTTTTTAGATGAAACATTTAATTTCACCTTGCCATCTTGGGGACAAAGTGAAGTTTCACAATTTTCTGAAGGAAATCTGAGGTTAAATTGCTACTATAGGGGTTAATTGAAATTTTCCCCTAAAAATATTGGGGTGATGCTGCGTAGACACGTCACCTGGACATATTTTGGTCAATAATGTTTATCATTAGGGTTTGTTAACTGAGGATTCAAATTGCACGCCTTTTTAAATTTCCAAGATATATTTGGATCCTCAATAGCCTCGTGTTGCCATGCCTATACGTGAAAACTCCTGGGTCATATTTTTTAGACTTTTAACCCTTCCATCATTTCTAATTGAAAATCTTCCTTCAAGCAAAAAAACCACTCCCTCAATTGTTAAGTATGAGATCTAAATGATTTTTATGCAAAATCCTAAGAAAATTAAATAACTTATTTATAAATTGATTTACTTGATTTTTTTATTTAAACTAGTTTATTCTTGTTTTACATGTGTGCAACCTTTTTTGAGTCTATCATGTAATCGAAAGAGTTTATCTTATTTAGATTTCAGAAATCAATATCTTACTCCACGACTTTTAGAGAACAAAATGAGAGAATAATAGCTTGAAAAAAGGTTCGATATTATTCGAGTGCACATTTAATTAAGACTGTAAATATAACGATCATCGATTTGAGATTATGAGATATTGATAAGATGAATACCTAGTCTATTCAATGCTAGGCATAATGAGTACAGGGACATAAAAATGATATTTTCGTCATATCTTATGTAAGGTGTATGAAATTTCATATTTGATTCTTCAATTTAAGAAGCTTGATAGGGAATCCATTTAATATAGTTGATCCAGGCCAAAAGCAGACCTACGTCAGGATAACGCTTCTTTGAACCACTTCGGTAGTGCTCTTAAATTGGAATAAAAATAAAATCTAAGCACATGGAACCATCTCCTTATCTTTACTTTTCTGTCAAGAAAAATGATGGTAGATTAATTGATCTTTTTATTAGTTAATGAAAAAGCCCAATACAAAAACGATGCATGCATGTTGGATCTGTAAAGCAATTCAAATCATATTGATAATTGATTTGAGCCTTTCCTAATATGCCTTGAGGTTCAAATGCAAAATATTTTTAAACCAAGGATTGCACTATAGTGGTGCGATCCCGGATCGTCTCTCAAGGAACCTAATGAACTAACCTAAGTTAACTAAATGCATGAAAAACTATAAAAAGTCGGGGTTTTTTTTTGTAATTTTGATTTAGGAAATTAAACTACTTCTTTTTGGGTTTTTTATTATGAAGAAAGCAAGTAAAACTAGGTTGTGGAAACTATATGGAAAACGTGGGTCTCTTGATGAATTGGGCAACATTCCTAGCTTCTAAATGATATAGGAGTTTAAACCAGGTTTTAATGCAAAACCTAAGGCAATCGCTCTTAGTCCAATTAGCTTAATTAATTAACTAACGTGGCGCATCGCTCATTTAATTAATCAAATAGGAAATTGTTAAGGTTCAACTTGATAGTGAGGACTCATGATAAACACACAACGAGGCTCTCGTTAAAAGTAGATCGAAATATCTAACGTTGGACCTAATGTCTAAACACACATACAATCGCACATGCATTCAACATATACTAGAAATCCAAAGGAGATAAAATTGAAACACGTCTATTGCATGTTATCATGAAATCAACACTTAGGTTCATACACATAAAAGAACATTGCTTAATTACATGCATGACCTTTAAACAAAGGATTAAACACTAAAGCACACTTGTTCCAAGACCAAACACATATGACAAAGCACAAGGAATTGAAATACATAAATGAAATTAGACAAGAGAAACTAAATAACTGCCCATTAAGAATGTTGAAGCTCTGGTCGCCTTCCTCCATCAAGATCCCCACAAGAAATTTAGCCGCTCATACTCTCGAACACGATTGAATGAAATTTGGTTGTGGAAGCCATGGAGTTGATGTAGAATGAGTGAAATTGATGTAGAGGGATGAATGGGAAGAGAATTTTCGTGCAGAGGACAGAGGTTAAGCAGAGGAAAGGGTGAGAGTGAATGCAAGGTAAATGGAAATCTGAATTGGTGGTCTGGAAGAGGAAATTCGGGTATATATTTATGAATCAAGATAGGAAATCCAAAAACCTTCCTAATTCCCTCTAGATTGCTTGGGAAGGTCGAATTCATCCTTTAGGAAACAATAGAAGAGGACCTAATGACCCAAAATTTGGAAATCTGAAAGCTTCCATTTCAGACTTTTTATCGGGCCCTCGCCGTGGCTTTCTTGCTGTGTTCTTCTTTGTCCTTTGCCGTAGCCCTCCAAGGTAAGGAAGGGCATTTTCGTAATTTTTTCTAAATTTGACATATTCACTTTTTTGGGTCATTTTTGCATTTTCAACATCTTTCTTCAATTAGGGCCTCATCCTTTGCACCTATAATGGGAAATTAAACTATATATGAGGCATTTTAAGTCCATAATCATGAAATGCATGAGTTAAAAGCCTAATATACTCAAATTACCATCGAAATGCAATTAATTCCTTAAGTATGGACCATACATGCAATTGTACTTAATTCCCATTGAATTCTCCTAAATTGAATGTTAATTTCTCATTATTAGTATTTAAAATAGTATAATAATCATGCACAATCAATACTAATCAGTTTAATCTTTTTTATTGAAAAGGTTTACAGTTCAAGTCCATATAGCTCTAATATTACTACTAATACTACTAACATTTCTATTTACTTATTTACTTTTACTAATACTATTAAATATAAATAATTACATATTCAATATTAGTAGTGGTCTAAATTCTTTCTTATATTTCTTCTTGTACTTCTTACTTCTAATGTTCTACTAATGATAGATAATATATTAAATCAAATAGAATATATTAAATTCAATATTAAAAATATTAAATGGAATATAAAATAATACTCCTCCCGTTATTAAATATAGGACCTACTTGAATTTTTTGGAGAATTCTAAGAAAGCTAAATAAATTACTTATAAATTGATTTTCCTAAATTTTTTTATCTGCACTAATTTATTTAATTTATAAGCTAATATATGATCTAATAATACACAAAATATATTATGATTAAGTGATTTATTTAGCTTACTTAATTTTTCTAAAGTAAAGTTATCTAGGTCTTATATTTAGAAATAGAGGAATTAGAATATATTCAATATATTAGTTTATTCTATTTATTATTATTTTGTAGTATACTATGTATGTCGTAGTATAAAAGTTTTATACTATTTAAAAATGAATTTCTAATTTCTAAATTTCAATTTTTTTTCTATTTCATTTTTCTGAACTTAAAAATTTAATATTTATTATTATTAGAATTCTAATATTTAATTTTTAAAATATTTTATTATTAATTTCAATATAATATCAATAATAATATTTTTTAATAAATAATCAATATTGAAATAGAAAAATCAATAAAGAAAATGAAAATTTTTCCTTATATTTTATTATAAAAATATTTAAATGAAATTGAAAATAAAAAACAAATGAAATAACTCAAAAAAAATAATGATATGTTAATTACAATAAATTAGAACAAAAAATAATGAAATCGATAAATTCTAAATTAGTATAAATATTAATATAAATAAAAAGGAATTCGGAAATAAATTCAAATGAGTTTTATTTCTTTGAAATAAAAAATATTAATATTATTTTAATAAAAATTAAAATAATAAATAAAAAAGACATTTGATTTAAAAATGTGGAATTACATTTCTGTAGTGAGAATCCCAAGTGAGGCGAAAATGCGAGAATTTGTTTTGCTTTCTCTGTACGTTATACAAAAGATATATATAAATATATATATATATATGGTTATATTTCAATCTTGAAATGAGATATGTACCAAAGGAAACAAACGAAACTAACTAGATCGCTTAAAATTATAGACAACTATAGCTGACTTGATAATATATTCAATTCTAATCAACTAATACTAATATGGTAGATTGTTCACATTCATAGGAGTACATCTATGTTATTGCTTTATGACTATTATGTTATTGGTCATTTCTAATAATGTCGAGTCTTATTCCTATTTTGGCATTTCTAATTTCTGGAATTTTAGCCTCGATTAATAAAGGCCCAGAAAAACCTTTTAGTTATGAATCGAAAATAGAACCAATGGGCGATGCTTTGTTACAATTTAGAATATGTAAATTCCATTGAGTTTAATTTAGACTCATTATGAATTCCATTGAGCTTCCCTTATTTGATTTAATAAACCAAAATTCTGTTATTTCAACTACATTAAATGATCGTCCATATAATATAATAACACATAAAATATGTTATGAGTAAGTAGCTTATTTAGTTTATTTAATCTCTTATAAGTAGCTTATTTAATTTATTTAATCTCTTAAAAAAAGTCAACTTGATCCTATATTTAATAGTAATGGATTACATAATAATCTTCCCAAGTTCTGACATTTACAATCGTGTTTTTTAAATTTCACGATTTAGCATATCCAACACTTTGCCACAACCAGCGGGGCTACAGCAAAATATCAGCAGGAAGCCGTCTATAAATACCACTCTGTTCCTTATTATAAGTCCAACTACCACAATTTTTTTCCAAAATATAAGTCCATTTTGGGATCAATTAATACTACTGTGACTATTTTCCCTCTATGTTGAAAATAGGAAAGATGAGAAAGAATGCATATAATGTATAAAATATTATTTTAATACATATTCTTAAATAAGGGCATAGTTGGATTTTTTAAAAAAAAAATTAGGCCATATCTAATGCTATAACTTCCATTCCTTAGTATGTAAGAAGTAGTTAGGGTATACTTATAATAAGGAACATGGTGGTATATTGAAAAAATAAAACCAAAAAATAGCAAAAGATATTTAACAAAATTATACAAGTAAAAAAGATTCCTCAATTTTGAAATAATTTTAGTTTTGGTCCATTACCTCTTTTTTAATTCATTGGAACTAATGTTTTAAACAAATAAAACTTGAGAGACTACACTACAACAATATTTTTTTACCTTCGACACTAACAGATTTGGAAAATTTCAGAAAAAAGACTATCATAATATGCAAAGGAATTAGATGCAGTAAATTTCAAAAAGGTAGAAACATGCCATTGATTTAACTGCCCTTTGTAAATTTAAAAGAAATGACAAAAATGCCTCTTAACAAATTTGTATAGAGTATTACTAACTTTGGATAAATGATTACCAACATATCTTTATACATTTATTAACATCATAATTTTACCAACTTCTTTTTGTTTGTTACCAAAATTGTATAATGGATTAACAAATTTGTATAACAGACTACCAACTTCAATAATGGATTACCAACATGTCTCTATCAATTTACTAATATCACAAGTTTACCAACTTCTTTTTGTTTGTCAAGGGGCATTTTTGTCATTTCTTTTTAATTTACAAATGACAGTTAGGTCAGTGTCATGTTCTTATCCTTTTCGAAATTTGCTATATCCAACTGTTTTGTACATATTTTGACAGACTATTTTTTGGAATTTTCTCTAGGTATAATTCCTTCCCGACCAATACATGCATTAACAGTTAATAAAATGGAAATATAGATCCTAACTGATTTATCATTCATTTTGCGTAACCACAAAAAATTGATCAGTTCCTTACAGAGAAGAGCTTTTGCTCCAAATTAAAATTTTTTTCTTAGTAAAAGACAATTTGTTAAAACAAATAATGCGAGTACATTAAAAGGCCTAGATTAACTTCCCCAAATTGCATTTAAAGATATTAGAAATATACTTGCAGTGGGGATAACTATATATGAGTGACTTTGTTGAGCTTTGGGGACAGAGATACTACTCTACTGTATTTATTAAGGCTCCTTTAGTACATAGGAAGTGATTTTGATGGAAATGGATACAAACACGGATATGGAGATGGAGATTGAAATGGTTATAGACATGGAGAAAGAAATATGGATTAAAAGTATGTTTGGTTTGTCATGGAAATATGGCCTGATTTTTATGTGAAAATTCCAAATCCTTTAAAATAAAAAATAAAATAAAATTAATCTTCCCCTCAGAAATTCTGCCGTGAAAGCTTGCACCAGTCAATTTTTTAGCAAAGATTTTATATCCATGAAGAAGGTCTAGCACAAGGCACCGCCAAGCAAGATGTAGATTTGTGTTCTTTTGAAAACTTCACCCTTGTAGATCTAAAATCCTCTCCAACGCTCTCATCTCTATCTCCAACAGATTAAGCATGGAAGGAGAGTGGATATAGAACTGTTCACTTAATCCAACCAAGCAACAAACCCAGACACCTACAATCTAGAATTGGGTTTGGCTAAGGCGAAAATAAGGGTAGGAGGTCGGATTCATGTGGGCGAGTGAAGTAAGGATGGTGCGAACCCACTAGGGTTAGACCCTAAGAACCCACAACCAATCTGAGATACACTCACCCCAAGAAAGCTAAACAAATGTTTGGAATGATCCACTTGAACCCTTGAACATGGAAGGACAAGGACCCAAAGTGTTGGAAGACACCATAATGTTGATCAAGCCTTGATAAGTCTGTTAGTTCTAAGAAGAACCTAGAGAGAATCCACTCTCAAGATACAAAGTGCAGAAAGCAACTTTTTCATTCAAAATTCAAGTTTTCCCTTAAAATGAGGCTTACAAAGTATTTAAAGGATCATTCAGAAACTTAACATAATTTGCATTAAATGCAATCTAGAGAATTCCAAGCAATAAACTCAAGAAACCCCAAAAGTCAAATCTACCAACTAATTAACAATTTTCGAATAAAAAAAAGCCATAGAAATTTAATCAGCATGTTAAGCCCAAATGTGATTAATTAGGCCCAAATAATCCTCCAATGTGTAGCATTAGGTCCAAGATTTTTCATTTGTTGTTTCCAAGCCCAAAACATGATGAGAACCTCCCTTTTCAGCCCAAATGACATTTGCTACTTTTTCAGCTCTCTTGTTCACATTTGTTGAACCGATTGCCATTTGCTTTGTCCAGGTCTCTTGCACAAGCCCATTCAATGCCTCCTTAATTCTATTGGCTCTTGCCCATATGATTGGTCCACTTAGAATTTGCAAAGGATCATTTGAAGTTGAAGAGTCATCTTGCTAGATCGCATAATTCTCTCTCTCCTCAAAAGGATTCATCCTCGAATCTTCACCTACATCAAAAGTACATAAATAAGCCACATTAAAAGTATCACTTACATTATACTCACTTGGCAAGTCAATCTTGTATGCATTATCATTGATTCTTTCAAGCACTTGAAATGGACCATCTCTTCTTGGAGCTAACTTAGACTTTCTTTGAGCGGGAAATCTTTCTTTCCTCATATGCACCCACACCCAATCTCCAGGTTCAAAAAGAACACGCCTTCTTCCTTGGTTGGTCTTGAATGCATATTGCTCATTTTTCTTTTCAATTTGCTGTTTTATACGCTCATGCAGTTGTCTCACCATTTCAACTTTCTTTTTCCCATCAAGACTTGCTCTCTCATCAATAGGTAATGGTAATAAATCCAAAGGAGTAAGTGGATTAAAACCATAAACTATTTCAAACGGAGAATAATCAGTAGATGAATGCACGGTCCTATTATAGGCAAATTCAATGAATGGTAAACAATCTTCCCAAATTTTCAAGTTCTTTTGAATCACAATTCTAAGCAATTGAGACAATGTTCTATTAACAACTTCAGTTTGACCATTAGTTTGTGGATGACAAGTAGTAGAAAACAAAAATTTAGTACCAAGCTTTCCCCTCAAAACTCTCCAAAAATGGCTCAAGAATTTTGTATCCCTATCAGAAACAATGGTTTTAGGAACACCATGCAATCTCACAATTTCTTTGAAAAACAAGTTAGCAACATATGTGGCATCATTAGTTTTATGACAAGCAATGAAATGTGCCATTTTAGAAAATCTATCAACAACCACAAAGATGGAATCCATTCCTCTTTTTGACCTAGGCAAACCCAAAACAAAATCTATTGATATATCAGCCCAAGGTTTACTAGATGCAGGTAATGGTGTATACAAACCATGTGGCAAGGCTCTGGATTTAGCCCTTTTACATGTTATGTATTTAGCACAGATTCTTTCCACATCACGTTTCATTTTAGGCCAAAAGAAATGCTCATGTAGAACATCTAAAGTCCTTTTCACACCATGTGCTTCTCTCAAAAGCAATTCACGTAAAGTACATTGAGGCACACACAATCTGTTTTCTCTAAACAAGTACCCATCAACTCTACAAAACTTATCACATGCTTTCCTTTCACAAGCAAGAAACAATTCAGCAAAATCAGCATCACTTGCATACCAATCCTTGATATGTTCAAATCCAAGCAATCTAGTACTAAGAGAAGAAAGAAGAGTATACCTTCTTAATAATGCATCAGCTACAACATTTTCCTTACCTTTCTTGTATTTGATGATGTATGGAAATGTCTCAATAAATTCCAACCACCTTGCATGCCTTTTGTTCAGCTTACCTTAACCCTTAATGTGCTTCAAAGATTGATGATCAGTGTGAATGACAAATTATTTAGGCCAAAGGTAGTGTTGCCAATTCTCCAATGCTCTCTTGAGTGCATAGAGCTCCTTATCATAAGTTGGATACTTCAAGGCTGCTCCATTTAGCTTTTCACTAAAATAAGCAATTGGCTTTTCTTTCTGCATCAAAACAGCTCCTATCCCAACTCCAAATGCATCACATTAAATCTCAAATGTTTTGCTAAAGTCTGGCAATACTAACATAGGTGCAGAACACAAGTTATCTTTAAGTTTAGCAAATGCATCATCTTGTGCCTTATTCCATTTAAAACCAATAGATTTTTTAATGACCTCAGTGAGTGGTGCAGCAAGTGTACTAAAATCTTTCACAAAGCTCCTATAAAAGCTAGCCAAACCATGAAAACTTCTTACCTCAGTTATGCTTTTAGGTGTTGGCCATTCTCTTATAGCCCTTATGTTTTCCTCACATCAACTTTAATTCCTTTAGCACTCACCACAAAAGCAAGGAAAACAATTTTATCCATGCAGAAATCACACTTTTTCTGATTTGCAAACAATTTTTCCTTCCTCAAAACTTCAAGCACAGAATGCAAATGATTCAAGTGTTCATCCAAATTCTTACTATAAATCATAATATCATTAAAATAAACCACAACAAACTTTCTAATGAAAGCACGCAAAACATGGTTCATTAATCTCATGAAAGTGTTAGGTGCATTAGTTAAACCAAATGACATAACTAACCATTCATACAACCCATGCTTTGTCTTGAAAGTAGTTTTCCACTCATCCCCTTCCCTCATTCTAATTTGATGGTATCCAGATTTCAAATCAATTTTAGAAAACACAATAGAACCATACAATTCATCAAGCATATCATCTAACCTAAGAATGGAATAACTACAGTGATATTGTTGATAGCTCTACAATCAATGCACATCCTCCAAATTCCATCTTTCTTTGGCACTAAAAGTACTGGAACTGCACAAGGACTCAAGCTTTCTCTCACATATCCTTTTGCCATGAGATCTTCCACTTGCTTTTGAAGCTCCTTTGTTTCTTTTGGATTGCTTCTATATGTTGGCCTATTAGGAATTGTTGCTCTAGGAATGAAATCAATTTGATGCTCAATTCCTCTAATGGGTGGTAAGCCAGGGGGAATTTCTTCAGGGAACACATCATCAAATTCCTGCAATAAACAACAAACAACACTAAGAAAAGAAGGGTTAATTTCATTAGTATTAAAAAATGATTCCTTGTAAACAAGAAGAAGCAAATGTGTTTTAGCAAAAAAAAAGCACTCCTGACATCACTTTCTTTAGCATAAAAACTCATTTTCTTCTCATCTTTTTTTCTCTCTTCATTATTTTCCTTTCTCTGAATTTCTCCTTTTGAACTCTTATATTTTCTCTCCTTTTCACTCTCTTTTCTTTTTGATATATCTCCCTCATTTTTCTCATTTTCCATATCACTCATTTTCTTATCTCTCTCTCTCTTTTCATCTTAAGCTGATCCTCATATACTTGCTTTGGAGTCAAAGTACAAGAGTAATGGGTCTATTGTTCATTACAAAAGAATATCTATTTGTTAGCTCATCCTTCTTTACTTTTATGTCAAACTCCTAAGGCCTTCCCAAAAGTAGATGTGCAGTATGCATAGGAAAAACATCACATAATAGCTCATAACAATATTTTCCAATCGAGAAAGAAACCAAAACCTGCTTATCAACTTTAATTTCCCCATATTCATTCAACCATTGCAGCTTGTATGGTTTAGGGTGTCTAATGGTTGGCAAATTCAATTTGTCAACCAAGGTAGTGCTTGCAACATTTGCGACACTCCCACCATCAATGGTCAAACTACATATGAGGCGGCGAGTATGTAAAATGTTTTCCCTTTGCTCATTCATCTCATCTTCCTTCACTTGACAATTCAAAGCTCTTCTAACAACAAGGCATTCTCCTTCCACAGCATACTCAACTCCATCATCACTTTCATCTTCAAGTGGTGAGTTGGAAACATCATCACTCTCACTTTCACTTTCAGTCACAACTTCATTATTTTTCAGCATCATAAACTTCTTGTTGGGACATTGAGAAGCTATATGACCTGTACCCAAATACTTGAAATATTTTATATCTCTATTTCTAGAAGTTCGGGAATCAGATTTACCTTGGCTCTTTGATGAAGCTTCTTCCTTGCCTTTAGTGGCCTCCTTTTGGTTACTTCTTTCTCATTTTTTCCAATTTTGCTTCAAGAAAGAATTTGATCCAGAATTGAACTTTAAAACACCTTTACGCTTGAGTTGCTTTTCCACCTTAATTACCATATGCACCATGTCTTCTAACTCCACATAATGATGCAATTCCACTATGTCAGGAATATCTTTGAGTAGCCCATTCAGAAATCGAGCCATTGTAGCCTCCCTATCTTCTTGCACATTAGCTTTTATCAAAGCTAATTCCATCTCCATAAAATATTCATCCATACTTTTGGAACCTTGTTGACGGGTCTGCAGCTTTTGATAAAGCTCTCTATAGTAATGGTTGGGAATAAATCTCCTCCTCATTAGAGCCTTCATTTCTCTCCATGTTGGTACATATCTCTCACCATTATTCCTCCTATCAATACCCAATTTATCCCACCAAGCCATGGCATAATCAGTAAATTCTATTGCTGCCAACTTCACCTTTTTAGCTTTAGAATAGTTATGGCACCCAAAAATTATCTCCATCTTCTTTTCCCACTCTAAATATACTTCAGGATCACCCCTACCTTGGAAAGCTAAAATTTTCATTTTAATGTTCCCAAGGTTTCCATCCAACCTATTTTTCTCCCTTCTATGTCTCTTTCCATTCCCATCTCCTCTACGGCTATTTCTTTCCCCTTCATATTCAGACTCAAATTCTCACTCACTATCATTTTCAGATTCAAACCCATCCTTAAAAGTCTCCCTTCGCCTATCATACCTTCTAAAGGGTCGTTCTCTTTGTAGATTTGCAATCCTCTCATCTTGCCTATCCATTCTATCCCTTATTTCTCCAAAAACCACTTCCATTGGTGCAAAGTGTTGCTGCATTTGCCTAAGGTTGACATTTGCATTCCTTGAATTGTTATCACCATTAGATGTTTCACCTACACTAGACATTGTAGCTACAAGAAAGGATGTTAGTGAAATGGAGTCCCTCACAAATATCCTTACATGTTTCCCTCAAGAATGTCACTCTACACTCGTGTTTCACTTAATTTGGCTTATAAATTGATATATGTCACTCTTGCCTTTTTTCCACTCTTAAATCCCTCTTGAGGTTCTTAAAAGAATTAAGCAATTTAACCAAAACTTTCACAACTTTGCAGAATCAACACAACACTTAGAAACTTTATATGAGTATTGAATATAAGGTATCAAGGAAAATGAAGATTTTCAACTAACACATATTGCAAAGATTGAAGAAAAATTCTGGGTAAGATGAACACTTTTCTAAGAACAAGTCAACAATTGCAACTTCTTTTTTTTTCCTCTTTTTAAATTCTTTTTTTTTACTTTTTTTTACATTTTTCTTTTTCTTTCTTTTCTTTTTTTTTTCTGCAAGTTAAGGAAAATATGAAATCTACCACAAATAGAACAAAATAAGCAAACAGAACCCAGAAATTTCCAGAAAATGCGACACTTTTTGAAACAGGTATAACTCACAACAGAAAACTTGGATTTGGACGATTCCAAAAAGAAAAGAAAGAAGAGGCTCTGAACTATAAGATTGAGATACTACACATCAAAATACTCAAATCAAAACTAGTTGAACAAGGACAGAGAATTCGGACTCGAATAGAAACAAAGAAGATGAACAGACACAGAAAAAAAAACACACACAAAAGATAAAAAAAAATGAAAAACAAATAATAGAAATATATAACCTGAGTTTAGATTCGAAGCTCTGATACCAAGATGGTGCGAACCCGCTAGGGTTAGACTCTAAGAACCCATAACCAATCTGAGATTTACTCACCCCTAGAAAGCTAAACAAAGAACTGGAATGATCCACTTGAACCCTTGAACACGGAAGGACAAGGACTCGAAGTGTTAGAAGACGCCACAAGGTTGATCAAGCCTTGATAAGTTTGTTAGTTCTAAGAAGAACCCTAGAGTGAATCCACTCTCAAGATACAAAGTGTAGAAAGCAACTTTTTCATTCAAAATTTAAGTCTACCCTCAAAATGAGGCTTACAAAGTATTTAAAGGATCATTCAGAAACTTAACCTAATTTGCATTAAATGCAATTTAGAGAATTCCAAGCAATAAACTCAAGAAACCCAAAAGTGAAATCTGCCAACTAATTAACAATTTTCGCACAAATAAAAACCACAAAAATGTAATCAGCATATTAAGCCCAAAATGTGATTAATTAGGCCCAAATGATCCTCCAATGTGTAGTACTAAGTCCAAGCTCTTTCATTTGTTGCATCCAAGCCCAAAACATGATGAGAACCTCCCTTTTCAGCCCAAATGACATTTGCTACGTTTTCAGCTCTCTTGTTCACATTTGTTGAACCAATTGCCATTTGCTTTGTCTAGGTCTCTTGCACAAGCCCATTCAATGCCTCCTTAATTCTCTTGGCTCTTGCCCTTGTGATTGGTCAACTTAGAATTTGCAAAGGATCATTTGAAGTTGAAGTGCCATCTTGCTGGATCGCATCAAAGGACGTCCACCAGAGATTGCTGGATTGATCATATTGACTTTAACATCACCGCCGTCCTCACCATCGCAGTCACCTCCATTTTGTTAGAGGGATGTGAATCGAGAGAGAAGAAGTTGTTAGAGACCGTTTTTGTGGTCATCGAATAGTTGCTGCCGTTAGTTGGAGGGGTTAGGGTCAGGTTGAGGTCGGTCACTGGAGCATGAGGTCGACGCTGGCGCCGGGAGCATGAGGTTACCTATGGGTGAGGAGGTTGAAAGAAAAGAGGAGGGTAGTGAGAGAAATTGTGAAGGTGGAATTGACAAACTTTTACCTTTTTTTATGGAGGCCAAATCCATCAATTTTGATGGATATAGATTCCATGTGGAGGTGGATTCCATAACCATTTCTTTATACCAAACATGTAACCTATATGGAATCCAACTCCAATTCCATTTCCATGCCTCCAATTCCACCGTACCAAACAAGGTCTTACTGCCTCTGTTCTTAAATATATGATTTATTTTATGAGAGGAATTTGTACCTAAATATACGATCTATTTCTACTTTTTCTTCAAGTTTTCCCGTATTACTTTTCATGTTTCTCAATAATAAACTAACAAGAGATCGAGGGTTGGAATAAATGTAGGTAAATAAAGTGTTTTAGTAATATCATGAAATTTTAACTAACTTAATTAATATCCTTAATCTAACCAAATTAGGTAAATAGATCTTATATTTAAGAATAGAGAGAGTATAAAAATGTAAGTACCTTACAAATATCATTCTATTCTACTTGTGAGAGAAGATATGACGAGGACACAAGGTCGAGGAGGTGCGTGTGGCCAAGCACTGCGAGTTTGCGACGGGAGAAGGAACAAGGGAATTAGTCCATACTCATAATTTGCTTTGAATAAGATAATATTTATAACAAAAATCTCATTTAAATCAGTTTAAAATACTCAAATACAAATTTGAGTATGGACTTTCAAAAGATCTCTAATTAAGCCATGAACCTTATTGACAATTTTTGATTATATTGATTTTATGTAAATACCCTTTTGTTAAGATATGTTCAATTATATTCTTTGACTTTAATGATTTTATACAATAACTTTTAGATATTATGAAATATTTTAGTATTTACATTAATAAAAAAATATTGATACTATAATTATTTTCAGATTTTATAATAGTTTTCGCATATCTCCATTCCCTTTTTTTAATATATACACAATGAGAGGAATACCCTCCTGTTAACTACGTAGCACTAGAATCTCGCTGCATATCTCCATTCTTCTACCAAACTCACATTTAAGGCATCTAATTATTTTGACAAGCTACCCAAAATGTCTTCTCAACATAGTAAGAAATATGCTTTTGTTATCATATTCTAATTGTTTTCAAAAGTAAAAAAAATGTAAAAAGAGAAAACTAGGGGGAGAAAAAAGCAAAAAGGCTTACACATAAAATCAATAAATTTATAAATCACTAATAAGGTCTCTTGACATAATTAGAAATTTGTTTACGCTTTGTTTGGCATAGGGTTTTGAAGGGGACGGGTGGGAAGGGGAGGGTTTAGACTCTCCTCTCCTTGTTTGGCTTGTCAATTTTTAAAGGGATGGAGTGTAGCAACTTCCTTCCCATTATTTGGATAAAACATTTTTTAATTGGAGGGTTTCATGTACCCTCCTCTCCCCATATTAGTCTTCCCTCCAAAAGTGGAGTTTTTCAGAGGGCAGATGAGAGAAAAATTTTAATATCCTAAAATTATGCTTACTTAAATAATAAAATGACCATTTTAGTTCTAGATTTTACTAATACTTATATATACCTAAGATATTGACAATTTCATTTATCATTTGTAGAGCTACAAGTCGGTACCTTGAGACCATAAGTGAGTCTTCTCATATCTTTCTTCAACTTTTCAACGCTTTTCAATAAAAATCATAAAAGCATATGGAACATTTTCAATATCATCTATAGAGCTACAAGTCAACACCTTTGAGACGAGTGAAAGCCTGATTTTCACGAGTGAGTCTTCTCATAACTATCTTCACTTTTTCAATGCTTAAGTTGGTCCTTTTGGCCCTTTTCTTTTGTACTTGTCTTCTCATAACACCTACCAGTTCCCACTATCATTGCAAATTATGGATGACACAGACAATTACGAAAGATGTTTGTCATGATGAAATAGCCACGTGGGATTTAGACAAGGAATTTGGTTTTGCGCAAGTAACACACTGATTACCATTAAAACTCCCAATACCAAATTCTGGCATTATTTAAGCAGAAGACAAAGCAAATACATGAAATTACCTCCAAAGAAACTTCTTTATCAAATAAATCCTCAAACCTATTGCCTTTTTATTTGGGTTGGATGTTGGAAATCAAACTTGTGTTTTCATGGAAATCAAAATTGGTTGGATATTTCCTTTTTATTTTTTTCCCAGAATGCACATCTATTGCTAACTGGTATGACAGAAGAGTTTGAACTTTTAAACAAAGAAAAATATTATGGTTTCCCGCACATTTAGATCATGCATAGTTTTTGTAACCGGTTGCTTAGGTTTTTTTGTGTGTGTGTGTTAGGTTTTGTAACCGGTTGCTTAGGGTTTTTTTTTTTGCCTAACTTGTTGCTTAGGTTTTATTGTTTAGGTTACTATTTCCTTAGTTTATTTAGCTTCAAATCCGTAATATCTAAATCATAATAACAATTTAATACAAATCATTAACAAATATCTAGCTCAAATCCAATCCTAACGGCTGTTAATATAAATCATGAAATCTTATAGTATCTAGCTTTTAAATATCTAGTTCAAAATAAAAGTCAATAAAAATTTATGATAAATTTATGATTTAAAATTACAGGGGTCAAAACCAAAATTGATACAAACTATAAGTGTAACAACCGCCAAACATTACATCAACCCCTAAATTAAAATCATTGGTTAAAAAGTTAAAAAGCAATAAGGGAGTTGGACTAAACCGTTCAAATTCCTTATAATCATGAAAATAAACATGAGAAATTCTTGAGTGAACCTGGTGCATCACGTCATTTGTGGTTTGGCCAATTACACCTAAACAGCTAAACTCATTAGATCTAACATGGAATTTTTAATATGTCTTTGGACCCTAAAAAATCAACTAAGTGATAGAAATATTTTTTTTCAACTTGTAAAATAAAAAGCCATTCAAAGCATGAGATTTAAATTTTTTTAAAGTGCTAATTAATTTTTTAGGGGCCAATTCATATTGAAAATTCCACGTCAAACCTTATGTGTTAACTTGTGATTAGTCAGACCACAAATGATGTGGTGTATCGGATTCATGCAAAAATTACTCAATAAACATATATGGTGCATTGAAAAGGGGAAAAAATAACGAGAGCATGTCCTGTCAACAAGATATGAAGTTTTTATAGATGCAATGTGAAAAAATCTAACTTGTAGATAGACATCATCTATATGTAGATATATATATATATATGTATGTATGTATCTCTATCAAGGTTCAAAAACCCGGACCGGGTATCGACTCGGTCTAGACAGTGGATCAAGGGTCAAAGGTTCAACCAAGGGTCAACTCGGGGTCAAACCGGTCACATTAAAATAATATAATTTAATAAATAATAACATAACATGCCAACATTAATCAACATTAATGTCAAAATATAAGAAAACCTAACAAAAATATAATATATATAAAAAAAGTGCAATGGCTAATAACCATAAGTTTTTTTGGAATAAAGGGAATATATTACTAAAAAAAATATTTACAGAGAAATTACATAGCACCTCGGTTTCGGTACAGATTGTCTACTCTTTAATTTAACTTATCTTTTCCAATGCCTTTTCTCTCACCTCTCTTCCACTCTCTTTTTGAATCCAAAAGAAGCTGTTATATTAACTAATATATTTACATAAGAGTACAACGATACTATCAGAAAATTTATTTCAAATAATTAAAAAATAAAATCTATTTCAAATTTTAAAGTGGAGATATTTCAGCTACCCACTTCATTTTTCAATGCTTCTCGTGGATCCAGCTGGCTCTGCCTTTTCGTACTTCTTCTCCCTTCATTTCTTTCTTCCATCACTCTTTCTTCCATCCTTCTCTTTTCTCACAATACCTGAAGCTCTAAATGCCTCTCTCTTTCTCCTTCTCCCAAAAACAATTATTTCACACCCTCAAAGCAAGGTTCCATCTTTTGCTCCCTGCGTTTCACTATATAGTTGCTTCCTTCTGCTGCTACTGATTCTCTTCTTCTCCTTCCTTTCTTCTTTCTTCTTCACTGATGCCACTCAGTGAAGAGGGCAATTTATTTTTTCAACTGGCCAACCCGGGCCACCGCCAAAACCCAGCCGGATCAACCCGGATATTCCCGGTTGATTCTTCCAGCGGGTGCTGGGTGAATTGGCTCATTCTCTTCCCCTGGTCGGTGGGTTTCCGGTTCAACCGGCCGAGCCGATCCAGGTTTTTGAACCATGATCTCTGTAGCTCAACCAACACGACATAGCCGCATAAGAATGAATAGTGAAGGGGGCCCAAAAAACATGACTACTCTTGCAATTCTTAGAATGCAGAACTCCACAAATATAAAGGCCTTACAACAAAGCTTAAAGTGCAAATAGACTAAAAGATGTCAACTCTCTACGGATAGTATTTGGTTTGACTTGAACACCGACAGATTTGTCAACTTAACACAAAGGTCCAACAAAACTTTGATTAATTTGCGGACCTAGGAAAACTAAAGAGGACCCTAACATGCAAATTTATGAACATACCCCAGGTGATGGTCATGATCTAGTTGTATATTGTTCCAGCAAATATTAGTACTAAACATAAGTATATGCACTGGGTCATCCGACTTTTTATACCAGTAAGATAATTAACATTAACATAAATAAATTTTTTTATCTTTATCTTTTTAATTTTTTTTTGGGTAACTACCTACAATAATATTCATCTTTTTAAAAAATAAAATAAATCTTAACTGTTGATTAGAAAATTAGTCATAATTTATAAAGAAAGTTTATTTCCTGATATAAATTATTTAGATTACAAGTATCTTTATTTATCTTTTGAGATGGATATGATAATATATAGATATTTGTTAGTTCATCAGATGTTAATGCAATATTTTTTTGCTTTTGTATGGTACTATATAACTGATATTTCCAGTAAGGAAGCAATATGTTATAATATGAGTTCAAGAAGAGAAAGTGTACGTAAGGAAGTAATGACTCAAATAATTAATAGTAGAAATGGTCGAGATATGATTATGATAAGTCCTAAAACTTTCTTAAAACTATGTAATATGTTAGAGAGAGGGTGGCTTAAAGAAGTATGTCACATTAGAGGTTGTAGAGGAATTAAGTGATGACAATGTTGGCCAAGCAAATGTCTTGCCTCCTAAGCCGCTACAAGAAGCAACTACTGATTGTGGTAAAAGGAGAAGAAAAGAGCATGCCAAAGATAAAGAAAATGATCTTAACATAGTGACAGGCGTGGTGTCTGAAATGGTAACAACAATTAGAGAAGGGAATGAAGCTTTAACTCCCTCATGAATGAGTCGGGGAAATGACTTATTGCATGAGTCAAATATCATAAAGAGAGAGTTTTAGCTACAAGATTCCACTTATGTCAGGAGAAGAAGTTTGGAATTAGATCACTTAATGTGGTTTTGATGCTGATAATCTGCCACAAATTTACATCATATGAGCGATGTTGATAAGGTTGAGATCAGTCATTCAATGCCCACCTCCTACACACAAAGCAATAGTTATAGATATGGCATTTGGATCTTAATGTCCTCATTGAGACACATCATTATTTGAACTTTTGCTGTGTTTTTTTTATCTTAAACTTGTGTTGTTAATTGTTAATGGTATTTGATTTCATTATTGTTATAACATCTTGAAAAACTAATTTAGGGTTTTATTGATTTTTATTTAGGATTTTAATAATGAATATGGGAAATTATTGCTATCTTATTGGAAATTGAGGATTTCCATGGGCTTAGTTATTTCATTATTTTAGAAAAAGATGATTAATTATTTAATTTGAATTGGAGGATGTAATTTGAATTTGCGATTTCATTCGAATTTGAGGATTTAATTTGAATTTAGGGATTTAAATTGAATTCGAGTTCTTAATTTGAATGGAGTATTTGTGGTGATTAGTTGGAGAGGTTTATGGTGAAAGGAGAAATTTCTAGATAACTTAAGATTTATTGATGAGAATTAATAGGTAGGTTGAAAATAATTAGGAGATTATGCTGATAATTTAAATAAGAAATTCGAAAAAAGAAAATGCTATCCTTACTCTTATAAAAATATAAATATATATTTGGATATGATCCAAAATTAGTAATGATTTAAATTTTAGAAAGAGATACAAAATTAATGTAAAGATTTATTTTTAAAATATATACATATACAGCAAATAAAAAAAAAGAAATGTAGAAGAAAAGATATGGGAAAATTAATTTGGGTCCCTTGTAGGACACTTAATACAAGAGAGGTCCCACAAAATGCTGAAATTAAAGTAGGGTCCCAAGAGACCTTATTTCTGTTATGTTCCAAGGCCAAATGGCATATCTACCCACCTTATAATTAACCAAAGCAAAGAAAGAACTCTCCCTCACTCAATTCCCAGCATCACTGTGAACTCAACTCTAGGGCCGGGAAGAGCACTCACCAAGAACACAACTCCATCCATCATCCATCTTCATCCACCTAAAATCATGTGAAGACCCAACTTGGATTTGTGTCTTCAACTAGTGGTATTTCAGAAATTCAATTTCCCATGTTTATTAGGAATGTGATTTAGGATAATGTTTTAAAACAAAAGTCAATACTTTCCATAGAAATATAAGTTTGGTTGAATGTTTGAGTATAAAAGACATACTTATATGCAAACCTTATTAATTTTTTGTTGTACCTATGATGTAAGTATGTTTCTCATTTGTTTTTGATGAGGGTTTGGGTTAGTGCTATGTTTGGGGGTGAATATGCTCTGTTTTTTCGTCCAAAAACAAGGAAATCTGAAAATGTTGAAGCTTTTTCGGTTTCCACATCAGTTAAAAATTGTATTGTCGTCAAATTTCAAAGGGTTGTTATCGCAGGTCATTCAGTTGTAAATAACAACTTTCTGGAAGACAGTTAAAATTTTGAATGCATTTTATTGGGGATGGGTTTTGTGCTCTGTTATTTCATTTTATGACAGGGGTGAACTAAAATGTTGAAGCTTTATTGGGTTACCACCAATGTGTTAGTATTTCATAAGGTATTTTCATTACATTGATATAAAGCTGTCACAGATGCTCATTTAGTTGTTATATCTAGTCATTTACTTGTGAATAACAATGTTCTAGTGCAGAGTGAATCAGAAGATGGCGGGCACATCAGGAAAGCTTGTAATATGTTTGTTGCATACCGGTGGACAATTTATAAATGCGAAGAAGGTGAGATGCAATATGTGGGGGCAGTACCATATCAAGAATTATAAAGGAAGGCACTACATATGGAGAATTGAGAACAATCATAGCATCAATTGTTAGAGAGGAACATTTCATCAGTTTTAACAGAGAAATTGGTCATATATTTATATGTGAGTGTGTGGATAACAATACATAACCAACAAGAGATGATGGTATGAATGACGAAAATATAAGTTGTAATTATAGTTTGAATTGAGCTAACTCATTGCCGTACACATTGTGAAAACATGTCATAATTAATAGAATGAGTTGTAATTCCTGCAAAATAGATTATTTGGGTGGAGGTTTGAATGGTTTGACTATGTCTCAAATGATATTGATTGATGAAAAGTCGCAATCATTGTCATATGCGGTATAGATGATTCCAACACCAAGACCAGAGATGAATTCCACAAAATGAAGGGACTTGGTTTTTGGAGAGAGTATGAAACTGAAGTGTAGTCAACCATTTTTTGCTGGACTACTTGTTCATGAATTGTAAATGGTTGTAAATGCTCAATGATAGCTGTAAACTGAATATGTTAAAACTGATTCTGTTATAAGTTTGTTATGAAACTTGTTATAAATGCACATATAGTTGTTACAAGTGCCCTAAAAGTTGTTAATCCCAGGCCAAACGTTGTTATGATAGTATGGTCAATCAGTTGTTACAGAAGGCCCAAAACTTGTTACCACTTGTTCATAAGTTGTTACTAGCTTACAGTTTTTTACAATTGTAATTGATGATCATATAGTTGTTATAGAAGGTCTATTTTCTGTTATACTTGTGCTAAAATACAACTTAATAGAAATTAAATAACTTGTTATTAGTGCTCATTATCTTGTTATGAAAGGCCAATAAGTTGTTACAGAAGGCCCAAAAGTTGTTAATACTTAAAATTATTACACATTGTCACTGGTGCTCATTACCTTGTTAAGCAAGGCCAAGAAGTTGTTACAGACAACCCAAAAGTTGTTAGTACTTAACATTTTTACACACTGTCACTGGTGCTCATTCACTTGTTAAGCAAGGCCAAGAAATTGTTACAGACATCCTAAAAGTTGTCACGAATGCAATTCCATTTTCTCTTGTGCTAAAAATACAACTTCATAAATAGAAATTTGCTAAAAATACATTTTTTCTTGTGAGTGGTACTCAGAAACTTGTTACGAATGGTCAAAATATTGTTATGAAACTTGTTATGATTGCCCAAAACATTGTTACACATGTCCAAAAGGTTGTTATAGATAGGCCAAACGTTGTAATAATGATAAGGTCGTGTTTTATATGTGTGTTAGTCGTAATCTTGTTGCAAGCGAACAAAAAACTTGTTAATATATTAAACCTTGTGAGATGAAATACAATATTAAAGAAATTATATGACTTGTGACTGGTGCTCAGAAACTTGTTACTAAAGGCCAAGAAGTTGTTACAAACAGCCCAAAGGTTGTTACAACCAAAATTTTTACACCTTGTGACTGGTGATCAGAAACTTGTTACGACAGGCCAAGAAGTTGTTACGGACTGCCCAAAAGTTGTCATGAAGGCATTCCTATTTTTTGTTATCTTCTTGCTAAAATGCAACATGAAAGAAATTCAATTACTTGTGACTGGTGCGCAATAAGTTGCTACTAACATGACCAAAACGTAATAATTTATACAATTTGTCAACTAAGCTCATAACTTTGTAACACAAGCCCAAAATACAACTTGTTAACTTGTCAACGAACCCTTACTTTACTAACCTATTCACTATATGTCTTCTTTGTCTTCTCAGAAAACTTCTCTCAAGACTCTTTCAACTCTTTATTGTGGGACTTCAATGATTTGTATTTCTCAGGGTTATTCTCCTAGTTTCCTCTCTAACAATTGATGTTACAATTGTTCTCAGTTCTCCATATGTAGTGTATTCCTTCATGGTTCTTGATATGGTACTGCCTCCCATATATTGCATATCACCTTCTTTGCCATTTATAAATTGTCCACCAGTATGCAACAAACATATTACATGCTTCCCTGATGTGCCCGCCATCTTCTTATTCACCCTGCACAAGAACATTGTTATTCATAAGTAAATGACCAGATATAACAACTAAATGAGCATATGTGACAGCTTTCTATCAATGTAATGAAAACACCTTATTAAATACGAACAAATTGGTGGTAAAATAACAAAGCTTCAACATTCTAGCTCACCCCTATCTTAGAACGAAATAACAGAGCACAAAACCCATCTATTTACAAGTGAATGACCTGCATAACAACTCTTTGAGCATTTGATAACAATACAATTTTTAACTGATGTGGAAACCGAAAAAGCTTCAACATTTTCAGACTTCCCTTGTTTTTGGACGAAAAAACAGAGCATATACACCCCCAAACATAGCACTAACCCAAACCCTCATCAACAACAAATGAGAAACCAACTTACATCATAGGTACAACAAAAAATCAATAAGGTTTGCATATAAGTATGTCTTTTATTCTCAAACATTCAACAAAAATTAGATTTCTATGGAAAGTCTTGACTTTTGTTTTAAAACATGCATCCTAAATCACATTCCTAATAAACATTGGAAATTGAATTTCTGAACATACCACCAGTTGAAGACACAAATCCAAGTTGGGTCTTCACATGATTTTAGGTGGATGAAGATGGATGATGGATGGAGTTGTGTTCTTTGGTGAGTGCTCTTCCCGGCCCTAGAGTTAGTTCACGATGATGCTGGGAATTGAATGAGGGAGAGTTCTTTCTTTGATTTGGTTAATTATAAGGAGGGTAGATATGCCATTTGGCCTTGGAACATAACAGAAATAAGGTCCATTGGGATCCTACTTTAATTTTAGCATTTTGTGGGACCTCTCTTGTATTAAGTGTCCTACAATGGACCCCAAATTAATTTTCCCTTTAATCATATATATATATATTTATAATGATAGAAATATATATAATAATGCAAGGGGCCGATACGCGGGGCTATATTTAATATACACACACACACATAGCCCGAACCATGTTGAACCCTCATTTGTGCGCCAACTTCGTCTTTTTCTTCGTTTCGTGTAGTGTCGACTGAAGGAGCAGGTTTACGTGAGTTTTACAGATAATTTAGATAAACAAAATCACTTCTTTTGACTTAACTTCCTTCATGAAAGTTTTTACATATAATTTTAGCTTTCCAGTGATAGTAATATTGTGGTGATTAGAGCAAAAGTGGGACATAAGTTTGAAGTAGGAGTTGAGTTTTGATAATAACTTACCATAGATTTGTTGAGGTAAACTAGTTGGTTAATTTTATGGGTTTAGATTTGTTTATTAGATGACTTAAAATTTAAAATAATTTTCTTAATTTAAAAACGTAGAATTCATAAAAGATTTTGAAAATTACTGCTTGGGTAATGTATTATAGTTTATTGTTTGGGTTATCTAGGTTGATTAAATACATTAAAAGGTTTATTTGTGATAGAGTTAATCCTTATGGGATTTTTCTTGATCTGACTAGATTTGAGCTTGGTTTTATTCGAAGAAGTTTATGAATTTGGGTATTTGAGGTAAAATTATGGAATTTAAGAGATCATTTGGACTCAACGATATTACTGGTAATGTTGAATGGGTTAGGTTTGGTGTATGAATTGATTTGAGAAAATTAGGTTATCTCTTAGGCTTGAATATGAAAGAATTTGCATATGGAAGATTAATTAATTAATTGTTGAATGATGAAAGGATTTTTGAGGTTAAGTAATGATCGGTTAATAATTGGAAATGTATACCCAAGCTTGAATTGGGTAATTAGAATTAGTAGTGAATGATGGTTGTGGTGGAATAAAGAAAGGTTGAGATTAGAAATTAATAAAAGTAAGATTGAGTAACTAGGAATTTAATCTATGGCTTGTGATTGCTTTTATTATATAGTGATTGTGTCGTACGAATATGCGTGTAGAGTCTGATTGTGCTGAGTTGGCACGGGGGAATGCTGCACTGTTGTGAGATTGGTGCGAGCTACTAGGTAACTGCTTTCTACTTGTTTATGTGTGCGTATCTGTTAGTAAGTGATTTGAAAAGTGTACGATTTTGTAACTATATGAGACATGTAAAATAACTGTTGAAACTCTTACTTTTCTATTACAATGTCTTGTGGAATTATATTTTCAAACTGGCATATTGTTGTGATTTGGCATGTTTAGAACTGAGTATGGGTTGATTTTGTAACCATTTCATAAGCACTTTCTAAGAATAATGCATAGGCCAAGAGCCTGATATTTGTGGTGTTTGCATACCTATATTGTTGCATGGATTTGGTTACATGTGAGACACTGGTGGATCTAGAATTATGTCATCATATGATGAGGTACCCTGTTACGTCACATGGACTAATTTGATTACTATACTATAGGGGAGAATGTCCCTCACGGGTTTAGGATGGGTAGAGAGGCTCCAACTAACCCGTATGTGGACCAGGGCGGATATAGAGGCTTTGACTGGTTCCGCCTGATTTTTCCCGCCGCCTTTGTGACCGCTTGGGGGTTTATTTGTATTATGATTATGTTACTGTATTTTGAAGATGTTAGAAATAATATGAAATTATATCTCTTTTGTAGTAAAGTATTTGAAAATGGATATGGAGATTATATGATGTGCATCTTACTTTTTATTCTGAGCATGATTTAGTATATGTATATGTATCTGTATTACAATTCCATTAGACACCTTGCTAGCACACAACACATGTAGATAAGTAGAATAGTGGTTGCGTTGGGGCTACACCCGTTTACCTCACTTTTGCAGGTCCTAGTAGCGGTGTAGATGGTCAAAGGAAAGATCCGGGAACTTCTCACTGATTCAGTGGGTAATTCTGGGCCATCAGGACATAATAGTATTGCCACTTAGCGCTCATGCATTCTTTTGTGCTTTCGTCTGTTTTATTTCAGTTTAACTGTTTTTAATTTAAGACTGTAATTTCTTCATGAGTTATTATGTTTGACTATTTAGTTTATTAGTACTTTTTGAGGGACCAATTCCGGAAGATTTTATTGTTGGTTGATTTGAGAACATTATGGTTTAAGTATTTAGAGACACTATGATTGCTTTGAGAATGTTTTAAGTATATTATTAATTTTACAGGGATGCTTATTTAAATGTGTATGGTCTATTTTGATTACCATGATAGAGTGTTCTTTTCTATCATGGTATGGGTATATTTTAATTATCCATGTTAGTGTGTAATGCTAGGAAACTCCTTTTTCTAATATGGATATTTTCTTTAATTATGATAAATCTTTTTCTAAATTTTCTTTAATTATGATTAATCTTTTTCTAACCATGATATATTATAATTGTATTTGGAAACATCTTTTTTCTATCATGGTTAGTCAATCGAATTTGTATTTTATAGAAATTATAAAAATCCTTTTTTCTAACTATGTTAACTGTTTTGTTAATTTCTTTTTCTAACATAGTTAGATACTGTACCAATTTGATGATGTGGAATGATGATTTAATAATATATTTAGAACGTATTACAATTGTGACATGGATGGAATTTTAACATTTGCTTTTATTATTATTATTATTGATTATTACTTTTTTTTTAACCTCATGTGGATGTTCATTTTAATTACATTATAATGCATGATTGCTTTTTTTAACAATGTGGATGTAAATTTAGTTTTGTTCATTTTTCAAATAAAAGCCTCAATCGCAGTTAGTCAATTGTATTTTATATATTGATAGAAGTAATCATAACAATTCCCTTAATATTTTAAGGGTAAAATAGTTAATTTCTTATTAGCTACCCTCCCTTTTCCTCCTAATCCCCTCCCCTCCCTTTTAATCAATATAAACAAGGGATCATTAAAATCCATACCCTTTCCTCCCCACCCCTTCCCTTCCATCAATATCTCCCCTCCCCTACCCTCCCTCCAAACTGAGCTATTAAAATGTAGACCTAAATTTAAATTTGGATATTTCAGATGTGCTTAAATGAGATTTTCCCTATTTTTAATTATTATTGTGTTTATATTTTAAGTTATAATTATAAATTGTAACTTCAAATATATTCACTCGATACAAATTTGTAGTACATTTCTCTCTATAGGACCCCAACTGCAACCAAGATATACAAAGTAAACAACAAATTTAATCCTCATGTGTACAAATTGTCATATTTTAGTTACGACAATAACAACTTGTAAAGATTATTCATTAGAGAGGTTATGAAATGTAGGATAGGAAATGCAAAGAGTTGGGACTGGTTTTGGAAAACCACATGATCTACTATTTATAACACTCCCTTGGCTATCCATAAATAAATATGATGATTTGCATGCTTATGAGATTTTGTATGCAACAGAGTGACTCATTATAATGCCAAGAAAAGATACGCTAAAATGAAAACAAATCACTACTTGCATGAGTTTTCCATTCTAACTTCTATTAAAGAAAAAGAAAATTGTCCAGGGTAAAGGAATATAACTTTTCACAGTGGTGAACACAATTTTATTCATACTCAGTCTCTAAAATCCAATATAATCAAATATATTGATATTAAGAAAGAATTCAATACCACAATGTATGCTAAGAATACATCTGTATAGAATGCACCCAAGGATTTATAAAATCCATGTTCTGCAAATGAGAACAACCCATAGGAACAACCATTGTATCGATAGCTTTGTAGCAGCCAAGCTTGAGATTTAGTACAGAAGCCTTCAATGCTTTAAACTATACGAACGCAGGCTGCGACCATGTGTAACTAAAAGAGCTTGATAGGAAAAGATATGGGTGTGTAAATGGCAATATATTTGAAATAAAAATACCTGAAAGGACAAAATTCAAAGAGTAAATCAACATTCTAATGTTTTGTAGATGAACCTATAATTTGAATCTTCTATACATATTAAAATAAATGCATATAACACATATGTAAAGAAATAAGAAGAAAAGAGACTGAGTATAAAATTAATTGTATCAGTCTCTAGCTGTGCACAAATGCATATAGTATGATTGGGATATAATAAGATCCTATCATCTTTGTGTCTAAGCTAATAAATTGTCATATATGACAATTTTTTCTAACCTGATAACTCATCATTAGGTCAGTCAAAAAAGGAAAAAAAAAAAAAAATTTATCCCCGTATTATATTCTTATTCAGCAATCTTTTTTTTTTCTTTTCGTTCTTGAAAAAATTTACCAGGTTTAGCCTATAATGAAAAACTGTTATGCAATTATAATAATAAATAAGAATAGGATTTTGATAGATTATGATATCTACAGAATATTTAGATGCATTAAGATATCTATTAAGATTTCTATCTAATATTAATATTTGTGCCTATATATTAAGGCAGCAAACCACTGCCATGGTATTATTTAGTTGAGAAAGAGAGTAACAGAGAGATGAGTAAACAAAGAGAGCAAGGAATAACCTGAATAATATTAGTTATTGAATCCAAAAATCAGGTATGCTACCCCTATTTATAGGCACAATTCTTAATAGATGATGATAATAATAATCTTATCTAAATATTTTCTAGATATCCAGATATAACCAAATCCAACTAATATCATTTACATCCTATTCAATACTTTTGTTATCTATAATTATAAGGGTCAGAATGCAAATTTAGCAACAACATGTTTCACTATGTGCACCAATCATAATAATGTTTTGGGATATGAAAAAGATAGACATAACTAAACATTATTATGACTGGTGCATATAACGAAACACTTTGTTACTAAATTTGCACCTTTACCCTAATTGTAATTACATAACAAAAACCTGATATCTCAACTTTTTATATGAATGTCAAGTTACTAATACTGCCTTCTATTTGGGAAATACGGGAAAACATAAATTAAATATGAAGCCAAAGGCTGAGCCACAAAAAAAAAACAAAAAAAAAAAAGAAAAGAAAAGAAAAAGCAAAATATTATTCCCACTTTGGATGACTAAAAATGTCACCGTGACCACAAACATATGCTTCATGTTGCAGTAACAGCATAGCATTTTTAAAGGTATGGCACAAAATAGTTGAGTATCTGAAATAATCGCACGAAGGCCACAAGAACAAAAAGGTTTCGCATCACAAAAGAGAACATTCTAAAAAGCAGACAAAAGAGAATCAATGCCTCATTAGTTGTAAAGAACTGCACTAGAAAAAAAAGTAAAATTTTAAAAGTTAACTCTACATCAAGTATAAAGGGAGATGGCCCACTGCCCAATCACCCTACATGTGTTTGTCAGATACCATGACAAAACTATTTTATCACGGTCACCTACTGGGGTAATTATCATGCATTTGAAACAACAAAAGCAAGGAAAAGGGAAGAAAGATTAAGGGCACATAATGCTGTAGTGGCCAAAACACCCCGTAATAAAAAGGAAATCTGAAATATGTATGAGAAATTTAGTTTACGGTGCACGTTTTACCTCTAAATTTCAAGCAAACAAAATCCAGGATTTGTATACTCAATCAGCCTGCAGATGCCAAAGATGAAAATCAATTTCCGCAAAAGTTTGCAATTGGAATGACACGACTGTAGAACTTATTTTTATGTATTCAGTTTTCTTGTGGGTATTTGGTCATATATTATGATATGCTTCAACTTTTTATGAGCTTCTCAGGCAGCATTCATACGAACAAGTGAAAAAAATAACTCCATTGAAGCAGTACATGTAAAAATTGAAGATAAATGGTAAAAATGCAAGATTGCAAGATACGTATACTTCAGCGAATTTTCCTTCCTTTGCTAGAGTAGCATAAGTTTAAGACCAAATTTATGTCTAGTATATTGGTTAGAAATACTTATGTAAGTCTTTAATATTTTGTTGCCCCAAATCTCTCTCTTTTTTTCTTACAAAAATTTTAGAAAGGGGTTGGGCTCATCCACAATCCAAAGGCAGGGCTCCTAACTCATGATTTATTGGGGCATGTCCCTGCGGGCTTTAGAGCATGACAAGCAAGCCATTTTTTCTGTCTACACAAGTAGGTTTTGCCCAGCTTCACTTAGCTGTGGAAATGTCTCCCCAAGCGCAGCGGCGAAAACCACAATAAGGTGGTACTCCCTAAGAATCGAACACTCGCCAAGATGGTCGAGTGTCCAACTCTTTCGCCAGTTAAACACACGGATGATGGGTGTTACCCCAAATCTTTCTAATATGATCATTCTTTCCTTTTCTTATCTCCAACTGTTGAGCATATCAAGACTTCTAAGAACTGCGGGATCATAATGGCCTATTTCAACAAGCATCTTTGTCTACAAGTTTGCTCTATTCTTTTGGAAGTATCGATTCCGGTCCCTTCCAATCGGGGAAAGTAATTGATAACTCAATCATAAAAGTTGAGCACACTTTAATTATTTTATACTGAACAAAGTTCCATACAATTTATCAAAAGTATAAGGAATGATCAGTGGTTGATATTTTTATCAGCAGCTGCCAACAAAGCTTCACTCACTTGAGGTCACTAGTACACAATGTATTGAAACAATGAAGACAATACATCCTCATTTAACAATGACAACTACTATTTTCTAATTTTATTTTTGATGCCAGTCGAAATTTATACATATAAACTTTTGACATGAAGCGAGCATAATAGGATACCTTCTCATTTTTTGGAGTGAAAATGGCCTTGACTGTTTCAAAGACCTCTTCAATAGGCTTAGCAGCATCAATCTAACGATGAAAATGTATGCACTCAGTACAGAAAAGAAGCAACTAAACAAAAATATTATATAAGCAAAAAAGAGGGGGGATGAGTTACCTTGCGAACTTTTCCCTTCTCATCATAATAATTTATCACTGGGAGACTAGACTCCAAGAAAACCCTAAACCGCTTCCTTATAGTTTCAATGTTGTCATCCACTCTCCCCTTTATTAATGATATACAAATGTAAGGACATACAATGATGAAAACTGCAAGAGATAAAAACATTTACCAACAAAGAAAAAGATCAACCTGGTTTCTAGAAAGGAGACGCTTCTCCATCTCTTCCTCAGGACAGTCAAAGTACAAGACAAATGTTGGCTCTATTCCAGTCTGCAAGACCATAATACATTTTAAAAGTTAACATAACATAGAGTGATTCCTCCCAGAAAGCAACAAAAGGAAATTTTCTATAATGAAAATGAAAGCCTACCACTTTTTCAAATGCTGCACGGTTTTCCTCATTACGAGGAAAACCATCAATAAGAAATTTGTCATTTCCATTTTCCTGCATTGCTCGTTGCAGAAGCTCAATTGTTACCTCTGAAGGAACAATTTTCCCTTCCTTAATCATATTTTGAATCATTGCACTGTCAAACATACAGCAAACAACCGTGCAAATAAGATCAAGCCCCGAATATATACAATTGAAACGCACCAGAAGTTGTAAGGAATATACAAGAATCACTATAAGAAGATACTTATACATCTTCCTGAATCAATACTAGATGAGAACACAAAAAATCCTTGATACAATAAGAGTTTTGTCAGAACAAAGATTTATATTGTATTAATTAAATGACATAAATTTATCTAGTTTTGTTGGCCAATCCGTGTGTTTTAGCCAGCATACTGAAGGGGAAAGCACAGGCACATACAGATAAGTGGTCACCGGGCACAATTTTTTTATTAAAATACAGGGCGGCCTAGTGCACAAAGGTTCCCACTAAGTACAGTCTAAGGAGGGCCAAATGCACACAGCCTTACCTTCACAAGAGGAGAGGCTGTTTCAAGTATTTAAAACTATGACCTCTTAGTCACAGTTCTGAAAGAAAACAAGAATGGATCAAGGTAATAAAGAAAAAATTAAGTCGCACAAGACCAAACAACAACAACAAAGCCGTATCCTTCTAAGCGAGATCGACTACATGGATTGTATGACGCTATCACACAAGACCAAAAGAAAGAAAGGAAAATTTATGAGGGGGATGTTTTTCAATGTGTCCATCAACAAGCCTCCTTTTCACCACAAAGTAGCAGGGAAAAACTGTGAGATGAAACCCACAAAGAAGCGGCAAAGACAAGATCCTGAAAAACCAAGGGTAGTGCACAACCAAAAAAAAAAAAAAACTAGTCTCCGTTCATTTTAAGGATAGAAAGGACAAGTGGAGGGTTTCTTAAAAACAGTCCAGACAAAAGGGCCATCAATCTTTCATTACTATTTATCTAAGTGTGGAGACTGTACCCATTCTTAGAACCAGAATTAATTTCTGCTCGCAGAAGATCACCAGCACTGAGGTGAGTATACCCAAAGTTTTCAACAATCTTCGCACATTGGGTACCCTTCCCACTACCTGGGCCACCTGTATAGTCAGTAGATAAGAATAAATTTGCATGTCAGAAATCATCCACTAGAACTTCCAAGGAAGAAGATAAGAACATTAAAAAAAAATGAAAAAAATAAAGAAGATAACAATTAATAACGAGAATCATTCTCGGAAAGAAAATATAGAAGAAAAATGTACAGAAATCTCTTACACCAGTGTCATAAAAAATTTTCCACTGCACACAATAAACCACTGATGGAAACAGATAAAATTACAAAATTTTCATTTTGATGCAAAAGGAAACCAGAGTTCATTTTCCTGTTCAGGTTAATCAGATTTCATGCTGCAAACCATACATACACAAATTAATTGACATCACCCAACCAGACCTAGTTCTCAAGGGTAGTTCTGGTGTTCAACCATTAGAATAAGAAACTAAGACAAGGATTACCGGCAGACCTAGAGATCAGCACATTTCGGGAATTAATACTAAGATATGCATAGATCATTCACAACATCACTTTCAACATTCAATAAGTATTCAATTAAAAAATTATAAACCAAAATTTATATGGATTGATATAGTTACGTGTGTGTGTATAAACTTATTTGTCAGATTTTTTCCTTTCAAGCTATATTAAACTCCTGAATGAAAATAGATTAGTAATGTACTTTCAAATCATAGGTCAAAGTATTTGCCTATTAGAACATTTTTTTCTGAAGCTACTCAACCAATTAAAAGGTTAAGATTATAGTTGCAAATTAGAAATATTGCGGAAAGTTAAATGCATTAAAGAAAACTTTTATTTAAAGGCTAAAACAACATCTTATTCGTAGCAGTGCACCACAATAAGGTGTATGTCCTAATGCCAAGTTCACACAACAATCAAAGGTCTTAAAATCTTTACTGCTATATGAAGGAAGTTTAGGCTGTTTTGATCCTAAGTGTTGGCAGCCTCTGAAACTACAACCAAGGTAACCAAGAGAATTATTGAGTTCATAAAGAAGGACAAGTCTATGCATAAACCTTTTTTGTGCCCTAAAATTCTAATTTCAAATAATAATAATAATAATAATAATAATAATAATAATTTATTCACCTACATGATTTCAACGAGGGTAATGCATATCTCATTACAACATAAATATTCAGTCAGTTGAAATAATTTTAAAAACGGAAATGCACACAATATACCTATTTTACGGTCTTCAAAACGATTGAATATAATTACACCCTGATCTCTTTGAATAAACAGATCAAACTATTATGAATTTAAGTATTAAATTAAGCATACAGGATATGAAGCATGAAGGAAGCTTACAAACAGAAATGCAGAAAGCTATCAGCTTGACTAAATCAACATAAATGCATAAGCTTATAAAGAAAGAAGAAAGATAAGAATTTTCCCCAAGTAAACCATAGAATAGTAAATAAAAAAAAATGCATAATTTAAATACTACCAATCTGTGCTCACCTAACACAAAGACAACTGTAGGCTTTTTCTCTACAGCGCTTCCATTTGCACCCTATGAACCAATGAAGAACCACAAAAAGAAAAAGGAACAAAACGAAAAAAGGAAAAGGAAGAGTTAAGATTCATCATGCAAGATAATGACTAAATAGATGACGAAGACAATGAAAGTTTTAAGTTTGCTATGATTGCAAGTAACAAGACATAATTTTCCAGAGTCAAAAGAGAATAAAAAATCAAATAAATGACAATAAAAATATAACACAGAATAACGATACTATAACTGCCAGAGTTAATATGACAAAAAGGGATTAAATAAATGAAAATAAAAATATGACAGATAAAGAATTTGAGATTTGAAGTTTGATAAAATTGTAACAAAGCTATCAAAGGAAGTAAAACTTCTCAAAGTTCAAACTCAATAGTTCTATATGGCAGAAGGAAAAACAGTGGTCTTCATTTCAATAAGATTTTCCAAAAAACGACCTTAATTTCTTAAATGCTAGAAGTGAATGGGCATAAGGACCAAAAATACCTGGTTTTCTGCTTCAACAACCGATCCCATGAATACCTATTAAATGCTGTACCAACAAGTATCTGCACAAAATTTGAAAAGAACAATATAGTTATTTATTCAAAACCTATAATATCAGGTAGGCCATTAGTACAGAGTAAAGGCCAATCACAAGATATCATAGAGAGCAAAGCAGCCATTGAGGTTTCGATCGAAGCAAAAACATGGGCGTGTTAAGTCGAGAGTATAGGCAAAGAAAAAAGGATTAAAAACTTTGTTTTAGCTCATATAATTTTGTTATTTACAACACATACTTGGAAAATGAGCAATTTGCGGAAATTCAGATGATTCATAGAATCAAAATGGCATTCAGTGGTTAACAGATCAAGGCAGAATCATGACAGATCTTCATAAAACAGGTCTTCTTTGAGGCAAACAAATTTCCAAAATCAGATCTGGCAAAAATCAGACAAAAAACAGCTCTGAACTACAGTAAGCACAAAATGCATGCGAAATTCATAGAGGACATTTTTATCCTAAAATGGGTAGCGCAAAAAGAAGAAAAAAAAACCTCAAAAAATTCAAGATTTAAAAAATTGAAGGAAATATCATTCCAAAACCCAAAATGACATGCAACAATTACAAACTTATGTATAAAAAAACAATTACAAACTTGAACGATATCAAACAGAGCAACAAAATGTTGCCCCTTTAAAGGGTATCATTCTGGAAATAACAAAGGGTGTCAATACACAGAATGAAAACTTCACAGATCCCAATCAGAATTCGGATCTACGCAAAATATTCAAAAATTTGAGGCATAAAAGCAGAAAAATCAAAAGAGAAAACATCAAATAAGCCAGAAATTTTGAGAATGTCCTGAATCTAAAGAGATCTAAGAGATGCAAACTAAAATCTAAGAGATTGAAGCAACGTACCTTTGAGAACGAAAGGAGAAGCAGGAAAACAAAGGAGAGATCTGAGCTGAGGAGGGAGACACAGATGCGAATTTGTGCAAAGGAACTTTAGGCTCCTTTAAATATGTAAAAGGACCGAATAACGCTCTTCTCGGTCTCGTTTTGGTGGGTAGGGGTAATATGGTAAATTCCTACTTGGAATGCAGTGTGGTGTTTGCGTGAATTTAACGGCTACGAACTGCAAAACAATTCCTACGATTAAATAATTGGTTAAATGATTAGCTAATAATAACGGTCACGATAATAAAAAATAATGTGTTCCTGCCAAAAATTAGTTGAGTGATATTTACGATAATTTTCTTGTATATTTATTTATTAAAAAAATTTAATATTGATTGCATTTCATATTTAGGTTTTTCAGCATATTTATGAACTTTTATTGATATTTTTAGTTTATAAGCATGATTAATATCAGAAAATAATTAAAGTGGATTTTTTAAAATAATTATAACTAATTTATTTTTTATTTATTTGGTAAATTTTGTAATTAAATGATTTTTCATGAAAAAATTTGAAACAAATGGCCTAGGAAAATAAAATCGTATTTGAAATAATTAAGTGAGGGATAGATTAAAAAGGGTAAATTACTATGAGCTCCTTAGAAGGGACTCCATAATTAAAAAGTCTTAATGGCAAGTGAGAGATTATGATTTCTTCTATTATCATGTCACTGCATGTTTTTTAATTGTCATTAAGACTTCTTGTTAATTAATTTAGTCTATTCCTTCAAACTTTACAGTAATTATCCTTTTAAAAGAAAAAAGAACAAAGGTAAGATTTTCGTGAGAATCAATTTACTGAGAAAAATATTCTAAATTAATTCATTAAAAAATAAAAAAAATATTTAATTGTGAGTTTAAAATTATATAATTCATTACTAAAAATTATAAATTGCTTATGAAACGTTGAATTGCTAATGATATTAATTTTAAGAAGAGTGCAATTATTAATTACTAAATTAATAGACTAGTGCTGGAATTTGGATTCCTTGGATGTAACTTGAGCAGAGCTAGCTAGAAATAGTTCTTCCAACTTTACGTGTTCCGTGAGGAGGAAAACTTTGAGTCACAAAGAAGATAGGGAACTTTGAGTGGCTTAGAAAAAGAAATTAAGGGTGAAAAATTAAAAATTAAATCTAATAATGATTGCATCTAATCAGAATTTGAAAATATAATAATTTTTATTGTGAATAGAATTTCTTATTTAACAAATCATATGGCATCTAAAACTCATGCTAGACTCTAACCAATTCATTTTTGAGTGAAATCCTGTTAAAATCATAATAGCTTTTTATAAAAATGTTACTTATAATTTAATTTTTGGAGTATTTTAATAATGATTAAATTCGATATTTTGATAAGATTTTAACTAAATATAGAATTAAAATGTATCTTTTAGCCACCCTCAATTTTAGGATTAACCCATTTACTTTTAATTAATTAATTTAGTAGCCTATAATGGCTTAGTTGTTTTTTTGATAAAAGATCAACTTTATATTAAAACATAAAAGTTAGGCACAATAATGGCTTAGTTGTTAAATAAAGACAGTGTAAAATGTTCAATTTCTTTGTTCATCTAATTGTTTTTCTGACTATTTCACCTTATTCTCTTAGTTATCTAATTATAAGTCTTCTCTGTAATTATTTTTCTTTTCAAAGATATTTTTATGTGCTTGCCTGCTCTAAAATTAGAATATGTACAAAATCAGCATCATTATATTGACAATGCCTTTAATATCACATGCTAGACTCATTCTAAAAAGTCTCTCTCATTCAACTTTCAACACGGATTCATGATGCTATTACCTAAATTTACCAGACATGAAAGGGGAAGCAAAGAATATAAAGAATTAGACTTAAAATGATATCTCTTCCTAGGAACTAGTGAACAAGCCCGTCAAATTTTCTTTCTTCATTCTTGTAATTTGTCGTTTGCTTTTTATTTTTTTCTTCCTTCTATTGGACTGATGTAATTTGTCTCACTCTTTTTACCATAATTTTATATTTCGTTCGTAGACTGATATTTTTCCTTTTCTCTTATAATCTGTCCTTTTTTTACCATCTCTTTGATAATCTGTCTGCTATAAGGGATTCGCGAACATCACAAAAAATTTGTGCTTTGACTTTGGGACGTCACAAAAGGCTTCAAGATGACATCTTTTTTCAAGTGGGTATACATTGTTGAGAATTGAATCGTAGCTATTGTAATCATACTTGAGATAAAATTTCCTTGCAATTACCGCTTCAAGCATGTTTTTTGTTGGGAAGTTGAAATTTCGCCCAGTGAATCGGATGAGTGGGAAAAAAAGGGATATATGGCAATAAAAGGTTGACTTCGAGAAATCAAATGAATGGGAATTTCTCGGGGTGTGTGTTGGAGGAAATTTGAGGGAAGGGGGACATACTTCATACTTGATGTAATTAAGGCCTACGTCATCTAATTGTAGTGAATTATTTCTTTCTAATATCAAACAACAATTTTGGACATTAAATGGAAATTTTAAATTTTTGGATTTCAAGTTGGGTTTACAAGCTATTTTAATGAACAACAACAACAAAGCCTTATCTCACTAAGTGGGATCGGCTACATAGATCGCACAACGCCATTGTGCTCTATCGATAACCAAATTTTTAGATATATTATTTATTAAAAGATCTCGCTCTACAACTTCATTGAGTGTACGCCTCGGTCTCCCTCTTCCTCTCTTAATCAGACTCCAGACTGTTTGATCTACCATCCTCACTAGTGCATCTAATGGCCTTCTTTGTACATGTCCAAACCACCTCAAACGATTTTCTACCATTTTCTCACTGATAGGTGCCACTCCAACTCGTTCGCGTATATGATCATTCCGAATCTTATCATTTCTTGTGTAACCACACATCCATTTCAACATCCTCATTTCAGCTACCCCCATTTTATGTTCATGTTGACCCTTCAAAGCCCAACATTCACTACCATATAATACTGCTGGTCTTATAGCAGTGCGATAAAACTTCCCTTTTACCTTATGGGGTACTTTTCTATCGCAGAGAACTCCAGTAGCTTTCCTCCATTATACCACCCAGCTTGAATTCTATGATTGACATCGTCATCAATCTCACCATCTTGTCTTATAATTGATCCCAAATACCTAAACTTTGTCACTTGAGGGATTGTTTGCTCTTCCAGTTTAACCTCCAAATCACCTCTAAGTTGTCTATTTGCAAAATTACAATGCATCTATTCTGTCTTACTCCTACTTAAACGGAAACCCTTCGACTCCAACGTGTTTCTCCTTATATCTAATTTATCATTAATCTCCTCTCTTGATTTGGCCAGAAGGACTATATCATCAGCAAAAAGCATGCACTTAGGGACTTCTTCTTCTATAAGCTCAGTTAGAGCATCTACTACTAAGTTAAACAAATATGGGTTCAAAGCTGATCCCTGATGTAAGCCAATTCTTATAGGGAAGTCTTTTTTCTCACCTCCCGGCGTTCTAACCTTAGTCACACCCCATCATACATATCCTGTATAACTTTAATATAAGCAACACATACTCCTTTCTTTTCTAAGGCTTTCCAAAGTAAATCTCTCGGCACGCGATCATACGCCTTTTCTAAGTCAATAAAAACCATATGTAAGTCTCTTTTTTTACTTCGATACTTTTCCATTATCGCCCTTATAGATATATCGCCTCTGTTGTGAATCTCCCTGGCATGAACCCAAACTGTCTCTCAGAAATACTAGTTTCTTGTCTTAACCTATGCTCAATCACAATTTCCCATGGTTTCATTATATGACTTATAAGCTTAATTCCCCTATAATTTGCACAATTTTGTATATCGCCTTTGTTTTTATAAATCGAAACTAAAGTACTTTTTCTCCAATCATCAAGCATATTCTTGAACCGTAAAATCTCATTAAACAATTCAGATAACCATAACACACCCTCTTCCCCTAAACATTTCCAAACTTCAATCGGTATACCATCAGGTCAACCGCTTTACCATTTTCCATTTTCTTAAGAGCTTCTCTAACCTCCCAAACTTTAATTCTACGATAAAACGACCTATTAAGTCCATCTTCACTAATTGTCAAATCCCCCAACTCACAAGAACCTCCATCATTGAATAACTTAGAAAAGTAGGCCTCACATCTATTCTTAATATCTTCGTCAGTAATCAAAACTTTACTTTCTTCATCCTTTATACATCTTACTTGATCTAAATCTCTCGAATTTCTCTCCCTAATCTTTGCAATCTTGCAAATCTTTTGTTCCCCAGCCTTTGTCCCTAACTCCTTATAAAACCCCTCATATGCTTTAGCACGAGCTTCACTCACTGCCTTCTTAGTCTCCTTTTTAGCTAAGCGGTACTTTTCCCAATTTTCAGCATTATCACACAAGTGTATAGCCTTAAAACAATTCTTTTTATTCCGCACCTTTTCTTGGACATCCTTGTCCCACCACCAAGTCTCCTTATCTCGTGGTCCAAAACCTTTTGATTCTCCTAAAGTAGCTTTAACAACCATTTCAATCTTCGTAGCCGTATTCTTCCACATGCTGTTAGCATTTCCTTGTGGCTCCCATACCCCTTCATCCAATAGATTTCTCTTAAAAATCTCTCGCTTCTCCCCCTTTAACTGTCACAACTTGATCTTTCGGTTCAAAACTGCGCCTTTGTCTTATACATTTAATTCTCACATCAAGAACTAGAGAAGTCTATGTTGAGTGGTCTCCCCATGCCCAGGAATCACTTTGCAATTAGTACATAACCTTCTATCAGGGTTTCTTACCTAAAAGAAGTCAATTTGTGACTTATGAGTTCCACTTTTGTATGTAATTAAATGTTCTTCCCGCTTCTTAAAGCATGTGTTAACAATCTTAAGATTGTCTGCTAAGGAAAAATCGATAATTGTTTGCCCTTCATTATTCAACTCCCCATAACCAAAACCATCATGTGCCCTTGCATATGATCCCGCCTCCTTTCCAACATGTCCATTAAGATCCCCTCCAATAAAAATTTTCTCAGTTGCCGGCATAACTTGAATCAACCCTTCAATATCTGTTCAAAACTTCTCCTTAAGATGTGCTTCTGCCCCTACTTGTGGTGCATATGCACTAATAACATTTATTGTATCATTTCCCACAATTACCCTCACAGATATGATTCGGTCCTCAATCCGCTTAACTTCCACTACATTCTTCCGCCATTCTTTATCTGCAATGATACCAACACCATTTCTTCCATTTACCTTTCCTGTGTACCAGATTTTAGAATCATTAACTCCGATTTCTTTAGATTTCTCTCCAGCCCATCTGGTTTCCTGTAGGCATAATATATTAATCTTACGATCCTTCATAACCTGTGCCACCTTAAAAAGCTTCCCATTCAGCGTCCCAATATTCCAAGAACCAAATCTGATCTTACTCTCATGAGCTAGCTTCTTTAGCCGCCTCCATCCATTACAGTGCGGTAGCCCTTGCTCATTTAACACTGCATTCAAGCGAGGATGCAGCGGCTCTTGCTCTCTTATCACTGTACTCGAGCCATACAACGCGTTACAACCAGGCAACGACCTATCCTTTAGCCCTTGCTCTCTTAACACTGTATTCAGGCTAGGATGCAGCGGCTCTCGCTCTCTTCTCACTGTACTCGAGCTATACAGCGCGTTGCTTACGGGCAACGACCTAACATTTACACAATTTCTTCGTTGATCCATGTTCATGAGATTCGACGGGGTTTTTACGCTGGCTGTCGGGGCCTAACACAACCCTCCTCCTTTACCAGGGCTTGGGACTGGCTATAAACATAGGCGGAGTTCTTATTCCTTTTTATTATTTTTTTAAGCTATTTTAATGAACAATGATGCTAAATTCAAATGTGTACTTTCCATTGATTTGGATGATTGATACACACACATACATGCAAGGAGGAGCCTTGGTATCAATGGGACATTAATAAACAATCATATCTTTCCCCTATGATTGAGCTATCATTATACTCCATCCGGTCCTAAATATACGACCTATTGAGGGAGATGAGTTTGGTTCTAAATATAATACCTCTTTTTATTTGTTTCTAACTTTTTTTTAAATTATCCCTATTAATGTTCATAAATAATAAGCAAGTAAGAAAGAGATTGTGGGATAAAGGTAGATATAGTTAGAGTGTATTGGTAATATCATGTGATTTTAATTAACTTAACTAATATTTTTAATTTAATCAGATTATGGTATATATGTCTTATATTTAGAACCGGGGTATGCTCATCATAAAACAATATATGAACAAAAACAGTTGAAGTATAAAAAAAACGGTTGAGGTGTAAATATTGGCACAATCTCTATAGTCTATATGTTCATATATAACCAGCATTATAATTTCTCAAGTCTACTAAATAATAACACTACTACAACATTTAAGTTCAAGATAAATGAGCAACCTAATGCAACTACTGCCTGCATTAGAAACTTTAAAAAGGTTTCACCCATGCAGTTAAACCTGCATGGAGACTTTCCTTTTGAAAATCAATGGAACAAGCTATTAAATTAATTGACAACCAGGTACAAAAGGAGTTCAAATACAAATCGCAAGGTATATTGATGAAAAAGAAATTACAATTGTTGAACGGATCAAAGAAGGCAGGGTTCCTCTACAAACTATTCGAGCAAAAATTGTGTGGAATAATAGTCCATTACCTTTTGTTAAATATAATATTCTAGTAGGTTCCAGAATGTAATATTAGGTTTCCTACTGTTGGTAGTTAGTAGTTGGAATTTATGGCTCTTAGAATTTATAAATTTTCTTGTACAAATACCCCTTCATACACGCGTGAGTAGAATCATCAGAAACATTCTTCTACTATTATTTTGTCTTGGTATGTTGCTCTAAAACAATTTTTCGTTTCTGGCCAATTTTAGAGAGAGAGAGAAACACTTTTTCCTTAACTAGCTAGTCTGCAATATTCCTAGACTCAAATCATCACTACATGTGTAAAATTCTCTTACTAATTTCTTTTCAAAACCACAATTATATTAGATCCGATTAGTCAATTGGAAACCAATTTGAAGAGCTAATTATGAAAGAAAAGAAAACTACTAAAACAAAAGATCTATTATCATAGTTATAAAATATTTTAACTAATCCAATTGCTCTTCTTATAGAAGAGGTCATGGGTTCTATTCCCCATGTTGAAAGGGGTGTGTGGTGGGTGTGTGAGTTCCCTCCCCTATGGGTGAGGGGTTTGTTTAATTTGTTTGACATGAAAAAAAAACTAAGTTTGAAAATCTAATGATGATAAAAAGAATCTATCATAGTTATTAAAGATTCAGCCACCTTAATTAAGGTTAACTACAATAGGAAAATGAAGCACTAATAAAGGAGGACTTTTAGCCAATGTGTATCATCTTGCGAGAATAGAATATGGTATAGATCACCCAGAAAAACCTGTCGTAGTTAAACGAAAGAATTTTGGTATATGAAATTTTAACTATGATAGTAAATGACCTATCATAGTTATTAAAGAATCAACTTGTAATTTAAAAGATGAGTTACCCATTATAAAAAAGACATAAGTTATAAAAGTAATTAAAAACTATCATGAAAAAAAATAAACTTTGTGATTACTTTGTAAAATGAATCGTGTTAGAAAAGGACAAAACTAACATGGTTAGAAGAGCTTTTCTATAATTTAAAAGGTTTGAAAAGTTGGAACAATCAAGTTAAAAAGAAAACACTTAACATGGTTATTTAAAATTACTTAAATACCATAACTATGTTAGAAAAAGTTCCAACTAAAAGAGTTACTTTTTAAACCCAACCATTACCAAAACAAGTGGGATAACTATGTTAGGAAAGGATTTCCCTTACTAACATAGTTACAAAAGAAACATCTAAAATCTTTTGCAAATAAAGAGGTAACTATGTTAGAAAGAATCTACCTACTTACTAAATACATAATTTTATATATTTAATCCCACCTTATTCCTATGATTTGGGGATTATTTGAGATTAATTTGGATTTATTGAGGGTATAATTAGATTATTAACCTATATTAAGAAATAATTTAAAATCTGAATTAATTACGAGATATTTGATTAAAAATTATAGATAGTTTTGTTTGGATATTTTGTGATTAAATAAATATCTCAAAATCTGAAAAGATCACAATTTTATCTAATTATTACAGGTCAAGGAAAGAAGAAGGTGGGAATATGCAAAATGAGTTTTAATAGTTAAGGGGGAATTTAGTTGGTGAATTTTGATGGGTTAATATAATTTTATTTGGATCAAATCTATACCTAGATTTCCCAATCTTACTTATAATAGGAGCTGTAGGAAGCCAACGCCCCAAAAACCATCAGGTCATCTCTCATAACGCAGTACACACAGTTTCGGCCATCATTCACCATCTCTTTTCGAATCAGCCACCTTTCCTTTCCACTACCATCCATAGGACCCACTTCATTGTAATATCATTCATTCCATTCAATTCCCTCATCTCCTTGCACGGACACCCATATATATCCGTATTTATTCCTCCCATAATTCCATCATGGCTGCAGCGTCCAAAATAAACTTGGGAAGAAGGGACGCCATAATGGAAGCATGAGCTAATTGGGAAACAATTTAGGGAGGAGTATGAAGGATGCTACAAGCTAGAGACTAGAGTTTGTACTTCAAGAGTATAAGGGAGTGTTTATCCTTTATCTTTTAAATGAGACATTTAGATTATTTAGTTTTAAATAATTTTGAGTTGTAATTTTTGAGATTAATCTAGTTTTAGATTAAAAACGCATTTATTTTCTGTATTGAATTGATAGTTAGATTATATTTGTACTTTATCAATTGTTGGATTTTATATTTAAAAACATTTGCATTGCAGTAAAATTTATAATTGAGTTTTTTTTATTAATTTAATTGTCAGTGTGAATTCTATTGCAAATTTGGGTTTTTATGACTGGATTGTTTTATTGAGTGGCAAATTATTTAATTATTTAATTAGATAATCCAAAATATAATTTACACAAGTACTTGAATTAAATTGTATTAATTTTAATAAATTTAATTAACTAACTTTTAGTCCATTATGAGTTCTTTAGTATAATAAGAGGTGTTGTGTGAGGGTTTCCCATACAATACTTAGGTAATTAGATATATTAATTCCAATATCTTGTCTCCCTTTAGTCTAATTAAGTTATTTAAGTTAAAAAAGTTAACTCCATATGATTCATAAATTGTTCTTATTCACCATGATTGAGTCAAATAACAAGTCCATTTTCTTTGTTAATTATTAATTAGTTTCTTTGATTAGGAATTTAATTCTTCATTATAAAAAAAAACCCTAAAAATTTTGCAATAGTATTCATATAAATTAGTTTGCTTTCATTTAGGATTTAGTGTTGTATATTGCATTTAGTTAGTTTATTTAGTTTAATTTGCATTTTAGTTTAGGTCCATTACTTTTCTGCATTCTTCACCTAAATTTAATCATAAAGAAAAACCCATAAATTGCTTCTTGGGAGAATGATCTAGATTGCCACAATAGCATATTTGTAATTTGACCTAGTTTTAATTAATTACTTTAACGCAAAAATAAGGACATTACTACTAACATAATTATAAAAGATTTCCCTTAATTAACACGTTTACCATGTTAGGAAAGGCTCACCTAACATGGAAATTAAAAATCAAGTTATAGAACCAAAACTTTGCATTTCTTTGAAAATCTAACAGCCTTAACTCAAACAATTATCAAATATAACACTACTTATAACCATAACCACAATCATCACTTAAGAACATCCAAAAATTCATGAAGGTTTAAACAATATAATGATGATGCTAGAACATTGCGAAAGTAAACTTTCAGATATTTGATTGTGCTTGATTAGTATATGTTTTTAACTACTAATAATGGTAAATTAGCATTTGATTTAGGAGAATTAAATGGGAGTTAGGTACGTTTATATATATGGTCCAAGTTTAGGGAGTTAATTACAATTACTTTCTGATTTGAGCATAATAGGGCATTAATTCATGTATCTAATGATTAGGGATTTAATATACCTCACATATGTCTTAATTTCCCATTATAAATGCATAGGATGAAGCTCTAATTTAAGAAAGAAGCCAGAAAAGCGAAGCAAAGTTGCCTCGCTGTGGGCTCGCCACGGCGAGGGCTACGGCAAGAGACAAAGAGTAGACAGAAGCATAGTTGCCTTGCCATGGTGAGGGCGCAAAGCTGGACAAAATTTAGAAAGTTTCTATTTTACTTCAACTTGTAATTTAAGTGATTGAGTTTTCTTCCATTGTTTTCTAATATATGAAATCAACCTCCCCGAGTAATTTAGAGCCAATTAGGAAGGTTTTTGGATTGCCCATTTTGCTAATTAAATACTTACCCGGATTTCCTCTTCTACACCACCATTCACCACAATTCATTCTCATTCATCCCATTCTCTTAGCCTCAGCCTCTTTGCACAAAAATTCAATCTTCCATACATCTATCTACACGAATTTTAGTCATTTCACATCAATTCCATGTCTATCAACTCCAAATTCCAATCGATCATGTTTGAGAGTATGAGCGGCTAAACACCTTGTGGGGATCTTGATGGAGGAAGACAACCAGAGCTTCAATGTTCTTCAATGGGGAGTTTACTAATTTCTCTTGTCTAGTTCTATTTATGTATTGCAATTCCTTGTGTTTTGTTATATGTATTTGGTCTTAGAAAAAGTGTACTTTGATGTTTTAATCTTTTATTTAATGGTCATACATGTAATTAAGTGATGCCTTTTATATGTATGAACCTAGTGTTGTTTTTATGATATTATGCTAAAGATATGCTTCATTTATATATCCTTTGGATTTCTAGAATATGTTAAATGCATGTGCGATTGTATGTGTGTTTAGACACTTGGTCCAACATTAGATGGTTTGATTTACTTCTAACGAGAGTCTCTTTGCATGTTTATTATGATTTTTCACTACCGAGTTGGGAATTAACGGTTATTCGATTAATTAATTGAATGAGCGATGCGCCACGTTAATTAGTTAATTAGATAATTGGACTAAGAGCGATTGCCTTAGTTTACAATGTATGGAAATATACATATCACAAAACTAAACAGAAACCTCACTATACTAGCGAGTGTCCGCTAGCTCCTTCTCTTCATGCCTTACATCGAAGCTAGATCATAAAAATAATGAGCAACCGGGTGAGGTAAAGTCTCAGTAACTCTTATCATTTCCATTTTGCCTTACATGTGCACGTGTGTGCTAACAAGTATTATGTGGGACCTATAACATGTATATGGATGACAAAAATGCATCAAATATCATAATAAGGCAATGTGTGGTGAAAACAACAATTTTAGTGTAACCATAGTAGCATATTTTAAAACCCTTTGAAAACATGATCACAACACCTCCGAAGAGGACAAACCACACACATTATGCCCGATATGAAGCCAACAATTTCTGACTCCACTTGCCGTACATCTAATAATATCCTCTCACTGTGAGCCAACGAAACCAGACTCTATGGCCCAGCATGAAACCAACAATTACCTGATTTCAGTGTCGGCACATCCTCACGGGACACGACAACAACAACAATCCTAAAAGTCCGCACAATGGCCGTCGGGAGCCTCATCACGTGAAGGGTAGAAAAATTTCATTAGTGCACCATAACTAACCAATCGATCCTAACACAATGAATATGCACATAATTCATGCTTTTTGATAGGTTGGTAAGTAACCATAACATATTGCTCAAAATTCACAATGAATGCTCAATTTAAACATATACATATTCTTTCAAAATAGGCTCATTTACCACAATGACAAATTTCCAACATATGAATCACACATAACCAGTATAACAAAATAAGCATATACATTTAAGCAAAAATATGTCCTTGACCTCTTAGCTGAAACATGAAAGTTGGGTTGCAAACCTGTAGATTCACCAATAGAACGAAACCACAGGATTTGTGAGGTAGGAAGGTGATTCCCTAAATTGAGAAAGAAAAAGTCTTGTGCACCACCAAAAGATCCTCTTGTTAAGATGGATTCCTATCAAAAGGTTGATTTATTTGGCTCATATAAGATCTGATATTGCATATGCAGTCAGTGTGGTAACTGGTAAGTCAATGCATAATCCTAAAACATCATATATATAAGCAACTCATTGAATACTTCACAACTTCAAAGGTATCCTAGAAGAAGGGATTCTATTTAGAAGGGGGAGAAGGTTAATAATTGAAGTATACATCGATGCTAGTCATGGATGAGATCTTGATGATAGAAGATCTATAACAGGCTACTATACATTTCTTGGCTCAAATCTCATCACATGGAGAAGCAAGAACATACTGTGGTATCTAGATCAAGTATTGAAGTTGAGTTTAGAGCCATGACATTTGGGATCTGTGAATTGTTATGGATTAAAATTATTGTATCTAATATAAGGATCAAATGAGGGGGCCAAATGAAGCTCTATTTTGACAAGTCAGCTATCAATATTGCTCATAATCTGGTTCATCACGATAGAACAAAACATGTTAAGATCAATTGGCATTTTATCAAGGAAAAATTGGAAAGTGGTCTAATTTGCACAGGAGATCAATTGGCAGATATTCTCATGTAAGGATTATCAAGTGAGCTTTTTCAGAAACTAGTGTCCAAGCTGGGGAATGCATGATATCCACTCTCCACCTTGAGGGGAAGAGTTAAATAATATGCTAGTAGGTTCCAGATTGTTAGTAGTTAGTAGTTGGAATTTATTGCTCTTAGCGTTTATTTATCTTCTTGTATAAATACCCCTTCAAACATGTGAATAGAATCATCAAAAACATTCTTTTATTATTTTGTCTCCTTCAAGTAAGGCCAACCTAATCTCAAGAACAAAGGTGCCCCATATGGCAATTATTTTAACATTGATCGCATTGAATATGTTTGGGTACAACATATGTATAATTACACAAAAAGCCCTTTATCCTAATGGTATGATATCTCCACTATAATTCAAAAAATGCATAAAAACAGACACAAAAAAACCAAATTAAGGTTTTTTCTTTTGAAATGTGTCCTTCTGAAACATGTAGGGAGGCCTAAGTCCCCAAAGTACAATCACAAACAGCAAGAATATAATACTTTCAAAAGATTACGGACAATAACCGAACAAGAGTTATAAGGCATAGAACAGCAACACACGGAAGAGTAGTTTAATTATTTGTAACAATGGACTTAATTACATTAAGGTTACATCAAGTACCAACAAGTTGTTATGCCATAGATGGATTGTAAAGTTTGAGGATAAAAGAATATCTAGTCTAATCTAGTATCTTCAATGGTTTCTGAAGCATGAGATTTCTTCAAAACTCAAGTCAGTGTCGTTAAACAATCATGTTGGAGTAGCATCTCTTGACTTACCATCTTATGCTTAATTGTTACCACTATGGCCCATATCATCAACCAGAAAGCAAGGTGCCTTAATTTGTCATTGTGCTGAGGATCATATGAGGAGCAAGCAACCCTCTTTTTCACTGTGATGTTACTTCGCGAAGTTGTTATCCCCCAGAAATAAAATCTTTCACTTTTCTTGGTTCTTGCTACTATCATTAATCTTAGCCATCTGCAAATTAAGCAGATCATACACTCTGCATTTCAGCTGCACATGAAAACCAGACTTCTGTTAAGAAATTTAGTTAGAGAATATCAGAAACTTTTACACTGTATACGACCAATGTATGCATTTTGATGCCCTCAATTATAGCAATTGAGGGGATCTTCACTTCAACTGCCATTTCAAATTTGTTAACGACTCATTTGGATCATTTAGATCGTATTTTTTATTCATTAAGCTATTTCTTTCAAAATTCACAATTAAAACATTATTTTCATTTTATAATTGCTTCTTATGTAACAAAAAAATGATCTAGCATGCAATGAACTTTAGGACAATTAGAGCCATAAACACCATCAATTCTCAAAAAATTATAATACATCATCTGCTCATAAATATAAGACCTATTTACCTGATTTTATTAAGGATGTTAGTTAAGTTATAGTTAAAATTACATGATATTATCAAAACAGCTACCTTTATTCCCACCCACCTTCTTTTGCTTTTTTTTTTTTTTTATATTGAGGAGAATCAATAAGTATATTTTAGGGATAAGTTGAATAAAAAATAGAAAGAAGACTTATATTTAGGAACAATTTCACATCTCTAAATAGGTCCTATATTTAGGAACGGGGGGAGTAATAACTTAAACCTAAAATAAAAAATAAACCCTGACTAATCATAAGAAGAAGAAAACCCATATCAAAATTCAATTAAAAGAAAGCATAAAATAGAACAGAACCTTTCCTAATTTTCCAACCCATCAAGATAGAAGTATGAGTAGGGAAGCATATTTCAGAAGAGGGAATAGCAAGTAAAGGAGTAGTGAAAAGAGGAAACTGATTAACAGCAGAATCTCACCTCATGAAGTCCTTGTTCTGTTTTCACAGAAACATGAAGAGCTCCATCGGGTCCTGATTTCCGATACTTCAACAGCTCAAGTTGTTCAGAACCTGCATCTTCTGTAGCATAGATTACTGGAGCCTTTCCCAACAGATCAGATTTTGATACAACATCAAGCCACAAGTGTTCGGTAAAACTTTCCCTTATTTCTTTGTATATGGTGAACTGCATAATCAACCATCATAAACTGAGAGACTTGTCTTTTAGCACCCAAAAAAAAAAAAAGCTGCTCATTCCTTAACATTTATACACTCCCAACTCTGTTCAAATAAAAAGTGAGCGTGAGAGAAGGCAAAAAGAAAAAGAGAGTGATAAAAAAGGAAGGAAAACAACAACACACATATGACTAGACCCAGGACATGCACATTGAATGGACTCTTCTTCGTTCATTTGTTTCTTGCTTTGTTGTTAAAAAAATAGCATGCTTCTACCTAACTATACAATAAGCGCAGACGAGCAAGGCCAGACAACAAAATTTGAGGATTTTTGTCACATAAGCCCATTCAGTTTTAGATGGATGCATTTATCCAAGTGGGGGTCATCATTCTAGTTTTTAACAACTTCCTTAACAAATACGAGCAAAGGGATGTCTTGCTTTAAGAAAATCTATCAATCTCATTCTCATTCTCTTCATAATTCGATGCTTGTTTTTTCCCCCAAAATAATTCAATGCTTGTTAGATCTTACAACTTGTGTTATAAATTCTCTCAATTTCAGTGCATCACCATGAGGTTTTAGGTATTCCAAATTCAAGCCACACCTGTCCTGGTCACTGTGAGTATTTATGGATACTCCAAAAAAAGTATAACCATCATTTTATTTTGAAAGTTTGATATGAATATGGGTAAATTGTGAGTGTGCCTACAAACTTCCAATCTAAAACATCATCATTCTATGAATACACAAGTCCAATAAAGAAAGCACATTATCTTTTTCCGTACTTATTGAAAAAATAAAGGAGACAAGGAGAGAGACATATTCGACTCTTGGAGTTCAAAGCAGACATCGAAAGATCAAATTGGTTCGGACTACTAGGAGTAGGAGACTATAGTCCAAACAAGTGTGGCATACTAGAATACCACACTAGAAAGCAAGAAGAGAGACAGTCAAATATGCAACGACTAGGGTGAGTAGAACTGATGGGAACTCAAAATATCCCCTACATCCATCAGTTGAGAGAATTTCTCAGCATTGCTCTTAGTTTAGTCATTAAGTTAAATAAATGGATTACACTTAATTCATTCATAATCCTTTTTATAACTAATGTTTGATTATTTAAATTAGGGTATGTAAACTAGAGAAATCAAAAGCATCTGAACAACTTATCTATTGATATGTATAATAAGGTATATATACAAGAGGAGAGGAGCCTCAATATTAAATGACAATTAATGAAAATATGCTCCTAATCATAATCCCTGATTGATAGGGATTTGATCTGATTCTATATATTTATTTCCTAACACTCCCCCTCAAGTTGGAGCATAGATGTTAATCATGCCCAACTTGTTACAAAGATAATCAACCCGAGTTCCATTCAAAGCTTTTGTCAATAGATCCCCCAATTGGTCACTAGACCTCACATGTCCTGTAGAGATGAAGTTTTCTTTGAGTTTATCACGCACAAAATGGCAGTCACTCTCAATATGTTTCGTACGCTCATGAAACACTGAATTTGATGCTATGTGTAGAGCAGCTTTATTATCACACCACACCTTAGCAGGTAAAGACGTGGCAAAACCAATTTCCTTCATTAATTGGTGAATCCACACAATTTCCTGTACTGACTGGGCCATGGCTCTATATTCAGCTTCTGCACTAGACCGGGATACCACATCCTGCTTCTTGCTTTTCCAAGAAACCAAGTTCCCACCTACAAATACACAATAACCTGTCGTGGATCTTCTTGTAGATTTTGACCCTGCATGATCTGCATCATAGAAACATTCGATCTCGGTACGCCCATGATTTGCATAGAGTATACCACGACCAGGCGACCCCTTCAAGTAATGTAATACATGCTCCAATGCTTCCCACTGGCCTACAGTAGGGGCTGCCATGAACTGGCTAAGTACACTAACTGGAAAGGTCACATCAGGACGGGTCACTGTGAGATAGTTCAACTTCCCAATCAACCTGCGATATCTCTCAGGGAACTCAAACGGCTTTATCTTCTCAGGATCAACCCTCTTCCTCACCTCCTCAGGTAGCTCATCATACGGTATTGTATCATCAAGTTCCAGGAAAGGATTAAAAACCATGGGAACGCTACTCGGTGCTGCGCCTAGCTTTCCAGTTTCCGTTAACAGATCAAGAACATACTTCCGCTGTGTTAGCAGGATACCCTTCTTACTTCTCATAACTTCAATCCCAAGAAAATACTTTAGTGGACCCAGATCCTTTGTCTGGAAGTGAGAATTAAGAAAGGCCTTAAGGGATAAAATACCAGACGTATTACTGCCTGTAATCACAATGTCATCAACATAAACCACCAAAAGAATCATGCCAACATCTGTTCGCTGATAGAACACGGAGTGATCACATTTACTCTGATTCATACCAAATTTCTTAAGCACAGAGCTGAACCTGTCAAACCAAGCACGAGGACTTTGTTTTAAACCATACAGAGACTTTTGAAGATAACAAACCTTCCCTCGCTCCCCCTGAGCAACAAAACCGGGTGGTTGCTCCATATAGACCTCCTCAAGAAGATCACCATTCAAGAACGCATTCTTGACATCCAATTGGTGGAGATCCCAACCATAAGTAGCTGCCATTGAAATAAAGAGGCGAACAGAAGACAATTTTGCCACAGGAGAGAAAGTTTTAGAGTAATCAATACCATAGGTCTGAGCATATCCCTTAGCCACCAGCCGAGCTTTCAGACGTTCGAGGGTGCCATCGGCCTTGGTTTTAACTGTGAACACCCACTTACACCCGATAGCCTTCTTTCCCACAGGTAAGTCCACTAAAGTCCAAGTACCAGCTCGATCAAGGGCCGTCATCTCGTCTTCCATTGCAGCATGCCAACCCAGGTGAGCCAAGGCTTCATGCAGAGTTTTAGGAACAGTAATCGAATCTATAGAAGTGACAAATGCACTGGAAGCAGGAGACAGGTGATCATAAGAGACAAAGTTGGAAATAGGATAGGCACAGGACCGTTTACCTTTCCGAAGAGCAATAGGTAAGTCTATGTCAGAATGATCTGATGTAGTCTCAGGTGGAATGGCTGAATCTGAATGAGACTCAAGAACAAGTGTGCTCAAAGCAGGATCCAATGACGAAGCAGACAACAGAGGGCCTGACTCTGGGTGAGCATCAATACTCCCTCGATGGCGTTTAGTGTAGACTTGTGTGATAGGGGGTCGAGGTGGACGAACAGGTGTCTGAATTGGCGTTGAATGAATGACTTGATAAATCAAAACGTTATCTTCCTCGTCCGAAGAGGACTGGACAGAAGATCTAGGCGAATGAGAGAAAAAAGAAGTGGATTCATGAAAAGTAACATCTGCAGACAACAGATAGCGGTTAAGATCAGGGGAAAAACACCGATATCCCTTCTGAAGAGTATCCAAGGAAAACACATTTAAGAGACTTTGGATCTAGCTTAGTAACATGAGGCCGAACATCCCAAACAAAACAAACACACCCAAAGATTCGAGGATCAATAGGAAATACAGCATTTGACGGAAACAAAGTCGTGTACGGGATTTTACCACCAAGAACAGAAGAGGGCATACGGTTGATGAGGAAACAAGCAGTGGACACCGCATCAGCCCAAAATGGCTTAGGAACCTTCATTTGAAACATAAGTGCTCGGCCAACCTCAAGTAAGTGTCGATTTTTCCGTTCAGCAACACCATTCTGAGCCGGTGTATCTACACATGAGGATTGATGGAGGATGCCATGTTCAAGCATGTAGGATTGAAAGGTTCCAGAAAAATATTCTTTAGCATTATCACTTCGCAAAGTCCGGATAGAGACACCAAATTGGGTTTTAATCTCTGCACAAAAGGCACAAAAGTGGGAGAATAGCTCAGAACGACTTTTCATGAGATATAACCAAGTGACCCGGGAAAAGTCATCAACAAAGGTGACAAAATATTTGAAACCAGGTTTCGACTCAATAGGACAAGGCCCGTGAACAGTTCGATGAACAGTACGAGTGAACAGTGACGAAACAGTGCGACGAACAGTACGAGCGAACAGTGACGGTGAACAGTACGCGAACAAAAAAAAACCTTGACAAAAAGAAGCGAAACTTAACCTAGCTCTTGTACCATGTAAACTAGAGAAATCAAAAGCATCTGAACAACTTATCTATTGATATGTATAATAAGGTATATATACAAGAGGAGAGGAGCCTCAATATTAAATGACAATTAATGAAAATATGCTCCTAATCATAATCCCTGATTGATAGGGATTTGATCTGATTCTATATATTTATTTCCTAACAGGGTAATAGTGCAAATTTAGCAACAAACCGTTGCACTAGGTGCACACAACATAATAATCTTTTGTCGGGTGCAAACAATGTCATAATAAAATAAAAAGTTACAAATATGGCAAGTCCATTAACCCGCCTTAACAACTGTCTAGATTTTGCAAAGTGAATCCCAGGAATATTACAAGTGGCAGCCTTCATCTCATTTTATATTATTTTAATATTATTTAAGAAATATGTTTTTTTTTAATCCCTCACACTCTCTCATCTTCAACACTTTTCTCAAAAAGTCTTCCTCATTCCCCCTCTCTTTTTTCGACCCAACTCTAGCAATAAAAATACATCGCCCATGAGATTCTTCTACACATCACTAACAACAATTCTCATTCAGAATCATCTGAACCCTAATCTTTCAATGATATGATGACCTTGATGTCTCTTGCGAAATTGGTGAATTAATTGTGAGTAATGAGGTTGGTATTCTGATCGGCGATTTGTTCAAAGAAGAAAACCAGATTGTGGAGAATAGAGAGGCGTTTGTGTTTGCGGATAGTGAGTAGAGACTAGAGCAATGGTGGCCAGAGCAAAGAACGAATTTAGCTTGAATTGTTGAGAGGTGATACCGCCAACAAAGCATTCCATGTTAGGGTAGGATTTGAAATAGTAGACTGGGAGCTGGCAAAGAAGAATACGGCAGCGGGTATGGCCAGAGGTGAAGGATGAGTTGGGGACTAATTGGGCGGTGGAGGAGAGAGGTGGTGTGGAAATGAATAGAAGAAACAGACAAGTGATTAACATAATAAATGGAGAAAACCGAAGGGAGAGAAACATGTGGTTGGATTGTGATGATTATGGGTTAGTGAGAATGTTGAAGAAGACAAGTTTCAAATTGAGTTGTTAATGTTTGCTTGTTAAGTGCTAGGGATATAAGAGTATATATGAAGGCAGATGGACAAGTATTTTTGTTTTTAATGCCAGAGTTGGGTCGCAGAGAGGGGGGGGAGGACTTTATCATAAAAGTGTTCAAGATGAAAGAGTGTGTGGAATTAAATAAAAAAACAAATTTGTAAAATAATACAAAGTGAGATGAAGGCTGTCACCTGTAATACTTGTGGACCTCACTTCGCAAAATTTAGGCGGAACAAAGTAGGTACATCTATATTTCATCATGACCCCGTTTGCTCTAGACAAAAGATTATTATATTGTGTGCACCCAGAGTAATAGTTTATTTCTAAATCTACACCTTTACCCCTTAAATTATTTAAATTAAATCTCTATTTAACTTATATATGTAAATAACTAAATGATCTTAATCAGTTATCTAATTGACTTGAGGGTTGAGTCAGCAATATGATCTTTTCTCATCATAATAACCAAATTAATTGATTACTCAATTGATTAAATGATCAATAAGGAATTACTCGTATTTCCTACTTACTTGTCCAAACCCATCAAGGGCAGATCCAAACCCAAAATTCCAACATGTTAATACCATGAAGAGTACATGTGTTATTTGTGATCGAAAAGTATCGAATAAGATAAAAAGGGAAGTTTTATTGCACAGCTATAAGACCATCAATGCTATATGGTAATAAATGTTGGCCTCAAAGGGACAACATGAGCATAAAGTGGAAGTACCAGAGATGAGAATGTTGAAATAGATGTGTGGTTACACAAAGAAAGATAAGATTCACAATGATCTTATACGTTGAAGAGTTGGAATAACATCTATTAAGGAGAAAATGATTAGAAATCGTTTAACGTGGTTTGGACATGTTGAAAGTAGGCCATTAGATGCGCCGGTGAGGAGAGTTGACAAAGTCATTTGGAGTCCTTTAAAAAGAGAGGAGACCAGAGAACACTTAGTGAAGTTATTGAGTGGGACCTTTTGATTAATAATTTATCCAAAGATTTGGTTTTGATAGAGTACAATGGCGGCGTGCGATCCAAGTAGCAGACAAGACTTTGTTGTTGCTATTGTTGTTATTGTCCATACCATGAAGCATGCCATTAAATAATCCCTTTATTCAAAATAAAAATGTAAACAAGATGTATAAAATGAATTTCAATTCTTGCATTATTACTTGGAACTCTATATGCCACTAAGATGAAACAAGTTTCACAATGCATATAAGCTATTCTAATAATCAAGCTATCGCAGAAGCATGGAACCAATAGTACCTGATCAGCAGGTGAAGTGCCACACTCTCCAGAAAGGTCGTGAACAAACAAAATTGCAGTAGGTAAATGTGAAAGGGCAGCAAGTGTCAACTTTTCTAAATTATTCCTGTCCTCTGAATATGCAAACCAGGAAGAGACAATGATTTGAAAGAAATAAAAGAAAACTGAAAATAAATCAACAGTACTATATCCCATTTAACTGATTGAGTAAATAACTGTCATTAACCCATTCATCCCTTGGAAACAACTGCAATATCCAACAATAGAGAAGTTGATTGTAAATTTTCAAAGAATTAATGAACATATGTTGCACTTATCACATCTTATTCCCTCCCTTTTGGACACCAGAAAGCAACCCCCTACCCCTACAAGGAATAAAAGGCATTAAAAGTAAACCTTTCAGTTGATATGTAATTGTAAGAAAGATTAGAAAGCAGTTAGGAGTTGGTTAGAATTTATCTATTAGAGGTTTAGGTGGTAGTTTACATTCAGGCCTATAAATGGGTAGCTAATCAATCGTAATTAGATTCAGACTTGTTCGAAAAAATGTGAGGCTTCAGTGATCTATCTCCCTCCCTCCCCCCTCTCTCTTCTCTGTTTCTCTGTTCTTTTTGTTTTTTATACAAAAAAAAAAAGAAAAAAAAAAGATCCTCTGTTTCTCGTTCTCTTCCCTTTCTTCACCACTTCTCTTTGATCTCCCTCCTGTTTAATCCCTTTCCCTCTTATATAGAATTATGATTCTGTAACATCAGCCTACAGCTAAACCCAATGACTCCTCTTCCTATTGACCTAACCCCTAATCATTTGCATTCAATCTGCTTAATTAATATTAAATAGTAACAAGAGGCTTGCCTGAATAAGAGTTTCTCCAGATTTGACAACAACAAACCCTATCCCACTAGGTGGGGTCAGCTACATGGATCGTATGATGCCATTGTGCTCTATCAGTTACCAAATCATTAGATATATTATTAACCGACAGATCGCGATCTACACCTTCACTAAGTGTTCACGCTCTAGACTGCTTGATCTACCGTCCTCACAGTCATTGGTGTATCCAATGGCCTTCTTTGAACGTGTCCAAACCACCTCAAATGATTTTCTATCATTTTCTAATTAATAAGTGCCACTCTAACTCGTTCGGGTATATGATCACTCAGAATCTCATTTTTTCTTGTATGGCCACACATTCATCTCAACATCCTCATCTTGCCTACCCCCAATTTTATATTCATGTTGTCCTTTCAAAGCCCAACATTCAGTACCATATAGCATTGCTGCTCTTAATAGTAGTGCAATAAAACTTCCCTTTTACCTTCTGGAGTACTTTCCTCTCACAAAAGAACTCTAGTAGCTTTTCTTCACTCATATCACACAATTTGAATTCTACGATTGACACTGCCATCAATCTCGCAAAGAACTCCAGATTTGGCAAACCAAAGAAGATAAACTCTTAATTTTGTAGTGAAAGAAGATATAATCTGAACAGTTCAATCTTATTCATGTACATATGTTCTATATTTAAGGGGGTAAAAGGATCTACATTAATTACATGAAAATAATATCCCTGATTGATAGGGATTGTGATCTGATCCAAACATATCTATTTCCTAATATAAAGTTTTAACCATCCAACTTCAGAAGTCATTGAGCTATCAACTTGATAGTGGGAAATCCAATCAAAGACTGCAGCAAATTCTCAGATATAGGTAACAAATATGAGCCAAAAAAAGACAAGAAATCAACCACCAAAAGTTTATCAAAACCAGACCACTCTAAGCCAAATTATACCTCATACCAGCAAATATATAAAGGATCTGTAATAAAAGAAAATTTCATAGATACATAGTAACACGCTACTATGAAACTAAAAGTTCATGATAGTTTAGGAAAAACAAATAATAGTTTCATTACCATATTGTCTCTTCAGTAAGCCTGGTGTATCTGTAACCTACAGTTAAATAAGGTACATAATTAGAAGATGCATAGTGAAAGAAAAACCATTAAATCATAACAAGAAGCTATAGATAATTTTGGACCTGAAACTTCTGATAGTTCAAAACAATATGACCTATAAGAATCCCTCTAGTTGTGAAGGGATAGTTGCAAACCTGAAATACCAGAGAGAATTCAAAGGATGAAGATTAAAGAAAACATTACGTGGCCAATGCAATCTTAATTTTAAGCGCCATGTGGTTTTGCAGCTTTTGCCAAAGCATATTATGAAAGATAAGAACATAGTCAATCAGCACCTGTAATTAAGAAAGAATAGAATACTTTCAAAAAAGCACATCAGTTTTGTGAAGATATGATATTTTTGCTGAAGTCCCATGAAGTATATCAGAAATAGCCAAATTAATAACATGGGAACACAGTTACAAATAACCAGGGGATTAATCGAATTAGAACATTGACCCAGGATCGCTGCGGTCTATACCAATTTTTGTTGACTCCATACAATTATCTCTGCCATAAATATTTCATTCTTTTGTATATTAATGCTATGGACAATTGATCAATTAATAGGAAGTTAAAGTTTGTATCTCCTCTGCTTATTGCTTCCATCTAAATTTTCTCCCTATTGTTTTGTTTGTTTTCTTTCATCATATTGTTGGAGATCATGAGATATTCTAGTGTTAGAAAATCATATTCGGTTATCAAACTTTATGACCTTAGGCTATTCTATTGTTACATCAAAAAAGCTTATCCCTTGTACAACCGCTGTCTTACTTTTAATTTTTAAATGCCCACATTTCATGGGTGGAGGAGCAGATTATTTGTTTTCATCACTACCCTATTTGAACCGTAGTTTTCATGATGGAATCAGCGGAACTGGGTCTTTCATACTCTGAAATTTTTCACATGGTAAGCTGAGGTCTAATCCAGCTAACAATGCCACAAAGACTAGAAAAATCAAGGACAACGAAGGATTATTGCATCCCCCTAGCACTAATAAATATGATAAGATGGTAAGCATACTATGAAGATCCCTGCTATTTTACTTTTAGATGGTAAATTACAGGGCAAATTAGCAGGGGCCCATAAGACCTTTGAGGATCATACCAAATAGCTTCACAGTAACAACACATCCAGGAACCTTACAGGGTGCACTACAACATCCCATAACTTCATGGGTCGGAAGTGGGTGAGATCCCATAATCCTCCTACTCTCTTTATAATTTGAATTTAACCTGAGACATTTAGCAATTCTCTTTTTTCTAGCTTGAAGTAGGTAGCATCAGCTACACAGAATTATTTATGTATCTGATGGAATCTACCAATAAACAAGAAAAAAGATAGCAAAATACTCTGAAATACTCTTTTCTGATTGAACACTTGAAGGAAAGTTTCCAAATTACTCTCTTCTCTCGGCATCAAAATTTATTCTATCATGCTAAAAAGAAAGTAAAGGATTCTCTGCATACCTCAGGCTTTCCAGTAGAGAGTACACGGACCAAAGAAGATTTTCCTACATTAGGAGCTCCAACAAGGCAGAGTGTAGGTGTTTCCAAGTTAATTACGGGCATTGCTCTTAAAGTCTGAAAAATTTTGGAAGTAGATGCACAATATAGCAGGGGAAACAATTATTTGAAAAGAAAAACTCCCAATCCAATGGTTTGCCCAAATACCTTGGCAATGCCCAACAAATCATCAACAACTTTCCCTTCTTGAGAGTAAATATCTTCAACTTTTTTAATGCCCTGCAATAAGTATAATATGTAAGAATCTTCACAAAAAGTAAGAGACAAGAAGTTCCAAATAAGATAAAAAGGACACCTGATTCAGTCTCTCTTCTGCTTCTCTCTTGGATGAAGACTATTACATGAAATTATAATATCAAAACGTTAAGAATAGGACAGCAAGAGAAAGCTCTAGAGTAAGAATATGTCTGACTAAGAGAGATATCAAACTATTACATCTTAAACAATTCAATATTGAGGCACGGGCTGCATGTGTAGGTCTGTGAAGTATAGGCGTGAGAGAGGGAGTTAGTAGAAAGAAATTGTGCACATATTTTGTGTTGGGTGTCCAGAGAACGGAAGCACGCCATGAACAAATGGCTGTGGGAAGCCTATGCCTTTCAAACAAAAATATTTTTGGGCACATGTGCAATTTTACCAATGAAGCAATATAGTAGGAGCATTTAGCACAAATATATTTTGAAGGGTTTTAAAATACCTATAAACATTTAAAAACATAGCAAAACAATGAACACCTTTTATTTCCCCCAAACATCTGTTGATTTCCTGACTTAATCTGATGGATGCTTGGGGAAAATAAACAGCGTTGGTTGCTTTACTCCGTTTTTAACATCTATTGGTATTTTAACACCCTTCAAAAATATATTTGTTTCAAATATTCCTATCACAATACTTCATTGGTAAAATTGCACCTTTATCTAAAATTTAAACACAAATTTTGTTATCAATGCTTCTTTTAGAATGAAAAAAGGAGGCCATGACAATTATCAGCTTATTATACATAAACCATAATATACAAAATAAAACTTCTTGAAACTTGCAACAAACACCTAGTCCAAGCATAAAAGCCTTTTACTAACCAAGGTTGGGTATATGGATGCTATAATTAAAGCTTCATGTATGACAGAAGAATGCAGAAACTGAGAATAAGAGAAATAATTGCTTGCATTATTCGATGGTTAAAATGTACATATATAAGGCTTAGATCCTCTACACTATTGCTGAAAATCCGATAGCATTAAACAGGAATCAATGGTTGATTATAACCCACGATTTGTCATATGATATAAGGCCTTAATAATCTGAAACAGAATTCGGAAACAGAGGATTATTAGAATCAGCCATAGTTGGGCTACACTTTTAAAAAGCATGACTACTACAGTATTACCCACCCCAGATGTATGTTAAACTTAAAATCAACATCCAGAGGCCGATCCTATCAAAATTTAAAGTTACCTGATTTCTATATGCTAAAAAAATTAATCCAATAAACGCAAAGCCTAATAAACTTTAATTTCATCATCAAGATATGAGTTACTAACTAGACAAACCTTGGCACAAAGTGAGGCATGTTCCTTTCCAACAGATACTAACTTCTTCCTTAAAGCATCTACCTTCCCCAAGACCTGTTAAATAGTACATCCTCAGTCAACAGAATCATGATATTGTACACTTTGATAAAAATGCTTAAAAGAACAAGATTAAAATCCAAGGTCAACAAAATTTGTACTTCGAATTTACAATGGCAATGGAAGTCCAACAACAAATGATCTAATTGCTGCAGAGCAATTTTACTTATATACCGTTTCATAATATCCATCCCCAAGAGTCAATTCGATAAGAGATCTTTCATAGGGATGAAGATATGTTTTCTTTGGAAAATTCTCTACATATGTCCTCAAAGGAACAGCCAATTCCTGAAAAGATTTGTGATGTCAAATTTTTAGTGCTTTTTCCAATAAAGAGAATGGATAAGTTATTCTAGACATTAGAACAATATGAAATATTTGGAAGTTAAGAATATACTTTCATCAATGCATCAAGCTGCTTTGCACCCTTGTTCTTCTCCCTTTTTGCAGGGTTGACAATGCCTAGAGTTTACAGAGATGAAAAATTAATATTAGCAAAAGGTTCAAAGATGAAAGACTGACATGCCAAGATTAAACAAAAGAATCATTCCAGTCAAAACCTTTTGTTGGAGAAACTCTTCTTGCCTTTCTTAGTGCTGAACCAATAATATCAATAGATGGCATCACAATGGGCAACTTTTGAAATGCTCCTATGGCTTCTAATTTTCTAGATGGACTTTCCTGCAATTGAATATTTAAATGGTAACCCCAACTTAGTTTGCACAACTACTTTAATTTAACATATTGTAAAGAATAAAAAAAATACCAATAGTTACTACAAAAGTATAAAAGATTCTAGATGATGAAGAGAATAAAAGAATATGAGAAACTTAAAATTATAAGGGGAAGGTGCAAAAATACCACTCGTAAATTGTCATATATGCAGCTGGCACCATAATAAAATGTTGGGTGCAAAAACACCACTCGTAAATTGAAAATGGCGCAAATTTATTTTTTCCGTTAACAATGAGCAATGTTGACCATGTTAATGTGCATGTTGATTATGGTGCCAGCTTAACGGAGGTTAATTCATACAGACAGAAAAAATAAATTTGCACCGTTTTAATTTACGAGTGGTATTTTTGCGTCCAAAGTTTTATTATGGTGCCAGCTGCACATGTGACAATTTACGAGTGGTATTTTTACACCTTCACCCAAATTATAAACTACATTTTTAATGGATTATAATATCCAAAGTGATACTCACACTCACAAGCCAAAGTAATAGAGAAGCAAAAATAAAAGGGGGAGGGGGCATATTGAAAATGAAAGTAGACCCTAAAACATTTGATATATTATCACTCGTCTTTAGCACTCGGTCTATATAAAAATACAACTAAAATATGAGGGGCAAACGGACAACTTCATTTCTTGACGCAGAAATTGAATTTTAGCACCATTGTGTCTTATGTTTTTCATCATTACCCATTCAGTAAAATGTACACATAGAAAATAGTAATCAGCTTTCCCAAGAGATTTATGCTTAGATTTATATTGCTTCGATCACTTCTTCCTGTTGTAGCATAACTTTCTATGTACCCAAATCTTCTTTCTTTGTTGAGAAAAGAAAAGGTGAGAATCAAGCTAGTACATTAGAGCAGGAAGAAAATTTCAAAGAAAACGTAGCCAAAACTATTAACTTTACCATTTCATCAAAATGAAAAAGAACAAAATAGAAGAAATTTGACTTAATGAATATAACGCCCTCCAATCTGTTTGATAAGTCTATGGCAAAGCACAACAAGGCTGTGATCATAAAAATTAAATAACACTACATAAATCCTTTTTTCACCGAATTACTATTACAACAGGGAGGCAGAAGATCCTGTGTACAGACAGCGGGGAGAAGTGAGAGGAATATTGGAAAGGGAAAAGGACCTGAAGGGTATGGAATTCCTTGTCTTTAGAGGAGAGACCCTGGTCTATCAAATACTACTAGGGAGGAGGGGGTGCTTAGCATCCATTTTTAAGTTTTATTTTCTTTGTTCCATTTCAAAGCCAGTGAGATTTTACTCTCAGCCAATGTATACAGTCCTTAATCCATCCTTGGAGCAAAGCCTGAGCTTGCCATATAAACAAGAGAACACATTCCATAATATTCCAATTAGGAAAGGAGGTGCCATGTTACCACGCTAATCTATCTATTCATCTTGTGCACAATTTTATACTGCTTAGTCTTCAATCAACTGAGAGAATCGAGTGGTGAAGATATCTTCCGTAACATACATATGAGTTTTCCTTAGCTCCATCGACAATACAGGATATCGGTATTCTATCTTATTCTACAAGTAACAGATAGATGAGAGGTAAGGAAGCAAGTCATACCTTGTTATTCTTGTCTTCGGTCTGCAAAGTGGGAATATAGCTTCCATTAGCAACTTCATATGAATTAGTTTGGATGTTCTTACAGAAGCAGATGATTGGATGCTTCTTAACATGGAGTATTCCTGCATGTAGTACCCAATTATAGGCAACTGCAGGATTCTTGAAAGGAGAGGTGAACAAATTGAAACTTCAAGTAAATGCAAGTCTTTGACACAAAGAATAAGACAAATAGATAAAAGTAAATGCAGAAAACAAAAGAAAATACCAGCAAGAACAGATTTGAAATTTAAAAAACACCGTTTATATAGAATGATGAAAAACAAAATAAGGAATCAATTCTTCCCACTAATGAAATTACACAAAGACTCCTAAACCAAAATTAAAAAGGAAACCTTTGGATTTGAAAAATTGTGCTATTATTGCCTTCATCCAACTAAGAATAAAAAAAAAAAAAAGAAAGAAAGAAAATCAATTGGGGATGCCAAAGAAAGACCCACAAAAAGAAAATAAAATGTGAGTGTAATTTACTTCCGCGACAGTAAAATCAAAGTTCAAAAAATGGGATGAACAACCTTTGTAGAATTCGGAGCTTCGGATGGGTGTAGTACAGTAAGGAGTCTGGCCTTTGAGAAAGAGAGTTGAAGAGGATCTCATGTCGGAGGATATCAGCTTGTCAGTGTTCTGTGAAGGTTTCGGCGTCAAGCAGGCGGATAATGCATTCGTTCCAGTGGCTTGCTTAATTGCTGGAGTGTAGATATTATCTCAGCCGCAGTGTCGCCTGTTTTCGAAAAGCGGATACAACAATACAAGTCCAAAAAGGTTCAAAGCGAAAATAGGTGCAGTCGCTTTTATCAGGAAAAAAAAAAAAAAAGAAAATTCCATTTTTGCTGTCGAAATTTGGACCTTGCTTCTCTTCAGTGCTAGTGCTAGTTCCCTCATCTTCCCCTTCTTTTCACTCTATCCATTGGTCCAAATTTAACATTTTATAAAAATAAATATAATTATAATAATACTATTAAATCTTATAAATAAATATAATCAGTTATTATTTGGTCTGAACAGTTTATAACTGTAATAAAAAAATGAAAAATAAAATCTAAAGTTATAATAATTGTCTACATTTGTTTATTGTTCAAAGTAAATTTTGATAGATTAAATTTATTATGTGATTTAAAAGTATTATTATAATTATATTTATAATTATAAAATATTAAATCTAGACCATTGGATCTTTGATCCAATGGTGTAGAGTGAAAAGAAGGGGAAGAGGAGGGACCTGGCAATGGAGAGAAGCCAGATTCCCAAAAATTGATCCAAAAGTTGAAGCTAACATACTTCCTCATATCCTAAATGTAAGACTTATTTACCTAATTTGATTAAATTAAATATGTTAGTTAGGTTAGTTAAAATAACATGATATTTCCAAAACACCATAATTATTTACATTTATTCTCACCCTCAATCTCTTACTTGTTTACTATTGAGAAGCATCAATAAAAATAATTTGGGGAAAATTTGAGAATAATTGGAAAGAAGTCTTATATTTAGAACCAAACTAAGTTTGATTCTAAATATTTAAAATTTTGGATATTGGTTAGGGAAAGAATTTCCCAACTAAATAGTTAGAACGAGCTTTTCTAAAACCTTTGTAAGTTCACCACGTTAAAAAAAGACCAACCTAACATGGTAATTTTAAAACAAACATACAAATCACAACTTTTCCTTTTCCTTTGAAAACCTTTCAATTCATCCATCCATTCTACATGCAAATCAAATCACATTAACCAAGCCTAAATATAACCACTTCGAAATAACCACCTCATATAATTTAAACTACAAGCGTGAGTTGCACAAATTTTATTGTTTGCTACAAAATTTTTTATCTTACATTTCTATTTGGTGTGTTTATGGTTTAAACAAATCAACAATAACTTATTTTTGTTTAGTGAACACAGTTGAATTATAGAGAATATTTGTTGAATCTAATAGTAGTTATTTCCAAACCAAAAAGAACTCAATAGTAATTACATGTGTTATTAAGTTGGATTTGAACTAAAAAAATAATTAAATGTTAGAGTTTTTTAAATCTCAAGATGAAGTATACATTGCAACAATATATATATTCAGAACATACTTCATTTATTGGATGCACTTTAAAAGTTTATATCGTATCAAAAGATGGAGACAAATATGATCACAGTTTACGGATATATAGTATATAAAAACTTTGAAAGATACTTTACCATATATGGGATTTTAGCGAGTGAAACAACTTCTCTTATTTTACAATAAAAATCCCCTAGCCCAGCCTTCTTCGCAAGACCTTTAATAAAAAAGGGTCTTATATTAATTGTAGTATTAATCAATGGAGATATTATTTTATTTTTCTATATAATTCATTGAATGACTCCAAAAAGTGAACATTGAAGATAAATGTTCAATAATGATGAGAAATAAAAATTTACAAAAAAATTTTACTCCTTTGAATTGTTCCACAATATAATTCGTGGCCTCTTTATTTTTTAAGATAAATTTTGATGGCAATGTTGACAACATAGTCATTATTGAGAAACCCAAAATATTAGCTTTAGCCTTTCACATTCCATCAAATAGGAGAGTGTCATCTTTAAAAAAAACTAAATTTATTCAATACTTTCATATTCTATTGAATAATTAATTAAAAATTAAAGGTATGAGAAGCCCAAAGGCATTAACCACAACATTTCACATCCTATAAATAGGAGTGTGTCATCTTTAAAAAATTGAACTAACCCTATTTCCATTATGTATAACATTTAAACCAAAGTTATTTAATAACCCCTTACACATTCCAATAACAACCCATTTCATAAAAAGTTCATAAAAAAATAAAAATAAAAGTTCATAAGACCTAATTCCGAACTTTGAGATTGGTGGCTTTGGGATTTTGAAATATAAGTGTCGTATTTGTGTTCCTAATAGTAAGGAGATCAAGCAAACTATTTTGGAGGAGGCTCATAGAAGCAAGTATGCTATGCATCCGGGAATTACAAAGATGTATCAAGATTTGAAGCGAGAGTATTGGTGGCCTAGGATGAAGGCCGACGTGACCCGGTTTGTTCTCAAGTGTTTGACTTGTCAGAAAATCAAGATAGAGCATCAGAAACCTGGTGGATTGCTTCAGGGTACTGATGTGCCTCAGTGGAAATGGGATAGCATATCCATGGATTTCATTGTTGGTTTGCCTCATACCCAGTCGGGTTATAATTCTATTTGGGTGATTGTTGATCGTTTGACTAAATCAGCGTACTTCTTGCCTATTCAGATTTCTTATCCGCTTGCGAGGTTAGCTCAGTTATATGTTGACGAGATTGTTAGACTTCACAGGGTGCCAGAAAGTATTATATCTTATAGAGATCAGCGGTTTACATCAGAGTTTTAGAGGTCCTTACAGTCTGCATTAGGCTCTAAGCTTAAGTTTAGTACCGCTTATCATCCGCAGACAGATGGCTAGATGGAGAGGACTATTCAGACCCTTGAGGATATGTTGAGGGTGTGTGCCATTGAGTTGCCTAGTAGTTGGGATAAGCATCTTCCTTTGGCGAAATTTGCTTACAACAACTGTTATCATTCCAGTATTGAGATGGCTCCGTATGAGGCTCTATATGGTAGGAAGTGCTGATCTCCAATATGTTGGACAGAGTTAAGTGAGAGGACTATCATTGGTCCAAAGATTGTTGATCAGACTACTCAAAAGATTAAGTTGATTAGGCAGAAATTACTAGCAGCTAATAGCCGGCAGAAGAGTTATGCTGATAGGAGGTGGCTGTCGTTAGAGTTTGAGATGGGAGATCACTACTACAAAAAACAGAATTCACGTCCCCATTTCACGTCTCTTTTTTGAAAATGAGATGTAAAAAAAAGGCGGTGGCAAAATTGTAAATAAGTGAAACACTTTTAACGTCTCTTTTTTAAATATGAGACGTGGATTCTCTGAAAAAAGAGCGTCAAACAAAAAAATATGGGAAAATATAGGCGGGAAATTACTTTCCACGTCTCACAAAAAATGTGAGACGTGGAAAGTTGTTTTCAACGTCTCACAAAAAATGTGAGACGTTGAAAACTGCTTTCCACGTCTCACATTTTTTGTGAGACGTGGAAAGTAGGCAAATTTTTTTTTAAAAAAAAAATCTAAAATCTTTCCACGTCTCATTTTTATTTATGAGACGTGGATTATTGTGAAATTTGGGCGCGGAATTTGAAAATAGGCAAAATAATAGGCGGGAAATTACTTTCCACGTCTCACATTTTTTGTGAGACGTGGAAAGTTGTTTTCAACGTCTCACAAAAAATGTGAGACGTTGAAAACTGCTTTCCACGTCTCACATTTTTTGTGAGACGTGGAAAGTAGGCAAATTTTTTTTTTTTTTTAAAAAAATCTAAAATCTTTCCACGTCTCATTTTTATTTATGAGACGTGGATTATTGTGAAATTTGGGCGCGGAATTTGAAAATAGGCAAAATAATAGGCGGGAAATTACTTTCCGCGTCTCACAAAAAACTTTTTTAAAGTGAGAAGTGGACTTAAAAAAAAAAAAACTTTCAACGTCTCATAAATTTTATGAGACGTTGAAAGATGTGGATTTAAAAAAAAAACTTTCAACGTCTCATAAAATTTATGAGACGTTGAAAGTCACTTTCAACGTCTCATAAAATTTATGAGACGTTGAAAGTGACTTTCAACGTCTCATAAATTTTATGAGACGTTGAAAGTAAAGACGTGGATTTTTTTAAAAAAAAAACTTTCAACGTCTCATAAAATTTATGAGACGTTGAAAGTGACTTTCAACGTCTCATAAATTTTATGAGACGTTGAAAGACGTGGATTTTTTTTAAAAAAAAAAACTTTCAACGTCTCATAAAATTTATGAGACGTTGAAAGTCACTTTCAACGTCTCATAAATTTTATGAGACGTTGAAAGTCCTGACGAGGTGGATTTAAAAGAAACAGACAGAAGATTTTATCTTTGCTTTTGGTCTCTCTCTCTCTAAATTTACAGATCTGATTTCGAAATTTCCATTCCATCTTCTCTCTCTCAACATCTCCCTCGACATCTTCTCCCTCGCCGTCCTTCCCTCACCACTGCCTTCACCTTTCCCTCACCACTCCCTCGACATCTCATTCGAAATTTACAGATCTGGTATGTAGTTGTTTTTTTTGGAATAATATAGCAGTACAATGATTTATCAATTACTTTGTGCCACAGATTTTGTATCCCTACTTCCCCTTCTTCAACTTCAACCTCTCTTCCCCTTTCCGTCAGTTTCTTTTTCTTCTCCAAGCTTAGATCTTTCCATGTCGCCACTGCCACAACGAAGCCATGGTCTCTTCTATCTCTTCCTTTCTTATATTTATATTCACTTCTAGATCGTCTATGATTTATATACAAATTCCCAATCTAGTTTATTCGTTGATTTTTTTTTGTTTGAATTGAAATGTGTTTTTTTTTGTGATTAAGAGCTCGCTTGACAACCTCAAAGAGCACCATGAACTGGTCAGGCATGATGTTAAGCAGGTAAGAAGCTTGCCTCTGCTCCTTTTTTACCGACCCTGCCTTCAGTTATTTGCATTTTGTATATGTTTGTTTTAATGAATTAGTATTTATTATTGGCATTGATTTGTTAAAACTTGGTCATGACTTTTGTTTATTTCAGGTTATATGTTCAGTCTGTGATGTTGAATAGGAGGTAATTAATGTCTTCTTTATTGTGATTTACTTAGTTGAATTGACTCTGATTGGCTTCTAATATTAGTTTGGATATAAATAATAAAATTAGTTCATTTTTTCATTTTAAGTGTTATATTTCTATTATTCAGATAAGATATTGGGGTTTTTTTTAGATGTGGTTAATCAGCCTAATTAAAAAAATATTCTTTTTTTTTAAAAAAAAAGACTTTTCACGTCTCTTATTTGAAAAAGAGACGTGAAAAGTATTTTTTACGTCTCACATTAAAAAAGGAGACGTGAAAAGTGGTCGCAGAAGACTTTCCACGTCTCACATTCAAAAAAGAGACGTGGAAAGTCCCCACTTTCCACATCTCATTTTTGAATGTGAGACGTGGAAAGTCTTCTGTGGCCACTTTTCACGTCTCACATTCAAAAATGAGACGTGGAAAGTGGGGACTTTCCACGTCTCACATTCAAAAATGAGACGTGGAAAGTGCGGACTTTCCACGTCTCATTTTAAATGTGAGACGTGGAAAGTTCCGACTTTCTACGTCTCCCGTATCCACGTCCCACAAAAAAGAGACGTGAAAAGTCCAAAAAAAGAGACGTGAAAAGTGTTTTCTGTAGTAGTGGATCATGTATTTCTAAGAGTATATCGCCCACGACGGGAATTGGGAGATTGATCAGAGCTAAGAAGCTGACTCCCCGGTTCATGGGTCCCTTTGATGTGATTGAGAGGATTGGTACTGTTGCCTACCAAATAGCCCTTCCACCGCAGTTATCTAGGCTCCATGATGCGTTTCATGTGTCGCAATTGAAAAAGTATCATCCGGATCCATCCCATGTGATTCAGCCTGATGAGGTGGAGTTGAGTGATGATTTGACTTATCGGGCAGAGCCAGAGAAGATTCTAGATGTCAAGGAAAGGCAATTGAGGAGCAAGACCATCCGACTGGTCAAGGTATTCTGGAAAGGCATGTCTCCAAGAGATGCTACTTGGGAGACCAAGGAGCGGATGCGTCGTGAATATCCTCAGCTATTCCTTGGTGAGTTGTGGTTTTGTTTGGTTTCCTTATTTCTTTTGATTTGTGTAGTAGTGTTAGCGAATTTTGGGCACAAAATTCTTAAAAAGGTGGGTAGAATTGTAACATCCTAAGAAAATTATTGAGGATTAGTGGATGTAATAAGGGATTAATTATAGGGGATTCGATGTATTATGGGAATATTTGAGGAATTTAAAGTATTTTGAGGATTTTAGAGGTTTAGTTTCTCCCTTATTTTAAAGAAAATAATTTGAGGAAGTTATATTTTTGGCTCAAATGAACATATTGTAGGAGAGGAATAGTTAGAGATTATTATGAGAAATTTTAGAGATAAAAAGGAATTTTTAGATTAGAAGAAAATATCTTATTTGAGGAATGTTGAGGCCTAATAGTCTAATTTCCTCCTTATTTCATTTTTCTTTTCTTTTTCTTTAATTTTCCAACTCTCCTTTCTTTTTCTTTTCTCCTTCCTCCTCTCACCCGATACTCTCCCTTCCCTAGTCCTCTCTCGCTCCCTCTCCCATCATCTCTCTCATCCACCACCGTCGATGGCGCGGCGGCACCACCCCACCGCCCAAACCTCTTCTCCCTTCTTCCTTCTCGTTCCTCCTCCTCCCTAAGCGTCGTCCTCTCTCTCTCTCTCTCTCTCTCTCTTTTCTCCTATTGCGCCGTCAGACGTCTAAAAAGGGGGACGGGTTTTCTGGCGAATCTCGCCGAAAAACCACCACCCACCACCTACAATCTTCCTCTCACTTCCTACATCATTCCTCCATCTTTTTCTGGGCCAATCTGTGAGCATAAGAGGAGTTTACAAAGCTAGCTCGTCAGATTTTCTTGAGCTCTCCAGCGCCGGTGACAGTGGTTCTTCGGCCAACTAAGTATTTTTTTGGACTCCCTTAAGTCTCGTATACCTTCCTATGTCCTTAGTTTCTTGAATTAACTTCGTTTAAAAATTAAGGTCTTGTCTAAGTTGGGGTTTTGGGAGTTCTAAGTTTAATAAATTGAAGTTTGGGTGTTGAATTTGAAGTTTCCTGAAGAGATTTGGGCTTGTTTGAAGTTTATCTAATTATTTGGAATTGTGGGATTTTGGAAGTTTTGAATTGGGCTGGATTTGATTGGATTTGTTCTTAGGGAAAAATTGTGATAGTTAAAGTTTTCAATGAGTTGGAAATTGATTATGTAACTATGCAATTTTGAATGTTGGAGTTGATTAATGGATTAAAGGGGGCTAGTTTATGCCCAATGATAATATTGATGAGGTCAATTTGGTTAGATTGGCCTAGGTATTGAATTAGGGGTGTAATTGGGTAATGGTTCCTTTAGGCTTGAATTGGGAAATTAGTGAAATTTGGGTGTTCGATTTAGATGGCAAAGTTTAGAATTGAAGAGATGGTAGTAAGGTAGTTGTGGCCCTTATCTTGATTAAGTTAATCAAGCTTGTTGTATTTAATTACTTCATTGTGAATCTTGTGGACTAGGTTCCTAGTGCTAAGGCCAAATGCCGCTTATAATATTTCGTGACCAATTATTGTTGTTTGTATGGTTGTAGACGTCAGTGAGTCGAGCGAAGCTCGAGGACGACCGTAGTTGAGTATATTTATTGTTTGGACCAGTGCAGGTAATTACTCTCATCTTGCTATATCATTGTGGGTGATGTTAGTTGGGATTTTCTCAATTCCTTTTTATATATATCTATATATTTGTATTCACTGTAATTCAATATAAATTTTCAAAGTATTTTCCTATCAAGTAGTCCATTGGGTACCTTCGAACTGCAATTATTTTAATATAAATAAGTTCGATATATTATATATAGTACCTTAGATGGTGGTGAGGAGGACAATTAGGAACTACTGGGTTTTAATATATATGTGTGTGTATATAGATATTATACGTTGTACCCTGGTTGGTTGTGATGGTGATGATTATGATTTATTGTGGTTAATGATTTTTGTTGTTGTTGCATGACATTGAAAAGTATCATCGCGCGATGTAACCTCGGCTGATCAACCGAGTGGTTATTTGTACCGGTCATTTTGATTATAGACAGAGACTGCCTCCTTGATCATGAACAAGGAGAGTCCTATCCTGATTATAGATAGGGGAAGTCCCTATTCTGATTATAGACAGAGGGGAGAATGCCATCCTGATTGTAGACAGGGGCACAATATCACATTATGTTTATTTTTGCCTTATGCACTTGAAATTGTTATTTTTGCGATAGAATTATCTGGTTGCAGATTGGAATGTAGGTGATGAAATGGTTATATATAAGTATATAGATCTACTCTGAGTTGACTAAAGAATTTAAAGGTGAAATCTTTTAGGAGCTCTGCTAACTCACTCCCACTTTTATAATGAGGTGTGTTGTGGTTACTGAGACAATTTGTCTCACCCTATCATTGTTGATATTTTTACAGGTGATCATGCACCGGGGTAGACGTCGAGGAAGGGGAAGGGGCCGACTGGCCCACACTGAACTAGTGAGTTGGTCGGCGTATTAATTTTTGGATGTATATTGCTATTTGATTAGGCTGCATACGCTTCCGCATGCTTTTGTTGAATTGATCGGAATATTCGATGCACTACTACAAAAAACATTATTTACGTCCCCATTTCACGTCTCTTTTTTAGATATTAGATGTATAAAAAAGGCGGTGGCAAAATTGTAAATATATTGAAAAGTTTCAACGTCTCTTTTCTATTATTAGACGTGGATTCTCTAAAAAATGAGTGGTAAGTATGAAAAAGGTGGGAAATATAGGCGGGAAATTAGTTTTCACGTCTCACAAATATTGTGAGACGTTGAAAGTGTGTTTCCACGTCTCACAAATATTTGTAAGACATGGAAAGCATGACATTTTAAAAATAAAAAATATCTTTCAACGTCTCACAATATTTGTGAGACGTTGAAAGTGTGTTTCCACGTCTCACAAATATTGTGAGATGTGGAAACCATTACATTTTAAAAAAAAATCTTTCAACGTCTCACAATATTTGTGAGACGTTGAAAGTATGTTTCCACGTCTCACAAATATTGTGAGATGTGGAAAGTAGGACATTTAAAAAAAAAACTTTCAACGTCTCACAGTATTTGTGAGACGTTGAAAGTATGTTTCCACATCTCACAGTATTTGTGAGACGTGGAAAGCCATTAAACCTAATTTCTTCTTCATTTCACATTCTTCCTCAATCTGACCTCTCTTCTCCATGGCGAAAGAAGCGAAGGCCAAAGGTAATGCTGCTTTCTCCTCCGGCGATTTTGAGGCTGCCATCCGCCTTCTCCGATGCCATCTATCTCCCCCCACCAATCGATCTGCCACCTACGCCTCCCTTCACAAATACTCCCAAGCCCTAGCCAATGCCAAGAAGATCTGCAGTTCATGTTAGGCTATAGTAGCCTCGACGCCTCCCTTCACGATGACACTATTGCTGCTTACCATAAGGGCCTCCCTTCATGAGGTTTGCCTCACTGTAAGGATCAGATCGATTGGAAACGCTGTTATGGAAAATACAAACCCCTTATCGAACCTGCCAAATGGTATTCTTATCTTTTAAGCCCTGTTTTTTTTAATTCTTGCATTAGCTTTCAGTATTACAGTGTTTGTTTTTTGTTGATTGGCCTTTTTGAATGTATGATGTTGCAGCCAGAAATGCTCTAAATGTGCTGTTCTTCAAGCTTACCATAACCTTTGTTCTGGTTGGTTCTGCTCTCTCATTATTTTTCGCTTATAAGATTTGTTTCAGTTTGTAGAGACTTGCTGTTTCTAGCACTTTTTTCTTAACTGATTGGTGTTTGGTGATAATGTAGGTTGTGCCAAGTAGCATAGGGTTTGCGCTAAGTGTTGTTGTGTTGTAGATCGAATAGTCGAAAAGTTGTCTTAACATTTTATGAATATTTCTGTTTCTGTTACATTTGCTTTGTGGTTTGTGAAGTATGGACATGAGAACTTTTAAAGAAACGAGGGGGCATTATTCCTATTAATTTTGTTTTTTTCCCTCTTTGTAGAGATGCTTTTGATGTAGAAGCTGAGCAAAAAGAGCTTGAGCAGGTTTCTTTTTTTAAAAAACAAATCATTTCCTGTTTTTAAAAAATGCCTTGTGAACTGTATAATTATTTTTCCTCCAGAGGCTTATATTGCTGATGTTATTGTCACAGGCCATCAAGAATTCACTAGAGAGGGATAGAAGAACCCTATTGCGTGCTGTAAGATGCTAACTTTATTCCCAGCATTCTTGTTGACCTTATATCCTGCTTCCCTTTGTTCATATGGGTGCACTTTTGCTTGATTGCCGTTGCATTGAAATATTATACATGCCTAAACAGTAGCTTGCATATTCTTTTTTTGCTAGTTTTGAAATCTGATTTTGTGCTCAAACGGCCGTTTGTATCCTTTTGTACTTTTTTTTTGGAACCTCTGGTTTAAGAAGTGACCTTGACTACTTTTTATTGTGTCTTAATTGAAATATGATTTATTTTGATGTTAAATTTCGTGTATTTGATTTTTGATCTGATTAATTGTACATGTGGTATGTGCATAACAATAGAGCTTCATGTGGATAACATTAAATATTGATTAAGGTTCTAGTTCAGATCTCGTGCTCGGTTGTGTTTAATTTTTCCAAGTTTTCAGACTTCAAATCTTGGTTATGGCCAGATCGCAATCATCGTGGAAAGGAGGGACAAGCAATTCTTTTCGATCAGCTTTTCAGGAAGAAGCATGGAAAAGGTACAATGAATTTGACTGCCAATTTTGTTATCCGACTCTACTAGGCTGCAAAGCAATGCAATATTTAGCTGGTAAAAAAATGTGGTTGGTTGGTTATCCTTGGTATTTTAGGTTAAATCTTGTTATTTCTCCTTCTCCTTCTACTTTTTGCAAGAGCATATAAGGCGTATGCAAAGTGTATTGGAAGACTGATGCATCCTATAGAGAATGGAGGACCAATTATCGAGAAGCTCCAAGGGAAACTGGAAGCTATTCATTATCGCATCACTACTCAGATTTGGGTCTTGACAGGTACTTTTTATGAATATAATTGTCACGCTCTTCCCTATAAGAAATAAAAACTTATATGATTTTTGTTACCGAATTAACTTGACAATTATAATATTTCTTCTTTGGAAGTAGAACATTGTAAATAGACCACATTAGAGATGTTTATTCCTTATTAGAGATGCTTCAGTGGAGGCGGTATGAAACACTTAAGTGTAATGTCTACACCCAGTTTGTATCTTGGAATTTTTGTGCTTTTTTAATGATTTTAAATATCAGTATTTTGATCAACTTTTTTGCCTTCTCTCACTCCTTAATTTTCAATCTTAAAGCACTTGAAGCGTGTTGGCATCAGGATAAATTAGAATTTCAATTATTCTTAGGTTTGGACAAAAATCTGCATTCCACCCCTCAATCAGGATAAATTGTTGGTAAGATTGAATGGAACTGTTTCTTTGTAAGCGCATGTATGTTCTTGTTTCTCACTTTCAGTTTTCTTCAATTTCCTGGTTGATCTGTGTTTATGTGGATTAGGAGATGAAATCGTGTGTATGCTTGATGTTTGATAGCTTTATTTAAATCTCTGTATTGGGTTGTTCTGTTTTATTGCTTTGAGGTTTCTTTCATTTCTAGTTGATCTATCTTCATGTTGATTGGGAAGTGAAATTGTATGTATGCTTGATGTTTGATAAAGCGACTGAGAAGAATTAATTGGTAATTAATTGGTTTGGTGGTTCTTGTTCAAACACTGGAAATGAAAGCTTTAAAGAGATTAGAAAGGGACAAAATAAAGAGATAAAGAGATAAAGGTAAGCAAAATGGGGAATTTGGATTGAAAAGTCAAATGGCCAATAATCAGTGTTTTATGGAACTTTGTTGGGGGCCCTCTGCTTTATACATGTATCATTAATCACACCACTAACGAGTTCTGATGGATGTTTGTGTAAAAAGAAGATGCTCTTCTTAGAGATAGGAACTATGGCATTTTAAGATTTGAATTTGATGATGATCTTGCTGGTTACTTTTTGGGGGAAGATTAATCGTGCCACAGTTTCTTGTTTCTGTGTTGGTGGGGATTGGCTCTTGTTTATATAAAAGTGTTGCTTGTCAGATGAAATGATGAGAAGCAACATGCTCTTATTCCTTGGTTAAACAGTTGTATTAAACCTTTCATTTTGTTTCAGAAATTAATTTGAGATCCTTCCTTCTAGCTTCCACTTATATTTGACTGCCTTTCTGCATATATATTTCTAATAGGTTATCACTGCAAATTTTTCTACAGACGGATAGCAATTGGAAGAAAAGTAGCACAAATTTGTAGTAACTTCTTATGTTCGGCCAATAATGTTATGGATTTGTGCTATACTTATGTGCAGGTTTCACTTTTTTTTTGCCTAACAACCCATATTTTAGGATCGAAGTTGTATTATAACATTTTGTAATATTAGTTTATATATAAATAATAAAATTAATTCTTTTTTTTTTTCATTTTAAGTGTCGTATTTCTATTATTCCGATAAAATATTGGGTTTCCTTTGGATTGGGGTTAATAATCCTAATTAAAAATATATATATACATTTTATTTTAAAAAAAAAGACTTTCCACGTCTCCTTTTTGAAAAAGAGACGTGGAAAGTCCCTAATTAAAAAAAATATATATATATAATTTTTTTAAAAAAAGACTTTCCACGTCTCCTTTTTGAAAAAGAGACTTTCTAAAAATGAGACGTGAAAAGTTTTGACTTTCTACGTCTCCCATATCCACATCCCACCAAAAAGAGACGTGAAAAGTCCCAAAAAAGAGACGTGAAAAGTGGTTTTTTTAGTAGTGATGACTGTATTGGTTGTGTATTATAAATCTTGTTATTGAATGTTGTTAGATCTTCTTGTTGCCGATACTTTTACGGCCCTTTGTATGTGATTGAGGTAGACTAAATGCTTACTAACAAAATATGATGTGATCATGGATTGTGGGCTAAATTAGTATATTAATGAGTATAAACCTGAGGCCAATTAGTATTCTTGAATGATTATTGCACAGGTCTTGTTAAATAACCATGTTAGATCGGTTCTTTCTAACATGGTTATGTTAAATACTTGCTTACGACATTGTTGGTGTTACAGGTTTAGGGTTATTAACCATGTTAGTAGAAAAACTTTTCTAACATGGTTATAAGAGATAATTGATGGATGATCTGATTATGATTGTATGTATTTTTATAATCATGTTAGATGGCCCCCTCTCTAACATGGTTATCCACTTTGTGCGTTAGATTAATTCTTTTCCTAACCATGTTAGGAGAATCATTTTTCTAACATGGTTAGATGTTTGTGAATCATGCCGATTAATGTTATGTTATTTGATTTGTTATTTGTATTATGTGAAATGTAATTGGTTTAAGAGGTTAATTATTATTTAGTAGGTAGGATTTTACAATTCCCGTGTGTTCTACCACATCGACATATAAGCGGCACTTTGAGGAAAGACATTTCTTGGGATAAGCTATAAATGTTGAAGGAGAAAAGTAGAGTGCCTTGCATCTGTAACAAATATTGGTCTAAAAAGGGAGATTCCATTGTGGTAAAACGATAAAAGAGATTAAGCATTTTCATATTTTTTTTATTGTATTAATTTTCAAATGTGATCATCATCTTACATTTTTGAACCTCTTTATCCTAGGAAACAAAATAATGAGTAGATCATGAGTAATAAAAAATGCAAGAATGAATCTGTTGCAATTTAAAAACAAACATTTGGGCATACTTGGCTGCAGAATCTGTTAGCAAGATTATCACCATTTTGCAAGATGAAATTTACAGCCACGTGCCAATATAAGTTGGTCCAATGAGGAAAGGGTTGATTCATCAGCAAAAGGTTGTGAGTTTAAATCTTCACAATTGAGAGCTTTGTTATTAGGCAATAATAATGTATATCTGTAAGCATTTTACGAGTCAGGAATCATGTATTGGCCTTAGTTAGCCACCCATGGAACCTGATTCAAATAATTGTTTTTTTAAAACAAATTCATAGCAAATATCTATGTCTCGTGACACTCCATATGAAAATTCATGAACAAAATAGAATCAATACAAAAGATCTATAATATATATTAATCTTTAAGATTTGAAATATATTATGTGATGAGCAAAAAAAAAAGAGAAAGAAATATTGCTTGTGACAAAATAAATGTAAAGTATGTACTTGGATTGTTAGCAATAAATCTTTTGGTGGTCACACTTCCATGGGTCATTATTTAAACTAGGCATATAACATCTATTAAGTTATTTCTTATGAGGTGGTAATGTTGGAACCGAGATTTGAGTACATTTAACTTTTCTTTTGAAATTTTTTGATTTTCTTTCCTAATCGAACATGTCTTCATAGATTTCTTTCGACATGATTCTTAAAACGGAAAAGATAAAAGAATTTTAGTCACATGAATTTTGTATATGTAGATATTTTGGGAATTTCTTTTTCAAGTAGGTCAAAAGTAACTTTTAGTTATTGTTATAGTGTTTCATTGTTTCATGGTACTTTGATTGCTTTTGGACTGAATGAAATGAAGCATGTACATTGAATTGCTGAGATGTAAAAGAATGGAATGAGGAAAAATAAAAGTAAATAAGAAAAAAAAATTATTGTTCTATCTTGTCCAGATATATTAGAGAACAACAAATGATGTAAATATCATAAACCATTTAAATTTTAACACTTGAAATTTAGGTCTAACATTTCAAAATGTTCATTATTTGCGTATATGGCAAGCCATAACTACTCTTAATGTCTTATACATCAACACCAAATCACTTACACCCAATATAAAGAAAGAGTAAAACAATTAGACACATACTATAATTGAAAAATTAAATTAGTTACTCTTCTCTAACCAATACACCAAAAAACCCATAAAATTTAAGACCATACCATATAATTAATAAATTAAAATATATCTCAAAAAGAGACACACACCCACGCACTACACACGTCTTTGACAGTCACAACCATATAAATGCCTTCTGCCCCTTCTCTATCTTACACCACACACATTGTTTTAGAGCCAAACCCTAAAATTTATCTTTCTTTTATGCTTGCCCTCACGTTACCCACGCCACATTGAGATTGCTTGTGCTGCAAAGGGCCAAGCCCCATTTTCTTTCTCACCTTTTTCGGGGGCAATAGTTTGTTGCTTGTAGATCATGACTAATTGTTTTCTATTTAGAAATATCTAAGGGTGCGCATGTGTTTCTTTGTGTTGCTATGCATGCGAATGGTTGGAGGAGGATACATCATCTCATAGACTTATGAGCAATGCGTGAGTCATTCGGATTAAAAGTTACAATCTAGGTATGTCTAAATCAAACTCAAACTATTTCAATTTTCTTTGGATTCGGTATGGAAATCTTTATGATTGATGAATTAGTATGGTGATGGCGATTTGGTTCAAGAAGCTAGTGGCTTATTTTTATGATGTTGATGGTAAAGAATTAGAAGTTTCCTTTTTATACATATTGGGGTTGTCATTTCACCATGTCTCTTAAGTTTTTTGGGTCCTAGTTGGTTTTGGTCTTCGGTTTAATTTTATTGTTTATGTTGGTTTTTTATAGTACGGATCTAAATCCTTTATGTTTGAGTTGTGCTTTTCCATTTATTCTCTTTGGTTGATTTAACAATTCTCTCTTGATTGTGTTTGCACTTACTCTCTTTTGTGCAGTTAGTGATGAACTCAGAAACAACTTGTGATTATGATGAAAATGAAGAGGATAGTAGCATCATCAAGTGTCATAACATGCCTATTTTTCTTACCAAATCAACGATATACCAAAGGTATGTCAATGAGTGTTTTGGTTGGTAAATATGATTCTCCATGAAATTTAGGGATGGTATTTTAAGTGTTTATTAGTAGGTTCTCTAATAAAATTACTGAACAATTGGTAGACACATCTATAAGTTGGGTATTACTTAAAACCATTTACACATTCGCCAATTCATATAACCATTTTCTTTTTTAAAACTATTTACACATTCCTAATTCATATAACCATTTATTCATTTGTCCAACATTAATTGGATGTTATCAATTCATTTGATTCATTTGTCAATTGAATAAGATTACCGTATGGTTCATAAAATCAAATAAAAGAATGTAGTTAGTGATTGCAACCATCGTTGTTTACTTGCTTATAAATATAGGTCCAAACCATTACCCAAAATGTTAGATGGAAAGCATCCCCATTTGTAGACATCTAGAGAAGTGTCTTAAGATCAATGTTCGTTGACCCGGGCCGGGCCGGGCGGTCGGACCGGTTCAACCGTGAACCGGCCACAAGCCCGGTCCGGGTGACCCTTTAACCCGGGAATGATGTTGAACCGGTGGGGAACCGGTTCAAGCCGCCCAAACCCGGCAACCCGGCCAGAACCGGGGGTTGAACCGGTTCTTTCTTCTTTTTTTTTTTTTCAAAATTTGATTTTTTTATTTTGTTATAATTCACCTAATTACCAACTTTCACTTCACTTAATTTTAAAAACAAGGAAATTATAATATTTTAAATGCTATTATACTTGCATATGTTTAGTATTTAATTGTTATTGCTCTTAGTATTTGTATTTTAGTCTGTGGATTGTAGAATAATATTTATTTTCACATGTACTCAACTAATATTTTATATTTTTACCTCTATAGAAACATCAAAATATTCATGTTTGATGAATCATGCATACTTATCTATGTTTACATTTTGATATTAATGATTATTAATGTTAATATCAATAAAATTTTATTATTTTAATATAAACGGTCTGACCCGGTCCGACCCCGATCCGACCATTAACCCTTAAACCAGTGCTTCATCCGGTTCGATGTCCGGTCCAGTTTTTTGAACCTTGCTTAAGATACTATCCAGTTTTAGATATCTTGAGGCATTATAATTGAAGCACAATCTGAGCTTTTTCTTAAATAAGTTTGAATTTTTAAATGATGAGATTTCTAAAATATAATTTAAAATTAAAAAGATGATAAAAGCTGAAGATGCTTCTTCTCATCCTCCACTATTCCACTCTGTAAACAATATTAATTTTGATTGTATTATTTTAACAGATATGTTGGAGACACAGAATTCCATCTGGTATTGGCCAGAGGTTAATGCCAATTGGTACATCATTCAAGGTGATTACTGTGGAAAGATCCTTTCTTTTTTTTAATGATGGTGGCTTAAGACCAGGGGATTCCCTTGTGTTCTACCACATCGACATTTAAGCAGCACTTATGAGGAAATACATTGCTTGGGATAAGGTATAAATGTTGAAGGAGAAAAGCTGAGTGCCTTGCATCTGTAACAAATATTGGTCTAAAATGGAGATGCCCTTATGGTAAAATGATAAAAGCGATGAAGCATTTTCAGATTTTTTCCTTGTATTAATTTTCAAATGCGATCATCATCTTACATTTTTGACCCTATTTATCCAAGGAAACAAAATAATGAATAGATCATGAGTATTAAAAAAATGCAAGAATAAAACTATTGCAATTTAAAAAGAAACATTTGGGCATACCCGGCGGCAGAATCTTTTAGCAAGATTATCACCATTTTTCACAGTGAATGTTACAGCCAGGTGCCAATATAAGTTAGTCCAATGAGAAAAGTGTTGACTCATCAGCAAAAGGTTGTGAGTTTAGATCTTCACAACGCGAGAACTTTGTTGTTAGGCAATAAGAAAGTATATCTATAAGCATTTTATGAATCAGGAATCATGTATTGGCCTTAGTGAGCCACCCATGGAATCCAATTCAAATAAGAGTTTTTTTTAAAAAAAATCATAACAAATATCCATGTGATATGACGCGCCATATGAAAATGCATGAACCAAATAGAAATAATACAAAATATCTATAATATATATTAATAGTTATGATTTGAAATATATTATTTGATAAGTAAAAAAAACAAGAAATATTGCTTGTGACGAAATAAATATAAAGTATATAATTGGACTGTAAGCAATAAGTCTTTTGGTGGTCACACTTCCATAGGCCTTTTGTTTAAACTAGAAATATAACATCTATTAAGTCATTTTATTGAGGTGTTAATGTTGGGACCGAGCTTTGCAAACATTTAACTTTTTGCGAAAATTGTTGATGTTTCTTTCCTAATCAAATTTGTTATTTTCTTCATAGATTTCTTTAGACATGAGTCTCAAAACGGAAAAGATTAAAGAATTTTAGTTACATAAATTTTATGTATGTAGATATTTTGTTAATTTCTATTTCAAGTAGATTAAAAGTAACATTTAGTTATGGTTATAGTGTTTCATTGTTTCATGGTACTTTGATTGCTTTTGGACTAAATGAAATTAAGTATGTACATTGAATTGTTGAGATGTAAAATAGTGGAATGAGGAAAAATAAAAGTAAATAAGAAAAAAATTTATTGTTCTACTTGTCCATATATATTAGAGAACAACAAATAATGTAAATATCAGAAACCATTTAAATTTTAACATTTTTAGGTCTAACATTTCAAAATGTTTATTATTGACTATATGCAATCCATAACTACTCTTAATTTCTTGAACAATGGCACCTAATCACTTACACCCAATATAAAGAAAGAGTAAAACAATTAGATATATACTATAATTGAAAACTTAAATTACTTACTCTTCTCTAACCAATATGCCAAAAAACCCTCAAAATTTAAGACCATACTATATAATTAATAAATTCAAATATAAATAAAAAAGAGACACACACCCATGCACTACGCACGTCTTTGACAGTCACAACCATATAAATACCTTCTGCCCCTTCTCTATCTTACACCACACACATTGTTTTAGAGTCAAACCCTAAAATTTATCTTTCTTTTACGCTTTCCCTCACATTACCCACGCCGCATTGAGATTGCTTGTACTGCAAAGGGCTAAGCCCCATTTTCTTTCTCACATTTTTTGGGAGAAATAGTTTGTTGCTTGTGGATCTTGACTAATTGTTTTCTATTGAGAAATTTCTAAGGGTTTGCGTGTGTTTCTTTATGTTGCTATGCATGGGAATGCTTGGTGGAGGATACATCATCACATAGACTTATGAGAAATGTGAGTCATTCGGATCGAAAGTTACAATTTAGATATGTGTATATCAAACCCAAACTATTTCAATTTTCTTTGGATTCGATATGAAATGCTTTATGATTGATGAATTGGTATGGTGATGCCGATTTGGTTAAAGAAGGTAGTGGCTTAGTTTTATGATGTTGACGGTCAAGAATTAGAAGTGTCCTTATTCATATTGGGGTTGTCATTTCACGATGTCCCTTAAATTTTTTGGGGTCCTAGTTGGTTTTGACCTTCGGTTTTATTTTATTGTTTATGTTAGTTTTTTCTAGTATGGATCTAATCCTTTAGGTTTGTGGTAAATCCTACAAAAATCAAGGAAACAATTAATCTAGTTCGAGTCATGCCAATAATCAACAATGTCCTTAAGAGATATTTTGTAATCCCCTCAGTTGAATAGATTGTGGCACTCTCTAGGATTAAATGAACCAATATGTAATGATACAGGGTTTCAGAACTGGCGGAAGACTTGTAACTCAGTAAGAGACAATCGAGGATTCATGTTCTCTCTTCTCCGTTTTCACAAGTTATATCTAATGGTGTCATTGTAGGGATATTTATAGATATTGAAAAGATACATTGAAGTGGTGCCTCTTGAACCACTATGTCTCTTCAATCAAGTAATCACAACTATATGTCTTTTTCATGAACTTCAAATTTAATTTTTGAATAAACAAAAATTCCTTAATTAATAAGGACATGACTTATCCACAGAATATCTCCATTTAAAAATATTTCAATAATACTGGAGAGATACTTTCTTTGACACACCCACACACAGCTTTTCCAACAATCCCCCACATGTGTCAAAGAAAACACCATTAACTGAGTTACACACTTGGATATAACCATTGTATCTTGTGGTCCTTTGGACTATGAACCAGACCTAGACTAATAACATTTGATTCATAGAGATGCCAGTGGTCCTATGGACTATGAATCAACATCTCTTGGTGTATATTAGAGGCATTATGAGTCAGATTATACCCCAATATTTCTACTATTAACAAAATGATTTCACTTATTAGACGGCCATGCGAGTGCCTGGTGCATAACGGATGCTCTAGAGATTTCGCCACAATCTCATTGGAGTGGCCCCACTCCACATTCGTAGAGGTGATTTCATATAAATTTACCTGCACTTAGTACACCATCCAGTAGGATTATGAAATCATTAAGAGCTTTGCTCAGCCTCACAAAATGCATTCTAGCACTTTCTCATGCAATAGGAAGGGACTGAAAATTTATTTCAATGCTAACAGATCTAATTAATGACTTGTTCTTACCCATTGAACCTTCTTTATGGGATCACCGATCATAAAGTTAGCTTAAGTCCTATTCCCCTCGACTAATCTATTTCATCATAGGAATATTTGTTAATGGATCCAATAGATCAATTGATCCCACAAAATCATTCGAGATAGCTCCAAAATTCTTAAGCGCTTATTTTCATCATATCTCAAACGATCTTCACTTGCACTATTTTACTCTCTACAAATGGTAACTAACATTTGGCAAACGAAGTTCATAGACACAAAGTACCAGTTTTTTCACCAAGAAATTCACTAAGAAATTTCCAACAACTTACTTAGCCTCCAATTTCATACAATTCAAGATTTATCAACTCTGAACCACGCAATATTTAATTTTTATACAAAAGCTGAGGTAAATTATAACTAATGGACTTTCTCACATAAACTGAATTTCAGTTAACATCCATGTATCTCAGTACAATAGGAATCCATTGTACATACCAACATTTATTTAACCTCTCAAATATATTTGCTCAATCAACATATAGCATAAGTTGATATCACAAGGATTAATATCCATTAATGCAACAAATTCTCAACAATTTGTGCACACTCATATTGAGCCATAAAACCATTTTAAATAGCATGTTAGCATCATAAGGAATATTCACGTGATGGTTATCAAAACCAAACTTAAACACCTCAAAAATAGTCACACTATTCCTTTATGATCTAAACACCCAGCATCACATTTAATTCACCAATGCTTTCAACTCAAATTGAAAACAGCAAAACACTATCAACAATATTTCATATTCAATATTCACACTAATCATGCATATTAATACCAAGATAAATATTCACCCACAAATTATGAAAGTTAAAATGCAATAATTATCTCTACACTAGATAAATGATTACATTTCCATGTAACCATATTAATGCTTATTTTCAAAGCCACACAAAAATTTGTTATCTCATTCAATTTGTTTGCTCTCAGTAATAAACAAGACTTCATTTGATTAATTTTTATTCACAAACACAAATTTCTAATTATAAAATAATGCTAACAAACATATAGCAAACACATAATGTTCAACTCATATTTTTATAAATTACCTCACATATTGGGCGGCCCACATTTTTAAATATTTCAATTATATATATTCACACATGATAAACAATAATTCTAATTTAATTAGAATCTCACACCATATAATCCCCTTTCCTTCTAATTAATTTAGAATTCTCCACATGATTTTAACCTAATATTCTGTCAACACAGTAGTTTCCACATAAATTTCAAATAATTTATATTTTTCAAATATCTCAATATCAACATTTAATAATAACTTTATTCATATATTAGTTTGAAAAAAAACTTTACATATATATAAATTAATGCCATAATAATTTTATATTTATCATATTTGAACTACATAAAAAATTATGAACATATCTGTAGCATATTCTACCAATTAAAATATTTTTTTGAAGAATTTTTTTAATGCATTGATTTCCAACATTCAGAGTAACTAACTAATATGATTTCCTAGAATAAATCACATAGTCTACAATTAATATCTTTTCAAACAAAACTAAAAGATCTATGCATAGATTAAATAGTAGCTAAGACAAAAATTTAATATTAGCATACTTATTTAAACACAAAACAACATTTTTGTTTCAACTAAAAATTTAATATTATCATTATGTGTGGTAAGTTAGTCCATTTATCTTATCTTGATTATGTCATTTGGATGATTTATTTGGTTTGAGCATGTTGATGTTGAGTTTCTTCTTTAAGCGCTTAAGTAATTTCATCAATTAGTCTTGCCTAAGAAATCATACTATTGATTCAATATAATTACATGAGTGTAATTAGGTAAAGTTCTACAAGTATGAGGGTTTGATTATAAGCTACTATGATTAGTTATTAGATCCGAAGGATATTAAGTTATTTGAATGAGACCCAAGCTATTCTATCTATCGGAACCTATTTCTAGTTTATGTTAGATTATAATTAACCCAGTTGGTCTATTGAGGTTGAGTGGGTTGTCACCAACCTATTCCTTCAATTAAGACTAATTTATTTATACTTGCATGAACTTGGCTAATTATCCTCTTAATTCCCTAAGAGTGTGAAATATATGATTGCCACATGTCATCCCTAGTCAAGAGAGCATTCCATCATTTGCATTCCATTAATTATCCATTTTTATCATAAAAATACCAAAAATAATTATTTACATTTAATTTATGAAAAATACCAAAAATACCTACTATCAACCCCTGATTTTATAGCCTTTTTGCATGCATTTAGTTGGGTTAGGTAGTTAGTTAATCGACTCCACGTGAGACGATCTGAGATAACACAGCTTGTGCAATCCTTGGTTTAATAAATTTTGCATTTGCAACTCCAAGGCATATTAGGAAGGGTGTCAAATCGGTTACATTGTCCACTTACAAATCAATTATGTGACTTTCTCTTGAACATTACAACTTAGCATGTCCTTTTCTCAAACCTTTTTCTTTTTTTTTTTTTGAGATTTTCTTTCACTTTTCTTCGTGCATTTTGCTCTTTCCACATTTCTTTCTTCTTGTTTTATTTTCTTGCCTTTCATTTTTGTTCTTTATTTTCTTTTGACAATCACTAAGTGGCAAGAATCACAAGAAAAGATCTAATCAACTACATCACAAAATATAACAAACATACACATCATTCCTTTTTGATACCATTCAATCAATCAATCACTCACAATTTTAAACATGTTGAATACAAGAAATTTTCATTTATCAAAGATGGAAGAAAGAATAATGAAGGTCTCAAAGGGGTTAAACAATGAATAATGTGTTTAGACTTGTGCTTGGGTCAAAGGGTTTTATAAACGAGTGCCCTTATCATTTTCACATGTTAAAGTGTGAATGTGACCTCGAGTAAGGATTGAGACAAGCTCTAGGAAGAATTACAACTAGAAAGCATTATATAATATTATGGGAATCAGTTAAAGACTTTTTCCTCACAACAAGCTTCCTCACCCTTAATCCACTCTCCTTAACTAAATTGAATGAGGAATAAACTAAAGCCTGAGATTTATTAATTCATGACAATATGCTTCAAGTACTCAATTAAATCCACTATATTTCACATTCAAACACCATTTAAGAAAATTCAATGCACATGTTCAAAACTCAATTAGAAATAGAATTTTTTAGATACCACGTGAGTGATAAAGTGTAGTGTAATACTATTCTCCAAATAAAAAAATCATACATGCTTTCCAAGAATCAAGCAAACAATCATGTAATCATATCAAGAAACATGCAAGTTTTACCTATGAAGTTCAAGGCTCAGCTTTCATCAACTCTTAAACAACTTCCTAGTTAAAAATTTCAATTCCTTTTTAGCCAAAAAGATTCAACCAGCAAAAACAAACCCATTTGAAACCATCTAGAAATCAGCAATATACAACAATCAACCAACATAGAGCACGTCCCTGAATAGAACAAAAGCAATTAAGACAAACGATTCACATGATCACATTCAAGCATTCAGATTCAATCATTTGAAAAATCATATTTAGAATAGTCAGAAAAGTATGCCAGATTTAGCTCACCAATATTGCACATTTCAAATTCAACATATCAAGTTTAGTAAGCAAAAATAGAACAATTAGCTAGCCTTGTGAGATCAACCAAATAGATTAAAAAATAGAGCCACCAGATTTAAGCTTCATCAAGATTGAGTATTTCAAATTCAAACTCAAATTTGAGCAGAAACATAATCAGCAAAACAGATTCAACCAAAACAAAACAACATTAGGTAAATTCTAGAATATCACCAATTTTACTCTCCTCCAATGAAGCTTTCCTCAAGGTGATTCTGCCATTTCACTCTCTAATTGCCAATTTCCAATATTGCCCCTAAATAAAGAGTAGGATAACAAGAAAATGAAGGGCAAATCTGGAATTTTATCATTAAGACACCAAAAACCACATTTATTCCCAAATTTCACTTATCAAGTGCATATCTTAATTGATAGAACAATAATGCAATTACCACTCAATTAATCCACTAATTTTATAACAAAATGCACACTTTAAGAAAATGAATTAATGAATTATCAAAAGCTTAGTCATACAAGTGCCTACACTGATAGTAGGTTGCACACAAATGTCCTAATCATCTCAAATAACAATTGTGATCTCTTCTAGAAATATTTCTCATCCATTTCTCTCGGAAGCAATTATTATTCATATGGGAAATGCTGTCTAATTGCATTCCCTTTGGTGATACACTGAGCTATCATCACTCACAGGTAGCTATCAACTACCCTTTTGGTCGTCACTATGATGAGACTACAGAACATATTTTCTTCTAATGCCCTTTTGCTCAGGCAATCTGGTTTGGCCTTCTAAGATTAAAGTTAGAATAGGAAGACTTTTGCCCTTTTATAAGATGATTCTATTCCTTCATGATCTCATCTTATGTAGAAAATTCCCTTAATGAGGTTAAGAAATCTATCTTACTAATTAATGCAATTTGGACTTTAAGAAACAGCATAGGTGAACTAGGTGAAACTTGTCCTCATAATCTGATACAACAAATTTCGCAAGCCTTTTCTTTTAATTCTATTGTTCCTTATCATACTATTGGAGGCCAATTAAAGACCTAAATCACAAGCATAGGCTTCATCACAAAGGAATTAGGTATTCACTAACTCGTTCCTTTCTATTGATAAATTTAAGAAAGGAAGAAATGCTTATTGTTTTTCACATGTTAACTTCAAAACCCAGCTACTTCAATTTTTGCTATGGCAAAGAAATAAGCACAATTCTTTGAGATTCTTCCTTCAAATTCTGAAAGCTTTGTTGTGACGGATTTTATCAATTGCCTTATTTAGAAGGCCTGCTCCTCTCATTTTCCGATCTCAGTGGTGTAAAAATGTAATAGATGTATTTCTGCATTTATCAACTGATATGGTAGTGGAGAATGATGTCAAATTACTTCTCTAGAACTTTGATCCAGCTATCTTCTCTTAAGATCAACCAAGATAAAAAAATGGCTAATGTAGCTTTATCCTTTCATCCATCGCATTTTAATTTCTTAGTTATTTAGTGTTGTACTCCCTCTGTCCCATAATATAAGGTCCATTTTTTTGAATGACCTTGTCCCACAATATAAGGTCTTATTTAACTTTATTTGAGTAATAAATGCTTTTTTTCTCATTTTACCCATGCATTAATTTTCCCACACATTCTCTTTCATATTTTTTTTTCATAATTACCCCCCCTCTCTTACTCATTCATAAATATAAGGGCAATATGTTATATTTCCTACACATTTATTGTTTTTAACTAACTCTAACTAATTTTTTAGGAACCCGTAATTCGGTTAAAAAGACCTTATATTGTGAGATGGAGGGAGTAATTTGTAAGAACTTTTAATGTTATTAATGAAAATTTGTCTTTTATTAAAACCAAAAGTAAAGTAAATTGTTTTTTCCCCCAGAAAAAAGTAAAGTAGCACATTGAAGGCATTAGTTCTGCTAGCAATCGGCATTTCCAGTCTTTCGGGGTCACCGAGTCAAAAAAAAAAAAAAAAAAAACCGCAACACGGGAAGGCATACAACCACAGTATTGGTTTCATCGTCGCTTCAGGGAGCCAGAAATGGCCGTGAGACACAGTGCAGTAGCTAAGCTTCCAAATCTCATACGCAGTCTCCGCAAGGATTCGCCGAAGCCTCTCAATCATGCTTTACCCTCTCTTCGTCGCACTTTCTCTTTGTACGATCAGATCAATCTTATCAATAATGTTCCTGAAGACCAGCTTCGCTTCCGTGGGTAAGCTAGCATTCATTTTTTTTAATAATTTTTCATAGATATTGAAGGGTATGAGCGAATTCAGTTTTTTTTTTTTTTTTCGAAGAGCTTAATGTGAAATGAATTTTCCAAGAGTTCCATTAGATTAAAAAAGCTTATATAGTTTTGTCTCTTTTTTTTTTTTTTTTCCTTTCTTCTTTCCTTCCTGAATAATGTAATGAAACTTGGGCATAACTTGTGTGACATTTTATTTTATTTTATTAGGTACAATGATACAGGTTTTACTGTAAATAAGGTTGAATATGAAGGAAGCTTGCTTTGCGTTGGAAATTTGCTTTTGTCTTGGAAACCGAAGAAGTTCTCGGAGATCACTTCAGACAGGTACTTGCTATGTGAAATTGTGAATGCATTGGTTTTCGTTACTAAAATTGCCAGGCCCAAATTGCTAGTATAAGTATGCTATAAACGAATCAGAAATCATTTTCACCATGAGCCAGCACATCTTAAGCAGAAGAATGTAGTCCAAAAACAATCATGTCACCTTGAATCTTGAAGAAAAACAAGCAACTTTTTTATTCCTGTGGGAAATGAGGTATCCTCAGTTTGCAGTTATTACCATATTGGTTTCCAGAACAAAGAATTTACTGGAATCTATGGAACTTTAAATTCCCAGACGCCCTTCCCTGCAAAGTGCTGTTTCCTGTATCACACTCCCATCTTAATAACTGTATGCAGCTGATTGAAGGTACCTCTATCATATTAACACACTAATTCATATGGCCTTCGTTTAAATGACATGGCGCTACCACATTAGCTACTGACTATATATCCATGGTAATTGGGTTATTTAACATACAGAACAATGTTGGGAGTTTGGAGAAGAGGAAAGGACTAATTTATCGACTATATGGTCAGGAAGGGAACAAGTTATATGCAGGGGGAGCTACTCTTGAATTTTTGGTTGGAGGTTACATGAGAACTAAGAGAAAAGAGAGGATTTAATTCGTAAAATGTCAACGCAACACTTGTAGAGAAAGTATGGTAAATTGATGGTGACCGGTGTGGAAATATCTACTGTTAGATCTTTTACACAATATTTTCCCCACTTATAGGGCTGAGGGAGTAAAAAAAATGGCTGAGTTGTATAGAGGGATCGGATTCCCCCCTCATACCGTTCCAAAGAAGACCTTTTTCTTTCTCCTATGCTAGTCTCCCCTCTTAACTTCTCTTTTAGCCTTTTGATTTTTCTTGTCAAGGAATGTCTCAACATGTAACTGTAAAATTTCCCAAATATTGTATAATTCAACCTTTTCCTTTATTTTTGGTTACATATCGAATCTCGGACCTCTTCCCACATCTAACCTCACAGGTGGCTATCTTTTCATAAAAAGTATGTATTTTATATATGCATGTAACAGTGAAAGACAATGAAAACAAAGTTGTGTATTAAGTAGAATGTGCAATTATGCATTATAATTTAGTTTCTCTGTTAAAAAGAAAAAATGATTCTGGTTCCATAGCTGTCTAATATTTCTTGCCTCTGTAAATATGCTAACGTGACAGTCCTTTCTGCAGCTTGTCTGTCTTTCAAATCCTTCGCCCCATTCCAGGTTAGAACTATTGTTACCATTCCATCTTTCTTCAAGACTTTCTGTTTTACCTTTTACTTCAAGAAGACTTTGGTGAAGTTCCTCATGTGTTTGATGTCAAGTTCTCCTATAAAAACTTCAAATAGATAAAACATTTTTTGAAAGAACCAGAATTTTAGCATTGTATCATCCTGTCATATGTTTATTGAAGATTATGATAGCACTTCCCTAAAAAAATTTGTACCTAAATCTTTTCCTTTTCATACCCTGGTTTCTTCTTGTAAAGGATGCTTCTACCTTCTTTTATTAGAAATGAATACTTATCAAATTTGAAGTAGAATTTTTAGATGGATGCTAGAGAAGTGATTATGATTTTGGAATCTGGTTTTAGTGAAAGTAGTAAAAAAATCAAGAGAATAAGAAAAATTAACATAAGGCAAAATAGAATAAAAACATATTAGCTCTTGATTACGAAATTCTGAATTGTGTTTTATTACTAAAATGTGTTCTTGGGCATGTAATTGAGGTGATTCCAACACGTGCACTTGTATGTTGCTGATGTCCAGAGTTGGGACCTTTTGCCGGTAAATTTCTGTTGGAGATAGGCATTAAACAAAAAGTTTACATCCAAAAGTCACAAGAGGAAATGAAGAGAATGCGACATTCGTGACCAAGTTGCTTAATTATTTTGGTGATTTGAAGTTCAAACAACTTCAAGCATTAAGCTTAATATGGTGGTAGAGCACAGGAGCCAAAAAAAGAACAAAAAGAAAAAGAAAGAAGGCCTAATCATTGCAAGATGCATGGCCCATAAAACAAAGTTGGGTCTTTGAGGTCCAAGATTGGCAAAGCCCATACAACAAAAAATGACGGTTGTGTCCTAAGGCCTTTGAAACTCAGATCACAAGCCAAAACAAGTAGAATTGGATCCAAGTACTGACAGGGTTAGTCTTCATGGTAAAGCCATGAGGATTTAACTTAGAAGTCTGGAGTTCGAGACCAAGAATTGGATTCAAGTAATAATTGGATTCAGCACAAAAAAGGAGTGTGCCATGTCCAGTTATATTTGAGCTAGTGTTGGTGATGAGCATTTATAGGAAATCACTCATGTGAAACTCATAAATCCCCGGTGATATGGACATTTCTAGTGAGTAGTTTTAAGTTATTTTGGTGATATGGACGTTTTGAAGTATAATCTTGTGAAAAAAGTTAACTACAACATCTGTTTTAATTTACCTGATATTAGTCCCTGAATGTAATCTTATGACTTTGCTGGTGACTTTTCTTTTGCTTTTCATTGCCTGTGTGAGCTGACCAGTGAGTTAATATGGCCATACACTTACTTATTGGCGTTCACTTAAAATTTTTGTGGTTTACTTTAATTGACTCTTTGATTGATGATTTGTCAGAGATCTTAATTATTGGATGTGGAAGGCACATTCAGCAAGTGGATCCTGAACTTCGACGCTTTATTAGATCTACTGGCATGAAGTTAGAAGCTGTTGACTCGGTATGAATGCCCTAGCACATATTTTTTTCTCACTAGTTGATATCATGTGTGTTTATGTGATATGATAATATTATTAGGAATAGAGTTAGTTAATTTGGTTAGTTGAGTAGAGTCGGGCTTAGGACTGACTACTTAATTAATGGGATTAATTAGCTAATTATGATTAGATGGGATTGGGATTATTATTATATTTTGGATTATTATTATGTTTTGGGGCTAGTAAGACTGAATTGGACTTAATGAGCTTATTTTTAATTAGGCTTGAATGTAATACTAATTAGGTTATTATATAAACCTGATTATGGCATATTATATTTTAGGTCTTGCATTTTGAATGATAATGAAGTTTCTCTTTTCCTCTTGACGGCTGCCTTCTTGTTTTCTTAACCCTCTCTGCTAAATTTCTTTTTCTTTAAACCCTCTAAATTTCTGCTCTTCTCTCTTTCTACCCTTTTCTCTTAATTTCTTCATTACAGAATATTAATTCTGTATCATTATGTTTGGTAAAGTAATCTAATGCTCAAAAGTGTATAACAAATGGATCTAAAGTGGTGAATTTGTCTCATAGATAGCTGTTTATTTTATATTTATTAAAAATCAGAAGGTTAATTAACTAATGTTGTTGAGATTGCATTTCAATCCTGAATCACTGTTAAGTCCTTTACAGACAATGCTTTACTGGTAAAATTATTTAAAATATAAGAACCAACTCAACATAAAGTTCCAGAGACATGTTTGCGTGACATTCTCATTTGGTGGACTGATCTTTGCTGAAATATCTTTAGTGTTCTGTCTACCAGCTCCATCATCAAGTTTATGATCGTTCCTTTTGGAAAAAACGTTAATGCTCATCAATCTTTGTCGTCACTTTATTCTGTCTGATCTTTTTTCTTCCCGCTCCATCATGTGTGCATTCATTGTTAATAATAGCTTGCAATTATGCTTAGCCTTCGTTTAAGAGTCAAGGTTGATTTGTAACTAGTATGAAGTAACAATAATTAATGAGAGTGGTAGTTTTAAAGTTGATCTAACTTAATGCATTTTTAAAATAGAGCATCTATTTTTTTCTTGTATAGCTAGAGACCTCCCTAAAGGGGAAATGATATCTCTTTTTTTTTTTTCCTGAATATTTAATGCTGTCATGATAGGGTATCATATCACTAAATAGTGTATGGATGTTTATAGACAGAGTAGTAATTGGCTTACCACCAATTGGCTCCAAACCAATGGAATAGCCTTTGGCCCGTAGATTATGCACAACAGGAAATAAATGAGTAACCGACACTTAAAAGCATTTTATTGTAAATCAAATGAAAAAAAATATTTAGTGTAGGTTTCCATAAATGTTAGAGTACTCTTCAATATATTGATGGATGCATTGAGTATGATACACATTATTTTATCCTAGTATCCATTTCTAAATGAAATTCCTCAAGAAGAGCTAAGGAGCAATTTCATTATTTAAAAGATGTTGGTGAGAGGCCCAATCTGGTATCCAAGAATGTCAGCAAGTCCTTCCTCTCCAGATTCTTCTCTGACCTTCCCTGTAGCCAGTTTCCCCTTTTATTAATTTGCTCCATCTGTTTTATATAACCTGATCAGTCCCATCTTGCCATTACCTCATTCCCCAAAATAACCATCATTCAGTTCTTGTTTTCTTCCTAGCAAGGACCCTATAACTTCTCAACCTACTCTTACATTTTACACACACACACACACACACACACACACACACACACACACACAAAACACTCAATATATGGCATCAAAAAGTTTATGACGAGTTAAATATTACTGAGAATAAATGGTTGATATATTTTGTGGTACTTGGTGTCTCAAATGATTGAACCAATGATTCTCTATCGCTTGCAAATTACTCTAGCCCGTCACCCAAGAGCACTTAGTGATTTATTTGTATCTTTTTTTTTCTTTCCTTGTCACTATGATTTATGCATCTTTAATAATACTTCCTTTCATTGAATGAATAGCAAAAGAAACCTAGATATGCATGGTTAAAGAATTCTTTGGAAGTAACTCAGACTTTCTACATTTAGGGGATGATTTTATACTTTGGGTTTTGGAGAGAGATAGATTGAATGGTTGGAAACTAGAGAGAGAAGCTTTCATCGTCAGAAGCTCTTCATTCTTCTCCCCTTCAATTGTACCTTGTGCGATAATGTAGAAGATTCATCTGCCATTGGAAGCTGAAGATGAACTTTGCAATGCAGTAGACTTCTAATATAAGTTAGATAAGAATTTTGTTCGGCATTTAAAGGATTCCTTTACTATAAGATTGTTTGAATAGAAACTTTCAATCGTGTGTAATTGCTTATAAAACTGTATCAGAGCAGGTTTTCCATTGGTTAGTTCCGAAGGGTTTTTTTATTCCTAAAGAGCTTCCTACCTATCAAGAGGTATATAAAATAAATCCATTGAGAGACCATTTTACTGAAATAATAATTAAAGCGAGGATCTCATGGTAGGTCTAATTGTGAAGTGCTTTAGTTTTCTAGAATTGTTTCTCTAACATTTCTACATGCTTAACCTTTTTCTTTTTCCTTTTCTCCAGAGAAACGCAGCATCAACTTACAACATATTGAATGAAGAAGGCCGTATTGTTGCTGCTGCACTTCTTCCATACGGAGTTACTTCATAAAGCCTTGACCTAACAGTACTCGGAGTAGAAAAATACGAATTGGGTTTCTGAAATTCTAGTTGGTTGATTGCTTTCAACTTAGATCTCTTGTTGCCACTTGGGGCTTACCTCAGTGAATACATAACTAGTTAATTTTTGTGCTTTCACTAACCAGTATATTTCATTGTCGTAACTCAATAAATGCACAGATCATTCTCGCAGAACTAAGGAGTGTAAAACCTTGCACTTGCATACAAGTCTATGACTTTTATTTTCTGAGAAAAGAACTAACAAGATCTTTAAGCTTTCCAATACCTAATGCAAGAAGGTTCATATCTCGATTCTATTAATAAACATTCTTTAGTTGTGTGGCAAAGACTTGGGCTGGTTCGTGTGTAGTTGTTGAAAAGACCAAAATTATATTTTTGGTTAATCAAGTATCTTTTTCATAACTTTTGTTCTTGTTAAATCTCACAAAGGGTTTGAACTCGTACTCACCCTTAAGAATGTCATTAAGGGAGGTGTATGTTCTTAATTGGGCTACAAGACCTCGACTATGTTTAATTATTTGGTTCTTGCCTACATGGGCCTCGACTTTTGGTTAGCCAAGTTACTAGTTTATTTTTGTTTTAAAAAAGATTGTATAGACTTATTTGATAACTCTAATTTCAATTTTGTGAATATCAAATATAATTATATACAAAAGATATTTTTTTGATTAATTTTTCCTTTTTTATTTCAGAAAAGGCAAAAAAAGTTATTGGGTTTACCCTGGAGGTAAATTAAGTGAGACTAGGCTAGGCTTGGTGCTTGGGGAAGCATCCTTAGGTTATCATGAGGATAGGTACATATATGTCTTTTTTATTCGGAGGGGTAGTCACTAATGCCTAAAAGATATAAGTGGGATCGAACCTACAACTTTCCACTTAAATGGGAACACTCATATGACTAAGTTCAAAGCCATTTGATGAAAATATGTAATATCAAACAATTGATATATACATGCACGCACAAAGGCGACAATATCATGTCACATACGATATGGCAAATAGAGAACGCACATATATATAACATACCAGATGGCAAATGGAGCTTGAGCAAAACGATAATATGGAAAGTGTGTTCAAATGTTTCGTCTAAATGTTGACATAATTGGTTACCAAAAATTGTTTTGACGCAATAGACATTCGTCCATCATTTTTTATGTTATGTTGTTCCAAAATAGATATTAGAGACAATTGCACATATGACATAGGTTCGAAGCAAGAGAATTAATTTCAGAGAGATTTTAAGGAGTTGTTAATGACAACTATTAACAATTGCAGTAACTTTGGTTAACAAGTGAAAAAGTTGTCAATGAACCTGTCTGAAATTAATTCTCTTACTTGGGATCTATGTGCAATTTTTCCATATTAGTCTTATATCACCATATGGTTTAGTTATATTTGATTGCACGACACTGTTGTACTCTATAAATAATCAAACATTTGAATAGATCATTAACTAAGAGAATCTCACTCAATAGTTTCAATGTGTGTTCTCTTTGTACCAAAAATTTATTTGAAAAAGAAAAAGTGGGGAAAAATAACTTTTTTACAAAAAGAGATTTCCAAAATTCTATTTTGTTTTCCATTTTTGTATCATAGAGAACTTTGCTTTCACTTTCCAAATGAAATCACCATTCACCAATAAAGGAATGGTAAAGGATTTAGTTAAATTTGTTTCCATTCTTTAAATTGAAAATTCCATGAAGGATTTTCATATCTTATTAGTTTTTACTCTCGGTCCTAAATATAAGACCTATTTGGAGTGGTGAGTTTACTTTTAAATATAAGATCCCTTTCCAATTTTTCTCAAATTTTCTCTAAATGATCCTTATTGATGTTTTTAAATAATAAACAAGTAAGAAATGGTGGGTGGGAATAATGGTAGATAATTAAGGTGTTTTTGTAATATCATGTGATTTTAACTAATTTAACTAACATTCTTAATCTAATCAAATTAAGTAAATAGGTTTTATATTTAAGACCGGAAGGGAGTAATAATTAAGCATCAATCAAAATAACTCACCGTGTATCATTTTGTATCATACCAACTTTAATTTCCATCTTCAAATGAAATCACTAACTATAAAGTGCAAAATGATTCGCTCAAATTTGTTTTCATTCTTGAAATTGAACATTAACGTTTAGCATTTATTTATTTTCTACTAACCATCAATTCCTGCATATGATTGTGGCATTGCATATATATATATGTATGTATACATATAAGAACAAAATTAGAGCCTATTTTGAGAGCTTATTATAGCAAAACAAACAACAAACTATACGGCCACATATTGTCTTACAACTAAACACTTGTTATATTTAGATACGGTGGAAGAAATAAATATTCTTCGAGCAACTCCATCACACACAGACGTTTATGGAATCATAAAATCAAAGTTATGAAACTCCGACTAGCCTTTGAACCGACCAAGTAGTGGTTCAATTCGGAATCAACTAAGAGGTTAGAATGGTGAGAAATAGAAAACTATACAAATATTTTTAAATTATCATCATACCATCAAAATAGTAAATATCAATTCAATACCTTGAATTATTAACAGAATAATCATATATTTATCCAACATTTTTTACAATTCGTTTAATATATTGACATCATAATAGTAATTTACTATCCACTGACACTATAATTAATAATCACGAATTATTTTTTTGGTAAAATAATCACTAATTAATCTTCCTAACAAAATATCAAAATATATAAATGATAACAAAATATTCCTACCTACAACTATTTAATCACTAAAGTAATAGTCATCAACATTGAAATTATCATTAAGTTTGACCAATATTGACATCTATAATTCATACTCCACAAACAAACATGTTAGAAATGTTAGAATAATGAGTTTTGATGATAACTAAACATAACTTAGGCATAAAGAAAGGTTGGACAAAGTTCAAGAATAACTTAGAAACAATCTGATAGAAAATGCTAAGTATAATCCAATCATCAGGATCAGATTATAAGTTAAGGAACTATGAGTTTAATCGATCAAGGATAGATCAGACACAGATTAGAAGTTGAAATCATAGTCATCCAATCGATCAGGGACCCCTATGATCGATCAGAGAAGTGAAAAATAAACTAAGAGACGCAGTGTAATCGATTGGATAAGCCTGATAGATCAGGCCTCCCCTGTGATCGATCAGTAGGATTAAAGAGTAATCCAAACAAAACCTAAGTCTAATCGATCAGAGAAGGTTAATCGATAAGAGGACAATGTGTGATCGATCAGATAATGGCTATAATCTGAATGTGATCTAAGTGCAATCGATTGAATAAGCCTAATCGATCAGGGATCCCCAATGTTCAATGATTTGAACCATTCCTAATACGCCTTGGGGTTCAAATGCAAAATTAAATTAACCAAGGATTGCACTAGTGGTGCTTTCCCTTTCCTAGATCGTCTCTCAAGGAGCCTAATGAACTAACCTAAGCTAATTAAATGCATGAAAAACTATAAAAAGTCAGGGTTTTTTTTTGTGATTTTGATTAAGGAAATTAAACTACTTCTTTTTGGATTTTTGATTATGAAGAAAGCAAGTAAAACTAGGTTGTGGAAACTATATGGAAAACGTGGGTCTTTTGATGAATTGGGCAACCTTCCTAGCTTCTAAATGATATGGGAGTTTAAACCAAGTTCTAATGCAAAACATAAGGCAATCGCTCTTAGTCCAATTAGCCTAATTAATTAACTAACGTGACGCATCGCTCATTTAATTAATCAAATAGGAAATTGTTAAGGTTCAACTTGGTAGTGAGGACTCATGATAAACACACAACGAGGCTCTCGTTAGAAGTAGATCGAAACATCTAACGTTGGAACTAGTGTCTAAACACACATACAATCATACATGCATTCAACATATACTAGAAATCCAAAGGAGATAAAATTGAAACACGTCTATTGCATGATATCATGAAATCAACACTTAGGTTCATACACATAAAAGAACATCGCTTAATTACATTCATGACCTTTAAACAAAGGATTAAATGCTAAAGCACACTTGTTCCAAAACCAAATACATATGACAAAGCACAAGGAATTGAAATACATAAATGGAATTAGACAAGAGAAACTAAATAACTCCCCATTAAGAACGTTGAAGCTCTGGTTGCCTTCCTCCATCAAGATCCCCACAAGGAATTTAGCCGCTCAAGCTCTCGAACACGATTGAATGAAATTTGGTTGTGGAAGCCATGGAGTTGATGTAGAATAAGTGAAATTGATGTAGATGGATAAATGGGGGGTAAATTTTTGTGCAAAGGGCAGAGGTTAAGGAGAGGAAATGGTGAGAGTGAATGGAAATCTAAATTGGTGGTGTGTAAGAGGAAATTCGGGTATAAATTTATAAATCAAGACAGGCAACCCAAAAACCTTCTTAATTCCCTTTAGATTACTTGGGAAGGTCGAATTCCCTAATCACCTGAAATTTGGAAATAAACTGAAAACTCCTGTATCAAGATTTTTATCGGGCCCTCGCTGTGGCAAGCCACAGTGAGGCACGCTGTATTAGATTCGTCTCTCTGACTCTTGCCGTGGGCCTTGCTGTAGCCCTCCAAGGCGAGAAAGGGCATTTTCGTAATTTTCTCTAAATTTGACATATTCACTTTTTGGGCTCATTTTTGCATTTTCAATCTCTTTCTTCAATTCTCCTAATTGGCCTACAATGAAAATCAAGCACAATTGTAATATCTAAGGTCCATATTAAGAAATACATGAGTTTAAACCTTAAAATGCTCAATTTAAGATCAAAATGCAATTAACTCAATGCCTTAAGATTCTAAGTACACAAGTTCCTAAACTATCATGTATTGGCCTATATAAAGTGCTAATTCCCCATAATTAGTGGATAAAACTATGTAATAATCAAGTGTAATCAATCGATCAGGTGAGGTATTTTCTAACTTCATATTTAGTGATGTAGGTCATGATTGATGTGTGATCTATGTGTGATCGATCAGGGACCAGAAGCTGTGATCGATCAGAGACCTATGATCGAAGTGGCGATAGATTTAATTCAAATTGAATGGTTAGCCTATTTTAAGCTTTCAAGTACAGAAGTTGTTCTGGCCTATTTTGGGAAGTTATCGTTAGACACATAAGTCTGCCATTAGAGCCGTTTGACTCAACAACTAAGTTCTGCCATTAATGAAGAGAGAGGATCTAAAGCAAACCAAGTACAAAAGAGTTAATACTACCCAGAACACACTCTTCTCAATACTCCATCTACAATCATCTCTCACCTAAAATCAAGCAACGACTATAACTTCATCAACGGGCAAAATTTCATATACGAATATAAAAGCCTTGATGAAGAAGTTGGTGAAGCATTGATTACATACATTGATTAGTCTTGCCAAGTTACACTTACTGCATTCAATACTTACCAACTCTTAGAAAGATCATTCATTGTCTTTGTACTTCAATGTGTATCACAATCAGTTCACTGAGTGGACAAGCATTCTATAATCACATTTCTAGTGAGGCATACTCTTAAGATAGTGGGATCTTAAGAGTATGGTGTATTCTTACAAGTTGTAAGGGGGAGTGATCAGTAAGAGAGAGTTCTTGCTGGGCAATCACTTGTAAAGGCACTCAAGAGCCTGATTGAATCTTGAGGGATTAGTGGAACCCAACTGGAGGTTGGAGAACTGGACGTAGGCTAAGAGTTTGGGCTGAACCAGTATAAGGGTCTGTGTCTTGATCATTAAATTTTTAATTAGCACAATTCACCCCCTCTTGTGCATTCCTGCCAATTACAAGAAATATTTTTAATAGCTAACTTGGCTGACCAACAATTAGCCAGATTACATGAGTTGAGCCCGGTTTGTCCCAGGTCATCCTAAATCACCATTATATCAAATTATGCATGTGCCTTAACCAAGTATATTGATGGGTTTTGGCTAACCAAACCCAGTTTGAATTTCATAAACTTACCTAAAAACAATAGCAAAATATAGAAGATGATGATGATGCACATCAAATGTAAAATGGAATAATATCAACTATTAAGTGAACAAAATGTAGAGAAACAGACTACTAATATATTACCTTAATTTCATAACAACAATTACGTATACAATTTTCTATTTTATTTATACTTTTCTCTCTATTATGAGGTTTGATTATCACAAACTTTGGTTAAAGAAGTATGGCAAAATCATAAAGTGCAAGCAAGAGTAAATTCAAAAATGGAAGTTAGACGGATAAAAAAGATATGCACATAAAAATTGCCATATTAAAAAATGGAAGCTAGATTGAAATTGACAAGTTCTATTATTCTAAAGAATATCTTGTCAGTACTATAAAAAAAGTATCTACTTAGGTAGACTTAACCTATGTAACTTACATAAGTTTGGTCATTTCTTGTAATACTCATTCAATTGTTCCTCTAATGCCTTCAACTACTCATTTGAAAATGGATTTGAGTTATGCTTTATTTGTTTAATTTACAATATCAAATTCAATTTCACTGGATTTGAGTTATGCTTTATGGTTGACGTGTTTATTTTGTGCTATCCAAAATTGTTTAAAATAATTTAAGAATTTCCTTTTAGAAAAAATTGCATTTAGGTGCCAAATAAAACAAATTGATACAGTAAGATCCCTTGAGATATTAAAATTATTAACAGATCCCTTGGGGCCTGTGCATAATATAATGCTATTGTAAAATTACCAAGATATCCTCATCGGTTAATTGTTCATACATGGTGCGATAGCTTTTGATATAATTGTTTAGTTGTTAATAACAAGTGTCTTGATTATATTGATATTTCTTGTTAATAACAAATATAGTTGTCAATAAAAGAATTTTAAATTGTTAATGAAGGCACTCCTACTTGTCAATAATTTTCTTTTTCTATTGGTAAGGGAAATTAGATAACTTCACAATTGCATTATATTACCCTCAGGTCCCTTGAGGGTCTATCAATAGTTTTGAAATTTCAAGGGAATTTATAGTATTCATTTGCCTTATGTAAGGTTTTGGTATGAAATTGTCCGATATCTTATTCCTAAACAGATGCTGTAATTATATAATACAAGGGCTACTCAATCTCAGCCATGATAGGTGGGATTTGAGTGATATATGAAATTAAAGACAGATTCTTTCTTGATCCTATTCTAGCATTTAATTCTCCAATCAATCATATAATTTCCTAATTGCTAATTACAGAATATTTACATTAATTACCACACTCCCCCTCAAGTTGGATTATAGATATTAATCATGTCCAACTTGCTTACAAATCTTTGGAATATATCTTTGGGTAGGTCTTTTGTGAGAATGTCTGCCAATTGTAATTGAGTGGGCATATAAGACAAGCATATAGTTCCTTCTTCCACTTTTTCTCTAATAAAATGGCGATCAACCTCCACATGCTTGCTTCAGCTGTGTTGTACAGGATTTAATGCCATGTTTAAAGCAGCTTTGTTGTCACAATAAAATTTTATTGGTGAACTGATTTCAACTTGAGCTTCCTTGGTTACTCTCTTCAACCATAGCCCTTCCATAATTCTTTGTGCCAAGGCTCTTAGCTCTGACTCCGCACTATTTTTGGACACAACTCTCTATTTTTAACTTTGCCAAGTCACTAAATTGCCCCACACAAAGGTGTAGTATCCAGATGTTGACCTGCTATCTTTTTTATCACCAGCACAATCAGCATTTGTATGAATCTCCACTGTCCTCTGATCATTTTTCCTGAAGAAAAGCCCCTTACCAGGAGTTCCTTTTAAATATCTGATAATTTTATAAGCTACATCCATATGCTTCTTCTTTGGAGAGTGCATATGTTCCCTTGGAATACTTACTACGAAAGCAATGTCAGGACGAGTGTGTGACAAATAAATTAGTCTTCCTACTAGTATTTGGTACTAACCTTTATCTGCAGGAGCTTTATCTTTTTCTTGTTTCTTCTTCTGTGCTGCCTCTTTTTCTGTCTTTGCTGGTTTATCTAGTTTCCGGACCTTCTTCTTGGTATTAATAGGTACTTGACTAGGTTTACACCCGAGCATACCTGTTTCTTTAAGTAAAACCAAAACATACTTCCTTTGTGAGACACTGAGACATATATACCTTCACACAACCGAGCAATCTCCATTCCCAAGAAGTACTTCAGATTTCCCAGATCTTTAACTTTGAATTCTCTATTCAAAGCATTCTTGATTCAGCTTGTCTCCTTGGCATCATTACTAATGAGAATTATATCTACACAGACTATTAGGGTTGTAATAGATGCTCCATTTCTTTGGACAAACTTAGTGTGATCCGACAGGCTTTGTTTGTACCCTTTGGACTTGATCACAATGGAGAACCGATCAAACCATGCACGAGGGGATTGTTTCAAGCCATATATAGACTTATTTAGTTTGCACACTTGGTGACTTCTTCCATTATCAAAACCTGGTGGGAGAGTCATATAAACTTCTTCCTGTAGCTCACCATTGAGGAATGCATTTTAGATATCAAGTTGTTGAAGAGACCAGTCAAGGTTGTTGGATATGATTAGTTTTGATGATGTCAAATATAGATTTAAATATAGTAAGCAAAAAGTTTGTATGAAGTATTTATCTCCTGCTTTGACTATTTATTATTTTATGTTGCTATCTTATATAAATTAGTCAAAGAAAGATTGAAGCTATTGTGCTTATTCATGGAGAATTATTAGTTTTGATATAGACTTAAATCTAATAAGAAAAAGTTTGCATAAAGTATTCATCTCTAACTTTGACTAACCATTATTTCATGTGAATATCTTGTATAAAATAGTCAAAGAAAAAAAAATAAGGCTATTATGCTTGCTTATGAAGAATAATATGATTAAATAAGATTGAAGATTGAATGAGAAAATCATGAGTCATGTTATTAGATTTGGTATTAGAAGTTTCTATGCTCAATTGGAAGTTAAAAGAAGCTCAAATGAAGTCCAAATCATCAAACCATGAGTTCCTACGCATAACCGATCATTCCCATGCATAATCGATCACAACAGAGTGGTTGTGATTGATCAAAGCTCTCCAATCGATCATAAAATTTGTTTTTCAGTCACCTGATCGATCAGGAAGAATTCCCAATCGATCACAGGGTGTTGATCGATCAGAAAATGCATGTGATCGATCAGACTCGAATTCTGGTTTTTGTTCAGTCTGACCTATGTCTAGTATTTTGATCATATCTCATAGAATATAACTCCGATTTAGATGAAACGTTTTTTGTATGAAACTAGACTTCCAACATGGTTCATGGACACAAATGTCACCCTAAAATGATTTATATCCAAGGATATATGAATTTTGTAATCTGCCCAATATTTCCATGTCATGCATTAGACAGGCAGTCATGTTTTGGATCATATCTTTCAAAATACATATCCTATTGGAATGAAACTTGTTTCATATGAAACTAGACTTAATACCTGTTTTATTAACACAAGTTTCACTTTAAAAGATTTTAAAATGAGAGAGATATATGAATTTTCAAAGTTTTCCTAGTGAACTGTCATTTTGCATAAATATGACAGTCACGATTTTAATCATAACTTTTGAATCTCAAAGAGTTTGGAAATGGTTATTTCTTCATTAAAAACTAGATTGAATTATATTTCCATGTATATATTATATGTTAGATTTGGAGCTTAATTAAGAAAGTTATGATTTTCCAAAGTTTATCCTTAAACTGAACAATGCCCAATCGATCAGGCCTCCCCTGTGATCGATCTGACGAGGCTCTAATCTATATCTAATCTAAGAATAATTCATGTCTAATCTATTTCAGAGGACAATGCGTGATCGATCAGACAATGATTATAATCTGAATGCAATCGATTGGACAAGCCTGATCGATCAGGGACTCCCTGTGATCGATCAGACGAGATACTTTCTAACTGTATGTTCAGTGATACAGGTCCTAATCGATGTATAATCTATACATGATCGATCAGACACCAGACCCTGTGATCGATCGGAGGCTGTAATCTATGTGGTGATAGGATTTAATTCAAACTGAATTGTAGCCTATTTTAAGCTTTCAAGTACAGAAGTTGTTCAGGCCTATTTTGAGAAGTTTACATTACCTCTCTAACTCAGAAATTAAGCCATTTGAAACAACAAAAGGTTTCTGCAATTAATGAGGAGAGAAGAACAGAAGCAATCTAAATACAAGGAGTTAATGCTACATAAGAATATCATCAGTTCAATACTCCATCAAGATTTATCATCTTTCTCTCACCAACGGCTAGTTATTCAATGGGCAAAAATCTCTCAGATATTATATAAAGAGTTGAAGACATCAGAAGCAAAAGGGCTCGATGAAGTAAGTTTAAGGCAAACAGATTGAGAGCACAAGTGAACCCAGAAATGTAATATTCATAATGAGTCAAGAGAATTAGAAAAGAAGAGCTGGAGCACACATTGTTCAAATTGTTAAGCTCTAGAATAGTTATTCATCATATATCTTCCTGTACTTCAGTGAGTAACAAAATTCACTTCTTAGAGAGAAGTAAGCTTTCATTGTAATCATTCTATATTTGTGAGTGATACTCAAGATTGGGAGATCTTGAGTGGGAAACAGATTGTATCCTTACAAGTTGTAAGGGGGAGTGGTTTTCAAGTGCCTAGACTAAACTTGAGGAAGTAAAGGCTTCACAAGTGCCCGGCTAAACTTGTGGGATTGTAAAGGCTTCTCTTGTGCCAGATTTAAACAAGAAGGTAGTGGATTTAAAATCTTAGGTGGAGCCTGAGGACTGGATGTAGGTCAAAGGGATAGACCGAACCAGGATAAATCTTTGTTTGCATTATCTCTTCCCTTGACTCTCATCATATTTCTAGCATAAGAGATTTATACGATTAAGCATTTCATGTTTCATGATGTTATCATTGAATAATTAAAAAAGATCTTAAAGAGCTTTACTTATTACTTTAGTTGTGATTTTGAAGAGTAAAGATTTCTCAGTTTTTATTCTCTCACCCAATTCACCCCCCTCTTGGGTGACAACCAGTACTAACAAAGGTTAGCTGCAATTGAAAGAAGAACTCCCACGGTATTTAGTTTCGCAACAAGTGCAAAAGTTTCATTATAATCAATCCCATATGTCTGGGTAAAACATTTTGCAACTAAGCGTGCCTTTTATTTGTTTAGAGTTCCATCAGCATTGAATTTTGGGGTAAACAACTACTTGCAACCTAATGGTTTAATGCCTTTCGGTAAGTCAATAATATCCCATGTATTATTTACCTCCAGGGCTCTCATTTCCTCTAAGACAACATTTTTCCATTCAGGAGCTTCAAGAGCTTCATAGATGTTGTTAGGAATCTTTATATCATCAAGACTTGTGACAAAGTTGTAATGATTTTGTGAGAGAGTAGAATAGGAGTCATACTTTTGTATTGGATGCATGGTACAGGAACGTGTTGGCTTCCTTTGAGCAATAGGTTTGTCCAACTCATTTGTATCTATCTCCTGGGAACTTTCCGCAGAATTATCGCGATCAGGTGTCCTATCAGGTGTGAGGATAGGCGCAGCTTCATGTATGTGGGACTTCTTTGTCTGTTTGTTTCTCCTCATGTAAACTCCACATTCTGTAAATCGTTTCCTTTTGGGCTCATCTCCCCCTGCATTAGGCAACAAAGATGAGGATTGATCTGATTTAGTGAGAATGGGAACATGTGGTGGTCTAGGTTTTGGAACTAAGATTAGAGTATGAGTTTCAAAGTTACAATTCTCCCCTTGAAACGAAGACGGAGAGTAATAGGATTGTGACTCAACAAAGGTAATATCCTGGCCTACAAAGAGATGTTTGGACACCGGATCAAACCACTTATAACCTTTTTGAAGATTAGAATAACCAAGAAAGACACATTTGACAGATCAGGGATCAAATTTGGAGCTTTGATTATAGAGATGGATAAATGCCGAGCATCCAAACACATGTAGAGGGAGAGATTGGTCAGATGAGAGAGATCATGAGTTTCTCATAACTTTTCAAAAGGAGTAGTATAGGATAGAATTCTACTTGGACTCTGGTTAATTAAATGAGTAGCAATAAGAAAAGTGTCTCCCCAAAAATATTTTGGAACATTTGATGTGTATAAAAGGGCTCTTGCAACCTTTAGAAGATGTTTATTTTTGTGTTCGGCAACACCATTTTGCTGGGAGCTATTAGGACAACTACTTTCATGAACAATACCTTTGTCTTTTAGGAATTGATCTAGAGACTGATTAAAAATTCAGTGCCATTGTCAGAATGGAAAATTTAAATGGAGCAATTGAATTGTGTTAATATATACTCATAGAATTCTTTAAATATACATGACACATAAGATTTTTCTTTCAAAAGGTAAACCCAACACATTCGAGTGTGATCGCTTATGAAAGTGATAAAATATTTGCAATGTGTTCGATTGGGAATACAAGGAGGACCCCAAACATCACTATGAATGATAGAAAAAGGACCCGAGGATTTGTAAATAGATGGAGGAAAAGAAGTGAGATGATGCTTTGCTATTTCACAAAAGTCACAATGAAGATTGACAGATTTATTTAAGAAAAGATGAGGAAACATCCTTTTCAAATAGGGAAAACTAGGATGACCCATCCTTTGATGCCACAAAATAATGTCATTTTCTTCAGGAGATGAGACAAAACTTTTTATTCGTGAACACAGAGCACTTGCAGTAGAAACATCCAGATAATAAAGCCCATCATACTCCTTAGCAATGCCAATCCTCTTCCCCAGTGAGAGATCCTGAAAATAACAATGAGTGGAAAAGAAATGAGCCGAGCAATTTGCTTGTTTAGTCAGTTTACTAATGGAAAAAATGCTACAAGCTAGATGAGGAACATGAAGGACTTATTCAAGATGCAAAGAATCAGATAAATGAATAGTTCCTGTGCCGGCAATTGAGGATGATGAATCATTTGCAGTTTTAATTTTGTCCTTTCCTGATAAGGGTAGATAAGAGACAAACATTCTTGCATCGGATACCGTATGGTCTAAAGCACCAGTATCAACTACCCTATTTAGAAGACATAAATAAGGCATTTGAGGCAGCAGTAAATATACCTTTGTGAGCTATAGCAGCAGAGCCAACAGATTTTTGCTGAGTTTGCATTACCTTGAGCAAATCAATTAAATGAGTAATCTGTTCATTACTGATAGAGGGCATGGTCTCGGGCTGTGAAGAAAAAGACTGGTTGGTCTCCTGAGATGCTTGATTTGCTCGAGGTTTACCCTTGTAAGGCTTCCAATCAGCAGGCTTTCCATAAATATCCCAGTACTTATCACGAGTATGACCAATTTTCTTGCAATGATCACACACTGGTCTATTCTTGGATGTAGAAGATTAGTCACAACAACATTATTACTTATAAAAGCAGAGGAATCAGAGGATACAACAGGTGTTATAGGTGCAGGTGCCATTACACTATGTGATGATTCTTCCCTTTTTACCTCAGCATATACTTCACGTACATAAGGCAATAGGGAATTACTCAAAATTCTGCTACATACCTCTTTGAATTCTGGATTTAGTCCAAAAAGGAAAAGATGGACCCTTTCAACTTCAATATTCTTTTTGTGCCTCGCTGCATTTGTTGCTGAGGTCCACTTTTCTTCAGTGAGAAGGTCTAATTCTTGCCAAAGACAAACGAGTTCAAGCCAGTAATCAGTAACACTTCGTGCTCCTTAAGATAACTTCAAAATCTTCATGCGAACATCATAGACTAATGACAAGTCTTTTGAATCAGTGTAGGATTGGCGGACAGCCTCCCAGATTTCATGTGCAGTTGGCAGATACATGAAGCTCTGTTTCAGTTGTGGAATCATTGAATTTGAGCTGTGAGGAGACAATAGCATTATCAATGACCCATTGCTTCATTTTGGCCGACTGGGAATCTGATGGAGCTTTCATTTCACTAGTGAGAGTGTCCAGTTTGCCTCGGCCAGCTACAGCAAGACGCATTGCTTGGGCCCAATCCCAGTAATTCGTGGAGTTGAGCTTGTCTGTCACGATGGAACTCTCGAATCCAGAGGTCAACCTGAAGGGACCTTCGGATTGCTGGAAAGTTTTGTTCGAGGACTTATCCTTAGAAGTCTCCATCGATGTGAGGAGAAGAAATCCCTGGGTCTACCCGAAAAATTGCTCGGACAGTGACAAAAAACAGACTCGGGCTAGAGAGGAACGTCAAAGCTCTGATACCATGTAGAAGGTTTTGGTATGAAATTGTCCGATATCTTATTCCTGAACAGATGCTGTAATTATATAATACAAGGGTTACTCAATCTCAGCCATGATAGGTGGGATTTGAGTGATATATGAAATTAAAGACAGATTCTTTCTTGATCTTATTCTAGCATTTAATTCTCCAATCAATCATATAATTTCCTAATTGCTAATTACAGAATATTTACATTAATTACCACACCTTACTTGGGACCTGAGCATTTTTCCCTTTCTTCTGCCTTCTTTAATAAACAAGTATATGTTTAGTATGTAAAGTTAATTAGGACAAAAGCTTTAATTCAATTAGAGTAAGAAAAACTTGATTGAAAACTAAAACTAAAAGTGTTATGATTAGAAGACTAGAGACTTTTAAAATCTAAGGTACCGAATTGAAGCCTTCAATACAATAAAAGGGTGAAAGGTGCACTTTAAACTATAATCCAACATCTTGACAAAAATTAAAATCTAGTTCAATAAAGATTAGGAAGAAAGAGTATCATGATGCACAAGATCTAACCTCTAAGAATTGGGATGGGCTAAATGGGGTAAAGAGAGAAGCTCTCCTTTCTTTTGAGAAATTGATTGACAACCATGATGCATTATATTGCCATTGAAAGCAGCCTTGAGAAAGAACTCCTGCTGTACCCACAAGAAGATTGCAACACTATAAAAGTAAAGATGAGAAATGAGCAAGTGTCAAAGATATCATGGAGGTTAATTGCTCCCATTCCTCACACAATTAGGAAATCCATATCTTTGCTACTCAATCCCTTGAATTTATCCCTAAAACGCAGGTGGTCACAATGACAATACCTATAGTTTAAGCTATTCTTATAAATATTGATAGGCTACATTTTAAGAAGACAACTCCTTCTTTCAAATACAAGCTTCTTAATGCTGATTTTCCTACAATAAGTTTTCCTAAAAAAGAATAATTGATCCTTAATCAGGGCAACATCAACATAGGAATGAATGGGAATATTCCTACAGAAATTTCTGCTACTCATGTTCTTGATATCATGGACAAAAAAAGGGGATTTACAGAGGTATTCAAGCTGTTAAGACTCTCTATAGATATCACCAGCATTGGACCCAACTACGAAATTTGTGAAAATTGATAAGGGCATCTCATCTCACTAACTTAGATGGTGAATGTTTTCTAATCAAGTTTTAAGATGATAAGTCATTACCTTCTTGCCCAACCCTTCATATTAAGCCGTAAAAACCCATGATTCATAGGTTTTTGGTTGGGTAGGATTAACCCTATTACCAATTAGATATGATCACTAGAATATTTTTTATCTTAAGAAGTGTAGTTGGTGTGGTCATACAAGTTGATTACAATAGTGAATCAGGAGAGAGAGGTTAGGAGTCATCATCAAACTAACGAAACCAATAGTTTCTAAGATATAGGTAGACAGTGAGATCATATATGTCAAGTATCAAGGACTCCTAACTATTTGCTTCAATTGTGATCTATATGAACACATTCAAGAGTCATGTCCAGAAAAATGGCTAATAGAGCTGAACCATCACTAATGTAAGCTTCACCAAAGCATGGACACACTGTCTTACTGAATGTAAATGACATGCATGAAACTACCGATTTTGTGGCATGGATGTAGGCATAACATAGGAGGCACACATTAGATATGGGAGGAAAAAAGATGATAGTACATGGAGAAAAACTTTTTATGTTGTCCTTAGATTTAAAGTCCTTAGTAGGACAATGATTTCGGATGAAAAGAGATACGATATGTACAACCGTGTCAAACAATTTTCAATTGGTGAAGCCACTATGTCAAGACAAAAATGTGAGAAACCAAAAGTAACAAAAAAGGTGGAATTGGGTTGTAGAGAAAAAGTAGTTCCTCCTAAGACACCTAATAAGGAGTTCATTTTCAATTCTACTTATTACATAACCATGCAAGCCCCCACAACTTTGGTTACGGTTTACAATTCTGCCATCTTTGTTAATGATGAAGGCACTCACATAAGTAAGGCAACCAAGAACTTAGTTTAAATATGGACCATCCCTCCCATGAGAAGCCCAATCATTTAGAGTGGATCATGAAAATATATAATCGAAACCTCATGACCCTACTTTAATAAATTTAGATGCCAAGAAATCTCTTGGGACTTCCATACATAACCTCAGGAGTAGATAACAACAACCCAACCTGATCCCTTGGTTATTCCAATGATAGATATTTCTTAAGGAATGTAGAATGAGTTTGATAAAGATGCAATCACAATTATTGTTGAGGGAGGAGTTGATTTTAACTCTACTTCTATAGAATAAGTAACTTTATTTGTATCTAAGTCCTACTTGTTGCCTTTAAAGAAAAGGCTTTTTAATTGCTTTGGACTGCTCCTCATGTTTCGTGCCCAAAATATGTGCTATTACATAAGGACTTATGAATTCGAATGAGACATGCTCCCCGGCGATCATGACATCTTCATACAAGTGCCTTCATAGAAACCATACCAACTCCTAATTAGTGTAAAACTTATGACATTAAACGAAACCACAATGGAAACGCATATATACCTGATCTATATATTGATAACCATAGCACTGATCCATCCGTCATCAAGCACCTCAATGACCTAATCCCTAGAAAGAAGCTCACTCATATTTGACTCGCCAAATATATGCCTGTTGAATGGAATCATGGCAATAGATTCGGGAGATACGGTGGCTGCAAATGCTTGCAATCAAGCATGATTTGGCGTCTCGGTGCTTGTACATTCAATAACAGGAGTACACACTTGTACTTTCTTCTTGCCCTTCACTTTTGTTACGTATAAACCATGTAAATAGAAAGTTTGAAATTTTCTTCCAATAAAAAGAATGCTAGTTTAAATTAATTAGTAAATAATCACCTGTGATAATGGATCAGTACGTGAACTCTTTTTCTTCAATTGAGCAGCTGAACCACCGGTACCTTTGACATTAGCCACTTGTGCTTTCTTTCCCATGGATTCCGTACCTTGTAAAAACATGTAAATAAAAGAGTGTTCTTCCAACACAATGAATGCTAGAATAAATGTTATTAGTAAATAATCACCTGTGGTGTTGGCTCAATCAAAGCAACGGGCCAAGCAACGAATGCACCAACAACCTCTCCAACCCTAGCCATCTCATCAGGAGTAGGGAATGGTAATGGTGCCCCATCGTTGTAGGAGTATTCAATCAATACCCTCAGTGCATTTTCAGACAATGGTGAGTTGTGCAGGGTCATGTTGGTAGTGTTGTAGACCTTGCCAATCACAACTACTTTATTGAAAGATTGATCCGTATGCAACCTGCACTGTGACTCGCCCTAAGAAAGAGTTGACAACATTAGCTCACAATCGGTAATATAACAGTATCACTGCAAGTTTGTAAGTAGAAAAAGTATGAACTACCTGAGGAATTTAGGCCCTAGGCATCATGCATCTATCCCTGATGCTTGGACTTTCGACAGAAGGAACATTACCTTGTTGCACGAAGTTCGACTTTTGTGATGCAACATTACTTCACTGGTAAAATTCGAACATCTACTCGTACCATTGTTGCATTTCTTCGTTCCGTCATTGCATCTCAAGCATCTCCTCCCTTATAGTATGAGCTTCATCTTTCAATGCCCTAATTTCGCCTTTTGATGCCCTCTTTTAGCGGCCAAAGTAAGATGAGGGCGTGACCCCTACACCTGTGCCCCAAACACGGCCTGAATACTCAGGGCCATTGAGTGCTCTGCTCAGGAAATCACCAGGGCTAAATTTGTTGACCTCGTCAGGGGATTCTTGTGTTAACATATCCTATAACAAGAAGGAAGGATTATTAGTTATTAACTTAACAAAGTCATCAGTTAAAACAATATTACAAAGTCCAAGAGAATGACTTACACATCGTTCACGGACTCTTCTGACCTCTTCATGAACGATGGTATCGTCCTTTGTTGAGTGTCTCCTTATCTAGACCTCATGCCGTGCTGGTCTACCTTCTATGGCCTATTCCTAAATCAGTCAAGGTAAACCAGGTAAACGTATAAATTAATTATGTAAACATTTATTCATAATTTTAGAACCAAAAGCATTACTAACATACCATATCATACTCCAATTCTGGAAATGTCTTTCATCTGCCTAAATTTAGATACTCACAACTTTTAGTTGCTTAGCTATGTTTTTGACTTCTTTCCTAAAACTTCTCAATCAGATGTGATTGCACAAATGCATCCCATTGTTCTTGAGTAATTGACCGTACATATGAAGATGGGGGTGTTGAAACGATCTCCCCATTTTCATCTCTCAAATAAAGCTTGGTCAACATTGAATGGAAATTCCTATGCATTTTTGAAGCTTTCTCTAACACATACTCCCTGTGAGTATCATCGATATCAAACACGGTCTATAACAACTGAAATCATATTAAATTTGTTAGTTACAATGTTATGATGACAAAACTAAACTTAATTGTTAAAAAGTAGCTTACCTGAATCTCTAACCAAACCTCGTCATGTCTGTCCCTTACTTTTCTCCAATCCATAACAGTAATAGGCACTTTCTCCTGAACAGTGCACCCAATGAAACTTGAGAGGTCTTTCGCAGTCTTTCCGATTTCTTGGTCATTGTTGTTCCATTTGAGTTTAGTCTTTTCTCCTAGAGCTATGCGTTTGAGGGTCTACGCATAATGGTCTTGCCATGACGAACATCCTCCTCAAAATATGCTCTACCTTCAATGATATTTATCGGGGCACTCAGTTATGCTTCTTCCTCCTCGTTTAGGGGGGATCCATTATCCTGTAAAATAATTAAACAAGACATGATTTTAGTGCATATGCATATAATGATGCTAAGTGTATGTGAATTAAATAAAATAATTCATAGTGTAAAACAGAAATACTTACAAACTTAAATCAATATGAGGGCTTTCATCTCTTGTTCCTTTTTGTTATATTATCTAAAATTGTTTGCTTCCTCTTTTTTGTTAGATTTAGGATTGTGTTGACCCAAAAATCTTCTTCATGATCACGTCTTACATAAATAGGTTTATCTTCATCATCATATCCGTTTGCATCAAAGTCTTCTGACAGTAATGTCTCAAAGGAAGGATCCTCTTCCATCATATTCATATAATCATCACTACTTTTATCATCAACTTGTTCGGCATAATTTTTGTTCGACTGCATGACAATTGACCGATTCTTCTTAGAAGGATCTACAATATAAAACACTTGTGCTTCTTGAGATAGTAAAATGTAAGGATCATCTTTATATCCAACTTTAGAAAAGTCGACCGATATAAACCCAAATTCACCTAATCGTCGTCCACTATGGTTATTAACCCATTGACATCGGAACACAAGAACTCTGAACATAGTGTAATCTAACTTGCAAATGCAATCAATCACACCAAAGTATGCCATCTACGCATATATGGGATTTGTATCTCTCGCACTAGATATATGCCATGCCTCGGCAACAAGTGTAACTCCGCTATTCTTCATTGTGCTTTTTTCATCCTGGCCTTTTGTATAGAATGTGTAACCATTGATTGCATAGGCAGTGTAAGAAAATGCATGCAAACAAGGTCCTTTCGGTAGCTAGAACAATCTTTCACAAACTGATCTAGCATTAAGCTCAACATGCTGACAAATGTGTGCATTGAATTGTCTAATGAAATGTTTTTTGTGCTCCTTTGTAATCAAACTCTCATTTCTATCATCGTGTATTTCTCGAAGAAGTTTTTTGTGTTCTTCAATGAATGGTTCAATCTCAGGAGTGTTGTGAAAAATATACAAGTGAGCCAACTCCCTTTCAACATTTGAAATGCTATTAACTTGAACCCACTTATTCCTTTCCCCCTTAATGGCTCGTCGTGACGAGACTTCGGCAAACCAACAAGTTCAACATTTGATAAGTAATCGATACACAGATCACTCGCTTCTTCAATGATGTATTGTTCAGCAATACACCCTCTGATCTATATCTATTTTTAACATACCCCTTTAAAACTTTCATGAACCTCTCAATTGGGTACATTCATCTTAAATAGACTGGGCAGCACAGTTGCACCTCTTTGACCTAGTGTATAGTAAGATGAACCATGATGTCAAAGAATGAAGGGGAAATACATTTCAAGTTCGCACAGGATACAAACAATCTGTCTCTGTAAATCCTATAACTTTGTTGTCCAACCACTTTACTACAAATGATCTTGAAGAACATACATAGTCTAGTGATCGTACTCCACAGTTTCTTGGTAAAATGCTGCGTATGACAACTTGTAAGAAATTTTGCATTAGGACGTGATAATCATGATATTTTAGGTTCTCCAACTTCAACTCTTTCATGGACACAAGGTTCTTTACATTTGAGGAGTAGCCTTCTGGAACTTTGATTCCATTCAGGAACTCATAGAATGATCTTTTCTCTTTCCTCGAAAGGGTGTAAGCTGCTGGAGGTAAATAAGTGTGGTATCCTCTCTCAACAGGTGCTAACTCTTGTCTTATTCCCAACTTGAGCATATCTAACCTTTTGGAACTTTGCTTCCATTCAGGAACTCACAGAATGATCTTTTCTCTTTCCTCGAGAAGGTGTAAGTTGATAAAGGTAAATAAATGCGGTATCCTCTCTCAACAGGTGCTAACTCTTGTCTTATTCCCAACTTGAGCATATCTAACCTTGAATTGACACCATCCTTACTTTTTCCTTGCATATTTAGCAACGTGCTAATTAGGTTATCACATATGTTTTTTTCAATATGCATCACATCAAGAAAGTGCCTAACATATAAGGACTTCCAATATGGGAGTTTGAAGAATATGGACCTCTTCTTCCAACCACTTGTCAACATATTTTTAGCAAAAGGCTTGCCAAAATCATTCTCCAACACATTCACTTTTCAAAAACTGTATCCCTGTCAATATCCTCGGTGGCCTACCTTCTTCTGAGCTCTTGTTAAATGCCTTCTTCCACCTTCGCCAATGATTTTTTAATGGCAAGAACATCCGATGTCCCATGTAAACATTTTTCTTACAATGATCCAATCGCATCAAATGGGTTTCATCTTCACATATAGGGCATGCACCATATCCTTTGATGCTCTATCCGAACAAATTACCATATGCTGGGAAATCATTTATTGTGCTAAACAACATGGCTCTCAATTTAAAACTTTCCTCTTTACAGCCATAAAAAACCATCTCACCCGAATTCCACATATGCTTCAGGTCTTCAATTAAAGGATCCAAATACACGTCTATACAGTTGTCGGGCTATGTAGGCCCAGAAATAAGCATGGAAAGCATCATAAATTTGTGTTTCATGATCAAATTTGGGGGGAGGTTGTAAATCATTAGAATCACCAGCCATGTGCTGTGAGTACTACTCTGAACTCTATGCGAATTGGTTCCATCGGTTGCCAATGCAAGTCGTAGGTTTCTTGGTTCTTCACCGAACTCAGGGTACTCGTAATCAATTTTTTTCCATTGGGGGAATATCTGTGGGATGCCTAAGCTTGATGTCTTTAATCATTTCATTAGCATGCCATGTAAAAGGTTTTGCAACATCCGCATTATTGAACATGCGCTTGAATCTTGGAACGATCAGAAAGTACCACAAGACTTTAGAAGGACTCATACCTTTCTTTCCATACCGATATGTGTTGCATTTAAGACACTTCTCCAACAATGCATACTGGTTTCAGAATAAAATATAGTCGTTGAGACATGCATGTATTTTCTCATATTTCATACTGGTCGATCGGAGAATTTGCTTTGCCTCGTATGTTTTTAAAGGGAGTATGTTCGCTTCTAGAAGTATATCTCGTAGAGTAGAAAGCAGCATGGTGAAACTTGCATTACTCCAATCGTATCGTGCCTTCAGGTTATACAATTTAAGCATCGCATGCAATCTTGTGTATTTGCTGCATCCCACATACAAAGGCGTCTTTGCATCGCTCTTCGGTGTCTGAAACATTTCAGGATTATCCTCACCCACCACATTCAACATTTCTTTAAGATCATTGCTCTCATCACACATGTCTGTGTAAAGCACATTTGAAGCGCTACTAACATCAGGTACTCGGTCTCCGCATTCATCTTCATAGGTCTCACCATGCTTTATCCTTCGTGTATAAGACAGATCGATTCCGTGACAAATTAAATGGCCCAACAAGTCAAGAGGACAAAGATGCTTTCCATACAAACACGAAATACAATGGCATACAATTCTGTTAGCATTCTCTGCATGCTCAGCAACAAATTCAATGAACTCTCTTACTCTATCTATATATTCCCTTGAACATCGATCACAAGACATCCATTTCCGATCCAACATTGTAACCTACTAAAGGAAAGTGGCGGTAAGATGTATATGACTAACTTATAATGTTACCCGTATATTTTTTTAAAAAAAATGGCAGCATAACGGCTAAGATATAAACGTTCCCAGGCTCAAGGTCCTCACTTTTAATATAAAAATGGGTAGCCTACTATAAAATTAACATCTTTCCATAGCCCACAACAGAATTCACAGAGCATATATAGTTCCATAGAGCAAAAAATTCATACAAGTAAAATAAAAGACCACAAAGTTTTGTCTCATCACCCAATATAAAATTTAGGTACCTGAATGACTTCTTTTACTTTGCTTTTGACGAAGAATGTGGACCAAGCAAATACTTCTTGAGATCCCTACAACATAAATAAACAAGTCATCAATTCTTGGGCCTTTTCAAACCATAAACAACAAAAAGTTACTAATTACAACTTCTCAACAAAAATTTCTACACAAAATCCTTTATAAAATCCAACATAAAATCTTGGGCTTAAAACCATAAGCGCCGATATTGGGCCGCCGCGATAGGATGTTTTTGTAGTAATGCTATTTATTTTGTAATGTCTATAAAAAATTAAATAAACTATTATTGAACCTTAAGTGTGAAAAATAATGATTTCACACCTCAACTACTTTAAGCCCTAATATGTTCTTTCACCAATCCTCTTGCTCTCATGTTCAACCAATGCATCTTAGTCATGCTTCTAATATTCTCATCATCATTCGTTAAATACTTCACAAGTTATATCTTTTTCCCAAGCTCTCAAAGCAAAATCTTCCAATATGCATTAAATGCAAGTCAATTAAAGCTCAAGACAATCACAAGGAAATAATCAAGCCAAGAGATTGGGAGAGAACCTGATTATCCCACAAAGTTACTACAAGAAGGTTAGCTTTGGGACTAAAGCTAAGACTCGAAACAAAATCACTAGGAGGTTTGGAGTCAATTGAAAAATTCACAAATCAAGAAACAAACACTTGCATTACATAAACATTACACAATACTCGAAGATTATCAGCTACAGTGTTCTAGCAGGGCAAAAGACCAAGCATTGAGAGAAGCAACAAAAAAACTGGAAAAGCGTGAATTTTGAATACCTCAAAGGATTTGTTGGGGTTTGGATTTGTCACAGGTTGACTTCAGAAGGCGTGAGATGAAATCTGAGAAGACGAAATCCAAGAATCCACTAAGAATCCAAGGGAGTTAGAGGGAAGACGAAATCTGAGAAGAAGACGAGAGATGACGAAGAGAGAAGACGAGAGCGAAGAGAGATGATGAAGGTTCTAGAAGCAACTGAAATGAGAGACAAGAGAAATGGGGGAGGCGGTGGCTTGGGAGAGGGAAATAGGGGAAGAGAAGAGAACAGCTAGGGCAACTTGTTGGGAGGAAAGACGAAATGAGGGAGGGAGGAAAATTGGGGAAAATTGGCGCGAGTAAATTTTCCTATCTCGGTGCTTATTATTTCTAAGCGCCGGGATAGGCAAACAATTTTTTTTTTAAAAAAAATACCTATTTCGGTGCTTACTTTAACTAAGAGCCGGGGTATGTTAAATAAATATTTTAAAAAAAATAATTAAACTAACCCGACGCTTAGTAAGGTTAAGCGCTAGGATATGTGTAATTTTATTTTTTAAAAAAGCACACCTATCCTGGCGCTTAGAAAGGTTAAGCACCAGGATAGGTGTAATTAATGTATCCCTATCTCAGCGCTTAGAAAAGAAAATCGCTAGGATAGGTTAAATGAATATTTTAAAAATAATAATAACACTAACCCAGCGCTTAAAAAGGTTAAGCACCAGGGTAGGTATTATTTTATTTTTTTAACAAACTACACCTATCCCAACGCTTAAGAAATAAAAGCGTCGGGATAGGTTAAATAATTATTTAAAAAAATAATACCACTAACCCGCGCTTGAGAAGCATAAGCGCCAGTATAGGTCCGCCGCGATATGATGTTTTTGTAGTAGTGATATAATTACTCATTACTCTTTCTTAATTAGTTAATTTGATTGTTAACCTCAAATTAAAAATTTGGGATGTTGCAAATATGGTGGATGTGAAAAATGCCTCACGTAGTAGTGATTGATGTCCATTTCCTCGTATTTCTCTTAATAACTTCTTCATTGACAAAAGGAAAAGGGGAAATGATAGTAAAATATCCTTGAAATTGATAAATGACATATCAGAGCCATAAATTAAGGAAATGAGTAAACTTATATCAGGTTCCTTATGTATTAGTGCTCCAATTCCCCAATGATTCAATGACATGTGTACAATTCTTAACACCTAACTAACTATACAATTTAGCTCCGTTAAGCCAAAACTGCATTTTCTTCCTTTCATAGAACCCTCAGCTTGTGATATGCAATTGGCCGAGCGAATCCAGATTGCAGTTAGCTCAGTAGCCATTGATGGTTGGCATAGGATCCTCACAAGCCTTCTTTTAGCAAGAGAAATTGACAATATGGAAAAAAGTAGTTCAAATTCAAATGCAATCCGAACAATGGAACGAACACAGAGTTAATTGAACTTGATGAAGTAGATAGATGGAATCAGGGGCAAAAACGTCACGAGCCAAGTCGAAGTCAGAGAAAATGAACTCCCAGATGAAGAAATTCTTAGACCTGAGATCGGGAAGGTTACAGTCAAAATCAGAGAGGGTGAGGCCCACCAAATCGATAAACAAAATGATTGGTAGGGTCTGGGAGGGACGGGATTGTAGTTGGAGTAAACTACAACATCGCAGCGGCGGGCAAGGTGGAGGCGGTTGGATGCGCATTTCAAAGAAGGCGTGATTGCTGCGAGATTTCGCAGTTGCAGAGAGTTTTTTGGCTAACGCCAACTTAGTGGAAAGTAGGTAGGATATGAATTTTAGTTTTGCTGCCATGGGTGAAGCCTAAATGCATAGTGTGAAGGAGAGATTTGTAAGATTTGTCATGAGGTTGCCAGAATAAGAGGGAATTTCTATGTATGGCAAAAACAAAGCTGAGGATGGAGATATTGTTACAAATGAGATGCTAGAATATATGTAATTCATGTACATCAAATATGTTTGGGAAAATGTTTTTTTTTTGGTAATTTTTAGTAATGGCTATTAAGCTGAGGACGAATCAGTAACAATGGTGGTAAGGAATCCCTGGATCTAACACGAGGAAGAAAGAACATTTAACGGAGTTAATTTGCATAGTTAGCTAGGTATTAAGAATTGTACATGTGTCATTGAATCATTGGGGAACTGGAGAACCAATGCATAAGGAACTTGATGTAAGTTTTCTCCTTAAGGAAATCCTAAGTCAAACCTTGGATATGAATCTGCAATAATTTCGAGTATATGATTTACAACTTTAAAATGGTGATTGCCTAGTTCAATTTAATAATTCATTAATCACCTCCGTCTTTTTCCCATTAACATTTGAGAAACATATAATTCAAAATCCCCTATTAGTACAATTCACAACTTCAGAATGGAGACTGCCAACTTTATCATAGAGTAGTGAATTGTTAAATTGGACAAGGAACTTTTATGATAGTTAATTTCTATTTTGAAGTTGTGAATCATAATGGAAAATGATTTTGAACTAGAAACTTTTTCAAATGTCAATGGGAAATAAATGGGTGTGATGAGTGAATCGTTAAATTGAACTATACAGTTTTTATGATACAATTGGTATTCACTATTTTAAAGTTATCAATCGTATACTCACAATTACCTTTTGGCAATTGTCTTTTGATAAGATTTTGAAATCCTAAATTCTTCGTAGGAGTCTGAAATAGGATTTCCTTAATTCATGGCTTTGAGCCGCCTTTATCAATTTTAAGGATATTTTACTATCATTCTTTCAAAAGAGAAACTCAGGACGGACAATATGAGTACACGTAACACATCCCAGGGCCCTTAATTGAGTATATTCTGGTACAAACCAGCATGTGAAAGAATCATAACAAGCCGCCAACAGAATCTTATTCCTTTTAGAAAAGAAAAAAAAGCTTCACGTCTCTTCCATTTTTAATTTGGTTTCCTATTGGCTAAAAGAGGGCTTTCCCGAATCTTGTAATTTATATTTATAGTATAATAATTACAATTAATAATTTACTATTTCTTTTGTCAACAACTAATACTCAATAAATTACTAATGTTAGTTATTCAACTATTGGGGAACGAAACAAAACGAGGGGGAAGGAAGCTTGGGGAAAATCTGCTGGGGAAGAAGGCTGATCTTCATTTTCATCATTCTCTGTCCTCCTTCATTCTCCATATTCGTCGTCATCTCCTTCTACTCAAGGTTGGTATTCATCGCTCTTCTTTTTCTTTCCTCTTTCAGCGCTGTGTGTGTTTTTGCGGATGGCTTTATCGTAAATCTTCGTGTCGGTGATTTGAGGCTGTGCAACAGGGGAGAAAGCTGGAACAAGGTTCTGGGGACAAAAAAATTGAAGGGATTGTATAAAGGTATGTTTTTTTTCATTTATCTCTTTGGCTTTATGGTGGCAACACTTTCCTGTTTTTTTTTTTTTTTTATTATGGTATTAACAAATTGGGAACCGATGATATTCTTTCCGTTTGGTGTTTGTGTGAGTTTTTCTAATTTGATGCTTAGATAGAAATCGATTTATGGTGTGAATGTGTGAGGATTTGGCGGCTGGAACGGTAAAATGGATATTCTTTAAGCGAGCTACATTGAGGGTACACTGTGTTTGGTAAAGTGCTTGAGGGGAAAAAATTTAAGAAATTGGAATGAAATTCGTTGGTGATAACATTGATTAAATTATATAATAAGAGCTATTTACTCTTCGAGCTTGAAACTTGGTAAGTAAATTGAATTTGGGAAGCATTATAATGCGATATAGTGATGCTTGATGACATTGTGGGGCGAACAATTTGAAGATCAAGAAGTCTGGAGAACTTGCTTGAATGTTAGTGCACACCAAGTGTTCGTCACAATGTTTGAAAGGAATGAGATTTATAATAATATGTGTTTAAGCCTATTAATGATGGAGAATAATTTAGATCCTGTTTTGAATTGATTTTAACTAAATCTTGCATGAAAAATAAAATAACATTTGGAAGCTCCATAATTTGAAGGTGATGTGGAATAAAGTTTGGGTGGAAAATTCAAGAACTCAAATTATCTATTTATTCGTCACCGTGGTTTCTATTGGCTACCCAAATCTGGTCAACGTAGTATGGGCTAAAATTTAGATTTTAAGTTGTTCAATCTTCATATTGGAACTTTAAAAGGTATAAATATTGGCTCTATATAATCTTATTGATATGAAATGATGAAGAGGAATTTATGAATTTACCTTGCTCTTACTCATTTTGTACTTTGTTACGAAATTGGAAATAGGAAATTTTAGGAGTTTAACTTGTCTTGAACTATGGTGTTTGATTTTGTATGCACATAAAATATATGATGAAATGCATGTTAGATGAATTTTGAATCTACCGAGGTTTGTGGATGCAACTTTCTGAATAAAGAATGACAGTGATCACAGATGGCTGAGGCAAGAATCTAAATTTAAGTCGAGAATTGTGGAATGGGGAAAGGATATTTGGATATTGAACTGTGTAAATTTAAGAAGAGATATGAAATGCAATGGTTGATATTACATGCCTTTTCATGACTTGAGGGGGGGTTACATGTAGCTTTTTGTGTATCAACTTTTTATTAGAGCATTGTTAACAAAAGAGTTTGGCAAAAAAGACTGGTTCAAACCTATGAACTTTTGGGAACTATTGTTGAGTGTAGTATTTGACTATCTTGTCTTGTAATTTCACAAAGTATTTTTAGAAGTAATGTTCAAATTTAGATTTGTTCTTATTTTATGACTAAGATATCTTGATAGGCACACAATTATTATAGAAGTTAATAATTGATCATTATAATTGGAATTTTAATTTGATTTCTTATGTTATTCTATCTTGATATTTGTATACATATATGCCTATGATTCCTTTGGAAGGAGGATTTAAGATTGGAATGCAGTTTATGAATGTCTTGTAAGATCTACACACACAAAAATATTTATATGTGTGTGTAGTTTGCTAGAGCAAATTTTTTATGAATTGATAAATAATGGTTTTATATATGGTTGGGAAATTTTTTTTTTGGGGGGGGGGGGGGACCAAACACAGCAAGCCTGTTGTACTTGCTTCTGGCCATGCCAGATTTGTTGATTACTTTTATGGACTGTGTGTCCACGCTTGTTATTCATGGTCTCCATGCCACACTGGGTGTTCATGGTTTTATAAGCCGCATCTGTTATTTGTAACATATGCTTGCGTTTGTTATTCGTAGCCTTTGGGTTGAACTTGTTATTTAGCCTTTGGGTTGCAACTCTAAACGTAGTATTCGGGTAGTGCCAGCTATTCATGGTCTATGAACTATGCTTGATTAGTAATTTACCCGTAAGGTATCCATGGTAGGGATCTCGTGCTCTGTTCGTTTCTCTAATGGAATTGTTTTCTTAGAAACTAATTTTTTCAATATTCTTTTTATGAATATTCTCTTGTTTTAAACTTAGTTCAATCTGTTATTATTATTTAAATTTTTTTTTTTTTTTTTATGCAAACATAGTTATAAAAAGTTTGAAGATATGTTAATAATTTGATTTAGGGCAAATATGTAATTTTACCAATAAAGTGTTGCGGATGGAGTATCTAGTTCAAATATGTTTTGAAGGATGCTAAAATACCTATAAATGTTTAAAAACATATCAAACCAACCAACACCATTTATTTTCCCCTAACATCTGTTTATTTTCTGATCTATCCATTGTGTGCTTAATTTGACGAATGTTTGAGGAATTATCATCAGATTTTAATAGATGAATTAGGTAAAATTGCACATTTACCCTTTTATTTATGTATTATATATTTATTTGGTTCCCTTTATTTATTTAATTTAGATTTAGATTTTTATATAATTTTAAATTTCCGATGTATGACTTATACTGGATATATTTTATATGTACATTTTAAATATAATTATTAATAAACCAATTTATAGGCATCATTTACTTATCAGATTATTTTTGTTTCAGATATTAGAAGTACACAGCCTCGTCATCTGCATTGTAGAGTGAATCATCTCATTATGGTAAATTTGAATTCATGATAAATTTTATTTAATTCTATTTGTTATTTATTTATTCAATGGCAAGAGTTGTTTCACAAAACGGAATTTCAGCCCTTTAAATAACCTTTTCTTTAGGATGACTCATTTGTCATCCTAAAAATTAACTCATTCAAATCCCCTAATAATATTCATCATTGGTGAAGAAACTAGGCAAAAGGAGTGGATTGTGTTGTCATCCCACAATGACATAGGAAACACTATGCAATAAGAGTGGGGATTGTTTGCTAACAGATCAACATTGGTTAATTCAACACCCGTGCCATATTTGCATTATTTTGAAAATTTTTTGTGTATTTTCTCACTATTTTCTTGATTGACATATTTGTTAAATGATCAATATTACTGTGTGCTTTCGCACCAAAGAAGGTATGGGGTTAGGTGCACATGGGATAATATTACATGAGTATTTGCACCTTCATTCTTAACAATTAATAATCAAATTATAGAAATTTAGAATTTGTTTTGGTTTGATCTGATATACTTCAAATATCAAAGTAATAAATAATTGATACTACTATAAGTTTTATGATTAAGTTCTGAAGTACTTGTCATTAGCCTCTCTAAGCTCTTTGGCCTTCGCATCAAACTTTGCTGCTGCTCAGGACCTCGTCTCCTCATTCTTGTAGTCTTGTTTTCCTTCTCTTCACTCCTTAGTCTATTATTGTCGTCATCATTTGGCTTTTTCAGTCTGTGACCGTTCTCTTCAGCATTCTTGTATGTATTCTGGACTTCCAACCATAGTGGAGTAATTGATTGATGTTTTAAAATTTTGGCATTAATACCTTTTGTTAAATATGTACCTAATTCATCTATTAAAATCTGATCCTATCATCCTATGAAGTTTGTTGGCTGTAGTTGATTTCACTCCATTTCTCGAAGTGCCTATGTGAAGTTTGTGATTTGTTGGCTGTCTGTACTCTGTTTATTGATTTATTGGCTGTGGAATTTGTAATCTGTTGGCTGTTTTATTGTTTTCATGTCCTGAAGTCCTTGGGATTGATGTTTTCAGCATCATATGTATGATGATTTAATTTATTTACTAGCTGCACCAGTCTGACCGAGTGAAGCCGGTCTAGCCACTGACCTTGACCTGGTTCAATGGCAATACATGTTGTATATGTCTATGACTTCATATTACAAAACCCCATGACCTTTCATTCTCATTAGCAGGTTGACACGTCCCGAACCGCCACTACCGATCTGGTGATACCTATCTTTTCTGATATTTATCTGCTGGGATCCTATTATTAAAGGAGGAGCACGAGCCATTACATATAGAGCGAAGCAGATTTTCTGAAGAAATGACAGGTAATTCTATTATTTCTCAACTATTTTTCATCTCTAATTTGTTGTTTGGATTTGATTTCTATTTTCATTTTTATTGAGTTTGTGCATTCAATATTGCTATTAATTGGAGGGAGAAAAGCTAAAGCGATTGGTGCTTCTGTTGTCTCTCTGTCTGTCTTTTTATACTTGATATTGAACTTAAGTGCTTGCTGTACTCCATTTTTCATGTTCTGGTTTTGATTTTACCTGGACATCTTTGTTTCCTTGTAGAAATTCAAATTAATTGTTATCCTGAATTGCAGATAATGAAGAACCAATGATTATAGGAAATACGCTGGATCAATCACCAATCAATAAATATAAGCGCTGGCAATGGTGGTCTTTGGTGGCAGTTAACATATCTTTTCTCATAGTGGGACAATCTGCTGCTGTTCTTCTTGGGAGATTTTATTATGATCAAGGTGGAAATAGCAAATGGATGGCTACTTTGGTCCAAACTGCTGCTTTCCCATTTCTGTATCTTCCGTTGCTTCTAATTCCTTCTCCTCAGGAGGCTTCTACCTCTTTCAGACCTTCTATCAAAATTCTCACCTCGGTCTATGTTATTCTTGGAGTGTTAATTGCTGCTGACAATATGTTATACTCTATTGGACTCCTATACCTCGCTGCTTCAACATATTCACTGATTTGTGCATCCCAGTTAGCTTTTAATGCTGTTTTCTCTTATTTTATCAATAGTCAGAAATTCACTGCCTTGATCATCAACTCTGCGGTTGTCCTCTCTTTATCTGCTGCACTTCTTGCTATTAATGATGAAGAGTCAGACGGATCAGCTGGTGTATCCCATGGAAAATACATTCTTGGTTTCCTTTGTACCCTTGGAGCCTCAGCATTGTACTCATTGTTGCTTTCCCTCATGCAACTCTCCTTTCAGAAGGTTTTGAAAAAGGAAACATTTTCTGTTGTTTTGGAAATGCAAATCTATACTTCGCTTGTTGCCACCTGTGCTTCCATTGTGGGTCTATTTGCAAGTGGGGAGTGGAGATCTTTGCATGATGAAATGGAGGGATTTGGCAAGGGAAGAGTGGCTTATGTGATGACTTTGGTTTGGACGGCTGTAGCTTGGCAGGTTTGTTCTGTTGGAGTTGTTGGCCTGATTTTCATGGTGTCTTCTCTTTTCTCCAATGTTATCAGTACTCTCTCTTTGGCCGTGACTCCCATTGCATCTCTGATAGTGTTTCATGATAAGATGAATGGTGTGAAGATAATTGCTATGCTTATGGCTCTCTGGGGTTTTGCTACTTATATCTATCAGAAATATCTTGATGACTCTAGGCTTAGAAGAAAACAAGCTGCTATTGATAAATCACGTGGTGATGCTTGATGCTAAGGACACTGTTATTTTACTGGGGGACTTAATACACCTTTTGCCAAGTTCCCCTTTTGTCTTTGTATTCATATAAAGCAACAAAGTACAGGCCAAAAAAAAAAAAAAAAAGTAGAGCAACAAAGCATTATACTTTTTGTTTTTCATATGTCCTTTAGATTATGGGAGCTAGTATGGTAAGTCCACATTGTGGCTACCAATTTTTTGCTGATAAAAGTCCTAATGAAAGCAGAGAATTGTTAGGTTCTTGTTTGGACACTATATTATTCTTCATCTGATTTGAATAATTTATTTTTAGCTGAGGAACCCCTCCCATCATTTTTATGTCTTTTCTGCAAAGATGTGATTTCATCTGCTTAAATATATGTACACATATATATTTATTTGTATAAAGGCCTTGTATCCTAGTAGTATGACATCCTCTCGGCAAGTGAGAGGTTGCGAGTTTAAGTTCATTGGTAACCTCAGGATGTTGGTGCCTACCCTTTAACCCTTTAATTCAATTTATATATATGTGTGTGTGTGTATTTGTAAAATTAATATATTTTTGTTTTGATGATGTATTTGTAACTTGAAGGAACAATGTGTCTTTTTTTCATTTGTAGGTTTTACAGCTGTACTTTATTGCTGTTGAATAATTATAATATATAGATAGATCCTAGAGGAAGCTAAAATGTGCACAAACCATGAATAGATGGTTTCATCCCACGCCATATGTTGCTCCCTGATTTCTCTATTTATTGAACCCTTTTTTTTCCAGTGTTTCTCTTTTGTTTGGTCAAAATTTAAACTCATACTGACAAAATGAATCAAACCAGCAACTCCTTTGAAAGTTTCTCTCAACTTTGCCTCCCTGTTTTTTCGTAATCAAAGAATAATGTTTTTTCCTGTGTAACTTGGTACTTTTTCTCCACCATGCATGAACTTCCTCTATTGCCTACAATTTTTTGAAAACAACATGTTGTTTGTTGCTGTTATTCTGATACGAAGAGATTTAAACTCATTGAATGAGCTGAAGGGGTACTTAAATATGCATTCACTTTACATCTTTTATTTTTTTGCAAAAAAAGATTTAGTCGTGGTAGCAAGGAGTTTAATGCAATTATCATAGGCTATGAGAAAGGGAAAGTTAGCTGCAGTGATCCAGGCGGCAGTTAAGATGGATGAAGCTCAGGTTCCAACCAGAAGGATTTTTATACTTTTGGTGATCACTCCTCTTGCATGCATGGTTTTGGTGTTAAGTCTTCAAATCATGAAGAACCTTTGAAACTGGTTGTGTCTTTTTTAGCTTTGCTGTAATACTAGAATGCAATGTCATTCTTGGTACTTGCATATGTAAACTTTTTGTGGACAGTTCTCAATTCCAGTCGTTTTCTCTGTTTTCGGCAGGGAGTGCGACAGAAGAAATGGGAAGTTCTCTTTCCTGAATGTTGGTTAAAATATTTGATTTAAAAGTTGTTATTCATATTACAACTTGAAGCCATGTGCTTTTAGGATCCAGTCTTCTGCACCGTCCTCCAATTGTCTCAAATAAGAAATATTGCATATCATTGCTGGTTATTGTCAAGATGGATAAGAATTGATTACTGGAAGATACTTGAAGATTTAAAAGGAACAGAGTAGAGAATAGTTTTTTTTTTTTTTCATTAGCATTTTTCCAAACAGTGCATTTTGAAATATGTGTAGTGTTTGTAACACATTTTGGAGCTATTTCATTATAATCAGGTATTAAATATGGATACCTCTATTTATGAGGATTTGAACCTTAGTGCGCCACATTGTTAGGGGTAAACCCTTCCTACTAGACACAATTCCGGTTTGTAACACACTCCATAGTTTGTGATGCTATAGTGCTTCTGGCGGCTGGAGAGACCCATAACATGTTTACAGAATAAGCAATGGCCGCTGACTATAATGTGATCATTGCAATAAGGCTGCCTACGAGTAAAGTGTGTTGGAAGCTTCTTGGTGATGGAATCAAAGTGAAGGTGAAGCATGACCATGAGGGTGGTGAATGGACAGACTGAAAAGGTACCTGACTTGTCCATGCCAAGCATATTATCCAAAAATTTGTCACCATTTGGTTTGCGTAGTAGAATGGAATTGAAAAAAAAAAAAGAAAGAAAAGAAAAGAAAAAGTGATTTGTTATTTGATTATGATTTTTCTTCTTGAAGAGAGGGGAGACAGAAAGGAGGAAAAGATTAATGTAAAGTGACTCTATGTCTAATTTAAATATTTAATGGACCCGTATTTTAAGAAAATACTTTTAGAAAAATAAGTAATCAACAATATTATTTTATTATTATATCCCATTTAGATTCGACCATATGATAAATAGGAGGACCTTCTTCCTTCAAACCAACATGACACTCCAATATTGACATAATCTCGTTAAGATTTTTTTTTTTTTGGTTAGTGGCTTAAATTTCAATACTTTTTTGTTAACTTCGTTAAGGTTTAAAAATTGAAAAGACACATTATGAAATTAAGAGTCAAGTTAAAATAGTGAAGAGATATTTTTTTGTATAAAGGGCTGCATGGCAAACAAAAGACACGGAAAAATGACATAACAAGCCATGCTTTCAGTGGAGCCAAATTATTTTACAGATACAAAAGTTCAAGTTGTAGGAGAGAAATTACACATGGGTACATCGGACCCACTCAACCAACAAGCTAGACAAAGAGACAGTAGGTAGTATAACATGGAGATATGTATATTTTTAAGTCTAGCCAGAGGGGAATCAAGACAAGGAACAAGGCAATACCAAAGTTCAAAATACCAAACTGACTACTATACTATGTGGGACAATCATTCAAGGTTAGTGGGTACGACATAGAATAACTTGGAGTCAAAGTAACCATATTAAAACAATATAATTCACTTAAAAATAACATAATACAACAACATTAATCATAAGTAATACCAAAATACAACATTTGTTTAATTGTACTAATGACAAAATATAACAACATTGAGGGTAAATATCATTAAAATCTATATATATAGGTGCTGTCATGAATCACAAACAAGCTGGCAACTATTTTACTCATGGAGAGCATAATCCACCTCATCACGTCGAGGGCAAAAACACCAGTCAATGTTGCAAAGCTTACCTCCAAAAGGACCACCTTTTACAGGAAGTGAGATGGTTTTGATAACTTCATTTTTCATGGACACAACCTTGCACACTGGAGAAGTACGACCAATAAGATACATACAATTGCTATCAAATCCCCACTTGCCCGGATCACTCAACAAGTGACACTTTAAGTTTACGCCCAAAAACAAAGCACGACCCCCCAATAATCTCAGCCTAATCCAAGTTTTCAGCCACAAGTGCACCATGTAAACTTCCAGTTCCATAGTTGGTTTGACATGAACAACAAGAAGGTTTTTATCTTCAGCATTGACCAACTTTAAATTTGAGCCAGCAAAACTTGGCTTGTTCTTCATTGGCAGAAATTTTAGGGTTTGAGTATTCAACTTCACTATTCCTATATCACCCTTATCAGTGATAGCATAAAGAGTGTTGTAAGAAACAACAACATCCATGACCCTCCAAGGAGTTCCCCTCATTGAATAAATAGCCCAGCTTGAATTTCGAGATTGGTACACATGCATGTTTCCTGACCATTTACATAAGGCCACAAGTATAAACTCTTCTGAGTCTTTAGCAAAGGCTAATGTTGCCCTATCATATAAATCTATAACACAACCTTGATCAATTGAACCTGCTATTGTCATTTTCTTTCGATAAAAAGGGTTCACAAGCTTAACTGTATTCTCTGGACCTGCCATTACTATATAACCACTAGAAAATCCAACAAGGGAGAATCCTGAGAAATAAGGAAGCATTGTGCTATAGATTCTTTCTTCAGATATGCTATAGAAGAAGCAAGTTTTCTTAGCATGTGGTGACTTTTGAATAATGAATGGCCCAAGCGAGGTCATGAAATCAGGCCAAAAATCAGAATGAAAAAATAACCTCCAATCCTTGCAAACTTCCCCAAAGCTAAATAGGTCATCAATATCTAATTTCTTGGCAATGATATTGAGCATATCTGAAGGAATTTTTGGTGGGACCTCAATTTCCCTTTTTATCAATTTTCCTGCTTATCACAAGAGCATCTACAATTAGTTATTTATTTCTTCAATACAAGAAAGAAATATAGCAAACTAATTATTATATTTTCATTTTATCCGGGACAATAATAAGTTAGTTAAGAAGATAAGTAAGATTCATCTATTAAGTTATTCTCAAACAGAAGTTGGAAAATCTTTATTGAATCATGTTGGTTATGATTCCATCTGTAGGGGTTTATTTAAGAACCCACGGCATTACACTTAGATGACTTTGTAAGATTAACTAGCGTAATACTTTTATCCTTACTGGGCAAACTTATGAAGTTAGAACTTGAGATTATGACTTTTCTATTACATTCACATTATCTTGGGTTGATTGCTTTGTTTGGTTTGTTATCATTGTCCAATGTTGATGTTATCTTCAAACTATATTCAGTTTTAAGATTGTAAAATTGGGTCTTTGGTTGAAACATTTTTTTTTTCATATTTGAAACTAGAATCACAATTCTATAGGTTCTTTGACGATATTATCTAGTTAAACTTTTAATTAAACACTTTCTTAGCATGTGAGAATTAAGAGTGTTACACGGAGCAGCCCTTATAATATTGGGATTTCTAGAATTATTGTTCCTAGAGGAAAAAGCATTGAATTAGCTAAGGGGCAAGTTTAACCGAAATATTAGAAGAAATAAGAGTCTCTGCTGTGGTATCTAGATAACAAAGTAAAAAAGGCATATGTTGTGGGGGAACCATTCATGCATGTTAACAAAATGGGTGAGAATCTCAATCTTTGGAGGTCTAAATATAAGAGTAAATTAAAACCCGTAACTACTCGATCGGTAGTTCAAATGATTTACCCATAAAGCTTGATATATACATCCAACAGACCCTTTTGAAATCTTTTTGGAGTTTTAAGATTACAAGGAAAAGAGTCTTGTAGTTGTGTTTCAGAAGTGTGATGCAAAACTTTAGCTCAATTATATTGGTTTTGTATGGAATGTGAAAAATTAAGGGAAAAAAACGAGTTAGAAAGTGAGACAGATAATCACATGTTGAGGAAGGAAGGAGAACAATGACAAAAATGGAACAGATTGAGAGAATCCTTGTCAAAAACATGATTAAAATATTACGGGAAATCGGATAAGAAATTGAATTACTAATATTGATTCAAACAAATACAGGTTCATGAATTTCAATTACAGGTAAGACATTTGAGTTTCAAGTGAAATCCTCAAGTTCTAACTGAGATTCTTGTTTATAGCTGTCATTAAATTGATCCTTTCGGACTTAAATGAGTTTCAATTACAGGACCAAACTTTCCTTTAGATTGATCTTCAACGGCTTAGATTTCAATCTCCATTGATTAATATTTGGAACAAAGTGGTCAAAAATATTTGTTTAAGGTTAGAGAGTAATATTGGAAGAAGTTGACTACAAAATTCTCACTAGTAATCAAACAATATGTGTCTAAGAATGGTCCCATCTCATCCAAAACGGTCATGGCATCTTTGAGGAGCTTCTCTTGGTCATTATCATAAGGTGTTTAATAATTTTAAATAGGATTGAATATTTTTCTTCCATATTTGCCCATATTTAGTAATAGCAGTGCAATGATGTAAAAGTTAATATGATGTCGTAGTAGTTAATAAGAATAATATTTTAACAAAAAAAAAAAGAGAGTAATTTTAAAAATCATTGATTTTTTATAACTTTATTTCTTTTATTTGTACATGTGGGAATTAATTAAAATAGAGAGTGTCACTTAACGCAAAGCTACTTTTTATCTTGGGTAAGCTTAAGCAAGTAATGAATTCTTTCAAAATTCTAGTATATTTCGAATTGGGCTATTAAATTAATTGATATATTGCTTCGAGGTAAGAGAAAAAAAAATCATGTGCTAATATAAGCCATTATGAATTCATGGTTATACATAGCCCTTGGGCTAACCAATGCCAATTCTATCCTTTTTTTTTTCTATAAGATAAATATATATATATATATATATATATATTCCACTGATCTTATTTATAAGACATTTCTAACATGTTTAATAAAAACTAAGGAAAACCTTAAATTTTATTAATTCTACCTTAAAATTTGAAAAATTTTCACTTTACCCCTATTTAATATCAACTTCACTACATGAAAATAAAGTCAATAAATAATAAATAAAGGGTAAAGTTGTACATTCAAACACAAAATTAAACGACATGCCCTATAAATAGAACCAACTATAACCCTCTTTTTATCCTATAAATAAGACCAGAGGAAGAGTATAACCATTGGGATGCACATACTAAATATCTTTGATGAAATTTTAAAGTTATCATCCTCAATTCTAATTTGTTGATCTCCAAAGATCTAAATATATTATAAATCTTAGAGGTAAGAAAGTGGGTGGGCCCTTGATGGGCTCAAGCCTGAAAGGGAAACGCCTCTAAATTTAAAGTCCATCACTTGAACTCGTTGGCTCAGGCCAGACTTGAGTGGAATAGGCCTTTTTAATGTTTTATTACTTTTCTATTATTTTCAAATGGAAAAAAACAAGATCTCGTAAAATCCCTAATTAATAACAAAAATTATTGCGAAACGAACATGTAAAACCATGTCCATATAACCAAAACTAAATCAGTTGTACTGAGACTTAAGAGAAAAATTATACCTAATGGCATGAATATCTTAATATTTTTTAATTATGATTGATTATTTAATTTATAAAGGATTAAAATCATGCTAAGAAAATACTATCCAAAGAAAAAAATTGAACAAATATGTTTATCGAAATAAACAAAATATTTGGTGAAAGTCGTAGATAGGTACTCCACATAGGTAGGCTATACTTTGTCTTGATTATGTTTGTATTGATATGAGTCATTGAATGATATCCATTTTTTATTAAAAAAAAGAAAGAAAGAAAGAAATAATCAAAATATAGCAGGAATGAAAGAAACAATATTATGCGGGCATAAATGGACAGGCTCTTGATGGGCTCAAGCATAAAAAGGGTGGACCTAAAAGTCTTTGTGGTCTTAATAATGTCTTTTGTTCCCCGGAAATTTAGCCTTTGACAAACTTGGGTTTAAGCGTGGTGGCTGATGGCCTTTAAATGTTTCCCTAGCTCTATAGGTTTGTAAGCTTAATAGGTTATTACAACAACTCGTTGACAATTTATAAAAAACCACGATAATATTAAAATGATAAAGTGTTTAGAATAAGCAAGGTTATACACCTGGAATAAGGTATGAAATAGTTGTGGAAGTGAGTCAAGGGTCAAACAGGGTCAGATTGGAGCCAACTCAGAAGTCAAATTGGTGATGCATGAATTTTCTTAAAACAATATTTTTAATTCTCATCATATCATTCGAATGCTAAATAATCATATACTTGTACAAATTTTTTTATATATTTATAGCATGTATTTTCATTCATTTATTTTAAAAAAATCCAACCTAAAAAATTTTTGTTGGGAGGTTTACCATTAGATCGCATTGAAAAGAATTAATTACAAAGAAATTTCTTGAAATCATCAAATCAAGTGAAATCTCTAGGGACCCATATGATATTAAATCGTTTTGTCACGATAGTTTCCAATGTAACTCACTAAGTTGTTATTTTCAAGGATCTAATTGTTATTGACAATTCAAAAGATAGATTGACAGCTACTAATACAATTCGATTTAATATCACATATGTCCTTTGAGACTTGTAATATAATGATTTCAATGGACCTAGTTGTGGTTAATTTTCTTCCATGTGAGCTAGTTGCAATTATCCCATTTTTGTTAAGGAAGTATAAGCCCAAGCCCATTAACACCCCTCAAATTAACCCTAATGAGCACTTCTTATTCCCTTCCTTACTTTCCATGTTGCAGCCGTCACTTCACACCCCACAAAAATCATCGCCTTTAAAGTTTTACCAAAATCACCGACGAGGAGTGATCTTGATAGATCTCGTCAACTTCCTCTTTCTTTTTTAACAATTACTCCTCAGACTCTTGTTCATCTTACCCCTCCCTCCCTCCCTCCCTCTCTATATAGGAAAATGTACTGAAAGTAGATATAGTAGTGGAAAATAACTATGGTGCTTCTTAGATGCCAACAAGAGTTATATACCTCACTGAAAATATATAGTCACGAACATGAATAGAGGTAAGGGAGTTGAAGACAAAAATGAAAAATAATATTAAAAACAATCAAAGAAAACTATGAAAGTTAACAAAGCCTTACTCGATGAAGAGGATTGTAGTCGATATCGAGAATTTTTAGAGTTGTTGACATTATGCTGATCACTATCAGCGTTCTCCATTTTTTCTTTCTTTTCTCTCACCTATTCTATTTCTCCTCCAAAAAACCATGGGCTCACCACACTTTAAATAAGTCACATTTGATATTGTCATAAATGCAAATACACACAAAATCTGATTCACCTTTGTAACTATCGGTCCACATATTTCAAAATTTAATCTTGCATAAAAAGGGCATGTCATTAAGTCCAAAGTAGGTACATGGAATCTCAATCGAATTGGTCGGGACTTATTATGCCTTAATATTGCAAGTCTTAAAATTTAGATATTGTCAACCAAAAATCACATAGCCACGTTCATATCAACAAAATTTTATTACCTTGAATGCTATTGGTAAAAGATGGCAATCTAATGTTTCTTTGATAACAATAAATTTTCCACTACTTTAAAAGGAAAACTAGTCTATGTATAATATAAAATTTCTAGCTATGATACCACTTGTGTTTAAAATGTATGAGAGGTGCATAAATCACTGATAGTGCAAGGTAGTACCACAAACTTTGTGCAAAACAAAGGACCACAACATTTATGGAACCTTAACTTGGTTGACATATTAATGTTCATATTATATCTAATATTGATAACTACAAATATAGATCATTTTCAGAGTTCTCTTTTTTTTTTTCCGCTCACCTTATGAACCATGGGCTCATTACACTTTGAATAGGTCATATTTGAAATCTATAGCTAGGAAAAAAGGCAGGCACTTTTAGGCCCAAGTTCAAAAAATTTAATATTTTCTATAGCCCCAACCCTTGAGCACTCAGGCTCACCCGTGCTCAGCCTGCAGACTTTTAAGCTCTTCAATTAAACAATTTTTTATCTCCTTCTTTTGAAAAAAATAAATTTAAATAATGAAAACTTTTAATTCAAGGCATAAATATTATCAAATTTTAAGTTACAAACACCATATAAAGCACTAGGCACAATTAAATAATAATTACAATAATATCTTATCAAATATATACATAGTTTATAAATATTAACACATAGAACATGAGTTAAATCAATATCTAAATTTTTAAATGAATACACTATTGTTTAAAACCAAATGAATGAAATTATTTTATTAAATTGAATCTCAGCAAAAGCTAAAAGCAATTAAGGAATAGCAACAATAGTAACCATTGGTGCAAAAAAAAAAGATCAATAATATTAGCATTATATGAACAATTTTAAATAAAAATTTAAAAATAAAAAAATAAAAGGGCCTAATCGACATGGGAGACCCATTTTCCTTGCTCTATTGAATGCCAAACTAGATGTTGAATATAGGGCTAAACGACGTGAGAGTTAGATAGCCCATAGGTTAGCCTATGACACTCTCATTTATTTTTGAACTGGTACAAACTAGCCATTACTCATTACCAAACCCGTTTAAGCCTGTGATAAGCAGGATGTCCAAATTTGTATGACTTAGGATAGGTGATTTTGTAACATCCCAACGCCTCGCTCTTGAAAGTGTCCACTTTAAGGCCTCCTGACCCTTTACGGTTTTAAAACGAGTTAAGAGGGGGGTATCCAGACTCTTATATGGCGTCCTTCGTTCCCCTCCCCAGCCAATGTGGGACTTCATAGTCCATCCCCCTTAGAGTCCAACGTCCTCGCTGGCACATCAACTAAAGCCTGACTCTAATACCATCTGTAACATCCCAGCGTCTTGCTCTTAAAATTGTCCGCTTTGGGCCACCTAACCCCTCACAATTTTAAAACGCATCTTTTGTTCCCCTCCTCAACCGATTTGAGACATTACAACATTACAATCCACCCCTTTGTGCCCAGCATCCTCACTGGTACATCGACGCGAACTTGGCTCTGATACCATCATTAACATCCTAGTGCCTTGCTCTCGAAATCGTTTTGTTTGGGGCCTCCTCACCCCTCATTAGGGGTGAACAAACGGTTTTTCAGTTCGGTTTTGAACTGAAACCGAAAAACCGTTGAATGGATAAAAGAAAAACTGAAACTAAACCCGAAAAACCAAAAACTGCAACTAAAAAACAAATTTTTTTTTGGTTTGGTTTTACGATTTTTGGGTTTTTTTAGGCCTTTTTGTTGCAGATTTGGCCCATACGAAAATTCAATAAAAAATGAAAAAAAATAGATTTTATGAAATTGAAAAATGATGAGTGATGAGATCGAGGGTCAATCTCTAACACACTGACAAAACAAAATCTTCAAACTTGAAGTAAGAGTTCTAGCTTTGACTTAATCAGTTCAGAACCCCAAAATTCACCAAATTTCACATCAAACCATTCAACTCAACTCAACCAAAACCAGAAAAATTAAAGGGAAAAGATAGAAGAATCTTACCCAGATATTTAAACTGAATCGGAAGCAGGACCACCCTCCAACAACGCCTCCATTGCGCTGGCGGGAAGCCCAAGATTTTCGGCGATGAAGCTCTGAAGTCTGTAAGCAAACCATCCCCTCTCATGCTTTGATTCCAGGCAGACGGAAGGAAGAGGTAAGAATGAAGGAAGAAGAAGAAGGGCCTGGGGTGAACGGGCCAAAAATGCCGAGAAACTAGTCTAGCGTCGACGACGATGCTTGCCCACTGCTACCTCTCTCACTCATTACATAGTGAAATCGACGAGGAGGAAGGATGATGGTGATGAATGGGTTACAGAAGGGGAGAAGAACGAGAGAATGAGTGATGAGATTATGGCTGTATAGTTAGGGTTTGTATTTTGGGGTTTTAGGCTAATTGTTTTTGGACTGAAGGGATTTGGGCTACGACTTGGTCATTTGGATTTTTTGTGCTATTTTAAATAAATATTATTGGCATTGGGTCTGGGCTTTTTTTAAATGGCATAATTTTTTGGTTTTCGGTTTCAAACCGAAATTTTTTAATAAAAACCAAACCATAAACTAAAAATGGAAAGCGACAACGAAAACCGAAAAGCCAAAATCGAAATACCGAAAACCATTTGGTTCTATTTGGTTTTGAGTTCCGATTCGGTTTTTCTCACCCCTACCCCTCATGGTTTTGAAACACGTTAAGAGGGGGAGGTATCCAAAGTCTTTTGTTCCCCTCCCCAGGCAATGTGGGACTTTACAATAATAGTATATTTGCTCCTATGAGCATCATCAAGCATGAGTTTCTTTAATTCTCCATCATTAGGGAGACAAACTCTTCCTTTATACCTCAGTATTCCATCTTCACCAATTTCAAATTTGGACTCTATTTCTTCTTCAACATCCTCCCTAATTCCCAATAGATACTCATTTTCAAGCTAAGCAAATTTAATTTCCTTCCAAGTTGTACTTTTAATGGTTAGGGCTTCCATAGTAGCGGTCTAACCTAACATTACGTCGATAGGCACACTCTGCACATCCTCTAATAGTTTATGTTCCATGACCATAAATTAGGCTTCATGGATCGATTTTCTGCTTAAGACATTTGCTAAAGGATGCACCTGAATTCCTCCACTCATCCTAGATAGGGAGAGCCTTGTTGTATATGTCATTATTTCATTTTGAGTGGATTTCTTTTTATTTATTATGAGTCAAATTTTGGGGGCAAAATTCCTAAAATGATGGGAGAATTGTAACATCCCAATTTTATTATTAAGATTTAAATACATTAGAACAATATCTATTTATAGTTTGAGATTTAAAGTGAATTAATAAGTATTTGAAGTATGAAAGTATATAATTGAGAAAAGAGAAAAAATATATTTGGAAATTTGTAGAGAAAGCATTAATTAATGTAATTTGAACCCAATTATATTTGATGCATCAAATTATTTGCTATGAAAAAGAACAAAAATTGAAGGGTGTAAATATTGAGTCAAATGAAGTTACTCTAGGGCAATTGAAATTTAGCATGGATTTGTTAAAGTAGGGACAATTTAGTCCTAATAGAATTAAAATTATTTTTTAGAGAAAATTATAGAATTTTGGGGGACTAAATAATAGTATGTAAAGTGAAAATAATAATAATTATAATGAAAAAGTTAAAAGAAAAAAAAAAGAATGAAAGCAAAAGAAAAAAAGAAAAAAAAAAGAAAACAAAAAATATAATATATATAATATAAAATAACTTTAATGGTGAGGAGCATGTGGCTGCCTCACCATTAAAGGAAGGGTTAAGGTGCATTTTGGTCAATTATTTGTTATAAAAAGAGCGCCTGACGCAATTATTTTTAAAATGGTCCATATAAGCCAACCATATTTTAAAATGGGGCAAATTGGCCAACATAGTATAAAATTATGTTGTGCTAGACGCCCCTTTTTGTAATAAAATATTGGCCAAGTTGCCCCATTTTAAAAGATGGTTGGGTTATATGGACCAATTTAAAAGATAGTTGGCTTATAAGGACTATTATAAAAATAATTGTGTCAGACGCACTTTTTGTAACAAATCATTGGCCAAAATGCACCTTAACCCTTAAAGGAATTGGGTGGCAGGTATTTGACTACCCATCCACCGAAATAAGAAAAAGAAAGAGCTTCCATGATCCATTTCTTAGTGCGACGGTGGTAGGAGATGTGAGAGGAAAAGAGGGTGATTGAGAGTGAGAGCGGAAGGCAGGGGGAGAGATTAATGGAAGGAGGGCTACAAATATAAATAAACTAAGTAAATATGAAACAAAAACATGTTATCTAACTATTAAGTAATTAATTGAAGAAAATAAATTAAAGAACAAAACCATAATAAATTAAAAAATCAGAAAAAAAATTGAACAACTAATTAGCATGATAAATAATAAATAATACTCCCTCCGGTCCTAAATATAAGACCACTTTGACTTTTTTTTGTGAAAGTTAAGGAAGCAAATTAGACCACTAAATTATATCATATGTCATATAAAATTAGATTATAGGTTAGTTTATAAGTAGAATAAATTAGTTTTAAGAAAAAAAGATTGTTTTTGGGACTTGAACTACTTTATTTTTGAACTGGAAAAAAAAGTCAAAAAAGTCAAAGTGGTCTTATAATTAGGACCGGAGGGAGTAAGTTAAAAGTCATTGTTCAAAATGGAACATTAATAATAAGATTGAAGAATAAACCAATTGTTAATTACAACATAAATAAATAATTAGCTAAAAAAGAACATAAAAATTTCAAAAAAAATATTTTAATAATACATATAAATAGCTCATTTAATAGTATAACTATAAATAATACACATGAAACCAAAGAATGAAAAACCAAATTTTCATAGAATATAATACAAATGTAAATAAACTAACTAAATATGAAACAAAAATATATTATCTAACTACAAAGAAATAAATTGAAGAAAATAAATTAAAGAACATACCAATCATAAATTATAAAATCAGAAAATTGAACAACTAATTAAACCCATGAATAATAAAGACTAAATAATAAATTAAAAATAGTTTTTAACAATGAAACATTAACAATAAGATTGAAGAATAAACCAATCATTAATCACAACATAAAGAAATAATTAGCTAAATTAGAACATAAAAATTTAAAAAATATTTTCATAATACATATAAATACCTCATTTAATAGCATAACTATAAATAATACGCAGGAAACAAAAGAATGAAAAACCTAATTTACAAAGCATATAATACAAATATAAAAAAATTTATCTAAATATGAAACAAAAACATGCTATCTAACTCCTAAGAAAAAAATTGAAGAAAATAAATTAAAGAACAAACCAATCATAAATTATAAAATCAGAAAAAAATTGAACAACTAATTAACATGATAAATTATAAATAATAAATTGAAAAAAGTTTTTCACAATGAAACATTAATAATAAGCCTGAAGAATAAACCAATCATTAATCATAATGAAAATAACAAATGCTATACATCTCCAAAAAACATGATCTAGAACTCTGGAAATCTTAGGATGTCTATTTTTCAATGGAAAAGAATTGAATCACAAATATTATCATTTGCCCCTTGAAAATGACAAAGTCTTAAGATTGCCCAAAACTTTAGTTCAAAGAGAGGGTTTCAACTTCAAAATCGCATAACTAACTCTGCATGTCTTCAAAAGTTACAAACTTGAACTCTTTAAAAAGCTTAGAATATGAGCATTCTAATACAAAAAGAATTATTCAAAAGTAATACCATTTACTTCCCCAAAACACTTTATTCTCAACAATGCTCTAGGAAATCCCAAACATCCAATCATGAGCTTCAAGGCATCTAGATCTTTTTAACCTCAAATTTTACCTCAATTAGAAACCAATCAAGATTATACATTAGTCACATAACCCTACAATTTAGCCATTGAGATCATCTAAATCCTCAAAATTCATTTAGGTTCAATTAATTAATTACCTAAAACTTGGGATGTTACAATCTTATTGAGAAAAAGTCTCTTCTACTGTAAAGGTATTTAGGAACTTGTCTTAATCCTAATTTACACTAGTGGAACCCAACTAAGTTGGAGAACTAAATGTAGGTCTAAGTATGGCTGAACCAGAATAAATCTTGTCTTGAGTTCTTCACCTTATCACTTTCACAAACCTAAAAAAAGTGTGTGTGAGTGAAATTTTTTTTTTGAAATGCTCGATTCACTCTCTCTTGTGTATTTTCTACCATTTTCATAAGTTCTTTTAGGGTCAAAATTATGAAAAATATTGAATTTATAAGATTTAAATATCCTATCCCACTCAATCATCATGTGGAATCTATAAATGGCCCCAAAAATATGAAATTCATCCATTTGGATCAATTAACTACATAAACATGATTTGAGCACATTTAGTTTATTTAGGGTCAAAAGTATGAAAAATATTGAATTTATAAGATTGAAGCATCCTTTCCAACTCAATCTTTCATGTGAAATCTAGAAATGACCCCCAAAATTTCATATACATGCTTTTGAATCAACTAACGCCATAAAGGCGGTTTGAGCCCTTTTAGTTTTTTTAGGGGTGATAGTATGAAAAATATTGAATTCTAAGATTGAAATATCCTATCCCACTCAATCTTTACCAATAAAAATGTCATATGCATCCTTTTGGATCAATTAACACCTTAAACACTGATTTAACCTTTCCTTAATGCCTTGAGGGTTAAATGCAAAATTATTTATAAAAACAAGGATTGCAATCTAGTGGTGCAACATCGGATCATCTCACAAGGAGCCTAATGACTAACCTAGGAAACTAAATGCCATGTAAATGAGGTAAAAGATGGGGGTTTTGTTGGGTTTTAGTATGAAACATGCAAAATGAGCCTAATTACAATATTTTTGATCTTTTCCTTAATGAGGTGGAATGGTTGGATGGGTGGAGTAAAGTTAATACAATGAAATGGATCTCTTGAGTCTAGGTGAGGTGGCAAACATTGGTTTAAATCATTTGGGAGTTCAATTCATCAAGTCTAATGAAGCAACCACTTTCATAGCCATTACTTAATGTTAATATCAAGGTCCACTTGATGTGTGAAATACTTTGAGCCAAAACACTTGTGGCTCTCATAAAAGTGCAACCACAAAAATTATGAATGGAAGCAATGAATTAAACCCACTAGCAACCACTAAAATGAGATTAAGTTCATGCAACTACAATGTAGATATGAAATCATAACTCAAGTGTTCAAGGCCCAAAATAAACACAAAATAGTTCATATATGATGTGATTAGCTAACTTAGATTGGATTAATGTTTCTGTCCTTTACCAAGCTCAATCTAATGGAAGGATGTCCCACAAAAGAAAGCTCATACAACTATGCACATATCCTAACTAAATCAAATTGATAAAATCATCTACACAAGGTCAAACAATTCAATACCAAGAGGAATTAATCAAACATACATATATAATTAATAAAGTACTTAATATATAATCCTAATCCAATTTAGCAAAGTCAAACATCAACCATACATATCTAGAATCTCAATCCAATACATAAATCCAAACATCTCCAAGAGAGGTTTAAATAAACATAAAAGAAACCCTAGATACATATGTAGAATGTAACATCCTGAAAAATTAATTTGAGATTTAGTGATTTTTATTAAGATTTTAATAATGAATTTGGGAAATTATAGTTATTTTATGCGAAATTGAGGTTTGTTGAGGATTTCTAGGGGCTCAGTATTTTTCTTTATTTTAAATAAAGATAATTAATTATTTAATTTGAATTAAAGGATGTAATTTGATTTTGAGATTTAATTCGAATTTGAGGATTTTACGGAGATTAGTTGTAGAGATTTGTGGTGAAATGAGATATTTCTATGTGAGTTAAGATTTATTGATAGGATTAATTTTACAAAATAATTAGGTTGAAAATATCAAAAAATTATGTTGATAATTTAAATGGGTAATCTGAAAATAGAAAAATGATATCTTGTTATTATAAATATATATATATATATATTTGGATAGAAAGTCACTGAATTAATGTTAAAAGTTTAATTTGAAAAGATATATATATATAGCCAAGATGACTTCTGCCTATTTGGTTTGTGCACTGTGTAGCTATCCAAATAGTCGGATGTTCAAATTAGCAGGAAAAGAGATATATATATATATATTTATATAGGTATATAATAGTAAATAATAAATAGGAAAGAAAATAATAATAATAATAATAAATCAAATAATATAATATTAATGGGGCCCGCGCACTTTGGATATATTATATATAATGTACACCCCTCATCCCTTAGTCTTATGATGTGCGGTGCAGCATTGCTTCGTCTTTTTGGTTCTGGTTCGCGCAGTGTCGTGGCTATTGGACTAATTTAGAGTCTGATTGTGCTGAGATGGCACGGGGGAAGCTGCACTGTTGTGAGATCGGTGCAGGCTACCAGGTAACTACTTCTGTTTGTTTGCGTGTGTGTGTGGGTTAGTGAGTATTTGAAACTTATAATTTTGTGATTGGTTATAGTCTCGATGAACATGAATTTTGAAAGCTTATTTTATAATATGAACTGTTTAGTGGAGTATATATTTTGAACTAGCATGAAGATGCGTATTGTCATATTTGGAACGATATTATACATTAAAGGTTATTGCATTATTAGATTTTAAAGAATTATTGGATGGGCCTTGTGCCTTATATTTGTTGGTGCTGCATACAGTTGTGATGTGATTGTGGTGATTGTGTAGGTAATACCGGTTAATTAAATAAAATGCCATCGCGCGATGAGGTTCCTTGTTGGCCCACAAGGACTAATAGAAAATAAAGACGATAATGGGGAGAACGCCCCCGGTCTTAGGCGAGGGTTGTGAGTCCCTACTGGACCGTAATATGATATCGGTGGTTTTTGTGATACACTGTGATTTATGATTTTGGTATTATTCTATGTGAATGACATTTGAGAAACTGTTGCATACTGATTGATGATTTGAGAAGGCTTGGAAAGAGATGTTGGATATTATTATGCATTTATCTGGTACTTGTCATACGTTTCAAAGTGATATATATATATTAGCACTCCACTGAACACCTAGCTATCACACACCGCACGTAGGCGAGTAGTAAGTGGTTACCTTGGGTCTACCCCACTTTTTTTCACTTTCGCAGGTCCGAGTCACAAAGTAGCCGGTCAAGGGAAGGATCCGAGAGCTTCTCACTGATATAGTGAGTTCCTCTCGGCCGTTAGGACAGGGGTTATTGCCACACTTAGGCTCATACATTTTTTTATGCTTCCGCTTTGATTTAGCATTATTGTCTCTTAGATTTGATTTGCAATTTCCTTTTATATCATTGTATAGGTGCACTTATCTGAATTGGTCCTATTGCGTTGTAATTAGGTTGTTTTAAATATCCATGTTAGGAAAATCCTTATCTAACATGGATTAACTGTTTTATAAGTATTTGCGATTTTAAATATCCATGTTAGCTTCATAATTTTAGAAAGTTCTTTTTCTAACATGGATATATTTGATTTATAAGTGTTGTTTTATTATCCATGTTAGCTTATTCCAATTAGTTAAATTATTTTCAAACATGAGTTACTTTTATAATGTTAAATTCTTTTCTAACTATGATAGGCTCATTTTATTATTTTGGAAGTTCCTTTTCTATCATAGTTAGACTGTGGAAATTGTTTTATTAAGAATATTTATGGAAATTCTTTTCTACCTATGATAGGCGCATTTTATTATTTTGGAAGTTCCTTTTCTATCATAGTTAGATCGTGAAAATTGTTTTATTAAAAATATTTATGAAAATTCTTTTCTAACTATGTTAGTCATTTAAAATAAGACAAATCCTTTTTTCTAACATAGTTAGCTGCTAAAATGGTTTTGAGGTCGGTTAAATCCTTTTCTAACTATGATAAGGTGTGTTTATATTTGGAAGCTTCTTTTCCTATCATAGTTAGTTTGTGCATTTTGATTTATATGGAAACATCATGAAAAATCTTTTCTAACTATGTTAGCCATTTCACTAAGTTGGTCCATTTTTTCTAACATAGTTAGTGTTTGAAATTTAGTTGGAGTTGATTAGTATGGTTAAAAGTATATTAAGGGGGCATTTGTTACATAGAACAAAGAAAAACTCCCCTAATGAAGCACCCATGCTTGAGCCACCATCAACCCATCCTCAAGAGATGAAGAACTCCCCAATCAAACATGGAAATTCTAAGAGAATCTCCAAGAAGAAGCCTCATCCGAAAATCCATGGAGAAAGAAGGTGGAAGAAGCTGGAAGATTAAGAAGATGGAGATGGAAGAAGGATTAAAGAGATGAGAGGATTTTAGGGTTTCAGAGTGAATGGAGTTGGAAAAGATGAGTGAAACGAAGGGCTAGGTCAATTATAATGAAAGGGAGTCGGATCATGAGGTTCTTGAGTCGGATTCTACCAATTGGACCCTAAAAACCCGAAAAAACCAGCAAAATCATGGACTAGAATTGCGTGCCCGCCTCAGAGGACTAACATATTGGCACTGACATGTTCGCCGTAGCGGACAAGACAGTGAGGCCCTCACTGTTTTGTTGCCTCTGATCTTTTGCTGCTTGAGTGCTCTTGCAATTTAGGCCCATTCTTCATGTGATCTATAAGATAAAACAAAGGCGAGGTAGAAGCAATTGTCCTAGAGAGATTCTAATCAAAATAAATCACTAATTATGCCCATTTTACCACTCATTATTACAAATCCCAACCAAGTGTCTAAGAATTAGAAATTTCTCTAATTTGGTGCAAAACTCCCTAGAACATGCAATAACCCAATGATTTTAACTATGAAAAGTGTATAAAAATATGGTGCAATCAAACGCGATTTGATCCCGTTAAGTTTTTATAGGGTCAACATGATGAAAAATATTGAATTTCTAAGATTTAAATCTCCTATCCCACTCAGTCTATCATGGGGAACCTAATACAAAAAATTCCTTTAACATTGCCAATTAACATTCATTCATTATAGCTCTGACGTTGAAAAAAGCCGGTAGCATTTTTGTAAATAAGTGAGAGAAACGACATCTCTTGTAACTTATGAGAGACTTCATTTCTTAAGGGAGCCAGAAACGATGTCTTTTAAAGTTAATGATAGACATCATCTCTACAAACGGTGTCACTGTTTAGTTACAAGAGATGTCATATCTCTCTCACCTCTGATACGACGTCTCTCGTAACATAATAGAAAAGGTTGTTTCTCCTACAAAAACTCACAAAGAGATTTAGTTTCTCTATTTTTGCTAAACCACTTAAACATTTCTCCTTAAAGTCCTCTCTTCTCTTCGAAATCGTCTCACCCATTGGATCCTATTTAGCTGTTCTTGGAGTCCAATCGAAGAGAGTACATTTTATGACCATAAATCCACTTTCCATCAAGCATCATTCAAAACTGACTTTATGTGTCGTGTCCGTCGTTCAAAAACCCAAGTCACATTCTTTGTTCATCATCTTGAAATCTTCAAGTAAAGCCCGCTTGTTGTTGGTTTTAATTTTTTGGTAAGTTTTCCATTAATTTAAACCCTAAAACTGACTCTATTTGCTTCATTTTGTTGGTTTTAAATTTTTTGTTCCATGCTTGCTTCTTGCTTGTCACCACTGATGTTCAAAGAAGGATCGGAGGAGAATTGTGTGCGCATTGAAGTGAAACCCCTAATCATCCTACTATTTTCATCTTAGAAATCCAGTAAGTTCTCTTCTTATTTCTCTCTTCTTTTTTGCCCCATAGTTTTGGTTTCTTCTCTCTATCTATTTTGCAGTCATTTGATGACCTTGTCGTAATTTAGCTAAAATTGGCCATCATTTAAAGAGAATTCTTGGATATTAATTAATCATTAAGATTTTGTTCCCAAATAAATAATCATTGAGATAATCATGTTGTTAATTAATTGGTTTGTTGTGTACTAAATTGTGTTTTAGGGGGAGGACTTTCTTTTATATGGATTAATTCCAACTGAAATGAGAAACAATTAATAGGATTGATTTTTTTCTTTCTTCCCAACATTCTTCCCTTTCATTTAAATATTTTTATCATTTCACTTACAAAAACTAAATCATAAATATTGGAGAAATTAACAAAGTTAGTTATCTATAACAAAAATATTAATTAACCTATAATATCTCCATTAACTAATACTGTAATTGATATAAGCCCTTTTAGATTTTAGACTTTCCTCAAAAAGTTGGAGAGTTCAAGAGAAACGATGCCAAATTTAATGTCTAGCAAATTATTATATATTCATGAAATGTAGTCATTTTTATCTCCATCTTATAAATATGATATACATTTTTAAAGCGCATAAGAGGTATGTTTAGAGCACACAATTATTTTGTCTTGATATTAAGAAAAACAAATACATTAAATTAGCTCGCAGTTCACGCCTAACATACAAAATAGTAGAATTTAACATATATTATTGGGTGAAGTTGCAAAAATGCCCATGTAGTTTGGTCTAAGGTGCATGGAACATCATAAAGAATTTTTTTTTTGCCCAAAAGTGCCCACGTAGTTACCAAAATAGGTCAAAAATACCCATGCTGTCAATATACACTAATGGCATTAAGTTTTTAAAGTTAGGAAAAATAAAAAGTGTAGAAGTACCCATGAAGTTTGGTCTGAAATGCACCCAACATTGTGAACTATTTTTTTGGCCTAAAAGTGCCGACTTAGTTACCAAAATGCTTCCCTTAGTAACCATGCTGTTACTTTACACATGTTAGACAAGAAAATATATAAGAGGGGGGTGAATTTGGCATTTCAATAAAATATTTTTCAAAAATTTAAGTTCAAAATAAATTTTTAAAAACAGATAAGAAAGAAACAGAATATTGAAATTTTAGGCAAATGCTTGCAGATCAAACAGAGTATATGATATACACTTAAGCTCAAAGAAATTTAGAGAAATAGAGTATGAAGATTCGAAGTACTAGGCAAATACTTGTAGCTCAAATTTTTTTCTGTAATTCCATGCTTCAATCTTCCTTCATCAATGGATATATTAGGCCTTTGAGAATGCAGATGATCATTATGCAAAATTTTCTTAAAATTTCAATACTTTGTTTCTTTCCTATCTGTTTTTTTAAATTGCTTTTGAACTTACAGTTTTAAAAAATATTTTATTGAAATACTAAATTTACATCCCTCTTATGTTAACTGCGTGGGCACTTTGGGAAAAAAACCTTCACGGTGTTGGGTGCATTTCAGACCAAACTTCATGGGTATTTTTGCATCATTTATTTTCTCTAACTTTGAAAAATTTAATGCCATCAGTATATACTAACAGTATGGGCACTTTTGACCCATTTTGATAACTTCGTAGGCATTTTTGGGTAAAAAAAACCTCACAGTGTTGGGTGCACCTTAGAACAAACTACATAGGCATTTTTGCACTTTCACCCTATATTATTTATAAATTGATTTTCTCCAATAGTAAAAAATAAGTTATCTTTGACTTATTTAAACGACAATACACAACAAATAGAAAACAAGATAAGAAAACTCCTTAAAATATAGAACATCATCCGTGCAACACATGGGCATTAACGTCTAATTATATGAGAAATTCTTAATTACTCCAAGAAAACAACTATTTAATAAAAATGTAACGACCCAAAAATGCAAGTGTCCATATAAATCCTATGTGGAGTTTCTAAATTTAACACATTTTATATAAAAAACCTTGGATGCCCCACAACAAATCTTGGACTTTTATGTGAGATCTGTGGGAGCTTGCAATATTTGCTATTAAGGGCTTACTGGTTTTTCTCCCAATTATTTATTAAATAATCACAAGCCTGCTTTCAGGTTTATTAAGCCTATAGTAAAAACATATGCACTACATTATAAAGATCATAGCTCTTGCAATTTGTTGATTAATAAAGTAGAGGGAAAAAAGAGAACGAGAGAGTGTGTTGAGAAATGAAAATAGGAGGCAAGGAAAAAAAATATGGGAGGTTTATTGTAAGACGGGATAGGAAAGAGAAAATTTGGGGAGTGTTGCATTAAAATGTTCTAAAAGAAAATTGAATATTGATAAGCAATTCATAATTCAAAATAACTTATATGAGATTTTTCTCGCGTTCACTATTATTATTTTAGGGTTAAAGTATACTTTTGGTCTTTTATCTTTACTTCAAGTATATTTTTATTTCTTTTTTGTTAACACCGTTAGTTTTATTTAACTGAAAATGTTGACTTGACAAATTTAAATGGTAATTTTGTAGTTAAATGTTAACAATTATGTTTAAATTTTAATTTTTTAGTATAATCATTCTTATATTTTAAAATTTAGCCATTTTTATAAAAATTTAATGATTTAATTATATAATCACCCTTCATATTTATTTAGTTTGTATTTTCGTTTAAATGAAACTAACAGCGTTAGTAAAAAAAGAGTAAAAGTGAACTTTTTAAACTTAAAAAGCTAAAAAAAGACTTGATGTAAATATAAAATACTAAAAGTATACTCTATGTCTTGTTTATAGGATCTGTATGGCTTTTTTGGACTTGGAATTGTGATATTAGTTTTATTCATCGTAGTGTTAATTCTTTTAATCTTAAAGTAAAATAATTTTAAATATAAAATGAAATGGGAGGAAAGTATATATAATACTCCCTGCATTCCTAAATATAAGGCCTATTCGGGGAAGTGAGGTTATTCCTAAATATAAGAACTCTTTCTAATTTTTCTTAACTTTTCCTCAAATTATCCTTTTTGATACTTCTAAATAATAAACAAGTAAGACAGAAAGTAGGAATAAAGGTAGATGGTTAGGGTATTTTGGTAATATAATGTGATCTTAACTAACTAAACTAACTTCCTTAATCCAATCAAATTAGATAATTATGTCTTATATATAGAAATGGAGCGAGTGACATATAGGGTCAAGGGAAAGTTGGTAATTGTCTATAAAAAACCTAACAATCTTCCAAACAAAAAGAAAACCCTACCTAACTTGAAACCTCTCCTCATTCTCACTTGCGACTTTTCATAAGAAATTCTTAGGTTTACAACGTCATTTGTGGTTTCCTTAATCACAATCAAATATGTAAAGTTTGAAGTAAATATTTTAATTTGAATAGGTAGCCTAAAACAATTAGATGTCAGATAAATTTATCTTTTTCAATTTACAAAGTTAAGAAAACATAGAGGGTTTGCTTGGATGGAGGGAAAATGGGAGAGGAAAGAATAGAGAGGAAAACGGGGGAGAAGAACATTTTCCATTGCTTAGTAGAAGAGAAAATGGGGGAGGAAAGAAAAGTGGGAAGATAAATGAGGTAGGTCCCACAGTCCATTTTCCTCTCAGATTATCTCTCCATAAGTGGAGATATTTGGGGAGAAAACTTTTTGTCTATATTTAACCCCATGGCCCTACTTCTACTTCACTTGTTTTTACCCTTCAGTCGCTTAATGGTGTTTTTTTTAAAAAAAAAAAAAATCGGAACACACTAAACGCCTCTATTGTCTTTTTTTTTCTTTTCCGGCCAATGTGTTAGTTATAATTTTCAAACCATCTCAGTGGTTCAGTTTACTTCCTATTTTATTATATTATTTTTTAAAAGAATTTAATTATTTCAATTTTATTAATTATTGATAATGTTCCATATTTATAACTTATTTATCTATTTGATATATTCAGTTTGAAAAATTTATTAACTTTTTTATTTTATATATTAATATAGTACTTTGTTGCATTAATGTTAATATATAATTTAATTTTAAAATATTTTTCTTGAAGACAACATTTTTTCACTCTAACATCTAATTTGATTTTAAATATAATTATTTTAGTATGAAGTTAAGGGCATTTTAGTTCTCAAGTATCCGCCCATTTTCTTTCTTCCTACTTTTCTCTCACTCATCCAAGCAAGAAGAGGGATAATATTTTTTTTCCCATTTTCTCTCCTCCCCATTTTCCTCCTCCCAATTTTTTCTCCCATCCAAGCAAGCTTAGAATAATTTTTTTATTTGACAAATAATTGACTGCAACAACATCAATCAATTAAAAAAAAAAAGAATTCCCTAAATCTTATTTATTAGAAACTTATAGTACAACGAATGGAGGAGATCTTTCAATGTAATACTCTGCATACCTATAAGCCATAGTCTGCAAAATACAGTAAGGCATTAAAAGAGAATTAATATTAATGGAGAGAGCTATAAAATTATAAATAATTTCAATAAAGACAATAGTTTATATATACATTGAATAGTATACACTAACAAAGAATATCACTCTGATATCTTAAATTAAGCATTTGAACAAAATTCACCTCTATTCTGTATAAAAAGTGGAAAATATCAGTTCAATTGTACATCAAACAATTTGACTCAGAAAGATTTTCTACATAATTTGTAAGTGAAATTTAGACATTATAATATTAACTTAATTTGAAAAATTACGTCTTTAGAATATTTTTAATAAAATTAACTTAATTTGAAAAATTATGGTTTCAGAATATGTTTAATGAAATTAACTTAATTTGAAAAATTACGTTTTTAATGATGATAAATTTTAGTGTTAAAGTACTATTCATAATTAAGAGATTTGAAAATACTAAAATACAAAAGGAGAATTTGTCAACTTTTATCTAAGTATGCAATACATAAGTGTAAATATTGTTATGAGAAAAGTCCAAAAAGAAAAGACTTTGAAGATCCTGTAATGGATATGGGCATCATATAAGGCAGGCCAAATTGACCAACCAAGAATTGTCGACAGAATCTTCAGCTAATAAGCTTCTACCAACAATTTAGTAGAATGAAGACAAAGAGACAAGAAGAATAAATATAAGAGGAAAAAGTAAAAAAGTGAATAGTGACAACAAAAAAGTTGAAACAATACTTTTTAAGTATAGATTTTGAAAAATAACTTCTGAAAATGTGAGAAAAAATAGCTTCCAGAAAAACATAAGTTTTCTATCACAAACTTAAGTTTTTAAGTTAAAAAGCTATTCTAAATAAATTATGAGTGATTGGATGACCTAATTAAAACCAATTTTTTTCAAAGTTAAAAGCTACTATTATAGAAAGGTTAGAAGTGTTTGTCAGTTCAACAAATATTCCAAATATATATAGGTTTCAAAAGCTATGCCAAACAACCGTACTTTCTTAAAAGTAATAGTCAGAATGGAGTACGAGTGAATTGGAAATATTTATACATACGAGTCAAAACCAACACTCAAAGTCAAAAGACACCTCAGAGTAGTGTAGATGGCCCTTTTTTTTTTTTTTTTCTTGCACCCATACGGTACACCGTTAAATAGAAGAAGATGGAGAAAATATGAGAAGCTTCAACCCCACACAATTGAGATTCAAATAGAGAGCAGTCCCCCTGAAAAATTAAGCAGAGAAGGACTCAAGAAACTACCGAACATATACGCGAAAAAAAATGGAGCACAATCATGAAGCTTCCAGAATATTCTCATCCCCTCCTCCTCCTGTGTTGTACAATAGAAGAGAGGAAAAAAAATGCAGGGGAGTGAAAAATATCTGATGGAAATTTTTTATGAAATTATCTCCTTATTTATTATTATCACTTCTAATTATTTTCTTAAACAACTAAACAAGGACATTATAGTAATTTTATAATGGTTGAAATACAAAATATTCCTAGTCTGAATTTGAATTTCTACTCTCTAGTACAAGGAATACTAATAAATCATATGTATTAATATTATATGACGCATAATGCTAGACTCCGGATCCATAATTCTAGTGATTCTATTCTAACAATAATCAAATCATTATTCAAGAATTAATTGATTAACTTTATATTATTTAAAAAGCCATTAAATATAAAACATGTATTCTTTGGTAACTTTGATTTATATCTATCTTATTTTTGATAACATAAGGAAATATAATCAGCAAAACATCTAAACTAAGTAATTCCATTATCAACAAACGTGCTGATAGTCAACTCCCTGGAAAGAGCTGCAACCCGCGGGGCCCTGACAACGCCTTCTTTGCCAACAAATCTGCTTGTTCATTCTCATCCCTATCAATGATGGAAATACGAGCTGCCCATTCTCTTCTCAACATGCCATGGACTTCCAATATGAGATTTATATGTCTTCGTGCAGCTCTACAATTCCATTTTTGCAAAGAGATACTACTTCTTCCGAGTCACAAAATAGAACCACATTCCTATATCCTCTATCCCAAGCTCTTCTTAGACCCATAAGGCACCCCCACAATTCAGCTACTATATTATGTGCATCATCCACCTTACACATGAAAGCTTCTAGAATTGACCCATCATAATCTTTCAGCACTTCCCCACACCCTGTAGCACCATTAATTCGGGAAAATGCCCCATCTACAAACACACTCACGTGAGACACCCCACTTCCCAAAAGTAATCGTTGAGCCGTGGATTTCCTCCCTCCCAAAGCTTGATTAAGTACTGTTGCTGATTTCAGCATGCAACCAGCAACTCCTTTTATTTCAGCAACACAGGAGAGAATATTTAATGACCCATTCTGATGAACCACCTCGTTTCTCCTCTTCCAAATTGCCCAGCATGCAACACCAAAAACATCACACCATTTTCCTGATCCCATACACATCCTCGTAGCTAAATTAGACTTCACCCAACAATGTAAATTACCATTCCAGAACCTAGAGTCAGAATCTGCTACTCCCAGCCTCCCCCATATATCACAAACCAGTCTGCAATCCCTCAACATGTGAATTAAGCTCTCCTTGGCTTCATTACAAAGACTACATATCCCTGTCTGATGTAATCCACGTCTAAATTTGACCACATTTGTAAAGAGACGATCATGAGAAATTAACCACATGTTAATCTTACATCGTTGAGGAATTTTTAGTTTCCATAACCTCGACCATCCCTGATCTTCCTGGGCATCATCCACTGCAATAGACTTATAAGCTGATTTCACAGTAAACAATCCACTCTTCTCATGTTTCCATCGAACTGTATTCTGGCCGCTTCGCTGCACCACCTCCACTCCATTTCTAACATGTTCCCATGTGGCCTTAATACCACTCCATGCTCTAGAACCCTTCCTCTCCTTATCAATAATAGGAAATAAATCATCCCCACATCTATATTTCCCCTCACAACATTAATTCACAGGGCTTCCCTATCTACCATTAATTTCCAGCCCAGTTTCATCAAGAATGCTTGGTTTTGAAGACTTGAGTGTCTTAGCCCGAGCCCTCCAACTTTCTTACTGGAACACACTCTATCCCAAGCAACCATATGCGCTTCTTTTTCTCCTGCGTTGATCCCCACAGAAAACTACGGGAACTTTTGTCAATATCCTCCAAACAAGCCGCTGGAAGTAGTGTGGTTTGCATGGCATAATTAGGAGTTGCAACAATAACTGAACTAATAAGAGTATTTCTTCCCGAAATAGATAAAGTAGGGACCTTTCATTTAGCAAGCCTCACTCTCACTTTATCAACCACATATTGATATGTAGCTTTTGTTACTTTTTCATGATGAATAGGAACCCCTAAATACTTACCAAGATTAGCTGTTCGGCCAAACCCCAACTCCTCACTTAATTGAGCTCTAACATTATGATTAACATTACTAGAGAAAAATACCCTCATCTTTTCATTATTCACCTTTGTAAGTGTTGGCTGTCACCCAAGAGGGGGGGGTGAATTGGGTGATAGGATAAAATCTTAAACTCTTTTCAAATCTTCACTTTTCTAAAACCACAAAGAAGGCAATCTTTTCAAAACTGTTAAATGCACTCAGAGATATCTAATGTAGATATGCTGGAAACTAAGAGAGTTAAGGGAAGAGATAATGCAAATAGTATTTATCCTGGTTCGGTCTTCCCTGACCTACATCCAGTCCTCAAGCTCCACCTGAGATTTCCAATACCCTCTTGTTTAAACCGGGCACAAGAGAAGCCTTTGCAACCCACAAGTTTAACCGGGCACTTGTGAAGCCTTTACCACAGGTTTTACAACACGGGATCACCTGCCAACCTTTTCACAGAGTTTTAGAATTCTCTCTAAACACTCCCCCTTACAACCCTGTTCTTAAAGCACCAAGCTTTAGAACAACCTCAAACAATAGAGGATTTCAGATAATAGGTTCACTTAATGAACGGATTGTGATAAACACTTAAGTACAGAGTCGTATATGATGAAGAAATACAAATCCTAGAGCTTAAAGATTTGAACTATGGTTTCTCTAGCTCTTCTATTCTATAGAACTATACTCATCGTTATTTCTCCATTTTCTGGGCTCACTGATATCTAACTAATACTCTGTGCAGAGCCTCTGTTTTTCATCTCGTATCATCTTGTCATTTGTATGTATATGCGTTGTGTGTGCATCCCTGTTTTTTGATGTCTTCAAGTCTTTATATATGGTATTATACTTTTCTGTCCGTAGGAGACTTGGAGAACTAGTCATTGACATTTTTCTTTCTTCTCTTGCTTCAACTAATCTTATAGAGGATAAGATAAGAGAGATGGAGACTGTGAGTAACGGTAACCTGCTGCTACCTATCACTGTACTTGCATGTCAGCTTTTTCATTAGCGCTAGCTCCCTTGGCTATCGCTATCTTGACAGTGTGAGTCCTGTACTTAAGCTGTTAGCTAAAAACAAATATTCATGCAGTGGATGTTATCGATAGTGCATTTCATTAGCTCAAAGAGATAGAGATAATATATCAGCTAAGGAATTTCAAAGCTTTCTCTATAGATAGCAAATCATGCTATAGATAGCATCTATTGCTAGTTAAGTTCATTAGCTCAAAAAATAGACAATATATCAGCTAAGGAATTTCAAAGTATTCTCTATAGATAGCAAATCATGCTATAGATAGCAAATCATGTTATCTGAGGGGCCTTAGCAATAGAGACAGAGTCTAGCGATATGATCTATTCTTATTTGCTTAGGCTAGCTCTACACATTCCATTAGCTATGGTGAAGACCTTTAGCGATAGAGATTTTGCTCTTTCAGTGGATTACTGCTAAGTCCTTATTAGCTATTATCCTAAGCTTTTCATTTGATGGCGATAGGCTCTTAGCTTAGCGATAGAGAATCTATTCTTTGCCTAGCTAGCTCAATTTCTTCCTATTAGCAATGATAAACATGTTAACGATAGAACTTCTACTTAGTCATCATGATTCTTTGTCTCAGTTTATTCCAGACTAAGTTATATGCTCTTATGAATGCAATCTGAGCCCAAATCATAAGAAATCATCTATGCAATGCTTTCAATCACAGTAAACATATAACAAACATAATCTAATAGATAGTAGGAGATAAACACTTTATCCACACTTTTTGCTTACTACATTTAACTCTATATTTGACATCATCAAAACTAAGCATCTCCAACATTCTCCCCCTTTTTTATGATGACAAATCCATGGTGAAAAATATGTAAGAGTAAGATCATGGAAGTTAGTGTAGATGCAATATATTGTTCATGCTTTTCTCTCCCCCTATTTGACATCAGTAAAAAGTTTGTGGAGACTTTAAATGTAACAAGGCTTTTCTCTCCCCAATGTAACAAAAGTTTTGACCAAATGTAGGGGATATCAAAAGGTTGTGGAAAAATAATAAAGTTCTTAAGGAGTACCAAATGTAAAAATATTGGACTCTATGTTTTCTGAAGTTTTGCCATAGATATGCAAGATGCTCAAACAAAGCAAACAGAGTTGATAATGCAAATTTATCAAAGAAAACTTTAAATGTAATTTGGAGAATGAGGGTTTAGAAATGCTCATTGATATTCGGCAAAAGAATTGATTGATCCATGAAGCTTAGTGCCTTCCTCTCTTGATCTGTTGTATGTGATAAGACGTTATTGATACCAATTGTTATTGGGAAAGTGTAAGCCAATCAGTGATTCATTGTGCATCTGCATCAATCCTCAGATTTGATAATGTGTCCTTGTTGAGTATTGAGGGATGCTCTTGCCCATACTGAGTTCTCCTGTCATCAATGTTTATCTTTCTTGCAAGGAGAGTGGTTAATATAATCAAGGATTATCAAAGATTGATACTAAATGTAAAGATTAAAAGAAACCTTAATGTAAGATAATGTCATATTGAGAGCATGAAAGGAATCTATAAGAGAGTACATCTCATCATCAAAACTAATAGATTATTTCACAGTAAATTCAGATGAGTATGCTAAGAAGATTTTCTTTCAACAAAGGAGATGAGCTTTAAGATATACACATGTGAATTTGAAGCTCCCCCTTAATCAATGCCTTTGATGCCATACCAAATGTTAGTAAAAACAACAAGTATTATCACCAAAACAACAATGAGGACATATTCTGCATAATTCTGTTCAAAATCTTGATTATGAGAATGCAGAGGGAAAGTGCACAGTACAATACAATGTCAAAGCTACATTGGCTGGAAGTTTTAAGCAACTTCATATTCTTAATTCTATGCCCTTGATAGCTAGACATAACTAAAGATTTAGATTCCCTAGTAGTTCTCTTTAAAGCATATTTTTGAACAAAAACATGGCAGCAACAATTGTCCTATATTTGTTCAGAAATTTCAGACTTATAGTCCCAAAAAGATTTGTCGATGTAAAACATCATTCAACTATTCAGCCATAATTCAATTCAACATATCTGAAAGATATTCAATAGCAAATCAAATGCAAAAAGTTGAATAGGCAAGATGCAAGCACCAATCAATCATGGTGTATTCTCAAGACGATATGTCAAGCCGCAAATTTGACAGCAATATAGCAAATAATCAAATTTGAGCATGGCCATAAGATTTTATTAGATTCAATCATATAGTCAACAGAGATATATTCACCAAACAGCAGATTAAGATTAGGTAGCAAATCTGATAGCAAGATATCAATGCAAAACCTTTTAAGATATGATCAGATTTAAGAAAAATTGATTTTCCAATGTATAAAAGATCTTTTGCTACTATGATCTTCCTAATCATGATCATTCAAAATACATATAATCAGATTTGAACATGTAAATCAGATCTAGTTAGATTGAAGCACATAGCAAGCAAGGATGTGTAAGTGAAGGCTGCTATTAGTAATAAAATTTGAATCACTAGTTTCAAAAATATGAATGAAGCAGAAAGCCAGAATTAGCTACTGATGAACCAAAGAAATTGGTGTTCAGGTTTTGTCTACACAATCAAGGTAAATTTAGTCACAAATTTCTAGAGGTTGCAATCAAAATTGAAATGCATAATTTGTAGAAACAAGATTGCAAGTCAATATGAACAAAAATCAAGAAATCTGATTTGAGGTATTTGAAATATTGAAATTGATTTGTTCATTTTGCTAGGTAAAAAACATGTCAAATTGTGTTGCATATAAGCAAAATACTGATGGCAAAATCTGACACCAAGTGGGCAGCAATTCTGAACAGACTCTGATATGCAATTTTAAAATCAAGCTTGCCAAGTGGTGACCACACCAGATTCAGACATCAAAATAGGTTTTACATCAACTTGCAAAATGATGATAATAGTAGATTTAAATACTAAAATAAGTTTAGATGGAAATCAAAATTTTTTTGTACATATGAGATCAATTCATAAATTTTGAAAGCAAGTCAATTGCAGAAAGCAGAATAGAAATAAAGCAACACAAAAACTCAGAGATCACAATGGATAAATCAAACCAAAATTCATAGAAGAGTAAGCTTGATTGCTTTGACTTGATGACCCTGGTTCTCTTCTTCTTCAGGCGTTGAAGCTGGATCTTTTGGACTATCGATAGTATGATTGGAATCGGTAGCTGCTTCTCGTTCAATTAATGGACCATGAAGCTATCGATGGCTGAGCACCATGAAGACTACTTGCTATCGATAATAAGAGCTGCAACCTGTGTCAGGCAACTTGGTACCCATCCAAAATCATTAGATTCAAGTTACTGGTCATACAGAAAGAATGATCTGATGGATTTTCATGATCAATGACATTTTAACAGAAAATAACCTTATTTAAAAAGATGTCATTGGCCTGAATCTTATGCAAATAAATCCAATTAATAGCAAGTGGCAAATCTTCCCAAAATGATATTTATCAACTATAAAGGGTGAGGGATAGAAATGCTCATTCAAGATTTGCGGGGCATTCTTCAATGGATACTTGAGGTAGCCAGTTTCATCTTCAGCTAGAGCTTTTCATCTTGACCACTTCAAGTTCCTTCAATTTGCCATCTTTTATTTGCTCAATCAATGATAGCCTTTAATCCTTTTTCATAACATGTAGAATCATACTAAAAAATACAAGCTTGTTTTGAAATCATTAGTATGATTCATTTTCCAGTAAAAGTATAGAATCTTTAAATAAGGCTTGAAGCAGATTTCTTATGCTTTTAAGTTTGAGTTCAAACAAAAATATATTTCATAAAGCATAAGGAATATTTGATAAACAGGCTTCTTAGCATAAACTTAAGATATCATGCAGCATACATGAGATGTAGATTTAAAAACTTTAAAATCATGTTTCAAATGCTTTGATAATCAATGCTCATGATAAAAATGATGGAAATCAATAATAAGGGAAATATGTCAGAATGCTACATTTTTAAAGATAAGATGAGATATCCAAAGTCATACGAATAATAGCATCAATGCTTTGTGCTTCAGATATTGACTCTACTATAGCATAGCAATTTTCTTGACTATTAAGAGTTGTGTTCAAAATGATAAGAATATTCAGGATCAGAATATAAACACAAGACTCTAGTTACTCTAACATAGAAATGATAGTGACCGTTAAAGTATTTGAGTAACAGAATGAGAGCAAGAATTTTTGAATAATAAGGCTCATACTCATTAGTTCAAATTACTAGTCAAGTTGTTTCAGTGGCTTGCTATCGCTAATCAAGAACGGCTATCGGTAGAAGGCATGATTCCATGCTGTCTGACAGGCTCATCACTCTTTCCAGCTATCGATAGCTGCCTTTGCTATCGATAATGTTTTAGGCTAGCGATGGCAATTTTTGCTCACTCAGCTCTGTTCTGTATAAGCTAGCGATAGTGACACACACTATCGATTGGTCAGTCCTGCATAACTTGAGATTTGGCATAGTAAAAACAAACAGAACAGATCCAATTGGTTGCACAGATATGAGGTACTGATAAGCACAATTTGACAAGTTTTGACATTTGATAACTCATGCATTTTGAAAAACATCTTATGAGGATGAATTGAAACAGTTTCAACGTTATCTTCCAGTTTTCAAAAACCATTTAAATGCAACTGGAGTGAACATATTTTTCAAAATATATGAATGCAATTTTATAAACATGCTGAGTTGAAATCTAAACAAATTTGAATTGTGCATTTCATAAATTCCACGAAAGATAAACTATGCACAATTCCAACTTTTCAGTAATATAACAATCTGACAGATATTTCATAACAGTAAAAGATTGATTGCTAATGAAAAGGAACAATCATTCATTATCCAAACAGAATTATATTCATTCAAGTATAAGATAGGATAAGAATGATGTCACCATAACTGCATTTGTCTAGGCAGTAGCTTGATTTTGGCAGAATAATGTCAATTCTCTTTTGAACCAAAATCCAAGCACAAAGTTCAGCTCATCAAGACTTGAGTAAATTTCCATGTAGATCATAGTCTTGAAGCTTTCTGTCCTTGTTACCTACAGAACTATAATTCTTTTCTTTTCTTCAGTATCCAAATTCATATGGATCTGCTCATGGTTAGTTCGTAGGTATTAACAACATAATTCATATGCTTTAAAAGATGTAATCAATTTAAGATAGTTGAGCATAGTGAATTAATCATGACTATATGCACAAAGATATATATAAATATATTCTTTTTCAAATCAATATGCATGAGTATAGGAGCTAGATTATGAGCATTGTAAATATTTTGCAATTTTCTTCAATACAGAATTCAATGCTCATTTCTAGGATTGCAAAGTATAAAATCTCAATAGATATTACTGATAATAGGATAGGAGATTTTACCATTGCATGCCTCTACCTTAGGTACTTGGAGGATTGCTTCTGCTAACCCAAACAATTCTGATATACTTAGCACCGGGTTGCAGAGATTTATCTCGTGAAATAGAATTCAAGAATCTTCTTCTTGATGTCTGAGGAATTCTGTTTCTCTTGTTCTCCTCAAGGTATTTGAATGGTACTTTGTGGTAGCTTATTCTTGAGGTAGAACATGTTCTTCTTGTTGCTGTCCACTGCTTTGTATGATTTAAACCGGATGTTGCAGCAGTGGATTCTCCTAGAGTTCTCCTTTTATATGTAGATTCTATGAATCTCTTTCTTGAAGCATGAGAAACTCTTGGATTCTTCCTTGTTGTTTTTGCACTAGAATATCCATTTCTTCTAGAATTAATTTGCACACATAAAGTACTAGATGGACATTTTGGTACCCATTTATATTTGGGTCCTTCATTATTAGCTTTGGACCTTATATGTCCTTTTGGAACCCAAATAAATTTATTTCTCACATTTGAATTTCTTCTAATATTACATGTGTGAGAAATATGACCAGATTTACCACAATAATAGCAAATAATAGAATGATGTGCAACATGAGATTTTATGCAATTATTGTGATGGCCAGATGAGTATAAAAACAAATTTGCATGTTCCTTCTTCCTAAAATATTTTCCAGCATATTTTAAAGCATTTTTACTCTTTGAAATATGACCTGTGATAGGCAGTAAATCAGCTTTATGCAAATCAAAATTATTTTTCTCAAAAACACAGGAATTGGAACTGTATACCATAGCTGCATCTTGAGCTTCAGAGGATGATTGATCAGACTCGTTCAGGTAGAGCTCTTGGCAGTCATCTTTCTCTTGTCCTTCTGTGTTGACTGAATCTTGGAAGGGTTCTATAATCTCTCCTTCTTCAATTTCAGCTTCCAATTGTTAGTACTGGCTGTCACCCAAGAGGGGGGTGAATTGGGTGATAGAATAAAAACTTAAAACTTCTCTTTCTAAAATACAATGAAAGCAAGCTTTTCAAAACTATTAAAACTTCTCTTTCTAAAATACATAGAATTTATCCTGGTTCGGTCAACCCAGACCTACATCCAGTCCTCAGGCTCCACATAAGATTTCCACTATCTTGTTTAAACCGGGCACAAGAGAAGCCTTCCACAGGTTTTACGAGCACAGGTTCACCAGTCAACCCTTTCCACTGGTTTTACGAACACGGGATCACCAGCCAACCTTTACAGAGTTTTAGAATCTTTCTAAACACTCCCCCTTACTACCCGTAAGGTTACAACCCTGTTCTTAAAGCACCAAGCTTTAGAACAACCTCAAACAATAGATGTTTTTATCAAAGTAATAAGTTCACTAAATGAACAGATTGTGATAATCACTGAAGTACAAATGAATGTATGATGAAATACAAATAAGAGCTTAATAATCTGAACAATGAGTGCTCTAGCTCTTCTTTTCTTATACGCTCATCTCATCATTTCTGGGCTCACTGATATGTAACTAATACTCTGAGCAGAGCCTCTGTTTTCATCGCGGTTTGCGTCGTATGTGTGTAGCTTGTATAACGTGCGTCTAAATGCTCCAGATGTCTTCAAGTCTTTATACATGGTTTTATGTTTATGTCCGTTGGAGACTTGGAGAACTAGCCGTTAAGGATTTCTTTCTTCTCTTGCTTCGGCTATGGAGACTGAGTAACGGTAACCTGCTGCTACCTACTCCTGTACTTGCTGTCAGCTTTTTCACTAGCACTAGCTGCCTTTGCTATCGCTAGCTTGACAGTGTAAAATCTACACTTTAGAAACAATGTATTAGCTCAGTAGATATTGCGCTATTGATAGCTACCAAAGCTATCGCTAGCTTCATATTGTAAATCCAGTACTTTACTAAACATATAATGCATAGCAGATGTTATCACTTGCTTAGTCCATTAGCTCAATGCATCAGCTTATTAGTTTGTCTAAGTTATCACAATGAGCTTTCTTCTATCGATAGCTAATCTCATTATCGCTAGTTACTTGTTTGCTCATTAGCTTAAGGATACTGAGTTATCTGAATATTCTAAGTTATTTCAGGTATCCTTTTATCGATAGCTAACAATGTTAACTGATCTAACATTCTTCCCCGAGTATTTATTCATGTTATCTGAGGGGCTTTAGCGATAGTGACAGAGTCTAACGATAGGATCTATTCTTATTTGCTTAGGCTAGCTCAAATAATTATATTAGCGATAGTGAAGACCCTAGCGATAGAGATATTGCTCTTTCAATGGATTACTGCTAAGTCCTCATTAGCCATTGATATCCTAAGCTTTCCAGATTAGCGATAGGTTCAAGCTTAGCGATAGAGAATCTGTTACCTATTAGATTTTATTTATTCATTACTGAGGTAACCTACACTCCTTTACTTAGCCATTATGATTCTTATCTCAATTCATTCCAGACTAAGTTACATGCTCTTATGTATGCAATCTGAGCCTATGGATATGTTATGTGATCATGTATGCACGCTTTCAATCATAGTAAACATATAGCAAACATAATCTAATAGATAGTAGGAGATAAACACTTTATACACACTTTTTGCTTCCTACATTTAACTCTATCTTTGACATCATCAAAACTAAGCATATCCAACACCAATTGCTCATCAACCATAGATATGCAACTTTGAAATTCAGATGAGCTGTCAACACTTTCAGTTTCAACAAGATGGTTAGAGGCATATATGGAGTCAAGGGAATCCAAAATTTCTTTAGCACTAGAGCATAATCTGATTTTTTGAAAATCATTCTCAGTTAAGCCTTTATGCAAAATTTGCATTGCTCTAAAGTTTAAGGAAAACATTTTCTTTTCTTTGTCAGTCCAATCCTTTCTTGGCTTGAAATCAAAATCATTTATAAAAACATTCCACATATGATAATCCAACGATTTTATAAAACTTCTCATTCTCGCTTTCCAAAATGAAAAATTAATATTTTCGAGAAGAGGTGGAATGGTATAATCAAAACCTTCAAAAAATATGTTGCACCCAAAATCAGCCATAATCTTTTCACTTGAGATCGTTAGATCCTTTAAACAAGTGACCTGCTCTGATACCAAATGTAAGTGATGGCTGTCACCCAAGAGGGGGGTGAATTGGGTGATAGGATAAAATCTTAAACTCTTTTCAAATCTTCTCTTTTCTAAAACCACAATGAAGGCAATCTTTTCAAAACTGTTAAATGCACTAAGAGATATATAATGTAGATATGCTGGAAACTAAGAGAGTTAAGGGAAGAGATAATGCAAATAGTATTTATCCTAGTTCGGTCTTCCCTGACCTACATCCAGTCCTCAGGCTCCACCTGAGATTTCCACTACCCTCTTGTTTAAACCAAGCACAAGAGAAGCCTTTACAACCCACAAGTTTAACCGGGCACTTGTGAAGCCTTTACCGCAGGTTTTACAACACGGGATCACATACCAACCTTTTCACAGAGTTTTAGAATTCTCTCTAAACACTCCCCCTTACAACCCTGTTCTTAAAGCACCAAGCTTTAGAATAACCTCAAACAATAGAGGATTTCAGATAATAGGTTCACTTAATGAACAGATTGTGATAAACACTTAAGTACAGAGTCGTATATGATGAAGAAATACAAATCAAAGAGCTTAAAGATTTGAACTATGGTTGCTCTAGCTCTTCTATTCTATAGAACTATACTTATCGTTATTTCTCCATTTTCTGGGCTCACTGATATCTAACTAATACTCTGTGCAGAGCCTCTGCTTTTCATCTCGTATCATCTTGTCATTTGTATGTATATGCGTCGTGTGTGCATCCTTGTTTTTTGATGTCTTCAAGTCTTTATATATGGTATTATACTTTTCTATCTGTTGGAGACTTGGAGAACTAGCCGTTGACAGTTTTCTTTCTTCTCTTGCTTCAACTAATCTTGTAGAGGATAAGATAAGAGAGATGGAGACTGTGAGTAACGGTAACCTGCTGCTACCTATCACTGTACTTGCATGTCAACTTTTTCATTAGCGCTAGCTCCCTTGGCTATCGCTATCTTGACAGTGTGAGTCCTGTACTTAAGCTGTTAGCTGAAAACAAATATTCATGCAGTGAATGTTATCGATAGTGCATTTCATTAGCTCAAAGAGATAGAGACAATATATCAGCTAAGGAATTTCAAAGCATTCTCTATAAATAGCAAATCATGCTATCGCTAGCATCTATTACTAGTTAAGTTCATTAGCTCAAAAAATAGACAATATATCAGCTAAGGAATTTCAAAGTATTCTCTATAGATAGCAAATCATGCTATAGATAGCAAATCATGTTATTTGTGGGGCCTTAGCGATAGAGATAGAGTTTAGCGATATGATCTATTCTTGTTTGCTTAGGCTAGCTCTACACATTCCATTAGCTATGGTGAAGACCTTTAGCTATAGAGATTTTGCTCTTTCAGTGGATTACTGCTAAGTCCTCATTAGCTATTATCTTAAGCTTTTCATTTGATGGCGATAGGCTCTTAGCTTAGTGATAGAGAATCTGTTCTTTGGCTAGCTAGCTCAATTTCTTCCTATTAGCGATGATAAACATGTTAGTGATAGAACTTCTACTTAGTCATCATGATTTTTTTTCTCAGTTTATTCCAGACTAAGTTATATGCTCTTATGAATGCAATCTGAGCCCAAATCATAATAAATCATCTATGCAATGCTTTCAATCATAGTAAACATATAGCAAACATAATCTAATAGATAGTAGGAGATAAACACTTTATCCACACTTTTTGCTTACTACATTTAACTCTATATTTGACATCATCAAAACTAAGCATCTCCAACAACCTTCTCCCTTGAGGCCCCACAGAAACAGTCCAAACATTGCTTAATCACCTCCACCTGGTCTAAAGAAGCTTCAGCGAAAATAACAAGGTCATCAGCAAAGAACAAGTGAGAAATTTGAGGACCACCTCTATTAAGATAGATAGGTTTCCATCTCCCCATCGTCACCTACTCCTGAATAAGATGGGCTAATTTTTCCATACATATAACAAATAAGTAGGGGAATTCAGATCTCCTTGGAATAATCAACGGGAAGGAGTAAACGAATGAGATCTACTCCAATTCCATAAAATTTGCATCGAAGGAGACACCAGGCAAGCTTCTATAATAGATAAAATATTACTCGAAAAATTCAGCTCTTTCAAACAATTCAAAACAAATGGCCATCTAATATGGTCATAAGCCTTCTGAAGGTCAATTTTTATCGCCATATAACCTTTACCCTTCTGTTTTGTTTTCATGGAATGAATCACCTCCTGAGATACAATTATATTGTCTGAACTGACCCTTCCTGGAACAAAGCTACATTGATTAGGAGAGATAATATGAGTAAGAATAGGTTTAATTCTATTTGCCACAATCTTCGTAACAGCTTTATATATCACATTGCATAGGCTTATAGGACGAAAGTCTTTTAATCTTTCCGAATGATCCACCTTTGGTATAAGAACCAAGTAAGTTTGATTCACATCCTTGAGCACCTGAGGACAAGCAAACACATTATTCACAAAATCAAAAATAGACTCACTCACATGAGCCCATTGGCTTTGATAGAACAGAGCATTTAGACCATCCGGACCTGGAGATTTTAGAGGACCCATACTCATAAAGGCATCTTCCACTTCGGTCTTACTCACTGCGCCTCCGAGTTGATTCATATATACATCATCAAAATTAGGGAAATTAATGCCACAATCAATTTGAGCTTCACCCCCACTTATATCACGAAATAAATTAACATAGAAAGCCACTACCTCTCTCTTGATTTCTTCATTATCATATATCTATTAGAATCTTAAGTTTTGATGAGGACTGACCCCACAGATGACATAAGTAAATAAAGTGTAAAGTTACCTCTGAATTTAAACAAGTAAAATTTGATAGGTAACAGATCACTATCGCTAGAGTTAAAGACTATCGCTAATGAAAGGTTCAACTATAGCAGATGGAAACTTAGAACACTAAGATAAAATATCTCTATCGCTAAGTGTATCCCTATCGCTAATGAATAAGAAGGAATAGCAAATGAAGACTTAGAAATAACAAAGCTAATATCTATCACTAAGTCATTCATTATCGCTAAAAGAATATCCTATCGCTAGAAGCTCATTAAGAACATGGATAAATGAAATGAAGAATAACTAGCTGAACAATGAACTAAGCCCTTGAGCTAGTGGAATCAATTAGCGATATCATAAGCTGCTATCGATAACAAAGTGCTTCAGATAATAGACATTCAGATAGCTCGTATCTGAGAGCAAATAAGTTAACTAGCGATATCATAGTTACTAGCGATAACACATCTAGCTATCGATAAGAGAATGCTCATGGTAATAACTTAGACAATCTGATAAGCTGATACATTGAGCTAATAGACTAAGCTTGCGATAGCATCTGCTGTGCATTACATGATTATTTGTTTCAGTTAACAGCTTAAGTGCAGGAATTACAGTTTGTAGTTAGCGATAACAAAGCATGCTAGCGCTACTGAAAAAGCTGACACACAAGTACAGTGGCAGGTAGCAGCAGGATAACGTTACTCACAGTCTCTGTCTCTCTTATCTTATCCTCTGCAAAGTCCGTTGAAGCATGAAAAGAAAGAAGAGGTGCTAACGGCTAGTTCTCCAAGTCTCCAACGGTTAGAAAAGTATATCACCATATATAAAGACTTGAAGACATCAGAATTAAGTAGCGAGTGAACACACATACGAAGCATCTACATAACGAGATGATACAAGATGGAAAACAAGAGGCTTTGCACAAAATATTAGTTATATATCAGTGAGCCCAGAAATGATGAACCGAGAGATTTAGAATAAGTAGAGCGAGCTCATATTGTCAGATTGATAAGCTCTAGATTTATAATTTCATCATATATTTATCTGTACTTAAGTGTTTATCACAATCAGTTCATTAAGTGAACGTATTCATTGAAATCCTCTACTGTTTGAGGTTGTTCTGAAAGCTTGGTGCTTTAGAACAGGGATATTACCTTATAGGTGGTAAGGGGGAGTGTTTAGAGAGGATTCTAAAACTCTGTAAAGGTTGGCAGGTAAACCTGTGCTCGTAAAACCTGTGGTAGGCTTCTCTTGTGCCCGGTTTAAACAAGAGGGTAGTGGAAATCTCAGGTGGAGCCTGAGGACTGGATGTAGTCAGGGTAGACCGAACCAGGATAAATTCTGTTTGTATTATCTCTTCCCTTAACTCTCTTAGTTTCCAGCATATCCTCAGTATATATCTCTTAGTACATCTAACAAGTTTTGAAATACTCTGTGATAAACAGAAAAAGATTTTAGAGATTACCTTCACTGTGTTTTAGAAAATTATGAAGAAGTTTTATAATTTTACCCTATCACCCAATTCACCCCCACTCTTGGATGACAATCAGCACTAACAATATCCATTCACCATTATTGCCCATTATTGCCTCAATTCGATTAACTCTTCTTCTTGCATTAGCTCTAAGATGAAAATACTTAGTATTTCTATCTCCCAATGCAAACCATTTGTACTTCGCTTTTTGAGCCCATATAACATCCTCTTGGAGAATAATTTCTTACAGTTCAATCCAAAGATCTCTTTGTAATTGGGTCATTGATGAAGATACACCTTCACACTGAATGGCTATATTAATCCCATCAAGCCTCCTTAAAATCTGTTTCTTCCTTCTACCCAAGTGACCATATTCATACTTACTCCAACTAGAAATTCTTTGAATATTAGTTTCCTTATTTCTCTCTTGTAATTAATAATTTCATAATTATTTACTAAGAAGTTAGAGTACCGATTCCCTTCTCTTCTATTGATATTTCTTTCTACTGTACACCGATTAGACTCTTCAATAAAATATCTTTTCCACATGCTTAGACCATAATTATTATTACTACTACTAGGACCACCACCTCTGCTACCATCAATAAAAAGAACAGTTTATAAATACACTGAATAGTATACCCTACCAAAGAATAACACTCTGATATATCAAACTAAGCATTTGAACAAAATTCACCTCTATTTTGAATAAAAAAGTGGAAAATATCAATTCAATTGTAAATTAAACAATATGACTCAGAAAGATTTTCTACATAATTTGTAAGTGAAATTTATACATTATAAAATTAACTTAATTTGAAAAGTTATGTTTTTAATGATGATAAATTTTAGTGTAAAGGTACTGTTCATAATTAAGAGAAGTGGGAGCGTTATCATCTTTTTTTAGGGTAATCAGATCAGATTAGAAATTTAGAATAGGACAATTGCATATAGGTCCTAAGCAAGAGAAATAATTTTAGAGAGGTTCCAAGGATTTGTTAATGAAAACTATTAACAACTGCAATAGCCTTGGTTAAAAAGTGAAGAAGTTGTCAATGGACCTGTCTGAAATTAATTCTCTTGCTTGGGACCTATGTCCAATTCTCCCATTTAGAATACATCAGACCTTATTTATCGGAAGAAAAAGGAATACATCAGACTTAATTAGAAGACACAAAGGAGGAGCAAGCAGGTTGCCGTAAGACTTTCTCGCTACCCACATCTCTCTTGCCGCGATCTCCAGAATGAGGAGCGTATTCATCATTTTCTAGCCGTTGGAGATGAATGACTTGGATTGCGACATTGTGATGTGAGCTCCCATTTTGAATTTTGAATTCATTCATATCCTTCCACATTGTTCACTTCAAATCCTCGACGATCTCTTCTCCTCTCTCTTATTTTTCTTTTCCTCTATTCACTTCCCTTTTCCTTTGAATTGTTCATTCCTTCTGTTTTGTTATGCCTTTTCTTTCCAAGGCATCGAATCATTAATCAAATTCCTTTTTTTATAGTGAGATAAGCTTGATTCAATTACCGTTTCTTTACTAGAGATTTGAAAATTTTTAATTTCAAACACTTCCAAGAATAAGATAAAAAATTTGTCTCAACACTCTTACAAAAATTTTGACATGCCAATATGCTTATGAGTCAGAGAACAATTTTTTTCCTCTTTTCCTTTGCATGTTTGCATTTAGGTCCATTATATTCATTTTTATCTCCCAGTACCAGCCTATGTTCCTATTGAATTTACATTTACGTCTTGTAATTTTGTATGGAAAAAGTTCCAACTTTCTGATTTCATATTTTTTTTATAAACCCTGCCTTACCTTCATTCATGTTTGTTAACATCTTTCTATGTGATGTTCACAAGGGAAATGCAGATTATCAAAAGAATTGGAGAGTTCTTCAACATGAAAAGCTTGCAAGGCTGAAGGAGAAGCTGCGTGTTAGTAATCTCTAAGGTCTAGAAATCTCTCTCTCTCTACACACACACACACACACACTCGCACACACACAAGAAAGATTGATATGAGGTGACATTTTACTCTCTAGGCCTATAAAAATCAGTAACCTTACAGGAAGGTCTAAGATAGAGAGTAAATCTGCTGATCTGAAACTCAACATCAATGTGTTTGAATTAGCCTTTTCTAGGGTATGGTCGTTTTTCTTTACTTTCTCTGCAAATTTTATTGCTATAGACGTTTAAACCATATCGTCTTGTATATTGTTAGGTTTAATGTGCATTATTATGAGAATTTTTGATACAATTATTTTTCCTTCTGTAGTTTGGAAAAACATCGAGTTGAACAACTGTATAAGTTCTATCCTAATCTCATATGCACCAAGATTTTAGGGAATGTGAGAACTATTTTTATTATTAACCTCCACCAATTAGGAATGGATTTGTGAACTATTCACATGCATTCCCATCCACATTGGTGGGATTGGCTCGTGTTTGTTCAATCTCAAGTTTTAGTTGAAAGTTTATGTTCCTCTCATACTTTCTTCATATAATGCTTTTGTGAAACATGTTTTATTTTCTACAAACTGCACAATTTATGTTCAATTTTTTATTGCAGTAGACGATTACTACTGAATATCTTCATAAACAATTTGTACTCATTAAATAGATATGCAAGTTGTTTCCTCTAGCGAGTAATTGTTTTCTATTCACTACTTCTTTGTTGTTTTGTCTCTGTGAATTATGATTTATCAAGTAAAAAATGCCCGTTTATGGGATTCTTGTTTGGTGATAAATATGTCTTTTTGGTCTCTGTTTGTTGTTCAACCCTGGTCTTTTTAAGGGCATGTACTTATTAGATGTGGTTTTGATATCATTACCATGTAGGGTGTGGTTTGTTAATGTAATCATATTATCATCCAACCTAAGCCGTTTTCATGACTTTAATGTCTCAGGTGGTCGTAGAGGGAGAAAAATGATGGTTCTAGCAGTTAGTATGATCAAGTCTGCAATGCATGCTTGGCAAGAGCACTCGACCCCCACTCAGTTTCATTTGAAGAACTTTTTGCTTCTTTTGGGGTAATTTTGTTTTCGTTATAAAATCATATGCCCAATTCCAAACTAATCATTATAAGGGTATCAATGCTAATTGGTTTAGGGACTTTAGCAATCATCACCGTTGTTCTGCAGATTTTGCTCTAGATTTCCACTGTCACCTAAAATTCTATGAATCTTTTAGCCTATCCTGTATAATTCATTGCTGTTGTTCTTTTGTACATTCCCTAGAGCCTTTGAAAATCTGTGATTTGTTCAATTCCTTTGGAATTTGGATACTTTCTGATTTGGATTTACTGCTTTGTGATTTTGCTAAAAATGTAGTAATAGTGCATTTACTGACTTTGTTGCATGTGGATTAGTAGCTGCTGAAACATCATTATGATTGTGGTCTTTGATTGCTAAAGATTGCTGTTATAACTTCCATATAACTGTGATGTGAATTTTAAAACACACTCTAAATTTATTTGTGTTTACTACTGGAAATTGGAGCCGCACTGTCTGGTTCCAATTTTGCAGTTTTCTTGACAAGAATCAAGGAGTTTGGTCACTATATGTTGCTGAAATTTTTATTGTTATAAACATTGAGAAACTGCAAGTTTACCAATTGTTGTCACAGATTGTCGTTGTTGTAATTCTGTCATTATTTCTATAACTGGTATTTAAGCATTTCATTGAAATTAGGATTGCTGTACATTACTGTCATCGTTGAAAGCTTGGTGTAATAAGTGTTTTTGCTGCCAATGTCATTTTGTGCTGTCATTATTGTGTCTTTAACATCATTTGTGTTTTATCTGTTGCAAACTTTCTTAATTATATAGGCAATAAGAGATCTGGAATTGGTTTGCATCTTGATTGTGCTAATTGACTGATTCAATTTCCATTTCTTCATTGCTGACTTATTTTCTGTCATAAGTGGAATCAAGTGTTAAAAATGTACTTGCTAGTTGAAAAAAAAAACAACTCGGAAACTTGAATCCATAGTTCTACTTCGCTGTAATAATTTGTATTGTGCTTGATCTATTTTGTGGAGTAATGATCAATGTTTAGGATGTTTTCATTTACTCAATCCGACTTGAGCTAATGAACTTCATACTTATTTGAATTGGTTTGCCATGTTTTTAATGGATTGGAATCTGACTAAAGGAGATTTTAATTGTTCTACCTCAGTGTCTTCCCAAAATTTGAGGTTTCCTTATGCATGCCACATGCCATTAACTATCTTCAAGAATCTTTCCATCTTACATTGTCATGTGATTTAAAACCTTATATTACAGGGTTTAAAATGAAATATCTAGGATTTTGTGGTTATGACTATGAGTTCTTTAAATATCCTCTTGACTTTGGAATTTTGCATGAACATAATTTGATTTGGGAACTTAAAGACATACATAGTTCTACTTGTGAGATCCTTTGTTGTGATTTGCCATCGGACTTATTTGCCTATTATTTACATTTCTTTGTGACTATCACTCACCTAAATTTGGTTTCCTCCTTGAAGGAACTTGGTAGAGAGTTGTTTCATTGAGATCACCATTCTTCACCAAACAGCTTAGAGCCCTTACCAATTGAATTGGATCCACCACCAAAGAACTATCAAGAATCTATGCTGAAAAGAGCCTCTTGAATAGTTCATGCCTATCATCAAGGATGAGAAATTCAGTTTCAATACCCTTTGCTATGAACATACTAGGTTTTCTCTCTCCTTTATTGCTCTTTTCTGGTATTAACCATAAGAGCTTTTTTCTGTTAATTTTATTTTCCTTTCTTTAGCTAGAATGTCGTTTTCCTCTCTCCATACCCTAGCCCTTGGTTTATTTTTTAATTCTTTGCTTAAATAAATAGTTAATATTGCATTGGGAACTATACAAGGTTTAAGTGTGGGGTAGTGACTTATGAAATTTGTTCCTCTTTAAATTTTGTATTTCCCTCTTTGGAAAACTGATTATTGGATGGAATAGAGGCATTTTGTCTTGCTTTCAAGATTGTGTTGATTTGAATAAATGTAGCTTAGTAGCTGGTTGCATCAAGGGAAATTGATTGCATATATAGGGATTTATATGATGCGTTGTTTAGCTTGTCTGAATTAAGTGAGATAGTATAGCCTTGTTGGAAGAAATTTTGAGCGTAAAAATTTAATTATAGTGTGATATTTCACTTGTCTCAACTTGCTCTTTAGAACTTGTTCTAGCTCTTTTCATGGTTACCTTACGTATGTGCAACCAGTTAATATGATTGAGGATTTTGCTAATTAGTTAGGCCAAATGACCAACCCTTTAAATGATGTATCCTTTGTCACCCCTTTCTGCTTATTGGCACTTTCACTCCATTATTTATTTCATACCCCTTTCCTTACAATAATGCATAAATTTTTTGTTCCAATCCTACTTGGAGCTTGATTTTGAGTGTAACACAGATTGACATCGTATTTTGTGCTATTGTATTTGTGCATGTTAATAGTTAGGTTATAAGAAGGCAAGAGTGAGAAAAAAAGAATAATAAAAAACAAAAATAAAAAAGAATTGTACTCCATTGGTTTAATCTGGCTTAGTAACTGAGGGTCTTCATCACCAATGTTGATCTTCACACCAAACGGCCAGTAAGAGTCATGACTGTGCTAGTAGCATCTTGATGCCATTGAGTTATCAAAGCTTGAGTAACCGGGCCTTTATATCACCAATATGAAGGTTTGTGTCAAAAGAGTATATACATAATGGCCTAAGAAAGTTGAAAAAAGAGGGGAAAAAAACTTAGCTCTGCTAGTTTAAGTTGGCTTAGTAACTGGAGGTCTTCATCACCAATGTTGATCTTCATGTCAAATGGCAAGCAAAGCTATGAGCATGCTAGTAGCATCTTGGTGACATTGAGTTATCAATGCTTGAGTAACTGGGCCCTTGTATCACCAATATGAAGGTTCGCGTCAAAAGAGCATATGCATAATGGCCCAAGAAAGTTGGAAAATATGGTAGAAAAGAGAAGGAAAAGAAAAAGGATGAAACCCTTGCATCCTAACTACTCAACATGAATTTCAGTCATCATTAAACCATGTGAACACTCCGAAGCTCACCCTGAATTAATCCTCCCTATTCCATGCATTGTAGATTGCTTCATTCCATACCCTTACATTACAAGCTACAAAATCCTCTTGATTTTCGAATGCACATGTAATTGGTGGCAGAGAATTAGAACTAGTACAAGCCTATGGTAGGGTGATTGAGCATGTGAACTGAGTGAAAAGAACCTCGATGCTAGTGAGTTGAGAGATACACTTTACATCCTTGTGTGGTCATCTCATTTAAATTCATTCATGTTAAGCTTTGTATCTAAATATAAATTTCTTTTATTTCTGATTGATAACTTGGATTGCATGCTTAGTTTCTAAGTTGTATTTATTTGAGGTTTGCAGTTTCGGAGGCAATTCAATTTGTCTCTCGTGTGACCCCTTTTTTTATAATTATTTTCATAAATTTACCTATCTTATTTTATCTTTTTGGCACACATAGCTGTTTCATTAATTTTTTTTATTTGGTTATCACTTTCTAAATAATCCAGATAGTGTGAGCTGCGTGAGCCATTGTTCAAATGCTTTTTGAAGTGTCTTCTTAACAAGGTAGCATGTAGTTATGGATATTTCCTCTTCTCTAGTGCATATTACTCTTGTCCACATTGATGTGTAAAAATGCCGTGGTTTATGACATTATTCCTATTAGGCACCAGAAAGTTGATTGACTTGGCCAGCTCTTCGTGAAACTTCAAATGAACTTAGAGACCAAGGTAGCTATTGAAACTTTATTTATAGTTTACATTAATTATTTGATTCAATAGATCATTGGTATTTTGAAGTTAGAAACAATACATTGCATAACTTCCCTCACATTCATTTAGTTCTGAAAGCTGAATATACATGTAGTGATGTTTTTTGTCTTTTAAAATTAAGCTATAAGCTTTAGGTACCCTTATAATTTTAATTTCATCGCATGCCCCTAAACCATAAGGGATGCTCCAGGCATAGAGAGTTCTTTCACCAAAGAATGTATACCCTCTTGAAGATCCTCATCCTCTAAGATCAACAAGTTTTAGCCACCCTTTGCTACTAGATGTTGTGTTTATAGTTACATCTATTTTTTTGGTTGCATTTCATATAAAACTGTGATTTATGTGCTTAAGGATGCACTTTCTGCCCCCTACATGTGTTTTTCTTTTTTTTTTAAATTGAGATTTTTTTAACTTTCATTTTTCTTTTTTGAAAATGCTGCAGTCTGCAGGGAAAGTCTGAAATTATCCAGGACCAATTATTGAAACTTGGCAGGCAAATAACCTGTATTTTGGAGAGTTATGCTATGAATTTGAGGATAAATTCCTCTACAATCTTGCGAGAGGTAAGGTTAGTCCCTAGTATCTCTTGATGAAATAGAGTGGTTTATTAAGAAACTGGTGCATGAGAAACTACAAACTAGTAACAAATACTGATAAAGGAAAAGTGGGTTGAAGAACATAATTGGAGCTATATCAATGTATTAAGAATTGCCTATACAAATGTATACAAAACATGTGATATGCTATACACTGATTCTTCCTCGGTATTGATATTTTTTACCCTTTGACTTATGCCACTTATATTTGTTTTATTATTATTTTTCATTTCTGTCATTTTGCTTCTTTCCTTTAAGTGAGACCATGGCTTATGCTCGGTGGAGCTCATTCTGCATAGCTGTCGGTGACTGAAAATGTGATTTAATGAAACATGGTAGGTGCCGTTTACTCCCCCTGGTGACTACATCACTTTTGTCCTTTTGTCTCGATTGAGTATACTAATTTTTCAAGCATATTCCGTCTAAAGCCTTTTAAGCATATCTTCATTTGGTTGAATTGAATTATCATCCATATGTTCTGCTAAAACGTATTCCTCTAACATATCTCTATGATATATTTCTCATCCACATATCAAGTTGTGTACCTGCTGTTAGTACTGGCTGTCACCCAAGAGGGGGGGTGAATTGGGTGATAAGGTAAATTCAAAACTTCTCTTTTCTAAAACACAGTGAAGGTAATCTTTAAAATCTTTTTCATGATTATCACAGAGTATTTCAAACCTGTTAAATGCACTAAGAGATATATAATTTAGATATGCTGGAAACTAAGGGAGTTTAGGGAAGAGATAATGCAAATAGAATTTATCCTGGTTCGGTCTACCTTGACCTACATTCAGTCCTCAGGCTCCACCTAAGATTTCCACTACCCTCTTGTTTAAATCGGACACAAGAGAAGCCTTTACAACCCACAAGTTTAGCCGGGCACTTGTGAAGCCTTTACCACAGGTTTTACAACACAGGATCACCTGCCAACCTTTTAGCGAGCTTTAGACTCCCTCTAAATGCTCCCCCTTACAACCTGTAAGGATACAATCTGTTTCCCACTCAAGATTACCCAATCTTGAGCTTCACTCACTAAAACAGAATGTTTACAAAGAAAGTTTACTTCTCTCAAAGAAGGAATTTCGATAATCACTAAAGTACATAAAGGAGAATGATGAAATACAAATTATAGAGCTTAATAATCTGAACAATGTGTGCTCTAGCTCTTCTTTTCTAATGCACTCAACTCATCATTTCTGGGCTCACTTGTATATAACTGTTACTCTGTGTAGTCTAGGCAGAGCCCTCTGTTTTTCATTTCGTCATAGTTCCATCTTGTGTAGTGCGTCGTATGTGCTCTTTTGCTTCAGATGTCTTCAAGTCTTTATATAGGGTATTATACTTTTCTGTCCATTGGAGACTTGGAGAACTAGCCGTTGAGAATCAGCTTTCTTCTCTTGCTTCACTTTATCTTGCAGAGGATGAGCTAAGAGAGATGGAGACTGTGAGTAACGGTAACCTGCTGCTACCTGCCACTGTACTTGCATGTAAGCTTTTTCATTAGCGCTAGCTCCCTTGGCTATCGCTAGCTTGACAGTGTAAGACCTGCACTTAGAGCTGTTAGCTAAACAAGTATTTATGCAGTGGATGTTATCGATAGTGCATTTCATTAGCTCAAAGAGATAGAGACAATATATCAGCTAAGGAATTTCAAAGCATTCTCTATAGATAGCAAATCATGCTATAGATAGCAAACCATGCTATCGCTAGCAAATCATGCTATAGATAGCAAATCCTTTTAGTTCAATGTTTAACGTACTAGCTGTCATCTCAATAAGCATTTTTCTATCGATAGCTAATCCCATTATCGCTAGTTACTATGTTAACTGATCTAACATTCTTCCTCGAGTATTTATTCATGTTATCTGAGGGGCCTTAGCGATAGAGACAGAGTCTAGCGATAGGATCTATTCTTATTTGCTTAGGCTAGCTCAAATCATTCTATTAGCGATGATAAGCATGTTAGCGATAAAACTTCTACTTAGTCATCATGATTCTTTATCTCGGTTTATTCCAGACTAAGTTACATGATCTTATGAATGCAATCTGAGCCCATGGACATGTTATGTGATCATGTATGCATGCTTTCAATCACAGTAAATATATAGCAAACATAATCTAATAGATAGTAGGAGATAAACACTTTATACACACTTTTTGCTTCCTACATTTAACTCTATATTTGACATCATCAAAACTAAGTATATCCAACACCTGCAAACTTTATTCTTCCACAAAAATTTTAACATGTAATATTAACAAAATTAATAAATACATGATTATTAAAATCATTGAGAAATTTAATAACTTGATCTACTGGTCAAGTAAAATGCAAATTTATATATTTTAAAAAATATCGTTTGAATGATTTTTTTATATATGCTTCTGGCATTTAAGATCCTTCAAGGATTTTCATTTAAATTTCACAATATTTAATTATTGATGTACACTTTCTTTTCATATACTGCCAGACTTATATGCAAAATAATTGCATCCATTACAAAAATAATACGCCTTGTCATAATCTTCATTGCCTTTGTGAAAATATATGTTTCACATAAATATTTATAATTTTATATTTAAGGTATTTGGACTGCAGGTCCATAATATTCATGTATTGAAAACATAATAGCATTTTCATTGTAGTATTTCAGGTATTTGGACTGCAGGCCCATAATATTCATATATTGAAAGCATAATAGCATTTTCATTGTATATTTCCCTTTTGTTTTCCTTTCTGGCCAATCATTTTCATGTCTACTTCTTATAACATATCTCAATATAAGATCCTCATTTAATCACGTGATATCATTATCAAAATTGTTGTCGACAACTTTATTCTTTTCGATTCCATTTTCTTTGTTGTGACATAACTTATTGAGATCTCTTTGTTAATTTTCAGGTACTTGTACCTCCTTTGAGGTTTTTCAATTAGTTATGTCCTAGCACTCTTCTGGAGTACTGCCTCCTCAACATGATCATCTAAAGTATAAGCTCCTATTTATCTGTAGTATTTACATTTGGAATCGATCGATTTCTCATGCTTCAGGCGTGTTGCATTTGTTGGAGTATTTTCAGCTGGAATGCGAGATTTGATAATTCTATCTAGGTCAATAAATAAGTCTGGCAGATATTTTGTAATATTTTATGAATGCAAAGAATGATGAACTTCTGGTTCATACTAGAGAATATTTTATAATATTTCATGAATGCAAAGTATGATAAACTTCTGGTTCATACTAGAGGATCTACACTTCATAATAATAGTGCATTCAATACATTTTCTTTTCTAGCTACTTGATTTCTCCCCCTCATGTTTTGATGACTTTGTTGAATGATAATCATGCTGTATAAGTCTCCTAAATCCATTTCTTTCCTTTTGAAACATTATTTTGTTTCATTTAGAAACAAGAAGGAATTTCTTACCCAAATTTATATCAACCTTATCTAAATATCCATCTATACACATGGTGGATTGATAGGCATATGCATTGCACATTTAAAACTTTTTAAATTGGAAATTATCTGGCTCCTGACCAAACCGGGAGAATCTTGTTGCTTTATGTAAATATGTGCTGCAATATGTAATAATAAATATGTCAACATCAAAATAGAAAACTTGTTCTCTAGTTATTCATGGAGGGTTTAATGAATGATTTCTGGATCATATAATATGAAAATTGTTCACTCAACATAATGATCATGCAAACTTTAGGTTGCAAACTTATAATAATTGCACATGTAACAACCTTATAGATGCATCTATCAAATTTATTGAATACTTCTATGGTTTACATGCTTTTTGAATGGGCCCATGAGTTTGATATTTTCCCAGAAATATAGATCCATTCCAAATCACAACTAATGATTTTTCTGCTGTAAATTTTCTTTGAGAACAAGCAGCAACACCATAATTCTTGAATTATGTTAACTATTCAGGAAGAATCTTCTGGTTCTTCAATAGATGTCAATAATTTGATATTTCATATATATGACTTGGATGATCAAACAAGTCATGCCAACAATAAATTTATTCGGATCAGTAAACTTCTGGTTTACTGTATCATATTTCTTAACCAACATTAAACTTTTTTAATTTCTTAAAGATCATAAGATGACATCTGTGTACCTCAATACACATACATGACACAAATATTTATGGTATACCTTAATATTTTAGAGGGAATTCGCGCTGATAACGTGTTATAAAAATAAGAGAAAAGAAGAAAGATAGAGAGAAAATGGGATAATGAGACAGAAAATAGAAGAGAGAGGAAATGAGCATTTCTCAATCACTTGTAATTATTGGTACACATGTTTTGTATTTGGCCTCTATTTATAAGCCTCAACACAGTGAAGCCTATAACTATGGTTACAAAGGTATAAAGATGGATATAATGGCAATAATGATAAGAAGAAACAAAATATTTATGGTATACCTTTGATTATTTGACTCTACTCATGAGAGTTTGTATAAGCTAAACTCTATCTCAGGGTTTTTCAAATCAATAAATGCAACAAATTTTCAATAATTTGCGCATACATACCCAAATTGAACTGTAAAATCACTTCAAACAAAGTATTAGGAAAAACAATAGTTTTTCAATTTCAAACTAAAGCATACGGTACCCTATATGAAAGGCACCCCCACGCTTTTAAATATCTCAATATATTTTCATTACCACGTATCCCACATTAAAAAAATACGATACATGATTAGCGATCATGAGAATAGTCCCATATGTAATCACGCTATTAAACTTCAGCCATTGAAGTTTAATATATCACAAACAAGCCCGCTAATGCGTTAATAGCCATTCATTGTAAAATATACAATTTTATCTAATATTCATTGCAAAGTATCACACAACAATCATATTTAGAAGAGATAACTTTATCATCAATTTTTTTCACATTTAATAATTATAATGAACACTTCACCGTTTTTTATTAAATGTAATATAATTATTTTCAAAACCCATAAAATTCATGAGACCAATGGCTCTTACATAATCAATGCTATATTTCCATAATTATAACATAATAACATTTTTTTAAATGTTCTTGCCACAATAACCACATAGTAATTTTGTTTTCTCTATGAAACATCAGCACCCAATATAAATAGAGGTAATTTCAAAGCAATTCACAAAATAACTAATAAATTGTAGCCCATGGATTTTAAGACACATACCTTTTCTCATTGAAATTTAATCCTCATGAAAATTATTTTGCTATAATGGTCATTCATAAATTCATCATAGTTCCTTACTAATTTTGGCTTTTACACATGCTCAATCACAGACCATTGGTGCTTAATTAAAAAAATTACTTAAATTCAAGATAGAACATTTATAGGTTTATGATCAAGAGGTTCAACAATTTCAACATGTATATAAACAACATAAAATTATCGAGCGTTTCAATAATTATTATATGACTGATTTAACCTTTTCCTAATCGCCTTGGGGGTTAAATGCAAAATTATTTGTTAACCAAGGATTGCACTATAGTGGTGCGATCCCGGATCGTCTCACTTGAGGAGTCTTTCTAAACTACCTAACTTAACTAAATGCAATTAAAACAATATAAGATATGGGGTTTTTGTTTGAAAAGGTCATTTGATAAAAGTAGTGAGAATTTAAAGACTTCTTTTTGGTAATTTTCGATTGATGAGTAAAAAGGATTTGGATTAAGGGAAATTGATAAAATGGGCTTTGGTAGTGTTTCAGTGGCTCTCATGCTTCATTAAAATTGATATTTGGAGTTAAAAGATGCACCAAGTATAATTGAAAAGTCCCCAAGCAACCACTAGGGGTCCAGTAGCCCTAATTAATGACTAATCAAGCAACCACTTTCTTAGCCATTACTTAGGGTTAGTGTTAAGCTCCACTTGGTGTGTGTTGGAACATGAGTTTTGAAAACCGATTCCTCTCAAGAATGTGCAACCACAACATTCAATTGGATAAATTAAGCTACACAATCTAGCAACCACTAAAAATCATATAGCATCACAAACCCAATAGGAAATTCAAACATTGACATCATTCAATTTACATAACTCAATATCCAACACAAATATTCCAATTTAAAGACAATGAAAGAGGAAAAACATGTCTCCAATCCAAATATACAAGAGAAATGCAACCACAAAACTCAATACATAAGGAAAAGAGCATGAGGAAACAAATAACTCCCCTATTTCGCCCATTGAAGCTCAAGCCACCTTCACACCACCAAAGAGCCCAAGTTCTAGCCTCTCATGTCTTCAATTTCGTGCAAAAGAAAGCCCACAGCCACAGCCTCCATGAATGGGGAAGAATGGAGAAGAAGTGAGGTGGAAATGGAAGGTGGAAGGATGAAGAACAAGAAAAACAGCAAGATTTGAGGTGGAAGTGAGTGGGAATGTGGGGATTTGAGTGAGGATGGAAGAGAATGATGGAAACCCTAGCAGAGGAATGTGTTTTCGAGCTTGGGGGAGGCTTGGCTAATGTTTTTCGGGCATGGGTACCCTTAAAAACCCGCCTGGAACCCTAAAAATCGTGACAGCGAAATTGCTGTCACGAAGAGTTCGTTGCAGCGAGCAAATCTTCTCACTGCAGCGAGCTTGACAGAAAGCTAGCCCAAGCTTCTGTCTTCCTGGCTGCAGCCAGCAAACTTCCTAGCTGCAGCCAGATGCTCGAAAAGGCTATGATCAATTTCTTGCTTTGGCCAGCTTTGTTCTTCGTAACTTGCTCTTCCGTGCGGCCTACTTCTTTTATGACCTGCACTAAAATTACACTCAAGGTAGCATCAAAATGTTCTTGGGAATATGTAAATCAATAAATTATGCTAATTATGACCAAATTGCCCCTGATTAGTATAAACTCCAACAAAGTGTATGAAAGTCAGAATTTATCCTAATTAGGCACAATTACTCCTAGAACATGCAATAATCCAATGATTCTATCAATGAAAAGTGTATAAAAATATTATGCAATCAATGACTTACAGAATTTCCAACCTCATGTCTCACCTTTAATATTTTTAAAGAAGGTTTAATTTTAAAAATTGATACCAATTGTTTGCACATAATTTCACACATATTTTCTAGGTTTTGACTTACGCATACCTGAGAAGAAGACTTAGACTCAAACATGATACAATAATTTCGGGCAAAACTGCATGTAAATTATTCTGCATAAGTCCTTTTGTCAGGATCCCTCTTTAAGCTCTTTTACCTTGGTCATGGCTTTCATGGCCAAACTTTCGATCTAAAATGAGGCATCTATAAGGTCATTTGACCACTGTCAGACGCTATCACTTTCCCCACATTCAGTAGCACTTTATAAATAATTCTATGGATAAGTCTTCAGGACCATGACACTTTGAATACATATTTATTTATGGCTTCTGGCCATATCATTATAATATTGGTTCATTATCTAAATATCATTACTTTAATATCACCAAACATTGTTGCCTCAAATTGTCAATTTGGATTGACCATATGTAATCGTAGCAAAATATATTAATTAGTATTCAGAACTATTACATTTGGTGAAGTGATTCTCTATAAGTTATTTGCCTACAGGACAACATATTCTTAAAATATTATAAAGCTCATTTTTTTCATTTAATTTAATACATGACAATAAGCCTTCTAGGCTTTAATATTTATAACAATTCAATCATCAGATACCACAATTTCTTTTTCTTGTACAATTTAGTGGAACTTACAATGTTCTTTTTATAAAAGAACTATTAAAAAGGTGACGTGACTTTTGGTCATCGAAAAAAAACTTTTATATAAAATAATATGACTTCTAGTCATTTTGTAATATTTTCTTTTTGTCTATATGACTTCTGGTCATATTATCATATATTAACAAACATAGAAATATGAATTCCATGATTATGGTTTAATAGCCAAGACGTGCATATTATCGATGTCACCAACATAATGTTAATTATATCTCTTATAATCTGTGCCTTGCTTTCAATAGCAACTAACCACCTTTCTTAACTTTTGTCTTCAAGAACACATCAAGGATATTTCAAAGCTATAAAGCTATTTTATGTCATTTGATGCTTAAATCATTTAACATTAGCCTTCAGGGCTTGGTACTTTTGATATTTAAATCATCAAAATGTCACTCCCCCTTTTCATGCCATTTTTTCATAAGATGGTCTTATACAAATAATCATTATCAAAAGTGATGAGGCTTCAGGCCATCTAATCAGAAATTTGGGAGTATCATGGCTATTAAATTAAATAGTATAAATTGCAACATGAATTAAAAAAATAAAAAAAATAAAAGGCATAATATAAGATAATAAAATGAAATTGACAAAATAAAAAGAATAAAATAACATAAATATATATAATATGTATTAGTTCACATGCATGTATATAACATGCATATGTGTGTGTGCATGTGTATTATATACATAATATGTATTATAGTATGATATATATATATATATATATTCTTAAAGCATCAAATTAAATATGCAGACGGGGTGTTCCGTAAGAACTAAAGGGTGTATGAACTAAAGGCAGTAAAACCTTACAATCTAGTTCATTGTGATAGCCTCTCTAATTCTCTAGAAGAGGTAAGGATATGAAGCAAAATATGTATATATATATATCATATATATGTGTCTGTATGCCAACATGTAAGCATGAATAAATAAATGTCACTAAAATTGTAGCTAAATAAATAAATAAAAAGCATTAGTGTATCAACACTCATGAAGGTAAATAACATACCACAATACACAATATAAACAGAAAGCTACAAAATATATCAATAATATATATATATATATGTCTATATATATATGTCTATATATTGGTATACATACCAATTGAACGATATATAAATAAAATAGCAAAATGAACCAATGCAACGTAAGAAAAGAAATAGTAACAATGAGAGTCAAATAGAAAATACTTCTTAAAATAATAGCACACAATAGGTTTGAATATATAAGTATTTTTTTGGCAAAAGTATACATAAATATGTTTTTGTCGTAAAAAATATATAAGTTTATAATTTTTATTATATGAAACTTAACGGCTTGTTTGGTATGAGAGATCTAGAGGGGAACTAATTTTTTTTTTCAAAAGAATTGCCTTTATGGAATTCTGAAGGTTTTATCTGGAAGATTTCTGAAACATTTCATGTGTCATTTTTTCTAATGGAAGTGAAGACGAATAATGGATGGAGGTGATGAAAGAGAAAAGGAAAAGGGGTAAGACTGGATGTCAAATTGGGACTTGAATAATGAATTCAAATTTGGAAGACAAGGGTTTAAGTCATCTACTTTTCACCTTTTCCTATTCAATTAATTCCATCCTATCAAACATAAAATATTTTTAGAATCTCATTGTCATTTTAATGTCAACCAATCATGTCACCCCTTGCAAATTTTCCTCTCCATCCCTTTCCATTACACCTATTTCTTTCCTTTCCTTTCCATAAGAATACTTTATGCGAAGCAAATACTCCCTCCAGTCCTAAATATATGACATATTTTTTTTAAACACCCCAATTATCTTCCCATATTCTCTCTCCTCTCTTTCAAATTTTCGTCCTCCTCTTCTCTTCTCTCCTTCTTGGCCAGATTCTACCATTCCATTACACTCTTATGACTTCTAATTCTAAAATCTAGTCCATGTTGATCGAGAGCATGAGTAGCTAGGAACCTTTGTGGGGGATCTTAATGGAAGAAGGCAACTGGAGCTTCGTCATCATAATTCAGAAGTTTATTAATTTCTTTTCCTTGTCCAATTTCATATATGTATTCTAATTCCTTTTGTTTTTGTATATGTATGTGTTGTTGGAGCAAGCTTTCTTTGAATTTCTATCGGTCATGCATGTAATCAAGCGATGTTCTTTTATGTGTATGAACCTAGTGATGTTTTCATAATATTATGCAATAGATGTATGTGCGATTGTAAGGGATGTTCTATCTTTGGATTGCTAGAATATGTTGAGTATATGTGCGATTGCATGTGTTCTTATGCACTAGATCCATCATTGGAAGGTTTGATCTACTTCCAATAAGAGCCTCTTTGTAGTTTATCATGAATCTTCGCTACAAAGTTGAGAATTAACAATTGCATATTTGATGAATTGAATAAGCAATGTGCCACATTAATTAGTTAATTAGGTTAATTAGACTAAGAGTGATTGCCTTAGATTTTTACATTAGAACTTGGATTAGAACTCCCATATCCTTTTAGAAGCTATGAAGGTTGCCCAATTCATTAAGAGACCCATATTCATCATATAGTTTTCACCAACCATTTAAATTGCTTTCTTTATAAACCAAAATCCCAACAAGATACTTAGTTTAGTTTTCTTAATCACAAAACCCCAATTTTATAGCTTTTACACGCATTTAGTTAGCTTAGGAAACTCCACTAGAGACGATCCAGGAAAGCACCACTTGTGCAATTCTTGGTTTAATTAATTTTGTATTTGCATCCCAAGACGTATTAGGAAAAGTGACAAATCAACGGCGCCATTGTTGGGAGTCACTTTTGACTTCCTAGGTTAGCTAAATGTCAATTGCTTATTGACAAGGGGCTAATAGCATTTTAGGTTAGTTTTTGTTCATATAGTTGCATTTTAGGTTTTAGGTTAGTTGTAGGTTGCATTTGCATTGAATAAATTGAAACAAAAATCCAAAAATATTGTTTTTATTATGTGTTGTGTCATTTTAAATTAGATTTGAATTGCCTTTGTTGGGATTAAATGATACCTTGCTTGCACATCTATTGGAAATTGTTAAAAATATGTTGACACTCACACAAGAGCTTGCTGTCAATTTTCTACAATTTTCTCTCAAAAATTTATGAGCTTCAGTTTTCTAAAGGTTTGGGCTATTCTAGCAAGTTCTATAACTCTGCTATTGGTTGTAGTAGATTTTTGGCCACATTCCATCGTTTTGGGCACTTTTTCAATTTTTCTTTATTTTCTGATATTTTTCCAGATTTTAGGATAGTTATCTTTTGAGTTTTCTTCTTTAATTCTCATTCATTCTTAGTTTGTTTGAGTTGCTTTCACCCATTATTTATTCCTTCATTGCACATTTGATCTTGTTGTGTGTTTTAGTTGCTTGCTTGATTCTTTGGGACTAAATTGTTGAATTCTCATATCTTGGAATTAAGAAAATTTGGTTACAATCATGATTCATTTTAGTATTCTCATTTTTTTGTAGGAAATACCACTTTGACGGAAGAACTTTCTTCAATTCGTGATGAGCTTAATGACATAAAGGCCGCTCTCAACGCCTTCTGCAAATCCTATGAACTACCATGTTGAGACTAACCTTATTCTCTACCAACACATCATCCATATTTCGAAGACCCTTATCCACCAAATTATTCTCCATACTATGAACCTTACCTTACTATATACTATGCTCTTCATCATATCATTCTCCATATCAAGCCCCACGACGTGAACCTTCACCTCCATCTCCACCATATAGGTCATACCATGTATCATCTTCATCCCTACCTTACTCACTACCACTTCATCATTCATACCAAATTACAAACCAACCACCACCTTATGAACCTTCACCTCCACCCAAACCCATCACCCCTGAGCAAACTGTGTTTGATGCTTTCTTTGGCTATTCTGACATGAATGATTACACAAAGAAGCTTAAAAGGATGTATGAGGTAAATTAAGACTGATTTAAGGAGTTGATAGGTACCAACATGGACTCTCAAAGGAACAAAAAGATGAATTAAAAGAGATAAGGGCGTACCTCATTGCATTCTACTTGCATGCACCTTAGAAAAGAACGAAAGGAGAGGAAGGAAGCATGTGGTCTTATGATCCTAAAGTTGAATGGGAGACAAATAACGAGCAACATCCTACATCTCTTGTGGAAGAACCCCAACCTCTAGTAGTGATATTCAATGAACCCACACAAGTTGAAGAGATGAAGCAATCTACCCCACAACCTAAAGAGGAAATGCACTCTCCACAAAGTAATACTCCTATCCTTAAGGAGATTAATCCTTCTTTGGTTGATTCCTTGATTGAACATGCTACTACTCTTGAGCATGAAGATGAGATGGATGAGGAAATTATTTGTAAATTTCCTCATATATTTATTGATGAACACGCTCACTTTAGTACTTCAATTAATAGTAGTTTGATTGATAATGTTGCTTGCACAATCATTGATTCTTCTTGTGATGAACATGCTACTCTCCTTAGTACTAGTCATGATAATGTTGTTGAATTAAATGTAATTAAATCTGGTTCTTGTGTAGAATATCAAATTTTTGTGCATTGCTATCATGTGAAAAAACACTTGCTTGTTGAATTTAAAAAGCATGCCTTGAACACATTGACCAATTCTACTGTTGAACATGATGCATCTAATAGTGCTAGGATTACTAAAATTTCTAAACATAAGATAATTGAAAATGAGAATTAGATTGTGGTTAAGAATGGGAATGATTTTTGTCCCATTGGATTACTATTGAGAGTGCACCTATGAAAGATTCTTCATCCATAGATGTTGATATTGTATATGATAGGGGATCTTTCAAACATACTATTTTTTGATCTTTCGACAAATATATCCAATAAAGAAAGTATTTGTTGTGCATGTGTAAGCGTTTACATGCCCCAACCTTGAGTTGGACTTCACAATTTCCAACACACAATTTAAAAATACAGATATTTGTTTTGCTCCTACTGATGGGAGCATGATAGACTTCCTTGGTTGCAATGCTTATTTAGATAAAGTTTTTACTTCCCTAGAATTTGGTACCGCTCTGTGCATAGTATTTCTCTTGCAGGAACCAGAACACCTCACACCAAAGAAGGAGTACTACTTGTGGAATCCTTAGTTTAATTAATTTTGTAGTTGCACCCCAAGGTGTACTAGGAAAGGTGACAAATCACTCTCCCATTTCTTATTGTTAGAGGAGCACCAACAAAGATAATTTTGGAAAAGTTGACAATAATTAGATTTAGGTCCTTATTTAGGACCAAGACCAATACCTCAAATAGGCCTTATATTTAATATCGAAGGTAGTAGTTCCTAATAGGGAGAGAATAGTTTTTTGTATTAGTAAATAATATGATTACATTTTTTTTATCAGTGTACAAATTGTTATTTTCTGGAATGAAAAAGAGAAACACTATGAGCCATCTTTAAGTACTCCCTCCAATCAAGAAGTAGGAATTGTATTAAGGATTTTAGTTAAATTAATCAATATGACATTATTTTTATAAGATCTTATTATAACCATCTTTCGTAATTTCCTCTCTTTTAGATTATTTGTAATTGATATTCAATAAGATAATTTGAAAAAATTATACAAAAATTAGAAATATTTCTTACATTTATCATCAAATGTGCCTCATCTAAGCGTGTGATCAACTTCAAGCTTCATGGAGGACTTAGAAGTACAATACATTGCATACTCTTCACCCTAAAAAAACCATATGTTGATCTAAAAGGATGGATTTGACCTTTTGGGGGTTATTTCTAAATTTTCATGAAAAATTGAGTCAGATAAGATGTTTTCATCTTATAAATTCAATGCATTACTGACTTTTGGTAATAGACAAACTAAAGAGGCTTAAACCATTTTTATGATGTGAGTTGATACAAAAGGATGGATTTGAAAATTTTGTGAGTCTTTCCTAGTTTCTTATTGAAACATTGTGTTTGATAGGATGCTCTGATCTTAGAAATTCATGCATTACATACTTTTCACCCAAACAAACTTAAAGGGCTCAAATCTCATTTATGACGTTAGTTGGTCCAAAGGGATGCATTTAACGTTTTTGGGGGGTCATTTCTAAATTCCTCATGAAAGATTGAGTGGAATAGGATGTTTCAATTTTTGAAATTCAATACAATACATTCTTTTCACCCTAAACAAATTAAAATAGCTGAAATCACGTTTATGGTGTTAGTTGATCCAAATGGATGCATTTAATGTTTTGGGCTGCCATTTCTAGATTTATCATGAAAGATATAGTGGGATAGGATGTTTTAAACTTAGAAGTTCAATACATTGCATAATTTTACCCTAAACAAATTAAAAGGGTTCAAGTCCCGTTTATAGCATAAGTTGACTAAAAAGGATGGATTTGACTTTTTTAGGGTTATTTCTAGATTCCTCATGAAAGATTGAGTAGCATAGAATGTTTCAATCTTAGAAATTTAACACATTATTTACTTTTGACCCTAAAAAAACTAAAAGGGCTCAAATCACGTTTAGGATGCTAGTTGACTCAAAAGGATGCATTTAAAAGTTTTGGGAGCCATTCCTAGTTACCTATGTAAGTACTAGCTGTCACCCAAGAGGGAAGGTGAATTGGGTTATAGAATAAAAACTGAGAAATCTTCAAAATCACAGCAAAAGTAATAAGTAAAGCTCTTTAAGATCTTTTTAACTATTCAATGTAAACATCATGAAACATGAAATGCTTAATCAATTGTGTAAATCAGTTGTGCTAGAAATATGAGAGTTGAGGGAAGAGGAAATGCAAACAAAGATTTATCTTAGTTCAGTCTATCCCTTTGACCTACATCCAGTCCCCAGGCTCCACCTGAGATTTCAAATACACTACCTTCTTGTTTGAATTGGGCATAAGAGAAGCCTTTACAATCCCACAAGTTTAGCTGGGCACTTGTGAAGCCTTTACTCCCTCAAGTTTAATCTGGGCACTTGAGAACCACTCCCATTTACAGTTTGTAAGATTACACCCTCTCTTAAGATCCTACTATCTTAAGAGAAGTCTCACTTTATATAGAATACAAAGTATTTCTCGTTCACTCAATGAACTGATAATGTTACATACTCAAGTTTAAAAGATCTGATTGATTTGAGAGCTTAGAATGCTAAGAATGAATATGTTCAAGAGTAGCCATCTCTGTCTCTATCTTTGAACTTAGGCACCAAATGCTTTTATAGACTTCTCTTGGATTTCTGCTAGTTGCAAAGTCTCTGATATAGCCGTTGTGTTTATTGAAGATGAGAGATGATAAATCTTGATAGAGTGTTGAATTGATGGTGTTCTTATGTTGCATTAACTCCCTTATACTTAGATATGTTTAGATCTTCTCTCTTAATTAATTGTAGAAAGCATTCCTTGTTTCAAACGGCTAGTTTCTTGAATCTGTGTATGTAATGATAACTTCCCAAAGTAGGCCTTACACATTATGTGTTAAAAAGTTGAATATTCAAATCTATCGCCAGATCGATCATAAGACACCATTCAATCATATCTTCTGTTATCTGATCGATCACACATAGATTAGGCTTTAATCATGACCTGCATCAGTTGAATATGATATTAGATAATATCACGCTTGATCGATCACAGGGGAACCCTGATTGATTATGCTTCCTTAATCGATCATGCATAGATCATGCTTGGATCAGGCTTAGATTATGCTTAGATTAGAACATGTAAAATTGCCTCGCTTGATTAATCACAGGACATCCTGATTGATTAGGCATCTATGATCAATTATGCTTCGATTTCTTCAAGTTAATTACATGTACAGTTGCTTCGCCTGATAGATCACAGGACATCCTAATCGATCAAGTATTGTTGATCGATTAATACTTATGACTTATCGATTGGGCATTGTTCAGTTTAAGAATAAATTTTGGAAAATCATAACTCTCTCAATTTAACTCCAAATCTATCATATAATATATCCATGAAAATATATTTCAATATAGCTTTTAATGAATAAATAATCATTGCCAAACTCATTGAGATTCAAAAGTTATAATTAAAATCATGACAGATAGACTCATGCACAATGACAGTTTACTAGGCAAATTTTGAAAATTCATATCTCCCTCATTTTAAAAGCTTTTAAAGTGAAACTTGTGTTCATAAAACAGGTATTAAGTTTATTTTTATATAAAACAAGTTTCATCCCAATCCGATTTGTATTTTGAAAGATATGAACCAAAACATGATTGCCTATTTGATGTATGATGTGGAAATATTGGGCATGTTGAAAAATTCATATCTCCTTGGATATACATCATTTGAGGGTGATATTTGTGTCCATGAACCGTGTTAGGAGTATAGTTTCATACAAAATAAGTTTAATCTAAATTGGAGTTATATTCTATGAGATATGATCAAAATACTAAACATGGGTCGGACTGAATGAAAACCAGAGTTTGCGTCAGATCGATCACATGCATATTCTGATCGATCAACACCTTCTGATCGATTGGGAATGCTTCATGATCAATCAGGCGACTGCAAAATACTATTTTATGATCGATTATCATGATTTGATCGATTATGATCCTTTGATCGATCACAAACACTCTATTATGATCGATTATGCATGGGAACTCATGATTTGATGATTTGGACTTCGTTTGAGCTTCTTTTAACTTCCAATTGACCATAGAAACTTCTAACATCAAGTCTAATAATATAATTCATGATTTTCTTATTCAATCTCTATCTTATTTGATCATATCATTCTACACGAACAAGCATAATAGATATTCACATGAAATAATGGTTAGCCAAAGTTGGAGATGAATATTTTTTGCAAAGTTTTTCTTATTAGATTTAAGTCTATATCAAAACTAATGATTCTCCATAAATAAACACAATAGCTTCAATCTTTCTTTGACCAATCTATATAAGATAGCAACATAAAATAATAGATAGTAAAGTAGGAGATAAACACTTCATACAAACTTTTTGCTTACTATATTTAAATCTATATTTGACATCATCAAAACTAATCATATCCAACAACCTATTGAAATATTGTTTTGGATAGGATGCTTCAATCCTATAAATTCAAAATATTATATACTTTTCACCCAAAACAAACTTAAATGGCTCAAATATTGTTTATGGTGTTTATTGGTCCAAAAGGATGTATTTGGCATTCTTGGGGGTCATTTATAGATTCCTAATGAAAGATTTAGTGGAATAGAATGTTTCAATTTTTGAAATTCAATACCTTACATTCTTTTCACCCTAAACAAACTAAAATGGCTCAAATCACATTTATAGTGTTAGTTGATCCAAATGGATGCATTTAATGTTTTGGGCTACCTTTATCTAGATTTCTCATGAATGATATAGTGTGATAGGATGTTTCAAACTTATAATTTCAATACATTGCATACTTTTCACTCTAAACAAACTTCCAAAAAAAAAAACTAAAAGGTTCAACTCCCGTTTCTAGCGTAAGTTGACCCAAAAAGGATGGACTTGATTTTTCGGGGATTTTCTAGATTCCTTATGAAAGATTGAGTGGGATTGGATGTTTTAATTTTATAAATTCAATAGATTATTTACTTTTGACCCTAAACAAACTATATGGGCTCAAATCACGTTTAGAATGCTAGTTGATCCAAAAGGATGCATTTAAAAGTTTGGGGAGTAATTCCTAGTTTCCTATTGAAACATTGTGTTGGATAGGATGCTTCAATCTTATAAATTCTAAATATTACATACTTTTCACTCTAAACAAACTTAAAGGGCTCAAGTATCATTTATGGCATTTTTTGGTCAAAAATGATGCATTTGACCTTTTTGGGGGGTCATTTCTAGATTCCTAATGAAAGATTTAGTGGATGGGATGTTTCAATTTTTGAAATTAAATACCTTAGATTCTTTTCACCCTAAACAAACTAAAATGACTCAAATTACATTTATGGTGTTAGTTGATCCAATGGATGCATTTAATGTTTTGGGTTGCCATTTCTAGATTCCTCATGAATGATACAGTGGGATAGGATGTTTCAATCTTAGAAGTTCAATACATTACATAATTTTCACCCTAAAGAAACTAAAAGTATTCAACTCCCATTTATAGCATAAGTTGACCAAAAAGGATGGATTTGACTTTTTGGGGGGTTATTTCTAGATTCCTCATGAAAGATTGAGTGGGCTAGGATGTTTCAATCTTAAAAATTCAATACATTATTTACTTTGACCCTAAACAAACTAAAAGACCTCAAATCACGTTTAAGAAGCTAGTTGATCCAAAAGGATGCATTTAAAAGTTTTGGGAGTCTTTCCTAGTTTCCTATTGAAAGATTGTGTTGGATAGGATGCTTCAATCTTGGAAATTCAAAACATTACATACTTTTCACCCTTAGCGAACTTAAAGGGCTCAAATATTGTTTATGGGGTTTGTTGGTGCAAAATGATTCATTTGACCTTTTTGGGGGGTCATTTCTAGATTCCTAATGAAAGATTCAGTGGAATAGGATGTTTTAATTTTTAAAATTCAATACTTTAGATTCTTTTCACCCTAAACAAACTAAAATGACTCAAATCACATTTATGGTGTTAATTGATCCAAATGGATGCATTTAATGTTTTAGGCTGCCATTTCTATATTCCTCATGAATGATATAGTAAGATAAGATATTTCAATCATAGAAGTTCAATACATTGCAAACTTTTCACCCTAAACAATCAAAATGGGTTCAAAGCCTGTTTATAGCATAAGTTGATCCAAAAGAATGGATTTCACTTTTTTGTGGTTATTTCTAGATTCCTCATGAAAGATCTAGTAGAATAGGATGTTTCAATATTTGAAATTCAATACCTTACATTCTTTTCACCCTAAACAAACTAAAATAGATCAAATCATGTTTTGGGTGTTAGTTCATCCAAATGCATGCATTTAATGTTTTATACTGTCATTTCTAGATTCCTCATGAAAGATATAATGGGATACGATGTTTCAATCTTAGAAGCCAAATTCAAGTTTGAAGAGATGAGTGTCTAAGCTTCTTGGGGATTTTAGGTAGGATTATGCAACCAGAAAATCAATGAGTCTACTAGGGGAGTTTTTAGCGTTCTTCTATGTTTGATTACACATTTATGTTCATATTCTTTTAATTTGTATGTATGTGTGTTGATTAGAACATGTTGCAATTTGAATTCTATGCTTGTAGCTTGTTTTCTTTTAGGTTATGTGTGTAATTAAGAGACTTCTTTTATGTGCATGAACCTTCGTGTTAATTGTTCGGCATAATGCAATTAATGTAGCAGCATTGACTATTTACTTTCGATCGCTGGCTTAGATTAATGCATTTGCTTGTAGCATCTATCATTAGACACTAGATCCATTCTTGAAGGGTCAAATTATACTTTGAAAAGGAGACTCATTGTGGGCTATCAAGAATTTTCACTACCAAGTGGTTCTTAACAATTGCCTAGTCAATTAGTTGTGCAAGCGATGCGCCGAATCAATTGGTAACTAGGTTGATTGGACTTATGTGATTGCCTTTGGTTAATGAAATTAGGTCTTGGACTTTTCACTCCCCATTAATTAAAGAAGCTAGGAAGGTTGCATGTTTCCCATCAAGAGGCCCTAATCCCATTAAAAGACTTTTCTAATAACTACTTTGCTTTCCTAATTTCAAAAACAAAAAAAAAAGTCTCTTTGCATTCTACAATTCAAAAATACAAAAATATCACTTCAATGATCCAACCCTGGTTTATTGCTTTCTTCATGAATTTAGGTTAGTTTAGGCATCAATAATCGACTCTTCAAGTGAGACGACTCGATGTTGTGCCACTATTGCATAAGCCTTGGTTTTACATATTTTCATACATTTGATAGCAAGGCACATTCTAGACAAGGTCAAATCAACGAGAACCATTAATGAATAACACAATGATTACAATGAATTAAACCGATATGTCTGACTAATACAAATAGATAAACTCAAAGGATAATAAAAAATAAACACAATGAATCAAACCAATGTAAGGGGAATGACACCAAACCTAGCAGTATCCGATAAAAACATCAATAGATAAACTCTTAAGTCTAATTACACAATCCATATACCTTGTAATTACCAATAATAAAAGAGTATGAAGGTCATTAAATTCAAATCACATTAAAATAAAAATCTAGTCTTTTAATCTAATAGATATTATTACTAACTAACATAAATAAATTAACATATTAATATAATAAATGAGACAGGCTATTATTCAACAAGGAACTATTAATGTAGGGTTGAACATGGACCAGATCGGGCCAGAAATGACACTAACTCGTGGTCTGGTCTGGTGTAGGCTTCGGGTTGGTCATCATAGCCTGAAACCCGGTCCAGCCCGACGAAAAACCCGATGGACATCGGTTCAGGCAGACCAGTCTAGACTGGACCGGGTTAGTGGTCCAGTTCCTTGGTTTAACTTGAAAAAACTAAGTCATTCAATTTTATTTTGAATGAATTGGTCCTTCTTCAGTTCGCACCAGAGCACCGTATCCAAATTGTGGTTTGTGCTCCCTCGCCTTCGAGAATGAAGAAAAGCCAGTGCCGACCTACATTTAATTTATCTTCACTGTAATATCTTGTCTCATCCTTCAAATATGGTGTGTGTATCTTCCTCCTTGTTGCTGATCTGTCTTATTCTTCATCTTTATTTTCAATCTGTACCTCTTCCGCCATCGTCAATGATATGAAGTTTAATTGTGTATTTTCCTCCTTGAAGTAAATTTGTGGTTCTTCGTCCTCTTTGCCATTGATCTCTGCTTCTTATTCATCATGGCCTTAGATCTATGCTTCTTCCTCCTCCTTCGCCGTTAATCTGTTGTTCATGTGCTCATGTTTCTTGGCTTTTTGTGTGAATTCCAGAAGGGAGAAAGGAACGCATAAAAGCTCACCTTTAGGACCTGATGCTATGACTATTATGTAGTTTTTTTATGTTGTATGTATCAGTATGCATTCAAAATTAAAAAAAAAGGAAGGAGAGGGGTGTAGTCTTATATAGGCCTGAACATAGGCCAGAGATCACGTGGGTGATCTTGTGAAATGGATAAGTATCTTTGGTATGTATGGCTCTTATAGAGCCACGTGGGTAGGGGTCGAAATAGGCTAGGCTTATGTAGGCTTCAACTAAATAGGCCTGGGCCTGATTACAAATGTAAAACTTAAACCTAGGCCTGAGCCTTCAAAAGGCCTGACTAGGCCTGAAAGCCTATTTAAAAGCCTACATAAAATGTAAACTCTTAAATAGGCTTAAAAGTTTATACTTATAATTCCATATAGTACCATTTAAATGTATTAAAACACATATGTATATCTCAAAAAGATTTTATGATTATAAAACTTGATAAGTTGGTCATGTTGTAATTAATTTATATAATTTATTCTATTATATATCATAATAGAATTACAAAATAGGTAAATAGGCCAGGTGTAGGCTTGTAGGCTAGGTCTTATGAAAAAAGGCCTGGCCTGTTTACCTAAATAGGCCTAACAATAGGCCTGATTATGAGCCTGGCCTATTTACTAAATAGGCTAGGCTGTAGGCCCCTGATAAGGGCCTGGCCTATTCCCACCCCTACATGTGGGTGCAATGCTTTCTTAATATATTTATTATATTATCACATATTTAATAAAAATATATATACATATATGCTTTTTTAGCCAGGTAGGACCGGGCTTATCGATCCAATATGCCAACCTGAAACCCGGTCTTACCCAGACTTCAGGCCAGACCCGGTCCAGTATGAAAGTGGCTGGATTTTTTTTTTTTTGCCTCTTTTCGGGTTGGACTGGGTAGGACCAGACCAGGTCGGGTTAACCAGGTTCCCGGGTTAAATTCAAGATCTTTCTAGTTATACTATTAAACGAAGTCATTCATCTATCACATGATTACAAATTCTGTCATTTTGTTCATAGAATTTTACATACAGGAAGGCCTGAATGTAATCATTTGAGAATTACCCTCCCCCTTGCGAATAATTATATAATAATTTTATTAGCCACACTATTGCTTTGTTTCAATCATTATGAACATGAATCTTCTCATGAATATAAAGTAGATACACATCACTCTGGAATTTTATTAAACATTTTATTAGCCATGAAAATTCTTAGTTTTATGCTAAAACCTAACCAACAATTTACTTTCTCTTTCAAATTTGGAATATTAAAATTCATATTTTAAACGACAAGACCTCAAGAATTATTTAACAAAACAACAAATATAATACTCCCTCTAGTCCTAAATATAAGACCACTTTGATTTTTTTTTTTTTGTGAAAGTTAAGGAAGCAAATTAAATTACTAAATTATATCATATGTCATATGAAATTAGATTATAGGTTAGTTTATAAATAGAATAAATTAGTTTTAAGGAAAAAAGATTATTTTTGGGATCGAAACTACTTTATTTTTGGACTGAAAAAAAAGCCAAAAAAGTCAAAGTGGTCTTATAATTAGGAGCGGAGGGAGTACTTAATTATTCTTAATTTTCGTCATTTGTCTATAAATATTTCTTCCATGGATTTACTAAATGTAAATTTTTCCTATTATAAACAACGAGAGGATTTAATCCAAATTTTTGGGGCCACAAACACGTATAATGCAAAAACATCAACATCCTAAAACATAAATAAAAACCAGAAAATATACGAGATTATAATAAGAAAAAGAAGGAAAAAGGCCAAGTAGAGAATAAAACAAATAAGACATGAAGATGAAAAAGCGCAGAAAAAAAATAGACTTAAAACGAAGGGTGTTATAAAGACAAGAAAAATAAGACGAATATATGAAGATGAAAAAGTGCACGAAGCACAAACTTAAAATGAAGGTGATATGGAGACAGAAAAATGAAAAAAAAAACAATTATACAACATATATTAAAGGATATTGATTCAACTAATCAAGGAAAATGGACTAAATCATTTATCTAATCTTTAAATATACACAATACAAATACAAATAAACAGAAATAGATAACAGCCAACAAACAAAGAAAAGACAGAGATAAAACGAAAGAACCACAACGAAAAATCGCAAAAAATAAAAATGACTAAACTCATAAATAAAAAACCTAAGGAAGTCTAATTGAATCATTTACATATTCTTCAAATATACATAATACAATAACAAAATAATCAAAAGGAAGATCTCCCTAGTCAACTCCCAATTACAATGAAAAAAAGGAAAAGGAAATGAATTACGCCACCAAATAGAAAACAAAATAAATAACTGGAACGATAACTCTCAACATATCTATTGAAAATAACGGATGGCTGAAGACCAAAGCCCAAAGCCCAAAATTGGTTTCCAGTAGCAAAACTTTCATCGAAACCAACAAAGCACTTGAAAACAGAGCAACAAAGACTAAGGCCTCTAACCATCTTAACAATGTCGGTGAATCGCTACGATAATTGCCATCACAGACTTGAAACCATCCACTGAGAACACTACAACCAATTACAAACTGTAGCTCAAAAGGAACAACAACAGACAAAAAAAAAAAAAAAAAAAAACCCAAGAAAAATAAATGATTAAAAAACCACCATAAATCTTCAACAAAAGAAACTCACCACAACCTGCAAAAGTGAGGTCGACACACACGTTGTAGGAATGAAACTACAAAACATGACTCAAACGGAAAATTAGCCAAACTGAGAACCCTATATATTGAACAAAACATAGAATAGAAAGAGACTAAAACACAAAGAAGCAAAAAAAAAAAAAAAAGATAAGAACGCATATAAGCACACAAAAAGAAAATAAACAAAAATGCCAGATGGATAGATAACAGTAAAATAGGAGACAAACACTGTGACATACCATTAGACAAAAACGATAACAGAAATTACACAGGAAACATGAAAATAATGCCCTTGCTACGCGTAATATGTTATATAGATATGAAATTCTCTGGAGAATTTCATTTTTAATAAAATAGTATTTCAAATCACATGCACACATAAATAGCCCGGCCCACATGATAGCCACAATTTGCAGTCAAGGGATTGAAACTCCGAAATTAACGGACGCAGTTCCGTTAACATCAGTCCATAGGCAAAAGTGCCACGTCATTTCTTCTAAAAAAATGAAGGGAGTGGCTTCCCTCCTCTACTCTTCCCATCATCTTCCCTTTTCTATCCTAAATTTTTTTAATTTTGGGGTCAATTTTTTTTATTTGTTTTCATCATTAGATTCTACATAAAATTAGTGACATTTTAATATCTCATGGACAAAAAATGGTTCAGTTTTCAATTTTATATGATTTTTTAAAGATTTAATACTTAAAAATCTGTATTTTTTTAAGTATTAAATCTTTAAAAAATCATATAAAATTGAAAACTAAACCATTTTTTTGTTCATAAGATATCAAAATGTCACTAATTTTATGTAGAATCTAATGATAAAAGAAAATAAAAAAAATTTGACCTCAAAATTAAAAAAATTTGAGGCAGAAAAGAAAGAGGTTGGACGGGACAGAGAAGAGGATCCTCTACTGCTCTACCATACGGAACCGTGCCGTTACCGTTATGGGCCCTTTAGCTTACAACACAAGTTCTGTCTCTCAACTCTCACGTGCTTCTTCGGCTTCCAAAGCAAGCTTCCGAGGTCGTTAAAATGGCCCAGACCCCCCACTCTTCTTTTTCACCTCAATAGTTGGTTTAATCTCAACTCCATTTTTGCTAATACCTTCATTTCTCCCTTGCTTACATATGGCGGTTATTTTCTCATAGTTCTGAGCAGGTAAAACAAATTTAATAGAACTCATTTAGTCTTTTTCTTCTTAATGCTTTCAAGCTAGTGCAATGCAATTTATACATTCTCCGCATCTTCCAATTGATCAACTTTCTGGTTGGGCTTTCTATTTATAATCCAGTAAGTAAGGCATAGTATTTTAGCTTTGTTTCAATTATGGGGGGTCTTTTTTTTTTTTTTTTTGTGTACAGTTGATTATAGATCATGTTTACACATGTAACTCGCAACTAAATATAATTTTTTTATCAGTACGTTCTTAATGATTAAAATGTGGTGATAAGCATATTTTTCTACCTTCTTGTTTTGTTTGGAAAAGGATTTGATTTAGGGTATAGTTATGGTAGACGTTAAAAAGGAGGCAGAGGAGTTTTCTTTTGATTCACATGATAAAGGAGATAGGCAACAGTTAGGTTTTTCAACCCCTGTTTCAAGGTATGCTACTCTATCCAGAATTTCCTTTACCATTTTCATCTTTCCCCCTAGAACCTTGTACATTGCATAATGAAATATTTCCATGGGATTCTTCTTAACTTGTAAAAGTCTGAAATGGAGTGAAAGGATTCGGCAATCTTCCCTTCATCAAATGCACAAATCTGTGGGACAATATCAATCAGGATTGATGTCGAACCCACTTTTAATCCAAACAAGGAACTTTAGAACATGAGCCCCTGCGATTATTATTTAGTATAGTTCTAAATTAATTACAGCGAGGAGACCAAGGCCAATCAAATTTCTGTACTAAATTCATTTTACTGGCTGACAATTTTACATTATTGTTGTAGGAGAAGAGAATGAGAGCTTGAACTTACTTTTAATCAAAACAAGGAATTTAATTACTAGCCCCCTGCTATAATTTCCTTGTTTAATTCTAAAATGGATGAAATGGAGAGACCAAGGTCAATCAAGTTTCTTGACTATATGTATTTTACCGCGTGACAATTTTATAATATTCTTATAGGAAAAGAGTACGAGCTAGACGATCAACAAAGGGATGCTGGTCAGAGGAGGAGGTCTGTCACCTGTTGTCTAATATCACCTGAACCTTTTTGTTTCATTATTCTTTGTAACATCAATGTCATATGCTGACAATGTTTCCTAATTTTGAAATACTATCTGGTTGGGGGAAAAGATACTATCTGAAATATCTAGAAATCTCTATAACCAATAAATTGGTAGGAAGCTGATGCCTTATAATTGGCTTGAAAACTATTGTGATTAAAATATTTGACTTGCATAAAAGTTATTTTTTTCTTCTTATTTTGTGGGATTATACCTGAATATAGACACACACACACACACACACACACACACACACATATATCTCTATATACATGGATGGGTCTAAATAGCTTTGCCTTAAATCCATTTTTAATTGCCTAGTTTACTATAGAAATAAAATTACAGTTTTCTTCTTGATATGTAACGTAGTTATATATTAAATTTCTCATTAAAAGAGGCTAGAGAAAATTAAAATGGGAGTGCAAAATTAAAAAGATGTGCTTATTTTCTGTTTGTAAGTTTTTCTTCTACATACCTTTTGCATTAGTAGTTCTAACTTTCAAACTACATGACTGATGCATACAGGACAGTCGTTTGCTGGAAGCAGTCAAGAAGCACAACGGAAAGAATTGGAAGAAAATAGGTGAAGTGCTGATTATCATTCTTGTTTAGAACTTTTTTGTTTCTAAAGAAAGGTATATGGCGGATCATCAACTACTTGCTTGTATGTAATCAAGTATAATTTCTTAAATAGGAGACAAAACTATGGCACAACTAGTCATTCATTGGCTAAAGGTTACCTCTTGTGTCTTTTATGATTTTTTTTAGTTCAAAATTATTGATTCGCTGTTATAATGGTATCAAGATAGTTTGTGTAGTACTAGAGAGCAACATAGTAATGAATATTATAATGAGATCCTTCTACCCGGTTTTATTTTGTTATACATTCAAAAGGATGGCAGTAAACCAATTTGTGACTTTGTCTTTACAGCTGCATATGTCCCCGGGAAAACTGATGTTCAATGTTTCCATCACTGGCTAAAAGTTGTGAATCCTGAGCTTGTAAAGGGATCATGGACAAAGGAGGTAAAGCTCTCATACATATATTCTTGTATAAATTTCGTTTTTTTGTTAAAGTTGTTTAAATTTCTGATTTTCTGTTTATGTTTGTGGCAACATCATTTTAGAGTTTTGATTCTTGTTCTGATAAGTTTCCATATTATATTGATTAGGAAGATGATTGTATCATTGACCAAGTAGCGAAGTATGGTTGTAAGAGATGGTCTATTATTGCAAAATACTTGCCTGGTCGTATTGGGAAGCAATGCCGTGAGAGGTAATATTTCATATATTCATTTAAGTTTGTTCCTTGTGTTATCTTATGGGCAACTAGTTCTTAGCCCTACAGGAACATGTAAGTGCTATCTTTTACAATTACAAACTATGTTCTGGAGCTTTTCCTGTTGGATTTCTAGCTTGTTGCCTCATTAATGCATGATCAAGATGGCTTCCTAAAATAGTTGCATTGTATATTGAATACACATGTTTGATGACCTCAGCTTTTGTGTAGCCTTTATATTAGGACCCTTTTTACTCAAGTCAGAACTGATCATTCAGCTTATGCATGTACTAGTGTTATGTTTTGAGTGACGTTAATTGACTACATCTATGTTGGTTGGCCTTGATTGCCGTCTGAATATATATCTTCTGAAATCATGTAAATTGTGCAGCATGCACTTCATCATCCTCAATATTATTAAATTCTGAGGCCAAGTAGGGACAACATTGGGATTTATGCTTGTACTAATGGTTACATCGTCTGAAAAGTAGCTTTATAATTGACTACATCTATGTTGGTTGGCCTTGATTGCCGTCTGAATATATATCTTCTGAAATCATGTAAATTGTGCAGCATGCACTTCATCATCCTCAATATTATTAAATTCTGAGGCCAAGTAGGGACAACATTGGGATTTATGCTTGTACTAATGGTTACATCGTCTGAAAAGTAGCTTTATAATTGACTACATCTATGTTGGTTGGCCTTGATTGCCGTCTGAATATATATCTTCTGAAATCATGTAAATTGTGCAGCATGCACTTCATCATCCTCAATATTATTAAATTCTGAGGCCAAGTAGGGACAACATTGGGATTTATGCTTGTACATCATCCCATATATTTGTCTCATGTGAATTATGTTATTAAGAAGCTTTTTTCAGGTGGCATAATCACCTAGACCCGGCTATAAAGAAAGATGCATGGACAGAGGAGGAGGAATCCATGCTTGCATTCTATCACGAAATATATGGTAATAAGTGGACACAAATTGCAAGGTTTCTTCCTCGAAGGTATTTACTCTTCTCTATTATGTTTCTTGTATTCTGAGACATCTTGCATTTTTCATGATTAAAATATTTTCTGATGTTATATTTATACTTATTTGTTAAGCTGCTGAATATTATTTCTGTAAATTTGTGACGTGATATAACATTGAATCGTCATGTGAAAGCAGGACTGACAATGCTATTAAAAACCATTGGAACTGTTCAATAAAGAAGTTGGAGGCATCCTCACCTGGATGTGATGTAAATGCTGCTCGTGATTTCATCACTGGTAAAATGAATATGTTGGTTAAAGATGAAGATCAAAACCTCAGTCTAATGATTTCTCCCAATACAAGTTGCAGACTGAAGCAAAATATTGAATCCTCCTTGGCAGAGTTGATTCCTCAAATTACGTGTGATGGGTTGACTCTTGGCATCTTAAATGAGAGAAGATCGATCTCCTCACCTGAAGGGATAACTTGTATTGATGTTTCTCATCTTAGGCTTGCTGCAAAACTAGATTTTGTAACTATTGAAGCTGCCAATACCATCACCAATGAGGTGTGTACGTCATCCTCAGATGCAACGTTTTTTGGCAATGTAGAATGTTGTTGCCCTCTTTTGAGACGACCAGTATTGGCTACTCACAAGGAGGAAGATCTAGTTGAAGTGGGAAATAAAAGAAACAGAGTTCAATGTCAAGACTTGTCTCCTGCAAAGTTGTCCACAGCGAAAGCTTCGGCTTCTCACCCAGAGTCTATGAAGGAAAACTTCTTCAATGGTTATTATTATGCTCCTCTTAAGTTCACGGGAAGCAATAGCCCTGAATCTATCTTGAGAAGCTTGGCTATGACGTATGACAATATTCCTTCCATCATTAGGAGGAGAACACGCAATAAAAGAACTCCTGAAGTTGTATCTGAGGGTGTTGTGAATAATTTACATAATTTGAATTTGAAGCAGGGTGGTGTCATGTATTAATCAATGATCTCTACAAGATCTCTTCAAAGTGCATTGAGCCGATGCTCTAAATAAAATTTAAATCCCAGTTTACTGTACGTCATTTTTTTATTGGCCTTTTTCTGTATTATTTGGCCTTGACTGTAAATGCATTGGCAATATGCATGGGCTTTTTAGAAGAATCGGGACATTACGTACAATAAAGAGGCTTTAAAATTTTTCTCCTATTGAAACTTATGATTTTGATGATAAAAGACTTAAGAAAATGAAGTGAATCTTATCTTAGAAAATGTTTTGAAATTGTTAGGTAAAACTAAGTTAAGAATGTTCAATAGTTCAGTGATTGAGCATTGGAGCCACCCAGTGATTGAGCATACAAAGAGCATATATAGAGTATTGAAGTTTCCAAAGGAACAATTGTATTGAGTCCAGTGATTGATTGTTATTACATATTTTTGAAAAACCAATGATCAAATTTAAAAAAATGGCATTGAGTACTAGAAGAAATCTTGAGGAAAAAGGTTCGAGCATCGTTATGGCAATCAAGCATTGAGGATTGCTCGACAAAACACTCAGTAATTGATTATTGTGCTACAACTTAGAATATATTTCAACTTAGATAGTCATCGATTATTCATAGTTCAATCAAGCATTCGTAGTTTAATCGATCATTAGTTAAGTGATCGAGCATTGTGTTAACTTGTTCAATCGATGTCTAACATTTCAATCAAGCAATCTAGGTAAAGTTTTTTAGGGCACTAATCTTTTGTTTGAGTAAAGTCGAATGCTCGATCATCGTATGGAATGCTCAATAGACAAACAAGAAGATTAATCGATTGTTGAATCAACAATCGAGCATTCTTACCAAACCTTTAAATTTTGAGCTGAACTTTTATATGTAAGTTTCTAACCATTAACAAAGTGTTGGTAGCATTTGTTTGAATTATTTCAGGATATATATGATCGTTAGACACATCAGTTCAAATGAAACCAGAAGGCTCTCAACGGCTAGGAGAAGTTCAACAGCATCATCCAACGATCAAGATTACTTCAAGGAACAAGGATTGATGTTGTGGAAACATCATAACCATTCAAGCCATTCAAATGTTCAATCTGGTTGAATGGTCAAGGTAAACAACTAAGTTTCCAATGGGCAAAAATTGTAAATGCTGCTATGGAGCTGAAAACAGAAGAGTTTTCAAGATATTGAAGCCTACTGCACTTGAGTGATTCTAAGTTTCTCTCTAAGTCTTCATCCAGTATTCTGTCTAAGTGCTTTTAGTGATCTTACTTATTATAGAGTGAGCTTCCTTTGTAAACACTTCCCTTTTCCTAGTTGATTCCTTAGGGTATTAGGATCCTAAGGGTTGTAATCTTACAAAGTGTAAGGGGGAATTTGGTGAGAGTGTATGTTCTTACTAAGAAAGTTCTTTGTTTCAAAAGGTTTCCAAGAATCTATTTGAATCTTGGAAGAACACTAGTGGAACCTAACTGATATTAGAGAACTAGATGTAGGCAAAGAGTTTTGGCCGAACAAGTATAAGTTTTGTGTCAAGTTCCTTTCCTTATCCACTTTGAAAATCCCAGAAAAAGAGTGTGTTCAAATTTTTATACAATACCCAATTGACCTTTATATTGTGTATTGTCCTGTCTTTCATCCCCAATCCTCCATTTTCCCTTCCTTTATTCATTCCTAATAATTCCTTTTTTCACTTTCCTAGTATTAACATGTTCTGTTTTGTTCTCTTAACATTTCTTTCGTATTTTCTCAACAGTGAAATTCTGAAACATTCAGAGCATTGGTCTTTTGTCGATTTCAAAGATAACACCATGTTGATGCAAAGATAACAGGGTCATCAATTACAACATTGAAATATCAAACTCATTAAACCCTGTATAGATGTTATAAAATGTTATCGAGCAAAAATTCATATCAAACTCATCAATGCAAATAATTAGTAAATCTAACCAGGCCTAATAATAACAATGACATATCAGTCCTTGAACACCCCATAACGGACTAAACTTCATCCTCTATTGCCTGCTGAAGTTACAAGAGTTGCAAAATTTATAAAGATGTTATAAAAGCTGGAAGTTTGTTTGTGTGGGCAGTTAGGGGATGGTGCTTCCATTTCTTTAAATAGAATGCTTTGGTGGACAATGCAGTTGTGGAGTTCAACATACCTTGTCCTTCTTTAGCAACTTTACCTCCCTCATGTCATCCAACAGATTCAATGTAGTATCTCCGGCCAGTGAAAGATCAAATTACATAAGATCGTAATCTCAATGGAATCTATACCGTCAAATTTGGCTAGCAAGCTTTGCAATGGGGCAACACAAGTGTTGTAAGAAGAATGGAACCATTGTGGAAACTAAATGTTAATCCTAAAATTACACTCATATCCTTGGTTCGACCTTCGTTGCATCACTCTTAGGTCAAATACAATTAATTTATAAATTGAATTGCAAGGATGTAGCAAATTGATGCAATCTTAGTCATCTATGAAAGAGTCAGTATTTAAACTAACTATTGAACTAAGTGCCTCTAATGTTGTTCACATTAAAATGCATTAGAATATCCTATTGGAAATAGTGGGGATTGTCAATAGGAACAAGTCTCATATTGTTTAGGATTATGAGGGTTCAAATAATTAGTGATGTTAGATTAATAATGAGTCAAAAGGAGGAATGAACTTGCACAATAATGGGCCATTTGAAACAAATTCATTTGGAATATGGCCAATATTCTCCACCTTTGTGTTTAAGTTAAAATGTGGACTGGGCACCTTTTATTAGGATATTTTTGTGGAATCTTAATTTAGAATTTTGGAATAAATGAGGTTACCAAAAATACCAACTAATAAATTGTTTTGTGGACGTTGCCTTTTTTAAAATAAAATTGCCAATGTGATTGTTCAAGCTTAATGCATTTGATGACATTCAAATGGCCATTATGTTTCCGACGTGCCAAACGGATATTCTCACCAGTTAATACCTTTGAAGATTTTTAGCTTGAGACCGTTTGTTTTGCAACGCATAAAACTGATGCAATCATAATATTCTATGGTCTTATTGTTATGCGAATTAAGGGAAAGAAGAAAGATAGAGAGGGGAAGATAGAATAGCAACACAAAATTAGAGAGGAAGTAAGAGAGTATTCTCATTCACTTGTGTGTTCAATGCCTTATACATGACCTCTATTTATATGCCTCTTCACATTGAAGTTTCTACCTATAGTTACAAATATGTAATGGTAAACATTATGGCATTTACCATATGAAAACATCCTATAAATCATTCATTGGGAGGTTACAAGGTTTAGACATTTAGAAATAATAGAATCCTAAGAGGAATTCTTAGAGATGGGGGTTATAGACATCCACTAATAGACAATATTTTATAACAATTCCTGTTGGATGTCTATAAAAAAATTTTATTGTGCCTCATTAAAATCTTAATAGAAAAAATCCAATTGGATAAAAATCCAATAAAGGAAAAAGAGTACACAATACTTATCAAAACTATCTCGTTACAGCTTCTGGTTTGATTGTTGGTGGCACAAGGAAATGGCTGGGAAGCTAGCTTGGTTATATGTAATAGATCAAATATTTGCCATCTTTAGGACATGTTTACGTTTTCGTAACTATATGATACTCTAATTTATGTTTTCTTGGATTACTATTAACTAAATACTATTATACTATGTGCTGAAGCCGACGTGCATTCCAGTGAATTAGAATAGTTTTGCCTGTGGTTGAACTTTGTATGAGATTTATGATATTCCGGAATACTTGGTATTTAATGTTTGAATGTGATGAGTATGGAATGTTGTGTTAAGCATTGGAATTGTATGAAAGGTTGGTGGGTAACCATTTATTTGTGATGTGAATTATTGTGATGAAACGTATATATTTATACTAATTGTGATTTTAAAGAGACAAGTTGATGTTTAGTTGATTTTTAAATAACCATGTTAGGTCACACTTTTTCTAACATGATTAGGTTACAAGAATTTTATTAACTATGTTAGTAGAACCACTTTCTAACATAGTTAACTATTTTTGCATAACATAATTTTATTAACCATGTTAGCTCATTCCTTTTCTAAATGGTTAGTTTTGAAAGATCATACAAAGAGTCTTAATATCTATGATAGACCAATGTTTTTAGAAAGTTTCTTTTCTATCATAGATAGAGTTTATAAAGAAACGAAATCGCTTTTTATAGCCATGATTGTGTATTTAATGGGTTTAATTTTAATTGTTTCAATTATGGTTAATACTTTGAATGGTAATTACAAAGGGTTTGAAAAGGGTATTTATCAAGGAATCTTCATATTCCACCTATTTGTAGAAAGTTGATGATGTAAGATGGAACACAGATAAGCTACAAAGTTATCTACCTTCTAATGCCCTTTGTGGGCAACACTAAACAATACACACACATATACATGGAACTCTTGACAAATTTTGACAATTATCCGCTTAACCCTCCTACTCGCTAATTGTTTGATTCAAATTCATAATAATTTATTATTTTCTCAACCATAGCTTGACCCCGCATAATAGGACACTTTTCCTCATCACAGCTGCTCCTATTGATGGGGGAAGAACCCAAACTTAAATTGGGATGATACCCCTCGACATCTCCATTATTGAACAAATTGTTTTTTTAAAAAATAAATATTCTAGGCCTCTTATTGCATAAAACGGAAAATTTATTCAACAATAATCTCATTATACCATTATCTAATTATGATAGAAAACCTTCATCACCATGAGAATTCAATGATTTAGTCCCAAAGAATCACAAGCAATTAATCTATGTGCAACCAAATACAAGAATTAAAAAAAAGAAAAAGAATGCAAAATGCAATGCATCTAAGCTAATCCTAAATAATGAAATGATGCAAATATGATCTAAAGGCTCCTACCCCTTGTCAATGTTTCAATTGACACTTAGCTAACCTAGGGAGTCAAAAAAGACTCCCTGGCAACGGCGCCATTGATTTAAACCTTTGCCTAATACGCCTTGGGGATTAAAATCAAGTTTTAATCCAAGGATTGCAATATAGGTTGCAACCCTATATTAAAACAATAAAAGGTATGGGGGTTTTTGGTTTGAAAATTCATTTACTAAAACTATTGACGAATGCAATTACTTGTTTTTGGTATTTTAGATTAATGAGTGAAAGAAGTTTGGATTAAGGGTGATTTTATAAAATGGGCTTTGGTAATGTTTCGGTGGCTCTCACGCTTCATTAAAATTGATATTAGGAGTTAAAAGATGTACCAAGTATAATTGAAAAATCCCCAAGCAACCACTAAGGGTCCACTAGCCCAAATTAATGACTAATCAAGCAACCACTTTCTTAGCCATTACTTATGGTTAGTGTTAAGCTCCACTTGGTGTGTGTTGAAACTTGAGTTTTGAAAACCGATTCCTCTCAAGAATGTGCAACCACAACATTCAATTGGACAAATTAAGCTACACAATCTAGCAACCACTAAAAATCATATAGCATCACAAATCCAATAGGAAATTTGAACATACATATCATTCAATTAACATAACTCAATGTCCATCACAAATATTCCAAATCATAGGCAATGAAGAAGGAAAATCATGCATCCAACCCAAATATACAAGAGAAATGCAACCACAATACTCAATACATAAGGAAAAGAGCATGAGAAAACAAATAACTCCCCTATTTTCGCCCATTGAAGCTCAAGCCCCCTTCACACTACCAAAGCACCAAGATTCTAGCCTCTCGTGTCTTCAAATTCGTGCCCAAGAGGACCCATGATGATAGCCTCCATGAGTGAGGAAGATAGAAGGAAAATTGGAGTGGAAATGGAAGATAGAAAGGGAAAGAACAAGAAAATCAGTGGAATTTGAGGTGGAGATGAGTGAGGATGAGAGGATTTGAGTGGAGAATGAGGATAGATGATGGAACCCTAGGAAAACTGAGGTATTTTCATGTTTGGAGGCTTGAAGAAGTGGTTTTCGGGGGTTAGGAACTATTTATAACATCCTAGGAACCCTAAAACTCGTGACAGCGCGTTGCTGATGTGTCCCGCTCACCGTGGGCTCGCCGTGGCGAGCGCACTGCAAGCTCATGTCAATTCTAGATGTTTTGGGGCTGTGAGCTCGCCGTGGCAAGCAGACATCAAATCTGCCCCCGTTTCAGCTCCCTTTTATGCTCTATTTCCGTCCAGCATTGTTCTCTGCAACTTGGCCCTTCCATTGGGCGTGTTCCTTCCATGATCTACACATAAAATGGACCTAAGGTAGCATCAAAATGTTCTTGAAGATGGGCTAAATAATAAATCATGCTAATTATGCCCAAATTGCCCCTTGGTTAGTACAAATTCCAACAAAGTGTGTAAAAGTCATAAATTAGCCTAATTAGGTAAAATTGCCCCAATAACATGCAAAAATCCAATGATTTTATCAATGAAAAGTGTATAAAAATATGGTGCAATAAGCAAGAATACTCAAGCAGAAGCCTCTAAGGGAGTCCAAGTTAAAGCCCAGTCCTCAGCCCCAATAACTCTGGCCCCATCTATATTTGGGTCAGCTATAAAGACTATGATAACTGATGAGGTCATCAATCAAGTGGCTGCCAAGGTTACCCAAAACTTGCAAGGCATAATTCCTACACTGGTTGAGTAGAGCAACATTAACCTAATAGATGAAGTCTCTCTTCAGATTCAAGTAGTAGAGGACAGGATGTTAAAGAGACTGGTTGAAGCCTTGAACTCCTCTCTAGTCCCCTCTGTTGACAGCTGTGGCAAGTTTGTGCATGGGGATACCAAATTGTGGTGGATACCATGATTCCCCTAGAAGCTAGAATAGCCAACATTGAGCAAATGTTGGGTTATCTTCATCCCAGCGAGAGAAGAGCAGCTGGAGCACAGTTCATGGCCTCAGATGGTGCAGGGCCCTCTACTCACCCTGGTGCTACACCTTCACTAGCGGCTTCCCCACATTACTCTCCCACACCTCCGACCACCTCACCTCATCCACATATCCAAACACAAGCCACCCCTCCATCACCTCAAGAACCTTTACCTTCCAAAGAACCTTCACCTCCCATCCCCTCACAACCTTCTCCACCACATTTACCATCTATCTCACCACCCAGATCACCTCACCCTCTATCTCCCACTTCTCAGCCACCCTCCTTCATCCCAGTTCCTACCTTACACACTCCCCGATACATCAAGAACCCCTCCCACACTTATGCCAGAAAGAAAGACACAGCTCCCATCACCTCTCCCAATCTCCCACACCTCATTCCTCTACCAATAATGCCTTCTCTTATCTTTCCACTCCTACCTCAGAACCCTCTCCCATGGCCCAGGGCACCCTTTTTATGATGACAAAAAGGGGGAGAAGAAAGTTAAAGTTGAGAAAGTTAAAGTTGAGAGTCCAAAGGAGGAGATAGCTCAGAAAGCACAAACTGAGGAATCTGATGCCACTCTGAACCAGATTCTGCCACAAATTCATGAGCTGGCTGAAGGTCTCATGAGAGAGCAAGTTGAGATTGAGACCTGACTCATGAGGAACCCAAGTCCTCTATTGTGCCTCCCTCAGATGCAAGCTTAGTTCTAGAAAAGGAGGGTGCTGTTGAAGAAGAAGATATGTGCCTGGCAATGGTATTATATCAGGAGCCTCAACCAGTCTTAGTGAATATAATTCCTCACTTCCATCAACAAGCAGATGAACTCCACCATCAAGTGGAAGAGCTGAATGAGAGGCTAACCAAAAGCCAACAAGAAAGGAAAGCCAAGGATGCTGCAAAGGCAGAGGAAGAGAAAACAAAACCTAATATACCTCAAGCTGTGATCCCTAGTTGGGGTGTCAGGAGAAAGGTTTTATTCAAAGGAAAGCCGGCTGTGAAGGATCCCATACAGATTACCTCAGATTTTCTTAAGTCTAATAAGGAAGAAGAAGGACCTGAGATTAAGTCTAAAGCTAAGAAAAAGAGGGTTAAGATGACTGCACCTAAACCTCCTCTTAAGGCTCCAATCAGAAAAGGTTCAAGGGCTTCAAAGGGGATAGTAATTGAGGAGCCCAAACCCACTTTAAAAAGGAAGGCTGCACCTAAAGGAAAAGGAAAATCAGTCAAGCCTCCTCCCAAGAAGAAGCAGAAGAAGTAGTCTCGCTTGGACAAGTTGCTCTCCTATTTACCTCCTCCTTCCCCTCCTAAGAAGAAGAAAGCTCTTGCTAAGAAGAAAAAGGCTGAATCTGAGGTAGTGATTCAGTATGAGGAACCCTCAACAGATTCTGGGGGATATAGCATTGAAGAAGGGGATTATGAACTAAAACCTCACTGGGCAAAGAAGGGATCAGATTCAGACTCAAATTGAACCAAACTTCTCTCTCATGCATTCATCATACACATGTTTAATTCTGTCTTGAATTATAACTGATGTTCTTTTGGCTTTTACAAATATTATTTGTGTATGAACTTGTTTAAGCATCTGTACTAACCCGATCTACACAATAATATTGTGAATTATATGTATCTTGTTCATTCTTGCTTTATGAATTATTTCTGAGAATAAGATGAAGAATTCTCGTCTTATGATCTATTTAAACTTTTAAATTTATAATTAAGTATGTTTTGTCATCATCAAAAAGGGGGAGAATGTTGAACTCTATATTTTGATGATAACCAAACATGACTTAGGCTATAGGATCATAAGAACTTAGAAAAATACTTCAAAAAATTGTTTCTCAAAATCTAAGTTAAGCAATCGATTGCATATACCTGCAATCGATTGGAGGATTACATTGGCAATCAATGGGATATCGATTGCATATCAATTGGGGACTATCAATCGATAGGAAGGCTGAACAATCGATTGTTGCGCAAGAATAATCTAAGTCATCAGACTGCTATCAATCGATTGGTTGGAAAAGCAATCGATTGGGATAGCAATCGATGTGCAATCGATGGGAACTTACAGAGAATCCAAGATATATGCAATCGATTGGAACTTAATCAATCGATTGACACAAGGCAATCGATTGGAAAATCAAGCAACCGATTGATTCACTTAGTTTTTATTCAATAGCTGACATTTCAATTGAGTAATGCAGGTAGCAATCTGAACCAATTTGAAGGCAATCGATTGACGGCCAGAAACACCAATCGATTGGCAGTTCTAGCATTCGATTGGAAACTGAAAAGTTTCAAATTTGTTTCTTTTCTTATGTCTAACTAACTTTATATTGCAAGATGTACTTGTTACTATTTTGGGCAGTTTACGTTGGACACAAAGAAACATAACCAAAGAGCCGTTTCTCATAGTCTGCACACTACACTGAACAACAGAGAAGAAAGAAAGAGAAAATGCACACAAAGTACACACTGGAGCATTAAATGCAACTCAGTAATCATCATCAATCTCCAGAACTTCATCTCTCTCTCTCTCAGCTTCACAAAAAGTGCACAGAGACTCAGATGCACCAACGGGCAAAAATTCTAAAGAGACTATAAAAGAAGTTAAAGTTGACATTGGTTAGTAGAGAGCATTAAGTGAAATCTAACTACCTATTTCCTACTGTAATCAATTCAATATGAGTTCTCTCATTTGTTCTTCAATCTGTAATCTTATCAGCTCAAGTGTGTGAGCAAGCTTTGTAATTCTGAATTACTTATCTTGATTTCCTTGGGATAATGGGATCCTAGAGGAAATGGTTGTATTCTTACAAGTTGTAAGGGGAAGTGATCTGTGAGAAGGAGTTCTTACTAAGAGATCACTTGTAAAGGCACTCAAGAGCCTGTTTGAATCTTGAGGATTAGTGGAACCCAACTGAAAGTTGAAAAACTGGACGTAGGCCAAGAGTTTGGGCTGAACCAGTATAAATTCTGATTCATCCGACTAAATTTTATAAAGCACAATTCACCCTCCTCTTGTGCAATCCTACCAATTACACACATCACCTACTTACTCACATAAGCAAAACAAAATCGAACCTTACACTACAACTTACCAATCTCCTCTAACATGTCTCATAAGGGATTCATTGGTCTGCAATTAGACCTACATCCTCTAAGTGGGTACTAAACGGCCCTTCCACTCTCCCCACCAAGGGATACAACCTATGTGACCAAACAGTCAATCAATTTATTATGAAAACATCATAAGGGAATCATCTCCCCCACCTACTTAAGGATGGAGGTTATATCAAACAACAGGTAATGAAACAAGTTATAAAACCAAACAAGGGAAGGGTGCAGAAATTGTATATTGGCATCACTATAACTAATGCACATGCTATGCAATGCCAAAATAATCAATCATGCATAATAATGTATCTTCCAATTCTTTATACCCAAAATTTGATACCAAGTTGCAAAATTCTCATACTAATTCCATTTAAAAACACATTTACATCTAATTAATTAGTTTGAAACCAATTCAAGTAGCTAACTATGATAGAAAAGAGAACTGCTAAAACAAGAGATCTATCATAGTTAGGAAAGAGTTTAACTAAGTTTGAAAATCTAATTATGATAGCAAGAGTCCATCATAGTTATTAAAGAATCAACTTGCAATTTAAATGATAAATTACCCATGATAGAAAAGACACAAGTTATAAAAATATTTAAAGACTATCATGGATAAAAGAAACTTTGTGACTACTTCTAAAATAACCATGTAAGAAAAGGACGAAGCTAACATAATTAGAAGAGCTTTTCTACAATTTAAATGGTTTGAAAAGTTGCAACGACCATGTTAGAAAGAAAACACCTAATATGGTTATTTAAAATTTTCCTAAGTACCATAACTATGTTAGAAAAAGTTCCAACCAACATAGTTGCTTTTCAAAACCCAACCATCTCCAAAACAAGTGAGGTAACTATATTAGGAAAGTATTTCTCTTACTAACATAGTTACAAAAGAAACATCCAAAACCTTTTGCAAATAGGGGTAACTATGTTAGAAGGGATTTACCTACTAACATAATTAAGAAAGATTTAGATTACAAAACAAGTTTACCATGTTAGAAAAGGCTCACCAAACATGGTAATTAAAAGTCAAGTTATAAAACCAAACTTGCCTTCCTTTTAAAACTTAACAACCGTTAACTCGAACAATTACCAAATATAATGCCACTTATAATCACATCCACAGTTATTTCAGAACATCCCAAACATTCATGTAGGATTAAAACAATATAATGACGATAAAAAAGCATAGTGAAAATCGACTTTCATTTGTTGAAACCAAATTTATAGCATGCTCATGAAACAATCAACAACCAACCACAAGAACCACAATCACCCGCCATGCAAGGCTACAAACATACAACATAAAACATAAATCCAAGGTCTCCTACCATAGTTGCAGGAAAGGACTAGTCTTAGTAAAATATCAGCAATATAGTAATCTTGAATATCAAATAGAAATGCAGAAGCAATATGCAAGCATGCCTAGTCTATAGTGTATGACAATAACATAATGTAATACCAAAACAAAAAGGTCACTAAACCTTGTGAGTCTCCGCTAGCTTCTTTCCCTTGCGTCTAGTACTGGAGCTAGATCATGAAATAATGAACAGCGGGGTGAGACAGGTTCTCAGTAAAACTTATTTTTTCCATTTTGCCCTACATGTATATGTGTGTGCTTGAATTCAATTATGTGGGACTAACAATAATAAACAAAATCATATGCAACAGATATCATGGTATGGTAAAGGTGTGGTGAAAATAGATTAAAATCAGCAAAACCAAGATAGTATAGTCTTAAAAACATTTTCAAAGCATGCTTGTAACCACCTCCAAGGAGGACAAACCACACATTGTGCCCAGGGTCAAGCCAATGAAACTAGACTTCACCGTCGTCACGTCCAACCTCATCTAATCGTGAGCCAATGAAACCAGATTCCATGGTCTAACGTGAAACCAATGGAACTAGATTTTACTGCCAATATATCCCAACGGGAGACATAGAAACCCAAAAGGCCGCCCGATGGTCATCGGGGACCTCATCACTTGAAGGAGGTGGAACCAATTTCAATGGTGCTTCAGAACCAACCATTCCAGGAAAATACAACCAAAATGCACAAATATCATGCTTTTGAAAGGCTGGTAATTAACCACAACAAGTTTTTTAAAACCCACGATGGTTGCTCGAATTTAACAAAATATGCAAGATCTTTTCAACACATGCTCAATTACCCCAACAATCAATCCTAACATATAATATCCACACAACCAGTGTAACAAAATTAGCATATAAATACTTCATCAATTTCAAGGCATATTTGCCAATATCCAAAATACAACCATTGAAAAGCTTACAACAACATATACACCTATGGAACAAGGAAAGTGGTTACCTTTTGAAGCCAATAAGACTCTATCACAATAGAGTTTAGGGTTGAAGGTCATATTTACCCCAGAAGTGTGCAACAAAAGTGTGCAAGATGTATCATATTCGCCCTTTACCTTTAAAATTCACGTTGACTGACAAATAGTGACATTGACTGTTAATATTTTAACGGTAAAGGGTGAATATGATACACCTTGCACACTTCTAGGGCAAATATGACCTTTAATCCTATAGCTTAATCTCGTGCTCGACTGAACCAATCACGACTCTACAAAACCCCTTTAAAAGTCCTAATTTTCAAAACTTTGTAAAATGAAGATTTGAATTAGGCTAAAACTTTAAGAAACAAGGCATTAGAAATCATTTACCATCATGATTTAGCAAAATAAAATGTCACATCCCAACTTTAACACAGATTTTCAAAAATCACATCAAAACCCTAGGGTTTTGAAAATTTTGAAGTACAAATTTTTGTTCCAAGCTAAAACCCAACAATCCAAACCATTAGAAATCATTTACTAATGCATTTAAACTCAATGGAACCATAAAAACTCAAAGCAAACTTGTATTTTCGGATTTTCCCCAAAAACCTTAAAAAGCCAAACTTTAAAGAGCTACAAATGCATTTTAAGTGGATCTCAACAGAATAAACTATTAGTATAATACAAGTAAGCTCAAAAATGGTTTAGTAATAAGGAGAAGCAAGAATCCAAAGCAAAACTTTTAGATTCCAAAACTTTCAAACTTTAACTTTCATAAAAAATTCCCAATATCGATTCTTCTTCATTAACCTCAAAATCAAACCATTTAATTATCCATATAAACTCCAATAAACTAAAATAATTTAAAATTATCAAATTTAAGAGTCTCATACCCATAATCATAATTTTCCAAATAAACCTAACTCTGACTTCTTTATATCAATCATTTAAGTAGAAATCAAGACCATATGAACTTATTGTTTATCTTCACTAGTCCAATAAATAACAAAGAAAGAAATATAAGCCTCAAAATCTCAAAAATCTAACAAACCCTAAACTTTTCATCCTCAAAATCCATGAAATCAAGAGAAGAAAAGAGATGAGAAAGATAGATAGCTTACCTAGAAGACCCAAGTAGCCCTCCTTCCATTAATCTCTCCCTCTCTCTTCCCCTCTCACCCTCAATCACTATCTCTTCCTCTCACATCTCCCACCGTCGTCTCACAAAGAAAATGGAACAGAGAAGCTCTTGTTTTTTTTTTATCTTATTTCGGTGAATTGGTATGCAAATACCCACCACCCAATTCCTGAGGCAGCCACGTGCTCCTCACCATTAAAGTGATTTTATATTATGTATACTTTATATATAAAGATATATATTTGCTTTTTCTTTTCTTTTCTTTTCTTTTTTTGCTTTCATTCTTTTTTTCCTTTTAAATTTTTCATTATAATTATTATTATTTTCACTTTATATACTATTATTTAGTCCCCCACAATTCTATAATTTTCTCTAAAAAAATAATTTTAATTCCATTAGGACTAAATTGTCCCTATTCTAACAAATCCATGGAAAATTTCAATTGCCCTAGAGTAACTTCATTTGACTCAAAATATTTACAACCTTCAATTTTTGTACTTCTTTTTCATAACAAATAATTTGATACATCAAATATAATTGGGTTCAAATTATATTAATTAGTGTTTTCTCCTCATATTCCCAAACACATTTTTTCCCTTTTGTCAATTCTATACTTTCATACCTCAAATACTCATTAATTCACTTTAAATCTCAAACTAATAAATTAATATTGTCCTAATGAATTTAAATCTTAATAATAAAATTGGGATGTTATAACCACAATTGGACTCTCCAAGCAATTGGGAAAGCTAGGGGAGTACCTTAATGCATTCTACTTGCATGTGCTTTAAAAAAGAATGGGAGGAGAAAAAGGAACCATATGGCCTCATGAAACTAATGATTAAGAGAAGCTGGGGACATCTAATGAAGACCAACATTCCATATCTCTTTTGGAGAACACACAACCTCTAGAGGTGACATTCAATGAACCTATACAAGTTGAAGAGATAAAGCAAGTTACTCTATAATCTCAAGAGTAAATGCACTCCTCATCAAGTAATACTCCTATCCTTGAGGATATTATTCCTTTTTTGGTTGATTTATTGATTGAATAGGCTACTAATCATGCGAGTGAAGATTAGGTAAATGTGGAAATCATTTGTGAATTCCCTTATTATTGATGAATATGCTTAACTTAGTGTTCAAGTAATAGTAGTTCAATTGATAATGTTGCTTGCACTATCATTGATTCATCTTTTGATGAGCATGTTGCTCTCCATAGTGTTAGTAATGATGATTTTGTTGCATTAACTGAAATCAAATATTTTTTTTCTTGTGTAGTGCATTGTTATGATGAAAAATGACACTTGCTTGTTGAATTTCAAAAGCATGGTTTTACTGCAATGAATGTATCTACTATTAAACATCATGCATATATTATTGTTAGGAGTGCTAAAATTTTTAAGCATGATAAAAATGGGAATGAGTATTTTCATTGCGGTTAAGATTGCAATTTTTTTATCCCATTGAATTGCATGATGTTGAGAGTGCACATAGGAAAGATTCTCCATACTTACAAGTTGCTATTTTGGATACTAAGGGATATTTCCAACAAATACATTCTTATGACCTTCCACCTGACAAGCCTAAAAAGGGAAGTGTTTGTTGTGCCACTCTCATCACACCATCTTCTTTCCTTCCTTTCTCTACTGCCTCTTATGTATGTGCAATCGATGTTACATGCCCCAACCTGTTAGAATAATTGGTTTTGATGATAACTAAACATAACTTAGGTATAAAGAAAGATTGGACTTAGAACTAGAATGAACCTAAAATAATCTCATAGAAATCCTAAGTCATTGCATAATTAATCAGAAAGAAATAATCAACTAAGAAACTAAAGTTATGATCGATCAAGATAAGGTTAGGATGAATATAAGTTATAAGCATAGCCGCCTAATCGATCAGGACACCCCTATGATCGATTAGAGAAGTTTGAACTTAATTGGAAATTAGACTAGCAAACTTAGTATGATCGAATGAGAAGGTATGATCGATCAGGACACCCTGTGATCGATCATGCAGTCCGAATCATGATTCAAAGTCTGATCTTAGCCTATTCGATCATAGTTGCCTAATAGATCAAAGAAAATGTGAATGATGCTGTGATCGATTATGATAATGTAGAATTAACTGAAATAACTTAAGTATAATCTATTAATGAAGCATGATTGATCAAGATATCCTGTGATCTATCAGGCGTGCATTTTATCTAATCTCATGTTCAAGTGATGCAGGTCCTAATCTAAGCCTGATCTATGTGTGATCAATCAAACGACAGAAGTAGTGATCGATTGGAGTTCTATGATTGATTTGGCGGTGAGTTTCCTTCAGAATGCAAGTGCTCAGCCCTTTTAATGCAAAGTGTGTCAGACCTATTTTGGGAAGTTACCGTTACACACACAGACTTAAGAAATTAGCCGTTTGAAATAAGATTTGCTTTCTGCAATTAATGAAGAGAGAAGATCGGAAGCTAAACAATTACAAGGGAGTTAATGCAACACAAAAACATCTACATCTCAACACTCCATCAGATTAATCATCTCTCATCAAAGATCAAATAACGGCTATAAACGGTCACCAACGAGCAAAATCTAGAAACTTGTATAAAATCCACTGGTGAAGAAGTTGGTAAACACATTGATTGCATATATTAAATACACCTTTGAATTATACTTACTGCATTCAATACTCACCTACTCCCAAACATATTCATTCATTGTCATTGTACTTCAGTGCGTATCAAAATCAGTTCATTTGAGTGAACAAGTCCTTGTAATCACATTTCAAGTGAGGATTACTCTTAAGATAGTGGGATCTTAAGATTAGGTTGTAATCTTACAAGTTGTAAGGGGGAGTGATCTGTAAGAGAGAGTTCTTACTGAGTGATCAATTGTAAAGGCACTCAAGAGCCTGATTAAATCTTTAAATTTTAGTTGAACCCAACTGAAGGTTGGAGAACTGGACGTAGGCCAAGAGTTGGGCTGAACCAGTATAAATCTTGTGCCTTTTACTTTAAATTTTATTAGCACAATTCACCCCCTCTTGTGCATTCTTGCCACTTTCACAATCTAATGTTGGACTTCACAAATTTCGATACATATACACCTGAATGTTTCAAAAATGAAAATTTTTGCTTTATTCCTACTTACAGGAGTATGATACTTCCTTGATTGCAATACCTATTTAGATAGATTGTTTCCATGCCTAGAATTGGATACTGCTTTGTTTGTGGTACTCTTTTTGTAGGAAATTCCATACCCTACATTAAGGAAAGAACATGTAGGAGAAGGAGTTTTCATGAAGAAATGCATGTTTCTCATTCGAGATAAGAACTTCTCTTACAAGAGTTTTAATCATTTTAAAGTCAAGGTTGTCCCTTTCCTTTCTTGTCTTTTCATTGCATTTAAATGTTGTATGCTCTTTTGAGATTATGTTGAATGACAAGTGTGGGGGAGGGAATGTACCATTAACAAAAGGTAGCGTAAGTGTGTTAGTTGAGTCAATAAATCCCCATTGTGGTCTCTTGCTTGTTGCACCTTACATTTAGGTTTTGAATTGGGGACAATGCAAGATTTAAATGTGGGGGAAGGGTTTGTATGTGATTGTTTTGGTAGTTATTGCATGATCCTCACTTTTTAGATCATTTAAGGCCACATTAGTGAAAATTTGCAAAAACTATTTTTCAAAATTCCAAGGGTGTCTAGCATAAGAAACTTGTTTTTCAAATTTGTTTGAGAAAACCTAGTGCTAGTAAAGCTTTTGAAAACCATGGGGCAAGAAAAGAATTCACATTGTGGTTTCAGCTTATCATTTTGTAAGAGTTGGTAAAGAGTGATTTTCAAGTGTATGCATTGTGCTAATGACTTGCAATGTGATGATAAATTGTAACATTTGAGATTAGCCTTATTGTGAGGTTGCTTGAGCCTAATTTTAATTCATGAGTGTACACTTTCTTGGTTTCTCAACTTCTATAACTTGTTTCAACTCTTTGTCTAAGCTAAAATTGAATCTATGTGTGAAAATGATTTAAGCATTCATTTCATGTCCCCATTGTCCCAAACACAAAGCCATCTCATGTAATTCATCATTGTTCATCCCTTTTGAGTCATTCCTTGGTTGACATGCACTGGCATTAGTTATTTAATGTGTATTAAATTCAAATTGACTTTGGAAGTCGCTTTTGTGATCATTTATATGACACATGCCATAGGAATAATGTCAAGAAAGAAAAAAAAATAAAAAACAAAGAAAAGGAAAAAAAGATTGGAATCAAAGATACAAAAAAATGTGTGTTTAAATAAGGCATTCTTATTATGTGGCAACTTTATGCTAAGAAATGTATGTTCTCAAATGCTAAGTGCTTCATTTTGATCTTGGATGAGCATTTCAACCATTTCAATTCATTACATCTATTATGTTTTCCTCCATCACTACAAGCTCATAAGTCCTTTTTATTCGTTGTATAGTAAGTTGTATTAGTGGAGATGTTAGAATCGTTACAAATATATGGTAACTTGTTGGTTAAGCAAGTTAAGTGAAAGAACCTACATGGTGATTTGAGTTAAACACTTAAATCCTTGAGAGTTCTCACATGTTTCTATTCACTTTCTAATTGTATTGCCAATTTTTCATTTGCGTGCTTTGAGTATTTCTCATTCCAACTTGAGGGTGTTGATTGCTTAGGCCATTGCTATTGTTAGTTGCATCGTTTGTCTAGGAGTACAAAGGTCTAAGTGTAGAGGAATGATTTCACCCGAGATTTATATGATTTTCATATCTAAATTGAGGGGATTATAGCATAAACTAGGGTCTTTTGTGCATAAAAGAAAAAATTGTAGTACTTGCATACTTGCTTGGGAATTAATGCAATTTGGTAGCATAATTGTCATAATTGGTGATTAGTTTTTGATTAATTAATCTCTAGGACAATTGATATTAACTTAGCATGGTTTTCATTGCAGACCACAAGAAGAATATGCTCAAAATCAGAAGAAGATCCAAGCTACTGAGGACCGGGAAGCAAAATAGGGAGTAAGACCCTTCATGCCTTGTTCGCCAAAGCAAACATATGTGTTTGTTGCGGTGAACTACCCAGAAAGGGTCTCCCTCCATTGACATGTTTGCCATGATGGACATTTGTTTGTGCCATGACGAACTGCCTGAAAACTGATATAGATAGGCCGATTTTATTTGAGTTTTTTCAGTTCAAAAGGTAGGGATACAACCCAGAAACACTAAGACCCGACTCTCTTTATTAGATTTCAACCTAGGAACTATGAAAGTGAGTTGAAACATTTAATTACACCCATTACACAACCTCTCACTTGAAAATCACCATCCATTCACCTCTCCTCCAAATTTTCTACACAATGCTTTATCTCTTCATCTCTTCTTCATCTTTCCACCATGGGTGATGTGTTGGAGCAGCTCTTTAGTTGCTTAAACTCTTCCATGTATGGCTAGGGTCTTCCCAAGCTCTCTTGGTGATGGGTTGAAGTGGCTTAAGCTAGGGTTCTACAATAGGTGAGTTTTCTTGTTCTAATTGTCTAGTTTATTTTCCAATACATGTATACTTGGTGTTTCTTTGTTGAATTACTAGAGTATTTGTATGGTTGAGATTAAAACTATGTAATTGTTGATGAGATATATGTGTTGAGGGATTGGATTTTGTATTGAGCACTTTATCTTGTGAATATTACTTTCATTTGGAGTTTTTATGGTTTAATTGTCTATCATGATAATGTGGAATTGTTTTATTCTATTAGCTTGTCTTTAGATTGATATCTATGAGGGAATTTTGTGTTGAATTATCAAGTTTACTAGTACCTAGATTATTTAATTAATGCAACTCACTGAAAGTAATTAATGCAACTATCCAATCTAATTACACAAGAGTAATTGGGATAAGATCTTTGATTGGTTTTCACTTGATGTGAATTAATGTTAATTAGTCATTATGTCTAATGATGTTGAGAGACTTAAAAGTGATTCTAAGTGATTCCATTGGTAGACCCAATCTCCAATTAGCATGTATTTAGTTTAACTCAATTAAGTTAATTTATGTTGAGTGGAGTTACTAGTCATTGTTGACCCATTCCTTTGATTGGGACTTAATGGAACTTAGACAATCTTGGCCCAATTACACTTCATATTCCACTAATGTGTGAACCCAAGTTTGTCACTAATGCCCTTACCAAGAGAGCCTCTATATCATTGATTTCCATCATTCACCCCATTTTTATCCCAAAAATCCAAAAAGAAGTAGTTTCTAATGCATTATACTCTTAATTGAAATTGTTTCTAAAAATCCCCAAAACCCCAACTTTTACTTGTCTTTCTTGCATTTAGTTAAGCTAGATAGATCATTAGACTCTTTGTGAATGATCCAGGGTTACACCACTAGATTGCAATAATTGGTTTTATAATTAATTTGCATTTAACCCCAAGGCATAAATGAACGATTAAATCACTTGCTTTTCAAAATAATCATCCAAACATGTTTCTAAAAGTCATATTGAAAAAAGTCACTTCTATCATCACTAATCCAAACATAAATCATATTACACAATTCGCCTTCAATCCAATCTTACTTTTGAAAAAGTCATATTAGAAAAAGTCATTTCTATACCGCTAATCTAAATACACTCTATCATAGTTAGAAAGTTTTCCATCTAACTTTCCAAAATCTTATCCATGATAGAAAAAAAAGTTCCTAATACCATAAAAGCCCTATCATGGATTATTAATACTAAACCATGATAGAAGAGGAAAATGCTAATATGGTTATTAAAACTCAACTTAATTTATAAATCTTAATTATGATGAGGAAAAGCTTGGACTGAAGGTTTCAAGGCCTATCATAGTTATAAAAACTTCAACTTAATTTTAAGACATATCTATGATAGAGAAGGATTATTCTAAAAAAGGGCTATACTGGATATTTGAGTTCAAATCACTAATTCAAAGCAATCCATGTTAGGAAGAAATCTCATAATATGGATATAAAACTTTAGGGAAAATTAATTATTTAGTCCTTATAGTTTTACCGAGTTTGTAATTCAATCCTTGTAATTTGACTCATCATGACTCAGTCCCTGAAGTTTGGTCATTTAATGATTTTGTTCTTCCGATTGGAAAGTCAAGTTGACCATGCTGACATGTCACAAATTCAGTCAAATACTAACTATGTTGCATCTTTGTCAGCATACACAGATTATGATTGGGATTTTTTTTAAAAAAAAGACTAAATTATAGGGGTAAGGACATCGACTATCAATATTCATCCCCTCCACTGCCACAGCCACGATCAACTCCTCTTCTTCGTCTTCCTTCTCCTTATCCACTGACATCAACGAATCCAACGCCTAATCATGGCTGAAATCCCATCTGTTATCATCTCTAAGCACCTTGATCATATTCACATCCTGATCATATTTAATCCTTTTGAGATAACATATTATCACCTTCAGCCGATCATTGAACTTGACAACTGCGAGATCGCCCCCATCGCCTCCTTAATCCTCGATACTGAGTCCCTCTGCAATCAGGCCCCCTCCCTGTTTTTCAATGGTTCATCATTATTTTATCACTTCATAATTAATATTTAATTCCCAACAAAAGGAAAGAAGAAAAAAGGATATGTTGGTGCAACTAATATGTACAGTCCCAAGCTCATTTGATATGGAAACGATGAAGTTTAAGAAAACCATTTAATGTTTGTTTTGGTTTCTGTTGGTTTCTTTGTAGCCCTTGGGGTGGGGGAAAATGGTGGATAGGGATTCATTGGTCAATATTGGGGGAGAATGATTACTCAAAAGAGTTGATGTTGTTGCCGGAAGTTTGCTAGGAAAAGAGAGAGAGAGAGTAGGAGGGGGAGGAAGAAGGAAAGCGTACAACAAAGGAATATGTGAGAGAGAGAGAGAGATGAGTGAGGAGATGCTTTTTTGTTGATGTTGCAGCGCATAGGAAGAGTTATGGATGACTCAATTTTTTCATAAAAAATAGCAAACTTTAGGGATTGAGTTGCGAAGAGTTAAAATATAAGGATTGAGTTGTAAACTTGGTCAACTACAGGGACTAAATAATTAATTTTCCCAAAACTTTACTTTTATTTGCAATTGTAATCTATCGAAATGTTTGCGATTCAATAATATAACCATGTTAGAAATAGGAAATATCTAACATAGTTAATAAAAGACACCTTGCAAACTAATTAGACTAACTATATTACAAAAATAGTAGTCAAATCACAACTAAGGATTAATCAATAATAATTTTAAGCATTTAATCATAAGTGCTCTCCTCTTTAGAGGGAAGTCATCAACTGAGCCTGAAAGCATAACCCCTACTTTTAGGGTACGATCAATAAGCCTTAATAGGCCTATCCTTTTTCAAAGGACGAAAATCCATACCAATCTATCCCAGAGGGATGAATCTCTTACAGTTTAATGGTTGTTGAGGGCCTTATCACTTGATAGTAATTTCTACATACATATGCAACAACTAACAAGTCATCTCAATGCATCATCAACATCTATCTCATCAATATACACTAATGGTGTTATAGCCATCTCATAGTTGAACTATGGTATGCTCAACATTTCAGAACATATATTCTTTCCAAATCATGCTCAAATCATCACAGTGCATATTTCAATAAAATTAAAGTCTTACATGACACTTTTATATCAACATAATAATTTCAAAGTCATGCATATCTAAATACATTCTCATGTTCAAAATAGATTATTCAAATCACTCACTAACCCAATACATACATACGACAAGTGAAAAGTGGTTACATCTTTGTTGACAAAGGAAATTTACCACAAATCCGGCGGCCATGTGTGCAACTCAACCAATCACAATCTACACAATCCATAGAACATAACACAAGATTAATATCTTATTTGAGTGGTCAAATCACAACTAGGCATTAAATCCCCTCTAAAGTCCCATTTGGGAACTTTAAGAAATTTAACACAATTCAAAATTTCATTTTGATTAGCAACCCACACTATAACCCAAAACCCTCTCTTAACATCAATTACTCTATGTCTTTCTTAACCACTAATTCATTCTACTTAGGCCTCTCTCCCCACTTGGCCAAATTTCAACCCCAGGCCTATACAATCATTCCATTCAAAAAATCATAACTATACTACCAATACAACTTATTCACATCCTTCAAACAATTAACAATTCATTAACCATGGTACTAAGTCCAAATTGCTCTCTATATTCATTAAAAATCCCATAATCACATATATTATAATTCCCCCTAATCTAACACATTAGGAATCATCCATTAGCCTCAATGAAACTAACTATAGAAGCCATTAAATTATCATAAGTCACCATAAATTTCGAAATGCCACCTTAGCCCTAGGATTTCCAATACTTTAAAGCACCAAAATGCAATATAGATCTTCTCTCAACAAACTACAGCATCAAGAATTATTTAATAACATCATTAAATATATTGAAAACAATAAATCACTAGAATTCATCGTCAAAGAAGGAGCTCTCTTCAAACCCTAAGATTTTCACTACCTAAAAGGGCCAAAAACTTAATCTAGGACAAAACCCAACAATGTAATCTGATAAAAGAGTTATTTTAAGTCTAGAAAAGGATTAGAAATCGTCAATATACCCATATTTTTGAAAATGATCAAAATCTAAAATTTCTCTTTGAAAAATCAAGCAAAATCCAAGAGAAAGGTAAGAGAAGAGAGGAGGAAGATGATTACCTAGCTTATGGGTGCTCCAAATCACCCTTGAAACCTCAAGAACAAAGCCCTTGCAACTCTCTTTATCACTCTCTCTTGCCTCTTCTCAAACAACCATAATCCCTATCTTCAAAATCTGTCACTATAACATTCTCTTCCAATTACTTTCAAAAACCCAATTCAATTATGATTAATCAATTGAAAACAATTTATGGGGCTTACTATGATAGAAAAGGAAATCGCTCAAAATGATAGGTCTATCATAGTTAGAAAAGAGTTCAACTACAATCAGTAAATTAACTATATAGAAAAGAGACTATCATAGTTATCAAAGAGATTAGCCAAATAATTAAACCTTAACTATGATTGAAAAGAAAATGCTAAGTCTCAAGAGGCTATCGTAGTTAAAGAAAATATTAGACAATCGGAAGACCTAACTATGATAGAAAAACTATCTATCATAGTTATTAGAAAGCAATATGAAAATTGAAAACTAATATCCATGATAGAAAAGGATGTTTCTAAAATATTTCAAATACCCTATCATGGAAAATAAAAGACTATGCTATCTTTGAAAAGGTTAACTATGTTAGAAAAGGCGTCTACTAACATGGTTATTACAATTCAATATATAAGAAAGTTTACCCTAACTATGTTAAGAAAAGCATTAACATAGTTAGAAAAGAAAGAACATTAAATACTTTAGAAAATAGACCATTTTAGAAAAGGCATAACCTAAACATTAAATACTTTAGAAAATACACCATTTTAGAAAAGGCATAACCTAACATAGTAATTAAAATTAACTGACCAATTTATAAAGTGAATTTCCTTTCTCGAATCAATCATCAACACAAACAAAATACATGACACATCCATAATCCACAATGTATCTCAACAATTTTAGAACCACATGAGCATCCCAAGGTCCTACAACATACCAAGGGTTGCTTTTCGAATGTTCATGGTCACATGCATGTGAAATAGTTTAAACAGACAAGAACAGTCCTAATATCCATAACTTACAAATTGTCAAAATATGATCGGACCCAACAACAGAATGTCATCATGAAAGGAGCAACCAGCTTGATCAATGGTAGCCAAAACCAAACATGCTCACAATATCCAACAATACCCAAGGATAAATGGAATGTAACATAAAGTAGTCAGTCAAATACAACACATTAAGGGTCTAAGCCATAGCTCAAGGGCGCCAGAACCAAGTAATCATTCAAATACAACAATATGCACATATAACATGCTTCTTGAAAGGTTGGCAATTAAATCACAATTATATTCTTGAAATCCACAATAATATCCCAATTTCAATAAAAATTGCAAAAGCTTTCAACCCATGTTCAATTTTCTGAACAATCAAATTTACACATGATTCCCACATAACCAATATACCAAAAGTGAGCACACAATTATTTTATCAAATCTAAGGTATATGTGCCAATTTTCCAAGACTCAACCATTAAAATCTTACCAACCACACACACACACACACTAATAAAGCAAGAAAGTGGTTACCTCTTAAAGCAATTTAGTGTTACCACACAAAGTGCTATCCCGATGCTCCATGAGCTAGAGATCAACATTCTACAACCGTCAACAAATACAACCATACACATCAATCAATTGGGTATACACAACAAGGTTATTCAAAATAACTTAAGCCCAAGACTCATATCCCAAGCTATCTAAGGCCCGATTTTGTGCTTTACCGAAATATGACATAGTCACAACTATCCTCCAATTGAACCATTTATCCTCAAACCATCACCAATACAATTCAACACAACCAATCAAGTCCTCAACAACCTCCATCCCATCTCATTTAGCCATCAAACCCTTCCTTAATAAAGATCCACCCCTAGACCAACCACCCAATTTCTATCTCAAACCATGATATCACTTGCTTAATCATTCAAGAACCATCCTTCATCACAATTCAACTTAACACCACTATTGAATCACTCAAAATCAAATTATAGTTCAAAACCCCTCTTTTAAGATCAAATTTCCAAAACTTTGTGAAACCAAAATTTGATATAAGTTGTAAACCAAGAGTTTAAAACATTTGGAACCTTTATCCGACACCAATAAGCTTATTAAAAATCTCAAAACCATTTAACAACACTTATCTTCAAAATACACCACCAAACCTCAAAGTTTTTGAAACTTTGTCAAGCCAAACTTTATTTTAGCCAAGACCCAAAGGATTGCAAGAACTCATTGGATACCATCAATAAACTTCTTGAAAACATTAAACACCATCTTACAACATTAATTTTTGAAATCAAGACAAAACCCTAAGATGTCTTAAACTTTGTTGGTTAAAAATTCATTTTAGATTACAATTTAAGTACACATAGGATTCAAAACCTTTCTTAGGTTGAAATAAGCTCATTGGAACAAGAGAATCAAATTAAAATGGCAAACTTTTTCGATCCCCAAGGAACCTTAAGCAAAACAAGCTCAAAACCACTTCAAATCAAAGTTTAATTGCTTCTCAACCAAGATGGATAATAAACATAGCTTAAGGGTTTAAAAGAATCTTAGAAATCAACAAAAATCATCTCTTAACCTACATTTTCAGACTATGGCAAAAATATCAACATCCATCAAGATCATAAGGAGAAAAACACAAGAGAAGAGAAATGGAAGGAAATTCATTACCTAGATGATTGGGAACTCAAATCCCATTGAAATCCATCTCTAGGACTAACCCTAGATGATTGGAAACTCAAATACTATTGAAAACCATCCTAGGACTTACCCTAGCAGAGCTCTCAATCTCCTCCCTCAGCCACTAAAGCACAAATGAACATAAATCCTAAAATTTTCTAATCTGGCCTTTTTAAAAATGCTGATATCGTGTTTTTGTAGTGGGCTAGCTTGCAAACCACCCATTTTTGGGGTTTCACCATGGGGTCGCCATGGAAGGTCAAATTGCACAATCAAGGGGATTTGAGCCTCCCAATTGGGCCCAATCCTACCACATGCTCTATACTTAATTAAATCCATATTTAGGCTAATTTCTATACCTCAATTTCCAAACTAATAACCTCAACATAAGGCTAACTTCCTCTAAGAATTTCCCAAATCAACCATAAGGTCAATTTCAACTTCCACAATTTAGCCACTAAAATCCTCAAAGTTTCATTTAATTAGAAACTAATTAATTACCTAAAACTTGGGATGTTACAGACACAAGCTACTTATAGCTAACAAATTTTCAGGAATTTGCTGTGGGTTTGACATGACAAAGCCGCAGCAAACCTCCAACTCGAGCTTTCGACCTAAATTTTCCATTTAGTTCGTCGTGGGTTCGCACGGCGAACTCACCTAGATTCCTGTTCTCCTTTTTAAACTCTCATATCTTCTAACTGTTCCTTAAATAGCCTCAATCCACCTCAAATTCTAATCCATCATATATTTATTATCATTATGTACTCACTGAAATCCTCAAGATCACCCAAATATCCCCATTAATTTGTCAATTCTCCTTAATTAAACCATAATCTTTTCATTAATCTTTAATTACAAAATTGGGATGTTACATTAGGTTAATAAGTTAATGCACCTAAAAATAAGGATTTTCTTCTCTAGGAATGTTAACTATAATAGGGTGCATGAACTTAATGATTTTTTTGATTCGTTCCCATGAACAATCTAGGCAAGTATCTAGGTTTACATGTTCATCATGAAAAGGTAACCAAGATGGCATATATCTTTGTTTTGGATAAACGGATGCTTGCTTATCTAACTAAAAGGCTAACACTTTATCTCTAGCTACCAAACTCTCCCTTGTGTCTTTAGTTGTTATAACTATGCCATCATATGCTATGCAAATAGTGCCACTACATAGGTATTCTTGCAATGAGATTGATAAGTTTGCAAAAACTTCTTTATGGGAAGTACATTGTCGACATGTAAGATTCATCTCTTAACATGGGACAAAGTTTGTAGAGAGCAAGAGAATGGTAGTTTGAACCTTCGACAAGCTCTACACAGAATACATCCTTTATGATGAAACTTGGATGAAATTTGATCATGGAAAGGGATGCATATGGGTAAAGTTTGTTTAGGATAAGTATAGGTGTAGCGATGGTGTGTTTCCCAAGGTGACAAAACACATCTAAGTCATGGTGTGGTCAGGTATCCATAGTTCATGGGAATTAATAAAGGAGTGTACATCATGGCGAATAGGAAATAGATGTTCAACATCATTCTGGAGTGATGCGTGGTTTCCCCATGTGGGAAAGTTCACTTCACTAACCAACTGCAACACTCCCCATGACATCCTTCATTTGAAAGTTACTAATTGTTTTACGCCTCTAGTACTTGGGAGTGAAATAAATTTGATAGGCTCATTCCTCATCTGCATTTGAAGCTTTTGCTCGGGTATGAGTTGATGTTATGGTGAAAAATAACTATACAGTATAGAAATGGTCATCTCATGGTCAATTTTCTCTTAAGTCATCATATAATTTCATTCGTGAACGAATCCAAGATAGCCCACGAAGCTTTTGGCAACAACTATGTAAACTCCAAGTTCTCCACCAATATCGTATTTTTATGTGGGTGTGTGCTAATGATTGTTTATTAACTAATATGACAAGATTCAGGGGGCCTACACCACTCATATTTATATAAAAAAAATATGCATGGAAGAATAAGAAACACTCCTTTATGCTCTCCAAGATTGCTCGTAGGGGATGCAATTGTCGAAGATTGTACTTCAAACTTGATGGTAGGTATATTTTTCGGTACTTCTAATACTTTGATTGGCTACAAAGGAATTTATATTTAGATTATTTATTAGAGGACCACAATTGGAGTTTGTGGTTTGTGGTTATTTGCATGAATATTTGGTTAAAGAGAAATTTCAATTTAGATTATCTCTATGGTAGGGTATATTTTGTCGCGTTCTCTCGAAATAAGATTGATCTCATTGCTTGCTATGAGGCATGTCTATCATGTTGTCAACTTGATCTTGTGCATGGTAAGGATTAGAATATATTACAATCCACCTGAAATTGTCCACTAGTTAGTTTGTATAAGTTTAACGTCGATGAATCATTTCATCCGAATGTTGGGGTATGTTCTTGTGATGGCATATCGCGAGATCATAATGGAGTGTTCAGAGTTTCATGTTCAGAGTGAATAATAAGTCATGTTTTACTACTGAAGCATGGGTCATTTATTGGATTGTGGACATTGGCTTGAAATTAGGGGCATCATAAAATAACTGTTGGGATTGGCCAGTGATACTTGTAATTGGTAGGATTGCACAAGAGGGAGGGTGAATTGTGCTTTATAAAATTCAGCCGGATGAATCAGAATTTATACTAGTTCAGCCCAAACTCTTGGCCTACGTCCAGTTCTCCAACTTTCAGTTGGGTTCCACTAATCCTCAAGATTCAAGCTGGCTCTTGAGTGCCTTTACAAGTGATCTCTCAGTAAGAACTCTTTCTCACATATTACTCCCCCTTACAACTTGTAAGAATACAACACTTTCTTCTAGGATCCCACTATCCCAAGGAAATCACTCAACAGATAAGTAATTCAAAATTTCAAAGCTTGCTCACACACTTGAGTTGATAAGATTACAGATTGAAGAACAAATGAGAGAACTCATATTGAATTGATTACAGTAGGAAATAGGTAGTTATATTTCACTTAATCCTCTCTACCAACTAATGTCAACTTTAACTCCTTTTATAGTCTCTTTAGAATTTCTGCCCGTTGGTGCATCTGAGTCTCTGTGCACTAGTTGTGAAGCTGAGAGAGAGAGATGAAGTTCTGGAGATTGATGATGATTCTGAGTTGCATTTAATGCTCCAGTGTGTAATTTGTGTGCGTTTTCTCTTTCTTTCTTCTCTGTTGTTCAGTGTAGTGTACAGATTGTGAGTAACGAGTCTTTAGTTGTGTTTCTTTGTGTCCAACGTAAACTGCCCAAAATAGCAACAAGTACATCTTGCAATATAAAGTTAGTTAGACATAAGAAAAGAAACAAATTTGAAAATCTTCAGTTTCAAATCGATTGCTAGAGCTGCCAATCATTGCTGTTTTTGGCCGTCAATCGATTGCCTTCAAATTGGTTCAGATTGCTACCTGCATCACTCAATTGAAAGTCAGCTATCGAATAAAAACTAAGTGAGTCAATCGGTTGCTTGATTTTCCAATCGATTGCCTTGTGTCAATCGATTGATTAAGTTCCAATCAATTGCATATATCTTGGATTCTCTATAAGTTCCCAACGATTGCTCATCGATTGCACATCGATTGCTTTCCCAACCAATCGATTGATAGCAGCCTGATTACTTAGAGTACTCTTGCGCAACAATTGATTTTTCAGTCTTCCTATCGATTGATAGTCCCCAATCGACATCCCATCGATTGCCAATGTAATCCTCCAATCGATTGCAGGTTTAATCAATCGATTGCTTAACTTAGATTTTGAGAAACAGTTTTTCGAAGTATTTTTCTAAGTTCTTATGATCCTATAGCCTAAGTCATGTTTGGTTATCATCAAAATATCGAGTTCAACATTCTCCCCCTTTTTGATGATGACAAAGCATACTTAATTATAAATTAAAAGTTTAGATAGATCATAAGACGAGAATTCTTCAGCTTATTCTCAGAAATAATTCATAAAGCAAGAATGAGCAAGATACATATAATTCATAATATTATTGTGCAGATCGGGTTAGTACAGATGCTTAAAAAAGTTCATATACAAATAGTATTTGCAAAAACCAAAAGAAACATTAGTTATAATTTAAGACAGATTTAAACATGTGTATGATGAATGCATGATGGAGAAGTTTGGTTCAATCTGAGTCAGAGTTTGATCCGTTCTTAGCCTAGTGAGGTTTCAGGTCATAATCCCCTTCTTCACTGCTATATCCCCCAGAATCTGTTGAGGGCTCTTCATACTGAATCACTTCCTCCGATTTTGCCTTCTTCTTCTTGACAGGGGCTTTCTTCTTCTTAGGAGGAGATGAAGGCTTAGTTTTAGCCAGAATTCTGTCAAAGTAAGTCTGCTCCTTCTGCTTCTTCTTGGGAGGAGGCTTGACTGATTTTCCCTTTCCTTTAGGTATAGCCTTCCTCTTTGAAGCAGGTTTGGGCTCCTCGATTACTATCCCCTTTGAAGCCCTTGATCCTTTTCTGATTGGAGCCTTAGGAGGAGGTTTGGGTGCAGTCATCTTAACCCTCTTTTTCTTTGCTTCAGACTGAATCTCAGGTCCTTCTTCTTCCTTATCAGACTTAAGGAAATCTGAAGTAGTCCGAATGGTATCCTTCATAGCCGGCTTCCCTTTGAATGAGACCTTTCTCCTAACACCCCAACTAGGGATCACTGCTTGAGGTATATCAGGCTATTCATCTTTATCTGCCTCTGCCTTTGCAGCATCCTTGGCTTCCCTTTCTTGTTGGCTTTTGGTTAGCCTCTCATTCAGCTCTCCACTTGATGGTGGAGTTCATCTGCTTGTTGATGGAGGTGAGGAATTATATTCACTGAGACTAGTTGGGGCTCCTGATATAACACCATTGCCAGGCCCATATCTTCTTCTTCAACAGCACATTCCCTTTCCAGAACTAAGCTTGCATCTGAAGGAGGCACATTAGAGTACTTGGGTTCCTCATGAGTCAGGTCCTCAATCTCAACTTGCTCTCTCATGAGACCTTCGCCAGCTCATGAATTTGTGGCAGAATCTAGTTCAGAGTGGCATCAGATTCCTCAGTTTGTGCTTTCTGAGCTATCTCCTCCTTTGGACTCTCAACTTCAACTTTCTTCTCCCCCTTTTTGTCATCATCAAAAAGGGTGCGCTAGGCCATGAGAGAGGGTTCAGAGGTAGGAGTGGAAAGTGTTAGTGTTGGCTGTCACCCAAGAGGGGGGGTGTTAACCTTTAGAAATTTTACACATTTCGCACATTTTTCACATGTTTTGAGCTCATATATGCCTGATAATATGCTTGTAAGGAAGAACATTATGTGAAAATGTGTGAACTCCTATCACCTTAAGATTGAGAAGAATTGATGATTTCCCTCTCTATTTTGTAGGAAAAAGAAGAAGAAATTAAGGGTGAAGAAAAAGGGAAGCAAGGATAACAAAACAAAGTTGGCATGACTGAGCTTCTGGCTGCAGCAGCAACACTTGCTAGCTGCAGCGAAAACGTGGCAAAAATTGGGTCCCCTTCTCTGCCTACCTGGCTGCAGCGAGAACATCTTCTCGCTGCAGCGAGAAATCTCTTCAAATTCCCCCTCCTCTCTGTTTGCTTGGCTGCAGCGAGAACATCTTCTTGCTGCAGCGAAAACGCGTCAGTTCTGCTGCGCGTTTTGGGTCTGAAACACACAAAAACAATGAGATAAAAGCTAAGGTTGGCCGAATTTGAAAGGGGGAACACCTGGGCACGAGATTGGAGGCTGAGAAACACCAAGAAGGAGCTAGAGAAAGCTTGGAGAAGGATTTGGGAGCTTGGGAGAAGTAGATTCTTTGAGCTTCAAGCAGAAATTTCTTGTGTTTGCTTCTCTTCATTTCTTTTCTCTTCTTCATTTCTCTTGCTTATTTCTGAGCATTGTGATGTATTTGAAGATGATTGTTGATACTTCTTGTGTTATGAGTAGCTAAACTCATATTCTAGGTCTATTTTGAAGCTTGTATGGATTGATATCTATGATTTTCTTTCCTATTGCTAAATTAATGAATGTTATGTTATGGTTTTAGCTTGAGCCTATGGTTTTCTAAATGATGGCCAACATTTGGATTGTTGCTTAATTAGTGGCTTGAGAGAGCATTAATTGGGGAAAGAACTAGGCTAAAACCAAGCTTGTCTTGCAATTTTAACTAATTGGAAGTGTGTTAGTGAGATAGAGATATTCACTAACCAAGTTTTGTAAAAATTGAGGTTGGGTGATTAAAGAGACTAATTGGTAATAGCATGTAGTAAGAGATTATGCAAGTTAATACCAATTAAGGTTTGAATAGGCTTGAGAGAGCTATTTGAACACAAGAGACTTCAAGCAATAACATAATAGGCATAAATTGGCATTAGGAAAGGGGAAATTAGGTGTCATGAAATGCAAGTGGATAAATAGGCCTAGGCTTTTCTCATTGTGTTAAATTTCGTTTCAAGTGTTCTATTTCACAATTACCTTTTCTTTAGTCATTTTAATTTTATTAAATCATTTGCATATTGCCCATTGCTAATTTGGAATATAATGAACCTAATGAACTCGCTTTTAACGTGGTCCTAGTGGAACGAAAACCCTTTCTTGAACTATACTACTAAACTTGACCCGTGCACTTGCGGTAGCAATTTATGGCTAACAAGTTTTTGGCGCCGCCGCCGGGGATTGTGTTTTAAGTCACTTAAGAGTTCATTGAGTACATTGTGAGCTTGATTATCTTTGGGCTTTCTCTTTCTTGTCTTTTGGTAACTGGAACTGTGTTATTTCTACTCACTTGCCTAGTTAGAGATAGCATTGCTTGAGTTACTTTGTTTAAGTGTTGTGATAAGTTTGATACTTGTGGGATCCTCTTGTGTTTGTAGGTACTCGCTCCAACTGCATGCAACGAGATTTGGAGGTGGCTCTTGATCTAGATCCCCACCAACCACTACTGTTGGAACCACCTATTCAACCGGAGGAACCAATTCAACCACCTGTGCAAGACCCACCCATTCAACCTGAAATGGCTGGTCAAGTTGCGGAAGATGAAGATATCTCTATGGAGGAGTTCTTGGCGAGAGAGGAAATCACTTATTCCTCTAGCATTAGACTCCCGAACATCACTGCAAGGAACTTTGAGGTTAAGCCGGTGATGATTCAGATGCTCCAACTTATGGGTACCTTTAATGGTACTAAGATTGAAGACCCGGTTGAGCACCTCACCAAATTTGTTCAGATGTGTAGCAATTTCAAGAATCAAGGAGTTTCTGCGGATGCATTGCGTCTTCGCCTATTCCCCATGTCTCTAGGGGGTAAGGCACTTGCTTGGCTAAATTCCCTTCCGGCGAATTCCATCACCAATTGGGATACTTTGGCAACTAAGTTCAAGGCCCGGTTTCTTCCTACTGATTTGAGGGCTATTCAAAGAGGTGAACTCCTCACCTTCCAGCAAGAGCCCGGTGAGACATTTTATGAAGCATGGGAGCGTTTCAAGGATATGTGGAGGAATTGTCCTAGCCATGGTCAACATATCTTTGTTCTACTTGCTGCATTTCAAAAGGGCTTGAATGAATCCACAAAAATGATGTTGAACACAGCGGCTACGGGAGAAATCGCAAAGTTGAGAACTTTAGAACTCCAAGAATTGTTTGAGAACTTGGCTGCTAACACAATGCAGTACAGAAGCAGTTCTGGTGATAACAGTGCAATCAGTGCTCAACTTGAAGATTTGACAAAGCAATTCAAAAAGTTTCAATCGAAGATAGAAACTCATTTACCTACAGGTGTGCATGCACTTCAGAGCTCCATTCAATCCTGTGAGAATTGTGGAGAGGATCATCCTTCTCAAGATTGCCATCATACTATGGAATCGCTCAACTACATGAACAATTCTAATAGGGCCCCTCAAGGAAATCCCTACTCCAACACTTACAACCAAGGGTGGAGAAACCATCCAAACATGTCATGGAAAAGTGGTCCAAGTCTTAATCCACCTCAAGCTTCTTCTTCTTCATACCGACCACCGGTACCTCCAGGATATGTGGCACCTCAACAAAAGCCGCTTGATGAGTCAAAAATTGAGAAGTTGCTTACGCAAATACTTGCCAACCAAGAGGTAACCAACACCAAGACTTCTCTTCATGACACGGCTATCAAGAACCTTGAAGTGCATATGGGTCAATTGGCTTCTCAAGTCAATACATTGATTAGACAAGGGCTACCAAGTGATACCATTCCCAATCCAAAAAGGGACGGAAAGGAAGAATGTCAAGCAATCACTTTGAGGAGTGGTAACATTGTGGATAACTCCTCTGTGCCGACCAAGAAACCTCAGGTTGCTCAAGAACCCAAGGTAGTTGAAATTGATGAGGATGAGCAAGTTGGTGAAGACATTGTGGTTGAAGGGGATGATACTAAGAAGAGGAAGATAGTTGATGAAAGTATTGATGAAGTTGTTCAAGATTCTAAGGAGACCAAAGCAAAAGGTGAGGAAAAGAAGCAGAAGACTACCTCTTTCTCCATTACACCTCCTCTACCTTATCCTCAAAGATTCAAGAAGAAAGAGGAGGATACTCAATTCAAGAAGTTTGTGGAGATGTTTAAGCAACTACATGTCAATATTCCATTTGCCGAAGCATTGGAGAATATGCCTAAATATGCCAAATTTTTGAAGGATGTGCTATCTAAGAAAAGGCGTTTTAATGAGTTTGAAACGGTTGCTCTAACTGAAGAATGTAGTGCTGTCATCCAAAGGAAGCTACCGACTAAGTTGAAAGATCCGGGGAGTTTCTACATCCCATGCAACATTGGCACAAATCTCAATGGCAAAGCTCTTTGTGATTTGGGAGCTAGCATCAATCTTATGCCACTTGCTGTTTTCAATCAATTGGGACTAGGTGAACCACGGCCTACTACGGTCACTCTACTCTTTGCCGATCGTAGCACCGCCCGCCCGAGAGGTATTGTAGAAGATGTCTTGGTTAAAGTTGATAAATTCATATTTCCTGCGGACTTTGTTGTGTTGGATTGTGAGGTTGATTGGAAAATTCCTATCATCTTGGGGAGACCATTTTTGGCTACGGCAAGAACCCTCATAGATGTTGAAAAAGGGGAGATCACTTTAAGGGTGAATGATGAGAAGGTGATTTTTAACATGTCCAAGGCTTTAAAATTTCATGATGATGAATCTAGTGAATGCTTTATGGTGGATATGCTTGATTCGGTTGTTCAAGAGGAATCTTATGAGCCTATGATCAAGGACCCTTTGGAGGCATTTCTTATTGGTGAAAAGAATCTTGAAGATTTCAATCAAGAGGAGCTTAAAGAGATATTTAGTATGGAAGCCTTTCCTCCATCTAGGTTCAAGCCATTTGAGCCTCTAGCTGTATCTCAAGCATTACAATCTCCATTGAAGCCATCTATTGAAGTTGCACCGACTCTTGAGATGAAGCCTATTCCCTCACACCTAAAGTATGCCTATTTGGGTGATTCCAAGTCTTTACCAGTAATTATCTCTTCTACTCTCTCAAGTTTGCAAGAGGAGAAATTGCTAAGAGTGTTGAAGGAGCATAAGAGAGCTATTGGTTGGACTATAGCCGACATTAAGGGTATTAGCCCTTCTCTTTGCATGCACAAGATTTTGTTGGAGGAAAATCACAAGCCTTCTATTGAGCATCAAAGGCGACTAAACCCGGTAATGAAGGAGGTTGTGAAGAAAGAAATCCTCAAATGGCTTTCCGCCGGAATTGTTTACCCCATCTCTGATAGTTCATGGGTGAGCCCAGTCCAATGTGTTCCTAAGAAAGGGGGCATGACTGTAGTGGCTAACACCCAAAACGAACTCATTCCCACTCGCACTGTGACCGGGTGGAGGATTTGCATGGACTACCGGAAGCTCAACAATGCTACACGCAAGGATCATTTTCCCTTGCCATTTATTGACCAAATGCTCGACAAGTTGGCCGGGAAAGAATACTTTTGTTTCCTTGATGGCTACTCCGGCTACAACCAAATAGCCATCGCTCCGGAGGATCAAGAGAAGACAACTTTTACTTGTCCTTATGGCACCTTCGCTTTCAAAAGGATGCCATTTGGGTTATGCAATGCACCTGCCACTTTTCAACGGTGCATGATGTCTATCTTCTCCGATATGATTGAACACACCATTGAGGTATTCATGGACGATTTTTCGGTGTTTGGTGATTCTTTTGACTCGTGCTTGGATAATTTGAACTGAGTGTTGCAAAGATGTGAAGAGACCAATCTTGTGCTAAATTGGGAGAAATGCCACTTTATGGTGAAGGAAGGAATTGTGTTGGGCCACAAGGTTTCTAAAGATGGCTTAGAGGTGGATAAAGCCAAAATTGCAGTGATTGAGCAACTACCTCCGCCTACTAATGTTAAAGGCGTGAGGAGCTTTCTAGGCCATGCGGGATTCTATCGCCGCTTTATTAAAGACTTCTCAAAGATTACCAAGCCCCTTTGTGCTTTGCTCGAAAAAGATGTGCCGTTTGTTTTCAATGAAGAGTGTATTAAGGCATTTGAGGAGCTCAAACAAAGGTTGGTGACTGCTCCTATCATTGTTGCTCCGGATTGGGGTCTCCCATTCATTGTGATGTGTGATGCCAGTGATTATGCCGTAGGAGCTGTTTTGGGGCAAAAGAAAGAGAAGATTGTCCAACCAATATACTATGCTAGCAAGACCCTTGATGGCGCTCAAGTTAATTACACTACCACCGAGAAGGAGATTCTTGCAATAGTTTTTGCTTGTGAGAAGTTTCGGTCTTACATTGTGGGAACCAAGGTGATTATCTATACAGACCACTTTGCTCTGAAGTATCTGCTTACCAAGAAGGATTCCAAGGCTAGGTTGATCCGATGGGTACTCTTACTCCAAGAATTCAACTTGAACATCCTAGACCGAAAGGGAACCGAGAATCAAGTGGCTGATCATCTGTCTAGGTTGAGTACTGAGGCTCAATTTGATGAGAGTGAAGGGATTGATGTATCTTTCCCAGATGAGAACTTGTTTTATGTGGATATGTCTTATACTCCATGGTATGCCGATTTTGTGAACTACCTAGTTTGTGGAGTTCTACCTCCGGATCTCAATTCTCACCAAAAGCGTAAATTCTTGCATGATGTGAAGAAGTATTTCTGGGATGAACCATACTTGTTCAAACGGTGTCCCGATCAACTGATTCGCTGTTGTGTCCCAGAAAATGAACAACCAGGAATTCTCCATGGTTGCCACTCCTCTGATTATGGTGGCCACTTTGGAGGTGAGAAAACCGCTGCTAAGGTGATTCAATGTGGTTTCTTTTGGCCTACTCTATTCAAGGATGCCTACACATTTGTTTTGCAATGTGATAGATGCCAAAGAGTGGGTAATATTTCAAGAAGGGATGAGATGCCTTTAACCAACATGCTTGAAGTGGAGTTGTTTGATGTTTGGGGAGTTGATTTCATGGGGCCATTCCCTAAGTCTTTCACCAATGAATACATTTTGGTTGGAGTGGACTATGTTTCAAAGTGGGTGGAAGCCTCGGCATGTGTGACCAATGATGCCAAAACCGTCATTAAGTTCCTCAAGAAGAACATTTTTACAAGGTTTGGCACTCCAAGAGCCATTGTGAGTGATGGGGGCACCCATTTTTGCAATCACCAATTTGAAACTTTGATGAAGAAATATGGTGTTAAGCACAAGATTGCATTACCCTATCACCCTCAAGCAAATGGCCAAGCAGAAATTTCTAACCGGGAAATCAAGAACATTCTTGAGAAGGTAGTGAATGTTACAAGAAAAGATTGGTCCACCAAACTGGATGATGCTTTATGGGCCTACCGGACGGCTTACAAAACTCCCATTGGGATGTCCCCATTTCGTCTTGTATTTGGTAAGGCATGCCACTTGCCTGTTGAGCTAGAACATGGTGCATATTGGGCTATCAAGAAACTGAATTTTGATCCACAAGCTTGTGGAGAAAAACGTCTACTCCAACTCAATGAGTTAGATGAATTCCGGCTAGAAGCTTATGAGAGCTCAAGATTATATAAGGAGAAGACCAAAAGGCAGCATGACAAGGTCATTGTGCCTAAAATCTTTGAACCGGGACAACAAGTTCTCCTATTTAATTCAAAGCTGCGTTTGTTCCCTGGTAAGCTGAAGTCAAGGTGGTCTGGCCCTTTCACAGTTGTGAGTGTCTCTAAATCCGGCAATGTGGAGCTGGAGAATGAAGTAGGAGATAGATTTTCTGCTAATGGACAAAGGGTGAAACACTTTTGGGGAGGACAAGTAGATCGAGTCATCTCTACTGTCTACTTGGATGATAAAGCTTGAAGCAGCAAAGTCGGGCTGATGACTTAAAACCAAGCGCTTCTTGGGAGGCAACCCAAGCTCTTAAACTCATCTTTTCATTTTATTTTAGTTTCTTTTAGTTTTTAGAGTTATGTTTGATCTTTTGTTTTGGTAGAAAAAAAAAAGTCTACACTTGCTCTGATGATGGAAGATTGCAAAGGATTGAGGAATGCCATGGATTCAAGCCAAGAGATATTTCTTGCAAAAAGGGGAGCTCCAAAGGGGAGTATTTGAACCTCTCTTTTATTCTAAACATGAATTGATTTGTTGCAAATGCAATAGTACTGAGGCTACTGATGATACACTCTCTGTTATGGATTAATGGGTTGATATTCAGCATGCTTGATGATATTGTGTGGAAAATTTTGTGTGAAAAAAAAAATTATATTTGTTGCTTGGGATGAATTGGATTGCTCTTGGCTGCTTGTTGAATGCTGTTGATTTGTTCTTGGGTGTTTTAGACGTGTGTGATTTGATACATTGCCATGGTCTAATTGTTTAACAAATTGAGGGCAAGAATATATAAGTTTGGGGGAGACAACCTCTGTCTGCCTGGCTGCAGCGAGCAACTTTGCTCGCTGCAGCGAGAAACTTTTCTCGCTGCAGCCAAATGCTTCCCCAGAAACCTTTGACCCTCTGTCTGCCTGGCTGCAGCGAGCAACTTTGCTCGCTGCAGCGAGAGGCTCATACAGAGGCATTTAGCCTCTGCCTGCCTAGCTGCAGCGAGCAACTTTGCTCGCTGCAGCCAAAAAGGCAAACCTGTATAAAAAAAATACGCTCCCTATTTACCCTTATGCCCTTACTTACTTTTTCTCTTCCCATCTTACCCTTTTGAACCTAACCTCCATTGTGTCCAGATTCATTTTTAATTTTTCTTTTATTTTATTTTATTCTATTTAAAAAAAAAAGAGATAAACTAATAAATAAAACAAAAACAAAAAAAAAACCTCTTCTCACTCACTCTCCCCTTCCCCGTCGAAACCCTTCTCCAAACCCCCCAGCCGCTGCAAATCTTGAGCCACCACCGTAAACCACCACCATCTTCCCTCTCTTCCGCCGTGATCCACCTCTAACATCTCCATCTCCGATTTCTCCCTTCCTTTTCTTCATTTCGATTCCCCCCTTCCCCCACCAACATCATCTCTTCCTTCCGTCCTCTCACCACCACCCACAACTCCGGCCACCTCTTCCCATTCGACTTCCCTTACTCTCTGATTTCTTCCCATCTCTCTCTTTCCGACCACAACCCAAACACACTCCGTTCCCCATTCCCTCTCTCGCTTCACGATTCCTCTTTCTCTGTTTCTCCCTCTCCCTTCGCTGTGAACCCTAATTGCGCTATCATTCTTCATCGCTGAACACCCCTTCTTTCTCCACATCCTTCGTTTTGCTTCAGGTTAGGTATGTTTCTGTCTCACCTTTAATTTTCTTGATTTTTCTTTAAGTTTTCAGATTAGGCTTAGGTTATTTAGTTAGATGTTAGTCTAAATGCTGAAATTTCTGAGGATTAGGCTGCTGTACTATGATGTTTTGAGAGCAATTTTGGCATATTCACGCTTCATTTTTCTGGGCTTTTACTGATGAGTGCATAGTATTATTTCAAGCTGGATTTTTCAACTGAACTGTGTATTTCCATAGGCACAAATCGGAATTTGGCAGCTTCTGTTCAAATCTGACCCTTAACTTAGAGAGGTGAAATTCTATTAGGCTTGAATTGATGTTAGCATTTGGTTTAGATAATGAATGGCAGTGAGGTCTAGCTTTTAAGCTTGGAATCATTGATGGGCAGGTGTAGGATTTTTCTTAGATTAGCCTTAGAAGTTTTTCAGCTTACATAGGATAGTTAGTTTTCTTCTCTTGCTTTTTGAGTCTGTTTTATGCTTGTGTTGAGTGTTTGTGCTTGTTTGTGTGTTTTATGTTGTCTTCTCTCAGATCATGGCACCCAAAAGACCGCGCAAAGCGAAAGCAAAGCCAAAGCCTACTCCTAATCCACCACCACCCAATCAGCCCTTATCCGATGAAGACAAACTAGCGTTGGTTAAGGCTAAGTCCCTCAAGCATGAGCGGGAGTTTAAACAAGATGCCCAATACCAAGAGTTCTATGATTCATTGAAAAATCAAGGATTATTACCACTGGTACAGAAGAGACGGGCTGGTAACCTAGCTTTTGTTCATGAGTTCTATGCTCAAACCTATGGAGGGGGTGCTCCAATCTGCAAGTTTCGATCAAAATCTGTCTACATTGATGAGAATAAAATACGTACTTTCTACAAACTCCCGCACAGGGAGCATTGTGCATACAAGGCATTCATCAATGCTGATAAGAAATATCCATTCAAGGACATAACTGAGGAAATATGCCAGTCAAGAAGAAGAAAATGGTACAAACCACACAACAGCCAGCTCTACCTGTTCCAAGGTCAGCTTACCCCCCAAGCCAACTTGTGGCTACACTTTGTCACCGCAAACATCTGGCCAACAACACACCTAAACAAGATACCCTCCTACTTGTGTTTGCTTGTCTATCTCTTAAAAAAAGAGCAGCCTGTGGATGTGACGTCCATCATGTATACAGCTTTGACAAAAGCCACCCAAGCAACTTCGCGGAGCCTTCTGTTTCCACACTTTATTTCTGATTTCCTCTTGAAAGCTGGAGTGCCTGAAGAGAAATCAGATCCCCATTTTGATGCCAAGGGGCCCTTCAAGTACTCTCAGCTGACCACACATGTTGGTCCTCCCACATCTGGGGCCGCCAACCCCACATTACACTCTCGGCTCCAGGATCTCCAGAAATCTGTTGACGGGTTACAGCTATCTCAGGAGAAAATGCACAGAGCTCAGGTCAGATTAGCCAGGCGACAAGCCATGGACCATTCCATACTGATACAGATGGCTGAGCATCTGAATATTCCAATACAAGTGCCTGAGGGCACCGAGAGTGACGAGACTGAGGAGGATGAGTATGAGCCTGAGGAGGATGATTATTCTGAGGCAGATGAGGATACTGCTTTCATGATTGAGGATCCTGGTGCAAGTACTTCAGGAGCAGCTGCTGATGATGATTTTATTGATGATGCTTGACTTCTTGTGTTGTCTACTTGTGATCTGACTTTGTTTAGTTTGACTTTACTTTTGATAGCTTTTGCTAACTGATCTTTTGGTAACTTGGTGACCTTTTGGCCTTTTGTTTAGCTGTAGGAACTACTGATGGTTCCTTTTGATGTTTTACTTGTTTTCCTGGATTCTTGGTGCTTAGTGACACTTCTTAAGGCTACTGATGGCCTTCTGTTTTATTTTGCTATATCTCTGCATATTTGACTCGTGTGTGTTGCATCTGCTAGAGCTACTGATGGCTTTCCTTCTTGTTTGCCTACTTATGTTTTGCACAGGAAATTACCTGGACTACTGATGGTCCAATGACAATGAGGACATTGTCCCATTTAAGTTTGGGGGAGAGGAGCAAACTTTTTGAAAATTTTCTTTTGAAAGCTCCTCCGCTTTGAAATGTGCAAAATTTCACAAACTTGAAATTTTATTTGTATTGTGTGAAGCTTGACCTTAATGATTGCATAGAGTCCAATGATTAGAATTAAATTGTTCAACATTCAAAATGGCAGAAAATTTAGTTCACAAGTAATTTAGAATGAATCTTGATATTGGTTTGGCACTTTGTGAATTTCGGGAACTTTTTGAACAAAAAAAAAGGAAGCATGGGTAAAATCAAGAAAGATTTGAGAATTCTTTTTAGTAAGGAATAAGTGGCAATTTGTTTTACATACAGGTTTGTAATTACATCTATTCAAAGGCATCTTTGTAAAGTTTCAAACCTTAGTAGATTGTCATGGGATTTCAAAGTACTAATGAAGAAATTGTAACAACTCCGCTGGCCTAAAGACTTAACTTAGTAACCGGGGGCACTTCATTTACCAATGTTGGCACTCGCGTCAAACGGTTAAGTTAAGAAGGGTTATGAGTTGGGCAAAAGCCTCTTGATGCGATTGTTGGAATAACTGAGTAACCGGTGTTGCACCACCCATGTGCAAGGTCGCGTAAAAAGGTTAATTACAACAGCTCAAGACAAAAATATATATATATATATGAATGATGATAAACTAAAAAAAAGTATTCATGCCCCAAGAAGCTATGAATGGTACAAACTCTAAGTTTGGGGGAGATTGAAAAGAACTCAAATGAGCAATAAGGAGAAGTAACTTCTGAGTCTTTGTGATGAGAAAGCTAAGGGGAGAAACTGAGAAGATGTAGATGAGTGGGTTTAATTGAATGTGTATGTGATTCAAATTCTTGCTAATTTCTGAAAATCAGAGTTTTCAAATCATTCTCAATTTTGGACTCTAAATGATACAATTTTAAGGAATTCATTAAAGTGCATTTCAATATTGTGAAGCATGATAAGTCGCATGTGAATTGGTCATTTCTGCTATTTGCATTAACAAGAACATTCTGAGGACTAAAATGCAATTGCATAAATTATGTTGTTCAGCTTTGCTTGAGGACAAGCAAAAGTTCAAGTTTGGGGGTGTTAACCTTTAGAAATTTTACACATTTCGCACATTTTTCACATGTTTTGAGCTCATATATGCCTGATAATATGCTTGTAAGGAAGAACATTATGTGAAAATGTGTGAACTCCTATCACCTTAAGATTGAGAAGAATTGATGATTTCCCTCTCTATTTTGTAGGAAAAAGAAGAAGAAATTAAGGGTGAAGAAAAAGGGAAGCAAGGATAACAAAACAAAGTTGGCATGACTGAGCTTCTGGCTGCAGCAGCAACACTTGCTAGCTGCAGCGAAAACGTGGCAAAAATTGGGTCCCCTTCTCTGCCTACCTGGCTGCAGCGAGAACATCTTCTCGCTGCAGCGAGAAATCTCTTCAAATTCCCCCTCCTCTCTGTTTGCTTGGCTGCAGCGAGAACATCTTCTTGCTGCAGCGAAAACGCGTCAGTTCTGCTGCGCGTTTTGGGTCTGAAACACACAAAAACAATGAGATAAAAGCTAAGGTTGGCCGAATTTGAAAGGGGGAACACCTGGGCACGAGATTGGAGGCTGAGAAACACCAAGAAGGAGCTAGAGAAAGCTTGGAGAAGGATTTGGGAGCTTGGGAGAAGTAGATTCTTTGAGCTTCAAGCAGAAATTTCTTGTGTTTGCTTCTCTTCATTTCTTTTCTCTTCTTCATTTCTCTTGCTTATTTCTGAGCATTGTGATGTATTTGAAGATGATTGTTGATACTTCTTGTGTTATGAGTAGCTAAACTCATATTCTAGGTCTATTTTGAAGCTTGTATGGATTGATATCTATGATTTTCTTTCCTATTGCTAAATTAATGAATGTTATGTTATGGTTTTAGCTTGAGCCTATGGTTTTCTAAATGATGGCCAACATTTGGATTGTTGCTTAATTAGTGGCTTGAGAGAGCATTAATTGGGGAAAGAACTAGGCTAAAACCAAGCTTGTCTTGCAATTTTAACTAATTGGAAGTGTGTTAGTGAGATAGAGATATTCACTAACCAAGTTTTGTAAAAATTGAGGTTGGGTGATTAAAGAGACTAATTGGTAATAGCATGTAGTAAGAGATTATGCAAGTTAATACCAATTAAGGTTTGAATAGGCTTGAGAGAGCTATTTGAACACAAGAGACTTCAAGCAATAACATAATAGGCATAAATTGGCATTAGGAAAGGGGAAATTAGGTGTCATGAAATGCAAGTGGATAAATAGGCCTAGGCTTTTCTCATTGTGTTAAATTTCGTTTCAAGTGTTCTATTTCACAATTACCTTTTCTTTAGTCATTTTAATTTTATTAAATCATTTGCATATTGCCCATTGCTAATTTGGAATATAATGAACCTAATGAACTCACTTTTAACGTGGTCCTAGTGGAACGACAACCCTTTCTTGAACTATACTACTAAACTTGACCCGTGCACTTGACCCGTGGAATTGGGTGATAGGGTAAAATTTAAAACTTTTCTTTCTTAAAACACAGTGAAGGTAATCTTTAAAATCTTTTTCTGTTTATCACAGAGTATTTCAAAACTCGTTAAATGCACTAAGAGATATATGATGTTAGATATGCTGGAAAACTAAGAGAGTTAAGGGAAGAGATAATGCAAACAGAATTTATCCTGGTTCGGTCTACCCTGACCTACATCCAGTCCCCAGGCTCCACCTGGGATTTCCACTATCCTCTTGTTTAAAACCGGGCACAAGAGAAGCCTTTACAACCCACAAGTTTAGCCAGGCACTTGTGAAGCCTTTACCACAGGTTTAACAACGCGGGATCACCTGCCAACCTTAACAGAGGCTTAGATTCTCTCTAAACGCTCCCCCTTACAACCTGTAAGGTTACAACCATGTTCTTACAACCCTGTTCTTAAAGCACCTAGCTTTTTGAACAACCTCAAACAATAGAGGATTTTTGATAATAGGTTCACTTAATGAACGGATTGTGATAATCACTTACGTACAGAGGAACATATGATGAAACTACAATACTAGAGCTTATCAATCTGACAATGTGTGCTCTAGATCTACTCTTCTAATTCACTCGATTCATCATTTCTGGGCTCACTTGAATATAACTGTTACTCTGTGCAGAGCCTCTGTTTTTCATCTCGTATCATCTTGTCATTTGTATGTATATGCGTCGTGTGTTCATGTTGTTTCTAATGTCTTTAAGTCTTTATATATGGTATTATACTTTTCTATCCGTTGGAGACTTGGAGAACTAGCCATTGACACTTTTTATTTCTTCTCTTGCTTCAACTAATCTTGCAGAGGATAAGATAAGAGAGATGCAGACTGTGAGTAACGTTATCCTGCTGCTACCTACCACTGTACTTGCATGTCAGCTTTTTCATTAGCGCTAGCTCCTTAGGCTATCGCTATCTTGACAGAGTGAATCCTGCACTTAAGCTGTTAGCTAAAACAAGTACTCATACAGTGGATGTTATCGATAGTGCATTTCATTAGCTCAAAGAGATAGAGACAATATATCAGCTAAGGAATTTCAAAGCATTCTCTATCGATAGACATAGACATTATCGCTAGCTTATCCTTTTAGTTCAACGTTCAGCATACTAGTTATATCATTTCAATAAGCATTCTTCTATCAATAGCTAATCCCATTATCGCTAGTTACTTGATTGCTCATTAGCTTAAGGATACTGAGTTATATGAATATTCAAAGTAATTTCAGGTATCCTGTTATCGATAGCTAAACGCATTAGCGTAACAACTATGTTATCGCTAGTTAACTCATTTGCTCTCAGGCACTACCTATCTGAATGTCTATTATCTGAAGTACTCTGTTATCGATAGATTAACCTGTTATCGCTAGCTGATTCCATTAGCTCAAGAACTTGGTTCATTTTTCTGCTGGTTGTTCTTCCTTTCATTTATCCATATTATCAAAGAACTTCTGGCGATAGAATACTTCTTAGCGATAGTGAATGACTTAGTGATAGATATTAACTTTGTTATTTCTAAGTCTTCACTTGCTATGGCTCTTTGTCTATTAGCGATAGGCTCTAGCTCTAGCGATAATGATCTGTTACCTATCAGATTTTACTTGTTAAATTCAAAGGTAACTTACGCTCTATTTACTTATGTTATCTATTGGGGTCAGTCTTCATCAAAACTTAAGATTCTAACATTCTCCCCATTTTTGATGATGACAAAACATAAGTAAACCATATACATTAAAGCACGTTCAGAGCATAAACATATATCAGCATAAGCATATATCAGAACATAAAAGGATAGTAATGCATGTACAGAACATAAAATATAAGTATGTTCAGAGCAAAAATTGAGATGAAAAAGTGTACATTTTTATTCTGTATTGCAGAAGGGAATACTAAACATAAATTATAAAGCTGGTAAACGTGCAATTTATGTATGATGCAAATGAGAATGGCTTCAGGGAATGATTCAGGCTCTTTAATTCAGTCAGACTCAGAATCATCCTTCCAATTTGATGTGTCTAACTCATAATCTCCAGACTCACTGCTTATTCTCCCAAAATCAGTTGAAGGCTCTTCCAAGATTCAGACTCAATCTCAACCTCAGTCTTCTTCTTCTTTTTAGCAGATGCTTTCTTCTTCTTTAGAGGAGAGAGAGGCTTAAGCTCTTTCAACATCTTATCAAGATATGTCTGCTGTTTCTGTTTCTTCTTAGGAGGAGGCTTAGCTGATTTTCCTTTCCCTTTGACACTGCTTTCCTCTTTGTTGACTTGGGGGCTGACTTGGGTTCTTCAATCACAATCCCTTTGGTTGCCCTGTTTTTCTTTTCTGAGGGTTTAGGAGCAGTTTTCTTGATCCTTGATCCCTTAGGAGCAGACTGGACCTCTGATGCTTTTTCTTTTCCACTAGATTCCAGATTCTGGGAGGTAGTCTGAATAGGATCTACTTCTTTCTCTTTTTCAGTTTCTGCCCTTGCTGCATCTCTGTCCTCTCTTTCCTTTTGAGACTGAGCAGATCTTTCTAAAAATTCTTCAACTTGCTCATGTAGCTCATGTGCTCGTTGAATATAATGAGGAAGCAGATTTACAGAAACTGGTTGATACTCTCCCTCATATAGAACCATGGCCATAATCATGTCTTCCTCTTGCATTTCATTATTATCAGGAGGGATGTTTGTGACGTTGTCTTCCGTATCAGATGCATCCTCCACTAAGCCTTCTTCTGCCATCATGGAATCCTTCAGAATTTGCTCCATGTTTTCCTCCATGTGTTTCTCCCCCTTTTTTTCATCATCATTGGCAGGGGTAGGTGAAGAGGGTTGGCTAAGGTTTGGAGAAGGGATTAGAGGATTGGTTGCGCTAGTGGTGGAGGTTGGGATAGAGGGACTATCGCTAATAGGTGGATTAGCGATTGGAGTTGCTTGTGTTTGGAGAAGGGAAGCATGGGAACTATCGCTAGGGGAGGAGTTAGCGATAGGAGTTTCTGGTGGTGTTGGGATTTTGGTTTTTGAGGAGGGTGAGGATAGTGTTTGTGGGCTAGCGCTAGGGGAAGGATTAGCGGTAGGGGTGTCTGGAGGTGTTGGCTGTTTGGTTTGTGGTGAAGGTGGAGGTGTAGGTATTTTGGTGTGGGAATGGTGGCTATCGCTAGGAGAAGGGCTAGGATGTTTGAAGGTGGGAGGAGATGGAAAATGAGAGAGATAAAGAGAAGAACTAGTAGGGGTTGAAGGTGAGTGTTGGGGAGAGGAAAGAGAGGGTGAGTGGAAATAAAGAAGGGAATGATGATGTGATGAAGTACCTTCAGAGGAAGGAGCTGTTCCCCTTTGTTTAACATACTCAGGGACGAGGCAGAGATTATCTTCCAGATTCTTCACCTGATTTTGTAGCTCCCGAATAGGCTTTATCAACTCTGCTTTTTGAGCTTCTAAGGCTAGATTGAATTCAGCAGAGACCCTGAAGATAATTTCTTCAATTGCATCCTTTGAAGGAATGGAAGACTTGACAACAGAAGGATTAGGAAGAGGAGTCCTTTGAGACTGAGTCTCTTCTTCAATAGGCTGAGACTGAGCTGATGTAGAAGGAGCATGAGAGGCTTCAGAAGCAGAAATAGCACCATTTGATTTAACAGGAATCCCCATTTTTCTGAGTGTGGAGATGGTAAGCTGTTTGCATTTTTTGTTGTCTCTTTCCCCTACAGATTTGATCTTTGTGAACTCGAGGATGTACGACATGAGCTGAGGATAGGGAAGAGGGCCCTTGGTTGATTTATCATATAGAAATCTGTGGAGCTCCATAGATACCAGTTGGCCAGGATTGAGTGGAATCCTTGAGATCAAATTAGGCAGCCAGGGATTGTCTATCTTGGGAAAGCTGCTAAAATTCCCTGCCTTGTGAGTCATTATTCTGGTATAAGCGTAGTGTAGGATTCTGTTGACCACAGGCATGTTTGCTGGCTTATTGGAGTCAGTCTCATAGATCTCCTCAAGTTCCTCTTTGGAGTAGGGCTCAAGAGTATACCACTTATTGTATTCTGCTTCAAATATCCCTAGAATTTTGTTGATAGCTAACCAGTTAAAGGAGATGCCCCTTCCTCTTACAGAAGCCTCAAACACTATATTGACCAGCTTCGATTTCTTGTATTCTGGCTTGGCTTTCATGTTCGAGTAAAATGACCTCAACACTTCCTCATTGTAGTCATTCTGAATGCAGAGCCAGCTCTTGTAGGGTAGAAGCCAGGCATCCAAATCGAAACCATTCTTCTTGAAATACTCAAGGTCCACCCAAATTGCAGCCCTATCTAGGGTTCCTTTCTCTGCAAAGAAGGCACTGGGAGCTGGGAGCTGCTAGAGGTTCTGATGCGTAAGGCAGATCTGTGTAGTTCGCTTTTGACGCTTCTAACCTAATTCAACCACATCTTTTGAGAATGATACACCTTTCTGGGTTCTGGACCTCTTGCTAGCGGATTGAGATGAGGGTTTAGCGCTAGAGGTTACCTCAACATCACTCACATTTGGAACTTTGGTTCTGGCCATTCTTAGGGTTTAGGATATTGAGAGAGAGAGAGGTTTTGAATGCTCAAAGAGGTTTGGAGTAGAAGAGAAAATGCAGATGAATAATGAATGCAGAATGCAAATGACCTAATTTTATAAGTTTCAGAGATTACCATTAATGATGAATACTCGCTAAACGTTTCGCATTCTGATGATTAAGTGAGTTGCTATCGATAATATGATTTGCTATCGCTAGTAGGCATGATCCCACGCTGAATAAGCGACTTAGACTTATCACGTACTCCTTCCAAGTTTCATCTATCGATAGCTGACTTTGCTATCGATAATGCATTAACTAGCGATGGCAATCTTGACTCAGACTTTGGCTTTTGTTCTGCATATAGCTAGCGATAGTGGAACTCACTATCGATGGATCAGTTCTGCAAAACTTAAGATTTGACATTTGAACAGATTCTATTGAGCAAGTTTGACATTAATCATGCACAGGGTGACAATCAATATATTTAGACACCAATATCTTTTCAACAAGAAATCAAAATTTTGATGCATATGAGATCAGTTCAGGTGTCTTATAATAAACCATAATTTGATGGTTTTTCATGATCAATGATAATTTAAAAAAATAGTTTTAATATTTGCGCCATGTCATTTATATGAGTTTTATGCAAGTGAATCCAATCAAGATCTTAATAGAGAATCTATCCAGAATTAATATTAATCAATAATAAAGAGTAGGAATAGAATTGCTCATTCAAGATTGAAGGGGCTTTTCTTCAATGGATACTTGAAGTAGCCAGTTTCATCTCTACATATGTCAGCTAGAACTTATTCTCTGTATAATGAGTGATGGCTTTGGCATTCATTCTTTCAAGTGCCTTGATTTGCATAAACTCATTCTTGAATATTTCAAGTCCCTTTACTTCACCATCTTTTATTTGCTCAGACAATGATAGCTTTCAAGTTTTCTCCTAATCTGTGAAATCATACTCATAACAGAAGCTTGTTTTGAAATCATTAGTATGATTCATCTTTAGTAAAAATATAAAATATTTAAATAATGCTTGAAGCAGATTTCTTATGCTTTTAAGTTTGAATTTAAGCAAAAATATATTTCATAAAGCATAAGAAATATTTGATAAATAGGCTTCTTAAGATATCATGCAGCATATATGAGATGTAGATTTAAAAAAAAATTAAAATCATGTTTCAAATGCTTTGACAATCAATGTTTATGATAAAGATGATAGAAATCAGTAATAAGGGAAATATGTCAGAATGCTGCATTTTTTAAAGATCAGATGAGATATCCAAATTCATACAAATAACAGCATGAGAGAGAATGCTTTGTGCTTCAGATATTGACTCTACTATAGCATAGCAATTTTCTTGACCATTAAGAGTTGTGTTTAAAATGATAAGAATATTTAGGATCAGAATATAAACACAAGACTCTAGTTACTCTAACATAGAAATGATAGTGACCGTTAAATTATTTGAGAAACAGAATGAGAGCAAGGATTTTTGAATAATAAGGCTCATACTCATTAATTCAAATTACTAGTCAAGTTGATGTCAGAGAGACTTGCTATTGCTAGTGACAATGACTATCGCTAGCAGGCAACATTCCACGCTGAGTCAGTTGCTCAGGCTCCACTTACTCCTTCTAGCTATCGATAGTGCCATTTGATATTGATAATACTTTAGGCCAGCGATGGAAATTTTTGCTCAAACACAACTCTGTTCAGCATAAGCTAGCTATAGTGAATTTCACTATCTATTGGTCAGTCCTGCATAACTTTGAGATTTGGCACAGCGAACACAGACAGAACAGATCCAATTGATTGCATAGATATGTGATACTGGTAAGCACAATTTGATAACTCATGCATTTTGAAAAACATCTTATGAGGATGAATTGAAACAGTTTCAACTTTATCTTCCAGTTTCCAAAAATCATTTAAATGCGACTGGAGTGAACATATTTTTTTTTCAAAATATATGAATGCAATTTTATAAACATGCTGAGTTGAAATCTAAATAAATTTGAATTTTGCATTTCATAAATTCCACAAAAGATAAACTATGCACAATACCAACTTTTCAGTCATATAGCAATCTGACAGATATTTCAAAAATTGATTGCTAATGAAAAGGAACAATCATTCATTATCCAAACAGAATTACATTCATTCAAGTATAAGATAAGATAAGAATGATATCACCATAACTACATTTGTCCAGGAAGTAGCTTGATCTTGGCAGAATAATGTTAATTCTCTTTTGCAGACTTAGCACCAAAATCCAAGCACGAAGTTCAGCTCATCAAGACTTGAGTAAATTTTTATATAGATTATAGTCTTGAAGCTTTCTCTCCTTGTAACCTACAGAACTATAATTCTTTTCTTTTCTTTAGTATCCAAATTCATATGGATCTTTTCCTTAGGTACTTGGAGAGTTGCTTCTGCTAACCCAAACAGTTCTGATATAATTAGCACCGGGTTGCAGAGATCTTTCTCGTGAAATAGAATTCAAGAATCTTTTTCTTGGTGAATGAAGAATTCTATTTCTCTTGTTCTCCTCAAGGTAATTAAATGGTACTTTGTGGTAGCTCATTCTTGAGGTAGAACATATTCTTCTTGATACTGTCCACTGCTTCTTATGATTTGAACCAAATGTTACAGCTGTGGCTTTTCCATGAGTTCTCCTTCTGTATTTAGGTTCTATCAATCTTTTTCTTGAAGCTTGAGAAACCCTTGGAGTGGTCTTTCTAGCTTCTGCACCATAATGTCCATTTCTCCTTGAATCAACAGTGTGCACACATAAAGCACTAGATGGACATTTTGGTACCCATTTGTACTTGGGTCCTTCATTGTTAGCCTTGGACCTTACATGTCCTTTTGGAACCCAAACAAATTTATTTCTCACATTTGAATTTCTTCTAATGCTACATGTGTGAGAAATGTGACCAGATTTTCCACAATAATGGCAAGTAATAGAATGATGTACATCATGAGATTTTATGCCACTGTAGTGGTGGCTAGGGAAGTACAAACTCTGGTTGTTTCTTTTTGAAAAATCTTTCTTCCCAAAACTTTTTCCAGCATGTTTTAAAACATCTTTACTCTTTGAAATATGATCAGTGATAGACAGTAAATCAGCTTTATGCAAATCAAGATTGTTTTTCTCAAAAACACAGGAGTTGGAACCGTATACCATAGCTGCATCTTGAGCTCCAGAGAATGATTGATCAGACTCGTTCAGGTAGAGCTCTTGGCAGTCATCTTTCTCTTGTCCTTCTGTGTTGACTGAATCTTGGAAGGGTTCTATGATCTCTCCTTCTTCAATTTCATCTTCCAATTGCTCATCTACCATAGATATGCAACTTTGAAATTCACATGAGCTGTCAACACTTTCAGTTTCAACAGGATGATTAGTGATATATATAGATTCAAGTGTATCCCAAATATCTTTAGCACTAGAGCAAAATCTGATTTTCTGAAAATCATTTTCAGTTAAACCTTTATGCAGAATTTGCATTGCTCTAATGTTCAAAGAAAACATTTTCTTTTCTTTCTCAGTCCAATCCTTTCTAGGCTTGATATCAAAAACATTTATAAAAACATTCCACATACGATAATCAAATGATTTTATAAAACTCTTCATTCTAGCTTTCCAAAAACCAAAATCAATATCTTTAAGAAGAGGTGGAATGGTATAATCAAAACCTTCAGAAAACATGTTGCACCCAAAATCAGCCATGATCTTTTCACTTGAGATCGTTGGATCCTTTAAACAAGTGACCTGCTCTGATACCAATTGTTCGTGTTGGCTGTCACCCAAGATGGGGGTGAATTGGGTGATAGGGTAAAATTTAAAACTTCTCTTTCTTAAAACACAGTGAAGGTAATCTTTAAAATCTTTTCTGTTTATCACAGAGTATTTCAAAACTCGTTAAATGCACTAAGAGATATATGATGTTAGATATGCTGGAAAACTAAGAGAGTTAAGGGAAGAGATAATGCAAACAGAATTTATCCTAGTTCGGTCTACCCTGACCTACATCCAGTCCCCAGGCTCCACCTGGGATTTCCACTATCCTCTTGTTTAAAACCGGGCACAAGAGAAGCCTTTACAACCCACGAGTTTAGCCGGGCACTTGTGAAGCCTTTACCACAGGTTTAACAACGCGGGATCACCTGCCAACCTTAACAGAGGCTTAGATTCTCTCTAAACGCTCCCCCTTACAACCTGTAAGGTTACAACCATGTTCTTACAACCCTGTTCTTAAAGCACCAAGCTTTTTGAACAACCTCAAACAATAGAGGATTTTTTATAATAGGTTCACTTAATGAACGGATTGTGATAATCACTTACGTACAGAGGAACATATGATGAAACTACAATACTAGAGCTTATCAATCTGACAATGTGTGCTCTAGATCTACTCTTCTAATTCACTCGATTCATCATTTCTGGGCTCACTTGAATATAACTGTTACTCTGTGCAGAGCCTCTGTTTTTCATCTCGTATCATCTTGTCATTTGTATGTATATGCGTCGTGTGTTCATGTTGTTTCTAGTGTCTTCAAGTCTTTATATATGGTATTATACTTTTCTATCCGTTGGAAACTTGGAGAACTAGCCGTTGACACTTTTTATTTCTTCTCTTGCTTCAACTAATCTTGCAGAGGATAAGATAAGAGAGATGGAGACTGTGAGTAACGTTATCCTACTGCTACCTACCACTGTACTTGCATGTCATCTTTTTCATTAGCGCTAGCTCCTTAGGCTATCGCTATCTTGACAGAGTGAGTCATGCACTTAAGCTGTTAGTTAAAACAAGTACTCATACAGTGGATGTTATCGATAGTGCATTTCATTAGCTCAAAGAGATAGAGACAATATATCAGCTAAGGAATTTCAAAGCATTCTCTATCGATAGATATAGACATTATCGCTAGCTTATGCTTTTAGTTCAACGTTCAGCATACTAGTTATATCATTTCAATAAGCATTCTTCTATCAATAGCTAATCCCATTATCGCTAGTTACTTGATTGCTCATTAGCTTAAGGATACTAAGTTATATGAATATTCAAAGTAATTTCAGGTATCCTGTTATCGATAGCTAAACACATTAGCGCAGCAACTATGTTATCGCTAGTTAACTCATTTGCTCTCAGGCACTACCTATCTGAATGTCTATTATCTGAAGTACTCTGTTATCGATAGCTTAACCTGTTATGGCTAGTTGATTCCATTAGCTCAAGAACTTGGTTCATTTTTCTGCTGGTTGTTCTTCCTTTCATTTATCCATATTATCAAAGAACTTCTGGCGATAGAATACTTCTTAGCGATAGTGAATGACTTAGTGATAGATATTAACTTTGTTATTTCTAAGTCTTCACTTGCTATGGCTCTTTACCTATTAGCGATAGGCTCTAGCTCTAGCGATAGTGATCTGTTACCTATCAGAGTTTACTTGTTAAATTCAAAGGTAACTTACACTCTATTTACTTATGTTATATATTGGGGTCAGTCTTCATCAAAACTTAAGATTCTAACAGAAAGAGGATAGAAGGCAGTATTGGCAGAGGAAGGAGTGATGAGAGATTGGGAGAGGTGATGGGAGCGGTGTCTTTCTTTCAGGCATAAGTGTGGGAGGGGTTCTTGGTGTATCGGGGAGTGTGTAGGATAGGAACTGGGATGTAGGAGGGTGGCTAAGAAGTAGGAGATGAAGGGTGAGGTGATCTGGGTGGTGAGATAGATGGTAAATATGGTGGAGAAGGTTGTGAGGGGATCAGAAGTGAAGGTTCTTTGGAAGGTAAAGGTTCTTGGGGTGATGGAGGGGTGGCTTGTGTTTGGATATGTGGATGAGGTGAGGTGGTCGAAGGTGTGGGAGAGTGATGTAGGGAAGCTTCTGGTGAAGGTGTAGCACCAGGGTAAGTAGAGGGCCCTACACCATCTGAGACCATGAACTGTGCTCCAACTGCTCTTCTCTCGCTGGGATGAAGATAACCCAACATTTGCTTAATGTTGGCTATTCTAGCTTCCAGGTGAATCATGGTATCCACCACAATTTGGTATCCCTCATGCACAAACTTGCCTTAGTTGTCAACAGAGGAGACTAGAGAGGAGTTCAAGGCTTCAACCAGTCTCTTTAACATCCTGTCCTCCACTCCTTAAATCTGAAGGGAGACTTCATATATCAGGTTGATGTTGCTCTGCTCAACCAGTGTAGGAATTATGCCTTGCAAGTTCTTGGTCACCTTGGCAGCCACCTAATTGATGACCTCATCAGTTATCATAGTCTTCATAGCTGACCCAAATATAGATGGGGCCTGAGTTGTTGGGGCTGAGGACTGGGCTTCATCTTGGACTCCCTTGGAGGCTTCTGCTTGAGTATTCTTGCCCTTAGATTGTCTGATAGAAGCAGAGGGAGCTTGAGGAACTGAGGGATTCTGAAAGAGAGCAGATCTGTCTTGGGCATCAACAGGGATTTCAAGCTTCATTTTCTTCAGGTGGGTGCTGGTGAAGAGAGGGATCTCATGCACATCATTCTCCTCTAGATACCGGATATCATTCTTTTGAAGGATGAATGATATCAATTGAGGGAATGGTAGAGGGGTCTTATCACTGGAGGATCCTCTGAAGCTCATGAATTCTTCTGTGAGAATTTGTCCTAGGTTGAGTGGCTCCCCCTTTATCAAAGCAGGTAGGATAGGATTGTCAATCTTGTTCAGCTGACTCAGATTTCCTGCTTTGTTGACTATACAGCAAGAATAAGCATAGTGGACAAGTTTGCTGTAGATGGTCATGTCTGCTGGCTTCACATTGTGGGGGTCTGTGACTTCTCTAGAAAGCTAGTAGATACTTAGAAGTTTTGAGTCCAAATACTTCTCCTTCTTCTGCCATTGATTGCAGAGTGGATTTGTGATTTTGAACCACTCGTTCAGTGTCCTCCAGTTGAAAGAAAAGGACTTTCCTCTGACTGTGGAGGTTACTTCAATATCAACCACCTCATTCTTGGTGGTATGGGTGTTGTTGATCTCCATTGTAGTGTAAAAGCTTCTCACCACTTGCTCACTGTAAGGCAGATTTATTCTCAGAAATTCTTTGTATTCTGACAACCAGGGAGATAAATCCACTCCCAACTACTGTAGATGGTCTATGTCGAAGCAACAAGTCATTTTGTTGATGCCCCTGTGCTTGTAGACATCACTTACTGGCAGATCCCCTTCTGTCATAACATCATCTGGGGGAACTACTGCTTCCTCAATGATTCTAGCTTTGGATTTTCCTTTGTTCTTGCCAGGGGTGATAGGAGAAGACTTGGACTGGACCTCCCCCTTGTCAGATTGCCTCTAGGAAGTATTAATAGAGTCAGCGAAAGTGACTTGCTTCTTGGCTGAAGACTTGCCCTGAGAAGAAGATTTGGCCAAGTCTACCATACCCTGTGCTTCGAGCCTGCTGGGATCAGATCTCAGAGTGACCGAGGGATCGTCTGGAGGTAGAGGGTACCTTTCTTTCTGTACTTTGGGTCTAAAACGAGGGGATTTTTCTGGGGGTTCTTTCTGGGCCTTAATCTTCTGGCTTTTAGAGGAGGATTTGGGGGATTTCGAATTGGGTAGGATCATTTTGGGAGGCATCTTGGCTTTATAAAGATGATTGGGTCTGATTCGAACTTGACTGATAGGGTTTAAAGAGTTTTGAGTGAGAGAGCGTGATTGTTGCCAAAGGTTGTAAGTTCTGTTTCAAAGAGGTGTAGAAGATGATGAATAGTGAATGCAAAGTGATGCAACGGTCAGAAATTTATAGTTATATAGGAAGTTGGAGAGAGAAAAGTTACCGTTGTAAAGTTACCGTTGTGGTTGCAATCGATTGGAAAGGTTCGCAATCGATTGGGTGTAGAGTTCTTCTATTGCTGGAAAGAGCTTTCAATCGATTGATGTCCTAGCAATCGATTGACATATGTTGTGCTCGGATGAATCCTACGCTGAGCAATCGATTGACTATCGATTGACCCTTCCCACGCTTCAGATTGGTGATGACTGCAATCAATTGGCCCCATGCTGCAATCGATTGGACCTGTCCAATCGATTGATTTGTTAACACTCGATTGGACTTTTTCACTTTTACTTGAAACATTTTACCCTGAATTCACCAATCAATGTCCAATCGATTGATAGCCATATGTAGCAATCGATGGCAAGTACTCACAATCGATTGCCGTTCCAATTTTCTGCAACATGACCTGCAAAGATATTATAAGCCACTCTGATGCCTAAGTCAGTACTTTATCATCAAAATTGAACTAAATTTAAATAAAGTCAAGAGGGTTAAGAGTATGATACTACTTTTACAACTCATTGGGGTTTACCATCCCCAATTCTCTTCTGATGAACATGAATTGTTCAACTGCCAGAGGTTTGGTGAAGATGTCTGCTAGCTGCAAGTGAGTAGGAATAAATTCCACCTTGACATCCTCCTTTTGCACATGGTCTCTGATGAAGTAATGTCTAATATCGATATGCTTAGTCCTTGAATGATGCACCGGATTCTTGGCCAAGCTGATTGTGCTAGTGTTGTCACATAGGATTGGGACTTCTTGAAATTCCATCCCCAAATCCTTCAATTGATGCTTGAGCCATAGGACTTGAGCACAACAGCTTGCAGCAGTAATATATTCAGCTTCTGCAGAAGATAGGGAAACACAGTTCTACTTCTTGCTGGCCCAAGAGATTATGTTAGAATCTTAAGTTTTGATGAGGACTGGACCCATAAATAACATAAGTAAAATGGACAGATAACATATAACTTAGTCTAGAATAAATTGAGAGAAGAATCATGGTATATGACTAAGGAAAAGAGAGTAGATTATCTGAACGTTGAACAAGTAAGAATCCTATAGATAACAGATACCCTATCGCTAAGTCAAGATCCTATCGCAAGTAAATGCAAAACTTAGGATAACAGCTAATGAAGACTTAGCTATAATCTGAGGAGACAAATGACTCTATCGCTAAGACCTCATAAGGAACAGCTAGTAGAAATTAAACATAGTCACTAGCGATAACATGGTGAGTTATTGATAGCAGATAGTTGGTTGATATAACTTAGACATTCAAACAGCAAAACTCCTTGAGCAAATTAATTGAACTAGCGATAAGGAGATTAGCTATCAATAGGAAATTACCTGTTGAAATAACTGAGAGCTAAATACATTGTTTGTATACACTGAGCTAATGAATTTCTCTATCGATAACACCAATTGTGCCTCACATGAATACTTGTTTAGCTAACAGCCTAAGTGCAGGACTAACACTATGAAGCTAGCAATAGCTTGGAATGCTAGCGCTACTAAAAAAGCTGCTACATAAGTACAATGTTGCAGGTAGTTGTTAGTCACAGTCTCTATCTCTCATAGCTCATCTTCTGCAAGAATTAAATGAAGTAAGAGAAGAAAGATGACTAAAATGAAGACCAGCATTAAGTGCCAACGGCTAGGAGCTTCCAACGGACATATTCAAACGGATTCATGAAGCTGAAAGAAAAAGGAAAAACTGTGAAGAGATATAAATACCAAGACTTGAGCATTTATGAAGTAGAGAACAAACTGACAAACTTACATTCATTATTCTCATCTACTCACTGCTCAAAGCTTTATTACTCTTAGTGAGTTTACTTGTACTTCAGTGTTTATCAAAATCTGTTCATTAAAGTGAACTCATTTATTGAAATCCTCTACTGTTTGAGGTTGTTCTAAAGTCTGGGACTTTAGAACAAGGTTGTAGTCTTACATCTAGTAAGGGGGAGAGTTTAGAGGAAGTCTAAAGCTCTGTTTTGTAAAGGTTGGCAGGTGAACCCGTATTGTAAAACATGTGGTTTAGTGGAACCCAACGAGGAGTTGGAGAAATGGACGTAGGCAGTGTTTGGCCGAACCAGTATAAAGGATTGTCTTTGTGTTTAAAGTTTAATTTCTTTGAAAAGCACAATTCACCCCCCCTCTTGTGCGTTTTTGCCACTTTCAGATTAAAGAACCTCCAAGAAACTCACATTGTCCACTGGTACTTTTCCTATCAGTTTTGTACCCAACATGGTCTGAATCTAAGTAGGCCATGAGATATTCCTGAGTTCCCTTAGGATACCATAATCCCAATTCCTGAGTTCCAACCAGATACCTCAAAATTCTCTTGACACATTTGTGATGAGATTCCTTAGGTCTGGCTTGATATCTGGTACATATTCCCACACTGAGTTGAATATCCGGTCTGCTGGCAGTCAGGTATAAGAGGGAACCAATCAGACCTCTGTATGTGGATTGATTAAAGTCCTTTCCCTCTACATCAGGATCTAGTAATGCTGTGGAACTCATGGGTGTATCTTCTTCATTGGATAGATCCATCCCAAACTTCGTCAAGATCTCCTTCACATATTTGGTTTGAGAGATGAATATTCCATCTTTTCTTTGCTTAATTTGAAGACCTAGGAAGAAGTTCAGTTCTCCCATCATGGACATCTCAAATTCTCCCTGCATAGTCTTAGAAAACTCCTCACAGAGAGATTCATCAGTAGCACCAAAAATAATATCATCTACATAAATCTGAACTATAAGCATGCTTTCCCTTTTATGTAGAATAAATAGAGTAGTGTCTACTTTTCCTCTTGTAAAACCCTTATCTAATAAAAAATTACTTAATCTTTCATACCAGGCTCTTGGTGCCTGTTTAAGTCCATATAGGGCCTTTTTCAGCTTGAAAACATGATCAGGTTTAGAGGGGTCTTCAAAACCAGATGGTTGTTCAACATATACTTCCTCCATAATATAACCATTAAGAAAGGCACTCTTTACATCCATTTGATAAAGTTTGAAATTGTTTAGGGATGCAAAAGCTAATAAGAGCCTTATTGCTTCCAGTCTTGCAACTGGGGTTAAAAGTCTCCTCATAATCTATGCCTTCTTCTTGGTTATACCCTTTAGCTACAAGTCTTGCCTTGTTTCTGACCACAGTTCCAGATTTATCAAGTTTGTTTTTAAAAACCCACTTGGTTCCTATAATTGGATAGTTTGATGGTCTCGGAACCAAGTCCCAAACTTGAGTTCTTTCAAATTGATTGAGCTCTTCTTGCATAGCAACTATCCAGTCATAATCTGTTAGTGCTTCTTCTATGCAAGAGGGTTCAGTTTCAAAAATAAATGCTGAAAAGTGCATTTTATTTTGAATCTGGCTTCTGGTTCTGACACCTCCACTAACATCACCAATTATTTGCTCAGGAGGATGATCCTTATGATGTCTCCAGGCTGAGGGCCCTGCTGGTTCATCATGAGAATCATTCTCTTGGCCTTCTTCATCCGATGATGATATTGGTTGTGTTGAAAGCTTTAGCTTTGTTTGAAAAATCAGATTCTTCCTCTACTAATGGCCTCTGTTCAGAGTCAGTTTCATCAAATACTACATGGACTGACTCTTCAACAGTAGAAGTTCTTTTGTTAAATACTCTATAGGCCTTACTTCTATTAGACTAACCAATAAAAATTCCAGAATCAACTTTAGGATCGAATTTACCTTCCCATTGTTGTGGATGAAGCATTTGGAACCAAAGTCTTTGAGATGGCTTACATTTGGCTTTCTTCCTTTATAAAGTTCATATGGAGTCTTATCCATACCCTTTCGTATGTAGGCTCTGTTGGATATGTAGCAAGCCGTACTCATTGCATCTGCCTAGAAAGCTTGAGATACCTCTCTATCATTGAGCATTGTTCTGGCCATTTCAGTGAGTACTCTGTTCTTCCTTTCAACCACTCCATTTTGTTGAGGCATTCTAGGAGCTGAGAAGTTGTGATTTATTCCATTCTCTTCACATAGCTCCTGGAAATCTTGGTTCTCAAATTCTCCTCCATGATTTTTCCTAATTGAGTTGATCTTCTGTCCTTTTTCATTCTGCACTTTCTTAGCAAACAAATAGAAAGCATCAAAAGTATCATGTTTAGAAGAAAGAAACATAGTCCAAGTGAACCTAGAATAGTCATCCACTATCACAAGAGTGTATAGACTTCCTCCTAGACTTTTCACTCTTGCTGGACCAACTAAGTCCATATGGATCAGTTCCAGGGGTCTAGAACTGGAGACTTCCTTTTTAGGTTTAAAAGAGGACTTTGTTTGTTTCCCCTTTTGGCATGCTTCACACAATAAATCAGTTTTTACTTTCATATAGGGTATGCCAATGACAAGATCCCTTTTGACTAGCTTATCTAATTGAGTCATGTTCACATGAGCTAATCTTCTATGCCACAGCCAGCAGTTGTCAGAATTACTTATAAAACATTTTTCAGAAAATTGTTTGCTTAAATCAACAGTGTATAAATTTTCATTCCTATTAGCTTTTAAACGGCATTTAAGATTGGATTTATCTATGGTTAATTCTTCCTTATCTACTATGAGGCATTCATTTGAATCAAGATTACCCAGTTACCTCTGTCAGTGCTCTGACTGACAGTTAGCAAATTGTGACAAAGACCTTCCACAAGATAAATATCCTTGATTGCTCCAATTTCTCCTATTCCAGCAATTTTTCCTGACTGGTTTCCACCAAAGCTGACTTTGGCTCCATCTTTCATGATCAGATTGTCAAATTTCTCTCTGTCACCAGTCATGTGTCTTGAGCATCCACTGTCTATGTACCACTTGTTGTTGTTGGATGCTTTAAGACAAACCTGCACATGCTAAGCAGCTTTAGGAACCCAGATTTTCTTGCGTCCTTTGGGATTAGTTTGCTGCCTTTGATCCGTATGGATTTTAGGCTGATGTGTCCCTTTGGGGACCCATTTGTATAGTTTAGATATACCATATTTCTTAGGATAGCATGTAGATTCAGTATGTCCCTTTCTATTGCAGAAATTACAAAAACTAAATGGTGATGAATATTTTGAAGCTTTTCTAAAAAACTTTAAGGAAGGTTTCTCTTTAGATGCTGGCTTTCTCCCTTTCAAGGACTTTGGTGTTGAGTCATAACCTATGCCAGTTTTATCTCTAAAGGCCTTTTGATTCATGAGCATAATATCAAGATCCTCAGTGCTCTTAGTAAATTTCTTTGAAATACCAGAGATCCTTTCATTTTCTTTTGAAAGTATTTCATAGCCCTTGCATTCAGAATTTTCATCCCGTTGAGAAGTAATTTTTGAAACTGGTATGCAATCTGATTCCTCAATTTTCTTTTCGAGTTTCCTATTTTTCTTTCTTAGACCAGTTATTTCTTTTGCCAATTTCACAAACTCTATGTGTAGTTCATTATATGCATTTTGGAGTTCATGAAAGGATGAGTTAGGATGATATACCTCAGTGTCAGATTCCTCTTGAGCTACCTGGTAGAGATTGGCTATTTCCTCATCATCACTAGCTTCTTCATCTGTGCTATCTCCCCTTATAGAAGAGACATTGGCTTTCTTCTTGCCGTGGAAACTCTCCTTCTTTTTCTCCTTATCCTTAAATCTCTAAAGACTTGGACATTATGATTTGAAGTGTCCAGGCTTCTTACATTCATAGCATACAGGAGGATTTTTCTAGGGATCCCTTCTAGTGTTGCTGGAGCTACCTCTCTGGAATCTTTTTCCACTCTTGAAGAACTTTTTAAATTTTCTAACCATAAAGGCCATCTCATCGTCATCAAGTTCCTCTTCATCTTCCTCATCCTCATCATCTTTTATGGGAGATGAGAGAGCTAGATTCTTTTTCTTTTTATCTCCATAAAGCTCTCTTTGTGTTCTGATTGTAGTTTCAGACTCTACCAGGCTTCCAAATAGAGTAGTGATAGATCTCACTGATTCACCTCGCATTTCTTGAATGGCAGTGGCCTTCATTTGCCATTCTGGTGTGAGGATCTTCATAATCTTAGACACCTGCTCAGCTTCTGTGATTCTCTTTCCAAGAGCAGTGAGATTATTTATCAGATATGTGAATCTGATCTCCAGTTCTCTGATAGGCTCTCCTTCTTCCATTTTGAAAAGATGAAATTCTGAAACCAGTTGCTCAGATCTTCTTTCTGTGACTCCTGAGGTTCCTTCATGCGCAATCTCCAGAGCATCTCACATCTCTTTAGTTGTTTTTAGATGGCACACTCTGAAGTATTCCTTCTGGCTGAGAGCGCTTTGAATCACCAGAATTGCCTTGCTGTTCAGTTCCATGTTGTCTTTGTCATCATTTGTGAATTCTGCAGGAATTTTAGGAATCTAAGCTCCATTTTCAGTTTTCATTGGCACAATGTCTCCATCTTCTATAATCTTCCAGAGCATATACCCATTTGCCTTAATGAATGTCCTCATCTTCATCTTCCAGAAAGTGTAATGTTCTCCATTGAAACCTGGAGGTCGGTTAATTGAGCTTCCTTCTGGGAGAATATTGTCATATCCTGCCATGATAGATCTTTACCTCTCTTGATCATTGGATCAACTCGTTCTGAGAAGACCTGCTCTGATACCAAATGTAATTGGCAGGATTGCACAAGAGAGGGGTGAATTGTGCTTTATAAAATTTAGCCGATGAATCAGAATTTATATTAGTTCAGCCCAAACTCTTGGCCTACTTTTAGCTGGGTTCCACTAATCCTCAAGATTCAAACTGGCTCTTGAGTGCCTTTACAAGTGATCTCTCAATAAGAACTCCTTCTCACAAATCACTCCCCTTTATAACTTGTAAGAATACAACCCTTTCCTCTAGGTCCCACTATCCCAAGGAAATCACTCAACAGATAAGTAATTCATAATTACAAAGCTTTCTCACACACTTGAGCTGATAAGATTACAGATTGAAGAACAAATGAGAGAACTCATATTGAATTGATTACAGTAGGAAATAGGTAGTTAGATTTCACTTAATGCTCTCTACCAACCAATGTCAACTTTAACTCTTTTTATAGTCTCTTTAGAATTTCTACCCGTAGGTGCATCTGAGTCTCTGTGCACTAGTTGTGAAGCTGAGAGAGAGAGAGAGAGATGAAGTTCTGGAGATTGATGATGATTCTGAGTTGCATTTAATGCTCCAGTGTGTAATTTGTGTGCGTTTTCTCTTTCTTTCTTCTCTGTTGTTCAGTGTAGTGTACAGACTGTGAGTAACGGCTCTTTGGTTGTGTTTCTTTGTGTCCAACGTAAACTGCCCAAAATAGCAACAAGTACATCTTGCAATATAAAGTTAGTTAGACATAAGAAAAGAAACAAATTTGAAAATATTCAGTTTCCAATCGATTGCTAGAGCTGTCAATCGATTGGTGTTTCTGGCCGTCAATCGATTACCTTCAAATTGGTTCAGATTGCTACCTGCATCACTCTATTGAAATGTCAGCTATCGAATAAAAACTAAGTAAGTCAATCGGTTGCTTGATTTTCCAATCGATTGCCTTGTGTCAATCGATTGATTAAGTTTCAATCAATTGCATATATCTTGGATTCTCTGTAAGTTCCCATCGATTGCACATCGATTGCTATCCCAATCGATTGCTTTTCCAACCAATCGATTGATAACAGTGTGATTACTTAGAGTATTCTTGCGCAACAATCGATTATTCAGTCTTCCTATCGATTGATAGTCCCCAATCGATATACAATCGATATCCCATCGATTGCCAATGTAATCCTCCAATCGATTGCAGGTTTAATCAATCGATTGCTTAACTTATATTTTGAGAAACAATTTTTCGAAGTATTTTTCTAAGTTAAGTTCTTATGATCCTATAGCCTAAGTCATGTTTAGTTATCATCAAAATATAAAGTTCAACAATACTTACTATAAAGTAAAGTTGGGAAATTGAGATTGTGTTAAGTGATTATGAAGTAAATTTAGTTACAAATGCTCTCACAATATTAACTCATTCTTTATTGATAGAGTTAGTAACGTTGCAATCTCCCCCATAGTTAGTAATTTTGTTTTTATATCAAAAACAGTTGAGGGGTGATATGCAATTGACATAAAGTTCAAAATGGTTGTGTATTTCAGATTTTTTTTTTTCAGCGATGTAACTTAAACCCCAAGTGACGCTTGAAGTCCACATCTAGTTCAATATGGACAACATAGAAAGTTGATCGGATGCAAAATGCACTGGCCATATCTATTTTTTTTTTTTAATTTTCAGTATAACTACTAAATTTTATAAGTTCTCAAATCATTGTTTAAAAAATTAAAAAAGATATATAAATATATTTATATATATGTTTGAATTTTTTTTTCAAATCTATAATTCAGACTATTCTATAAAAAGAGAAAATTTATGTCTTTAAGGTTATGTGCTTTTTGTAATACTTTGGTAAGTTTATATGCTCTCTTTTCCAACAAAATTAAAAGTTTAAAAATAAAATAAAAGTATTAATAACTAAAATTTGTTACAAAAGAAATTAACAATGATGGGTAAAAAAATACAGTTTATTTGATTTAATTAGTAAAAAAGTATGTAGAGATTAGAGATTATAGCTTTGAACAAATTTTTTTTTTTCATTTTGAAAATATCTAATCACAACAAAAAAGTTTATTCTAAATTTCATCAATATAGAATCTTAAAAAAAATTCTAATAAATATGAGCAAAACTTTATGACCTGCAAATATCCTTTCAAACATTCAAAATCAAAACCTGAAACTTCTTCCCCTTTCATACTCAGAATTTTTTTTTAATACAAAATCTCAAATTTTAAATCAGACTTATCAGAAATGGAATTATGTTATACACATGAATGTAGAATAAAAAATGTAACATGGCATTGATCACAACAAAGTGATAAACACGATCACACGTTTCCTATTTCCTAATATATTAAATCGAAAAAAAAAAACACTAATTTTTGGAAGTCAATAAAACTCTTTGCTTGACCAAAAAAAAAAAAAAAAACTCTTCGCAAGTAATTTAAAAATTAAGGTTTTTCAATGGCATTTTGCCGTAAAATACCAGCACCGTGTTTAACGGGCAAAAAAGGAAATGAATCAAAAGTATGAGTCAAGACACTTCACAAACCATCAAACTGGATAAGAAATTCAAATACAGACTATTATTTGATTAATCGTAAAATAAACTTAGCAATAATCGAATGAAACAATAAAAAAAAACATTCTAACTCGACAATTTTTTTTTAAATTTTAATCATTTTAATAAATTAAAATAGTTACCCTGTTGCATCGGCTATTTTGCGTCCACTATATTTAATGTCCTGACTTTAATGTTGTTGGGTAAAAGCTAAGAACCATAATGAATTTCTCTACAAGCAGTTCAATCTCAATAATGACATTAAAAAACAAATACTTTCTCTTTCTTTAGTGAGCAGCTGTGTACAGAAATTTTTTAAAAAAAGCAAAAATTGGAAAAATAATCTATTTTTTGTTCAAATAAAAAAAAAATTTGAATTAGCAGAAACCAGCAGAGGGGAAGAGAGAGAACAACAACACATAAGAAACATCACCGTTAAACTTCAATAATAATCATCAAAATCAACGGACGTGATTGCCTCTTCCAAAGTCAGCAAGCTTCCTCGACCGATTTCCACAAAACGACGACGCAGTAGACAGATGAGGCTTCCCCACCGTCGTCGTCTCCGAAACCACCTCCATACCTTTCGGATTCCAATTCGGGTTCGGACTTGCCCTCACCAAAGGACTCAAACAAAAACCCATACCCGACACATTCCTCACGTGTCGAGATCTACGTGTCCCAAACGACGGTGCAGTATTCGGCGTTTTCCTCCAACGTGGCGAAGTCTCCGTTGAATAACCACCGCCATCATCGAAATCAACCTCGTTAGTCACAGGAGACATTCCCCGATCTGTTCGCCGACATCGCCTTGTCGTGGTAGTGGTGGTGGTGGTGGAACCTTCTAGAGAATTCATCCTATCCATATTCTTCCTACGATTTGGGAACATCGTTGAGAACCATGACGGAGATCCCGATGACGATGATGGTTCGCATGATCTCGCTTCCAATTTATCGGATCTGGATCTGAATAATAATAAACTCGAGAAATTCCAGAACTTTCTTGCCTTCTTCTTTAATCCTGAATTCGCCTCAGAATTGTTGGTAATACCAAAGGTAGGCCCAAGTTGGGGGGTGCTATAGAAGAGATTGTTGTTGTTGTTGTTGTTGTTGTGTCTGTCGTGGCTTTGCCAGCTGGCATAGTCCGATTTCCGACGTGAGACGTACGGAGAGACAGAACGAGGGAAGACAGGTGGCGGAGGAGGAGGAGGGGATGGGTCGGATTTACGAGGGTGGTGATCGTCGGGGGCGCGTGAGGAGACACGCGCTTGATGGGCTTTCTCTTGTGCGGCGATTATTGCGATGAGACGTTCACGGAGGCAAGAAGCACAGACGCCGACCGTACTACTCAGGTCCTCCGGGTGGTGCTTCCGACACCTCATCGGACCAATACGACGTCGTTTTGATGTGTGGTGGTACCAGCGGTGGAGCTTTTGATAGCCCACCGTGAGGTGAAAGAGATCTGATGGAGAGTTTCGAAAGGCAAGTTTGTCTTGTTGCTTTGTGTGTGGGTGTGTGTGAGAGAGAGAGTAAAGTGGGTGAGGGAAGGGAGAAGGTAATTTCAAGTCTCAAGTCTCAACGCTCAAGTTTGAGTGGCAAGATTAGAGAGGGTATCTTAATTAAATTTTAGAGAGAGAAAGGTATTTGTGCTTGCTTTGCCTGTAGAGACTAATAAAATATGCACGCGCCAGATGAATGCGTTAAGCGTATGCATCTTATAATAGGAAAATTGATTTAAAATTCTATCATTGTAAAATTTAGGGAAAAAGACAAAAAAATTCCTTTCAATTTGCAAAATCTCAAATAAGGAATTTTGAGTTGTTAATACCTATCATAAAGTTGTTAATACCTATCATAAAGTTATTATTGGGATTTTGTAAATTTGAAGGGATTTTTTTGTCTTTTTCCCTAAAATTTAAGGTAAATATACAAATTTAGTAAAAAATTATTACACTATGCATCCATGGTAGAGTAATTATCTCAACGCTCAACAAATCTATATACATAGACAACTCACCAAGAAAAAGATGAGGGAAGTCGCACAATATGCGCTCCTCGGTCTCCCATGTAGCCATTCTTGGAGTCATACCCCTCTAGAAAACCTCGACCAACTGAATGGTCTTATTCCTCAATTGTTTATCCTTTATATCCAAGATCCGCTCATTCTCTGCACAGCCATTCTTGGAGTCATACCCCTCTAGAAAACCTCGACCAACTGAATGGTCTTATTCCTCAATTGTTTATCCTTTATATCCAAGATCCGCTCATGCTCTGCACGATAGGTCAAGTTCTCACTCAACTCAACCTCTTCTGGCTCAATCATATGCGAAGGATCCGAATGATACTTCTTCAACTGGAACACATGGAATACTTCATAAAGATTAGATAATTATGGAGGCAACGCAACCCGATAAGCAACATGTATGAAAAGGACCCATGAATCGAGGGGTGGGCTTTTTAGCTTGAATCGACCGACCAATACCAGTTGCCTGAGACACTAGAAGAAACACATGATCACCCACACTAAACACTAGCAGCCTACATGCTGGTTGTGGGCAAGTAACAACTTCTGCCTAATCATTTAAATTTTCTCAGTTTTTTGATCCACAATATTTGGCTTAATTATTGTCCTCTCACTGAGCTCGGTTCAACATATAGGTAATTGGCACTTTTGGCCATACAACGCCTTGTATGGAGCCATTTGAATACTGGAATGAAAATAGTTATTATAGGCAAATTATGCCAATGGAATATGCCTATCCCAACCACCGAAAAACTCAACAGCATAAGCTTGGAGCATATCCTCCCAAGTCTGAATCGTCTTCTCAGCCTAACCATCTGTCTGAGAATGATAAGTGATACTAAACTTAAGTTTATTACCTAAAGCTGTCTGCAAAGACTTCCAAAAGTCCGAAGTAAAATGAGGATCCCTATCCAAAATGATACTCTTTGGGATACCATAAAGTCTAACAATCTCATCAACATACAACTAGGCCAATCTAGAAAGCGGATAATTAATCTAGATCGGCAAGAAGTGGGGTGACTTAGTCACATAGTCCACGATCACCCACATCGAATCGTGACCGAACTGAGTCATGGGCAAACCTACAATGAAATCCATAGAAATGTTGTCTCATTTCCACTGGGTAATCTCAATACCCTACAATAGATCACCAGACCTCTGATGCTCAATTTTGACTTTCTAACAAGTCAAACACTTCAATACAAACTAAGTCACATCGGACTTCATCCTAGGCCACAAATACTACATCTTCAAATCATTATACATCTTGGTGATTCCGGGGTGCAATGAATACTTGCTCACATGAGCCTCCTCAAGGATAATTCTCCTGATCCCTTCATCATTAGGAACACAAATCCTCTGCTTAAACCTCAGAATCCCTTAATCACCTAAATCATACTCTGGATGATCACCACTATCCATCTCATCACAAATATTTTTAAGCTATAGATCTCTATCCTGAGCTACTCTCAGGTCATCAAAGAAATAAAACTCTCCCAAAACTACACCCAAAAGAACCACCTGCCACGCAGGTGTTACATAAACAACTCTGTAATCATCAAACGAAGACTGCTCCTTAACACTCATAGCCAAAATATGCATTGATTTCCTGCTAAGCGCATCAACAACCAAATTTGCCTTGCTCGGATGATACCGGATTTCAAACTTACAATCCTTGATCTGTTACATCTAATGGGGCTACGATTATTCAATTCCTTCTGATTCATTATATATTTCAAACTCTTATGATAACTAAAGACCTCAAACTTAGGACCCACCAGATAATGACGCTAAATTTTCCAGGCCAAGACAATAACTCCCAACTCCTGATCATGAGTCAGATAATTTTCCTCATGAGGCCTTAACTGCCTTGAAGCATAAGCTATTACCTTACGGCATCAAAACACAACCTAAACCCATCAATGATGCATCTATATATATCTCATACGGCTGACTCAAATCAAGTAACGTCATCGGAGTAGAGGTCAAACGGCTCTTCAGACTTCAGCTCCTGAAACACTGACTTGCACCGATCGCTCCTTTGAAAGGCCTATTCTTTTTAGTCATATTAGTGCACAGTCTAGCAATCTGCGAAAACCCCAGGATGATCCTCCGGTAATAAACGGCCAAACCAATAAAGTTCCTAAACTCTGACATAGATTTAGGAGACTCCTATTACAACACTACCTCAACTTTACTCAGATCTACCGTAACACCCTCTGCAGAACGACATGACCGAGGAATTTCACCTAACTAAGCCAAAACTCATACTCGAACAACTTGGAATATAGCTTTTGATCCTTTAAAAAGTGTAAAACAATATCAATATGTTCCCTATGCTCCTCATGGGACTTACAATAAATCAAGATATCATCAATGAAGACCACCACAAACTTATCCAAATATGGTTGAAAGATCCAATTCATATAATCCATAAATATGGCCAGGACATTAGTGAGCTCAAAAGGCATTACCTGTAACACATAATGCCCATATCTAGTTCGAAAAGCGGTCTTCGAAACATCTTCATCACACACCCTCAACTGATGATAAGTAGACCTCAAGTCAATCTTAAAGATGACCGACGCTTCAGCAAGCTGATCTAACATATGATCGATTCTAGGCAATGTGTACTTATTCTTGAAAGTGACCTTATTAAGCTGACAATAATCGATGTAAAGACGCATACTGCCATCCTTCTCCTTCACAAAAAAACACCAGGGAGCCCTAAGGCGTCCACTAGGCCTAATGAGTCCCTTCTCTAACAATTCCTAGAGTTGTTTCTTTAGTTCAACTAACTTAGCTGTCAAGAAGCTTGTCGAGAACATCAACACCCCTTTTTACTACAATAATTTTAAATCATAAGAGATCCCGAAGAATTTCAAAACTTTAACTTTCCGAAAACCATTCTAAATCAAAATACAAGCACTCACACAATTTCAAACCATTCTTAGGTGGAAAATAAGCTTATTGAAAACAAGGAACATAAGAAACATGGGTAGATTTTCAGGTCCTCCATAACCCTAGACCAACCAAGTTCAAAATTGCTTAAAATCAAGTTTTACACACTTCCCAACCATAATGAATTAATATCAAAGCTTAAGAAGGTTTAACAGAGGCCTAGGAACCAACAAAAAATGCAATTTATGGGGTTTCACCATGGCTAATCAAAACTCACCGGGGGTTAGCCAGGGCGAACATGACAAAATTCTGAGTCCTAATGCATTTGGGCCTCCAAACTAGGCCTACTTCTACCTTATGCCCAATACCGAGATCAATCAAACACTTAGGCCAATTTCCAAGCCTAGATTTCTAATTGGCAACCTTAATATTATGCCCACTATTTCCTAAGAATTCCAAAGAATGTATTCAAATCTCATCTAATTAGCAATTAATTAACTACCTAAAATTTGGGATGTTACTACGCACAAGTCCTTCTGTCTTGTTTTAATCTAAAATGTGCAAATTAAAAAAATGTATAAAATAAAACTTTACTTTTCCTAACAATTTGCATACTTTTTAATAATTATGAAATAAAAAACTTTCTTTCCTTACTTTTTATTATTCAAAAAACTATTTAATTAATCTTAAAAACTATAAATTTAAAAAATTATGATTTGGATTAGTGTTATTATTTTCTTTAATATTAGATCCAATATCATTTAAAATGTGATCATAAAAAATAAAAAATTTATATTATAAATTATTTTTGAGTAAATCTTATTATACAATGCTAAAAATTCGGCCAATAGACTTAATTATGTTTGATAACTAATTAGATTTTATTTTAAATATTTTTTAATACACATATTCTGAACTGAAACTTAATATTTTACTCCTTCTATACCTTAATATAAAACCTAGTTTACTTTTTTAAGAGATTAATGAAGTTAAATAAGCTATTTAATCATAACATATGTGGTACATTAACAGATTATATATTAGTTTATTAGTTTACAAACAAGTTTAGAGAAAAAGTTCATGCAAATCAATTTGTATGTAACTTATTTAGTTAACTAGATCATATACTCCTTCCGTCCCTTATTATAAGAGCCAAAGAGGTAAAATCACACAGATTAAGGAAGCGGTTGAGAGAAATAAATATGTCTGAAATAATTTTGTTTTCTCAAGTTTACCCTTATTTATGTAAAAGAGAGAAATGTGATAATAGTGTTATAAATGAGTATGAAAGAGAATGTGAATAGAGAGAATAATAATGGGTAAAATAGGAAAAAACTTATTAAATGCTTTGACAAATTGTGACAGGCTCTTATAAAAAGGGACAAAACAATTCAAATTTTTTGCTCTTATAAATAGGGACGGAGGGAGTATTAAGGAGTGCATGGGCCAATTAAATGTTGAGTCATCGTTTTGACATTACTAACAACTAAGCGCTTAGATAAACTTTTGTGAGTTGTTCAAATTTAACAGATGATTTTATGTTCAAGTTTTGTAAATACAATTTTGATAATTATTTGGAGGTAATGAAGTTCCCTTGTTGTGAGCCTATATTTCCACAAACTAGACTAGTCGGTTGTTAGTAACACCTAATACTGTTAGACAAAATAAAAAAAAAGTAAGTGACTAAATAATATGGTCTCTAAATTTAAGGATTAAACTAAACCTCATATATAAGTCTTTTTCTATATATCAACTAGCAATCAGTACATTTTCTGGATCTTACTATCAGGTATTCAAACAACCGACTACTCAAGTTTCAGAGTTTGTAAGTTTAAACTACTAAGTTTATACTTATATTTTGGCCAAAAAATATATACTTATATGTTAATAGGGTTAAGCTACTAATCTGCCCGAAAGTAACCACTTATTAACGATAGGTATCTCAATGCTTTTTTAACAGCAATATTTCCCTCGAAGTAATCAAAACATTACAATTTCCTCCATTTCTATTCCATATGTTGACAGTCAACGTAAATTTTGAAAGTTAAAATTTAAATGGTTATGGTAAATTTTCTCATTTTTTTGACATTTTTAAGGTAAAATTGTTCTTCGAAAAAGTTCTGGATACCTAATATTCTAGAGTTGTTCTCAAATTTACACCTTACACTATCGTGATGATTCCCTTATCTCAATATAGTATGTTATAACTGCCTCTCACTCATACCAAATTTGTCGTGTTATATTGTATAGCTGGATAATTTATGACAAAATCATTTTAATTATTACGATTTGAAAACTCAAGGTTTGAGTGTTGACTTTGATCCCACTATCAAGAAAAGATAAATATAATGATTTATTGATGAGAGAGTCTACCGATTTCTTGCCTTATCGGCATCTTTTTTTTTTTTTTTGATATATTTATCGCCATCCAATTATTTGCATGTTGAAACAAAGTGGGGATTTTTTTTTTTTCAAGAATAAATGTGGGCTTACGTTTACCTTTTCTAAATTATTATTACCAATTATTGACAATCTTTTCCCATCTGATTTTTGGGAATAAGGGAGTTTAAGTAGGATTTGGTGATTAAGTGCTAACATGAAAAATAATACATGTGATATATTCTGAATGAATAATTTAACATACTTGACATATGTAACTTGATGTAAATTTAGTCCTTTTTGAAATGTCTATTTTTAGTTACAGATCCATTTACCTTGGAGTAATTGATAATTATTGATTATTAATTGTTAGTATAGAAAATATAAATTTTAATTCTTAAATTTGCTGTTATTTCCTAAACTATGATTTATAGTTTATAGTGTAAATGAATTATTGAAATTAAATTATTTCATAGGTAGAAATTGAATTTTTCTGAATAATAAAAATAACTAAAGAAATTCAATTGCACAGCGTCAAATTTTTGGTACTAAATGATAATTAAAATTTTGATCGAAAGATAATATATTTTTCTTGATGATAATTAAAAAAAGGTTCGAGGGCTGACGAAGAGCGTGATTTGCACGCTCCTTATTGAACCTTGATTCAGTCAAAGAAGTCAAACTTCGGCTTTTCGTTATCATGTGCCAATCATATTCTTCCTGTCTACATCTAACGGATACTATTATGCTAAAGGAAAACACGCGCCTTCAACGAAGGGGTAGATTCTTATAATTTTAAATTAGACTCAACAGATAATAAATAATAAAGTAAAATAACGCTTATATTGATCAGATTTTAGTTTTCATTTATATAATTTCAAATATTTGATTTTATCTCCATAATTTCATATAGATTTGGTCTAAGTTTAACAACTCATCATCATCTTTTTAACAAGTTTTGGTTAAGTTCTCTACGCTAATATATTGATTCATTTAGTGTTCTTAGGTGGTGGGTTTTGTCTTTGTTTTAAAACACGGAGTAAATACCTACGAAATTTATATGGACTAAAATCAACAAATTAAAATTACAAAAATTAAAACCAAAATTGTCCCAACTCACATCGATATTAAACCTATATTACTCTTATTGTTAATAATAATTTAATAAAATTTGGAAATTTCATCCCTATGACTTTTTATTATTAAGAAAATTATATGCTAAGATATGATTGAAAAATTGAACACGGATATAACTTTAACATTTTAAAAATTATATCTATATCACATCATCAAAGAGATACTTTAAAGGGAAAAAGATAAAAAAATACCTCTGAAATTGGAAAAAGTATATTTCAGTTTCCTGAATTTTGGAAATCCCATATCAGTCATTAATGAGGAATCTATTATTTTCAAATATTATTAAAATACATTTTTGCCCCTTAAATGAATGATTATTGCTTTACAATTTTGACATAAGAATTTACAATTTTACAGTAACGATTTGTAAGTTGAGCATAACAATTAACAACTAACTATGTACTTTGATTTTACTATGATCATGTGATGTGACAAGGCCTTTAAAATGAAAATCAACTGGTACTAATTTTCACAATTTTTACATAGTAATTTACAAATGTACTATAACAGTTTCCAAGTTGGTCATAACAATTTATAACTAACAACCTTTATTATTGAGATATCTTCATTATTTTTTAGCTATCAGAACTTCCTTTGAGATTTTTCAGTTAGTTATATCTTGACACCCTTCTGTAGTAGCTAATTATAAGTTTCTATTTATTCGAAGTATTTATATATGGAACCAATTGATTTCTCATACTTCAGGCATATTTCATTTAATTTGTTGGAACATTTTTAGTTAGAATATGAGACTTGATCATTTAGGTAAGTAATTATATATGTAAGATATTTTGTAATATTTCATGAATGCAAAGTCTGATGAAATTGTTGTTCACACTATTATATTTGATAATCGACATTTGATAATAATAATGCATTCAATGTTGATATCTTCATTATTTTTTAGCTATGTGAACTTCCTTTGAGATTTTTCAGTTAGTTATATCTTGACACCCTTCTGTAGTAGCTAATTATAAGTTTTTATTTATTCGAAGTATTTATATATGGAATCAATTGATTTCTTATACTTCAAGCATATCTCATTTAATTTGTTGGAACATTTTTAGTTAGAATATGAGACTTGATCATTTAGGTAAGTAATTATATATGTAAGATATTTTGTAATATTTCTTGAATGTAAAGTCTGATGAACTTATGGTTCACACTATTATATTTGATAATTGACATTTGATAATAATAGTGCATCGGCAATGGAGTGCTGATGTTGCTTTATTTATTTATTTTTCACTTTTCCCGGCGATATTTTTCACCACTGAAGGTACCCCTTTGGTTGTGACATAAAAGTCACTGTTGAAAGTACTTGAAAGCCGACTTTCAGTGGCCAAACCTTTTAGCCACAGTTGCTCTAGCGTGTCGTCATGACATTTAGACTTTTAGTCACCGCTGAAAGTCAAATTTTTTAGGAGCGTAAGGCTTTACTAATCCTTACAAGAGTTACAATGTCATAAACATATAAATTAATATACATTATGATAGAAGATGTAATCATTGGATGCTTTAGTCATTAATCACCAAAGACAAATCCTAATTGGCCATGGAGTTATGAACATCCACTCACCACAATATTTATAACAATTATCAAATTTTGATATTAAATCTCTGAAAAAATATTTTCTTATAATTTTCTATATATGTAATAGTTTAATAATTTGTCCTGGGCCAAAAAATAGTCAATATGGGGTGGATATTTTTCTTGTTCTTCTTAGCATGCATGAATAGAGTATCGTTTATTTTGAAATTTCAATATTTGAAATAAGGAAGAAATTAATATCAATCTTTTGGCTTTCGCTAAGTTTCTGTTTTCTTCTTTTAGTCTTGATTTCCCAACATAACATTTAAGTTTGACAAGGATATAGCCCAAATGAAAAAAAGTTCCTCTTTAGTCTGTTTATTAAAAAATCATCCCATATCCATTTTCTTCTATTGTTTGAAATGAAAGTGTAAAAGTAAATTATCTTTTAATGGCCGAAAGTATTTGGATAAGTTATAAAGTTTTTCCTAAGGTATTGAACATCATACTGATGATTGAATTGATAAAAATAGTGAAGGAACGGAAAAAGTCGTCTCAATCACAATTAAGTTAATATTCTTTCATATCTATTATATAAGACCTGTTTTATAGTTCTATTTATTTATTAAAGTGTGTTCTATTTTAACAATCAGATGTAGTATTATTTGGTCAAATATATAGAATTTTCACATATAACCCATGATCCATCAATAAATGGAACATTATGCTTAAATCATGCATATTCCAACAAGACAAAGTCAATAAAGTAAAAATATGATGTTAATTTTTTTATCTGTTTTTTTTTTCCTCAATTCAAAACAACATTAAGTGAGAAAAGAATATAACATCTAACCTAGTCGACACATTCAAAACATTTGACCAAATCAGTCAAGAAACTACCAGTTCACAAGAATGATTAATCAAAATCAGGTTGTGTTTTAATTCGATGATTCTTACTCATCTTTTATTTTTTTAAAACTCATAGGATTTGAACAGTAAACTAAAAGATTAAGATCTATGTTACCCAAATCCAATAACCGTTGATTTTGCTTAGTCTTTGGTCATCCAGGAATGTGTGGGTTTTATGTGGAAGACGTCACAATTGAAAGTGTTAATTAGGATTAACTGACACATATATAGGGATTCATAGGGTTGACCATACGTAACGGCGTGTTTGGACGTTCATCTTGAGCATTAATGATTTTAGGTTGCATAGTCAAGTGGGAAATGCCACGTCCACACGACGACTTATGGACAAGAACAAAAGGAACTATTGTGGCTTGTTGGAGGTATTAAATTCATACACCTACTATTTGCCTTCCTGTCATAATTCACGGCAGGCCAATAACTATAGCTATAAATAATGTGTGTACATCAAGGTTGTCAAACTCGTGAGTTTAGATAAACTCGTGAGACGAATGTAAAATCGGATTATAAACTCGGATCGTAAACTCGTAAGAGTTTACCTTTATTAATAAATACATATTTCTAGTATATAATTAGATAAGAAATACAAAAAATAATAATAATTTGACTTGAATATATTTTAAATATAAATAGTTGGTATTAAATATATCAACATTCATATTTTATCTAACTCAATAAAGAAATTTCTATGAAATATATATATAAATTCATTTAATAATTCAAATAAAAATAATTAACATAAGATTTATAGCAAGTTAACACGATTTTCTATAAGGTAAAAACGTAAAAATGGTAAATTCGGCATGTAAACTCGTGAGTTTTTACCGAGTTTACAGCTGGTACGAATTTCAGTGACTCATGACACGTTTTGGTTAGGTAGAGCCGTAAAAACGGTAAAATCGGAGAGTCAACTCACGAGTTTGACAACAATGGTGTACATAAATATGTTGCCCAAAAAAAAAAAAATATGTGCTGCACTACTACGAGTTCTATTTATTTAGATTCATTGAAAATCCGTATATGATTTAAAAATAGGGAAAATGACAGAAAAAGACCCTCGAATTAGCAAAAAGACACTTCAGTACAACGAATTTCGGAAATGAAAAGTCAGTACAAATCCGTACAGTGACTGAATTGTCCTTTTTCAAATTTAAAGGAAAAGTCAAAAATGCCTCTGATTCAATTTTTTTTTTATATTTGCCCACCAGCCACCATTGGCGGTGGGGCCCGCCACCACCTGCCGCCGGCGGGGGCCAACCCACCACGTGGCGGCGAGGCCCACCACATGCCACGTGGCAGCCCCACACCACGCCACGTGGCGTGCTGTGGGGCTGCCACGTGGCGTGTGTCCCTTGAAAAAAAGGGACACAAGGTGGCTTGGTGGTCTTACCACCAGGCCACCAAGCCCCCTCATGATATATATTACAAAAGTAATATATATACTATATTTCATTCTTTTTTAATATTTTCCCAGAAACGTTCAAAGGATTCCCAACTTCGCATAAGGGAATCCCAACTTCTACATTACCATTTACCAACTTCAAAAATACTTCACCAAATCTTCCTACTTGTTACCAGAAACGTTCAAGGGATTCCCAATTTCGCATATGGGAATCCCAACTTCTGTTAAGGGATTCCCAACTTCTACATTACCATTTACCAACTTCCAAAATACTTCACCAACTCTTCCTCCTTGTTACCAGAAACGTTCAAGGGATTCCCAATTTCGTATAAGGGAATCCCAACTTCTACATTACCATTTACCAACTTCCAAAATACTTCACCAAATCTTCCTACTTGTTACCAGAAACGTTCAAGGGATTCCCAATTTCGCATAAGGGAATCCCAACTTCTGTTAAGGGATTCCCAACTTCTACATTATCATTTACCAACTTCCAAAATACTTCACCAAATCTTCCTACTTGTTACCAGAAACGTTCAAGGGATTCCCAATTTCGCATAAGGGAATCCAACTTCTACATTACCATTTACAAACTTCCAATTTCACATGTACATGTTGGGAATCCCTTAACAGAAGTTGGGATTCCCTTATGCGAAGTTGGGAATCCCTTGAACGTTTCTGGTAACAAAGAGGAAGAGTTGGTGAAGTATTTTGGAAGTTGGTAAATGGTAATGTAGAAGTTGGCAATCCCTTAACAGAAGTTGGGATTCCCTTATGCGAAATTGGGAATCCCTTGAACATTTCTGGTAACAAGTAGGAAGATTTGGTGAAGTATTTTGGAAGTTGGTAAATGGTAATGTAGAAGTTGGGATTCCCTTATGCGAAATTGGGAATCCCTTGAACGTTTCTGGTAACAAGGAGGAAGAGTTGGTGAAGTATTTTGGAAGTTGGTAAATGGTAATGTAGAAGTTGGGAATCCCTTATGCGAAATTGGGAATCCCTTGAACGTTTCTGGTAACAAGAAGGAAGAGTTGGTGAAGTATTTTGGAAGTTGGTAAATGGTAATGTAGAAGTTGGCAATCCCTTAACAGAAGTTGGGATTCCCTTATGCAAAATTGGGAATCCCTTGAACGTTTTGGTAACAAGTAAGAAGATTTGGTGAAGTATTTTGGAAGTTGGTAAATGGTAATGTAGAAGTTGGGATTCCCTTATGCGAAATTGGGAATCCCTTGAACGTTTCTGGTAACAAATAGGAAGATTTGGTGAAGTATTTTGGAAGTTAGTAAATGGTAATGTAGAAGTTGGGAATCCCTTAATAGAAGTTGGGATTCCCTTATGCGAAATTGGGAATCCCTTGAACATTTCTGGTAACAAGTAGGAAGATTTGATGAAGTATTTTTGAAGTTGGTAAATGGTAATGTAGAAGTTGGGAATCCCTTAACAGAAGTTGGGATTCCCTTATGCGAAGTTGGGAATCCCTTGAACGTTTCTGGGAAAATATTAAAAAAGAATGAAATATAGTATATATATTACTTTTGTAATATATATCATGAGGGGCTTGGTGGCTTGGTGGTAAGACCACCAAGCTGAGGGGGTGGGTTCGATTCCCACCCCCTCACATTTTGTGTCCCTTTTTTTCAAGGGACACACGCCACGTGGCAGACCCACAGCGCGCCACGTGGCGTGGTGTGGGGCTGCCATGTGGCATGTGGTGGGCCCCGCCGTCGGCCGGTGGTGGCTAGTGGGCAAATATAAAAAAAAATTGAACCAGGGGTATTTTGGACTTTTCCTTTAAATTTGAAAATGGACAATTCAGTCACTGTACGGATTTGTACTGACTTGTCATTTCCGAAATTCGTTGTACTGAAGTGTCCTTTTGCTAATTCGAGGGTCTTTTTCTGTCATTTTCCCTTAAAAATAATTTTTGGAAGCAAGAAGTATATTTGTTCCGAGATGAGTAACTAGGACTTGACATACATCTGTCATTAAGCTTGTCAACATGAGATTTACTTGAAGTACTTTATAAAATTTTGGGTTAAGATACCTTTTTGGTCAATAATTTGTTTTAAAAATCGCGTCTGGCACAATTATTTTTAAAATGGTCTATATAAGCCAACCATCTTTTAAAATGTGGCAACTTGACCAATAATTTATTACAAAAGGAGCACCTGACACAACAAAATTCTACACTGTATTAGCCAAGTTACCCCATTTTAAAAGATGGTTAGCTTATATGAACCATTTTAAAAATAATTGTGCCATGCTCACTTTTTGTAACAAATCATTGGCCAAAATACACCTTAACCCTAAAATTTTTATTATTTTGTCAAGGCTTCAAAAACCGGACTAACAACAAGTCTTGATTTTATGGTTGTTATTATAGTTAAATAAAAATTGATAAAAATAATTATATGCCTATTGTGTGGACATAAATTCATAATAGGTTTAATAGCCAACAAAGTAACACAACTTTTCCATGAAAAAGACCATGTAGTTAAAAATGATTGGAAAATACGTTGGGCTTTTTGAGAGGGTTAATTTTTTCCTTTTTCTTAATATTTTCCGCCAGACCCAAAATTCATTCAGTTTTCTAAAAACCGTTGTGGAATTCTTGGTCTAATCCTGGATTCCCTCTCATCAAGGGCCAGTTCAATTTCAATCAAACCTTAAAAATGGTTTTTTGATAAAAAAAGAAGAAGAAGCTGTTAATACGTCCAATCCACGTTTTATCGGTGGGTTCTTTAATAACTTTGTTATATCAAAAATAAAAATTATAAACTGATAATTGATTAAATACATATTTAAATTAGAAGGTTGAAATCTAAGAAATGTTTTAAAGGGGACACATTATCAAAACATAGAATATTGTATAGATATGCATCATATCCTGTTTCGTATTGTAAGTTGTAACCGGTAGTAGGTGATCTATCAAAACATATAGAATATTGTATAGATATGCAACATAGAATATTACCTGGTTTTTTGCTTTTGCTATATGAAATTATAACTTTTTTTTATATAAAACCAATACATTAATATAAAACGATTTACATATGTTTATATTTCTTTAGTGTTGGTCGATCGTGTTATTCGTAAATAAATTCATCTAAAATTATTTGGATAATCTAGTGGATTAACTAATATTACCTTTGGTTCTTACTACAAAGGCTAGTTGATTTTATTTAAGAAGATTAAGAAAGTTAAATAAATAACTTTAAAATGTTTATATCGATTATTTTTTGTCTCAATGAAATTTTTCTTACTTACAAATTTATGTATCATTCAAATTAATTGATACGTATATATAATTAAGTAATTTATTTAATTGTTGTTAATTGTCTCCCGAATAAAATCATTGGACCCTTATATTAAAGGGGTAATTAATTACAGGTCCCGTGTAAGGAATTTAATTAAGATGAGGTTTCACAAAAACACGTAATTAATATCAGGTCCCATGAAGTTGTTATCGTCTGCTCATTAAGTTGTTATCGGTAGCTCAAAATTTGTTACTAAACAAGAGTTAAAAAGTTCTTATCGTCAGGCCCTAAGTTGTTATCGCTTGGTAAAAAATTGCTATTGTCAAGCCAAAAAATTGTTATAATCTGGTCAAAAGTTTTTAGTGACTGAGAATTTAATCATAGGCTAGTAACAACTTTTGACTAGACGATAACAACTATTTGGCATACCGATAACAACTAAATAAGCATGCAATAACAACTTCTTGCAAAGAATCTGATATTAATTAATTACGTGATTTTGTGAGACTTCATCTTAATTAAATTCCTTACCGGGCCTGTAATTACCCCAATATCAAATAACGAAAACTAGTGTTATCTATGACATAAGTATGATATTTGCGGGGGTTTGATGTACCGTCAGCTTTGTACTTTGATTGTATTAAAAATTAGATTGGTCATTTCTTAATCAAAAGAAAGACAAAAGAACGCTTACATAATTTAATAGAAGAGGACATGACTAATTCTAATATTTTTAAACTAAAAATACAATCTATATCTATCTATAATACGCATAGCAACGGTGTGAACTTGCTGTTTTAGCATGTATTTTCCATTATCTCTTATGTCTGAACAGGGATGACGGTGTTTGGTCCATTTTGGTGCCGTTTCTTGTCATTCTATCGTTTAAATGGTAGTATGGTCTATTTAATATTAAAAAAAAACCGGACCGGGCATCAAACCGGGTGAGGCACTAGTTTAAGGGTCAATAGTCGGATCGGGGTCGGACCGGGGTCAAAACGGTTATATTAAAATAATAAAATTTTATTGATATTAACATTAATAATCACTAATATCAAAATGTAAATATAAATAGGTATGCATGATTTATCAAATATAAATATTTTAATATTTCTATAGAGGGAAAAAGAGAAAATCTTAGTTGATTACACGTGAAAATAAATATTATTCTACAATCCACAGACTAAAATACAAATATTAAGAGCAACAACAATTAAATATTAAGTAGATGCAAGTAAAATAGCATTTAAAGTATTATAGTTTCCTAATTTTTAAAATTGAGTTAAGTGAAAGTTAGTAATTAGGTGAATTATAATAAAATAAAGTTTGTTTTAAAGGCCAACCCGGTTCAACCCCCAGTTGGCCGGTTGTGACCGGGTCGACTGCACTCCCTATTTTAAAGCTCATCCGGACTGGACCATTGGCCGGTTCATGGTTGAACCGGCCAGTCCGGACCGTATTTTTTTTTCTTGGGTCTATTCCTTATACATATGCTTATTTGTATCCTTATCTATTTCTTATTGAGTTTTGGTCCTTTGAATTCAGTGCTTGGGTTTATATATAGCTCTTTTAGTGGTTGGAGAAAAAAGTTGGGGAGAAAATGGGATATAGGGCCACACCCACATCCATATCCATTGCATTCCCCACTGTTCCCATATTTTTATCCTCAAGATTAAAAAAAAAACAAGTATTTCACATTTTTGTAGTTTTAAGTTAATATCTTTGTTCGATGTTATTATTTATTTATTTATGCGAGTAAATTTCAATACCAAGTCTAGAACTGCACTCCTTATGGCAGGCTCATATAGAACGTCCCACACAGCTACCCAAGAGACAGGTATTTTTTTATTTATCAAAGCTGTAGAATTATTTATTTATTTGCCAAAGCTACAATTTTTACTTAAATCAGATCCCTGTACCTTGGTATTCTTATCCTTGCTTGATCCTCCTGCATTAACTTCACTCATATCCATGATCTTGCTCTTTCCTTGGTTCTTCACAACTTTTCCCTCTATATTCATAATTATCTGTAGCATTTACTTTCCTCTTAAAATATCATCTAACCACAACTATGGTTCCATATGAACACATTTTTCTTTTGGCAATTTTTTGGTCACCAAAGATTGCTCATTCACTAGGTTTTGAGCCTGCTTCCCTCGTCATTTCAGAGAGTATGTCAAAAGCTCCCCTTTCTCCCCCTAATTTTGAGCCTTTGTCTGTACCACTTTGGTTCAAATGCAAAATATTTATAACCAACAATTGCGTATAGTGCACAACTCAGGATCATTCATTAAGGACCCTAATGAGCTACCTAGCTAATTAACTAAATATCATGAAAATGCAATATTAACAAGGGGTTTTCGGAATGCAAGTGGAAACATACAAAATGAGCCTAGCTACAGTATTTTTGGTATTTTCTTAATAAGTCGAATGGATAGATGGTGAAGTGAAATTAACGCAATGGAATGGATCTCTTGGGTCTATGTGAGTTGACAAACATTTGTTTAATTTATTTGGGAGTAAAAATCAACCAAGTCTAAGTTTAAAACCTCATGCAATTGTAATGACTCTAACTATCCTAATTATTAACTAATATGGCGCATTGCTTTCATAATTATACTTAAGATAGTTGTTTAAAACCACTTGGTTGTGTAAGACCTGAATCTTAATACATTGGGGATCTTTGAAGTGTCCAATTCTACCACTAAAGCATGGACTTAGTTGCTTATCATACCAGCAATTGCTAAAATGCAATCAACTAATTTAATTGCGCCCTAGGAGGTATAATTGCTGCAACACAAAAACTAAGAATTCAGATTTAAACACAAGATTTTCTACACAAGATAGAAATCATAGTTATATATGCATACAACTCAAGAAATCTTCTAACAAGATGACAAATTATAAAATCTATGTCTCTAATATACATGCAAAGTATAAACAGAAATGAATTCACCTAATACACATAATTTAAGCATGTAGAAACTAAATTACTCCCCTATGAAGAACCAATGCTTAGAGATATAAAGAGCCTTAGACCTTCATAGATGCACCAAAGAAGATCTAAGAAGAAGCTTGACTTGAATAGCCATGGAGGAACCGGATTGAAGAAGAGGATGGAGATGGAAGCGGAATGAGAGATGAGAAATTTAGGGTTAGAAAGATAATATAGGATTTAGAATCTGACCTAAATGAAAGGGTTAGGTTGAGTTTGAAGTTAGAAAGTCGGGTTTCACTACAAAAAAAGCGGGCTTTAGTAGTGGTTACATTAATAGTGGAACACCGAAATCGCCAGTAATTATGGATTAGTAGCGGTTACAAGCGTAAACCGCAAATAAATATGACGTTTTGACCAAAGAAGTTTTTAGCTGCGGAATTTAGTCGCGGTTTAGGAAAAAACCGCGAGAAATCGAATGGTCGCTGAATTAGTGGCGGTTCATAGACGTTAGTGGTAGTTATGTAAAAAACCGCCACTAATTTCTCGCGAAATAAATGCAACTACATTTATTGCGTTGCATTTAGTCGCTGTTTGAGCCACGGTTTTGGCTCAAACCGTGACTATTAGTGGCGGTTCTTGGAGAACCGCCACTAAATTCATTAGTTTAAAAGGCTCATGCCTTTTCTCTAAAAAGGCAAGAGCCTTTTTTAGAGAGAAAGTGACTTGACGTGACTCCCACCGATATGAGAAATAGCGGGCGTATTTTGTCCTATATTCAGTCAAAATCATGGTCAGAAAGAGCGATCGCAATAGAGAGAAGATGCCCATTACCGATGAACAACAGGAGAAAGAGGAATGGCTTCTTAAGGAACTAGCTAAGCAGGCCGAAAGGATCGTATAGAACAAGAGCGCATCCGTATACAGAACGAGCCGATTCCAAAAAATGTTATCAATGCATTTTGGAGTGGGGGAGAAAACTTGGATGAGACTGGAGGAGCAGATTTTGAAGATATGGCACGTTGGTTGGACGATGAGGAAGATGAAGAGGAGGGGCGCCCTGAACGATCCGCCGGAAGGTCCACCAGTTATGAAGTACAAGTTCAGGGTAAAGAAATTCAATTTTTACCCTTTTTATTAGATAATTATAGTTTTTTATCTCTCTTAAAATTGTTGCCTAAATTTTACAGATCCTTCTTGTAGCATACGTGATAGGAGGTTGAAGGTGGAAGATGAGATGAACCTTCCGAGCGAGCACCGAGTTAAAGTTGAGTGGGACGACGAGTTAACCAAACTACCGGTAGGACAAGGGGGTCAACTGTATGGTAGGTTCTGCGGGAGTGTAGGGTAGAATTACTAGCGATCCTGATAGACGCTTTGGACTGGAGAAAGGTTGATAAGGATACTAAAAAGTTCGTATGGAACGAAATTGTGAAGGTTGGTTGAACTAATTTTAAGCTTATTTATTATTTATTATTATTAGAATGTGATTTTAATTAATACTATAGGAAATATTCCTATTATGTGTTATTTAATATTTATTTATTATTATTGCAATTTGATTTTAATATTAGTTTTAGAAATTGTATTTATTATTTCTTATTTATTTTTGTTATTTTTGGAATTTGATTTTAATATTAGTTTTAGGAAATGTATTTATGATTAGTTATTTCTTATTTTTTATGTTTGGAATTTGATTTTAATATTAGTTTAAGGAAATGTATTTATTATTTATTATTTCTTTTTTTTTATGCTTGGAATTTGATTTTAATATTAATTTTAGGAAATGTATTTATTATTTCTTATTTTTTATGGTTGGAATTTGATTTTAATATTAGTTTTAATTATTATAATCATAATAGTATTTAACCATAGTTAAATTTTATATTTTACAGAGGAAGTTTGATGTGAGGGACATCCGCAAGTATTGGACAGAATCAAATATGGGGGACGGTTAGAAGAACAAGCGGTTGGATCTGTTCAAAGAAAGAGATCAGATGGGGAGTAGGCCGCTTCAGGAGTTGATCGAGGATGTCCCTGGTGGGGTATAATGAATAATATTATTGATATTGATTTGATATGAAAATATCATATTGGAGAAAATTTTTTTGAATTACCGATGATTATTCAATTTTATTTTATGTCAAAAGAAGAGGTCGCAACAAGGTTTTGCCGCTAAGGCGCATCAGAAGGCTCATCATACGGCTGGGACGAAGCCGTTTTCGGTTGGCTACAAAGAGATGGTATGAAAGAATGAAGCTTTGTTGTTTAATTTAAAAATAATTTCATTTTATATAATAATATTTAGTTGTATCATAATTTTCAGGCGGTTGAAGCTGCGAAGAAGGGGCAGAAGGCTACGTACGGTCGTTTCTACCAAATAAAGCACAGACACATGGACGGGAGCCCAACATCGAGGGAGGCTGATGAGCAAATTGTAAGATTTTATTTATTTAATTTTCTTATTATTATATTTTTAAAAAGAATGACATAAAACTAAAATTGTAAATATGTTTGTGTGTGCAGGCTAGGATTGAAGAAGCGGAGAGAGAGATCGGCGAGTTGCAGGGGGACAATGTAAACCCCACTGCCTAGCTCAGAGCTGCCCTAGGGCCTAACGAGCACCCCGCTCGGGTGTGTGGGATGGGATTTGGAGCCCGACCTTCTGTAGTGTACGGCAGGTCGGCGACCCAGGCAGCGGCCAGTCTGCAGCTTCGAGCCAACCATCCACCAGTGGCCCGATTAGGAGCGACGCTGAGTATAAGGCTCAAATGAGGGAGATGCTCACTCATGAGATTACGGAACGGATGACGGATCAGGTGTATGACAGACTGGAGTCTTGGGTGGAAACCGCTAATAGCACGCTCGAACAGATACAGCGGAGGTTCGACCCAGATAGATCTCCTTTGCGAGTACCACTACCCCCACGTCCACCGAAGCACCCTCGCAACCGTTCTCCGGAGCATCAAGATGACGATCAGCCTGCTACGTAGCTCTAGGGTCCTTTTTATTAGAATTTTTGTTAATTTCAGGATTTTAGTTGAACATTTTTATATTTAAATGTTTGTTAATTTGAATATTTGTTGTTCAAACATTTGTTTATTTTCAATATTGCATAATTTTGTTAGTTGTTATGATCTTATTTAATTTTTACTTCACATAGGGTGATAATTTTTCTTAATAGCTAAAAAAAATGTTTCTTTGTGACTAATAAATAAACCTCTGTTATTTGTTTATTATCTCATACGGTATTTTAAAAAAAAAAATAACATTAAAAAAATTTCTTAGGAAAATTAGTGGCGGTTCAGAACCACTACTAATATATAAATTATATAAAAAAATAAAACTAATGGCGGTTCCAAACTGCCACTAATTTCAAAACAATTAGTGGCGGTTTAGAACCGCCACTAATTTAATACACATATAAATGCCACCTTTCCCTATTCCAATGGTCTAATTGAGTTAGTCGCGGTTTTAGTAGCGGTTTTGTAATCGCTACTAGTTAAATAAACATTATTTCCACCCCCCACACGCTCCCAAAGGCCAAAAAAGTCTTCATTACGTATTTAGTTGCGGTTTTGTAATTGCTACTAGAGTCTAGATTTCTTTTTATAAACCCTTGACCCTTTCCAATTCATTTTTCACATTTCATTCAACCTATTAAGCTCTTTCCTTCTTTGATAATATCTTCAATCATATAATGGATAAATCTTGGATAAATTTGCCACCGACGTCCCCCTGCTATATGGTTGGTGTGGACCACTTCTTAGATTTTGCTTTCAACCGCACAGGTGTTAACAATTAGATACTGTGTCCTTGTCTAAAATGTAAATTTAAGAAGTGGCGTCCCAGAAAGGTTGTGCGTGAGCATCTTATAGTGAAACAATTCCCATCCAATTACACATTCTAGGGTATTCATGCATAGAACGATGATGATGGCTGTGAAGCAGTTGCTGGAACATCTCAGGTTGTAATGCAGATTGATGATGACGATGATCATGTTGATCCATTTAACGATGTTGTGCATGATGCTTTTGGGGTGCAAGGTGACGGCATCGGTAGTCAGGAAGGGGTTCAAGGACCACTCCCAAAGTTTTTCCGAAGTGAAGCTGCAAAGAATTTTTTCGACCTTATGATGGAAGCAGATAAGCCATTGTTTCCAGGTTCTACTAAAAACTGCCTCATTTCATTTCTAGTTTTGTCACATAAACATTCGTTTTAGACTAAGATTAATGTTCATTCAAGGTGCAGTAAATATTCGAAACTATCATTTCTTGTCAAGCTCTATCATATCAAGTGCTTGTGTGGCTTCAGCGATAAGGGGATGTCGATGGTGTTAGAATTATTGGGAGATGCATTCTCTCAGGTAGAAATCGCTCCTTCATCTTACGAAGCAAAAAAGACTATTAACGAGTTGGGATTGAACTATACCAAAATCCATGCTTGCCCGAATGATTGTATGTTGTATTGGGGATACGACGTTGAGTTAGACAGATGTAACCGGTGTAATGTATCTTGGTACAAACAGGGAAAGAGGGGTCGAATAGCAACCAAGAAGCCTGCAAAGATTCTCAAATATTTCCCTATCACTCAACGACTTCAGAGGTTGTATATGTCATCCAAAACGGCTGAGCACATGCGGTGGCATTCAGAGCCACACGTCGATGGGAAGTTGAGACATCCTAGGGATGCTGAGGCTTGGAAAGCGTTTGATGCTCAATTCCCGGAATTTGCCAATGACCCGAGAAATGTCTACCTTGCTCTCGCATCAGATGGGTTTAATCTGTTCGGGAATCTTAGCACTACGTATAGTATATGGCCTATGGTATTGATACCATACAACTTGCCCCCTTTGATGTGTATGAAATAGAGCTCATTCATTCTTTCGATGATTATTCCAGGGAAGAAAGCTCTTGGAAATGATATAGATGTCTACCTTCAACCGTTGATATAGGAGTTGAAGGAACTTTGGAGGAACGGAGTTGAGACGTGTGATGCTTACAGTAAGACGCTCCTGGATTTGGCACATTGTCTGGTTGGAATGTGCATACAGGCAGAGCTTGCCCCAATTGCAACTTTGACCAAGACTCGGTCCGCCTTCCTCACAGCTGCAAGTGGTGCTTTATGGGTCATCGGCGGTTCCGTCCTGAAGGTCATAGATTCCGGCTGCAGAAGATTAGGTTTAACGGATCACAGGAAATGAGAGATCCTCTGTGTTTTTGTCTGGCGCAGATGTTCTTCAACAGCTTAAAGATGTTCACGTAGAGTTCGGGAAGACAAACGGCGTTCAGCCTGGGGGGCAGAAGGAGACGCAGCCAGTCCCAAGGGGAAAACGTGCAGCAATGGCGTAAGAAGAGCATTTTCTTCGAGCTCCCCTACTGGAAATCTAATCTGCTTCACCACTGTCTTGATGTCATGCACATAAAAAATGTGTGTGACAATGTTTTATACACGTTACTAAACGAGTCCGGAAAGTCCAAGGACCATCTCCAAGCAAGGAAAGATCTGATGGCGATGGGAATACGTGAAGATGCATGGCCGGATGAGAATGACAAGTTTGCCCCAGCCTCATTCACACTGACAAGAGCCAACAAGGAAGTCTTCCTCTCCACACTTAAGGACATTAAGGTCGCTGATGGTTATTCAAGCAACATCTCAAGATGTGTGGACATGCACTCTAAGAAGATTGTCGGGTTAAAACGCCATGACTGCCACGTTTTACTCCAGCAATTCCTACCCCTGGCAATTAAAAGTACATTGCCCCCGGAGGTGTCTAATGTTTTGATTCAACTCAGTTCTTTCTACTGACGGTTGTGTGCAAAGGTTTTGGACAAAGAGCTGGATCAATTGCAGGAAAAAATTATTCTAACGCTCTGTCATATGGAGATGATATTTCCCCCATCTTTCTTCACGGTCATGGTCCATCTCACTGTACACCTCGTTCAAGACGCAAAGATGGGCGACCCGGTTCAATACCGCTGGATGTATCCCATAGAGAGGTAAGATTATTCATTTTTCCAGTGGTTTCATGATTTTGTTTCAGTTACCTGATTGAACTTGTAATTATAGATACCTGGGTAAATTGAAGTCGTACGTGAGGAACAAAACATCTCCAGAGGGTTCTATAGCAGAGGGTTACTCTGGTGACGAGGTGTTAACATATTGTTCGCGCTATTTTGATGATGACATCGAGACTTCATTCAACCGCCCTCCTCATGTCGATGACAGCCCCACCAATGTCCAATCACCTTCCAACACATTATTCCCACCAGTTGGAGGAAGTCAGTATTATAGGCTCACTCCCACCGAGAGGTTGCAAGCACACAGACATGTCTTGACAAACTATATACACGTAAGAATTCTAACATTCAGTAAGAATTCTAACACTATATACACGTATCATGTTACTTTTTTTATTTCCAAACCACAGAACCCTTTTATATGTTCCACTGAATTTTAGGGATTTCCGCCGTTATGTTAAATGCCAACTACGAAGCCACACAAGGTCCTCTGCCGAGGTAGATAAAAAGGTCCATCGAGAGTTTCCAGATTGGTTTGCACGGAGGATACTCAATGACAACAATCCCCATCCGCCTGATATGATAAATCTAGCAACCGGTCCACTCGACCATGTCAGGAGATATACGGAATACAACATCAACGGTTTCAAGTTCTGCATCGTTGCAAGGGATGAAGGTTCTCTCACCCAGAATTCCGGAGTCTTTGGCACATTTGGGACAAAGAGTTATGCCAGCTCACGGGATACAGACATGCAATTTGGAGGCATATCATATTATGGGAAGCTTGTGGACATTATCGAGCTTAACTATCAAGGTCATTTCACTGTGCCTCTCTTCAACTGCATATGGGCAGACACCAGAACTTCTCGAGGCATTACCATGGACAGCTTGGGCATCACGTCTGTCAATTTCTCGAGGCTCATTCACACAGGGGAAGTGGCAGATGATGAGCCGTATATTCTTGCCTCACAGGCGCAGCAGGTTTACTATGTGGCAGATCAGAAACACAAAGATTGGCACATTGTGATTCATATGAAGCCGCGTGACCTCTACGACATAGGTGATGAAGATGATCTGGAACTAGGCACCCAGCATTTTGAACCTGATAACTTCGACAACCTCATTTCGGAAGAAGACGGTCATTTACCAGTAGTTAGGTGAGGATTTTCACTACAAATAATTTAAACAAATTTCAACACCATTAGCAATAAAAATTTATATATTTGTTTATCTTCTTTTTAGGCGGGAGCAAGAAGATGACTGAAGCAGCCAGCCACAATTATTTTTCATTTTGTAAAATTTTCATAACAATATAATGTGTATCAGACATTCATATATCATTTTTTTTATGTAGCTTGAGTATATTTTTTTTTAAATTAATAAAACTTAGTAGCGGTTCTATAACCGCTACTAAATCTGCGAAGAAAATTTAGTGGCGGTTCACAAAAACCGCTACTAGTGCAGCGGACGAATTTTGTGGCGGTTTATAACCACCCAAACTACCACTAAAGTACGCTCAGGGCAGTATAAATATCCACTCCCTCCCCTCATTTTTCTTCACACATTCATACAATTCCTTTTTCCTCTCCTTCCATTTTGTCCCCAAACTGACCAGCAATATTTATTTATTGTTTTCTTAACAATTTAACTCAAATCTTCTTTTTTATTTTGAGTGTTTAATTTTATATTCTGAACTTATTTTTTGCTGATATTTTTTTTTCAGGTTACAATAATGAATTTTTTGTCATTCTTACTGATAAAAAGTTTTGATTTATTATTCATAATGTTGTTACAACATATTAATTTATTGTTTATTTTTAACCAATACTTATTTTATTGTTTTATATATGGTTTTCTTATACATATGGTGATTGTTAATATAGTTCAGAATTTTTTTTATTTTAACAAAAATAAAATTTGGAATTAGTCGAATTTATTATCATTATTTTTTCAATACATTTGATGAAGTTAAATTAATTCTTGAATATCTAAATTGTTTGTTTTTTTTCCATCTTTCATCATCTAGTAGCGGTTAAGAACCGCAACTAATTCCAGATTATAAATTAGTAGCAGTTTGGATAACCGCTACTAGTACGGGCATTTTGAACAACGGTTCAATCACCCACTAATAAATTTTTGGGGCAATTGTTTTTTATTTTTTTTCATTTTAATTAGTGGTGGTTTGACCAGCGGTTCAAACCGCCACTAATGTGAGGAGGAAAACTTTTGATTTTTTTATTGAGTTGTGGTTCTTTAATATGTAGTAGCGGTTTTGGTAACCACTACTAAAGTAGTGGCGTCGTTGACCTTTTTACATGCGGTTGTAATAACCGCCAGTAAATGTTTGTCACGGGTGATTTAGTGGTGGAAATGAAAACCGTTAGTAACATGTTAGTGGCGGTTAGAACTGCCATTAATCAACCTTTATAACCACTACTAAAGCCCGCTTTTTTGTAGTGTTTGTGTGTTTTTTGGTCAGATCAGGGTCTAAAGTGTAAAAGAACACACAGTTTTGAAGGTCTCGAATCGTGCAATTCATCGTGGCTTAGCTTTGACGAAGCCATGGCTAGGAAGAGTCCTTTTTTAGGCTTCATGGACATTTTCCTTGTTACGACCTTGCTGGTGCGAGGGCCATGGCGTGTTGGGTCAATTCTGCAACTTTCTAAAATTCAGGACCAATTTATGTAATTTCTCTAAACTTTTTCGATGCAATTTTTGGGTTTTTTTTTTTAATTTTCAGCTTCTTTCTTCATTTTTCCAAGTGACCTATAATAACAATTAATGCAAAAAGGCATCATATGTCCTAGAATGAATTAGCTATAAATAATTTTTATTTTTGACAATTTTGCCCATAATTTACACTAATTTCATGGAAGCACGCCTAGGCCAAAAACCACAAAATCATACAATTTAACCTTGAATTCATGACCAAAATCTACAAAACTATATATATATAGTGACATAAAATATAGTGCGATCACCCCCAAAGATCCTACTTTGTTGACTACTTCCTAACTATTACGATCTTTGGTGAGACTTGGACAACCGCCTATCTCATGACCTTATTTTCCACAAAGTAAATATAAACCTTTTGGGTTAAGGGTCAAAAATACATATGTGATTTTGTCAAAAGTTCTTCCAGTACCAAATATGTTTTTTTACCAAAAATACACATGAACTTTCAAATTTGATAAAAAATACACATTTACAGTTAAATTAGGGTAAAAAATACACATGTGATTTTGTAAAAAGGTTCGTCCAGCACCAAGCACTTCCTTTTGGAATATAACTACAAATGTGACTTTTGATCCATTTTGAAAATTCATGTGTATTTTTGGTCCAAAAAAAACATTTGGTACTGGATGAACTTTTGACAAAATCACATGTGTATTTTTGACCCTTAACTCTATATACTATTTAGTCCTCTTCAAACAAAGCAAAGGTTGGTGAAAGAGGTTTCTGTAAATCAATCCCTATACAAATATGAGCGAAGTGATCCTTATTTAAATCAATGTAGATTGATCAACCTTAGCTATTTTCCATATCATGTTGCCAATCATGCCCAATGACTCAACACTATAGAATTCGACAAGAAGATCCATGTTGAAATTGGGTCTCCAACATTGGACTAATAGAAAATGATCAACAATTATCCATGGTTCCTCATGAAATGCATAATTTTGATCCTCCTCGCTGGTAAAGTATACGATGTAATAATCATTATTAAGTGAAACCACCTTCAAAGGATCCCTTGGCTTCAACATCCTTTGCACTCTATCCATTAGAACATTACTTGACACCTGTATTTAAGAGTTTGATTATTAATAAATTCATCCGAGGGCGACACCAATCAATGTATTATTGTGCCATTATATTTGAACTCGAATACCCTGTCATACTATCTTTGTTCGCTTCTGAACCATCCATCACAACATCTCCCTCCTCTTGTAAGGCCCTTTCCTTGAAACCTTATTTCAACAAATATACAACTTTTGAAACACATTTAACATGCTAACCATGATAGAAAGAAGGTTCTCATTCCATATTCATTTAGAAAACTATTATGGTTAGAAAGAGCTTTTCTTACTTGAGAATACTATCCATGATAGAAAGCATAGTTTCTAAACATTAGGCTATCATGGATATTAAGACATTCCTAATAATTACAAAAGTTAACCATGTTAGGAAGAGGTAACTAACATGGTTATAAACTTCTCTTACACAAAATTAGTTAACTATGTTAGAAAATATTTTAGCTAAAACGGTTATTAAAACTTTCCAAATCACATTAAAGCTTAGCCATGTTATAAAATGATTAAAATAACATGGTCATTTAAAATACATCCATAATTAAATCATATCTTCAACTACCATTGCAACATTAACCACGGCGAATAGTCGTCTCATACAACCATTCACCATTCAGCACAAACTAGAGATATCATTCATTTGGATCCAACCATGACACTTATTATAGTAAGGGTTAAGGGTAAAAAATACACGTGATTTTGTTAAAAGTTCATCCAGCATCAAATGTTTTTTTTGGACTAAAAATACACATGAACGTTCAAATTGGGTCAAAAACCACATTCATAGTTATATTCCCAAAGAAAGCGCTTGGTGCTGAATGAACCTTTTTACAAAATCATATGTATAATTTTGGTCCAATTTGAAAGTTCATGTGTATTTTTGATCCAATTTAAAAGTTTATGTGTATTTTTGGTCCAAAAAAAATATTTGATGCTGGATGAACTTTTGACAAAATCATATGCGTATTTTTGACCCTTAACCTTATAATAATAATATCTCAATAATCCCATGCAAGTAAATTTAACCTAATAGTGACCACAAGGCCATAGACCACCATCGGAATACATATAAACTTCTGGATACTACTAGAAGTATTAATAACATTCATCCAAATATAGCTGGCCCCTTCCCTTGTTGTCCTACTCAAGAACAATCACCTAAAAAATGTTAAACCACGAGCTAAGACAATTGTCTCAGTAACATACTAGTCCTACTCAATGTACTTATAAGTGTGTGCCAACAGGATATAATGTGAGAATACTACAATATAAATATATGTGTGCGTGTATCCAATTCAACTCTGCATGTATGCCAACTTAAATGACCATACCCATATAACTATTTTCATAAAAACATAACACTGATAATCAACTAAAACATGCAAGTCAATCTCACTTGAGGGCAATAGTCAATTAAGTCTTAGCAACTTATCCCCTAACTTTGGGGACAATAAAGACTAGCAAGGCCTATCCACAAGGGATGATCAACCACTCAATAGACCAATTGATGGTCTTGTCATGTGACAGTGGTATGCTCAACCATAATGCAACCATTGATCAACAACTCAACATATTCCACATAATTATGTAATCATGACTTTCTATTCATCTCATAATATAACTATAGTGTGCTTTCATTTCCAAACTATATCATTTTCATTTCTTAACCACATCACATCGCATGCCGTATAATCCCACAAGTATAAAAATAATCATCTTTGATATGTGATCTATACTCATCACTAAATATCTTCTAACAGTTCACAAACCTCCCATCGACAAGGCACAAATATGTATGATGAGTGGAAGTGGTTACCTGATGAAGATAAGGAGAATTACCACAAGTCACAAGCCTCGAAGCTTAAACTTCAACAACCACACTCTACATATTACATCACATATACATAGTTAATCAATTAGCCAAATGGCTGAACATAGCACTTAGGAAACTAATTCCCTCTAGAGTCCCATTGACACTTTAAGCAACAATTTCAATTTCTTTTATTTAATTAGGCTAGTCTATCCCCTTTATGCTCATTTACCTTCAATCATCCTCGTTTACACCAAATCACACCAAATTCCCAAGTTTCATAACTTATGAATTTCATCAAATGGGACAATTTCCAAAGTCAAGCATAAACCAAAATTTTAAACTGATCAATCCTCAATTTATACCTTCAATAAGATTTATCGATCAATCATATCATCTTTGAATTCCTACATCATCATAAATTTGACAAATTTGGCTTCCAGGATTAAACCCTTGGTCTCATAACGCATACACCTTGAATTCAAACATTCTAAATTCATTAGATCTTTCATCTAACATCATTGAGTCTTTTAAAACCCATCAAACCATAGGAAGTTCTCAAACTCCTTGTGATATCTCATGAACCCTAATTTCTCAAAATTTCAATTAGCAAAATCTCCATATAGATTTAAATTCAACAAAACCAAAATTTCTAGGAAAGAGTGGAAGTATAAGAAACCACAAGATTCTACCAATTGTAAGTTTTCCCAAAAAAAAAGTCCTTTTTGAAAAAAACTAGGAAAATCCTTAAAGAAGAGAGCAAATGAGATTAGATTTACTTACCAAGTGTTTAGATCTTATCAGGAACCTTTGAATCTTGTTTGGTAATTTTCTCTCTCTAAATTCGACCCCTTTTTTGTTTAGAGACCCTATTTCTTTCATTTTTATGTAGCTGATAATGAATTGTCAACTACTCAAATTGGCAAGCATATTTGCTCACCGCGGCTAGAGAGTAGAGAGATTCATTCCTCTTCTACTTTGGTTGCTGCGATGAGCAAGGCAGAGAGCCTCCTTTCCCCTGATTTCCTTCCATTTTATTTCCCATCTCTCAAGACTTTCCATTTCAACCCCAAATCATAACCAAAATCCTCAATTTGTCAATTTCCTTATCATATCATTTATGTTGTTCTCAAGTCAATCACTACTACAACATCACACATTCCCATTGCTAAAATTTTAAACAACTCTTACTTAAAAATTCAGGATGTTACACCTCTCCTATATTATTTTTTTGCAAATAAAAAATCGCCATTCATTACCTATATTATCACATTCACCATATTTAACCAAAACACACTTGACCAACTGATAAAAGTTTCTCCTTGTAAGAGGGAGGGAGAACCCTCCTACTCGGCAAAGGAGATTTCCTTTCTAGTATCTCAGCTACAGTCTTCCTCCCATCCTTTCTACCGAAGAGAAAACAAGTGAGTAACGTATTAGGTTTTTCTCTCGCTCCTTCTCCTTACCGATCGCCATATCCACACCTTGACCTACGTCACCTCCACTTGAACGATATCCCATTCATACACTTTCGCTCTCCATTTCCCCTAATTCTATCTCACTGTTTTTTAATAATTGATAATTATTTTTTTTAACAACAATTGATAATTCTAATTGTTCTCCTTTCTATGAAACTGTAAAGAAAAAGGTTTGTTGCATCAATAAGTAGTAAAAGTATCTATAATAATATGCTAATATATTAAGAGATACCTATTTTGAAGGTACTCGTATTTTTTCTCAATTTTAAGTTTAGTACCTAAATGCTTTTAAAAAATAATAAAAACAAATAAGACACCAACTAATTTCACAAAAAAAATATTGAATATTAATGACAACAACGATTTAATAATCAATGAATTTAATTTATCAATTCAATAAAATCATCAATGTAGTGACAACTAATGTCACAAAAATTCTTGATAGAAAATAAAAAATATTTTATCAAAGAACAACTTTAACTAATTATATAAAAACAACAATCAAAATTTAAATATAAATAATTTAATTGAGGATAATTAGGACATTTCTTAAAAAAATAAATTCAATATTTTTTGATTAGTTAATTTGAGAATTTTTTTAAAAATCCTGTCGAATGTTCTTTTATGTGTTTCTCCGTTAATCTAATTGGTCTTCTTTCGTTGCACCTTTATAATTCAAATTTTTGGTTGCTACACATCATAACTTGATGAAGCAATCATGAGCAACAATGTGGGATAACCCACTGCACTAAACCTACCCACCATAAAGAGAAAAAGAAGAATCCAACCACAAACATGTGCACTAAGGGAGGCAAGTCAACATGGGGAAGAAAAATTTAATTTGAATTGGGAATTATTCATGCGATTCTCCAACTTTTCACAAATAAACATAAATGAGCAGTGTATATTAAAAATCTAATACATTGATATTATCATCACAACATCAAGCAAAATACCTTTTTCAATAGAAATGAGAATGAATAAAGTAGACTAAAGTACATCTTTAGTCCCTTAAGTTTGAAAAATATAGTTTCAATCCTATAACTAACACTGTTTTATGTAACAAAAAAACTGATTCAGCAAAAGTTAAATGATGATCATGCAATTAATTGAAGATAAATCATGCTCAAATTTTGAAATATAAGAATGAATATATTAAAGAATTAAAATTTGAGCATATTTTGAAGCACGGTTATAAAATTTCAATAAGGAAAAAATATAAAATGATAGATTGAGAAAAATTAATTAAAAACTTTTAACACCACTTCAATTTTTTTAAATAATATGACTCAAAAAAATTTCCCTCACCTTCCAAATATCCATACCTTCAATAAGGAAAAAAATATAAAATGATAGATTGAGAAAAATTAATTAAAAACTTTTAACACCACTTCAATTTTTTTAAATAATATGACTCAAACAAATTTCCCTCACCTTCCAAATATCCATACCAAATAAGCACTTTTGAACATAAAAATCGTACACAATTATTTTAAACAAACTCCCCCTCTGAATGGGGGCTACAGTTGTTATTCAACGCAATTTTGTTTTGAGAATAATGTTGCTTTATTGAGTTCGTCTTTGTCAAATGGATAAGTCGATCATGTCTAATAATGAAGATTAAAATTATATGGAATAATTTTGTGAAAACTTTTTAAAACACGAATTACTTAAGTTAAATGTTTTATGAATGAAAACTTTTGTGGTTGAAGCGAGGCAGCGAATAAATTACACTAATGTATAGGATAACTTTATAGTTTATAAATATTTGGTACATGGAATCATTTTTTGGAAAGTGTTTAAATATAAATTAATTGATTCAAATGTTTTATGAATGTAAATATTTGTAATTGAAGTCAACCAAGAAAAAAAAAATGAAGATTTTGCATATATGGCGATGATTCGTAAGTTTTCTCGCATATAGAGAAAGGTTGCTCAAAGTTAAATAATAAAGTGGAAGAAATGATTATAGATTCACTAGTAGCATTGAAAACCACTAGTTTCTTGTTGTGAAAGCAGATACACACATTCAAAAGAAGATGTTGTTAAATGACTATTAATGTAGTCCGGATAAAAAAAGATAATTAATTTGATGGTTGAACTATATAATGAAGGCTTAATGAAGAACAAATGGATAGATGCCATTTGAATCTTGGCTTGATGGTGAGAGCAACTTAGCTTTTCCAATCAAGGGTTCAAAACTTGGCACACACCTTTATTGAGCTAGAAAAAAAAAAAAGAAGAAATGGAGAGATAAATAGAGTGGTGACCGGCGAGCAGAGCACTTTATATCTGAAATGATATATACTCTTTAATGTGTTTTTGTTGTACTTGTTTTTTTTTATAATAAGGAAAAATCATATTAATAAGAAAGAAACATTACAAAGTACCAGTTATAACATGACAAAAAGAAAAATTAAGGGTGAAGGGGCAAAATACCCACACTAAATTTTAAAAGCGTGTCCAGTAGTACTATATTAAAATCTTGGTAATAAGGCAACAACACCCATGTTAATCTTGTGTGTTACCCAATGTTAAAAAAAACAGGACCGGACAGGCGGTTCAACCGTGAACCGCCCTGCAATCAGGTCTGGGTGGCCATTTAAATGGGGGTGTCATTGACCCGGGCAAAAACCCGGATGAACCGCCTCGAACCGGTGAAAATTGGGTGGTCGAACCGGTTTCCCTTTTTAAAAAATAAAAAAATGTTTTTTTATTTTGTTATATTTCACCTGATTACCAACTTTCACTTCACTCAATTTTAGAAACCAGGAAACTATAATATTTTAAATGCTATTTTACACTTGAATATTTTTAATATTTAACTATTGTTGCTCTTAGTAATTATATTTTAGTCTGTGGATTGTAGAATAATATTTATTTTCACATGTAATCAACTAATATTTTATATTTTTTCCTCTATAGAAACATTAAATATTCATGTTTGATGAATCATGCATACTTATTTACATTTACATTTTGATATATTAGTGATTATTAATGTTAATATCAATAAAATTTTATTATTTTAATATAACTGGTCTGACCCGGTCAGACCCCGGTCAGACCAATGACCCTTGAACTAGTGCCTCGTCCGGTTCGATGTCCGGTCCAGTTTTTTGAACCTTGGTGTTACCCCATAAAAAGATACTTTTAGTCAACAAAAATTGTCTCTTGATTACTCTCTCCCTTGGCATTGGCATTCTAAGTCTCACTCCTCATAATTCTTCTATCTCTTCTTCAATGGCAAGCTTTTCTGGACTTTGATCTAAAATAGAATTGCAACTAATCCCTCCACACCCCCTATTTGCACTTAATTGCTATGAGCCTAGGACTTGTTGCTATCGCTGTCAAGTTTGGAGCATTGTGAACACCGACGCGCTTAACATCTACCACCATTGCCAAGAAATGCATGACTATCATGAACACTACCACGCCTATCACCTACCACAATTTTAATATTGCTAGATTTATTTTTGACAAATTAATGTGGGTTTTTTAACACCAAAATTTTAATATGATGGTGGACGCACTTTTGATGAATTAATATGGATATTTTTTCCCCTTCCCCTAAAAAGTAACAACATTTTGAAATTGAGTGTTTTTGTTCTAAAGTTGACTTAACCCCATACTAGATAATGTGGCGTACATATCTAAAATATACACTGTGTGCGCGCACTATATACATCATACACTATGTATAAAAATAATATACATCATACACTTTATATTTTATCATTAAATTAAATTTATTGTCTCTGCTAGAAAACTTGAGTTTGGTATTTTTCCCATTTATCTAAAATGATCAAAAAAATTTTGCCGATAAATAAAAAAAAGAAATGATCAATATAAAACATTAGAGTTATAATAAATCACGTTATTTTGTAAGTTATAGTCAATGCCACTCGCCTTAATTAGTCTATGTGTAATGTATGTGAAAAAATTTTAGTTTTGGCCAAAATACTCAACATTCGTGGAACAAATGGTAAATGTACATTTCAATTCAAAAACTAGATTTTTCACGCCACCTACTATGCACAAAAAAATATACTCCTATTTAGGTAGATATGAAATTCTTATAAGATTTTAAAGATTAAAATTAGAAGAAAGGAAAGAAACTAAAAGGGCTAATGTTTCTTTGAGTACCTCTTGTATGATTGAAAAAGCTACTTGAGGACAACAAAAATTTATTTTATATAATTTGAATTAAAATAATAATATTCATATGTAATAAGATTTTTGAATTAGGTGAAGACAAAAATATTTTTCCACTTACGTACCCATGTATATTGTGCTAACAATTATTACATATGTTGTACCAAATAAGTGATTTCACAAGAACATAGAATTAATGCAAGAAATATATGATAATCAATGTATAAATCACTATGTTACATTTAGCAACAACAAGAAGGGAAAAATTATTATTTCAAAGAATGGTTGTGAGTTTTTTGAACGTCAAATGGAATTAAACGAAGAGTCAACGAATTATTTGAATGGAAGATTAAATACTCCATGTATTGGTAATTAACAAATTTCCAAAAAAATTTGCAAAGCCTTGTGATGAAGTAAATGACAAATTAAACCTTGATATCACATAAGTCAAGAGTCAATCTATTAAATGAGTGACAATCAATGACATTAATCAAACAAATTAAATTATTTCCATAAGAATTGAGCATAATTTGATTTGAAAATGATGCATGATTTGACCTAGTTATAATTCACCCTGTGGTCAAATACAAACTATTTATCTACCAATGATTGCTCTAGTGATGCTATTCTGGATCTTCTCCCGAAGAGTTGATTTGACTAACCTAACCTAAACTAAATTCAACTAGAAATCGATTAAAGTGGGGTTTTGTTATAGAAATGATATTTTTGGTATTTTTGATTAATTGAAATGTAAAATGCTTGTTTTTGGGTTTTGATTATAGAAAACAATTAGAAGATCGTTTGAAAACTAGTTTGATGAAATAGGACCTTGATGAAAATATTGCAACCATGCATCCTAGCTTCTTGAAAGATTGGGAGTTTCAAATCCAAAGTTCAAATTGAAAACCACAAGCTGATCTGCACTGAGTCTAACTAGGCTGATTGCCAATTGGTCTGGCAACTTGCTTTCTCAATTGTCAATTAGTCTAGTTATTGAAGTCCAACTTGGTAGTATAAGATTTAGATAAAAATGCTTTGAGCCTCTCTTTGAGTGTACAATTTGACCGATCAAGTATGGATCTAAAGTTAACTTACAAATGTGATTAGCAAATGCAGTTAAATGATCCCAAGTTGTTTAGCCACTCCTGCTTCCAATTTGACAAAACACAATATGAACTGAATGCTTTATGGAAGTGTAGTGTGCTTGGCCTAAAATCATTGGAAGATGTTGAAGGAAGATGAAGAAATGAAGTGGAAACATATTTGGGTCGAAATTTGGGGATGAAATGGTGAAATTAGACCTAGGGCAATGGGGGATGGAAGAGGAAAGAAGATGATTGTGAAATTCAACTTAGGTGTATGAAATGGACAAAACTACTACTTAGGTTAATTTGGGGTTGGATCGAATCAAACTCATTTGGGGTTTATGGCCTAACCCTATTTTCACCATAAAAATCGTGAGTTCGTCATAACTTCTCTTTTATGAAGCCATGGCAAATGTGCTTCAAAATATGGACCCTGAAGTCATCCATAAAAATATCCAAGCAATCATCGAGCAAGTCTAAAAAAGTGCTCATCAAGCATCGTTGAAATGTGCCAGGTGCATTGCAAAGGCCAAATGGCATGTGCCAATAGGCATATGTACCAAAAGTACAAGTGAAAGTGATTTTGTCCTCATCTTCCAGAGCTATGGGAATTTGAAAGTAGCTGGAGTCCCCTCAAGAAAATAGTAGAAACTCCTTCTCGCCAACCGTTCCAACATTTTACCAATGATCGAAAGGGATAAGTGGTCTTTTTGGGTGGCCTCATTCAATTTCCTATAGCCTATGCAGACCCTCCAGCTATTTGCACTGTCATCAGTATAAGCTTATCATTTTCATTCTTTAAAACCATGATCCTAGACTTCTTAGGAACTACTTGGACTGGCAAAACCACTTATTATCCGAAATTGAATTATATGATGCAAGCACTTAGGATTTTTGTAACCTTCTTTTTTACTACATCTAATATGAGGGGATTAAGCCATTTTTGTGGCTACCTAAGAGGTTTATAATCCTCTTGTAATAAAATATGATGAGTGCAAATGGTCTAGTTGATTCCCAGAATGTTAGCTAAAGTCCAACCAAGAGCCTTCTTATAATTTTTCCAAAATGTCTGGTAACTTAGCTTCCTTATGTGCCATCAAATCATTAGAGATTATCATGGGCAACTATTCATCAGAAGCAAGATAAGCATATTTCAAGTTGATAGGAAAAGGCTTCAAATCCAAAGTAGGGGGTTCCAAAATAGAAAGAATAAGACTAGGAAGAGTTGAAGAGATAGAGAAAAACTACCATTTGTAGACCCACTTGGATGGCATGAACTAAGCTCCAAGGACTCTCCAACTTGGGCATTGGTCTTCCCAAGTGTTGAATCAATCTCCAGTTGATCTATAGCAACAATCATTGATTGCACTTGGGTATCAAATATTTTTACCCACTAAATATTGGAAATTAGTGCATGTTTTAGGCCATTACATGGTAAATCAATTATTATTTGTATCTTAGTCCATTGCATTGAGTTAGTTGCCTTTTAGTGTCAAATTAAGTGTTTTAGGTTAAAAATCATGCATTTCTGATTCATGGACTTGGGATATTATAATTTTTCTTGAAATTCCCATTATAGGTATAAGCATTGGAGAATTGACAAAAAAAAGGAAGCCTCTCAAATCAGCTCAGTTCGCCATGGGTCAACGAACCCACTGTGAAGTCCCGATATTCTCATATATATATATATTCAAAAATAACCTCACCATGGCTTCACCATAGTGAACTCTCAAAATTCACATAGAACACGGATTTGGTTGGATCACTTGTGTTGGGTCTGGTCGAACTTGACTCCAAATTCCCCTAAGTAGCAACTTTTGGCCATTTTTGTACCCTAAGCTGAAATTTCTGTATAGTTCATTTCCTCTTCCATCTCTCTTAACCCTAGGTTTGACATTCATCTTTGCTTCATCCAAAGTCACTTCCACTCCAATTTCCTCTGATTTTTCCTTCATCTTATTCATTATTTTGGCCAAATCCACTACAACTTCGTGGAGCTTTCATCTTAAATCATGAATTGTAGATTTGAAGGCATGAGTGGCTAGAGATTTTGGGGATTCCTGGTGGAATCATGGAATCGAAGCTTCAATGCTTGTTAGGGGAGTAATTTAGTGTTTTGTATGTCTAAATTTGTATATGTAAACAAATTCCTTTGTGTATTTGCTTATATATATAGATTTAGAACAAGTTTACTTTGATTTTATATGTTTTTGTAGAATTATCTAAGTCATATATGAAATTTAGTGTTTGTTATTGTTTGTATGAACTTTGGTGTTTGAATGTTGGATATATTATGTCATTTGATGTGGTAGAATTTTTTATCTCATATGGATTGCTAGTAGCTTAATTTTAATTGTTGTGTGCATTTGTTAATTGACTCTAGATCCATACTTGAGTGGTCAAATTATACACTCAAGTAGAGACTCAATGCCAATTGCTTGAGGTTTATGTTTTGAACTTGGATTTTAACTCCCAAATCTTTCAAGAAGCTAGAATGGTTGCCATGCTTTTCACCAAGGGGCTCTATTTCATTAAATGAGTTTCAAGCTATCTTTCTTTTATTTTCACTAAATACAAAACCAAAAACTAAGAATTTAATCTTACAATCAACCAAAAATACTGTTACCATGTCAAACTCCCAGTTTTACTGCTTCTTGTGCATTTAATTTAGCTTAGGTAGTTAAAATCTACTCCTAAGTGAGACAACCCGAGGTTGCACCATGAAGTGTAGTTCTTGGTTTAGAAGTAGTTGCATTTGACCTCAAGACGCTTTAGGACTAGGTCAAACAAATGGCGCCATTGTCGGAAGTCGTTTTTGTAAATATTGGCTGTCACCCAATAGGGGGGTGAAATGGGTGATAGAATAAAACTGAGAAATATTTGCTCTTCAAAATCACATTTAAAGAAACAAGTAAAGCTCTTTAAGATATTTTCACTACTCAAAGAAAACATCATGAAACATGAAATGGTTAATCAAATGTGTAAATTAGTTATGCTGGAAATATGAGAGTAGTTAAGGGAAGAGGAGATGCAAACAGAGATTTATCCTGGTTCGATCTATTCCTTCGACCTGCATCCAGTCCCCAGGCTCCACCTGAGATTTTCAATCTAATACCTTCTTGTTTAAATCAGGCACAAGAGAAGCCTTTACAATCCTACAAGTTTAGCCAAGCATTTGTGAAGCCTTTTTCCCCTCAAGTTTAATCTGGGCACTTGAGAACCACTACTCCCCCTTACACACGTAAGAGTACAATCTATTTCCCACTCAAGATCACCCAATCTTCAGTATCACTCACCACCATAGAATGATTACAATGGAAGCTTACTTCTCTCTAAGAAGTGGATTTTGTTACTCACTGAAGTACATGAAGATGTATGATGAAATAACAATTTCTAGAGCTTCATAATTTAAGCAATGTGTGCTCTAGCTCTTCTTTTCTAAATCTCTCGACTCATCATCATCTCTTCATTTCTGGGCTCACTTATGTTTTTCTCTTTATCTATTTAATATGTGTTGAGCCACGTTCCTCCTTGCTTCATTGTCTTCAGCTCTTTATATAGGGTCTGATAGATTTTTGCCCGTTGAAGACTTGAGAAACTAGCCGTTGTGTGAGAAAGATGAGTTGGAGTCTGATAATGATGATTTAGCCGTTGTAGTAATTGCTCCAGAGATGTTTATCCGTTGTGTTTATCTTATCTCTTCTTGGTTTAAGTCATTGTCTGGTTTAAGTCGTTGTCCAGAGTGTCTCAGCTTAACGGCTCTCTCTCTCTCTCTCTGAGTTCTATGTTTTTGGCTTCTGTGTCCAACATAAACTTCTTGAAATAGGCCAAACAAAACTTTCCAAATATATTATAATGTTAGTGATGCATGAGAAGAGTAATTAATTTTGAATCTAAAGATTAGCAATCGATGGCTAGATAGGCAATCGATTGTTTCCTTTAATCGTCAATCGATGGCACTTCGATTGTTCCAATGTTCCTCCTAAAACACTTAATTGAAACATTAGCTATCGATTGAACATGCAAACAAATAATCGATGGCCATTCTAAGTATCGATGGATCATGAATTATCGATCGTCAACCTATCAACCGATGTCTGAGAAATGCAAGACAATCGATGGCTAGGTTAGTCATCGATAGACAAATCAATCCTTTGTATGCAATCTGAGCTCCATCGATGGTTGCAACATCAATTCTATCGATGGTTGATTCATCCATCGATGGTTCTCTGCATTCTTCCTCTTCTAAAATCTGTTTTAGTATGATGGGAGGAATTTTGAAAAATCATAACTTTCTCATTTCAACTCCAAATTTAGCTTATAATATATCCCCAAAAAACTCTTAAAATCTATTTTTTAATGCAGAAAGAATCATTGAAAAACTCAGTGTTGTACGAAAGATATAGTCAAAATCGTGACTGTCAAACTCATGCGAAACCAAATTTCCTGGGCAAATTTTAAAAAAAATCATATTTCCTTCAATTTAAATGCTTTGATAGTGAAACTTGTGTTCATGAGACAATTTAAAATTATAGTTTCATATGAAACAAATTTCATCCAAATTGGATTTGTATTATGAGAGATATGCTCCAAAAGATGATTGCTATCTACTGCATGACGTGAAAATTCCGGGCAAACTTTAAAAATTCATATCTCTTTGGATATAAATGATTTGAGTGTGACATTTGTGTCCATGGATCTCTTACGAAGTCTAGTTTCATACAAAACAAGTTTTACCTCAATCGATTGCCAATCGATGGACAATCACCTATTGATGGTTCCAATTGATCAACAATCGATTGCCAATCGATTGTTGACCCTCTCCAATTGATTGTTGAGCCCCCTAATCGATTGTTGACATGGCTAATCGATTGGTGAGATGCCCAATCGATTGGTGACCCCGAAAAAACATAAAAATCATGCTATGTGATCATTTATGCATGGAAACTCATGGTTTGATGATATGGACTTCATTTGAGCTTCTTTTTAACTTCCAATTGAGCATAGAAACTTCTAATATCAAACCTAATAACTTGATTCTTGATTTTCTCATTCAATTTCTCTTCTTATTTGATCATATCATCTTCCATAAACAAGCATAATAGTTGCATTCTTTCTTTGACTAATCTATACAACATATTCACATGAAATAATGGTTAGCCAAAGTTGGAGATGAATATTTCATGCAAACTTTTTGGTCATTAGATTTAAGTGTACATTAAAACTAATAACTCTCCATAAATAAACACAATAGTTTCAATCTTTTTTTGACTAAACTATATAAGATAGCAACATAAAATAATAGATAGTCAAAGTAGGAGATATACACTTCATACAAATTTTTTTTTGCTCATTATATTTAAATATATATTTGACATCATCAAAACTAATAATATCCAACATTCTCCCCCTTTTGATGATGAAAAATCCATCATGAAAAATATGTAAGATCATGAAAGCAAAGTAGATGCAATATATTTCTTTGACTAATCTATATAAAATAGCAACATAAAATAATAGATAGTCAAAGTAGGAGATAAACACTTCATACAATTTTTTTTTTTGCTCATTATATTTAAATCTATATTTGACATCATCGAAACTAATCATATCCAACATTCTCCCCCTTTTGATGATGACAAATCCATCATGAAAAATATGTAAGATTATGAAAGCAAAGTAGATGCAATATATTTTTCATGCCTTTCTCTTCCCCTATTTGAAATCAGCAAAAAGTTTAAAGATATTTTGTTCCTAGATTTGAAATAATGAAATTCTTGAAGAATCAATTAGATGTTGAAACAAATGTGAAAGGTCATTCTCTCCACATATGAAAGTTTGCAAAGATATCTAGGGTGTTCAAACAAGGCTTTCATAGTCATGACTATTTGATTATGCAGATTCGTCAAGGATATTCTAAATGTAATATAGAAAGAGAGTTTAGAAATGCTCATTTAGATTCGACAAGATGATTAATTGATCCATGAAGCCTAGTGCCTTCCTCTCTTGCTCTATTGTGTTTGGTAGTCCTTCAGTGATACCACTTGTTATTTGGAAAAATTAAACCAGTAAATGGTTCATTGTGCATCTGCATCATTCCTCAAGGTTGATAATGTGTCCATGTTGAGTATTGAGGAATGCTCTTGCTCATACTAAGTTCTCCTGTCATAAATGTTCTTCTTTCTTGCAAGGAGAGTGGTTAATACATTCAAATATTGATGGAAACCCTTCTGTAAGATAAATTCATATTCAAATTAAGAAACGAATATATATATATAAGAAAAACATCTCATACTCAAAACTAATCAATTGTTTCACATAAATTTAGGCTAAGAAAATTTTTCTTTCAGTAAAGGAGTTGATATTTTAAGATATACACATGTGAATGTGAAGCTCCCCTTTAATCAATGCATTTGATAAATAATGAAGACAAAAATACATCCTTACCCATGATATGAATCAAGCATCAAAGGATGATAAAGTCTAGATGTTACCAAATTTGGAGACATGGAAAGGTTTATGCTAGAGGACTTTTGTTTCTTCCTCCATGTTGTCTCTACTAGAAGGTTCTCCAATTCATTCTCTTAGGATCAAGCCAGTTGACTCTTTCCTCAGTAGCTTCATCATCCCCACAATAATGTCAAACCCTTCATAGGCTTGTCTAACATGATTCTGGACTAAGGTACAAGAGATTCATTCATCATATCCAGGTACCATACGCCATTTTTGAGGAGTATGAAGGATATCAATTGAGGGAATGACAGGGGGTTTCTTTTGGTGATGGTTTAGGGGAGGGATCTTTTGGAGAGGCTTGAGGTGTTGAATAAAAATGGGAACCCTCATGATTATGATGATAGGGGTTGGAGGAATAAATGTAAGAAGTTGTTATAGGTAATGGAGGTTGCCAATTCTTGTGAAATCATCCTCTTGAGTTGGAAAAATGTCTAATGTTTGACATAAGCTATGGAAAATTTGAGCAGATGTTGGAGATAATCCTAAGCTAGAATAGCTTCCAAAGGAATCATGTTGTGGGAAGAATGTGCACTAGTAAAAGAGTGAGAATGCATGAGGGAATCATGAGTAAACTCATTATTAGCATTAATCTTAACCAACATGCATTCCACTGTATGATTCAGCAAACAGAACAGATTCATGATTCAACACATCAAAATTCAAGAGCATCAAAGTAGTCACCAAAATGTAGTAGCAAACACAGCCAAGCTAAGACACCAAAAATTCAAATTTGTAAATTGCAGCTCTTGTTACAATAGAGACTCAATTAGCAATCAACAATGTGGAATATGTGATAGCAATGAAGTTCCAAGATCACAATACCATAATGTTTATGTTAGCAAAAATGGAGTTTCAATTTTCAAATAACATAGAACAAATCACCAAGTATTATCACCAAGACATCAATGATGACAGATTCTCCACAATTCAGTCCAAACTATTTACCACATGAATGCAGAGTAAAAGTGTAAAGTATAACACAATGTCAAAGCCACACTTGCAGCCTCTTTTTTTTTTTTTTAACAAAAATCAGATTTGGCATGCCAAAATTGAAACAATCAGGCCGGAGACTTCAGAGTCAAAGCATGAAACAAATGAGCAGCAATCATGTGAAAGAGGCAGGAATGCACAAGAGGGGGTGAATTGTGCTTTTAAAAATCAAAACTGAGTGAAACAATATTTATACTGGTTCAGCCCAATCTTGGCCTACGTCCAGTTCTCCAACCTTCAGTTGGGTTCTACAATGCTTCAAGATTAACTCAGGCTCTTGAATTCCCTTACAAGTGTCAGCAAGAAATCTCTCTCTCTTCCCTGATCACTCCCCCTTACAACTTGTAAGATTACACCTTACTCTTAAGATCCCACTATCTTAAGAGTAATCCTCACTTGATTGTAAATACAGAATACTTGTTCACTCTATTGAATAGATTGTGTTACACACTGAAGAATATCAATCAATGAACTTTCTAAAGATTGGTGAGTATTGAATGCAGTAGTTACAGATAATCAATATGGCAATCAATGTTATCAACCAACTTCTTTACAATGGCTTTTATACTTTCTTCTGGAAATTTGCCCATTGTGAAGATATAGCCGTTGCATGTCCAGAGAGTAGGTTAATCTGATATGGAGTGTTGGGATTGTATTCAGGAAAGCATTAACTCCATTTTACTTGTTTTACTTCAGTTCATCTCTCTTCATTAATTGCTGGAAGTAGTTGGTGTGTCTAACGGCTTTAATGACAGTTTGTGTGCCAATGTTAACTTCCTGAAATAGGTCTGTGCACTTTCTGTACTTGATGGCTTAAAATAGACTGAACCATTGAATTTTGAATAAGTCCTATCGCCACTTCGATCATAGCCTCTGACCGATCACAGGGGATGGTTTCTGATCGATCACACATCGATTACACATAGATCACAGCCTGCACAACTAAATATCAAGTAAGAAAATTACTCGCCTGATCGATTACAAGGGAACCTTGATCAATTAGGCATATCCAATCGATTGCAAATAGATTATACTCAGATTACATGCTTTCTCTCATCGATCACTCAATATACTCTAATCGATTAATGCTCTCTGATCGATTAGACTTAGATTATCTTTGTTTCCTCTGATCGATTAAGGCTCTCTGATTGATTAGGCTCATTTCTCTGATCGATTACACAGAATCCCTGATCGATCACAGGGGTCTCTGATCAATTGGTCGACTACAATTCTAACTTCTAATCTGAACCTGATCTAATCCTGATCGATTAGGCTTTAAGTTTCTTAACTTGTAATCTAAACCCGATCTATTAGGCACCACTTAGAATTTTCTATCAGATTATTTCTAAGTCATCCCTGATCTTTACCTAGCTTTTCTTCATGCCTAAGTTATGTTTAGCTATCATCAAAACTAATTATTCTAACATCATGTGCATGTCAGATTTTCAGATATATCAAGAAATTTCAGAATTATAGTACCAAAAACATACTTGTCAATATAGAACATCATTCAACTTTTCAACCATAATTCAATTTAGCATATCTAACAGATATTCAATAGCAAATCAAGCGCAGAATGTCAAACAAGCATACACCATGGTACATTAATAGAACAACAGATTAAGCTGCAAATCTGACAGCAAGATAGCAATGCAAAATCTTTTGTGACACATTCAGATTTAAGCATTCAAAGCCATATTCAAATAGCAAATATTCAAATTTAAGCATGTAAATCATATTTGATTAGATTTAAGCATAACTAGCAAAATTCAGTCATAAATCCCTGGAAATTACAGCGAAATTGAAGTTCACAAATTGCAAAACCATATTGCAATGTCATTATGAACAAAGGTCAAAATATCTAATTTGAAATATTGAAATTGAATAATTAATTTGCCAAACAAAATAGGTTCAATTATGGTTGTATAGAAACAAGATACTGATAGCAAAATTTGACACAAGGTGACAGTAATTTCAGACAAACTCTGGTAAGCAAATTTGACATCAAGCTTTGCAAAGTGGTGACAGATTCAGACACCAAAATAAATTTAGCCAGAAACCAAAATCTCAGTTCACAAGAAATCAATTCATATAATCTAAAAACAAGTCAATTGTAGAAGACACAACAGAATATGTGATAACTCAAAGTAGCACAAAAATCATAAATACTCAGAGATCACAGAGGATAAAACAAACCAAAAGTCATAGAAAAGCAAGCTTTGATTATTTGGCCTTGATGACCTTGGCCCTTTCTTCTTCAAAAGGTGTTGGAGATGGACCTTCTGGGCTATCGATTGTTTGACTTCAATCGATTGCTGGTGTGGCCAATTTACTTGAGTATTTTAATTTTTTTTACACTCGATATCCCATCGATTATTGCTTGACATGTTCAATCGATGGGCTATGAAGCTATCGATGGCTAATCTACAATTTTTCAGACACATGACCTACAAAACTATGTGAGGCAACTTGGTACCCATCTTCTTTTGAGTCCTCACAATATTAGTCACAACAGCTCCTACTCACTTAAGTAAACAACCAGCATAATTTTTTTTTATCAAAGTCTATACTTGAACCAAAGAATTTAATTTATCAAAATCATTAGATTCAAATTACTATTCATAAAAGATGATTTGATGATTTTACATTATCAATGACATTTTAAAAGAAAATAGACTTATATAGAAAAATGTCATTGATATGAATCTTATGCAAGTAGATCACATCAAGAGCAGATAGCACATCTACCCACAACAATATTCATCAACAATAAAGAGTGAGGGATATAAATGCTCATTCAAAAATTGTCAGGAGTTCTTCAATCTGTGTTGGTGAAATATATTCCCAACATCACCTTTATTATATCACCTTGAGCTTTGCTTTTGATAATGAGTAATGGCCTTGGTTATTTCATCCTTTTATGTCCATCTTGAAGTGACTTGATTGCCGTGCGCTAGGGTCGTTGCTTGTTTGCAAGGTACGGAGTTGCTCGAGCGTCAGCTCGAGGGCTTGAGACGCGTTTGCGTAGCTTATCTTGATAACTTTATGTTCCTTCAAGTGGCCATTTTTACTCTTTCAATGAAATTCTTCAAGCTTTCTCATAATTTGGGATATCATACTCATAACACAAGCTTGTTTTGAAATCATTAGTATGATTCATTTCCAGTAAGAATAAAGAAACTCAAGATAAGATTTGAAACAAATTGTTTATGCTTTAAAACTTCAAACAGAAATGTATCTCATACAGCTTAAGGATCATCTGATAAACAATTTCCTTAGCATAAGCTTAGATATCATGAAGCAAAAATGAAATGCAGTTTTAAAATATAGAATCATTATTAAAACATGTTAACAATCAAAACTCATGATAAAAATGATGGAAGTCAATAGTTTAAAAAAATATGTCAGAGAGCTTCACTCTTAGAAAGTAGATGAGACAGCCAGAGTCATATGAATAGCACAATGACACATAAGGCTTTGTGCTATAGACAATATAGGCATATTGACTTTGATATAATGTAGAAATTTTCTTGACTCTTAGAGTTGTGTTATAAAGCTATTCAAGGTCAGGACATGAACACAAAACACTAGCTACTCTGAAATAGAAATGACAGTGACTGTTAATGTATTTGAGTAACATAATGAGAGTATGGATTTTTGAATAATGTAGCACATACTCATTAGTCCAAATAACTAATCAAGAATTTATGTATTTGTCATAAGGCTTTATTAAAAGATGCATAACTTGTTAGACATAAGGTCTAACTCATTATAGAATAAATCTGATAAGTTCTGGCACTAGATAACACCTGAATCTTGGTGGAAATCTTATAAAAACTTTCAATTTTTTGTCTATAACAAATGTTGACTTCCAATTTTCAAAAAGCTTTTTAAATGCAGTTGAATTATGCAAATTTTTTTTAAAAAATATGTTGATGCAATTTTTTTATAAACAACAATTAGTTGAAATTAAACAAAATTTGGATTACGTTTCAGAAACATTAATTCAAACAAATCATGTTAGATTTCAGCTGTTCCATCCATGTAGCAATCTAACAGTAATTTTATGACAATGAAAGTGTAATTGCTAATGGAATCAGGAACCAACATTCATTACCCAAATGTATAATTATATTTATTCAAGTACAAGGTAAGAATGATATCACCATAACTAACTTGGCCATGCAATAACTTGCTTGATTTTGGTAGAATAATGTCAATTCTCTTCTTTTGCATATTCAACACCAAAATCCAAGCACAAATTTTAGCTCTTCAAGATTTGAATAAATTTTCATGTAGATCATAGTCTTGAAGCTTTCTATCCTCCTTTCCTACAAAGCTGAGTAATTCTTTTCCTTCCTTCAGTATTCAATTTCACTTGGATCCACCCATGGTTAGTTTGTAAGAATTAACTACATAATTCACATGCCTTATAAGATATAATCAATTAATGTAGTTGAGCATAGTGAATTAATCATAATTTAATGCATAGAAATATATTGTTTTTTCAAATCGTTATGCATGCATAAAGAGCCAGATTATGAATATTATAATTGACTTCAACACAGAATTCAATGCTCATTCATAAGGTTGTAAAGTGTAAAATCTCAGTGAATATTACTTATAATAGTGTAGGAGATTTTGCCATCGTATACCTCTACCTTAGGTACTTGTATGATTGCTTTTGCTCACCCAAAAAGTAGGTTCTGATATACTTAGCATTAGGTTGCAGTACTGCCTCATGTGACATAGAAGCCAAGAGGCTTCTTCTTGATACCTGAGATATCCTACTTCTCTTGTTCTTCTCAAGGTAATTATATGGTACTCTATGATAGTTCATTCTTGAGGTAAAACATGCTCTTGTAGCTGTGCACTGCTTCTTAAGATTTGACAAAGGGGTTGTAGCAGTGGATTCATCCAGAGTTCTCTTTCTATATGTAGATTCTATGAATCTCTTTCTTAATGTATGTGAAGCTCTTGGATTCTTCTCTGTTGTCTTTGTCCCATGGTATCCATTTCTTCTAGAATCAATATGCACACATAAAGCACTAGATGGACATCTTGGTACCCATTTATACTTGGGTCCTTCATTGTTAGCCTTGGACTTTACGTGTCCTTTTGGAACCCAAATAAATTTATTCCTCACATTGGAATTTCTTCTAATATTACATGTGTGAGAAATATGACCAAATCTTCCACAATAATGGCAAATAATAGAATGATGTGTAATATGAGATTCGGTACAACTATTGTGATGGTCAGGAGAGTTCAAACTCAAGTTGTTTTCATTTGAGTGATCTATCTTCCCGGAACATGTTCCAACATATTTTAAAACGTTTTTCCGTTTTGAAATATGACCAATGATAGATTGAAAATCAAATTTATGTAGACCAAAATTGTTTTCCTTAAAAATACAAGAATTGAAATTGTATACCGTAAATGTATCTTGATCTCCATAGGATGATTTATCTGACTCATTCATGTTGAGCTCTTCTTGGGAGTTATCTTCCTCTTGTCCTTTTGTGTTGACATGATAATGGAAGTGTTATGTGATCTCTCCCTCTTCAAACTCAAATTCAAGTGGTTCATCATGTGTAGATATGGAATTTTGAATTTCAGATAAATTGCCAACACTTTCAACGAGTGGTTAGAAGCATGTATGGAGTTAAGAGTATCCCAAATATCTTTAACACTAGAGCAAAGTCTGATTTTCTGAAAATCATTTTCAGTTAAACCACTGTAAAGAATTTTCATTACTCTAATGTTCAAAGAAAACATTTTCTTTTCTTTCTCAGTCCAATCCTTTCTTGGTTTGAAATCAAAATCGTTTATAAAAACATTCCACATTTGATAATCAAATGATTTTATAAAATTTTTCATTCTAGCTTTCTAAAACCAAAAATCGATGTTTTTGAGAAGAGTTGGAATAGTGTAATCAAAACTATTCGAAAACATGTTACACCCAAAATTAGCCATGATCTTTTCACTTGAGATCGTTGGATCTTTTAAACAAGTGACCTGCTCTGATACCAATTGTAAGTACTGGTTGTCACCCAAGAGTGGGTGAATTGGGTGATAGAATAAAACTGAGAAATCTTTACTTTTCAAAATCACAGTTAAAGTAATAAGTAAAGTTCTTTAAGATATTTTTCACTACTCAGAAAACATCATGAAACATGAAATGGTTAATCAAATGTGTAAATAAGTTATGCTGGAAATATGAGAGTTAAGGGAAGAGGAGATGCAAAAAAAGATTTATCCTGGTTCAGTCTATTCTTTAGACCTACATCCAGTCCCTAGGCTCTAATTGATATTTTCAATCTACTACCTTCTTGTTTAAATCAGGAACAAGAGAAGCCTTTACAATCCCACAAGTTTAGCCAAGCACTTGTGAAGCCTTTTCCCTCTCAAGTTTAATCTAGGCACTTGAGAACCACTACTCCCCCTTACACACGTAAGAGTACAATCTATTTCCCACTCAAGATCACCCAATCTTCAGTATCACTCACCACCATAGAATGATTACAATGGAAGCTTACTTCTCTCTAAGAAGTGGATTTTGTTACTCACTGAAGTACAGGAAGATGTATGATGAAATAACAATTTCTAGAGCTTCATAATTTAAGCAATGTGTGCTTTAGATCTTCTTTTCTAAATCTCTCAACTCATCATCATCTCTTCATTTCTGGGCTCACTTATGTTTTTCTCTCTATCTATTTAATTTGTGTTGAGCCATGTTCCTCCTTGCTTTATTGTCTTCAGCTCTTTATATAGTGTTTGATAGAGTTTTGCCCGTTGAAGACTTGAGAAACTAGCCGTTGTGTGAGAAAGATGAATTGGAGTCTGATAATTATGATTTAGCCGTTGTAGTAATTGCTCCAGTGATGTTTATCCATTGTGTTTAGCTTATCTCTTCTTGGTTTAAGTCATTGTTTGGTTTAAGTCATTTTCCAGAGTGTCTCAGCTTAATAGCTCTCTCTCTCTCTGAGTTTTTGTGTTTTTGGCTTCTGTGTCCAACGTAAACTTCCTGAAATAGGCCAAACAGAAAATTGCCAAATATATTATAATGTTAGTGAAGCATGAGAAGAGTAATTAATTTTGAATCTAAAGATTAGCAATCGATGGCTAGATAGGCAATCGATTGTTTCCTTCAATCGTCAATCGATGGCACTTCGATTGTTCCAATGTTCCTCCTAAAACACTTAATTGAAACATTAGCTATCGATTGAACATGCAAACAAATAATCGATGGCCATTCTAAGTATCAATGGATCATGAATTATCGATCGTCAACCTATCAACCGATGTCTGAGAAATGCAAGACAATCGATGGCTAGGTTAGTCATCGATAGACAAATCAATCATTTGTATGAAATCTGAGCTCCATCGATGGTTGCAACATCAATTCTATCGATGGTTGATTCATCCATCGATGGTTCTCTGCATTCTTCCTCTTCTAAAATCTGTTTTAGCATGATGGGAGGAATTTTGAAAAATCATAACTTTCTCATTTCAACTCCAAATTTAGCTTATAATATATCCCCAAAAAACTCTTAAAATCTATTTTTTAATGCAGAAAGAATCATTGAAAAACTCAGTGTTGTACGAAAGATATAGTCAAAATCGTGACTGTCAAACTCATGCGAAACCAAATTTCCTGGGCAAATTTTAAAAAAAATCATATTTCCTTCAATTTAAATGCTTTGATAGTGAAACTTGTGTTCATGAGACAGTTTAAAATTATAGTTTCATATGAAACAAATTTCATCGAAATTGGATTTGTATTATGAGAGATATGCTCCAAACGATGATTGCCTATCTACTGCATGACGTGAAAATTCCGGGCAAACTTTAAAAATTCATATCTCTTTGGATATAAATGATTTGAGTGTGACATTTGTGTCCATGGATCTCTTGCAATGTCTAGTTTCATACAAAACAAGTTTTTACCTCAGATTAATTTGTATTCTATGAGATATGATAAAAATACTAAACCTAAGTCAGACTGGAGTTTCCAATGGCTGGACAATCACCCATTGATGTTTTCAACTGATCAACAATCGATTGCCAATCAATTTTTGACCCTCTCCAATCGATTGTTTAGCTCCCAATCGATTGTTGACATGGCCAATCGATTGGTGACCCCAAAAAACACAAAAACCATGCTATGTGATCATATATGCATGGGAACTCATGGTTTGATGATATGGACTTCATTTGAGCTTCTTTTAACTTGCAATTGAGCTTAGAAACTTCTCATATCAAACCTAATAACTTGATTTTTTATTTTCTCATTCAATCTCTCTTCTTATTTGATCATATCATCTTCCATAAACAAGCATAATAGTTGCATTCTTTCTTTGACTAATCTATACAAGATATTCACATGAAATAATGGTTAGCCAAAGTTGGAGATGAATATTCCATGCAAACATTTTGCTCATTAGATTTAAGTCTACATCAAAACTAATAACTCTCCATAAATAAACACAATAGCTTCAATCTTTATTTGACTAATCTATATAAGATAGCAACTTAAAATAATAGATAGTCAAAGTAGGAGATAAACACTTCATATTCATACAAATTTTTTTTGCTCATTATATTTAAATCTATATTTGACATCATCAAAACTAACCATATCCAACAATTTTTTACTCCCTAAGTAAACTAAGTGTCAATTACTTATTGGCAATGGGGGTTTAGGCATTTTAGGTTAGTTTTAGCTCATATAGTTGTATTTGTAGTTTTTAGGAAGTTGTAGGTTGCACTTGCATTTGACTCCTTGAGAAAATCAAAAAATATTGTGTTCTTGTGATTGATGTGATTTGCCTCTTTGATTTTTGGTTTATTATATTACTGGTTTCTTGCGCCATTTGTTATTACTTTATATGAATTATTGCTGCTAAGTAGTTGTTTGCTTGACTTGTTCTGCTTGTGTGTATACATCACTTGATCAATATTAGCATTTCACTCAATTTTCCAAGTCAGACCACTCAACTAAGTCATGTTCAGCTATTTGGACTTGTTAAGGCCATTTTGATTTTTGGACTCAAATTCTCAAACTTGTACTTAAATCCCATATTGCAAATAGTTTTGTGCAGGTCAATTAATGTTCTAGGCCAAGTTAAGGACACATAAGAGTCAAATCCTTGTTGAATGCAGGTTAACTTGTATCAAGCTTTATCTCCCAAATATATATTTTTGTCAACCCACAATGGCATAATCGTTTCACAATTTTTTATTCCCTTCCTCTTGTGGTCAAATTACAAAAGCTTCATGTGTTTAGTGGGACAACAATTTGAATAAGGATATAAAGTTTGTTCCAAGTCTACACCTATTCAACAAGAATTTGACTCATAGGTGATGTTTTTTCTTAGATGGAAAATTCATTTGTCTCTCCACTAAGTTGATGCATAAATGCTACAAAATAATACTTCTAGGACATTTGAGATCCAAAATAAATTAAGCTTCTAAGTTCTAGGTACTCCTTTGAGAAAACTTCTAGGAATTTTAGAACCTTGACATGAGACATATTATCACCCATTCAACAAGGGCTTGACTCCGAAGTGGCGTTCAATTTGGTGTGGCAAACCTCTATTTGCCTCTCCATTAACATGGGGCATAAATTCTACAAAATAATACTTATAGGGCATTTGAGATAAAAAAAACCTTGTGGGTGTTGGGTGCTCCTTTGATAAAACTTATAGGGCGTTTAAGACCCTTAACCTTTTTAGAATTGCTACAAGCTTATGCTTAATTTTGTATTGAGCAAGTTGAGTGAAATAATTCATGTGGTGAGTTGAGTGAAACACTATGAATCCTTGAGAGTGCTCACATGTTGCCATTTACTTTCAATTATATTGTAAATTTTACCTTTACATTTCTTGAATTATTCTCATTTCAACTTGAGGATATTGATTAGCTTAGGCTATAGAGATTGTGATTCTATTCTTTATCCAGGAATACAAAGGTCTAAGTGTGAGCGAATGATTGCATTCAGAAATAAGATGTTTTTAACCACTAAATCTTGGGAACTATTGCATGTTTTATGCCTTTACATGGTTAATTAGGCATTATTTGTGATTAGGAGCCACTGCATGGAGTTATGTGCATTTTGATGTTGATTTGGTCATTTTAATTGAGAATGCACTTTTGGATTATAAATTTGGGATATTACAAATATGCTTGAATTGTCATTGTTGGTGCCAAAATTGGAAGAGTTGGCAAAGAAAACAAACAACCTCAAATTCTATACTACTCATCGTGGTCCCACTGGTGCAAGAGCCACGACGAACTCCTGATACACAAGCACGAATTTAATGTTAGAATAATAAGTTTTGATGATAACTAAACATAACTTAGGCATAAGGATAGGCTGAGTAAAGATCGGAAATAACATAGAGATAATCTGATAAGAAATTCCAATTATTGCCTAATCGATCAAGGATAGATTACAAGATAAGAACTTAAAGCCTAATTGATTACAAATAGATAAGGTTCAGATTAGAAGCTAAGTTTGTAGCCGCCTAATCGATTAGAGGACCCTGTAATCGATCAAGGATTCAGAGTAATCGATTAAGAGGAATTGGTCTAATCGATCAGATAGTTGTAATCGATTAAGAGGAATTAGCCCAATCGATTAGAGAGCATTAATCGATTAAGACATATCCAAGTATAATCGATTAGAGAACAATAATCGATTAGGGCATATTGAGTGATCGATCAAAGAAAACATGTAATCTGAGTATAATCTGTTTACAATCGATTAGACATGACTAATCGATCAGGCTCCGCTGTAATCGATTAGGCATGTATCCTTCTAACTTGAATATTCAGTGATGCAGGGTGTAATCTATGCATAATCGATCAGAAACCATTCCATGTAATCGATCAGAGGTTATAATCAAAATGGCGATAGGATTTATTCAAAACCAATGGCTAAGTCTATTTTAAGCTTTCAAAGTACAGATATGCACATGCCTACTTAAGGAAGTTTACGTTAGCATGCAATCTTTCTCAATAGAGCTGTTAGACTCACCAACCACTTCCAGCGATAAATGAAGAGAGATGTATGAATGGCAAAACGCACAAGAGGGGGGGTGAATTGTGCGTTTCAAAAATTAAACTGTAAACACAAAGACAATCCTTTATACTGGTTCGGCCAAACACTGCCTACGTCTAGTTCTCCAACTCCTTGTTGGGTTCCACTATACCACAGGTTTTACAATACGGGTTCACCTGCTAACCTTTACAAAACAGAGCTTTAGACTTCCTCCAAATGCTCCCCCTTACAAGTTGTAAGAATACAACCCTGTTCTAAAGTCTTAAACTTTAGAACAACCTCAAACAGTAGAGGATTTCAATAAATGAGTTCACGTAGATAGGAAATTGTATCTCAATCACGTTCAATTCAAAGCATACACAATATAGTTCACAAACATGGATAGCAACCACATATCCCAAGTCTTAAATCCAAATACAAGACCAATACAAAAGAGTAGAAGCCAAATACAAAGGAAATAAGAAATTGTAAACTAGAAACTCCCCTATGTTGGTCCATGAAGCTAGAGCCACCTTCACACCACCAAAGCACCAAGAACTTAGCCTCTCATATCTTCAAATTCGAGCCAAGGATGGCCCATGACCACAGCCTCTATGGATGAGGAAGGTAGAAGAAGAAAAATGGTGGAAATGGAAGGTGAAGCAAGGAAGAACAAGAAAACCAGCAAGAATGGAGGTGAGAATGAGTGAAAATGTGAGGAATTAGGTGAGGAATGAAGAAAAACAAGAGGAACCCTAGGAGAGGGCTGATTTTCGGGCAGAGAAGGCTTAGATCCTCAAGGTGGGGGTGTTTTGATATATTTATATTGCCCTAGAAACACTGAAAACGCGTCAGAATTTTGCAGTTCTCGTCTTTTCGCCGTAGGCTCACCGCGGTGAGCTAACATCAACTCTGAAATTCTTGGGGAGTTCGCCGCGGAGAACTCACATTGGTTCTGCCTTACTGGCCTTTCTCGCCGTGATCTCGCCGCGGCGAGGGACAGATGATTCTGTTTCTCTCTTCACTTTCTTCTTCTACCCCGTCCAGAATTCTTCGCTGCAACTTGTCTCCTTAATTTGGGCATGTTTCTTCTATGACCTACAAATAAAATCAAGCCAAAGGTTGCATCAAATGTTCTTGAAAATGGGTTAAACAATAACTTATGCTAATTATTCCCAAATTGCCCTTGACTAGAACAAATTCCAACAAAGTGTGCAAAAGTCAGAAATTACTCTAATTAGGTGCAATTACCCCAAGAACATGCAATGATCCAATGATTTTATCAATGAAAAGTGTATAAAAATATGGTGCAATCATTTCCCCCACACTTAGACCTTTGTACTCCTGGACAAAGGGTACAATGCAAAGAAGAATGGTTTTAACCAATCAATAATCTCAAGCTAGTATGAATCATGATCAAGGATATGCAAAGGGAGAATTTGCAAAGCAGTTGGATAAAGCACTGGTGAAGAGGACTCTCAAGATAATAGGGTTTCCCTCTACTCACCTCATGTGGGATCTTTTCACACTTAACTTGCTCAAACAACAATTTGCCATAAGCTTGTAACTACCCTAACATCTCCACACATGCATACAATCACATATGAATCAAAAGGACTTGTATGGTTGAAATGATGGAAAAGGCAAGATGGATTGCATGTTATGGAAAAGGAAAGGTTGCAATGCAATTCAAAGTCACAATTTAAGAACATAGCACATGAGAGCATAATTTCAATAATAATGATGCCACACCAAGAAATGCCTTATTCTTCAAACCTTCTTTTTCTTTTTTTTTCTTTTCATTTTTCTTTCTTTATTTTTATGCACACTTTTCTATTTTCTTTTTTTTTCTTTCAGCACATACATGGCATTAACAACAAACAAAAGTGGCTCAGATGCAATGCTTCATCACAAAATTCACATTAATGCATTACAACTAAGGAATAGCTCAAAATGGGTGAACAATGGAAAGTGAAATGTTGTGGGTTTGTGTTTGGGAAGATGGGGTGTTGAATTGAATGCCTAAATCATCTTCATGCATGAATGCAATTATAGCTTTGACAAAGAGTAAAGACAATTTCTAGAAATTGAACGATCAAGCAAGCATACACTCTTGAAATGAAAATAGGCCCAAGAATCTCACAACAAGGTTAACCTCAATTGCCAATTGAACATCCAATTACGAGGCCAATTAACACGATGCATATGCTCGAAAATACTCATCACTAGCTCTTGAAGATTGAAAGGCTAAAACGCATAATTCTTTGAATCTTTCCCATTGCTTATGAAGCTCATTAATCAAAGGGTAGGGTCTGGTCTTGCTTCATGGTTTTCAAAAATAGTTTCCACACTAGGTTTTCACAAACAAGTTTTAAAATTGGGTAGAAAAATGCAATTAGGTCCTCCATTGCAATGAATGCGACCCTCCATCACAGTGAATGACTAAGGAGCACAATCTACCTTGGTTTTGAAATTTGACAAAGAATTTTAAAATTTATCTCTAATGTGGCATAAACATGATAAAACCAATAGATCAAGCAACAAGACTACCTAGTCCCCTCCCCCACACTTGAAATTGACATTGTCCTCAATGGCATAGGGTATTTTATTGAATGAAAAAGTCCTAATTTTCTACTTTCTACTAGGATGCTCCCTCCCCCACACTTGTTCAATGCAATGACAATAAAATATCAATCAGCCAGTCCAGAATGCATAGAAATAAACAAGATAAGGAGAAGAAGAAACCTGGCCTCAAGGAGGCTTGGCAACCGGTTCATGGTAGAGTTTGAGGAGATGCTCATTTGAAACGAATTCCTTCCCGGTCTCCTCTTCAATGAGCTCCACCATCCCATACTTGTTGACCTTTGTTACTTTGTACGGCCCGAACCAATGTGATGTGAGCTTCCCGTGACCATGGCGGAAGCGGGCTTGGTACATAAGGACTTGGTCACCAACTTTGAAGCTGCGGTTAAAGATCTTGCCATCATGGATCAACTTGGTCTTTTCCTTGTAAAGCCTTGAGCTCTCATATGCCTGAAGGCGCAGTTCATCAAGCTCTTGCAATTGAAGGCATCTTTCATTTCCGGCGGCATCCAACTCCATATTGCATAGTTTCACGGCCCAATAGGACTTGTGCTCCAATTCAACCAGCAAATGACAAGCTTTACCAAAAACTAACCGGTATGGAGACATGCCTAAGGGTGTCTTGAATGCAGTCTGATATGCCCACAATGCATCCTCAAGCCGATCACTCCAATCTTTTCTTGATGGCTTTACAATTTTCTTAAGAATGTGTTTTATATCCCTGTTAGATACCTCCGCTTGGCCATTTGTTTGGGGATGGTATGGGCTAGACACTCTGTGGGACACCCCATACTTAGCAAGCAAGTTATCAAGAAGCTTGTTGCAAAAATGGGTTCCTCGATCACTTATGAGACCTCTTGGTACTCCAAATCTACTAAAGATGTTTGACTTGAGAAACTTGGAGACCGTGGGTGCATCGTCTTTTCGGGTCGGGATAGCTTCTACCCACCTAGAGACATAGTCTACTGCAAGTAGGATATAAGTGAAGCCAGAAGAAGGTGGGAAAGGTCCCATAAAGTCTATTCCCCAAATATCAAAAATCTCACAAACTAGAATGGGTCGTTGGGGCATCTCATGTCTTTTTGTCACACTCCCCCCAAATTTTTGGCACTTACCACACGATTTACAAAAGGCATAGGCATCTTTGAAAAGTGTAGGCCAATAAAAACCAGCATCTAAGACCCTCCTAGCAGTTTTCCTAGAACTATAGTGACCAGCACAAACTATCGAGTGGCAAGCAGAAAGGATGTCTAGGGACTCGGATTCCGGTATGCATCTCCGGATTACTTGATCATTGCATAGCCTCCATAGGTGTGGTTCATCCCAAACATAGTGTTGGGCCTCTCTCTTTAATTTTTGCACCTGAAAGGGAGACATGTCATCCGGGGTGAGGGCACAAACAAGATAATTAACTAAACAAGCATACCAAGGCACCTCAATATCAATTGCACACAAAGAGGAATCCGGAAAATTATCACAAGTTAAGTCAGAACGATCTACTCCCCTAGTATTTTCTGGGAGTCTACTCAAGTGGTCGGCTACCAAATTGGCATTGCCGGCGCGATCCTTGATTTGCAAATCAAACTCTTGCAGCAAAAGTGTCCACCGAAGAAGTCTTGGCTTGGAGTGTGGCTTTGTGAATAAAAACTTTATAGCTGCATGGTCAGTATAAATGACAACCACATAATGGAGCAAGTATTGTCTAAATTTGTCTAATGCAAAGACTATGGCAAAAAGTTCTTTTTTAGTGGTGGTATAATTCCTTTGTGCACAGTCCAAAGTCTTAGATGCATAAGCTATGACATGTGGTGTCTTGTTGCTCCTTTGACCTAGCATGGCACCAACCGCATAGTTGGAAGCATCACATGCTAGTTCAAAGGGCAATGACCAATCGGGAGCAAGAAGAATAGGAGGCTCCAAAAGAGTTTTCTTCAATGTTTCAAAAGCCATTTTGCATTCATTATCAAAAACAAATTCGACATCTTTTTGCAGCAAATGAGAAAGAGGCAATGCAATTTGGGAAAAACCCTTGATGAAGCGTCGGTAAAAGCCTACATGTCCTAAGAAAGAGCGGAGCTCTTTGATACAAGTGGGATAAGGCAAGGACGCAATCACCTCGGTTTTGGCTTTATCGACCTCAATGCCTTGGCTAGAGACTAGGTGGCCTAGAACTATGCCATGTGTGACCATAAAATGACATTTTTCATAATTAAGCACTAAATCCTTCTCGACACACCTAGCTAGAACTCTCTCCAAACTATGCAAGCAAGCATCAAAAGAATCACCAAAAACAGTGAAGTCATCCATGAAAACTTCCAAGTAATCATCAAGCATATCAGAAAAGATGCTCATCATGCAACGTTGGAAGGTGCCTGGCGCATTGCATAAACCAAAGGGCATGCGCCTATAGGCAAAAGTACCGAATGGACAAGTGAAAGTGGTCTTTTCCTGGTCCTCGGGTGCTATAGGAATTTGAAAGTACCCCGAATAACCATCTAGAAAACAGTAATGGCTTCTTCCCGTAAGCCGTTCCAACATTTGATCAATAAATGGAAGCGGGAAGTGGTCTTTTCGGGTAGCATCATTCAACTTCCTATAGTCAATACATACACGCCAACTATTTTGCACCCTTGTTGGAATAAGTTCATTGTTTTCATTTTTCAAAATAGTGATTCCGGACTTCTTAGGCACCACTTGGACCGGGGAAACCCACTCACTATCCGAGATCGGATATATGATGCCGGCACTTAGGAGTTTTGTGACCTTCTTTTTTACCACATCCAAAATGAGGGGGTTAAGCCGCCTTTGAGGTTGCCTAAGAGGCCTAGAATCCTCTTTAAGTAAAATCCGATGGGTGCAAATAGCGGGGTTCATACCCGGAATATCAGCCAATGTCCAACCCAAAGCCTTGCTATACTTTTTCAAAACATCAAGCAATTTGACCTCCTCAATTGCACTCAAGGTATTGAAATAATAACCGGCAATTTGTCATTGGGGGCAAGAAAAGCATATTTTAAATTGCTTGGCAAAGGCTTTAATTCCAAAATGGGTGGTTCCAAAACAGAGGGAACAAGAGTAGGAAGAGTTAAAGTGTAAGAAGAACTCCCCTTTGTAGACTCAATTTGAAAAGGTGGACTAGGCTCAAAAGACCTCATCACTTGTTCATTGGTCTTCCCAAGAGCCGAATCAACACTTGGTTGATCTATCGCAGTGACTTGCCTTGGGGAAATGTCATCCACAACACCTACATCACAACTTGTAACAAGATCATTCAAATATCTAAGTGTGTGGGAAGAAATCCTAGGTCTAGGTTTAGAATCAATGGAAGAGGGTTCGGAAGGTGGCCCTTTTACCACATGGTGATCCGGTCCAAAGAAGGTCAAATGTGAAGTGGCTTTGGTTGGGGTGAGGGCTATACCCTTTGAGCTCAAATCGGCCAACTCTTGGCTTCCAACTTCAAATTCACATTCTTCAACCAACTTATGACCTAAAACATTGAGAAAACTACCATCTTCCAAAGAAATATCATCACTCATCAGAGAAATGTTAGTGGAGCTCATATCCAAATTAGCATTATCATTATCAATCAAATAAAAATCCAAAGGGACAGAAAGTAGACAATCAACTACATGTGAGTCAAGGTCATACACGTCATCACCTAAGGAAGAAAAAGAATGAACAGAAGGCAGGGTAGAAAAATAAGAGTCATAAGCTTCAAGATCAGATGTGTAATCATATGAATGCAAGCTTAATTCATGCTCCTCAATGGCATCTTCCACAGCAATATCAATCACATTCAAATCTAGAAGAGAATAATCCTCATGAGGATGTCGCATTTCTTCATACATGTTAAAGCTAATCTTATGTTCTCCCACCTCCATTGTTATCAAACCATTTTTCATATCAATTACCGATCTGGCGGTCCGCATGAAAGGCCTACCAAGAATGATAGTCGATTCACATGGCTCGCTAGCGGTGTCAAGAACATAGAAATCTGCGGGAAAAACTAAGTCTTTAACCTTAACAAGTATGTCCTCAAGAATACCTTGTGGATATCGGAGTGTGCGATCGGCCAATTGCAAAATGAAACTTGTCTTTTTCAAACCGGTGATGCCTAAAGAAGTGAAAATCGCACTAGGCATCACATTAATGACCGCTCCTAAATCCAACAATGCATTTGTCACCGTCAAGTTCCCTATGGTGCAAGGGATCATGAATGATCCAGGGTCTTTGCACTTGACCGGCAACTGAGGCTTAAACAAAGCCGACACACTAGGATTCAATTGAATTCTCTCATTTGGCCTAAACTTCCTTTTATTGGTGCACAACTCGTTCAAGAATTTACAATAACTAGGCATAGATTTCACAAGTTGAAAGAAAGGCACATTCACATGCAATTTGCTAAAAAGTTCAAGCATTTCATTTTCAACAACTTCATCATGTTTCTTTTTGCTTTTAAAGTAAGCTTGAGGAAAAGGGAGTTGAGAGATAGTTACCTCCTTAGCAGGAGGTTTGGCCAAGGTATCTTGTGTGCTACACTCTCCTGTCTCATGATACTCAATTGCTTGTTGTGCTTCTTCTCCTCTTGAGGTTGTGCCTTAGGCTCCTCCATCATTTTCTCCTTTCTAGTCAATGCCCTCCTTTCTTGAAGTTCCTTTTCCTTAGCACTCTCAGATTGTGCAAACTTCATTGGGCTCAATGGTGGGCTCCAAGTAGGGCTTTCCACTTCAATCTCCTCATCCACTGGCTCGTCATCATCCTCCTCTTCACTACTTGAAAAGTGAACCCTCTTCTTGATTGGCATGGGATTTAGTGATTTCCCACTTCTCAAAGTAACAGCATTCAAAGACTTGGGGTTGATGACCGTATTGGATGGAGTTGGGCCACTTGCCTTGGCTTGAAGCTCATTGAAAGAGTTTGAAAGCTTCATGACATAATACTCCAAGTTAGCACTCTTGGTCTCCCATTGGCTCATACGGTTATCTACCTTCTCAAACCTTGACTCCATACATTGCTTCGTTTCACTCGCCCTAGAGTCAATGAGACCTTCCACATGACGAAATCCCATAGTGATGGACTTGTTCAACTCTTCAAAGTCATTAGTGGGTCTGTCCCTTCTTACGGGAGCTAGTGCTTGGGAGGACTCCCCTTGGAATTGCCTTGGGGGATTGCCATCTTGGCGCCAACTAAATTTAGGATTTTGTCTCCACCCCTCATTGTATGTATTGGAATAGGGATCCCATCTCGGATTGTTGCCTTGCCTTGGTTGGAACATTGCATTACATTCTTCTGGTTTATAAGGGCAATCGCTTGAGAGGTGCATAGGTGATGCACAATAATCACAAGATGGACCCACCAACTCATTACCAATTGGACCTGGTGGGGAAGATGGACCTGAGATCTTGTCTAATCTAGAGTGGATTGCTTTGAATTCAGCCTCAAACCTATCCAATTGAGGAATGTGAAGGGAAGTAGAATCAACCCTTTGAAGGCTACGAGTCGATCTTCTTGAACCATGTTTTTCTTTGGCCAAAGCGAGCTTACGAACTAGAGGCCATGCCTCTTCAGGTGTGTAGTCAATGAATGAGCCTCCAGCGGCTGCATCCAGCTTGTCTTGGTCTCTTTCCCTCAACCCATCATAGAAGGTATGGGCTAATTGTTCATCGGGAATTTGGTGATGAGGGCATTTCTTCAAAAGGTCCTGGAATGTCGACTAATAATCAAAAAGAGATTCATCGGGCTCTTGAGTGATGGAATTGATCTCTTTCCTTCTTGCAGATGTTCTAGTGGCTGGGTAGAACTTTTCTAGAAAGGCTTGCTTCAAGTTACCCCAAGAGGCGAGGGCATTTGGATTGAAAGTAGGCAAACTCATGTACCATTGCTTAGCCTTGCCTTCTAGAGTAAGGTGGAACACTCTCCACATGACATCTTCCACTTGTGCTCTCACTGGTTTCATGGTGTTGCAATGGATGAAGATCTCATCCAAGTGATCATGTGGCTCATCTTCCTGCAAACCATAAAACTTAGGTAAGGATTGTATCAATAAGCCTTTAATTTCATAATCAGTGTTCATAGTGGGGAATGCATTCATGAATGGGTTGTGGTTAATGTTGGTTGTGGTGGCTTCCCTAATGGTTCTTCTTCTATGTTGCTCACCATCATTAAACACTTGTCCTCCCCCATTACCACCTAGATTTGGCTCTACTTGGACTTCAGGAATATGGTGATCTCCCTCCATATCTCTAGTATCACTCTCAGTTTCTGGGTCACTCTCAATACTAGACTCACAAGAGGGTGGGTGTTCAACTATCAAGGATGTAACTGAAGTTCCCTCTCTCTGTCTTTCTCAACCTAGTAAGGTGTCTCTCAATTTCTGGGTATTCAAGGTAAGGTTCTTGGTCTCTAGGGTTCCCTTGAGTCATACACAAGGCGCAGACAATAAGTGTAGACTAAGGCTCAACAAAGATGCACTTGCACAAATTCAAGGAAAAATGGATGAATGAAAGGCAAGTGAATATGGTGAGAAAGTGTGTATGATATGTGTGAAGTGTGTTATAAGGTATGAGTATGAAATGTGTATGGTATGGCAAGTCAAGTATTCACAAGTAGGTGCAAGAAAGTCCAGCAATGCACCTAAGCAAGTATCACAATTCAAGCAAGAGCAAAGGGCAAGCAATATTTTTGGTATTTTCTTGTCAAACTTTATACAATGCAGAACAAGTAATTGTAAACTAACCTAAGAATGCAAATGACCTAAATCTAATCCTAATGACTCCTACCCCTAGTCAATAGTTTCAATTGACACTTAGCTAACCTAGGGAGTCAAAAATGACTCCCCGGCAACGGCGCCATTGTTTTACCTTTTCTTACGCCTTGGGGTTAAAATCACAATAATTACCAAGGATTGTGTAAAGTGGCACAATCCCGGATCGTTTCACTTGAGGAGTCCTTCTAAACTACCTAAGCTAACTAAATGCAATTAAAACAATAAAAAGTATGGGGGTTTGATTGTGAAAATTCATTTAATGAAACTATTAATAAAAGCAGTTACTTGTTTTTGGTGTTTTTGATTAATAAGTGAAAAGTGAAAAGAGTTTGGATTAGGGGTGATTTATAAAATGGGCTTCGGTAGTGTTTTGGTGACTCAAACGCTTCTTTCAAAATGATAAGTGGGAGTTTAATTTACCAAGTCTAATTGAAAAATCCCCAAGCAACCACTAGGGGTCCACTAGCCCTAATTAATGACTAATCTAGCAATCACTTTCAAAGACATTACGTAGGGTTAGTGTGAAGATCCACTTGGTTTGTGAAATGCCTTGAAACAAATGCAATTTAACTCTCATGAAGTGCAACCACATCATCATGCATGGAAGAAATTGACTATAACCACTAGCAACCACTAAAATGGCTACAACCAAGAATACAACCACAAGTAGATAGGAAATTGTATCTCAATCACACTCAATTCAAAGCATACACAATATAGTTCACAAACATGGATAGCAACCACATATCCCAAGTCTTAAATCCAAATACAAGACCAATACAAAAGAGTAGAAGCCACATACAAAGGAAATAAGAAATTGTAAACTAGAAACTCCCCTATGTTGGTCCATGAAGCTAGAGCCACCTTCACACCACCAAAGCACCAAGAACTTAGCCTCTCATATCTTCAAATTCGAGCCAAGGATGGCCCATGACCACAGCCTCCATGGATGAGGAAGGTAGAAGAAGAAAAATGGTGGAAATGGAAGGTGAAGCAAGGAAGAACAAGAAAACCAGCAAGAATGGAGGTGAGAATGAGTGAAAATGTGAGGAATTGGGTGAGGAATGAAGAGAAACTAGAGGAACCCTAGGAGAGGGCTGATTTTCGGGCAGAGAAGGCTTAGATCCTCAAGGTGGGGGTGTTTTGATCTATTTATATTGCCCTAGAAACACTGAAAATGCGTCAGAATTTTGCAGTTCTCGTCTTTTCGCCGTGGGCTCACCGCAGCGAGCTAACATCAACTCTGGAATTCTTGGGGAGTTCGCCGCGGCGAAAGCCATGGCAAACTCACATTGGTTCTGCCTTACTGGCCTTTCTCGCCGTGATCTCACCGCGGTGAGGGGTAGATGATTCTGTTTCTCTCTTCACTTTCTTCTTCTACCCTGTCCAGAATTCTTCGCTGCAACTTGTCTCCTTAATTTGGGCATGTTTCTTCTATTACCTACAAATAAAATCAAGCCAGAGGTTGCATCAAATGTTCTTGAAAATGGGTTAAACAATAACTTATGCTAATTATGCCCAAATTGCCCTTGACTAGAACAAATTCCAACAAAGTGTGCAAAAGTCAGAAATTACTCTAATTAGGTGCAATTACCCCAGGAACATGCAATGATCCAATGATTTTATAAATGAAAAGTGTATAAAAATATGGTGCAATCACTACTGCTTTCAATACTCACCAATCTTTAGAAAGAATATTCTATTGATATTCTTCAGCGTGTAACATAATCAGTTCAATAGAGTGAAGAAGTCTTCTATATTTACTACCAAGTGAGGATCACTCTTAAGATAGTTTGATCTTAAGAGTAGGGGTGTAATCTTACAAGTTGTAAGGGGGAGTGATCAGTGAATAGAGTGGTCTCTTACTGTCACTTGTAAAGGCATTCAAGAGCCTGAGTTAATCTTGAAAAGTTAGTGGAACCCAACTGAAGGTTGGAGAACTGGACGTAGGCCAAGATTGGGCTGAACCAGTATAAATCTTGAGTCATTCTGTTTTAAATTGAAAAAGCACAATTCACCCCCTCTTGTGCATTCCTGCCAAGTTACATTTGGTATTAGAGTGAGGTCTTCTCAGAACATGCTGATCCCACGATCAGGAGAAGTAAAGATCCATAATGGCAAGATATGATAACGTTCTTCCAGAAGGCAGCTCAATCAACAAACCTCCTAGATTTAATGGTGAACATTACACTTTCTGGAAGATGAAAATGAAGGTTTTTATCAAATCAACTGGATATGATCTCTGGAGGATAGTTGAGGAAGGGAATATCATTTCTATGAAGACAGAGAATGGAATTCAAGTGCCAAAGCTTCCTTAAGAACTCACTGATGATGACAAGGGAGATCTGGAACTAAACAGCAGGGCAGTCTTGATTCTTCATAATGCTCTAAGTCAAAAAGAATACTTTAAAGTATGTCATCTGGAGACTGCCAAAGAAATGTGGTATGCTCTAGCCATTGCTCATGAGGGAACCAGTGGAGTAAAAACAAGAAGAGTTGAGCAACTGGTCTCTGACTTCCATCTATTAAAAATGGAAGATGGGGAACCAATCAGGGAGCTGGAAATCAGATTCACCCATTTGATTAACAATCTTACAGCTCTTGGAAGAAGAATTTTTGAGATAGAACAAGTCTCCAAGATCTTGAAGATTCTAACTCCTGAATGGCAGATGAAGGCTACTATAATCCAAGAAATGAGAGGAGAATCCATGAGTTCCATCACATCATTATTTGGAAGCCTGGGAGAGTTTGAAACAACCATCAAAGTTCAAAAAGAACTCTATGGAGACAAGAAGAAAACAAATCTTGCCCTGTCAGCTTCAACAAAAGATGATGAGGATGAGGATGAAGAAGAACTGGATGACGATGAAATGGTCTTTATGGTCAGAAAATTCAGAAAGTTCTTCAGAAATAGAGGAAGATTCCAAAGGGGTAGCTCAAGCAACAATAGAAGGGATTTGTAGAAAAATGCTCCTGTATGCTATGAGTGCAAGAAGCCTGGACACTTCAAATCAGAGTGTCCAAGTCTTCAGAGGTTCAAGGAGAAAGAGAAAAAGAAGGAGAAGTTCCAAGGCAAAAAGAAAGCCTATGTGTCCTCTATATGGGGAGATAGCTCAGATGAGGAAGCTAGTGATGCTGAAGAAGCAACCAACCTCTGTCTGGTAGCTCAAGAAGAATTGTCAGATAGTGAGGTATATCAAACTGACTCATCTTTTTAGGAACTTCAAGATGCACATAATGATATACATGTTGAATTTGTAAAATTAGCAAAAGAAGTGTCTGTATTGAGAAAGAAAAACAAAGAACTTGAAAAGAAAATTGAAGAATCTGACTGCATTAAATGTAAACAACCTTCAGAAGAAGTTTTTCAAAAGAAAGAAAGTATTGGGTGCAGAAACTATGAACATCTTTTGAAAGAAAATGAGAAGATCTCAAGCATTTTGAAGAAATTCACTAAGAGCACTGAAACACTTGATATTATGCTAATGAATCAAAAGGCATATAGGGATAAAACTGGGATAGGTTATGATCCAACTCCTAAACTCTTGAAAAAGAAAAGTTCTGCACCTAAAGAGAAGCCCTCCCGAAAATTTTTCAGAAAAGCTTCAGAATATTCATCACCATCTAGTTTTTGCAATTTCTGTAACAAAAAGGGACATACTGAATCAACCTGCTATCCTAAAAACCATGGATTATTTGGATTACACAAATGGGTCCCTAAAGGGACACATCAGCCTAAAGTCCATAGGATAAAAGGCAACAAACTAATTCCAAAGGACCCAAGAAAGTTTGGGTGCCTAAATCTGTTTAGTCTGTGTAGGTTTGTCTCAAGGCATCCAACAATAACAAATGGTATATAGATAGTGGATGCTCAAGACATATGACAGAAGATAAAGAGAAATTGGAAAATCTGATAATGAAGGAAGGAACTAAGGTCAGTTTTGGTGGAAACCAATCTGGAAAAATTGCCGGAATAGGAGACATTGGATCGGTTAAAGACATCTACCTTGTGGAAGGTCTCTGCCACAATCTGTTAAGTGTTAGCCAAAGCACTGACAGAGGAAACTGGGTAATCTTTGACTCAAATGAATGTCTCATAGTAGATAAGAAAGAATTGGATATAGATAAATCTAATCTTAAATTTAGATTGAAAGCTAACAGAAATGGAAATTTGTATACAGTAGATCTGAATCAGCAATTTCCTAAAAAATGTTTGATAAGCAATGCTGATAACTGTTGGCTATGGTATAAAAGATTAGCACATGTAAACATGGCTCAACTAGAAAAACTAATCAAAAAGGACCTTGTCATTGGCATACCTAATATGAAAGTAAAATCTGATTTATTGTGTGAAGCATGTCAAAAAGGGAAACAAACAGTCCTCTTTTAAACCTAAGAAGGAAGTTTCCATTACTAGACCCCTAGAACTAATTCATATGGATTTGGTTGGTCCTGCAAGAGTGAAAAGTCTAGGAGGAAGTCTGTACACTCTTGTGATTGTGGATGACTATTCTAGGTTCACTTGGACTATGTTTCTTTCCTCTAAGCATGAAACTTTTAATTCCTTTTATCTTTTTGCTAAGAAAGTGTAGAATGAAAAAGATAAGAAAATCATATCAATTAGAATAGATCATGGAGGAGAATTGAGAACCAAGACTTCTTGGAGCTGTGTGAAGAAAATGGCATAGATCACAACTTTTCAGCTCCCAGAACACCTTAACAAAATGGAGTGGTGGAAAGAAAGAATCGTGTACTCACTGAAATGGCCAGAACAATGCTTAATGAAACGGAAGTATCTCAAGTTTTCTGGGCAGATGCTATGAGTACAACTTGCTACATCTCAAACAGAGCTTACATACCAAAAGGAATGGATAAAACCCCTTATGAACTTTACAAAGGAAGAAAGCCAAATGTAAGCCACCTCAAAGTATTTGGTTCCAAATGCTTCATCCACAAAAATGGAAAGGTAAATTTAGGTAAATTCGACCCTAAAGCTGATACTGGAATTTTTATTGGTTATTCTAACAGAAGTAAGGCCTATAGAGTTTTCAATAAAAGAACTTCTACTGTTGAAGAGTCAGTCCATGTAGTATTTGATGAAACTGACTCTGTACAGAATACTGTAACAGAAGAGGAATTAGATTTTCCAAAAGGGTTTAAAAATCCTGCACCATCATTACCATCACTAGATGAATCTCATGAGGAAGGCCAAGAGGATGATCCTCATGATGCATCAGTTGGACCCCCAGCATGGAGACATCACAGGGATCATCCACCTGAGCAAATCATTGGTGATGTTAATGGGGGTGTTAGAACCAGAAATCAGATCCAAAATGAAATGAATTTCTCAGCTTTTATCTCTGAAATTGAACCTTCTTGCATTGAAGAAGCACTAACAGACTGTGACTGGATAGTTGCTATGCAAGAAGAGCTTAACCAATTTGAAAGAAGTCAAGTTTGCGACTTGGTTACTAGAACTTCAAATTACCCCATTATTGGAACCAAGTGGGTTTTTAAAAACAAACTTGATGAATCAGGATCTGTGGTCAGAAACAAAGCAAGACTTGTGGCCAAAGGATATAACAAAGAAGAAGGCATAGATTATGAAGAGACTTTTGCCCCAGTTGCAAGACTGGAAGCATAAGACTTCTGTTGGTTTTGCATCCCTCAAAAACTTTAAACTTTATCAAATGGATGTAAAGAGCGTCTTTCTTAATGGATATATCATGGAAGAAGTGTATATTGAACAACCCTTTGGTTTTGAAGATTCCTCTAAACCAGATCATGTTTTTAAACTCAAAAAGGCCTTATATGTACTTAAACAGGCACCAAGGGCTTGGTATGAAAGATTAAGTAACTTCTTATTAGAAAAGGGTTTTACCAGAGGAAAAGTAGATACCACTCTATTTATTCTGCATAAAAAGAAAAAACATGCTTGTTGTACAAATCTATGTAGATGATATTATTTTTGGTGCTACTGATGAATCTCTCTGTGAGGAATTTTCTAAGACTATGCAGGGAGAATTTGAAATGTCCATGATGGGAGAGCTGAATTTTTTCGTAGGTCTTCAAATTAAACAAAGAATAGATGGGATATTTATCTCACAAACCATGTGAAGGAGATCTTAAAGAAGTTTGGGATGGATCTATCTAAGGAAGAAGAGACTCCTATGAGCTCCACAGCATTACTGGATGCTGATGTGAAGGGAAAGGATTTCAATCAGTCCACATACAGAGGCCTGATTGGTTCACTCCTATACTTAACCGCTAGCAGACCAGACATCCAATTTAGTGTGGGGATTTGTGCCAGATATCAAGCTAAACCAAAGGAATCACACCACACATGTGTAAAGAGAATCCTGAAGTACTTGGTTGGAACTCAGAATCTAGGATTATGGTACCCCAAAGGAACTTAGGAGTACCTTATGGCCTACTCAGATTCAGACCATGCTGGGTACAAAACTGATAAGAAAAGTACCAGCGGTCAATGCGAATTTCTTGGAGGATCTCTAATCTCCTGGGCTAGCAAGAAGCAGAACTGTGTTTCTTTGTCTTCTACAGAAGTTGAATATATTGCTGCTATAAGTTGCTGTGCTCAAGTCCTATGGCTCAACCATCAATTGAAGGATTTGGAATGAAATTCTCAGAAGTTCCCATCCTCTGTGACAACAATAGCACAGTCAACCTGGCCAAGAACCCAGTTCATCACTCAAGGACTAAGCATATTGATGTCAGACATCACTTCATCGGAGACCATGTACAAAAGGATGTTAAGGTGGAATTTATTCCCACTCACTTGCAGCTAGCAGATATCTTCACCAAACCACTGGCGGATGAACAATTCATGTTCATTAGAAGAGAATTGGGAATGGTAAATCCTAATGAGTTGTAAAACTGTATCCAATCCTTAACTTCTCTAATTTTATTTGAATTATGCTATGTTTTAATGATAAAATACTAACTTAGGCATCGGAGTGCCAAATAAAAATTTTGCAGGTCTCTGTATTCAAAGTGAAAAATCCATCGCCTAATCGATCAGGTAAGTCTGATAGATCACAGGACATGTTCTGTGATCGATTATGCTTCGATTAAAGAAGACTCGGGCATCGATTAGGGAGAAGATTGCAATCGATCAGGACTGTTTGATCGATCACAAGGAAGGAGTAATCGATTGGGCATCGATTACTCAGCGTTGACCTATCGATCACAACAATCCCTAATCGATCAGAAACATCCAATCGATTAGAGACTACACCCTATAATCGATTATAGGGCACACGTAATCGATTAGGCGTCAACGGTAACATTGTAACGTACACTTTTTCTGACAGTTGCATGCCTTTTTGCACATAGTCTCTCACATATATATTTGACACATGTAACTGTAGCATCATTTCGCACCATTTGCATTCATTCTTGTCTTCATCTCTTCTCTCATTAAACCCTAACTGTTTCGAATCATCAAACCCTTTCGTAACAATCGTAACTGAAGCCATTACTCGAATCATCATTCGTCATAAATCCCCAGACCCAGTTACATCCTTTCGAATCACCAAACATAACCCTTAGACCGCTATATAAACTGCTCAGATGGCACCCAAGATGTGTATACACAAAAACTACAGAGCACAAGTTGTTCCTGATACAGTTCCCTTGCCTCCAGGAGACCCTGCACTCACCTATAGACACCCTTCACCACCTTCAAACCCTACACCCTCTACATCTTAACCATTACCCTCAATGGCCAAAACCCGTGGAAATACATCCAAATCCCAAGGCAAAAGTCCTTCCACAGTCAAAGTTAGAGAACTCATATCAGGGGATACTGAAGTCGCCATTGATGCATCATTTGCCCAGGGTCCTATTGATGATGCATCAGAAGATATCCAGAGGAGGTCATTGCAACAAAGATGTGGGTTCATGGACATTGACTATTTGGAAAAGAATGGTTATCCTGTTAAGGAATGGTTGGGACCCTACAGAGAATGGATAGGGATCAAGAATCACTACCATGAGAGAGTAATCAAGGCCTTCTACTCCAACCTAAAGATCCAAGTTACTGAATCTGAGGGAAAAGTCATTGGGATCACTGTGTCATCAAAGGTTAGAGGGAAGAGTTTCACTTTTGACTGGAAAAATCTGAACCAATGGCTTCATATGGATGGACCTAGGATGGAAGACTACAATACATGGCGAGTAAGGGAGAAATATTCTAATGTTGAACTTAAAAAGATTTACCAGCTAATTTGATCTTTGTTGGAATGGTGCGCCTCGGGGTCAAATGCAAGAAAATATGTGAAACCAAGGCTTGTGCAATAGTGGCACAACCTTGAGTTGTCTCTCAAAGGAGTCAATTTATTTTGATGCTTAACCTAAACTAAATGCAAAAGAAAGCTATACACCGGGGTTTTGTCATTGAAATGATGTTTTTAGTATTTTTGAGTTAAGAAATGAATATTGACTTGTTTTTGGGTTTTAAAATAAGGAAAGCAAAGTAGATTGTTTTTGAAAACTATTTAATAGAATTAGGGCCTCTTGGTGAAATGTTGTAATCTTCCTAGCTTCTTAATTAAATTGGGAGTAAAAATCCAAGACCAAATGTATTTAACCAAAGGCAATCGCCTAAGTCCAATTATCCTAATTACTAATTGATTTAGCACATCGCTTGAACAATTAATTAATTTGGTAATCATTAAAAATCGCTTGGTAGTGAGAGTCCTTGACAAAGAAACAATGAGTCTCTTCTTGAAGGTGTAATTTGACCCTTCAAGATTGGATCTAGTGTCTAGTGCTAAATGCAATGAACAAATGCACTAATCCAAGCTAGCAATCCAAAGGAGATTAGCAATTCTACCACATCAATTGAATAATGTCAAAATACAAACACTAAGATTTATGCATATAAAAGCAATCGCTTCATTACATACACAATCCAAAAGGAAAACTATCACAAGTAATAGAAATCCATAGTGTACTATGTTCCAATCAACACACACACATACAAATCAAAGGAATTTGAACATAAATGTGCAATTAGACATAGGAAAACACTAAACACTCCCCTAGAAGACCATTGAAGTTTCAGTTGCTCTATCCACCAAGAATCCCCAAATGCTTTACCCGCTCATGCTCTTTATCTCCATCTTAATTCTTTGAAAGAAATTCTCCATGAGAAATGGTGAAACCAAGAGAATTGAAGGAGAAAGATCAATGGAGGTGTGTAGGCCGAGAAGTGAAGGGAATTGGGTGAAAGGAATTTATGGTGTGTGAATGTGAGCTTGCTGTGAGGTGTAATTGAAGAGAGGGAGCTGTTCAAGAATAGCTTGAAGAGAGATGGTTGTGGTGTGGAGAGCTTAGGGCCGAATGGAGAAGAAGAGGAATGGCGATGATGGAGAGTGTGGCTTGCTAAAAAATGGCGTGAAGATGGGGTTGTGGGAGTGGAAACCGTCGGCCTTATGGAGGAGATGGAGATGGAGGATGGTGATAGTGCTGACGATGATGATGGGAAAAGGTGAGTGACGATGGTGGTGAAGCTCTTACGAAGAAGATGATGGTGATTCTCTAATGGTCCAGGGGGCTGGGTCTGTGCGTGAGGGATGAGTGATTTGAGGGTTTAAAAGGGCTAAGGGACTGTTGTGAATGGAAAAACGCACAAGATGGGGTGAATTGTGCTTTTCAAAATTAAACTGTATACACAAAGACAATCCTTTATACTGGTTCGGCTAAAAACTGCCTACGTCCAGTTCTCCAACTCCTCGTTGGGTTCCACTATACCACAGGTTTTACAACACGGGTTCACCTGCCAACTTTACAAAACATAGCTTTAGACTTCCTCTAAACGCTCCCCCTTACAAGTTGTAAGAATACAACCCTGTTCTAAAGTCTTAAACTTTAGAACAACCTCAAACAGTAGAGGATTTCAATAAATGAGTTCACGTAATGAACAAATTTTAATAAACACTGAAGTACAAAGAAAACTCACTCAGAGTAATAAAAACTTTAAGCTTTTTGAGAGTAGAGAGTAGGTGAAAGTAATGAATGTTTGTAATTTCGTTATCTACTTCATAAATGTTCAAGTCTTGGTATTTATATCTCTTCACAGCTTTCCTTTTCTTTCAGCTCCAAGAGGTCGTTTGAATATGTTCGTTGAGAGCTCTTAGCCGTTGGCAATAAATGCTGTTCTTCATCTTAGTCAACTTTCTTCTCTTGATTCATTTAATTTCTGCAAAGAGTGAGCTAAGAGAGATGAAGACTCTGAGTAACGTTCACCTGCAACATTATACTTGCATAGCAGCTTTATCAGTAGCACTAGCACTATTGGCTATCGATTGCTTCATAGTGTTAGTCCTGCACTTAGCTAAACAAGTATTCAAGTGAAGCACAGTAGGTGTTATCGCTAGTGAAATTCATTAGCTCAATGGTCAGAGACAATGTATTAGCTATTAGAATGTCTAAGTTATTTCAACAAATATTTTCCTATCGATAGCCAATCTTGTTATCGCTAGAGACTATGTTATTGCTAGTTCATTTCATTAGCTCAATGGTTCAAAGGCACTAGCTATCTAAATGTCTGTTATATGAAGTATCCTGTTATCGCTAGCTGATCCTGTTATCGCTAGTTATCTTTGCTAGCTGTTATATTTTCCCTTGTGATATCCATGTCATTTATGGGGCCTTATCGATAGAGATATAGCTTAGCGATAGTGATCTATCCTTTGCTGGCTTAGGCTAGCTTAACTCATTCTCTTATCAATAGTGAAGGTTTTAGCGATAGGGACATTTGTCTTTTCAAATTATTGCTAAGTCTTCATTAGCTATTGTTATCCTAAGCTTTCTATTTGTTAGCGATAAACTCTAGGCTTAGTGATAGTGTATCTGTTATCTATAAGATTTTACTTGTTCAACGGTAAGATAACCTACACTCTTTTACTTGGTCTTTTAGCATGATTCTTATCTCAGTTTATTCCAGAATAAGTTGTACGCTAACTGTTCATTTTACTTATGTTATCTATGGGGTCAGTCCTCCTCAAAACTTAAGATTCTAACAACTGTTTGGTTGATGGAAATTGAGCCCTACATTTAAAGGTTTAAGTTAGATTTACAAGTGAGCTTCCAAACAAGGCCCTTACTTTAACAATCTCTATTTAAAAAAATATGAAACAAATTCACCACTTTTTAATTCCATCTTTACCGTCCTTTAAGCTCCTAAATTACCCAACTTGTCCTTGCCCGATTGAGATATGCAGTGTCATGGGACTTAGTTGTAATTTCTGACATTCGAGCACTAAACTGTAATTTCTGGAATTCGGGCACGTCTTTATCAAGACTTCCTACAATGACAAATTCAAGAACAAATGGTAATATCCCAAGTCCATAAATCATAAATGCATAAGTTTAAACCTTAAAATGTTCAATTTAGCACTAAAATGCAAATAACTCAATGCTTTGGAACTATAAGTATAAAAGTGCCTAAATAGCCATGAATTAGCCTAAGACAAGTGCTAATTTCCCAAAATTAGTGGTTAGAAACAAAAAATAATCAGGTGTAATAACCAGCCAGATAGTCCAATTGAGGGAAATCTCAAGCATGCTCAACTGCCACTAGCCTTCAGAGTCATTCACTATGCTTACCCAGATGCATGGTTAACAAGGCATGAAATTTCTCTCTAATCCTTGATATTGACAATCCTACCTTGCCTATGCTGATCAACAAGACTCCAGTCAATCCCGGACAGTTAATCTGTGAAGAATTGCTAAGGTTTCAAAAGACCAAGACTATCAAGACTCCTCTTCCTTTTGCTCAACTGATCTCCTTCATCTTATGCAACAACAAGATCTTCTGGCTTGAGAGTGATCAGAATAAGGAGCCCCCTAGATGTGATCTGACTACCCTGAAGAAAATGGGTTTGCCTCCCTTTGGTAAGAGTCACATCCCTTCCCTGCCTCAACCAGCAATTCATGTTGATGAGGGACACCCTCAGGATGCACCTGTATAAGGAGAAGTGCATTCCTCTGAGCATGAGGCACTAGAACCAATGGATTAGGAAGAAATAGCACCTGCACCACCAGTCCATCCTGAACCTGCAGCACCTGTGCCAGAAGAAGGTGCTCCCATTCCCTGCCAATATGGTTGATCAACTGGTTGAAATAGTCTCAGCCAGGTTAATGGAAGAGATGTCTCTGGAGAACCAAGCCATGGAAGACAGATTATTGCAGAGATTGGTGGCTGCCCTGAATGACTCTGTGGTCAAGTCAGTCAAGGAGAGTACTCTGACCATCTTCCAGGGATATGATGCTGCAGAAGACATGCACAAATTTCTTCACAATCAAATGGCTGGACTTGAAGAGATTCTGAGGCATCAATATCAAGTGAACCTTCCTGGCACTCCTTTGTCACCATTTGCTTGGCATGAGGCCCATCAGGTATCTCCCATCCACTACTCTCCTCACCCATCTCCGACACAATCCCATCCTACCTCTCCAACCACCAAAACACAAGCCTCTCCTACACACTCCTCTTCCACCTCCCCTTCCAAGAAATCCTCTCCATCCAAGAAATCCACCTCCTCAACCTCATCAGATAACCAAGATCCTCCTCCATCTCCTATGACCCTCATTACTTCTACCTCTCTTCCTCAGCCCAAATTACCCCATACTCAAGCCCCCTCTCCTCCCGTTCACACCACTCCTCCACCACCTCAGCCTTCTCAAATCCATCCCTCTCCTCCTCAATATACCCCTCGGCCATATCCTCAACAGACCTACTCCAGAAAAGGGAAAGCTGTAGTGGTTGATTCTACTCTCTCTATCCCTTTTGATAATGCCAAAAAGGGGAGAAGAGATTCAGTGTAACAACTGCTGGAGAAAGTAGCCAAGTACAAGAAAAGGCTGTGGAAGCTGCTACCATTTTGTCCTCTATTGCTGCTGAAGCCTCTCATATCCCTGAGGATATCTCCATGAGTCAGACTCTGGGAGAAATTCATGAACTGACAGAGGCAATCAAGTTAAGCATGGCATAAGAATAAGTTGTGGTGGAAGAAGCATCAGATTCAAAAGATGTGGTCACCAATGTTCCCCCAACAGATGAAAATGTTGTGTTGGAGGAAGATGAGCATGGCCATGGTGGTGTATAAAGGAGAGCCTCAACCTGTGGCAATTGATCTATTGCCCTACATTCATCACCAAGCAGAAGAGCTTTATTCTCATATTGAAGAATTATCTGAGAGATTGACCAAGAGCTAGCAAGAAAGGGAAGCCAAGGACTTGGCAAGGGCAGAAGCTGAGAAAGAAGTTTTGGTTGAAAAGACTGATCTGCCTCATCCTGCGTTTCAAAGTTAGGGGGTCCGGAGGCAGGTAAAATTCAAGAAGACTGCTCAGAAGAAAGTAGTGGATCCTGTTCAGACTACTTCAGAGTTCTTGAAGTCTGATAAGGAAGAAGAAGGGCCAGAGGTTCAGTCAGAAGTCAAGAAAAAGAGAGTAAAGATGACTGCTCCAAAGCCCCAACCTAAGGCAGTGGCTACAAGGAAAAGCTCCAAGGGATCCAAAGGGATAAAAATAGAAGAGCCTAAGCCTGTTTCCAAGCCAGCACCTAAGAGGAAGGCCGATCCCAAAGGCAAATCCTCTAAGCCTCCTCCAAAGAAGCAGAAGCAGCAGTCTCTCCTGGACAGAATGTTATCTTATTTTCCTCCTCCATCTCCTCCTAAGAAGAAAGCTGCCACCAAGAAGAAGAAAGAACCTACTAAGAAAAAGGAGGTTGAGATTCAGACTAGGTTCCTGGAGGAACCTTCAACTGATTCTGGGAGAATTAGCAGTGAGTTTGGTGATTGTGACCTAGATACCAAGAACTGGACTAGTGGCTCTAACTCAGATTAAACCTATGCCTCTTCCCCACTTGCATCAACCATTTCATCTGCATTTTAATTATCTCTTACTACATATGTCTTGTTTCTACTACTATAATCTTTGTAATGCATAAACCTCTAAATTTCATAATATCTATGTTTATCAGTTCACAAATTTTGTTCATCAAAAAAGGGGAGAATGTTAGAATAATAAGTTTTGATGATAACTAAACATAACTTAGGCATAAAAATAGGCTGAGTAAAGATCGGAAATAACATAGAGATAATCTGATAAGAAATTCCAATTATTGCCTAATCGATCAGGGATAGATTACAAGATAAGAACTTAAAGCCTAATTGATTACAGATAGATAAGGTTCAGATTAGAAGCTAAGTTTGTAGCTGCCTAATCGATTAGAGGACCCTGTAATCGATCAAGGATTCAGAGTAATCGATTAAGAGGAATTGGTCTAATCGATCAGATAGTTGTAATCGATTAAGAGGAATTAGCCCAATCGATTAGAGAGCATTAATCGATTAAGACATATCCAAGTATAATCTATTAGAGAACAATAATCGATTAGGGCATATTGAGTGATCGATCAAAGAAAACATGTAATCTGAGTATAATCTGTTTACAATCGATTAGACATAACTAATCGATCAGGCTCCACTGTAATCGATTAGGCATGTATCCTTCTAATTTGAATATTCAATGATGTAGGGTATAATCTATGCATAATCAATCAGAAACCATTCCATGTAATCGATAACAGGTTATAATCGAAGTGGCGATAGGATTTATTCAAAACCAATGGCTAAGTCTATTTTAAGCTTTCAAAGTACAGATATGCACAGGCCTACTTAAGGAAGTTTACTTTAGCATGCAATCTGTCTCAATAGAGCCGTTAGACTCACCAACCACTTCCAGCGATAAATGAAGAGAGATGAACTGAAGCAAAACAAGTACAATGGAGTTAATGCTTCTCAAAACACAATCCTAACACTCCATATCATATTGATTAAGTTCTAGCCATACAACAGTTAAAAACTCTCAACGGGCAGATTTCCAAAGGAGAATATAAAAGCCTCTTAGAAGAAAGTTGGTGGCATTCATTCATTGCAAAAATTAATTGTTGTAACTACTGCATTTAATACTCACCAATCTTTAGAAAGCTTATTCTATTGATATTCTTCAGCGTGTAACATAATCAATTCAATAGAGTGAACAAGTCTTCTATATTTACTACCAAGTGAGGATCACTCTTAAGATAGTTGGATCTAAAGAGTAGGGGTGTAATCTTACAAGTTGTAAGGGGGAGTGATCAGTGAATAGAGTGGTCTCTTACTGTCACTTGTAAAGGCATTTAAGAGCCTGAGTTAATCTTGAAAAGTTAGTGGAACCCAACTGAAGGTTGGAGAACTGGACGTAGGCCAAGATTGGGCTGAACCAGTAAAAAATCTTGAGCCATTCTATTTTAAATTGAAAAAGAACAATTCACCCCCCTCTTGTGCATTCCTGCCAAGTTACATTTGGTATTAGAGCGAGGTCTTCTCAGAACATACTGATCCCACGATCAAGAGAAGTAAAGATCCATAATGGCAGGATATGATAACATTCTTCCAGAAGGCAACTCAATCAACAAACCTCCTAGATTCAATGGTGAACATTACACTTTCTGGAAGATGAAATGCAAAACGCGGAGAGGAACAGGGGAAGCCACAAAAACATTGTTCATCATCTCTTAGAAGGTAGTTTCTACAGATTTGGTGCAAGAGAGAGAGGAGGAGCATTCATTGAATCATCTATTTGATGCCACTGTTTCAGTATGAGAGTGAAAGGAGAGGCTCGGCTTTCACTGTGCAAAAATCGATTAGCTTCACATCCCCTTCTGCGGCTGGTGCGAGATCGATCCAGCGAGGGAAGGAGAAGCACGGTAGTAAGAGGGAAAAGCACACTAAGAGAGGGAGCTTTAGAGAATGACTTGGGGTTTGGAGAAGAGAAATGCTTGGAGATTTCAAGATTCCTTGCTGGTTTTCTCTCTTTCCTTCTTGTTTCCCTTTAATTTCTCTTGTACAATTTCTGGATTATGGTGTTGCTGAGATGAATGAGTAGCTAGTTAATTTGTTCTAGGTTTATTTCGAAGCTTTGTATGGATTGATGCTTAAGATTCTTTCTCTTTTGATGATTAATGACTGTTATGTTGTGGGTTTAATTTGTGTTTAATGTTTTCTAAGTAGATGGCCAACTCTTAGCTTGTTTGCTTAGTTAGTGGCTTGAGAGAGCATTAATTAGGTAGAGCACTAGATTAAATTCAAGCTTGTCTTGCAAATCTAATTTAGGATTGGAAGTATGTCAGTGAGATAGAGATATTCATTAACCAAGCTTTGTGAATTTGAAGTGGGACGTTTATAAAGACTAGTTAACATAATATGTAGTAAGAGATTATGCATATTAGTGTTAATTAAAGTTTGGATATGCTTGAGAGAGCTATTCAAATGAGTAAGACATCAAGCAACAACTACATGCTCATTAATTATCATTAGAGGTAGGTTAATTAAGCATCTTAAAATACAAAGTGGATAAATAAGCCTAGGCTCTTTCTGTCTTGAATTCAAGTTTCAATTTAATTGTTGTCAAGTTATTTTCATTTTAGGTAATTTTAAAATTCAAAATACATAACATTTTCACTCAACCTATTTGATAGCATAATTGTAATTATTAATCCTCTTTTACCTTAGTCCCTGTTGGAATGACAACCTTTTCTATACAACTTTTGACGACCCATGCGCTTGCGGATATGCTAAATGCCAGACAAGTCAGCAAGCTGTTGCTTTGAGAGTATGAGTGGCTAGGCATTTTTGTAGGGATCTTGATGGAGGAAGGCAACCGGAGCTTCAACATCTTTAATGGGGAGTTATTACTTTCTTTTCTTGTCCAATCTCATCTATGTATTTCAATTCCTTGTGTTTTCGTAAATGTATATGCTTTTGGAACAAGTTATCTTTGAATTTCTATCAGTCATGCATGTAATCAAGCATTTTCATTTATGTGTATGAACCTAGTGTTGTTTTCATGATTTATGCAAAAGATACACTTCATTTATATCTCCTTGGATTTTTAGAATACGTTGAATGCATGTGTGATTGTATGTGTGTTTAGGCACTAGGTCCAATGTTAGATGGTTTAATTTACTTCTAACAAGAGTCTCTTTGCATGTTTATTATGATTATTCACTACAGAGTTGGGAATTAACGGTTGTTTGATTAATTAATTGAATGAGCGATGCACCACGTTAATTAGTTAATTAGGTACCTGGACTAAGAGCAATTGCCTTAGGTTTTATCATTAGAACTCCTATATCCTTTTAGAAGCTAGGAAGGTTTCCTAATTCATCAAGAGACTCATGTTCATCCCATAAGTTTCACAACATCATTTTATTTGCTTTTCTCATAAAAAAATCCCAAAAAGAAATAGCTTAGTTTTCCTAATCAAAATTAAAAAAACCCCAAATTTTTATGGCTTTTCATGCATTTAGTTAGCTTAGGTAATTAATTAATCGACTCCACGTGAGACGATCCGGGAGAGCACTTGTGCAATCCTTGGTTTAATTAATTTTGCATTTGTACCCCAAGGCTTATAGGAAGGTGACAAATAAGCTTTGATCTAACCCAGCCCCAAATTTTCTTAATTAGTATTCTTAGTGCATTTCATAGACCTTAGGTCAGATTTAATGTATACTCTTACCCTTTTCATCTCTCATCAACCTTAACTTCAATTTCACTCTATCTTTCATCAATTCTCGCCTCCATTCCGTTTACACTTTGATTTCCATGATCCTTCATCATCATCTAGCTATTTTTGGTTAAAGACAGTACCCTTCCATGGAGCATCAAAATCAGATCTGTTTTTGGAGGATTGGAAGCATGAATGGCTAAGGTTCTAGGGATTCTTAGCAGAGATGATTCAACCAAAACTTAAATGAGCATATAGTGGAGTTCTTTAGTTCTCATATATCTATATTCTATCCATTTAATCAGATTCCACTTTGTTTTTGTTTGTATATGTAGATCTAGAACATGAAGCTATGATTTTTATGTCCTTGTGTAGATTTTTTAAGTCATATGTGTATATACTTGTGATTGCTATTACATGTATGAAGTCTTGTGTTTGTATTAAGGATTTAATGATATTAATGTGATAGACTAATTAGACTAATTAGACTCAATGCGATAGCTTGAGGTTTTCTTAATAAACTTGGATTTTTAGCTCCCAAAATTTTTCATGAAGGTAGGAAGATTGCAAAGTTGTCTCCAAGAGCCCATTTGATTGATTAAGTTTTCAAACTATCTTTAATCTACCTTATGTAACATCCTAAATTTTTAAGCTAAAGATTAGTAGGTGTAGCACCCAAAAGTTTGGAAAAGAGGCAATAATGAGTTATTTAAAGTCTTGAGGTATCGCTTGAAAATTAAAAAGCCTTATAAATAAATTTGCAAAATTCAAAGTATTTTCAAGGATTTTTTTTAGGTTTATTTTCTTTATAAATTGAAGAAAAATAATTAGGCATTTAACTTTTATTTGAGAATTTTAGGAAATTATTTTTGAGACATAAAGGGAATTATGGTGGAAGAAAATTCTATTTTGGTAGCAATATTAATTTTTGAGAAATGAAAGGACCTGTTTTCCCTTAATGGTAAAGTGTCTTCAATTATAAAGAGAAGGGGAAAATGTGTCATTTTCCCATTTAAACCCTAATACCTTTTTCTTCCCATTTAAACCCTAATACCCTTTTCATCTCTTTTTTCCCCTGCCTAACCCAACACCCCCTTCCCTCTCCACCCCATCATGCTTCACCACCATCACCCACCATCACCATCATTTGATGGATTAGTCAAAATTCTATTTGGAAGAATTTGTAGGGAGTTGGAGACCCTGCAAGTATACTCTATTGTGATTCTGGTTTAGATTGAAATTGGAATGTGGCTATTTGCAATTAAAGTTGTTTGAATGCTTGAGTATGGTTTTATATTGCTAAAAGTATTAGAGGTTCTGTTGGTATTAATTAAATCTAAAATTTTCTTATGGAAAACAAGTCAAGAGACGTGAAGTAGTTGCTTGAGGATGAGAAAGAGTTATAGGCGTGCTATATAATTTTAGACTATAATGCTCGTTGTCAAAAATTAAAGGTATCCATCTTTTGTGTATGAAAGGAAGAGCAAAGGTTTAAATTTGCGAATGTTTTAGAAGTGTTGAATGACCATTGTGCTTAATTGTTTTGTGTTTTAAGGGTAGGGTACATATAATTGAAGGTTATTAAGATTTGAAAATGAGAAAACAAATTTGAATACTTGTGATTGTGAAGTGAATATATCTTTAAGATAATGTTTTGAAACTTCCACAAGTTACCATTAAGCTTTCAATTCTTTTCTCTAAGACAAAAAACTATGAGTAATGTAAGTGAATATGATCTTTATGGTGGTTCATGCTAATAGTATCAATTGTTATATGAAGTCCAAAGTTTCGGTAAACTGAATATACAGATTGGGAACTTGCAGGCTTGATATGGGTTATTTTCACTTAATCATGTACTAGGATTTTATTTAGCACTTGATTGTTAAGAGTTTTTATCCACTAAATTATGGGAAATTAGAACTTGTTCTAGGCTATTACTTAGGGATTTAGGCTTTTTTATACTTAGGGTCCAATAATATTGAATTAGTTACATATTCATCTTGATTACAGTATTTTAGGGTATTAACTCATATATTTGACATTTTTGAATTCGAATTACTTCACATGTGCTTAAAATTTCCATTGTAGGAGCAAAGAATGAGGATGAAAGCAAGAACAAAGTAAAAATAGGAAACTTCTACACAATAAGAAATTTCTGATTAGGAAATTGGATTGATTGATTAGGCCTAATGGGTTGGCTTCAAAACTTCCCTAATTGCTAAAATCAACCAGAATAGGAAACTACCTATCTCAATCAAATTGGTTGATTGGAATTAATTAGGTTTACCTAAAGTATTTCCTATTTGTTATTTTTAACCAGAATAAGCAATCCTAGGCCTAATTGAGGTTAAGACTTCCTAATTGATTATTCTAAGGACCACTTCCTATTTTGGCCAGATTTCTTGAGATTGAGTGATTAGGTCTTCCTCGAATCTTTCCTAATTGTTATTGCCAGTCAAAATAGGAAACTCTAGGCTATTTTGAGTTATTATAAGTTTCCATTTATGCCATATGAAGGGGGAGGTTGAATGTCCAACCTTATTCCACCCATTCTCTCTTATATCCCATAATTCCTCATCGATTTCTTCATGGAGTTTGAATTACAGCTGCTCGTGGGCAGCTTCTTCTCCTCTTTGATGAACTAAACTAGCCTACATGCTCTCTTGAACCATGGGATGACGTGAAGCAAGTATTGAATCCACTTTAGGGGAGTTTTTCTTCATTCCAATTATGTAGCCATGGATTTCCATGTTTCTTTGAATATTTGTTCTTCTTATGTTCATACTTCATTTATGTTTTAGATTATAGGCTATGATATTGTTGAATTTCATCTTTGTTTTTATATTGGATCTTGTTTGGTTTCATCTATCTTTTGGATTGACATTTTTAAGAGTAATTGTTGATTTTATTGCCTATCATTGTGTGTGGTGATTTAGTCCATTTAACTTGTCTTGATTATGTTATTTGGATGGATTATTTGGTTTGAGCATGTTGATGTTGAGTTTCTTTTTAAGCGCTTATGTAATTCCATCAATTAATATCACCTAAAGAAAACATGTTATAAATTCAAAATAATCATATGAGGGTAATTAGGTAAAGTTCTACAAGTATGAGGGTTTGATTATAAGCTAATGTGAATTAGTTATTGGATTTAAGTATAATGAGTAATTTTGTCTGGGACCCAAGTTATTCTATCTATTGGAACTAATCTCTAGTTGATATTAAATTGTAACTGACCTAATTGGTCTATTGAGGTTGAGTGGTGTTATCCTTAGCTCATTCCTTCAATCAAGGCTAATGGCATTCACTTGCATGAACTTAGCCAAATTAATCTCCTAATTCCCCAAGAGTGTGAAAATATGCTTGCCACATGTTAATCCTAACCAAGAGAGTATCATATCATTTGCATTTCAGTAACTATCCCCTTTTGTCATAAAAATACTAAAAACAAGTCTTTACATTTATTTTATGAAAAATACAAAAAATACCTACTATTAACCCTCTATTTTATTGCTTTAATTGCATCTAATTTTTCTATGTTAGTTCATTAGACTCCTTGAGAGACAATCTGGAAAAGCACCACTAGTGCAATCCTTGGTTTTAATAAATAAGTTGCATTTGACTTCCAAGGAGATTTAAGAAAGGTACAAATTGAAGATGGCAAGAAATACACAAGAGGTGGGTGAATTGTGTATCTCAAAATTTTTCAAACTAAAACAAGAATTAACAATGCAGAATTTATACTGGTTCGGTCCAACTCTTGACCTACGTCCAGTTCTCCAACTATGTTGGGTTCCACTAGTGACTCAGGATTAAAACAAGTTCCTAAAAACCTTTACAACTCAAAAAATTTCCTCAGTAAGATCTCACTACCTCACCAAATTCTCTTTCCCTTACACTTTGTAAGAATATACCCTTTCCTCTAAGATCCCACTATCCCAAGGAAATCACACAATAAAAGGATTAAAGGTTGACAAGCTTGCTCACTCACTTGAGTTGATAAGATTACAATTTGAAGAATAAATGAGAGAACTCAGAACACTTGGATTGAATGCAGTTGAGTAGGTAGTTGTATCATACTTAATTCTCTGCCAACAAAGTTTGGGCTTCAAATGCTTTTATACTTTGTTAAAAAATTCTGCCCATTGAAGCTTCTGAGTGCCGTTGTGAGAGAAGGATTAACTGGAGTGTTAGAGTGAATGTAGTCATTGCATTTAATAGTCCAGGGTGGTTATCTATTGTATTGAAATGCTTCGCTCTTTCTCTCTTTCTGGATTAAGCCTTTGTCCAGTGTAACGGCTTCCTGCGTTTTCTTTGTTTGGTTTAGCCTCTGTGTCCAACGTAATGTTAGAATAATTAATTTTGATGATAACTAAACATAACTTAGGCATAAAGAAAGATTGGACTTAGAACTATAATGAACTTAGAATAATCTGCTAGAAATCCTAAGTCATTGCCTAATTGATCAAAAAGAGATAATCAACTAAGAAACTAAAGTTATGATCGATCAGGATAAGGTTAGGATGAATATAAGTTATAAGCATAGCCGCCTAATTGATCAGGACACCTCTATGATCGATTAGAGAAGTTTGAACTTAATTGGAAAGTAGACTTAGAAAACACAGTATGATCGACTAAGAAGGTATGATCGATCAGGACACCCCTGTGATCGATCATGCAGTACTAATTATGACTCAAAGTCTGATCTTAGCCTATTCGATCATAGTTTCCTAATCGATCAGAGAATATGTGAATGATATCTTGTGATCAATTATAAAAATGTAGAATTAACCGAAATATCAAAATGTCCTGCGATTGATCAGGCGTGCATTCTATCTAATCTCGTGTTCAAGTAATGCAGGTCCTAATCTAAGCCTGATCTATGTATGATCGATCAGACGACAGAAGTAGTGATCACTTGGAGTTCAATGATCAATCTGGCGGTGCGTTTCCTTCAGAATCCAAGTGCTCAGCCTTTTTAATACAGAATGTGTCAGACCTATTTTGGGAAGTTGTCGTTACACACAAAAACTTAAGAAATTAGCTGTTTGAAATAAGATTTGCCTTCTGCAATTAATGAAGAGAGAAGAATTGAAGCTAGACAAGTACAAGGGAGTTAATGCAACACAAGAACATCTACATCTCAATACTCCATCAGATTAATCATCTCTCATCAAAGATCAAACAACGGCTATAAATGGTCACCAACGGGCAAAATCCAGAAACTTATATGAAATCCACTAGTGAAGAAGTTGGTGATAACATTGATTGCATACATTGAATACACCTTTGAGTTATACTTGCTGCATTCAATACTCACCTACTCTCAGACATATTCATTCATTGTCATTGTACTTTAGTGTGTATCAAAATCAGTTCATTTGAGTGAACAAGTCCTTGTAATCACATTTCAAGTGAGGATTACTCTTAAGATGTGGGATCTTAAGAGTAAGTTGTAATCTTACAAGTTGTAAAGTGGAGTGATTGGTAAGAGAGAGTTCTTACTGAGTGATCACTTGAAAAAGCACTCAAGAGCCTAAAATAGGCTAGGCAAAACTTCCACAAATATAAAAAGTAAGTGAAGCATAAGAGAAATAATTATTTTTGAAACCTCTAGTTCAACAATCGATGGCTAAGTAGTCAATCCATTGTTGTCTTCAGTTTTCAATCAATAGCATTCAGATTGATCCTGCAACACCAGATGGACGTGTCAGTTTATCGAAAAACAAATATAAGTATGGCAATCGATGGCTCAAGGTCCCCATCGATTATTAGATGTCAATCGATTGCCCACTAGCCTATATATGGATTTCACTTTACTTCAAACTCAAGTAACAATCGATTGTTTATCGATTATCGAAGTTCAATCGATGGCCATCTCAACAATTGATTGATCTCTACCTGGTTTATTTTGAGAATTGAAGATAGCAATCGATTGGGCCATTCATCATTTTATTGAAAACTTTGGCAATCGATATGCCATTGATGGGCAACACATAAGTTCAATTGATTGATTTTAAACTTGACTTACTTTTAAAAACTTGCTTCAAAACATCTTCTAAGTTAATATATCTTAAAGTTCAACACAATTCAACACCTAAAGCATCATTAAGGGCTTCGTAAGGACGACTAAGTCTCTGATTTGTCACCTTCCTAAACACCTTAGGGTGCAAATGCAAAATAATTAAAAACCAAGGATTGTTGATTGCACCATATTTTTACACACTTTTCATTGATAAAATCTTTAGATTATTGCATGTTCTTGGGGTAATTGCACATAATTAGGTTAATTTCTGACTTTTACACACTTTGTTGGAATTTGATCTAGTCGAGGGCAATTTGGGCATAATTAGCATGATTTATTGTTCAACCCATTTTCAAGAACATTTTGATGCTACCTTAGGTCCATTTTATATGTAGGTCATAGAAGAAACATGCCCAAACTAAGAAGCCAAGTTGCAGCAAAGAATTATGGAAGGAGCAGAGAAAGACAAGTGAGGCAGAACCAATGTGAGTTCGCCGTGGTTCACGGCGAACTCCCAGCAAGTTCCAGAATGGATGCTAGCTCACCGTGGCTTTCGCCACGGCGAGCCCACGGCGAAGTGACGGAAATCTGCAAAAATTCTGACACGTTTTTAGGGATTCTGGGGGAGTATAAATAGATCCAAACACCCCCACCTTCATTTTTGGAAGCCTCCTATGCACGAAATACACCTCCTCTGCTAGGGTTTCACTCATTCCCTTCATTCCTCACTCAAATCTTCATCTTCCCACTCAATCTCACCTACATTCCTGCTGATTTTCTTGTTCTTCATCTTTCCACCTTCCATTTCCACCATACTTCTTCTTTTACCTTCTTCATCCATAGAGGTTGTGGTCATGGGCTATCTTTGGCTCGAATTTGAGGACATGAGAGGCTAGAATCTTGGTTCTTTGGTGGTGTGAAGGTGGCTTGAGCTTCAATGGGCGAAATAGGGGAGTTGTTTGTTTTCTCATGCTCTTTTCCTTATGTATTGAGTCTTGTGGTTGCATTTCTCTTTGTATATTTGGATTTGAGACATGATTTCCTTTTCTAGTTGTTTATGAATTGGAACATTTGTGTTGGATATTGAGTTATGTTAATTGAATGATATGTATGTTTAAATTTCCTATTGGATTTATGAATGCTATATGATTTTTAGTGGTTGCTAGATTGTGTAGCTTAATTTGTCCAATTGAATGCTGTGGTTGCACATTCTTGAGAGAAATCGGTTTTTAAAACTCATGTTCCAACACACACTAAGTGGAGCTTAACACTAACCCTAAGTAATAGCTATGAAAGTGGTTGCTTGATTAGTTATTAATTAGGGCTAGTGGACCCCTAGTGGTTGCTTGGGGATTTTTCAATTAGACTTGGTGAATCCTTTAACTCCCAATGTCAATTTAATGAAGCATGAGAGCCACCGTAATATCACCAAAGCCCATTTTATCAATTTCCCTTAATCCAAACCCTTTTTTACTCATCAATCAAAAATTACCAAAAAGAAGTCTTTAAATTCTCACTACTTTTATCAAATGACATTTTCAAACAAAAAACCCCATATCTTTTATTATTTTAATTTCATTTAGTTAAGATAGGTAGTTTAGAAAGACTCCTCAAGTGAAACGACCCGGGGTTGCAACCTATATTGCAATCCTTGGATTGAATTTTGATCTTAACCCCCAAGGCGCATTTAGGCAAAGGTTAAATCAATTGTACAAGTGGTGTTCTCCCGGATTGTCTCACGTGGAGTCGATTAACTAACTACCTAAACTAACTAAATGCATGAAAAAACTATAAAAATCGGGGTTTTATGATTTTGATTAGGAAAACTAAGCTACTTCTTTTTGGGATTTTTATGAGAAAATCAAATAAAATGATGGTGTGAAACTTATGGGATGAACATGGGTCTCTTGATGAATTGGACAACTTTCATAGCTTCTAAAAGGATATGGGAGTTCTAATCTGAGTTCTAATGATAAAACCTAAGGCAATCGCTCTTAGTCCAGTTACTTAATTAACTAATTAACATGGTGCATCGTTCATTCAATTAATTAATTAATCAAACAACCGTTAATTCCCAACTCGATAGTGAAGAATCATGGTAAACATGCAAAGAAACTCTTGTTAGAAGTAAATCAAACTATCTAACATTGGACCTAGTGTCTAAACACACATACAATCGCACATGCATTCAACATATTCTAGAAATCCAAAGGAGATATAAATGAAGCATATTTTTTGCATAATATCATGAAAACAACACTAGGTTCATACACATAGAAGGCATCGCTTAATTACATGCATGGCCATTAAACAAAGGATTAAATCATCAAAGCACGCTTGTTCTAAGACCAAATATGTTAGTACTGGCTGTCACCCAAGAGGGGGGTGAATTGGGTGATAGGGTAAATTCAAAACTTCTCTTTTCTAAAACACAGTGAAGGTAATCTTTAAAATCTTTTTCCAGATTATCACAGAGTATTTCAAACCTGTTAAATGCACTAAGAAATATATAATTTAGATATGCTGGAAACTAAGAGAGTTTAGGGAAGAGATAATGCAAATATAATTTATCCTGGTTCAGTCTGTTAGAATCTTAAGTTTTGATGAAGACTGATCTATGAAAAATATCGCTAATAAGAAATGATAACTTAGCAGACCAATAATGAATGAGTATCCTTATCGCTAAGTGTATCTGAATAGCTAATTGAAAGAAAGGAATAGCGAATGAAGACATAGCAATATCAAGGTTAATATCTATCGCTAAAGTCTCCCTCTATCGCTAAGCAAATGTTCCATCGCTAGAAGTTCATTGAGCTTATAAGTAGATGAAACCAGCAGATAAATGAACTAAGTTCCTAAATCAGCTAGCGATAATAGGTTAAGCTATCGATAACCATAAGTGCTTCAGATAATGATCTTTCAGATAGCTAGTGCCTAAGAGCTAATGAATCAAGAGCTGATATGTTTGCTTGCGCTAAAATGTTTATCTATCGATAATGGGATACCTTGAAGTTCTGAATTCTTTGATAATTGTATCCTTAAAGCTAATAAGCAAATTGAGTATCTAGCGATAGTAGTTTGAGCAATCGATAGAAGAATATATGCTGATATGATGCTTTTTAATCCAAGAGAATATGCTATCGATAAAAAGCTCTGATATTCTTTATACTGTCTTTATCTCATTGAGCTAAAGGATTAAGCTTGCGGTAGTAACTCTGTGCATTATATGACTATTTGGTTAGCTAACAGTTTAAGTGCAGATCACTATAAGATTAGCGATAACAGATCAAGCTAGCGCTAATAGAAAGCTGCCAGAAAGTACTATTTGTACGGATGTTCAGAGCGCTGAGTCTGTCTCTCTCTTAGCTCACCCTATGCAAGAAGTAGTTGAAGCTAAAGCAGAGAGTTAAGCCCGATAAAGAAGCTGCATTTAATTTCCAACGGCTAGTTCTCCAAGTCTCTAACGGATAGAAAAATATAATACTCCATATAAAGACTTGAAGACTTCAGGAGCAAAAATATATACAACGCATACACGAAGAACAACGAGAGATGAACAGGGCTCTATACAGAATTGCAAATTTCTCAGACTAAGGGCATTAGAAAAGAAGAGCTAGAGTTATTCTTTATTCAGATTATTAAGCTCTATCTTGTATCTCATTATACATAACTTTGTTCTTAAGTGTTTATCACAATCTGTTCATTGAGTGAACTTTATTATTAAAATCCTCTTCTGTTTGAGGTAGTTCCTTAGCTTGGTGCTTTGAGAACTGGGTGGTAACCTTACGGGTAGTAAGGGGGAGTGTTTAGAAGATTCTAAAACTCTGTAAAGGTTGGCAGGTGAACCTGTGTTCGTAAAACCTGTGGTAGGCTTCTCTTGTGCCAGGATTAAACAAGAGGGTAGTGAAAATCTCAGGTTGAGCCTGAGGACTGGATGTAGGTCTGGGTTGACCGAACCAGGATAAATCTTGTGTGCATTATCTCTTCCCTAAGCTCTCTTGATTTCCAGTCTATCTTTTTATATGTGTCAGTTCATTTCATATTTTGAAATATTCTCAGTAAGAGTTTAAAGAATTCAAAAAGGTTTTAATTTTATCCTATCACCCAATTCACCCCCCCTCTTGGGTGACAGCCAGTACTCTCAATTGGTATCAGAGCCAGTCACTTGTTTAAAGGATCCAACGATCTCAAGTGAAAAGATCATAGCTGATTTTGGGTATAATTCTTTTACTGAAGGTTTTGATCATACCATTCCACCTCTTCTTGAAAATATTGATTTTTCATTTTGGAAAGCAAGGATGAAGAGTTTTATAAAATCATTCGATTATCATATGTGGAATGTCTTTACAAATGATTTTGATTTTAAATCTAGGAAGGATTGGACTGATGAAGACAAGAAAATGTTTTCTCTAAACATTAGAGCAATGCAAATTCTGCATAAAGGCTTAACTGAAAATGATTTTCAGAAAATCAGACCTTGCTCTAGTGCTAATGAAATTTGGGATTCTCTTGAATCTATATATACCTCTGACCATCTTATTGATGTTGAAAGTGTTGACAGCTCATCTGAATTTCATAGTTGCATATCTATGTTTGACGAGCAATTGGAAGCTGAGATTGAAGAAGGAGAGGTCACAGGACCCTTCCAAGATTTAGTCAACACAGAAGATCTAGAGGAAGATGACTACCAAGATGCATCTATGGTATACGATTCCTATCCCTGTGTTTTTGAGAAAAACAATTTTGATCTTCATAAAACTGATTTTCAACCTATCTTAAATCATATTTCAAGGACTGAAAATGTTTTAAATTATGCTGAAAAGTGCTTTGGGAAGAAAGGTCTTTTGCACAAAAACAATTTAAATTTGCACTCCTCTGACCATCACAATAATTGTATAAAACCTCCTGTTGCACATCATTCTATTATATGCCATTATTGTGGAAAATCTGGTCATATTTCTCTCACATGTTATATTAGAAGAAATTTAAATATGAAAAATAATTTTATTTGGGTTCCAAAAGGACATGTAAGGTCCAAGGCTAACAATGAAGGACCCATTAAATGGGTACCAAAATGTCCATCTAGTATTTTATCTGTGCAGTTTAGCTCTAAAAGAAATGGACATCATGGTACAAAGTCGACAAAGAAGAATCCAAGAGTTTCTCATACTTCAAAGGAAAGATTCACAGAATCTACATACAGAAGGAGAACTCATGGAAACGCCACTGCTGCAACTGTTAGTACAAATCATAAGAAGCAGTGGACAACAACAAGAAGAACAAGTTCTACCTCAAAAATGAGCTACCATAAAGTACCATTCAATTACCTTGAGGAAAACAAGAGAAATAGAATTCCTCATGCTTTAAGAAGAAGATTTTTAAATTCTATCTCTTATGATAGAACATGGCTACCCAAGCACAAGCTTATTAGACCCTCTTGGGTGAGCCAAAGTAATCCTCCAAGTACCTAAGGTAGAGGTAACATGGAGAGTAAGTTTCAAGACCTTGATCTATATGGAAATTTACTCAAGTCTTGATGAGCTAAACTTTATGATTGGATTAAATAGCATAATATTGAGGCCATCATGTTGAATGATTGACATTTATTTTGTTCTATAAAATCTGCTTCAAATGATTGAATCTTAAGTTTTTGCATTCTGACCCATCGATAGTGAGTTTCACTATCGCTAGTTTATGCAGAATAGAGCCACGTTTGAGCTAAGATTGCCATCGCTAGCCTGAAAAATCATCGATAGCAAAGTCGGCTATCGATAGGTAAAACGTGGAAGGAGAAAGTGATGACAAAGTCACTTACTCAGCGTGGGATCATGCCTACTAGCGATAGCTGCTTTTCTTAGCGATAGCAAGTCACTTAAAGGACACAGAATTCGAAACGATAGTTGGTGTACTTCACTCAAGGTAAAACCCTAAACCCTAAAACTTATAAAGGTGAATCATTTTGTATTGGCATTCATTCATTCTCCTCTACTTCAAACTCTATCTGAGCACTCTTAGCGTTCTCGAAAATATTTCTGCATCTCTAAGAACCCTAATCCAGCAATGGCCAGAACAAAATTCCCAAATGTGAATGATCTTGAGACTACCTCTAGCGCTAAACCCTCTACCCAATCCTCTAGTAAAAGGCCCAGAACCCAGAAAAGTGTGTCCTTCTCAAAAGAGGTGATTGAATCAGGCCAGAAGCGTCAAAAATGAACCCCTTCTGATCTATCTTTCGTATCAGATCCTTTAGAATCTCCCAGCTCTTTCTTTGCAGAAAAAGGAACCTTAGATAGGGCAGCAGTCTGGGTAGATTTGAAGTATTTCAAGGAGTAGGGCCTTAACTTAGATGATTGGCTACTGCCATACTAGAACTGGGTGAGTGTGAAGAATGATTACAATGAAGACGTTCTGAGATCCTTCTACTCAAACCTGAAAGTTATCCCAGTTTACAAGAAAGGACTTCTAAGAGACGTATCCTTTGAAGCCACTATCAGAGGAAGAAGTTTTAGTTTTGGATGGTTTGCTATCAACAAAATGTTGGGAATTTATGAGGTAGATTATAACAAGTGGTTCATGACTGAGCAATATTCAGATGAAGAACTCGCTGAAATATATGAGACTTCTTCCAAGAAGCCTGCAGACATGCCTGTGTAACAGGCAGGAAATGCACAAGAGGGGGGGTGAATTGTGCTTTAAAAAAAAAAACTTTAATGAACAATACAGTTTATACTGGTTCAGCCCAACTTTTGGCCTACGTCCAGTTCTCCAACTTGACAGTTGGGTTCCACTAGCTTTTCAAGATTTAAACGGGCTCTTGACAGCCTTTACAAGTGACAGCAAGAGCTCACCTCCTTACTAATCACTCCCCCTTACACTTTGTAAGATTACACCCTACCCTTAAGATCCCACTATCTTAAGAGTAATCCTTACTCGGATAATAAATACAAGTGTAGAGAAATTGTTCACTATATTGAACGGATTGTGTTACACACTTAAGAATTTGAGAACAGTGATTGTTGAGAGAATTGAATGCAGTAGATACAAGATCTTTAATGAAGTAATCAATTGATTCAACCAACTGCTTCTCAATGCTTTTATACTCTTCACTCTGAAGCTTGTGTAATAAATATGACCGTTGAGAGTTGTTCAGAGAGAGAGAGAGATCTTAATCGGATGAGGAGTGTTGAGAATGTAGCCTGTGTTGCATTTACTCCATTGTACTTCCTTTGCTTTTTGTTCATCTTTCTTTATCTATCGCTGGAGGAAGTAGGTGAGTTCCAACGGCTATATTGCTCAGATTTTGTGTCCAACGTAAACTTCCTTAAGTAGGTCTGAGCACTCTGTACTTGGAAAGCCTAAAATAGCTTTAGCCATTGAATTTGAATAATTCCCATCGCCACTCAGATTACAGCCTCTGATCGATTACAGGGCTTGGTGGCTGATCGATTACATATCGATTATGTATAGATTAGGACCTGCATCACTCAACAATAGATTAGAAATTCATGTGCCTAATCGATTACAGGGACGCCTGATCGATTAAGCAAGACTAATCGATTACACTTAAACTTCCTCTAATCGATTACTTACCTCTGATCGATTACATTCAGATCACTCACAACTCTTCTAATCGATTACATGGCTCTGATCGATTACACATACCAACTTCTCTGATCGATTATAAGACTCTGATCGATTAGGCAATGGTCCTCTAATCGATCAGGCGAGCCTAATCGATTACATCAACTTCTCCTAATCGAAAGGCTAAGATCTCTCATCGATTACAGGGGTCTCTAATCGATTAGGCGACAACTTAGACTGAACTCTAATCGATTAGACAAAATGACTTGACTTGGAATCTATCTCTGATTAAATGGGCTATCTATGCATACCTAAGACATATCATTCCAAACACTTATCACTCACTTACCTTATGCCTAAGATATGTTTGGTTATCATCAAAACCTATTATTCTAACATTCTCCCCCTTTTTGATGATGACAAAACATTAGAAATAATTGCAATAACAGAATACATATAGAGATCAACAAGCAGACAACTGATATATATATGAAACAATAATTCAGATATCACAAGGATACTGGCATTGTCTTTACGCATGGAACTAAACATATAAAAAATATAAAATGAGCAAAATATGAATGATGCATGTGAAAGGGTTTTTGGTGTTGCAGGGAGTATGGATTAGTCAGAGTCAGTGTCATCCTTCCAGTTTGATGTGTCAAGATCATAGTCCCCTGATTCACTGCTAATTCGACCAGAGTCATAGGAAGACTCAGATTCCAAAACGACTTCTTCCTTCTTCTTCTTAGCAGGAGCCTTCTTCTTCTTGGGGGGAGGAGGAGGCACTAAGGACAGAAGCATATCCAATTTGGATGGTCTCTTTTGTTTCTTCTGAGGAGGCTTTGCTGCCTTTCCCTTCCCTTTTGGTGCTGCCTTTCTCTTAGCTGCAGGCTTGGAGACAACCTTAGGTTCTTCAATAACAATTCCTTTGGTTGCTCTGGTGCTCTTTCTTGTTGCAGGAGCAACCCTAGGTGCAGGCTTAGAGGCAGTCATTTTGATCCTTTGCTTTTTAGGTTTTGACTGAGCCTCTGGGCCTTCTTCCTCCTTGTCAGACTTCAAAAATTCTGAAGTAGTCTGAATGGGGTCCTTCTGAGCAGGCTTGACTGGATCCCCATATGTGTAGGTCCTTCTGACTCCCCATTTTGGAGATAGAGGCTGAGGGGATTCTTTCTCTTGATTTTTCTGACTCAAATTCCTAGCTGTATCTCTGACTTCTCTTTCTTTCTGACTTTCAGCCAAGGTTTGTTCTAATTCCTCCACTTGCTGGTGCAGTACATCTGCCTTATGAAGATAATGAGGCACCAAATCAATGTCAATGGGTTTAGGTTCCCCTTTATACAAAACCATGGCCATTCCCAGATTTTCTTCTATCACATTTTCAGCATTTTCTGGAGGGATATTGACAGTGGCCTCAGTTTCAGACTCTGTGGCTTCTTCTACCACAACCTCTTCTTCTGCCATGCTTAGCTTAATGGCTTCTGCAAGCTCATGAATTTCCTCGAGTGTCTGACTCATGGGTACATCCTCAGGAACTTGAGACATCTGAGGGATCTCAGAAGCTATAGCTGAGAGGATGGAGGCAGCTTCCTCAGCCTTTTCTTGAACCTGGCTGCTTTCCCCAGGGGTTGGCACACTGAATATCTTCTCCCCCTTTTTGGCATCATCAAAAGGAGGGGGGGTTTCTAGTGAAGGAGCTTTGCCTTTTCTGGTATAAGTTTTGGCTATTTCTGGTTTAGGGGAAGGAGAGTGTGGTTGAGAGGGTGTGGGATGAGAGGCAGTGGTCAATATGTGGATAGGAGAAGGTGGGAAGTCTGGATGATCTGAGGAACTGGAGGAGGGTTTCTGTGAGGGTGAGGAAGGTTTGGAAGGAGGAGGAGTGGTTTTTGGAGAGGGTTGAGTGTGGAGATGTGGAGAAGAGGGATGAGATTGTGAAGGTGAGTAATGAATGGGTGATACCTGATGTGGGGCATAACCATCAAAGGGTGACAGAGGAGGGCCAGGAATATTGGCTTGATACTTTTCCCTGAGAATCTCTTCCAGTCCAGCAAGTCTGTTGTGTAAAAACTTGTGCATATTTACCACAGCATCATACCCATTGAAGATGGTCATGGTGCTTTCCTTCACAGACTTGACAACTGAATCATTGAGAGCTGCCACCAATCTGTGCAATAATCTGTCCTCCATGGCTTGATGCTCGAGGGCCATTTCTTCTACTATTCTGGCAGAGACCCTTTCCACCACTTGATCAATAAAGTTGGCAGGAGAAGCAGGTGCTGCTTCTTCCTGAATCAGAGGCTCTTGATTAGGATGAGGGCCAGGGATTTCCCCTGGTTCAAGTCCTTCTTCTGTAGGGGGTTCCTCTTCAATTTCAATATCTGGTAGAGGCTTAGAGGGGATGGAACTCTGCCCAAAAGGTTGCAACCCCATCTTCTTGAGAGTGGTCAGATCACACTTGGGAGGCTGCTTGTTGTGCTCTTCTTCCAACCAAAAAATTTGATTGTTGCACAGAATAAATGAAATAAGAGATGCAAAAGGCAGAGGAGTCTTAACAGACTTTGTCTTTTGGAACCTCAAGAATTCCTCACAGATGACTTGTCCAGGGTTGATGGGAATTTTGTTGATCAACATGGGCAAGATAGGATTGTCTATATCCAGGATAAGTGTGAAGTTGCCAGCCTTGTTGACCATACACCTGGAGTAAGCATAATGCAGAACTCTGTAGGCAGGAGGTAATTGGACAGGCTTGAGATTTCCCTCAATAGGACTTGTAGGTTGATAAATCTGCCTGAGTTGCTCATCAGAAAACTTTTCCCTTGTTTGCCATGTGTTGTACTCTGCCATATTAATCCCATCCATGTGAAGCCACTTGTTCAGATCCTTCCAAGTGAAAGAAAACTTCTTACCCCTGACTTGAGAAGAAATCTTGATATCTGAGGTTTTGCCTTCTGCTTCCGTAACAGAAATCTTCAAGTTTGAGTAGAAGGCCTTTATGACTCGCTCATTATAATGATTTTTAATACCCAGCCATGTCGCATAAGGTTGCAGCCATTCTTTGACAGGATAGCCATTTTTGTCAAGATACTCAATATCCACAAACCCACATCTTTGCTGTATGGACCTTTTCTGAATATCTTCTGAGGCATCTTCAATAGGACCTTGGGCATAGGAGGAGTCGATGGGAACCATTGTGTCACCAGAAATGAGTTCTCTGACTCTGACTGTGGAAGGGCTTTTGGCTGGAGACTTGGATGAAGTACCACGAGTTTTGGCCATTTGAGAGGTTGGTTGAGAGGTGGAGGGTGGTGAATTTGAAGGGGGTGATGAAGGTCTATAGGTCAATGCAGGATCTCCTTCAGGTAATGGTACTGTATCAGAAACGACTTGGGCTCTGATGTTCTTTGGAATACGCATTTTGGGTGCCATGGGAAGAGTTTATGTAGAGGGCTCAAGGATTATGATTGGTGATTCGAAGGGTTGTAACTGGTGAGGGAGAGTTATGGCTGATGATGATTCGAGTAGTGGGTACAGTTACGATGGTTACAGAGAGATTTGATGATTCGAACGTTAAGATTTGATGAAGGATGAGGAGATGAAGAAGAAACAAAATGCAATAAAGTGCGAAATGATGCTACAGTGACATATGTCAAGTATATAAGAGTGGGTGTGCTTAGAAAAGTAAGTAACTGTCAAATAAAGTGTACGTTACAAATGTTACCGTTGACGCCTAATCGATTACAGATGTCGCGTAATCGATTACAGAGTGTTGTCTCTGATTGATGAGATGCGCCCAATCGATTAGGGGTTGTTGTGATCGATAGGTCCACGCTGAGTAATCGATGCCCAATCGATTAATCCTTCCTTGTGATCGATCAGACAGTTCTGATCGATTATGCGCCTTTCCCTAATCGATGCTTCATTTCAGCCTAATCGATGCTTAATCGATTACAGGGAGTGTCCTGTGATCGATCAGGCTTACCTGATCGATTAGGCGATGGATTTTCTATTCTGAGCCTCTAAGTCCTGCATAAATTTTGATCTGACACTCCGATGCCTAAGTTAGTGTAATATCATCAAAACATCCTTAGATTGAAATAATTTTGATAACTAAAATAACTTACAATTCATTGGGATTTACCATTCCCAATTCTCTTCTGATAAACATAAATGGCTCAGTTGCTAGAGGTTTGGTGAAAATGTCAGCCAGCTGCAAGTGTGTTGAGATAAATTCCACTCTGACATCCTTCTTTTGCACATGATCTCTGATGAAATGATGCCTTACATCAATGTGCTTTGTTCTTGTGTGATGTACAGGATTTTTGGCTAGACTAATAGTGCTTGTATTGTCACAGAGGATTGGAGCTTCTGGAAACTCCATACCTAGATCCCTCAATTGATGCTTGAGCCATAGAACTTGAGTACAACAGGTTGCAACAGCAATATACTCAGCTTCAGTAGAGGATAGAGAAACACATGTTTGTTTCTTGCTTGCCCAAGAGACTAAGGATCCCCCAAGATATGCACATTGACCACTGGTACTCTTTCTATCAGTTTTGTACCCAGCATGATCTGAGTCTGAGTAAGCCATTAAATATTCCTGAGTTCCTTTTGGATACCACAGCCCCAGCTCCTGAGTTCCCACCAGATACCTCAAGACTCTCTTAACACATGTGTGATGCATTTCTTTAGGATTAGCTTGATATCTGGCACATACTCCTACACTGAATTGAATATCTGGTCTGCTGGCAGTTAGATATAAGAGGGAGCCAATTAGACCTCTATATGTTGATTTATTGAAGTCCTTCCCTTCTACATCAGCATCCATCACTACTGAGGAGCTCATAGGAGTATCTTCTTCCTTTGATAAATCCATTCCAAATTTCTTCAAGATTTCCTTCACATACTTTGATTGAGAAATGAAAATTCCATCCTTTCTTTGTTTAATCTGAAGACCTAGAAAGAAGTTGAGTTCCCCCATCATTGACATCTCGAATTCTCCCTGCATAATCTTTGAAAATTCCTCACAGAGAGATCCATCAGTAGCACCAAAAATAATGTCATCTACATAAATTTGTACAACAAGCATGCTTTTCTTTTTGTGTAAAATAAATAGAGTGGTATCAACTTTTCCTCTTGAAAAACCTTTTTCTAACAGAAAATTGCTCAACCTTTCATACCAGGCTCTTGGTGCCTGTTTAAGTCCATATAAGGCCTTTTTAAGTTTATAAACATGATCTGGTTTAGTGGCAATTTCAAAACCAGGAGGTTGTTCAACATATACTTCTTCCATGATATAACCATTAAGAAAGGCACTTTTTACATCCATTTGATAAAGTTTAAAATTTTTGAGGGATGCAAAGGCTAATAACAGTCTTATTGCTTCCAATCTTGCAACTGGAGCAAAAGTCTCCTCATAATCAATACCTTCTTCTTGGTTATATCCTTTAGCCACAAGTCTTGCTTTATTTCTGACAACAGTCCCATATTCATCAAGTTTGTTTTTGAAAACCCATTTAGTTCCAATAATAGGATAATTTGAGGGCCTTGGAACTAAATCCCAAACTTGACTTCTTTCAAATTGATTGAGTTCTTCTTGCATTGCAGTTATCCAATCACAATCTTCTAAAGCTTCTTCAATGCAAGTAGGTTCAATTTCAGAAATAAATGCAGAGAAATGTATTGCATTTTGAGTTTGATGCCTGGTTCTAACTCCTTCATTAACCTCACCAATGATTTGCTCAGGTGGATGATCCCTGTGATGTTTCCATGCTGATGGTCCAGCTGGTGCATCATGTGGATCATCTTCTTGTCTCTCTTCGTGAGACTCATCTGGTGGAGTTAATGACTGAGTAGAATTTTTAACTTTCTTTTGAAAGGCTGATTCATCTTCTAAAGAAATATTCTGTTCAGAATCAGTTTCATCAAAGACTACATGAACTGACTCTTCAACAGTAGAAGTTCTTTTGTTGAAAACTCTATAAGCCTTACTTCTACTAGAATAACCAATGAAAATTCCAGAGTCAGACTTGGGATCGAATTTACCTAAATTTACCTTCCCATTATTGTGGATGAAACATTTTGAACCAAATACCTTAAGATGGCTTACATTTGGCTTTCTTCCTTTGTAAAGCTCGTATGGAGTTTTATCCATTTCCTTCCGAATGTAGGCTCTGTTTGATATATAACATGCAGTATTCATTGCATCTGCCCAGAATACCTGAGATACTTCTTTTCCATTCAGCATTGTTCTGGCCATCTCAGTGAGTACCCTATTCTTTCTTTCAACTACTCCATTCTGTTGAGGAGTTCTAGGAGCTGAGAAATTATGATTAATTCCATTTTCTTTGCAAAGCTCTAGAAAATCTTGGTTCTCGAACTCTCCTCCATGATCAGTCCTGATTGAGCTGATTTTCTTGTCTTTTTCATTCTGCACTTTCTTAGCAAACACATAAAAGGCATCAAAGGTTTCATTTTTGGAGGAAAGAAACATAGTCCAAGTGAACCTAGAATAGTCATCCACAATCACAAGGGTGTACAGGCTTCCTCCTAGACTCTTCACTCTTGCTGGTCCAACTAGGTCCATATGGATTAGTTCCAAAGGTCTAGTTGTGGTGACTTCCTTCTTAGGTTTAAAAGAAGACTTTGTTTGTTTCCCCTTTTGGCATGCTTCACACACTAAATCAGATTTAACTTTCATATTTGGAATCCCAATAACCAAATCCCTTTTAATTAGCTTTTCTAGATGAGACATGTTAACATAAGCCAATCTTTTATGCCATAGCCAACAGTTATCAGAATTGCTAATAAAACACTTTTCAGAGAGTTGATGATTCAAATCTACTTCATACAAATTTCCATTCCTGTTGGCTTTCAATCTATATTTCATATTTGATTTGTCTATAGCCAATTCTTTCTTATCCACAATGAAGCATTCATTTGAATCAAAAATCACCCAATTACCTTTGTCAGTACTTTGACTGACACTCAGCAAGTTGTGGCAGAGACCTTCCACAAGATAGATATCTTTAACTGGACCAATATCTCCTTTTCCAGTAATTTTGCCAGACTGATTTCCACCAAAGCTAACCTTGGCCCCATCCTTCAGGATTAGATTGTCTAGTTTCTCTTTATCTCCTGTCATGTGCCTTGAGCATCCACTATCTATATACCACTTGCTATTTTTGTTGGATGCTTTGAGACAAACCTGCACAGACTAAGCAGATTTAGGTACCCAAATTTTCTTGGGTCCTTTGGGATTAGCTTGCTGCCTTTGGTCTGTATAGACTTTAGGCTGATGTGTCCCTTTGGGGACCCATTTATAGTGTCCAGACATACCATGTTTCTTGGGATAACAGGTTGATTCAGAATGACCCTTTTTATTACAGTAATTGCAAAACGAGAAAGGTGATGAATAATCTGAAGCTTTTCTGAAAAATTTCCAGTACGATTTCTCTTTAGACACAGACTTATTTCCTTTCATGTTCTTAGAGAATGAATCATAACCAATACCAGTTTTGTCTCTATATGCTTTTTGATTCATTAACATGACATCAAGAATTTCTGTGCTCTTAGTAAATTTCTTTAAAATTCCAGAAATCTTCTCATTTTCTTTCACAAGGTTTTCACAGTTTTTGCAATCAGAAGTTTCTTGAGAAAACTTTTCAGAATTCAGTTTACATTTTTCACAATCAAAATTATCAGCTTTCTTTTCAAGAACTTTGTTTTTCTTTCTTAAAGCAGAAACTTCCTTTGCCAATTTTTCAAATTCAATATGTAAGTCATCATATGCATCTTGAAGTTCTTGGAAAGATAGATCATCAGGATATACCTCATTATTGGAAGAATCTTCTCGTGCTACTAGACACAGGTTGGCAGCTTCCTCTGCTTCACTGGCTTCCTCATCAGAGCTGTCCCCCCATATAGATGAAACATAGGCTTTCTTTTTGCCTTGAAATTTTTCTTTCTTTTTCTCCTTCTCCTTGAATCTTTGGAGGCTTGGACATTCTGATTTGAAGTGTCCAGGCTTCTTACATTCATAGCATACAGGAACATTTTTCAGTGAATCTTTTCTGAAGTTGCTTGAGCCACCTCTCTGGAATCTTCCTTTATTTCTGAAGAATTTCCTAAACTTTCTGACCATAAAGGCCATTTCATCATCGTCCAGTTCTTCATCTTCTTCCTCATCCTCATCATCCTTTGTAGAGACAGTTAGTGCCAGATTCTTTTTCTTTTTATCTCCATAGAGCTCTCTTTGAACCTTGATGGTTGTTTCATATTCAGCCAGGCTTCCAAACAGAGAAGTGATAGAGCTCATAGATTCTCCTCTCATTTCTTGGATTGCAGTAGCCTTCATCTGCCATTCAGGAGTTAGAATCTTTAAGATTTTGGAGACTTGTTCTGCCTCAGAGATCCTCCTTCCAAGAGCTGTGAGATTGTTGATCAGATGAGTGAATCTAATTTCCAGGTCCCTTATTGGTTCCCCTTCTTCCATTTTGAACAAATGAAAGTCAGTGATAAGTTGTTCCACTCTTCTAGTTTTTACTCCACTGGTCCCTTCATGAGCAACTGCTAGGGCATCCCACATTTCTTTTGCTGTCTCTAGATGACAGACCCTGAAATATTCTTTTTGACTTAGGGCATTTTGAAGAATCAAGACTGCCTTGCTATTGAGTTCCAGATCATCCTTGTCATCACTCGTTAATTCCTGATGGAGTTTAGGCACTTGAACTCCATTTTCTGTTTTCATAGGAACGATGTCTCCTTCTTCAACTATCCTCCAGAGATCATAACCTGATGATTTGATGAAAACCTTCATCTTCATCTTCCAGAAAGTATAATGCTCACCATTGAATCCAGGAGGTTTGTTGATTGAACTGCCTTCAGGGAGAACATTCTCATATCCTGCCATGATAGATCTTTGCTTCTCCTGATCGTGGGATCAGATGAATCTGAGAAGACCTGGCTCTGATACCAAATGTAACAGGCAGGAAATGCACAAGAGGGGGGGGTGAATTGTGCTTTAAAAAAAAACTTTAATGAACAATACAGTTTATACTGGTTCAGCCCAACTTTTGGCCTACGTCCAGTTCTCCAACTTGACAGTTGGGTTCCACTAGCTTTTCAAGATTTAAACGGGCTCTTGACAGCCTTTACAAGTGACAGCAAGAGCTCACCTCCTTACTAATCACTCCCCCTTACACTTTGTAAGATTACACCCTACCCTTAAGATCCCACTATCTTAAGAGTAATCCTTACTCGGATAATAAATACAAGTGTAGAGAAATTGTTCACTATATTGAACGGATTGTGTTACACACTTAAGAATTTGAGAACAGTGATTGTTGAGAGAATTGAATGCAGTAGATACAAGATCTTTAATGAAGTAATCAATTGATTCAACCAACTGCTTCTCAATGCTTTTATACTCTTCACTCTGAAGCTTGTGTAATAAATATGACCGTTGAGAGTTGTTCAGAGAGAGAGAGAGATCTTAATCGGATGAGGAGTGTTGAGAATGTAGCCTGTGTTGCATTTACTCCATTGTACTTCCTTTGCTTTTTGTTCATCTTTCTTTATCTATCGCTGGAGGAAGTAGGTGAGTTCCAACGGCTATATTGCTCAGATTTTGTGTCCAACGTAAACTTCCTTAAGTAGGTCTGAGCACTCTGTACTTGGAAAGCCTAAAATAGCTTTAGCCATTGAATTTGAATAATTCCCATCGCCACTCAGATTACAGCCTCTGATCGATTACAGGGCTTGGTGGCTGATCGATTACATATCGATTATGTATAGATTAGGACCTGCATCACTCAACAATAGATTAGAAATTCATGTGCCTAATCGATTACAGGGACGCCTGATCGATTAAGCAAGACTAATCGATTACACTTAAACTTCCTCTAATCGATTACTTACCTCTGATCGATTACATTCAGATCACTCACAACTCTTCTAATCGATTACATGGCTCTGATCGATTACACATACCAACTTCTCTGATCGATTATAAGACTCTGATCGATTAGGCAATGGTCCTCTAATCGATCAGGCGAGCCTAATCGATTACATCAACTTCTCCTAATCGAAAGGCTAAGATCTCTCATCGATTACAGGGGTCTCTAATCGATTAGGCGACAACTTAGACTGAACTCTAATCGATTAGACAAAATGACTTGACTTGGAATCTATCTCTGATTAAATGGGCTATCTATGCATACCTAAGACATATCATTCCAAACACTTATCACTCACTTACCTTATGCCTAAGATATGTTTGGTTATCATCAAAACCTATTATTCTAACAGCCTGTGCTAAATCGAATCCTTCACTATGTGTACACCAGGCTTATGACTCACAAATCTGGGAACTTCAGCAGTTTTGCCAAGATTGACAATCCCTGGTTGGCCAAACTCATCCAGAAGATACCCTTAAATCCGGGACAAATAGTGTGTATGGAATTGCTGCGATTCATGTCTGAAAAATCTGCCAAGGCTCCACTTCCATACCCTCAATTGATCTCCTTGCTTCTGGAGCATTCCAAAATTAGATCTATCGAGTGTGGAGAAAATAAGAAATGTAAGCAAGTCACAATCTCCACCCTGAAGAGGATGGGGATCTCAATTGGCCCAGTCAGAGGAACTTCAGGCTTCAAGTCTCAAGCCTTTCAGGTCTCTGCCTCGTCTACTCAGCCTGACTGCCAAGAAGAAGAAGCTCAATCCAGAAGAGCTCCACCTCTCCCATCTGTTGAAAATCAAGCATCAAGTTTTTCAAAGGAAGCTGTGGAGGAAATAGTCTTCAGGTTATCTGCTGAGTTTGCATTTGCCCTGGATGCACAAAAAGAGGAATTATTAAAGCATATCCAGGAGCTTCAGAGTCAAGTAAGAAATCTAGAAGATAGTCTCTGTATTGCCCCTGTTAATGATCATCAAAGTATATCATCATCACCTCCTCTCTTGCCCATTCTACACTCTCACATACACTCTTCTACTCCTTCTCACTCACCTCATCATACATCAAAGCATTCATATACTCCATCTTCCCTTCCCAGTCCACCTCATTCCCCTCTTCAGTATCACTCACCCTCCTATCTCTCCCATTCTTCCTCACACCAATCATCTTCTCTTCATCTCTCTTATTACCCCTCCCCTTCCACCTTCACACATCCTAGCGGTAGCACTTTCTCCCGAACTCAAACTATTACACCCTCAACCCCAAACACTTCTAGCTCTTCCCTTCATCTCTGTAATTATCCATCTCCTACCTCTTTCAAACATGCTAGCGATAGCTCCCCATCTCAAGCCAATTTACTTGCACCTTCACCCTCTCACTTCAATTTCCCAGCACCTCCAGAGAATCCTATCGCTAACCCTGGCCAACAAACACAAGCATCACCATCAACCACTATCGCTAGCCCCTCCCCTAGTGATAGCACCTATACCTTGCCCCCAATTCGGCCAACCCCTAACGCTACCCCAAAACCTCTCTCTTCTTCCATCCTTTCCCAAATATCTACCCAACTCTCTTCTCTTACCCTTGCCTATGATGATGACAAAAAGGGGGAGAAACATGTAGAACAAAATGTAAGGCATCTTCTGAAAGATCCATTGCTAGCTGAAGAAGCAGAGGAAATTATCAGAAATATTGCTCGTTGTTACATGGCATCAGAAGATCATAGAACTCCTCTTCCTCAAGAGAAAGCTCAAACTCCTCCGGAAAAGAAAGAAAGTCAAGTTTCATCTGAGAGTCTGAAAAGGAAGAGAACAAAGAGAAAGGCAAGGAAAGAGATGTCCTTTAAAGTCACTCTCAAGACTCCAGAAGTTTCTTCAACCAGAGCCCCGAGAATCAAAATGACAGCCCCAAAGCTAAAAGCCAAAGCATCAGAAAAGCTGTCTCTACCTCCAGATTTGTCAAAAGAAGACAAGAAAGTAATAGCTGAAATCTTGAGGCAAGATAAGAAAGAAGCAGCTAAGGCCAAGAGGGAAGCTGATAAGGCAGACAAGAAAGCCATAGCTGAGATTCTAAAGCAAGATAAGATAGAAGCAGCTAAGGCCAAGAAGGAAGCTGCCAAGGCAGATAAGAGAGCCATATCAGCTCTCTTAAGAAAGGACAAGAAAGAAGCCAAAGAGATGGCTGAATGGAAGGTTTCCTGTGAAGCCAGAAGAATTGAGCATGCTGCATTGAAAAAGAAACTCGAAGAATAGAAAAAGGCTATAAAAGTACCAGAAAAGGAAATAGCCATTTCTCGTCCTCGCAGAATGACAAGAGAGGAAAGGAAAAGAGCAGAAAAAGAGGCTACTGGCAAGAAGGCCCTTGAAGAGGCTGAAAGGAGATACAAAGAAGCCCTTGAGAAGAAAGCTATATTTGAAGCAAGGAGAAGGGCAAGAATAGAGAGAAAAGCAGAGGTAGCTGCTCAAAGGGCAGAAGAGAGGAGAAAAGAAGAAATTTTTCAAGGAAAGCAGGCGTGGGAATATCAGAGAAGATTTCACAAATCAAAGGGTGGCTATTCAGGCATTACTATCAGGGAACATGTCCAGAAAATTGAAGAAGAAAGAGCTAAGGGTGGCCCCAAGGATATTGACCAAGACAAATTCTTCTACCCAGACTCTGAGCTATCTGATGATCCTGATAAGGAATACACTGCCTCAGCCTCTGGAAAGGATTTTGAAAATAGCTACACCTTAACCTTTAGAAATTCCTCTGAATACAAATCATACGTAGCTTCCTCTGATGACCCACCTCTTTTAGATTGCATGTTAAGTATTCCTTCTATTCCATTCATGCATGATTTTGATGAATCTAAAAAGGAACGATCTGAGGGTATTATTATTCAGACTGATCCTAACTGTTTACCTGATGTATTGCAATAATAGTACTTGTTGATTAATTCGAATGTATTTTATCTTCCCTGTGTTGCTTATGTTTTGTCATCATCAAAAAGGGGGAGAATGTTAGAATCTTAAGTTTTGATGAAGACTGATCTATGAAAAATATCGCTAAAATGAAATGATAACTTAGCAGACCAATAATGAATGAGTATCCTTATCGCTAAGTGTATCTGAATAGCTAATTGAAAGAAAGGAATAGCGAATGAAGACTTAGCAATATCAAGGTTAATATCTATCGCTAAAGTCTCCCTCTATCGCTAAGCAAATGTTCCATCGCTAGAAGTTCATTGAGCTTATAAGTAGATGAAACCAGCAGATAAATGAACTAAGTTCCTAAATCAGCTAGCGATAATAGGTTAAGCTATCGATAACCATAAGTGCTTCAGATAATGATCTTTCAGATAGCTAGTGCCTAAGAGCTAATGAATCAAGAGCTGATATGTTTGCTTGCGCTAAAATGTTTATCTATCGATAATGGGATACCTTGAAGTTCTGAATTCTTTGATAATTGTATCCTTAAAGCTAATAAGCAAATTGAGTATCTAGCGATAGTAGTTTGAGCAATCGATAGAAGAATATATGCTGATATGATGCTTTTTAATCCAAGAGAATATGCTATCGATAAAAAGCTCTGATATTCTTTATACTGTCTTTATCTCATTGAGCTAAAGGATTAAGCTTGCGGTAGTAACCTCTGTGCATTATATGACTATTTGGTTAGCTAACAGTTTAAGTGCAGATCACTATAAGATTAGCGATAACAGATCAAGCTAGCGCTAATAGAAAGCTGCCAGAAAGTACTATTTGTACGGATGTTCAGAGCGCTGAGTCTGTCTCTCTCTTAGCTCACCCTATGCAAGAAGTAGTTGAAGCTAAAGCAGAGAGTTAAGCCCGATAAAGAAGCTGCATTTAATTTCCAACGGCTAGTTCTCCAAGTCTCCAACGGATAGAAAAATATAATACTCCATATAAAGACTTGAAGACTTCAGGAGCAAAAATATATACAACGCATACACGAAAAACAACGAGAGATGAACAGGGCTCTATACAGAATTGCAAATTTCTCAGACTAAGGGCATTAGAAAAGAAGAGCTAGAGTTATTCTTTATTCAGATTATTAAGCTCTATCTTGTATCTCATTATACATAACTTTGTTCTTAAGTGTTTATCACAATCTGTTCATTGAGTGAACTTTATTATTAAAATCCTCTTCTGTTTGAGGTAGTTCCTTAGCTTGGTGCTTTGAGAACTGGGTGGTAACCTTACGGGTAGTAAGGGGGAGTGTTTAGAAGATTCTAAAACTCTGTAAAGGTTGGCAGGTGAACCTGTGTTCGTAAAACCTGTGGTAGGCTTCTCTTGTGCCAGGATTAAACAAGAGGGTAGTGAAAATCTCAGGTTGAGCCTGAGGACTGGATGTAGGTCTGGGTTGACCGAACCAGGATAAATCTTGTGTGCATTATCTCTTCCCTAAGCTCTCTTGATTTCCAGTCTATCTTTTTATATGTGTCAGTTCATTTCATATTTTGAAATATTCTCAGTAAGAGTTTAAAGAATTCAAAAAGGTTTTAATTTTATCCTATCACCCAATTCACCCCCCCTCTTGGGTGACAGCCAGTACTCTCACAGTCTACCTTGACCTACATCCAGTCCTCAAGCTCCACCTGAGATTTCCACTACCCTCTTGTTTAAACCGGGCACAAGAGAAGCCTTTACAACCCACAAGTTTAGTCGAGCACTTGTGAAGCCTTTACCACAGGTTTTACAACACGGGATCATCTACTAACCTTTTAACGAGCTTTAGACTCCCTCTAAATGCTCCTCCTTACAACCTGTAGGATATAATCTGTTTCCCACTCAAGATTACCCAATCTTGAGCTTCACTCACTAAAACAGAATGTTTACAATGAAATTTACTTCTCTCAAAGAAGGGATTTTGATAATCACTGAAGTACAGAAGAATGTATGATGAAATACAAATTAGAGCTTAATAATCTGAACAATGTGTGCTCTAGCTCTTCTTTTCTAATGTGCTCAACTCATCATTTCTGGGCTTACTTGAATATAACTGTTACTCTGTGTATTCTGTGCAGAGCCCTCTGTTTTTCATCTCGTCATAGTTTCATCTTGTGTCGTGCGTTGTATGTATATTAATTGCTCCAGATGTCTTCAAGTCTTTATATAGGGTATTATACTTTTCTGTTCGTTGGAGACTTGGAGAACTAGCCGTTGATAATCAGCTTTCTTCTATTTCTTCACTTTATCTTACAGAGGATGAGCTAAGAGAGATGGAGACTGTGAGTAACGGTAACCTGCAACGTTGTACTTGTACAGCAGCTTTATCATTAGCGCTAGCTCCTTTAGCTATCGCTAGCTTGACAGTGTAAGACCTGCACTTAGAGCTGTTAGCAAAACAAGTATTTATGCAGTGGATATTATTGATAGTGCATTTCACTAGCTCAAAGAGATGGAGACAATATATCAGCTAAGGAATTTCAAAGTATTCTCTATAGATAGCAAATCATGCTATCGCCAACAAATCATGCTATGGATAGCAAAACATGCTATGGCTAGCAAATCATGCTATGGATAGCAAATCATGCTATAGATAGCAAAACATGCTATCGCTAGCATATTCTTTTTAGTTCAATGTTCAGCGTACTAGCTGTCATCTCAATAAGCATTTTTCTATCGATAACTAATCTCATTATCGCTAGTTACTATGTTAACTGATCTAACATTCTTCCCCGAGTATTTATTCATGTTATCTGAGGGGCCTTAGCGATAGAGATAGAGTCTGGTGATAGGATCTATTCTTATTTGCTTAGGCTAGCTCTACACATTCCATTTGCTATGGTGAAGACCTTTAGCGATAGAGATTTTGCTCTTTCAGTGGATTATTGCTAAGTCCTCATTAGCTATTATCCTAAGCTTTTCATTTGATGGCGATAGGCTCTTAGCTTAGCGATAGAGAATCTGTTCTTTGCCTAGCTACATCAATTTCTTCCTATTAGCGATGATAAACATGTTAGCGATAGAACTTCTACTTAGTCATCATGATTCTTTATCTCAGTTTATTCCAGAATAAGTTATATGCTATTATGAATGCAATCTGAGCCCAAATGATAAGAAATCATCTATGGATATGTTATGTAATCATATATGCAAATGCTTTCACTCACAGTAAACATATAGCAAACATAATCTAATAGATAGTAGGAGATAAACACTTTATCCACACTTTTTGCTTACTACATTTAACTCTATTTTTGACATCATCAAAACTAAGCATATCCAACAAAATACATATAACAAAACACAAGGAATTGCAATACATAAAATAGAACTAGACAAGAGAAACTAATAAACTCCCCCATTGAAGAATATTAAAGCTCCAGTTGCCTCCCTCCATCAAGATCCCCATAAGGTGTTTAGACTCTTATGATCTTGAACATGATTGATTGGAATTTGGAGTTGGAAGCTATGAAATTGATGTAGAATGAATGAAATTCATGTAGATGGATGTCTAGGAGAGTGTGATTTTGTTCAAAGAGGAGAGGAGATGAGGACAAAAATTTGAGAGAGGAGAGCAATGAAATTCGTTGGTGGCATATATGTATAGCACAAGAGGCAACCCAAAACCTTCCAAATTGGCTTAAAGTGTCCTATTCTTACTAGGATTAACAAATAGGAAATGTTTGGGGAAAGAATTATGGGATGAGAGAAAGGATGGGTGAATGAATATGAAAATTCAGATTCCCCTCTCTATGTCACAAGAAACCACTTAAAAACTATCCAAAACGGCCTCCGATTGCCTAATTTGGCCGCCCATAACATAAAGGAAAGATTTGGCGAAGACCCAAGCACTTTCTCTACAGAAATCTAGCCAAAATAGGAGTTTGTTATTAGAATAATCAATTATGAAACTTCTTAAGCTCAATCAAGCCCAGGGTTGCCTATTCTTGTAGAAATAACCAAAAGGAAATATTTTAGGCAAACCATATCAACCAATCCAATAGGAAATTTCCTATTCTTGATTTTACCAATTAGGAAAGTTTAGAGGCCAATCCATTAGGCTCAATCAATCCAATCTCCTAATAAGTAATTTCTATTGTGCAGAATTTCTGTTTTTTTTTGCAAAAGTTTCATTTTTTGTAGAAGTTTCCTATTTTGCTTTGACCTTTATTCTTTACACCTACAATGGAAATTTTAAGCACATGTGAAGTATTTCAAGTCCAAAAACAATATATGTATGAGTTAAATGCCTAATATGCTCAAATTATAATGAAAATGCAATTAACTCTCTAATCTTGAACTATAAGTATAAAAGTGCCTAAATCCCCATTTAATAGCCTAAAACAAATGCTAATTTCCTATAATTAGTAGATAAAAACATGTAATAATCAAGTGCAATCAGTCCCCAAGTTGTGAATTGTAGCACTTGGTTAGTTACTAATCAAGTGTATGTATTGTATTCATTTTAGATGTTGATTCTTGTCATCAAGAATGGGGGAGCATGTATGGTAATTTATGGTTTGACTCCAAAGAGATATCCTCCTACTACTTGTCCTATGTGTGTGTGCATTGTTGGTAAGGGAATTCTGAAACTCTTACAACTTCTTGATTATTGTGATATATATGAACTTTGTGATTTTAAATTAACTATTTTGATATACATTGTCATGTGGGGTTATTATAGTGAAAATGGCATGTTATGCATTGCATCATGATTTTTGGAAAGATAATACATAAATGGTTTTTGAGATATCACACTGTATGGGTTTTTGGAAACATTGAAAAGGTAAAGTGCCTGTTTTTGGTGAAAAGCACATTAAGGTTGTGATGCATATGTTGTTGGTAGTTAGCACCGGTGTATTGGTTACTTTAACCATCACGTGCCTCAAGGACTAATTATTCCTGATTGGGATACTGGGTATGGCCTAAAACCCCATCGAGTATCACTCCTATCTTGGTTCTGGGTAGGGCTAGAAGCCCATTGAGTTTAACTCCTCCGTGGTTCTGGGTATGGGGTAAGACCCCGTCGAGTTCCACATTGGTCATGCTAGTGGTAGGGGACAACCGTCAAGGCAAACGTTACGGATGTTTGTGAAACAAGTATTTTGAATGATTTTGTCAAAGCTATGGTATATTATATATGTGGCATTTCAAAAGTGTTTTTGGCATTAGGCATATTCTTGGTATTTGTATTCTTATACATGATTCAAATTTGGTATATTGTATAGTTTTCCACATTGACACATTGCTAACACACAGTCACATGTAGACTAGTAGTAGGCATGTTACCTTAGACATTGTCTACCCCCTCTGCTCAATCCTCGTAGGTGCTAGTTCATGTTCAAAGTCACGGGAAAGGAGCCAACAATAATTCACTAGTAAGAGTGAGGAAATATGTCTTAGTAGTGATTGTAATGCCACATAGTATTTGGCATATCTACTTTTGCTTCCGCACATTTATGTTTAATTAATGTATTTCTGTATGGTTAAATTGTTTCATAAAGGGAATTTTTACTAACCATGTTAGCAATTGCCCATTTCCAATATGGTTAACATTTTCACAGTTAGTAAAGTCTTTTTATATCCATGATAGTGTATTTTCAATGGTTTAAAAGCGTTCTTTTCTATCAGGGATAGGATTTTAAAACTTGAGAAGTATATGTTGAAAAGTATTACGGTTGTTTTGATTAACTATTTATTAGTGGAATCCTATTCTAACATAGTTAATGATTAAAGATTTTGTGAAAGGTTGTAGAACGTTTTTGGTGAATGACCTATGAAATTGAATATTTTTGTTAGGTGAACCTTTTTCTAACATGGATTTAGTTGATTTTAGGGGATTGATTTCTAATATCCATGTTAGTCTTTTGATATAGTGAAATTCTTTCTTAACAAGGGTTTCTCTTTTTATCTAAGTTAAATTCTTTCTCACTGTGATAGATATTTTAATATCTTAGAAGCTTTCTTTCTATCATAGTTAGATATCATGGTTTTGTATTTCAAAAGGGGCTTGTACTCTAAAGCTTTCTTAACTATGTTATTATCCTTTGTCAAGTAAATTCTTTTTCCTAACATAGTTAGTTACAAGTAAATATGGATTATGGTTTATTGAATAGTTAATTAAATGGATTAGAAAACATATAATATAAGTTGGTATCAGTTTCATGGTCTAAATACCAGGAAGATTCATTGCATGCTTTACTTGATGTGTTTGAAACATGCATTGCATATGCATTAGGTGATATCGTGGCAATATACAATCTTGCATCCTTTCCACTTATTAGGTTTTATTGCTTGTTTCTTTACTTATTAGTTTATTGTTGTTTGATTCAATTGTTGGTTACATGGGTTGCATCCCTTGCTAGGGAACGCGGTAAGGTTAATAAGAACCTATTTAGAAGATGGAATAACAAAAGTTAATAAATGGTAAGTCTATTTAAGTGAGTTTTTGTAAGGTTGCATGTAAAAATCTAGTTTGGTGATTAAACAGGATCAATAATGCTCTGGACTTGACTCTTATGCTTGCATGTATGTGTATTGTAAATGGTTGACGTTTTGAATAAATCCCTTGTTTATTTGTTTGGTATAATCTAGAAGTTAAAACTAAATGAAATGAATGTGAGTCATGCTTTGTTTTGCAGACTATTGAAGTTTAGGGGTGACTGTTATTGGGAGTAAAAGTTCCAAGTTGGCTGAATTAGGCATTGATTAAAGTTTAAATGGATAGTGATTGTTGTTGTAAGTGGATGAAGATTTCATTGCCGTGTGATTCCTATTAAAGAAGGCGATTTGACTTTTAGAAATTGAGAGTAAATTTCTGTATGATGCCTAAATTTTCATATAAATGAAAATGTTATACTATGTAATTTTTTGGCAATTTTAAATACGTTTATACCTCTAGGCGTGAGTATTTTATTGATTTTTGAATTTGGAAAGTGGATTATTTTGGAGCCACTTTCTCTTAAGTGTCATCTCTCCTTCCCCTTATTTTCTTGAAATTTTCATGGTGAAATTCTAGGGCTTCTAGGGGAATCCGAGTTTAAGCATTAATTTCTAGACTCCATCTACTCCAAATCGTTTCTAGGACTTGGTCTAAGGTTTATATCAAATTAGTTTGGTTGCTTTTGGCCTAAAATTATATTATTGTAATTGAAAGTAGTGCAAGATAATGGTTTGTTGGAGATTCTAAAGTTGTGAGTATATTTCTATGCTTTAATGATTTCCTTAGCTCCAATGGTGTTTACGAGGGGTTTTACTTGGTTTGATTGGTTGATGTTGATTTAGAAGGGGATTTTGAAAGATTCAGAATTGTGAATGTTAGTGTTTGGTATGGATTTCTAAAGATCACAAGGAACTTCTGAGGTTTTTCATTTCTTTTGGGCATATTGGTGCTAGTGAGAAGTTTCTATTGGGGTAAATTGTTGGGGATTGAAAAGGATGAAACTATGGAATTAGAGTGTGATCATTTAGGTGAAGTTTGACTGGATTCTAATTGATTTGAGATTTAATTTTGATTTTTGAGGATTCAGATATTTTATAATATTTATGAGGTGATGGTTTTTGAGTTTAGAATCTTACCTAAGCTTGAAATTGGAAAATTGTATTTTTGGGTTAAATTTTATTAATGGTGACTATTTGAGATTAGATTGTGGTTTAATGTTTTGATTTACTATGTTGATATGGAATCGAAGACTACTGGATAGAAATTATTTCATAGGCTTGCTATTAGAGGTCATTTATATACAAGAGGTTTAGGCACCAATTTAGTTAGATGAGCAGTGATCTAGTAGACGGTCACCAACCTTATGGAGGATTATGATAGTAGTCCTGCAATGATTAAATGAACGATTAATTAAGGAGCTAAGTATGTAGAATTGGGAATGATGTGCATTTATATGTCAGTATCAGTATCTTTCTCAAGATTAAGAAGATTATTTTATTTGGGAGTTTAGAAGCTTGTGGTTATGATCAACTCTAGTAGATGTTGAATGCTAGTTAAAATTAAAATTCTTTTTGAGGCTTTAATGAAGATTATAGTTTATCCATTGATGTCCATCCTAATGAGCTTGTGCTCACCCGTGCGTTGCACGGGGAGCTTGTACTTGCATGCATAATGTAACATTCGTTACACATAAGGGGTTATAACATATGCAATTCAACGAAAATAAAAATATGGAAGGCATTACATTACACATGATTGAAAACTAATTAGCACTTATAGTAATATAATGCACAAATGAGAACGAAACCACAACGCAATGGTTGTTCATAGTACCTACGAGTTTACATATAAGAAAAGTTTCTTATAAACAACATTAGTGGTTTGTTGACGACTTCATTTGCACCATTTGAAATAACTATTATAAGACTGTCCATGCTCTTAACCCTGGATAAAGCAACATATAGTTGCCTATGGGTGAATACAGGCTTAGAGAGAAAGAGACCGACATGCTTAAGTGATTGGCCTTGACTTTTATTTAGAACATGTCTTTATTTCTTTCTGAGTTGAAATATAGGCTTACTCTTGCATTTCATAGAAAAGTTGAAGCCTTTTTTTGATTTGCCTCATTTGCAACATACATCTTTTTTACTAAAGTTAACTAAGATTGTGCAATATCTGACTTTATAGATGTATTGACTTTGAAAAACATGTTATTTATGTAAAATAAAGAAATATGAACACGATTAAGTATGCATGCAATTGTTTCCGTAATCAACAATTTTTGTTTGAGATAAAAAAGGGAATCAGAGTCAAAATACGTTAAATGATAGCAACTAAATAAAGAGATAATTACTTTCTATCAGTGAAATTTTAATATAAAACTCTAACCTTGTAGGGTAGAGAAGCTCACAATAAAATATTGTTTATCAAAAAAATCAGTGAAATAAAGGCTTACTTTATTTTGTAATGGTTAGAACATGTTTTTATTTCTGAGTTGAAATATTGATTTACTCCTGCATTTCAAAGAAAAGTTGAAACCTTATTTTGATTTATCTCATTTACGGCATACATAATTTTTTTTAATAAATTTAGCCGAACTTGTGCAATACATGACTTTATGTGTGCAGAAATTTTGAAAAACATGTTTACATAAAATAAATAAAAGGACAGGATTAAGTATAAATGCAATTGCTTCTGTAATCAACAAAAATTTAGAGGTGAAAAACGGGGAATTTGAGGCAAAATGTGTTAAATTATAGCAACTTATATAAAAAAGAGAACATTACTTGCTAATTGTGAAATTGTAATAAATTTTAACTTTAACCTTTAGTCCATCCTACGTTATACAAGGAGTGAGTTTTGATCCAATTAATTGCAGATTTTCACTTTCTTGACAAATGATTGCAATGGAATCCTATTTTTTCAAAAAAACATAAATCACATTATTTTGCATGTAAAATAAAATATGAAGCAATAAAGATAAATTTTTTTCTAGAACAATGTGATGGGAGATCGAAAATCAGTTATCATTTCATTTAGATCTTAAAAATAATGTAACATCCCAAAAACCCAATTAGTAAATAAAATTACTCAAGGAAGATAAGAATGTCTTTTACCAAATAGGAACAATATGTAATATTGTTGTTAAAAATCATAGGTAAGGGTAAAAGAGCCAATTAAGTAAAATAAGGAGATGATTAAATTACCCTACCCAAATACCAAATAATTAATTATTATTTACTTCCTTATGTCCAGCCGAACACACACACACACACACACACACACACACACACACACTCATTCATTGACTCTTCTTCTTCTCCAATTTCGGTCTCTCTCTTGCTCTCTAAAATGCTTCAACTTCTGCCCAAACTCCAGCAGCTTCCTTGGACGAATTTGGAGGAAGATTGAAGTGGAATTCACATGCAAAGCAAGATTCAAACTCAGGTGAAGATCTTCTACCCATCTATGCTAAATTTTCTTCAATCAAGAGGTGATTTAAGTGAGATGCATGTCGGGTTTGAGGGGGAATTTGGGGCTGTTCGAACCTGATTTTCTGTAGCTAAATGGGAGATTGTTAAAGGTGTTTATGTGAGTGAAAAGTGGGGGTTGCATGTGTATTTATATAACTTTGATGCTCTGTTTTTGTTAAACCGAAGGAGCCATGAAATCTGTCCGAAATTTGGGTGATTTTGGTCAGGTTTCTTGATCGATTAAAGGGAGATAGTTGGCTCTAACATTTCCATCTTTTATCTATGAAAGTTACGAATAAAATTGGGGAGGTATCTTGTAAATAATTGGCTTTAAATGGATGCAAGTTTTGCTGAAAGTTGCTGTCCATTTGTGCTGTCATAGGTATAGAAATTTTCATTCTTCATGGGCCTAAAAGAATCTAGTATTGTTGTAGGAAGGGCAATTCAGTTCAGCCATTAAATTTACTTGGGTGTGTGTAGATTTCCTTTTATAATTCACACAAGTTTAATATAACTTAGTTACTTTATTGATGATTTAAGTTACTGTAAAGTGGTAAGGAAATATAAAGTTATGGTTTGTGCATATTGCTGCAATTTGTGACAGCAATTTTGATTAAATTGATTAGATTGTGCTTTGAGAAAATAGTAGATGAAAATTTGTTCTGTTTTGGCCTAGAACGAATGGGACTAATGGAATTGATAAGGGGTGACTTGTTTTGACTAAAAACAATGTGAATGGCATTATAGTGTGCCCAATTTTGCTGCTGCACAATTGTAATGCAATTATAGATAATGTGACATAGACTTTCCTTGTATTACATTACAAGATGTTTGATAATTTTGAGTAACAAGTTGCTGCTGCCCTATTGAAAGTGGCTCTAATTAATTAGGTTCAAAAGTTGTTGACAATTGTGGTATAACAAGTGTTTAAAGTGTGATGCTTCTTGTACATAAATGAACTTAATTGTTGTTGAATTGACAATTAAATCCAGCCATAAGTTGTGCTTTATTAAACATTGATTGTGGGATTTCTTTCTTTAATAAGAAATACCAACTTTTAGAGTTGGAGAATGAGACTTGTTGTTCTGATTGAGATGTGAATGTGTTTCACCTAGTAAGAACTATCACTAAGGGGTGGGTAGTATACTAGGACCGAGAGCGAGATATCTAATATGTATAATATGAGTATTGACCTCTATTATTACGTGATGTAATAATAGGAGGACCAAGTGGTGATAAATCTGATAAGCAGCGAGAAGGGAAGGCTCCAGTGGAGTAGTATGTGATTGTCACAAGCAATGAAACAAAACTCGGACCGGCCGGTTCGACCGGTTCAACCGTGAACCGGCCATGGGTCCGATCCGGGCGAGCTAAAAAAAACGGAGGGGGCATTGAACCGGTCAGAGGGCGGGGTTGACCTGGTCAACCCGGGGGGGGGGGGTTCAACCCGGTTGAACCGGTAAAGACTGGTCAACCCGGGGGGTTCAACCGGTTTGGCCCTTTTTTTTAAAAAAAAAATAATTTTATTTTATTATAATTCACCTAATTACTAATTTTCATTTCACTCAATTTTAGAAATTAGGAAACTATAATACTTTAAATCCTATTTTACTTGCATATACTTAATATTTTATTATTGTTCCTCTTAATATTTGTATTTTAGTCTGTGGATTGTAGAATAATATTTATTTTCATGTGTAATCAACTAATATTTTCTCTTTTTTCCTTTATAGAAACATTAAAATATTCATATTTGATGAATCATGCATACCTATCTACATTTACATTTTGATATTAGTGATTATTAATGTTAATATCAATAAAATTTTATTATTTTAATATAATCCGGTTTGACCCGGTCCGACCCCGATCCGACCATTAACCCTTGAACCAGTGCCTCATCCGGTTCGATACCCGGTCCGGTTTTTTGAACCTTGGTCACAGGTGAGGGTTTACTTCATACACACCTAGAACAATGCATGATTTGATTGTATGATAATTAATAATGATTACTGTTACAGATATTTGATAAATGATTATTGCTCGTATGTTCTTATTACTTTTAAATTTGGAGTACTCCCAGGCATACGGTGGGTCGCTCCCCCTATGTCAGATTTTCTAACTATATGATATATCTGTATTATATTATTAAAACCCTGCAGGTATAGTCACTACTAATAGGGTATGTATCCTTATTAATAGGTGGCAGGTGCTATATGCACATTGAAATAATTAATTAGTCTCCAAGTGAATGAATATATCATTACTCAGATGACCGGCGTCAGAGACGCGAAATATGAGAATAACATTATCATTATTTGTACAGCTTAAATAAATTGTGATGGTGTGGCTGTATGAATTTAGAGTGTATGAGGTAAACCTGAGAAAATTTTGGTTGCAGGGAAAGATAGGCCGGACTGCTTTTGGTAAGGCTGGTTTTAGCGAAGGCATATGTAGCCTGAGGATGTAGCATAAGATTGCTTAGGCAATTTGTATATATTTTTGAGTATATCAATGTTAAGCCATACGAAATACTTGTTGTGTATGTATATTTTGTAAACACTATGGTGGGAAGAAGTTGTTACATGTAAGTGAGTATGGGGTAAAGTTTGTAGTAAATATCAACAGGGGTATGAGTCTCGATATATATGTATTAATCCGATGTACTTATCGTAGGAGATGGTGTGATGTTTGGGTCAACGTGTAAATGATAGTTTATATATATATATGTTAGTGAAGCTTGATGATTAAGTACTAAATATAAATTTAAATTGATAAGGTATTAAATGATAAATTGTTTTGACATATCAAGGATTCAATAAAAGTTTTAATCAGGACAGTTTTGGACTACTTAAAGAGGTTTTCTATAAGTTTTAGTTAGTTAAATATTGACTAAACATTAAGCAAAACTACAAAGTAGGTAAGAATTTGTCAAGAAGGTAAAACAAAGACTAGGTGTTACAAATAACTCCCTTCCCACATCAATCAAATATCTTAGAATCAACTGCAATTCATGAAATCACGGCACCATTTACGTATCCATTACATGCTCTTTCTTAAATAAATATGTAAATTATATAGTATGTACTCATTTTTCTCTCAATATTAATTAAAAAGCCACGTATTAATTCCTTCATATGAACCACAATTCATTAAATTATAAAAAAAAAAGAAATTAATGTGAGCGAAAAAAAAGTAAACCTCATATGAGCAATACAATTCCATTTTGTTACAAATAAAAAAACTCAAGTCCTCGTAAAAAATCTAACGTGAATCAACACAAGGAGATAATATTTGTAACAATCATCCACTCAACCTAGAAATAGCCTTTGTAACACCCTTCTTCTAAACCTGTTAAACACTCCTCAAACATCTCCAATGTTCCTGGTTAATTATTTGTTAGAATGCCAATATAACAAATATTTCAAAAAGCATACCATGCAATATTCTCATGCTTTCAAAATCAACATTCTCATCAAAAGTTCAATACTTTATTGAGAATAAAAGTACTCTTCTAGGGAGCCCACAAATATCTATCTTTACACCATTCTATGGTCTTGTTTGATGAAATACATAACATAATCTACCGTTCGTGATCCCAAATTACAGCAAAAAGTCCTTATTAAGTAAGAACCCCCCACTTAATCATCTCATGCTTTTCCCTACAGAACTACTAGTCTATAGTTTAGATCTTCTAATGTAACTTTCCAAATCATTATATATAATAAAATCTATAGCAAACCATATTATTCACAAACAGCCTATGAATGATTTTACCATCTTCTTTGCCAATAACGAATGGGCTACATAAGGTAATTATTGAAAGATTTACCAGTATGAGAATCATAGAAACGTAAATGAAAATGTGGCTATTAGTGAGAAAGCAACACTTCGTTTACTCTACTTATTAGACACTTCAGCAAGATAAAAGATAAACAAAAGGGCAGTTATTGATAAAAAGGTTTACCACTATGAGAATATATTACCCACATGAAAATGGAAATTAATGGCTAGATTTGGATGAGAATGCAGCAATGTGTTTACTTCATTTATTGCTAATAAACATAAACGCATATTATACACTTCACCAAGGTAAAAGGTTAACAAAAGGATAATACTTGATGTAGAGTTTATAAACCTATGTGAAGGCAGAAATCATTTACAGTTACAATGAGCAGAAGAGCAATAAACCTCACCTGGTAGTTTGTTGATGCCCGGTAATAGGAAGACAATTTTGTTGTTGATACAGCTGGCTGAAAAACAAAGAAATCTAAATATGATGATAATTTTCAAAATGTGAGGTCACATAATAATTATGTCATTGCATTGTTGCCCACATCAGTGTACAAACATGCACAACTGCAGGCACGCAGCACCCCCTGTAGACCAAAACCAGAGTGCAAGACACATAGACTTATAGGCTGAGAGGTGGGAGTAGGAATTTACCAAAGAAGAATTCTTCACACTACATTGTATATGATTGGGAACATGGCCTGCCGAGTAATCTTGATTGGCCAAAAAAAATTTCTGATATGAGTTGCAACTCATTTTCAATCACTGCTATTAGAGACAGCATAAGTAAAGCACACTATTAATTATGAATTAAATATATTAATAATAGATTTACTTGGACATACAAGATTGTGTATCCAAGAAACTATGTATATCATCATAAGGGATAATAGACTCATATCTTGAAAAGGATCAGTGACAATTTCAGCAAGCAACATGAAGTTTAAGCAAAGCAAATAACTAAATGTAGACAACAATCATCTTACTTTATTTAAGGAGCCAAGTTGAACAACTCCATGTGGGTCAATAGCTACAACAAGAATTGTCTACAAAGCATAACACAGCTTTGTTAATGAAATATCTTCATGCAGATCAAATCTACAGCCATGAAGATCAGGAAATCAACTTCTAAATGAATTATTAGTTTTGCAACACGAAATGCACCGGAGTCGAGAACTTAAGTTTTCTCTCCCTTTTCGTTATTTTGAATAAGTCATCTACTGTGGCAAGAATAATCTAATGATACCTTCTTTATTTTGATGAGTATAACTCAAAGAAACAGAGTCACAGATATTTTAAAAGAAAAGTCTTATAAATTGTTAATACAATGAGCTGACCTGATAAAAATAGTATTTTCCAGCATCCACTTTTGATGTTTGGGCCATCAAAGAGATAATTATCATGCTCAGCAATGAAATGAAACCCTAAAAATATTTTAAAATTTTGTTTAGTATGTGATTTTAGGAATGGATGAGTATTAATAAATGTCCAAAATAAGACCATCAATGCACACACCAAAACATAGAGATAGCTCACAAGAAAACTTGAATAAATATTTAAGGAGAAAGATTTCAGCCCACCTCTCTGGATGATGATGGCTTCCTATTCCATGTTTGGGGAAGTAGTAAATGCTCAACCAATAAAATTAATTACAAGCACAGGAAAATAATGGTGTGTAGGGTAGCACCAACTGGTAATAGGCTGCAATACTTTTTTTACTCCATCATAGAACCATCCTGAAAACAGAACAGACATCAAGTCAAAAAATATCCAGGACAAATCATTCTTTCAAATTCTTCTGCCAACACTACTACAAAAAACAGAATTAACGTCCCCATTTCACGTCTCTTTTTTGAAAATGAGATGTAAAAAAAAGGCGGTGGCAAAATTGTAAATATGTGAAACACTTTTAACGTCTCTTTTTTAAATATGAGACGTGGATTCTCTGAAAAAAGAGAGCCAAGCAAAAAAATGTGGGAAAATATAGGCGGGAAATTACTTTCCACGTCTCACAAAAAATGTGAGACGTGGAAAGTTGTTTTCAACGTCTCACAAAAAATGTGAGACGTTGAAAACTGCTTTCCACGTCTCACATTTTTTATGAGACGTGGAAAGTAGGCAAATTTTTTTTTTAAAAAAAATCTAAAATCTTTCCACGTCTCACAAAAATTGTGAGACGTGGAAAGTAGGCAATTTTTTTTTTAAAAAAATCTAAAATTACTTTCCACGTCTTACAAAAAATGTGAGACGTGGAAAGTTGTTTTCAACGTCTCACAAAAAATGTGAGACGTTGAAAACTGCTTTCCACGTCTCACATTTTTTGTGAGACGTGGAAAGAGCTCAGTGGTAATTTTTTTTTTATAAATTACCTCCTTTCCACGTCTCACAATTTTTGAGACGTGGAAAGGTTTTAGATTTTTTTTTTTAAAAAAAAAAATTTGCCTACTTTCCACGTCTCACAATTTTTGTGAGACGTAGAAAGATTTTAGATTTTTTTTTAAAAAAAAATTTACCTACTTTCCACGTCTCACAAAAAATGTGAGACGTGGAAAGCAGTTTTCAACGTCTCACATTTTTTGTGAGACGTTGAAAACAACTTTCCACGTCTCACATTTTTTGTGAGACGTGGAAAGTATTTAAAAAAAAAAGAAAGAATTGCACACCTTGAACCCTTCGCAGGAGCAGCAGCTAGGGATTTGGCAGAATAACATCTTCGACTAAACTTCCTCCTTTTCTTCTTCTTTCTTCAATAAATTTTCTCTCACTTCTCTCTCTCCCTCTCATTTCTCTTCTTCAACCTTCAATTCTTGTTTCTTCTCTCTCTGAATCATCTAAGCATGACCCAATTTTAGGAGTATTTTTTGTTCTTTTGTCTTCATCTTCTTTCAATTGGTTTCCCATCGAACGGACATTCCTTTCCCGAGAAATCATACGCTCTTAATCGATGGCTGGTATGCTTCCTGGAGTTGAATCTGCTCGATGGAGACGGTTCCGTCAGAGTGGAGAGTCCTCTGATTGCCCTTATTACACCAGACGATCTTCCCTCTGTTTATATGCAAGCAAACACGAATCCCTTCTTCCTTCGTCATCTTCTTCTTCTCCTCAGGTTTGTAGTCTTTTCTTTTCTGAGTCGCTCTTGTTTTGATTTATAGATCTGATCTTTGTGATTTTGGCTTAATTTGATTGTGGATCTGAAAAAATGAACAGCAATTAAGCGAGTTGTACCAGGCGCGAACAGATGAGAAGCTCGCTGGAGTGGCCGGAGAAGCCAAAGTAAGATTGGATGAGAGATTTAGATCAGCTCAAATCAATTCATCTAATAAAAGGTATTTTCTTCTTCGTTAATTAGAATCCGGTGGATTCTTGTTAAGTATCTCGACATAAACCTGTGAATTCAAGAACTACAAAAGGAGAAGAAAAAATAACAAAGTCTGTTTATTACGATCTATATTCTATTTTCGGTTGCAAAGATCTGAAATGAATGACGTGTGACTGTATTATGAGGCAAAATTGTAAATGGAGGTCAATAAGAACTGCTATTTATTTATTTTTGTGATGATTTTGTAAAATGAAACGCATCATATATACATAATATATCTGCTATTCTCTTTTGCTTCTTCTTCAGGTCGAACAAGAAAGCTGATGGGAGAGAGGGGGATGTTGCCTGATTCTTGGTCAGCGTTCCACTGGGAGTGGTGGCCGGAAGACGCAAGGAAGAGTGAATGAGGTTCCTGTGAGCCTTCTCTTTCCTTTCTTACCTCTTTTCTTCTGCGTATTGTGGCATTTTCTGGGAATTTTTAGAAGTCTCAACTGATTGATTGAAGGTGGGGTTTTAATTCAAGTTTAAAGAAATTTTAATCTGTGTGTGGGATTTTCTTTTACCGAACCTGTTCTGCCTTTTCTTTCGGTAGAAATCTTTTAGAATTTGGCTGAACCTAATTTGGGTTAGTGTTATATCTCATTAGAAGCATATTACAATAAGATTCTTGAGGCTTAAGGCCAAATTCTCCTATGATTTTGGTCAATTGAGATATGCAACTTTATAATCTGTTTGGTTTATCTGTAACCTTGAGTCGAAGAGCACCTTTCGTTTCTAACTATTTTGGGTTGATGGCCTTTGTTTTTCTACGGTGATGTGGAAATGCTTATGAAGCTCTGATTGATTGTTTCAAGTTTCATTGGGAAGGATTTGGATGCACTTATAGTCTGTGAAAGTATGCTACGTCTTTGGTTCGAATTGGGATTAATGTGTTCTCTTTTTTTTTTCTGGTCCGTTCTCTCAATGTTTATATTTTGGTCAGGCGTCTCTCTTATTGTTGCCATAAAAGCTTTCAAGGAAGGTGCAGCTGTAGAAGGGATGAAAGTGAGAGACTAGGTTTGGCGTGGTCACGATCCTACATCTGTTGCAATAATGACTGAGGTAACTTATTGCATTTTTTGTTGTTAGTTTCTGTGGCTTGTTCCTGTTACTTAGTTTTTGGTGCTTCAGAAAATATGTTCTGTGCTTCAGAAAAAAGGTACTTGTAATTTATTGTGTTGCCCTTACTGGTACATTTTTACTGAAATAGAAGATGATTGTTTCATGTGTCAATGTGTCGTCCCTTTGACTTTTTCCAGGTTTGTATGCTTTAGGTTGTAGATGCCATCTATGATTGTAAAAGTGAAGTTATTGGGCCTGGATTCTTCATGTTTAAAGCGGAAATAGGTAATGCTTCATATCCTTGTAGTTACTAATTCCCCTGTCTTGAATATTGTTGATATAAGTGTATACTTTATTGTTTCAAATCTACCATGCATGTTGTTGGTAGCTATTGATGCTAAGAAAGTCCTGCATATTCTTCATTATGTATGTGACGGCATGCTTCTTTCAGTTATTACAACTTGTTCTAATTTTTCCATAATTCCTTTTTGTCACGCTTATGCTTTTCCAACTTAACTAAGCTTTTCCAACTTAACATCTGAGTTGAACATGTATATACTAAACGCAGGTCATAATGTTTACATCCATAAACATGTCAAATTCAAGTAGTGTGATCTCTAAAAGTAATCATTATGTTAAAATGAAACAGTGCAAAAAATGTGTTTAGGTAAAGTATTTGAGTTATTTATACACAGTGGATAATGCATTGAAAGAAAAAGAACTCAAAAGTTTAAAACAGTGCTTATGTGTCACATTTGATATGCAAAAAATAATGTAGAGATAATAGTGTATTACGGCTACAATTAATGGAGCATTAGCATGCATTTCTTTCTATTGATCATGCTGATTTGGCAATACCCTGGTTCCAAATTTAATGGAATTATATTTTACAGTTCGAAGAGGTTGCTGCAGAGAAGGGTCAGGAAAGCTAGCTCTATATTGTTGGTTGTATTCTGTAGTAATTAAATTATTGATGCTCTTATAAATAATAAAATTAGTTCATTTTAAGTGTTGTATTTCTATTATTTTGATAAAATATTGAATTTTTTTTGGATTGTGGTTAATCATCCTAATTTTAAAAAATATTTTTTTAAAAAAAAAAGACTTTTCACGTCTCTTATTCAAATAAGAGAAGTGGAAAGTCCCACTTTCCACGTCTCACATTTAAATGTGAGACGTGGAAAGTATTTTTTTTTTTAAAAAAAAGACTTTCCACATCTCTTATTCAAATAAGAGATGTGAAAAATCACACTTTCCACGTCTCACATTTAAATGTGAGACGTGGAAAGTTTTTTTTTTTTTTTTAAAAAGACTTTCCACATCTCTTATTCAAATAAGAGACGTGGAAAGTCACACTTTCCACGTCTCACATTTAAATGTGAGACGTGGAAAGTTTTTTTTTTTTTTTAAAAAAGACTTTCCACATCTCTTATTCAAATAAGAGACGTGAAAAGTCACACTTTCCACGTCTCACATTTAAATGTGAGACGTGGAAAGTTTTTTTTTTTTTTAAAAAAGACTTTCCACATCTCTTATTCAAATAAGAGACGTGAAAAGTCACACTTTCCACGTTTCTTATTCAAATGTGAGACGTGGAAAGTCCTGACTTTTCACGTCTCACATTTAAAATGAGACGTGAAAAGTTCCGACTTTTCACGTCTCCTCTATCCACGTCCCACCAAAAAGAGACGTGGAAAGTCCCAAAAAAGAGACGTGAAAAGTGTTTTCTGTAGTAGTGCAAGTTTGGTTGTAGTGGTGGTGGATTGCTACTTGGCTTTCTATTCCTCTGATTCTCTCTTTTCATTTCCATAGCCTTAATCCACTCTTCATTGCTCATGGTTTCTTGGAATTTACTCTTTAGTGTATCAGCCTTTCCTGAAGATTCATTGATTACAGATTCTTTAACTTCCTTTCTTCCTCTTATTACACAAAAAGAAAGCAATCAGATCAAATGAACTACTAAAACACTTTAAGGATAACAAATTTTGAATCATATAATTTTTCAAATCAGATAAACACATTATCTTTACTCAACTTTTTAGGGTCAGTCTATGAGGAATCCTTTATGACATAGCTTGTCAGATTTTAGTATAACAACTTCAAATTTATTACACTAAAAATAAAGCACACAAAAAGCCACAGGAACACAGTATGTAGATCACATAATATCAATGAAATACACAAGTTCATTGTCAATTAGACATTAAAATATGCAAGCCGACACACCAAAATCCAAAATAATTTTTCCCGTAAAGAACACACACACATAACTATGTATCCCAATTTTGTGTCAAGGAATGATAAACTATTAGTTCCCATACAAGAACAATTAATGAAAGATAATCAAAAAAGCCATACAATACACACTGGAAAAAGATAAAAAATAGAACTGGTAAAATTGAAGGGAAAATTGTCCAAAGGATGGAAATATGAGAGCATTAAGGTAAAGAAATGAGATGGTATGCATGATAGTACAGGCACAAAATGAATCTATCCATTACCAAATAGATCTGAACAGCAAATCTATAGAATTGCAATGAAATTGATAGGCCAGCCACCAAAACCAAAGCAATATTTTTGGCTAGAGAAGTCAAGATGAAACCCTAGTATATTTGTACGAAGTGAGCATGCTCTCTGCACCATTGCGCTCGGATGAAGTCTAGAACTCAGCACGATAAGATAAAATGCACGAAAGTTTAAGCTAAACATCAAATAAATTATAAGTTTTCAATGATGCCTTTTTAGGAGATATTAAGGAATTAATATTTGATTTGTGATTGAGACTGTTTAGCATAAAGAAATAATGACAATCATCCATTACTTTGCTGAAAACAATATGGAATAATTACATGTCATAATAACTATTACCCCCATTATCCCACAGTTTTAAGAAATAAAATTTGCAAAGAAATACGCTGAATATAATTAGCATGTGTGTTATCAATTTACCTCAATGCTACAAAAAAAGGCAATAGCAATATCAAAAGAAACCAACAACACAAAATAAAACTGCCAAATGCAAGAATGTAGGTATAAAAAATCATTACTTATTTGTTGTGGCTCCTTAATGGACGTTGCAGCTTTTTGAGAGAATCTTTGCTAGCAAATGTCATAATCCTATGGTACAAACTATTAAAAAGATTCAACCTACACTAGAAACATATATTAAATAGGCGACTAATGATGGATGATTACCTAAAAGAAGAAAGCCATGTGCGACCATAAAAAAATTAGAACAAACACTATTGTAGACCATAAAAAATGTAATACCGCCAATAATATCATATTTGTAAATGGAGGGAGAACAAAAATGAAAGACCATGTAAATTCTCATAAGGCAAAATTAGAAGAAAAGGAAATACAGACTATACAGTTCTTGTTTTGGTTGCTTACCTCATGAACAAAGAAACAAACAACAACCCAAATCTGCAAATTCATAAACTGGACCTGCTAGCTTGGATGAACTCAAACACAGAGGGAGAAACATCAGACCAATGGTGATAATAGAAACTGGAATGAACATGGGGTTTGTTCAATAATGATGCGAAAAAAATGAAAGTGTTTAAGGAGTAAAGATGAAGCTTTTAACTTGACACTGAATCATCGCAAGAAAGCAAGAACATCGACACTTCGGCAAAACATAAATTTTACATCTAAAGCATCTACCTGGCTAAGCCTCTGCAGTTCATGTCTTAAGGTTAAGGTTGTCTGTGGTTCAATGCCAAAGAATTTTCTTGGTCTTCAAAAAGGAATTTCAAATACCTGAAAGGTAGAAGGCATGGTTGAGCCACATCTGAAATTCAAAACCCATTCCTGAGAAGATGAAAAGTAAGGACGAATGACCAATGAGGTTAACGATAGGTTTAAAGAAGGGATTCTCAAAATGACGGAGATTTTCTCATGGAAATTTCTTTTCCTTGGGTTTCTCTTTCTTTTCTCCCTTCCGGTTCCTTTCCTTATCCTCCATAATTCCCAGCCTCTTACTTTTCTTCTCATCTGGATGTTAACTCCACATGCCCCCTGAAATCAAAAAGGCCCGATAATAGAAGGAAGGAGAAGAAAGGGAAAAATCAAGTACCTTTGGAATATGAAGAATGAACCCTTCTTTTCTTCTTCCCCTTAGACTTCCTATCACATCCCATCAGGGCTTTCTTCATAGCTTGGGCAGAATTTGCTACGATCCAGGGTTTAAGGTTTTGAACAAAGTTTTCTATCCAAATCTGTGTGAAGAGAGAAGGGAAAAGTTCTCACTTACAATGAAAGAGGAAATGAGAAGCTAGAAATCAAAGTACAACCTTAATATCCACCAGGGAAACGCTAAGCTTCCATTGCTAAATCAAATAGAACCGGTTGTTCTCCATTTTTGTATCTTTGACAATGAGAGGGAGAGATAGAGAGTGACAAACAGTAACTGGTTATTCATTCTTTACATTAAATTGAGAAAAACTTTGCAACTTTCTGATTTAACGAAGGGAAAGGTGAAAGGAAGGAGAGAAGAAGATGCAACATCATCATCTATGGCAACCAATAGTCGGCTCCCCCAAGAAAAATTAAACACGCAGGTGAAACCTAAATGGGAAGAGCCAAACATGAATAGCAAAATGAGCATTGAAAATATGAGTGACAAAGAGACTTGCATATCTATCAAACACAAACTGATCTACAGAAATAATCTCCTTCAAGGGATGATTTTTGAGCGACCTTCTTCTTCCTCTTCCTTTAGAATAATCCCTCACTTATTTCTGCGTCTCTCTTAACACCACTATGTAGCAGATTTCTAGGTGAAGAAGAAGGAAATGTGAGGATTGGTGAGAGAAAATTTTGGTGGGGATTGATTTGAAAATGCAGAGACATATGACAAAAAATAATAAATTATGGGAGATAGTTGGCCAAGGCTTGAAGGAGAAGGAAAAGTGGAGTGAGTAGCTTGTGGGCACCTGTGATTTGAGAGATGTGGGCCTAGAGTGGTGCCCAAGAAATCAATGGGAGCCTGGGAGGGAAAAATATGTGAGATGCAGAGCCCGAGACGGAGCCGAATTTGGGAATAAAAAATTGAAGGAAATAAGATGAACAGGAAAATGAGAGAGGAGCTGATCATAAGCCATTTAAGAGCCGGCTCACAGGCTTTCATTTAAGAGATATAGGATTGGAGAACATTTTGACTAGATTTGATTCTGTATTGCTTATGCTAAATTAAAGTAGAGAGGCAAAGTAATTATGGGAAATTCTTACAGGTAGTTAAGAAGTTAGATCAGGAAATATATTTGGGAAATATTTGGATTTGGTCAAATAAAACCGGGGGTTAAACATGATCTGATATGATACTTTTAGATGTGTAATATTTGTTTTAATTAGCCAACTCAAAGATTCAAGGTGCGATAAGGTTTATTGAGGTGTTATCGGTTTTTGGATTGGATTATGAAAGCTTATATGTATGTTGTTTTAGATATGCACGGTGTCTAAATGTTATAGATTTGGTGTTTTCAAAGATGAATGATTGTGTTTTATGGGGCTAAAGTGCCATATTCTAAGGAAATTGGTCTAAGGATATTGATGTTGCTTTGTAATATATGTATTGATAGGCAATATGTGGCTTTGTAGTTGATTAAGTATGGCTTTTCTCCATTGAAATCAAGTAAACAAGAGATTGATGATGTACCAAAATATAACATTTTGAAGATTTCAATGGCAATATTTGGATTATTGTTTAAAATAGTGGGTTGTATCCAAGTTGGTATAGATGCTAAGTGGCATAAAGAGGGAGTAACTGTAGCCAAAAAAGGAAAATAATTCAATAAGTGTTAGATTTTTGCAAATAAGGTTTAAAATAGCACACGAAATGAAGTGGCGTTGGGTATCATTGTAGGTAGACTTTTGCATTTCCTTGAACAAAAAGAGCACTTGTGGGAAGTACCATGTGAGTGTAAATTATTTTAGGGCCCTTGTCTTATGTATTATTTGTTTGGCGTCATAGGTTTTGGTGAATTTTAGGGTACAAAATTGCTAAAGGTGGGGAGAGTTGTAACATCCTAAATTTTTAAGCTAAGGATTAGTAGGTGAAACACCCAAAAGTTTGGAAAAGAGGTAATGAGGAGTTATTTAAAGTCTTCAGGTATCACTTGAAAATTAAAAAACCTCATAAATAAATTTGCAAAGTCCAAAGTATTTTAAGGATGTTTAGGTTTATTTTCTTTATAAATTGAAGAAAAATAATTAGTACTTACTTTTTATTTGAGAATGTTAGGAAATTATTTTTAAGACGTAAAGGAAATTATGATGGAAGAAAATTCTGTTTTGGTTGGAAGATTAATTTATGAAAAATGAAAGGATTGTTTTGACCTTAATGGTAAATTATCTTAAGTTATAAAGAGAAGAGGCAAATGTGTCATTTTCCCATTTAAACCCTAATTCCCTTTTCCTCTCTTTTTCCCCTACCTAACCCAACACCCCCTTCCCTCTCCACCTTATCGTGCTTCACCACCACCATCCACCATCACCATCATTTGATGGATTAGTCAAAATTCTATTTGGAAGAATTTGTAGGGAGTTGGAGACTCTTTAAGCATACCCTATTGTGATTGCAATTAAAGTTATAAAGATAAGAGGCATCACCATCATGCTTTTCCTTCCTTTTTACTCCACCGTTCAAAAAAGAGAGATCATCACCATTCACCTTCATCTTCTTCCTCGCGCCATTGATTGCACTTGATTGCCATATGTTTTGAACCAGTAATTATATGAATTTAATGCTTGTTCTTGGTTATTACATAGATATTTAGGCACTTTGGTATTTAAGGTTCAAGAGCATGTAGTTTGTTGCATATTGGTCTTAATTCTAACATTTCAAAACTCAAACTCATGCATTTCCCACTTTTGGACTTGAGATCCTTCAAATGTTCTTGGATTTGCTATTGTAGTTCAAAGATTGAAGAATTGAGCAAAGAACAAAAAAGAAAATTCAAATCTGACCCAGCTCAACAAAGGACCAAAATGATGCTCACTACAAGCCATGCAAAAGTAAAGCTAAGGCGAAGAAGAAATTGAAGTTCATTGTGGGTTCGTTGCCAAACCCCTATTCCCAAAATCCAGATTATTCATGGTTCACAATGGCTTTGCCATGGTGAACCCCATGGTGAACGTACTAATTTTTCTAGAAATTAAGGCTTAGCCAGAATATTCTCGGGTTGGATCAGATCTGACCCACCTCCAAACTTCCCTAATTAGTATTTTCAGCCATTTTCGAAACTCTAGTCCTGCATTCACGTTCATACCTTTCTTCTTTCATCTCTTGTCTTCTCTACTCCAATTTTCATCCATTCTTCTCAAATTTTTAATCCCACTTCGATTTTCCACCTCTCTTCCAACATTCTCACCATATTTTCGGCCTATCACCTTACCCTCATGGAGCAAATTTTCCATATCATGAATTTGAAGCTTGAGAGCATGTGTGGCTATAACACTTGGGGATCTTGATGGAATAAAGCAATCAGAGCTTCAATGGTCTACTAGAGGAGGTTTTAGTGTTATTTTATGTCTAATTTCACATATATGTTCAGATTCTTGTGTCTTTGTATATGTGTTGATTAGAACATGATACACTTTGATTTCTATTCTTTGAGGTATATCTTGTAGGTCTTGCATGTAATTAAGTGATTGCTTTATGTGCAAGAACCTTAGGCTCTGTTTGGTACGTGGTATTGAGTTTTGATGGATTGGGATTGGGATTGGGATTGGAATTGGTATTGGGAGTGGTATTAAGAGTGGTATTAGTCCTGTGAATTGTGTTTGGAATGGAGTAATATTTAGAGGGACAGATCATATTTATTTTATTTAATAATTTAACATAAAATATGTATAGACTATAATACCCTTAACATTAGCAACTTAAAATAAGAAAGGAAAAAGTTCCATCCCTGTCTCTCAACTTTCCCGTCTCCCCAAAACATCCATGGAAGCTCCACTTGTATAGCTCTATTCATCTCCTATTCTTGGAAAATAATGAACTCTAATAGCAAGATTGCACTTTTTAGTTCTCTTAGCTCTCATCTTCCCGTAAGTGCTGGCTGTCACCCAAGATGGGGGTGAATTGGGTGATAGAATAAAAACTATGAATTCTTTAAAGAAAACACAAGTGATGACAATATTTAAAATCCTTTTAGGTCTATCACTGTGAATATTTCAAACCATGAAATGCATTAAAGAAAAACATAAGTAAAATATGCTGGGAGCTAGGAAAGTTAAAGGAAGAGATAATGTACACAGAGTTTATCCTGGTTCGGTCAATCTAGACCTACATCCAGTCCTCAGGCTCCACCTGAGATTTTCACTACCCTCTTGTTTGATCTGGGCACAAGAGAAGCCTACCACAGGTTTTACGAACACAGGTTCACCTGCCAACCTTTACAGAGTTTTAGAATTCCTCTAAACACTCCCCCTTACTACTTGTAAGGTAATATCCCTGTTCTAAAGCACCAAGCTTTCAGAACAACCTCAAACAGTAGAGGATTTCAATAAATACGTTCACTTAATGAACTGATTGTGATAAACACTTAAGTACAAGTAATGTAGAATGAAATACACATTTGAGCATAATAATCTGAACAATGAATGTGCTCTAATTCTTCTTTTCTATTGCGCTCGATTCATCATTTCTGGGCTCACTTGTATATGGCTGATTTTCTGTGCAGAGCCTCTGATTTTCATCTCATATCATCTTGTCATGTAAATGCGTCGTATGTTCGCACGCTTAGTAATTCTGATGTCTTCAAGTCTTTATATATGGTAGTATGCTTTTCTATCCGTTGCAGACTTGGAGAACTAGCCGTTAGTGCTTTTCTTTCTTTTCATGCTTCAACTGATTTTGCAGAGGATAAGATAAGAGAGACAGAGACTGTGAGTAACGTTATCCTGCTGCTACCTGCCACTGTACTTGCATGTCAGCTTTTTCATTAGCGCTAGCTCCCTTGGCTATCGCTATCTTGACAGTGAGTTCTACACTTAAGCTGTTGGTCAAACAAATAATCATTTAATGCATAGAAGTTGCTATCGCAAGCTTAGTCTATTAGCTCAATGAGATAGAGACAATATATCAATTAAGATTGTCTAAGTTATCAGAGCATACTTCTAATGATAGATGTTAATGCTAGCATATTCTCTTGGTTCAATCGTTCAGCGTACTAGCTATATCATATCAACAGGCATTCTTCTACCGATAGCTAATCCCATTATCGCTAGTTACTTGATTACTCATTAGCTTTAAAGGATACAGTTATATGAATATTCTAAGGTATTTCAAGGTATCCCACTATCGATAGATAAACATGCTAGCTCTAGCAACTATGTTATCACTAGATAACTCTTGCTCTCAGGCACTCGCTATCTTGAATGTTTATTATCTGAAGTATTCTCTTATCGATAGCTTAACCTGTTATCGCTAGCTGATTCTATTAGCTCAAGGACTTTGATTTATATTTATGCTATTTGTCCTTTCTTTCATGTGTCCATGTTTTCTATGAGCTTCTAGCGATAGGATTTTTCTTAGTGATAGTGAGTGACTTAGCAATAGATATTAACTTTGTTATTTCTAAGTCTTCACTTGCTATTCCTACTTATTAGCGATAGGGATATATTTTATCTTAGTGTTCTGCTAAGTTTCCTTCTGCTATAGTTGAGCCTTTCTTTAGCGATAGATCTTTACTCTAGCGATAGTGATTTGTTACCTATCAGATTTTACTTGATTAATTCTCAGGTAACTAACGCTTATTTACTTATGTTATTTATGGGGTCAGTCTTCATCAAAAATTAAGATTCTAACAATCTTCCCCTCATATATCAAGAAAATTAAAGCATAAAATTCATATTTAATATTTGGTTAAGACAAAATACCCAGATACCTCCAGACAAATTGAAACAAAAACCTCAAATAAATTACGGCAAGTACCATTTCCACAGAAGCCAAAAGAGGTTTAGGGAGCAGTTTGGGTAAGGATCGAGCACAATCATCTCGAAAAATTCTTCTACGAAATTCTAACAAGGTGAGATTAAAAAACAAGGCGAGAAAAACAACACATCTTTAAATAAAAAAACACAGGAAGATAGAGAAAGATCAAAGGGCTAGTTACAAGATTGGAGATGGGGGAGGTAACTGGAGATGGAAGATGTGGAGTCGACTAGGGAAGATCTACCAAGAAGGTCACTGATGGGGATGAAGGCTATGGAAAACGTGTGTCATAAAGCAAATTTTAACAGGGTGGTTTGGTCAATAAATTTTCATTTCCAGTATTGAAATTGCAATACCAGGAGGAAGGTGGGTTTGCCTAATCCCAAGTTATTCTCATTACCACCTACCAAACAATACAAACTACTCATTCCCTAACCCAATCCCTTTCCCTCACTCCCACTCCCACGTACCAAACGTAGCCTTAGTGTTTTTTTACTTGGCATTATTCAATTGATATGGTAGAATTGCTCACATCTTTTGTATTTCTAGCATGGATTAGTGCATCTTTTCATTGCATTTGTCACCAGACACTAGATCCACTATTGAAAGGTCAAATTACACTTTTAATAAGAGACTCATGGTTTCTTTGTCAAGAACTCTCACAACCAAGCGGGTTTTAACAATTACCTAATTAATGATTGTGAAAGAGATGTTCTGAATCAATTAGTTATTAGGATAATTGGACTTAAGTGTTTTCTTTTGGTTAAATACATTTGGACTTATGTTTCACTCCCATATAATTTGCGAAGCTAGGAAGGTTGCTCCATTTTCATCAAAAGACCCTATTTCATCAAATAGTTTTCAAAACCATCTTTCATTTTTTTGCCCTAAATCCAAAATTTGAAATACAAGTCATTTACTTTTTGATAATCAAAATGACCAAAACATGTCTTCAAATGAACAAACCCCAGTTTCACCACTTTCTCATGCATTTAGTTTAGCTTAGCCATTCAATAAATCGACTTCTCAAGTGAGACGACATGAGGTTGTGCCACTACGCATAATTTTTTGTTTCAAATAGATTTCATTTGACCCCAAGGCACATTTAGGACTAGGTCAAATTACCCATGCATAGAGCAAGAAGGAACTGTTGGAGTCGGCGAGTCTAACCATTGATTGGGGCTAAGTGGTTCTCTTGTCAGTTCATTCATCATTCCCCCCTCATTCTTCATTCATCACTGTGCCCATCTTCACCGCCATTCTCTTCTTTTCTTTGAGGGTTTATGGCGAGAGAGAGGGAGGCTGAGGTCATCAGGAAGCTTAACCAGGAGGGTGCATTTATGATGTCTGGTCCCATTTCTAAGCTCTAATGAGCCTTTCTTCTTCTTCTTCTTCTTCTTCTTCTTTGATTTATGGTGTTTTTCAAAGATGTATGTCTGAATGGTTGGGAAATTCTTAGAAGTTTCAACTAATTGGTTGAAGGTTGAGCTATAATTCCAAGTGTTCTCAAAGAAATTTAAGCTATATGTGGTATTTATGTTGATAGGAGCCTTAATTTTTCTATTTTCTGCATGTTCTCTTGCATGAAATTTTTGAGAGCTTAATAAAACTTGAAATGGGACAATGTTATAGTTTGTTGGTTATCTTTTCTGTTCTGATTTTGGCGAATTAGAATATGCAAGTTATGATCTGTTTGGTTGTCTTTCTTAGTGAGGGTAGGCTTCGATTTCTGCAATAAAATGAAAAGGGAAGTATATTTGGGTCTTTGGGTTAATGGTGCATGTCCTGAGTGAGGCTTTATACTGTATGGTTTTTTAATTTTACGCTGAAGTTAAGGTGAACAAATTATAGCAATTGTAAATGTCTAGGAGAAGGTATAGAAGAAATGGCAATGATATTGGATGTCGTAAGTTAGGGAATAGCATGATTCTGTTGAACATATTTTGATGTTAACAAAACATGATTTAGGCTATGAATTTTTTGGCATCTTAACTTAGAAAAATATTTTAAATCAAGTTTTTAAACTAAGTTAAGAAGCAATCGATAGCGCTTATCACCAATCGATTGCCATCAAGTCTCAGCAATCGATGAGACATTGATTGCTTATCGATTGCCTTTTTCAATCCATAGACAAATGGTTCAATCGATTGTTTGCTATATACTTCGATTGCATATCTTAAGTTTTCAAAGTAATCAGGGAAGAGAACAATCGATTGATAAAAAAGCAATCGATTGGGTGCCACAATCGGTATGCAATCGATTGATACTTGATCTCAAAGAAAATTGACAGCAATCGATAGGCAGTTGAGCAATTGATTGATATGAAGCAATCGATTGGGAATTGTAGCCATCAATTGCTGAACTTAATTTTTACTCGATAACTAATTCTTCCATTGAGTATCGCAGGAAGGAAATATCATCAATCGAAAAGCAATCGGTTGGCGATTAAAGAGTTCAATCGCTTGACTACTTGCCATCAATTACTAATGTCAAAGTTTGAAAATGATTACTTTTCTCATGCTTAACTATCTTTATATTTGAAAGATTTTATAGTTACCATTTAAGGAAGTTTACGTTAGACAGAGTTAACACAGAAACAGAGAAAGAAAGAGCCGTTATGTACTTCACTGAGCACGATAGACCACCTGGCAAGAGAGAAGGAGTAACTCAACACCAAATCTACTCAAATATTACTCTAGAAGCATTAATTGCTATTGATCAACACTTCATCAATCTCCAGATTTCGTCTCTCACAATTGCATTACAACGGCTATAACAGACTCAGCAACGGGCAGATTTTTCCAACATGATATAAAAGCATTTGAAGCCCAAACTTGGTTGGCAGATAATTAAGTGTTATTCAACTACAAATTCCTACTACAATCAATTTAAGTTTCTGAGTTCTCTCATCTATTCTTCAAACTGTATTTTCTATCAGCTCAATTAAGTGAGCAAGCTTGTAATTCTGTAAACTTTTTCATTGTGTTACTTCCTTGGGATATTTGGATCCTAGAGGAAAGGGTTGTAATCTTACAAAGTTTAAGGGGGAGAGAATTTTGTGAGATAGTGAGTCTTACTGAGAAAATTCTCTGTGGTGTAAAGGTATTCAGAAACCTGCCGTAATCTTGATTCACTAGTGGAACCCAACTGAGGTTGGAGAACTGGATGTAGGTCAAAGTTAGAACCGAACCAGTATAAATCCATTGTGTTTTATTTTAGTTCTTTCAAATTTTTGAGATACACAATTCACCCCCCGCCTTATGTATTTCCTGCCAGCCATTTTTCATATTCTTGATGGAAGTGTGAAATAAGTTGTTAACTAGTAATCTTAACTGTTACTTAGAAGTTTTAAGTAACACATTCAAAGTTATAATATGATATGAAGGGTAAATTAGTATGTGTTCTTACATTTGGGTCTTCATTGAGTCATGAAAATATGAGATTTTGGGTTAATATACTCTAGTTTTAGTGAGATGAAATTTCTAGTGAAATTTTGATAGATTAGTCAAAGATGCAATCCTGGCTCGCTTTGGCTTTTGCTGTGGGAGTCTCATGATGCACTTCATTTCATCATTCGCTGAGGCTTTCGCCTGCCACGATGAACTAAACCTGATTTTGTAATCTTGGTTCTTTTCTTACTTGATTCCTCAATTCTTACACCTACATGAGTAAATTCAAACACATGTGAAGCATCTCAAGTCCAGAATTGTTTAATGCATGAGTTTAAGGCTTATAATGCTAGAATTAAGATCTTTGTGCAACAAACTCTATGCTCTTTAACCTTAAATGCCAGAGTGTCTAAACAACCATGTATTAGCCTAGAACATGCATTAATTCTCCATAATTAGTGGTTCAAAACATGTAATAATCAAGTGCAATCAAACTTACAAAAGCATTTTCTAATTGTGTTTTTGTTGTTCATATTTCTGTTGCAAGAAGCTTGGATCTGAGTTGATTTAAGGGAAGGTTAATAAAAATGCTTCAAGGTTTTGAGATTATGCAAGGTTCTGTGTACTCAGTTTCAGATGCTTTCTGGGTCAGTTTGATTGTTTCCATTTGTTTCAGCATTCAACAGTGACTATGCATTTGTTAGCAGCAATTTTTGGAATTAATACCTTAGTTTTATGTGTAATTTTTGAAGTTTTACCTTTTTGATTGGTTCATCCTCGAGGACTAGGACGTTTTGTGATGGGGGTATTGTTATGTAATGATAATAAAAGTTAGAAGTTAGTTAGGTGTTTGTTGAGTTAGAAGATATTAGCACTTATTACCTACATGCCATGTTTCCTAAAGCCTCTAAATAGATGTAAACCTACTTGCAATCCCAAGACTATTGGCTGTTTAGTGCTATATGTTGGAATGATACTTCCTTTCTCTCTTTCTCTCTTGTCTCCTCTCTTCTCTCTTCATACAGAATTATGATTCTATACCACTGGTATTAGAGTGGTCTTTCCTTGGCCCTCCCACTGCAATTTCAAGAAAAGAAGAAAAAGGAAAAAAAAATTACAGCCACCATTACTTCATAACTCGTTGCCCAAATGGAAGAACGTCTTAACAACTTTGGGAAGAAGTTGAACTACTCACTTGACTTGCTAGAAGAGTCCTTCAAGACATTGCAAGAAAAACTTCTTGGCTTCAACCAAGATCTACGAAATTCTGCTCGTGATGTTCAAATTAAACACATGCGGTGATCACCCACATGCATCAACAAAGTTCATTAGTCGACTTTAACACCGAGTTTGACTTGGTTACTTCTAAACTAACACCTAATTAACTAACTCTAACTTTTATTATCATTACCTAATAGCTTCATTAACTATTTTTTTAAAACAAATATGAGGCAAGAATCGGGATTCCTGAGGCCCTGCTCGGATCTCGGTTCCCAGTCGTGGGATTTTATTCCTAGAATGTTCGAGACGGGAAATTCCTGGTCTTAAATTGTTGGGACTGGGATTGTATGGATACCCTTATGTATACTCCTCTTATCCTATTTATAAGGCACTTTCAACATATTTCACATAGATCAAGAAAAACCTTAAACCTCATTAATAATTCCTTGAAATCTTACAACTTTCCAACTTTACCCATATTTAATATTTACTACATCACATGAAAATAAAGTCAACACCTAATAAATGAAGGATAAAATTATACATTCATATAGAAAATTTAATGAGGTATCTTATAAATAGTAACAAATAAAACCTTCGCTCTTTGTCCTGTAAATAGGACCAGAGGAGTATGTTACAAGTAAGTAGTTTATTTATCTCCTTTTATATAAATTAGATAAAAAATTGTTCCCTACCACGAGTAGGGGAGAGTAATGGGCGGGTATGGGTGGCCCGTGGGGGTGCCGTTACCCGCCCGTTTTGTGAAATTAAACGGGCCACTGAATAGGCGGGCTGAATGGGCGGGGCCCATTTGCCCGTTTAGCCCGCCTCTTTTAAAAAAAACAAAAAACAAAAGAACAAAACACAGTTGCACGGTGCATTTTTCATTCTTCCTAGCAGCCAGCACAACACATACACTGATACACAAACATGAAACATCCCAAATAAATTTTCAAATTGGTGCAGAAACATCAACACCCCAATCAACACTAATCATATTCATAGCATTACACATTACAGAGCATTCCAGTAAGTAGTAACTCATAACTTGGTGCAGAAAATTCCCAAAAAAAATCAGAGGCAATCACAACAAAATCACAAAACAATGACACGCACGGTCACACAGGAATAACAACAATAAAAGAGTGAACCATTTGGTTATTTCAAACGTGAAATGACAATTCTCAAAATCCCACAAAATTGGCGCAGAAAATTCCTAAAACAATTAGAGGCAATAACGGGCAGAAGCAAGTCAAATTGAATAGAATAGTGTAACAAAACAAGTCAAATTGAACAGCATAGAATTAGAAAACATAAGAAGCATAGGCACCAGAGATTGAGAAGAGGATGATAAAAAGGCAGAAGCAACAAGCAAGAACAAAAAATGAAAGAAGAATTAGAAATTAATAGAATACAGAGCTAATCCATGTGCCCATCGAGCCGAAACGGGACATACAGAAATTAATTGAAAGCAGAGCTAACCCATGGGAAGAAAGAGGAAGAGTTCATGGAATGAAGAGGAATTTGAACTTCTAACACATTAAATACTAAAATCAACATGAAATCCACAAAAAACATATTTAATCAACTCCTAACACCATTTAAATAATAATTGATCCCGTTTTTGGTGAAAATTTGAAGAAAAGAGTCGATGAACAGTAACTTAGACGGATGAATAGTAGCAAAATGAAACAAATTAGGATTCTAGCCTCAATCTTTCAAAATACCTCAACCCCAGATCAGATCCTCACTTAAAAACGGCGCTAACCACACATTAAACACCGCTTCGAAGCTCCTGATGGCCGCTGACGTAGCAGAGAACATAGGAAAGGGAGAAGAGAATGGAAGGTGATGGGACGACGTCGGTGGCGTTGAGCGGAGGCGAGAGGTCTAAGAGCTCTGATCTCTGGGCTCTGGGCTCTGGGCTCTGGGCTCTGATCTGAGCAAGGAAGAATGGTGAAGGTAACGGGGCTTTGGAGAGGGAGAATCTGAGAGAGTGAGAGTCGAAGGGAGAGGGGTTGGAGAGAGTGTGATGTGAGTGTGTCATATGCAAGGAGAGTTGTTTTTTAATATCTAGGTAACGGGAGAGTAACGGGTGGCCCGTGCCCCTACCCGGACCCGCATAAAAATAAACGGACGGGCCTCGCCCGTTTATTTTACGGGCCCAAAATAGACGGGCAAGCACGGGTATAATTGCGGGTTAAGTGGGCGGGCCCTGCGGGTCGCGGGTAATTTGCTCACCCCTAACCCCGAGTCAATCTCCAAAACAACGAAACTTGATTTATTTTGGAGTAGCTTTCTTTGCTTAGATAATGATGATAATTAGTTTGTTTTTGTAAAAAACATGTGGGGACAAAAACTGTGCCCAGGCCACACATGAAAATAAGCGACCGTAATTTTGGGGTTACTACTTGCTACAGATACAGATATCTTTCAAGTTTTTTCTACTATCCATTATGATTCATGAAAGCAATTCCTTTCATTTCCGTGTTGTCTTCTCAATTCTACGCATTTAATACGCTGCTTCAATAATTTCAATTGGACTGAGTCTTCTCTTCTCTACCACTTGCTCTTCTTGCGAGAGCGAGCTTCCTCTTTTCCATTCAACAATGGCGAACTTCTTCTCCAACAAGATCAGGCTCTCTTCATCGTTACTCAAACGATTACAACTGAAAGCAACCAGTGCTACTCCTTCGTTATTCATCACCAGATCTTACACAAAAGAAGGCAACCGTCCTACCATTGTCCACAAGCACAGCCTTGATATTCTCCACGATCCATGGTTTAATAAAGTATATCTCATCATATCCTTTTTCTTTGAATCGTTAATTAGTTTTTTTCCCCTTTCTTCCTTTGTACGTCAATTATTGAGTATGTGGCATTTTTATATGATTTGCTCTGCCTACTGGGTTTTCTGTTTGTGCGTTTCTCTTAATTGAAACTTTAAAGTGAATATTTTGAGATGTCAACTTAATTACCTGTTTTCTGTTCACTACTTTGTTGTTTTGGTCCTATAGAAGTTTTATTTTTATATCAATTTTAACAGTTTTGATTGTTTTACTTACTGGGGAATTATAATCTTAAGTGCATTTATATATTTGATGCTTCATAATCTGTCGCGTGAGTACACAATGTTGTTCTCTGTAGTATCAAATATAGAATGGACCAATGTGGGCTGTATTTTATTGATAAATGGGTCATGTACACCCTTTAACAGCTTAGCTTTCAAAGATTATTATTCAAAAAAGAAGAAAAATCTTCTGCAACTAGGATTATTCTAAATTCTACAATGACTCTTCCGCAGAACCTTCCCTCTGCATGTTGTAAATTTCCCTACTCTCCAAACCTGGTTTAACAACCTCAAATCGAACTTTTGAAGAACTTCCTTATGCCTACATATAGGCAATCAAGAACAACAACAACAACAACAACAACAAGCCTTATCCCACGAGGTGTGGTCACATATACAATCAAACCTATTAATTCACGACCTATTCTTCACATTGGTAGCTTCCTTCCAATTTTCTAAGTCAATTTCATTTGACTTCTTGAAAATTTGCTCATTTAATAAAATCTCTGACCTGGATTTTGAAACTTCCATGCTCCCTGATTTTCTCATTGTAGTCCTAATGCTTCTGAAGGAGCTGCAATCCATACATAAGTGATCCCTTTCTTCAGCTGGTTGGTTACATTTTGTCAGAAAATGCACTTGAAATTGCTGCAAATTCTTTGTCGTTCATTATGATCGTTGTGCCTAGTCTGACTTTCTCTTGAGTTTATGAAACAAATAAATACTTCACCATTCACTCATGTGCTTATGTTGGATGGGGAAATTGAGCTTTTGCATGAAGAGCATATTCCATTTACCTACTTTACTTTTGTTCAGAAGACATTTTTTTTATTAAAATAATTGTGAATTTTACATTTGCTTGTATCAAACTCAAATACATAATAAATCCACTTTGGTGTTTCAAATATTAGGGAACAGCTTTTACCATGACAGAACGGGATCGTCTTGATCTACGAGGATTGCTTCCTCCAAATGTTATGTCTACTGAACTACAGATTGAGCGCTTCAGTATGTATATATATTTTTCCCTATCTTGTTCAAAATTGTATTACTATTTTTTTTTGTGGTCTTTGGGTGAGCTGATGATAGAGTTAGCTCTGCATTCCAGGTTTTTTTAATGAAGGCTGCTTCTAGGCTTCATTAATTTGTTTTGTTTATCTTACTTAGAGAATGAATCTGGCAGATATATTGTAAAAAATATTGATGATTTGTTTCCTGATATCCTTGCACAGGATTAGAAAAGTCTGGGTGCCAATAGTAATTTGTTTTTGCATTGTTTGGTGGCTATCTCCACTCACTGGAGAGGCATGGTTAATTTTAAAGAGTTTGGTAGGGAAAGGAAATAACATTTCTGGAGCAATATGATATTTATTTGTGGTCTGATGTATTTGGATGGATCTGAATGTCAGAGGAAGATTCTTGACATTTCATGGGCTATAATTTTTAAATGCATTCATTTCACCAATGGTTTTTCGACATTGTTTTATCTGATACTCATAAAAACTGGAGAGCTTTCCCCTCTGGGGTTTTCTATCCATTTCCTCCTTACCTTTGTTTATTCTGTCGCTAATCTTGTAGATGACTTTATGCTTCTTTGTTCTATCATCTCCTTAATGGTAAGTTCTCTTTTGGACTTTAGTTGTACATGAAAAAAGAGCATAAACGGGGTAAAAACTTGAAGGCAGCTTTGGTAAATCTGTTGGGAGTGAAGGCTTTTGTTTTGTGAATCTTTCAATTTAAGGACATCTTCGTTGTAGCATTTCTTTTAGTTGTAACTCTTTTGAACATATATTTGCATCATGCTGCAAGGTGGTTTTACTTAAACTACAACCCAAATGACAGGCAGTTGTAAACTACACGATAAGAATAACAATTTTGCTGTTTTAATACTTTTCTAAACTGGGTGTCTTATTGTTCTTTTTTATTGTACTTCATCTATATATTTGTTTGTAACAGTGGTTGATTTAAAGAGGCTTCAAGTGCAAGCAAGAGATGGACCTTCTGATCCAAATGCTTTGGCCAAGTGGCGGATACTCAACCGCTTGCATGATAGAAATGAGACTATGTATTACAAGGTCAGTTCACAATAGTTTTCTCTTATGATGAAAGAAAAGAACTATAACAATTGCAATTCATGTTTATGTATATCTTTGTTTACTTAATGACATGAGAGCTGGGGTTACATTGTAAAAGCCTATTATTAGGTGAGGAAATAGTTATTAAAGGGAGAAATATATATAAGGTGTTGTACGTTCTCTCTGGATGTCTTTAAAAATAATGGGGTTTAACAATTACACCATCTTCTATATGTTAGATAACTTTTAACACCTCCGGGCAAACAAAATAATGAGATGAATAAAATAATTCCTAGCTTGATCTAGCATATTAATTAAATAGAATGCAACTCAATCATTTTCTCTAAAACTTCTCGAGTTGGAACATGCTATAGATTTAGTGAATGGATTAACTAAATGATGTTCACACTTGGTACAGACTATCCTGATCATGTTTTGCAAAAGATTCTCATAACTGTGTTGATTTGTTGAAGAAACTGAATTGAATTCCCACACTGAATATTACATGGCAGCCTAGGTAGTTTTATACATCATAACTGACAGCAAACCTATCACAGGATTGTTCCTGATATCGCACAGCTGACCTATTCTAAAAAATAGTTAAATACACCTCAATATGGGGATTTGATGTTCCCTTAATTGTAATTACATTGTTCAGTAGTATTTTCCTAATCTGACACCTTCAAAATGACATGATCTCTGTAATAATTATAGAATTTTCAACATTGCTGCTCAAGCTGGTGTGTAGATGTTCTGCATCTTCAGCTTTGAGCATTGACTTAGATTGATGACTCCTTTGCTTAGTACATTAGTTAGCTGGCCATATGTTGATACATAAGGAGTGAAAATCAGACCACTCTCCAAATTTTCCTTTATAAATGCTTGTCAACATCACTAAGCTTTTATTTTATCACAATATATTGGAATGTAAGCAATGCTCATATTTATTTATTATCATAATCCAATCTCACTGACTCATCCCACTTAATTATCAGGTCTTCCAAAATGATATTCAATGGTTCAACCATAGTAATTCACAAATCCTAAGTTCCATAAATTTGAGTTTGCAAATTCTACCACACCTTTTTCTTACTCCAATACTTGATTGCTTTGGATAAGTGCAATAACTTGTTGTGAACTCTATTCAGCTAGGGAGTAGACATAGTCTTCATTTTTATTGGCCTCAAGAGATGATTCTGTGATCCTTTTTTAATAATATTCCATTTCCAAGAGAGGCCTTCAAATAGTGTAGGAGCAGCCTTGTAAGTGTGTTTGTTGGGGGTTGTCATTGAATTAACTTATCACGCATATTGAGTAAGTGCTCATGTGAATGAGCTAGATAAGTTTTCCCATTAATCTCAGGTATATTTGTTTTGGTCAACAACATTGTTTGCTTCCCAATTGGGATATGTTGCTGTGTCAGTTTGTCTGAATGTTGACTGGCATGTTTTGTTCAGACATCAGTCACATATTCTGTGTAAAAAGACGCCTCATTTTGAATGTCTTATCTTAGTTCCTAAGGAGCAACTAACTTATAACATGGTGTATAATGGCATGTAAAATCTACAATACAGTAAGATCCAATAATAAGTTCTGAACATTGTAACGGTGCACAAAATAAAACTCCAATGAGAAAATGGTTAAAAGTTTTGAACTCATGGTTCCTAGAGCTGACCTTGGGATCAATGCCCTAGACATTTTGGGGATGGAAGTGGCATGATCTGTAATGAATCTGAACTTTGTGCCCCACCATGTGAATTTAGTTGTATTGTCTGAACCATACTTTCTATGGCTCATTCATAAGAAAACAGGAATATGCCTTGCTTATTGCAATTTGTAATTGATTTTATAGTTCTTGTACAACCTAAGGGCAAAAGAAACTAGAATAATTATAATTTTATCTTTAATGATATGCATTCGAATACAGGTTTTGATTGCAAACATTGAGGAATATGCCCCTGTAGTGTATACTCCAACTGTAGGTCTTGTATGTCAAAACTACAGTGGGTTATTCAGAAGGCCAAGAGGAATGTATTTTAGTGCCGAAGATCGTGGAGAAATGATGTCAATGGTTTATAACTGGCCAGCTGATCAGGTATGTGCTGGTTAATGTAACTGTTCCATTAATAATTTATATTTTGTTTACTATGACTTATGGGTTGCTATTATAACTGCTATTCTATTTGTTACCTAATGTTTTAGATTATACATAGATGTCTTATAGACATGTAAGAATGTTGTAATGGTCTCATTTTGATCAATTGCGTTGTTTAGTTTTTCCTTCCCTCTAGCATACTTGGGGTGTTTTTCTTTTCTTTTGGTTTTTAATGGCCGGACTGTGGTCTTTTGGGTTGGACGAAATGTTACAGCATAACAGGAGTTTTCTTCTCCATTTACTGCTCTGGTAGGCTTATTGGTTTTTCATAATTTGGAGATAGTTTTTTTTGTTCTTCTAGTAGTTCTTTTAACCTCTGTCTTGGCATATCTTTTTCTGTTTATGAATTGTTCTGTACCTAGATGTTTTCTTTGTTATTTGCACAATATGCAATACTGTTGATATATTTACGTTTTGCGTTATGTTTATTCTTCTTTTGGTACATCTCTAAACTTTGATCTATCTCTCAATATCTTGATATCTCATTGGATGATCCAAAAAAACTGAATCTCTCTGTTTTTCCCCAGGTTGATATGATTGTTGTTACAGATGGCAGTAGAATTCTGGGTCTTGGTGATCTTGGAGTTCAAGGAATTGGCATTGCAATTGGAAAGCTGGATTTGTATGTTGCTGCTGCAGGAATAAACCCTCAGAGGGTATGTCAGCATTCATGGTTTCATTAAGTTTTTCTTTAAGAAATTAGGGTCTGGTTGGCTTTAATTTAATTAGTTGGTAATATTAGATACCATATGTTCAATAGGAATTGTTGTTAGGAAAATGTTGTAATTTCTTAAATACTGTGACTTACTGCATATAAATTTTCTCTTTACATTTTCCCCTTTTATGCTTAAAATGTTCTTTTTGGTAAACTTTGTGTTCTGTTGACAGCATTACTTCCCTGCTCACTATTTATTGATTGACCTCTGATTATTAAAGCAAGTTTCTCTTAACTCTGCGATTGTTTTTTATTGGAATTATCTGATCAAGTCTCAGCCTTTTCTTCTCTCAGGTACTTCCTGTAATGATTGATGTTGGGACTAACAACGAGAAGCTACTCAAAGATCCATTATGTAAGCATTTCTACACTAATTGTAAATTGTAGATATTTTGCAAGTAATGATCAGCTTAGTTCTAGAAATTCGTCTTTATGAGAGAATAATTTTGTGATTGATCCTACGGCAGTTTGATGTATTTAAATAGGGATACATACGTGAATAATAGATAAGAAATTCAGTTTTGTTTACATGGTGTCTAGGGGTGGGAACAAGCTAGACTAGGCCAAGCCTGAGCCTCAACAGGCTTGGCCTGTGTTATCAAAAGGAGACCTGAGCCGACCTATGGCCTATCACAGGCCATTTTTCTGGCCTGAGCATAGCCTAAAGTTGTTAAGAAGCCTAATATTTTATATAGGCTAACTGGCCGCAGGCCATACTAGTGTAACAGTCCTAAAATAGGCCTAACACATCAAATAGGCCTAACATAGGCCAAAATTACTTGAACACTTAAACTTGTCCAAAATACATAAGCTTTTTGCGAGAAAAGACGCATTGAATTCATCCCAAATAAAATCACTACAGTCATTAAGAAACAAGAAAAAAAAACATAGCAGCAACAATCACGAAGACCATAATGTTCACGTCTTTAAGAAACAAGAAAAAAAAAACAGCAGCTACATCCTTCCTCAAAATCTCCATCAACTGTTTGGGATACCAAGTCTTCTATATAATTACTTCTTGCTCGAGCACCTTCAAAAGAATAAATTAATTGTATATTCGGTCATAACTCAATTTAACAAGTTACTGAAAAATCCATTTTTTATAAATATGAAGAGAAAATGAAATATAAAACATAATACATAATACTCCAGTATTTAACATACAAGGAAAAAGAAAAACTGAGATAAAAAAAGGGTCACAAAGATGCAGAAATAGCAGCCACAAAGATGCAAAAATTTCACCTGAAGAAGAAAAAACAACAGCCACAAAGATGCAAAAATAGCACAATTCCAAAGGAACTTTACTCTTTTATTATAAATTATACCTTTAAATCACATTGTTAATAAATCATTCAAAAAGGGCTGGAATTTCCATATCAAAAGAAGATTTGTTAGGGGAATAAAATAAATTACTTAAAACCAGTATGAAATGGTGATGTTTGTAGATGGAAGAAAACAGCATGAACTAATGTATTTGAATTGATTCTGATACATATGTTGTTATTTGTAGGTGGAGAGAAAAAATAGAAACTAGAAAACAGATGTTGAAAGAAATGATCAATAAAATGCACAAAGTCAACTTGCAATATTGTATGAACCAACTTGTGAAGGGATAGAGAATATTTAGAAACAGAGCAGGATTACACACAATCGAATATCAATCACTCTTAAATCAAAGCAGGAATGAATAACCAATTAGAAGTTCTTAGCCAGAGCCCAAAATACAATCATAGTAAAAGAGTAACCCCTAAAACAAAATGATAAGACATTTAACCTCAAAAATATAAATGCAGAACAAAAACAAGCAAATATGCAATAATGACTCGTGAAAGATTGCTAAAATCAAATAGCTAAATTGATGTGGGAGTTTTCATATCCAGAAAGAAGCTAGAAACTATCCCAAATCAGCAAGAAAAACCATCACAGGTAAGACCCTCAAAGCATACCCGAACGAGAACCAATCAATTTAATTGCAATAATAAACCACTACATTAAATCGTTAAAATATAGAAAACTTAAAGACAATATAGAAAACAAATATTAAAAACGAACATACCTTAGGACGATTTCAGGTGATAGGCACAGAAAACCCTCGAAGTAGTGTTACGAAGACTCAGAGTGAATAGAAAAGCCAACAAGCAGGGTTAGTGAACAGAAAGCAACAACGACCGAGTGAACAGAAGAAAATAGATGCTAGAGTTGTCGAGCTTTAAATGGCGTTGGCAAAAATGTCGATTGAAGAAACGTTTGGAGAAAACAATCGAATGAAGTAGTTGACAAAAATGGATAGAGTGACGATTGAAGTTGGCTTTACAGAAGAAAACGACCAGTGTTGGATTTATGTTCGAAGAAAGCAACTAAAGAGAAGGGGAAGGAACTCCGAACAAAGGAGAAGGGGGCAACGAACCCTAAAGATAAGGTGACGACTCTAATTTGGGAAAGGGCTTTAATGCGAATCCTAAGGAGGCTATAGTCGTAATTTGACTAAGTATAGTTTTATTTTAAAAAATAAATATTATAGTGTAAAAATTGAAAAAAAAATATATTTCAATAAAAAAAATATTATTTAATTGCTTAACAAGCCAGACTAACAGGCCTAACAGGCTTTTTAGTGAGTATGAGCTTGAAACAGAAAAAGAAGGAACTAGTTTAGGGGGTGACACAAGATACGATATTATCTATACACAAAGGCATAAGACAGGTTTGGTCCCTCAAACTCCAAGCATGTTTCAAGAATTTGAACCGGTGACAGGTCCAGAAAAAGAACAACATGAGCAAAGAGCCAAAGGTGATATCGAAGATAATCTTGGATTGCCCATTGCTGTAAGAAAGAAACCTTATGCTTGTATGAGACATCCAATGGAGAAATTTGTTTCTTATGAAGGGATCTCAACAAGGTATTGTGCTTTCGTATCCCTCCTTGATGATATAAAGATCCCGAATAATTTAGGTGAAGCATCGGCAAGACCAGAATGGAGACAAGATCCAGTCAAGACTTCAAAAAATCATCATCACTATAAGAATCATAATGAGAAACCGGATCTTGTTTTAAATCAGCAATTAAATGCTGTAGCTGGTCATCAATTGTCCATGACTATTTGACTCGATCATGCAAAGTATTGATCGGCACTAATATGGCAAAAACAGAAGGATCAAATTGTCGTGACAGTGCAACTACTACCACATTCTCATGGCCCTTACAATACCCAATCTCGTAAGAAAGTCCCCATAACTTGTTCAACCAACGTAGCTGCTATGGCGAAACTGATTTCTACTCAAGCAAGTGTTTGAGGGGCAAGTGACCTATCTTAATCAATGTGCGACCAATCAAATAGGAACACCACTCTAGGATAGCAAACACAATGGCCATCATTTTTCTCTCAGAGGCTGACATGACATGCATTCTAGGACTTAAAGCCCTGCTAATAAAAGCCAAGGGATGTCCTAATTGCATTAAAATTGCCCTTATACCAGACCTGAAAGCATCCGCTTGAATAATGAAATGCTTGTTGAAATTAGGAAGTCCCAAAACTGATGGTGTAGTCAATAATTTCATTAAGGAAGTAAAAGCAGTTTCAGTTTCTGAACACCGGTGAAATTTCTCATCCTTCCCCAACATGTCAATCAAGGGTTGACAAATTGACCTATAATTCTAGATGTAACGATGATAATATCCGGTTAGTCCTAAAAAACTCCTTAACTCCTTGATAGATGTTGGTACATGCCAAGAGTGAATGGCTTCCAACTTTTTGTGATCAGCTTGCACTCCCTCAACTGAGAATAGATGGCCTAAGTAATCAATCTAAAGAGCTCCTAGACCATTTACTGGCTTTTGCAAACAACTTATTTTCACGCAAAAGCGTTAATGTTTATATCAGATGAGAAATATGAGAATCCCAATCAGGACTGTATACCAAAATATCATCAAAGAAAACTAAACTGAATTTGCATAGATAGACTTTGAAGACAACATTCATTAAACCTTGGAAAGTGGTTGGTGCGTTCGTGACGCCAAATGGCTTGACCACAATTTCATAAAGACCTTCATTAGTCATGAAAGCTGTCATGTGGATATCAGGTGGGTGCATCCGAATTTGGTGGTACCCTGCTCGCAAATCCTGTTTATATAGATAACGACGCCCCATGCAATTCATTGAGTAATTCTTCTATTAAAGGAATAGGAAACTTGCTTTTGACTGTTTCCTCATCGAGTCTACTATAATCCATGCAAAAATGCCATGACTTGTCCTTCTTGTGATCAAGAACGACTCCGTCAAATAATTCCATTGTGCAACATTTGATGGACCTGCCACTCAATCTCATCTTTTGATTGGGACTATACTGATATGGTCTATAGCTGGGAGGTTGATTGCTTATGAGGTTGATTTGATCATCAAAGTGACAAAGGAGGTAATGTTGTCTACTCTTTAAAGACATCGGCAAAATAATTGATTACCTCATCTAGTTGAGATTGTTGTGAAGCCGACAACTTCCCAGGTTGGCAAATAGAAAGTAGAGTATTTGAAGGTTTAGGGTTACTCTGAATTAAGAAAATTTGCTGAGTGTAAATCAAATCTTGAGAGCCCAATTGTTCTTCCAAAGTCCCATTTTGGCAGTATTTTAACCCATGTAAATCAAAGTAATTGCCTTGGTAATTAAAAGCCATAAACTGTCCTTCTAAGTCAAAAATAATTGGACCTAATTGTTTCAGCCATTGGGCCTCGAAAATAAGATCAAATTGGCCCACATCCATCACAAGGAAGTGATCCTAAAATGTAAACCCATTCTTTGTCTAAGATAAGTTCTTACAGATCTTATCAACATTCAACAGTCGACCACCTGCAACACCAACCCTTAGAGCTCGATCTGAATGTGGTGCCAGATGTAAATGCATTGCAAGTTGAGTAGTAATCACCAAGGCTTGTGTTTTGTGGCCATCACTCATAGTCTCTGGTGTCACTGCATCAACAAATGATTCCTCTTCTGCCTCGTGAATTATTAACATCATGACCTGAGATTCACGGCATTTATGAGAACTGGTATACTTGCCAATACACCAATAGTAGTAACAAGCCGACGGTGTTGATCCTTTATCCCCTTAGACAATGTCACCGTTGGTTTCTTGGTAAAAATGTGGAAGAACTTGAAGATGAATTACGAGAATCAGAAAAATTCTGTGATTGGTTAATAAAAGTCTTAGAATTACTTGGTGCTTCAAACAGAATTATGCATAGAAGGGTTAGAACCAGAAGTATTCCAAGCATTGATTGTAAGTTCTTGGACATGAGCCATATGCATCATACTTGAGAATTTGTCAGGTCAAAATGTGTCTATTGCCAATTGAATGCCTAACTGAAGACTTCCAAGAAAACAATTCATCACAACTTCATCAGGAATATCAACCTCAGTAAAGAGATCATCAAATGCTTCATTGTGATCATCAACTGTCGATGATTGTTGAAGTTTCTTCAGTTGAACCATAGGATTTATAGTTCGCGCATTGTTAAAAGGAGCTTTCATATGAGAAAAATAATCGTCTCATGAAATCGCCATCGCCTCTCTTTTTCATGAAAGTTAAATGCCATTTTAGGGCTCGGCCCTCTAGATGTATACTGAGCAAATGAATCTTGTAGTCAATTGGTGTTGCATCTGCCAGAAAAACTGCAAGCAACGATAAGACCATCCTCGAAAATTGAATCCTCAAATTTATGGAATTTCACCCTCTTGTTCTTTGCCGGTGGATTGTACAAGTGAGAACCATCTTGCGTACCAAATTGCAAATTTTGACTGTGAAAAGGCGAGCTCGAAGAAGCGCCATTGATATCACCTAGAATAGAATGAGCCAGAGGCGCAATGTTGGTAGCAAGGTCCTTCAATAAAACCCTAATCCTAGACATGGAGGATTTGATATCAGAAATATCAACTGAATTCTGGTCCAAATGCTGCTTGACATTGCCAAGACACTCCATTGTCTCGCGTGTGTGCCATCGCCGAAGGATGGCTCTGATAACAATTTATTACATAAATAGAGAAAAAGGAAAATAAGATGTCTAGAATATCATTCAACCACCCTCAAAGACACTGGGTCCCACTATAGACTCAGTGCTTAGACCTGTTCAAATCATACAACAGAAAGTAGTTATTATTCTATGATAGCTCAACATTACTTCTTCTATCTCTATTGCCACGTAACAACAACCCTAGATGATCACATAAATACTTGAAACGGGAAACATTGTCTGTCCTACACCTATTGGACATTCATATTGAATCATGGAGAATTCAACAAGAAAAATACTTAAGACAACTTAGAATTTCCAGAGTAGGCACTTTAAGTTCCGCGTTCATGCTGCTTGTTAGCTGCTCTGTTAATTTATGGGAGAGTTTTGAGAAATTTAATGCTGATGTCCCTGGTATTTGACACCTTTAGTGGTTGCACTTGCATTCTGCCAATTATCATCTTTTCTTTGAGCCTTCTAATTGATTTGACTTCAGTCTGAAATATGATTTTTTTTTTTTTGCTGGCAGATCTGGGATTGCAACAACACCGTCTTGAGGGGGATGACTATGTTGCTGTTATAGATGAATTCATGCAAGCTGTCTTTACTCGTTGGCCACATGTTATTGTGCAGGTTCATTTTTTGTTGTAATAATGATGTTTTATGGAGAAAATACTTGGTTATGCCGATTTATATATCTTGGGCAAACTTTTTGCAATAGAAGTTTTTTATTAGAAAGCAGTGATTTTCACTTACTTTCTCATACTTGTGCAGTTTGAAGATTTCCAAAGCAAGTGGGCATTTAAATTACTGCAGCGGTATAGAAATAACTACAGGATGTTCAATGATGATGTGCAGGTATATATCTCTTTTATTTGAGAACTGATCATATCCATCATTTTCTAGGGTACTATCATGATAACTTGGACTTAAGAGCTTTCCACGATGGTAGCTATCTATACCAATGTGTTTAGGGCTGTTTTGTGTCACGGTCCCAATTTGAGGGGATGTGCGGAATTATTAAGAATTTATTTCTTATTGATGTAAAATAGAACAATGTAAATTTATATTAGCTCTTGGATCATTTTTGGAGAATAGTTTTTGGATCTTTCCCTCATTTACAAGTATACTAAAATAGAGGCCTCCTCACTTGAACATCATAGAATTTATTCAAAAGAGAATACAAATTCTGTATGGCATTTCAGAGGAATTAACTATAATTGGTTGAGGCTGAATTTGTCTAAAGCACTAGGCTAAGTGTCTGCCTTCTTTTATGGAAGATATAGTCACCTAAATTGGTATGATATTAAACTCTATATCAAAATTATTATGATATAACCTCTATCTATAATTGGAGAAGTATTTGTAAGTATTATCATAAATTACTTCCCATCCGGCTTGATATGTATAGAATTATCCTCACAGGGAACAGCTGGAGTCGCAATAGCTGGACTTCTAGGTGCTGTGAGAGCACAAGGAAGGCCAATGATTGACTTTCCAAAAATGAAGATTGTTGTTGCTGGTGCTGGAAGGTGACTTCATTGCATTAATATTTTTGTAAATTAGAATTCTTGCATTTAATTGTGAAAAACATTTACCATTTGCATTATGAAAAGCACCATAGTTTCAAATAGCTTGTTTTACAAAAAGTTCTCTATATTTAGAGAAAGCATTAGAATCTAGAAAGAATCGAGCTGGGTAGCAGAGACATTGAAATGGAGATGGGTAAAAAAAGAATGCAAATGAGGAGGTAAAGCTTCCATGTGTATTTTAAATTTTTGTTGATGGAGGATTAAAAGAGATTAAGGCCTATACCGTTAATTATTTGTAAATTAAAATGAGAGTTTGTTCTAGTGGAAGGGGTTTTAGCAAAGTGCTAAGGGTATATTTTGCATGAAAGTTTTGTTAGGTTCAAAAAGTTTCAATGTGGAGCAATATTGCCCTATTTCATTAAAAAATTCACTTTGACTATTAAAATGTTGACATTGACTATTAATACTTTAATGGTAAAGGGTGAAATTGCTCCTTTTTAATACTTACAGGGCAGCCTCTAAGTGGGCCCGACAATATTCGAATATGACCCAATCAAATAGTCATATAAAAAAAGAAAATATTATTTTTTTTAAAAAAAATTGGTAGTATTACGATTAAAAATAGATTAAAATTAGAATTTAATATTTTAATATATATTATTATTTATAAATTGTTTTATTTTTTATAAGGATTTATTATTTTAGCTATTTTGTCAAGATTATGATATTTTATGTTTGGAAGATTATCTTGCATTTCAAAATCTAAGCGTTTGAGCTCCATGCAAGGGTTAATCGACTTCTTAATTGATTATTATTTATAAATTTCTTAGATTTTATTTCTTTATTCTGGATCTCTCCCCTCCTCCTCATTCTCCTAATTCTTTATTTTTAAGGAAAATTACTTATTTGGTCCTTCGACTTTCAACTGGGTTGCAACTCATTCCTTCAAGTTTAACTCGCTGCGACTCAGTCCTTGAAGTTTGCTTTTATAATACTTTCATCCTTTTTAGTAACTGACTCACAAATGGTGTTGTTTGCCATTCGGAAAAATATGTTCTCTTCTCCACACATCCTTTCATCTCTGGACGACACCACCCCCTCTTCGTAAATTTTGCATTCAACTTTTTGTTCTTTCTACTTTCTCCCAATGTCAGTAAAATGAGCAACTGCCACTGTTTATCTTTTAAACATCGCCATCACCTAATTGTTGATGGAATTACCAGGGTTAGCCTCTGAAAGTGTAACCCACTTGTCTCCTTCTGGACAAACCATTGGGAGCCATAGAGTTTGTCCTAGCTTCTCTGTTTCTGTCCATTCGATGTTTTGAGTCTGTGAAACCACCGAATCATCCACAACCACAAGATTCAACTCATCTTTCATGACGAAGAACGGTTATAAAGATTGATGGCCACCAAAATTGGAAAGAAATTGATTGTGTGGAAAGAAGAGTCGTGTGTGAGAGAAGGAGGCAGTACTGTCAAGGAGATGGGGAAGAACATAGATGTTTTGAATGAAAAATCTGGGAAGATGGGGGAATTGTGGTCTGGGAGATGAGGGGAGTGTATGGAGAAGGGTGAGCTTTTTTTTTTTCTAACAGCAATACTGTGTGTCAATAAGGATGAAATTAGTATAAAAAATAAACTTCAGGGATGAGTCGTGACGAGTTAAACTTGGAAGACTGAGTCACAGCCCAGTTGAAAGTTGAAGGACCACATAACTAATTTTCCCTTATTTTTATTACTTGTTCAATAATAGCTTCAGTATCAAAGTAAGCATATACTCCAAACATTTCACTGCTTTCACCCTTAAAAAGAAAATGCTCACTGGTGGAGTTCTTGATACTATTCTGTCTGTACATGATCTAGCACTTACAGTCGCAAGATAAGTGACCATACTCTGTTGATTGTATTGTCATGATCAGCCTGTCCTCAATGTCTGTTCACCAGTTGTCATGTTTCAGAGGGGTCCCCTAAGCATGGCTGTCATGCATCTGGATGCACGTGCACTGTTTAAAGTCCTCAATATGTATCAAATAACAATATGAATAAAATACTAAGATAATCAACAATATCTTTATACTTTCCTTCATTATCTAGCCTTCTATGATCGATATCCAAATATTTCATCCCATGGTTTTTGCTGTTATTGAATATGTATAACTGATTTTGTTTGAACAACATAGATTCTTATAAGGCTTTTGAGTGGTTTGTTTCAAATGAGAATCTATGCTTTGTTTTCTAGCATTGAGGAGATTTATTTTCATGGGATGATGACATGGCTTTGTACCATTATATCTGTGTTGCTGCAGTGCAGGAATTGGTGTTCTTAATGCTGCAAGGAAAACAATGGCGAGGATGTTGGGTAATAATGAAGTAGCTTTTGAGAGTGCAAAGAGCCAATTCTGGGTTGTTGATGCTAAGGTATTGCATAGCACCATTTCCTTAATACATAGAAGATAGTTCGATTGTGTAATCAAATTAATTATAAGATAGAAATGACAACATGTGTTTACTTAATATTGTAGTGGATACTTGTGTACCAATGGTGTTTGTCTTTCTTATCCTTGTCTAATGCCTTTAAAGCTAGCGTAAGTGAAAGAAAAGAAAGGGGAGTAGGTTGTGACCCTCATCTAAACAACCTTGTCACAAGGCCTTAATATCGAAATATACAACTAAGAGTGGAAGTACTTGAGATTAATAGCATTGTAACTTTATAACAAGGATAAGGATTACAACTTCAGATTACAATTCAAAAGATACGAGACACACACTTAGACAAACTCTCATGACATAAACTTTGGAGTATATGCACGTAACGAGTTTGCCAATCACTCGAGAGGATTGGCTCTCTCCAATCCAAAGGCCTAAGCCACACTTCTAAAAATTCTTCTCGACCCCTCCCCCTGGACCAGAATAATGATATAAAGACCCAAAAAGTGACTACCACAGCCCCTCTCATAGACTTTGACTATAGCATCCTTAAAGGCGCCCTACTTCTTTATGTTTTTCTCCAAACAGCAAGTCATAGTTTTGACCAGCAAAAATTCCTTCCCCTTATCATATTTTTCCCTAGGTTATCAAAAGTGGTCCTTACAGAGTACAAATTTTAAATTATTAGGATTGTGTTATTATCTAAGTGTCCTAGAGTTTGATGTTGTTTTGATGTGGGCTAAAGGCTTCATCTTAAGTGGCTCATGCTTGAAGGATGCTGAAAAAGCTTATGATCAAGTACCAAAAGAACTGTTTTGGAATGCCTTGGAAAAGGAACATGTTTGCATTGCATATAATAGAGCTATAAGGGATATGTATGAGGGGGTTACAACTAGTGTAAGAACCCCTAGAGACAAGACAAAGGGCTTCTTTATAAAAATTGCGCTCCATGATGGATCAACTTCAGAACATGGTTTCGGACATTTGGATTGAACTCATTGAAGAGGGAATTGCCAAATACATGCTCATTGCAAATGATGCAATTGGAGAGGATGCAATTTATAAATTATTATTATTATTTGGGGAGATTTGATGCAAGATACTTGTTTATGGAAAGCATCTATTTGAATAAAATAAGAATTCATAATCTAACTGATGTATAATTTTGCACCACTTTATAATAACAAAAGATATGCAATAATACTAATTGTTTAACAAGTCATATTTACCTTTTTTGTCCTATAGTATGATTGGCTGAGATACTTTATTTATATTATCTTTGATTCGTTTGAGGGTAATCCACCAACCACTCACTGAAGAATATTACTGTTTCTGTTAATATAGGGTTTAATCACAGAAGAACGTCAAAGTATTGATCCAGATGCCCTACCTTTTGCAAGAAACGTGAGAGAAGTCAGTCGTCAAGGACTGAAGGAAGGTGCTAGCCTTGTGGAAGTGGTAAGAAAAATTCAATCAATATTACCTGAATTTCTATTATGAGATTTTGTGCATATTGTAAAGATAAACTGGATATAATTTATTATGTGGTTTGTTATTTATGCGGGAATATTCAACAATCTGTGTCTTAAATCTATCAGATTCACATTGCATCTGGAAGACTAGCTTAGAAGCCTAGTAATTCATCTATATGAATAAAATGTTCATAATACAGAAGTAGTTGCCTTGTTTCTCTCTGTCATGTCATGATTTTCATCGTTTGACTATATTTTTGCTGTCATGTAATGTTCTTATTAATGGTGTCAACAGAGGGAAAGCGAGAGAGATGAATGGATTGATTGACTTGATTTAAAAATTATCCTTTTTGTCTGTTCACAATAAGTCAAGTATAAGAGCTGTATAATTATTTTAACATAATTGTCACATACCAACACTCCTTCTTTTGAGAGAAGGTTAAAACAAGTTCTGCTTACACAGAATCCAATTCAATATGCAAGCTTCTCGTGTCTACTTATAGTTATAAATTAGATCATGTATAAGGATTTTACAACCAGGATAAGCCAAATCCATGATTAATTAGCACTATTGTTTTATAGCACGCTTACTCTATTCAATCAAATCGAACTTTTTATTGCAATTGTAAAATATCACATTTTAATGAAAACATCGCCCAGCTACTCGTGTCTTTTACATAGAAATATAAAAAGCAATGTTTTATTTCTTCCATGCATTAGATTGGAATGTATGATCATGCCCATTATATTTTTAAATTACTTTTTTTATTTAATCATTTAACTGCTTTTTTGCATGCACCATGGCTAAATTTTGCCATCCAGGTTAAGCAAGTGAAGCCTGATGTGCTTTTAGGATTATCTGCTGTTGGAGGATTGTTCTCAAAAGAGGTATAGAACTGATGCTGAGTGTTCATTTAGCATTCTACATTTTGTATGATTTGCAATATTTGATTAACGTGAATATTCTCTATATGCCTTTTGAGTGGTTAAAGTAAATTTTCGAATGTTCAATGTTTTTACACTATTAATGCTTTGTGCCAGAAAAATTCAAATATCTGCAATTTGAATTTTTTGGTGGAATATAATTTTAAGTTTTGTTTGGTGAACTAAGACTCTGAATGATGTAGGAAATGGGGACTTCAAGGAGTAGAGAGGGCCAGGGGGAAGCAATATATTTGAGCCATTGAGAGGACCTTGATAAGGTCAACATGAAACAGTTAAACCAAGCACTTATCTAGGAGATGGAATAATATTACCTTAATCTCCTCTGTAGAGGTGTGTTAAATACGGTGTTGTGTTCTTGATTTAGGATAAGTGTGTTCACTTCTAATTTATTTTCCTAGCAAGAATCTCACTAGGAAAACAAATCAGAAGCCAAATAACAATCTCTACTTATTTATTCTCTAGCAAGGATCTCACTAGAAAAGTAAACAAGAAGCCAATAGAAAGAGTCCAATAAATTAACAATAATTTTACTGGATGAAAATACTAGTCTGATAGGACTAGTATATATAGAGAAGTTACAGACTTTTCTAGAACAATTAGAAAGATATCTCCTAAAACAATTAGGAAAATATCTAAACAGACTCTCTAAATTAAAGGGAAATATCCTAATTTAAATATTCAAATTATATTAAGAAAATATCCTAATAAACTATCCTAAATAAAATATTCTAAAATATCTTTATTTGACTAAATCAAATAATTTGAATAAGTCATATAATTAAATCAAACTAATTTAAATAATTAAACTAAATAACATTAATAAACAAAATAATTAATTCATCTTAGAACCCTATCAAGGTGCTTCAAATCTTAACTACAGTGTTGACAGTTCTCAACAGTTCAGAGTTGTATTTCTAAATTCAAGAAATGATATTGGCCAACTCTTTAGAATGGTCTTCTCCAGAGTGGCAGGGTAGAAAAGGACCAGAGAGATTGAAAGACTTTTTGAGGAGCTATTTATAGTGGAAGATTGGGCGAGCATTTAATTTGGAAGCTATATCAATACCTGTAACAGCCCAAAGTGGATATGTGATCTGTGGAAAATTATAATTGTTATGATTATAATTATTAATCATTAATAATAGATATTAGGCAAATCTGATGACTAGGATATTAGTTGAGATTATCTCTCAAATTATTTGAATTATCCTATTTCCTAGGTTAGTTATGATTAGGTCCTATTCTTCCTCCATATCCAACTCTCTCTTTGTAATCTATTTATTCAGATTGATGCTTCAATAATATGAATTAGATTTTATGCTCAGAATTTCTACATGATCCATGAGGATCAAGAAGGAAGATCTCCTAAAAAGTTGAGGGATGGTGACTTTTAAATTCATTGTTTTAGAACACTTAACAATACTTGATATAATTATACCTCAATACAGATAAAGTAACATTTAAAATTAGGAATACCATAGAAAATATAAACTCAACTCTTCCTTACCTTGACAACACGACCATGCTTAGGGTATGGTGGTGTTTTCACTTTGATCCCCAAGCCAATCCCAAAATTACTCCTCAGTGGAAAAGGAGGGCCCTCATAGAGCTCCTAACTCTGTCAATGCTAGGTGTTATAGGGCACAAATGTGCTTGTAAAACATATTTTAAGGTTATTATTTTCTGTCAGAGTCAATGCTAACTTGGTGTGGTTCTTATCATATCAACACTGGTCATCCTTTAGGAGAGAGGGTTGGCCTCACCAAACTCGTCTGAGCTCAGGCATTTATAGGCAGTGCAAGTGAACTGTTATCTAGGGGTCTGATTTGCTCATCGACTTGTCTTCGACTCCATTGGGTTCACTTTTATGAATGGTTACTTTCAATCAATTGCCAAAGCAGGACTTAGTGATACTAGACCATGCGTAGGTTGCTTTAGAACCCTATGTGCAAACTAGTTTGATTCATTTCTTGGGAACATGGTGATGTAATACAATACAATGCAGTGTAATGCAATGCAATTTTGATTACTACACATCTTTGGCGTCTTACAAAAAATCACATAACATTTTTCAGAAAAACGTTTAAGTTATGAAATGACTCTTCCAACCCTGTTGGAAAAGAGCATTGGATGCACCCAAAAAAAAATATTTTAAGGTGTTGGATGCACCTGAAAAAATACTTCAAGCTGTTGGATGCACCTTAACCCTTATTTTTTAATAGAGTTTTGAAGTTAGTTATGTTTTTGCATAAGCTTTAGTTTCACGAGTTCTAGTCTTCTATTAGGGTATTCATCCCTTTTATTTGAGGTACTCATTAACAAGGCATATAAAATTTGCAAGGCCAATGTTTGGGAACTGGGATCCTCTGCTGCATGCATTGTTTTAAAGTCTGCACTGATGTTTCAATTGGCAATAGAAGATTATTGTTCAATGGTTTAGTTAAGGTAATAGGGAAGGCAAAAGTTGGAGAAGGAATGGACACCAAGCAAAATAATGCTATGTAAATACTCAACTACTCCATATATCTAACACTGACCTCTCAATTTTGTTTAATGTTGTACCCTAGCAAAACGAAGACATTCGTGCTTTTTTACTTTGGGTGTGCTATAAGCAACTATTTTGACATTCAATTTCACATGGCTAAAGCCATAACATAGCTTAGTTTCAACCTCCATACCTGATCTTGCAACCTTGTATGATTTTTTTACTCTTGAAGATAGGCATACAATGTACTGTATTCAAAATAAAGACTATGCATAGTATTATAACTTGTATTTTGGGGCAACTAATGAATATTGAACGGGCCAAAAACAATAACTAATGAATATTGAAGAAAGAAAGTAATCCAATTTGTGTAATGTATATACTTAAGATCCATTGGTTCATCTTCCATACTTTCATAGTCAGTAATGTTTTTAATGTTTGTAAATTTAGCATAACTTGGTGATAATTTTACTTGTTCTCATTGAAATAATAGAATAAGTAGAATAACTATTATTACTCCGTATGGGCTACCAGCAAACAATCATATTCTTGTCTTGTTTATGTAAAATTGGGTAAAGAGGGAAGTAATTGCATCTCAGTCATTTCTTTCATGGATATGGTTTTTAATGTTAGCTTGCTTTTCATCAAAATACTGATAGTTCTGCCCTATTTTCCAGGTGTTAGAAGCCCTCAAGGATTCAACGTCCACGAGACCGGCTGTATTTGCTATGTCGAACCCGACCAATAATGGTACTGATTTTTTCCCATATTACTTTGTATCTGATTCTATTAGTAAATATCATTTCCATAATCTGTATAAGCATGGATACGTAACTGTACAACTGATCCCCATCATTTCTTGACAGCTGAATGCACCCCTGAGGAAGCTTTCTCCATTTTGGGTGAAAACATTATATTTGCAAGCGGGAGTCCCTTCAACGACGTTGATCTTGGTATGTAACCTGGCTGCAGGAAAATTGTTGAAGCAATCAAATCATTTATTTCTTATTCATCATGCGTAGTACTATGATTATATATGGAGGCAATCATCTATAAATCAAGTGGTTTCATGTGAACAGTGTGAATACATGTGGATAAGCACCAAGTGTTATTTGTTATTTATTTATTTATTTTTTTGTCTGTTACTTTATATTTTATGTTCCTGCTGTTATGGGCTCTGAAATCCTAATATCTTGGAATCTCAAGCCTGTCTAGTAATAAAAAATTCAGGCACTGCACTCTTTCATTCAGATTTAATAATAGAACCAGAGAAGAGTCAGGCAGCTCTCTGGATTATTTAGTCACTAAATTCTTTATTATAGCAAGATCTTTTGTTTAGTAATATATCTAAAGATTTAGTTATTGATAGAGCATAATGTTGTCATACGATCCATATAGCTGACCCCACCTAGTGGGATGAAACTTTATTGTTGTTGTTGTAAATCTTCATTATGGAAGCTCTTATGTCTGACAGGATATGTTAAACCTTTTTATAATGAGATGTTAGCAGTTATTAACCAAAATAATTCTATGGCCTTCTAATAATTTGAACTCATAAAACCTTTGTACTTCCTCTGTTCCTAGTTCTAATATCTATTTGACTTTTTCGGAGAGATTAAGGAAGTTAAATAAGCCACTCTATCATTACGTATTTTGTATATTATTAGATTATATGTTAGCTTTAAGTCAAATAAACTAGTTTAGAGAAAAAATTCAAACAAATCAATTTATAAATAACTTATTTAGCTTTCTTAGAATTTTCCGAAAAAAGTCAACTAAATCCTATATTTAAGAACAGAGAGAGCAAATATACTCTTTGGTTAGAGAGCTCCTTATTCCAATCATTTAAATTTAGCCTATATGGGACTGTATGGGAAACTATAGAATAGTGAAATATGATAAAATATAGTGCAACAGGAAGGCAAGGGATGGAATGGGATGAATTAGCACTCCTTTATTGGTAGTTTGATAATAAAGTGGTCCTTTCATTTGTTTGGGGGTTTTAATACAAGTAGAGTAACAGTGAAACTATTTGGAAAAAACGAACAATAAATCTAGTGCAAGTATGTCCACTATTCATCAACACGTAACTGTGGACTTGCCATGCTGTGTCTTAGGGACACTATAAGTTATATATATAAGTTATTATATGTATAAGTTAGCTCTTAGGGACACTATTCTATGTGTTCATTAGCTCCAGGGATACTCTTGTAAATTCTCCTTAGCTAGAGCCTGTAAGTAGATGTGTTAATCAGTTGTAAGTTGTAAAGCTTTGGAGGATTCACTCAAAGGTTGACTGTATTCTTTAGAGGTGAGAAAACAGGACGGGTATAAGGCTTGCCCTTGACAAGCTTGGGCCTAAAAGGGTCAGGACTGAAAACAGATGCTAGGTTATTGTGTGTTCGTAGGTGGAAACTTGGTATCTTGGAAAAGCAAGAAACAGGATGTGGTATCTCGGTCTAGTGCAAAAGCTAAATATAGAGCAATGGCCCAGTCAGTTCAGGAGAGTGTGGATTCACCAATTAATGAAGGAAGTTGGATTTGCTACATCGTTACCTGCTAAGTTGTGGTGTGATAATAAAGCTGCTCTGCACATAGCTTCCAATTCGGTGTTTCACGAGCGCACAAAACACATCGAGATTGACTGTCATTTTGTACGTGATAAGATCAATGAAAACTGTCTCTACAGGACATGTGAGGTCCAATGACCAGTTGGGTGATTTATTGACTAAGCCATTGAGTGGGACATGGGTTGATTATCTTTATAACAAGTTGGGCATGATTAACGTCTATACTCCAACTTGAGGGGGAGTGTTAGAGAATATTAGGAAATATTACTATAATTAGATTAGGAAATATATTTGAATCCTCAATCAATCCATTTGATTGAGGGATATTATTCATATGTAATTAATACTATGATTCCTCTCCTCTTGTATAAATGTAACCCTCTCATACATGAATAGATGAATCCTTTTCAGACAATACTCTCTTTTACTACATGGTATCAGAGTTGAGAAATTTTTAGGGTTTCCTGTTCATTTTTTTTTCCGGCGGCGGTACTGTTCGCGTGAACAGTACGCGTTTTTCTTTGGTTTGTGGGCCTTTAAGCTTCTGTTCGAGATCTCTGTTCGCGTCACCACCCACACAGACGCCTTCCCCTTCCTCCGATCGGCCTTTTCCAGTTTTTGGTGAGTTTTTTTCCCAGATTCCGGCGAAAATTTCCAGTTTCCGGCGAGATTCTCCAGTTTTTGACGAACAATTTCCATATTCCGGCGAACAATTTTCCAGATTCTGGTGGTTGTTTTTCTGTTTTTTCAGGCCTTTTTTGGTTCAGATCTGAGATTTGGTGGTTCTTCGGTTACTGTTCACACAATTCAGATCTGAGATTTAGTGTTGCTTCTGGAGATTTGTTCCGTTCTGGGTTCTGTTCAGATTTAATTTTAGTTTTATTATATTGTTTCCAGGGCTGCCGGTGAGACTAAGACTATTCATACATCTGAGGTGGTTCTGTTCAGATTTAATTTTAGTTTTATTATATTGTTTCCAGGGCTGCCGGTGAGACTAAGACTATTCATACATCTGAGGTGGTTCCTGTTCTAAATAAAATTACTGATCGTAAGCTTACATGGACTAATTACCATGATTGGATTAAATCCATCCGCTGGTATTTGCTTTGTATGGAGAAGGAGCATCATCTAACTGAAGACCCTCCTACGAATGATGCTAAGTTGGCTTGGGCTCGAACAGATGCTAGGTTAATGTTACAAATACAGAATTTTATCGGGGATGACATAATCCCTTCCATCAGTCATTGTAATACAGTTAAAGAGCTCATGAACTATCTGAGTTTAATGTACTCTGGAAAAAGAAATATTACTCGCATGCATGAAGTATGTAAAGGTTTTTATCATGCTGAGCAAAAGGACATGCCTTTGAAGGCTTTCTCTTTCGAGTTCAAACGTATGTATGAAGAAATGAAGATATTAATGTCACCAAATGCGGATCTCCCCACCCGCATAGATAACATGGAGAAACTGGCGATTCTCAGTTTTTTAACTGCTCTTAATCCCACCTATGAGACAGTTCGGTCTCAGATATTGTCTAGTTCGGAGCTTCCTTCTCTTGAAGATGTATATGCTCGTGTTTTGCGTGCTGAAAGCTGTCTCAACCAACCACTATTTCTCCAGTTTCTCATTCAAGTGCCTTGGCCGGTCGTGGTCCTATTAACAACAAAACCCAAGGTCCTCCCAAGCAAGGGTCTACTTCTCCTAATTCTGGTGGCATCACTTGTTATTATTGCAAGGAACCTGGTCACACTAAACGTAACTGTTGCAAGTTACAGAATAAATTGCAGCGCGAGAATTCTGCTCATGTGGTGCAGTCTTCATATGCCTCGGATAATGCTCCAACCACCTCCAATGCCCTTGTTACATGTAACAGTGATTCTTGTTTGGCTACTTCCTCCTCATGGTGGATCATAGATTCTGGTGCCACTGACCACATGACAAGTAACCATCATTTATTCTCTACGTATGCACCTTATGCCAACCCTTCCTCTATCACCATTGCAAATGGTTCTTACTCCCGTGTTCTTGGATCTGGCATTGTTAATCCCACTACCAATATTTCTTTGTCTTCTGTTCTTAATGTTCCAGAACTAGCATTTAATCTTCTATCCCCAAGTAAACTTACTCGCCACTTAAATTGCTTTATCTCACTTTTCCTTGACCATTGTTTGATTCAGGATCTTACGTCGAAGCAAATTATTGGTAGGGGATATGAGTCTGGTGGTCACTACTTTCTTGAGGATCGGGTGTCGCGTTCAGTTGTGTGTTCTGGTGGTGCATCTCCATTTGAAGTTCATTGTCGGTTGGGTCATATGTCTTTGTCATCATTAAAGAAGCTATATCCGCAGTTTTCTACCTTGTTGTCTTTAGATTGTGAGTCGTGTGAGTTTGCCAAACATCATCATGTGCATTTGGCACCTCGCGTCAATAAACGGGCTGCGTCCCCTTTCGATTTAGTTCATACTGATGTTTGGGGTCCTTGTCATGTTGCGTCTCAAACTGGTTTTCGGTATTCTGTTACTTTTGTGGATGATCATTCTCATACAACTTGGCTTTATTTAATGAAATCTCGTTTTGAATTATTCTCCATATTTAGCAATTTTTGTGCCGAAATTAAAACTCAATTTGGTATCACTGTGAAAATCTTGAGAAGTGATAACGCTAAAGAATATTTTTCTGCTCAGTTTCAATCTTTTATGCTTCAGCAAGGTATGATTCACCAGTCTTGTTCAGATACACCAGCTCAAAATGGGGTCGCAGAACGAAAGAACCGGTACTTATTAGAAGTAGCCAGGGCTTTAATGTTCAAGACACATGTCCCAAAATCATTCTGGGCAGATGCTATTTCGACAGCATGTTTTCTTATTAATCGTATGCCCTCTCCTGTTCTCAGTGGATCAATTCCGTACAAAATATTGTTCCCTTCCATCCCTTTATTCCCTATTGATCCCAAAATATTTGGTTGTGTTTGTTTTGTTCGAGATGTTCGTCCCACAGTCACCAAACTTGATCCTAAGTCACTAAAATGTGTCTTGGGTATTCTAGGGTACAAAAGGGCTATCGGTGTTATTCTCCTTGCTTACGTCGGTATCTTGTGTCTATAGATGTCACATTCCATGAGTCTACTCCATTCTTTACTTCTCCTCCATCCACACCTCCTGAAACAACTGATGTTCTAGATGATCTTTTGGTATATCAGGTTCATTCATCACCAGTACAACCAACTGTACTGGCACCAAACAAAGGTTTTCCATTTTATCCTCATGTTTATCGCAAGTGACCTAAGGGTCATAACAACATTACACAGTCTCATGATCCATCGGTAACTGCTTCGGCGTCTGATCCTGAACCCCCTCTTTCCGAGCCTACTCCTGCTTCAGATGCAGTGCCAAATACTCCTGATCCCTCCTCTGACTTGCCCATTGCCTTACGCAAAGGTAAACGTACTTGTGCCTATCCTATTTCTTCTTTTGTTTCATATAACCATCTTTCTGCTCCATCGTGTTCCTTTATAGCTTCCATAGATTCCATCTCTGTCCCTACTTCCCTTCACCAAGCCCTATCTCACCCTGGTTGGCGTGCTGCAATGGAAGACGAAATGATGGCTCTTGATAAGGCAGGTACATGGCATCTTGTTGACTTACCTCTTGGTAAGAAGGCGATTGGGTGCAAATGGGTCTTCACTGTTAAGACCAATGCTGATGGGACTTTGGAACGTTTGAAAGCTCGGCTCGTTGCCAAGGGATATGCTCAGACTTATGGTGTTGATTATTCAGAAATTTTCTCTCCTGTTACGAAGTTGTCCTCGGTTCGTCTCTTTATATCTATGGCAGCTACGTATGGTTGGGATCTTCATCAGTTGGATGTAAAGAATGCCTTCTTAAATGGTGATCTTCTTGAAGAAGTCTATATGGAGCAACCACCTGGTTTTGTTGCTCAGGGGGAGTGTGGATGGGTTTGTTATCTTCGGAAATCATTATATGGCTTAAAACAGAGCCCTCGTGCTTGGTTTGATAGATTCAACTCAGTGGTTCTGAAGTTTGGGCTGCAACAGAGCAAATGTGATCATTCTGTATTTTATCAGAACAAAGATAGTGGCATGATCCTTCTAGTAGTCTATGTTGATGACATTGTGATTACAGGCAATGTCACATCCTGTATTTCATCTCTTAAGGCCTTTCTTAATTCTCATTTCCAGACAAAGAATCTGGGTTCACTGAAGTATTTTCTTGGAATTGAAGTTATGAGAAGTGAGAAGGGTATCCTGCTAACACAAAGGAAATATGTGTTTGATCTGCTAGAAGAAACTGGGAAGTTGGGGGCAGCACCGAGTAGCGTTCCTATGGTTCCCAATCCTTTCCTGGAACTTGATCGAATACCATACGATGAGCTGCCAGAGGAGGTGAGGAAGAAAGATGATCCTGAGAAGATAAAGCCTTTTGAGTTCCCCGAGAGATATCGCAGGTTGGTTGGAAAATTAAATTATCTCACGGTTACCCGTCCTGATGTGACCTTTCCGGTCAGTGTACTTAGCCAGTTCATGGCAGCTCCCACTGTGGGCCAATGGGAGGCATTGGAGCACGTATTACATTACTTGAAGGGATCGCCTAGTCGTGGTATTCTCTATACAAATCATGGCCATACTGAGATCGAATGTTTCTGTGATGCAGACCATGCAGGGTCGAAATCTACAAGGAGATCTACCACAGGTTATTGTGTGTTCGTATATGGAAACTTGGTATCTTGGAAGAGCAAGAAACAGGATGTGGTATCTTGGTCTAGTGCAGAAGCTGAATATAGAGCCATGGCCCAGCCAGTTCAGGAGATAGTGTGGATTCACCAATTAATGAAGGAAGTTGGATTTGCTACATCGTTTCCTGCTAAGTTGTGGTGTGATAATAAAGCTGCTCTACACATAGCTTCTAATTCGGTGTTTCACGAGTGCACAAAACACATCGAGATTGACTGTCATTTTGTACGTGATAAGATCAAGGAAAACTTTGTCTCTACAGGACATGTGAGGTCCAATGACCAGTTGGGTGATTTATTGACTAAGCCATTGAGTGGGACACGGGTTGATTATCTTTGTAACAAGTTGGGCATAATTAACATCTATGCTCCAACTTGAGGGGGAGTGTTAGAGAATATTAGGAAATATTACTATAATTAGATTAGGAAATATATTTGAATCCTCAATCAATCCCTTTGATTGAGGGATATTATTCATATGTAATTAATACTATGATTCCTCTCCTCTTGTATAAATGTAACCCTCTCATACATGAATAGATGAATCCTTTTCAGACAATACTCTCTCTTTTACTACAATCTATAGTACCCTAAATTTGAAACCTAGCCCTTGAAGTCACAGGCTCTGGCATTAGGCCCTTTTTTTTTACTAATTTTCAAATTTAAATGTAAGACAAAAGATTTTATAAAATTTTTAGTTCAAATTTTAGCTGAAGAAAAAATTGAACAAATATAGTTATCAAAATAATCAAAACTTACCTCTAATGGAAAAAAAAATATTATTCGAGCTTAACGGGCGAGCCCTATTGACAGGTTTGGGCTTAAAAGGGCCAAGCCTAAGAGGCTGTTTATCCTAAAATTATGTTTTTGGAAGGCCAGCCCTTGATAGGCTTGGGCTAAAATGGTCTCAACTTGTTTTCCCAACTCTGATGTCTTTTATCTGATTGTTCCTCATGGAATTATAGTCTCAGGCTTTTGAACTCACATTTTGTGGCTTTCACTCAAAGGCTTATCTTTGCTTTATTTGTTGCTCTAATGTGTTGGAGCTTGAGATCTTGTAAGGCACCCTCTCCAAATACTATTTGCCAATATTTGATCATCAGCTATTGTATCTTCAGGCCTAGCAATTCACCACATGGAAGTGTTCATGATAAGCTTCCATGGTTAGGAATGAGTAATCATATGCAAGTGTTTATGATATAGGAGGTTGGGCTTAAGGAAGCCTTGATTCTGGAACACGAGGGAGATCCTCATTAGATCTTTTTTGTTGGACATTTGAAAGAAAATGTACAAGTCGATTTGATGTTACCTCTTAACTTGAAACCTCAAGCAATTGGATTCGTGGTTTGTATGGTTTGTGCTTGCTTATGTACCATTTTTGGTCCAATTCTATTCAATGTTGGAATTTTCAAACAATCTCTTTATAAAGTGTGAGCCTATTGCATGCTCACACAATATGTTGCCTCAATTTTGGTCATCTAATGGAAACCTACTTGTAGGAACGCATCTATATGACTACACAAGCTTCCATCCACTTAGGTCAACAACATCTTCATATATATCCCTCCTTAATTCAGCTTTAATACCATGACAACAAATGGAGATCTTGTAGAAGTAGCTTTTTGTTTCTACTTATCAAAAAATGGAGTGTATTAGTATATAGGTGGCTCAACCCTAGGTTGGCTTATACTTTCTCAATGAAAGGGAACAAAATACAATTCAACCAATCACGATCGGGGTACCAAGAGACGTGCTTTGAAAAGCATTGTAAAAGAAGAGTGTTTGTGTTGCATATATCAAAGCTATGCAAGATATGTATGATGGGGTAACAATTAGTGTAGGAACACTTGAACGTGAGATAAAAGACATTCCTATAAGGATCGGCCTACATTAAGGATCATCTTTGAGCCCTCATTTATTTAACCGAATTGTAGATGTTATGACTAAGCTTATAGAGGAACAAACCACTAAGTGCATGCTTTTTCCTAACAATATAGTTCTTATGGCTAGGTCAGAATAACTGTAAACTTGAGTTATGGAGAATGACCTTGGAGTCAAAGGGCTTTTATCTTGAGTAGGAGTAAAATAGAATATATGCATCGTAATTTTTATAAGAGTTAAACTTAGAAGTGGTTTAGAGGTTAAAATGGGATATCAAATCATTTCAAAAGTCACGAAGTTCAGATATTTGGGGTCGATTAGATAAAACGATGGTGAAATTGATGGATATGTCAATCAAAGAATTCAGGCTAAGTGGTTTAAATTGAGAAAGGCTACCAAAGTTATTTGAGATTTAAGGTACTTAAAAAGGGAAGCTTTTATCATATTGTTATAAGACTAGCAATACTATATAGTAGTGAATTTTGGGCTTTAAAGGGATAGGAGAAGCATACCGTAGAGGTTTCTGAAATAAGGATGTTAAGATGAATGTGTGGCCATACAAGAAAAGATAAAATTCATAATGAACACGTATGAGGAAAGGCTGGTGTGGTTTCTATTGAAAAGAAAATGGTGAAAAATCATTTGAAGTATTTCTAACACGTACAAAGAAGGCTATTGGATACAGGTAAGGAGGATAGATCAAGTGGCATGAGTCCTCTAAAAAAGAGTATAGGAAGACCAAAGTGAATGCTCATTGAAGTTATTGAGAGGGACCTTTTGGTTAACATTTAACCAAAGATTTGACTATGATAAAACACAATGATGTCCTACAACCCCACGGAGCCGACCCTACCTGGTGGGATAAGGCTTGTTGTATGATCTCTTGACCAATATATTAGGAAACAAACAAGAAAGAATAAAGATCAGAAAATAATGAAAATTAATTCTTCAAAGTTTAACCAGTTGCTGACCACCAAAGATGCACACATTCAGGCCAGGCGCCAATGTTCAGTCGCAAAGCTAGTGTGACTCGGTCCTGACACATGAATGGTCATGTGTGGTCTTGTGCCCCGTGTGCTGAATACTCCCAACTATATACACCATTAAAGCTTCTGAGCATGTTTCATTTTGCGTACATTTTTTCATAGCCTACAAAACATTTAAATATCCTATATACCTTTACACTATTGTCTTTTCCAGTGCCTTAAAGTATGCTAAATAAATTTATGTTTCCTATGAGCATGAAGCATGTCCATCAATATCTCGTGTAGCACAAGTTTGTGACAAAAAAAATCGTCATTTTAGTGTCTTCCTCATGTAAGTAGCTAACAACTGTAACTCTCTTTTTGCAGGTAATGGTCATATTGGTCACTGCAACCAAGGAAACAACATGTACCTCTTTCCAGGGTTGGTTGGCTCTTCCAAAAAAAAAAAAAAGAATTGACATTTTTATTGTACTAAATATATGATTTATTTTTTATTTCCATTTCTATTGTTTCAGCATTGGTCTTGGAACTCTTTTATCTGGATCCAGGATCATCTCTGATGGCATGCTGCAGGCTGCTGCTGAGTGGTACGTTTGAATTATCTTCGATAGCATTGGTCTTTGTTTACATTCAATGTAAGCTTTTTGCTATTATCTGGATTGAGTTTTTTGTCTATAGTGCACTTAGATAAGGTGTAGTAGCATAAGGGTTGTCTTAAGAAAAATATAAACAAGACGCATATTTTATCTTTCCCTGTCCTGTATATTTGATTTGAACTTAAATAACTTTAAAATGTTTTATTTACGAACATGTTTAACTAGTTAAATATTGGCTTATCAGTGTGGTGTGGAAACTAAACTGGAGAGACAATACCTTGGAAAGTGAAAGTAGATAGTCTTACACTAGTATATCTTCTTCTTTTTTTTTTTTTTTTTTTTTTTTTTTTTTTTTTTTTTGCCAACTACACTAGTATATCTATACTAAGGGTAAGACTGAAATAATATTATCTAGCTTAATACATATCCCAATTTCCGATGCTCTTGCTGATGATGGTATACATATATCATATGTATCAAGCTTGCTACAAATATAATTGATATAAAGAACTCCTAGAGATTTAATGGAGATGTTTTTGCATATTGTCCTGAAGTGAAATTCTTGAGGCTTTCAATTGTTAAACCTAGCCTTTGGGTGAGATTTTTCAATAGCAAATTCTGGTTTGGTGTTATATGAATCTCAATGAGAATGTGGGGCAGTGCGATGGACCACAGAAGGAGTTCTTTGCTGTTGTCTGTTGGCTAATGTGGAAGCAGCGTAATTCAAAAGTCTTTGATAATATCAACTTTAGTTCTCATGAACACTTATCGAAGGCTAAAGCCATCTTGTTTAGTTTTAGTACAGCAAAGATACAGCTGAATTTTTCTAAAATTCATAGTATTAAAGCGGCAAATGAGGATCAAACCTAATTAAGGAGGGAAGGATGAGTGACTATCACTATTGATGGAGCTTAATCTCAATGGAATAGTAAGGCAGGATGTGGAGGGTTATCAAAGATCATAGAGGTAATCCCATTTAGGCTTTCATGCTAAATATCCAAAATGAGGATCCATAAACAGCAGAACTTTAAGCATGCCTAATTTGTCTTAAAAAGGCATGGGATGGAAATCACAGAAAAATTTATTTAAGAAATGATTATTTGGATGGACTACAGCTTATCAAGGATGGAAATAATGGTCTTCATGAGAATTGGAACTTAATTCTTGAAAGTTGTGGTATGCTTGAACAGGATCTTCAACTCATTGATAGAGAGGTGAACTTTGAAGCTAAGATGATAACTAAACGTGCCTTAGAGATGCCTGTTGGATTCCATTTCATTCCATTAGATGATTTTTGTTTGTTTATTATTTGTAATGTAGAGTAGATTTTATCGCTTTTTCTTGATAAAAAAAAAGTACATAGATTAATTCATTGTTTTGTGAATAAAATGAACAATGCAGTATTGGAGAATATACTACTTAGCCTACTCCATATACTTAGTTCTAACAGATTTTCCTTTGCTTGGTGACTTCAAATTACAGTCTGGCTGCATACATGAGTGAAGAGGAGGTTGTCCATGGAATCATATTCCCATCGATATCTAGGTATAGCATCTTTCCTTTTTGGTATTTAGGTTTAAAGACATTGTTTGAGTCAGACGTTTTTTTGAAAATAATGCACAAATTCCAGAATTCGTGATATAACAAAGGAGGTAGCAACGGCCGTTATAATGGAAGCTGTAGAAGAGGACCTAGCAGAAGGATACCGCAACATGGATGCTCGAGACCTTCGCAAACTTGACAAGGTAATTTCGATTATTTAGGAGGAATAGAACTTCTATCAAATATATTAGCAGCAACTTAGTATTATAATCTCTAAGACATGATCAACTATATCTCAGTTTAAGGATCTGTAATTGTTTCTTGTGATCACATAAGATTACGTGAATCCATCAGAAAACTATCTTGTCCATTGAACATTAATGGTGTTGATGCTGTTGCTGGAAATGTGATGTCCAAGTTCAATCTTTTTTCTTTTGCTTGACTCAAGCATTAATGCATCAAAACTTTGAGTGTTGTGCGCTATTTTCTTGTGTGATTTGCAGGAAGAAATTCTGGCTTATGTGAACAAGAACATGTGGACTCCAGAGTACCCAACATTGGTTTACAAGGAAGATTAAACAAACCATGAGAGACTTCATAACGAAGATTTATTGGCGTGCCCCAGCGTTAGCTTCAACCAATTTATCATGTAATGTTCGACTTGCACTCCTAAATAGATCATTCAATTGATGCACAGATTTTGCATCGCTTGTGTGAATGCTGGATGCCCAGGAAGTATTTGTATATATATTATGTATTTTTTATCACCATAGAAATAATAAAATATTTAAAAATAAATTAATTATAAGAAAACCAGATGCAGTGGCGATTCCGGTGTGACAATCTTCTTGCTGATATTTCTCTATCATTCGGTCATCTTTACGGACGGAGCATCAAATAAAGGATTTTTTTTTTTTTTTTATCTATCAGTATTACTATTAACTAATAACTAGTCTAAATCATCGGATACAGAATTTTTAAACTGAGCCAAATCATTTGAAATGAATTAAACGAAATGAACTACCTCAAGTGCTTATTCATGCAACAATAACAAAGCTTTATCCCATTAAATGAGGTCAACTATATTGATCATACAACGCCATTGTACTCAATGAGTAACCAAATCTTTATATATATAAATATATATATATATATTCAACCAAAAGTTCTTACTCTACAACATCATTGAATGGTTTTTTGGTCTCCTACCTCAAATAATAGGACTATATTGCTTGATCTATCCCCTTCATTGTGGCATCCAATAGCCTTCTATGGATGTGTCCAAACCACTTCAAATAATTTTTTACCATTTTCTAACTAAGGAATATCCAAAAGCTTGAAATAGCTGTCAAGCAGAAATAAGAAAGAAAAAATGAAGCAGACACAGTGGGGTAAATAAGAGAGATCCTTACACTTGATAGCAATCAATTCCAAATGCTTTATACTTTGAGATTGAAAAAACAGTAAGTAAAGGTAAAACTCGGCGTTTTTTTTTAAAAAAAAAAAAAAAAAAATCAATACGCTGTTATTTTTAGAACTACACATTTATTTTGAAATTTATTACACGTTACACAATGCAAAAGTTTTCTATTTATTTTTTTTAGATAAAAGGGTTACACTGCAATTCAGAAGTCAGGAACAGCATCTAACAAATAGACAGAAACTGACACTTGGTGAGATCAAAATAAGCAAGAACTTCTAATTCATAAAACAAGATTTGTATGTTTTTTTATATAATTACACATTCTAAAGAAGCCACCATTCTTTTCTTTTTTGGAATAACAGAAGAAATTTTATGATAGAGTTCAATATCCATGAAGACAGTGAAGATACCAGTTCAGAAGTGCCAACCATTTGCACGCCAATATCTTCTTGCATTTTCTTTGGCACGAGCACTCTTGATCTTTTTAAAAAGCTTGTAAGCTATATCAACCTTATTTAAAGCAAGCAGTTTATTACTCAATTTACTATATACAAGCCTGCTTGGACAGAATCCTTTGCCTATACACTCTTCCATAACAAGAACAGAATTTTCAAGCTGTCCTATGTTGCAAAGACCACTTACCAGACACTCATAAACCTCCACATCTGATGAATGCCCACAATTTTGCATTTCCCCCCATATATTTAACATCATTCCACACTTTCCAAACTTAGAAAGACGCATGAGAAGTAGCTTGTAAGCATTTATCGATATTACACACCCTACTTTTCTGGCCTTCCTGTAAATCATCAAAGCAGCGTAAGGTGGGCCATAGCTACATAAATATTTCATGAAGGAGGTTATAGTCCCAGTAGAAGGAACAACCCCTTCACTTAACATCTCATCAAACATCAGAAGTGCATCAGAGACTTTTCGTGCTTTAAGAAAAGCAGTAATTAATCTGTAATATGTTTCAACATTAGGCTTACAGTTATCATCTCTCAGCAACATTTTGTAAACCTTCATGCACTCATCAAAATCTCGGATCGATAGAAAATTGGAGATCATTGAATTATAGGTGCTTGTGTCTGGTAGGCAATTTATCTTTTCCATATCATGGAAAATCTTAACAGCATCATCCATTCGACCAGCTCTTCCCAAACCCTCAAGAAGGTAACTGAAAGTTGCACAATCAGGAGTAAACCCATCAGCTACCATTTCTTTTAAAACTCTCTCAATCTCATTTACTTTGCCAAATTTAGACCAGCCACCAATGATAACATTATATGTCGTAATATTGAAAGGTATTTTCACTTTCATTGAATTGAAAACAGAATTTGCTGCACCTACGTGAGATCGCCTACAAAGGCACTGCAAAAGCACATTTAAAGCCTCTATATCAGGTTCCAACCCAATATCCTCCATGTTTCCAAATATTTGAATTGCTCTAGAAACATGACCAGCCCTGACAAAGCTATCAATTACAATGGATAGCACTGGTAAATCAGGTCTTATGCCTTCCATCTTCATGTTATCCAACAATTCTATCATAAATTTAAAAAATTTCCTTCTACCCAATGCTTTGATAACAACCCGGTAGCTATCAATGTCCTTAGGCACCATAGGCTGTTTTACTGCCCAATTGAAAAAAGTAACCATGGCCTCACCTCCCAAATTCCCAGAGTTCACCACCCTGCCAAGAACTTCAACATTCATATCAACACCAGTATTCAATAAAGCATGCTCAATTGCGGTTTGACCCTTTAACTTCTGAAGAAAAACCCCTCGCAATTTCTCTTCGGGCAACAAAAACCCATCAACAGATTTCATTTCTTTTTCTGATTTACTAGCATTCAACTCGGTATCCTCAGACTTGGGGTGATTCAAATGGGTCAAATCCACATTGTTGCGAGAAATTGGTAATAGATCAGAAAGCCTTTCAAGAATGAAACATTCCTCAAGATTTGAATGATTATTTGTTCGATTAGACAACAATTCCTGGTCTGTGTGACAGAATTGAGGAGGGTGTGCAGATGAGGAAGTAAAAGAAGAAAAGGAGGCAAGTTTATACAGAAATGGATACCTGGCTTTGTCCCAAAGCATGAAAATGACTGGAAATCGCATAGATTGGAATGCCATGGCATGCCTGAAAATTCTAAGATCTCACAACTAGCACGTATCACCGTTTCCTTTGCTAAAGTAAAAGCATCACTCTTCTCTGCATTTGCTTTCTGGGGACTAAAGCTCCTTTGGTTTTTGTTAGCCTAATGAAATAAATTACTTTGAGACCAGCCCTAGCCAAAATCATCAAATATGATCTCTTCTTGTTTTGATGGCACCTACAAAACAAAATATAAATTCAAAATAAATATATGGATTTATATAACAAAACTAGTGTCATCTTGTTATCAAAAAAGTTCCCTCAGATGGCATCATAAAGCAATGATCAGCAACTGATTTATATAGCAGCGCAGCTGATTTATCAGCAAGGACAAGTATGAAAATATATAACTGATTAGTCAAAAACAGACATTACAGGGGGAAGGAATAATTCAAATTTCTTATTGACTACTAAAAGAATTATCCATTAGATCCTTTAAAAATGATTGACCACAAAAAATGGTGATAATAGTGATTAAAAGGAATGGGAAGGGAAAGCTTCTGAAGATGACCCATAGATGAAATAAGTGATAGCCATTTTCTATTTTTTTTTTTTTTTTTTGGGGGGACTGAATAGCCATTTTCTACATTCAATGAAAAATATGAACTTTTGACACTAATAAACGGCAAGATCCCCGGATGACAATATCTAATTTTCCAAAAGTTATAACATAAAGTTATAATTCCAACCACCAGTTTGATCAAAACCACCACAAGTCTGTTGTAAATCATAATAACTAGCCTTGCTGAATTTCAATCCCAGAAAAATGGGAAACAAGTTTACACACATGAAACTCTAGAGTAATAATGTAGATATTCATCAGCAACATGGCTTAGGAAACCTTGAATAATACTAATAGCATCAAGGGCATAGGTAGACCTATATTACACTCAGCTGAAATCTTTGAAATATCCAAAGCTGATATAATAACCTCTTAATTTTTGTTCCAGATACTTTGACGAAGATGCCTAAGTAAGCCAATTAATTCAGGCAACTCCTCCAAGAAACTGAAGAATGACAATTTAATCTAGTGCTTCTAAATTTGTAGACAGAACTAAAGCCAAGTCATCCACTATATCCTGCATCACAATTACCTGGAGAATTTTCTAAATTGATCATCAGAGAAGAGAGCTCACAATTGGATCACACCTCCTTCATATACGAATCTTTCACAAAAGATATCTTCGTCGACTGCCTCACTTCTGTCTTCCCCTAACTCCTCCATCTCCCATGACAACAAAAATGCAACGGGAAGAGAGCGAAGTAATTGGAAAAGGAATAGTAGCTGAATAACCAACCGCATGCCATGTGGCAATTTTCAGTCAAAACTTTCCATGTTAATGGTCAAAGTTAACCAACTGTTAAGGAAGGCCAATATTGCTACATTTTCTAAACTGCCGGGCTCTTTTCAAAATTTTTAGGACACTCATAGCTCCTGAGCCAATACTTTTAGGGCAAAACACTTGTTATTAATAAATAAACAAAACTACATTTACAACTACCACAACATGTATTTACAACTACCTAACTTAATAATCTCACAATTACATTTATATAAGGCATGTTAGTTTGTCTTATATGGAAATGCATGCAATATTCACATGTAAAAGAAAACAATCATCATCAGGTTGTTTCATCTCTTCTACCTCAACCCCTCTGCTTCAGTTTTCAATCCAAAACCAGAGTGAGTCTCTCACTCTCTATTCTTCTTTCTCTCCCAAAAAAAAAAGAAAAGAAAAATCATCTTCGTTTTCATTTTCCAATGAATTTCAATTAAATGGATCTGCTAACCAGGAACGTCGGATCTAGGTCAAAGAATAAGGAATGTTCGGAGAATAACAATCCCAATATCAATTCAAACTCTCTGGTTGTTAAATCAGCTAAATCTAAGAAATCAGCATCGAAGAACCCTAATCTACTTATCTATTCATCGAAGTGGTTTCATCCAAATGCAAAGACAAATGCGGAGAATAAAACTCTAAGAAGTGTATAGAGCCTGAGATTTAAGTATGCCACACAAATACACTTCTTAAGAGTTTCCTTCTACACATTTGTCTTTGCACTTGGATGAAACCATGGAACCTTTGTCTTCGGTGAATAGACAACCGGAGAGTAGTTTAAATTGACATTGGGATTGATATTCTCAAAACATCCCTCATTCTTCGACCTAGATCTAATGTTTCTGGTTGGCAAGTTCATTGAATTGAAATTCACTGGAAAACGAAAACAAAGATGTTTTTTTCTATTTTTTTTTTTTTTTTTTTTTGGGAGAGAAAGAAGAATAGAGAGCGAGAGACTCAAAACGTCATCATCTTCACTTCCAAATGCCATCCCCTTCCTAACATTCTTTTTAAAGGTATGCTGCGTCAAACTGGGGTGGCTATCAAACTGTTGAACCCTTTCAGTTTGTGACGCCCTTCAGAATTTCAAAAGGAGGTAAAGTGGTAAATTTTTTGAGTTGTATGAATTAACGGCGGGGAAATTAATGGACCTAAGCCAAGAAGATACAGCCTCTAAGGATTATCCGAAAGCTTGAAAGAGCAGCCAAGCAGAAATAAGAAAGAAAAAATGAAGCAGACAGAGAAGGGTAAATAAGAGAGATCTAAACTACAAAGTTCCTTACACTTGATAGCAATCAATTACACTGCCAAATGGAAGATCAGAGCACAGAAGAGCTAAGAAGGGAACGGCAACCGGCGAGATTGAAAGGCATTGCAGCTTGGACGGCGAGAGAGCACGATAACGAAGTGAAAGCGAGCGGCAATGGTTGAGTGATGAGATTGAAACGCAGGCGTCGAGAGAAAACGAAGCGTCGAAGGAAGAGAACTTGATTGTCAGGCACACATGAAAACGCCAATAAAATTCTTCTAAATTTCGAATTTTTTTTTTTTTTTTTTTTTTTTTTTGTTTACATTGGCGAGCTAAGCTTGAAGCTACAGAAAACCGAGGAGCATATTCTCCCCCTAAGCAATGTAATTTTGCAGCGAAAATAATCAATCAAAGGGAAAAAGACAAATAAATACCCTTCAATTTACAAAATCTCATTAACAACTTCATGATAGGTATTAACAACTTCATGATAGGTTGTTGTGTTGTTAATACCTATCATGAAATTGTTAATGGGATTTTACAAATTGGAGGGTATTTATTTGTCTTTTTCCCACAAATATCATATAGAATTTTTGTTGAATTTAATTACAGTTAATTTGATATTAAATTTGGTGAATTGCAAAATAATAAAAAAATTTATTTTTTAATTTCACCATAAAAGCATACACAACAATAATTGTATATTCTAAACATACTTCATTTGTTTGGTACACTTTAAAAATGTATGTCATATCCATAATATGGAGAAAATCAGGATTGTAGTTCATGAATATATAATATGTATAAATCCTTTGAGAGCTACTTTGCTATAGATTGCACATGATGATTGATACAACTTCTCTTACTTCAAGGCACCATATCCCTTCACTTTTGAGCAAGATTTAACATAGAATAAGTCTTTTATTATTTGTTATTAATAGAGATATTTTAAGTTAAGTACCATATTCATTACAAATAAATAACTATGGTAATTTCTCTAATATTTTTAATTTAATTTTAGTATATAGAATGTTTAAATATTCAAGGGATTAATGTGTGCTATATATTTTAGGCGCGCTTAGTGCCCTAGAGTTATTTGTGATACAATTTTACCCCTAAAGGGATTTGTTAGATAAAGTTGGTTCAAATGTTGGTATGTGGAATGTGAAGGGGTTGGTTCGCTTTTTTAATATAATAGTACTTTCCTTTTCAAAGAATGTGAAGGGTTATGACAAACTCTTGCTGCTCAAGCATTTCATTATTAATTAATTGCTCAATTAAATGTGAAATTAATTTTAAATAAAATTGGTTTTTTTTATAAATAACACCCCATATTCAAGGGAATATGAAAGGGTGTGGCTCATACCTTTAGACTTCTAAATAATGATTCTTCTATCATTATTGATTATATTAATAACTTTTATGAATTTTTATGCACAAAAGTATAATAAAAATATGAAATTAACTAAATAGTAATTACATTTTTTGAACTTATATAAAAATCAATTTTATTTAACAATCTCTTTCACACTCAATTACATGATTAATTAATAATTAAATGTTTGAGAAGCCTAAAAGTATAACAACAACTTTTCACATTTCTTTGAAAATGAGAATGTTATCTTCAAAGAAAAATACAACCCAACATTTTTATATTTTGCACAACATTTAAACCAAATTTATTTAACAACCTTTTTCACATTCCAATAACAATCTCTCTCACAAGAAAATTATAAAAAAAAATAAAAGAGCATTATTATTAATATGAAATGACTTAAGATTACAACCAAGTCCTTTCACATCCCAAATAAAAATTGTTAAAAATATATCACATTTTGTGGCTAAGCATACGATCTATTTTCTCCTAAAAAATATAGCAACCATGATAAGCACATAAATCTTTTGTAAGAGGGGATTATGTTATCATAGCCAAGTAGTGTTGTATATTTTTACATATATACTCATTTTCATATCTGAAAAAAGAGAAAGAAGACACAAAATCAATTAGCTCAAAAAAGAAAGAGGAATGATTAAACAAAGCACAAAAAGAGAGATAAAATGACACATGTTCATAACAATTCATCCTAATATCAGAAATAAAAATGGAAGAAAAATAATATCATAGATTATGAAATAAAATTGGCGGAAGAATAATAGATGAGCAATAATACCTGTTTCAATGCATTAATCTCCATATCTACAGAAAAATAAAAAGGTAATGGATAAAAAATTTATAACTTGAAGACAACACAAAAAAATGAACAGTCAAAATACAAAATAATATAAACATGAATTGAATAAACAAAATACAAAAAGGTTGACAAGAAGAGGAGAAATCATCCTTTGACCTAAGAGATAAGTCCACAGCAAAGACTTTACATTGAATTCAAATAACTATGTAGAGAAAAAAATAAACAATAGATTATATAAATATAATCAAACAAAAAAATGCAAAATGGTTGAGAAGAAGAGGAGAAACAATCATTTGGCCCAAAAGATAAGTCCACAACAAAAACCTTATATAGAATCCAAATTACAAATATTTTGGAAAAAATAACCACTAGATGGTGAAGGGTTATCATAAATGATACTCATAATCATAATATAACTACATTAATATTAGAATATGAATAACCACTTAAGTAGAAGATGAGGAGAGTTAAACAGTTAGTTAACGGTGTTAAGTCGGGATTACCATGAGATGAAGAAAACTAGCGGAAGACTAACGGTGTTACCACAAGATTTATAGCATATATCGATGATAAGGTTACAATGATGAATATTGAATTTAGAAATGGTGGTATTTTTGTTAAATTGCTCCTCAAATTATTTAGAAAAGAAACGGAAATGGCAAATACCATTACAAATTTTGTTATTCGCTTTATAAGTTTAGTCAACGATTTTATGTGTTAAGTCCTACTTGATAAAAATAGTGGTAAATGGCGCTATTTGAATTATCAATATCTTTATAAATGATATAACCAATGTTAAAGTTATAATATGTAAGTTTACTATTTTTATTCTGACTTGTAGTAATATATTATACCTCATAATAACAAAAGGTTTTGATGGCCTAATGTCACTAAATGTTTTGGGAAGCTAGGGTGGATTAAATCTCACTTTCACCACCTTGACCCAATTAAAATAATTTATTGACCCAAAAAAAGAGCTACCATACTTGAGCACCGAAACCCGGCTATAATCAGAACCCTTGGCAAGTGGTGATGCTTCAGAGGGTAACTTTTGCTTTAATAAAAATGCGGGACTTTTGTAAAAACTCCAATATTTCAAAATTCTAGATTCCTACCTTCTCCCTTATTTGTCCTTTGGCTTATTCAATGGACTTATTTGGAATTTTAAAATTCAAAATGTATTTGTTTCTTAATTTCTAAAAAAAAAAAAGATAATATGTATATATAATCTTTAAATTATAATATAAGAATGAAATATTATAAATTATTTAAATTTATTCATCTCCTATAACAAAACCAAGAAATTCAATAGAATCGATACAAATGGAATACCTTGAACTTTAACATAAAGCTTATATTCCCTAAGAGTGTTAAAGATGTCACACAAATGCAAAATATGATAATTTAAAGTCTTACTATAAACCAAAATGACGTCAAAATAGACAGCCACAAATTTCCCAATAAATGGACGAATAACATGATTGTTGAAGCACATAAAGATACAAGGGGCATTAATCTGATGTGGACCCTAAGACATAAATGATATGAATGATATCTTAATGAAGATTCATTGACTTGATTAGCACCACTAAATGATAAAAGAATTAGAAAATTACTTAAAATTGAAGCAAAAGTCAACTACCTAAAAATATAAAACCCAAACGAAGTCTTCTAAGACAAGCTTTGACCAAAATGCCTTAGTTAAAGGCAATAAAGATTAGGAAATGAAATTCAATCAAAATGAATGCATAATGGCGGCTTCTTAGCAAAATATCTTGAATTGTATACTAAGGTTGAATTAGAAATGTTTGTATAATTTGAGGAATTATGTGGGATTTATAAAAGAATTGAGGAGTCAGGGATATGTTTTTAAGAAATGATTAAATGATTAAGGTTATAGAAATATGTATTTTGTATATAATTGAAATCCAAGTGTATGGAGAGAGATTTATGAGGGAAGATGGAGGAAATTAAGATGAGGGGAAAATTTCTGAGTAGCTCACTGCAGAGAGCAAAATTGCTTGCCGCATTGCTCGCCACAGTGAGGAAAGTAATGAATGATGTGAGTTTCTATGCTCCTCGTCGTTGGGAGCAACCTTGCTCACCGCAGTGAGGAGCGTATTAGGTGGCAGCCTTTCTAGAAGGACCACCGCAGCAAGCACATGAAAATTAAAAATTGTAGGTCAATGTTAGATTTCAATTTTAGGGAAAAAGTGGGTTGTAGAGAGAGAGAGTGACAAACTACTGAGAGAAACTTGCTAGATTTGTACACAATCCTTCCTAATCAAGATTTAGGCTTCTAATCTTCAAGTAAGTGGTTCATAACCTCATTTATCTTCATTCTTTATGAATTTTCTAGTTTGGATTTAGGGAAAATTAGGGGGTTTTCAAGACTTTTCCAAAGTGTTAGGTCTACTCAATTCTTCTACTCTAGTTTCTTCTAATGTCTTAGATTAAGCTTTTTATCGATTTAAAATTCTAGAATTTGGCTTTAGATGTGAAAATTTGTGGTTAGAAGAATTGAAAAAAAAGTAAAGTTCTTGGGAGATTTTTGGAAATTGAAAGATTTCATATGTTTGATATATTAGATGGCTTCATTGATAATAGATAAAAGTTTTAATCATATTAGACTTGTGGAATTCGAGGTATATCCATTTGGATATAAAAAATTGGGAAAAAGACAAATAAATACCCTCCAATTTGCAAAATCTCATTAACAACTTCATGATAGGTTGTTGTGTTGTTAATACCTATCATGAAGTTGTTAATTGGATTTTACAAATTGGAGGGTATTTATTTGTCTTTTTCCCTAAAAAAATTTATTCTCGAGGAAAATTTGGTTAAGTCATGAATATGTAGCTTGAATCTTGGAACCAATGATTGATTTATCTTATTAGAGGTACTTATTGAGGTTTATTCAGTTTAGAATCCATGTAGAGTTGGTGTTGAAGCTTGGCTAGGGATGGAAATAGGCCAGATCAGGCTAGGCTTTAGCTAAATAGGCCTAAGCCTGTAATGTGTATATAAAGCTTGAGCCTAGGCTATGCAGGCTTTTTTTATGCTCAAGCCTGAGCCTTCATAAGGCCTGATCGGGCCTGAAGCATATTTACAAGCCTACTTATAATGTAGGCTTTTAAAAATGCTTTATGTGCAGGCCTTGAAGACTTGTTCTATTTAAAAATCATAACACAAACATAAGATAATAGTACTCATTATCAGTGTCCTCACTTTGTCATGTAACTAGTAAAATAAAAAATAACAAACTAGAATAATTTATGTACAATAGAAATCATAATATGTAAAATACTTGAAAATTGACTATAAAGTAGGAGCCATTTTTATTTACATAACTTTGCGCCTATCTCTTGAGAACCATTTTTATTTAAATAACTTTGAGCCTATCTCTTGATATATAATGAAAGAGAATTCAATAATAATAAATCAAATGCTATAATATATCAGTATATAATATTCATATGGGTGTGAGACATGAATGATTTCAAGACAAGCAATGAATCAAATGCTATATGTTGTACTCATGGCTTTGTAAGATATGACTCATATAAGATACCATGTACAGGAGCTCTCCAATCTCCGCAACATCCAATAAAGATAAACGGTAAAATTTAAATATACAAATGTAAGACACAAACTTTAAACGTGAAAAAATCTTCTTCAAACCAATAAAGACAACAACTTTTCATTGAGTAAAAAAAACTGAGCGACAGTCAAAACATCAATTTAACAATTGTATTAGAAGTTGAAGTAGTAACTTAGGTTTGAGAAGAAAAGCTTTATAAATAGCAAGATATACCTGAAAGGGATGCAGATTAATTTTTATCACTTTATGGGTTGCACAGAAAGAAGGAATAATGGAGGTAGGAGTGAAGATGATTTGCATCAGGCCGAAAATATTGTAGAACAATGAGCACAAAGTGAGAGGACAGCTAGGTTTCAACTTGGAGTCTCATAGTCGAAGAGATTGAGAATAGGAAACGAACAAAATTCAATATTAAAGGTTAATACAGTAATTAACTATTATAACTTTAAATTATAAATTGTATTATACTTTGGCAAAATAATTAAAATAAGAATGAAAATAATAAATATAAAAAAAATATAAGATACAAATAAAATTACATTTTTTAATATGTGTAAACAGGTTAGGCCTGAAGGCTTATAGGCCAGGTTTTAACAAAATAGGCCTGGCCTATTTACATATTTAGGCCTTGGCCTGGCCTTTTTAATAAGCAGGCCAGGCCATGCCAGGCCCTAAGCAGGCCAGGCTGTAGGCTGCCTGAAAGGAGCCTGGCCTATTTCCATCCCTAAGCTTGGCTACGAGACTTGTGTTTGAGTTTCTTGAGAGTGGTCTACAAGAGGTAACCACTTTTCACTTTACATACATGTTTGGGTCTTGTTAATAGAGGTTTGTGAATCTACTTTGTTACATTGGCTTGATTACAAGACCACTTGTGAAATATTATTTTGCTATAGAAATTGTCTTGTGGGTAGTCTAATTGTGAAGGTATTAAGTTATGTGATATTATTTGTAAAATGATATATTCTTTTGAAAATATGATAACATGATGTGATTGAGTTGAAAAATGACAATAAGTCATTGATATTACGATATGAAATGTTGTTTAAATTGTGAAGTAACATGAATGTCACCCTTGGTATAATAGGTTGAGCATGTTGGTTGTTGCATTGTGAATAGTGGATCCAAGAGTTAGTTCACATCACGTGATGTGAAGTCTCAACGGCCATTGAGTGGTTAATGTCCCTAAGGGATGGGACTTGTCCCCAAGGAGGGAAACTAGTTTGTCCCTAAGAGAAGGGAAACTATTTGCCCCCAAGGGATGTTGCTTGTGTGGTTACTTGCTTATACTAGTTTTCAAAATAAGATACTTATGAGTACAATGACTTGTATTTCTACCTAATCGACTAATGCAAATGCTAGTGCATCATCCAAAATTGAAACCGACCAACTGATACCATAATGTAAAATCCTCTTAATAATACCCTTTTAAACCTTTATAAATTCCTTTTGAAAACTCGTAAAACGACATCGAGCACTAACCATGATTGAAAGAATTAAATTTACAAAAATGTAGAATACACAATCAGGGTTAACAAAATATTTACCATGAAAGTGGCAGCAAATATACAAGAGGGGGTGAATTGTGTATCTTAAAAATTTGCAGGACTTTAAAAGCAAGATACTCATAATTTATATTGGTTCATGTTAGAATAATGAGTTTTGATGATAACTAAACATAACTTAGGCATGAAGAAAGGCTAGGTAAAGATTTGGGATGACTTAGAATTAATCTGATAGAAAAATCCTAAGTGATGCCTAATCGATCAGGCTCAGATTGCAAGTTAAGAAACTTAAAGCCTAATCGATCAGGTACAGATTAGAAGTTAGAATTGTAGTCGCCCAATCGATCAGAAACCCCTGTGATCGATCAGGACTCTATGTAATTGATCAGAGAAATAAGCCTAATCGATCAGAGAACATTAATCGATCACAGATATTAGATGAACTTAGTGTAATCGATTGGATTAGCCCAATCGATTAGGCCCTTCCTTTAATCGATCAGAAGAACCAAAGTATAATCCAATCATAATCTAAGTCTAATCGATCAGAAAGCATTAATCGATTAGGTTATATTGAGTGATCGATCAGAGAAAGCATGTAATCTGAGTATAATTTATTTGTAATCGATTGGACATGCTTAATCGATCAGGATTCCCCTGTAATCGATAGTAATTTTCTAACTTGATATTCAGTGATGCAGGCTGTGATCTATGTGTAATCGATGTGTGATCGATCAGAAACCATCCCCTGTGATCGATCAGAGGCTATGATCGAAGTGGCGATAAGATTTATTCAAATTCAATAGTTAAGTCTATTTTAAGCTTTCAAAGTACAGAAGTACACAGACCTACTTAAGGAAGTTAACGTTAGCACGCAATCTGTCCACTAGAGCCGTTGGACACACCAACCACTTCTAGCAATAAATGAAGAGAGATGAACTGAAGCAAAACAAGTACAATGGAGTTAATGCCTTCCAAAATACAATTCTAACACTCCATATAAGATGAACAAGCTCTCTGGACATACAACAGATATAACTTCTCAAAGGGAAAATTTCAAGAAGAAAGTATAAATGGCTCTGTGAAGAAGTAGGTTAAATCATTGATTGCCATATTGCTTATCTGTAACTACTTCATTCAATACTCACCAATCTTTAGAAAGTTTGTTAATTGATATTCTTCAGTGTGTAACACAATCTGTTCAATAGAGTGAACAAGTATTCTGTATTTACAATCAAGTGAGGATTACTTTTAAGATAGTGTGATCTTAAGAGTAGGGTGTAATCTTACAAGTTATAAGGGGGAGTGATCAGTGAAGAGAGAGAGAGAGAGAGAGAGAGATATTTCTTGCTGACACTTGTAAGGGCATTCAAGAGCCTGAGTTAATCTTGAAGCATTAGTAGAACCCAACTGAAGGTTGGAGAACTGGACGTAGACCAAGATTGGGCTGAACAAGTATAAATATTGTTTCACTCAGTTTTGATTTTTAAAAGCACAATTCACCCTCCCTCTTGTGCATTCCTGCCTCTTTCAGTTCGGTCATAACTCTAACATACATCAAGTTCTCTAACCTCTGTTGGGTTTCACTAGTGATAAACTCATGATTAACATAGGTTCCTGAACATCTTTACACTCTCAGAGAATTTTCTTAGTAAGATCTCTCTATCTCACCAAAGTCTCTACCCCTTACATTTTGTATGATTACAACCTTTCCTTAGGATCCCTCTATCCCAAGAAAATTACTCAGAAAGAAAGATTACAAGTTTGAATGCTTGCTTACACAAGTGAGCAGATAAGATTATGTTTGAAGAATAGTGAGAGAACTTAGATAGATGACTTGAATGATATTTGAATTTTTTGTTGGATTGCACTTAATGTCTTTACCTTCCAAGTTTGAACTTCAAATGCTTTTATAGTTACTTTGTAGGATTTTCCTGTTGAAGCTTCAGTAATAGCCGTTGAGAGAGAGTGATGAATTGAAGTTTGTTATTGATGCTTTACCATTGAAGTAATTGCTCTAGAGACTTTTAATCTTATGTCTTTATGTCCAATTGAACTTTCCTGAAATAGGCCAGGCAAAAACTCTAGAAATATAAAGTTAGTTAAGCATAGGAAGCGTAATTAATTTTGAATTCTAAGTTTATCCATCAATGGCTCTTCATGTTCATCAATCAATGGTCTTCTGAGCATTTTGATTTTCTTCAAAGTTTTTCCTGCAATACTCGATGAAAACATCAGTATTCGATCAAAATTGAAGTTCATCAATTGACGGCCATTATGCCTATTGATGGTTTATGATCAATCGATGGGTGACTCAATGCTCGATGGTTTCTAAAAATCTTCTGAGTCCATTATCCATCGATTGTTTACCAACACTCAATGATCACAATTTGTGCTCGATTACTTTTTGCCTAGTTTGCTTTGAGTTTTCAGCTTAACACTTGATTGAAAGTGTTGCCAATCGATCAGAATGTATAACATTCAATTGAAGACTTCAACACTCGATTAGTGCTCGATATGACATTGATGGAAGTCTCCTCCGAACAATCGATTGTTCCGCAAGCTATAGATGGTTCTTAACTTAGTTCTTAAAACATGGTTCAAAACATTTTCTAAGATAAAAGTTCTATACTTTTTATAGCCTAAGTCATGTTTGGTTATCATCAAAAATTTGATGTTCAACATACGATACTTTATAACTCTATCTATAATAATGAAGAAACATTCTAGAATTGTTATTCGATCATATATATGAAAATGTTTCTTATAACTTTTCAAAAACTAACATGTTAATAAGGAATGAGCTAATATGGTTAGTAAAATTATCTTATACACAATAGCTAACTATGTTAGAAAATGTTTCTACTAACATAGTTAATAAAATTCTTATAAATCATTTTCTAAAATCTGACCATGTTAGAAAAGGTGTGACCTAACATGGTTATTTAAACCTCAACTAAAATCTTTACAATCATAACTAATATAAGAATTCATCATCCATAGTATTAACACATACCACAGAGATGGTTACACATCATCCAACTATACTTACCAATAAAATTCACTCACCAACATCATATGGCATACATAGCCATTTCTCACAGTGTGGTTCATACCACCGTTGCCACACATACATTTACATTGCTTAACACATCATTTCATACTCATCACATTTAAACATATGATATCAAGTATTTTGGAATACCATAAATCTCATACTAATCTAAACACATGCAATACTAGTCTAATATGTTGGAATGCATGTCGGCTTCATCATATTGTATAACAATATTCAAATAACAGTAATCCAAAGAAACATATAACATAGAAACTCAGAGTTTGAAGCAACGTAGACATGTCCTAATGATGGCAAATATGTGGTCTATTACATATAACCGAGCTAGCTCGTCGGCCCTTTCCTTGTACCACCGATCACTGATCCATTACTTTGACAAAAAACCATAAACCACAGGAGTGAGACATAAATGTCTCTGTAACCACTCGCCTACTCTATGCACATATAAGCTTGTGTCAATAAAGGGTCATGTGGGAGGTAATAAATAATAACTTTCACAATAATGGATTATAACCAAAACAATGGCAAAGTCTCATAATTCACCTAGATACTTATATTACCTCCCATCATATCTTTGAAAACCCATTCCATATAAGAATCACATCTCATAATATGACATAGTAATTTACATGCATACACAAGCCTTACAATGCAAGTAGTTTCCTCACTTTGGGGGACAAGGTAGTTTCCCTCATTTTGGGGGACAAAGGGTTCCTCACGATGGGGAACAATAGTAACACATATCCATTCCCAACCTCCTTACTTTGGGGAACCTTGAAGGGACTTGGAGGTGGACCTATTCCGGTCACATACCCTCTCAATGGGTAATTGAGGGGCGCATCAAGTGATTGCGTAACTCTTGGATCCATTATGCATGATGTTACACACATTATGCCCAATAATATTTATACAATGCTAAGTGTGGCTTACATGTCACTTCACCATGCAACAACATATGAATTATGCAAAGTATTGCAATCGCATCATTTCCCTTACAACAATATATAACATATTTCAAAGTACAACAAACATGTCATTTCCCTTTTCGCAACATAAAAAAAATATTCAAAGCATGACAATAGTGTCATTTCCCCTTTCTACAACATATAAAATATTCAAATTATGACAGTAAGTTCATCTCCTCAAAATTTTATATATAGGTTAGTACTCTTCAAATTCAAAAATCTAAACCAATAGAAATTCTTATCTATTCATAAAGAAGTCATTTGAACCTTCAAACACATGAGGATCATTGATTTCCAAAACCAACTCAAGAACCCTAATTTTTCTCCATGTCTTCCCACCACATATTTCTATGATTAAGGTGAAATTTCAAGAATCTAAATCATTAAAAAGGTTAATATAGGTCCTTAGAAGAAAACCCAGGGAAGAAATCAAGTGAATCTACAACCTTGAAAATTCATGAAGAAAACCCCAAAAAACCATAGATATAAACCAGAAATTTCATGTAAGAAGAGAAATCATGTTATAGAAACCACTTACTAAGTGATTAGATACCAAAAACTTGACTAGGGACTTGAAACTGCCAAATCTGGGTGTTTCTCTCTCTATAATCATAGAGCGTCTCTCTTTAAAACTCACTTTTAACCTAAAAATGGCAGTTGATTGCAACCTATCAGATTTTGAAATCTAACATTCTCGTTGTGGCGAGCTCCTTAACTAAGCATACCATGTCAACATCATCTCGCCGCTACAAGCATACTTGTGCGTTGTGGTGAGGAGCACAGAATCTTCACTCTCCTTTTCTTACTTACTCGCTGCAACAAGCACATGTGCACGTTGCGGCGAGCATCACAGAAACTCACCCTTCTTTATTTTCTTCTACTCGATCCCTAAATTCACCTTACCTCGTGCTAATACCTCAATATACTTCTTATAACTCTAATTTGTACTTATAAATCATTCAAATCTTCCTATCATGTGCTTAGCATTCCACAATTATTACCTAAAATCAAGAGTCATAAGTTCATGAAAACTAGGATGTTACACTAAATTTACTAGAGCCTTTAATTCCTAATATGTATGAGTTGTTTCCTTTAATATTATTTGCAATAATTTTAAAGTAAGGCAATGAGTAAGTGAAAAAATTTGTGAGCATGTGCATGTGTGACAAGGAGAGTATGTGTTAGTATGTTGTCTCTATGCCCATGAGTGTATGTGCGTGCGTGTGTGAGTGAGTGAGCACGTGAAAGAGAGAGGGCACGTGAGAGAGAAAGAGGAATGTAGGCCACAAATTAGTAATATGGAAGTATATGCAAAAGATGAAACCTTTTGCAAGATTTGAGTAAAGTACAGGAGAATGGTGCTACTCTTCACATGCAATAAGTTCTAGACACTCTTTTTCTCTTACTCTTCCTTCCCAACTTTCCAGCGATGTTTGTTGGAGACTTTGTCTTCTTTTAGCTACAAAACTCTTTTTTTTTCTTCACTTCCCGTTATCATTTAATTTTTCTCATTAATTGACAATAGTTTTCACTTTAATGTTTTGCCAAAGCTAATTAAATCAATTAATTAAAAATGGTGGCTCTATTTATTGTCTCAGCATCTTTTTGCTGAAACACTATAAATAACACCGATTCAGTATATTGTATTTCTTTTCTCCTATCCTTCATTGCATTTGTTGTTCCCAAAATGCCCCATTCATACCAAAAAAATGCAATTTTGGAGGCAATTAGCCATTATTCTTAGTAGTACTTTTTTTGTAACTTTAAAATTGAACGAGCTGGTGCTACCCCGTTCGTTGCACGAGGAGCATCGAATTTAGTACAGACTTTAACTAACATGTTATTTACTCAGAATAAATCAATATAAGCCACAATTAAATATGAATGTAATTACTTGACTAATTAACAACTAATTTTAGATATAAAAAGGAATGAGAGGCAGCATGTGTTAAATGATGACAACTTGGTAAAGAGATAATTATTTTCTATCAGTGATATTTAAAAAGAAAAACTAAAACCTTGTAGGGGAGAGAAGCTCAAGCTATTGCTGCTCCTACTGCTACTAGACTAAGTACTTCCATGCTTTAGCAGGAACTCCACCTTTTAGAGCCTTTAATTCCTAAAGAGTATGGGCTTTTTTAATTTAATCTTGTTTGCAATAATTTTCTTGTGTTATTCTCACATTCATAGATAAGTCTTAATCCTTTTTATTTGCATGTTTTCTGGTTTCAAACCATTTTTAACATTAGATTAAATCACTTTGATCTATGTGTTAGAATCATGATTTTAAATATCTTCAAAAAATGTTGAATTAAATAAAAAAAAATTTCCCAATTTCATCAACGGTGATCTACTACCACCATTTATCCAAAGAAGATGAACCCGATACATATCTTGGATCTTCTCATGAGACCTTGCGCGAAACCCGGACACATTTATGATATTTTCAATTAATGAAATAAAGTCAAATAGTAACGTCTTGAATGTGGTTTAAATTACAAAAAATTTTCCACTTTGGTGAGTCTTGTGACTATAATTATAGTCAACACTAATAGCATTCATGTACGTTAAATTCAATAATCGTGCACCTTTAATAAGAGTTATGTGATTTCCTCATTAATTAATTAAAATGATTTAATATTGTACATTGATTATTAATAAAGCATTAATCAGTGCTCATGTGTTTTTGTTGTTATTGTTGTACATCATATGTAGGCCACATCAAATGGGGCACTTTGCATGCAACATGCCACCACCACAATTTGAGAGTCATGTTCCAAATTTCAATAGCCAAATTTCATAAAATTTCTCATGCTCTTTTCCTTATGTATTGAGTATTGTGGTTGCATTTCTCTTGTATATTTGGATTGGATGCATGATTTTCCTTCTTCATTGTCTATGATTTGGAATATTTGTGTTGGACATTGAGTTATGTTAATTGAATGACATGTATGTTCAAATCTCCTATTGGATTTGTGATGCTATATGATTTTTAGTGGTTACTGGATTGTGTAGCTTAATTTATCCAATTGAATGTTGTGGTTGCACATTCTTGAGAGGAATCGGTTTTCAAAACTCAAGTTTCAACACACAACAAGTGGAGCTTAACACTAACCCTAGCAATGGCTAAGAAAGTGGTTGCTTGATTAGTCATTAATTAGGGCTAGTGGACCCCTAGTGGTTGCTGGGGGATTTTTCAATTATACTTGGTGCATCTTTTAACTCCCAATATCAATTTTAATGAAGCGTGAGAGCCACTGTAACACTACCAAAGCCCATTTTATAAAATCACCCTTAATCCAAACTCTTTTCACTCATTAATCTAAAATACCAAAAACAAGTAATTGCATTTGTCAATAGTTTCAGTAAATGAATTTTCAAATTAAAACCCCCATACCTTTTATTGTTTTAATTGCATTTAGCTAGTTTAGGTAGGTTAAAAGACTCCTCAAGTGAAACGACCCGGGGTTGCAACCTATATTGCAATCCTTGGATTAAATCTTGATTTTAACACCCAAGGCACATTAGGCAAAGGTTAAATCACTCGTTGTTCCAAAAACCTTTAATATGACTTGCAGAAAAGATAATGACAAAGATGTTTTGGTTGAGGTGAAGAAATCTTTAATAGATCAGCCAATAATATACATCATCACACCTCTTTGAGCTGCAAAACCTGTAAGAACTTTAGAAATAAGATCACACAAAGATTTTGCTTCAGCAATCGCGCAAAATAAGGAACTGAAAGATCTTAGAATTACATGCCATTTAAATACGCAACCCAATAGTTATATGATATAGAAATGGAAAACACACTCACTAAAACCTCTCTCTTGTTTAACCAAATTATCTGCTTACACTTTACAGCCTCAGACCATCCTAAATGATACAGTCAGAAAACATATATTGGTCCTGAAATATCTTCTATTATTCCCTTCCCATCTACACCATTAAAGAAGAAAAATTCTTTAAAGGGTCTCCTTTCTTAATATTGCTTTAATCACTTCCTATGAGAGGACATGATAGTCAACTTAATCAAATTAGTGTCACAGGATATAATGATAGCATGATTGCACTTGATACTAATCTTTCTAGAAGACTGTTAGGCACATGGAAGATTCATTGATAGACTGTTAACAAATTAGCAAGTATAGATGATAAATAATGGATGCAAACAATGTAAGTAGTAGCTCCATTTTCAGCTTCAGGACACTGGGAAGATCGGCAATTGAAACGTCTCATCACTCATGGACTTCGTCCTTTAGCTTCTTTAAACTTATCAATATCTGCTAGAGACAATTTGATTTCTATGCTTTAATAATTGGTGAATAGATGTCTTGCATTGAAAATGGAAAAGGCACAACCAAAATTTGGGGGTCAAAGGGTAAGTTCCCATATCAAAGGTAATAAGAAATCATAGAGCCTTGTAAATAGGTGTTCTTGAAAATAAATGCCTGGAGATATAAAGTAAGGGCATGTGAGCCAATATGTTCTCTCCATCTATCTTTTTTTTCCATCTCAACTTTATAGAACTAATCTCTAGTATAAAACTGGAAAATTTATCACACCTCTCATTGTAAAGTATAGGTTTGATGTCTTCTAATGAAGTGCCATCCATGGCACTGATATTGCATCTTATAGAAAAATACACAACATATAGGGCAAGAAGGTGTTTTAGAACTCAAATATTTTGAAAATTTTGCAATTGAATTACTCTGTTGTTTCAGCCTTGTTCCCTTTAGGTAGAAATATGTTAGCTCATTTGAAGCATAATGAAGGACCAGAACTTTGCAGTTCATGACCAGGATTGTATTTGGTAGGCTCAATTTCAAGAAATACATAAATAGATTATCATAAAGTACAAGGTCAAGGACATCATGGATAAGTAAGAAATTATTATCAGCAAAGTCATACCTCAAAACATGGGTATTGTAGTTGGCATTCAATAGTTTACTCCAATTTTTTTGGGCAAGACAAATGAAGCACAAATAGATTAAAATAAAGTAGCAAAAGTTTAGAATAGAGAAGTATCAAAAAATTAGATTTGAGAGACACCTTTGAATATCGATAGTCCTTCAAGTCAACAAATATTTCACCACAAGAATCTCTACAGTAAACCATATAAAAAAAAATACTCTCTACGAAAGCTTCCAGCATTTCTCATTAGCAAGTTTTTGCACTGAAAATATCCTTGCAAAATTAAGCCACGAGAGAAAAAGAAGTAACCAAAATATGGAAAGGGAAGAGTATAAGATAAATAAAGTGATGGAATACCCACTTGAGAAAGAAATGGGTTGTTGTCGGAATCGCAAATATCGGTGCCGACATCCCTTAATGGAGCTCCCATAGATCTATCCCATACGAAAAAAAGAAGTACACAAGGGATAAATTGAAGGAAACAAAAATAAGAACAATGATAAATCAAAATAAACATAGTTCTTTCTTCCTTATGGACCATGGAGTAGACGTTGAATGATGGTGAGTATAAAGAGGGGTTTTGGATTAAGAGAGGGGTTTTTTTTTGGGTGGGGGAGGCGATATCAAATGGGAAGGAGAAGGGTGATAATGGAAGGGAAAAGGGGGGAGAGAAGCATCGGATGTGAATGATAAGAAAGAAAGGAAAGGTTTTTGAACTGATTGGCTTAAGACAAAATAACCACAGAGCGGGAAAATGAGAATTACTTGGGGAAGCAGCAATTGAAGACCTTGCACAGAGCCCAATGAATGGAGATGGCTTTGATAAATAGTAAAATGAGAGAGGAGTAGATGATATGCCATTTAAGGAGGCGGCTTACGGGATCATATTTAAGATATATAGGATTTATAGCAAGTCCTTGATTAAATAGTTAATATTTTATGATTGGAAAAACAATTTATCTAAGTAAATGGACAAGAAATCGACTATGATAGTCATTCTTCTCTACACAATTTATTGAATATAAACACCACATAAATAATGAAAGAAATTAAACTTATAAATACTTTAAATGATCTTAAAAACTATAATTCCTCTGGAAAGATTAGGGTGGTCCCTAGTACTTTTGAAAATTAGTATCGGTTTTGCTTAAGATTAAAGAATAGTTTAGGAACTAACACTTAACTTTTATAAATTTAATGAGTTTATCTTTTTAATATTACTGTGTAATATTTTATACATTACACTATATCTATATGTCTCCTCATTTGTGAAATTTTTTGGAGCAAAATCATATATAAGGTCCTTATTGAATTATAATATTTCCTCATGGATCATCAAATAAATTTTTTTCCAAAAGAAAAATTAAGGGTCAAAATTGTCAATTGCAAACTTGTATGCATATAAATACTGATGCAAGCCTCTTCAACATCGTCCTTTTGATATCTAGATCTTAATTTCTTGTTTTCTCTCCTCATTTTTTGAGTAATGGAAAAGGACATCATCGATGTCACAGTATCCGCCTCTACATCATCTATTAGATCCTCTATATCCCAAATAATCGCAAAGTCAAAGACCTCTGAATCAAAGAAAACCCCATTAGAAAATGAGAAATGTCCTCAATGCTCCAATCCTTCAAAGCCTAATCTCAACAATGATCCGAAAGATATTTATAGTCATACCAATGACTTCACTGGGGCTTACCAAGCTCAAGCTATTGATGCTCCTACTGCTACTAGACCAAGTACTTCAATGCTTCAACAGGAACTCCACCTTTTAGAGCCTTTGATTCCTAAAGAGTATGGACTTTTTTAATTTAATCATGTTTGCAATAATGTTCTTGTGTTATTCTCACATTCATAGATAAGTCTTGATCCTTTTTATTTGCATGTTTTCTGGTTTCAAACCATTTTTAACATTAGATTAAATCACTTTGATCTATGTGTTAGCATCATGGTTTCAAGTTTAAATCTATGTTTTGATTTTAAATATCTTCAAAAAATGTTGAATTAAATAAAAAGTTTTTCCCAATTTCATCAACGGTGATCTACTACCACCATTTATCCAAAGAAGATGAACCCGATACATATCTTGGATCTTCTCATGAGACCTTGCGCGAAACCCGGACACATTTATGATATTTTCATTTAATGAAATAAAGTCAAATAGTAACGTCTTGAATGTGGTTTAAATTACAAAATTTTTTCCACTTTGGTGAGTCTTGTGACTATAATTACAGTCAACACTAATAGCATTCATGTACGTTAAATTCAATAATCATGCACCTTCAATAAGAGTTATGTGATTTCCTCATTAATTAATTAAAATGATTTAATATTGTACATTGATTATTGATAAAGCATTAATCAGTGCTCATGTGTTTTTGTTGTTGTTTTACATCATATGTAGGCCACATCAAATGGGGTACTTTGCGTGCAACATGCCACCACCACAATTTGAGAGTCATGGTCCAAATTTCAGTAGCCAATTATCAGCTCCAAGCCTTCAAACAAACTCAACCTCAAGCAATGCTTCAAATTGTTCAAATTGTCTGGTGAAAAAGAACATATGCCAACCACTAACCCTTAAGCTCTTCCCAGATGCAAATGTTCACAACAACAATAGTGCCTTTAAAGGGTTAGAAAAGAAGATAAAGAATAAGAAGAAGAGGGTTGATAACTCTGGATCTAGCACTTTGGCTTCTAATGCTGAAGTTGATTTGGAGCTTCGTCTCTGGTTTCAAATGAACAAATAGGTGTCTCTTATGTTTCTGCAGGCAACAAATAAGTTATTTTATGATATTTACCTTTTATCCATATTTTCTTGTTTGAGTATAACCTTGTGTTGATTGTTGCTTATATATGCTAGATAGATGTATGTTATGGTTGCAAACTTTTTATTTTGTAGTTGAATTAATATAATTAATGCTTCTTACTTGTATCCATATTTGGTTGATTTCCCTTTATCTATGTCTTATAGAGAGACAGAGGGTTCATTTTCAATTCTTTAACAATCATATTATTTCAATTTTACCTCTTTATTTTTTGCTAGTTACTTTAGGGACATTTTTGGCAAAACATGTATCTACAGTCATTTAAATTCACTCAAGAATTCATTTTGGTCCCTTAATATTGTAAAGTGTCCTTTCAATCCTTTGCCTGATATTGTCAACAAAAAATGTTGATATTAAAATTTTGAATCTCGAAAAACATTCTCAAATGTTGACATATTTAATTTAATTTCAAAAAATAATGATTGGTTCAAGAATCATCATTTGATATTAATAATGTTAGGGAGTGATGATTGAAAATATACCTTATATAATAAAGGGACCAAACTTTACCTTATATATATATATACATAGAGTATCAATTGAACACTTTTTCCATTTTTTTTTTCTTTGTAAATCGATCAAGTTTTGATGAAAGTGTACTTTATATGCAATTATGACTTAATTTAAAAATTAATATGTACACAATCCAAAAATTCCATTTTAGTCCATTAATAACTTGCACGTTTATTACTTTTATAACAAATATTCTTTCAAGAAAAATGATTCAATGTAATTAATTTTAATTAATTCATATACAAAACTGAAAATTGGGTTGAATGTTCATCATCCTTATCTTTAATATGAATTATCCATGTTAGATGTTAGAGGTTGAAGTGATGTTTTATGTTTCTTAAGACCAACAAGTATCTGATGCTTTTTCTATATCCTATTATTAAGTGTCTGGGCTACTGAGTACTGATGTAACATCCCAAAATTTTTATTTTGAGCCTAATGGTAATTTATCTAACTAAGTGTGGTATTAGTAGCTGATGAAATGGTGTTATCGATGGTAATGATAAATGATTGACGATATTAACAGTTGAGGATTCTAATGGCGATTGCATCCTATTTTTTCATGATTTTAATAGCCAATTTGGGACATTCATTGCACATTCTACGCCATTTAATGACTAAGTAGAAACTAATTGTGATTAAGAGTCTTAGCCTTGGATTAAGCTCATTTTGTTTTTAATTTGGATATATTAGATAATAATCCATGCAGTTAGGATATTGAACTCTAGATATTACAATTGTGCTTGATTTTTCATTGTAGGATCATTTGGAGAGCACTTGGCAGAAGGATGAAGGAAGCTATCCAAAATATTAAGTTTACTTGACGTGCCCTGGCTGGTGCAAAGCCATGCAAACCCTTGAAATTTGCCCAGGTTTTGAGCTCACTCGTCGTGGCTTCGTTGGTGCGAAGACATGGCTAGGGAACGCTAACCCAACTGTTTTTTTAGGGATTTGAGTTTTGAATCAACTTGTAATGATTTGACCTGGCTCAAAATTGCCCTATATGGAAAACGTGATTGGAAATTGAAAATAAAATATTTCACATTCTTAATTCTGACTCTCTTCAACTTCCATCTCATTTATAGATTAAATTCCACCATCCATTCTTCATCTTTTCACCATGGACAATAGGTTGCAGTTGCTCTTGGGTGACTTCTCTTCTTCCATGAGTAATTGGTTTAGCAAGATGTTCTTCTGTGTGATAGTATGATGTGAAGCTAGTTGTAATTCCACTTTAGAGGATTTTTCTTAATTCCATTTGTGTAGTTATAAATTTTCACATATGTATTTAGATATTTGATCACCTTATGTTCAGCTTGTATGTGTGTTTGAGTTTCTAAACTATGCAATTGTGGAATTTCATCTATGCGTATTGTAGGAATACACCTAATCCACCATTGTTGGGTTAGGGCCCAAGCACAATGAGAATTAGGGCTAATATGTGATGCCCAATGAGAATTTGGGCTAATATGTAATTATGGAGAGACATGGGATAAAATGAATAAGTTTTCCCTCTATGATTTGAAATTGAAAAGATATGACTTTTTTTAATGTTATATATGGGTTGTCTCTATAGAAAATAATAACTGCAAAAATAAATCTTTTTGGATCTCTTCTTTTCTCTTTCTCTATGGTACTTCTATTTTATACGTATTCGGAGCCCAAATCAGTGCTCTGATTTCGTGTGGGTACCGAGCAAATCAATCGGATTAACGTACGCCCGAAATCCTTTAGTGGTATCAGTGTATAATTGATCTTAAGGCTAGAATTTTATTTATTTTTCAGCTGGAATAGCCTCTGGCTTCTACCGTGTGTCATCATAATTACCGTGAACTATGAAGTATATATATATAAATATATATATTGTTCTATCTTAAATTGTTAATTGTCCACATGTGATTTTTTTTCTGCTTATGTGTGGTGTGCGTATCTGTGGACATATATAAATTTATATATATATATTAATTGTCCATGGTGTATTTTGAATATTTTGTTCATCATGTTTGTGAGTGTGGAGTTCCTGGGGTTACTCCTCTTGCTTGAAATCAATTAAAAAAATAAAGGGGAAGGTCTAGTAGTCATTTTTTTTGCATTTCATGTGCATTTTTAGCTCCCTCCCTTTTCTTTTTTTATTTTGGACCTGTCTTATGAAGTATTGGTTAGAAAATTACTTGCTTTTATATCGTCCTCTGGCGATCACTAGAAATAGTCTTTATGGTCAGAAGATTCAGAAAATTCTTCAGAAATGGAAGAAGATTCTAGAGAGGTGGCTCCAGCAACACTAAGAGGGAACAAAAAGAAAGCATATGTTTCTTCTATATGGGGAGATAGCTCAGATAAGGAAACGAGTGATGCGGAGGAAACAACCAACCTTTGCCTAGTAGCTCAAGAAGAATCTGACAGTGAGTTATACCCTTCTGAACCATCTTTTCATGAAATCCAAAGTGCATATGATGATTTACATAAAGAGTTTATGAAATTGGAAAAGGAAGTGGTTATTTTGAGAAAGAAAAATAAAGAACTTGAAAAGAAAGCTGAGGAACCTAATTGCATGAAATGTAAACAGGTTTCAACAGAAGAAGTTCCTCAGAAAGTTGAAAATTTTGAATGCAAAAGTTGTGAAAATCTTTTGAAAGAAAATGAAAAGATTTCTGGTATTATGAAGAAATTCACTAAAGGCACTGAAGCGTTAGATATCATGCTAATGAATCAGAGAGCCTTTAGAGATAGAACTGGTTTAGGATATGATTCAACTCTAAAATTTTTGAAAGAGAAGAAACCAGTATCTAAAGAAAAACCTTATTTGAAATTCTTTAGAAAAGCCTCTAATTATTCTTCACCATTTAGTTTTTGCAATTTCTACAACAGAAAAGGACACACAGAATCTACTTCCTAAGAAACATGGTGTGTCTGGATTATACAAATGGGTCCCCAAAGGGACATAGCAGCCTAAAGTTCATTTGGATCGAAGGCATCAATATAATCCCAAAGGACCCAAGAAAATTTGGGTACCTAAATCTATTTAGTGTGTGCAGGTTTGTCTCAAAGCATCCAACAACAACAATAAGTGGTACAAAGACAGTGAATGCTCAAGACACATGACTAGAGATAAGGAGAAATTTGATCATCTTACCATGAAAGATGGAGCCAAAGTCAGTTTTGGCTGAAACCAGTTAGGGAGAATTGCTAGAGTTGGAGAGATTGGGACAGTCAAAGATGTCTACGTAGTTGATGGTAGAGCTGGGAAAACGGGCCAACCTGCGGGTTGCGGGTTACATGGTTCGGGCCTGTGCGGCCCGCTTCTTAATGGGTTGCAAAAACCCCAACCCTAACCTAACCCAGCTGGGTGGCGGGTTGACCCGCCAACCCGCCACCTTTTTTTTATTTATTTTTTTTTACTTTTTTTTGTTTTAAAAATAACAAAAGAGACTAAATAAAGTTCTTAATCAACAAAAAAAATAACATTACATCAACTAGAGTAGAATACCCCAAATACCGTAAAAGTATTAATTCCAAAATTACATATTTTTTATTAACATCTTACTAATTTTATTTTACCAACAATATTATTAACAAAGTTTAGATTCTATCATACAAACACCACAATTGGTTGTGTCAACCACAATTTATATATATGAAGTGTCTAATACATAACATAATAAATTAAAATAAGATTTTTCTTTTTTTTTTTTATAAAAAAATATATATGGCGGGCCAGCCCGTCAACCCGCGGGCTACACGGGTTGGGCCTGTGCAGCCCGCGATCAAATGGGTTGGGATTTTCCCAACCCTAACCTACTTTAACCCGCGGGCTGATGGGTTGAGCCCGCGGGTTGAACCCATTTTCCCGGCTCTAGTTGATGGTCTCTGCCACAATCTCCTAAGTGTTAGTCAGAGTACTAACAGAGGTAACTAGGTAATTTTTGATTCGAATGAATGTCTCATAGTAGATAAGAAAGAGCTAGCCATAGACAAATCAAATCTTAAGTGTCGACTGAAAGCTAATAGAAATGGAAATTTATATACAGTTGACTTAAATTAGCAATTTTCTGAAAAGTGTTTTGTAAGTAATTTTGATAGTTGCTGGCTATGGCATAGAAGATTAGCTCATATGAATATGTCTCAATTAGATAAGCTATGTAATTGGTAGGAATGCACAAGAGGGGGGTGAATTGTGCCAATAAAAAATTTAATGAATTAAGGCACAAACCCTTATACTAGTTCAGCCCAAATTCTTGGCCTACGTCCAGTTCTCAAACTTATAGTTGGGTTCCACTAATTCCTCAAGATTCAATTAGGCTCTTGAGTGCCTTTACAAGTAAATTCATAGCAAGAACTCTCTCTCACTAATCACTCCCCCTTACAACTTGTAAGAATACACCCTACTCTTAAGATCCCACTATCTTAAGAGTAATTCTCACTTGAAATGAGGTTACAGAAAACTTGTTCACTCACTGAACAGATTGTGATACACATTGAGGTAGAAAGACAATGAATGATCTCTCTAAGAGTTGGTAAGTATTGAATGCAGTAATTTTAACTTAGTAGGAATAATCAATACATATAATTAATGCTTCTACCAACTTCTTCATCAAGGCTTTTATATTGATTTCTGGAATTGTGCCCGTTGATAAAGTTATAGCCGTTACTTCATCTTAGAGGAGAGATGATTATAGATGGAGTGTTGAGAAGATGTGTTCTGGGCAGCATTAACTCCATTGTACTTGGTTTGCTTCAGATCCTCTCTCTTCATTAATCGCAGAACATAGTTGTTGTGTCAAACGACTCTTAATGGCAGACTTATGTGTCTAACGATAACTTCCTAAAATAGGTCTGAACAACTTCTGTACTTGAAAGCTTAAATAGGCTTGATAATTCAGTTTAAATTAAATCTATCACCACTTTGATCATAGGTCTCTGATCGATCACAGATTCTGGTTCCTAATCGATCATACATAGATCACACATCGATCATGACCTGCATCACTAAATATGAAGTTAGAGAATACCTTGCCTGATCGATCACAGGGGTCCCTGATCGATTAGGCTTCTTCAATCGATTATACTCAGATTACATTTAGATTAAAGCCATTAACTGATCGATCACACTTTGTCCTCTGATCGATTAACCTTCTCTAATTGATTAGGCTTGGATTAGGATTGAATTACACTTTAAGCTTTCTAATCAATCACAGGGGATGCCTGATCAATTAGACCTATCCAATCGATTACACTAAGTTACTCTATTTCCTCTAATCGATCACACTGAGTCCCTTAGTTCATTTTTTACTTTTATAATCGATCACAGCGGTTCCTGATCGATTGGGCTCCTATGATCTCAACTTCTAATCTGTCTCTGATCTATCCCTAATCGATTGACTTATAGTTCTTTAACTTATAATCTGACCCTGATCGATTAGACTAAACTTAGTGTTTTCTATCAGATTGTTTCTATGTTATTCCTGAACTATGTCCACCCTTTCTTTATCCTTAAGTTATGTTTAGTTATCATCAAAACTCATTATTCTAACATGCTAGTAAAAAAGGATCTTGTTATTGGCATACCTAACATAAAAGTAAAAACTGATTTAATGTGTGAAGCATGTCAAAAGGTGGTACAGAAACTGAAAATATGCAAAAGAAATGACCAGATTACCCCTTAATGATAAGTTATTAATAAAATTCATATTTAAATTAAAAAATTCAATAATTAATACAATACAATCATTTATGAACATATTAACAAATATTTAAATTCATATTTGCCCAAATATAAATTTGTATGCGACAAAGTTTGAATTTGAGTGGTCAGATATGAATTTGATTGCGTCAAAATTCAAATTTGAGTGCACACATTCAAATTTGATTGTGTTGAAATTCAAATTTGAATGCGTCACAATTTTTGGGAAATCCAAATAACACTCCATACCAAGATTTTGCACACAATTTTACAATCAGAATTTTGGGTGTCTAGTTGTATACACATACACACATATATAAAAAATTAAAGTACAAAGCATCATATAGTGTCATTTGTAAAAAAAGAGAAACAATAGAGATAGATATCTCTTATTCTTCTTGAGCTAGAGAAAATGATGGTTTTCAGAACTGCAGATGCCATCAAAGAAGGAGAAGAGGAAGAATATGGGTGTGGGCAGCATAGTCTTTGGAGCTTCCTTATTCGAACGTCCCACAATAGCGTCTGAAGTCATCCCTCACACATCGGCTCATCCACCTTTCTCCTCAACTCAACTTCATCATTGTCGCATCATCTCCAGAAGATCGAAAAAAAGATGAATTCAAATGGCTGACATATATTGGTCTTGTGCAGCTTCCTTTGAATGTCAAAAATGGTGGGAACCCTATTTCCACTACAAAAAAAATTGTAAATTAACCATGGAATTTAGCCACAAAATTCTGTTGATAAAGACAAAATTTTGTGAATGAGGAATTCCGCAGATAATTATCTACCAGCGGTCCATTTTCTAACGGACTTCGTGGCTAATTCACTATTTTTTTGTAGTGTTCAGTCTTTTAATGCCTCGTTTGGTACAATGGAATTGAAGGCATGGAAATGGAATTGGAGTTGGATTCTGTATAGGTTGCATGCTTGGTATGAAGAAATAGTCATGGAATCCACCTCAATATGGAATCCATATCCATCAAAATTGATGGATTTGGCTTTCATAAAAAAAGTTAGGATTTGTTAATTCCATGTCTCCTTTTCCCATTTTAGCCCCTTTCCTTTTCCCTTCCAATTTTCACGCCACCAGATCCCTCTTCCTTTCACCACCATTGACCACTACCCACAAGTTTCTCATGAGACGACGACAGCAAACTTCTTAGTAAAGCTAGTGACCTTCTTCCCCAGCCACCAATGACCTTATTCCCTTCAAGCTTTTACGTCCCATTCCCTCTTCCTTATGCAACCCTTATATTATGAGCTTTTAATAGGCAATAGTTTTACTTAATTTCATAAGAAATGGAGAAAATATGAAATCTTCTAAAAGAAACATACATTTATACTCATAAAATTGCAAAGTCTTTTCATAGTATACTAGTAGCATACACAATATAGCATTAATGTAATATGTAAGTACATATTAAAAAACTAGTTCATGCTAATAAATTCGAAACATAATGTTGAAGATATATCCTACCTTAAAACTTCTTCATTCTTGCTTCCATGTGCATGATCACCTGTGGAGGTTAAATGAGGAGAATAAGATTTCGAGGAGAAATCTTAGTAGAGATAGGGATTCCTCAATAACTCAAGTTGCATTCACAAGTAAATCAAGCATATGACAACATGAACAATATATAATTCATACATAATCAGTACAGTTTTATTACAAGCAAGCATACTTGTGAGAAGGATCTCCATGTCTTTTCTCACTAAGGGGTGGATCGCCATGGCCACATCCCTTATAAGGGAAGGATCACCAAGTCCTAGCCCTTTGTATGTGAAGGATAGCCATGTCCTAACCCATATTGATAGGGAATAATCCCCATGTCCAAGCCCTATTTAGGGAAGGATCGACATGTCCTAATCCTCTGGTTGGGAAGGATCGCCATGTCGTAACCCTCTGGTTGGGAAGAATCCCCATGTCCTAACCACAATGATAGGGTCCAAACCCTATTTCGAGAAGGATTGTCATGTCCTAACCCTATGGTTGGGAAGGGTCACCATATTTTAACCCACATTGATAGGGAAGGATCGCCATGTCATTGCCCTCTGTTTGGGAACAATCAATCACATTCAAATCATATAATAAAAACATGATAATTCAACATAGAAAACAACATCATACTCAATCAACAAGAATGAATGAGGAGGGTAGTGTTTGCTACCTGGTATTCTTAACTCACACAGAGATTCAATAAAGTTTCTTTAGACTAGATCACCTATAATTGAGTCATATAAAGTTTCTTTCCCAACCCTATGACTTACATCATGCAAGAAAAGTTGACTTTGCTCAAGAGAGAAATCTTAAGGAATCTGAGAGAGTCAGATGATATGAGTGAAGAATGTTGTGGCTGAATGAGCTATTTATAGGGTGAGGAAATTAATAAAAAATGTGCATGTAACTGGCCACATGTCACAGCGAGAATTATCAACCATTGGATTCTTGACACCTCATCTAGCCACATGTCATGCAAAGAATATGAAATTTTCCATTGTGTGACGCCTTAGAGGTTATTTGCCACTAAGCAGCCTTACGTTGACACTCAATAACCTTAATTGCCACCATTGAATCTGGTTGCAACAACTCAGCAGTGTAATTGCCATAATTCTAGTCGGAAGAATGTTACATGGGTAAAGCGGGGTCTACATTGTAAGACTTGAACATTCTAGTATTTTTCCTAATTTTGACAAGTCACTCTATATATTGACCATTTTTCACTCCTAATTACTTTATTAGCACATTATTACTTAGTATAATGATATTTCCAATTTTTAACTTGTAACTTTTACTATTACCTTAAAGGATAAAAACTCGCACAGACAATCACTTTTGTTCTTTTCCAATTTTATATCTATTTTTTGGGATTTCAAATTCAGGGTCACTAGATATTGTCATGTAGCTCTCATGTGTCTTTAACAAGGGAATTTTAGATGATTTTCCCTTTCCCTCATCCTATCGATTAAATTCACAAAATTGTAAAAAAAACAGTAATATTCAATATAAATTCTTTGCAATTTAGTCCCTAAACTTTTTATTTTTGGTTTAGTCCTTATTTGTTATAAAACCATTATCTAAGCTACTCCCTCCGTTTCTAAATATAAGACCTATTTACCTAATTTGATTAAATTAATTTTGTTAGTTAAGTAAGTTAAAATCATATTATTTTACCAAAACACCATAACCATCAATCTTTATTTCTACCTTCCATCTCTTACTTGTTTATTGTTGGGAGTATCATTAGAAAGAGGTATTATATTTAGAAACAAACTCACCTCCCCAAATAGGTCTTATATTTAAAAATGGAGGGAGTATTATTTATCATATTTAGCAGGCATACAAGTTGAAATTTTGAGGATGTAACACCTTTCACCACCATTGGCCGCCCACCCATCACCTCCTGTAGATTCAACCTCACTATCCACCTTTTTAGGCGACGGTGATGGCATCACATCTCTCACCACTTCATTGCATCTTCACATCACTATTAACGAACTGTGACGATTATAGTGATGTTGATGGCAAGGACGACGGTGACTTCAAACTACAGATCTTCTCCAGCAACATCTCTCATGAGCCTAGAGAGAGGACTTTGCAACCACCTGTACTGCACCATTTTTACCGATCTCCGATGCTACTCACTACTTCACTCTCCAACTTTTTAGATGTGCCATGGAGGTAAAGATTTTAGAAGGATCCTAAGACGTGAAATCTTGCCGATGGTGATATGTGCTAGAGCTTGATAAATCTAAAATCTTGCTAAATCTAAAATATGATAAATCTTGCGAATGGTGAAGAGTGCAGCGGAGGAGGCAAATATTCTAGTGTTGGGAAGATTTTTTTTGTTTATTTAATTTTGAAGGATATTTTTATGTTTTAATTTTTAACATAAAAATCAGTTGTTATTTCCATGACATGCCAAACATGTTTTTAAACCTTAAATCCATCTCCATCCCCATTTTCATCAAAATTAATTGCAGTGCATCAACAGGCCGTAAAGGTAAACTGATTCATGCACCACAAGATAGAATTGAGTCATTTTCTGTTTCCATAGCTGAAATCCTGCAAAGCAAACGGGCCCTTTATTGGGGTTGTATTAAATTGCTTGGGAGGCTATGATTTAATGGAGTGCAGATCTTCTCAGAATCACATTTTCTCCAGCTTCCTTTGTATCACTGATCCTATCCTTCCAAATGATCAAATGTTTCATATTACACCACATAATCAGGTTTTATAAAAGATCTGGACCATTTGTTTCAATTAAATCACAGCCCTGCATTTTTGGTATCTTCAAAACACACCAACATCTCTTGGCTTGCGGCTTTTGGAAGAACCTGGTGGGAAAAAGTGTAAGAGGTGGGGCAAGTAAGCGTTATCCATTGGGAAGGGAATCCAAATTTGGTCAGGAGAAACAATTGCTGCATGATCAAGGCAATATGTAGGAGGTTTTTCGCAATGTAGTATTTTCATATTTTTTTGTTATTTTTTTCTTTCCCAAATATAAAAAAGGGAAAATTTGTAGAAAATTTATTTGTAGAAGAATTGTATTTAAAAAATGAAATACTTTCCATTGATCTCACTTCTCTACCATCTCTCCTATCGTCTTTTAATTTTGTAGGGGGGAAAGTAAATTAAAGGATTGATGTAATGAGCATAAGTTTGGAAGCAGCAAAAATCAACCTTGCATAAGGCATTATCAAACTCACAAAGGTACATCTTTGTCCATTGTTTTAGGAATAAAGTGACAAACTCAATTTCATAGTCATAATGGAAATATTTATCAACTAGTGCTGTCAATATTCTTCATTACGGAATAAAAAAGGATCAAATATATCTTCATATTTCTTTTGTTTTTAAGCTACTTTAATAACTAAAACAAGTCAAACATATATGTCAATACTATTTCTCATGGAGCTATACTTTTGTCAGATTAATTTTTGCTATGGCTTTTAATTTTGTTGAAGGTTGCATACTTTTTTTTTGTAGGTCCATTCTATGGAAATTGATTTGACTTTTAGATTAGGGAAAGAATTTGATAATCTAAAAGAGGCATGGAAGTTTTGGAATGCATATGCTTGTTGTGTTGGATTTAGTGTAAGAAAAAATGGGTTGACAAAGAGTAGAAAAGATAAGAAGACAATTAGTGGCTATAGATATTTGTGTTCAAAAGAAGGTAAACGAAAACCAGATAAAAGATACACCTTGGTCACCAAGCATTGTCCTAAGACGAGGACCAATTGTAAAGCGAGAATGACGTTTAAATTAGTAGAAGCTAAATTCAAAATCATCAAATTTATAGAAAAGCATAACCACTCGTTTCATCTTCAAGAAACAGTGCATATGATGAGGTCTCAGTGGAAAATAAGTAATGCACAAGCTGATGAAATTGATTTGGCTAGGGATGCTGGACTTAAACAAAAACCAACTTTTGATCTTATGAGTAAGCAAGCAGGTGTGCGAGCTAATCTTGGTTTTACTAGAATTGATATGAAAAATTATTTGAAGACTAAACGGCAAACGAGGATGGTGAATGGGGAAGTTTGATGCTTAATGAATTATTTTGAAGAACAAATTACGAGAACCCTTCATTTTATCATTCATACCAACTTGACATAGAAGATCAAGTCACAAAAATATTTTGGGCTGATGCTTGTATGCTTGTTAATTATGCTTGTTTTGGAGATGTAATTTCATTAGATACCACATACTGCACTAATAGAAATCATACGCCTCTTGCTATATTTTCAGGTCTCAATCATTATAAAGGAATTGTGATTTTTGGTGCAGCTTTGTTATATGATGGAACCACAGAATCTTTCAAGTGGCTGTTGAAAACCTTCCTAAAGGCAAATAAGCAAAATAAACTTGCAACAGTTTTTACCGACCAAGATCAAGCAATGGCAAGAGCACTGCTTGAAGCTATTCCTGAAGTGAAGCATGCATTATACACATCGCATATTGGGCAAAATGGAATAAAACATCTAGGAAACAAGATGAAGGGTGGTTCTCATTTTTTGCGTGACTTCAATAAGTGTATGTTTGCTATTGAGGACAAATCACAATTTGAAGAAACATGGGCTTCTTTAATATAATCTTTCAATTTGGAGGATAACTCATGGATGAAGTCCATATATGAAATCAAAGATAAATGGGCATGGTGTCATATGAAGTACTATATTACTCTGGTATGTGTAGCACACAAATAAGTGAAAGTGTTAATGCAGATATCAAAAGTATTACACATCCAAGTGTTGATGTTGATGAATTCTTTAAAAATTTTGAGCAGGTTGTTGCAAATAAGAGGTACAATGAGATGAAATGCCAGTATGAAGCAAGGGAGAAAAAGCCACGATTGATAATCCAAAGTTTGCCTATCCTACGTCAAGTTACTGAGATTTAGACCGCCCGAGTATTAGAATTGTTCCAAGAGCAATTGGATCTCTTTTTTGCCATATGTATTTCCTCTTGAGATGAGAAAGGTCCATTGTTCACATATACCGGCACTATGGTTAATGAAGACAAAAAGGGGACTTTCACATTTGATCCGAGAGATGATTATGTATGGTGTAGTTGTAGGCATTTTGAATCTATTGGGATATATGTTGTCATTCTATAAAAATATATGATGCAAATGAAGTAAGAAAAGTGCCAGAAAAATATATTTTGAAAAGATGGACCAAAGATGCAAGAGTATGTGTGATACATGATATTCGAGGAAAGGAAGTACAAGTGGATCCTAAGCTCCAAAGCACCCAAACATATCAATAATTATGCCATGTGATGATTCAGTTAGCAGCTATAATGTCCAATTGCCCAAAGACTTCTAACTTTCTGCACAACTCTATCAAAGAACTTTATAAAGAAGCAAGAAACTTCTGGTTAAGGCTAAGAAATTCAAATGATGACGACGAAAAAGAAGAAGATAGAAGTAAGAAAAAAGTGGGCAGCCAAGAAAACAAGAAGGTGGAGCTAAAGCTAAGCAACCCACGAGCATTAAAAAGAGAGAAGGAACTAAGAGGAAGAAAAGATTTAAAAATTGGCCAGAACGTCTTTTGAAACGTAGGTCCCTAGCTATTGTAGGAAGTGAAGAACCACCGCCTCAAGTATTGTAAGCACCCCCTCAACCTAAAGTGCAGTCATTCACTAATATGTTGATGGTAAGTTTTTATGTCCAACAATAGATTGTAAACAAGTTAGGGTGTATCAATAAGTTAGTATGCAATTATCTACACACTATGCTTGTTCATGTTAATAATATATATCCATATTTTTTTTGTGATTTATAGGCTCCCTTAGATTGTCCAATCCTATCACTGGAAGCATTGGAAAAAGAGGAATTTATATTCTCAAGTACAAAAAAAAAAACAGAGATAGAAAGGTGCACAAGTTAAAAGAAATATGTCACTTTTTATTAAAATCAATGTCTATTACATCAAGATACCAAATACGATTGTCTCTCTAAAATACACTCTCCACTGTGTCAAATTTATTGCATTACAACCTTTTTCATGACCCTCTATTATAATGCATACATTTCTCTTCTTTAATCTTTCTTCCTATAAGGTGAAGGTCTACCCTCCTTTACAATAATGCTGAATCAATTCCTAGCAGATGAAGATCCATCTTCTGTAGCTTCAATAATGTTTAGTAAGCAAGCCACTACCTGCAACAACAATTCAGAATCCAATACTTTTGTCACCCAATCCAGCAACAAGTTCTTTTGTTGATAGAGTCAATCCAACAAGGTTTATATGCAACAAATTGTATTTTGTTCAATATGGCACCTAAGTTATGTGCCTATTTTGCTTACTTCAACAACCAACATAAAAGCAAGCTCACATTGATATGCATGTAGGCATTATTTTGAATGATATTGTATTTGAATGCAAGCTTTCTCATCATATTTTCCTTATTTTGCAATCTAAACATCAAAGATGTTATTGTATTTGAATGCAAGCTTTCTCAAATATAAAACTACATTCTTGTAAGTAAACAAAAGGGATTTAATGTCTTAGACAGAAATGCATTGCCCCAGATTTGCAATAATCTTCATCAAAATTTAAGTGTAAAAAACAATTAAAAAGAGCATAAAAGGAAAAAGAAAGTAAGGAAAGAAAGAAAGGATTTTTAAAACCCCAGCAGGAAGCAATGTGATGTATGTGGATGACTTTATTGTCGAGCTTGTAAATTCATTAAACAATAGACAAGAAAAGAAGGTGAAAGCATCAATGGATCAAGGCAAGACATAATGCACAAATACTGCAAGTTTTTTAGCAGGCCTAATTGTGGAACAAGTTGACCAGACAAAGAAGCATTACCTAGATTATATATTATCATTATTGCAAGTTACATGAAACCATGTACATGGATTGACAAGTGTAGGATCCCAACTTGCCAAGACATTGTTAGGATCCTGCAAATTTGTCCTTAGACTATGCAAAGCATAGCCTATGTCAAAATACAAGAACAAAAAAATTAGCTTTGGACTACAAGATACACCTGTTAGGCATTGCAAACTCAGAAATAAGTTGCACCACATTGATTTAAAGCAAGTTTCCCAATACTTAAAGTACACAAATCAACAAACATGAAGTTACAAGTTACAAGTTCTTTGTACAGCAAATTACAAGTTCTACTATTGGCACGGGCATGCAAATTATATGGTACCAATTATCATCCACATAGAATACAAAATCTAAAAAAAATAAATATGTACACATTGATGTGACTCCACCCCAAGCTAAATCAAATGGATAGGTAGTAAATATTATAGTAGTGACAATCAGATACAACTATTGTAATAGTGACATCTAAAGCTCTCGACAAGGGCACAGTCAATCGGTATCAAACTAAGCAAAGCAATGGGCAAATTAAAGTGATTACAATTTATAGAAATTCAATTCTTGGTGCTAAATTCTGAAAGTGTAGTGTACAGTTGAGCCTCGCCATTTTTTAGTCTATCAGCCTCATCAACTGATGTGTAAATGATATTTTGAATTGTGATAGTTAGTAAGTTAGGGGGTAGAGTTAGACTTAGTGCTAATTACCACCTAACGCACGTGACTAATAGAATAGAAATAAGAGAGTATCATATAAATACCTCTATGCCTTTGTAATAGAGTCAGATTTTGCATTGTTTTCTGGAATAACAAATTTGTTTCCCTCTCTGACCCCTGTTCTCTGACTTCTTCTACTCTAATTCATCTGTTTCTTCTTCTCTAAACCCTCTAATTTTTCTATTTCTTCATTCCTCCTACTTCCGAATTACGATATTGCATCATCAACCATTAAATAACTCCATATAATCTTTGAGAGAATAGCTTTATCCTTCAGAGCAACTTCATATGTAGTCCAGAGGGCATTAAATTTTATAGGCCTGCCAGCCTTTTTATCATTATCAAATTCATACTGTTGGCAAACCTCTTGCCCAGCTCGATTACCAAACATATACAATAATATTCATATCAGCAAGCCACTTCCTGAATTCTTTGGTCCAGTTAGATAAAGGAGACAAAGGGATAAAGGTAAAAAAAAAAGTAGACAAAGGGACGGCTACAAGAAAAGGACCATGGATTTGATTGGCATTCTGAAGAAAACCTGTGAAATACAAAGAAAGAAGGTAGAGAACTCCACGGCAGGCAATCAGAAAAATTAAACGTGAGCAAAGTAAATAGAAACTCAACTTAACTCAAATCCAAGTATCAAAATCGAAGAGAAAATCAACTTAACTCAGGTTCAAACGAACTCTCCGATTCACTATGGCGTTCGACGGCGGCCGATGATGAGAACTGCCATTTTTGTCGAGGGTGGGTGATGAATAGGGCAACGATATTGGCAGAATTTGGGATCTGAACCAACGGTTGAGATTATAACAAAACCAACGGTAGAGATGTAAATAAGTTCCATGATGTGTCTTTTTCTGAGCCTTAGATTGATTGGATGGACAAGATTTAAAGATTCTGAGAGATTATGAGAAATATGATGCTGAGAGGATCCGACCTGATTTAATGGTATCAAGTATCAACCGTTCATATCTCCTCCCTTCTCGTACTAACCCCAACAAGGAGGATCTATTTAACTTTTCGGTGGAAAAGAAAGGAAAGGAAAATTGTTAGTCGTGAAGAACGATACTCATTGTAAGCAGAATGTACAATGGTGTTGAGCAATAATCGCAGTCAATGGATATTTGTAGCAGTGAGATGCTATTCCAGAATTCGCCCTCCACGACCTGTCACTGTTGAGCCTGTAATTAGAGTTTCCAACAATATTGCTCGTCTTGATTCTCCAAAAGAAGGTCCGAAACCTAGGCAGCTTCTCTCATTGCCTCCTTTCCCTCCTCACCCTTTACCTGGTAAAAGCTCAATCACTGCTTCTGGACAGCCTGGTCATGTCACTGCTATCAGTTGGGTTAAGTATTACTTCAAGGGGATGTGGAATTCTGTCATTGAATCCCATTTTAGGGATGGCCTTGTAAGTATTCTCTAAGTATATTTCGTTTTCTCTTTAGCTTAATTTGATTGATTTTACCAGTAGTACTTTGAAATTTTGTTCTTTTTCTTCACTGTTAGTGTTTGAAACAAAATTCTGCTAGTTTCCACGGTGTTGGATTATGTTCGGTTGATTTAGGAAGAACAAGTTCAATTTTTTTCATGTGGTGCTCATGCTTTGTTTGATTTCATAGAAGACCCTTTCAGCACTGTGCCGCAGAACTCTTAAATCTAAGCAACTACACAATGAGTAGAAAATCATATTTAGATAGATAGTATGTGGCATAAGATATAACTGAACTGAAAGAGGACGGGGAAGAAAGAGGGAAATGATAGACGAAATTTCATGGACAAAACTGGTAATGGGACAGTTACAGAGAGAGGGAGGGATCGAGGGAGGGGGGATGAACAAAATGTAGATATTTTGTGTCTGGTAGTTCCTTCAAATTGACAATATGGTATGGGCTATGACTAATGATGGTATTTCTATGATTTTACAAGAGAGAGTATGCAGTTATCTGTAATATATATAGTTTGTTCCTTGGTCAAGTTCAGGAATTAAAAAGCTTACTTGTATGTTTTGCTGTTATTTTCTTGTTCAAGGTCAAGATGGAAGACACAATTTCCGATAACTCTTTTACTCAAAATGAAGGGCACGGACCTTTGAGGAAGGTACTGAATCTAATGATACGATAATGTAGGTTTTTTGTTCAAATATTGAGCCACAAACCTTGCTCTGTACCCTCGAGAACCTCCTCTGTGTGTGTTTGTTTATTTTGAATTAGTCAATTGCTTATAATGTGTTGTGGGTTTAATATACTACAACCATGCAGCTTAACAACAGATTAAACATAATGAAGTGATGAAGCCTGGTGCAAGGATTCATGTCCCTGTATCAGTTGCTGAGACTCGGATTTCTAAGAGATATGACACTATTCCTAGTGGAACTCTATATCCAAATGCTGATGAAATTAGGTATCTGCAGAGGCTTGTGATTTACAAGGCATGTGTTCCTAATCTTAATTTATTCAATTTAACTATTTTTCTTGGTTTAGATTTTTTTATATCTTATTTATTTGTACACTTTGTTCAATGTATTTCTTTCAGGATTCTTCCATAATTGTATTAAATAAACCTCCAAAACTGCCTGTTAAGGTTTGAGTATTTGTTTTCCCACGCTCTTTAATCACTGTGCATTTATGTTCTTGCATTTTGATTTTTTTCCCATTTTATTTTCTTGGCAACTTTGTTAGGGAAATCTGCCAATTCATAATAGTATGGATGCACTGGCGGCTGCAGCACTTTCCTATGATTATGATGAGGGTCCTAAGTTGGTGAGCTCCCCTTTTCAGATTCTTATCAGCCAGCAAAACAATTCGAGTGACTTTTGAGTTTTGATAATGACGCATTATCATGCTATGGGTGGACATTTTTCCATTAATGGTTTATGGATGTTCTAATTAATCATAATCTTGAATGTTGACTATAAACTGTTTGGCCAGTGCAGCTCTTTTCTTCCTGGAATTTCTTTAGGTTTTAGGGTAAAAGCCTTGTGATTTTCTGTTAGGTTTGTTTTATTTATGTATTTCAGGGAATTTACATTGAGAGGATTGTGAAAAGAACAAAACAATAACTACCTGTTGAGGGTACTAGAATCTATGAGACTTCACTCCTTTCAAATTCCTCTTTGCTTTTCTTGAACAGGCAGCCTCACTTTCTTTTTTTCCCCAACCATTTTGAATTTCTAATCAACTTCTGCTTAGCACCTGTCTTGACTATGTAGAGAAGTTGCAATCTTTTTTTTTTTTTTAACCTTATAACTTTCAAGTCCACTTATCCTTTCCTAACTTGGTGAATTCTAAATATAATACCATTTAGAATTAGTTGTGTTATTACTTATTTAATTTTATGTGCCAGACGGAGAGGGAATTGTGCCGTTTTTTCTCCCATCTATTAATTTACCCTTGTAGTTTTTAAATGCAAACTTGCAGTGCTTCATATGAAAAACATTTCTTGTAATGAGAGAAAAATGTCTTTGCTATTAATTTGTGAATTATTCAAGTAGAGAGGAATTTACATGGTCGAAACAATGTGCCAAAGAAACAAGGGAATGGTGAGCTTATTGGGCTTAAAATAACCAACTTAAATTGTATAACAAAAGCAACAAGGATAGAGTTGACTGATAGATGTAGGTGCAATGAAGGTAAACAACTGGGTTAGTTGTGTATTGTGAGTAACTCTAGCGTAGCTTATCATTCTCTGACCAGGGTGAGTGAGTGATAGTATTTGTGAGTTCGAAGAACCTTGACAAGGGTTTTGAGGGAAAATTCCATCTCAAATTTCTAGCATTTCTTTCTTTCTTTGCATCTTCCTGCTGATTTATTTCTCTTCATTGGCTGCAATTTGGTGATCTCTTATTTATATTGTAATTATCTTGAAAATACAGTAGTTAATGATATGGTTATTACTTTAATTTTATTTCTCTTCATGAGCCAATGGCAGGCTGTTAAATTATAATTTTTCTTGATCAATTATTTTATATGAATTATCATCTGAATTCTCTGCCTAATGAACGTCTAGCTTGCTCATGAAAGCATCATGGTCTCACTTTCACCTATCAAGTAGTAAAGTCATGAGTTTGAATCAGGCTTAGCTGAACCACAAATTATAATCTGGATTTTTAGCATGTACAGATTTTCTTCTTAATAGCATGTACAATGACATTGTTAGACTTATTTAAATGGCTATATCCAAATATTGTTTACAATGTCGTAAACCAAGTTCTTGAATTGGTTTCCATTTGTTGAATGTATAGATGTTCATGTTCTTATTTTGTAATTTGTCAGGTTCACCGTCTCGACAGAGAGACCAGTGGCATCCATTTACTAGGAAGAACAAAAGATAGTATAGAACACCTTCAGTGGCTGTTCAGTAACATAAACCAGGCGAAATCTTCTTTTAAGGTTCCTTATTTACATGATATTGTGTACTGTTCTCTCTAAAAAAATATCAGCTAGTTACTTGAGGTTTTTTTTTTAAAAAAAAAAAAAGTAAAGGAAGCACAATAGATAATGTCTTTCTTTTTACTTTTCAACTTCTAAACTAATTCATTGAGGGTATGTTAGGCTTGGAATGATGCTTGTGAAGCTACATATCAGAAATATTGGGCTTTGGTTATTGGTACTCCTGAAGAGAGGGAAGGCTTAATTTGTGCCCCTCTTTCAAAGGTTCTTGTAATTTTATTTTGTAGGCTTATTTCGGCTTCAATGCTATCATTTATTTATTTATTTTAAAAGTGGTTGCTTCATTTTAGTGTTTCACTTATTTGTTTTTTTTTTCAATTTATTACTAAATATAGGTTCTTCTAGATGATGGGAAGACAGAGAGAGTAGTATTAGCCCACCAGTCTGGTATTGAACCTCACCAGGAAGCTATAACTGAGTATCGGGTTCTTGGTCCAAAGATAAATGGTTGCTCCTGGATTGAGTTACGCCCGCTTACTTACCGGAAACATCAGGTATCTTGGAGGTTGTTGACAGAGAAAAATGTATATTTCATGCTATGAATTTTGAGGTATAAATGCCTATTTATAGGCTAGAAAAGGAGGCAAAATAGTAAAGCCTTATGATTACTAATTAAGTCTAATAACAACAAATAAAGACTAATAAAGCCTATACAACCAAAGAGAATATTTACAATTAATACACTATTTCTACAACCCTTCAAGTTGGATCATAGATGTTGATCATGTTCAACTTACTTATACAACTCTCAAAGGCAGGTTTGAGTTACCCTTTTGTTAACATAACCGCAACTTGAAGGTTTGTTGGTAGATAGGTCAAACATAAGATTCCTTCGACTTTTTCTCTAATTAAATGTCTATCTATCTCCTCGTGCTTTGATCTTTCATGCTGAATAGGCTTCAAGGCCATACTTATAGAGGCCTTGTTGTCGCGATGTAGTGTTAGTGGCAATTCTACCTTATCTTGTATCTCATTAGGGACTCATTTCAGCCACAACTCCTCCATTGTCCCTTGAGCCAATGCCCTTAATTCAAATTCAGCACTTCTTTTAGACACAACTCTTTTGTTTCTAACTTTTCCAAGTGACTAGATTTCCCCCACGTAAAGGAGCAGTAACCAGAGGTTGATCTCCAGTCAGGATGTGTTCCTCACTATTTTGCATCTGCATATACTTCAACAATTCATTTTTCTTGTTTCCTAAAGAAAAACCCTCTCTCTGGAGTACCTCTTAGATACCTTATAATTTTGTAGGCTTCTTCCATGTGTCTTTTCTTTCGCTTACTCATGTACTTACTGGCCACACTAATTGCAAAAGCTATAGCCGGTCATCTATGGTAGAAATACACTAGCTTTCTAATAAGTCTTTGGTATCTTTCTTACTCTTCAATCTCGTCACGAGAGTTGTCTTCTTCTGATTCATCCTTCCCTTTCTTTTTAGACTTATTCCTTCGTATGTACACCATCATATCTTTGCTTTTCTGCTTCTCTACATCTCCCCCTGCTTGTGAACTTTCTTTTAAGATTGACTCAAGATGGTTTAAGAGGGTGGATGGTTCTATTTGTGATGGCTCCAGTTGAGATTCTACTTGTGATGGCTCCAGCTAAGATGGTGGTGACTCTATTGGTGTGGTCCATTGTTCAAAGGAAACATATTCTTGGTTAGGTTATGGTTCTCAAGTTTGAGATTCACATGCTCTCTCCCCTTGTGTTGAAGAATTGGAATAGAATGGAACACCTTCTTGAGGCAGCACCAAAGCTTACAAATAGGTATTTTGAAATAGGATCAATGCATTTGTACCCCTTTGTATAGGAGAGTTCCCAAGAAATATACATTTAAAGCATGGGGGTCAAGTTTGTTATTGAAATATATATGAACAAACATAGCAGCTAGACACACGAAAGGGAAGGTTGGATTCAATGTGAGTAGCAGGGAAGATACTTGGTAACCTTTTAACAGGAGTATCAAAGGATATGACTCTATTTGGCATTCGATTGACGAAGTGAGTTGTAGTTAGAGTGGCTTCCCAAATAGGATTTCAATACATGGCAAGTAAGCATAAGAGCCCAAGTAACTTTCCAAATAGCTTTTAAGGTTTGGTTAAAATGCACAGTACTTTTATTGAATTGATTCTTAAACATGGTGAAGAAATTCACGAAAACAAGCAGTTCCTTAGACTTTTCTTTTAAGAGATAGACCCACCAAAAATGGTTATTATCGTCTATGAATGTAATGAACCATATTGTTTTGGTACGGTTTGGGTTGTGAGAGAGTCCCCATAAATCACTATACACGGTAGTGGAAGGCTTGATGGGTGTATATGAAGCTTTAGGATATGGCGATCGATTGTGTTTGGCTAATTCACATACTTCGCACTTTATATGAAGGTTAGTATTTGGAAAAAGAGACAGAAACATACGAGATAATTAATGGAAATTAAGATGACCCATTCTCTTGTGTCATAGCATAGTATCTTCATTTATATATATAGATATAGATATAAAATTGCATACACTTGTATTACTGGTGACTTACTCCGGCATCATTAAGAAACTAGAGTCCTTCACATTCTTTAGCACAATCAATCGTCATTCCCAATGATAGGTCCTGAAATGCACAATGAGTGGACAGAAAATTAGCACAACAGCTAGAATGTTTTGTCAACTGACTAATTGACAATAGATTGCATGTTAACTTTGGCACAAGGAAGACATATTCCAGAGTAATATACTCTGAAATCCGGATAGTTCTTCCCCAGCAACAAGAGCAAGAGAGGCATCAACAATTTTAACTTTCAAGTTGTGAGCACATGGAACATAGGTGGAGAACAATTGATGACAATTAGTCATATGATTAAAAAAGTCCATTAAATCAAAGTGGATATATATAATTAAAAAAGTAACAGCCGTTTCACCTTAATTAATGGCTTTGTTATGTTTGCCCTGTTTTAAACTTTATGCCTACTTTTGTACCTTCCAAAACATTATTATAGTTGGTACACATAGTGAAACACTTCGTCATTAAATTTGCACATTTAACCTTGTGAAAGTAACCGCAATATCTTTAGTTGTGCCAAGTTTGCTCTAATTTTCATGGGCTGTTTTCTTTGTCAGTCACAAGACATTGTGTACTAAATGGCAAAGTTTTATGTGGGAGTTGTATGGGAGAGAAAAACATTAATTTTACATTTACCTATGCCCGTGTCCATGTGGTCATAAATTGACTGGTGAACCATATTATTATTGGATTTTTAAGGGCTTCTCTTTGATTATTCATAATATAGTGTGGGAAAATAAAAAGTTTCACGTATATGTTTCCTGTAACATGTTTTTCACATATCTTCATTTACCAGTGTGGTATGCATCCTTAAAAATATATGCTCAGTTAATGCAGCTAGCTTATTTTGGGGATCTCATTTCTTCTTTCACAGTTGCGAGTGCATTGTGCTGAAGCTCTTGGCACACCCATAGTTGGTGACTACAAGTATGGCTGGTTTGTGCACAACCGATGGAAACAGATGCCTCGGGTCGATATTGAGCCAATAACTGGACAGCCATACAAGTTGAGGAGGCCAGAAGGCCTGGAGGTTCAGAAGGGAAGTGTGTTGTCAAAGGTTCCCTTGTTGCATCTTCACTGTAGAGAACTGGTGCTCCCCAACATTTCCATGTTTTTGCGTGCTCCCAAACAATCGAGATCTTCCGTTAGCACGAGCACGAGCCCTGATGTTCTTCGGTTTGTGGCAACCATGCCCTCACATATGAGGATCAGTTGGAATGTAATGTCTTCTTATTTGGTTTGAGGACCAGTTGCTTGTGAAATGTGATTCATCATTGATCTAGGACATCTATGGCAACCTTGAAAATCGGGGTTGTTATGCTTTGATAGATAATCTATAATCTAAGATTATGTGTTGTACATTTTTGTCAAATTATTTGGGTAGATTACATTATCTTTCCACATTGGTCTGAATGATATATGATATTCATTATGTTCTTATATATAAGAGTTAGTTGGCTTTTTTAAAAAAAAAATCTTAAAAAAGCCAAATAAGTTACTTATAAGTTGATTTGTTTATATTTTTCCAAATAAACATTTAAGCTACTCAAAATATAATCTAATAATAGGTGGGTTAAGAGGCTTTAGCCCCAAATTTAAAAGGGGTGTTTCTATGTTTCCTCCTTTATTCTAGCTACGTTTTACAAGTCCAAGGTGCAGGTTTTGTATTTGTAGTTAGACTCATTTGTTTAATTTTGAAGTCTTTTGGATGCTAATTTGTGATGAACTGATTGATGTTGAACATTATGCTCATCAATATATGTGGTCACATATATGTTTCATTGTAATTCCTTTATTTGTCTTTCTTTCATGCTTGCTTGTATGAAATTGGGTTGATTTAGGTTGCATTGAACTAATTGCATTAATTAATCTTAATCACACACTAAGAGAGCATAATTGTGTCCCAAGAGTATGGATTCCTCTCTTTTGATGCTAGACTTACCGGTTGGTGAAGTTTAGTTTTTAAGGAAGCTTAGTGAAATTACATACCAACTGATTCTTAATAATGATTTAAGAATTGGTTATTTTCTTTTTTTTTTATATGAGAATTGGTTATTTTCTAGGTCTAGGAATAATCATGAATCAATTTATTAGATTTATTGGTTGACGAGGTTTAGTATTTTGATGGACTCAGTAAAAACTCAGATTTGATATTGTGCATTTGACACTTGTTCTTATTTAGTAGCATTAGTACTTGGGCCAGTCGGGCAATTGCTTGATTATGCTATGAAAATCATTTGTTAACTAATTCAAGGTCTTGATTTCTTGTGTTGATATATGATTTTAAATTTGAATTGCTAGCTTTGGTTGAGTTTTGGTTAGAGCGATAAGCACTAGACTAGAACTCAAACTAGTTACTCTAGCACACTCCCATTTTCCAAAGAGAAATATGATTGCTACTAAATCATTTTCAAGATATCTACTTAATCCATTTTCCATTCACTATCCTAATATTTATAAAAATACCAAAACCTAGTAGTTTAAGGTTTTATTTCCATTTGCATTCACATACTCATTAAAAGAAAATCAAGTTATCTCCCTAAGTCAACCCAACAACCCGCCGAGTGCTAGAGTTGCTAAATCCCTATGTTAGTAGCCCACTCGAACCGGTTCTGTGGCCGGTCAGCGGGTTCTAGTCTAACCTGAATTGGTGAGTTCATGTTAGATAACTATGGAATTTTCCATATTTAGGGAAAATTTCGTTAAACCCCTTAAGAGGGAATTTATTTTAGTTAACCCCAAAAGAATTCGAAAACTCCTAGCACCCCAATGGGCTAAAGTGATATTAAATGTATTAGTTAAAAGACCAAAATGTCCTTATTGAATGAAGCACAAATGTCTTGAAATTCCCCATATGTGTCTTGAAAATTTAGTTGTGAAATTTTGGATGCTTTAGTGTTGGATTCTATGATTTTTTAGACTTAAAAAATGCTCACATTGATATTGGAAATAAGCACAAACGTCTTGAAAATTCTTCCTATGTGTCTTGAAAATCCAGTTATGAAATGTTGGATGCTTTAGTGTTGGATTCAATGATTTTTTGGACTTGAAAATACTGACATTATAAGCCTCACGAATGTTGGCCCACATCTCACTGGCCGAAGAAAGATACATGAAGCATCGTTTAGGGTAGGAATCATGGCGCTGATAAGCCATGAGTACACAATAGCATCTTCAACATCCAAAATTTGATAAGCGATTCAGATTCATCGACGGTGGTGCCAGACTTTCGCCAATGAGATGGCCAAGGTTGCCGCGGCCTTTGATCGCCATATGCATCAACCGAGCCCAGTCCAAATAGTTGTCATTGTGGAGCTTCTTGAAGACAATAATAATGCCAGATTTGTTGAATCCATGTGGAGGAGTTCTATGGTCAACATTGTTGAAAGCGTTGCCAACGGAGAACGTTGTGACATGTGATTTGGAGGTGAAGGTCAGCTCGTGTTTGTGTTGAAAGACATCGGGTATTCTTCTTCTCCTTCATTTTGCTTTGATACCATGAAGATGGGAAGAATACTTGTTTGATGAAAAATATTTTCGACAATGTTTATTGAATCTGTACGGGATTATATACACAAGAGAGTGGAGAGAAGGCCAAATCAATTAGGTCTGATTCTATGCTAATTACAATTAGAAAAACTATCAACAATAAAACTCTAAAACAACTCTCCTAATAAGTTTCCCAAAACACATTGAGAAATATTTCCTAAAACCATATTTACAAATATTTCCTAAAATATAGAATTTTAATCAGAAATTTTTTCTACAGAGTATGAATATAGTACTTCTATAACTATCAAAACATATGTACATGATTGTTTCTGAGTGTAATTCCCAAAACCCCACTTCATGCAGAGCTAATTCTCAACATGAACACCAGTTTCTTTGAAAGGTAGAACTAACTAAGTAAAACTAAACTATAGTGAGAACTAACTCAGGGTAAAACTAAATTATAGAAATTATAACGTGATTATATAATAACTTAAGTGTTGTTAAGTTAAATTATTTATGAAAAGTGAGAGAATTGCACCAGGAACATGAATGTGTGAAACTTAATTATTATTTTTATTCATTATCCATCTTCATTTTCTCATACGTAGGATGATCTTTACAAGTTTCAATTTCAGAAATCGAAACAAGACTGCACAATGAGGTCAATAAACATGTAAACATCAACTTCAGACAATGTGATCATGAAGAACTTCACTGAATTAATTAAACTTTGCTGCACAGAAACGAGCACAAAAATGAAATAACCAATAGGTCTTTGGTTTTCCCCACCAATATAAAGATTTTGCTGTTGCCCCGTAAGAGTTGCTAATTTGTCGGTTCAGAAGAGAGTAAAAAGACACTATAAGGGACAATGAACCTCTATTTAAGAAAATGAATAATAGCTAAAGAGCTGTTTGGTAGAAAGGATTTGGTAAGGAGAGGGGAAATTAAAAATTTTTAATCCCATGTTGTTAGACTGAGAGAGAAAGATTGAAGAGAAACAGAGAAGAGGTGAGAGAAATAGGAACAACAAAGTCTTTCATCACATCATGATCTGGTTTTTACATTAAGATTGGCCCTTTTATATATAGACTATATGTTATGTAAATATAAAAAGAATAAGAGTTAGCCAGTTGGTTGGGCTAATATAACCGTTAGAATTGTTAGGAGTATTTGAGATTATAGATTATAAATATGATACTACTCTATTGTAAATTTAGATTAGACTTGACATAATTTGATTGATTAGTGTGTATTCTCTTTTTCTCTGCCGCTATTTTTCTCTTCTCTCCCGTGCTTTCTCCCTTCTCTAAATCTCTAGGTTCTTCCCTTCTTTTCTCTCTATTTTCCTTATCTTTCTACATTGAATCTGTCACATTTACAGAGATACATCAGTGATATCAGAGCCTTCCTTCCTCAGCACTTCCACTGCAATTTAAAAAAAAAATAAGGGAAGAAAATTCCAAAGTAAATGGCGCTAAAGTCCATTTCCTTTCATGAACAGTGGAAGAAAGACTTCAACAAACAGAGAAACGACTTCAACCGTGGCACCTTTAACAGCAAGGGTCTATAGCAGAATTTAATTATTTGTTTGATTTTCTCTCTGCCAACTTAGAGGTGCCAGCAAATTATCTTGCGGATGCATACATCTATGCATTGAAAGAAGACATCAGTTTGATTGCCTAGTCCAAGAAACATGCACCAAGCTAGATAATTTGCAAGAACCCAAGAAATATGCTTGCAGTGGCAAGCCAAGAAATCAAGAATGGCCTTAGAAGTTTAAGAATTACATGAGCCTTTCCAAGAAAGAAGAAAGGCAAATGACTCTTACAGACACCTCCGAGCAAGAAATGAGTGTCGAATTGCATCATTCTAATGTCACGGGGGCCGAATGCATTTTGAAAATGGGCAAGGGAATATCGAGAAGACCCAAGAAGCTACAAGCATCGTTGACATGAACTACTCTCACAGATTATGGGAAGTTGACGACATATGCGAGAACAAGCAACAAGAGCTGACTCTGTACGACGAAACAAATGCTCTTGTTGGGGGTCGAGGTTCTATTTCTCTTTATTCGTTTGCTTTCCCATTATCTATATTTGGTTCTCCATCGACGTTTATTTCTGCTTTTCTGTCGCTGTGTGTGTCTCCTTTATTTTTGCCATCCTTGTTCGTTCTTGGTTCTTGGCCTTGTGACTTTCCACAATTCGAGAGCTGGTTCTCAAAGAAGAGTGAAGGCAAGAAACTTTTAGAGACAAATCTTATTGGTTTTGGTGCCACGTGGGTGGAAAAAGTTCAGTTTGAAAAGTGAAAAACGCATCTGTCCCATATTTGTTCAAAGCTGCAATGGAATTTTTGTTATATCTGTACATGTGAAAGTAAGAGTGAAAATCAAGTTTTTTGCAGCTTAAGTGAGTCTTTTCCCGGGATGAAATATGTGCATGATTCTGACTTAGTTTGAAGGATGCGTCATTAAAATGTTAATAGGGTATAGTCTAGTACAATTTCCAGTGGTCAAAAGTTGCCTTCTGCAGCCAGACATATAAAGTAGGGTGAGCAAAACCGAACCGAAAACCAAACTGAACAAAATGTATTTTGGTTTTTCGGTTTTCGGTTTTTATTTTACTACTTTTCGGTTTTTCGGTTTCGGTTCGGTTTTTAGAAAACGGTTTCGGTTTGAAACCGAAAAACCGAAAACTATAATAATATTAAAAAAAAGAATTTTTGTTTAAAAATAGGATAACAAGTAAGGCTAAATAAATATCTCAAAATCCAAACAAATAAAATTTTCTTTCTAATAAAAACAAACACTTTTTAAATATATGACATTAGAAAAAAAAGCACAGAATATTTATTAATTACAGAATGTGCTCTAAAAGTCAAAGAACCAATTCAATATTGTCATGTATTAAGTATTATTTTTTTTGTTTTGGACATATTGAATTAATATTTTAATTGACTTAGATAAGATATTAAATTTGTATAACTATTCATATATATTGAATCCATTTTTTCCCTTTTCATTGAATTTTCGTATTGGACAAAATTGCAACAAAATAATATTAAAAATATAGTCCAGAAACCGAAAAACCGAAAAACCAAACAGAAAACAATTCAGTTTTTTCGGTTTTTTTGTTCGGTTTCGGTTTCACAATTTGCCCCCTTATCGGTTTTCGGTTTTTTCGGTTTTTGGTTCGGATTCGAACCAAAAACCGTTTGCATACCCCTTATTATAAAGTAGGAAATAAGGACTGTTTTGCACATGGTGGGTCCCAGCTAGAAAAGTGGACATTACTTTTTCAGCTTATCCTGCTTTGGAGTGCTATTCTTTCATGTAGAGGTTCACAGTTAGCTTACATTTTCTCAAAAGGGCAGATATATTTTGAAAATCTTGGGCATATGCACTTTGTTTTTGAAGCATTAGACCCAAATTTGTTGCTGTCCTGGTTTATTCCTAATGGGTTTACAAGGGCATTTTCTAATTGGGTTTTTCGTTGTTCATATTTCTGCAGCAAGAAGCTTGGTTCTGAGTTGGTTTAAGGGAAGGTTAATAAAAATGCTTCAAGGTTGGGTCGCAACTTCCACCTATTTCAACATCCAATAGTGATGTTAGACTAGCTAGCAACAGATTATGTAGTTTACACCTCACTTTTCCGTGTAATTTTGGAGCTGTATATTTGATTTTTATCCTTGATCTTTGAAGGGGGTATTGTCATGTAAATATAATAATATGAAGAAGAGTTAGTTAATTGGTTAGGTTAATATAGATGTTAGAGCTGCTAGGAGTATTTGAGAATATAGGCTATAAATATGATACTTCTTTATCGTAAATTCATACTAGACTTGACATAATGTGATGGTTTAATGTATATTCTATTAGTCTCTGCCTCTCTTTTACTCTCTTCTCTCCATGCTTTCTCTCTTCTCTAAGGGTGTATTTGGATTAGCAGTGAAAAAGTGACTTTTTTTTTCCAATCTAACTTTTGCAAACGTGAGTTAAAAAAAAAAGTCAGATTGTGTAATATAATTTATGTTTGGATTGACGGTATAGAAGTGACTTTTTTTTTTTTCAAACTGAAACATGTTTGGATAATTAGTTTAAAAAGCAAGTTTGGGTGAAAATTTTTAAAAAATAATTTTGATTGATTAAAAAGCAAGTTTTGGTAGATTTGTTTGATGTAATTTTTTGTGTGAATTTATATGATTTCCAGATTTGATTAAAAACTTATTTCCCTAATTAAATTAAATTAAATATATTAGTTAAATTAGTTCATATGACGTATATTTCCTAAAACACCCTAACCATATTCATTAATTCCTTCCCTCTCTCTAATTTTAGGAGGTTAAAGAAACTAAATAAATCATTTAATTATAACATATGTGATTTTTCTAAATTAATTTAAAGAAAAATGATAATTATAAGAGATAAAATGGAATTAACAACATTTATCACATGAGAAATATTAAATGAAAAACTGTAAATACTTAAAAAACTTAAGATTAAAGTTTTTGTTCTATTAATGATTTTTCTTTGCAAATTTGGATGTATAAGAGTGAATTTGTTTTTATGTCAAAAAAAGAGTAATTTACTTGGAAGAAAAAACACAAGGTGATCCCCATTCCCCAGGGAAAAGAGCAATTTATTTGGAAGAAAAAAAAAACAAGGTGGTCTCATGGAAAAGAGCAATTTCTTTCATTTCTCTCTAGGTTGACGCTGTAACGGTGGAAATGCAACTCTGAGTTGCTTCAGTGCAAATCGCACTATTGACCTAGAAGTGAGATTTACAAAATGCTACCCCAAACATGATAAAAGGATTAAAAAGAACTTCTGCGATTGAACCGCATGTTTGGCAGCCCAAACGCCATACCAAACACGCTAAATCTCTCTGTTCTCTTATTCTTTTCCTCTCTATCTCCCTATCTTTCTACATTGAATCTCTATCACAGTGGCGCGGATACTTCACTATACTAACTTGACCTAAAGACTTGCATAGAACAGAATTAAACCCTAACGGCTAATTTAACAGTTATATTCTTAGCAACTAACTGCTTTTTATATTTATTTACAATATAACACCCTACGTCCCTAATTTTCTTAAATCCAATTCATAAATTTTTCTCTCTAGTCCCATCCCCTCCAAATCCCCAACAAATCAAATCAAACACCTTGATAGTGTACACTCTTCATGAATCATAACTATTGTGCCACTCTTCGATAAAATAACTAATGAATTCTAACGGTGTAACACTCATCATGAACCATGATGATTGCGGCTCATTTTTTATACTCAATGCAACAATTGGGAACTACACTTATTTTTACTAAAAAAAAATTCAAGGGCCTACACTTGTTTAGAATAAACCACAAAATCGCGTGCCACCTCACGGAGCAATAGATAAATTAAGGGTTAATTGCACATAAATCACAAGCAAAAGAATTAATTTCAGAGAGGTCCTAAAGAGTTGTTAATGACAAGTATTGACAACTGCAATAATTTGGTTAACAAGTGAAAAATTTTCAATGGACTTGTCTGATATTAAATCTCTTACTTAGGACCATAGTGCAATTCTCCCATAAATTAAGCCTATTCACAATTCTCTGAGGAAGCATCTTGACCTGATGAACTTGTGTGCTGGCAAACTGTTTTGAACATGGTCAAGCCAACTTCAGGTAAACTTTGGAGGATTCTAAATAAACTTATTTAAGCAAAAAGTACTCAATACCAAGGTTTGAGCCACTTAATAGTAGAGAGAGAATGGGCAAAATGCCACATGGTATTAAGCTTGCAGACAATAACAGGTTTACAGGCAACACCTGACACATCATTATCATCAGGGTAGAAATCAAAATTCCAAAGTTAAAAGGGACAATCGTTTAAAACCCAATTCTTCACTGAACAATTCATTCTTAAACCAGATTCACATTATTTTCCACGACCAACCCCCGTCACTCCAATTACAAAGAGGAAAGGAAAAAAGAAATAACCAAGTTCCAGAAACTTCTACCAGACAAGGTGGGTGGAAGCATGCATCGGAGTTAAATTATACATGCAACAAAAGCATGAGAAAAAAAACACATCATCTAACTCGCCATGGGATGATTAGAGATATACTCAATAGCAAGATGGCACGAATCAATCTTATCAGCTTCCTTGTCCGGGATCTCCAGCTTGAACTCTTCCTCCAAAGCCATCACAATTTCCACATTGTCCAAGCTATCCAAACCCAAATCTTTCTGGAAATGTGCATCTGGAGTCACCTGGGGTTCAACTAAAAACTGGTAAATCCCATACATATTTCCATAACTTCATGATTACAATGTGCAATAATGCTACATGACGAAAGGGCAAAATGAGAGACATAGGTGAACAAGAAAGAGGATGGACATTGAATTAAAGAGGGAAGTAACTCTAATACCTCTGTTTATACAAATGTCAATAAGAAGTAGAAAAAGGCAAATCTATAATGAAAATAAAGCATGCTAGCCTTGGCTTACTACAGTTTTACTTAGGGTTCTGGAGAAACATTCATATCCTATAGAGAAAAATAATCTGTTAAAGAGAAAAGATGACAATATATAAATTATAATCCCCCACAAGTAAATCTCTTAACAAGCATATTCTTAAAAAGTCTTCCTAGTTCCTTTGTAGGTCCATAGGGGAAAATTCCAACCACCAATAGTTTGGAAGGCCACAGAAAATAATTCTTTCCAGAAAACAACTTGGTGGACAAAACTTCCTGTTAAAAACACTGCAATACTCACAAAATCTTCGAACTCAAAATCTTGTGGAAGATTTCACAGGACACCCACTTTATTAGAGAGATGATTTCTTAACCATTCACATAAACTACAAGCAACCAGGCGCCAGAAAGAAAATTTTTGGGAACATCACTATACTATCAGATAATAAAGTACAGGTATTTAGACTTTCGGCTTCAACTGCCTACTGTCTAAAATCCAAATTCAAAAGTGGCATACAAAAGGTCTTAGGTACCTTTCATGTTCAGAAAATAATTTGAAAATGATTTTGCAAATCAGTCAAATGAAAATACATTTTTGCAGATGTGCAGAACAAAAGATGGTCTATTTGGCAGCCTCATTTGCAAATGCCGAGGCTTTTACACTCAATTCCCTTTAAAAGCACAAGGTTTGATTGATATATAGTAATATTTCTATGTTGATTGTACTATTGCTTTGTAATAGCCACATGATTCCACTTCCAGTGGATGCTTCACAAAGTCATTTGAGGTGGTCATGTTAACAATATGAAATACCAATAAATCTCCATTTGTATAGCATGGAACCATTTGTACTTCCCTTATTCAACCTTGTCAAATTATTCAGTGTTATTTAAATACTTATTCTAGTTTCACCAATGTTTTGAAATCCGATCTAGATACTGAACTAGAAATGTCACTAGAACATGAGTTTAATGGTTCAGTCAGTTCAGTTCGTGATTAAACTAAGGGTGTGGTAATTAAATTTGAAAAATAATATTATATTATGTGAATAATACATGTGATGATATTTTTTTAAACTCAGGATGTATGGGAAACAGTAGTTATTTTAAAAAGTTATTCCTGTCCACAAAATTTCAACTAAGTTGTTATCTATATTGTACACAAGTCCTTTATTACCAAAAGAGAGAAATGCCTAAGAAATAGAGAAAACTTTCGAAGTGAAATATTATAAATCCCTTCAGAGTATGAAAACAGAAAAATAACGGGAAAAATAAAGGAAAGCATCGGCACAGGAGGGCTATATCAAAGAAGGAAAAATTATTCAAAGGACACAAGTGAGAATCTGTAGTATAGATTTTTTTCCTTTCAACAAAATGTTAGGGAATATCCAAACAAAGATGAGAAGAGCTTAAAAGATTTCGATTTTCGCAAAAAGTGTGTCTAAAACTTATTTTGCTTCAATTGAGAATGACGCGGTATGACATCATAAGGTCTCCGATTAAAGACTCCAAAGGCAGCAAAGTTCAAATGTTCGAACATGTACCACAAGACATACAATCGATGCAGAAGTCCAGTGCTACCAGAAATGATGGTTTTCTCCAGTCACATAGGTATGAGTAAGCAAGAGTTCCCATATTACAAAGAAATGTCAAACGTAACCCAAAAATAGTACAACAACCAAAACATTCTTCATGTCAGAAACTTTTATAAATGGATTCATCTATATACATGAAAGTACCATAAAGAGACAAGCACATTAAGTTTAAGGCTAAACTTCAGAGGAAAGTCACACTAAGAGGTGCAGCATATGAACCAAGATATTTATCAACATACCGCAATCGAAACATTTCACCAGACCTTAACAAAATGCAGTCAAACATTTACCCCCATTTACACTATTCACTTGAACTGCATTATTCCCTTGTCACATTTAATCTCAGAAATGAAAAAGTTATCACAATTCAATCGATTTTCAGCAGACTCATATATACCCATCTCTCTCATTCAATTCAGATCTTCCATAAAACCCTTCAATTCATTTCACCCACATTCAGGAAATACTCCTACCGCATCAACCCACAAAAATCAATCGACAGATTAACTATTTTGACTTCACACTTCTGCCATCTCAAATTAATCTTAAGCCTATAAAACTAGAAATCACATTGAAGCTAGTAAAGGGGGTAGAGTGAAACCTTAGAAGGATCGAGCTTGGGGAAATCTTTGAGAACAGAGAGGACTCTCTCTGTGACCTCGTGTTTGGTGATATGATCATCGTGGGAAGACATGAAGCGGAAGAAACCATTACAAAGCTGCAATTTTGGAGCAGCAAGAGGAAGGGTTTGCACTGGAACTTTGACATGGCGAAGTATGGCTGCTCTGAACGCCATTTCTGTGCGAAATTGTTCGTGGGTGAGTAAGAAGGAAGGATTAATGCGACTGCGTCGGCTTCAGTGTACCACAGCGGGTTATAATCAGAGGAAGGCAAGGGCATGGAGATTGGAGAGAAATTCAAGGGGGTCACGAGCTGCTCACATGCTTTTGGAAATACTTCTAATATTTTGAAAAAAAAAAATTCATTAATAAAATAATAAAATAAAATCACACTTTTTTTTTTAAAAAAAATCAATAATAGGTTATTTGGGAAAATTCCAGAAAAAGATTCTCTAAATAGGTGAAGGACATTTTAATACACCCAATTTAACACAGGACAATTTAGTACAAATGACCTAACTGTCCAATGGCTAATTGAAAAGGAAAAGCCTAAAATATTCCTTAAAGAAAATGGAAAAATACATGCTGATAAGCCGTTATATGATGTTAGCAACCCATTATATAAAGTTGGTAAAACATTATACGAAATTAGTAATACACAACAAGAAGTTGATAAAGTTAGGAAGTTGGTAAATGGAAACACATGTTGGTAAATCATTATCCGAAGCTAGTAAAACATTATATAAAATTAGTAAAGTTAGAAAGTTGATAAATAAAAAAAATACATATTGGTAAACCATTATACGATGATACTAACCAGTTATATGAAGTTGGTAGAACGATAGAAGAATTTGGTAAAGCTTCCTAATAAGTTGGTCAAGTGAAATATTTAACACATGTCTTTTCAGGGGGTATTTTAGGTTTTTCCTTTTAATTTGAGATTGAACAATTAGATCATTTGCACTAAATTGTCCTTTGTTAAATTTGATGTATCAAAGTCTTCTTTAACTATTTATGGAGTCTTTTTCTAGAATTTTTCCCTTATTTTTTGTTTTTTGTTTTTTTTAAACCAATTAGGCCAATGCCCTGGTTAACACGAGCTGGGTTTGAGGTACTGACTTGAATCACATCCTAGCCAAAATTTCGAGTTACAATGAAATTAGTGCGGTATCTTAGTAATCTAAAGAGTTTTCGGCTCATCAAGGATAAATATGTCATGTGCCCAATATCAATATGTGACTTCATTGATTACATGACATATTTATATTAATTATTCTGTTTTGTATAGTATTATTTTAAAACTTAATTATATTTTTTTTATTAAAGGGGCAAACATTAGCAACCCTAAATTATAAGCAGGATTCAACATGTATTCTCTCAATTAGAAGGCACTCGCATGCCATTAGGCGAGAAGGCCATTGGCTATTTTTTCATTTGTATTTTTAAAAAAAGACTATGTTTAGAATGTAATAATATATTCAGGCTTTCAGACATCGACACAATCAAGTCTTTCATAAGAGAATTAATCACAACCAGGTCCCAAACAATCATCAAATTACATTGAAGTCCCAAGGGACCTGAGTGATATTAAATGACTTGTCCATGAGTTGTCAATGCATAACTCAATAGTTGCCAATGAAAGAGATTTATTGACAACTCAAGGAGCTGTTATTGACAACTATTGAGTTGTACATTGACAACTCAAAAAGCTAGTATTGACAACTATTGAGTTGTCAGTGGAATTGACAACTATTGGGTTTTGCATTGAGAATTCAATGACAAGCCATTTAATATCACCCAGGTCCCTTGGGACTTCAATGTAATTTGATGATTGTTTGGGACCTGGTTGTGATTAAATCCCTTTTGAGGAACCTGGTTGTGATTTTCCCTAATTTTTCATTAGAGTTTTGTTATAGTATATGTTTGGTCTTAAATGTATATCATGTTTCAATTTACTCTTAAGTTTATAGTGTAGTTTTGGTTCATTTTATTTCTAATATTTATCAATTTTTTCAAACTAATTTACCTACCTTATAAACTAATATATTAGAGAGATCAAATCATATTTGTTATAAGTAATTTATATCACTTATTTGATCTACCCAAATTGGTTAACTAGTTTCAATATTAGGTGTTGGATGAGAACTTTATTATATATGTTATTCAAGTAAGAGTTAGATGAGCAAAGTTTCATCGAATATTTTACAAATTATAGGCTCACATTTATACCACAAGTGAGAGACTGGAATATATAAACATATATCTTTGCAAGAAATATAAACACACACATATAAGGGTAAAGGTGCAATTCTAACAATAAAGTTTTTCAAGAAGAGCACCTAACACTATTAAATTTACAAAGGTGCAAAAATATACATAAAGTTTATAAAGTGGTGCAACCTTTACATTTCCGTTAGATGATAGAAACTGTCGTTATGTGGGTCCCACCACTCTTTTGATTTTTCTAAATTCCATCATTACCCCTCCCCATCTTCCTTTTTTCCCCTTGATTTCCTCTCTCAATTGAACACTCCATCAATGGCAACAAGCTCACTGTTCTACCACTGAAATCTCTAGCCTAACCCCTACAAGTAATCAAGTCCAAATCGAACAATCCTCCTAATTAACATCAGCTTGAGAATACTGCATATCATACCCATACGAACCCCAACCAGCCAAATCTGGTTCCGGCATAACTCCCAAAAAACACCCTAACAGCCACACGTGACGAATTCCCTCAAACAAGCTCTGAAAACATCTCAAGCCATCAGATCGCGCCCCATGGCATCGCTACCGTGAGATTGGATGCTCCGGTGGTCGGAATCGTGAGGGAGTAGGTCTGCCTTCTCTCTCTTCATATAATCATTGGCCATGGCTCTCATTCCCTAACTCATAACCAAACCCAAAATGAATACATTCACAAACCCTTCTCTCTTCCATTTCTTTTCCTTGGATTTCGAAGATCTGCAAGGGAAGAATCACGCCCATATAAGAATTATGAGGGTTTTGTGAATTTAGGTTTGAGATTGATGCTTATTATGATTTCTAAGTTTTTTATGATTTTGGTTCAGTTTAAGTTTTAATTGATTTCAATCTTTTTAATAACAAGTGAAGTTAAGTGATTGATGCTTATTACTTGTAAAGAGACCAACTGAATTCCTTCCATTTGTTTGCTGGCTTTTTCATGCTTCTTTCTGTTTAGCATTATCGATTTCTTTCTATTTCTTGTATGAATCTAAGATGGGGATATTATTTTGAGAATTTCCCATGGAAGAATTTTTTTAGAGCCAACTATTTGTATTTTTTAGAGCAAAAATCATAACTTGCTTGGGATGCTTCTAAAGTTCTGGATCCTCCTCCTCTTCCAAAAATATTATCAAATTTCAAACTCAAATACACACATATATACACATACATTCATATAAATCTTTCTCTTCTTCTCTGAAATTTTGTATGCTAGATTATTTTGTGATTCTGATTTAGCTATTTTCTAGCTGTGGAGATGAATTCAGATTCTGCAACAACGGAGGATGATCAACAAAGAGACGAAAATCCAGAAAAAAGAAGATGGAGAGGGGTAATAATGGAATTTAGAAAAATCAAGAGAGTGGTGGGACCCACTTTTCATTGTTAATGTTTGTATATTTGGATACTTGGCAGCTTTGTGGGACCCACATAACGGTGGTTTAGATCATCTAGCGGAAATGTGAAGGTTGCACCACTTTGTAAACTTCATGTATATTTTTGCACTTTTGTAAACTTAATGGTATTAGGTGCTCTTCTTGAAAAACTTCATTGTTAGAATTGCACTTTTACCCTATATATAAACAGAAAATTCTTTTACTAGATGTCCATGACTTTCCACTTGAGTTCTTTTAGTTCTATTGAGGAGAGAGTTTGTTTCTGTTTAATGATAACTTTTTCTATTAATGTGTTTTGGCATCTAAGTTTCCATGTTCATGTTTCATGGAGCTCTTCAGTTTATTTGAATTCAATATTGTGGTTTTTTACTTACCCTTTAGAATGTTAAGATCGAAGGTGTTGTTCCCTACTTGTGGTGAACATTGTATCATGTATTGTCGTCGTCGTCATCTCTTCTTGTGTTTTATCTCGCAACTTTGTTTGTGCTTCTAAGCTTAAGGACTTCTTACAATTCATTTGAAGCTGCCATAGTGGTTAAACCCTATCACAATTATTGTAACTTATGCTTTAAAGATGCATGAGGTTGTTCCAACATTTTGCATCAAGGTTCTTGGCTCTTACAAGGTCTGTTTTGCTTAGTTTCTCATTGATTAACTAATTCTCCTCTTCCTTATGATTTGATTACTAGCACTCAGGTAAGGATTTCAATCCATGTATTGCCATTGTCATTCATTAAATTATCTTTGGTCTTTTCAGTCCTATGTGTAAGATTCTCTTCTAAATGCCTTTTAAAAACCACTTTATAAACATTGAAAGGCTAACCATGATAGAAAGAGTTCAAGTTACCAAAATCATATAAATAAACTATCATGGTTAGAAAGGGTTTTCCTTACTTTAAAATTTCAATCCAAGATAGTAAATAGACTTTCTAAAACATTGATCTATCATGGATGTTAAAACCTTAGTTGTCATGTTAAAAAGAAAAGATCTATCATGGCTAATGAAATCCCCTTATATAAAATGAGATAACTATGTTAGAAAAGGCTTCCATCAACATACTTAATAAAATCCTTGTAAATAACTTTGAGTAAAGGTGCAAATTTAGTATATTACAATATTGCAAATCGCACCAAACATAAACTACAATTTATTGTCACTTTATAGTAATCAACAATTTATTTCATAGCAGATTTAGTAACACTGTTAATTCTTGTTAACTTCCATCAAATATTGAAATGTGGGGCCCGCATAATTATAAATGACGCTAGCTTCACTCTTATAATAGAGTAAATGTGCAAATTTAGTATCCTACAATATTACAAATCACACCAAACATAAATAACAATTTTTTTGCCATATCACTGGCGACGCCATCATCTTCCATATCACTTACAATGCCATCATCGCCCGCTCTACCGACAGCCTCGACGCGAGGTCAAAGGCATCGGTGAAACCCAATGTGGGGAGGGAGGGAATGAGACCTACCGCTCACAAAAATAATTAAATTCGTGATGACTATATATTGTAAAAAAATGTTGTTTATGTTTGGTGTGATTTGCAATATTGTAGGATACTAAATTTGCACCTTTACCCTTATTATAAGAGTGAAGCTAGCGTCATTTATAATTTTGTGGGCCCCACATTTCGAATATTTCACGGAAATTAACAAGAATTAACGGTGTTACTAGATCTGCTACGAAATAAATTGTTGATTACTATAAAGTAACAAAAAATTGATAGTTTATGTTTGGTGCGATTTGTAATATTGTAAGATACTAAATTTGTACCTTTACCCAATAACTTTCATTATTTAAAAATATTAGCAAATGCTTAACCTAACATGGTTACTTAAAAATCCACTAAAACATTAACTTGTCTTTTCCACAAACACAAACTATACAACCATACACATTGCATAAAAACAATATCATTTATCACATGGTGATGGTTACTCACCATCTCATCACCACACTTACCCTTCATCATTCACCAAGTATTCTGTAATACTTCACAATGCATACATCACTCATTCATAAGCAACTGCAAATAATCCAGCAGAATGCTCTTCAGCTTCAGCACACTAGATAACAATGTATTTAACATTGATTCAAGAGTAACAACACATGATCCGTCGGAATGCACATTTCCTTTAGAATACTAGGTAGTAATATAGTTAACAATAATCAAAATGCCATTAAACATAAATCTAAAGAAAATACAAATAAGAGTGTTACATAATTATGAAAACATAAGCATATCGTAAAAGATGGTAAATATAGCATATCCTAAAAGATGGTAAATATACTATTTAACACAGTAAGTCGAGCTAGTTTACCGTCCTTTCCCTGCATCGCCTAACATAGAACCATCACTGAAAACATTAAACTACGGGAGTGAGATAATTGTTTCCGGACCACACTCCCCTACTCTACTCACATTGATTGCACTAAGAATTTATATGTTTTTAAATAGCTAATTTGTGAGGATGTATACACATTCTAGGCTACTACATGTTAAATTATGTATTAATTGTGATTAGGAGTCTTGGCATTTGATTAAATGTATTTTGTGTTTAATTTGGTCATATTAGATAATAATCCATGCATTTTAGGATATTAGACTTTGGATATTACTCATTCTGGTCCTAAATATAAGACTTATTCAATTACTTTGGTGAAATAAATTATGTTAGTTAGTATGTTGTATTTATGTTTTATATTTAAGACCAAGATCAACTCCTCAAATAGGTCCTATATTTAGGACCGGAGGGAGTATAATTATGATTGGTTTTACATTGAAGGATCAATTTAAGACAAGTTGGCAAAGGAATGAAAAACACCATGGAAATCAAGCAAACCCATGGTGAACTCACTAAGTTCTTCTCAGTTTTGAGGGGTGGTTCACCTGCAACAGAATGGTAGTTTCTTGAAATTTGGGCCTGACCTAACTTGTAATGATCTGACCCAGTCCTGTATATCCCTATATGTTATTGCTAACCTAATTTAAGAAGGGAGGTTGATTCACCATGTAACAATACAAATAATATGCAGCCCTTTTGTCTATAATACTATTTAAGTTAATTTTCAACATTTAGTATAATATTTTATGGGCGTACATTGATTCTTATCATTGATTTTCCTATCCTTTCCCTCATGTCAAGTCTCCAGTTGCCTCATTCCCCACTTCGTTTCACTTTTATCCAATCTTGGGTGTTTGACGTCAAAGAATGAAACAATAATTCATTCAATCCAATTAACAAATGTTTTATCCCTCACTACATCTTGTTTTTTTTCACATGCTTGCATTCTTCACTTGGTAGCCACAAACACGTGTGTTTGTGTATAAAGATAACGGGTGGGTTCTCTCTTGGGTAGCTTTAATATCTAGAGTAGTTTTTTTTAATAATTTTAGAGTGGTAATGAGTTGTATATTAATAGGTATTTGTGTTTATGACTTTGTAGATTCACTGAAAGATTGGGAGTAAGTTTTTATAATTATTTGTAATCTAAGGAGTAGCAGGTAACTTTGAAAAATGCTTTCATATGTTAGTAAATTGTGTATGATTAAAATTTCTATAATTATCACTTATTTTAAATATTTATTTCTAGATTTAATTTATAAGATATATTTATATTTTAATTCTTTATAATAGTTCAACATTTTCAAGCTTGCTTGTTAATTCAATATGTCCTGTGTAATTTGTTAAATGGTTTGATTCCTTTTCAAGCATGCTTGTTGCCATATATGTTATTACATAATATGGAACCAATAAGTGGGTTGCTTCTTTTCAAGCATTCTTATGTTTTCTTGATGGTAATTTGAATCAAGATGATATTTTAATTGATATTGATTACATGTATTTATAATGGCATGTGCATTTGTGATGGGATAAAGACTAGAGGAGAAATCTGTATGATGAACTCTTTTTCCACGTGGTATGCCATCACTTGGTGCACAGTGGATGACACTTGTCAGGGCCCCTTCTTTGATGTTTTCCTTTGGCCGAGAGTACATGGAAGTTGTGGGATATGACACCTCCTTATATTTGTTCTTTTAAGGAGGGGAGCCATTGTCCTAACTTGAGCTCTGTACCTTTGGCCAAGTAAATCTCAAGTACTAGTGAGCTTGGAATAATTTAGTTATATGGATTAGTTTTTGTTGGACTATATGTTAGCCTATGGCTCCAATTTGCAGAATAAGGATGGATGGTAATACAAGGGAGGTTGCATACTACATTTATTCATGAGCAAAGCATCTATTAAAAATCCATTTTTGTATGTTGAAATAAGAATATAATAAATATGTATGCGAAAAACATGAGTCATTTTGTGTATAGATATACAAAATATATATCGAAGAGTTTGTATAAAATTGTATATGATTTGTTGGTTTATGTTAGATGCTTTCAATAGTTACTGAGATGTCGATCTCATTCCTTATCTCAACATTTTTCATGAAAGAGATCAAGTAGGAAACAAGGGAGGATACCAAGGGGCGAGCTTTAAAGACTCTATTGTGCTTATTGCGCACATTTGTGCCACTTTATATTAAATTGTCATGATACTAGGATTATTTTTACATTACGAAATATTTTAGTTCATAAATGATTTAATAAACTATTGTGGTTGTTTTAAAATAATCAGAGTAGATGCTCTTTTATTATGTTTGTCTTTCTCTACCTTGATTAGCTTTCTAAAATGTCTTTTGGAACTATATTACCATGATAGGTCCTTTTCTACCATGGTAATGTATTAAAAGTTTTGAAGAATATAGTCACTTTCTAAAGAACCATGGTAGACCTTCCACATATTTTATTCTTTCTGACCATGGTTAACTATTGAGAATTTAAGCTTAATTCTTTTCTAATATGTTATTTTTTTTTAAAACTGATTCCATTATTTTTCTACCATGGTATAGTACGTTTATTTGATCAATCACTCTAATTGGCCTTTGAACATTTTACCATGGTGAATTTTATTGTTTGGGTTTTAACCTTTTTATTACCATGATAAAGTATACAAAAATTTCAAGGTGGTTTCCGAAGGGCTTTACACACCACCACTCTCATACCATTTCTAGCTCTCTCCATCTTTGTCTCCATTTCCTAGGCCATTTTTCCACTTTCCTTCCATTTTCATCTGAATTTCGTCTTGGTTCTTCATTGAGCTTGAGTTGTAGTTGCATTGTAGCATTTCCTCTTCCTTCAAGATGAACTAAATTGGCCTAGAGCTCTCTTGGGTAAGGGGATGACGTGAAGCAAGTCAATGATCTAATTTTGGGGGTTTTAACTAGCTCCATTTATGTAATTATGGATTTCCACACTTGCATTTGGATTTTTGATCACTCTTTGTTTAGATTATGTGTGTATTTGAGATCTTAAATTATGTAAATTTTGAATTATATATGTGTGTGTATTGGGTTTTGTTTTATTCCTATTATCTTTCCAAATGACAATGTTATAGTTAGGTCTTTGTGATTTCATTATCTAGCATAAATGTGTGATGATTAAATCCATTGTACTTATTTTAATGATGTTGTTTTGGGGATGATTTTAATATTTTGACTTGATAATGTTGAGTTACCATTTCTCTAAGCGCTTAGGCAATTCCATTAATTAAACTAAACTAAAGGGACTAGACCACTAATCCAATCTACATACAAGAGTATAATTAGGACAAGTTTTACAAGTTGGATGACTTAATCATAGTTCAATATTAATTATTTATTGGGTCTAATGATATTGAGTGATTTGGATGGGACACAAGTTATTCTATCCGTGGATCTAATGTAAATGGCAAAATGCACAAGAGGGGGGTGAATTGTGCTTTTCAAAATCAAAACTAGAAACACAAAGATAATCCTTTATACTGGTTCGGCCAAACACTGCCTACGTCCAGTTCTCCAACTCCTCGTTGGGTTCCACTAACCACAGGTTTTACAAAACAGGTTCACCTGCCAACCTTTACAAGATAGAGTTTTAAACTTCCTCTAAACTCTCCCCCTTACTAGTTGTAAGACTACAACCCTGTTCTAAAGTCCCAGACTTGAGAACAACCTCAAACAGTAGAGGATTTCAATAAATGAGTTCACTTAAATGAACAGATTTTGATAATCACTGAAGCATAGAATAATCTCACTAAGAGTAATAAAGTTTTGAGCAGTGAGTAGATGAGAAATAATGAACGATTGTTCGTCAGTTTGTTCTCTTGTTCTCTTACTTCATAAATGCTCAAGACTTGGCTTTTATATCTCTTCATGGTTCCCTCTTTCCTTCAGCTTCATGAATCCGTTTGAATATGTTCGTTGGAAGCTCCTAGCCGTTGGCATTTAATGCTGGTCTTCATTTTAGTCATCTTTCATCTCTTTCTTCATTTAATTCTTCGCAGAAGATGAGCTATGAGAGATAGGGTCAGAGACTACCAACTATCTTCAACATTGTACTTGCGTAGCAGCTTTTTCACTAGCGCTAACATCTCATGCTATCTCTAGCTTCATAGTGTGAGTCCTGCACTTAGCCATTAGCTAAACAAGTATACATGTGAAAACACAGCAGGTGTTATCGCTAGTAGGATTCATAATCTCAGCGTATACAGACAATATATTAGATATCAGAATGTCAAGTTATTTAAGAGGAATTCTATTATCGATAGCTAAACCCATTATCGCTAGTAGCTATGTTGATAGGTAACTTATCTAAATACCTAAGTGTTCTGCTATCGCTATCTATTCGTGCTATCACTAGTGGCTGTATCTTTGTCTTATGAGTCCTTAGCGATAGAGATATGTTTTAGAGATAGTGGTCTTTTGTTCTTTGCTTTAGACTAGCCCAAAACATTCCATTAGCGATAGGAATATTTGTCAAATTATTTCCAAGTCTTCATTCGCTATTACTTATCTCTTCACTTATTAGCGATAGGCTCCTAATCCAGCGATAGTATATTTGTTATCTATAGAACCTGTTCAATGTTTAGATAACTTATACTTTTATTTAGTCATTTACCTTGATTCTTATCTGACTAAGTTATATTCTTATCTGTTCATTTTACTTACGCTATCTATAGAGTCCAGTCTTCATCAAAACTTAAGATTTCTAACATCTAATTCCAAGTTGATATTAGATTGTAATTAGCCTAATTGGTTTATTGATGTATAGTGGTGTCATAATTTACCTATTCCTTCAATTAAGGTTAATCATATCTACTTTCATGAACTTAATTAAGCTTGCCATGTGTCATCCCTAGCTAAGAGAGCACCCACATCATATGCATTTCCATCAACTATCATTTTTATCCTAAAAATAACAAAAACAAGATTGTTATATTCATTATATGAAAACACCAAAAATATCCTATTTTCAACCCCTAATTTTATTGCTTTAATTTAATTTAGTTTCATTAGTTAGCATTAGACTCTTTGAGAGAAGACCCAAAATTGCACATCTATAGTGCAATCATTGGTTTAATAAGTAGTTTGCATTTGAACCCCAAGGTAACTATGAAAAAGTTCGAATCAATAACGCAGTTGTCATGGAGTCATTTTTTACTCCCGAAGCCAACTAAGTGTCAATTGAACATTGACAAGGGGTTAGGAATTCTATAGGTTAAATTAGGTCATATTTTGCATTTTTAACTTCTAGGACTAGTTTAGGTTGTGTAACACCTCAAAACTAACAGTCTCATACTTGACCAAAATGCCCTATAATGTACTCCCTTCAGTCCTATATATATGACCTAATTACCTAACTTGATTGGATTAAGGTTATTAGTTAAGATAGTTAAAATCACATGATATTATCAAAGCACCCTATCCATCTATCTTTACTCTCACCCTCTCTCTCTTGTTTTGTTTGTTATTGAAGAGCATCAATAAGGATAATTTTGAAAAAAGTTGAGAAAAATTAGAAAGAGGTCTTATATTTATAGGACTAAACTCAACTCCCCAAATAGGTCCTATATTTAGGACCGGAGGGAGTAGCAAATAGGGATATCTAGTATCCAAACCAACAAAATTCATATTTAGTGCAAATAAGTCTCATATCTAGTGACAATTTTAAAACTTAGTGGTAGTTTAAATAACAAAGTAAAACATTAAAGTCTTATGACAATGGCAAATAAATATAATATAACATGTGCTCAAGTAGCACAGAAGAGCCTTCAATGCTCACTCTTCAAGTGTCTTCCCTTGCTTCCTACTAGAACGTTCACCTGGAAAATATTAATAATCGAATGACATCGACATCTTCGTAACTACTGAAAAATCCTATAAAACACAAGCAAATAACGTATAATTCTAATTCTTACATTTATTCACATGTATTAGTTATTCGTGCAACTCATGGTTTTCAAATACATGTTAAATTACTTTCAAACATAGAGAAAACATGCATATAAATTCTCATAAATAAATATAATGTGCAATATCCATCTCTTTATATCACATCCCACCCTTATTTTACTAACTAGAGCCATAGGTTAATACATATTGTCCAATAGAGAACTAATTATTTGAGATTTAATAGGCCAAAGGTGAAGAGCTCAAGTCTAGACTATGGTTCCCCTCACTAAAGAACCACACCAAGGATAGAAAATAGTAAGTAAAGGACAAGAAATAAATCCCCACATATGGATCTACAAACACACCCTCACACGAATAGTAAGAGCAGAGTGGTGAGGGTTGTGCAAATGCATAATTGATGGAAATAAATAAAAAGAACGAAATGAATGAAACAATACAAATCCCCTGGCAACAATCATATTGAAGTGTGAAGACAAAAATATTTGGGGCCTTATGAAATAGAAAAGATTTGGGTTTATTCTTGTAAAATAATTACCCCTATATAAGAACAAATAGGTGTTAGTGCTGGCTGTCACCCAAGAGGGGGGGTGAATTGGGTGATAGGGTAAATTCAAAACTTCTCTTTTCTAAAACACAGTGAAGGTAATCTTTAGAATCTATTTCAGATTATCTCAGAGTATTTCAAACCTGTTAAATAAACTAAGAGATATATAATGTAGATATGCTGGAAACTAAGAAAGTTCAGGGAAGAGATAATGCAAACAGAATTTATTCTGGTTCGGTCTACCCTGACCTACATCCAGTCCTCAGGCTCCACCTGAGATTTCCACTACCCTCTTGTTTAAACCGGGCACAAGAGAAGCCTTTACAACCCACAAGTTTACCCGGGCACTTGTGAAGCCTTTACCACAGGTTTTACAACACGGGATCACCTGCCAACCTTAGCAGAGGTTTAGACTCTCTCTAAACGCTCCCCCTTACAACCTGTAAGGACTCAATATGTTTCCCCACTCAAGATCTCCCAATCTTGAGTATCACTCACTAAGTATAGAGAATGATTACAAGGAAATCTAACTTCTCTCAAAGAAGGGATTTTGATAATCACTTAAGTACAGATTCGTATATGATGAAGAAATACAAATTCTAGAGCTTAAAGATTTTAACTATGGTTGCTCTAGCTCTTCTATTCTATAGAACTATACTCATCGTTATTTCTCCATTTTCTGAGCTAATTGATATATAACTAATACTCTGTGCAGAGCCTCTGTCTTTCATCTCGTATCATCTTGTCATTTGTATGTATATGCGTCGTGTGTTCTTTTTTTTTTGCTCCAGATGTCTTCAAGTCTTTATATAGGGTATTATACTTTTCTGTCCGTTGGAGACTTGGAGAACTAACCGTTGATAATCAGCTTTCTTCTATTGCTTCACTTTATCTTACAGAGGATGAGCTAAGAGAGATTGAGACTGTGAGTAACGATAATCTGCTGCTACCTACCACTGTACTTGCATGTTAGCTTTTTCATTAGCGCTAGCTCCCTTGGCTATCGCTAGCTTGACAGTGTAAAACCTGCACTTAGAGCTGTTAGCTAAACAAGTATTTATGCAGTGGATGTTATCGATAGTGCATTTCATTAGCTCAAAGAGATGGAGACAATATATCAGCTAAGGAATTTCAAAGTATTCTCTATAGATAGCAAATCATGCTATCGCTAGCATCTATTGCTAGTTAAGTTCATTAGCTCAAAAAAATAGACAATATATCAGCTAAGGAATTTCAAAGTATTCTCTATAGATAGTAAATCATGCTATAGATAGCATCTATTGCTAGTTAAGTTCATTAGCTCAAAAAATAGACAATATATCAGCTAAGGAATTTCAAAGTATTCTCTATAGATAGCAAATCATGCTATCGCTAGCATATTCTTTTAGTTCAATGTTCAGCGTACTAGCTGTCATCTCAATGAGCATTTTTCTATCGATAGCTAATCCCACTATCGCTAGTTACTTGATTGCTTATTAGCTTAAGGATACTGATTTATATGAGTATTCTTAGTTATTTCAGGTATCCTGTTATCGATAACTAAACCTGTTATCCCTAGCTAACTATGTTAACTGATCTAACATTCTTCCCTGAGTATTTATTCATGTTATCTGAGGGGCCTTAGCGATAGAGACAGAGTCTAGTGATAGGATCTATTCTTATTTGCTTAGGCTAGCTCTACACATTCCATTAGCTATGGTGAAGACCTTTAGCGATAGAGATATTGCTCTTTCAATGGATTACTGCTAAGTCCTCATTAGTCGTTGTTATCCTAAGCTTTCCAGTGATTAGCGATAGGTTCTAGCCTAGCGATAGAGAATATGTTCTTTGCCTAGCTAGCTCAATTTCTTCCTATTAGCGATGATAAGCATATTAGCGATAGAACTTCTACTTAGTCATCATGATTCTTTATCTCAATTTATTCCAGACTAAGTTACATGCTGTTATGTATGCAATCTGAGCCTATGGACATGTTATGTAATCATGTATGCATTGCTTTCAATCACAGTAAACATATAGCAAACATAGTCTAATAGATAGTAGGAGATAAACACTTTATACACACTTTTTGCTTCCTACATTTAACTCTAAATTTGACATCATCAAAACTAAGCATATCCAACAATAGGCACTAGCTAGTTTTGAATAGATCACGAAACAGTGAATATATAACACGATCTCTCTCTCTTACACACACACACACATGTGAGTGTGTATTTATATTTATACAACCCACCTTTCAACACAAGGGAATACTTACCCGCTCTCAGATATAATCATTCATTGCACTTCAATGTGTATCAAAATCATTTCATTTAAGTGAACAAGTCTTATAATCACATTTCAAGTGAGGTTTACTCTTAAGATAGTGGGATCTTAAGAGTAGGTTGTAATCTTACAAGTTATAAGGGGGAATGATCTGTAAGAGAGAGGTCTTATTGAGACATCACTTGTAAAGGCAATCAAGAGCCTGTTTTAATCTTGAAGTTTAGTGGAACCCAACTGAGGTTGGAGAACTGGACGTAGGCCAAGAGTTGGGCTTAACCAGTAAAAGTCTTGTGTTCTAGTAATTAAAATTTTAAAGCACAATTCACCTCTTGTGCATTCCTGCCACTTTCATTTGGTATTAGAGCAGGTCTTCTCAGAGTTCACTGATCCAACAATCAAGGAATGCAAAGATCCATCATGGCAAGATATGACAACATACTCCCTGAAGGTAGCTCAATCAACAGACCTCTCAGCTTCAATGGAGAGCACTATACCTTTTGGAAGATGAAAATAAAAACGTATATCAAAGCAAATGGATACATGCTTTGGAAGATCATTGAAGATTGAGATATTGTTCCTGTGATGGCAGGGAATGGAACACAGGTTCCTAAACATCCCTCAGAATTCACAGATGATGATAAAGACAACATGAAGCTAAATAGCAAAGCAATCCTAGTCATTCAAAGTGCTCTGAGTCAAATAGAGTATTTCAGAGTATGCCATCTCAAAATAGCAAAAGAAATGTGGGATACGTTGGAGATTGCTCATGAAGGAACAACATGAGTCAAAACTAGAAGAGCTGAGGAACTAATGTCAGAGTTTCATCTCTTCAAGATGGAAGATGGAGAGCCTATCAGGGAGTTGGAGATTAGATTCACTCATATGATAAAAAACCTCCTTGCTCTTGGTAGGAGGATTACAGAAGCTGAGCAAGTGTCCAAGATACTAAAAATCGTCATACCAGAATGGCAAATGATGGCCACTGCTCTTCAGGAAATGAGGGGAGAATCAATGAGCTCAATCATCTCCTTATTCGGAAGTTTGGCTGGATATGAGTCCACAATTAAGACTCAAAGAGAGCTTTATGGAGACAAGAAGAAAAAGAGTTTGGCTCTCTCAGCTCTAGTAAAGGATGATGAGGATGAAGAAGAACTTGATGATGATGAGATTGTCTTCATGATCAGAAAATTTAGAAGATTCTTCAGAAATGGGAGAACATACCAAAGAGTTGGCTCCAGCAACACTAAGAGGGACTTTAAGAAGAATGCTCCTATATGCTATGAATGTAAGAAGCCTGGGCACTTCAGATTAGAATGTCCAAGTCTTCAGAGATTCAAAGAGAAGGAGAAAAAAAGGAGAAGTTCTAGAGCAAAAGCATATGTCTCTTCTATATGGGGAGATAGCTCAGATGAGGAAAGGAGTGATGCTGAGGAAACAACCAACCTCTGCCTGGTGGCTCAAGAAGAATCTGACAGCGAGGTATACCCTTTTGAACCATCTTTTCATGAACTCCAAGAGGCATATAATGATCTACATATAGAATTTGTGAAACTAGCAAAAGAAGTAGCTGTATTGAGAAAGGAAAACAAAGAACTTGAAAAGAAAGCTGAGGAACCTGATTGCATGAAATGCAAATAGGTGTCAATAGAGGAACCTCCTCAGAAAATTAAGAATGCTGAGTGCAAAAAATGTGAAAATCTTTTGAAAGAAACGGAAAAGATTTCTTATGTTTTGAAAAGTTCACTAAAAGCACTGAAGCACTAGATATTATTCTAATGAGTGAAAGAGCTTTTAGAGATAAAACTGGCTTAGGTTATGATTCAACACCAAAGTTTTTGCAAGAAAGAAATTCAGTATCTAAAGAGAAACCTCACTTAAAATTCTCCAGAAAGGCTTCAAACTATTCATTACCATTTAGTTTATGCAATTTTTGTAACAGAAAAGGACACACTAAATCCACATGTTATCCCAAGAAACATGGTGTGTTTGGACTATACAAATGGGTCCCCAAAGGGACACAACAGCCTAAAGTCCTTCTGGACCGAAGGCATCAAACTAATCCCAAAGGACCCAAGAAAATTTGGGTACCTAAATCTGTTTAGTTTGTGCAAGTTTGTCTCAAAGCATCCAACAACAACAATAAGTGGTACATAGACAGTGGATGGCCAACACACATGATTGGAGATAAGGAGAAATTTGATAATCTTATCATGAATGATGGGGCCAAAGTCAGTTTTGGTGGAAACCAGTTAGGAAGAATTGCTGGAGTAGGAGTGATTATGACAATCAAGAATATTTACCTAGTTGATGGTCTCTACCACAATCTTCTAAGTGTCAGTCAGAGTGCTGATAGAGATAACTAGGTAATATTTGATTCAAATGAGTGTCTTATAGTAGATAAGAAAGAGCTAGCCATAAATAAATCAAATCTTAAATGTTGGTTGAAAGCTAACAGGAATGGGAATCTGTATATAGTAGACCTAAATCAACAATTTTTTGAAAAGTGTTTTATAAGTAATTCTGATAGTTGTTGGCTATGACACAGAAGATTAGCTCATGTGAATTTGTCTCAAATAGATAAACTAGTTAAAAAGGATATTGTTATTGGCATACCTGAATTAAAAGTAAAAACAAATTTAATTTATGAAGCATCTCAAAAGGGGAAATAGACAAAATCATCTTTCAAACCAAAGAAAGAAGTCTCTACAACCAGACCTCTAGAACTGGTTCATATGGACCTAGTTGGTCTAGCAAGAGTGAAAAGTCTAGGAGGAAGCCTATACACTCTTGTGATTGTAGATGACTATTAAAGGTTTACTTGGACTATGTTTATTTCTTCTAAACATGATACTTTTGATGCTTTTCACATGTTTGCTAAGAAAGTGTAGAATGAAAAAGGACAGAGGATCAGTTCAATTAGGACAGACCATGGAGGAGAATTTGAGAACCAAAACTTCCTGGAGCGGTGTGAAGAGAATGGAATTCATCACAACTTCTTAGCTCCCAGAACTCCTCAACAAAACGAAGTGGTTGAAAGAAAGAATAGAATATGAGATGGCCAGAACAATGCTTAATGAGAAAGGAGTATCTCAAGTGTTCTGGGCAGATGCAATGAGTATAGCTTGTTACATCTCCAACAGAGCTTACATCAGGAAAGGAATGGAGAAAACTCCATATGAGCTTTACAAAGGAAAAAAGCCAAATGTAAATTTAGGTAAATTCAATCCTAAAGCTGATCCTGGCATTTTTATTGGCTATTCAAATAGAAGTAAGGCCTATAGAGTTTTTAACAAAAGAACCTCTGCTGTTGAAGAGTCAGTCCATCTAGTATTTGATGAAACTAACTCTGAACAAAAGTCGTTGGAAGAAGATAAATCTAATTTTTCACATAAAGCTAAGCCTTCTACACAACCAATATTATCACCAGCTGAATCTCTTAAAGAAGGTTAAGAGGATGATTCTCATGATGAGCTTGCTGAGCCCTCAGCCTGCAGACATCACAGGGATCATCCACCTGAAAATCATTTGTGATGTTGGTTGTAGTGTTAAGACTAGAGGCCAGATTCAAAATGAAATGCATTTCTCTACCTTTATTTCTGAAATTGAACCTTCCTACATTGAGGAAGCACTAACAGATTGTGACTGGATAGTTGCTATGCAAGAAGAGCTCAATCAATTCGAGAGAAATCAAGTTTGGGATTTGGTTCCTAGATCTTTAAACTACCCTATTATTGGAACCAAATGGGTTTTGAAAAAAAACTTGATGAATCTCGAATAGTGGTCAGAAACAAGGCAAGGCTTGTGGCTAAAGGATATAACCAAGAAGAAGGCATAGATTATGAAGAGACTTTTGCTCCAGTTACAAGACTGAATGCAATAAGACTATTCTTAGCCTTTGCAACCCTCAAAAACTTTAAACTTTATCAAATGGATGTAAATAGTGCCTTTCTTAATGGATATATTATGGAAGAAGTGTATGTTGAACAACCTTCTGGTTTTGAAGATCCTTCTAAACGTGATCATGTTTTCAAATTGAAAAAGGCTTTGTATGGACTCAAACAAGCACCAAGAGCTTGGTATGAAAGACTTAGCAATTTTCTCTTGGGAAAAGGTTTTACTAGGAGAAAGGTGGATACCACCTTATTTATTTTAAATAAAGATAAAAGCAGGCTTGTCGTACAAATTTATGTAGATGGTATCATTTTTGGTGCTACTGATGAATCTCTTTGTGAAGAATATTCTGAGATTTTGTAGGGAAAATTTGAGATGTTGATTGCACCATACTTTTATACACTTTTTATTGATAAAATCATTGGATTATCGCATGTTCTTAGGGAAATTGCACCTAATTAGGTTAATTTCTGACTTTTGCACACTTTGTTGGAATTTATTCTAGTCAAGGGCAATTTGGGCATAATTAGTATGATTTATTGTTTAACCCATTTTCAAGAACATTTTGATGCTACCTTAGGCCTATTTCATTTACAAATCATGGGAGAATTGAAAAAATAGGTTGAAAATGTCAAAAACAAGCTCAAAAAGTGAATCTGTCAAATTTGGAGAAAATTACGAAAATGCCACCACCTTTTCTGTCCTTCGCCGTAGCCCTCGCAGTGGGGAGCTAAGGCGAGGACCAGAAACTTTCTGCCCTTCGCTGTGGCCTCCCACGGTGAGGGCTACGGCGAAGCCCCGAAACAGCAATTATGTAGACATGTTTTAGGGTTTATGGGGGAGTATAAATAGCACCTAACACCCCAACCTTCATTTTCAAGCCTCCTCAGCTCGAAATACACCTCATCTGCTAGGGTTTTCTCCCATTCCTTCATTCCTCACTCAAATCTTCACCTTCCCACTCAATCTTACCTCCATTCTTGCTGGTTTTCTTGTTCTTCCTTATTTCACCTTCCATTTCCACCATACTTCTTCTTCTACCTTCTTCATCCATGGGGGCTGTGGTCATGGGCTATCTTTGGCTCGATTTTGAAGACATGAGAGGCTAGGTCCAAGGTGCTTTGGTGGTGTGAAGGTGGCTCTTGCTTCAATGGGCAAAATAGGGGAGTTATATGCTTTCTCATGCTCTTTTCCTTATGTATTGAGTTTTGTGGTTGCATTTCTCTTGTATGTTTGGATTGGAGACATAATTTTCCTCTTTCATTGTCTATGAATTGGAATATTTGTGTTGGATATTGAGTTATGTTAATTGAATGATGTTTATGTTCAAATTTCCTATTGGGTTTGTGATGCTATATGATTTTTAGTGGTTGCTAGATTGTGTAGCTTAATTTATCCAATTGAATGTTGTGGTTGCACATTCTTGAGAGGAATCGATTTTCAAAATTCAATTTTCAACACACACCAGGTGGAGCTTAACACTAACCCTAAGTAATGGCTAAGAAAGTGGTTGCTTGATTAGTCATTAATTAGGGCTAGTGGACCCCTAGTGGTTGCTTGGGGATTTTTCAATTATACTTGGTACATCTTTTAACTCCCAATATCAATTTTAATGAAGCGTGAGAGCCACCGAAACACTACCAAAGCCCATTTTATAAAATCACCCTTAATCTAAACTCTTTGCACTCATTAATCTAAAATACCAAAAACAAGTAATTGCATTTGTCAATAGTTTTAGTAAATGAATTTTCAAACCAAAACCCCCCATACCTTTTATTGTTTTAATTGCATTTAACTAGTTTAGGTAGGTTAAAAGACTCCTCAAGTGAGATGATCCGGGATTGCAACCTATATTGCAATCCTTAAATTAAATCTTGATTTTAACCCCCAAGGCGCATCAATGGCGCCGTTGCCGGGGAGTCATTTTTGACTCCCTATGTTAGCTAAGTGTCAATTGAAACTATTGACTAGGGGTAGGAGTCATTAGAATTAGGTTTAGGCCATTTGCATTCTTAGGTTAATTTAAATTTGCTTGTTTTATTTTGCATCCGAATTTCCTTGAAAATACCAAAAATTTTGCTGACTCTTTGTTCTTCATTGACTTGTGATTACTTGACTTGCCATACTTCCATACTTAAGTACATACCACACACTTCCTACACATACTTTACATTACACTTCATACATATCATACACATTTCATATATACTTCCCACCATACTCACTTGCATCACCATGGATTTGAACCTTTTGCCTAATGCGCCTTGGGGGTTAAAATCAAAATTAATCCAAGGATTGCAATATAGGTTGCAACCCCGGGTCGTTTCACTTGAGGAGTCTTTTAACCTACCTAAACTAGCTAAATGCAATTAAAACAATAAAAGGTATGGGGGGTTTTGGTTTGAAAATTCATTTACGAAAACTATAGACAAATGCAATTACTTGTTTTTGGTATTTTAGGTTAATGAGTGAAAAGAGTTTGGATTAAGGGAAATTGATAAAATGGGCTTTGGTAGTGCTACGGTGGCTCTCACGCTTCATTAAATTGATATTAGGAGTTAAAGATTCACCAAGTCTAATTGAAAAATCCCCAAGCAACCACTAGGGGTCCACTAGCCCTAATTAATAACTAATCAAGCAACCACTTTCATAGCTATCACTTAAGTTAGTGTTAAGCTCCACTTGGTGTGTGTTGGAACATGAGTTTTGAAAACCAATTTCTCTCAAGAATGTGCAACCACAACATTCAATTGGAAGAATTAAGCTACACAATCTAGCAACCACTAAAAATCATATAGCATTCATAAATCCAATAGGAAATTTAAACATACATACCATTCAATTAACATAACTCAATATCCAACACAAATGTTCCAATTCCTAAACAACTAAGAAAGGAAATCATGTTTCAAATCCAAATATACAAAGAGAAATGCAACCACAAGACTCAATACATAAGGAAAAGAGTATGAGAAAACAAATAACTCCCCTATTTTGCCCATTGAAGCTTGAGCCACCTTCACACCACCAAAGAGCCCATGTTCTAGCCTCTCATGTCTTCAAATTCGAGCCAAAGATAGCCCATGACCACAGCCTCCATGGATGAAGAAGGTAGAAGAAGAAGTATGGTGGAAATGGAAGGTGGAAAGATGGAGAACAAGAAAATCAGCAAGAATGGAGGTGAGATTGAGTGGGAAGATGAAGATTTGAGTGAGGAATGAAGGGAATGAGTGAAACCCTAGCAGAGGAGGTGTATTTCGTGCATAGGAGGCTTAGCTCATGAAGGTGGGGGTGTTTGGATCTATTTATACTGCTCCAAAACCCTAAAAATCGCGTCAGAATTTTTGCTGATATCGGGGGCTCGCCGCGGCGAGGCCACGGCAAGCGACAGAGCTTTCTGGAATTTTGCCTCTGAGCTCGCCGTCAGCTCGCCGCGGCAAGGGACAGAGCTTTCTGCCTCTTCCTTCACTTTCTTCTTCTGCTCCGTCCAGAATTCTTCGCTGCAACTTGGCTTCTTAATTTGGGTATGCTTCTTCTATGAGCTACATATAAATTGGACCTAAGGTAGCATCAAAATGTTCTTGAAAATGGGTTAAACAATAAATTGTGCTAATTATTCCCAAATTTTCCTTGACTAGAACAAATTCCAACAAAGTGTGCAAAAGTCAGAAATTACCCTAATTAGGTGCAATTACCCCTAAGAACATGCAATAATCTAATGATTTTATCAATGAAAAGTGTATAAAAATATGGTGCAATCAACCATTCATCCATTTTTCCTTGAATTTGTGCAAGTGGAATTTTGTCTAAACCTTAGTCTACACTTGTTGTCTGCGCCTTGTGTATGACTCGAGGGAACACTAGAGACCAAGAGCTTTACCCTGAATACCCAAAAATTGAGAGAAACCTTACTAGATTAAGAAAGACACAAAAAGAGGGAATCTCAGTTACATCTTTGATAGTTGAACACCCATCTTCTTGTGAGTCGAGCATTGATAGTGATCCAGAAACCAATAGTGATACTAGAGAAATGGAAGGAGAACACCATATTCATGAGCCATAAGTAGATCCGAATCTAGGTGGTAATGGGGGAGGACAAGTGTTTAATGATGGTCAGCAACCTAGAAGAAGAACCATTAGGGATGCCACCACAACCAACATTGACCATAACCCATTCATGAATCCATTTCCCACTATTAATGCTGACTATGAAATTAAAGATTTATTGATACAATCCTTACCTAAATTCTATGGTTTGCAGGAAGATGAGCCACATGACCACTTGGATGAAATTTTCATACATTGTAACACCATGAAACCAGTGAGAGTACAAGTGGACGATGTTATGTGGAGAGTGTTCCACCTCACTCTGGAAGGCAAGGCTAAGCAATGGTATATGAGCTTGCCCACTCTCAATCCAGAAGACCTAGCCTCTTGGGGCAACTTGAAACAAGCCTTTCTGGAGAAGTTTTACCCGGTCACAAGAACATCTACAAGGAGAAAAGAGATCAACTCCATTATACAAGAGCCAGATGAGTCTCTCTTTGATTATTGGACAAGGTTCCAAGACCTTTTGAAGAGGTGTCCACACCATCAGATCCCGGATGAGCAGTTAGCCTACACTTTTTATGATGGTTTGACAGAAAGAGATCAAGACAAGTTGGATGCGACCGCCGGTGGATCCTTCATTGACTATACACCGGAAGAAGCATGGCCTTTAGTTCGAAAGCTTGCATGGGCCAAGGAGAAACATGGTTCAAGAAGGTCAATCCGTAATCTTCAAAGGGTTGAATCTACCTCTCTCCACACTCCTCAATTGGAGAGGTTTGAGGCCGAATTCAAAGCGATTCATTCTAGATTGGACAAGATCTCCAGTCCACCTTCGCCACAAAGTCCAATGGGAAATGAGTTGGTGGATCCCTCTTGTGATTATTGTGCATCTTCTATGCACCTCTCAAGCAATTGCCCCTCTAAGCCAGAAGAATGTAATGCAATGTTCCAACCAAGGCAAGGGAACAATCCAAGATGGGACCCCTATTCTAATACTTACAATGAGGGATGGAGACAAAATCCTAAGTTTAGTTGGCGCCAAGATGGCAACCCTCCAAGGCCATACCAAGGAGAGTCTTCCCAAGCACTAGCTCCTGTGAGGAGAGAGAGACCCACTAATGATTTTGAAGAGTTGAACAAGTCCATTATTATGGGATTTCGCCATGTGGAAGGTCTCATTTTCCGCCATGTGGAAGGTCCCATTGACTCTAGGGCGAATGAAACAAAGCAATGTATGGAGTCAAGATTTGAGAAGGTGGACAACCGTATGAGCCAATGGGAGACTAAGAATGCCAATTTGGAGGACTATGTTATGAAGCTCTCAAACTCTTTCAATGAGCTTCAAGCCAAGACAAGTAGCCCAACTCCATCCAACACGGTCATCAACCCTAAATCCTTGAATGCCATTAATTTGAGAAGTGGGAAATCACTAAAACCCATCCCACTCAAGAAGAGGGTTCACTTTTCAAGTAGTGATGAGGAAGACGATGAATCGGTGGATGAGGAAATAGAAGTGGAAAGCCCTACATGGAGCCCACCATTAAGCCTAATGAAGTTTGTGCAATTCGAAAGTGCTAAGGAGAGAAAACTTCAAGAAAGGAGGGCATTGACACAAAAAGAGAAAGTGGTGGAGGATCCTAAGGCACAACCTCAAGAGAAGAAAAAGCGCACCAAGCAATTGAGCATCAATGAGAAAGGCGAGTGTAGCACACAAGATACCTTGGCCAAACCTCCAGCCAAGGAGGCAACTATCTCTCAACTCCCTTTTCCTCAAGCTTATTTTAAAAGCAAAAAGAAACATGATGAGGTTGTTGAAAATGAGATGCTTGAACTGTTTAGCAAATTGCATGTGAATGTGCCTTTCTTTCAACTTGTGAAATCTATGCCTAGTTATTGTAAATTCTTGAAAGAGTTGTGCACCAATAAAAGGAAGTTTAGACCAAATGAGAGGATTCAATTGAATCCTAGTGTGTCAGCTTTGTTCAAGCCTCAGTTTCCGGTCAAGTGCAAAGACCCTGGATCATTTATGATCCCTTGCACGATAGGGAACTTGACGGTGACTAATGCATTGTTGGATTTAGGAGCGGCCATCAATGTGATGCCTAGTGCGATTTTCACTTCTTTAGGCATTACTGGTTTGAAAAAGACAAGTGTGATTTTAGATTTGGCCGATCGCACACTCCGATATCCACAAGGCATTATTGAGGATATACTTGTTAAGGTTAAATACTTAGTTTTTCCTGCTGATTTCTAAGTTCTTGATACTGCTAGTGAGCCATGTGAATCGACTATCATCCTTGGTAGGCCTTTCATGTAGACCGCTGGATCAGTAATTGACATGAAAAATGGTTTGATCACAATGGAGGTGGGAGAACATAAGATTAGGTTTAACATGTATGAAGCAATGCGGCATCCTTATGAGGACTATTCTCTTATAGATGTGAGTGTAATTGACATTGCTGTGGAAGATGCCATTGAGGAGCATGAATTAAGCTTGCATTCATATGATTACACGTCTGATCTTGAAGCTTATGACTCTTATTTTTCTACCCTACCTTCTATTCATTCTTTTTCTTCCTTAGGTGATGACGTGTATGACCTTGACTCACATGTAGTTGATTGTCTACTTTCTGTCCCTTTGGATTTTTCTGTGATGTATGATGCTAGTTTGGATATGACCTCCACTAACCTTTCTTTGATGAGTGATGATATTTCTTTGGAAGATGGTAGTTTTCTCAATTTTACAGGAACCAAGACAGTGCGTGAGGTCGAGTTTGAGATTAGAAACCACCATGTGGATGATTCAGACTCTAAGGGGATAGCCCTCACTCCAACAAAACTTACCTCAACCACCACTCAATTAGGACCTCGCCCACCTGTGGTTAAAGGGCCACTTCCCTCTCACTCATCCTTGAATTTGAATTCTAGACCTAGGATCTCCTCTCATACCTTGCGTTACTTGAATGAACTAATTTTTCCATGTGAGACAGGTATGCAGAGTGGAGTAACAACCAACGTAGCCGCTGTCAAAAATCAACAAGAGGTTGATTCAGCTACTTGGACACCACAACCAAGCGTGGATGACCTTTCCCCAAGGCAAGTCTCTGCGATAGATAAACCAAGTGTTGATTTAGCTCTTGGGAAGACCAATGCACAAGTGATATGGTCTATTGAACCTAGTCCACCTTTTCCAATTGGGTCTACAAAGGGAAGTTCTTCCTTCACTTTAACTCTTCCTACTCTTGTTCCGTCTATTTTGGAACCACCCACTTTGGACTTAAAGCCTTTGCCAAGCAATCTTAAATATGCTTTTCTTGCCCCCAATGACAAATTGCCGGTTATTATTTCTAATACCTTAAGTGCAATTGAGGAGGTCAAATTGCTTGATGTTTTGAAGAAATATAGCAAGGCTTTGGGTTGGACATTGGCTGACATTCCAGGTATGAACCCCGCTATTTGCACCTATTGAATTTTATTAAAAGAGGATTCTAGGCCTCTTAGGCAACCTCAAAGCCCCTCATTTTGGATGTGGTCAAAAAAGAGGTCACAAAACTCTTAAGTGCCGGCATCATATATCCGATCTCGGATAGTGAGTGGGTTTCACCGGTCCAAGTGGTGCCTAAGAAGTCCGGAATCACTGTTTTGAAAAATGAAAATAATGAACTCATTCCAACAAGGGTGCAAAATAGTTGGCGTGTATGTATTGACTATAGGAAGTTGAATGATGCCACCCGGAAAGACCACTTCCCACTTCCATTTATTGATCAAATGTTGGAACGGCTTGCGGGAAGAAGCCATTACTGCTTTCTAGATGGTTATTCAGGGTATTTTCAAATTCCTATAGCGCCCGAAGATCAAGAAAAGACCACATTCACTTGTCCATTTGGTACTTTTGCCTATAGGCGCATGCCCTTTGGGCTATGCAACGCGCTTGGCACCTTCCAACGTTGCATGATGAGCATATTTTCTGACATGCTTGATGATTGCTTGGAAGTTTTTATGGATGACTTCACCATTTTTGGTGACTCTTTTGATGTTCGTTTGCATAGTCTTGAGAGAGTGCTAGCTATGTGTGTTGAAAAGAATCTGGTGCTTAATCATGAAAAATGTCATTTCATGGTCACACATGGCATAGTTCTAGGACACCTAGTCTTTAACTGAGGCATTGAGGTCGATAAAGCTAAGACCGAGGTGATTGCGTCCTTGCCTTATCCCACTTGTATTTAAGAGCTCCACTCTTTCTTGGGACATGTAGGCTTTTACTGATACTTCATCAAGGGTTTTTCCCAAATTGCATTGCCTCTTTCTCATTTGTTGCAAAAGGGTGTTGAATTTGTTTTTGATAATGAGTGCAAAATGGCTTTTGAAACATTAAAGAAAACTCTTTTGGAGCCTCCTATTCTTCTTGCTCCTGATTGGTTATTGCCCTTTGAATTAGCATGTGATGCTTCCAACTATGCGGTTGGTGCCATGTTAGGTCAAAGGAGCAACAAGGCACCACATGTTATAGCATATGCATCTAAGACTTTGGATTGTGCACAAAGGAATTATACCACCACTGAAAAGGAACTTTTTGCCATAGTCTTTGCATTGGATAAATTTAGACAATACTTGCTACATTATGTGGTTGTCATTTATATTGACCATGCAGCTATCAAGTTTCTATTCACAAAGCCACAATCCAAGCTGAGACTTCTTCGGTGGACACTTTTGCTACAAGAGTTTGATTTGCACATCAAGGATTGCGCCGGCAATGCCAACTTGGTAGCCGACCACTTGAGCAGACTCCCAGAGAACACTAGGGGAGTAGATCTTTCTGAATTAGTTTGTGATAATTTTCTGGATTCTTCTTTGTGTGCGATTGATGTTGAGGTGCCTTGGTATGCTTGTTTAGTTAATTATCTTGTTTGTGCCCTCACCCTAGATGACATGTCTCCTTTTCAGGTGCAAAAATTAAAGAAAGAGGCCCAACATTATGTTTAGGATGAACCACACCATGGAGACTGTGCAATTATCAAATAATCCGGAGATGCATACCGGAATCCAAGTCCCTAGACATCCTTTCTGCTTGCCACTCGATGGTTTGTGCTGGTCACTATATTTCTAAGAAAACCGCTAGGAGGGTCTTAGATGCTGGTTTCTATTGGCCTACACTTTTCAAAGATGCCTATTCCTTTTGTAAATCCTGTGATAAGTGCCAAAAATTTGGGGGGAGTGTGACAAAAAGACATGAGATGCCCCAACGACCCATCCTAATTTGTGAGATTTTTGATATTTGGGGGATAGACTTTATGGGACCTTTCCCGCCTTCCTCTGGTTTCACTTATATCCTACTTTCCGTTGACTATGTCTCTAGGTGGGTAGAAGCTATCCCAACCCGAAAGGATGATGCACCCACGGCCTCTAAGTTTCTTAAGTCTAACATCTTTAGTAGATTTGGAGTACCAAGGGGTCTCATAAGTGATCGAGGAACCCACTTTTGCAACAAGCTTCTTGATAACTTGCTTGCTAAGTATGGGGTATCCCACAGAGTGTCTAGCCCATACCATCCCCAAACCAATGGCCAAGCAGAGGTGTCAAACAGGGATATAAAACACATCCTTGAGAAAATTGTGAAGCCATCAAGAAAGGATTGGAGTGATCGACTTGAGGATGCATTGTGGGCATACTGAACCGCATTCAAGACACCATTAGGCATGTCTCCATACCAGTTGGTTTTTGGTAAAGCTTGTCATTTGCCGGTTGAGTTGGAGCATAAGTCCTATTGGGCCGTGAAACAATGCAATATGGAGTTGGATGCCGCCGGAACTGCGAGATGCCTTCAAATTCAAGAACTTGATGAATTGCGCCTTCAAGCATATGAGAGCTCAAGGCTCTACAAGGAAAAGACCAAGTTGATCCATGATGGCAAGATCTTCAACCGCAGCTTCAAAGTTGGTGACCAAGTTCTTATGTACCATGCCTGCTTTCGCCATGGTCATGGGAAGCTCACATCAAATTGGTTCGGGCCATACAAAGTAACAAAGGTCAACAAGTATGGGATGGTGGAGCTCATTGAAGAGAAGACTGGGAAAGAATTTTTGTCAAATGGGCATCTCCTCAAGCTCTACCATGAACCTGTTGTAAAGCCTCCTTGAGGCCAGGTTGCTTCTTCTCCTTATCTTGTTTACTTTCATGCATTCTGGACTGGCTAGTTGATATTTTACTGTCACTGCATTGAACAAGTGTGGGGGAGGGAGCATCCTAGTAGAAAGTAGGAATTAGGACTTTTTCATTCAATAAATTACCCTATGCCATTGAAAATTTTTGTCATCTTCACTTGTGATATGCATTTGTCCTATGATTTGCGTTCTTCAAACATGTCTACTATTGATTGTACTTGTCTCTTCTTCTCTCTCTCCTTATGTGTAGGGACGTGTTGTGCCCCAATCTTACGATTGGACTACGTAACTTTCCTCTTCACCAGGGATAAGTCAATTAATAGTTTGGTGATTTTTAACATTGAGGACAATGTAAATTTCAAGTGTGGGGGAGGGGACTAGGTAGTCTTGCTGCTTGATCTATTGATTTTATCATGTTATGCCATATTAGAGGTATTGTTTTTAAAAAAAATTTTTATCAAAATTATTTTCAAAACCAAGGTAAATTTTGCTCCTCAGTCTTTTATTGTGATGGAAGGTCGCATTCATTGCAATAGAGGACCTAGTTGTATTTTCTACCCATTTTTAAAACTTATTTATGAAAACCTAGTGTGGCAACAATTTTTGAAAACCATGGAGCAAGAACAAACCTTACCCTTTGATCAATGAGCTTCATGAGCAATGGGAAGAATTCAAAGAATTATGCATTTTAACCTTTCAATTTTCAAGAGCTAGTGATGAGTTATTTTCAAGCATATGCATTGTGTTAATTGGCCTAGCAATTGGATGTTTCAATTGGCAATTAAGGTTAACCTTGTTGTGAGATTTTGGGCCTATTTTCATTTCAAAAGTGTATACTTGCTTGATCATTCAGTTTCTAGAACTTGTCTCTACTCTTTATCGAAGCTAGAAATGCATTCATGCATGAAGATGATTTAGGCATTCATTTCGTCACCCCATTTTTCCCAAACACAAACCTACAACATGACATTTTCCATTGTTCACCCACTTTGAGCCATTCATTGGTTGTAATGCATTAATGTGAATTTTGTGATGAAGTAATGAGTTTGAGCCACTTTTGTTTATTACTAAAGCCGTGTATATATTAGAAAGGAAAGAAAATAGAAAAGTGTGCATAAAAAATAAAAAATAAAAAAGAAAAAAAAAGGAAAAGAAAAGAAAAGAAAGAAGGTTTGAAGAATAAGGCATTTCTTGATGTTGCATCATTATTATTGAAATTATACTCTCATGTGCTATGACTTCAATAGTGACATTGAATTGCATTGCAACTTTTCCTTTTCCATAACATGCAATCCATCTTGCCTTTTCCATCATTTCAACCCTACAAGTCCTTTTGATTCATGTTTGATTGTATACATGAGTGGAGATGTTAGAGTAGTTACAAGCTTATGGCAAATTGTTGTTTGAGCAAGTTTACCGTGAAAAATCCCACATGAGGTGAGTAGAGTGAAACACCATTACCTTGAGAGTCCTCCTTGCCATTGCTTCATCTGATTACTTTGCCAATTCTCCCTTTGCATACTCTTGATTTTGATTCATGCTAGCTTGAGATTATTGATTTGCTAAAACCAAAGGCAACTGAGAAGATATATAAAAGCCAAGTCTTGAGCATTTATGAAGCATAGAACAAAATGACGAACAAGAATTCATTATTTCTCATCTACTCACTGGTCAAAGCTTTATTATTCTTAGTGAGATTATTTTGTACTTCAGTGATTAACAAAATCTGTTCATTAAGTGAACTCATTTATTGAAATCCTTTACTGTTTGAGGTTGTTCTTAAGTCTGGGACTTTAGAACAGGGTTGTAGTCTTACAACTTGTAAGGGGGAGTGTTTAGAGGAAGTCTAAAACTCTGTCTTGTAAAGGTTGGCAGGTGAACCTGGTTTGTAAAACATGTGGTTTAGTGGAACCCAACGAGGAGTTGGAGAACTGGATGTAGGCTGTGTTTGGCCGAACCAGTATAAAGGATTGTCTTTAAAGTTTTTAAAGTTTAATTTTTGTAAAGCACAATTCACCCCCCCTCTTGTGCATTTTGCCACCTTCAGAGAAAGGATGTGAAGGTGGAATTCATCCCAACCTATTTGTAGTTAGCTGACATATTCACTAAACCCCACGCTATTGAATAGTTTATGTTTATCAGCAGAGAATTGGGAGTGGTAAATCCCAATGAGTTGTAAAACTGTATCAATCCCTTAACTCTCTTATATTTATTTAAACTATGCTATGTTTTGATGATAAAGTACTAACTTAGGCATCGGAGTGCCAAATTAAATTTTTGCAAGTTTTGTGAGAACTTCCCATCACCCAATCGATCAGGGAACCTTGATCGATCATAGAACATGTTCTGTGATCGATTAGGCGTCGATTATAAGAAAGACAAAGGAGATAGCCCAATCGATTAAGGAATGAAGACAATCAATCAGGATTACATAATCGATCACAAGGAAAGGGTAATCGATCATGCATCAATTACCCAGCGTGGAGCCAATCAATCACAACAATCCCTGATCGATCAGACGTACCTATTCGATCAGAAACTAGACTCTTTGATCGATCACAGGACACACATAATTGATCAGGAATATAACGGTAACTTTACAACGGATACTTTCTCTGACAGGTGCATAGGCTTTTACACTTACTCTCTCATATATATTTGACGGATGTAACTGTTGCATGGTGAACAAGGCAGGGAACTTCACTCAGATTCTGGACATTCACAACCCAAATCTGGCCATGATTATCAACAAAGTTCTTATCAATCCTGGATAACTGATCTGCGACGAGATCCTCAGATTCCACAAAGCCAAGACTACCAAAACTCCTCTTCCATTTCCTCAGTTGTTGTCTTTTATCCTGCTAGCAACCACATTCTGTGGTTAGAAAGGGACAAAAACATGGAGCCTCTTGTAATTGGTAGGAATGCACAAGAGGGGGTGAATTGTGCTAATTAAAAATTTAATGAATCAAGACACAAACCATTATACTGGTTCAGCCCAAACTCTTGGCCTACATCCAGTTCTCCAACCTCCAGTTGGGTTCCACTAATCCCTCAAGATTCAATCAGGCTCTTGAGTGCCTTTACAAGTGATTGCACAGCAAGAACTCTCTCTTACTAATCACTCCCCCTTACAACTTGTAAGAATACACCCTACTCTTAAGATCACACTATCTTAAGAGTATGCCTCACTAGAAATGTGATTACAGAATACTTGTTCACTCAATGAACTGATTGTGATACACACTGAAGTACAATAATCAATGAATGATCTCTCTAAAGATTGGTGAGTATTGAATGTAGTAAGTTTAACTAACAAAGATAATCAATGTGTGCAATCAATGATCTCAACCAACTTCTTCATCTAGGCTTTTATACTCGTCTATAGAATTCCGCCCGTTGTTGATGAAGTTATAGTCATTGCTTGATTTTAGGTGAGAGATGATTGTAGATGGAGTATTGAGATGTATGTGGTCTGGGCAGCATTAACTCCATTGTACTTGGCTTTCTTCATATCCTCTCTCTTCATTAATCGCAGAAGTTAGTAGTTGGGTCAAACGGCTCTAATGGTAGACTTATGTGTCTAAAGATAACTTCCCAAAATAGGTATGAACAACTTCTATACTTGAAAGCTTAATATAGGCTTGTCAATTCAGTTTGAATTAAATCTATCGCCACATCGATCATAGGTCTCTGATCTATCCCAGTTTCTGGTTCCTGATCGATCACACATAGATCATGACCTGCATCACTAAATATGAAGTTAGAAAATACCTCGCGTGATCGATCATAGGGGTTCCCTGATCAATTAGGCTTATTTAATCGATTGCACTCAGATCACATTTAGATTAAAGCCATTAATTGATCGATCACACTTTGTCCTCTGATTGATTAACCTTCTTTGATCAATTAAGCTTAGATTAGGTTTGGATTACTCTTTAATCCTTCTAATCGATTACTGGAGAGGCCTAATCGATCTGGCTTATGCAATCGATTACACTAAGTTTTTCTAATTCCTCTAATCGATCATACTGAGTCCCTTAGTTCATTTTTCACTTCTCTGATCGATCATAGGGGTTCCTGATCGATTGGGTGCCTATGATCTTAACTTCTAATCTGTCTTTGATCTGACCCTAATCGATTAGACTTATAGTTCTTTAACTTATAATTTGATCTTGATCGATAGGTCTAAACTTAGTATTTTCTATCAGATTGTTTCTAAGTTATTCTTGAACTATGTCCATCCTTTCTTTATGCCTAAGTTATGTTGAGTTATCATCAAAACTCATTATTCTAACATTCTCCCCCTTTTTGAGGATGACAAAACATAAGATATAATCAAAGATAATCAGAAAGTAAACACATATTGAAAAGGAGCTGCGAACCAATAAACATAGATGTTATAGAATTTTAAGTCATGCTATATAACTTGAAAAGAAAAATATAAAGACAGGATAACAACATATGAATATTATAAGAGACATTTAAAAGTAGTAGATATAATAAATGAGTGATGCAGATGAGAAATGCTTGATGCAAGTGAGAGAGGTTCTTTGGTTTATTCTGAATCTGAGCCACTGGTCCAGTACTTGTCTTTCAGATCATAATCTCTAGATTCACTGCTAATTCTCCCAGAGTCAGTTGAGGGTTCTTCCCATTGAATTTCATCCTCAGGCTCAGCCTTCTTCTTCTTAACAGGAGCTTTCTTTTTGGCTGGAGCTTTCTGATAGTGCTGGCTGTCACCCAAGAGGGGGGTGAATTGGGTGATGGGATAAAACTTAAAACTCTTTTCATATCTTTTCTTTTCTTGAAACACATTGAAGGCAATCTTTAAAATCCTTTTGGTTTATCACTGAGAATATTTCAAAACATGAAATGCACTAAAGAGTATACAAGTTTGATATGCTGGAAACTAAAAGAGTTAAGGGAATAGATAATGCAAACATAGTTTATCCTGGTTCGGTCAACCCAGACCTACATCCAGTCCTCAGGCTCCACCTGAGATTTCCACTACCCTCTTGTTTAAACCGGGCACAAGAGAAGCCTTTACAACCCACAAGTTTACCCGGGCACTTGTGAAGCCTTTACCACAGGTTTTACAACACGGGATCACCTGACAACCTTAACAGAGGTTTAGACTCTCTCTAAATGCTCCCCCTTACAACTTGTAAGGACTCAATCTGTTTCCCCACTCAAGATCTCCCAATCTTGAGTATCACTCACTAAGTATAGAGAATGATTATAATGAAATCTAACTTCTCTCAAAGAAGGGATTATGATAATCACTTAAGTACAGATTGAATGTATGATGAAATACAAATTCTAGAGCTTATCAATATGACAATGTGTGCTCTAGCTCTACTTTTCTAATTCACTCGATTCATCATTTCTGGGCTCATTGATATATAACTAATACTCTGTGCAGAGCCTCTGTTTTCATCATTGTTTGCGTATACTCGTCGTCGTCGTCTTTTTCGTCGCCTCTCCTTTTTCTGATGTCTTCAAGTCTTTATATATGGTCTTATGATTATGTCCGTTGGAGACTTGGAGAACTAGTCGTTGAGGATTTCTTTCTTCTCTAGCTTCAACTAATCTTGCAGAGGATAAGCTAAGAGAGATGGAGACTGTGAGTAACGATATCCTGCTGCTACCTACTACTGTACTTGCATGTAAGCTTTTTCATTAGCGCTAGCTCCCTTGGCTATCGCTATCTTGACAGTGTAAAATCTGCACTTTAGAGACAATGTCACTACTACAAAACAGGCTTTTCATGTCACCAATTAACGTCACATATTTATAAAAGTGACATGAAAAAAAAACGCGGTGGCATTTTTGTAATTAAGTTGGAGATGGAGGGAGATACAACGTCACATATAATTTAAAGTGTGACGTTGAAAGTTTTAACGTCACACTTTAGATATGTGTGACGTTGTATGTTACAAAACGAAAAAAAAAATTGCTGTGACTTTCAACGTCACACTTAATTTAAGTGTGACGTGGAAAGTCACCAATTTTTTTTTTAATTTTTTTTTAAAAAAAAATTGGTGACTTTCCAAGTCACACTTAATTTAAGTGTGACGTGGAAAGTCACCAATTTTTTTTTTAATTTTTTTTTAAAAAAAATTGGTGACTTTCCAAGTCCCAGTTAATTTAAGTGTGATATGGAAAGTCACCAATTTTTTTTAAAATTTTTTTTTTCAAAAAAATTCGTGACTTTCAACGTCACACTTAATTTAAGTGTGACGTTGAAAGTCACGAATTTTTTTGAAAAAAAAATTTTAAAAAAAATTGGTGACTTTCCATGTCACACTTAAATTAAGTGTGACGTTGAAAGTCACCAATTTTTTTTTTAAATATTTTTTTAAAAAATTTCTGTGACTTTCAAGGTCACACTTAATTTAAGTGTGACATGGAAAGTCACCAATTTTTTTTTAAAAAAAATTGGTAACTTTCAACGTCACACTTAAATTAAGTGTGACGTTGAAAGTCACATAAATGTGTTAAAACAATATTTAAAAAAAATTGGTGACTTTTCAAGTCACACTTAATTAAGTGTGACTTGAAAAGTCACAGAATTTTTTTAAAAAAAATATTTAAACAAAAATTCGTGACTTTTCATGTCACACTTAAATTAAGTGTGACATGAAAAGTCACGAATTTTTTTTTAAAATATTTTTTTAAAAAAATTTATGTGACTTTCAACGTCACACTTTAATAAAGTGTGACGTTGAAAGTCACAGAAATTTTTTTTAAAATTGAAACACTTTCCACCCCCACACCCCCAATATTTCAGATCCCGCGCCCTCAGCTCCCTCTAAATCCCTCAAGCCCCCCAGCTTCCCCCCCACAGCTCCCCCCAGCCCCCCAACTTCCCCCCCTCAACGACGGCGATTCACGGCGGCGTGGAGCTCCGACGACCCATGCAAGTACTGGGTTGAGTTCAGGTGACTTCCCTCTCTCCTATTTCTACCCTTAACTCCTTCGGTTTGAGCGATTTTGTGCGAGGATCGATCTGGGTGCTAGGGAATTTTGAAGCTTCTAAACCGGTCAAAAACAAGTTTAAGCTTTGGTTAAGGAGTTTTGTGAAAGATTTTGAGGAGTTGGTTAAGATTTTGTGAAAGCTTAGGTATGTCTGTAACTTTTCCTTACTGATGCTTGCACAGTGGAATTAAGGTGTATTTTAATTCCTCTTTAACTGTCCATTGCTGACATGGGTTTAGGTGTTCCATTCTTTTCCTTCCTTCATTCATTTCTTTATGATTTGTTATGTGTGTGGTCAGCCCAAGTTTTTCCTTTGCTCTTAGATTATCGCTGATTTAGGGAAATAAAAGGAGTTATAATGTTAGTTTATTGGAATTTAGGCTAATAAATTTATTATAGACGCAAAAAGGAATTAATATTAACTATGGTAAGGAAATTGATTTTTAGGTACTCTAGGACATTTAATTTATACATAAAGGCATATTCATTTTTGCTGTTTGTAGTTTATATATTGGGGTTGTTGTGTTAATTAAATTCCTAGCTATTAAATTATAGTTTAGACTGATTTAATTGTGGCAAGAAAATTATCATGAAAACTTATCTTGAGAAATTTTAAATTAAAGGAAACTTTGTTTCATAGTGTTAAAGTGTCAAGCTTGATTATGATTGATTATGACTGTAGAAGAGAATGATTCCTAAAGTTATTAATCATTAAGAATAAGGAAAAATCAATTAGAATAGATTATTTATAAGCAACCTTTTATTTTAAAAAGTTCAAGAAAGTGTGAGGCAAATCATAACTTTCTTGGATAAAATGAGTTGTTCTGCAAGACTGATTGTGTGTTCCTTTCAAGGTATTATGCATTGAAAAGCTCTGAGTTATTATAACGAGAATGTAGATTATTTATGGGTTAATACAGTATAATTTTGTTAGATGTATTATGAAACATGTCATTTTTGGAATGTTCATACTAATTTGGAAATTGTTCATTTTTATCTTATAAAATTTACAATGTCTTTGTTGTGTAAACATAGAATTTTTTGTGTGTATATATATGTTTAGTTTGATTTAGTTATAATATAGCTATGTATACATGTTGTGTGAATAATGTATATCGTTGATTTGCATTATATCTATTTCTGTGACATTTGCAATGAATACAGATTGGGAAACCAAAATAAGTTAATTAAACCATCGTTTTTTTTAAAAAAAAAACTAACCACATCACATTTTACAAATTTGTGACATGGTTTCAAGAAACCATGTCACACATTACCAATTACGTCACAAATTGGTAATGTGTGATGTGGTTTCTCCAGAAACCACATCACACATTTATAAAATGTGACGTGTAATGTGTGACATGGTTTCTTGAAACCATGTCACAAATTTGTAAAATGTGACGTGGTTTCTCTATCATATCTTTATCAATATAATCTAATTTTGGACAAACAACGTCACAATTTTTGTAATTTGTGACGTGAAAAAGATGACTTTTCACGTCACTTTTTGGTGTGACGTTAAAAGTCCAATTTTCCACGTCACTTGAATTTATGTCACACCAAAAAGTGACGTGAAAAGTCCAAAATTTGTGACGTGAAAACCCTGTTTTGTAGTAGTGTGTATTAGCTCAGCAGGTATTGCGCTATAGATAGCTAACAAAGCTATCGCTAGCTTCATAGTGTAATTCCAGCATTCAGCTAAACAGATAATCATATAAAAGCTCAGTAGGTGTTATCGCTAGTGCAGTTCATTAGCTCAATGATAAAGACAATGTATTATAGGTTATCAGCATGTATTTCTCTGTCGATAGCTATCTATGATATCGCTAGTGTATTTCATTGTCTATCATGTTAACGCGTCTATCATCTGATTGATAAGGTATGCTCTTATCGATAGTTAACATGTTATCGCTAGCTCAGTTCACTGTTATTAGCTTATCTGATTATTTCAACAATCATTCCTCTTATCGATAGGTAACCATGATATCGCTAGTCAACTTGTTAGCTCAATGACTTTGCTATCTGATTGTCTAAGTTATCTGAACAAGTGTTTCTCTATCGATAGTAATCCCCGTCATCGCTAGTGACTATGTTATCTATTGGATCCTGCTTGAGACTAGCTTAGCTCATTATCGATAGTGAAGATCTTAGCGATAGGGATATTACTCTTTCAATGGATTACTGCTAAGTCCTCATTAGCCATTGTTAACCTAAGCTTTCCAGATTAGCGATAGGTTCAAGCTTAGCGATAGAGAATCTGTTACCTATTAGATTTTACTTATTCATTGCTGAGGTAACCTACACTCTTTTACTTAGTCATTATGATCTTTATCTCAATTCATTCCAGACTAAGTTACATCTGAGCCTATGGACATGTTATGCATGCTTTTAATCACAGTAATCATATAGCAAACATAATCTAATAGATAGTAGGAGATAAACACTTAATACACACTTTTTGCTTCCTACATTTAACTATATTTTTTACATCATCAAAACTAAGCATATCCAACATTCTCCCCCTTTTGATGATGACAAATCCATTAGCGAAAAATATGTAAGAGTAAGATCATGGAAGTTAATGTAGATGCAATATATTGTTCATGCCTTTCTCTATGCCTTTCTCTCCTCCTATTAATATACTTTTCATGCTTTTCTCTCCCCCTATTTGACATTAGCAAAAAGTTTACAAAGCTTGTCTCTCCACAATGTAACAAAAGTTTTCACCAAATGTAGGGGATATCAAATAAAGTTCTTAAGGAGTACCAAGTATAATATTGGACTCTATGTTTTCTGAAGTTTTGCCATAGATATGCAAGATGCTCAAACAAGGCATACAGATTCGACAATGCAAATTTAACAAGTAAAACTCATTGATATTCGGAGAAGGAGGGTTTAGAAATGCTCATTGATATTCGGCAAAAGAATTGATTGATCATGAAGCTTAGAGCCTTCCTCTCTTGATCTGTTGAATGTGATAATCCGGTATTGATACCAATTGTTATTGGGAAAGTGTAAGCCAATCAGTAATTCATTGTGCATCTGCATCAATCCTCAAATTTGATAATGTGTCCTTGTTGAGTATTGAGGGATGCTCTTTCCCATTACTGAGTTCTCCTGTCATCAATGTTTATCTTTCTTGCAAAGAGAGGGGTTAATATAATCAAGGTTTATCAAAGATTGATACCAAATGTAACGTTTAAAAGAAACCTTAATGTAAGATAATGTCATATTGAGAGCATGAAAGGAATCTATAAGAGAGAACATCTCATCATCAAAACTAATTGATTATTTCACAGTAAATTTAGATGAGTATGCTAAGAAGATTCTCTTTCAACAAAGGAGATGAGCTTTAAGATATACACATGTTAATTTGAAACTCCCCCTTAATTCAATGCCTTTGAAGCCAAATGTTAGTAAAAACAACAAGTATTATCACCAAAGCGACAATGAGGACAGATTCTGCATAATTCTGTTCAAAATCTTGATCAAGAGAATGCAGAGGGAAAGTGCAAAGTACAATATAATGTCAAAGCTACACTGGCTGGTAGGTTTCAAGCAACTTCATATTCTTAATTTTATGCCCTTGATAGCTAGACATAATTAAAGATTTAGATTCCCTAGTAGTTCTCTTTAAAACAGATTTTTGAACAAAACATGGCAGCACTAGTTGTCCTATATTTGTTCAGAAATTTCAGATTTGGCATGTCAAAAATTGAGGCAATCAGGCTGGAAATTTCAGAGTAAATGTATACAACAGATGAACAGCAATCATGTGCAAGTCGACTTATAGATTTGTTAATGTAAAGCATCATTCAACTATTCAGCCATAATTCAATTCAACATATCTGAAAGATATTCAATAGCAAATCAAATGTAGAAAGTCGAATAGGCAAGATGCAAGCACCAATCAATCATGGTGTATTCTCAAGACTATATGTCAAGTAGCAAATCTGACAGCAATATATCAATGCAAAACCTTTTAAGACATGATCAGTTTTAAGAAAAATGGATTTTCCATTGTATAAAAGATTACGATATCTTTTGCTGCTATAATCTTCCTAATCATGATCATTCAAAGTACATATAATCAGATTTGAGCATGTAAATCAGATCTAGTAAGATTGAAGCACATAGCAAGCAAGGATGTGTAAGTGAAGGCTACTAACAGTAATAAAATTTGAATCACCAGTTTCAAAAATATGAATGAAGCAGAAAGCCATAATTAGCTACTGATGAACCAAAGAAATTGGTGTTCAGGTTTTGTCAACACAATCAAAATAAATTCAGTCACAAATTTCTAGAGGTTGCAATCAAAATTGCAATGCATAATTTGTAGAAACAAGATTGCAATGTCAGTATGAACAAAAATCAAGAAATCTGATTTGAGGTATTTGAAATATTGAAATTGATTTGTTCATTTTTCCAGGTAAAAACATGTCAAATTGTGTTGCATATAATCAAAATGCTGATGGCAAAATCTGACACCAAGTGGGCAGCAATTCTGAACAGACTCTGATATGCAATTTTAAAATCAAGCTTGCCAAGTGGTGACCACACCAGATTCAAACATCAAAATAGGTTTTACATCAACTTGCAAAATGACGATAATAGCAAATTTAAATAAATTTAAATAGAAATCAAAATTTTTGTGCATATGAGATCAATTCATAAATTTTGAAAGCAAGCCAATTGCAGAAAGCATAATAGAAATAAAGCAGCACAAAAACTCAGAGATCACAATCAAACCAAAATTCATAGAAGAATAAGCTTGATTGCATTGGCTTGATGACCCTGGTTCTCTTCTTCTTCAGGCATTGGAGCTGGATCTTTTGGACTATCGATAGAATGATTGCAATCGATAGCTGCTTCTAGTTCGATTGATGGATAATGAAGCCATCGATGTCTAAGCACCATGAAGACTACTTGCTATCGCTAATAAGATCTGCAACCTGTGTCAGACAACATGGTACCCATCCTTGGGTCCTCATAATATTAGTCACAATAGCTCCTATTCTCTTTCATAAACAACCAGCATAATAATTCATTAAAGTCTGTACTTGAACCAAGGAATATAATTTACTAAAATCATTAGATTCAAGTTACTAGTTATACAGAAAGAATGATTTGATGGTTTTTCATGATCAATGACATTCTAACAGAAAATAACCTTATTTAAAAAAGATGTCATTGACCTGAATCTTATGCAAATAAATCCCATTAATAGCAAGTGGCAAATCTTCCCAAAATGATATTTATCAACTATAAAGAGTGAGGGATAGAAATGCTCATTTAAGATTTGCGGGGCATTCTTCAATGGATACTTGAGGTAGCCAGATTCATCTTCAGCTAGAGCTTTTCATCTTGACCAATTCAAGTTTCTTCAATTTGCCATCTTTTATTTGCTCAATCAATGATAGCCTTTAATCCTTTTTCATAACCTGTAGAATCATACTCAAAATACAAGCTTGTTTTGAAATCATTAGTATGATTCATTTTCAGTAAAAGTATAGAAAAAAACTAAGATAAGGTTTGAAACAACTTGCTGATGCTTTTATGTGAAAATTCAAATAAAAATATATTTCATAAAGCATAAGAGACATTTGATAAATAACTTTCTCAGCATGGGTTTAAGATATCATGAAGCATAAATGAGATGCAGGTTTAAAATGTAAAATCATTTTTTTAAACGTTTTAATAACCAATGTTCATGATAAAAATGATGGAAATTAATGATAAAGAAAATATGTCAGAATGCTGCATTTTTAAAGGTCAGATGAGATATCTAAAGTTATACGAATAACAGCATGAGAGTGAATGCTTTGTGCTTCAGATATTGACTCTACCATAGAATAGCAATTTTCTTGACTATTTAGAGTTGTGTTCAAAATGATAAGAATATTCATGATCAGATTATAAACACAAGACTATAGTCACTCTATCATATGAGCATTGAAGTATTTAAGTAACAGAATGAGAGCAAGAATTTTTTGAATAATAAGGCTCATACTCATTAGTTCAAATTATTAGTCAAGTTGTTGTCAGAGAGACTTGCTATCGCTAATGATAATGACTATCGCTAGCATGCAAGATTCCATGCTGAGTCAGTTACTCAGACTCCATTTACTCCTTCTAGCTATCGATAGTTCCATTTGCTATCGATAATGCTTTAGCCCATTAATGGAAATCTTTGCTTAAACACAACTCTATTTAGCATAAGCTAGTGACAGTGAGTCTCACTATCGATTGGTCAGTCCTGTATAATTTTGAAATTTGGCACAACGAACACAGACAGAACAGATCCAATTGATTGCATATATATGTGATACTGATAAGCACAGTTTGACATTTGATAACTCATGCATTTTGAAAAACATCTTATGAGGATGATTTGAAACAGTTTCAACTTTATCTTCCAGTTTTCAAAAACCATTTAAATGTAACCTGGAGTGAACATATTTTTCAAGATATATGAATGCAATTTTTATAAACATGCTGAGTTGAAATCTCAATAAATTTGGATTGTGCATTTCATAAATTCCACAAAAGATAAACTATGCACAATTCCAACTTTTCAGTCATATAACAGATATGACAGTAAAAGATTGATTGCTAATGAAAGGAAACAATCATTCATTATCCAAACAGAATTATATTCATTCAAGTATAAGATAGGATAAGAATGATATCACCATAACTGCATTTGTCCAGGCAAAGCTTGATTTTGGCAGAATAATGTCAATTCTCTTTTACAAATTTAGCACCAAAATTCAAGCACGAAGTTTAGCTCATCAAGACTTGAGTAAATTTCCATGTAGATCGAAGTCTTGAAGCTTTCTCTACTTGTAACCTACAGAACTATAATTCTTTTCTTTTCTTCAGTATCCAAATTCATATGGATCTGCTCATGGTTAGTTAGTAGGTATTAACAACATAATTCATATGCTTTAAAAGATGTAATCAATTTTAAGATAGTTGAGCATAGTGAATTAATCATGACTACATGCACAAAGATATATATAAATATATTCTTTTTCAAATCAATATGCATGTGTATAAGAGCTAGATTGTGAGCATTGTAAATATTTTGCAATTTAATTCAATACCAAAATTCAATGCTCATTCCTAGGATTGCAAAGTGTAAAATCTCAATAGATATTACTGATAATAGAGTAGGAGATTTTACTATTGCATACCTCTACCTTAGACATTTGAAGAATTGCTCTTGCTTACCCAAGTGGTTCTAACATGCTTAGCACTGGGTTCCAGAGATCTCTCACTTGAAATAGAATTCAAGAATCTTCTTCTTGATGTTTGAGGAATTCTATTTCTCTTGTTCTCCTCAAGGTAATTGAATGGAACTTTGTGGTAGCTCATTCTTGAGATAGAACATACTCTTCTTGTTACTGTCCACTGCTTCTTATGATTTGAACCAGATGTTGCAGCAGTGGCTCTTCCATGAGTTCTCCTTCTGTGTTTAGATTCTAAGAATCTTTTTCTTGAAGTATGAGAAATTCTTGGATTCTTCTTTCTAGCTTCTAAACTATAATGTCCATTTCGCCTTGAATTAGCAGCCTGCACATATGAAGCACTAGATGGACATTTTGGTACCCATTTGTACTTGGGTCCTTCATTGTTAGCCTTGGATTTTACATGTCCTTTTGGAACCCAAACAAATTTATTTCTCACATTTGAATTTCTTCTCATATTACATGTGTGAGAAATATGACCAGTTTTACCACAATAATAGCAAATAATAGAATGATGTGCAACATGAGATTTTATGCAATTATTGTGATGACCAGATGAGTAGAAAGACGAATTTGCATGTTCCTTCTTCCTAACATATTTTCCAGCATATTTTAAAGCATTTTTACTCTTTGAAATATGATATGTGATAGGTAGTAAATCAGCTTTATGTAAATCAAAATTGTTTTTCTCAAAAACACAGGAATTGGAACTGTATACCATAGCTGCATCTTGAGCTCCAGAGAATGATTGATCAGACTCGTTCAGGTAGAGCTCTTGGCAGTCATCTTTCTCTTGTCCCTCTGTGTTGAATGAATCTTGGAAGGGTTCTATGATCTCTCCTTCTTCAATTTCAGCTTCCAATTGCTCATCAACCATAGATATGCAACTTTGAAATTCAGATGAGCTGTCAACACTTTCATTTTCAACAGGATGATTAGTGATATACATAGATTCAAGTGTATCCCAAATATCTTTAGCACTAGCGCAAAATCTGATTTTCTGAAAATCATTTTCAGTTAAGCCTTTGTGCAGAATTTGCATTGCTCTAATGTTTAAGGAAAACATTTTCTTGTCTTTTTCAGTCCAATCCTTTCTTGGTTTGAAATCAAAATCATTTGTAAAAACATTCCACATATGATAATCAAATGATTTTATAAAACCCTTCATCCTAGCTTTCCAAAATCCGAAATCAATATCTTTAAGAAGAGGTGGGATGGTAAGATCAAAACCTTCAGAAAGCATATTACACCCAAAATCAGCCATGATCTTTTCACTTGAGATCGTTGGTTCCTTTAAACAAGTGACCTGCTCTGATACCAAATGATAGTGCTGGCTGTCACCCAAGAGGGGGGTGAATTGGGTGATGGGATAAAACTTAAAACTATTTTCATATCTTTTCTTTTCTTGAAACACATTGAAGGCAATCTTTAAAATCCTTTTGGTTTATCACTGAGAATATTTCAAAACATGAAATGCACTAAAGAGTATACAAGTTTGATATGCTGGAAACTAAGAGAGTTAAGGGAAGAGATAATGCAAACAGAGTTTATCCTGGTTCGGTCAACCCAGACCTACATCCAGTCCTCAGGCTCTACCTGAGATTTCCACTACCCTCTTGTTTAAACCGGGCACAAGAGAAGCCTTTACAACCCACAAGTTTACCCGGGCACTTGTGAAGCCTTTACCACAGGTTTTACAACACAGGATCACCTGACAACCTTAACAGAGGTTTAGACTCTCTCTAAACGCTCCCCCTTACAACTTGTAAGGACTCAATCTGTTTCCCCACTCAAGATCTCCCAATCGTGAGTATCACTCACTAAGTATAGAGAATGATTACAATGAAATCTAACTTCTCTCAAAGAAGGGATTATGATAATCACTTAAGTACAGATTGAATGTATGATGAAATACAAATTCTAGAGCTTATCAATCTGACAATGTGTGCTCTAGCTCTACTTTTCTAATTCACTCGATTCATCATTTCTGGGGTCATTGATATATAACTAATACTCTGTGCAGAGCCTCTGTTTTCATCATTGTTTGCGTATACTCATCGTCGTCGTCTTTTTTGTCGCCTGTCCTTTTTCTGATGTCTTCAAGTCTTTATATATGGTCTTATGATTATGTCCGTTGGAGACTTGGAGAACTAGCCGTTGAGGATTTCTTTCTTCTCTAGCTTCAACTAATCTTGCAGAGGATAAGCTAAGAGAGATGGAGACTGTGAGTAACGATATCCTGCTGCTACCTACTACTGTACTTGCATGTAAGCTTTTTCATTAGCGCTAGCTCCCTTGGCTATCGCTATCTTGACAGTGTAAAATCTGCACTTTAGAGACAATGTATTAGCTCAGCAGGTATTGTGCTATCGATAGCTAACAAAGCTATCGCTAGCTTCATAGTGTAATTCCAGCATTCAGCTAAACAGATAATCATATAAAGGCTCAGTAGGTGTTATCGCTAGTGCAGTTCATTAGCTCAATGATAAAGACAATGTATTATAGGTTATCAGCATGTATTTCTCTGTCGATAGCTATCTATGATATCGCTAGTGTATTTCATTGTCTATCATGTTAACGCGTCTATCATCTGATTGATAAGGTATGCTCCTATCGATAGTTAACATATTATCACTAGCTCAGTTCACTGTTATTAGCTTATCTGATTATTTCAACAATCATTCCTCTTATCAATAGGTAACCATGATATCGTTAGTCAACTTGTTAGCTCAATGACTTTGCTATCTGATTGTCTAAGTTATCTGAACAAGTGTTTCTCTATAGATAGCAATCCCTGTCATCGCTAGTGACTATGTTATCTATTGGATCCTACTTGAGACTAGCTTAGCTCATTATCGATAGTGAAGATCTTAGCGATAGGGATATTACTCTTTCAATGAATTACTGCTAAGTCCTCATTAGCCATTGTTAACCTAAGCTTTCCAGATTAGCGATAGGTTCAAGCTTAGCGATAGAGAATCTGTTACCTATTAGATTTTACTTATTCATTGCTGAGGTAACCTACACTCTTTTACTTAGTCATTATGATCTTTATCTCAATTCATTCCATACTAAATTACATCTGAGCCTATGGACATGTTATGCATGCTTTTAATCACAGTAATCATATAGCAAACATACTCTAATAGATAGTAGGAGATAAACACTTAATACACACTTTTTGCTTCCTACATTTAACTCTATTTTTGACATCATCAAAACTAAGCATATCCAACACTTTCTTCTTAGGAGGAGATGAAGGGAAGGTTTTAGCAAAATCCTATCAAAATTGGTCAGATCCTTTTGCTTCTTCTTTGGAGGAGGCTTGGATGATTTTCCTTTGGGTGCAGCCTTCCTTTTTGTAGTCTTGGGGGCAGGCTTAGGCTCTTTAATCACAATGCCTTTGGTTACCCTGGTGCTTTTTCTTGTTGTGATTGTTCTTGGTGGAGGCTTAGAAGCAGTCATCTTTATCTTCTTTTTCTTGGCCTCGGATTGAACTTCTAGCCCTTCTTCTTCTTCACCAGAATTAAGGAATTCTGAGGTGGTCTGGATAGGATCCTTCTGCACTGACTTGGTTGGTTTGTGGTATATGTAGGTCTTCTTAGCCCCCAATTGGGAATCATAGGTTTAAGCAGAGCATCGTGATCTCCTTTTGCCTTTTCCTCTTTTTCTTCTTTGGCCTTATCTTCTGCTTCTGCCTTAGCCCTTGCTTCTTCTTCTCCCTTAGTCTTGGCTTCAGATTCAACCTTGACTTTCAACTCTTGTTCTGCTTTGATTCTTGCAGTTCCTTCTGCAATCATCTCTTGTACTCTGTGATGATTGAATGGCCAAGTGTCAATTGATACTGGTTAAGGCTCCCTCTCATATACTACCATGGCCATACTCAAGTCTTCCTCCAGTACCACATCATCATCTTTTTGAGGGACATTTGTGGTCTCAGGTTCTTCATGAGTCACATCCTTCATTTCAACATGATCTTCCATGCTTAACTTGATTGCCTTGGCCAGGTCATGGATCTCTGGAAGAACCTCAGTTAGAGTGGCACCAGGAAAGGCTTCTTCAGAGACCTTCTGGGATGATTCTACAGTAATAGAGGTCAGAATTGAGGCAGCTTCAATAGCCTTCTCTTGAGTGATGCTTAAGTCAAAAACAAGGTACACTCTCTTAGAGGATATGGTAGATCAGATTGCTATGAAAGTCTTGGAGAAGGTTATTCCAGGAGTCATGGCAGAATTGGCTTTGGAGCTTCAAGCCATGAAGGGTAGGCTCTTAAAGAGATTGGTGCCTGCCCTAAATGACTCAGTGGTGCAATCAGTCTAAGAATGTGGCATAACAGTATTCAAGGGCTATGACACAGTGGTTGACATGCAAAAATTCCCCCACAACAGGCTTGCTGAACTTGAGGCCATTCTCAAGGAGAAATTTGGAGCTGCTCTTCCAGGCACATCTTTGGTCCCTTTCCCTAGCCGTAAGGCCCATCAGGTTGTAATTGGCAGGAATGCACAAGAGAGGGGGTAAATTGTGCTAACTAAAAACTCAATCACTTGAGACACAAAGCTTATACTGGTTCAGCCTAAACTTTTTGGCCTACATCTAGTTCTCCAACTTTCAGTTGGGTTCTACTAATCCCTCAAGATTCAAACATGCTCTTGAGTGCCTTTACAAGTGATTATATAGCAAGAACTCTCTCTTATTAATTACTTCCCCTTACAACTTGTAAGAATACACCCTACTCTCAAGATCCCACTATCTTAAGAGTAAGCCTCACTAGAAATGTGATTATAGAATGCTTGTTCACTCAATGAACTGATTGTAATACACACTGAAGTACAAAATCACTGAATGATCTTTCTAAGAGTTGGTAAGTATTGAATGCAGTGAGTGTAACTCATTAAGAATAATCAATGCTTATCCTCAATGCATCAGCCAACTTCTTCATTAAGGCTTTTATATTGGTCTCTGGAATTCTGCCCGTTGATGAAGTTACAGCCGTTGCTTTATCTTAGAGGAGAGATGATTATAGATGGAGTGTTGAGAAGAATGTGTTTTGGGCAGCATTAACTCCATTGTACTTGGTTTGCTTTAGTTCCTCTTCTTCATTAATCGCAGGACTTAGTTGTTGAATCAAACGGCTTTGATGGCAGACTTATGTGTATAACGTTAACTTCCTAAAATAGGTCTGAACAACTTCTGTACTTGAAACCTAAAGTAGGATTGTCCATTTAGTTTGAATTAAGTCTATCGCCACATCGATCGTAGGCTCTAATCGATCACAGGTTCTGGTTCCTGATCGATCACACAAGGATCACTCATCGATCATGACCTGCATCACTGAATAGGTAGTTAGAAAATATCTCATCTAATAGATCACAGGTTGTCCCTGATCGATTAGACTTATCCAATCGATTGCACTCAGATTACATTCAGATTATAGCCTTTATCTGATAGAGCACACATAGTCCTCTGATCAATTAAGCCTGTATGATCGACTAGAAATAGATTAGACTTGAGTTATTCTTTAGTTCTTCTTATCGATCACAGGGGAAGTCTCATCGATTAGGCTTATCTAATCGATTACACTAAGTTCTTCTGATTCCTTTAATCGATCATATTAACACTTAGTTCATTTTTCACTTCCTCTGATCAATCAAGGGGTCCCTGATCGATTGGGCACCTATGATCTTAACTTCTAATTTGTCTCTGATCTATCCCTGATTGATCAGGCTTATGGTTCTTTAACTTATAATATGATCCTGATCGATTAGGCAATACTTAGGATTCTATATTAGATTATTTCTAAGTTATTCCTGATCCTTACTCAACCTTTCTTTATGCTTACGTTATGTTTAGTTATCATTAAAACTCATTATTCTAACACAGGTATCCCCCATCCATTTCTCTCATTCTCATCCTACATCTCCGATCACCCAAACCCAGATCTCACCAGTTATCCCTCAACAACCTTCTCTCCAAACACAAGCCTCTCCCAAAAACACTCCTCCCTCATCCAAACCTTCCTCACCTACCAAGCACACTAACTCATACTCATCAGACAACCAAGATCCTCCTCCCTTACCTATGAACATCTCTACCTCACCACTCATTCCTCCACACACCTCACCCAAATCTCCTCAAATACAAACCACTCCACCCTCAGAACCAACCAAAATCCACCCATCAGCACTTCAGTACACTCCGTGGCCAAATCCTACATAGACCTATGCTAGAAAAGGTAAAGCCATATTAGTTGAAGTATCTCCTCCCTCTACCCCTTTTGATGATGCCAAAAAGGGGGAGAAGATCAATAGTGTTCCAACCCAAGGGGAAAGCAGTATTGTCCAAAAAAGGGCTATTGAAGCTGCCTCTATTTTGACCTCCATTACAAAAGAAGTATCTCAGAAGGCTTTTGAAGGAGTTTTTCCTAATACCACTCTGATTAAAGTTCTTCCAGAAATCCATGAACTGGCAGAAGCAATCAAGTTAAGCATGGTGAAGATGCATCAAATGAAGAAACCAAGACCACCAACATCCCTTCAAAAAATGAGGATGTTGTACTAGAGCAAGACATGAGTCTAGCCACGGTGATATATCAAGAAGAGCCTAAGCCAATATTTGTTGATACTTGGCCTTATCTGCATCGAAGAGTGCAAGAAATAGTGGAAGAAGAGGCTGCAAGAGTCAGAGCTGAGCAAGATCAAAAGGCCAAGGCTTAAGCAGAAGCCAAGGCTAAGGAAGAAGAAGATACTAAGGCTAAAAAGGAACAAGATGATCTACCTAAGCTTGTGATTCCTAGTTGGGGAGTCAGGAAGACCGTGATCTATCAGAAGCCTACCAAGCCTGTACAGAAGGACCCGGTTCAAACCACTTCAGAGTTTTTTCAGTCTAGTGGAGAAGAAAAAGGGACAAAAGTTCAATATGTGGCCAAGGGAAAGAGAATAAAGATGACTGATCCCAAGCCTCCACCCAGAACAATCACAACAAGAAAAGGATCCAAGGCTGCAAAGGGGATTGTGATTAAGGAACCCAAGCTTGCCCCTAAGACTGCAACAAAAAGGAAGGCACTACCAAAAGGTAAAGCATCCAAGCCTCCTCCAGAGAAGAAGCAGAAGCAGCAGTCTTGTCTAGATAAGCTTCTTGCACAGATCAAGCCACATTCTCCTCCCAAAAAGAAGAAAGCTCCTGCCAAGAAGAAAAAGGTTGAGCCTAAAGCAGAAATCTATTTGGAAGAACCTTCAACTTATTTTAGAGGATACAGCAGTGAATCTGGAGATGATGATTTGAATACAAAGTACTGGAAGGACTCGAGTGACTTAGATTAATCCAGCCAAAACCTCATCTTATTTTGCATCAATCATCTCACATTTGCATCAAAAGTGTTTACGTCTGTTTTTAAGTTCAGTAGATATTTGTGTTTTTACTTTTCATATGACTTTATCATGACTATAATGTTTTATGTTGAATTGTGATATCTATTAAAGTAACTATGTTTATCAGAATTTTTCTTGTCTAACTTTGTGCTTTCTAATTAATCATTAATTCTATCTCATGTTTTGTCATCATCAGAAAGGGGGAGAATGTTAAAATAACAAGTTTTGATTATAATCAAACATAACTTGGCATAAAGAAAGATTAGAAATGATCTTAGAAACAATCTGATAGAAAATGATAAGTTTTGCCTAATCGATCAGGGACAGATAACCAGTTAAGAATCTAAGATAATGATCGATTAAAGATAGATTAGAGTAAGATTAGAATGAGTAAAAGTTTGAACTTAGGCACCTAATCGATCAGGACATCCCAGTGATCGATTGGACAAGCAAAGATAAGCTAAGCAATCTCAGTGTGATCGATTAGAGAAATATGAATTACTAAGTATGATCGAACTATAGTATCTGATCGATCAAACCACTTATGTGATTGATCGGTTAGTTTAAATTATGATCTCAATCTAATCTCAAGTCTAATCGATCATAAAGGCATAATCGATCAGAGATTGGCAAGTAATCGATCAATCGATCAGAGAATAGTATGTGATCAATCAATCAATGAGAGAATAGTGACTGATCAATCATGAGAATATGAAATTATTTGAGCTTAATCGATTATATAAGCCTAATCGATCAGGGACCCCTGTGATCGATCAGGCGATGTGATTATCTAATAAATATTCAAGTGATACAGGTTATGATCGAAGCCTGATCGAGGTGTGATCGATCAAGGTCATGTGATCGATGTGGCGATGCAATTCAAAGATGAAGCTTTTTATGTACAAAATGTGTCAGACCTATTTTAGGAAGTTTATGTTACAGTCTCAGACACATAAATAAAGTCATTTGTCACAATAACTACTATCTGTGATTAATAGAGAGGATCTGAGGCAAACCAAGTACAGAGGAGTTAATGCTACCCAGAACACATTCATCTCAACACTCCATCTATAATCATCTCTCATCAAAGATAAAGCAACAACTATAATTTCATCAATGGGCAGAATTCCAGAATCAAGTATAAAAGCCTTGGTGAAGAAGTTAGTAAAGAACATTTTTCATTGCTTACATTGATTACTCTTGCTAAGTTATACTTTCTGCATTTAAAACTTACCAACTCTTAGAGAGATCATTCATTAATTATTCTACTTCAGTGTGTATCACAATCAGTTCATTGAGTGAACAAGTTTTTTCTGTAATCTCATTTCAAGTGAGGTTTACTTTTAAGATAGTGGGATCTTAAGAGTATATTGTAATCTTACAAGTAGTAAGGGGAAGTGATCAGTGAGAGAGACTTCTTGCTGTGTGATCACTTGTAAAGGTATTCAAGAGCCTGTTTCAATCTTGAAAAATTAGTGGAACCCAACTGGAAGTCGGAGAACTGGACGTAGGCCAAGAGTTTGGGCCGAACCAATATAAAGGTCTTTATCTTAAGGTCAAAATTTTTATTAGCACAATTCACCCCCTCTTGTGCATTCCTACCAATTACACCTATGATAAGGACCCTCCCTAATATAGCAAGACTAAATACATAGATGCATGATATCTTTTTGTGAGAAACATGGTTTCTAAGAAGCAAGTAACAGTTCAACACCTTCCTGTTCACAAAAATATTGGTAGACCCCCTTATGATGCTCAAATCTAGGGATTCATTTTAGAGATGAGCTAAGTGTTGGGCATGTGTATAACATTAGTTTTTGAACTTCTGCATTATTCCTAGTATGTATGTATAGAAACATATATATATATATATGCACATATATATGTGTATGATATACAATGACTAGTGTGTTGTACAAGTTAAGGTTAACCCACTCACACGGGTAACCACCTTTTATGTTCACAAGGACATAGAAGATAAGACATCAAGTAATCATCTTGAGATAGTCAAGAAGAATAGCAACATAAATGTCGTCTCAAAAGAGTTTGAGATAAGATCTAGACGTGAAATAGATTGAATCATGGACATGTGTGACCCATGAAACTTGTAGCCAGACAGAAAACTCTTCTCCAAAGATGCCATGATAAATTTTTAGTAGAAGAGCAAGTACTGTGCTTACTTGGAACTTAAGCCTATACAGTGTTAATAGATTAAACTTGACACTTACTCTTACAAGATAAGACTAACACTGTAACATGCCATTCATACTGCATGTGCTTATGAATGCTTAAATCTTCAAAAGGGGATGTGGATAGAAGATCCCTGTTCCATCGTGGTGTGAGTCTGAGAGAGGAAAAGAACCTTTCGCGATGTCTTTATGACTTTGACAGCATCATTAAGGACTGACTTAGGGACATCTACTTTAGTTTGCACCTTATGGTTATGAGTGATTCGACCTAATAGGTCTAATACTAGGAAAGTGGCCAAACCAATCCTGACTGATGACTAACGGAAAGGAAGACTTACCCTAAAATACACATTTGTGCTAGTTTCTGTGATCGATCTCTTACTTGTTAGCTGAGTAACTTGTAAGTGTGGATAGTACATACATGAGGAGGCAATCTGAGTTTATATAGAATTAACTCGTGAGGGAATAGATTTGCCATGTATGAAGTGTATGGGTAAATTTGGGGCATTTGAGGCAATTTCCATATTACTTGCAGGTAGAACTAGGTTGTCCGTGTGTGCTGATCCTATATAAAGTACTTCTAGTATCAAGGACCCGATTCGAGGACGTCTTGCCCACGCGGACACAGTAGACACCAAGTATGAAGCAAGAAAGATATGATACTCACAAGATGTCAGTCCATCAAGCGCGAGCGGGAGATGTTGGAATTTTGTGTCCAGATCCGCTCTTGATGGGCTGGATTAATTAATTGGGAATTTCGAGTAATTCCTAATTAATTGATTAATTAATTAAGTGTTCAATTAATTGATTGGTCATATATGAAAGGCGAGGATAGTTGACTAAGCCATGAGTAATTAATTGATTAATTAATTTAGTATTCAATTAATTGATTGGTCAGATAAGAAAAGCGAGGATTGCTGACTAAGTCAAATGAGAGGAACTATTCTCTCTTCTGATGGTGGTGGTGGATATTTTGTATTCCAAAAATATCCCCATCCCTCTTCTATAAATAGAAGGCCTATGGAAGGTCTCCCTTTCATTTTTGTTTACCCCAGTCATTGAGTTTTCCGACTCTCTTACTCTCTCTATATTTCTCTCACTCTATTTTTTTGTGTGGTGTTATGCTGTGCCGCACGTTTGGACTCTGTTTTTCCAGTAGTCTGAACTAATTTAAAATTTTGTGTGCTTTCTTCTGGAACTAACTCATGGAGCTTCGGAGGTTTGACCCGGATCCGAACATAGATCCTTTTGGTATGTTTTTCTCCCTCTCTTTATTTTCCTGCAGTTTTATTGGAGGTTATTGGAGGAAATATCGTTAGAGATATTGCTTTGCAATCTTAACATTAGTATTACCTTGGAGGAGACATTTGATCCTTGACTTGGGTGAAGCCCCAATCCTTACCTAAAGCTCTTCTGTATAATAATATTGTTAGAGATATTACAAAAAATAATTATACGTAGACACCTCGATGAAAATTTAAACTTTGCCTTGTGAGCTATGAGGATCTTTTCCACTAACCCAAGCCCTATTGACAATTAACTATCATTTTTATCGAAACCCAAGCTATCATGAGTTTATTTATGAGGCTCACTTCTTTCTGTCTTCATTCATTTTCTTGGTTATCGGTCGCATCCTCCTTAAACTAACAGAGATTCAAATTAACCAAAAGTGATGTAGAGAAGGCGAGTGAGGCAAAAGAGAGGAATTCAAGGAAAGGTTGCAAAATAGAAATAATTACAATGGTAATACATGCACCAAGAAAACAGTGAAACTCTTGAAACAAAGCTCACTCATCTCTCTCTCTCTATACCACTCTATTCTTTATTATAAATCTAACTACCACATATTTTTGTTCATAAATATAAGTCTAATTTGGGATCAATTAATGCTACTGTGACTATTTTACCCCTATGTTGGAAATAGGGAAGATGAGAGAGAAAATTTATAATACATAAAATATGACATATTTAATGTTATAACTTCCATTTTTTGGTATGTGAAAAGTAGTTAGGATGGAATTATAATAAAGAACAGAGTGGTATGTCTGTGGGAGTCTTTCTGTGTTGATTTGCTGTAGACCTCTCCTCGACTCCTCCTTCACGTCCTTATACCATCTATTCTTTCTCATTAGTTAACTAATAAATGCTTTAATATCTATAGTTTTCCAAAACGTGAATAAAGAAGTGACATAGAAAACGGCGATTCTAATTTAATGTCTTAGTGTCTTATCGATATATAATTAAATTTATAAGTGATTTTTAACTTTAAATGAACCAAGAAAAAACTTAAATCTTATTATTTATGGTTTAAAAGTATTAACAATTTAACATTATTCATATTTAAAATACAATATACCCATCACAACAAAGTTTACACAATAATATAATATAATAAATAAATCATAAAATTATTTATTATTGTTAAAAAATTAATTTAACGGTTAATTTATAAGTAAAACAAAGTATACCTTTATCTTTCTTGTAAATTAGACAATATTAGTTTGTATGTGTGAATGACACTTTTATCTATATTTTTTGTACCCAAAATGCCCCTTTCAAATAAAGTCCAATGCAAATATGCTGAAAGTAATGAACCATTTTGCTAAATTGAACACTTTATGAGTTTTCTAGCTTCATACTTTCTGGCAAGAAAGCCCTTGTATAAATAGTTATTAGAAACTTAATGACTTGAATTTAAAATTAAAACGAAATATTTTTTTAAATAAGGAATAAATTGCACTACTAACCATCCATCTATCTCCTCTATTTTTAAATTCATGTTAGCTTCCTATAAAATAAAAATGTAGGTTACACAAAATTATTACATATATTTGAGATTTCATTATTTTCTCCATCCAATCATTGGTAAATTATTAATTTCCACTCTTAATATTTTTAATTAAAATACGCCTTTTAAAAAAAATTCTAACAACTTATATTTGTCAAAACATAGATTTTTACAACCAAAAAATAATTCTAATATATATTCTCAATCTTTATACTCTATTATGAAAATTTAACTTTTATTTTATATACATTTTTAAAATTTTATTATTTCATCAATTTCATGATATAATATAAATAATGTGAGTTTAAAAGATTATATAAGTCACTTTAACTTTTAATTAAAACTTTTTAGAAATATTTTTATTTTTACAAGCATTTATACATACATTTATTCATCAAGTATAGATTCATTAAATTATTCAATTAAATTTTAAATAAATTTTTTAATTCTATGTTAACTAAATTACATTACGCTTCTATTTCAATATGATAAAACTATTTTTATAACTTTAACTACCACATACAAATTAAAACAAAAAGAAAAGAAAACTCTTGATTTTAGCCAAAATTAAGAATTTATTATGATGAATGATAAATTAGTAAATAAAATTTATGTATATAATAATTAAAGACATCATTTAAAATATTTTTAAAACAATTAATGGTTTGGTTTAAATGTATGATTTTGAAATAGAGTGAAATGTAAGGGAGTAAGGTTGTCAAACTCACAAGTTTAAGCAAGTTTAAGATAAAGGGGTTGTAAATTTGTATCATGAACTTGAATTGTAGAATTGTAAGAATTTAATTTTTTAATATGTAATAAAAGTGTATAATTGAATAAAAATGATTGAAATTTAGTATGTAAAACAACCATATATTATCATAATCAACAAAGTAATTTGAAAACGCTCCTACATAAAGTCTCTAAGTATGATTAAATAAAAAAGTTAAGCACGAGTTTAAGAACAATTTAACAAGATTTTGTAAAGTAAAAATAAAATGATAAATGTGATGTATAAACTCGTAAGTTTCACCAAATTTATGGCTAGCTCTAATTTAAGAATGAGTTTACACAATTTCGTAAGTTATAAAATGAAAACGGTAAGCCCGTAGAGTCAATTTACGAATTCGATAACAATGCAAGCAATCGGCTAAATTATTTTTCTCTTAAATAGTTACATATCAAGCAAATTATGCTTGTTATCCTTTTTATGAAAATTACTGAATATAACTATATTGTTAATTGTTGGGATTTGATATGAAAATATGACATTAAATATTATGGTTATTTTCTCTCTAAAAAAAGAAAAATTATAATATATTCTCGTCAATATTTCTCTCCCTTTTTCTGACATCAATAATAAAAGAAAAGAATAAATCAATTAAAATCATGCGTTTGCAATGCTTTTTAGTACAAAAAAGGAAATTACAAATCTTAATACAATCTTACAAGTTTCTTGAAGATAAATAAATTATAAAAGAAATTTACTCATTTGAAATAACTTTTAAGGCTGCCAACCTTTCCTATTTGTTTACACATATTTAACCCTTAATCTCCCCTTTTTCTAATTGAAACACTCATCGACAAAAACACAGAAATAAAGAAGTAAAATAAAAGAAAAACGTATACAGCGCAGGTTTTATGCTTTCTTAGTTGCAATTTTTATTGTTTAAGGTATGTTGTGAATTTTCTCAAATTCAAAATGTAAGGGTCATAATTGACAATTTTTATGAGATTTTAGATCGGTTCGGAATGCTTCCTCTTTTATGGTTTTCTCCTCCTTTTCTGTAAAGCATCATCAGAAATTGTTTGCATATATATAGATGCTCACCCAAGCATTCTTGATACTATCCCTCGAAAACTCTCTTCTCTCTTGTTTCCTCTCCGATTGTGAGCAATGGAAAAGAAAGGCATTGACCTCGAAGCCTCTCCCCCATTAACCCCACCAACATCCTCTAAAACCCAAAAAGCCCCAAAGATGAAAGCTTCATCATCATCAAAGAAAACGCAATCGAAAAACAAAAAATGTTCTCAACTCTCTAAGCTTCCAAAGCCAAATCTGAACCATAATACAAAAGATCTTGTGGGTCTAACCTCTAGCATCCATGGTAATCCTCATCAAGCTCAAGCTGCTGCTGCTGAATGTGAACCTGATATTGCTATGCCAAAGATATCCCTGCCTCAACAAGGACTCAACCATTTAAGGCCATTAATTCCTAAGGAGTATGAGTTTATTTTCCTCCAATCCCTCTTTGCAATAATTTTCATTTAATTGACTATCACTCATGTTTATTGCTTGTTTACATAGTTATTAATTTTTACAATAGATGAAATCATTGTGATCTTAATTTAGTTTCATGGTTGTAAGTTGATATCTATATGTTTTGATTTTAAACATCATAAATGAAATGTTGAATGCACTAAAAAATTGCAGTCAATATTAGAATCGGCATCTATTTCCACCATTTTCAAGACCTTAAAGGATGGGAAGAAGAACCCCTCCTTTTCCTTTGTATATTTTTCCCTCCTTTTTTTTCTTAATAACCACTAGATCTTCTTTAATTTCAATGGTTCAGATTTGGATTTATACAAAATATATTTTAATTGATTTTCAATAATGATATTATAAACACCAAATCTGAACCATTCAAAGAAAATCTAATAGCTATTAAGAGAGAAAAAGGAGGGAAAGAGATACAAAAGAAAAGGAGGGGTTACTCTATGAATCTGTTGCCTATCTTGGATCTTATGCGGATGTTCGGCGCAAAATCTGGACACGTTATGATATCTTTAAAATAATGAAATAAAATCCATTGTAAAGCCTTAAATGTGGTTTAAATTTTAAATGAGGCTACTTAGTATGTCTTGTAACTATAATTAGTTAATACTAATAGCATTCACGTTAAATTCACCTAAATATTAACTATGCAAATTTTATAAGGGTCACATGATTTCTCCATTGATTTTCTTTTCTGGGTCTGGTACCTATTTTGGATCTTATGCTGAGGTTCGGCTCAAAATTTGGACACATTATGATATCTTCAATTCAATGAAATAAGTTCAAAAGTAACGCCATAAATGCGGTTTTTACCACTATAGAATGTTTTGTAACTTTAATAAGAATCCCTTCAGATTATGATCACTTGGCAAAAGCATCCATAGTTTATGTAGGATCTTAGTTGTCTATGTCAAGTATATATTTCATGTGAGATTTATGAAGACTAACTCTATATGCATTTCATTGTCAAGAACAACATAATCAAGCTTTATACATAAATACTCTACCTTAAACCTTAGTAGTTGATATAAGCAAGTTATTTCTTTTTGAATATCTATCAAACATTAATGGGTGCTCATGTGTTGATGTATACAAGCAGGCCAGTTCAAATGGGACATTTTGAATGCAACATGCCACCACCACAATTTGAGAACTATGCTCCCAATTTCAACGGCCAATACAACAACTCAGCCTCAAGCACTGCTTCTTACTATTCAAACTATGCTGCAAATTACCTCAGCCAACCATCAACCACAAGCCCTTACAACTTTCACAACAATTCAACCTTTCCTGCTTCATATTATCCAAACTATAGGATGGCTCAGGGCATGAGGGCCCCACAAACTCTCACACTCTTTCCTGGTGCCAGTGTTAACAACAACACTGATGCCTTGAATGAGGGGTTTGTTAAGAAGACAGTTGATTCCGGTGGTGTTGCTGTGGCTTCTAATGGTGAAGTGGATTTGGAGCTCCGTCTCTGATTCATATCATGAATGATATTTATCGATATTTTGTTCATGCAAGAGTAATAGATATATTACTGTCATGTTATTGGTGTATGTTCTATATTATTTGCTTGAAATATTTGCTTGTTTGAGTGAAAATTGATTTCCAATTCTTGCCAATGTTAAGGTTATTTACTTGCTTTGCTTGGAAGGTTTTTATTTGGGATAATATAACTTTTAGTCTCTGAACTTTCACTCAATTTTGGTTTTAATCCCTAAACTTTCAGATAGATGGTTTTGGTCTTTGAACTTTTGATCAATTTTGGTTTTGGTCTCTGAACTTTAACATCGATGGTTTTGGTCTTTGAACTTTCAATCAATTTTGGTTTTGGTCCCTGAACTTTCAGTCAATTTTGGTCATTGGTCCTTAAACTTTAAAAAATCAGGGATCAAAACCACAATTGAGTGAAAGTTCAGGAATCAAAACCACAAATATAAAGTTCAGGGACCAAAACCACTTATTTGAAAGTTCAGGAACTAAAACTAAAATTGAGTGAAAGTTCAGGGGCCAAAAACTTCAGTATCCATTTTTATTTTGTAGTTGAATTCATGTAAGATGTAATAATGAAGGTTATATGTGTGTGTGTTTATAAATTGTGAAACTTTATATTTCCTTTTGTCTTTGTTTATTTTTAATTCATTTTTAGTGATCACAAACAATTATTTATTCAGAGAAACTGACATTTTAATTCTTCCTCTTAAGGTTTATGTTACCTTCAAGAATTTCTATAAACTCATCGATGAAGGCTTTATATGCGATTATTACTTACGTAATGATCAGCCACATATACACAATGAAAAATACCATTTCAGTCCATTAACTGAGACACTTATTTCAATTTCATCTGTTGATTTCCTCTAACGACTGGACATGTCAAACTCCATCTAAATCTAACGAATTTCATAACATGAGATTGAATATATTCACTATTCAATAATATTTTCATATTTTTCAACTGTATATCATTTCCATGTTTAAAGTTATTAATTATTATAAAGAACGTAATACAAATATCTATATATGCAATTAATATATGCTAAAAAAATTATTTCGTTTTAAAATAATGTTAAAGACTTAACGACATATCTTTTTGCTTCAAAATAAAAATCAGACGGACTATGTCTACTACTCTGCAGGGACTGGGCTGGAAGGGAAAGGACCAATCGATTATTGATGGAACAAAATCGCTCTCGTGCCACATGTCATACAAACCGAACTGCCACATGTAATAATAATTTAGATTTTTCGTGCCTACTGTTAAAGTGGTTGTGGAAAATGGCATATACAACATCCATTATAGTTATAAGGGCCATGGAAGATGTCCAAAAGAGACATCTTTTACCTCCATTATTTAAACTGGGGACGTGGAAGATGTCAATTTTCACGAGACCTCCCTTTTGGACATGTTGCACGTCCATTTTTACCCAAATAATGGACATGATTTGTGTAATTGCTTTTTAAAATCTGTACATAATTTGTATGATTATCGCCTGCATGTGCAGATTTTAGGATTTTATCTTCAGTATCCAATCTCACAACAGAGACATACCATGGGCAAATATTTCACAAAAAAGCTATCTACAAACACAATTAAAAGTAACATAACGATTGTTGAACCCTGCTTCCACCATTGGGCCTGCACAGATGAGTCCAAACCTAATAAGCCCATATTCGTAGATGGCGTGCTTCATCAGTCCAACAGCATCAACAGTGCATATTTAAATTCAAACTGAAGGATTTGGCAAGATCTGACCACCCACATGACGCGGGGGATGGTTGGCAACGGACCTAGATCGTCACCCACAACGTCTATAATCCCACGATTGTCGCCGACATTTTCGCCACGACCAAGTTCATTGATAACGCCTATAAGTATGATCTAAAGCACGACTGAAGAGAAAAAAAAAAGGAAGGGCTCTCTGAAAGCACTCATAACACTCTCCAAGCACGATCAACTGTGGATTTTAGCTCCCTTACACATATTCTAGTTGTATTCAATCAATTATCTTGTAACCACCGTTGCCGATGAACCCGAATAATCATTCCTTTTTAGTCCTTAATTTATTTTCCCGTTATTTAGCATCAACATTTTGGCGCCGACCGTGGGGACTCCGACAATAGCCATTCGAAAAGCCACCAATTTTTCGTTCAACTGCAATCATGTTGTCCTCCTCTGATCAGCCTAGTTCCGCTGAGTAGCTCTCCAAGATCCTGGAAGTTCTGACTGACCAATCCGAGAGGATGTCTCACCAGGAAAAGCTCACTGAAGAGCAAGCCCAGCTACTGAAATGCCAGGAAGAAATTGTGAAATCCTAAGCCGCAACTCTGCAGCGGCTGGAGCAAGAGAACCAAGGACTTCATTCCCAAATAACTGGGTTCTCAGTCAATCGACCTGGCTATCCACATCCAGTTGTGACATCGAGCATCCCAATCATGCTGTCCTTTGATGATCCTGAGAGTCTGATTCCTACAAGGAACCCAGGTAAGCACGCTACTGATGCCAGCCCTGACGCTGTTGTTGGTGATGCAGGTACTAGTGGTGAGATGACTGGCGCGCCCGTCATCGAGCCGCCGCCGCCGCAGCACAACAACCATCGCCCTGTGGAGTTGACAGAGATAGCACAATTGTGCAAAGAGCTGAAAGAGCTCCAAAAAGCCATGCTCCAAGTTTCAGGGATCGCCCAGCCTATCGCTCCTACCCTTCTTGGCAACTTCTCTTATTCAGTGTTCTTCAAGTCGATTGCCGAGGTCAACATACCTGAGAGATTCGTCTATCCCACGCTGTCGTCCCCAAGAGGTCAATAGACCCAGATGAGCATATGGCGTAGTATCGACAAATCATGATGGCCGCTGTCGTCCCTTTGGAAAAAAGAGAAGCATGCATGTGTCGGGGTTTTGACATTAGCCTAATCAGACCAGCTCTGACTTGGTGGACTAACATAACCCCAGGTAGTTTCAATTCATTTTTTCATCTGACAGAATTGTTTGTGCAGTAGTTCACTAGTAGCAGCAATCTGCGCAAGACGGCCGATGACCTATACAGAATCCTGCAACGCCCTAATGAGACACTAAGGGAGATCATGACCAGGTTCACCAAGGAGATGGTGAGCATCCCGTAGTGTGATCCGAATATCAATGTCCAGGCGTTCAGGAGGTGTCTTCTGCCCCGACTCCGATCTGTATAAGGAGCTGACAAAGCATCAGGTCTCAACATGGTCCAAGGTTCAATCCATGGGCTAGGCTCAGATTCGCTAGGAGGAAGATGACGGCAACTACCGGTGACAGTTCGCTGCCCAGCAATAGTAGGCTGACAACACCTCAACAGATAGACGCAGTCAGATGTCTAAAAGTAAGAATTGGCGATCTGAGCCATATCCTACAGGTAATCAAAATAGGTCCAAAGGCCAAAACTCCCAAGGCGACGCTTAGAGGCGACCACCCCCCTCCAAAGCTGGAAGAGCTTAACTTTTAGGTCACCCCGACCGAATTGGTTAATGCCCTACACAAAATGGGGGACGCGATCAAGTGGCCAGCCAAGATAAAGAAGCCCGCAGATAAGCATGATCCTGACAAGTGGTGTGAGTTCGATGGGGATAATGGTCATTACACCGCTGATTGCATATCCCTAAGGAAGGAGGTAGCAGAACTTCTGAAGCAAGGACACCTGAAGTCTCTCATAAAAGGTAAAAATCAAGCTAATGCAGCTAATGAGCAACGCCAGGTCGCACCAGTCCAACCCCTTTAGAATGCTAGGACTATCAACAACATCATAAGCAGATCTGAGATCAGTGGATCCACCTATTCTATGGCAAAGCAGCATACAAGGTTGCTGCCAAAGGATGACCAGAAGGCAACGTCGTCAAAAGTGGTCACCCAACCGGTTGAGGTACCAATCTCCTTCAACGAATCTGAGATCGAAGAGTCATGCTACCCCCATGACGATGCTCTGGTAATTTCACTCCACCTTGGTAATTTTAACATCAAACGTGTGTTAGTAGATGCAGGTAACTCAGTGAACATTGTCTACCTCCAAACGATCAAGGAAATGGGGCTTGAGTCCCAGATTGTGAAAGCCCCGACAGTCCTGGTGTTCGTCAATGGGGCACCGGATAGGATTGTCGGTGAAATTTCATTATTAACTTATGCTGTGGGGATTAACCGTATGTTCAAGTTTCAGTTAATGGACTGTCCTTTAGCATTCAATGCCCTTCTAGGAAGGCCATGGATTCACCAAATGCGAGGCATCCCCTCCACGTTGCATCAATCCATCAAGTTCTCGACCCCCTGGGGCGTTAGAGAAATCAAAGGTGAGTAGAGAGTAGCACGTGAATGCTACCAAGCCACGATGAAAGGCGTGGACAAATCCCCCACATCAACATAGCAACTATAGGTGTTGTCTCCTATGGACAAGGGGAGTAAGGGGAGGACAACCTAGATAGGATCCCTTTGGACCCTGACAAACCAGATAGACTACTATCCATAGGAGCAGACCTAGACCCCAAGGTTAGAGAGAAACTTATTTCTTTTTTATCTAACAGTTTGGACTGTTTTGCTTTGTCCCATGCAGACATGACAGGGATCAGCCCTGATATCATAATGCATCAGTTCAACATGGACCTACTCCATGAGTCGGTTAGACAAAAAAGGCGAAAATTTGCCCCTAAGGGAAACAAAATCATCAACAATGAGGTCCAGAAGCTACTGGACATCGGATTAGTTAGAGAAGTACGGTACCCCGACTGGCTAGCCAACGTCATTGTGGTGTCCAAAAAGAATGGGAAGCATAGGGTTTGCATAGACTTCACCGACCTCAATAAAGCTTGCCTTAAGAACTCATTCCCCCTGCCTCATATCGATACCTTGGTAGACGCTACATCTGGACATGAGCTTCGCAGTTTCATGGACGCTTTCTCAGGTTACAACTAGATATTGATGCACCCCGATGATCAGGAAAAAACATCGTTCATAATGGGGTGGGGAACTTATTGCTACAAGGTAATGCTTTTTGGATTAAAAAATGCAAGCGCAACATACCAAAGATTGGTGAACCTGATGTTCGCAGAACATCTAAGTAAAACCATGAAAGTATACATCGATGACATACTGGTCAAGTCTCTAAAAGAAGAGGATCATCCTAACCATCTACAACAGACATTCGACCTGCTCAGGAAATACAACATGAAATTGAACCCTGACAAATGCTCGTTTGGGGTCCAGTCTGGGAAGTTTCTTGGATACCTGGTTTCCAGCAGAGGCATCGAAGCGAATCCAGCTCAAATCAAAGCTATAATAGACATACCATACCCTCGCAACGTGAAGGACATCCAGCGGTTAATAGGTAGATTGGCGGCACTAACAAGGTTTATTTTTAGGTTATCAGAGAAATGGCAACCCTTCTTTGACGCCCTCCGCAAAAACAAAGAACTTAAGTGGGACGACAGCACTGAGCAGGCCTTACAGTAACTTAAGCAGTATCTCAGCAGCCCACCATTACTATCTAAGCCTAGATTAGGTGAAACTCTATACCTATACTTAGCTATTGCATCTAACGTTATAAGCACAGTCTTGGTTCGAGAGAACAAAGGGAAGAAGAACCCCATCTAATATTAAGCAAAGCATTGTTGGACTCTGAGACCAGGTACTCAACAATGGAGCGACTTGCACTATCCCTGGTGTCGGCATCAAAGAAGCTAAGGCCTTACTTCTAGTGTCACCCGATAGCAGTCATCACCACATATCCACTCAGGAATGTGATGCATAAGACTACCCTGCATTGGGTTACTATACTTAACAACACAAAAACGAAAAAGAGCAATCATATATGCATAAATATACTTTAACTGCATTCATGGTTCAAGGAAATTGTCAACAAATGCCGACGGAGCGGCAACACATATCGGCTTTATGGCCGTCCACTTACAAACCACTGAAAATAAAAACAGATTTTGACAAAGCTTGAAGAAATAAAAGCTGAATTCCTAAGGCTGGGGGGCGTCGCTGTCGTGTGCGATGGGCTGCTCCTGCTCCTGCTCAACCAGGTCCTGAGTGGCCAACGTCATTGCCTCTTCCACCATCTAGGCAATTGTGTGCTGGTCTTCCACGTCAGCAGCGACTACATCGGCCCCGTGGCCACAGGGACATTAACATTCTGGGGAGCAATGGGATCAGCCCCGCCAAAATGCTCCTCATACCAAGCAATGACTTCCTTGGGCTTCCAGTGTATATGCTGCCCGTCCAGGAACTCTTTCATTAAATTACGCTTGGCCTGCAGGTGCACCTTAGCAATCCCGAAATCGAGCCTGTCTTACAACTTGGCAATCTTGGCCTCCTTGTCCTCCTGGCCAGCCTGGTATGCCTTTATCATCCTGGTCTTGGCATCCACCTCATCTTGGAGAGAGGTTACCTCCTCATCTTTCTTCTTCTCCTCAACCTGCAAGGAATAATACATTATCTTCCGCTCCTCATTACTCTTCTTAAGAGTTTTCTTAGCTCTGTCCCTCTCCTCCTTAGCAGCCTTCAGGTCGGCCTCTGCCTTCTCCAGGGCGACCTTAAGCACCTCCCTTTGCGACTCCTGATGTTGGACAGACTCTAGCAGCTGAAAACCAACAAGAGGAAAGTTAGTACAAAATCAAGCAAACTTACGCCAAGCTATGAGGGGAGAAACTAACCAAGAAGGCATAGCGGATAGCCTTTTCTGTCTCACCGTCGGGCCCCAAAGATTCAAAGAACACCTTGTCAATCGGTAGAGGCAACTGCGACAGGACGGGGCAGGCCAGCTTGAAATATTCTGATTTAGATGCTGAGGCGCCTACAAGGAAGTTCATCACGACCCCGTTGTCCTCCGCTGGTAGAAACAGCTCTGTCTTCTTCTTAGTTAAGGGATCCCCTATAGTGACGCCCTTGCCCTTGTTTATCACCGACCTTTTCACGCCCTTAGAAGTGGTAGATTGGCCGGCGAGACTCTTGGTCTTCACCCCAACATCAGGGCTACCCACGGGCGTCTTGCTCATAGTGGTTAGAGGATTGGATGCGAAAGCCTCCTGAAGCTGGGCCACATAAGCAACTCAGGACGTATACCTTTTGGCAGTGACAAGCTTGAGGGAGGCCTCCACGTCATCGTCGCTCATCTTAGGAACACTGGAAGGGTATGGTTTCCCTAAAAACAAATTTAACATAAGAACGATGACAAAACGAGCAATGGCAGGGACAGACCTCATGAATACTTACTTGACATGACTTCTAAGATGGTTCAGTCGTCCTCAAACAAAGAAGAAATCCTCTTAATTTTCGTAGGGGTATCACGATTAATGATTGGTGGAACAACAAGTTCGTGCTCACCTGCAAAAAACAGAGATAAACATAAGGTCATCCATTCATGGGTCTAGTCTAAAAAACATAGGGACAAACATCTTACTAACAGAAGGGATCACTCTCTCCTCTTCTTCCTCCATAATCTTGTCATCAAGAGGACGAGGTATGGAGGAAGCAGACGAACTCTCCCTCTCAGAAGGGTACCCAATGTACGAGGGGTTGGAGTTTGACCCAGACATTATGAAAACCCAGAAATCAGAAGCAGTGCAAACAGAAATTCAAAACGAAGATTGAAAGTAAAGATGCAAGACGTACCTGGGAAAATGACAACGCCCTAACCACAGAAACAAGAGGGAAGTGGCGAAGGAATGGCCATAAATTCGCAGAGGACATGGAAAAGTTGAGAGCATTTCAGCTTTTTGCTATTTAAATCGAGCCTGACGAATTCTGTTTGAAGACACCATGTCCTCAAGGTCGCATCACAGCCGTCCAACGTGGAGGGAACAAGGCAAGTGAACCGTCAGCTTCAATCTTAACCGATGGATCACTATAACCGCTACTTCCCAATGAAAATCATCTTTGACATCGTGAAGTGAGGGACTTAATGTTGGACCCTACTTCCACCATTGGGCCTGCGCAGATGGGTCCAAGCCCAATAAGCCCATATTCGCAGATGGCGCGCCTCATTGGCCTAATAGCGTCAACAGTGCATATTTAAATTCAAACTAAAGGACTTGGCAAGATCTGAAGACCCACACGACGTGAGGGACAGTTGGCAACGGACCTAGATCGTCGCCTACAACGTCCATAATCACACAATTGTCGCCTATATTTTTGCCACGACCAAGTTCATTGATAACACCTATAAGTATGAGCTAAAGCACGACCGAAGGAAAAAAAAGAAGGGCTCTCTGAAAGCACTCATAACACTCTCTAAGCACGATCAACTGTGGATTTTAGCTCCCTTATGCATATTCCAGTTGTATTCATTCAATTATCTTGTAACCACCATTGCCGGTGACCTCGATCATCAATAATAATCATTCCTTTTTAGTCCTTAATTTATTTTCCCGTTATTTAGCATCAACAACAATGTATGTAAATTCTATTTAGTTTTATTCCAAATCAAGTTGAAGCAACATGCTTGCTAACTTATCCCAAATTTCATCAATCACATCTTGCCCGAAAGAGTCATTTGTATAAAAAAAACTACATATATAAAAACCATTTGAAATGCTCTCTAGATTTAAAATCAAATTTATATTCTCATTAAATTGAAAAATCTCTTGCTACAATTAATAAGAGTTACCTTTAAGAACCAACCTTACTCTGATAATAATAGGTTAGTAGATATTTCTCTAGCTATTATAGTATGTTTACCCAAGTTCTACACCTAAACTATATCTCTCGAGTATAATTTAAATGAAAGCATCACTATAAAAGGTAAGTCAAATAGAGGCATTAGGAATAAAGGAAATAAACACAAATAGTCATCAATTAATGAACAAAGAGGAAAATATTAAGTCTCAATCCATACAAGGTTCAAATCAATTCTAGAACAAATGTTCTAGCTACTCATGAATGTAGGGAAATACCTAATCCACCCTTGGTGGGTTATAGACCAAGCCCAATGAGAATTAGGGCTAATATGTAATGCCCAATGAAAATTATGGCTCATATGTGATTATGGAGAGATATGCGATAAAATGAGTTATTTATCCCTTAATAATTTGAATTGAAAAGATGTAACTTTTCATACGTTATTTATGGGAGTTGTTTTGCACAGAATAAATCAGAACATAGAAACAAGAAAATAACTCCCGATAAAGACTTTCTGCATCTCTTCTCTTCTCTTCCTCTATGGTGCTTCTGATGTATACGTATTCGGAGTCCAAATCGGTGCTTCGATTTCGTGTGGGTACCGAGTAAGTCAACCGGATTCCAGGTACACCTGAAATCCTACAGTGGTATCAGAGCAAGGTTGATCTTAAGGCTAGAATTTTATTTCTTTTTTCCTCTTGAATTGCCTCTGGATTGCACATGATGATATGTCTTGATCACATGCTTTTCTTCTTTCATTTTTTTCAGTATGTGTCCTAGTAGAAGTTGATTTGCATCTCAAATACATGAAGCAAATCCTATACCAACTTTTCGTTTTATTTTAGTTTTTGATGAATGCTAACTGCTATGACTTAAGTTGTTTGTTTTTCGGTTGATGTGTATGTGTTTTACGGTGACTGTGTTCTATTTCTTTCTGCATATTTTTGGTTGAATATAAATGTGTTTGTGTTTAAAAATCTCAAGAAAACATATTAGAGATTCAGAATGAAACAACACGGTAGAAACTTAATTAACATTGGAGAACCGAAAATATCAAGATTGGTTTTTTCAGATTGGGTCGTTAGAAAACGAAAATTTTAGTCTTCAAAATTAGCCCTATTGTGTAGATCTCGAAAAAACGATGAAAATAGACTACTAGAACGCGAAAAACGGGCGTTGGATAGTGAAGATATGGAGGAGAAAAGAAGCGGGTCTATAGGACCCGCCCGTACGTCCTGCTGGGTCTGGGTCGACTCGACTGGAGGTTGAAGACAACCTCTGCCCTTCCAAAACAACGCCGTTTAGGAGCTATGATATTATATAAAAAAACTGAATGGTTCATTAAGTTCTGGGCATAAGAACGTTGGGTTTGGGTTAGCGGTTTGGGTTGTGTGGTTCTAGGCCCAAAGTCTCGTAGTACATATATAAAAAAAAGATGTTTAATGAAACACAGCGTTTTGAGGGTGCTGCTTATTTGGGCCTGCAGGTCTGAACCCAACCCAAATTAAGTAATATAAAAAAACTGGGCCCATGTTTTGGGCATAGTCTACAACAACAAAACAACAACAACCAAGCCTTATCCCACTAAGTGGGGTCAGCTACATGGATCGCACAACGCCATTATGCTCTATCGGTAACCAAATCTTTAGATATATTATTTAAAAAAAAGTATAGTCTATTTAAAAAAAATAGACTATGCCATTGGGTATAGTCTATTTAAAAAAAAGTATATAATGAAACTATGCGTTTCATTAAATAAAGTAGGGTCTAGGCCGGTTTTTTGTTAGCCCAAACCGATTTTTAACTAAAATGGGCCAAATGTTTTTTGGGCCTAGTAGATTTATTAAAAAAAATTCAGATTTTTTTTACTCATTCTAGGGACATTTGGAGGGGCATTTTTTCTCCAATTGAGGTGCATTTTGTTTCTAAAAATCCCTAAATTCAAGACCTACATTTAGACATATTATTTGTCTATTATTAATGTATTTTTTGATCTGTATGGAGGTTGTTGGTGCTTATTTTTTGTGATCGTTGTTAGTTTAAAAATCCTAAAATATTTATAATAATTCATAAAAATTTTATTGGAGTCAAATATGAACCTAGAGAGTTCTAAGAGCTCCAAACCAAAAGAATTTCACTCTTTTGGATGACACTTAAATAGAGAAATTTAATCCTAAATATGATTTACATAGTGGTAAATCAAAAGAGGAATAAGTTATTGGTTATTGCCTCTAAATATTGATCCAAACCTAAATTACTTGGAGAAATGTGAGCCTCCAAGTGATGTATGAAGTAGGGATTTTTGTATAAGAGTATGAGACTCTAAAAAATAATAATAAAGCCTAGAAGAAGAAGATCCTTAAGAGGATCAAGAGAGAGATAATTCAAAGTAAAGTTCATTTGAACTTGAAATGAAACAAGATGTGTAATAGGAAGAAAATATTGATGATGCACTAGAGGAGGAACCTGAATAACCAAAATCCTAAAGTTTAGGATTGAGATCTGGATAAACCTCAGGGAGGTTAAAATGATGATCAGATATTAAAGAAATAGTATCAGATCAATGCGAGAGGAAATTTCAAATAGAAAAATTTCTACATCTTAACTCCGGATCATGGTGAAATTCAGGAATAAAATACACCTCAAGTATGACTTGAAAGCCCACCTTAGGAGAAAAGAGAATCCCAAACCCAATCCACCCACAACTATTGAATTAATAAAAGACTTAAGAGTAAAGACTAAAGGTCTCTGTGAAGAAATATAGATCAATTGCATAAGACATTTGAAATATTATTTTGAGAAAATGGAGAACCTCTTAGAAATCACCAAAGCAACATAGCTCAACTTCTATCATGTCACTTAGGAATATGAGATTCCTAACGCCTTGCTGAATAATGGTTACTGAGAACTTATCAAATTTGGTTTTGGGATGTAGAGAGACTTCACCCTTCCATTTTTGATGTTATATTCGGCTAAAATTAACTTCATAAAATCATAAGAATGTGGTAGAAAAATCGAGAAAAACTCTTAGGCCACTCAAATAAGCAGTTAATAAGACATTATGAAAATAATTTAAAGAGAGACATGAAGAAGTAAATGTCAAATACACTTTGTGAGTGGGAGCAAAATGTCAAATGCTCCGTGTAAGTGGGAGCTCTTGGAAAATAAGTCTTCTAAGAGAGTTGTATGCTCTATCTTATTGGGAGCTCTTAGAAAATAAGCTTTCTAGGAGTTTCGTATGCTTTATCTAAGTGGAAGCCAATGTCAAATACTCTATCTGAGTGGGAGCTAATGGCATTGCCCGATCTAAGTGGGAGCTTTCAGAAACTAAGTTTTCTGAGAGACATAATCGAGCATATTCTAGAAAGTACTTGTATAAAATTCTTGATAGATGATAATATTATTATTGGAATCTGTGTGATCGGAGGTACAAACGTATTCTCCTGAACGTGGACCCAATAGTGTTAATATTTTTCTAGTCAAGAATAATACAAGTGCATGACATTGTATACTTCAATGTGCTACAAATAAGTTCTTGGATCAAATCAGATTGTGAATAGCCAAAAAAGTGGGATGATTTGAAATAATTAAGCCAAGAAAGGCTGCCAAGAACAACAACACAACTATAAAATTAATGGGGACAAATATGATATCTGATATTGAAAGGTCTCATACGATTAAATAGAAGATGTTGTCATGTTATTGACCAAGAGTCATGATGAAGTTAAAATTGAGAAGTCAACTCGACTAAGCTTATGAGAGGACATGAGGCCTACATGGCTCAAAAAGAGAAACAATGTGGCATAAATTACCCTATAGAGTGCAAACATGATAGAAATCCAACAACAAAGAGCCATGTAAATTGTGTAAAAGGAAAATTTAGGCAAAATTTCCATTACACAAGATGAAAAAGATTATCAATTAAGTTTGACACATGTAACTTGAGGCTTAATGCCTTTTATGAGACAACATCTACATTAGATAACTAACAAGACAATGAGATTAAAGGAAGTTGATTATATATTGTTGAATGAACGATGAGTACAAGTTCATAAGGGCGCTCCTTTCCATTTGGGAGCACATGAAAGTCAAGTGAAATCAAAGTGAAAACTTTGTTACTTTTCAATTATGTGTGAAAGTATTTGGAGCATGAACATGGATGTCAGGAAGTATGCAAACCATTTTGGGATAGCATACCGTAGAGGTAGAACATTCTTAATACTTTAACCTAAATAAGAAAAGGTTAAAAGGTTCTACAAAAGAGACAAGGCTCTTAAAGGAGAAGATTGACCTAAGTAAGGTCAAATACTTTTCCTACTAGAGAATAAATCATTTTGAGATGTTTTGTTTTTCTGTCAATAGTAAACAGAAAAGACTCAAGCTCCATAGACCAAAAGAATAAGAATTAAAGATCCTTTATGAAACGTTATCAGTTATCAAATTTAAGCAAGAGGCTTTATATAATGGTAACAACATGAGGATTGAGGTGAAAGGCATTAGAGCCTACAAGTTCATTGTTTCATGCACCAGTCTTACGGGTTCTAAATGAACTATCTTGACTTTCATAACAAAATTAGTTGTTTATCATACAATATTCCTTGACATTTCCTTGTTTTTTCAACATTGTTGGTAATCTTTGTGTGCGTGACTGCTTTACTACCTTGATTCAAGTGTTGACTTGAATACATGTCATGGTGGACAAGGACACATAAATTGAATTGGCATTTTCAAGAATGAAATGTTCATTACCCAATAGGGAAGTGTCTAGTAGCTAAAGCAATAAGAAAATTTTTTTCAGTAAGGGGATTGAGATAGAGAAAATATTGCGTTTCTTCCATCAGATTATATATGGTTCAATGGATGTGAGGGCATGACACAGAGCTTAGATTAATTAACTTTGTTGATGATTACTCATGTAATTATCATTACTCACAAATTTAAAGCTTAAGCGCTTTAAACGATAAGTGAATAAAGTTGAAAATAAAGTGCATGCAGAATTTAAACATTCTACACACTAATAGAGGTTATTCCTAACCAGCTTCAATGAGCTCTGTGAAGAGAATGGGATATTTATTCACTTAAATGATCCCTTACGCTCTGTCGTTAGATAGAGTTGTTAAAAGGCATAATGAAACGCTATTAGACATGGTAATGTATATAATAGTTCAAGCTAACCCACTAAAAGTGAGTGGGAGAGTGTTACCAAGTCCACCTTTGGTGGATTAGTACATACATATTTAATTGATCAAGTATAGTTTTCTCTTTGAGAGAGATACAAACTTTATACTTAACCATGTGCCCTCCTAAGTGTTTTTTTTTCAAACCACATGAATCATGGTCAAAGAGCAAATCAAGTTTTTTTAAGTTTCCGTAGGCCATAAAGGTCAATTGCACGATCTCTTAGTCGTTGTAAGTGGGAGCTTATTATGGTAACATTTTCGTAAGTGAAAATGAAGATGGATTTGTCTGAAAAGAATTGAAAGGAACCATATTTATTATGAGTGAGTTTTTCCAAATAATGGTGAAGCTCATCACATTGTATTTCCCCATATCTCTTTATGAGACATAGTGACAAAACTCCTCAATTGCCCATGTGGGTGGGAGCTTATTAAAGGTCATTAAAGAGGCCTAAATATCATTGATAAGAAAGGTAAGGAGCTCTAGAAAGGAGTAACTTAGAACAACGTTCATAGTTGCTCTAGAGGAGTATAACAGAAGTGTTCTACATAAGAGGCTTTATCTACTTCTTAAAAGGAATGGAAGAGAGCAATATTAAAGGACATAGTTTCTTTGAGAAAGAATCAAGTCTGAGAGTTAGTTGATCCATCACAAGGACGAGAGATCATTTGTAAGCAAATGAATTCTCAAGAGTAAGATCAAGTTAGTTAGATCAATTAACAACACAAGACTCTTTCGGTTACAAAAGGGTATACATAGGTATACATTGTGAGAATACCTTCTCATATATTATGTGCTTAAAATTAGACTCATTTTTGAAATAGTTGACTGTTTGGTTTTAGGTTTACATCAAGTGGATGTGATACTTGCATTTTGAGTTTTGATCTGGATGAAGAAATCTATATGATTTGGCTATTAGATTTCACTACAATAGATGTTTGAGGTTTACAAAGTGATGACCTCATATTACATATTTTTGCATAAGTCAATTCATGGACTGAAGCAATCATCCAAATAATGGTATTTAAGGTTCTGTATAAGTGGTAACCTATTATAATTTTGTTTTTATGGTTGAAGAAACCATAACTAAGCAGTTTGTGATATTATCCTTTAAGTGGATGATATACTATTGACCAAAATAGTTTGATTTTGATAGTGCCTATTAAGGAAAGGTACTAAGAACATGGGTAAATCATTGTGTATTTTTGGAGTTGAGATCCAAAGATATAGCTCAAGCAGACTCCATTCTCTGTCATAAGAGAGTTATATTATGGAAATTCTTGAACGGTCCAAGGCAAACGATTGTGATCCCATAGATACCCTAGTGACTTCTAGAGTGAGTTTAGGTCTTGATTATAGATATCCCTAAATTGAATCAACGTTAAACTCAAAATGGAAAAAGGTTTCCATGCAAACGTTGTTGGTAGTTTGATATACACAGTGGTGTGTAAAATATCATATATCTATTGTGGTATGACTTTGTAAGTCGGTTCTAGTCCAACTATTGTGAGAGGCATTTGATGACTCCACAAAAAATGCTTATAGATACTTTAAAGGGCATGATAATTATGCACATTTAAAATTACTTACTGTCGCAGTACATATGGCTATATGGTTTATGATGTCTAGAAGAACATCTTGGATTTGAAATGAGAATTCAAACCTAGTGTTAATGCATTGTGAAAACACTACAATCGTTGCCTAAATAAAAAACCCTAAGTATCATGGCATGAGTAAAATACAAAGATAAATATGTGAGATATGTTTAGCACATAAGGTTGTTACTAAACAACAATTTCCTATGCAAAGTCCCCTAATTGAGCTTGTGGCCAAGGATATACATGTGAAACATGATAAGTCCTCTGGCAAGCATAAGATATGAAGTAATGGATACTTCATTAAGGTTTTACATGTGTGTGTGATAGTATACAATGTCTAGTATGTCATACAGGTTGATAAGGTTGGCTCTCTCACACGAGCGACTGCCTTTGACACTCAGGAGTAGTGTGCAAAGATGAGACAATGTGATCACTAGCAAAGCAGTAAAAATACTGATATGGTAGAGAAGAAACACAAACTATATGTCACCTCAACTCAAAAGTGCAGCAAGTCGAGATGAGATCCGTGGTTATACACATATGGATCAAATTATGGATACCCACATTCGTAATACCTGTAGCCAGACAACAAAATTCTTCAAAATTGACGTCGTACAATGCGAGAAGAGTTGAAGAATTTTGGGTTTAGATAATGTGTGTTTCTATACTGAAGTTTGTACGGTGTTAATGATACAATCAAATTGACGTACGCTCTTATAAATAAAGAGTAACACCGTAGTATGTGATTCATACCGCATGTGCTAAAATTACCGCAAACTGGAAGCAAGTGAATGGATCCCTATTTCATTGCTGTGTGAGTCCAAGAAAGGTTCCATACTTTCTGGATGTCCTTCGACTTTGACAATTTCATGGAAATATGTTTTAGCGTCTGCTACCTTAGCATATATCCTATGGTCATGATAAATGTGATCTAAAGGTTTTATGTTAGGAAAGTGGTTGACTCATATTGAAGTGACATTTGGGCGAAAGGAAGATTACCTGAAATACACAAACTTATGAAAGGTTCTGAGACCGGTCCATTATGGTATTAGTGTGCTAATTTCATATGTGTGGATACTGCATATAAGAAAGGCAATCTGAGTTTTATCTTGACTCTAAAGGGATTAGATTGGCCATGAAAAAAGTGTATTTGTGTAAATCTAGGATACCTGAGGCACTATATCAAAATGATCGAGCTGCACTGCAAGGTTGTTTTATGCTGGTCCCTATAAAAGGGATTGCTAGTACAAGACACCTAAAAGGAGACATCGTGCCCACACGGTTACGACAAAACACTTAGTATGAAAGAATAATATAAGAGAAAGAGACTCAACCCTTAACATTTAACCCACCAAGTGTGAGTGGGAGATGTAGGGAAATACCTAATCCACCCTTGGTGGGTTATAGCCCAAGCCCAATGAGAATTAGGGCTAATATGTAACGCCCAATGAAAATTGTGGCTCATATGTGATTATGGAGAGATATGTGATAAAATGAGTAATTTATTCCTTAATAATTTGAAATGAGTATACATATTCGGAGTCCAAATCAGTGCTCTAATCTCGTGTGGGTACCTGACCGAGTCAACCGGATTCCAGGTACACCCGAAATCCTATAGGGCTAAAGCAATAAATACAAAGAAATCTGATAACTCCTAGAAATTCATGATTATTTGAGTATATTTTACTTGAGTTTTTGTCTATTATTTATACATTTTGGATACTCAAGAGGGAAAATGCTCATTTTCTTTTCGGTTGCACATTATTGTATATGTATATAGATTTTGATTGTTTTTGTAGTTAGTTTCTTATGTTGTTGTATATAATTTTTGTAGGAATAATTTGAAGCAATAAACAAGAGATTTCAGCCATCCACCAAGCTCCCAATTGAACAAAAATAAGAAGAAACCAGAGCAGCCCAAGGAATAAAGAAAAAGGCAAGAAAGCAGAGAGGAAAAGACTTCGCCGTGGACTTCGCCGCGGCGAAGTGCATCTGCCTCTGCCCCTATTTTGGAGAGCTCGCCGTCTGCTCGCCGCGGCGAGCGTCTCTCATTGCTGGATTTTTTAGGACTTCGCCGTGGCTCTCGCCGCAGCGAAGTGACGGCGAACTTCGTATTTCTGCGCGTTTTGGACAGAACAGGGGCGCGTTTTGACTGATATAAAAGCTAGGGCTTCGTTGTGAGCCCTCATTCTTCGACTTCTGGGCATATTTTGGGCGTGTTTGGCTCTGCTAGGGCTTGGAGATTGGTGGGATTTGGCTTGGGCTCGGAGCTTCAAAGAGATTTGGGCTTCCTCTCTTGGTTTATCTCTTCCTTCTTCATTCTCTTCTCTTGTTCTGATTTGTAATGTTGTATATATATGCTCCCTTGGAGTTGTAGAACATGAGTAGCTAAATACTTTGATTCTAGGATTATTTTGAACCCTTGTATGTATTGATTCTTGATTCCTCCTCTTGATTCGTGATTAATGATATATATGTGCTTATTTTACCCCGTTCTTAATGCTTCTAAGTGCTTGATCACCATTTAGATGTTGTGTTCGCTTGATTTATGACTCGAGAGAGCTAGGTTGAGTGTAGAACTTGGGTAAAGTAGTGCAAGAACCGGAAGTTTGCATGACGAACAGATGGTTTTGTTGGTAAGATAGAGATATACTTGCTAGCCTTGCATAGTCACATTAGGGTTGGAGTGTGATAATTGGGTCCTATCAAATTGTGGCAAGAGATTGTGCAAAGAATAGGACTAAACACTTGTTATTGACTCGAGAGAGCATTACAAGTACTCTTTGAACCCTAGATTAGCACGTGGTTTTGTTGAGAGCTTCTTGAGGGGAGGTTAATTGAGTTTTGAGAAGTACAAAGGGGGATAGATAATCCTAGGACCTTTTTTATCCTTGAAGTTGGGGAATCACTTGTTTATATTTTATTTTCTTATTTAATTTTCAATCTCAACATTTGTATCACTCAAATTGGGCGAGAGTGTGATAATCATTGTTTGACCGGGTTTTGGACAAATCCTCGTGGGAACGATACTCTACTCATCATTTTATTACTTGGCGCGACCCGTGCACTTACGGCGCGTGGCGAACAAAATCCCATGTCCAAATCAGAAAAATAGTAAAGAAAGGAAGAACACAAGAAAATCCACTATCGGAGGACTTGAATCTCTTCAAAGCTTCCTTCCCAAGCTCCAAAATCGCAATCCCTAGCTTCATTCTTGGTCACAATGATGTGATTATTCATTTTTAAAGTTTCTTGGGTGAAAATGGGGCTCAAAATTTGTTTAATTTTGTGTCGTAGGTGTTTTACAAGCTAAAATATGATGTTGAGTGTTTTTGGTATTTTCGCAGTGTGCCATGGCACACTAGCGCAGTGTCATGGCATTAGAAGCAATTTTTCACTATTTTGCAAGAGTGACCTCCAATCTTCTCCACTTGTTTTCTTATTTCATCTCCTCCTTTCCTTACTTAAAATATCCATATTCACCTATTAAAAAAAACATGCAGTTGTGTGGGGGAAACTTGCCAATTAATTTTTCTAATAATTTTCCTATTTTTCTTAATAATATTATAATTAAGCTCAAATGACATATTTGCACAATTTTCTCTGAAAAAACTCTTAAATACCTTTAATTTTTATTGATGACTCCCCAAATATATTCTAAATATGCTCTAAATCAATGATAAATGGGGAGTCATCAGGATGCATTTAAAGTTGAGCCATGGATGTGAGTACCCTTGTTTGTCACCAAGTGATTCCATTTATGAGTGAGGTTTTGATGCATGCATGAATTAATATAATGTTGGATAGTTGAGTTTGTTACTGTGTTACCAATTCCATTAATTGAACTAACTAAAGGCATTGTTAGTTAATTAGGCTTACTTGTATCCCTAATTCCCCATGTAATTTGAATTTGCCGCTACAACCCTAACCAAGAAAGCTTCATCATAATTGATTTCCACCAATCATCCCATTTTAATAGTCTAAAATCCAAAAACAAGTAATTTCTCATGCATTGTAGTTTTATTTGAAAATGTTTCCTAAATAAATCCCAAAACCTCATGTTTTACTTGTCTTAATTGTATTTAGTTATTTTAGGTAGGTTATAAGTCTCCTTGTGAATGATATGGGTTGCACCTCTCAATTACAATCCTTGATTTATAAATAATTTTGCATTTAACCCTCAAGGCATAAAGGAAAGGTTGAATCATGAATGCAAATAGAAATTTGATAAACCCCTAAGGAGAATCAATAAATATACGAGTCGGTAAAGCTAAGTAAAGAGAGGGTTGGTAATGGAACATTTGAAGTTCGTAAAAGCAAATAGAAAATTGGTACCCATATAAAGAGTTGGTTAACTTAGTAAATAGCGAGTTGGTTAGTGCTTAGTTGAAGTTAGTAAACCCTTATAAAAAGTTGGTAAATTTCTGAAACTCATGAGAAGGTATATTCGTCATTTCCTTTAATTTTATGAAAGGGCAGATCAGGTTGATATTACATATCTATCTTTTTAGAAATTTTGTGTACATAAGTGCCCTTTATATATTTTGAGCAATTTATCTCGTATTTTCCTTTAATTATTTTGTTATTCATTCTTCTTCTGCCTGTCATAGTATATTCCATCAAAGTTACATTAATCAAATTTTTTATACATCAACTGGCAATCGACGCCTTTTCTGGATTCTATTACCAGGTATCCGAGCAATTGACTACTCAAGTTTCGAGATCCGTGGCTTCCCCTCCTGATAAAAGTATCTCCTCTAAGACTCGAACTTGAAATCTCAAGGGATTTAGCAGGACCTTACACCACTAGACCAACTATATGTTGGTTACATTAATCAATTTTTTCTACATCCAACAAAAGTTGCTAAATGGGTAGATAAGCTTGAGTGAATAATGAGATCGATGTGCCCTACTGTTGTGCTTTTGGAAGACGTACGTGCTTCATGGTCTTGAATTGGCTGATGATTTTTTTAAGGGGGTGGGTTATGAGAGAGCTTATTCAAATAAAGATTTTTTTGGTCATCATTATATGCCAAAATTGTTAGAATAATGAGTTTTGATGATAACTAAACATAACTTAGGCATAAAGAAAGGTTGGACAAAGTTCAGGAATAATTTAGAAACAATCTAATAGAAAATGCTAAGTATAGTCCAATCAATTAGGATCAGATTATAAGTTAAGGAACTATAAGTATAATCGATCAGGGACAGATCAGAGAAAGATTAGAAGTTGAGATCATAGGCGCCCAATCAATCAGGCCTCCCCTGTGATCGATCAGAAGGATTAAAGAGTAATCCAAACCTAACCTAAGCCTAATCGATCAAAGAAGGTTAATCGATCAAAGAAGGTTAATCGATCAGAGGACAATGTGTGATCGATCAGATAATGGCTATAATCTGAATGTGATCTGAGTGCAATCGATTGAATAAGCCTAATCGATCAGGGACCCCCTATGATCGATCAGGCGAGGTATTTTCTAACTTCATACTTAGTGATGCAGGTCATGATCGATGTGTGATCTTTGTGTGATCGATCAGAGACCTATGATCGAAGTGGCGATAGATTTAATTCAAATTGAATGGTTAACCTATTTTAAGCTTTCTAATACAGAAGTTGTTCAGGCCTATTTTGGGAAGTTATCGTTAGACACATAAGTCTACCATTAGAGCCGTTTGACTCAACAACTAAGTTCTACGAATTAATGAAGAGAGAGGATCTGAAGCAAACCAAGTATATAAGAGTTAATGCTACCCAGAATACACTCTTCTCCATACTCCATCTGCAATCATCTCTCACCTAAAATCAAGCAACGGTTATACCTTTATCAACGAGTATAATTTCATATACGAGTATAAAAGCCTTGATGAAGAAGTTGGTGATGCATTGATTACACACATTGATTATTCTTGCGAAGTTACACTTACTGCATTCAATACTTACCAACCCTTAGAGAGATCATTCATTGTCTTTGTACTTCAGTGTGTATCACAATCAGTTCATTGAGTGAACAAGCATTTTGTAATCACATTTCTACCGAGGATACTCTTAAGATAGTGGGATCCTAAGAGTATGTTGTAATCTTACAAAGTGTAAGGGGGAGTGATCTGTAAGAGAAAGAATCCTTACTGAGAGGTCACTTGTAAAGGCATTCAAGAGCCTAGTTCAATCTTGAAATTATTAGTGGAACCCAACTGAGGTTGGAGAACTGGACGTAGGCCAAGAGTTATGCAGAACCAGTATAAGCTTGTGTCTTAGTGTCCTAAATTTTTAATTAGCACAATTCACCCCCTCTTGTGCTTTTCTGCCACTTTCAAAAATAAAATAGTAAACAATCATGTATGTAATTTTACAAAGCAAAAATCAATTTTTGTAAAAAAATATTACCATCTATTCCTCTTTTGGGACAAGAATATAAGTGTTACTTGAGTCAAAAGCTTTCACAGATATTATTTAGTTAAGGGAAGTATATATGATTACTCAAATTTCCAAGGGCAATTTATTTTTTAATAAAATATGGCTATTTAACTCAGTCATATTCATGCTTGGTGATTCATCTTAACCAATGTAAATTTTATTTTTTTAATAAAAAGAAACATTTTTATTTGAAAAAGAAACAGAATGATTTAGTAAAAACGATCATGCAATAAATTAAATGTATATACGCTTATTTGTCATCTCAATTAAAGTTTCACCTAAAAACTAATATCCAAGAAATAATATAACTTTTCAATTACAAATAAAAAAATCAACTTAGTTTGAAAGACACTAATTGTTAATGTTGGTGAAGGGCAAATTTGTCTGAGAAATTTTTGTCTAGGAGCTATTTTACCCTAAAAGTTTTGTTAGGTTTGAAATTGTTTTGGAAGTTTCAAAACGTAATAATTTTGTCTTTTATTATTGAAAAATCAACTTTAAATGTTAAAAAATTGACATTGACAGTTAATATTTTAAATCTAAATGATAAATTTGTTGCATTTTACAAATTCGATGCATTTTTTAATCCAAAAAAATTTTAGGGTAAAATAGCTCTTAAACGAAAATTTCCGGTGCAAATTTCCAGCTTAACCCTTATATAAACTTATAATAGTTGTTAAACATTATTTGCCTTAATTTCAACTTAGTGAGATTTTATCAAATTCAATGCTTATTATAAAAATGAGTAATGTTTGAAAAAAATGAGTAATGACATTCTCATCTTAATATGCACCACTCAAATTAATTTGAATGATTTACATTTAATACATTTATTTTTAATATTTTAAATAATTTTTCATTTTAATAGATACAAAATTTAAAATAAAGATAATTTTATAACGGGCATATTTTTTCAAAAACTAAATTTAACATTGAAAATGTTGTCAATTAAAAACATAAAACCCGGACCATTCATTCTTAGGTGAATCCAGTGTACCATATCATTTGTGGTCTGACTAATCACAAGTAAACATATTAGGTTTGACACGAAATTTTTAATTGACTTAACACCGTAAAAAAAATTATCTAACAGATAAAAAAAATTTAAATATCATGTTTTCAATTTTTTTATCAGGTAATTAACTTTTTAAGGTTTCAGATCAAGAATTCCACCTCAAATCTCTGATGTATTTACTATTGGTCAGATTTAGATTATAAATCATGGGGTGCACCGGCCTAATAATTTCTCTAGCGTGGCAGCTTCACTCGCCTTTTTCTCTTCCGCCATCTCCCTTCACCTTTCACGCCATAGCCTCTCAAGCTTCTCATTGTTATCCCCATCGCCGGCGATCCACTCAGTACACACATTCACCGACCCACCAACCCACCACCTTCTGTTTCACTCTTCTCCACAGATATGACAGTGAGTACGAAGAAGAAGCAATGGCCACATGGAGGAGAACATGGCTTTCGAACCTTATACCTACAATTTCACCGGTAACCATCTTGGATTTTGATTTCTCCGTTATTCATTCCTTCCATTTTTGCCTTTGTTTTTTTTTTTTTTTTTTTGTTGTTTTGCCCTCGATTTTGCGTTTTTGGGTTCAATTGCTCTGTTCATATTGTTTTTTATTTTTTTTAAATTCCAATCTTATACTCCTCCAATCCTAATTATACAATCAATTATACAATCAAGGTTTTGTTTTTCAATTAAGGATGCAAATTTATATATATCATTTTTCCTTATTTTACTAATAAAATAACTAATAATCTACTTACATGTAATAGATATTATAATTTAGTGGTTTAATTTATTTCCTTACCTTCCACAAAAATATTCTCAATATGGTACTAATATTGATGTATTGAAAATGGTCGCATCTCCCTTTCTGTTCGATTTTGTTGATACTCCTTCTTGTCCTAATTATAATATTACTTTAAGTTTTTTGGAGAAATTAAGGATGCAAAATTAGTTATTTTAAATTATTTATATTTACGTTTTTTTTCCTCAAAACTAATTTATTCTACTGATAAATTAAGATATCATCTAATTACATGTGACATATGTTATAATTTAGTAGTTTAATATGTTTTCTTAACTTCTAAAAAAAAAGATCAAATTGATTTTATATTTAGGACTAACTACATAAGTATCCGAAGGTTGTACAAGTGGGGGTAGTTAAGCCATGTGAACAACATAATAAACCGAATATTTTTTATAAAACTTTTGTCCACCGCACGTGGGCTCCTCATGGCTGCTTTATTATCTATCGTCAATATTCTTCCCCCTTCTCATCAACCATTGTCCCTTGCCTTTCTATGATGTCTTTTTAATAATAATTCAAGTTGATGAATGAATAAATAAATATCGTGGGATGCAGAAATTATCGCGCATGGAGCAAGTGGAGGGTTCCACCTTACTGTTACCCGTACAACATTTCTGACAACTTGGAAAGTCTTAGTCGGTTTCCTCAACGAGTAAGGCGAAAAATCTGACCATTGTGCCATCGACTGACTTAATTAGCCGCCATGTTTGCAATCAAAATTATGCTTCAAACTAACTTGATTAATCTGCACACACAGCTCTGTATTGCTCTCTATTCATCTACCACATGGCGTTTCTGAGTTCTTCTCTGCTCATAATCCTCTTTGTCTCCATTTTGCCTTCACCCTGTTCATCTTCATCCTCGAACAATTTGTTCTCTCTGTCGGTGGAGAATTCAGATCATGTCATAAAATCAAGAAATGACAATTTTACAGCGGGGTTCTATGGAGTCGGTGATAATGCTTTCGCTTTTGCCATCTGGTTCACAGAACCTCAAGGCCAAAACTTGACTGTCATTTGGATGGCCAATCGTGACATATTGGTAAATGGAAAAGGCTCAACCATTACCCTTCGTAGCAATGGAAATCTGGTTCTGAACGATGCAGGTCAAGTTGATGTATGGTCCACCAACACAACTTCTTTGAAATCTCCGCAATTGATTCTGCAAGATGATGGTAATCTTGTTCTTCTTGAACCCCCTAATCATATTGTGTGGCAAAGTTTTGAATTTCCCACAGACACACTTGTCCCTGGACAGAGGCTTACTAGACATGCCAGCCTTGTCTCCTCCAAAAGCCAGACCAACCCCTCTTCTGGTTTCCATAAGTTGTTTTTTGACAATGATAATGTTCTTCGTCTTGTCTATGATGGCCCTGAGCTGTCCAGTATTTACTGGCCACCTCCCTGGTATCAACCATGGCAAGTTGGAAGGTCCACCTTCAATGCAAGTCGCTTTGTGTTTCTTGATTTGTATGGTCAGTTCATTTCAACTGATAATTTTACTAGTGAGACATCAGACTATGGGCTTGTGCTTCAGAGACGATTGACAGTTGACAGTGATGGTAATGTCAGGGTGTATAGTCGAAGAGATTGGACAGATAAATGGCATGTTACATGGCAAGCTTATTCAGCAGGTTGCAACATTCATGGCATTTGTGGAGAAAATAGTTTTTGCAAGTATGAACCTTATACTGGTCGAACATGCGTATGTCTTCCAGGTTATAGGTTCAAGGATAAAAGTGACTCATCACTTGGGTGTGAACCAGAGTTCAATTTGTCTTGCAACCCAGGAGATTCTAACTTTCTGTATATACCTAATGGTGATTTCTATGGGTACGACCAAGGTACATACCTTAACATTACATTTGATGAATGTAAGATGGAGTGTTTGAAGTTATGTAACTGCAACGGTTTTCAATATACACATGACGGTACCCAGTTTTTATGTTACCCAAAGACCCTTTTGGTCAATGGCAATCTTTCTCCTGCGTTCAAGGGAGGTTTTCACTTGAGACTCCCTAATTCCACCTCATTCACTCTTCAAGAACCTAATACTCAGTGTGGCCTTGTTAAATCTGTAAAGCTTGATAGAGTCTATGTCTCCAGACAAGATAGCGTTTTAGTGAAGGTGTTATTGTGGGTGGTGATAGCAATTGGAGTCTTTGAACTTGCATGCATCTTTCTCTTTTGGTGTCTGACATGGAAAAAATCAAGTAAGCAGCAGAATTATGATCAACTTACTGGAACTGGGTTTAGAAAATATAGCTACTCAGAGATGAAAGACGCAACAAGAGGTTTCACTGAAGAGATTGGAAGGGGTGCTGGTGGAATCGTATACAAGGGTGTGCTTAAAGATGGGCGAGTTGCTGCAATCAAGAGACTAAACGAAGCAAACCAAATAGAAAGCGAGTTTCTTGCAGAAGTCAACTTAATAGGAAGGCTCAACCACATGAACTTGATTGACATGTGGGGGTATTGTGCTGAAGGAAAGTACAGAATGTTGATATATCAGTACATGGAAAATGGTTCCTTAGCAGAAAACCTGGAACCAAACAAATCACTTGATTGGAGAAAGAGGTACGAAATCGCTCTAGGAACAGCAAGAGGACTTGCATATCTTCATGAAGAATGCTTGGAGTGGGTTCTACATTGTGACATAAAACCTCAGAACATACTCCTTGATTCAGATTATAAACCCAAGGTTGCAGATTTTGGATTGTCCAAGTTGCAAAACAGGAACGACCTCAACAATCCAAGCTTCTCAAGGATCAGAGGGACAAGAGGATATATGGCACCAGAGTGGGTTTTTAATCTCCCAATAACATCCAAGGTTGATGTTTACAGCTATGGAATTGTAGTGTTGGAGATGATAACTGGAAAAAGCTTGAGGGTGGATGGACCAGATAACTCGCATCAAGGGAGGCTAGTGACATGGGTGAGGGAGAAGAAGAACAAAGGAGAAGGAAAGGCATCATCATGGGTTGAAGAAATAGTTGATCCTACGGTTGAGGGAAGCTTTGACATGAAGACAATGGAGGTTTTGGTTACAGTAGCATTGCAGTGTGTTGTGGAAGATAGGGATGCAAGACCTTCAATGAGCCGCATAGTGGAGATGCTACAAAGTCAAGAGATTGAGTGTTGAATTTCTGTACATAATCTCTCTTTTTATTTTTTATCTTGATGTTTTGGTTTCTTTTTTGACATTCTTTGTGTTTCTTTTTCTTTATTTGATAAGAAGTGGATGTCTCATTTCAATGAGATTTAAACCCCACGAGCATAAGGATAAAGTATCCTTTCTTAGCATTTCAACAAAGTTCAGATGCTTCAAAGTCAAGAGATTATGTATTGATTTTCAGCATGAACTATATGAACATAATCTTTTTTTTGTTGCCTTTTTAATTTTGATATTTAGGTTTTCTTATGTTTTTTTCTTTTTCGTATAAGAAGCGGATATACCATTTCAATGAGATGACTAACCCCACGAGTACAAGGTCTCAAGGTTTGTTTGGTATCGAGGAAAATGATAAAAAAAATATAGGATTAATGGGTAAGAGAATATTACTCCTTCAGTCTTAAATATATAATATATCTACCTTATTTAATTAGATTAAGGATGTTTCTTAAATTAGTTAATATGACATTATTTTTGTAAAACTTTTTAACGATTTTCCTTAATTCCCTCACTCTTTCTCTCATTTGATTATTGTTGGAGGAAAGTATCAATATAGCTATTTTTGAAAAGGATATAACTTATGTCATGTAAAGGATCTTAATTAGGTTTAGTTAGCTAATCAAATGTTGTCTGTAACATCCTAGAAATATAAATGAGGAAATTGGGCTATGTTTGGGTTAGTGCATGGTGGACTTCAATTTATGATGATTATGTAAGAATTTGGGTAGTTATTGTAGTGAAACGGTAAGAAAGAAATGGATTTATGTTCTTGGGTCAAATTGAAGATGATTGTCTACTTTGGATTATGATAGAAGGTAAATATACTCAATCAAGCCAATTTGATATAATTCGAGCATATATGGTATTTTTGTGGTATAAAGCTTTGTTAACGTAGGATTTATAATGTGATTCCAAGATTATGGAACACTTGAGTGGTTTAATAGTTACAATAGGCTTACCAATGACTAATTATGATCCTAAATAATTGGGTTGTAGAGAAATGTGTTAGATTGGATTTTTAGGTGTTTAAAGTTGAGGATCTGTTGTGGTAAACCGGGGAGATTGAATTGATGAGGATTTTGGGATGATGTAATGATTGGATATGTTTACTATTGTGGTTGATTGATTATTAGCGGTTTAGATTGTTGGAAATTGATTAATTGTGATGATTGCTAGTAAGTGGCCTAAAGAGGGTCTTGGGATAAATAGGTGAAATGATGAATTGGGGATGACTTGACGACTTGAGTATGACATTAGGGATTAAAGATTCATGATTAGTAATTGGAAGAGTCATACTTAGTTAAATTGTTTTAGAGGGTTCTTTGGATGATTAAAGTGTTGAATGTGTTAAGACTTTATATAAGTTTATGTTATTATAGATGTTTGAGAATGACTTATGGTTCTATGAGATTGTTCATATTAAATGAGGATTTTAATTGGTTTAGTTTGGTTTTATTTGGAACTTGATTTGCTAAGATGTTCGATGATGATTGTTGATTGCAAGCTTGATATGGGTTTAATTTAAGGGTGAAGGGTCAAAAATGACCATGTACTTATGTCCAAGGTGCATTTGGCACCTTATACATTTTTTGGCTCAAAATTGTCCATCAACTTTTAAATTCGGGTCAATAATGACTCTTCCATCAAACTGGCCCAACGGACGTTTCAAATTTGGGCCAATAATGACTCCTCCGTCAAAATAGCTCAACGGATGTTTCAAATTCAAGTCAATAATGACTTGTTCATCAAACTGGCCCAACAAAAAATAAGATTTCTGTGAAATTCTAGTGTGGGACCTACCCATAAAAAAGTTACAGAAATTAGGTCAGTTTGATGAATGAGCCATTATCGGCCCAAATTTGAAACGTCTGTTGGGCCAGTTTGACGAATAAGTCATTATTAACCCAAATTTGAAACGTCCATTGGACCTGTTTGGTGGAAAAGTCATTATTGACCCGAATTTGAAAGTTGATGGACAATTTTGAGCCAAAAAAAAGTACAAGGTGTAGGTGCACCTTGGACAAAAGTACAGGGTTATTTTTGACCCTTTACCCTTAATTTAACTAAATCAAGCTAGTTAGATATATTTTAAGGTTCAATATTACTAATGAAATTGAAAGGGGACAACGTCCTGAAGTGTTGTGTCGAGAGTGCTTGATTATATGTTGATCTGTATTCGCCTGTTATATGCTTATTGTCAGATACTGGAGAATCGAATTGAGCTCGGGATTTTACTCCATTCTGGTATTTCTTTTGATTTTAGGCTATTGAAGGTAACCACTCTCACCTCCCTACCTAGTTGTGTGTTATGTTAGTTAGGATTTTCTCAAAATTCCCTTTTTATATCTGTATACGTCTATTAGCATGCAGATTGAATTTCAAATGATATGTTTATATTAAAGAGCCTATGGGGTACCTTTGAAATCCCTCCTATTTTCATATGAAATGTCAAGAATTTTCTTATATTAACATAGTATCTTGGTTGTCCGTTTTAGGGCAATGATTCTATTGATATATTAGTGGTTTTGGTGAGGTAGTGTAACTGCTTCTGGTTGTGTATGTGTGTGTGTCAGTTAGTAAGCGATTTGTAAACTCTTACATTACTAATATAACGTCCTGTGGAAATTATATTTTCAAACTGGCATAAGTTGTGGATTGACATATTTGGAACTGGAAGTCATGCATTGGCTTTGAAATCATCACATGTACATACTCAGAAAATACTGGATAGGGAAAGTGCCTTATTATTGGTGTTGCATACCTATTTTGTGGTGTGGGTTTATGTGTGTGTGTGTGACACCAGTGAGATGTATCTATTACCATCGTCCGTTGAGGTACCCTGTTAGTCCACAGGGACTTATTTGATATGAGAGGAAGAACGCCCTCTGAGGGGAGAACGCCTCTCACGGTTTCAGGAAGGGTAGAGAATCCCTTTTGATCCGTATCACGGTTCATGGAGGGTAGAGAGTCCCTCATGATCCGTACCGTGGTTCCAGGGGTGGGTAGAGAGTCCCGACGGGTTCTACCATGGTTCCGAGGGCAGGTAGAGAGTCCCGACGGGTTCCACCATTGTTCCAGGACTGATAGAGAGTCCTGTCTGGTTCCACTTGTTTCTGGCGATTCGTACAACGATCGCTAGAGTGCTTGTGAATATTTGTTAAATATGATTTTGGAATACATTATGCTGACTGTCGAATAATCTTAAAAGAGGAATTATAAACTTGAGATGCGCATTTATTGGATTACCTTTCCATGGTTTATAAGTATATTTATATATTCGACAACGTATGAATATTTATGAAATATGGTATCCCTTTAGGTACTCTGCTAACTCACTCACACTCTTGTATTGAGTTGAGTTGTGGTTACTGAGACAAATTTGTCTCACCCTAAGTTGTTTACATTTTGCAGGTGATCATGCACAGACCAGGGCAAAGGGACAAAGGGGATGGGGCCAACCGGTTCGTATGGAATCGGTGAGTTGGCCGGTGGATTTATTTGGAACAGTATATTGCCATATATATAGGCTTGTATTTGCTTTCACATTTTTATGTTGGCTGATTATGAATTCGGATCACAGAATGGCTAGGTTTACTTGAGTTTGATTACTGGATGCTTGTATGATTTCTTTTCTGTTGTCGAAGTATTACTATGTATGACTATTATTTGAGATGTGAGCTGTATTGTTTTATCCCGGGATTTTAAACCTGAGGCCTATGGATATGATGATTGATTATTTAGGCAGGTTTTCGTTCAATAACCATGTTAGACCAGTTCTTTCTAACATGGTTATACTGAATGGTTGATTGATTGAAATGTCCTAGGTATTTGTTGTAACATCCTAAAAATTAATTGAGGTTTAGTGGGGGTAATTAGGAATTGGTTAATGAGAAATGATAGATTATAAGAATATTTGAAGGATTTTGAGGTATTTTTTAGGATTTTAAAGGCCTAGTTTCTCTCTTATATTAAGGATAATAATTTTGGGGAAATTATTTTTTAGGCTCAAAAGAGGTTATTATGGGAGAAAATAAGTAAAGGATATCATAGGAAAATTTTGAGAGTGAAAAGAAAATTTTTGGTTCAAAAGAAATATCTTATTTGAGGATTTTAGGGCCTAGTCATGTATTTTTTTCCCTAACCTTTTTCTTTTTCATTTTTCTCTTTCTTCCCTATACCTATTTCTCTACTCCTACACGTCACCTCTCTCCCTCACGTCATCTCTTTCTCTCCTCCCATACTAAACAATCATATCAATCTCGCCCCCCCCCCTTTATTTTAATATTTCTTTCTCTTCCCTCATTTTTAAATTATTTTCCTTCTTTCCTTCCCTTTATTTTTTCTCTGCAGCAGCCATAACCCCCCACCCATGACCCTCTTCCTCTTTCCTTCTCTCTTTCTCTTTTTCATTTTTTTCTCTTCTCTTCTCTTTCACATATACTTCCTTACCGTCACTCTTGTTCTTTCTCTTCTCTTTCTCACCAAGTCACCATCATTGTTCAGCTTCTTGTTCTTCCTTCCTCCTTCCCCTTCTCCCTCTCATTTCCTCTCTTTTTCTCTCCCTTCTCCGTTTTATCTTGCCATCAACAGGATTTTTGGGGTGAGAATTTTCCGGCGAGTTTCGCCGGAAAACCGCCACCTCTCACCTCCATTCACCTCCTCCGACCTTGTACTTCCTTCCTCCACTCATTTTTAAACCGATTTGTGCCTAGAAAGTATTTTGAAATATTGCTTGCCGCCGCCGGACCGGTGGTTTTTCCGGCCATCTAAGATCATATTCGCACTCCCAAAAGTATTCTCTACGCACCTATCTCATTAGTTTTTTGATACGTCATTTTCAAAAATATGCCTTATCTGAGTTGAGTTTTTAGGATATCTAAATTTATTATATTAAGGTCTAATATTTGAATTAGGATTTTTCTTAAGGAGCTTATAATTTATTTAGGGTTTTCCTATTTATTTGGAATTAGTATTTCTAATATTAGGGAAAATTTGGGGATATTGAGGTCTGACTTCTTTGAGATTATATTGATTTTTGGGAGTTTATTTAAGATTATATTATGATATTAATCTGGTTGTTTTGGTGAAATTTTTAGACTGATAAAGTTTGAAGTAGGCTAATGATTAAGGAGGAATTTCTGAAAGATGGGCATTTGAGGTTGATTGGTGATTTTAGTAAATTTATGGATATTAAACTAAGGCTGTTGGTTGGATAAATAGGACTGAATTGAGATATTATGGGAGTTGAAAAGATTTACTTGGGTATGTGAGGATTGGAATCTGGGATCTTAGGATGGATATGGATTGAGGATTTTAATGGTTTAGCTGAGTGGGAATTAAGGAGGGATTTGGAATAAATTTGTTGAGGATGAATGTTTTTCTTTTGGTTAGGGAATTAAATCCCCAAACTTTGCATTTGAACTCTTAATTTAAGTGTTAATTTTATATGACTATTATGTAGACGGTGACTTGTTTGGAGTCAGCATGGGGGAGCTACACTATTGTGAGATTGGTGCCAGCTATCAGGTAGCCACTTCTAATTGTTCTATGTGTGCGTGTGTTGTTAGTAAGGGATTTCAAATTCTCTTCCAACTATGAAATTTCTAGATGATGTGGTATATGTATAACATGATTTTACTGATTATTTTAGTATTAAAAATGTCAAGTGGGATACTTATGGTGAACTTTGCATAAATCTGTGTATTGCATCATGATTTGGAAAAATGAATATATACTGTTTTGGAAATTGTATTGCATGAGTTTTTGAAACACTGGAAAGGCCAAGTGCCTAGTTTTGGTTAAATTCCATGTGTGATTGATGATGCATATATTGTTGTGGTAGTTAGTATCGATGCCTCGGATACTTTAGCCATCACATGATGAGGTGCCCTGTTGGCCCACAGGGATTAATTACATTATCCGTGTACTGGGTATGGGTAGCCCCCATCGAGTATTACCGTTCGGTGTGCTGGGTATGGGTAGTCCCCATCGAACATTACCCCCGATGTAGTTCTGGGTATGGGTTGAAATTACCATCGAGTTCCACTTCTCTGTGGTTCTAGGTACGGTTGAGATCCCTATCGAGTTCCACTCTAGTCTACCTAGTGGTAAGGGACAACCTAACGTTTCGCAGGGCGAACTTTATGGATGATTGTAAAAAATGTATTTGGAAACCATTTTTGTAAATGACGATATACATGTTGCGAAAATGTTTTCAGGTATTGATGATTACATGATTATCTGGTATGTGCTCAAACTTCAAACTGAATATATATTATTTAGTTTCCCACATTGACACCTTACTAGCACACACCATACGCAGAGAAGTAGTTAGTGGTTATGTTTTGGGGCTACCCCCATTTATCTCACTTTTTGCAAGTCCTAGAAGCAGAATAGACGATTACTCTAGGGAATGGAGCCCCCATCTTCTCACTGAAACATAGTGAGCTTTAATTATGGGTTTTATACGAGAAGTGTTGTATATTTCCATACTTCTTTAGGCTTTCATATTTTGCTTCCGCATTCTTACATTTGGATAACTGTATACATAAATTATTTTGGTTGGGGCCTGTCCATTTCCGGCATATAGGCCTGAGACCTACTAGTATTGCTTTTCTATCTATGTTTTGGTTATGAACTGTTGGTCGGAAACTTCTTTCTACCTGCCATGGTTGTTTGGGATTTTACAGGATATTTTATTATACTTGAACAAGGCAGGAGTATGTTAAGCAATTGATCAAAAAGTTTGATGTTTTATTTAATGATTTACTAGAGTGGTTAATTATATTTTTAAAGAAAGATTTACAAAGGTATTTAGATACATGGTTCATATATTTTATATCCATGTTAGGTGAATTCTTTCTAACATGGATAAACTAATTTAAAAAGGTGGAATGTTCCTTTTCTAACATGGGCTGGTATATGGAACGTTTGAATATTAAAATATCCATGTTAGTTGTGTTGGCAAAAACTTGTTTTCTACTCTTGCCTTATCGGAGATTTCTTCTTAATTGAATAAGATAAATTCTTATCTAACTGTGATAGTCCTTTTTGGTATTTTTAGTAATATTCTTTTTTTTATTGAAAAGCCCTATCGTGAGGCTTCCAAAATACTAGAATTAACTCCTATAGTGTAGTGAGCTAACCTAGGTCATATCCTCGCTTTCTTGGTTTAATGTATAATTGAATTTGCAAAGCTTTAGACAAAGTAACACAAAATTTTCATTTGAGAATGAGCTATACTAACTCTATCTAATCATAATCTAACTCTTTTTGTGATTTTCTATTGAAAGAAATACTTAATGTGAAAATATAAGAAGAAGGTTATGATAATGGTGATTACTTCCCTTCGAGCTTGAGCTTTACCTTCATTACCTTAATGAATTGGAGTTTAGCATTGAATAGATTCACTATTGTTTGGTTAATCAAGTTGCTAACTAAGCAATCCAATTAAACAAAGAAACAATGAACATCAATAGTAACTTGAACAACGGACACATTAACTAAACATGTCATAGATTCATTCAACTAATGAATTCCAATCAACTAGATCAAATATTCATACATTGAATTACAAATCTTCAAGTTCAAGGTCTTTGAATCAATTCACTAATTCTTATCTGATTAATTAGCTAACTAAGCCTCTTAACCAATCAAGGATTAATAATTAATCAAAGAGCATCTGCACAATTTAAATCAAGCAATCCAAACAATTAACATATCAACTAGACATGCCATAGTATTTTTCATTCAAAACAAGACAACAATCAACTAGATTAATGGTTCAAGATTCGAATTACATAAGCTTGTAGTCTGGAATTCAACTCGGCCTGAACAAAAATTGCACAATTCATTCTACACAAACACAATCAATTGAACAAGAACTCCTTGCTCACACTCTCTCTAATCCTGACGCAACTAGAATCGAGTTAGAAACGAAATTGAGTGTAGAATGAGAAATGAACTCCCCTGTCAATTCGGGTGGCTCTGGTTCAGCTTCAGCTCAAAGGAAGTCTTGTGAAACTAGCCTTGCATTTCTGGAACTTCAGCTACACGATGCTCTACTCGAACAAGGATATGGCCGAACACAGAAATGGTGATGACGATGGAGGAATGGTGAAAACTGATGGTAATTAGTGGTGGAATGGTGAGGACGATGGGATGAAAAATTGGTGTAGAGGGTGGAATTGGGCGGAGGAATGGGAGAGGAGAAATGAAATGAATGGAACGAAGGAATACTTAATTTCTCTCAATCAGTGTATATATATATATCGATTCTCGGCCTCCCTGTTCTCCGATTTCCCTCTTCGTTTTCGCTCCCATTCTTCTGCCCTAGCTCCGTGGAATCAGTGCCTCTGTTCTCTGCTTTTGTCGGCCACCAATTGATTCCCACTCAACCTCTGAAAATCTTGGCACGCCTGGAATGGTTACCCATAATCCACTACTTCCTCGTGTTCTCCGTCTTCGTCGTTGGTCTTTGCGTTTGTTCTTCCTCAGTGCGTTTTAATGGTGTGATCGGGCTTCAAGGCTGAAGCCATTGCTTTCAGTGAAAATTTCACCTTTGGCCCTCTTGAATCGCAAATTACAGCTTTTGGCCCTTCAATTTCCAAAATTGCGTTTTTACCCCTTTCATTTCTAGAATTCCCATTTCCCCCCTGTGACCAAGAGAAAATAGCAAGTGAAAGAAGGGTAATTCCAAAAACACATTAAAAACCACATTTCCCTAATTGAGTGCATATTCAAATTAATTATACTATAATGCAAATTTCCATAATTTAATACACTAGTTTTGCCTCAAAATGCACATTTTAATTAGATAAATTTGTGACTTATCATTTATCATAGTTAGACATTTAAACTTTATTTTAAAGAAATTGGTACCTTGAACTCTTTTCTAACTATGTTAATATTTTATTTCGTAAACCTTTTTTCTTAATATAGTTAGTATTGATAAAATCTTGTTACATTCGGTTTTATGGTTAATAAAATGGTTTTACAAAGCGATTGTTACATTTGTGGTTTGTAATAACCATGTTAGGTAGTTCTTTATCTAACATGGTTAACTGTTTGGTAAATCAGGCAAATTTTTATTAACCATGTTAGGTAGTGCTTTTCTAACATGGTTAGCTTATGGTATGTTAGGTTGTTTATTAACCATGTCAGGGAAATCCCTTTTCTAACATGGTTAGTGCTTTATTATCTATGATAGTAAGTATTGTATTAAGTTCTTGCTTTTTCTATCATGGATAACGCTCTGAATGATTGGCAAGATCTTTTTCTAACTATGATAGGGTGCTTGATTTGTATGGAAAATCCTTTTTCCTATTATAGTTAGCAAGGTAATTGTGATTAGAGTTGATGGTTAGTGATTGATTTGTGATTAGTGAGTAGGATTTTACATTGTCACCTAAATATTTATGGGTCAAAGGTTATAAATGCCTCACATGTTTCTTCGAAGGAGTTCTCAGCACCAAGAGAGTTTTTTTAGATCTAAAATGCCCTAGATCTTGATTGTACTAAGTCAAAATTTCTTCCACATCCACGTCATTATTGTAAAACCATAAAGCTTGTTGAATATGTAACATCTTAAGTTCTTAAACTATGGTGTGTTGGAGAAACTGGGGAAATGAAGTATGGTATCATAAGGAAAATATGAATAATACAATGGTATTTGAGGAATTGATTTGTTGGATTTAAGTTTGGAATTGTGTACAATATGCATTTATTTGATGTTGTATGAGAACATTTAGGAAGTAGTAAGTGAAATGGAAAGAAGAAGAGTGAGTGGGAGTTTTCTGCCTCTCTCACCGCAGCGAGCACGACGAGAAAAATGCATGTGACAAGGTTTCTATTCTCCTCTGACAAGTTGTTGTCAGCGGTAGAAAAAGGAAAGAAAAGGTAATTCGATCTAGTCCTAAATGCACCTCAGGGTTAAATGCAAACTAATCTATTCAAAGATTACGTGTAGTCGCATAACATTGAGTCGTCTCACTTGAGGAGTCAATTGTTAAATGTCTAGCTAAACTAAATGCACAAAAGGTAGTAAAAACTGGTATTTAGTCATTGGAACACTATTTTTGGTATTATAGAAAAATAAATTGCTTGTTTTTTGGATTTTGGATTTAGGGAATATAAAGTAAAGATGATTTGAAAACTCTTTTGATGAAATGGACCTATTGATGAAATTAACAACATTCCTAACTTCTTAAATGATGTGAGAGTTCAATGGAGGTTTTGGTTACACTAGCATTGCAGTGTGTTGTGAAAGTAGGGATGTAAAACCTTCAATGAGCCGCATAGTGGGGATGCTATAAAGTCAAGAGATTGAGTGTTGGATTTCTGTACATAATCTCTTTTATATTTTTTTATCTTGATCTTTTGGATTCTGTTTTGACAATTTTGGTGTTTCTTTTTCTTTGTTTGATAAGAAGCGGATGTCTCATTTCGATGAGATTTAAACCCAACGAGCATAAGGATAAAGTATCCTTTCATAACATTTCAATGAAGTTTACATGCTTCAAAGTCAGGAGATTGTGTATTGATTTTCAGCATGAACTATATGAACATAATATTTTTTGTTTCCTTTTTAATTTTTATTTTGATTTTTAGGTTTTCTTGTGGTCTTTCTTTTTCGTATAAGAACCGGATATACCATTTCAATGAGATGACTAACCTAACAAGTATATGGTCTCAAGGTTTGTTTGGTATTGAGGAAAATGAAAAGATAATATAGGATTAATGGGTAAGAGAATATTACTTCCTTCAGTCCTAAATATATACTCCCTCCGTCCCTTATTATAAGAGCCAATGAGGTAAAATCACACAGCTTAAGGAAGTGGTTGAGAGAGATAACTATGTTTGAAATAATTTTTTTCAAGTTTGCCTTTATTTACGATTGAGTATATAAGAGAGAGAAATGTGATAATAGTATTATAAATGAGTATGAAAGAGAATGCGAATAGAGATAATAACAATGGGTAAAGTGGGGAAAATCTCATTAAATGCTTTGATAAATTTATCCAGGCTCTTATAAAAAGGTACCAAACCGTTCAAATTTTTGGCTCTTATAAGTAGGGACGGAGGGACTAATATATTTACCTTATTTGATTAGATTAAGGATGTTTGGTAAATTAATTAGGGTTAATACAACTTTTGGTCTTTGAATTTTCACTCAATTTTGGGTTTGGTCCCTGAACTTCAATATCGACAGTTTTGGTCCCTGGACTTTGGGTCAATTTTGGTCTTGGTCCTTGAACTTTGGATTGGTGGCTTTGGTCTCTCAACTTTGTGCCATTTATAACCATTGGTCCCTTGATTTTTCAAGTTTTTTTTTTTAATTCAGGGACCAAAAGCAAAATTGACTGAAAGTTCAGGGATTAAGACTAAAATTGATTGAAAGTTTAAGGATCAAAACCATCGATTTGAAAGTTCAAGGACCTGGACCAAAATTGACTAAAATTTCAAGGACCAAAACCAAAATTAATTGCAAATTCAAAGACAAAAAATTGTATTAACCCAATTAGTTAATATGATATGATTTTTCTAAAACACATTTAACAATTTTCCTTAATTCCCCCACTCTTTCTCTTATTTGATTATTGTTGAAGGAGAGTATAATATAGGTATTTTTGAAAATTATATAACTTATTTTTGAAAATGATATAACCTATGTCCTATAAAGGATCTTGATTAGGTTTAGTTAGCTAATCAAATGTTATCACCATAATATTTATGGGTTAAAGGTTTTAAATGCCATAGATGTTTCTTTGAAGAAGGAGCTCCTAGCATCAAGAAAGTTTTTTTTCTTAGATTTTAAATACCCTTGATCTTAGTTGTACTAAGTCAAAATTTCTCCTCGTCCGCATCATCATTGTAAAACCATAACGCTTGTTGAATATGTGTCATCTTAAGTTCTTAAACCATGGTGTGTTCCAGAGAAACTGAGGAATCAAAGTATGGTATCATAACGAAAACAGGAATTATGGAACTTTATTTGAGGAATTGATTTATTGGATTTAAGTTTGGAATTATGTTGATTTGGGCCTTTCCTAATTACGTCTTGGGGTCTCAAATGTAAAATAAAATAACTAAGAATTGTACAAGTGGTGCTCTCCCGGTTCGTTTCACGTAGAGTCAATTAACTAACTACCTAGACTATCTAAATGCATGAAAATGATAAAACCGGGGTTTTGGGTGTTTTTTATTAGAGAAAGATAAAATTCTTGTTTTTTGTAATTTTTCATTCTAAAGAAAGTAAATAAAGTAATTTTGAAAATTATATGAAGAATATGTGTCTCTTAATGAAATTGAGCAACTTTCCTAGCTTATAAAATGATATGGTAGTTATGAAACTAAGTTCTGATGTAAAAACCTAAAGCAATCGATTAAATCCAATTAATTACTAATTGATTCAGAACATTGCTAACACAACCATTAATTAAGTCAATTGTTAAAGTTCAACTTGGGAGTGAATGTTCTTAAAAAATACATTATATTCTCTTATTGAAATTTCAATTAGTCCTTCCAATTATGGACTTAGTGACTAATCACACATGCAAATATACATGCACCTAGCACATACTAGAAATCCAAAGTAAATGAGCAATTCTACCGCATCAATCATAGAAGGCCAAGAAACAAACACTAGGTTCATATATATAAAAGAGATCTCTTGATTACATACATGACTTTTAAGAATCCTATCATAAAGTATGAAATTCAAAGCAACTCTTGTTCCGACAACACATATATGTAAACTAAAACATGAAGAACCGTATTACATAGATCAAATTATATAAGGAATAAAAATTAATAAACTCCCCTAATTAATCCATTAAAGCTCTAGTTACCTTCATCCATCAATATCCTTGCAAGAGAATTAGCTACTAATGATTAGGAGTAATTAATTTTTTTTCCTTAGTCCCTCTCCCTAATTTTCCTTTAAGTTTATTTAATTTATTTAAATAAAATATTTACCACAAAAACCATCACTTGATATTAAGGAAAAAATGTTTTGAGTTGAAGGGGTAAAAAATATGGCATAAGATTATAAGCTAGACAGAAATCATAGTGTGTGTTTGGATCTTCCTTTTTCATCCCAAAAGCACATCACCAACGTGAAAAGTGATTTTTAAAAACAAACATGTTTGGTTTGGCTTATTTTCAGAATGACTTTTGGTCCAAAATGACTTCTGCAACGTGAAAAGTCAGAAGCAAAAAAAAGTGACTTTTGGCTTCTGACTTCTGACTTCTAGTGGGTCCCACGCCCTTTGTTATGTATTATTTAATAAAGTGGGTAGGAAAATTAGACTGTTAGACCCCTAAAATTCTCAAATAAGATAATTTCTTTTAATCTAAAATTTTCTTTTTATCTCCAAAAATTTACCATAAAAATTTTAACTACTTTATCCCACAATATATTTCTTTGAGCTAAAAATATTATTTTTTTGAATTTATTTTCCTGAAAATAAGGGAGAAACTAAGCCTTTTATAAGAATATATGCATATTATATATATATTATTTAATAACAATAATGATCTTTTTAGTAATTTTTCATCTAAAAGTACTTTTCAATATAATCATCCAAACATGTTTCTAAAAGTCAGATTGAAAAAAAGTCACTTCTATCATCACAATCCAAACATAAATCACTTCACACAATTTCACTTTTATCCAAAAGTCACTTCTAAAAAAGTCATTTTAAAAAAAAAGTCACTTCTCCAACGGCAATCCAAACACACCAATCTCCCGATGTGCATGTTAGTCACTAGGCTATACTTAATGGAAGTTGGAGGTAAAAACTATCATTTTCTTAACGCCTTTTGACTTTTACAAAAAAATTATATAAAATCAAAAGTTAAAAATACACTTCTATCTTAATATCAACTATTTTTTCTTCAATTAGCTTAGTTATATTTCTTTTTTCAAAGAAAATCGGAGAATTTTATAATTTTTTTTTACCTTTGACAGTTTTTGTGATTACCACAATGATGTTTTTGCAACAGTAACTTACTAAAACAAACTTTGGCCTTTTCTAAGTTTCCAATTTTACAAATTATGTGTAATATATAAATAATTTCTTGTTCATAACAGATCAAAATCACACTAAATAAAACAAAAGATTAAAAAATAAGATCACACATTAGAAAATGAAATAAATGAGTTTTTATGTTTGATTTATTTATTTATTTTCAGAATGCGGAAATAGATTCCATTCACTAACTTACACATTATTATATCATTTTCTATATTTGTTTGCTTATTCTAGGACAATAATTGAAACAAAGGAAAACTAGTAGGACATCGAACTTATTTTATATTAATAGTGGTCAAAACTTATTACTTGATATTATCCATAAGATTTTTCATAAAGGTCGTCTACTAGAACGGAGTGAGTAATTCAGTTGGTTAATAAATAAATATCTTGGATGCAGAAATTATTGCGCGTGGAGCAACAGGAGGGTTCCACGTTACTGCTACCCGGACAACTTGGAAAGACTTGGTCGGTTTCCTCGACGAGTAAGGCTAAAAGTCTGACCATTGGGCCATTTACTTAATTAGTCGCCGCCTTTGTAATCAAAATTATGCATCAAACTAACATGGCGTTTCTGAGTTCTTCTCTGCCTATAATCCTCTTTGTCTCCATTTTGCCTTCACTGTGTTTGTCTTCATCCACGAATAATTTGTTCTCTCTGTCGGTGGAGAATTCAGAACATGTTATCAAATCAAGAAATGACAATTTTACAGCGGGGTTCTATGGGGTCGGTGAGAATGCTTTCGCTTTTGCTATCTGGTTCACTGAACCTCCTCAAGGCCAAAACCTGACTGTCATTTGGATGGCCAATCGTGACATATTAGTAAACGGAAAAGGGTCAACTATTACCCTTCGTAGAAATGGGAATCTGGTTCTGAACGATGCAGGCCAAGTTGATGTATGGTCCACCAACACAACTTCATTGAAATCTCCACAATTGATTCTCCAAGATGATGGTAATCTCGTTCTCATTGAACCCCCTAATCATATTGTGTGGCAAAGTTTTGACTTTCCGACAGACACACTTGTACCAGGACAGAGGCTTACTAGACACGCCAGCCTTGTCTCCCCCAAAAGTCAGACCAACCCCTCTTCTGGTTTCCATAAGTTAGTTTTTGACAATGATAATGTTCTTCGTCTTATCTATGATGGCCCTGAGCTGTCCAGTATTTATTGGCCACCTCCTTGGTTCCAACCATGGCAAGTTGGAAGGTCCACCTTCAATGCAAGTCGCTTTGTGTTTCTTGATTTGTATGGTCAGTTCATTTCAAGCGATAATTTTACTAGTGAGACATCAGACTATGGCCTTGTGCTTCAGAGACGATTGACAGTTGACAGTGATGGTAATGTCAGGGTGTATAGTCGAAGAGATTGGACAGATAAATGGCATGTTTCATGGCAAGCTTATTCTGCGGGTTGCAATATTCATGGCATTTGTGGAGAAAATAGTTTTTGCAAGTATGAACCTTATACTGGTCGAACATGCGTATGTCTTCCAGGTTATAGGTTCAAGGATAAAAGTGACTCATCACTTGGGTGTGTACCAGAGTTCAATTTGTCTTGCAACTCAGAAGATTCTGACTTTCTCTATATACCTAATGGTGATTTCTATGGATACGATCAGGGTACATACCTTAACATTACATATGATGAATGTAAGATGGAATGTTTGAAGTTATGTAACTGCAACGGTTTTCAATATAGAGATGACAGTACCCAGTTTTTATGTTACCCAAAGACCCTTTTGGTCAATGGAAATCTTTCTCCTGCTTTCATGGGAGGTTTTCACTTGAGACTCCCTAATTCCACCTCATTCACTCTTCAAGAACCCTATACTCAGTGTCACCCTGTTAAGTCTGTAAAGCTTGATAGAGTCTATGTATCAAGACAAGATAACGTTTTAGTGAAGGTGTTATTCTGGGTAGTGATAGCAATTGGAGTCTTTGAACTTGCATGCATCTCTCTCTTTTGGTGTCTGACATGGAAAAAATCGAGTAAGCAGCAGAATTATGATCAACTTACTAGAACTGGGTTTAGAAAATATAGCTACTCAGAGATGAAAGAAGCAACAAGAGGATTCACCGAAGAGATTGGAAGGGGTGCTGGTGGAATCGTATACAAGGGTGTGCTTCAAGATGGGCGAGTTTCTGCAATCAAGAGACTCAACGAAGCAAACCAAATAGAAAGCGAGCTTCTTGCAGAAGTCAACTTAATAGGAAGGCTCAACCACATGAACTTGATTGACATGTGGGGGTATTGTGCTGAAGGAAAGTACAGAATGTTGATATATGAGTACATGGAGAAAGGTTCTTTAGCAGAAAACCTGGAACCATACAAGTCACTTGATTGGAGAAAGAGGTACGAAGTCGCCCTAGGAACAGCAAGGGGACTTGCATATCTTCATGAAGAATGCTTGGAGTGGGTTCTACATTGTGACATAAAACCTCAGAACATACTCCTGGATTCGGATTATAAACCCAAGGTTGCAGATTTTGGATTGTCCAAGTTGCAAAACAGGAACGACCTCAACAATCCAAGCTTCTCAAGGATCAGAGGGACAAGAGGATATATGGCACCAGAGTGGGTTTTTAATCTCCCAATAACATCCAAGGTTGATGTTTACAGCTATGGAATTGTAGTGTTGGAGATGATAACTGGAAAAAGCTTGAGGGTGGATGGACCAGATAACTCGCATCAAGGGAGGCTAGTGACATGGGTGAGGGAGAAGAAGAACAAAGGAGAAGGAAAGGCATCATCATGGGTTGAAGAAATAGTTGATCCTACGGTTGAGGGAAGCTTTGACATGAAGACAATGGAGGTTTTGGTTACAGTAGCATTGCAGTGTGTTGTGGAAGATAGGGATGCAAGACCTTCAATGAGCCGCATAGTGGAGATGCTACAAAGTCAAGAGATTGAGTGTTGAATTTCTGTACATAATCTCTTTTATATTTTTATCTTGATATTTTGGTTTCTGTTTTGACATTTTTTGTTTCTTTTTCTTTGTTCAATAAGAAGCGGATGTCTCATTTCAATGAGATTTAAACCCTAGGAGCATAAGGATAAAGTATCCTTTCATAGCATTTCAACGAAGTTCAGATGCTTCCAAGTCATGAGATTGTGTCTTGATTTTCAGCATGAACTATATGAACATAGTCTTTTTTTGTTTCCTTTTTAATTTGATTTTGATTTTTAGGTTTTCTTGTGTTTTTTCTTTTTCGTATAAGAAACAGATATACCATTTCAATGAGATGCCTAACCCAACAAGTACAAGATCTCAAGCTTGCTTTGGTATTGAGGAAAATGAAAAGGATAGGATTAATGAGTAGGAGAATATTACTTCTTCTCCTGTCTTAAATATATACTATATTTATTTTATTTGATTAGATTAAAAATGTTTGTTAAATTAGTTAATATGATATTATTTTTCTAAAACACTCTATTTTCCTTAATTCCACAACTCTTTCTCATACTTTATGACGATTATTGAAGGAGAGTATCAATATAAGTATTTTAAAAAAGGATATAACTTATGTCCTATAAATGATCTTACGGTAAATGTGCAAATTTAGTATCCTACAATATTGCAAATTGCACCAAACATAAACTACAATTTTTATGTGTATTACTATATATACTACGAAAAAAATTCATCATGACCGTAAACACACACAAAAAATTGTAGTTTATGTTTGGTGTAATTTGCAATATTGTAGGATACTAAATTTGCACATTTACCCATGATCTTAATTAGGTTTGGTTAGCTAATCAACTATTTTCACCTAAATATTTATGGGTAAAGGGTAAAAAATGACTATGTACTTATGTCCAAGGTGCATCTGGCACATCCTACTTTTTTCGCTCAAAATTATCTATCAACTTTCAAATTCGAGTCAATAATAACTTTTCCGTCAAACTGGCCAAACGGATGTTTCAAATTGGGGCCAATAATGACCTATCTGTCAAATTGGCCTAACAGAGATATTTCAAATTCGTGCCAATAATAACTCTTCCGTCAAACTGGCTTGATTTCTATTACTTTTTTATGAGTAGGTCCCACACTGAAATTTCACAAGAATCTAATTTTTGTTGGGCCAGTTTGACGGATGAGTCATTATCGAATTTGAAACATCCGTTGGGACAGTTAGACGAAGGAGTCATTATTGGGCCGAATTTGAAACGTCTGTTCAGCCAGTTTGAAGGGTGAGTTATTATTAACCCGAATTTGAAAATTGATGGACAATTTAGAGCCAAATAAAGTACAAGGTGCCAGATGCACCTTGAACATAAGTACATGGTCATTTTTTACCCTTCACCCAATATTTATGGGTTAAAGGTTTTAAATGGCACAGATGTTTAGCTCCCAGCCAAGAAAGTTTATTTAGATCTTAAATGCCCTAAATCTTAGTTGTACTAAGTCAAAATTTCTCCTCGTCTGCGTCATCATTGTGAAACCATGAAGCTTGTTGAATATGTATCATCTTAAGTTCTTAAACTATGGTGTGTTCCGGACAGAGGAATTAAAGTATGGTATCATAAGGAAAATAGGAATTATGGAATGTTATTTGAGGAATTGATTTATTGGATTTAAGTTTGGAATTGTGTTGATTTGGGCATTTCTTAATTACATCTTGGGGTCTCAAATGCAAAATAAAATAACAAAGAATTGCACAAGTGGTGCTCTCTTTGTTCGTCTCATATGGAGTCGATTAACTAACTACCTATACTAATTAACTTTATGAAAGCGATAAAACGGGGGTTTTGGGTGTTTTACGTTAGAGAAAAATAAAATTTTTGTTTTTGTAATTTTTGATTTTAGAGAAAGTAAATAAAGTAATTTTGAAAACTATATGATGAATGTGTCTCTTGATGAAATTGAGTAACATTCCTAACTTCTAAAATAATATGGTAGTTATGAAACCAAGTTTTAATATAAAAATCGAAAGCAATCGTTTAAGTCCAATTAACTTAATTACTATTTAATTCGTCGCATCGCTTGTACAACCATTAATTAAGTCAATCGTTAAAGTTCAACTTGGGTTTAAATAAAATAATTACCACAAAAATCATCACTTGATATTAGGGAAAAAGATGTTTTGAGTTGAAGGGGTATAACATAATGGCATAGAATTATAAGCCAGATAGAAATCATAATCTCCCAATGTGCATGTTAGTCACTAGGCTACACTTAATCGAAGTTTGAGGTAAAAACTATCGTTTATTAACGCCTATTGACTTTTGCAAAAAAATTAAATAAAATTAAAAGTTTAAAGTACACTTCTATCTTAATATCAACTATTCTTTCTTCAATTAGCTTGGTTATTACATCATTTTCTATATTTGTTTGCTTATGCTAGGGCAATAATTGAAACAAAGGAAAACTAGTAGTACACCGAAATAATTAATGGTGGTCAAAACTTATTCCTTGGTATTATACATAAGCTTTTTCATAAAAGGTCGTCTACTAGAACGGAGTGAGTAATTCAAGTTGGTTAATAAATAAATACCTTTGGATGCAGAGATTATTGCGCATGGGGCAAGTGGAGGGTTCCACGTTACCTTTACCCGGACAACATTTCTGAAGACTTGGAAAGTCTTGGTCGGTCTTCTCCAAGAGTAAGGGATCTGACCATTGGGCCATTTACTTACCTCAATTAGCAGCCGAGTTTGTACAGCTGTGTATAGTTCTCTATCCACCTACCACATGGCGTTTCTGAGTTCTTCATTGCTCATAATCCTCTTTGTCTCCATTTTGCCTTCACTGTGTTTGTCTTCATCCTCGAATAATTTGTTCTCTCTATCGGTGGAGAATTCAGAACATGTTATCAAATCAAGAAATGACAATTTTACAGCGGGTTTCTATGCTGTCGGTGAGAATGCTTTCGCTTTTGCTATCTGGTTCACTGAACCTCCTCAAGGCCAAAACTTGACTGTCATTTGGATGGCCAATCGTGACATATTAGTAAACGGAAAAGGGTCAACTATTACCCTTCGTAGAAATGGGAATCTGGTTCTGAACGATGCAGGCCAAGTTGATGTATGGTCCACCAACACAACTTCATTGAAATCTCCACAATTGATTCTCCAAGATGATGGTAATCTCGTTCTCCTTGAACCCCCTAATTATATTGTGTGGAAAAGTTTTGACTTTCCAACAGACACACTTGTCCCTGGACAGAGGCTTACTAGACACGCCAGCCTTGTCTCCTCCAAAAGTCAGACCAACCCCTCTTCTGGTTTCCATAAGTTATTTTTTAATAATGATAACGTTCTTCGTCTTGTCTATGATGGCCCTGAGCTGTCCAGTATTTACTGGCCACCTCCCTGGTTACAACCATGGCAAGTTGGAAGGTCCACCTTCAATGCAAGTCGCTTTGTGTTTCTCGATTTGTATGGTCAGTTCATCTCAACTGATAATTTTACTAGTGAGACATCAGACTATGGGCTTGTGCTTCAGAGACGATTGACAGTTGACAGTGATGGTAATGTCAGGGTGTATAGTCGAAGAGATTGGACAGATAAATGGCATGTTTCATGGCAAGCATATTCTGCAGGTTGCAGCGTTCATGGAATTTGTGGAGAAAAAAGTTTTTGCAAGTATGAACCTTATACTGGTCGAAGATGCTTATGTCTTCCAGGTTATAGGTTCAAGGATGAAAGCGACTCATCACTTGGGTGTAAACCAGAGTTCAATTTGTCTTGCAACCCAGAAGATTCTGACTTTCTATATATACCTAATGGTGATTTCTATGGGTACGACCAAGGTGCACACTATAACGTTACACTTGATAAATGTAAGGCGGAATGTTTGAAGTTATGTGACTGCAACGGTTTTCAATATACAGATGACGGTACCCAGTTTTTATGTCACCCAAAGACCCTTTTGGTCAATGGCAAACTTTCTCCTGCGTTCAATGGAGGTTTTCACTTGAGACTCCCTAATTCCAGCTCATTCACACTTCAAGAACCCAATACTCAGTGTCACCTTGTTAAGTCTGTAAAGCTTGCTAGAGTCTATATCTCAAGACAAGATAGCGTTTTAGTGAAGGTGTTATTCTGGGTAGTGATAGCAATCGGTGTCTTTGAACTTACATGCATCTTTCTCTTTTGGTGTTTGATATGGAAAAATACAAGTAAGCAGCAGAATTATGATCAACTTACTGGAACAGGGTTTAGAAAATATAGCTACTCAGAGATGAAAGAAGCAACAAGAGGTTTCACTGAAGAGATTGGAAGGGGGGCTGGTGGAATCGTATACAAGGGTGTGCTTAAAGATGGGCGAGTTGCTGCAATCAAGAGACTCAACGAAGCAAACCAAATAGAAAGCGAGTTTCTTGCAGAAGTCAACTTAATAGGAAGGCTTAACCACATGAGCTTGATTGACATGTGGGGGTATTGTGCTGAAGGAAAGTACAAAATGCTGATATATGAGTACATGGAAAATGGTTCTTTAGCAGAAAACTTGGAATCAAACAAGTCACTTGATTGGAGAAAAAGGTACGAAATCGCTCTAGGAACAGCAAGGGGACTTGCATATCTTCATGAAGAATGTTTGGAGTGGGTTCTACATTGTGACATAAAACCTCAGAACATACTCCTGGATTCGGATTATAACCCCAAGGTTGCAGATTTTGGATTGTCCAAGTTGCAAAACAGGAACGACCTCAACAATCCAAGCTTCTCAAGGATCAGAGGAACAAGAGGATATATGGCACCAGAGTGGGTTTTTAATCTCCCAATAACATCCAAGGTTGATGTTTACAGCTATGGAATTGTAGTATTGGAGATGGTAACTGGAAATAGCTTGAGGGTCGACGTCGATGGACCAGATAAGTCGCATCAAGGGAGGCTAGTGACATGGGTGAGGGAGAAGAAGAACAAAGGAGAAGGAAAGGCATCATCATGGGTTGAAGAAATAGTTGATCCTACGGTTGAGGGAAGCTTTGACATGAAGACAATGGAGGTTTTGGTTACAGTAGCATTGCAGTGTGTTGTGGAAGATATGGATGCAAGACCTTCAATGAGCCGCATAGTGGAGATGCTACAAAGTCAAGAGATTGAGTGTTGAATTTCTGTACATAATCTCTTTTTTATTTTTATCTTGATCTTTTGGTTTTGGTTTTGACATTTTTTGTGTTTTCTTTTTATTTGTATGATAAGAAGAGGATGTCTCATTTCAATGAGATTTAATCCCCACGAGCATAAGGGTAAAGTATATCCTTTCATAGCATTTCAACGAAGTTCAGATGCTTCAAAGTCATGAGATTGTGCATTGATTTTCAGCATGAACTAAATGAACATAATCTTTTTTTGTTTCCTTTTTAATTTTTATTTTGATTTTTAGGTTTTCTTGTGTTTTTTCTTTTTCGTATTAGAAGCGGATATACCATTTCAATGGCTAACCCCGAAAGGTACAAGGTCTCAAGGTTTGTTTGGTATTTGAGGAAAATGAGAAGGAAATATAGGATTAATGAGTAAGAGAATATTACCCGCTTCAGTCCTGATTATATAATATAATTTACCGTATTTGATTAGATTAAGGATGTTTCTTAAATTAGTTAATATAACATTATTTTTCCAAAATACTTTAACCATTTTCCTTAGTTCCCTCACTTTTTTTTTTCTGACTTGATTATTATTGAAAGAGAGTATCAATATAGATATTTTTAAAAAGGATATAACTTATGTCCTATAAAGGATCTTAATTAGGTTTGGTTAGCTAATCAAGTGTTGTCATCTGAATATTTATGGGTTAAAGTTTTAAATGTCATAGATATTTAGCTCCTAGCCAAGAAAGTTTTTTTAAATCTTAAATGCCCTAGATCATAGTTGTACTAAGTCAAAATTTCTCCTCATGCACGTCATCATTGTAAAACCATAAAGCTTGTTGAATATGTATCATCTTAAGTTCTTAAACTATGGTGTGTTCCAGGACGGAGGAATTAAAGTATGGTATCATAAGGAAAATATGAATTATGGAATATGTTATTTGAAGAATTAATTTATTGGATTTAAGTTTGGAATTGTGTTGATTTGGGCGTTTCATAATTATGTTTTGGGGTCTCAAATGCAAAATAAAATAACTAAGGATTGCACAAGTAGTGATCTTCCGATTCATCTCACGTGGAGTCAATTAACTAACTATTTAGACTAACTAAATGCATGAAAGTGATAAAACTGGGGTTTTTGGTATTTTTTATTAGAGAAAAATAAAATTTTTGTTTTTGTAATTTTTTATTTTTGAGAAAGTAAATAAAGTAATTTTGAAAACTATAGGATGAATATGTGTCTTTCGATGAAATTGAGCAACTTTCCTAACTTTTAAAATGATATGGTAGTTATGTAACCAATTTCTAATGTAAAAACCTAAAATAATTGTTTAAGTCCAATTAACCTACTTACTAAGTGATTTGGCGCATTGTTTGCACAACCATTAATTAAGTCATTCATTAAAGTTCAATTTGGGAGTAAATGCTCTCAACAAATACATGACAGTCTCTTATTGAAAGTTCAATTAGCTCTTCCAATCATGGATCTAATGGCTACACATACAAGTATACATACATCTAACACATATTAGAAATCCAAAGTAAATGAGTAATTATACTACATCAATCATATAATGCCAAGAAACAAACACTAGGTTCATACATATAAAATAAGTATCTTAATTACACGCATGACCTATAAAAAACCTGTCATAAGGTATGAAATTCAAAGCAATTCTTGTTCCAACAATATATATGTAAACTAAAACATGAAGAACCATATTACATAGATAAAATTAGATAAGGAAAGAAATTAATAAACTCCCTAATTAATCCATTATATATCCGATTGCCTTCATCTATCTAGATCCCTGCAAGAGAATTAGCTAGTCATGCTTAGGAGTAATTAATTTTCCCCCCTAATTTTCCCTTATGCTTATTTATTTAAATAAAATAATTACCACAAAAAAATGGCATAGTATTATAAGCTAGATAGAAATCATAATCTCCCAATGTGCATGATAGTCACTGGGCTACACTTAACGGAAGTTTGAGGTAAAAACTATCATTTTATTAACGCCTTTTGACTTTTGCAAAAAAAAAAAAAAATTATATAAAATTAAAAGTTTAAAGTACACTTCTATCTTAATATCAACTATTCTTTCTTCAATTAACTTAGTTATATTTTTTTCAAAGAAAATCAGAGAATCTTATAACTTTTTTTTTAACCTTTGACAGTTTTTGTAATAACCACAATGATGTATGTTTTTGCAACAGTAACTCACTAAAACAAACTTTGGCCTTTTCTAAGTTTTCAATTTTAATATATAAATAATTTCTTTTCCATAACAGGTCAAAATCACACTAAATAAAACAAAAGATTACAAAACAAGATCACACATTAGCAAATGAAATAATTCAGTTTTTATGTTTCATTTATTTATTTATTTTTAGAATGCGGAAATAGATTCCATCCAATAACTACTAACACATTATTACATCATTTTCTATATTTGTTTGCTTATGCAAGGACAATAATTGAAACAAAGGAAAACTAGTTGTACATTGAAATTATTAATAGTGGTCAAAACTTATTACTTGATATTAGGGGAAAATATTTTTTGAATTAAAGGGGTAAACAATAAAAGCGACCTCGAAATCACAACTGTATAAGGAATAAATTTTCACATGTTTTGTAATTCAACCACAATGATGTTTTTGTATTTGTAACAGTATTTCACTAATATAAACCATGACCTTTTGTACGTTTTCATTTTAACATACTATATGTAATATTATAAATAATTTCTTTTCATAACAGATCAAAATCATATTAAATAAAATAAAAGATTACAAAATAAAGATCACAAATTAGCAAATGAAATAATTCAATATCTATAATGTTTAAAATAAAAGATTACAAAGTATTCAGGACAAAAGATTGCAAAAATATTTAATTTCTTATTTAAGTTTAGGGAGAATACATTTGTTGGTATCTATACTTTTATTTAGTTTTGATTTTGATTTTGGTACCTATTTATATTTTTATCATAATTAAATTCTTTAATTTTAATTTTTAAATACCATTGACTTCTATACAAAAGGTAACAATGCTAATAGGACAAAAATAAATGAGCTAATAGTAGTAATTGAGAAAAATTAATAGTTTAATTAGGAAATTAAAAATTACATATACAAAAATCAAAGGGAAAATTTCAAAAAAAGATTTTCAAATTATCAAAAGGACACTTTGCTACAACGAATTTTGGAAAGGACAGTTCAGTACAATGACTGAATGGTTCAACCCCAAATTAAAAAGAAATGTCTAAAATGACTTTGGTTCAATTAAGGGATTTCCAACTTCCCTTAAGAGATTCCCAACTTCTCTTAAGATATTTTTAAGTTAGTTGTAGCAAGGGTATTTTGAACATTTCACTTAAATTTGGGCTGGACAGTTCAGTCATTTGTACTGAATTGTCGTTTTCAAATTTCGGTGTAGCAAACTGTTCTTTAACTCTTTTGAGGGTCTTTTTTTATAATTTCTCCAAAATCAAAATTGAATAAAAATATAGCTACCAATCTTAATTTTATAATGCGTAAAAGGATTTCATGATTTTATCCAATAACCAGCAAATTATATTACATCATTTTCAACATTTGTTTTTGCTTGCTCTAAGACAATAAAAAAGAGAGGAAAACTAGTACTACTACATACATTGAAATTATCAACAGTGGTCAACATTAAAACCCAAAAACCCTTAGAAGCAATGTTGTAAAAACCGGACCGGAAGGTGAGCCGGAGAGGGCATCGGGTCACCGTTCGCACGGTCGGATGGGTCGGACCGATGACGTAATAATTAAGGAAAAATATATGATTTTTAAATGTAAATTAAATATAAACAAATTATGGTTCCTTCACCTCTTAATTTTTAATGAAAGACCATTGACCAAGAAATAAATAGCCATTACAGACTTAGAAAACAATTATTCTTGTCTTTAGGTAAGCAAAACAAAGAAGGCATATAGGACCATTTGAGGATCACAGTTGCAGAAATTTTTGTCGAGATAGAAGAATTAGGAAGTTAAGAACACAAGCAATTTCTGTTATGCAAAAGGTAAGAGATAGAATATGCAACTGATAAAAATATTAAAAGAAATGTAAAATGTAGAAAGACAACAAGTGTTAAATATAGAATAAAAGCTTGGAAGAGACGTTAAACATCAACAATAGAGGAATGGTGATGAGAGAGATGATGTTCACCAATTGGTTGGAGTTTTGGAGATCAAATTTCACAGCCATAAGATTTTCAAATGGTTGTTGGGGTTTTTAATTTGGGAGAAAGATATGAAGCTAATGAATTTGGGTTTCTTTTTTAAGAACTTGGGTTTTTTTGGACTTGATTTTATTTTTTTTCATCTTTTTTTTTTGTTTTAGATTGGATCGCCCGGTTTTTATAAAACCGCTCCGGTTCCCGGTTTAACTCCGGTTCCCGGTCCAATGTCCGGCTGGAAACGGCCCGATCCGGCTTAACATAATAAACGGTCAGACCATAAAATCCGAACCGACCTATGGAGCGGTCGACGGTCCAACCGGTCGGACCGCCCGGTCCGGTCCGGTTCTTACAACACTGCTTAGAAGTGAGAAACCACTCTTCATTTCACTCTCTCTGTATTACCATTTGAAAGTGCTGCGAAGTTGATAAGGCAAACACCGAACCAAAGAACTTGAGAGGAAAAAAAAAAAAAATGGCGAATCTAAGGACTGCAATGGACTCCGCCTTCTGGGATCTCAATGTTTCTTCTCCTCAAACCATAGAAGGTTGTGCTAAGGCCGTTCCTGGCGACCCTTTTCCGATGGATGCCACTGTTTCAAGCAAAGCTCTTCGTATTCAGCAGTTCTCATTCTTCAGAAATGGCTTCCCTTTGGGCATAGTTCCTTCCCTCTCTCCAACTTCTCAAAAGGGCTTTACTTCCTTTTCTCTTCAGTCTCTCGCATTTAAAGTCTCCAACCCTCCATGGTAATAATAATTCGTTTTAAGGTTTTTTTTTTTTTTTTTTTTTTCATTTTTGTGTTATTTGATTCTTCTAATGTCGATTGTGAAGAAAAAGGGACAGCTAATTTGTTCCTGCTTCTTATTTATACCTGACATTGTTATTCAATGCGCTATTAGCTTATGCTTGGTTGGAATAGCAATGTTCCGTCCAATCTTTGAGTTCATATTCAATTCAAATTGATTTTGATTCTGAATGGTTGCTCGCCAAATCATTGAGTGATTCATAGCAACTTTTTATGCCGTATTGGCTGCTTTACTGTTAATTTACACATTAAAAACGTCCCTTTCCTATTAGACCTTAACTCATTCAGTTAAATTAAGCAATCTCATTTTCGAGTCATAATATGTGTACCACACTCCTTTACTTTTCAATGCCATTTTGCCTGGACCAACCCTTCACGTTGCTTTAAATTGGCTTCATTGAAGAGAATTGAGACCATGGTGTCAAGATTTAATGAAATTCTTTTCCCATTGACGTTATTTGCTCTTGAAGTTATGTTATTTCATATTTAGTTCTGATGTTTGCAAAAAGAAAAAATGTTAGTTATGTTTCTGTTGAAAATCTCTCTAAATTTGATCTCCTTGGTCAAGTTGATTGTTGCGTTGGTGCTATCCTCTTTTTTAAACCTACGTCTCCATGTCTCATAATTCGCCTTTTGTACTTTTTTATTCTCTTTTATGTTATAAATTGCGTAGCAAAACATGTTTATTTTACTTACTCTGGTTCTCTACACTGAAAATTTCCCCCATTGACATTAGTTGAATTTTCTCATGAATTCTTATGGTTTATTTTTACTTTCTAATTGATTATGCAAGTAGAATACTTGTATTCTACTTTCATTTCTTTCAATTATGAAATGAAATTGTCCATGGCATACTCGCGATGAATTCTCTAAGTTCGTTTATAATATAATCTGTGCATCTAAATGTGACGCTTGATGGAACTGCTGGTCCTTGGATTTCTGGACTTATATTATAACCTCATTCTTCATCAGGGCAATAGGTGCTTTGAGAGCCAATGATCATAAACTCCCTGGCTGTAGGTGATCATGATTAAAAAATGTCAATAGTCATAATGAAACTGAAACTTGCAATGGCCAGTTTTTTGATATATAGCATCATTATAATATTTAAGTTTTTAGTGTTCTTATACATGATTTTGCATAACAATTGTTACTATAGGTGGGTTGGGCTGATTGGACAGTTTCGTCCTTTGAAACTGGTTGCTGATATAAAAAATGAGATCTCTAAAGCTGATGAGTTTGACCTCTCCACAGTCAAGGATGTTGCAAAGCATTTTATCGACAAGTCACTTTTTTCATTTGGATTATTCTCTCAGTATTCTGTTTCTGACTCAACATCCATTCTACTCTCCATGGAGGGGCATGGTGAAAAAAAAAGACGTCGCAATAAAATGATGATTTACCACCAGGCATGAATTTTAAATTTCTTGTTTGATGGTTGAACTTATAAGGCTTTCTATATATTCTCAGTAGTTGATGATTATGTTTTCATGTTAATTTATAAATGATTTTCATTCCTCTATGGAATTGGATTGTGCGGATTACAAAGTAAAAATTATTTAAATAATAATCTAGTCTAGTCTCTAAAGGGCAACCTTTTTATCTATATTGTATCAGAGTCAGCTGAAAATCTGTAATTACCGTTCTGTTTTGTGGGAGTTCTTGCGAAAAAAGTGTACAAGGCGGTGAAGAAGCTAATAGAAATTCAATTTAAATTAATTTAGATTTTTTTGTTTGATTCCAATTTGTTGTTTGTTGTCCTTTTGTCTTAAAAGGGTTATTTTGAATTCTTACAATTTTGAAAGGAAGGCCTAATTCTTGTGTTTTCAGGGATGTAACCTTCCTGGTCAATTATTCAATTTATATATGCTCTTCAAACAGATAAATTCTCCTGCATAAACCCCTTTTAAAATTTCAACTCTCGCCGGAGAATCATTTTTTAATTTCAAATTTCAATAGTTAAGTGCTATTAATACGCTGCCAGTTTGTTGATTGAACAAATCTGTTTTTTCTTGTATGTCTGGTTTGTGTTAAAGCTCAACTACTTCTATCTGGGGAGGGCCTTTTGGATATTTTTCTGAATATTGGACATTCTCTTAGAACATGGAATATAATTTGGTAGTGTGCTATTTATGCTAATTTTTGGCGTATTATGCTGTGGTAGAACGCTTGAGTTTTCAAGTATGCATTTTGTCAGTTAAATTAGTTATGATCCCTATCAGCTCTATGTAATCATTATTTGTGAGTAGCGTCCCTTGTTTTAGGGAATTCTCCTTCCCACATCTGTGGAGCAGTTTAAAAGCATTATTGAATTGATAAGTTAAATCTAGTTTTGCATTAATTTTGGGACCCTATTGAAGTTTTTAATTTTACCTTTGTTTTTGCTCATTCCTTCAAACTGTAATGAAACTGCTTGCTAGAGAAATTCAAAAATAAAAATTGTGTTGAGTAATTAATGTAAGATTTCACATGATATTAGTATGGATGTTATTTTAATGTGGCTTTCATCATTTCCTCTTGTTTCTCATATAACTTTTGTTTTTAAAATTATTCATTTACTATCATATGAATTTATTTCATGTGTTCTACAAATTATTATTAAGTTGCATGGCATGTCCTAGCTTTTCCCTTCATTTTCCCTATTTTATCGTCCTATTATGGTGCTTCAGCATATATGAATCATTAAAGTTACGTGCGATACAGCTCCCTGATCATGATATCTCATTGGAGGCTGCCTGGCCTCAACTATTCATTGACCACAAAGAAAAATACTGGGATGTGCCTGAGTCCATATCCCTTGATTTGTCATCCCTAAAGTCTGATTCTGGGCTTCGATACCGTTTTGGGATACATAAAAATGGCGGTGACCCTGAGGCAGTAAATGTCATAGATGGCAGCCCGCCACTTTCATTGCTGCCTGGGTTGTGTGCTAAGGCTGCCTTGTCATACGAGAAAATAAAATACCTCTGGAGGGACAATGAAGCTGCAGAAAGTCTCAATCAAAGAACAGATGTGCCTGCTACTTCTTATCCATATGATGTGCGTCTTATGGTACCCCAGTCAGCAATATCTGGAATTATTGGTAAATTCTTTAAATTCATGTTACTATAACTCTTTGTGATGAGAAAAAGAATGTTCATGTATGTATATGCAGCATTTTTTAGTTATTGGTATGCTATATTTGTTTATTTAAACATAAAAATGCTCTTTAAATATGATTATGCTATTTGTTTTCCCCTTTTTCTCTCTGACCATATTGAGTTTAAACTTTCAATGCTGTTTAGACTGAAATATTTTGACATGTTTATCTTCAGAAGACTTATTCAAAGTCATTTTTTCCTTTTTGTTATTTTCTGGTAAATGTTGTGACGAGAGTCTGATCAGAGGTGATGGTTTCAGTAATAACTATTGTTCCAAAACTTGTCTACCTATATACACTATAATAAAAGGGAGCCCACTTGTAAAGCATTGTTACATCACTAATTTACATGTACACTATGGACACTTTATAAGTATATGATTTTTCCATAAGTTTGTTAATTTTGGGTGGAAGAAAGAGCAGGCTGCGCTTTGGCAATGTGTTTTTGCAGGGCTATGGTGTATCTGGTTTGAGATTTCTTCTGTCCCATATTGTGAGAAATAGTTGTTTTAATGCCATCCAATGTGGATTCCATGATTTTTCCTTTAATTATTCCAAGATATTTTGCCATTTCTGGTATGGTTATTCCCAATTTCATGGCCATTATGATATGCCTTTGTTGGGCCCAAGGATAAAAATATGCATGTTTTTGTTAATCTAATGGTTTGCAATATATTGTAGGTGGTGCCTGCACTGCCTGGATTTGGAATGGGAGGAGCCACTCAGGAGAAGATATGGAAATGTCAAGAGCAAGCGAGAGATCTCCATTGAATGCAGATTTATTTGGTTCAGTTTGCTATACTTTCCAGCACGGAAAATTTATAAGTAATTATTGGGATTTGACAAGGTTAGATGCACGCCTAGATATTTGCTCAGCTTCAGGCTTTGCCAAGAAGGTTCTGAATGGTTTCAGAAGTTCTGCTGATGTTAATGAACTTCCATCAGCCTCACCTCGGCTAAATTTAACCTTTCAACAGCAGGTATCTCCTTTGGATTTGTATTTGTCTTTTAATCAAGTACTGGTCAGTAATTGCATATCATTTGGCTTGAATGAAAACCATGATATAATAGATCTCACCCATATAATCACACACATTCATTTGTAGATCCGGTAAAAGAAAAAATGAGGCACACACATCTGTTGTGTAGAAAGACTAATTGTTTATGATGTGCCCTCTCTAGTCTTGAATATAAGAGAGAGTTGTTGTTTTGGTCCAAAATATAAGAAACAAATATAGATTGTGTCTAATGAATAAAATAGGGCGAAGGTGCAAAAATACCACTCATAAATTGTCATATGTGTCGCTTGCATCATAATAAAATTTTGGATGCAAAAATACCTCTAGTAAATTAAAATGGCGCAAATTTATTTTTTCCGTCTGTATGAATTAACCTCTGTTAAGCTAACACCATAATCAGCATGCACATTAATACATTCAACATTACTCATTTTTAACGGAAAAACAGATTTGCACCATTTTCAATTTACGAGTGGTATATTTGCATCCAAAGTTTTATTATGGTGCCACCTGCACATGATAATTTATGAGTGGTATTTTTGTACATTCGCCCAATAAAATAACTCTTTCCACTTCTACCCATCATTAATTAGGACTTTTAAACACCTTTTGTAATTCGATGGTAGGGGCCTAAACACTGAATGTATGGCATTTCTATAAATAATTTTCATTTCGATAAACTAATTTTAACCACTTTTCTTAATATTTCTTATTTAATTATCTATGTCCTTAATTCTAGTTCGGAGGGAGTGAATAGAAATGAGCTGCACGTCCGTTGTCATGGGCTTGGTTAATTTTTTGAATGTGAAGGGGGGAAGTATTCAATATTCAAATATGAATGCTAGTTAACTGGTTGATGGCAGAGGAGGGATGACTGTCTAATTTATTCTGTCCTGCTGATGTTGATAATTACTAGTGGTTAACCAAATTGGATCTTCTATATTCATGAAGTTGATGAGGGAATGACATAATAGGTGACAGCTAAGTGTCTATTTCTCACCATGTCTTTGTTTTTATCTTCTTTTCTTGGTATCTCTCCAAATGCTTTATGTGCACTCGGTTTTGAGAATGTAAAATATTCCCTTCAGTTTTAAACATAGAAGAATCCACTTTGCCTCTCAAATTTATGAATATTTTCCGAAGTCATACCTATTGATTGTATGTACTAAAGAGTTTCAATCGATGGGGTTAATGATTAAAGTGGTATTCAAGGAAAACCAACATAGATTTCTTATAAATATATAAATAATTTACATAAATTAGTTACCTAGCTCATATATTAATGAGTGGAAGTAGTATGTAAATTGGTAGAATTAGAAAACTGTTTCTCATGGAGTTACTCTACTCATGCAAATTGGCATGTGGTGGATCTTAATATTTAAAAATTGTAACTGATTCAGCATAGCTGTGTTTCAGAAAGTAAAGCTGATGTGTCAATTTCCTACTTGTAGGTCACGGGGCCAATCGTCTTCCGGACAGATTCCAGAATATCACTTGAATCTTTCTCCAAGATGTTTCAGATGGAGGATTATGTTTGTAGCCTGAGCTACTCCCTCAGGCTGTTGCAGTCTGGTAAGGTTGTTGCTTGGTATTCTCCAAAAAGGAAAGAAGGAATGGTTGAGTTACGTCTATTTGAGTTCTAAGGCACTTCTAGTAATCACTGTCAGCTCTTTTTTTAGGTAAGAATTTTGCAGGCTTGAGTTGAAAGTTAGCCCATTTGTTTATTAATTGCTAATGCACAGTTGTAATGTGCTTGGTTAAGTTGGAACTCAACATTGATTAGTTAAGGCAGAAGTGCTAATTATTAACTCCCAATCAACCCCCCAAAAAGGGGGAAAAATTATAAAAACAATCTGTCTGCCAAGTTCACAATACAACAAAAGCTTTATTCCAGCAAGTAAGATCGACTACATGATTCATACTATATGGTTCTCTATCATACTCTATGGTTCTCTATCGACAACTAAAAGTCTGGTAAATATTCGTAATTATTTTTATTCTTGGAGACAAACATTGGGTACTTTTAGGGGCTGTATGGTAATTTGCTTGTTTGGGGGGAGGGGAGTGAATCTTGTGATAAGTGGGATTTTAAAATTTTGATAAAATGTTATACTCCGTCTGGTGTTAAATATAAGACATATTTACCTAATTTGATTGGATTAAGGATGCTGGTTAAGTTAGTTAAAATCACATGATATTACTATGTACCCTAACCATCTACTTTTATCATCACACTATCTTGTTTGTTTATTATTGAGGAGTATTAATAAAGTTAATTTGGGGAAAAGTTGATAACAATTAGAAATTGGTCTTATATTTAGGACTTAATTTATTTCCCCAAATAGGGCTTATATCTAGGACCGCAGGGAGTACCATAAAATAATTAAATTTTAACATCACTTCTATGATTTTTTTTAAATTAATTCATAAAAATTTACCCTCCCCTCTAAATCCCTCATACCAAGCTTTGACTTCAGTGTTCTTAAGATCTAATTTACATATTCTTCCTATTCATATTTATTTACAATATATATATATATTGTAAATAAATAATAAAAGTGAAATGACTGGGGGAGTGATAAAATAAATGGAAAGAGACATAAAAGACCTTTGATAGAAAAGACAAAATGGTGCAATGAATTTGCATAATCCTTATGAGATTTCATGGAATCAACATTCCTTTTTAAAGTTTAATGGATATTACTCAAATGCCCTTTAATCAAATATTTTTTTTAAACTACTACCCTTAATTGGCCATAGAAATCTGGCCACAGGCTACAAAGACCCTACAGTGCTGGAGCTCATGACACCGATGGTGTGTCGCTCAAGCTCCGGCACTAATAGGTTCTTGATTGTGGGTGAGCTAAAATTGATGACTAAGTAAACTCTTTAGTTTTATACCCTACTTGTTCCTAAGGTTTCATAATGTATTAGCAATTTTTCATTTGGTGTTAACAACTTTCATTTACCAAATAACAAGTCCAAACGTGCAACTTACTTTCAAGTTTTAACAAAACATTACCAAGTTCGAATATCTATTTTACTAATTTCAAATGTTTATATATCAACTTGGTAATATTATATCGGAACTTGATAATTATAGATCTCAAAGTTGTAATTCAATTTTGAACCTGTCATATATAACCTTAATAATTTTATATTTGAACTAGGTAATGTTACAATAAAACTAGGTAATAACCAATTTGATATATGAAATTATCAAATTTGGATATGACATTATGAAGTTTAAGCTATAAAATTACAAATTTCTTCTATAATACAAGTTCATATTTTAAATCACCAAGTTGAGGTATAAAATTACCTAGTTTTTATATATGACAAGTTTTGTCTGAAGATGCCCATGTTGTAACATTTATGTCTTAAATGTACTTTTAAATCACAATTCTACGTCATCAAACTGGCAAAGTAGCTGACTATATTAGAAAAAGAAATTAACTGAACAAAATAACTAACATAGTTAGAAAAAGAATTTTCATAATTTCCATAAAATACAAATTCTACTGACTTACCATGATAGGAAAAACAGGTTCCAAATACAATTAAAATTTATCATGGTTGAAAAAAATATTTATCATAATTAAAGAAAATATCCATGTTAGAAAAAGAAGCTTCATAGCATTACATGCTAACATGGATAATTAAAATACACATATACCATGATAAAAAAACACTCCATCATGGTAATTAGAAGAGACCATATATATCTAAATAAACATCCCTGAAAAATTCATAACATACTTAAAATATTCTCAAAACAATCATATTGTCTCAAAATATTCAAACAATAAATGTTCTCAAATCAGCCAACAATAAAATATTCTAGAATTAGACAGGTCCCTTAACAATATTAATCAATTAAATAGTCCAACATAATAACTCATGAAGAAATTATAGTCTCAAATTAAAAACAGCTAAACTGAAATAAAACATACAGAAGCATTAAGGAATGTATGAACCTTATGTGGCAATACTATTTTGTCTTGATGACAAAAAATTACCCACTGAATCAGTGAAAAGTATCTGAATCCTTTCCTTGACTGTCTACACCGCTACTATGACTTGCAAAAGTGAGATAAACAGGGGTAGCCCTAATGTAACCACCATTCTACTTATCTACATGTGGTGTGTGCTAGCAAGGTGTCCAATGGAATAATAGGTACATATAATTATACAGATTTCAACACATGCTCAGACATACAAATAATATGCATATAATAAATTTCCATAGTAAGTTCCAAATCCTTTTACATACAAAATGATATCATACTTTTCAATTTTCCAAAATTCAAACGTTTCAGTTGTAAACACAATCACCCCAAGCGGTCTTACATAAGCCGTGGGGATATTAAGTGGAGCCAGTCAGAGCTTCTCTACCTGCCCTGGATACGATACGGGATAGTAGGAGCCTCTCTACCCTTCCTGGACCCGTACGGGGAACTTACCCCTATAATAACAAAATTAGTCCCTGTGAAGTAATAGAGTACCTCATCACGTGATGTCATAATATCTAATCATCATTGTCACATACACAAACAATTCATCACAATCAACATATAGGTATACAACACCATAATCAGGCACTTGGGTCTTTTCAACATTTCCAGTCTCACCTCCCTCCATTTCTCGCCAATTGCTCTTCCCTCCGGACCATCCTAAAACGACCCAAATCGGGGAAACCATGGGTAGGAGAAGATGAAGAAGCTTACTTAAGTCGAAAATCAAAGATTACATGAGATCTCCACCCTCACCTTCCTCCAGTTCACTGACGGCCGCTCTTCCCTTTGGACTATAAAAGCTAGTTATGGTTGTCATTCTCTCTCTCTCTCTCTCTCTTGAATTGTTTTCTTTACAGCTAACATTCATGTGTTTTGCTCAAGGTTCGAGGGAATCTTTTGACAATTGTATATTATTGCTCTCAAGTACCTTGGGTCATGCTACTAATGTGAAGATTTTAAGGGACCTTGGAGTAGTGAAATGCCTTCCTTGAGACTACAATGCAATATTCTCATAACATAACCTTTACCATGAAACCTTCCTTTTTAAAAGAGTTGAGGCGCTCATAAGACACGTAAGAACCAAGCCAACTACTAGCTATCATTCTTGCAATTGATTCTGAATGGTAATCAACCGGTAGACCATAAATTGCTATCCAAACAGAAGCGTGTTGCAGGGGAAACATGAGCAATTGGTAAATCTGGAACCCAGGGAGAAACTGCACACATCAAACCTTGGAGCCTCCAGGATCCTTGGTGAAGGATGAAAACTTAATCTTATTCATTTTGAAAATAAAGGAGGAAGTGATAATGACATTGTTGAACCAGCTTAACCTAGCCTCAAAGATTCCAATGAATAGAAATCAAAGACTGCAATTTAGCAGCATGGAGAGAACCATGTTTAAGAACCCATAAGATGGCAACTGCATCTTTTTCAAAATAAGAACTAAAGATGATAAGAATTAATGTCACGTTTGGTTGGGGTGAACTGGTGCCAGAGAAGTGGAAGTGGAAGTGGCTTCCCTCATTTTATTTGTTTGGTACAAATGAACCGACTTCTACATGGAACCGGGTTCCACCAAAATTGGTTGAACTCAGTTTTATCACCCCACCTTAGGAATTGAGTTCCACTTCCCTGAGAAGTGGGATTCAGACAATTTTGCCACTGCTTCTCCTCCCCTTCATGTCAACCCAGTGACCCACAACCCTCCCAGCCTCCAACAGTCGACGGCAACCTCATCTAAAGCGACGGCGGCGGAGGACGACGGCTCCGGAGACGACAGCGTTGGAGACCTTGTCTCTCCAAATGATTCCTAACATGAGTCCCCATCTCCAACGATCCCTCCTTCTTCGGTAACGATTTTGCAAAGCACACTGACAAGCATCGATCTATGGGTGGGCAGAGTATAAAAGCTAATAGCTTTTTCCAGGATTACAGATATGAGTTTTGAAAGGTGAGATTTCAGAATTTACAACTTAGATGTGCATTCCTACAGTGAGCCTCGTGGTGCTGTAGATTTGTTGTTCTTGGTTCTTTCCATTTGCGTTTATAAATCCTAGTATTGTACGATGTTCACTTTGCTGCGAACTCAGATCTGTAATCTTGCAAAAAGCTATGAGCTTTTATTTGTTTTGCTTCTTTGTTGATGGTGGGTTGCGTTTCTGGCGTCAGTGGTGGGCAGAGGAAAGGGATGGCAGTGAACATAGTTTGGGGAGGTTGAGACTTTTGTGTGGGGGACTTTTTGGTATTTTCATATATTAAACCACTTTTTTAATTAAAATTTATATCTCACTTCCACCGTCCTACCAAACAAGTTTTAAAACTCATTTTCACTTCCACTTCCACTTACATTTCCACCTCCAATTCCACTTCCACTTCCATTAAATACTCTTCCATTGTACCAAACGAGGCATAACTGAAACAATGATATTGATGAGTAAAACCGCAAACCAAAAGAAGAAATGAACCAAATGAAACTTGAACACTCCTTATGAAAAAGTTAGTTGTGAAAAAGTTTTAGGAGAGAAATCTCTATCAACCTCGCCAAAGATATCATGAGGTCGTCTGCTCGATTTCATATAAAAGTAGCTAAAATTACATTCGGAATTAGGGGAGTGTTTGGATTGGCTTCTAGGAAGTAACTTTTTTTTAATCTGACTTTTTCAAAAGTAAGATTGAATAAAAGTTAGATTATGTGAGTAATTTATGTTTGGATTTGTGATGATAGAAGTGATTTTTTTTTTCAATTTGACTTTAACATGTTTGGATGCTTATTTTGAAAAGTAAGTTTAGATGATAATTACTAAAAATGACATTATTGTTATTAAATAATACATACTCCCTCCGGTCCTAATTATAAGATCACTTTAACTTTTTTGAAAAAAATTAAGAATATAAAAGTAATCACTTTAAATCGTCTATAGTTATCTTTTTTTCTCAAAACTACTATATGAAAGAGGCAGGAATGCACAAAGGGGGTGAATTGTGTTTTTTTTTTTTAAAAAAATCAAAACTGAGTAAAACAATATTTATATTGGTTCAGCCCAATCTTGGCCTACGTCTAGTTCTCCAACCTTCAGTTGGGTTCTACTAATGCTTCCAAGATTAACTCAGGCTCTTGAATGCCCTTACACGTGTCAGCAAGAAATCTCTCTCTCTTCACTGATCACTCCCCCTTACAACTTGTAAGATTACACCCTACTCTTAAAATCCCACTATCTCAAGAGTAATCCTCACTTGATTGTAAATACAAAATACTTGTTCACTCTATTGAACAGATTGTGTTACACACTGAAAAATATCAATCAATGAACTTTCTAGAGATTAGTGAGTATTGAATGCAGTAGTTACAGATATTCAATATGGCAATCAATGTTCTCTAACCAATCTTCTTTACAATGGCTTTTATACTTTCTTCTGGAAATTTGCCCGTTGTGAAGATATAGCTGTTGCATGTCCAGAGAGTAAGTTAATCAGATATGGAGTGTTGGGATTGTATTCAGGAAAGCATTAACTCCATTTTACTTATTTTACTTCAGTTCATCTCTCTTCATTAATTGCTAGAAGTAGTTAGTGTGTCTAACGGCTTTAATGACAGTTTGCGTGCCAACGTTAACTTCCTAAACTAGGTCTGTGCACTATCTGTACTTGATAGCTTAAAATAGACTGAACCATTGAATTTTGAATAAGTTCTATCACCACTTCGATCATAGCCTCTGATCGATCACAGGGGATGGTTTCTGATCGATCACACATCAATTACACATAGATCACAACCTGCATCACTAAATATCAAGTCAGAAAATTACTCGCCTGATCGATTATAGGGGAACCCTGATCGATTAAGCATGTCCAATCGATTGCAAATAGATTATACTTAGATTACATGCTTTCTCTGATCGATCACTCAATATACTCTGATCGATTAATGCTCTCTGATCGATTAGACTTAGATTATCTTTGTTTCCTCTGATCGATTAATTCCCTGATCGATTAGGCTTATATTATCTTTGTTTCCTCTGATCGATTAATGCTCTCTGATCGATTAGACTCATTTCTCTTATATATCACAGGGGTCTCTGATCGATTGGGCGACTACAATTCTAACTTCTAATCTGAACCTGATCGATTAGGATTTAAGTTTCTTAATTTGTAATCTGAACCTGATCGATTAGGCATCACTTATGATTTTCTATCAGATTATTTCTAAGTCATCCCTGATCTTTTCTTACCCTTTCTTCATGTCTAAGTTATGTTTAGTTATCATCAAAACTCATTATTCTAACACTATATTCTACTTATAAACTAACCTATAATTTAATTACATGTGACGTGTGTTATAATTTAGTGGTCTACTTTGCTTCCTTAACTTCTACAAAAAAAAGTCAAAGTGATCTTATATTTAGTATTGGAGGGAGTATATAATATACATATATTCTTATAGTTTAGGGAGAAAAAGTGAAATTTGGGGTTTTTTTTAGGATTTTAAAGGCTTAGTTTATCCCTTATTTTAAGGAAAATAATCTGAAAAAAAATTATATTTTTAGCTCAAAGGAGGATATTGTGGGAGAAAATACTTAGAAATTATTATGGTAAATTTTTAGAGATAAAAAAAATTTCAGATTAAAAGAAAATATTTTATTTGAGAATATTAGGGGTCTAATAGTCTGATTTTCCTACCAACTTTATTAAAACTCATGACCTTATACAACAAAGGTAATAAACAGTAATAAAAAGAAATAAAAATAGAAATTAAATAATAACAACCTAAGTAGATATTTGATAGTGCAATAGTGATAGGATAATAAATGATATGGTGGTTTAGAGAAATATATGAATACATATTTATTTAGATTACTTTAGATATTTTAATTTCTATTTATTGGGAATAAAATAACTACATTCCTGTGATAGGAAAAGAAATCATGACATCAAATTCAAATTTATAGCAACAAATTTAAATTGGAATCAAATATGAATTTGTTGTAAAAGAAATCAAACTCGAATTTGTAGCAAAGAAATTGGTATATTATGCAAATTTAAATTTGATTTCTCCTCAAAACTCAAATTTGATGCCTCAAATTCCAATTTGATGCATCACATTCGAATTTGACGCCTCAAAGTTGAATTTGCATCAACAAATATTGCTAGTTATTATTTTAGAACTCTTTGTCCCTGTTATTAACACATTGAAACAGAGCAGTAAAAAACAACACCCATAGAACAAATATCCATCTTATTTACTCTCCAACAAAAGAAAAGGCAAGTGAAAGAGTATTTGATGGGAAAGTCCTGATTTAGATAAATGTAAAGAATTCTTTTAGAAGCAAAACAACATATAAAATCAGTTTAAACCATGACACTAGCCTTGGAAATTCAAACAAAAAGACTGGGTAGATTCCATTGAAGCATATCTCCTGGGAATGCAAGGTGTGCGGACATTTTGGCATCTCTTTGCATAAATGAACATGAGACAAACACCTAGATAGTTCCACCAAATGAATTCAAACAGTGGGTATTCAATTCAAGTAACCCTATAATCAGGGCCCTTGTCCTTGCTTTTATTGAAAAAAAATTACCTGGATTTTCGGTTGTGAAAACTTCTTCCTTCTCCAAGATTTTAAAAAAATATTGATAATCTTCAACCATTCAACTCATATTCACGACTGACGCAAGGGCGTTTTGGTCTCACGTCGATTCCATCAAGCCGCAGAAATCAGGTTCCCACCATTTTTTGTGAGAACCCAGTTTCAGTCTTTTAAAGAAAAATTGGGGGATGCAGGAAATAGAATTGTTGAAGGATCCGTAAACCAAACGCATCTCTCACAAAGGAAATTAATGATTTTCCGTTTCCATTGCCCCTCATATTTAGATAAAAATTTGACACTCAAGAAAGTGCTGCGGGTTGAGGTTGAAGAAGATGAGTGGACGAAGGCTAGAAGAAGAGGAAAATTTTTTTCTCCATTCTCCCCTCTCTCTTTCTCTCTGTAGCTACGCTTGGGCAAGAAGAAGAGGACCAATTTTTTTTTGCATCTTCCTCTCTCTCTCTCTCTCTCATTGCACCAGGGGAAGAAGAAGAGGAAATTATTTTTTGTGTGTGTGTCTCTCTCTCTCTCTCTCTGAGTCTCTCTGCCACTCAGGAAGACGAAGAGGAAATTTTTTTCTGCATTTTAGCCCTGGTGATTTTTTCTTTTTTTATTTTTTCCTTTACATCTCGTGTTTAGACACCCAAATTTCTGATTATGAAATTGTGTGTATAATCTGGATAATAAATTATGATTGGGATTTTTTAGAAATTTCAACCCAATCAAATTCGAATTTTAGCAGTCAAATTTGAATTTGGGTAATTATTTGCTGTGAAAACAAGTTTGTTACCTCAAAATGGATTTTAAAATTTTATTTTATATTTACATTTAATATTTATTGAATTCATAATTAGTAAAAATAATTTATTCATTTATTTTTATGATTATTTAATTTTTAAAAATTTTAAAATGTCATAGCAATGAGTTTAATTAAAACATACTCATTAAGGGAATATGATAATTTGTATATATTTCTGAGTTTACTTATCACAACTTTCAACCAACCGAATATAAAATTTTCTAGTCCATTCCTTTTGCTTCGTGTGCGTACCAAACTTGTCAACCTTCCTTTGCTTTCATCTATCCCGTCCAAATATTTTCTGTGAACCAAATGGGTCCTTATTCATATATTTTTTTAAGATGATTTTGAGCATGATTTGGGTTAATTTGAATATTTATCCAGTCTAGACTACCAAATATATTTAAAGAGGGTGAAGGGGCAAAAACACCCATACTAATTTGTGAAAAGTGTGTTTAACACTATATTAAAACCTTAGGTGCAAATTCATCAAAAAAAAAAAAAAAACCTTAGGTGCAATAGTACCTATAAAAATTACTCAACTTATCCCATAATATAATGTCCTTTTTTTAATGACCTTATCCTAAAATATAACATCATATTTGACTTTGTTTTAGTAATAAATGCACTTTTTCTCATTTTACCCATGCATTAATTTCTCCCACACATTCTTTCATCTTTTTTTTAATTACCCTCTCTCTCACTCATTCATAAATAAGGGTAGTTTTAAAAAGGGTTAAATGTCAAAAATGCATTTGTGATTTTTTAAAAGTTCATCCAGCACCAAATGTGTTTTTTTTTGGACAAAAAATACACATGAACTTTTAAATTGAATCAAAAGTCACATTTACATTTATATTTCAAAAGGAAGTGCTTGGTGTTGGACGAATCTTTTTACAAAATCACATGTATATTTTTTACTCTATACAATTATTATTTTTAACTAATTGTAACTTATTTTTAAAGAAAGCCTCGTTATTGGGTGAAATAAACTTTATATTTTGGGATCAAGGGAGCATATGGACTCTAGACATCCGTTATTTTTCTTTTTTGTGGATCCCACCATTGTCTAGATCGTCATCTGCATTTTTACTTTTCAACCTTCTCTCTTCACTGTTCAGCAACATTGTTCAGCCAATATTCTGTAGATTACTACCTCACCACCCACTCCAAAATAACGATTTCGCTAAAATACGAGATCAACGACCACTGTTAGTGTCGACGAAGTGAGGCTTCCAACCTTAGCTTCCAGTTTTGATCCCCTTCTCTCTTCGATGGAACCACAAGATTGTAAATCAGGCATGGAAAAAAGATATGAAATAACAAAGCATTAAGATATGAAAACCTAAGAGTCGAATGAGTATTAAGGGCGATGCATGCTAAGCATGGTGGTAGAGATTCCTGAAAGACGTGTTGGTGGTCATTGTTGATGCGTTCATGGTGGTCAGCTCTTCGTCAACGGTGGCGGCAAGTGTTGGGTCAACCATCATCGGTAGAAGTGATGGTGGATGGTAGGGGTCACAATGTTCACGTTGGTCAGGCGTTACTCAGAAAGTGGTAGTGGGTGTTGAAGAAATAACTCTCCCCAACAAACATAAAAAAATGTAGTAAATAATTGAGATGGGTTAATGGTTTTATTTATTTATTTTTATTTTTATTTTTTATTTATTTTTTATCTTTTTTTATAGGGGAAGAGAGTGTTACCAGGGGTGGGTAGGGTTGGGTTTGGTTTGGGTTTTGGGGATTTTTTAGGTGACAATGGACGATCCCGTCCCGTCCCGAAGAAAAGTGTTCGGGACGGGGTTTCCGTCCCGTGTCCCGTCCCGTCCCGAACTTGTTCCGGTCTCGATCGGGACGGGACGGGATCGGGACGGGATATGCCTTGTCCCGAAACTTTTTTCCAATTAAAAAAATTGACCCAAAAATCTTTTTTTTTTTGCAGAGCAACACACTTGTGGGTGATTTTATAGCATAATTAAATCTCCTCCAGTGCCATGAACACTCCATATTAATACATAATAAACCAAAAACATAATAATTAGAGCAAAAAAAAGTAGCAACAACTACACATTTAAATAGAGTTTAAAAAAAATTCAAATGTGATGTGTTACACATAGAGTATAGTGGCAGCGGACAAGAAATTTGAGATCAATGAATGGTTGAAACTTAGTTTAGAAGTTAGAGTTATATATTTTTTTTAAAAAAATTCATATATACTCACATATGAGACAGATGACACATGTATTTTTTTTAAAAAAAATATGAACATATATATATATTCGGGACGGGACGGGATCGTGACGACCCCGTCCCGAGTCCCATCCCTTCCCGAAGCGGTACTCTGTCCCGTCCCGGTTTGTCCCGTCCCGAAATGGCCGGGACGGGACGGGACAGAGTTGAACAGCCTTAGGTGACAATGTATGATGTTTCTATCGAACAGAGTACTGGGATGTGACACATCTATAGATACATTTATGGACGAGGGAGGGTCCAACCAAAATAAAGTAACGATGGGTTCATGTAATTAACAATTGTGTTACTTTTACTCCATTTTCAAATCTTTGTAAGCATATTTGCACATAGGGAAAAATGCCATTTTTGGCCCGGAAGTTTTGCTTTTGGAGTAATTTTGGCCTGGAAGTTTTTTTAGGACCTATTTTGACCCGAAAGTTAATAAAAAGTAGAAATTTTGACCTGGGCTAACGGAAATTAACGTTGACTGTTAAAGTGTGCCTATTTTTCAATTTAATTTATGACACATGGCAAATTTAAACTACTAGGCCCTGAAATTTTCAAATAAGATATTTATTTTTGAGTTACAAAATTCCTTTCACTTCAAAAGTCTTACCTACCAAACCCCTTAATTATTTTCTCCCATAATAACCTCTTTTGAACCTAAGAATAATTTTTTTAAATTTATTGTCCCTAAAATAAGGGAGAAACTAAGCATTTAAAATTCTCAAAAATGGCTCAAAAATTCTCATAATCCATAGTCTCTCATGAATCAATTCCTAATTAACCCACTAATCCTCAACTAAATTTCTATGATGTTTACATAAGACACAATTTCTATGTTCATATAGCTTTTGACCTCAAAACTGAGCTCAATTCAATAGCAAGATAAACAGTACCAGCACACTTTGATTCCCAAAAACCAGTGAGGAACCCGACATCAAACCAAGAATAAACTCCATCTACATCTAACTAATCTTAGTGTCTATTTACTGGTTTGATGTTGGGTTCCTCACTGGTTTTTGAGAATCAAAGTGTGCTGGTACTGTTTATCTTGCTATTGAATTGAGCTCAGTTTTGAGGTCAAAAGCTATATGAACATAGAAATTGTGTTTTATGTAAACATCCTAGAAATTTAGTTGATGATTAGTGGGCTAATTAGGAATTGATTCATGAGAGATTATGGATTATGAGAATATTTGAGGAATTTTTGAGGCATTTTTAAGAATTTTAAATGCTTAGTTTCTCCCTTATTTTAAGGACAATAAATTTGGAAAAATTAATCTTAGGTTCAAAAGAGGTTATTATGGGATAAAATAATTAAGGGGTTTGGTAGGTAAGACTTTTGAAGTGAAAGGAATTTTGTAGCTCAAAAATAAATATCTTATTTGAAAATTTCAGAGCCTAGTAGTCTAAATTTGCCATGTGTCATAAATTAAATTGCAAAATAGGTACACTTTAACGGTCATCGTTAATTTCCGTTAGCCCAGGTCAAAATTGCTACTTTTTATTAACTTTCGGGGTCAAAATAGGTCCTAAATAAACTTCCAAGCCAAAATTGCTCCAAAGGCAAAACTTCCGGGCCAAAAATGGCCTTTTCCCCTTTGCACATAACAATTTATATGGTGTTAGATGCACTTTTAACAAATTAATATAGGATGTTTTGGCCCTTAACTCATTTAAATATTTCAAAATGAAATTGACAAAAATAACAAAAATTAAAATTTCCGAACCATTAAAAGATGTGCAAGGGATCCATTCATCGGAGGCAACATACACACACTGTCTAGCAAAATTTCAGGTGCTTACATATTTCTTAAGGAAGCATGAATTAAGTGCCCTAAAAACTAGAAAGCGTTCTCTCTTTGACAGAATTTCCTGAGATATCATGAACAAACATATAGGCTGCCCAGTGCAGCTTCTCATAGAATCCCTGACCAAACTCTACTCAACCATAGCCAATAAATCACTTGCTCTACAGAAGCAGTGCTTTGCATCACTCCCCAAATCCACCTGACATCGTTACACCACAAGTATTACCAACGATTCATAAGAAATGACAGAAGAAGCCAGGATACTAAGTTATTAACTTCGGAAGAGATTTTGTAACTTAGTTTTGGTTTTTCTTTAAGTTAGAAATTCATTAAACTCCTCTAAAGCAATAAAAAGAAACCGTGGGCTTTTATGTTTAGAAAAGAAAGAAAGAAAAAACAACCTTAAGTCATAATTAATTCCCGAAGGAATATACAAGCAAAAGTCAGTAAGAAAAAAAGGGATAATGATACTTAATTACGATCCAACAATTTATACTTTTGACAGATAAGGGTCTCAACATTCCTCTCGAGAAGTATAAAAAATAAATTACTATTGGTGCTTCATAAAGTTACTACTCATCCTTTCTAATCTAGTCTTCCAAATGTTACAGAAGTATTTCCATCCAATAGTACATTTTTTAAAAAATCATGAAATCGGGAGGATCAAATTGTGACTTTAAGGAGCACCAACAGTAACTTATTTATACTTTCCCTCAAGTTGTCTATGACATCTTATGAATATTTATTTAGCCAAGCAATTAGAAAGCCTTCTTCCCCAACAGCTTTACAGCTTAGGTGAAAATCAGCTTTATCAAATAATCTAAATATAAATGAAAGCCAAGAACAGCTTTGTGGCTTTAGATAATAATCAGTTTCATCCGATAATTTAAACATAAGTTATAGTCAAGGGAGCCATGCCACTGACCTCATAAGCATTTAAGTCTGAGAATATAACCTGCAAATGAGCATTCTTTAGTCACATAAAAAATCATATTACTATTTCCTTCACTTTTTGATATAAGATTAAATTGACTTTTTTGGAGATATTAAGGTTGTAAAATAAACTACTCTAAAACACATAAATTTATGATTTTTCTCCAAAACTACTTTACCTAACTTACAAAATATATAATCTAATAACGTTTATCATATGTTATAATTAAATAGCTTATTTTAAAACCTTAATATCTCCAAGTAAAGTAAACTTGATCTTATATTAAGAATCAGAGGGAGTACTAGCCAAGATGATCAAAAGACAACAAAATTCCACCCCTATTCTGATGAAGAAATCTAGAAATATACAATCATTGATAACTTCACACAATCTTTTGACAGAAAATTAATGTGGCCAAAATTATGGGGAAAAAACGAAGTTCCCATAACTAATAGGATATGGCTAACTCGCATTGGATCTGCAGGATGTGAGTAATACAGAGGGCGTAAGGCATGTATTGTGGGGTTTAGCAGTAGAAGGAGGCATGAAACCAGTGAGTATATGTGGAGAGCCTAGCCTGTGAAATTGCTAGGAGTATTGTGTTCTTCTATGCTTTTACATTTCCCAAAACATAACTAGTAGTAGTCAACTTAGACCTACACATCATCATCAGAATCATTTTTTTAAAAAAAAAAATCAAAATGGGAAGCTAATTAATTAATTGATGTAGCATCATACATAACCATCCTATCATCAACAACTAAATTAGAATCACAACCAGGCATATCATCATAGGTACAAAACTCAGGGACATTAGGATGAGCTAATCTAACAATCCACTCATCACAACATGAGCAAGTAACTCACTCAAGAAGCCACCAATAAGCAACTGTATCGATTTATTGGGATTTGATCCAACAAATAACCAAACGGATGGACCAATAATGTGATGACTATTGTACTTCATAATAGTATAAAGAAAGGCTAACCTTCTTTCCAGGCTCTACCTCTTGAACCTCTGCACCAACAGAAAGAATCTGAAAATACACTGAGACAGTTAACACATTATATAAACCATAGAAACAAGTTCATCAAATAGAACACTTCTTGGCTCCAAGAAAACCACGGGATTCCATGTCTGCTTACTTCTCCCATTAGATATCGCTCATACTTAACGGCTGACTTTGGCAACAAAACTCCACCATCAGTTTTCTGCACCAAAGTACTATCATAAATTAGGTACAGAACATAGCAATGGTTTCAATAGATAAAATGGAAAAAATTCATATGAAGACTAAGCCACAACAATAATGGGAATGATATGAAAGCCAAATAGAGATACCAGAGATGATATAGCAATTCATTCAAAAGTGATACATTATTAGAGTTAGTCCATGCACTAGCCAAACTAATGTTCATTTCACAACCAATAATCGTTCTATCACAAATCCTAAAAACTACTATTTTAGCTTGAGATCTCAACTGAGAAATAAAAAGGTTCCTCATTTGGGTGCAAAATGTCGGGCCTAACTTCTTTTTTCGGTAACTAAATTGTTATTTTATGATTAAAATGTCAAATTAAAATACATTTCATAATTCAGCTAAGCTATTCAGACCTAGAATATTTGCTATTAGTATTACATCTAGAATCAAATGTGAAGATTAATGAGCTAGTTGCATGATGAAATGTAAATACAACAACAACCAAGCCTTATCCCACTAGGTGGGGTTGGCTACATGGATACACGACGCCATTGTGCTCTATCATTAACTAAATCCTTAGATATATTATTTACTAAAAGATTTCGCTCTACAACTTCTCCTAAAGTACGCCTGGGTCTCCCTCTTCCTCTTTTAATCGGACTCCAGGAACAAAACTCTATCTACACAAGGATATCTTCATTAGTGTCAAATTTGGTTAAAGAAAAGATAAAAAACAGAACCCCTATCACTCTGTACTCCTTGAAAAGGCAAACTTTGCATGAGGATGGGGATAAATAATCATTATGGTATCAAATTAGTAGACAAGAAAGTGGAGAACAGCAGAATCAATTGCACTGCTCAAATGATAAGATCATACAAACAAAAGAAACAGATAACCGCATTTTTGTAAGATACATGGATTTGGAAGATAATATCAGCTAACTCCCACGTTCATTTTTTCCAGTGACGAATCCCATCCGAAATTGTATATGTTAAAACAAGAACGTCCAGTTTACCGCAAGATAAACATAACATGCTGAAAGCAAGCTGAATGGGGTAAACCATCCAAATAAGCACCACTCAAATATTCGGACTTCAGCCTTAAATCTCTGAATAATTTCAGTAAATCGTGCTTTCAACTTGCACTTTAAACTATCAGTTGAAACGTCTAAACAATCAACCTCGAAAACATAAAACCATATATCAAATGCTAAGAGAAGTTTATATCATACTTGCTTAGGATCGTCCAAGCGAACAAGAACTCTGTCCGCCTGCGGAACCACCTGAAACACACATTCATAATGCACAGTCAAAATCAAATCAACATTCAAACAAAAATTACGAACCAAAACGTTACAGGTGTAAGCACAGAACAAGCAAAATAACAAAAAAAATCACATAAAAACCTTTGTGGGTTCCAAATTCTTCACATATGCATCAACCCTCAACGAGTTCTTCCGTAAACCTTCAAAATTAAAGAGGGGAAAAGGAACAGAAATGAAATTAGGAAGGTGAGGAATTAAAAGAATGGAAATGGGAGTGAGATAAGGCTACAAGTACCTGAAAGTCTGCGGTGAGAGGAAGAGAAGGTAGCCTTAGGCGGGCAAAGAAAAGGTTTTGGGAGAGTGAGGAAGGAGAAGGCCATGGATAAGGAGAGAGAGTACAGAAGAGAACTGTGAGAGAAAATGAGGCAGCGTGGGAAACAAGGGAATACGTCTTTAGACTGTTCCGTTCTAGAGAGTTCCCGAGTCTATCTCGTCATCCCCGTGATGCTATTATAAACCTAATCTCTATGAGATAGAATCATAAAAATAATCGAATGTGAAAAGGACGAAAAAAATTCCTATGGAAGAATCTAATGTTTCTAAATATTATTAAAAGACCTTTTCCCCCTTAAATACAGATAAAGGAAAATGGATAGGTTTTACAACTTTGATATATATATATATATATACACACACACACAACTTTACCATAATGATTTTCAAGTTGAATATAATAACTCACAGCCATCTACTTTATTTTTGCAATAAATTTTTGACAAGGCCTTTAACATGAAAATAAACTCATGATTTAGTTTTCACAACCTTTAGATAGGAATTTACAACATTACCCTAAGGATTTTCAAGTTGATCATAGTAATTGACAACTATGTAAGGACTCTGTTGTATGCTTTGGGTCCTTGTCAAGAACTAATACAAGGGATGCAATAGAGCAAAACCTCAGGTCCCTCCCTCCCTCCCTCCCTCTCGGAGCCTTTTTTGGTGACTAAGTTATCTAAATGTCATGAAATGTAATATGAATAGGGAACAATTATGAATTACTTTGTATATAATTTCACTAGGCTTCCTTAAATACAAACATCACCATTCAGTAAGTCTAGCATAAAAGACTGGAGTCTCTACTCTTAAGACAACATTAAGCTCTCGTAGTGTGCGATTATGATTTATTAATGCAATTAGTTCAATACAATAAATACGATCCTTCCTTAAATACCTTTTCAAACTGCTCGAAAATACAATTGTATGCTAACCATGATGGAAAGAGCCCGAGTTACAAAACCAATATAGAAAACTATCATAGTTAGAAAGAGCTTTCCTTGCTCTACAAAACCCTATCAATGACAAAAACAAAACTTTCTAAAACAATTGTCTATCATGGATATTGAAAATTAAAAATCCATATTTAAAGTCAATCATGGATATTTAAAATCCATAATTAAAACAATTGTCTATCATGGATATTTAAAACAATTGATAGAAACAAAATTTTCTAAAACTATCATAGTTAGAAAGAGCTAACCATGTTAGAAGGAAGTGACCTAACATGGTTAATAAAGTCAATCCATATTTAAACATCGATGTTAAAAAGTGTATACCTAACATAGTTATTTAAAACCTTTCAAAATCCTTTAAAGTGTTAACAATGTTAGAAAAGGAAATAACTAACATTTTTTAAAAATTATCTTAAACTAGTATAGATAACTATGTTAGAAAATGCTTCCACCAGCATGGTTAATAAAAATCCTTGTAAATCATTTTTATCATTTCACCATGTTCGAAAAGGCATAAACTAACAAACTTATAAGTCCACTTACACCTCAAGTTGCCTTTCAACACATTCACAGTTATATCCTAGTTTTGATGTAGCATGTGAATTTTAATTGTGGGTGTAATTTGAGGAATATTAAGAATATAATGGAGGATCAGAACCAATTATAAGTAGAGATTATGATTAAAAGGACATTGAAGTGTTATTATGAGGTAAAGTGTATTTGGGGATCAAACTAATGGGAAAAAGACATTGGGAAGCTCTCTAGAAGGCTCTCCGCTGCGTGCATATATTCTCACCACCACTGAGCAAGGAAGAAAGGAAGCCAAGTCTCTGTGTTCCTCACCGTAGCGATCATACATGTCGAGCGCGTTGAGGGAAAGCTAACATGGCATGCCTCGTTAGTTAGGCCAGTGAGCAAACATGCTCAACATTGCAAGAGTGTCATATTTTAAAAATTTGGAGGGTTGTTTTGATATGTCATTTTTAGGTTAAAAGTGAGTTTCTATAAAGAGAGTGTGGGTCGAACTAGAGAGAAGTGCCAAGATTTAGACCCAAGCTTTCCTAATCTAAGATTTGGCCTCTAATCCTGTAGTAAGTGGTTTCTAACTTGATTTCTCTTCATCTTGCATGACATTTCTGGTTTAAATCTATGGAAATTGTTGGTTTTCTTCATGAACTTTGCAAAGTGTAGATCTGCATGATTCCTTCAATGGTTTTTCTTTTATTGGCTTTAATTAAGCTTTTTACTGGTTTAGATTCTTAAGATTTGACTTAAATATGATGATTTATGGTTGGAAGACTTGGAGAAAAATTAGGGGCTCTTGATGGTTTAAATGACCTCTTTAAAGATAAATAAAAAATTGTATTAATTTAGGTTTGTGAAATTGTGTTATTAGCCTATATTTAAGAATTTTGATTCTTGAGGAAATTTGATTAACTCTTGAATATGTGATGTTGGAATTCTAGAACCATTGGTTCATTTATCTTATTGGAAGAATGGTAAGTGAATTTGATTGTGTGGAATCTTGATTTGAGTCTATTTTAAAAAAATATTCTAGTTTGGTGAAATGGCTAAGTTGAGGGAAATTGTGGATTTGAGAGGATAACAAACTAAGGTTCGATTATTGAATTGAAATGATTATAGTTGAGTTGAATAACATAATTGAACAAAGAAAACTTGTGAAATTACCTAAAAGGACCAAGTGGAAATCTATGAGAGTTTGAAATTGTAATTGTTTGGATTAGTCCTAATGACTAATACATTGTTATTCATGTGTGAAGCTCTATGTAGAGTTGGTGTGAAGCTTGCTAAGGAGCTTTTCCTTGGTGGTAATGAGATGGTCTACAAGAGGTAACCATTTTCCAATTTACATACATGTTTGAGTCTTGTTGATGGAAGTTTGTGAAACTTACTTTGATACACCATGGTCGATTAGAAGACCATTTATGAAATGTTGTTTGCTATTGATGTTGTCCTGTGGATAGGATATTTTGGAAACACTTTAAAAGGTGCGTGGTGATTTTGAAAATGATATATTCTTAAGAAAACATAATAATATGATGTTGATTTAACCGGTTCCTTAAACGCCTTGGGGTTAAAAGCAAGAAAATTATTTGTAACCAATGATTGCAGCAAAGTGGTGCAACCTTGGGTCGTCTCACAAGTAGTCAATTATTTTGCTACCTAAACTAACCTAAATGCAAAGAAAGAAAGTAAAATAGGGGTTTGTCATGATAAATATATTTTTGGTATTTTTCAATTGTAGGAATACAAAGAAACTTGTTTTTGGGATTTTAAGTACGAAAGCAAAGTGAAGTGTTGTTGAAAACTCTCTTGATGAAATTAAGGTCTCTTGGTGGAAATCATGCAACCTTCCTAGCTTCTTAATTAATTTGAGAGTGAAAAATCTAAGACCTAATGTAATTACCCAAAGGCAGTCGCCTAAGTCCAATTGACGTAGTTACTAATTTATTCAGTGCATTGCTTGCACAACTAATTAACTAGGCAATTGTTAAGAACTGCTTGGTAGTGAAAACCCTTGACAACACACAATGAGTCTCCTCTTGAGGTTATAATTTGACCCTTCAAGAATGGATTTAGAGTCTAATACTAGATGCAAAAAGCAAATGTATTAATCCAAACTAAGAATCCAAAGTAGATAATTAATGCTACCATCAATTGCATTATGTCAAGTAATTAACACTAAGGTTCATGCACATAAAAGAAATATCTTAATTACATACATGAACTACAAGAAAACTAACTAGAAGCGTAGAATGCATAGTGCAACATTTTCTAATCAACACACATACATACAAATTACAAGAATCTGAATGTAAATGTGTAATTAGACATGAGAAAACAGTAATTAACTCCTTTAGATGTCCATTGAAGCTCCTATTGCATGATCCACCAAGAATCCCTAAGATGACTAGCCACTCAACTCTTCAAGCTTTAAATTAATGCTCTGTACATTCTACCCCATGAGAGATGAGATTATGGAAGAAATGATGGAGAATAGATGGAATATGGAAGAGGAATAAATATTGGTGGAAAAATGGTGAAAATCGGAGAAAAAATGTGAGAGCTCAAAGAGGAAATTCAAGAACAGTTATGGAGGCTTAGGCTTTTATTGTCTGGCTGATTTTCCCATTTAGGGTAGTTTAGAGGCGGGTTGGATTGGGTCCAAAGTGAATAAGGTCGAAAACAACTCGAGCTAAAAAATTCCTACGCCTTCGCCGTGGGGTGCCATGTGAGTGTAAGAAAATCGCTAGCCGCAGGAATAGCTGTGACTAGCTATGGTGAGCTACATCAACATTTCTTCTCTTTGTTTTTTCTTGCTCAATCCGCAATCCTTTGACCTATAATGATAAATTCAAGCACATGTGAAGCATTTGAAGTCTAAAAATGATTAATGCACGAGTTTAGAGTCTAAAATGCTAAGATTAAGGTAAATGTGCACAAAACTCAACGCTCTTGAACCTTAAATGCTAAAGTGCCTAAACAACCATGTATTGGCCTCAAAGATGCATTAATTCACCATAATGGGTAAAAACATGTAGCTATCAAGTGCAATCAGATATGTGTTATGGTAAATGACAAATGATCATTGAAATTATATTATAGAATGTTTTTGAAAAGTGAAATGACTACATGGTCATCCTTTTTATAGTGTACATGTCTTTGTTAGTATTGGCTGTCACCCAAGACGGGGGTGAATTAAGTGATAGAATAAAAAACTGAGAAATCTTTACTTTTCAAAATTACACCTAAAGTAATAAGTAAAGCTCTTTAAGATCTTTTTAATTATTCAATGAAAACATCATGAAACATGAAATGCTTAATCAATTGTGTAAATCTATTATGCTGGAAATATGATGAGAGTCAAGGAAAGAGATAATGCAAACAAAGATTTATCCTGGTTCGATCTATCCCTTTGACCTATATCCAGTCCTCAGACTCCAACTGGGATTTCAAATCCACTACCTTCTTGTTTAAATTGGGCACAAGAGAAGCCTTTACAATTCCACAAGTTTAGCCGGGCACTTGTGAAGCCTTTACTCCCTCAAGTTTAGTATGGGAACTTGAAAACCACTCCCCCTTACAACTTGTAAGGATACAATCTATTTCCCACTCAAGATCTCCCAATCTTGAGTATCACTCACAAATATAGAATGATTACAATGAAAGCTTACTTCTCTCTAAGAAGTGGATTTTGTTACTCACTGAAGTACAGGAAGATATATGATGAATAACTATTCTAGAGCTTAACAATCTGAACAATGTGTGCTCTAGCTCTTCTTTTCTAATTCACTTGATTCATCATGAATTTTTCATTTCTGGGCTCACTTGTGCTCTCAATCTGTTTGTATTGAACTTACTTCATCGAGCCTACTTGCTTCTGATGTCTTCAACTCTTTACATAATGTCTGATAGATTTTTGCCCGTTGAAGAACTAGCCGTTGATGAGAGAGAGAGAGATGATAAATCTTGATAGAGTATTGAACTGATGATATTCTTGTGTAGCATTAACTCCCTGTATTTAGTTTGTTTCTGTTCTTCTCTTCTCATTAATTGTAGAAACCTTTTGTTATTTCAAACGGCTTAATTCCTGAGTCAGAGAGGTAACGTAAACTTCCCAAAATAGGCCTGACCAACTCCTGTACTTGAAAGCTTAAAATGGGCTGACAATTTAGTTTGAATTAAATCTTATCGCCACATAGATTATTGGTGTCTAATCAATCACTACCTCTTATCTAATCGATCACACAAATGCCTCGCCTGATCGATCACAGGGGTCCTTGATCGATTAGGCATGTCCAATCGATTACACTTAGATCACACATAGATTACAAGTGTTGTCTGATTGATTACTCATTATTCTCTGATCGATTAACCTTCTTTGATTGATTAGGCTTAGATTACTTCAATTTAATTACATGTATATTTGCCTCGCTTGATCGATCACAGGACATCCTGATCGATTAGGCAATGTTCAGTTTTAAGGATAAACTTTCGAAAATCATAACTCTCTCAATTTAACTCCAAATTTAGCATATAATATATCCATGGAAAGATAATTCAATATAGTTTTCAATGAAGAAAGAATCATTGCCAAAATCATTGAGATTCAAAAGTTATAATTAAAATCCTGGCAGTTAGTTTTATGCACAATGACAGATTCCTAGGCAAACTTTGAAAATTCACATCTCCCTCATTTTAAAAGATTTTAAAGTGAAACCTATGTTCATAAAACAGGTATTGGGTCTAGTTTTATATGAAACAAGTTTCATCCCAATCGGATTTGTATTTTAAAAGATATGATCCAAAACATGACTGCTTATCTGATGCATGACGTGAAAATATTGGGCAATTTGAAAAATTTATATCTCCTTGGATATAAATCATTTGAGGGTGCAATCTGTGTCCATGAACCTTGTTGGGAGTCTAGTTCCATACAAAAAAAATTTCATCTAAATCGGAGTTATATTCTATGAGATATGATCAAAATACTAGACAAGGGTTAGACTGAACGAAAACCAGAGTAGCTGAATGATCAATTGCATAAATATTCTGATCGATTGGGACCCTTTGATCGATCACAAGCACCCTCTGATCGATCAGATGGTTACTGTTTTAATGATTAACATGTTTTGATCGATTTGGGTGCTTTGATCGATCACAAATACTCAGTTGTGATCGATTATACATGGGAACTCATTGTTTGATGATTTGGACTTCATTTGAGCTTCTTTTAACTTCCAATTGAGCATAGAGACTTCTAATATCAAATCTAACAACTTGATTCTTGATTTAATCATTCAAATCTTCTTCAATCTTATTAGTAATCATTCTACATAACCAAAGATTCCATTATTGCTATCAAAATAACCACACAACATTCAAAGTAGGAATTACACTCCTCATACAAACTTAACTTTTTGCATATCGTAATTAAATCTGTATTTGACATCTCTATTCTTATTATTTTTATCATTCTCACTACAAGAAAAAAGGACATTAGTCATGGTTCAAATAGGACGTTTGTCAAGGTTTTAACCGTGACAAACACGCTTTGTCACAGTTTTGAAAACCATGACTAAACCATCCGTGGCAAGCGGATTTGTCACGGTTTTCAAAAACTGTGACAGCGAAAACAAAAACTGCGACAATAGGAGCTATTTTGTCACAGTTCAACCGACAAACAGTGACAAAATCGGGTTTAAATACTAACAAAGCTAGCCAATTTTGTCACGGTTCTCACGGTAGAACCGTGACACTTTGTCACGGTTCTCAAGGGAACTGTGACAACTCAACGGACAAAGTGTCACGGTTCTGGAGACCCATGACACTTTGTCACGATTCTCACCGGAACCATGACAAAATTGTCACGGTTTCTGATACCGTGACAATGTTTATTTTTTATTAAAAACGTTTATACAATAATTTATCTATTATTGTAGATTCTTTATTTTCATGTGGATGATTATAAGTTATCAAACATAACTATAAATATTATTAGGAGAATAATTATTATCTTCACAAAATTTGAAAGGCACCTGCAATAAAAAATATAAGCAATAATTAGAAATTATCAGAGATAATATTTAAATTAAATGCATATAAAATAAAAGAATAGATTTAAATAAAATACCAAAGAAAGATAAGAAAATGCAACAGAAAACATACCGAAGAGGAGAGAAAAGATGAGGAGAGAACAAATGTGTGAGAGTAAATGAGTAGGAGGGCATTTATATACCGAAATCGGCTGCATTTTGTCATGGTTTTTAAATAAAAACCGTGATAAATCGTGTACGGATATAATTATGACCATACGCATTTTGTCACGGTTTTGGTCAGGAATCGTGACAAACGTCGTGCTTGTCACGGTTCCAATAAGAAAACCGTGACGTTTGTCACGGTTTTGTCATTGAACCATGACAAACGCAAAGCTTGTCACGGTTTTTTTTAAAAAAACCGTCACATTTGTCACGGTTCGCATTAAAAACCATGACACATGTCACGGCTTTTTTGTGACAATTTTGTCACAGTTTTCAAATAAAACCGTGAGAAAGGTAATTTCCAACGGTCATATTTGTATTTTGTCACGGTTTGTTAAATAAAACCGTGACAAATGACAACATTTTGTCACTGTTGCGAAGAAAAACCGTGACAAATGTTCACTAATGGCTAAATTCCCAATGGTCATGTTTTTGTGACGGTTCCCAACGGTCATATTTTCCGTTATATTAACGCACTATATATAGACATTGGTAATGAGGACATTGCAAAAACATAAATTCCATCTTTTCTCAATTGTTTTTTCTCTACAATATTAGTATCAAACCATGGATAAATCATGGATAAAGTTTCCTTGAACGAGTTCGACCTATTTGGATGGATTGAATGTTTTCTTAGATTTTGCTATAACTCATGCTTATTGTAATGGGAAGATCCTCTGTCCAAGTCCCAAATGCAAGTGTAAGAAGTGGCATATACGGAAAATTGTTAAGGAACATTTAATTTTGAAGCCTTCCTACAAGGATATACATTTTGGTGTCTACATGGAGAAAAACCTGACATGAGATATGATTCGTTTGCTGAAAGTTCGCAAGCAGCAGTTCGATTAGGTGATGAACATGACCAGATTAATGATGTTGTTCGTGATGCTGTTGACGTTCCTGATGACAACATGGGCGATGAAGCTGAAGGATCTGATCCAGTGTTTTATAGGAACGACACAGCTCGTGAGTTTTACCAATTAATGGACGAAGCAGATAAGTCTTTATATCCTAATTGTAAGAAGTGCTCTAAATTATCCTTTCTGGTTAAATTATATCATATAAAGTGCATAAGCGGAATATCTGATAAGGGCATATCTATGATACTTGAATTATTGCATGATGCATTCCCCGAAGCGAAGATCTCTCCGTCGATTGGGTTGAACTATGAAAAAATTGATGCATGCCTGAATGATTGTATGTTGTATTGGGGAGATGATGCTGAAAGGGAGACATGTAAGCGGTGTAACGCTTCCAGATACATACCAGTGCGAAAGGGGAAAGGCAAAAGAAGAAGCCGGCAAAGATTCTCAAATATTTTCCGTTCAAACCTCGATTACAAAGGCTGTTCATGTCTTCTAAGACGGCTAAGCACATGAGGTGGCATAGCGTTGATAAGAATCTGGATGGCAAGTTAAGACATCCACGTGACGCAGAAGCATGGAAAGCATTCGACCGTGAGTTTCCCTTATTTTCTGCTGATCCAAGAAAGTGCGTCTGGCTCTCGTAACTAATGGGTTCAATTCTTTTGGGAATCTAAGCACGAGTTATAGTATTTGGCCGGTTGTCCTTGTGCCGTACAACTTGCCACCATGGATGTGCATGAAGCAGAGCTCCTTTATTTTGTCCATGATCATTCCAGGGAAAAAAGCACCCAGTAATGATATTGATATCTACCTCTAACTGCTTATGCATGAGCTGATAGACCTGTGGAATGATGGCATATAAATATATGACGCGTTCGACAAGACTCTATTCAATTTGCGTGCAGCCTTGATGTGGACGATCAGTGACTTTCTGGGCTTAGGGACATTATCTGGATGGAATGTTCATACTGGCCTTACTTGCCCAACTTGCAATTTTGACTCTAACTCAGTCCATCTCCCACACAGCCGGAAGTGGTGTTTCATGGATCATCGACGGTTTTTAGACAGAGAACACAAGTTCATATTACAACAGAAGCGTTTTAATGGGAAACAGGAGAAAAGAGTGGCCCCAAAAATATTATCTGGTTTTGAGATTTTAGAGCAGCTTGCAGATGTTGAATTCAAATTTGGAAAGGCTGTTGATTCTGCTAATGTGGGGAGGAAGGTCAACAGGCCGTCACCTTCTGAGCCTTAACAATGGCGCACGATAAGTGTTTTCTTCACTCTCCTATATTGGCATACCAATTTGTTACGACACAGTCTTAATGTCATGCATATTGAGAAAAATGTGTGTGATAACCTGCTATATACATTGCTCAATGAACCGGGGAAGTCTAAATACCATCTTCAAGCAAGGAAAGATCTATGTGTCATGGGAGAGTGCATCAAGATGCTTGGCCAGATGACAATGACAAATTCCAGCCTGCTAAATTCACTCTCACGAAACAAAACAAGGACATCTTCTTGGCAACCTTGAAAACTATTAAAGTTCCTGATGGATGTTCAAGCAATATATCACGTTGCATTGATACGCATGCTCGCAAGGTTGCTGGTCTTAAGAGTCATGACTCTCATGTTCTAATGCAACAACTACTTCCAATGCAATTAAAAATACACTTCCTCCAGAAGTATCCATCGTCTTGGTTGGTCTGTGTACTTTCTTCTGACAGTTGTATTCAAAGGTTTTGGTGATAGATGAACTTGATCAACTGCAACAAAAAATTATTCTGACACTCTGTCATTTGGAGATGATATTATTCCCTTCATCCTTTTTCACCATCATGGTTCACCTAACAATCCACCTTGTTCATGAAACAAAGTTAGTTGGGCTAGTGCAATATCGATGGATGTATCCTATGGAGAGGTATGTCATTATTTTACTTCTAATTGCCATACAAACTTCCCAACTGAACTGTTACTGAATTTTTAAACATGTATTATTTCTACAGGTTTCTTGGCAAGTTGAAATCTTATGTAAGAAATAAAGCAAGGCCAGAAGGTTCTATAGCTGAAGGCTATTTAGGGGATGAGGTTCTGTACTTTTTCTCAAGATACTTCGATGACATAGAGACATCTTTCAACCGTCAACTTCGGGTAGATGATCGTCCTGAATCAAGCATTTCACCTGATGAACCTTTAATCCCTCCTATTGGCAAGGCAGTGGGAGGAAGTGACAATTTCAAACTAACTGAGATGGAGAAGCTACAATCACACCAGCATGTCTTGATTAATTGTAGTTAAGTTGATCCATTCCTATGGTATGAATTACTCGTTCCTTAAACCAAGCCTACCAATTGTTTTCGGGTAATGCAATACAATCTTTCACTCATTTAAATAATTTTTTCAGGGAATTTAGATGCTATGTCAAACGTCAACTAAGGATCCGAACGAACACATCAGCCGAGGTTGATAAAAGAGTCCACAGAGAATTCCCATCATGGTTTACGCGTCGAATAATGAATGATCACATTGCACACTCTCCTGATTTGAAAGCTCTTGCAATGGGGCCTTTAGATAATGCAAGAAGATTTACAGCATACAACGTTAATGGTTTCAAGTTTCGCACAGTTTTTTAGGATGAAGGCCTATTGACTCAAAACTCGGGTGTTTTTGGCACATTTGGCACAAGAAATTATGCGATCAACAAAGATGGTACTATGCAGTATGGAGGAGTACCTTATTATGGGTGACTAGTTGATATAATTGAACTTAATTATCAAGGTCGTTTCATGGTTCCAGTGTTCAAGTGTTTTTGGGCAAACACAACAACTTCGAGAGGATTGAATACAGATGAACTAGGAATCACTTCGGTCAATTTCTCCAGATTAGTTCACAACGGTCAGTCTGAAGATGATGAGCCATACATTCATGCATCGAAGGCACAACAGGTTTACTATGTTGCAGATGAAAAGCATAAGGATTGGCATATGGTTGTTCACCTGAAACCTCTAGATCTCTATGACATGGGTGATGGTGACAACATGACCTACGAGAATGAGCCTTTCCAATCGGCCAATTTTGAGAATTTCCTCCCTAAAGGAGACGGCGATCTTCCTTTAGTTCGGTATGTTAAAGTCTTATATTTACAGTATACAACCTTAAATTTTATTTAATTTGGTTCAATTTCATTGTTGCTAATTAATTTGTGTTCTTTTTGTCATGGAAGCGGACAACAACTGAGGGTTAGAGTGTATTTGGATAATTTAATTTGATGTAATAATTTGATGTAATTATTCGATGTAATTTATATAAACGTCATTATATGCACGTCTTTTTATCTCTACTTTTCATAATGTAATAATTAAAATAAAAGAAAGTGTCAAATTTATTTACTAACATATTTAAAACAATGAACTTGCAATAATTAAAACACTAAGGAAAATAATTAGAACTTACATTGAAAATTAAACAAAGGTCCAAATTTAAATAAACAAAGGTTCAAATTTAAACAAACACACATAAAACTTTAAAAAAACTACTGATAATCATCTTCATCTCCATCATCTGCTACATCATCTCGCGGTCTTGAATTGACAGCATCATCATCACCTTCAGAAGGTGGAGGGGGCATGAATCTAAATATTGGAGGAGGAGGAGGCATAGTAGGTGGTACAGCTTTAGGGCAGAGCTCTGCAAACGCATCTCGTACGAATGCATTCATTTTGTCACAGTAATCATCCATGTAACTGGTAATATGATTACCCCATTCTCGATATTCTCGAGTTGCATTGACGCACGACTTCTTCTTACAAGAGGAATTTCTAGACTTAGACGTACTGGACTTCCCATATATCTTACTGGGCCGTGCACCTAACCCCATTCCCCGGACTCGACCCGGGTGCTTTGGAGTGTCAAATGCCGCTCTTAGGGCGGCTATGGGATTCTGTGTTTGTCGCATGCGTTCCTTTACAAATAAGAAATAAATTTGTAATTAAATATATATACCTAATAAATACATGTTCTCATACAACGATAAATGACTTACAATTTGCCGCTCAATATGTTCGGAGACAACACCGCCGTCCCTATGTCTATCAGTTACTACGTATAACTCCACATAGTCAGTCTCTCTTCCCTCCGCTTTCGCCTCTTCTTCTTGCACAAATTTTAAATTGTAAATCTGTAAAATCATATATAAAATAAATCAATCAATTCAACAATTTACTCACCAACTCGTTGTATTTAACTTGCATGGATTTTGTTTTGAGAGTGTGATTGACGACTAGGTGGGAACGACTATCTACATCCCTGACATTTTGGTTGCCTTGTTCCATCATCAAAAGGCATTAGAACTCATAGGCCCCATTCCAGTTGATATGTTGCGCTCACATCCAACCTCCTCCTGGTGACCCTACCTTCTTGATCTACAAAATGTCACAAATTAAACAATAATTAAATTAACATTAATTTAATAACTTAACAAAATTTCAATTAATAACAACATATTATTTTATTTTATTTACCTATAACATCAACCGAATATCCATTTGACCGTGAAGACGTTCGCGGGGGCCGGTTTGGCTGGTTATTCACCTCATTATTCATCGCATCTACTTCTTCTGTTGCTTCCCCTGAGACGTGAAAATCGTTGAACAATTCTTCATCCAAATCGAAATCATCTAAACTAAAGTTTCCTATATTTGGCAGAATATCAGGAAATTGTGGATGAGCTTGTGGGTCAATCTGTCCAGTTTGGTCGTATTAGGATGGTACATAAACTTGTATTCTCCCTCCTCCTCTTCCTCTGTGGCTAGCCCCTCTACTAGAACCCCCCGTAATGATCTAGGCTGCTCGATTCCTTTACCTTTATCTCTACTGGAAGACATTTCACTAAATAATCCTAATATAAAGAAAACGACAAAGTAAGTGTGATTGTTTGTAGATTTGTAACGGTTTCCTACTTTACGGTTTTGCCGAATTTATAGGGGGAGTTTTTGTCACGGTTTCCCAAAAAAACCGTGACAAAATGGAAGAGCAACCTTGTCACGGTTCCCACATGGGGAACCGTGACAAATATTTTTATATTTAAAATTTTTATTAATGTTTTAAAAAAATTAAAAAACAAAAAAAAAGACTTAGTCACAGTTTTAGAGTTCCAAACCGTGACAAAATGGTTCGCTCTATATGATGGGAAGCTTCGCGCCACCTTTGTCACGGTTTTTTTGTGAAACCGTGACAAATATGTTGACTTTTTTCTTTTCCTATTTCTATTACAAATTTGTCACGGTTTTGTCCAAATTTCATACATTTGTCACGGTTTGTAAAACAGTGACATAAGAACCATGACAAACACACATTTTTTTGTAGTGTCTCCACAAAACATAATAGCTCCAATATATCTATAACTATTCTATACAAGATAGTCACATAAAATAATAGTTGGTCAAAGTAGGAGATAAACACCTCATACAAACTTTTTGCTCATTATATATAAATCTATATTTGACATCATCAAAACTAATCATATGCAACAATTTTGAAAGAAAGAAATAACCTAGTGTCATGCCTTGTAAATTAACGTTGTAGATAGCGAATGTCTTAATTGGTTTTCTTTATTGTACCATATGTTTATATGTTTTTCATAACTAAATTAAGGGCATCATTGAATAATTTAGGTTCTTTTATGCTTATAAGAGCAAATTCTAGCACTTGCACACTTACTTGAGATTTGTGCTAATGAGGGGCAAAATTATTATAATTGGTGATTGATTGCATCTAATTAATTTCTAGGACAATTAATGCTTCATTAAATGTGTTTTCATTGTAGAAATCATGGAAAATGATCCCAAGAAGCTGAAAAAGTGAGAAGGGCAAGTGCTGAATAGTGCTGATTTTTGGCTGATGTTGGCTGATTGCTTCTAACCAATTTGCTGTAGCGACCAAAATTGCTAGCTGCAGCAAGCGAACACTGACAATGTGCAAATTTAGCTGGATTTTTGGGATTTTAGGGTACCCATTGGTAGGATCTGACCCAAAGCGACTTAGATCCGACTCCTAAACATAAAAATCGACCTAACACCATCCTTCTTCCACCTCCATCTCCTAAATCTTCCACCTTCTTCCACCCTTTTTTCTCCATGGATTTTTGGATGAGGCTTCTTCTTGGAGCTTCTCTTGGAGTTTCTATGTTTGATTGCGGAGTTCTTCATCTCTTGGGGATGGGTACATGGTGGCTCAAGCATGGGTTCTTCATTAGGGGAGTTTTTCTTTGTTCTACATATGTATTTATAATTTATTCTATGTTTATTCGAACTTCTCTTGGAGATATTTGGATTTATGTATTGGATTAAGATTTTAGATATATATGGTTGACGTTTGATTTTACTAATTTGGATTAAGATTATGTATTAAGTACTTTATAGATTATATAGTATGTTTGATTAGTTCTCCTTGATATTGAGTTGTTTGGCCATGTGTTGATGATTTTATCAAGTTCATTTATTTAGGATATGTGTGTAATTGTATGAGTTCTCTTTTGTTGGACATTATTCCACTAGATGGATTTGGTAAATGAAAGAAACATTAATCCAATTTAAATTAGCTAATCACATTATGTATGAACTAGTTTGTGTCTATTTTAGGCTTTGAGGACTTGATTTATTAATTCTTATCTACATTTTGGTTGTATAAAATTAATCTCATTTTATTGATTGCTAGTGCGATTAATTGATTGCTTCTATATTCATAATTGTTGTGATTGCACTTTTATTAGTGCCATAAGTATTTTGACTCAAAGTATTTCACACATTAAGTGGACCTTAACAATTACCCTAATTGATAGCTATGAATGCGATGCGCTGTATTAATTGTAAATTAGAGTGGTTAGACCCCTAGTGATTGATTGGGGATTACTTTATTAGACTTGATGAATTGAAGCCCCAAATTATTTGAACCAATGTTTACCACCTCACCTAGACTCTAGAGATTCATTTCATTGCATTTACTTCACTTCACCCATCCAACTATTCCACCTTGTAATTGGCAGGAATGCACAAGAGGGGGTGAATTGTGCTTTCTAAAATCAAAACTCAATGAAACAGAATTTATACTGGTTCAGCCCAATCTTAGCCTACGTCTAGTTCTCCAACTTATAGTTGGGTTCCACTAACACTTCAAGATTAAATCAGGCCTTTGAATGCCTTTACAAGTGACAGCAAGAAGCCTCTCTCTTCACTGATCACTCCCCCTTACAACTTGTAAGATTACACCTTACTCATAAGACCCCACTATCTTAAGAGTAATCCTCACTTGATTGTAGATACAGAATGCTTGTTCACAATATTGAACGGATTGTGTTACACACTGAAGAATATTAATCAATGACTTTCTAAAGATTGGTGAGTATTGAATGCAGTGGTTAATACAGATAATCAATGTTACAATCAGTGTTCTTTAACAACTTCTTCATAGTGGTTTTTATACTCTCTTTTGGAAATTTGTCATTGTGAAGATATAGCCGTTGTAATTGACAGGAATGCACAAGATGGGGGGTGAATTGTGCTTTTAAAAATTTAGACAGAACAAACCAATGTTTATACTGGTTCAGCCCAGCCACTTGGCTTACGTCCAGTTCTCCAACTCACAGTTGGGTTCCACTAAATCTTCAAGATTCAAATCAGGCTCTTGAGTGCCATTACAAGTGATCTCTCTCAGTAAGAACTTCCCGTACAGATCACTCCCCCTTACAACTTGTAAGTGTACAAACCTTCCACTGGGATCCCTCTATCCCAAGGAAATAACTCAGTAAAGTAGTATATCAGATAATACAAAGATTGCTCACACACTTGAGCTGATAGTATTACAAACTGAAGAACAGATGAGAGAACTCAGACAGAATTGATTACAGTAGGTAATGATCGTTGGATATCACTTCAAGTCTCTTACCAACCAATTTCTACTTTAATGCTTTTATAGTACTTGGGGAATTTCTGCCCGTTGAGTGAAGTTTGAGTGTGAGATCGTTGTGAAACTGGAAGAGAGAGAGATGATAATTTTGGAGATTGATGATGATTTTGAGTTTGCATTTAATGCTCCAGAGTCCATACATATACGTTTCCTCTTTCTTTTTCTTCAGCGTTGTACCAGATTGTGTGTTGCTGAGAGTAACGGCAACTTTTCTGTGTCTAACGATAACTGCCCAAAATAGCAACAAGTACATTTTGCAATATAAAGATAGTTAGATATGAGAAGAGAAACAAATTTGAATTTTCTTGATTGTCAATCAATTGCAAGGTGTATCAATCAATTGCTGTTTCTGGTCGTCAATCGATTGCCTTCAGATTGCTTCAGTTTTTCACCTGCATCACTAGATTGAAGTGTTAGCTATCGAATAAAAAACTGAGACTGTCAATCGATTGCATGATTTCTCAATCGATTGCCTCTTGTCAATCGATTGATCAAGCTCCAATCGATTGCATATATCATTTTTTCAAGGTAAGCTTCAATCGATTGCCATCCGATTGCTCATAGATTGCTATCTCACTCGATTGCCATTCTAATCAATTGATTGATTGAGTTATGATTACTTAGTGTAATTCTGTGCATCAATCGATTGCTTAGCTTTCTATTAATTGATAGCCTACACTCGATAATCAATCGATACCCCATCGATCGCAGGATAGATTATTCAATCGATTGCCTGTTCTCCCAATCGATTGTATAACTTAGATTTCCAGAATTAGTTTTTCAAGATATTTTTCTAAGTTAAGATTTCATGGTCCTATTGCCTAAGTCATGTTTGGTTATCATCAAAACATAGAATTCCAACATTCTCCCCCTTTTTGATGATGACAAAACATAAGTAACAACATATATAAAATAAAGCATGGATAAAGCATAAATTAAGACAAACGAATTGACTTTGCAAAATAATTATATCTTTTCAGTATCAAAGTTATCAGAATTAACTAAATATGAAATGTATGCAGAATGGTTCCTAAAGACTAAGGGTTTCTCGTTATTGAATTTGGCTCCAGAGGCTGAGGTTAAGTATTCTTCATCAGGTCCATCAGAAATATAGGAGTTAGAGTAGAAGAATTTGTCTTGATCAATGCTCTGAATGGGTTTAGCAGCTGGGACATCTTTGGTCTAAGTAGGTTCAGCAAGAGAGACGTCTTTGGAAGCAGCCTTAGACTTTTTTGACTTGTGAAACCTCCTTTTGTATACCCATGCTTTCTTCCCTTGAGCAATTTCCTGAGCTAATTTCTTTCTTCTTTCTGCAGCCTCTTTTTCTGCCTTTTTCTTTGCCTCAGCAGCAGCCTTCATAGCCTTTTTAGCATCCTCCTTCTCTTTCCTCAAGGCCTCTGCAATAGCCTTTTTTTCCTTCTTTTGACAACTTAGGAGGAGGAGCTTTCTTCTTAGGAGGAGATGTAGATTCTTGAACTAGTTGGGCCAGAGTCTTTTCCCCATAACTTGATTGCTTTTGCTTCTTCTTAGGGGGAGGCTTGACTGATTTCTCTTTTTCTTTTGGCGCAGCCTTACTCTAAGGAGTAGGATTTGGATTTGGCTCCTCAATTACTATCTCCTTTGAAGCCCTTGTATTCCTCTTGATTGGAGCCTTGACAGGAGGTTTAGATGCAGTCCTCTTAACCCTCTTCTTTTTGGCTTAAGACTGAACTTCAGGACCTTCTTTTTCCCAATCAGACTTGAGAAAATCTGAAGTAGTCTGAATGGCATCTTTCTTAGCCGGCTTGCCTTTGAACGAGATCTTTCTCCTGACACCCCAATTGGGTATTACAGCTTGAGGAGGTAGCTCAGATTTGTCAACCTCTGTTCTTGCCATATCCCTGGCTTCCCTCTCTTGCTGATCTTTTGACAGATGCTCAGAGAATTCTTGCACCTGTTGATGAAGTTCATCTGCCTATTGATGAAGATGAGGGATTATGTCAACTGTTACTGGCTGAGGTTCCTGATATGGGACCATAGCCAGAGACAAGTCTTCTTCTTTGTTAGCAACGTCCATTTCTAGAACCAGGCTTGGATTTGAGAGAGGCACTTTGGTAGAAGTAGGTTCCTCATGAGTCAGGTCCTCCATCTCGATTTGTTCCTCCATGAGACCTTCTGCTAGCTGATGAATTTCTGGCAAAATTTGACTCAAGGTGGCCTCAGATTGTGCCTTTTCTGCATCCTTTCCCCCCTTTTTGTCATCATCAAAAAGGGTGCGCTGAACTGAGGGAGAGGTCTCTGAAGAGAGAGAGCAGGAGGTATTGGCCGAGGAAGGAGGGGTGGGTAGATTAGGAGAGGTGATAGGAGCTTTGGATTTGCGTCGGGCAAAGGTATGTGAGGGATGTTTGGTATATCGGGGAGTGTGAATGAGAGGAGGAGGAGGAGATTGTGAGGGTGGCTGAATGGGAAAGGTAGGAGAAGGCACTGAGGGTGGAGGAGATTTGGGTGGAGAGTTGGATGGAGATTTGGGTGGAGATTTGGATGGAGATTTGGGTGGAGATTGGAAAGGAGAAGACTGTAAGGGGATGGTAGGAGAGGGATCTTATGGGGCTTGTGTTTGGCTATCTAGAATAGGTGATGGGTCTAGGTTGATGGGAGAGTGTGGTGGAGAAGTTTCTGGGGAAATGGTTGCTCCAGGCTGGCTAGATGGACCTGCTTCATCACCTTATTGAGATGCCATGAATTGAGCACCAGCAGCTGCCCTCTCACTAGGGTGAAGATATCCCAGCATTTTCTCAATGTTTCCCACTCTGGATTCTAAGTGATCTACCATGGCTACTACAATCTGATAGCCCTCGTACACAAATTTTCCATGGCAGTCAACGGAGGGAACCAGAGAGGAGTTTAGAGCTTGCACTAGCTTCTTTAGCAGCCTATCCTCAACACCCTGGATCTGCATAAACACTTCTTCTATTAGGTTGGTGTTGCTCTGCTCAACCAGATGAGGAATCATGCCTTGCAAATTTGCTGTCACCTTGGCAGCTATATGGGTGATTACTTCATCTGAGATGATAGACCTCATGGCTGATCCAAACATGAATGGGGCTTGAGTAGTAGGAGCTGAGGACTGGGCGTCATCCTGTACTGCTCTTGAAGCTTCTGCCTGAGGACTTTTGGCCTTGGATGGCCTTGATGCAGAGGGAGCCTGAGGTTCTGTGGCTGCTGGAGGAGGAACATAGGTAACTTGAACATCAGCACCAGATAGATCAATCTTCATTTTCTTCAAGTGGGTGCTGGAGAAAAGAGGAACCTCATGCACATCATTCTCCTCCAGGTACCATATATCATTCTTTTGGAGAATGAATGATATCAGTTGAGGAAATGGCAGAGGTGTCTTGGTACTTGAGGAACTTCTGAAGGTCATGAATTCCTCTGTAAGTATCTGCCCTAGATTGAGAGACTCCCCCTTGATTAAAGCAGGCAGGACAGGGTTGTCAACTTTATTCAACTGACTCAGATTTCCTGCCTTGTTGACAATGCAGCGAGAGTAGGCATAATGAATGAGTCTGCTGTAGGGGGTCATGCCAGCTGGCTTTACACTATGAGGGTCTCTAGCCTCGCCAGAAGGCTGTTAGACGTTCAGAAGCTCATGGTCCAAGTACTTTTCTTTCTTCTGCCATTAGTTACACAGGGGGTTTGTGATCTTGAACCATTCATTTAATGTCCTCCAGTTGAAAGAGAAGGACTTGCCCCTGACTGTGGAGGTGACTTCAATGTCAACCACCTCATTCTTGGTAGTGTGGGTGCTGTTGATCTCCATTGAAGTGTAGAAACTTCTCACCACTTGCTCACTGTAAGGGAGACTTATCTTCAGAAACTCCTTGTAATCAGATAACCAGGGAGATAGGTCTACTCCCAATTGCTGAAGATGATTAATGTCGAAACAACATGTCCTTTTGTTGATGCCCCTGTGTTTGAAAACATCACCAACAGGTAGATTCCCTTCTGTCACAAAATCTGCTGGAGGAATCACTGCTTGTTCAAGAGTTCTGGCCTTGGATTGACCCTTCTTCTTGCCAGATAGAGGAGATGATTTGGATTGCACTTCCCCCTTATCAGAACGTTGCTGAGAAGTGTTGACAGAATCAGCGAAAGTAACCTGCTTTTTGGAGGAAGACTTGCCCTGGGAAGAGGATTTGGCTAATTATGAACCAGGTAGGACCATCTTGGGAGGCATTGTGGCTTTTGCAGAAGGAAAATATGTAATTTTGAGTTCGTATCAGGATGGTTAGGGCAAGAGTTTGAGAGATTTGGAAGAGAGAGTGAAGCGTCGCTTAGGGTTCTTTTTTTGGTGAGGTTGATGATGAATAGTAAATGCAAAGTGATGCAACGGACAAAAAATTAGCATTTATGTAAATTTTTGGAGAGAGAAAAGTTAAAAGTTACCACTGTGATGTTACTGTTGGAGTTGCAATCGATTGAGGATGATTGCAATCGATTGTGAGAGTTGTTTTGCTACTGATGGCAAGGCTTTGCAGTCGATTGGTGTCCTAGCAATTGATTGAATTGAGCTGTGCTCGAATGAATCCCACGCTGAGCAATCGATTGACTATCGATTTCCCCTTCCCAAGCCTTAGACTGGATCTTTGCAATCGATTGGTTCATGTTGCAATCGATTGGGCCTGTCCAATCGATTGGGCTGTTATTAATCGATTGGCCCCTTTTACTTTTTACCAGAAGCTTTTCACTACGCAACTGTCAATCGATATACAATTGAAGTCCCATCGATTGAGAGACATAAGATGTAATCGATGGCAAAGAGGCTATAATCGATTGCAATCCCATTTTCTGCGACAGTACTTGCAAAGAGAATTTTAAGACCCTCCGATGCCTAAGTCAGTATTTTATCATCAAAATCCAACTGAAAGCAAATAAAATCCCAAGAATTAGGGAAGTGATACATCTCTTACAGTTCATTGGGATTTACCATTCCCAATTCTCTTGTGATAAACATGAACTGTTCTGTTGCTAGGGGTTTGGTGAAGATATCTGCTAGTTGCAAGTGTGTGGGGATGAATTCCACTTTGACATCCTTCTTCTGCACATGATCTCTGATGAAGTGGTGTCTGACATCAATGTGCTTGGTTCTTGTTTGATGCACTGGATTCTTGGCCAAACTAATTGTGCTTTTGTTATCACAAAGAATTGGAACTTCTGGAAACTCCATCCCCAAATCTTTCAATTGGTGCTTGAGCCACAACACTTGAGCACAATAGCTTGCAACAGCAATATATTCAGCTTCTATAGATGAGAGGGAAACACAGGTCTGTTTCTTGCTCGCCCAAGAGACTAAGGATCCTCCAAGAAACTCACACTGGCCTCTGGTGTTTTTTCTATCAGTCTTTTAGCCAGCATGGTCTGAGTCTGAGTAGGCCATGAGATACTCCTGGGTTCCCTTTGGATACCACAATCCTAATTCCTGAGTTCCAACCAGATATCTCAAAATTCTTTTAACATATTTGTGATGGGATTCCTTAGGATTGGCCTGATATGTGGCGCATATTCCCACACTAAACTGAATATCTGGTCTGCTTGCAGTTAAGTATAAGAGGGAACCAATCAATCCTCTGTATGTGGACTGATTAAAGTCCTTCCCTTCTCCATCAGCATATAGCAATGCCGTGCAGCTCATGGGAGTCTTTTCTTCTTTGGATAGATCCATTCCAAACTTCTTCAGGATTTCCTTCATATATTTGGTTTGAGAGATGAATATCCCATCTTTTCTCTGCTTAATTTGAAGACCTAGAAAGAAGTTCAGTTCTCCCATCATGGACATCTCAAATTCTCGCTGCATAATCTTAGAAAATTCTTCACAAAGAGATTCATTAGTAGCACCAAAAATAATATCATCTATATAGATTTGGACTATAAGCATACCTCTATTTTATGAAGTATAAATAAGGTGGTGTCAACCTTTCCTCTTATAAAGCCTTTTTCTATCAGGAAATTACTTAATCTTTCATATCAGGCCCTTGGAGCCTGTTTAAAACCGTATAAGGCCTTTTTAAGTTTGAAAACGTGATCAGGCTTAGAAGAGTCTTCAAAACCAGAAGGTTGTTCAACATAGACTTCTTCCATGATATAACCATTAAGAAAGGCACTCTTTACATCCATTTGATATAATTTGAAATTTTTGAGGGATGCAAAAGCCAGCAAGAGCCTTATTGCTTCTAGTCTTGCAACTGGGGCAAAAGTCTCCTCATAATCTATGCCTTCTTCTTGATTATACCCTTTAGCAACAAGTCTAGCCTTGTTTCTGGCTACAGCTCCAGATTCATCAAGTTTATTTTTGAAAACCCACTTGGTTCCAATGATAGGATAGTTTGAAGGTCTTGAAACCAAGTCCCAAACTTGATTTCTTTCAAACTGATTGAGCTCTTCTTGCATAGCTACTATCCAGTCACAGTCTGTCAATGCTTCTTCAATGCAAGAAGGTTCAGTTTCAGAGATAAATGCTGAAAATTGCATTTCATTTTGAATTTGACCTCTGGTTTTGACACCTCTACTAACATCCCCAATTATTTGTTCAGGAGGATGATCCTTATGATGTCTCCAGGAAGAAGGGTCAACTGGCTCATCATAAGAATCATTCTCTTCCACTTTTTCTTCTGGTGGTGGAATTTGTTTTGTAGGGGCTTTAGCTTTGGTTGAAAAATTAGATTCTTCTTTTGCTAATGGCTTTAGTTCAGAGTCAGTTTCATCAAATACTACATGTACTGACTCTTCAACAGTAGAGGTTCTTTTGTTAAATACTCTATAAGCTTTACTTCTGCTAGAATAACCAATAAAAATTCCACAGTCAGCTTTAGGGTCGAATTTACCTAAGTTTACCTTTCCATTGTTGTGGATGAAGCATTTGGAACCAAAGACTTCGAGATGACTTACATTTGGCTTTCTTCCTTTGTAGAGCTCATATGGAGTCTTATCCATGCCTTTTCATATGTAGGCTCTGTTGGATATGTAACAGGCTGTACTCATAGCATCTGCCCAGAAAACTTGTGATATTTCCTTTTCATTGAGCATGGTTCTGGCCATTTCAGTGAGCACTCTGTTCTTTCTTTCAACTACTCCATTTTGTTGTGGTGTTCTGGGAGTTGAGAAGTTGTGATTTATTCCATTCTCTTCACACAGCTCCAGGAAATCTTGGTTCTCAAACTCTCCTCCATGATCTGTCCTAATTGAGCTGATCTTCTGTCCTCTTTCATTCTGCACTTTCTTAGCAAACAAAAGGAAGGCATCAAAAGTATCATGCTTGGAAGAAAGAAACATAGTCTAAGTGAACCTAGAATAGTCATCCACAATCACAAGAGTGTACAGACTTCCTCCGAGGCTTTTCACTCTTACTGGACCAACTAAATCCATGTGGATCAGTTCCAGAGGTCTTGTAGTAGAGACTTCCTTCTTAGGTTTAAAAGAGGACTTTGTTTGTTTCCCCTTTTGGCATGCTTCACACAATAAATCAGTTTTCACTTTTATATGTGGTATGCCAATTACAAGATCCCTTTTGACTAGCTTATCTAATTGTGTCATGTTCACATGAGCTAATCTTCTATGCCACAGCAAGCAATTATTGGAGTTACTTATGAAGCATTTTTCAGAGAATTGCTGGCTTAAATCAATAGCATATAGGTTTCCATTTCTATTAGTCTTCAAACGACAATTAAGATTGGCTTTATCTATGGTTAGATCTTTCTTATCTACTATAAGACATTCATTTGAGTAAAAAATTACCCAGTTACCTTTGTAAGTGCTCTGACTAACACTTAGCAGGTTGTGGCAGAGACCTTCCACGAAATAGATATCTTTGACTGCCCCAATTTCTCCAACTCCAGCAATTTTACCTGACTGGTTTCCACCAAAACTGATTTGGCTCCATCCTTCATAATTAGGTTATCAAACTTTTCTTTGTCTCCAGTCATGTGTCTTGAGCATCCACTATCTATATACCACTTGTTGTCGTTTTTTAGATGCCTTAAGACAAACCTCCACACACTAAACAGATTTAGGTACCCAAATTTTCTTGGGTCCTTTGGGATTAGTTTGTTGCCTTTGGTTCAGATGAACTTTAGGCTGATGTGTCCCTTTGGGGACCCATTTGTAGTGTCCAGACACACCATGTTTCTTGGGGTAACACATTAATTCAGTGTGCCCCTTTCTGTTGCAGAAATTGCAGAAGCTAAATGGTGATGAGTAATTTGAAGCCTTTCTGAAAAATTTCATGTAAGGTTTTTCTACAGGTTTCTTTTCAGTGAAAGATTTGGACGTTGAAGTATAACCTAAACCAGTATTATTTCTATAGGCTCTTTGATTCATTAACATAGTATCTAGAGCCTTAGTACTCTTAGTAATTTTTTTAAAATCCCAGAAATCTTGTCATTTTCCTTCAGAAGTGTTTCACAATTTTTGCAAGTATGATTTTCATTCTTTTGAAGAATTTCTTCTGTTGGAAGTTGTTTACATTTTAGGCAATTTGGTTCGTCAATTTTCTTTTCAAGAACTTTGATTTTCTTTCTCAAAACAGTTACTTCTTTCACTAATTTTACAAATTCTATATGCAAATCATTATATGCATCTTGCAGTTCCTGAAATGATGAGTCACAATGATATACCTCACTATCAGATTCTTCCTGAGCTACCAGGCAGAGATTGGCTGCTTCCTCAGCATCACTAGCTTCCTCATCTGAACTATCTCCCCATATGGATGAGACATAGGCTTTCTTCTTGCCCTGAAATCTTTCCTTCTTTTTCTCCTTTTCCTTGAATCTCTGAAGACTTAAACATTCTGACTTGAAATGTCCAGGCTTCTTACATTCATAACACACAGGAGCATTTTTCTGAGGATCCTTCCTAGTGCTGCTGGAGCCACCTCTCTGGAATCTTCTTCCATTCCTGAAGAACTTCTTGAATTTTCTGACCATAAAGGCCATCTCATCGTCATCCAGTTCCTCTTCATCTTCCTCATCCTCATCTTCCTTTATGGGAGCTGAGAGGGCTAAATTTTTCTTCTTTTTATCTCCATACAGCTCTCTTTGAGTTCTAATAGTTGTTTCATACTCAGCCAGACTCTCAAATAGAGCAGTGATGGATCTCATGGACTCTCCTCTCATTTCTTGAATGGCAGTAGCCTTCATTTGCCATTCTGGGGTGAGGATCTTCAGAATTTTGGAGACCTGTTCAGCCTCAGAGATTCTCTTTCCAAGAACAGTAAGATTATTTATCAGGTGTGTGAATCTGATTTCCAGTTCTCTGATAGGCTCTCCTTCTTCCATCTTGAAGAGGTGGAATTCTGCAACAAGTTGCTCTAATCTTCTTGCTTTAACTCCTGAAGTTCCTTCATGAGCAACTTCTAGAGCATCCCACATTTCTTTAGCGGTTTCAAGATGGCACACTCTGAAGTACTCCTTTTGGCTGAGTGCACTCTGAATTACCAAAATTGCTTTGCTATTCAGCTCCATGTCATCCTTGTCGTCATTTGTGAATTCTGAAGGAAGTTTTGGAATCTGAACTCCATTTTCAGTTTTCATTGGTACAATGTCTCGTTCCTCTATAATCTTCTAGAGCATGTACCCACTTGCCTTGATGAACGTTCTCATTTTCATCTTCCAAAAGGTGTAATGTTCTCCATTAAAGCTTAGAGGTCTATTGATTGAGCTTCCTTCTGGGAGAAGATTTTCATATCCTGCCATGATGGATCTTTACTTCTCTTGATCATTGGATCAGATAGTTCTAAGAAGACCAGGCTCTGATACCAAATGTAATTGACAGGAATGCACAAGAGCGGGGTGAATTGTGCTTTTAAAAATTTAGACGGAACAAACCAAGGTTTATACTGGTTCAGCCCAACCACTTAGCCTACGTCCAGTTCTCCAACTCACACTTGGGTTCCACTAAATCTTCAAGATTCAAATCAGGCTCTTGAATGCCTTTACAAGTGATATCTCTTAGTAAGAATTTCCCTTACAGATCACCCCCCTTACAACTTGTAAGTGTACAACCCTTCCACTAGGATCCCTCTATACCAAGGAAATAACTCAGTAAAGTAGTATATCAGATAATACAAAGATTGCTCACACACTTGAGCTGATAGTATTACAAATTGAAGAACAGATGAGAGAACTCAGACAGAATTGATTACAATAGGTAATGATCGTTGGATATCACTTCAAGTCTCTTACCAACCAATTTCTACTTCAATGCTTTTATAGTACTTAGGGAATTTCTGCCCGTTGAGTGAAGTCTGAGTGTGAGACGATAATTTTGGAGATTCTTTAGCGTTGTACCAGATTGTGTGTTGCTGAGAGTAACGGCAACTTTTCTGTGTCTAACGATAACTGCCCAAAATAGCAACAAGTACATTTTGCAATATAAAGATAGTTAGATATGAGAAGAGAAACAAATTTGAATTTTCTTGATTGTCAATCGATTGCAAGGTGTATCAATCGATTGCTGTTTCTGGTCGTCAATTGATTACCTTCAGATTGCTTCAGTTTTTCACCTGCATCACTCGATTGAAGTGTTAGCTATCGAATAAAAAACTGAGACTGTCAATCGATTGCATGATTTCTCAATCGATTGATCAAGCTCCAATCGATTGCATATATCATTGTTTCAAGGTAAGCTTCAATCGATTGCCATCCGATTGCTCATAGATTGCTATCTCACTCGATTGCCATTCTAATCAATCGATTGATTGAGTTCTGATTACTTAGTGTAATTTTGTGCATCAATCGATTGCTTAGCTTTCTATTAATTGATAGCCTGCACTCGATATGCAATCGATACCACATCGATTGCAGGATAGATTATTCAATCAATTGCATAACTTAGATTTCGAGAATTAGTTTTTCAAGATATTTTTCTAAGTTAAGATTTCATGGTCCTATTGCCTAAGTCATGTTTGGTTATCATCAAAACATAGAATTCCAACAGCCGTTGCATGTCCAGAGCGTAGGTTAATCTGATATGGAGTGTCGGGATTGTATTCAGGAAAGCATTAACTCCATTTTACTTGTTTTACTTCAGTTCATCTCTCTTCATTAATTGCTGGAAGTAGTTGGTGTGTCTAACTGCTTTAATGACAGTTTGCGTGCCAACGTTAACTTCCTGAAATAGGTCTGATCACTTTCTCTACTTGAAGGTTTAAAATAGACTAAACCATTGAATTTAAATAAGTCTTATCGCTACTTCGATCATAGCCTCTGATCGATCACAGGGATTGGTTTCTGATCTATCACACATCGATTACACATGGATCACAACCTGGATCACTAAATATTGAGTTAGAGAAATACTCGCCTAATCAATCACAGGGGAACCTTGATCGATTAAACATGTCCAATCGACTATAAACAGATTATACTCATATTACGTGCCTTCTCTGATCGATCACTCAACATACTCTAATCGATTGATGTACTCTGATCGATCAGCCTTAGATTATGTTTGGATTATACTTTGATTCCTCTGATCGATTAATGGAAAGGGCCTAATCGATTGGGCTTATCCAATCGATTACTCTAAGTCCTTCTAAGTTCTGTGATCGATTACTACTCTGATCGATTAGACTAAGTTCTCTTAATTTTTGTGATCGATTACACAGAGTTCTTGATCGATCACAGGGATCTCTGATCGATTGGGCGACTATAATACTAAGTTCTAATCTGAACCTAATTTGATCCTGATCGATTAGGATTTACGTTTCTTAGCTTGTAATCTGAACCTGATCGATTAGGCAACACTTTAGGATTTTCTATCAGATTGTTTCTAAGTTATTTATGATCTTTACCCAACCTTACTTTATGCCTAAGTTATGTTTAGTTATCATCAAAACTCATTATTTAACATTCTCCCCCTTTTGATAATGACAAAACATTAGAATTAATCAAAGAGATAAGGAGGCAGGTACAGATTGAACAAGAGTCAAGAACTGATAATCATAGGTATTATAAACTTATAAGTTATGCATTACAGAATCATAGCAGTAGAGATAATACATATGCAATAAAATTAAAATATGGATGATGCAGATGAGAGGGTTGATGCAAGCGGGGGTGAGGTTTGGACTAGATCAATCTGATTCTGAACCACTTGACTAGTTCTTAGTATCCAGGTCATAATCATGAGACTCACTGCTAATTCTCCCAGAATCAGTTGAAGATTCTTCGAGGTACTCAGTCTCAATCTCAACCTCCTTCTTCTTAACAGGTGCCTTCTTCTTCTTTGCCGGAGCTTTCTTCTTAGGTGGAGATGGAGGAGGAAAGTAGGATAGCATTTTGTCCAGGCGAGATTGTTGCTTCTGCTTCTTTGGAGGAGGCTTGGTGGATTTGCCTTTAGGAGCAGCATTTCTCTTAGGTGCAGGCTTGGGGGCAGACTTAGGCTCTTCAATTATAATGCCTTTGGTTTCCCTGGTGCTTTTCCTTGTTGCAACTGCCTTTGGTTGAGGCTTGAGAGCAGTCATCTTTACCCTCTTTTTCTTAGCCTTTGATTGAACCTCTGGCCCTTCTTCTTTATCAGACTTTAGAAATTCTGAGGTAGTCTGAATGGGATCCTTCTGTATTGACTTGGTTAGCTTTTGATAAGAGTAGACCTTCTTAACCGCCCAACTGGAAATCACAGGTTGAGGCAGATCAGACTTAGGCAGATCAGACTTTTCAACTGGAATCTCTTTCTCAGCTTCTACCTTTGCTTTATATTCTTACTTTGCCTTGGATCTTGCTTCTTCTTCTGCCTTAGCCTTGGCTTCAAACTCAACCTTGTTTCTCAATTTTTGCTCTGCTTTGGCCCTTACAGTTCCTTTTGCAATCATTTCTTGTACTCTGTGATGGATAAATGGCCAGGTATCAATAGAGACAGGTTGAGGTTCTCCTTCATTCACAACCATGGCCATGCTTATGTCCTCTTCCAGAACAACATCATCATTTTCTGGAGGGACATTTGTGGTTTCAACTTCGGTATCTGATGCTTCCTCCACCACTCCTTCTTCAGCCATGCTCAACTTGATTGCCTCTGCTAATTCATGAATTTCTCCAAGAGTCTGGCTCATTGTGACACCCTCAGGGACTTGAGGTATTTATGGTACTTCAGAGGCAATAGATGACAGAATGTTTGCAGCTTCAATGGCTTTCTCTTGAATTTTGCTACTCTCCCCCTCAGTGCTAACACTGAATCTCTTCTCCCCCCTTTTTGGCATCATCAAAAGGAGGGGTAGAGTCAACGACTACAGCTTTCCCCTTTCTGGAATAAATCTGAGAAGGGTCTAGCTAGGAGTATATAGAAGAGCTTAGGGATGAAGTTGGTCAGGGGCTGATGGTGGTGGAGTGGTGAGACTTGGTTGTGGAGGAATGGGAAATGTGGATTGTGTTTGGGGAGTGGTTGATGAGGGTTGAGGATGAGTGAGTGAGGTATTCATGGGAGGGGAAGGAGGGTCAAAAGGATCAAGATTGTCTGATGAGGCTGAGGAGGAGGATTTCTTGGAAGGAAAGGTGTGTTTGGAAGAAGGAGAAGTATGTTTGGGAGAAGTTTGTGTGTGGGGAAATGAGGAAGTAGGATGGGTCTTGGAGGGTGATGTTTGAGGAGAGTAATGAATGGGGGATACCTGTTTTGCTTCATGCTCAGGGAATGGGGATAATGGTGATCCTGGGATAGCAACTTGGAATTTCTGTCTGAGTAGATCTTCCAGCCCAGCAAGTCTGTTGTGGAGGAACTTGTGCATGTCTACAACTGCATCATAGCCCTTAAAATTGTCATTGTACTTTCCTTGACAATCTTAACCACAGAATCATTCAGGGTAGCCACCAATCTTCTCAACAACCTGTCTTCCAATGCTTGGTGCTCCAAGGACATTTCTTCCATAACTCTGGCTGACACTCTGTTAACAAGGTGATCGATCATGTTGGCAGGGAGTTGGGCACCTTCTTCTGGCACATGTGCTGCGGTTCAGGTTCTACTGGTGCAGGTGCCACTGGTTCAGAGGAGTGGGAGGCAGAGGAATGTACTTAATCTTCATGAGCCTCTGCTTCAGGTGCCTCCTGAGGGTGGCCTTCTAGAGCCTGAACATCTAGTTGAGGAGGAGGAGGGATGTATCCCTGACTAAAAGGATGCAGACCCATCTTCTTCAGGGTGGTCAAATTGCATCTTGGGGGCTCAATGTTCTGATCACTATCAAGCCAGAAAATCTTGTTGTTGCACAGAATGAAGGAAATCAATTGGGAAAAGGGGAGAGGAGTCTTGACAGTCTTGGTCTTGTGAAATCTTAGAAACTCCTCATAGATTAATTGCCCAGGATTGATAGGGACTTTGTTGATTACCATGGCCAATACTGGATTATTTATCTCAAGGATCTGAGAGAAATTTCCTGCCTTGTTCACCATGGATCTTGAATATGCATAATGGATTACTCGATAAGGTGAAGACAGTTGTGCAGGCTTGAGTGTCCCCAGAACTGGACTGTTTGTTGATAAATCTGCATTAGATCACTATCAGAGTACTTCTCGTTATCCTTCCAAGAGTTATATGCCTCCATTCCAAGTCTGTCCATGTTGAGCCATTTGTTCAAGTCTACCGAGTCAAAAGAAAATTTCTTTCCTCTGACTTGAGAAGAGACAGTGATTCCTGAAATCTTTCCTTTAGACTCGGTGGTAGAAATCTTCAAGTTGGAGTAGAATGCCTTGATGACTCTCTCATTATAGTGGTTTTTGATCCCTATCCACTACTTGTAAAGCTCTAGCCATTCAGTCATAGGATATCCATTCTTCTCTAGATAGTCAATATCAACGTACCCACATCTTTGTTGAATAGATCTTCTGCCAATATCCTCTGATGCATCTTCAATGGGACCTTGAGCATAAGATGAATCAATGGGAACGTCAGTGTCCCCGGAGATGAGATCTCTGACTTTCACTGTTGAAGGACTTTTGCTTTTGGACTGGGATGCATTGGCACGAGTTTTGGCCATTGATGGTGATGGTTGAGAAGTTGAGGGTGTACGGTTTGAAGGTAGTGATGGGTGTCTATATGAAGTGCAGGATCTCCTGGTGGTAAGGAAACTGTATCTGGAACAACTTGTGCTTTGTAATTTCTGGGTATACGCATTTTGGGTGCCATTGGAAGGAATTTTATAGGAAGCTGGGGGTTGTGTCTGGTGAGTCAAAAGAAGATAACCGTTGTTGAGAGGTTATGACTAGTGATGATTCAAGTAAATGCTTCTGTTACAATTGCTACGAGGAGGATTGATGAATCGAACAGTTAGGGTTTGATGAAAGGAGATGAGAAATGGTCAAGGATGAATGCAAGTGGATGCGAAATGATGCTACAGTTACATGTGTCAAATATATATGTGAGAGAAAGTGTACGTTACAAATGTTACTGTTAGCACCTGATCGATCACGTGTGCCCTGTGATCGATCACAGAGTATAGTCTCTGATCGATTGGATACGTCTGATCGATTAGGGATTGTTGTGATCGATAGGTCCATGCTGAGTAATCGATGCCTGATCGATTACCCTTTCCTTATGATCGATCAGATAGCTCTGATCGATGGCAACCTCTCCCTAATCGATGCTCTCATTCTTCTTTAATCGAAGGCTCATCGATTACAGAACATGTTCTGTGATCGATCAAGGTTACCTGATCGATTGGACGATGGATTTTTCACTTTGATCATAGAACCTGCAAAATTTTAATTTGATACTCCGATGCCTAAGTTAGTACTTTATCATCAAATATATGGAAAAAAATAAAATTTAGAAGAGTTAAGGATTTGATACAATTTTACAACTCATTGGGATTTACTATTCCCAATTCTCTTCTAATTGATGCTTGAGCAATAGGATTTGAGCACAGCAACTTGCAGTAGCAATATATTCAGCTTCTATAGAGGACAAAGAGACACAGTTCTGCTTCTTACTAGCCCAAGAGATTAAGGATCCTCCAAGAAATTCACACTGACCACTTGTACTTTTCCTATCAGTTTTGTACCCAACATGATCTGAATCTGAGTATGCCATGAGGTATTCATGAGTTCCTTTTGTGAATGGAAAAATGCACAAGTGGGGGGGGGGTGAATTGTGCTTTTCAAAATAACACAGTAAACACAAAGACAATCCTTTATACTGGTTCGGCCAAACATTGCCTAAGTCCAGTTCTCCAACTCCTTGTTGGGTTCCACTATACCACAGGTTTTACAACACGGGTTCACCTGCCAACCTTTACAAAACAGAGCTTTAGACTTCCTCTAAACGCTCCCCCTTACAAGTTGTAAGAATACAACCCTGTTCTAAAGTCCCAAACTTTAGAAAAACCTCAAACAGTAGAGGATTTCAATAAATGAGTTCACTTAATGAACAGATTTTAATAAAAACTGAAGTACAAAATAATCTCACTAAGAGTAATAAAAACTTTAAGCTTTTGAGAGCAGAGAGTAGGTGAAAGTAATGAATGTTTGTAATTTCGTTCTCTACTTCATAAATGCTCAAGTCTTGGTATTTATATCTCTTCACAGCTTGCCTTTTCCTTCAGCTCCAAGAGGTCCTTTGAATATGTTCGTTGAGAGCTCATAGCCATTGGCAATAAATGCTGTTCTTCATCTAGGTCAACTTTCTTCTCTTGCTTCATTTAATTCTTGCAGAGAGTGAGCTAAGAGAAACAGAGTCTGTGAGTAACGATCACCTGCAACATTGTACTTGCATAGCAGCTTTATCAGTAGCGCTAGCTCCTTTGGCTATCGCTAGCTTACTAGTGTGAGTCCTGCACTTAGCCGTTAGCTTAAACAAGTATTCATGTGAAGCACAGTAGCTGTTATCGCTAGTGAAATTCATTAGCTCAGTGTATACAGACAATATATTAGCTATCATAATGTCTAAGTTATTTCAACAAGTGATTTCCTATCGATAGCTTATCTCCTTATCGCTAGTGACTATGTTATCGCTAGTTCAAATCATTGGCTCAATGTATTAGCTATCTGTATGTAAGTTATCTTAAGTGTTCTATTATCGATAGCTGATCCTGTTATCGCTAGTTATCTTTGCTAGCTGTTCTAACATTGATATCCATGTTATTTATGGGACCTTAGCGATAGAGATATAGCTTAGCGATAGTGATCTATTCTTGGCTGGCTAGCTCAACCATTCTCTTAGCGATAGTGAAGGGCTTAGCGATAGTGTATCTGTTATCTATAGGATTTTACATATTCAATGTTAGGATAACTTACACTCTTTTTCTTAGTTATATAATCATGATTCTTATCTCAGTTTATTCAAACTAAGTTATATGCTAATTGTCCATTTTACTTATGTTATCTATGGGTCCAGTCCTTATCAAAACTTAAGATTCTAACATTCTCCTCTTTTTTGATGATGACCAAACATAAGTAAAAGCATGTGTAAGATAAAGCATGTACAGAGCATAAGTAAGTAGTATACTCAAGATAAAAACATGCACAGAGTGTAAATTAAGGCAAACATGTATACTATATTGGTTTTGCAAAAGTAATTACATCAGAATTAGCCACATATGATGCATATGCATAATGATTCTTAAATACTAAGGCTCTCTCATTGTTGAATTTGGCTCCTGAGGGTGTGGTCATGTATTCTTCATTAGGATAGTCAGAAATACAGGAATCTGAGTAGTAGAGTCTTTCTTGCTTGATTTTCTCTTGCTTAGCTTTGAGTTGCTCAGGGGTCTTAGAGGTTTCAGTAAGGGAGATATCTTTAGAGGCAGCCTTCTTCTTTTTGGCTTTAGACTTGTGAAACCTCCTTTTATATACCCATGCCTTCTTCCCTTGAGCAATTTCCTTCTTTCTTCTTTTTGCAGCCTCTTTTTATGCTTTCTTCTTTACCTTAGCAGCTTCTTTTTCTGCCCTTTTCTTAGCCTCAGTAGCCTCCTTAGCCTTTTTAGCATCCTCCTTGTCTTTCTTTAAGACTTCTGCAATAGCCTTATATCTTCTTTTGATAGCTTGGGAGGATGAGGTGGAGCCACTTTCTTTATCCTTTGAGCCTTAGGAGCCTCAAGAGAAGTCTTAGGGATAACCTTGAAGGAGACCTCTTCTCTGGCTTTCCTCTTGCTCCTTTTTCTTTTCACCTCTTCAGCTGAAATTTTGCTCTTGTTCTTCTCAGCCTCAAGCGTTAGCAATATCTGAATATCATCCTGAACCTTATTTCCAGTGCTAGGCTTGACTCCAATTGAGAATTCAACATTTGCTTCTGGAGGGATGACTGATACTGGAACTGGCTCTGTTGGATTGATGCTGGGAGGAATGCCATGCTTCTGCGTAATCTTAGCAAAGAGGTCTTCTTTTGAAGCCTGAGGAGCTTCAGATTCCATGTAGCTGCGAGCTATATCTCTGACCACTTCCTCAATTTCTTCGGCATCTGCATCCTCAAGAGCAACATCCTTAAGAGCTGGATTAGCAACATCCTTAAGAGCTGGATTATTCTCCCCCTTTTTGTCATCATCAAAGGCTAGAGGGGTTGGGGTAAGGGTTGGTGAAGAGGAAGGAGGGTGAGGAGTGCTGGTGTGGGTGGCAGGAATATTTGAGTTATCGCTAATAGAGGGATTAGCGATAGGAGTTGGTTGAGTGGGGAGGACTTGGGAGAGGTGGCTGGCGCTGGGAGAGGGGTGAGCGATAGGAGAGTCATGAGTGGTGGGGATTTGGGTGTGGTGGCTATCGCTAGGGGATGGGTTAGCGATAGGGGTTTCAGGAGGTGTTGGGACTTGGATGGATTTTGGAGAAGGGGGTTGGCTGTGTTGAGAGGGGGTAGAGGAGTTATTTTGGGAGTGGAGAGGTGAGGAAGAATGGTGAATAGGGGAGTGAGAGTGGTGAGAAGGGGAGATGTTTGGTGATGATGTACCTGGTGAGTGAGGAGGAACTGCCCTGTGCTTAATATCTTCTAGGACAAGGCAGAGGCATTCTTCCAAGTTCCTAACTTGTGCCTGAAGTTCTTGGATAGGCTTGATCAACTCTGCTTTCTGAGCTTCCAAGGCCAAGTTGAATTCAGCTGAGAGTCTGAAAATGATCTCCTCAACGGCGTCTCTGGAAAATGTGGAGGACTCGGAAGCAGTAGCAGGAGGAGGAGGAGGGGGAGGAGCCCTCTTTGATTGAGCCTTTTCTTCAACAGATTCAGGCTGGGCTGAGGAGGAAGGAGCGTGAGAAGACTGAGAAGCTGAGACACCCTTGTTGGCGCCCACTGGAATGCCCATTTTCTTGAGGGTGCTTGTGGTGAGCTGCTTACACTTCTTATTTTCTCCATTTCCTAAAGACTTGATTTTTGAAAATTCCAGGAGATGAGATATGAGCTGAGGGTAGGGAAGAGGAGCCTTTGGAGACTTGTCAGGTAAGAACCTATGGATCTCCATACACACAATTTGGCCTGGATTTAGAGGAACCTTCTGAATGAGATTTGGCAGCCAAGGGTTGTCAATCTTCGGAAAACTACTGAAGTTACCTGATTTGTGAGTCATGATCCTTGTGTAAACGTAGTGGAGGATCCTATTTATCACAGGCATGTCAGCTGGCTTGTTGGTGTGAGTCTCATAAATCTCCTCAAGTTCTTCTTCTGGGTACTTTTCAGGCATGTACCATTTATTGTATTCTTCTCCACAGATCCCTAAAATTTTGTGGATAGCCAACCAACCAAAAATGATGCCTGTTCCTCTCACATCGGCTTCAAAAGAGATGTTTACCAGTTTCCCTCTGGAGTGGCTCTTAGACTGGAGTATAATGACCTCAACACTTCTTCATTGTAGTCATTCTTCACACTCAACCAGTTTTTGTAGGGAAGCAGCCAAGCATCTAGATCAAAACCCTGCTGCTTGAAATAATCCAAATCTACCCATACAGCATCCCTATCTAGGGTTCCTTTGTCTGCGAAGAAAGGGCGAGGAGCTTCAAGAGGATCTTGCACATAGGGAATACCAGTAGAGGTTTCTTTCTGTCGTTTGGGATTTCTTTCAACGACTTCCTTAGAGAATGAGACGTTCTTTTAAGTACGAGACCTTTTGCTTGCAAATGGAGAAGATGGATTAGCGCTAGAGGTTGCTGCAACATTAGGTACTTTGGTTCTTGCCATTTTAGGGTTTTTGAGAACAGAGAGATTTGGAGAATGTATGCTTCAATGCTCAGAGAGGTTTTGGAGTAGAAGAGAAAAATGAGTGTTCATGAATGAATGCAGATGCAGATGACCTGACTTTATAGGTTTAGGGTTTAGGATTTACCATAATGAAGAACACTCGCTGACGCTTCACATTCTGATTTGTTAAGTGACTTGCTATCGCTAATAAGAGCTGTTATCGCTAGTAGGCATGATCCCATGCTGAGCAAGTGACTTGGACTTATCACTCACTCCTTTCGGCTATCGATAGCTGACTTTGCTATGGATAATGCTTTTGACTAGCGATGGCAATCTTTGCTTAACCTTAGCTTTGCCCTGCATATGCTAGCGATAGCGAACCTCACTATCGATAGGTTAGTCCTGCAAAACTTAAGATTTGGCACTCCGATGCCTAAGTTAGTGATTGATTTATATGGGTAAAATGAAATCAAATCAAGAATAAGTCAGAAATATTTACAACTCATTTGGATCTACCATTCCTAACTCTCTTTTGATGAAGCTAAATTGGTCTGTCCCAAGAGGTTTGGTAAAGATATCAGCAAGTTGCAAGTTTGTTGAGATGAATTCCACCTTGACATCTTTCTTCTGAACATGATCTCTCAGAAAGTGATGTCTCACATCAATATGCTTGGTTCTGGAATGATGAACTGGATTTTTGGCCAAGCTTATTGTGCTGGTGTTGTCACAGAGAATAGGCACTTCTGGGAATTCCAAACCCAAATCTCTTAGTTGATTCTTAAGCCACAGGACTTGAGCACAACAACTTGCTGCTGCAATATATTCAGCCTCTGTAGATAAAAGAGAGACACAATTTTGCTTCTAGCTAGCCCAAGAGACTAAACCTCCACTAATGAATTGACATTGACCACTTGTACTTTTTCTATCTGTCTTATAACCTGCATGGTCAGAGTCAGAATAAGCAAGAAGGTACTCTTGAGTTCCCTTGGGATACCACAGCCCAAGCTCTTGAGTTCCTTACAAATATCGCAAAATTCTTTTTACATTGGTTAAGTGAGATTCTTTAGGATTTGCTTGATATCTAGCACACATTCCCACACTAAATTGAATATCAGGCCTACTAGCAGTTAGATAAAGTAAAGATCCTATAATTCCTCTATAATGAGATTGACAAACTACTTTGCCTTTGACATCTGCATATAAGCTGGCAGAGGTACTCATGGGAGTGTCCTCATCTTTAGATTGCTCCATCCCAAACTTATTGAGAATCTCCTTACAATACTTGGTTTGGGAGATGAAGATGCCATCTTTCTTTTACTTTATTTGCAGGCCTAGGAAGAATGTTAATTCTCCCATCATTAACATTTCAAATTCTCCCTGCATCATCTTAGCAAACTCTTCACAGAGCTTTCATTAGTAGCACCAAAAATAATATCATCAACATAAATTTGAACTATAAGCATGTGTTTATCTTTATGCATGATGAATAAGGTAGTATCTAATTTTCCTCTAGAAAAGCCTTTTTCAATGAGAAATGCGCTAAGCCTCTCATACCAAGCTCTAGGTGCTTGTTTGAGACCATAAAGAGCCTTTTTAAGTTTGTAAAGATGGTCAGGCTTAGAGTTTTCTTCAAAACCAGGAGGCTGTTCAACATATACCTCTTCTTTGATATAGCCATTAAGAAAGGCACTCTTAACATCCATTTGATAAAGTTTAATATTTTTTATGGATGTAAAAGCTAGAAGAATCCTTATTGCTTCAATTCTTGCAACTGGAGCAAAAGTTTCTTCATAATCAATGCATTCTTCTTGGTTATACCCTTTGGCAACTAATCTAGCTTTATTTTTGACAATTTGACCAGATTCATCAAGTTTGTTTTTGAAAACCCATTTAGTACCAATAATAGGATGATTTCTTGGTCTAGGTACTAAATCCCAAACTTAATTCCTTTTAAATTGATTAAGTTCTTCCTACATTGCAACTATCCAGTGACAGTCAACAAGAGCTTCATCAACACAGGTTGGCTCAATTTCAGAAATAAAGGCAGAAAATTCTATTTCATTTTGTAGTTGCCTTCTGGTTCTAACACCTTTTGTCATTTATCCAATTATTTGTTCAGGAGGATGGTGCTTAAGATGTCTTATGGAAGATTGAGGCTCATTGGCTTCATCTTGATCATCTTCAGCATTTTCATCGGAATTCACTATCGATGGCTTTGGTGCTATCGATAGGGGAGGTTTTGAAAAGTTTGAAGAACCTTGATTGTCTTCAGCATTTACTATCGATGGCTTTAAGGCTATCGATAGAGGATGTCTTAGAACCTTTGAAAAATCTTCATCCTCATCAAGACAATGTTGTTTTTCTCGAGGAGTTTCATCAAATACTACATGCATTGATTCTTCAACAGTTTGAGTTCTCTTGTTATAGACTCTATATGCTTTACTCCTATTTGAATATCCTATAAATATGCCAATGTCAGATTTAGGATCAAATTTACCTAAGTTTACATTCCCGTTGTTATGAATGTAGCACTTGGATCCAAAGATTCTCAGGTGACTGATGTTGGGCTTTCTTCCTTTGTAGAGCTCATATGGAGTCTTTTCCATCCCCTTTCTGATATATGCTCTATTTGAGATGTAGCATGCTGTGCTCATTGCATCTGCCCAAAACATTTGAGGCACTTGTTTCTCATTCAGCATGCTCCTTGCCATTTCTGTGAGCACTCTATTCTTCCTCTCCATAACACCATTTTGTTGAGGAGTACGTGGGGCAGAGAAGTTGTGTTCAATACCACTTTCATCACATAACTCCATGAACTCTTTGTTCTCAAATTCTCCTCCATGATCAGTCCTTATTGCTACAATCTTGGTGCCTTTTTTATTCTGCAATTTCTTAGCAAGCACACAAAAGGCATCAAAAGTTTCATGCTTTGAGGAAAGAAACATTGTCCAAGTAAACCTTGAATAGTCATCCACAACTACAAGAGTGTATAGACTTCCACCTAGACTTTTCACTCTTGCAGGCCCAACCAAATCCATGTGGATTAGTTCCAATGGCCTACTTGTGGAAACTGTCTTCTTGGTTTTAAAGGAAGACTTTGTTTGTTTACCCCTTTGACAAGATTCACAAATTAAATCATGCTTAGCCCTAAAACTAGGAATACTTATGACTAGCTCCTTTTTAACTAGCTTATCAAGTTGAGTAATATTCACATGAGCTAGTCTCTTATGCCACAGCCAACAAGTTTCATCATTTGAAATAAAACTTTGGCTCCTTCTTTTATCACTAGATTGTTGAACTTGTTCTTGTCACCAGTCATATGCCTTGAGAATCTACTATAAATGTACCACTTTCCTTTGTTGGATGCTTTAAGGCACACCTGCACAAACTAGACATATTTAGGTACCAAACTTCTTGGGTCCTTTAGGATTAATTTTGGGCTCTAGGTTTGTGAAAACCTTAGGCACACAAGTTCCTTTAGGAACCCACTTATAAGAGCCACCAGTTCCATATTTTCTTGGATTGCAAGTGGATTGAGTATGACCCTTTTTGTTACAATAATTGCAAAAACTATATGGTGAAGAATATTAAGAAGATTTTCTAAAATATTTTAAGGTTTCACCTAAGGTTCTACCCATTTCTTTGAAGCTTTCTGCTTTGGCTCATAACCAATGCCATTTTTGTTTCTAAACGCTTTTTGGTCCTTTAAAATTACGTTTAGCATCTCTGAGCCTTTTGTAAACTTTTCTAAGGCATTTGAAAGCTTCCCTTTCTCCTTCAACAACTTTTCACAATTAGAACAACTGTCAGAATTTGTTGGAGGAGGATTTGCTATCGATGGAGGAGTGGCTATCGATAGTGCAGCTTTGGGAGATTGCGATAGCTTCTCTTCTATCGATAGTGCAGAAGGAACTTTGGATGTAGAAGAAGAAATATTTTTCTTAAGTTCCTTGTTTTCTTTTCTCAAACCTACAACTTCTTTAGCCAGCTTAATTAACTCAGTATGCATCTCATTATACATGCTTTGAAGTTCAGAGTAGGTAGGTTCAAAATCATATACCTCAGTGTCGCTTAGCTCCTCTTGAGCAATCAGGTAGAGGTTTGCACATTCTTCATTATCGCTAGCTTCCTCATATGAGCTATCACCCCAGATGGATGATACATATGCTTTCTTCTTTCCAAAGGATTTCTCCTTCTTTTTCTCCTTTTCCATGAATCTTTGAAGACTTGGACACTCTACTTTGAAGTGACCAGGCTTCTTGCATTCAAAACACATAGGAGCTTTCTCTTTCTGAGAATCCTTTCTGAAGCTAGGACCACCCCTCTGGAAACCTCCTCTTCTCCTGAAGAATTTCTTAAATTTTCTAACCATGAGGGTCATATCTTCATCATCCATATCTTCATCTTCATAATCATCATCAATTTCGTCTCTTTCAGATGCAGCAAGGGCAAGAGACTTCTTTTTGGTATTTCCATGAGCTTCTCTTTGAGCTATCAAAGTTGGCTCATACACAGCAAGACTACCAAACAAGGCCGTGATGGACTTGGTTGATTCTCCTTGCATCTCTTGAATAGCAGTGACTTTCATGAGCCAATCACCTTTTAACACCTTTAGGATCTTGCTGACTTGCTCTTTTTCTGAAATTTTTCTTCCTAGAGCAGCAAGGTTATTGATGAGATGAGTGAATCTGATTTCCAAATCTCTTATCTTCTCACCTTCCACCATTTCAAATTTGTGGAACTCCTCAACAAGCATTTCCACACTTCTGTCCTTCACTCCGGAGGTTCCTTCATGAGCAATCTGCAGAGCTTCCCACATTTCTTTAGCAGTATCCAAGTGGCTGACTCTAAAAAATTCTGTTTGACCTAGAGCACTTTGAATCATCAGAATTGCCTTGCTATTTAACTCAAGATCAGCAATATCTTCATGAGTAAATTTGCTTTCACTCTTCGCATTGCCTAAAATATTTGTAGGCACAATGTCCCCTTCTTCTATAATCTTCCATAACTTATACCCATTGACTTTGATATAGATCTTCATTTTTAGTTTCCAAAAGGTATAATGTTTACCATCAAAACCAGGGGGTTTGTTAATGGAGCTTCCTTCTGGCAGAATATTCTTGTATGATGCCATTTTGATCTTTTCTTCTCAGACTCGCTGGAATAAAAAAGGAGAAGACCTGCTTTGATACCAAATGTGAATGGCAAAATGCACAAGAGGGGGTGAATTGTGCTTTTCAAAATAACACACTAAACACAAAGACAATCCTTTATACTGGTTCGGCCAAACACTGCCTATGTCCAGTTCTCCAACTCCTTGTTGGGTTCCACTATACCACAGGTTTTACAACACGGGTTCACCAGCCAACCTTTACAAAACAAAGCTTTAGACTTCCTTTAAACACTCCCCCTTACAAGTTGTAAGAATACAACCCTGCTCTAAAGTCCCAAACTTTAGAACAACCTCAAACAGTAGAGGATTTCAATAAATGAGTTTACTTTATGAACAGATTTTGATAAACACTGAAGTACAAAATAATCTCACTAAGAGTAATAAAAACTTTAAGCTTTTGAGAGCAGAGAGTAGGTGAAAGTAATGAATGTTTGTAATTTCATTCTCTACTTCATAAATGCTCAAGTCTTGGTATTTATATCTCTTCACAGCTTGCCTTTTCCTTCAGCTCCAAGAGGTCGTTTGAATATGTTCGTTGAGAGCTCTTAGCCGTTGGCAATAAATAATGTTCTTCATCTAGGTCAACTTTCTTCTCTTGCTTCATTTAATTCTTGCAGAGAATGAGCTAAGAGAAACAGAGTCTATGAGTAACGATCACCTGCAACATTGTCTTGCATAGCAGCTTTATCAGTAGCGCTAGCTCCTTTGGCTATCGCTAGCTTACTAGTGTGAGTCCTGCACTTAGCCGTTAGCTTAAACAAGTATTCATGTGAGGCACAGTAGCTGTTATCGCTAGTGAAATTCATTAGCTCAGTGTATACAGACAATATATTAGCTATCAGAATGTCTGAGTTATTTCAACAAGTGATTTCCTATCGATAGCTTATCTCCTTATCGCTAGTGACTATGTTATCGCTAGTTCAAATCATTAGCTCAATGTAATAGCTATCTATATGTATGTTATCTCAAGTGTTCTATTATCGATAACTGATCCTATTATCGCTAGTTATCTTTGCTAGCTGTTCTAACATTGATATCCATGTTATTTTTGGGACCTTAGCGATAGAGATATAGCTTAGCGATAGTGTATCTATTATCTATTATCTATAGGATTTTACATATTCAATGTTAGGATAACTTACACTCTTTTTCTTAGTTATATAATCATGATTCTTATCTCAGTTTATTCAGACTAAGTTATATGCTAATTGTCCATTTTACTTATGTTATCTATGGGTCCAGTCCTCATCAAAACTTAAGATTCTAACACCTTTGGGGTACCATAATCCCAGATCCTGAGTTCCAACCAAGTACCTCAAGATTCTCTTAACACATGTGTGGTGGGATTCCTTTGGATTAGCTTGATATCTGGCATATATTCCTACACTAAATTGAATGTCTGGTCTGCTGGCAGTCAAATATAGGAGGGAACCAATTAGACCTCTGTATGTGGACTGATTGAAGTCCTTTCCCTTTACATCTGCATCCACTAAAGCTGTGGAACTCATGGGAGTCTCTTCTTCCTTGGATAGATCCATCCTAAACTTCTTCAAGATCTCCTTCACAAACTTGGTTTGTGAGATGAATATCCCATCTTTTCTCTGTTTAATTTGAAGGCCTAGAAAGAAGTTCAGTTCTCCTATCATGGACATCTCAAACTCTCCCTACATAGTCTTAGAAAACTCTTCACAGAGAGATTCATCAGTAGCACCAAAAATGATATCATCTACATAAATATGAACTATAAGCATGCTTTTCTTCTTATGCAGAATAAATAGAGTGGTGTCTACCTTTCCTCTTGTAAAACCTTTAGCTAATAGAAAATTACTTCATCTTTCATACCATGCCCTTGGTGCCTGTTTGAGTCCATATAAGGCCTTTTTAATTTTAAAAACATGATCAGGCTTAGAAGGGTTTTCAAAACTAGAAGGTTGTTCAACATATACGTCATCTATAATATAACCATTAAGAAAGGCATTCTTCACATCCATTTGATAAAATTTGAAATTTTTGAGGGATGCAAATGCTAATAAGAGCCTTATTGCTTCCAATCTTGCAACTGGAGAAAAAGTCTCCTCATAATCTATGCCTTCTTCTTGGTTATACCCTTTTTCCACAAGTCTTTCCTTGTTTCTGACCACAATTTCATATTCATCGAGTTTATTTTTGAAAATCCACTTGGTTCCTATAATAGGATAGTTTGAAGGTCTTGGAACCAAGTCCCAAACTTGATTTCTTTCAAATTGATTAAGCTCTTCTTGCATAGCTACTATCCAGTCACAATCTGTTAGTGCTTCTTCAATGCAAGAGGGTTCAATTTAAGAAATAAATGCAAAAAAATGCATTTCATTTTGAATCTGGCTTCTGGTTTTGACACCCCCACTAACATCACCAATTATTTGCTCAGGAGGATGATCCTTATGATGTCTCCAGGCTGAGAGACCTGCTGGTTCATCATAAAAATCATTCTTTTGGTTTTCTTCATCCGGTGATGATATTGGTTGTGTTGAGGCTTTAGTTTTATTTGAAAAATCATATTCTTCTTCTACAAATGGTCTCTGTTCAGAGTCAATTTCATCAAATACTACATGGACTGACTCTTCAACAGTAGAAGTTCTTTTGTTAAATACTCTATAGGCCTTACTTCTGTTAGAATAACCAATAAAAATTCCAGAATCAGCTTTAGGGTCGAATTTACCTAAGTTTACCTTTCCATTGTTGTGAATGAAGCATTTGGAGGTGGCTTACATTTGGCTTTCTTCCTTTGTAAAGTTCGTAAGGATTTTTATCCATTCCTTTTCGTATGTAGGTTCTGTTGGATATGTAGCAGGCCGTACTCATTACATCTGCCCAGAATACTTGAGATACTTCCTTTTCATTAAGCATTATTTTGGCCATTTCTATGAGTACACGGTTCTTTCTCTCCACCACTCCATTTTGTTGTGGTGTTCTGGGAGCTAAAAAGTTGTGATTTATACCATTTTCTTCACATAGCTCCAGAAAGTATTGGTTCTCAAATTCTCCTCCATGATCTATTCTAATTGAGCTTATTTTCTTGCCTTTTTCATTCTGTACTTTCTTAGCAAACAGATAAAAAGCATCAAAAGTATCATGTTTAGAAGAAAGAAACATAGTCCAAGTGAACCTAAAATAGTCATCCACAATCACAAGAGTGTATAGATTTCCTCCTAGACTTTTCACTCTTGCTGGACCAACTGTTAGTTCCAGGGGTCTAGTAGTGGAGACTCCCTTCTTTGGTTTGAAAGAGGACTTTGTTTTTTCCCCTTCTAGAATGCTTCACACATTAAATCATTTTTTACTTTCATATTAGGTATGCCAATGACAAGATCCTTTTTGATTAGATTATCTAGTTGAGTCATGTTCACATGAGCTAATCTTTTATGACATAGCCAACAATTATCAGAATTGCTTATGAAGCATTTCTTAGAAAATTGCTGATTTAGATCAACTGTATACAAGTTTCCATTTCTGTTTGCTTTCAATCTACATTTAAGGTTGGATTTATCTATAGCTAATTCTTTCTTATCGGCATTCATTTGAGTCAAAGATTACCCAATTACCTTTGTCAATGCTCTGACTGACACTTAGCAGGTTGTGGCAGAGACCTTCCATAAGGTAGATGTCTTTGACTGATCCAATATCTCCTATTCCTGCAATTTTTCTAGACTGATTTCCATCAAAACTAACTTTAGCTCCATCCTTCTTGATCAGATTGTCCAATTTCTCTTTATCTCCAGTCATGTGTCTTGAGCATCTACTATCTATATACTACTTGTTATTGTTAGATGCTTTGAGACAAACCTGCACAAAATATACAAATTTAGGTACCCAAATTTTCTTAGGTTCTTTAGGATTAGTTTGTTACCTTTTATCCTGATGGACTTTAGGCTGATGTATCCCCTTAGGAACCCATTTGTAAGACCCAGATATTCCATATCTCTTAGGATAGCAAGTTGATTCAGTATGCCCCTTTTTGTTACAGAAATTGCAAAAACTAAATGGTGATGAATATTCCGAGGCCTTTCTGAAAAACTTCAAGTAGGGTTTCTCCTTAGATGCAGAATTTTTCTCTTTCAAGGATTTGGGAGTTGAATCATAACCTATCCCAGTTTTATCTCTATAAGCTTTTTGTTTCATTAGCATAATATCAAGTGTTTCGGTGCTCTTAGTGAATTTCTTCAAAATCCCAGAAATCTTTTCATTTTCTTTCAAAATTTTTTCACAATTTTTGCATTCAAAATTTTCTTTCTTTTACAGAGCTACTTCTGAAATCTATTTACATTTCATGTGATCAAATTCCTCAGTTTTCTTTTCAAGTTCTTTGTTTTTCTTTCTCAAAACAGACACCTCTTTTGCTAGTTTCACAAATTCAACATGTATATCATTATATGCGTCTTGGAGTTCTTGAAAAGATGAGTCAGTATGATATACCTCACTGTCAAATGATTCCTCTTGAGCTACCAGACAGAGGTTTGCTGCTTCCTCAGCATCATTGGCTTCTTCATTTGAGCTATCTCCCCATATAGAAGAAACATAGGCTTTCTTTTTGCCCTGGAACTTCTCCTTCTTTTTCTCCTTCTCCTTAAACCTTTGAAGACTCGGACACTCTGATTTGAAGTGTCCAGGCTTCTTACATTCATAGCATACAGGAGCATTTTTCTGGAAGTCCCTTCTAGTGTTAATTGAGCTGCCTCTCTGGAATCGTCCTCTATTTCTGAAGAACTTCCTAAATTTTCTGACCATAAAGGCCATCTCATCGTCATACAGTTCTTCTTCATTTTCCTCATCCTCATCATATTTTGTGGAGGCTGAAAGAGCAAGATTCTTTTTCTTCTTGTCTCCATAGAGCTCTCTTTGTGTCCTAATTGTAGTTTCATACTCAGCCAGACTCCCAAATAGGGATGTAATGGAGCTCATTGATTCTCCTCTCATTTCTTGAATTGCAGTGGCATTCATTTGCCATTCAGGAGTAAGAATTTTTAAGATCTTGGAGACTTGTTCTGCCTCTGAAATTCTTCTTCCAAGAGCTGTAAGATTGTTTATTAGATGAGTGAATCTGACCTCCATCTCCCTGATTGGTTCTCCTTCTTCCATCTTAAATAAATGAAAGTTAAATACTAGTTGCTCAACTCTCCTTGTTTTTACTCTACTGGTTCCTTCATGGGCAACTGCTAGAGCATCCCACATTTCTTTGGCAGTCTCCAGATGACATACTCTGAAGTATTCTTTTTGACTTAAAGCATTCTAAAGAATTAGGACTGCTCTGCTATTTAATTCCAGATCTTCTTTATCATCATCTGAGAGTTCTTGGGGTAGCTTTGGCACTTGAGCTCCATTCTCTGTCTTCATAGGAATGATGTCTCGTTCCTCTACTATCTTCTAGAGTTGATATCAGGATGATTTGATAAAAACTTTCATTTTCATCTTCTAGAAGGTGTAATAATGTTCACCATTGAATCCAGGAGGTTTGGTAATTGAACTACCTTTAGGAAGTACATTATCGTATCATGCCATTATAGATCTTTACTTCTCCTGATCGTGGAATCAGTATATTCTGAGAAGACCAGGCTATGATACTAAATGTAATTAGTAGGAATGCAGAAGAGGGGGTGAATTGTGCTTTCTAAAATCAAAACTCAATGAAATAGAATTTATACTGGTTCAACCCAATCTTGGCCTACGTCCAGTTCTCCAACTTATAGTTGGATTCCACTAACACTTCAAGATTAAATCAGGCCCTTGAATGCCTTTACAAGTGACAGCAAGAAGCCTCTCTCTTCACTGATCACTCCCCCTTACAACTTGTAAGATTACACCATACTCTTAAGATCTCACTATCTTAAGAGTAATCCTCACTTGATTGTAAATACAGAATGCTTGTTCACATTATTGAATGGATTGTGTTACACACTGAAGAATATTAATCAATGAACATTCTAAAGATTGGTGAGTATTGAATGCAGTGGTTAATACAGATAATCAATGTTACAATTAGTGTTCTTTACCAACTTCTTCACAGTGGCTTTTATACTCTCTTATGGAAATTTGCCTGTTGTGAAGATATAGCCGTTGCATGTCCAAAGAGTAGGTTAATCTGATATGGAGTGTTGGGATTGTATTCTAGAAAGCATTAACTCCATTTTACTTGTTTTACTTCAGTTCATCTCTCTTCAATAATTACTGGAAGTAGTTGGTGTGTCTAACAGCTTTAATGACAGTTTGCGTGCCAACGTTAACTTCCTAAAATAGGTCTGAGCACTTTCTGTACTTGAAGGCTTAAAATAGACTACACCATTGAATTTGAATAAGTCCTATCACTACTTCGATCATAGCCTCTAATCGATCATAGGGATTGGTTTCTGATCGATCGCACATCGATTACACATAGATCACAACCTACATCACTAAATATTGAGTTAGAGAAATACTCGCCTGATGAATCACAGGGGAACCTTGATTGATTAGGCATGTCCAATCGATTATAAACAGATTATACTCAGATTACATGCCTTCTCTGGTCGATCACTGAACATACTCTAATCGATTGATGCACTCTGATCGATCAACCTTAGATTATGCTTGGATTATACTTTGATTCCTCTGATCGATTAATGGAAAGGGCCTAATCGATTGGGCTTATCCAATCGCTTACTCTAAGTCCTTCTAAGTTCTGTGATCGATTACTGCTCTCTGATAGATTAGACTAAGTTCTCTTAATTTCTGTGATCGATTACACAGAGTCCCTGATCGATCATAGGGATCTCTGATCAATTGGTCGACTATAATCCTAACTTCTAATCTGAACCTGATTTGATCTTGATCGATTAGGCTTTAAGTTTCTTAGCTTGTAATATGAACCTGATCGATTAGGCAACACTTTAGGATTTTCTATCAGATTGTTTCTAAGTTATTTATGATCTTTACCCAACCTTACTTTATGCCTAAGTTATGTTTAGTTATCATCAAAACTCATTATTCTAACACACCTCATTAAGGACAAGATAAAAAATATTGTAATTAGGCTCATTTTCATGTTTCATACAAAAAAACCAATAAACCCCCTTTTTATACCTCATTTGCATGGAATTTATTTTGCTAATGTAGTCATTAGGCTCCTTATAAGATGATCTAGGATTGCATTACTATAGTGCAACCCTTAGTTAATAAATAATTTTGCATTTAATCCCCCAGGGCAATTAGGAAAAAGGTTAAATCAATAGTAAAATCATTGTTGGGCTTAGTGTATGTGCTATCATACGTAATGGAACCAAGAGTTCCATAATCATGTGATGCATGCCTCTCAAAGGACCATTGAGAGGGTATGAGACCTGCATTGGGTCCGCCTCTAATTCCCTCTAAGATTCCCCAAGGTAAGGAGCGTGGGATTATATGTGTGTTGTGATTGTTTCCCAAAGTGAGAAACTACTTATTTCCCAAAGTAAGGAATCATTAGTCCCCCAAAATGAGGAAAATATTCTTGTGCCCCAAAGTGAGGGAATTTATTAGCATTGTAAGACCTTGCATATGTTTGTGAATTACATTGATACATGATATGAGTTCAGTGTAATATTATTCAATATGTTTTAAGAGAGATTATGAAATATTATATGAGAATGTATGATGGTTGTATGGGGTTGCAAAGATTTTCATTATTATCATTTCTTGTGAAATTTACTATTTATTAACTCTCACTGATACTCTATTTGTAACGTCCCAATTTTTATTAGCTTGGAAATTACATTTTATAGGCATTAGTTTAAAGCATGAGGAAGTTTGAGTATTTGTTGATAATATCCCCTAAGAATTTTCATAAAACATTAAGAAGAATTCATAATAATTAAGTAGAATTTTTGCATGATAATATGATATTATTTGCTTAGAAACCCATCTAGTTTAGGGTTGGGCTTGGAAAATGGACTAGAGAAAGACCTTAGCCCATAAGAAGTGATAATCCCCCTTGAAAGAGCTTAGGGTGGCGCCACATGTCATGAAGAAAGGAGGAATTATATTGCAAATAATAAATAGAAAATGAATTGCAATATGTGTAAGTATGAAATTATATTAGAAAGAAAAAGATTATTAATGACCAATTGAAATGCATGCAAGGGAAAAGAAGAAGGGGTCATCATAACAAGATAGCCAATAGAAAGACATGCAAGGAAGAAAATCAAAATAGTAAACAAAACAAAATGAGAAAGCCAATAGAATTGCATGCAAGAGGAAAAAGAAAAAGAAATAAGAGAATAATTAACCAATGAAAAGACATGCAAGAGAAGATGCATGTAAGGGATGTCATTGTGTCTCATAAGAGAAGTCTCTCTTCCTTCCCCAAGTGGCCAAAGGTGGCGCATGGAGGGATAGAAAAAGAGGAAAAGAGCTTAAAATAATAACCATCCAATGAGCTAAAAGGGAATTTGCTAATTTGATAAAATGAGATAATAGGCTTTAGGGTTCAAATAGGCTAAGGGAGCCTCTTGCTAAGGATAAAATAATCATTTTTAAGAAGATAAGAAATAATATAAAAGACAAGAAAAGGAAAGAAAAATGCATGAGTGGTGCAATAGTGGAGGCTAGTCTAAAATAGGATAAGTGTGCAAGAGCAATCTCAAAACTATTGGGCAATGTGTGAGGTGGCTTAGGGTGATCCTTGCCCTCATTTCCCCTATAAATAGGACCTCTTCCATCCCATTCTTCACACCAAAATTCGTAGCCCCAAAGAGAGTGAGAGAAAAAGGAGTGTTCTTGAGTGTTTTTGAGTGTTCTTAAATGTTCTTGAGGAGCCTTGAAGGTTGGGACTCCAAAAGAAGTTGTAAAGCTCTAAGATAGTACTTACTCTCTTACATTTCCAGCATTGTTTTAATATTGTGATGTGGTATTTGGCTGCCTTGATGAATCATGTTTGAAGTGATTATGTGTTTCTTATAATGCTATGGCCATATGTTATTATTCAAGAACATAAATGCTCACATGTATAAGTTATTGGTATTGCCATATCTTGTCCAATGTTAAACTTGCATGGTTGTTTGTTGAGTATTGTGCTGCTGAGATTTTCCCCAAAATCTCACCCCCAAATCTAAAACCATTTTAGGAGCAAGTTCATCCAAGGAGAAAGAGAAGAAGATAGCTTAGTCAAGATGAAGATTATGCTCTTTGTTTTTGTTGTGCATCCTTGAACTCATGATAAATATGTAATATTGTTGGGATTCCCTGGATTATGTTGTTATTATGTTTATCTTTTGAATTTATGTAAGCATATGGTCATTCTTGACCATTAAGAACAAGTTTCAATTCATGCAAATGAAATGCTGTTTTCTGGGTTCCATTCTGTGCAATGTTTATTGATGATATTATTTGAGATAGCAAATGAATGCCTTTAGATTTGTAATTTTTATGTAAAATACGAGACATTTAGGGCTTTTTGGAAACCCAAAAACGAAGTAAATCGGAGTTATGTAGCCTAAAATACAAATCACGCAAGAAGGCCAATATTTCTGGGCGTGAAAACGAAGGCAGGTTGGGAAAATCAAATATCTGTATAACCTGGGATGATGCATGTTATGTTTGATATTTTTCCCAGAAATAGGACTCTTCAAGCTTTAATTTGAGACTTGAACCAAGTCAAAACCAATTTTTTACAATTAGTTATGATTTTTCAAAGATGCTGGAAAAAGTTCCGCATTTTCAGCATTTTTCCAGAAGTAAAGAAAAGTTTTAAAAGTTTGTAGTTTTGATGTTCTAAGTCCCATATGAGCTTGAACATGATTCCCAAAGATTATTAGGCTTGGGAATGAGTCCTAGAAGTAGGTGTTACACTATTGGCATACCTTTATATGTGCGTAGACTAGGCAAGTGGTTACGAAGACATATGTGATAGAATAAAGGGGAACGGATCGGCTAGAAACAAGTATAAGGATAAGATAAGGCAACACGAATGATCAATTGGAGGAAGAGTACCCGTCTCTTACAACCCTAGCAACAAAGAGACCACAAGGATGATCAGTCCTTGAGTCAAGTATTCTCACAAGAATACAATGAAGCAAGCAAAGCTCACACAAAGAGATACAAATCCCAATTCATTCAAATATGAAAATTCAAAAACAAGATGTTCCTATAAATAGGCAATAAGAGAACACTCTAGAATCAGAAATCCTAAGACTTCTAGGAATGATGCCTTAATGATGATTGATTGACTGATTGGCACCATTCAATCCTAAAGGAAATAGGAAATTACTTAAACTTCAAGTAAAAGTCATCTTCCTAAAGAAAATAGGAAAGAAAAATACGCTACTTTAAAAATAGGAAATTAAAATTGTCTTCTAGAACAAGCAATGACCAAAGAAGGCCTTATTCAATGGAAATAAAATAGGAAACTTCCTAAAAACGAAAATAATCAAACTAAATGCATAATGAAGCCTTCTTGATGCATTCTTATGGCTCTTGGACGTCATCCCCACTCCTCCTTCAAGGCACATGCTTGTCACATGGTATCTTAAGTGAATTCTTCAATCTGGACTGCACATGGGCCTTGTACATCATCTTGTTGGACTTCTAACATTAAGACCACCTTGGTTGGGCTCTTGTTGGACATGCTAATGGATGAATCTTTAATGTAACTTGACTCCAACTCCTTGAGATCTTTTATGAAGCAATTCAGAGCCTCCTTCATAGCTTTGGTCCTTGCTCTTGTCATCGGGCCTCCAATGCCTTGTAATGGATCTTTTAGAATGTTGGGCTTCCATCCTTGAGCTTGCTCCATGTTTGGTTCTTCTTCCTTTAAAGCCTTGCTACTCCATGCTCCTTCATTGCTACTCCATGTCCTCGAATCTACAGCATCAAATAGAGATAAGTCAGCCACATTAAAAGTAGCACTAACATTACCATAGGAACTGGGTAGATCTATTTTATAAGCATTATCATTAATTCACTCTAAAACTTGGAAAGGACCATCTCCCCTTGGTTGCAACTTAGATTTTTGTTGATATGGAAACCTCTCCTTTCACAAGTGAACCCAAACCCAATCTCCAAGCTTAGAGACAACCTTTCTACGACCTTTGTTAGCTTGCCTTGCATATTGCTCATTCTTCCTTTCAATGTTAGCCCTCACTTTAGAATGCAATTCCTGCACAAACTCAGTCTTTCTCTTGCCATCAAGGTTAGTTTTTTCTTTAAAAGGCAATGGTAGGATATCCAATGGAGTTAATGGATTAAAGCCATAAACAATCTCAAATGGTGAGAAAGAAGTAGAAGAATGAACAGCTCAGTTGTATGCAAATTCAATATGAGGCAAACAATTTACCCAATTCTTCAAGTTCTTTTGAATTATTGCACACAACAAAGTAGTGAGAATTCTATTGACTACCTCAGTTTGCCCATCCGTTTGGGGATGTTCCACAGTAGAAAACAACAATTTAGTTCCTAACTTACCCCATAAAGTCCTCCAAAAATGGCTGAGGAACTTTACATCCCTATCACTCACAATTGTTTTAGGCAACCCATGCAATCTAACAATTTCCTTGAAGAACAAATTAGCAATATGCACAGCATCATTTGTTTTAGAACATGCAATGAAATGAGCCATTTTACTAAAACGATCAACCACAACAAATATACTATCCTTTCCAGATTGAGACCTTGGCAAACCCAACACAAAATCCATAGAAATATCTATCCAAGGTTGGGAAGGCACAGGTAGAGGGGAATATAAGCCATGGGGTTAAACCATAGATGAAATTAGATAAGAAAAGAAATCTACTTAACTCCTAAATTGAGACATTAAAGCTCCGGTTGCCTTTTTCCATCAAGATCCCCATATAAGTGCCTAGCCATTCATGCTCCTCAATCAACATAGACTGAATTTGATAGCTGGAATCCATGGGACACTACTACAAAAAATATGATCTACGTCCCCATTTCACATCTATTTTTCAAATAATATACTTAAAAGCGGTGGTAAAAGTGTAAATATGTAGAGAAGTGTATGGACAAATCATGTCTCACAAATAAAAGTGAGACGTGGAAAGTATTTTTCATGTCTCATAACTTTAGTCAGACGTGGATTTTGGTAAAATAAAGGAGGAAAAATTAAAAAATAGCCAAAATAAAGGTAGGAAATACTTTCCACATCTCATATATATTTGTGAGACGTGGATAATTAAAAAATAGGCCATGTTTCCAAGTCTCATATATGTTTGGAAGACGTGGAAAATACTTTCCATATCTCATCTTTATTTGTGAGACGTGGATTAGACAGTTTTTATGTCTTGTTTTTATTTGTGAGATGTGGATACCCTCTCACTCAAACAAAAATGCCACGTTCCTTCAATCTCAAATCCCTAACCTCTTTCCCATCTTCATTCACCTCCGCCATTCTTCATCGGAGCAGATCGAGCAGTGAGAGTTTGGATGACACCTTTCTCAGTCACCTTTAATCATCACTTTCGACCAGCAAACGCTGACTCAGTACTCATCTTATACATTGTCTTTCTCCCTCCAACTTTTGGATTCAAACTGTGAATAAGCTGACAAAGTGCATCTGAATGTTCAATCATTTTTTTGAGATGATGAAAGAAATAATATGCACTCTCATGTATTCATTGTCAAAAATTGTTGTCAAAAATTGTTCTTGATCTTTTTATTTTTGTTATTTTCTCCTCTTCCTTTTCTTTTTCTCTTTTTCTTTTTCATTAACGCTATAATTATTTAGGAAATTCTTGTTAGTTAAATCTAAATTAAACCTTTATTGCAGTAGTTTCCTATACAATATCCAAGTAAGTTTCAAAAGAGGGATTTATACTGCATCAGCATGTGATCAATTTGTAATATAAAGCAGTATTTTAACCAATGCCCACTATTTTTGATACTCAGTTAAAGCCCAAATAGCGAAAATACTAATTCATTTACATCCCAACGTGTTTACATTCTCCCCTATTCATATTAATGAAGATTTAGAACAAATATGTTCACTGCACGTTATCCTAATTCTTTAATTCATAGATAGCAATTTGTTGTTTGTAATTTGATACAAACGATGGCCTCCTACTCAAGAGATGGGTTTAAGTGTGATTCTCTTTATCACTTGCTAACCTTTTATTTATTTCCTTAGCATATTTGAGTTTCTGCTAGTTTGAGCTTGAACAATGTCGTTTCTACTGACTGTGGGCATTTGCTCCCTGAGAATTACCTTTGGTAACCTATTGTAATAACACGAATATTTATTATTTTCAACATTCAAATGTTTCCTTTCTCTCAGGCTATTGTATTAAATTTAACATCTCTAGTGCTAGCTCCAATCATGGCAAGGATCTTTTGGCATGAGAAGCTGAAAATTGTTGAAATTGTAGGTAAAGTTTCGTTTTTCTATTCTTAGACTACTTCATGCTTGCTTTGCTTCACATTTATGTTACATGAGTAAGATTATCAAGCCCCCTCCAAAAGAAAAGAATCAAAATTACGTACAGTAAGGCCTTTAATTTGATGTTCTCTCAGTTTAAATAATTTAGACTGTTTTGTTTGATTGTTGATGAAGAATTGGAAAGGGAAAAACATGGAAAAATAAAAGCACAAAAAAATCATTAAATATTTCACTAATAAAATAGTAATAGCTATTGGTCTTCGCAGTTCTCTTTACTTATCCATATTCACACCATAAATAATAATGTTTGATAACCCAATGGAATCTATATTACATTGCAGGTCTTGCTTGCAGTTTCTTAGGTAGTAGCTCCCATTGCAACATTTCCTTTGCAATAGTTTATTAGTAATTTTGTAAACATCTCTGTTATCTGTAAGTTATACAAAGTATACATGGTTTAGAATTAAGAAGTCACATGGGCAAGTTTGACTTTATGGATTGGTTCACTAAATTTTTTGTTTCTTGGGTGGTTGGCTTAATGGTTTTTGCTGAGTGATCAATGGCCTGGAACTTATGAGTAAAAACTAGATATAATCTTACTTGCATCATATTGTATTGTGTATTTGCATTTATGTTACTTTCAATTGTATGTAGACAACTTGTTTTGGTGAAATCTGTCCATGTTCAGTCTGTTTTGTGCAATGTTCAATTTTAAATTCTATTCATGGATGAAGGAGAGTGGAAGTATGTCTTTTTTGCAGATTTTTTTTAATAAAATATTTCCCACGTCTCCTTGTATATGAGACGTGGAAAATGCCACTTTTCATGTCTCCTTTTTAAATATGAGATGTGTAAAAGTACCTTTCTAAGCATCTTCAATGTTTACAAAATAAAAAATGAGACTAAAAGATGGAGTCTTCATGTATCATATTTATTAGACGTAAAAAGTGCCCATTTTCTACGTCTACCCTAAAGATGTCCCACCTAAAAGAGACGTGAAAAGTCCAAAATGTGTTATATAAAAAGTGTGCTCTATAGTAGTGGAAGTACAGTGGAGGACGAAATTTGGCGCAGAGGTGGTGAGAGAGATGAGAGAATTTGGACTTAGGTGCAAGAGGATGAATGAATGGTGTCAATGGTGTGTTGTAATTGGAAATTCGTAGGTATACTTAATCAACACTATAGGCAATTAGAAAACCTTCTAAATTGACCAAAGGTTACTTGTTTAGGTTGAAAACATCCATAAGAAAATATTTAGGTTAGACCCAACCATTCAAAATTGCAAATCATATCGAAATAATAAGCTTCATAAATCTGCCTAGAATCGCGCCTCCGCCGTGGGGGCCCAAGGCGAACGACGATCTTCCGCCCTCATTGTGGCTAATGTTGTCGGACTCCACGACAGTCTAATTTTCTTCTTTCATCGTGGGCCTCACGATGGATGCTCACTACCAACATCACAACTTTTGACTCTATTGTCCTTTCTTCAATTCAATCCTCATTCTATGCACCTATAATGGAAAATTAGAGCACATGTAAAGTATATCAAGTCATTAAACATCAAATGCAAGAGTTAATGCTCTAATATGCTCAAGTTATGATGAAAATTCAATTAACTCTATAATCTTGGACTCTAAATGTAAAAGTGCCTAATTCCCAATGTAATTGTCTATAACAAGTGCTAATTTTTCATAATTAGTGGACAAAAACACCTAATAATCAAGTGCAATCATTTTTTGATTGGTGGCATAGGGAAAGGGCCGGCAAGCTAAGTTGGTTATATGTAATATATCGTATATTTGCCATCATTAGAACATGTTTACGTTTCCGCAAACTTTATGGCATTGTGATTTATGTTTCTTGGATTATTGTTACTTAAATACCGATATAATGTGTTTAGAAGCCGACATGTATTCTGGCGAATTAGTATAGTATTGCATGAGGTTGAACTATGTATGAGATTTATGGTATTTTAGAATACTTGGTATTTAATATTTTAGTGTAATGAGTATGGAATGCTACGTAAAGAATTATATGAATGGTAATGGTGATATGTGAACCTTATGATAATGGTAAGTTTATATGAATGGTTAGAATGGTTGGATGTTGGCTATCCATCTCTTTGTGATGTGAGCTATTGTTATGGGATATATGGGTTGAGTTGTGATTGTAAGGAGATAAGTCAATTTTTAAATAACCATGTTAGGTTGTGCCATTTCTAACATGGTTAGATTATAGAAAATGATTTATAACAATTTTATGGACTATATTAGTAGAAACCTATCTAACATAGAAACCTTTATAACAAGAGTTTAATGTCTATGATAGATAGACCATTATTTTAGAAAGTTTTTTTTATCATAGATAGAGTAAATAAAGTAATAAATTGCTTTTTATAACCTTGATGGTGTATTAAATGGTTTATAACTTTAATTCTTTCAATCATGCTTAGCACCTATAATGTTACAAAGAGTTTGAAAGGTAATGTTAAAGGTTCAAACAAGGTAATTTGAAAGGATCTTACATTCACAACCAATAAAAACAATTACAGCATTCATACATCTATAATCATTCCTTTCATACAGGTGATTCGTAACCTTTTCACAAACCCATCATACTTCCACTTACCATAGCACTTGGTCATCATGGCCAACCATATGCTTGTGGTTCATACTATCACTACCGTTTAACAATGGGTCACGTAATCAACATTGCACTTTATAATTCAACACATCGATACAATATTCCATAAAGTATTCCGGAATACTTCACAACACATAACATCATTTAATCTCAATCAAAAATATATAATCTACCGAAATGCACATTAGCGTCAGCATACCAAATAACATTGTATTCATTAGAAATCTCAATATAACAACATATAATCCACCAGAATGCACGTCAGTTTCAGGATACTAGATAGTAATATAGTTAACAGTAAACCAAATGTCATGAAACATAAATCCTATGAAAATACAAAATCTAAGTGTAATATAATTGTGGAAATGTAAACATGTCCAATGGCAAATACACAATTCAACGCAGTAAACCAAACTAGTTCACTGGCCCTTTCCCTACCCTACCAACCATGGAACCATCACCAAAAAAACATTAAACCAAGGGAGTGAGACAAATGTCTTCGTAACACACTTTCGTACTTTACATAAATAAAAGCGTGTGCCAATAAAGTGTTCGTGGGAGTTAATACATAATTACTTGTTAAATAATGGACACTGATGAAATCATCAACTATGTAATATAATCATCATACATATTTATAACATATTTCATATTCTATTCAAAATCATTTATCATCGTACTTACCTTATTTGATAAATCAATGCAAGCACATGCACATATACATGTAAGCCCTTTTGAAACAAGTAGTTTCCATCCCATGGGGACAAATTAGTTTCCCTTCTTTTGGGGAAAATTAAATACACCACTTTAATTTCATCCCGTCCCATTTGGACTTTAATGGAGTTAGGGGTTGACCCATTGTCTCAATGGCCAATTAAGAGTTCGCATAACATTACTGTGGTAACTTTTTGATCCATTATGCATAATGCAACATGCATTATGCTCAACAACATTGTAATCTTCTTTAGATGATGGGTACATTTAACTTTGGGTTTTTCTATAATTTTAGAAAGTTTTGGGTCTTTTCTATAATTTTTACAAATTCTCTAGAAACTTGTATTTTGACTTTTTTCTTGAATTTTCAGCTTTTTGCCCCAAATGCTCCCCTTTTAAGGCTCCTACAATATAAAATAAGCTCAAGCTAGATAAATAGCTCATAATAATAAATTAAATCAAGTGTAATCACAAAAACATTCCAAAAATGCCCCTTTTTACCACTAAGTGAATGTAATCACTCTAGAACCTAATTTCTTCAAAAGATATTCAATAAAGCCCAAATAATATAATAAAATACCTCCCAAATGATATTAGGGAGAATTGCACATAGGTCCCAAGCAAGAGAATTAATTTCAGACAGGTCCATTAACAACTCCTTCACTTGTTAACCAAGGCCATTGTAGTTGTTAATAGTTGTCATTAACAACTCCTTGGGACCTGTCTGAAATTAATTCTCTTGCTTGGAACCTATGTGCAATTGTCCCATGATATTAAATGTATGTAAATCTTGGGATTTGTCATAAATATATCAAACTCATATGGACATATTCAAACAGTATGTAAACTATACAAGTATTCAATAAATTTGATAAATGCATCTATAAGATGGTTATCTGTGGAATTATTATTAGTTTGTAATCTGAAGTCTGCAAGATTGTTTGAATAAATCATTATGTTAAATGCACAATTTCTAGATTATATGATCTAGAAATCATTCAGTAAAGCCTCCATAAATAGATAGATCGATACTTACGGGAACAACATTTTTATTTCAATGTTGGGATATTTGATATTATATACCGCATCACTTATATACAAGCCAACAAGATTCTCCTAGTTAATTAGCTATTGGTTAGGAGCCAAATTTTTTTCCATCTTAAAAATATTTGAGTGTGCATTTCATATACCAAATAATCCACCACAATATGCATAGATGGATGTTAAAGAAAGTCGAGATAAATGTGAGTAAGGACCTCCTTCTTGTTTGTTTCAAAATGAAACAAAATTATGTTTCTAATGGAAACAAATAGATTTAGGAGACTTATACCACATGATTGATTGATTGTCATTTGACAGATTTATTTAAACATGGAGGGGATAGATTGAGTAGCTGGAAAAGAAAACACATTGAATGCATTATTGTTATCAAATGTAGATCCTCAAATATAATATATTATGAACCAAAAGTTCATCATACTTTGCATTCAGGAAATATTACAAAATATCTGCCCAATATAATTTGTAACATTTGTTTGTAAATCCACTGTAATTAACTGCGAATAAAATCGTGAACAAGACTTACTTAAGACTAACCATGTTAGGAAAAGCATTTACTTAACAAAGAGAGACTAACATGGTTAGGAAAAGCTTTTGACTAAAATCTCTTTGGATCCAAAAATCATAATATCTAACTATATATGATAGGAAAGAAATCTTCTAAAGTGTTTTAAAGATCTATCATAGTTAGGAAAAGGTTTTCCTTAATTAAACAGGAAGGAATCCATGTCAGAAAAGCATTTTCCCAAATTTATGAAAGCTAACATGGATATGAAAGCTCAATCATGAAAAATGATTTATCCATGTTAGAAAAGAATTTCACTAAAGATGCAAGCTAACATGGATAACAAAATTCACCTTGACCATTCATCATTCACAATTCTATATAACCTCAATCATCCTTGCCAAACATCATATAGTCCCAAAATAATTCGAACAATTCAATCAACTACGAAAGACTCAATAAACTAGAAGGTCTCAGGCCCATTGCCGGAAATGGACCAGTCCCAACTAAACATCATAATAGCAATTATCCAAAACGTAATGAGTAACAACTCATAATAGTGATCTTTATATAAAAATGCAAATTGGAATAAAGTGGAAGTGAGCGATGCAAGCCTATGTATGTGTGACAATATACATATCCTGCTCGGCCGAACTAAGCACTCACAATGAACTCAGTGAGTAGCTGCTAGCTCTTCCCCCCCGACTCTAGACCTAAACTAGCACCTGCAAGGATTGAGCAGAGGAGGTAGACATCTACGATAATCACTATCTACAAGTCTACATGAGAGTGTGTGCCAGCAAAGTGACAATGTAGGAAACTATACAATATAAATATTCTAAATATATATGAGCAATGCAAGTACTAAGAATATGTAATATGCCAAAAATCCTATTCAAAATCCCATATATACATAATATATCATAACTTTTGCAAAACCATTCAAAATACATGTTTCACAACCATCTGAAAAATGTTCGTCTCGTAAATCGTTATGGTTGTCCCCTACCACTTGACCAAAGTCGAACTCCAAGGGGTTCTCAACCCATAATTGAGAGAACTGGCTGTCACCCAAGAGGGGGGTGAATTGGGTGATAAGATAAAACCTTAAAATCTCTGTTATCTTTTCTTTACTAAGTCACAATGAAGATAATTAAAACGGTTGAGTGCACTTAAGAAGGAAATAATGTTGATGCAGTAAATTAAAAGAGTTAAGGGAAGAGATAATGCAAACAGAGTTTATCCTGGTTCGGTCAACCCAGACCTACATCCAGTCCTCAGGCTCCACCTGAGATTTCCACTTCCCTCTTGTTTAATTCTGGCACAAGAGAAGCTTACCACAGGTTTTACGAACACAGGTTCACCTGCCAACCTTTACAGAGTTTTAGAATCCTTCTAAAAACTCCCCCTTACTACCCGTAAGGTTACAACCCAGTTCTCAAAGCACCAAGCTAAGGAACTACCTCAAACAGTAGAGGATTTTAACAATAAAGTTCACTTAATGAACAGATTGTGATAAACACTTAGGTACAGAGTAATGTATGATGAATACAACTAGAGCTTAATAATTCAAAACAATGATTTGCTCTAGCTCTTCTTTTCTAACACTCTCAATCTGAGGAATTTGCAATTCTGTATAATGCTCTGTTCATAGCTCGTTGATAATTCGTTCGTAAAATCCCCCGTCTTTTGAAAGCAAATCTTGTTCTATTTATATCTTCACAGATTGCCTTTTGACTTGTCTTCATATGGCCGTTAGAATATAGTCGTTGGAAGTTCATAGCCCTTGGGGATAGATACTATTCTTAAGCTAATTCAAAACTTCTGATCTAGCTTCAAACTGTTCATGCGTAGAGTAGGCTAGACTGCGCGTTCTGAACACCTGTACTTTTATGGCAGCTTTTTCAGTAGCGCTAGCTTGATCTGCTATCGCTAACTATAGAGTGTGAGTTCTGCACTTTAAGCTGTTAGCTTAAACAAATACTCATGCAATAGATATTATCGATAGGGTACTTCATTAGCTCAAGGAGGTAGAGACAATATACTAGATAAAATATTTTCAAAGCATTCTCTATCGATGGCCATAAACATTATCGCTAGCATATTCTTCTAGATCAATCGTTTAGCATACTAGCTGTCATCTTTATAAACAATCTTCTATCGATAGCTAATTGAGTTAGCGCTATAATTCATTTTGCTCTCAGGCACTAGCTATCTGAATGTTCATTATCTTAAGCACTTTGTTATCGATAGCTTCACCTATTATCACTAGCTGATTCTATTAGCTCAAGGACTTGATTCTTGGTTCAGCTAGTTATTCTCCCTTTTATTTATAGACTATTTCTTAGCGATAGGGAATGACTTAGTGATAGATATTAACTTTGATATTTCTAAGTCTTCACTTGCTATGGTTCTGTCTATTAGCTATAGAGATTTACTTAGCGATAGAGAGATTTATTCTTAGATTTCTGCTAAGTTTCCATCTGCTATAGTTGATCATTTTAATCTGTTACCTATCATGTTTTACTCGATTAATTCAGAGGTAACTTACACTTATGTTTTCTTTGGGTCAGTCTTCATCAAAACTTAAGATTCTAACATTCTCCCCCTTTTTGATGATGACAAAAACATAAGTAAGCCATACACATTAAAGTACAGTCAGAGTATGAACATATATCTGTATAAGCATTTTATCAGATCATGAAATAATAACAATGCATGTACAGAGCATGTAATTCAATTATGTTCAGATCAAGAGTGGAGATGAAAACTGTATATTTTATTCTGACTTATCAGAGTTGGAGCCTTCAAGTTCATATTCATATGTTGGCCTTTCAAGGGATATTTCAAAATCAAAATTAAAATCAGAAATATCATGACTAGCTAAGTATTCGAGGTATTCAGAGGAGTTTCTGAAGGAGAGGGTGTAATTATTTTCAAAATTCGCTCCAGAGGCTGAGGCAAAGTATTCTTCGTCAGGATATTCAGATAGTTCAGAGTCTGGGTAGAAGAATTTGTCTTGGTCAATGCTCTTGGAACCACCCTTAGCTCTTTCTTCTTCAATTTTCTGAACATGTTCTCTGATGGAAATGCCTGAAGAGTCACTCTTGGATTTGTGAAATCTTCTCTTATATTTCCACACCCATTTTCCTTGAGAAATTTCTTCTTTTCTCCTCTCTTCTGCCCTTTGTGCAGCTACCTCTGCATCTCTCTCTATTCTTGCCCTCCTTCTTGCTTCGAATGCAGCTTTCTTCTCAAGGGCTTCTTTATGCTTTCTCTTAGACTCTACAAGGGCTTCCTTATTAGTAGCCTCCTTTTCAGCCCTTTTCTTTTCTTCTTTTGTCATTCTGCGAGGGCGAGAAGTGGCTATTGACTTTTCTTTAAGAACAGGCACCTTTTCAGCCTTTTTCTACTCCTCATATTTTTCTTTCCATGAAGCCAGCTTAGCTTTTCTTGCTTCATAAGCAGCCTTCCATTCAGCCATCTTATCATCTTCTAACTTTTCCTTTTTGGCTTCCTCCTTGTCTTGCCTTAAGAGTGCTGCTATTGCTCTCTTATCTGCCTCAGCAGCTTCCCTCTTGGCCTTAGCTGCTTCTTTCTTATCCTGCCTTAGGATCTCAGCTATGACTTTCTTGTCTGCCTTATCAGCTTCCCTCTTGGCCTTAGCTGCCTCTTTCTTATCTTGCTTTAAGATCTCAGCTATTACTTTCTTGTCTTCTTTTGACAATTCTGGAGGGAGAGACAGCTTTTCAGATGCTTTGGCTTTTGGCTTTGGAGCTGTCATTTTTATTCTTGGAGCTCTGTCTGAAGAAACTTCTGGGGCCTTGGGAGTGACCTTGAAGGACATTTCTTTCCTTGCTTTTCTCTTGGTCCTTATCCCTTTCAGACTTTCAGCTGAAACTTGACTTTTTCTCTTTTCTGGAGGAGCTTGAGCTTTTTCTTGAGGAGGAGGAGTTCTGTGTTCCTCTGATTCCATGTAGCAACGTGCAATTTGTCTGATAGCTCGCTCAAGGTCTTCTGCTATCATGGGATCCTTTAGAATTTGCTCCATATTTGTCTCCATGTGTTTCTCCCCCTTTTTGTCGTCATCATAGGCAGGGGTAAGAGAAGATAGTTGGGGAGGATTCTGGGAAAGGATGGAAGGAGGGGGAGGATTTGTGGTAGCGCTAGAGATTGGCTGAGTTGGTGGTAAGGTATGGGTGCTATCGCTAGGAGAGGGGCTAGCGATAGTGGTTGCTGATGGTGTTGGGACTTTGGTTTTTGGAGAGGGTGAGGCTTGAGATTGTTGTTTAGCGCTAGAGGAAGGGTTAGCGATAAAAGTGACTGGAGGGGTTGGCTGATTGGAATGTGGTGAAAGTGCAAGTGTTTTGGCTTGTGAATGGGGGCTCTCGCTAGCATGTTTGAAGGTGGGAGGAGATGGATAATTACAGAGAGGGGAATGTGGGGGACTGGGTGATGAAGAGGGAGTAGAAGATTGATTTGGTGAATGAAGGGGTGAGTGAGAAGGTTGACGAGGAGAGTGAGGGGAGGATGATGATGATTTACCTTGATGGATTATGGGACTGGAGAGACCCAATAATTCTTCCAAATTTGTCACTTGAGCCTGAAGCTCCCGGATATGCTTCAGCAACTCCTCTTTTTGTGCATTCAGAGCAAAAGCAAACTCGGCAGAGAGCCTGAAGATTATTTCCTCCACAGCTTCCTTGGAGAAACTTGAAGCTTGATTCACAACAGGAGGAAGAGGTGGAGCTCTTCTGGATTGAGCTTCTTCTTCTTGGAAGTCAGGCTGAGCAGACGAGGCAGAGACATGAGAGGCTTGAGACTTAGAGCCAGAAGTTCCTCTGACTGGGCTATTTGAGATCCCCATCCTCTTCAGAGTGGAGATTGTGACTTGCTTGCATTTCTTATTCTCTCCATCCCCGATAGACTTGATTTTGGAATACTCCAGAAGTAAAGAGATCAACTGAGGGTATGGAAGAGGAGCTTTGGCAGATTTTTCAGACATGAACCGCAGCAATTCCATACACACTATTTGACCTGGATTTAAGGGTATCTTCTGAATGAGATTGGCCAACCAAGGATTGTCAATCTTGGCAAAACTGCTGAAGTTCCCAGACTTGTGAGTCATGAGTCTGGTATACACGTAGTGAAGGATTCGATTGAGCACAGGCATATCTGCAGGCTTCTTGGATGAAGTCTCATATATTTCAGCAAGTTCTCCATCTGTATATTGCTCAGTCATGAACCACTTGTTATAATCTGCCCCAGAAATTCCTAACACGTTGTTGATAGTAGACCAGCCAAAAACAAAACTTCTCCCTCTGATAATGGCTTCAAAGGATACGTCCCTTAGAATCCCTTTCTTATAAACTGGGATAACTTTCAGATTTGAGTAAAAAGATCTCCGAACGTCTTCATTATAATCATTCTTCACACTCACCCAATTCTGGTATGGCAGTAACCAAGCGTCTAAATTAAAGCCCTGCTCCTTGAGATACTTCAAATTTACCCAAACTGCTGCCCTATCTAGGGTTCCTTTCTCTGCGAAGAAGGAGCTGGGAGTTTCTAGAGGATCTGATGCGTAAGACAAATTTGTGGAAGTTCGTTTTTGACGCTTCTAGCCTGATTCAATCACCTCTTTTGAGAATGACACACTTTTCTGGGTTTTGGACCTCTTGCTAGCGGATTGGGACGAGGGTTTAGCGCTAGAGGTAGCTTTAAGATCACTCACATTTGGAAATTTGGTTCTGGCCATTACTGGATTAGGGTTTTTAGAGATGCAAAAATGTTTTCAAAATGCTCAGAGAGTAGAAGAGAGCGAATGTAAAAATGAATGCAGATGCTAAAAATGATTCACCTTTACAAGTTTTAGGGTTTAGGGTTTTACCACGAGTGTTGTACATCAACTGACGTTTCATATTCTGACCTGTATAAGTGACTTGACATCGCTAATATGATCAGCTATCGCTAGCAGGCATGATCCCACGCTGAGCAAGTGACTTCAGTCTTGTCACTTACTCCTTCCTTCTATCGATAGCTGACTTTGCTATCGATAATGCTTTTGGCTAGCGATTGCAATCTTGACATGCTTTTTCTCTGCACATAGCTAGCGATAGTGGTGCTCACTATCGATGGATCAGAGATGCAAAACTTAAGATTTAACATTTGAACAAATTCTATAGAGCAAGATAGTTGTTAATTGTGCAGGGAGATGACAAAAATAAGTTTAGATGCTAATATTTGAAATTAACTTAATTTATGGCAATTCTTCCCATAATGATAATATATGCATTTGGAAATCAACGTATGGGGTCGAATTGTATCATAATTTATTCAAATCCAACATGTTTTTCAAAACATATGAATGCACTCTTATAAACATGCTGATTTAAAATTTGAACAACTTTGATTTTCATTTTAGAGATTCCTCAAGAGATAATACTATACACAATTTTCAATTAATCATATAGCAGTCTGTTAGATAGTTCAAGGATTGATTGTTAATAAAAGGGAACAATCATTCATAATCCAGACAATGTTATATTCATTCAAAATAGGGTAAGAATGATATCACCATAACTCCAATTGACTACACAGAACATTGCTATCGGTAACGAGAGTTGCTATCGATAGAGCTTTTGATGATAATTAATTCAGTCTCAGCTCTGTTCTGCATATGCTGGCGATAGAGAATTTTACCAAGCTGTTATGACAAGCTTAGTTCTGGGATGCAGAGATCTCTTATGTGAAACAGAATTCAAGAATCTTCTTCTTGATGTGTGAGGAATTCTGTTTCTCCTGTTTTTCTCAAGATAATTGAATGGCACTTTGTTGTAGCTCATCCTTGAGGTGGAGCATGCTCTTCTTGTGATTGTGCACTACTTTCTATGATCTGAACCAGATGAAGCAACAGTGGCTTTTCCCTGAGTTCTCCTTCTATATATAGATTCTGTGAATCTTTTTCTTGAAGAATGAGTAACTCTTGGATTCTTCTCTGTTGTCTTTGTATTATGATGTCCATTTCTTCTAAAATTTATCTGCATACATAAAGTACTAAGTGGACATTTTGGTAACCATTTGAACTTAGGTCCTTCAGTGTTAGTATTGGACCTTACATGTCCTTTTGGAACCCAAATAAATTTATTTCTCACAATTGCATTTCTTCTAATGCTGCATGTGTGAGAAATATGACCAGATTTACCACAATAATAGCATATAATAGACTGGTGTGCAACATGGGGTTTTATGCAATTATTGTGATGACCAGATGAGCACAGAAACGAATTTGCATGTTCTTTCTTCCTAGAATATTTTCCAGCATATTTTAATGCATTTTTACTTTTTGAAATATGATCAGTGATAGGTAGTAAATAAGCTTTATGCAAATCAAGATTGTTTTTCTCAAAAACATAGGAATTTGATCTGTATACCAAATCTGCAACTTGAGCTCCAGAGTGTGATTGACTAGTCTCGTTCAGGTAGAACTCTTGGCAGTCATCATCATCTTGTCCTTCTGTGTTGACTGAATCTTGGAAGGGTTCTAGGATCTCTCCTTCTTCAATTTCAGCTTCCAATTTTCCATCAACCATAGATATACAACTTCGAAATTCAGATGAGCTGTCAATACTACCAGTCCCAACAAGATGATTAGTGATATACATAGATTCAAGTGTATCCCAAATATTTTTAGCACTAGAGCAAAGTCTGATTTTCTGAAAATCATTTTCAGTTAGGCCTTTATGCAGAATTTGAATTGCTCTAATGTTCAGGGAAAACATTTTCTTGTCTTTTTCTGTCCAATCCTTTCTTGGTCTGAAATCAAAATCCTTTGTAAAAATATTCCACATATGATAATCAAATGATTTTATAAAACTCTTCATTCTTGCTTTCCAAAACAAAAAATCAACATTTTCAAGAAGAGGTGGAATGGTATAATCAAAACCTTCAGAAAACAAGTTGTACCCAAAATCAGCCATGATCTTTTTCACTTGAGATTGTTGGATCCTTTAGACAAGTGACCTGGCTCTGATACCAATTGAGAGAACTGGCTGTCACCCAAGAGGGGGGTGAATAGGGTGATAAGATAAAACCTTAAAATCTCTGTTATCTTTTCTTTACTAAGTCACAATGAAGATAATTAAAACGGTTGAGTGCACTTAAGAAGGAAATAATGTTGATGCAGTAAATTAAAAGAGTTAAGGGAAGAGATAATGCAAACAGAGTTTATCCTGGTTCGGTCAACCCAGACCTACATCCAGTCCTCAGGCTCCACCTGAGATTTCCACTTCCCTCTTGTTTAATTCTGGCACAAGAGAAGCTTACCACAGGTTTTACGAACACAGGTTCACCTGCCAACCTTTACAGAGTTTTAGAATCCTTCTAAAAACTCCCCCTTACTACCCGTAAGGTTACAACCCAGTTCTCAAAGCACCAAGCTAAGGAACTACCTCAAACAGTAGAGGATTTTAACAATAAAGTTCACTTAATGAACAGATTGTGATAAACACTTAGGTACAGAGTAATGTATGATGAATACAACTAGAGCTTAATAATTCAAAACAATGATTTGCTCTAGCTCTTCTTTTCTAACACTCTCAATCTGAGGAATTTGCAATTCTGTATAATGCTCTGTTCATAGCTCGTTGATAATTCGTTCGTAAAATCCCCCGTCTTTTGAAAGCAAATCTTGTTCTATTTATATCTTCACATATTGCCTTTTGACTTGTCTTCATATGGCCGTTAGAATATAGTCGTTGGAAGTTCATAACCCTTGGGGATAGATACTATTCTTCAGCTAATTCAAAACTTCTGATCTAGCTTCAAACTGTTCATGCGTAGAGTAGGCTAGATTGCGCGTTCTGAACACCTGTACTTTTATGGCAACTTTTTCAGTAGCGCTAGCTTGATCTGCTATCGCTAACTACAGAGTGTGAGTTTTGCACTTTAAGCTGTTAGCTTAAACAAATACTCATGCAATAGATATTATCGATAGGGTACTTCATTAGCTCAAAGAGATAGAGACAATATACTAGATAAAATATTTTCAAAGCATTCTCTATCGATGGCCATAAACATTATCGCTAGCATATTCTTCTAGATCAATCGTTTAGCATACTAGCTGTCATCTTTATAAACAATCTTCTATCGATAGCTAATTGAGTTAGCGCTAGCAAATATGTTATCACTATATAATTCATTTTGCTCTCAGGCACTAGCTATCTGAATGTTCAATATCTTAAGCACTTTGTTATCGATAGCTTCACCTATTATCGCTAGCTGATTCTATTAGCTCAAGGACTTGATTCTTGGTTCAGCTAGTTATTCTCCCTTTTATTTATAAACTATTTCTTAGCGATAGGGAATGACTTAGCGATAGATATTAACTTTGATATTTCTAAGTCTTCACTTGCTATGGTTCTGTCTATTAGCTATAGAGATTTACTTAGCGATAGAGAGATTTAGTCTTAGATTTCTGCTAAGTTTCCATCTGCTATAGTTGATCATTTTGATCTGTTACCTATCATGTTTTACTCGATTAATTCAGAGGTAACTTACACTTATATTTTCTTTGGGTCAGTCTTCATCAAAACTTAAGATTCTAACAATAATCATATCATACATATCCTTCCATAATCCAGAAATCTATAGTGGAAGGAGAATTTGAAATCTCTTACCATTAAAAACAATAATGTAGGAAACCCATAGTTGAAAAAGAATTAGGAATTTTACATATACCACAATTCAAAAACTCCATAGTTGTAAGAGAATTAGAAACCTCTTACCAAAGTAGAAGAGGTTACGTCATTGGGGAAAAAACAAGAATTACCACAATTGCACCCCCGTGCTCAAGGTCCAGAACCAGCATCTACAAACAATAATATTACACCTAATCACAATTTACGAAACCCCTAATGGTGCTTTGGGCAATAAATTATAATTACATAGCTAAATTAAATCAATTTAACCCATATCTAACCATTAAACCACAGACATCCTCAATGTACCAATTCGACCTCAAAATCCAGTAACATTTCAAATTTTCTTCTAAGTTTAACGATAATATTCTTTTGATTTCTATAATTCCCTTCAATTTCTTTAAACAGAAACTTCACCTATATATTGCATTCTTAACATGTTTGATTTTCTATTGAAATCTCATTTACAGATCCATAAACATTTAATTTTCAGCAACTTCATCCCTCACTATTTAGCCAGTCACATAACCCAGAAAAGACAAATAACTTTATTACAAACCCATACACGTATGTACACTTTTACATCTTTTCAACCATACACAGAACCTACAACTTCAATTTCCTGTAACATCGCTATTCCCCGCCACTTAAAAGAAATCCCAAAATCCTATATCATTTGTTTCATACCAAATCACACCCCTTTTCCTTACTATCGGCATCCAGCAGAATTTTAACTCTAAGCTTAACTTTTAACTATTTTAATGCATTTGCCACTTAATCTATAACTCAAGACCTGTGGGCACAATTCTTATAACTGACATAACTCCTTTACATCTAGAAACAAGGAAGAGTAATGGAATTCAGTTTCTAGTTTCAATGGAATAAGAGGAAAAATCTTATTTAAGCCCCCTCAAACATCAAGTTTTGATCAACTTTGCAGATTTAAAAGTCCAATTCCACCAAAATCCATTCCTAATTCAATTCATCACTATTTATCATCAATCAAGTTATCAACCAACTTCTTATCTCTTAATTTTCTGTTACTCCCAAAAATACTACAATAATACATACTTCTAATTAATTCATCTTTGTTCTGCCTAATCACCAAGGGTAAACTCCATTATAATCCGATTACAATTTGCCTTATTTCACACATCAAGCAAATCACATAGGAAAACCAATACATAGATGATTAATCTTCTGATGCCTTATAACTTCAGATTTCACAGTAAACTGGCACTAATCAACATCTTAAACAATTTATAACTTCAATTTGCAGGACTTAAAGCTCTCTCTCCATCAAAAAGAACACTACAAAAGCAGGTGAGGGTTCACAGATTCGATGAGCATCATACGTGTTCATAAATGGTTTCCAAGCTTTGAATTCCACTCTAACAAATAATCAGGGGAAAATGACAAAAAAAAAATCCATTCCAATTTGCACAATCCCAATTAAGGCATTAACAACTAGTAACAACTCAAAATTCCTTATTTGGGATTTTGAAAATAGGAAGGGATTTTTTTGTCATTTTCCAAATAATCAGCTCCTCATAGTCACCTTAGCATCAAACTATTGAAGTTGGCACTCATGATAAGAACAAATATATAAACACAACAAAGAAAAACCTTTTAATTTAGACTAAGGATATTTTTCTAATAAAGATAATGAGGTCATTTTACTTCATAAATTTTATATATTCCATTTAAAATTTTAAAACTAAAACATTCAATTATTTTTATCTTACTTATTTTTTTGAAATTAATTCCTGGAAATAAATCCATAAGTCCTTGTAGAAATTTTCCTTCACCATAAATCTCTTTAAGTCCGAACTAATTTCCATAAAATCCTTAAATTCAAAATAGGCAATTAATTATTTTTCTTTAAATTTTTAATAGAATTAAACCTGAAATTCCTTAAAAGTATATATTTTGGACCTTGCAAACTCATTATAAGGCTTTTACATTTTCAAATGATGTCTCTAGACTTTAAATAACTCTTTATTGCCTCTTTTCCAAAATTTTGGGTATTACATCAATTAATTTTTAAATTAAAATTGTGGATGTTACATAATTACTGACCTAAATGAGAATTATCAAATCTTATATTCCAGCTAAAAATGCTGCTGTAATTAATGCAACACGCCTGAAGCATGAGAAATGAATTGGTTCCAAATGCAAATACTTTAGATAAATAGGAGCTTATAACTAAAATGATCATATTGAGAAGATATGTAATTCAGAAGAGTGTCAAGATATAACTAATTAAAAAAGCTCAAAGGAGGTTCCGGTACTTGAAAAATAATAATGAGATATTAATATGCTATGTCATAATGAGAAAAATAGAATAAAAAAGAATAAGGTTGTTGACATCAATTTTTGAAAACAATCATATGATCAAATGAGGATCTTATATTGAGATATGTCGTAAAATAGACATACAGATGATTGGCCAAAAGAAAAACAAAAGAGAAAACACAACAAAAATATGATTATGTTCTTAATATGTGAAAATTATGGACCCACTACAAAAAAACCAGGAATTAGCGACGGAATTCCGTCGGAAAATCGATTTTTCCGACGGATTTAAGGCGGAAAAAATTTTCCGGCGGAATTTCCGACGGAATTTTTTCCGTCGGAAATTCCACCGTCGCAAATTGATTTACCGACGGATTTTTTTTTCCTTCGGAAATTTTCGACGGAATTTCGTCGGTAATATTTCTGACGGAATTTCCGTCGCTAATTTATATTATTTTATAAATAAATTATTATTTTAATTTAAAAATAATATATTAAAATATTATTTTTACCGACGGAATTCCGTCGGTAATTTTTAAATTTTTTTTTAAATTATATGCCACATTTTTTGCCGCCACGTGTCGCCTCCTCGCGCCGCCAAGTGTCGCCTCCTCGTGCCGCCACGTGTCGCCTCCACAAATTGTCTCCCAATTGTGACAGAGCTGAGAATCGAACCCGCAACCTCTTACGCGCATGCTGATGCCTTAACCAGTTGAGCTATGAGGACCTTGTGATATTATTTGCAAACTATTATATTTATAATATTACATTATCTTTAGTATTTTCATTTTTTATTTAAATTATAATAATTATAATTATTATCATTAAATTATTTTAATAATTATTTTATTATATATATTATTCAATTATATTTATTTTTCATTTTTATTACTAATATTTATTAAAAATAACATATTTTTTAATAAAAAATTACAATTAAATTTATTAAAAATTTATATTTATATACGTCTAAATGGTAATTTTTATTAATATTTATTAAATATTATTTATTTATAAAATAGTTTTTAAAATAAATAAAAATAATATTTTAATATATTTTTAATAAATTAAAATAATAATTTATTTATAAAATAATATAATCAATAAAATTACCGACGGAAAATTACCATTATTATATTACCGACGGAAAAGTAATTACCGACGGAAAATATTCCGTCGGTAATAATACATTATTATATTATTTATAATTTAAAATAATAATTTATTAAAAAATTAAATAATTAATTAAATTACCGACGGAAATTCCGCCGGAAATTTCCGTCGGTAATAATATTTTAATATTTAATTTAAATTAAAATAATAATTTATAAATAAAATAATATAATTAATTAAAATTACTGTCGGTAATTCCGCCGGTAAATTTTCCGACGGAATTTCCGCCGGAAATTACCGACGGAAATGGTTCCGTCGCTAATTACTAGTTTTTTTGTAGTGACCTACAATTCAAGCACCTGAAATATAAAATTATTATAGGATATAAATATTTGTGTAATATAGATTTTCACAGAGACAATAAAAATTATGATAAGGCGTATTACTTTTGTGGTGGATACAATTATTTTACTAATATTTTAAGTCTGACTGTATATGAAAAGAAAATATACGTCAATAATTGAATATTGTGAAATTTAAATGAAAATCCTTGAAGGATCTTAAATGCTAAAAGCATTTATAAAGTATCATTCAACAGTATCTCTTAGAAAATATACAAATTTGCATATTACTTGAAGAGTAGATCAAGTTATTATATTCTTCAATGATTTTCAAGTAATAAATAGAGGTCCCATATAAATATTTGCTAACTTTGTTGATATTTCATTCTAAAATTTGGAAGAAAAATTAAGTTTTTAATTTGTAGGTACGACGCAAATGGATAATGAATTCTAATAAATATGTGCATGTTGCATATATCATGGAGATATGTTAGAGAAATACATTTTAGCAAAACATTTGATATTCGACTAAAATGAATATATGCTCAAATAGCATTGGAAGGAATATGTTTCAATAATAACCAAGGTTTTTTCCTGATAAGGTTTTTAATAAGATATCTTTGATAAATTTTGTGCACTTTTAGCTTTTTCCTTCATTGGGATTTTGTCCCATTGAGTTTTTCCTAGTATAGTTTTAATGAGACACAATATTTGTTTATAGACATCAAGTGAGAGTGTTATAAATGATACAATATAAGTATGGATGTCCATAACATTTGAAGAGTATCTTTTGGAGTTCTCCACTCAAAGTTATATAACTTACAAATGAATGAATAACCTATTGGGATTTTCTTATTATTAATATACATAGCTCCCAATGTTATGTATTTCATAATTATGTGGATTTATTCTTTTATTGTAAGTCTTGTAAAGAAATGTAAGGACTTGAACACAGGGTATGTGGTTGAGTGGAAGGGACTCATTCACCCTTAACCAACTGTCGAGGGTTCAATCATTGGCGTTGGGTATGGAGAAACATTAAATCTCCCATGCCAGCTATCCCACCCTTTGAGGTGCCTACAATTCAACGGAGGATTAGTCTCCACTTGTCGAGTGGGGGATACCTTGATGTTACATCAAAAAAAGAAATGTAAGGACTTGTGGCATAGAAATGGTAAGCATGTATTAAATGTTTGTAGCTTGATAGCAATGAGAATTCTCCCTCTTTCTCCCTAAAAATCTTCATTGTCTTTCTTCATATCTCTCGTCTCTATGTCTCTAATATTTTCTTTATTATCATAACACTTATGATTTATTCAACTAATCATACATTTCATTTTTTTGCATGAAAATAATAAATAATTGGCAGCTATAATTGTCAATAAATACTAGCTTAAACGTATTAAAGACTTGAAAAGTTAAACTTTTCTATATAAATACTCCCACCCATCCTAGATAGCAGATCAAGTTAATTTGTTTTGAAGAGATTGAGGATACAAAATAAACCGCATTAAAGTATTTATATTTTTTTTTTTCTCAAAACCATGTTATCTTACTTATATTCTGATTAATTATAGACTATATATGTTAAAATTAAGTGGTTTATAGGACTTCTATCTAAAAAGGATAACTTATAGTATACAGTGGAATTTTCATCGTCCCACTTATGTAATTGAAGCTGACCGGTGAATATCCGGCGTTCATGTCTTGCAATTTTCCACACGAACACAAAAGAGTATAACTAAAGAGGAAAGCTACAGCTGTCGATTACGAATCCCTTAAAGTCGTCTCTATTTCTATCCATAATGGCAATGTACGTGGTGACTGAACATTCGCCGTTACAGACTTCCAGTCAATTCAGCCATCAAGGTTTTGTTTTATTCTCCTTTTCCTCTCATTATGTTATGACTTATGAGTCCCCCTTGGAAAAAAAATTCTTTAAAGGAGAGGCTCACCAGACTTTAGGCTCCAACTCCAAGAAATTGTGCTCCATACAAAGTAAAAGCCTAAGCTTCAACAAAGCAACAAAGTTAGACCTACAAGTATTCTTCGTCTACTTGGACTAAGTCGACCCACACATATTGTAACCGCTAAAAGCATAAAATGTCGCTGCTGAAGGTTTTTGTCGCCACCAAGTCGCCACTTATGTGACTGTCACCAAAAGTATTGGCGGCGATTTTTTAGGTTATTGCTGAAAGTCGACTTTTAGTGGTGACAATAGTCACTGCCAAAGGGTTACTTTTAGCGGCGACATACCTTTGGCAGCGACAAATGTCGCAGCTAAAAGTGGCAAAAAGAAAATAATTAAAGCCACATTGACACTTTATACCCATATGATTGATGACGTTGCGACTCTCACCCATTTGCCACATCGTGCAACATCATCTACCCTCCTACCACTTGTCATGTGTCATATTGTGTCACATCATCACTCTATGCCACATCACATCACTTCATCACCTTTTATTTCACCTCCAAATGTGCCTCCCAAGATTCGAACTCATGACCATTTTGCTCTTGTATGAAGCTTTTATCATTTGAGCTGTGATGAACTCCTATCATATTACTACAAAATTAAATATACACACTAATATTGTATGCATATATTTAATATATCAATTTAAATACATATAATATTATAATATATATGATCACATTACCTACGTTTAATATACACACATATATATATTTTTGATCAATTACATATATATCTATATCTATAAATATATATTTATTTATTCATTTAATATATAAAAATAAAATATAATATAAATGTTTCTTTATTAATATAATATTCATAATATTATTTTTTAATAAATTAGAATGTTGATATAGTTAATATAATTTTATTAATGTAAAAATTATTATTCTTTATTCATGTATAAGATTATTAAATATATCATTAATTTTAAAATAAAGTATTCACTATAAATTTAAAAGCCAATAAAAATGAAAATATATTACCTTATTTTATTTTTCAAGATAAAAAATAAATTACATGATTTTTAGCGGCAACTTTTTCTTTCGCCACCAAAAGTCCCACCTTTGACACCTTTTGACAGCAACTTTTTTATGTCGCCACAAAAAGATATACCTTTTGGTGCCACATTTTGGTCGCCACAAAAGATGGGACTTTTGGCTGCGACAGAAGTCATTTACCATTACTATTTTGGGCTTTGATGATATGTTAGAAATTATTCAACCAAAATTACAGTTTTGGATAACTTATCATCTAGAGTTAAAAAAAAAATCACTTAAAGGTATTATTATTTATCCCTCAAAATTTTCCATATATACAATTTTTAGAATAGCTCAGAAAAGCCTAAAATAAGATAACCAAAATTATTTTCAACCCATTCACTCTTTGAATTTGCTTAGTTAAGTATGTTTAGGGAGTTATCCACCTTCTAGAACAAGTTTTAATTACTTGAGCAAATTTCCATAAGCACTAATTGTTTGTAGGGGTAATCAATACAGTGTGGATATTAGTACAAGTGCGAGTAGTTAAGGGATCCAAGTGATTACATGCACTGGAACCAATTTTAGTTCTAATCAAGAGCTAATCATCTTGCGCTACTTCATATCTAATTTGAATGGTTTATATTACTTTTTTCCCCTACGTTCACTTCTTTCAAAAAAGAAAAATTATTTGGGAAAATGTTAATTAGCCCCTCTAAAGTAATTTAATGTCAAATAAACCCTGTAAAATTTTGAAACACCATTGCATCCGTTAGGGGGAAAATGACATAAAATCTTGAGATCAAAAGACTTTATTACCCTTACCTATTTTTTAAGTAAAAATGTGTGTCATTTGCAAAAATAAATATAAGAATTTCCAAGATAAATATGTATATTTTCAACATACATGAAAGTATTTCCAAAACGTATGAGCCTTGATATTTCTATATCTCTGTTGGAAATAAATGTCTTGAAAATGCATTCATGTGTGTTGGAAGTTTCCATATTTATCTTGTAAATGAAATTAAATATATTCTTTTAACTACTATTGTTTTGGATTCATTTATTGTCTTTGAAATAATTCTTAGTGTTGGAAATTCACATGCTTGTCTTGAAATTTCACTTTACTATCTTGGAAATGATCATATAAGGACAATAAAGTTAATTATTTGACACTTAAGATTTTATTTCATTTTTCACCTAGAGATTGCAGTGATGTTTCAAAACTTTATGAGGTTGTTTGACATTGAATTAATTGAGAAAGGGATAACTAAAATTTTCCTAAATTACTTTAATGTATAAAAAATCTAAAATAAAGATAATATTATAAGCATAAGTTTTATTAATTTTTTTATTTAAAAAACATTTAATGAAATAAATCTTAAATCTTAACTGTTGAAATTCTATTTTAACTGTCCATAATTTACCGGAGCAAGAAGCTCTTGGTGTTCAATATTACAAAGGGAAAAAGGATGAGCACTGGCCAAGTCAATTCGTTTTTTGTTCTCTTTCTTTCTTTGAAGGGAGGTGCTGTCTCAATAGGCATTTAACAACTTGACAGAAATATTGAAAACTTCAAAACACCCATAGAAATGGTTGATTGATTTTCTTTGGTCAGCGAAAAGGAAAATATGGCCCATTTTAGGTTGCCTATTCCACTCATGCACGGAGACTTAATTAACTGAATACTAAATTCACCCACACCCTCCCACAAAAACATGTTCAAAGACGACAGACCAATACCAATCAAGCTGCAAACTTCTCATCTTGGTTTCAGCAAATTCATCTCTATATATTGTTCTTTTTAAACGTCTTTTACTTAGTTGTTCATATCTTCTATATGTCGATCATGAGAAATAACTGATGATGTAGAGCTAAACTCCTTACACACACACATATTTGCAGATAAGATCAAATGGAAATGGAACCAAAGTTGAATCTATTCTTCGGCTTGTGTCTTGTTTTGATCAAACTTGTCTTTCATGTTGGCAGCACGGTGGGGAATGGGAGAAAACTCATCATCAACGACAAGAATCCGGGTAAATTGGCTAATCATCTTCACATAGTCATTAAATATGACTTAATTTAATTTATTGATCTAAACTAGTGAATCATCTTATGATATGCTAAGTAAATTTAACTGAAACATTACTTATAAATTTTTTTTAAAATTTTGAACCATACTTTTGCGTAGGATTTATAAGCATCGATTGTGGAGCACCACATGATTACTTAGACAAGGAAACGGGGATGTGGTACCAGACAGATACAAATTTTATAGAAACTGGTACTAATTCTATGGCTCTCCCAAGTGTCAACCTTGATTATCCATATTTTGGGGGACTTCTAAACACATTGAGAAGCTTCCCAGAAGGAAGAAGGAACTGTTATACCCTCAAACCAGACCAAGGAAAGCACCGTAGTTATCTAATTAGAACTTATTTCGCATATGGAAATTATGACGCCAAAAACCATACTCCAATTTTCGACTTGTACCTTGGCGTCAATCATTGGGACACCATTGACTTAGAATTCAATAATAATTATCACATTTCTGAGATCATCCATACTCCCACAACAGACTCAATTCATGTGTGCCTTGTGAAAACTGTGGTGGGAGTACCTTTCATTTCTGCTTTGGAGCTTCGTCCTTTTAGCAGTTCTATTTACCAAACACCATCACCTTCTCAATCGATTTTTATCAATCGAGGAAGATTTGATGTTGCCACCACCAGTTCCGCCACACACAGCAGGTGATGATGACTTTCCCCTTTTTCTTGCTATCGATCTCTTTATTTATGCACGTTATTCATTACTCTTTGGTATACGAACTAAGTTGACTAATTTAGGGGGAGATTGAGTAAAGAGCCCCGATGCGCTCGGTGTAAGCTATCTTTGGATTATGCTCTCTAGGAGCCTTATGTAATCAACTACCAAGTAACCGGCGTGTCAATTATATAAAAAGCGGGTAAAACATTTGTATTGGATTTTTCATCAAAAATTGGGTTTTAAAATGGGATTACGTTCAAAAAAAAAAAAAAAAAGAGAGATTCAGACTGAAAGGGATTTGGATTAATTGGATGGAATATTTTTTGTCGGAGGAGATTTAGGCAATCATTGCTTTAAAATATGTTTAGAGAATTTTGTTGGTTAATTTTAAAGTGTCCCTAGAAGAATCCCTCTAAGTTAGGTTTGGGTTGGAGGAACTAATACCAGAATCCCGTATATTAGTTCTTCCAATGCATTAATAGGGATAATTTAAGAAAAACATGATAAAAAATAGAAGGATATATTATATTTAAGAACAATCATGCCTTCTCAAATAGGTCTTATGTTTAGGAATGGAGAGAGAGTAATAACAAGAAATAATGTTTATATTATATGAGCAAACGCGCCAAGTGCAGGTACAAGGATGACATATATGATCGAACGTGGCGCAAAATCGATTTATTACCAAATTGGTATCAGATTAATGGGTCTGTAGATATTGATCCTTCAAGAACAAACGATCCTTATAAGTTACCCTCTGAAGTGCTGAAATCTGCAGCCCGATCATGGAATATCTCCTATGCATTAAACTATGACTATGACTCTATATGGAAACACCTCGACAAGTCCTCCAAGTATTTCGTCTATTTTCACTTTTGTGAAATTCAGCAACTTCCCCCTGGCCATAAAAGAATAATCAATATTAATATTACGGTTGGTGATGAATACGTTTACACCCAACCTATAATTCTTGATTACTTGAAACCTCAAACTATTGCTCCTCAAATTAAAGATCAAGGTTATGTTCGTTTTAGCATCAGTGCAACATCAAAATCCTATGCTCCTCCAATCCTTAATGCTTTTGAGGTTTACCAGTTCATATCACCTCTACCTTCCCCAACAGACCAAACAGATGGTACAAATTTGTTTATTCAGCAATTATTTCCAACATTTCCATGAATAGTATTTTTATGTTTTTTTTTCTTGTTTGGTTTTGTCTAATTCTAAGATCTTGCTTGTTATTATTCGTAATAATAGTGGATGCTATCATAGACGTTAAAGACACATACAAGATCTCCAATTTGGATTGGCAAGGAGACCCGTGTGTTCCAAATCTTGCTTGGCATGGACTAAACTGCAGTTCTGGTTTCAATGGCACCAATTCGAGGGTCACCTCCGTGTATGTCTTTTATATAAGAATTATTATCTAATAATGTCATTGTTCTCCTTCTACTCCCTCAGTTCCTTTCCATAAAACTTGTTTATATTTATGGGAATCACTTAAAGGTTGTTTCTCATTTTTATTGTTAATTTTCCTATCTCCCATTTAATTACACATATTAATATCATTGCATTTATTGCATTTGTTCACACCCCGATCCGCACAACACGTTCTCTCTTATCCACACAGTACATGTGATTTTTTTTATTTATTTCTATATTGTGTTCTCTCCCCCAATAAATAAGAGCGTATTCTTTTAAAAAGGTTACATTTTTTACATGTTCATTGTATCCAACTAGTTGTATTAACTTTTTTTTTTATCAATGTGATTCGGTTAGTCGTTTAATTTCTTTAAAAAAATATAGTTATAGTATTTTTTATTAATTATAAGCATCCTTAACAGTGGTTAAATTTGTAAAGTATGTCACTCTGTTTTTAATATTTGATCATTAACTATAAAAATCACATAGTTCAATTTTACGTCATCCAAAACTTCATATCACTTGCCTTTAATTGATGTCAATGGTTCACTCAAGCAGGAACCTAAGCTCAACCAAATTGACAGGGAAAATAAGTACTTCATTTTCAAAACTTACGGAGTTGGAGTCACTGTAAGTGTGTATAGAGTGATTTAAGAATGACAAATTCATTCACAGTAATGTTTCATTAACATGTAAAACAATGCTTTGTTTCAGAGATTTATCATTCAATGACTTGTCAGGTTCGATACCAGAATTTCTAGCCGAACTCCCGAAGTTGAGAGTTCTGTAAGTTGAGTACCTTGTTTAGGGTGAATTGGCAATGTTACATGAGAAAATTTTCAACTGAATTCGGTTCACCACGTTATTTGTGATCGGACCAATCATATCAAGTAAATACCTTAGGTTTGACATGGAAATTTTATTCTCATTGGACACCCTAAAAAATTAGTCAGCAAATAAAAATATTATTTTCAACTTGTAAAATCAAAAAACATATGAAACTTTAGTTTGAAGCACTTTTTATTCACTAGCTAATTTTTTAGGGTGCCTAATTAAATTAAAATTTTTATCTCAGACTTAAGTAATTTATTTGTGATTGATCAGTAGACTACAAATGAAGTACCGAACCGGGTTCACGTAAGAATTTCTCTATCACATAACCTATCTAAAATATTTATATGTATCATTGTATATATGAGAACTTATATGTCCGAATAAACATATATTTTGTAATTGAAGATCCAAAATATTTATACGTATCATTATATTAGAATTTCTCTATCACATGATCCAAACTATTTATATCTATCTAAAATATTTAAGAATTTCTCTATCACATGATATCACATGATCCAAACATGCCTTATATTTAGGATCAAAATTACATATAATATAGCTTTGTGGATTCAGGTTCACCTATCCTATTACTAAGCGAGAATATATATATATATATATATATATATCACAATGTTTTTGTAGTAATTTGAGTGGCAACAAGCTCATGGGTTCCGTTCCGAAGTCTCTTGAAGAAAAGTCATATGCAACTTTGCAATTGAGGTTTTTCATCCTTATTATTACTGCTAGTTCAATTGTGACTACCCTTATGTGAATCAAATTTAACGAAAATATATCCTACTTGTCCTTTAGTTTGGGGGATAATCCTGGCCTTTGTCTGGTGAATTCATGCATAAAGCATAATTCAGTTATTCCAATTGCGGCTTCTGTTTCTGCTTTCGCTTTAGTCTTCATGGTTTCTTTTGGAGTTTGGATCTTCAAAACAAAGAACTTAAAAGGTACGATAAAATTATTCCCATTATAACAAAGATTTATTGAAGAACTTTCTGCAACTGTATATTTTGTAATTGATTAGAATGTCATCACTCTCCTCCTTCTCTTCTATTCTATTTGCTTTGTGCTAAAACCACTTCATCAGATTTGTGCTAAAACTAATTATCCCAATATATCATTATCAAAACATATTTATCTAATCATCAGTGAGTACTCATAAATCAGATTTCTTACTTACATGCTTGGTGACGAGTAGGGAAATTGAAACAGAAGAAGCTCTTACTTGAAATTGGAGATATTGCGATACCATTCAGTGTAAGCAGCAAACGGAAATTTTGTAAAGGCGATAAAACAGGACATGAAATACATATTTTCAATTTCAAAAGCATTGTTTTAGCGTCAAATAACTTCTCGTCAACAAATAAGTTAGGTGAAGGTGGCTTTGGACCTGTGTACAAGGTAATATATAGCTAAATATTTCAATAATCCCTTCCATTTTTTAGAGGAAGATGATTATTTTGACAACTGTGTTTAAATTTCAGGGGAGATTACTGGATGGTCGTGAGATAGCGATCAAAAGACTTTCTAAGTGTTCAAAACAAGGCCTAACTGAATTCAAGAATGAAGTTAAATTAATTGCCAAACTGCAACATACCAACTTGGTAAGACTTTATGGGTTCTGTATTGAAGGGCAAGAAAATATGTTGATATATGAATATCTTCCCAACAAGAGTTTGGACTTCTACCTTTACGGTATGCAAATTCTTGACTCTAAATTGTATAGTAATGCTATCAAAATGGATATGTCATAACTTGTTCCTTTGAATTACATTGACATAGGTCACAATAATAGGATTTTATTGGATTGGAAAACACGGGTGAATATAATTCAAGGCATTGCTCAAGGCCTTGTTTACTTACACAAATATTCAAGATTAAAAGTGATCCATCGAGATCTGAAACCAAGTAATATTTTACTTGATCATGAGATGTGTCCAAAAATATCTGATTTTGGCATGGCAAGAATATTTGGGATGAAAGAATTTGAACAAGAAAACACGAATAGAGTGGTTGGAACATAGTAAGTCAAGATTCTTCTGTCGTTTAAATTTTTTTGAGCTCACTCAATGGCTAATTATTTTTCTTCCTCCATCAATTATTATCATTTCAGTGGCTACATGTCTCCTGAATATGCTCTTAGTGGGATTGTCTCAGTGAAAACTGATATTTTCAGTTTTGGAGTGTTGCTACTAGAAATTGTTAGTGCCAGGAAGAATACTAGCTTTTGTAATTCGGAAGATTCACTAAACCTCATAGGATATGTAAGGACATATAATATCCTTTCATCCAATATGCATATGCATTTCTTCTTGTGAGTTCAATGTTTGATGACTTATATAAACTGTATATATATGAACTTATTTTAGGCATGGAAGTTGTGGAATGAAGGAAGAGCCTTAGAGCTAGTAGATCCTTCACTGAGTGGAACATGGGATGATGATGAAATATTAAGATGCATTCATATTGGTCTCTTATGTGTGCAAGATCAAGCCAAAGATCGACCTGATATGTCAGATGTTGTTTCTTATCTGTCTAATGAAACCATTTTATTAGCTGAACCTAAGCAACCAGCATTTTTCTCATGTGCAATAGAAAACAAGGCCTCATCCCCTGCTAATATAACAGAAAATTGTTCTACGTATAATGTAACAATTTCAGATTTCAATGGCAGATAAATTATGTAAAACAGCCCAAACTGTTAATTATTCGACATATTAATATGGGAAAATACATTGCTAATTTCCCGATCTAATTGTCATATCTGATGACGTTCTCCTAAATAATACAGCATATCGATAATTTGAAATGAATTGGCAGTGTAATTTTATTAGTTTTGATCTGATAATTAATTCGAATTCTTAAATATTTTTTTGATAGAAAATTTCGTAGTGATTGGTAGCACTATAAGTAACAATTAACTTCCAATTCATTGATAACAATCGTCAATGATTCATTATTTAAAAGGACAAACCAGTTTACTCACACACAAAAAGTTTCTATTTAAGAATGACAGGAAATCCCAGCCAATATTATGTGAATGCCATCAACTTCAATTCAAGTTTGAAAATATAATATCAAGCAAACTCCAAATCACATAAAATTTTCAGGAGAAATACTTATTACTCTCAATAAAAAGCTCCTTTAAATAGTCAAGTCACTCAAGTCAATTAATTTGTTTTACTTGTGGTTTTTTATAACGATATATAACACTCCTATTTTTGGCACATGCATATAAGAAGTTAAAAGTGTACCACTCTGTTCTTTATTATAAGTTCAACTACCACAAATTTTTTGTTCCTAAATATAAGTCTAGTTTGGAATCAATTAATGCTATTGTGACTATTTTGTCCCTATGTTGGAAATAGGGAAGATGAGAGAGAATGTTTATAGGAGTAATACTTAAAATATTATTTTAACACATATTCTTAAATAAGGGCAAAGTTGAAAATTTATTTTAAAATAGGTCATCTTTAATGCTATGCAAAGTCGGAACTTATGGTGAACCCACTGCTAAAAAAATGGAAAGAGTAGCTTTTTTTTCCAAATAATGTAGCATTTATTAATTAAATTCTACAAAAGCCTGTGCTACAAAAGGCTAATAAAGCATTTATAAACGCCACATTAGGTCCCCCCACTATAGCGCTTCCTTTAGGAAATGCAACGTTAGGCAGGGCCTAATGTGGCATTTCCTAGAGGAAACGCCAAATTAGACCGGCCCTAGTGTGGCATTTTCTTAAGGAAACTACACATTAGACCGGGCCTAATGTGGTGTTTTTTTAAGGAAATGCCACATTATGCCCTATTTTCTTTTAAAAAAAATTACTTTTCAATATAATAAATTTCAAAAATTCTATACATCTTGCAATCAAAATTCTAAAAAATATATATACAACAAATATATCAGGCTAGATAATTTCTCTACACAATCTAGAGAAATTAACCTTTAGATGAATTCATGTATACTCATATATATATATATATCTATAAAAATATAGATAATATATATGTTATAGATATATTTATATATTTAGGTGATATGCCTTTTGGTTTCTTTCGATTATCCCTGTCTTAAACAGCTTCCAGATTAACAATCTAAGTGACTTGCCTTTTGGTTTAAGACACTGATGAAGTAGAGCAGAAGCAAGACTTCTAAAACATAAATACTATTGAACCTTAGGATTTTGATGATTGTAACATTCACTTTATAAAACCATTTTATTAACTATAAAACTGAATTTTATCCGTTTTCATTAACCTTAAAACCGAATATAACAAGATTTTATTAATACTATGTTAGGAAAAAATGTTTACGAAATAAAATACTAACATAATTAGAAAAGAGTTCAAGGTACCAATTTCTTTAAAATCAAGTTTAAATGTCTAGCTATGATAGAAAAGAATATTACTAAAAATACCAAAAATGGCTATCATAGTTAGATAAGAATTTATCTTATCAATTAAGAGGAAATTTCCGATAGGGTAAGAGCAGAAAACAATTTCCGACAACACCACTAACATGGATATTAATAATTTACCCATTTTTATAACTCAATCCGTGTTAGAAAAAAGATCCTTCTACGTTTCAAAACTCCCAATTAAGACATCAATATTTTTAAACATTTAACATAATTTCACCATGTTTCAAAATCATAAAATATCCAGAGAAACCCCAAATTATCCATGGTGGATATGAGATGCTTACCGATCCACGGTCCACAATTAATTCAAATAGTAAGGCAATGCCAATATGTCTAAAGCGTATATGCCATAATTAGACCGGTCCCAACCAAAAGAATTATGCATATAGTTATCCAAAAATACAGAATGCGAAAGCAAAATATAAAAGCCTAAAGAAGTATCGCAATATACTACACTTCTCACATAAAACCCAAAATAAAAGCTCACTATGTTTCAGTGAGAAGATGAGGGCTCCTTTCCCCAAGTATCCGCTACTGAACCTGAACTTAAAAAGCAGCAAATTGAGGTAGACACGGTTATGTCTACTAACCACTTAACTACCAGTCTGTATGTTTTAGTGTGTGCCAGTAAGGTGTCAATGTGGGAGGCTATAATATATATATATATATAAATAATTTAAAATATGAGCATATACCTGATAATCATTGACAAATCCCTGATTTGTATGGGTTTAATGTGCTTAAATTGAGGCAATTAACATGATTAAGATGCAATATTGGTCCAATAATGCTTAATGTATATCTTAGACTCTTTAAGTGATATTAGCATGAAAATGAGGTTATATTAGCCATAATTGGAGATTAGTTTGTATTAGTTGATTTCTAGGGCATTTTTATTCTTATTTATTGCAATTTTATTTGTAGGGTCTCCCAAAGACCAAAAGAGGAAGAAGTTTGCATGAAGAAATTGGCCGAATCGATGAGTGAGTTGTGGAGCGAAAGCACAAAATTCAACCCCAAAATTTTGTCAAGCTGGCTGTAGCGAGCAAAACTTACTCATCGATTCAGCCAAATTCTTCATGCAAAATTCTTCTTCTTTTGGTCCTTGGGCGACCCTACAAATAAAATTTTAATAAGCATGAATAAAAAAGCCCTAGAAATCAACTAATACAAAGTAATCTCCATTTATGGCTAATTTAACTCATTTTCATGCTAATTCCACTTAAAGAGTCTAAGATATACGTTAAGCATTATTGGACCAATATTGCATCTTAATCATGTTAATTGCATCAATTTAAGCACATTAAAACCATACAAATTAGGGATTTGTCAACTCCCCCACACTTACACCTTTGTACTCCAGGACAAAGACAATAAACTTTTTCAATTCAAGGGAAGTATTGACATAAAGGAGAATTTCAAGATGCTCAAAGCATGAGAGTTAATCATATCAAACAAAGACCTCAAGCTAACAATCACAGTGAAATGAAGTAATTGCAAGGGATTAATCATGAATGCAATGAATATGGAATGCGAATGGACAAAAGAGAAGAACTGTCAGGGATGTAGTGTTTCACTCTACTCACCAAATTGGGGTTCATTTTTCTCTAATCCACTTAATTAACCACTCTACCATAAGCTTGTAGAAGTTCTAAAATCTCCACTCTAAAGCAATAGTACAAATGAATCAAGAGGGCTTTAAAAGGGTTGTAATGATGGAGAAGGCTAAATGGAAAATATGGAGAAGAAGAAATTTGATGTTATACATGCACAAATACTCACAAAGCATCAAACCATCAAAACAAGTTGCAAGCATATTCTTCATTGCCACTTTAAAAACTTTTTGAGAATGCCTTATTTCTTCTCTTTTTCTTTCTTTTCTTTTTCTTTTTATTTTCTACTTTCTTTTTATATATGCGTGGCATACTCATAAACATAATAGCAATGGCATTTTACAATCAAGCTCACACATAGCAAGTTAAGATGCGTCATCTACCAATTGGCATGCTCATGCAAACATCAAAGGAATGGCTCAAATAGGGTGACAAGGGAATAGGTGTTTGGGGTTTGTGTTAGGGATATGAAGGTTGTGAAATTAATGCCTCTATCATACTTCCCACACTAAATGCAAATAAGTTTTGACCAAGAACTAAAACAAGTTCTAAAGAATGTAAAACAAGTTCTAAAGAATGGAAAACAAGTGGATAACACACAGGAATAGGAATTAGGCTCAAAAACCTCACAACATGGCTACATCACTGTTAATCTCTTGGAATTCATGTCTTTTGGCACAATTTTAATTGGATTTTATATATTCTTGGAGCATTTGTACATATTTTGGATGCTCAAAGGTAGAAAAGTTGGCATGATGTTTTTGATTGCAATTTGTGCTAAATTTTGCTTATTTTGGGATTTCCTCTTTGTTTAATATGAGCTCATTAAATTTATTATTGTGCAAGAGGTGTTTCAGGAAAGAGAATTAGAGCTAAGGCATTTGGGAAATCAAAGATGAGAAAAATGATGGCTAATCATGGATAGACCACTTTATTGTAAGAGAAGAAATCAAATTTTCCATATGCAAACTGAGCCGCAGCTCAAAATATTGGCCGCAGCTCATCCGCAGCTCAATTCTGGACAGAGGAAAACTGGGCCGCAGCTCAGTTTCTCAACCGCAGCTCATCCGCAGCTCAGTTCTTGGCAGAAGAAAACTGAGCCGCGGCTCAAAAATCTGGGCCGCGGCTCAGTCGCGCAGCAAAACGCACAGCATTACTTTGACGCGAAAATGAAGGTTTAAAGGTTGGAAAACGAAGGAAAACACTCATTCTTGACTTTCTGGGCAGCTTGGGAGTATTTTAGGGTGCTAGGGCTTGGTTTTTGAAGAGAAGGAAGCAAGGATTGGGCTTTGGAAGAGATTTGGAGCTTAATTTCTTTGGTTTTTCTTCTTCATCTTCCTTCCCTCTCTTGTTCTATGTTATGGCTGCATTTTCTCTTTGGATTTGTAGTTTTTCATTGACTATGAGTAGCTAAACTTGTTATCTAGGATTATTTTGAACCCTTGTATGGATTAACTCTCTAATACTCCTCTCCTTTTGTGATTAATGGTATATATGTGTTTATTTTACTCTTTTCTTAATGCTTCTATATGCTTGATCACCATTTAGATGTTTTGTTCATTTGATTGAAGCTTGAGAGAGCTAGGTTAAATGTAGAACTTGGGTGAAATTGTGCAAGAACTTGAAATTTGCTTAATGAATGGATGGTTTTGTTGGTAAGATAGAGATATACTTATTAACCTTGCATAGCCACCTTAGGGTTGGAGTTTGGAAATTGGGTTTTATTAATTGAACAAGAGATTGAGCAATTAATGAAATGAAACACTTGTTCTTGACTTGAGAAAGCTTTTACAAGTATATTTTGAACCCTAGGCTAACACATGTATGTTTATTGAAAGCATTTGTGAGAGGAGGTTATTTAGAGGTTATGAAATACAAGGGGGATAAATAATCCTAGGCTCCATTTTATCCTTTAAGTCAAAGAATCATTTGTAGTTATCAACTCTTATTTTCAAAAGTATTTTTCTATTAATTAACTCTTCCAACCGAAATTTGCTTTAGCTCGACTTAATTTAAATCACTAAGCCTTCTGTTTGATCACATTTGTAAACAAATCCTCGTGGGAACGATACTTTCTTATCACTTTATTACTTGGCGCGACCCGTGCACTTGCGGTGCGAACAAGTTTTTGGCGCCGTTGCCGGGGATTTGGCAACAAATCCTTTGGTCAACCTTGGGCTTAGTTATTGATTTCACTTGAGCCTGTAATTATTTACTTTTCTTTTAATTTCTTTTCTTGATTATAGTTACTTTTGTTTAGTGTGATACTCGCTTGGTTGTGCTTCTTGTAGGTACCATTTCAGTTTATGCAAAGCTTGGAATTTGGTAGCTTGGAAGTGGTACTTGAAGGAGCCCATCTCTCTAACGAGGAAGAAGAAACTGAATCTGAAAGCATGGCTGACGATGAATATGATCGGGCTACGGTCAATGACTTTGCTAGTCGAAATATGCGAGGTACTCAATCTTGCATTCGGATGCCGGAGATGCAGGCACATACCTTTGAGATTAAACCGGTAATGATTATTATGCTGCAGTTGAATGGGCTATTTCATGGGCTGTACAATGAAGACGCCAACAAACATTTGATATACTTTCTGGAAGTATGTGGGTCTTTCAAGCAGAATGGGGTTCCCGAAGATGCAGCTCAAGTGGTGAAGGCCATCCCCTTAGGGGGGTGATAGCACGAGGTCTCGACTTCGAATCCCACCAGGGCTGCAGCCTGGAGATGAAGCGCGAGAGCGCATTGGACCTCGTGTAATGTGGGGCCCAGTACCGTGGCAGCGGGGGCCCATTTGGGGAGTATAGTATACTGTTGTGCTCTCCTCAAAAAGCGCCTTTTTGTTGGGTACTGATAGTGGCAGCTACCAGCCCACCATGTTGGGCACCCCAGGGGAGCGGATCTCTCTTCACCCCGGTATTGGCAAGCTCAACTCAGGTATTGTAGGGAGGCCCAAGGTGCTCTCGCATCCACGACCCCCAGGCTGCAGCCCTGGTGGGATCGAAGTCACGACCTCCCACTTTATAGGCATTCTAGATGGCTCGCTTATCACCACTTGACTCTCAAGTGGTGATAAGCGAGCCATCTAGAATGCCTATAAAGTGGGAGGTCGTGACTTCGATCCCACCAGGGCTGCAGCCTGGGGGTCGTGGATGCGAGAGCACCTTGGGCCTCCCTACAATACCTGAGTTGAGCTTGCCAATACCGGGGTGAAGAGAGATCCGCTCCCCTGGGGTGCCCAACATGGTGGGCTGGTAGCTGCCACTATCAGTACCCAACAATCACTAATGCTCTTGCACAAAGATTGATTGCACTCAAAATTAACCACAAAGCTTTAAATCAATCACCACAATGGCTAATTCAAAGAATTCGTCAATAGAATTAACAATCAACTTGAAATATGAAGAAACTCCCATAGTTATCAACATAATTCCAAAAACATTATGTCAAGTCCAAGGAACAACAAGTGTGAAAGTGAAGGAAAGTTCAAAATTTTTCTTAATTTCGCAACTTTTTGAAGCTAAAAACATAACCAAGATGCAATGATTTTCTTTTTTCTAACCTACTTCACTCATTACAAAGCGCATCCCTCCCCTCACACTTAATTCCTACATTGTCCTCAATGTAGCAAAACATGGAAATACCAATTCAACTCAATTCTTGGGGTGAAGTGGAAAGTTGTGAAGTCCAATTCAAGATTGAAGCACAAAACGTCATCAACACCAAAAGAAAAATAGTGATAAGGCAAGAGTAAGTCAAAATGATATACCAAAATAATTTTCAAAGCATGTTGAAATTAAGTGTGGTATCGGTCTGTGAGTGAGAAGAATTTGTTATTAATCCTAGGAATTGTAAAACAACTATTCTTTTCTTTTTCTACTGACTTGTGTCCCTCCCCCACACTTATCTTCCTCATACAATAATTAAACCAAAATATGCATGAAGATTAGGAAGAAAACAAGTAAGGAAAGAGACAAACTTTGTTATGGCCTCTTAAGGCACTTGAAGGAGAAGTTCTCATCTAAGATGAGAAACATGCATTTCTCTGATGTGGCTCCTTCTCCTTTATCATGCATCCTTGGTAGTAGGGGTTCCTGAAAAAGAAACACCGAACTAGCAATAGTATCTAGTCCAAAAGAGAATACATGGAGAGATCTAAAACATAACATATCCATTCTCAAAGCAAGATTATCCATGTAAACATCATAACCAAGTAAGTCAATGAGGTTCCCATCAGTAGGAACCATGCATGCAACCACATTGTCATCACCCTTGACATTGGGTGTTTCAAAACATTCAATTTCATTTCCACCAATGTCTGGTGGTAAGTCACAAGATAAAAGCAGATGGAAAGATTCATTCTAGTTTACAATCTTATTAATCAAAGCATTGGAATCTTTCCTTATTAAACTACCTAAAGAAAGAGACGAATTAGGATCAAGAGATGAACAATTTTCATGTTTATTATCAAGTGTGGCATGTGCCTTAATGTTATCAATTAAACTAGATAAAGAAACAACATCATGTGAAGTGGGAAGCCAATCATCAATTTCTATGCAAGTGGCACATGGCCTATCACATTCACATGTGCAAATAAAAGATGAATATGGGGAGGGGGAAATGATTTTTTCATCATGTTAAATAGATTCAAAGAAGCTCAAATCATGCTTATCAACACTTGAAAAAGAGGGTGGTTGTTCACACTTCTCCACATTTAGAACATCCAAGCTTAATGCATTACTTTCCATAATATCATGAATATCATTCCTAGCACTAGTAGATGCATCATGCGCTTCACCAAAGTTCCTCTTATGCAATGCAACAAATTTGTCATATTTAAGATCAATACAATTCATGCACATGTTGTCATCACCACAAGAACAAGGTAAAGGCCCATCCAAACCAAAGTCATCATCACAACTAGCACTTAGAGAGATATCATGATCACCACTCACATGAGTAACACTAGCAACATTATCAACAACAAAACTACTATGTGAAACTTCATATTGAGCATTTTCAATATCAAACATTGGAGGGGATTCAACAACAATTTCTTCATCCACCTCATCGTCACTCACATCAACAATCATAGTAGTATGAGGAGGGTTAACATCTTCAAGAAGAGGAGGAATATTACCAAAGTGTGAAGGTGACTCCTCTGGTGGTTGAAAAGATGTTTTCTCCTTCTTTATATCTTGTGTGGGAATAGGCATTGTGTTAGAATAATAAGTTTTGATGATAACCAAACATAACTTAGTCATAAAGAAAGGTTAAGCATAGATCAGGAATAATCTTAGAAACAATCTGATAGAAAATGCCAAGTTTTGCATAATCGATCAGGGACAGATAACCAGTTAAGAATCTAAGAAAGTAATCAATCAGAGATAGATTAAAATCAGATTAGAATGAGTGAAAGTTTGGAATTTAGACGCCTAATCAATCAGAACATCTCTGTGATCGATTGGAGAAGCAAAAATAAGCTAAGTAATCTCAGTGTGATCGATTAGAGAAGTATGAATTACTAAGTATGGTCGAACTGTAGCATCTGATCAATCATACCACCCCTGTGATTGATCAGTTAGTCTAAATTGTAATCTCAATATAATCTCAAGCCTAATCGATCAGAGATTGGTAAGTAATTGATCAATTGATTAGAGAACAGTGAGTAATCGATCATGAGAATATGAAATAATATGAGCTTAATCGATTATATAAGCCTAATTGATCAAAGACCCCTGTGATCGATCAGGCAATATGATTATCTAATATATATTCAAGTGACGAAGGTCATGATCGAAGCCCGATCGGAGTGTGATTGATCAGGAAACAGAAGCAGTGATCGATGTAGCGATGCAATTCAATGATAAAGCTTTTTTATGTACAAAATGTGTCAGACCTATTTTAGAAAGTTCACATTACACTTATAGACACAGAAATAAAGCCATTTGTCACAACAATTACTTTCTGCGATTAATGAAGAGAGAAGATCTGAGGCAAACCAAGTACAGAGGAGTTATTGTTACCCAGAACACATTCATCTCAACGCTCCATCTATAATCATCTCTCATCAAAGATCAAGCAATGGCTATAAACGGTCACCAATGAGCATATTTCCAGAACCACCTATAAAAGCATTTGATGAAGAAGTTGGTGAAAGAGATTAATTGCTCACATTGATTATTCTTGCTAAGTTATACTTACTGCATTCAATACTTAGCAACTCTTAGAGAGATCAGTCATTAATTATTGTACTTCAGTGTATATCACAATCAATTCATTGAATGAACGAGTCTTTTCGTAATCTCATTTCGAGTGAGGTTTACTCTTAAGATAGTGGGATCTTAAGAGTAGGTTGTAATCTTACAAGTAGTAAGGGGGAGTAATCAGTGATAAAGAGTTCTTATTGTGTGATCACTTGTAAAGGCATTCAAGAGCCTGATTGACCCCCTCTGGAAGTTGGATTAGAATGTAATAAGTAGGAACCCAACTGGAAGTTGGAGGATTGGACGTAGGCCAAGAGTTTGGGCCGAACTAGTATAAAGGTCTTTTGTCTTAAGGACTAGTTTTTTTATTAGCACAATTCACCCCCTCTTGTGCATTCCTACTTATTACACATTGGGGATTGGGGATCATCCACTTGAGATGTGGCATTTGGCTCTTGTTCTTCAATCTCCTCTCCATTAGTTTTCTTCCATAACACATGTTGCACAAACGCCTTGATGAATTCTTCTATTGTCGCAAGCCGCTCTTCCATCTCCTTTGGGAGTTGATTAAACTCCTTTAACATGAACAACTCATATTGTTGAACTTTTAGCTCATCGTACATCCTTCTCAAAGAAAGAGTTTGGTCGTCCATGTTTGGAAAGGTGAGGAAGGCATCAAGTCCACTAGTTGAGGGTATGGAGGGTAGAGGTGGAGGTGGAGGTTTATGGTAAGTTAGAAATGATGGTTTATATGGATTTCTATGCTATGTAGGGAAGGGAATAGCATGGAGTTATGGAAAATATGGTTCCAAGTGTGTTTGGAAATGGTTGGGTATTTGAGATTCAGAGGCTTTGTCGTAGCTTTGCAAATCTGCTCTCATGGAATCCAACTCTTGTAGAATCAAGTCAATTTGAAAGTAAGTTGGAGTAGAAGGTGTCTCATTTCTCCAAGTATGTAGAAGCCTTCGTGTTTATTCATTCCTTGAAAAAGAATTTAGTGTAGTACAAAATCTCATGGTTATTGTTAAACCAAGACATAAAAATCGCAATCAAGAAAATCCCATTATGCAAGATGCAAAGCTATGCAAATATACCTAAACCTATCTTGAAAAACCTAAAACAACCTAAGAATAAAAGAAGAAATGTAAAAATGCAAAGATAAAAACACACCAAATGAAAACTATACAAAAACATGTCAAATTAGCAATCAGGGGTGGTGGCAACGCACCCTTGTCGTGGGACTCACCGTGGGCTGGTTCACTGTGTGAGGCCACGATGAGGTATAGAAAATCAGACAGTGGACAAAAGCAGATTGTGCAGCAATTTTTAGAAACTTAAAAACACTCACAAGTTGAGTGTAAAGACAATGTAACACTCCAAACAAGTGTAAAATGATGAGAACAAGGGTGTGATGCAAAAATTGAGTTCAAAATAGTTCAAAACCCAATTTTAGCCAATTAAGATCCAAAATTTACCTCTTGCAAAAAGTTAGGCAAATGGTCAAATTGTGTAGAATTCAAATAGGTGTGGTATGCACAAACATAAACTGAACCTAAAATTCACCTAAACTAAATGCAACTAGAAGCTGGACCCGGCTAAAGCAAGTTTAACAATCGGCTACTAAGGAACCAATTACGTGCCTCCCCGGCAACAGCGCCACTTAAAGAGTACTGAAATTGGAGTAAATCAATGTATTGTTGCCGCGGATCCGCTCTGTAAGAATTTTAGACCCAAGGGGTAGTGGAAGTTATCCCCGGGTGTTAGTCTCAAGGAGCCTATATGCAATTAATTCCTAGTAACTAAATGCAAACTAATTGAACTGGAAAAAAGCATTGTATTTGGGTTTGTGGTGTAGAAATTGGTGTAAAAGTATGATATGTTCAAAAATAATTAAAAGTTGGATTAAAGGGAGATTTGGATTCAAATGGAAATGGATATTCTCAGTAAATGAAACTTTTTAGGAATTATTGCTTCAAAAATTAATTGGGAGTTAAAAGTGGTCAATTTCTAAAGAACCCTAGAGGAACCCCTCTAGGCTATGCTTAAATTAATTTAATTAATGACGGAACCCCACACATTAACTAACTTAACCTAAGTTAATTAAACACTTGACCAAATTAAACCTACTAATTGCAAGGAACTCTTAATCCTACAACTGGAACCCCGAATTACAACAAGATTAATTTACTAATTCCAATTCCTTGATGGAACCCCAACCAATGAATTAAAACCAATAAATTGAAGCCCAATGTTTCTTAAGCAATCAATAGGCTTACTTTGTCAATTTCTAAATATAAACATTTAACACCATGATCCACTAACAAGAACCCTCACTTAGCACAAGAGTTTAATAAGAAAACATATATTAATTGATGATGTAACATTCTCTTTGTAAAAACCATTTTTATTAGCCATAAAACCAAATGTAATCAATTTTATTGACCATAAAACGACTGTAAACAAGATTTTATCAATACTAACTATGTTAGAAAAACTGGTTTACGAAATAAAATACTAACATAGATAGAAAAGAGTTCAAGGTACCAATTTTTTTTAAAAAATAAAGTTCAAATGTCTAACTATGATAGAGATGAATATTATTAAAAATACCAAAAAGGACTATCATAGTTAGATAAGAATTTATCTTATTTAATTAAGAAGAAATCTACTAAAGGGCAAGAGCAGAAAACAATTGTTTTTGCCAACACAACTAACATGGATATTTTAATATTCAACCGTTCCATATACCAATCCATGTTAGAAAGGGAACATTCCACCTTTCTAAATCAGTTTATCCATGTTAGAAAGAATTCACATAACATGGATATAAAATATATGAATCATGTATCTAAATATCTTTGTAAATCTTTCTTTAAAAATATAATTAATCACCCGAATAAATCATTAAATAAAACATTAAATTTTTTTTTCAATTATTTAACATACTCTTCCCTTGTTCAAGTATAATAAAATATCTGGTGAAATCCCAAACAACCATGACACGTAGGAAGAAGTTTTTGACCAACACTTCATAACCAAAACACAGATAGAAAAGCAATACCAATAGGGTCTCATGCCTATATGTTGGAAATGGACCGATCCCAACCAAAAGAATAGTGCATACAGTTATCCAAATGTAAGAACACGGAAGCGACATATGAAAGCCTAAAGAAGTATGGCAATATACAACACTTCTCGCATAAAACCCAAAATAAAAGCTCACTATGTTTTAGTGAGAAGATGAGGGCTCCTTTCCCCGAGTACCCATCTATTATGCTCCTAGGACCTGCAAAAAGTGAGATAAACGAGGGTAGCCCCAAAATGTAACCATTAACTACTTCTCTACGTGCGGTGTGTGCTACCAAGGTGTCAATATGGGAAACTAAATAATATATATTCAGTTTGAAATATGAGCACATACCAGATAGTCATGTAATCATCAATACCAGAAACAATTTTTGCAACATGTATATCATCATTTACAAAAATGGCTTCCAAATACATTTTTCACAATCATCCACAATATTCGCTCTACGAAATGTTAGCTTGTCCCCTACCTCTAGGTGGACCAGAGTGGAACTCGACGGGGATTTCAACCCATACCTAGAACTACAATGGGGGTAATGCTCGATGGGGGCTATCCATACCTAGTACACCGAACGGTAATACTTGATGGGGGCTACCCATACCAGTACATCGATAATGTAATTAGTCCCTATGGGCCAACATGGTAACTCATCACGTGATGACAAAAGTATCCGAGGCATCGATGCTAACTACCACAGTAATATATGCATCATAAGTCACAATTGCAATTTAATCAAAACTAGGCACTATGCCTTTCAAGTGGTTCAAAATCTCATGCAATACAATTTCCAAAAGAGTATATATTCATTTTTTTCCAAATCATGATGCAATACACAGATTTAAGCAAAGTTCACCATAAGAATCTATCCTACTTGACATTTTAATGCTAAAATAATTAGTAAAAATCCCGCTATACATATAACACGTCATCTAGGAATTTCACAGTTAGAAGAGAATTTGAAATCAATTACTAACAACACACGCACACGTAGACAAGTAGAAGTGGTTACCTGAAAGTTGGCACCAATCTCACAATAGTGCAGCTCCCCCGTGCTGACTCCAGACAAGAAACCGTCTACATAGCAGTCATATAAAATTAACACTTAATTCAAGTGCCAAAAGAAAAACATTCATCCTCAAGAAATTTATTCCAAATCCCTCCTTAATTCTCTCTCAACTAAACCATGAAAATCCTCCAACCATATCCATCCTAATATCCTAAATTCCAATCCTCACATACCCAAATAAATATTTGCAACTCCCATAACATCTCAATTCAATCCTATTTATCCCACCAACAGCCTTAGTTTAATATCCATAAATTTACTAAAATCACCAATCAACCTCAAATGTCCATCTTTTGAAAATTTCTCCTAAATCATTAGCTTACTTCAAACTTTATCAGTCTAAAAATTTCACCAAAACAGCCAGATTAATATCATAATATAATCTTAAATAACCTCCCAAAAATCATCAATATAATCTCAAACAAGTGAGACCTCAATATCCCCAAATTTTCCCTAATATTAGAAATTCCAAAAATTTCAAATAAATTGGAAAACCCCAAATAAATTATAAGCTCCTTAAGAAAAATCCTAACTCAAATATTAGACCTTAATATAATAGATATAGATATCCTAAAAACCCCAACTCAGATAAGGGGCCTATTTTTGAAATATTACATATCAGAAAACTAATGACATGGGTGCTTAGAGAATACTTACGGGAGTCCAATTATGGTCATAGGTGGCTGGAAAAACCACCGGTTCGGCGCCGACAAGCTTCGAAAGCTCTGGGAACAATTATTTTAATCTACCTTCTAAGCACAAATCAGATTGAAAATGAGTGGAGGAATGAAGTACAATGTTAGAGGAGGTTAATGGAGGTGAGAGGTGGCGGGAGGAGGGAGAGGAAATGAGAGGGAGAAGGAGAAGGATTAAGGAAAAATAAGAGGCTAGACAATGGTGGTGATTTGGTGAGGAAAGAAGAGAAGGAACAAAAGTGACGATGAGGAAGAGAGAAAGAAGAGAAAAGGAAAAGAAAGAGAGAAAGAGAAAAGGAAGAGGAAGTAAAGGGGGGTTGTGTGTTTGTCTGACGCATAGGAAGAAGGAAAAAAATAAAAAGAGAGTGGGAGGATAAATAATAATAAAATAAAGAGTGATAATAATGTTTGAGTGTGATAGAAGCATAGAAAGAGATTTGATAGTGATGGTTGAGTATGAGATGGGAAAAAGAAAGAAACAGCACGTGGGTAAATGATGAGGGAGAAAAAAAGAAAAAGGGGTTAGGAAAAATACACTAATATGCCCTAAAATCCTCAAATAAGATATTTCTTTTGAACAAAAATTTTTCTTTTCTCTCAAAATTTTCCTATAATATCCTTTACTTATTTTCTCCCATAATAACCTCTTTTGAGCCTAAAAATAACTTCTCCCAAATTTATTGCCCTTAATATAAGGGAGAACTAGGCCTTTAAATTTCTTAAAAATACGTGAGAATCCTTTAAATATTCTTATAATGCATTATTTCTCATTAATCAATTCCTAATTAACCCCACTAAACCTCAATTAATTTTTAGGATGTTACAACTCTCCCCACCTTTTAAGAATTTTGTCCCCAAAATTCAATCTACTGATATATCATGCGTTACTTTTCAAGACAATAATAGATCGGAACTTGCAATTCCCGATTCCCATCACAATGATAGACCAAGAGATATACTACACAGCACCAACAACAATTGATTTTACCAAGGGTAACACAATTTCTTCTCATCCACATTCAATCTTACCTCACACTTTATGAAAATTTTATTCTGCCAATGCCCTTTACCGAACAGCCACAATGTAATTTCACTTTCCATGCTTAAACTCAACAGCTAAAACAGCATTTATCATGCAACAATCCACTTGCCAAAAGGTAGCTAGTACACGATTTCACATATTCACTCCCTTAATCCAACTCACTTTAAAACTTTCATTCCATACCCCTAACTCAACAACGATCAAAATTCTACCCACAAATACATAATAACTTTATATAACTCTTCTTTATCTCGAACCTTCCTTTTAACTCAAATTTATCCCGCACATAAAATATCCATTATTTTAAAATTTAATCTTTACTCTAAATATGGCAATACTTTGGAAACAGAGGGAAGCAAACAGATAATCCCCACAATCTCTCATGAACTATAATATTCTCACTTTAAAGAATTATACCATCTAATTACCTCATCTATTTAATATTTCCAGAGCTCTACACCTTAAAACTTAATATTTCTCCTCATTTGCTTTACCTTATTGGAACCTTAAAATCAATAACTATAAATCAAGTGTCAACCTTACTAATAAAATTTATCTTCTTACTCCCTTATTCAAAAACCTCTATTAATAATCAGTTTTTACCATCATATTCCCTACAATCTTAGGTAACCTATCGATCAAGATCATAAATTTCCAAATATTTAAATGGTTATACCAATAGTATACATTTATCTCCTTCCCTAAGGCCCTATGCAAATATTTTAAACTGTATAAATACTTAGTTATAACTCAACATTCCTAAATCCTTGAAACCTTTATGAAATTCAAATAACATTAACTCTATTTTTCTTTTTCTTTCTTTTTTTTATATATTATTCATTCACTCCCAAGTAACCTCATGTTAGATTTTTTTAAAAAAAATTATCTTTATAATATTATTGACTTTAAAATTTAAAACAACAATTCTCTAAAACCTCCCACATAATACCAATTAAAAATATGTATCCTATTCTCGGTTTCAAAACTATCACATAAGACATTCAGTTTACTCTTCACATCCTTAAAACATGATCCCACCAATTTTAATGCCTAAACCAAAATTTAAAACCAGATTTCTAAGCTTCATAGATTAATTTATAAAATTGAAACCGCCTTTTAAACTACCAACTAAAATTCCAACTTATATCTTGAAGAAATGAACTTAGACTTTCCATTTTTAGATACTAATTTACACTTTTCATGCCAAGATCCTTTGCCTTCTTTATCACTTAATAATCAAACCATATAATTGACTAAAATCACCAATCTAAAAATTTATTAATCATTCCACTCTCCATAATTTTACTCAATATGTTCAAATTATTTCCCTACTTAAATTTAAATCTCAATGTTTACTTTTACGATGGGTCTAAAGTTGAAAGTCCTTAGAACCTAATTTTTATCACGAACTAATTCATGACAGATATAAAACAAGATAGAATAATACAACTTAATATCCAACAAAACTAAAACCATTAGAAGCTTATGCACCTTTATCGACCTTTTAACCTCAAACCCAATTTATATAAAGCATCCTCACTCTCACATAATCAAATATCCTTGAATGTAATACATCGTCCCCGACTCAATAAATTTGACATAACGTCAGCTTATACTCTTATTTCCCAAAAAATGTCAAGATTTCCATATTAACACAAGCTATCATTAACAGTATCATTTTAAGGTCCTTAACATAAAGCTTTAACTAAATCTTTATCATAAAAGCAATCATCCTTAGGCCTAAAGCTGACCTCGAACCATACATTCTAATTTATGTATACCATCCAATAGTTGATGCCTTCCCCTTCCAACACTAAGACTAAATTTCATATCCCATTAACAATTTCCTAATCTCTAAACAATGATATAAACCTATTACCATCTATTATATTTTAAGCATTTTACTTAATACTACTATCTATCCCTTTGTTTGGCCTTAGCAAAATCTTAAAATCAATAGCTACAACTCATATTTTGACCTTTTCATAACAATTTGTCTCCTTATCTAATAATCTAAAGCATCCCTTGATATCAAACCTAGATTAAAATCATATTCATAACAATCTTAATAACTTAACAATTACGTTCCTATTACATAATTACATCGTCCTTCTCACGATTCTAAGAGTCTTACACAAGAGAAAGCTCAACTTCCCTTCACAAGATCAAACATTATATTTCCATATTATCCCATACTTTCTAAACAAATCCATCTCATTTACTTCATAATTTGACATCTATTTTTCTATTATTTATTTATTTATTTTAATTAATTTTTTTTAATTTAATTTTTTTATTCACCTGGTGGCCATTTCTAGTTATTTAATAATCACCATCTCAAGATACTCTAAACTCAACCAACCTATCATAAATTATCTCATCCATTACCTATTCAATCTCATCTTTACACGTATAAAAATCCCAAAGTCTTCAACAACCACATGGATTTCACCGCTCCAATCTCAGCATAATGATCATCAAACTATTCCATTGTACCTTCTTGACTTCAATTCAAATGCTAGCAACTCCTGATGGTATCATATCTTAACCTTAGAAGATAATATCCTCAAAGAAACCAAGTACCCGATTAAAAAGATCTCTCAAAATCCCTATCTCAACAATGTACATATATACTTATATCTATACCTATTTATTGGTTTCAACCATTCTCTTTACTTTCAAATTATTAAATCGAAGTATTGGTGTTAATTATAGAACCTCTTACACCTAAGTAACAGTTCTCATGACTAATTGTCCTTGATTCGTAACCAATCTAACATCTCCTAATTCACTAAATCATCAATCTAATTGCGATCAATGACCCTCAACAAGTCTTATCCTAGAAACATTAATTTCCTGATCTCACACCTTAAGTAATATTCTTAATTCATAACCATTACAAGATATTCTAATCCTCAAGATCACCACTCAATCTCAATTCACTTAACTTAGTCAAATTAGTCCTAATTATTATATATCAATTCCAAAATTTTCTCACCTTAATTCCCAAGGTGCCGGCATCAACTTCTCATTAGAATCAATATGACTGAAGAAAAAAGGCTTTATAATTTCCTTTAAATTCCAAATCCCTACTAAATATCAACATTCACAACTTTGAATTTATCAAGATTTTTTTTATTCTACATCTACAAATCAATCTGAATAAAATCCTCAACTAGCACTATTAAATTGTAAAATATTAATCATAGAAATCCATTAATGACTCTAAAATCCTCAACAAGTTTCATCTTACACTACTCTTGATCATAATAATTATCATTTTAAGCTAAAACTACCAAACTAAACCAACAGAAATCCAGATCAGGTCCTAGAATGATTTGGAACGAAAGGAATCAAAACTTACACAGGATCTTACTTCTCAGCTCTATTAGCATATACATATATCCAAAACTACTAACAACAATACATCCTATAATGTTTCAATTGATATAACAACTTAAGCATAAAGTATGCACTGATTCAAAGTTTTACACTTAAGCTCCTATTCTTTAATAGGATTAGCCTGACAATGCCAAGGCCCAATAAACTTGCAATACCAAACACCGTCCATTCAAATATTAATCAATGTCCAAATCCACCCATTTGAAATTCTATACTTAATAACAATCATCCACAAACTTGAGCAATCCAAAAAGAAAATATGATCAATATAGATTTCATTTGACCTTAACTTCCAAAGTGTATAAGTTATATTCAAGGGATGATGATCCCAAACTTCAGCCCTTTCAAAACACACACCTCAACAAGCATAAACCAAATCAAACCTAAAGTGTTCTTAATTTTCTTCCACTGTCACATAGACTTACTATTCATCAATTTATACAATATCATCCACCAAGTAGGTCCTTATTGATCCTACTACACTATGCTCTCGACCCACCTAGAGATTGATGATATATCACCATAACAATAATCACACAATTAGAAACACAAAACCTATAAAGGGGAAAGGATGATAAAGCGAGTATATTGCCATGAGAACATCTAATGTTATGCAATGTATGAACCCAAAAATACCAAATAAATCATACAGTGCATCATCCAGGTCTTGAGACCATGAAACTGATACCAACTTGTAACATTCGCTTTGTAAAAACCATTTTTATTAGCCATAAAACCGAATGTAATCAATTTTATTGACCATAAAATGACTGTAAACAAGATTTTATCAATACTAACTATGTTAGGAAAAAGGGTTTACGAAATAAAATACTAACATAGTTAGAAAAGAGTTCAAGGTACCAATTTTTTTTAAAATAAAGTTTAAATTTCTAACTATGATAGAAACAAATATTACAAAAAATACCAAAAAGGACTATCATAGTTAGATAAGAATTTATCTTACTTAATTAAGAAGAAATCTACGATAGGGCAAGAGCAAAAAACAATTTTTTTTTGCCAACATAACTAACATGGATATTTTAATATTCAACCGTTCCATATACCAATCCATATTAGAAAAGGAACATTCCACCTTTCTAAATCAGTTTATCCATGTTAGAAAGAATTCATCTAACATGGATATAAAATATATGAATCATGTATATAAATATCTTTGTAAATCTTTCTTTAAAAATATAATTAATCACCCAAGTAATTCATTAAATAAAACATCATTTTTTTCAATTACGTAACATACTCTTGCCTTGTTCAAGTATAATAAAATATCCGATGAAATCCCAAACAACCATGACAGGTAGGAAGAAGTTTCCGACCAACACTTCATAACCAAAACACAGATAGAAAAGCAATACCATTAGGTCTCATACCTATATGCCGGAAATGGACCAATCCCAACCAAAAGGATAATGAATACAGTTATCCAAATGTAAGAACGCGGAAGCGAAATATGAATGCCTAAAGAAGTATGGCAATATACAATACTTCTCGCATAAAACCCAAAATAAAAGCTCACTATGTTTTAGTGAGAAGATGAGGGCTCCTTTCCCCGAGTACCCATCTATTATGCTCCTAGGACCTGCAAAAAGTGAGATAAACGGGGGTAGCCCCAAAACGTAACCATTAACTACTTCTCTATGTGCGGTGTGTGCTAGTAAGGTGTCAATGTGGGAAACTAAATAATATCTATTCAGTTTGAAATATGAGCACATACCAGATAGTCATGTAATAATCAATACCAGAAAAAATTTTCGTAACATGTATACCGTCATTTACAAAAATGGTTTCCAAATACATTTTTCACAATCATCGATAACGTTTGCCCTGCGAAATGTTAGGTTGTCCCCTACCACTAGGTGGACCAGAGTGGAACTCGAAGGGGATCTCAACCCGTACCCAGAACCAGTGAGAAGTGAAACTAGATGGGGATTTCAACCCATACCCAGAACCACGACGGGGTAATGCTCGATGGGGGCTACCCATACCCAATACACTGAACAGTAATACTCGATGGGGGCTACCCTACCCAGTACACCGATAATGTAATTAGTCCCTGTGGGCCAACAGGGTACCTCATCACATGATGGCAAAAGTATCCGAGGCATCGATGCTAACTGCCACAGCAATATATGCATCATAAGTCACATTTTCAATTTAATCAAAACTAGGCGCTAGGCCTTTCAAGTGGTTTAAAATCTCATGCAATACAATTTCCAAAACAGTATATATTCATTTTTTCCAAATCATGATGCAATACACAGATTTATGCAAAGTTCACCATAAGAATCCCACTTGACATTTTAATGCTAAAATAATTAGTAAAAATCCCGCTATACATATAACACGTCATCCAGGAATTTCACAGTTAGAAGAGAATTTGAAATCCCTTACTAACAACACACACACACACCTAGAAAAGTAGAAGCGGTTACCTAATAGCTGGCACTAATCTCACATAGTGCAGCTCCCCCATGCTGCCTCCAGACAAGAAACCGTATACATAGCAGTCATATAAAATTAACACTTAATTTAAGTGTTCAAATGCAAAGTTAGGGAATTTAATTCCCTAACCAAAAGAAAAACATTCATCCTCAAGAAATTTTTTCCAAATCCCTCCTTAATTCTCTGTCAACTAAACCATGAAAATCCTCCATCCATATCCATCCTAATATCCTAAATTCCAATCCTCACATACCCAAGTAAATATTTTCAACTCCCATAACATCTCAATTCAATCATATTTATCCCACCAACATCGTTAGTTTAATATCCATAAATTTACTAAAATCATCAATCAACCTCAAATGTCCATCTTTCGAAAATTCCTCCTTAATCATTAGCCTACTTCAAACTTTATCAGTCTAAAAATTTCACCAAAACAGCCAGATTAATATCATAATATAATCTTAAATAAACTCCAAAAAATTATCAATATAATCTCAAACAAGTCAGACCTCAATATCCCCAAACTTTCCCTAATATTAGAAGTTCCAAAAATTCCAAATAAATTGGAAAACCCCAAATAAATTATAAGCTCCTTAAGAAAAATCCAAACTCAAATATTAGACCTTAATATAATAGATTTAGATATCCTAACAGCCCCAACTCAGATAAGGTCTATTTTTGAAATATTACAGATTAGAAAATTAATGACATGGGTGCGTAAAGAATACTTACGGGAGTCCGAATATGGTCTTAGGTGGCCGGAAAATCACCAGTCCGGAGCCGGCGAGCTTCGAAAGCTCCGAGAACAATTATTTTAATATACCTTCAAAGCACAAATCAGACCAAAAATGAGTGAAGGAACGAAGTACAATGTTAGAGGAGGTGAATGGAGGTGAGAGGTGGCGGTTTTCTGGCGAAGCTCACAGGAAAACTCTCACCCCAAAAAAAGTCCCATCTACGGCGAGATAAGAGGGAGGAGGGAGAGAAAAAGAGAGGAAATGAGAGGGAGAAGGAGAAGGAGGAAGGAAAAATAAGAGGATGGACAATGGTGGTGATTTGGTGAGGAAGAGGAGAGGAGGAACAAAAGTGACGGTGAGGAAGAGAGAAAGAAGAGAAAAGGAAAAGAAAGAGACAAAGAGAGAAGGAAGAGGAAGTAAAGGGGGGCGGTGTGTGTGTGTGTGTGTGTGACGCACAGGAAGAAGAAAAAAATGAAAAGAGAGCGAGAGGATAAATAATAATAAATTAAATAGTGATAATAACGTTTGAGTGTGATAGAAGGAAAGAAAGAGATTTGATAGTGATGGTTGAGTGTGAGATGGGAAAAAGAAAGAGAGAGCACGTGGGTAAATGGGGAGGGATAAAAAAAAGAAAAAGGGGTAGGAAAAATACACTACTAGGCCCTAAAATCCTCAAATAAGATATTTCTTTTGAACCAAAAATTTTCTTTTCACTCTCAAAATTTTCCTATAATATGTAATTATTTTCTCCCATAATAACCTATTTTGAACCTAAAAATAAGTTCCCCCAAAATTATTGTCCTTAATATAAAGGAGAATTAGGCCTTTAAATTCCTCAAAAATACCTCAGAATCCTTCAAATATTCTTATAATGCATTATTTCTCATTAATCAATTCCAAATTACCCCCACTAAACCTTAATTAATTTTTAGGATGTTATAGATGAATCCTTAAAAATAACATATGCTTCAAGTTAATAGGTGCAATGTCAAGCATCCATACAAAGAAAATCAACAAGATAAATTGTTTCTACCACTCTCATACAAAGATATAAATGAGAATCACATACAAATACATATAACAATCCTTAGAACCCTAGATAAATTGAAATACACATAAGGAAGAGAGAATGGAGAACAAAACTCCCCTTTGAAGCTTCAAGCTCATCCCTAGAGCTCCATCACCAAGAATGCAAGAGCTTAGTTGCTTCTCTTCATAGGTGAAACAACAACCAAGAGGGAGAGGATGAAAGCCATGGGTGATTTGGAGTGGGAAATGGAAGAGATGGTGGTAGGGTTGAGAGAAAATGGAGTAGGAGATGAAATTGGGGTGGTTAGAATGAGGAGATTGAGGTATTAGGTTGAAATATATGTGAGGAAGTCAGGTCTAGGTCATTTTGGGTCGAGTTGTATCATTGGGTACCCTAAACACCTGAAAAAACCAGTAAAATTGTGCATCTGTCAGCGCGTTCTTGCTACAATGAGAACTTTTGTTCATTGCAGCCAGGAGCACAGAGGCTCGGCCCCTTACTCTCTGTTTGTCTTACTGCAGCCAGAGGTTTTGCTCGCTGCAGCTAAGAGCACAAAGGCTTAGCCCTTTACTCTCTGTCTGTCTCGCTGCATCCAGAAGTTTTGCTTGCCACTGCCATCTAGATAGAATTTTGGGGCTAAATTTTGTGCTTTCACTAGCTTCCTTCTCCATAACTCACTCATCGATTCAGCCAATTTCTTCATGCAAACTTCTTCCTCTTTTGGTCCTTGGGCAACTCTACAAATAAAATTTCAATATACAAGAATAAAAAAGCCCTAGAAATATACTAATACAAACTAATCTTCAATTATGGCTAATTAACCTCATTTTCATGCTAATTCCACTTAAAGAGTCTAAGATATACATTGAGCACTATTGGACCAATATTGCATGTTAATCATGTTAATTGCCTCAATTGAAGTACATTAAAACCATACAAATTAGGGATTTGTCAATAATGTAGTAGTCCGTACTAGAAAAACATTTAATAACTTTATGTATATCAATATTTTATAAAATAGTTTAAAATGCATTTTCACAATCATCCATAATGTTTGCCCTGAGAAACGTTAGGTTGTCCCTTACCACTAGGTAGACCAGAGTGGAACTCGACAGGGATCTCAACTTGTACTCAAAACCACGGAGAAGTGGAACTTGATGGGGATTTGAACCCATACCCAGTACCACAATGAGGGTAATGCTCGATGGGGGCTATCCATACCCATCACACCAAAAGGTAGTACTCGATGGGGGCTACCCATACCCAGTACACCGTTAAAATAATTAGTCCTTGTGGACTAATAGGGTACCTCATCATGTGATGGCAAGAGCATCCAAGGCATCGATGCTAACTACCACAAAATATGCATCACAAGCAGTAATGGTAATATAACCACAAATCAGGCACTTGGCCTTACTAGTGTTCCAAAAAATCATGTGATAATATTTCAAAACCATATATATATTCCTTAAAAATTTATGATGCAATACACAAATATATATGCCAAGTTTAACATAAAAATCCAACATGAGATTTTCATACAAAAATAAACAATATAAATCATACTGTATGTATACCACCAGAAACCAGAATTTAATAATAATAAAAATATAATTTCAAATCTCTTATTTGTACACACACACACACACACAGACTGAGTAGCAGTGGTTACCTTCAAGTAGAATATCAAGGTACCGCAATAAAACCACGCTTTCTTTTGTTCGACTCAAGACAAGTCACCATCCACATAATAGTAATATAAAATTAACACTTAAATTAAGTATTCAAATAAAAAGTAAGGCAATTTAATTCCCTAACCAAAAGTAAAACATTCATCCTCAAAAAATTTATTCCAACCAAACCCTTCCTTAATTCTCTCTCAACTAAACCATGAAAATCCTCCATCCATATCCATCCAAATATCCCAAAATCCAATCCTCACATACCCAAGTAATTTTTTTCAACTCTCATAACATCTCAATTCAATCATATTTATCCCAACCAACATCCTTAATTTAATATCCATAAATTTACTGAAATTACCAATTAATCTAAAGGGTCCATCTTTCAAAAATTCCTCCTTAATCATTAGCCTACTTCAAACTTTATCAATCTAAAAATTTCACCAAAACAGCCAAATTAATATCATAATATAAATCTTAAATAAACTCCCAAAAAAATCATCAATATAACCTCAAACAAGTCAGACCACAATATCCCCAAATTTTTCCCCAATCTCATAAATTCCAAAAATTCCAAATAAATTGGAAAACCTCAAATAAATTGCAAATTCCATAAGAAAAATTCTAACTCAAATATTAGACATCAATATAATAGATTTAGATATCCCAAAAACCCTAACTCAGATAAGGCCTATATTTGAAATATTACATGTCAAAAAACTAATGACATAGGTACGTAGAGAATACTTACGGGAGTCCGAATATGGTATTAGATGGCCAGAAAAACCGCTAGTCCAGCGCTGGCGAGCTCTAAAAGCCCCGGAGAACAATTATTTTAATCTACTTTCTAAGCACAAATCAGTTTAAAAATGAGTGGAGGAAGCTAATACAATATTGGACGAGGTGAGAGGAGGAGGTAGGAGGAGGAATGAAGAAGAAGAAGCTGGTCAGTGGTGGTGGTGGTGGTCGACGTTGAAGAAGAAAGAACAAGAATGGTGAGGGAGTATGAGAGGAAGAGAGAAAGAAGAGAAAAAGAAAAGAAAGACAGAAAAAGAGAAGGGAAGTCATGAAGGGTGTGGAGCTATTGCAGAAAGAAAAATAAAGGGAAGGAAAGAAATATTAAAATAAAGGAAGAGAGAGAAATTGATAGTGATGGTTGAGTGTGATTGGAGAGAAAAGATATGACGTGAGGGGGAGGGATTTTGTGTGTGCAGGAGGGAAATGATATAGGGAGAGAGGAAAGAAAAGAAAAAGGTTAGGGAAAAATGCACTACAAGGCCCTAAAATCCTCAAATAAGATATTTCTTTTGAACAAAAAATTTCCTTTTTCACTCTCAAAAATTTCCTATAATATCCTTTACTTATTTTCTCCCATAACAACCTCTTTTGAGCCTAAAATAATTTCCCCCAAAATTATGTTCCTTAAAATAAGGGAGAAACTAGGCCTTTAAAATCCTCAAAAATACCTAAAATATTCTTCAAATATTCTCATAATCCATCATTTCTCATTAATTAGTTCCTAATTACCCCAACTAAACCTCAATTATTTTCTAGGATGTTACAATGATAACCAAACATGACTTAGGCTATGAAGTTTATGGATATCTTAACTTAGAAAATATTTTGAAAACAAGTTTTTGAAAACTAAGTTAAGAAGCCATCGATAGCCTCAAAGACCAATCGATTGAATTCCTTACTTAGCAATCAATGGCATATTGATTGCCTATCGATTGTCCAGTATTAATCGATTGTCATATGGCAAAATCAACTGTTTATTACACAATTGATTGATTATCCTTATTTTTTCAAAGTGAACAAATAGAAGACCAATCAATTGACAGTAAGGCAATCGATTGCTCACAAACAATCTATAAGCAATCGATTGTTGCTTGATTTTAAAGAGAAATGGAATATATCGATAGGATGACAAGCAATCAGTTGGTAGCCAGCAATCGATTGTGAGACTTAGTCTATCGATTGACATACTCTGAAATTATTTGATAACTAACATTTCCATCGAGTGTTGCAAGACCAATTTGAAGACAATTGATTGACAAGCAGAGCCAGTAATTGATTGGCCATAATAGCCATCGATTGACATGTAAAAGTTTCAAAATTAATTACTTTTCTCATGTCTAACTAACTTTACATTTGGAAGATTTTACATGTCCTATTTCAGGAAGTTTACGTTGGACACATAAACCAACCTCAACATAGAAACAGAGCCGTTATGTGTACTTCACTGGACAATAGCTTAATCCAACAAGAAAGAAGGAGTAACTCAACACTAAATCTACTCTAATACTACTCTGGAGCATTAATTGCATCTACAGAAACAACATCAGCTCTTTTAAGATCATTATCTCTCTCAACAGATAACAACGGCTATAACAAGACTCAGCAACGGGAAAATTTCTGAAAGGGACTATAAAAGCATTTGAAGGCCAAACTTGATTGGTAGAGAATTAAGTGCTATCCAATTACCAATTTATAATGCATTCAATCCAAGTATTCTGAGTTTTCTCATATGTTCTTCAAACTGCAATTTTTATCAGCTCAAGTGAGTGAGCAAGCTTGTCAATATGTAATCCTTTTTCATTGTGTGCTTTCCTTGGGATAGTGGGATCCTAGAGGAAAGGGTTGTAAACTTACAAAGTGTAAGAGGGAGAGAATTTAGTGAGACTGAGAGGTTTTACTGAGAAAATTCTCTAAAGTGTAAAGGTCTTCAGGAACCTGTTTTAACCCTGACTCACTAGTGGAACCCAACTTGGTTGGAGAACTGGATGTAGGTTAAGAGTTGAACCGAACCAATATAAATTATGTGTTCTTGATTCTTATCTCAATCTCAAAATTTTAAGATACACAATTCACCCCCTCTTGTGATTTTCCTGCCATTTTCAAATACATATGCAAATGAAAGGGGGATGTTCTAAGGCGGTATAACCATTTCAAATAAATTCAAAAATAAAATCAGAATTTTCGAACTCTAAGTCGGATTTGCTAAAAGGAGTTGATCAAAAAAATAAGCCAACTACAATCTGTAGTTATCTTAGAAACCCCTAAAGCTTCTTCAACATCAAATAAACTCATGAATATTGAAAAAGATTCACAAGTTTCTGAAAATGGATGTTCTAAGGCGGTATAACCATTTCAAATAAATTCAAAAATAAAATCAGAATTTTCGAACTCTAAGTCAGATTTGCTAAAAGGAGTTGATCAAAAAAATAAGCCAACTACAATCTGTAGTTATCTTAGAAACCCCTAAAGCTTCTTCAACATCAAATAAACTCATGAATATTGAAAAAGATTCACAAGTTTCTGAAAATGGATGTTCTAAGGCGGTATAACCATTTCAAATAAATTCAAAAATAAAATCAGAATTTTCGAACTCTAAGTCAGATTTGCTAAAAGGAGTTGATCAAAAAAATAAGCCAACTACAATCTGTAGTTATCTTAGAAACCCCTAAAGCTTCTTCAACATCAAATAAACTCATGAATATTGAAAAAGATTCACAAGTTTCTGAAAATGAGTCTAAACATTCTGACTTAAGTGATTTTCAGATACATAACCAAAATTGGAAAAAGCCCTCTAAACTGTATTATTCAAGGGCTTCCCCTCCAGATATTTTAATTGAAGAAAGATTAAACCAGAACTTTAAATCATTTAGTGCTGATCATTTATGAATGGAATATAGATGGTCAGAGTGAAACTAATGTTTTACAGATTCTTTAACAAATGGCAATGGTAAGATGGCTTACCAAACTGAAAACAACTTTTCAAGTGAAACCATCACCAGTCTTTTAGTTGCTAGATTTTCTAAACAATTAAAAGGATGGTGAGATATTTATCTTTCTTCTTATGACAAGCTTGCCATATTTACCCCTGTAAAAACTGAAGCAAATGGAACATTGTACCTATCACCACTGATGGCCAACCCATTCCTGATTTTGTAAATACTCTTATTTTCACCATTATTAAACATTTTATTGGAGATCCATCTATTTGGAAAGATCGTTCAACATAACTCCTTTCAAATCTTAAATGCAGAACTCTATCCAATTTCAGACGGTATAGAGATAACGTTTTGTAAAGAGTACTCATAAGAGATGATGGTCATCAACCATTTTGAAAAAAAAATTCCTAGCTGGATTATCTAAATCTTTGGGTGATAAAGTTGAAAGTGGTAAGAATGCACAATAGGGGGTGAATTGTGCTTTAAAAAATTTAATCACTGAAACACAAAACTTATACTTGTTCAGCCCAACTCTTGGCCTATGTCTAGTTCTCCAATCTCAGTTGGGTTCCACTAAACTTCAAGATCAAATTAGGCTCTTGATTGCCTTTACAAGTGATCTCTCATTAAGACATCTCTCTTACAGATCATTTCCCCTTATAACTTGTAAGATTACAACCTACTCTTAAGATCCCACTATCTTAAGAGTAAACCTCACTTGAAATGTGTTTATTACAAGACTTGTTCACTCAAATTAATTGATTTTGATACACACTGAAGTACAATGACAATGAATGATTATATCTGAGAGTAAGCAAGTATTGAATGCAGTAAGTATAACTCAAAGGAGTCTTCAATGTAAGCAATCAATATGTTCACCAACTTCTTCACCAATGGCTTTTATACTTGTCCTTGGTGACCATTTATAGCTGTTGATTGATCTTTAATGAGAGATAATTTATCTGATGGAGTGTTGAAGGTGTTCTTGTGTTGCATTAACTCATGTGTACTTGTTTTGATTCATTTCTTCTCTCTCTTCATTAATTGTAGAAGGTAAATCTCATTCCAAATGGCTAATTCTGTGAAACTGTGTGTGTAACGATAACTTCCCAAAATAGTTCTGACACACTCTGTGTTAAAAATGCTTAAATATTCAAATCCATCGCCAGATCGATCATCAAGCTTCATTCGATCAGAACTTCTGTTATCTGATCGATCACACATAGATTAGACTCAGATCAGGACCTGCATCACTTGACAGAAGAGATTAGAATTCAGCACGCCTGATTAATCACAGAACATCTTGATCGATCATGCTTCCTTAATCGATCACACTTTAGTTGATTCCTTATTTCCATAATCGATGACAAAACATCATTCACATATTCCTAATCGATTAGGCAACTATGATCGAATAGGTTCAGATTAGTCTTGGATTACAATTGAGGGTTCCTAATTGATCACAAGGTGACTTGATCGATCATACCCTTTCATTCGATCACACTTAGATCACTAAGTTTGTTCTCCAATTTTCTCTAATCGATTACAGGGGTCTCCTGATTGATTAGGCGGCCAAAACCTATGACTTATACACTATCTAACCTTACCCTGATAGATTAGGCACCTAGTTACTTAACTTATTTTCTTTCCAACCTTACTCTGATCGATCATGTCTTTAGCTTGTATCTTCCTGATCGATTGTGCAATAACTTAGAGTTTCTTATTAGTGCATGCTAGGTTCATTCCAGTTCTAAGTCCTGACTTTCTTTATGCCTAAGTTATGTTTAGTTATCATTAGAATCCATTATTCTAACAAAAGTTAGAGAAAAATTTAGAAACCAAAACGATGCAACATCTTTATGAATATTTAACTTATGGACAACTGATTTCTTATGTCCAAAAAACTACTCTTAAGATTTGTCAGGATGACAAAATTCAGAAACAACTTGGCAAAGAAAAGGCAACAAGTAGTAAAGAGCTGGGCACTTTTTGTGAATAGTTCAGCTTTCCTGCTTGTAAGAAATCTAAACCATCTAAAACCAAACATTTTAGAAAACATAAAACAGCTTAGCAAAACTATAAACAAAATACACCCCTTAGATTGTTAATAGGTACTATTCACGTACCATGACATATATACAATACATTTGAGCAAGTTCATATAACAACACCCACGTGCAATACTATCTTGAACATTTCTAGAAAAATTAGTGCATATCCAATGACTGACTATCCCAACATCAACCATTTTCTGAACCAATTCATATCAAATTATACACAACAGTTCTTTCAAAATTCAATCGTAAAAAAGGACAGCTATGAACAATTAAAAAGAAACTTGTATCATCAATCTGTAAGCAAATAACCTACTGTGCCTGCAATATCCTTCATTAAATAATTATAATTCATATTAACAGCTAAATTTAATATACATCATAGATTGTGTGTGAAAAAGACAGTGATCAAGGAACCTTCGATGGAGAAGCATAAGTTTACCAAATTAAAAAAGATGGGTACCTTATCATGTTCCATTGGCCAACTTGAAATATACAATCTTTTTCTCTACCAATATCATGGTATTTAAGTTGCAGCAAATGTTTAATTTCATTACAAAAATGAAAGAACAGGCAAACTGATATTAAGAAGTACAAAGTGAATAAAAGTTTGTAATAATATGATATTAAGAAGGCAATACCCAGGATGCAGGAAGTATGTGAACTTCAACTTGAGCTAGCTTTTAACTATTTTTAATCCCAAACTCTTTAGCACAAGGGTCATCATGGTAAGCATTGTGATGAACTGTCTGAACATGGATAACATAATGTATTTCAGGAAAGGCGCAGATAATATCCAATCAGTGCTCGTTAGCAAAGAGTATTTGGCATACACATCATTATAATGCTAGAAAAGTACTTGACATGTAATCAAATTTAAAAAGGACGCTAAGTATTGCTTTGTGAAGGAAACAACCAAATGAAACCACACAATTTTAAATTCCTTGCATAATGCGAATGCAGTTAAGACAATGAAGCACATAAAAACAAAAGCTGAATCAACAACAACCTCAAAGTCTTTAGAGCAGAAATTACAGAGATTATATCCAATTGAAAAAAAAATGTGAATAACCTACATAAATTCATATACAACAAGCAGTAGCATCTTTTAAATGAAATACAAAATGGCACTAGTTTATTCAGGCATCTAAAATTATGATTCTATGATCCAGAATGAGGAAATCATCTGCTGACCTGCATAATGTCACTCTCCCTTTCAACAAGACGATGGCATGTGACTTTGAGTAAAGCAGTAATATGCTTTTCATTCAGCCTCTTTGAGTGCCTTTGACCTTCTACTATCTTACTAACCTACATTCAGAATAATATATTATCATGCACTTCCATTAAAAAAAAAAAGAAACAGCTCAGGATTTGTAGGGATGGGGTTCTGATTTTACTTGATTATAACATGTTATTATCTACTAATTATGGGAAATTAGTATTTGTTCTAGGCAAATATGGTAATTAGGCAATTTTATACTTAAGGTCCTAGATTAGATAGTTAATTGTTTTTTCATCATAAATTGAGTATTATAGGGCATTAACTCATGCATTTGATATTTATAGACTTGAAATATTTCACATGTACTTAAAATTTCCATTGTATGTGCAAAGAATGAGGGTCAAAGCAAGAACAAAGCAAAATAAGAAACTTCTACAAAAAAGGAAATTACTTATTAGGAAACTGGATTAATTGATTGAGCCTAATGGATTGACCTATTTTGATCAGATTGATTGATTGGATCTACCTAAAATATTTCCTATTTGTATCTTTGACTAGAATAGGCATCCCTAGGATTAATTGAGGTTAAAAAGTTTCCTAATTGATTATTCTAATCACCATATTTTTGGCTAGATTTCTTGACATTGAGTTATTAGATCATCCCCAAATCTTTTGTATTTATTAATCTTAGTTAGAATAAGACACCCTAGGCCAATTTGGAAGGTTCTAAGTTGTCTCTTGTTCTATATAATGAAGACCAACGAATTTCACACCTACCATCTCTCAATTTCATTCCCTCCTCCTCTTCTGTCCTCCTTGGCCAAAATCCTACCCTACCACTACACTCTGATGGACCTATCAATTCAATATGCGGGTTGTTCCTATGAGAGCATGAGTGGCTAGGCTTCTATGTGGGGATCTTAATGGAGGAAGGCAACCGGAGCTTCAATATCTTTAATGGGGAGTTATTTAGTTTCTTTTTCTTGTCCAATCCCATCTACATATTCTAATTCCTTGTGTTTTGGTATATGTATGTGTTATTGGAACAAGCTTTCTTGAATTTCTATTAGTCATGTGTGTAATCAAGTGACTGCTTCTATATGTATGAACCTAGTGTTTGTTTTTTAGCATTAATATGATTGATGTGGTAGAATTGCTTATTTAATTTGAATCCTATGCTGTGTTGGATGCATGTATGTTTGCATTCGTGTTTAGCCACTATATTCATAATTGGAAGGGCAAAATTAACTTTCAATAAGAGACGTATCATGTATTTGTTAAGAACTCTCACTACCAAGTTGGAATTTCGCAATTGCCTTCTTAATTAATTGTGCAAGTGATGTACTAAATCAACTAGTAATAAGGTTAATTGGACTTAAGAGATTGTTTTTGGTTTTAATATTAGAAATTGGATAAAAAGAACTCCCATATCATTTTAGAAGTTAGGAAGGTTGCCGAATTCTGTCAAGAGACCCATATTCATCATATAATTTTCACAAATTCAATTTAATTGCTTTCTTCATATAATGAAAAATCCCAAAAAAATGTAGTTTAGTTTCTTTAATTAAAATCATAAAACCCTGAACTTGATAGCTTTTCATGCATTTAGTTAGCTTAGGTAGTTAGTTAATCGACTCCACATGAGATGATCGGGAGAGCACCACTTGTACACTTGGTTAATTTAAATTTTGCATTTGCAGCCTAAGATGTATTAGGAAAGGAGTAAATTAATGGCGCCATTTCCGGGGAGTCATTTTTTATACCCTAGGTTAACTAATTGTGAATTGTTTATTGACAAGGGCTTAGTAGCATTTTAGCTTAGATTAAGTTCATTTAGCTGCATTTAGGTTTTAGATTAGTTATAGTTGCATTTTCATTGAATAAATTGAAAAAAAACCCAAAAATATTGTTCTTGCTGTGTGTTGTGTTATTTTGAATTATATTTGAATTGAACTTGTTGGGATTAAATGCTACCTTACTTGAAAATTTATTGGAAATTGTTCAAAACAAATCAACACCCACACTAAAACTTGCTGCCAATTTTCAAAAAATTTCGCCCAAAAAATTTATGAGCTTTATTTTCCTGAAGGTTTGGGACATTCTAAGCAAATTTAATAGCTATGCTATTGGGTGTGGTATATTTTGGCCAAATTCAATCGTTTTAGGCTATTTTTCAATTTTTCGTTATTTGTTTTGGTATTTTTCCAGATTTTGGGATAATTGTGTTTTTGAGTATTTTTTCCTTTGATTTTCTTCCATTCTTAGTTTGTTTGAGTTGATTTCACCCATTATTCATCCCTCCATTGTCCATTTGATCTTGTGGTGCATTTTGGTTTCCTACTTTGATTCTTGGGGACTTGATCATTGATATCTCATGTCTAAGAATTACAATAATTTCAAGGGTTAAGGGTAAAAAATACACATGTAATTTTTTCAAAAAGTTCATCCAACACCAAATGTTTTTGTTTTTTGGACCAAAAATACACCTGAAGTTTCAAATTAGATCAAAAATACACATTTACAGTTAAATCAGGGTCAAATATACACATGTGATTTTGTAAAATTCTTCGTCTAGCACCAAGCGCTTCATTTTGGAATATAACTGTAAATATGACTTTTGATCCAATTAATTTGAAAGTTCATATCTATTTTTAGACAAAATCATATGTGTATTTTTGACCCTTAACCCTAATTTCAATTAGGGTTAAAGAGCAATTTTACCACCAGACTATTATCCAAGTTGCAGATGGCACAATTGACAATTGAAAGAGTCAGAAATACCAATAGACCTTTTAACTGGGGGCAGATTAGCCAACACCGTTAAAAATACCAAACAGCCGTTACGTTTAATATAAAAAATTGTGGCCCACAATTTTTTATGGGGTTAAAGAGCAATTTTACCAATAGGCTATTTGTCCAGGTTGCAATGACACAATTGACAATAAAAAGGGTCGTTATCACCAATGGACCTTTTAACCAAGGGCAGATTGGCCAATACAATTTTACTTATAGATGTTGACTATTAATTTTAATTTAGAGATGTGACGGACAACGAGTTGCCATGTGGAACATTTTAGACTATGACATGGATTAATAATAGAAAAAACCAAAATATCCCCAAGTAATTAAAAAATCCCTCCCGCTGTGACAAGTTGCCATGTGGCACATTTTAGACTGTTGAGGGTGGGTGAGAATGAGGGTGTCCGCAGTCCATTGCTATCCCCCATCCTTGAGTGTTCTTTCGTTCATGGTTATGGTGAGGGCTCCGTCGTCGAGGGTGAAGGTATGTGAGGGCAGGTGAGGGTGAGGGTGGGTGAATTGAAATCAGGTTTGCCATGTGGAATTCACCAAGCTTCCAGGTGGACATCATTGGGCCAATTGTCCCACAACTAATGGCGGGTTGCATAAATAAAATAATATTGGCCTATCTGCCCTTGGTTAAAAGGTCCATTGGTGATATCGACCCTTTTTATTGTTAATTGTGTCATTTGCAACCTGGGCAATAGTCTGTTGGTAAAATTTCTCTTTATCCCCACAAAAAATTGTGGGCCACACTCCCCACTAAAGTTTGTAACGGATGTTTGGTATTTTTAACAGCGTTGGCCAATCTGCCCCCGGTTAAAAGGTCCATTAAATATTTCCGATCCTTTCAATTATCAATTGTGCCATCTGCAACTTAGACAATAGTCTGTTGGTAAAATTGATCTTTAACCCTTTCAATTATGATCATTTTACACATGAGGATTCTCATTCTTTTACATGAAACACTACTTGGAATCGATAAGACACCTTTTTCATCATGGATGGGATCTCTAAACAAATTGACAAAATAGTGGCCGATTTCAATTCTTTCCGCAAATCCTTTGAATCATCATGTCGAGACCAACTTCCACCTCCATCAAACCATCACCCTTTTCGAACAAATTCTCCTTACCCCTTACTATCCACATTGCATTTCATCATATCAAGCCTTACCACGTGAACATTCACCTCCACTATATAGGTTATATCATGAACCATCTTCAGAATTCCAATGGCCTCCACCCCTCCAATCTAGACCATACCCTCCATCCCAACCTTGCCCACCACAATTCACCATTTATACCAAATTACATAATAACCACCACCTCGTGAACCTTCACTTGCACCCAAACTGTCTATCACTGCTAACCAACTGTACTTGATGCTTTCTTTGACTACCTCAACATGGATGATAACACAAAGGAGAAGAAGAAACCCCATGGCCTTATGATCTTATAGTTGAAGAGAAGAAGGCGACATCACTTGAAGAGCAACATCTCACATCTCTTGTGGAAGAATCCTAACATCTAGTGGTGACATTCAATGAAATCACACAAGTTGAAGAGATGAAGTAAGCTACCCCACAACCTCAAGAGGAAATGCATTCCCCATTAGGTTATACTCCTATCCTTGATGAAATTAGTCCTTCTTTGATTGATTCCTTGATTGAACATGCTCACTTTAGTGCTTCAATTAATAGTAGTTCAATTGAAAAGGGTTAAGGTGCATTTTGGCCAATGATTTGTTACAAAAAGAGCCCCCAGCACAATTATTTTTAAAATGTCCATTTAAGCCAACAATCTTTTAAAATTAGGCAATTTGACCAATACCGTACAGAATTATGTTGTGCTAGACGCTCCTTTTTAAAATAAATTATTGGCCAACTTGCCCCATTTTAAAAGATGGTTGGCTTATATGAACATTTTAAAAATAATTGTGCCAGGTGCGCTTTTTGTAACAAATCATTGGTCAAATTGTACCTTAACCCAATTGAAAATGTTGCTTGCACTGTCATTGATTCTTCTTGTGATGAACATGCTTCTCTCCTTAATGATAGTAATGATGATATTGTTGAATCAAATGAGACCAAATCTTGTTCTTATGTATAATATCAAATTTTTGTGCATTGCTATGATGTGAAAAAACACTTGCTTGTTTTATTTAAAAAGCATGCCTTAAACACATTGACCAATTCTACTATGAAACATGATGCATCTAATAGTGCTAGGTTTGTTAAAATTTATAAGCATGAGATAATTGAGAATGAGAATTCCATTGTGGTTGAGACTACAAATGTTTTGGTTTCCATTGGATTACACGATATTGAGAGTGCACCTAAGAAAATTTCTTCATACATAGATATTGACATTGTTGATGATAGGGGATCTTTCAAACAAATACTATCTTGTGATCTTCCATCGGCAATATCCAATAAAGAAATTATTTGTTGTGCCTCAAACACCACCCTTTCTTTTCCCCCTTCTTTATTCACCTCCTCTTGTGCATGTATAATCGACGTTATGCGCCCCAATCTCAAGTTGGATTTCATGATTTCCGCTACACATACACTTGAGTGTTTTAAAAATGAAAATGTTTGTTTTGCTCCTACTGATAAGAGCATGATTGACTTCCTTAGTTGTGATGCTTATTTAGATAAATTTTTTCATATCCTATAATTTGGTAATGCTCCATGTATGGTATTTCTCTTGCAAGAACTGAAACACCTCATACCAAAGAAAGAGCATGTGGGAGAAGGAATCTACATGAAAACATATATGTTTCTCATTCGGGATGGAAAGCCTACAAGAGTTTGAATACAAATAGCATATATATTTCCCCCGCTCCATTCTGATTACCCTCTTAGCTTTGATCCAGCTGAATTAGGCCTTCAAAGGCAAATGTTGAATACCTATGCATAGGAATTTTTATGGATGTGAAGGAATTTTGCATTCATCATCTTCGTCATAGACTATCTTTGATCTGGTCTCTTGAATCAACATTCTCTGTTGATGCTAAGGTTGGAAACTTCTTTCTCATACATTTTGATTCCCAAAAGGACCTTGATTACATAGTCTTCAATGGTCCCTAGTCCATTGATAATGCACTGTTTGTCATCGATCGTCTTAAGCCCAATATGACCCTTCAGTCTCTTAAGCTAGTTGAACTAACAGTTTGGGTTCAATTTTGGAACCTCCCTTTAGATTACCATAATGCCTATTTTACTGAACACTTTGCTGAACAGTGCTCCTGGACCAGATGGCTATCATGCTGATTTTTATCAAAGAAACTAGGAACTTGTTCATCATGATGTTTTTGACATGGTTTGTTCTATTTGGTCTTCTGGGCATATTTTGCACTTGCTGAACAAGACCAATAATATCATTCTAATTCCTAAGCCAAATCATCAACAAAGTTTCAAAGACTTCAGGTCGATTAGTCTTAGCAATGTGTCTTATAAAATTATATCAAAAGTGCTATACAATAGACTAAAAGGTCCCTTAGCGAAATTAATTGCTCCTAATGAAAGTGCTTTCCTAAAGGGAAGCTTGATTTGAGATAATGTTGTTTTAGCTTCTGACCTTATCCATCAGATTCATTCTTCATAAAAAGGCAGAAAGCGATTGGTTGCAGTTAAATTGGGCTTTTCAAAAGCATTTGACAAGATCTCTTGGTCATTCATACAAGTTGCATTGGAGATAATGAATTTTCCTGATGAATGGGTACAATTAATTCATCAATGTTTATCCAATGTGCATTATTATGTCCATATCAATGGACAAGTTGCTTTGTCAATTTCCCTTAGCAATGGAATTAGACAAAGAGATATACTATCCCCTTTTCTCTATATTATTGCTTCTAATGTCTTATCCTGTTTAATCTTGAAAGTATAGCAGGAAAGAATTTGGAAAGGAGTTAAAATCTCAGCTAATGTAAGACCAATCACTCACTTATTATATGCTGATGACTCAATTTTGTTTGTGGAAGGGAATCAGAAAGCATTTGATACAGTTAATCAGGTACTAACTCAATTCTGTAGTTGGTCTGGTCAAACAATCAACAAAAATAAATCCACAATCATCTTTAGTCTAAATATTCATGCCTCTAAAAGAACAGCTCTGGGTAAGATACTTCAAATAGGTTACTCTGCAAAGCTAGGGAAATATCTAGGTACATGGATTGATTTAGGAAGGAACAAGAGTCAGATTTATGATCAAGTCATCTCAACTGTTAATCGAAGAAAAAAGTCATGGAAAGTAAAGCTTCTTTCTCAAGCATCTAGACTACCTATCTTGGTTAAATTGGTGTTATTAGCAACTAATATCTATGTGCTCTCCTGTGTTAAACTCCCATATTACATATGCAACAAAATAGACATTAATTGCTTAGATTTTCTAGAGGGATTCAGAGGATGGAAGAAAGAAGGTTCATCTCCTCAATAGAGCTCAACTTTTTAAGCCCAAGTCTGCAGGAGGGTTAGCAATTCGTCTAATTGAACAAGTGAATCAATCTCTTTTGGCTAAGCAACTATGTCGGATAATTAGAAGTGATAAGCAATCACTTATTGGATTTACTTTACAGGTCAAGTATGTGGATTTATCCGAGAAAGAACTTGTCAAAGAACCTTATAATGTATCCTGGATTTGGATAGGATTGCTATCATGTGCCAATCTAATTATAAAAAACATTGAATGAAAAGTAGGGAATGGCAATGAATTACCACTCAACCAACCCTTGTGGTGGCCTATGAAATCGAGATCTACAGCTTCGTCACAAGTTGACAAAGTTAAAGACCTCATTCTGCATACATCATGTCCTTGGTGGCCATTTGAATGGAGTTCTCCATTAATCCAATCCCTTTACTATCCTGACATTGCTAATGGAATTATATCTACACCTCCATTACACACCAATCAGCTTGACCAATTTGCAAGGGAAGGCTTTCTATGCCTTACTTCCTCCACTGCTCATTCCCCTGGTAAGCTGTTTTGGAAATTTCTTTGGTCCATCTCATTACCTCTTAAAAATCTTTTGTTTATTTGGAAACTGCTTTCGTGTTGCATTCCTTTAGGAGATATTCTTCAAAATCATCACCTACAAATTAATATTTACTATATGTTTGGTTGTCAATGTTTGGAAACTGTATAGAATTTGTTCTTTTTTTCCCTTTTTCCAGGGCTATCTGGTTTGGACTGCTTGGTATATGACCAGACTGGGAGAATTCGAGCTTACTTCGATCATGGCTTTTTTCAATCTGCCTGCAGGAAATAAATAACAACCACTCCCATTTTATTGGACAGATCATTCTCCTTCTAAATCATGTTTGGATGTTTTAGAAGAAGTGTTTGCATCAAGGTTGTGATATATCTCCTATAATAAGGTTGATCAAACAAATTTTGCAAGCCATCTCCTTCAATTCTATAGTTGATTATAATTCACCATCATCAAAGCAAAAGACTTTGATCAAATCAGATCATTTGAATCATTCAACTTCTGAAAATTGGATGCTTAAACTGCTTAAATGCAAAAAGAATAAAAATTGTTATTGCAGGTCACAGATTTTTATGGGATCCCAATTGAGGCATACTTTCATTTGGCAAAAAGATAAAATTAATCCATCAGGTTTTACCCTTAGGTGTTTGCGTGCTTGCTTGCTAGGCTACTCTCATATAATCTTGCCATGAAATATGAATTATTGTCCATTGTTTAGAATTGTGGTCTCATATTCTCTATTGCTCAACATCAAGACTCAAATGGTGATATTATTCAGAGGGATATCAGGAAGCTCCTATCAATTTTCGATGAAGTATCTTTTATCAAAGAAGTGGACCTATCTAGCCTTAATTTCCCTATTTTTTTCTTTTCAATGGTCCAGATGTAATTATCTAATCATTTAGTACCTTTAAATATGTAACATTTTTAATTTAATTAATGAAAATTGTCTTTGATTCGAAAAAAGATAGGGTACAGCCATGGGGTAAGTGTGGGCAATAATTTTTCTGAGCGAATCTCTCCACATGTGGACGGAAAATTTGGAAGGCGCCCACCCCATCTTTCTCCCTAGTCTTCCTTCCTTTCCCATTTTCTCTTCTATTCAAGTAGGAGAAAATGCTTTTTCTCCCCCCATTTTTCTCCCTACTTTTATTTCTTTTTCCATTTTCTTTCTATCCAAGCAAACCTTAAGGTTCTCACACATTAATAATTAATTAGTATATTAAAAAAAGACTTTATAGCAAGTGAGAGAGCTAGAGGAAGAAGAATTACTGTACCATGGTTTGATCTAGTAGTGTTAAATATGTCTTGGAAGATGAAACTGAGTTTGCCAGTGTCGCAATTAGTTCCCCTAGCTACCAAGTACTACACATGTATGCTAAATAGAGAGAGCTAACCATATATGAGCTATCTAGATTTCATCTCGATAGTCCAAATTTGATTTTATTAAAAATGATGATTTTTAATAAAAAAAATTAGTTTTTTAAAAATGATAGTTAAAATATTACCTTTATTTTAAACTCTATACCATTTAAAATAATGTTTCAAGACAAATAGAGACTTTTTAATAAATCAAATATGAACCGTACAACTTTAATCAAGATGATACAAGTCTAATTATCTCTTTTCTACTAACCTTTGTGCTGATAGGATTTACTTTGAGATGTCAAGTCAATTTGTCTTAGGTGTTTTAATTTTGGGTTAAAGATCAATTTTACCAACAAACTATTGTCCAAGTTGCAGATGGCACAATTGACAATTGAAAGGGTTGGAAATACCAATGAATCTTTTAACTAGGGGCAGATTGGCCAACGCCGTTAAAAATACCAAACGTCCGTTACAAAATTTATTGGGGCCCACAAGTTTTTAATATAAAAAGTGTGGCCAACAATTTTTTGTGAGGTTAAAGAGCAATTTCACCAACAGACTATTGTCCAGGTTGAAGATGGTACAATTAACAATAAAAAGGCTCAGTATCACCAATAGACCTTTTAACCAGGGGAGGATAGGCCAATACTGTTTTATTTATGCAACCCGCCATTAGTTGTGGGACAATTGGCGCACTGATGTCCACCTAGCAGCTTGGTGAATTCCACATGGCAGACCTGATTTCACCTCACCCACCCTCACCCTCACTCTCAACATACCTTTACCCTCATCGAGAGAGCCCTTGCCATAACCATGAACAAAAGAATACTCGAGGATGGCGGACGGTAACGGAGAGTAGACACCCTCATCCTCACCCACCCTCGACAGTCTAAAATGTGCTACATGACAACTTGTCACAGTATAAGGGATTTTTTAATTGCTTGGGGGTATGTTGGTATTTTCCTATTATTAATCCATGTCAAAGTCTAAAATGTGTCACATGGAAACTTGTTGTCTATCACGTCTCCCGATTAAAATTAACAGTCAACATCTATAAGTAAAACTGTATTGGCCAATCCGCCCCTAGTTAAAAGGTCCGCTAGTGATAACGACCTTTTTTATTGTCCATTGTGCCATTTGCAACTTGGACAATAGTCTGTTGGTAAAATTGCTCTTTAACCCCATAAAAAATTGTGGCCCACAATTTTTTATATTAAGGGTTAAAGATCAATTTTACCAACAGACTGTTGTCTAAGTTGCAGATGGCACAATTAACAATTGAAATGGTCGGAAATACCAATGGACCTTTTAACCGGGGGCAGATTAACCAACGCTGTTAAAAATATCAAATGTCCGTTACAAACTTTAGTGGGGCCCACAATTTTTTAATATAAAAAAGTGTGGCCCACAATGTTTTGTGGGGATAAAGAGCAATTTTACCAACAGACTATTGTCCAGGTTGCAAATGACACAATTAACAATAAAAAGGGTCGATATCACCAATGGACCTTTTAACCATGGGCAGATAGGCCAATATTATTTTATTTATGCAACCCGCACTACTACAAAAAGCCCTTTTTATGTCACCAATTAACGTCACTTATTTAAAAATGTGACATTGAAAACAAAGGAGTGCATACAGGAAAGAAACAACGTTACACTTAAAATTAAATGTGATGTTGAAACTTTTCAACGTCACAATTAATTTTAAGTGTGACGTTGAAAAGCACTTTCCACGTCACACCAAATTTTGGTGTGACGTGGAAAATGTTTCAACGTCACACCAAAACTTGGTGTGATGTTGAAAGTGGTTTTCCACGTCACACCAAAATTTTGGTGTGACGTGAAAAACGTCCCCTCCTTTTTTTTTCCTTTCCCGCCCCCCCCCCAATTTTTTTCATTTCGCACCCCCCCAAACAAAAACCAGCTCCAGCTCTCCCCTACCCCAAACAAAAACCAGCTCCAGCTCCCCCACCCCCCCTCCCCCGTGCCCCCAGCTGCCCCTTCCCCCCGTGCCCCCAGCTCCCCCTTCCCTCCCCCCCACAGCTCCCCCCCAGCCGCCCACAGCTCCCCCATCCCCCTCACCCTCCAGCTGCAGGTTCGTTTCTTCTTTTCTTTTTTCTTTTTTTTTTCTGGTAATTAAATATGCAATTTCTAGCGGGTTCTTTTTTTTTACTTGTTCAAAGTTTTTTTTCAGCTCTATTTTTCTATCGGGTTCAGCAATTTCAATCGTGCCTCCGTTCGCAGCTTCACTTCATCCAGGTTCCTTCTTTTCCTTTTTTTTCCTAATAATTAAATCTGCTGCCTTTTTTTTTAAAAAAAACTGATGGGGTTTGATTGCCCCCCTTCCGCTTATGCATGATTTGATCATATTTTGATGGGGTTTCTCGGAATATGCTGTTTTCGGTCAACCCCTGAATTGGTTTTAGTTTGAAGCAGACTTCAACATGCACAAATTTAAAGAGTTTCTGGGAATAATATGAGCTTGAACTGATTAGTGCTTCTTGTGGTAGATTTGGGCTTTAGCTATATTGAAATGAGGAAGTAGGTAATGAGCACACGAAGCGAAGGGTGATGTTTTTGTTTTGTTTGGATTGTTTGAACATTTGAACTTGCGCATGGATGTGTACATGCTCCAACAGATCAATACCGTGATTTGAAGAATAGGCTGGTCTTAGGATCATGGTATAGATGATTGAAATCTCTTCTTTTACTAGTTCTTATGATCTCAGGTTCCTCAATAGTGATTGGTTTGGACGATATGGACATCTCAGGCTCCTCATTTTCTCCTTCTATTGTTTGTGTCTACTTGAAAGTTGAGCTTTTGTTATATAAATTTAACAATCTGATTGTATATGGTCTAACATTTTGTCAAATTTACATTGTGGATCTGGTTGGTAGTGATCCTGATACTTGAGGTGCAGAAATGGATCCAAAAGAAAATCTTTGTGCCAACACCTGGGCGGAGTCCTCTTCTTTGAATTCTTTGAGGAATGGACTGCATGTTAATTTGTCATCGGACACTCCTTTTGCCAATCTGGGTTTGCAACAGAATCAACCATGGGATATTCCCTCTATTCAAGATTATGGCCTCGGTACTGAAGCTTTCAAAGAACTTAACCAACTCTCTCAAACCCAAGCTTTCCTTTCCAGTGATTCCAACAACGAGATTAAAAACATTTTTTTTAAAAAAAAAACCACGCCACACAATGTAAGATGTGTGATGTGGTTTCCTGGAAACCATGTCACACATAATATTATGTGTGACGTGGTTTCTCCGAGCAACTTACAACGTCACACATAATATTATGTGTGACGTTGTTTCTCTGACTTTCTACGTCACTTGTTTATGTGACGTTAAAAGTCCATTTTCCATGTCACTTGATTCAATGTCCCCTGAAAAAGTGACGTGGAAACCCCCAAAATTTGTGACGTTAAAAGTACTTTTTGTAGTAGTGCCGCCATTAGTTGTGGGACAATTGGCGCAATGATGTCCACCTGGTAAATTGGTGAATTCCACATGGCAGACCTGATTTCACCTCATCCACCCTCACCCTCACCTGCCCTCACATACCTTCACCCTTGACGACAGAGCCCTCACCATAACCATGAATGAAAGAACACTCAAGGATGGCAGACAGTAACGAAAGGGCGGACACCCTCATCCTCACCCACCCTTTACAGTCTAAAATGTGCCACATGGCAATTTGTCACAGTGGAAGGGATTTTTTAATTTCTTGGGGGTATTTTGGTATTTTCCTATTATTAATCCATGTCACAGTCTAAAATGTTCAACATGGCAACTCATTCTCCGTCACATCTCCAAATTAAAATTAATAGTCAACATCCATAAGTAAAACTGTATTGGCCAATCCACACCTGGTTAAAAGGTTCGTTGGTGATAACGACCCCTTTTTATTGTCAATTGTGTTATCTGCAACCTGGATAATAGTCTATTGGTAAAATTGCTCTTTAACCCCATAAAAAATTGTGAGCCACAATTTTTTATATTAAACGTAACGGCCATTTGGTATTTTTAACGGTGTTGGCCAATCTGCCCCCGGTTAAAAGGTTCATTGGTATTTTCGACCCTTTCAATTGTCAATTGTGCCATCTGCAACTTGGACAATAGTCAGTTGGTAAAATTGCTCTTTAACCCTTATATTAAACATAACAGTCGTTTGGTATTTTTAACGGCGTTGGCCAATCTACCCTCGGTTAAAAGGTCCATTGGTATTTCCGACTCTTTCCATTGTCAATTGTGCCATCTGCAACTTGGACAATAGTCTGTTGGTAAAATTGCCCTTTAACCCTTTAATTTTCTTAAGCACCACAACAAAAACACGCTAAATTATAAGAGGCTGACAATAATTCATGTTTGGTCTGTTTTACTTTACTTTAATAGCTGAGAATCTAAGTACACATCTTGATGACCACAGGCTTTTAGTCACACACATCATTGACCTTTTCTGCAGCAGGCATCCAAATATGGGTTATTCATTTTCGTGGATCATGTCAAAGTGAAGGGGAACTGGAGAGAGGTTAAAAATATTTTTTATTTATCATTTTTTCCCGGTTCTATTACACTTTAACAATAAATTGAAGAAATAATTAGCCTTATTATTTTTCAATGATCTGGCTGAATTATCCGAAATTATTAATTAATTTGCAAGTAAGAGACTTAGAGTGAGAAAAACATTCCAAAAAACATATATCCCAATTTAATCCAATTGTTTAATCCCTCTTAATTTTGAAAATACTCAATATTTTTTCTTATTATAAGAATAATAGTTGAAATGACCGATGCCCTTTACATTAAGTCACCAGCAACTTATCTTCCTTACAATGGTGTATCAAACAAATATATATATATATATATATAACCTGATCGATTGTCCCATTTCATACGATTTTCAAATGAATCAAACAGGGTCGGAGAGGAATTGGAGGAGGAATATGCATATAACTGAGCTTGATATCATATATTAACCCAAAATATTTAGCATTAGCTTCATGATTTTTTCCAATTATCTATTAATTTATTCGAGGGTACGGTGCATATTTAGCAACAAATTATTGCGCTAGATGCACACAACCAAATAATCTTGTGAGGTGCAAACAACGTCATAGTGAAATAAAAGCATTGCAAATACAACAACTTCATTAATGTCCGTCTAAATTTTGTGAAGTTCGTGGGACCTACAAATATTACACCTCAATTTAGATGGGCGTTAGGATTGGTTTCTAAACTTACCATATTTGCAATGTTTTTACTTCATTATGATTACACTTACATCTAACAAAAGATTATTGTGTTTTGTGTGCCTAACACAATAGTTTTGTTGCTAATTATGTACCTTTACCCATTTATTCGATTGTAAGACTTTTCATATCAAGTTAAATCCATTAACACTATATGTCCTGACAATTGTTTCCACAAGTATGAGTTCATTACCGACAACATAGATGAGCTCACTCATACTGAAAAAGCCATGAGCACAAAGTCTTTGCAATATGAGTCCTTGGATTAACATTATTTACCATACATTCATACTTGAAAACTTTGTTGGCAAAAACCATAAAAGGAACACAGAACTACTACTACAGAATAGGGCTATTGCGGCGCAGCAATACCGGCGCTTACTTAAATAAGCACCGCTATAGGGTTTAAAAGACCTATACCGGCGCTTACTTAAATAAGCGCCGCTATAGGTCAAACCTATCGCGGCGCTTATAAAACTAAGCGCCGCTATAGACTTTACATATTAATTTTTTTTTTTACTAGAAAACCTATCCCGGCGCTTGTGTCTGTAAGCGCCGGGATAGGTTATTAATATAAAAAATTAATATTAAATATTAATATATTTATTTAAATATTAAATTAAATATTCCTATTCATTTTTAATCAAAATTATTTTTTTAGAATTTAAAAAAATAATAATGAATCTAAAAATTTAATATTAAATATTAAATAATTAATTAAAAATTAAATATCAATTTGTATTTTATAAAAATATTACGTGCACCTATAGCGGCGCTTTTTAAAGAAAGCGCCGCTATAGGTTATAAATTCAAAATATAAAAAAGGAGGGAAACTTTCCCTCCAGTTTTTGGTGCCTATAGCGGCGCTTTCTTTAAAAAGCGCCGCTATAGGTGCACGTAACTTTTTCTTATTTATTCTCTCTTAACACATTCCACTCCCATTTTTTTCTTCTCTCTTCTTTCTTGCTCTTCCTGTCCCACTCTCTCTTCTCTCTTCACAAGGGATTTGATCAACAACTTGTAAGTTTCTCCTCCTTTCCTCAAATATTCTCTCTTTTCTCTTAGCTTCTCACCATTTACCTCTCTTTTTTGTTGGCATATCGCATTCTCTTTCTCTCACTGCCATTTCTGGAGAAATCATTTACAGTTACAGATTATGGAGCTCCAAGTTTCCAGGTGATTTCACGAATCTCAAATGGTAGAAGCTTTTTTTTTCTTCGGTACCTAGATTTTGTTGTTTCTACTCATTGTATAGGAATGGAAAAAGGGAAAAATAATTTGGATTTCTTGTTTCTACTTATTGTATTAAGTTACAACACTAAGCACATAAAATGGAAAAATGGGAAAATAATTTTGATTTCTTGTTTATACTCGTTGTATTAAGTTACAACAATAAGCACATGAAAAACCATTCTGAATTAGGAGTATTATGCTTTTTGTTGAGTTCCAGTGCTGAAATTTTCGCACTGATGTAGGTGAATGTGAAAAAACAATATTGATTTATTTTTTTAAAAAAATAAAACATATAGCAGCGCTTTTTAAGAAAAGCGCCGCTATAGAGAGGCCTATACCGGCGCTTTAAGACATAAAAGCGCCGGTATAGATGGTCCTATACCGGCGCTTTTTGTAAAAAGCGCCGGTATAGGCCTTTTCAGTTTCAATAAAAAATTAATTAAAACATACCTATAGCGGCGTTTTTGGGTAATAAAGCGCCGCTATATGGTCACCTATAGCAGCGCTTTGTAAGTGCCGCTATAGGTCACCTGACCTATTGCGGCGCTAGCTATAGCGGCACTTCAAAAGCGCCGCTATAGGGGTCAAAAAAGCGCCGCTATAGGTGTATTCTGTGGTAGTGAACAAAGAAAGGAAAATAGAAAACCTAGTTGAAAATTGTAGAAAAATGTGCTAGGCGCAGTCTACCTTTGGTGTATTGGACCTAATGAATCTTTGGGGTTTGACTAGAATTATTCAGAAATATTAGGCTGTTATATGTAATATTCTCATTTTATTTAAATATAAATAAATTTGAATTAAATGGGAAAAGTTATGTCATTTAATGCCATGCTTTATAAATATAAGACTTAATCTTGATAGAAAGATGACGACACAACAAAAACACCAAAATACTTCTCATGTTCTCTTCTCTTTTGTGTTACTGTTATATATCAAAGTCAATATCCATCCTGTGATTCTGACTCCGAAAGGCATTAAAACCCAGTGTACTTCATACAGGTAAGCCCCGAATCCCTACATAAATTATAAAATGATTTAGGAAGACTCACATTGTGTTTGCGCGGAAATTTTCGCATTAATTTGAAACCACTGGTATTTTATTGTACATGAATCTATTTTGTTGCATGACAAGAATAATAGAGGTAGTTCATGCCAATAAATATTAGCTTCCAAGTGTTAAAGACTTAAACTTTTCTGCATAAAATGACAAAGATTTGAAGTCGTTTCCCATAAGGATCTAGGATCTAGATTATATATAGCGAAAATAAATATTGAAAATTTCATCGGTTATTTGCGCCATTGAAGCTGGCGGGTGAATATTCAAGGTTGATATGTATCCTCACTGGAAAATTGCAGACAACTACAAATATTAAAAGAGGAAAGATACAACTGTCAATTATGAAGGACCACAAATTGGCGAACCGGTTTCCCTCTTTATCCAAAAAATGAGCAGGGTAAGTTACACATATATAGAGGATCAATATTTGATTTTTTTTAAATAAAATATTTTAATAGATAAATAATCTAAAATGGAATTTAGATTATCCAAATGGTCTTAGACATGTTTAGTTATTTTTATTCATTTTTTTGTGAGCAGGAATCTATTAAAACACTAAATAATGACACTGTTTGTGTTGACTGAAAATTTTAACGTGAAGTTTGGGTCAGTTCAGTCATCAAGTATTTTTTTTTCTTTGTTATTTTTTCCTGGGAATAAAATGGCAAGCCTAAGCTTGAACGACCCAACAAATTCAAGTTAGCCATAAAAGAGTTTACTTCGTTTACTTGGACCAAGTGAACCCCTATGCATGCATGGCTACCATGATAACTAAAGCGAGTATTATTTAGTGTTTTTATTTGTTTGATTGTGTTAGAAACTATCTGACTTCAAAAAAGTATGAATTAAGTTTAAAAAAAGTTGGGAAAATTAATTATGAGTCATATGTAAGGGATTTAAATAAGAAGGGGTCTGATAAAATGTGCAAATTGATGTATCCTCACTGGAAAATTGCAGACAACTACAAATATTAAAGGGTTAAAGGTCATATTTGCCCCTGAAGTATGCACGATATATCATATCTGCCCCTGAAATATTTTTGAGCCCAAATGTGCCCTCGAAGTATGAAAATGGATCATATTTGCCATTCAGCCGTTAAAATATTAACGGTCAACGTCTACTATTTAACGGTCAAAGTGAGCTTTTTAACGGCTGAAGGGCGAATATGATCCATTTTCATACTTCGAGGGCACATTTGGGCCCAAAAATACTTCAGGGGATATGATACATCGTGCATACTTCAGGGGCAAATATGACCTTTAACCCAATATTAAAAGAAGAAAGATACAACTGTCAATTATGAAGTACCAGAAATTGGTGGAACCGGTTCCCCTCTTTATCAAAAAGATGAGTAGGGAGAATTACATATATATATATAGAGGATCAATATTTTATTTTTATTTTTTTGAAAAAATATTTTAAGTTATATATAATCTAAAATCGAATTTAGATTATCCAAATGGTCTATACAAGTTTAACTATTTTTATTCATATTTTTTATTAGCAGGAATTGGTCCTTAAATTTGTCTCTAATGACACTTTGTGTTGACTGAAAATTTGACGTGAAGTTCGGGCCAGTTCAGCCATCAAGTATTTTTTCTTTGTTTTTTCCTGGGAATAAAATGGCAAGCCTAAGCTTTAACAACGCAACAAATTCAAGTTACCCATAAAAGAGTTTACTACGTTTACTTGGACCAAGCCAACCCCTATGCATGCATGGCTACCATGATAACTAATTAAAGCGAGTATTATTTAGTGTTTTTATTTGTTTGATTAAGTTAGAAACAATCCAACTACACTACTACAGAAAAGCCCTATTGCGACGCAACAATAGCGGCGCTTATAGTAAAAAGCGCCGCTATTGGTAAGGGGGGGCCTATACCGGCGCTTTATAAGAAAAGCGCCGGAATAGAGTGGCACCTATACCGGCGCTTTCTATAGAAAGCGCCGGTATAGGGTTTTGTTCAAAATATTTTTTTTATTTTTTAATCATAAAAACCAATACCGGCGCTTCTACAGAAAGCGCCAGTATTTCTTTTCAATCATATTTCTTTTTTTTTTATTTTTTAAATACCTATACCGGCGCTTACTAGAAAAAGCGCCGGTATAGGGTTTTATTCAACATTTTTTTTTATTTTTTAATGATAAATACCTATACCGGCGCTTCTATAGAAAGCGCCGGTATTTATTTTCAATCGTATTTTTTTTTTATTTTTTATATACCTATACCGGCGCTTTCTGGATAAGCGCCGGTATAGGTTGTCATAATCAATTTTTTTTCTGTTTCAATTTTTAATAAAAAATTAAAATAATAATTTAATAATAAATAATACATAATAAAATAAAATAAAATATGAATTTAGTATATATATACCGGCGCTTTTTTGGAAAAGCGCCGGTATAGGCCAAAATTTTGGAGGGAATTTTCCCTCCAAAATATTTCGGGCAACCTATACCGGCGCTTTTCTAAGAAAGCGCTGGTATAGCTCCCCTTAAATACTCTTGTTATTTCTTCATCCCCACATCGTCCGACCCAAATCCTTCCCCCATCCCGCGAACCAGCGGTGTGCCCCCACCGGAAGCTCGCCCCAGGAAGCTCGCGTCACCGGAAGCTTGCCCCACCGGAACTTGCGTCGCCGCCGCCGTCTCCGTTCGGCTGTCCTTCTCTTCGTCTCCGGAAGCTCGCGTCGCCGCGCCGTCTCCGTTCATGCCGCCGTCTCCGTTCGTGCCACCGTCTCTGTTCGTGTCGTATATTTGGCCGATTTCCGTCTCCGTTCGGAAATCTTGGCCGATTTCCGTCGCTTTTTGGCCGATTTAGCTCCATATTTGAGAGGTACATATCTGCATTTTTTCTTTAATTGGATTTAGCCTAATATTTCCCTCGCCTGGTTAACAATTTTGGCATATATTTGGGCATTTTTTTTAGTCAGCCTTCATGCTATATTGGTCTTGTATATTTCTGAAACTTGCCCAAACATTAGATGAGTATTTAAGTTATCCTTACCTTTGTAATAATTTAGACAATTAGGCTTATTTTTAAGACCATATGGGTAGCTTGAAAAGGGGAATCTGGATGATTGGAATGCCTAGCTATGTGAATTATAGTTACATTGCTTTTTTTTTCATGAGGATTAATTATGGTTAAGCTTCAGCTTTGATTAATTATGTATTAATTGTGTATAATTTTGGGTATTACTATGATGCCTAAAATTGTATAGAATTGCTGGAATTTTTGCAATGATGCAGGTGGGTGTGAATTAAAAAACAAATTGTATATTTTAGAAAAATATAACCTATACCGGCGCTTTTTATGAAAAGCGCCGCTATAGATACCCTATACCGGCGCTTTTTACAAAAAGCGCCGGTATAGGCCTTTTCAGTTTCAGTAAAAAACTAATTAAAAGATACCTATACCGGCGCTTTTGGGTAATAAAGCGCCGATATAGAGAGGCCTATACCGGCGCTTTGTAAGCGCCGGTATAGGTCTCGTGACCTATTGCGGCGCTAACTATAGCGGCACTTCAAAAGCGCCGCTATAGGGGTAAAAAAAGCGCCGGTACTGTGGTAGTGCTACATAAAAGTATGAATTAAGTTTCGAAAAAAAAGTTGGGAAAATTAATTATAAGTTCTATGTGATGGATTTAATGAAGAAGAGGTCCAATAAAATGTGCAAATTAAAGTGAAGTTACATTGGACTCATAATTAACTTTCCCAAAAAAGTTGATGTCAACATTTTAATAAAAAAGAATGACTAAAATATATTATCGTTATTTATCCCTCAAAATTAAAATTTTCGAGATAATTAAGACTCAGAAAAATCTAAATATAATAGAAAAGTAAATTATTTTCAATTCTTGCACTGGAAACTTGACTATCGAATACTTTCTATATATACACCGACCCACATCCACACCTCTCAAATACATTTAAAGACAGACTCATACTATTCAATCTTCGTACTTCTCATATTGGATTCAGTTAACTGGTCTGAAGTTATTTTAAGGTTCTAGCGAGTTCATTTCTATATTGTCCTTTTTCTACGTATTTTGCTTGTACTTAGTTGTTTATCTTCTATATGTGTGTCGACATGGGTGTGTTTGGATGGATTTCTGAAAAAGTGACTTATAGATAAGTCAAACTGAAAATAAGTCAGATTGTGTAATGAGATTTATGTTTGGATGGGCTGTTAAAAAAAGTGACTTATAAGTCATAAGTCATATTGTATATTGAGATGTATGTTTGGATGGACTTTTGAAAAAATGATTTATGTTTTGGGTTAGTTGTGATTTGATGTGTAAAATAAGTTAGAATTGTGGGGTCCACCAAAAAAAGTGACTTATAAGTCATAAGTCATAAGTCATAAGTTGAAAAAAAGAACTTATATTTATTTTGACTTATAAGTTATAAGTTACTTATTTTTATAAGTCGAGACAAACATACTCAAAACAACTTATCTGAAAATAAGTCCTTATTTATGAAAATAAGAACTTATTCCAGCCAAACAAGCCCATGATCAATAATTGATGAGTTAGAGCTAACAATTCCTTATATGTGTGTCTATATGCAGAGAAAATCAAATGGAACGGGAACCAAAGTTGAATATGCTTTTGGGCCTGTCTCTCGTTTTCATCAAACTTGCCTTTCATGTTGGCAGCACAATGGGAGATGGGCGGAAACGCATCGCTATCGACAAGAACCCTGGTAAATGAGTTACCTTCACGTAATCATTAAATACGATGTATTTTATTGATCTAAATGACTGAATTAATTGCTGCTAAATAAATTGAATTGAAAATTACTTAGTACCACCTCGTCTCTAACGTAAGATCCATTACTTATTTTGATTATAGTCTAAATTATAAAAAATCTCCATACGTAAACTTCGAGTTAGTTACAGATAACCACCCTAACATTTCATAGTTTAAATTGAACTTCCATAACATTTTACATGAACCTCCATGCCGTTAACTTATCGTTATCTTTTTAATGTAAATTATCACATCATACTGTATAGAAGGCACTTGGCATTCTACATTGCATCCTATGTAACTTTTGAACTTTTTAAAACCCCTGAATTTTGATTAGTTGCAAATGACGGCCTTGATATTTCAAAATTTATGTTTAACCCCCTTAAAATTTCAGTTTTTAATATTAAACTCCATTGTTACTTTTATCATCTTTATAATTTCAATTATATTTAATTTATCATCATTTATCAATTTATATATATATATTCATGATAAATATAGAATAATAATATTTGAAGAAATATAAAAATTAATGATCATATATATAAGACTTTGTTTTTTACAGTTAATTAATGTAAAATTAACCATTTTAAAATTGAAGTAGAAGTTTTATCTTCAATTTGACGGCATGTTATCGTTGTTTAACAAATTTATTATACTACTGTGGGATTTTTAATTACTACAATTCTAATAGTATTAAATGCGTAACAGTTATTCAAAGTGTAGTATATAAATCTATTAAAACTTTTAGAGAAATAGTTATTGGATAGTATGAAAATAATATGTTCATTGTAATATACTTTAATGGAATGATTGTATAATTTCAGATTGTGAACTGATAATTAAATTTACTAAATTCATGAAATACTTGTAGAGTGATATGATTTTTTTTTATATTTCTTTAAATACGTTCTTTTTTATTTTTTCCTCGCAAAAACAGTTTTAATTGATAAATTATAGAAAAGATGTTACTAAACTTATTAAGATGATAAAAGTGATGATGAGGGGTTCAATATTAAAAATTGAAAGTTTAAGGAGGTTAAAGTTAAATTTTGAACTAATAAGGGAATTATATGCAATTAACCAAAGTTTAGGGGGGCTTTATAAATTTTGAAAGTTACATGGGATGCCATGTAAGATGTCACGTGTTTTCTATAACATGATGTGGCAATTTTTGTTTAAAAGATAACGATAACCTAAAGAAAGGGGTTTTATTCATAAAAAATAAAAGATCAGGGCGGTTAAATTAAAACTTTGAAACATCAGAGTCGTTATCAGCAATAATTGGGCCCAAAGTTTAGAGGAATTTTGTATAAGTTAGCCTTGATTAGATGAAAGAAGTTAGTTTATTTAGTTAATATCATATGATTTTTCTAAAACATTTTAATCATATTCGTCAATTTCTTCCCTCTATTTCTTATTTGATTATTATTAAAGGAGTATTATCAACTGAGATAAATTAGGAAAAAATGACAAATATAAAAAATTAAGTGTTACATTTAAAATCAAGATAAACTTTTCAATTAAATCCAATCCTATATCAAATATACTCAAGGAGTACATTTTTTATTTTTGAACTAATTTTTCGTATAGGATTTATAAGCATTGATTGTGGAGCACCACATGATTACCTATACGAGGAAACTGGCATATGGTATGAGACAGACACAAACTTTGTAGAAACTGGTGCAAGTTCTGAGGTTCACCCCAGCGTCAACCTCGAGTATCCATATTATGGGGGACTTCTAAGCAGATTGAGGAGCTTCCCGGAAGGAAAAAGGAATTGCTACACTCTCAAACCAAAACAAGGAAAGCACCATACTTATCTAATTAGAGCTTACTTTGCATATGGAAATTATGACGGCAAAAATCAAACTCCAATCTTTGACTTGTACCTTGGAGTCAACCACTGGTACACTATTGACCTGGCAAATACGAATTATCTCATTCCTGAGATCATTCATACTCCCACAACAGACACAGTATATGTGTGCCTTGTAAAGGGTGTCGTGGTACCTTTCATTTCTGCATTGGAGCTTCGACCTCTTAGCAATTCTATTTACCAAACTCAATCGCCTTCTCAATCACTTTTAATCAATCAAGGGGTATTTGATATTGCCTCCACCAGTCCCGCCACACACAGCAGGTTACTTTATTTTTTGATCTAACTATCTGCCTATCTCGTTATTTCTGTGCTTACGTTATTTCGTTGATTCCGAATTGGATTTGCTCTCCATTTTTACCTTTAACGGGCATTTTCTTTACAATCCAACCCCCCCCCCCCCCAAAAAAAAAAATCACTAAAGGATAAGATTTTACCATCTAATGCTCAGATAATAAGCATTAATTTATGATGTCAGATAGAAAAGCTCAATTATTTAGGAATAGACTAAACAGTACTTCTACAAGCAGTATTTATCGCTTTCTTTATTAGGGATAACGGACTAGTCTAAGTCTCAATTTGTGATTTAGAGGATCAATCAATAAATTTTTTTAATAAGCATGTACCTAGATTATAATTTGGGAAAATTCCAGAAAAAGAATGTCAAAATATGTAAAGGACAGTTAGATGCAGCGAATTTTTAGAAGAATAGAAACATACCACTGGCCTAACTATCCTTTGTAAATTTATAGGAAATGACAAAAATACACCTTGACAAAATTTATTATTTTTTTGAAGTTGGTAATCCATTATCCAAAGTTGGTAATCCATTATATAAATTTGGTAATTCATTATACAATTCTGATAACAAACAAAAAGAAGTTGGTAAAGTTACTATGTTGGAAATTGGATAAAGAAATGTCGGTAATCCATTATCAAAAGTTGGTAATCTATTATACAAATTTGTCAAGAGGTATTTTTGTCATTTCCTTTAAATTGCAAAGGACAGTTAGGTTAGTGATATGTTTCAGTTTTTTTTTTAAATTCGCTGCATCCAACTGTTCATTGCATATATTTCGAGAGTCTTTTTATGAAAATTTCCCTTATAATTTAATATTACTAGAGAAATTCTCCATAAATGACTTTTTTAATAAGGAATTTAATGGAAAAGTAACAATGACGAAAAATGACTTTGTTTATATCAAAAATGCGCGCATAAGTGCAGGTACGAGGATGATATCTATGATCGAATGTGGCGCAAAATGGATTTACTATATTGGTATCAGATTAACGGGTCTGTAGATATTGATCTTTCAAGCACAAACGATTCTTATAAGTTTCCCTCTGAAGTGCTGAAATCTGCAGCCCAATCATGGAATCTCTCCTATGCATTAAGCTTTGATTATGACTATGTATGGAAAGACCTCGACAGGTCTTCCGAATATCTCGTCTATTTTCACTTTTGTGAAATTCAATCACTTCCACCACGGCGAAAAAGAATACTGAATATTACTATTGGTGGTGATGGAAACGTTTTCTCTCAACAACCTATAATTCTTGAATACTTGAAACCGCAAACCATTGTTTCTCAAAGTCATGGTTATGTTCGTTTTAGCATCAGCGCAACATCAGAATCCTATGCTCCTCCAATCCTTAATGCTTTTGAGGTTTACCAGTTCAAATCACCTCTTCCTTCCCCAACAGACCAAAGAGATGGTACAAATTTGTTTGTTCCTTATTCAGCCATTTCCATGAATATTATTTTATGTTTTTTTTCCATGTTACGTTTTGCCTTCTAAGAACTAACTTACTATTCGTAATTAATGAAAGTGGATACTATCAAGGATATTAAAGACACATACAAGATCTCCAATTCAGATTGGCAGGGAGACCCATGTGTTCCAGAACTTGTTTGGGATGGACTAAGCTGCCGTTCTGGTTTCAATGGCACCAACTCCAGGATCACCTCTATGTATGTCTTTCATATGCTCCTTTCATACATCCTTAATATAAGAGCTATTTGAGAGTTAGATTTGGTTTCAGAGTACAAGACTTTAATAAACTATATCCTCTATTTATCGTTGCCCCCTAAACTGTACCTATTGATTGTGCATGTTACATGGGAGTTCACATTCACTGTTAATTTCATGGCAAATGATTGAAGATGGATATTTTGTAGGAACCATCAAACATTTTTTTATAAATAAGTACTCTATTTAGTCCTAAATATAAGACCTATTTTGAGATGTGAGTTTGGTCATAAATATAAGATCTCTTTCTAACTTTTTCCAACATTTTCATAAATTATCCTTATTGACTCTCCTCATAATAAACAATCAAGAGAGGGAGAGTGGGGATGAAAATAGATGGCTAGTGTATTTGTTAATATCATGTGATTTTAACTAACCTAACTAATATCCTTAATCTCATCAAATTAGGTAAATATGTCTTATATTTAGGATTAGAGGGAGTAATTAAACTAATTTCCTTAATTTATCCAAATTAGTTCAATATATCTTATATTAAGAACTTGATAGTAACAATCATCCAATCTTTAATATTAAGAAAGGTAAATAAATTACTTTAAAGTATTTATATTGATAATTTTGTTTTAACAAATTTGTGTGAGTTGTAAACTTTTGTATAATCCAAATTCCAAACTAATTAGTATTTATAATTAATTTATCTAACTTCCTTAGTATGTCGAAATAAAATCAACTTGTTCTTATATTAAATACCAAAGGCAGAGACTAATGATGTTATTGTTTTGTAAGGATTGTCCTATTTTTTTTTAATTAAAAGAATTATTAACAGTGGTGTCAATCTGTGAAGTTTTCCACTACTCTATGTTCTTAGTGTTGATACTCTAATGTAAAAATCATATAGTTGAATTTTATGTCAGCCCAATGGTATTGACTACTAACATATAAACACCCAAAACTTCATTAATTAATTGTCTTTAATTGGTATGAAAGTATATAACTAAGTACTGAAAGCGTGATTCACTCAAGCAGGAACCTAAGCGCGACCAAATTGACAGGGAAAATAATTACTTCATTTTCAAAACTTACAGAGTTGGAGTCCCTGTAAGTGTGTATAGAGTGTGATTTATAAATGACAAATTCTTTTCACAGTAATGTTTCATTAACATGTGTAAAACACTGCTTTGTTTCAGAGATTTATCATTCAATGACTTATCAGGTTCGATACCAGAATTTCTGGCTGACCTGCCGAAGTTGAAAGTTCTGTAAGTTGCATTATTTAGGATTTAGCACCACATACCTTTATAATAATACAGGGTTCACCAACTAAGTTGTTATACTTCACAATGCTTTTTAGTAATTTGAGTGGCAACAAGCTCACGGGTTTCATTCCCAAGTCTCTTGAGGAAAAGTCATATGCAACTTTGCAATTGAGGTTTTTCATCATCCTTATAATATATTACTGTTGGTTCAATTGTTACTTCCCTCGTGTGAATAAAATTAATTAACATTAAAATATCTTTCTTGTCCCTTAGTTTGGAAGATAATCCTGGCCTTTGCTTGGTGGATTCATGCAAAAAGCATAATAAGTTTGTCATTCCACTTGCGGCTTCTGTTTCAGCTTTGGCTGTAATCTTCCTGCTGGTTTCTATAGGAGTATGGATCTTCAAAACCAAAAAATTAAAAGGTGGGTATTAAAATAAGCACTTTTGTTATAATTAAGCACCACTGTGTTCATAATCAACCTTTCTCGTGACCGTTTTGCAACTAGTTTTGTTCTATGTCATAGATTGGAATGCAACCCTTCCCATTGTATACTCTTTTCTTCTTTAGTCTATATACATCGTTTTATATGTTACAACATCTAAAATTTATGCCCAAAAGCAAAAAAAAAAAAAAAAAAACATTATCAAAGTTTATTTATCTTATCCTTCTGAAATAGTATAAAATATGAGAGTTCATAGAAATAACATATCAAATAGTATTTCTGTCCATATACCTCGTAAGAGATTTTTATCCTGCCAATTGTCTAGATGCTTGATAAATCTGATTATTTGTATTAATATTGCAGTGGTTATCACTGTTTCTACGAATGAAGAATTGTTGCAACCAAAAAATCGAGCAATTTCTTACTCCAGAATTCTCAGAATGACTGATAATTTGCAAGACTTAATTGGAGAGGGAGGATTTGGGAAGGTTTATTATGGCACTCTAAGAGATAATATTCAAGTTGCTGTGAAAATACTTTCTCAATCATCAATGCAAGGTTTCAAAGAATTTCGATCAGAGGTTAGATGCTTAATTAGATGAATTAAGTCAAACACTTCACGTTTTCCTCCCTTGATGAATGTAAAGGAACTTAAATATGATATTTGGTCGCGTGACATCAAGAAGCAATAAAATTAAATATTAGTTCACTCTAGCTATGAGTATACATAAAGTTTAATTTGGATTGCAGGTAGAACTCTTAATGGTTATTCATCATAGACATTTGGTTTCTCTGATTGGCTACTGTGAAGAAGGTAGTGTGAGGGCATTAATTTATGAATATATGGCTAATGGCAATCTCCAACAGCATTTATCAGGTATATAGCAAAGTACCTTTAGCCGATAAAACCCTATTCAAATCAAAAAATTTCAAAAGGAAAATATAAAAGAAATCTATCTATGCTCATCATGCAGTGGAGAGCCCTAATGTTTTGAAATGGGACGAGAGGCTTCAAATTGCATTGGATGCTGCACGAGGTAAGCAACACCATTTTTTGACTGTTACGATTGTAATAAAAGAGAGAGTGACCTTTAAAGCAACAACAAGGTTGTTACTGTGTAACTTAGAGGTTACCGGTTCGAATAGCAGAAATAGTCTCTTTATTTTGTGAGGATAAGATTGCTTAAATCTATTACTACCTATACTCTACCTGGTGAGAGTACTCTTGTGTACAGGGATGCCCTTCCCTATTGTAGTAACTGTACATGCATTTATCTTTTTTTTTTCGCTTATTTTCTTTTCTTTTCTATTATCCCATTATTGATGCCCTATAACATATTTAACTACTTAGTGAAACTGCAGGATTGGACTACTTGCATAATGGTTGTAAACCACCAATTGTCCATAGAGATTTAAAAACTTCCAACATTTTACTAAATGAAAAGATGCAAGCCAAGATTTCTGACTTTGGACTATCTCGAGCTTTTGCAAATGACATTGACACTCATGTATCAACTCGTCCTGCTGGCACATTAGGTTATCTTGATCCTGAGTAAGTTATTCCAACAAATAAAAAATAAATGATTGGAATTTTAATTGTGTTTTGAGATCTAACATTCGGTTATTTTCACAGATTTCAAAGTTCTGGAAACCTAAATAAAAAGAGTGATGTTTATAGTTTTGGGATAATTTTACTTGAGCTAATAACGGGTCAGCCAGCAATAATGAGAGAACATGGAACCATTTGTCACATTCTTCATTGGGTTACTCCAAAACTTGAAATGGGGGATATCCAATCCATCATAGATCCAAGGTTAGGAAATTGCAGTACCAATTCAGCTTGGAAATTGTTAGAGATAGCTATGTCTTGCACTCCATCATCTGCAGTTCAAAGGCCTGACATAAGCCATGTGGTAGCTGAACTAAAGGAATGTTTGGCTCTAACCAAAAGCATGGAGATGATGAATTCAACCACTTCCTTTAATAGGCATTCTTTCAGTTCTGATTCAGGCCTTATTCCATACGCTCGGTAGATACTCTCTTAGAATTTGAGTCAATGTTGGGATACTTACCTTCAATAAGTCCCATGTGGGGATGGTTACCTTGAATGAGGTACCTTATAAGCTTAACATTGAACCACATGTAGAATTTGTATTGTTAGTATGTTTGGGTCAAAGTAATTCTTTTTTTACTACTGCTGTTGGCTCTGAGCTTGTCCTTCTCTTCAGAATGTTGATGATCCTTTATATGTTCCTCAATTCGGTATTTGTGAATTTTACTTTTTTTTTTTTCATTTATGAACTTTACTTTGAATTGTTAACTTATTTGATTATATATAGGGAAAAATATAATTAGGTCCCAAATAAGGGAATCAATCACGATCAGTCCCAAAAATATCGAATTACATTGAAGTCTCTAAGGACCTAGGTGATATTAAATAACTTCTTATTAACAATTCAATAAGTTATAGCTCAGTAGATTTGGGAGCACAGGGTATATCACTAAACAACTCGTTAACGGCATTAAGTCACACCGATGATAATGGAGGAACGTAGTTATATAAGTGAATTAAAAGTTAAATTATTAAAAGATTAATTTTTGAAAAAATTAATTCTAGATATTATAGAAGAAATTTAATAAAGACCACATCACTTAATTAACTGGAAGTCCCTTTATATCTGAATTCTATTCATTTTCAAATAGAAAAGGCATTTATGTCCCTTTTTATGTGAGTCCTTGACTAAACGGCCATTTGCGGTCTTCACCGTAAGCATACGGGTCGTCAAACTGTAGTGTAGTGAAAAGAGTGTCGTTCTGCAAGGATTATGCTTTGAGTAAGCTAATCAATACTAATTGTTTACTTAATTAGAAAGGAGTATAAAAATTTGTTGGAAATCAAGTTCGAGATAGAAGTCAAATTGCGAATGGAATTTAGAAGAACAAAACGATGATTGCAAAAATTCTTAACTAATGGAATAAAAGCTTAGGGTCACTTATCCCCATTCTTACTTCATGAACAAGTTTTATCCCCTTCTCTTTAACAACTAATGAATGTATGTGTGTGTCCAAGATTCTATTTTATTTGAAAAAGCCTTCTCAAGTCAAATTCAAATTTATACTAGCATTAATCATACAATCCCTTGTTAAAATCAATGCAAGTTCCAATCTCAATTAGACAAAATTAGGTTAGTAACTATATTTCTACGTTACCAATTAACCATCCATTTAAAACCAAACTTCAAGCCTAACATGATTCCATCTAAGTTCTAGAACAAAACACACTTTCTCAAGCCATATTTCATTTAACAAATCAAGTGGTGATCAAGCATTTGTATAAATAGAGAGCAAGATGAAAATCCACACATATATTTCATTCATTGCATAAAGAGAAAGGAAAATACAATGTTCAATCCATAAGAATGGTTCAAAGCAACCCTAGAAGAAGGTTTTAGCTACACATAAGTGAATCTAAACCAACAACAAAATGTAAAGAATAGTTCATTACAGCAGAAAAGAAAAGAAGAAGGAAGAAGAAGGAATGTAACCAAGACAATTGAAGCTCAAAACTCTTCAGAAATCCTTCAAATCAATGCTCCAATGTCTCTCCAGCCTCTCCAAAAGCTCTAGAACCCAGATAACTGCCTCTAAGGGGGTCTGAATATGTTTTTTGCACGAAAACCTAGGTTAAATCTCTCAAAACTCGACCCAAATTATGTAAAACGCAGAGTTTCGGATCCTTGCCGTGGGCCTCACTGTGGGAGGCCACGGTGAGGCACAGAAAGCACACAAATTTAGCTCCTCGCCATGGGAGACCACAGCGAGGGACAGAGAATATGGCTTCTGTGAAATAGCTCGCAGTGGCCCTCGCTGTGGGGTGCCACGGTGAGAGACAGAGAACATGAATCCTTCATTGTTTGTCTCTAGATCATTTTGCTCTTCTTTTGTTACTTCGGGTCTTTCTTTCCTCTTGTTACTTGTCCTCTTCTTCCTACACAAGGAGAGGGTTGATGAGTTCTAAAAATTCACTCATAAAAAAATGTCATTATACTCCAAAATTTCACATTAATGTAAATGTTTCTTGTTTATCTTTTTCTATGAGTTTTGTATCCTTTTTTCAAAGCCATTATCTCAAAAACATGTACAAGTGTAGGAAAAATATGATTGAATATGTGAAACTGTGGAGCTTATCAGTCCTTATTAATTAATTTTCAATAATTATTTTTAAATCCCTCCACCATTTCTCTTAACTTCCCCACCACCATAGCTTTTCATAGCAAATCCCGCACAAACACACAAATTAGATTCAATTCAATGTTCCCTTTGTAATTCAGTGATCCAAACTCATCAAATTCATCCATCACAACCAAATTTCATAGGCCTTTTTCTTGCGAGCATATTTATATTTCTTCTTCTCTTTCTCTTTTTGCCTGAAAGACTTGGGCATTCAGATTTGAAATGTCCAGCTTTCTTGCATTCATAGCATACTAGGATAGTATTCCTTTTTGGTCCTTCTTTGTATAACTAGGATCACCTTTCTGGAATCTTCTTCCTTTATGTTTGAAGAATCGTTTGAATCTCCTCACCATTAAACCCATTTCTTCATCATTAAGATTTTCTTATTCATCATCATCATCTTTCTTGTCTTTAGAAGCAGTAAGGGCCAGAGTTTTCTTCTTCTTATCTCCTCTAACCAGCCCTGTCTCTATTTCATATTGCTCTCATACTCAGCCAAACTTCTAAATAAAGAAGTTACTAAGCTCATGGATTCCCCACGGATTTCTTCAATAGCAGTAGCCTTGGCTTGCCATTTATCAGTGAGGATATTTGGAATTTTTGTAACTTGCTTTTATTGGGAAAGTGTTATGCCCAGAGCAGCAAGATGATTGATGAGGTTAGTGAATATGATCTCCAACTCTCTTGGTAAAGGTTTTTTGCACTGATTTAAGGGATCTGGGTGTTTGCTGGATGAGAGGAGTAGTTTGTGTTTGTGGGATGAGAGGAGATGTGGCAGTGGGAGTTTGTTTTAGGATAGGAGAGGATGATGCCTGAGGTGAAGATTTAGGTGAGGTATGGGCTTGGTTTGTGTCTCTGATGGGGGTCAGTTGTAGTGGCTATGGGTGAGGTTGGAGTGGTAAAAGAGAGGTTTGTGTGTGGTAATGAGCAAGTGACTGGTCCAAGTCTATAGGAGAGTCTTGTTTGGGAGACATTTGTGTTTCTACAGGTGATGTGTGGTCTCTTGCTCTGTGAGAGGGTTCCTCCAATTCTGTTTCTCTTTCTGAGGGATCCACATATCCCAAAATGTGCTCCACATTTTCAAGTATGGCTGGATAGTGCTTCATCATGGCTACCATAACATCATACCCATCATAGGCATGTTTCACATATTCTTTAAAGGATGGCACCAAGGTATCATCAAAGTAGTAATCAACCTCTTCATTAACCTTTCCTCCACGGCTTGATTGTTAAGATTGAACTCCTCCAGAAGTCCAGGTAAGACAGCTTCCTACAATTTCTCTGTTACTTTGGCTGCAATTTGATCAACCATGTCTCTAGAAAACATAGACTTCATGGTTGAATTGAACATTTAGGATCCAGTAGTTGCAGGTGCTGAGGATTAGGCTTCATCTTTCCCAATAACTTTAAAGGACTCCTCTACGATTACCTTGCCTTTGTCTTTCTTTGTTGGAGATTCTGAGGTGCCAATCTCTCTAGGAAGTGACATTCCCATCTTCTTGATATGGGTAGTAGTGAACAAAAGTATCATTATTCTCTAGTTACTAGATATCATTCTTTAACAGAATGAATGATATCAGTTGGTTGAGGAAATTCTAGAGGAGTTATAATTCATGGAGAATCCTTGAGGTTTTTTAATTCCTCTATGATGATATACCCTGGATTCAGAGGATCCTTTTTCATGAGTGTTGGTAGGATGGGATTGTCAACCTATTGAAGATAAGACATGTTTCCTTCCTTGTTTACCATGCATTTAGAATAGGCATAATGGATGAGCCTACTGGTGAAAGGCATGAGTGCTGGTCTAATACTTGAGTTAGGTATCCTTCCTTCTTTTGCCATCTGTTGTAAGGCTCTCCTGTGATCCCAAACCATGTGTTCAAGGTCTTCCAATAAAATGATAATCTCCTCTCTCTAACTGTAGAGATGACCTCTATATCCAAAATCTCAAAGGCATCTGAATGGGTGCTGTTGATTTCCAGGTTTGAGTAGAAACTTCTCACAACATCTTTACTATAAGGAAGATTAATGCGTAGCCAAGACTTGTATGGCTTCAACCAAGGGAATAGATCTATCCCCAAACTCTTCAGATGGTCTAAGTCAAAGCAGTGTGTTCTGGTAGTAATGCTTCTGTGTTTATATGTGTCACTGATGGGTAAAGGGCATCTATCAAATGGTTAGGGTGGCTCATAGGTTTCATCACCAGTGAAAATCTCCTTCAACTTTCTTCTAGGATTTGATGGAGGAGGAGTATGCTTGGGTTGAAGTTCTTCCATCTCCATTCTCTTCAAGTCCTCAGCATACTTGGCCTTAACCCTTTCATCTTTAGATGTAGTTAGATTTCTGTCCAAAGACTCTATATCACAAGAGTGGTGTGAGGGTTCTGCAAATGAGACTTCTTTGTAGAAGATTTTTCCTGAGAAGAAGACTTTGCTTTATCTGCCATTACTTACTATTAAAATCGATTTGGAGCAGTTCTGAGGGTTACAGCAGGGTCATTTAGGGGCAATGGAACATTATCTTTTTGGACTTTTGAAATGTATTTGGGTTGCTTCTGGGAAGAATCACTCTTAGATTTCTTCTTTTGACTCTCAGGAGATGTTTTAGGTAGAATCATTCTGGGACGCATGGTGTAAACTGATCGAATAGGTGCAAATTCAATATGGGTTTTTAAGGTTTGAATGAAAGGGCGAGAGACTCAGAGTGATGTAGGGTTTAGGTTCGAAAAAGCGTTAGAGAGAGGATAGAATGAATGCAAATGAATGAAACGCTCAAAAATGGCAGTTATATATATATTTTTGGAGAGAGAAATATTACCACTAGAAAGTTACTGTTCGGGAGTTTAGTCGATGGGTACACGGGCCATCGACAGCTACCTGAGGTTTTCTTGCGATGAGTGAGTATTCAATCGATGGTTGGGTGATTACTCAATGGATAATGTTGTGCTCGAATGGTTACCACGCTGAATAGTTGATTGGCCACTGCTCGATGAAAGCTTATGACTATCGATGGATCGTCAACAATCGATGGCTGTTATGGCCATTGATAGACTTTGGCCTTTTACAGCATCTGATTGTTCAATTGATTTCGAGCACTCAATGGATGTATTGACCTTTTACTTGAGGTATGTGAAAATTTGTTTGAGTATTTTAACTTTGCTCCAACACTTGAAGCCTACTCGATGTCCCATTGATGGATCTTTATCATAATGCTTGATGGTTGAGTTGTCTATCAATGGACTATAATTTTCCTACAACATGACCTGCAAGATTTTACGGGCCACTCCAGTGCCTAAGTTAGTAACTTATCATAAAAATATGTAAATTTAAATAATTGTAACTGACAAGAGATGAGTTAGAAGGATTATACTTATTTACAAGTCATTGGGATTTACCATTCCCATTTCCATTTTGATGTATATGAACTGTAGCAGCAAGAGGTTTCATGAAGATATATGCTAGCTATAAGTGAGTTGGAATAAATTCCACCTTGACATCTTTCTTGTGGACATGATCTCTGATCAAGTGATGTCTCACATCTATGTGCTTAATCCTTGCATGATGAAATGAATTCTTGGCTAAGCTAATTGTGCTTCTGTTGTCACAGAGGATTGGGAGGAAACTCCATTCCCATATCTCTCATTTGATGCTTGAGCCATAGGACTTGAGCACAGCAACTTGCAGCAGCAATATATTTAGCTTCTGTGGATGACAATGACACAGTGTTCTGCTTCTTGCAAAACCAAGTCACTAGAGAGCCTCCAAGGAACTCACATTGACCACTGTACTCTTCCTATCTGTTTTGTACCCAACATGGTCTGAATCTGAATAAGCAATGAGATATTCTTAAGTTCCTTTAGGATACCATAGACCACTATCCTCTTCCTTTAGCTTGATATCTGGCACACATTTCCACACTAAACTGGATGTCAAGTCTGCTTGTAGTTAGATATAGAAGGGATCCAATAATTCCTCTGTATATAGATTGATTGAATTCCTTCCCTTTCTCATCAGCATCCACCATTGTAGTAGAGCTCATTAGAGATTCTTCTTTTATAGATAGGTCTATTCCAAATTTCTTTCAGGATCTCCTTTACATACTTTGTTTTAAACACAAAAGTCCCAATTTTTCTTTGTTTGATTTGGAGACCTAGGAAGAAGTTCAATTCTTCCATCACGGACATCTCAAATTCTCCCTGCATTATCGTAGAAAATTCTTGGCAGAGAATTTCATTAGTAGCACCAAAAATAATATCATCTACATAGATTTGTACTACTAGTATGTCTTTATTTTTGCACTTTATAAATAAGGCAATGTCTACCTTTCCTCTTGTAAAACCTTATCCAAGGAGGAAATTACTCAGCCTTTCATACCAAGCTCTTGGAGCTTGTTTGAGACCATATATAGCCTTTTTAAGTTTGAAAACATGGTATGGCTTAGTTGAATCTTGAAAACCAGAGGGTTGTTCAGCATATACTTCATCCATGGTATATTCATTAAGAAAGGCACTCTCCACATCCATTTGATAAAGTTTAAAGTTTTTTATGGATGCAAAGGCAAGAAGAAGTCTTATTGCTTCTATTCTAACAACTGGAGCAAAAGTTTCTTCATAATCTATCCCTTCTTCTTGATTATATCCTTTGGCCACAAGCCTTGCCTTGTTTTTCACTATTATTCTAGATTCATCAAGTTTGTTTTTGAAAACCCACTTAGTTCCTATTACTAGATAATCCTGAGATCTAGGAACTAAGTCCCAAACTTGGTCTTTTTAAAATTAATCTAGCTCTACTTGCATTGCTATCACCCAATCACTATAAGAGAGGGCGTCTTCAATACAAGAAGGCTCAATTTCTGAGATAAATGCAGAGAATTGCATTTCCTCTTGAATCTACCTTTTAATCTTTACACCACCACCAATTTCACCTATGATTTGTTCTGGTGGATGATACTTATGATGTCTCCAAGCTTGTGGTTCAACTGGTTCATCAATAGGATCATCCTCCAAACCTTCATGATCAGATTCATCAGGTGAACTTATTGACTGTATAACTAATTGGTTCACATGATGGTTTTCAACAGGCTTTATTTTTTAAGGATCTCATCCTCATCGTCAGATTTCTTAAAAGAGTCAGTTTCATAAAAAACTACATGAATAGATTCTTCAACAACATGAGTTTTTTGTTGAAGACTCTATATGCTTTACTTCTATTTGAATAACTAATAAAAATTTCAACATCAGCTTTAGGATCAAATTTACCTAGATTTACCATCCCATTGTTATGGATGTAGCATTTGGATCTAAATACCTTCAAGTGGGCTACATTTGGTTTTCTTCCTTTGTGGAGCTCATAGGGAGTCTTATCCATGCCTGATCTCATGTAGACTCTGTTTGATATGTAGCATGCAGTGTTCATTGCATCAGCTCATAATCCTTAGGACACATCTTTCTCATTTAACATGGTTCTGGCCATTTCTGTCAAAACTCTTTTCTTTCTTTCCACCACTCAATTTTGCTAAGGAGTTCTTGAAGCTGAGAAATTGTGGTGGATTCCATTAGATTCACAAAAGTCACTGAAGTCAATATATATTCTCAAATTCTCTACCATGATCTGTCCTTATTGATGCAATTGCACAATTTCTTTCTTTTTGCACTTTCTTAGCAAACAGTAAAAAGGCATCAAAAGCTTCATGCATAGTAGAAAGAAACAAGGTCCAAATAAACCTAGAATAGTCATCTACAATCACAAGGGTATATATAGTTTTCCTCCTATGCTTTTGACTCTAACTGGATCTACCAGATCCATATGCACCAATTCTAATGGTCTTATTGTGGAGACTATCTTCTTAGGTTTGAAAGAGGATTTTGTTTGTTTCCCCTTTTGGCATGCTTCACAGATTAAATTTGACTTAACTCTAAGCTTAGGTATGCCAATTACAAGATCATTTTTAGCTAGCTTGCTTAATTGAGATATGTTTACATGTGTTAGTCTCCTATGCCATAGCCAACAATTCTCAGTGTTACTAATAAAGCATTTTCTTACATAGGCTGATTGAGATCAACTATGTAATAGTTTCTATCTCTGCTAGTGATCAACTTAGGATTAAAACAAGTTCCTAAACAATTTTACACCTCTCAGAGAATTTTCTTAGTAAGATCTTTCTATCTCACCAAATTTCCTCCCCCTCACTTTGTAAGATTACACCCTTTTCTTAGGATCCCACTATCCCAAGGAAATCACTCAGTAAGAAAGATTACAAGTTTGAAAGCTTGCTCACATAGTTGAGCAGATAAGATTCTGCTTGAAGTACAGTGAGAGAACTCAGATAGATGACTAGAATGCTGTTCAAATTTGTCATTGGATTGCACTTAATGTCTCTACCTTCCAAGTTTGTGCTTTAGATGCTTTTATAGTCTCTTTGTAGGATTTGCCTGTTGAAGCTTCAATTATATTAGTTGTGAGAGAGAGATAAACTAAAGTTTGTTAATGATGCTTAGTAATTACCTCAAAGACTTTTATCTGATGTGTTTGCATCCCTCTACTGGTTGTCTAGTGTGTTTACATAATGGCTCCCTATTCTCTCTACGTTTCTATGTTCTGTTTGGCTTTTGTGTCCAATGAAACTTTCCTAAAATGGGCCAGGCAAAAACTCTAAAAATGTAAAGTTAATTAAGCATAAAAAAGATTTAAATTTGAACTTTCAGTTTTATTCATCATGGCTCTCTTAGCAATCAATGGTTCCATATGCTTTTTAATCGATTAGTATCTGAGCATTCTGATTTTCTTCAGAGTTTCACTGTAATACTAGATGGAAACATCAGTACTCGATTAAAATTAAATTTCAACAATTGATGGCCATTTTTCTGATTAATGGATGATGAGTAATCGATTGGTGACTCAATGCTCAATGGTTTCAAAAGATTTTCTAACTTAAAGTTGTTAGAATAATGAGTTTTGATGATAACTAAACATAACTTAGGCATAAAGAAAGGTTGGACAAAGTTCAGGAATAACTTAGAAACAATCTGATAGAAAATACTAAGTATAGTCCAATCGATCAGGATCAGATTATAAGTTAATGTACTATAAGCTTAACCGATCAGGGTTAGATCAGAGACAGATTAGAAGTTGAATCATAGGCGCCCAATCGATTAGGGACCCCTCTGATCGATCAGAGAAGTGAAAAATGAGCTAAGAGACTTAGTGTGATCGATTAAAGGAATTAGAAGAACTTAGTGTAATCGATTGGATAAGCCTGACTGATCAGGCCTCTCCTGTAATCGATCAGAATGATTAAAGTGTAATTGGTAGGAATGCATAAAAGGGGATGAATTGTGCAATTAAAAAAAATATAATGAATCAAGACACATACCCTTATACTAGTTCAGCCCAAACTCTTAGCCTACGTCTAGTTCTCCAACCTCCAGTTGGATTCCACTAATCCCTCAAGATTCAATCAGGCTCTTGAGTGCCTTTACAAGTGATTGCACAGCAAGAACTCTCTCTTACTAATCACTCCCACTTACAATTTGTAAGAATACACCCTACTCTTAAGATCCCACTATCTTAAGAGTACACCTCACTAGAAAAGTGATTATAAAATACTTGCTTACTTAATGAACTGATTGTGATATACACTGAAGCACAATAATCAATGAATGATCTCTCTAAAGATTGGTGAGTATTGAATGCAGTAAGTTTAACTAACAAGGATAATCAATGTGAGTAATCAATAATCTTAACCAACTTCTTCATCGAGGCTTTTACACTCGTCTTCAGAATTCTGCCCATTGCTAATGAAGATATAGCCGTTACTTGATTTTAGTTGAGAGATGATTGTAGATGGAGTATAAAGATGTATGTGTCCTGGGCAGCATTAACTCCATTGTACTTAGCTTTCTCATTATCCTCTCTCTTCATTAATCACAGAAGTTGGTAGTTGGGTCAAACGGCTCTAATGGCAGACTTATGTGTTTAACGATAACTTCCCAAAATAGGTCTGAACAACTTCTATACTTGAAAGCTTAAAACAGGCTTGTCAATTCAGTTTGAAATAAATTTATCGCCACTTCGATCATAGGTCTTTGATCGATCACAGCTTCTGGTTCCAGATCGATCAGACATAGATCGTGACCTGCATCACTAAATATGAAGTTAGAGAATACCTCGCCTGATCGATCACAGGGGATCCCTGATCGATTAGGCTTATTCAATCGATTGCACTCAGATCTCATTCAGATTAAGGCCATAGATTGATCGATCACACTTTGTCCTCTGATCAATTAACCTTTTGTGATCGATTTGGCTTAGATTAGGTTTGGATTACTCTTTGATCCTTCTGATCAATTACAGGGGAGGCCTTATCGATCAAGCTTATCCAATCGATTATTCTAAGTTCTTCTATTTCCTCTAATCAATCACACTAAGTCCCTTAGTTCATTTTTTACTTCTCGGATCGATCACATGGGTCCCTGATCGATTAGGTGCCTATGATCTCAACTTCTAATCTGTCTCTGATTTGTTCCTAATCTATTAGACTTATAGTTCTTTAACTTATAATCTTATCCTAATCGATAGGACAAAATTAGTATTTTCTATCAGATTGTTTCTAAGTTATTCCTGAAATATGTCAATCCTTTCTTTATGCCTAAGTTAAGTTTAGTTATCATCAAAACTCATTATTCTAACATTCTCCCCCTTTTTGATGATTACAAAACATAAGGTATAATCAAAGATAATCAGAAAGTAAATGCAGATTGAACAGGAGCTGTGAACTAATAAACATAGGTGTTATAGAATTATAAGTCATGCAATACAACTGAAAAACATAAGGACAGGATAACAACATATGAATATTATAAGAGACATTTTCTTAAATGAAGCAGATATAATAGATGAATGATGCAGATGAGAAATTCTTGATGCAAGTGAGGGTGGTTCTTTGGTTTATTCTGAATCTGAGCCACTGGTCCAGTACTTGTCTTTCAGATCCTAATCTCCAGATTCACTACTAATTCTCCTAGAGTCAATTGAGGATTCTTCCCATTGAATTTCATCCTTAGGCTCAGACTTCTTCTTCTTGACAGGAGCTTTCTTTTTGGCTGGAGCATTCTTTTTGGGAGGAGATGAAGGGAAGGTTTTAGCAAAAATCCTATCAAAATAGGTCAGATCCTTTTGCTTCTTCTTCGGGGAGGCTTGGATGATTTTCCTTTGGGTGCAGCCTTCCTTTTTGTAGTATTGGGGATAGGCTTAGGCTCTTCAATCACAATGCCTTTGGTTGCCCTGGTGCTTTTCCTTGTTGTGATTGTTTTTGGTGGAGGCTTAGGAGCAGTCATCTTTATCCTCTTTCTCTTGACCTCAGATTGAACTTCTGGCCCTTCTTCTTCTTCACCAGACTTTAGGAATTCTGAGGTGGTCTGGATAAGATCCTTTTGTACTAACTTGGTTGGTTTGTGATAGGTGTAGATCTTCTTAACCCCCAACTAGGAATCACAGGTTTAAGCAGAGTATCTTGATCCCCTTTTGCCTTTTCCTCTTTTTCTTCTTTGGCCTTGTCTTCTGCTTCGGCCTTGGCCTTTGTTTCTTCTTCTGCCTTAGTATTGGCTTCAAACTCAGCCTTGGCTTTCAACTCTTATTCTTCTCTGACTCTTGCAGTTCCTTCTGCAACCATCTCTTGCACTCTACGATGAATGAATGGCCAAGTATCAACTGACACTGGTTGAGGCTTCCCTTCATACAATACCATAGTTAAACTCATGTCTTCCTCCAATACCACATCATCATCTTCTGAGGGAACATTGGTGGCTTTAACTTCTTCATCTGATGCTTCCTCCACCAAACCTTCTTCTTTAGCCATGCTTAATTTAATTTCTTCTGCTAGTTCATGAATTTCTCCAAGAGTCTGGCTCATTGAGACATCCTCAGGAATTTGGGAAGCTTCATAATTGATGGATGACGAAATAGCAGCAGTCTCAACAGCCTATTCCTAAACAATGCTGCCTTTCCCCTCAGTTGGAACACTGAATCTCTTCTCCCCCTTTTTGTCATCATCAAAAGGAGCAAAGGGAAGGGTAGGAGAGGAGTCAATGATGATGGCTTTGCCTTTTTTGGAGTAGGTCAGAGAGGGATCTGGTCTAGGTGTATACTGAAGGGTAGAAGGGTGAACTTAGGTAGATTCTGATGGTGGTGATATGGTTTGAATTGGTGGCGTTGGGACTGGAGAAGTGGCTTGTGGTTGGGGAGATGTTAGTGAGACTTATGGTTGAGTGAGTGGGGTGATGGTGATGTTCATAGGTGAGGGAGGAGGATCTGGGTTGTCTGAGGAATCTGAGGAAGTTTGCTTGGATGGTGAGGAGGGCTTGAAGGAAGGAGAGGGCTTATGTTTGGGTGAGGCTTTTGTTTGGGTGAATGGAGAGGGAGGATGAGAAGGAGATGGTGAATGATGAGGGGTGAAATGGATGGGTGATACCTGATGGGCTTCATGCCCAAGGAATGGTTCCAAAGGAGAACCGGGAAGACTAACTTCATAACTCTTCTTGAGAATTTCTTCAAGACCAGCAAGTCTGTTGTGGAGGAACTTGTACATGTCCACCACTACATCATAAACCTTGAATACTATCATAGCACTCTCCTTGACTGATTGCACCACTGTTTCATTTAGGGTTGCCACTAGCCTCTTCAAGAGCCTATCCTTTATAGCCTGATGCTCCAAGGATAACTCTTTCATAACCCTGGATGTCACTCTGTTAGCAATCTGATTGATCATATTGCCTGAGAGAGCGGTCATTCCTCTAGGTTCAGGGACTGCTGGTGGTTCAAACGAATGAGAGGTAGAGGAATGGACCTCTTCTTCATGCGTCCCCTGAGGTTGAACTCCTTCCTCAAGAACTTCTTCTTGAACTGGTGGTACAGGGGCTTCTTGTTGATCAAATGGCAGTAATCCCATCTTCTTGAGAGTGGTGAGGTTACATCTAGGGGGTTCCACATTGTTCTCCTCTCCTAGCTAGAGAATATGGTTGTTGCATAGAATGAACGACACCAACTGAGGGAATGAGAGAGGAGTCTTGATAATCTTGGTTTTCTCAAACCTGAGAAACTCTTCGCAGATCAGTTGGCCTAGATTAATTGGGACTTTGTTGATGAGCATGGCTAGAACTAGGTTGTCAATCTCCAGAATTTGAGTGAAGTTCCCTGCCTTGTTCACCATGCATCTAGAGTAGGCATAGTGAAGTACCCTGTGAACAGGGGGCATTTGGATAGTTTTGATGATTCCTTCAACCGGGCTTTGTGGTTGATAAGCCTTCAGGAGATCAGTTTCTGAGAATTTCTGCCTTTCTTGCCAGATATTGCATGCTTCTAACTCTGGCTTGTTCATGTCAAGCCACTGGTTCAGATCCTTCCAATCGAAGGAGAATTTCTTCCCTCTGACTTGTGAGGACACTCTCATTCCTGTAGGTTTGCCTCCAGTCTCAGTGATAGAGATCTTCATGTTGGAGTAAAAGACCACCTTCTCATTATAGTGATTCTTGAGTCCAATCCATTTCTTGTATGGTGCCAACCACTCTATCATAGGGTAACCATTATTCTCAAGATAGTCAATATCCACAGCTTGTCAGAATGATTCTTTTGGAAGAGGATCCACTGGGACTTCTGTGTCCCCAGAAATCAATTCTCTGACTCTCACAGTCGTGGGACTCTTGCTTGTTGATTTTAAGGCTTGGGCTCTAGTGTTTGGCATGGTTGCAGGAGAGGGTTGAGAGGTTGTGGGTTGAGGAATTGAGGGTGGAGATAGATGTCTGTATGTAAGTGCATGGTCTCTTGGAGGAAGAGGAATTGTATCTGGAATAACTTGGGCTCTGTGATGTTTAGGTAAACTCATTTTGGGTGCCATGTGAAAGTTTATATAGAGGGCTATAAGTTATGTCTGGTGATTCGAAGGGATGCAACTGGATGAGAGGGGTTATGATGAGTGATGATTTGAATAAAGGCTTCATTACGAGGGGGTTTGAAGAGGGTTTGATGAATCAGTCCATTAGGGTTTGAAGAATAAGGAAGGAAATGATTAAGAATGAATGCAAGTGAGTGCGAAATGATGCAACAGTTACATAGGTCAAATATATATGAGAGAGTATGAATGAAAAGCTGTGACTTGTCATAAAATATGTACATTGCAAAAGTTACCGTTGTTGCCTGATCGATCACATGTGTCCTGTAATCGATCAGAGAGTTTGTTGTCTGATCGATTGGATGCATCTGATCGATTAGGGATTGTTGTGATCGATTGGCTCCATATTGAGCAATTGATGCCTGATCGATTACCCCTTCCTTGTGATCAATCAAACAGCTTTGATCGATTGCTCTATTTCCCTAATCGATTGGGCTGTCTCCCTTATTCTCTTCTGATCAAAGCCTAATCGATCACAGGACATTCTCTGTGATCAATCAGGGTTCTCTGATCGATTGGACGATGAAAAACTTAACTTTAAACACAGGACCTGAAAAAGATAATTTGGTACTCCGATGCCTAAGTTAGTATCTTATCATCAAAACGTAGCATTATTTAAATGAATTGAAAAAAGTTAAGAGATTGATACATCCTTACAACTCATAGGGATTTACCATTCCCAATTTCTTCTGATGAACATAAATTGTTCAGCTGCCAGAGGCTTGGTGAAGATATCTACTAGCTGTAAGTGTGTGGGAATAAGTTCCACTTTGACATCCTTCTTTTGCACATGATCTCTGATGAAGTGATGTCTAACATCAATGTGCTTAGTTTTTGAGTGATGCACTGGATTCTTGGCCAAGCTGATTGTGCTTGTGCTGTCACAGAGAATTGGAACTTCTGGAAATTCCAACCCCAAATCCTTCAATTGATGCTTGAGCCAAAGAACTTGAGTACAACAGCTTGCAGCAACAATATATTCAGCTTCTGTTGATGATAGGGAGACACAATTCTACTTCTTACTAGCCCATGAAACCAAGGATCCTCCAAGAAACTCACACTAACACTGGTACTCTTCCTATCAGTCTTGTACCCAGCATGATCGGAATATGAGTAAGCCATAAGATACTTTTGCGTTCCCTTTAGATACCATAAGCCTAGCTCCTGAGTTCCAACCAAATATCTTCTTATTCTTTTGACACATCTATGGTGAGATTCCTTTGGTTTGGCTTGATATCTAGCACACATTCCCACACTAAATTGGATGTCTGGTCTGTTAGCAGTCAAGTACAAAAGAGATCTAATCAGACCTCTGTATGTGGATTGATTGAAGTCCTTCCCTTTTACATCAGCATCCAGTAATGTTGTAGAGCTCATGGGTGTGTCCTCTTCTTTAGATAGATCCATTCCAAACTTCTTCAAGATCTCTTTCACATATTTAGTCTGAGAGATAAATATTCCATCTCTACTTTGTTTGATTTGAAGACCTAGGAAGAAGTTCAGTTCTCCCATCATCGACATTTCAAATTCTCCCTGCATAATCTTAGAAAATTCCTCACAAAGAGATTAATCAGTAGCACCAAAAATAATATCATCAACATAAATCTGTACTATAAGCATGCTTTTCTTTTTTTGCAGAATAAATAGAGTGGTATATACTTTTCCTCTAGTAAAACCTCTTTTCCAATAGAAAGTTACTAAGCCTTTCATACCAAGCTCTTGGTGCTTGTTTAAGTCCATATAGGGCCTTTTTAAGTTTAAAAACATGATCTAGTTTGGATAAATCTTCAAAACCAGAGAGTTGTTCAACATATACTTCTTCCATGATATATCCATTAAGAACAACACTCTTCACATCCATTTGATAAAGTTTAAAGTTTTTGAGGGATGCAAAAGTTAGGAGAAGTCTTATTGCTTCCAGTCTTGCAACTGGGGCAAAAGTCTCTTCATAATCTATGCCTTATTCTTGGCTATATCCTTTAGCTACAAGCCTTGCCTTGCTTCTGATTACTATTCCAGATCCATCAAGTTTGTTTTTGAAAACTCATTTGGTCCCAATAATAAGATAGTTTGAAGGTCTGAGTACCAAATCCCAAACTTGATTTCTCTCAAATTGATTGAGTTCTTCTTGCATGGCAACTATCTAGTCACAGTCTATTAGGGCCTCTTCAATGTAAGATGGTTCAATTTCAGAAATAAAGGCAGAGAAATGCATTTCATTTTGAATCTGGCTTCTGGTTGTAACACCTCTATTAACATCACCAATGATTTGCTCAAGAGGATGATCCTTGTGATGTTTCCAAGCTGAAGGCCCAGCTGGTTCATTATGAAAATCATCATCTTGGCTTTATTTCATCTGGTGATGATATTGGTTGTGTTGAAGGCTTAGCTTTATTAGAAAAATCAAATTCTTCCTCTGTCAAGGTCTTTTGTTCAGAGTCAGTTTCATCAAATACTACATGGACTGACTCCTCAACAATAAAGGTTCTTTTGTTGAACACTCTATAGGCTTTGCTTCTATTAGAGTAACCAATGAAAATTCTAGGATCAGATTTAGGGTCGAATTTACCTATGTTTACCTTTCTATTGTTGTTGATGAAACATTTTGAACCAAAGACTTTGAGATGGCTTACATTTGGTTTTCTCCCTTTGTAGAGCTCATATGAAGTTTTCTCCATTCTTTTTCGTATGTAAGCTCTTTTGGATATGTAGCAGGCTGTACTCATAGCATCTACCCAGAATACTTGAGATACTTCTCTTCCATTGAGCATTGTTCTGGCCATTTCAGTGAGTACTCTGTTCTTCCTTTCTACCACTCTATTTTGTTGAGGTGTTCTGGGAGCTGAGAAGTTGTGATTTATCCCATTTTCTTCACACATCTCTAGGAAACCTTGGTTCTCAAATTCTCCTCCATGGTCTGTCCTAATTGAGTTGATCTTTTGACCTTTTTCATTCTGTACTTTCTTAGCAAACAGATAAAAGACATTAAAAATATCATGCTTAGAGGAAAGAAACATAGTCCAAGTAAACCTAGAATAGTCATCCACAATTACAAGAGTGTATAGGCTTCCTCCTAGACTTTTCACTCTTGCTGGACCAACTAAGTCCATATGGATCAGTTCTAGAGGTCTTGTGGTGGAGACTTCCTTCTTTGGTTTAAAAGAGGACTTTGTTTGTTTTCCCTTTTGGCATGCTTCACATAGTAAATTAGTTTTTATTTTCATGTTAGGCATGCCAATGACAAGATCCCTTTTGACTAGCTTATCTAATTGAGTCATGTTTACATGGGTTAATCTTCTATGCCATAGCTAGTAGTTATCAGAGTTACTTATAAAACCATTTTCAGAAAATTGTTGACTTAAATCAACTGTATATAAGTTTCCATTCATATTAGCTTTCAGTCGATATTTAAGGTTGGGTTTATCTATGGTTAATTCTTTCTTATATATTATGAGGCATTCATTTGAATCAAAGATTACCCAGTTACCTCTATCAGTACTCTGACTGACACTCAGCAAATTGTGGCATAGACCTTCCACAAGGTAGATGTCTTTGACTGAGCTAATATCTCCTATTCCAGCAATTCTTCCTGATTGGTTTCCACCAAAACTGACTTTGGCTCCATCTTTCATGATTAGATTGTCAAATTTTTCTTTATCTCCAGTCATGTGTCTTGAGCATCCACTATCTATATACCACTTATTGTTGTTGGATGCTTTAAGACAAACCTGCACAAACTAAACAGATTTAGGTACCCAAATTTTCTTGGGTCCTTTGGGATTAGTTCGCTGCCTTGGTCCAGATGGACTTTAGGCTGATGTGTCCCTTTGGAAACCCATTTATACAATCCAGATACACCATATTTCTTAGGATAGCAGGTAGATTTAGTATGTCCCTTTTTGTTATAGAAATTACAAAAGCTAAATGGTGATGAATATGCTGAAGCTTTTCTGAAGAATTTTAAGTAAGACTTCTCTTTTTTATATTGGCTTTCTTTCTTTCACAGACTTACATGCTGAATCATAACCTAATCCAGTTTTATCTCTAAAGGCTCTTTGACTCATTAGCATGATATTTAGTGCCTCAGTGCTCTTTGTGAATTTTTTCAAAACATCATAAATCTTTTCTTTTTCTTTCAAAAGTGTTTCACAATTTTTGCATTCAGCCTTTTCATCCACCTGAGGAGGTTCCTTAGCTATCTTTTCTATCTCTCTATTTTTCTTTCTTAATGCACCTACTTCTTTTGCTAGTTTTACAAATTCTATATGTAATTCATTATATGCATCTTGTAGTTCATGAAAAGGTGAATCAAAATGATATACCTCACTGTCAGATTCTTCTTAAGCTACCAAGCAGAGATTGGCTACTTCCTCAGCATCACTAGCCTCCTCATCTAAGCTATCTCCCCATATAGAAGAGACATAGGCTTTCTTTTTGGTTTGGAAATTCTCCTTCTTTTTCTTATTTTCCTTGAATCTTTGAAGACTTAGGCATTCTGATTTAAAATGTCCAGGCTTCTTGTACTCGTAGCACACATGAATATTTTTCTGGGAATCTCTTCTAGTGTTGCTGGAGCCACCTTTCTGAAATCTTCTTCCATTTCTGAAGAATCTTCTAAATTTTCTGACCATGAAGGCCATCTCATCATCATCTAATTCTTTCTCTTCTTCCTCATCCTCATCATCTTTTGTAGGAGCTACGAGGGCTAGACTCTTCTTCTTCTTGTCTCCATAGAGCTCTCTTTGAGTCTTGATAGTAGACTCATATTCAGCTAAACTTCCAAATAAGGATGTGATTGACCTCATGGATTCTCCTCTCATCTCTTGTATTGTAGTGGCCTTATTTGCCATTTTGGCGTAAGGATCTTCACTATCTTGGATACTTGTTCAGCCTCTGAAATCCTCCTACCAAGAGTAGTGAGATTGTTTATTAGGTGAGTGAATCTGATTTCTAATTCCCTGATGGGTTCTCCTTCTTTCATCTTGAAGAGATGAAACTCTGAGGTAAGTTGCTCGACTTTTCTTGTCTTAACTCCTGAGGATCTTTCATGAGCTACTTCCAAGGCTTCCCATATTTCTTTAGCAGTTTCAAGGTGGCATGTTCTGAAATACTCCTTTTGGCTTAGAGCACTTTGAATGACAAGAACTGCTTTGCTGTTCAGTTTTATGTTGTCCTTGTCATCACCAGTGAATTCAGCAGGAAGCTTAGGAACTTGGATTCCATTTTCTGTCATCATTGGCACAATATCTCCTTCCTCAATAATCTTCCAAAGCATGTACCCATTTGCTTTAATAAACATCCTCATTTTCATCTTCCAGAAGGTGTAGTGTTCTCCATTGAAACTTGGAGGTCTATTGATTGAGCTTCTTTCTGGGAGAATGTTGTCATATCCTACCATGATGATCTTTGCTTCTCTTGATCGTTGGATCAATTATTTTGAGAAGACCAGGCTCTAATACCAAATGTAATTAGCAGGAATACATAAGAGGGGGTGAATTGTGCAATTAAAAAATATAATGAATCAAGACACAGACCCTTATACTGGTTCAATCCAAACTCTTGGCCTACGTCCAGTTCTCCAACCTCCAGTTGGGTTCCACTAATCCCTCAAGATTCAATCAGGCTCTTAAGTGCCTTTACAAGTGATTGCAGAGCAAGAACTCTCTCTTACTAATCACTCCCCCTTACAATTTGTAAGAATACACCCTACTCTTAACATCCCACTATCTTAAGAGTACGCCTCACTAGAAAAGTGATTACAAAATACTTGTTCACTTAATGAACTGATTGTGATTCACACTGAAGCACAATAATCAATGAATGATCTCTCTAAAGATTGGTGAGTATTGAATGCAGTAAGTTTAACTAACAAGGATAATCAATGTGAGCAATCAATAATCTTAACCAACTTCTTCATCTAGGCTTTTATACTCATCTTCAGAATTCTGCCCATTGCTAATGAAGATATAGCCGTTACTTGATTTTAGGTGAGAGATGATTGTAGATGGAGTATAGAGATGTATGTGGTCTGGGCAGCATTAACTCCATTGTACTTGCCTTTCTTCATATCCTCTCTCTTCATTAATCACAGAAGTTGGTAGTTGGGTCAAACGGCTCTAATGGCAGACTTATGTGTCTAACGATAACTTCCAAAAATAGGTCTGAACAACTTCTGTACTTGAAAGCTTAAAACAGGCTTGTCAATTCAGTTTGAAACAAATTTATCGCCACTTCGATCATAGGTCTCTGATCAATCACAGCTTCTGGTTTCTGATTGATCACACATAGATCACACATCGATCATGACCTGCATCAATAATATGAAGTTAGAGAATACCTCGCTTAATCGATCACAGGGGGTCCCTGATCGATTAGGCTTATTCAATCGATTGCACTCAGATCTCATTCAGATTAAGGCCATAGATTGATCAATCACACTTTGTCCTCTGATCAATTAACCTTCTCTGATCGATTAGGCCATCAGAGTAGTTTTGAAGAAAAAAGATAACTATAGACAATTTAAAGTGATTAATTTTGTATCCTTAATTATTTAAAAAAAGTCAAAGTGATTTTATAATTAGGACCAGAGTGAGTACATATTTAAGTTCCCAATTCTCAGTTATACTTATTCACATCCTTTTGCATTTGCATTTGAAATAAAATAATGGTGTAGAAAACTGACTTATTTGTTGTGCAATATTAATCCAACCAACATACAATTCTATTTATAATACATGTAATGCCAATTGAATTCTCTCCATACAAATACCGATACTTACACTTTAAATTGAATTATACTTTATATTTCGTTCTAGTATACTAGGGGTGAGCATTCGGTTATTCGGTTCGGTTTTCGGTAAAAACCGAAATAACCGAATAGGGAAAATTTTCAAAACCGAACCGAAACCGAATTAATGGAAATTTTTTGGTCCGGTCGGTTACTAACCGAAATAACCGAATTTTTTTCTTTTTAATTATATTAGACTTTTTGAATTTTCAATAAGTAAAACTCAATACAAATTATAAACCTAACAACCTCAATAATATCCCAAATAATATAATACAATATATAAACTAGAAACATAATATAAGATTTCTAGGAAAAATGCAAAATACAAAGAAAAAAATGTATTTAACATTACTTCATTTAAAAAAAAAGCATAATAAAAATTTTAAAAACTAAATATTGATGAATGATATATGACATATGATTTTTTAAATTAAAATAAGAAAAAAAGGTACATTTTTAAGTTTTGAATTTTAAAACTTAAGTGTATAAAAACAAAAATATGGGAAAAATTATTTTTTTAATTTTTTAAATATTTCGGTTATTCGGTTTTAACCGAATTATTTTTTAAGGAACCGAACCGAAAACCGAAAACCGAAAAAACCGAACTTAATTCGGTTAGATTCGGTTTTCGGTTTGATTTTGCTCACTCCTATAGTGCACAGTCAACGTCAGATTAGTGTACTTTTTCTTCCTACAGAAGGATAGTATCTACGATGATGTATCTAAGAATTATTTTTTTTCTATGATAAATTTTGAATGGTGTCTAGAACAAATTTGGATACGCAAATGATTTAAAACTTTTGATTGATATTATGATGAGTTTTGCTAGCATGACCTGATCCAAATTTATTGCATATAGTAATCATGCTAAAGAGAGCTCAAAAATATGGGAAAATCTGTTCACATGCGAAGAAAAAAATCAATGGCTGTTTTCTGACCCAATGAAGGTAAAGGTAATACCCACCACCTAATTTGACGGAGTTAACTTTCCTCCTCTTCTCTTATCGTATTATTTATCTCCTCTTCCCCGTTCCTACATTTCTACATTCCGAATTATCAGCATATTGTCCATATATCCTTTATGCTAGTCTTCTGTTCCGAAGCTACAAAGAAGAAAACTATTCTCTACAATTGAATAATTATATATCTGAAGGGGGGAAAGCTTTTTTTTTTTTTGATCAACAAGGGGGAAAAGCTTTATTAGGCCATAGAAGAATAAGAATATATATGAATTCAATCTCTACAATACTGTCTGTAGTGGTCAAAAAATGGTTTAAATGAAATTAAGGATATTTTTATAAAGTTTTCTGCTTTTTTAGGGACTACAAGAAATTAAACAAATAAGTCACCAGCAATTCGGAAGTGAATTACAGAGACCTTACAATGAATTACAGGAATAATAGGAAAATCGACAATGAATACAGGGGATTTGGACTACGAACGGGACTAAAAACAGGAACAACAGTAGAATGTGGGTTCTCAGTCTATTGTTCAGGTGTCCTTCTTCACTGGGCCTCTTCTGTTTTATCTTCCCGTCCATTGGAAAAACGGTTCCGCAGGAGGTAGAGATGTGGCTCCTTTGTTACTCTCCATGATCTTCCCGTTACGGCTCCTGTGGAAAGAATCCTCCATGTAAGAAGGCGCATTGGACTCTGGATTTTTGGGAGTTAGGCTTTACTTGATCATCCCGCTGACACGTGGCTCCCATTTAAAATACGCCTTCTTCCTATTGTAATTTGTAGGCTTTCTGCTTTGGGGTCTCGCCTCTTGGCCCAGTGGACTCCTTGCAAACACATACCTCTCATTGTCTGTCTGGAGCACATTTCCCTAATGATGGGACCACTAAATTAGTGAATTTGAAATGAGCATCATTATTTATTGTTTTCATGAGGACATAGCGGCTATTGGGGACCACAAGTATGGAGCTTTTGTCCCTGTTTTCTGCAGCACTATCTCCAATCAAGCACTTTCCATCTTTCCTTTACTCCCTTTTCACCCAATTTTCAAACTAGCGTTTGTTTGAATTCCTTTCTCTCACAGACTAGGTTGCTACTGTCCTTCCCATTTTTTTCTTCCTTTTGTCTTATTTTCCTGGTAGATCTTCAAACCCCATTTCTTCGCAGGTAGAAATGATGACGATGAAGAATCTTCGCTACTTTGAGCTTTACATTTTCTGTTATCTGTTTTGGGCCGTCCTTGTTCTCTCCAAGCATCATGGTACTTCTATTGCCTTCTATTTTTTCCATCCATTTTTTGTTATTTTGAGCTATCTTAAAATCCCAGAATTTATCTATGCTTGTGTTCTTTGTAATGTGAGTTCCTGCTAGGTTGTTTTGATACTGTCTTTGAATAACTTTACTAGTATTTATTGAAAAATCTATCTGGTATCTAAGTAATACTGGGTGAGATTTGTGCATTTTCGTGTCAAATTGATTTAGTTGTAGCTCTACCGTTAGAATAGTTAGCAGTAGCACATAGTGTGTGCGTTTTAGAACACTATAATATAATGCTGTCATTAAGCTGTATTTGCGCATTGTGGCTGTTGTTGCCTCAGAATGGAAGGTCAGTTTTTCAGATCCTAATAAAAGGGTGGCATGAGTTTTTATAAATTTAAGAGTATGTATTTGCTTTTTCTAGAAAGCTGCAACCATTGTCCCCTCCTTAAGATTTTAATGATGGTTTACTCCCGTTGGAGAAGCTTGGAAGACTTTAGTAATTTTTCTCTTCCTGCTGCTCTTCTCAATAATTGGAGTTATCTATATGAGGATTTGACAATGTATAGTAACATTTTCATCTGCACTTACTGTATTGTTCAAAGGAACCTGTTTATGCTAATTGATTGCAAAGGCCATGACCTTTAGGCTTCAAGGTGATGTGTATACTAGAATAGCTGCAAAGACTTCAATGAGGTATTGCCATTTCCAAATTATCCAAAATATCTGTTAATATGAATGATAGTCTTTTGACAAATTGAAATTTTTGACATCAGGAAGTGTTAACCATATCTTATTTAACTCTGGAATTCTACATTTGTCCATTCTTCCATGTTTTTCAACCACTTCATGTAGTGATATCTATATGGATCACCAAAGATCCGCTCTCTTACTGTTTTTTGTAAAGTACATGCTATTAACCCATTGCCAAGGACTTTAAACTTTTTATTTTCGAAAGCATAACCTTACATTCCATTTCCATTGCTTGCTTAATGACATCATGATATCTACTTTGGGACACAAAGGTACACATTTGTTACGAAGCTACTTTTGGGGATAGCACACAGTTGGGGCTGTTAGCCATTAGTTTTCTAATATGCCAGCCCAGAGGATGCTCAGACAAAATGATGTTCCATTTTTTATAATATTAACATGTTTAACTTAAATGCTTGTTTAAATCAATATATTAGAGTTCTTATGTCAGAAGATGAAAAAATTTAAAGCCTTTCAATTATGTGCCAGTTAATTGTTCATAAGGTCTAGAATATATATCTGAGTTATCTTCAAAGACGTATGATTTGTCTTTGTATTCCCTGTGATTCATGAGGAATCCTTTTGCATCTTGGACTCCTAAATCATTGTATATAATGTTAGGTAGAATTGCAGTATATTTCCAGCAATTTTTCTTTTTGTCTGCTACTATTTTGTTTTTGTAAACTGATATGCTTGTTAAGTACAAAATAAGGTTTTCTCGACGAAGCTACTTTTGTTACAATTGGCAAATCCATGTTTTGGTAAAGCATTTGGAGAAAAACAGCTGGCTTTTTATAGTGAAAGGAGAATTTATTTTGATTTGTAAAAATTCTAACTAAAATGTAATTAAAACTAGAATAGATCATAGGTGAAATTGACGCCCTTCTAAAATTGAAGTACCTTGAACATTTATGATGAAATTCAAATAACAACTTTAAATTACATAATTTGATTTTTAGAATCCATGTATAGAAAAATTACAAGTATCATCTATACTTTTCAAGTATTCACTTTATCAAAATTTCACCAAAAGTAGCTATTGAAACTTCCATTATACACTACATCCATCTATGTTTTCAAACTTTAAAGAGGAAAGTCGTGGGATGAGCTTCCTTAATTAGTTTGTAACATTACATGGTAAATAACCAGAAGCAGCTGGCCTAACTCATCTTATTTTCAGAAGTCATCTTCTCTTGATGATGCGAGACGTAGTGATTCGGTTTGGTAGAAGGTGAACAAGGTCTGCATATTTTGGTCAATTGTGAGTGAGGAGTGAGAAAAAAGTCTGACATTGGATAGGATTGAACTACAAAAGTATAAATGGGAAAATAACCAATACTTCCGAAGTTTTAAGATTTCAGTATCAAAACTATTTATATATTTCATCTCAAAATTTAATAAAGAAATGTGGCCTAAAAAATCTCTCCCGTTTCTGATGCTCTCCCTGATCCTAGGAGAGAAGTCAAAGACTTGGTTGTTGAGCGCCCTGCGGGGTACTTCTATTGAATTTACTCCTGGTGACATAACAAATATGAGAATGGAACCTGATCAACACTCTGTTGTATGGGTTTAAAGTTAGGGAAACTACTTCTATATCTCACAGTATGTCGTAATTTGTCTTTGATAAGCTATAGAAAGTTAATTTTTTACAACAATAATAGTTAATACCCGAGATGGTCAAAGATGAAATAGAAAATAGAAGAATTGAAGTCATAATTAGAACATGTGTAAGCATCCATTCACTAATAAATCCTATCGTAATTGTCAAGCAATGATGTAGAATGCTTTGAACCATCACCTTCCCAAAATATTCAAGGCTTCTTGGAAAATCTGCCAGTTCATATATTTCAGTATTCATGTTAGGCTCATAAACTTCTTGCTATGGAAGATTGACTTTTAACTAAGAGTATTAAAAATGAGAAAGCAACACGGTAAGGTTACTGCAAAGCTGGTGGGCATATTTTTCAGTGTTGATTGATTAAATTTCATTGCCCTTCAATTTTTGTGCTTTCAGTGCTGATCTTCTTTGAGTTTAATATGGTCCTTATACATTATATACAGTTAATTAGAATGAATCTGAATGGTGCTTGCATCAAACTAATAATATAATGACTAGGTTATGGAGGTTAAATTTCTAGACAAGGGACAGGGGGAAAAAAAAGAATCTGAGTTAAAATACATCTACATTTTGGGTACCTCAATGGGATGGGGAAACCTACCCAAAAGCTAGCTATTGGGTGGGAGAACCAACATACTTAAATGCTTCATTGAGCATCCCATACTAAATGTGGAACTTAGTATTCCACAGTGCAAACAACAAAGTCTCCGTCACTCCCAAAAGTTAGTTCACCTTCCATTTGAAATGGACATTTGCTAGATCCAAAATCATGTAAGACTTGTGCAATTTTGAGCTCACAATTTTGCCTTATTGAATATGCAGGGGCACTTTTAGAATTTTAAATGAGCTATACATGAAAATGTTTGATTCCCGACAATGTGCAAAATATTGTCTTGAATATTTGTGATAGACCAATCTAGAAAATTTCATATGTTTAGGAATGCCATTGTAAGTAATGAAATATTCTGAGAAACCAAATGTCCTCTCAACTCTCAAATGTGATTCATGCCATATGTAGTAAACTGGAACAGCCTCATTCTGTTGTTATGATATCTGTCCTGTAGGAAACCCGGCAAATGATCTTGTCAGCATCATCAACGTGAACCGAACAGCTCACAAGCTCCCACGACTAAATGACAGTCCTGGTCTCGGGTGCATGGCTTTACAGTATGTAGAACTATGCAAATGGAATTGCACAGAGAACAACTTGGTGAATTGCAAGCCATCAGAAGATGACTTCACCGAAGTATTTGCTCCCAATTGTGGCGTAGAGCTCCCTACTTTTGGCACCATAACCGGGCAGATAGTAGGATGTCAAAGGAAGTATTTAGAGCCACCAGTAGCTTTTTCCAATGTTCTTGTTAAAGACAACAAGTCCTTGTCTCTGCTAAGAAACAAGTCGCATTCTGAAGTTGGAGTGGGCATGGTTGGAGTCCATAAAGGGTCTTTCTTTTGGTGCATTTTGTTTAGTAATGGCCCCACAAATTCCACATTTGTGCTTGAAAATCGTGGTGCAGGGATCAAGCAAAAAATAGGATGCTACAGCGGAAGCAATTTTACATGCAGTGGGGGAGAGAAAAGTAGGGCAGATTTTTTCTTGTTCTTTGTATCTTTTGGTGTTGTCGTATTCAGTTTATTTTGCAACAGGTTTGGTGGATTTATCTTTGATAATGCAAGTTAAAATATATTTTTGGTTTACTTTGCCATGCCTTTAAGAATGCACCATGATTCTTTATTGTTAGATTATGTGTTGCTCGCATCACAAATTAACAGAAAAAAGACACATCAGGACTACTGAAACATGAAAATCTCATACTGCTCCGTCAAAATGGCTAAATTGAGTAATTCCTTTGAATCTGCAGGGACAATTACGGAGTTAAGTTTTTTTCTTCTGTAAAATTTTCACACTGAAATCGGTATAGGATAGCGTTTGAAGTTGATGAACAGTCAATGTACTCCTACATTTTTTTTTTTTTTTTTTTGATGAAAATAATGTACTCCTAGAACCTATTGGGTTCCATGGTATAATGCAGTTTTGCCCCAATAGCGCGGACACTGCTTTAATGCGTTCATTTAAGGGATAATTGCATATAAGTCCCAAGTAAGAGAATTAATTTCAGAGAGGTCCCAAGAAGTTGTTAATGATAGCTATTAACAACTGCAATAGCCTTGGTTAATAAGTGAAGGAGTTGTTAATGGACCTGTCTAAAATTAATTCTCTTGCTTGGGACCTATTTGCAATTCTCCCTTCATTTAATTGTCCCTAGTGAGAGATGGCCCCTCCCCTCGTTGGACTGGAACAATTTTTAGCCCCCTCCAAAAGTGAGTTTTAAGGGAAATGAGAGAAAAGTTTGTATGCTAAACTAAACTCAAATGGAACACTTTAATTACCTTCTTATGGTGTGTTTAGATTGGTTTTTTTTAGAAGAACTTTTTCAGATGTAAGATTGGATAAAAGTCAGATTGTGTGAAGTGATTTAGGTTTGGATTTGTGATGATATAAGTGACTTTTTTTCAATCTGACTTTTAGAAACATGTTTGAATGATTATTTTGAAAAGCAAGTTTAGATGAAAAATTACCGAAAATGACATTATTATTATTAAATAATACATATATAATATGCATATATTCTTATTAAATGCTTAGTTTCTCCCTTATTTTAAGGAAAATAATTTGAAAAAAATAATATTTTTAGCTCAAAGGAGGATATTGTGGGAGAAAATAGTTAGAGATTATTATGGTAATTTTTTGGAGATAAAAAGGAAATTTTATATTAAAATAAAATATTTTATTTGAAAATTTCAGCGGTCTAATAGTCTAATTTTCCTACCCACTTTATTATAAACTAACCTATAATCTAATTTCATGTGATATATATTATAATTTTAGTAGTCTAATTTGTTTCCTTAACTTCCAAAAAAAAAAGTCAAAGTGGTCTTATATTTAGGACCGGAGGGGGTAATACATAACAAAAGGCGTGGGACCCATCGCCAGAAGCCAAAAGCCACAAAAATTTACTTATGGCTTTTAGCTATTTAGAAGTCATTTTGGGTCAAAAGTCTTTTTCAAAATAGATGAACCCAAATAAAAAAAAAACATTAGATTTCACTTCTTTGGTGGCAACGGGCTTCTGGCCTCCTAGAAGCCAATCCAAACATGCACTTACCTATTAGATTTTATAACACCCTGGTGTTCTTATTTGCATTGAACAACTGAGATAATCACATGGAGAAATAATAAAAAAATACCTTTTGAATTTTAGAATCTCACAGAGGTGATTTGCAGTTGTTAATATCTATATTCAACTAATTATGGTTATTTTTAAAAAATGATATGGTATTTTTCATTTTAATTTTTTACCATTTTTTCAAATTCATAAAGAGATCAAATATAGTCTGTACTATGGCAGGTCAAAGATTATCAATTGTATCATACATATCTATATACTGATAAGAAATATTTTCAAAAAATATATATACTGATAAGAAATAGAAGAGAAAGATCAATTTAAATTATTCTCCAGAAAAGTCAACTAGATCATATATTCAGGAACAGAGGTAGTTATTATTGTCATTCGAAAAATTTATGAAATTAGTTTTCAATACTTTAGTTGTTCTCATTGATAATTAAAATTATTACTGATTTTCCATCAAAAAAAGTATCACTTATTAAATTATGTTGTTCTTTTTTTTTTCAAAACTCAAATTAAAGACATTTAGATCATTATGCTAGCAAATATAATCACAAATCATGATTTCTCTTTTCCGTAAATTTTAATAAAATTAGTTAATGGAATTAATTCTGTAGCATTTAGACCAAGGTAATTAAACCCAAACCGGAGCCTAGACCGGTCGAGGCAGTGGGTCGAGGATTAGTTGGTCAGTTATGAATCGACTCGGGAGTCAGACCGGCGATAATTATAATATTATAATTTAATTATGATGAATCATAATATTTATATTTTAATTATAAAAAATAAATGTTGAATACAAATCCATATTTTGTAAGTATTCAATTATTTATACATATAAAAATAAAAAACTTGGAAGCCAGACTTATGAGAAATACAAAAAAGTAATTTTGAATTCTTATTATATAATCCAAATGGTAAATAATATTATACATGTGCACATTTTTTAAATATTTCAAGCAATCTGTTTGTTGATGAAGTGGCGAATAGGCAAACAAAAAAGAGTATTTATAAATTATAGCCTTAAATCAATTGGTTTGTTTTTAAAAAAATAGGCCCAAGCCCATTAACACCATTAACCTAACCCTATTTCTCACCTCCTTTACCTTCAAGAAGCACACAGCCGACACCCACCACAAAAGGCTCTCTCAACTTCAACTTCATCTCTATGTTCATATCCGAAATTAAAGGCTTCATACTGTTCAGATCCAAAAAACTTCATTGCGTTTCTTCTCCTATACTTTCATCAGCTATCGTCGCAAGACCAAACCCCATTAACATCAACGATATGGAGCGATCTTCATATATCTCGGCAGTATCTTCCTTTCTTGTTTTGCCGTTATTCTTCTCTTCCCTCTCTTGTTCATCTCCCCTTTCTATCTTCATTTTTTTTGAACTGGCATTGTTGTGGTGATCTGATAAGTTTTTTGTTTTTGACTCGTCTAGCTCGCTTAACTCGGCGAGTCAGCCGAGTGACTGCCGGGTCACACCGAGTTTTCCGGGCCGTCACCGAGTCACGAACACCCCGAGTTAGGGGTCCAACCGGACTGGTACCCGGGTCAGCAAGTTCCGGGTTGACCCGGCCGGTCCGGTCCGTGTTTAATTACCATGATTTAGACGTCCTCTATGTACTTGTATTATATGGAGTATAGGACAATCTATAAACACTATGACTAAGATGTTGATATCCTCACAATTTCATATGATTCTCAAAGGGCAGAAAAGATTTAACATCATTTTCTCTATTATCATTACTATAAAAATTAAAGGAAAAATCCCAAAAACATACCTTAAAAATAGAAAAGAACAAATCAGTCCTTTAAATTTGAGAAATCTGAAATCAGAACATAGGAAGGAATCTAGGATTTTCATATATCACTACAAGACACAGATGCACTTAACAATTGGAGTTGTGAATTGTTAACATGAACTTGGAAATTACTATGGTAAAATTGTGAACCCTTATACTATGCCTTGTCAATCCCCAATAAGAATAGTTTGAGTTGTGAATTGTTAACTTAAACTTGAAATCTTTATGATCTAATTGAAAATCCCTAAGTTAAACTTACGATACTTACAATGTATTTGACAATTATAGGGGCATTTGTATCTTTTCACAAAATATTGAAATCTGATATTACTTCCTGGACTCTGATTTGAGATTTCCAAATATAATGGACTGTTTTGTCTTTTTCCATTTTCAAAGGGATTTTTGTGGGATTCTGTTTGATTAAAACATGATGCAACTCAAAATCCATACATAAGTTTTATCATCATGTTTGGATTGTCTTACACTGATAATACAATATTATTTTTTTGTGGTGAAAAAGTAGAAAGAATTTCAGTTAATTTGCTAATGCGACTTTATTTTAAGGATAAATGTGTAATTTTACCAATGAAATATTGCGACAAGAGCATCCAGCACAAATATATTTTGAATGTTACTAAAACATCAATAAACTTTTGTACAAGTGCTAAAATACCAACTTTTAAAATAAACAAATCCACCAACGTCGTTTATTTTCCCCAAACGTTCATCACAGTAAACACATAATGGATGGGTTGAGAAATTAACATCTGTTTGGGAAAAATAAACGACGTCGGTTGTTTTACTCTGTTTTAAAAGTTTATTGGTATATTAGCATTCTTCAAAATAAATTTGTGCCACATGCCCTTTTCACAACACTTTATTAGTAAAATTGCACATTTACCCTTATTTTAAATAAGGTTGAAAACATTTTGAAATCAAACTAGAGTACAAAACAACCAAAGTAAAGTGAAATTATGTTTTGGTGATAAATGAAGAAAATGTCTTTTACTATGCACATAAGTATTTTAATAACTGATAGTTACAAAAACCCTGTCGAATCTCATGAACATGGATCAACGAAAAAATTGTGTGAATATTAGGTCGTTGCCCGTAAGCAACGCGCTGTATGGCTCGAGTACAGTGAGAAGAGAGCGAGAGCTGCTGCATCCTCGCCCCGAATGCAGTGTTAAGAGAGCAAGGGCTACCCGTTAGGTCGTTGCCTGGTTGTAACACGCCGTATGGCTCGAGTACAGTGATAAGAAAGCAAGAGCCGCAGCATCCTCGCCTGAATGTAGTGTTAAATGAGAAAGGGCTATCGTACTCTAATGAATGGAGGTGGCTAAAGAAGCTAGTTCATTAGAGTATGATCAGATTTGGTTCTTGGAACATTGGGACGCTAAATGGGAAGCGTTTTGAGGTGGCACAAGTAATGAGTGATCGTAGGATTAATTTATTGTGCTTGCAGGAAACTAGATGGGCTGGAGAGGGAGCTAGAGAAATCGAAGTTAATGGTGCCAAACTTTGGTACACAAGAAAGGTAAATGAGAGGAATGGGGTTGGTATCATTGCTGATAAAGAATGAAGGAAGAATGTAGTGGAAGTTAAGCGAATTGAGGACCGAATCATATCTGTGAAAGTAATTGTGGGAAAGGATGCAATAAACATTCTCAAGTAGGGGCAGAATCACATCTTAAGGAGAAGTTTTGGGTTGATATTGAGTGGTTGATACAAGGTATACCAATAACCGAGAAACTTTTTATTGGGGGAGACCTTAATGGACATGTTGGGAAAGAGGCAGGACCACATGTAGGGCGCATGGTGGTTTTAGTTTTGGGGAGTTGAATAATAGAGGGCAGGCTATTATAGATTTTTCCTTAGCATATGACCTTAAGATTGTTAATTCATGCTTTAGGAAGCAGGAAGAACATTTAATCACATATAAGAGTGGAACTCATAGGTCTTAAATTGACTTCTTTTTGGTAAGGAACCCTGATAGAAGATTATGTATGTTGGATATGATTAGTTTTGATGATGTCAAATATAGATTTAAATATAGTAAGCAAAAAGTTTGTGTGAATATTTATCTCCTACTTTGACTATCTATTATTTTATGTTGCAATCCTATATAGATTAGTCAAAAGAAAGATTGAAGCTATTGTGTTTATTTATAGAGAATTGTTAGTTTTAATCTAGACTTAAATCAAATAAGAAAAAGCTTGCATAAAGTATTCATCTCCAAACCATTATTTCATGTGAATATCCTGTATAAAGTAGTCAAAGAAAGAATAAGGCTATTATGCTTGTTTGTGGAGAATGATATGATCAAATAAGATTAGATATTGAATGAGAAAATCATGAATCATGTTATTAGACTTGATATTAGAAGTTTCTATGGTCAAATGGAAGTTAAAAGAAGCTCAAATGAAGTCCAAATCATCAAACCATGAGTTCCACGCATAATCGATCATTCCCATGCATAATCGATCACAACAAGGTGTTTATAATCGATTAGAGCACTCCAATCGATCATAAAATGAGTTCTGCAGTCGCCTAATTGATTAGGAAGAACTCCCAATCGATTAGAGGAGTCTGATCGATCAGAAAAATGCATGTAATCGATCAGATGCGAATTCTGATTTTCGCTCAGTCTGACCTATGTCTAGTATTTTGATCATATCTCATAGAATATAACTCCGATTTAGATTAAACTTGTTTTGTATGAAACTAGACTCCCAACACGGTTCATGGACACAAATTTCACCCTCAAATAATTTATATCCAAGGAGATATGAATTTTTCAATCTTCCCAATATTTCCACATCATGTATCAGATAGGCAGTCATGTTTTGGATCATATCTTTCAAAATACAACTCCGATTATGATGAAACTTGTTTCATATGAAACTAGACTTAATAACTGTTTTATGAACACAAGTTTCACTTTAAAATCTTTTTAAATGAGGGAGATATGAATTTTCAAAGTTTTCCCAGATAACTGTCATTTTGCATAAACCTGACAGTCACCATTTTTATTATAACTTTTGAATCTCAAAGAGTTTGGCAATGATTCTTTCTTAATTAAAAACTAGGTTGAATTATCTTTCGATGGATATATTATATGCAAGATTTGGAGTTAAATTGAGAGAGTTATGATTTTCCAAAGTTTGTCCTTAAAATGAACAATGCCCATTCGATTAGGCCTCCCCTGTGATCGATCAGATGAGGCTCTAATCTATGTCTAATCTAAGCATAATCTATTTCTAATCTATTATACATGATTAATAGATCAAAAGAAAATGTATAATGGATCAGACAGGCTTAATCAATCAGAAGAAAATGTGTGATCGATCAGACAAAGGCTGTAATCTGAATGTAACCTGAATGTAATCTATTTGACATACGTAATCGATCAGGCTTGCCCTGTAATCGATTAGGCGCATGATTTTCTAATCTGATGCTCAGTGATGCAGGCTATAATCTATGGATAATCTGTATGTAATCGATTAGACACCAGACCCTGTAATCAATCAGAGGCTGTAATCTGAGTGGCGATGGAATTTATTCAAAATCAATGGTTAAGGATATTTTAAGCTTTCCAAGTACAGAATTGCCCAGACCTACTTATGGAAGTTAACGTTAGCATGCAATCTGATCAATAGAGCCGTTGGAACTCACCTACCACCTTCAGCTATTAATGAAGAGAGATGAGCTAAAGCAAAGACAAGTTCAATGGAGTAAATGCATCACAGAATACATCTTCAACACTCCACACCAGATTATCCAACTCTCTGAACTGATACAACGGCTAGTTCTTCAACGGGAAAAAATCTATCAGACATTATATAAAGAGTTAAAGACATCAGAAGCAATAGGGCTAGAAGAAGTAAGTTCAATGCAAACAGATTGAGAGCACAAGAGAGCCCAAAAATGAAGAGTTCATGATGAGTCAAGTGAATTAGATTAGAAGAAGAGCTAGAGTACACATTGTTCAAATTGTTAAGCTCTAGAATTGTTATTCATCATATATCTTCCTGTACTTCAGTGAGTAACAAAATCCACTTCTTAGAGAGAAGTAAGCTTTCATTGTAATCATTCTATATTTGTGGGTGATTGCACCATATTTTTATACACTTTTCATTGATAAAATCATTAGATTATTGCATGTTCTTGGGGTAATTGCACTTAATTAGGTTCATTTCTGACTATTGCACATTTTGTTGGAGTTTGTTCTAGTCAAGGGCAATTTGGGCATCATTAGTATGATTTATTGTTTAACCCATTTTCAAGAACATTCTGATGCTACCTTAGGTTCGTTTTATATGCAGGTCAAAGAAGAAAATACGCAAATTAAGGAGCAAAGTTGCAGCGAAGAATTCTGGACGGAGCTAAAAAAGAAAATGAAGGAAGAGGCAGAATCATCGAGGCCGCGGCGAGCTCGCGGCGAGGAAGCCAAATCCAAGCAGAAAGTGTTAGAATCTTAAGTTTTGATGAAGACTGACCCTGAGAAAACATAAGTGGAAGTTACCTCTGAATTGAACGTGTAAAATCTACCAGGTAACAGATCACCAATGATAACTTAGCAAGATCAATAAAGAATGAATATCTCCATCGCTAAGTGAATCTCAATAGCTAATAGACAGAAAAGAATAGCAAGTGAAGACTTAGCAATAGATAAGGTTGATATCTATTGCTAAGTCATTCTCTATCGATAAAGAAAGAATCCATCGCTAGAAGCTCATTGATAATTCAGCTAGCAGGAAAATAAACCAAGTCCTTGAACTAATGAAATCAGCTAGCGATAACAGGATAAGCTATCGATAACAAAAGTGCTTCAGATAATAATCATTCAGATAGCTAGTGCCTGAGATCAATTGAAGATAACATAGTTGCTAGCGCTAACAAGTTTAGTTATCGATAGAAGATTGCTTATTAAAGATTAAATAGCTAGTATGCTGAACGTTGAATTAAACTAATATGCTAGCGATAATGCTTATGTCTATCGATAGTGAGTGCTCAATAAAATTCCTTATCTAAATCATATATTATCTATCTCATTGAGCTAATGAACTTTGCTTGCGATAACAACTGCTGTGAATTTATATGATTACTTGTTTAGCTAACAGCTCAAGTGCAGAAATTATACTATGCAGTTAGCGATAGCAAAGAATGCTAGCGCTACTGAAAAAGATGCTATGCAAGTACAGTTGTTGCAGATGTTCAGAACGCGCAGTCTAGCCTACTCTACGCATGAACAGTGAATCTAGATCTAAAGAATAATTCCAACGGCTAGTTCTCCAAGTCTTCAACGAATAGAAAGATGAAATACCATATATAAAGACTTGAAGATATCAGAAAAAAAATATATACGAACACACGACGCATTTAAATGACAAGATAGCATGAGATGAAAATCGAAGGCTCTGCACAGAGTATGAGTGATATTCATGTGAGCCCAGAAATGTTGAGATGAGCGTACTTGTATAAAATTTGTATCTCTTCATATTCGAGTCTGTACTTAAGTGTTTATCAAAATCTGTTCATTAAGTGAACACATTTATTGAAATCCTCTATTGTTTGAGGTTGTTCTGAAAGCTTGGTGCTTTAGAACAGGGATATTGCCTTACAGGTAGTAAGGGGGAGTGTTTAGAGAGATTCTAAACTCTGTAAAGGTTGACTGGTTATCCTGTAAAGTAAAACCAGTGAAAAGGTTGACAGGTGAACCTGTATTTGTAAAACCTGTGGTAGGCTTCTCTTGTGCCTGGTTTAAACAAGAGGATAGTAGAAATCTCAGGTGGAGCCTGAGGACTGGATGTAGGTCTAGGTTGACCGAACCAGGATAAACTCTGTGTGCATTATCACTTTTCTTAACTCTCTTAGTTTCCAGCATATATGAATTATATATATATTTCTTGTGCGTTTAATAGTCTTTGAAAAGCTTGCTTTCTTTATATTTTAGAAAAACGAAAATCAATTTTTTATTCTATCACCCAATTCACCCCCCCTCTTGGGTGTCAGCCAGCACTCACAGAAAGCTCTGTCCCTCGCCGCGGCGAGCTCAGAGGCAAAGTTCCAGAAAGCTCTGTTGCTCGCCGCGGCGAGGCCACGGCGTGCCCCCGATATCAGCAAAATTCTGACGCGATTTGTTAGGGTTTTTTAGCAGTATAAATAGATCCAAACACCCCCACCTTCAAAATCTAAGCTTCCTCTACCCGAAAATCATCCCCTCTGCTAGGGTTTCCATCCCATTCTCTCATTCTCACTCAAATGCTCATCTTCCCTACTCATTTCCACCTCCATTCTTGCTGGTTTTCTTGTTCTTTCCCTTTCCATCTTCCATTCCCACTTCATTTCATCTTCAATCTTCTTCATTCATGGAGGCAGCTGTTATGGGCTATCCTTGGCTCAAATTTGAAGACATGAGAGGCTAAGTTCTTGGTGCTTTGGTGGTGTGAAGGTGGCTTGAGCTTCAATGGGCGAAAATAGGGGAGTTATTTGTTTTCTCAAGCTCTTTTCCTTATGTCTTGAGTATTGTGGTTGCATTTCTCTTATATATTTGGATTTGAGACATGATTTCCTCTTCCAGTTGTTTATGAATTGGAACATCTGTGTTGGATATTGAGTTATGTTAATTGAATGATGTCTATGTTTGAATTTCCTATGGGTTTGTGATGCTATATGATTTTTAGTGGTTGCTAGATTGTGTAGCTTAATTTATCCAATTGAATGTTGTGGTTGCACATTCTTGAGAGGAATCGGTTTTCAAAACTCATGTTCCAACACACACCAAGTGGAGCTTAACATTAACCCTAAGTGATAGCTTTGAAAGTGGTTGCTTGATTAGTTATTAATTAGGGCTAGTGGACCCCTAGTGGTTGCTTGGGGATTTTTCAATTAGACTTGGTGAATCCTTTAACTCCCAATATCAATTTAATGAAGCGTGAGAGCCACCGAAGCACTACCAAAGCCCATTTTATAAAATCACCCCTAATCCGAACTCTTTTCACTTTTCACTTATTAATCTAAAACACCAAAAACAAGTAACTGCTTTTGTTAATAGTTTCATTAAATGAATTTTCAAAACCAAAACCCCCATACCTATTATTGTTTTAATTGCATTTAGTTAGCTTAGGTAGTTTAGAAGGACTCCTCAAGTGAAACGATCCGGGATTGTGCCACTTTACACAATCCTTGGTAATTATTGTGATTTTAACCCCAAGGCGCATTAGGCAAAGGTTAAATCAGTGGGTGATACCCAAGATTGGGAGATCTTGAGTGGGAAACAGATTGTATCTTTACAAGTTGTAAGGGGGAGTGGTTTTCAAGTGCCTAGACTAAACTTGAGGGAGTAAAGGCTTCACAAGTGCCCGGCTAAACTTGTGGGATTGTAAAGGCTTCTCTTGTGCCCGATTTAAACAAGAAGGTAGTGGATTTGAAATCTCAGTGAAGCCTGGGGACTGGATGTAGGTCAAAGGTATAAACCGAACCAGGATAAATCTTTGTTTGCATTTTCTCTTCCCTTGACTCTCATATTTCCAGCATAACTGATTTACACAATTGATTAAGCATTTTCATGTTTCATGATATTTTCATTGAATAGTTAAAAAGATCTGAAAGCTTTACTCATTACTTTAACTGTGATTCTGACAAGGAAAGGATTTCCCAGTTTTTATTCTATCACCCAATTCACCCCCCTCTTGGGTGACAGCCAGTACTAACAATGTACTAATTGCAAAGTGATTCCTGGGCATGGGGAGACCACACAACATAGACTATTAGTTCTTGATGTGCGAATTAAATGTATAAAACAAAACCATAGAGCAGTCTTAAACCGAAAGATCAAGTGGTGGCAGTTAAAGGGGGAGAAGCGAGAGACTTTTAAGAGAAATCCATTGGAGGAAGGTGTGTGGGAGCCGTAAGAAAATGCTAACATCATGTGGACGAATATGGCTAAGAAGGTTGAAAGGGTCACTAAAGCAATTTTAGGAGAATCAAAAGGTTTTGGACCACGAGACAAGGAGACTTGGTGGTGGGATGAGGATGTCCAAGAAAAGATCCGAAATAAGAAGAATTGTTTTAAAGCCATACACTTGTGTAATAATACTGAAAATTGGGAAAAGTATCGCTTGGCTAAAAAGGAGACTAAGAAGGCAGTGAGTGAAGCTCGTGCTAAAGCATATGAGGGATTTTATAAGGAGTTAGGGACAAAGGTTGGTGAACAAAATATTTACAAAATTACAAAGATTAAGGAGGAAAAGTCGAGAGATTTGGATCAAGTAAGATGTATAAAGGATGAGGAAAGTAAAGTTTTGGTCACTAATGAAGATATTAAGAATAGATGGGAGTCTTACTTTTCTAAGTTATTCAATGATGGAGGTGAAAGTCCACCTTGTGAGTTGGGGGAGTTGACAATTAGTAAAGATGGACTAAATAGGTCGTTTTATCGTAGAATTAGAGTTGGGGAGGTTAGGGAAGCTCTTAAGAAAATGGAGAATGGTAAAGCTGTTGGACCGGATGGTATACCGATTGAAGTCTGGAAATGTTTAGGTGAAGCGGGTGTGTTGTGGTTATCTAAATTGTTTAATGAGATTTTACGGTCCAAAAAAATGCCTGATGATTGGAGAAAAAGTACTTTAGTTCCTATTTATAAAAATAAAGGCGATATACAAAATTGTGCTAATTATAGGGGAATTAAACTTATGAGTCATACAATGAAATTATGGGAAAAGGTAATTGAGCATAGGTTAAGATTAGATACTAGTATTTTTGAGAGACAGTTCGGATTCATGCTAGGAAGATCCACAACAGAGGTGATATATCTACTAAGAGGGATGATGGAGAAGTATCGAAGTAGAAGAAGAGACTTACATATGGTTTTTATTGACTTAGAAAAGGCGTATGATCGTGTACCAAGAGATTTACTTTGGAAAGCCTTGGAAACGAAAGGAGTGTGTGTTGCATATATTAGAGTTATACAAGATATGTATGATGGTGTGTTAACTAAAGTTAGAACTCTGGGAGGTGAGACAAAAGACTTCCCTATAGGAATTGGCCTACATCAGGGATCGGCTTTGAGTCCATATCTGTTTAACTTAGTAGTCGATGTTCTAACTGAGCCTATCGAAGAAGAGGTCCCTAAGTGCATGCTTTTTGCTGATGATATAGTCTTTTTAGCTGAATCAAGAGAGGAGATTAACGATAAATTAGAGATATGGAGAAACACTCTAAAGTCAAAGGGTTTCCGTTTAAGTAGGAGTAAGACAGAATATATGCATTGCAATTTTGCAAATAGACAACTTAGAGATGATTTGGAAGTTAAACTGGGAGATCAATCAATCCCTCATGTGACAAAGTTTAAGTACTTGGGATCAATTATACAACAAAATGGTGAGATTGATGACGATATCAACCATAGAATTCAAGCTGGGTGGTATAAGTGGAGGAAAGCTACTGGAGTTCTCTGCGACTGGAAAGTACCCCATAAGATAAAAGGGAAATTTTATTGCACTGCTATAAGACCAGCAGTTTTATATGGTAGTGAATGTCGGGCTTTGAAGGGACAACATGAACATAAAATGGGAGTAGCTGAAATGAGGATGTTGAGATGGATGTGTGGTCATACAATAAAGGATAGGATTAGGAATGATCATATACGCGATCGAGTTGGAGTGGCACCTATCAATGAGAAAATGGTAGAAAATCATTTAAGGTGGTTTGGACATGTACAAAGAAGGACATTAGATGCGCCAGTGAGGAGGGTAGATCAAACAGTCTGGAGTCTGATTAAGAGAGGAAGAGGGAGACCCAAGCATACTCTAGGAGAAGTTGTAGAGCGAGATATTTTAGTAAATAATATATCTAAGGATTTGGTTAATGATAGAGCACAATGGCGTCGTGTGATCCATGTAGCCGACCCCACCTAGTGGGATAAGGCTTGGTTGTTGTTGTATAGTTACAAAAAATAATTGTGCATACGAAAATTTATAAATCTTAATTACTACGTAATAAGAAAAACAATTTTATAGGTGTTCATAAGTGAATTCGAAACCATACATAACCATTATAACAATAAACAAAAACAAAATAACAAGTATCCATATAAAATTTTACATGTCTTAATATACAACATTGATACAAATGATTTACAAATGTTCATAGATAAATTTGTATGTGAACATTCATATTATAACAACTAACTATAACAAAATAACAACATTCCTTGTGAAGGTAGGTTTATTTTGGTATTTATTGCTAAAACATGATTCATACTTCTATCCCTTTGCTAATGTCACATCCCAAATTTTAAGTAGCTAATTAATTGCTAATTAGGTGAAAATTGAGGAATTCTTAGGATTTCTTAGGTAATATTGGGCACGATTTTGGGGTAGTCAGTGAAAGGTTTAGGCTAAAAAATTTGTCTGAAGGTTGAGGTAATCTAAATATTGGGTGCAAGGTAAGATTAGGCCCCATTTTAAAAGTCCCAAAATCTGGTTTTTAAAAGAGGTCGAATCAGCTCATTTTAGCTTAGGGTTTTTCATTTGGTTTGAGAGAGAGGCAGTGAGGGAAGGTTTGGAGCTCTGCTAGGGCCTCATATTAGAGGAGATTCAAGTAGGATTTGGGACTCTAGCCTCTAGGTAAGCATTTCCTCTTCCTTTCCTCTTCTCTTGCATTATCTTGTGTTGTTTATGTTGAAAAAGTTGGGGAAACTCATACGTCCAAAATTTCTAGGTTCCAAGTGAATTTCCTTGTTTGCTCACTCCCTTTTGAACCTCTCTAAGCTAATGATGTGAATCATATTGTTAAAGAAGTGTTTAAACTTTGATTTGGGTGATTTTTAAGCATTTTTCTCATAAGGTTCCTATGGAGTCCGAAATTTCAAAGTGATGTTAGGAGTTTTCTTGTTTCCTTGAGCTTGTATCTACTTGAATTTGATCTTAAACACAATGGGTCGAATTGGCCTTATTTCAAATTTTGGTTATCAAAGTTTCAAGAACTCGTAGAGTTTTTGGGTTAAGAGTGGGATTATGTATTGCTAAAGAACTTGGGTGTTTTAAATATGTTTATTGGCATTGGAAAATGGTCTTAAAGTGTATGCCCTTGGAATTTCAAATATTGCACAACTTGGTTTCACAAAGTTTTGAAGGTTTTGGGAAATTGAAGACGGTCCTTAGGCTCTTTGTACTCCACTGGTTGTAATAAGGCTATGTGGGTGATAGTAGTAAAGCTTGGGTCTTTGTTTTCAGGATATGTTGTTTTTGGCGAAATTTAACAACATAGGCCTAGGGGTTGAATGCCTACTTAGGTGGGTGGTTGTGGTATATGTGAGGACATTATATTGGTTGTTGATCATGTGACGGTTTGAAGTATCGAGTTATTAACTCGGTTTGGTTGCATGATTAATTGTTGTAGATCTTATCCAAATTCTAGAGCATCGAGCTAGCTTTTGTGGTAACACTTAACTACTCCATAAGATAACCACTTCCTTGTTTAAAAATCTATGTGACGGATTGGTAAACCCTACTGCTGGTCATGATATTGGGACTTGAGCTAATATGCAATACCGCATGGGTAATCATAAAGGTTTATTCTATTACCTTGTTATGTGGGAAATAGTATGCATTGGGATTTGGTTGTTTGTGGTAATTGGATATATAATGAAGATTGTTATATACACATGTGGTTGAATATGAATATGTATTGTTGGAATCTTGTTGTTTTTTATAATTGGATACATAATGACACAAGTGATTGAATATGAAAATGTAATGTTGGAATCTGGTTGTTTTGGGTAACTGGATATGTGATGAAAATGGTTATATAAACATGTTACATCTGAGTATGTATTTCTAAATTCTGAAGAGAACATGTTGTATTGAATTACAAACATGTGATAGCATAATGATTTTGTACATGATGAGGTACCTGATAGCCATCGGGTTACCTTTTGGGTTAAATTCCCCATGGGTACTTACCGATAGTGAAATCTAGTTTCATTGGCTTCTATCAGTCGTGAATTTTGGTCCGATAGTTCATGATTGGATGAGTTTGGTTTCATTTATGATAGTGAAGTTTGGTTTTATTGGCTGTTGTTAGGCCATGGAGTCTGGTTTCGTTGGCTCACAATTGGGTGGATTTGGTTTAATTTATGTGACTACGTTGAAATATGGTTTCGATGGCTTCCGTTTGGCACAAGGTATATGTTACCCTCTTCGGAGGAATATATGTGTGTTTCATAATGGTTTCAAAAATCCATGCAAATCTTAGCTACATTAAATGTTCATATATGGTTTCATTCCACCGGTAATATAAAAAATAACTATACATGTGATGATTGCTTATTGTTAACTGCTTCACTGATTTGTATTAGCATATACTTACTGTTAGAATAATGAGTTTTGATGATAACTAAACATAACTTAGGCATAAAGAGATGTTGGACATAGATCAGGAATAACTTAGAAACAATCTGATAGAAAATGCTAAGTATTGCCTAATCGATCAGGATAAGATTATTAGTTAAGAGACTAAGGTATTGATCGATCAGGGATAGATCAAAGTTAGATTATAAGTTTAAATCATAGGCGCCCAATCGATCATGCACCCTTGTGATCAATCAGAGAAGTATAAGTAAGCTAAGTAATCTCAGCGTGATCGATTGAAGGGATTAGAATAACTTGGTGTGATCGAACTATTGCATCTAATTGATCAAGAATTCCCCGTAATCTATTAGAAAGACCAAAGTATAATTCAAGCCTTATCTAAGTCTAATCAATCAAAGAAGGTTAATCGATCAGAGAGTAATGAGTAATCGATCAGACAAATCTTGTAATCTGAATGTAATATGAGTGTGATCGATTATATAAGCCTAATCGATCAGGGACCCCTGTGATCGATGAGGTGAGGTATTTTTCTAATGACTTGTTAAGTGATGGAGGATGTGATTGATATATGATCGATGTGTGATCGATCAGAAAACATGAAGAATAATCAATCAGAGACCAATGATCGATGTGGCGATAAGATTTAATCCAAACTGAATTGTCAGCCTATTTTAAGCTTTCAAGTACAGAAGTTGTTCAAGCCTATTTCAGGAAGTTATCATTAGACACACAAAACTATCATTAGAGCTACAGAGGAGTTAATGCTACCCAGAACACGTTCACCTCAACACTCTATCTATAATCTCTCATATAAGATCAAACAACGGCTATAACTTCATCAACGAGCAGAATTTTAGAAACAAGTGTAAAAGCCTTGATGAAGAAGTGGGTGAAGATATTGATTGCATACATTGATTACTCTTGCCAAGTTATACTTACTGCATTCAATACTTACCAACTCTTAGAGAGATCACTCATTGTCTTTGTACTTCAGTGTGTATAACAATCAGTTCATTGAGTGAACAAGAATTCTGTAATCACATTACCAGTGAGATTTACTCTTAAGATAGTAGGATCTTAAGAGTAGGTTGTAGTCTTACAAAGTGTAAGGGGGAGTGATCTGTAAGAGAGAGATCTTACTATGAGGTCACTTATAAAGGCATTCAAGAGCCTGTTTTAATCTTGAGGTTTAGTGGAACCCAACTGAGGTTGGAGAACTGGATGTAGGCTAAGATTTGGGCTGAACCAGTATAAATTCTCTGTCTTAGTGTGTTAAATTTTAATTTAGCACAATTCACCCCCTCTTGTACATTCCTGCCACTTTCACTTACACATGTGGACAGCATAGAAAGAATATGTGTTATTAGAATTTGTCTCATTTGGTTATGCTTCATTTCAGGTGATAGTTCTGAGGGTAGATGCGAAGGGAATGAGCTAACAGATACTCACTAGTTTAATGAGCTTCTGTGTGACATTATTTTTAGTACTGACTGTCACCCAAGAGGGTGGGTGAATTGGGTGATAGAATAAAAACTGAGAAATTTTTTCTTTTCAAAATCACAGCTAAAGTAATAAGTAAAGCTCTTTAAGTAAATCTGTTATACTGCAAATGTAATGAGAGTCAAGAGAAGAGAAAATGCAAACAAAGATTTATCCTGGTTCGGTCTATCCCTTTGACCTACATCCAGTCCTCATGCTCCACCTGAGATTTCAAATCCACTTCCTTCTTGTTTAAATCGGGCACAAGAGAAGCCTTTACAATCCCACAAGTTTAGCCGGGCACTTGTGAAGCCTTTACTCCCCCTTACAACTTGTAAGGATACAATATGTTTCCCACTCAAGATCTCCCAATCTTGAGTATCACTTACAAATATAGAATGATTACAATGAAAGCTTACTTCTCTCTAAGAAGTGGATTTTGTTACTCACTGAAGTACAGGAAGATATATGATGAGTTACTATTCTAGAACTTAACAACTTGAACAATATGTGCTCTAGCTCTTCTTTTCTAATTCACTTCACTCATCATGAACTTTTCATTTCTGGGCTCACTTGTGCTCTCAATCTGTTTGCATTGAACTTACTTCGAAAGCCTTATAGCTTCTGATGTCTTCAACTCTTTATATAATGTCTGATAGATTTTTGCCCGTTGAAGAACTAGCCGTTGTATCAGTTCAGAGAGTTGGATAATCTGGTGTGGAGTGTTGAAGATGTATTATGCTATGCATTTACTCCATTGTACTTGATTTTGCTTTAGCTTATCTCTCTTCTTCTATCGCTGAGAGGGTATGTGAGTTCCAACGGCTCTTTTGATCAATTTGTATGTTAACGTTAACTTCCATAAGTAGGTCTGAACAACTCTGTACTTGGAAAGCTAAAAATAGCCTTTACCATTGATTTTGAATAAATCCCACCGCCACTCAGATTACAGGGTCTGGTGTCTAATCGATTACATATAGATTACTCATAGATTATAGCCTGCATCACTGAGCATCAAATTAGATATTCATGCGCCACTCAGATTACAGGGGCTGGTGTCTAATCGATTAGGTATATCTAATCGATTACAAACAGATTACACTCAGATTACATTCAGATTACATGATTTCTCTAATCGATTAATGCTCTCTAATCGATTGGGCAATTTTCTCTTAATCGATTACTGGACTTTGATCGATTAGGCTAAGATATTTTAATCGATTAGACGACTCTAATCGATTACTCCAATTTCTCCTAATCGAATGGGCTAATTTTCTCTCATCGATTACAGGGGCCTCTAATCGATTGGGCAATGTACAGTTTAAAGATAAACTTTGAAAAATCATAACTCTCTCAATTTAACTCCAAATCTAGCATATAATATATCCATGGAAAGACAATTCAATCTAGTTTTTAATGTTGAAATAATAATTGCCAAACTCTTTGAGAATCAAAAGCTATGATAAAAATAGTGACTGTCAGGTTTATTCAAAATGACAGTTTTCTGGGAATACTTTGAAAATTCATATCTCCCTCATTTCAAAAGCTTTTCAAGTGAAACTTGTGTTCATAAAACGGGTATTAAGTCTAGTTTCATATGAAACAAGTTTCACCCAAATCAGATTTGTATTTTGAAAGATATAATCCAAAACATAACTACCTGTCTGATGCATGACGTGAAAATATTGGGCATATTGAAAAATTCATAGCTCTTTGGATATAAATCATTTTAATGTGAAATTTGTGTTCATGAACCGTGTTGGGAGTCTAGTTTCATAGAAAACAAGTTTCATCTAAATCGGAGTTATATTCTATGAGATATGATCAAAATACTAGACAAGGGTCAGACTGAGCGAAATCCAGAATTCGCGTCTGATCGATTACATGCATTCTTCTGATCGATTACACCCCTGTAATCGATTGGGAATTCTTCCTAATCGATTGGGCGACTGCAGAACTGGTTTTATGATCGATTGGGGTGCTCTAATCGATTACAAACACCCTCTTGTAATCGATTACGCATGGGAATGATCGATTATGCGTGGAACTCATGGTTTGATGATTTGGACTTCATTTATACTTCTTTTAACTTCCATTTGACCATAGAAACTTCTAATATCAAGTCTAATAATTTGATTCATGATTTAATCATTCAAACTCTTCTTCAATCTCATCAGTAATCATTCTACATAACCAAAAGACTCTATTATTGCTATCAGGATAACTACACAACATTCAAAGTAGGAATTACACACTTCATACTAACTTTTTGCATATTATAGTTAAATCTATATTTGACATCATCAAAACTAATCATATCCAACAATTATTATATGTATATTGCCATATACTTATGCTAGGTATGCTTAAATGCTCACTTCCGTATGATTTCTTTTGTGATTATGGATAATTGTATTTATTATGCTATATATTGAGATTGGTACTATGGCTGAAGGCCTCTGCAATACTATGTGTGTGCATGCATGCATGCTGGTAGCCCCTTTGGGCAAGAGCTTATTATGGTTGGGCTTTGTGAATGGATTTTTTTTAAGTATGTTTGACCTTGGTTTCACTAGTCATGAATATTTTGGAAGTTGAACCCCAATCCTATTCAACTTGCATAGGCTTGGTTTTAATGTTTTGAAAGTCGACTTTTGGAATAAGTTGGTTCTTATCATGGTTTAATGAGATCTTGTTGTTAGAATCTTAAGTTTTGATGAGGACTGGACCCATAGATAACATAAGTAAAATGAACAATTAGCATATAACTTAGTCTGGAATAAATTGAGATAAGAATCATGTTAAATGACTAAGTAAAAGAGTGTAGGTTACCTTACCATTGAACAAGTAAAATCTTATAGATAACAGATACACTATCGCTAAGGCCCCATAGATAACATGGATAACACAAAGGGGGAGAATATTAGAATAGCTAGCATTAATGAACTAAGTTAGCTAGTGATAACATGATTAGCTATCGATAACAGAATACTTGAAATAACTTGGACATTCAAATAGCTAATACAGTGTCTTTGAGTAAATGAGCTAATAAGATAACTAGCGATAACATGATTAGCTATCGATAGAAAAATACTTGTTGAAATAACTTAGATAATCAGATAACAAATACATTGTCTTTGAACATTGAGCTAATAAAATATACTAGCGATAACACTTACTGTGCTTCACATGAATACTTGTTTAGCTAATAGCTAAGTGCAGGACTTACATTATTAAGCTAGCGATAGCCAAGGGTGCTAGCGCTACTGAAAAAGCTGCTATGCAAGTATAATGCTTGCACGTGATCGTTACTCACAGTCTCTATCTCTCTTAACTCATCCTCTGCAAGATTAATTGAAGTAAGAGAAGAAAGTGACGAAGATGAAGAACAACATTAATTGCCAACGGCTAAGAGCTCCCAACGACTAATTTCAAACGGCCTCTTGAAGCTGAAAGAAAAGGCAAGTTGTGAAGAGTTATAAATATCAATAAAATGTAAATGTTGCATGCTACTCGTCCACATGCTTTTTCTAAATTTTCTTTAATGTGATTATCTAGTTATTTATTATATATATATATATTTATTTATTTCAATGGGTCATACTTTTATTTATTTCTGATATTTATGTTGTAACTTAAGTATGGGTATTATGTTTTAACTTATGATTTTTGTTTTTCACCCATTTATATCGACGTTTTAATCGATAGTACATGCTGTTTATTTGTATTGTAATCTTATAATTATTGATTGGTTTGTTCTTAAATATTTCCTTTCCTTTTCAATGTTGGTTTGTTCTTTTATTTATTATTTATTAATTTATTAATTACTGTCCTTTGTTAAGTTTATATATTGTATTTATTTACTTATTATATGTGTGTATTATTTTATTTTATTTTTTATAATATGTTTTTTTATTTAGGTTCTTTAATGTATTTCTTAATTATTATCTAGTTATTTATTATATCTACTTATTTCAAAGGGTCATGCTTTTTATTTTTATTTATTTATTTCTTGTATTTATGTTGTAATTTATGTATGGGTATTATTTTTAATTTATGATTTTTGTTTTTCACCCATTTATGTCCACATTTTTAATATATTTGTATTTGATAGAGCATTGTTTCTAATTTATTTTTCACATATTTATTTAGTCCTTTGAATTTGTTTGGTTGGTTGTAGTGTATTCATTACTTATGACGTGTTTCTTTTTTTATGTTCTTTGTACATGTTGCATGCTTATCAACTAGATTTTGATTAAGTTAACGTCCATGTATTATTAAAGAGCTAATTATTGCTTTTTTACAAATGTTGGTTTGTTCTTTTATTTATTATTTATTAATTACGGTCCTTTATTAAGTTTATTTATTGATTTTATTTAATTATTACATGTGTGTATTGTTTTATTTTATTGTTTATGATATGTTATTTTATTTAGGTTCTTTCTAATTTCTTAATGTGTTTCTTATTTTCTAGTCATTTATTATATCTATTTATTTCAAAGTCACTTTTTATTTTTATTTATTTATTTCTTGTATTTATGTTGTAACTTATGTATGGGTATTATGTTTTAACTTATGATTATTTATATCCCCGTTTTTATTATTTATTATTTAATTTTGTAAATTTTGCATATTCATCAGCTAGTTATATATTATACTCTTTGTGTTATGTTCATTTAATTCGATAATACATGCTATTTATTTGTATTGTAATATTTTAATTATTGATTGGTTTGTTTTTAAATTTACTTATTATTTTTTAATTAATTTCCTTTATTAAGTTTATTTATTGTATTTATTTACTTATTATATGTGTGTATTATTTTATTTTATTGTCTATGATATATTTTTTATATAGGTTCTTTCTAATTTCTTAATGTGTTTCTTATTATCTAGTTATTTAATATATCTATTTATTTCAAAGGGTTATGCTTGTTCATTTTATTTATTTATTTTCTTGTATTTATATTCTAACTTATATATGGTTAATATGTTTTAACTTATGATTTTTTTTAATTATTGATTGGTTTGTTTTTAAATTTACTTATTATTTATGAACTAATGTCCTTTATTAAGTTTATTTATTGTATTTATTTACTTATTATATTATATGTGTGTATTATTTTATTTTTTTGTTTATGCTATATTTTTTTATATAGGTTCTTTCTAATTTCTTAATGTGTTTCTTATTATCTAGTTATTTAATATATCTATTTATTTCAAAGGGTCATGCTTGTTCATTTTATTTATTTATTTTCTTGTATTTATATTCTAACTTATGTATGGTTAATATGTTTTAACTTATGATTTTTTTCACCCATTTACGTCCACCTTTTTAATATATTTGTATTTGATATAGCATTGTTTCTAATTTATTTTTCACATATTTTTTTAGTCCTTTGAATTTGTTAAGTTGGTTGTAGTGTATCATATTGTCTTATTCATTACTTATGACGTTTTCTATGTTCTTTGTAAATGTTGCATGCTTATCAACTAGTTTTTGCAAGTTAACATCCATGTATTACTTAAAGAGCTAATTATTGCTTTTTTACAGGTTTGCTTATTAATCAGCCAAATAACATGTTTCTACTTTAGTTTATTTATTTATTGTATTTATCTTCCTAAATTTGTTATTCTATCTGGTTATTTATTATAATCAATTATTTAAGTGAGACATGATATTATGATATGTTTTTCAATTTATAATTTGGTATCATTAGTTATTTTTTATTTATTATGTTTTTATTTGATAGAGCGTTTACTTATTCTTTCACATATCTGTGCTTTAGTTTTTTTTTTATTTTATTATATATTTTTGTAAATTTTGCATATTTATCAGCTAGTTAAATATTATAATCTTTGTGTTATGTACATTTAATTTGATAGTACATTCTATTTATTTGTATTGTAATGTTATAGTTATTGATTGGTTTGTTCTTAAATTTATTTCCTTCGCTATTAAGAATTAATTATATATTATTTCTTTCTTTTTTAATGTTGGTTTGTTCTTTCATTTATTATTTATTAATAACTGAAGAGTCAGATAACATGTTTCTCCTTTATTAGATTTATTTCTTGTATTCATTTAGTTATTATATGCGTGTATTATTTTATTTTATTGTTTATGATATGTTTTTTTTATTTAGGTTCTTTCTAAATTTCCTTAATGTGTTACTTATTATGTATGTTTGGATGGACTTTTGGAAAAGTGATTTATGTTTGGGTTAGTTGTGATTTAATGTGTAAAATAAATCAGAATTGTGGGGTCTACCTCCGTAAGTGACTTATAAGTCATAAGTCATAAGTTGAAAAAAAAAACTTATACTTATTTTAACTTATAAGTTATAAGTTATTTATTTTTATAAGTTCAACCAAACACTCCCAATTTAACTTTTTATAAAATAAGCCATTTTTCCTAAAAATAAGGATTTATTTTGCCATTGGTAGCCCAATCAAACACCCCTATTATCTAGTTATTTATTATATCTATTTATGTTCAATTCGATAGTACATGCTATTTATTTGTATTATAATTTTATATTTATTGATTGGTTTGTTTTAAAATTTATTTCTTTCGGTGCTAACATAAATGGATAAATTTTACACAAATTAACGCACCACCTAAGCTCCGTTGACCACCGACGCCCACTTGATTGTCCAGTCTCAACCTATATCTCTTTGCCTGCCGTCTTTCCTCATCATCATCAATCTCAATTTTGCCGCCCTGCAACTCACTCCTCAATATCTTCACTTTTCATTCTCCGTTTATTCGTCTAGTCTAGTTTCTAAATTTTAAATATTGAATTATCATTTTCACATAAATAATGCCAGAGAGACAGGGATGGATGACTACAGATTATTTTTAATGATAAAAAATTATACTCTCTCTGGTCCTAATTATAAGACCACTTTGACTTTTTTGACTTTTTTTTTCAGTCCAAAAAAAAGTAGTTTCAGTCCCAAAAAAAATCTTTTTTCCTCAAAACTAATTTATTCTACTTATAAACTAACATATAATCTAATTTTATGTGATACATGTTATAATTTAGTGGTCTAATTTGTTTCCTTAATTTCCATAAAAAAAAAAGTCAAAGTGATCTTATATTTAGGACCGGGGGGAGTATACTATTTATATCAACATTATTTTAGGTGTACTATTTTTATATCAACATTATTTTAGGTAACCTTGTATAGATCCCAAAGTGGCCACATAAAAGTCACATGATAATATATATATATATATATATATATTTTTATGTAGAGTATAAGATTAGTGGAGTTTTTTTTTTCTCAGCTTACTATGAAGATGAGAAAAAAAGAAGAAGAAGACGAGCAGTGTTAGAAATATATATATATAAATATATATATATATATATATAAAGGTGTTCGCATTCACTTCAATATATTTTGTGAGCAGTATGCATATACTATATTCAATGATAATTTAGTATTAGTGATTCGATCATAGGCCTATAATCATAGGCCTAGAATCTTTTTTTTGTTTAATTCTAGTTGTTTAATTAAGTTTATTCAACACATTCCGATGGGCATAAACAATACACACACACACATAATAGATGGTGGTGCAGTTTAAGCAACCCTTATTGCTCTAACAAGCGTATCATGTTATAGTTAAATTTTGAAATAGAAGAAATTATTTAGTAAATGTAATACTCCCTCATGTCCTAAATATAGGACTTATTTGGGGAGATGGTATTTATCATAAATATATTATCTATTTCTAATTTTAGTTTGTTTTTTTTCTAAAATTACCTTTATTAACGCTTCATCAACAATAATTAAATAAGAGAAGGGAGGGAAATATAAGGTATATGATTGATATTTTAGGAAAATCATGTTATACCAATTAACTTAACTAACATATTTAACTAATCAAATTAGATAAATAAGTCCTATATTTAGGTCCCGATGGAGTATAATCTTTAATTTGTCAAAATAATAGGTCAAAGTATGGTTCATTAAACAAAAAATGTGCTGGCAAAGTCGACTGTATCTACACGTTTGGGATATGCAAGGGTTTTATTCGATGACAAAACTTGTACGTTCTGACCTTAACACACTGTCTCCTCATTTTTATATTTATTACATTTTGTGAAATGATATTTATTTATTTATTTTTGACCAAACATGTTTCTGTTTATCTGTTAATGTTATTTATTTAATACGATGTCCATTTTCTTAACGTCGCTTGATAACGTAGGTAACACACCTTGTGTGGATGGAAGGAGGTAAGAAATTTTTAATGGGTTTAATTTCTCAAAATAGAAAAGTGACATTTTTAATTAATTTTTCTTATCATTCACTCTTAAATCTTCTCTATAGTAAAAACCTTTCATACCCGTGTTAAGTTTTTGAAAAATTAAACTTATTAAAATCTATCCTCTTTTAAATTCATAATTTTTCATTCTACTTCTTTTGTTTTCTAGAGACTATTGGTGAGATACTTGTAGTTTCCCTAATGTTTAACTGGTGGGTTCTCATATATATATAGATGTGTGTGTGTGTGTGTGTGTTGTTTTTTTTTTTTCTTATCTTTTAATTTTAATCTTTTAACACAATTAACCTTGTAATTTCGCTCAATTCACATTGCTAGCCTCTGTTAATTGTGTTAACATGATAAAACTAAATAATTTCATAAGAAAAATATACAAAGATACTAAAATAAATATTGAAGAAAACAATATGTAACGCAAGAATGAATTTTTTCTTCTTCTTTATTTAGATTGATAATGAACTAAGTAATCAATTAACTTCACATATTTTAGTCATCACTTGTTAAAATGTTTAGCTTTTTCATTGATACTAGATTCGATCTATATATCATAAGCATAATCATTTGAATAATGTAAATTTAATTCAGAATGAAATTAAAGTTAACACCAGTAATGCAAAACCCAAATCGGACTGGACGGTTTGGCTGGTCTGGCTGTCAACCGGAGCATATTCGGCTCATTCTAAATGGTTTAATCATTTTAAAAGTTGAGAATGTTGGACCGCTTCAGTCAATCTATTGGACCAGAAGCCGAGCTTCAACCATATTTATTGGAGCATTTTTTAAAAAACCAAATGACCCAAATAATTTACCTAGAAATTGTTGGAAAAAATCAAAAGGCACATATCTACCCATAAAAAACCAATTTTTGTCCAAAAATATTCTTTTATCCCTAAATGTGTCAATCAAATCACGCTCTTTAATGATTTTAACATGTTATAACTTGATATTGAGAAAAATATTGCATTAGAACTCTTGAAACCTTTTGGGCTCACATTACAATCCAGGTTATACAACATTGGTTAACACTAAAAGAAAGGATAAAAGAAAAATCCGAAACTAAAGAACTATCCAATGGTTGTTAGGAGAACAACGTAACAATACAGTGTGTTCTGGCATATTCTGATCACTTGTAAGATATCATACATACATTTTATGTACTCTGATCACTTGTAAGATATCATACATACATTTTATGTATTCTGATCACTTGTAAGATAACATAAATACATTTTATGCTAAAAATATGTTCATAATAATCCTTTTATATTTAATTAATCTATTTTTCAAAAACAGCAGCAGCAGCAGTAGCAAAAATTTATCTATAAATAGTAATATGATTGTTTTAATATTTTAACTTACATATGAAATGAATATGTTGAACTTAATAATAATGGCAGCAGCAGTAATAATATGGAGGGATTCCAAAAACAATAACAGTCACGTTAAGCGTAAAAATAAAACGTGTATGGGCAGATATTTACATTATTTTGGTGGCTGAAAAATATTTACATTATTTTATCACCATGTCAATAAAGCATCACAAAAACATGAATATATAATTGACTTTACTAGCTAGTCTCAAAATCATTCATTATCAAAAAAAAATTTCCAACATTACACATCTCCCTTCGGTCCTAAATATATAACATATTTAACTACTTTGACTAAATTAAGGAGGTTAGTTATGTTAGAAATATGTTATGTTTTTTTTTTTCCTAAAACACCCTCAATTTCCCTTATTCCTACCCCCATCTCTTACTTAATTATTGTTGGAGGAACACTATTAAGGATAATTTGATTAGATTAAGAATTTAAGTTAAAATCGCATTATATTACCAAAACACCATAACCACCTGCCATTATTCTGACATTTCTTCTTGTTTATTATTGATTAGCTTTTTCGTATAAGCCTCAAAAATTAGCTGGATTACTCTCTATAGAATAGTGAGACAACCTAGGTTGATTCCACGTTATCTTGGCAAAACATGTGATTAAGTTGTAAAGTACTTACAAATTAAACCAACTTTCATTCAAGAAACTAGTCTACTCCTATTCTAATTTTTATGTTTTCTTTTATGTGTGATAGAGAATGAAGAATGACCGAAATTATCAAGTGAAAAGAAATGAAAGTATGTAACAGCGGTCAAATTTTCCCTTGAGAATCCACTCTTACCTTCGTAGCTGATTAGAACAAGAGAAATGTGCATTAATTTGAGAAACAATAATCTGAACAGGTGATATCTCAACTAGAAATATATCAATCTCATTCATTCAACCTATGAAATTCATACAACTGGATGAAGTATCACAAATTGAATTACAAGTAAACAGTTCAGAAATCAACTCGGTTAAATCTCAAACACAATGCATATCACCCTCTACAACATTCAAGATAAATTCTAGATGCAACTAGATCAAGAATAAATCAAGAACTATATAGAGGAATGTAGGAAACTCCCTAGCAATGAAGATGTTCAGCTCTGGCTTGAGCTTCATCTCAAGAGAAAATCAAAGGAAGCCTTGCATATTTGTGTAACACCCCAAATTTTAGAAAATAAGAAATAAGGAAATATTTAGAATCTTGGGGCATTATTTGATATTTAAAAAGTATTATAAATAAATTTGGAAATTAAAGCATATCTAGAGAAATTATTTTGGGGATAAATTCAAGTCTATTTCTAAATGATAATGGTAAATAAAATTACCATTTAAGAGAAAAATAGAAAAAGGGAAATGAAAAATACAATATCTGCCCCTAGTTGAAAATATCTTCAATTATAAAAGGAAGGGCAAGATGGTAAAATACCCATTAAAAATATCACTCCCACCTTTTAACATATATACACCATGTGTTCCCTTTTTCCTGATTCACCTTCCCTCTGCTTCTCTCTCACCGCCACACTCCCTCTCATTCTCTTCTTTCTGTTTCTTCGAATCAGCAGCGGCCATAGCCCAGACCGACGACGGACTGCGGCGGAACGAGGTGGAGGACGTTCAAGAAGGCTTGGGCCACTCTTAGGACGAGACAGTGGGGTTGAATCCCTAGAGTATGGTGAAGGGACGGAATACAATGAAGAGTAATCTCAGGACTCAGGTAGCAGTTTATTTCAGTAATAATTAAATTGCATGTATAATTTTATAATATCTGTTGCATTTAGTTGATAAGTTTTTATTCCTCAATTGGAGTACTCCAGGGTTTAGGGGTTGGCCGCCTCTTTTCCCAACCACTTAGCTATAACTTTAAATGTTATAATGAGAAGTCCTGCAGGTAGAACCTCTACTAGTTAACGAAGATATCGTTATTAGTGGTTGGTAAGTGCATATCGCACACAGAATAATAGGAATAAGATTATCATTATTTGTGCAGAATTATGAAATGTATACATGTCAATATATTCATGAGAACAAAAGTTAATGAGATAAACTGCGGTAAATTATTGCGTTTCAGAGAAGCTAGCGGGAGTTAAGCTTTTTGAGGAGTAAGGTAATGTAGAAAGAAGTAGGAATGCCTGCTTTATAGTGTACTTGATAGATATTTTGGGAATAAACTGTATATATTATAAAGTTAGAAAGTAAGCAAGCAGATGTGTACTAAATATATGGATAAATAGGGATATATGAATATATATGTATATAGCTGGGAAGCAGTGAGATGGTGTGTACAGAAAAGGGAATCTTCGATCAAGATTATCCCTCTATTTTATCTTTAAGACACGCTAGACAGGATTATATATTAGCCAATGTTAAAATGATTGTGATTATTTTAATTGCTTTATAACCACTTAAATTATAAATAATTGTAAAGTATTCCAACCAATCAGAAAAGCCTATTCCAACTAAAATAAAGTTGGAATAATATTTGCAAAGGAAAAGTTTTAAAAATTTTCATATTTTAGGTCTTTCAGTACTGAAAAATGGTTATAATTCAATTAAAATACTATAATATAGTAGTACAAAATAAGATGTTACAATTTGAATTTACAGCTCCAATGTAAATATGAATGTGAATTGAACATGGCTGCAGAATCAGTAATGAAAGACGGTGAAATGCATCCCAGAATCGGTGATGAAAGGCAAGAGATGGTGAAGACGATGGAATCAGTGAGAGGAATTGAAGATAGGAGAAGATAAAAATGGAAAAATTCCAAATCCCCAAAATCTTCGTCCAGATGGATTTATATACCCCCTTTTCCAAATGAACTTAGACTGATTTCCCGCCACCTTCTTCTCCCCTTCAATTCGTCTTCAACCGTTCACTTGCCATGCTGGCAAATTCTCTAACAGAATCCAACTAGCTCAAATCTGGATGAGCTCCATTCTTCTCTTTCTTCGCTGGCCATGCGGGCAGACCCCTCAAACTCGAGCTCCTCTTCTTTCGCGTCTTGCTCTGACTTCACTCCCTGTGTTTTGTGGTTCTAGCTTCAACATCTGAAGCTTTCTTTCTTTTTTTATTTCGTTTTGCGCAAATTTCCATTTTTGCCCCTGTAATAAAGAAATAATAACAAGAAGTGGAAAGAAGGCAAATATGTAATTTCACAATTAAGACAAAGAATCACATTTTAAACCAAATTTCCCTAATTAAGTGCACATTTAGATTAATAATACTATAATGCAATTTTCACAATTTAATCCACTAGTTTAGGCTAAAAAATGCACACTTAAATCACTTAAATTAATGAATTATCAAATATTTAAGAGTATGAATATTAATAGAGATAATTTAAGAAAAAAGCTATATAAAATAGAAAAGGGGTCTTATAAATTGGAATAAGCATATCTCCCAAAATAAGTCATATATAAAAGTATCAAGTAAATAAAGTATGTGGAGTAACAATTAAATAACATATATGCCTTTTTATGACAGCGTGGTAAGACATAAAGTCATCATAGCAAGAACATGCATGCACATGCACTTCCAGATCAAATTCATTTAAATTTAATTGAACATACGTATCAACTTTATATTTTCATTCGAATCCAAGGTTCAAAAAACCGGACCGGGTATCGAACCGGATGAGGCACTGGTTCAAGGGTTAAAGGTCCAACCGGGGGTCAGACCGGGTCAAACCGGTTTTATTAAAATAATAAAATTTTATTGATATTAACATTAATAATCACTAATATCAAAATGTAAATGTAGATAGGTATGCATGATTCATCAAATATGAATATTTTAATGTTTCTATATAGGGAAAAAAGAAAATATTAGTTGATTACACGTGAAAATAAATATTATTCTACAATTAACAAATTAAAATACAAACATTAAGAGTAACAATAATTAAATATTAAGTATATGCAAGTAAAATAGCATTTAAAGTATTATAGTTTCCTAATTTCTAAAATTGAGTGGAGTGAAAGTTAGTAATTAGGTTAATTATAATAAAATAAATTTTTTTAAAAAAAAAAAAAGAAAAAAGAAAAGGTACCCGGTTCAACCCGGGTTGTGACCGGGTCGGCCGGGTTGACCGGTTTTTCCCGGGTTGACCCGGGTCTTGGCCGGGTCAAAGGGGCCTCCGGTTTTTTGTGCTAATCGGACCGGACCAATGGCCGGTTCACGGTTGGACCGGTTGAACCGGCCGGTCCGGTCCGGTTTTTTGTTCACTGTTCGAATCATACAACTAATCCCATTTAATCTACAATACACTTGACAACCATTCCCGCTAAGTTTAATCTTTGCAGCAATTTGTTTGTTTCAAATTTTAATTGCAATTTGTCAATAATATAATAATACAGCTCATTGTAAACTGTATATTTCATTGAATGGTAGGTGAGCTAATCCCTGAACATAGCCCATTCATCTTCTTCGTTAAGCGGGTGTAACTTTGGATACGTCATGCCATGGATCTCAAATTTTGCGGTAAAACTTTGGATTCTTCTGCCATGGATTTATTCTTGAGCTTTATAATACTATGGTGAGTCATTTTTTAATAATTATAATAAAGTTAGCCCATTGTTTACTAAATTTTTTTGAATCTTACGTAAATCATATACTTCTATCTTAATATTGCAAGTTACTTCCAAATTTCAACACCTTCTAGAAGAAAAATCTCAAACAGTATAAATATTGTCTTTAAATGTAACTACTTTTCATTTTTATACATATTTAGCATATATTTTACTTTATGGTGACAAAATCTACACGAAAATAAAATGAATGATAAAATTTTATACCCACACGGAAAAATTAATTATATGATTTATAAATAAAAAAAGTATGAAAAATTATTATGAAATCTCAAGAAATAAATGTAAAGATCAAAATGTCTTAAAACATGTGAGTGACGTTGCAATGATAAGTTTTGACGGAAAAAAAAAAGTGATACCTAATCTATGTTGCTAATTCATATGAGACTATATATTTATAATTTTATTTTTTTCTCACGACCTTACAGTGGTTTTCCCAATACTAAGTGTGTGTGTATATATATATATATATATAGAAGTAACGTATCAATAAAAATTTAAGCTATTAAGTTACCAATTTTAACTATTCACTTCCGGATAATAAAGAACACATCATGAAGCAATCATCCAACATGAAGAGAAGTGGTTAACGTCATGTCTCATCATGTAACGTAACCAAATGGAACCAAAACATCAAACGAAATTAGTTTAATCCATCCATCTCAACTTCTTATCTCTTACTACCTCCCCGGTCCTAATTATAAGAGTCAGTTGACTTTTTTTTGGAGAGATTAAGGTTGCAAATTAGACCCCTAAATCTTAATATATGTGACATGTAATTAGATTATATGATAATTTATAAGTAAAATAATTTAATTTTGAAGAAAAAAGATAAATATTAACAATTTAAAGTGGTGTATTTTGCATCCTTAACTTTTTTAAAAAAAATCAACTGACTTTTATAATTAGGATCGGAGGGAGGGAGTACGTTACATAAATACACAGATTATTATTATATATATATATATGTATGTGTGTGTGTGTATTATATATAGCCTCACTCAGTTTAGGATCAGAACATTACACACATCTCCGAAAATGGCTTCGTCGTCTACCCCCTCCTCCTCCACACCACCACACCCAATCAAAACGATCGTCGTTTTGGTTCAAGAGAATCGTTCATTCGACCACATGCTTGGTTGGATGAAATCTCTGAACCCAGAAATAGACGGCGTTACCGGGTCAGAATCCAACCCGGTATCAACCTCCGACCCGGATTCAAACCGGGTCAGCTTTAAAGACTGTTCGGTCTACGTTGTCCCGGATCCGGGTCACTCCTTCCAAGACATATACGAGCAGATTTTCGGAGAGCCGTGGAGCCAGGCATCGGCGGCGAAGAAGTTGCCGCCGAAGATGGAGGGTTTCGTGCAAAATGCCGGCCGGCAAAAGGATGGGAAGGAAATGGTAGAGACCGTTATGAACGGGTTCAAACCGGGTCGGGTCCCGGTTTATGAGGAGTTGGTTAAAGAATTCGCGGTTTGCGACCGGTGGTTCGCGTCGATGCCATCGTCGACTCAGCCGAACCGGATGTTTGTGCATTCGGCAACGTCGCATGGACTTACGAGTAATGATACTAAGGAGTTGATCGGAGGTTTGCCACAGAAGACTATATTTGATTCGTTGGAGGAAAATGGGTTTACTTTTGGGATTTATTTTCAGTCTGTTCCTTCCACTCTTTTCTACAGGTACGTTACCAAAACTCTTTCTTCTACGTTTTGTGTTTTGGAAAAGCAATTTTTTTTTTTAGCAAATGGGTTTTGACAACTCAGTTATACACAGTTCCTCAAGTTTATACCATATCCGGTTGACTTTCTTCAATTTTTGATTTTTTTTAAGATTTTTTATTCATGGAAACATTTTTTTTTATTATTTTTGTATATTATTTAGGGTTAAAGTTCATATTTACCCTGAGAGTGTGTAAATTGTATCATATCTGCCTTGGATTGGGGTAAAAATTACCCTATAATTATCAGAACATAACAAAAAGCCTTATTCCGTTAAAAAACTCACGTTAACCGTTAAATAGTTGAAATTGACCGTTAATATTTTAACGGACAAATATGATACACCTTGCACACTTATGAGACAAAATTGGAGCAAAAAATACTTTCGGGACAGATATGATACGATTTGCACAATTTCGAGGCAAATATGATATTTAACCCTAGCTATTATTTATTTACGCATGCCTTAATTAGTTGAGAGACTATTTATTATACACACACATCTCAAAGTTTGTGAGGTTATATATAAATAAAACTTTTTTAATAACGGTTATGTAATGGGTGTTTTGGGTTGTCTGCACTAATTGAAAGTTTAGGATGATTGATTATAAATTTCATACGTTAAATAAATTATCTGTGCACAATTAAAATATAAAATTTTTTATATAATTAAGGAAAACATAACTATATATATAGTATGTACTATCTGTAACTATAAGAACCAAAATAATATTTTATACATAACATTAGTTGAAGAAAAAACCATACGTATTCCGATGATGTATCCATTGTTTGACTTATATTTTTAAAGATTATATATCTTGTAGGAAAATGCAACTATTTTGTTGTATATTTCATGTTTTGCCAAAGTGAAATTTGTCCATTGCATAACAACCCATATTATAAGCCGTCATATACAGATGGAGATAGTGCCAGACTTTGTCGTTTAACCCCTTCTTTGTAGACGCATACAAACATTGTAGTAGTATTGTATTTTATGTGTTGGACAAGTTTCGGAAGATGTGCTTTAGTTTGAATTGATTTATATTAATGTTTTAAATTTCGTAAACTACAAGTTATTTAATAATCCTTAAAGCATAAAAAGAATCTTCTTGTGTCACATCTAGTCACTGAACTAACTTATATATGATATATTTAATTTCATTATTTCGCGAAAAAATTGTTAAAATAAATTAGAATTTTTGAACTTTTCAAAAGTTATTTTTAATGAAGTAGATTTATTTCTTGTGACAGAGCATAGAATCTTACGTGTCATAATTATTTGAAATAATAGATAATAATGATGATGTCTTTAATTAAATTTTATGGCGTGAAGAAACTAGTCTCAGTGTATATACTCTAAAGTATGAAATAAATATATATCATACATAAAATTTTAAGCATTTTTTCTTCATTTCTTCTCAAACGTACGTACCCTTGGGGCTGTGGACTGGATATCCTGGTTCTCTAATCTTCAAAATCTTTTCTTATGTGCTATGGTAGTATTACATACTCTAAAATTTCGTACAAACAACATTAACATTAGTTGAAGAAAAAATCATAAGTATTCCTATGATGTATCCATTGTTTGACTTATATGTTTAAAGATTATATTTCTTGTAGATATAGGTAATTATTTTAAGAAATGGAAATTGTAAAGAATGGACAATTTGGTTGTATATTTTATGTTTTGCTTAAGTGAAATTTGTCCCTTGCATAACAAGTTAACAACAACCCATATTTTTTTTTGATTGAACCAACAACCCATATTATAAGCCGTCATATATCGATGAATATGGTGCTGTAGACTTTGTCGTTTGCCCCCTTCTTTTTCTTCTTTTTTCTTTTTCTGCCAACACGTTTCCCCCCTTCTTTTTGGACACATACAAACATTGTACATATCTTATATATGTTATTTTTCATAATTTCATAGAAAAATTTGTAAAAATTAACTAGAAATTTTGAAATTTTCATAAGTTATTATAAATATAGTATATTTTTTTGTGACAGGGCAAAGAATTATACATGCCATAATTATATGAATAAATTGATAATAATGATAATTTCTTTAGTTAATTTTTATGATGTGAAGAAGCTACCCCCTCCAGTCCTAATTATAAGATTAAGTGGAGAAACTACGGATGCAAAATAAATTAAACCACTTTAAATTGTTTATATTTATCTTTTTTCCTTCAAAACTAATTTATTTTACTTATAAACTAACATATAATCTAATTACATGTGACATATGTTATAATTAATTTAGTGGTCTAATTTGCTTCCTTAACCTCCACACAAAAAGTCTATATCTCATACATATAATTTTAAGCATTTTTTCTTTATTTTTTCTCAAGCATATTCTGGGGGCTGTGGATATCCTGGTTCTCTACTCTTCAAAATCTTTTCTCATGTGCTATGTAGTATTAAATACTCTTAAATTTCATACAAACAATATTATTATTTATCAACAAATAGTTAGTCTAGCGGTGTAAGGCCCCACGAGATCTCCTGGGGTCTCGAGTTTGAGGCCTAGAGAAAACACTTGTGTCAAGCGGGGAAGCCACGAACCCGAAATTAGAGCAATCAGCTACTTAGATAGCTGGTAATAGAATATAAATTAACCGCTGATTGCCAGTTAGTATATAAAAAACAATATTATCATTTTTTTCTCGGTTGGGTCTAGTTGGGATTAATCCAATAAAGCTATCATGTGGTATTTAACTCATCATTCATAATTTCTAAAAAGATTAGAAATAGTTTTTAAAACTTTTATTGTAATTGTATAAATGTCTGTAAAGTTTTATAATTTATTTAGACTATATAAACTTTCTAGTTGCCAGACTATACAAACTTTCATATTACAAATACTACCTCTTATTTTATTCTAACTAATATTTTCGGACAAAATTTATATCTTCCATAATCAAAATACATAATTTATATGAAAACTAAATAGAGATGATAAAAATAAATTAATTATAACTTGAAAATATGTCTATTAAAAAAAATAAAAATATCATTATTTCTTGAAGACCTGCAGCTTGTTGGTTAGTACTTAGACGTTACACTCACACTAGATTTTCAAACTGCAATTTTTGATCTCCAAACAAAAAGAAATATCCTTATAAATTTTATAAAACTTAGTAACCCTAAATATGTAGGATGAATAATTCATTTTGACTAAAATTTATAATTCTAAAAAATATAATTAGTTTTTTAATTAAATCTAACAAAATATAATGGCATTTTTATTATGCTACGTATATAAATTTCTCTGAAATAACTATATGGTATTTGGTCCTAGTACTAAACTGCTGAACTGCAAACTTGAATTGGAATATTATCTTTGAATAGAAAACACCTTTATTAGTTGTTTTTTATTCTAGTCTAAAATTTGAGTTATTGAATAAATTGTCAAATTATTAAAAATTTAAAAATATTATAACATCAAAAGTATGATTTATCTAAAATTTAAATTACACTAAATTAAATGTTTTTTATTTTACATAAAATTTATTCTTGCTAAGTTCGTATGACATATAATTGAAGTTGAGATGTGATAGCAAAAATATATTATCACCTATGTAGGAGTTAGAGAAATAATTTTTATAAATTAAAATATTAATTAGTTAAATTCATTGAGTTTTCTAATAGATGTTTTGATTGATGATCTGATTATTGGATAGTTATATGTGATACTATTTTGTGGAATTGTGCTGTTATATTGCTGAATCCTAGATTGTAGATCCGAGCCCCTCAGCTGCTTAATTATATCGTGTAATAAAGCCATGTTGATTGATTGCATCTATTATTTATTTTCAACAATTGAGGTTGTTTGGATTAAAAATTAACCAATATGTTGTAAAAGGTAAAAAGTGCTGGGGCCTTACTATAGATTAAAGCTTTTTACTTTACTGGGTCATACATTATATTACAAGGAGTGTCGAATATTTCATACATCATTTTTTTTTTTTGGGGTGGGGGGGGGGGGGGGTTCTTTTTTTGGTTTATCTAATTATCTTACAAAACGACAGCATCTAACGAGAATGATGCAATATTTGCAGGAACCTGAGGAAGCTAAAGAACATAGACAACTTCCACTCATTCGATTTGGAGTTCAAGAAGCATTGTGCAGAAGGGAAGCTGCCAAACTACGTAGTATTGGAGCAAAGGTTTTGGGACTTGTTATCCATTCCCGGCAACGACGACCATCCTTCGCATGACGTTTCCAAGGGCCAGCAATTCATCAAAGAAGTGTATGAAGCTCTTAGATCAAGCCCTCAATGGAACGAAATGCTCTTCATCATCATTTACGATGAACATGGAGGATTCTTCGACCATGTTCCGACTCCGGTCACTGGAGTTCCTAGCCCTGATGGGATCATTGGTCCTGAGCCTTTTAAGTTTCAGTTTGATCGCCTTGGTGTTAGAGTTCCGGCACTCTTCATTTCTCCTTGGATTGAGCGTGCCACAGGTTTGTAGGAATGGCAGATGCTTTTATTTCATGAGTGCAAAATTATAATAGGTCAAGATGCAAATTTGACGCCTATTTTGCCGTTAGAAGTTCTTTTTGGATTCAAAATTACTTAGGAAGTTTCAGAACATAGTAATTTTGTTATTTATAGTGATTGTCGTCAATTTTTTAACGTTTAACGTTGATATTTTGACAATAAATAGTAAAATTGCTATGTTTTGAAACTTGTAAGCAATTTTGAACATAAAAATACTTTCAAAGCAAAATAGCTCATGGACAAAAACTTAACCCAATTCTAGTTTACCGTCGAATAATCTATTTAAAGAGTGGATCTTGTTATTTAATATATGTCATATATGTCTTATTTCTAATTTTTTCCATTTTTTGAATTACCCTTTGACGCTCTATCAATGATCAAATGAGAAAGGAGAATAGAATTAAGGAAAATGATTATTATGTATTGGAAAAAAATGTCGTATTAGTTAAATATACTTACTTAAATTAGACAAATAGGTGATATATTTATGACCAGAGATATTTCTTCATTTTTCTTGTCTGTTCGATACAGTTGACTAGTTATAGTGTCTCTTCTTTTATGATAGTTTTGAAAGTTACTAAAGGTGGCACCTAAAGTAATTGAGGAGGAGTTGGTCCTACACCAAAACAAAGGATATATTTATAATTGTTGTCAAATTTTCTCAAATTATCTTGTTTGATGCTTTTTCAAATGTAATATAAGTAAGAGATGGATGAAAAGAATTAAGGAGATAGCTAAGGCGTTTTATAATAACCATGTAATATTAAATAAATTAACTAACATTAGTAATTTAAACAAACTAGTGAGAGCTGTTATTTGTTTGTCTTTGTTCATGAAGAATTTGTACATTCATTGTGTTGCACTATGTAAATATTCATGGAAATGGATGAATAATGTTGCAGTGTTGCATGAACCATCTGGGCCAGAGGCAACATCACAGTATGAGCATTCCTCTATACCAGCAACTGTGAAGAAGATATTCAAGCTACCTGAGTTCTTAACAAAACGTGATGCATGGGCTGGAACATTCGACGTCCTTTTAACTCGATCCACCCCACGAACTGATTGTCCAGGTAATTCTAATTACCTCATTGCATAAGACCAAGTTAAACTATAGATTTTTTGGGGTCCAATGATTAAATAACCAGAACTGATTGAAACAATCTGACTAGTTGGATTGTTGATGGGACTTGCTTGTGGCTTCGTTTGGACAAACAAAATGTTTTCATGGTTGAGCTAGATTAGACCGAAACAGAGAATTAGACTGGAAACTATAACAATTTCTAGAAAACCAGACATGTTGAAAAATTAAAGTATCATACTCTTTCACTTATGCTCATGAATATGTAGATGACCTGTTCTGCAGAGAAGCCAAAAGTCTAGTCAATTGTGCATAACTATTGGTTTCGGGGAATTCAAATTCGAAAAATATAATCTATTAAACCTTTGGTTGTTGCAAATGATTGCAGTGACTTTGCCAGAGCCAGTGAAACTGAGAGAGATTGAAGCAAATGAACAAAGAGAATTAAGTGATTTTCAAGTAGAATTGGTGCAGCTAGCAGCAACTCTAAATGGTGATCACAAGAAAGATATCTACCCAAACAAGTTAGTGGAGGGCATGAACGTTGCAGATGCAGTGAATTATGTTAAAGAATCACTTGAGTTCTTCATGAGTGAGTCTGAGAAGGCAAAGCAAGCTGGTGTTGATGGATGTGAAATTATTGAATGTGCAAATTCACATTCTTCTTCTACACCCCCACCACCACCTCCCAGAAACTTCTGGCACAAGATTATTGGTTGTATATTCTGTGATGGAGGTGATTGATGATTCTTCCTTTGTAATTTTTCCCCTGATTTCTCGTCATTTTGTCCCGAAAAATTATTCGTGCCATTGTGTATAATTCAATTTGGTTGTATGTTTGTTAACAAGATGAGTGATAAAAGTTGGTTGAAGATTAAAACATTGTGTTACAGTTTAGTAGGTAGAGAAGCTCAACTCAATTGAGGAAATTGTTTGTAGTAGTCTCAACATTCATGTATTCATTCCTTTCCATATTGTCTAAATGAAAAACAAAACTATGGATTATTGTAATATTTATACTAAACTTCCACAACTGTATGTTAATTATGTAGATTACTATCGTGTTTAATGCTCTATAATATATAGCCGATTTAAGAAAATAGAGCTTACTATCTTTTGAGCTCTCAAAAGTGTTTAACATCTTTCCATGACATTCACGCTTCAAGAATAACAGCAAGAGAATGTATGCATATGATATGAAATTTACCACGTAATGGACACAACTACATCTTAATGAGCAATATAATGTCAGAACCACACTTCAAACCAAAGCTCCCCTAATCCAACAAATCTTGGATTGTCCAAATTAATTTGTTCAAATATATTATACCAATTAAATTAGTTGTTTTAAAAATTTTATTTTAGAATTAATCTAGATGATCCTGATCTACTCTGTCAGGTTCTAATTATAAAATCAAGTTGATTTTTTAGAAAAATAAATGATGCAGAATTAACCACTTAAAATTGTTTATATTAGTATTTTTTCATCAAAACTAATTTATTTTACTTATCAACTAACCTATAATCTAATACATGTAACATATGTTATAATTTAGTGGTCTAATTTGCTTCCTTAAACTACATAAAAAAGGTCAACTTAATTTTATAATTAGTACCGGAGGGAATACTAAATTGGAAGAACTAATCATTTTGATGAGCTCTAAAATTGAATTCCACCGTATTTAATACTCATACCATTTAATCAAGGACCAAAGATTCAGAGATAGAGTAAGCTCCATATATTGGGAATGTCTAAACTAACTACATAGATGTTTATCACCCCGCAATAAAAGAGATTTTCTTTCCTATGAATCAAAACACGTTATAAAATCACTTTTGTTGGACTGGACTCAACTGTAGTTCTATGTTTGATTAAAAATGTAAAGGTCAAATGCATAGTGCAAATGTACAGATTTAAGAACAAATCATTGCTCTAGACCCCACCAAACATAATATTTTTGTGAAGAAACAACAACTAAGCATTATCCCACTAGGTGGGATCAATTATCTGGGTAACAATGAAATAAAAAAGTTGCAATGATAGTAACTCAGTTAATTCAGTCTAACGTTGGTCAACTATCTGGGTAGTGGGGCCCACAAAAAAACACATCTTTCCAAAAGAATATTAAAATAATAAAGAGGGAGGGAGATTGATGCCACCTGTAATATAACAAATTAACAAGTTAATTAAATAACCACATTCTCATACAAATATCATACATTTTTCATGCGAGCATTTGTATTAGCATAAACAAAGCTCACATCTCACCTCACATGCTATTTACTATTGACATACTTATAATACTTTACACTAATAATTTGTTATGCCTGACTGTCAACTCCTTATCACACACAATCACACAGTATCTGTAGTTACTGTGACTCTGCAGCTTTGAATAGTTCTTGCCACCTTGCGGAATCAGTTCCAGGACCTTCACCCTATGATCATTATTAAAATATGTAGATTTTACATGCATCATTCCAAAGCAACACAATTTGAAACAAGAGGCGAATAGACTCAGAAAATGACAACTACAGACCCATAGTTTATATTAACTAACACAACAATATAAAATCTATAAATCGTAAGTTATGAATAATGTAACCTATATTCTAGATTTTGTGCAATATATGAGGCACACATCTAGTTACAGTCAAAAAGTTTAAAAATGAAAAACTCTGATTATAAAAGCGAATTCTAATAGAGAGCAGAAGATACTATATATGTATATATGTATGTATTTATACATATATATATATATATCTTATTTATACACAATGAAAAGCAAATGCATTTCTTCATTTCGTTTAATTCTATTTGACCAAGGGTGTCCCATTTCGAGGATTTTAGAGCAAAGGGATTTTGCCTCTCCCAACAAATGCCATTACCGGGATTCGTCTGTGTTCTTCCTTGTGCGGTTGAGGTCACTAACAGCCTCAACAAACAATTTGTTGGTAAAGCAAATATTTTTCTGAGGGTGCAAAAAACAAATGGCCTAAGTTGTGCGATTCGTGATGAAAGTGAAGCGCAAATAAAATTAAAATGGCACATGCTAAGGATCTAAAGATGCGGAGGCACAATACAGTAATCACTATTTTTAGTAGGCCAGGATTGGCCTCTTGTCATTCCATTTCTAGTTGCATTGACATTACACATTCACCTAAAATAACTTAAACTATAAAATATTACCTCAACAGAATTGATTTCATATACTTTGCCTTCAGTGAATTCTATATCGAGTGCTTGTATGCAAGCTTCAGCAACAACAATTCTGCTGGCCTCTCCAACCAGTTTATCTCCTGAAAGTCCATTGCAAATGCTTATGAAAAAGAACAAGAAGACCATCCCACTTATAAATTAGAGAGACTCAGTTAAGGACCCCGGAAACAGTTTATTTACAAATCAGCAGCCAAAGAAATATGAAAATACATTGCAGGCTCCGACGACTGCAATAAAACAAACTTGTATTTAGACCCCAGAAAAACACAGAGCTAAACTTGTTATGCAAAATTGACTTAAATAAACGTACTTCCTAAAGGGGGGAAAGGCTGGAAGAAAGTTGTGACACTGTCAATTGACCATCAATAACTTGTCAAAAATTTAACTACTAGTTAAATAATCTTTAACACAAATTTCTATTAAATTGTTGTTCTCATGTGCCATTGTTGTCATTTCTGTTACGGTATAATTCCTTATACAGCATGTGCAACTTGGTTCACACCGCCACTTAATTAGCCCAACATGTAGACTATAATGAGTTGACAAGTTGACTTCAGGCTTTATCAAGTACTATTCCTTATAAATAACCTTGTTTTAAGAAGCAAGATTTTAGAAAATAAGTTGGCTCATTAACAAGGCAAGTTCGTTATTGTGAATTATCATATGATCAAATTGGCAGTCGTTTTTAACTGAAAAGGGTTAAAAAATTGACAAGTCAGCTTAGATATTTAACAAGCATGAGTAACTGAAATATGAGTAGCTTAGATATTGCAGTAGTTCAGATCAATTTCATCTGTTGTTACAATTTTTTGGGAGTCACGTGCAGAATGCTAGCTTCAATGTCAGTATCTCATTTTCTAGTAGAAAAAATGTCTATCTTATTTTCAATACTCATCTTGAATCAGATCCTCTATTTTATAATTAATCTATCTTAGAAAAGAAATAAGATAGTCATATATAGCACCCTCAGCTCAAATGGTACCTAGTTTCAAGCTTTAGAAATTTATCTTGCAAATCGATAGAGCCTACAATCCATAATTTCCTATCTATTATCGTTATCACAAACCCTAGTTCAGATTCCACTTGTTCTTAAAATACAGTGCAATGCTGTAAATCAAATTTTTGGTTATAAGATAATATTACCACTCAGGTTCTAGCAGATTCTGTGATAGAATATCAGAACACACAACACATGTATATTCCGATGAAGAGAATGATATATGTTTTGAAGAAACCTCCTATATAAGGAAATCTATCATACTTCTATATTTTATTACATTCATTTTTCGCTTTATTTATTAAGTGGGGTTTAAGTCATTACATATATTAAATATGTTAGCAAGTAGGTTTCTTTTTTAAGATAATGGCAGAGCAAGTGGATGCTTACTTCACAGGAAAGGGTAGATCAAGTGGAGGTTTCCTTCAGGATGGAATATATATTTGAGGGATACGCTTAATGCAATAAATATATTGATACTCGTGATCTCTCATTTCCCCCCTCAATTCTAATCGTTCCCCCTTTCCTCTCTCTGTTGCTACATCTCTTCTCCCATTTCTGCTCCTATATTAATCTCTTTTCCTCTCCTGTTTCCACCTTTTTCCTATGATCCTATTCTGTTGCAATTGTCGTGTGCACGTGAATGTCCTGCATCACTCTGTATACTCATTTACGGAAAATGCTTACAAATGATGAACAATAAAATAAAAACCAGTGCAAAGGCTATAACAATAACCATTTTAAAATACCTTGACCTATAAGGACAGCACGCCGTTGCCCTGCTGTGGCTTTGAGCAGAGTATTAAGATCATAAGATGTGTATGGCCCATCAGTCAACCTCCCAGGTCTAGCATGCATTAAAATGAAATGAAGAGAGTTAACAGCTTAACAGGACATAATCCACATTAATGTGTTCCATTTATATACTTATCTATCACCAAAATATATGAGATATGGCCTATGTGCAACTTTCATCTTACCTGATAATAGTAAATGGAAGGCCGGAACTCCGAAGAAAATCCTCTGCCATCTTCTTATATTTGAGGACACCAAATAGGTTCATAACACTACAAAAGTAGCAAATTAGTAAAAGTGTGAAACAAACCATCAACAAGGCTTTTAAATGATAAAACTGCAACTATGGAAGATGACATGAAATTAATTTTAGGGTTAAGGGTAAAAAATATACATGTTATTTTGTCAAAAGTTTGTCTAACATCAAGTGCTTTTTTTTGGACCAAAAGTAACTATGAACTTCCAAATGAGGTTCAAAAGTTACATTTACAGATATGTTCCAAACAAAAGCGCTTGATGCCGGATGAACTTTTGACAAAATCACATGTGTATTTTTTACCCTTATTTAACGGTAAGTGTAAACTTTTGAGTTTAATTTGGAAGTTCAAAGTTACTTTTTATCTAAAAAAAGCACTTGGTTCTAGACAAACTTTTGACAAAATTACATGTGTATTTTTGACCCTTAACCCTTAAGTTTATTTCACTATGTGATGTTCAAGTATAATTTGGGATTAGAGATTCGTACTGATAGCTTCGGTAATTTAGGATGAATTAGGGGTTATCAAAGAAAATATTTGATCTCCTAATATTCTATAAAAATTAAAATACTTGGGACTCATATCTAAGAAACATAAGGATTTCTTATTTAGGTTGGCTATAATAATAAAAAAAAAATAGATATCCTGATATTGACTATAAACTGTTATATTGAGAATTTTGTTATTTTCTTTTCCCCCTTCTTCTGCATTAAATTAGTCAACTATGGCCTTCTGGGCCTATTTTTATTTGTGCCGAAGACAACACAATTACTGATTTTATCCTCTCTTTGCAACCAGCAAGGAAACCATTGATTCCAGCCATGAATTCCATTAGCTCACCCAAGTCTAACTCTATATTTCCAAGCCTCTCCAAGCCACCCATCTCATTTTCTACCATCTCAACCCTAGGTTCACCATTCACCTAGGAATATAATACTTTGATAACATATTTTGAGCCAAGTATTTACCTTGAGTTACATTTAAAAATAAACTCAAAAACAGTTTAAAAAGATTGGAACCTGCAACAGAAATATATTATGCCCAACTCTCTCTCTCTGCCCTTGCCCCAACTAATCTCAGGCTACCAGCCAACTTTTACTAGAACCTTGTGGACAGAGAGCTCTATGTGTCCCTCATTCACCATTATAATTCCCATGCATATGCAAAACACTTGGTGAAACCTCACATTCAATTTCCAATTCAAGCTTGATATTCTTTCCTTGCCTACATCGTGTAAATTAAGCCTCTATTATTCTGCTCCAACTTCTGGCAAAGCCTTTTTAAAAAGAATGATCAAATAAAGGAGATACCATAGAAATCCTTTTCTATTTTTTGGTGAAAACCAAATGCACTCTTTTAAAAGCACCAATTTACAGCCTTTATAGCAGCACCAATTCTTCAGGCAACCTATCAGTCCACAAGGGATTCAACTTGTTTCAATATAAGCTTGTGGGGTACCTCTTATTCTAGTCAATGGCAAGGGGTGCTTTCCTTATCCAAAAGCACTGTGGCAAAGGAAGCCAATTAGTGCCTTGAACTAGCAACTCTAATGAAACTGTAGTTTGATTTTCCTCTTCAAAACATCAGCTAGTTGATTTGTGCCTAATTTTCACTCAAGGAAACCACAATAACAGCGTTCATCTTTTCTTTTTCTCGTATTATATCTTGTAAAAGAACAGTCTACATCAGGATGTTAAAAAAAAAAAAAAAAATTTGAGACATGATAGTAGAAAGTTTCGAAGGTTCACAAATCACTTTAATTTCAAATAGAACAGTCATATTTTCATGACATTTCTTAATCAACAATAAAGGCCAGCTATGTGTCATAAGTACACTTTTTTTTTACTGCACAAACTTCTGTTGCTTCATAGAAACACATTATTTACTACAAGGCTAAAAACAGAAAGCTTAAATGTTGAGTAACCATGATCCACCAAGTAGAATTTTACTGGGGAGGCAATAGTAGAATCTTGAATGATTCTGACGCAAAACATCAAGTTAATGAGTGGAATCATTAAAGGGCCCCAAATTGAAATACCAAAAAAATATTTATGATTTTATAGGGATCTAACAGATGATAACAGAGAATTAACTGATACATTATTAAATTCACGACTAATTTAGTATTCTTACCTCCATGGTAATTCATTGAACTTAGTCACACCAATTGATGACACAAGAACAACTCTCTTCACTGAGGGTGGCAATGCAGATATCAGATTCCTTGCTCCATCCCAATCTTCAAGAAGAAAAAAAAGCTCATATAAATAAGGATGATAATGTAATAAAAAACTAATAAACTTTGACCTTTATGCACAAATCTTTGGATGAATGGAAGCATTAATAATTTTAAATTTTCCATGTTTGACTATTTTGTTTAATTGATTTTCCTTTTTCAGTTGATTACAATGCCAAGTGTCGTGATTTAATAATAACAAAATTCTTACCTACTCTTTCTGGAGTATTATCTCCATCCCACCGCTTTGAAGGAAAAGCTGTTGTTCCTGTGCAGCAAATCACATGTGTGACTCCCTAAAATTCATGTAAGTACCCCAAAAATAAAATCAATGTAATAATTCTACTACATTGCTTTTGATGAATGATTTTACACATGAAAATCGAATAAATTCAAAGGAAATGAAGTATTTCGAATTCACTTTGGACAATGTACCTCAAATATGGATGGATCCAAATCCTCTTGCTTCCTAGTGTCTCCTTTGAAAACCTATCTTGTTCAAAAGCTCTCTATAACTTAACAATCTTGAGAAGGAATGGAATCAAGTTTGGGAGACAAAACTGGTTTTCATTCAAAGGAGTTCTGAAAAATGACACCTGTATTATGTTTGCTCAGCTAAAGCAAGATCAAATACCTGCAATGTCTCCTCATCTTGTTCACCAAATAATGATTTGGCTTTCTCAGGATCCCTTAAAAGCAAGCGTGACTTAACATTTCGTTTAAGCAGTGATGCTACCACCAGCTGCCCTGCAAAGTAAGCCAACTCCATTACAGGCCTCCAAGCTAACATCAAATATGCATTAAACCAGGCATTTCGACATTTTATAACACTAATATGAGAACACAGTTTAATACATGATACTGTACATAATTTAAGTTAATTAGATATACAATGTTAGGTTTGTCTATCCATCAAAATAGCTTAAGCCAATTGATAGGACTTGCCTCAACATAATACAACTTTAACTCATCTTTGAATCTTTCAATGTTAGACTTGATCATTCAAATAATATGGAGCCTTGCATCAATATATCTCTAGTACACCAAAGAACAATACCTAAACAAGGATGAGCAGATAGAACAAACATATACAAATGCACATAGAAGGATAAAATAACCTTTCAAGTAATTAACATTCTCACATAGTAGCGTTTACATTAGCTAATTTTTAAATTGTTTCTAGGCCACAGATGGCATAATCACAGACTTGTATAATTACCGATTTAAGCAACATCAACGTAAGTACCAACTTGCAGTACTTTGATATTTCATCCGATCCTAATTATAAGATCATGTTGACTTCGTAGAGATTAAGGAAACAAATTAGACCACTAAATTATTACATATACTACATGTAATTAGATTATATGTTAGTTTACAAGAAAAATAAATTAGTTTTGAGGGAAAATAAAAATATAAACAATTTAAAATGGTTTCTTTTCATCCTTAGCTTCTAAAAAAAAGAAAGGTCAACCTGACCTTTAATATAGAATGATGACAAGTGAAACAGCGGAAAAAGGATAAATGGGAATTTACCAACACCTCCTGTGCCACCAACAACGAGAACCAATTTGGAAGAGGAAGTAAGGCTTGGGGTTGAATCGGAACTTGGGGTTTCCATGGTTTGTTCCTTGATAATGTCCTTGGCTCCTTCTCTGTAGGATGAAACTGCTTTCGTAGAAACATACTTAGAATGTGAAACTGAAATAGACGGAAAAGAAGACACAGGAATTCGATGCAGAGGCTGAGCGAAATTATGAGGCGAACAATAGGAATGAATGTGACGAGCAAATGGTAGTGTTGAAGCCATGAGTGTACGGACGACTAGTGGTTGTGGTAAAGGAGCGAGCAGAGTAAGAAGTAAGGGGACATTAATAAGGGGATCACAAAGAAAACGTGTGGATCACAAAGCAGCCGAAATTTCTTCGTTTTTATTTCACAAGAAATCATACATATATCTCTTGAGGAAAATCCAAGTTAATCCTAAAGCAATAGTAAGGGGACATTAATATATTATCAAAGGACTCAAATGCCCTTGATTTAACAGGTTCCTAATATGTGTTGGAGTAAAATACAAAATTATTTAATAAACAAAGATTGTCCAGTGGTGCAGCTCCAAGTCGTCTTATAAGGAGTCTAATACCATCTCTTAGTGACTAAATGCATTAAAAAGCAATAAAACCGCGGTTTGTTTATAGGATATAGTTGGTATTTTTCATAGAATAAATCTAAGTAACTTGTTTTTGAATTTTTGGGAATAATATGGAATGAGTGACGAAATGCAATGATATGGAGGTTATCTTGGTTAGTGTATCAGTGATAAGTTTAAGTTCACACGTTAGGGGACTAGGAGGATAAATGGTATATGCTCATTCAAGTAAGTTCCATCAAGTCTTAATTAAAGGAATAATGGGTCAACACATTATCTCCCCTCAACATTAATTAAAACTTAGTTGATTAAATATAAATTCATGCTAATTGGAAATTATGTCTACCAATAGGATTACTTAGAATCACTTCTAAGTTACTCAATATCAATAGATCCACTGACCAATTAAAATTAACTTGCATTAAATCATAGCTTAGTAAAGAACATATCCCGATTACTCTTATGTGCTTAGATTAGATAATTATAATAATCCCTTTAGTTGAGTCCAATTAATAGAATAACCTAAGTGCTAGCAACCTAGGCACTGAATTAAATCATCCCACATAAGCATGCTAGACAATTAAATCATAAAGACTTGAGATGAATTTAACACTACGAAGATAAAGTACTTAATACAATATCCAGTCCATCCACACAAATTTTTAATCAACATTTACATAGTCTTAACCTCAACAAAACATATAATTTGGAAATTCACAAAGGAACACCAATAATACATGTTTGGGAAATCAGACTACACAAATGGAACACGAAAAACTCCCTTATTGTGGAACCCTAACTTGCTTCACTTCAACCCATCAACAAGAGAGCTTGAGGAGAGCCTAGCGACTCATGAAGAGCTTGAAGACACCAAACTGCCACCCATGGTGGAAGGATGAAGGAATGGTGAGAGATGCAGAAATTTGGAAGAAAGGAAAAGAGCTTTGGTTTTGATTTGGAGATCAGTGAATGTGTGAATGAATGTGTTATGCCTCTCGTTTAAGTGTTTTTGGTCGAAATCTGATGGGGGAACTCGGGTCTTAGGGTTTCTGGGCCGAAATATATCATTTGGTATACTAAAACCCCGAAAAACCAGCTAAATTTCAAGTCAAAATTTCGGCCATTGGCCACAAAGAGTAAGGCAGAAGAACCTGGTTGAGTCTACTTAGCTCGCTGCGGCAGAAAGGGTCCTCTCTATTTTGTTGTGGCCAGCCTTCCATCACTTGGGTCTTTCACCCATTTTGTCTCCTTCTTCATGTGATATGCAATACAAAACAAGACAAGGCAACATCAATTGTTCTAGAAATTTTGTTAATAATGATAAGTAACTAATTATGCCCATTTTAACCTTGATTAGTGCAAATCCCAAGTGATTTAAAATCATAATTTGGTGTAAAAATCCCTAGAACATGCAATAATCCACCCAATTTAGCTATGAAAAAAATATAAAAATATGGTGCAATCAATTCCCTTACACTTAAACCTTTGTATACGTGGACAAATAGTACAACTGAAGGAGATAATGGTTTAAACCAATCAAGATTCTCAAGCTAGTAAGAGTGATAATTGGCAAAGTAGTTAAATGAGAAACAACAAGAAGAGATAACTCTCAAGATAATAACGTATCGCTCTCCTTACCTCATAGGAATTATTGCACTTAACTTGCTTAGTCAACAACTTACTATAGGCTTGTAAGAATTCTAATATCTCCACTAATATAAGCAGTTGTGCAATGAATGAAAAGGACTTGTAGGCTTGTAGTGGTGGAACAAAGTATAATGAAAAATGATTAATGTAGTGAAATAAAATGGTTGAAGTGCATATCTAACAAAACAATCAGAGCATAAGCATTTGAGAGCATACAACTCTATCGAAAATTTCCTACAATATAAATTGTCTTATATGAACAATTTTCTCTTTCTTTTTGTATCTTTTTATTTTTCTTTTCACATTTTTCTATTTCTATTCTCGTTTCTCTTTCTTGACACTTTTCACATGGCATTCATCATATACACATTCACAAAAATGCCTTTCTAATCCAATTTGAACTCAATGCATACCAAGTAACCCATATCAACCAAGGAATAGCTCAATGGTGAATTACTTGAGAAGAGTTTGCATTTGAGAAAATACGGTGATGAAGTGAATGCCTAAATCATTTTTATGCAAAGATGCAATCATAGCTTTAACAAATAGTTGGAACTAAAAGATCCTTCCCGAAATACTAGAAAGAATCCCATTTCGTCACTACATAACACCATCCAATGCTAACCATGATAGAAAGAAGATTTGCAAATCAATTCGACCAATCACTATTATGGTTAGAAAGAGCTTTACTTACTTAGAAAAGTACTATCCATGATAGAAAAGATATTTTCTAAATAAGCTATCATGGTGATTGTATACAAGATTTATATGTTTTTCATAGCTAAATTGAGGGGATTATTTCTTAATGTAGGGTCTTTTGTGCTTAAAAGAAATGTTTTAAAAGATGGATTGGATGTCGAGCCAGAAATACGAGCGAGTTATGGTTGAGCAGTTGAAACAGTGGAGCCATTCGGTCAGGTCGGTGATGTAATAATTTGATAAAAAAATTATATATACAAATATAGTTAATTGCAATTTATCAAAGGTCACAAAATACAACAAATCATTTAAGGTAGTATGATAAGTCAACAGTCATCTTAAGTAGATAACACTAACTATAACAGCTTAACAAAATAAGCTAATAAGAATTATTTCATGTTTCTCAAACATTGGTGGATCTTGAGGCCAAGCATGAGTTTCTTGAAAGGCATTTGCACCAAAAATATCAAAATCTTCTTGAGAAAATGATCTTAAATCAAGACCTTCAACTCCAATATCAGAATTTCTAGTTCCATCCTTACATTGAAGATGAACCTTATTGCCTTGTTCTACATAAAAATTTATATAAAAAAAATGTGTAACAAACTAAATTATTAAAATTAGTAACATATAATGAGTTAAAAAAAGTAACATAAAATTGAAAAAAATCCAACATTCTTCATTGATAGAAGCTTTTGGTATAGGTAGTATGGTATCATCATAAATGATGTCTTCTACTATCTTTTCAGCACAAAGTGTTGCAAGTGGGGCAGAGTCAACTTCTTCTGTTATCCAATATTCAATCTCATCAATACTTTCATAATCAATAAGATCAAAGTTTTTTTCTTGTTAACAACTCTAAAAAGACACATGACATTAATAAAATATAGTATTACTATTGGTAGTTGTTTAATTAATTTTTGAATCAATGTAAAGTGTAAACTATATAGTGTAAAATTGAAAGAATATACATGTTCTTCAAACAAAAATTGCAATGAACGAAGACAAGATCATTCAATTTTTGATGTTCCAACCTATTTCTTCTCTTGGAGTGTATTCTTTCAAATAGACTCCAATTCCTTTCGTAACCAGATGAAGAAGCAGTTTGACTCAACAATTGAATAGCCAACTTTTTAACATTTGGACAACTACCTCCAAAGTATCACGACCATTCATCTATCATATTAAATTGAACACCATAAAGTGATAAACAAATAAAGTCATAGGGTTATATCCTAAGAATTAAGTATGAAATTTTACCTGATTTTGCATATTCAAGAGCTAGAGGATTAGATAAGCTACCACTTTTCTCTCGGTAAAGTGTGCATTCCTGTAAGAACTTGGTCTTATTAGAAGTTATTTTCTTATTTATAATTAATAAATATCCTTGAATAACCTCTGGCTTTTGAAAGAAGTTTTCCTTATCATAAAAAAAGTAGGATTTAATAAATAAGCCGTTGCATGAATGTCTTGGCAAAGTTGACAAACACACCTTCTCTTAATAATATATGTGTAAGGCTCGTACAACTTTTTGTTGTGCATGAATGTACTTTTGATAGCCTCCCTTACTCTATGCATCCGCTCATAAATATACGCAAGTGAAGGCCTATCATCAGAATCAACAATTCTCAAAAGTCTTATAAGTGGTTTTTCAATGTCAGCAATTATCTTACAATCACTCCAAAGTTTTTTATCCAATACAATCGTAGTTACATCTTCCCTTTATGATCTCTTTCATACATAGAATCAACAAAAGTCTTGCTTGTTACAAAAGCCTGTAAATCATGCTTTTGGTCAATAATGCTTTTTAAAGCTATAAAATAGTAACAGAGGTGTGGCCCCTGGTTAGATCATTTCTGTCCATCCATCTTTCTTTCTCAGCCAAGCCAACAAAAATGCATGATTGTAGATGAATTTTGAAATTGAAGATGCATGTGTAGATAAGCTAGTGACAATAGGCCTTTTGCCAATTTCTGCCAAAATCAAATTTAAGCAAGTGCAGCACAAGAGACCAATAAATAGATGGATACTTTTCGGTCATAATAATTTCTTGGCAACTGTATAGTTAACTGCATTGTCAATAACCAAGTGGACAACATTATTTGCATCAGCAAGAACAACCATTTCCATGAATAAGTTGCATGGAGTTTGGCCATCCTTAACAATGTCTGAAGCATCAATGGATTTGATGAAAACAATTCCTTTAGGATAATAAACCAGAAAATTAATCAACTGCCTATTTCATTGATCTTGCCAACCATGTGCCATTATTGTGCAACCAATTTCTACCCAAAAATTTTTGCACTCATCAACTAACAATTAAACTTCCTTTTTCACGTCTTGTAATAATTTTGTCTTAAATGCATGGTAAGATGGCCCTTTATAACTAGGGCCAATAGCTGCAATAACATCTATCATAGGCTGGAAGTTAAATGAGTTCATAGCATTAGTTGGAATGCAACAATTATACAACCACAAAGCCATTGCCATGTCTACTTTATGCACAGCTTCTTTACCTGCAAATGCACTTCTTATTCCTTTTTGTGCACCTGGGGTTGTTCTTGGGGCAAAGAAGTTTCCCATAGCTACAAGTACCTTTCTTTTCACAGCTGGAGATAATCTTTGTTGAGATGGAGTTGGAGTTTGAGTCTGTGTAGGAGGAACTTCTTGCAAATTTAGAGTACCCCCTTCAAGTGGTATGACACTAGGACCATATGGATTGTCCTCCTCAAATGTATCTTGTAGTTGCCCTTTTTCTCTTCAATTTCTGTCAAAATTTCTTGCATCCGAAAGTGAACATCTCCTGGAACACCTTTACAACCTATGATGTCCCCTTTTATTCCAACAAGATGTTGTTTCATTCTATCTATTCCTCCTCCTCCAAATTCATTCTATCTATGCCAACTAGGTTTATTTGGAACTTGTACACAATGCTTACATGCAGGATCGACCTTTTATCTAACAGATTGAGTGGAGAGAGCAGTAGTAGATATTTGTTCCAATTGGGTGACATTTTTTAGTTCCTACAATATAAATATTTCAAAAACTAATTATTATAATTATGCAAAATATCTAACAAGAAATATATAACTAAAGATTTAAACAAATAACTAAAAAAACTACAGTATGTATTTTCAAAACCTAGAGGAGTAAGCATGTGATATAAGTGACACCTCATCACTATGCTAGTGGCAAATTCTTCACTGAATGACAGTAGATCCTAATATTGATAACTTCATATAAACAAAACCTTAAATGCACATATTGGAATCTCTTAAAAAGAACAAAAAGGCAAGCAACATGATGAAACAAATTATTAAAAAAATAGAATTCAAATCTATTTATTTGTTTCATATGAAACCTGAGAATTCTTTCTTGGAACCCTGCTCAGTTTTGAAACATATTTTTGAAAGAAGATACTTGCTCATATCTACCTATATTGTTAATACTTCAAATCAATTGAGACCAATTCAAAAACATTATCAACCCTTAAATTCTATGTGATTATTTGCTGCAATTCCAACATAGTTTAAGGTACAAATCCCTAACAAAATCCCCATACAAAACCTTCCTTTATCGCTGAGACATACTCTTAACATTCAACTACAAATCTCATAAACAATTATATGCATCAGATTTTTTTTCTAATTTTAGAGATGCACAGTTCCCAAGAAAAAGAAATTGTGTTTTTGTTAGAAATAATTGTAAGAAGGAAAAATGCCTTACTTTCTTTATTGGGTAAAGGGTCTTAAATAGCCAGGAAGTATTATCCAAGGAGCTGCCAGCACTAAGAAGTTTTTCTTGGACCTTAAATACCCATGAAGTATTATTTTCGTAGCTTGAATGCCCAATGTTAATGAAGAAGGAAACAGACGTTTGCCATGTCAGATTGAACGCCATGTCATACGCCACATCATATTGATTGGGTGATAACGTGGCTTGGGTTAAAGTTCTTAAATGCCCCGGAAGTTTTCTCAAAGGAGCATTCAGCACCCTGGAAGTTTTCTCGAAGAAGCTTAATCCAAGCCATGTCAACATCCATTCAACAAGGGTTGACTCTGATGTGGCATTCACCCTTATATCATTTATTATACACAAACACTCTCTCTCTCCCTTCTTTACATTCAATATGTAAGGGTAAAAATAGAAATCAAATAATTATTATCTTGAATTTGATTTGTTATCTCTTAATATTGTGGACATAATAAATTCTCATGTTACCTCTTATATATGGACCAAAGGGAGCACTCATTTGGTGCTATTACACATTGTTGCCAACTCACGAGTTGACTCTCCGATTTTATCATTTTTACGGATCTATCTAACCAAAACATGTCACGAGTCACTTAAATTCGTGTAGTTGTAAAATTGGTTAAACTTACGAGTTTACTCACCAGATTTATTGTTGATTTAACCTTTTCCTAATTGCCTTGGGGGTTAAATGCAAAATTGTTTATAAACCAAGGATTGCACTATAGTGGTGCGATCTCAGATCGTCTCACAAGGAGCCTAATGACTAACCTAGGAAACTAAATGCCATGCAAATGAGATATAAAAAGGGGTTTTGTTGGTTTTTAGTATGAAACATGAAAGATGAGCCTAACTACAATATTTTTGATCTTTTCCTTAATGAGGTGGAATGGTTGGATGGGTGATGAAGTGAAGTTAATGCAATGAAATGGATCTCTTGAGTTTAGGTGAGGTGGCAAACATTGGTTCAAATCATTTGGGAGTTCAATTTATCAAGTCTAATGAAGAAATCCCCGAGCAACCACTAGGGGTCCACTAGCCCTAATTAATGACTAATCTAGCAACCACTTTTATAGCCATTACTTAGGGTTAGTGTTAAGGTCCACTTAATGTGTGAAATACTTTGAGCAAAAACACTTGTGGCTCTCATAAAAGTGCAACCACAACAATTATGAATGGAAGCAATGAATTAAGCCCACTAGCAACCACTAAAATGAGATTAAGTTCATACAACCACAATGTAGATAGGAATTCATAACTCAAGTGTTCAAAGCAAAAAATACACACATATAGTTCATACACATACATATCTAAAATCTCAATCTAATACATAAATCCAAACATCTCAAAGAGAAGTTCAAATAAATATAGAAGAAACCCTAAATACATATGTAGAATAAAGAAAACTCCCCTAATGAAGAACCCATGCTTGAACCACTATCAACCCATCCTCAAGAGATGAAGAACTCCTCAATCCAACATAGAAACTCCAAGAGGAACCCCAAGAAGAAGCTCCATCCGAAAATCCATGGAAGAAGGTGGAAGATGAAGAAGATGGAGATGGAAGAAGGATGAGAAGGTTGAGAGAATTTCTAGGGTTTGGGAGTGAATGGAGGTGGAAAAGATGATGGGAATTGAGTGTTAGGTTCATTTTTATGTTTAGGAGTTGGGTCTAGGTCATTTTGGGTCGGATCCTACCAATGGGTACCCTAAAAACCCGAAAAACCAGCAAAATTCGCGCATGTATCAGCATCCTCGCCTTAGCTCCTCACGGCAAAGGGCAGAAAAGGTGGGGAGATTTCTGGCCCTCGCCTTAGCTCCCCACGGCAAGGCCCACGGTGAAGAGCGGCATTTTCGTAATTTTCTCCAAATTTGACAGATTCACTTTTTGAGCTTGTTTTTGACATTTTCAACCTCTTTCTTCAATTCTCTCATGATCTGTAAATGAAATAGGCCCAAGGTAGCATCAAAATGTTCTTGAAAATGGGTTAAATAATAAATCATGCTAATTATACCCAAATTTCCCTTGACTAGAACAACTTTCAACAAAGTGTGCAAAAGTCAGAAATTAACCTAATTAGGTGCAATTACCCCAAGAACATGTAATAATCCAATGATTTTATCAATGAAAAGTGTATAAAAATATGGTGCAATCAATTGTTTTTATACTTCTACCTTAGGAAACAATATTGTCAACTTGCTTTAAATCTCGTTAATTATTTTTATTTGACCATATTCAATGAATTTATATATAAATTATATATAAATTTCTTTATTGAGTTTGATAAATTATGAATGTCAATATATTTAATATCAACTATTCATATTTAAATTATAAAGTCAAATTATTGAGTTTGATTTCCATTTTGTTACGTCAGATTTGAATGCCACATCAAAGTCAACCCTTGTTGAATGGGTACGTGGCTTGGGTTAAGATTCTTCAAGAAAACATCTGGGGCATTTAAGAACCAAAGAAAAACTTCCAGTGTGCTAGGCGCTCCTTTGAGAAAACTTTCGGGGCATTTAAGAACCCTATATGATATATTTTTTTATAACTTTATAACTCACTTCTCCCTTTTCAAAAGAACTCCATATAAATATATTTACTATTATTACTATTTTTTTGTTCTCTCCCACTACTCTTGGGTCATCATGGTGTGGGTGCAGATTTTTCTTTACCTTTTGTTTCATTTTCATTGTTGATATTTATTTATATTCCTTTTTTTATTTTAAAAAATACATATATGTATATGTGTATGTGTGTATATATATATATAATTCTTTCTTTCTATAATCTGTAAGAAAACTAAACTCCTTCCATCCCATCAATGAGTTCGTATGTATTTTTATTCACTTTTTTGTACCCTATCACCCCTCTCTGACACACGTACACACACAATCACATCAAGCCACCCCATTTATCCTACACTTGCAACAAATGATGCTTGTACCAGATTCCTTAGACCAATTTTTTTTTTAAATTTACTGTGATGTTCCTTTATTTTATATAGATATATATATATATCCAAGACCCACAACTATTATCTAGTCCTTTCTTATCTCTGTGTGTGGGTATGTACAGATAATGCTTTTCTAAGGGAGTTTGGGTGTACATATATTCTCATAAATATATTGCCTAAAATAAATTTTAATTAATAAAATTTATAAAGTAGAAATATTTTATTCGTGAATAAAAATAAGTGTATGTGTATATTTAGGGAGAGCTTAAGGTACACTTGTATGAGAATACCTATAGGAAGTGTTGAGCCATATATTAATAGATATTTATATTAGTGATGTTGTATACTCTCTTTAAGAGCTTCAAAGTGGCTTTGTGTTATTACCTGTGAGTTAAGGAGCAACAGGTAAATTTGAAAGATTATTTCATATGCTTGTAAATTGTGTATGATTATAATTTGAATAATTATCTTTTAATTCAAAAATGTATGTCTAATATATGAATTAAGTATTAGTTAAATCTTTTTAGGCTTGCTTACTACGGTATATTTTAATACCATGTATATTGTTAATTAGTTTGTTCCTTTTGTTGCCGAATATTCTATTATATGATATGATAAATGTAGCATGTTATTATAGGGACATTCTTTAGAGTCCTTTGAATAAGTTTGAACCACTAATGCTATTTAGAAAACCCAATAAAGTCATAAGCTAAAACTTCGTCTCAAATGTCTTACTTGGGCTTCTAACTCTGGAAATCCATATCTATTCCCATCTAAACTCAAAAATAGTGGTTCTAAGCTGAAACTTTATCTCTTTAAAAATCGTTTATAATCTTGATATGATATGAGCTCAATTTGGTCCCATTATTTCTGAAAAACCTTCTCATATTGTTCAGACTTGGGAAAAATTCGCAGGAAATTCCTGTTTTTACATCTATTTTTTTAAAATTCATATCCCCTAATCTACACATCCAAAAATTATGCATGAGTACTTGATTTCAAGCTTAGGATGTGTACTATAAATATGGAAAATATCACAGCCTAACTCAACTTATAACCTAACGAAATATTTACCACAATTAAACATGTTCACATGCACTCATAATTATCTAAGTGTAGATATTGCTTTCTGCTTGAAGTAGTGTTTAAATTTTAGATTCCCTTGTAGGTAGTTAAGCTAATGAGGTTCTTTTTGGAGTTTATACATATAGACCAAAGTATGAGAAATTATCTTCAACTTCAAAATACTCCTTTATCTCCTTGCCTTAGTCAATGATCTGCCAACTTCTCCTTTCCTCTAAAAGTGCTTGGTCCTATGGGTGGGACATAGAAAGAGGGGTGAGATTTGTAGAAATCTCAGTAGCAATAATCACAATTAGTATATAATGCATGGTAAGAACTATGCATGCAAAACAAGCCAATGAGAATAATACCTTACAAAATTGATTAACTGTAAACTATAACTTGTAACTATTTCACACATAATAATACCTTACATATTCTCATGCCTAACTACAGCATAAAAGGCTTAAACGTACATGTAACCAAAGAAAAATACAAAATTGTAGATTAAAGCTACCTCTAGCTGAGTCTCTTTCTACAGCATTCATCTCTGGCTTCCTTCTTGTAAAACTGATTGCAGATCAATTCCTAACATTAATAAGTACAAGCAAGAAGATTAATTTTTGGTGCATATGACCAAATTTTTTCTACATTATCACTTAAAAATTCGGCCATACACATCATACTTCAATTTCTAAATTCTTAGCCATAAATCAAAACTTCTTCTATTTATTACATGCTATAACTTGAGGCCTTTATTATTGGTAAGCATATGAACACTTTCTTCTCCCATTTAGAATTACTTGTATACAATTCAAATCTTAATATAACTTTATAATTATATAAACTTGAAAATAGGGAGATAAGAATATACTTACCAAGAGCTTAAAGACAACTTTCTACTATAACTCCTTCTAACTAGGCCTCCTTGCCTCTCTATTTTTTTCTTTCACTTCCCCTCTCTTTTCTCTTTCTTTCTTTCTTTCTTTCTTTCTCTCTATTCTTCTCTCTCTGCCCACACAACCACTCAGCTCCGTCACCTCCTTTCCTTACTTACACTTCTATTTATAGGCTCTTATGTGCTTGGTGGCCAAGAATACGTTATGCTTGAAGAGAAAGGATTTCTTGCATGAAATGCCATGTGTCAAAGACAAGGATTGAAGTGTCTTATGTACCATGCATAGTGACACGTCTAGGAGGAGGCTTATGAGTCAAGATGGCTTCTTCTTGAAGCCCAAAACTAACTCTTGTAGCAAGAAAAAGCCATGTGTCCAAGATATCCTTATAGATGAAGATTGGTTGGAAGCTTGCTAAATAAAATTGTATTTATTTGTAGCAAGGTGTCTGATCATTTTGGGACTATTTAACATGTCCTAGACCTGCAAATTAAACTCCTTTATGAACCCAATGGTACACTTCCAAAAGAATCTTGCTACATATAAACTTTTTGGAACTTAGTGAAATTTTTTTTGGCATCTTATGTTAGAAACTTTCTAGACAAATGTAGGCATTTTAAAATCCATTTAGGTGACTCATATGATGGCTAGAAGCACGTGTAAGACCATGCAAAAAGGCTCTTGAAAAAGAATCCTACATGCAACCTACAATTTCTTCTCCTCATTATTTATTTCTTTCTTTCTTTTTAAATTAAACCTTCCGTCTAAATTAATTTTCTCTTGACTTCTTAAGCAAATTATGTACCGAAATTCTTGTCACACATGTACCATTTTTAACATATCTTACTATAAAGCTAAGGTGGCAATGCATGGGTAATTAGGGATTTGGAACATATAATTTACTTAAATCACAACCTTATATAACTATTTTGGGCCCTTAATTTTTCATTGATGATTCCCCCTTCTAAAATGTCTATATAACTTTATTCTCTTAAGGCCCTAATTATTTTTTCTTAATATTCATTAGCTAGCTACTTCAAAGCTTTTTTTATATTTTTGGGATAGTAAAATAAGTGGTTTGTTTCTTTTCAAGCATGCTTGCTTATGTATTAGTATATTATTTTGGAGTTTGTTCATGGTATTTTAAATCAAAATTATATTTTAATTGCTAGTTATTGCATGTATCTGTCATGACATGTGCATTTGTGATGAGATAGGGATCAGAGGAGACATATGTATGATGAATTCTTTTATCACGTGGTATGCCATCATTCGGTGCACAGTGGATGACACTTGTTCCGACCCTTTCTTCCATGTTTTACTTTGGCCGAGATTGCATTGAAGTAGTGGGTCATGTGACACCTCCTTTAGATTTGTTCTTTTAAGGAGAGGAGCCATAGTCCACTCTTGAACTCTATACCTTTGGCCAGGTGCATCTCAAGTATTGGTGAGCTTGAGATAGTCTAGTTAAATGGATCTGTTTCTGTTGGACTTTGTGTTAGCCTATGGTTCCTGTCAATGGCATAAGGATGGATAGTAATCTAAGGGAGGTTGCATAATTTATTTATTCATGAGTAAACTATTTCTACTTGAAACATTACTTTTTATGTTTGAATGGATGTAATATTTGTGTATGTGAAAAGCCATGAAGTATTTTATAGAACATATATTGTTTGAAGCATAATTATACATTATTTTCGGATGCATGTTAGATGCTTTCACTATTTACTGAGATGTCTATCTCATCCTATTATTAACATTTTCAGGAGAAACATCAATTAGGAAACAAGGAAGATATGGGAAGCGTGCTTTAAAGGCTCTGTTATACACATTGAGCACATTTATTTTACTTTATATTTAACTAGGATTATTTTTACATTATGAAACCCCTTAATTAACAAATGATTTACTAAACTATTATGGCATTTTTAATCGAGGTAGACCCTAATTTATTATTTTTGTCTTTTCTTAATAAACCATTTGCAGGAACAATTATACTATGGTAGATCCTATTCTATCATTGCAATGTATTAAAAGTTTGGAAGAAAAATATATGTTTTCTAAATAATCATGTTAGACATTTCTTTTGTAGTTTTGTTCTTTTCTACCATGGTTAGCTGTTGAGAAAAATAAGATTTATTCTTTTCTACTATGGTAGCATCTTAACCCGGGTTCATTCTTTTTCTGTCATAGTAGGTTATATTGATTTGATCAATCTCTCTAATTGTCTTTTAAATTTTCTACCATGGTAAATTTTATTATTTGGATTTTAATTTCTTTACTACCATGGTAGAGTACACAAAAATTTAAATGTGGTTTTGGAATGGGTGTTACATCATGGTAATTAAAAAATTAACATACATCACACAAATTCCCTTTTTCTTTCCTTAAAATATAGATAAGAAGTCCTTCCATTCAATACCACAACTAACCCATCAAGAATTTCATCTAACATTTCATCCAAATAATCCACCATGACCATTTATCATTCACAATTCCATAAAATGTGAATTATCCCTCCTAAGTATCATGCATTCTGTAACACCCCAAAATTTAAAATAGATATAAGGAATTATTTAAGGTTTTAGGAATATTATTAAAACATTAAAAAACATTAAAAAAATAAATTTATGATGTTTTACATGTTTTGAATAATTTTTAAGGCTTATTTTCTTTAGGAAACAAAGAGAAATAATTAAAAGATAAAATTTAATTTTCAAAAAGAATTAATAAGGGAATTTTTAGAATCATAGGGTATTGTTTAAATTTTAAAAATTCTTATAAATAAATTTGGACTCCAAAATGTATCTGGATAATTTATTTATGGACTAAACTTGGACTGATATTTTGAGGAGTTGTAATTAAATTTTGGATTAAAGGGTAAAATTGGAAAAAGCTGAATGGCAAATGGTGATTTCAGGATCAATCAGGGGCAAAAGAGTAGAACAACCCTTAAAAAAATCTGGCCATCCTTTTCTTAATAAATATATACTCCCACGTGTTCTGTAACATCCCAAAAATCCAATTAGTAAATAAAATTACTCTAGGAAGATAAGAAATGTAAATTACCAAATAACTAACAATATGTAATATTGTTGTTAAAAATCAAAAGTAAGGTTAAAAGAGCCAATTAGGTAAATAAGGAGATGATTAAATTACCCTACCCAAATACCAAATAATTTATTATTATCCTCCTCCTTATGTCAGCCGTATACACACACACACACTCATTGACTCTTCCTCTTTTCCATTTCGTTTTCTCTCTCTTGCTCTCTCTCAAACTCTTGAACTTCTGCCCAACCTCCAGCAGCTTCCTTGGACGAAAATGGAGGAAGATTGAGGTGGAATTCACATGCAAAGGAAGATTCAAACTCAGGTGAAGATCTTCTACCCATCTATGTTTAATTTTCTTCAATCAAGAGGTGATTTGAGTGATGATGCATGTCGGGTTTGAAGGGGATTTGGGGTTGTCCGAACCAGATTTTCGTGCAGCTAAGTGAGAGATTGTTCAAGGGGTTTTTGTGAGGGAAATGTGGTGGTTGCATGTTTGATTTTATAACTTGAATGCCCTGTTTTTCTTTGAGTCGAAACAGCCCAGAAATCTGTCCGAAAATCTGGGTGATTTTGGACAGTTTTCTTGATAAATTAAAGGAAGATAATTGGCTCTAATGTTTCCATCTTTTATCTATGAAAGTTACCACAAAAATTAGGGAGGTATCTTGTAAATAATTTGCTGAAAATGGAGGCAAGTTTGTGCTGAAAATTCTGTCAATTTGTGCTGTGACAATTCGTTTCAGCCATGGAGCTCATTTGTGTGTGTGCAGATTTTCTTTATAAATCACACAAGTTTAGCATAACTTGGTTACTTTATTATTGAGTCAAGTTGCTGTAATGTGTTAAGGAAATATAAAGTCATGGTTTGTGAATATTGCTGTAAATTGTGCAGCAATTAGGATTAAATTGATTAGATTGAGCTTTGAGTAATGGTAGATACAAAGTGGTTCTGTTTTCACCTGAAATAAAATGGGACTAATTGAATGGGAAGTAGTGACTTGTTATGACTAAAAATAATGTGAATGGTATTATAGTTTGCCTAAATTGTTGCTGCACAATTGGAATGAAATTATAGGTAATGTGACATAGACTTTCTTTGTCTTACATCACAAGATATTTGATGATTTGAGAACAAGTTGCTGCTGTCCTATTGTAAGTTGTTCTCATTGATTTAGGTTCAAAAGTTGTCGAAAATTGTGCTATAACAAGTGTTTAAAAGTGTGATGCTTCTTGTACATCAATAAATTTAATTGTTGTTGAATTGACAATGAAGTTCAGCCATAAATTATGCTATATTACACATTGATTGTGGGATGTCTTTCTTTAATAAGAAATACCAACTCTTAGAGTTGGAGAATGAGAATTGTTGTTTTAATTGAAGATGTGAATGTGTTTCACCTAGTAAGAACTATCACTAAGGGGGGGTAGTATACTAGGACCGAGAGTGAGATATCTAATATGTATAACATGAGTATTGACCTCTATTATTACATGATGTAATAATAGGAGGACAAAGTGGAGATAAATCTCATAAGCAGCGGGAAGGAAAAGCTCCAAGGGAGTAGTACGTGGTTGTCACAGGTGAGGGTTTACTTCATACACACCTAGAACAATGCATGATTGGATTGTATGATAATTAAGCATGATTGCTGTTACAGATATTTGATAAATGATTGTTGCTCGTATGTTCTTATTATTTTTAAATTTGGAGTACTCCCAGGCATACGGTGGGTCGCTCCCCCTATGTCAGATTTTCTATCTATATGATATGTCTGTATTTTATTATTAAAATCCTACAGGTATAGTCACTATTAATAGGGGATGTATCCTTATTAATAGGTGGCAGGTGCTATATGCACATTGAGATAAATAATTAGTCTCCAATTGAATGAATATATCATTACTTGGATGACCGGCGTCAAAGACGCGAAATATGAGAATAACATTATCATTATTTGTACAGCTTAAATGAATTGTGATAGTATGATTGTATGAATTTAGAGTGTATGAGGTAAACCTGAGAAAATTTTGGTTGCAGGAAAAAGATAGGCCGGACTGCTTTTGGTAAGGCTGGTTTTAGTGAAAGCATATGTAGCCTGAGGAGGTTGCTTAAAATTGCTTAGGCAATTTGTATATATTTTTGGGCATGTTAATGTTAAGCTATGATGAATACTTGCTGCGTATGTATATTTTGTAAACACTATGGTGGGAAGAGGTTGTTATATGTAAGTGAATATGGGGTGAAGTTTGTAGTAGATGAAAAAGGGATGTGAATCTCTAGATATATGTATTAATCAAGCGTCCTTATCGTAGGCGATGGTGTGATGTCTGAATTGACGTGTAAACGATAGTTTTGTATATATATATGTTAGTGAAGCTTGACGATCAAGTACTAAATAAATTTAAATTTGATAAGGCATTAAATGATAAGTTAATTTGACACGTCAAGGTTTCAAATAAAAAGTTTTAATCAGGCGGTTCTGGACTTCTTAAAGAGGTTTTCTATAAGTTCTAGTTATTTAAATAATGACTAAACGTTAGAAAGGCTACAAGGTAGGCAAGGTTTTATAATAAAGGTAAAACAAAGACTAGGTGTTACATGTTCTTTTTAATTTCCTTCACTCTCTTCTCAAACCCGTTGCTCCCTCTCTGCTTTCACTCTCTACTCTCTCTCATTCTCAACATTGTAGTAGCTAGCTCTGGCTAGAACGACGGCAGCGGAAAGCAAGGAAAACGAACGGGAAGCTTGGGGTAGCCATAGGTATATCTTCTTCCTTCATTTTCTTCCTCTTTTTGGGCCGATTTCGAGGGAGATGGGAGAGAGTGATTCGAATTTTTGGGGGGATTTTTGAAGCTTATAAATACATAAAAAATGAAGCTTAAGACTCAATTATGGTATTCTTGAAGTGATTTGAATGCTGATTTGGGTCCGATTTCTCTCAACTTAGGCTTCGGAATCTGTTCATCCGACTCTCTTTCCTTTGATTTCTGGGTGTGTGTTGCTTGAAACTTTAATTATTTGTGTTTAGGAGTACGTTTGAGTACATATAGTGTCTTGCAAGTATGATTTGTGAAGTTTGGGATTTTTCTTGAATTTTCTTCCTCCTCCCCTGCTCAGCGACGTCGCTGGCAAAGTGAGAGAAATTGATGGGCTAAGGAAGCTAAAAGTAGGATAGGATTCATATAAGGAAATTGTATATTGAAATTTCGTAGCTTAGAGTAAATTTGAAAATTATGTTCCCTTGTTCTTCTCAGTTCATTGTTCTTCTTTGGCTGGTCGAATTCTTTGTTGCAATATTGGTAATTATTGATTTTTCTTCTGCTCTGTGGTCATTTAAATATGATTTGGTTGATTAGTAACTTGTGTGCTCTGCTCATGTTGTTGTCCCTTGTATGTTAGTTGGTGGTTGAATAAGGGTTCAAATTTTCTTTTTCATTGTGGTTGCTGGCCGACTGGTTTATATGGGGCAAGTGAAGGTTGGTTTTAGGTTCTAATTGGGACTGAAATTTGTTGTTTATCTTTCTCTTTCTCGGTGATTTCTGATTTTTGTTTAAGATTGGGCATAAAGTGGTGAAATGCTAAATGAATGAGAGTTTATTGCTATTTTACTTTAGTTGTTTGTATTATGTTTGAATTAGAACTTATATTTAACTTTATGAATTGTAATTAGACTATTACTGAAATGAATGAATGAAGAACAGATGGTGTTTTACCAAAATGGTTGAAGTTTAGGAATTAGATGACGAGTGATGTTTGAAGAATTTGATATTAAAACTGATTCTGGATTTGCTAATGATTGTGTTAAGTTATAATTGATGATCCAAATGTTACTTAGTTAGTTCAATATTAAGAGGCATGGTTGAAATTTATATGAGGTGTATTAATGATGAGCTTGAAGAACTGAGGTTAGAACCTTGCTTTGGTATTGTGAAACATTGAGTTCTTTGTGGTTAATGGTGAACATTACAAAAGCTTCTTTAAAAATCAGGTTTAGTTTGGGTTTTAAACTTTAAATTGAAGTGATCTTTATTAATAAAAGATGATGGATCCAATTTATGACATTTTTTGTTGCTGCTATTTGTGAAGGAATTAATTAGGAAATTGGGATTTCTCTTATGATGAATTGGATGGTCCTTGATTAAAGGAAATAGTTTTAATAAGTCATGGGTGACAATTAATAAATAGGCTAGCCCGTGGGTTCAAGTTTATGTATTTTTGTGTATATTTTTTCATAAAAAAATAATAATAAATGATTGGCTGGCCTGCTAATGCGCAGGCTAGCCCGTGGATTCAGGCTGTGTGACCCACAATTTTATGGGCCGGCAATATGCCAACCCTAACCGCCCCTAACCCACGGGTTGGTTAGCTTAACCTATGGGTTGAGCCTATATTCCCAGCTCTTTTCTAGGGAGTCAAAAATGACTCTTCAGCAATGGCACCATTGATTTGACCTTTGTCTAAACATGACTTGGGGTCAAATGCAAACTATATGTAAAACCAAGGATTGTGCATAGTGGCACAATCTTGGGTCATCTCACAAGGAGTCGATTATTTGAATGCCTAGACTAATCTAAATACATGTGAAAAGCAATAAACCAAGGGTTGCTTGGGAAAACTCTTTTTGGTATTTTTTATTAAAGAAGGGTAAATGACTTATTTTTGATATTTTGTGATAAAATGGATAGTGAATGCAATGGAATGATGGGATGCTCTCTTGGATTGGGGTTAACATGTACGAAATATACTCTTCACATTTTTGGGGGAATTGAGAGTACAATTAGGCCAAGTTCACACAAGTGAGAATAATTAGACTTAATTGAATAAATGAGCTAGTCATAGCATCACTCAACTCCAATAGTCCAACTAAGTTACCTACAACCCAACATGGACTAGAAATTAGTTCCAATAGGTAGAATGGCTTGTGTCCCATCCAAGTCACTCAATACCTTTGAATCCAATAACCACTCAACATCATATCATAACCAAACCCTATAAATCATGGAACTCTACCTAATCACATAACCAAACCCTATAAATCATGGAACTCTACCTAATCATACTCATGTGATTAGATTAAATCATTAACATGGTTCCTTTAGGTGAGATTAATTGATGGAATTACTTAAGCTCTTAAGGACTCAACATCACTGATCTCAAACCAATTAAATCCAACCAAACAACATCATCAAGACAACATATATGGATTGAATCACTACACACAATTGCATAGACAATAAAATCAACAATTACTCATAAAGATGTCAAATGGGAAGATAAAAGACACCATATGAGATCCAATATATAATACAAGGCACAATTAAACAACTACATAGCCAGTAAACTCAAACACAAGTAGAATATGAACACAAGATGGATGAACATCCAAATACACAAATGAAAATCAAAGGCTAAATGGTTGGAACTAGAAAAACTCCCATAAAATGGAAGAATCACTTGCTTCATGTCATCACTTCACCCAAGAAAGCATTTGACCGAATTAATCACCCATAGAGGAGGAGGAGGAGGAGATGCCCAAAAGTCTCTGATTTCGGATCCCATGAAGCTATAATGAAGAATTGAAGGTTGGAATGGAAATTTGGCTTAGGAATGAAGATAGAGATGGACAGATCTCAAATTGGCATAAGAACTCATGAAATTAGACCTATGGTTCAAAAATTAAGCTTAGATGCCACATATGGAAGTTTCAGATCGGGTTAGGACCTCCCCAAGTGGAGTTGGCTCAAAAACCGAGAAAACAACATTTCTACACGCCCTTTTTTGTAATTTATCCAAACTTGACTGGCACTACTACAAAAAGTATTTTTAACGTCACAAATTTTGGGGGTTTTCACGTCACTTTTTCAAGGGACATTGAATCAAGTGACATGGAAAATGGACTTTTAACGTCAAATAAATAAGTAACATAGAAAGTCAGAGAAACAACGTCACACATAATATTATGTGTGACGTTGTAAGTTGCTCGGAGAAACCACGTCACACATAATATTTATGTGTGACGTGGTTTCCAGGAAACCATGTCACACATAATATCTTGTGTGACGTGGTTTCTTTTTTTTTAAAAAAATGTTTTTAATTTTTCTATTCCCCGTTGATATTCAGCAATTTGAGAACAAAAACCTATTCAAACCAATTTACAAGACTTATAAAACATTTTAGCAAGTATGCAATATTTGCAGCAATTACAACGTAACAGCATTTGCAAACCAATTTACAATTGAACATTAAACATTCTATGGCAGACCAATTTACAAGACTTACAAAACCATTAAATATTCTATGGCATTTTTTGCAATTTACAATTGAGAAAAAAAGGCAGCAGATTTAATTATCAGGAAAAAAAGGAAAAGAAGGAACCTGGATGAAGTGAAGCAGCGAACGGAGGCACGATTGAAATTGTTGAACCCGATAGAAGGAAAACAGAGCTGAAAAAAAACCTTGAACAAGTAAAAAAAAGAACCCTATAGAAATTGCATATTTAATTACCAGAAAAAAAAGGAAAAAGAAAAGAAGAAATGAACCTGCAGCTGGAGGGTGAGGGGGATGGGGGCGGCTGGTGGGGAGCTGTGGGGGGAGGGAAGGGGGGAGCTGTGGGTTAGGGGGTGGGGGAGCTGTGGGCACCAGGGGGGAGCTTGGGGTGTTGGAGGGGGAAGCTGTGGGCCTTGGGGGGGTAGGGGAGCTGAGGACACGGGGGGTGTGGATGGGGGAGAGTTGGAGCTGATGTTTTTGTTTTGGGGGGGTGGGGATGGGAGACAGCTGGAGTTGATGGTTTTTATTTTGGGGGGGCGCGAAATGAAAAAATTAAAGTGGGGGGCGGGAAATAAAAAAAAGGAGGGGACGGGTTTTCCACGTCACACCAAAATTTTGGTGACGTGGAAAACAACTTTCAACGTCACACCACATTTTGGTGTGACGTTGAAAGTGGTTTCAATGTGGGAGGGGGGCGGGAAATGAAAAAAAAAAGGAGGGACGGGTTTTCCACGTCACACCAAAATTTTGGTGTGACGTGGAAAACAACTTTCAACGTCACACCACATTTTGGTGTGACGTTGAAAGTGGTTTCAATGTGGGAGGGGGGGCGGGAAATGAAAAAAAAAAAGGAGGGACGGGTTTTCCACGTCACACCAAAATTTTGGTGTGACGTGGAAAACAACTTTCAACGTCACACCACATTTTGGTGTGACGTTGAAAGTGGTTTCAACGTCACACCAAATTTTGGTGTGACGTTGAAACATTTTCCATGTCACACCAAAATTTGGTGTGACATGGAAAGTGCTTTTCAATGTCACACTTAATTTAAGTGTGACGTTGAAAAGTTTCAACATCACACTTAATTTTAAGTGTGATGTTGTTTCTTTCCTCTTTGTTTTCAATGTCACATTTTTAAATAAGTGACGTTAATTGGTGACATAAAAAGGGCTTTTTGTAGTAGTGTGGTGGACTTTTTAGGCTTATTTTTGACATTTTCAACATCTTTCTTCAATTCTTCCAAGTGACCTATGATAAAAATCAAGCACAATTGTAATATCCCAAGTCCATATTAAGAAATACATGAATTTAAGCCCTAAAATGCTCAATTTAAGATCAAAATGCAATTAAACTCAATACCTTGGGACTCTAAGTACAAAAGCACCTACACTATCATGTATTGGCCCAAAACAAGTGTTAATTCCCCATACTTAGTGGCTAAAAATAGGTAATAATTAAGTGCAATCAATTCTTTAAAGCATTAATAATCCTATACACTACTACAGAAAAGGGTTTTAACATCCGTTCTGAACGGGATGTCAATCTCAATGATGTTAAAAAGTCTACCATTTAACATCTCTTTAAATAACGGATGTTAAATATCAGACTTTTAACATCCAATATTATACCAATAAAGGGATGTTAAATGTCATACTTTCAACATCTCATATTATATAATAAGAGATGTCGAAACTTTTCCCCTTTTTTAGCTTTTTTTATTTGTTCTGGCTTCCATCTGCATTTTGCAGATCACAGTTACACATATATACTCATACAAAGACATATACCTCTATCAATAGAACTACTAAATTATTCACCACAAGTTTATTAATACATCAAAAATAAGTCAAACTTATTAACACATAAAAAATAAGTCAAATGTTGACATTGCTTGAGAAAAAGTTTAAACTAAGCTTAACAAAGAAAAAAATCAAAGGAAAATTATCAAATGTTAATGCATGCGCGTGTACACTGATTATATAAAGCAAAAATTGTTCCTTTATTCATGAACAGATGAGCTAAGTAAATTTTTCAAAGAAAAGCACCACATGGAGCATTAAGGATGTCAATTGAATCTTCCTTGGTTGTGCAAAGTTGTGAGAACAAAGCTGCCCAATTTTGCCGCTTTCCTCAGCCTACTAATCAAGTAGATCCGTTGACGTGGATTTGGACCATTTGGAAGTTGTCTTTTCTCCATGGTATGACTCCAAGCTCTTTGCTTAATAGAGAACTACATGAAGAAACCTGAATTGAAACCAAATACCTTGTCCAATTAAGTATCCTCTTTTCCAACAACATAAGAACTATTTCGGGACATCCTCAAGTGTTGGCCAGAATAGGAATGCAAAATAACAATAAAAGCACTAAGATAAGTAAAGATGCTCAAGTAAAGTATGGCTTGATTCACTGGACATATATATAACCACTTAGCTACCTTAATCACTTAGATACCTCAAGACAATAGTAACTAATCAAATTGAAATTCCTATCTCTCAACTCAGCCAAGCTTAAATCTCCAAACTCAAAATTTAAGGTTTACAATATACCAATGAAATTTAGAGCAGCATTAAACAACCTGTAAGGCTAGCAACAATAGATAACTTTTAAATTCCCAATTTAAGATCATAGCAAGCAGTCACATTAATCCCCATACAGACCATAACCTAACCTCAAAATTACTTAACACTAATGTGAAAAATCTTTCTAAGATTTCTCACCCCAAGTCTAATATTAAGGAATTCAAAACCCCAAATCCCAGGTTTCTCCATCAAGTTTCTTCAATCACAAAACTAACTCAGTAATAAAATCAACAAAACCCAAGAAGAAAAAGAAGAAAAAAATCATGGCAAACAAAAGTAATTACAAAGCAGCTATGGATTGAAGCAAAAGAAACAAAAAGAAGGAAATCAGGAAAACAAACTCACAGAAATTCTCTAAAACTCACGACGAATCTCGACGGCAGCATCAGCGGCGGGATTTCTCGGCCGCGACTGCGACTCTTCTCTCTCTTCTTGAATCAGATAAAGGAATAAGAATGACTCTCCCAGAGCATGCAACGTTCGAATTCCTCCGACTAGCTCCCTAATTCCTCACCACTCGCTCACTCTCTCGCCTTTGAAATGATGAGCCGCTGAGGAACGAGGAAGTCAAAGATGATGAGAAACGAGGGACGGATCGGGAATGAGAGGAAAAAGGGGAAATTATTTTGATTGTAGAAAATAGAATGATGATGATGGAGAAGATGGTGGTGAGGTCGACCTTCATGAAAGACAAGAGGAAGAGAATTTAATGGCGGTGGCTGCATTGAAGAAGAGGGAAGAGAAATAGGGGGACGGGATGAGGGAAAATGAGGAAGAAATTAGGGCTTTTTGTTACATTTTGTGAAAGAGAAAGAGTGCAGGGGGAAGTGAGAAAAGAAGGCAGGAAGAAACAACATCCCCAATTATTAAAATTAGTGATGTCGTAAGTAACAACATCTCTCATTAAAACTGAGGGATGTTGTCTCCAAGAAACGACATCCCTCAGTTTTAATGAGCGATGTCATTTCTGAAAAACAACATCCCTCATTTTTAATGAGAGATGTCATTACTTATGACATCACTAATTTTAATAATTAGTGATGTCGTTTCTTCCTCCGCATGCCATTTAATTACAAAATTGCTACCGCCTCTTTTTTAACATCAATTTTATAATTAACAGACATTAATTAGCGATGTTAAAAAGGTTTTTTGTAGTAATGATAGTAACTTTCCATTTTTTATGGCCTAGTAGTGTTTCACACATTACAAATAACAAAAGGATACAGTTGATCATGAGTTAAGAGCCCTACCATTGGATTGTGGGTGAGTCCAACTCCTTTTCTAAATTTAGTTATCAAAAAAATTGATGAAAAGGGGTGGGAGGAAAAAATTCATGTTGCGAAAGTTTGACAAGAATATATTTCTAATTATATAAATAAAATGGAGTAGTGAGTACTCTTTTTATTCAAGAAAAACTTAATTTTCAATTTGAGAATTACTGTTGAATTATTAAAGCATATTGGTATTTGTCTTAAGGGGATCAGTTGGTTGTTTTCTAAACATGATAGTCTACCTAAATGCTTTTATAACTTGAACTTTTTCAATCATGGTTAGCCTTCTAAATGATAACTTGGGCGTTTTAATAGGTAATTAAGAATGGATCTTATAAGTAGCCTCTGTCTATAATTAAAATGGGTATACATAACTAGTATCTAAACCCTCTTTGTCTATAATCAAAATGGACGTGCACTCAACTGGTGTGTCCCTTATCTATAATCAGGATAGATGTCCCTGTTTGTAATAAAAAAAAATAGGTAACCAATCGATGGGCCAATTAAGGGTCTAATCATATTATGGTAGAAACTCTTTTGATTCAATATGATTATGCAACATGCATCTCATGTAATAATAATCACATTGTATATCTGATGACCTTCATGTCACTTCTCAATCCAACCACATTATATCAATATATCATTTGTTCAAAAAAAAAGAGTATATCATTTTTAAAACCCTATCACATAGTTCATACCATTCGTAATTACACTTATACACCTCAGTTTCAGTCTTCCTCTTTCTTCATATCTTTTCAATAGCATTTGCGGGTTCCTCCTCTAATGTCCGGGGCTTCCTCCACCAACGACATATGTAACCTCGCTCCTTCTAAACCCACTTCCCTACCTTTTTCTCAGTCCCCATCTTTCATAATATTTGTTCTTTTTCATCTCCTTTCAATGGAGTTTGTGTGTGGCTTCCACTACAACAAGTCTAGTTGTTGCCTTCTCCATTGGTCTACTTATGCCAAGTGTTAACCTCAAACCCTACATCACTCAACCCAGTCTCACTTGCTCCCTCCCTTACCCCATTGCATTGGTGTGGCTTGGCTCCTCATGATGCAAAGTTCATCCTCTAATGGTTGTCTATTTACTAGACTAAAAAATCTTGGGAAATTTGTTGTTTCCTTAGTGAATGTTTGATGTGATTTATTTTCTTCTTTGATCCCATCAAATTTTCTAGTGTGTTATTCCTTTACCCCATCACCTCACTCATTCTTTTTATTGATACATCAACTAGCTATTAGTGCCTTTTCTGGATCCTATTACCAGGTATCCAAACAATTCACTACTCTAATTTCAAGGTTCATGACTTTCCCTCCTGACACAAATGTCTCCATTAAGACTCGAACTTGAGACCAAGCGATCTAGCAGGGCTATACACCTTTTTCTATCCAAATCCCCTTGTCAGCAACAACAACAATGGAGGTATTGTTACATATTATTGTTGAATTTACTTTAATGATTTAAGCCAAATTAAACCATAAATTCATCCCATGGGATTCACATCTAAATCTAAATCAATGCTAAAATTCATTTGTGAAGAAGATAATGAATCAAGAGGCTATGTCGGAGAGGGTTTTTGTTTAATTTGAGGGGTATTTTGGTATTTTCACATTATAAGTGATGCCTGATGAGCTAATTTAATAGTGGTAAATTTTTAGAGTTTAAAGGTATTTCTTACCTCCAAAAAACATATAGTGCTATGAAAGCATTTTGGGTAAAAGTTCATGGGTATTTTTCACTTCACCCTAAAATATATTTTTATATCTATGCTTACTTTGTTTGGTGATGGCACGTGAAATGAAACAAATTTCATTCTAATTATTTCATCTAATTTTTTTACCAACTATTTCATTTAAAATTGTATAATGTAAACTTACCTTATACTATATTTTTCACACAATCTTAAAAACTTTAAAAACTAAAAGGTATATGATTGTGCTTGATTATTACATATTTTTACCCACTAATTATGGGGAATTAACACTTGATATAGACCATTACATGAAAGCTTAGGCACTTGTATACTTAAAGTTTCAAGGCATTGAGTTAATTGCATTTTGATCTTAAATTGAGTATTTTAAGGCATAAACTCATGCATTTCTTAATATGGAATTTGGATATTACATTTTTGATTCATTTTCATTGTAGGTCAATTGGGAGAATTGAAGAAAGAGGTTGAAAATGTCAAAAATAAGACCAAAAGTGAATCTATCAAATTTAGAGAAAATTACAAAAAAAGGCCCAAAATTTCTGAAAAGGTGCAAAAATGCCCCTCTTGGTCGTGGGCCTCGCCGTGGCGAGCCAAGGCGAGGGTCCCAAACTTGCATAGCTTTTGTCCTTGGCCATGGCCTTGCCACTGTGAGGGCCCGAAACAGAAATTCTGCATACTCGTTTTCAGGGTTTCAGGGGGTATAAATAGACCACAAACACCCTCCTTTCATTTTTCTAAGCCTCCTCTGCTCGAAAATCACTTCCTCTGCTAGGGTTTCCTTCCATTCCTTCATTCCTCACTCAAATCTTCATCTTCCCACTCAATCTTACCTCCTCTCTTGCTGGTTTTCTGGTTCTTTCTTCTTCCACCTTCCATCCCTTCACCATTTCTTCCTCATATCCTTCTATTTTCGTCCAGCCATGATGTCTACACTTGGGAGAGTGCTTGAGCTCAGAATTTCATCAATGAGAGGCTAAAACTTTGGTGCTTTGGTGGTGTGAAGGTGGATCTAGCTTCAATGGGCAACATAGGGGAGTTATTTGTTTTCTCATTCTCTTTTCCTTATGTACTGAGTTTTATGGTTACATTTCTCTTGTATATTTTGATTGGAGACATGATTTTCCTTTTTCATTGGCTATGGATTGGAATACTTGTGTTGGATATTGAGTTATGTTAATTGAATGATGTTCATGTTTAATTGTTCTATTGGATTTGTGATGCTATATGATTTTTAGTGGTTGCTAGATTGTGTAGCTTAATTTATCCAATTGAATGTTGTGGTTGCACATTCTTGAGAGGAATCGGTTTTCAAAACTCAAGTTCCAACACACACTAAGTGGAGCTTAACACTAACCCTAAGTAATAGCTATGAAGGTGGTTGCTTGATTAGTTATTAATTAGGGCTAGTGGACCCCTAGTGGTTGCTTGGGATTTTTCAATTATACTTGATGAATCTTTTAAGGGTTAAGGTGCATTTTGGCCAATGATTTGTTACAAAAAGTGCGCCCAGCACAATTATTTTTAAAATGTCCATATAAGCCAATAATCTTTTAAAATGGGGCAATTTGACCAATGTCGTACACAATTCTGTTGTGCCAGGCGCTCCTTTTTTAAATAAATTATTGGCCAACTTGCCCCATTTTAAAAGATGGTTGGCTTATATGGACATTTTAAAAATAATTGTGCTAGGTGCGCTTTTTGCAACAAATCATTGGCCAAAATGCACCTTAACCCATCTTTTAAACTCCCACTTATCATTTTAAAGAAGCACTTGAGTCACCATAACACTACCAAAGCCCATTTTATAAAATCACCCTTAATCTAAACTCTTTTCACTCATTAATCTAAAATACCAAAAACAAGTAATTACATTTGTCAATAGTTTTAGTAACTAAATTTTTAAACCAAAACCCCCATACCTTTTATTGTTTTAATTGCATTTAGCTCTTTTAGGTAGGTTAACAGAATTCTCAAGTGAAATGACCCAAGGTCACAACCTATATTGCAATCCTTGGATTAAATCTTAATTTTAACCATCATGGCGCATTTAGACAAAAGGTTAATTCAGTATAACAGTGAAAAATATGGATATAGTTTTACTCAAAGTGTGACAAACACCACTATTTTTGAAGGTATAAAATACCCATGAAACTTACAATAAACTAACTCTTTCAATTTTGTTAAAACAGAAAACTCTATCAAATTTTATTAACCACCTCTAATCCTTGATGGATGATCTCTTCCATAATGTATTACACTACAAATGGGGTTTTTTTTGTTTGATATGCACGTTTACTTACTCCTCTAAGTTTTAGTGTTATATACATGTTTAGAAAGGTTAAGTGTTTAATGTATTGGGAATGTTGTTCCAATATCAGTGGATAGGGTGGTATCAAGGTGTCCACCATGTTGGGCCTATATTTCTACAAAGCAGATTAGTCTGTTGTCAGTAGTATTGAATAAAGGTGGATAAATCCAAAATATACTAGTGGATGGGGTGATCAAGTGGAGAAAGACTACCGAAGAGGCAAGGGACTTGTGGTAAATGATTTTTCCCAAATTTTCACATTTATGATTTACATTTTTAAAGTATAATAATGAAATTATATTTAAATTATATATGGTAACCAATATTACAAACTATAATTTATTTTACATAGCTTAAGCCTGACTTAGGGTCATCTAATGTGCTTTTTTAATGTTCCAAATTTCTGAATGCTTTTATTTTGATCATCCTAGAGTTCATAAAATAAGTGACGTTTTGATGTCTTATAGACTAAAGTGATGCAGTATTAATTCCTTTTCGTATGTAAAAACAATCCTTAAAACTGTGTAGTTATAATGAAAATAAGAAAATATAAGAAAATGAGATGAGAAAGATGAAGAAAGACAAGAGAGAAAATTGGAGAGAAAGAGGGAGAAACTCTTATTCAATTGGATACCCAATGTGTAGTACATTGTCTTCTATTTATAGGCCACCAAACGCACCTAAGAGTTGCACAAAGTAAATACCAAATTTAATCCTCATGAGTGTACATATTGTAATCTTTGAGTTATGGCAATAACAACCCCTAAGACTATTCATTAAAGAGGTTATGGAGGATAAGAAAGGTAAGAGTTGGTAGAGGTTATGGACATCCACGTAATCAAATATTTATAACACTCCCTTAGATGTCCATAAACTCTTATTCAATTGGATACCCAAATTTAATCCTCATGAGTGTACATATTGTAATCTTTGAGTTATGGCAATAACAACCCCTAAGACTATTCATTAAAGAGGTTATGGAGGATAAGAAAGGTAAGAGTTGGTAGAGGTTATGGACATCCACATAATCAAATATTTATAACACTCCCTTAGATGTCCATAAACATGTAGTGTGTCTTATTAAAACCGTACTAGGAAAAACCCAATAGGAGAAAAACCCAGTGAAGAAAAAAGAGTACACAATACTTATCAAAGCTGCCTCGTTGAAAACCTTATTAGGAAAACCCAGTGGGACAAAACCTTGGTTAAGGGAAAAAGAATGCAGCATGACATTTTCTTCCCATGAAGACATAATCACTTTAACATTTCCACATAACAACAACATCACTTTCACTCCCCTTGTTGACTAACATATTTTTATAATGCTATTTGAGCATATCTTCATTTTAGTTGAATTGCATTGTCAACAAATGTTTTGCTAAAATATATTCCTCTAACATACATCAATGATGTATCTCGTATCCATATGATTACTCAAATTCATTATCCACTTGTGTACCTACAAAAACTTAATTCTTCCACAAAATTGTGACATGTAATACCAACAAAATTAGCAAATATTTATATGAGACCTCTATTAATGATTTTAAAAATCATTGAGTATTTTAATAACTTGATCTTCTAGTCAAGTAATATGCAAACTTATATATTTTCTAAGTTACAACATATTTTGTATGATTTTCTTATATATGCTTCTGACATTTTCAATCATTCAAAAATTCTCATGTAAATTTCATCATCAAGTGGGACACATACAATTATTGACACAAATTTTATTCCCGTATACTGCCAAACTACTAATATTTGTAGAATACTTGTATCCACCACAAAAAAATATGCCTTATCATACATAATCTTCATTGCCTTTGTGAATAGCTATATTTCATGTAATTATTTATATCCCATAATAACTTTATATTTTTAGATTTTAGACTTCAGGTCCATGATTTTCACATTGAAACTAATTATATTTCCATTTCTCTTTTTTTTTTTGGCCAATCATCTTTTTGTCTACTTCTCATGATATATCTCTATGAAAGATCCTTATTTAATAAAGTAATATCATTTTCAAAATTGTTGTCGATTCCATTTTTCTTGTTGTGACATAACTTATTGAGATCTCTTTGTTAATTTTTCAAGTACCTGTACCTCCTTTGAGGTTTTTTAATTGGCTATGTCTTGGCACTCTTCTGGAGTACATGCCTACTCAATATGATCATCTTAATTACAAGCTCCTATTTACATTTGGAATCGATTGGTTTCTCATGCTTCAGGCATGTCACATTTGTTGGAGCAGTTTTAGCTGGACTATGAGATTTGATCATTCTCATTTAGGTCAGTAATTGACAAATATTTTGTAATATCTCATAAATACAAAATATGATGAACTTCTTGTTCATACTAGAGGATCTACATTTGATAATAAATAGTGCATTCAATGTATTTTTCTTTTCCAGCTACTCCATTTCTCCCCCTCATGTTTGGAGAACTTTGTTGTATAACAATCAAATAATTATGCAGTATAAGTCTCCTATAGCCACTTGTTTCTTTTAGAAACATCATTTTGTTTTATTTTGAAACAAACAAGAAGAAGGAGGTCCTCACCCAACATTTATCTCGACTTTCTTCAATATCCATCTACGCACATTGTGATGGATTATTAGGTATATACAATGCATACTCCAATATTTTTAAGATGAGAAATACCTAGCTCCTAACCAAAAGCTAATTTTACTGGGAGAATCTTGTTGGGTTTATGTAAATATATTCTGCAACATGTAATATTATATATGCCAACACTGAAATATATAGAAACTTTGTTCTCTAGCTATTCATGGAGGCTTTAATAACTTATTTCTGGAAATTGTGCATTAAACATAATTATTTATACACAGGATCATGCAAACTTCAGGTTGCAAACTTATAATAATTGCACTTATAACCACCTTATAGATGCATCTATCAAATTTATTGAGTACTTTTATGGTTTACCTGCTTTTTGAATGGGCCCATGAGTTTGATATATTTCCAAAAATATAGAGATCCATTCCAAATCACGATTAGTGATTTTTTCTTTGTAAATTTTATTTGAGAACAAGCAGCACATAATAATTCTTGAATTATATTGGCTATTCAAGAAGAAACTTCTAGTTCTTCAATGAATGTCAATGTGCAATATTAATAATTTGATGTTTCATATATATAACTTGGGTGATCCAACAAGTCATGCCAACAATAAATTTATTTAGATCAGTAAACTTCTGGTTTACTGTATCATGTTTTTTAACCAACATCAAATTTTTAATGTTCATATTGAAAACCATAACACGACATCAATGTATCTCAATATAACAAGAATCCACCATGCATGATACAATTATTTATGGTATACCTTGATTATTTCACTCTCCTTATGAGAGTCTATATATGCTCAATTTTTATATAGTATGATCTATATCTCAAGGATACATTAAACCCATAAACACAACAAATTCTCACAATTTGTGCCTACCCAAATTGAACTTCAAACCAACGTTTTAAAAGCCGGACCGGACATTGAGCCGGAAAGACTAACGGGTCATGGTTTAAACGGTTGGATCGGTTAGATCGTTCGGTTGGACCGCTGACGTAATAATTAAGTAAAAAATAATATTATATTTGTATAATAAAAATTTTAAATAAATGGACAATGCATTACTGAAATTAAGTAAATTTATTCAAAAAATTAAGTAAAGAAAAAAATCAAAATAAAGAAAGATGTGGCTTAGATATTTACAGTGCCTAGGAAACGTGAACAATGGGGAACATGTAAGTTGTCACTTCACAATGGTACTTTCATTTTGGAAAATAAAAAAGAATAAATTCAAATCAATCTCTTTAATTCTTTTCTGAACAAGACGAAAAGCATGTATAAACTCAAATGTTTTTATTTTCTTTTTCTTTCTTATTAAAGTCTCCTTTTTATCTTTGCTCTCCTCTTTCATCAATACCTTCCCTCGGTTTCGTTTGGAATTTTTATCTCTATTCACTTTTTTATTTTCAGAGCACCCAGCTGGAGCTCTCACCGTTCGTCTCTGTGGCTAGCAAAACAGAAATAGTAAGTTTTTGTTATGTCTTTTTTTTTGGGTTCTTCCTCCTTCTCCCAACATACTCTCGGTCTGTTTTCTCTCTCTTTCCCCTTCCCTTTCTCCTTCTTTTTCCAGCCGGTCGGCTTTTGTGAAACTGTTCCAGTTCCCGGCTTAAATCCGGATTCCGACTCAAAAGACGGGTCTGGACGGCTTAAACCGGCTCATCTCCCCAGATGGCCTAATGTTGTAAACCAAGCCGACAAAGTCTCTGGCTGACGGTTGAACCAGCCGGACCGTCCGGTTCGGTCCGGGTTTCACATCATTGCTTCAAACCACTTCAACAAATTGTTAGCATCAAAAAAATATTTGGCAATATTTATATACATTCAAAATAAAGCACATTATATAAGGTAACCACACATATTAGGTAACTCCACACTTTCAAATATCTCAAAATATTTTCACACCGTAACTATAATATTTCTAACTAAATTAGAATCCCACCATGTAATCATTTTCCACAAAAAAAGAAAAATTAATTAGGAATCAACAAATAAATTATTGCTTAGAGAATCATGCTCATCCCGTCTGATCATCATCCCATAAAGTCACAAAATCAGCAGCACAATTAGCAGTAAATAAAATCGATGAAATCATCATCATAGTGGGTTATATAAATCTAATTGAATATAAATCACAATAATAAAACCTCTGTCAAAAGATTACATTCTCCAACGGTAATACCTTATTAATAATATAACAATATGTGAGCTGTGAGGTAGGAGAAACATTTCCATATTAATGGATATCATGTGAATGAAGATATATTCTCATCACAAATTCAATGCTCATCAATTCCCTGATTAAAATTTACGTTGAAAATAAAACCACGGGTGACCTTGGATCAACAACTAATTTGTTTTACTCATTACACTACAATTTAAAACACATCAAATCAATTTAATATATATAACCTCCAATAAAAATGAGTTTAATAATAATGATTTTGATAATCACCAAAAATCACTAAAAGGTATGATTAAATTTCCCAAATGTAATCATTCACTCAAATACCAGCATTCAATTTTAATATTTAATCCTCCTATAAGCGTATTCTTAGTTTCGTATAAGCAACATTAGACTTCATGAATTAGTGTTAGCATATAAAAATTATTTTTCTTTTGGAGGAATAACACTAATTAAAATAAAGGAAGTTAACCTGATTGATGCCATGCATATACGCTTTACCTTACTCGAAGAAATTCACAGTAAGTGTAAGCCCCTTTTAGGTTCTCTAAAATTTCATCACATATAAAGCTTGTGGTCTCATCCAACCATTTTTACCATTATCATGGTAACCATGCCCAGACTTTCCAATAAAAAATGCAGTACTTTTGAGGTCTTATGTGAGTTCGGTTGAAGAGACAAATTTGGCTCATAAGTCATAACCCAACATTCATAATCAGAAAATAGTCGAACTCTTTGCCTCAACATAGGCTCTCATCAGGTTCATGTAAAACAGAGACTTACCTTTTCAGCTTGACAACATTTTTGCCTTTGAGGCAAAAATAAAAATTAAACATAAAATATTTAATCATTATAATAAAAATTAAACATAAAATAACCTTCGAGGCTTATGGTGATTTGTTTTTTCCTTGATAATTTTGAGTAATTTTCTCTATAGCTCATTGCTATATCATAGTCTTTTCAACTTGACAACATTTTGACTTTTAACTTCACTAAATAGATACATATTTTTCTATGGCTTCTGGCCATATTAAAATATCTGCTCATAATTTTATATCAAAATATAATTATTTTAATATTTCCAAACATTCTTGCCTCAAATTATCAATTTAGGCATTGGTCATATGTGATAAATATATTAATTAGTCTTTAGGACTGTAAATTATTTGTCTACGAAACAACATATTCTTAAAATAATTTTTAAAGCTATAAAGGCCCTTCTTTGTCATTTGATACATGACAATAAGTCTTCAGGTCTTTTTGTCTTCATAATTATCTTAGCCTTTACTCTCCATAAGTTTATGCATATTTTTCTATATGATTTCTTGCCATTTCATTCCTTCTTCTTTATGACTTTTGGTCATATTATAACATTTGCTTTAACTCTAATGACCATAAAGATATAATAATATTTCCACAATTAATTATCAATTCCTCCAATACAATATGATTATGTTCATCATCACTCTCATAGTAATGTTCCATCTTTCAATAGCACACCATCAATTTTTTTCAATTATTAGTCTTTAGGACCATAGTAAAAATCTTTCAAAGCTATAAAATTCTTTTGTCATTGAATGTCTGAATCATTAACTTTCAGGGCTTGAATATGTGGATCATCAGCCTTCAGGGCTTTGACATTTGAACTAAATCATCAAATTGTTTTGTGTCAATATCTTTCTTGTCATGCCTTTTTTTATGAATCACAATATGGTCTTTAAAGAAAAATCTTCATTAAAAGTGATATTTGTTAGAAATCTTAAGTTTTGATGAAGACTGGACCCTGTAGATATCATAAGTAAAAATAATCAAATAAGCATATAACTTAGTCAGAATATGAACAAGATAAGAACCAAGGTAAATGACTAAAGGAAAGTATAAGTTATCTAAAACATTGAACAGGTTCTATAGATAACAAATATACTATCGCTAGACAGAGAGCCTATCGCTAATAAGTAAAAAGATAAACAATAGCGAATGAAGTCTTGGAAATAAAACTCAAATACTCCTACAGCTAAGAACTTCATTATCGCAAGTGGAATAGTTTGGGTTAGTCTAAAGCAAAGAACAAAAGACCTCATAAGGAACAGCTAGAAGAAATTACAACATGATCACTAGCGATAACATGGAGAGTTATCGATAGCAGATGGTTGAAAAGAAGCATTGAGCAAATGAAATACACTAGCGCTAATACAGACTCTAGCGATATCACAAATAGCTAGTGAAAGTAGGACACTTATCAAAACATAGGTGCTAGCGATAATGAGTTTAGCTATCGATAATGAAAATCTCTTGCTGAGATAACAGTCATTCTGATAGCTGATATATTATGTGTACATTGAGCTAATGGATTTTGCTAGCGATAACACCTACTGTGCTTCACCTGAATACTTGTTTAGCTAACAATCTAAGTGCAGGACTAACACTATGACACTAGCGATAGCATGAGATACTAGCGCTACTGAAAAAGCTGCTACACAAGTACAATGTTGCAGGTAGTTGGTAAACACAGCCTATCTCTCATAGCTCATCTTCTGCAAGAATTAAATGAAGTAAGAGAAGATAGATGACTAAGATGAAGACTAGCATTAAATGCCAACGGCTAGGAGCTTCCAACGACAATATTCAAACGTACTCAAAGCTGAAAGATTCAAGGAAGACAAAGACGACATATAAAAGCCAAAGCTTGAGCATTTATCAAGTAGAGAACAAATTGACAGATTCACATTCATTACTCTTATCTATCCTCTGCTAAAAGCTTATTATTTTTAGTGAGTTTAATTGTACTTCAGTGATTATCATAATCTGTTCATTTAGTGAACTCATTTATTGAAATCCTCTACTGTTTGAGGTTGTTCTAAAATCTGGGATTTTAGAACAGGGTTGTAGTCTTACAACTTGTAAGGGGGAGCGTTTAGAGGAAGTCTAAAGCTCTGTGATTGTAAAGGTTGGCAGGTGACCCTGTATTGTAAAACCTGTGGTTTAGTGGAACCCAACGAGGAGTTGGAGAACTGGACGTAGGCAGGGTTTGGCTGAACCAATATAAAGGATTGTCTTTATGTGTTAAAGTTTAATTTTCTGATAAGCACAATTCACCCCCCCCCCCTCTTGTGCGATTTGCCATTTTCATGATATGGCTTTTGGCCATGTAATTAGAAATTTGGGAGTATCATGGCTAATGGCCATTCAATAATATGAAGCATAAATAAAATGTCATGATAGCAACTTAAAATTAACATGAAATGTAATAATAGAAAGGTAAATAAGATAATATAACAAATAGAAAACTAGAATAATATAAATTGCATCATAAATAACAAAATAAAAGGCATAATATAAGATAATAAAATGAAATTAAAAGGACAAAATAAAGAGAATAAAATATGATAACATATATATATGAATATAGTATGTGTATATATATAATATGTATTATTTCACATGCATATTTATGTGTATTATATATGTAATATGTATTATAATGTGGTATATATTATTAAAGTATCAAATTAAATATGTAGAGGGGGTGTTCCGTAAGAATTAAAGGGTTTATGAACTAAAGGCGGTAAAACCTACATATCTAATTCATTGTGACAGCATCTCTAATTCTTTAGAAGAGGTAAGGATATGATACAATGAAATTTGATAAAATTTAAGAACATTATAATATGTAGCACAATATGTTATATACATAACAGCAATACTAAAATATATAAGGAGTATACCTTAATATTTCAGAGCAAATTCATGCTGATAACATATTATGAAAATAAGAAAATGATATGAGGAAGATGAATAAAGATAAGGGAGAAAATTGGAGAGAAATATGGAGAAATTCTTATTCACTTGGATACCCAATGTGTAGTACATTGTCTTTTATTTATAAGCCACCAACCTCACCTAAGTAAATACCAAATTTAGTCCTCATGAGTGTACATATTGTAACCTTTGAGTTATGACAATAACAACCTTTAAAGACTATTCATTAGAGAGGTTCTGGAGGATAAGAAAGGTCAAGAGTTGATAGAAGTTATGAACATCCACATAATCAAATATTTATAACAATAATTTTATTTTTTAAAAATATTTAAAAATTAAATAAAATCAGTATTTTTTTTCTCATAAATTATTGAAATGTCATTATTCAGAAGTAGAATGTATGAAAAAAAAGTTTCAAAAGTTGATGTATACCTACTACCAAGCATTTATATCAACTGGTTGTAAGTCATTTTAATTTAACCAATGGTCTCGAGTTTGAGCCCTAGATATATAGCCGCAATAATTACTTGAAGGTAGTGAGGTTACCACATTGTAGGCCTACATTCCCACTAACTGGAGTAGTCAATTGCAATTAGTGCCATCGGTGGACAATTTCAATAATTCCAAAAAAAAAAGTTGATGTATACCTAGGGTTTTAAAGAGCAAAACGTAAGGAGAAGCAACCGTATCCCACGTAAGCCCAATCAAACATTAGAATTTATCATTTACACAAAGGGATTATATGTATAGCTGGAAAAACGGGCCAGCCCGCGGGTTGCGGGCTGGCCCGTGACGGGTTACGGGTTACGTGGTGCGGGCCTGTGCGGCCCGCACCTTAATGGGTTGGGAAAACCCCAACCCTAACCCTTTGGTGTGGGTTGGCGGGTTGGCCCGCCAACCCGCCAGTTTTTTTTTTAAAAAAAAATACTATAATAAAAAAATAAAAATTCTAAATAAACAAAAATATATCATAATTGGCTTAAGTAAAATAGAATACCCCAAGTAGTATACAAATATAGACTCCACAATTATATTTTTTTTTGTATAAACATCTTCCTAATTTTATTGTATCAATAATATTATTAAAAAAATTTAGATTATACTATACAAACACCACAATTTGTTATGTCAACCATAATTTATATTAGTGAAGTGTCTAAAATATGCCTTAATGAATTAAATAGAGTTTTTCTTTTTTTTTAATAAAAAAATATATTTGGCGGGCTAACCCGCCAACCCGCGGGCTAGCCAGCCTTAGCCCGTGGGCTAAATGGTGCGGGCCTGTGCTGCCCGCACTTTAATGGGTTGGGATTTTCCCAACCCTAACCCTCCTCAACCCGCGGGCTGGCGGGTTGAGCCCATTTTCCCAGCTCTAATTATATGTAATCCTTTCACATGATTAAACCAATCAGGCCATAAGGCTACGCCTACTATGTAGGCCCTAACATCAGGTATACACCCGTGCATGTGACATGCACATGCGAGTGCGTAATGTGGCACATGCAGCTCCCATCAGTCACCACCTTCTATGGCTTCTCGCCTCCCCGCAACTTCTGATAAAATGTAGAAACCATGTGATTTTTCTCGGGGTGAGCTTATCACACTCCCCAATGTCACTCTTTTAAACAAAACAAAAAAAAAAAGAAACAAGAAAAATCATATAAGTATAAAAAATATACTTTCTAGCTTGCGAATCAAAATTTAGGATCTTGAACTTGGCAAAAAAAATTAGTATCTGGAAATATCTTTTTCCTTAAAAAAAGTATGACACACAGCCTAATACTTTCTTATAGGAAGGGAGACTTACACCTACTCACACCAATCACAATTTAATCACTAGTTTATGCAGGTTTAGAACCCGTCTAGTTTCACTTATGAAATCTAAATTTAAGTTCTAAAAATTAAAATAAATAAACACCCTCAACTTTTTCAGAATGACTTTTAACAGTTAAAATCTAGACTTTGGTTAAATTCAAGCAAATACTCTTAAATTTTCATAATAATATTTTAGCCTAAAAATCTAGGTTTTAGATAGAAAACCTATATTTAGCCATAAGATACTTTTTCTATTGTAGAAAAAAATAGCTTTTGATATCAAACATAGAATGTTGGTCTGTTATAATTTTGAAACTTAGGTTTGGATACAAACTTAGGTTTTAATAGTGAAACCAAATAGACGACAGACATACACTTAGCTCCTAGGATTATTGCTATAATGTGGTAAGTTAGGCTTTTATTTGTTACACAGTTATTGTTATCAAACCATTTACTAAAAGTTATCAATGCAACAAGTAAATATTTTTATGAAATTAGCTAGTTATTTTCTTAACTGAATATATGATTTTTCATAAAGACCAGGACATACATAGTGGCGTTCAACAAAAGATACAAACCAACGAATAAAAGCGACAACAAAGAGAAACTAAAAGAAGTTAAATAAAGTTGTTGTGATTTTTTTTTTATGAGAAAAATTGTCGTGATTTAACAAGTTAACAATGTTACAACTTGTAAAGTTATTACCCTTTAACATTTTTGTTCTATAGATTTCAAATAAACGGCATTTAGTACCTTCATCACAAAATTAAATTCTAAATTAATCTCTAAGGCGGTCTTAAACTGAGATACGTATATTTGGGGATATTTTTGTACTTCTCTTTTTTCACCTGAAATATGTATTTATTTTTTCTTGTTAAAATATTCATATAGTTACCATTAAAATATATTTTTTTACTACCTGATTGTGCTTGATTATCACATATTTTTATCCACTAATTATAAAGAATTAGCACTTGATATAGGCCATTATATGATAGTTTAGACACTTGTATACTTAAAGTTCCAATGCATTGAAGTAATTGCATTTTGATTTTAAATTGAGCATTTTAAGTTTTAAACTCATACATTTCTTAATATAGACTTTGGATATTACAATTGAACCCCAAGGTGTATAGGAAATATTTTGCATTTGAAATATTTTACACCACTATAGTGCAATCCTTGGTTAGAAATATTTTTCATTTAAACCCCAGGCGTATAGAAAAGGCTCAAATCACTATCAAGTGTTTAGAACAACTGGCTGTGAGTTGTTCTAACTTAACCAGTGGTCTCGAGTTCTAACCCTATATATGCAGCCGCGATAATTATTTGAAGATAGCGAAGTTCCTCCCATTATGAGTCTACATTCCCACACTAGATACTAATGGATAAATAAAAAAAATTAAATTTTTTTATGAAGAAATTTTTAAATACTCGTATTATAGATTTTGCACTTTTAGATATCATATTTTTTAAATAGATAGATGTATTAGGTATATTAATCTTATCTTTGTTTACTCCTTGCTTCCATTGTATCTCTTTGGTTCCGATATCTTTATTTGCTCTGATTTCTAATATTTTAACTATAAGTTATATTCAGGTGAAGGAAACTATAATCTGTTACAATAATAAAAAAAGTTATTTTTATATAATAACATTCATATCAATGTACACAAATATATAGCATAAAACTTCTATGTTACCAAAAGTGGCATTTTCTTGAAATAGGATCAAAAGATAGAAACAATCTTTATTATATGTTTTACATGATTGTATTGAAGTTAAATCCTTGTAGATTTCCGTTTTTAAGCTTAGTTATTGGGTGAAAATTTTCAATTGTGATATTTGGCAAAGGTGTTATATGAATCTCAATAACAATCTGGGGCAATGTGATGTATGTTGGCTATTATGGAAGCGGATGAATTTAAAAATTTTTGATAATATCAACTCGGTTACTCATGAACTCATATCAAAGGCTAAGGTCATCTTGTCCAGTTTTAGTGTAGCTAAGAAATAGCCGAATCATTATAACATTCAAGTTATTAAAGCGACAAATGAGGATCAAATCCAAGTAGAGAGGGAAGGATGATGGGTGGCCAGCTATCAGTATTGATGAAGCTTACTCTCACAAGAGCTAAAATGCAGGATGTGAAGGAATTATTAAAGATCATAGATGTAATTACATTAAAGCTTTCATGCTTAATATAGATAATGGGGACCCAATAACAGCAGAACTTTGGGCGCGCCTTATTGGTCTTAAAAGTGTATGGGATGTAAATCATAGGAAAATTTGCCTCAGAAATGATTTTTTGGAGGCACTTAAATTTATCAAGGATGGAAATAATGATCTTCATGAGAATTAGAATTTAATCATTGAGAGTTATAATATGCTAAAAAGAGAGTGATTGGTTAATCTTCAACACATTAGTAGAAAGGTGAACCTTGAAGCTGACATGCTTGCTAAATGTACTTTGGAGATATCTATTTTTTTTAACTAGCTTTGGGAATGCCCATTGGATTTCATTTAGTTCCATTTGATGATTTTTGTTTGTTTATTACTTGTAATGTAGATTTAATTGCTTTCTTCCGTATAAAAACAAAAAAAAGAAAAGAAAAGAAACAATGTACGAGGAAAAACATATAGAATCACCCAGAAACATACTTTACCTATATAAAAAATGAAACTGATATCTATGTAATAGAACACTTCTCTCTATCTCTAGATTGAGATTAAAAAACTGAACAGTTGGGATTTGAAACGTTGTAAGATTTTATTACAATACTATTATAAAAAAATATTAAAATTTAATCTCAACAATTCAATAAATGTAAAGTACTTAAAAATATAGAAAAAAGTAATGATTTTATAGATAAATACTTAAGTCGAGCTTCTTATATTTATTATCTTGAGTTCTCTAATTATAAATAGTCATGTGTTCTAATTTCAAAATAATAAATGATACTATTTAATTAACTATAAATCCACAAAATAAAAGACATATCGTCATGTTCAATTGAATAACTTAACATAATGAGTATAATGGAACATAATGAGTATAATGGACTCTAATGTAAATATTGTTGTTTATAAAAATAAGAGTTTAACCGTTGTATCTTGTCCTAAATGTAAAGTATAACTGATTGATTTAGAAAGATTAAAGAATATAAATAAACGAGTTAATTATTGCATTTGTTATGTGATATATTGATATTTCAAAAAAGTTTATGTATATCATTAAATTATATATTTGTTTATAAACAATACAAATTAGTTTAGAGAAATTGATAGATATAAACATTAAAATGAAAATATGACTTATATTTAAGAATAAAGAAAGTTAATCACAACTAGCTAGCTTTTATAATTATTAATTAGTATTCATTTTTGGAGTAATTAATTACAGGTCCCATGTAAGGGACTTAATTAAGATGAGGTCCCATGAAATCACCTAATTAATTTGAGGTCCCTACCAGAAAGTTGTTATGGCAGGCCAAAAAGTTGTTATTGCAGGCCGAAAAGTTGTTATTCACTAACAACTTTTTGGCCTGTAATAACAATTTTTTGGCCTGCCATAACAACTTGTGGCCTGAAAATCACTCTTGGTCTGTAACAACGTGTGACCTTGCGATAACAACTTTTTGACCTGCAATAACAACTTCGTAGGACCTCATATTAATTAGGTGATTTTGTGGGACCTTATCTTAATTAAGTCTCTTACACGGGACCTGTAATTAATTACCCTTTCATTTTTTTATTAAATAATGTAAATGAGATAAGGAAAAATTTGAGAAAGATGAGGGGTCAAAGCCCCCTCCCACCACATAATCTGAATTAATGAAACTTGTTTAAGTCATTCCTTATTAGAAAAAAAAAACTTGTTTAAATCATTAATTTTTTTTATAAAATCAAATAATCGAATTCATCCATATTTAAAATTAATTATGTACTAACGATTTCTCCATTTTTTTTAAAAAACAATATGCATTAAAATGGGATTTGAGTAGATTAAAATGGTTGGTCCACATAATTTTAAAAAAATGGTTGTCCAACGTCAACCAAATAATGTACCGAGTACCGACTCTTGCCTACAACGCACCGTCCACATGTCATCTGGACACCAAGCAATGCCTACTTCTTAGCTCCTACTCCATCATTGTGTCATCCTCTCCCTCTATAAACAAAACTTTCAAATCACATCCAAACAATTAATCAAGCACCAGCTTCCCCTTCAAGAATAATTATTACTACTTTATCATCGTTATCATTAATAATAAACAAATCAACACTAAAATAGTAATAATAGTAATGATTCAAAGTGTCCATTGATGTTCCCCACCACCAACTTTCCTTCTCATGATTCCTTTCCATGACAAATAATAATAAAACTTTTCTTACTTTACTCTTCCCACCACAACCTACCTTCCCTTCCCTCGTCTCTCTGCCCCCTTCTAATTGAAACCAACAAAATCACACAGTGTACGAGCTGATGATTAATTTCAGATCATGGGTTCTTCTTTTCTGAACACCCCATATAAGCCATGGACACCTGCTGACGCTGTCCTTCGAGATTGTTCTCAAGGAATCTGCAGCTTCTATTGCCCTCAATGGTGCTCTGTCATCTACCCTCCTCCCCCTTCTCCTTCTCTCACCGCCACTGTCACCGCCGTCACCGTCACAGCCGGTGACGATAACAGCAACGACTCTTCTTCGTTTAGACTCTCCCCCCTCGTAGTCGCACTCATCGGAATCCTCGCAAGTGCCCTCGTCTTAATCACCTACTACGCCATCATCTCTCGCTTCTGCTCGAGACGACAACGAATCCACCAAAACGACACCAACCAATTAGTAAACGACAACGACGAGTCAGCAATCCAATCCTCGTCGTCTGGCTTAGACGACGCCGTAATAAGATCCATCACAGTCTGTAAGTATCAGAAAGGAGATGGTTTAGTCGATGGTACGGATTGCTCTGTTTGTCTTAGCGAATTCCAAGATTCTGAGAGTTTGAGGTTGTTACCTAAATGTAACCACGCGTTTCATCTTCCTTGTATTGATACATGGTTGAAATCACATTCAAGTTGCCCTCTTTGTAGATCTAATATCGTTATATCTGATAATTCCTCGTCGTCGTCTGGGAATTTGCCAAATCAAAGAGAGAGTGTGAGTGTGTCTGCGTTGGAACATCAGTACAGGAATGATGATACTGTGATAGTGATTGAGGGTTCAGAGCATGAAATTCAGGTGGGATTTGGAGGGGATTTGGAGGGGAGGAATAGGACCGGATTGAATCAAGGAAGGTTGTTGTTGGTTGCTGATATTTTGAGGAGTGGTGAAGATGATGAAGATGAGGATTATTATGAAGAAGTGAAGATTGGATCGTCAAAGCGAAATCGGAGAGAGAGGAGAAAATGAGATCTGAATGTAAGTGATTTGATTTTATTCGATTCTTCTTACTGGGAAATTTTTGTGCAGGAAGAGATTCGAAATTGATCAGTTGTGGATTCCCAAATTGATTTGGTAACATTTCTATGTTCAACAACATCATCATTCTTATGAACCATAGTTCTAATTTTCCCTCCTTCCCGATAATTACAGTAAGGTTTCCAGTTAAATTTTCGTGGAATAGAATTAACCATAACTTGGAATTATCTCATTACATTGAAGTTTTTATTGAGCTGAATAAGATTAAATGTGATTGTATCTATACTTTTTATTGTTATTCTGGTCACTTCAATGATTTGTTAGATTTAATGAGGTCTATGTAGAGTTGTGAAAAACAACTCAATGACAGATTAAATTCGATCTTATTCGATTTTATCTGGTCAAGGATATTTTAATATAAGTTAATGATTGTAGCTACTGATCGATTATTTTCTTTGGGACATGATTATAGTTTTCCCTTCTATTTTTATTATGCACAAAATAATAAATCACTGCGTTAATATTCATCTAGATCATAGCATAATATTGCAAATTTGCAGGATTTAAGTTCAATTCATGTTCTAATTTTCGTCCAACACTACCATCATTCTTATTGACTTTGTTGTAGTAGGAAGCTGATATTCAATTTATATTTGGCAAAAAAAAATTATTTGCTGGAAATTTTATTCGTTTTCTAACCATACTTTTGTAAATGTTACCAAATCATTACTTGGGGCCGAAAAACAAAGTCATGACGATATCTTGGCTAAATTTTTATATGTTGGAGCTAATGAATGATTAGAAGGTAGCTATATACTCCCTCCATCCCTATATAAGATCATTTTAATCCAATTATGGTTTCTTAAAAAAATAGTTGAAGTTAGTTAAATGTAATAAATTTGTTGGAAATATATTCTCTTTTTTACAAGTGCCCTTATTTATAAATGGGTAAGATAGAGTAATAATGAAAAAATGATGAAAGATAATGTAGTAAATGAATGGGTAAAACAAGTAAAAATGCATTTATTACTTAGATAATTTTAAAGAGGATCATATAAAAAAAAGGGGGACAAAATCATTTAAAAAATATCATCTTTTATTTAGGCATATGGTTTTTGTGATAACCGGAATTGTTATTCAGTGTGTTTGGTTGGGCTACTTTAGGCAAAATAAGTCCTTATTTTTAGGAAAAATGACTTATTTTCATAAAGGACTTGTTGAGTATGTTTGACTGGACTTATAAAAATAAGTAACTGATAACTTATAAGTCAAAATAAGTATAAGTTCTTTTTTTCAACTTATGACTTATAAGTCACTTACTGAAGTGGACCCTACAATTCTGACTTATTTTACACATCCAATCACAACTAACCCAAACATAAATCACTTTTTCAAAAGTCCATCCAAACATACATCTCATTACAAAATATGACTTATGACTTATAAGTCATATATTTTTAACAGCCAATCCAAACATAAATTTCATTACACAATTTGACTTATTTTCAGTTTGACTTATATATAAGTCATTTATTTTCATTACATAAAGACAGTGTCCAACAAGAAAAAGTGAAAGTGATGAACGCAACATATTATTTAAAGTTATAAGTACGCCCTATTTTACAACAACCCAGACGTCAAAATTAAACTTTATAAAGAATTAATAGTTTAGAGGCCAATTTGTTGGATCATCATGTGCCACAAGTTAATTCACCATGATAACAATCCAGCTCTAGCAAATGTGTTCTCTCTAGTGAGTCGTTAATGGTTGAATCCAAGTAAAAAAAAAAAAAAAGAAGATATTTCCTCCTTTTGTCAAAGGAGTGTTCATCAATTAGGATAATGGTCAAAGTGAGTAACTTGACTAATTTATTTGCTGGAAATTTTAATCGTTTTCTGACCATACTTTTGTAAATGTTACCAAATCATTGCTTGGGGCTAAAAAACAAAGTCATGACGATATCTTGTGTAAATTTTTATATGTTGAAGCTAATGAATGATTAGAAGTAGTTATATACTCCCTCCATCCCTATATAATATCATTTTAATCTAATTATGGTTTCTCAGAAAAATAATTGAAGTTAGTTAAATGTAATAAATATGTTGGAAATATATTCTCTTTTCCATAAGTGTCATTTTTTATGAATGGGTAAGAGAGAATAATAATAAAAAAAAATTGTAGAAATACACCTAATCCACCTTTGGTGGGTTAGGGCCTAAGCCAAATGAGAATTAGGGCTAATATGTAAGGTCCAATGAGAATTGGGGCTAACATGTAATTATGGAAAAACTTGGGATAAAATGAGTAATTTTTCCCTTAATAATTTGAATTGAAAAGATATGACTTTTCATATCTTTATATACGGGAGAAGTTTCTGTCTTTCCAGAGTAACAATGAGAACAAAAGAAAACTCCCGTATCCTTTCTCTTCTCTTTGGACTCTCTCTTCCATCCTTTCTGTGCATCTGTTGTATACGTATTCGGAGTCCAAATCGGTGCTCCGATTTCGTGTGGGTACCAAGCGAGTCTACCGGATTCCAGGTACGCCCGAAACAATGAAGATGGACTACTAGAACGCGAAAAACAGATATCGGACGGTTAAGAAACGTAGGAGAGAAGAAGCGGGTCCGTCGGACCCGCCCGTCCATCCAGACGGGTCTGGGTTGACCCGGCTGGAGGAAGAAGACGACATGACGTCATGATGACGTCATGTCATCTTTTTAAAAAAATAAAAAATAAAAAACCTATGCTGGGCCGGGTGTGGCTGGCCCAGCGAATAAAAAAAAGGAGGAAGGGAAGGCACTGTTGGGCCTAGTCCAGTTCGGCCCAACAGCCAACCCAACAACATAAAAAAAATTATTAAAAACGAAATGGGCTCATTTTGCTGAGCCCAATACTCCAGAAAATATTAAAAAAAAAAGGGTCAAATTCGTATGGGCCTTTTCTGGCTAGGCCCAAAGTAAAAAAAAACAGAAAATATATATATATATATTTTATCCTTCTAGGGACACTTGAAGGGGCATTTTAGCTCCGATTGAGGCCCGGTTTGTTTCTAAAAATCCCTAAATTCAAGACCTACATTTAGACATATTGTTTGTCTATTGTTAAGGTGGTTTGGATCTGTATGTATATTTTTTGTGCTATTTTTTTGTGATTTTTATTAGTTTAAAAATCCTAAAATATTTATAATAATTCATAAAAATTTTATTTGAGTCAAATATGAACCTAGAGAGTTCTAAGAGCACCAAACCAAAAGAATTTCACTCTTTTGGATGACACTTAAGTAGAAGAACTTAATCCTAAATATGATTTACATAGTGGTAAATCAGAAAAGGAACAAGTTATTGGTTATTGTGTCTAAATGTTGATCCAAACTTAAATTACTTGGAGAAATGTGAGCTTCTAAGTGATGTATGAAGTAGGGATTTGTATATTAGAGTATGAGACTCTAAAATAAAAACCTAGAAGGAGAAAATCCTTAAGAGGATCAAGAGAGAGATAATTCAGAGTAAAGTTCATTTGAACTTGAAATGTACCGAGAGGTGTAATAGGAAGAAAACATGGATGATGCACTAGAGGAGGAACCTAAATAACCAAAATCCTAAAGTTTAGGATTGGGATCCAGATAAATCTCAGGGAGGTTAAAATGACGATCAGATATTAAAGAAATAATATCATATCAATGCAAGAGGAAATTTCAAATGGAGAAATTTTCACATCTTAACTCCAGATCATGGTAAAATTCAGGAATAAAATACACCTTAAATACCTCTTGAAAACCCACCTTAGGAGAAAAGAGAATCCTAAACCCAGTCCAATCACCAATGATTCAACCAATAAAAGACTTAAGAGAAAAGACTAAATGTTTCTGTGAAGAAACATATATTAATTGCATAAAACATTTGAAATATTTCTTTGAGAAAATAGAGAACCTCTTAGAAATTACCAAAAGAACATGACACAACTTCTATCATGTCACTTAGGAATATGAGATTCCTAAAGCCTTGCTGAATAACGGTTATTGTGAACCTATCAAATTTGGTTTGGGGAAGTTGAGAGACTTCACCCTTCCATTTTTGATGTTATATTCAGCTAAAATTAACTTCACAAAATCATAGGAACACAGTAGAAATCAAGAAAACTCTTAAGTCACTCAAATAAGAAGTTAATAAGACATTATGAAAATAATGTGAGGAGAGACATGAAGAAGTAAATGTCAAGTACACTTTGTGAGTGAGAGCAAAATGTCATTTGCTCTATCTAAGTAGGAGCTCTTGGAAAATGTGTCTTCTAAGAGTGTTATATGCTCTATCTAAGTAAGAGCTCTTAGAAAATAAGTCTTCTTGGAGTTTCATATGCTTTATCTAAGTGGGAGTCGATGTCAAATACTCTATCTGAGTGGGAGTTAATGACATTGCTTTGTCTAAGTGGGAGCTTTCAGAAACAAAGTTTTCTGAGAGACATAACTGAGCATATTATAGAAGTGCTTGTATAAAATTTTTGATAGATGATAATATTATTACTGGAACCTATGTGATGGGAGGTTTAAATGTATTCTCCTGATCATAGACCCAATAGTGTTATTATTTTTCTAGTCAAGAATAATACAAGTGCATGACATTGTATACTTCAATGTGCTACAAATAAGTTCTTGGATCAAATCAGATTGTGTATAGCCAAATAAGTGGGATGATTTGAAATAATTAAGCCAAGAAAGGCTGCCAAGAACAACAACACAACTATAAACTTAATGGGGACAAATGTGATATCTGATATTGAAAGGTCTCATATGATTTAATAGAAGATGTTGTCATGTCACTGACCAAGAGTCATGATGAAGTTAAACTTGAGAAGTCATCTCGACTAAGCTTATGAGAGGACATGAGACCTACATGGCTCGAAAAGGGAATAGTGTGTCATAAATTACCCTATAGAGTACAAGCATGATAGAAATCCAACAACAAAGAGCCATGTAAATTGTGTAAAAGGAAATTTTTTGACAAAATTTCCATTACACAAGATGAAAAAGGTTGTCAATTAAGTTTGACACATAAAACTTTAGGCTTAACGCCTTTTTTTTAGACAACATCTACATTAGATGACCAACAAGACAAGGAGATTGAAGGAAGTTGATTGTATATTGTCAAATGAACAATGAGTGCAAATTGTTCATAAGGGTGCTCCTTTCCTGAATGGAGCACATGAAAGTCAGGATAAACTAAAGTGAAAACTTTGTTATTTTTTCAGTGATGTATCAAAGTACTTGGAGTTTGAATATGGATGTCAGGAAGTATGCAAACCCTTTGGGCTAGCATACCGCAGAGGTAGCACGTTCCTAAACCCAAATGAGACAAGGGTAAGAGGTTCTACAAAAGGGAATGTGAGGACTACCTTGACATCACAAGAGTAATAAACTCTTTAAGGAGGTGAATGACCTATGTTAGGTCAAATGTTTTTCCTACTAAAGGATAAACCATTTTGAGATGGATTTTCTTTTCTGTCAATAGTGAGCAGGAAAGGACTCAAGCTCCATAGACTAAAAGAATAAGGATCAAAGATCCTTTATTAAATGTTGTCAGTTATCAATTTCAAGCATAAGGCTTTAAATTGGTAATGACGTTAAGATTGAGGTGAAAGGCATTAGAGCCTACAAGTTCATTGTTTCATGCACCAGGCTCATGGGTTCTAAATGAACTATCTTGACTTTCATGACAAAACTAGCTGTTTGTGATACAATCTTCCTTGACATTTCTTTGTTTTTCGTCATTGTTGGTGATCTTTGTGTGTATGACTGCTTTACCACCCCAATTCAAGTGTTGACTTGAATACATGTCATGGTGGACTAGGACATATAAATTGAATTGGCATTTTCAAGAATGCTTTGTTCATTACCCAATAGGGAAGTGTCTAGTAGGTAAAGCAATAAGAAAAGTTTTTTCAGTAAGGGAATTGAGATTGAGAAAATATTGCATTTCTTCCATCTGACTATATATGGTTCAATGAATGTGAGGGCATGACACGGAGGTTATATTACCTTAGTTGATGATTACTCACGTAATTATCATTACTTTATTTCACACAAGTTTGAAGCTCAAGCGCTTTAGACGACAAGTGAATAAAGTTGAAAATAAAGTGCATAAAGAATTTAAGAATTCTACGCACTAATAGAGGTTGTTTCTGACCAGTTTCAATGAGCCTCATGAAGAAAAAGGGATATTTATTTAGCTAAATGATCATTCGTACTCTGTCACCGGATAGAGTTATTAAGAGGCGTAATGAAATGTTACTAAACATGGTGATGTATATAATAGTTCAAGCTAACCCACCAAAAGTGAGTGGGAGAGTGTTATCAAGTCCACCTTTGGTGGATTAGTACACACATATTTGATTGATCAAGTATGGCTTTCTCTTTAAAGGATATACAAACTTTATACTTAACCATGTGCCCTCCTAAGTGGTCTTTTCCAAACCACATGAATTATGGTCAAAGAACAAATCAAGTCTTTTTGAGTTCACGTAGGCCATAAAGGTCAATAACACGATCTCATAGTCGTTGTAAGTGGGAGCTTATTATGGCGACATTTTCATAAGTGAATATGAAGATGGATTTGTGTCTGAAAAGAATTGAAAGGAACCATATTTATTATGAGTAAGTTTTTCCAAACAATGATGAAGCTCTTCACATTGTGTTTCTCTGTATCTCTATATGAGACACAGTGACAAGGCAATACGGAACAAGGTCTACAGTCCTCAATTGCCCATGTAAGTAGGAGCTTGTGAAAGGTCATTAAAAAGACCTAAAAGTGTTCTGTATAAGAGGCCTTACCTACTTCTTAAAAGGAATGGAAGAAAGCAATATTAAAGGACCTAGATTCTTTGAGAAAGAATCAAGTCTGAAAGTTAGTTGATCCACCACAAGGACGAGGGATCATTTGTAAGCAAATGAATTCTCAAGATAAAAAAAACAAGTTGGTTAGATCAATTAACAATACAAGACTCTTTCAGTTATAGAGAGTATACATAGGCATATATTGTGAGAATACCTTCTCAAATATTATGTGCTTAAAATCATACTCATTTTGGAAATAGTTGATTGTTTGGTTTTAGGTTTACATCAAGTGGATGTGAAACTTGCATTTTGAGTTGTGATTTGGATGAAGAAATCTATATGCTTTGGCTATTAGATTTCACTACAATACATGTTTGAGGTTTACAATGTGATGACCTCATATTACATATTTTTGCATTAGTCAATTCATGGACTGTAACAATCATCCAAACAATGGTATTTAAAGTTTCATATGAGTGGTACCTTAATATATTTTCTTATGGTTGAAGAAACCATAACCAAGCAGTTTGTGATATTATCCTTTAAGCGGATGATATACTATTGACCAAAATAGTTTGTTTTTGATAGTGCCTATTAAAGAAAGGTACTAAGAATATGGGTAAATCATTGTGTATTTTTGGAGTTGAGATCCAAAGATATAGCTCAAGCAGACTCCATTCTCTGTCACAAGAGAGTTATATTATGGAAATTCTTGAGCGGTCCAAGGTAAACGATTGTGATCCCATAGATACCCTAGTGATTTCTAAAGTGAGTTTGGGTCTTGATTATAGATATTCCTAAATTGAATCAACTTTAAACTCAAAATGGAAAAGGGTTTCCATGTAAACGTTGTTGGTAGTTTAATATACACAGTGGTGTATAAAATATCAGATATCCATTGTGGTAGGACTTTGTAATTGATACTAGTCCAACCATTGTGAGAGGCATTTAATGGCTCCACAAAAATGCTTATAGATACTTTAAAGGGCACGATAGTTATGCGCATTTAAAAGTACTTACTGCGGTAGTACATATGGCTATATGGTTGATGATGTTTAGAAGAACATTTTGGATTTGAAATGAGAATTCAAACCTAGTGTTAATGAATTATGAAAACACTACGACCATTTCCTAAATAAAAGGCCCTAAGTATCATAGCATAAGTAAAATACAAAGATGAATATGTGAGATATGTTTTAGCACATAAGGTTGTTACTAAACAACAAGTTCCTATGTAAAGTCCCCTGATTGAGCCTGTGGCCAAGGATATACATGAGAGACATGATAAGTCCTTCGGCAAGCATAGGATATGAAGTAATGTATACTTCATTAAGGCTTGACATGTGTATGTGATAGTATACAATGTCTAGTATGTCGTACAGGTAGATGAGGTCGGCTCTCTCACACGAGCGACCGCCTTTGACACTCAGGAGTAGTGTGCAAAGATGAGACAATGTGTTCACCAGCAAAGCAGTGAAAATACTGATATGGTAGAGAAGAAACACAAACTATATGTCGCCTCGACTAAAAAGTGCAGCAAGTCGAGATGAGATCCGTGATTACACACATATGGATCGAATTATGGACACCCACATCTGTAATACCTGTAGCCAGACAACAAAATTTTTTAAAATTGACGTCATACAATGTGAGAAGAGTTGAAGAATTTTGGGTTTAGATACTGTGTGTTTCTATACTGAAGTCTGTATGGTGTTAATGATACAATCAAATCGACGTACGCTCTTATAGAAAAAGAGTAAAACCGTAGCATGCGATTCATACCGCATGTGCTAAAGTTACCACAAACTGGAAGCAGTGAATGGATCCCTGTTTCATTGCTGTGTGAGTCCAAGAAAGGTTCCATACTTTCTTGATGTCCTTTGACTTTGACAATGTCATGGAAATATGTTTTAGTGTCTGCTACCTTAGCGTATATCCTATGGTCATGATAAATGCGATCTAAAGGTGTTACGTTAGGAAAGCGGTTGATTCATATTGAAGTGATATTTGGGCGAAAGGAAGGTTACCTGTAATACACACACTTATGCTAGTGTCTGAGACCGGTCCATTATGATATTAGTGTGCTAATTTCATAAGTGTAGACACTGCATATGCGAAAGGCAATCTGAGCTTTATCTTGGCTCTAAAGGGATTAGATTGGCCATGAGAAAAGTGTATTTGTGTAAATCTAGGATATCTGAGGCACTATATCAAAATGATCGAGCTGCACTATAAGGTTGTTTTGTGTTGGTCTCTGTAAAAGGGATTACACCTAAAAGGAGACGTCATGCCCACGCGGTTACGACAGAGCACTTAGTATGAAAGAAGGAAAGAAGTGAAAGAGACTTGAGCCTTAACATCTAACCCACCAAGTGTGAGTGGGAGATGTAGGAATACACCTAATCCACCCTTGGTGGGTTAGGGCCTAAGCCTAATGAGAATTAGGGCTAATATGTAAAGTCCAATGAGAATTGGGGCTAACATGTAATTATGGAAAGACTTGGGATAAAATGAGTAATTTTTCCCTTAATAATTTGAATTGAATAGATATGACTTTTCATATCTTTATATACGGGAGAAGTTTCTGTCTTTCCAGAGTAACAATGAGAACAAAAGAAAACTCCCGTATCCTTTCTCTTCTCTTTGGACTCTCTCTTCCATCCTTTCTGTGCATCTGTTGTATACGTATTTGGAGTCCAAATCGGTGCTCCGATTTCGTGTGGGTACCAAGCGAGTCTACCGGATTCCAAGTACGCCCGAAATTCCTACAAAAATGATGAAAGATAATGTCGTAAATGAATAAATGAATGGGTAAAACAGGTAAAAATGTATTTATTACTTAGACAATTTTAAAGAGGATCATATAATAAAGGACAAAAACATTTAAAAAAATATCATCTTATATTTAGGCACATGGTTTTTGTGATAACCGGAATTGTTATTAGGGAGAATTGCAAATAGGTCCCAAGCAAGAGAATTAATTTCAGACAGGTCCATTAACAACTATTTCACTTGTTAACCAAGGCTATTGTAGTTGTTAATAGCTGTCATTAACAACTCATTGGGACCTCTCTGAAATTAATTCTCTTGCTTGGGACCTATACGCAATTGTCCCTTGTTATTATTGCATAAAGACGGTGTCCAACAAGAAGTGAAAGTGATGAACCCAACATATAGGCCCTATTTTACAACAACCCAGATATCAAAATTAAACTTTATAAAGAATTAATAGTTTAGAGGCCAATTTGTTGAATCATCATGTGCCACAAGTTAATTCACCGTGATAACAATCCAGCTCTAGCAAATGTGTTCTCTCTAAAGAGCCGTTAATGGTTGAATCCAAGTAAAAAAAAGAGAAAAAAAAGATATTTCCTCCTTATGTCAAAGGAGTGTCCATCAATAAGGATAATGATCAAAGTGAGTAACTTGACTAATTTAATTATAATATGTAAATAAGTTCTTGAACTAATGTTTAGGTCTAGAGAGAGTAGATTGTAATCTATCAAATATTTAAATGAAAGAATTACTTTTATTTATTTTTAACTATTATATTGACAAAACTAGACATGTTTTAGGTTAATGTATAAAAAATTTGAGCCGAGTTTTACTGGGTTGGGTTTTGAATAGGTGTGCTCGCGGTTTATTTAATACTCCCTCGTTCTTAAATATATGACCTACTTTGAAATGTGAACTTGTTCCTAAATATAAGACATCTTTTGATTTTTTTTCTCAATTTATTCCTAAATTTTTGCTAATGATGCTTCCCAATAATATATAAGCAATAGATGAATGTGGTAATAAAGGTAGATGGTTAGAGTGTTTTGATAATATCTTGTGATTTTAACCAATTTAACTAACAACATTAATATAATCAAATTGAGTAAATAGATCTTATATTTAGTAATGAAGGGAGTATTTCATATTATATTGAGTTTATATCAAAACTCAAAACATCATAATTCATTTTACTATTCAAAAAATGAATAGTAAAATTAAGTAAATAGATATTATATTTAGGAACGAACACAAGGATAATGCAGCAAGATCCGGAGGAAACTGTTTTGGGATCTATATTTTGAATAGCCCGTTATTTATAATTCATCAAGCATTATGCCTGCGTTTTTATTAAAAAAAAATAATAATTCATTTTACTATTTTTCTTCCCTTTTAAAAAAAATCTCTTTTGCCAAACATCACTCAAAAAACCAAAACACAAGAAAGAAATAAACAAAAAAAAAAAAAAGAGGGGAAGAGAGGCATTATTCAGTTATACCCTCCTAATTAATTCAATACTCCCAAACTGAATTATGAATGCTTGTCTGAGATCTCTCTGCACAACATGCAATCAATGAAAGAAGTAAACCAACAATAGATCTATTCCGTTGGACATAAATCAACATGAGATCTCTTTCTTTAATACCCCTCCCTCCCTCCCTCAGATTGCCATTGATGCAAAGGATCGACAGATTATTAAACACTTACAGATACACAATGGCTTATCCAATTAGTTTCAGAACTGAATTTGCATCTATATAGCATCCCACTCAACCCCCTATCATCCCTCAAATATATATTTAAAAGGTACAACACAATAATAAGAATCTTTAATGCTTCTGATGTGATATACCCCTGAACATAAGCCTCCAATAACTATAGAAGATACATAATGAAGCTATTGCTGCATTAGAATTCCCTTTTTCAATTGAAGCCATATAAATGGCTTACCAATCACTGTCCTTTTATGTGACTTTATGGGGACCTATCCAATTGATTAAATTCCTTATATTGTTCGACTTATTCTATTCATTGTCCATTTTGAGTGGCCAAGCTGTTGACACTATGTGATCTTCTTGAGTATTCCCTTATGAGTTTAGAAAAGGAGGAATCTTCCCTTTCAAGTAACTTTGATGGTGCATTGAACTCTGCGATTTTCCCTGTCAACATGTCAGAGATGTTGATTAATGATCTGAGAGTATAATTGTAGAGTTCCATAAATTTTGGTTAAACTGCACAGGTCTCTTGTGTATTTTCAAAATATGCACATATTTCCCCTACAATCAAAAGGTAAATTGCACATTTTTCTCTTGAGTTTTGTTAAAATGACACAAATTTAAGTTTCTATTTTCAAATCATACACATTCCCCCCTTAAAATAAGTGTAAATTTTAAACATATCCCCTTAAACTCAGTATTTAATACTGAGTTTGTTTTAGTGGAAAATATGAGTGTATGACTTACCATCACTCAGGACCAAAACCAAATCGCTATCAATAACCGTATGGATTCGATGGGCTATTGTGACAACAGTTCTGTCTTTGAATTGTTGGCTGATGATCTTCTGTATCACTCCATCAGTTGCAGAATCAACTGAAGCTGTTGCTTCATCAAGCACAAGTATGCTACTCTTCTTCAGTAAGGCCCTTCCAAGGCAAAATAGTTGCCTTTGGCCTGCACTCCAGTTTTCTCCATTTTCAACCACTGGTTAATAATACAGTAAGTCAGCTTAGAAATGATTGCTACAAAGAAGGTTGATTATTGATAAAAATGATAAATTCAAAGATGATGAATCAAACCTGAGGCCTGTAATTTCTCTTGCTTTGATCTCACCAGCTGACCAAGCTGACACTTATCCAAAGCCTGAAAATGAAGGATTCGTTTGTATATTAGAGAAAACAGTTTCAATAATAAGGCGATAAGTAGAAAGCTTTCTAATATACCAGCAACTAACTTCACATAGCTTTATGTTAAAAAAAAAAAGAAAAAAAAGGAAAAAAATTCCTAGATTCTGAATATCTTCATTGTTTCAATTACTTGTGCACATTAAATTACCCATATTTTCGTTGGACTTTGTTAAAGTTACCCAAACCTCTGTTTTATTTTTCAAAACCAATACAAACTTGTCCTTGGTATTGTTAAAGTTACCCAAACCTCTCTTTCATATTTAAAACCTACATAGACATCCCTTGATTATAAACAGTAAACTATTCCTTACTTGAATTGATGTTGTTGAAATTCTACTATCCCTCTTCTGTTTTTGAAATGTACACAAACCTTCCTAAAATAAATAGAAAGCGGGTCTTTTTTATCCCAGCAAAACTCAAGGGAGGTCTATATAATTTTCTTTGATTATAATGGGTAGTTTGTATAACTTACGAAAATTACAAAGGAAATGCGGTGTATTTAAATCTAAAATGTAAAGGATAAGTCAGTCTACTTTCACCAAAATTTTAAGTTCACCAATAAAAATCTTATCGCAACTTCATGTAGCATAATCTCAACGGTGCCATATTATGAATATTATTGCTAGTTATTTAACCACTAGAATAAGCATGCAATATATATATATATATATGTATGTATGTATGTATGTATGTATTCACCTCCCACACTTGCTGGTCAGAATATTGCTCAAGTGGGTCCAAGTTTCCTCTAACGGTGCCTGCAAACATTGTAGGATCCTGTGGAATGATGCTAAGCCTTAACCTTAAGTCATGAAGACCAATCTTGCATATATCCAAATCATCAATTATAATGCTTCCTTCCCATGGTTCAACAATCCTGAAAATGGCCTGGATTAAGGTTGATTTTCCACTCCCAGTTCGTCCCACAACACCTATTTTCTTCCTTCCAGGAAATGTGCAATTTATGTTTTTCAAAACACATGGTAGATGTTCCGCATAACGTATCTGTCAAACGTGATTATTTAGCAGAAGATGTATTAGAAAACACTTGACAACATTAAACATGTACTCCCTCCAGCCCTTTTCTCCAAGTATGCGCTTATTTCTAAGGGTGAAGTAAGAGAGAGGAATAGTAGTGAAAAAAAGAACCAAAGAGAATATATGGGAAAAGATGGGGATGGAGAACAAAGTTAATCTGGGACAAACTGGTAAAAATGCATTTAATGTTCAGATAACTTTTAATCTTATAAAAATGACCAAATCAATTCAAACATTGGTATCTTATAAAAAGGACTGAAGGGATTATCAACATTCTCATATATAGGTTTATTTGTTGTAATCTCTAACCTGCAAGTTTTTGAAACATATTCTTCCAATTTCAGGCCAGTTGTCTGGCGGCCTAGAATCTTCAATCACAAGTGCTGCTTCACTTTTGATATTTGTGTATTGAATAATTCTCTCAACAGATATCATCTTATTTTCTGCATTGCATATGTTCCATATGACTGAAGCTTGCAGGACATTCAAATTGATCCCATAAGTTACTGCCAACCCTGCAATGCCTGTAGAAAAAAATTTGCTTGAAGAAATAAGTGCTCTATTGAGAACGATCATTGTCTCAAATCAAATGTTTGTACAAAATTCAAAATGAAGACATGAAAGTACTTCTACTGCATTTAAGATTTCAAACTTGTTCATATGGTAATTGCAATTGTGAAATAAAGAGTTGTTTATATTTACTTGGATTGATGATTCCTTCTGGGAGGACTACAAGCAAAACCAGCGAGAAGGCGAAAACAAAATTGGATAGTAAATTCAATCTGTAAGAAAGCCATTCCATTGCAGATACGTTATGGAACCATGGTTTTGAGTAGTTGTCAACGAGCTCAAGATTTGAGTATACAAAACGGCCTTCTTGATCAAAAGCTCGAATTGATGCTGCTCCTGCTAATGATTCTGCAAAATGATGCAGAATTGGAGCTATTTGTATTTGTGACAAGCGAGCCAGTTCTCTTGCTGTTGGTGTATAGTATCTCTGAAATAAGAATTAGTTGGGATATCATGCAACTAATATTGTATAAGATTTTAGAAAGAGGCATCGTCTAATATCAACTTGAGGACCTATCATCATCTAATATTTACTTGAACTATCTATGATTGTTTTATTTATGACATGAATTTGAACTAATTTATAGCAACTGAAACCATAACAAGGGATCTCATACCTGATACCATACGCAGACTGCGGTTACAGGAATGAAGATGACAAAAACTTGCCATGCCACCTGTGACATCACTGCAATGGTACCTAGAATCTGTATTATTGAGAAAGCACACCATCCTAATTTGGTTGCCATTTCCAGGTCTACCACACTTTGATCTGTTGATACCTGAAACAAAAATTTCCAAGTTTATGAATCATCTGGGAGAAAAAACTCTTAGATCCTGTTCAGAAACTTATGAGATATTATTTACATGCAGACCCTTACAGAAACTTTGCTAGAAAGCAACATGCATTCCCTCACAAAAACATTGTTTACTCTATTATATTAAATCTTCTTAAAAGTTAGAAATTAGAAATTGTGCACATTACCCTGTTCAAAATTCTGCCATTAGGAGTTGAATCAAAAAATGACATTGGTGCTCGAAGCACACTATGCAACATATTGATAAATAGTTTTTGTGCAGTCCAAAGTCCAGCTTTTGCCACCAGTATGGCTCTTAGAAGCACACACAATGCACTCCCAACAGAAAGTGCCATATAAACAAGTAGTATGAAATCCATGTCAAATTGAGGCTTAGCATCACTTGATGTAGGGCAAACCCAAGCCATCCAATAGTTACTGGCAACCTGAAGTGCTTGGAAAGAAGATTGAGCCAAAAGTATGATAGGAACCAGGGCACCCCCTTTGACAATGGTCAAATAGGTCCAGTAAACTTCTCTTGAAATGCTTCCTCTTTCTCTTTCTTCATCTTGCACAAGTTTACCTTCTTTTTCTTTGATCTCTGGGTGACTTCCTTTCTCTGTGTTATGTTGAGTGTGAGAAAGCTCTGAATTTGACTGAGAATTAAGATTAGATTCACCTTCAGGCTCTAGGTTAAGAGTTGTTCTGCTTGAATTCTCAACCGTGAGAATTGACTCTAGAGCTTGGCTATGAGCTCCAACTAAAACTTCAAATCCAATATTTTGCTTTAGGAGTTGTTCAAAGGTTCCAGCTTGTGCAATCCTTCCATTTTGCATCACCTGTTTCCATATACAGATGAGTTGTACCATATGTGAAGTAAATTGATTTATAGAGAACAGTTCAATACATAGATCGGTATATTCCATTATAGTACTTCTGCTGGAGTAAGTAAATAAACAAATATCACACTGCATATACCAGAATAAGGTCTGCTGCTGGAAGAAACTCCACTTGGTGAGTAACATAAAGTATGGTTTTTTCTCTGAGAGCCCCCATAAGACATTCCTGTAGAAAATATGAAACATTACTTACTAGACTATGCTAATTTGATTCACAGAGAATTACTATGCAATTCTTCATTTGTACTCTAATCACTAAAAAGTCCAATGACATGTGAGCAAGCATGCATCTCACTGGTTGTGGGATTTTGTTGTGATTAGATTGCTTGTGTGAAACAACACAATAATTCTCCCTTTGATTTATAAATCTAAAGAAGTCTGACCTTGAAGAGGTGGCTTCCAGTATGAGCATCAACAGCACTGAAAGGGTCATCAAAAAGATATATATCAGCATCTTGATACACCGAACGAGCTATTTGTATCCTTTGTTTCTGTCCTCCACTCATATTGATCCCTCTTTCTCCAATCTCTGTCATGTCACCACAGGAGAAAAGCTCAAAGTCCTTTATTAAGGCACATGCTTCAATGGTCTTCTCATACTTGACACTATTGTATTCCTTTCCAAAGGTAATATTGTCCCTGAAATTTCCAGTCAATATCCATGGTGATTGTGGAACATAAGCTTTTGTTCCACTGATCTTCACAGTTCCAAATTGCTTATACATTTCACCGAGAATGCTCGAAAGTAAGCTAGACTTTCCGGAACCTACAGTCCCACAAATTGCCACCTTCATTCCTCTTTTGACTCTCAAATCTATTCCCTCAAGGGTTGGATTGCTTGTCTCAGAGTCCCAGCTGAATCTTCCTTTTTCAATAACTAAATCAAAATCAGTTTGGTCCCTTGGGACATACTCAATGGCATTATGTTGAACTTCTTCTTCCCTGAGATAAGAAGCAATTCTATCTACTGAAACTTTCCCTTGAGCAATGACATTGAGTAAATCAGGTAAGCTAAATATAGGATCCTGTAACATCCGAAATGTGGCGAATGCAGATAAAACTCTTCCGGCTGTTAGTTCAATTCCCATCAAGATACATACCCAGAAGGTTACCAAGGAAATAAATGTTGGTGATCCCCAGAAGATAAAAGCAGAGAGTGCTCCTTGTCTTAATGACTTCCATAACCAGATGGATTCTGTTGCCCTTAGTTCTTCTAACCTGTGCCTAAATTCAATATCCCAAGCTTGAAGCTTCAAAGTCTTCATGTTTCTAAGGACTTCTGATGTGGTTTTCATCCTTCTATCCTTAGCCTCCATGATCTTAGATTGGTATCTTTTTTGTATTCTTGTAAGAGGTATGTTCATAGCCATAACCGTCAGAGTAGCAGCTAGTGCAGCCAATGAACCCAATCCGAGATTCGTGTGCAAAATGTAGACAGCTAAGGTTACTTGCACCGGAAGCATCCATATGACATTTATGTAATACATGAAATCTGTTATTCTCTGCACATCTACACTCATATAGTTCATTATCTCACCACCGCTGTGACTTTGGCGTGATCTACTAGACAAATTTAAGCCCTTCTTGTATATGTTTGATATCAATGCCACTCTAAGGCGAAGACCTGCTTGTCGAGCGCCAAAAATCCATTGCCTCTGAGTTATTGTCTCAATCATTTTGGCACATAAAAATCCAAGTGACAACATATATCCTTGGTTCAACCCACGGCTTCCCTTATCAGCTAGGAAGCTCACAAAGTCGGTGATTAGGTAAGGGCCAACATATGATGCTGCAGCACTTACTACTGCAAAACATGCATTGATCAAAGTCTTCTTCCTAGCAAATAAATAGATTGCCTTGTAGACAGATGGATTTGATGTTCTATCAGCCTCCTTGACTTTTCTTAGACTCTCATCAAAGGATAAAGATAGAAATTCCGCGGAATCCTCTATGGCAACATCAGGAATATCACTCTGTTCAAGTGCTTTCTTGTACCCTACTGCAAACAAGGGATTGAGCCATGAGAAGGTAATGAGTTGAAGGAAAGTAGATTTCCCATACAAAGATTCCTTCTTGGAAGATTCTGAATCCTTGACACTTTTCTCACTCAAAAGTGGCTCAGATATTCCATCTGTAGCAATCAACACAATCCCAGTTCTTCCCTTTATTGAAATTGCCAAAAGAACCGTTGAGGAAAGAAGGCCAAGCAAATCTGCATATTCTCTCAACCCAACATATTTCTGTTTTCTCATACTAAAATGGCTATGAAAGGCTAAGTTGATAATACACAAAAAGAAGCTGCAAACCCACCATGATCTTAGCATCCAAGGGAACTTAACATTGGTTTTTGGAATCTTCCACACTAATACCAATGCGATTGCCCATGCTAATACCAGAACCATCTCTGATGTAAAAGCCACGAGTTTTGAGTTGCATTGAGTCTCACCTTTCGCCACCATCAGAAGCAACAAGATTTGAACTGCAAGCAATAAAGTGCAGCAAAATATACTGGTTTTGTAACCCAATCCATGCTTTAGTACATTGGGATGAATCTCTATGTCGTGATCTGAGACCTTGTTCTTCTTCCTCCTCATCAGCTCCACACCTTTTATTATCATTTGGATCAACCATATTGATAAAAACCCAACTCCCACTGCCAGCATTACATATTCCAACATGCATGGTGAGTCTAATGTTAAACCTGATGTACAAGATTGAAGAGGTAGGTGTTACAGTATTGTACTGAAACATAGGATCATGGCTATGAAAAGAGAGTTTGACCATGAAGAAAAATTTGGCATTCATTAAAAAGAAATAGATTAATGATGGAATTCATAGTAAAATACATTGTTGCTAAATAATTAGCGACTCAATTGATAATGTTGTGATAGAACTTTGTTTTTATTAACGGAATCTGTTATTAATTTTTTTTAGTGATTATTAAGACAAATGTAATGGTATCTCCTATGGCGAAGCAAATTTCATTATATATTGATGTTTCTATAGGACTTGGCTTCTCTCTTTTACCCTTTCAGTCTGCTTCCGTCCTTTACCTTGAAATTATAAAGTTTGGAGTCAAATTTTTTGGCTTTAATTTTCTTATTAGATTTTACATAAAATTAGTGACATTTTAATATCTTATGGACGAAAAATGATTCAATTTTCAATGTTATATGATTTTTAAAAGATTTAATGTGACCATGAAGAAAAATTTGGCATTCATTAAAAAGAAATAGATTAATGATGGAATTCATAGTAAAATACATTGTTGCTAAATAATTAGCGACTCAATTGATAATGTTGTGATAGAATTTTGTTTTTATTAACGGAATCTGTTATTAATTTTTTTTAGTGATTATTTAGACAAATGTAATGGTATCTCCTATGGCGAAGCAAATTTCATTATATATTGATGTTTCTATAGGACTTGGCTTCTCTCTTTTACCCTTTCAGTCTGCTTCCGTCCTTTACCTTGAAATTATAAAGTTTGGAGTCAAATTTTTTGGCTTTAATTTTCTTATTAGATTTTACATAAAATTAGTGACATTTTAATATCTTATGGACGAAAAATTATTCAATTTTCAATGTTATATGATTTTTAAAAGATTTAATGTTTTAACTTAAAAAAATACAGAATTTATTTTAAGCAGTAAATCTTTGAAAAATAATATAAATTAAAAACTGACATATTCTTCTTCCATAAGATATCAAAATATCATTAATTTTATGTAGAATCTAACGATGAAATCAAATACAAAAAATTTGACTGTAAAATTATGTAATTTTATGGTAAAGGATGGAAACAGATCAGAAGGGTAAATGAGAAACTAAGTCCGTTTCTATCTGCGGCAAATCTTGGATGTAACGTTTCATGTCCTACTAAGGCACGTAACAATATATTGATCATCCTACTTTCATAAATCAAATTGTTTTAATTTAGTACAGTAATGAAATCTCAATGTAAGGTAGCTTCCAAGAAACCCACTACTCCAAAACACTATTTAGAAGTAATAAAAGTGAGGTTCAAAGGGAGCATAATGATTACTCGTTCCAATCCTAAATAAAATACCAATTTATCTAAGTTGGTTGTTCACTTAGTTAAAGTTACATGCATAACCAATGCATCCTAGTCATATACAGTTATCTCTACACTCCCTCTCTTAGTTGTTTATTATTGATAAATATTGATACGGATACTTTAAAAAATAGTTGAAAATAATTATAAACATGTTTTATATTTAGAACCAATCATGTCTCTCTAAATAGGTTATATATTTAGCATAAGAGAGAGTACTAACATACACTATCTATTCTTTAGACACAAAAACTATTCACCTTTAGAAATTGCAAACTTCTTTGTTTAAAAAATTTGTCGTCGTCATCATCATTATTATGATAAAAGAAAAAACCAAAAGAGGTTCGTCCCATCACATGATATCTTCTTCTAAGCCACTTATTTCATGTTACCGCATTATTGCCGCTACTATATATACGGCAGTGGTCCAGACTCAAATCACATTGATGTTCCAATTAGCAAAAAGACAAAACATAAGAAAATACAAAAGATTATCTCTTCGCATAGAGAATACCCATTTGCCTTTGCTTTTCTTCCAATGTGAATATATGATGAAGAGTGGGAATACAAATTTGATTTTTTATAGTGTTCACGATGACAATTACACACACACATACATACATATAAATATATGTATATATATATATATTTGTGCGTTTCCATTAAATAGAGTATAGACAGATACATGAGTCCCACACAGATCGACACCATCGATGACAGGAGGGGCAGGCTAAGTGGGGCCCACTGAATATTAAAACTAATACATGAATCTGTGGAAACTGAGATTATTGAAGTCATTAACTCATTATTAAAGATTAAAATGAGTGATTACTTAGTACTCGTTCTCATATATTATATGAGATAGTCAATCATTTTACAAAAATTAAGGAATTATAGTGGAGTCATTTATTATGGATAGAATAAAAATAATGATTTTCAAATTTTAACTTATATAATTAATTATGCATACAAACTCCCTACCATCTTTACATTTAATATGAAAGGATAAAATGGAAATCAAACATTCATTATCTTAAATTTTATATGTTATCTCTTATTATATGTTAAAAAAAAATTTCACATTACCCCTATGATGTGTGGACCGGAAGAAATATGTCATGATGCATGTGGAATGTTCGGTTGATGTCAAAAGAGAAGTCCATAGAAAAAAAATAAAGTCATTGCTTTAATCACGCGGTTTTAAAGAGGAGTCCATAGAAAAAAAAAGTCTTTGCTTTAATCATGAGGTATTTTATAGATACACAATATTTTCATTTTCTTTTCTTTTGATTCTCTCTTCATTCCAAAATATAAGACTGATTGAAGGAGTTTAGGAAGGTGAGTTTGTTCAAAAATATAAAACTTCTTTAAATTATTTTTCATTTTTTCTCTAAACTATCTCTATTTATGCTTCTCAATAATAAACAATCAAGATAGAAAGGGTAAGAATAAAAGTAGGTAATTATAGTATTTTATAATATCATGTAAATTTTAACTAATTTAACTAACATAATCAATTTAACCAAATTAGATAAGTACATCTTATATTTATAAATAGAGGTGTCAAAATATATGATATATGGTTCTATAATATCAGATTTAAATATTGTGGGTTTAAATAAGAGTAACTTTCATAAAAGTTTTTATATTTTGCATTCACATCAAACTTAAATATGAGAGTTGTGCTCTAAGCAGTTAATTACAGTCCTTTATATTATATCCACCATATGTGGATCGGTATCATTTTATATTATTTTTATATAAACGAAACTTTTTATAAATTGAATTCGAGATGGGCTCATAAGGCTTTCTGAAGTATGGAATTTTTACATAAACATCTATAATTTATAAACCGACTTGCCAAAAACTCACGCCCTTGGGTGGAATATGTGTTGTACCGATATTCTTTTAGTACATGTTGGATTGATGTTCAGTTACGGTATTTTTAATAATTTATTGAAAAGACTGAGCAAGTTTGTTTTGAATTGTTCAACTTGCAATAATTTTGTACCAGAGTAAAAATACGGCACATGAAACGTCACTTCAGCAATCAATGATTGGAAAAGCTACTTTAATACAGAACTCACAATACTGCTCTCATTGGTGGAAGATGACTAATTTCATAGTAAACATAAAAGATGCAATGTATGAAGTAAAGGGTGAATGTGCAGTGCTACTAAGGGGGTTGAAGCATGCATATGAAACAAATGTATCTTAAATGATATACCTTTCGTCCCTATTTATTTATGATTATAAGAGTGAAAAACTTAAATGAATTTGTCCCTTTTTATAAGAGTATGGTTAGAATTGTTCAAATATTTAATGATTTTTTTCTCACTTTGTCTATCGTTATTCTCTATATTCACATTATCTTTCATACTTATTTTTATTATTATTATCACATTTCTCTCTCTTATACAATTCATCATAAATAAGGATAAATTTCAGAAAATAAAATTATTTTAAATATATTTATCATTTTCAATCACTTTTTTAATCTGCTTGATTTAACTAGTTTGGCTCTTATATATAGGGATGGAAGGAGTATAATTGTACCAATAAACATAAAAAACAAAGCAAAAGAGTCAACACTGTTCATTTTCTCAAATTTAACGCTGATAAGACTAAACATATAATGAATGGGTAAGGAACTAGAAAACCGATGGCAAAAAAAGAAAAAAAGAACTAGAAAACCATGTTTATTGCTTTACTCGTACTTTGTTGTTAAACTTTTATTAATAAATCTGTATTTTAAATTTTTATCAATAAAACTGTACCCTTCAAATCATATTTTTACCATTATATTACACATTAACATTAAGAGTTCAAGACAACATTATAGTCAAAGCATAGTTCAATGTAAATTAAGTCCCAATCTAGCAAGCAGAAAATTTAATTTTAAACTCATTCACATATCAAAGTGACACACAAAATCATCAAACACTTGAGCATCTCAACTAGATAATAAAAATAGCTTAACACTATATTTACTCAAAAAAAAAGAAATGAATATGCATTCACACAAGGGAATGTTTGTGCCGTGTATGAAACTTGCAAGTAAATTGATAGGATTTTAACTCACTTGTAGCACCTAAAACCATGTTAGATAGGTCCTCCCAATGCATGATTGAAGCTGAAATCAGTCTATTTCCACGTACTCTTGTTAGCTACTCACAGAGGCCATACACTGTATCCGTACATGTTAATACGTACACACACACACATATAGTTGCTATGAGAGAAGCTTTGAAGATATAGCAGCGAAACTCAGATGATGGACTTAATTTTAAAGTATGGAAGAAGTATACAAGAGAAGTGTGGAAATACAGAGTGATGATAAAGGAGGGGGGAAGAGGAAGAGGAAGAAGAAGAAAGGTTGATAGAGAAAGAAGAAGTGCTCCTCACCAAGAATGTTTATGTATTTATGGGGTATATATCTCTCTCTCTCTCTCTCTCTGTCAAACACACACACAAGGAGGTGGGGCCGGTTAGATCGATGTCACGTTGTCACGTGAGATTCCACAGAGGTCACTCACTATCTGGAAACTATTTTTTTATTGAACAGTCGGGAAACTATTTACCATTTAGAAACCTAATTAAACGTTCGCCGTTCATATCTGTTGAGATTATATGCCAAAATAAATATGTGAAAACCTTATTGGACTTTTGAGAATAACTCGACCCTATTCCTTGTGCTTATCTTTCATATGATTGCTAGGGTTTTCAAAACTTGAGATATGATTTATCTTTTTCGTACTCCTTAACACAGATAGAACACTATTTATGAGATTGCTAGGATCTTAAATCCTTTATTCGTCGGAATTTGGTGAACTTATCATCGGAGACGCGAGCTATGCAATTGTCAGAATTATGATAACTTAAAATTTTGATTAAGAACTGATAATAAAAAATTTAGGACAAGAGAGTTTGGAGAGAACAAATTAATATTTTTTTTGACGAAGGAGAGAAATTAAATTCTGGAGAAGATTTTATTAAAATTTTTATTGTATTAAAATCATGAATAATTGGATTATAATTTATGTTACTTATTTCTTTGTTTAGGTTTTTAGGGCTTTGCATCGTGTTCGAGTATGCCACTTTCTTTTTATTTGTTTGGTAAAAAGACTTACCCTTTACTTATTACTAATTACTATGCATTTATTCTTTGATGACAATATTGTGAGAAATGACTCAAAAGGTAATCGAAGGCAATAACTTATTACTATTTTTTTTTTCATCAAATTACTATGTGTTTTTACTATAATAATTTTAAGGCATATTCTTAAAAGGTTTTTGTTTGGGAAAATTAATTACATCTCTTAGTCACTAACAACTTTTTGCTAGATGATAAAAAAATTTTCCCATCTATTTGGCTAGAACTAGGAACATCATTTTAATTATGAGATTTTGTGAGACCTTAATTTAATTATGTGATTTTGTGGGATTTCATCTAAATTAAATTCTTTCCATGAGACATGTAATTAATTTCCTTTATGCTTTATTGTAGGAGACTTTTTTTCAATATATTATAAATAATTAATGTATTTATTCCGAAAATTTTCTAATAAATTAAAAAAATATTTGATCCTCATCATTTTCTCAATTATTTAAAATGATTAGAATATTTTAAATATATTAAATAATTGCAATACTTCGTTTGAATGATTTAAAATCGAATTATGATCTAAACAAATATAAACAGTAAGAGGGAGGATGGGGAGATAAGATAAAATTTACTAATGATTGAGAAAATTTGTTCATGCCGCTGTTACTAGCCATTAGGGAAGAATAATGAAGATATATATATATATATATATATATATATATATATAATTGACGATTTTAAGTCCTCATCTCTAATCGGTAATCAAATTTTAGTTACACTAAATTCCATAATATTAATTTCTACCTACTTTCTCAAATTGTTATATTGTAATATATGAAAAAATATATTTACTATCTCTTAAAACAAGCCAATACCAAGTTAAAAGTACCAAATACACCTTTTGAAAAGCAACTTGTGATAATGGCGAAAAAAAAAGAAAAAAAAAAGCAACTTGTGATAAGAAAAAGGGTAAGTTCTCGCTTGCGTATCGATAGACCAGCTGGCGTGAAGAATTTTATATCTCAGCCAAGGTTGATTGTTCGAAACACAGCACCAGAGAGTAAATTCCCATGCACACACAAACTCATGCATATACAATACTCCCTCCCATCTTTTTTTAAGAAGTGAGAAATGCTCAAATTATGCAAACTCAAAGTTATAATTAGTTAAACACAATAAATGTGTAAGAAATGTAATATTTTTTCTCAATATATTCTTATTCATGCATATTGTGGGTGGAACCGAGAAAACTGGTTGGCCCTATTCGATTGGCTTTTTTATGCCCGAAAAAACGGGTTGGACCCATTCATGAGTATCAAGTTTAAATATCGTCCTTCGAATTGAAAACATGCCTAATAGTGCTGGCCCTAATTGCCCGAGAGCATAATAGTGCTAGCCTGTTTAGGCCCTTTGATTTTTATTTTGTTAAATTTTTTATATAACACTTGAATTTTACATTATTATTGATGTTCCAAATAATATTAATCCTAAAGTAACAAACACTTCCTTAAGTACTCACTCCGGTCCTAAATATGTGACTTATTTGCGAAGTTAGTCTTAGTCCTAAATATATGACATAATTCTAATTTTTTATCAACTTCTTTATAAATTATCCTTATTGGTGCTTCTCCAACAATAATCAAATAAGATATGGAGGAGGGAGTTAGAGAAGATTGTTAGAATGTTAAGTTTTGATGAGGACTGGACCCGTAGATAACATAAGTAAAATGAACAGATAACATATATAACTTAGTCTGGAATGAATTGAGATAAGAATCATGGTATATGACTAAGGAAAAGAGTGTAGGTTATCTAAACATTGAACAAGTAAAATCCTATAGATAACAGATACACTATCACTAGGCCAATAACCTATCGCTAACAAATGAAAGATAAGGATAACATTAGCTAATGAGGACTTAGCAATAATCTGAAGAAAAACAATAGATCTCTATCGCTAAGACCCCATTGTTAACTTGGACAACAGAAAGCCAGTTCAGCTAGCAAAGATAACTAGCAATAACAGAAACAGCTATCGATAGTAGAACACTTAGATAACCTTCAGATAGCAAATACATTGAGCTAATGAATTGAGCTAGCGATAACATAGTCACTAGCGATAAGGAGATCAACTATCGATAGGAAATCACTTGTTAAAATAACTTAGACATTCTGATAGCTAATATATTGTCTGTATAAACTAAGCTAATGAATTTCACTAGCGATAACACCTATTGTGCTTCACATGAATACTTGTTTAGCTAATGGCTAAGTGCATGACTCACACTAGTAAGCTAGCGATAGCCAAAGGAGCTAGCGCTACTGATAAATCTGTTATGCAAGTACAATGTTGCAGGTTATCGTTACTCACAGACTCTGTTTCTCTTAGCTCACTCTCTGCAAGAATTAAATGAAGTAAGAGAAGAAAGTTGACGAAAATGAAGACCAGCATTAATTGCCAACGACTAAATGCTCCCAACGACATTATTCAAACGGATTGATGGAGCTGAAAGAAAAGGCAAGCTAAGAAGAGATATAAAAACCAAGTCTTGAGCATTTATGAAGTAGCGAACAAGTGAACAAAAATTACGAACATTCATTACCTCCACCTACTCTCTGCTCTCTAAAGTTTAAAGTTTTTATTACTCTTAGTGAGATCATTTGTACTTCAGTGTTTATCAAAATCTGTTCATTAAGTGAACTCATTTATTGAAATCCTCTACTGTTTGAGGTTGTTTTAAAGTCTGGGACTTTAGAACAGGGTTGTAATCTTACAATTTGTAAGGGGGAGCGTTTAGAGGAAGTCTAAAGCTCTGTTTTGTAAAGGTTGACAGGTGAACCCGTGTTGTAAAACCTGTGGTATAGTGGAACCCAACGAGGAGTTGGAGAACTGGACATATGCAGTGTTTAGCCGAACCAGTATAAAGGATTGTCTTTGTATTTTCACTTTAAATTTGAAAAGTACAATTCACCCCCCTTTTGTGCGTTTTTGCCATTCACAAAGATGATTGAGGTATTTTAGAAAAAAAAAAGCAATAAACTAAATAACATAATTAACATCCTTAGTTTAATCAAATTAATTAAATAGGTAATATATTTAGGACCAAATGGAGTAGCTTATATTATTTGATTATAAGATTTATTGCTTTATTATTTAAGAATTTTTTTGAGAATTAGTATCTTAAAATATATACCATACATTTTGGTTTTTCCCTTCAAAATACTCCCTCCGGTCCTAAATTCCTATGCGTAGATATCTATAGGGATTTTTTTTAATAATAATGAAAAAAGATAGTCTCATTGCATGGGCTAATAGAAATGATTTTCATGAGTGTAGAGTGCTGAAACTTTAATATTTTTAGGGTTAATGGTCATATTTGCCCCGGAAGTATGCATGGTGGATCACATCTGCCCTAGAAGTTTTTTTGGGTCCAATTTTGCCCCGGAAGTGTGCAAAGTGGATCATATTCGCCTTCTACCGTTTCTTTTTTGTCCAATTTTGCCCCAGAAGTATGCAAAGTAGATCATATTCGCCCTTTACCGGTAAAAAGTTTTTAACGGTAAAGGGCGAATATGATCCACTTAACACACTTCCGGGGCAAAGTTGGACAAAAAAAAACTTCCGGGGCAGATGTGATCCACCGTGCATACTTCCGGGGTAAATATGATCTTTAACCCATATTTTTATTTTGTTATTTTAATTTTATGCTTTCATAATTTAGTTTTGATAATATCTATGTACTAAATTAGGAATTTACTGGTTTAACTTCAAATATGTTTAAAAGATAGCGAAATAATGATTTTTTTTAATGTTTGTGAGTGAACGAATGGAGAAAAACAAGAGAAACAGACAAGTAATTTTAAGTAAAAATGGGGAAAATGTATTAACTTTTATATATAATCAAATTATTGTTCTTTTTTATACGAGACAAAATGATATTAAATAATAAGCTCCTTATATATTACATACATTAAAAATTCCTACCAAAGAAGTAAAATAAATTGGAAAACACTTATAAGTAATAGTTTTTACACCAAGAAAATTAAGGCCTCTTCTATATATTAGTCTACTGTGCTGGTAGATGTTTCTTTCATCTCCCAGCTAAGTCTTCTCATATCACCAAGATCACATTTTATATGAATATATAATCAACTCTATATAAGATAATACTCTCTCCGTCTTAATTATAAGATCATTTTGATTTTTTTGAAAAAAATTAAAGATACAAAATTAATCACTTTAAATTGTCTATAGTTATCTTTTTTCTTCAAAACTAATTTATTCTACTTATAAACTAACATATAATCTAGTTACATATGACATATGTTATAATTTAATTATCTAATTTGCTTCCTTAACTTTAACCAAAAAAAAGTTAAAATGATCTTATATTTAAGATCGGAGGAAGTATTACTTATAAATAGAATATAAAATTTCTTGACAAAAGTGGAAGAGCCACAGGTTTGGCATATGTTTTAATAGGGTTTGGCATGTGTGATGGAGATGGAGAATTGTCGAGACCACACACAGCTGCACATATTTTGATGGATGGAAATTTATAATTGTTTGTTTTCTTTCTGTTTTTGGCACATTCTAATTATTTGTTTTGTCCTATTGATTGATGAGACAAGCGAAGGTGGTGGCAATAAATCAAGGGAGAATGATAACTAAGTCCCATAAAAAAAAATCACGAAAAGATCCCTTAAAACTTGAATAATGTTAAATCAAATATATCGAATGTTGTCAATGCAATTCATTGAGTTTTGAATGATAACTAAGTTCTTAAAAAGTTATCATAACAACTAGGGGTGGAAATAGGCCAGGTCTAGCCTGGCCTGACCATAAATAGGCCTGGCCTGTTGTGTAGATGATTGGCCTGAGCTTGGCCTGTGGCCTGTAATAGGCCGTTTTTTCAGGCCTGAGCCTGGCCTGTTCAAAAACCAGGCCTGGCCTGAAGCCTGTTAAAAGGCATGTTATCAACAGGCCGCCTAACAAGCCTAAAACAAGCCTATGACTCAAAAAGTCTAAAAGTACATTTTTTTACTTAGCAATAGTATGATATATACTCAGCAACGTAAGAACACAAATCTGATACAAAACAACAAGAGTCTAAAAGACAAAGCAAGTAAACATCAACAAAACTAATAGTCTGATACAATCAACAAAAATAAAGTGAAAAGTGATGGTAGAGACGGAAAAGGAATAGGAGAAGATGGATGTATTGGGTTCCAATGTGATGAATTTGAGTCCTTAGTAGGAAGGAGAAAAGGGAAACGGTGAGATAGAGTGAAAAGTGAGGGTGGGTGAAAAAAAAAACCTTAGATACATATATGTGTAATTTTATTTCAAATTAAGGGTACAAATGTAATGTTACTAATTTTTTTTTAAAAAAAATAAATAACAGGCCTAGGCCAGCCTGTTAGTCCTAATAGGCTTTTGTAAGAGGCCTGGGCCTGATCTGTTTAAGAAAATAGGCTTTATAAAAAGCCTAAACCTGGGCCTGTGGCCTATTAGGCCTGGGCCTGGATAGGCCTGGAATAGGCCAAGCCTAAGGCCACTGTTAAGGGCCTGGCCTGTTTCCACCCCTAATAACAACTCGTTTTAAATTGACAACTCACATCCCATTCAATTTAATATCACTTAAGTCTCTAAGAATTTCAATGAAATTCAATAAATTTAAAGGACCTGGTTATAATTAATTCTCTTTTATGGGACTTAATTAGGTGTAATTTTTCTCCCATGAAGAAATGCATGACTTATGTTAATTTTAATATATTGATCGGAAGCGTTAATTAATATTGCCGATATGCTAATGATCGAACTGATATTAGTCTATTATCTTTATTTTTCTTTTTCAGTACATGTATATGTTAAAAAAAGGATAAAGATAAATCAATGCATGACACGTAAGGAAGCAACACTAAGAGTTGATTAACAATTAGTAACATCTTTGTAAGGACTGTTGTTGAGCTTTAATAAAACAATGATTGGATCAATCAAGCATAAATTCCATTTCTAACTAATTTAAAAAAGGTAATCCAAAACAATCTAAATTATTGATCCAACCAATTATTAAAAGCCTGACCGGACAATTGAGCCAATTGATCGGTGACTAGTATACACATCATCTTGGTTTATATGTTTATTGTTTAGGCTATTTGGATTGGATGGATGTGCATTGTTTAGCCATTGAAAGTCGGATTTTGAACCGGAAGCTGGGATTTGAGCCATGATCCGGAGTGGTTTAAAAGGAATCATACGGCTTGAAGGTAATCGAATTTCACAGTTGGCCGTAAAAACAAAAGGAATGAGAAGGAAAATAAGAGAGAACATAAAAAATTTTTAGAAAAAAACTCGATTTTTAAAACTACTTTTTTTTATTTGAAAAGAAAGAGAAGCTGTTTGAAATAATTAAAAAAAATGTTACTCTGCCTAATATACAAAAGTTACGTGTGAGAACTCTTCAAAAGAAAATGGCATTAGTTGGCATCACGTTAAGCGTACTTTTTTCAACTATAGCCATATTTGGTACGGAACAATGGATTTGAAGGAGTGGGAGTGGGAATGGGAATGGGAATGGGATTGGGGTTAGGAGTGGGATTGGGAAAGAGATTTTAAAATCATGTTTGGTACATGACAATATTGGGAGGAAATAGATGCATTAAATTTATTTTATAACCATATATAAATCATAAAAGTGCTATAATACCCCTCTTAAAAAAAAACCAATGGAATTAAAACTGTCACCTCATCCTAGTTGATGTAAACACAAAAAAACCCCTCTATGAAAAAAATGCATCCTATGCTTCAGTAGCTTAACCACGCTCTAGGAAATAAGGATAATAGAAAATGCTTGTGGTATAAATGAATCTGATTTTTTTTCTTTTAAATAAGACAGATAGACACAAGTAGGACAAAACACATAAAATAATGAGGCTAAAATTTGTCTTTTATGTAATAACACTGATTCCAGTGCAAAAACAAGAGACAAAGTCAATGTGTAAAACAAAGTTTTTCTGGACAAACTATAATAACAGTCCAATAACAAAGAAACCAAATATAGATGAATTAAAAGAATTAGATTTAGTTTCTCATTCAATCAATAATAGTCTCTCACTATTCTCAAGAAATATTCAGTGGAGAAAAACGACATATACCAATGGAGAAGAATGACAGATGAGGGAGGAATAGTTTACCAGTGAAGAAGAAACGTGCAACAGCTCCTGATGGGAAAGGTGAGCAAGAGTGATGAGAGACAATAAGAAGATTATCATAACCTAATTAGGTCAAAATAAGATGGGTAATATTGTTTGAAATTAGTATAACCAAGGATATTTTTGTCCTGAAAAATTTCAATCCCAGTATTGAAATTGCAATACAAGGGGGGAGGTGGGTTTGCCCATTTCCACATATGTGGGAATGTTCAATCCCAAGGTATTACCAATACCACCTACCAAACAATAAAAAATATCAATTCCCTAACCCATTCCCAATCTCTCACCCCATTCCTGCGTACCAAACATAGCCTATAAGTACATTAGGTTTTCATGTTTAACCATTGTTGTTTGATTTTCGTTTCTCAATGATTTATGATTTGTGAAATATATTATTATCATTAAAGTTTATTAAATCCCACCATTTAAGTTTCTTAAAATTATTTAATAATATGATATTTTATTATTGTCCATATATTTTTAAAGATGTATGTGAAGTTATTTTTCATTTAATTAATAAAACACTGGTTCGACTAAAAAAAAGGCCGGACAAATTTGATTATTTAAACCATAACATGTTCACATTTCCAAAAAAACGTCTAATATAATCGACTTTTTAGAGTAAAATACGATAGATCTCCCCTATATTTTTAAAAACATACATTTCAGTCCAATTTCTTAACACCGTTAAAAATATTCTAAAAATATGATTTTCAACTTTAATTAATATATTTAACCAAAAAAATTTAATTAATATTTAATTTACTGTTTTACCCTTCTTTTTAATAAATCCTAAATTATAGGAGTACTAAAGTTTCTTTGGTTTCAAAAATTTCATTCCATGTAGGTAATGTAAAATTAAGTAGTAAAACTTAATTAAAAATTCAATTTTTCTTTTAATAAATGTATCCTTGATTAAATGTGATTACAACGAAAAATTCTGTTTTATATTGGGAAAATATCTATTTAAGAATTTTAAATTACTTACCAAAAAATTTTTGAATTATAAATTTAAATGAATATACTTAGTTCATAATTAAAATAAAAATGAATAAATCTATTAGAAATTTTAAAAATATTTGTGTGTGCTGTTGTGCAAGAATTGTTTTTATTTTATAAAAAATATTTTTGAAATATATAAATTTTTAAATAATAATAATAATGTTAAAAGGGAATTTTGGTCCACACAAAGTCTAAAAGTCAAACTTAACGGTCAACTAACTGTTTGGGTGAATGGAAATAAAATCTCAAATATAGAAGAGCAGTTTGTATAATATATCTTAATATTGAGGGAGGTTTATATATGTTTTTAAAATAGATGAGGTTTTTGTAATTATGACAAAAAAGAAGAGAGGTGACTGTATTCTACCCGACTTTTTAAACATTGGTTCCTACGTGTGTGGCTTCTAAAAATTGGTAGTATCTAGTGTATACCACTCTTGTCATTAATATAAGTATACTTAATTTAACTCTCATATAACAAGAAATAATGGTTTAGTTATTAAATATGACTTAAATTAATAAAATTTTCAATTTTACCATTATTAAAATGGTTTTCATTATTCTTATTACATTTAAAAATTATTCTCACCTCTCTTCTCTTTCTTTATTTTCAATGAGAATCAAATTAAGAAAAAAAAATTAGAAGACAATCATCAAATATCCTTTAAGTAGACTTAAACTTCATATGAACAAACCAAATTAAAAAGGATGCACTTACCAGTTTGACCTTGAGATCCAATCTTCAAGTCTCTGTTTTGGTAATTTAGATCACATGCTCGGCTCTTCAAACAAGCCCCTCCATTGATTGGTCTACATACAAATGGGATCACAAACTCGAACTTTGTTCAAGCGCCTCTCTTGAACCACAACTAGTTCTTGTGTCCAAGAGAATGCCCACAACTTGTCAGAATGGTTGAACATTGTTTTAGGGGGTTGAATTTGGTGATGATAAAATATTTGCAAATTAAATAGAAGTGAGAAATTGAAAAACACAAGTTATTTATATAGTTTGTTTCTACCACATGCAATGTACATCTAGTTCCCAAGAACACTTGGAATTTTTTATCTATGATATGTTAGAAAAATTGAGTGGGCATGTTATAAAGAACGAGTCTTACAATAATTGAGATTATGAATGATAAGTTATAAGTGAACTTAAATTTTTAAATGAGCCTAAAGGAGAAGTAAAGTCACAAAATAATAGGTCATCATAGGTGAAATCCGACTATTTCTCCTTATCCCTTGTGCAATTAGGCCATCATAACCCATAGGTGAAATTCGGCTATTTCTCTCCATCCCTTGTGCAATTATGTGCAAGTTAAAAGTATATTGTACACCTCTATGAGAAGCTTTTGCGAAAATATAAATATAACCTTGCCAGATGTCTATATAAAGAGGAGGAAGGAGGCTTTTAGGTCAAGAAGAGGATTTGGGAAAAATAAGAATATTGGAAGAGAAAAAGAACGCAAGAATTTTTATGATAATTTGGAGAAGAAAGAGACTGGGTAAATATCTCTATTATTCCCTTGTGTGATAAGAACTCACGCTAGCCTCCTCCTCCTCCTCTTCTCTTTTCTTTTTTTGTTTCTTTCTTTTCCTGCATTTCTTTTTTTTTTTTTTTTCTTTTCTTGTTCTTCTCTCTTCCCCGTGTGATCATCAAATCGACGCCACATGTCACATTTTCCTATATTTTTGAAAGATTAATATTTTATGATTGTGTGGTCCATTGTGAAACCAAATTTCGCATGCTTTCATGGTTTGTATGGCTATGCGTTTTGCTTTCTAAAATCCAATTACTGTTATTATTTTCTTTGTTTGTTTATGGGTTAAAGGTCATATTTACCCTGGAAGTGTGCAAAGTATATCATATCTGTCCTAAAAGTATTTTTTGGTCCAATTTTGCCCTGAATGTGTGCAAGGTGTATCATATTCGCCCTTTACCGTTAAATTATTAATTATCAACGTTAACTATTTAACAGTCAATGTGAGTTTTTTAAAGATAAAGGGCGAATATGATACATCTTGCACACTTTAGGGGCAAAATTGGACCAAAAAATACTTCTGGGGCAGATATGATACACCTTACATGCTTTCAAGGAAAATATGACCTTTAACCCTTTGTTTATTTATTGCTTTGCTCCTTCACCTGCACAATTATGGGTTTAAAGATAAAAGGTATGTGCTTGCTTTTTATCTCATGATCAAAGCATGCAATCTAAAATTTTTCAAAATAAAGCCAGAAAATGAAACGTATATTTTTCTTGAATAAAAATTTAATTTCGCAGGATTTTGTTTTTATGCCGTTAAGGCTTTAAGAATCTCCTCCGACAAATTTGATTACTCTTTCATGTGAGATTATATGAATCTCTTGAGGAAGTCTAATGTAAAATTCTTTCAATTTTCTTAAATAAAAACAAAAATTTGTTTTCATAATAAAAAACACAAAGCAATTAAAATATCATTTTTCTTAAATAAATTAATTGAAGATTTTTCCTAAAAAATATCAAACCAAGTGACGCATTTCTACCCAAACTATGTGTGATTTGATTCTTCTAAAGGGTATGTAGGCTCTAGGATTTTATCCTAAATCAAGTCTGATTTTGTAAATAAAAAAAGTTTTGTCTTATCCAGCTTTGTAAATAATTTTTATTTTTATTTTTCGGTAATTAAGATATAATTCAAGGCCATATGATTTTTAGGTAATTAATTTATGGTAATCGTTCTAATGAATGGGTACTGTGGGGATCTTAACACTTTTTCACGCATAATTGACTCACAAACCCTATTTTGATTTTCAAAATTAATTGCTTTTTTTTTTTTTTTGATAAAAGGTTTCTAAAATTACACTTATTTTGAAAATTTTGGTAGAGACTACATTTTTTCCTCGCTATTCGGTAGACAGAATTTTCGGGTGCTAAAATAAGCATGAATTAAGCACTTATTAAGAAATGTTGAAAAGCTTTTGCCTTTTATGCCTCAAAAAGGGTTAGTATCAACTCCAGCGCCTAAATAGTTTGTTATTCCTCAAATCCTTGTTTTCTTCTGGCAAAAAAAAATAAATCCTTGTTTTCTTAAGGACCAACATCAGAGGTTTGTGGGCCTAAATAGGCGAGCATGTTGAATTGAACCCTAAATTATTAGGTCTAATACAGTAAATAAATTAATAAATGTTTTTGAAAGTTGTGAACTAATATTTTTAATTAAAATTGTAGCGTGTTTTATTAGTCAATAGTACCAGGATCGAATGGCAGAGTATAAACAGTGATTTTATATTGCTTATGACTAATGAAATTAGCTGTTGACATGGAAATCTGTGAAGATACCAAGATGTTTGGTGACCTAAGCCAACTAGTCCAAGATGCTGTTACCTCAATTAAAACTTTCACTTTTAAAGGGGAAAAAAACTAAAACCTTCACATCTATATCCCCAAACTTTTAATTCATTCATCTATATAATATATTTGCACAAAATTTTCTCTTAACCAGAATTATTATAAAATATAAAATTATAGTGGGCTAAAGTGGTTGCAAGCCATTTGCCATTCATTAAAATTCATATTCTAAATACAAATAATTCTTTTACATTATTCATAAATTACCTCATTTGGTTATAAATGTAGAAGCTTTTTATTTAATTTGATTAGACCAATGATGTTAGTTAAGTTGTTAATATGATATGTTTGATCTATAATACATATTCATCTTCTTTAATTCCCAATACTACAGAAATAGGCTATTGCAGCGCATCAATCCCGGCGCTTTTTTCAACACCTATCCCAGCGCTTAACTTTCTCAAGCGCTGGGTTATGGTTATTATTTTTTTAAAATATCTAGTTAACCTATCCTGACACTTTTCCTTTCTAAGCGCCGGGATAGATGTGTTGGATATGATTAGTTTTGATGATGTCAAATATAGATTTAAATATGATAAGCAAAAAGTTTATATGAAGTATGCATCTATGATATGATCAAGTGAGAATAGAGATTGAATGAGAAAATCATGAATCATGATATTACACTTGATATTAGAAGTTTCTATGCTCAATTGGACTGGACCCTTAGATAACATAAGCAAAATGAAAAATTAGCATGTAACTTAGTCTGGAATAAATTGAGAAAAGAATCATGTTTAATTGACTAAGTAAAATAGTGTAGGTTACCTTAACATTGAACAAATAAAATCTAATAGGTAACAGAAACTCTATCGCTAAAGCCCCATAGATAACATAGATAACACAGGGGAAAAATGTTAGAACAACTAGCAATAATGGACTAAGTTACTAGCGATAACATAACAGAACAGTTGTAGTAAAACATTCAGATAGCTAAGTGTCATTGAACAAATGAATCACTAGCGATAATGTGAATAGCTATCGATAATGGAATACTTGAAATAACAGACATTCAGATAGCTAATACAGATAACTAGCGATAATATAATTAGCTATCGATAGAAAGACACTGTTTGAAATGATTTAGACATTCTGATAGCATATGAGCTAATAAGTCACTAGCGATGACATGATTAGCTATCAATAATAGAACACTTCTTGAAATAACTTATCATCAGATAGCTAACACATTGTCTCTGAAAGTTGAGCTAATGAAGTAGACTAGCGATAACGTTACTAGCTATCGATAGCAAAACACTTGAAATAACATTCAGATAGCTAAGTGTCTTTGAGCAAATGAGTTACTAGCGATAACCTGGTTAGCTATCGATAGAGAAATACTTGATGATATAACTTAGATCATCAGATAGCTAATACATTATCTTTGAACATTCAGCTAATGTAATTCACTAGCGATAACACCTACTGTACTTCACATGAATACTTGCTTCTCTAACAGCTAAGTGCAGGACTCACACTATTAAGCTAGTGATAGCCAAGAGAGCTAGCGCAACTGATAAAGCTGCTATGCAAGTACAATTGCTGCAGGTGAACGTTACTCACAGTCACTATATCTCTTAGTTCATCCTCTGCACAGCATTAATTGCCAACGGTTAAGAGCTTCCAACGACTAATCTCAAACGGCCTCTTGAAGCTGAAATAAAAGGCAAGCTGTGAAGAATGAATAAAAAGAAGAAGACTGGAGCTCTGCGCAAAAAAAACGAGAGAGAGACAGAGAGAAAAACATGAGCCCAGAAATGGAAAGATCATGACTTGAGTAGAAGAGCTAGAATACACATTGTTCAAACTGTTAAGCTCTAGAATTGTTATTCATCATATATCTTCTGTACTTCAGTGATTATCAAAATTTGTTCATTGAGTGAACTTATTTATTGAAATCCTCTACTGTTTGAGGTTGTTCTAAAGCTTGTGCTTTAGGACAGGGTTGTTTCCTTACAAGTTGTAACGGGGAGCGTTTAGAAGGATTCTAAAGCTCTGTTATAAAGGTTGGCAGGTGAACCCGTTTTGTAAAACCTGTGGTTGTAAAGGTTGGCAGGTGAACCCGTGTTATAAAACTTGTGGTATAGTGGATTGAAAATCTCATGTGGAGCCTGAGGACTGGATGTAGGTCAAAGGAAGAGACCGAACCAGGATAAATCTCTGATTGCATCTCTTCTTCCCTTAACGCATATTCTTTCAGCATATCTAACTTGCATATATCTTAATGCATTCCATAGTTTGAAATACTGTCAGTCAACTCTCAGTTTTTAAACAGAAAAGGTTTATGAAAAAGTTTTATTCGGTCACCTAATTCACCCCCCTCTTGGGTGACAACCTACTTCATTAGAAAAATAAAATAATACCTATTCCGGCGCTTATTTATTTTAAGCGCCAGGATAGGCTCTCTGTTTTTTATTTATCTTTTTTATAATTCTTCCCTATCTCGGCGCTTATTTTTTGTAAGCCCCGGGATAGGTGAATTTTCCTTTTATTTTTTTTTAATTTTTCTTACCTATCCCTGTGCTTATGGTCCAGATAAGTGTCGGGATAGTGTGATTAATTTTTTGACAAAAAAAATTCTTTTAAAAAATAGGGTTAATATAACTTTTGGTCCCTGAACTTTCACTCAATTTTGGTTTTGGTCCCTGAACTTTGAAATTTTTGGTTTTTGTCTCTGAACTTTCGTCAATTTTGGTCTTGGTCCCTGAACTTTCAGTAATTTTGGTTTTGATCCCTCAACTTTAATTTTTTTTTTGAAGTTGTTTTTAAACTGAGGGATCAAAACCAAAATTACTGAAAGTTCAGGGACCAAGACCAAAATTGACCCAAAATTCAGGGACCAAAACGAAAAATGTCAAAGTTTAGGTACGAAGAGGGATCAACAAGAAATGAAGGATGTTTTCTTGGTAGGAGGGTTATTCCTTCAAGAAACGAAGCTTCTTCGATTTCATCTAACTTCATTGACCATTCCACGCACAGTTCAATAATGACTGGTAGGGTTTCGTCGCTGGAAGGTTCGGATATGACTCATCTGAGTAGCCAGCTGGTTAGCGCCTGAAGGTAGGATCTCTGACTCTGAGTTGCGATCCATGACTCAAATCATGAAGTAGGCCAGGCTTCAGCAGAAGGAGATTCATGCTGCTGAAGCTTCCCGGGCATCCCCTCTCTCGAATTCAGGAGCCCCCCAAGGCTGAGGATGATGATGGCGACGATGTCGATGAGTTTGCTGGGTTCTCTGAGACACTCAGCCTATTTGGTGGAGACGATGTGAGTAGATTTTGACGTAACGTTTTTTATTTTCTGTTTTCCTCATTTTTATAGATCATGGTAGTCAAATTTTTATTATTGGAGCTGGGATAATTTACGTCATTTGCCGTTTCCTTCTCCTTACATGTTATTGCTTTCATTTAGTGATAAAGATTACTTCTTTGTTTTATGTTTAGAATTCTGAGCATTTTCAGGATGTCTCTTCATCTATGCAATTTTTTACGCCTATAACGAAATGATGGTGGTACTCGAATTCCTTAGGAATTAAGTTGTGCTTCGGTTTGAAGAGTGACTTCAAAACTCTTCTCTGAAATCCTGTTTTTGAACTTTCTTTTAAGTTCTTTGTAATCCTTTAGTAGGTCCTTTTTTTAGCATTGTCAGATTTCACTCACTTTGTCCTGCATAATCAATTCAGGAAGAGATTGATGAGGAGGATGAGAGAATATCGAATGCATTATTATTGAAAGACCAGGGCAGGCAGCGAATACTTGCCGATCTCATCGTCGAAACAATTAAGGAAAAGGACGCAGCTGTTGCTTCTGGGAAATATCATTCTAGGTTATTGATCAATTTGTGTCAGAATAATTGAGCAATCTGTTCAAAGGACTCTGGAGTGTTAATTTATTACCTTGTTTTGTTTGCAGAAGTGCGACCAGTGCCAAAGTTGGATAAATCCATATTAGACATATACAAGGGGAAATTTCTAATGCTGTTGTGCTTGCTCTAACGGCTGCTCAGTTGAGGTTTGTCAAAGTCCTTGGCTCTGTGATTCTACCTTTCCACTTGTAATAAACAATTTCTATTAAGGGATCACTGAATTAGATTATCTATAATGCTTCGATTTTCTAGATAACTTAAGGTGCTTTGTGTTCTTTTCAATAAGCTTAGACAATCATACATGTGGTAACATCTTTAGTGACATGTCTAAGTATTCAGGTAAAGACAGTTGACACTTATCACATTGCAAATAGAATTTATGCAAAGTACAATTTACCACATCTTATTAGGCACGAGACATCTACCACATCTTATTAGGCATGAGACATGTATTTTGTAGTTATATTTTTTTCTGAGGCTTTAAAAGTACGCAAACTCTTCAAATTTTATGGTGCGGCTATGTGTGTGATTGTGAGTTTATCAAATCTTGATTCTTCCAAACTTCATGGTGTGAAGAACTATGGTATCATAATGTTTGATGATATGAATTTGATTTTTACCATTCCTATTCCCCAACTTTCGTTACATTCCTATGTTCGGAACTAGTTAAAAATTTATTGCTAAGCACCCACATGCTTTAATATGCCTTACAATGATTGTTCATGTATTTCATCATTCAGAGGGCTGTGAATGCTTTCTCTAGTTCTTGGTTTTGAAATTACTGATGCATCTGTTGCGGCAATTGCTACCAGCTATCCAAACCTAGAATTACTTGAACTCAGTGGGTATGTTTGTGTCTTTATTCTAATTGTCCCTTTTATTTGGATTTTAGAGGATGCTTTCAATTTGGAGACAACTAATATGCGTATCAACTCAGGATAGTACACATGAGCAAACATGTTTTGACTATGTATATTAATTTGCTTTTACTACAGATCTAGCATCAGTGACAGTGGAATTGGAATAATATGTAATGCATTCCCTGAAACATTGTCAAGACTTCTCCTTGCTCTTTGCCCCAATGTGACCTCAAGTAAATGTCCTTTTATTTTATATCCTATATTGCTTCACAAACTTCAATGCTTGCTAGAGTTTCCACCCGCTAATATGGTGTCCATATGTTTTAGGTGGCATTCAATTTGCTTCAGCTCAATTGCCGTTTCTTGAAATCATGGACTGTGGCATGACCATATGTGATCCTAATTCCGAAAATCAAATTGCTGATGAAAGCAACCGCAAATCATTGGAGACATCCAATTTTAATTTTCACCTTGTGAATCAAAAGTTAATTATCAAACATAACCGATTGAAGAAACTAAGTTTATGGGGCTGTTCTGGATTAGATGTGAGTTTTACTACTCTGAAGAAGCCGCATTTTCTTTCTCAAGCTTCTTAATGTTAAACTTCATCCTTGATTAATGTGCAGGCTCTATATTTAAACTGCCCACATCTCGATGATCTGACTCTAAATTCTTGTAAAAATTTGCATCCAGGTAGTGATTTCATGTCCCTGTTCTAGGATAAATCTTGGTTGCATATTAAATTCATCCTTTCTTGGCTATTCAAAGTCAGGTAAGAAAGATGATCTGATGTTTTTTTTGTTTTGTTTTGTATTATTCTCCTCGAATGTTTATAAGGTGTTTATAAGGTGGAGCTTCATGGGGCAATATGAATCTTATGAACTACTTTATATGAAGTCTTCAAAACCTCAGTATATGCTTAGGCACATAGTTTGAAATTCTGCGGGGCTTTAAACCCAAATTTATTTAACCAAACATTGGTATTCATTTTGTTAGCAGGTCTGCAATTCTTTTACTGCTATGGAAAACATATCACCTTGTAAACATCTACCTGATGGCTCCAAAAGGGTCAGGGGTTCCACATTTTCTCAGCAGTGAGGTAAAGCTAAAAGAAAGATCATAGAGCATGATAATAGTGTATTTTGTTCATATGCCATCGTAGGCTTAATAATATCATTGTCTATTGTACAATGAGGTATCTTGTGTATCTTGTTCATTTGTACTCATTAATGGATTTCAAAATGCCTGTTTCATTGTTTTGCCTGTAGCCCATTCTGTGCCTTACACTTTTGCAGATGTAGATGTTCTGTTGAATTTTGAAACTCACCTTATATAACTTCATTTCATTTTACAGCTGCCGCATGATGGGAAGAAGCGGAGGAGGGCTGAGAAAAGACTCTGCAATGTCCGTGTCTACTGATTTTGCAGATACATGTTCAATATTTTGTTTGTTGTAGTTTAAAACCCAAAGATTGTATCCTAGGCGCAGAACAGGTCATATCATACTCTATCTTTTATATGTTAGGGTATGAAATAGCATTGCCCATTTTATGGTAAACATTTTGAGCATCATAATTAGCCTAGTCATGTGGACATTGGATGATTGTCTTATTTTTTCTAATAAATTCCCATCATTTTTATTTAGTAAAATCCCATCATTTTTATGGTAAACATGTTGAGCATCATACTTAGCCTAGTCATGGTAACATGTTGAGCATCATAATTTGCACTGTTGTTGGTGTGAATAAAAAAAATAAATGATTTTTTTAAAAGAAAAGCCTATAGCGGCGCTTTTTTTACTTATTAAGAGCTGCTATAGGCTTAGATTTAATTTTTTTTATTATACTTGAATGAACCTTTCAACGAGATCTTCGGATCAATAATTTATTACGAAATATGGCTATTGATAGAGCACATTGGTGTCGTGTGATCTATGTAGCCGACCCCACCTAGTGGGATAAAGGCTTTGTTGTTGTTGTATACTTGAATGAACCTATAGCTTTGCCTATACGTCATAAGCGCCGCTTTAGGCCTTTGCTTTTTTTATTTTTTTAAATTAAATGGCCTATAACGGCGCTTTGTATTTATAAGTGCCGCTTTAGGTTATCCTATAACCTATTGCGGCACTGGCTATAGCGGCGCTTATGCTATAGGGTCAAAAAAAGCGTTGTTATAGGCATTTTCTGTGGTAGTGTTCCTCATTCAATCTTTCAATAATTGTTGAGGGAACAACAATAGGAGTAATTTGCAAAAACTTGACAAAAATTATAATGTGTCATATAGTTTAAGTGGATACCAATTCTCCAAAGCAGTCATATGTTAAAGACACGAGGAAATATATGCATCATCTAGATTTATTATTCTTGAATTTTTGTAATAGTTATGTTTTACAATGTGATGAATATAAAATATTATCAACCGTATAATTGTCAACCTAAACCTAAAGAGTATATACTTTTTTAGACAAAAAATTTAAGTTAGTTGCATTATTTGTTAATTAAATTAAAGTCCAGCAGGTTTAAATTCGTAGATTTATATATGAATTCAAAAATTATCTGTTATAAAAGTTTTCGTTTCTGTAAAGCATTATGAATGTCGTTTTTACCCAAATGTATCGATATTCTTTGACTAAAAGATAAAGTGAACTTATGCAAAACAAAAATGCTGAGATTTGAACCATCCAAATCTTATCTAAATAGCTTAGGAGAGAGGCGTACAGTACACGGCATCAAATTAATACATGGATTTAGTTTCATTAAGCAGGTTAGATTTTCATATTCGTCACATGATTTATTTAGGTTTTATGGATATGTAGTATAAATACATATAGATTATTTCTCATGAATTTGTTTTATGTATTGATATAGTTTAAAATAACATAAAAGTAAACGAATCTTGTATACAACCCATTTTATTGTTGTAGCCATCAAATTTAAACATTAAATCCATGTAGTGTATAAACTCATATAATACACACACACACACACATGTCAATTAAAGAATTCAATTGCAAGGCAAAGCAGGTCATCATTTTCAAGTTTCAACAAACATTCAGCATATCTCAACTAAAGTTCCTACCCGCAAGTCCTACAAATACAAACAAAAGGCTCATTATAAATACCAATGGGAATACCACTTTATTCCTTATTATAAATACACTTTACTTAATTGTTACATACGAAGGAATGTTAGTTAGAAAATTAAATATATCTTAAATTGATGAAAATTTTCAAAATTATCATTATTCAAAATCTTCCTCCTTTTACATTTATAAATTATTCTCACATATTTCTTCTCAATCTCTCTTCCCAACAAGAATTAAATAAAGCTAAATGTGGAAAACATCATTAATGACTTGATGACTCCCTAATTTTAATTAGATTTGATATATACTTTGATATATTTGGGAGTCATTGTTACAAAATTAAAAGAATTTGTTTGAGATTTTAACAAGATATCAACCTAGGAGATTTCATTGGAAATATAATAATTTTAATTAAAATAGAAATATTAGATATTTGGTAAAATAATAATAGAAAAAAAAAAAGAATGAAACAAAAAAAAAATGTTTGAAAGTTCGCTGTCCAGTACCACACTTTATGTTCTTATTATTGATGATTGATATTAATATTAATATATTATTAATGTTTTTCTTTTCTTTGTCCAGTAGCTACTAGCAACACGCTGCGTTTTGGGCTAATGAATTTCAACTTGAGTACCTTAAAAGAAAGGGCAGAAACGCGTGTGAAGGGGAAGAAGCGGCACTGTGCAAAAATCCATTCATCATCTTCATCATCTCGGCGGCTGGGCAAGCGAGAACCAAAGGGGCTGAGAGGGAAAATCAGCTAGAGCAAGAGAGGACCTCTGGGTTCGGTTCATCACCTTCACAGGAGGACGAGAGGACTGTGAAGGAGTTGGATTGAGGACTCTAGGGTGCTTCTTCTTCCTCCTTTGTTCTTCGGCAGTTTCAACTTTTAAAGGAGAAATTGGAGCTTGAAGATGATTCGTATCATTGCTTTTACTACTTGCTTATTCTTCTTTTCCATTATGATATAAGCTATGAATTTACTGCTATTGCTGAGATGATTTTTGTTATTTTAGTTTTAACATGACTAGCTAGTTAATTTGTTTTAGGATTATTTTGAAGCTTTGTATGGATTGATGCTTGAACTCTCTCTCTCTCTCTTGATGATTGATGATTATTAGGTTGTGAATTTAATTTGTGCTTTATTTATCCTAAGTGGTGGCCAACATTTAGCTTGTTAGCCTAATTAGTGGCTTGAGAGAGCATTAATTAAGCATAGAACTAGGTTAAATTCAAACTTGTCTTGAAATTCCAAATTGGGATTGGGAGTTTGTTAATGAGATAGAGATATTCATTAACCAAGTTTTGTAAAATTGAAGTGGGATGTTTATAGAGACTAATTAACATAATATGTAGTAAGAGATTATGCATATTAGAGTTAATTAAGGTTTGGGTAAGCTTGAGAGAGTTATTCAAATGGATATGACTTCAAACATCAACTTAGTATTTATTAATTGTCATTAGAGGAGGGTTAATCAAGTATCATGAAATACAAAGTGGATAAATAATCCTAGATTTTCCTTTGTCTTAAATTCAAGTTTCAATTTAGTTTTTGTCAAGTTATTTTCAGTTTAGGTATTTTTAAAATCCAAAATACAAAAATTCTCACTCAACCTAATTGATAATATAATTGCAATAATTAATCCACTTTTGCCTTAGTCCCTGTTGGAACGACAACCTTTTCTATACTATTTTTGACGACCCGTGCGCTTGCGGATATGCCAAACCATGGACAAGTCATGACTTCTAAGTAGACTTAAAGTACAAATTTTTTTAATAGTTGGATTTATAATAAAGAATAGAGTGGTATATACTGATTGAGACCTACTACTAATTTTTTGTGCAATTTCGTATTTAAAAATTTTGCTCATTTAGAGTGTTAAATGCAATGAAAAATAATTTCGACAAGTGAACGGACCTAAAAAATACTTAGTGTGTTGTGCGCACCTAGAAATTTACTATAGAGTGATGAGTGTACTCAACCTCAATTGAAATATAATAAAGGGTGAAGGGGAAAATAGTTACGTTAATTTGTTAAAAGTGTGTTTGACATCATATTAAAATTTTGGTGTGAAATGCCTATGAAATTTGAAAATGAGACAAAAGTAGTGTGAAAGTTAATCTCACCAAACGGCTATTAATTTTTAAGTGGGACTTACACCCATATTCATATGTCCATGAATTTGTCACATCCTCAAGACACTGTCCAATGAAAACATAACGCATGATACCAAAAAATCTTGTGTGTTACTCCATTAAAATGCCACTTTCAATCAACAAAAAATGTCTCTCAATTTCTCTCTCCCTCACCATTGGCACTCTCATAGCCTCACTCCCCATAATTCTTCTATCTCTTCTTCAACGGCAAACTTTTCTTGGGATTTGATCTAAAATAAAAATCTAACTAATCCCTCCAAAACCTCTTTTTGCACTTGATCGCTATGAGCCTATGACATGTCTCCACCGCCGCCGTCAAGTCTTGACTATCGCGAACATCGACGCGCCTAACACCCACCACCCATTGTTGACAACGACATGAATATAATGAACACATCCACACCAAGCACCCACCACCACCACCACCACAAACCATAAAAGAACTTGCGCCAGGGAACACAAAGGCATGCCTATTATGGTCAACTAATGGTTTTGGAACTTTTGCACTATTTTATAACGTTTATCGGTATTTTTACATCAAAGTTTTACTATGTTGTCGGATGCACTTTTGACAAATTAACGTGGGTATTTTGCCCCTTCACCCTATAATAAATAATTATGTAATAATAGGGAAAGTCCCACTAAAATCCCTTGAAAATGAAAAAGGACCAATTAGTCCTTAAATTTGGGACCATATCAGACACTAGGGAGGAATATGAGAGTTTTGTATATCACCAAAGGCACAAATTTCCTCAACAATTGGACTTTTGAATTGTTCAAAGAATTTGCCATGGGCTTGTGCTTCTTCTTGTTTCTACTTCATTCTTGAACCATTTTAAACTATTCTAATGGTCTACTTTGTTGAAATCCATCTTAGAATGCATTTTTGAGTCTTTAAAGTTTGGATTTCTAGGAGTTTTGAGGAAAATCCGAAATGTCAAGTTGGTTTTGGATTCCATTGAACTTAACTATACTAGTAAATTATTATGAATGTGTTTGGTTGTTGGATTTTGGTTTAGATCAAATTTTTGCAATTCATAGTTTTGAAAACCTAGCGTTTTGGTGGAGATTTTCGAAATTCAAGTTACTGTTGTGGGTTTGAATTTTCAGTAAGCTCAATGGAGTTAGTAAATGATTCTAAATGCTTTGCTTCCTTGGGTATTAGCTTAAATTAATTTTTGACTTTGCAAAGTTTTTAAAAGTTAGGGTTTGAAATGGATTTTGAACTCTAAACTGTTTTTGGTGCAATCTAATTATTCTAGTGAGCTTAATGATGTTGATAGGTGGTGCTGGAAAGAATGGATTGAGGATAGTTGGGTTAATTAGGATTTTGACACTTTTGGCATATAGGTGAAATTAGACTAAGTTATGTGAATTGAAGTTTGGGTGATGGCCTTGGTGATTAAAATGAGTTATTATGGTATTAAATTGGTGGTGAGTTGGTTAGAATGATAATTAGGCTTGAATATGGAACCTTGATCAATTTGGGGAAGTTTGAATAGTTGAATGAAATTAAGGAATTTGATTAGTGTATTGATGGATGGAGGTTTGTAGAGGATTTGAGAACTTGGGGATGTTTTAAAATTTACTTGTTTAATGCCAAGTGAGGCTTTTAAAGGGGATTATTTCCCTAATTTTATTCTTCTACTCAATCAAGTGATTGATTATGTGTTGTTAATTGAGATGTGATAATTCTAGAGGTTTTGATTGGTTTTTTTTAGCAGGGGGCAAATATCACTAGTGGTAATTTCTACTTGGCTTCAAGAGGTAACCACTTTTGCTTGTCTTATGTGTTTGTGTCGTGTTGGTAAGCGATTTCTAAACTATTGTACTCTTGAAACTGATGAATATGTCCTCTTGTATTGAAAGGTTAAGAAATGCCTATTTATATCAATTATCTGACGGGATTCATATCAGTGAAATGTAATTGATGTGGTTGAGCATATTTGAAAGGCATATTAATTTGAAATTAAGAATACTATGGGATTTTGGAACTAATGAGGCTAAATGCGAAATTTGAAAATTGAGATATTGGTTGCATATTGATGGTTGTGGCATGTTGTGGTGCAACGGTGATTTGGTTATGCTTCATCACATTATGAGGCCTTGATGGCCCTCGGCGTGGCTCTTTGGTTAGTTGAGTCCCTAGGGCACATGTCGGTAGTTAACTTGGTTTCATTGTAGTTGTAGTTTCATGGATTGGTTGTGGTACTATAGATTGTGTGATTTGCCCTCTTCAGAGGTGATAGTGTGGAAACTTATTTATATGATTGATAAGCCTTATTGAACATGCCTAAAAAATTTCTAGAATCACTACTATAATTAGTAGGAGCAATCCTAGGTAGATTCTCTTGGTTTCTAGCCATTTAGGGACTCAATTCGGTAGAATTTCACACAAATTAAGAATGAGACATATTTGATTCACTAAAGATTTGCCCTAACTCTGAATGCACCTGATTATTACATGTTTTTAGCTACCAATTTTGTGGAATTGAAGCTTGTAAGTAGAGCCCAAGAGCATTGATCAGGAATATCAGAGAAGGAGAGTGGGATATTGGTAATCACAAATGCTACACCCGGAGGGTACAGAGATTGTAGCAAAAGATGATTCCATTGTATAGGATTCCATCCAAAAGAATTATGCAGTAAGAGATCAGCCACTACTTGAAGATGCTCAGAAGAGGCTGATCCTAATTGCATCTGCCACTATAAAGGGTGGTTGAGAGGAATGGAAGAACCAGATCCCACTTTCCATTGAAGCTTATTAACAATAATATCAGCATGATTTGCTATTCCCATCCAAATCCATGATGCATTATAGGGCTGTTTAATAATTGACAGTTGATTAGTATCAATGTATTTCACCTTTAAAGTGGAAGGAGAGATGGATAAGAGGATGTAAGAATTCTCCATACTTGTTTTGCTACTAGAGCTTTGTTTACCACATGAGCAGGACCAACTCCCAAACCCCTTTCATTTACTGCTAGAAAAAGTTTGTCCTTACTAAGTAGATGGATCTTCTTTTTGTCTCCAGTGCCTCCCCAAAAGAAATCCACACAACGAGAATCAATACGATGACAAATATGTAAATGGCAAAATGCACAAGAGGGGGAGGGTGAATTGTGCTTTTCAAAATAAAACTTGGACTACAAAGACAAGCCTTTATACTGGTTCGGCCAAACACTGCCTACGTCCAGTTCTCCAACTCCTCGTTGGGTTCCACTAATCACAGGTTTTACAAACCAGGTTCACCTGCCAACCTTTACAAGACAGAGTTTTAGAAACCTCTAAACACTCCCCCTTACAAGTTGTAATACTACAACCCTGTTCTAAAATCCCAGATTTTAGAACAACCTCAAAACAGTAGAGGATTTCAATAAATGAGTTCACTAAATGAACAGATTTTGATAATCACTGAAGTACAATTAAACTCCTTAAGAGTAATAAAAGCTTTAAGCTGAGAGTAGGTAAAGATAATGAATGTATGTTCAACAGATTTGTTCACCACTTCATTAATGCTCAAGCTTTGGCTTTTATATGTCGTCTTTGTCTTCCTTGAAACTTTAAGCTTTGAGTCCGTTTGAATATAGTCGTTGGAAGCTCCTAGCCGTTGGTATTTAATGCAGCTCTTCATCTCTTAGTCATCTATCTTCTCTTACTTCATTTAATTCTTGCAGAAGATGAGCTATGAGAGATAGACTGTGTTTACCAACTACCTGCAACATTGTACTTGTATAGAAGCTTTTTCAGTATCGCTAATATCTCATGTTATCGCTAGCTTCATAGAGTGAGTCCTGCACTTTGCTTGTTAGCTAAACAAGTATTCATGTGAAGCACAGTAGGTGTTATCGCTAGTAGGATTCATTAGCTCAATGTACACAGATAATATATCATAATGACTAAGTTATCTCAGCAAGTGATTTCATTATCGATAGCTAAACTCATTATCGCTAGCAGCTATGTTATGGATAGGTTGTTATAGCAACTTATCTGAATGTCTGAGTGTTTTACTTTCGCTAGCTATTTGTGATATCGCTAGAATCTATATTAGCGCTAGTGTATTTCACTTGCTCAAACTTGCTTCTTATTAGGGGTGGGCAAAAAACCCGCGACCCGCGGGGCCCGCCCGTGGCCCGTATAATTTGCCCGCCAAAACCCGCCCATTTTTTGCCCATAAAGTAAACGGGCGGGGCCCGCCCATTTAAGTATATACGGGTACGGGTACGGACACGGGTACCCCGTTACCCGCCCGTTTATATATTTTTATATTGAAATATGTTAAGTTTATTATAATATTTATAATTTTCCCAAACATGTAATAAAAGCCCTTGTTGATCAAGTGGCAAAAGGTATCATTTTCATCTTACATCAACGTCCCTGGTTCGATTCCTCAGACCTCAGCTACTCTGCTTTAATTTTTTTTTAATCCACACATGACAACTCAAATAAAAACCTACCTCCATTCGTTCACCCTCTCTTCTCCCATTCCCATTGCCGCCAACCACCCCTTCCTTTTTTCTCTCCCCTTTCACATTCTTCACATATTCCCCTGTAATAAACACACACACACACACACACACATGCACGCACACACATACATCGATGAACAATCAACAAGACCCTCCTGATTCCTTCATCTGCCCCAACTTCATCAGCTATTCCACCGATAATCTCGCCCTCATAGCCGATCAAGTCGCCGCCGCAGCCAACTCCAATGATTTCAAGTTCGTCACATTCCGGAAGGTGGCCGATGAGGTTTTCCCTATCTTCGATCACAACCTTTTGACAGATCACAATGCTCAGACTTAACCTCAGCGATCCAAAGCTGGCGAGGAAGATGCGACGGCTCTTCAATTTTCGATGAGGGAGCTTTTGATTCGAGACGGCTGCGACGATCATGATCCACCGTCATCGTCTTCGTCGTCGGAGGTGGAAGATTTGGAGTCGATGGAGGCAGCGAGAGGGATGACGCACTTGCTGGCTTCCACTTTGGTACGAGGATCTGTGTTCGCCATTTCAGATATGTGTTTTTGTGTCTATAAGCTAGAACATACATAACTGGACATACTGTTTTTGGACTCTGAAATCGGCTCAAGCTTCTTCATCCAGGAGAAAGCACGCTATTTTTTTTTAAAAAAAATATATGGCTAAACGGGCAAATGGGCTACCCGCCCGTTTAGCCCGTATATTTCTGACCCGTTTGATAACGGGCAAAACGGGCATGAACACGGGTACGGGCATACCCATACCTGTGTATTATAAACGGGCGGGTAACGGGTACACCCACGGGCCACCCGTACCCGCCTGTTACTCCCCCTACTTCTTATTAATCATCTGCTATCGATAACACTCCATGTTATCGCTAGTGATTGTGTTGTAATTTCTTCTAGCTGTTCCTTATGAGGTCTTAGCGATAGAGTCATTTTTCTTTCAGTTTATTTGCCAAGACTTCATTAGCTAGTTTTCTCCTTGTTTCTTCATTTACTAGCGATAGGCTTTTAGTATAGCGATAGATTATCTGTTATCTATAGGACTTGTTCAGATACCTTGTACTTTTCTTTAGTCATATACATTGATTCTTATATCAATTCTTTTCAGACTAAGTTATATGCTATCTGTTCATTTTTACTTATGTTATCTATAGTTTCCAGTCCTCATCAAAACTTAAGATTTCTAACATTCTCCCCCTTTTTTATGATGACAAAACATAAGTAATAAACAAACAAGTCAGATAAACTATGTTCAAAATATGTAAACAATTTGGCATTAATCAGAATCTAACAATGTAACTCCACACAAAGGAAATACATCAGTTTTGGCCATATAAGATGCATATGCAGCATGATTTTCAAAAACTAATGCATCCTCATTGTTAAAATTATCTCCAGAGGGATTGGACATGAATTCTTCATCTGGGTAGTCAGAAATGGAGGAATCTGAGTAGAAGAATCTGTCTTGAGGAAGTTTCTCCAGCTTGACTCGCTTAGCCTTTTCCTTCTTAATTCTTGCTATCTCAGCCTTGGTTAGCTTAGGATTTTTAGCCTTGGCTTGCTCAGGATTTTCAGCCTTGGCTTGCTCAGGATTTTCAGAAGGCTCATTGATTGACAGAGTTGAAGGTTCTGTAGCCTCGGGTACTTTAGCCTTGTGAATATGAAATCTTCTTTTGTATTTCCATACCCTTTTTCCTCGAGCAATTTCCTTTCTCCTCCTCTCTGCTTCCCTTTCTGCAGCTATCTGAGCATCCCTCTCTATTCTTTCTCTCCTCCTTGCCTCAAAGGCAGCTTTCTTCTCAAGGGTCTCCTTATGCCTTCTCATAGCCTCTTCAAGGGCTTTCTTGTTGGCAGCCTCTCTTTCAGCCCTTTCCTTTTCTTCTTTCGACATTCTGCGAGGGCGAGGATGGGCTACTTTCTTTTCTTTTAGGACAGGCTTTTTGGGAGTCACCTTTTTAGCTCGCTCCTTCTTTTCCTTAGCAGCTCCTTTGGCTCTGGTCTCAGCCCTCCCTGCTTCCTTTATCGCCTTAGCAAACTCTTCTAGAATCTCAGCACGAGCTTGCTCGATTTCTTGAGTCATCTTATGAGGAGCTGGCTTCTTAGGAGCTACCATCTTGATTCTCACAGCCTTTTCTTTGGGAGCCTCATAAGTTTGTTTTGGAAATACTTTAAATGATACTTCTTCCTTGGCTTTCCTCTTGCTCCTTTCCCTTTTCTTAGCCTCAAACACCAGCAGATTCTGAATAGAGTCTTGAAGCTCATTTCCAGTGTTAGGCTTGGATGCTGCAATTATCTCCATATTGGCTTCAGGAGGGATGACTGTGACCGGAATAGGCTCAGCATGCAGGACACTAGGAGGAATCCCATGCTTTTGAGCAATTTGCACTACCTTTGCAAAGACATCCTCTTCTGAGTTCTGTGGAGGAGGGGTCTTATGAGCCTCAGACTCCATATAGCTTCTGGCTATGCCCCTGACCATGTCCTCAAGTTCTTCAGTATCCTTTATGATTGGACTGGTCTTTTTCTCCCCCTTTTTGTCATCATTATGGCGAGGGATAAGAGGTGGATCAAGGGTGGGAGAGGTGAGAGGGTTTGTAGTAGTGGTAGGGGTGGGAATGCTATCGCTAAGAGGATCTGGGTTGGAAAGAGTTGGTGGAGAGGTATGAGGTAAGGGAGAGGTAGGAATTGTTGTGTGGGTGCTAGCGCTAGGAGATGGGTGAGCGATAGGAGATGATTGAGGTTCTGGAGGTGTGGGAACTTGGGTGGATTTTGGAGATGGCCTGTGAGAGTGAGGGCTATCGATAGGAGAGTGGCTAGCGATAGGTGTGACTGGAGGGGTTGGGACTTTGTGTTGGGAGTTTGGAGAGAGGGTAGTGTGGAGAGGGGAATTTGGTGGACTGGGAGAAGAAGAAGGAGTAGAATTTGGGAAATGAAGAGGTGAGTGAGAATGATGAAGTGGGGAGTGAGGAGGGGATGAGGTACCTCGAGAAGTTGTTGGCCTGGAGAGACTCAAGTATTCTTCCAAATTCTGCACTTGAGCCTGAAGCTCCTGAATAGGCTTCAATAACTCTGCTTTCTGTGCCTCCAGAGCAAAACTGAACTCGGCAGAGAGCCTGAAGACTATTTCCTCAACGGCTTCCTTGGAGAAATTTGAACCTTTTGTTGCAGCAAGAGGAGGAGGAGCTCTTCTGGATTGAGCTTCTTCTTCTGTGGATTCAGGCTGAGCAGACGAGGCAGAGGCATGAGAAGCTTGAGACTGTGAGCCAGAAGTCCCTCTGACTGAGCCAACTGGGATCCCCATATTCTTCAAGGTGGAGGAGGTGACTTGCTTGCATTTCTTATTCTCTCCCTCCCCTAAAGACTTGATTTTGGTATACTCCAGTATGAAGGATACCAACTGAGGATATGGAAGGGGAGCCTTGGCAGATTTGTCAGACATAAACCTCAGCATTTCCATACTCACTATCTGTCCTGGATTTAAGGGAATCTTCTGAATGAGGTTTGCCAACCAAGGGTTGTCAATCTTGGCAAAACTGCTGAAGTTTCCAGACTTGTGAGTCATGATCCTGGTATACACGTAGTAGAGGATCCGATTGATCACAGGCATATCTGCAGGCTTGTGGGAGCGAGTTTCATAGATTTCAGCTAGCTCTTCCTCAGGGTACTTCTCAGCCATGTACCATTTATTGTACTCTGCCCCTGAGATCCCTAGCATTCTGTTGATTGCTTTCCAACCAAAGATGATTCCCTTTCCTCTCACTACAGCTTCAAAAGAAACATTTACCAGCTTCCCTTTCTTATACTCTGGAATAGCTTTTAGGCTCGAGTAGAAGGACCTTAGAACTTCTTCGCTGTAGTCATTCTTTATACTGATCCAGTTCTGGTAAGGGAGCAACCAGGCATCCAAGTCAAAACCTTGTTGCTTGAGATACTTCAAATCTACCCACACAGCAGCCCTATCTAGGGTTCCTTTCTTTGCGAAGAATGGACTCGGAGCTGATAGAGAACTTGTCAGATATAGAAGATCAGTGTTGGAAACCTTTTGTCGCTTGGGGAGATTCTCAGTAACTTCTTTTGAAAAAGAGACACTCTTCTGGGTAAGAGACCTCTTGCTAGCTGATTGGGAAGAAGGATTAGTGCTAGAATCTGCTCCAACATTGGGTACTTTGGTTCTTGCCATTTTAGGGTTTTGAGAATAGAGGGTTTTGAAAACAAATGCTTGAATGCTCAGAGAGTTTTTAGAGTAGAAGAGAAATAGATGTTTCGTGAATGAATGCAAATGCAAGTGATCCAGCTTTATAAGTTTTAGGGTTTAGGGTTTTACCATTAATGAAGTACATCAGCTAATGTTTCGCATTCTGACCTGTTAAGTGACTTGCTATCGATAATATGATCTGCTATCGCTAGTAGGCATGATCCCACGTTGAGTAAGTGACTTAGGCTTATCACTTATCACTTACTTCTTCCTGCTATCGATAGCTGACTTTGCTATCGATAATGCTAGTGACTAGTGATGGCAATCTTTGCTCTATCCTTAGCTTTGCCCTGCATATGATAGTGATAGTAAACTTTACTATCAATAGGTTAGTCCTGTAAAACTTAAGATTTGTCACTCCGATGCCTAAGTTAGTGATTAATTTGAATGAATAAGATGAAATTGAATTGAGAATATCTTAGATGAATTTATAACTCGTTTGGATTTACCATTCCTAATTCTCTTCTGATAAAGATAAATTGAGCTGTCTCAAGAGGTTTGGTAAAGATATCAGCAAGTTGTAAGTTTGTTGAGATGAACTCCACCTTGACATCTTTCTTTTGAACATGATCTCTCAGAAAATGATGTCTCACATCAATATGCTTGGTTCTAGAATGATGGACTGGATTTTTGGCCAAGCTTATTGTGCTGGTGTTATCACAGAGAATAGGCACCTCTGGGAATTCCAATCCCAGATCTCTAAGTTGATGCTTAAGCCATAAGACTTAAGCACAACAACTTGCTGCTGCAATATATTCAGCCTCTGTGAACGAAAGGGAAACACAGTTTTGCTTCTTGCTGGCCCATGAGACTAAGCATCCACCAATGAACTGACATTGTCCACTTGTGCTTTTTCTATCTGTCTTATAACCTGCATGGTCAGAGTCAGAATAAGCAAGAAGGTACTCTTGAGTTCCCTTGGGATACCACAGCCCAAGCTCTTGAGTCCCTTGCAAATAACGCAAAATTCTTTTTACATTAGTTAAGTGGGATTCTTTAGGATTAGCTTGATATCTAGCACACATTCCCACACTAAATTGAATATCAGGTCTACTAGCTGTTAAATACAATAAAGATCCAATGATTCCTCTATAATGAGATTGATTAACTTCTTTTCCTTTGACATCTGCATCTAGACTGGCAGAGGTACTCATGGGAGTATCCTCATCCTTAGATTGCTCAATCCCAAACTTATTGAGAATTTCCTTACAATACTTGGTTTGGGAGACAAAGATGCCATCTTTCCTTTGCTTTATTTGCAGGCCTAGAAAGAATGTTAATTCTCCCATCATTGACATTTCAAATTCTCCCTGCATCATCTTAGCAAACTCTTCACAAAGCTTTTCATTAGTAGCACCAAAAATGATATCATCAACATAAATTTGAACAATAAGCATGTGTTTATCTTTATGCATGATGAATAAGGTAGTGTCTAATTTTCCTCTAGAAAAGCCTTTTTCAATGAGAAATGTGCTAAGCCTCTCATACCAAGCTCTAGGTGCTTGTTTGAGACCATAAAGAGCCTTTTTAAGTTTATAAACATGATCAGGCTTAGAATTTTCTTCAAAACCAGGAGGTTGCTCAACATAAACCTCTTCTTTGATATATCCATTAAGAAAGGCACTTTTAACATCCATTTGATAAAGTTTAATATTTTTTATGGATGCAAAAGCTAGTAAAATCCTTATTACTTCAATTCTAGCAACTGGAGCAAATGTTTCTTCATAATCAATGCCTTCTTCTTGATTATATCCTTTGGCAACTAATCTGGCTTTATTTTTGACAATTTGACCAGATTCATCAAGTTTGTTTTTGAAAACCCGTTTAGTACCAATGATAGGATGATTTCTTGGTCTAGGTACTAAATCCCAAACTTGATTTCGTGTAAATTGATTAAGTTCTTCTTGCATTGCAACTATCCAGTCACAATCAACAAGAGCTTCATCAACACAGGTTGGTTCAATTTCATAAATAAAAGCAGAGAATTCTATTTCATTTTGTAGTTGCCTTCTGGTTCTAACTCCTTTTGAAATCTCTCCAATTACTTGTTCAGGAGGATGATGCTTAAGATGTCTTAAGGAAGATTGAGGCTCATTAGCTTCATCTTGATCATCTTTAGCTTCATCTTCAGAACTTGCTATCGATGGCTTGGGTGCTATCGATAGAGGGGTTTTTGAAATGTTTGTGCCTTGATTTCCATCATCTGCTATCGATGGCTCTGGGGCTATCGATAGAGATCTTTTTAAAACTTGAGAAAACTCTTCATCCTCATTGTCACAGTGTTGTTTTTCTTGAGGAGTTTCATCAAACACTACATGCATTGATTCCTCAACAGTTTGAGTTTTCTTATTGTATACCCTATATGCTTTACTCCTATTTGAATATCCTATGAATATACCAATATCAGATTTAGGATCAAACTTACCCAGATTTACCTTTCCATTATTGTGGATGTAACACTTGGATCCAAAGATTCTTAGGTGACTGAGATTAGGCTTTCTTCCTTTGTAGAGCTCATATGGAGTCTTCTCCATCCCCTTTTTGATGTAGGCTCTGTTTGAAATGTAACATGCTATGCTCATTGCGTCTGCCCAAAATATTTGAGGCACCTGTTTTTCATTTAGCATGCTTCTTGTCATTTCTGTGAGCACTCTATTCTTCCTTTCCACAACACCATTTTGTTGAGGAGTACGTGGGGCAGAGAAATTGTGTTCAATACCACTATCATCACACAATTCATGAACTCTTTGTTTTCAAATTCTCCTCCATGATCAGTTCTGATTGCAACAATCTTGAGGCCTTTTTCATTCTGTAATTTCTTAGCAAGCACACAAAAGGCATCAAAAGTTTCATGTTTCGAGGAAAGAAACATAGTCCAGGTAAATCTTGAGTAGTCATCCACAACTACAAGAGTGTATAGACTTCCACCTAGACTTTTCACTCTTGCTGGTCCAACTAGGTCCATATGGATTAGCTCCAATGGCCTACTTGTGGAGACTGTCTTCTTGATTTTAAAAGAGGACTTTGTTTGTTTACCTCTTTGACAAGACTCACAGATCAAATCATGTTTAGTTTTAAAACTAGGAATTCCTATGATCAGCTCCTTCCTAACTAGTTTATCAAGATGTGTAAAATTCATATGAGCTAGTCTCTTATGCCATAACCAACAAGTTTCATCATTAGAAATAAGACATTTTTCTTCTAATTGTTGGCATAAATCTAAGGTGTATAGATTACCATTTCTATTTGCTTTTAATTTACACTTAAGAGTTGTTTTATTTAATTATAAATCTTTCTTGTCAACAATAAGACATTCATTAGAATAAAAAATAACCCAGTTACCATGGTCAGTGCTTTGGCTTACACTTAGTAGGTTGTGGCAGAGACCATCCACTAGATACACATCCTTGACATGACCAACTTCACCAATTCCAGTGATTTTCCCACTCTGATTTCCACCAAAGCTGACTTTGGCTCCTTCTTTTGTCACTAGATTGTTGAATTTGCTCTTGTCACCTGTCATATGCCTTGAGCATCCACTGTCAATATACCACTTTCCTTTGTTGGATGCTTTAAGGCACACCTGCATAAATCAGCTAGATTTAGGTACCCAAACTTTCTTAGGTCCTTTAGGATTAGTCTTTGCCTCTGAGTTTATAGAACCCCTAGGCACATAAGTTCCTTTAGGAACCCACTTATATGATCCACTAATTCCATACTTCCTATGATTACAGGTTGATTGAGTGTGTCCCTTCTTATTACAATAATTACAAAAACTGTAGGGTGAAGAATATTCAGAAGATTTTCTAAAATATTTCAGATAAGGTTTGACTTTGGGTTCTTCCCATTTTTTTGAACTTCTTTGTTCATATCCTATACCAGTTTTGTTTCTGAAAGCCTTTTGATCCTTTAAAATTATATTTAGCATTTCAGAACCTTTTGTAAACTTTTCAAGGGCATTTGAAAGCTTTTCTTTTTCCTTCAACAGAGTTTTATAATTGGAACAATCACTAGTATTTCTTGTTGAGGGATTAGAGCTATCGATGGAGGACTCGCTATCGATAGCTCAGCTATGTTGGCTTGCGATAGTGGCTCTTCTATCGATAGTGAAGGAAGAACTCTTGATACAGAAGAGGAAATATTTTTCTTGAGTTCTTTGTTTTCTTTTCTCAATCCTACAACTTCCTTAGCAAGCTTAGTTAGTTCAGTATGCATTTCATTATACATGCTTTGAAGTTCAGAGTAAGTAGGTTCAGAGTCATATACCTCAGTATCACTTAGTTCTTCTTGAGCAACAAGACAAAGATGTGCACTCTCTTCATGATCGCTAGCTTCTTCATCTGAGCTATCACCCCAGATGGATGATACATATGCTTTCTTTTTCCCAAAGGACTTTTCTTTTTTTTTTTCTCCTTTTCTTTGAATCTTTGAAGACTTGGACACTCAACTTTGAAGTGGCCAGGCTTCTTGCACTCAAAGCATACAGGAGCTTTCTCTTTCTGAGAATCCTTTCTGAAGCTAGGACCTCCCCTTTGGAAACCTCCTCTTTTTTTGAAGAATTTTTTAAATTTTCTGACCATGAGAGCCATATCTTCATCATCAAGATCTTCTTCCTCATCATCATCATCTTCATCTCTTTCAGATGTAGAAGAGCAAGAGACTTCTTTTTAGGATTACTCTGAGCTTTCCTTTGAGCTATTAGGGTTGGTTCATATTCAGCAAGGCTGCCAAAGAGGGCTATGGTTGACTTTGTTTGATTCTCCCTGCATTTCCTGAATGGCTGTTACTTTCATGAGCCAATCTCCCTTTAGTACCTTCAGTATCTTGCTAACTTGCTCCTTTTCTGTGATTTTTCGTCCAAGAGCAGTCAGATTGTTGATGAGATGAGTGAATCTGATTTCTAGATCTCTGATCTTTTCTCCTTCAACCATCTCGAACTTGTGGAATTCTTCAACCAGCATTTCTACTCTTTTGTCTTTCACTCCAGAGGTTCCTTCATGAGCAATTTGCAGAGCCTCCCACATCTGCTTAGCAGTGTCGAGGTGGCTGATTCTGAAGAATTTTGTTTGACTAAGTGTACTCTGGATCATAAGAATGGCTTTGCTATTTAATTCAAGATCTGCAATATCATCAGGAGTGAATTCATCTTCACTTTTGGGAATGCCCAGACTGTCTTTAGGCACAATGTCACCTTCTTCTATAATTTTCCACAGCTTATATCCATTTGCCTTAATGTAGATCTTCATCTTGAGTTTCCAGAAGGTATAATGCTTTCCATCGAAGCCAGGGGGTTTGTTGATAGAACTTCCTTCAGGCAATATATTCTCATACGATGCCATTTTAGATCTTTACTTCTCAGATTCGTTGGAATCAAAAAGGAGAAGACCTGCTCTGATACCAAATGTAAATGGCAAAATGCACAAGAGGGGGGGTGAATTGTGCTTTTCAAAATAAAACTTGGAATACAAAGACAATCCTTTATACTGTTCGGCCAAACACTGCCTACGTCCAGTTCTCCAACTCCTCGTTGGGTTCCACTAATAACAGGTTTTACAAACCAGGTTCACCTGCCAACCTTTACAAGACAGAGTCTTAGAAACCTCTAAACACTCCCCCTTACAAGTTGTAAGACTACAACCTTGTTCTAAAATCCCAGATTTTAGAACAACCTCAAAACAGTAGAGGATTTCAATAAATGAGTTCAATAAATGAACAGATTTTGATAATCACTGAAGTACAATTAAACTCCTTAAGAGTAATAAAAGCTTTAAGCTGAGAGTAGGTAAAGATAATGAATGTATGTTCAACAGATTTGTTCACCACTTCATTAATGCTCAAGCTTTGGCTTTTATATGTCGTCTTTGTCTTCCTTGAAACTTTCAGCTTTGAGTCCGTTTGAATATAGTCGTTGGAAGCTCCTAGCCGTTGGTATTTAATGCAGCTCTTCATCTCTTAGTCATCTATCTTCTCTTACTTCATTTAATTCTTGCAGAAGATGAGCTATGAGAGATAGACTGTGTTTACCAACTACCTGCAACATTGTACTTGTATAGAAGCTTTTTCAGTATCGCTAATATCTCATGTTATCGCTAGCTTCATAGAGTGAGTCCTGCACTTTGCTTGTTAGCTAAACAAGTATTCATGTGAAGCACAGTAGGTGTTATCGCTAGTAGGATTTATTAGCTTAATGTACACAGATAATATATCAGAATGACTAAGTTATCTCAGCAAGTGATTTCATTATCGATAGCTAAACTCATTATCGCTAGCAGCTATGTTATGGATAGGTTGTTATAGCAACTTATCTTAATGTCTGAGTGTTTTACTTTCGCTAGCTATTTGTGATATCGCTAGAATCTATATTAGCGCTAGTGTATTTCACTTGCTCAAACTTGCTTCTTATTAATCATCTGCTATTGATAACACTCCATGTTATCGCTAGTGATTGTGTTGTAATTTCTTCTAGCTGTTCCTTATGAGGTCTTAGTGATAGAGTCATTTTTCTTTCAGTTTATTTGCCAAGACTTCATTAGCTAGTTTTCTCCTTGTTTCTTCATTTATTAGCGATAGGCTTTTAGTATAGCGATAGATTATCTGTTATCTATAGGACTTGTTCAGATACCTTGTACTTTTCTTTAGTCATATACATTGATTCTTATATCAATTCTTTTCAGACTAAGTTATATGCTATCTGTTCATTTTTACTTATGTTATCTATAGTGTCCAGTCCTCATCAAAACTTAAGATTTCTAACAAAATATATTTAGGCAAGGAGACACAAGACATAATGTGGATGTGAAAAGATGAAAGAATACTTTTGATCAGTTGCAATCGAGATGCTTGAGACAATTAATAAACGTGCTTTTCATGCAGATGTCCCCCCGCTCAACCATCTCCAGAACATGATTGTAAATCTGAGGTTTATCTCATCCTGAATCAATCCAGGTCCCAAGATACTTGCCTAACCTTGCAGAGAAACCAATTTCCAGAAACTGGGATAATTGAATTTTAACAGCATGAGGAACATTTTGACTAAAAATTATGGAAGATTTAGTCAAATTTAATTCTTGACAATACCAGCCACAATATAAATTTAGGGCACGTTTAACTGATTCACAACACTGCTGAGTGGCTTCAAAGAAGAGAATGGAGTCATCTGCATATAATAAATGGGGTATAGCTTGAGCATTAGTGCATATTTTTATTCCCTTCCAATGTCCTAAAGATTCTTGATGGTTGATTAGACATGACAAAACATTTGCAGAAATGATGTAAAGAAATGGTGACAAAGGATCTGCCTATTGAATATCTCTAGTTGGAAAAATGGTCTGAGAGATATTGCCATGAAAAGAACATGATATTGCACTTTGGAGAGGCACTGCTGAACAAGATTAATCCACTTCAATGGAAAACCCACTCTTTGCATGACTTCTTTGATGAACTCCCAAGACAATTTGTCAAAAGCTTTTGAGAAATCAATTTTTAAAGCAGCTAATTTCTTCCTACCCTGTCGTGCTGTATGAATCTGGTTCATTATATTAGCTGCAAGCATTATGTTATCAGAGATAAGTCTGCCTTTAATGAAAGCACTTTGGTTAGGAGCAATCAACTTTTCAAGAGGCTTCTTGAGCCTATTGTTGAGCACCTTAGAAATGATTTTGTAAACAACGTTACAAAGACTAATTGGACGCAAATCTTTGAAACTTTGAGGCTAATATGTCTTTGGAATAAGAGTAATGTTGGTCTTGTTAAAAGAAGAGAGCAAGTGTTTAGATTCCCAGAAAGAACAAACCATATTATAGATGTCTAGATGAAGTACGGACCAATGTCTTTAAAAGAAATTAGCACGGAATCCATCGGATCCAGATGAACTATTTTTAGGCAAAGAAAAGACGGCATCCTTAACTTCCAACATAGATATCGAAGCCATAAAAGGATCAATATCAGATTCATCTAGAGAAGGTATAGGAATTCTCTCCAAAGCAAACAGTATTTCATCTGAATTTCTATTATCCAAGGAGTGGTACACACCACTAAAATGGGAAAATCCCATTTCACGCAGTTCAATTTAATTATTTGTCCACAAACCATCAGCTTTTGAAGACATTTAATTGAATTTTTCGCTGCTCTTCTATTAACAAAGAAGTGAAAATATTTTGTACCCCTGAACATGCCATTTGATTTTTGCCCTTTGTTCCCATAAACTAAGTTCACAGTGATATAAAAATTCTAACTCATGTTGTGCTTCAAAGAGAGCACTTCTGAGGTCAGGGGATAGGAATGAATTGGGAGATATAGAAGATGATAAAGCTGCCACTTCTTGCTCTGTTTCTCTTAAGCTGTGAGAGAGATTTCCTATTTGACTCTTGCTCCAATTGACTAAAGTAGTAAGAGTACTGCTGAGTTTGCATTGCACTTTGAAACATGGGGAACCTGAAGGAGAATTTCGCCAACATGAAGAAATAATATTAGAGCATTTTGGGAAATTATACCAGTAAGCCTCAAATTTCTTTATTCTTGCCCTTGTAAAAGAGACTTCAGTGGATAGGAGAATAGGGCTATGATCTGAGGCAGCAAGAGGTAAGTTAGATACATGAGATGAGGGAAATGCAATGGCCCAACTGATGTTGCAAAAAGCCATGTCATTTTTTCCTAAAACAATGTCATCACCAGATCTACTGTTTGCCCCATGTATATGCTTGCCCTTGTTGAATTAAATTAATCAAATTGCAACTATCAATGCATTTTTAAAAGCAAATATACCACTTGAAGAGCCCTTGTTACTTAATTTGTCTTCAAAAGAGAGCACTTGATTGAAGTCACCAATAAGTAGTACCCATGGAGCATCTATTAGCTGAGATGCCGCAACCATCCAGTTTCATAGCACATGCTTAAGATAACATCAAAATGTTCTTGAAAATGGGTTAAATGATAAATCATGCTAATTATGTCTAAATTGCCCTTGATTAGTACAAATTCTAACAAAGTGTGTAAAAGTCAGAAATTATCCTAATTAGGCACAATTGCCCTAAGAACATGCAATAATCCAATGATTTTAACTATGAAAAGTGTAAAAAAAATATGGTGCAGTGGACTTATAATAATTAATTGAGTGGAATAAATTAAGGGAATACCGAAGCAGTGTTCAAAGTTAATACAGACATGAGACAAGTCAATTATCTCCCACAAGATGCCATTATCAAAAATTGCAATCATAAGTTTCAAAGCTGAAAAGGAGACAACCATGCCACGACGTGGCTCTCATAATTTAACAATTAATTAATCAGCCAAACCACACAAATAAAACACCGCATATCAAACACACATGTTCATGTTATAACCTTTATAAAACCCAAAATCTCTAAACATGCATAAGCATCACAAAACTTTGAAGGCAATCAGATCTCAACCATTTCAAATGGCGTCCAACTCTTCAACATACTCAAGGATCTCATTATCATCCTTATTGCCATTGTTCTTCTTCTTCATCATGTCAACACTAGCTTCATCATCATCATCATCATCATCATCTTCTACTAAATATGGCGATATCGCAACCTACTGGGGCCAAAATGGGAACGAAGGAACGCTGGCTGAGGCATGTGAAACAGGAAACTATGAGTACATGATGATAGCATTTCTTCCAACTTATGGATATAACCAAACTCCAGAAATAAACCTGGCTGGTCACTGTGTTCCAAACAACAATAATGGATGTTCTGGTTTGAGCTCTGATATTGGATCATGCCAAGCCAAAGGCATAAAAGTGTTGTTGTCTTTAAGAGCAGGACCTGGAAGCGAAGCCATTAATGCAACAGAGGTAGCAACTTATCTTTGGAACAACTTCTTGGGAGGACAGTCTTCGTCTCGCCCACTTGGTCCTGCTGTTCTTGATGGCATTGACTTTGACATTGAGGGAGGATCAAACCAATACTGGGGTGATCTCGCAAGGTACGCAGCCTTCCTTACTTTATTATATGGCTTTTTTCTTCCAATTGACTCCGCAAGCCCTATTTCTATGATACAGCTTTAAGATAGCCTAGACACATTGGGCCAGCTCTTGTGCATTTAATTTTTGATAAATATTGATTAATTCTTTTATATTATTTTCCTCAATATATATCTTATTGAGAGAATAACAGAAAAATAACTCGTAAATAACAAAATCTCAAATTGGTTTGCTTTCTATTACTGATAATGTATTGAACTCTTGATAAGAAATTTACAACTCATTTATGAGAAGTACCGAATTTAATATTTTTTTTTTATTTTTAGGTTCTTTATTCACCCTACTCTATTATTTAAGTAGTTGACGTTGACAAGTAGACAAGTGGCCCAACTCAATAGGACCTGGTGAATTCGGGCTTTCTGGTTGGAAAAACTAAATAAAGTGAAACAAGATTAGACTTGACTTCAAGGTATTAGCTAGAATGATTAGTTTATTTTTCTGAAAAAAAAAATTATATATACTTGTCATGCTAAAAACAAAGAGATAAGAACCCATATGCAAGTAAGCTTCCACATATGCAATAAGGATCCGTTATATGTAATAACAAGCAATAAAAACCTATATTCAAGCAAGCATCCGTCATACGCAATACCAAGCAATAAGACCTATATGCAATAGACGTCCATCATATGTAATTAGACTCTGTCATATTCGATATCAAGCAATAAAAACTCATATGCAAGTATGCATGCGTCATATGCAATTAGGATCTATCATATGCAAGTAAACATATCTACCATATGCAATTAGCATCCGTATGCAATAACAAACACTAGGAACTCATGCATTAATGGTATTTTTGGTCCTCCCTCCCATCAAATTTATTGGCACTCAAGGACCAAAAGCCTCAGGTCCATTCGCCAAAAAAGTAAAAAATGTATCCCCAAGTTTCCTTTTTATTTTTGTCTCGCCAAGTTTGTAGCCCGGTATGACATAGTTTGGTCCAGTAGTAAAAAGTCATTTGGAGTCCATCATGCCACATATTGTTTAATTAGTAATAAGGGATATGTCTATGTTGGGTATCAAGTTAACCTGAAACGAAGCTACAAAAATAGCCCAAATCTGAACACCTACACGGCAATAGATTAACTAACTCTTATTATTTGCATGCCAGATTACTTAAAGGTTATAGCAAAAGGGGTAAAAAGGTCTATATAACAGCAGCTCCACAATGTCCATTCCCAGATGCTTGGTTGGGAGATGCCTTGAAGACAGGTCTATTTGACAATGTTTGGGTCCAATTCTACAATAATCCTCCATGCCAATATAGTTCAGGAGATATTGCCATTCTTGAAGCTGCATGGAAGCTATGGACCACTAATATTCCAGTGGATAAGGTGTTTTTGGGCCTACCAGCTTCTCCTGAGGCCGCAGGCAGTGGATTCATTCCCGTTCCTGACCTCACCTCCAAGGTGCTTCCTGCCATAAAGAGCTCTGCTAAATATGGAGGCGTAATGTTGTGGTCTAGGTACTATGATGTTCAAACTGGATATAGCTCCTCCATTAAAGCCCATGTTTGAAATTTATACTTGTCTACTATATTTACATTATTGACATTTTATGTAATATTTACGATGGAAAATGCAAGCTGAACAAAGTGGAACATTCATTATATACCCCTTGACATGGTCTTTCCAATTTGAACTTCTCTCTTAATAAAATATATAAGTAACATGGTTCTGTTGTTGTCTGATTTTGGTTAGGATTATTGTGGAAGTTTAGAGCATAATAGACCGATAGTATTATTGCTAATCAGTGTAGAATTAAATAGAGTACATAGGCAGACCTAAAAGTCCCCAAAAAACTCTAACTACTCGGCCTAGATCCTAGAAATCAGGGTTCCTAATATTCAGCAACAATAATCAGATATTCTAGGATCTAGATCTGTTTACATATGCTAATATTAATTAAATAAACAATTAAACTCAGTTTACAACACTCCCCCTCAAGTTGACACATAGATATTCATCATGTTCAACTTGCGTACAAAAAATTCAAACATATCTTCTGCTAAACCCTTGGTAAGTATGTCGGCCAGCTGTTGACGTGTGGGAACATATGTCAAGCAAATAACACCTTCTTCAACCTTTTCCCTGATGAAGTGCCTATCCACCTCCACGTGTTTAGTCCTGCTATGTTGGACAGGATTTAGTGTCATACTCAAGGCTGCCTTGTTGTCACAATACAGCCTCATTGGTGTTTCACACGTGACTTGTGCTTCCTCAAGTACCCTTTTTAACCATAAGCCCTCCATAAGTCCTTGGGCTAATGCTCTAAGTTCACTTTTTGCACTGCTTTTAGATACCACTCTCTGTTTTTGACTTCTCCAAGTTACCATATTACCCCATACAAAGGTACAGTACCCAGAGGTTGACCGGCTATTCTCTTGATCCCCTGCCCAGTCAGCATCTGTGAACACTTCAATAGTTCTAAGTGAGTTTTTCTTAAAGAATAGACCCCTGCCTGGCGTGCCTTTAAGGTATCTGAGTATCTTGAAGACTCCATCTAAGTGCTTTTGTTTAGGAGTGTGCATATGTTGGCTTGCTACACTCACTGCAAAAGCAATGTCTGGTCTAGTATGGGATAGATAAATGAGTCTTCCAACCAAACGCTGATATCTCTCTTTATCTGCTGGAGCTTCTTCTCGTTCAAGCTTCTTTTTATACTCAAGATCCTTCTTCCCTTCCTTAGGCGCATCGTTTTTCTTATGTGCCTTGGTGTTAATTGGAACTTTGCTGGGTTTGCAACCTAGCATGCCAGTCTCGGCCAACAGATCAAGTATGTACTTGCGTTGTGAAACACATATACCTTCCTTAGATCTTGCTACTTCCATGCCCAGAAAATACTTGAGATTGCCGAGATCTTTAACTTCAAATTCTCTATTCAAAGCTGTCTTGATTCGGCCTATCTCATTTAAATCATTCCCTGCAAGGATAATGTCATCTACATATACCAGGAGGATAGTAATCAATTCACCTTTCTTTAAAACAAACATGGTATGATCAGAGAGGCTTTGCTTGTACCCTTCTGTCTTAAGTACTTGAGAGAATCTATCAAACCATGCCCGAGGTGATTGCTTCAAGCCATAAATAGACTTGTTTAATTTACACACCTTGTGGTTTCTTCCCTTCTCAAAACCTGGTGGAAGAGTCATATACACCTCTTCCTTCAACTCTCCATTCAAGAAGGCATTTTTAATGTCCAGCTGTTGTAGAGACCAATCTAAATTAGCAGCGATAGAGAGAAGAACTCTTACTGTATCTAATTTAGCAACAGGAGCAAAGGTCTCTTTGTAGTCAATCCCATAGGTCTGCGTAAATCCCTTAGCAACCAGCCTAGCTTTATACTTATGCAAGGTACCATCTGCATTATACTTGGGTGTAAAAACCCATTTGCAGCCAACCGGCTTCTTTCCTTGAGGAAGAGTGGTAATTTCCCACGTTTGATTTTTCTCAAGGGCTTGCATTTCTTCCATTACAGCATCTCGCCATTCTTTGCTTTCCAACGCCTCATATACATCACGTGGAACAGTCACTTGATCAAGATGGGCAGCAAAATTGTAATAGCTCTGAGATAAATTTGCATATGACACATAATTCTGAATTGGGTGTTTAGTACACGCCCTGGGCTGTTTCCTTTTTGCTATGGGTAGATCTGGACCTTCATCAACACTTATAGGAGCTGTCTCACCTCTTGTAGGCTCAGGATTTTCCCTAGGTTCAGATGAAGGCACAGTTTCAGGATTATTCCAGCCACTTACCCTTCTTTTTCTTCTGACATATACCTTATGCCAATTCATCCTAGCTGTATCTCCCTCCCCTGCACCTGATAACTCATTATTATGGCCCAAAATAACAGGATCCGAGGGTGGAATTGGTTCAGGAACTTGTTTAAAAGTCAGAAATTCATTTTCATTTTTCTCCCCCTGAATTGAGGACTTGTAAAACGGTTCATTTTCCAGAAAAATAACATCTTTGCTTGTAAAAAGACGTTTGGAGATTGGATCAAAGCATTTATACCCCTTTTTTGAATTAGAGTAGCCAAGAAAAATACACTTTACAGCACGTGGATCAAGTTTAGTCATAGGTTGATGAATATGAACAAATGTAGAGCACCCAAATACTTTAAGAGGAAGTGATGAGTCAAGATGAGAGGTGAGATGACTTTCACTAAGCTTATCTAAGGGAGATTTAAAATCAAGGACTCGGGTTGGCATTCGATTAATCAAATGAGTGGCTGTTAGAACCGCATCCCCCCAAAAGAATTTAGGGACATTACAATTATAGAGTATGGCTCGGGTTACCTCAAGAAGGTGCCTATTTTTGCGTTCAGCAATTCCATTTTGCTGAGGTGTGTGGGGGCAGCTTGTCCTATGAACAATTCCATTGTTTTTGAGGTAATTTAGAAGGGAGGAATTGCAAAATTCAGTGCCATTATCCGTATGAAGAACTTGAATAGTGCTGTCAAATTGATTTTTAACATAAGTTGCAAAATCAATGAATGTGGAACACACTTCAGATTTTTCTTTTAACAAAAAAACCCAACACATGCGAGTATGCTCATCAATAAATGTTATAAAAATTTGGAGTGTGTTCGATTTGATATTCTTGATGGTCCCCATATATCACTGTGAATTGTAGAAAAGGGCCGTGATGGTGTATACCCAAGAGGAGAAAAAGTAACACGATGGTTTTTGGCTAATTCACAAACATCACAATGCAAATTTTTATTAGATGAAATATTTGGAAACAATTTTTTCAAATAAGAAAAACCCGGATGACCCATTCTTTGGTGCCATAACAACAAATCATCTGAAACAGAAGTAGAAACAAAACTAGAAATCCTAGAACATAAGGCAGTGACAGTTGAAGCGTTGAGGTAGTAGAGACCTTCATATTCCCTAGCTGTGCCAATCATCTTCCCCGAGGAGAGATCCTGAAATATACAGTGAGTTGAAAAGAAGTGAGCAGAACAATTTGCTTGTTTAGTCAATTTGCTTATAGAGAGTAAATTACAAGCAAGATGTGGGACATGAAGAACAGATTCAAGGCTCAATGATTTTGAAATTTCAACTGTACCAGAACCAGCTATAGGGGCAGGAGAACCAGTAGCTGTTTTTATTTTTTGATTTCCAGCAGAGGGAAGATATTTTATAAACATACTGGAGTCAGAAGTCATATGGTCTGAAGCACCACTATCCACAATCCATTTAGATGGGAAAATGAACAATTCAAGGCTTTATAATCATTACCTTGATGAGTAGCAGCAGCCACAGAAGGGCCTGAAGCTTGCTGCTGTAACGTTTTGAGAAGATCAAGCAGCTGGGTCATATTCTCCTTGCTAATAGTGGGTGGTGTCTCAGCTATAGCAGCAGCGGAATCATGATTGGCCTGGTTTGCTTTGGGTTTACCCTTCTTAGATTTCCAATCAGCCGGTTTCCCATGCAACTCCCAGCATTTGTCACGGGTGTGACCAATCTTCTTGCAAAAATCACAAGCTGGTTTTCCTTTGTTGACAGGAGCATTGTGATTAGAGTTATGACTTACCATGGCAGAAAGGTCTGAAGATGGCATTGAAGAGGTAGGAAGCATCACTTCTCTTCTTGTTTCTTCACGTCGTATCTCAGAATAAACTTCCCGTGGTGAAGGCAGTGAGGTAGAGCTCAAAATACGGGCTCTAACATCATCAAAATTAGGATTCAGACCTGCCAGGAACAGCAGAATACGATCAACATCAAGATTCTTTTTGTTTTTCGCAGCATCAGCAGGGGATGCCCATTCATCATCTGTAATCAAGTCCTCTTCTTGCCACAAAGCACAAAGCTCGAACCAATATTCTGTGACACTTCTGGACCCTTGTGCAGATTTCCAACATTGACTTCGCAGAGAGTAAAGGCGAGAAAGATCCTTCCCAACAACATATGACTCCCGAACAGCAACCCATATGTCCTTCGCAGTAGGAAGATACATAAATGTCCTCTTGATTGCTGGTGACATGGCATTGATCAACCAAGAGGAGACAAGAGCATTATCAATGCGCCATTGAGCCATTGCTGGAGATTTGACATCAGTAGGAGCTTTGGTTTCGCCGGTCAGAAATCCTAACTTGCCACGGCCTTCAACAGCAAGTTGAATGGCTTGGGCCCAATCACGGTAATTTGTAAGGGTTAATTTTTCTGAGACAATGGATATGGGAGAGGCATTTTCTGAACTGGAATTCGAAGAAAGAGAACCTCCAGTAATTTCAGATTCGGCCGAAGACTCCTTGGAAGCTGCCATGATGGCCGAAAACTAGGTCTAACCCTAGATATCTGATCGGATCAACAATATACAGGTCTGCTCTGATACCATGTGGAAGTTTAGAGCATAATAGACCGATAGTATTATTGCTAATCAGTGCAGAATTAAATAGAGTACATAGGCAGACCTAAAAGTCCCCAAAAAACTCTAACTACTCGGCCTAGATCCTAGAAATCAGGGTTCCTAATATTCAGCAACAATAATCAGATATTCTAGGATCTAGATCTGTTTACATATGCTAATATTAATTAAATAAACAATTAAACTCAGTTTACAACAATTATTAATGATTAGTATATGTTATAACCTTTACTATATAGAAGGATAAGTAATTCGTCCCAGAAATAATACCATACGCCAAATCCGCAAAATACCCATGTAATTTGGTCCACAACGTACCTAACATTGCGAACTTTTTTTGGCCCAAAAATGCACATATAGTTATCAAAATGGTTCTCTCAGTGTTTATGCCGCTACTTTATGCAAACGGCCGTGATTTTGGACATGTTAGGGAAAAATGTGCAAAAATACACATATAGTTTAGTCCAAAGTGCACCAAACACTGTGAACTTTATTTTTGCCCTAAAGACTTTCTTACCTCTCATTAAAACACACAATAGATCATATTATTTAGTACTTTCACTTTACGACTGAGTTCTTCAAGTTTAACTTGTCGCAATTCAATCCCTATAATTTGTCCATTTAATTATTATATGCTTGTTATGTATATGTGTCACTTAACAAAATTGAATATTGTTCAGATGGCATCCTAATCAGCATATACATAAGAAATGATTGGTTTTTTTAACCTTTTTGTTTTTTTTAAAAGACTAATTGCAATATTAAAAAAACAAAGAAAAAAATTGAAAAGTAAAGAAAATGAACAGATCCACTCTACTCTCCAGCTCTGTTCTCTATTGGCGGTAATAAGCATATAGAAATGCAAATCTTCCATCACATCCCACCTTGATCTTCACATATGCCCTTAATTTCAATGTTAATGTCACACTCTCTTTGCTCTAAGCATTCAATTAATTAAAGCCTTTGCATATGTAAATTTCTATAGTACTCCAGCGAGATCGCCGATGTCGAGGTTGCTACCGACGTAAGCAAATTAGTCCTTTTCATTTTTCATTTTCCTTTCAATTTTTTCACAAATTGTAGTTAGTCTTTTATGAAACAAAAATCTACAATTAATTAATCCTGGGTGCATGAAGTGAGAAGATCCAAGATTTAACATTCAAAAATCTATTTTTGCGCAAAAATAGTTCGCAGTGTTGGGTGTACTTTATACCAAAATACCTGGTATTTTTGCACATTTTCTTCTATTTAATGTTGCAAAAATCATAGCCGTTTGTGTAAAGTAGTTTCTAGCAACTACAATAACACTTTTGGGCCAAAATTGTTCATAGTACTGGGTACAATTCGTACTAAACTACATTAGTGTTTTTATACCTACACCCTTAAGGATATTATAGAGTTAATGATGTTTTAAGTTTCTCTTTGTTTGTTGAAGTAAAACAATATGAAATGACTTATAAATAAAATCATAAGAGTTTATAGTTCTTCAAAGCCTAGATTGATTCAGTTGTAATCATAAGAGTTTATAGTTCTTCAAAGCTTAGATTGATTCAATTGTATATTATGCTCGTATAAACATATTAACATCTTCGTTATGTACACCATGTGATTTAAATTTTTATTTTCCTGCATGAATCAATGTTAAACTGAGTTTACCAAATAATTAATTTGTACATGGTGTCTCGTTCCATGTCCAACCAATGCAAGTAGAAAAGCAAAGCCTTCAGAGTTGAGCCACGTTTATAAAGGAAAAAAGTTGGCCCTTCTTTGGTAGCATGAAAAGGGGAAGAAGAGATTGAATTTAATAAACTATCAAGAATTTAAATAATATTCAATTATATCATTATTTTCATTACTTTTAATGTAAAAACGTGAAAACCATTTCTAATTACGTTCTCATTCTTCTTCCATTTCCATACTTCAAGTTTCTTGTCATAATTTTACAAAAAGAATATTAAAAGACCACGTCATCAAAATTTACTTTTCTAAAACAATGGGATACAAGTATAAATCTTAGTATTACTTCGTGTGATAATTCACCAACTAGGTACATAGAGTTTCAAATAATTAAATACAAAGTCAGCACTAAAAGAGGCCAAAAAAAGCGAGGCAATGTACATGAAATCCAAAAAATTTTTTACAAAATTGCGAAAATTCCTATTATATCTATAGATAATTATTGAACAACTAATCTCTTGAGATGATCCAAGAACACCTCAAAGCTAACATCATCTGTGAAAATAATATCCCCACCAGGAACAGCAGCATCAGAATTGTAAGTAGCAGAAGGATTTAACTTTGCCAGCAGAAATCGAGCCTAAATAGGATGCACACATCAATATTACACATCACTTATAAATAGATGGCAACACAAAGCAGAAACAGAGGGGGGGGGGGGGGGGAGATTATTTCTCTTTCTGGTACATTAAAACCTTTTATATCACACAATAAATAAAAAATGGTCCAGACAACCATTTAGTATCAAATATTATCTGCTAGTCCATATTTAAACATTGTGTGGTCCAGACAAAGGGCAGCTATCTCAATATATATATGTGTGTGTGTATGTGCGCGCAAGATTCGAACCTAAAACCTTACATAAATGATATGGCTAACAATTGAGAAAGTTATCTACAAAAATTTTTATATCCCTTCTGCTTAACTCAATGGCCATTAATTGCAATTTTTTATTATTTCATAACAAATATTATTTTCTGATGAAGAACACAGATGTTACCTAAAATAATACTCTTTTTGTTCTGCTTATTCCGTTATATAATTCTGCCCTATGGTATGCATGACTTACGATTGAGGAATGTGGGAAGTTTCAAGATGTTACCTTATGTTGTGTAGAAACAATCGTTTTATAAATTTAATATCAATCAGGCAGAAGGAATAGAAAGTAACCTGAGAGCCATACTGATCACAAACAACCATGCGAGGGACAGGAAATCTTTCCTTTATTATTAAATCTGCATCGTCACGAGGAGCTTGAAGTAACTGAGCAAATGCCTGCAAAATATAGAGACTATGCTTGATTAAATGGATTCACATATATAATACATATTAATAATTGCATTTTCAGTCCCTGCAAAGACATAGTAGAGAAAGTGTCTCAGTCAATTTCAACTATCAAGCATTTATAGGCACATGCCATTTGATAGAGCTACCTTTCTGAGACCTTAATCTGTATTTAAATTTAACACACACACACACACACACACACACAAGCACACACTGATATATTTATATATATATATATATATTGGCGAATAACGTGATCAGATAGTTTGAAATCCCTCAAAAAGAGGGAGAGGAAGACCAAAGAAAACACATTACGTAGTTATTGAGTGGGACCTTTTGATTAATAATTTAACCAAATATTTGATTTTTGATAGAGCACAATGGTGTTGTGTGATCCATGTAGCCGACCCCACCTAATATGATAAGGCTTTGTTGTTTTTGTTGTACTAGCAAGTGATGATTCTTTAATCAGGTGTTGCATTAAAGCTCGCCCTTCATGTTTGGGTGACACATGAACTTGATTCCATGTCATGATCAGGGCATTAGATTTATTATATTATTGTCTTAATGCTTAGCCATGTGACTGGCGCCTAAATCCTACAGGGAATTATTTAGATGCCTCGAAACAGTAGTACAGACTAACAAAACAAAAGCCTTGTACAAAGAAGCAAAAGCAAATCGTTGCATGTAAAGCAAAACTGATATTGCTACGCAGATCAACAGAAGTGTCTCTTTCTAAAGGGTTGTTTGAAATAAAGAATGAAATGAAACATAATTTTGTAAATGAAATATGCCCCTAGATATCTTGAATAAAACAAGCAACAGAAAGAAATGATGATGATGATGACCATAATACTAATAGTAGTAATAATTGCTACAGTTGAGTCATGATAACATGGGCATAATGTCACATAAAAATTTGAGTAAGGGAAGAAAACCCCTTTCCCTTGCACATACCAAACTATGTTTAACAACAGGTGATATTTCAATCTATTATTATATTTATAATCAATATCAGAATAAAATATAAGATGGATAGTGTGCAAATTATTATTTCTTTCCTGTGGCTAGATCCTAACCACTTCTCTGATTTTTCAGTGGTGATAGAATAAGATGTGTCAACTATAGAATTCAAACTGGGTGGTATAAGTGGAGGAAAGAGTCTTTGCAACCGGAAAGTATCTCATAAGGTAAAAGGGAAGTTTTATCATACTGCTATAAGACCAGCATTACTATATGGAAGTGGATGTTGGGTTTTAAAGGGACAACATGAACATAAAATGGGGGTAGCCGAAATGAGGATGTTGAGATGGATGTGTGGTACAGGAAATGATAAGATTCGGAATAATCATATACGCAAACGAGTTGGAGTGGCACCTATTGGTGAGAAAATTGTAGAAAATTATTTGAAGTGGTTTAGGCATGTCCAAAGAAGGCCATTAGATGAGCCAGTGAGGAAGGTAGATCAAATAGTCTGAAGTCCTATAAAAAAGGAAGAGGGAGACTGAGGTGAACACTCGGTAAAGTTGTAGAGCGAGATCTTCTAGTGAATAATATATATAAAGATTTGGTTCCTAATAGAGCACAATGGCAACGTACAATTCATGTAGCTGACTCCACCTAGTGGGAGAAGGCTTTATTGTTGTTATTGATAGAATAGCATTGAATTATGAAATTTTTTTAAGGAAGTGGAAGACAGAGGCAGTGGATAGTCACTAGTGGGAAGCCCAAAAGTCACATTGAATGATGTCAAAACAGATGTGGCTGAATGAAGTAGGAAGGGATTTGTTGAGCAATCTGGCAGAGTTGAAGAAAATAGAACCCATTGAAGTAGGAAGAGTGCTTAAAAAACCCAGATCATGTTAAGATTTTAAAAGAGAAAGCATAATCCTCCAGTGGAGACTAACATATTGTGCTATGAAAATGCGTTTATATATATATATATATATGGTTCAGAAAACCATAGAAAAATGCCAACAGAAAATGTTCAATTGTTCTTCAGGATATGTGCTATTTCCATTTATTCTATACTAATAATAATCAATATAATAATAAAATTCAAGATTTAAAACCCAAAACAGTAGAACTCTGATGGAAACACAGCCTAAAACAGTGATATTCAATGGAAAAACAACCCTTACAGATTGTAGGTCTAATGGAGGGAGCCTAGACAAAAAGAAAGAGATGAACAAAGCAGGAAAAACAGATAATCAATACATTCTAGAAACACTTCTTTCCTCACATTCATTCCATACTTTTCATGCCCTTCTCTAAAAATATGATCCTTCTTATATAGGCTTTCACTCTCCCTAACTGTCAATTAGAAATTGCCACTATTGCCCATGCTCACATAGCTCACACCTGCTCAAATGGTTCATACCTTAAGTCACTAACTCCCAATTCCAACAAATTCATTCTTCAAAACATGTGCAATGCAAGAGAGCAGCACACCTAGCACATAATTTGATCTTATTCACTTTTCTTATTTTTCTGTTATGATAGGAGATTGTTATATTTTGATATTTTGAAAGTTTGTTTAGTCTGTTCAAAGACGATCGGCTTGGATTAATGTCATAAGCCATTCATTTTCTTTTCTTTCGATAGGATTTAAAAAGAATGACGCACAGATACCATGGAAGGAAATCCATAATTTTAAAAGACCAAGAGTTATTAAAATTGCATAGAAGGATCAAGGTTTTTTTAAAAAAAAAAATGGTAAAAGGAAAAAATGCCCATGCGTAGTTGACACATAGCTCATTTGCAAATCGTAGAACATTAGATTAAAACATGGAAACTCAGTTGCAGATCTTGGAATATCAACTGAAAATGAGTTATAAATTATAGAAGCTTTGTAAATCGTGGAAGTTCAGTTGCAAATATCAAAAACTCGGTTATTAATATTAGTAGCAGAAGATTAGCCGCAAATGAGTTGTAAACTATAAATACAACCTAAACACTTAAACAGTTTAATCAAATAGTCTTCCAACTTTTAGAATGAAGCTTTTGGGATTCGTTTGCAACTAATTTTCTGCTAATTACTACTAAGCTTTCATGATTTACAAAGTCTCAACAATTTATAACTCATTTGGAATTGAACCTCTACAATTTGCAACTGAGTTATGTGTCAATCACATATTTTTCCATTTTTAACTCTAAAAAATTCATGATCATTTATAATGATTAATCTCCTTGCATGGCCACTTTGTGTCATTCTCCCTCGGATTTATCATTCGGTTAGTTGAGAGTGTCTATCATCTATTAGTGTATTTCAGTTCTATTCAATAAAATAAGTTCAAAGCAAAAATAAATAAATAAATAAATTAAACCCTGAATTTCAATAAAAACTACCCCAAAAGTATTGAAAGGATTTATCTTTCAGCTTATGCTCTCTTGAATTGTAGGGTCCACTTTATGTGCTTATCATTGTGATGAGATTTGGACCATCCTACCTTAATCGGAATGGTTCATATTTATAATGAGCACCCCATGCTCATCATTTTGATGAGCATCATGGTGCATGTTTTGTGGGTCAGGACTATCTTATTCCAATTTCAAACACAGTAAACCCAGATGAAAACAGTGGAAAACACGTGTCCAAAAATACCTGATGTTCAGGTTGATGATGATATCCACCTTTTCGCCATTGAGCAATGGTTGAACCATGGAAAATAACAACAGTAAAGAAAGAATCCAAAAGCAGGATCCTGTCAGCTGCAATGGCAGCCACATCAAGAAGAGCAGGTTCGGGACCTGAATGGAATGAATAAGAAATCAAAGAAGGCTGAACCATCACAACAGAATTGGCAACATTTTCACGATTCAATATCATTCTGAAATATGCAGTTTCATCAGGGCTGTTGTTGAAGACCTGTAACATGTTTGAAAAAAGAAAATGAAAATTTTAAACACAATTATACTGCAGGAAAAATTGAAGCCAACATCAGCAAAAGAAACAAAAATGGATACCTGAACAAACTGAGAGCGTCGTAAATGAAACAAAAACTGGGGGAATATTGCCAACCTGGGAGACAAACTGAAAGATGATAGAGAGTCTTTCTGGTAATCGCCAAACCGGGAACATAAATTTATCAATGCTTTATCCAACCATCTGATAGGATCAAATTCAGCCTGAACACAAATTACTATAATGTCAAATAATTGAACAAATACAACATTTAATATAGAATTGATATCAAAAGACCATTTCAGTGAGCTGTCAAAGAGCCCAAAGAAACTTTGCACAGCCGTGGACAAGCAAGAACACTCAATGCCCTCAAATTGCAGATTTCAAAACTTCAGACCAAAGAGCTTTCATGAAGAGGAGCATATCAAGGAAGATAATAAAACTATTAGCCTTCACTTACAAGATTAAGTTGAGTTGGAAGTGGTCCTTCATAGAAGATATAATTAATTATATGGTGATGGGCTGTGCACACAAATGGAACCCTAAGAGGGTGTATGTCGGAAAAAAGGGTGAGAAATGCCTAGAGGCAAAAGCAACCTGAAGGGGAACATTGGAAATTATGGGAGTACGAACTAATTGTCTGTTTTCTGGGTAAGAAAGAGGAAGAGAGACTGAATGGAGTAGGAAGAATTTTTACAATTTTTGATAGAAAAGAAACTGCGATGTCAAAACTCGGGGACTTCCATAGCTGTTTCATTCTATGTCCACTTAATTTTTTTTCATCTCTAGCTGTGTGAATCTGTTGTTACAAGGGGAAACTACCTTGTGTTTTGTTTTTCTTCCCCCCATTACAGAGAGAAGTGTATGCTCCTGTAGCCATTAATATAACCAAGTTCCATCGTATGGTAATCAAACAAAACAAATAAATAGACATTTAAATACAATTTATCAGCTTAGAATCAAAAATAAATGGGAGATTTGAAAAGTAGTACAGGTGGTGGGTTGTATTGTGTGATTACAAATAGTGATGGTGATTGCCAGAGAAACTTGATACATTGAATGCTATCATAGTCTGACTTGATTATGCAATTAATGTCTGATCCTATGTTTATTCATTTGAAATGTTATGATTCTGTTTATTTTCATTTAACAAATAGCCATGATTCAAGGATTGAGCCATCTGATTGTGGTGTGCCATGTCCCCTTTGTATATGTTATCTGTGTTCCATAGAAAACACGGCCTAGCATTTCCTCAATAATATGGATAACTCCCCCCCCCCCCCCCCCCCTTTTTTCTCTATAGACAAGTCAATATAGAGATTATGAATGAGCATAAATGACTGAGAATGAGGAACGGAATGATATTAAGAATCAATTGACACTGCTGGAGTCTTCTCATTTTTCACATCAGTTGCATCCCAATTTTTAAGTGGTCCCATAAATGAACATGCTGAAATAGGGATCTATGGCTGTCTGCAACTTAGGAACGAATGGTTAAAACTAGGAACCAACATCTGAGTAACAAAAACTAAATTTTAAAAACCACATGTGAAAAACGAAAATAGAGATTGTCACAATTGGTCCAGCAGGGCTCAGAAGACTATACCAAGTGTTTCATTCACATTTGAGCTTTTCAGTCCAATCACACAGTTAATCCTTAAATTTGGACCATCAACCTCACGAATGTAAAAGGGAGGGCATACTCAATAGCAATGGGAATACTCAGATGGAAATCATGTGCTATACACACCAGAGACAGACAATATAACAGAAACGTTACAAACACATCTTAAATTAGAGCAATGAAATTCAGAGCTCACCTCTGTTTCCATTTTGAAAGAGACTTGGCGAGCCATAACAATTACAGCTGCTTCTTGGTCAAACCCAGCAGTCAATTCCTAAACATTAAACAAAGATGGTAGGGCAACTTTCAAGAATATTAATAAAGAAATAGGCAACAAATGAGCATAACACAATGTTTACATCTATATTTAAAGAACAAGAAAAAAATGGAGAGAAACACAACCAGAAATCCTCATAAAACATCATTAGACAAAGAAATCCAAACCCCCCAAAAAGAAGAGCAGCCAAAAGACCTGACGATACTTTCTTCGTTGGTTTTGATCATTCAATTAAATATGCACCCATTGCTTGAAAATTATCAAGAAATACACATAAATTCTGCACCTTTACTAACTGAATCCTGCCAGATCAATTATGGTAGGAAGAGAAATGAAAGAACACCACGATTATAATCAACAATGATAATGGTAACTTAGTTTTAACCAAAGCCCATCTACTAAGAAACTGAAATTAATTAATCTTAACAATGCAACAATACCAAAACAGGCTAACATCACACTAGGCTCAAACCCATTTTACAAGATCATAAATCCCAAATGATGGCCAAATCGTTAGAAAAAAGGTTAAAGGCCTGAAATGCCCAAGAAATTTCAACCAACGAGCGCTGGGTGTCTAGAATTTTTCGAGGGCCAACATTGCCCCAGAAATTCAAAAAAAATGGACCAATGTAGCTCCTCTGTTAACAAACCCTAACAATAAACGTTGACGACATTATGCAAAAGTGTCAATAACACTGACCGTTAGAGTTTGTTAATGGAGGGGCAGCATTGCCGCGTTTTTAAAACATTCACGGCAACATTACCTCCTCGAAAACTTCCAGACACCCAATGCCTATTGGTGAAAACTTCCAGGGCATTTCGGGCATTTTAACCCTTAGAAAAATTGTCAGTAACAACTCTCCAATTCTGCATCAAGTATTGGCAGAAAAGTACAGTAACTAAATTTATCATTTTGTTTTTTCCTATTTCTGTTAATAAAAGACAGTTCATCAGTGTTCTGAAAAGCCAAAAGTCATCAGTATCCAAAACATAGAATCACAGTTTAGCAACTGGGAGGGGAGGGGTGGGGAAGAAAGGAGAAAGAAAAATGACCCTACCTTATTCTAGGCTAAATGAAAAACTGTTACAACTAGGCATATTCAATAGAATCTCTATCATCAATAGAATTCAGAGGAAATAAACATAATAAATTAAAAAAATGGCAGCATCAAATCTTGCCTGTATGCTTCCTGTTCCAGCAACCCATCTTCTGGAAAGGGTTGTAACTCGAAATCTCATTTGCCCACTGTTATTCTGATAACTGAATCAAAATATCTGTACCGAGTGAGAAATATTTCATCTATGCAATCATAACTGGATACATTATGCATAACGGTTCTCTAGGAAGGAGAGCATACTAGGTCATAAATTGGAAGTAAAATTGATTGCTTGTAGACTGAACTGTTGCATCAGGGTTTTCCTTCCTCACAATGTCAAAAAACAGACACAATGACGTTGATTTGTCAAGGCCACACATCTTCCATGCACTTGTACCCCCCTGACCAACGACAACATCTGAGCACAATGGACCTTTCTGCACATGTAAACAGCTGATTGAGCATATAAACCTTTTTTTTTTTTTTTGAATTCATATGAGCATAAAAAAAGTTAGCAACAAGGTATAAAGAAACGTTCAAGAAATACCTTTTCAAGAGATGCACAAGGACCAATAATACCTTCAACTTTAATATCCTTGGAGCAGTTTATCTCAAATATTCCACTGCAATACAAAGATACAAAAAGTGGGAAGCAAGATGATCAGCCCACAAACATTATGTTAGTGTTACATATTAACATCATTCGATTCAGATTCAAGGGAAGATATATTTCATTAAAAAAAGCATTTCCATATAACAAACAATCATGAATTAAAATAAGAAACAGACATTAAATCGAAGTTTAACTTAATGACATCAGGAATAAAACTGACCAAAAAATATCCCATCATCTGTCTAAATATACTGAATGGATTACAGGAGATATACCATAAGTCCATAACAAGTAACAACAAGTCTATCTCAGTAAGTGGAGTCGACTTTATGGGTCGCACAGTACAATTGAGCTAGATCAAGAACTAAATCTCTAGATAATTGTTGACCAAGGGGTTCCACTCAAAAATTTCATTGACTATTCCTCTTAGTTTTCCTCTCAAAATTGCTTGATCCACCAGCGTTCAAACCACCTCAAACGATTTTCTATCATTTTTCCTACAATAGATGCCACTCCAACCCTTCCTCATATAATGTCATTACGAATCTTATATTTTCTTGTAAGGCGACATATCCATCTCAACATCCTCATCTCAACTACCCCCACTTTATGCTCATGTATTCCCTTTAAAGCCGCCTTTAACAAAATCATTCCAAAATAACTGCATGTTGCATCCCCCTTTCTAATAAATAGGGCCCTTAATCATGCACATGAATACATAAATCATTTGACCCTTAGTAGTTACATGTAAATATTCTTTATGCTTCTAACTTTTAACAGCTGTCCTATGTTGGTATAAACCTTTATCTTTAGTAATAAGCCATTCATCTATACCTTAATTTTAAAATGTGCCAATATAGATATCCTAGTCTATATACATCTTCATCTTTCAAATCAGTTTAGATCTATTTTCAACTTCAAATTGGATTATATTTAGGGTAAATGTGCATCTTTAGAAACAAACCATTGCACAAGGTGCACGAAGCATAATAATCTTTTGAGAGAAGCAATTATGGTCACAATGAAATAACATCGTTGCAAAAGATTATTATGTTTGAGAAAATTAACAGACATACTATATTTGCATCGTTTTTATTTCATTATGATCGCATTTGTATCTTGCAAAAGATTATTATGTTTGTGCAAGAGAGTGTTGAGAAGCTATATAGGTGGATCTCTAAATTGGATTTGAAGTTTAACTTAATTTAGAATTAGAGAGTTTTATTTTCTACCAAGTGTAAGAGTGATTAAAATTCAGGAGTCTTAGTTATCCTTTGCCATTATTTTCAAAAGCTTATTTAGTACTTAATCTCCATCTTCCAAGAATTATAAATAAGAAAACAGAGAGGGACCACCATACTATGAAGAATGAGTGTGCAGCCTTTTGGATTCTCTATATTTCTATTATTATCAAGAAGTTTATTATAATAATTTTAAATTTTAATAATGAGCTAATGCATGACTCAACAAGGATGACCTAACTATCTAACAAGAAATGCAAGAAAATATGGAAGTTACTACAAACATAGTAGAGAAATTGAAAATATGTTGTCATAAAAAATATATCTTTACTTACATGAACCCACAAGGCTGACCTTTCTAAATATTAAAAAGCACAAGAAACTGAAAATATGTTCATATAACATGAGAAACATAAGGACATACTTTGATGACAGCCCTAAATCAAGGTCACCAGATTGAAAAACACGTTTAAGTGAGTCCTTGAATACAGAGTGGCCAAAACTTTCAGCTAGTACAACAAGACCACCAGTCCTTTCAACTGCTGTTTTGAGTTCTGCAATTCCCACCTGGGTAAGCAAGTAGAGGACAAAAATAACATTACTTCAAAATAAATGGATTTGAAAAGATTCCTAACAAAAAAGTAAAAACTAAAACTTAGCACTATTCAACTTTAAACATATTTGAAATCAAATAGGGCCAATCCAGCCAATTGGGCCTGAATTGATAGCTAAAAAAAAAAAACCACCATTTTTTGAAAAACAAAATACAATATCCTAAGGAAACCCATTTTACACCTCTCGGGGTCTATTTCTCACTTATGATTACATAGTATGAACAAAGCATGTGAACTCAAATCTTTTAGACTGTAAAAAAAATAATTCCAGAACATTTGCGATGAACCAAACTTGGGAATGTCAAGTTACTCTTTTTCTTGGAATACAAGGCTATGGGAAAACAATATAGGAAGAGAGGCTTATACCATTGTGTTGTCGAATTGAACTTATGTACTACAACTAAAGGGGGATAAAAAACAGACCAAAAATTAACAATAAGATCCTGCACCATTCTAGCAAGCCAATTGGCATATTAATTGGCTTCCTTATAGACATGACAGAACAACATTCCAGTCTCTTACTATTTTGGTACTTCAACAAATTCATTAGTCTCATGTCTCTGGTCATTAGATAAAGACCTTCGGCCGAATCACTAGCCACAACTATGTCAACGAATGCATGTCTTCTCATAATGCCTTCGACGATTTTTCCGTGCGAATCATGAATTTGGCCACCACAAGAAGATTCTCCTTGTAAATTAACTGATCCAACAATAGGCACACAAAACCAATTCAATTCTGGAGGAGACCAAACTTTTTTATGGATAGAGTAATACTCGAGCTCCCTCTTTCCTCTCCAATGCATCCCTCCATCATGCTCTCTACACTTAATGTAACTAAATTCTTCTGCTTACCGAGTACTTGACAAAAATATGTTGCAACATTCCAGAAAGGTCACATTACCTATCATTCGTAGTGATGCAACATTCAGCAAACCAAACACCCCTTGTATGGTCAGGACCTTTGATACTACAATTACCATATAACTACAGTCTGTAGACACAATAAGGGAGAGATACGCAATGCTGCAGAACTTTGTATAATTTCAATTAAAAATATTATTGCCATTGTTGTCAACCCCCCCGGAGAAAAAAAAAACAAAAAACAAAACAAAACTCACGCCACCTCTTCTTACAGTTACTTGCTGCTCCAAACAAACTAACACTACAACTCAAATGCCAATGACACAACCACCAGCCCGCCGCTGCCACAATTACAGCCCACCATTCTCACCACTATTAATACCATCATAGTTACCAACTATCACTACGCCATGTCATTCCAGGAAAAAAAATCCATCCCTTGCCCACAATGGATATTGCTTGTACCCCAAAAAAAAAGGATGGAGGTTTTGTTGCTTTCTAGAGCTTATTTACCAATTTCGTAATCAGACCTTAGTTCAAAGTGATAAATAGTAGTTACCCTCAATTTTTATTCATATAGGGTAAGATATTATTTTTCATCTTAACAGCATTAACACAACAATTATAACTTTAAATACATTATATGTTGATGTAACAACCCCATGAAAGCACAAATAATTATACAATAAATAACTTCTTCAATATATCCAATATAGTATCAGTCCTTATCAAATGTGGCTCACCAAACAAGGCCAAAGTTGCAGTCACTACTGCATCATGTCATAAATAGATACTAAATTCTTCTTACCTAGAATAGCTACAGACAATAAAATTCAACTTTTTAAAATACACTGCACTAAAAAAAGTACATGTCACGTATGAAAAGGAAGACAACATCGAATAAAACAAGATGTAGTCAAAGTCGCTTGAAGTTGAATATTATATACCTGACAGATCAAGAACAGAGAAGAGTTTAAAGGCCGAAACCAAAGGCAAACAGTATCATCTATTGATTTAAAAACCCAGAGAACACGAAGTACAAGGAGGAAAAATATGCCAAAAAATAAAAAAACAAAATCACTACCTGATCAAGAGCACAAGCAAAGAGATCTAATACATGACCTTGATGTACAAGCTGTTTTGAAAGCCCCTCATAGAATTTAACGCATTTATGGTAATGTGGAACAGAATCTTTATCCAGGTCCTTGTGGGAGCGAATAGGTTCAGATAAACTTTTTGACACAATCTGTAAATAATAATAAAATCGGATGATCCTCAGTAATTGGTCAACTGTGATGAAAAACCATACTTTCAAATGATACTAAAATACCATAAAATCCAAAGTAAATGTATATAAATATCATAAACACCTAATACCACAAACAGTTATCCAAATTTTCTGTCTTATGGTAGTTTTACATCAAGGCACCAAATATAAAAACCAAGTTTTAAGGACTTTTTATTGCTTCAAGTTCTACAGGGCCTCATAAGGTTCAAACATTTTTGAAGAACCAGAAAACTGTAAACTAGGACGAACAAAAGATTATATCCACATTCACTGACAACGATGACAACAAATCTTATCATTCACTGAGCCTAGACTAAATCCAAAACCTTGTGGTAGGGTAATCACCTGACCCTTCTTTAATTGCTAAGTCATTTGTACAGGAACTACATAGTGGGCCAATATTCTCATACTAACATGTGGCATCAAATCCCTGACACTCAAGACCTCCATGCTTTCCAAAAAAAAAAAAAGGAACAAAACAAAACAAAACAAAACTTACAAATAATGACAATAATGTAGATAATATTAATAATAATTAAAAAAATAACAACATCCTTAACAACTCCCAATAACATGTAAACCAAAGTGACATTGCCAGTTTACCAAATAAATGTCACCATACTTAATATACATCTTCATACTAATACCACAAGATGAAGAATACGGAACACGTTAATGACCATGATCAGTTATCCTTACAGAAACAGGTCCTTCAGTTGCTGGCCCACCAACAAAAGCCATTATTCTGGCCGCTGAACCAGGAACACACGCCCCCAGCAAACTAGCTGCTATACTCAGTGCCGTGCTTGTGCACCTGGTTGGACGCTGATCAGCAGGCACAGACCAAGGATCTTTCTGCAACTCCTCCAAAATCTGTTATTTAAAGAAACATAAATCAAATTAGAGAAACAAACACAAACAACAAAGACAACATAAAACTCCCCTGCTAATCCCACCACAAATAATTCCTCTAAATGCCTCAAACACAGATATATCCCGGAATGGTACATATACCGAATTGAAAGTGAATTCACATTCAGATGCAGGCAACAAGAATCGAGCAATGCTTTCAGTAGATAGTCCATCCCTAGCACCAGCAATAACCCCAGCGCTTGGTTTAGGCTTCCTGGCAAAGAAACTCATCTGCTCAAGAAGTTGGTCCTTACTCACATCCTTAGACCCTTTAAAAACATACGTCTTTGGAATTTGACCGAAACCCAACTCATGAACATGAACTAAAGTCCCAAAAGTGATCAACCCAACAAGAGAATTATCAGGTAAAAGCTCAATAGCCTGTGACAAAGCCGACTTTAAAAATCCCATTTCCTCCTCAATTATACAAGTATCAACAACAAACATGAAAACAGGCGGAATTGAAGCCACTTCACCAGGAGTCTCATATTCAATTGTGGTATACTGAGGGAAGAGTTCAGCGGGGAGGTTTTCATCGGAGATGGAAGCATAGTGAGGAGGGAAGTGATTGCGTTGAAAGCAAAAAGGGCAAATCCAGATCTTGGCAGCGAAATCGACGATGCAAAAGGGGTTGAGGATGGCGCGGCAAGTACGGCAACGCAAGGGAGAGTAAGGGAGTAGGGGCATATTGGGGAAATGCTTGATGGGAGTGTATATGGCGGAGACAGGGACGACACAGTTGATGGCTTCTTGCTTAGTGCCTGGGATCACATTCCAAGGCATTCGAACGCCATCTTGTGCTTCTAAATCCAGGAATTCCGCCATGAGATTCAAGAGGAATCGATGACGGGGTTTCAGTTCACTGAGGTGGGACGACAGGGACTATCGAAGAAGAGAGGAAATGTAGTTTGCTGATCGCTTTTCTCCCCCTCAAACTCAAAGACAAGGGATCATGCACGCCAGAAAAAAATATTAGATTTTAACACCCAAAAGGTGTCTCTCTCCTTTGTAAGAAGAAGGGAGAATTACAATTGGGTCCTATATCAGCTAGTTAATCACAATTAGATCCCAAAAAGTCATTAAATTACATTGAAGTCCCTAAAAACCTAATCAAATCACATATGTTGGGAGTTGTCAATGTAGCTCATTGAGTTGTAAATAACATTTAAGTTTTAAAAGAGTTGTAAATAACAACTTATAGAGCTGCATCTATAGCTCCCAATATATGATTTAATATCACTCAGGTCATTAGGGATTTCAATATAATTTAATGACTTTTCGGAAACTGGCTGTAATTAATTCTCTTTCTTGAGATTTACTTGTAATTCTTTTTTTGAATAGAAACCTGGATGTCATTTTCTAACCCAAAAGTTACTGCTTACAAGGTACTAGGTACCTCTATCATCAACCCCCATCTCTTGTGTAAAAGATGGTGGTTGATCAAAAGAGGACCAATTGAAATCTATATTATGAGCTAGTTTTGCTAATCGATCAGCAACTATGAAGCTCTCTCTACATAAGTGAATGAGAGTCACTATTGGACATAAATACAGAGTCATTTTTTAAAATTGATGGGCGTTGAAAGTTGATGGGCAAGTTTGAGCCCGAATTTGAAAGTGCAGTTTGACATTAGAGGTTAAAAAAATTTTACTATTTGAGGGGTTAAAAAAATGCAGGGTCATCATCAACACGAAAGAGTCATTATTGGCCCGAATTTGAAAGTTGATGTACAATTTTGAGCCAAAAAAAAGTACAAGATGCCAGATGCACCTTGAACATAAGTACATGTTTATTTTTTACCCTTTACCAAAACGGATTCAAATTTTAGGCTATTCTATGTTAGGGTAGAATGTCCATATATATAAGGTCCTTTTGACTGAATTATAACTTCCTAAAAATTAAGTTAAAATCAGTTAAAAACAATAAATATGTAAGAAATATACTCATTTTTTCAAAAGTACCCTACCCTTATTTATGAATGAGTAAGAGAAAATAATTAATAACAAAATAAATTGATGCATGGGTAAGAGGCGAAAATTTTTGGTCAAAAAAATAGAGGAGAGAATCCCCTCCCATGAGATGAGATGTTGATAGATTTACATTCAATTGCATTTAAAAAAAACTATAATAATGTTTGTTACTATATTAGAATTAAAATATCCAAAATGACACAAATTTAAATTATATATATTGACTAATTTGTCACTGAGACATGTTGGAAATCACTTACAAAGCATTGGTTTGTTTGTTAGCAAAAAAAAAAACAAAGCATTGGTTTGTTACAAGGAAGTGTTTAAACATATTGTACAATGGGAATGAAATGGTGTACTGTTTATTTGATGGAATGATTATATTTGACTACCTACTTGCATCTTTACATTTGTTAATGAATGATACTTCTAATCTTCTATATGATCTTAATTGTATAAAAACTTTAATATGTGCAACGAAGTAAAGTTTTTTATTTAGGGTAAAGGGTAAAAAAATGACCATGTATTTATGTTCAAGGTGCATCTGGAACCTTGTACTTTTTTCTTGGCTCAAAATTATCCATCAACTTTCAAATTCGGGCCAATAATGACTCATACGTCAAACAATCAAGGAATGGAATAAGGGAAGATGATTGGGGTGTTTTAGAACAAACATATTACACTAACTAAAATAACTAGCATCATTAATTTAATCAAAATAGTTAAATATGTCATATATTTAGTATCGGAGAGAGTATATTAGTTTACACTAGATTATTCTAGTAAGAATAATTATTAGAAATAATTTAAAATAGTTTATTTTTGTTTCATTAATATCCACAAATAAGTTAACTTGGTATGAAATTAAGAACTGAGAAAATATGACATAATAATCCATCTACTTCCTTTAATATTTTTATTTTTTTGTAGCTATGCAATTTTTTAATGCCTTCTTTCTTTCTTTTTGCCCTTTCCAACTTTGACTAGGACCTTATGGACAATGTGAGCTTTTTCCAACAATATTTGCAGTATTATCTACAACCAAATTCTTTGTTATTGACAAAGTAATATTAAAGGCAACGAGTTTATAATATATAGAGTAAATAGTAGGATAGGAATGAAAAGTTAAAAAGTTACTCCATCTCGTCCTTAATATAAGACATATTAACTTAAAATTTGATTTGATTAAGGATATATGTTAAGTTAGTTAAAATCACATGATATTACCGAATCAACATTAATATTTACTTGTTTACTATTGATGGACATCAATAATAATATTTTGGAGAAAATATAAGAGAAATAAAAAAGATGTCCTATATTTAGGACCAATCCTAACTCCCTATATAGGTCCCATATTTAGGATCGGAAGGAGTATTTAAAAAAATGACACCTAACTCTACAGACTATAATACTTGAAGAAAAACTTAATAAGCCAAAAATATAATGATTGTAGCAACAAATATGAGCTTTTAGGGATTTTTTTGGTATGAGGAGTTTGGAGGGGAGGGGAGGGGAGGGGGAGGGAAAATTTTATGAGATGAATTTATAAAATTGATGAAGAAGTGAAGTTATAATTTTTAAACAAATTAAATAGTAAATGTAAGATAAAAGGGTAAGAAAAAATAATGAACATTTTTTAACCCTATTTATCTAATTCTTTTTAAATCTAACTAAAAATGTTCTCTCGGCCCACTTTTCTTCCCCCCCACCCCCCGCGCCCCCTCAAACATACCGTTGAAAAAAGATGAATTGTTTCTTCAACACAAATGACTTTCAATTTTCTCTCATAGTGATAAATCTAACATAGATCTATGTGAAAACACAAAATTAGAAATAAAGTGGGGTTTGCATTCCATCTTTACCACTTAAATTGGTGCAAAGGAGATCCCTTGAAACATATTATTCCTTTCGGTCCTAAATATATAATCTATTTACTTACTTTGATTATATTAACGATGTCGGTTAAGTTAGTTAATACGATATGCTTTTTCTAAAATACCCTAATTATCTTCCTAATTTCACACATCATCTCTCTTACTTTGTTATTGTTTAAGGAGCATGGATATGGGTAATTTGGAAAAACATTAATAGAAGAAATTAAAAATAGGTCCTATATTAAGACCAATAGCAACTCACAAAATGTGTCTAATACTAAGGATTAGAAGGAGTACTACATAACAGATATTCTTTCAAATAGTGAATAGAAGAAACAAATACAGGTCATTATCATGGTTGCCAAACAAGGACTGGACCACCCAGACCTTGAAGCAGTCTGAGTGAGGGGTAAACCCTGGTAGGCATCGAACCTTAGTTGACCCGATTAACTCGGCCTAACCAGGGATTCATTTGGCCGACTAGCCGAATTGGGTGTGTCTCACTAGTTAAACTTTTCTTGGACGTCAGTGGCTAAAAACGGCCGGAAAATGATAGGTGAAGGAAAATACAGCCGGAAAACTGAAACTATTTGTCTTGCTTTCTAAATTTCAGGCATGTCTTCAATAATCAACTCAAATGAATGGCTTGGACAGATGTCGTGCAAGGTGATTAAACCCAGACAAATGTGGAACAAGGTGATCAAACAATTTTTTTTATCGTCGTCATCGTTCCCTAGAGAAGCCAAACATTGTAATTTTCTTTCCTTGCTCGAAAAAAGAAGCTTACCTAATGCCATGTTGAAGGCTTGAAACCTTGAAGGGATGAAGAAAAAGAGAGTTGAGAAAAAGAAAAGGGATCCCGTGATATGTGTCAAACAATTGAGTGTTGGGAAGAAAAGAGCAACATCATCAGGTGGGGAGAGAGAAGGATAAAAAGAGAGAGAAAATACATATAAAAAAGAAAAAAATTTAAATCTCTAACCTAAAAAAATGATAAAAAGAAAAGGAAAAGGAAATAAAATAAAAATATTAAAGAATTTTATATGTATAAATAATTGAATACTTACAAATTAAAATACGGACGTGTATTCAAGAGTTATTTAGTTATAATAATATAAATATTATGATAAATTATATTATACTAATTATTATCGGTCTAACTCTTAAGTCAATTTATGTCTGAACCACAAACCCTTGACCCATTATCTCGGTTGGTTTGGTCTGTGGCCTGAGTTTGAAAACCTTGGTAATTACTCATCATGTAGGCAATGATGAGCAAAGGTTGGGTCAATGATTAAATGATAGTACTCCTAATATTTCTGGAATTGCTTAATAGTGATGCACAACTTTGCCTTCATGTAAACTATCATGTCAAAACCAAAACCAAATATACGAAATGGTGGTCTTGGTCTGAAGCAGTTGAAGTACCAAAACCAAGCTTATATGTCCAAACTTGAGTGGAATCTTATTCACACGAGAGATGATCCATGGGTACGTGTAACCTTAACCAAATATAACTACAGTGATGATCTATTGAAAGAGAAGAAAAAAGTTCCTAGAGAGAGAAACACCTTCCTTTTTAGTCCCCGATAAAGAAGAGTTGCCCTAGAAATCTCCTGCCTTTGATTTTGCTTCAATCCTCAAGTTATCCCCCTATTTTTTTATCTTCAGCTCTGTGTTCTATTCCTATTAAATCAGCTAGACCGCCTGCCTTCTCTTCATCCTGATTGGTAATACTCCGGACACATTTAATGTTCGCAGTCATTGTTCAAAACCCTAATCCTGAATGTCCAATGAAATTAATTAGCTTCTTTACCCCAAATCATCTACTCCTAGAACAATAATCCCATACTACCAATGGAATGTTTTCTCCTCTAGGCCTTTATTCTCAATTCCTTCTGTTTTCACGCCGGAATGCCCTTTCGTTTCCCGTGTCAAGCGGCGTCATCAATGATCTCTATTGCTTTTCCTACACTAAATCCTTTGCATTGATAGAGATTAGCAACTTCTGATAATCTGATTGGGTGTTGGATTATTTTGGTTGATTTATTACGTCTCCCTACATTAATTGATCTGTTGCAAATCTCCCACTCAAATAGAAATATTCTTCAATCTTCTCTTTCTGCGCCTACTTTGCCTATAAATACTCTCAGAGAATCAGACTTACACTTCATCTCCCCATCCAATCTTCAACTACTTGTATATCTCACTGGCTCTTCTCTTCCGTCACTTCCTTTTCTTCTTTTTCCAGAGTTTTCTTTGGTTCACAACCACCCTCAATTTCCCTATCCTTTCCCTCAATATGTCAAATCCTCCTAGCTTTGATCCCCTTGAACCTACTTACCTCACTCTGTCTTTTGACCCTGTTCACCTGATCCCCAAAGGAAAAAACTGGAATGATATGGCATTGCTACTATCATTGATAGTAATGATTTTCATATCACTCGTCTCAAGTCTAGACTTTCTAGTCTACGGCATTTTGACAGGCCCTTTGTAATTAAAGGGAAGATAGGGAATTTCTTCCTTATTAAGTTTCAGAATGAAGAAGACCTTAGCTTTGTGGTCTCTTATGGACCATGGTCGGTGGACAACTTACTTCTAGTGGTGGATCGTTTGGGGCCTAATACGACACTGAACTCTCTGAAACTGGTTGCCCTTCCTGTTTGGGTCTAATTTTGGGGACTCCCATTGGAATATCATATGGAGCATGTTTCTCAAGACCTTGGAGACATAATGGGCATTTTCATGGCTGATGAAAATGTACTAGGTTTTCCTCTCATCTAAACTTCATGTGTGTAAGAGTTCAAATTGACCCTAGACTTCCTCTGGTGCAAAACATACACATTCGACTTGATGATAACTCTGTTAGAACTGTTGAATAAGTATGAGAGGATATTTCATTCTTGCCCCTCATGTCATATTATGGCCATACTATCAAGGATGTACCTGCTCTGTGGTTCAGACTCTATTAGGCTTTGCTTACATGGCAAAACGTACTACTCAACTTATTGGAACCAGATTTCTCTGAAGTTTCACCTCAAAGACTGATGAATTAATTTGGCAAGATTGGATTCGGACTCACCGTACCAAGGGATCTACTCACATCCATTTTTCCATTATAGAAATAAATACAAAGTTTTTTAGACTTTCGTCCAAGATGTTATGTTAAATAATGGGGTTTAAGGGGGTTACCAAGGTCTTTATCATTTCACCTTTGATGACTCTTCTTATATGGATATGGATAATGCTTCTGCTGTTCCTGAAGATGCACAAGGGCCAGAAAATGGTGCCATCTCCAGTGATATTGAACATGAAGACTCTCCTCACAACACACCGCTTGGTGGTAATGCTGCTAATCAGGAGCACCAACCTATCTTTCCAGAAGATTACTCCCTACATGATGCTGCTGAACAACATAACCAGTCTTCATTTCCTGACTCTCTCCAGGGGGTAGCTCCCCCCTTTCCTACTATTAAGGAAGTTCCACCTATGATAGAATCATTTGTTTCGGTGGAGCCACCATATGACGTTCATGATGCTTCTTAATACCTAGTTGCTATGTCTTCTCCATTGATCTCTTCTTCGCAATTGGTTAATCTCAATCACAATATTCCTACTGAGGAAGTTACCCGTGCTTTTTCATCATCTGCCACCCCATGTCATGCGTAAATATAAGACTCCATTGTTGGCCTGGCTGCCCCAAATTCCTCCTCGCCTAAGAAACGAAAGCTTTCTCATCGAATCACCTCTGTCATTGATGAAATTGAGATCTTTGTTAAGGAGTGCATCACTATTTTTGAAAAGTGTGAGATGGATACTAAATCTCCTTCTCTACTGATCCCTTCAGTGGAACTGGCTCGGCAAAGGTCTCCCACATGGTACATTGCCAAAAATCATCCTACTGTCCCACACCAATTAATCAACTGGTGGAGAACTACAAAGGGAACTTTACTTGATCATCCTGAAAGTTTTGGTATTGTTTATCAAATGAATCCCTCAGGAACCATAAGCTGGAAATTGCTACCAGATGTGCACAAGGAATTCAAGACCTCCTTTTTTGGAACCTTCATTTCTATTATTCCACTCTCATCAAAGGTCCTCAGGCTTACACACTTGAAACCATTGAGCCATAAAAGAAAGGATTCATCTTCTTTTCCTTCAAGAATACCCCTGAATTTTTCTGAATTGAACCAATGCTGGCTTCTACCATCAAGTACCTTAAAGATCTCAGCTCAGATTCTGAGGGCCATTCTACAAAGAAAAGATCATCTGAATCCTCGCTGGAACCATACTCTCCCACCAAATGTCCTAAACATACTGAAGAAGTCCAAAGTTCTGTCAAGGCTAGGGAAGCAGCCTCTACTAAGCTTCCCCTTGATCCATGAGGATCCTAAGCTGAAACTACCTTGGCCTTAAGGAATCCACGGCAGTTTAAAGTTGCAAGAGGCTTATTTAAACTGCTCAACCTGACTTTATTTTTCTGTCTGAAACTAAACTCTCTTTTGCCGCCTCCTGCACTAAACTAAATAATCTAGGCTCTTTTACTTTTATTGTTACTGATGCATGTAACCTGGGGGAGGGACCATTATAGCTGGAAGTCAGATATTTCTGTTGAAGTACTTGAACTCTCTGCTCATATTTGTCATTGCAAAGTACTAATTAATGAAATGTTTCCTTCATGTTATTTGTCTTTTGTCTATGGTCCTTCTGTTATTCCTTGCGCTATGTATTGTGGGACTGGATGAAGAATGTCACCCCCTCTATTGCTTTGCCTTGGTTGCTGGTTGGTGACTTTAATCAAACTATTTCCCCAAAAGATAAAAGCAATGCAACATGATGTTCCTTTGCAATGTCTAAATTTGCTGATTGCATAGATTCTTGTAACTTACAAAATCTCCCACTAAAAGGACCTAGGTTTACCAGGACAAATAATAGAAAGGGAAATGCTTTGATTTTGGAAAAGTTGGACATGGCTTTTGCAAATCAATCATGGATAAACCAGTTTCCTTTCTCTCATGTTGACACCCTGAGTATTACTGCATCATATCACTCTCCAATTACTGTATATACGGATATTCCAAAGCCCCACAAGAAGCATATCAAATTTGAGTATTACTGGTATTAATTTTCAGAATGTACATCACTTCTTCAATAGAGCTGGGCAAATGTTTTTCGAGGTTCTCCAAGTTTCCAGCTACATTGTAAACTACATTCAACACTTACCACTCAGTGAAATTGGAGTAAGACCCATGTTGGTAATATTGGTTACAGAATTCAGACATTTGAAGCTCAACTCAAGGGCATTTCAGAACAAGTTGATTTAGACACAGACATTCCTCCAGATAAGCAAGCTATAATGTCTTCATTAAACCATGATTTGGAATTTTAGTATGACTGTGAACAAAGCTACTGGTGTCAAAGAGCCCTAGTGAATTGGCATTTGGATGGTGAAAGAAATACAAATTTTTTTCACTCCACAGTAAATCGAAGAAGAAGCAAGAATCTCATCACCAAATTAAAAAATGATTCTAACTTGTGGACAACTGATCAGCATGAAATCTCATAGATGGCTTTTTCATATTTCTCAGATATTTTTCAGTCTCATTCAGGAAAAAACTACTCTCAGATTGTTCATGAATTAAATGAAATTTAGGTTCGGTCCCTTAAAGCAGGAGATTCTAACAACTTGTTGCAACTAATCACTCTTAATGAAGTTCAACAACATGTCTTTTCACTACCAAAGGATAGCTCTTCGGGTCCAGACATTTATCACTGACTTTTACCAAACAAATTGGAATCTTGTTTCTAAAGATATCTATCCTATGGTCTGTTCGGTTTGGGATTCAGAGTTTATTCTAAAGGCTATGAACAAGACCAATGTGGTGCTCATATCAAAATGTGATCATCCACAAACATTGAAAGACTTTAAGCCAATCAGCTTGAGCAATGTGTCTTACAAGATTTTCTCCAAAGTTCTCAGTAACAAACTCAAGGCTCACTTAGATAAATTGATACACCCTTATCAGAGTGCTTTCCTGAAAGGAAGACTAATCTCGGATAACATTATGTTAGCTACTAATTCCTTGCACCAGATTCACTCGTCAAGAAGGCGTAGGAAAAAATTAGCAGCTTTCAACATTGATTTTTCAAAGGCTTTTGACCGGTTATCCAAGGACTTCTTGGTGGCTGTCTTGCAGAAAATGGATTTCCCTCCAAAAATAATCCATTTGATCCATCAATGTATATCCACTGTTCAGTATAACTTCTTGCTCAATGGGCAATTTATTTTTTCTATGGACCCAAATAGAGGTATTAGACAAGGAGATCCCCTTTCTCCTTATCTTTACATTATAGCTTCCAATGTTTTGCCATGTCTCGTCCATAAAGCAGAACAGGTTGGACAATGGAAAGGGAATAAAATGTGACGAAATGCAGTTCCTATCACCCATCTCTTATATGCAGATGACTCATTACTCTTCATGAAGGCAAATTCTGCTCAATTCATTATTGTAGTCAAGGATATCTTAGACTTGTTTTGCTCTTGGACAGGAAAAAAGGTTAATAAGTCTAAGTCTACAATAGTTTTCAGCCTCAACATGTCTCACGCTGAAAGAATTGACTTATCTCAAATCTTAGGAGTTGGTTTCACTCCAAAATTAGGAAAATACTTGGAAACATGCATTAACCCAAGAAGAAGGAAAAAGGAAATTTATGATGACCTCATATCTTGCATCATCAAACGAACAGCTTCCCGGAAAACAAAGTTGTTCTCTCAGGCATCTAGACTCACTCTCATTAAATCTATCCTCTCAGTAGCTAATATCTATCAAATGTCTTGCATTCGCCTCCCCAAGAGAGTATGCAATCGAATTGATAGTAAATGTGTCGATTTCTTTTGGGGTGATGCTGATAACAAAAAGAGAATTCATTTGTTGAACAAGGATATCCTCTTTGCTACTATATAAGACAGAGGTTTAGGATTGAGACGCACTAAATCTATCAACCTTTCTTTGCTGGCCAAACATATATGGAATATCATCAATGCTCCTCAAGATACACTTTTGGGTTTTACTCTAAAAATCAAATATATTGATTTCTCAACCCAATCCTCTTTAAAGAAACCTTACAATTCTTCATGGATATGGAAAGGAATCTTGCATAGTTCGCATCTCATAGTGGATCATATCCAATGGAAAGTTGGTTCTGTATCTAATATAACTCTTAGCCACCCTATTTGGTGGCCAATGCATTAAAGGTCACTACAAGTTGATCAAGTTTCTACTGTAGAAGATCTAATTGTGCGTACTGTTCAAAGTTGGAATCCATTTGCATGGAATGTACCTTTGGTCAATGAGTTGTATGATCCACAGTATGCTTTAAAAATCTTATCTATGCAAATTTATTTCACTACTATGCAAGATGGTTTTATATGTAATGGGAACTCAGCTGGGTTTTACACTGCTAAGGATGGATTTCGTCTTTGTTCCCCAACCCTTTTCGTCTATGGTCTATCAGCCTCCCTCTCAAATTTACGCTTTTCATCTGGAAATTACTTCACAAAGCTTTGCCAGCTAGCGATGTATTGCAAGACCATCATATGACAGTGGATTCACTTTACCCCTTTGGTTGTGACTATCCTGAATCACTAGCTCACATTTTCTTTTAGTGTCCAATGTTCAGAGCTGCCTGGTGGGGTTTACTAAATATCAAGGCTAATTAGGAGAATTATGATTTTTTTAAGAATGGATTCTCACAATGTTGCCTATCTTAAAAAATGATGGATTGAAGGAAACCATGGTAAATATCATTTACTTACTCAATCATTTATGGTTCTCCAAGAACAAATCAGTTCATGATGGAATTTTGACAACCCACTCAAACTAATGCATCATGTCTTGAGTTCCTCTTTCTATCATTTCACTGTCATGAACACATCGCATGTGAAAAACAACAATTTTCCTAAATTCTTTCATTCCTTATATGCTGCTTTGGAAACACGGGAGACTATTCTTTATCACAAGCATTGGATTGTTGTTTTCAAAAAGATAACATTCAACTCTATTAAGAGGTGACATGTTTCAATCTTTCTAAAGAAACAACACCTCCTTTATTTCAACTTTGTGATCTCAACTGCGAGCTCAGTTCCTTTTCTTCATAAATATTTGAGAGCTTCTCTTCTCTGGATCATCTCTATTGATCTGTATCAAGTAGATGCTTCCCTCACGGTTCTCTCAAATAAGCCTAAGGGTTTACTCGTGCACAACTTAAATGATGTGGTTCATCACTATCTGGAATCACTACTATCATATTTCAAAGAAGTGTTCTTCGGCAATATCGACACAGGACAAATGGAGAAACATCTCGTTCAGCCTTTTCCTTCATATCCTGCTGTTACTATTGTTGCCCTTTAATATGTATTTGCTCGTTTTACTTTATGTATGACTTTTTAATTGAATGAGAATTTGTCCTTTTATAAAAAAAAATGGTGATGATTTGTTACCGGTTATTGATAAGGAAAGAATCAAGTCAAATAAATTGTCAGGTATCAAGCTTTCTTGGGGCTACGTGAAGGATGGAGTTATGCTTGACCGATCTCAACAATTGGCTCAATAGAAACATGAATGTAGTGGTATGTTCTCGGTGAAATCTACCTATGATCTTATTGCACAAGAGGATCTTATCCATGATCGTATTTGGCAAAAAGTATGGAGGTTTAAAACAATTCAAAGATGTAAGAGCTTTATGTGGTTGGCTATGTAGGATAAATTGTTGTCCAATGAGAATAGAGCTAAACGAGGTTTTTGTGTAGAAACTTCTTGCTCATGGTGTGGCGACTCATCTAAAACATTGCTGCACATTCTTAGAGATTGTGATGAGTGAGTCATCAGAGCTTTGGCAAAGTTTGATTGCTCCACCTCTATACCATAAATTTTTTCATCTTAATCTGAAGGATTGGCTGTGTTTTAATATTATTAACCCAAGGAATTCTTTTGGTGAGGGTTGGGATGCTTTTTTTACAACATTATGCTACTTCCTTTCAAAGCATCGAAATAGCAGAGTCTTTGAAGGCAAGACTGATTCTAATTCAACTCTTATTATGAGAGCAAAGACGTTGCTATCAAGCTTAGGTGATGCAACCAGAAAGCCAGCAGTAGGAGTGACTGAGAGGAACCATGTAGCCCTTTATATGCTCTCCAGTCTCCACCTCAAATTACTAATCACTATTCAAGAGTTTTTCCTAGAGATGTTTCCAAATCCATGATGAATTATAAAGATGTGATAGAATGTTCAAGGGATAATGAATAAAACTTCATAAATTACAGTTACAAATTTACAATATTAATTAAAATTACACAACTAAATCGTTGTCAACACGTTTTCTCTTTTTAAATTAAAATTACACTACTAAATCGATGTCAACACGTTTTTCCTTCTTAAATAATAAGACAAATTATTAGAGCCAAATTAAATGATACACACAAATTGGGCCTCTATACATTACAAAAAATCAAATCCCAGAATAAACTATAAACAAAAAATACAAACAAACAAAGACCAAATGATAATAGAGAGATGAAAACAAATATGAAAGACTAACATGATAGTGTGTAGCAAAGGTGGTGAATGGCTACCTTAGCACTATAGTGAGCCACTAGAATAAAGGGCTCGGATACCCTAAAGCATATTGAAAATGCAATTACAAGGAAGATTAAAGAGGCCACGGTAAGCCAGCGACAAACCTCTAAACCTGCAAACCACGCGACCTTTCTTTTCTTTTCTTTTTTTTTTTTTTTTTTGACCTTAAGCAAACCACACAAGCTGACAACAACACAAGAAGCAAAACCCAACGTGCGCTCAATGGACCTCAAAACATTTGTCAACGAGTTTTCGAACATGAGCTCAATTCAACATGAATCTTGCCATCTGCCTCGAGCTCACATCAAAACCCTGATGGACTTTTCCATCTAAATTTTTATGGACGTGTTTTTGAATCAAGACTTGTTACTCCTCTTACTCGGAGCGAAAGAGCACCGCATGCCTGTTTCATTTATATATAGACATAGACGATTGGTAGGCCAATCCCGAGTCGCTTTCAAATTTAATTAAAACGGAAAATTTATTATATTGTAAAAACTATTGAAAAGTCATCAGTCTTTAGCATTATTTTAGTTGGCCATTTGGTTTTTGTCAAGTAAAACATCTAATTATCGATTATTCTTCAATCCGTTAAAGTTAACCCAAATGAGCTTGCAATTATCAACAATTTCAATTGAATTATGAATCAACTGCACTACAAAGACCTAATTAAAAATCAGGTGAAACTATAAGTATATGAAAAAAAGAAAAAACTACAGACCTCACTAAAAATAGATAAAACAAGGATTTGATTAAAAAAGGAAAACATTATAAGAACTTGATAAAAAAATCAATTGAAATTTGCAGATTAATTATTCCTTAAATTGGTTTGGCTGACAACATAATTAATCCAAATCAATCAATATTTTGAGAACCCAAATCCCTCTCTTACCATGATAATATATCCACCTTTCTTTTTGGGACATAATTCACCTTTATTCATGTAACTCTACAACTTTAGGATTGTAATCACAAGTAAAAAAAAAAAAAAAGGATGGAGCACCAATTCAAAGTGACGCCTACTTGGAATAAGATGGATGGAGCACCAATTCAAAAAGTCTCACGCTATTCATAGCCTGTACATAATACAGCTCTCTATAGTTTTGATTTACATATTTAAATGGAGACAATTCATATTTTTCTTAAACAAATCATCACAATTTGAACGATCAAGATGTGTTTCCCACACATGGATCACAGAGTATCCACATGGTGTCTATGCAATAGAGCAATTTAACAATGCCCATGTAACCTGAAGCCCAGTTAAGATACCACTTACAAACTTAACAAGAAAGGAAAAAAAACACACACACACAAACACACTCAGAGAAAGTAATATCAAAGCAAGATCCAAAAAGTGAAGAAAAATTGCAGTGAGTAACCCCAGATTGTTCCAAATTTAGAGGGCTGGCGGTGATGCCTGGAATTAAAAAAAAAAAAAAAAAGTGTAACACCATACATCAAGATTCAAGACCAGGCACTACTTATTTATTGAACCATCACACAAGCAAATACTGGAGAGTTAGGCAATTGAAAAAGTTGTACACGCTCATAGGAGAAGACTTTAAGATCGTCCTTGAGATTTCTTTTCCCACCATTCCGTGAACTTAACTTGTGCAGCAGTGGTATCCAACCTGTAAAGCTGAAGTGTGTGATTTGCAATCTCATGGCCAAACGTCCATCCAAACACACCCCCAGCAACAAAAGACAGTCCTGCACCTGTTGGTTATGGTAGAAGAAAGAACAGTGGAAGTGTCAACATTGTGCATGCAGGTATTGCACCCACCCAAATGATTGAAACCTATTCAGAAAGTGACTTCTTTCATGGCAAATCAAAGACTGTGGAGAGGCAAAAAGCTCTGTTTGCAGACAGCCCCAGCCACACAGATACTGGTTAATTTGGATGTCAAAGTTTTAACTACCAAAATGCATAGTTTAATTTGAAGATGGAGTCAAATTAAAAATTTTTGTTAGGGACCTTACAAATAAATTATTATTATTATTATTATTATTATTATTATTATTATTTCCTTCTTAAAGTTATCGCCCATACTCCCCAAAGTCACAATGTGATTTTTGAAGTATTGCAAGGATGTATTGAACATACTACCTTATTCCTATGGCCTTCACGACAAACTTTAATTTTCATGACTTTAACTGCCATCAATATAAAGTTAAAGGTTTCACACAGCCCTTTGGCCGTACAAGAATGCCGCTATTCACTATTAGAAGAGAATTTAAAACAGGGAAAATGGCATTTTAAAATCCTAAACTTTAATGACAGTTAAAGACTGTAATATTCAAAATTCTTCTCAAGAATCATTGAAATAAACTACTATTGTTGCTTATTATAGTTACCACTCATGCTTCACAAAATTACTGATCTTCCATATGTTACAGGTGTGTTTTCATGGAGGGCAGTAACAAATTGAAAACTTTCTAATAAGACAAAGTGTATCTTTTATGTCCAAAAAAAGACAAAGTGTACCTTTAGATGACATGAGTGCTACTTGAGAGAGCACAAGGGATAAATTATTATTTCCATGGTCCTTGAGTTTTGGAACTATAAAGTGTAACTTTAACAAGCATAAGTGACAACTCGATTCTACAATTCTTGAGAATAATTTCCTTTCTTATTTATGGTTCTTAAGAATTATTAGTATAAGTTATGGATCCTCGAATGAAATTTTCCCAAAAACAATTGCCATCATCTAAGAAGGTAAATGTTGACAATAGCTTCAGCAGTAGAAAAGTGATACACTACCATGCAAACTCTTGGAGTATTTGTAAGCAATGCCTGCAGTGGATACCGCTCCAATGATGCTCCCTGTGAGCCCATAGGTCACTGCTTCTCTTGTAGTTTTCAGCTAAAATGATAGCAAAGAAAACCCAACTTTCAACTCAATTTTCTGCTCAAACAGAGATTAAACAAATTTTCCAGCAGGCAATTGTCTTTATTCAGAAATATATTCAGTAAGTACCGCATACAACAGTATCAGTAACAACTGCATATTAAAATGATATTTAAAAACCAAAAGACGACCAACTGAATGTATTTCATCCAATTTTTAGTAAGAGTTTAAAGCTTTACCTAATCAAGTCTAAATCCAGTGTTAACATGAAGACAACCATTCTGAGAATAACTATACAATCTGTCAATACAAACACTGCCAAAAGTAGTAACATTTTTAATAGTGAATCATTCCACACATCAAGCTATACATTAGTGACTTTAAATACTTAAATAGTCAGGAACTCAATTTCAAAGATTGATATATACTGAAATAAGGATGAGGCACTTTATAAAAAAATTGCTACAAATCACAATAAGATGAACCTTTAGCCTCTTAGTTGTAAATAGCTTGAACTAAGAAAGTTTCAAAATTTCTAACTATTGCATTTGGCTCGTGGTCATAACACAACATGCATCTTAAATTAATCAATTTATCAACTGTTAAATCGTTGATTTATACTCAAATGTTTATAAAAGCTTTTAGAAGGGGAAGTTTACGTTTGATCATTTATTTTTACCCACAGATGAATGGCAAAACTAACACAAATTAAAATACATCATGTGAACCACAGTTCCCAGTCCAAGTACAAGTTTGAAGTTTGTCCCAAAAAACAGGCTTAATAAGCCGATTAAGACTCCATGTACAACAAGATACAAATGATCTTTACAAATTCACATTACTATCGCAAACACCAATATTACACTATTACATACCGTTTTTTAGTGTTATCTAGCTGCATGGGAATTAGAAACAAAAGTAAATCATATATGTCAGGAGAATTTTCTTAACCAAACTGATTCGATATCTCGAAAAACCTTTTCTCAATTACCAGCACCATTTTAGTGTAGTGAATTGTCAGGAGATTTTGGAAACTTTAAGAGTATCCTCAAACATTGGAAGGTTTTCTACTAATACAGTAAAAATAGCAGGTGAAGATGTCGAGAACATATTAACCACAAGGAATGCCAAAAAGGCAATCAAACACTCAACAAAATTACAACAGTAGTAGACAGAGAACAAATAAATAGATGAAGTAAGGTGATAAAAATTCTTACTACAGGTCCATGAACAGGGTCAGATGCAATGAACTCGTCAACATCAGAGGTAGACCAAGAGGGGAGATTCTTGAACCTGGTATAGTTGTCGAGAAACGAAAACCTTTCTGACCAAAATCCCGTAAAGCCTTCCCAGTGCTTCTTGAAAAACGATTGCATGGAAGAATCTTCCATCTCTGGCAGATCAATATCAATAAAATCAAAACATGAATTCTGAAATTTGTTGGACAAAGAAAGAGAGATGGGTGGAGGATCAAGGGAAAACGACGTGGAACCCTAATGAGAACGGGAAACGAAAAGGAAAAGAGACTACTGGGCCAGAGAAAGTCCAAAAAGAAACTAAGAAAGTAGCGGGCCAAGTTACCAGGCCCAAGTTTGCCTCTCCACTATTAAGAAAGAAACAGGTTGCACCCACCCACCAAATTGTTATGGGCTCATTAGAAAAGTTGGGCCGAGGAACAAAGAAGGGACCTACGGGACCAGAAGACAAAGCAGGAAATGTGATTCAAATCCCGAAATTTTCCAAGCGAACTCAGTTCTTGCAAGTCGATCTTCTTAATTAGGCCTGTACATAGACCAGACTGGTCCGGGCAGGCAGCTAGCCCGTAGTCTGGTCTTAATCATAGTTCGGGCTGGTCAACCTAGCCCGATAAAAAAACCCGGTGGTCATCCAGTTGGGCAGACTAGACCAGATTGGGCCGGGTTTGCGGTCTAGGTGGCCCAGTCTAATCTTTTAATTTTTTTTCCCAACAACCTGGGCATAATTTTTTTCAAAAAAACTAGACATATTTTATCAACAGAACCTAGGCATCATTCTTTTTAAATTACCTGGACATCATTTTATGATTTTATCTAAAGAACCTGAACATCATATTCTTTTCAAAGAACCTGAACATAATGGACATAAAATAACACAATTTCCAAACAAAATAACCGGCCAAGTTTTAAGCATCATAAGTAATACCAAGTAATATAAGTTCACAGTCAAACTTCACAATAACCTACAAAGTCTTGAGCAACATTAATAACATGGAACATATCTCCAGCAAGGATAATTACAACCAAAGTAACACTTCTGAAGTTGGAGTTTTAGACAAAAGTATTAATTACTTTTGTCTAACCCTCCAACTATCCAAAACAACAAAAGTCTATGATTCTAACTAAGTAATCAGTCTGCCAAGTCCATAAATTCAAAAACAAAATATATAAAATGATATCACTTAATCAGCATCTTGTAGTATCTGATTAAGGTTGCACATTGGCACCAAAATATGATGTTATCTTGAATTTTAGTCAATGTCCTCCATGGATGCAGCAGCCCCTCCTCCAACAGCAGCAGCCCCTCCAACATCAGTCACACATGAAGCATCTGAAAATGATAAAAAAATTATGTAACACTACAATTTTATTAGTATATGATAAAGTAAAGACCCATTACATTACAAACAATACCAGACTCTTCAAAATTGTCAAATTAATGGAGTTGTTCAACGAGTTCTGACAGTGACTGCCCAGGAAAAAGCCAATTTTGAGAGCAAATAAGAGCTTCAGTCATTTTAGGTGACAATGAGCTTCGATATTGATCAACAACACAGCCTCCTGTGCTAAAAGCATATTCAGAGGCAACTGTGGAAACCGGGATGGCCAACACATCATGTGCCATGCAAGAGAGGATTTTGTATTTGACAGAATTTGCTTTCCACCAAGCCAATATGCTGAAATCAGCAAAAACAGGGACGCCATCAGTTGAATATGCAGCAAGATACTTTTCCAACTCTATTTGAGAATCATTTGAACTTCTTTGTTTAACTTTTGCTAGCCATTGAAGGCCTGGATCATGATCATCTATATTTCCTTCAACAATTATTGCACATGGAAGTGCAGTAGAGGAAGAAGCAATGCCTGATTCAGAAGATACACCAACAGATGCAGAGTATTCTTCAAACATAAGATATAAATAGTCTTTAACCCTATCCTTCATTGCTAAACAAACTTCATTATCATGAAACAAATTCTCAAATATGTCATTAACATATGCTAGCTTGTAACGAGGATCCAATATGTAGCTACTACCAACAAAGGGTTCCTAATTTCTGCCTTACCCTAATATTTTTCATATTTTAGAGTCATGTTAATAGCCATGTCAGCAAGGAGAGAATCTGAGTTCAAAACATTCCTTTCCAACGTTTGTTGAACACGAGCAATTTGATGAAAGAAAGAGTTAGATGTCACATTAATGGAAGAGGAGAACATTAATGTGATATCATAAAAAACTTTCAAGAACTTCAAGAAGACACGTGCACGATTCCAGTCTTCTGCACAAGGTGGGCTATCACGCTGTTTCTGTATTTCTCCACACTGTTTCTATTTCTCTTCATGTGCATCACGCTCACGCTTGAAGAAATCATGTGAATCACGTCTATTACTAGAGATCTCAAATGAATCAATCATGTGAACCTCATGTCCCTCAAATCCATGCCTAGGGGGAGCAAAATATGCACAATAATCATAATTCTCTTCACTCATTCTGTCAAATACTTTCTGAAATTTTAAAGCTACCTTCAATATTAAGAATGTGGAATTCAACCGTGTTGACACATCCAAGCATACAAGACTTTTTGTATCAATCATTTCAGCTTCAGCAAAGGTCTTAAACTTTGTTAAACGTGCCGGAGATGAGCGAACATATTTGACAGCACTTCGAATGCTATCGAAATTGTCTTTCAAATCCTTCAACCCTTCACAAACAATCAAATTGAGTATATGAGCACAACACCTAAGGTGCAGATAATCTCCATCACTTAATGTGTCAATTGATTATGTTACATCCTTAACCCAAGTTATTCATGTCTGTGTGACCTAAAAGAGAAATAAAATTGCTTTTGGCTATCATGTGTATATGCTGAGCCTTATTACTTGTTTAGAAAAAATCTATGGATGGAACTGATTAATATAAGCTCGCTTATCAAGACCCCATGGCTTGTGATGGGTGATTTTAATACATACTTGTCGGGAGATGAAAAAGTGGGGGGTGCTCCTCCAAATTACCTTGCTATGAGACATTTTATTGATTGCACTAATGCAGCAAACCTAAGACAAATTGAGTGGGTTGGTGAAAGGGTCAAATGGGAGAAAAATCTCACCAAAGAAATGATTGATTGGGCTTTATGTAACAATGAATTTATGGACCAGTTTCCCCTTGTTGAGGTACACCACCTCCCTAAATTTGGTCAGACCACATACCCTTAATGATTAAAATGATCCCTAGTGCAAAGACAAGGCGTCGAGAGACAACTTTTAAATGCCAAGCGGCATGGTTACTTGAAGAGGGATTTAGAGAACTAGTGGAGCATAGTTGGTCTCATGGATCTTGGAATGAAAAAGTCAAGCTCTTCACAACAAATGCTCTGAGGTGCAGTAAAGACACTGTGGGTAATATTGTCACAAAGAAGAAAAATCTGTTAAGGAAGGATGGCGTTGAAAGAGTAAGGAGTAATAGAGACAACGAATATTTGGTGTAGGTGGAGCGCGATCTATGGAAGGAATATAATAACACTCTAGCTCAAGAAGAAATTTTATGATTCCGAAATTCAAGATGTAATTGGTTGAAGTAGGGGGGTTGTGATGCGATCCAACAAGATGATTCTTCAACTTTAAATGATCCTTTGCAAATTCCAAGTGAACCAGTCACAAAAGCAAGAGCCAAGAGAATCAAGGAAGCTTTGAATTGGCTAGTGCAAGAGACATGGACAAAGTAAATGGCAATTGGTTAAGCAAATGTGAACAAAAGAGTTGAAAACGTAGCAAATGTCATTTGGGCCAAAAATAAAGGTTCTGATCATATTTTGGGCTTGCAGACATCAAATGAAAGAGATTGGACCTAGTGCTACATATTGAAGAGTTGTTTGGGACTAATTAAACTCATTTTGGGCTTAATATGCTGTTTACATTTTTATGGTTTTCATTTGTGCGAAAATTGTTAATTGGTTGGCAAATTTGACTTTTGGAATTCTTGTTTATTGAATTAAGTTTATTGCGTGGAATTCTCTAGAATGCATTTAATGCAAATTATGTCAGGTTCATGAATGTATCCTTTAAATACTTTGTAAGCCTTATATTGAAAGCATACTTGAATTTTGAGATTTGAAAAGTTGCATTTCTGCACTTGTATGTTGAGAGTGGGTTCTCTCTAGGGTTCTTCTTAGAACTAACAGACTTATCAAGGCTTGATCAACCTTACGACATCTTCTAACACTTCGGGTCCTTATTCTTCCGAGTTCAAGGGTTTAAGTGAATCGTTCAGTTCTTTGTTTAGCTTTCTTAGAGTGAGTATATTTCAAATTAGTTGTGGGTTTTTGGGTTCTATCCCTATGGGTTTGCACCAAATTGAAATAGAAAATTCTTCCATGAAGCTACAAAGACTAAAAGGAGGAAAACTAGAATTTAGGGTTTGAAGGATGACCAAGGCCATTGGATTTTTGACCAAGGTTCTCTAAAATATATGGCTTTTGTTTATTATCGCACCCTGTTCAATGGTAACTAATGTACAATTCCAACTCTTGCTACCCATTACACATTTCCTGCATTAACTGCCTGGGAGATCTGATAGTTAGCAAGCGGTATAGAGGATGATGAGATCAAGAAAGCTGTATTTAACTTAGGTGCGTTCAAAGTGTTGGGTCCAAATGGAATCCAGCCTTTTTCTTCCAAGAGTTATGGGAGACATTGGGGGAGATATGTGTAATATGGTGAAAGAGATTTCTGTCAATCCAAGATTGGTGGAAAGTTTCAACCACACAAACCTTGTGCTTATTCCAAAGAAAGATGTTCCTGAATCTATTAGGAACTTCCGGCCTATATCTTTATGCAACGTAAGTGACAAGGTTATTGCCAAAGTTATTAGTAAGTGACTTAGGGACTCATGGCCAAATTTATGGAGAGACATCAATGTAGGTTCATAGCTGGAAGACAGAGCAGCGACAATATCATGTTGCACAAGAAATTATTCACTCCATGAGAGTAAAGAAGGGCTTAGAGGGATGGTTGTCAGTTAAAGTTGACCTAGAAAAGGCTTACGACAGGTTGGAATGGCCATTCTTAAATGACACTCTAACTAAAGTAGGAGTGGAAGAGCATATGTGCAATCTTATTATGGCTTGTATCACTAGTGCCTCTTTCCGAGTTCTTTGGAATGGTGAGAAGACGGATGTTTTCAAATCATCAAGAAGGATTTGCCAAGGAGACCCAATCTCCTCATACATCTTCACCTTATGTATGGAGAGACTGAGTCATGATATACATGGCACTATGGATAAAGGAAATGGGATACCGATAAGGTTAACCCATGAAGGGCCCCTAATTTCACATCTTTTCTTTGTGGATGACCTAATTTTATTTGGGGAGGCGTCCTCCAACCAAGTTGATGTCATGATGGATTGCTTGGGAAGCTTTTGCGAAGCATTAGGGTAGAAGATGAACAAGGAGAAGACCAAAATATGATTCTCTATAAATGTTCATTTCACCAGATCCTCTTATCTAAGTAATTGTATGAGAGTTGGGCTCACAGGTGACCTGGGTAAATACTTGGGCATCCCTATGATATACAAGAGAGAATCCTATCCTTTGTTTGCTCCAATTCTTGAGAAAGCCAATAGAAGACTATCTAGGTAGAAGGGTAAATATTTCAATATAGCAGGCATGGCCACTCTCATCAAGGCAGTGCTTGATACTTTTCTAGCATATTACGTGCAAAAAATCCTCCTTCTTAAAAGGTTGGTGAAAGACCTTGAAAAAGCTAGTAGGGGATTCCTATGGGGATAAAAGAAAGCTTCACCTATTGGCTTGGGAGTGTCACCATGGAGAAGAAGGATAGAATCCTGGCCATAAAAAATCTTCACCTCCAAAATGAAGCTTTTATGTTGAAATTGTGCTCAACAATGGTGATGCCTTTTAGGTGAAAGTGCTTAGAGATAAGTACAAGTGTGGAGACATCCAAATGCGGAATGTGAAGAAGAAAAATGTATCATCCTTAACATGGAAAGGCATTTGTACAGTATGGAGAAGTTCATATCACGGTTGGGGAAGAAAATCAGTAATGGGTGTGAAACAAACATGTGGTTTGAAAACTAGTCAGAAATGAACTCACCCCTCATTGATTTAATTCTTGGCCTTGAGGTCTTCATTAATAGAGAAGAGAAAGTGAAGGACTATGTCACTCTTAAAGGGGATTGGGATGTTCAAAAACCACTACTACAAAAGAGGGTTTTCACGTCACAAATTTCGGGCTTTTCACGTCACTTTTCAAGGGGACATAAATTCAAGTAACATGGAAAACTCAACTTTTAACGTCACACAAAAAGTGATGTGGAAAGTCAGATTTTTCAAGTCATAAATTACAAAAATTGTGACGTTGTTTGTCAAAAATTAGATGTTATTGAAACGGATAATGAGGGAAAATCAGAGAAACCACGTCACAAATGTGTCTTGTTTACAAAAATGCCACTGCGTTTTTTTTTCAACGTCAGTTTTTTATTTGTGAGACATAAATTGGTGACATAGAAAGGGTTTTTTTGTAGTAGTGAACTCAATTTTTGGTTTAATCCCCAAGTGGTTTATCATATCACTCGTGCTCATCTGCCTTGTAAGGAGAGAGGAGAGGATAAATTTTATTAGAAGCCAGCTAGTGATGGCTGCTTCTCCATTAAATATGCATATATGTCTCTTTTTGTAGGTACTCATACCCAAAGAGATTCAATTTGGAAGATTCTATGGCATTGGAATGCATAGAAAAAAAATCAAGGCTTGCTTTTGGCGTCTAACTCATGAAAGGGTCCACAAACTGCCCTCCAAGCTTAGAGAGGACTTACGATTTTGGATAGATTCTCACTAGGATGTGATGCTCAGGAAAATGTCATGCACATAATCCATGATTATGTGAACGCTAAGGAGTGATGGAAGTCGGTGATCAACCCCAACCTTTGGGAGACCTTCTTCAACTTGCAAGGAGTGGAATGGATGAAATGGAACCTGAAACAAGAAGCGAGTAGGAATTTCAAGAAGAAGCTTCTATGGATGACACTATTTGGATATCTTCATTGAGATATCTAGTGTTCAAGATGTAGCTACAAAGGACCAAAGGAATATAGGGAGAGAAGGGGACTTGTTGATCTTACAAATGGATGGGTTAATGTTACAAGATGGAAGAAGCGAGTGGAATTATCACAAATGCTATGAATAAATGGGTTTGTGGTTATTGTTGTAAATTGACTAACGTGCCATATACGATTGTTGAACTGTTAGGGATCATACAAGGTCTCAATATATGCCATACCAATCATATGAAGAAGATCGAAGTACTTTCAAATTCAGCAGAGGCAATTGATCTAATTCAACGAAGGTGTAGTGCTGACTATCTGTTCAAAGATGTGGTGATTAAGGTGAGGAGTTGGGTACACAAAGATTGGCAGATTAAGCTTATATATGCATGTCAAGATCAAATGCCAGTGGTGGACTCTCTAGCAAAGATGTCAGACGTCATAGATAGGAGTTTTAAAATCTTTAACTGTCCTCCAGATAACTTGATAGTGAAGGAGTTTAAAATTGGAATATCGTAGGACCTGATAGTACAGGGGTTGCTTATATAATTTTTTTATAGATAGCTCTTAGTTTACATTCAAAAAAATTGCTGGACAGATATGCTAGAAAAAGAACACTAAAATCTAACATATGAAAAGTAACAAATTACCTAGAATGCCTAATCAAGTAGCATGTTAAATATACCTTGATTACAAGGCCACTTATGAAATTATATTTTTCTAGTGAAATTATCTTATGGGAAGTGTAATTGGGAATGATTTGAATTATGTGATTTGGTTTCGAAAATGATATATTCTTTTGGAAAATGTATTCAAATAATATTGCTGAGTTGTGAAGTGACATGAAGGTCAGTAAAAATGCATTGTGATATATTGTTAAGTTATGAAGACATGAAGGTCATCAAATTTAAATTGTGATTATTGTTCAACACGATGATTGTTGCATGAGCATTATGGATCCAAGATTTATTACCATCACATGATGAGACCGTCAAAGGCCATTGAGACCAATGGTGGTTTATTGAGGACTAGTGGGTTTAGATGGGTTGCATAAGATAAACATACTAAGAAAACTTCATTAATTCCCTAGAGGACTGATGGAGATTCTAGAGGGGATTAATTACCTAAGTATTATGTTTAGTCAAATTGATTAACATATTGCTATATACTTGTGATACTCTATGTAGAGTTGATGTTGAAGTTTGATCAAGGAGCTTGTGATTGTGTTAGTAGTGAGTTGTCTTGAAGAGGTAACCACTTTACACTTTTCATACATGTTTGGGTCTTGTTGATGAATGTTTGCGAACCTATTTTGATATGGATTGATTTTATTACAAGACCATTTGTGAAATAATATTTTGCTATTGATATTGTCATGTGGGAAGTGCAATTGCGAACGATTTGAATTATGTGACATAGCTTTGAAAATGATATATCCTATTCAAAATATACTGATGTGATGTTGCTGAGCTGAGGAGTGACAAGAAGGTCAACAGATATACATTATGATTACTATTGCTTAACTTATCTACTACATAAGCATTATAAATCCAAGAGTTACTTCCATTAAATGATGTGACCCTCGATTGGCTCACAAGTGGTTCTCATTCCTGATTACAGACAAGGACATCTATTCTGATTATAGACAATTGACACACCAGTTTAGTGCACGCCCATTTTGATTATAGATAGAGGGTCTAGAAACTACTACTACATGCCCATTCTAATTATGGACAAACAGTACTTATTTGCATGTTACATGCCTATTCTAATTATAAACAAAGGATACTATTTTTGATGTGGTGTGACATCCTGAAAATAGATAGGAGCAATTATACTGTTTTTGGAAATGCAATCCAGATTATAGACAAAGGTGATTGATTATATTGGTGTTGAAAGGTGATATTGGTGATGAATATGATGGTTTAGAAAGGTTTAAATATAATTTATACTACTGTATTAGTTTAACAAGATATTATGTATTAACTCCTACTTGACACCTTGTTGACACACGCTTATATGTACAGTGAGCACAGTAGATTGTTACTGAGACAATTGTCTCATTCAGTGGTTTTAACAATTTTCATATGATTGCTCCAAAGTGCGGGATGCAGGGAAGGGGCCGACCAATTAAGTTTTAGTTTAATATTGTTGAGCTGTATATTTCCTAAAACTATCTAGGATGTTTATTGCTTCCACACTTTAATCTGTATTCTTGTTGGTTAGTATTTGTTATACTTGGATAATTGTTTTATTACTAACTATTATCCTGACGTTGATGTGCATTCCGGCGGCGGCTTGAGGCTATATCACTATGTTTATGCTTTACATATATATGATTATGAGATGATGATCCATGGACAATGATATGTTGAACTTGATGAATGGTATATGTTTGTGTAATGGTTTAGTGTTTTCGAATACTATGATGGTTATGTGAATCGCAGAATGTTGGCTGGTCTCGGTGACCAAGAGTTCATAATAAGTTGTGGAATGGATATATGTATAGTGATGAGATATGAATTCCCCATATGTGATGAATGGATATAATTGAATGAGATATGTGATTGTAGTATTGATTTGTGGTGCTTTTGAAAGGCATGTTTTACTATAAGGTTAAATTTCAACCATGTTAGATTAAGCCTTTTCTAGTATGGTTAAATTATGAATTTGAACGACAAAAATATTTAATAACTATGTTGGTGGAATTCTTTTCTAACATAGTTAGCTTTTTGAAATTACATTATTTTTATTAATTATGTTAGGCCATTTTTTTTCTAACATGGTTAGCTTTTCAAAATAGTGAGCAAGGTTTTAATATCTATGATAGTCCAATGTTTAGAAAATCATTTTTTTATCATCATGAATAGGATTTCTTTAAGTTGAGGAGAGCTCTTTCTAACCATGATAGCGAGTATGTTAAATGTTAACGAAAGTTCTTTCTATCATGGTTAACATTTCAAATGTTAAGTAAAGTTTTTTCTAAGGGTATTAAGGAAGGATTTTATGGTTTTCGTTTAAGAGCATGGAAGGGTAAGGAATTCACTCAATAGAATCTAAAGGGCTTATGTCATGGCTTGCTACATCTCATGTATTCTTTCTGCCAGTCTTTAGAGATCACAGGGACAAAATGTCAAGGAGAAGGAAGGGTCCTAACTCATGATCTTAGCAGACAAACAATTAGTCATAGTGTGAAGGAAGAAAGAGAATACACCATCTTCAAAGGAAACATGTGAGATAGAAGTACAATACAAACATATACATATAGTTAGGGCGACAGGGGTGATATCGGTCTTTTTTCATTCTTTCTCATTACTAGTAAGACCACCTCCAATATGTATGTATTCTCTTTTTCAATTTTGGTATTTCCTTTCTTTATCACAGGATTTTGAAACTTGAAATCTTAACAGGTAGAAATAGGGAGAACGAACAGGTGATTATCCTAAGAAGGCGGTTAACGAGGAAAGTTGTTAAGTAGCTAAGTATTAGAAGGAGCTACGCTTTAGTATCTCCTGATTCTTCTTGTTATTTTGCCTCTTCAAGTTCCCTAAGATGAGTTCCTTTGCAACTAATATCCATTCATAAGAGAAAGAAGACGAGGAGACTCCGAACATCTATTGTTGGAGAATAAGCCGATGTAGAATACCCTTAGGTGAACAAGCGGATAAGGAGAGAGATAGCAGTGATCTAAGCAAGATAGTATAGAGCAAGTGCAAAGAGAATACCTCTGCTATTGCTAAGGCTAGTCACAAGTCACATCTTTTACCCAAACTACGTGGGCTTTGATCCCTCTAAAAGATACCTAGACCCTAGGTTTTTATCTTAGGCCAAGTCTAACTTTGTAAATAAATCATTTTGCCTTTTAATTTTTATGCTTTGTAAATAAATATTCTTCTTTTCATGTTTAATTATTTTGGGTAATTAGAATATTTCTTAAGGTCATATCATTTTAAATAATCAATGTAATGTAATGGTTCTCATAAACAGGCGTTGTGGGAGTGCCTAACACCTTTTCATGGTCAATAGACTCCTAAATCCTATTTGATATTTGTAGACCATTTTTCATTCTAAATGGGTTTTCAAAATTATTGTATTTTGAAATTTTGGTGGGAACTATTATTTTTCCTCCCTCTCTGGGAGACCTAAATTTTGGCCACTACAATTATAATAGTCAAGTATTAGTTTGTGCAGACTCCGTCTCTCCTTATAATTGATTATTTTTCTATTTAATTGTCAAGTATTGAGCTTTATAATTTACAAATTTGTAGTACTCAAAATTATTGATAAAACAAAAGAAATATAATTGTCAAAACTAACACCGAATGAGCATTTTTGTCATATTTTTCACATACACTTCTCTCAACAAAATTTTAGATATCCACAATTTATGGGTGGAAATTTTTGGGCGAAAAATGGAGCACACCCCCTATTTATTAAATATTTTTCTATATTCATGCATTTAATGCAGCTTAGGCTTTATTAACTTTAATTTTTTTTATGAAGTTAAATTAACTAGGTTTTTTACACACTCTTCCGCATGCACACAAATATTCAGTTCCGTTTGGCTTAAGAAAAGAATATTGTCTTTATCTTTTAATTCATATTGCACTTGTATAATCGTTATCTTATGTGTAATAATAGTTTTCATCACTATTTTTTTCTAATTTTATATTTTACAGAGAACTTACAAGAATGATTTTTTAAATATGAAACATCGTCAGTTGACTCTGGCCGCCGTATTATTCAATTTGAAGTCAGGATCACAATGAAAAAAAATATTAATATTTAAAATTTTAGTTACTTTTTATATTCAGTTTTGTAGCATAATTATAATTCATTTGGATACATTTTAGTCATCAATGCATAATTACAATTTTTATCATCGCCTCTTAATTTTTAGCTTATAGTTAACATTTGGTCAACGTATGATTACAATTTTATAATTATATACCATTACACACACACATGAATTCTCAAAACAATTTAAATATTCATTATTTAACTGTATCCAAAGTAAGTGAATGTACGATACATCACCACATTATGCAAATAAATTAATTTAATTTCACAATATCATCTATTTTTGTCCTTTTGTTGACATGATTAATCAAACATATAATTTAGTGTTCAAATGATATATATAAAGATAAATCACTTTAAGAAAATGTAACGGCACATAAATTTAATAATTACAAATAATAAATATTAACTAAATTTTTTAACGTTATGAACTAAAAAAAAAATTGAATAAACTATATGACGACAAAAAAGAATAATTAAACCCAAAAGATTAAATAAAATATTTCCATAGGGTTGATTATTTTATTATTCCTCCACATTCATTTAATCTCTCCCCATGTCCTTCTCCAATATCTTATTCGCCCTTCCTCTCCCCAGTACTCATCCTCCATTATTATTATTCCCTTTCTTTTTCTATTTGTTCTTAGGTCTGAATCATTGGCCTGGTCTCTCCTGTACCTTTTACATTCCCATAATTAATCTTACTCTTAATCTCTCCACAGTTCTTAATCGTACTACTTCTCTTGTTATAATAATATAAATATAAATTTTTCTTCCTGTTTTACTTGGCTTTAGCTTTTGTGTTTGTTTGTGTTTATGGCCGGCCTGGACTTAGGTTCCTCACAGTCTCATCACTTTCTTCATCCGCATCATCATCAACAGCTTCAACGCCCAAATCTCCAATCCAACCTTGATGAAGATGATGACAACCAAGAAGATAGTAGTAACCCTAGCGGAGGTCTCAACCAGGCCGGTCCAGGCGATGTAGTGGTTCGCCGGCCCAGGGGCAGGCCTCCAGGCTCAAAGAACAAGCCAAAGCCGCCCGTGATCATCACGCGCGAGAGCGCCAACGCGCTCCGAGCTCACATCCTTGAGGTAAGCAGTGGCTCAGATGTGTTTGAGTGTGTAGCAAACTATGCAAGGAGGAGGCAGCGAGGGATCTGCGTGTTGAGTGGCAGCGGCACCGTCACCAACGTCACGATCCGGCAGCCAACGGCGGCCGGAGCCGTCGCGACGCTGCAGGGCCGGTTCGAGATACTTTCGCTGTCCGGATCCTTCTTGCCGCCTCCGGCTCCTCCGGGAGCGACGAGCCTGACCGTGTTCCTCGCCGGAGGGCAAGGACAGGTGGTCGGAGGGAACGTGGTAGGCGCTTTGGTGGCGGCTGGGCCCATTATTGTGATTGCTTCTTCCTTTACCAACGTGGCTTATGAGAGATTGCCGTTAGATAATGAGGAGGAACCCTTACCGGTCCAGAACGGCGGCGACAACGGCGAGGACAATGGATTTCCCAACTCATCTTCTGGCTTACCCTTCTTGAATTTGCCTGTAAACATGTCTCAGTTGCCACTTAATGGTAATTGGGGTTGAAAATTCTGGTGGAAGATCTCAGATGTGTTTAAAGCTTTCTAGGGCACAAAAAAGGTGAGAGAGTCAATGAATTATTAATTTAGTTTCTATATATGTCTCTAACTTATGACTACTTGTGTTGATTATGTAAATTTCTCTCTTTGATTTTGATTTTGTGAAAGATGTTGATTCTCTGTTGTTGCATTGTGTTGTGTAATTGGTTGATTAGCTATATGTTTGAATGGTTAAAACATTGGTTTTTCCTTGATTTCTTTCCATGTTTAAGACTGGTACTATCTCAGATCTATATCAGATTAAGCGTTAATAATTACTTTGAGTGGAATAGATACAATTTCGTCGTTCGATGGTGTACTGTCGGCTAGATGGAATAAATAAAATGTTTTATATTATTTGTTCTTGGACAACTATAACATTATATATATTTGTTTACTGAATTACTAAGTTAGAGAAAGCCCAATTTGATAACCTACTCCTTGAACTTCCACAACAATTTCTTCGATGTTTGTCTTGTAGTAAACATTATTGCCTTGCCCTCTCAAACGTCGATATAATATTAGTATTTCGCTAGATTTTGTGCTTTATTTGCCCTTATTTTTCTCTGAAAGATTGATTCTCTAAGGAATGCCTTCAGTTGGGTTTGTAGGTAAGAAATGTTTGAATTACTGAATATTAAACATTATTCTTGATTTGCTTGTTGGAAACTATCAGATCATGCGTAAGTAATGGTTTCAAATGTTCGATGTTAGTGTTGGGTGGGAGCAAAAAGAATATAATGAATAGTATTATAATAAGTACTCTCTATAAATACTCCTTGTTGTGTTTAGTGATTACTTGTGACAAAAACCTAAAGAAAAAACGAACAGTCAAAAACCAATTGGATAAGGAAGTTGACAAAGGAAAAAATTGGATAAAATGATTCTCCTGCATGTTTTAAAAAAGTTCAAAAACATTAATTAAAGCATAGTTGATAAACTAATTATTATACCAAGTAAAAACATAACAAACTAGCTCTTATTAGATCCAATGTCTCCTAAAAACCTGATAATACATGAATAATGTTTTCATGTGTGTCAATTTATTTTAGGGTTAAAGAGCAAAAATGCCCCTGAACTTATGCCAATAGAGCACCTAGCACCTTAAACAAAATCTTGGGGGCAAAAATACCCTCAAACACTTGAAAAATGAAAAAAAAATAACTTACCCGTCAAAAAACCCAAACCGCCGTTAAGTTATTTAACGGGTAAGAGCAAAAACTCCCTTAAGCACTTAACGGCTATTTGGTGTTTTTAATAGGTAACGTATATTTTTTTTCCATTTTTCAAGTGTTTGAGGGCACTTTTGCCCCCAAAATTTGTTTAAGATGCTAGGTGCTTTCTTGGTATAAGTTCAGGGGCATTTTTACTCTTTAACCCTTTACTTTATTGAAATTAAAACCTGGTTGCGATTGATGGCAAAAGGAACTATATATATCTCTAATAAATTTTACAATACAGTATTATAGCTAAAGCAATCAAAGACGAAACTTTCTCAATTAAAGAATTCATACCTTGGGCTTATCTGTCATATACTCTTTTTTTGCCCAAGTCACGTAGGAAGTGTACTGCTTTTAACAAATTTATAGTTACAACAATAGCTCCTTTAATTAATAGTATGTACCAATTTCCCGGCCCCTTGGCCATCTATTTCAATGTGTGTGTGTGTGCACGCCTTTGTATAATAATATTAAACTTTAACCTCTCAGTCAGCTAGTTAGATAATGATTAAATATTGTGACTCGCTGGATCAAGAGTTTTGGATAGATAAAGCTAATAGGATCGTATTTTTATTACCCTCGATGAATCTAAAGAAATGTCATCTTAGTTAAAAAAAAGTAGCTGCTCATCATATATGTGTTACATATAGCTAGTAACTATATGTTTTGTTTGATTATAAGTAGATGCGGTTTATACATTAATATTCTATTCACTTACGGGTTAATATCTTTTTATTTAGCTATTTCTCTTTTCAATGTTATATATGAATATTTTTAAATATTATAATTACATTATATTATTTAGATCATTACTAGATTGATCTCCATTCATTAATGATAAGACAACTAACCTTCAAATCACAATTTCAACTTGTTCAATCACCTGTCCAATTGTCAGTACCTTGGTCTTGGTATTGATTGATTCAAAGGTAACATTGATGAAGTTTGTGAAAGCTAAAAGGAAATTAGGAAACAAGAATGCTGTTTTATAGCTTCTTGTCTTCTAGTTGACAAGTAACTTTGAAAGATCATAGGATTCTTAAACAAAAGGCATGTCTATATTCATAGCATATACGTATATACATGTGCATTATTACTGTGTCAAAAGCATAGGTTTTTTTTTATTAATTTAGCTTTAAATTAATCATATTGTTGCATCTTTTCGACTTTTTGTCTCTTGTTTTTCTCAAATTCCGTTTTGTTTTATGCTTGAAATATGTACTCAAAGTACTATTGGTGCTTTTATTTAGTAGTTAGCTTGAGATAGAAAAGAAGTGGTGTGTGTGTGTACTTATAGATCTTCCGAATTTTCAGTTAGGTATAGATAGGCTCTTTACCTTTTGAAAACTTAACAATAAACCCCACCGTTTTCAGAATTATATATGTAGAATACTTCGTTCATTTGCTATTAATTTTTTATTGATCAATAACAGAACACGATATGTCATAAATGAAATATCCCCCTGAATTTTTGTAAAGATAACCTCCTCAAACTTTGGATCATAAATATACAATTCTCTTTGATATATCATGAAGTGTTTTTAAAATAATGAACAAATTCAACTGCATTTGAATCAGCGGAATAAATTAAAAAAACAAATTGCATGCAATAATTTTGGAATCCATGTTTGTTAAGTGCATAGGTTTGTTATATACTCCATCTGATTATATTATTAGACTGCAGAATCATTAATTGATTTTATTTTTTGTTTCTTCGATCGGCACCTCGTTTCTTAATCATATGACTAGAAAGTTAGTTTACGTGACATGGCAGAACTCTTTATGCTATGTGCATTTTTTGTTAGCCTGGAAATCAAACTTGGTAGAGAAATTACCGAGACCATTTTTTTTTTCCAATCTTTGCCTCACTAATAAGGTATACATTCTTGAATTAATTGTTCATAGTACTGTACTTGAACAAAGTACCACCTCCAGTCATAAATATAGGAGTTGATTGAGATGTTTGTTTTAATTATACATTTTATTATTATCATTATTGTATATACTTATCTCCTTGATTTAAATTTTTTTCTCAAATTATTTCCATGAATTTGCACATATTAGAAAAAGTTTTCGTTGGTGTAGTTTCTATTGTAAATGGTTAAGAGATATTTTATGGAAAACAAAATTTTTACTAATTTTCTTAATATCTATACATTGGCTATATCTAGCTAGTTTCTTCATTTTAAACCAGAAGTATAAAAAAGGATCAAATCCTATTAGATCCAAACGGTTTGATCTAGTTATTGCTGTACCTCTTTTTTATACATCGGAATAAAATATTTATTGCTTTACCTTGGCATTTGTAAACTGCAAAATAATTAAACTATGCATACACATACACTTACACACACATTAATGTTACCTATTTAGTTGTTATCACTTTCTTTTGTCCAACGTGTGATGTACTCTTATGTTTTTAAAAAATTGTCTTTCCGTGAAGACCTTGCTTGTGTGATTGTATCGTGTTGGTTGGGTAGGTTTGAAATTTTTAAATATCGCTTCTTCAGTAACTTAAACCATCTCAATATATATATATATATATGTGTGTATATATATATATATATGTCAGTCTATATATATGCATTAATCAATCAATAATTACCTAACTCTTCAACCCCCAACAACAATAATCACTTCGATTTTTTTTTTGGTATCGTTCTGCTAATTATTAATCAACTTGGCTATAATCCTAACAACTTTGCTTCTGTCAAGTTCTCTCTCTTCCTCATAAAATTAGTCATACTGTATCAATATTTAAATTGGGGCAAATAAACAAGTTATATTTGTCATACTGTATACATAGGAATGTTTTTGTTTTTATATTGTTGTCAACAATTAAGTTTGTACTCCCTCCGATCCTAAGTATAAGACCACTTTAACTTTTTTTTGTGGAAGTTAAGGAAGCAAATTAGACCACTAAATTATAACATATATCACATGAAATTAGATTATAGGTTAGTTTATAAGTAGAATAAATTAGTTTTGAGGAAAAAAAGAATTTTTTTTGGATTGAAACTACTTTTTTTTGACCTGGAGAAAATAGTCAAAAAAGTCAAAGTGATCTTATAATTAGGATTGGGGGGAGTAATTAGCTAGCGATGCTCCAATATACTATGGATGCTCCAATATTAGAAAACAAACGAATCGACACGGACAGAAAACAAATATGCTCAATGATTCGACAAAACTAAGAAATACCACTCTGTTCCTTATTATAAGTCTAATTAATGTTATTGTGACTAATTTACCCCTGTGTTGGAAATAGAGAAGATGAGAGAGAATGGTTATAATATATAAAATATTATTTTAACACATTCTTAAATAAGGGTAAAGTTGGAAAAATAAGATATATTTAATGCTATAACTTCCATTCCTTGGTATGTGAGAAGTAGTTAGGGTGGACTTATAATAAGGAACGGAGTCATAACCCCTCACGATATAGAGGGATCGGTCCCTGAAGAGCACCGAAATTGGAATAAAGTTGGTGTAGTGCCGCCTCGGATATGCTCTCCAAGAATTTCAGACCCAAGGGGTAGTGGAAGCTATCCCCGGGTGTCGGTCTCAAGGAGCCCTAGTGTAAATGACTACCTAATAGCTAGATGCGAAACTAATTGGACGGGAAAAACATTTTGTATTTGATTTTTGAGATGTAAAAGAAAGATTTGTATGAAAAGTGTTGTATGTTCAAGAAAGAATTTAGATTGAATTTAAACGGGAGATTTGGATTAAAATGGATAATTATTCTTGGTAAATGGAACCTTTGGGAATCATTGCTTCTTAAGATGAAAGGGGCAAGGCAATCTTTGAAAAATTAGCAATAAAACGCCTATAGAACCCCGCATGCCCAAGAAATGATCTAACTTCTTTCAAATTGGTCGGATAGGGCAAAGATGCAATAACTTCAATTTTAGCTTTGTCAACCTCAATCCCTTTTTGGGAGATCAAGTGACCTAAAACAATGCCACTATCTACCATGAAATGACACTTCTCATAGTTCAAAACCAAGTTCTTTTCCAAACATCTTTTCAAAACAAGTTCTAAACTAGAGAGGCATTCATCAAAGCTAGAACCATAAACAGTGAAATCATCCATAAACACCTCCATATTATGCTCCAACAAATCACTAAAAATAGACATCATGCATCTTTGAAAAGTACCGGGAGCATTACACAAACCAAATGGCATCCTGCGATAAACAAAGGTACCAAAAGGGCATGTGAAGGTGGTTTTTTCTTGGTCCTCCGGTGCAATTGGTACTTGGAAGTACCCGGAGAAACCATCAAGGAAGTAGTAGTGAGACTTCCCAGAAATTCTCTCAAGCATCTGATCAATAAAGGGCAAAGGAAAGTGGTCCTTCCTAGTTGAGGAATTAAGCTTCCTATAATCTATGCACACTCTCCAAGAATTCTGGACTCTAGTGGGGATAAGTTCATCATTGTCACTCCGGACAACGATGATTCCACTCTTCTTTGGTACTACTTGTACCGGCGACACCCACTCACTATTAGAAATGGGATAAATGATCCCAGCACTCAAGAGCTTAGCTATCTCTTTCCTCACAACATCAAGAATGAGAGGATTCAGTCTCCTCTGTGGTTGCCGAATAGGCTTAGAACCCTCTTCCAAGAGGATCCTATGAGTACAAACCAAGGGATTAATCCCTGGAATGTCAGCAAGAGACCACCAAATCGCACCCCTATAAGACTTAAGAAGAGAAACCAATCTACCCTCCTCAACATCAGACAAAGAACTTGAAATAATAACAGGCAGTTTATCAGAATCAGCAAGAAACACATATTTCAAGTTAGGAGGTAAGGGTTTGAGATCCACAATTGGGGGTTTTACCACAGAAGGTACCAACTCCTGAAGCTCAAGTGCAGCAAGTGGCAAAACTGTGTCATCACAAGTCGGGGAAGGAGATATGGGTGCATCTACATATGCTGTGACTTCTCTACTTCTCAAGGGTGAGCAAGTGTCCACCGTAGGTGAAGCTACCGATGTAGCTTGTATAACAGCGCCTAGGTGGTCAGCAGAACCTGCATCACAAGCAACGGAAACTTTCCCAAGACCACTGGATGTGGGGTGAGCAGATATATCATCATAAGAGCAAGTAGAAGCATCAAAATCATGCGAAGTGGAAAGCCAGCTATTAATCTCAATACAAGCAAGACACGGCACATCATCAACGCAATCACAAAATGAAGAAGTATGGGATGGGGAAATAACAGATGATGGTTCAACATGCTCAAATGAATCAACAAACATAGCATCACACAGCGCATCGATGTCATCATCCACACACGAAATTGCACTAATGCCTAGGTATGTGCAATCATCATTGGCATTGCGCATAGTCTCATAAAATAAAAATTTGACCTCTTGGTCCCCAGTTCCCATAGTAATGGCACCTTGCTTCATGTCAATAATGGTTTCGGCCGTTCTAAGAAAGGGACGGCCAAGAATCAAAGTACTATCACTAGGGTTTTCATTAGACATATCCAACACATAAAAATCAGCTGGGAAAACAAGACCCTTGACTTGCACCAAGATATCTTCCAAAATGCCTTTAGGGTACCTAATCGTTCGGTCCGCAAGTTGGAGAACCACACTTGTGTCCCGAATGGATTGGGTACCCAAAGACTCGAAGATAGAAGTAGGCATGATGTTTATTGCAGCACCAAGGTCAAGTAAAGCATTCGAGATATTGGTCTTGCCTATAATACAAGGTATAGTGTAAGAACCCGGGTCTTTACATTTCAAAGGTAATTGTGGTTTAAATAAAGCACTAACAATTGACCCCAGTTGGATTCTTTCACTATGCTTGTATTTTCTTTTATTGGTGCATAGATCTTTTAAAAACTTTGCCGACTTGGGCATTTTCTTTATTAAATCAAGGAGAGGTAAGTTCACTTCTACTTTGCTAAACATATCAAACATCTCTTTATCACACTTATCATCCATAACCTTTTTACTAGCCAAATATGAATGAGGAAAAGGAAGGTCAGAAACTTTTACCTCTTTACCTTTTTCTTGTGGCTCTTGGTTGGGTGACTCTTGTGTTTCAAAGCGAACACCTCTCTTTCTCCTTGTGGAAGGTGGAGCAGCTAAGAGCTTTCTCTCTTCATTACTTTCACTTTGGACTGGAGGGGTCGGCATAGGCAAGGAGCTCTCCTCAATGGTCTTGGAGTTGGAACACTTCCCCATACCCAAAGGTGGTCTATCACAAACAATCTCCTCATCAACATCGGACTCATCACCCTCAAGGCCTTGGAACTTGACTTTCTTGCCACTTCTCAAGGTGATGGCATTAAGGGACTTTGGATTGATCACGGTGTTGGAGGGAGAAGCTCCACTTGACCTTGCTTGCTTGTCACTCAAACCATCCGATAATTGGGTCACAAAGGATTGAAGGTTGGTAGCTCTAGTCTCCCATTGCTCCATTTTAGACTCAAGAGATGCAAACCTCGCATCGTTGCGAGCATTCATATCCTCATGCATCCTTTGCATACTCTTGAGAATTCGATCACATGAATCATCCCCTCTTGGTGAATCTTGGGGAACTAAGGACCTTGGAGAAGAAGAAGATTGGCCCTTGTAGTTTGTCAAGGTGGTGGTATTGTTGTCCCTCCACCGGAAATTAGGGTATGACCTCCACCCTTCATTATAGGTGTTGCTGTGGGGATCCCATTTTTTATTGGGATTGGAGCTGGACCTCCCTTGGTACATAGCATTGGCTTCTACCGGATCACTTGGGCAAAGGCTACTAATATGCATCACCGAACCACAATGCTCACAACTTGGTGCAACTAAGGCCTTGGAGGTAGAGGAAGTGGGAGCACACTGTTGCATGCTAAGGTTCCTCAACTCTGAAGTAATGAAGGCAAGTTGAGAAGTAAGTTGGGAACTCAAAGTATCCACCTTAGCCTCTAAAGAATCCATCATCCTTGTTTGTTGTGGGTTGGAGCTCACATCAAACACCCATTTAGAACCTCTTCTGTTGTATTGTTGGGTGTTTTTGGCTCTTAGCTTAATCATAGCCCAAGCCTCTTCAGCGGGTAGGTCTTCCAAAGAACCACCGGCACTAGCATCCATGATGCCTTTCTCATTAGGCAAGAGCCCCTTGTGGAAGTATTGAATCAACTGTTCATCTATGATCTGGTGGTGGGGACACTTGGCTAATAACTCTTGAAAACGGCACCAATACTCATAAAAGCTCTCAGATGGATATTGTCTGATGGAATAAATGTCCTTCTTCAAATCCTCAGTCTTAACATCCGGGAAGTAATGCTCCAGAAATGCCCTTCTCAAATTAGCCCAAGAAGTGAGGGCATTTTCATCATGTCTAGGCAAAAGTCGGAACCACTCCTTGGCTTTTCCATCCAACGACAAGTGAAAGACTTTCAACTGCACATCATCAATATTTGCCCCAACCAGCTTCATACTTGAACATGCGAGGTGGACCCCATATAGATGGCCATATGCGTCATCCCCTTCCAAACCTGCAAAATGAGGTAAAGCTGCGATTAGAGGCCCTTTAATCTCAATATCAGCATGTAAAGCAGGATAAGCAGTTTGAAATGGATCATATGCAACACCACTCGAGGTAACTTCCCTAATACTCCTCCTCCTAGGGATTTCATTGTTTCCTACTCCCTCACCCTCACCATTGTTTCCATTTTGACCATTGGGTGGTGGGTTAGCATTGGGAATATTGGGTGGTGGTCTGTGGGCCATGGGTGGGATGTCTAGAGGTATTTCTATGTGGATAGAGTTTTCGGTGTCTGAGTGAGAGGAAATGCTAGACTCTCTAGAAGAACACTCCTCCAATATTAGGGCTAGAGGGACCACCTTGATTGGCTCTCCTAAGTTGGCTAAGGTGTGGCTCAATCCCAAGGTTTAAGGATGGAAGGTTTGATCCTCTTCTCCTTCTACCTCTTCCTCTAGGCATGCACAATGATATACAAACAAGTAGAAGAAATCAAGAGCAAGTCAAGGTTGAGTCACACAAGGCACAGACAACAAGTGGACTTTCAGCAGCAACCAAGACTTAGAATGTACAAAACTCGAGCAAGAATGAAGGTATGCGATGTATGGAAGTGTATGTGTGTGTATGACGTATGTATGTATGAGTATGGTGTATGTATGAGGTGTATGTGCAGCAAAAATAGCGAAAGGACAGCGAAAATCAGCAAAAACAGAGCTGTCACAGGGTCAGCTCGCCGTGGCGAGGTGGCGGCGAGGGAAGATTGATTCTGCCACTGACAGAATGCAAAATGCAGAATTTCCAGAATTTCCAAAAATTAACACAGGTTGAGTGAAAATGTGATATACCACTTCAAACAAGTGCAAATCAGTCAGAACACGTATTCTATGCACAAGTGAACTTCAAGCAACAAAAATGTGACTTGGAGGATAGAATCATGCACTCAAAACCAAGCAAAAACAAGCATTCACAATTAGTGCAACAACACTACCACAAAAGCAACCAAGCACACAAGTGAGTCAAAGAGCAAAGAAAGTGCAAGAGCAAGTATCTATACTAATTTTTTGGGATTTTCAAAATATGATATGCAAGAATAAAAACTAAACTAAGATGCAACTAAGCTAAAATGCAACTAGAAGCTAGACCCGGCCAAAGCAAGTTTGACAACCGGCTACTAGGGAACCAATTACTTGGCTCCCCGCCACTTGAAGAGCACCGAAATTGGAATAAAGTCGGTGTAGTGCCGCCTCGGATCTGCTCTCCAAGAATTTAAGACCCAAGGGGTAGTGGAAGCTATCCTCGGGTGTCGGTCTCAAGGAGCCCCTAGTGTAAATGACTACCTAATAGCTAGATGCGAAACTAATTGGACGGGAAAAACATTTTGTATTTGATTTTTGAGATGTAAAAGAAAGATTTGTATGAAAAGTGTTGTATGTTCAAGAAAGAATTTAGATTGGATTTAAACGAGAGATTTGGATTAAAAGGGATAATTATTCTTGGTAAATGGAACCTTTGGGAATCATTGCTTCTTAAGATTTTTGGGAGTTGAAAAATGGCCAATTTCCTAAAGACTTAGATTAATTTAATTAACGCCGGAACCCCGCACGTTATTTAACTTAACATAAGTTGATTAAGCACTTGACCCAATTAAATCTACTAATCGTAAGGGACTAGTAATCCTACAACCGGAACCCCGAATTGCAACCAAATTAGCCTATTAATTCCAATTTATTGGTGGAACCCCATCCAATAACTTGAACCCAATAGGTCGAAGTCCAATGTCACTCAAGCAATTAGTAGATTTACTTGCCAATTTCTAAATATAAATACTTGACACCATGATCCACTAAACAAGAACCCTCATTTAGCACAAGATTTTAACAAGAAAACATATATTAAATGATGAACCCATACAAATAAAATATGCTCAAGTCAATAAGTTCAATGTCAAGCATCCATACAAAGAAGATAAAAAAGATAGGTTGTTTCTACTACTCTCATACAAAGATATAGGATGAAATTACAACTAAATGCATATAACAAATCCTAGGACCCTAGATAATTTGAAATATACAAGAGGAAGAGAGAGTGGAGAACAACACTCCCCTTTGAAGCTTCAAGCTCCTCCCTTGAGCTCCATCACCAAGAACAAATGGGCTTAGCTGTTGCCTTTCATAGGAGAAGCATCAACCAAGGTGGAGGAAATGGTGGAAGCCATGGATGTTGGGTGGAGAAGAAGGTAGAAGATGAAGATGAGATGAGAGAGTTGAGAGGATTAGGGTTTTTGTGTGTTGTGGGTGACCAAATCTGCCTCCTAGGGTTTAGATTTAAGTATTTATAGGTCCCCCAAGTCGGGTCTAAGAGTGGGTATTAAGTTAGATCCGAAACAAAGGCCCAAAACGTGAACTGAAAAATTCTGCAGAACAGCGTCTCGTCGTCCCCTCGCCGAGGCGAGGTGCGTTGCTCTCTGCCTAAAGTGAGCTTTGCTCGCCGTCATCTCGCCGCGGCGAGGACCATTCATTTCTGCCTCTTGGGGTGCCTTCTCGCCGTATGCTCGTCGTGGCGAGGCCACGGCGAGCTCACTTCTTCTCTGCCCCTTTGAAAAGCCTTTTTTCTTCGCCCGGAATCCGATCTTTGGTCCTTGCTCGACCCTGTAAGTAAAAATAAGAGAAAACCAAGATCAAATAGCCCTATAAATTAATCAATGCAATTAATCTACAATTATGGCTAATTGATCCTAATTTTACACTCATTTCACTTTAGAGTTTGAGACATTTAATTAGACATTATTAGACCAAACTTGCATCTTAATCATGTTAATTGCCTCAAATTAAGCATATAAAAGCATTACAAATCAGTGATTTGTCAGTCCCCTCTTAGACCAGTCAATTCCATTGAATTGAGTGTGATTATACGTGTTAATTTCCATACCAATAATATCAGTGAACCCATTTATTGAAATTATTCAGGATACCTTTCCAATAAAGTTTATTGTTAATCAATTGATAGCTATATTTCGTCTTTCAATTTTTTTTTTAAAAAAAATTGCTTTAGTTTATGCTTCAACTATCAACTCAATAATTGATCCATTCATTCTTTTATAACTTATGAAAATAAGAACGTATAGTTGGTCAAGTGGTCAACTCACTTGTCCGCTTAAGTAAGTGTCGGGGTTCGAATCCCCATCTTATGTATGCAGCAACCCATTGGCCAATGACAGATCCTTAAATAGAGCTCAGATCCGCGGAGGAATAGTCCTTGACCTCAGGCTGGGGGATATCTTGGGTGGCAAAAAAAACATACTATTTTTTGGTCTGATACATATATATATGGACATACTTTCTCAGAGTTCTTCACATTTCCTCAGTATTCTACAGCATCGAGCTCCGGATGATGAGGGAGATGTCGTGATTGAAAGGGTGCATGAAACATAGAAGTGACGATAGTTGAGAGCCATGCCCAAGCAGCTCTTGTAGATGGTGATTGCCTTGTACACCATGCGCACCTCACAATCTTGCATCTCAACGCTTAAACGGTGCTTCCTCCTTCTGTATCAGCGTGACCAAAAGATTGTGAAAGAAGGATGGCTGCCGTAGGGAAGTTGTGTAAGAAAAAAGGGGTACTAGGGCAAAACAAATTTGAGGGCCAATTGTTAACGGGTATTAAAATTTAAACAAACCACTGTTTAATTTTAGATCCAAAATAGAAAACCAACATTTGAAAAAGTAAAAAAATAAGGCCGGGATCCTGGACTTGAAACCAAATCCCTACCCCGATCTCAGGATTTCCTGTCCTAAACTTTTTCGACACAGGAAATTCTCCTTTACAACTTGCTAGGACCATTTGCACACCCCTATATGTAGATAATATTGGAGCAACATAGATCTTAGTGTTTGTCCGATTAACCTTTTGACTGGTCTTTATAGCTGATTTTGGCGATATATTACTTCAAGGGAAAAGATAAATAAATACCATCGAATTTTAAAAACTCAAAGGATATAAGAAGGATTGTTCCCAATTTGACATAAGTAAATTTGGGGCATTAACCACTCCAGTCATTAACGGTAATAGGCACTTGAGTAAATACATTAACCACTTCGCACATTCATAACTTAGTCATTTCGCCCACAAATGGTAAACATTGTTAACCACTCGAGTAACAATATTAACCACTCAAGTAAATGTATTAATCACTCCAATAAGGGTATTAACCAAATTTACTAATCCAAAATTTGGAACAATCCCTCTTATATCCTTTCTCATATTGAAGATACCTTTCTGGGTTTTTGAAATTTGAGGGGTATTTATTTATCTTTTTCCCTTACTTTAATATCAATATTTTAAAGATCTTGATTGATTACACCCGCCAGCTCATTCCAACCACTCAAACATCGATGTCATCACATGTTTTGCGAATTCGAACGAGCTTTCAAATGAAAATATGCTTTTGATTTATAAATATTGTTGACATGAATCTTGGACGTTAGCGTTTAATTATTAAAAAACACCACGTTGTTTATTTAATTAATGAAACTTAGTGGTACTTTAGCAAAAGTTTATTTAATGATAAAATATACTAAATTATTCATAAAGTCTTTCAGAAGCTTATGAGAAAAGTTAGTTTTGATTCATTTGTTTTATATGAGGTTTCATTTTGGTTATTTAATTAATTTTATAAGTTGAAGTGTTTTTCCAATTCTCTAACTCTAACATTGTTAACACTACCGTTAGAGCTTAATGGGCCGTAAATAATGATAATCTTACACAATTTTTAAAACATTATGTCTAATTAAGCACCACAAAGCACTTTTTTGTGTCTAGCATTTTTGGGGTTAATTGTCCATTGGTAAATTTACACTTTTACCCAAAAGATAATGATATTGAAATTATTAATGCTGACAAAACAATTTCAAGAAATTGGTATATTATGTTTACTTTTTAAAATAATAAATGTTGGCATAAAAATTATTGTTTGGTACTAATGATGGTGTTAAAACTAGGTAATTAACAAAGGCACTTCGTAAAATTGAGGAACATATATCGAAATCTTATATAGAACGAGAGGACTAGAAATATAGTTTTGTCAGCTTGTTCATATAACATTGGAAGGATCAGTGTCCAAAGACCCGGACCGGACCGGTTCAACTGTGAACCGTCCATAAACCTGGTCCGGGTGAGCCTTTAGCCCGGGAGGGCAGTTGAACAGGGGGAGAACCGGTTCAACCCGCCCAAAACCGGGCAACCCGGCCAGAATCAGGGGTTGAACCAGTTCTCTCATTTTCTTTTTTTTTTTCAAAATTTGATTTTTTTATTTTGTTATAATTCACCTAATTACCAACTTTCAATTCACTCAATTTTAGAAACAAGGAAATTATAATATTTTAAATGCTATTATACTTGCGTGTGTTTAGTATTTAATTGTTACTTCTCTTAATATTTGTATTTTAGTCTGTGGATTGTAGAATAATATTTATTTTCACGTGTACTCAACTAATATTTTATATTTTTCCCTCTATAGAAACATTAAAATATTCATGTTTGATGAATCATGCATACTTATCTATGTTTACATTTTGCTATTAGTGATTATTAATGTTAATATCAATAAAATTTTATTATTTTAATATAATCGGTCTGACCCAGTCCGACCCCGATCCGACTAGTAACCCTTAAACCAGTGCCTCATCCGGTTCGATGTTCGGTCCGGTTTTTTGAACCTTAGGAAGGATACAGATTAATAAAACGCATCCAGTTAAGCAAAAAAACATTGATCGATATAACAATAAATTTGACAAATAACAGTAGCAATTTCTTGAAAATACACTTTACATCAGCGAGCATTCTTTACAAATTATATCAAAATTACACCCAATATGCTCCCATTTTTATGGTCAATTTCAAGAAGATTTTCATCAGTTTCGAAAATACGAAGACTTATTTAATTGAATACAACTTAAAAAATCCCGTATAACTTATGTATCTTTATGTATATACAAATATAAAATATATAGATACAAAAGACACACTATTAATAAAACACTCATATTTAATAAAACCCACTAGCTAAGTGTGAAATATGTTTTTTTATTTATAGCTGACTTTCTCCACCGATTGACTATGAAACACAACACGCATTTGGATTTTCATCGCTAAAAAGCTGAGGAGCATAAACATAGTGGATGATATAAGGAACATTGTGTTTGGCAACAATTTCAACTTTGGTGTCTTCTTGAATTTGAATTATCTGTGTGTTTTCCGATTCATCTCTCTCTTTCTTCTTCTCTAGCTCTTTCTCTTTGGTTGATGCAACAAAAATAGATATCTCTTCTCCTTTTTCCTTTTTATCTGAATCACCATCTTTCTTCTCCTCTTTCTCTTTTTCTTTGCTTGATTCAACTGCCTTACCTGACGCAGCCAAATATATATGTATGTGTATCAAACATATTACTGCTAAACTACACGGAATCTTTTAATACTTTATTAATCAAGTGCAAATAATATTTTTAAACTTCTAAAATATGAAAATTAATCCTCTTAAAAATAATTTTTTTTCTATAGATATTAAATGGGGGTCAAAATAAAAAAATACCCATCAAATTTGCAAAATATCAACTAACCTCTATATGATATAACCACTACTGTGAAGTTCATAGAGAATAATTCAAGACTGTATTTTGTAACAAAATTACCTTGAATTTGAATTGTCTGTGTGGTTTCCGATCCATCTCTCTCTTTCTCTTTGGTTGATGAAACAGCAATAGATTTCTCTTCTCCTTTTTCCTTCTTCTCTGAGTCACCATCTTTCTTCTTCTCTTTCTCTTTTTCTTTGCTTACTTCACCTGCCTTACCTGATGCAACCAAATATGTATGTGTATCAAACATATTACTTCTAAACTACACGGAAATTTTTAATAATTTATTAATCAAGTGCATATAATATTCTTTTATTTCTAAAATATGAAAATCAGTCCTCTTAAAAATTAAAACTTTTTCCTATAGATATTAAATGGGGATCAAAATACAAAAATACCCATCAAATTTGCAAAAGATCAACTAACCTCTATATGATATTATAACCACTACTGTGAAGTTCATAGAGAATAATTCAAGACTGTATTTTGTAACAAGATTACCTTGAATTCGAATTATCTGTGTGGTTTCCGATCTATCTCTCTCTTTCTTCTTCTCTATCTCTTTCTCTTTTGTTGATGCAACAGCAATAGATTTCTCTTCTCCTTTTTCCTTCTTCTCTGAGTCACCATCTTTCTTCTTCTCTTTCTCTTTTTCTTTGCTTGATTCACCTACCTTACCTGACGCAACCAAATATGGATGTGTATCAAACATATTACTGCTAATAAACTACACGAAATTTTTTTAATACTTTATGAATCAAGTGCATACAATTTTTTTTTACTTCTAAAATATGAAAATTAGTCCTCTTAAAAATTAAAACTTTTTCTATAGATATCACATAGGGATCAAAATACAAAAGTAACCCTTAAATTTGCAAAATATCACCTAACTTCTATATGATATAACCACTACCGAGAAGTTCACAGAGAATAATGTAAGACTATATTTTGTAACAAAATTACCTTGAACATTTAGTTTGAAATATGAAAACCCAAAAAAAAAAAAAAAACAAAGTCATCACAACAATTTACAAGCAACGAATTTAACATATAAAATGGCAACAAAAATTGAGGCAGTGACCATTAATTTCACTAACAGAAATTAGGTCAAAAACAATTAATTCCAAATTGGTCTCTATAACTTCATAAGAATTAAGCCATTTAGAAGAAACATTTTGGGATTATCATATATCGGTGGCCCTTGAATGTCTTCAACCAATTCATGTTCTTTAATTTCTTGCCATTATTTTATAGATTACTTCACTTACATATATCATGGTGGTCCAGCTCATAATATATAATTTAAGTCGTATATAGAGAACATGCCTCATTTTATATCACGCTTTTCAAGTGAAAAAAAATGAACTGATTAACACAAAAATTACAAATATAAAAATTATGAAAGTTGAAGTGAAACTTAATTGGAAAGCTAATTTGATTTGAAGTTTAATCCAAACATATTATTTAAATCATAATTAAAGAAATATTAAGTATATCTGTTTAAAAGAGAGATAAAAAAACATCATCCCCACCTTTTTCTTCTTTTTTTCCCTTTTCTTTGTCTTCAATCTTTTTCTCTTCCTTTGAGGAAATAATCTCTGCATTTTTATGCACTTTTCTTTTCAGAAACCTTAACAATCTATCAGGTTCAATGCTTCCTTCAATTGTCACAATTTCAGCTTCCTTGTCAATTTTGACACTGAAAATACCTGCAAATTATTTTTTTCAAATTAATACTTCACATCAAACAGTGAAACACTGTAATTTTACATATTTGAAATTGCAATTCTAGGTTTTGAGTACCTCTGTGTTTGATTAACCTATTTTTCAGGTCTCTCTCGCATTTGTCACAATGCATGCGAACCTTTGCTTTGATTGTGCGAATTATCGGCTTCAGATCACACAAAAATGGTTGTCTTAACATAGTTTGCAAAATTAAGTAAAAAGTCAAGTCTAACATTCTACCACGACAGGAATACGAGTAAATAGTGCCTTTGAAAGAGTATGATTTTTTCCAATATTTTTTAAACTTCTGAAATTTTGAAACTTCATATATTATCTACGGTAAAATTAATTATATGGTAACCAAATTTTTAATTAACTTACTTAATCAATCCAATTCAAATTCTTTGTTCATTCAAATCATCGTGGGAATTATATTAGTCGACACTTGATACAATTTTAATGAGATAAATAGACTTAATTCTAATAGATAATATTATGTCTAATACAATGCAACTTTATCATGTGAATCTTAATTTTATGCAATGTTTTAGTCTGATCTCTATAATTTTATAAATTAAAGTTTATATTTTCACTTGTCTAATCCTTATATTATTAGTCTCAAATAATGACTTTGATAATAATTATTGTTATTTTTATAATCAAATTGAATATGATACTATTTGATAATGTTTAAAATATCAAAAAATAAAATTTCAATGTCAATTTGTTTTTTTTTTTTTTTTGTTTGATGTCGTTATAGTTAAAGAAGTGAAGAGACTGTTGGGGAAAAAAACACAAGAAGAAGAAGAAGTGAACAGACACTTTGTATAATTGAGAGGAACCAAAATAAAACCTTATAAAATTAAAGTACCATAAAATGCACTTTTTAAAGCTATAAGTGTTTTGGACCAAGCACCACCTCATTTGCTGGAGGTGGCTCTTGCTAAAAGACATATGTAGCGTAGGTTGATCTATATGTTTATCCTTTAAGGAATGATATCCAGGTTTATTCAAAAAAAAAAAATCCATAAGTCATTCTATTCGCAAAATTATAAATAATATACTTAAATAAACTCAATCAAGCTTGAATTAGTGTTGTTTTAACACATGAAGCCTGAGATGAGACTGAATTATAAGGATAGAAGGACTTACTTCCTTCTTGATTTCCTTTGGTTTTTCCTTTGGAGGTTCAAGCTTGATTTTTGGGGATATTAACTCAACCTTTTTGTTGCTCGTTTTCTCAAGAAGCTTTAATATCTTCAAAGGGTCCAATTTTCCTCTTACTTTTATTTCTCCTTTCTCCATATCAGTCTCCACATTCTGAACCCCTGTTCATCATTCACAACCATCAAATTTTTTACTTATTAAGCCTCAATAATTATCTCAAAAGAATAAATTAAATTTAAGAATATATAGATCTGAAATAAGAATATAAATTAATGAAGAAATACACGTGCACACACACCCACCTTGAGTAACAAGGAGATGCTTCTTGATCTTTCGTCCACATTGCTGGCAATGCAGGTTCACTTTGTAAATGGCATTGATCACATCATTTCCCTCTTTCTTCTCTTCTTTCTCTTTTCCTTTATCTTCCTTCTTCTCTTCTTTCCCTGAAGCCATTATTGGCTTCTGCGTGAAATATTAATGAGAGTCGTCACTAATAAAGTGAATTTATTAGGATTAGATATACGTTTCTGGTGATGGGTTAAGATCAGGTGGGTAAATATTTTTTTAAAAAAGCCTCATAATCCTGACTGTGACTTTCTAATTGAAAGAGTTTAATAGAAGTTTAAGTTTCTAGAAAGATCATATTTTCCATGGTTGGTAGTTTACCAGTTATTGGAAACTTGATCTCCTGTATATATGAACAAGTCCAAGGGCAAAAGTAAAAGACTTTAGGTTTCGTGAAAGTTGATACGTAAGCCGATTTATTTCTGTTTAATTTTTGGTATAGTTTTTGAGTTTATAATTTTTGATTTAGTCGTTGATCTATATAAATAATATATACACACACACACACACTATGGAAGTTATTTTTATTCTATTGCCTTTATTGTTGCGCTTTTTGCTGTCATAAACACACATAATCGAGGCATATGTTAAAAATGTAAGTAGATGTTAATAAATCATTTATTGTTAAAAAAATTTATCACTGCAATCCTAATATTCACATTTTTTTTGCTTGTTTTATATTCCGTGCAGTGAAACAGCACAAACTAGTTATAAGGGGAAGATAAAAAATTACTCCTTGAATTTCAAAAGCCAGAAAGATACCTCTAAACTTAGAAAGGACATAAGAGGAATCATGACCAATTTAGGATAAGGAAATTTGGAGCAAAATGACTAACCAGCCCCTCACTCTCCTCCTTCACATTTAATCCCATTTCAAATGAAAATGAACAAAGGAAGTTGACAATGATAGTGGCGCACGAGGAAGAAGCTGAAGCCATTGGACCCAACATCAAAGCTGAAAAGGGAGGAAAAGATATGAACTTTGAGTATTCTTGCATGAAGATAGTATTATTTCTCTAGTACAAGTTCGAAGATGACTGTGATTGATTATTTTTTAGGTCTCCAATGTGGGTAAATGGGTTTGCAGGTTGATTATGAGTTAAGTTGGGTAGTTTGTTTACATGAATGATAGAGAAGAAAATCTTTAATAATTGTTTGTGAAGGGGTATTGTTGTTAACTCATTTAGGTTTAGATTGTTAGAAGTAAAATAATGACATATGTGATAGGGTGTTAGATGAAGTGATACTTGGGGAAGATATATGAGAATGATGAAAAATTGGGGGTGGTTGTGCGTGAGTCCATGAAATTAGTTCGAGCTGAAATAGTATTGTTGTAGGGTAGAGTGACATATTTAGTTAATATCGATACTGAAATAATTAAAGCCTATACTTGAATAGTTAACAGAAGATGTGAGTTTGTTGGGAGCATACTCATCTGGTCCTATTTATAAGACATTTCTAGCATGTTTCATACAGACCAAGGAAAACATTTAACCCCATTAATTATGCCTTAAAATTTGACATATTTCCAACTATATCCCTATTTAATATCTACTACACCATGTGAAAAATAAAGTCAGCACATAATAAATGAAGGATAAAATTGTAAAATCACATGAAAAATTTAATGAAGCACCCTATAAATAGGACAAAATGAAGTCTTCTCTCTTTGCCCCATAAATAGGGCCAGAGAAGTTTTATAAAGTGATGAAATATCATTGTTTAAAAACCAATATTTTAATAAATGTTTGATTGTTTTAGTGCAGGTTAACATATAGGATGACATCAAAAATTGGGTCAACTCATTCAAAATTACTTATTTGTTATTTTCATGTAAGGGGAACTTTGGAACTGATGGTGGGAATACTAGGTTAAAAACAATATAGGAGGGGGTGGCAGTTGAAGAATTAAGGGCATTGATAGGAGAATGATTCGGTATAAAAGGCAGGACATGTGAGATGAAATATAGAGTGAGGTTTGATCAAAGAATATTAATAGATCTGATTGATGATGGTGAAGTAGATAATTATTTTTAGTATAATGACAGCTATGAACATGTTTATGTCACATCTAAATGCAATGATAATGTTATAGGAGAAATGGTTATTATAATAATGTAAGTGAGATTTTTTTATTGAAGTAGTTAATTGCCATACTTTTTAGTTAATTGCATTACTGAAGTTGTGACTATGCATAGAGGGTGGACGAGCTACTGGGACTGTTAAAACAATTGTGTGACATTGACGAGGCTGTATGTGACAAACATGATGTTGAACATGGAACCTAAAATGGTAGTGGAAAACATATTTAAAGCCTACCTTGTGGAGTACAGAGTGCGACAACTCTGTTGCCAGAAATTAATAGTACAAAATGGAAGGACTTGTTGTTATGAGTAAGTCAATCATTTTCTCATGCTAATGATTTCAAGAAGGCACTACACAAGTTTAGTATTGCACATAAGTTTTAGTATAAATATGTGAAAAATTCAAAGGAATAGATGTATGTGAAATGTAAGGTTGAAGGTTGTCCATGGAGGATAACTGCGAAAGTAGTTGGGAAGAGTGGACCTATCCTTCGTGTCATAAGGTTCATAAATGAACATGTTCATAATACTCAAAACTTAGTAAAGGTGACATACAGTTGAACAACTAGCTTAACTTCAAAAGTTATAATTGATGAGGTGAGGGATCACATAGATAGGAGACCAAATGAAATAAGGAAGAGCTTGTCAAGAGAGTATGGTATGATGTTGACATACAAGAAAGCGCATAGGGCAAAGGAAAATGCATTAGAGAGTATTCATGGTAAACTTAAACAGTCTTATATATTAATACCATGGATATGGCAACGGTTGAGAGAGACGGATAATGAAACTGTAGTTGAGTAGAATGCAGATTGAACCAACAATTTTGAGTGTGTACTCATTGCGTATGGGTGTTGCAATCAGGGTTCATTGAAGGTGCTAGACCTATATAATAGAATTCATTTAAGTGGACCATACTAAGGAACTGTACTATTAGCTTCTGCTTATGATGCAAACAATGATTTGTTTCCATTGGGAATTGCCACAGTGAAGGAAGAGACAAATGATGATTAAAATTGGTTCTTACACATGATCAAATAGATAGTTGGTTCAATGGAAATGGTGATTGTGTTTGACTATCACAAGGCAATAATTCATTCTTTGTGAGCGGATTTGGTGATGAGAGGCATGCATATTGTTATAAGCACTTGAAGGAGAACTTCAATTCTAAAATATTGAAACTAAACAAAGGAAATAGGATGTCAAGTGGTTAAATAAGATAGGAGGGACTCAAGTTCCTTGATGATGTTGCATATGCAATGCTTGATGTTAACTTCAATACTTTAATGGGAAACATGAGGAATTTCAACCTTGAATTGTTTGATTGATTGGTCAACCATGGTGAGGTAAATAAGTGGGCATTAAGTAAGTTCCCATTTAAAAAGTGTGATAGAATCACAATGAACATTGCTGAGTCATTCAATTCTTGGATGGTGAAGGAAAGGCGACACAATGTCGCTATGTTTATCCATGAACATCATAAGAAAGCAGCAAAGAAGATGTATGCAGCAAGCATGGCAATGAGTGAATGGAAAAATGGTGTAGGCACAAACATAGAATGTGAAGTCATGGAAATGTTTGTAGAAGCAAAGTATGTGATGTTGTACCTTATGGAGGGGATATTGTAGTTGTTCATGCAAAGGATGGAACCCTAATGTTTTATCTTGATGCACATGACTACTGCTCTATAACATGGCAAATGTCAGACACTCCATGTCCACACGCTTATGCAGCCATTAAGGCTTGTCATGAGAATGTGTATGAATGCTTCAATATTACATTCCAACAAAAGATTTATAGAAGGAGCATGATTTTAGTACTAACAATTGACATGTCAAATTCTAATTATTATCATCTAGAAAACTTAGCAAGTCAACATTTTTTGGCACCACTTAAGACTAATTGAACATCTAGAAGGTCAAGAATTAAATGGCTAGAACAAGAAGATATATAAATGTAGCTCATGCCATGTAGTTAGATGCACCAAAAGGGCATGTAAAAATCCAAACCAAGATAGAGTTGGGCATCATGACCTAAGTGGCTACTTTTTAGAGGTCATTGTTTTGTAGATACTGGATAAGAACTCACCCCTTGATATTTTTGGGGACAAGGTGATAATTCATAAATTCATCTAATCAAGTATGCATTTTAGGGTTAAAGTTAGTGAAATAATTTGGAAAAATTTGAATTATAGCTTGATTAATTAGAATGTGCACTTGTTGGTGAAATTGAGAATTTAAATGGTTTATATAGGTTTATACTTGAAATTCCAGATTTACCCTTGCTTTTATCTTTTGTTTTTATTCCCTACTAGGGGCAAAACTGGAACATGAAATGAAGGACAACTTAAGACTTGAGAGAGATTCACGATGCTGAACATGGAGAGTCTTGTTGCCGGCAATAAGTGAAACAAGGAAAGGAGGGATTCAAAGATTAGAAATTTGATGCCAGCGCGGCTACGCATTCAGTTTGGATGGAGAATCTAAGAAGTGCAATAGAATTGAAGGGAAAGGAATGAATATGGATAGGAATTTTGTTGATTGTAAATTATTGTAAAGGATATTTGGTCTAGGTGCAGATAGTACAATTTCTGGGCAATGTTGATTGGAATGTATGTGCCACCTAGACAGAGTTAGTTGGAAGTTGGAGGGAGCTTCGTCTGATGAGAGGAGGAGCAAAATTTTGGTGGTTATCAATTGGTTGTTGAATTCATTGTGGGGGATTTATTCCATTATTTTTCTTGCTTTCAGGCCTTTCTCTCCAAAATTCCTTTCGATCTCTACAGTGATTTATCATTCTTTCATCGTAATTCTAAGCAATCACCATCATTCTTCACCATCTTTGTTTCAACCATGTTAGAGTCTAATTGGAAGTATGTTGAAGTGTTAATTCCATAAATGAGAGGCTAATCTTCCTATGATTTTTCTTGAGAAGAAGCTTAATCTAAAGCCGTGTTCTTCAATTTAGGGAGTTTCCTCATCTTTCTGCTTAGTTCTTCAAGATTCCTAATTTAGTTGCATCTTGAATTTTGTATTTTGTAGAGGATGTTTGTGCATTTGGTTTGTTCTTCAACTGAGTTGATTCTAAGCCTAATTTCTTTGTAATTCAATTTGAAATTCTTCATCTAGTTGTATGAATTTCATATATTGAATGAATGAGTTTGAGATATCTCTAGTGGAGATATCACTAGTTTGGATTGTTGATCCTCAAATCTATGCACATTGCTCTTTGATTGTCATAATATCTAGGTTAATTGTTTGCCTTAGTTAGGAATGCAATTAGGTTAGAGATTGTTATTTTTATCAAAGAAAGAAGCTCTAATGTTTAGAGTTGAATCTAAAGGGGAATCCACAGCATTGTAATTTTTCTTCACATCTCACTTCTTTCAATTTCGATTTTACTCTTTCTCTTTCAAACAGAAAATATAAAAAATTCAGATTAGGATTAGGAGTACTTTGCGAAATCCGATTTAACTTGTTTCAAGGATGCATTTCAATCTCATATTTTGCCAAGAATTGGAGAATTCGACCTAGCTTGACTACTATGCTATAGAATTTAATCAAGTAATTTTTGGTGGCCTATGTGATTAAGGTCTATCGCAAGGGTTGTAGTATATATATGTCTTATCCTTTTTTGTGATTAACGTGCAGTAAAGGAATATGTTTTGTGGTAGTCATGATAAGAAAAAATTAGGTGGTTGATGAATTCTAATGTTCATTTGTCATTTCTATATGTAAGTACATTGCTATCATGTGTATTATGGTTTTTGGTTAACTACTATACTGAACTAGTGAATATCATTATAAATATAGTCAAGGAAGACAATTACTATTGTATGTGTATGTTGTTTACATTGTTTTTTAGAGACAACTTGCTTTATGTTAATTTTTACATGTGAGATATTATCATTATTTTACCAGCAAATATCATCAAGAATAATGTTATGGTTGAATGCATTATGAATTATAGTGTGGGAAGTGGCTAATACCTTTACTGAATTGGTTACTACTATTATAGGATTGGTTAACACCATTACTGGAGTGGTTGACCCCATTTACAATTATGAGCAAAAATCATGCTATGTTGTTAGTTTGGGAATTGGTTAATATTGTTAGTCGATTGGTTAATACTATTACTGGAGTGGTTAACCTCATTTACCATTTTAAGTGAAATTCAACCTAATTTGTGAGTTAGGGAATTGGTTAATGCCATTACTCAAGTGGTTAACAACATTTACCATTTTGAGTGAAATTGATGCTAAATTCTAAGTGGGTGAAGTGGTTAATGCCTCTACTTGATTGGATAATGCACTTACTAGAGTGGTTAATACCGTTTCTCAAGTGGCTAACCCCATTTAACATTCCAAGCAAATTTGATGCAAAGTTCTAAGTGGGTGACGTAGTCAATGCCTTTACTTGATCAATTAATATGTTACTAGAGTAGTTAATACCATTCTGAGTATTTAAACCCATACACCAATTTGAGTGAAGTTGAGCCTAACATGTAGTCAACCTTGACATTTGGTAACATATTAAACAATATCTATAACAAACATACACTACAAAAAATAGCTAATTTCTAACAGAATTATTGATGTAATTTCACTTTTCCGATGGAAATTATGATAGATTAGCCACACAATTGAATTTCAGACAGAATTTTTTTCTGTGGCTAATTTATCCATTGTTAATTAATTTACCGTCAGAAATTTTGCTCCGTCAGAAAGTTTCAACGCATTTTCTGACAGAATTTCAGTCGGTAATTTAGCCACAAAAATTCTATAGCTAAGTTTAGCCATGAAATTTCTGATGGAATATCTGTCGGTAATTTAGCCATTGAAATTTTATGGCTAAGTTTAGCCACGAAAATTCTGTGGCTACATTAGCCATGCCACAAAATTTCTATCGTAAATCAGTGGGTAATTTATTTTTAATTTTTTTAAATACCACATGGCAACCTTTCTCTGCCAGCCAGTCAGCTACCGCTTCTTGCCGGCTACATCAAAGCCACCGACCATGTGCCCCTCCTTGTCGCCTCCCACATGTTGCCATATTTTGCCTCCACAAATTGTCTGAAATTGTGACGAAGTGCAGATTCGAACCTCGACTTCCTACTTGCGTATTGATGCTTTAACCAGTTGAGCTATGAAGACCACGTGTTATCGTTTGTAAATATTTATATTTATAATATTAAAACTCCCACAATCATAAGTATATTTCATCTTATATAATTTACATTATATTTAACTTAATATATTATGAAATATCTAACAGCCATTCAGAACCCATTAATGCCGTTGGTAATCTTGTACTATTTTTAAAACCTTATGTCTAATTAAGCACCACAAAACACTTTTTTGTGCCTAGCGCTCTTAGAGTAATTGTCCATTGGTAAATTTATACCTTTACCCATATATAATTTATATATTAATAATTACATTATTTTATATAATTTTTTTATGATAATATACTTTTCATTATATTTAGTATTTCAATTTTATATGCATAATAAATATTTTTTGTAAATTAATTTAACTATAAGAATTTTTTAATTATTTTTCATTATATATATTATTAAAATATAATTATTTTTCATTTTTTGTATTAATATTTATTATTAATTAACATATTATTTAACAGAAAATTAAAAATTAAATTTATAATATATTTATGTATATACATATGAATTTTTATTAATATTTTTATAAAAAATTTATGACATATTATTTATTAAAATAATTTATTTATCATATAAATTAAAAATATTACGTTCAGATTTTTTTCGGAAATTCCATGGGTAATTACCCAAAGAATTTTTCTGTGGCGAAAATTAGCACAGAATTAACCATGGAAATTCTGTTGCTAAAATTAGCCACATAATCTCCATGGCTAATTTTAGCTATGGAAAAGCTTCTAAAGGAAATTTCATCGGTAATTGGTAATTGAAAAAATTCCGTCGATAATTCTGTCAAAAATTTTACTAACGAAATTTTCATCAGAAATCTGTCAGAAATTCCATCGGTAGTTGACTTTTTTTTGTAGTGATATAAAATGCAAAATAATCTTAATCTATGGACTGCTAAAAAAGTAAGGGAATGTTCCTAAATATTTTGTCAACTTTAGTTTACAAAAGGGAAAAAATTGACTCCATTAGCAAAATAAGTAAAATAAAAAAATCCTGATACAACTATAATCACTACCTTGTTTTTTGTCTCATATAAAAGTTTTGTCTTACGACATCTTGTGGAGGAATAAATGCCAACACAATCTGCTATGTTATAACCCACATATTGAGGCAGTATTTCCTTCTTTTTATCCTTAGCCATCCAACCCCAGGGGTTAGTGATAAATAGTCTAAAAATAATCATCAACTAGTTAGTAAATCACTATACCCCTACCATAAAGTCCGCAGTAAATATGTGCCTTTTGACCTCACCCGCCTTTTGAAAATAAGCCATGCATCAATATCTTACAAACCACAGACATAAACTTGTTGCTAACTTTTTGTTACCTTCCAAGTGACATTAGCTGCTTGCGGGTTTATGTACTCATCAAATATTTTAATCAATTCCCTATAAAGTCAAGCGGATATCATTATTTATTAATGTAAAAAAGGAAATAATTCTGGTTGGTGTGTTTTAGTGAAAACAGATGGTTAGTCCTTATGGGGCTGTTTGGATTTGTTTTTTTGTTTTTAATTTTAAAAAACAGTTTTCAAAAACAAGTTTTGAAAACTAGAAAACAAAAAAACATGTTTGGCTCATAGTTTCCTAAAATATGTTATGGTAACAAAAAAGCAAAAAAATCAATTTGGTTAAATTGTTTTCAAAACTAGTGTTGAAAATAAAAAAAACTAAAAATTTATCTAAAATAGTTGCGATGGTGACATTGCGTCCACTACCGCCATCAGTGATGTTGCAGTTTCCGTCACCGCTGACGTCACGGCAGCTATCGGTTATGTTGTGGTTTCTGTTGACGACCGTCGCTGGTGACGTTGCGATGTCCATCCACGTCGGTGACGTCACGACAACGATGCAGTTTTCGTCGTTGGTGACATTACATTTTCTATTGTCGCTGCTAACTCTCGACCACTTGCGGTGACGTTGCAGTTTCTATCATAGTCAGTGACATTGCGTTATAACTCCCAAGAATTCATGTAATTTCAACACATTTTCCTTGAGTTTTATTCAATCATTGATATATTTTGGAAACTCAAGATAGGAAAATGTTCATTTGATTTAGGTTGCACATCATTTTTCATTTGTGTAGATTTTGCTCATATTTCTAGTTAGTTTCTTATGTTGTTTTATGTAAATCTTGTAGGAATATTTTGATACAATAACCAAGGGATTCCGGACTAAGAAGAACACTTGAAAATGGGAGAAATTGGGGCTAGAAGCTGAAATTTCAAGAAAAAAGGGAAAATATAAGTTTCTGGACGAATTGTAAAAATTACAAAAAAGGACCTCGAATTTCCCAAATTACAGATAGGTCCCCAAAATTCCAAAATTACAGATAGGTCCCAGTTCGTTGTGGCTTCGCTGCGACGAACTCCATTTGTCTCTGCCCCTATTTTTGCTAGTTCGCCGTGATTTCGCCGCAGCGAAACCCACGGCGAACTGCGTATTCTGCTGCGCGTTTTGACAGAAAAGGCGGACTGAAATGAAATAAAAGCTAGGGTTTCGATCTCACTCGACATTCTTCGACTTTTGGGGCTTTTTGGGAGTGTTTTGCTCTACTAGGGCTTGGAGCTTGGTGGGGATTTAGCTAGGGCTTGGAGCTTTGAAGAGATTTGGGCTTCTCATCTTGGTTTATTCTCTCCATCTTCATTCTCTTCTTATCTCTGTTTCTGAATGTATATATGTATGCTCCCATGGAGTTGTTGAACATGTATAGCTAAATACTTTGATCCTAAGATTATGTTGAACCCTTGTATAGATTAATTATTGATTCCTCCTCTTATGTTGTGATTAATGATATTTATGTGTTTGTTTTACTCTATTCCTAATGCTTCTAAGTGCTTGATCACCATTTAAATGTTGGGTTCACTTGATTGATGCTTGAGAAGGCTATATTGAGTGTAGAACTTGGGTAAAATAGTGTAAGGACTTGAAGTTTGCATGATGAATGGATGGTTTAGTTGGTAAGGTAGAGATATACTTACTAACCTTGCATAATCACATTAGGATTTGAGCTTGAAAATTGGAGCTTATTAATTATAACAAGAGATTGTGTAATTAACAAGATCAAACACTTGCTCTTGACGCGAGAGCGCTTGTACAAGTACTCTATGAATCCTAGATTAGCACGTGAGTTCATTGAGAGCTTCTTTGAGGGGAGGTTAAATTGAGTTTTGAGAAGTATAAGGGGGATAGATAATCTTAGGATTCGTTTTATCCTTGAAGTTGGAGAATCACTTGTGTATAATTTTGTTTTCATTTAGCATACGTTTATTTTTTTAGTTAATTTTCAAACTCAACATTTGAATCACTCGCCTTAGGCGAGAGTGTGATAATCAACTATTTGACCGGGTTTTGGACAAATCCTCATGGGAACGATATTCTACTCATCATTTTATTACTTGACGCGACCCGTACACTTGCGGCTTTAGTGGACAAGAATGTGACCACCGTTGGTGAAGTTGCTATTTCCATCGTCGTCGATGACGTCGTGACTGCAACCGGTGACGGTACAATTTTCGTTGTTGTCGGTGACGTTGCAGTTTACGTCGACGTCAATGACGTCTCAACTACTGTTGCTGTCGGTGACGTTGCGGTCGATGCCGTCGTTAGTGAGGTTGCATTGGCCATCATTGTCGGTGAGGTTGCGACCGCTGTCAGTGACGTTGCGGTTTCCATTGTTGTCTGTGATGTCACAACCTTTTAGATGTAATTTGGGTGATGGATAGGTGGTATACTTAGACTTTTAATAAGAGAAAAAAATTCTCATATTTGGAAACAAAAATAAAAAACTAGAAAACAAGTAAAAGTTGTTTTTGTTTTTTTTGCTTTTTTGGTTTCCAAGAACAATTATTCGGAAACAAGTCCCCAAACAAGTTTTTTTTTTGGTTTTGGAAATAAAAAAAAATGTTCTGAGAATAGGTATCCAAACATCCCCCTAAAGTTCTCTATTTTTCAAAATTTTAATTTACAGGCTAATGATCTAATCAGAAACTTCAAACTTTGTTATCCCTACATATAATAACCCAGTATGAAATAAAATGGTAGATTTTAGATAATCATAAATCAAGTAAATGACCCAGCATATTCTGTTTATCTGTCATCAATTTTGGGTAATATCCAATCCGTTTATGATAGTCCCTCCCTTCCTCCCAATAAAAGTCTATACAGTCTCTTATCATGTAAGAGTTAAACTAAATAATTAATTCAGAGTGCTCGAAAAGGGACATGCACAAGTGTCGTCAACACAATGAAAAACGAATTAAAAAGAACCTGCTGTGAAAGAGGCACCTCATCATTAAAGCCCAAAAAAAGAACTACAGAACAATAATGCACAATCCAAAAGCCAGGAAAAGAAATACTGTACTTAATTAAAAGAAGTAGGAATGAATTACTACCAGAAAATGGGCATCAAAGCTTCTTCCTCATAGGATCACACTTATGACACTAAATCAGAACCAAGGGATGAAAGAAAACGGAAAACACTTAAGAGGATCAGGTGTTCCAAACAGAATGATTGCTACCATCATTCTAAACACAGAAACACGCATACAAACTCAAGCAGCATAATACTCAGTAAACACAGGGAACTTGCAAATGCAATTGAGTAGCCGTAAAATGAATTTGACGAATGAATTTAACTTCCTTGACTGTCAAACATCCCTTGGATTCTTATCCAATTAAATACAAACAAGCAAAAACAGGGGTGAACAATAAAAAGAAGGAAGAAGCACCGCACCTGGCAAATTGAGGTAAAGGAGCAAGAGTGGCTTTGAGACTTTGAGGTAACAAAGCAGCTCGAAGTGAAAAAGAAATGTTTTCATAGCGATGATTAGCAGCGGCAGGATTTGATGAAGAAATCTCCAGAGAGCAGCTCAAACTCTATGAAGAGAGGTGGAAGAGGGAGGCGCCGATAGTTCCAAGTAAAATGGCTCTAAAATTTACGGCCGTCTACATTACTAAAAGTAGTTTAAGAGGGAAGTATCAGATATGATTTTTATTCAAAAGGAAACATAATTTTCAAGGGGAAATGATAGTAAAATCCCTCTTAAATTGAAAAAGAATAATCAGTCCATCAAATTATGAAAATCTCAAAATCAGACCTAAAGGAGGAAAATGAGATTTCCAAATTTGATCAAAAGACACATATACCCTTAGGTGAGTTAGCTTTTTTTAGGTGAATTGTAAATTATTAAACTAAAATAGAAAATCGTTATGATAAAGTTGGAAATCCCTATTTTAAACTTGAGAATATTAGTATGAGTGGATTTTCAATAGGAGACTTGTATTTATCATAAAGATTTTCTATCCCATGTTAACAATTCACAATATTGACCTTTTCATGGTAAAAAGAGAGAAGTCAATTGTGAATTTTTGACTTAAAGTTGCAAATTCCTAATTTGAACTTGTCAATACTAGCATAAATTATTAGGAGCATTTGTACTTTTGATAATATATGAAAATAAGAAAATTTCAGGTTGCCCCCATAGAAGCAATTTAATATCAAAGAGCCCTGGAAAATTCTGCAATATCGCTGCTCCCCATAGGGGAAATGAAATAAAATATTTGATGGTCAAATGACTAAATTGCCCTTATATCATTTGCAAGATATATATGGGATTCCAAGACAAATATGTCAATTTTCACCACAAATGAAGGTACTTCTAAGACAATTAGTGAATCCAAGATAATAATAGTTACAAGAAAATGTGTCATTTACAAAACAAATATAAGAATTTTCAAGATATAAATGCTTCTTTCCAACACATAAGGATGTATTTCCAAGCCAAGACACTTACGCTAATACAGAAATATCCTATTGCGGCGCAACAATAGCGGCACTTACAAAATACAAGTGTTGGGTGACCTATACCGGCGCTTTATAAATATAAGCGCCGATATAGGTTTATACATATCCCGACGCTTTTACTTTAAAAGCGCCGGGATAAAATATTGGGATATTTTTTTAAAATATTTTCTTTTAATCTTTCATTCCAGTTTTGAATTATTTAACCTTTTTATTTAATTTAATTTTTTTTCAATTTAGTGGCCTATCCCGGCGCTTATTATGTAGAAAGCGCCGGGATAGGCTCCCTAACTATTTTTTTAATTTTATTTTTCATTATTTCAAAGTTTTTTTTAATTTTATTTTTTTTTAAAATTATTTTAGATATTTCTTTTTCAATTTATTAGCCTATCCTGGCGCTTATTATGTAGTAAGCGCCGGGATAGGCTCCCTAACTATTTTTTTAATTTTATTATTTAAAAAATTTATTTCAGATATTTATTTTTCAATTTATTAGCCTATCCCAGCGCTTATTATGTAGTAAGCACCGGGATAGGCTCCCTAACTATTTTTTTAATTTTATTATTTAATATTTCTGCCTTTTTTAATTTTATTTTTTTAAAATTTATTTCAGATCTTTTTTTTTTAATTTATTAGCCTATCCTGGTGCTTATTATATAGTAAGCGCCAGAATAGGCTCCCTAACTATTTTTTAAATTTTATTTTTTAATATTTCCCCTTTTTTTAATTTTATTTTTTAAAAATTTGTTTTAGACCTTTTTTAATTATTTTTTGGGCCTATCCCGGCGCTTGTTATATAGAAAGCGCCGGGATAGGCTTTTTTTTATCCCGACACTTATGTTTGAATAAGAGTCGGGTTTGTGTCCACTTTTTTTTTAGTTACATAAAGGGGATTAGCCCATTCTACAATCTAATCCTACGTGGGACACCTTGCCCCATTCAGTCTTCCATCAGTATAGTTTCTACACTGTGCGGTGGTTGTAACCACACCTTTCTTCTTTCCACTTGTTTCAATCCGAGGCCAGCCATTGCATCTGCACCCCTGTTCTCTTCTCAGTAGACATGCTTGACTTCTACTTGCCAATCTCTCCTCATCAATTCTCCAATTTCCTGCAATATGCTATTCCAACCTTGAAGGTCTTCTTTTTTGTTGATTGCCTCTGTCACTGTCCTTGCATCGCTTTCCACTATTACTTTTTTAAAACCCAATTCCCAGCACAATTTGAGGCCCTCACAGACTGCTCTGATTTCTGTTTCAATTTGCAGGTGGACTTCAAGTTGTACTGAGAATCCCCTGATCCATTCCCTACAGTCCCCGCGTATGAGTCCTCCGCATGATGCTCTTCCTTCTGTTCAAAATCTGCCATCTACATTTACTTTGCACCATCCTTGGCGTGGATTGCTCCATTTAATTATTCTGATCTCCTCTCTTGCAGGTAGTAGTTCCTCTCCTTGCCATTTCTGCCTATAATTCTTCAAGTGGCCTTTTATTTGCTCTGCTGCATTTTTTGGCATAGAGAAGTCTTTATCATGGACTTGTAAGTTCCTCCATCTCCAAATAAACCAGCAGCTTACTGCAAAAAGCTCCTGCCAGTCTTTTTCTTTAGAGAATCATTTGTATTTGGTTAAATTAGATTTAATCCAATCTGACCTATACTCCGTGAAGAATTTTTCCCAGTTATCCCTTGGTAGCAGTTGCTTCCAGATGTCAGTTGCATATGGACAATCTCTTAAAGCATGAACTAGGTCTTCACTTGCAAGTTGGCAAATTTCACAGGTACTCTCTCTTTCCCGCCATTTACATGTTATATTTAGAGTTGCTAGCCTATTATGTGCTGCCATCCACATGAAAACACGGACTCTTTCTGGTACTTGAAGTTTCCAAATGAGTTTCCATTGATTTTGCCTTGGTCCTGTACTGGCTTGTAGGAGTTTTTTGTAGGCGTTGGCTATTGAAAATTCACCGTTTCCTGCTGATTTCCAAATGATTCTGTCTGGTTCTCCTGGTATATTTTCTATCTGTGTGTTCCCCTGGAATGCTTGCCACATCTTGGTAATTTCCTTCCATAATTTCGAGTCCCCCCTTTTAGCAATTAGATTGCCCTCTTCATCCTTTCCTCTGTCATACTTCCCCTTGATTACTTTGACCCATAAGTTATCTGGTTCAGTCTCCATCTTCCATATCAGCTTTAGTATGAAGGCATCATTCATTTGTTGGAGGCTTTTAATTCCTATCCCTCCTTCCTCTTTAGGGCTGCAGAGTTTCTTCCTCATTTGTTAACACCGTCTCTCTCCTCCCTTCTCCCCCTAGAGGAATTTCCTTTGCTCTTTTTCAATTTCTTTGACAACCCCTTGAGGTATTATATCATGTTGCATGGGGTAGTATGCCATGGTACTTGTGACTGATTTTACCAATGTCATTCGGCCTGCTAATGATAGATGCGTTGCTTCCCAGCCGTTAAGTCTTCGTTTAACCCGTTGTAGGATAGTGGCATATTTGTCTCTTCTCCTTTTTGGATGTGCAATATTGGCTCCCAGGTATCTTCCTATCTCCATGACTTGTTTGAACCCACTTCGGTTGCATATTTCTCTGATTTCCTTCTGTGCAGTATTAGGTGAGAAATAGATGAATGTCTTCTCCTTGCTAATTTTATGTCCCGACATATCTCCAAAATCCTCCAAACATTTTAGAATCACATCCATTTGGTTAGTGTTAGCTTCTGCAAAAAGAACCAAATCGTCAGCAAACATCATATGGGAAATTATTGGGCCTTTTGTGCCCGCTCTCAATCCTTTCCATTTTTTCTCTCTCACTTTGTCTAGAATGATATGGGTGAGTTTTTCCATTCCGAGTACAAATAGATATGGTGAGATGGGATCTCCCTAGCGAAGACCTCTTGTTGTGACAAACTCTTCAAGTTTTTCTCCATTCCAAACAATGTTTGTGTTGGCTGTCTTAACACAGCCTAAAACTCACATAATCATATCTTGGGGGCATTTTAGTTCAGCTAGAACTTTTTCTATATAGTCCCAACTGATTCTGTCATATGCTTTCTCCAGATCCACTTTAATTGCCATCACTCCTTTTTTTTCCTTGTTTCTTTCTCATTGAGTGAATCATTTCATTAACGATGATGATATTGTCCTGTATGTTTCTTCCAGGAACAAAAATTACTTGATAAGGGGACACTAGCTTGTTCAGGATCTTTTTAAGGCGCCTCACAATAATCTTTGGAATGCATTTGTAAATTACATTGCACAAAGAAATTGGCCTAAGCTGGTTCACTTTCTCCGGTTGTTCCACTTTCGGAATCAATGTGATCAAGGTTTGATTCACCTCTTTTATTTTTTCTGGGTTCTTCCACATGTCTTTGACTGTATTCACCACATCCTTCCCTACTATTTCCCAATTTTTCTGAAAGAATATTGCTGGGTATCCGTCCACCCCTGGTGCTTTGAGTCCCCCAATGGAGAACATAGCTTCTTTAATCTCTTTGTCTTGTATGTCATGACAGGCAAGGTTGTTAAACACGTGAGTTTAAATAAACTCATGAGGAGAATGTAAAATCGGATCGTAAACTCGAATCGTAGATTCGTAAGAGTTTACCTTTATTAATAAATACTTGTTTTCAGTATATAATTAAATAAGAAATACAAAAATAATAATAATTTGATTTGACGATATTTTACATATAAATAGTTGATATTAAATATATCAACATTCATACTTTATCTCACTCAATAAACAAATTTCTATGAAATTTATATATAAATTCATTGAATATAGTTAAATAAAAATAATGAACATGATATTTATATCATGTTAACACAATTTTCTATAAGGTAGAAACGTAAAAACGGTGAATTCGACATGTAAACTCGTGAGTTTTTACCGAGTTTACACCCAGTACAAATTTAAGTGACTCGTAACACGTTTTGGTTAGGTAGAGCCGTAAAAACGGTAAAATCGGAGTGTCAACTCGCGAGTTTGACAACAATGATGACAGGTACTCTGCCATTCATGTTCTGCAATTTCAGGCCATGGCTGGATGGTTGTGTACCATGGCCTTTCCTCCTTTTCTTCACTGAACAGATCCTTGAAGAATTTATTGATCAGCTCCCCTACCTCTTCTTCCCCTTCAACCCACTCATTTTGTTCATTTTTGAGTGTATTAATCCGGTTTCGTCTTCTCCTCACTGCTGTCTTTGCATGATAATATGAGGTGTTTCGGTCCCCATCATTTAGCCATCTAGCTCTAGATTTTTGGAACCAAAGGATTTCTTCTTGGTCTAACACTTCAGCTAATTCTTCTTTCAACTTTCTATCCAAATCTTCCAGGTATGGATTGTATTTCTCTTGACATGCTTTTTGTATTCCATTTATTCTTCTAATTAGCTCATTCTTCTTCTTCCGGATATGTCCAAATACATTGATGTTCCAATCTTGCAGCTTGGGTTCAAGCTCTTTCAACTCCTTTCGAATGCATTTATTGTTCTGCCAGTTATCCCCCATGAATTCTTTAAAATTCTGGTGCTTTAACCATGCTGCTTCAAACCTAAATGGTTTGAGGTTTTGCTGCTTCTTCCTGCTGGTTATCGTATCTATCAAGGGATGGTGGTCAGATTGTATCCTTGGACCTACTTTGACATAGGCGTCACAAAATTCCTTTCTCCATTCAAGGTTGCATAGCCCTCTATCTAGTCTTTTGTAGAGTCTACTTGCAAATTGTGTGATTGGGCCTCTCCAAGTAAATTTTGGCCCTTTTGCACCCATATCAAGTAAATTGCATTTTGAGATATTGTCACTAAATTTCCTACACTTTTTCTCATTGACCATGGCCCCTTCTCTTTGTTCTTCCGCTGATTTTATGTCATTGAAATCACCCGCTAACATCCATGGTTCTCTCATATTTTCTACAATTTTACTGATTGCGTCCCATAATGCTACTCTTTCTGCTTCTCTCGGGCTTGCATACACCGCGGTGAAGTACCACGGCTTCCTTCCCACTCCTGATACGTTACAATGTATAAATTGGTATTGTTTGGCAATTACATTGATACTGATATCTTCTTCTTCCCACAAGATCCATATCCCTCCTGACATACCCCGAGCTTCCTCTAAAATCTGGAATTTAAATCCCAATTTTTTAATGACTCTTTGTGCATTTTGTCCACTGCATCGTGTTTCAACAAGTACTACAATTTTTGGTTTGAATCTATTTTTAATTTCCTTTAGAGCGAGTCTGAATTCCTTTCCGGCTGCTCCTCTTACATTCCAAATGACAATCATTAATAAACTTTGATTGTAAACTTAGATACCTCAGGTACTTCTAGTGTAGCTGTCCATCATCGCCCAATGATTCGTGGGTGTCCTCCATGTGCTCTTCCTCGCCTTCTTGTTCTTTAATAAGCCTCTCAACTTCTGTGAGGCCCAAAACCTGACTTGTTGAATTGGGATCTGGGGGCTTTCCTTCATCCAGTTCCATAGTTGCTTCGGTCTGACCCCCTGGGCTAGGGCCTATCTCATTGTCTTTGTTCACTGTTTCAAGGGGGCGGGTGTGCTCTATTGGCCCAGATTTGGGTCCCCTTACTAGTCTTGGATCTACACACTCCTCAGCGTCCATTTCTTGACTTTCATTCGGCCCATTTGCTCTCTCTTTTTGCTGGCCCATTATCTTCTTTTTTTGGTCTATTTTTAAAATAACACCCTCATTTCTCCTCTGAGTTGTCGTTTTCCCCCTACACTTGTGTCCCCTGTTTGTCTTTTATCACCTTCTTTTATCTCCTCTTTCTGGCCACTAGTTGCTTTCTCAGATTTGACTCCATTTTTTTTTCTTCGACATCACCTGCCACTCTTCTTTTTTTTCCATTGATTTATCTTTGGATTTGACCGGTGCTTTTTTGCTATTGTCCTTTGTGGGGATGATTTTGACATTTGAGATATCAGTAAGGGATTTCGGGTTGTTTCTCCTTCTGCCTTTTCTACATTTTCTCCCTCTTCTTCTATTTCTAGTACAGCGAACCTCGAAGGCCTCCCTTGCTGATATGCTTTTCCCATCTGACACGCAGCCTCTTTTTTGGAGCTTTCCCTTCCTATGCTACGACGTCCTCTTCTTGGGATTTGTGCTATCATCCAGCCACCGTATACACTCTCCTCTCCGGCCACCGGCGTTTCCCTCTTCTTCCCCATTCCATCTCTGGTCAATTTTAAAGCATCCTGCTTTTGTGAACTCACATTACATTTCTGATTCAGCACACAGTGAGCCTCATCATGTCCAAATTTCCCACACTTAAAGCAAATTAAGTGGAGACCCTAATACTCAATCTTGAGTGTATTTCCATCCACTGAATAAGCAGGCAAGAAGGGTGCATTTAAATCTATCTCCACACACATTCTTGTATACATCGTTCTTGATCTTTTTAAAGTCATCTCATCAACCTTTATTGGTTTTACAATCTTGTTTCCCAGATTGTAAAAGAATTTTCTATCATAATAATCCCCTGGGAGCCCTGGTAACCTGACCCATATAGCTAGTGTTCTAATTTTTTCTGCCCAAGGGTTGAAGTTCCTTTTCCAAGTTTGAACTGTAAGGTAGTGGTTTTGGATGAGCCATAGAGCACCTTCTAGAGCAAAAAAGTAGTAATCTAGATCTCCAAATGAAGCTATCATGAAGCCATTCCCAATGTCAGAGAGTTCGATTTTTCCCATTCTCCCCCACATTTGTTGGACCTTTCTTCTCATGTGCATAAATCCCATTGAGCCCCCTAGCAATTTAATGATCAATGATTTTGACCATTTCTTCTCTAATCTTCTTTTTTCTACTTCTGAGAATTCTATGTGCGGCCCCATTCCTGAATCAGTCACTGAAACTCCTTCTTTCATGTCTTGCTCGTTACATCCCACAAGGTTCCCATCCCATTCTTCCTCAGCTTGCTCAGTGTACCCTTGCCCCCAACTGCTGGTTATCTTTGGCTTTAGAGCATCTTTGTATGAGAGGGTAGGTTGTTGAGGCTGATCTATTGCCATGCCTCCTTGTTCCATCCATTCCTCTTCTCTTGTTTTCAAGCTCACGTCTCCTGTGAACGTCCCTTCAGTTTTCTGTGATTTCTCTTTTTCTCCAGTCTCTTGCGTTTCTGCTACTTGTGTTACTGTTGCATTCTCTTCAGCCAGGTTTTTCCCTTCACATTGTATCTTGGTTGTACTCAGGTATGGTCTAGTGCCTTCATCAGCATCCTCCTGTCCTCCTGGAGGGCGATCAGGTGGTTGCCTCCGATAGGCACCCTCACTTGGTATCATGGGTGATCTCTCTGCTTACATCCCTCTCTCCCTCTCTCTCTGCCTCTCTCTCTCTCTCATCACTTCTCTCTTTTGGACTTTTTGTGTCCAATTTTATTAAACCGTCAAGTCCACCCTTTTTCCCTCCCTCTCATTTTTCCCTGTCTAATAATACCACACCATTCCAAACCCTGCCCTCCATTTCCTTCGACCCAGTACCACCATTTCCTTTCCATCTCTCTCATTTTTCCCTTTGAAATCCCAACCCCACAAACTAACCCTAACCTCATCTTCATCGCTGCACCCCCTTCTTCTCGCCGTCGACTAGATCGAGGTTGAAGGGTTAGATAGGTGTACGGAGGGAGTGGGTTTTGGTTTGGGTCAGCTTTTGTTGTCGTGAGAAATGGAGAAGAAGCGAAGGTTTTTTTTTTTTTTTTTGTAGGGGTAGTGAAATCAAGTGGTTCTGATACGATGGAGGTGAAGAAGTGATCGGAGAGAGAAGCAATATATAGGCAAGGGCTGTGATTGACGATAGTAATCAGGCTTGGGCTGTTCACTCTGGGGATTTTGACTATGAGCAACCCTAGACCGTGAAAGTTCTTACAACGTTGTCGCTAAGTTATTTGTGTCCTTCGCATTTTTTGACTTCTCGTTCATTTTCTTACAATGCTAAAAAATCCTTCTGAAGCTATTATACCTAATGGCAAGCAGGAAGCTATTCCGCGACTTATTATTGTCCCTGTGATCTCATTTTTTTCAATTCACGTCTCACCAGGTTCGTTCTTTATATATCTTCCCAAATATCTTTTTTTCTCTCTGCGATTTGAAAAGTTGTAAGCTTTGGCCCTATTTTCAGTTCCACTTACCATTTTTTGGCATGTGATATTGTAGGCTTCAAGTAGTGCTTTTTCTTCTTCATTATCGTTTTGTGAATTTTCTCTCTCTCATCTGAAAACAATGTCGTCTTGTTGTGGCGGAAGCTGTGGTTGTGGAAGTGGTTGCAGTGAAATTTTTTGTTAGGTCTTAATTTCTGTGATCTCTTTTTTTTTTTTCTCGATTTAGTTTAATTTCTCGTAGATTTCACACAATGATATTCTTCCAAGAGAAAACTGGGTATAGATGTCATGTGGGCGTCTGATTTGGATCTGAAGGGTACGTTTTGACATCCCTATTTCATTGGAAACTACAGATGATTTATTAATATCTTAGTTAATCAGTTTAATATTTCATTAGAGGACTTCATTTGGCTGCTAAACTGATTATATGGATACGGCATATGCACATAAAGCTGCCTTAATACTGGGTGTCTGGGCTTGTGTTTCATTAGTTGACAGTTTTATTGTTGGAACTTCATGGAAGATTCCATATTTTTTGAATGAGTTCATATTGAAGCCTTGTGAGTAAATTCAGAATTTTACATTTATTATGTTGTAAATAACCAAAAGAACAAAATCTGAATGATAAAATAAAAAAGACGGTGTTTTCTAATCTGCATCAGTATGTCTTGTTATTCACCCACGTTTCTCCAATGTCTGCAGGTCCATCTACTCTTTCATAGGAGTGGGCTTCTCTTGTGTGTACTTGTAAGTGAAATTGAATTTATTTGTCAGTTCTGTGACACTTTACCATCACTTTGCACATCCTTGCAAGGCTGTTCGGAGTTGTTCAATTGCAGCATCAGCAAGATGTGTTATGCAGGTATGGACAAGATTTAGGTACAAACTTAAAATAACTTATTTACTTTGTGTATCAGCATTACGTAATTGAAATTTTCAATTGAGAATTCTTTACATTCTGTTTTGGTTAGATTATTTAATCACTAACATAAAAAGAGTTTAATTTCTTGAAGACAGTTTAGAATCTCTTACCTAATTAAGGAAAAATAAATAAATAATCTCTTTCTTAATTCTGTGGGATTGATGGTTGTGGCACATTTTTATTTGATGCATCAGTGAAGAGGGTAGATCAAACAGTCTGGAGTCCGATTAAGAGAGGAAGAGGGAGACCGAGGCTTACACTCAATGAAGTTGTAGAGCGAGATCTTTTAATAAATAATATATCTAAAGATTTGGTTACTGATAGAGCACAATGGTGTCGTGCGATCCATGTAGCCGACCCCACTTAGTGGGATAAGGCTTTGTTGTTGTTGTTGTCTCTTGCTATGGTGAGAAAGTTGGCATTTACGATAAATGTCTCGACGGTGCTGGTAAAATTGGTGTCCCTTGCATGTTAATTGTTTGGGCATTAGTATTTCCAAACTTCAATTTCAAGATGCTGGGTTACTTTGGCTTGGAAGTGACTTCTCAAATTTATATCTAACTTATGCTAATGGAGTTTTTGACACCTTGTATATCTTTATTGTCATTTCATGAGAATAGGTTCAGTTGTGGGAAGGAAGCAGCTTTCACAGCATACTTCATATGAGGTCCATACTATTTCTATTTTAATAACCATAAATTAGAATTCATTAGGTTGTATGATCTAGATCATTTTAATTTTTTAATAGTTGTTTATCTACTACTTGGGATTTATTATCCTATATTACTCCGCCATTTCCCTGGGAAACAATCAGGTTAGTGGAAGAATGTACTTATACTTCATTCAATTAAAAATGAAACTTCTTGGGTACTCAGATTAGCTAGTCATTACTTTGTTAGTTAACCTCTCAATTTCCAAAAATTTAATTTCTCATGAATATTCCGGGTTCCTTTCAAATTATGTATATTTATTTGCATGGTCCTCTTTTTACATGTAACCTACAGTCATAGAGTACATTTTGATTTTATTCTGCGTGAACAGGTGTGAATGGGTAATCAACACTGATAAGGACAAAAATTAAGTTCTGTTGTGTACAATCCAAGGCTGTTGGGCCATATTTGACAGCATGTGGTCTTGAGAAAGAGGATGTTGTCCGACGCCTTTTATATGTTGAAGGCCTGGGTTCATACAGTCAAGGATCTACTGGTTAGGACTACTTCACCAATTAAATTCAATTGTGTCCAATCAGTCTTTTTAGCCTTCTTGAAACAGATTTACTGCATGTTCTTGGATTTGATCTGTTCCATTTTTATATCAAGTTTCACACAAAATCCATCAAATCTTTTTGAACTTGAGAAGAACCAATTTATAATTGGCACTGCTCTTCACGAGGACCAACTCCATCAGAGATTCTTTGTCTCTTCCATGAGGACCAACTCTTCATTTCTAAGTATCATCCCAAGCTTTGGCATTGATATCACATTCTTTATCCCATTGTAGTTGAGTAGTAAACCTCTATAAGATACGGGCAATCTTACAGTGGGCAGTGTTTCATTGTCCATCCCGTTGTATTTGAATAGCAAAGCTCTATAAGACATTGGGAAAATCTAATGGAGAGGCTATGAGTCTCCTGTTAAGGACTTTCTCCAGGTTTCAGACAAGGTTGTTTGATTTTTCTCCTTGTTGCACCATCTCTCAAATTTCCTTTGATATTTTTAGAATAAATGCCTACATTAATATATGCTATAGTGCCAATAATAATTTTGTCATTCTCTCTGCTTTCCCTATGAGCTTGAACATGCCAATCTAATAGGTGGCCTATGCTAACGCTTTTGCATGAAAAGCGTCGCTAATGAGCCAAAAAAAGCGTCACTATAATCTATTTCTGTAGTAGTGTTATTTCCAAAACACACAAGTATTCTAAGGCACGTGTGTCTTAGAAATACCTTTATGTCTATTAGAAATATGCATGCATGTTTTGAAAATTCACATAGTTGTCATGTAAATGACACATTTTCTTGTATAAATGCTTCTTTCTTTTTAAACATTGTTTTCAATTAATTTTTTTATCTTGGAAATACCTCCATTATTTGTGTTGGAAATGCGCACATTTTTCTTGAAAGTTTTCATATTTATCTTGACCTTTAATTTAAGATTTCATTTCATTTCCCCCTAAAGGATGTATTGATGTTTCAAAATTTTTTGAGTCCTCTTTGATATGAAATATCATCTATAGGGCTAATTGAATTTTTTTCCTATGTAAATACCATATTCCTCCTTGAGATTAACTCGGGATTTCCCTAATTCAATGGTCTAATTTGTCTTTTTTCAGTTTTAGAAGGATTTTTTTTTTTTTAAATTTCCCATTTAAAAATAGGGGTTAAGTGTAAATTTCACCATAAATTCTTTTTGTAAATGTGTATTTGGCACTATTATATTAATGTTGATGCAAAATACTCATAAATATTTAAAAATAGTGCAAAAATATATTAAATGGTTAAGTCAACTAACATTAATCATGTAACAAACGTATCTAGTAAAAAAATTAGTACAAATATACCCATAAAATTTTTTAAATAGCGTAAAAATATTGTGCCCATTAAGTTAATCAATGTTTACCAATTAACAAACAGTTCCCACACCCATGAATGAATATTATCAAATTATTTGAATGTCTTAATCTAGGGCCTGTTTGTAATGCATATATTATTAGAAAGGGCATTTTAGGAAAATAAACACAATTTTTACATGACCAACCTAACTAATATTTTTCATATTCATATTTTAGTAATTTAGCTATTATATTCAAAATTGGAGCAATACACTTTCTAAAGATTATCCTTATTTAAAGTTTGATAAAAAAAATTTTTTAGCTTCTCAACTAATTTATGGTTTTAAATATGTGTGTGAATTAATTTAGGGAAATTCAATGAGATGGAAATTGAATTGTAATTCATATCACACTGTATGATTGCAATTAGAATTGCAAGAAGCACAATGCTAAGTTTGGAACATTGTATTAGAATTGCAAGAAGCACAATGCTAAGTTTGGAACATTGTATGCAAAGAAACACAATGAAGGAACCATTCAGTTCAAACAAATAAAGAAACAAAATACTCCCTCCATTCGTAAATATAAAACCTATTGGAGAAGGGAGTTTGTTCCTAAATACAAGATATTTTTCTATTTATTCCAAATATAAGACATCTTTCTAACTTTTCTCAACACTTCTCCAAATTATCATTATTGATACTTCTTAATAATATTCAAGCAAGAAAGGGAATATGGGGATAAAAATAGGTGATTAGGGTGTTTTGGTAATATTATGTTATTTTAACTAATATAACTAACATCTTTAATCTAAACAAATTAGGTAAATATATCTTATATTTAAGAACGGAATGAGTAATATTACAGCCAAATTTTGACATTGATATATTGACATCAATGCGTTAAAACAATAAGCAAAAATAAACACATACACATTAAACACATACAATTGATCATACGACAGAGACATCTGATCAACCCTTAATAATTCTTGCATATGTACATACAACATCAGTATTAGTATACTTACATATGCTTTATCAAAAAAAAAAAAAAAGTATACACACATATGCATACTTAGATGCATATATATATATATATATATATATATGTTTGCGTGTGGGGATCAACGAGCAGTGTAAGGAGGGTAGATTGGATCAATCATGCATGTTGGTATATTGGGGTTTTCGGCTCCATGCTTTACTAATTCCTTCTGAGCCTTGCGTCCTGCCTTAACTATATGCAAGTCCATTTCAGCTTCTGCTATTTTTTCCAATCTTGTCTGATGTGCTATCTTCATTTGTGATTTTGCAAGTTCCTTCTCCACCTATATCCACACATATTTAAGCCAAATCAATACTAACAAACCATATATATATAAATATATATATATGTGTGTGTGCATGTAAGATGTTGCTTTCTTGACCTAGCAACTATCTGAGAAATTCTTAGGTGAAGAACCCAGTTTGCCCCATTATTTATGATTGACCAATTACAAATAAACACATTAGTTCTAATGTAAAAATTGTAATCTGATTGAGCACCCTAAAAAAATTATTTAGCAAATAAAATATTTTTTTCTCAACTTGCAGAATAAAAAAAACATAGAAAACGCATGGTGAGATTCAATTTTTTATATGCTATCTAATTTTTTAGGGTGCCTAGTTAAATTAAAACTTTCACATCATACCTAAGGTATTTGTTTGTAATTGATAATACTATAAATGACTTGGCAAATCGGGTTTACCTAAAAATATTTCATAGTATTTACTATTGTTGATGTTTTTTGTATAGATCAACTAGTAATCCGCTCCTTTTTCTGGATCATATTACCAATTATCCGAACAACTGACTACTCAAGTTTCGGGGTTCTTAACTTCCTCTCCCAACACAAGTGTCTAATCTAAGATTCGAACTAGAGACATCAAGGGATCTAATGGAGCCTTACATTGCTAGACAAACTGTGTTGGTGCTATTGTTGATGTTAATAGTCGACACCATTTATTAGTATCAATATATTTATTTATATTAAGGGTGTATTTGAATTATTGAGAATGAAAAAGGAACTGAAATATTAAATTAGACTTTTGAAGTTAGATTTTTGAAATGTTTTTATGGAAAGATAAAAAATGAGTTGTTGTATTTGGATTGTAGAGAAGGAAAGATACTATAAATAATTCATTAACTCACCATATTCTATGATTTAGTTTTGAATATTATTGTATTCCAAAAGAAATTAAAAGTTTTGAATAAAATTTTTCACATTCTTTTCATACATTTAATGAAATTAAATTGATGAATAAGATACCTTAACTGTTGTTGTTTTATAAATAATATCACATCGTATATGAAAATAAGATAATAAAAATGGAAAATCTAAAAATTTTACCAAAAAATCTAGAGAAGAAATATATTTTTTATCTTTTCACCACCTTTTTCAATTTTTTTTATTCAAACATATGAAGTTGAAAAAAAAATAAAGCAAAGGAAATAGTTTGTATATAACCAAAAATGAAAATGAAGAGTTTAGATTAAATTATAAAGATAACAATAGCCAATCCAAACATGTTTTATATAATTGATTACTATGGTGTTTTTTTCAAACATTTTCTTCAGCCTTAGCTTCAGCTTTTGCACTTCGCATGGCTTTCATATCTTGAATCTTTTCCTTTATAGCCTGCATTTTCCACTACTATTTGTTTTTCCTATGAAATAAAAATCCTCAAAATAAAAACTTGTAACAAGACAACAATACGAAATGTCTCGTATACAAATATAACACACACGTGAGAGGAGCTAAAAGAAATTTTATGGTTCTGATTCTTTCTATAAATCTGATGACTCAACGTTGTTGTTGTTGCAGAAGTGAACGAAGACCATTAGTTTGTGCAATTTTGTGTGGTTCACAGTGAAGAGATTTTAATGGATGTGTTCGTTTATTACAGCGTCGCGATTATATCGTTGATACTCGGGGGTGACGATAAGAACACTTGGAATTTTTTTTAACATTATTATAAAAGTAAAAGCGTATTAATTTTCAGAAGCTCCCGGCGAGGATCGAACTCGCGACCTTTCGCTTACGAAGCGAACGCACTACCACTATGCTACGGAAGCTTGGATGATCGTTTCGGATAGTAGCTTTTTTAATACTTTTCTATATAAGTGTGTTTACTTTCAGAGGTGACACCAATACTAGTATCATTTTTTTTGGATTCAAACAGAACAAAAAGGTGAGGCAGTTGGTAGAAATGAATCCGTATTTCCGATAAAATAAAAAACGAACATCCAAAATTATTCATAAAGACCCCCAAAAAAAAATGTATTCATTCCTCGTTTTCCTCTTCCCCTAAAGCATGATGGACTGACTGTTATAAATTCAAGGGTAAAAACTTGTGTTTTATTACAAATTGGGTACAATATTTTTTTTTTTTACCAAAATATAATTTTTTTTATAGATGAAAAAAACCATCTCCCTCCCAACATCCGATTCATCCTCTTCATTTCTAGAAATTTATTATTGACAATCATCAACCAACCAGAAATTTAACTAGCAATAAAGTAAAAAAAAAAAAAATTTACTATGTTGATTTAGATAATCCTATGCAACTAGAAATGTTACAATGTTGATTCAGAATTTTTGGGTATGTTTGGTACAAGAGATTTGGTGGAAAAGGGAGGGAAGGGAATTTTTTTGACTTAAATTCTTAAAAATTGAAGAAGGGGGTTATGATATTTTAAGAAATATATAAAATGTAAGAATATGAAATATTAATTAAAATTTTTTAACTCCACTTCTCTAATTATTTTAAATTAAAGTTAAAAAAATTTCCCTCCACCTATTTTCCCCCTACCCTCATACCAAGCAATCCCTTTACCTCCAAGCAAGAGGTCATCATTGCAAACTTCGTCTTTCCTAACTAGGTCCTTTTAACTCGGAAGATTTATTAGGGTTCCAGCTTAATTAGGATCGAGCTGGGCAGAAACATAATGGTGGCAAAACTCTACCACCAAGTATAATACAGAGCTCGAACTCAGAACTTCTACTTAAACTGGTGCAACCCCTTACCAGTTGAACCAAGTGTTTGGTGGTAACTAAGTCTAATATTGTTGATAAAGATATAAGTCCTTAGTCGAAACACAATGCAAAGGATTAGCGGAGGAAGAACACGAAGTTAAGCCATATGTTATTGGATTTCTTCTTACAATTAAATTAATTGATGTCAATAATCAAATTCGTTTTCTCCAAAAAAAAAAAAAAGTTTCACAATGCTTCAAGCTCTGTGCAACATTGTTTTGTTACTAGATTTCAAATGTCAGAAATATGAGTGTAATGTTCAATAAATTTTTTAATCAAAATAAAATATATACCTGATCTTACTATTCATGAGTCATATATATGTAACATATAAATCTTCAAGGTCTATATGCATGTTTTTATTTTTAATAGTTTATTTTACAATAGGCATTTTTTTTAAATAGTCTATCACATTTGATTAGGTATAGCTCAATGGATTTAACAACCCCAAAAATATTTGACTTTTTTTTGAAATATTTTCAAGTTAATATATATATATATATATACAGGGTATTAGGGTTAAAGTGCAAATTTACTCTAAAAGTTTTTACTTATGAGCTATTTCACTCAGTAAGTTTTTTGGGTTCAAAATTGTCCATGAAGTTTTAAAACGTAGTAATTTTGCCATTTACCGTTAAAAAGTCAGCGTTATTGTTAAAAAATTGATATTAACTGTTATTATTTAACAGAAAAAGGGTATAATTGATACATTTTGAAACTTCTAAGGTAATTTTGAATCCAAAAGAATTTTAGTGGCAAAATAGCTTCTAAGTGAAAACTTACGAGACAAATTTAAACACTAACCATATATATTTATATATAACACTTACCTAAAGAAAAAAGATAACTTATTAGACCATTAATACTTCAAAAAATGGCTAGTGTGGCGCAAAAAATGTGGCATTTTGTAGAGAAAAGGCCACAACATATGCAAAAAATTTTAAACTGAAAAATAAATCTACCTATCGTGGCATTTTTCTAAAAAACAAAGGCATAGGAAGTGAAAACCTATCATGCCGTCTTTTTTAAGAAAACAGCACGATAGGTTATTTTGTTTTTTTTTTAAAAATATAAAACCCTATCTAGAAAAACGGCACTATAGGCTATTTCACTTTTTTTTAAAAAAAAAAATATAAAAACCCTATTGTTCCATTTTCCTAAACAAACGACACGATAGGTGTTAATTCTAAGTTTTATCTTAAAAATTTATTAAAACCAATGTGCCGTTATTCTCACAAAATGCCACATTAGGGTAATTAATTTTTTTCCTTGTTTTCAATTTCTCCCTTACATTCTCCACACAAACCATAATTCTAACTTTTCAGATATCTCCTTCCTCTTCCTTTCCCTCTACTCCACGGCTACAAGCCTCTCTTCCTCTTCCTAACGTTAGGTCCAGTACACTTCAGATCTTACTTCTCCTTCTCTTTATCGCTAGTATCCTTCATATCTTGCTTCTCCTTCTCTTTTTCGCTAGTATCCTTAAGATCTTGCTTCGTCTTCTCTTTGTTGCTAGTACACTTTCATAATGCACATCGTACCATGGCGGGGAACACAAGGAGGACATTCTGTGTCAAGGGAATTCCATGCTCTCCTTTGTGGATTCTTGTTAGATCTAGATTTTACATTATCAAGGCAGATCATGGAAGATAATCACTTCTTTTAGATTTTATAGATATGAGGATTCTGAATTTGGTCCCTGATTTTGAGAAGGCAACGAATGGATTGAACAAACCGAAGGTTAGAGGAGAGAGGATAAGTCTTCCGGTTGTGCAGGGGAAGGCAAGAGTTCCTGGTTGCCTAAATGCGTCATTTTTTAGCCCTCTGGAAGAAACCGGTGATTACATTTCGGCCTTGGAAATGCAAGTGTGAGCCATAACGGCACTTACTGAGCTTCTCAGAGGTGGCTCGCCGGCCGATCGGCCACGACCATGAAGACGCTAGCAAAGTGTTTGACAACTGTGTTGTTAAGCGCATGATTATGCGTTTCTTCTTCTTCTTCTTTTGTTTAATTATATTGGATTTTTAATTTAATTCATGAATTTTAATGTGTATATGGTTTTAGAGACTATCGCCATTTTCTTTTCATTTCTTTGTTATAATTCTTTTGTTAAATTCCATATAAGCATTGAGCATATGTATAATACCTCTGAATAAACTTCCCTTATTCTCTAATTTTGAGCATCTAGTTTGAAATTGAATGTGTAGATATGTTAGGGAGGTTAGGGTTTTATCTTGATATTTATGGTTATTATATTAGGAAGATTTGTGGTAATTATCTATTTAATGTAAATAGATTATTTCCTATAAATTAGGGGATTTGAATATGTAAATCAGGCAAGTTTTTTTTTTTTAGATAAGAAAGCATAAAATTTACACTACGGTACAAGAAATTAAATAAACATATGCAAATTATATGAAGGAATTAAATGAAATCCAAATGGCACATGTAATACACTCTTAGCCAATAGATCAGCTTCATAATTGTTCTCTCTACTAGCATGTTGAAGGTCAGCCACCCAGTCTCTTTAAAGCATTTGATGATTTTGAAGGATTAAATTCCAGTCTTCATGAAGGTCATTGCTTCCATCCTTGATCAACTTGATAGCTTTCAAGAAGTCATTTTTAAGGCAAGTTAGATGTAGCTATCTGAGCTAAATGTTAGGGTGAGATTGTTAGAGAGAATTAGGGGATTTGAATCTTAACTATAAATTAGGGGATTTGAATATGTAATAATATTTTTATTTACTGATGATGTTATAATAGTCATAAATTTGTAGATATTATTTGATTTGTTTGTCAGGGAGGTTAGAATCTGATACCATATATGCAATTAAATTTTGAAATGAAAATTTAATGCAGGTAATTTCTAATTTTTTTAAAATAAATACCTTAACATGGTGTTTCCCTAAGAAAATGCGAAGTTAGAGTAATATAATTTTTTTAAAAATCTTAATGTGGCTTCATCTTGAAAAAATGCCATTTTATATCTCGCTTCCCATGACATTTTCCTGATAAAACGCTATGATTGGGTTAGGCTAAAGTGACGTTTTCCTAAAAAAGTCACGGGGAAGTGAGACCTAACGTGGCACTTTCAAAACGCCACAAGAACAATCATGACACAAGATATCATGGCGTTTTGAAAATGCCACGAAAGCCTTTTTCTTTAGTAGTGCATTGATTGTGCTCGCAAGTAGTGCCAACTTGATGGACTCCAAGAAATTTACCTTCATCTGGTTCAATAATCAAGGAGGTGATCTAGTCTCGGCACTAAAGAGGAGGAAGAGAATTAGAAGATAAGGAGTGAACTATTTTGCTTGTTGAGGAATTGATCATTTTGATGAGTTTCATGGCTTGTTGAGAATTTTCTTGGTTGAGAAGTTTTCGAATTAGTAAGGATATATCTGAGGTCGAGTAGCAAGTGACCGAGAGAATGGAATGATCGAGTATTGGATATAATGTGGAATTGCAGGCTATAAAAAGAGGGTGAGGAGGAGGCTGAGCATGGAGCAATAATGGTGGTGTAAATAAAAGGAAGAAGGAAAAAGAAGAGAAGAGAAAAGAAGAGAAGAGTAGAGGGAATAACATATTATTATGAAGATAGGTTTGAAGTAATTTTGATGAGGTTCAGTTTGAAGGTGATGTGAGATAGGATTTTTATAGGCAACGGAGGAAGGAGAAGTTAAGAGCGAGCACGTGAAAACATGTGGAGGATTATGAATAATGGGCTTAAAAGACAATGTGGGAGTTGACGGTTTGAGGAAAATCCAAATGGAGAATTTAGGAGTGAGAACGTGCAAGGTAATACTTGAATATAACTTCTCACTAACTCAGGAAAAAATATATTAATTACCTCACTCTTGGTCCTAATGCGAAACACCTCCTAGTTTTTCTTTTTTGGTCAATTTTATAATGAGTGTCTAAGCAGAATACTACTAATTATTTTTTAAGATTTTCTATATTTAAAGTTTGATGTAATTTTTATTTTTTCAAGAGAGAGGTAACCTATTGTTTTACAGTTTTAGACACAACTAGATTTAATTTTTTTTTTCCAATTTCCTGACAAATTGAATAAATTGATGACCCCATTTTGTTTAATACGATTTAGTTAGAGATACCATGTGATAAACAGTGGAGAGAGAACTCGATCCTTCGGTCCTAACTATATAAATCACTGCTCTAACTAATTAACATAAAAAAATAACAATGGTACGAAAATTTGGTTCAAATCGAGGATGGATGATTGGATTATGTTAATATGTGTTATATTTTAGGATTAATTAGTTTAGATTGTTTTTTTTAAATTTGATTTGTGCAAATGGATATTTTGATGTTAGAACCCTAATTGTAAAATTGGGGGATTTAATTGATTTGAGTATTTGATATTCAAGCGTTGTTTTAGATGGAAATTATTATCTGGCCTCCATAAGGTAGTTAATTGCCAAAAACTCCCATATCAAGTAAGGAGCTTAATAAACATGTTGTCATATTTATTATACTAGAACTAATCGTTATATGTCAATCGATATTTATTGAATTTTATATTAGGGTAATTTTTTGTTGCTAAGCGCAAGTATCCTCCTGCTGGAGGCAATCTTGTTTGAAACATGAAAGTCCTTACTTTATTGTATGTACTAGAGTTCTTATCGAGAAGAATACAAAGAGAAATAGTATAATACAACCTCGAGTCTTTCTCTCTATCTAGTAGCCTTCTATTGTATCATAATCAATCTTAATGTTCTGAATGCACTATTTACAAGGGGAAATAAATTGGATTTTTATTTAAGAGTATCTAAATGCAAGAATGAAAATAAAATCCTTAACTACTTTTTTTGTGTTTTCATATAAAATGAATAAGGAATAAAAATGGAAGAAGCAAATCTCTTGAAAATTGATTAGTTTCATGCACTATTCTCTTAATATAATGGAAGTGTGCTAGATCAAATAAACTACTTAAGGGACTCCTTAAACTAGTTTGATTTAGAATAATTAAACACCCCTAACCAAACAGTATTGGCCTCTCTAATAGAAACTCAATCAAAATTCTAACTATACAAATTTAATATCGTGCATACACAAGTCGTTAAGACCTTGAATAACTCGAACATATAATTTTCATAGCATAATCAAGCAATTACCCGACCAGTCCAAATACAATATTAATGCTACTAATTAAGTTCAAAGTGTCAAATGCACACAATCAAATCCTAGCTTTTAGGAAGACCCTCAAACTACCAAACCTCGTTGACTAACAAGTTTAGTGCATTAATCAATAACTATCCATAGTCATAAAAAATAATCACTTGTTAATACACTATTAAATACCACCATGTAGCTGATTTCACTAAGTTTCCTTAGATATCAAACCTCCCCAACTGGTAAGTCTAGCATCAAAAGAGTGGGTACTAAAGAGCTACTCCATTATGTGCCTTGGAGTTCTCCACAAAAATATAAATTTCAATGTATGTAGCAGAGTGCATCCTCTTAGTCGGAGAATAACTTTAACATTCATCAATCATCTCTACATATTTAAGCACACATGGATATCTAAAAGGCCCACACTTTGTGATGAATGATAATATCAAAATGAAGATCCATTTGAAACTAGACTAGAGACTTCGCTTTCCAAGTAGCAATCTTTGGATTAGGAGAATGATTTGATGGTCAAAATCAAAAAATACTCTTCAAGTCAATTAATGATTGGACATGGAGAGTGGGGGCTTAATGTAATGAAGTGTTAAAATCATAGTATAGATAAGAAAATGCAATAGAATTTTCAAGTTGAATTGAATATCAAACGTGAGTATGCACCCACAAACGTCATTCGATCCTGAGGTTAACCATGATGTGCCAAGGGCTAGCAGAACTATCATTAGAAACCAGCATTCTGTATTCAGTCCTAAAAATGTTCTTCAAGAATCCATAGGGTCAATTACTATTGTAAACTAACAAATCATCTTCTATCGTGAAAACTCGCAAAGAATATTTCTAATAATTAAGAGACCCCATCACGAAGGTTCAAAAAAATTTCTCAATTGATTTACTTGTAATAGCATATGTGATTGTTCATTAAAAACAAAATAAAAATAATCAATTAATACAAAATAAAGTAATTAATCACTTTTCAATAATGTTAGAATAATGAGTTTTGATGATAACTAAACATAACTTAGGCATAAAAAAGGTTGGGTAAAGATCAGGAATAGCTTAGAAATAATCTGATAAAAAATCCTATGTATTGCCTAATCGATCAGGATCGGACTATAAGTTAAGCCCATAAAGCCTAATCGATCAGGGATATATTAGAGACAGATTAGAAGTTAAAAATTAGAGACGCCCAAGAAAAGTAACCTAATCGATCAGAGGAATCTGAAGAACTTAGAGCAATCGATTGGATAAGCCCAATCGATCAGTCCTCCCTTGTAATCGATTAGAAGAACTAAAGAATAATTAATGGCTAATCTATAACTAATTGATTAGACAGGCTTCATCGATCAGAGGAAATTCTGTAATCGATCAGACATATGCTATAATCTGAATGTAATCTGAAAGTAATCGATTGGACAAGCCTAATCGATCAGGGACACCCTGTGATCAATCAGACGAGATATTTTTCTAACTTCTTGTTCAGTGATGCAGGTCCTAATCGATGTTTAATCTATGCGAGAACGATCAGTCATCAAGCATTGTGATCGATCAGAGGCTGTGATCGAAGTGGCGATGGATTTAATTCAAATTGATTGGACAGTCTATTTTAAGCTTTCAAAGTATAGAGTTGGTCAGGCATATTCTGGGAAGTTATCGTTAGACACATAATCTATGCGTGATCGATCAGTCATCAAGCCTTGTGATCGATCAGAGGCTGTGATCGAAGTGGTGATGGATTTAATTCAAATTGATTGGACAGTCTATTTTAAGCTTTCAAAGTATAGAGTTGGTCAGGCCTATTCTGGGAAGTTATCGTTAGACACATAATCTGCTTTAAAGCCATTTGATTCACCAACCACCTTCTGGAATCAATGAAGAGAGATGATTTAGAGCAAAACCAGTACAATGGAGTTAATGCTTCACACAGAAAGCAACCCTAAACACTCCATCATCATCAGATTCAAGCAACGGCTATAATCTCCTTAACGGGCAAATTTCCAGAGACAAGTATAAAAGGCCTTGTAAGAAAGTTGGTAGAGAATCATTGATTGCTAGCATTAACTATCTGTATTAACTACTTCATTCAATATACACCAACCTTAAGAAAGCTCATTTATTGCTTATTGTTCTTCAGTATGTAACACAATATGTTCAGTTGAGTGAACAAATTCTTTGTATTAACAATCTAGTGAGGATTACTCTGAAGATAGTGGGATCTTAAGAGTAGGGTGTAATCTTAAAAATTGTAAGGGGGAGTGATCAGTGAATAGAGATGTTACTGGCTGTCACTTGTAAAGCATTCAAGAGCTTGATTTAATCTTGAAGTGTTAGTGGAACCCAACTAGAAGTTGGAGAACTGGACGTAGGCCAACAGTTTAGGCTGAACCAGTATAAATCTTGTTTCCTTCAGTTTAAATTTTAAAAGCACAATTCACCCCCGTCTTATGCATTCTTGCCAATTAAATTTGGTATCAGAGCACGGTCTTCTCATTTCATACTGATCCCACGATCAGGAGAAGTAAAGATCCATAATGGCAGGATGATTTTGTCAAATCATCCGGATATCAACTCTGGAAGATAGTAGAAAGAGGAGACATCATCCCCATGAAGACAGAGAATGGAGCTCAAGTGCCAAAGCTACCCCAAGAACTCACAGATGATGACAAAGAAGATCTGGAACTAAACAGTAGGGCAGTCTTGATTCTTCAGAATGCTCTAAGTCAAAAGGAATACTTTAGAGTGTGTCATTTGGAGACTACCAAAGAAATGTGGGATGCTCTAGCAGTTGCTCACGAGGGAACCAGTGGAGTAAAAACAAGAAGAGTTGAGCAACTAATATCTGACTTTCATTTATTCAAGATGGAAGAAGGAGAACCAATCAGGGAGCTGGAGATCAGATTCACTCATCTAATAAACAATCTTACAGTTCTTGGAAGAAGAATTTCAGAGACAGAACAAGTCTCCAAAATCTTGAAGATTCGTACTCCTGAATGGCAAATGAAGGCCACTGTAATACAAGAAATGAGAGGAGAATCAATGAGCTCTATCACATCCTTATTTGGAAGTCTAGCTAAGTATGAATCAACCATCAAGTCTCAAAGAGAACTCTCTGGAGATAAGAAGAAAAGAAACTTAGCTCTCTCTGCTTCGATAAGAGATGATGAGGATGAGGAAGATGAAGAAGAACTGGATGATGAGGAGATGGCTTTCATGGTCAGAAAATTCAAAACATTCTTCAGAAAGGGAAGAAGATTCCAGAGAGGTGGTTCTAGCAACACTAGATGAGATCCCCAGAAAAATGCTCCTGTGTGCTATGAATGCAAGAAGCCTGGACATTTCAAATCAGAGTGCCCAAGTCTTCAAAGGGAAGGAGAAGTTCCAGGGCAAAAAGAAGGCCTATGTCTCTTCTATAAGGGGAGATAGCTCAGATGAAGAAGCTAGTGATGTTGAGAAAACAGCCAACCTCTGATTGGTAGCCCAAGAGGAATCTAACAGTGAGGTATATCATTCTAACACATATTTTCATGAACTTCAAGGTGCATATAGTGATTTACACATATAGTTTGTGAAATTGGCAAAATAGGTAATTGTTTTGAGGAAGAAAAACAGAGAACTTGAAAAGAGAATTGAGGAACCTGATTGTATGAAATGTAAACAGTTTTCAGAAAATATCTCTCAAAAGCAAGAAAATCCCGAATGCAATAGTTGTGAAAAACTTTTGAAAGAAAACGAAAAGATTTCTGGCATTTTGAAGAAATTTACTAAGAGCACTGAAACTCTTGACATTATGCTAATGAATCAAAAAGCTTATAGAGATAAAACTGGGAAGGTTATGACTCAACTCCCAAATCCTTAAAAGAAAAAAAATCCTGCACCTAGAGAGAAATCCTACTTGAAGTTTTTCAGAAAGGCTTTAGAATATTCATCACCATTTAGTTTTTGCAATTTTTGTAACAAAAAGGGGCATACTGAATCCACCTGTTATCCTAAGAGATTTGGAACATCTGGATCATACAAATGGGTCCCTAAAGGGACACACCAGCCTAAAGTCCATCAGGATAAAAGGCAACAAACTAATCCCAAAGGACCCAAGAAAATTTGGGTACCTAAATCTATTTAGTCTGTGCAGGTTTGTCTCAAAGCATCCAACAATAACAAGTGGTATTAGATAGTGGATGCTCAATACACATGGCTGGAGATAAAGAGAAATTGGACAATCTGATTATGAAGGATGGAGCTAAAGTCAGTTTTGGTGGAAACCAGTATGGAAAATTGCAGGAATAGGAGGTATTGGATCAGTCAAAGACATCTACCTTGTGGAAGGTCTCTGCCACAACCTGCTAAGTGTCAGTCAGAGCACTGATAGAGGTAACCGGGTAATCTTGGACTCCAATGAATGCCTCATATAGTAGATAAGAAAGAATTAGCCATAGATAAATCAAATCTTAAATGTAGATTGAAAGCTAACAGGAATGGAAACTTATATACAGTTCTGAAAAATGCTTTATAAGTAACTCTGATAACTGTTGGCTGTGGCATAAAAGATTAGCTCATGTGAACATGACTTAATTGGATAAACTAATAAAAAAGGATCTTGTCATTGGCATACCAAACATGAAAGTGAAAACTGATTTATTGTGTGAAGCATGCCAAAAGGGGAAACAAACAAAGTCCTCTTTTAAACAAAAGAAGGAAGTCTCCACCACTAGACCTCTGGAACTAATCCATATGGATTTAGTTGGTCCAGCTAGAGTGAAAAGTCTAGGAGGAAGTCTATACACTCTGGTAATTGTGGATAACTCTTCAAGGTTCACTTGGATTATGTTTCTTTCCTCTAAGCATGAAACTTTTGATGCCTTTTATCTGTTTGCTAAGAAAGTGCAGAATGAAAAGGGTAAGAAAATTAGCTCAATTAGAACAGATCATGGAGGAGAATTTGAGAACCAAGACTTCCTGGAGCTGTGTGAAGAAAATGGCATAAATCACAATTTTTCAGCTCCCAGAACACCACAACAAAATGGAGTGGTGGAAAGGAAGAATCGTGTACTCACGGAAATGGCCAGAACAATGCTTAATGAAAGAAAAGTATCTCAAGTATTTTGGACAGATGCAAGGAGTACGGCTTGCTACATATCCAACAGAGCTTACATACGAAAAGGAATGGATAAAACTCCTTATGAGCTTTACAAAGGAAGAAAGCCCAATGTAAGCCATCTCAAAGTCTTTAGTTCTAAATGCTTCATCCACAACAATGGAAAGTAAATTTAGGTAAATTCAACCCTAAAGCTGATTCTGAAATTTTCATTGGTTATTCTAACATAAGCAAGGCCTATAGAGTTTTCAACAAAAGAACTTCTACTGTTGAGGAGTCAGTCCATGTAGTATTTGATGATACTGACTCTGAACAGAAACATCTTGAGGAAGAAGAATATGATTTTTCAAACAAAACTAAAGCCTCAACTCCATCAATATCATCACCAGATGAAGAAGGCCAAGAGAATGATTCAGATGTTGAACAAACAGGTCCCTCAGCCTGGAGACATCATAGGGATCATCCTCATGAGCAAATAATTAGTGATGTTGATGGGGGTGTCAAAACCAGAAGTCAAATTCAAAATGAAATGTACTTTTCTGCATTTATTTCTGAAACTGAACCTGAAGCATTAACAGATTGTGACTGGATAGTTGCTATGCAAGAAGAGCTCAATCAATTTGAAAGAAGTCAAGTTTGGGACTTGGTTTCGAGACCTTCAAACTATCCAATTATTAGAACCAAGTGGGTTTTTAAAAACAAACTTGATGAATCTGGAGCTGTGGTCAGAAACAAGGCAAGACTTGTAGCTAAAGGGTATAACCAAGAAGAAGGCATAGATTATGAGGAGCCTTTTGCTCCAGTTGCTAGGCTGGAAGCAATAAGGCTCTTATTAGCCTTCGCATCTCTCAAAAATTTCAAACTTTATCAAATGGATGTGAAGAGTGCCTTTCTTAATGGTTATATTATGGAGGAAGTATATGTTGAACATGTTAGAATCTTAAGTTTTGATGAAGACTGACCTATAGAAATCATAAGTGAAAGTTACCCTTAAGTTGAATAAGTAAAATCTAATAGGTAACGGATCTCTATCGCTAAGTATATCTCTATCGCTAATAGACAAAGAGAAATAGCAAATGAAGACTTAGTAATAACAAAGTTATTATCTAACGCTAAGTCATTCACTATCGCTAGAGAGTATCCTATCGCTAGCAGTTCATGAAAGAACATGAGTAAATAGCTAAGCAGATAGATGAACCAAGTCTGTGGACAAAAGAAATCAGCTAGCGATAATAGGATAAGATATCGATAACAAAAGTGCTTCAGATAATGATCATTTAGATAGCTAGTGCCTGAGAACAAATGAGCTTAGTGATAACATAGTTGCTAGCGCTAACATGTTTATCCATCGATAGTAGGATACCTTGAAATACCTTTGAATATTTAAAGCTGTATCCTTAAAGCTAATGAGCAATCAAGTAACTAGCGATAAGGGATTAGCTATCGATAGAATATTGCTTATAAAGATGACATAGCTAGTAAGCTGAACGTTGAACTAGAAGAACATGCTAGCGATAATGTTATATCTATCGACAGAGAATGCTTTATGAAAATCCTTAGCTAATATAAATATTGTCTATCACATTGAGCTAATGGACTAGGCTTGCGATAACATCTGCTGTGCATTAAATGTTTACTTGTTTAGCTAACAGCTCAAATGCAGAAATTATACTATGCAGTTAGTGATAGCAAAGCATGCTAGCTCTACTGAAAAAGCTGCTACGAAAGTACAGGTGTTCAGAACGCACAGTCTAGCCTACTCTACGCATGAACAATTCAGAGGTTTGAATTAGCTGATAAATAGTATCTATCCCCAACGGCTATGGACTTCTAACGACTATATTCTAACGATCATATGAAGCTGAATTAGAAGACAATCTGTGAAGATATAAATAGAACAAGATATGCTTCCAGAAGATGATGATGATAATAAATGAACAAATTATCAACGAGCGATGAACAGGGCATTATACAGAATTGCAAATTACTCAGATTGAGAGCATTAGAAAAGAAGTGCTAGAGCAATACATTGTTTAGATTATTAAAGCTCTAGTTGTATTTCATCATACATTACTCTGTACTTAAGTGTTTATCACAATCTGTTCTTTGAGTGAACTTTATTGTTAAAATCCTCCACTGTTTGAGGTAGTTCCAAAGCTTGGTGCTTTGAGAACTGGGTTGTAACCTTACAGGTTGTAAGGGGGAGTGTTTAGAGAGATTCTAAAACTTTGTAAAGGTTGGCAGGTGAACCTGTGTTCGTAAAACCTGTGGTAGGCTTCTCTTGTGCCCGGTTTAAACAAGAGGGTAGTGAAAATCTCAGGTGGAGCCTGAGTACTGGATGTAGGTCTAGGTTGACCGAACCAGGATAAACTGAGTTTGCATTATCTCTTCCCTTTACTCTTTTAATTTCTAGCATATCCATCTTGTATACTCCTTAGTCCACTTCATTGGGATTTTGTAAAGTAGAAAAGAAAAGATTTTTAAAGCTTTTATATTGTCACCCAATTCACCCCTTTCTTGGGTAACAATCAGCATTTACAGAACAACCTTCCGGTTTAGAAGACTCCTCTAAACCTGATCATGTTTTCAAACTTAAAAAGGCTTTATATGGACTTAAACAGGCACTAAGGGCCTGGTATGAAAGACTAAGTAGCTTTCTATTAGATAAAGGCTTTACATGAGGAAAGGCATGATGAAATGATCTTGATAATTTAGATCGATGATGTGAACGAGCTTGCCATAATATGAGACACCTCTAAATTGCATGTCAATAACACATGAGATGGCGTTACTCTTAGTACCAAAATTGCCATATACTCTGGAGTTTTGGGTGAGAGAACCTTTATCCCGTGCAACAGCACAAAATTTGAACCTATTGACATAACCCGTTGACGTTATATCTCCTAACATGGTTAAAAGGACCAATTGCTATGTTTGTCAAATAAGACGGATGGGGATCGTGGTCATTAAGTATTCTGTGTGTAAACCAACTTGGGAATTCGCGATGGACCTTTTTATCCACCTCAACAAATGACCTTGTCTGACTTCCTAGTTGACTTTAACGAAACGCTGGAGCTCCCTGGAAATCAAAATAACAAATTAGAAGATTTTGTGTATGAACACAATATGATGTATAGCGTTAAATTTCTTATTGAATGTAACACTCAACTTGAGGATAATGTCAAAATGAAGAATTGTACTATATATGATATTATAGGTATTGTAAATATACATTATAATTGGAATAATAATGACTATGTTTTAGACATTAGGGTATTAAAGAGTGGACATAATTCAAAAACAAGAGTGAGTTGCATGTTTGAGAGCACAACATGTGAGTGAATAATCTCCCAATAGAATTTTTATAAATGACACTTTACTACTTGTTATAATTTGTTTTTGTTATCAAACTATATAATTTCTTAAGTCTGATGATTTTAAGATATATTTTGATTATTGTGATTATTATCTTTTATTCATTTTATTTGTTTACAATATAACTCATGATCATGTATGAAACTAGTAAGGAATTTTAAGTTGTGCTTCACAAATTTTATCATGAGATTGTTTAATATTTTAAAAGGTATTATGAAAGCTTATATTATTTGTAATTGATAGGAATGCACAAGAGGGGGTGAATTGTGCTTTTAAAATTTAAACTGAAGGAAACAAGATTTATCATAGTTTAGCCCAAACTCTTGGCGTACGTCCAGTTCTCCAACTTCCAGTTGGGTTCCACTAATAATTCAAGATTAAATCAGGCTCTTGAATGCTTTACAAGTGACAGCCAGTAACCTCTCTATTCACTGATCACTCCCCCTTACAACTTGTAAGATTACACCCTACTCTTAAGATCCCACTATCTTCAGAGTACTCCTCACTAGATTGTTGATACAAAGAATTTGTTCACTTGAATGAACATATTGTGTTACACACTGAAGAACAGTAAGCAATAAATGAGCTTTCTTAAGGTTGGTGTATATTGAATGCAGTAGTTAATGATATCATTTTTGGTGCTACTGATGAATCTCTCTGTGAGGAGTTTTCTAAGACTATGCAGGGAGAATTTGAGATGTCCATGATGGGTGATTTAACCTTTTCCTAATCACCTTGGGGGTTAAATGCAAAATTATTTGTTAACCAAGGATTGCACTATAGTGGTGCGATCCCGGATCGTCTCACTTGAGGAGTCTTTCTAAACTACCTAACTTAACTAAATGCAATTAAAACAATAAAAGATATGGGGTTTTTGTTTGAAAAGGTCATTTGATAAAAGTAGTGAGAATTTAAAGACTTCTTTTTGGTAATTTTCGATTGATGAGTAAAAAGGAGAAAAGGGTTTGGATTAAGGGAATTTATAAAATGGGCTTCTGTAGTGCTACGGTGGCTCTCACGCTTCATTAAATTGATATTGGGAGTTAAAAGATGCACCAAGTGTAATTGAAAAATCCACAAGCAACCACTAGGGGTCCACTAGCCCTAATTAATGACTAATCAATCATCCACTTTCTTAGCCATTACTTAGGGTTAGTGTTAAGCTCCACTTGGTGTGTGTTGGAACATGAGTTTTGAAAACTGATTCCTCTCGAGAATGTGCAACCACAACATTCAATTGGATAAATTAAGCTACACAATCTAGCAACCACTAAAAATCATATAGCATCACAAACCCAATAGGAAATTCAAACATAGACATCATTCAATTAACATAACTCAATATCCAACACAAATATTCCAATTTAAAGACAATGAAAGAGGAAAAACATGTCTCCAATCCAAATATACAAGAGAAATGCAACCACAAAACTCAATACATAAGGAAAAGAGCATGAGGAAACAAATAACTCCCCTATTTCGCCCATTGAAGCTCAAGCCACCTTCACACCACCAAAGCACCAAGATTCTAGCCTCTCATGTCTTCAAACTCGAGCCCAAGAGGACCCATGATGACAGCCTCCATGAATGAGGAAGATAGAAGAAAAATTGGAGTGGAAATGGAAGTTAGAAAGGGAAAGAACAAGAAAATCAGTGGAAGTTGAGGTGGAGATGAGTAGGGATGAGAGGATTTGAGTGGAGAATGAGGATAGATGATGGAACCCTAGGAGAACTGAGGTATTTTCGGGTTTTGAGGCTTGGAGAGCGAAGATAGGGTTGTTAGGATCCATTTATACTCCCTCAGAAACCCTAAAATCGCGTCAGATTTCTGCAGAATTTCGTGACTTCGCCGCGGGCTCGCCGCGGTAAGCTCATGTTGGTTTTGGAATTCTGGGTTCATTCGCCGTGATCTCGCTGCGGCGAGGGACATGAGCTTCTGCCTCTTCCTGTCTTTCTCGCTGCGGCGAAGAGACATTGATTTTGTTTCTCTCTTCACTTTCTTCTTCTACTCTGTCCAGAATTCTTCGCTGCAACTTGGCTCCTTAATTTGGGCATGTTTCTTCTATGACCTACAAATACAATGGACCTAAGGTAGCATCAAAATGTTCTTGAAAATGGGTTAAACAATAAATCATACTAATCATTCCCAAATTGCCCTTGTCTAGAACAAATTCCAACAAAGTGTGCAAAAGTCAGAAATGAACCTAATTAAGTGCAATTATCCCAAGAACATGCAATAATCTAATGATTTTATCAATAAAAAGTGTATAAAAATATGGTGCAATCAATGGGAGAACTGAACTTCTTCCTAGGTCTTCAAATTAAGCAGAGAAAAGATGGAATATTCATCTCACAAACCAAGTATGAGAAAGAGATCTTGAAGAAGTTTGGGATGGATCTATCCAAGGAAGAAGACACACCCATGAGTTCCACAGCATTATTGGATGCTGATGTAGAGGGAAAATACTTCAATCAGCCCACATACAGAGGTCTGATTGGTTCTCTCCTATACCTGACTGCCAACAGACCAGACATTCAATTCAGCGTGGGAGTGTGTGCTAGATATCAAGCCAAACCAAAGGAATCCCACCACAAATGTGTTAAGAGAATTCTAAGGTATCTGGTTGGAACTCAAGAACTAGGACTATGGTATCCTAAGGGAACTCAAGAGTATCTCATGGCCTACTCAGACTCAGATCATGCTAGATACAAAACAGATAGGAAAAATACCAACGGTCAGTGTGAATTTCTTGGACGATCCTTAGTCACTTGGGCCAGCAAGAAGCAGAACTGTGTTTCCCTTTCATCCACTGAAGCTGAATATTTTGCTATTGCGAGCTGTTGTGCTCAAGTTCTAAGGCTCAAGCATCAATTGAAGGATTTGGGGATGGAATTCTCAGAAGTTCCAATCCTCTTTGACAACACTAGCACAATCAGCTTGGCGAAAAACCCAGTGCACCATTTAAGGACTAAGCATATTGATGCCAGACATCACTTCATCAGAGATCATGTGCAAAAGAAGGATGTCAAGCTGGAATTTATTCCCACTCACTTGCAGCTAGCAGATATCTTCACCAAACCTCTAGCAACTGAACAATTCATGTTCATTAGAAGAGAATTGGGAATGGTAAATCCCAATGAGTTGTAAAAATGTATCAAATCCTTAACTCTTCTAAATTTATTTAAATTATACCATATTTTTGATGATAAGTTACTAACTTTGGCATCAGAGTGTCAAATAAATGTTGTGCTGGTCTAAGTTCAAAATTCATCGTCTAATCGATCAGAGAGCTCTGATCGATCACAGAACATGTCCTGTGATCGATTAGGCTTCAATCAGAAAGGAATAAGGGAATCGATTAGGGAGAAGTTGCAATCGATCAGAGCTATCTGATCGATCACAAGGAAGGGGTAATCGATTAGGCCTCGATTATTCAGCGTGGACCTATCTATCGATCACAACAACCCCTAATCGATCAGACGCATGCAATCGTTCAGAGACTACACTCTGTGATCGATCATAGGACACACGTGATCGATTGGGCACCAACGATAACATTTGCAACGTACACTTTTTCTGACAGATGCATACCTTTTTGCACTTACTCTCTCATATATATTTGACACATGTAAACTGTTGCATCATTTCACATCATCTGCATTCACTCTTGAACTCATCTCTTTTTCCTTCATCAAACCCTAATAGCATGATTCATCAAACCCTCTTAAACCCTTTTGTAACAGTCGTAACTGAAGCCTTCACTCGAATCATCATTCGTCATAACTCCTCAGACCCAGTTACAACCCTTCGAATCACTAGGCATAACTCCTAGTTCTCTTTATAAACCTGTCAGATGGCACCCAAGATGTGTATACTTAAAAATTACAGAGCACAAGTTATTCCTGATACAGTTCCCTTGCCCCCAGGAGAACTTGCTCTAACATACAGACACCCTTCACCACCTTCAAACCCTACACCTTTAACCTCTCAACCATCATCTTCAATTGCCAAAACTCGTGCCAGTGCCTCCAAGTCCAAAGGGAAAAGTACTACAACAGTAAGGGTTAGAGAACTCATTTCAGGGGACATTGAAGTTCCCATTGATTCATCTTATGCTCAGGGTCCTATTGAAGATTCATCAGAAGATATTAAAAGGAGATCCTTGCAACAACGATGTTGTTATATGGACATCGATTATCTGGAGAAGAATAGTTATCCTGTGACAGAGTGGTTGGGGCCATACAAGGAATGGATAGGGATCAAGAATCACTACCATGAGAGAGTCATCAAAGCCTTCTACTCTAACTTGAAGGTTTCTGTCACTGAATCTGAGGGAAAGACTACAGAGATCATTGTATCATCACAGGTCAAAGGAAAGAAATTTTCCTTTGATTGGAAAAATTTGAACCAGTGGCTTCATATGGATGGCTGGGATGGAAGAATATAATACTTGGAAAGAAAGGGAGAAATACATTGACAAAGAACTTATGAATATCTATCAACCAGACAGTCTAGTTAAGGGGACCCTCAAGCCTGCACAACTGCCTCCACCCTATCCAGTAATTCACTATGCATACTGTAGATGCATGGTGAATAAGGCAAGGAATTTCTCTCAGATCCTTGACATTGATAATCCAGTCCTGGCCATGGTAATCAACAAAGTCCCTGTCAATCCTGGGCAATTAATCTGTGAGGAGTTTCTGAGATTCCACATGACCAAGACTGTTAAGACTCCTCTCCCATTTGCCCAATTAATTTCCTTCATCCTATGCAACAAGATTTTTTGGCTTGACAGTGAATAGAATATCGAGCCCCCAAGATGCAATCTAACCACCCTAAAGAAGATGGGTCTGAATCCTTTTGGTAAGGGACATATCCCTCAACTAACACACCCAGCAGTTCATGAAGAAGAGGGCCACCCTCAGGAGGCTCCCGAAGAAGTTCATTCCCCTGCCTCCTACTCCTCTGAGCCTGTTGCACCAGAACAAGTGGAACAAGAACCAATGGTCCCTGAACCAGCAGCCCCTATTCCTGAAGGAGGAATTCTCTCCAAGACATTGTGATCAACCAGATTGTTGACAGAGTAACTACTAGGGTCATGGAAGAACTGGTGCGAACCCACTAGGATTAGACCCCAAGAATCTAACACCGATCTGAGATACACTCACCCCAAGAAAGCTAAACAAAGGACAGTAATGATCCACTCGAACCCTTGAACACGGAAGAACAAAGACCCGAAGTGTTGGAAGACGCCACAAGGTTGATCAAGCCTTGATAAGTCTATTAGTTCTAAGAAGAACCCTAGAGAGAATCCTCTCTCAAGTCACAAAGTGCAGAAAGCAACTTTTTCATTCAAATTCAAATCTGCCTTCAAAATGAGGCTAACAAAGCATTTATAGTTGTCTTCATAAATTTGACCTAGTTTGCATTAAATGCATTCTAGAGAGTTCTAAACAACAATTTCTAAATAAATAAATAAAAAGTCCAGATTGCCAATTAAACCCTAATTTTCGCACAAATAAAAAATATTAAAATGTAGTCATCACTTAAGCCCAATTTGTGATTATTTAGGCCCAAATGACTCCTCCCATGTGAAGCACTTGGTCCAAGCCCTTTAATTTGATATCTCCAAGCCCAGAATATGATCAGAATCTCCCTTTTCAGCCCAAATGACATTTGCTACGTTTTCAGCACTTTTGCTCCTAATTGTTGAACCAATTGCCATTTGCTTTGTCCATGTCTCTTGCAATAGCCCGATCAATGCTTCCTTTATTCTCTTGGCTCTTGCTCTTGTGATTGGTCCACTTGGAATTTGCAAAGGATCATTTGATGTTGAAAAGTCATCTTGTTGGATCGCATCATTCCCCCTCTCCTCAAAAGGATTCGCCCTCGAATCTTGACCTACATCAAAAGGAGATAAATCAGCCACATTAAAAGTAGCGTTTATATTATACTCACCAGGCAACTCAATCTTGTATGCATTATCATTTATTCTTTCGAGCACTTGAAATGGTCCATCTCCTCTTGGAGCTAGTTTAGACTTTCTAGGAGCTGGAAATCTTTCTTTTCTCATATGCACCCACACCCAATCTCCAGGTTCAAAAATAACACGCCTTCTTCCTTTATTGGCCTTGAATGCATATTGTTCATTTTTCTTTTCAATTTGTTGTTTCACACGCTCATGAAGTTGCTTCACTTTTTCAGCTTTCTTTTTCCCATGAAGACTTGCTCTCTCATCAATCGGTAATGGTAACAAATCCAAAGGAGTAAGTGGGTTAAAACCATAAACTATTTCAAAAGGAGAATAATCAGTAGATGAATGCACACTCCTATTATATGCAAATTCAATAAATGGCAAACAATCTTCCCAATTTTTAAAGTTCTTTTGAATCACAATTCTAAGCAATTGAGACAAAGTTCTATTAACAACTTCAGTTTGACCATCAGTTTGTGGATGACAAGCAGTAGAAAACAGCAATTTAGTACCAACCTTTCCCCACAAAACTCTCCAAATATGACTCAAGAATTTAGAATCCCTATCAGAAACAATGGATCTAGGAACACCATGAAGTCTCACGATTTCTTTGAAAAACAAGTCAGCAACATATGTGGCATCATCAGATTTATGACAAGCAATGAAATGTGCCATTTTAGAAAATCTATCAACAACTATAAAGATGGAATCCATCCCTCTTTTTGACCTAGGTAAACCGAAAACAAAATCCATAGATATATCAACCCAAGGTTCACTAGGTACAGGTAATGGGGTATACAAACCATGTGGCAAGACTCTAGATTTAGCCCTTTTACATGTTATGCATTTAGCACAGATTCTTTCCACATCACATTTCATTTTAGGCCAAAAGAAATGCTCATGCAAAACATCCAAAGTCTTTTTCACACCAAAATGTCCCATTAATCCTCCTCCATGTGCTTCTCTCACAAGCAATTAACGTAAAGAACATTGAGGCACACACAATCTGTTTTCTCTAAACAAGTACCCATCAACCCTATAAAATTTGTCACAAGCTTTATTTTCACAAGCAAGAAATAATTCAGCAAAATCAACATCACTTGCATACAAATCCTTGATATGTTCAAAGCCAAGCAATCTAGTACTAAGAGAAGAAAGAAGAGTATACCTTCTGGACAATGCATCAGCCACAACATTTTCCTTACCTTTCTTGTATTTGATGACATATGGAAATGTCTCAATAAATTCCAGCCACCTTGCATGCCTTTTGTTCAGCTTACCTTGACCCTTAATGTGCTTCAAAGATTGATGATCAGTGTGAATGACAAATTGTTTAGGCCAAAGGTAGTGTTGCCAATTCTCCAATGCTCTCTTGAGTGCATAGAGCTCCTTATCATAAGTTGGATACTTCAAGGCTGCTCCATTTAGCTTTTCACTAAAATAAGCAATTGGCTTTCCTTCCTGCATCAAAACAGCTCCTATCCCAACTCCAGATGCATCACATTCAATCTCAAATGTTTTGCTAAAGTCAGGCAATACTAACACAGGTGCAGAACACAAGTTTTCTTTAAGTTTAGAAAATGCATCATCTTGTGCCTTATTCCATTTAAAACCAACAGTTTCCTAATGATCTCAGTGAGTGGTGCAGCAAGTGTACTAAAATCTTTCACAAAGCGCCTATAAAAACTAGCCAAACCATGAAAACTTCTCACCTCAGTTATGCTTTTAGGTGTTGGCCATTCTCTTATAGCCCTTATCTTTTCCTCATCAACTTCAATTCCTTTAGCACTCACCACAAAACCAAGAAAAACAATTTTATCCATGCAGAAATCACACTTTTTCAGATTTGCAAACAATTTTTCGTTCCTCAAAACTTCAAGCACACAATGCAAATTATTCAAATGTTCATCCAAATTCTTGCTATAAATCAGAATATCATCAAAATAAACCACAACAAACTTTCCAATGAAAGCACGCAAAACATGGTTCATCAATCTCATGAAGGTGCTAGGTGCATTAGTTAAATCAAATGGCATAACTAACCATTCATACAATCCATGTTTTGTCTTGAAAGCAGTTTTCCACTCATCCCCTTCCCTCATTCTAATTTGATGGTATCCAGATTTCAAATCAATTTTAGAAAACACAATAGAACCATGCAATTCATCAAGCATATCATCTAACCTAGGAATGGGATGGCGATACTTTACAGTGATATTGTTGACAGCTCTGCAATCAATGCACATCCTCCAAGTTCCATCTTTCTTTGGCACTAAAAGCACCGGAACTGCACAAGGACTCAAGCTTTCTCTCACATATCCTTTTGCCATGAGATCTTCCACTTGCCTTTGAAGCTCCTTTGTTTTTTCTGGATTGCTTCTATATGCTGGCCTATTAGGAATTGTTGCTCCAGGAATGAAATCAATTTGATGCTCAATTCCTCTAATGGGTGGCAATCAATACATCATCAAATTCCTGCAACAAAGAACCAACAACACTAGGAAAGGAAGTTTGAATGTCATTGGTGTTCAAAATGGATTCCTTGTAAACAAGGAGAAGCAAATGTGTTTCAGCAAGAAAAGCACTCCTCACATCACTTTCTTTTGCATAAAAACTCATTTTCTTCTCTGCTTTTTTTCTCTCTTCATTCTTTTCCTTTCTCTGAATTTCTTTTTTTGAGCTCTCACATTTTCTCTCTTTTTCACTCTCTTTTCTTTTTGATGTATCTCCCTCATTTTTCTTATCTCTCTCTCTCTTTTCATCTTAAGCTGATTCTCATAGACTTGCTTTGGAGTCAAAGGTACAAGAGTAATGGGTCTATTGTTCATTACAAAAGAATATCTATTTGTAAGCCCATCCTTCTTTACTTTTCTATCAAACTCCCAAGGTCTTTCCAAAAGTAAATGTCCATTGCAGCTTATATGGTTTAGGGTGTCTAATGGTTGGCAAATTCAGTTTCTCAACCAAGGTAGTGCTTGCAACATTTGTGACACTTCCACCATCAATGATCAAACTACATACCTTGTTATCAATAAGGCAACGAGTATGGAAAATGTTCTCTCTTTGCTCATTCACCTCATCTTCCTTCACTTGACAATTCAAAGCTCTTCTAACAACAAGGCATTCTCCTTCCACAGCATACTCAACTCCATCATCACTTTCATTTTCAAATGGTGGGTTAGAAACATCATCACCCTCACTTTCACTTTCAGTCACAACTTCATTATTTTTCAACATCATAACCCTCTTGTTGGGACATTGAGAAGCTATATGACCTATACCCAAACACTTGAAACATTTTATATCTCTATTTCTAGAAGTTTGGGTACCAGATTTACCTTGGCTCTTTGATGAAGCTTCTTCCTTGCCTTTAGTGGTCTCCTTTTGGCTACTTCTTTCTCCTTTCTTCCAATTCTGTTTCAGAAAAGAATTTGATCCAGAATTGAATCTTGAAACACCTTTACGCTTGAGTTGTTTTTCCACCTTCATTTCCATATGCACCATGTCTTCTAACTCCACATAATGATGCAACTCCACTATGTCAGCAATATCTTTACGCAGCCCATTCAGAAATCGAGCCATTGTAGCCTCCCTATCTTCTTGCACATTAGCTCTTATCAAAGCTAACTCCATCTCTTTAAAATATTCATCCACACTCTTAGAGTCTTGTTCAAGAGTCTGCAACTTTTGATAAAGCTCTCTTTAGTAATGGTTGGGAATAAATCTCCTCCTCATAAGAGCCTTCATTTCTCTCCAATTTGCTACAGGCCTCTCACCATTATTCCTCCTATTAATGCCCAATATATCCCACCAAGCCATGGCGTAATCAGTGAATTCTATTGCTGCCAACTTCACCTTTTTAGCTTCAGAGTAGTTATGGCACTCAAAAATCATCTCCATCTTCTTCTCCCACTCTAAATATGCTTCAGGATCACCCCTACCTTGGAAAGCAGGAATTTTCATTTTAATGTTCCCAAGGTTCCCATCCAACCTATCTCTCTCCGTTCCATGTCTTCTTCTATTCCTATCTCCTCTACGCCTATTCCTTTCCCCTTCATATTCAGATTCAAAATCGCCCTCACTATCATTTTCAGATTTAGACCCATCCACAAAAACCTCCCTTCGCCTCTCATGCCTTCTAAATGGTTGCTCTCTTTGCAGATTTGCAATCCTCTCATCTGGCCTATCCATCCTATCCCTTATTTCTCCAAAAACCACTTACATTCGTGCAAAGTGCTGCTGCATTGCTCTGAGGTTGTCATCTAAATTTCTTGGACCTCCACCACCATTGGAGGATTCACCTGCACTAGACATGGTTGCTACAGGAATAGATGTTAGTGAAATTGAGTTCCTCACAAGTTTCCTCACGTTTTTCCCTCAAGAATGTCACTCTACACTCGTGTTTCACTCAATCTGGCTTTTAAAATTGATGTGTCACTCTTGCCTTTTTCCACTCTTAAATCCCTCTTGAGGCTCTTAAAAGAACTAAGCAATTTAACCAAAACTTTTCACAACTTGTTAAATCAACACAACACTTAGAAACTCCAGATATGAGTATTGAACATTAAAGATCAACAAAAATAAGAGTTCAAACTAACACAGATTGCAAAGATTGAAGAAAAAAATTCTGGGTATGTATCCCCTTTCTAAGAACACTTTCAGCTCAACAATTGCAACTTTCTTCTTTTTTTTTCAATTCTTCTTTTTTTTCAATTTTTTTCTTTTTCTTTTTCTTTTTTTTTCTTTTTGCTTTTTTTTTTTCGCTGCAATATAACTGAAATAAAAAAAATACCACAAACAGAATTAAAATCAAAACTGAACCCAGAAATCCAGAAAACACGGCCTTTTTGAAACGCGTGTATCTCGCAACAAACAACTCGGATTTGAACGATTCCAAAACGAGAAGAAAGCTCAGATCCTGAACTATGAAATCGACATACTAAACGTCGGAAAACTCAAGGTAGAACGCTTCGAACAAAGACAGAAATTTTGATCCCGAACAGAAACAGATTCACCATTGACTATTTAAAAAAAACTGTCTTTACACCAATCAGTCAATTCATTCACATGAGTGAAAGAAAATCAAACAGCCTCATTATACATGGAGTTCAATGGATTAAAGAAAATTTTTACCTCTAGGTGGCTGATTAACCTAGTTGTATAGGCCTCAAAGAAACTAGAAATAACTCCTATAGTGCAGTGGAGCTAACCCTAGGTCATTTTCTTGTCACTTGGCAAAATGTATGATTGAAATGCAAGGTTGTAAGAAATTAAATCAAGATTTCCGGTGTAAAGAACCACCTATTGCTAATCTATATTTTTTATTTCCTTTTAAAGAAAAGATTCAAGCAAATTCAAAATGAGAGTAAAGATAAAATGTGAAGAAGATATCAATGGTAAGAGATTCCTTCTTGAGTTTCCACTTGATTCCTTCCTTGCCTATTAAGAATTAGAGTCTCACTTCGATTCATACCACATTCACTTGACTAATTAAGTTGCTAACTAAGCAAAGTAATTAAGCAAGGTAACATGTTAATTAAAGGCAAATTCACAAAGATTTGAAGCCTAACAATCCAAACAAGTGGCATCTCAACTAGAAACACCTTAAAATCATTTATTCAACTCATGAACTTCAAACAACTAGATGAAGGTTCCATGAATTGAACTATAACAATATAAAAGTTCAGAATCAACTAGGTTAGGAATCAAATCTAATGCAAATTTATCCTGCACACTACAAATGATGAAGAACCAAACAAGAACTACTTGCTTGAAATCTATCTTGTCAATGATACAACTAGATCACAAAATTGAAAGCAATAGTAGAAGGATTAAGAGGCTCCCTTGAAAATTAGGAATTAGGCTCTGGACCCAGTTTCACTCAAGGAGAAATCGATGAACTAGCCACTCATTTCTGGAATCATCGCTCCTCCAGCTTCCAGTTCATACGAAGTCATGATTTAGACCAAACTAAGCTGCAGCAATGAAGCTTGATGAAAACCAGTGATGAAGGAATGAAGATGGAATGTTCAGGAAGAGTGAGATTTGGTGAAGACGATGGAATTAGTGGGATAAATTGAAGAGAGGAAGAAGAAGATGGAATGTCACGGAGAATGAGAGAGAATATGGAATGGAAGTGAAGGAATGCCCCCTCTAATGAATTTGGACTCTCTTTAAGTACTCAATCAGTGTGATTTCTTCCCTCCAGTTCAGTAACTTCCTCTAGCCGTTTCACGTGGCCACGCTAGCACCAAAGCTTAACTGAATCCCACTCGATTTCACTCCATTTCCATCTGTTTTCAGTTCAGTGATCTAATGTTTCGAATCTTCACCTCCTTGCCTCAGATTTGTAAAATCCTCTTGTTTCCCAACTGAATCTTTTGCTTCCCATTTTGATTAACTCCGATTCTCCCCTCTATTTCATGATTTCACTAATTGCAAATAAGATATCCTCACTTATTTGTACAAAATTCCAATTATGCCCCTGCACCAAGAGTAAAAACAAGAAATGAAATGGGCAAATCTGAAATATCACAATTAACACCATTAAAACCGTATTTAATTTACAAATTTCTCTAATTAAGTGTGCATTCAAATTAATCATACTATAATGCAAATTTTACTCAATTAATCCCCTAGTTTAGGCTTAAAATGCACACTTAAATCACTTGAATTAATGAATTATCAGTGGCCGAAGAACGAGAAATGAAAAATTTGGAGACACAGGGAAGAGGGAAGAATCGATAGTGACACTAAGAAGGAAAGAAAATAGAGGTGTGGTGGAAAAAGATGTTGAATATAGTGACTTACAATAAGGTAGAAAGTGGCTAATAGTGAAGTAGAAGCGGCGATGTTTGCTACTTGGGGAGGTTGGTGTTTTGAAAATAATTGAAGTAGCTGGCGATTTCTAGAGCTAGGAGATCGAATGTGACTGTTGTATTAAAACATGATGGAAATAAGGTCTGTGTGGGAGAAAATGCGATGAACGAAGGAAAATGACATCGGTTTTGAAGGAGAAGCGAGGTGGTGATGGTGGGAAACAACTTCGAAGGTAGAGGGCTTAGAGGAACTAAACAATGAGAAAGGATGAACAATCACAGCGAATGCCAGGAAATGCGAGAGAAGTAACCAATGCGAGGAAGGAGAATGGCTAATGCGTGGCAAAGAACAACGAACAACGGCAACGACGACGGCGAAAAGGAAAGGAATGGTGGGTCACATTTGTGGTGGGTCTAGAATAAAGAGTAATCAATGAGTGAAGATGTAAAAAGATTGAATCCTATATATTATAAATTTGTTCCTTCAAGTTGTGCCCTTATATAGCTTATCTATGGCTCCTTTCACAAAACACTATTCATCTGAGCCGTTTAATTTTTTCCCCAATTTTTATTCACGCTATTGGTTCTGTGCAGCCATTTCCTTTTTCTTAGAAGCCTTCCCAAAATTTTCTCGGGCTGCTTACTGACCCTACACCAGTCAGGAGTGATGGGTTCCCTTCTTCATATCTTTTTTCGCCCTCACTTCTTTTCTTATCTTCCACGAAGCTCATCTTTGTCTCCCCTTCTTTTGCCTTCCCTCCAATCTTTCAAATTTCAAATTTTGAATTTGAATTCCAAAATCCATTATACATACATGTGAAGCACATGTATCCTCATGCGGGTGGCTAGGTCACGTTGGAGAGATTTTTTTGAGTAACCTTGCAACATGGCAAGACTTGTCTCCTTCGTCTGAGTTTGAAATGCCAAAATCTCTCTTCCTGTTACCTTCATCATTTTGGCTCTCTCATTTTCTGTGGCCAACATGTCATTCTCCTCCATTCCTCATTGTCGTTCTCGCTTTCTACTTGGCACCATCTTGTTTGTGCAAGCTTGTTCACTACAAATAAGGCGACATCTTGTGGCAGTTAAAACCAGGGATTCGTAATGGTTTTAGCCGCCATAAACAGTTTAGTAGCAATTTGCCAACCCTCTACTATTTGTGGCAGTTTTAAGAAACCGCTAGTACATTAGTCAATTACGCTACTAGTTCAGTAGCGTTTAAGTCAAACCACCACAAAACGTCATAGGCCATTTTTTTAATACAAGTGCCAATTTGTGGTGGTTCAAAACCTCTAATAATAGTCTTGAAAGTGAAATTTTGAATTTACGAATATTGGTAGCGGTTGGTAAACCGCTAGTAATTTTTGAAAAATTATAGTGAGTGACAACTGCTACTAATGTGAAATTCAAATTTCGAATTTAACTAATAAGTTAGAAAATAGTTTGTAGCGGTTGATGAGAGCAGCGTCAACCACAACCAATTCAAAAAAATTAGTGGCAGTTTATGAACTGCCACTAATTTTTAAAAGATTTTAAAAAATAAAATAATAAACAAAGTAATATTATTTTTAAATTTATTTGGAAAATATCAAGAAAATGATAATTAAATTGTTTACCAAAATATATTGTATATTTTGAATGTTAGTGTTACTATGTAATTGATATATTATTATACAAATTCAAATTATTATTGATATTTATTGTGGAAAAACATTTTGTTTAAATGGTTATTATTTAAGTAACATGCTAATTAAAAAAGTTAAGAAGCTAAATCTGAAAACGAAAAGAATAAGTTAGTAAAGTGAAAGAAATAAATAAGTAACTATAAAAGAAGATAATATAAAAATTAGGAGATTGTGTGTAGAGAGAGAAAGGTAGCTGATAGTAGAGAGAAGCAAGAGTTAAGATGATGAAGTTGTGAAGAAGAATGAATTTGTGATGGGGGGAGGGGGAATTAGTAGCAGTTTGCCTACTGGATGAGAAATTGTTACTGATTTGTTGTTCAAGTCATTAGTTGTGGTTCCGAAACCGCTACTAAGTGTTCCAGATTTTAAAAAATAAACTTGACTTTTTTGTGGAAATTGGGATAAATTAGTTTTGAGAAAAAAAGATAAATATAGACAATTTAAAGTGATTAATTTTGCATCCTTAGTTTCTCCAAAAAATTCAAAGTGATCTTATAATAAGGACGAAGAGAGTATATTGTAAAACCGAGGCTCATTCGAAAAAAAAATTGATAAAAAAAATGGGTTTAAAACGGACTTTATGGGCTCAGCCCGAAACCCCGAACAATATGGTCTGGGCTGAAAAATCAAGCCCATATTTAAAACGGGTTTGTTTGGGCCTGACCCAAACGTATCACCAGCTCTACTTCTAATTTTATAATTTACAATTGGTTTGTTCTTTAGCTAGTTGTTTCTTTATGTTATAATTTTCTAATTAATTGTTGGTTTATTCTTTAAATCTTTATTATGTTGATTTCCTTATTTTTTAAATTTATGTTGTTGTATTTTATTTTTATGTGTTCATTATTTAGTTAATTATTTATTATGTTTAACCATTTTTTAAAGTTGTAATATTAAATTTATTTATTTGTTAACAATTAATTGATTTTTATTTATTATGTTATTTTTTATTTATTATTTATCACGTTAATTAGTTAGTTATTTATTACGTTCAATTTTCTAATTTTCTAATTTTCTAATTTATAATTAGTTTGTTCGTTAATTTATTTTCTTTAATTTATTACTTAGGAGTCAGATAACATGTTTCTGTTTCATATATAGTTGGTTCATTCATTATATATATATTTGGTTTTTCATTCAATTATGACGTGTAGTATCTTTAATTAGTTAGTTTTTATATTAACTTCCATGTGTTATTATATGCTTATGTTATTCCTAAATTTTCTTATTAATAGATTATTGATGATTTATGTTTGTGTTATTATGTTATTTCAGTATTCTCATTTGTTTAAGCTTTGTATTTATATTGTTATATATATATATATATTACTTAGGAGTCAGATAACATGTTTCTGTTTCAAATCACGTTTATGGGGGGGGTTAATATACCCAGAATGATACATTTGACCTTCTCGAGGGGTCATTTCTAGATTCCTAAGGAAAGCTTAACTGGGATGATAGGATGTTTCAATCTCATAAAGCCCACACATTACAAAACTTAGTCCTCAAGCAAAATATTACGGCTCAAATCACGTTTACGGGGTTAATATATCCAGAATGATACATTTGGCCTTCTTGGTGGGTCATTACTTGATTCCTAAAGGAAGATTAACTGGAATAGGATGTTTCAATCTTGTAAGGTCAACACATAATAAAACGGCTCAACTCACGTTTATGGGGTTAATATATCCAGAATGATACATTTGGCCTTCTTGGTGGGTCATTTCTTGATTCCTAAAGAAAGATTAACTGGAATAGGATGTTTCAATCTTGTAAGGTCAACACATAATAAAACGGCTCAACTCGCGTTTTAGTGTTGGTACATCCAAAATGATACATATGACCTTTCTGGGGGGTCATTTCAAGATTCCTAAAGAAAGATTAACAGGGATGATAGGATGTTTCAGTCTTATAAAGCCAACACATTACAAAACTTTGTACCCAAGGAAACAATTTCGGCTCAAATCACGTTTATGGGGTTAATATATCTAGAATGATACATTTGACCTTCTTGGGGGGTGTATATTCTAGATTCCTAAAGCAAGATTAACTGGGATGATAGGATGTTTCAATCTTGTAAAGTAAACACATTACAAAACTTCTTAGTCCCTAGGAAAACAAAAAGGGCTCAAATCACGTTTATGGTGTCACTATATCCAAAATGATACACTGATCCTTTCGGGGGTCATTTCTATACTCCAAATGAATGATTAACTGGGATAGGTTGTCTCAATCTTGTAACTTCAACAGTTTACCAAACCTAGTCCCTAAGCAAACTAAAACGGCTCAAATTGTGTTTATCGTGTTGGTATATGCAAACTGATACATTTGACCCTTTTGGGGGTCATTTCTGGATTCCTAAAGAATGATATACCGGGATAGGATCTCTCAGTCTTATAAATTCAGTACATTATATATAACTTAGTCCCTAGGCAAACAGAAACGGCTCAAGTCGAGTTTACGCTGTTGGTTGATCAAAAAGGACACATGTGACCATTTCGGTGTCATATCTAGATTCCTAAAGAATGATTAACTGGGATAGGATGCTGCAATCTTATAAATTCAACACATTACCAAACTTAGTCCCTAAGCAAACTAAAACGGCTCAACTACCGTCTATAGTGTTGGTATATCCAAAATTATACATTTGACCTTTTTGGGCGGTCATTTCTAGATTCGTAAAGAAAGATTAACTGGGATGATAGGATGTTTCAATCTTATAGAGCCCACACATAACAAAACTTAGCCCCCAAGCAAACTACTACGTCTCAAATCACGTTTATGGGGGGGGTTAATATACCCAGAATGATACATTTGACCTTCTCGAGGGGTCATTTCTAGATTCCTAAGGAAAGCTTAACTGGGATGATAGGATGTTTCAATCTCATAAAGCCCACACATTACAAAACTTAGTCCTCAAGCAAAATATTACGGCTCAAATCACGTTTACGGGGTTAATATATCCAGAATGATACATTTGGCCTTCTTGGTGGGTCATTACTTGATTCCTAAAGGAAGATTAACTGGAATAGAATGTTTCAATCTTGTAAGGTCAACACATAATAAAACGGCTCAACTCACGTTTATGGGGTTAATATATCCAGAATGATACATTTGGCCTTCTTGGTGGGTCATTTCTTGATTCCTAAAGAAAGATTAACTGGAATAGGATGTTTCAATCTTGTAAGGTCAACACATAATAAAACGGCTCAACTCGCGTTTTAGTGTTGGTACATCCAAAATGATACATATGACCTTTCTGGGGGGTCATTTCAAGATTCCTAAAGAAAGATTAACAGGGATGATAGGATGTTTCAGTCTTATAAAGCCAACACATTACAAAACTTTGTACCCAAGGAAACAATTTCGGCTCAAATCACGTTTATGGGGTTAATATATCTAGAATGATACATTTGACCTTCTTGGGGGGTGTATATTCTAGATTCCTAAAGCAAGATTAACTGGGATGATAGGATGTTTCAATCTTGTAAAGTAAACACATTACAAAACTTCTTAGTCCCTAGGAAAACAAAAAGGGCTCAAATCACGTTTATGGTGTCACTATATCCAAAATGATACACTGATCCTTTCGGGGGTCATTTCTATACTCCAAATGAATGATTAACTGGGATAGGTTGTCTCAATCTTGTAACTTCAACAGTTTACCAAACCTAGTCCCTAAGCAAACTAAAACGGCTCAAATTGTGTTTATCGTGTTGGTATATGCAAACTGATACATTTGACCCTTTTGGGGGTCATTTCTGGATTCCTAAAGAATGATATACCGGGATAGGATCTCTCAGTCTTATAAATTCAGTACATTATATATAACTTAGTCCCTAGGCAAACAGAAACGGCTCAAGTCGAGTTTACGCTGTTGGTTGATCAAAAAGGACACATGTGACCATTTCGGTGTCATATCTAGATTCCTAAAGAATGATTAACTGGGATAGGATGCTGCAATCTTATAAATTCAACACATTACCAAACTTAGTCCCTAAGCAAACTAAAACGGCTCAACTACCGTCTATAGTGTTGGTATATCCAAAATTATACATTTGACCTTTTTGGGCGGTCATTTCTAGATTCGTAAAGAAAGATTAACTGGGATGATAGGATGTTTCAATCTTATAGAGCCCACACATAACAAAACTTAGCCCCCAAGCAAACTACTACGTCTCAAATCACGTTTATGGGGGGGGTTAATATACCCAGAATGATACATTTGACCTTCTCGAGGGGTCATTTCTAGATTCCTAAGGAAAGCTTAACTGGGATGATAGGATGTTTCAATCTCATAAAGCCCACACATTACAAAACTTAGTCCTCAAGCAAAATATTACGGCTCAAATCACGTTTACGGGGTTAATATATCCAGAATGATACATTTGGCCTTCTTGGTGGGTCATTACTTGATTCCTAAAGGAAGATTAACTGGAATAGAATGTTTCAATCTTGTAAGGTCAACACATAATAAAACGGCTCAACTCACGTTTATGGGGTTAATATATCCAGAATGATACATTTGGCCTTCTTGGTGGGTCATTTCTTGATTCCTAAAGAAAGATTAACTGGAATAGGATGTTTCAATCTTGTAAGGTCAACACATAATAAAACGGCTCAACTCGCGTTTTAGTGTTGGTACATCCAAAATGATACATATGACCTTTCTGGGGGGTCATTTCAAGATTCCTAAAGAAAGATTAACAGGGATGATAGGATGTTTCAGTCTTATAAAGCCAACACATTACAAAACTTTGTACCCAAGGAAACAATTTCGGCTCAAATCACGTTTATGGGGTTAATATATCTAGAATGATACATTTGACCTTCTTGGGGGGTGTATATTCTAGATTCCTAAAGCAAGATTAACTGGGATGATAGGATGTTTCAATCTTGTAAAGTAAACACATTACAAAACTTCTTAGTCCCTAGGAAAACAAAAAGGGCTCAAATCACGTTTATGGTGTCACTATATCCAAAATGATACACTGATCCTTTCGGGGGTCATTTCTATACTCCAAATGAATGATTAACTGGGATAGGTTGTCTCAATCTTGTAACTTCAACAGTTTACCAAACCTAGTCCCTAAGCAAACTAAAACGGCTCAAATTGTGTTTATCGTGTTGGTATATGCAAACTGATACATTTGACCCTTTTGGGGGTCATTTCTCGATTCCTAAAGAATGATACACCGGGATAGGATCTCTCAGTCTTATAAATTCAGTACATTATATATAACTTAGTCCCTAGGCAAACAGAAACGGCTCAAGTCGAGTTTACGCTGTTGGTTGATCAAAAAGGACACATGTGACCATTTCGGTGTCATATCTAGATTCCTAAAGAATGATTAACTGGGATAGGATGCTGCAATCTTATAAATTCAACACATTACCAAACTTAGTCCCTAAGCAAACTAAAACGGCTCAACTACCGTCTATAGTGTTGGTATATCCAAAATTATACATTTGACCTTTTTGGGCGGTCATTTCTAGATTCGTAAAGAAAGATTAACTGGGATGATAGGATGTTTCAATCTTATAGAGCCCACACATAACAAAACTTAGCCCCCAAGCAAACTACTACGTCTCAAATCACGTTTATGGGGGGGGTTAATATACCCAGAATGATACATTTGACCTTCTCGAGGGGTCATTTCTAGATTCCTAACGAAAGCTTAACTGGGATGATAGGATGTTTCAATCTCATAAAGCCCACACATTACAAAACTTAGTCCTCAAGCAAAATATTACGGCTCAAATCACGTTTACGGGGTTAATATATCCAGAATGATACATTTGGCCTTCTTGGTGGGTCATTACTTGATTCCTAAAGGAAGATTAACTGGAATAGGATGTTTCAATCTTGTAAGGTCAACACATAATAAAACGGCTCAACTCACGTTTATGGGGTTAATATATCCAGAATGATACATTTGGCCTTCTTGGTGGGTCATTTCTTGATTCCTAAAGAAAGATTAACTGGAATAGGATGTTTCAATCTTGTAAGGTCAACACATAATAAAACGGCTCAACTCGCGTTTTAGTGTTGGTACATCCAAAATGATACATATGACCTTTCTGGGGGGTCATTTCAAGATTCCTAAAGAAAGATTAACAGGGATGATAGGATGTTTCAGTCTTATAAAGCCAACACATTACAAAACTTTGTACCCAAGGAAACAATTTCGGCTCAAATCACGTTTATGGGGTTAATATATCTAGAATGAAACATTTGACCTTCTTGGGGGGTGTATATTCTAGATTCCTAAAGCAAGATTAACTGGGATGATAGGATGTTTCAATCTTGTAAAGTAAACACATTACAAAACTTCTTAGTCCCTAGGAAAACAAAAAGGGCTCAAATCACGTTTATGGTGTCACTATATCCAAAATGATACACTGATCCTTTCGGGGGTCATTTCTATACTCCAAATGAATGATTAACTGGGATAGGTTGTCTCAATCTTGTAACTTCAACAGTTTACCAAACCTAGTCCCTAAGCAAACTAAAACGGCTCAAATTGTGTTTATCGTGTTGGTATATGCAAACTGATACATTTGACCCTTTTGGGGGTCATTTCTGGATTCCTAAAGAATGATACACCGGGATAGGACCTCTCAGTCTTATAAATTCAGTACATTATATATAACTTAGTCCCTAGGCAAACAGAAACGGCTCAAGTCGAGTTTACGCTGTTGGTTGATCAAAAAGGACACATGTGACCATTTCGGTGTCATATCTAGATTCCTAAAGAATGATTAACTGGGATAGGATGCTGCAATCTTATAAATTCAACACATTACCAAACTTAGTCCCTAAGCAAACTAAAACGGCTCAACTACCGTCTATAGTGTTGGTATATCCAAAATTATACATTTGACCTTTTTGGGCGGTCATTTCTAGATTCGTAAAGAAAGATTAACTGGGATGATAGGATGTTTCAATCTTATAGAGCCCACACATAACAAAACTTAGCCCCCAAGCAAACTACTACGTCTCAAATCACGTTTATGGGGGGTTAATATACCCAGAATGATACATTTGACCTTCTCGAGGGGTCATTTCTAGATTCCTAAGGAAAGCTTAACTGGGATGATAGGATGTTTCAATCTCATAAAGCCCACACATTACAAAACTTAGCCCCCAAGCAAACTACTACGTCTCAAATCACGTTTATGGGGGGTTAATATACCCAGAATGATACATTTGACCTTCTCGAGGGGTCATTTCTAGATTCCTAAGGAAAGCTTAACTGGGATGATAGGATGTTTCAATCTCATAAAGCCCACACATTACAAAACTTAGTCCTCAAGCAAAATATTACGGCTCAAATCACGTTTACGGGGTTAATATATCCAGAATGATACATTTGGCCTTCTTGGTGGGTCATTACTTGATTCCTAAAGGAAGATTAACTGGAATAGGATGTTTCAATCTTGTAAGGTCAACACATAATAAAACGGCTCAACTCACGTTTATGGGGTTAATATATCCAGAATGATACATTTGGCCTTCTTGGTGGGTCATTTCTTGATTCCTAAAGAAAGATTAACTGGAATAGGATGTTTCAATCTTGTAAGGTCAACACATAATAAAACGGCTCAACTCGCGTTTTAGTGTTGGTACATCCAAAATGATACATATGACCTTTCTAGGGGGTCATTTCAAGATTCCTAAAGAAAGATTAACAGGGATGATAGGATGTTTCAGTCTTATAAAGCCAACACATTACAAAACTTTGTACCCAAGGAAACAATTTCGGCTCAAATCACGTTTATGGGGTTAATATATCTAGAATGATACATTTGACCTTCTTGGGGGGTGTATATTCTAGATTCCTAAAGCAAGATTAACTGGGATGATAGGATGTTTCAATCTTGTAAAGTAAACACATTACAAAACTTCTTAGTCCCTAGGAAAACAAAAAGGGCTCAAATCACGTTTATGGTGTCACTATATCCAAAATGATACACTGATCCTTTCGGGGGTCATTTCTATACTCCAAATGAATGATTAACTGGGATAGGTTGTCTCAATCTTGTAACTTCAACAGTTTACCAAACCTAGTCCCTAAGCAAACTAAAACGGCTCAAATTGTGTTTATCGTGTTGGTATATGCAAACTGATACATTTGACCCTTTTGGGGGTCATTTCTCGATTCCTAAAGAATGATACACCGGGATAGGATCTCTCAGTCTTATAAATTCAGTACATTATATATAACTTAGTCCCTAGGCAAACAGAAACGGCTCAAGTCGAGTTTACGCTGTTGGTTGATCAAAAAGGACACATGTGACCATTTCGGTGTCATATCTAGATTCCTAAAGAATGATTAACTGGGATAGGATGCTGCAATCTTATAAATTCAACACATTACCAAACTTAGTCCCTAAGCAAACTAAAACGGCTCAACTACCGTCTATAGTGTTGGTATATCCAAAATTATACATTTGACCTTTTTGGGCGGTCATTTCTAGATTCGTAAAGAAAGATTAACTGGGATGATAGGATGTTTCAATCTTATAGAGCCCACACATAACAAAACTTAGCCCCCAAGCAAACTACTACGTCTCAAATCACGTTTATGGGGGGGGGTTAATATACCCAGAATGATACATTTGACCTTCTCGAGGGGTCATTTCTAGATTCCTAAGGAAAGCTTAACTGGGATGATAGGATGTTTCAATCTCATAAAGCCCACACATTACAAAACTTAGTCCTCAAGCAAAATATTACGGCTCAAATCACGTTTACGGGGTTAATATATCCAGAATGATACATTTGGCCTTCTTGGTGGGTCATTACTTGATTCCTAAAGGAAGATTAACTGGAATAGGATGTTTCAATCTTGTAAGGTCAACACATAATAAAACGGCTCAACTCACGTTTATGGGGTTAATATATCCAGAATGATACATTTGGCCTTCTTGGTGGGTCATTTCTTGATTCCTAAAGAAAGATTAACTGGAATAGGATGTTTCAATCTTGTAAGGTCAACACATAATAAAACGGCTCAACTCGCGTTTTAGTGTTGGTACATCCAAAATGATACATATGACCTTTCTGGGGGGTCATTTCAAGATTCCTAAAGAAAGATTAACAGGGATGATAGGATGTTTCAGTCTTATAAAGCCAACACATTACAAAACTTTGTACCCAAGGAAACAATTTCGGCTCAAATCACGTTTATGGGGTTAATATATCTAGAATGATACATTTGACCTTCTTGGGGGGTGTATATTCTAGATTCCTAAAGCAAGATTAACTGGGATGATAGGATGTTTCAATCTTGTAAAGTAAACACATTACAAAACTTCTTAGTCCCTAGGAAAACAAAAAGGGCTCAAATCACGTTTATGGTGTCACTATATCCAAAATGATACACTGATCCTTTCGGGGGTCATTTCTATACTCCAAATGAATGATTAACTGGGATAGGTTGTCTCAATCTTGTAACTTCAACAGTTTACCAAACCTAGTCCCTAAGCAAACTAAAACGGCTCAAATTGTGTTTATCGTGTTGGTATATGCAAACTGATACATTTGACCCTTTTGGGGGTCATTTCTCGATTCCTAAAGAATGATACACCGGGATAGGATCTCTCAGTCTTATAAATTCAGTACATTATATATAACTTAGTCCCTAGGCAAACAGAAACGGCTCAAGTCGAGTTTACGCTGTTGGTTGATCAAAAAGGACACATGTGACCATTTCGGTGTCATATCTAGATTCCTAAAGAATGATTAACTGGGATAGGATGCTGCAATCTTATAAATTCAACACATTACCAAACTTAGTCCCTAAGCAAACTAAAACGGCTCAACTACCGTCTATAGTGTTGGTATATCCAAAATTATACATTTGACCTTTTTGGGCGGTCATTTCTAGATTCGTAAAGAAAGATTAACTGGGATGATAGGATGTTTCAATCTTATAGAGCCCACACATAACAAAACTTAGCCCCCAAGCAAACTACTACGTCTCAAATCACGTTTATGGGGGGGGGTTAATATACCCAGAATGATACATTTGACCTTCTCGAGGGGTCATTTCTAGATTCCTAACGAAAGCTTAACTGGGATGATAGGATGTTTCAATCTCATAAAGCCCACACATTACAAAACTTAGTCCTCAAGCAAAATATTACGGCTCAAATCACGTTTACGGGGTTAATATATCCAGAATGATACATTTGGCCTTCTTGGTGGGTCATTACTTGATTCCTAAAGGAAGATTAACTGGAATAGGATGTTTCAATCTTGTAAGGTCAACACATAATAAAACGGCTCAACTCACGTTTATGGGGTTAATATATCCAGAATGATACATTTGGCCTTCTTGGTGGGTCATTTCTTGATTCCTAAAGAAAGATTAACTGGAATAGGATGTTTCAATCTTGTAAGGTCAACACATAATAAAACGGCTCAACTCGCGTTTTAGTGTTGGTACATCCAAAATGATACATATGACCTTTCTGGGGGGTCATTTCAAGATTCCTAAAGAAAGATTAACAGGGATGATAGGATGTTTCAGTCTTATAAAGCCAACACATTACAAAACTTTGTACCCAAGGAAACAATTTCGGCTCAAATCACGTTTATGGGGTTAATATATCTAGAATGATACATTTGACCTTCTTGGGGGGTGTATATTCTAGATTCCTAAAGCAAGATTAACTGGGATGATAGGATGTTTCAATCTTGTAAAGTAAACACATTACAAAACTTCTTAGTCCCTAGGAAAACAAAAAGGGCTCAAATCACGTTTATGGTGTCACTATATCCAAAATGATACACTGATCCTTTCGGGGGTCATTTCTATACTCCAAATGAATGATTAACTGGGATAGGTTGTCTCAATCTTGTAACTTCAACAGTTTACCAAACCTAGTCCCTAAGCAAACTAAAACGGCTCAAATTGTGTTTATCGTGTTGGTATATGCAAACTGATACATTTGACCCTTTTGGGGGTCATTTCTCGATTCCTAAAGAATGATACACCGGGATAGGATCTCTCAGTCTTATAAATTCAGTACATTATATATAACTTAGTCCCTAGGCAAACAGAAACGGCTCAAGTCGAGTTTACGCTGTTGGTTGATCAAAAAGGACACATGTGACCATTTCGGTGTCATATCTAGATTCCTAAAGAATGATTAACTGGGATAGGATGCTGCAATCTTATAAATTCAACACATTACCAAACTTAGTCCCTAAGCAAACTAAAACGGCTCAACTACCGTCTATAGTGTTGGTATATCCAAAATTATACATTTGACCTTTTTGGGCGGTCATTTCTAGATTCGTAAAGAAAGATTAACTGGGATGATAGGATGTTTCAATCTTATAGAGCCCACACATAACAAAACTTAGCCCCCAAGCAAACTACTACGTCTCAAATCACGTTTATGGGGGGGGGTTAATATACCCAGAATGATACATTTGACCTTCTCGAGGGGTCATTTCTAGATTCCTAAGGAAAGCTTAACTGGGATGATAGGATGTTTCAATCTCATAAAGCCCACACATTACAAAACTTAGTCCTCAAGCAAAATATTACGGCTCAAATCACGTTTACGGGGTTAATATATCCAGAATGATACATTTGGCCTTCTTGGTGGGTCATTACTTGATTCCTAAAGGAAGATTAACTGGAATAGGATGTTTCAATCTTGTAAGGTCAACACATAATAAAACGGCTCAACTCACGTTTATGGGGTTAATATATCCAGAATGATACATTTGGCCTTCTTGGTGGGTCATTTCTTGATTCCTAAAGAAAGATTAACTGGAATAGGATGTTTCAATCTTGTAAGGTCAACACATAATAAAACGGCTCAACTCGCGTTTTAGTGTTGGTACATCCAAAATGATACATATGACCTTTCTGGGGGGTCATTTCAAGATTCCTAAAGAAAGATTAACAGGGATGATAGGATGTTTCAGTCTTATAAAGCCAACACATTACAAAACTTTGTACCCAAGGAAACAATTTCGGCTCAAATCACGTTTATGGGGTTAATATATCTAGAATGATACATTTGACCTTCTTGGGGGGTGTATATTCTAGATTCCTAAAGCAAGATTAACTGGGATGATAGGATGTTTCAATCTTGTAAAGTAAACACATTACAAAACTTCTTAGTCCCTAGGAAAACAAAAAGGGCTCAAATCACGTTTATGGTGTCACTATATCCAAAATGATACACTGATCCTTTCGGGGGTCATTTCTATACTCCAAATGAATGATTAACTGGGATAGGTTGTCTCAATCTTGTAACTTCAACAGTTTACCAAACCTAGTCCCTAAGCAAACTAAAACGGCTCAAATTGTGTTTATCGTGTTGGTATATGCAAACTGATACATTTGACCCTTTTGGGGGTCATTTCTGGATTCCTAAAGAATGATACACCGGGATAGGATCTCTCAGTCTTATAAATTCAGTACATTATATATAACTTAGTCCCTAGGCAAACAGAAACGGCTCAAGTCGAGTTTACGCTGTTGGTTGATCAAAAAGGACACATGTGACCATTTCGGTGTCATATCTAGATTCCTAAAGAATGATTAACTGGGATAGGATGCTGCAATCTTATAAATTCAACACATTACCAAACTTAGTCCCTAAGCAAACTAAAACGGCTCAACTACCGTCTATAGTGTTGGTATATCCAAAATTATACATTTGACCTTTTTGGGCGGTCATTTCTAGATTCGTAAAGAAAGATTAACTGGGATGATAGGATGTTTCAATCTTATAGAGCCCACACATAACAAAACTTAGCCCCCAAGCAAACTACTACGTCTCAAATCACGTTTATGGGGGGTTAATATACCCAGAATGATACATTTGACCTTCTCGAGGGGTCATTTCTAGATTCCTAAGGAAAGCTTAACTGGGATGATAGGATGTTTCAATCTCATAAAGCCCACACATTACAAAACTTAGTCCTCAAGCAAAATATTACGGCTCAAATCACGTTTACGGGGTTAATATATCCAGAATGATACATTTGGCCTTCTTGGTGGGTCATTACTTGATTCCTAAAGGAAGATTAACTGGAATAGGATGTTTCAATCTTGTAAGGTCAACACATAATAAAACGGCTCAACTCACGTTTATGGGGTTAATATATCCAGAATGATACATTTGGCCTTCTTGGTGGGTCATTTCTTGATTCCTAAAGAAAGATTAACTGGAATAGGATGTTTCAATCTTGTAAGGTCAACACATAATAAAACGGCTCAACTCGCGTTTTAGTGTTGGTACATCCAAAATGATACATATGACCTTTCTGGGGGGTCATTTCAAGATTCCTAAAGAAAGATTAACAGGGATGATAGGATGTTTCAGTCTTATAAAGCCAACACATTACAAAACTTTGTACCCAAGGAAACAATTTCGGCTCAAATCACGTTTATGGGGTTAATATATCTAGAATGATACATTTGACCTTCTTGGGGGGTGTATATTCTAGATTCCTAAAGCAAGATTAACTGGGATGATAGGATGTTTCAATCTTGTAAAGTAAACACATTACAAAACTTCTTAGTCCCTAGGAAAACAAAAAGGGCTCAAATCACGTTTATGGTGTCACTATATCCAAAATGATACACTGATCCTTTCGGGGGTCATTTCTATACTCCAAATGAATGATTAACTGGGATAGGTTGTCTCAATCTTGTAACTTCAACAGTTTACCAAACCTAGTCCCTAAGCAAACTAAAACGGCTCAAATTGTGTTTATCGTGTTGGTATATGCAAACTGATACATTTGACCCTTTTGGGGGTCATTTCTGGATTCCTAAAGAATGATACACCGGGATAGGACCTCTCAGTCTTATAAATTCAGTACATTATATATAACTTAGTCCCTAGGCAAACAGAAACGGCTCAAGTCGAGTTTACGCTGTTGGTTGATCAAAAAGGACACATGTGACCATTTCGGTGTCATATCTAGATTCCTAAAGAATGATTAACTGGGATAGGATGCTGCAATCTTATAAATTCAACACATTACCAAACTTAGTCCCTAAGCAAACTAAAACGGCTCAACTACCGTCTATAGTGTTGGTATATCCAAAATTATACATTTGACCTTTTTGGGCGGTCATTTCTAGATTCGTAAAGAAAGATTAACTGGGATGATAGGATGTTTCAATCTTATAGAGCCCACACATAACAAAACTTAGCCCCCAAGCAAACTACTACGTCTCAAATCACGTTTATGGGGGGGGTTAATATACCCAGAATGATACATTTGACCTTCTCGAGGGGTCATTTCTAGATTCCTAAGGAAAGCTTAACTGGGATGATAGGATGTTTCAATCTCATAAAGCCCACACATTACAAAACTTAGTCCTCAAGCAAAATATTACGGCTCAAATCACGTTTACGGGGTTAATATATCCAGAATGATACATTTGGCCTTCTTGGTGGGTCATTACTTGATTCCTAAAGGAAGATTAACTGGAATAGGATGTTTCAATCTTGTAAGGTCAACACATAATAAAACGGCTCAACTCACGTTTATGGGGTTAATATATCCAGAATGATACATTTGGCCTTCTTGGTGGGTCATTTCTTGATTCCTAAAGAAAGATTAACTGGAATAGGATGTTTCAATCTTGTAAGGTCAACACATAATAAAACGGCTCAACTCGCGTTTTAGTGTTGGTACATCCAAAATGATACATATGACCTTTCTGGGGGGTCATTTCAAGATTCCTAAAGAAAGATTAACAGGGATGATAGGATGTTTCAGTCTTATAAAGCCAACACATTACAAAACTTTGTACCCAAGGAAACAATTTCGGCTCAAATCACGTTTATGGGGTTAATATATCTAGAATGATACATTTGACCTTCTTGGGGGGTGTATATTCTAGATTCCTAAAGCAAGATTAACTGGGATGATAGGATGTTTCAATCTTGTAAAGTAAACACATTACAAAACTTCTTAGTCCCTAGGAAAACAAAAAGGGCTCAAATCACGTTTATGGTGTCACTATATCCAAAATGATACACTGATCCTTTCGGGGGTCATTTCTATACTCCAAATGAATGATTAACTGGGATAGGTTGTCTCAATCTTGTAACTTCAACAGTTTACCAAACCTAGTCCCTAAGCAAACTAAAACGGCTCAAATTGTGTTTATCGTGTTGGTATATGCAAACTGATACATTTGACCCTTTTGGGGGTCATTTCTGGATTCCTAAAGAATGATACACCGGGATAGGACCTCTCAGTCTTATAAATTCAGTACATTATATATAACTTAGTCCCTAGGCAAACAGAAACGGCTCAAGTCGAGTTTACGCTGTTGGTTGATCAAAAAGGACACATGTGACCATTTCGGTGTCATATCTAGATTCCTAAAGAATGATTAACTGGGATAGGATGCTGCAATCTTATAAATTCAACACATTACCAAACTTAGTCCCTAAGCAAACTAAAACGGCTCAACTACCGTCTATAGTGTTGGTATATCCAAAATTATACATTTGACCTTTTTGGGCGGTCATTTCTAGATTCGTAAAGAAAGATTAACTGGGATGATAGGATGTTTCAATCTTATAGAGCCCACACATAACAAAACTTAGCCCCCAAGCAAACTACTACGTCTCAAATCACGTTTATGGGGGGGGTTAATATACCCAGAATGATACATTTGACCTTCTCGAGGGGTCATTTCTAGATTCCTAAGGAAAGCTTAACTGGGATGATAGGATGTTTCAATCTCATAAAGCCCACACATTACAAAACTTAGTCCTCAAGCAAAATATTACGGCTCAAATCACGTTTACGGGGTTAATATATCCAGAATGATACATTTGGCCTTCTTGGTGGGTCATTACTTGATTCCTAAAGGAAGATTAACTGGAATAGGATGTTTCAATCTTGTAAGGTCAACACATAATAAAACGGCTCAACTCACGTTTATGGGGTTAATATATCCAGAATGATACATTTGGCCTTCTTGGTGGGTCATTTCTTGATTCCTAAAGAAAGATTAACTGGAATAGGATGTTTCAATCTTGTAAGGTCAACACATAATAAAACGGCTCAACTCGCGTTTTAGTGTTGGTACATCCAAAATGATACATATGACCTTTCTGGGGGGTCATTTCAAGATTCCTAAAGAAAGATTAACAGGGATGATAGGATGTTTCAGTCTTATAAAGCCAACACATTACAAAACTTTGTACCCAAGGAAACAATTTCGGCTCAAATCACGTTTATGGGGTTAATATATCTAGAATGATACATTTGACCTTCTTGGGGGGTGTATATTCTAGATTCCTAAAGCAAGATTAACTGGGATGATAGGATGTTTCAATCTTGTAAAGTAAACACATTACAAAACTTCTTAGTCCCTAGGAAAACAAAAAGGGCTCAAATCACGTTTATGGTGTCACTATATCCAAAATGATACACTGATCCTTTCGGGGGTCATTTCTATACTCCAAATGAATGATTAACTGGGATAGGTTGTCTCAATCTTGTAACTTCAACAGTTTACCAAACCTAGTCCCTAAGCAAACTAAAACGGCTCAAATTGTGTTTATCGTGTTGGTATATGCAAACTGATACATTTGACCCTTTTGGGGGTCATTTCTGGATTCCTAAAGAATGATACACCGGGATAGGACCTCTCAGTCTTATAAATTCAGTACATTATATATAACTTAGTCCCTAGGCAAACAGAAACGGCTCAAGTCGAGTTTACGCTGTTGGTTGATCAAAAAGGACACATGTGACCATTTCGGTGTCATATCTAGATTCCTAAAGAATGATTAACTGGGATAGGATGCTGCAATCTTATAAATTCAACACATTACCAAACTTAGTCCCTAAGCAAACTAAAACGGCTCAACTACCGTCTATAGTGTTGGTATATCCAAAATTATACATTTGACCTTTTTGGGCGGTCATTTCTAGATTCGTAAAGAAAGATTAACTGGGATGATAGGATGTTTCAATCTTATAGAGCCCACACATAACAAAACTTAGCCCCCAAGCAAACTACTACGTCTCAAATCACGTTTATGGGGGGGGGGGTTAATATACCCAGAATGATACATTTGACCTTCTCGAGGGGTCATTTCTAGATTCCTAACGAAAGCTTAACTGGGATGATAGGATGTTTCAATCTCATAAAGCCCACACATTACAAAACTTAGTCCTCAAGCAAAATATTACGGCTCAAATCACGTTTACGGGGTTAATATATCCAGAATGATACATTTGGCCTTCTTGGTGGGTCATTACTTGATTCCTAAAGGAAGATTAACTGGAATAGGATGTTTCAATCTTGTAAGGTCAACACATAATAAAACGGCTCAACTCACGTTTATGGGGTTAATATATCCAGAATGATACATTTGGCCTTCTTGGTGGGTCATTTCTTGATTCCTAAAGAAAGATTAACTGGAATAGGATGTTTCAATCTTGTAAGGTCAACACATAATAAAACGGCTCAACTCGCGTTTTAGTGTTGGTACATCCAAAATGATACATATGACCTTTCTGGGGGGTCATTTCAAGATTCCTAAAGAAAGATTAACAGGGATGATAGGATGTTTCAGTCTTATAAAGCCAACACATTACAAAACTTTGTACCCAAGGAAACAATTTCGGCTCAAATCACGTTTATGGGGTTAATATATCTAGAATGATACATTTGACCTTCTTGGGGGGTGTATATTCTAGATTCCTAAAGCAAGATTAACTGGGATGATAGGATGTTTCAATCTTGTAAAGTAAACACATTACAAAACTTCTTAGTCCCTAGGAAAACAAAAAGGGCTCAAATCACGTTTATGGTGTCACTATATCCAAAATGATACACTGATCCTTTCGGGGGTCATTTCTATACTCCAAATGAATGATTAACTGGGATAGGTTGTCTCAATCTTGTAACTTCAACAGTTTACCAAACCTAGTCCCTAAGCAAACTAAAACGGCTCAAATTGTGTTTATCGTGTTGGTATATGCAAACTGATACATTTGACCCTTTTGGGGGTCATTTCTGGATTCCTAAAGAATGATACACCGGGATAGGACCTCTCAGTCTTATAAATTCAGTACATTATATATAACTTAGTCCCTAGGCAAACAGAAACGGCTCAAGTCGAGTTTACGCTGTTGGTTGATCAAAAAGGACACATGTGACCATTTCGGTGTCATATCTAGATTCCTAAAGAATGATTAACTGGGATAGGATGCTGCAATCTTATAAATTCAACACATTACCAAACTTAGTCCCTAAGCAAACTAAAACGGCTCAACTACCGTCTATAGTGTTGGTATATCCAAAATTATACATTTGACCTTTTTGGGCGGTCATTTCTAGATTCGTAAAGAAAGATTAACTGGGATGATAGGATGTTTCAATCTTATAGAGCCCACACATAACAAAACTTAGCCCCCAAGCAAACTACTACGTCTCAAATCACGTTTATGGGGGGGGGGGGTTAATATACCCAGAATGATACATTTGACCTTCTCGAGGGGTCATTTCTAGATTCCTAACGAAAGCTTAACTGGGATGATAGGATGTTTCAATCTCATAAAGCCCACACATTACAAAACTTAGTCCTCAAGCAAAATATTACGGCTCAAATCACGTTTACGGGGTTAATATATCCAGAATGATACATTTGGCCTTCTTGGTGGGTCATTACTTGATTCCTAAAGGAAGATTAACTGGAATAGGATGTTTCAATCTTGTAAGGTCAACACATAATAAAACGGCTCAACTCACGTTTATGGGGTTAATATATCCAGAATGATACATTTGGCCTTCTTGGTGGGTCATTTCTTGATTCCTAAAGAAAGATTAACTGGAATAGGATGTTTCAATCTTGTAAGGTCAACACATAATAAAACGGCTCAACTCGCGTTTTAGTGTTGGTACATCCAAAATGATACATATGACCTTTCTGGGGGGTCATTTCAAGATTCCTAAAGAAAGATTAACAGGGATGATAGGATGTTTCAGTCTTATAAAGCCAACACATTACAAAACTTTGTACCCAAGGAAACAATTTCGGCTCAAATCACGTTTATGGGGTTAATATATCTAGAATGATACATTTGACCTTCTTGGGGGGTGTATATTCTAGATTCCTAAAGCAAGATTAACTGGGATGATAGGATGTTTCAATCTTGTAAAGTAAACACATTACAAAACTTCTTAGTCCCTAGGAAAACAAAAAGGGCTCAAATCACGTTTATGGTGTCACTATATCCAAAATGATACACTGATCCTTTCGGGGGTCATTTCTATACTCCAAATGAATGATTAACTGGGATAGGTTGTCTCAATCTTGTAACTTCAACAGTTTACCAAACCTAGTCCCTAAGCAAACTAAAACGGCTCAAATTGTGTTTATCGTGTTGGTATATGCAAACTGATACATTTGACCCTTTTGGGGGTCATTTCTGGATTCCTAAAGAATGATACACCGGGATAGGACCTCTCAGTCTTATAAATTCAGTACATTATATATAACTTAGTCCCTAGGCAAACAGAAACGGCTCAAGTCGAGTTTACGCTGTTGGTTGATCAAAAAGGACACATGTGACCATTTCGGTGTCATATCTAGATTCCTAAAGAATGATTAACTGGGATAGGATGCTGCAATCTTATAAATTCAACACATTACCAAACTTAGTCCCTAAGCAAACTAAAACGGCTCAACTACCGTCTATAGTGTTGGTATATCCAAAATTATACATTTGACCTTTTTGGGCGGTCATTTCTAGATTCGTAAAGAAAGATTAACTGGGATGATAGGATGTTTCAATCTTATAGAGCCCACACATAACAAAACTTAGCCCCCAAGCAAACTACTACGTCTCAAATCACGTTTATGGGGGGGGTTAATATACCCAGAATGATACATTTGACCTTCTCGAGGGGTCATTTCTAGATTCCTAAGGAAAGCTTAACTGGGATGATAGGATGTTTCAATCTCATAAAGCCCACACATTACAAAACTTAGTCCTCAAGCAAAATATTACGGCTCAAATCACGTTTACGGGGTTAATATATCCAGAATGATACATTTGGCCTTCTTGGTGGGTCATTACTTGATTCCTAAAGGAAGATTAACTGGAATAGGATGTTTCAATCTTGTAAGGTCAACACATAATAAAACGGCTCAACTCACGTTTATGGGGTTAATATATCCAGAATGATACATTTGGCCTTCTTGGTGGGTCATTTCTTGATTCCTAAAGAAAGATTAACTGGAATAGGATGTTTCAATCTTGTAAGGTCAACACATAATAAAACGGCTCAACTCGCGTTTTAGTGTTGGTACATCCAAAATGATACATATGACCTTTCTGGGGGGTCATTTCAAGATTCCTAAAGAAAGATTAACAGGGATGATAGGATGTTTCAGTCTTATAAAGCCAACACATTACAAAACTTTGTACCCAAGGAAACAATTTCGGCTCAAATCACGTTTATGGGGTTAATATATCTAGAATGATACATTTGACCTTCTTGGGGGGTGTATATTCTAGATTCCTAAAGCAAGATTAACTGGGATGATAGGATGTTTCAATCTTGTAAAGTAAACACATTACAAAACTTCTTAGTCCCTAGGAAAACAAAAAGGGCTCAAATCACGTTTATGGTGTCACTATATCCAAAATGATACACTGATCCTTTCGGGGGTCATTTCTATACTCCAAATGAATGATTAACTGGGATAGGTTGTCTCAATCTTGTAACTTCAACAGTTTACCAAACCTAGTCCCTAAGCAAACTAAAACGGCTCAAATTGTGTTTATCGTGTTGGTATATGCAAACTGATACATTTGACCCTTTTGGGGGTCATTTCTGGATTCCTAAAGAATGATACACCGGGATAGGACCTCTCAGTCTTATAAATTCAGTACATTATATATAACTTAGTCCCTAGGCAAACAGAAACGGCTCAAGTCGAGTTTACGCTGTTGGTTGATCAAAAAGGACACATGTGACCATTTCGGTGTCATATCTAGATTCCTAAAGAATGATTAACTGGGATAGGATGCTGCAATCTTATAAATTCAACACATTACCAAACTTAGTCCCTAAGCAAACTAAAACGGCTCAACTACCGTCTATAGTGTTGGTATATCCAAAATTATACATTTGACCTTTTTGGGCGGTCATTTCTAGATTCGTAAAGAAAGATTAACTGGGATGATAGGATGTTTCAATCTTATAGAGCCCACACATAACAAAACTTAGCCCCCAAGCAAACTACTACGTCTCAAATCACGTTTATGGGGGGGGTTAATATACCCAGAATGATACATTTGACCTTCTCGAGGGGTCATTTCTAGATTCCTAAGGAAAGCTTAACTGGGATGATAGGATGTTTCAATCTCATAAAGCCCACACATTACAAAACTTAGTCCTCAAGCAAAATATTACGGCTCAAATCACGTTTACGGGGTTAATATATCCAGAATGATACATTTGGCCTTCTTGGTGGGTCATTACTTGATTCCTAAAGGAAGATTAACTGGAATAGGATGTTTCAATCTTGTAAGGTCAACACATAATAAAACGGCTCAACTCACGTTTATGGGGTTAATATATCCAGAATGATACATTTGGCCTTCTTGGTGGGTCATTTCTTGATTCCTAAAGAAAGATTAACTGGAATAGGATGTTTCAATCTTGTAAGGTCAACACATAATAAAACGGCTCAACTCGCGTTTTAGTGTTGGTACATCCAAAATGATACATATGACCTTTCTGGGGGGTCATTTCAAGATTCCTAAAGAAAGATTAACAGGGATGATAGGATGTTTCAGTCTTATAAAGCCAACACATTACAAAACTTTGTACCCAAGGAAACAATTTCGGCTCAAATCACGTTTATGGGGTTAATATATCTAGAATGATACATTTGACCTTCTTGGGGGGTGTATATTCTAGATTCCTAAAGCAAGATTAACTGGGATGATAGGATGTTTCAATCTTGTAAAGTAAACACATTACAAAACTTCTTAGTCCCTAGGAAAACAAAAAGGGCTCAAATCACGTTTATGGTGTCACTATATCCAAAATGATACACTGATCCTTTCGGGGGTCATTTCTATACTCCAAATGAATGATTAACTGGGATAGGTTGTCTCAATCTTGTAACTTCAACAGTTTACCAAACCTAGTCCCTAAGCAAACTAAAACGGCTCAAATTGTGTTTATCGTGTTGGTATATGCAAACTGATACATTTGACCCTTTTGGGGGTCATTTCTGGATTCCTAAAGAATGATACACCGGGATAGGACCTCTCAGTCTTATAAATTCAGTACATTATATATAACTTAGTCCCTAGGCAAACAGAAACGGCTCAAGTCGAGTTTACGCTGTTGGTTGATCAAAAAGGACACATGTGACCATTTCGGTGTCATATCTAGATTCCTAAAGAATGATTAACTGGGATAGGATGCTGCAATCTTATAAATTCAACACATTACCAAACTTAGTCCCTAAGCAAACTAAAACGGCTCAACTACCGTCTATAGTGTTGGTATATCCAAAATTATACATTTGACCTTTTTGGGCGGTCATTTCTAGATTCGTAAAGAAAGATTAACTGGGATGATAGGATGTTTCAATCTTATAGAGCCCACACATAACAAAACTTAGCCCCCAAGCAAACTACTACGTCTCAAATCACGTTTATGGGGGGGGTTAATATACCCAGAATGATACATTTGACCTTCTCGAGGGGTCATTTCTAGATTCCTAAGGAAAGCTTAACTGGGATGATAGGATGTTTCAATCTCATAAAGCCCACACATTACAAAACTTAGTCCTCAAGCAAAATATTACGGCTCAAATCACGTTTACGGGGTTAATATATCCAGAATGATACATTTGGCCTTCTTGGTGGGTCATTACTTGATTCCTAAAGGAAGATTAACTGGAATAGGATGTTTCAATCTTGTAAGGTCAACACATAATAAAACGGCTCAACTCACGTTTATGGGGTTAATATATCCAGAATGATACATTTGGCCTTCTTGGTGGGTCATTTCTTGATTCCTAAAGAAAGATTAACTGGAATAGGATGTTTCAATCTTGTAAGGTCAACACATAATAAAACGGCTCAACTCGCGTTTTAGTGTTGGTACATCCAAAATGATACATATGACCTTTCTGGGGGGTCATTTCAAGATTCCTAAAGAAAGATTAACAGGGATGATAGGATGTTTCAGTCTTATAAAGCCAACACATTACAAAACTTTGTACCCAAGGAAACAATTTCGGCTCAAATCACGTTTATGGGGTTAATATACCCAGAATGATACATTTGACCTTCTTGGGGGGTGTATATTCTAGATTCCTAAAGCAAGATTAACTGGGATGATAGGATGTTTCAATCTTGTAAAGTAAACACATTACAAAACTTCTTAGTCCCTAGGAAAACAAAAAGGGCTCAAATCACGTTTATGGTGTCACTATATCCAAAATGATACACTGATCCTTTCGGGGGTCATTTCTATACTCCAAATGAATGATTAACTGGGATAGGTTGTCTCAATCTTGTAACTTCAACAGTTTACCAAACCTAGTCCCTAAGCAAACTAAAACGGCTCAAATTGTGTTTATCGTGTTGGTATATGCAAACTGATACATTTGACCCTTTTGGGGGTCATTTCTGGATTCCTAAAGAATGATATACCGGGATAGGATCTCTCAGTCTTATAAATTCAGTACATTATATATAACTTAGTCCCCAGGCAAACAGAAACGGCTCAAGTCGAGTTTACGCTGTTGGTTGATCAAAAAGGACACATGTGACCATTTCGGTGTCATATCTGGATTCCTAAAGAATGATTAACTGGGATAGGATGCTGCAATCTTATAAATTCAACACATTACCAAACTTAGTCCCTAAGCAAACTAAAACGGCTCAACTACCGTCTATAGTGTTGGTATATCCAAAATTATACATTTGACCTTTTTGGGCGGTCATTTCTAGATTCGTAAAGAAAGATTAACTGGGATGATAGGATGTTTCAATCTTATAGAGCCCACACATAACAAAACTTAGCCCCCAAGCAAACTACTACGTCTCAAATCACGTTTATGGGGGGTTAATATACCCAGAATGATACATTTGACCTTCTCGAGGGGTCATTTCTAGATTCCTAAGGAAAGCTTAACTGGGATGATAGGATGTTTCAATCTCATAAAGCCCACACATTACAAAACTTAGTCCTCAAGCAAAATATTACGGCTCAAATCACGTTTACGGGGTTAATATATCCAGAATGATACATTTGGCCTTCTTGGTGGGTCATTACTTGATTCCTAAAGGAAGATTAACTGGAATAGGATGTTTCAATCTTGTAAGGTCAACACATAATAAAACGGCTCAACTCACGTTTATGGGGTTAATATATCCAGAATGATACATTTGGCCTTCTTGGTGGGTCATTTCTTGATTCCTAAAGAAAGATTAACTGGAATAGGATGTTTCAATCTTGTAAGGTCAACACATAATAAAACGGCTCAACTCGCGTTTTAGTGTTGGTACATCCAAAATGATACATATGACCTTTCTGGGGGGTCATTTCAAGATTCCTAAAGAAAGATTAACAGGGATGATAGGATGTTTCAGTCTTATAAAGCCAACACATTACAAAACTTTGTACCCAAGGAAACAATTTCGGCTCAAATCACGTTTATGGGGTTAATATACCCAGAATGATACATTTGACCTTCTTGGGGGGTGTATATTCTAGATTCCTAAAGCAAGATTAACTGGGATGATAGGATGTTTCAATCTTGTAAAGTAAACACATTACAAAACTTCTTAGTCCCTAGGAAAACAAAAAGGGCTCAAATCACGTTTATGGTGTCACTATATCCAAAATGATACACTGATCCTTTCGGGGGTCATTTCTATACTCCAAATGAATGATTAACTGGGATAGGTTGTCTCAATCTTGTAACTTCAACAGTTTACCAAACCTAGTCCCTAAGCAAACTAAAACGGCTCAAATTGTGTTTATCGTGTTGGTATATGCAAACTGATACATTTGACCCTTTTGGGGGTCATTTCTGGATTCCTAAAGAATGATATACCGGGATAGGATCTCTCAGTCTTATAAATTCAGTACATTATATATAACTTAGTCCCCAGGCAAACAGAAACGGCTCAAGTCGAGTTTACGCTGTTGGTTGATCAAAAAGGACACATGTGACCATTTCGGTGTCATATCTAGATTCCTAAAGAATGATTAACTGGGATAGGATGCTGCAATCTTATAAATTCAACACATTACCAAACTTAGTCCCTAAGCAAACTAAAACGGCTCAACTACCGTCTATAGTGTTGGTATATCCAAAATTATACATTTGACCTTTTTGGGCGGTCATTTCTAGATTCGTAAAGAAAGATTAACTGGGATGATAGGATGTTTCAATCTTATAGAGCCCACACATAACAAAACTTAGCCCCCAAGCAAACTACTACGTCTCAAATCACGTTTATGGGGGGTTAATATACCCAGAATGATACATTTGACCTTCTCGAGGGGTCATTTCTAGATTCCTAAGGAAAGCTTAACTGGGATGATAGGATGTTTCAATCTCATAGAGCCCACACATAACAAAACTTAGCCCCCAAGCAAACTACTACGTCTCAAATCACGTTTATGGGGGGTTAATATACCCAGAATGATACATTTGACCTTCCCGAGGGGTCATTTCTAGATTCCTAAGGAAAGCTTAACTGGGATGATAGGATGTTTCAATCTCATAAAGCCCACACATTACAAAACTTAGTCCTCAAGCAAAATATTACGGCTCAAATCACGTTTACGGGGTTAATATATCCAGAATGATACATTTGGCCTTCTTGGTGGGTCATTACTTGATTCCTAAAGGAAGATTAACTGGAATAGGATGTTTCAATCTTGTAAGGTCAACACATAATAAAACGGCTCAACTCACGTTTATGAGGTTAATATATCCAGAATGATACATTTGGCCTTCTTGGTGGGTCATTTCTTGATTCCTAAAGAAAGATTAACTGGAATAGGATGTTTCAATCTTGTAAGGTCAACACATAATAAAACGGCTCAACTCGCGTTTTAGTGTTGGTACATCCAAAATGATACATATGACCTTTCTGGGGGGTCATTTCAAGATTCCTAAAGAAAGATTAACAGGGATGATAGGATGTTTCAGTCTTATACAGCCAACACATTACAAAACTTTGTACCCAAGGAAACAATTTCGGCTCAAATCACGTTTATGGGGTTAATATATCTAGAATGATACATTTGACCTTCTTGGGGGGTGTATATTCTAGATTCCTAAAGCAAGATTAACTGGGATGATAGGATGTTTCAATCTTGTAAAGTAAACACATTACAAAACTTCTTAGTCCCTAGGAAAACAAAAAGGGCTCAAATCACGTTTATGGTGTCACTATATCCAAAATGATACACTGATCCTTTCGGGGGTCATTTCTATACTCCAAATGAATGATTAACTGGGGTAGGTTGTCTCAATCTTGTAACTTCAACAGTTTACCAAACCTAGTCCCTAAGCAAACTAAAACGGCTCAAATTGTGTTTATCGTGTTGGTATATGCAAACTGATACATTTGACCCTTTTGGGGGTCATTTCTGGATTCCTAAAGAATGATACACCGGGATAGGATCTCTCAGTCTTATAAATTCAGTACATTATATATAACTTAGTCCCTAGGCAAACAGAAACGGCTCAAGTCGAGTTTACGCTGTTGGTTGATCAAAAAGGACACATGTGACCATTTCGGTGTCATATCTAGATTCCTAAAGAATGATTAACTGGGATAGGATGCTGCAATCTTATAAATTCAACACATTACCAAACTTAGTCCCTAAGCAAACTAAAACGGCTCAACTACCGTCTATAGTGTTGGTATATCCAAAATTATACATTTGACCTTTTTGGGCGGTCATTTCTAGATTCGTAAAGAAAGATTAACTGGGATGATAGGATGTTTCAATCTTATAGAGCCCACACATAACAAAACTTAGCCCCCAAGCAAACTACTACGTCTCAAATCACGTTTATGGGGGGTTAATATACCCAGAATGATACATTTGACCTTCTCGAGGGGTCATTTCTAGATTCCTAAGGAAAGCTTAACTGGGATGATAGGATGTTTCAATCTCATAAAGCCCACACATTACAAAACTTAGTCCTCAAGCAAAATATTACGGCTCAAATCACGTTTACGGGGTTAATATATCCAGAATGATACATTTGGCCTTCTTGGTGGGTCATTACTTGATTCCTAAAGGAAGATTAACTGGAATAGGATGTTTCAATCTTGTAAGGTCAACACATAATAAAACGGCTCAACTCACGTTTATGGGGTTAATATATCCAGAATGATACATTTGGCCTTCTTAGTGGGTCATTTCTTGATTCCTAAAGAAAGATTAACTGGAATAGGATGTTTCAATCTTGTAAGGTCAACACATAATAAAACGGCTCAACTCGCGTTTTAGTGTTGGTACATCCAAAATGATACATATGACCTTTCTGGGGGGTCATTTCAAGATTCCTAAAGAAAGATTAACAGGGATGATAGGATGTTTCAGTCTTATACAGCCAACACATTACAAAACTTTGTACCCAAGGAAACAATTTCGGCTCAAATCACGTTTATGGGGTTAATATATCTAGAATGATACATTTGACCTTCTTGGGGGGTGTATATTCTAGATTCCTAAAGCAAGATTAACTGGGATGATAGGATGTTTCAATCTTGTAAAGTAAACACATTACAAAACTTCTTAGTCCCTAGGAAAACAAAAAGGGCTCAAATCACGTTTATGGTGTCACTATATCCAAAATGATACACTGATCCTTTCGGGGGTCATTTCTATACTCCAAATGAATGATTAACTGGGATAGGTTGTCTCAATCTTGTAACTTCAACAGTTTACCAAACCTAGTCCCTAAGCAAACTAAAACGGCTCAAATTGTGTTTATCGTGTTGGTATATGCAAACTGATACATTTGACCCTTTTGGGGGTCATTTCTGGATTCCTAAAGAATGATACACCGGGATAGGATCTCTCAGTCTTATAAATTCAGTACATTATATATAACTTAGTCCCTAGGCAAACAGAAACGGCTCAAGTCGAGTTTACGCTGTTGGTTGATCAAAAAGGACACATGTGACCATTTCGGTGTCATATCTAGATTCCTAAAGAATGATTAACTGGGATAGGATGCTGCAATCTTATAAATTCAACACATTACCAAACTTAGTCCCTAAGCAAACTAAAACGGCTCAACTACCGTCTATAGTGTTGGTATATCCAAAATTATACATTTGACCTTTTTGGGCGGTCATTTCTAGATTCGTAAAGAAAGATTAACTGGGATGATAGGATGTTTCAATCTTATAGAGCCCACACATAACAAAACTTAGCCCCCAAGCAAACTACTACGTCTCAAATCACGTTTATGGGGGGTTAATATACCCAGAATGATACATTTGACCTTCTCGAGGGGTCATTTCTAGATTCCTAAGGAAAGCTTAACTGGGATGATAGGATGTTTCAATCTCATAAAGCCCACACATTACAAAACTTAGTCCTCAAGCAAAATATTACGGCTCAAATCACGTTTACGGGGTTAATATATCCAGAATGATACATTTGGCCTTCTTGGTGGGTCATTACTTGATTCCTAAAGGAAGATTAACTGGAATAGGATGTTTCAATCTTGTAAGGTCAACACATAATAAAACGGCTCAACTCACGTTTATGGGGTTAATATATCCAGAATGATACATTTGGCCTTCTTGGTGGGTCATTTCTTGATTCCTAAAGAAAGATTAACTGGAATAGGATGTTTCAATCTTGTAAGGTCAACACATAATAAAACGGCTCAACTCGCGTTTTAGTGTTGGTACATCCAAAATGATACATATGACCTTTCTGGGGGGTCATTTCAAGATTCCTAAAGAAAGATTAACAGGGATGATAGGATGTTTCAGTCTTATACAGCCAACACATTACAAAACTTTGTACCCAAGGAAACAATTTCGGCTCAAATCACGTTTATGGGGTTAATATATCTAGAATGATACATTTGACCTTCTTGGGGGGTGTATATTCTAGATTCCTAAAGCAAGATTAACTGGGATGATAGGATGTTTCAATCTTGTAAAGTAAACACATTACAAAACTTCTTAGTCCCTAGGAAAACAAAAAGGGCTCAAATCACGTTTATGGTGTCACTATATCCAAAATGATACACTGATCCTTTCGGGGGTCATTTCTATACTCCAAATGAATGATTAACTGGGATAGGTTGTCTCAATCTTGTAACTTCAACAGTTTACCAAACCTAGTCCCTAAGCAAACTAAAACGGCTCAAATTGTGTTTATCGTGTTGGTATATGCAAACTGATACATTTGACCCTTTTGGGGGTCATTTCTGGATTCCTAAAGAATGATACACCGGGATAGGATCTCTCAGTCTTATAAATTCAGTACATTATATATAACTTAGTCCCTAGGCAAACAGAAACGGCTCAAGTCGAGTTTACGCTGTTGGTTGATCAAAAAGGACACATGTGACCATTTCGGTGTCATATCTAGATTCCTAAAGAATGATTAACTGGGATAGGATGCTGCAATCTTATAAATTCAACACATTACCAAACTTAGTCCCTAAGCAAACTAAAACGGCTCAACTACCGTCTATAGTGTTGGTATATCCAAAATTATACATTTGACCTTTTTGGGCGGTCATTTCTAGATTCGTAAAGAAAGATTAACTGGGATGATAGGATGTTTCAATCTTATAGAGCCCACACATAACAAAACTTAGCCCCCAAGCAAACTACTACGTCTCAAATCACGTTTATGGGGGGGGGTTAATATACCCAGAATGATACATTTGACCTTCTCGAGGGGTCATTTCTAGATTCCTAAGGAAAGCTTAACTGGGATGATAGGATGTTTCAATCTCATAAAGCCCACACATTACAAAACTTAGTCCTCAAGCAAAATATTACGGCTCAAATCACGTTTACGGGGTTAATATATCCAGAATGATACATTTGGCCTTCTTGGTGGGTCATTACTTGATTCCTAAAGGAAGATTAACTGGAATAGGATGTTTCAATCTTGTAAGGTCAACACATAATAAAACGGCTCAACTCACGTTTATGGGGTTAATATATCCAGAATGATACATTTGGCCTTCTTGGTGGGTCATTTCTTGATTCCTAAAGAAAGATTAACTGGAATAGGATGTTTCAATCTTGTAAGGTCAACACATAATAAAACGGCTCAACTCGCGTTTTAGTGTTGGTACATCCAAAATGATACATATGACCTTTCTGGGGGGTCATTTCAAGATTCCTAAAGAAAGATTAACAGGGATGATAGGATGTTTCAGTCTTATACAGCCAACACATTACAAAACTTTGTACCCAAGGAAACAATTTCGGCTCAAATCACGTTTATGGGGTTAATATATCTAGAATGATACATTTGACCTTCTTGGGGGGTGTATATTCTAGATTCCTAAAGCAAGATTAACTGGGATGATAGGATGTTTCAATCTTGTAAAGTAAACACATTACAAAACTTCTTAGTCCCTAGGAAAACAAAAAGGGCTCAAATCACGTTTATGGTGTCACTATATCCAAAATGATACACTGATCCTTTCGGGGGTCATTTCTATACTCCAAATGAATGATTAACTGGGATAGGTTGTCTCAATCTTGTAACTTCAACAGTTTACCAAACCTAGTCCCTAAGCAAACTAAAACGGCTCAAATTGTGTTTATCGTGTTGGTATATGCAAACTGATACATTTGACCCTTTTGGGGGTCATTTCTGGATTCCTAAAGAATGATACACCGGGATAGGATCTCTCAGTCTTATAAATTCAGTACATTATATATAACTTAGTCCCTAGGCAAACAGAAACGGCTCAAGTCGAGTTTACGCTGTTGGTTGATCAAAAAGGACACATGTGACCATTTCGGTGTCATATCTAGATTCCTAAAGAATGATTAACTGGGATAGGATGCTGCAATCTTATAAATTCAACACATTACCAAACTTAGTCCCTAAGCAAACTAAAACGGCTCAACTACCGTCTATAGTGTTGGTATATCCAAAATTATACATTTGACCTTTTTGGGCGGTCATTTCTAGATTCGTAAAGAAAGATTAACTGGGATGATAGGATGTTTCAATCTTATAGAGCCCACACATAACAAAACTTAGCCCCCAAGCAAACTACTACGTCTCAAATCACGTTTATGGGGGGGGTTAATATACCCAGAATGATACATTTGACCTTCTCGAGGGGTCATTTCTAGATTCCTAAGGAAAGCTTAACTGGGATGATAGGATGTTTCAATCTCATAAAGCCCACACATTACAAAACTTAGTCCTCAAGCAAAATATTACGGCTCAAATCACGTTTACGGGGTTAATATATCCAGAATGATACATTTGGCCTTCTTGGTGGGTCATTACTTGATTCCTAAAGGAAGATTAACTGGAACAGGATGTTTCAATCTTGTAAGGTCAACACATAATAAAACGGCTCAACTCACGTTTATGGGGTTAATATATCCAGAATGATACATTTGGCCTTCTTGGTGGGTCATTTCTTGATTCCTAAAGAAAGATTAACTGGAATAGGATGTTTCAATCTTGTAAGGTCAACACATAATAAAACGGCTCAACTCGCTTTTTAGTGTTGGTACATCCAAAATGATACATATGACCTTTCTGGGGGGTCATTTCAAGATTCCTAAAGAAAGATTAACAGGGATGATAGGATGTTTCAGTCTTATACAGCCAACACATTACAAAACTTTGTACCCAAGGAAACAATTTCGGCTCAAATCACGTTTATGGGGTTAATATATCTAGAATGATACATTTGACCTTCTTGGGGGGTGTATATTCTAGATTCCTAAAGCAAGATTAACTGGGATGATAGGATGTTTCAATCTTGTAAAGTAAACACATTACAAAACTTCTTAGTCCCTAGGAAAACAAAAAGGGCTCAAATCACGTTTATGGTGTCACTATATCCAAAATGATACACTGATCCTTTCGGGGGTCATTTCTATACTCCAAATGAATGATTAACTGGGATAGGTTGTCTCAATCTTGTAACTTCAACAGTTTACCAAACCTAGTCCCTAAGCAAACTAAAACGGCTCAAATTGTGTTTATCGTGTTGGTATATGCAAACTGATACATTTGACCCTTTTGGGGGTCATTTCTGGATTCCTAAAGAATGATACACCGGGATAGGATCTCTCAGTCTTATAAATTCAGTACATTATATATAACTTAGTCCCTAGGCAAACAGAAACGGCTCAAGTCGAGTTTACGCTGTTGGTTGATCAAAAAGGACACATGTGACCATTTCGGTGTCATATCTAGATTCCTAAAGAATGATTAACTGGGATAGGATGCTGCAATCTTATAAATTCAACACATTACCAAACTTAGTCCCTAAGCAAACTAAAACGGCTCAACTACCGTCTATAGTGTTGGTATATCCAAAATTATACATTTGACCTTTTTGGGCGGTCATTTCTAGATTCGTAAAGAAAGATTAACTGGGATGATAGGATGTTTCAATCTTATAGAGCCCACACATAACAAAACTTAGCCCCCAAGCAAACTACTACGTCTCAAATCACGTTTATGGGGGGGGGTTAATATACCCAGAATGATACATTTGACCTTCTCGAGGGGTCATTTCTAGATTCCTAAGGAAAGCTTAACTGGGATGATAGGATGTTTCAATCTCATAAAGCCCACACATTACAAAACTTAGTCCTCAAGCAAAATATTACGGCTCAAATCACGTTTACGGGGTTAATATATCCAGAATGATACATTTGGCCTTCTTGGTGGGTCATTACTTGATTCCTAAAGGAAGATTAACTGGAACAGGATGTTTCAATCTTGTAAGGTCAACACATAATAAAACGGCTCAACTCACGTTTATGGGGTTAATATATCCAGAATGATACATTTGGCCTTCTTGGTGGGTCATTTCTTGATTCCTAAAGAAAGATTAACTGGAATAGGATGTTTCAATCTTGTAAGGTCAACACATAATAAAACGGCTCAACTCGCGTTTTAGTGTTGGTACATCCAAAATGATACATATGACCTTTCTGGGGGGTCATTTCAAGATTCCTAAAGAAAGATTAACAGGGATGATAGGATGTTTCAGTCTTATACAGCCAACACATTACAAAACTTTGTACCCAAGGAAACAATTTCGGCTCAAATCACGTTTATGGGGTTAATATATCTAGAATGATACATTTGACCTTCTTGGGGGGTGTATATTCTAGATTCCTAAAGCAAGATTAACTGGGATGATAGGATGTTTCAATCTTGTAAAGTAAACACATTACAAAACTTCTTAGTCCCTAGGAAAACAAAAAGGGCTCAAATCACGTTTATGGTGTCACTATATCCAAAATGATACACTGATCCTTTCGGGGGTCATTTCTATACTCCAAATGAATGATTAACTGGGATAGGTTGTCTCAATCTTGTAACTTCAACAGTTTACCAAACCTAGTCCCTAAGCAAACTAAAACGGCTCAAATTGTGTTTATCGTGTTGGTATATGCAAACTGATACATTTGACCCTTTTGGGGGTCATTTCTGGATTCCTAAAGAATGATACACCGGGATAGGATCTCTCAGTCTTATAAATTCAGTACATTATATATAACTTAGTCCCTAGGCAAACAGAAACGGCTCAAGTCGAGTTTACGCTGTTGGTTGATCAAAAAGGACACATGTGACCATTTCGGTGTCATATCTAGATTCCTAAAGAATGATTAACTGGGATAGGATGCTGCAATCTTATAAATTCAACACATTACCAAACTTAGTCCCTAAGCAAACTAAAACGGCTCAACTACCGTCTATAGTGTTGGTATATCCAAAATTATACATTTGACCTTTTTGGGCGGTCATTTCTAGATTCGTAAAGAAAGATTAACTGGGATGATAGGATGTTTCAATCTTATAGAGCCCACACATAACAAAACTTAGCCCCCAAGCAAACTACTACGTCTCAAATCACGTTTATGGGGGGGGGTTAATATACCCAGAATGATACATTTGACCTTCTCGAGGGGTCATTTCTAGATTCCTAAGGAAAGCTTAACTGGGATGATAGGATGTTTCAATCTCATAAAGCCCACACATTACAAAACTTAGTCCTCAAGCAAAATATTACGGCTCAAATCACGTTTACGGGGTTAATATATCCAGAATGATACATTTGGCCTTCTTGGTGGGTCATTACTTGATTCCTAAAGGAAGATTAACTGGAACAGGATGTTTCAATCTTGTAAGGTCAACACATAATAAAACGGCTCAACTCACGTTTATGGGGTTAATATATCCAGAATGATACATTTGGCCTTCTTGGTGGGTCATTTCTTGATTCCTAAAGAAAGATTAACTGGAATAGGATGTTTCAATCTTGTAAGGTCAACACATAATAAAACGGCTCAACTCGCGTTTTAGTGTTGGTACATCCAAAATGATACATATGACCTTTCTGGGGGGTCATTTCAAGATTCCTAAAGAAAGATTAACAGGGATGATAGGATGTTTCAGTCTTATACAGCCAACACATTACAAAACTTTGTACCCAAGGAAACAATTTCGGCTCAAATCACGTTTATGGGGTTAATATATCTAGAATGATACATTTGACCTTCTTGGGGGGTGTATATTCTAGATTCCTAAAGCAAGATTAACTGGGATGATAGGATGTTTCAATCTTGTAAAGTAAACACATTACAAAACTTCTTAGTCCCTAGGAAAACAAAAAGGGCTCAAATCACGTTTATGGTGTCACTATATCCAAAATGATACACTGATCCTTTCGGGGGTCATTTCTATACTCCAAATGAATGATTAACTGGGATAGGTTGTCTCAATCTTGTAACTTCAACAGTTTACCAAACCTAGTCCCTAAGCAAACTAAAACGGCTCAAATTGTGTTTATCGTGTTGGTATATGCAAACTGATACATTTGACCCTTTTGGGGGTCATTTCTGGATTCCTAAAGAATGATACACCGGGATAGGATCTCTCAGTCTTATAAATTCAGTACATTATATATAACTTAGTCCCTAGGCAAACAGAAACGGCTCAAGTCGAGTTTACGCTGTTGGTTGATCAAAAAGGACACATGTGACCATTTCGGTGTCATATCTAGATTCCTAAAGAATGATTAACTGGGATAGGATGCTGCAATCTTATAAATTCAACACATTACCAAACTTAGTCCCTAAGCAAACTAAAACGGCTCAACTACCGTCTATAGTGTTGGTATGTCCAAAATTATACATTTGACCTTTTTGGGCGGTCATTTCTAGATTCGTAAAGAAAGATTAACTGGGATGATAGGATGTTTCAATCTTATAGAGCCCACACATAACAAAACTTAGCCCCCAAGCAAACTACTACGTCTCAAATCACGTTTATGGGGGGGTTAATATACCCAGAATGATACATTTGACCTTCTCGAGGGGTCATTTCTAGATTCCTAAGGAAAGCTTAACTGGGATGATAGGATGTTTCAATCTCATAAAGCCCACACATTACAAAACTTAGTCCTCAAGCAAAATATTACGGCTCAAATCACGTTTACGGGGTTAATATATCCAGAATGATACATTTGGCCTTCTTGGTGGGTCATTACTTGATTCCTAAAGGAAGATTAACTGGAACAGGATGTTTCAATCTTGTAAGGTCAACACATAATAAAACGGCTCAACTCACGTTTATGGGGTTAATATATCCAGAATGATACATTTGGCCTTCTTGGTGGGTCATTTCTTGATTCCTAAAGAAAGATTAACTGGAATAGGATGTTTCAATCTTGTAAGGTCAACACATAATAAAACGGCTCAACTCGCGTTTTAGTGTTGGTACATCCAAAATGATACATATGACCTTTCTGGGGGGTCATTTCAAGATTCCTAAAGAAAGATTAACAGGGATGATAGGATGTTTCAGTCTTATACAGCCAACACATTACAAAACTTTGTACCCAAGGAAACAATTTCGGCTCAAATCACGTTTATGGGGTTAATATATCTAGAATGATACATTTGACCTTCTTGGGGGGTGTATATTCTAGATTCCTAAAGCAAGATTAACTGGGATGATAGGATGTTTCAATCTTGTAAAGTAAACACATTACAAAACTTCTTAGTCCCTAGGAAAACAAAAAGGGCTCAAATCACGTTTATGGTGTCACTATATCCAAAATGATACACTGATCCTTTCGGGGGTCATTTCTATACTCCAAATGAATGATTAACTGGGATAGGTTGTCTCAATCTTGTAACTTCAACAGTTTACCAAACCTAGTCCCTAAGCAAACTAAAACGGCTCAAATTGTGTTTATCGTGTTGGTATATGCAAACTGATACATTTGACCCTTTTGGGGGTCATTTCTGGATTCCTAAAGAATGATACACCGGGATAGGATCTCTCAGTCTTATAAATTCAGTACATTATATATAACTTAGTCCCTAGGCAAACAGAAACGGCTCAAGTCGAGTTTACGCTGTTGGTTGATCAAAAAGGACACATGTGACCATTTCGGTGTCATATCTAGATTCCTAAAGAATGATTAACTGGGATAGGATGCTGCAATCTTATAAATTCAACACATTACCAAACTTAGTCCCTAAGCAAACTAAAACGGCTCAACTACCGTCTATAGTGTTGGTATATCCAAAATTATACATTTGACCTTTTTGGGCGGTCATTTCTAGATTCGTAAAGAAAGATTAACTGGGATGATAGGATGTTTCAATCTTATAGAGCCCACACATAACAAAACTTAGCCCCCAAGCAAACTACTACGTCTCAAATCACGTTTATGGGGGGGTGTTAATATACCCAGAATGATACATTTGACCTTCTCGAGGGGTCATTTCTAGATTCCTAAGGAAAGCTTAACTGGGATGATAGGATGTTTCAATCTCATAAAGCCCACACATTACAAAACTTAGTCCTCAAGCAAAATATTACGGCTCAAATCACGTTTACGGGGTTAATATATCCAGAATGATACATTTGGCCTTCTTGGTGGGTCATTACTTGATTCCTAAAGGAAGATTAACTGGAACAGGATGTTTCAATCTTGTAAGGTCAACACATAATAAAACGGCTCAACTCACGTTTATGGGGTTAATATATCCAGAATGATACATTTGGCCTTCTTGGTGGGTCATTTCTTGATTCCTAAAGAAAGATTAACTGGAATAGGATGTTTCAATCTTGTAAGGTCAACACATAATAAAACGGCTCAACTCGCGTTTTAGTGTTGGTACATCCAAAATGATACATATGACCTTTCTGGGGGGTCATTTCAAGATTCCTAAAGAAAGATTAACAGGGATGATAGGATGTTTCAGTCTTATACAGCCAACACATTACAAAACTTTGTACCCAAGGAAACAATTTCGGCTCAAATCACGTTTATGGGGTTAATATATCTAGAATGATACATTTGACCTTCTTGGGGGGTGTATATTCTAGATTCCTAAAGCAAGATTAACTGGGATGATAGGATGTTTCAATCTTGTAAAGTAAACACATTACAAAACTTCTTAGTCCCTAGGAAAACAAAAAGGGCTCAAATCACGTTTATGGTGTCACTATATCCAAAATGATACACTGATCCTTTCGGGGGTCATTTCTATACTCCAAATGAATGATTAACTGGGATAGGTTGTCTCAATCTTGTAACTTCAACAGTTTACCAAACCTAGTCCCTAAGCAAACTAAAACGGCTCAAATTGTGTTTATCGTGTTGGTATATGCAAACTGATACATTTGACCCTTTTGGGGGTCATTTCTGGATTCCTAAAGAATGATACACCGGGATAGGATCTCTCAGTCTTATAAATTCAGTACATTATATATAACTTAGTCCCTAGGCAAACAGAAACGGCTCAAGTCGAGTTTACGCTGTTGGTTGATCAAAAAGGACACATGTGACCATTTCGGTGTCATATCTAGATTCCTAAAGAATGATTAACTGGGATAGGATGCTGCAATCTTATAAATTCAACACATTACCAAACTTAGTCCCTAAGCAAACTAAAACGGCTCAACTACCGTCTATAGTGTTGGTATATCCAAAATTATACATTTGACCTTTTTGGGCGGTCATTTCTAGATTCGTAAAGAAAGATTAACTGGGATGATAGGATGTTTCAATCTTATAGAGCCCACACATAACAAAACTTAGCCCCCAAGCAAACTACTACGTCTCAAATCACGTTTATGGGGGGTTAATATACCCAGAATGATACATTTGACCTTCTCGAGGGGTCATTTCTAGATTCCTAAGGAAAGCTTAACTGGGATGATAGGATGTTTCAATCTCATAAAGCCCACACATTACAAAACTTAGTCCTCAAGCAAAATATTACGGCTCAAATCACGTTTACGGGGTTAATATATCCAGAATGATACATTTGGCCTTCTTGGTGGGTCATTACTTGATTCCTAAAGGAAGATTAACTGGAACAGGATGTTTCAATCTTGTAAGGTCAACACATAATAAAACGGCTCAACTCACGTTTATGGGGTTAATATATCCAGAATGATACATTTGGCCTTCTTGGTGGGTCATTTCTTGATTCCTAAAGAAAGATTAACTGGAATAGGATGTTTCAATCTTGTAAGGTCAACACATAATAAAACGGCTCAACTCGCGTTTTAGTGTTGGTACATCCAAAATGATACATATGACCTTTCTGGGGGGTCATTTCAAGATTCCTAAAGAAAGATTAACAGGGATGATAGGATGTTTCAGTCTTATACAGCCAACACATTACAAAACTTTGTACCCAAGGAAACAATTTCGGCTCAAATCACGTTTATGGGGTTAATATATCTAGAATGATACATTTGACCTTCTTGGGGGGTGTATATTCTAGATTCCTAAAGCAAGATTAACTGGGATGATAGGATGTTTCAATCTTGTAAAGTAAACACATTACAAAACTTCTTAGTCCCTAGGAAAACAAAAAGGGCTCAAATCACGTTTATGGTGTCACTATATCCAAAATGATACACTGATCCTTTCGGGGGTCATTTCTATACTCCAAATGAATGATTAACTGGGATAGGTTGTCTCAATCTTGTAACTTCAACAGTTTACCAAACCTAGTCCCTAAGCAAACTAAAACGGCTCAAATTGTGTTTATCGTGTTGGTATATGCAAACTGATACATTTGACCCTTTTGGGGGTCATTTCTGGATTCCTAAAGAATGATACACCGGGATAGGATCTCTCAGTCTTATAAATTCAGTACATTATATATAACTTAGTCCCTAGGCAAACAGAAACGGCTCAAGTCGAGTTTACGCTGTTGGTTGATCAAAAAGGACACATGTGACCATTTCGGTGTCATATCTAGATTCCTAAAGAATGATTAACTGGGATAGGATGCTGCAATCTTATAAATTCAACACATTACCAAACTTAGTCCCTAAGCAAACTAAAACGGCTCAACTACCGTCTATAGTGTTGGTATATCCAAAATTATACATTTGACCTTTTTGGGCGGTCATTTCTAGATTCGTAAAGAAAGATTAACTGGGATGATAGGATGTTTCAATCTTATAGAGCCCACACATAACAAAACTTAGCCCCCAAGCAAACTACTACGTCTCAAATCACGTTTATGGGGGGGTGTTAATATACCCAGAATGATACATTTGACCTTCTCGAGGGGTCATTTCTAGATTCCTAAGGAAAGCTTAACTGGGATGATAGGATGTTTCAATCTCATAAAGCCCACACATTACAAAACTTAGTCCTCAAGCAAAATATTACGGCTCAAATCACGTTTACGGGGTTAATATATCCAGAATGATACATTTGGCCTTCTTGGTGGGTCATTACTTGATTCCTAAAGGAAGATTAACTGGAACAGGATGTTTCAATCTTGTAAGGTCAACACATAATAAAACGGCTCAACTCACGTTTATGGGGTTAATATATCCAGAATGATACATTTGGCCTTCTTGGTGGGTCATTTCTTGATTCCTAAAGAAAGATTAACTGGAATAGGATGTTTCAATCTTGTAAGGTCAACACATAATAAAACGGCTCAACTCGCGTTTTAGTGTTGGTACATCCAAAATGATACATATGACCTTTCTGGGGGGTCATTTCAAGATTCCTAAAGAAAGATTAACAGGGATGATAGGATGTTTCAGTCTTATACAGCCAACACATTACAAAACTTTGTACCCAAGGAAACAATTTCGGCTCAAATCACGTTTATGGGGTTAATATATCTAGAATGATACATTTGACCTTCTTGGGGGGTGTATATTCTAGATTCCTAAAGCAAGATTAACTGGGATGATAGGATGTTTCAATCTTGTAAAGTAAACACATTACAAAACTTCTTAGTCCCTAGGAAAACAAAAAGGGCTCAAATCACGTTTATGGTGTCACTATATCCAAAATGATACACTGATCCTTTCGGGGGTCATTTCTATACTCCAAATGAATGATTAACTGGGATAGGTTGTCTCAATCTTGTAACTTCAACAGTTTACCAAACCTAGTCCCTAAGCAAACTAAAACGGCTCAAATTGTGTTTATCGTGTTGGTATATGCAAACTGATACATTTGACCCTTTTGGGGGTCATTTCTGGATTCCTAAAGAATGATACACCGGGATAGGATCTCTCAGTCTTATAAATTCAGTACATTATATATAACTTAGTCCCTAGGCAAACAGAAACGGCTCAAGTCGAGTTTACGCTGTTGGTTGATCAAAAAGGACACATGTGACCATTTCGGTGTCATATCTAGATTCCTAAAGAATGATTAACTGGGATAGGATGCTGCAATCTTATAAATTCAACACATTACCAAACTTAGTCCCTAAGCAAACTAAAACGGCTCAACTACCGTCTATAGTGTTGGTATATCCAAAATTATACATTTGACCTTTTTGGGCGGTCATTTCTAGATTCGTAAAGAAAGATTAACTGGGATGATAGGATGTTTCAATCTTATAGAGCCCACACATAACAAAACTTAGCCCCCAAGCAAACTACTACGTCTCAAATCACGTTTATGGGGGGTTAATATACCCAGAATGATACATTTGACCTTCTCGAGGGGTCATTTCTAGATTCCTAAGGAAAGCTTAACTGGGATGATAGGATGTTTCAATCTCATAAAGCCCACACATTACAAAACTTAGTCCTCAAGCAAAATATTACGGCTCAAATCACGTTTACGGGGTTAATATATCCAGAATGATACATTTGGCCTTCTTGGTGGGTCATTACTTGATTCCTAAAGGAAGATTAACTGGAACAGGATGTTTCAATCTTGTAAGGTCAACACATAATAAAACGGCTCAACTCACGTTTATGGGGTTAATATATCCAGAATGATACATTTGGCCTTCTTGGTGGGTCATTTCTTGATTCCTAAAGAAAGATTAACTGGAATAGGATGTTTCAATCTTGTAAGGTCAACACATAATAAAACGGCTCAACTCGCGTTTTAGTGTTGGTACATCCAAAATGATACATATGACCTTTCTGGGGGGTCATTTCAAGATTCCTAAAGAAAGATTAACAGGGATGATAGGATGTTTCAGTCTTATACAGCCAACACATTACAAAACTTTGTACCCAAGGAAACAATTTCGGCTCAAATCACGTTTATGGGGTTAATATATCTAGAATGATACATTTGACCTTCTTGGGGGGTGTATATTCTAGATTCCTAAAGCAAGATTAACTGGGAGGATAGGATGTTTCAATCTTGTAAAGTAAACACATTACAAAACTTCTTAGTCCCTAGGAAAACAAAAAGGGCTCAAATCACGTTTATGGTGTCACTATATCCAAAATGATACACTGATCCTTTCGGGGGTCATTTCTATACTCCAAATGAATGATTAACTGGGATAGGTTGTCTCAATCTTGTAACTTCAACAGTTTACCAAACCTAGTCCCTAAGCAAACTAAAACGGCTCAAATTGTGTTTATCGTGTTGGTATATGCAAACTGATACATTTGACCCTTTTGGGGGTCATTTCTGGATTCCTAAAGAATGATACACCGGGATAGGATCTCTCAGTCTTATAAATTCAGTACATTATATATAACTTAGTCCCTAGGCAAACAGAAACGGCTCAAGTCGAGTTTACGCTGTTGGTTGATCAAAAAGGACACATGTGACCATTTCGGTGTCATATCTAGATTCCTAAAGAATGATTAACTGGGATAGGATGCTGCAATCTTATAAATTCAACACATTACCAAACTTAGTCCCTAAGCAAACTAAAACGGCTCAACTACCGTCTATAGTGTTGGTATGTCCAAAATTATACATTTGACCTTTTTGGGCGGTCATTTCTAGATTCGTAAAGAAAGATTAACTGGGATGATAGGATGTTTCAATCTTATAGAGCCCACACATAACAAAACTTAGCCCCCAAGCAAACTACTACGTCTCAAATCACGTTTATGGGGGGGGTTAATATACCCAGAATGATACATTTGACCTTCTCGAGGGGTCATTTCTAGATTCCTAAGGAAAGCTTAACTGGGATGATAGGATGTTTCAATCTCATAAAGCCCACACATTACAAAACTTAGTCCTCAAGCAAAATATTACGGCTCAAATCACGTTTACGGGGTTAATATATCCAGAATGATACATTTGGCCTTCTTGGTGGGTCATTACTTGATTCCTAAAGGAAGATTAACTGGAACAGGATGTTTCAATCTTGTAAGGTCAACACATAATAAAACGGCTCAACTCACGTTTATGGGGTTAATATATCCAGAATGATACATTTGGCCTTCTTGGTGGGTCATTTCTTGATTCCTAAAGAAAGATTAACTGGAATAGGATGTTTCAATCTTGTAAGGTCAACACATAATAAAACGGCTCAACTCGCGTTTTAGTGTTGGTACATCCAAAATGATACATATGACCTTTCTGGGGGGTCATTTCAAGATTCCTAAAGAAAGATTAACAGGGATGATAGGATGTTTCAGTCTTATACAGCCAACACATTACAAAACTTTGTACCCAAGGAAACAATTTCGGCTCAAATCACGTTTATGGGGTTAATATATCTAGAATGATACATTTGACCTTCTTGGGGGGTGTATATTCTAGATTCCTAAAGCAAGATTAACTGGGATGATAGGATGTTTCAATCTTGTAAAGTAAACACATTACAAAACTTCTTAGTCCCTAGGAAAACAAAAAGGGCTCAAATCACGTTTATGGTGTCACTATATCCAAAATGATACACTGATCCTTTCGGGGGTCATTTCTATACTCCAAATGAATGATTAACTGGGATAGGTTGTCTCAATCTTGTAACTTCAACAGTTTACCAAACCTAGTCCCTAAGCAAACTAAAACGGCTCAAATTGTGTTTATCGTGTTGGTATATGCAAACTGATACATTTGACCCTTTTGGGGGTCATTTCTGGATTCCTAAAGAATGATACACCGGGATAGGATCTCTCAGTCTTATAAATTCAGTACATTATATATAACTTAGTCCCTAGGCAAACAGAAACGGCTCAAGTCGAGTTTACGCTGTTGGTTGATCAAAAAGGACACATGTGACCATTTCGGTGTCATATCTAGATTCCTAAAGAATGATTAACTGGGATAGGATGCTGCAATCTTATAAATTCAACACATTACCAAACTTAGTCCCTAAGCAAACTAAAACGGCTCAACTACCGTCTATAGTGTTGGTATATCCAAAATTATACATTTGACCTTTTTGGGCGGTCATTTCTAGATTCGTAAAGAAAGATTAACTGGGATGATAGGATGTTTCAATCTTATAGAGCCCACACATAACAAAACTTAGCCCCCAAGCAAACTACTACGTCTCAAATCACGTTTATGGGGGGGGGTTAATATACCCAGAATGATACATTTGACCTTCTCGAGGGGTCATTTCTAGATTCCTAAGGAAAGCTTAACTGGGATGATAGGATGTTTCAATCTCATAAAGCCCACACATTACAAAACTTAGTCCTCAAGCAAAATATTACGGCTCAAATCACGTTTACGGGGTTAATATATCCAGAATGATACATTTGGCCTTCTTGGTGGGTCATTACTTGATTCCTAAAGGAAGATTAACTGGAACAGGATGTTTCAATCTTGTAAGGTCAACACATAATAAAACGGCTCAACTCACGTTTATGGGGTTAATATATCCAGAATGATACATTTGGCCTTCTTGGTGGGTCATTTCTTGATTCCTAAAGAAAGATTAACTGGAATAGGATGTTTCAATCTTGTAAGGTCAACACATAATAAAACGGCTCAACTCGCGTTTTAGTGTTGGTACATCCAAAATGATACATATGACCTTTCTGGGGGGTCATTTCAAGATTCCTAAAGAAAGATTAACAGGGATGATAGGATGTTTCAGTCTTATACAGCCAACACATTACAAAACTTTGTACCCAAGGAAACAATTTCGGCTCAAATCACGTTTATGGGGTTAATATATCTAGAATGATACATTTGACCTTCTTGGGGGGTGTATATTCTAGATTCCTAAAGCAAGATTAACTGGGATGATAGGATGTTTCAATCTTGTAAAGTAAACACATTACAAAACTTCTTAGTCCCTAGGAAAACAAAAAGGGCTCAAATCACGTTTATGGTGTCACTATATCCAAAATGATACACTGATCCTTTCGGGGGTCATTTCTATACTCCAAATGAATGATTAACTGGGATAGGTTGTCTCAATCTTGTAACTTCAACAGTTTACCAAACCTAGTCCCTAAGCAAACTAAAACGGCTCAAATTGTGTTTATCGTGTTGGTATATGCAAACTGATACATTTGACCCTTTTGGGGGTCATTTCTGGATTCCTAAAGAATGATACACCGGGATAGGATCTCTCAGTCTTATAAATTCAGTACATTATATATAACTTAGTCCCTAGGCAAACAGAAACGGCTCAAGTCGAGTTTACGCTGTTGGTTGATCAAAAAGGACACATGTGACCATTTCGGTGTCATATCTAGATTCCTAAAGAATGATTAACTGGGATAGGATGCTGCAATCTTATAAATTCAACACATTACCAAACTTAGTCCCTAAGCAAACTAAAACGGCTCAACTACCGTCTATAGTGTTGGTATGTCCAAAATTATACATTTGACCTTTTTGGGCGGTCATTTCTAGATTCGTAAAGAAAGATTAACTGGGATGATAGGATGTTTCAATCTTATAGAGCCCACACATAACAAAACTTAGCCCCCAAGCAAACTACTACGTCTCAAATCACGTTTATGGGGGGTTAATATACCCAGAATGATACATTTGACCTTCTCGAGGGGTCATTTCTAGATTCCTAAGGAAAGCTTAACTGGGATGATAGGATGTTTCAATCTCATAAAGCCCACACATTACAAAACTTAGTCCTCAAGCAAAATATTACGGCTCAAATCACGTTTACGGGGTTAATATATCCAGAATGATACATTTGGCCTTCTTGGTGGGTCATTACTTGATTCCTAAAGGAAGATTAACTGGAACAGGATGTTTCAATCTTGTAAGGTCAACACATAATAAAACGGCTCAACTCACGTTTATGGGGTTAATATATCCAGAATGATACATTTGGCCTTCTTGGTGGGTCATTTCTTGATTCCTAAAGAAAGATTAACTGGAATAGGATGTTTCAATCTTGTAAGGTCAACACATAATAAAACGGCTCAACTCGCGTTTTAGTGTTGGTACATCCAAAATGATACATATGACCTTTCTGGGGGGTCATTTCAAGATTCCTAAAGAAAGATTAACAGGGATGATAGGATGTTTCAGTCTTATACAGCCAACACATTACAAAACTTTGTACCCAAGGAAACAATTTCGGCTCAAATCACGTTTATGGGGTTAATATATCTAGAATGATACATTTGACCTTCTTGGGGGGTGTATATTCTAGATTCCTAAAGCAAGATTAACTGGGAGGATAGGATGTTTCAATCTTGTAAAGTAAACACATTACAAAACTTCTTAGTCCCTAGGAAAACAAAAAGGGCTCAAATCACGTTTATGGTGTCACTATATCCAAAATGATACACTGATCCTTTCGGGGGTCATTTCTATACTCCAAATGAATGATTAACTGGGATAGGTTGTCTCAATCTTGTAACTTCAACAGTTTACCAAACCTAGTCCCTAAGCAAACTAAAACGGCTCAAATTGTGTTTATCGTGTTGGTATATGCAAACTGATACATTTGACCCTTTTGGGGGTCATTTCTGGATTCCTAAAGAATGATACACCGGGATAGGATCTCTCAGTCTTATAAATTCAGTACATTATATATAACTTAGTCCCTAGGCAAACAGAAACGGCTCAAGTCGAGTTTACGCTGTTGGTTGATCAAAAAGGACACATGTGACCATTTCGGTGTCATATCTAGATTCCTAAAGAATGATTAACTGGGATAGGATGCTGCAATCTTATAAATTCAACACATTACCAAACTTAGTCCCTAAGCAAACTAAAACGGCTCAACTACCGTCTATAGTGTTGGTATGTCCAAAATTATACATTTGACCTTTTTGGGCGGTCATTTCTAGATTCGTAAAGAAAGATTAACTGGGATGATAGGATGTTTCAATCTTATAGAGCCCACACATAACAAAACTTAGCCCCCAAGCAAACTACTACGTCTCAAATCACGTTTATGGGGGGGGTTAATATACCCAGAATGATACATTTGACCTTCTCGAGGGGTCATTTCTAGATTCCTAAGGAAAGCTTAACTGGGATGATAGGATGTTTCAATCTCATAAAGCCCACACATTACAAAACTTAGTCCTCAAGCAAAATATTACGGCTCAAATCACGTTTACGGGGTTAATATATCCAGAATGATACATTTGGCCTTCTTGGTGGGTCATTACTTGATTCCTAAAGGAAGATTAACTGGAACAGGATGTTTCAATCTTGTAAGGTCAACACATAATAAAACGGCTCAACTCACGTTTATGGGGTTAATATATCCAGAATGATACATTTGGCCTTCTTGGTGGGTCATTTCTTGATTCCTAAAGAAAGATTAACTGGAATAGGATGTTTCAATCTTGTAAGGTCAACACATAATAAAACGGCTCAACTCGCGTTTTAGTGTTGGTACATCCAAAATGATACATATGACCTTTCTGGGGGGTCATTTCAAGATTCCTAAAGAAAGATTAACAGGGATGATAGGATGTTTCAGTCTTATACAGCCAACACATTACAAAACTTTGTACCCAAGGAAACAATTTCGGCTCAAATCACGTTTATGGGGTTAATATATCTAGAATGATACATTTGACCTTCTTGGGGGGTGTATATTCTAGATTCCTAAAGCAAGATTAACTGGGATGATAGGATGTTTCAATCTTGTAAAGTAAACACATTACAAAACTTCTTAGTCCCTAGGAAAACAAAAGGGGCTCAAATCACGTTTATGGTGTCACTATATCCAAAATGATACACTGATCCTTTCGGGGGTCATTTCTATACTCCAAATGAATGATTAACTGGGATAGGTTGTCTCAATCTTGTAACTTCAACAGTTTTACCAAACCTAGTCCCTAAGCAAACTAAAACGGCTCAAATTGTGTTTATCGTGTTGGTATATGCAAACTGATACATTTGACCCTTTTGGGGGTCATTTCTGGATTCCTAAAGAATGATACACCGGGATAGGATCTCTCAGTCTTATAAATTCAGTACATTATATATAACTTAGTCCCCTAGGCAAACAGAAAACGGCTCAAGTCGAGTTTACGCTGTTGGATCAAAAAGGACACATGTGACCATTTCGGTGTCATATCTAGATTCCTAAAGAATGATTAACTGGGATAGGATGCTGCAATCTTATAAATTCAACACATTACCAAACTTAGTCCCTAAGCAAACTAAAACGGCTCAACTACCGTCTATAGTGTTGGTATATCCAAAATTATACATTTGACCTTTTTGGGCGGTCATTTCTAGATTCGTAAAGAAAGATTAACTGGGATGATAGGATGTTTCAATCTTATAGAGCCCACACATAACAAAACTTAGCCCCCAAGCAAACTACTACGTCTCAAATCACGTTTATGGGGGGGGGTTAATATACCCAGAATGATACATTTGACCTTCTCGAGGGGTCATTTCTAGATTCCTAAGGAAAGCTTAACTGGGATGATAGGATGTTTCAATCTCATAAAGCCCACACATTACAAAACTTAGTCCTCAAGCAAAATATTACGGCTCAAATCACGTTTACGGGGTTAATATATCCAGAATGATACATTTGGCCTTCTTGGTGGGTCATTACTTGATTCCTAAAGGAAGATTAACTGGAACAGGATGTTTCAATCTTGTAAGGTCAACACATAATAAAACGGCTCAACTCACGTTTATGGGGTTAATATATCCAGAATGATACATTTGGCCTTCTTGGTGGGTCATTTCTTGATTCCTAAAGAAAGATTAACTGGAATAGGATGTTTCAATCTTGTAAGGTCAACACATAATAAAACGGCTCAACTCGCGTTTTAGTGTTGGTACATCCAAAATGATACATATGACCTTTCTGGGGGGTCATTTCAAGATTCCTAAAGAAAGATTAACAGGGATGATAGGATGTTTCAGTCTTATACAGCCAACACATTACAAAACTTTGTACCCAAGGAAACAATTTCGGCTCAAATCACGTTTATGGGGTTAATATATCTAGAATGATACATTTGACCTTCTTGGGGGGTGTATATTCTAGATTCCTAAAGCAAGATTAACTGGGATGATAGGATGTTTCAATCTTGTAAAGTAAACACATTACAAAACTTCTTAGTCCCTAGGAAAACAAAAAGGGCTCAAATCACGTTTATGGTGTCACTATATCCAAAATGATACACTGATCCTTTCGGGGGTCATTTCTATACTCCAAATGAATGATTAACTGGGATAGGTTGTCTCAATCTTGTAACTTCAACAGTTTACCAAACCTAGTCCCTAAGCAAACTAAAACGGCTCAAATTGTGTTTATCGTGTTGGTATATGCAAACTGATACATTTGACCCTTTTGGGGGTCATTTCTGGATTCCTAAAGAATGATACACCGGGATAGGATCTCTCAGTCTTATAAATTCAGTACATTATATATAACTTAGTCCCTAGGCAAACAGAAACGGCTCAAGTCGAGTTTACGCTGTTGGTTGATCAAAAAGGACACATGTGACCATTTCGGTGTCATATCTAGATTCCTAAAGAATGATTAACTGGGATAGGATGCTGCAATCTTATAAATTCAACACATTACCAAACTTAGTCCCTAAGCAAACTAAAACGGCTCAACTACCGTCTATAGTGTTGGTATGTCCAAAATTATACATTTGACCTTTTTGGGCGGTCATTTCTAGATTCGTAAAGAAAGATTAACTGGGATGATAGGATGTTTCAATCTTATAGAGCCCACACATAACAAAACTTAGCCCCCAAGCAAACTACTACGTCTCAAATCACGTTTATGGGGGGGGTTAATATACCCAGAATGATACATTTGACCTTCTCGAGGGGTCATTTCTAGATTCCTAAGGAAAGCTTAACTGGGATGATAGGATGTTTCAATCTCATAAAGCCCACACATTACAAAACTTAGTCCTCAAGCAAAATATTACGGCTCAAATCACGTTTACGGGGTTAATATATCCAGAATGATACATTTGGCCTTCTTGGTGGGTCATTACTTGATTCCTAAAGGAAGATTAACTGGAACAGGATGTTTCAATCTTGTAAGGTCAACACATAATAAAACGGCTCAACTCACGTTTATGGGGTTAATATATCCAGAATGATACATTTGGCCTTCTTGGTGGGTCATTTCTTGATTCCTAAAGAAAGATTAACTGGAATAGGATGTTTCAATCTTGTAAGGTCAACACATAATAAAACGGCTCAACTCGCGTTTTAGTGTTGGTACATCCAAAATGATACATATGACCTTTCTGGGGGGTCATTTCAAGATTCCTAAAGAAAGATTAACAGGGATGATAGGATGTTTCAGTCTTATACAGCCAACACATTACAAAACTTTGTACCCAAGGAAACAATTTCGGCTCAAATCACGTTTATGGGGTTAATATATCTAGAATGATACATTTGACCTTCTTGGGGGGTGTATATTCTAGATTCCTAAAGCAAGATTAACTGGGATGATAGGATGTTTCAATCTTGTAAAGTAAACACATTACAAAACTTCTTAGTCCCTAGGAAAACAAAAAGGGCTCAAATCACGTTTATGGTGTCACTATATCCAAAATGATACACTGATCCTTTCGGGGGTCATTTCTATACTCCAAATGAATGATTAACTGGGATAGGTTGTCTCAATCTTGTAACTTCAACAGTTTACCAAACCTAGTCCCTAAGCAAACTAAAACGGCTCAAATTGTGTTTATCGTGTTGGTATATGCAAACTGATACATTTGACCCTTTTGGGGGTCATTTCTGGATTCCTAAAGAATGATACACCGGGATAGGATCTCTCAGTCTTATAAATTCAGTACATTATATATAACTTAGTCCCTAGGCAAACAGAAACGGCTCAAGTCGAGTTTACGCTGTTGGTTGATCAAAAAGGACACATGTGACCATTTCGGTGTCATATCTAGATTCCTAAAGAATGATTAACTGGGATAGGATGCTGCAATCTTATAAATTCAACACATTACCAAACTTAGTCCCTAAGCAAACTAAAACGGCTCAACTACCGTCTATAGTGTTGGTATGTCCAAAATTATACATTTGACCTTTTTGGGCGGTCATTTCTAGATTCGTAAAGAAAGATTAACTGGGATGATAGGATGTTTCAATCTTATAGAGCCCACACATAACAAAACTTAGCCCCCAAGCAAACTACTACGTCTCAAATCACGTTTATGGGGGGGGTTAATATACCCAGAATGATACATTTGACCTTCTCGAGGGGTCATTTCTAGATTCCTAAGGAAAGCTTAACTGGGATGATAGGATGTTTCAATCTCATAAAGCCCACACATTACAAAACTTAGTCCTCAAGCAAAATATTACGGCTCAAATCACGTTTACGGGGTTAATATATCCAGAATGATACATTTGGCCTTCTTGGTGGGTCATTACTTGATTCCTAAAGGAAGATTAACTGGAATAGGATGTTTCAATCTTGTAAGGTCAACACATAATAAAACGGCTCAACTCACGTTTATGGGGTTAATATATCCAGAATGATACATTTGGCCTTCTTGGTGGGTCATTTCTTGATTCCTAAAGAAAGATTAACTGGAATAGGATGTTTCAATCTTGTAAGGTCAACACATAATAAAACGGCTCAACTCGCGTTTTAGTGTTGGTACATCCAAAATGATACATATGACCTTTCTGGGGGGTCATTTCAAGATTCCTAAAGAAAGATTAACAGGGATGATAGGATGTTTCAGTCTTATACAGCCAACACATTACAAAACTTTGTACCCAAGGAAACAATTTCGGCTCAAATCACGTTTATGGGGTTAATATATCTAGAATGATACATTTGACCTTCTTGGGGGGTGTATATTCTAGATTCCTAAAGCAAGATTAACTGGGATGATAGGATGTTTCAATCTTGTAAAGTAAACACATTACAAAACTTCTTAGTCCCTAGGAAAACAAAAAGGGCTCAAATCACGTTTATGGTGTCACTATATCCAAAATGATACACTGATCCTTTCGGGGGTCATTTCTATACTCCAAATGAATGATTAACTGGGATAGGTTGTCTCAATCTTGTAACTTCAACAGTTTACCAAACCTAGTCCCTAAGCAAACTAAAACGGCTCAAATTGTGTTTATCGTGTTGGTATATGCAAACTGATACATTTGACCCTTTTGGGGGTCATTTCTGGATTCCTAAAGAATGATACACCGGGATAGGATCTCTCAGTCTTATAAATTCAGTACATTATATATAACTTAGTCCCTAGGCAAACAGAAACGGCTCAAGTCGAGTTTACGCTGTTGGTTGATCAAAAAGGACACATGTGACCATTTCGGTGTCATATCTAGATTCCTAAAGAATGATTAACTGGGATAGGATGCTGCAATCTTATAAATTCAACACATTACCAAACTTAGTCCCTAAGCAAACTAAAACGGCTCAACTACCGTCTATAGTGTTGGTATATCCAAAATTATACATTTGACCTTTTTGGGCGGTCATTTCTAGATTCGTAAAGAAAGATTAACTGGGATGATAGGATGTTTCAATCTTATAGAGCCCACACATAACAAAACTTAGCCCCCAAGCAAACTACTACGTCTCAAATCACGTTTATGGGGGGGGGTTAATATACCCAGAATGATACATTTGACCTTCTCGAGGGGTCATTTCTAGATTCCTAAGGAAAGCTTAACTGGGATGATAGGATGTTTCAATCTCATAAAGCCCACACATTACAAAACTTAGTCCTCAAGCAAAATATTACGGCTCAAATCACGTTTACGGGGTTAATATATCCAGAATGATACATTTGGCCTTCTTGGTGGGTCATTACTTGATTCCTAAAGGAAGATTAACTGGAACAGGATGTTTCAATCTTGTAAGGTCAACACATAATAAAACGGCTCAACTCACGTTTATGGGGTTAATATATCCAGAATGATACATTTGGCCTTCTTGGTGGGTCATTTCTTGATTCCTAAAGAAAGATTAACTGGAATAGGATGTTTCAATCTTGTAAGGTCAACACATAATAAAACGGCTCAACTCGCGTTTTAGTGTTGGTACATCCAAAATGATACATATGACCTTTCTGGGGGGTCATTTCAAGATTCCTAAAGAAAGATTAACAGGGATGATAGGATGTTTCAGTCTTATACAGCCAACACATTACAAAACTTTGTACCCAAGGAAACAATTTCGGCTCAAATCACGTTTATGGGGTTAATATATCTAGAATGATACATTTGACCTTCTTGGGGGGTGTATATTCTAGATTCCTAAAGCAAGATTAACTGGGATGATAGGATGTTTCAATCTTGTAAAGTAAACACATTACAAAACTTCTTAGTCCCTAGGAAAACAAAAAGGGCTCAAATCACGTTTATGGTGTCACTATATCCAAAATGATACACTGATCCTTTCGGGGGTCATTTCTATACTCCAAATGAATGATTAACTGGGATAGGTTGTCTCAATCTTGTAACTTCAACAGTTTACCAAACCTAGTCCCTAAGCAAACTAAAACGGCTCAAATTGTGTTTATCGTGTTGGTATATGCAAACTGATACATTTGACCCTTTTGGGGGTCATTTCTGGATTCCTAAAGAATGATACACCGGGATAGGATCTCTCAGTCTTATAAATTCAGTACATTATATATAACTTAGTCCCTAGGCAAACAGAAACGGCTCAAGTCGAGTTTACGCTGTTGGTTGATCAAAAAGGACACATGTGACCATTTCGGTGTCATATCTAGATTCCTAAAGAATGATTAACTGGGATAGGATGCTGCAATCTTATAAATTCAACACATTACCAAACTTAGTCCCTAAGCAAACTAAAACGGCTCAACTACCGTCTATAGTGTTGGTATGTCCAAAATTATACATTTGACCTTTTTGGGCGGTCATTTCTAGATTCGTAAAGAAAGATTAACTGGGATGATAGGATGTTTCAATCTTATAGAGCCCACACATAACAAAACTTAGCCCCCAAGCAAACTACTACGTCTCAAATCACGTTTATGGGGGGGTTAATATACCCAGAATGATACATTTGACCTTCTCGAGGGGTCATTTCTAGATTCCTAAGGAAAGCTTAACTGGGATGATAGGATGTTTCAATCTCATAAAGCCCACACATTACAAAACTTAGTCCTCAAGCAAAATATTACGGCTCAAATCACGTTTACGGGGTTAATATATCCAGAATGATACATTTGGCCTTCTTGGTGGGTCATTACTTGATTCCTAAAGGAAGATTAACTGGAACAGGATGTTTCAATCTTGTAAGGTCAACACATAATAAAACGGCTCAACTCACGTTTATGGGGTTAATATATCCAGAATGATACATTTGGCCTTCTTGGTGGGTCATTTCTTGATTCCTAAAGAAAGATTAACTGGAATAGGATGTTTCAATCTTGTAAGGTCAACACATAATAAAACGGCTCAACTCGCGTTTTAGTGTTGGTACATCCAAAATGATACATATGACCTTTCTGGGGGGTCATTTCAAGATTCCTAAAGAAAGATTAACAGGGATGATAGGATGTTTCAGTCTTATACAGCCAACACATTACAAAACTTTGTACCCAAGGAAACAATTTCGGCTCAAATCACGTTTATGGGGTTAATATATCTAGAATGATACATTTGACCTTCTTGGGGGGTGTATATTCTAGATTCCTAAAGCAAGATTAACTGGGATGATAGGATGTTTCAATCTTGTAAAGTAAACACATTACAAAACTTCTTAGTCCCTAGGAAAACAAAAAGGGCTCAAATCACGTTTATGGTGTCACTATATCCAAAATGATACACTGATCCTTTCGGGGGTCATTTCTATACTCCAAATGAATGATTAACTGGGATAGGTTGTCTCAATCTTGTAACTTCAACAGTTTACCAAACCTAGTCCCTAAGCAAACTAAAACGGCTCAAATTGTGTTTATCGTGTTGGTATATGCAAACTGATACATTTGACCCTTTTGGGGGTCATTTCTGGATTCCTAAAGAATGATACACCGGGATAGGATCTCTCAGTCTTATAAATTCAGTACATTATATATAACTTAGTCCCTAGGCAAACAGAAACGGCTCAAGTCGAGTTTACGCTGTTGGTTGATCAAAAAGGACACATGTGACCATTTCGGTGTCATATCTAGATTCCTAAAGAATGATTAACTGGGATAGGATGCTGCAATCTTATAAATTCAACACATTACCAAACTTAGTCCCTAAGCAAACTAAAACGGCTCAACTACCGTCTATAGTGTTGGTATGTCCAAAATTATACATTTGACCTTTTTGGGCGGTCATTTCTAGATTCGTAAAGAAAGATTAACTGGGATGATAGGATGTTTCAATCTTATAGAGCCCACACATAACAAAACTTAGCCCCCAAGCAAACTACTACGTCTCAAATCACGTTTATGGGGGGGGTTAATATACCCAGAATGATACATTTGACCTTCTCGAGGGGTCATTTCTAGATTCCTAAGGAAAGCTTAACTGGGATGATAGGATGTTTCAATCTCATAAAGCCCACACATTACAAAACTTAGTCCTCAAGCAAAATATTACGGCTCAAATCACGTTTACGGGGTTAATATATCCAGAATGATACATTTGGCCTTCTTGGTGGGTCATTACTTGATTCCTAAAGGAAGATTAACTGGAACAGGATGTTTCAATCTTGTAAGGTCAACACATAATAAAACGGCTCAACTCACGTTTATGGGGTTAATATATCCAGAATGATACATTTGGCCTTCTTGGTGGGTCATTTCTTGATTCCTAAAGAAAGATTAACTGGAATAGGATGTTTCAATCTTGTAAGGTCAACACATAATAAAACGGCTCAACTCGCGTTTTAGTGTTGGTACATCCAAAATGATACATATGACCTTTCTGGGGGGTCATTTCAAGATTCCTAAAGAAAGATTAACAGGGATGATAGGATGTTTCAGTCTTATACAGCCAACACATTACAAAACTTTGTACCCAAGGAAACAATTTCGGCTCAAATCACGTTTATGGGGTTAATATATCTAGAATGATACATTTGACCTTCTTGGGGGGTGTATATTCTAGATTCCTAAAGCAAGATTAACTGGGATGATAGGATGTTTCAATCTTGTAAAGTAAACACATTACAAAACTTCTTAGTCCCTAGGAAAACAAAAAGGGCTCAAATCACGTTTATGGTGTCACTATATCCAAAATGATACACTGATCCTTTCGGGGGTCATTTCTATACTCCAAATGAATGATTAACTGGGATAGGTTGTCTCAATCTTGTAACTTCAACAGTTTACCAAACCTAGTCCCTAAGCAAACTAAAACGGCTCAAATTGTGTTTATCGTGTTGGTATATGCAAACTGATACATTTGACCCTTTTGGGGGTCATTTCTGGATTCCTAAAGAATGATACACCGGGATAGGATCTCTCAGTCTTATAAATTCAGTACATTATATATAACTTAGTCCCTAGGCAAACAGAAACGGCTCAAGTCGAGTTTACGCTGTTGGTTGATCAAAAAGGACACATGTGACCATTTCGGTGTCATATCTAGATTCCTAAAGAATGATTAACTGGGATAGGATGCTGCAATCTTATAAATTCAACACATTACCAAACTTAGTCCCTAAGCAAACTAAAACGGCTCAACTACCGTCTATAGTGTTGGTATATCCAAAATTATACATTTGACCTTTTTGGGCGGTCATTTCTAGATTCGTAAAGAAAGATTAACTGGGATGATAGGATGTTTCAATCTTATAGAGCCCACACATAACAAAACTTAGCCCCCAAGCAAACTACTACGTCTCAAATCACGTTTATGGGGGGGGTTAATATACCCAGAATGATACATTTGACCTTCTCGAGGGGTCATTTCTAGATTCCTAAGGAAAGCTTAACTGGGATGATAGGATGTTTCAATCTCATAAAGCCCACACATTACAAAACTTAGTCCTCAAGCAAAATATTACGGCTCAAATCACGTTTACGGGGTTAATATATCCAGAATGATACATTTGGCCTTCTTGGTGGGTCATTACTTGATTCCTAAAGGAAGATTAACTGGAACAGGATGTTTCAATCTTGTAAGGTCAACACATAATAAAACGGCTCAACTCACGTTTATGGGGTTAATATATCCAGAATGATACATTTGGCCTTCTTGGTGGGTCATTTCTTGATTCCTAAAGAAAGATTAACTGGAATAGGATGTTTCAATCTTGTAAGGTCAACACATAATAAAACGGCTCAACTCGCGTTTTAGTGTTGGTACATCCAAAATGATACATATGACCTTTCTGGGGGGTCATTTCAAGATTCCTAAAGAAAGATTAACAGGGATGATAGGATGTTTCAGTCTTATACAGCCAACACATTACAAAACTTTGTACCCAAGGAAACAATTTCGGCTCAAATCACGTTTATGGGGTTAATATATCTAGAATGATACATTTGACCTTCTTGGGGGGTGTATATTCTAGATTCCTAAAGCAAGATTAACTGGGATGATAGGATGTTTCAATCTTGTAAAGTAAACACATTACAAAACTTCTTAGTCCCTAGGAAAACAAAAAGGGCTCAAATCACGTTTATGGTGTCACTATATCCAAAATGATACACTGATCCTTTCGGGGGTCATTTCTATACTCCAAATGAATGATTAACTGGGATAGGTTGTCTCAATCTTGTAACTTCAACAGTTTACCAAACCTAGTCCCTAAGCAAACTAAAACGGCTCAAATTGTGTTTATCGTGTTGGTATATGCAAACTGATACATTTGACCCTTTTGGGGGTCATTTCTGGATTCCTAAAGAATGATACACCGGGATAGGATCTCTCAGTCTTATAAATTCAGTACATTATATATAACTTAGTCCCTAGGCAAACAGAAACGGCTCAAGTCGAGTTTACGCTGTTGGTTGATCAAAAAGGACACATGTGACCATTTCGGTGTCATATCTAGATTCCTAAAGAATGATTAACTGGGATAGGATGCTGCAATCTTATAAATTCAACACATTACCAAACTTAGTCCCTAAGCAAACTAAAACGGCTCAACTACCGTCTATAGTGTTGGTATATCCAAAATTATACATTTGACCTTTTTGGGCGGTCATTTCTAGATTCGTAAAGAAAGATTAACTGGGATGATAGGATGTTTCAATCTTATAGAGCCCACACATAACAAAACTTAGCCCCCAAGCAAACTACTACGTCTCAAATCACGTTTATGGGGGGGGTTAATATACCCAGAATGATACATTTGACCTTCTCGAGGGGTCATTTCTAGATTCCTAAGGAAAGCTTAACTGGGATGATAGGATGTTTCAATCTCATAAAGCCCACACATTACAAAACTTAGTCCTCAAGCAAAATATTACGGCTCAAATCACGTTTACGGGGTTAATATATCCAGAATGATACATTTGGCCTTCTTGGTGGGTCATTACTTGATTCCTAAAGGAAGATTAACTGGAACAGGATGTTTCAATCTTGTAAGGTCAACACATAATAAAACGGCTCAACTCACGTTTATGGGGTTAATATATCCAGAATGATACATTTGGCCTTCTTGGTGGGTCATTTCTTGATTCCTAAAGAAAGATTAACTGGAATAGGATGTTTCAATCTTGTAAGGTCAACACATAATAAAACGGCTCAACTCGCGTTTTAGTGTTGGTACATCCAAAATGATACATATGACCTTTCTGGGGGGTCATTTCAAGATTCCTAAAGAAAGATTAACAGGGATGATAGGATGTTTCAGTCTTATACAGCCAACACATTACAAAACTTTGTACCCAAGGAAACAATTTCGGCTCAAATCACGTTTATGGGGTTAATATATCTAGAATGATACATTTGACCTTCTTGGGGGGTGTATATTCTAGATTCCTAAAGCAAGATTAACTGGGATGATAGGATGTTTCAATCTTGTAAAGTAAACACATTACAAAACTTCTTAGTCCCTAGGAAAACAAAAAGGGCTCAAATCACGTTTATGGTGTCACTATATCCAAAATGATACACTGATCCTTTCGGGGGTCATTTCTATACTCCAAATGAATGATTAACTGGGATAGGTTGTCTCAATCTTGTAACTTCAACAGTTTACCAAACCTAGTCCCTAAGCAAACTAAAACGGCTCAAATTGTGTTTATCGTGTTGGTATATGCAAACTGATACATTTGACCCTTTTGGGGGTCATTTCTGGATTCCTAAAGAATGATACACCGGGATAGGATCTCTCAGTCTTATAAATTCAGTACATTATATATAACTTAGTCCCTAGGCAAACAGAAACGGCTCAAGTCGAGTTTACGCTGTTGGTTGATCAAAAAGGACACATGTGACCATTTCGGTGTCATATCTAGATTCCTAAAGAATGATTAACTGGGATAGGATGCTGCAATCTTATAAATTCAACACATTACCAAACTTAGTCCCTAAGCAAACTAAAACGGCTCAACTACCGTCTATAGTGTTGGTATATCCAAAATTATACATTTGACCTTTTTGGGCGGTCATTTCTAGATTCGTAAAGAAAGATTAACTGGGATGATAGGATGTTTCAATCTTATAGAGCCCACACATAACAAAACTTAGCCCCCAAGCAAACTACTACGTCTCAAATCACGTTTATGGGGGGGGTTAATATACCCAGAATGATACATTTGACCTTCTCGAGGGGTCATTTCTAGATTCCTAAGGAAAGCTTAACTGGGATGATAGGATGTTTCAATCTCATAAAGCCCACACATTACAAAACTTAGTCCTCAAGCAAAATATTACGGCTCAAATCACGTTTACGGGGTTAATATATCCAGAATGATACATTTGGCCTTCTTGGTGGGTCATTACTTGATTCCTAAAGGAAGATTAACTGGAACAGGATGTTTCAATCTTGTAAGGTCAACACATAATAAAACGGCTCAACTCACGTTTATGGGGTTAATATATCCAGAATGATACATTTGGCCTTCTTGGTGGGTCATTTCTTGATTCCTAAAGAAAGATTAACTGGAATAGGATGTTTCAATCTTGTAAGGTCAACACATAATAAAACGGCTCAACTCGCGTTTTAGTGTTGGTACATCCAAAATGATACATATGACCTTTCTGGGGGGTCATTTCAAGATTCCTAAAGAAAGATTAACAGGGATGATAGGATGTTTCAGTCTTATACAGCCAACACATTACAAAACTTTGTACCCAAGGAAACAATTTCGGCTCAAATCACGTTTATGGGGTTAATATATCTAGAATGATACATTTGACCTTCTTGGGGGGTGTATATTCTAGATTCCTAAAGCAAGATTAACTGGGATGATAGGATGTTTCAATCTTGTAAAGTAAACACATTACAAAACTTCTTAGTCCCTAGGAAAACAAAAAGGGCTCAAATCACGTTTATGGTGTCACTATATCCAAAATGATACACTGATCCTTTCGGGGGTCATTTCTATACTCCAAATGAATGATTAACTGGGATAGGTTGTCTCAATCTTGTAACTTCAACAGTTTACCAAACCTAGTCCCTAAGCAAACTAAAACGGCTCAAATTGTGTTTATCGTGTTGGTATATGCAAACTGATACATTTGACCCTTTTGGGGGTCATTTCTGGATTCCTAAAGAATGATACACCGGGATAGGATCTCTCAGTCTTATAAATTCAGTACATTATATATAACTTAGTCCCTAGGCAAACAGAAACGGCTCAAGTCGAGTTTACGCTGTTGGTTGATCAAAAAGGACACATGTGACCATTTCGGTGTCATATCTAGATTCCTAAAGAATGATTAACTGGGATAGGATGCTGCAATCTTATAAATTCAACACATTACCAAACTTAGTCCCTAAGCAAACTAAAACGGCTCAACTACCGTCTATAGTGTTGGTATATCCAAAATTATACATTTGACCTTTTTGGTCGGTCATTTCTAGATTCGTAAAGAAAGATTAACTGGGATGATAGGATGTTTCAATCTTATAGAGCCCACACATAACAAAACTTAGCCCCCAAGCAAACTACTACGTCTCAAATCACGTTTATGGGGGGGGTTAATATACCCAGAATGATACATTTGACCTTCTCGAGGGGTCATTTCTAGATTCCTAAGGAAAGCTTAACTGGGATGATAGGATGTTTCAATCTCATAAAGCCCACACATTACAAAACTTAGTCCTCAAGCAAAATATTACGGCTCAAATCACGTTTACGGGGTTAATATATCCAGAATGATACATTTGGCCTTCTTGGTGGGTCATTACTTGATTCCTAAAGGAAGATTAACTGGAATAGGATGTTTCAATCTTGTAAGGTCAACACATAATAAAACGGCTCAACTCACGTTTATGGGGTTAATATATCCAGAATGATACATTTGGCCTTCTTGGTGGGTCATTTCTTGATTCCTAAAGAAAGATTAACTGGAATAGGATGTTTCAATCTTGTAAGGTCAACACATAATAAAACGGCTCAACTCGCGTTTTAGTGTTGGTACATCCAAAATGATACATATGACCTTTCTGGGGGGTCATTTCAAGATTCCTAAAGAAAGATTAACAGGGATGATAGGATGTTTCAGTCTTATACAGCCAACACATTACAAAACTTTGTACCCAAGGAAACAATTTCGGCTCAAATCACGTTTATGGGGTTAATATATCTAGAATGATACATTTGACCTTCTTGGGGGGTGTATATTCTAGATTCCTAAAGCAAGATTAACTGGGATGATAGGATGTTTCAATCTTGTAAAGTAAACACATTACAAAACTTCTTAGTCCCTAGGAAAACAAAAAGGGCTCAAATCACGTTTATGGTGTCACTATATCCAAAATGATACACTGATCCTTTCGGGGGTCATTTCTATACTCCAAATGAATGATTAACTGGGATAGGTTGTCTCAATCTTGTAACTTCAACAGTTTACCAAACCTAGTCCCTAAGCAAACTAAAACGGCTCAAATTGTGTTTATCGTGTTGGTATATGCAAACTGATACATTTGACCCTTTTGGGGGTCATTTCTGGATTCCTAAAGAATGATACACCGGGATAGGATCTCTCAGTCTTATAAATTCAGTACATTATATATAACTTAGTCCCTAGGCAAACAGAAACGGCTCAAGTCGAGTTTACGCTGTTGGTTGATCAAAAAGGACACATGTGACCATTTCGGTGTCATATCTAGATTCCTAAAGAATGATTAACTGGGATAGGATGCTGCAATCTTATAAATTCAACACATTACCAAACTTAGTCCCTAAGCAAACTAAAACGGCTCAACTACCGTCTATAGTGTTGGTATATCCAAAATTATACATTTGACCTTTTTGGGCGGTCATTTCTAGATTCGTAAAGAAAGATTAACTGGGATGATAGGATGTTTCAATCTTATAGAGCCCACACATAACAAAACTTAGCCCCCAAGCAAACTACTACGTCTCAAATCACGTTTATGGGGGGGGTTAATATACCCAGAATGATACATTTGACCTTCTCGAGGGGTCATTTCTAGATTCCTAAGGAAAGCTTAACTGGGATGATAGGATGTTTCAATCTCATAAAGCCCACACATTACAAAACTTAGTCCTCAAGCAAAATATTACGGCTCAAATCACGTTTACGGGGTTAATATATCCAGAATGATACATTTGGCCTTCTTGGTGGGTCATTACTTGATTCCTAAAGGAAGATTAACTGGAACAGGATGTTTCAATCTTGTAAGGTCAACACATAATAAAACGGCTCAACTCACGTTTATGGGGTTAATATATCCAGAATGATACATTTGGCCTTCTTGGTGGGTCATTTCTTGATTCCTAAAGAAAGATTAACTGGAATAGGATGTTTCAATCTTGTAAGGTCAACACATAATAAAACGGCTCAACTCGCGTTTTAGTGTTGGTACATCCAAAATGATACATATGACCTTTCTGGGGGGTCATTTCAAGATTCCTAAAGAAAGATTAACAGGGATGATAGGATGTTTCAGTCTTATACAGCCAACACATTACAAAACTTTGTACCCAAGGAAACAATTTCGGCTCAAATCACGTTTATGGGGTTAATATATCTAGAATGATACATTTGACCTTCTTGGGGGGTGTATATTCTAGATTCCTAAAGCAAGATTAACTGGGATGATAGGATGTTTCAATCTTGTAAAGTAAACACATTACAAAACTTCTTAGTCCCTAGGAAAACAAAAAGGGCTCAAATCACGTTTATGGTGTCACTATATCCAAAATGATACACTGATCCTTTCGGGGGTCATTTCTATACTCCAAATGAATGATTAACTGGGATAGGTTGTCTCAATCTTGTAACTTCAACAGTTTACCAAACCTAGTCCCTAAGCAAACTAAAACGGCTCAAATTGTGTTTATCGTGTTGGTATATGCAAACTGATACATTTGACCCTTTTGGGGGTCATTTCTGGATTCCTAAAGAATGATACACCGGGATAGGATCTCTCAGTCTTATAAATTCAGTACATTATATATAACTTAGTCCCTAGGCAAACAGAAACGGCTCAAGTCGAGTTTACGCTGTTGGTTGATCAAAAAGGACACATGTGACCATTTCGGTGTCATATCTAGATTCCTAAAGAATGATTAACTGGGATAGGATGCTGCAATCTTATAAATTCAACACATTACCAAACTTAGTCCCTAAGCAAACTAAAACGGCTCAACTACCGTCTATAGTGTTGGTATGTCCAAAATTATACATTTGACCTTTTTGGGCGGTCATTTCTAGATTCGTAAAGAAAGATTAACTGGGATGATAGGATGTTTCAATCTTATAGAGCCCACACATAACAAAACTTAGCCCCCAAGCAAACTACTACGTCTCAAATCACGTTTATGGGGGGGGTTAATATACCCAGAATGATACATTTGACCTTCTCGAGGGGTCATTTCTAGATTCCTAAGGAAAGCTTAACTGGGATGATAGGATGTTTCAATCTCATAAAGCCCACACATTACAAAACTTAGTCCTCAAGCAAAATATTACGGCTCAAATCACGTTTACGGGGTTAATATATCCAGAATGATACATTTGGCCTTCTTGGTGGGTCATTACTTGATTCCTAAAGGAAGATTAACTGGAATAGGATGTTTCAATCTTGTAAGGTCAACACATAATAAAACGGCTCAACTCACGTTTATGGGGTTAATATATCCAGAATGATACATTTGGCCTTCTTGGTGGGTCATTTCTTGATTCCTAAAGAAAGATTAACTGGAATAGGATGTTTCAATCTTGTAAGGTCAACACATAATAAAACGGCTCAACTCGCGTTTTAGTGTTGGTACATCCAAAATGATACATATGACCTTTCTGGGGGGTCATTTCAAGATTCCTAAAGAAAGATTAACAGGGATGATAGGATGTTTCAGTCTTATAAAGCCAACACATTACAAAACTTTGTACCCAAGGAAACAATTTCGGCTCAAATCACGTTTATGGGGTTAATATATCTAGAATGATACATTTGACCTTCTTGGGGGGTGTATATTCTAGATTCCTAAAGCAAGATTAACTGGGAGGATAGGATGTTTCAATCTTGTAAAGTAAACACATTACAAAACTTCTTAGTCCCTAGGAAAACAAAAAGGGCTCAAATCACGTTTATGGTGTCACTATATCCAAAATGATACACTGATCCTTTCGGGGGTCATTTCTATACTCCAAATGAATGATTAACTGGGATAGGTTGTCTCAATCTTGTAACTTCAACAGTTTACCAAACCTAGTCCCTAAGCAAACTAAAACGGCTCAAATTGTGTTTATCGTGTTGGTATATGCAAACTGATACATTTGACCCTTTTGGGGGTCATTTCTGGATTCCTAAAGAATGATACACCGGGATAGGATCTCTCAGTCTTATAAATTCAGTACATTATATATAACTTAGTCCCTAGGCAAACAGAAACGGCTCAAGTCGAGTTTACGCTGTTGGTTGATCAAAAAGGACACATGTGACCATTTCGGTGTCATATCTAGATTCCTAAAGAATGATTAACTGGGATAGGATGCTGCAATCTTATAAATTCAACACATTACCAAACTTAGTCCCTAAGCAAACTAAAACGGCTCAACTACCGTCTATAGTGTTGGTATATCCAAAATTATACATTTGACCTTTTTGGGCGGTCATTTCTAGATTCGTAAAGAAAGATTAACTGGGATGATAGGATGTTTCAATCTTATAGAGCCCACACATAACAAAACTTAGCCCCCAAGCAAACTACTACGTCTCAAATCACGTTTATGGGGGGGGTTAATATACCCAGAATGATACATTTGACCTTCTCGAGGGGTCATTTCTAGATTCCTAAGGAAAGCTTAACTGGGATGATAGGATGTTTCAATCTCATAAAGCCCACACATTACAAAACTTAGTCCTCAAGCAAAATATTACGGCTCAAATCACGTTTACGGGGTTAATATATCCAGAATGATACATTTGGCCTTCTTGGTGGGTCATTACTTGATTCCTAAAGGAAGATTAACTGGAACAGGATGTTTCAATCTTGTAAGGTCAACACATAATAAAACGGCTCAACTCACGTTTATGGGGTTAATATATCCAGAATGATACATTTGGCCTTCTTGGTGGGTCATTTCTTGATTCCTAAAGAAAGATTAACTGGAATAGGATGTTTCAATCTTGTAAGGTCAACACATAATAAAACGGCTCAACTCGCGTTTTAGTGTTGGTACATCCAAAATGATACATATGACCTTTCTGGGGGGTCATTTCAAGATTCCTAAAGAAAGATTAACAGGGATGATAGGATGTTTCAGTCTTATACAGCCAACACATTACAAAACTTTGTACCCAAGGAAACAATTTCGGCTCAAATCACGTTTATGGGGTTAATATATCTAGAATGATACATTTGACCTTCTTGGGGGGTGTATATTCTAGATTCCTAAAGCAAGATTAACTGGGATGATAGGATGTTTCAATCTTGTAAAGTAAACACATTACAAAACTTCTTAGTCCCTAGGAAAACAAAAAGGGCTCAAATCACGTTTATGGTGTCACTATATCCAAAATGATACACTGATCCTTTCGGGGGTCATTTCTATACTCCAAATGAATGATTAACTGGGATAGGTTGTCTCAATCTTGTAACTTCAACAGTTTACCAAACCTAGTCCCTAAGCAAACTAAAACGGCTCAAATTGTGTTTATCGTGTTGGTATATGCAAACTGATACATTTGACCCTTTTGGGGGTCATTTCTGGATTCCTAAAGAATGATACACCGGGATAGGATCTCTCAGTCTTATAAATTCAGTACATTATATATAACTTAGTCCCTAGGCAAACAGAAACGGCTCAAGTCGAGTTTACGCTGTTGGTTGATCAAAAAGGACACATGTGACCATTTCGGTGTCATATCTAGATTCCTAAAGAATGATTAACTGGGATAGGATGCTGCAATCTTATAAATTCAACACATTACCAAACTTAGTCCCTAAGCAAACTAAAACGGCTCAACTACCGTCTATAGTGTTGGTATATCCAAAATTATACATTTGACCTTTTTGGGCGGTCATTTCTAGATTCGTAAAGAAAGATTAACTGGGATGATAGGATGTTTCAATCTTATAGAGCCCACACATAACAAAACTTAGCCCCCAAGCAAACTACTACGTCTCAAATCACGTTTATGGGGGGGGTTAATATACCCAGAATGATACATTTGACCTTCTCGAGGGGTCATTTCTAGATTCCTAAGGAAAGCTTAACTGGGATGATAGGATGTTTCAATCTCATAAAGCCCACACATTACAAAACTTAGTCCTCAAGCAAAATATTACGGCTCAAATCACGTTTACGGGGTTAATATATCCAGAATGATACATTTGGCCTTCTTGGTGGGTCATTACTTGATTCCTAAAGGAAGATTAACTGGAACAGGATGTTTCAATCTTGTAAGGTCAACACATAATAAAACGGCTCAACTCACGTTTATGGGGTTAATATATCCAGAATGATACATTTGGCCTTCTTGGTGGGTCATTTCTTGATTCCTAAAGAAAGATTAACTGGAATAGGATGTTTCAATCTTGTAAGGTCAACACATAATAAAACGGCTCAACTCGCGTTTTAGTGTTGGTACATCCAAAATGATACATATGACCTTTCTGGGGGGTCATTTCAAGATTCCTAAAGAAAGATTAACAGGGATGATAGGATGTTTCAGTCTTATACAGCCAACACATTACAAAACTTTGTACCCAAGGAAACAATTTCGGCTCAAATCACGTTTATGGGGTTAATATATCTAGAATGATACATTTGACCTTCTTGGGGGGTGTATATTCTAGATTCCTAAAGCAAGATTAACTGGGATGATAGGATGTTTCAATCTTGTAAAGTAAACACATTACAAAACTTCTTAGTCCCTAGGAAAACAAAAAGGGCTCAAATCACGTTTATGGTGTCACTATATCCAAAATGATACACTGATCCTTTCGGGGGTCATTTCTATACTCCAAATGAATGATTAACTGGGATAGGTTGTCTCAATCTTGTAACTTCAACAGTTTACCAAACCTAGTCCCTAAGCAAACTAAAACGGCTCAAATTGTGTTTATCGTGTTGGTATATGCAAACTGATACATTTGACCCTTTTGGGGGTCATTTCTGGATTCCTAAAGAATGATACACCGGGATAGGATCTCTCAGTCTTATAAATTCAGTACATTATATATAACTTAGTCCCTAGGCAAACAGAAACGGCTCAAGTCGAGTTTACGCTGTTGGTTGATCAAAAAGGACACATGTGACCATTTCGGTGTCATATCTAGATTCCTAAAGAATGATTAACTGGGATAGGATGCTGCAATCTTATAAATTCAACACATTACCAAACTTAGTCCCTAAGCAAACTAAAACGGCTCAACTACCGTCTATAGTGTTGGTATATCCAAAATTATACATTTGACCTTTTTGGGCGGTCATTTCTAGATTCGTAAAGAAAGATTAACTGGGATGATAGGATGTTTCAATCTTATAGAGCCCACACATAACAAAACTTAGCCCCCAAGCAAACTACTACGTCTCAAATCACGTTTATGGGGGGTTAATATACCCAGAATGATACATTTGACCTTCTCGAGGGGTCATTTCTAGATTCCTAAGGAAAGCTTAACTGGGATGATAGGATGTTTCAATCTCATAAAGCCCACACATTACAAAACTTAGTCCTCAAGCAAAATATTACGGCTCAAATCACGTTTACGGGGTTAATATATCCAGAATGATACATTTGGCCTTCTTGGTGGGTCATTACTTGATTCCTAAAGGAAGATTAACTGGAATAGGATGTTTCAATCTTGTAAGGTCAACACATAATAAAACGGCTCAACTCACGTTTATGGGGTTAATATATCCAGAATGATACATTTGGCCTTCTTGGTGGGTCATTTCTTGATTCCTAAAGAAAGATTAACTGGAATAGGATGTTTCAATCTTGTAAGGTCAACACATAATAAAACGGCTCAACTCGCGTTTTAGTGTTGGTACATCCAAAATGATACATATGACCTTTCTGGGGGGTCATTTCAAGATTCCTAAAGAAAGATTAACAGGGATGATAGGATGTTTCAGTCTTATACAGCCAACACATTACAAAACTTTGTACCCAAGGAAACAATTTCGGCTCAAATCACGTTTATGGGGTTAATATATCTAGAATGATACATTTGACCTTCTTGGGGGGTGTATATTCTAGATTCCTAAAGCAAGATTAACTGGGATGATAGGATGTTTCAATCTTGTAAAGTAAACACATTACAAAACTTCTTAGTCCCTAGGAAAACAAAAAGGGCTCAAATCACGTTTATGGTGTCACTATATCCAAAATGATACACTGATCCTTTCGGGGGTCATTTCTATACTCCAAATGAATGATTAACTGGGATAGGTTGTCTCAATCTTGTAACTTCAACAGTTTACCAAACCTAGTCCCTAAGCAAACTAAAACGGCTCAAATTGTGTTTATCGTGTTGGTATATGCAAACTGATACATTTGACCCTTTTGGGGGTCATTTCTGGATTCCTAAAGAATGATACACCGGGATAGGATCTCTCAGTCTTATAAATTCAGTACATTATATATAACTTAGTCCCTAGGCAAACAGAAACGGCTCAAGTCGAGTTTACGCTGTTGGTTGATCAAAAAGGACACATGTGACCATTTCGGTGTCATATCTAGATTCCTAAAGAATGATTAACTGGGATAGGATGCTGCAATCTTATAAATTCAACACATTACCAAACTTAGTCCCTAAGCAAACTAAAACGGCTCAACTACCGTCTATAGTGTTGGTATGTCCAAAATTATACATTTGACCTTTTTGGGCGGTCATTTCTAGATTCGTAAAGAAAGATTAACTGGGATGATAGGATGTTTCAATCTTATAGAGCCCACACATAACAAAACTTAGCCCCCAAGCAAACTACTACGTCTCAAATCACGTTTATGGGGGGGGTTAATATACCCAGAATGATACATTTGACCTTCTCGAGGGGTCATTTCTAGATTCCTAAGGAAAGCTTAACTGGGATGATAGGATGTTTCAATCTCATAAAGCCCACACATTACAAAACTTAGTCCTCAAGCAAAATATTACGGCTCAAATCACGTTTACGGGGTTAATATATCCAGAATGATACATTTGGCCTTCTTGGTGGGTCATTACTTGATTCCTAAAGGAAGATTAACTGGAATAGGATGTTTCAATCTTGTAAGGTCAACACATAATAAAACGGCTCAACTCACGTTTATGGGGTTAATATATCCAGAATGATACATTTGGCCTTCTTGGTGGGTCATTTCTTGATTCCTAAAGAAAGATTAACTGGAATAGGATGTTTCAATCTTGTAAGGTCAACACATAATAAAACGGCTCAACTCGCGTTTTAGTGTTGGTACATCCAAAATGATACATATGACCTTTCTGGGGGGTCATTTCAAGATTCCTAAAGAAAGATTAACAGGGATGATAGGATGTTTCAGTCTTATAAAGCCAACACATTACAAAACTTTGTACCCAAGGAAACAATTTCGGCTCAAATCACGTTTATGGGGTTAATATATCTAGAATGATACATTTGACCTTCTTGGGGGGTGTATATTCTAGATTCCTAAAGCAAGATTAACTGGGAGGATAGGATGTTTCAATCTTGTAAAGTAAACACATTACAAAACTTCTTAGTCCCTAGGAAAACAAAAAGGGCTCAAATCACGTTTATGGTGTCACTATATCCAAAATGATACACTGATCCTTTCGGGGGTCATTTCTATACTCCAAATGAATGATTAACTGGGATAGGTTGTCTCAATCTTGTAACTTCAACAGTTTACCAAACCTAGTCCCTAAGCAAACTAAAACGGCTCAAATTGTGTTTATCGTGTTGGTATATGCAAACTGATACATTTGACCCTTTTGGGGGTCATTTCTGGATTCCTAAAGAATGATACACCGGGATAGGATCTCTCAGTCTTATAAATTCAGTACATTATATATAACTTAGTCCCTAGGCAAACAGAAACGGCTCAAGTCGAGTTTACGCTGTTGGTTGATCAAAAAGGACACATGTGACCATTTCGGTGTCATATCTAGATTCCTAAAGAATGATTAACTGGGATAGGATGCTGCAATCTTATAAATTCAACACATTACCAAACTTAGTCCCTAAGCAAACTAAAACGGCTCAACTACCGTCTATAGTGTTGGTATATCCAAAATTATACATTTGACCTTTTTGGGCGGTCATTTCTAGATTCGTAAAGAAAGATTAACTGGGATGATAGGATGTTTCAATCTTATAGAGCCCACACATAACAAAACTTAGCCCCCAAGCAAACTACTACGTCTCAAATCACGTTTATGGGGGGTTAATATACCCAGAATGATACATTTGACCTTCTCGAGGGGTCATTTCTAGATTCCTAAGGAAAGCTTAACTGGGATGATAGGATGTTTCAATCTCATAAAGCCCACACATTACAAAACTTAGTCCTCAAGCAAAATATTACGGCTCAAATCATGTTTACGGGGTTAATATATCCAGAATGATACATTTGGCCTTCTTGGTGGGTCATTACTTGATTCCTAAAGGAAGATTAACTGGAATAGGATGTTTCAATCTTGTAAGGTCAACACATAATAAAACGGCTCAACTCACGTTTATGGGGTTAATATATCCAGAATGATACATTTGGCCTTCTTGGTGGGTCATTTCTTGATTCCTAAAGAAAGATTAACTGGAATAGGATGTTTCAATCTTGTAAGGTCAACACATAATAAAACGGCTCAACTCGCGTTTTAGTGTTGGTACATCCAAAATGATACATATGACCTTTCTGGGGGGTCATTTCAAGATTCCTAAAGAAAGATTAACAGGGATGATAGGATGTTTCAGTCTTATAAAGCCAACACATTACAAAACTTTGTACCCAAGGAAACAATTTCGGCTCAAATCACGTTTATGGGGTTAATATATCTAGAATGATACATTTGACCTTCTTGGGGGGTGTATATTCTAGATTCCTAAAGCAAGATTAACTGGGAGGATAGGATGTTTCAATCTTGTAAAGTAAACACATTACAAAACTTCTTAGTCCCTAGGAAAACAAAAAGGGCTCAAATCACGTTTATGGTGTCACTATATCCACAATGATACACTGATCCTTTCGGGGGTCATTTCTATACTCCAAATGAATGATTAACTGGGATAGGTTGTCTCAATCTTGTAACTTCAACAGTTTACCAAACCTAGTCCCTAAGCAAACTAAAACGGCTCAAATTGTGTTTATCGTGTTGGTATATGCAAACTGATACATTTGACCCTTTTGGGGGTCATTTCTGGATTCCTAAAGAATGATACACCGGGATAGGATCTCTCAGTCTTATAAATTCAGTACATTATATATAACTTAGTCCCTAGGCAAACAGAAACGGCTCAAGTCGAGTTTACGCTGTTGGTTGATCAAAAAGGACACATGTGACCATTTCGGTGTCATATCTAGATTCCTAAAGAATGATTAACTGGGATAGGATGCTGCAATCTTATAAATTCAACACATTACCAAACTTAGTCCCTAAGCAAACTAAAACGGCTCAACTACCGTCTATAGTGTTGGTATATCCAAAATTATACATTTGACCTTTTTGGGCGGTCATTTCTAGATTCGTAAAGAAAGATTAACTGGGATGATAGGATGTTTCAATCTTATAGAGCCCACACATAACAAAACTTAGCCCCCAAGCAAACTACTACGTCTCAAATCACGTTTATGGGGGGGGTTAATATACCCAGAATGATACATTTGACCTTCTCGAGGGGTCATTTCTAGATTCCTAAGGAAAGCTTAACTGGGATGATAGGATGTTTCAATCTCATAAAGCCCACACATTACAAAACTTAGTCCTCAAGCAAAATATTACGGCTCAAATCACGTTTACGGGGTTAATATATCCAGAATGATACATTTGGCCTTCTTGGTGGGTCATTACTTGATTCCTAAAGGAAGATTAACTGGAATAGGATGTTTCAATCTTGTAAGGTCAACACATAATAAAACGGCTCAACTCACGTTTATGGGGTTAATATATCCAGAATGATACATTTGGCCTTCTTGGTGGGTCATTTCTTGATTCCTAAAGAAAGATTAACTGGAATAGGATGTTTCAATCTTGTAAGGTCAACACATAATAAAACGGCTCAACTCGCGTTTTAGTGTTGGTACATCCAAAATGATACATATGACCTTTCTGGGGGGTCATTTCAAGATTCCTAAAGAAAGATTAACAGGGATGATAGGATGTTTCAGTCTTATAAAGCCAACACATTACAAAACTTTGTACCCAAGGAAACAATTTCGGCTCAAATCACGTTTATGGGGTTAATATATCTAGAATGATACATTTGACCTTCTTGGGGGGTGTATATTCTAGATTCCTAAAGCAAGATTAACTGGGAGGATAGGATGTTTCAATCTTGTAAAGTAAACACATTACAAAACTTCTTAGTCCCTAGGAAAACAAAAAGGGCTCAAATCACGTTTATGGTGTCACTATATCCACAATGATACACTGATCCTTTCGGGGGTCATTTCTATACTCCAAATGAATGATTAACTGGGATAGGTTGTCTCAATCTTGTAACTTCAACAGTTTACCAAACCTAGTCCCTAAGCAAACTAAAACGGCTCAAATTGTGTTTATCGTGTTGGTATATGCAAACTGATACATTTGACCCTTTTGGGGGTCATTTCTGGATTCCTAAAGAATGATACACCGGGATAGGATCTCTCAGTCTTATAAATTCAGTACATTATATATAACTTAGTCCCTAGGCAAACAGAAACGGCTCAAGTCGAGTTTACGCTGTTGGTTGATCAAAAAGGACACATGTGACCATTTCGGTGTCATATCTAGATTCCTAAAGAATGATTAACTGGGATAGGATGCTGCAATCTTATAAATTCAACACATTACCAAACTTAGTCCCTAAGCAAACTAAAACGGCTCAACTACCGTCTATAGTGTTGGTATGTCCAAAATTATACATTTGACCTTTTTGGGCGGTCATTTCTAGATTCGTAAAGAAAGATTAACTGGGATGATAGGATGTTTCAATCTTATAGAGCCCACACATAACAAAACTTAGCCCCCAAGCAAACTACTACGTCTCAAATCACGTTTATGGGGGGGGTTAATATACCCAGAATGATACATTTGACCTTCTCGAGGGGTCATTTCTAGATTCCTAAGGAAAGCTTAACTGGGATGATAGGATGTTTCAATCTCATAAAGCCCACACATTACAAAACTTAGTCCTCAAGCAAAATATTACGGCTCAAATCACGTTTACGGGGTTAATATATCCAGAATGATACATTTGGCCTTCTTGGTGGGTCATTACTTGATTCCTAAAGGAAGATTAACTGGAATAGGATGTTTCAATCTTGTAAGGTCAACACATAATAAAACGGCTCAACTCACGTTTATGGGGTTAATATATCCAGAATGATACATTTGGCCTTCTTGGTGGGTCATTTCTTGATTCCTAAAGAAAGATTAACTGGAATAGGATGTTTCAATCTTGTAAGGTCAACACATAATAAAACGGCTCAACTCGCGTTTTAGTGTTGGTACATCCAAAATGATACATATGACCTTTCTGGGGGGTCATTTCAAGATTCCTAAAGAAAGATTAACAGGGATGATAGGATGTTTCAGTCTTATAAAGCCAACACATTACAAAACTTTGTACCCAAGGAAACAATTTCGGCTCAAATCACGTTTATGGGGTTAATATATCTAGAATGATACATTTGACCTTCTTGGGGGGTGTATATTCTAGATTCCTAAAGCAAGATTAACTGGGAGGATAGGATGTTTCAATCTTGTAAAGTAAACACATTACAAAACTTCTTAGTCCCTAGGAAAACAAAAAGGGCTCAAATCACGTTTATGGTGTCACTATATCCAAAATGATACACTGATCCTTTCGGGGGTCATTTCTATACTCCAAATGAATGATTAACTGGGATAGGTTGTCTCAATCTTGTAACTTCAACAGTTTACCAAACCTAGTCCCTAAGCAAACTAAAACGGCTCAAATTGTGTTTATCGTGTTGGTATATGCAAACTGATACATTTGACCCTTTTGGGGGTCATTTCTGGATTCCTAAAGAATGATACACCGGGATAGGATCTCTCAGTCTTATAAATTCAGTACATTATATATAACTTAGTCCCTAGGCAAACAGAAACGGCTCAAGTCGAGTTTACGCTGTTGGTTGATCAAAAAGGACACATGTGACCATTTCGGTGTCATATCTAGATTCCTAAAGAATGATTAACTGGGATAGGATGCTGCAATCTTATAAATTCAACACATTACCAAACTTAGTCCCTAAGCAAACTAAAACGGCTCAACTACCGTCTATAGTGTTGGTATATCCAAAATTATACATTTGACCTTTTTGGGCGGTCATTTCTAGATTCGTAAAGAAAGATTAACTGGGATGATAGGATGTTTCAATCTTATAGAGCCCACACATAACAAAACTTAGCCCCCAAGCAAACTACTACGTCTCAAATCACGTTTATGGGGGGTTAATATACCCAGAATGATACATTTGACCTTCTCGAGGGGTCATTTCTAGATTCCTAAGGAAAGCTTAACTGGGATGATAGGATGTTTCAATCTCATAAAGCCCACACATTACAAAACTTAGTCCTCAAGCAAAATATTACGGCTCAAATCATGTTTACGGGGTTAATATATCCAGAATGATACATTTGGCCTTCTTGGTGGGTCATTACTTGATTCCTAAAGGAAGATTAACTGGAATAGGATGTTTCAATCTTGTAAGGTCAACACATAATAAAACGGCTCAACTCACGTTTATGGGGTTAATATATCCAGAATGATACATTTGGCCTTCTTGGTGGGTCATTTCTTGATTCCTAAAGAAAGATTAACTGGAATAGGATGTTTCAATCTTGTAAGGTCAACACATAATAAAACGGCTCAACTCGCGTTTTAGTGTTGGTACATCCAAAATGATACATATGACCTTTCTGGGGGGTCATTTCAAGATTCCTAAAGAAAGATTAACAGGGATGATAGGATGTTTCAGTCTTATAAAGCCAACACATTACAAAACTTTGTACCCAAGGAAACAATTTCGGCTCAAATCACGTTTATGGGGTTAATATATCTAGAATGATACATTTGACCTTCTTGGGGGGTGTATATTCTAGATTCCTAAAGCAAGATTAACTGGGAGGATAGGATGTTTCAATCTTGTAAAGTAAACACATTACAAAACTTCTTAGTCCCTAGGAAAACAAAAAGGGCTCAAATCACGTTTATGGTGTCACTATATCCACAATGATACACTGATCCTTTCGGGGGTCATTTCTATACTCCAAATGAATGATTAACTGGGATAGGTTGTCTCAATCTTGTAACTTCAACAGTTTACCAAACCTAGTCCCTAAGCAAACTAAAACGGCTCAAATTGTGTTTATCGTGTTGGTATATGCAAACTGATACATTTGACCCTTTTGGGGGTCATTTCTGGATTCCTAAAGAATGATACACCGGGATAGGATCTCTCAGTCTTATAAATTCAGTACATTATATATAACTTAGTCCCTAGGCAAACAGAAACGGCTCAAGTCGAGTTTACGCTGTTGGTTGATCAAAAAGGACACATGTGACCATTTCGGTGTCATATCTAGATTCCTAAAGAATGATTAACTGGGATAGGATGCTGCAATCTTATAAATTCAACACATTACCAAACTTAGTCCCTAAGCAAACTAAAACGGCTCAACTACCGTCTATAGTGTTGGTATATCCAAAATTATACATTTGACCTTTTTGGGCGGTCATTTCTAGATTCGTAAAGAAAGATTAACTGGGATGATAGGATGTTTCAATCTTATAGAGCCCACACATAACAAAACTTAGCCCCCAAGCAAACTACTACGTCTCAAATCACGTTTATGGGGGGGGTTAATATACCCAGAATGATACATTTGACCTTCTCGAGGGGTCATTTCTAGATTCCTAAGGAAAGCTTAACTGGGATGATAGGATGTTTCAATCTCATAAAGCCCACACATTACAAAACTTAGTCCTCAAGCAAAATATTACGGCTCAAATCACGTTTACGGGGTTAATATATCCAGAATGATACATTTGGCCTTCTTGGTGGGTCATTACTTGATTCCTAAAGGAAGATTAACTGGAATAGGATGTTTCAATCTTGTAAGGTCAACACATAATAAAACGGCTCAACTCACGTTTATGGGGTTAATATATCCAGAATGATACATTTGGCCTTCTTGGTGGGTCATTTCTTGATTCCTAAAGAAAGATTAACTGGAATAGGATGTTTCAATCTTGTAAGGTCAACACATAATAAAACGGCTCAACTCGCGTTTTAGTGTTGGTACATCCAAAATGATACATATGACCTTTCTGGGGGGTCATTTCAAGATTCCTAAAGAAAGATTAACAGGGATGATAGGATGTTTCAGTCTTATAAAGCCAACACATTACAAAACTTTGTACCCAAGGAAACAATTTCGGCTCAAATCACGTTTATGGGGTTAATATATCTAGAATGATACATTTGACCTTCTTGGGGGGTGTATATTCTAGATTCCTAAAGCAAGATTAACTGGGAGGATAGGATGTTTCAATCTTGTAAAGTAAACACATTACAAAACTTCTTAGTCCCTAGGAAAACAAAAAGGGCTCAAATCACGTTTATGGTGTCACTATATCCAAAATGATACACTGATCCTTTCGGGGGTCATTTCTATACTCCAAATGAATGATTAACTGGGATAGGTTGTCTCAATCTTGTAACTTCAACAGTTTACCAAACCTAGTCCCTAAGCAAACTAAAACGGCTCAAATTGTGTTTATCGTGTTGGTATATGCAAACTGATACATTTGACCCTTTTGGGGGTCATTTCTGGATTCCTAAAGAATGATACACCGGGATAGGATCTCTCAGTCTTATAAATTCAGTACATTATATATAACTTAGTCCCTAGGCAAACAGAAACGGCTCAAGTCGAGTTTACGCTGTTGGTTGATCAAAAAGGACACATGTGACCATTTTGGTGTCATATCTAGATTCCTAAAGAATGATTAACTGGGATAGGATGCTGCAATCTTATAAATTCAACACATTACCAAACTTAGTCCCTAAGCAAACTAAAACGGCTCAACTACCGTCTATAGTGTTGGTATGTCCAAAATTATACATTTGACCTTTTTGGGCGGTCATTTCTAGATTCGTAAAGAAAGATTAACTGGGATGATAGGATGTTTCAATCTTATAGAGCCCACACATAACAAAACTTAGCCCCCAAGCAAACTACTACGTCTCAAATCACGTTTATGGGGGGTTAATATACCCAGAATGATACATTTGACCTTCTCGAGGGGTCATTTCTAGATTCCTAAGGAAAGCTTAACTGGGATGATAGGATGTTTCAATCTCATAAAGCCCACACATTACAAAACTTAGTCCTCAAGCAAAATATTACGGCTCAAATCACGTTTACGGGGTTAATATATCCAGAATGATACATTTGGCCTTCTTGGTGGGTCATTACTTGATTCCTAAAGGAAGATTAACTGGAATAGGATGTTTCAATCTTGTAAGGTCAACACATAATAAAACGGCTCAACTCACGTTTATGGGGTTAATATATCCAGAATGATACATTTGGCCTTCTTGGTGGGTCATTTCTTGATTCCTAAAGAAAGATTAACTGGAATAGGATGTTTCAATCTTGTAAGGTCAACACATAATAAAACGGCTCAACTCGCGTTTTAGTGTTGGTACATCCAAAATGATACATATGACCTTTCTGGGGGGTCATTTCAAGATTCCTAAAGAAAGATTAACAGGGATGATAGGATGTTTCAGTCTTATAAAGCCAACACATTACAAAACTTTGTACCCAAGGAAACAATTTCGGCTCAAATCACGTTTATGGGGTTAATATATCTAGAATGATACATTTGACCTTCTTGGGGGGTGTATATTCTAGATTCCTAAAGCAAGATTAACTGGGATGATAGGATGTTTCAATCTTGTAAAGTAAACACATTACAAAACTTCTTAGTCCCTAGGAAAACAAAAAGGGCTCAAATCACGTTTATGGTGTCACTATATCCAAAATGATACACTGATCCTTTCGGGGGTCATTTCTATACTCCAAATGAATGATTAACTGGGATAGGTTGTCTCAATCTTGTAACTTCAACAGTTTACCAAACCTAGTCCCTAAGCAAACTAAAACGGCTCAAATTGTGTTTATCGTGTTGGTATATGCAAACTGATACATTTGACCCTTTTGGGGGTCATTTCTGGATTCCTAAAGAATGATACACCGGGATAGGATCTCTCAGTCTTATAAATTCAGTACATTATATATAACTTAGTCCCTAGGCAAACAGAAACGGCTCAAGTCGAGTTTACGCTGTTGGTTGATCAAAAAGGACACATGTGACCATTTCGGTGTCATATCTAGATTCCTAAAGAATGATTAACTGGGATAGGATGCTGCAATCTTATAAATTCAACACATTACCAAACTTAGTCCCTAAGCAAACTAAAACGGCTCAACTACCGTCTATAGTGTTGGTATATCCAAAATTATACATTTGACCTTTTTGGGCGGTCATTTCTAGATTCGTAAAGAAAGATTAACTGGGATGATAGGATGTTTCAATCTTATAGAGCCCACACATAACAAAACTTAGCCCCCAAGCAAACTACTACGTCTCAAATCACGTTTATGGGGGGGGTTAATATACCCAGAATGATACATTTGACCTTCTCGAGGGGTCATTTCTAGATTCCTAAGGAAAGCTTAACTGGGATGATAGGATGTTTCAATCTCATAAAGCCCACACATTACAAAACTTAGTCCTCAAGCAAAATATTACGGCTCAAATCACGTTTACGGGGTTAATATATCCAGAATGATACATTTGGCCTTCTTGGTGGGTCATTACTTGATTCCTAAAGGAAGATTAACTGGAACAGGATGTTTCAATCTTGTAAGGTCAACACATAATAAAACGGCTCAACTCACGTTTATGGGGTTAATATATCCAGAATGATACATTTGGCCTTCTTGGTGGGTCATTTCTTGATTCCTAAAGAAAGATTAACTGGAATAGGATGTTTCAATCTTGTAAGGTCAACACATAATAAAACGGCTCAACTCGCGTTTTAGTGTTGGTACATCCAAAATGATACATATGACCTTTCTGGGGGGTCATTTCAAGATTCCTAAAGAAAGATTAACAGGGATGATAGGATGTTTCAGTCTTATAAAGCCAACACATTACAAAACTTTGTACCCAAGGAAACAATTTCGGCTCAAATCACGTTTATGGGGTTAATATATCTAGAATGATACATTTGACCTTCTTGGGGGGTGTATATTCTAGATTCCTAAAGCAAGATTAACTGGGAGGATAGGATGTTTCAATCTTGTAAAGTAAACACATTACAAAACTTCTTAGTCCCTAGGAAAACAAAAAGGGCTCAAATCACGTTTATGGTGTCACTATATCCACAATGATACACTGATCCTTTCGGGGGTCATTTCTATACTCCAAATGAATGATTAACTGGGATAGGTTGTCTCAATCTTGTAACTTCAACAGTTTACCAAACCTAGTCCCTAAGCAAACTAAAACGGCTCAAATTGTGTTTATCGTGTTGGTATATGCAAACTGATACATTTGACCCTTTTGGGGGTCATTTCTGGATTCCTAAAGAATGATACACCGGGATAGGATCTCTCAGTCTTATAAATTCAGTACATTATATATAACTTAGTCCCTAGGCAAACAGAAACGGCTCAAGTCGAGTTTACGCTGTTGGTTGATCAAAAAGGACACATGTGACCATTTCGGTGTCATATCTAGATTCCTAAAGAATGATTAACTGGGATAGGATGCTGCAATCTTATAAATTCAACACATTACCAAACTTAGTCCCTAAGCAAACTAAAACGGCTCAACTACCGTCTATAGTGTTGGTATATCCAAAATTATACATTTGACCTTTTTGGGCGGTCATTTCTAGATTCGTAAAGAAAGATTAACTGGGATGATAGGATGTTTCAATCTTATAGAGCCCACACATAACAAAACTTAGCCCCCAAGCAAACTACTACGTCTCAAATCACGTTTATGGGGGGGGTTAATATACCCAGAATGATACATTTGACCTTCTCGAGGGGTCATTTCTAGATTCCTAAGGAAAGCTTAACTGGGATGATAGGATGTTTCAATCTCATAAAGCCCACACATTACAAAACTTAGTCCTCAAGCAAAATATTACGGCTCAAATCACGTTTACGGGGTTAATATATCCAGAATGATACATTTGGCCTTCTTGGTGGGTCATTACTTGATTCCTAAAGGAAGATTAACTGGAATAGGATGTTTCAATCTTGTAAGGTCAACACATAATAAAACGGCTCAACTCACGTTTATGGGGTTAATATATCCAGAATGATACATTTGGCCTTCTTGGTGGGTCATTTCTTGATTCCTAAAGAAAGATTAACTGGAATAGGATGTTTCAATCTTGTAAGGTCAACACATAATAAAACGGCTCAACTCGCGTTTTAGTGTTGGTACATCCAAAATGATACATATGACCTTTCTGGGGGGTCATTTCAAGATTCCTAAAGAAAGATTAACAGGGATGATAGGATGTTTCAGTCTTATAAAGCCAACACATTACAAAACTTTGTACCCAAGGAAACAATTTCGGCTCAAATCACGTTTATGGGGTTAATATATCTAGAATGATACATTTGACCTTCTTGGGGGGTGTATATTCTAGATTCCTAAAGCAAGATTAACTGGGAGGATAGGATGTTTCAATCTTGTAAAGTAAACACATTACAAAACTTCTTAGTCCCTAGGAAAACAAAAAGGGCTCAAATCACGTTTATGGTGTCACTATATCCAAAATGATACACTGATCCTTTCGGGGGTCATTTCTATACTCCAAATGAATGATTAACTGGGATAGGTTGTCTCAATCTTGTAACTTCAACAGTTTACCAAACCTAGTCCCTAAGCAAACTAAAACGGCTCAAATTGTGTTTATCGTGTTGGTATAAGCAAACTGATACATTTGACCCTTTTGGGGGTCATTTCTGGATTCCTAAAGAATGATACACCGGGATAGGATCTCTCAGTCTTATAAATTCAGTACATTATATATAACTTAGTCCCTAGGCAAACAGAAACGGCTCAAGTCGAGTTTACGCTGTTGGTTGATCAAAAAGGACACATGTGACCATTTCGGTGTCATATCTAGATTCCTAAAGAATGATTAACTGGGATAGGATGCTGCAATCTTATAAATTCAACACATTACCAAACTTAGTCCCTAAGCAAACTAAAACGGCTCAACTACCGTCTATAGTGTTGGTATATCCAAAATTATACATTTGACCTTTTTGGGCGGTCATTTCTAGATTCGTAAAGAAAGATTAACTGGGATGATAGGATGTTTCAATCTTATAGAGCCCACACATAACAAAACTTAGCCCCCAAGCAAACTACTACGTCTCAAATCACGTTTATGGGGGGTTAATATACCCAGAATGATACATTTGACCTTCTCGAGGGGTCATTTCTAGATTCCTAAGGAAAGCTTAACTGGGATGATAGGATGTTTCAATCTCATAAAGCCCACACATTACAAAACTTAGTCCTCAAGCAAAATATTACGGCTCAAATCACGTTTACGGGGTTAATATATCCAGAATGATACATTTGGCCTTCTTGGTGGGTCATTACTTGATTCCTAAAGGAAGATTAACTGGAATAGGATGTTTCAATCTTGTAAGGTCAACACATAATAAAACGGCTCAACTCACGTTTATGGGGTTAATATATCCAGAATGATACATTTGGCCTTCTTGGTGGGTCATTTCTTGATTCCTAAAGAAAGATTAACTGGAATAGGATGTTTCAATCTTGTAAGGTCAACACATAATAAAACGGCTCAACTCGCGTTTTAGTGTTGGTACATCCAAAATGATACATATGACCTTTCTGGGGGGTCATTTCAAGATTCCTAAAGAAAGATTAACAGGGATGATAGGATGTTTCAGTCTTATAAAGCCAACACATTACAAAACTTTGTACCCAAGGAAACAATTTCGGCTCAAATCACGTTTATGGGGTTAATATATCTAGAATGATACATTTGACCTTCTTGGGGGGTGTATATTCTAGATTCCTAAAGCAAGATTAACTGGGAGGATAGGATATTTCAATCTTGTAAAGTAAACACATTACAAAACTTCTTAGTCCCTAGGAAAACAAAAAGGGCTCAAATCACGTTTATGGTGTCACTATATCCAAAATGATACACTGATCCTTTCGGGGGTCATTTCTATACTCCAAATGAATGATTAACTGGGATAGGTTGTCTCAATCTTGTAACTTCAACAGTTTACCAAACCTAGTCCCTAAGCAAACTAAAACGGCTCAAATTGTGTTTATCGTGTTGGTATATGCAAACTGATACATTTGACCCTTTTGGGGGTCATTTCTGGATTCCTAAAGAATGATACACCGGGATAGGATCTCTCAGTCTTATAAATTCAGTACATTATATATAACTTAGTCCCTAGGCAAACAGAAACGGCTCAAGTCGAGTTTACGCTGTTGGTTGATCAAAAAGGACACATGTGACCATTTCGGTGTCATATCTAGATTCCTAAAGAATGATTAACTGGGATAGGATGCTGCAATCTTATAAATTCAACACATTACCAAACTTAGTCCCTAAGCAAACTAAAACGGCTCAACTACCGTCTATAGTGTTGGTATATCCAAAATTATACATTTGACCTTTTTGGGCGGTCATTTCTAGATTCGTAAAGAAAGATTAACTGGGATGATAGGATGTTTCAATCTTATAGAGCCCACACATAACAAAACTTAGCCCCCAAGCAAACTACTACGTCTCAAATCACGTTTATGGGGGGGGGTTAATATACCCAGAATGATACATTTGACCTTCTCGAGGGGTCATTTCTAGATTCCTAAGGAAAGCTTAACTGGGATGATAGGATGTTTCAATCTCATAAAGCCCACACATTACAAAACTTAGTCCTCAAGCAAAATATTACGGCTCAAATCACGTTTACGGGGTTAATATATCCAGAATGATACATTTGGCCTTCTTGGTGGGTCATTACTTGATTCCTAAAGGAAGATTAACTGGAACAGGATGTTTCAATCTTGTAAGGTCAACACATAATAAAACGGCTCAACTCACGTTTATGGGGTTAATATATCCAGAATGATACATTTGGCCTTCTTGGTGGGTCATTTCTTGATTCCTAAAGAAAGATTAACTGGAATAGGATGTTTCAATCTTGTAAGGTCAACACATAATAAAACGGCTCAACTCGCGTTTTAGTGTTGGTACATCCAAAATGATACATATGACCTTTCTGGGGGGTCATTTCAAGATTCCTAAAGAAAGATTAACAGGGATGATAGGATGTTTCAGTCTTATAAAGCCAACACATTACAAAACTTTGTACCCAAGGAAACAATTTCGGCTCAAATCACGTTTATGGGGTTAATATACCTAGAATGATACATTTGACCTTCTTGGGGGGTGTATATTCTAGATTCCTAAAGCAAGATTAACTGGGATGATAGGATGTTTCAATCTTGTAAAGTAAACACATTACAAAACTTCTTAGTCCCTAGGAAAACAAAAAGGGCTCAAATCACGTTTATGGTGTCACTATATCCAAAATGATACACTGATCCTTTCGGGGGTCATTTCTATACTCCAAATGAATGATTAACTGGGATAGGTTGTCTCAATCTTGTAACTTCAACAGTTTACCAAACCTAGTCCCTAAGCAAACTAAAACGGCTCAAATTGTGTTTATCGTGTTGGTATATGCAAACTGATACATTTGACCCTTTTGGGGGTCATTTCTGGATTCCTAAAGAATGATACACCGGGATAGGATCTCTCAGTCTTATAAATTCAGTACATTATATATAACTTAGTCCCTAGGCAAACAGAAACGGCTCAAGTCGAGTTTACGCTGTTGGTTGATCAAAAAGGACACATGTGACCATTTCGGTGTCATATCTAGATTCCTAAAGAATGATTAACTGGGATAGGATGCTGCAATCTTATAAATTCAACACATTACCAAACTTAGTCCCTAAGCAAACTAAAACGGCTCAACTACCGTCTATAGTGTTGGTATATCCAAAATTATACATTTGACCTTTTTGGGCGGTCATTTCTAGATTCGTAAAGAAAGATTAACTGGGATGATAGGATGTTTCAATCTTATAGAGCCCACACATAACAAAACTTAGCCCCCAAGCAAACTACTACGTCTCAAATCACGTTTATGGGGGGGGTTAATATACCCAGAATGATACATTTGACCTTCTCGAGGGGTCATTTCTAGATTCCTAAGGAAAGCTTAACTGGGATGATAGGATGTTTCAATCTCATAAAGCCCACACATTACAAAACTTAGTCCTCAAGCAAAATATTACGGCTCAAATCACGTTTACGGGGTTAATATATCCAGAATGATACATTTGGCCTTCTTGGTGGGTCATTACTTGATTCCTAAAGGAAGATTAACTGGAATAGGATGTTTCAATCTTGTAAGGTCAACACATAATAAAACGGCTCAACTCACGTTTATGGGGTTAATATATCCAGAATGATACATTTGGCCTTCTTGGTGGGTCATTTCTTGATTCCTAAAGAAAGATTAACTGGAATAGGATGTTTCAATCTTGTAAGGTCAACACATAATAAAACGGCTCAACTCGCGTTTTAGTGTTGGTACATCCAAAATGATACATATGACCTTTCTGGGGGGTCATTTCAAGATTCCTAAAGAAAGATTAACAGGGATGATAGGATGTTTCAGTCTTATACAGCCAACACATTACAAAACTTTGTACCCAAGGAAACAATTTCGGCTCAAATCACGTTTATGGGGTTAATATACCTAGAATGATACATTTGACCTTCTTGGGGGGTGTATATTCTAGATTCCTAAAGCAAGATTAACTGGGAGGATAGGATGTTTCAATCTTGTAAAGTAAACACATTACAAAACTTCTTAGTCCCTAGGAAAACAAAAAGGGCTCAAATCACGTTTATGGTGTCACTATATCCAAAATGATACACTGATCCTTTCGGGGGTCATTTCTATACTCCAAATGAATGATTAACTGGGATAGGTTGTCTCAATCTTGTAACTTCAACAGTTTACCAAACCTAGTCCCTAAGCAAACTAAAACGGCTCAAATTGTGTTTATCGTGTTGGTATATGCAAACTGATACATTTGACCCTTTTGGGGGTCATTTCTGGATTCCTAAAGAATGATACACCGGGATAGGATCTCTCAGTCTTATAAATTCAGTACATTATATATAACTTAGTCCCTAGGCAAACAGAAACGGCTCAAGTCGAGTTTACGCTGTTGGTTGATCAAAAAGGACACATGTGACCATTTCGGTGTCATATCTAGATTCCTAAAGAATGATTAACTGGGATAGGATGCTGCAATCTTATAAATTCAACACATTACCAAACTTAGTCCCTAAGCAAACTAAAACGGCTCAACTACCGTCTATAGTGTTGGTATATCCAAAATTATACATTTGACCTTTTTGGGCGGTCATTTCTAGATTCGTAAAGAAAGATTAACTGGGATGATAGGATGTTTCAATCTTATAGAGCCCACACATAACAAAACTTAGCCCCCAAGCAAACTACTACGTCTCAAATCACGTTTATGGGGGGGGTTAATATACCCAGAATGATACATTTGACCTTCTCGAGGGGTCATTTCTAGATTCCTAAGGAAAGCTTAACTGGGATGATAGGATGTTTCAATCTCATAAAGCCCACACATTACAAAACTTAGTCCTCAAGCAAAATATTACGGCTCAAATCACGTTTACGGGGTTAATATATCCAGAATGATACATTTGGCCTTCTTGGTGGGTCATTACTTGATTCCTAAAGGAAGATTAACTGGAAGAGGATGTTTCAATCTTGTAAGGTCAACACATAATAAAACGGCTCAACTCACGTTTATGGGGTTAATATATCCAGAATGATACATTTGGCCTTCTTGGTGGGTCATTTCTTGATTCCTAAAGAAAGATTAACTGGAATAGGATGTTTCAATCTTGTAAGGTCAACACATAATAAAACGGCTCAACTCGCGTTTTAGTGTTGGTACATCCAAAATGATACATATGACCTTTCTGGGGGGTCATTTCAAGATTCCTAAAGAAAGATTAACAGGGATGATAGGATGTTTCAGTCTTATAAAGCCAACACATTACAAAACTTTGTACCCAAGGAAACAATTTCGGCTCAAATCACGTTTATGGGGTTAATATACCTAGAATGATACATTTGACCTTCTTGGGGGGTGTATATTCTAGATTCCTAAAGCAAGATTAACTGGGATGATAGGATGTTTCAATCTTGTAAAGTAAACACATTACAAAACTTCTTAGTCCCTAGGAAAACAAAAAGGGCTCAAATCACGTTTATGGTGTCACTATATCCAAAATGATACACTGATCCTTTCGGGGGTCATTTCTATACTCCAAATGAATGATTAACTGGGATAGGTTGTCTCAATCTTGTAACTTCAACAGTTTACCAAACCTAGTCCCTAAGCAAACTAAAACGGCTCAAATTGTGTTTATCGTGTTGGTATATGCAAACTGATACATTTGACCCTTTTGGGGGTCATTTCTGGATTCCTAAAGAATGATACACCGGGATAGGATCTCTCAGTCTTATAAATTCAGTACATTATATATAACTTAGTCCCTAGGCAAACAGAAACGGCTCAAGTCGAGTTTACGCTGTTGGTTGATCAAAAAGGACACATGTGACCATTTCGGTGTCATATCTAGATTCCTAAAGAATGATTAACTGGGATAGGATGCTGCAATCTTATAAATTCAACACATTACCAAACTTAGTCCCTAAGCAAACTAAAACGGCTCAACTACCGTCTATAGTGTTGGTATATCCAAAATTATACATTTGACCTTTTTGGGCGGTCATTTCTAGATTCGTAAAGAAAGATTAACTGGGATGATAGGATGTTTCAATCTTATAGAGCCCACACATAACAAAACTTAGCCCCCAAGCAAACTACTACGTCTCAAATCACGTTTATGGGGGGGGTTAATATACCCAGAATGATACATTTGACCTTCTCGAGGGGTCATTTCTAGATTCCTAAGGAAAGCTTAACTGGGATGATAGGATGTTTCAATCTCATAAAGCCCACACATTACAAAACTTAGTCCTCAAGCAAAATATTACGGCTCAAATCACGTTTACGGGGTTAATATATCCAGAATGATACATTTGGCCTTCTTGGTGGGTCATTACTTGATTCCTAAAGGAAGATTAACTGGAATAGGATGTTTCAATCTTGTAAGGTCAACACATAATAAAACGGCTCAACTCACGTTTATGGGGTTAATATATCCAGAATGATACATTTGGCCTTCTTGGTGGGTCATTTCTTGATTCCTAAAGAAAGATTAACTGGAATAGGATGTTTCAATCTTGTAAGGTCAACACATAATAAAACGGCTCAACTCGCGTTTTAGTGTTGGTACATCCAAAATGATACATATGACCTTTCTGGGGGGTCATTTCAAGATTCCTAAAGAAAGATTAACAGGGATGATAGGATGTTTCAGTCTTATACAGCCAACACATTACAAAACTTTGTACCCAAGGAAACAATTTCGGCTCAAATCACGTTTATGGGGTTAATATACCTAGAATGATACATTTGACCTTCTTGGGGGGTGTATATTCTAGATTCCTAAAGCAAGATTAACTGGGAGGATAGGATGTTTCAATCTTGTAAAGTAAACACATTACAAAACTTCTTAGTCCCTAGGAAAACAAAAAGGGCTCAAATCACGTTTATGGTGTCACTATATCCAAAATGATACACTGATCCTTTCGGGGGTCATTTCTATACTCCAAATGAATGATTAACTGGGATAGGTTGTCTCAATCTTGTAACTTCAACAGTTTACCAAACCTAGTCCCTAAGCAAACTAAAACGGCTCAAATTGTGTTTATCGTGTTGGTATATGCAAACTGATACATTTGACCCTTTTGGGGGTCATTTCTGGATTCCTAAAGAATGATACACCGGGATAGGATCTCTCAGTCTTATAAATTCAGTACATTATATATAACTTAGTCCCTAGGCAAACAGAAACGGCTCAAGTCGAGTTTACGCTGTTGGTTGATCAAAAAGGACACATGTGACCATTTCGGTGTCATATCTAGATTCCTAAAGAATGATTAACTGGGATAGGATGCTGCAATCTTATAAATTCAACACATTACCAAACTTAGTCCCTAAGCAAACTAAAACGGCTCAACTACCGTCTATAGTGTTGGTATATCCAAAATTATACATTTGACCTTTTTGGTCGGTCATTTCTAGATTCGTAAAGAAAGATTAACTGGGATGATAGGATGTTTCAATCTTATAGAGCCCACACATAACAAAACTTAGCCCCCAAGCAAACTACTACGTCTCAAATCACGTTTATGGGGGGGGTTAATATACCCAGAATGATACATTTGACCTTCTCGAGGGGTCATTTCTAGATTCCTAAGGAAAGCTTAACTGGGATGATAGGATGTTTCAATCTCATAAAGCCCACACATTACAAAACTTAGTCCTCAAGCAAAATATTACGGCTCAAATCACGTTTACGGGGTTAATATATCCAGAATGATACATTTGGCCTTCTTGGTGGGTCATTACTTGATTCCTAAAGGAAGATTAACTGGAATAGGATGTTTCAATCTTGTAAGGTCAACACATAATAAAACGGCTCAACTCACGTTTATGGGGTTAATATATCCAGAATGATACATTTGGCCTTCTTGGTGGGTCATTTCTTGATTCCTAAAGAAAGATTAACTGGAATAGGATGTTTCAATCTTGTAAGGTCAACACATAATAAAACGGCTCAACTCGCGTTTTAGTGTTGGTACATCCAAAATGATACATATGACCTTTCTGGGGGGTCATTTCAAGATTCCTAAAGAAAGATTAACAGGGATGATAGGATGTTTCAGTCTTATACAGCCAACACATTACAAAACTTTGTACCCAAGGAAACAATTTCGGCTCAAATCACGTTTATGGGGTTAATATATCTAGAATGATACATTTGACCTTCTTGGGGGGTGTATATTCTAGATTCCTAAAGCAAGATTAACTGGGATGATAGGATGTTTCAATCTTGTAAAGTAAACACATTACAAAACTTCTTAGTCCCTAGGAAAACAAAAAGGGCTCAAATCACGTTTATGGTGTCACTATATCCAAAATGATACACTGATCCTTTCGGGGGTCATTTCTATACTCCAAATGAATGATTAACTGGGATAGGTTGTCTCAATCTTGTAACTTCAACAGTTTACCAAACCTAGTCCCTAAGCAAACTAAAACGGCTCAAATTGTGTTTATCGTGTTGGTATATGCAAACTGATACATTTGACCCTTTTGGGGGTCATTTCTGGATTCCTAAAGAATGATACACCGGGATAGGATCTCTCAGTCTTATAAATTCAGTACATTATATATAACTTAGTCCCTAGGCAAACAGAAACGGCTCAAGTCGAGTTTACGCTGTTGGTTGATCAAAAAGGACACATGTGACCATTTCGGTGTCATATCTAGATTCCTAAAGAATGATTAACTGGGATAGGATGCTGCAATCTTATAAATTCAACACATTACCAAACTTAGTCCCTAAGCAAACTAAAACGGCTCAACTACCGTCTATAGTGTTGGTATATCCAAAATTATACATTTGACCTTTTTGGTCGGTCATTTCTAGATTCGTAAAGAAAGATTAACTGGGATGATAGGATGTTTCAATCTTATAGAGCCCACACATAACAAAACTTAGCCCCCAAGCAAACTACTACGTCTCAAATCACGTTTATGGGGGGGGTTAATATACCCAGAATGATACATTTGACCTTCTCGAGGGGTCATTTCTAGATTCCTAAGGAAAGCTTAACTGGGATGATAGGATGTTTCAATCTCATAAAGCCCACACATTACAAAACTTAGTCCTCAAGCAAAATATTACGGCTCAAATCACGTTTACGGGGTTAATATATCCAGAATGATACATTTGGCCTTCTTGGTGGGTCATTACTTGATTCCTAAAGGAAGATTAACTGGAATAGGATGTTTCAATCTTGTAAGGTCAACACATAATAAAACGGCTCAACTCACGTTTATGGGGTTAATATATCCAGAATGATACATTTGGCCTTCTTGGTGGGTCATTTCTTGATTCCTAAAGAAAGATTAACTGGAATAGGATGTTTCAATCTTGTAAGGTCAACACATAATAAAACGGCTCAACTCGCGTTTTAGTGTTGGTACATCCAAAATGATACATATGACCTTTCTGGGGGGTCATTTCAAGATTCCTAAAGAAAGATTAACAGGGATGATAGGATGTTTCAGTCTTATACAGCCAACACATTACAAAACTTTGTACCCAAGGAAACAATTTCGGCTCAAATCACGTTTATGGGGTTAATATATCTAGAATGATACATTTGACCTTCTTGGGGGGTGTATATTCTAGATTCCTAAAGCAAGATTAACTGGGATGATAGGATGTTTCAATCTTGTAAAGTAAACACATTACAAAACTTCTTAGTCCCTAGGAAAACAAAAAGGGCTCAAATCACGTTTATGGTGTCACTATATCCAAAATGATACACTGATCCTTTCGGGGGTCATTTCTATACTCCAAATGAATGATTAACTGGGATAGGTTGTCTCAATCTTGTAACTTCAACAGTTTACCAAACCTAGTCCCTAAGCAAACTAAAACGGCTCAAATTGTGTTTATCGTGTTGGTATATGCAAACTGATACATTTGACCCTTTTGGGGGTCATTTCTGGATTCCTAAAGAATGATACACCGGGATAGGATCTCTCAGTCTTATAAATTCAGTACATTATATATAACTTAGTCCCTAGGCAAACAGAAACGGCTCAAGTCGAGTTTACGCTGTTGGTTGATCAAAAAGGACACATGTGACCATTTCGGTGTCATATCTAGATTCCTAAAGAATGATTAACTGGGATAGGATGCTGCAATCTTATAAATTCAACACATTACCAAACTTAGTCCCTAAGCAAACTAAAACGGCTCAACTACCGTCTATAGTGTTGGTATATCCAAAATTATACATTTGACCTTTTTGGGCGGTCATTTCTAGATTCGTAAAGAAAGATTAACTGGGATGATAGGATGTTTCAATCTTATAGAGCCCACACATAACAAAACTTAGCCCCCAAGCAAACTACTACGTCTCAAATCACGTTTATGGGGGGGGTTAATATACCCAGAATGATACATTTGACCTTCTCGAGGGGTCATTTCTAGATTCCTAAGGAAAGCTTAACTGGGATGATAGGATGTTTCAATCTCATAAAGCCCACACATTACAAAACTTAGTCCTCAAGCAAAATATTACGGCTCAAATCACGTTTACGGGGTTAATATATCCAGAATGATACATTTGGCCTTCTTGGTGGGTCATTACTTGATTCCTAAAGGAAGATTAACTGGAACAGGATGTTTCAATCTTGTAAGGTCAACACATAATAAAACGGCTCAACTCACGTTTATGGGGTTAATATATCCAGAATGATACATTTGGCCTTCTTGGTGGGTCATTTCTTGATTCCTAAAGAAAGATTAACTGGAATAGGATGTTTCAATCTTGTAAGGTCAACACATAATAAAACGGCTCAACTCGCGTTTTAGTGTTGGTACATCCAAAATGATACATATGACCTTTCTGGGGGGTCATTTCAAGATTCCTAAAGAAAGATTAACAGGGATGATAGGATGTTTCAGTCTTATACAGCCAACACATTACAAAACTTTGTACCCAAGGAAACAATTTCGGCTCAAATCACGTTTATGGGGTTAATATATCTAGAATGATACATTTGACCTTCTTGGGGGGTGTATATTCTAGATTCCTAAAGCAAGATTAACTGGGATGATAGGATGTTTCAATCTTGTAAAGTAAACACATTACAAAACTTCTTAGTCCCTAGGAAAACAAAAAGGGCTCAAATCACGTTTATGGTGTCACTATATCCAAAATGATACACTGATCCTTTCGGGGGTCATTTCTATACTCCAAATGAATGATTAACTGGGATAGGTTGTCTCAATCTTGTAACTTCAACAGTTTACCAAACCTAGTCCCTAAGCAAACTAAAACGGCTCAAATTGTGTTTATCGTGTTGGTATATGCAAACTGATACATTTGACCCTTTTGGGGGTCATTTCTGGATTCCTAAAGAATGATACACCGGGATAGGATCTCTCAGTCTTATAAATTCAGTACATTATATATAACTTAGTCCCTAGGCAAACAGAAACGGCTCAAGTCGAGTTTACGCTGTTGGTTGATCAAAAAGGACACATGTGACCATTTCGGTGTCATATCTAGATTCCTAAAGAATGATTAACTGGGATAGGATGCTGCAATCTTATAAATTCAACACATTACCAAACTTAGTCCCTAAGCAAACTAAAACGGCTCAACTACCGTCTATAGTGTTGGTATATCCAAAATTATACATTTGACCTTTTTGGTCGGTCATTTCTAGATTCGTAAAGAAAGATTAACTGGGATGATAGGATGTTTCAATCTTATAGAGCCCACACATAACAAAACTTAGCCCCCAAGCAAACTACTACGTCTCAAATCACGTTTATGGGGGGGGTTAATATACCCAGAATGATACATTTGACCTTCTCGAGGGGTCATTTCTAGATTCCTAAGGAAAGCTTAACTGGGATGATAGGATGTTTCAATCTCATAAAGCCCACACATTACAAAACTTAGTCCTCAAGCAAAATATTACGGCTCAAATCACGTTTACGGGGTTAATATATCCAGAATGATACATTTGGCCTTCTTGGTGGGTCATTACTTGATTCCTAAAGGAAGATTAACTGGAATAGGATGTTTCAATCTTGTAAGGTCAACACATAATAAAACGGCTCAACTCACGTTTATGGGGTTAATATATCCAGAATGATACATTTGGCCTTCTTGGTGGGTCATTTCTTGATTCCTAAAGAAAGATTAACTGGAATAGGATGTTTCAATCTTGTAAGGTCAACACATAATAAAACGGCTCAACTCGCGTTTTAGTGTTGGTACATCCAAAATGATACATATGACCTTTCTGGGGGGTCATTTCAAGATTCCTAAAGAAAGATTAACAGGGATGATAGGATGTTTCAGTCTTATACAGCCAACACATTACAAAACTTTGTACCCAAGGAAACAATTTCGGCTCAAATCACGTTTATGGGGTTAATATATCTAGAATGATACATTTGACCTTCTTGGGGGGTGTATATTCTAGATTCCTAAAGCAAGATTAACTGGGATGATAGGATGTTTCAATCTTGTAAAGTAAACACATTACAAAACTTCTTAGTCCCTAGGAAAACAAAAAGGGCTCAAATCACGTTTATGGTGTCACTATATCCAAAATGATACACTGATCCTTTCGGGGGTCATTTCTATACTCCAAATGAATGATTAACTGGGATAGGTTGTCTCAATCTTGTAACTTCAACAGTTTACCAAACCTAGTCCCTAAGCAAACTAAAACGGCTCAAATTGTGTTTATCGTGTTGGTATATGCAAACTGATACATTTGACCCTTTTGGGGGTCATTTCTGGATTCCTAAAGAATGATACACCGGGATAGGATCTCTCAGTCTTATAAATTCAGTACATTATATATAACTTAGTCCCTAGGCAAACAGAAACGGCTCAAGTCGAGTTTACGCTGTTGGTTGATCAAAAAGGACACATGTGACCATTTCGGTGTCATATCTAGATTCCTAAAGAATGATTAACTGGGATAGGATGCTGCAATCTTATAAATTCAACACATTACCAAACTTAGTCCCTAAGCAAACTAAAACGGCTCAACTACCGTCTATAGTGTTGGTATATCCAAAATTATACATTTGACCTTTTTGGGCGGTCATTTCTAGATTCGTAAAGAAAGATTAACTGGGATGATAGGATGTTTCAATCTTATAGAGCCCACACATAACAAAACTTAGCCCCCAAGCAAACTACTACGTCTCAAATCACGTTTATGGGGGGGGTTAATATACCCAGAATGATACATTTGACCTTCTCGAGGGGTCATTTCTAGATTCCTAAGGAAAGCTTAACTGGGATGATAGGATGTTTCAATCTCATAAAGCCCACACATTACAAAACTTAGTCCTCAAGCAAAATATTACGGCTCAAATCACGTTTACGGGGTTAATATATCCAGAATGATACATTTGGCCTTCTTGGTGGGTCATTACTTGATTCCTAAAGGAAGATTAACTGGAATAGGATGTTTCAATCTTGTAAGGTCAACACATAATAAAACGGCTCAACTCACGTTTATGGGGTTAATATATCCAGAATGATACATTTGGCCTTCTTGGTGGGTCATTTCTTGATTCCTAAAGAAAGATTAACTGGAATAGGATGTTTCAATCTTGTAAGGTCAACACATAATAAAACGGCTCAACTCGCGTTTTAGTGTTGGTACATCCAAAATGATACATATGACCTTTCTGGGGGGTCATTTCAAGATTCCTAAAGAAAGATTAACAGGGATGATAGGATGTTTCAGTCTTATACAGCCAACACATTACAAAACTTTGTACCCAAGGAAACAATTTCGGCTCAAATCACGTTTATGGGGTTAATATACCTAGAATGATACATTTGACCTTCTTGGGGGGTGTATATTCTAGATTCCTAAAGCAAGATTAACTGGGAGGATAGGATGTTTCAATCTTGTAAAGTAAACACATTACAAAACTTCTTAGTCCCTAGGAAAACAAAAAGGGCTCAAATCACGTTTATGGTGTCACTATATCCAAAATGATACACTGATCCTTTCGGGGGTCATTTCTATACTCCAAATGAATGATTAACTGGGATAGGTTGTCTCAATCTTGTAACTTCAACAGTTTACCAAACCTAGTCCCTAAGCAAACTAAAACGGCTCAAATTGTGTTTATCGTGTTGGTATATGCAAACTGATACATTTGACCCTTTTGGGGGTCATTTCTCGATTCCTAAAGAATGATACACCGGGATAGGATCTCTCAGTCTTATAAATTCAGTACATTATATATAACTTAGTCCCTAGGCAAACAGAAACGGCTCAAGTCGAGTTTACGCTGTTGGTTGATCAAAAAGGACACATGTGACCATTTCGGTGTCATATCTAGATTCCTAAAGAATGATTAACTGGGATAGGATGCTGCAATCTTATAAATTCAACACATTACCAAACTTAGTCCCTAAGCAAACTAAAACGGCTCAACTACCGTCTATAGTGTTGGTATATCCAAAATTATACATTTGACCTTTTTGGGCGGTCATTTCTAGATTCGTAAAGAAAGATTAACTGGGATGATAGGATGTTTCAATCTTATAGAGCCCACACATAACAAAACTTAGCCCCCAAGCAAACTACTACGTCTCAAATCACGTTTATGGGGGGGGGTTAATATACCCAGAATGATACATTTGACCTTCTCGAGGGGTCATTTCTAGATTCCTAAGGAAAGCTTAACTGGGATGATAGGATGTTTCAATCTCATAAAGCCCACACATTACAAAACTTAGTCCTCAAGCAAAATATTACGGCTCAAATCACGTTTACGGGGTTAATATATCCAGAATGATACATTTGGCCTTCTTGGTGGGTCATTACTTGATTCCTAAAGGAAGATTAACTGGAATAGGATGTTTCAATCTTGTAAGGTCAACACATAATAAAACGGCTCAACTCACGTTTATGGGGTTAATATATCCAGAATGATACATTTGGCCTTCTTGGTGGGTCATTTCTTGATTCCTAAAGAAAGATTAACTGGAATAGGATGTTTCAATCTTGTAAGGTCAACACATAATAAAACGGCTCAACTCGCGTTTTAGTGTTGGTACATCCAAAATGATACATATGACCTTTCTGGGGGGTCATTTCAAGATTCCTAAAGAAAGATTAACAGGGATGATAGGATGTTTCAGTCTTATACAGCCAACACATTACAAAACTTTGTACCCAAGGAAACAATTTCGGCTCAAATCACGTTTATGGGGTTAATATACCTAGAATGATACATTTGACCTTCTTGGGGGGTGTATATTCTAGATTCCTAAAGCAAGATTAACTGGGATGATAGGATGTTTCAATCTTGTAAAGTAAACACATTACAAAACTTCTTAGTCCCTAGGAAAACAAAAAGGGCTCAAATCACGTTTATGGTGTCACTATATCCAAAATGATACACTGATCCTTTCGGGGGTCATTTCTATACTCCAAATGAATGATTAACTGGGATAGGTTGTCTCAATCTTGTAACTTCAACAGTTTACCAAACCTAGTCCCTAAGCAAACTAAAACGGCTCAAATTGTGTTTATCGTGTTGGTATATGCAAACTGATACATTTGACCCTTTTGGGGGTCATTTCTCGATTCCTAAAGAATGATACACCGGGATAGGATCTCTCAGTCTTATAAATTCAGTACATTATATATAACTTAGTCCCTAGGCAAACAGAAACGGCTCAAGTCGAGTTTACGCTGTTGGTTGATCAAAAAGGACACATGTGACCATTTCGGTGTCATATCTAGATTCCTAAAGAATGATTAACTGGGATAGGATGCTGCAATCTTATAAATTCAACACATTACCAAACTTAGTCCCTAAGCAAACTAAAACGGCTCAACTACCGTCTATAGTGTTGGTATATCCAAAATTATACATTTGACCTTTTTGGGCGGTCATTTCTAGATTCGTAAAGAAAGATTAACTGGGATGATAGGATGTTTCAATCTTATAGAGCCCACACATAACAAAACTTAGCCCCCAAGCAAACTACTACGTCTCAAATCACGTTTATGGGGGGGGGTTAATATACCCAGAATGATACATTTGACCTTCTCGAGGGGTCATTTCTAGATTCCTAAGGAAAGCTTAACTGGGATGATAGGATGTTTCAATCTCATAAAGCCCACACATTACAAAACTTAGTCCTCAAGCAAAATATTACGGCTCAAATCACGTTTACGGGGTTAATATATCCAGAATGATACATTTGGCCTTCTTGGTGGGTCATTACTTGATTCCTAAAGGAAGATTAACTGGAATAGGATGTTTCAATCTTGTAAGGTCAACACATAATAAAACGGCTCAACTCACGTTTATGGGGTTAATATATCCAGAATGATACATTTGGCCTTCTTGGTGGGTCATTTCTTGATTCCTAAAGAAAGATTAACTGGAATAGGATGTTTCAATCTTGTAAGGTCAACACATAATAAAACGGCTCAACTCGCGTTTTAGTGTTGGTACATCCAAAATGATACATATGACCTTTCTGGGGGGTCATTTCAAGATTCCTAAAGAAAGATTAACAGGGATGATAGGATGTTTCAGTCTTATACAGCCAACACATTACAAAACTTTGTACCCAAGGAAACAATTTCGGCTCAAATCACGTTTATGGGGTTAATATATCTAGAATGATACATTTGACCTTCTTGGGGGGTGTATATTCTAGATTCCTAAAGCAAGATTAACTGGGATGATAGGATGTTTCAATCTTGTAAAGTAAACACATTACAAAACTTCTTAGTCCCTAGGAAAACAAAAAGGGCTCAAATCACGTTTATGGTGTCACTATATCCAAAATGATACACTGATCCTTTCGGGGGTCATTTCTATACTCCAAATGAATGATTAACTGGGATAGGTTGTCTCAATCTTGTAACTTCAACAGTTTACCAAACCTAGTCCCTAAGCAAACTAAAACGGCTCAAATTGTGTTTATCGTGTTGGTATATGCAAACTGATACATTTGACCCTTTTGGGGGTCATTTCTCGATTCCTAAAGAATGATACACCGGGATAGGATCTCTCAGTCTTATAAATTCAGTACATTATATATAACTTAGTCCCTAGGCAAACAGAAACGGCTCAAGTCGAGTTTACGCTGTTGGTTGATCAAAAAGGACACATGTGACCATTTCGGTGTCATATCTAGATTCCTAAAGAATGATTAACTGGGATAGGATGCTGCAATCTTATAAATTCAACACATTACCAAACTTAGTCCCTAAGCAAACTAAAACGGCTCAACTACCGTCTATAGTGTTGGTATATCCAAAATTATACATTTGACCTTTTTGGGCGGTCATTTCTAGATTCGTAAAGAAAGATTAACTGGGATGATAGGATGTTTCAATCTTATAGAGCCCACACATAACAAAACTTAGCCCCCAAGCAAACTACTACGTCTCAAATCACGTTTATGGGGGGTTAATATACCCAGAATGATACATTTGACCTTCTCGAGGGGTCATTTCTAGATTCCTAAGGAAAGCTTAACTGGGATGATAGGATGTTTCAATCTCATAAAGCCCACACATTACAAAACTTAGTCCTCAAGCAAAATATTACGGCTCAAATCACGTTTACGGGGTTAATATATCCAGAATGATACATTTGGCCTTCTTGGTGGGTCATTACTTGATTCCTAAAGGAAGATTAACTGGAATAGGATGTTTCAATCTTGTAAGGTCAACACATAATAAAACGGCTCAACTCACGTTTATGGGGTTAATATATCCAGAATGATACATTTGGCCTTCTTGGTGGGTCATTTCTTGATTCCTAAAGAAAGATTAACTGGAATAGGATGTTTCAATCTTGTAAGGTCAACACATAATAAAACGGCTCAACTCGCGTTTTAGTGTTGGTACATCCAAAATGATACATATGACCTTTCTGGGGGGTCATTTCAAGATTCCTAAAGAAAGATTAACAGGGATGATAGGATGTTTCAGTCTTATACAGCCAACACATTACAAAACTTTGTACCCAAGGAAACAATTTCGGCTCAAATCACGTTTATGGGGTTAATATACCTAGAATGATACATTTGACCTTCTTGGGGGGTGTATATTCTAGATTCCTAAAGCAAGATTAACTGGGATGATAGGATGTTTCAATCTTGTAAAGTAAACACATTACAAAACTTCTTAGTCCCTAGGAAAACAAAAAGGGCTCAAATCACGTTTATGGTGTCACTATATCCAAAATGATACACTGATCCTTTCGGGGGTCATTTCTATACTCCAAATGAATGATTAACTGGGATAGGTTGTCTCAATCTTGTAACTTCAACAGTTTACCAAACCTAGTCCCTAAGCAAACTAAAACGGCTCAAATTGTGTTTATCGTGTTGGTATATGCAAACTGATACATTTGACCCTTTTGGGGGTCATTTCTCGATTCCTAAAGAATGATACACCGGGATAGGATCTCTCAGTCTTATAAATTCAGTACATTATATATAACTTAGTCCCTAGGCAAACAGAAACGGCTCAAGTCGAGTTTACGCTGTTGGTTGATCAAAAAGGACACATGTGACCATTTCGGTGTCATATCTAGATTCCTAAAGAATGATTAACTGGGATAGGATGCTGCAATCTTATAAATTCAACACATTACCAAACTTAGTCCCTAAGCAAACTAAAACGGCTCAACTACCGTCTATAGTGTTGGTATATCCAAAATTATACATTTGACCTTTTTGGGCGGTCATTTCTAGATTCGTAAAGAAAGATTAACTGGGATGATAGGATGTTTCAATCTTATAGAGCCCACACATAACAAAACTTAGCCCCCAAGCAAACTACTACGTCTCAAATCACGTTTATGGGGGGGGTTAATATACCCAGAATGATACATTTGACCTTCTCGAGGGGTCATTTCTAGATTCCTAACGAAAGCTTAACTGGGATGATAGGATGTTTCAATCTCATAAAGCCCACACATTACAAAACTTAGTCCTCAAGCAAAATATTACGGCTCAAATCACGTTTACGGGGTTAATATATCCAGAATGATACATTTGGCCTTCTTGGTGGGTCATTACTTGATTCCTAAAGGAAGATTAACTGGAATAGGATGTTTCAATCTTGTAAGGTCAACACATAATAAAACGGCTCAACTCACGTTTATGGGGTTAATATATCCAGAATGATACATTTGGCCTTCTTGGTGGGTCATTTCTTGATTCCTAAAGAAAGATTAACTGGAATAGGATGTTTCAATCTTGTAAGGTCAACACATAATAAAACGGCTCAACTCGCGTTTTAGTGTTGGTACATCCAAAATGATACATATGACCTTTCTGGGGGGTCATTTCAAGATTCCTAAAGAAAGATTAACAGGGATGATAGGATGTTTCAGTCTTATACAGCCAACACATTACAAAACTTTGTACCCAAGGAAACAATTTCGGCTCAAATCACGTTTATGGGGTTAATATACCTAGAATGATACATTTGACCTTCTTGGGGGGTGTATATTCTAGATTCCTAAAGCAAGATTAACTGGGATGATAGGATGTTTCAATCTTGTAAAGTAAACACATTACAAAACTTCTTAGTCCCTAGGAAAACAAAAAGGGCTCAAATCACGTTTATGGTGTCACTATATCCAAAATGATACACTGATCCTTTCGGGGGTCATTTCTATACTCCAAATGAATGATTAACTGGGATAGGTTGTCTCAATCTTGTAACTTCAACAGTTTACCAAACCTAGTCCCTAAGCAAACTAAAACGGCTCAAATTGTGTTTATCGTGTTGGTATATGCAAACTGATACATTTGACCCTTTTGGGGGTCATTTCTCGATTCCTAAAGAATGATACACCGGGATAGGATCTCTCAGTCTTATAAATTCAGTACATTATATATAACTTAGTCCCTAGGCAAACAGAAACGGCTCAAGTCGAGTTTACGCTGTTGGTTGATCAAAAAGGACACATGTGACCATTTCGGTGTCATATCTAGATTCCTAAAGAATGATTAACTGGGATAGGATGCTGCAATCTTATAAATTCAACACATTACCAAACTTAGTCCCTAAGCAAACTAAAACGGCTCAACTACCGTCTATAGTGTTGGTATATCCAAAATTATACATTTGACCTTTTTGGGCGGTCATTTCTAGATTCGTAAAGAAAGATTAACTGGGATGATAGGATGTTTCAATCTTATAGAGCCCACACATAACAAAACTTAGCCCCCAAGCAAACTACTACGTCTCAAATCACGTTTATGGGGGGGGTTAATATACCCAGAATGATACATTTGACCTTCTCGAGGGGTCATTTCTAGATTCCTAACGAAAGCTTAACTGGGATGATAGGATGTTTCAATCTCATAAAGCCCACACATTACAAAACTTAGTCCTCAAGCAAAATATTACGGCTCAAATCACGTTTACGGGGTTAATATATCCAGAATGATACATTTGGCCTTCTTGGTGGGTCATTACTTGATTCCTAAAGGAAGATTAACTGGAATAGGATGTTTCAATCTTGTAAGGTCAACACATAATAAAACGGCTCAACTCACGTTTATGGGGTTAATATATCCAGAATGATACATTTGGCCTTCTTGGTGGGTCATTTCTTGATTCCTAAAGAAAGATTAACTGGAATAGGATGTTTCAATCTTGTAAGGTCAACACATAATAAAACGGCTCAACTCGCGTTTTAGTGTTGGTACATCCAAAATGATACATATGACCTTTCTGGGGGGTCATTTCAAGATTCCTAAAGAAAGATTAACAGGGATGATAGGATGTTTCAGTCTTATACAGCCAACACATTACAAAACTTTGTACCCAAGGAAACAATTTCGGCTCAAATCACGTTTATGGGGTTAATATACCTAGAATGATACATTTGACCTTCTTGGGGGGTGTATATTCTAGATTCCTAAAGCAAGATTAACTGGGATGATAGGATGTTTCAATCTTGTAAAGTAAACACATTACAAAACTTCTTAGTCCCTAGGAAAACAAAAAGGGCTCAAATCACGTTTATGGTGTCACTATATCCAAAATGATACACTGATCCTTTCGGGGGTCATTTCTATACTCCAAATGAATGATTAACTGGGATAGGTTGTCTCAATCTTGTAACTTCAACAGTTTACCAAACCTAGTCCCTAAGCAAACTAAAACGGCTCAAATTGTGTTTATCGTGTTGGTATATGCAAACTGATACATTTGACCCTTTTGGGGGTCATTTCTCGATTCCTAAAGAATGATACACCGGGATAGGATCTCTCAGTCTTATAAATTCAGTACATTATATATAACTTAGTCCCTAGGCAAACAGAAACGGCTCAAGTCGAGTTTACGCTGTTGGTTGATCAAAAAGGACACATGTGACCATTTCGGTGTCATATCTAGATTCCTAAAGAATGATTAACTGGGATAGGATGCTGCAATCTTATAAATTCAACACATTACCAAACTTAGTCCCTAAGCAAACTAAAACGGCTCAACTACCGTCTATAGTGTTGGTATGTCCAAAATTATACATTTGACCTTTTTGGGCGGTCATTTCTAGATTCGTAAAGAAAGATTAACTGGGATGATAGGATGTTTCAATCTTATAGAGCCCACACATAACAAAACTTAGCCCCCAAGCAAACTACTACGTCTCAAATCACGTTTATGGGGGGGGTTAATATACCCAGAATGATACATTTGACCTTCTCGAGGGGTCATTTCTAGATTCCTAACGAAAGCTTAACTGGGATGATAGGATGTTTCAATCTCATAAAGCCCACACATTACAAAACTTAGTCCTCAAGCAAAATATTACGGCTCAAATCACGTTTACGGGGTTAATATATCCAGAATGATACATTTGGCCTTCTTGGTGGGTCATTACTTGATTCCTAAAGGAAGATTAACTGGAATAGGATGTTTCAATCTTGTAAGGTCAACACATAATAAAACGGCTCAACTCACGTTTATGGGGTTAATATATCCAGAATGATACATTTGGCCTTCTTGGTGGGTCATTTCTTGATTCCTAAAGAAAGATTAACTGGAATAGGATGTTTCAATCTTGTAAGGTCAACACATAATAAAACGGCTCAACTCGCGTTTTAGTGTTGGTACATCCAAAATGATACATATGACCTTTCTGGGGGGTCATTTCAAGATTCCTAAAGAAAGATTAACAGGGATGATAGGATGTTTCAGTCTTATACAGCCAACACATTACAAAACTTTGTACCCAAGGAAACAATTTCGGCTCAAATCACGTTTATGGGGTTAATATACCTAGAATGATACATTTGACCTTCTTGGGGGGTGTATATTCTAGATTCCTAAAGCAAGATTAACTGGGATGATAGGATGTTTCAATCTTGTAAAGTAAACACATTACAAAACTTCTTAGTCCCTAGGAAAACAAAAAGGGCTCAAATCACGTTTATGGTGTCACTATATCCAAAATGATACACTGATCCTTTCGGGGGTCATTTCTATACTCCAAATGAATGATTAACTGGGATAGGTTGTCTCAATCTTGTAACTTCAACAGTTTACCAAACCTAGTCCCTAAGCAAACTAAAACGGCTCAAATTGTGTTTATCGTGTTGGTATATGCAAACTGATACATTTGACCCTTTTGGGGGTCATTTCTGGATTCCTAAAGAATGATACACCGGGATAGGATCTCTCAGTCTTATAAATTCAGTACATTATATATAACTTAGTCCCCAGGCAAACAGAAACGGCTCAAGTCGGGTTTACGCTGTTGGTTGATCAAAAAGGACACATGTGACCATTTCGGTGTCATATCTAGATTCCTAAAGAATGATTAACTGGGATAGGATGCTGCAATCTTATAAATTCAACACATTACCAAACTTAGTCCCTAAGCAAACTAAAACGGCTCAACTACCGTCTATAGTGTTGGTATGTCCAAAATTATACATTTGACCTTTTTGGGCGGTCATTTCTAGATTCGTAAAGAAAGATTAACTGGGATGATAGGATGTTTCAATCTTATAGAGCCCACACATAACAAAACTTAGCCCCCAAGCAAACTACTACGTCTCAAATCACGTTTATGGGGGGGGTTAATATACCCAGAATGATACATTTGACCTTCTCGAGGGGTCATTTCTAGATTCCTAACGAAAGCTTAACTGGGATGATAGGATGTTTCAATCTCATAAAGCCCACACATTACAAAACTTAGTCCTCAAGCAAAATATTACGGCTCAAATCACGTTTACGGGGTTAATATATCCAGAATGATACATTTGGCCTTCTTGGTGGGTCATTACTTGATTCCTAAAGGAAGATTAACTGGAATAGGATGTTTCAATCTTGTAAGGTCAACACATAATAAAACGGCTCAACTCACGTTTATGGGGTTAATATATCCAGAATGATACATTTGGCCTTCTTGGTGGGTCATTTCTTGATTCCTAAAGAAAGATTAACTGGAATAGGATGTTTCAATCTTGTAAGGTCAACACATAATAAAACGGCTCAACTCGCGTTTTAGTGTTGGTACATCCAAAATGATACATATGACCTTTCTGGGGGGTCATTTCAAGATTCCTAAAGAAAGATTAACAGGGATGATAGGATGTTTCAGTCTTATACAGCCAACACATTACAAAACTTTGTACCCAAGGAAACAATTTCGGCTCAAATCACGTTTATGGGGTTAATATACCTAGAATGATACATTTGACCTTCTTGGGGGGTGTATATTCTAGATTCCTAAAGCAAGATTAACTGGGATGATAGGATGTTTCAATCTTGTAAAGTAAACACATTACAAAACTTCTTAGTCCCTAGGAAAACAAAAAGGGCTCAAATCACGTTTATGGTGTCACTATATCCAAAATGATACACTGATCCTTTCGGGGGTCATTTCTATACTCCAAATGAATGATTAACTGGGATAGGTTGTCTCAATCTTGTAACTTCAACAGTTTACCAAACCTAGTCCCTAAGCAAACTAAAACGGCTCAAATTGTGTTTATCGTGTTGGTATATGCAAACTGATACATTTGACCCTTTTGGGGGTCATTTCTGGATTCCTAAAGAATGATACACCGGGATAGGATCTCTCAGTCTTATAAATTCAGTACATTATATATAACTTAGTCCCCAGGCAAACAGAAACGGCTCAAGTCGGGTTTACGCTGTTGGTTGATCAAAAAGGACACATGTGACCATTTCGGTGTCATATCTAGATTCCTAAAGAATGATTAACTGGGATAGGATGCTGCAATCTTATAAATTCAACACATTACCAAACTTAGTCCCTAAGCAAACTAAAACGGCTCAACTACCGTCTATAGTGTTGGTATGTCCAAAATTATACATTTGACCTTTTTGGGCGGTCATTTCTAGATTCCTAAAGAAAGATTAACTGGGATGATAGGATGTTTCAATCTTATAGAGCCCACACATAACAAAACTTAGCCCCCAAGCAAACTACTACGTCTCAAATCACGTTTATGGGGGGTTAATATACCCAGAATGATACATTTGACCTTCTCGAGGGGTCATTTCTAGATTCCTAAGGAAAGCTTAACTGGGATGATAGGATGTTTCAATCTCATAAAGCCCACACATTACAAAACTTAGTCCTCAAGCAAAATATTACGGCTCAAATCACGTTTACGGGGTTAATATATCCAGAATGATACATTTGGCCTTCTTGGTGGGTCATTACTTGATTCCTAAAGGAAGATTAACTGGAATAGGATGTTTCAATCTTGTAAGGTCAACACATAATAAAACGGCTCAACTCACGTTTATGGGGTTAATATATCCAGAATGATACATTTGGCCTTCTTGGTGGGTCATTTCTTGATTCCTAAAGAAAGATTAACTGGAATAGGATGTTTCAATCTTGTAAGGTCAACACATAATAAAACGGCTCAACTCGCGTTTTAGTGTTGGTACATCCAAAATGATACATATGACCTTTCTGGGGGGTCATTTCAAGATTCCTAAAGAAAGATTAACAGGGATGATAGGATGTTTCAGTCTTATACAGCCAACACATTACAAAACTTTGTACCCAAGGAAACAATTTCGGCTCAAATCACGTTTATGGGGTTAATATACCTAGAATGATACATTTGACCTTCTTGGGGGGTGTATATTCTAGATTCCTAAAGCAAGATTAACTGGGATGATAGGATGTTTCAATCTTGTAAAGTAAACACATTACAAAACTTCTTAGTCCCTAGGAAAACAAAAAGGGCTCAAATCACGTTTATGGTGTCACTATATCCAAAATGATACACTGATCCTTTCGGGGGTCATTTCTATACTCCAAATGAATGATTAACTGGGATAGGTTGTCTCAATCTTGTAACTTCAACAGTTTACCAAACCTAGTCCCTAAGCAAACTAAAACGGCTCAAATTGTGTTTATCGTGTTGGTATATGCAAACTGATACATTTGACCCTTTTGGGGGTCATTTCTGGATTCCTAAAGAATGATATACCGGGATAGGATCTCTCAGTCTTATAAATTCAGTACATTATATATAACTTAGTCCCCAGGCAAACAGAAACGGCTCAAGTCGGGTTTACGCTGTTGGTTGATCAAAAAGGACACATGTGACCATTTCGGTGTCATATCTAGATTCCTAAAGAATGATTAACTGGGATAGGATGCTGCAATCTTATAAATTCAACACATTACCAAACTTAGTCCCTAAGCAAACTAAAACGGCTCAACTACCGTCTATAGTGTTGGTATGTCCAAAATTATACATTTGACCTTTTTGGGCGGTCATTTCTAGATTCCTAAAGAAAGATTAACTGGGATGATAGGATGTTTCAATCTTATAGAGCCCACACATAACAAAACTTAGCCCCCAAGCAAACTACTACGTCTCAAATCACGTTTATGGGGGGGGTTAATATACCCAGAATGATACATTTGACCTTCTCGAGGGGTCATTTCTAGATTCCTAAGGAAAGCTTAACTGGGATGATAGGATGTTTCAATCTCATAAAGCCCACACATTACAAAACTTAGTCCTCAAGAAAAATATTACGGCTCAAATCACGTTTACGGGGTTAATATATCCAGAATGATACATTTGGCCTTCTTGGTGGGTCATTACTTGATTCCTAAAGGAAGATTAACTGGAATAGGATGTTTCAATCTTGTAAGGTCAACACATAATAAAACGGCTCAACTCACGTTTATGGGGTTAATATATCCAGAATGATACATTTGGCCTTCTTGGTGGGTCATTTCTTGATTCCTAAAGAAAGATTAACTGGAATAGGATGTTTCAATCTTGTAAGGTCAACACATAATAAAACGGCTCAACTCGCGTTTTAGTGTTGGTACATCCAAAATGATACATATGACCTTTCTGGGGGGTCATTTCAAGATTCCTAAAGAAAGATTAACAGGGATGATAGGATGTTTCAGTCTTATACAGCCAACACATTACAAAACTTTGTACCCAAGGAAACAATTTCGGCTCAAATCACGTTTATGGGGTTAATATACCTAGAATGATACATTTGACCTTCTTGGGGGGTGTATATTCTAGATTCCTAAAGCAAGATTAACTGGGATGATAGGATGTTTCAATCTTGTAAAGTAAACACATTACAAAACTTCTTGGTCCCTAGGAAAACAAAAAGGGCTCAAATCACGTTTATGGTGTCACTATATCCAAAATGATACACTGATCCTTTCGGGGGTCATTTCTATACTCCAAATGAATGATTAACTGGGATAGGTTGTCTCAATCTTGTAACTTCAACAGTTTACCAAACCTAGTCCCTAAGCAAACTAAAACGGCTCAAATTGTGTTTATCGTGTTGGTATATGCAAACTGATACATTTGACCCTTTTGGGGGTCATTTCTGGATTCCTAAAGAATGATATACCGGGATAGGATCTCTCAGTCTTATAAATTCAGTACATTATATATAACTTAGTCCCCAGGCAAACAGAAACGGCTCAAGTCGGGTTTACGCTGTTGGTTGATCAAAAAGGACACATGTGACCATTTCGGTGTCATATCTAGATTCCTAAAGAATGATTAACTGGGATAGGATGCTGCAATCTTATAAATTCAACACATTACCAAACTTAGTCCCTAAGCAAACTAAAACGGCTCAACTACCGTCTATAGTGTTGGTATGTCCAAAATTATACATTTGACCTTTTTGGGCGGTCATTTCTAGATTCCTAAAGAAAGATTAACTGGGATGATAGGATGTTTCAATCTTATAGAGCCCACACATAACAAAACTTAGCCCCCAAGCAAACTACTACGTCTCAAATCACGTTTATGGGGGGGGTTAATATACCCAGAATGATACATTTGACCTTCTCGAGGGGTCATTTCTAGATTCCTAAGGAAAGCTTAACTGGGATGATAGGATGTTTCAATCTCATAAAGCCCACACATTACAAAACTTAGTCCTCAAGAAAAATATTACGGCTCAAATCACGTTTACGGGGTTAATATATCCAGAATGATACATTTGGCCTTCTTGGTGGGTCATTACTTGATTCCTAAAGGAAGATTAACTGGAATAGGATGTTTCAATCTTGTAAGGTCAACACATAATAAAACGGCTCAACTCACGTTTATGGGGTTAATATATCCAGAATGATACATTTGGCCTTCTTGGTGGGTCATTTCTTGATTCCTAAAGAAAGATTAACTGGAATAGGATGTTTCAATCTTGTAAGGTCAACACATAATAAAACGGCTCAACTCGCGTTTTAGTGTTGGTACATCCAAAATGATACATATGACCTTTCTGGGGGGTCATTTCAAGATTCCTAAAGAAAGATTAACAGGGATGATAGGATGTTTCAGTCTTATAAAGCCAACACATTACAAAACTTTGTACCCAAGGAAACAATTTCGGCTCAAATCACGTTTATGGGGTTAATATACCTAGAATGATACATTTGACCTTCTTGGGGGGTGTATATTCTAGATTCCTAAAGCAAGATTAACTGGGATGATAGGATGTTTCAATCTTGTAAAGTAAACACATTACAAAACTTCTTGGTCCCTAGGAAAACAAAAAGGGCTCAAATCACGTTTATGGTGTCACTATATCCAAAATGATACACTGATCCTTTCGGGGGTCATTTCTATACTCCAAATGAATGATTAACTGGGATAGGTTGTCTCAATCTTGTAACTTCAACAGTTTACCAAACCTAGTCCCTAAGCAAACTAAAACGGCTCAAATTGTGTTTATCGTGTTGGTATATGCAAACTGATACATTTGACCCTTTTGGGGGTCATTTCTGGATTCCTAAAGAATGATATACCGGGATAGGATCTCTCAGTCTTATAAATTCAGTACATTATATATAACTTAGTCCCCAGGCAAACAGAAACGGCTCAAGTCGGGTTTACGCTGTTGGTTGATCAAAAAGGACACATGTGACCATTTCGGTGTCATATCTAGATTCCTAAAGAATGATTAACTGGGATAGGATGCTGCAATCTTATAAATTCAACACATTACCAAACTTAGTCCCTAAGCAAACTAAAACGGCTCAACTACCGTCTATAGTGTTGGTATGTCCAAAATTATACATTTGACCTTTTTGGGCGGTCATTTCTAGATTCCTAAAGAAAGATTAACTGGGATGATAGGATGTTTCAATCTTATAGAGCCCACACATAACAAAACTTAGCCCCCAAGCAAACTACTACGTCTCAAATCACGTTTATGGGGGGGGTTAATATACCCAGAATGATACATTTGACCTTCTCGAGGGGTCATTTCTAGATTCCTAAGGAAAGCTTAACTGGGATGATAGGATGTTTCAATCTCATAAAGCCCACACATTACAAAACTTAGTCCTCAAGAAAAATATTACGGCTCAAATCACGTTTACGGGGTTAATATATCCAGAATGATACATTTGGCCTTCTTGGTGGGTCATTACTTGATTCCTAAAGGAAGATTAACTGGAATAGGATGTTTCAATCTTGTAAGGTCAACACATAATAAAACGGCTCAACTCACGTTTATGGGGTTAATATATCCAGAATGATACATTTGGCCTTCTTGGTGGGTCATTTCTTGATTCCTAAAGAAAGATTAACTGGAATAGGATGTTTCAATCTTGTAAGGTCAACACATAATAAAACGGCTCAACTCGCGTTTTAGTGTTGGTACATCCAAAATGATACATATGACCTTTCTGGGGGGTCATTTCAAGATTCCTAAAGAAAGATTAACAGGGATGATAGGATGTTTCAGTCTTATACAGCCAACACATTACAAAACTTTGTACCCAAGGAAACAATTTCGGCTCAAATCACGTTTATGGGGTTAATATACCTAGAATGATACATTTGACCTTCTTGGGGGGTGTATATTCTAGATTCCTAAAGCAAGATTAACTGGGATGATAGGATGTTTCAATCTTGTAAAGTAAACACATTACAAAACTTCTTGGTCCCTAGGAAAACAAAAAGGGCTCAAATCACGTTTATGGTGTCACTATATCCAAAATGATACACTGATCCTTTCGGGGGTCATTTCTATACTCCAAATGAATGATTAACTGGGATAGGTTGTCTCAATCTTGTAACTTCAACAGTTTACCAAACCTAGTCCCTAAGCAAACTAAAACGGCTCAAATTGTGTTTATCGTGTTGGTATATGCAAACTGATACATTTGACCCTTTTGGGGGTCATTTCTGGATTCCTAAAGAATGATATACCGGGATAGGATCTCTCAGTCTTATAAATTCAGTACATTATATATAACTTAGTCCCCAGGCAAACAGAAACGGCTCAAGTCGGGTTTACGCTGTTGGTTGATCAAAAAGGACACATGTGACCATTTCGGTGTCATATCTAGATTCCTAAAGAATGATTAACTGGGATAGGATGCTGCAATCTTATAAATTCAACACATTACCAAACTTAGTCCCTAAGCAAACTAAAACGGCTCAACTACCGTCTATAGTGTTGGTATGTCCAAAATTATACATTTGACCTTTTTGGGCGGTCATTTCTAGATTCCTAAAGAAAGATTAACTGGGATGATAGGATGTTTCAATCTTATAGAGCCCACACATAACAAAACTTAGCCCCCAAGCAAACTACTACGTCTCAAATCACGTTTATGGGGGGGGTTAATATACCCAGAATGATACATTTGACCTTCTCGAGGGGTCATTTCTAGATTCCTAAGGAAAGCTTAACTGGGATGATAGGATGTTTCAATCTCATAAAGCCCACACATTACAAAACTTAGTCCTCAAGCAAAATATTACGGCTCAAATCACGTTTACGGGGTTAATATATCCAGAATGATACATTTGGCCTTCTTGGTGGGTCATTACTTGATTCCTAAAGGAAGATTAACTGGAATAGGATGTTTCAATCTTGTAAGGTCAACACATAATAAAACGGCTCAACTCACGTTTATGGGGTTAATATATCCAGAATGATACATTTGGCCTTCTTGGTGGGTCATTTCTTGATTCCTAAAGAAAGATTAACTGGAATAGGATGTTTCAATCTTGTAAGGTCAACACATAATAAAACGGCTCAACTCGCGTTTTAGTGTTGGTACATCCAAAATGATACATATGACCTTTCTGGGGGGTCATTTCAAGATTCCTAAAGAAAGATTAACAGGGATGATAGGATGTTTCAGTCTTATAAAGCCAACACATTACAAAACTTTGTACCCAAGGAAACAATTTCGGCTCAAATCACGTTTATGGGGTTAATATACCTAGAATGATACATTTGACCTTCTTGGGGGGTGTATATTCTAGATTCCTAAAGCAAGATTAACTGGGATGATAGGATGTTTCAATCTTGTAAAGTAAACACATTACAAAACTTCTTGGTCCCTAGGAAAACAAAAAGGGCTCAAATCACGTTTATGGTGTCACTATATCCAAAATGATACACTGATCCTTTCGGGGGTCATTTCTATACTCCAAATGAATGATTAACTGGGATAGGTTGTCTCAATCTTGTAACTTCAACAGTTTACCAAACCTAGTCCCTAAGCAAACTAAAACGGCTCAAATTGTGTTTATCGTGTTGGTATATGCAAACTGATACATTTGACCCTTTTGGGGGTCATTTCTGGATTCCTAAAGAATGATATACCGGGATAGGATCTCTCAGTCTTATAAATTCAGTACATTATATATAACTTAGTCCCCAGGCAAACAGAAACGGCTCAAGTCGGGTTTACGCTGTTGGTTGATCAAAAAGGACACATGTGACCATTTCGGTGTCATATCTAGATTCCTAAAGAATGATTAACTGGGATAGGATGCTGCAATCTTATAAATTCAACACATTACCAAACTTAGTCCCTAAGCAAACTAAAACGGCTCAACTACCGTCTATAGTGTTGGTATGTCCAAAATTATACATTTGACCTTTTTGGGCGGTCATTTCTAGATTCCTAAAGAAAGATTAACTGGGATGATAGGATGTTTCAATCTTATAGAGCCCACACATAACAAAACTTAGCCCCCAAGCAAACTACTACGTCTCAAATCACGTTTATGGGGGGGGTTAATATACCCAGAATGATACATTTGACCTTCTCGAGGGGTCATTTCTAGATTCCTAAGGAAAGCTTAACTGGGATGATAGGATGTTTCAATCTCATAAAGCCCACACATTACAAAACTTAGTCCTCAAGCAAAATATTACGGCTCAAATCACGTTTACGGGGTTAATATATCCAGAATGATACATTTGGCCTTCTTGGTGGGTCATTACTTGATTCCTAAAGGAAGATTAACTGGAATAGGATGTTTCAATCTTGTAAGGTCAACACATAATAAAACGGCTCAACTCACGTTTATGGGGTTAATATATCCAGAATGATACATTTGGCCTTCTTGGTGGGTCATTTCTTGATTCCTAAAGAAAGATTAACTGGAATAGGATGTTTCAATCTTGTAAGGTCAACACATAATAAAACGGCTCAACTCGCGTTTTAGTGTTGGTACATCCAAAATGATACATATGACCTTTCTGGGGGGTCATTTCAAGATTCCTAAAGAAAGATTAACAGGGATGATAGGATGTTTCAGTCTTATAAAGCCAACACATTACAAAACTTTGTACCCAAGGAAACAATTTCGGCTCAAATCACGTTTATGGGGTTAATATACCTAGAATGATACATTTGACCTTCTTGGGGGGTGTATATTCTAGATTCCTAAAGCAAGATTAACTGGGATGATAGGATGTTTCAATCTTGTAAAGTAAACACATTACAAAACTTCTTGGTCCCTAGGAAAACAAAAAGGGCTCAAATCACGTTTATGGTGTCACTATATCCAAAATGATACACTGATCCTTTCGGGGGTCATTTCTATACTCCAAATGAATGATTAACTGGGATAGGTTGTCTCAATCTTGTAACTTCAACAGTTTACCAAACCTAGTCCCTAAGCAAACTAAAACGGCTCAAATTGTGTTTATCGTGTTGGTATATGCAAACTGATACATTTGACCCTTTTGGGGGTCATTTCTGGATTCCTAAAGAATGATATACCGGGATAGGATCTCTCAGTCTTATAAATTCAGTACATTATATATAACTTAGTCCCGAGGCAAACAGAAACGGCTCAAGTCGGGTTTACGCTGTTGGTTGATCAAAAAGGACACATGTGACCATTTCGGTGTCATATCTAGATTCCTAAAGAATGATTAACTGGGATAGGATGCTGCAATCTTATAAATTCAACACATTACCAAACTTAGTCCCTAAGCAAACTAAAACGGCTCAACTACCGTCTATAGTGTTGGTATGTCCAAAATTATACATTTGACCTTTTTGGGCGGTCATTTCTAGATTCCTAAAGAAAGATTAACTGGGATGATAGGATGTTTCAATCTTATAGAGCCCACACATAACAAAACTTAGCCCCCAAGCAAACTACTACGTCTCAAATCACGTTTATGGGGGGGGTTAATATACCCAGAATGATACATTTGACCTTCTCGAGGGGTCATTTCTAGATTCCTAAGGAAAGCTTAACTGGGATGATAGGATGTTTCAATCTCATAAAGCCCACACATTACAAAACTTAGTCCTCAAGAAAAATATTACGGCTCAAATCACGTTTACGGGGTTAATATATCCAGAATGATACATTTGGCCTTCTTGGTGGGTCATTACTTGATTCCTAAAGGAAGATTAACTGGAACAGGATGTTTCAATCTTGTAAGGTCAACACATAATAAAACGGCTCAACTCACGTTTATGGGGTTAATATATCCAGAATGATACATTTGGCCTTCTTGGTGGGTCATTTCTTGATTCCTAAAGAAAGATTAACTGGAATAGGATGTTTCAATCTTGTAAGGTCAACACATAATAAAACGGCTCAACTCGCGTTTTAGTGTTGGTACATCCAAAATGATACATATGACCTTTCTGGGGGGTCATTTCAAGATTCCTAAAGAAAGATTAACAGGGATGATAGGATGTTTCAGTCTTATAAAGCCAACACATTACAAAACTTTGTACCCAAGGAAACAATTTCGGCTCAAATCACGTTTATGGGGTTAATATACCTAGAATGATACATTTGACCTTCTTGGGGGGTGTATATTCTAGATTCCTAAAGCAAGATTAACTGGGATGATAGGATGTTTCAATCTGGTAAAGTAAACACATTACAAAACTTCTTGGTCCCTAGGAAAACAAAAAGGGCTCAAATCACGTTTATGGTGTCACTATATCCAAAATGATACACTGATCCTTTCGGGGGTCATTTCTATACTCCAAATGAATGATTAACTGGGATAGGTTGTCTCAATCTTGTAACTTCAACAGTTTACCAAACCTAGTCCCTAAGCAAACTAAAACGGCTCAAATTGTGTTTATCGTGTTGGTATATGCAAACTGATACATTTGACCCTTTTGGGGGTCATTTCTGGATTCCTAAAGAATGATATACCGGGATAGGATCTCTCAGTCTTATAAATTCAGTACATTATATATAACTTAGTCCCCAGGCAAACAGAAACGGCTCAAGTCGGGTTTACGCTGTTGGTTGATCAAAAAGGACACATGTGACCATTTCGGTGTCATATCTAGATTCCTAAAGAATGATTAACTGGGATAGGATGCTGCAATCTTATAAATTCAACACATTACCAAACTTAGTCCCTAAGCAAACTAAAACGGCTCAACTACCGTCTATAGTGTTGGTATGTCCAAAATTATACATTTGACCTTTTTGGGCGGTCATTTCTAGATTCCTAAAGAAAGATTAACTGGGATGATAGGATGTTTCAATCTTATAGAGCCCACACATAACAAAACTTAGCCCCCAAGCAAACTACTACGTCTCAAATCACGTTTATGGGGGGGGTTAATATACCCAGAATGATACATTTGACCTTCTCGAGGGGTCATTTCTAGATTCCTAACGAAAGCTTAACTGGGATGATAGGATGTTTCAATCTCATAAAGCCCACACATTACAAAACTTAGTCCTCAAGAAAAATATTACGGCTCAAATCACGTTTACGGGGTTAATATATCCAGAATGATACATTTGGCCTTCTTGGTGGGTCATTACTTGATTCCTAAAGGAAGATTAACTGGAATAGGATGTTTCAATCTTGTAAGGTCAACACATAATAAAACGGCTCAACTCACGTTTATGGGGTTAATATATCCAGAATGATACATTTGGCCTTCTTGGTGGGTCATTTCTTGATTCCTAAAGAAAGATTAACTGGAATAGGATGTTTCAATCTTGTAAGGTCAACACATAATAAAACGGCTCAACTCGCGTTTTAGTGTTGGTACATCCAAAATGATACATATGACCTTTCTGGGGGGTCATTTCAAGATTCCTAAAGAAAGATTAACAGGGATGATAGGATGTTTCAGTCTTATAAAGCCAACACATTACAAAACTTTGTACCCAAGGAAACAATTTCGGCTCAAATCACGTTTATGGGGTTAATATACCTAGAATGATACATTTGACCTTCTTGGGGGGTGTATATTCTAGATTCCTAAAGCAAGATTAACTGGGATGATAGGATGTTTCAATCTTGTAAAGTAAACACATTACAAAACTTCTTGGTCCCTAGGAAAACAAAAAGGGCTCAAATCACGTTTATGGTGTCACTATATCCAAAATGATACACTGATCCTTTCGGGGGTCATTTCTATACTCCAAATGAATGATTAACTGGGATAGGTTGTCTCAATCTTGTAACTTCAACAGTTTACCAAACCTAGTCCCTAAGCAAACTAAAACGGCTCAAATTGTGTTTATCGTGTTGGTATATGCAAACTGATACATTTGACCCTTTTGGGGGTCATTTCTGGATTCCTAAAGAATGATATACCGGGATAGGATCTCTCAGTCTTATAAATTCAGTACATTATATATAACTTAGTCCCTAGGCAAACAGAAACGGCTCAAGTCGGGTTTACGCTGTTGGTTGATCAAAAAGGACACATGTGACCATTTCGGTGTCATATCTAGATTCCTAAAGAATGATTAACTGGGATAGGATGCTGCAATCTTATAAATTCAACACATTACCAAACTTAGTCCCTAAGCAAACTAAAACGGCTCAACTACCGTCTATAGTGTTGGTATGTCCAAAATTATACATTTGACCTTTTTGGGCGGTCATTTCTAGATTCGTAAAGAAAGATTAACTGGGATGATAGGATGTTTCAATCTTATAGAGCCCACACATAACAAAACTTAGCCCCCAAGCAAACTACTACGTCTCAAATCACGTTTATGGGGGGGGTTAATATACCCAGAATGATACATTTGACCTTCTCGAGGGGTCATTTCTAGATTCCTAAGGAAAGCTTAACTGGGATGATAGGATGTTTCAATCTCATAAAGCCCACACATTACAAAACTTAGTCCTCAAGAAAAATATTACGGCTCAAATCACGTTTACGGGGTTAATATATCCAGAATGATACATTTGGCCTTCTTGGTGGGTCATTACTTGATTCCTAAAGGAAGATTAACTGGAATAGGATGTTTCAATCTTGTAAGGTCAACACATAATAAAACGGCTCAACTCACGTTTATGGGGTTAATATATCCAGAATGATACATTTGGCCTTCTTGGTGGGTCATTTCTTGATTCCTAAAGAAAGATTAACTGGAATAGGATGTTTCAATCTTGTAAGGTCAACACATAATAAAACGGCTCAACTCGCGTTTTAGTGTTGGTACATCCAAAATGATACATATGACCTTTCTGGGGGGTCATTTCAAGATTCCTAAAGAAAGATTAACAGGGATGATAGGATGTTTCAGTCTTATAAAGCCAACACATTACAAAACTTTGTACCCAAGGAAACAATTTCGGCTCAAATCACGTTTATGGGGTTAATATACCTAGAATGATACATTTGACCTTCTTGGGGGGTGTATATTCTAGATTCCTAAAGCAAGATTAACTGGGATGATAGGATGTTTCAATCTTGTAAAGTAAACACATTACAAAACTTCTTGGTCCCTAGGAAAACAAAAAGGGCTCAAATCACGTTTATGGTGTCACTATATCCAAAATGATACACTGATCCTTTCGGGGGTCATTTCTATACTCCAAATGAATGATTAACTGGGATAGGTTGTCTCAATCTTGTAACTTCAACAGTTTACCAAACCTAGTCCCTAAGCAAACTAAAACGGCTCAAATTGTGTTTATCGTGTTGGTATATGCAAACTGATACATTTGACCCTTTTGGGGGTCATTTCTGGATTCCTAAAGAATGATATACCGGGATAGGATCTCTCAGTCTTATAAATTCAGTACATTATATATAACTTAGTCCCTAGGCAAACAGAAACGGCTCAAGTCGGGTTTACGCTGTTGGTTGATCAAAAAGGACACATGTGACCATTTCGGTGTCATATCTAGATTCCTAAAGAATGATTAACTGGGATAGGATGCTGCAATCTTATAAATTCAACACATTACCAAACTTAGTCCCTAAGCAAACTAAAACGGCTCAACTACCGTCTATAGTGTTGGTATGTCCAAAATTATACATTTGACCTTTTTGGGCGGTCATTTCTAGATTCCTAAAGAAAGATTAACTGGGATGATAGGATGTTTCAATCTTATAGAGCCCACACATAACAAAACTTAGCCCCCAAGCAAACTACTACGTCTCAAATCACGTTTATGGGGGGTTAATATACCCAGAATGATACATTTGACCTTCTCGAGGGGTCATTTCTAGATTCCTAACGAAAGCTTAACTGGGATGATAGGATGTTTCAATCTCATAAAGCCCACACATTACAAAACTTAGTCCTCAAGCAAAATATTACGGCTCAAATCACGTTTACGGGGTTAATATATCCAGAATGATACATTTGGCCTTCTTGGTGGGTCATTACTTGATTCCTAAAGGAAGATTAACTGGAATAGGATGTTTCAATCTTGTAAGGTCAACACATAATAAAACGGCTCAACTCACGTTTATGGGGTTAATATATCCAGAATGATACATTTGGCCTTCTTGGTGGGTCATTTCTTGATTCCTAAAGAAAGATTAACTGGAATAGGATGTTTCAATCTTGTAAGGTCAACACATAATAAAACGGCTCAACTCGCGTTTTAGTGTTGGTACATCCAAAATGATACATATGACCTTTCTGGGGGGTCATTTCAAGATTCCTAAAGAAAGATTAACAGGGATGATAGGATGTTTCAGTCTTATAAAGCCAACACATTACAAAACTTTGTACCCAAGGAAACAATTTCGGCTCAAATCACGTTTATGGGGTTAATATACCTAGAATGATACATTTGACCTTCTTGGGGGGTGTATATTCTAGATTCCTAAAGCAAGATTAACTGGGATGATAGGATGTTTCAATCTTGTAAAGTAAACACATTACAAAACTTCTTGGTCCCTAGGAAAACAAAAAGGGCTCAAATCACGTTTATGGTGTCACTATATCCAAAATGATACACTGATCCTTTCGGGGGTCATTTCTATACTCCAAATGAATGATTAACTGGGATAGGTTGTCTCAATCTTGTAACTTCAACAGTTTACCAAACCTAGTCCCTAAGCAAACTAAAACGGCTCAAATTGTGTTTATCGTGTTGGTATATGCAAACTGATACATTTGACCCTTTTGGGGGTCATTTCTCGATTCCTAAAGAATGATATACCGGGATAGGATCTCTCAGTCTTATAAATTCAGTACATTATATATAACTTAGTCCCTAGGCAAACAGAAACGGCTCAAGTCGGGTTTACGCTGTTGGTTGATCAAAAAGGACACATGTGACCATTTCGGTGTCATATCTAGATTCCTAAAGAATGATTAACTGGGATAGGATGCTGCAATCTTATAAATTCAACACATTACCAAACTTAGTCCCTAAGCAAACTAAAACGGCTCAACTACCGTCTATAGTGTTGGTATGTCCAAAATTATACATTTGACCTTTTTGGGCGGTCATTTCTAGATTCCTAAAGAAAGATTAACTGGGATGATAGGATGTTTCAATCTTATAGAGCCCACACATAACAAAACTTAGCCCCCAAGCAAACTACTACGTCTCAAATCACGTTTATGGGGGGTTAATATACCCAGAATGATACATTTGACCTTCTCGAGGGGTCATTTCTAGATTCCTAACGAAAGCTTAACTGGGATGATAGGATGTTTCAATCTCATAAAGCCCACACATTACAAAACTTAGTCCTCAAGCAAAATATTACGGCTCAAATCACGTTTACGGGGTTAATATATCCAGAATGATACATTTGGCCTTCTTGGTGGGTCATTACTTGATTCCTAAAGGAAGATTAACTGGAATAGGATGTTTCAATCTTGTAAGGTCAACACATAATAAAACGGCTCAACTCACGTTTATGGGGTTAATATATCCAGAATGATACATTTGGCCTTCTTGGTGGGTCATTTCTTGATTCCTAAAGAAAGATTAACTGGAATAGGATGTTTCAATCTTGTAAGGTCAACACATAATAAAACGGCTCAACTCGCGTTTTAGTGTTGGTACATCCAAAATGATACATATGACCTTTCTGGGGGGTCATTTCAAGATTCCTAAAGAAAGATTAACAGGGATGATAGGATGTTTCAGTCTTATAAAGCCAACACATTACAAAACTTTGTACCCAAGGAAACAATTTCGGCTCAAATCACGTTTATGGGGTTAATATACCTAGAATGATACATTTGACCTTCTTGGGGGGTGTATATTCTAGATTCCTAAAGCAAGATTAACTGGGATGATAGGATGTTTCAATCTGGTAAAGTAAACACATTACAAAACTTCTTGGTCCCTAGGAAAACAAAAAGGGCTCAAATCACGTTTATGGTGTCACTATATCCAAAATGATACACTGATCCTTTCGGGGGTCATTTCTATACTCCAAATGAATGATTAACTGGGATAGGTTGTCTCAATCTTGTAACTTCAACAGTTTACCAAACCTAGTCCCTAAGCAAACTAAAACGGCTCAAATTGTGTTTATCGTGTTGGTATATGCAAACTGATACATTTGACCCTTTTGGGGGTCATTTCTGGATTCCTAAAGAATGATATACCGGGATAGGATCTCTCAGTCTTATAAATTCAGTACATTATATATAACTTAGTCCCTAGGCAAACAGAAACGGCTCAAGTCGAGTTTACGCTGTTGGTTGATCAAAAAGGACACATGTGACCATTTCGGTGTCATATCTAGATTCCTAAAGAATGATTAACTGGGATAGGATGCTGCAATCTTATAAATTCAACACATTACCAAACTTAGTCCCTAAGCAAACTAAAACGGCTCAACTACCGTCTATAGTGTTGGTATGTCCAAAATTATACATTTGACCTTTTTGGGCGGTCATTTCTAGATTCCTAAAGAAAGATTAACTGGGATGATAGGATGTTTCAATCTTATAGAGCCCACACATAACAAAACTTAGCCCCCAAGCAAACTACTACGTCTCAAATCACGTTTATGGGGGGTTAATATACCCAGAATGATACATTTGACCTTCTCGAGGGGTCATTTCTAGATTCCTAACGAAAGCTTAACTGGGATGATAGGATGTTTCAATCTCATAAAGCCCACACATTACAAAACTTAGTCCTCAAGCAAAATATTACGGCTCAAATCACGTTTACGGGGTTAATATATCCAGAATGATACATTTGGCCTTCTTGGTGGGTCATTACTTGATTCCTAAAGGAAGATTAACTGGAATAGGATGTTTCAATCTTGTAAGGTCAACACATAATAAAACGGCTCAACTCACGTTTATGGGGTTAATATATCCAGAATGATACATTTGGCCTTCTTGGTGGGTCATTTCTTGATTCCTAAAGAAAGATTAACTGGAATAGGATGTTTCAATCTTGTAAGGTCAACACATAATAAAACGGCTCAACTCGCGTTTTAGTGTTGGTACATCCAAAATGATACATATGACCTTTCTGGGGGGTCATTTCAAGATTCCTAAAGAAAGATTAACAGGGATGATAGGATGTTTCAGTCTTATAAAGCCAACACATTACAAAACTTTGTACCCAAGGAAACAATTTCGGCTCAAATCACGTTTATGGGGTTAATATACCTAGAATGATACATTTGACCTTCTTGGGGGGTGTATATTCTAGATTCCTAAAGCAAGATTAACTGGGATGATAGGATGTTTCAATCTGGTAAAGTAAACACATTACAAAACTTCTTGGTCCCTAGGAAAACAAAAAGGGCTCAAATCACGTTTATGGTGTCACTATATCCAAAATGATACACTGATCCTTTCGGGGGTCATTTCTATACTCCAAATGAATGATTAACTGGGATAGGTTGTCTCAATCTTGTAACTTCAACAGTTTACCAAACCTAGTCCCTAAGCAAACTAAAACGGCTCAAATTGTGTTTATCGTGTTGGTATATGCAAACTGATACATTTGACCCTTTTGGGGGTCATTTCTGGATTCCTAAAGAATGATATACCGGGATAGGATCTCTCAGTCTTATAAATTCAGTACATTATATATAACTTAGTCCCTAGGCAAACAGAAACGGCTCAAGTCGAGTTTACGCTGTTGGTTGATCAAAAAGGACACATGTGACCATTTCGGTGTCATATCTAGATTCCTAAAGAATGATTAACTGGGATAGGATGCTGCAATCTTATAAATTCAACACATTACCAAACTTAGTCCCTAAGCAAACTAAAACGGCTCAACTACCGTCTATAGTGTTGGTATGTCCAAAATTATACATTTGACCTTTTTGGGCGGTCATTTCTAGATTCCTAAAGAAAGATTAACTGGGATGATAGGATGTTTCAATCTTATAGAGCCCACACATAACAAAACTTAGCCCCCAAGCAAACTACTACGTCTCAAATCACGTTTATGGGGGGTTAATATACCCAGAATGATACATTTGACCTTCTCGAGGGGTCATTTCTAGATTCCTAACGAAAGCTTAACTGGGATGATAGGATGTTTCAATCTCATAAAGCCCACACATTACAAAACTTAGTCCTCAAGCAAAATATTACGGCTCAAATCACGTTTACGGGGTTAATATATCCAGAATGATACATTTGGCCTTCTTGGTGGGTCATTACTTGATTCCTAAAGGAAGATTAACTGGAATAGGATGTTTCAATCTTGTAAGGTCAACACATAATAAAACGGCTCAACTCACGTTTATGGGGTTAATATATCCAGAATGATACATTTGGCCTTCTTGGTGGGTCATTTCTTGATTCCTAAAGAAAGATTAACTGGAATAGGATGTTTCAATCTTGTAAGGTCAACACATAATAAAACGGCTCAACTCGCGTTTTAGTGTTGGTACATCCAAAATGATACATATGACCTTTCTGGGGGGTCATTTCAAGATTCCTAAAGAAAGATTAACAGGGATGATAGGATGTTTCAGTCTTATAAAGCCAACACATTACAAAACTTTGTACCCAAGGAAACAATTTCGGCTCAAATCACGTTTATGGGGTTAATATACCTAGAATGATACATTTGACCTTCTTGGGGGGTGTATATTCTAGATTCCTAAAGCAAGATTAACTGGGATGATAGGATGTTTCAATCTTGTAAAGTAAACACATTACAAAACTTCTTGGTCCCTAGGAAAACAAAAAGGGCTCAAATCACGTTTATGGTGTCACTATATCCAAAATGATACACTGATCCTTTCGGGGGTCATTTCTATACTCCAAATGAATGATTAACTGGGATAGGTTGTCTCAATCTTGTAACTTCAACAGTTTACCAAACCTAGTCCCAAAGCAAACTAAAACGGCTCAAATTGTGTTTATCGTGTTGGTATATGCAAACTGATACATTTGACCCTTTTGGGGGTCATTTCTCGATTCCTAAAGAATGATATACCGGGATAGGATCTCTCAGTCTTATAAATTCAGTACATTATATATAACTTAGTCCCGAGGCAAACAGAAACGGCTCAAGTCGAGTTTACGCTGTTGGTTGATCAAAAAGGACACATGTGACCATTTCTGTGTCATATCTGGATTCCTAAAGAATGATTAACTGGGATAGGATGCTGCAATCTTATAAATTCAACACATTACCAAACTTAGTCCCTAAGCAAACTAAAACGGCTCAACTACCGTCTATAGTGTTGGTATGTCCAAAATTATACATTTGACCTTTTTGGGCGGTCATTTCTAGATTCGTAAAGAAAGATTAACTGGGATGATAGGATGTTTCAATCTTATAGAGCCCACACATAACAAAACTTAGCCCCCAAGCAAACTACTACGTCTCAAATCACGTTTATGGGGGGTTAATATACCCAGAATGATACATTTGACCTTCTCGAGGGGTCATTTCTAGATTCCTAAGGAAAGCTTAACTGGGATGATAGGATGTTTCAATCTCATAAAGCCCACACATTACAAAACTTAGTCCTCAAGCAAAATATTACGGCTCAAATCACGTTTACGGGGTTAATATATCCAGAATGATACATTTGGCCTTCTTGGTGGGTCATTACTTGATTCCTAAAGGAAGATTAACTGGAATAGGATGTTTCAATCTTGTAAGGTCAACACATAATAAAACGGCTCAACTCACGTTTATGGGGTTAATATATCCAGAATGATACATTTGGCCTTCTTGGTGGGTCATTTCTTGATTCCTAAAGAAAGATTAACTGGAATAGGATGTTTCAATCTTGTAAGGTCAACACATAATAAAACGGCTCAACTCGCGTTTTAGTGTTGGTACATCCAAAATGATACATATGACCTTTCTGGGGGGTCATTTCAAGATTCCTAAAGAAAGATTAACAGGGATGATAGGATGTTTCAGTCTTATAAAGCCAACACATTACAAAACTTTGTACCCAAGGAAACAATTTCGGCTCAAATCACGTTTATGGGGTTAATATACCTAGAATGATACATTTGACCTTCTTGGGGGGTGTATATTCTAGATTCCTAAAGCAAGATTAACTGGGATGATAGGATGTTTCAATCTTGTAAAGTAAACACATTACAAAACTTCTTGGTCCCTAGGAAAACAAAAAGGGCTCAAATCACGTTTATGGTGTCACTATATCCAAAATGATACACTGATCCTTTCGGGGGTCATTTCTATACTCCAAATGAATGATTAACTGGGATAGGTTGTCTCAATCTTGTAACTTCAACAGTTTACCAAACCTAGTCCCAAAGCAAACTAAAACGGCTCAAATTGTGTTTATCGTGTTGGTATATGCAAACTGATACATTTGACCCTTTTGGGGGTCATTTCTCGATTCCTAAAGAATGATATACCGGGATAGGATCTCTCAGTCTTATAAATTCAGTACATTATATATAACTTAGTCCCTAGGCAAACAGAAACGGCTCAAGTCGAGTTTACGCTGTTGGTTGATCAAAAAGGACACATGTGACCATTTCTGTGTCATATCTGGATTCCTAAAGAATGATTAACTGGGATAGGATGCTGCAATCTTATAAATTCAACACATTACCAAACTTAGTCCCTAAGCAAACTAAAACGGCTCAACTACCGTCTATAGTGTTGGTATGTCCAAAATTATACATTTGACCTTTTTGGGCGGTCATTTCTAGATTCCTAAAGAAAGATTAACTGGGATGATAGGATGTTTCAATCTTATAGAGCCCACACATAACAAAACTTAGCCCCCAAGCAAACTACTACGTCTCAAATCACGTTTATGGGGGGTTAATATACCCAGAATGATACATTTGACCTTCTCGAGGGGTCATTTCTAGATTCCTAAGGAAAGCTTAACTGGGATGATAGGATGTTTCAATCTCATAAAGCCCACACATTACAAAACTTAGTCCTCAAGCAAAATATTACGGCTCAAATCACGTTTACGGGGTTAATATATCCAGAATGATACATTTGGCCTTCTTGGTGGGTCATTACTTGATTCCTAAAGGAAGATTAACTGGAATAGGATGTTTCAATCTTGTAAGGTCAACACATAATAAAACGGCTCAACTCACGTTTATGGGGTTAATATATCCAGAATGATACATTTGGCCTTCTTGGTGGGTCATTTCTTGATTCCTAAAGAAAGATTAACTGGAATAGGATGTTTCAATCTTGTAAGGTCAACACATAATAAAACGGCTCAACTCGCGTTTTAGTGTTGGTACATCCAAAATGATACATATGACCTTTCTGGGGGGTCATTTCAAGATTCCTAAAGAAAGATTAACAGGGATGATAGGATGTTTCAGTCTTATAAAGCCAACACATTACAAAACTTTGTACCCAAGGAAACAATTTCGGCTCAAATCACGTTTATGGGGTTAATATACCTAGAATGATACATTTGACCTTCTTGGGGGGTGTATATTCTAGATTCCTAAAGCAAGATTAACTGGGATGATAGGATGTTTCAATCTTGTAAAGTAAACACATTACAAAACTTCTTGGTCCCTAGGAAAACAAAAAGGGCTCAAATCACGTTTATGGTGTCACTATATCCAAAATGATACACTGATCCTTTCGGGGGTCATTTCTATACTCCAAATGAATGATTAACTGGGATAGGTTGTCTCAATCTTGTAACTTCAACAGTTTACCAAACCTAGTCCCAAAGCAAACTAAAACGGCTCAAATTGTGTTTATCGTGTTGGTATATGCAAACTGATACATTTGACCCTTTTGGGGGTCATTTCTCGATTCCTAAAGAATGATATACCGGGATAGGATCTCTCAGTCTTATAAATTCAGTACATTATATATAACTTAGTCCCTAGGCAAACAGAAACGGCTCAAGTCGAGTTTACGCTGTTGGTTGATCAAAAAGGACACATGTGACCATTTCTGTGTCATATCTGGATTCCTAAAGAATGATTAACTGGGATAGGATGCTGCAATCTTATAAATTCAACACATTACCAAACTTAGTCCCTAAGCAAACTAAAACGGCTCAACTACCGTCTATAGTGTTGGTATGTCCAAAATTATACATTTGACCTTTTTGGGCGGTCATTTCTAGATTCCTAAAGAAAGATTAACTGGGATGATAGGATGTTTCAATCTTATAGAGCCCACACATAACAAAACTTAGCCCCCAAGCAAACTACTACGTCTCAAATCACGTTTATGGGGGGTTAATATACCCAGAATGATACATTTGACCTTCTCGAGGGGTCATTTCTAGATTCCTAAGGAAAGCTTAACTGGGATGATAGGATGTTTCAATCTCATAAAGCCCACACATTACAAAACTTAGTCCTCAAGCAAAATATTACGGCTCAAATCACGTTTACGGGGTTAATATATCCAGAATGATACATTTGGCCTTCTTGGTGGGTCATTACTTGATTCCTAAAGGAAGATTAACTGGAATAGGATGTTTCAATCTTGTAAGGTCAACACATAATAAAACGGCTCAACTCACGTTTATGGGGTTAATATATCCAGAATGATACATTTGGCCTTCTTGGTGGGTCATTTCTTGATTCCTAAAGAAAGATTAACTGGAATAGGATGTTTCAATCTTGTAAGGTCAACACATAATAAAACGGCTCAACTCGCGTTTTAGTGTTGGTACATCCAAAATGATACATATGACCTTTCTGGGGGGTCATTTCAAGATTCCTAAAGAAAGATTAACAGGGATGATAGGATGTTTCAGTCTTATAAAGCCAACACATTACAAAACTTTGTACCCAAGGAAACAATTTCGGCTCAAATCACGTTTATGGGGTTAATATACCTAGAATGATACATTTGACCTTCTTGGGGGGTGTATATTCTAGATTCCTAAAGCAAGATTAACTGGGATGATAGGATGTTTCAATCTTGTAAAGTAAACACATTACAAAACTTCTTGGTCCCTAGGAAAACAAAAAGGGCTCAAATCACGTTTATGGTGTCACTATATCCAAAATGATACACTGATCCTTTCGGGGGTCATTTCTATACTCCAAATGAATGATTAACTGGGATAGGTTGTCTCAATCTTGTAACTTCAACAGTTTACCAAACCTAGTCCCTAAGCAAACTAAAACGGCTCAAATTGTGTTTATCGTGTTGGTATATGCAAACTGATACATTTGACCCTTTTGGGGGTCATTTCTGGATTCCTAAAGAATGATATACCGGGATAGGATCTCTCAGTCTTATAAATTCAGTACATTATATATAACTTAGTCCCCAGGCAAACAGAAACGGCTCAAGTCGAGTTTACGCTGTTGGTTGATCAAAAAGGACACATGTGACCATTTCGGTGTCATATCTGGATTCCTAAAGAATGATTAACTGGGATAGGATGCTGCAATCTTATAAATTCAACACATTACCAAACTTAGTCCCTAAGCAAACTAAAACGGCTCAACTACCGTCTATAGTGTTGGTATGTCCAAAATTATACATTTGACCTTTTTGGGCGGTCATTTCTAGATTCGTAAAGAAAGATTAACTGGGATGATAGGATGTTTCAATCTTATAGAGCCCACACATAACAAAACTTAGCCCCCAAGCAAACTACTACGTCTCAAATCACGTTTATGGGGGGTTAATATACCCAGAATGATACATTTGACCTTCTCGAGGGGTCATTTCTAGATTCCTAAGGAAAGCTTAACTGGGATGATAGGATGTTTCAATCTCATAAAGCCCACACATTACAAAACTTAGTCCTCAAGCAAAATATTACGGCTCAAATCACGTTTACGGGGTTAATATATCCAGAATGATACATTTGGCCTTCTTGGTGGGTCATTACTTGATTCCTAAAGGAAGATTAACTGGAATAGGATGTTTCAATCTTGTAAGGTCAACACATAATAAAACGGCTCAACTCACGTTTATGGGGTTAATATATCCAGAATGATACATTTGGCCTTCTTGGTGGGTCATTTCTTGATTCCTAAAGAAAGATTAACTGGAATAGGATGTTTCAATCTTGTAAGGTCAACACATAATAAAACGGCTCAACTCGCGTTTTAGTGTTGGTACATCCAAAATGATACATATGACCTTTCTGGGGGGTCATTTCAAGATTCCTAAAGAAAGATTAACAGGGATGATAGGATGTTTCAGTCTTATAAAGCCAACACATTACAAAACTTTGTACCCAAGGAAACAATTTCGGCTCAAATCACGTTTATGGGGTTAATATACCTAGAATGATACATTTGACCTTCTTGGGGGGTGTATATTCTAGATTCCTAAAGCAAGATTAACTGGGATGATAGGATGTTTCAATCTTGTAAAGTAAACACATTACAAAACTTCTTGGTCCCTAGGAAAACAAAAAGGGCTCAAATCACGTTTATGGTGTCACTATATCCAAAATGATACACTGATCCTTTCGGGGGTCATTTCTATACTCCAAATGAATGATTAACTGGGATAGGTTGTCTCAATCTTGTAACTTCAACAGTTTACCAAACCTAGTCCCTAAGCAAACTAAAACGGCTCAAATTGTGTTTATCGTGTTGGTATATGCAAACTGATACATTTGACCCTTTTGGGGGTCATTTCTGGATTCCTAAAGAATGATATACCGGGATAGGATCTCTCAGTCTTATAAATTCAGTACATTATATATAACTTAGTCCCCAGGCAAACAGAAACGGCTCAAGTCGAGTTTACGCTGTTGGTTGATCAAAAAGGACACATGTGACCATTTCGGTGTCATATCTGGATTCCTAAAGAATGATTAACTGGGATAGGATGCTGCAATCTTATAAATTCAACACATTACCAAACTTAGTCCCTAAGCAAACTAAAACGGCTCAACTACCGTCTATAGTGTTGGTATGTCCAAAATTATACATTTGACCTTTTTGGGCGGTCATTTCTAGATTCGTAAAGAAAGATTAACTGGGATGATAGGATGTTTCAATCTTATAGAGCCCACACATAACAAAACTTAGCCCCCAAGCAAACTACTACGTCTCAAATCACGTTTATGGGGGGTTAATATACCCAGAATGATACATTTGACCTTCTCGAGGGGTCATTTCTAGATTCCTAAGGAAAGCTTAACTGGGATGATAGGATGTTTCAATCTCATAAAGCCCACACATTACAAAACTTAGTCCTCAAGCAAAATATTACGGCTCAAATCACGTTTACGGGGTTAATATATCCAGAATGATACATTTGGCCTTCTTGGTGGGTCATTACTTGATTCCTAAAGGAAGATTAACTGGAATAGGATGTTTCAATCTTGTAAGGTCAACACATAATAAAACGGCTCAACTCACGTTTATGGGGTTAATATATCCAGAATGATACATTTGGCCTTCTTGGTGGGTCATTTCTTGATTCCTAAAGAAAGATTAACTGGAATAGGATGTTTCAATCTTGTAAGGTCAACACATAATAAAACGGCTCAACTCGCGTTTTAGTGTTGGTACATCCAAAATGATACATATGACCTTTCTGGGGGGTCATTTCAAGATTCCTAAAGAAAGATTAACAGGGATGATAGGATGTTTCAGTCTTATAAAGCCAACACATTACAAAACTTTGTACCCAAGGAAACAATTTCGGCTCAAATCACGTTTATGGGGTTAATATACCTAGAATGATACATTTGACCTTCTTGGGGGGTGTATATTCTAGATTCCTAAAGCAAGATTAACTGGGATGATAGGATGTTTCAATCTTGTAAAGTAAACACATTACAAAACTTCTTAGTCCCTAGGAAAACAAAAAGGGCTCAAATCACGTTTATGGTGTCACTATATCCAAAATGATACACTGATCCTTTCGGGGGTCATTTCTATACTCCAAATGAATGATTAACTGGGATAGGTTGTCTCAATCTTGTAACTTCAACAGTTTACCAAACCTAGTCCCTAAGCAAACTAAAACGGCTCAAATTGTGTTTATCGTGTTGGTATATGCAAACTGATACATTTGACCCTTTTGGGGGTCATTTCTGGATTCCTAAAGAATGATATACCGGGATAGGATCTCTCAGTCTTATAAATTCAGTACATTATATATAACTTAGTCCCCAGGCAAACAGAAACGGCTCAAGTCGAGTTTACGCTGTTGGTTGATCAAAAAGGACACATGTGACCATTTCGGTGTCATATCTGGATTCCTAAAGAATGATTAACTGGGATAGGATGCTGCAATCTTATAAATTCAACACATTACCAAACTTAGTCCCTAAGCAAACTAAAACGGCTCAACTACCGTCTATAGTGTTGGTATGTCCAAAATTATACATTTGACCTTTTTGGGCGGTCATTTCTAGATTCGTAAAGAAAGATTAACTGGGATGATAGGATGTTTCAATCTTATAGAGCCCACACATAACAAAACTTAGCCCCCAAGCAAACTACTACGTCTCAAATCACGTTTATGGGGGGTTAATATACCCAGAATGATACATTTGACCTTCTCGAGGGGTCATTTCTAGATTCCTAAGGAAAGCTTAACTGGGATGATAGGATGTTTCAATCTCATAAAGCCCACACATTACAAAACTTAGTCCTCAAGCAAAATATTACGGCTCAAATCACGTTTACGGGGTTAATATATCCAGAATGATACATTTGGCCTTCTTGGTGGGTCATTACTTGATTCCTAAAGGAAGATTAACTGGAATAGGATGTTTCAATCTTGTAAGGTCAACACATAATAAAACGGCTCAACTCACGTTTATGGGGTTAATATATCCAGAATGATACATTTGGCCTTCTTGGTGGGTCATTTCTTGATTCCTAAAGAAAGATTAACTGGAATAGGATGTTTCAATCTTGTAAGGTCAACACATAATAAAACGGCTCAACTCGCGTTTTAGTGTTGGTACATCCAAAATGATACATATGACCTTTCTGGGGGGTCATTTCAAGATTCCTAAAGAAAGATTAACAGGGATGATAGGATGTTTCAGTCTTATAAAGCCAACACATTACAAAACTTTGTACCCAAGGAAACAATTTCGGCTCAAATCACGTTTATGGGGTTAATATACCTAGAATGATACATTTGACCTTCTTGGGGGGTGTATATTCTAGATTCCTAAAGCAAGATTAACTGGGATGATAGGATGTTTCAATCTTGTAAAGTAAACACATTACAAAACTTCTTAGTCCCTAGGAAAACAAAAAGGGCTCAAATCACGTTTATGGTGTCACTATATCCAAAATGATACACTGATCCTTTCGGGGGTCATTTCTATACTCCAAATGAATGATTAACTGGGATAGGTTGTCTCAATCTTGTAACTTCAACAGTTTACCAAACCTAGTCCCTAAGCAAACTAAAACGGCTCAAATTGTGTTTATCGTGTTGGTATATGCAAACTGATACATTTGACCCTTTTGGGGGTCATTTCTGGATTCCTAAAGAATGATATACCGGGATAGGATCTCTCAGTCTTATAAATTCAGTACATTATATATAACTTAGTCCCCAGGCAAACAGAAACGGCTCAAGTCGAGTTTACGCTGTTGGTTGATCAAAAAGGACACATGTGACCATTTCGGTGTCATATCTGGATTCCTAAAGAATGATTAACTGGGATAGGATGCTGCAATCTTATAAATTCAACACATTACCAAACTTAGTCCCTAAGCAAACTAAAACGGCTCAACTACCGTCTATAGTGTTGGTATGTCCAAAATTATACATTTGACCTTTTTGGGCGGTCATTTCTAGATTCGTAAAGAAAGATTAACTGGGATGATAGGATGTTTCAATCTTATAGAGCCCACACATAACAAAACTTAGCCCCCAAGCAAACTACTACGTCTCAAATCACGTTTATGGGGGGTTAATATACCCAGAATGATACATTTGACCTTCTCGAGGGGTCATTTCTAGATTCCTAAGGAAAGCTTAACTGGGATGATAGGATGTTTCAATCTCATAAAGCCCACACATTACAAAACTTAGTCCTCAAGCAAAATATTACGGCTCAAATCACGTTTACGGGGTTAATATATCCAGAATGATACATTTGGCCTTCTTGGTGGGTCATTACTTGATTCCTAAAGGAAGATTAACTGGAATAGGATGTTTCAATCTTGTAAGGTCAACACATAATAAAACGGCTCAACTCACGTTTATGGGGTTAATATATCCAGAATGATACATTTGGCCTTCTTGGTGGGTCATTTCTTGATTCCTAAAGAAAGATTAACTGGAATAGGATGTTTCAATCTTGTAAGGTCAACACATAATAAAACGGCTCAACTCGCGTTTTAGTGTTGGTACATCCAAAATGATACATATGACCTTTCTGGGGGGTCATTTCAAGATTCCTAAAGAAAGATTAACAGGGATGATAGGATGTTTCAGTCTTATAAAGCCAACACATTACAAAACTTTGTACCCAAGGAAACAATTTCGGCTCAAATCACGTTTATGGGGTTAATATACCTAGAATGATACATTTGACCTTCTTGGGGGGTGTATATTCTAGATTCCTAAAGCAAGATTAACTGGGATGATAGGATGTTTCAATCTTGTAAAGTAAACACATTACAAAACTTCTTAGTCCCTAGGAAAACAAAAAGGGCTCAAATCACGTTTATGGTGTCACTATATCCAAAATGATACACTGATCCTTTCGGGGGTCATTTCTATACTCCAAATGAATGATTAACTGGGATAGGTTGTCTCAATCTTGTAACTTCAACAGTTTACCAAACCTAGTCCCTAAGCAAACTAAAACGGCTCAAATTGTGTTTATCGTGTTGGTATATGCAAACTGATACATTTGACCCTTTTGGGGGTCATTTCTGGATTCCTAAAGAATGATATACCGGGATAGGATCTCTCAGTCTTATAAATTCAGTACATTATATATAACTTAGTCCCCAGGCAAACAGAAACGGCTCAAGTCGAGTTTACGCTGTTGGTTGATCAAAAAGGACACATGTGACCATTTCGGTGTCATATCTGGATTCCTAAAGAATGATTAACTGGGATAGGATGCTGCAATCTTATAAATTCAACACATTACCAAACTTAGTCCCTAAGCAAACTAAAACGGCTCAACTACCGTCTATAGTGTTGGTATGTCCAAAATTATACATTTGACCTTTTTGGGCGGTCATTTCTAGATTCGTAAAGAAAGATTAACTGGGATGATAGGATGTTTCAATCTTATAGAGCCCACACATAACAAAACTTAGCCCCCAAGCAAACTACTACGTCTCAAATCACGTTTATGGGGGGTTAATATACCCAGAATGATACATTTGACCTTCTCGAGGGGTCATTTCTAGATTCCTAAGGAAAGCTTAACTGGGATGATAGGATGTTTCAATCTCATAAAGCCCACACATTACAAAACTTAGTCCTCAAGCAAAATATTACGGCTCAAATCACGTTTACGGGGTTAATATATCCAGAATGATACATTTGGCCTTCTTGGTGGGTCATTACTTGATTCCTAAAGGAAGATTAACTGGAATAGGATGTTTCAATCTTGTAAGGTCAACACATAATAAAACGGCTCAACTCACGTTTATGGGGTTAATATATCCAGAATGATACATTTGGCCTTCTTGGTGGGTCATTTCTTGATTCCTAAAGAAAGATTAACTGGAATAGGATGTTTCAATCTTGTAAGGTCAACACATAATAAAACGGCTCAACTCGCGTTTTAGTGTTGGTACATCCAAAATGATACATATGACCTTTCTGGGGGGTCATTTCAAGATTCCTAAAGAAAGATTAACAGGGATGATAGGATGTTTCAGTCTTATAAAGCCAACACATTACAAAACTTTGTACCCAAGGAAACAATTTCGGCTCAAATCACGTTTATGGGGTTAATATACCTAGAATGATACATTTGACCTTCTTGGGGGGTGTATATTCTAGATTCCTAAAGCAAGATTAACTGGGATGATAGGATGTTTCAATCTTGTAAAGTAAACACATTACAAAACTTCTTAGTCCCTAGGAAAACAAAAAGGGCTCAAATCACGTTTATGGTGTCACTATATCCAAAATGATACACTGATCCTTTCGGGGGTCATTTCTATACTCCAAATGAATGATTAACTGGGATAGGTTGTCTCAATCTTGTAACTTCAACAGTTTACCAAACCTAGTCCCTAAGCAAACTAAAACGGCTCAAATTGTGTTTATCGTGTTGGTATATGCAAACTGATACATTTGACCCTTTTGGGGGTCATTTCTGGATTCCTAAAGAATGATATACCGGGATAGGATCTCTCAGTCTTATAAATTCAGTACATTATATATAACTTAGTCCCCAGGCAAACAGAAACGGCTCAAGTCGAGTTTACGCTGTTGGTTGATCAAAAAGGACACATGTGACCATTTCGGTGTCATATCTGGATTCCTAAAGAATGATTAACTGGGATAGGATGCTGCAATCTTATAAATTCAACACATTACCAAACTTAGTCCCTAAGCAAACTAAAACGGCTCAACTACCGTCTATAGTGTTGGTATGTCCAAAATTATACATTTGACCTTTTTGGGCGGTCATTTCTAGATTCGTAAAGAAAGATTAACTGGGATGATAGGATGTTTCAATCTTATAGAGCCCACACATAACAAAACTTAGCCCCCAAGCAAACTACTACGTCTCAAATCACGTTTATGGGGGGTTAATATACCCAGAATGATACATTTGACCTTCTCGAGGGGTCATTTCTAGATTCCTAAGGAAAGCTTAACTGGGATGATAGGATGTTTCAATCTCATAAAGCCCACACATTACAAAACTTAGTCCTCAAGAAAAATATTACGGCTCAAATCACGTTTACGGGGTTAATATATCCAGAATGATACATTTGGCCTTCTTGGTGGGTCATTACTTGATTCCTAAAGGAAGATTAACTGGAATAGGATGTTTCAATCTTGTAAGGTCAACACATAATAAAACGGCTCAACTCACGTTTATGGGGTTAATATATCCAGAATGATACATTTGGCCTTCTTGGTGGGTCATTTCTTGATTCCTAAAGAAAGATTAACTGGAATAGGATGTTTCAATCTTGTAAGGTCAACACATAATAAAACGGCTCAACTCGCGTTTTAGTGTTGGTACATCCAAAATGATACATATGACCTTTCTGGGGGGTCATTTCAAGATTCCTAAAGAAAGATTAACAGGGATGATAGGATGTTTCAGTCTTATAAAGCCAACACATTACAAAACTTTGTACCCAAGGAAACAATTTCGGCTCAAATCACGTTTATGGGGTTAATATACCCAGAATGATACATTTGACCTTCTTGGGGGGTGTATATTCTAGATTCCTAAAGCAAGATTAACTGGGATGATAGGATGTTTCAATCTTGTAAAGTAAACACATTACAAAACTTCTTAGTCCCTAGGAAAACAAAAAGGGCTCAAATCACGTTTATGGTGTCACTATATCCAAAATGATACACTGATCCTTTCGGGGGTCATTTCTATACTCCAAATGAATGATTAACTGGGATAGGTTGTCTCAATCTTGTAACTTCAACAGTTTACCAAACCTAGTCCCTAAGCAAACTAAAACGGCTCAAATTGTGTTTATCGTGTTGGTATATGCAAACTGATACATTTGACCCTTTTGGGGGTCATTTCTGGATTCCTAAAGAATGATATACCGGGATAGGATCTCTCAGTCTTATAAATTCAGTACATTATATATAACTTAGTCCCCAGGCAAACAGAAACGGCTCAAGTCGAGTTTACGCTGTTGGTTGATCAAAAAGGACACATGTGACCATTTCGGTGTCATATCTGGATTCCTAAAGAATGATTAACTGGGATAGGATGCTGCAATCTTATAAATTCAACACATTACCAAACTTAGTCCCTAAGCAAACTAAAACGGCTCAACTACCGTCTATAGTGTTGGTATGTCCAAAATTATACATTTGACCTTTTTGGGCGGTCATTTCTAGATTCGTAAAGAAAGATTAACTGGGATGATAGGATGTTTCAATCTTATAGAGCCCACACATAACAAAACTTAGCCCCCAAGCAAACTACTACGTCTCAAATCACGTTTATGGGGGGTTAATATACCCAGAATGATACATTTGACCTTCTCGAGGGGTCATTTCTAGATTCCTAAGGAAAGCTTAACTGGGATGATAGGATGTTTCAATCTCATAAAGCCCACACATTACAAAACTTAGTCCTCAAGCAAAATATTACGGCTCAAATCACGTTTACGGGGTTAATATATCCAGAATGATACATTTGGCCTTCTTGGTGGGTCATTACTTGATTCCTAAAGGAAGATTAACTGGAATAGGATGTTTCAATCTTGTAAGGTCAACACATAATAAAACGGCTCAACTCACGTTTATGGGGTTAATATATCCAGAATGATACATTTGGCCTTCTTGGTGGGTCATTTCTTGATTCCTAAAGAAAGATTAACTGGAATAGGATGTTTCAATCTTGTAAGGTCAACACATAATAAAACGGCTCAACTCGCGTTTTAGTGTTGGTACATCCAAAATGATACATATGACCTTTCTGGGGGGTCATTTCAAGATTCCTAAAGAAAGATTAACAGGGATGATAGGATGTTTCAGTCTTATAAAGCCAACACATTACAAAACTTTGTACCCAAGGAAACAATTTCGGCTCAAATCACGTTTATGGGGTTAATATACCCAGAATGATACATTTGACCTTCTTGGGGGGTGTATATTCTAGATTCCTAAAGCAAGATTAACTGGGATGATAGGATGTTTCAATCTTGTAAAGTAAACACATTACAAAACTTCTTAGTCCCTAGGAAAACAAAAAGGGCTCAAATCACGTTTATGGTGTCACTATATCCAAAATGATACACTGATCCTTTCGGGGGTCATTTCTATACTCCAAATGAATGATTAACTGGGATAGGTTGTCTCAATCTTGTAACTTCAACAGTTTACCAAACCTAGTCCCTAAGCAAACTAAAACGGCTCAAATTGTGTTTATCGTGTTGGTATATGCAAACTGATACATTTGACCCTTTTGGGGGTCATTTCTGGATTCCTAAAGAATGATATACCGGGATAGGATCTCTCAGTCTTATAAATTCAGTACATTATATATAACTTAGTCCCCAGGCAAACAGAAACGGCTCAAGTCGAGTTTACGCTGTTGGTTGATCAAAAAGGACACATGTGACCATTTCGGTGTCATATCTAGATTCCTAAAGAATGATTAACTGGGATAGGATGCTGCAATCTTATAAATTCAACACATTACCAAACTTAGTCCCTAAGCAAACTAAAACGGCTCAACTACCGTCTATAGTGTTGGTATGTCCAAAATTATACATTTGACCTTTTTGGGCGGTCATTTCTAGATTCGTAAAGAAAGATTAACTGGGATGATAGGATGTTTCAATCTTATAGAGCCCACACATAACAAAACTTAGCCCCCAAGCAAACTACTACGTCTCAAATCACGTTTATGGGGGGTTAATATACCCAGAATGATACATTTGACCTTCTCGAGGGGTCATTTCTAGATTCCTAAGGAAAGCTTAACTGGGATGATAGGATGTTTCAATCTCATAAAGCCCACACATTACAAAACTTAGTCCTCAAGCAAAATATTACGGCTCAAATCACGTTTACGGGGTTAATATATCCAGAATGATACATTTGGCCTTCTTGGTGGGTCATTACTTGATTCCTAAAGGAAGATTAACTGGAATAGGATGTTTCAATCTTGTAAGGTCAACACATAATAAAACGGCTCAACTCACGTTTATGGGGTTAATATATCCAGAATGATACATTTGGCCTTCTTGGTGGGTCATTTCTTGATTCCTAAAGAAAGATTAACTGGAATAGGATGTTTCAATCTTGTAAGGTCAACACATAATAAAACGGCTCAACTCGCGTTTTAGTGTTGGTACATCCAAAATGATACATATGACCTTTCTGGGGGGTCATTTCAAGATTCCTAAAGAAAGATTAACAGGGATGATAGGATGTTTCAGTCTTATAAAGCCAACACATTACAAAACTTTGTACCCAAGGAAACAATTTCGGCTCAAATCACGTTTATGGGGTTAATATACCCAGAATGATACATTTGACCTTCTTGGGGGGTGTATATTCTAGATTCCTAAAGCAAGATTAACTGGGATGATAGGATGTTTCAATCTTGTAAAGTAAACACATTACAAAACTTCTTAGTCCCTAGGAAAACAAAAAGGGCTCAAATCACGTTTATGGTGTCACTATATCCAAAATGATACACTGATCCTTTCGGGGGTCATTTCTATACTCCAAATGAATGATTAACTGGGATAGGTTGTCTCAATCTTGTAACTTCAACAGTTTACCAAACCTAGTCCCTAAGCAAACTAAAACGGCTCAAATTGTGTTTATCGTGTTGGTATATGCAAACTGATACATTTGACCCTTTTGGGGGTCATTTCTGGATTCCTAAAGAATGATATACCGGGATAGGATCTCTCAGTCTTATAAATTCAGTACATTATATATAACTTAGTCCCCAGGCAAACAGAAACGGCTCAAGTCGAGTTTACGCTGTTGGTTGATCAAAAAGGACACATGTGACCATTTCGGTGTCATATCTAGATTCCTAAAGAATGATTAACTGGGATAGGATGCTGCAATCTTATAAATTCAACACATTACCAAACTTAGTCCCTAAGCAAACTAAAACGGCTCAACTACCGTCTATAGTGTTGGTATATCCAAAATTATACATTTGACCTTTTTGGGCGGTCATTTCTAGATTCGTAAAGAAAGATTAACTGGGATGATAGGATGTTTCAATCTTATAGAGCCCACACATAACAAAACTTAGCCCCCAAGCAAACTACTACGTCTCAAATCACGTTTATGGGGGGTTAATATACCCAGAATGATACATTTGACCTTCTCGAGGGGTCATTTCTAGATTCCTAAGGAAAGCTTAACTGGGATGATAGGATGTTTCAATCTCATAAAGCCCACACATTACAAAACTTAGTCCTCAAGCAAAATATTACGGCTCAAATCACGTTTACGGGGTTAATATATCCAGAATGATACATTTGGCCTTCTTGGTGGGTCATTACTTGATTCCTAAAGGAAGATTAACTGGAATAGGATGTTTCAATCTTGTAAGGTCAACACATAATAAAACGGCTCAACTCACGTTTATGGGGTTAATATATCCAGAATGATACATTTGGCCTTCTTGGTGGGTCATTTCTTGATTCCTAAAGAAAGATTAACTGGAATAGGATGTTTCAATCTTGTAAGGTCAACACATAATAAAACGGCTCAACTCGCGTTTTAGTGTTGGTACATCCAAAATGATACATATGACCTTTCTGGGGGGTCATTTCAAGATTCCTAAAGAAAGATTAACAGGGATGATAGGATGTTTCAGTCTTATAAAGCCAACACATTACAAAACTTTGTACCCAAGGAAACAATTTCGGCTCAAATCACGTTTATGGGGTTAATATACCCAGAATGATACATTTGACCTTCTTGGGGGGTGTATATTCTAGATTCCTAAAGCAAGATTAACTGGGATGATAGGATGTTTCAATCTTGTAAAGTAAACACATTACAAAACTTCTTAGTCCCTAGGAAAACAAAAAGGGCTCAAATCACGTTTATGGTGTCACTATATCCAAAATGATACACTGATCCTTTCGGGGGTCATTTCTATACTCCAAATGAATGATTAACTGGGATAGGTTGTCTCAATCTTGTAACTTCAACAGTTTACCAAACCTAGTCCCTAAGCAAACTAAAACGGCTCAAATTGTGTTTATCGTGTTGGTATATGCAAACTGATACATTTGACCCTTTTGGGGGTCATTTCTGGATTCCTAAAGAATGATATACCGGGATAGGATCTCTCAGTCTTATAAATTCAGTACATTATATATAACTTAGTCCCCAGGCAAACAGAAACGGCTCAAGTCGAGTTTACGCTGTTGGTTGATCAAAAAGGACACATGTGACCATTTCGGTGTCATATCTAGATTCCTAAAGAATGATTAACTGGGATAGGATGCTGCAATCTTATAAATTCAACACATTACCAAACTTAGTCCCTAAGCAAACTAAAACGGCTCAACTACCGTCTATAGTGTTGGTATATCCAAAATTATACATTTGACCTTTTTGGGCGGTCATTTCTAGATTCGTAAAGAAAGATTAACTGGGATGATAGGATGTTTCAATCTTATAGAGCCCACACATAACAAAACTTAGCCCCCAAGCAAACTACTACGTCTCAAATCACGTTTATGGGGGGTTAATATACCCAGAATGATACATTTGACCTTCTCGAGGGGTCATTTCTAGATTCCTAAGGAAAGCTTAACTGGGATGATAGGATGTTTCAATCTCATAAAGCCCACACATTACAAAACTTAGTCCTCAAGCAAAATATTACGGCTCAAATCACGTTTACGGGGTTAATATATCCAGAATGATACATTTGGCCTTCTTGGTGGGTCATTACTTGATTCCTAAAGGAAGATTAACTGGAATAGGATGTTTCAATCTTGTAAGGTCAACACATAATAAAACGGCTCAACTCACGTTTATGGGGTTAATATATCCAGAATGATACATTTGGCCTTCTTGGTGGGTCATTTCTTGATTCCTAAAGAAAGATTAACTGGAATAGGATGTTTCAATCTTGTAAGGTCAACACATAATAAAACGGCTCAACTCGCGTTTTAGTGTTGGTACATCCAAAATGATACATATGACCTTTCTGGGGGGTCATTTCAAGATTCCTAAAGAAAGATTAACAGGGATGATAGGATGTTTCAGTCTTATAAAGCCAACACATTACAAAACTTTGTACCCAAGGAAACAATTTCGGCTCAAATCACGTTTATGGGGTTAATATACCCAGAATGATACATTTGACCTTCTTGGGGGGTGTATATTCTAGATTCCTAAAGCAAGATTAACTGGGATGATAGGATGTTTCAATCTTGTAAAGTAAACACATTACAAAACTTCTTAGTCCCTAGGAAAACAAAAAGGGCTCAAATCACGTTTATGGTGTCACTATATCCAAAATGATACACTGATCCTTTCGGGGGTCATTTCTATACTCCAAATGAATGATTAACTGGGATAGGTTGTCTCAATCTTGTAACTTCAACAGTTTACCAAACCTAGTCCCTAAGCAAACTAAAACGGCTCAAATTGTGTTTATCGTGTTGGTATATGCAAACTGATACATTTGACCCTTTTGGGGGTCATTTCTGGATTCCTAAAGAATGATATACCGGGATAGGATCTCTCAGTCTTATAAATTCAGTACATTATATATAACTTAGTCCCCAGGCAAACAGAAACGGCTCAAGTCGAGTTTACGCTGTTGGTTGATCAAAAAGGACACATGTGACCATTTCGGTGTCATATCTAGATTCCTAAAGAATGATTAACTGGGATAGGATGCTGCAATCTTATAAATTCAACACATTACCAAACTTAGTCCCTAAGCAAACTAAAACGGCTCAACTACCGTCTATAGTGTTGGTATATCCAAAATTATACATTTGACCTTTTTGGGCGGTCATTTCTAGATTCGTAAAGAAAGATTAACTGGGATGATAGGATGTTTCAATCTTATAGAGCCCACACATAACAAAACTTAGCCCCCAAGCAAACTACTACGTCTCAAATCACGTTTATGGGGGGTTAATATACCCAGAATGATACATTTGACCTTCTCGAGGGGTCATTTCTAGATTCCTAAGGAAAGCTTAACTGGGATGATAGGATGTTTCAATCTCATAAAGCCCACACATTACAAAACTTAGTCCTCAAGCAAAATATTACGGCTCAAATCACGTTTACGGGGTTAATATATCCAGAATGATACATTTGGCCTTCTTGGTGGGTCATTACTTGATTCCTAAAGGAAGATTAACTGGAATAGGATGTTTCAATCTTGTAAGGTCAACACATAATAAAACGGCTCAACTCACGTTTATGGGGTTAATATATCCAGAATGATACATTTGGCCTTCTTGGTGGGTCATTTCTTGATTCCTAAAGAAAGATTAACTGGAATAGGATGTTTCAATCTTGTAAGGTCAACACATAATAAAACGGCTCAACTCGCGTTTTAGTGTTGGTACATCCAAAATGATACATATGACCTTTCTGGGGGGTCATTTCAAGATTCCTAAAGAAAGATTAACAGGGATGATAGGATGTTTCAGTCTTATAAAGCCAACACATTACAAAACTTTGTACCCAAGGAAACAATTTCGGCTCAAATCACGTTTATGGGGTTAATATACCCAGAATGATACATTTGACCTTCTTGGGGGGTGTATATTCTAGATTCCTAAAGCAAGATTAACTGGGATGATAGGATGTTTCAATCTTGTAAAGTAAACACATTACAAAACTTCTTAGTCCCTAGGAAAACAAAAAGGGCTCAAATCACGTTTATGGTGTCACTATATCCAAAATGATACACTGATCCTTTCGGGGGTCATTTCTATACTCCAAATGAATGATTAACTGGGATAGGTTGTCTCAATCTTGTAACTTCAACAGTTTACCAAACCTAGTCCCTAAGCAAACTAAAACGGCTCAAATTGTGTTTATCGTGTTGGTATATGCAAACTGATACATTTGACCCTTTTGGGGGTCATTTCTGGATTCCTAAAGAATGATACACCGGGATAGGATCTCTCAGTCTTATAAATTCAGTACATTATATATAACTTAGTCCCCAGGCAAACAGAAACGGCTCAAGTCGAGTTTACGCTGTTGGTTGATCAAAAAGGACACATGTGACCATTTCGGTGTCATATCTAGATTCCTAAAGAATGATTAACTGGGATAGGATGCTGCAATCTTATAAATTCAACACATTACCAAACTTAGTCCCTAAGCAAACTAAAACGGCTCAACTACCGTCTATAGTGTTGGTATATCCAAAATTATACATTTGACCTTTTTGGGCGGTCATTTCTAGATTCGTAAAGAAAGATTAACTGGGATGATAGGATGTTTCAATCTTATAGAGCCCACACATAACAAAACTTAGCCCCCAAGCAAACTACTACGTCTCAAATCACGTTTATGGGGGGGGTTAATATACCCAGAATGATACATTTGACCTTCTCGAGGGGTCATTTCTAGATTCCTAAGGAAAGCTTAACTGGGATGATAGGATGTTTCAATCTCATAAAGCCCACACATTACAAAACTTAGTCCTCAAGCAAAATATTACGGCTCAAATCACGTTTACGGGGTTAATATATCCAGAATGATACATTTGGCCTTCTTGGTGGGTCATTACTTGATTCCTAAAGGAAGATTAACTGGAATAGGATGTTTCAATCTTGTAAGGTCAACACATAATAAAACGGCTCAACTCACGTTTATGGGGTTAATATATCCAGAATGATACATTTGGCCTTCTTGGTGGGTCATTTCTTGATTCCTAAAGAAAGATTAACTGGAATAGGATGTTTCAATCTTGTAAGGTCAACACATAATAAAACGGCTCAACTCGCGTTTTAGTGTTGGTACATCCAAAATGATACATATGACCTTTCTGGGGGGTCATTTCAAGATTCCTAAAGAAAGATTAACAGGGATGATAGGATGTTTCAGTCTTATAAAGCCAACACATTACAAAACTTTGTACCCAAGGAAACAATTTCGGCTCAAATCACGTTTATGGGGTTAATATACCCAGAATGATACATTTGACCTTCTTGGGGGGTGTATATTCTAGATTCCTAAAGCAAGATTAACTGGGATGATAGGATGTTTCAATCTTGTAAAGTAAACACATTACAAAACTTCTTAGTCCCTAGGAAAACAAAAAGGGCTCAAATCACGTTTATGGTGTCACTATATCCAAAATGATACACTGATCCTTTCGGGGGTCATTTCTATACTCCAAATGAATGATTAACTGGGATAGGTTGTCTCAATCTTGTAACTTCAACAGTTTACCAAACCTAGTCCCTAAGCAAACTAAAACGGCTCAAATTGTGTTTATCGTGTTGGTATATGCAAACTGATACATTTGACCCTTTTGGGGGTCATTTCTGGATTCCTAAAGAATGATACACCGGGATAGGATCTCTCAGTCTTATAAATTCAGTACATTATATATAACTTAGTCCCCAGGCAAACAGAAACGGCTCAAGTCGAGTTTACGCTGTTGGTTGATCAAAAAGGACACATGTGACCATTTCGGTGTCATATCTAGATTCCTAAAGAATGATTAACTGGGATAGGATGCTGCAATCTTATAAATTCAACACATTACCAAACTTAGTCCCTAAGCAAACTAAAACGGCTCAACTACCGTCTATAGTGTTGGTATATCCAAAATTATACATTTGACCTTTTTGGGCGGTCATTTCTAGATTCGTAAAGAAAGATTAACTGGGATGATAGGATGTTTCAATCTTATAGAGCCCACACATAACAAAACTTAGCCCCCAAGCAAACTACTACGTCTCAAATCACGTTTATGGGGGGTTAATATACCCAGAATGATACATTTGACCTTCTCGAGGGGTCATTTCTAGATTCCTAAGGAAAGCTTAACTGGGATGATAGGATGTTTCAATCTCATAAAGCCCACACATTACAAAACTTAGTCCTCAAGCAAAATATTACGGCTCAAATCACGTTTACGGGGTTAATATATCCAGAATGATACATTTGGCCTTCTTGGTGGGTCATTACTTGATTCCTAAAGGAAGATTAACTGGAATAGGATGTTTCAATCTTGTAAGGTCAACACATAATAAAACGGCTCAACTCACGTTTATGGGGTTAATATATCCAGAATGATACATTTGGCCTTCTTGGTGGGTCATTTCTTGATTCCTAAAGGAAGATTAACTGGAATATGATTTTTCAATCAATCTTGTAAGGTCAACACATAATAAAACGGCTCAACTCACGTTTATGGGGTTAATATTTCCAGAATGATACATTTGGATTTCTTGGTGTGTCATTTCTTGATTCCTAAAGAAAGATTAACTGGAATAGGATGTTTCAATCTTGTAAGGTCAACACATAATAAAACGGCTCAACTCGCGTTTTTGTGTTGGTACATCCAAAATGATACATATGACCTTTCTGGGGGGTCATTTCAAGATTCCTAAAGAAAGATTAACAGGGATGATAGGATGTTTCAATCTTATAAAGCCAACACATTACAAAACTTTGTACCCAAGGAAACAATTTCGGCTCAAATCACGTTTATGGGGTTAATATATCTAGAATGATTCATTTGACCTTTTTGGGCGGTCATTTCTAGATTCCTAAAGAAAGATTAACTGGGATGATAGGATGTTTCAGTCTTGTAAAGTAAACACATTACAAAACTTCTTAGTCCCCAAGCAAACTACTACGTCTCAAATCACGTTTATGGGGGGTTAATATACCCAGAATGATACATTTGACCTTCTCGAGGGGTCATTTCTAGATTCCTAAGGAAAGCTTAACTGGGATGATAGGATGTTTCAATCTCATAAAGCCCACACATTACAAAACTTAGTCCTCAAGCAAAATATTACGGCTCAAATCACGTTTACGGGGTTAATATATCCAGAATGATACATTTGGCCTTCTTGGTGGGTCATTACTTGATTCCTAAGGAAAGATTATTTGGAATAGGATGTTTCAATCTTGTAAGGTCAACACATAATAAAACGGCTCAACTCACGTTTATGGGGTAAATATATCCAGAGTGATACATTTGGCCTTCTTGGGGGATCATTTCTAAATTCCTAAGGAAAGATTAACTGGAATAGGATGTTTCAATCTTGTAAGGTCAACACATAATAAAACGGCTCAACTCGCGTTTTAGTGTTGGTACATCCAAATGTATACATATGACCTTTCTGGGGGGTCATTTCAAGATTCCTAAAGAAAGATTAACAGGGATGATAGGATGTTTCAGTCTTATAAAGCCAACACATTACAAAACTTTGTACCCAAGGAATCAATTTCGGCTCAAATCACGTTTATAGGGTTAATATATCTAGAATGATACATTTGACCTTCTTGGGGGGTGTATTCTAGATTCCTAAAGCAAGATTAACTGGGATGCTAGGATGTTTCAATCTTGTAAAGTAAACACATTACAAAACTTCTTAGTCCCTAGGAAAACAAAAAGGGCTTAAATCACATTTATCGTGTCACTATATCCAAAATGATACACTGATCCTTTCGGGGGTCATTTCTATACTCCAAATGAATGATTAACTGGGATAGGTTGTCTCAATCTTGTAACTTCAACAGTTTACCAATCCTAGTCCCTAAGCAAACTAAAACGGCTCAAATTGTGTTTATCGTGTTGGTATATGCAAACTGATACATTTGACCCTTTTGGGGGTCATTTCTTGATTCCTAAGGAAAGATTAACTGGAATAGGATGTTTCAATCTTATAAAGCCCACACATTACAAAACTTAGTCCTCAAGCAAACTATTAGGGCTCAAATCACGTTTATGGGGTTTATATATCCAGAATGATATATTTGGACTTCTTGGTGGGTCATTTCTTGATTCCTAAAGCAAGATTAACTGGAATAGGATGTTTCAATCTTGTGAGGTCAACACATAATAAAACGGCTCAACTCACGTTTATGGGGTAAATATATCCAGAGTGATACATTTGGCCTTCTTGGGGGATCATTTCTAAATTCCTAAGGAAAGATTAACTGGAATAGGATGTTTCAATCTTGTAAGGTCAACACATAATAAAACGGCCCAACTCGCGTTTTAGTGTTGGTACATCCAAAATGATACATATGACCTTTCTGGGGGGTCATTTCAAGATTCCTAAAGAAAGATTAACAGGGATGATAGGATGTTTCAGTCTTATAAAGCCAACACATTACAAAACTTTGTACCCAAGGAAACAATTTCGGCTCAAATCACGTTTATGGGGTTAATATATCTAGAATGATACATTTGACCTTCTTGGGGGGTGTATTCTAGATTCCTAAAGCAAGATTGAATGGGATGCTAGGATGTTTCAATCTTGTAAAGTAAACACATTACAAAACTTCTTAGTCCTTAAGAAAGCAAAAAGTGCTAAAATCACGTTTATGGTGTCACTATATCCAAAATGATACACTGATCCTTTCGGGGGTCATTTCTATACTCCAAATGAATGATTAACTGGGATAGGATGTTTCAATCTTGTAACTTCAACAGTTTACCAAACCTAGTCCCTAAGCAAACTAAAACGGCTCAAATTGTGTTTATCGTGTTGGTATATGCAAACTGATACATTTGACCCTTTTGGGGGTCATTTCTGGATTCCTAAGGAAAGATTAACTGGAATAGGATGTTTCAATCTTATAAATCCCACACATTACAAAACTTAGTCCTCAAGCAAACTATTAGGGCTCAAATCACGTTTATGGGGTTTATATATCCAGAATGATATATTTGGCCTTCTTGGTGGGTCATTACTTGATTCCTAAAGCAAGATTTGGAATAGGATGTTTCAATCTTGTAAGGTCAACACATAATAAAACGGCTCAACTCACGTTTATGGGGTAAATATATCCAGAGTGATACATTTGGCCTTCTTGGGGGATCATTTCTAAATTCCTAAGGAAAGATTAACTGGAATAGGATGTTTCAATCTTGTAAGGTCAACACATAATAAAACGGCTCCACTGGCGTTTATAGTGTTGGTATATCCATAATGATACATATGACCTTTCTGGGGGGTCATTTCAAGATTCCTAAAGAAAGATTAACAGGGATGATAGGATGTTTCAATCTTATAAAGCCAACACATTACAAAACTTAGTCCCCAAGCAAACTACTACGTATCAAATCACGTTTATGGGTTTAATATATCCAGAATGATACATTTGACCTTTTTGGGCGGTCATTTCTAGATTCCTATAGAAAGATTAACTGGGATAATAGGATGTTTCAATCTTATAAAGGCCACACATTACAAAACTTAGTCCTCAAGCAAACTATTAGGGCTCAAATCACGTTTTGGGGGTTAATATATCCAGAATGATACATTTGGCCTTCTTGGTGGGTCATTACTTGATTCCTAAGGAAAGATTATTTGGAATAGGATGTTTCAATCTTGTAAGGTCAACACATAATAAAACGGCTCAACTCACGTTTATGGGGTAAATATATCCAGAATGATACATTTGGCCTTCTTGGGGGGTCATTTCTAAATTCCTAAGGAAAGATTAACTGGAATAGGATGTTTCAATCTTGTAAGGTCAACACATAATAAAACGGCTCAACTGGCGTTTATAGTGTTGGTATATCCAGAATGATACATATGACCTTTCTGGGGGGTCATTTCAAGATTCCTAAAGAAAGAGTAACAGGGATGATAGGATGTTTCAATCTTATAAAGCCAACACATTACAAAACTTAGTTCCCAAGCAAACTACTACGTCTCAAATCACGTTTAGGGGGTTAATATACCCAGAATGATACATTTTACCTTCTCGAGGGGTCATTTCTAGATTCCTAAGGAAGGCTTAACTGGGATGATAGGATGTTTCAATCTTATAAAGGCCACACATTACAAAACTTAGTCCTCAAGCAAAATATTACGGCTCAAATCACGTTTACGGGGTTATTATATCCAGAATAATACATTTGGCCTTCTTGGTGGGTCATTACTTGATTCCTAAAGGAAGATTAACTGGAATAGGATGTTTCAATCTTGTAAGGTCAACACATAATAAAACGGCTCAACTCACGTTTATGGGGTAAATATATCCAGAATGATACATTTGGCCTTCTTGGGGGGTCATTTCTAAATTCCTAAGGAAAGATTAACTGGAATAGGATGTTTCAATCTTGTAAGGTCAACACATAATAAAACGGCTCAACTGGCGTTTATAGTGTTGGTATATCCAGAATGATACATATGACCTTTCTAGGGGCTCATTTCAAGATTCCTAACGAAAGAGTAACAGGGATGATAGGATGTTTCAATCTTATAAAGCCAACACATTACAAAACTTAGTTCCCAAGCAAACTACTACGTTTCAAATCACGTTTATGGGGTTAATATAACCAGAATGATACATTTGACCTTCTTGGGGGGGTCATTTCTAGATTCCTAAGGAAAGATTAACTGGGATGATAGGATGTTTCAATCTTATAAAGCCCACACATTACAAAACTTAGTCCTCAAGCAAACTATTAGGGCTCAAATCACGTTTATTGGGTTAATATATCCAGAATGATACATTTGGCTTTCCTGGTGGGCCATTACTTGATTCCTAAAGAAAGATTAACTGGAATAGGATGTTTCAATCTTGTAAGGTCAACACATAATAAAACGGCTCAACTCACGTTTATGGGGTAAATATATCCAGAATGATACATTTGGCCTTCTTGGGGGGTCATTTCAAAATTCCTAAGGAAAGATTAACTGGAATAGGATGTTTCAATCTTGTAAGGTCAACACATAATAAAACGGCTCAACTGGCGTTTATAGTGTTGGTATATCCAGAATGATACATATGAATTTTCTGGGGGGTCATTTCAAGATTCCTAACAAAAGAGTAAAAAGGATGATAGGATGTTTCAATCTTATAAAGCCAACAAATTACAAAACTTAGTTCCCAAGCAAACTACTACGTCTCAAATCACGTTTATGGGGTTAATATATCCAGAATGATACATTTGACCTTCTTGGGGGGGTCATTTCTAGATTCCTAAGGAAAGCTTAACTGGGATTATAGGATGTTTCAATCTTATAAAGCCCACACATTACAAAACTTAGTCCTCAAGCAAACTATTAGGGCTCAAATCACGTTTATGGGGTTAATATATCCAGAATGATACATTTGGCTTTCCTGGTGGGTCATTACTTGATTCCTAAAGAAAGATTAACTGGAATAGGATGTTTCAATCTTGTAAGGTCAACACATAATAAAACGGCTCAACTCACGTTTATGGGGTAAATATATCCAGAATGATACATTTGGCCTTCTTGGGGGGTCATTTCTAAATTCCTAAGGAAAGATTAACTGGAATAGGATGTTTCAATCTTGTAAGGTCAACACATAATAAAACGGCTCAACTGGCGTTTATAGTGTTGGTATATCCAGAATGATACATATGAATTTTCTGGGGGGTCATTTCAAGATTCCTAACAAAAGAGTAAAAAGGATGATAGGATGTTTCAATCTTATAAAGCCAACAAATTACAAAACTTAGTTCCCAAGCAAACTACTACGTCTCAAATCACGTTTATGGGGTTAAGATATCCAGAATGATACATTTGACCTTCTTGGGGGGGTCATTTCTAGATTCCTAAGGAAAGCTTAACTGGGATTATAGGATGTTTCAATCTTATAAAGCCCACACATTACAAAACTTAGTCCTCAAGCAAACTATTAGGGCTCAAATCACGTTTATGGGGTTAATATATCCAGAATGATACATTTGGCCTTCTTGGTGGGTCATTACTTGATTCCTAAAGAAAGATTAACTGGAATAGGATGTTTCAATCTTGTAAGGTCAACACATAATAAAACGGCTCAACTCACGTTTATGGGGTAAATATATCCAGAATGATACATTTGGCCTTCTTGGGGGGTCATTTCTAAATTCCTAAGGAAAGATTAACTGGAATAGGATGTTTCAATCTTGTAAGGTCAACACATAATAAAACGGCTCAACTCGCGTTTTAGTGTTGGTACATCCGAAATGATACATATGACCTTTCTGGGGCGTCATTTCAAGATTCCTAGAGAAAGATTAACAGGGATGATAGGATGTTTCAATCTTATAAAGCCAACACATTACAAAACTTTGTACCCAAGGAAACAATTTCGGCTCAAATCACGTTTATGGGGTTAATATATCTAGAATGATACATTTGACCTTCTTGGGGGGTCAATTCTAGATTCCTAAAGCAAGATTAACTGGGATGATAGGATGTTTCAATCTTGTAAAGTAAAAACATTACAAAACTTCTTAGTCCCTAAGAAAGGAAAAATGGCTCAAATCACGTTTATGGTGTCACTATATCCAAAATGATACACTGATCCTTTTGGGGGTCATTTCTATACTCCAAATGAATGATTAACTGGGATAGGATGTTTCAATCTTGTAACTTCAACAGTTTACCAAACCTAGTCCCTAAGCAAACTAAAACGGCTCAAATTGTGTTTATCGTGTTGGTATATGCAAACTGATACATTTGACCCTTTTGGGGGTCATTTCTGGATTCCTAAGGAAAGATTAACTGGAATAGGATGTTTCAATCTTATAAAGCCCACACATTACAAAACTTAGTCCTCAAGCAAACTATTAGGGCTCAAATCACGTTTACGGGGTTAATATATCCAGAATGATACATTTGGCCTTCTTGGTGGGTCATTACTTGATTCCTAAAGCAAGATTAACTGGAATAGGATGTTTCAATCTTGTAAGGTCAACACATAATAAAACGGCTCAACTCACGTTTATGGGGTAAATATATCCAGAATGGTACATTTGGCCTTCTTGGGGGCTCATTTCTAAATTCCTATGGAAAGATTCACTGGAATAGGATGTTTCAATCTTGTAAGGTCAACACATAATAAAACGGCTCCACTGGCGTTTATAGTGTTGGTATATCCATAATGATACATATGACCTTTCTGGGGGGTCATTTCAAGATTCCTAAAGAAAGATTAACAGGGATGATAGGATGTTTCAATCTTATAAAGCCAACACATTACAAAACTTAGTCCCCAAGCAAACTACTACGTCTCAAATCACGTTTTTGGGTTTAATATATCCAGAATGATACATTTGACCTTTTTGGGCGGTCATTTCTAGATTCCTAAAGAAAGATTAACTGGGATGATAGGATGTTTCAATCTTATAAAGGCCACACATTACAAAACTTAGTCCTCAAGCAAACTATTAGGGCTCAAATCACGTTTACGGGGTTAATATATCCAGAATGATACATTTGGCCTTCTTGGTGGGTCATTACTTGATTCCTTAAGAAAGATTAACTGGAATAGGATGTTTCAATCTTGTAAGGTCAACACATAATAAAACGGCTCAACTCACGTTTATGGGGTAAATATATCCAGAGTGATACATTTGGCCTTCTTGGGGGATCATTTCTAAATTCCTAAGGAAAGATTCACTGGAATAGGATGTTTCAATCTGGTAAGGTCAACACATAATAAAACGGCTCCACCGGCGTTTATAGTGTTGGTATATCCATAATGATACATATGACCTTTCTGGGGGGTCATTTCAAGATTCCTAAAGAAAGATTAACAGGGATGATAGGATGTTTCAATCTTATAAAGCCAACACATTACAAAACTTAGTCCCCAAGCAAACTACTACGTCTCAAATCACGTTTATGGGTTTAATATATCCAGAATGATACATTTGACCTTTTTGGGCGGTCATTTCTAGATTCCTAAAGAAAGATTAACTGGGATGATAGGATGTTTCAATCTTATAAAGGCCACACATTACAAAACTTCGTCCTCAAGCAAACTAGTAGGGCTCAAATCACGTTTAGGGGGTTAATATATCCAGAATGATACATTTGGCCTTCTTGGTGGGTCATTACTTGATTCCTAAGGAAAGATTAACTGGAATAGGATGTTTCAATCTTGTAAGGTCAACACATAATAAAACGGCTCAACTCACGTTTATGGGGTAAATATATCCAGAATGATACATTTGGCCTTCTTTGGGGGTCATTTCTAAATTCCTAAGGAAAGATTAACTGGAATAGGATGTTTCAATCTTGTAAGGTCAACACATAATAAAACGGCTCAACTGGCGTTTATAGTGTTGGTATATCCAGAATGATACATATGACCTTTCTGGGGGGTCATTTCAAGATTCCTAACAAAAGAGTAACAAGGATGATAGGATGTTTCAATCTTATAAAGCCAACAAATTACAAAACTTACTTCCCAAGCAAACTACTACGTCTCAAATCACGTTTATGGGTTTAATATATCCAGAATGATACATTTGACCTTTTTGGGCGGTCATTTCTAGATTCCTAAAGAAAGATTAACTGGGATGATAGGATGTTTCAATCTTATAAAGGCCACACATTACAAAACTTAGTTCCCAAGCAAACTACTACGTCTCAAATCACGTTTATGGGGTTAATATAACCAGAATGATACATTTGACCTTCTTCGGGGGGTCATTTCTAGATTCCTAAGGAAAGATTAACTGGGATGATAGGATGTTTCAATCTTATAAAGCCCACACATTACAAAACTTAGTCCTCAAGCAAACTATTAGGGCTCAAATCACGTTTATGGGGTTAATATATCCAGAATGATACATTTGGCTTTCCTGGTGGGTCATTACTTGATTCCTAAAGAAAGATTAACTGGAATAGGATGTTTCAATCTTGTAAGGTCAACACATAATAAAACGGCTCAACTCACGTTTATGGGGTAAATATATCCAGAATGATACATTTGGCCTTCTTGGTGGGTCATTTCTAAATTCCTAAGGAAAGATTAACTGGAATAGGATGTTTCAATCTTGTAAGGTCAACAAATAATAAAACGGCTCAACTGGCGTTTATAGTGTTGGTATATCCAGAATGATACATATGACCTTTCTGGGGGGTCATTTCAAGATTCCTAACGAAAGAGTAACAAGGATGATAGGATGTTTCAATCTTATAAAGCCAACAAATTACAAAACTTAGTTCCCAAGCAAACTACTACGTCTCAAATCACGTTTAGGGGGTTAATATACCCAGAATGATACATTTTACCTTCTCGAGGGGTCATTTCTAGATTCCTAAGGAAAGCTTAACTGGGATGATAGGATGTTTCAATCTTATAGAGGCCACACATTACAAAACTTAGTCCTCAAGCAAAATATTACGGCTCAAATCACGTTTACGGGGTTATTATATCCAGAATAATACATTTGGCCTTCTTGGTGGGTCATTACTTGATTCCTAAAGGAAGATTAACTGGAATAGGATGTTTCAATCTTGTAAGGTCAACACATAATAAAACGGCTCAACTCACGTTTATGGGGTAAATATATCCAGAATGATACATTTGGCCTTCTTGGGGGGTCATTTCTAAATTCCTAAGGAAAGATTAACTGGAATAGGATGTTTCAATCTTGTAAGGTCAACACATAATAAAACGGCTCAACTGGCGTTTATAGTGTTGGTATATCCAGAATGATACATATGACCTTTCTAGGGGCTCATTTCAAGATTCCTAACGAAAGAGTAACAGGGATGATAGGATGTTTCAATCTTATAAAGCCAACACATTACAAAACTTAGTTCCCAAGCAAACTACTACGTCTCAAATCACGTTTATGGGGTTAATATAACCAGAATGATACATTTGACCTTCTTGGGGGGGGTCATTTCTAGATTCCTAAGGAAAGATTAACTGGGATGATAGGATGTTTCAATCTTATAAAGCCCACACATTACAAAACTTAGTCCTCAAGCAAACTATTAGGGCTCAAATCACGTTTATGGGGTTAATATATCCAGAATGATACATTTGGCTTTCCTGGTGGGTCATTACTTGATTCCTAAAGAAAGATTAACTGGAATAGGATGTTTCAATCTTGTAAGGTCAACACATAATAAAACGGCTCAACTCACGTTTATGGGGTAAATATATCCAGAATGATACATTTGGCCTTCTTTGGGGGTCATTTCTAAATTCCTAAGGAAAGATTAACTGGAATAGGATGTTTCAATCTTGTAAGGTCAACACATAATAAAACGGCTCAACTGGCGTTTATAGTGTTGGTATATCCAGAATGATACATATGAATTTTCTGGGGGGTCATTTCAAGATTCCTAACAAAAGAGTAAAAAGGATGATATGATGTTTCAATCTTATAAAGCCAACAAATTACAAAACTTAGTTCCCAAGCAATCTACTACGTCTCAAATCACGTTTATGGGGTTAATATATCCAGAATGATACATTTGACCTTCTTGGGGGGGTCATTTCTAGATTCCTAAGGAAAGCTTAACTGGGATTATAGGATGTTTCAATCTTATAAGGCCCACACATTACAAAACTTAGTCCTCAAGCAAACTATTAGGGCTCAAATCACGTTTATGGGGTTAATATATCCAGAATGATACATTTGGCCTTCTTGGTGGGTCATTACTTGATTCCTAAAGAAAGATTAACTGGAATAGGATGTTTCAATCTTGTAAGGTCAACACATAATAAAACGGCTCAACTCACGTTTATGGGGTAAATATATCCAGAATGATACATTTGGCCTTCTTGGGGGGTCATTTCTAAATTCCTAAGGAAAGATTAACTGGAATAGGATGTTTCAATCTTGTAAGGTCAACACATAATAAAACGGCTCAACTCGCGTTTTAGTGTTGGTACATCCGAAATGATACATATGACCTTTCTGGGGCGTCATTTCAAGATTCCTAGAGAAAGATTAACAGGGATGATAGGATGTTTCAATCTTATAAAGCCAACACATTACAAAACTTTGTACCCAAGGAAACAATTTCGGCTCAAATCACGTTTATGGGGTTAATATATCTAGAATGATACATTTGACCTTCTTGGGGGGTCAATTCTAGATTCCTAAAGCAAGATTAACTGGGATGATAGGATGTTTCAATCTTGTAAAGTAAAAACATTACAAAACTTCTTAGTCCCTAAGAAAGGAAAAATGGCTCAAATCACGTTTATGGTGTCACTATATCCAAAATGATACACTGATCCTTTTGGGGGTCATTTCTATACTCCAAATGAATGATTAACTGGGATAGGATGTTTCAATCTTGTAACTTCAACAGTTTACCAAACCTAGTCCCTAAGCAAACTAAAACGGCTCAAATTGTGTTTATCGTGTTGGTATATGCAAACTGATACATTTGACCCTTTTGGGGGTCATTTCTGGATTCCTAAGGAAAGATTAACTGGAATAGGATGTTTCAATCTTATAAAGCCCACACATTACAAAACTTAGTCCTCAAGCAAACTATTAGGGCTCAAATCACGTTTACGGGGTTAATATATCCAGAATGATACATTTGGCCTTCTTGGTGGGTCATTACTTGATTCCTAAAGCAAGATTAACTGGAATAGGATGTTTCAATCTTGTAAGGTCAACACATAATAAAACGGCTCAACTCACGTTTATGGGGTAAATATATCCAGAATGGTACATTTGGCCTTCTTGGGGGCTCATTTCTAAATTCCTATGGAAAGATTCACTGGAATAGGATGTTTCAATCTTGTAAGGTCAACACATAATAAAACGGCTCCACTGGCGTTTATAGTGTTGGTATATCCATAATGATACATATGACCTTTCTGGGGGGTCATTTCAAGATTCCTAAAGAAAGATTAACAGGGATGATAGGATGTTTCAATCTTATAAAGCCAACACATTACAAAACTTAGTCCCCAAGCAAACTACTACGTCTCAAATCACGTTTTTGGGTTTAATATATCCGGAATGATACATTTGACCTTTTTGGGCGGTCATTTCTAGATTCCTAAAGAAAGATTAACTGGGATGATAGGATGTTTCAATCTTATAAAGGCCACACATTACAAAACTTAGTCCTCAAGCAAACTATTAGGGCTCAAATCACGTTTACGGGGTTAATATATCCAGAATGATACATTTGGCCTTCTTGGTGGGTCATTACTTGATTCCTTAAGAAAGATTAACTGGAATAGGATGTTTCAATCTTGTAAGGTCAACACATAATAAAACGGCTCAACTCACGTTTATGGGGTAAATATATCCAGAATGATACATTTGGCCTTCTTTGGGGGTCATTTCTAAATTCCTAAGGAAAGATTAACTGGAATAGGATGTTTCAATCTTGTAAGGTCAACACATAATAAAACGGCTCAACTGGCGTTTATAGTGTTGGTATATCCAGAATGATACATATGACCTTTCTGGGGGGTCATTTCAAGATTCCTAACAAAAGAGTAACAAGGATGATAGGATGTTTCAATCTTATAAAGCCAACAAATTACAAAACTTAGTTCCCAAGCAAACTACTACGTCTCAAATCACGTTTATGGGTTTAATATATCCAGAATGATACATTTGACCTTTTTGGGCGGTCATTTCTAGATTCCTAAAGAAAGATTAACTGGGATGATAGGATGTTTCAATCTTATAAAGGCCACACATTACAAAACTTAGTTCCCAAGCAAACTACTACGTCTCAAATCACGTTTATGGGGTTAATATAACCAGAATGATACATTTGACCTTCTTCGGGGGGGTCATTTCTAGATTCCTAAGGAAAGATTAACTGGGATGATAGGATGTTTCAATCTTATAAAGCCCACACATTACAAAACTTAGTCCTCAAGCAAACTATTAGGGCTCAAATCACGTTTATGGGGTTAATATATCCAGAATGATACATTTGGCTTTCCTGGTGGGTCATTACTTGATTCCTAAAGAAAGATTAACTGGAATAGGATGTTTCAATCTTGTAAGGTCAACACATAATAAAACGGCTCAACTCACGTTTATGGGGTAAATATATCCAGAATGATACATTTGGCCTTCTTGGTGGGTCATTTCTAAATTCCTAAGGAAAGATTAACTGGAATAGGATGTTTCAATCTTGTAAGGTCAACAAATAATAAAACGGCTCAACTGGCGTTTATAGTGTTGGTATATCCAGAATGATACATATGACCTTTCTGGGGGGTCATTTCAAGATTCCTAACGAAAGAGTAACAAGGATGATAGGATGTTTCAATCCTATAAAGCCAACAAATTACAAAACTTAGTTCCCAAGCAAACTACTACGTCTCAAATCACGTTTATGGGGTTAATATATCCAGAATGATACATTTGACCTTCTTGGGGGGGATCATTTCTAGATTCCTAAGGAAAGCTTAACTGGGATGATAGGATGTTTCAATCTTATAAAGCCCACACATTACAAAACTTAGTCCTCAAGCAAACTATTAGGGCTCAAATCACGTTTATGGGGTTAATATATCCGGAATGATACATTTGGCCTTCTTGGTGGGTCATTTCTTGATTCCTAAAGAAAGATTAACTGGAATAGGATGCTTCAATCTTTTAAGGTCAACACATAATAAAACGGCTCAACTCACGTTTATGGGGTAAATATATCCAGAATGATACATTTGGCCTTCTTGGGGGGTCATTTCTAAATTCCTAAGGAAAGATTAACTGGAATAGGATGTTTCAATCTTGTAAGGTCAACACATAATAAAACGGCTCAACTGGCGTTTATAGTGTTGGTATATCCAGAATGATACATATGACCTTTCTGGGGGGTCATTTCAAGATTCCTAACAAAAGAGTAACAAGGATGATAGGATGTTTCAATCTTATAAAGCCAACAAATTACAAAACTTAGTTCCCAAGCAAACTACTACGTCTCAAATCACGTTTATGGGTTTAATATATCCAGAATGATACATTTGACCTTTTTGGGCGGTCATTTCTAGATTCCTAAAGAAAGATTAACTGGGATGATAGGATGTTTCAATCTTATAAAGGCCACACATTACAAAACTTAGTTCCCAAGCAAACTACTACGTCTCAAATCACGTTTATGGGGTTAATATAACCAGAATGATACATTTGACCTTCTTCGGGGGGGTCATTTCTAGATTCCTAAGGAAAGATTAACTGGGATGATAGGATGTTTCAATCTTATAAAGCCCACACATTACAAAACTTAGTCCTCAAGCAAACTATTAGGGCTCAAATCACGTTTATGGGGTTAATATATCCAGAATGATACATTTGGCTTTCCTGGTGGGTCATTACTTGATTCCTAAAGAAAGATTAACTGGAATAGGATGTTTCAATCTTGTAAGGTCAACACATAATAAAACGGCTCAACTCACGTTTATGGGGTAAATATATCCAGAATGATACATTTGGCCTTCTTGGGGGGTCATTTCTAAATTCCTAAGGAAAGATTAACTGGAATAGGATGTTTCAATCTTGTAAGGTCAACACATAATAAAACGGGTCAACTCGCGTTTTAGTGTTGGTACATCCGAAATGATACATATGACCTTTCTTGGGGTTCATTTCAAGATTCCTAAAGAAAGATTATCAGGGATGATAGGATGTTTCACTCTTATAAAGCCAACAAATTACAAAACTTAGTTCCCAAGCAAACTACTACGTCTCAAATCACGTTTATGGGGTTAATATATCCAGAATGATACATTTGACCTTCTTGGGGGGGATCATTTCTAGATTCCTAAGGAAAGCTTAACTGGGATGATAGGATGTTTCAATCTTATAAAGCCCACACATTACAAAACTTAGTCCTCAAGCAAACTATTAGGGCTCAAATCACGTTTATGGGGTTAATATATCCGGAATGATACATTTGGCCTTCTTGGTGGGTCATTTCTTGATTCCTAAAGAAAGATTAACTGGATAGGATGTCTCAATCTTGTAAGGTCAACTCGTAATAAAACGGCTCAACTCGCGTTTTGGTGTTGGTACATCCAAAATGATACTTATGACCTTTCAGGGGGGTCATTTCAAGATTCCTAAAGAAAGATTAAAAGGGATGATAGGATGTTTCAATCTTATAAAGCCAACACATTACAAAACTTTGTACCCAAGCAAACAATTTCGGCTCAAATCACGTTTTGGGGGTTAATATATCTAGAATGATACATTTGACCTTCTTGGGGGGGTCAATTCTAGATTCCTAAAGCAAGATTAACTGGGATGATAGGATGTTTCAATCTTGTAAAGTAAACACATTACAAAACTTCTTAGTCCCTAAGAAAGCAAAAAGGGCTCAAATCACGTTTATGGTGTCACTATATCCAAAATGATACACTGATCCTTTTGCGGGTCATTTCTATACTCCAAATGAATGATTAACTGGGATAGGATGTTTCAATCTTCTAACTTGAACAGTTTACCAAACCTAGTACCTAAGCAAACTAAAACGGCTCAAATTGTGTTTATCGTGTTGGTATATGCAAACTGATTCATTTGACCCTTTTGGGGGTCATTTCTGGATTCCTAAGGAAAGATTAACCGGAATAGGATGTTTCAATCTTATAAAGCCCACACATTACAAAACTTAGTCCTCAAGCAAACTATTAGGGCTCAAATCACGTTTATGGGGTTAATATATCCAGAATGATACATTTGACCTTCTTGGGGGGGTCATTTCTAGATTCCTAAGGAAAGCTTAACTGGGATGATAGGATGTTTCAATCTTATAAAGCCCACACATTACAAAACTTAGTCCTCAAGCAAACTATTAGGGCTCAAATCACGTTTATGGGGTTAATATATCCAGAATGATATATTTGGCCTTCTTGGTGGGTCATTACTTGATTCCTAAAGCAAGATTAACTGGAATAGGATGTTTAAATCTTGTAAGGTCAACACATAATAAAACGGCTCAACTCACGTTTATGGGGTAAATATATCCAGAATGATACATTTGGCCTTCTTGGGGGGTCATTTCTAAATTCCTAAGGAAAGATTAACCGGAAGAGGATGTTTCAATCTTGTAAGGTCAACACATAATAAAACGGCTCAACTTTTATTTTAGTGTTGGTACATCCGAAATGATACATATGACCTTTCTTGGGGTTCATTTCAAGATTCCTAAAGAAAGATTAACAGGGATGATAGGATGTTTCAATCTTATAAAGCCAACACATTACAAAACTTTATTCCCAAGGAAACAATTTCGGCTCAAATCACGTTTATGGGGTTAATATATCTAGAATGATACATTTGACCTTCTTGTGCGGTCAATTCTAGATTCCTAAAGCAAGATTAACTGGGACGATAGGATGTTTCAATCTTGTAAAGTAAACACATTACAAAACTTCTTAGTCCCTAAGAAAGCAAAAAGGGCTCAAATCACGTTTATGGTGTCACTATATCCAAAATGATACACTGATCCTTTTGGGGGTCATTTCTATACTCCGAATGAATGATTAACTGGGATAGGTTGTTTCAATCTTGTAACTTCAACAGTTTACCAAACCTAGTCCCTAAGCAAATTAAAACGGCTCAAATTGTGTTTATCGTGTTGGTATATGCAAACTGATACATTTGACCCTTTTGGGGGTCATTTCTGGATTCCTAAGGAAAGATTAACTGGAATAGGATGTTTCAATCTTATAAAGCCCACACATTACAAAACTTAGTCCTCAAGCAAACTATTAGGGCTCAAATCACGTTTATGGGGTTAATATATCCAGAATGATACATTTGGCCTTCTTGGTGGGTCAATACTTGATTCCTAAAGGAAGATTAACTGGAATAGGATGTTTCAATCAATCTTGTAAGGTCAACACATAATAAAACGGCTCAACTCACGTTTATGGGGTTAATATATCCGGAATGATACATTTGGCCTTCTTGGTGGGTCATTTCTTGATTCCTAAAGAAAGATTAACTGGAATAGGATGCTTCAATCTTTTAAGGTCAACACATAATAAAACGGCTCAACTCGCGTTTTAGTGTTGGTACATCCAAAATGATACATATGACCTTTCTGGGGGGTCATTTCAAGATTCCTAAAGAAAGATTAACAGGGATGATAGGATGTTTCAATCTTATAAAGCCAACACATTACAAAACTTTGTACCCAAGCAAACAATTTCGGCTCAAATAACGTTTATGGGGTTAATATATCTAGAATGATACATTTGACCTTCTTGGGGGTTCAATTCTAGATTCCAAAAGCAAGATTAACTGGGATGATAGGATGTTTCAGTCTTCTAAAGTAAACACATTACAAACCATCTTAGTCCCTAAGAAAGTAAAAATGGCTCAAATCACGTTTATGGTGTCACTATATCCAAAATGATACACTGATCCTTTCGGGGGACATTTCTATACTCCAAATGAATGATTAACTGGGATAGGATGTTTCAATCTTGTAACTTCAACAGTTTACCAAACCTAGTCAGCAAACTAAAACGGCTCAAATTGTGTTTATCGTGTTGGTATATGCAAACTGATACATTTGACCCTTTTGGGGGTCATTTCTGGATTCCTAAGGAAAGATTAACTGGAATAGGATGTTTCAATCTTATAAAGCCCACACATTACAAAACTTAGTCCTCAAGCAAACTATTAGGGCTCAAATCACGTTTATGGGGTTTATATATCCAGAATGATATATTTGGCCTTCTTGGTGGGTCAATACTTGATTCCTAAAGCAAGATTAACTGGAATAGGATGTTTCAATCTTGTAAGGTCAACACATAATAAAACGGCTGAACTCACGTTTATGGGGTAAATATATCCAGAATGATACATTTGGCCTTCTTGGGGGGTCATTTCTAAATTCCTAAGGAAAGATTAACTGGAATAGGATGTTTCAATCTTGTAAGGTCAACAAATAATAAAACGGCTCAACTGGCGTTTATAGTGTTGGTATATCCAGAATGATACATATGACCTTTCTGGGGGGTCATTTCAAGATTCCTAACGAAAGAGTAACAAGGATGATAGGATGTTTCAATCTTATAAAGCCAACAAATTACAAAACTTAGTTCCCAAGCAAACTACTACGTCTCAAATCACGTTTATGGGGTTAATATATCCAGAATGATACATTTGACCTTCTTGGGGGGGATCATTTCTAGATTCCTAAGGAAAGCTTAACTGGGATGATAGGATGTTTCAATCTTATAAAGCCCACACATTACAAAACTTAGTCCTCAAGCAAACTATTAGGGCTCAAATCACGTTTATGGGGTTAATATATCCGGAATGATACATTTGGCCTTCTTGGTGGGTCATTTCTTGATTCCTAAAGAAAGATTAACTGGATAGGATGTCTCAATCTTGTAAGGTCAACTCGTAATAAAACGGCTCAACTCGCGTTTTGGTGTTGGTACATCCAAAATGATACTTATGACCTTTCAGGGGGGTCATTTCAAGATTCCTAAAGAAAGATTAAAAGGGATGATAGGATGTTTCAATCTTATAAAGCCAACACATTACAAAACTTTGTACCCAAGCAAACAATTTCGGCTCAAATCACGTTTTGGGGGTTAATATATCTAGAATGATACATTTGACCTTCTTGGGGGGGTCAATTCTAGATTCCTAAAGCAAGATTAACTGGGATGATAGGATGTTTCAATCTTGTAAAGTAAACACATTACAAAACTTCTTAGTCCCTAAGAAAGCAAAAAGGGCTCAAATCACGTTTATGGTGTCACTATATCCAAAATGATACACTGATCCTTTTGCGGGTCATTTCTATACTCCAAATGAATGATTAACTGGGATAGGATGTTTCAATCTTCTAACTTGAACAGTTTACCAAACCTAGTACCTAAGCAAACTAAAACGGCTCAAATTGTGTTTATCGTGTTGGTATATGCAAACTGATTCATTTGACCCTTTTGGGGGTCATTTCTGGATTCCTAAGGAAAGATTAACCGGAATAGGATGTTTCAATCTTATAAAGCCCACACATTACAAAACTTAGTCCTCAAGCAAACTATTAGGGCTCAAATCACGTTTATGGGGTTAATATATCCAGAATGATACATTTGACCTTCTTGGGGGGGTCATTTCTAGATTCCTAAGGAAAGCTTAACTGGGATGATAGGATGTTTCAATCTTATAAAGCCCACACATTACAAAACTTAGTCCTCAAGCAAACTATTAGGGCTCAAATCACGTTTATGGGGTTAATATATCCAGAATGATATATTTGGCCTTCTTGGTGGGTCATTACTTGATTCCTAAAGCAAGATTAACTGGAATAGGATGTTTCAATCTTGTAAGGTCAACACATAATAAAACGGCTCAACTCACGTTTATGGGGTAAATATATCCAGAATGATACATTTGGCCTTCTTGAGGGGTCATTTCTAAATTCCTAAGGAAAGATTAACCGGAAGAGGATGTTTCAATCTTGTAAGGTCAACACATAATAAAACGGCTCAACTTTTATTTTAGTGTTGGTACATCCGAAATGATACATATGACCTTTCTTGGGGTTCATTTCAAGATTCCTAAAGAAAGATTAACAGGGATGATAGGATGTTTCAATCTTATAAAGCCAACACATTACAAAACTTTGTACCCAAGCAAACAATTTCGGCTCAAATAACGTTTATGGGGTTAATATATCTAGAATGATACATTTGACCTTCTTGGGGGTTCAATTCTAGATTCCAAAAGCAAGATTAACTGGGATGATAGGATGTTTCAGTCTTCTAAAGTAAACACATTACAAAACTTCTTAGTCCCTAAGAAAGCAAAAAGGGCTCAAATCACGTTTATGGTGTCACTATATCCAAAATGATACACTGATCCTTTTGGGGGTCATTTCTATACTCCGAATGAATGATTAACTGAGATAGGTTGTTTCAATCTTGTAACTTCAACAGTTTACCAAACCTAGTCCCTAAGCAAATTAAAACGGCTCAAATTGTGTTTATCGTGTTGGTATATGCAAACTGATACATTTGACCCTTTTGGGGGTCATTTCTGGATTCCTAAGGAAAGATTAACTGGAATAGGATGTTTCAATCTTATAAAGCCCACACATTACAAAACTTAGTCCTCAAGCAAACTATTAGGGCTCAAATCACGTTTATGGGGTTAATATATCCAGAATGATACATTTGGCCTTCTTGGTGGGTCAATACTTGATTCCTAAAGGAAGATTAACTGGAATAGGATGTTTCAATCAATCTTGTAAGGTCAACACATAATAAAACGGCTCAACTCACGTTTATGGGGTTAATATATCCGGAATGATACATTTGGCCTTCTTGGTGGGTCATTTCTTGATTCCTAAAGAAAGATTAACTGGAATAGGATGCTTCAATCTTTTAAGGTCAACACATAATAAAACGGCTCAACTCGCGTTTTAGTGTTGGTACATCCAAAATGATACATATGACCTTTCTGGGGGGTCATTTCAAGATTCCTAAAGAAAGATTAACAGGGATGATAGGATGTTTCAATCTTATAAAGCCAACACATTACAAAACTTTGTACCCAAGCAAACAATTTCGGCTCAAATAACGTTTATGGGGTTAATATATCTAGAATGATACATTTGACCTTCTTGGGGGTTCAATTCTAGATTCCAAAAGCAAGATTAACTGGGATGATAGGATGTTTCAGTCTTCTAAAGTAAACACATTACAAACCATCTTAGTCCCTAAGAAAGTAAAAATGGCTCAAATCACGTTTATGGTGTCACTATATCCAAAATGATACACTGATCCTTTCGGGGGACATTTCTATACTCCAAATGAATGATTAACTGGGATAGGATGTTTCAATCTTGTAACTTCAACAGTTTACCATACCTAGTCAGCAAACTAAAACGGCTCAAATTGTGTTTATCGTGTTGGTATATGCAAACTGATACATTTGACCCTTTTGGGGGTCATTTCTGGATTCCTAAGGAAAGATTAACTGGAATAGGATGTTTCAATCTTATAAAGCCCACACATTACAAAACTTAGTCCTCAAGCAAACTATTAGGGCTCAAATCACGTTTATGGGGTTTATATATCCAGAATGATATATTTGGCCTTCTTGGTGGGTCAATACTTGATTCCTAAAGCAAGATTAACTGGAATAGGATGTTTCAATCTTGTAAGGTCAACACATAATAAAACGGCTCAACTCACGTTTATGGGGTAAATATATCCAGAATGATACATTTGGCCTTCTTGGGGGGTCATTTCTAAATTCCTAAGGAAAGATTAACTGGAATAGGATGTTTCAATCTTGTAAGGTCAACACATAATAAAACGGCTCAACTGGCGTTTATAGTGTTGGTATATCCAGAATGATACATATGACCTTTCTGGGGGGTCATTTCAAGATTCCTAACAAAAGAGTAACAAGGATGATAGGATGTTTCAATCTTATAAAGCCAACAAATTACAAAACTTAGTTCCCAAGCAAACTACTACGTCTCAAATCACGTTTATGGGTTTAATATATCCAGAATGATACATTTGACCTTTTTGGGCGGTCATTTCTAGATTCCTAAAGAAAGATTAACTGGGATGATAGGATGTTTCAATCTTATAAAGGCCACACAATACAAAACTTAGTTCCCAAGCAAACTACTACGTCTCAAATCACGTTTATGGGGTTAATATAACCAGAATGATACATTTGACCTTCTTCGGGGGGGTCATTTCTAGATTCCTAAGGAAAGATTAACTGGGATGATAGGATGTTTCAATCTTATAAAGCCCACATATTACAAAACTTAGTCCTCAAGCAAACTATTAGGGCTCAAATCACGTTTATGGGGTTAATATATCCAGAATGATACATTTGGCTTTCCTGGTGGGTCATTACTTGATTCCTAAAGAAAGATTAACTGGAATAGGATGTTTCAATCTTGTAAGGTCAACACATAATAAAACGGCTCAACTCACGTTTATGGGGTAAATATATCCAGAATGATACATTTGGCCTTCTTGGGGGGTCATTTCTAAATTCCTAAGGAAAGATTAACTGGAATAGGATGTTTCAATCTTGTAAGGTCAACACATAATAAAACGGGCCAACTCGCGTTTTAGTGTTGGTACATCCGAAATGATACATATGACCTTTCTTGGGGTTCATTTCAAGATTCCTAAAGAAAGATTATCAGGGATGATAGGATGTTTCAATCTTATAAAGCCAACACATTACAAAACTTTGTACCCAAGCAAACAATTTCGGCTCAAATCACGTTTATGGGGTTAATATATCTAGAATGATACATTTGACCTTCTTGGGGGGTGTATTCTAGATTCCTAAAGCAAGATTGAATGGGATGCTAGGATGTTTCAATCTTGTAAAGTAAACACATTACAAAACTTCTTAGTCCATAAGAAAGCAAAAAGGGCTCAAATCACGTTTATCGTGTCACTATATCCAAAATGACACACTGATCCTTTTCGGGGTCATTTCTAGACTCCAAATGAATGATTAACTGGGATAGGATGTTTCAATCTTGTAACTTCAACAGTTTACCAAACCTAGTCAGCAAACTAAAACGGCTCAAATTGTGTTTATCGTGTTGGTATATGCAAACTGATACATTTGACCCTTTTGGGGGTTATTTCTGGATTCCTATGGAAAGATTAACTGGAGTAGGATGTTTCAATCTTATAAAGCCCACACATTACAAAACTTAGTCCTCAAGCAAACTATTAGGGCTCAAATCACGTTTATGGGGTTTATATATCCAGAATGATATATTTGGCCTTCTTGGTGGGTCAATACTTGATTCCTAAAGCAAGATTAACTGGAATAGGATGTTTCAATCTTGTAAGGTCAACACATAATAAAACGGTTCAACTCACGTTTATGGGGTAAATATATCCAGAATGATACATTTGGCCTTCTTGGGGGGTCATTTCTAAATTCCTAAGGAAAGATTAACTGGAATAGGATGTTTCAATCTTGTAAGGTCAACACATAATAAAACGGGTCAACTCGCGTTTTAGTGTTGGTACATCCGAAATGATACATATGACCTTTCTTGGGGTTCATTTCAAGATTCCTAAAGAAAGATTATCAGGGATGATAGGATGTTTCAATCTTATAAAGCCAACACATTACAAAACTTTGTACCCAAGCAAACAATTTCGGCTCAAATCACGTTTATGGGGTTAATATATCTAGAATGATACATTTGACCTTCTTGGGTGGTGTATTCTAGATTCCTAAAGCAAGATTGAATGGGATGCTAGGATGTTTCAATCTTGTAAAGTAAACACATTACAAAACTTCTTAGTCCATAAGAAAGCAAAAAGGGCTCAAATCACGTTTATCGTGTCACTATATCCAAAATGACACACTGATCCTTTTCGGGGTCATTTCTAGACTCCAAATGAATGATTAACTGGGATAGGATGTTTCAATCTTGTAACTTCAACAGTTTACCAAACCTAGTCAGCAAACTAAAACGGCTCAAATTGTGTTTATCGTGTTGGTATATGCAAACTGATACATTTGACCCTTTTGGGGGTTATTTCTGGATTCCTAAGGAAAGATTAACTGGAATAGGATGTTTCAATCTTATAAAGCCCACACATTACAAAACTTAGTCCTCAAGCAAACTATTAGGGCTCAAATCACGTTTATGGGGTTTATATATCCAGAATGATATATTTGGCCTTCTTGGTGGGTCAATACTTGATTCCTAAAGCAAGATTAACTGGAATAGGATGTTTCAATCTTGTAAGGTCAACACATAATAAAACGGCTCAACTCACGTTTATGGGGTAAATATATCCAGAATGATACATTTGGCCTTCTTGGGGGGTCATTTCTAAATTCCTAAGGAAAGATTAACTGGAATAGGATGTTTCAATCTTGTAAGGTCAACACATAATAAAACGGGTCAACTCGCGTTTTAGTGTTGGTACATCCGAAATGATACATATGACCTTTCTTGGGGTTCATTTCAAGATTCCTAAAGAAAGATTATCAGGGTTGATAGGATGTTTCAATCTTATAAAGCCAACACATTACAAAACTTTGTACCCAAGCAAACAATTTCGGCTCAAATCACGTTTATGGGGTTAATATATCTAGAATGATACATTTGACCTTCTTGGGGGGTGTATTCTAGATTCCTAAAGCAAGATTGAATGGGATGCTAGGATTTTCAATCTTGTAAAGTAAACACATTACAAAACTTCTTAGTCCATAAGAAAGCAAAAAGGGCTCAAATCACGTTTATCGTGTCACTATATCAAAAATGACACACTGATCCTTTTCGGGGTCATTTCTAGACTCCAAATGAATGATTAACTGGGATAGGATGTTTCAATCTTGTAACTTCAACAGTTTACCAAACCTAGTCAGCAAACTAAAACGTCTCAAATCACGTTTATGGGTTTAATATATCCAGAATGATACATTTGACCTTTTTGGGCGGTCATTTCTAGATTCCTAAAGAAAGATTAACTGGGATGATAGGATGTTTCAATCTTATAAAGCCCACACATTTACAAAACTTAGTCCTCAAGCAAACTATTAGGGCTCAAATCACGTTTATGGGGTTTATATATCCAGAATGATATATTTGGCCTTCTTGGTGGGTCAATACTTGATTCCTAAAGCAAGATTAACTGGAATAGGATGTTTCAATCTTGTAAGGTCAACACATAATAAAACGGCTCAACTCACGTTTATGGGGTAAATATATCCAGAATGATACATTTGGCCTTCTTGGGGGGTCATTTCTAAATTCCTAAGGAAAGATTAACTGGAATAGGATGTTTCAATCTTGTAAGGTCAACACATAATAAAACGGGTCAACTCGCGTTTTAGTGTTGGTACATCCGAAATGATACATATGACCTTTCTTGGGGTTCATTTCAAGATTCCTAAAGAAAGATTATCAGGGATGATAGGATGTTTCAATCTTATAAAGCCAACACATTACAAAACTTTGTACCCAAGCAAACAATTTCGGCTCAAATCACGTTTATGGGGTTAATATATCTAGAATGATACATTTGACCTTCTTGGGGGGTCAATTCTAGATTCCTAAAGCAAGATTAACTGGGATGATAGGATGTTTCAATCTTGTAAAGTAAACACATTACAAAACTTCTTAGTCCATAAGAAAGCAAAAAGGGCTCAAATCACGTTTATCGTGTCACTATATCAAAAATGACTCACTGATCCTTTTCGGGGTCATTTCTAGACTCCAAATGAATGATTAACTGGGATAGGATGTTTCAATCTTGTAACTTCAACAGTTTACCAAACCTAGTCAGCAAACAAAAACGGCTCAAATTGTGTTTATCGTGTTGGTATATGCAAACTGATACATTTGACCCTTTTGGGGGTTATTTCTGGATTCCTAAGGAAAGATTAACTGGAATAGGATGTTTCAATCTTATAAAGCCCACACATTACAAAACTTAGTCCTCAAGCAAACTATTAGGGCTCAAATCACGTTTATGGGGTTTATATATCCAGAATGATATATTTGGCCTTCTTGGTGGGTCAATACTTGATTCCTAAAGCAAGATTAACTGGAATAGGATGTTTCAATCTTGTAAGGTCAACACATAATAAAACGGCTCAACTCACGTTTATGGGGTAAATATATCCAGAATGATACATTTGGCCTTCTTGGGGGGTCATTTCTAAATTCCTAAGGAAAGATTAACTGGAATAGGATGTTTCAATCTTGTAAGGTCAACACATAATAAAACGGGTCAACTCGCGTTTTAGTGTTGGTACATCCGAAATGATACATATGACCTTTCTTGGGGTTCATTTCACGATTCCTAAAGAAAGATTATCAGGGATGATAGGATGTTTCAATCTTATAAAGCCAACACATTACAAAACTTTGTACCCAAGCAAACAATTTCGGCTCAAATCACGTTTATGGGGTTAATATATCTAGAATGATACATTTGACCTTCTTGGGGGGTGTATTCTAGATTCCTAAAGCAAGATTGAATGGGATGCTAGGATGTTTCAATCTTGTAAAGTAAACACATTACAAAACTTCTTAGTCCCTAAGAAAGCAAAAAGGGCTCAAATCACGTTTATGGTGTCACTATATCCAAAATGATACACTGATCCTTTCGGGGGTCATTTCTATACTCCAAATGAATGATTAACTGGGATAGGATGTTTCAATCTTGTAACTTCAACAGTTTACCAAACCTAGTCCCTAAGCAAACTAAAACGGCTCAAATTGTGTTTATCGTGTTGGTATATGCAAACTGATACATTTGACCCTTTTGGGGGTCATTTCTGGATTCCTAAGGAAAGATTAACTGGAATAGGATGTTTCAATCTTATAAAGCCCACACATTACAAAACTTAGTCCTCAAGCAAACTATTAGGGCTCAAATCACGTTTATGGGGTTTATATATCCAGAATGATATATTTGGCCTTCTTGGTGGGTCATTACTTGATTCCTAAAGCAAGATTAACTGGAATAGGATGTTTCAATCTTGTAAGGTCAACACATAATAAAACGGCTCAACTCACGTTTATGGGGTAAATATATCCAGAGTGATACATTTGGCCTTCTTGGGGGATCATTTCTAAATTCCTAAGGAAAGATTAACTGGAATAGGATGTTTCAATCTTGTAAGGTCAACACATAATAAAACGGCTCCACTGGCGTTTATAGTGTTGGTATATCCATAATGATACATATGACCTTTCTGGGGGGTCATTTCAAGATTCCTAAAGAAAGATTAACAGGGATGATAGGATGTTTCAATCTTATAAAGCCAACACATTACAAAACTTAGTCCCCAAGCAAACTACTACGTCTCAAATAACGTTTATGGGTTTAATATATCCAGAATGATACATTTGACCTTTTTGGGCGGTCATTTCTAGATTCCTAAAGAAAGATTAACTGGGATGATAGGATGTTTCAATCTTATAAAGGCCACACATTACAAAACTTAGCCCTCAAGCAAACTATTAGGGCTCAAATCACGCTTAGGGGGTTAATATATCCAGAATGATACATTTGGCCTTCTTGGTGGGTCATTACTTGATTCCTAAAGGAAGATTAACTGGAATAGGATGTTTCAATCTTGTAAGGTCAACACATAATAAAACGGGTCAACTCACGTTTATGGGGTAAATATATCCAGAATGATACATTTGGCCTTCTTGGGGGGTCATTTCTAAATTCCTAAGGAAAGATTAACTGGAATAGGATGTTTCAATCTTGTAAGGTCAACAAATAATAAAACGGCTCAACTGGCGTTTATAGTGTTGGTATATCCAGAATGATACATATGACCTTTCTGGGGGGTCATTTCAAGATTCCTAACGAAAGAGTAACAAGGATGATAGGATGTTTCAATCTTATAAAGCCAACAAATTACAAAACTTAGTTCCCAAGCAAACTACTACGTCTCAAATCACGTTTATGGGGTTAATATATCCAGAATGATACATTTGACCTTCTTGGGGGGGATCATTTCTAGATTCCTAAGGAAAGCTTAACTGGGATGATAGGATGTTTCAATCTTATAAAGCCCACACATTACAAAACTTAGTCCTCAAGCAAACTATTAGGGCTCAAATCACGTTTATGGGGGTTAATATATCCAGAATGATACATTTGGCCTTCTTGGTGGGTCATTACTTGATTCCTAAAGAAAGATTAACTGGAATAGGATGTTTCAATGTTGTAAGGAGAACACATAATAAAACGGCTCAACTCACGTTTATAGGGTAAATATATCCAGAATGATACATTTGGCCTTCTTGGGGGGTCATTTCTAAATGCCTAAGGAAAGATTAACTGGAATAGGATGTTTCAATCTTGTAAGGTCAACACATAATAAAACGGCTCAACTCGCGTTTTAGTGTTGGTACATCCGAAATGATACATATGACCTTTCTTGGGGTTCATTTCAAGATTCCTAAAGAAAGATTAACAGGGATGATAGGATGTTTCAATCTTATAAAGCCAACACATTACAAAACTTTGTACCCAAGCAAACAATTTCGGCTCAAATCACGTTTATGGGGTTAATATATCTAGAATGATACATTTGACCTTCTTGGGGGGTCAATTCTAGATTCCTAAAGCAAGATTAACTGGGATGATAGGATGTTTCAATCCTGTAAAGTAAACACATTACAAAACTTCTTAGTCCCTAAGAAAGCAAAAAGGGCTCAAATCACGTTTATGGTGTCACTATATCCAAAATGATACACTGATCCTTTCGGGGGTCATTTCTATACTCCAAATGAATGATTAACTGGGATAGGATGTTTCAATCTTGTAACTTCAACAGTTTACCAAACCTAGTCCCTAAGCAAACTAAAACGGCTCAAATTGTGTTTATCGTGTTGGTATATGCAAACTGATACATTTGACCCTTTTGGGGGTCATTTCTGGATTCCTAAGGAAAGATTAATTGGAATAGGATGTTTCAATCTTATAAAGCCCACACATTACAAAACTTAGTCCTCAAGCAAACTTTTAGGGCTCAAATCACGTTTATGGGGTTAATATATCCAGAATGATACATTTGGCCTTCTTGGTGGGTGAATACTTGATTCCTAAAGGAAGATTAACTGGAATAGGATGTTTCAAGCAATCTTGTAAGGTCAACACATAATAAAACGGCTCAAATCACGTTTATGGGGTTTATATATCCAGAATGATATATTTGGCCTTCTTGGTGGGTCATTACTTGATTCCTAAAGCAAGATTAACTGGAATAGGATGTTTCAATCTTGTAAGGTCAACACATAATAAAACGGCTCAACTCACGTTTATGGGGTAAATATATCCAGAATGATACATTTGGCCTTCTTGGGGGGTCATTTCTAAATTCCTAAGGAAAGATTAACTGGAATAGGATGTTTCAATTTTGTAAGGTCAATACATAATAAAACGGCTCCACTGGCGTTTAAAGTGTTGTTATATCCATAATGATACATATGACCTTTCTGGGGGGTCATTTCAAGATTCCTAAAGAAAGATTAACAGGGATGATAGGATGTTTCAATCTTATAAAGCCAACACATTACAAAACTTAGTTCCCAAGCAAACTACTACGTCTCAAATCACGTTTATGGGTTTAATATATCCAGAATGATACATTTGACCTTTTTGGGCGGTCATTTCTAGATTCCTAAAGAAAGATTAACTGGGATGATAGGATGTTTCAATCTTATAAAGCCCACACATTTACAAAACTTAGTCCTCAAGCAAACTATTAGGGCTCAAATCACGTTTATGGGGTTTATATATCCAGAATGATATATTTGGCCTTCTTGGTGGGTCATTACTTGATTCCTAAAGCAAGATTAACTGGAATAAGATGTTTCAATCTTGTAAGGTCAACACATAATAAAACGGCTCAACTCACGTTTATGGGGTTAATATATCCGGAATGATACATTTGGCCTTCTTGGTGGGTCATTTCTTGATTCCTAAAGAAAGATTAACTGGAATAGGATGTTTCAATCTTTTAAGGTCAACACATAATAAAACGGCTCAACTCGCGTTTTAGTGTTGGTACATCCAAAATGATACATATGACCTTTCTGGGGGGTCATTTCAAGATTCCTAAAGAAAGATTAACAGGGATGATAGGATGTTTCAATCTTATAAAGCCAACACATTACAAAACTTAGTTCCCAAGCAAACTACTACGTCTCAAATCACGTTTATGGGTTTAATATATCCAGAATGATACATTTGACCTTTTTGGGCGGTCATTTCTAGATTCCTAAAGAAAGATTAACTGGGATGATAGGATGTTTCAATCTTATAAAGCCCACACATTTACAAAACTTAGTCCTCAAGCAAACTATTAGGGCTCAAATCACGTTTATGGGGTTTATATATCCAGAATGATATATTTGGCCTTCTTGGTGGGTCATTACTTGATTCCTAAAGCAAGATTAACTGGAATAGGATGTTTCAATCTTGTAAGGTCAACACATAATAAAACGGCTCAACTCACGTTTATGGGGTTAATATATCCGGAATGATACATTTGGCCTTCTTGGTGGGTCATTTCTTGATTCCTAAAGAAAGATTAACTGGAATAGGATGTTTCAATCTTTTAAGGTCAACACATAATAAAACGGCTCAACTCGCGTTTTAGTGTTGGTACATCCAAAATGATACATATGACCTTTCTGGGGGGTCATTTCAAGATTCCTAAAGAAAGATTAACAGGGATGATAGGATGTTTCAATCTTATAAAGCCAACACATTACAAAACTTAGTCCCCAAGCAAACTACTACGTCTCAAATCACGTTTATGGGTTTAATATATCCAGAATGATACATTTGACCTTTTTGGGCGGTCATTTCTAGATTCCTAAAGAAAGATTAACTGGGATGATAGGATGTTTCAATCTTATAAAGCCCACACATTACAAAACTTAGTCCTCAAGCAAACTATTAGGGCTCAAATCACGTTTAGGGGGTTAATATATCCAGAATGATACATTTGGCCTTCTTGGTGGGTCTTTACTTGATTCCTAAAGCAAGATTAACTGGAATAGGATGTTTCAATCTTGTAAGGTCAACACATAATAAAACGGCTCAACTCACGTTTATGGGGTAAATATATCCAGAATGATACATTTGGCCTTCTTGGTGGGTCATTTCTAGATTCCTAAAGAAAGATTAACTGGGATGATAGGATGTTTCAATCTTATAAAGCCCACACATTACAAAACTTAGTCCTCAAGCAAACTATTAGGGCTCAAATCACGTTTAGGGGGTTAATATATCCAGAATGATACATTTGGCCTTCTTGGTGGGTCTTTACTTGATTCCTAAAGCAAGATTAACTGGAATAGGATGTTTCAATCTTGTAAGGTCAACACATAATAAAACGGCTCAACTCGCGTTTTAGTGGTGGTACATCCAAAATGATACATATGACCTTTCTGGGGGGTCATTTCAAGATTCCTAAAGAAAGATTAACAGGGATGATAGGATGTTTCAATCTTATAAAGCCAACACATTACAAACCTTTGTACCCAAGCAAACAATTTCGGCTCAAATCACGTTTATGGGGTTAATATATCTAGAATGATACATTTGACCTTCTTGGGGGGTCAATTCTAGATTCCTAAAGCAAGATTAACTGGGATGATAGGATGTTTCAATCTTGTAAAGTAAACACATTACAAAACTTCTTAGTCCCTAAGAAAGCAAAAAGGGCTCAAATCACGTTTATGGTGTCACTATATCCAAAATGATACACTGATCCTTTCGGGGGTCATTTCTATACTCCAAATGAATGATTAACTGGGATAGGATGTTTCAATCTTGTAACTTCAACAGTTTACCAAACCTAGTCCCTAAGCAAACTAAAACGGCTCAAATTGTGTTTATCGTGTTGGTATATGCAAACTGATACATTTGACCCTTTTGGGGGTCATTTCTGGATTCCTAAGGAAAGATTAATTGGAATAGGATGTTTCAATCTTATAAAGCCCACACATTACAAAACTTAGTCCTCAAGCAAACTTTTAGGGCTCAAATCACGTTTATGGGGTTAATATATCCAGAATGATACATTTGGCCTTCTTGGTGGGTCAATACTTGATTCCTAAAGGAAGATTAACTGGAATAGGATGTTTCAAGCAATCTTGTAAGGTCCACACATAATAAAACGGCTCAAATCACGTTTATGGGGTTTATATATCCAGAATGATATATTTGGCCTTCTTGGTGGGTCATTACTTGATTCCTAAAGCAAGATTAACTGGAATAGGATGTTTCAATCTTGTAAGGTCAACACATAATAAAACGGTTCAACTCACGTTTATGGGGTAAATATATCCAGAATGATACATTTGGCCTTCTTGGGGGCTCATTTCTAAATTCCTAAGGAAAGATTAACTGGAATAGGATATTTCAATTTTGTAAGGTCAACACATAATAAAACGGCTCCACTGGCGTTTATAGTGTTGGTATATCCATAATGATACATATGACCTTTCTGGGGGGTCATTTCAAGATTCCTAAAGAAAGATTAACAGGGATGATAGGATGTTTCAATCTTATAAAGCCAACACATTACAAAACTTAGTTCCCAAGCAAACTACTACGTCTCAAATCACGTTTATGGGGTTAATATATCCAGAATGATACATTTGACCTTCTTGGGGGGGTCATTTCTAGATTCCTAAGGAAAGATTAACTGGGATGATAGGATGTTTCAATCTTATAAAGCCCACACATTACAAAACTTAGTCCTCAAGCAAACTATTAGGGCTCAAATCACGTTTACGGGGTTAATATATCCTGAATGATACATTTGACCTTCTTGGGGGGGTCATTTCTAGATTCCTAAGGAAAGATTAATTGTGATGATAGGATGTTTCAATCTTATAAAGCCCACAAATTACAAAACTTAGTCCTCAAACAAACTATTAGGGCTCAAATCACGTTTAGGGGGTTAATATATCCAGAATGATACATTTGGCCTTCTTGGTGGGTCATTACTTGATTCCTAAAGAAAGATTAACAGGAATAGGATGTTTCAATCTTGTAAGGTCAACACATAATAAAACGGCTCAACTCACGTTTATGGGGTAAATATATCCAGAATGATACATTTGGCCTTCTTGGGGGGTCATTTCTAAATTCCTAAGGAAAGATTAACTGGAATAGGATGTTTCAATCTTGTAAGGTCAACACATAATAAAACGGCTCCACTGGCGTTTATAGTGTTGGTATATCCATAATGATACATATGACCTTTCTGGGGGGTCATTTCAAGATTCCTAAAGAAAGATTAACAGGGATGATAGGATGTTTCAATCTTATAAAGCCCACAAATTACAAAACTTAGTCCTCAAGCAAACTATTAGGGCTCAAATCACATTTATGGGGTTAATATATCCAGAATGATACATTTGACCTTCTTGGGGGGGTCATTTCTAGATTCCTAAGGAAAGATTAATTGTGATGATAGGATGTTTCAATCTTATAAAGCCCACAAATTACAAAACTTAGTCCTCAAGCAAACTATTAGGGCTCAAATCACGTTTAGGGGGTTAATATATCCAGAATGATACATTTGGCCTTCTTGGTGGGTGAATACTTGATTCCTAAAGGAAGATTAACTGGAATAGGATGTTTCAAGCAATCTTGTAAGGTCAACACATAATAAAACGGCTCAAATCACGTTTATGGGGTTTATATATCCAGAATGATATATTTGGCCTTCTTGGTGGGTCATTACTTGATTCCTAAAGCAAGATTAACTGGAATAGGATGTTTCAATCTTGTAAGGTCAACACATAATAAAACGGCTCAACTCACGTTTATGGGGTAAATATATCCAGAATGATACATTTGGCCTTCTTGGGGGCTCATTTCTAAATTCCTAAGGAAAGATTAACTGGAATAGGATGTTTCAATTTTGTAAGGTCAACACATAATAAAACGGCTCCACTGGCGTTTATAGTGTTGGTATATCCATAATGATACATATGACCTTTCTGGGGGGTCATTTCAAGATTCCTAAAGAAAGATTAACAGGGATGATAGGATGTTTCAATCTTATAAAGCCCACACATTACAAAACTTAGTCCTCAAGCAAACTATTAGGGCTCAAATCACATTTATGGGGTTAATATATCCAGAATGATACATTTGACCTTCTTGGGGGGGTCATTTCTAGATTCCTAAGGAAAGATTAATTGTGATGATAGGATGTTTCAATCTTATAAAGCCCACAAATTACAAAACTTAGTCCTCAAGCAAACTATTAGGGCTCAAATCACGTTTAGGGGGTTAATATATCCAGAATGATACATTTGGCCTTCTTGGTGGGTGAATACTTGATTCCTAAAGGAAGATTAACTGGAATAGGATGTTTCAAGCAATCTTGTAAGGTCAACACATAATAAAACGGCTCAAATCACGTTTATGGGGTTTATATATCCAGAATGATATATTTGGCCTTCTTGGTGGGTCATTACTTGATTCCTAAAGCAAGATTAACTGGAATAGGATGTTTCAATCTTGTAAGGTCAACACATAATAAAACGGCTCAACTCACGTTTATGGGGTAAATATATCCAGAATGATACATTTGGCCTTCTTGGGGGGTCATTTCTAAATTCCTAAGGAAAGATTAACTGGAATAGGATGTTTCAATCTTGTAAGGTCAACACATAATAAAACGGCTCCACTGGCGTTTATAGTGTTGGTATATCCATAATGATACATATGACCTTTCTGGGGGGTCATTTCAAGATTCCTAAAGAAAGAGTAACAGGGATGATAGGATGTTTCAATCTTATAAAGCCAACACATTACAAAACTTAGTTCCCAAGCAAACTACTACGTCTCAAATCACGTTTATGGGTTTAATATATCCAGAATGATACATTTGACCTTTTTGGGCGGTCATTTCTAGATTCCTAAAGAAAGATTAACTGGGATGATAGGATGTTTCAATCTTATAAAGCCCACACATTACAAAACTTAGTCCTCAAGCAAACTATTAGGGCTCAAATCACGTTTATGGGGTTTATATATCCAGAATGATATATTTGGCCTTCTTGGTGGGTCAATACTTGATTCCTAAAGCAAGATTAACTGGAATAGGATGTTTCAATCAATCTTGTAAGGTCAACACATAATAAAACGGCTCAACTCACGTTTATGGGGTTAATATATCCGGAAGGATACATTTGGCCTTCTTGGTGGGTCATTTCTTGATTCCTAAAGAAAGATTAACTGGAATAGGATGTTTCAATCTTTTAAGGTCAACACATAATAAAACGGCTCAACTCGCGTTTTAGTATTGGTACATCCAAAATGATACATATGACCTTTCTGGGGGGTCATTTCAAGATTCCTAAAGAAAGATTAACAGGGATGATAGGATGTTTCAATCTTATAAAGCCAACACATTACAAAACTTTGTACCCAAGCAAACAATTTCGGCTCAAATCACGTTTATGGGGTTAATATATCCAGAATGATATATTTGACCTTCTTGGTGGGTCAATTCTAGATTCCTAAAGCAAGATTAACTGGGATGATAGGATGTTTCAATCTTGTAAAGTAAACACATTACAAAACATCTTAGTCCCTAAGAAAGCAAAAAGGGCTCAAATCACGTTTATGGTGTCACTATATCCAAAATGATACACTGATCCTTTCGGGGGTCATTTCTATACTCCAAATGAATGATTAACTGGGATAGGATGTTTCAATCTTGTAACTTCAACAGTTTACCAAACCTAGTCCCTAAGCAAACTAAAACGGCTCAAATTGTGTTTATCGTGTTGGTATATGCAAACTGATACATTTGACCCTTTTGGGGGTCATTTCTGGATTCCTAAGGAAAGATTAATTGGAATAGGATGTTTCAATCTTATAAAGCCCACACATTACAAAACTTAGTCCTCAAGCAAACTTTTAGGGCTCAAATCACGTTTATGGGGTTAATATATCCAGAATGATACATTTGGCCTTCTTGGTGGGTCATTACTTGATTCCTAAAGCAAGATTAACTGGAATAGGATGTTTCAATCTTGTAAGGTCAACACATAATAAAACGGCTTAACTCACGTTTATGGGGTAAATATATCCAGAATGATACATTTGGCCTTCTTGGGGGGTCATTTCTAAATTCCTAAGGAAAGATTAACTGGAATAGGATATTTCAATGTTGTAAGGTCAACACATAATAAAACGGCTCCACTGGCGTTTATAGTGTTGTTATATCCATAATGATACATATGACCTTTCTGGGGGGTCATTTCAAGATTCCTAAAGAAAGCTTAACAGGGATGATAGGATGTTTCAATCTTATAAAGCCAACACATTACAAAACTTAGTTCCCAAGCAAACTACTACGTCTCAAATCACGTTTATGGGTTTAATATATCCAGATTGATACATTTGACCTTTTTGGGCGGTCATTTCTAGATTCCTAAAGAAAGATTAACTGGGATGATAGGATGTTTCAATCTTATAAAGCCCACACATTACAAAACTTAGTCCTCAAGCAAACTATTAGGGCTCAAATCACGTTTATGGGGTTTATATATCCAGAATGATATATTTGGCCTTCTTGGTGGGTCATTACTTGATTCCTAAAGCAAGATTAACTGGAATAGGATGTTTCAATCTTGTAAGGTCAACACATAATAAAACGGCTCAACTCACGTTTATGGGGTTAATATATTCGGAATGATACATTTGACCTTCTTGGTGGGTCATTTCTTGATTCCTAAAGAAAGATTAACTGGAATAGGATGTTTCAATCTTTTAAGGTCAACACAATAAAACGGCTCAACTCGCGTTTTAGTATTGGTACATCCAAAATTATACATATGACCTTTCTGGGGGGTCATTTCAAGATTCCTAAAGAAAGATTAACAGGGATGATAGGATGTTTCAATCTTATAAAGCCAACACATTACAAAACTTTGTACCCAAGCAAACAATTTCGGCTCAAATCACGTTTATGGGGTTAATATATCTAGAATGATACATTTGACCTTCATGGGGGGTCAATTCTAGATTCCTAAAGCAAGATTAACTGGGATGATAGGATGTTTCAATCTTGTAAAGTAAACACATTACAAAACATCTTAGTCCCTAAGAAAGCAAAAAGGGCTCAAATCACGTTTATGGTGTCACTATATCCAAAATGATACACTGATCCTTTTGGGGGTCATTTCTAGACTCCAAATGAATGATTAACTGGGATAAGATGTTTCAATCTTGTAACATCAACAGTTTACCAAACCTAGTCCCTAAGCAAACCAAAACGGCTCAAATTGTGTTTAGCGTGTTGGTATATGCAAACTGATACATTTGACCCTTTTGGGGGTCATTTCTGGATTCCTAAAGAAAGATTAACTGGGATGATAGGATGTTTCAATCTTATAAAGCCCACAAATTACAAAACTTAGTCCTCAAGCAAACTATTAGGGCTCAAATCACGTTTAGGGGGTTAATATATCCAGAATGATACATTTGGCCTTCTTGGTGGGTCATTACTTGATTCCTAAAGAAAGATTAACTGGAATAGGATGTTTCAATCTTGTAAGGTCAACACATAATAAAACGGCTTAACTCACGTTTATGGGGTAAATATATCCAGAATGATACATTTGGCCTTCTTGGGGGGTCATTTCTAAATTCCTAAGGAAAGATTAACTGGAATAGGATATTTCAATCTTGTAAGGTCAACACATAATAAAACGGCTCCACTGGCGTTTATAGTGTTGGTATATCCATAATGATACATATGACCTTTCTGGGGGGTCATTTCAAGATTCCTAAAGAAAGATTAACAGGGATGATAGGATGTTTCAATCTTATAAAGCCAACACATTACAAAACTTAGTTCCCAAGCAAACTACTACGTCTCAAATCACGTTTATGGGTTTAATATATCCAGAATGATACATTTGACCTTTTTGGGCGGTCATTTCTAGATTCCTAAAGAAAGATTAACTGGGATGATAGGATGTTTCAATCTTATAAAGCCCACACATTACAAAACTTAGTCCTCAAGCAAACTATTAGGGCTCAAATCACGTTTAGGGGGTTAATATATCCAGAATGATACATTTGGCCTTCTTGGTGGGTCATTACTTGATTCCTAAAGCAAGATTAACTGGAATGGGATGTTTCAATCTTGTAAGGTCAACACATAATAAAACGGCTCAACTCACGTTTATGGGGTAAATATATCCAGAATGATACATTTGTCCTTCTTGGGGGGTCATTTCTAAATTCTTAAGGAAAGATTAACTGGAATAGGATGTTTCAATCTTGTAAGGTCAACACATAATAAAACGGCTCAACTCGCGTTTTAGTGTTGGTACATCCAAAATGATACATATGACCTTTCTGGGGGTTCATTTCAAGATTCCTAAAGAAAAATTAACAGGGATGATAGGATGTTTCAATCATATAAAGCCAACACATTACAAAACTTTGTACCCAAGCAAACAATTTCGGCTCAAATCACGTTTATGGGGTTAATATATCTAGAATGATACATTTGACCTTCTTGGGGGGTCAATTCTAGATTCCTAAAGCAAGATTAACTGGGATGATAGGATGTTTCAATCTTGTAAAGTAAACACATTACAAAACTTCTTAGTCTCTAAGAAAACAAAAAGGGCTCAAATCACGTTTATGGTGTCACTATATCCAAATTGATACACTGATCCTTTTGGGTGTCATTTCTAGACTCCTAATGAATGATTAACTGGTATAGGATGTTTCAATCTTGTAACTTCAACATATTACCAAACCTAGTCCCTAAGCAAACTAAAAGGGCTCAAATTGCGTTTATCGTGTTGGTATATGCAAACTGATACATGTTACCCTTTTGGGGGTGATTTCTAGATTCCTAAAGAATGATGTACCTGGATAGGATCTCTCAGTCTTATAAATTCAGTACATTATATATAACTTAGTCCCTAGGCAAACAGAAACGGCTCAAGCCGAGTTTACGCTATTGGTTGATCAAAAAGGATACATGTGACCATTCCGATGTCATACCTAGATTCCTAAAGAATGATTAACTGGGATAGGATGCTGCAATCTTATAAATTCAACACATTTCCAAACTTAGTCCTTAAGCAAACTAAAACGGCTCAACTATCGTTTATAGTGTTGGTATATCCAAAATGATACATTTGACCTTTTTGGGCGGTCATTTCTAGATTCCTAAAGAAAGATTAACTGGGATGATAGGATGTTTCAATCTTATAAAGCCCACACATTACAAAACTTAGTCCTCAAGCAAACGATTAGGGCTCAAATCACGTTTATGGGGTTAATATATCCAGAATGATACATTTGACCTTCTTGGGGGGGTCATTTCTAGATTCCTAAGGAAAGATTAATTGTGATGATAGGATGTTTCAATCTTATAAAGCCCACAAATTACAAAACTTAGTCCTCAAGCAAACTATTAGGGCTCAAATCACGTTTAGGGCGTTAATATATCCAGAATGATACATTTGGCCTTCTTGGTGGGTCATTACTTGATTCCTAAAGAAAGATTAACTGGAATAGGATGTTTCAATCTTGTAAGGTCAACATATAATAAAACGGCTCAACTCACGTTTATGGGGTAAATATATCCAGAATGATACATTTGGCCTTCTTGGGGGGTCATTTCTAAATTCCTAAGGAAAGATTAACTGGAATAGGATGTTTCAATCATGTAAGGTCAACACATAATAAAACGGCTCCACTGGCGTTTATAGTGTTGGTATATCCATAATGATACATATGACCTTTCTGGGGGGTCATTTCAAGATTCCTAAAGAAAGATTAACAGGGATGATAGGATGTTTCAATCTTATAAAGCCAACACATTACAAAACTTAGTTCCCAAGCAAACTACTACGTCTCAAATCACGTTTATGGGTTTAATATATCCAGAATGATACATTTGACCTTTTTGGGCGGTCATTTCTAGATTCCTAAAGAAAGATTAACTGGGATGATAGGATGTTTCAATCTTATAAAGCCCACACATTACAAAACTTAGTCCTCAAGCAAACGATTAGGGCTCAAATCACGTTTATGGGGTTAATATATCCAGAATGATACATTTGACCTTCTTGGGGGGGTCATTTCTAGATTCCTAAGGAAAGATTAATTGTGATGATAGGATGTTTCAATCTTATAAAGCCCACAAATTACAAAACTTAGTCCTCAAGCAAACTATTAGGGCTCAAATCACGTTTAGGGGGTTAATATATCCAGAATGATACATTTGGCCTTCTTGGTGGGTCATTACTTGATTCCTAAAGAAAGATTAACTGGAATAGGATGTTTCAATCTTGTAAGGTCAACACATAATAAAACGGCTCAACTCGCGTTTTAGTGTTGGTACATCCAAAATGATACATATGACCTTTCTGGGGGGTCATTTCAAGATTCCTAAAGAAAGATTAACAGGGATGATAGGTTGTTTCAATCTTATAAAGCCAACACATTACAAAACTTTGTACCCAAGCAAACAATTTCGGCTCAAATCTCGTTTATGGGGTTAATATATCTAGAATGATACATTTGACCTTCTTGGGGGGTCAATTCTAGATTCCTAAAGCAAGATTAACTGGGATGATAGGATGTTTCAATCTTGTAAAGTAAACACATTACAAAACTTCTTAGTCCATAAGAAAGCAAAAAGGGCTCAAATCACGTTTATGGTGTCACTATATCCAAAATGATACACTGATCCTTTCGGGGGTCATTTCTATACTCCAAATGAATGATTAACTGGGATAGGATGTTTCAATCTTGTAACTTCAACAGTTTACCAAACCTAGTCCCTAAGCAAACTAAAACGGCTCAAATTGTGTTTATCGTGTAAAACGGCTCAACTCGCGTTATTGTGTTGATATATCCAAAATGATACATTTGAGGTCATTTCTAGATTCGTAAAGAAAGATTAACCGGGATGATAGGATGTTTCAATCTTATAAAGCCAGCACATTGGAAAACTTAGTCCTCAAGCAAACTATTAGTGCTAAAATCACGTTTATGGGGTTAATATATCCAGAATGATACATTTGACCTTCTTGGTGGGTCATTTCTTGACTCCTGAAGAAAGATTAACTGGAATAGGATGTTTCAATCTTGTAAGGTCAACACATTATAAAACGGCTCAACTCGCGTTTATTGTGTTGGTATATCCAAAATGATACATATGACCTTTCTGGGTGGTCATTTCAAGATTCCTAAAGAAAGCTTAACCGGGATGATAGGATGTTTAATCTCATAAAGCGAAGACATTACAAAACTTAGTCCCCAAGTAAACTATTATGTCTCCAATCACGTTTATGGGGTTAATATATATCCAGAATGATACATCTGACCTTCTTGGGGGGTCATTTCTAGATTCCTAAAGAAAGATTAACTGGGATGATAGGATGTTTCAATCTTGTAAAGTAAACACATTACAAAACTTCTTAGTCCCCAAGAAAACAAAAAGGGCTCAAATCACGTTTATGGTGTCACTATATCCAAAATGATACACTGATCCTTTTCGGGGTCATTTCTAGACTCCTAAAGAATGATTAACTGTGATAGGATGTTTCAATCTTGTAACTTCAACACATTACCAACCTAGTCCCTAAGCAAACTAAAACGGCTCAAACTGTGTTTATCGTGTTGGTATATGGAAACTGTTACATTTGATCCTTTTGGGGGTCATTTCTAGATTCCTAAAGAATGATATACCGGGATCGGATCTTTCAGTCTTATAAATTCAGTACATTATATATAACTTAGTCCCTAGGCAAACTAAAACGGCTCAAGTCGCGTTTATGCTGTTGGTTGATCCAGAAGGATACATGTGACCATTTTGGTCTCATATCTAGATTAATAAAGAATGATTAACTAGGATAGGATGCTGCGATTTTATAAATTCCACACATAACCAAACTTAGTCCCTAAGCAAACTAAAACGGCTCTACTATCGTTTATTGTGTTGGTATATCCAAAATGATACATTTGACCTTTTTAGGGGTCATTTCTAGATTCGTAAAGAAAGATTAACCGGGATGATAGGATGTTTCAATCTTGTAAAGCCAACGCATTGGAAAACTTAGTCCTCAAGAAAACTATTAGTGCTAAAATCACGTTTATGGGGTTAATATATCCAGAATGATACATTTGACCTTCTTGGTGGGTCATTTCTTGACTCCTAAAAAAAGATTAACTGGAATAGGATGTTTCAATCTTGTAAGGTCAACACATTATAAAACGGCTCAACTCGCGTTTATAGTGTTGGTATATCAAAATGATACATATGACCTTTCTAGGGGGTCATTTCAAGATTCCTAAAGAAAGCTTTACAGGGATGATTGGATGTTTCAATCTTATAAAGCCAACACATTACAAAAATTTGTACCCATGCAAACAATTACGTCTCAAATCACGTTTATGGGGTTAATTTATCCAGAATGATACATGTGACCTTCTTGGGGGGTCAATTCTAGATTCCTAAAGAAAGATTAACTGGCATGATAGGATGTTTCAATCTTGTAAAGTAAACACATTACAAAACTTCTTAGTTCCTAAGAAAACAAAAAGGGCTCAAATCACGTTTATGGTGTCACTATATCCAAAATGATACACTGATCCTTTTCGGGGTAATTTCTAGACTCCTAAAGAATGATTAATTGTGATAGGATGTTTCAATCTTGTAACTTCAACACATTACCAAACCTAGTCCATAAGCAAACTAAAACGGCTCAAATTGTTTTTATCGTGTTGGTATATGGAAACTGATACATTTGACCCTTTTGGGGCTCATTTCTAGATTCCTAAAGAATGATATACCGGGATCGGATCTTTCAGTCTTATAAATTCAGTACATTATATATAACTTAGTCCCTAGGCAAACTAAAACGGCTCAAGTCGCGTTTATGCTGTTGGTTGATCCAGAAGGATACATGTGACCATTTTGGTGTCATATCTAGATTAATAAAGAATGATTAACTGGGATAGGATGCTGCGATCTTATAAATTCCACACATTACCAAACTTAGTCCCTAAGCAAACGAAAACGGCTCAACTATCGTTTATTGTATTGGTATATCCAAAATGATACATTTGACCTTTTTGGGGGGTCATTTCTAGATTCGTAAAGAAAGATTAACCGGGATGATAGGATGTTTCAATCTTGTAAAGCCAACGCATTGGAAAACTTAGTCCTCAAGAAAACTATTAGTGCTAAAATCACGTTTATGGGGTTAATATATCCAGAATGATACATTTGACCTTCTTGGTGGGTCATTTCTTGACTCCTAAAAAAAGACTAACTGGAATAGGATGTTTCAATCTTGTAAGGTCAACACATTATAAAACGGCTCAACTCGCGTTTATTGTGTTGGTATATCCAAAATGATACATATGACCTTTCTGGGTGGTCATTTCAAGATTCCTAAAGAAAGCTTAACCGGGATGATAGGATGTTTAATCTCATAAAGCGAAGACATTACAAAACTTAGTCCACAAGTAAACTATTACGTCTCCAATCACGTTTATGGGGTTAATATATCCAGAATGATACTACATCTGACCTTCTTGGGGGGTCATTTCTAGATTCCTAAAGAAAGATTAACTGGGATGATAGGATGTTTCAATCTTGTAAAGTAAACACATTACAAAACTTCTTAGTCCCCAAGAAAACAAAAAGGGCTCAAATCACGTTTATGGTGTCACTATATCCAAAATGATACACTGATCCTTTTCGGGGTCATTTCTAGACTCCTAAAGAATGATTAACTGTGATAGGATGTTTCAATCTTGTAACTTCAACACATTACCAACCTAGTCCCTAAGCAAACTAAAACGGCTCAAACTGTGTTTATCGTGTTGGTGTATGGAAACTGTTACATTTGATCCTTTTGGGGGTCATTTCTAGATTCCTAAAGAATGATATACCGGGATCGGATCTTTCAGTCTTATAAATTCAGTACATTATATATAACTTAGTCCCTAGGCAAACTAAAACGGCTCAAGTCGCGTTTATGCTGTTGGTTGATCCAGAAGGATACATGTGACCATTTTGGTATCATATCTAGATTAATAAAGAATGACTAACTGGGATAGGATGCTGCGATCTTATAAATTTCACACATTACCAAACTTAGTCCCTAAGCAAACTAAAACGGCTCTACTATCGTTTATTGTGTTGGTATATCCAAAATGATACATTTGACCTTTTTCGGGGGTCATTTCTAGATTCGTAAAGAAAGATTAACCGGGATGATAGGATGTTTCAATCTTGTAAAGCCAACGCATTGGAAAACTTAGTCCTCAAGAAAACTATTAGTGCTAAAATCACGTTTTTGGGGTTAATATATCCAGAATGATACATTTGACCTTCTTGGTGGGTCATTTCTTGACTCCTAAAAAAAGATTAACTGGAATAGGATGTTTCAATCTTGTAAGGTCAACACATTATAAAACGGCTCAACTCGCGTTTATAGTGTTGGTATATCAAAATGATACATATGACCTTTCTGGGGGGTCATTTCAAGATTCCTAAAGAAAGATTAACAGGGATGATTGGATGTTTCAATCTTATAAAGCCAACACATTACAAAACTTTGTACCCAAGCAAACAATTTCGGCTCAAATCTCGTTTATGGGGTTAATATATCTAGAATGATACATTTGACCTTCTTGGGGGGTCAATTCTAGATTCCTAAAGCAAGATTAACTGGCATGATAGGATGTTTCAATCTTGTAAAGTAAACACATTACAAAACTTCTTAGTCCATAAGAAAGCAAAAAGGGCTCAAATCACGTTTATGGTGTCACTATATCCAAAATGATACACTGATCCTTTTGGGGGTCATTTCTATACTCCAAATGAACGATTAACTGGGATAGGATGTTTCAATCTTGTAACTTCAACAGTTTACCAAACCTAGTCCCTAAGCAAACTAAAACGGCTCAAATTGTGTTTAACGTGTTGGTATAAGCAAACTGATACATTTGACCCTTTTGGGGGTCATTTCTGGATTCCTAAGGAAAGATTAACTGGAATAGGATGTTTCAATCTTATAAAGCCCATACATTACAAAACTTAGTCCTCAAGCAAACTATTAGGGCTCAAATCACGTTTATGGGGTTAATATATCCAGAATGATACATTTGGCCTTCTTGGTGGGTCAATACTTGATTCCTAAAGGAAGATTAACTGGAATAGGATGTTTCAATCAATCTTGTAAGGTCAACACATAATAAAACGGCTCAACTCACGTTTATGGGGTTAATATATCCAGAATGATACATTTGGCCTTCTTGGTGGGTCATTTCTTGATTCCTAAAGAAAGATTAACTGGAATAGGATGTTTCAATCTTGTAAGGTCAACACATAATAAAACGGCTCAACTGGCGTTTATAGTGTTGGTATATCTAGAATGATACATATGACCTTTCTGGGGGGTCAATTCTAGATTCCTAAAGAATGATTAACTGGGATAGGATGCTGCGATCTTATAAATTCAACACATTACCAAACTTAGTCCCTAAGCAAACTAAAACGGCTCAACTATCGTTTATTGTATTGGTATATCCAAAATTATACATTTGAACTTTTTTGGGGGTCATTTCTAGATTCGTAAAGAAAGATTAACCGGGATGATAGGATTTTAATCTTATAAAGCGAACACATTTCAAACCTTAGTCCCCAAGTAAACTATTACGTCTCAAATCACGTTTATGGTGTTAATATATCCAGAATGATATACATTTGACCTTCTAGGGGGGGTCATTTCTTGATTCCTAAAGAAAGATTAACTGGAATTGGATGTTTCAATCATGTAAGGTCAACACATTACATTACTTCTTAGTCCCTAAGAAAAAAAAAAGGCTCAAATGACGTTTCTGGTGTCACTATATCCAAAATGATACACTGATCCTTTAGGGGGTCATTTCTAGACTCCTAAAGAATGATTAACTGTGATAGGATGTTTCAATCTTGTAACTTCAACACATTACCAAACCTAGACCCTAAGCAAACTAAAACGGCTCAAATTGTGTTTATCGTGTTGGTATATGGAAACAGATACATTTGACCCTTTTGGGGGTCATTTCTAGATTCCTAAAGAATGATATACCGGGATCGGATCTTTCAGTCTTATAAATTCAGTACATTATATATAACTTAGTCCCTAGGCAAACTAAAACGGCTCAAGTCGCGTTTATGCTATTGGTTGATCCAGAAGGATACATGTGACCATTTTGGTGTCATATCTAGATTACTAAAGAATGATTAACTGGGATAGGGTGCTGCGATCTTATAAATTCAACACATTACCAAACTTAGTCCCTAAGCAAACTGATGTATTATGAGGAGCGGATCGGCGAGAAGACAAGTATAAAGACGAGAAAAAGGTAACACGGAACCGATGATCGATGGGAGGAAGAGTACCCGTCTCTTACAACCCTAGCCCACAAAGACACCACAAGGATGATCAGTCCTTGATACAGTCAAGTATTCTCAAGAGAATACAAAGATGCAAGCAAAGCTCACACAAGAGAAACAAGAGAGAAAATTCTCAATTCATTCAAGTCTGAAATGTTTAGTACAAAGCAAGCCTATATATAGGCAACAATGGAATACTCTAGAATGAAGACAACCCTAAGACATCAATGGTGCATTAATGATGATTGGCATTTTGAATTGCACCATTCCATACAAAGAAATGACTTATTCTTAAAGGAAAAGTCAGCTATTCAAAATAGGAAAAGAAGACAAGACATTCTAGAACAATCATTGACCAAATAGCCTTATTTTATGGAAATAAAATAAGAGACTTAATTGAAATGAAATGCAATCAGATTTGATGCATAAGGAAGTGTTCTAGATGCTTCTTAATGTGTACAAAATGTCACTTATGCTCCTCCTCCAAAAGCACATGCTTGTCACATGTATTTTAAGTGAATTCTTCAATATGAGCACCACTTAAGCCTTGCATATCAACTTGTTGGGCTTCTAACATTGTGACCACCTTTATTGGGCTCTTGTTGGACATATGAATGGATGAATCTTTAAAGTAGTTGGGCTCCAACTCTTTAAGGTCTCTTATATAGCAATTCAGGGCCTCCTTCATAGCTTTGGACCTTGCTCTTGTAATCGGGCCTCCAATGCCTTGTAATGGATCTTTTAGAATGATGGGCTTCCATCCTTGAGCTTGCTCCATGTCTGGTTCAGCTGCCTTTAAAGTCTTGGCACTCCATGCTCCTTCATCATTCCCTCCCTGTTCGAAAGGATTTGTCCTCGAATCATCTCCCCTTGGTTGTAACTTAGATTTTCGTTGATCTGGAAATCTCTCCTTTCGCAAGTGTATCCAAACCCAATCTCCAGGCTCAAAGACAACCTTTCGGCAACCTTTGTTAGCTTGCCTTGCATATTGCTCATTCTTCCTTTCAATGTTGGCCCTTACTTTAGCATGCAATCCCTTCACAAACTCAGCATTTTTCTTGCCATCCAGGTTAGTTTGTTCACTAGAAGGCAATGGTAGGATATCCAATGGAGTTAAGGGATTAAAGCCATAAACAATCTCAAATGGAGAGAAGGAAGTAGAAGAATGAACAGCCCTATTGTATGCAAATTCAATATGAGGCAAACAACTTACCCAATTCTTCATGTTCTTTTGAATTATTGCACGCAACAAAGTAGTGAGTGTTCTGTTGACAACCTCAGTTTGCCCATCCGTTTGAGGATGTGACACAGTAGAAAACAACAACTTAGTTCCTAGCTTACTCCATAAAGTCCTCCAAAAATGGCTAAGGAACTTGACATCCCTATCACTCACAATTGTCTTAGGCAAGCCATGCAATCTAACAATTTCCTTGAAGAACAAATCAGCAATATGCACAGCATCATTTGTTTTGGAACATGCAATGAAATGAGCCATTTTACTGAATCGATCAAGCACAACAAATATGCTATCCTTTCCGGATTGAGACCTAGGCAAACCCAACACAAAATCAATGGAAATATCTATCCAAGGTTGGGAAGGCACAGGTAAAGGGGAATACAAACCATGCGGTTGAACCTTAGACTTTGCATGCTTACATGTCACACATTTTGCACAAATAGAAACAACATATTTTCTCATTTTAGGCCAGTAAAAGTGTTCATGCAAAAGAGCTAAAGTTTTGTCAACACCAAAGTGACCCATCAAACCACCACCATGAGTTTCTTTCACAAGCAATTCACACATAGAACAATTTGGGATGCACAATTTATCCTTTTTGAAAAGAAACCCATCACATCTATAAAAATTATTCAATCCATGCTTTTCACAAGAGGACCAGATGTTAGAAAAATCACAATCAGACTCATACAATCCTTTCAGCAACTCAAATCCAAGTAATCTAGCATGAAGGGAAGTGATAAGAGAATACCTCCGAGAGAGAGCATCTGCAACAACATTCTCTTTACCTTGCTTATGCTTGATCACATATGGAAAGGTCTCAATGAACTCCAGCCAACGAGTATGCCTCTTGTTAAGCTTACTTTGAGACTTTAAAAACTTTAAACTCTCATGGTCAGAATGTATGATGAATTCACGTGACCATAGGTAATGCTGCCAAGTTTCCAAAGCTCTTTTCAAAGCATATAGCTCCTTATCATAAGTAGAGTAATTCAATGAAGCTCCACTTAATTTCTCACTAAAGTAGGCTATAGGCCTTGACTCTTGCATCAAAACAGCACCAATGCCAATTCCAAAAGCATCACATTCAACTTAAAAAACTTTGTTAAAGTCAGGTAAACACAATAATGGTGCATTGGTTAGCTTTTCTTTCAAAGTGCGAAAAGAATTTTCTTGTGTTTCACCCCATTTAAAAGTTACATGCTTCTTAACAAGTTCATTTAGAGGTGCAGCAATAGATGAGAAATCTTTAACAAACCTCCTATAGAAACTTGCTAATCCATGAAAGCTCCTAACTTCATTAGCATTCTTTGGGGTTGGCCAATCTCTAATAGATTTCACCTTCTCTTCATCCACACGGATCCCTTCAGCACCTACAACAAATCCAAGAAACACAACAGAATCCATGCAAAAAGAACATTTTTGAAAGTTGGCATATAAGCTATTTTCCTTAAGAGTGTTAAACACCTCACGCAAGTGCACAACATGGTCATCTAAAGTTCTACTATAAACAAGTACATCATCAAAGTAGACAACCACAAACTTTCCAATATATGAACGAAAGACATGATTCATTAAGCTCATGAAAGTACTAGGTGCATTAGTTAACCCAAAGGGCATAACTAACCATTCATACAACCCAAACTTAGTTTTAAAAGCAGTTTTCCATTCATCTCCCTCTTTCATGCGTATTTGATGATAGCCACTCTTAAGATCAATTTTAGTAAAAATTACAGCACCATGCAACTCATCTAGATTCTTAAAGAATTATTAACTGGGATAGGATGCTGCAATCTTATAAATTCAACACATTACAAAACTTAGTCCCTAAGCAAAATAAAACGGCTCAACTCCGTTTATAGTCTTGTAATATCCAAAATGATACATTTGACCTTTTTGGGCGGTCATTTCTAGATTCCTAAAGAAAGATTAATTGGGATGATAGGATGTTTCAATCTTATAAAGCCAACACATTACAAAACATAGTCCCCAAGCAAACTATTACGTCTCAAATAACGTTTATGGGGTTAATATATCCAGATTGATACATTTGACCTTTTTGGGGGGTCATTTCTAGATTCCTAAAGAAAGATTAACTGGGATGATAGGATGTTTCATGCTGAGCAAGTGACTCAGGCTTTTCACTCACTCCTTCCAAGTTTCATCTATCGATAGCTAACTTTGCTATCGATAATGCATTTAGCTAGCGATGGCAATCTTTGCTCAAACAGCTTATGTCCTGCATACAGCGAGCGATAGTGAAACTCGCTATCGATGGGTCAGTCCTGCAAAAACTTAAGATTTGGCACTCCGATGCCTAAATTAGCGATAGCGCATATGAATAATATGAAAATGAATCAAGAACTATGGCAAAAATATTTATAAATCATTTGGATTTACCATGCCTAGCTCTCTTCTGATATAGAAAAATTGATTTGGCTCAAGAGGTTTGGTAAATATATCAGCAAGTTGCAGATGAGTTGATATAAATTCCACCTTGACATCCTTCTTCTGAATATGATCTCTCAAGAAGTGATGTCTCACATCAATATGCTTGGTTCTGGAATGCTGAACTGGATTTTTGGCCAAGCTTATTGTGCTGGTGTTGTCACAGAGAATGGGTACTTTTGGGAATTCCAAACCCATATCTCTTAGTTGATGCTTAAGCCATAAGACAGTGCAACAACTTGCTGCTACGATGTATTCAGCCTCTGTGGATGAAAGGGAGACACATTTTTGCTTCTTGCTTGCCCAAACGACTAAACAGCCACCAAGGAATTGACATTGACCACTTGTACTTTTTCTATCTGTCTTATAACCTGCATCGTCAGAGTCAGTATAAGCAAGAAGGTACTCTTGAGTTCCCTTGGGATACCACAGCCCAAGCTCTTGAGTCCCTTGTAGATAACGCAAAATCCTTTTTACATTTGATAAATGAGATTCTTTAGGATTTGCTTGATATCTAGCACACATGCCTACACTAAATTGAATATCAGGCCTACTAGCAGTTAAGTAAAGTAAAGACCCAATAATTCCTCTATAGTGTGATTGATTCACTACTTTGCCCTGTGCATCAGCATCTAACTTGGCAGAGGCACTCATGGGAGTGTCGTCTTCTTTGGATAGATCCATCCCAAATTTGTTGAGAATTTCTTTGCAATATTTGGTTTGGGAGATGAAGATACCATCCTTCTTTTGCTTTATCTGCAGGCCAAAGAAGAATGTTAATTCTCCCATCATAGACATTTCGAATTCTCCCTGCATTGTCTTAGCAAAATCTTCACAGAGCTTTTCGTCAGTTGCACCAAAAATAATATCATCAACATAAATTTGAACAATGAGCATGTGATTATTTTTATGCATGATAGACAAGGTAGTATCTGATTTTCCTCTAGAAAATCCTTTATCTAGGAGAAAAGTGCTAAGTCTCTCATACCAAACTCTAGGGGCTTGTTTGAGACCATAAAGAGCCTTTTAAAGTTTGAAAACATGGTCAGGCTTAGACTTTTCTTCAAAACCAGGAGGTTGCTCTACATATACCTTTTCTTTAATATATCCATTAAGAAAGGCACTCTTAACATCCATTTGATAAAGTTTAATATTTTGGATAGATGCAAAAGCTAGAAGAATTCTTATTGCTTCAAGTCTTGCAACTGGAGCAAAAGTTTCTTCATAATCAATGCCTTCTTCTTGGTTATATCCTTTGGCAACTAATCTGGCTTTATTTTTGACAATTTGTCCAACTTCATCAAGTTTGTTTTTGAATACCCATTTAGTACCAATAATAGGATGATCTATAGGTCTAGGTACTAAATCCCAAACTTGATTTCTTTTGAATTGATTAAGTTCTTCCTGCATTGCAACTATCCAGTCATATTCAGCAAGAGCTTCATCAACGCAAGTTGGTTCAATTTGAGAAAGAAAGCAAGAATATTCTATTTCATTTTATAGTTGCTTTCTGGTTCTGACTCCTTTTGAGATTTCCCCAATAATCTGTTCAGGAGGATGATTCTTAAAATGTCTTATGGAAGATTGAGGCTCATTAGCTTCATCAGGATCATCTTTAGTTTCATCCTGATCATTTTCAGCATTGTTTTCAGGATTTGTTATCGATGGCTGAGGTGCTATCGATAGAGACTGTTTTAAAAATTTTGAAAAATCTTCATCCTCAACAACAGATTGTTGTTTTTCTTGAGGTGTTTCATCAAATACTACATGCAGAGACTCTTCAACAGTTTGTCTTCTTTTATTATAAACTCTATATGCTTTACTTCTATTTGAATAGCCTATGAATATGCCAATATCAGATTTAAGATCGAATTTACCTAGATTTACCTTTCCATTGTTGTGAATGTAGCATTTTGATCCGAAAATTCTCATGTGACTGATATTGGGCTTCCTTCCCTTGTAGAGTTCATATGGAGTCTTCTCCATCCCCTTTCTGATGTAGGCTTTGTTTGAGATGTAGCAAGCTGTGCTCATTGCATCTGCCCAAAATATTTGAGGCACTTGTTTCTCGTTCAGCATGCTTCTTGCCATTTCTGTGAGCACTCTGTTCTTTCTCTCTACAACACCATTTTGTTGAGGAGTACGAGGGGTAGAGAAATTGTGTTCAATCCCATTTTCATCACACAGCTCTATGAACTCTTTGTTCTTGAATTCTCCTCTATGATCAGTCCTGATTGCTATAATCTTTGTGCCTTTTTCATTCTGCAATTTCTTAGCAAGCACACAAAAGGCATCAAAAGTTTCATGCTTAGAGGAAAGAAACATAGTCCAGGTAAATCTTGAATAGTCATCCACGACTACAAGAGTGTATAGACTTCGACCTAGACTTTTCACTCTCGCTGGCCCAATTAAATCCATGTGGATTAGTTCCCATAGCCTACTAGTGGAGACTGTCTTCTTGATTTTAAAAGAGGACTTTGTTTGTTTACCTCTTTGACAGGATTCACAAATCAAATCATGTTTTGTCTTGAAACTATTGATTCCAATGAATAATTCCTTCTTAACTAGCTTATCTAGTTGTGTAAAGTTCACATGTGCTAATCTCTTATGCCATAACCAACAATTTTCATCATTTGAAATAAAGCATTTTTCTTCAAGTTGTTGGTATAAATCTAAAGAGTATAAATTTCCATTTCTGTTTGCTTTTATCTTACACTTGAGATTAGACTTATTTATATCTAAATCATTTTTATCAACAATAAGACATTCATTAGAATCAAAAATTACCCAGTTGCCATGATCTGTACTTTGACTCACTCTCAGCAAGTTGTGGCAGAGACCATCTACTAGGTAAACATCCTTGACAGGACCTACTTCACCAACTACAGTGATCTTTCCACTTTGGTTTCCACCAAAACTAACTTTGGCTCCATCCTTTATCACTAGGTTGTTGATTTTGTCCTTGTCACCAGTCATATGCCTCAAGCATCCACTATCGATATACCATTTTCCTTTACTGGATGCTTTAAGACATACCTGCACAAACTATACAGATTTAGGTACCCAAACTTTCTTAGGACCTTTAAAGTTAGTCTTGTGCTCTAAGTTTGTGAAAAACTTAGGCACATGAGTTCCTTTAGGAACCCACTTATAAGAGCTACTGATTCCATATTTTCTGTGACTGCAGGTAGACTGAGTATGGCCTTTCTTGTTACAATAATTGCAAAAACTATATGGTGAAGAATATTCAGAGGATCTTCTAAAATATTTCATATATGACTTCACCTTGAGTTCAACCCATTTTTTTGAAAATTTTTGCTTAGGCTCATAACCAATATCAGTTCTATCTCTAAAAACTTTTTAGTTGTTTAAAATCACATTTAACGTCTCTGAGCCTTTTGTAAATTTTTCTAAAATATTTGAAAGCTTTTCTTTTTCCTTCAACAGTTTTTCACAGTTAGAACAATTTTCAGTTGAAGGAGTTGCAATCGATAGAGGGTCAGCTATTGAAAGTTCTTTTCTGGGAGCTTACGATAGCTCTCTTCTATCGATAGAGAAGAAGGACCTTTTTGAGAAGAAGAGTTTTTCTGAAGTTCTTTGGTTTCTTTTCTTAACCTGACTACTTCTTTAGCAAGTTTCATTAATTCAATATGCATTTCATTGTACTAGCTTTGAAGTTCAGAATGAGAAGGATCAGAATCAGATACCTCAGAATCACTTTGCTTTTCTCGAGCAACTAGGCAAAGGTTGGCGCATTCTTCGCCATCGCTACCTTCTTCATCAGAGCTATCACCTGAGATGGATGACACATAAGCTTTCTTCTTTCCATAAGTCTTCTTTTTCTCCTTCTCCTTTAATCTTTGAAGACATGGACACTGAGCTCTGAAGTGACCAGGCTTCTTGCATTCAAAACATACAGGAGTTTTGTCCTTCTGAGAGTCTTTGAAGCTAGGACCACCTCTTTGGAATCTTTCTCTTCTTCTGAAGAACTTTTTAAATTTTCTGGCCATGAGAGCTATGTCCTCATCATCAAGATCTTCATCATCATCATCATCATCATCAATTTCGTCTTTCTTTGATACAGCAAGAGCAAGAGATTTCTTTTTGGAATTTCCTTGAGCTTCCCTTTGGGCTATCAAGGTTGGCTCATATTCTGCAAGGCTGCCAAACAGGGTTGTGATAGACTTAGTTGATTCTCCTTGCATTTCTTGCATGGCAGTAACCTTCATGAGACAGTCTCCTTTTAATACTTTCATAATCTTATTGACTTGCTCTTTCTCTGTAATTTTCCTTCCTAGTGCAGCAAGGTTATTGATGAGATGAGTAAATCTGATCTCCAGGTCTCTTATCTTTTCTCCTTCAGTCATTTCGAACTTGTGGAACTCTTCAACCAGCATTTCAACGAGTCTATCTTTTATTCCAGTGGTTCCCTAATGAGCAATCTGCAGAGCTTCCCACATTTCTTTGGCAGTGTCCAAGTGGCTCACTCTGAAGAACTCAGTTTGACTGAGAGCACTTTGAATCATGAGGACTGCTTTGCTGTTCAACTCTAGATTAGCAATATCCTCATCTGTAAGTTCATCCTCAGCCTTTGGAATGCCCAAGGGATCTTAGGCACGATATCTCCTTCTTCAATGATCTTCCATAGTTTGTACCCATTTGCTTTGATGTAGATCTTTATCTTTAGTTTCCAGAAGGTGTAGTACTTCCCATCAAAGCCAGGAGGTTTGTTAATGGAACTTCCCACAGGTAGAATATTCTTGAGCAATGCCATTAAGATCTTTGCTTCTCAGATTCGTTGGAATCAAACAGAGAAGACCTGCTCTGATACCAAATGAGAATGGCAATCGCACAAGAGGGGGGTGAATTGTGCTTCCGAAAAATAAGAACTAATTAAAGCAACACAATCTTTATACTGGTTCGGCCAACACTGCCTACGTCCAGTTCTCCAACTCCTCGTTGGATTCCACTAACCACAGGTTTTACAATACGGGATCACCTGTCAACCTTTACAGAGTTTTAGAGTCCCTCTAAACACTCCCCCTTACTACCTGTAAGGTTACTACCATGTTCTCAAAGCACCAAGCTTTAGAAAAACCTCAAACAATAGAGGATTTCAATAATAAAGTTCACTTAATGAACAGATTGTGATAAACACTTAAGTACAAATAAAATCACTCAGAACAATAAATACAAAGATTAGAGAGCAATGAATGAGTTTGTGAATATTCTTTGTTTTTCGTCAGTTCTTCATAAATGCTCAAGTCCTGTATTTATATCTTGTTCTCATATTGCCATTGCGTTCAAATTCATGAGGCTGTTTGAATATGGTCGTTGAGAGCCCAAAGCCGTTGGCAATAAATGCAGTTTCTTCATCGAGGTTAACTTTCTGCTCTAGCTTCAACTACTCTTGTGTAGGGTGAGCTAAGAGAGATATAGACTGAGCGTTCTGAGCACCTGTACGAACTGTACTTTTATAGCAGCTTTTTCAGTAGCGCTAGTATGATTTGCTATCGCTAACTGCATAGTATAATTCCTGCACTTGAGCTGTTAGCTAAAAACAAGTACTCATGTAATGCAAAGCAGATGATATCGCAAGCTTAGTCCATTAGCTTCAATCTCTTTTTCACTTTCAAACTCAATTTTTCTCTCTTGAACAGTTTCATGAAAGTCACTCTCCTTCATATTTTCACTTTTCTTTTCATGATTGAGATAATCAACTTCAACCAGAGGATTGGTAAGGAGGTCTTCTTCAACACTTTGCTCAGCATGATTTTGATCATTGAGTTCTTCCTCTTCCTTTGTTAGATCTACCTCTACCTCATTGACAACAATAGTTGGGGACTCAATCTTCATTGAATTTGATTTACTTTCTGAAACTCTCTTTTTCTTAATTACTTTCTCATGCTTAGCAATAAATGGAACAAGCATGTCAATATCCATGAAGCTCCACTTTTTTGCAAAACAAGATAATTCAGGATTAAGCCCACTTATAAAACGATCTTTAGTGGCTTTTGGAGTTTCCTTCACCCCAGCTCTAATCATAGCCAACTCCATCTCTTGGAAATAATCCTTAACACTCATGGAGCCTTGTTTGAACTCCTGCAACTTTTTGGATAACTCTCTTTTCTTCTTGAAATTGTCACTAGACAACCATTGCTCTGTTTCAGCATGGAACTTTTCAAATCTTTTGAGTAAGGATTGGAGATCATTATGAACTTTTACTCCATACATCTTGAAACTTGAAAAGTTAGAACAATAGAAAAAAAAAGGACCTCACCACTCTACTCACGTGTTTCACTCAAATAGATTAGTTTCACTCGTGTTTCACACAATCTGGCTTTTAAATTGATATGTCACTCTTGCCTTTTTCTACTCTTAAAATCCCTCTTGAGGCACTTTAAAGAACCTTTAATCAAAACTTTCACAACTTTGCAGAATCAGCACAACACTTAGAAACTTTAGATATGAGTATTGAACATAAGGTATCAAGGAAAATGAAGATTTTCAACCAACACAGATCGCAAAGATTAAAGAAAAATTCTGGGTATGAAGATGAACACTTTTCTAAGAACAAGTCAACAATTGCAACTTCTTTTTGTCTTTTTCGATTCCTTTTTTTTTCACTTTTTTTTCTGATTTTTTTTCTTTTTGTTTTTTTTCCTTTTTTTCTCTCTTTTTTTTTTCTATGCAAGTTAGGAAAATATGAAATCTACCACAAACAGAACAAAATAAGCAAACAGAACCCAGAAATTTCCAGAAAACGTGACACTTTTGAAACAGGTATAACTCACAACAGAAAACTCGGATTTGAACGATTTCAAAACGAAACAAAAGAACAGACTCTGAACTATAAGATTGACATACTACACGTTGAAATACTCAAATCGAAACTAGTCGAACAAGGACAGAGATTTTAGACTCGGACAGAAACAAAGATGAACAGACACAAAGAAAAACACACAAAAAGATGAACAGACACAAAGAAAAACAGACAAAAAGATGAACGAAAATGAAAAACAAAGAACCGAAAGATATGACCTGAGTTTAGATCCAAAACTCTGATACCAAGATGGTGCGAACCCACTAGGGTTAGACCCCAAGAACCCACAACCAATTCTGAGATACACTCACCCCAAGAAAGCTAAACAAAGGACTGGAACGATCCACTTGAACCCTTGAACACGAAAGGACAAGGACCCGAAGTGTTGGAAGACGCCACAAGGTTGATCAAGCCTTGATAAGTCTGTTAGTTCAATGAAGAACCCTAGAGAGAATCCACTCTCAAGATACAAAGTGCATAGAAGCAACTTTTCATTTCACCAAATTCAAGTCTTGTTCAAGTCTGCCTTCCAAATGAGGCTTACAATGTATTTATAGGCAACATCCAGACTTCTCACCTAAATTGCATTCAATGCATTCTAAAGAATTCAAAGCACTAAACCTAATTCAACAAACAACAAACCCTAAAATTCAAATCTGCCAACCTAATTTCAACAACCATAAAGCCAAAAGTCAAACATGCCAACCTAATTCAATCAATCAAGAAACCCAAAAGTCAAGCATGCCAACTTAATGTCAACAATCAATCAAACCCAAAAGTCAAATCTGCCAACTAATTAACAATTTTCGCACAAATAAAAACCCTAAAAATGTAATCAACATATTAAGCCTAAAATGTAATTAATTAGGCCTAAATGACTCCTCCCATGTGTAGCTCATGGCCCAAGCCCTTCAATTTGATGTCTCCAAGCCCAAAATATGGTCAGCAACTCCATTTTCAGCCCAAATTAAATTGATGACGAATTCAAAATTATTGTTCAGATTTGTTGCTCCAATTTCCATTTGAAGAGATAGCTTGTGTTTTCTGGATCGCATCAGGAGCTTAACACTAACCCTAAGTAATGGCTATGAAAGTGGTTGCTTGATTAGTCATTAATTAGGGTTAGTGGACCCCTAGTGGTTGCTTGGGGATTTTTCAATTAGACTTGGTGAATCTTTAACTCCCAATATCAATTTAATGAAGCGTGAGAGCCACCGTAACACTACCCAAGCCCATTTTATAAATTTCCCTTAGTCCAAACTCTTTTCACTCATTAATCTTAAATACCAAAAACAAGTAATTGCATTTGTCAATAGTTTTATTAAATGAGTTTTCAAACAAAAACCCCCATACCTTTTTATTGTTTTGATTGCATTTAGCTAGTTTAGGTAAGTTAAAAGACTCCTCAAGTGAAACGACCCGGGGTTGCAACCTATATTGCAATCCTTGGATTAATTTTGATTTTAACCCCCAAGGCGCATTTAGGCAAAGGTTAAATCATCTACCTTGAACAAATATGAATAGTATATCTGATGAAATGCATAATCGTCTATGTGATCGAGTTATGATAAACAAGTCCATCTTCACTGAGCTTATGAGACAAGCTCAATATAGATGACTACGGAATTGAATTTCGTAAGATGTTTTACATCCTTAGGGGATGAGATGTTGTGTATGTCCTACCAACTAACAGAGAAGCTAGTTGATGAAAAAAGAACAATGTAGCTCGAATCGTCATACTTTATGCTATGACTATTGACAAAAGTGTTAGTTCGAATAGTGCGATACATCTTAGGCTATAAGGATAGCCTTGAGAAACAAATATGAAGGGATTCATGTCATTAAGCTGAAAGAACTCTGTCATGTTTGGACACTCAAGTACTAAGACCTAATGCAGGAATTAGGCAACACTTGAAAGTGATGTCAAACAAGACTAGGGAACTAAGGTAGGTAAACAATGTTCTTTCTAGTCAATAGCCAGTGCATGTTTTATTTATGACTCTCTGATTGAGTGGGAGCACATGAAAGCAAGCTGAACTCACAAGGAGTACATTTGTAATCTTCGGTAATGTGGTTCGCCACATTAAGCTTGAGAGTTAAAAGCTTAAGGATACGAGATCCATTAGCTTAACATGCTTAACTAAAGAGTCCAAGGATTTGTTCCTAAAACCTACGTCTAATAAGGTGAGAAACCTTGAAGAAAAACTAAACCTGATGAAGGTTGTTTTGAGAAACGTCATATCAAGTGAGAGGCTTCAAAGTTGTTTCACATGTGCATCAAGCACTACTTTTATGACTGAAATATATCCTATGTGGATGATAGACTTTGGTATAACGAAACATGTGAGAGGTCACATGACATCACTGATTTTAGTGGTTACCATCTAGAAGCATACGGCTTCAAGAAGGAAGCAGCATAAGAGTACAAGTCAAGGGGATTGGAGCATACACGTTAACTCTGTATAGTAGGCCACCCCAGTACCAAAAGATACACTCTATGCTCTAAACAACCGATAAAATATTGTGTCAATCAGCCCTTTAGTTAAGCATCAATGGGACAGAATCTCTTAAATCTAATATTGTCTCAAATGGTTCATTTATATTGGAGATAATGACTCCACTTTGCCATATACACAAATTGATCAAGAGAAATGATCAAAAAGAAGCAAAAGAGTTTTTGCCAAGTGATAAGCTCAAAAGGAAAAGTTCCTAAGCGAGCACAATCATAGGGCAAGAGGGCAAAACACAGAGCTAGGTATAGTTTTTATCTCTGATTTCATGTGTAATGACCATGTCTGTGAAATCTCATACTAATAAAAGGCTCTGAAAAATTTCAGACAACGCCTTCAACTAGTTGAGAATCAATCGCAGTTAAGGTCTTGAAATCTAGCAAATGCTGAAAATACCTTTATGATTAGTTCGAAGTACTGTGTAATTAAGAAAGGAATTGTTAAAAATGCCTAACACTCTTAATGGAGTTGTCAAAAGGGAGAGATAGAACTCTCCTTGACATGGTTAAGTAAGTACAAGTGAAATTTCCAACCTCGTGTTGGAAGATGATCTCACATTAATTGTCTTCATAGTTAACCGAATGCCCTCCAAGAAAGTCACAAGGACACCTTATGAGTAATAGATATAGTACAGATTGGACTTAAATGTCCAATGACCATGAGGGTCAATAGCTTTATCTGTAACTCTTCCTTTAAGTAAGGAATAATAGGGTCAATATATAAAGGGTATGAGAAATCCTGAGAAGCACGTCTTCGTTAAGTGAAAATGATGATGGCCCAGTGACTGAAAAAGAATCAAAGGACACAACTTTCATAGAAATAAACTTCCTAGCAGTACGAGCATTGACCACACTGAATCTCTTTGCGAGAATGACAGTAATGAGGAATAAGCGTGTATTCCCCAGCACATTAATCTGAGTGGGAGGGGTGAGCCATTTTTACAACAGGAGACATGGCAAACAACAGGTAATAGTCATTCACAAGTCGATACCAGAAGAAGACCTCATTCACCCTAACACAGGAAGAGAATCCTGTGAAATCCATCACGGAGAAGTGTAAGGGCTAACACCCCTGATAGGCCAGATGCTCTAGTCATTATTTAAAAGAAAACAATGGTGACCCTAAAATGTGTATGAGAAACACTAATAGGACATGCTAAGAAAAGTGGCAAAAGGCCAAGCAAGAGGATATGGATTCCTTTGATAAAGTGGCAAATGGTTGGTCTACCACCTAGCCGAAAGGAAATTGGGGACAAGTAGGATTCCTAAAATACATTGGTGAACCGATCAATTGAAAAACCTAAAGCACACTTGGTGGTTAAGGGGTACACAACAAGTGGCGTTGTGTGTTTTAACACCTAAAAGCTAATTTCGGCCATGATGACAAGCTTAGGCTTGTAATTACATCAATCGGGTGTAATGAACGTTTTCCAGTTGGGAGACTAGATGAGTAATTCAACCTAAAGCAACTTGTGGGTGACAGAGAATTAATCATCTAGGTAGTAGTGTATGAAGTTTCACAATGTGATAACTTTGTCAACTTTGAAATGATCAAAGAAGACCACTGTGTGCACGTTTAAGGATCTTGGGATGATTTGTGATATTGTCCTATATCTATATCACATCATTGCCTAAATAAGTATTAAGAAAGTTAAAACACTTAGGATTAGTTACCCTTGAGAGAACATGAGCAACACAAAATATATCTTGAGAGATAAGATAAACAGAGATTGAACAAGGAGAATGATGTGTTTGTCACAGAGGACACACACAAGTATACTCTTTGTGCATCTTAATATGAAAGTCTATATCCCAAACATGCCCTCTTAACCAAAGTATGTGATCTATGTGAGAGCATGCACCCTGCAAAGGAATCTAATATAGAATATGAGAAAGAGTCCCATACTCAAGCACACTTGGTAGATTGTTGTATACATCATAATGTACAGATCAAATACATGGTATGTGGTCGGACTTGTAAATCTTTTTGGTTCATCCTAGTTATGAGGTACTAGGATGCTGTAAAAGGGATGATAAGATACCTTAGAAGAACCATGGAGTGTAAGTCATGTCATCATGCAGTGACTTACACTAAAGAAGATACTCTAACACAATTTGGGTTGGAGGCCTAAGCTAGCAACATTCAGCTTAAAAAGAAAAGTGTTCTTGCTGATTGATAAAGCTGGGATGTAAGAAATAAACAAGTGTGTCTTTATCTTCCATGGAATCAGAACACAAAGTGTTCAGCAACTACTCAAGAAGTTGAGTGGCTTGAAATTCGTAAAGCGATTAGGAATGAATGGTGAAGGACCAAGGTATGTCACATTAGCAAATGGCAACAACCTATGATAAAGACCCTCCCTAATACAGCAAGACAGAATACATAGACACATGATACCTCTTTGTGAGAAGCATGGTTGCTAAGGAGCAAGCAACAGTTCAACTTCTTTCTGTTTACAAAAATGTTGACAGACCCCCTTATAATGCCCACAGCTAAATGTTCATTTTAGAGACAAGCTAAGACTTGGGCACGTGTATAACATAAGGTTTTGAACTTCTTTTATATGAGAGTAAAAGAGATGCATTCCTATTATGTATGTATAGATACAAACATATATGTGTAAGATATACAATGACTAGTGTGTCGTACAAGTTAAGGCTAACCCACTCACACGGGTAGTCGCCTTTATGTTCAAAGGACATAGAAGGTATGACATCAAGTGATCACCTTGAGATGGTCAATAAGTATCACTGCATAAATGTCGTCTCAAAAGAGTTTGAGATAAAATCTATATATGAAATAGATTGAATCATGGACATGTGTGACCCATGAAACCTGTAGCCAGGCATAAAACTCCTCTACAAAGACGTCATGATGAATTTTGAGTTGAAGAGTTTTGGTTTAGGTACTGTGCATACCTGGAACTTAAGTTTGTATGGTGTTATTAGATTAAAATCGATACTCACTCTTACAAGCTAAGATGAACACCGTAACATGCAATTCATACTGCATGTGCTTATGAATAATTAGATCCGCAAAAGGGATATTATATTCTTTCTTGTGTGGTGCTCTGCTGTGCCACATGTTTGGACTCTGTTTTTCCCAGTAGTCCAAATTTTGCGTGGGTTCTTCAAGAACCAATCATGGAGCTCCGAAGGTTTGACCCGGATTTGAACATGGATCCGTTTGGTATGTTGTCTCTCTCCCCTTTATTTAATTATAATTTTTCCATCACAAAGAATAGGCACTTCTGGGAGTTCCAAACCCAGATCCCTGAGTTGATGCTTAAGCCATAAGACTTGAGCACAATAACTTGCTGCTGCAATATATTCAGCCTCTGTGGATGGAAGGGAGACACAATTCTGCTTCTTGCTAGCCCAAGAGACCAAACAGCCACCAAAGAATTGACATTGACCACTTGTACTCTTTCTGTCTGTCTTATAACCTGCATGGTCAGAGTTAGTATAAGCAAGAAGGTACTATTGAGTTCCCTTGGGATACCACAGCCCAAGCTCTTGAGTTCCTTGTAAATATTGCAAAATCCTTTTTACATTTGTCAAGTGAGATTCTTTAGGATTTGCTTGATATCTAGCACACATTCCTTCATTAAATTGGATATCAGGCCTACTAGCAGTTAGATAAAGTAAGGATCCTATAATCCCTCTATAATGAGATTGACGAACTACTTTGCCCTTGACATCTGCATCTAAGCTGGCAAAGGTACACATGGGAGTATCCTCATCTTTAGATTGCTCCATACCAAACTCATTGAAAATCTCCTTACAATACTTGGTTTGGGAGATGAAGATGCCATCCTTCTTTTGCTTTATCTGCAGGCCTAGGAAGAATGTTAATTCTCCCATCATTGACATTTCAAATTCACCCTGCATCATCTTAGCAAACTCTTCACAAAGCTTTCATTAGTAGCACCAAAAATAATTCATCAACATAAATTTGGACTATGAGCATGTGTTTATCTTTATGCATGATGAATAAGGTAGTATCCAATTTTCCTCTAGAAAAACCTTTTTCAAGTAAAAATGTAATAAGCCTCTCAGACCAAGCTCTAGGTGCTTGTTTAAGATCATAGAGAGCCTTTTTAAGTTTGTAAACATGGTCAGGCTTAGAGTTTTCTTCAAAACTTGGAGGTTGCTCAACATATACCTCTTCTTTGATATAGCCATTAAGAAAGCCACTCTTAACATCCATTTGATACAGTTTAATATTTTTGATGATGCAAAAGCTAGAAGAATCCTTATTGCTTCAATTCTTGCAACTGGAGCATAGGTTTCTTCATAATCAATGCTTTCTTCTTGGTTATATCCTTTGGCAACTAATCTGGCTTTATTTTTGACAATTTGACCAGATTCATCAAGTTTGTTTTTGAAAACCCATTTAGTACCAATAATTGGATGATTTCTTGGTCTAGGTACTAAATCCCAAACTTGATTCCTTTTAATTGATTAAGTTCTTCCTGCATTGCAACTATCCAGTCACAGTCAACAAGAGCTTCATCAACATAGGTTGGTTCAATTTTAGAAATAAAGGCAGAAAATTCTATTTCATTTTATAGTTGCCTTCTGGTTCTAACACCCTTTGACATTTCTCCAATTATTTGTTCAGGAGGATGGTGCTTAAGATGTCTTATAGAAGATTGAGGCTCATCAGTTTCATGTTGATCATCTTCAGCATCTTCTTCAGTATTCACTATCGATGGCTTTGGGGCTATCGATAGGGAAGGTTTTAAAAATTTTGAAGAATCTTGATTACCTTCAGCATTTACTATCGATGGCTTTGGTGCTATCGATAGTGGATGTCTTAAAAACTTTGAAAAATCTTCATCCTCATCAACACAATGTTGTTTTTCTCGAGGAGTTTCATCAAATACTACATGCATTGACTCTTCAATAGTTTGAGTTCTCTTGTTATAGACTCTATATGCTTTACTCCTATTTGAATATCCTATGAATATGCCAATGTCAGATTTAGGGTTAAATTTACCTAGGTTTACCTTCCCATTATTGTGAATGTAGCATTTTGATCCAAAGATCCTCATGTGACTGATGTTGGCTTCCTTCCTTTGTAGAGCTCATATGGAGTCTTCTCCATCCCATTTCTGAGATTCAAGTGGATCGTTCCAGTCCTTTGTTTAGCTTTCTTGGGGTTAGTGTATCTCTGATTGGTTGTGGGTTCTTGGGGTCTAACCCTAGTGGGTTCGCACCATCTTGGTATCAGAGCTTCGGATCTAAACTCAGGTCATATCTTTCGATTCTTTGTTTTTCATTTTCGTTCATCTTTTTGTGTGGTTTTCTTTGTGTCTGTTCATCTTCTTTGTTTCTGTCCGAGTCTGAAATTTTCTGTCCTTGTTCGACTAGTTTCGTTTTGAGTATTTCAACGTGTAGTATGTTAATCTTATAGTTCAGAGTCTGTTCTTTCGTTTCGTTTTGGAATCGTCCAAAGCCGAGTTTTCTGTTGTGAGTTATACATGTTTCAAAAGTGTCACGTTTTCTGGAAATTTCTGGGTTCTGTTTGCTTATTTTGTTCTGTTTAAGTTAGGTTTCATATTTTCCTTAACTTGTAGCAAAAAAAAAGGAAAGAAAAAAAAATCAGGAAAAAAGAAGTGAAAAAAAAGGGAATTGAAAAAGAAAAATAGAAGTTGCAATTGCTGACTTGTTCTTAGAAAAGTGTTCATCTTCATGCCCAGAATTTTTCTTCTTTGCAATCTGTGTTGCAAGTGTTCAATACTGTGTTGCAAGTGTTCATCTTTGCAATCTGTGTTGGTTGAAAATTTTCATTTTTTTTTCTTTGATACCTCATGTTTAATACTCATATCTGAAGTTTCTAAGTGTTGTGTTGATTCTGCAAGTTGTGAAAGATTTGATTAAATTGCTTAGTTCTTTAAAGAGCCTCAAGAGGGATTTAAGAGTGGAAAAAGGCAAGAGTGACATATATCAATTTAAAAGCCAGATTGAGTGAAACACGAGTGTAGAGTGACATTCTTGAGGGAAACACATAAGGATATATTTGTGAGGGACTCCATTTCACTAACATATTTTTTTGTAGTTATAATGTCTAGTGCAGGTGAAACATCTAATGGTGATAACAATTCAAGGAATGCAGATGTCAACCTTAGGCAAATGCAGCAACACTTTGCACGAATGGAAGTGGTTTTTGGAGAAATAAGAGATAGAATGGATAGGCAAGATGAGAGGCTCGCAAATCTGCAAAGAGAGCGACCATTTAGAAGGCATGATAGGCGAAGGGAGGTTTTTGAGGATGGGTTTGAATCTGAAAATGATAGTGAGGGAGATTTTGAATCTGAATATGAGGGGGAAAGAAATAGGCGTAGAGGAGATAGGAATGGAAGAAGACATGGAAGGGAGAGAAATAGGTTGGATGGGAACCTTGGAAACATTAAAATGAAAATTCCAGCTTTCCAAGGTAGGGGTGATCTTGAAGCATATTTAGAGTGGGAAAAGAAGATGGAGATGATTTTTGAGTGCCATAATTATTCTGAAGCTAAAAAGGTAAAGTTGGCAGCAATTGAATTCACTGATTATGCCATGGCTTGGTGGGATAAATTGGGGATTGATAGGAGGAATAATGGTGAGAGACCTGTAGCAACATGGAGAGAAATGAAGGCTCTAATGAGGAGGAGATTTATTCCGAACCATTACTATAGAGAGCTTTATCAAAAGTTGCAGACCCTTCAACAAGGTTCCAAAAGTGTGGATGAATATTTTAAGGAGATGGAATTAGCTTTGATAAGAGCTAATGTGCAAGAAGATAGAGAGGCTACAATGGCTTGATTTCTGAATTGGCTACGCAAAGATATCGCTGACACAGTGGAATTGCATCATTATGTGGAGTTAGAAGATATGATGCATATGGCAATTAAGGTGGAAAAACAAATCAAGCGTAAGGGTGTTTCAAAGTTCAATTCTGGGTCAACTTCTTTTCTGAAACAGAATTGGAAGAAAGGAGAAAGAAGTAGCCACAAAGAGACCACTAAAGGCAAGGAAGAAGTTTCATCAAAGAGCCAAGGTAAATCTGATCCCCAAACTTCTAGAAATAGAGATATAAAATGTTTCAAGTGTTTGGTACAGGTCACATAGCTTCTCAATGTCCCAACAAGAGGGTTATGATGCTGAAAAATAATGAAGTTGTGACTGAAAGTGAAGGTGAGAGTGATGATGTTTCCAAACCACCACTTGAAGATGAAAGTGATGATGGAGTTGAGTATGCTGTGGAAGGAGAATGCCTTGTTGTTAGAAGAGCTTTGAATTGTCAAGTGAAGGAAGATGAGGTGAATGAGCAAAGGGAAAACATTTTTCATACTCGCTGCCTTATTGATAACAAGGTATGTAGTTTGATCATTGATGGTGGGAGTGTCACTAATGTTGCAAGCACTACCTTGGTTGAGAAATTGAATTTGCCAACCATTAGACACCCTAAACCATACAAGCTGCAATGGTTGAATGAATGTGGGGAAATTAAAGTTGATAAGCAGGTTTTGGTTTCTTTCTCAATTGGAAAATATTGTGATGAGATATTGTGTGATGTTGTTCCTATGCATGCTGGACATCTACTTTTAGGAAGGCCCTGGGAGTTTGACAGAAAAGTAAAGAAGGATGGGCTAACAAATAGATATTCTTTTGTAATGAACAATAGACCCATTACTCTTGTACCTTTGACTCCAAAGCAAGTTTATGAGGATCAGCTCAAGATGAAAAGAGAGAGAGATAAGAAAATGAGTGATCTGGAAAATGAGAAAAATGAGGGAGATACATCAAAAAGAAAAGAGAGTGAAAAGGAGAGGAAATCTGAGAGTTCAAAAAGAGAAATTCAGAAAAAGGAAAAGAATGAAGAGAGAAAAAAGGAAGTGAAGAAAATGCGTTTTTTTGCAAAAGAAAGTGATGTGAGAAGTGCTTTTCTTGCTGAAACACATTTGCTTCTCCTTGTTTACAAGGAATCATTTTTGAATACTAATGAAATTAACCCTTCTTTTCCTAGTGTTGTTAGTTCTTTGTTGCAGAAATTTGATGATGTGTTCCCTGAAGAAATTCCCCCAGGCTTGCCACCCATTAGAGGAATTGAGCATCAAATTGATTTCATTCCTGGAGCAACAATTCCTAATAGGCCAGCATATAGAAGCAATCCAGAAGAAACAAAGGAGCTTCAAAGCAAGTGGAAGAACTCATGGCAAAAGGATATGTGAGAGAAATCTTGAGTCCTTGTGCAGTTCCAGTACTTTTAGTGCCAAAGAAAGATGGAACTTGAAGGATGTGCATTGATTGTAGAGCTGTCAACAATATCACTATAAAGTATCGTCATCCCATTCCTAGGCTAGATGATATGCTTGATGAATTGCATGGTTCTATTGTGTTTTCTAAAATTGATTTGAAATTTGGATACCATCAAATTCGAATGAGGGAAGGGGATGAGTGGAAAACTGCTTTCAAGACAAAGCATGGATTGTATGAATGGTTAGTTATGCCATTTTGGTTAACTAATGCACCTAGCACTTTCATGAGATTAATGAACCATATTTTGCGTGCATTCATTGGGAAGTTTGTTGTGGTTTATTTTGATGATATTCTGATTTATAGCAAGAATCTGGATGAACATTTGAATCATTTGCAATATGTGTTTGAAGTTTTGAGGAAGGAAAAATTGTTATCAAATCTGAAAAAGTGTGATTTCTGCATGGATAAAATTGTTTTTCTTGGTTTTGTGGTGAGTGCTAAAGGGATTGAAGTTGATGAGGAAAAGATAAGGGCTATAAGAGAATGGCCAACACCTAAAAGCATAACTGAGGTGAGAAGTTTTCATGGTTTGGCTAGTTTTTATAGGCGCTTTGTGAAAGATTTTAGTACACTTGCTGCACCACTCACTGAGATCATTAAGAAATCTGTTGGTTTTAAATGGAATAAGGCACAAGATAATGCATTTGCTAAACTTAAAGAAAACTTGTGTTCTGCACTTGTGTTAGTATTGCCTGACTTTAGCAAAACATTTGAGATTGAATGTGATGCATCTGGAGTTGGGATAGGAGCTGTTTTGATGCAGGAAGGAAAGCCAATTGCTTATTTTAGTGAAAAGCTAAATGGAGCTGCCTTGAAGTATCCAACTTATGATAAGGAGCTCTATGCACTCAAGAGAGCATTGGAGAATTGGCAACACTACCTTTGGCCTAAACAATTTGTCATCCACACTGATCATCAATCTTTGAAGCACATTAAGGGTCAAGGTAAGCTGAACAAAAGGCATGCAAGGTGGCTGGAATTTATTGAGACGTTTCCATATGTCATCAAATACAAGAAAGGTAAGGAAAATGTTGGGGCTGATGCATTGTCCAGAAGGTATACTTTTCTTTCTTCTCTTAGTACTAGATTGCTTGGCTTTGAACATATCAAGGATTTGTATGCAAGTGATGTTGATTTTACTGAATTGTTTCTTGCTTGTGAAAATAAAGCATGTGACAAGTTTTATAGGGTTCTTGGGGTTAACCCTAGTGGGTTCGCACCATAAGGTATGCAATTTATTTAATTTATAAGATTCAAACATCCTATCCCACTGAATCTTTCATCACAACAATAGAAATGACCCCCAAAAAATGGTTAAATGCGTCCCTTTGGATCAACTAACACTATAAGATATGATTTGAAACATTTTAGTTTGCTTAGGGACAAAAGTATGTAATGTATTCTAAGATTGAAACATCCTATCCCACTCAATCTTTCATGAGGAATCTAGAAATGACACCCAAAAAGGTCAAATGTATCATTTTAGATCTACTAACACCATAAACGTGATTTGAGCAATTTTAGTTTGTTTAGGGACTAAGGTATGTAATGTATTTAGTTTCTACGATTCAAACATCCTGTTTCACTGAATCTTTCATGACTGGTGTAGAAATGACCCTTATAAAGGTTAAAATCCTCCCTTTGGATCAACTAAATCCGTAAACATGATTTGAACCCTTTTAGTTTGTTTAGGGACAACAGTATCTAATTTATTGAATTTCTAAGATTGAAACATCCTGTCCCACTCAATCTTTTATGAGAAATCTAGAAATGATACCCAAAAAGCTCAAACGTGTCATTTTGGATCAACTAACAACATAAAGGCCATTTGATCAATTTTAGTTTGCTTAGGAACCAAGGTATATAATTTGATTAATTTATATGATTCTAGCATCCTATCCCACTGAATCTTTCATCAGAAAAATATAAATGACCCCCCAAAAAGGTTAAATGCATCCCTTTGGATCAACTAACACCATAAAGAAAATTTGAGACATTTTAGTTTACTTAGGGACAAAAGTATGTAATGTATTGAATTTCTAAGATTGAAATATCCTATCCCACTCAATCTTTTATGAGAAATCTAGAAATGATACCCAGAATGATGATGAAGCGTGTCAAAGCAGCACCCTAAAGGAAGAACCAAATATGGAGAGTGTTCAAGGATGGAAGTCCAACTTTTTGAAAGATCCATTACAAAGCATTAGAGGCCCGATTACAAGAGCAAGGACCAAAGCTATTAAGTAGGCCCTGAATTGCTTCATAATAGATCTTAAAGAGTTGGAGCCCAATTACATTAAAGAGTCATCCATTCATTTGTCTAACAAGAGCCAAATAAGGGTGGTCACAATGTTAGAAGCCCAACAAGTTGATGTAGAAGGCCTAAGTGGTGTTCATATTGAAGAATTCACTTAAAATACATGTGACAAGCATGTACCTTTGGAGGAGGAGAATAAGTGACCAAATTGGGACTCCAAGAAGCATCTAGAACACTTCCTTATGCATTAAATCTGATTGCATTTCATTTTATTTAAGTATCTTTTTTTATTTCCTTGAAATAAGGCCATGTGGTCAATGAATGTTCTACAATGTCTTGTCTTATTTTCCTTTTTTCATTATCTGACTTTTTCTTCAAGAAGAAGTCATTTCTTTGTATGGGATGGTGCAAATCAAAATGTCAATCATCATTAATGCACAATTGATTTCTTAGGGTTTTCTTCATTCTAGAGTATTCCATGGTTACCTATATATAGGCTATGCTTTGTACTAATTTCTTCAAACTTGAATGAATTGAGACTTATTTCTCTTGTGTGAGCTTTGGTTGCATCTTTGTATTCTCTTGAGAATACTTGACTATATCAAGGATTGACTTCCTTGTGGTGCCATTGTGGCTAGGGTTGTAAGAGACGGGTACTCTTCCTCCCATCAATCATTTGTTCCGTTTATCGAGCCTTTCCACTTGTCTTCTAGCCGATCCGCTCCCCCTTAATCCATCATTTGGTATCAGAGCAAAGGCTTGCTAGATCTCAAGTTCTATCCTTTGTTTCTTTTTTGTTTCATTTGTCGTATTGCTTCTGTGTTCTTCACTTCTTTCTTCTTGTCTTATCCTTTGTTTTCTTTTGTTCCTTCTCTTGTTTCTAGTATTCTTGTCCTTTCATTCAGTTTCATTTCCTTCATCCACCCCTTGTTTGTGTTTGTGTGATATTGTTATAAAAAAATGTAAAAAAAAAGCAAAAAAAAAAGTATTGTGTTACTGAAAAAAAGCAAAAAAAAAAAAGAATAATTAAAAAAATAGAGAGATTTGCAGGTGGAGCATTGCAAGATTTTGGAAAAGGTTTTCTAATCTTAGAGAACTTCCATTTCAAGTCACCATTAATTTCCTAAATTTCAAATTTGGGTGATAAGACTCCTTTCCCATTCTTCTAGTTTCCTATTTTGAATTCCTTTCCATACTTCATATACTTCTTTCCATCTTTATTTCCCCCCTCTCCTTTGATTTTCAGATTCACATATTCCCCTTCCATTATTCTGTTGTCAAAAAAAATCTGATTCTTACAACTTTGGTTATAAAGATTACAACATATTAAATATTGTCTCTTTATTAATTTTCAATCCAGAATACTATAAAAGGCAAGTTAGAGTGGTAAAAGGCAAGAGTGCTTGCATCAAGTTAAAAGCCATATTTGAGCACAACACGAGTGACAATACAACTTTTGAGTGAAACACGTGAGTAGAGTGGCAATGTCCTTTATTATTATTTTCCTTTCTCTTTGATCAAACTAACATTTCAGATTAAAGATGAGTGGAGAAGAAGCTAACAAAGATGAATTCACTACTGACCCTAAGTTGTTCATGAAAGCCATAAGAGATGAGTTCCTCAAACACAAGATGGAAATGGCAGAGTTAAAGGAATCCAAAGAATCCAGCAGTGATGATGAGACACGCTGATCACATTCTTCATCCTCAAAAAGCAAAAGAAGATATGCTAAACGTGATGTATACGATTCCGACACAAAGATTAAGTGCCCTACCTTCAAGGGTAATACCAATCCAGATTTATACCTTGATTTTTTTTTTTTTTTTGAGCAAAGAGATTTATACCTTGATTGGGAGTTGAAATTTGAGCATATCTTTAGAATGAGTGATTAGTCTGAAGAAAAGAAGGTAACATTAGCTTCTTTTCAACTTTCTAACTATGCTACAATTTGGTGGGAAGATTTTACAACTTAAGAGGCGGCTTAAAGGCAAAGGTCCACCTCGTTCATGGGAGAAGCTCAAGAAACTAAAGCTAAAGAAGTATGTTCCCAGCTACTATTACCGAGAGCTAAATCAAAAGTTGCGAATGTTCAGCCAAGGCTCTATGGCTGTGGATGAATATGTACATGAGCTTGACCTTTTGAAGATGCATGCTGGAGTTCAAGAAGGAGAAGAAGCAAGTATGACTAGAATTATTGATGGTTTGAGGAGTGAAATTAGAGACAAAGTTGATATGTACACTTTTGTTGATAAGGAAGAGTTGGTGCACAAAGCCATCAAAGTGGAGAAACGAATCAAAGATAAACGCTCCAAATCCTCTTCTTCTGGTTGGATGGACTCCAAAGGAACCTCCAGGTGGAAGGATTCTAAGGCTAATGATGAGACAAAATTCCCATATAAAGCCAAGGAGGAATCCAAGCCAAAAACTGATGGTGGTAAGAAACTTGACCCTAAAACTTCCTCTAATGATAGAACCGCTTTTATTCAATGTTTTAGGTGTCTTGGTAAGGGGCATATTGCTTCCCAATGCCACAATAAGAGAGCCATGATTCTCAAGGATAATGGAGAGTGTGAAAGTGTTCACTCTAGTGAGAGTGATGATGACATGCCCTCTTTGGTGACTAATTCTGAATTGGAGATTGATGAGGGTGAGCCTGTTAAAGGAGAAGTGTTGGTGGCTAGGAGGGCCCTCAACATGCAACTAAAGGAAGATCATGAGAAAGAGCAGTGAGAACTCATCTTCCATACTAGATGCTTCATCAAGAACAAGGTCTGTAGCATGGTTATTTATAGTAGTAGTGTCACCAAGGTTGCTAGTACCTTACTTGTTGATAAGTTGGATTTGCCTACTATATAGCACCCCAAACCTTATAAGTTGCAATGGCTAAATGACAGTGCTGAAGCTAAGGCACTAAGCAAGTGTTAGTTTCTTTTTCTATTGGAAACTATCATGCTGAAGTTTTATGTGATGTAGTTCCTATGCTTGCTAGACATCTTTTGCTTGGAAGATCATGGCAATTTGATAGTAGGGATCAACATGATTGTTACAAAAATTGTTATTCTGCACTCTTTAATGGGAAAATCATTGTATTGAAACCTCTTAGGCCAAGAGAAGCTTATGAGGACCAAGTGAGGATTGGGCAAGATAGCAAAAAAAGAGATGAATTATGTGAAAAAGAGAGTGTACAAAAGAAAGAAAATAGAGAAAGGGAAAAGAAGATGAGAGAACAAAAAGAAAGAAAAGAAAGAGAGTTTGTTTTCTGGAAAAAGTGAGGTTAAGCGAGCATTATTGACTTAGTAAGACTTGTATGTAAGGATGCTTACTTTTCTACTAACGAACTTAACCCCTCTTTACCCTCTAGTGTTGTGTCTTTATGGCAGGATTTTGGTGATTAATTCCCTGATGAGGTATCGGATGGATTTCCTCCTTCAAGAGGAATTAAGCATAAGATTGACTTTATTCCCTGGGCTTCCCTACCTAATAAAGTCGCTTATAGAGCTAATCCTGAAGAATCTAGAGAAATTCAACGTCAAATAGATGAGATTATGAGAAAGGGCTTTGTAAGGGAAAGTTTGAGCCCGTGTGCTATTCCAATACTCCTTGCACCAAAGAAGAATGGTTCGTGGCATATGTGTATGGATTGTAGAGCCATTAACAAAATAACAGTTAAGTATCGCTATCCCATTCCTGGATTAGATGACATGTTAGATGAGTTGCATGGTGCTGCAATTTTTACTAAAATTGATCTTAGGAGTGGCAATCATCAAATACGCATGAAAGAGGGAGATGAATGGAAAACTTCTTTTAAAACTAAGTTGGGATTGTATGAATGGTTGGTTATGCCATACCTCGGAGTATTACATTTTGGACACTCTTTTAGGCCTTCATACTCATTCCTGTATAACACGTAATCATTAGGGCAAGTGTGTATCTTCTTACACTCTATGCCCATCTTGCTTAGAATTTTTTTAGCCTCATACATACGCTTCGTAAGCAAATTGCCGGCCGAGAACATATCACTCAAAGCTTCAAGCATCTGTGAGAAACCCACGTCCACCCACCCATTTTTTTATCTTTATTTTCAAAAATTTCAGGATGCCGGTCAACCGAGTATACTTCACACAAGCATTTGCAAACTTCACACAAGAGCAAAGATACATGCCATTCTTACTAGGCAAGTTTCTTTTGGCGAATTCAATAAATTCTTCCACCCCAATTTGATACTCTTTAGTGGTTCTCAATGCAAGCATCTAACTACAATCCATTCTATTAAACTTATGCCATTTACAACAACTTAGTCAAGTTTATCTCACTACATTATGAAGAAATGAGCATGATATGCACCTAACTTCACTTCATGCACATTTTTTAAAAAATTTGGCTAAGTTCCCCCTTGTAGATGTGACATCCAAAAATTACATTTACAATCCAATTTCAGTCCAGTAAATACAAAATCATACCATTACACATCAATGAGGGATCACATAAATTATTCCCAAGCTAACCGCTCACAATTTTAATAATGACAATAATAACAGTGAGAATGTGGACAAGTGATAACGAAATTTAAGTGTCCAAGGTGTAGCAATTAAAGTCAATATAATATTACAAGGTGCAACAAGTCACAAAACCTATAAGAAATGTATAGCAAGGATAGAAGCAAAATTGTTTCTACAAACTGTAGCAAATGTAGTAGCAATTTCAACAATTTATGCAGCCCTATACATTGCAATTTGAAGCAAATTATAGCAGCAAAACCAGCACAAAACAACGCCTAGAAATGCAGCAACAAAATTTCAAACCTTTGTTAAAGCCTAAGAAGGAAGTAATCACATTGTTGCTGAAATAATAACAACTCACAATTCAAGCCTATTCCACAGAACAAATGCCATTTTTCCAAACTAATTTCAAAAGCAAATCCTTTGACCTACCTTCAAGAGATGAGGCAAATCCGAGAGAACCCTTGTACGTGGGTGAGTCAAGGAAGAATGGACAGAGTGTAGGTGGTGGAGGACGGCATGAGCGGTGGTTAGACTTGAATCTAAATTAAAGTGAAAAAAAGAGTTGACTTTGTCACAGATGATCAAAGAAGACGAGAAAGTAGCTTTAATCTAAATATGATTCCAGGATGCAAGAGAGGAAAAAGTGAGTGAGAAATTAAAATTAAAATTAAAAAATAAAAAAGAATGGCGAGAACAAAAAATTAAAATCACATTCCTCATCTTCAAAGGCACCAGAACTCGCCGATGGTAAACATGAGCTACTTCTTTAATGGTGAGGGGTTCAAAATGGGGCCACGAATAATGTGGTTTCAAAATGGTGGTGAAGAATGGGGCACGAACGCGGAGGGAGAGGTGGAGCTGAGTGTTTTGAAATTTTAGGGTGGGGGTGGGGATTAACGATGCAGGGGCGGTTAATGACGTCACATATATAAATATGTAACGTCGTATGAAAAGACATCACATATTAACATTTTTAAAATTAGGGACGTCGTTTCTCCTTCCGTCTCTAACTTAATTACAAAAATGCCACCTCTTTTTTTTCAATGTTAGTTTTAGAATTAACGAACATTAATTGGCGACATTAAAAGGGTTTTTTGTAGTAGTGTTATCAAGGCTTGACCAACTTTGTGGCATTTTCCAATACTTCGGGTTCTTGTTCTTCCATGTTCAAGGGTTCAAGTTGATCGTTTTAGTCCTTTGTTTAGCTTTCTTAGGGTAAGTATATTCTAGATTGGTTGTGGGTTCTTCGGATCCATCTCTAGTGGGTTCGTACCACATAGTGTATGTGTTATCATGCATATTGATCTAAGAGTTCCGCAATCACATGATGCTCCCCACTCACTAGGACATTGAAAGGGTATGAGACCCGGTGCGGGTCAGCCTCTCCCTTTAAAGTTCCCCAAAGTGAGAAGCCTGAGATTAGGTAGGTGTTAATATTGTTCCCCAAAGAGAGGAACTACTTGTCCCCCAAAGTGAGGGAAACTACTTTGTCCTCCTAACTGAGGAAAACTGCTTGCCTTGTAAGGCTTGCATGTTTGTGTGGTTTACATTGTTATGTGTTATGGATGAAGTTTCATATTACTGTATTATCTATGTGCTGACAAAGATTATGAAATGTTTAAGTATGTATGTTGAGTGTATGAAGTGGTTGGTGTTTCCATTATCAATTATTATTGTGAAAGTAATTATATATTAACTCCCACTTTACACTCTATTGGCACTCGCTTACATATACATCTAGTAGGGAAGTGATTTTTTAGACATTTGTCTCACTCTCCTGGATTACTGTTTTTGTTTCAAGTGATGGTTCGGTTAATGGTGGTAAAGGGAAAGGACCGGCAAGCTAGCTTGATTATAAGTGATGGGTTATATATTTGTCATCTTTAGGTCATTTTTACGTTTCCACAACTATGTGATACTATGATTTATGTTTTTTTATTACTATTAACTAAATACTATTATAATGTGTACTGAAGTCGGCGTGCATCCCGGCAGATTAGAATAGTGTTGCTTGTGATTGAATTATGTATGAGATTTATGGTATTCCAGAATACTCAGTATTTAATATTTAAATGTGATGAGTATGGAATGCTATGTTAATCATTGGAATTGTTACAATGTGATAAATGGCTATGTGAGCCATATATATGATAATGGTAAGTGGGTATGATTGATAAGTATGGTTGGATGATGGGTAACCATCTCTTTGTGATGTGAGTTGTTATGAATGAATGTGTTTGTATTAGTTGTGATTGTAAAGAGACTTCTTGAGGTTTTAGTTGAGTTTTAAATAACCATGTTAGGTCACACCTTTTCTGACATGGTTAGATTATAAAAAATGATTTACAAGAATTTTATTAACAATGTTAGTAGAAACATTTTCTAACATAGATAGATATATTTGCATGAGATAATTTTATTAACCATATTAGCTCATCCCATTTCTAACATTGTTTTTAGAAGGTTTATTTTCTATCAGAGATAGAGATAGAGATTATAAAGTAAGGGAAATGCTTTTTATAACCATGATTGTGTATTTAATGTTTTGAAGCTTTAATTCTTTCAATCATGGTTAGTGCTTAATATTGTTACAAAGAGGTTTGAAAGGTATTTGCAAAGGGTTTGAAAAGGGTATTTATAGTACAACCTACTATAAATTCAACCATATTGATATTTGGTTTGTGATTACATAAACACAAAATAGAGGGTTATTTAGATGAGAAAAAACTAACCTTTTTTTAATGGCTTTTCCTTTTATATGAGGCCTTGTCTAAGTAATTAATACATTTTATCTATTTTATTCATTCATTAATTTTGCCTGTGCATCCTCTTTCATCATCATTCTAATTATAATCCTCTCAACTCATTTATAATGAAGGGCATTTTTGTAAAGAAAACATTTTTAGCCTGTAACTATTTCTAATTTCTAATTTTTTTAATACGTCAATTCGGTTAAAACGACCTTTTATGAACGAAGCAAATCATTGCTTTACAAATCCCCAAATTTATCCAATTTCAAAACCATTGATTTATAATTATATAGGCAAAGAAAGATTTGTGTATCCTTCAAAATTATATGAGTGATTTTGCAGGTTTCTAATATTCTCAATCTCAGGATATCAATGTCAAATACATTTAGTCCCTTCTTTATACGATCTGCATGGTTTGAGTCACCCAATACGTTTCAAAACATATTTATTAAAACTTGGGAACACAATAGAGCTTGCACCTCAAATATCTTTATCCCTGCAAACACCCATGTTCAAGTACAATGGTTAATATTAATGGATTCAGCTATACAAGAATCTATAAGATTACTCCTCTGAGGAGATGAAACTTTCAGTGGCGCCAAACAAGCTAGCTAACTGCAGAATTAGACTCTCTGATGAAGAACTTAAAGGCAGGACAGTTGGAAGAGATGGGACGCATATTGGAAGAAATTCCTTCTTGTTGTGGATGGGAGCATATAGTGTTAGGACTGCTTGGCAAAAGAGGAATCTGCACCAAATGAAAAGTGAAATATGAAATTCCCCAAGCCACTTGAGAGAAATTCATATAATCTCCGTCACAAGTAAACTACAATGATGACACCATATCAAGTTAATTATTTGCATTATTTTGGATTCTTAGATTACCTTTTCAAAATTCAAATTTAAAATTTAATTCGAATTTCTAGATTATCTTTTGGGTTAATACAACTTTTGGTCCTTGAACTTTTGTCAATTTTGATCCTGAACTTTAGATTAGTGTTTTTGGTCCCTGAACTGTGTCATTTATAACCATTGGTCCCTAATTTTTTTAAGTTCTTTTTAAAGTTCAAGGATCAACAACCAAAATTGATTGAAAGTTTAGGGACTAAGACCAAAATTGACTGAAAATTCAAAGACCAAAACCATCGATGTTAAAGGTCAGAGACCAAAACCAAAATTGACCAAAAGTTTAGGGATCAAAACCTCCTATTTGAAAGTTCAGGGACCAAAACCAAAATTGAGTGAAAGTTAAGGACCAAAAGTTGTATTAACCCTTATCTTTTTCAAATTTCAAATTTCAAGTGGGATTTCATTGAATAAGATTTCATTTAATTTTATCAATATTTTATTATTTTCCAAGCCCTATTAATATAACTAGGATTATAAATTGTAAGCAGACTTGAGCATAGGTTTGAAAATTATCTTTTATCGGTTTATCCCTTCTTTTCTCTTTTCTTTCCTCTATTCTGTCTTCCCGTTTCACATTATAAAATCTTCCAGTGGGATTTGAAGGGTTTAATCTCCATACTACGGAACAAAACATTTTTGGTATTGATATTAAAAATTATGGAGTCAAATTTTTTTTATCAGAACTTTCACACTGCGCCATTCATGAGAAAATTTGGGAAGACAGATACCAAGGGTAGAAAATATGAAAATCTGATAGCAATCCAGTGGCCTTTGCTTGTCTATTATAGTTAGATTAAACTAAAGACGGCCCTTTTTTTGGGGACTAAGGCTAATAAAATTACCAAGTTTCCCCATCTTTATTGGTACTTAACTACTTGGTAAAATCTAGGAATTAATCCCTATTACTTTATAAGTTATCTTCTTTAGATCTTACAATAATTTCCCTAAGAATTTAAATATATAAAAACTAGCTTATAACTATTATTCTTGAATTTTCTAAAGAAAATGGACTCTAATTTCCTCAAAAATAATTCTACATCCAATAATTCATTTGCTGAGGCTTTTTAATTTTAAAGTAACACCCCAAATCTCAATTATGTCCATTCTATCTTTTTTCTAAATTTTGTGATGTTACAACATTAATCAAGAAACAAAAAATAACAGTGAAAAAACAGAATACGATTTAAAAATTTTGTAAAAAATAATACAATTCAATGGTGATATTTTGTTGGAATTGGGCATCGGGTCCAAAGATAGAGTTAAGAGTGAGATGCAGACATGAGGTGTTATTTCTTGTATTAGTGTGACGCTAACAGAGGGAGCTCGGGTATATATAATAGAGGGGGTGGGTCATTGTAAGGGGGAGGGAATAAGTGAGTAAGAATTTAGAGAGTTTTTGGGCCTCTCAAACACACATTGAGCAATGTTTTCCTTTGCTTATGGTATACCTCCTCCTTTCATTAAATAATACTATTTTGATGATTTCATCCAACAAAGGTTTAGAGTTGACTCATCCTTTCTAGGAAACGGTCAGCAAGAAAATAGAATGACTTGTTGGACTAGAAGCACGTTTATTATGGACCAAACAGACCGCCGAACTCTAGAGAGATGTTGTTACCATCATGTGTAATGTGATGACTTAGAAATCTATAATGGACAAATTGTTCATGAAGCTCTGCACAAACAAATGCTCTCCCGCAAGAAGAAGCAATCTACTAGTTCTTTCATCTCACCGATTGACAACGAAAACCCAAAGATTATTAAAATTGGATCGGGCAGAGGAAGTAGAGCCTCTCAAGTATCCAATTATCCGGAGCTTGACTTACCTTCCTATTCGAGTGATGAGCCTCTTGTCTAGCTTTTCAAATAGAATGCTACTTCAAGGTTGACAATATCTCCGATTCTTAAAAGCTGGAATTAGTTGTGCTATGTTTTGAAGGCTGAGCACTCAACTGGTTCCAATGGATAGTTGATTGGCAGGAGCTTAAACACAATCTAATTCTCCATCTCCACCTATTGCAATTGGGTAGCACTTATGAGATGTTAATCGCACTGTGACAATATAAGAGTGGCGTGGAATAAACTATTCAAATTGCTCACTATAATTTTTGAGACTTGCGATGAAGACTTGCTCATTAGCACTTTCATGTGTGGTCTGAGGCTCATAATAAAGGCTAAAATGTGTTTGCTTTATCTGCTCACTCTATCCGATTACATGGAAATAGCTCTTCGAATCGAAGGATTGGTTTTTGACATCTCACTTAGCTGGATCGAATTGGGTCGGCTCGTTTTGAAGACATTAAGCTAAGTCTTACCCGACCCCACTCTACACATGATTTGATTAAACCCACTCATTCAACAACATCCTCTTCTTTCTGGACAACACCAACATCCAAGGGTGCAAATGAAGAAATGAAAGTCGAAATTCTACTCACAAAGAACACTGACGTGAGATTGATCAAAGTCATGCGCACGGGCCTAAAGCTATGTTTCAAATCTGATGAGAAGTTCAAGCCTAGTCGTCTAAACAAACACAAGTACTTGCAGGTTCATTCTTTCATAAGATTCCCTACCATAGGAGAGTGAGGGGCATGGTGGCCTAAAAGTACCACTCCAATCATCCAAAGAACTTGCACTTGACATCGCCACAGGGTGTTAATCTTGACCTTGAGGACAAGGTCATTCTCATGGTGGGAAAAATGTTGGAATCAGGCCTAGAGTCCAATGATAGAGTAACAGTGAGATGCAAAACATGTGAGGGAATAAGATGTAAAACGGATTGGGAAACACAAAGAATAGATGTTAAATAGATTTGGTTCAGGACAGTTTAGTAGAGGAATTGAGATCAGAGAAGAAAATAGAGAAAAAGGAGTTGGAAGACTGAATAGAATGAGGGGGAGGGAAGAACAGAATTGATGGGAGGATATAATAACCAGAAGAAGGGGGAGATGAAGAACTTAAGGGGGAGAGGAGAGATCAACTACCCCATAACAATTTTCATTCATCCAAGTCTGACTAACATATTGTTCCTAACTACTATGTATAGGGCAAGGTTTCATTCTCATGAACTTCTCATGAAGTAACATTGTTGCAACTTGCTAACATAAAAATAAAAACATAAGCATATTGGTTTCCTTATCTGGAAGGAAACTTACAAGGGAAGCTTACAAAAACATCATTAAATATTCAAAAGCAAGATAATTTCTCTCTGCTATATATTTTCCCATATTTTCTCAAAAAATGCTACTTTCCAAATTCCATAATATCTCCCTTGCTTGGAGAACTTGACTCCCAACGAGCTCAGTTGGAAGCACAAGTTTGGGGAGGGAGTAGTAGAATTTAATATGGTACTACAATCATTTCCAACAAACAAGGTAGTCAAAAATTAGATCTTACCGAGAGTAAGCCATTTGTTGGTGTTGATTTGGAAAACATTTCCAATGAGCCAGGCATTTGAAGAGGTCATCAGTGAATAGGAAAACAATATGCTATTTCATAACCACAACAACTTCAACATAATGTGAAGCATGAATCTGACTATTTTGAAACAGGCCATGTGCTGTACAAATTTGATAAATTTAACCCTTGTTTAGTTAATATTTTCAACACGATCAATCTCAAAGTCCTGTAATTCATGATCTTTGTTCATTAGTTTGAAGTCTTAAATATGCCTTCCTATTTCATAGAGATTCCTTCCAACTCAACCTCCCCCTTTTGCTTCCTAACAGCTTGTTTAATAACTTCATTTATAACATCTGGAAAGCCTTTCAATTAACAAGATACTCACGGAGAGACCCGTTACATAATGGGACAACCTTGGTAATACAGCTTGTGTTGGAGTGGACACATGATGAAGATGATCCTCGGTGGTCACAGTGAGATGGTGACGTTGTAGCAGTAACAATTTGACCACTACTCTGAGAATCTTTCTTGTGAGAGGTAATCAAACCCAAGTCATCAATCACATTAACTATTGGAGCGTTTGTTGGAATGTTTGTTGTCTCAGCTAATGCCTTTTCCTCTATTAGATTAGATTTTTTCCTTGTAACTGCAGAGCGTTCATTAAGGCATCTTGTCGACGTCCCTTCATCAAGTTCTTGATTCTATCTGTCCAGAGCAATCTATAATTGCATTGAATTGTCCTTCGCATGAATCTTCCTCGAGTTGTTCATGAACGTCTTCCTCATGTCGCAATATTCAAGACACTCATTACATTGATATTGGTCATATTCCTGTTGGTGCTCCTTACCCTAGTTGATAGACTAGGTGTGAATAATGGGTTAGGTCTAAATGAAGGACCTCTAGAAGATTGCTTGGTAAAGTTGAAATCGCGAGTACATCGGAAAAGAGTGTCTTGTGTGTCTAATTGCCTAGTAGATAGATATTTTGACAAAGACTCCACCTCTATGGCTTTTTGATAAGTTTATTAAAGAGACTTGGAAAAATTAGGCTTGAGCTCCTTTAATATTTATGGCTTGAGTCCATTGACAAACCTAATGATTATACATCATTCTTCCTCATAAATCTTGCACATAACCATAAGGTTATTGAATAAAGATATATATTCAAAGACACTTGAAACTTGCTTTAATTTTAAAAGCTTTTCATATTCTAGACCCCTAAACTGAAACGGAACATGTTCCTCTTTACTTTTCCTTCATCTTATCAATTTCAAGATGTACCTCAACATTTCCTCAGTCTACATACTCTTTATGACAACTTGCATCAATTTAAGAGCAAAAAGTTTGAATTTTACCACAAGTTAAGCCTTTAGATGCTGATTCTTGGACCTGGAATCGGTTAGAATGATGAGGAACTCCAGAAACAATTCAAAAAACACAGAAAATCAAGTTTTGGAACTATTTGTCCAGCAGTGCGTGGAGAAGTAGAGGTGGCATGAAGCCCACGCGTAGGGAGCCTTGCTGGTGAGTGGAGGTGCATGCAGCGGATTCCGATGGAAATCGCGTTCTTCCTTGCCAAACAATGCTTGTTTTTGGATATGACGTCTTGAATTAAGGGTTTTAGGTTAACAGCGTGAAAACAGGGTGCTTGTGTTTTTTTTTTTTTTTTTTTTTGAATGTTCATTTTGCTAGTGATGAAAGCTGCTTAGGAGTGTAGGAACTCGAGCTCTAAACACCAAACTGATGTAAAACGGATTGGGAAACACTCACACGCACTTAGAATAGATGCTGAATAGATTTGGTTTAGGATGAAGACTAGTAGAGGGATTGAGATCAGAGGAGAGACAGAGACAAAGGAGGGGGAAGACTGGATAGAATGAGGGGGACACAGAACAGAATTGATGGGGGGAGATAGAACCAGAGGGGGGGGGGGGGGGAAGATCAACAAAGCCATGACAATTTTTATTAATCCAAGTTTGGCTAACATACTGCTCCTAACTACTATTTATAGGGCAAGGTTTCCTTTTCATGAAGTAACCTTGCTGAAATTCGCCAATAAAAATAAAAACACAAGCATATTGGTTTCCTTAACTAGAAGGAAACTTACATGGGAAGCTTAAAAAAATATCCCATATTTTCTCAAATTATGCCACTTTCCATGTTCCATCAGGGTATTTCCGGTATTTCTTAGTGTAATGGTTAGGATGGGAGCTCAGGTATATAATAGAGGGGGTGGGTTGTTGTAAAGGAAAAAGAACGTGAGGATTTGGAGGATTTTTTTTTACCTATCCAATGCACAGTGAGGGTTTTTTCTTTGCTTAGGGTGTACCTCCATATGGCTTACACACTATGGAGGACCTTCTTTCATTGAATAATATCATTTTTCTAACTTTTCTTTCATCATATTCCCAACAGCGAATGAAAATAAGAGGACGTGTGAGGAAGGTCTTTCTTACCTTAAAACAAGTCGTCTTATGAAGGGATCACCTAAAATCTGTCCCCAAACAGGATTAAGTGTGTCTGATGTTGTCAAAGCCAGTCCCCAGTCATTTAATAATGATGAAAGCAGCTTCTCAGCCTTGTCATATGTGTCCTGACAATGGAATTGAACTCTTTAAGAGACCACGGACTTAGAAATTTTCTACCTCCAACAATAAGAAAGAAACCAAAAGTACAAAAATGATAAAATGAGGCCAATTATTAAGCACCGTGTCAATATCGTTGCCTGAAAGACCAAGCAGAAAACAGAAAGCTTGCAGTGGAGCTGTCAGAAACATGGTGAATAGGCTCCCATGTAAATATCGTGACCAATCAGCAGTAGCAATTGGAGGTAAACCGCAAGGAGAAAGAAGCATAGCAACTGACTCTCCTTTCTCATTTCCAGCTATGTCCTGCATTTGATTCTGAATTTTCAAATGTTCCAAATGAATCTGGCTTGATATTAGGTTATGAAAGAACATACAATCAGGATTTATGAAAACTCAAAGGTAAAAACCCAGCTCCCAATGCAATGTTTCTTCTATTAAAAAACATTTTTAAGATTACTTAAACTTCACTGAAACAACCAATTTTACCTTCTCATTGCCTCTAATTGAATCTGTATCAAGACAAATCAAACTCTTAATGGGTGCAATAAATTTAGAGAAAACATCAGATAAGAAATTATTGATGACAGTGCATTACAATTTATCTATCAGCACGTTTTCATTCATGCACATCCCACCTAATTTATGAGTAAAGCTATAATTTCTATACCAGTAAATGCCATGGTCTTAAAAGTGATATGTATATTAAAATAAAGAGGTAATGCTTGCCTTGAATGCCTCACTGCTTTCACTATCAATGATCAATACAAGTGGTCTTCTCGTAAATGGTAGAAAGTCAGATGGATATATGCAGTTTAATCCTGAAAAGTAATCGAGCTAAATAACACTAGTCCAAGGGAAACATGCATGGCTGAAAAGATCTTTATACAAACAAACATTCATCATATTAGCCCAAGCCAAATTTATAAGCAGAACTATTACGATGTGAAAAAGTGACAGAGCTAAACTGAATGAAGGTCAAATGACAGGAAATAATCGCATTGCTCCATTTTGTCCCAAACAATTAACTAATTCACATCCTTATTGTTACAGTCGATGGACAAGTTTTTGAGTCTTCTCTCCAACCTTCCTCAACTATTTCAATATCAAGAAAAATGACCTTAAGCTCTAACCAATATATATATACACCCCCCAGTGAACAGTTTCAAAAAAGCCAAACATGTGATCATGATGAGACTCATTTAGAGCATCTGCAAGAATACAATATAAAAATTTCATCAAACACTTCAGCAATCCCCTCCAAAGAATCACTCCATGACTTCAGATTTATCAGTTATTACTTTTGTTTCCATACTACAAACAACCAGAAAGCGTGGTTTCCATAAGAATGTTTTAGAAAGATGCCTTGTTCAATCTTGCATGTTTGCTCATTCTCCAAATATGAACTTCTAGAAAAATTAGATAATAAAAATAAAGAAAAAAAGGTGTTGATATTTCCTAGGTTAGAAGATTTAAGTAGAGGATAGCTGAATATGACTGACAACTGAGATAACAATGCCCCTTAGCCACTTAACATCAAACTTATTTATCAATCTTGAGTTTATAGTGCAATGGTTCAAAATATAATTTATCTAACCACAAGATCGCAAAGTTGAGCTACAAAGATATACTCTAAGATGTACCTCCATCTCCACGGGGACCAAACTGTAAGCAACCAGATTCATTCTCCGCAGCACCATGAGACCCTGCATTAGAAGCACTTCAGTGTCCACCTTTGGCTTAAGCAATGTCAAAGCATAACAGGAATAAAATTCTACACTTTAAATGCTCTGATGGAACCGGGAATCTTTAAATAAATATGCACTGAATCAGTGGAATTACAACCCCCTTCAATAGGAAATGGAAGAGGGAATTAAAGGAAAAGAGCTAGTCCTAAGGAATACAATGATCAGAGAAATTCGCAGGAAATAAATCTATCAGCCTTCCCTAACATTAGAGAGGTCAGGAGCTCTCCCAAAAGCCAATCCAATTCCTAACTGACTCCCCCCCTAAGGCACACAACCCTAGATAACCACCTAGCCACTGTTATCCTCCCTTCTGGGCTTCATCCCGTCTGCCTCTTGGGCTTGGTTAGTCTGTCTTTTCTTGTAGGTTTGGCCCAATAAGCCTTGGGGCCCATCATCTTCTCCCCCTAAAAGTCTCACCTTGTCCTCAAGGTGAAAATCTGGAAATTGGGTTTGGATCACCGCGGTATCTTCCCAAGTATTGTCACAGTCCGGGAGTTGCTGCCATTTGAGCAACACTTGGCAGCTACCATCAGTCAGCTTTTGGGTTTGTAGGACTTTCTCTGGTTGGACCTGTAATTCATAGTCCTCCGATAAGAAGCTGGGAAGTTGTTGGGCTGAGATCGAAGGGGACAGTGATTTCTTTAGCTGTGAAACGTGAAAGGTAGGGTGGATCCGTGCAGTATCTGGCAGTTTGAGTTTGTAGGCGACCTTCCCAATACGTTGTAGTATTTCGTAGGGCCCATAAAAGCGAGGGGCTAGCTTCTCATGTTGCTTCTTTGACAAATTGCGTAACTTGTAGGGGTGTATCCTCAAATAAACACTGTCTCCCACCTGAAATTCAACATTTCGCCTCTTTTGATCCGCTTGCTCCTTCATTTTAGCTTGTGCTTGCTCAAGATGGAACTTGAGTTTTTGGAGGGCTGTGTCCCTTTCTTCCAGCTGTGTGTTGACCTCGGCCACCATGGAATGGTCATTTTTCCATCTGAAAATGGTAGGTGGATCACGCCCATATAGGGCTTTGAAAGGAGTAGTACCTAGGGACCGGTTATAGGTGGTATTGAACCAAAATTCGGCCCAGGGCAGCAGCCGCACCCACTTCTTAGGACACTCTCCAGCAAAGCACCTGAGATAAGTTTCAAGGCTCCGGTTCACCACCTCTGTTTGGCCGTCAGTTTGGGGGTGGTATCCTGAGCTATATTTGAGCGTGGTCCCTGATTGAGAAAATAGCTCCTTCCAAAATTGACTCACAAAGACACGGTCCCTATCTGAAACAATTGACTTTGGGAACCCATGTAATCTCACTACCCCAGCTATGAAGCTTTCAGCAACATCTTTACCAGTGAAAGGATGAGAAAGGGGAATAAAGTGCGCATATTTAGTGAATCGGTCTACTACCACCATGATATTATCATACCTTTGCAATTTGGGCATACCCACTATGAAATCCATACTCACATCTTCCCATACTTGCTGGGGTATGGGTAGTGGTTGCAACAGTCCCACGGGGCTCAGCCTCATATTTGTTACGTTGGCAGATTTTGCATTTGGCAACCTGCTCCTGAATGTCGGCTTTCATCCCTTCCCAATAAACAACTTCAGCCATCCTTTTATAAGTCCTTAAGTAACCCGAGTGCCCCCCAATTGGGGAGTTGTGAAATCCTGGATGAGGTCCTTGGTTTTGGAGGAGTGACGTGGCAGCACTAATCGGTCTTGATACATCAGACACCCATTTTTCCGGGAGTAACCGGCTGGTGCATCTCCCCCTATGAGTACTTGCTGCCAAATGGTGTTCAGTCTCTCGTCCTTGGCCACTTCTGCTTCAAACTCCTCCATCCCTGCATACTGCCATATAGAGACTGTATTTAGTGCCAGTTGGGTGTTTTCCTGCTGGGACAACGCGTCGGCAGCCCTGTTATCCTTGCCAGGTTTGTAATGAATTGCAAACTTATACCCCATCAATTTAGACACCCACTTTTTTGATCTGGGTCAATCACTCGCTGTTCGAGTAGAAATTTCAAGGCCTTCTGGTCCGTCTTGATGATGAAAGGCTTGGCAACTAAGTAATGCTGCCATTTCCTTATTGCTAGGACAATGGCCATCAATTCCTTCTCATAGACCGACCCTTGTTGGGCCCTTGAAGACAGTTGCTGGCTGAAATAAGCGATAGGACGGCCTTGTTGCATGAGGACGGCTCCCACTCCTACCCCACATGCGTCTGCTTCAATTTCAAAGGGCAATGTGAAGTTGGGCATGGCTAGCACTGGTGCGTTTATCATGGCTGTCTTCAATTTGTCAAAGGCAGCTTGCGCTTTATCTCCCCATCCGAATGCATTCTTCTTTAACAGGGCGGTCAAGGGGGCTGCAATCTTGCCATAATCCTTGATGAACTTGCGGTAATACCCTGTGAGGCCTAGAAATCCCCTCAGCCCTTTTATGTCTTTGGGAATCGGCCAGGAGGTCATGGCTTCTATTTTTGCAGGATCGGCCTTAACTCCCCCTTTGGTGATGATGTGTCCTAAATACTCCAGCTGCTGCTGCATGAAACTACATTTCTTGGGATTAATAACAAGCTGATGCTGCTTCAGGAGTTTAAGAATAGTTTCTAGGTGCTGCAAGTGCGATTCCTCATCCCTGCTATACACAAGAATATCATCAAAGAAAACCAAAACAAATTTTCGCAGAAATTCACGAAAGATATCATTCATGAGTGATTGGAATGTAGAGGGTGCATTAGTAAGACCAAACGGCATGACTAGGAATTCGTAATGGCCGTCATGAGTCCAGAAGGCGGTCTTTTCCTCGTCCCCTTCCTTGATCCTTATCTGATGGTATCCTGCCTTGAGGTCCAGTTTCGAAAATACCGCAGCACCTCCCAGCTCATCGAGCAGTTCATCAATAGCTGGAATGGGGTATTTATCCAGGATGGTGACCTTGTTGAGGGCGCGATAATCAACACAGAACCTCCAACTTCCATCTTTCTTGCGAACAAGCAACACGGGACTAGAAAAGGGGCTGGTGCTAGGGCGTATGATCCCAGATTTTATCATCTCTTTTACCATCTTCTCAATCTTTGTTTTATGAGTGTAGGGGTAGCGGTAGGGCCGTATGTTGGGTATTTGGTCCCCTTCCTTCAGTACTATGGCATGATCTTTGGTTCTTCGGGGTGGCAGGCCCCCAATCCCCTGGCACACCTCACTGTAATTGGCGAGTAAGGTTTGTATCCCCGGAGGTAGGGTGCTCTGATCTGGGGAATGGTCACTCTCATGGGTATCCACAGCCTTTATCTCTAGGGCATATCCCTCGGCCTTCCCTTTAATGGCTCGCTGACACGCTTTGTAGGTAGATGGCATCTGGGTTATGGAAGGATCCCCATTAACTTGCACCCACCGATCTTCCTTCTTAATCTTCATATACATTTGTCCCCAATTAACCCTGACCTCCCTTAACGACTCCAACCAGGCTATCCCCAAGACCATATCGATGTTGGTCAGAGTGAATGGGTAGAAAGTTTGTATCACATCCATACCTTGCAATTCGAGTTTGACTCGCTCGCACTTCCCTTTCTCCAACACGCGTCTTCCATCCCCCACAGCTACCGAGTAAACCCTGGTAGGTGTTATTTCCAGTCGAGCCTCATGCACCAATTGACGAGAGATGAAATTGTGTAGCCCCACTATCGATTAGCACAACCACAGCTCTACCCTTAACTTCTCCCCTAACTTTCATTGTTTTGTAACTCGAAATCCCCAATCTCGTCGTCTGTGAAAGCTCCATCGTAGCAATCCCCTTATCACTGCCATCGAGTTCTAACTCCTCAAAATCCTTCTCCCCAATTTCCCCCTAAATATCATCTTCGTCATCCGCTATCAGTAACCTCAGTTGCTTCCCCCTGCACCAGTGATTTGGAGCCCACTTCTTTTCGCATCGAAAGCACAACCCTAAGGCTCGCCGTCGGTTGGCTTTGGCGTCCGACAGTCGTCTGGTCCCCCGGTTACTGCTTCCACCGCTACTATCGGCTGGACTGACTACTAGCTGTCTTCGAGCCTTCGTGGCTTGAGGGGTTGGTAGTGCGAACCCCTTGAGTGTTACTCAGAGTCTTAGGGGTGTCTGAAGGAAGGGATAATTTGGGCTGCACTAACTGTGGAGTGGCCCAACGTATGGGGTTCTCTCGCCGGCCCATCTTGGATTCCTTTTGTTGCTTAGCCCGATCTAATGCTACATTTCGGCCCTCTATGTCTGCTGCCATGTCCATCAGTGCCCCCAAGTCATTGGGCCTTATTACCCTCACCTCAGCCCTTATCTCTTCTCTGAGCCCATTCATGAAGATGCCCATTAAGGATGCCTCAGACACATCAGCTAGGGTTGCTGAAATCAGCTCAAATTGTTCCCTAAATTCTGACACCGTACCTGTCTGCCTTAGTGCGGCCAACCTCTCGTGGGTGGTCCTAGACTGCGATTCGTGATACCGTTTGATCACCCCCTGCTTGAGCTCCGCCACGACGCCATAGGAGTCCTTGATTCTGCCCACTGGAACCAATTAAGAGCCTTGCCTTCTAGTCCGACTATCACCACATCCATTTTCTCCGCCTCCAGCAAGCCACTCACCGTGAAGTACCTCTCTATTCGAAAGTGAGAAATTTCAGAGAGAAATGATTCTCTTATTGATGATTTGAATGTAGAAAAGATACAATATATATAGAGTAGGAGAGAGATGTGAAAAGAGGAAAAAATACATTGTGAATAAATGTGAACACAGCACACAATCAGCACACAAACTTGACTTTAGATTAGCACAAAATATTGACTTTGATTCTAACACTCCCCCTCAAGCTGGAGAATAGATGTCCATCATTCCCAGCTTGCTTCGAAATCCCTCAAACTTGACTCTGGCAAGTGGCTTTGTCATCATATCTGCAATTTGTTCAGATGATCGGATATATGACAATCTCATGATCCCAGCTTCTACTTTCTCCTTGATGAAGTGTCTGTTGATCTCAACATGCTTAGTTCGATCATGATAAACTGGATTCCTGGTCATCTCGATGCTGGCCTTGTTGTCACACCATAGTTGGAGTGATCCCTCAAATGGAATTCTCAACTCACTCAATAATCTGATGATCCAGATTCCTTCACATACACCAAGGGCCACTGCTCTTAATTCTGCTTCGGCACTACTTCTTGATACAACTGTTTGTTTCTTGCTTCTCCACGTAACTAAGTTTCCCCATAAATACGTGCAATAACCAGTTGTTGACCTTCTATTCTCCAAGTCTCTTGCATGGCTAGCATTAGTGTAAATCTCCATATTCCTAGCTATGCCCTTCTTAAAGAAGATACCTCTACCTGGATTTAGCTTCAGGTAGCTTAAGATTCTGGTCACTGCCTTCATATGATCCTCTTGTGGTTGGTGCATAAATTGACTTACTATTCCAACTGCATAACTTATATCTGGACGAGTGAGTCAAGTATATCAATTTTCCAACAAGTCTTCTATATCTTTCTGCATCAACAGGAGCTCCATCCTCTTTGACTTCCAGGTTGCATTTTTCATCCATTGGTGTCTCCTCCGGTTTTGCTCCTAGCATGCCGGTCTCATGTAACAAGTCCAGTGTGTACTTGCGTTGAGACACATTAATGCCCTTCTTGGTTCTGGCTATCTCCATGCCAAGAAAATATCTCATCTGGCCAAGATCTTTCACTTGGAATTCTTTTGCTAGAGCCTCTTTCAGCTGAGCTATGGAACTTTCATCATTCCCTGTAATGACAATATCATCAACATAAACAATTAAGATCGTCACTTTGTCACCATTATGTTTAGTGAACAAGGTGTGATCTGCTTGTCCCTGAATGTAACCCATCTTTTTCAATGCCTTAGCGAACCTGTCAAACCAGGCTCTTGGAGACTGCTTTAAGCCATATAACGATTTATTTAACATGCACACATAATTATTAGGAGCTTTAACACCCTCTGGAATCTCCATATACACTTCTTCCAAGTCACCATTCAAGAATGCGTTTTTAATATCTAATTGATGTAAGGACCAATCCAGGTTGGCTGCAATTGAGAGTAATATCTTGATGGTATTGAACTTGGCAACCGGAGCAAATGTCTCCTGGTAATCAACTCCATATGTCTGGGTGTACCCTTTTGCAACCAATCTGGCCTTATATTTATTGATGCTCCCATCAGGATTGAATTTAGGAGTGAATATCCACCTGCATCCAACTGGTTTTTTTCCTCTTGGAAGAGTAGTGATCTCCCATGTCTTGTTCTCCTTAAGGGCCCTCAATTCTTCCTCTGCAGCTAACTTCCAGTTAGGATCGGTCATGGCTTCTTGGAAGGTGTTTGGGACTTTCACCTGAGCAGTATTAATCACAAAACTCTGCATCTTTGCAGACAAGTTACCATAAGAAACAAATCTCTGAATAGGATGCTGAGTACAAGATCTTACCCCTTTTCGAAGTGCAATAGGCTAGCCAATTTCTTCAGGATTTATTCCCGAGTCAGATTCATGGTGATTCCTTGGAGAGGGAGGAACTCTACTATCAGTGTCTTCATCACTTGATTGTAACTCCTCCTCATGTTGTTCTTCATCAGCCATCCTTGTATTGATTTCAGCATTGATTTCCTCTATGGGTCGAGGATTAGGTTCAGTGTTAGCCTGGTTATCCTGGTTGACTGGTATTTTTTGGATGGCTGTGGTTGGGTCGGGTTGATGTTCAGGAATTTCATGGTTCACAATTAGCCATTATGTACTACAGTTCTCCCCCTGAATGGGTAATTTGGGATAGTAGGCCTCATTTTCATAAAACACTGCATCGTGTGAGACAATGGTTTTCCGAGTAGTTGGACAATAACATTTATAACCCTTCTGACTTGGAGAATAGCCAAGAAATATACATTTGTCCGCTCTAGGACCAAGTTTGCCCTCACCATGCTTGTGAACAAATACAACACTCCCAAAAATCTTTTGAGGAAGAGTATAAATGAGTGGAGAGTGAGGATAGGTTTCAAGGAGTTTTTGGATAGGTGTGGAGAAATTAAGGACTTTGGATGGCATACGGTTCATAAGGTAAGCTGCAGTTAAGATGGCATCACCCCAAAATATATCAGGAACATTTCTTCCCATCATGATAGCTCGAGTTACTTCCAATAGATGCCTGTTTTTCCTTTCAGCTACTCCATTTTGCTGAGGGGTATACACGCAAGAGGTTTGGTGATGGATACCTTGCTGGGTAAGAAACTCCTTTAGGGAACCACTCAAGTATTCCTTAGCATTGTCACTCCTTAAGATCTTGATAGAGGTGTGGAATTGGTTTTTAACAAAGGAGTAGAAATTTTGGAAGATTTGGCCTACTTCAGATTTTTCTTTCATTAGGTAAACCCAAGTAGTTCTAGTGTGGTCATCAATGAAAGTTACGAACCATCTGGCACTGGTTAGGGTTTTGATCTTAGCAGGTCCCCAAACGTCACTATGGATTAATGTGAATGGTGTGGTAGGTTTATAGGATTGTTTAGGATAGGAGGATCGTTTGTGTTTTGCAAATTGGCAAGTTTCACAAGAAAAAGGTATTAAGTTTTTATTGAATAAATTTGGAAATACATGCTTCATATAATCAAAACTAGGATGGCCTAACCTATGATGCCACAAAAGTACATCTTCATTATTGGAATTTGAGCTAACAAGAGCCTTCTTTCCTTCTCGATTCTTCTGGTGCAAGCCTTCAAGATAGTAGAGTCCATCCCATTCCTTAGAACTCCCAATCGTCCTCCCCGAGTTTAAATCCTGAAAAACACACCCAATGTCATCAAAAATCACTCGACATTTCTTGCCTTTAATCAATTTGCTAACAGATATCAGATTACAAGAGCAGGAACAAAGAGAACATTGTGGATTTCTAAGTATTCTGTTAACATAACAGAACCAATCCCTGCAACATTTGTAACTACTCCATTGGCAACTTTTACTCTAAGATTTTCATGGCAAAATCTAAGAGTTTTGAATAAACCTCTGTTTCCAGTCATGTGGTCTGTAGCTCCAGAGTCAACAATCCATGTATCATCAGCAGTCATCACAGCATTAAGGGCTATTATAGAATTACCTGATTGAACAAGATTCACATTAGGAACTGTCTGGGATTTATTCTGTTTTTCAAGAATTTTCCTTAACAGCTGCATTTCTTCCCTGCTCAAATGATCATTATCATCTTTTTGCTCCGATGCAGTGAAGTGACTCTTCCCTTCTTGCTGAAATTTTGATCTTGTGTTGGGTGGTCTGCCATGCAGCTTCCAACAATCATCTCTGGTGTGACCCCTCTTATTGCAGTGGTTACACCACTTGTTGCCACTTCTCCTTTCCCTTTGCTCCGAAGATGCACCTTTGATAGCTAGGGCAGATCCCTCAACAGGAACTTGACTGCTTTGAGTTAGTTGTTTTCTGCTCTCCTCAAACTGTACGAGATTAAAGACCTCAAACAGGGACGGAATAGGTTTCAGTCCCATGACTCTGCCTCGCACTTCGTCATATACATCATTGAGTCCAAGGAGAAAATCATGTATCCTTCCTTGTTCAATCAATTGCTTGTAGTACTGTGCATCTTCGACATTCTTCCATGGGTGAACTTCAAACAAATCCAGTTGCTACCAGATTCGCTGTAAAGCACTGTAGTATTGGGTCACGGTCATACCTCCTTGTTTTAGGTCTCGAAGTTGCCGCTTTAGTTGGATTAAAGCTGCTGTATTATTCAAAGAAGAGTAGGTGCGCTTGGCCGCATCCCAAATTTCTTTAGCAGTATTTGCAAGAAGATAACCTTCACTAATTTCATCAGTCATTGAATTAGATAACCAAGTCATTACCTGATTATTTTCAGCAAACCACGTGTCAAATTGAGGATCATCGTGAGCAGGTTGAGGAACCTCTCCATTGATGTATTTCTCCTTTCTTCTGCCCCTAATGTATCTCAATACACTCTGAGACCATTGGAGATAGTTGCTGCCATTCAGTTTGTGATTAATAATCATCACCTGAGAATCTGCAACGATTTCCGGTGTCTTTGAAGAACTTCCGGACATGAGAGCTTTTGGAGTTGGATCTGGAATATTGGACTTAGGAGAGAATGAACCAAACAGGAGGAGAATCATTTGGATTCATTTTCTGGGCAAAATTTACGAAATGTACTGTTCACACCGGAATCTGGGGAAACAGAACTGTTCACGCCGGAATCTGGGGAAACAAAACTGTTCACGCCGGAATCTGGGAAAACAGAACTGTTCACGCTGGAATCTGGAAAAAACAGAACTGTTCACGCCGGAATCTGAAAAACGTACTGTTCACGTACGCGTGAACAGTAGCGACCAGAGAACATTTGCCCAGAAAAACATTGTTTCTAGCTCTGATGCCATGAGAAATTTCAAAGAGAAATGATTCTCTTATTGATGATTTGAATGTAGAAAAGATACAATATATATAGAGTAGGAGAGAGATGTGAAAAGAGGAAAAAATACAATGTGAATAAATGTGAACACAATCAGCACACAATCAGCACACAAACTTGACTTTAGATTAGCACAAAATATTGACTTTGATTCTAACAGAAAGGTCCATCCGAGAGGGTCTTCACCGTCAAACAAGGGCATGTCCAGGCGACGGTACCTTTGCCCATCTCGTTCCAAGTCTCCCCCGACTCCGTGAGGAATCCCGTTGTGTGCTCCGTGGTTGTTTCCTCCTTGACCCACTCCTTCTGCATTCGGTGGAATTCTTTCTTGGAGCAACCTTAAGATGTGATTGCCCTGCTCTCGCATCTGTGTTAACGAAGCCTGCATTGCTGCCATTTGCTCGCGAGATTCTCTGCCGCTCCGTTGAAGTTCTGTTACATTCTAGCGTAAGCTCTGCACCTCGTTCACTGCCTTCTCCAAGTTCTTGATTCTCATCTCCATTCGGGTATTAACCATTCACAGGAAGGACCTACTCTGATACCAAGTTGATGGAACCGGGAATCTTTAAATAAATATGCACTGAATCAGTGGAATTACAACCCCCTTCAATAGGAAATGGAAGAGGGAATTAAAGGAAAAGAGCTGGTCCTAAGGAATACAATGATCAGAGAAATTCGCAGGAAATAAATCTATCAGCCTTTCCTAACATTAGAGAGGTCAGGAGCTCTCCCAAAAGCCAATCCAATTCCTAACTGACTCCCCCCCCTAAGGCACACAACCCTAGATAACCACCTAGCCACTGTTATCCTCCCTTCTGGCTTCATCCCGTCTGCCTCTTGGGCTTGGTTAGTCTGTCTTTTCTTGTAGGTTTGGCCCAATAAGCCTTGGGGCCCATCATGCTCTCATTCTATTCTTAAAAGATTAACAACCTCAAAAGGTTAATGATGGAATAAACAATAGCATCAACAAAGAAAAAGGATCAAGTAGTCCCAATATTCAGGTATATTTATGATGGGGCTGATATATCGTAACTCCTAACAACCTTTTTTGAAAGGGGAAAAAGCTGTTATGATGTTGATCTTATATTTCAGTACTACATGTTACAGGTAATTGAATAACTTCCATTTTTATATTTTCTGACATCTCACCAGCCATTGTTCAAATATCCTGATGATACTCAGAACCTTTGCCCCATTAATTAGCAGTGTGTGAACTTCGAAATAACCGTTTAGGTATTTTGGCAAAAGCGAGTCTGACTTATTATTTTGAAAAAGTTTATCTCAATTTAACATAAGGGCTTCAGCAGTAAGCCAGGTAACAAATTAATGTGGCAACTTACAGTTTACAGGATTCAATTCTGCTTAACTGCAGCAGAATGCCCATATCTCCAAGGGTATATCCTCACCCTTTAATTGTGTTATGAGATGATTGTGATATGACTTCTCTTTGGTTCTCTGGACATGGGTTTTTAGGAAAACACCATTTCCTGTGCAAAGAGCCTAGAAAGTCTTTCACACTACTTAGGTAGAAATCTGGTTATTTTGTTCAGTTATTGAGCTTTTTGTTGTATTGTAGGTTATGTAAAGTTTATCATCTAACAAGATGAACTCCTCTTTCTGATAAAATAACTTTAATCATCCACCCCCCCCCCCCCAAAAAAAAAAAAAAAGAAGGGAGATCATTTTATATGTAGCCTTTCACCAAGCAATCCTAGTTTCACATGGGAAAGTTGGAAGCTGGGGAGGAATGGGTAAGTGATAGAGCATCACGTCCTTTGCTTGTTTATTCTAGGAAAAAGACTCTATTCTAAAATACTTAGATATTTATGTTCTATCTACCATCCGTATTTACAGAAATTTAGTTTGGCAGTTGATGTTTGTCGGTTGATGAAGTTTTATTTCAGTTATGTATCAGACTACAAATGCCCTATCTTGTACAAAGTTATGACATGACTAAAGTAATATTCAGATAAACTGTATCACTGCCTCTCTAGGATTATCACATTCTGGATTCTAGAGTTATTCTCCCCCTATACTTCTTTCCCTGAATCTATCCTACTCTCTTCTTCTCAATCTGTTACAGAAAGTACATGAGAAAGAGAAAGAAGGGAGGAAACAGAAGGGTAAGAATAGAAGGAAACTGAGGAGAAAGAATCAGAGAATAAGGAGAAATAGAGAGGGATAGAGGAAGAGAAAAGGAACAGAGCAATCTCAATAGTCCATCATAATAATCTAAGTACAATGTAATTAAAGGGCTTATGCATAGATCCTAATATCTACCTATCCGACTGGCTAATAAGCCTAAATAATAGAATAACAGTTTCATATTCTTTTTATTATTTGAAGGATGAAATACCCAAAAACATTAATTTTATTCACACAAAGTCTTACCTTTAAAGGCATTAGAACAAGCTAATCTTGGTTTCCTGGTCGGCCTACAATAGATTTCTTTTTATCTTATCTAATCTAATCAAGAAATTTAAATTTAAAATATAAATACAATATATCTAAACTAATTACTAGATATTTTATTATAAAACATATTAAATCTCATTAAAAGAACTAATAGCCTAAGTTGGGCCTAAGCCCATGTCGGCATCAACACTCCTCATAAAGATAGCAAATAGATGTCTCTCATTCATAACTTGCCTCTGAACTCTTCAAACAATGGACTTAACAACGTCTTGCTAAACATACACCAACTCAATGATTTTGGCATCTTTCTCTTTTATGAAGTACTTGTCGACATCTACATGTTTAGTCTGTTCATAGTGAATCAGATTCATAAACATTGCAATGGCAAAATGATACAGGTATGTTATTCTGATTTAGAAAGAATTAGGAAGGATAAGGAATTTAGATAAAAGAACAGTGAGATTAGAGGGTTTAAAGAAGGAAAAATCAGAGAGATAGAGAGAACCAGAGAAGAGAGACACGAGAGAATCTAAGAGCAGAGGGAATTCTATTATTCAGTCAAAATGCAAAACTGATTTGTACATACAATAGACAGTTTATATAGGCTAGGCCGATTAGTCAATGTTAATTAGGTCACTAGGACTAAGCCCAACTAGCACCCTAATTAGATTAACCAAAACCCATATAATCCATAGTCTTTAACACACACCATTGCCTAAAGCTTGTAGCTCAGCCTCAACGTTGCTATTTGATGCCACAATATGTTTCTTGCTTCTCCAAGAGAGAAGATTTCCCCATACCATGTCACAATTCCCTGATGTGGACCTCCTATCACGTAGAGAACCTGCATGATCTGGATCAATCTAAATGACTATATCTTCAGTTTCCTTTTCCAAAGAATAAGCCATAACCTGAGGTCATCTTGTAATAGTATAAGATTCTATCCACAAAATTCATGTGTTATTCAGGGCAAGTGTGAGACCAGTACAAGAGTTTTCCCACCAGTCTCTTGTATCTATCTACATCCATAGGTATTGATTTCTTCTTGGGCTTTGATTTATTTATGCCGTTTTTTTATCTTGAGACTAAACACTTCCACCTTTTTTTCATTGTCCAAGGTTTCTTCTCCATCCTCTTTGTAGTCAAGCTTGCAGGCTGGCTCCATTGGTGTCTATGATGGTTTAGCACCCAACATCCCTGTTTCCTTTAGTAAATCTAGGGTGTAATTCCATTGTGATTACAAAGATTCCCTTTTTGGACATAGCAATATCCATGCCTATGTAGTACCTCACCCAAGTTGTTTACCTCATATTCACTTCCTAGGGATTGCTTCAACTTGGCAGTTTTGACACTATTGTTGCATGTTATGTTAATGTCCACGACATAAACTATGAGTATAGCCATTTTACCTTCTAAATATTTTATAAAACATGGTGTGGTAGAAAACTGAAAATATGTATATAAAAAAAAAAAAAAAAAAAAACTGTTGCAAGGATCCCAAGAAAATTCATTAGCTGAACAACAAAAGAGCATAACCTGAAGCTGACAGATATACTAAGAGAACACCATCAGAAGGAAGCTCCTCACAAATTGTGGCTAGAACCTGACCATAAGAAGCAAAACAATCTTAATGTGCTTACTTGAGCAACAAAGAGATGAAATATACAAATGTAAACACACTGATATAAAGCAATCTTTATGTCAATTACAAAGCAAGAAAACTCAACCACCAAATTTTTCTTTTCTTAGAAAAAAGAAAATTATTAAGGAATATGAGTTAAAAATTGGAGAAAAAAATCTTAAATGAAGCACAGTAATCAACCAAATCTATAACAAATTGCATAGAAGCTGCCATTAACTTTGTCAATCAAAGAGGCCACACTCTTAAAAAGACAGTAGAATATCAAAACAAGGACATGAACAGTCCTATCCTTCCCTGCAACAACTCCAAAGGCAAACACACCACAGCAAAATAAATAAATGAATGAATGAATGAATGAATGAATACTGTCAATTCGTCATAGACTACTCTGCTGTGCTCCATCATCCTTTTTCCTTTGCAAAACCTTTGAAATTTGAACATTGTTGCACTTGCATGTGTTGAAAGAATTGTCTAATGTTTTAAGAGAACAGTTACAAATTAAGTCAGAGTTCTAATAGATCATTAGTTCATTTTTACAAGGAAATCTTGTAGCGTGTTGTTTAGGAATATTGAACTTTTCTTCTGAATGTTATCTTTAGGTTGCCTCGTGATTCATTTGTCCTCTAAGAGATTAACTTGCAGTTAGATTTTGTTTTGATATCAATTATCATCAACCAATTCAATGTATAAAAAGTATTGTAGGGCTGTTAGGACCACCTTTGGAATCTTAGGAAAATAAATGAAAGGGTAAGGGTGCAAATTTCGAAACAAATTGTTTATGATGTGCACCAATCATAATTATGCTTTTTTTTTATAAACTCAAGGTATCCGCCAACGATAGCAGTGATTAATCCCTTCGCCGCTAGTCCTCCACTTAAGAGTAAACAGCTAGCCACGAAATGCTCTTCATGCCCAAGGGTAAGATTTGAACTCCCAACCACTTGGTTAAGGGACCAAGTGAGGAATCACTAGGCCACACTTGCATGGTTTCCAATCAGAATTATGTTTTGTTGGGCGCAATCGTAGACATAAACTTTTAAAAATGAAGTAAAAATAGCAAAGTCGTTAACTGAAGCAAAACGTCCATTATTTTGTAACTATGGGGCAATCAAATAGATAGATTGTTCTCTCTCTTATATCTGGTTAACCCTCTCACGCCCCCCTCTCTCTAACCCAAAGGCCACCACACTTTGTTGGCCGACAACTACAACCACTGAGAATGCAATACACATGCGTGCCTTCCTAGCCACACAACACACATCCAAATGAGCGTTAGGAGGTTGGTGCAAACATTTTTTAGGCCAATTATGTGTGTGTGTGTGTGTGTGTGTGTGTGTGTGTGTACCCACACATAATCAAGTTTCAAGAAGACAAGAACCACCATATCTCCTGCCATTATGGACACATCAGACATGTCTGCTTCTGAAACTGAAGCTCAACAATCTCCTCCCCATCAAACAGCACGGGCCACCTCACCTTATTTCACAAACTCACCGCCTTTCTTTCCCACGACAACCTCCATGTCTCATCGTCACTCACCCCATCATGTCACTTGCCAAGTAACACCTCCTCACGTACTTCTGATCTTCTCTTCTTCTAGTCGACCTCCTTAACTTCCACCTTCTTCTTTCGACCCACCCACCGCTGATTCCTCCAACCTATTTTGTCTCCAATTTGAGACCATTCGCCACTTCTCTCACCTTCTCTCTCATCTCATTCTCTCCCTTCAACTCCCCCTCTCTGCTCTCATTATCGATGCTCCCTTCACCTATTCTCTTTCTCCTCCTCTTCACATCCTCTTGTAAAATGATTGTAGTTGTGGGCCAACGAACTGTGGTGGCCTTTGGGTGAAAGAGAGAGTGAGAGAGAGAGGAGGGAAGGATGACTTTGTGAGCACATAGTTATAAAGTAATGGACATTTTGCTTAAGTTGACGACTCTACTATTTTTGCTCTGATTTTTAAAGTTATGTCTACATTTGCACCCCACAGAACATAATTTTGATGGGTGCACATAATGAACCGCTTTAGTGTTAAATTTGCGCCTTTACCCTGTATGAAAAGGGAAAGACACTTTTTGTGGGTTAAAACATTGACTTACTTCTTTTGATAAAAGAATAGAGTTGAGTAGCTATAGGCTGGATGTTGTCAAAGTCTATGATAGGTTAAGTAGGGTAGTGTGAGTCACTTTTTGGGTCAATATATCGTCCCTTTGGTTCAGCAGCCAAGGGGAGAAGAAAATTGAACTGTGGCTTGGCCTTTGGGTGGAGAGTGCAGCCTGCATACATCCAAAAGTTTGACAAATGTATTGTATTTTACGTGACGTTGTGTGGTGTCTTCGTTCTGTTTCTTGTCCGTTTGTAATTGACCAAGTATTTGGGCATAAGAGTCATCATACCCCTTGTAAACTAATTTGGTTATGTCATATCAGCAAGTCAGTTACTCTCTCTTTGTTGTTTATTTTTGTTCATAGTCTTGTTAGCATCTACTTTAGGAGGGTCCTAACAACACACATTATTCACAAGTCATTAATAGCGCAGCTCATCTTGGACTAAATATAAAAGCATGAGGCCTGTTCCAGTTAATAAAAACAAAAGAAAACATGAAGGGCTGGTAGGAAGAGTTTTTTGTCAACCTGTAAGTTTTTGGCATCTCAAACGATTCTGACCCTGTACTTTGGGACACTCAAAATGAGTCATGGTTCATGTTAATTGGATATGTATGCTACGATAAATGATTTTTAAAATTTTTGGTTTCTGGTAAATAAAAAACTTCAAAAATACTTTTTTTCACAACTGGTTGAAAGATAACTAAGACATGTGTCTATAGTTTCAATTCAACATTATGGAAACCATTAAAATGAATCATCTATCTAATAGCAACAATAACTATACCTTATCCCACTAGGTGAGGGTTTAAAATGAAACATAATTTCAACACATTTTCATACTTACTGCTATATAGTTTGTAATTGAAGGACGACATAACACAGCTTTCCGTGGGTTAGCTGGTAATGTAGGATCAACAATATCCTGAGAAAAACCACTTCGACCAGATCCAGGAGCCCCATTCTGACTATGTTTTGAATTAGATTGATAAAAAGAGCCACCAGGTTCCCACTCCAAACATTGAAGCATTCTAAATGTGTCAATAGTGAGATCTGAAAATTTTACCTGCTAAGGAATAAAATTTTAAAATAGACACAAAGAATCAAGGAAAACAATAACAAAATAACTTATGAGCAATGAATAATGAAGTTACTTTTTTGTAACATTTTTCACAACCATTAGTTTTTCCCACAATATCCTTCTTCATCATAAGAGAAAGAAATCCTGAAATATCTTACCTCACTGTGATGGAAGCTGCTCAATAGAGCATCTTGTAATTTTAGATGTCTCTTAGTGATTGATGAAGCAACATGTTGTAAAGTATCTGGATGAGGATCCAAGACAAGACTATATCTCAAAGGCCTGATATTCATAAAATTTGTGTCAGCTTTCAAAAATCTGATAACTTCTTGAACCACCAGCTTCCATTCTTTGAAGTCATTTTCCTGCCACAAAAAATGATTCAAGATCATTTCGAATAAATCTGCAAATGTATGTCTATTAGACCAGATTCCATAAAGCCACAGGTTATTGTTCAAATAGATTGCCATACAGTTTTCAATTTTGGATGCTATAAAGATGCAATACTATGCCACTTTCGTGCAGCTCTGAAACTTATTTTTGAAAGTTTACTGACAATAGTTTACCCAGTTATCGACAAGAGTACAATATAAATATAAGCAAATGTGAAATAAGCACCCCATGTATACTGCATTTACACAGAAGGGAAAATGCAAATTTCTGATATAGTACACAAATTTATCATCACTTCAGATTACTTTTGTGATGAACATCCTTTTGACAACATTGTAGTGATGTAGAAATATATTTAAGATAAAGAAACTTATATTTTATGAGAGAGATGACAAATTAAGGGTGAGAAACAGTTATCAACAATCCATTAAACCATACAGAAATGCATGTGCACATTAGAATTTTACAAACCTGGAATGTCCGTTTACATTCCTCAGCTAGTAATTTAATTTGATTAACCAATTGCTGCACCATTTCTCTCCGGTTTGAAACCAAACAAACCATCAGGAACCGAGCTAGAAATCTCAATTGTTTGTTCGCAATATTCACATCCTGAAATAATCCCTCCTTAAAATACTCCCGAGTCAATATAGCTTCATAGAATATGTATGACTCAGATAGATAGCTCCCATCACTTGTTCGCATGTACTGACCAAAATATAGTTGCCCTATGCGAGATGCGATTTCACCAATCTCCCACCTCTTAAGCCCAGATTCCACCAACTTCTGTCGATTCTCCTGTTGAAACTTCCACAACTGTGTGTAAACCTTAAAGACCTTGTAAAAATACGTGTCATACCTAAAAACAAAGCCACTAACAAGGGGTAAGCCTTCCATAAAAGCCACACATATCAAACAGAGCAGCTCCCTATCTATTATCAAGCAATTTGCTTTTGATCATCAAGCTGTAGGTAAGACAATGTTTAAACAATCGAACTGGAAAAAAAAAAAAACAATAACGGAATGACTATAGATCGTTAAGTTATGGTTTAATTCACAAATTTACTTTGCTAAAACTGCTAATAACAGAACAAGTAAGAAAAGCTGGCAAGTTAAGCATGGTAAACAAGAACAGCACAATCCTTTAGTCATTCAGCGAGAAACCATTGAAAGAAAAACAGAATTGCCCAGTAATGATTTTCATCCGATTCGTGCCAAAACAAATTAGAAAATTAATTCCTTATGATAACACTTCTCTAGTGATCAAGACTGAGAAATTTTTCCAAGTGCGAATTTTCCCAGGAAATAAGCAAAAGAAAGATCATACGAGAAAGAAGAATGGAAACAAATTGAAATTGAACAGAACCTGGTGCGCTGGTAATAAGGCAAATCCCTGATCTTAGAGAACTTCTTGTCAGCTTTATCGACCAGAGTCCAGAACACTTCGCTTACCGGAATGTTGCTGCTAGTGGCGGTGCTTTGTTGATGCGACATTTTCAAGCTCCAATGGTTAAATAACGTGATTCATACTGCGAGATATTTTGAGTGGGAGGACGACGGGGGCGAACGAAAGGGAAAACAGAAGAGAAGACCATTGGGCGTCACGGCGGACAAAATCCCCGCAGCAAGTTGGGATTTTTGTTTCTGCGGTTGGGGCCAAGTAGGGAATTTGCTCCTATTTTTTTTTTTTTTTTTTTGAAATTTCTATCTTGGGCACGCCATCTTTCTTTCATGTGCATAAACAACAGCCCAGCCCAAGCTAATCCGAATCACTGATTGTGGACACCTCAATGGGTAGAACAGGTGGGCAAGAGTTATAAAGTGCCCCTTAGTCACTCATATTTGTATTAAGTTTTATTTTATTTAAATTTGAAAAGTGAATTTTTAATCCATTTTTAGCTAACACCACTAGTTTTATGTAGCGGAAAATGTTGACACAACAAATTTAAATGGTGAATTTATGATTAAATGTTGACAAAAAATACTTAAATTTAATTTTTTTAATATAGTCATTCTTATATTTTAAAAATTAGTCATTTTTATCCATGTTTAATCTTAGATCCACAATTTAAATATTTTGTGTCAGTCTTTCCCTTAAATGAAACTGGTGATGTTAGCCAAAATGACTAAAAGTACATTTTTCAAACTTAAAATATTAAAATGAAATTCGATACAAATATAAATGACTAACAATATACTTCAACCTTATTAATAATGTCTCACACATTCACATTTAAAATATTTGGCCAAACTACTCATAACTCCATTTAGCTTTACCCCTTATCTTTAAAAGTTTAACTCTCACCTTCATCTCTTAGATTTTGATGATGAACCCCCTATCTTACGTGGTATCCATTTGCCAACCCTGTGATTCAATATGAAAAGGCCAAGTAGTTAAATCTAAACGAGTGAAGGGAAAAATTTATTCCACTCCCCTTTAAGCATATTTATATCAGATTCCCCCAAAAGATTTCTGAAATTTCACTATACCCTAGGTAAAGTGAAATTAATTTTTTTGGGTGGAAACTACCATACTGCCCTTGTTTACTGTATTTTCTTTGAATAAATCCTAACCTATCGATTGGCCACTTCAACCCATCATCAAGAGAACTTGAGGAAGACCTAGATACATATGGAGAATTTAGAAGCCACCAAGAGAAGCTTCATTTCGTCACCCATAGTGGAAAATTGAAGAAGAGATGGAGAAATGGAAGGTTGTGCATAAATATTGGAGAATGAGAGTGGTTTTCGAATAGATTCTTGTGTCAATGAATGAATGAGTGCCTAAGCCTCTTCTTATGTGTTTTAGAAATTTGTAAGGAAGAATTGGGTCCTAGGAATTCTGGGTCAGATCATTTGGATTGGATCACTAAAAACCCGCAAAACCAGCATTTTTGCACACTGAAATTCTGGGCCCTTTTCTATAATTTTCTCCAAATTTGACTGGTGCACTTTTTGGGCTTTTTTTTTACATTTTCAACCTTTTATTCAATTCCCCCAAGTGACCTGCAATGAAAATAAACTACAATTGTAATATCCCAAGTCCATATTAAGCAATGCAAGAGTTTAAGCCCTAATATGCTCAATTTAATATCAAAATGCAATTAACTTGATGCCTTCGGAATCTAAGTATACAAGTGCCTAAACTATCATGTATTTGCACAAAATAAGTGTGAATTGCCCATAATAAGTGCCTAAAAATATGTAATAATGAATTGACATTCGTAACTGCAATACTTAATGGTTTTATAACTACAATAAGCTTTTTGGTATTTAATGGTTTTCTTTTCATTCGTAGTTATCTCTTATTAAAGGGATTATAGCTTTAAAATGATAGACCTTACCTATCATAGTTACGATTTTAAAGACTAATAAGTAATATATTGGTTTCAAATGGTTATTTGGGGTTAATTTACGGTTTCAAATTGGAAATTAGTACGAGGATTTTACATACCACAACCCGGCAGCTCCATGCTCAATTCAACAACAAATAGTCTACAACAATTAATAATACATAATCATAAGATTAGCTTCTTAGTCGAGTGGCCAAATTGCAATAAGGATTATATCCCATCCAAAGCCCCGTTTCGGCACCTTAGGAAATTTAACACAATTCAAAGTTTCATTTTGATCAACAACCCATAAAGGAATTCTAAACCCCATGTTCACCTCAATTACTCAATTCCTCCCAATCATAGATTAAACCGCCAATGGGTACTTTCCAAAATCCGAGCTTAAGCAATCATCCCAATCAACCTTAGGTCACCATAAATCCCATAATCATATATATATATATATATATATTCGATGTTCCATTGATCTAAACCACTTATAATCCTCCAATAACCTCAATGAACCTATAAAAATCATTAAACCACTTCAAACCATTATCAGATTCGGAATCCCCCTTTAATTCTAGTAATGTCAACACTTTAAGCCACTAAAAAATAATTTAGCTCATATATCAAACAATCTATACCATTTGGAGTCTCTCAATAGCATCAATAAGCTTAAAGGAATCCATATACTTTGAAATCTCTTTTAAATTTTTGAACCCCCATAGAAAACCTAGCCTTTCACAACTTTAATTTGAGCAAATCGCATTATAAACAAAAATCAAGAATACCAAACCAATAGAATAGTTAAAATAGGTCATAGAAGGGATTTAAAACTATAAACATGAAGAACATGCCCACATTCTCATACACCCATCATTCTCCCAATATGTCTATTAAGGACCAACTATTATTGTAAATTCTCTCACATATCTTATAAATCATCTAAATGTTTGTGTAACTAAAGACATATAGTGGCTAAGGATACAAGATTATCACTTACATCTAACAGTACATTGTATAATTAAATGTTGTTGGTGGTCTAGTGGTAAGTGTAACACCTACTTCTAGGACTCATTCCCAAGCTTAATAATCATTGGGAATCATATTCAAGCTCATATGGGACTTAGAACATCAAAACCACAAACTTTTAAAACTTTTTTTATTTCTGGAAAAATGCTGAATATGCGGAACTTTTCCAGCAACTTTGAAAAATCATAATTAATTGTAGAAAAATGTTTTTGACTTGGTTAAAGTCCCAAATCAAAGCTTGAAGAGTCCTCTTTCTAGGAAAAATATCAAACATAACATGCATCAACCCAGGTGATACAGATATTTGATTTTCCCAACTTGCCTTCATTTTCACGCCCAGAAATTTTGGCCTTCTTGCGTGATTTTTAACTTAAGCTACGTAACTTCGATTTACTTCGTTTTTAGGTTTCCAGAAAGCCCTACATGTCTAGTATTTTACATAAAATTTCCAAAGATAAAGGCATTCATCTTCTATCTCGAATAATATCATCAATAGACATTGCACAGAATGGAATCCAGAAAACAGCATTTCATTTGCATGAATTAAAACTTGTTCTTAATGGCCAAGAATGACCATATACATACATAAATCCAAAAAGGGAAACATAAGAACAACATAATCCAAGGCATCCCAACAATATTACAGATTTATCATAAGTTCAAAGATGCACAACAAAAACAAAGAGCATTGATTCTTCATCTTGACTAAGCTAGCTTCTTCTCTTTCTCCTTTGATGAACTTGATCCTAAAATGGTTTAGATTTGAAAGAGGGTGAGATTTTGGGGAAAATCTCAGCAGCACAATACTCAACAAACAACCATGCAAGTTTAACATTGGACAAGATATGGCAAAACCAATAACTTATACATGTGAGTATTTATGTTTTTGAATAATAACATATGGCCATAGCATTATAAGAAACACATAATCACTTCAAACATGATTCATCAAGGCAGCCAAATATCACATCACAATATTGAAAAAATGCTGGAAATGTAAGAGAGTAAGTACTACCTTAGAGCTTTACAACTTCTCTTGGAGTCCCAACCTTCAAGGCTCCTCAAGAACACTAAAAAACACTCAAGAACACTCCTTTTTCTCTCACTTTCTTTGGGGCTACGAATTTTGGTGTGAAGAATGGGATGGAAGAGGTCCTATTTATAGGGGAAATGAGGGCAAGGATCACCCCAAGCCACCTCACACATTGCTCAATAGTTTTGAGATTGCTCTTGCACACTTATCCTATTTTAGACTAGCCTCCTATATTACACCACTCATGCAATTTCTCTTCTTTTCTTGTCTTTTATTTTATTTTCAATCTTCTTAAAAATGATTATTTTATCCCTAGCAAGAGGCTCCCTTAGCCTATTTGAACCCTAAAGCCTATTATCTCATTTTATCAAATTAGCAAATTTCCTTTTAGTTTATTGGAGGGTTATTATTTTAACTATTTTCCTCTTCTTCTAGCCCTCTCCATGCACCACTTTTGGCCTATTGGGGAAGGAAGAGAGACTTCTCTTCTTATTTTGCATGAGACATGATGACATCACTCACATGCATCTTCTCAAACTTGCATGGCTTCTCATTGGCTACTTATTTTCTTATTTCTTTTTCTTTTACCTCTTGCATGCAATTCCATTGGCTCTCTCATTTTATTTTATTTACTATTTTGATTTTCTTCCTTGCATGTCTTCCTATTGGCTATCTTGTTATGATGACCCCTTCTTTTCCCTTGCATGCATTTCTATTGGTCATCAATAACCCTTTTCTTTCTAATATAATTTCATGCTTACACGTATTACAATTCTTTTTCTATTTATTATTTGTAACATAATTCCTCCCTTCTTCATGACATGTGGCGCCACCCTAAGCTTCTTAAGGGGAAATTACCACTTCTCATGGGCTAAGGTCTTTCTCTAGTTCATTTTCTAAGCCCAACCCTAAACTAGATGGGTTTCTAAGCAAATAATACCATGCAAAATTCTACTTAATTATCATGAATTCTTCTTAATGTTTTATGAGAATTCTTGGGGAAGATTATCAACAAATACTTAAACTTCCTCATGCTTTAAACTAATGCCTATAAAATGTAATTTCCAAGGTAATAAAAATTGGGACGTTACAGTAAGCCCTTTCTCTATTGTGCCAAAGGTCTTGGGTTCAAACTTGTTAGAAGCTTAGCCAAGAATCCAGTTCATCATTCCAGAACCAAGCATATTGATGTGAGACATCACTTCCTCAGAGACCATGTTAAGAAGAAGGATGTCAAGGTGGAGTTCATCTCAACAAATTTGCAATTTGCTGATATCTTCACCAAACCTCTTAAGTCAGACCAATTTAGCCTCATTAGAAGAGAACTAGGAATGGTAAATCCAAATAAGTTGTAAATATTTCTGACCTAATTCTTGATTTGATTTCATTTTATTCATATACATCAATCACTAACTTAGGCATCGGAGTGCCAAATCTTAAGTTTTTGCAGGACTGACCAATCGATAGTGAGTTTCACTATCGCTAGCATATGCAAGACAAAGCTAAGTTTGAGCTAAGATTGCCATCGCTAGCCAAAAGCATTATCGATAGCAAAGTCAACCATCGATAGCCGAAAGGAGTGAGTGATAAGTCTAAGTCACTTGCTCAGCATGGGATCATGCCTGCTAGTGATAGCAGATCTTATTAGCGATAGCAAGTCACGTAGTTTAAGTCAGAATGCGTAACGACAGCGAGTGTTCTTCATTGTGGTAAACCCTAAACCTATAAAATTAGGTCATTTGCATTCATCATTCACGAACACTTACAATTTCTCTTCTACTCCAAACACTCTCTAAGCACTCAAGCATACACATTCTCAAATCTCTCTAAACCTTAGAATGGCCAGAACCAAAGTTCCTAATGTCGGGGCAATCTCTAGCGCTAATCCTGTTAATAGCAAAACGCACAAGAGGGGGGTGAATTGTGCTTTTCAAATTTAAACTGTAGACTCAAAGACAATCCTTTATACTGGTTCGGCCAAACACTACCTACGTCCAATTCTCCAACTCCTCGTTGGGTTCCACTATATCACAGGCTTTACAATACGGGTTCACCTGCCAACCTTTACAAAACAGAGCTTTAGACTTCCTCTAAACGCTCCCCCTTACAAGTTGTAAGAATACAACCCTGTTCTAAAGTCCCAAACTTTAGAACAATCTCAAACAATAGAGGATTTCAATACATGAGTTCACTTAATGAAGAGAATTTGATAAACACTGAAGTACAAATAAACTCACTAAGAGTAATAAAGCTTTGAGCAGTGAGTAGATAAGAATAATGAATGTAAGTTCGTTAGTTTGTTCTCTACTTCATAAATGCTAAAGTCTTGATATTTATATTTCTTCACAGCTTTGCCTTTTTCCTTCAGCTCCAATAGATCGTTTGAATATGTTCGTTGGTCCCTATTAGCCGTTGGCAATAAATGATGGTCTTCATTTCCGTCAACTTTCTTCTCTTGCTTCATTTAATTCTTGCAGAGAGTGAGTTAAGAGAAGCAAAGTCTGTGAGTAACGATAACCTGCAACATTGTACTTGCATAGCAGCTTTATCAGTAGCGCTAGCATCCCAAGCTATCGCTAGCTTCATAGTGTGAGTCCTGCACTTAGCCGTTAGCTAAACAAGTATTCATGTGAAGTACAGTTGGTGTTATCGATAGTGAAATTCATTAGCTCAGTGTATACAGACAATGTATTGGCTATCAGAATGTCTAAGTTATTTCAACAAGTGATTTCCTATCGATAGCTGATCTCCTTATCGCTAGTGACTATGTTATCGCTAATTCAATTCATTAGCTCAATGTATTTGCTATCTGTAAGTTATCTCAACTATTCTACTATCGATAGCTGATCCTGTTATCGCTAGTTATCTTTGCTAGCTGTTCTAACATTTTCCTTTGTGATATCTATGTTGTTTATGAGACCTTAGCGATAAAGACATATCTTAGCGATAGTGATCTATTGTTCTTGGCTTACTAGCTCAACTCATTACATTAGCGATAGGTTCTAGCTTAGCGATAGTGTATCTGTAACCTACACTCTTTTACTTAGTCATATAACATGATTCTTATCTCAATTCATTTCAGACTAAGTTATACTCTATCTGTTCATTCTACTTATGTTATCTATGGGTCCAGTCCTCATCAAAACTTAAGATTCTAACATTCTCCCCCTTTTTGATGATGACAAAACATAAGTAAAAGCATGTATAAAATAAGGCATGTGTAGAGCATAAATTAAGGCAAACACATATATTATATTAGCTTTGCAAAAGGAAGCACATCAGTTTTAGCCATGTATGATGCATATGCAGAATGATTCTTAAAGACTAAAACTCTCTCATTGTCGAATTTGGCACTGGAGGGTGTGGTCATGTATTCTTCATCAGGATAGTTAGAAATAGAGGAATCTGAGTAGAAGAATCTGTCTTGCTCGATTTTGTCTTGCTCAGCTTTTTCTTTCTTAGCTTTGACTAGCTCAAATTTGGCTTGCTCAGATTCTTGCTCAGGGATCTCAGAAGGTTCAGCAATGGAGATAGCTTTAGCATCCTTCTCCTCTCTAGCCTTAATTGAGTGAAACCTTCTTTTGTATACCCATGACTTTTTCCCTTGAGCAATTTCCTTCTTCTTTTTCTTTGCAGCCTCTTTTTTTGCTTTCTTCCTTGCCTTAGCAGCCTCTTTTTCTTCTTTCTTCCTTGCCTCAGCAGCCTCCTTGGCCTTTTTCTTTGCCTCCTCTGCTTCCTTCATAGCCTTAGCAAAATCCTCCTTCTTTTGTCTCAAGATTTCAGCAAGAGCCTTCTTTTCTTCTTTTGATATCTTGGGAGGAGGAGCTAACTTTTCAGCTGCTTTACCTCTTGTCCTTCTAGGAGCCACCCGCTTAATCCTTTGACCCTTAGGGGCCTCAAGAGAAGTCTTAGGGATAACCTTGAAGGAGACCTCTTCTCTGGCTTTCCTCTTGCTCCTTTCTCTTTTCACCTCTTCAGCTGAAATTTTGCTCTTGTTCTTCTCAGCCTCAAGCACTAGCGATTTCTGAATATCATCCTGAACCTTATTTCCAGTGCTAGGCTTGACTCCAATTGAGAATTCAACATTTGCTTCTGGAGGGATGACTGATACTGGAACTGACTTTGCTGGATTGCTGCTGGGAGGTATACCATGCTTCTGCGCAATTTTAGCAACAAGGTCTTCTTCTGAAGCCTGAGGAGCTTGAGCTGAAACTTGAGGCTTATTGGAAGTTGGAGGAGGGGTAATGTGGTCCTCAGACGCCATGTAGCTTCGAGCAATGTTTCTGATTGTGTCCTCAATTTCCTCAGTATCCTCAAGAATAGCATCCTTAAATGCTGGATTATTCTCCCCCTTTTTGTCATCATCATTACCAGGGGTGAGTGTTTGGGCAAGGATGGGAGAAGAGATGGGAGGTTGAGGGATAGGAGGGCTAGAGGTGGTGGTAGGGTTAGGAGTGCTATCCTAATAGAGGGATTAGTGATAGGGGTTGGTGGAGTGGGAAGGACTTGTGAATGGTGGCTGGCACTAGGGGAGGGGTTATCGATAGGAGTTTCATGTGGTTCATGAGTGGTTGGGAGTGGAGTGTGGTGGCTATCGCTAGGGGATGGGCTAGCGATAGGGGTTGCTGGACGTGTTGGGACTATGGTGGTTGGTGGGGTTGGAGAAGGGGGTTAGCTATGGTGAGAGGGAGTAGGGGAGTGATTTTGGGAGTGGAGAGGTGAGGAAGAATGGTGAATAGGGGAGAGGTTTGGTGATGATATACCTGGTGACTGAGGAGGAGCTGCCATTTGCTTAATATGTTCTGGGACAAGGCAGAGGCATTCTTCCAAGTTCCTAACTTGTGCCTGAAGCTCTTTGATAGGTTTCATCAACTCTGCTTTTTGAGCTTCCAAGGCAAAGTTGAATTCAGCAGAGAGTCTGAAAATGATCTCCTCAACTGCGTCTCTGGAAAATGTGGAGGACTTGGAAGCAGTAGCAGGAGGAGGAGGAGCCCTCTTTGATTGAGCCTCTTCTTCAGCAGATTCAGCTTGGGCCGAGGAGGAAGGAGCGTGAGAAGACTGAGAAGCTGAGACACCCCTGCTGGCGCCCACTGGAATGCCCATTTTCTTGAGGGTGCTTGTGGTGAGCTGCTTACACTTCTTATTTTCTCCATTTCCTAAAGACTTGATCTTTGAAAATTCCAGGAGATGAGATATGAGCTGAGGGTAGGGCAGAGGAGCCTTTGGAGACTTGTCAGATAAGAACCTATGGATCTCTATACTCACTATCTGGCCTAGATTTAGAGGAACCTTCTGAATGAGATTCGGCAGCCAAGGGTTGTCAATCTTCGGAAAACTGCTGAAATTCCCTGACTTGTGAGTCATGATCCTTGTGTAAACGTAGTGGAGGATCCTATTTATCATAGGCATGTCAGTTGGCTTGTTGGTGTGAGTCTCATAAATCTCCTCAAGTTCTTCTTGTGGGTACTTTTCCGCCATGTACCATTTATTGTATTCTTCCCCATAGATCCCCAAAATTTTGTTGATAGCCAATCAACCAAAAATGATGCCTCCTCCTCTCACATCGGCTTCAAAAGAGATGTTTACCAGTTTCCCTTTCTTGTACTCTGGAATGGCTTTTAGACTGGAGTAGAATGACCTCAACACTTCTTCATTATAGTCATTCTTCACACTCAGCCAGTTTTTGTAGGGAAGCAGCCAAGCATCTAGATCAAAACCCTGTTGCTTAAAATAATCCAAATCTACCCATACAGCAGCCCTATCTAGGGTTCCTTTATCTGCAAAGAAAGGGCGAGGAGCTTCAAGAGGATCTTGCACATAGGGAACACTAGAAGAGGTTTCTTTTTGTCGTTTGGGATTTCTTTCAATGACTTCCTTAGAGAATGAGACGGTCTTCTGAGTACGAGACCTTTTGCTTGCGGATGGAGAAGATGGATTAGCGCTAGAGGTTGCTCTGACATTGGGTACTTTGGTTCTCGCCATTTTAGGGTTTTTGAGAACAGAGAGATTTGGAAATGTATACTTGAATGCTCAGAGAGGTTTTGGAGTAGAAGAGAAAAATGAGTGTTCATGAATGAATGCAAATGCAGATGACCTGACTTTATAGGTTTAGGGTTTAGGGTTTACCATCAATGAAGAACATCCACTAATGTTTCACATTCTGACCAGTTAAGTGACTTGCTATCGTTAAAAAGAGCTTCTATCGCTAGCAGGCATGATCCCACGCTGAGCAAGTGACTTAGATTTATCACTCACTTCTTCCAGCTATCGATGGCTGACTGTGCTATCGATAATGTTTTTGGCTAGCGATGGCAATCTTTGCTCAAACAGCTTTGCCCTGCATATGCTAGCGATAGTGGACCTCACTATCGATAGGTCAGTCCTGTAAAACTTAAGATTTGGCACTCCGATGCCTAAGTTAGTGATTGATCTAGATGAATAAAATGAAATCAAATTAAGAATAAGTCAAAGATATTTACAACTCATTTGGATTCACCATTCCTAATTCCCTTCTTATGAAGATAAATTGAGCTGGCTCAAAAGGTTTGGTAAAGATATCAGCAAGTTGCAAATTTGTTGAGATAAACTCCACCTTGACATCCTTCTTCTGAACATTATCTCTCAGAAAATGATGTCTCACATCAATATGCTTGGTTCTGGAATGATGAACTAGATTTTTGGCCAAGCTTATTGTGCTGGTGTTGTCACAAAGAATAGGCACTTCTGGGAATTCCAAACCCAGATCTCTTAGTTGATGCTTAAGCCACAGGACTTGAGTACAACAACTTGCTGCAGCAATATATTCAGCCTCTGTAGATGAAAGGGAGACACAATTTTGTTTCTTGCTAGCCCATGAGACCAAGCAGCCACCAAGGAATTGACATTGACCGCTGGTACTTTTTCTGTTTGTCTTATATCCTGCATGGTCAGAGTCAGTATAAGCAAGAAGGTACTCTTGAGTTCCCTTGGGATACCACAGCCCAAGCTCTTGAGTTCCTTGCAAATATCGCAAAATTCTTTTTACATTGGTTAAGTGGGATTCTTTAGGATTTGCTTGATATCTAGCACACATTCCCACACTAAATTGAATATCAGGCGTACTAGCAGTTAGATAAATTAAAGATCCTATAATTCCTCTATAATAAGATTGACTAACTACTTTCCCCTTGACATCTGCATCTAAACTGGCATAGGTACTCATGGGAGTGTCCTCATCTTTAGATTGCTCCATCCCAAACTTATTGAGAATCTCCTTACAATACTTGGTTTTGGAGATGAAGATGCCATCTTTCTTTTGCTTTATTTGCAGGCCTAGGAAGAATGTTAATTCTCCCATCATTGACATTTCAAATTCACCCTGCATCATCTTAGCAAACTCTTCACAGAGCTTTTCATTAGTAGCACCAAAAATAATATCATCAACATAAATTTGAACTATGAGCATATGCCTATCTTTATGCATGATAAATAAGGTAGTATCTAATTTTCCTCTAGAAAAGCCTTTTTTCAATGAGAAATGTGCTAAGCCTCTCATACCAAGCTCTAGGTGCTTGTTTGAGACCATAAAGAGCCTTTTTAAGTTTGTAAACATGGTCAGGCCTAAAGTTTTATTCAAAACTAGGAGGTTGTTCAACATATACCTCTTCTTTGATATAGCCATTAAGAAAGGCACTCTTAACATCCATTTGATAAAGTTTAATGTTTTTTATGGATGCAAAAGCTAGAAAAATCCTTATTGCTTCAATTCTTGCAATTGGAGCATAGGTTTCTTCATAATCAATGCCTTCTTCCTAGTTATATCCTTTGGCAACTAATCTGGCTTTATTTTTGACAATTTGACCAGATTCATCAAGTTTGTTTTTGAAAACCCATTTAGTACCAATAATAGGTTGATTTCTTGGTCTAGGTACTAAATCCCAAACTTGATTCCTTTTAAATTGATTAAGTTCTTTCTGCATTGCGACTATCCAGTCACAGTCAACAAGAGCTTCATCAACACAGGTTGGTTCAATTTCAGAAATAAAGGCAGAAAATTCTATTTCATTTTGTAGTTGGCTTCTGGTTCTAACACCTTTTGTCATTTCTCCAATTATTTGTTCAGGAGGATGGTGCTTAAGATGTCTTATGGAAGATTGAGTCTCATTGGCTTCATCTTGATCATTTTCAGCGCTTTCCTCAGAACTCACTATCGATGGCTTTGGTGCTATCGATAGGGGAGGTTTTGAAAAGTTTGCAGAAACTTGATTTTCAGCATTTACTATCGATGGTTTTGGGGCTATTGATAGTGGATGTTTTAAAACCTTTGAAAAATCTTCATCCTCATCAACACAATGTTGTTTTTCTCGAGGAGTTTCATCAAATACTACATGCATTGATTCTTCAACAGTTTGAGTTCTCTTGTTATATACTCTATATGCTTTACTCCTATTTGAATATCCTATAAATATGCCAATGTCAGATTTAGGATCGAATTTACCTAAGTTTACCTTCCCATTGTTGTGAATGTAGCACTTGGATCCAAAGATTCTTAGATGACTGATGTTGGGCTTCCTTCCTTTGTAGAGCTCATATGGAGTCTTCTCCATCCCCTTTCTGATGTATGCTCTATTTGAGATGTAGCATGCTATGCTCATTGCATCTGCCCAAAACATTTTGAGGCACTTGTTTCTCATTCAACATGCTCCTTGCCATTTCTGTGAGTACTCTATTCTTCCTCTCCACAACACCATTTTGTTGAGGAGTACGTGGGGCAGAGAAGTTGTGTTCAATACCACTTTCATCACACAATTCCATGAACTCTTTATTCTCAAATTCTCCTTCATGATCAGTCCTGATTGCAACAATCTTGGTGCCTTTTTCATTCTACAATTTCTTAGCAAGCACACAAAAGGCATCAAAAGTTTCATGCTTTGAGGAAAGAAACATTGTCCAAGTAAACCTTGAATAGTCATCCACAACTACAAGAGTGTACAGACTTCCACCTAGACTTTTCACTCTTGCAGGCCCAACTAAATCCATGTGGATTAGTTCCAATGGCCTACTTGTGGAAACTGTCTTCTTGGTTTTAAACGAAGACTTTGTTTGTTTACCCCTTTGGCAAGATTCACAGATTAAATCATGCTTAGTTCTAAAACTAGGAATCCCTATGACTAGCTCCTTCTTAACTAGCTTATCAAGTTTAATAAAATTCACATGAGCTAGTCTCTTATGCCATAGCCAACACATTTCATCATTTGAAATAAAACATTTTTCTTCAAGTTGTTGGCATAAATCTAAAGTGTATAAATTACCATTTCTATTTGCTTTTAGCTTCCACTTAAGATTAGTTTTATTTAGATCTAAATCCTTTTTATCAACAATAAGACATTAATTTGAATCAAAAATTACCCAGTTACCATGGTCAGTGCTTTGGCTGACACTTAGCAAGTTATGGCAGAGACCATCCACTAGGTATCATCTTTGACAGGATCGACTTCACCAACTCCAGTGATCTTTCCACTTTGATTTCCTCCAAAGCTGACTTTGGCTCCATCTTTTATCACTAGATTGTTGAACTTGTCCTTGTCACCAGTCATATGCCTTGAGCATCCACTATCAATGTACCACTTTCCTTTGTTGGATGCTTTAAGGCACACCTGCACAAACTAGACAGATTTAGGTACCCAAACTTTCTTGGGTCCTTTAGGATTAGTCTTGGCCTCTGAGTTTGTAAAAACTTTAGGCGCATAAGTTCCTTTAGGAACCCACTTATATGACCCACTAATTCCATATTTCCTTGGATTGCAGGTAGATTAAGTATGCCCCTTTTTGTTACAATAATTTCAAAAGCTATATGGTGAGGAATATTCAGAAGATTTTCTAAAGAACTTTAAATACGGTTTTACCTTGGGTTCCACCCATTTCTTCGAAATCTTTTGTTTTGGCTCATAACCAATGCCAGTTTTGTTTCTAAAGGCTTTTTGGTCTTTTAAAATTATATTTAGCATTTCTGAGCCTTTTGTAAACTTTTCTAAGGCATTCGAAAGCTTTTTTTTCCTTCAACAAGTTTTCACAGTTAAAACACTTTTCAGAATTTGTTGAAGGATTAGCTATCGATGGAGGGCTAGCTATCGATAGTTCAATTCTGGGAGCTTGCGCTAGCTGCTCTTCTATCGATAGGGCAGAAGGAACTTTTGATGCAGAAGAAGAAATATTTTTCTTAAGTTCCTTGTTCTCTTTTCTCAGACCTACAACTTCCTTAGCAAGCTTAGTTAATTCAGTATGCATCTCATTATACATGTTTTGAAGTTCAGAGTAAGTAGGTTCAGAATCATATACCTCAGTGTCGCTTAGCTCCTCTTGAGCAACAAGGCAGAGATTTGCACTTTCTTCATTATCGCTAGCTTCCTCATCTGAGCTATCACCCCAGATGGATGATACATATGCTTCCTTCCTTCCAAAGGACTTCTCCTTCTTTTTCTCCTTTTCCTTGAATCTTTGGAGACTTGGGCACTCTGCTTTGAAGTGACCAGGCTTCTTGCATTCAAAACACACAGGAGCTTTCTCTTTCTGAGAATCCTTTCTAAAGCTAGGACCACCCCTCTCGAAACCTCCTCTTCTCCTGAAGAATTTCTTAAATTTTCTGACCATGAGAGCCATTTCTTCATCATCGAGATCTTCATCATCACTGTCAGCTTCATCTCTTTCAGATACAGCAAGGGCAAGAGACTTCTTCTTAGGATTTCTTTGAGCTTCCCTTTGAGCTATCAGAGTTGGCTCATATTCAGCAAGACTGCCAAACAAGGCAGTGATGGATTTTGTTGATTCACCTTGCATTTCTTGAATGGCAGCGACCTTCATAAGACAATCACCCTTTAACACCTTCAGAATCTTGCTGACTTGTTCCTTTTCTGGAATTTTTCTTCCCAGTGCAGTAAGATTGTTGATGAGATGAGTGAATATGATCTCCAGGTCTCTTATCTTTTCTACTTCAATCATTTCAATCTTGTGGAATTCTTCAACAAGCATTTCCACTCGTCTATCTTTTACTCCCGAGGTTCCTTCATGAGCAATCTGTAAAGCATCCCACATCCTTAGCCGTGTTCAAGTGGCTAATTCTGAAAAACTCAGTTTGGCTAAGGGCACTTTGGATCATGAGGATTGCCTTGCTATTCAACTCGAGATCGGCAATGTCTTCATGAGTATATTCATTTTCACTCTTTGGATTGCCTAGAATACTTGTAGGCACAATATCCCCTTCTTCTATAATCTTCCATAGCCTATACCCATTTACTTTGATGTATATCTTCATTTTGAGCTTCCAAAAGGTATAATGCTTTCCATCAAAACCAGGGGGTTTGTTAATGGAACTTCCTTCAGGCAATATATTCTAGTACGATGCCATTTAGATCTTTGCTTCTCAGACTCGTTGGAATCAAAAGAGAAGACCTGCTCTGATACCAAATGTGAATGGCAAAACGCATAAGGGGGTGAATTGTGCTTTTCAAATTTAAACTGTAGACTCAAAGACAGTCCTTTATACTGGTTCGACCAAACACTGCTTTGCCTTTGGCAATAAATGCTAGTCTTCATTTCCGTCAACTTTCTTCTCTTGCTTCATTTAATTCTTGCAAAGAGTGAGCTAAGAGAAGCAAAGTCTGTGAGCAACGATAACCTGCAACATTGTACTTGCATAGCAGCTTTATCAGTAGCACTAGCATCCCAAGCTATCGCTAGCTTCATAGTGTGAGTCCTGCACTTAGCCGTTAGCTAAACAAGTATTCATGTGAAGCACAGTTGGTGTTATCGATAGTGAAATTCATTAGCTCAGTGTATACAGACAATGTATTGGCTATCAGAATGTCTAAGTTATACGCTATCTGGTCATTTTACTTATGTTATCTATGGGTCTAGTCCTCATCAAAACTTAAGATTCTAACAAATCCCTCTCCCAAATCAGCTAGCAAAAGGTTGCGTGTCCAGAAAAATGTCTCATTCTCTAAAGATGTTGTTGAAAGCAACCCCAAAAGACAGAAAGAAACCTTCACTGGTGTACCCTATGTGGAAGACCCTCTTGAAGCTCCACGCACATTCTTAGCAGATAAGGGAACCCTAGATAGGGCTGCAGTGTGGGTAGATTTGGAATACTTCAAGCAGCAAGGTTTTGATTTGGATGCGTGGCTGCTTCCCTAAAGAACTGGCTGAATGTGAAGAATGACTACAATGAAGAAGTATTGAGATCATTCTACTCGAGTCTGAAACCCCTTCCAAAGTATAAGAAAGGGAAGCTTGTGAATATCTCTTTCGAAGCCATGGTGAGAGGAAGAGGCATTGTTTTTGGATGGAGGGCTATCAACAAGATATTGGGAATCTCTAGGGAAGAATACAATAAATGGTATATGCCTGAGAAGTATCTTGAAGAAGAGCTTGAGGAGATATTTGAGACCAGCACCAACAAGCCAGCTGATATGCCTGTGATCAATAGGATCCTCCACTATGTCTACACAAGGATTATGACTCACAAGTCAGGGAACTTCAGCAGCTTTGTAAAGATTGACAACCCATGGTTGCCTCACCTCATTCAGAAGGTTCCTCTCAATCCAGACCAGTGGGTGTGCATGGAGATGCAAAGGTTCTTGTCTAACAAATCACCCAAGGCTCCTCTTCCCTATCCTCAGCTAGTATCTCACATCCTGGAATTTTCAAAGATTAAGTCTTTAGGGGATGGAGAGAACAAGAAGTGCAAGCAGCTATCTACCACTACCCTGAAGAAAATGGGAATCCCAGTGGGCGCAAATGGGGATGTTTCTGCCTCTCAGTTCGAAGCCTCTCATGCTCCTTCTTCCTCAGCTCAGCCTGATCCTGAAGAAGAAGCTCAGTCAAAAAGGGCTCCTCCTCCTGTTGCATCATCAAAGTCTTTAATTCTCACTAGAGACGCAATTGAGGAGATCATCTTCAGACTCTGCTGAGTTCAACCTCGCCTTGGAAGCTCAGAAAGCAGAACTGATGAAGCCTATTCTGGAGCTTAAGGTGCAAGTGAAAAACTTGGAAGACTGCCTCTGCCTCATCTGTGAAGATAACAAGCACAGGGCAACACATTCTCACCCTCAAGGTACATCATCACACCATTCCCCTACTCCATCTCTGCATAGCCAACACCATTCTCCTACACCTACTCACCACTCTTCCTCACCTGCTCACCATTCTCCTATCCAAACCACCCAAGTCCCAACCCCTCACGAAACCCCTATCGCTAACCCCTCCCCTAGCGATAGCCATCTCTCCCAAGTCTCACCCTCCCCACAAATCCCTATCGCTACTTCCTCTCCTAGCCATAGCCACCACAGCACCCACACACCCCAAACCTCACAACCAACCCCTATCGCTGATCCCTCTATTAGCGATAGCACCCCTATCCCTACCACCACCACTATCGATACTAACCCTCCTATCTTTTCTCCAATCCTTGACCAAACACCTATCCCTGGTGATGATGACAAAAAAGGGGAGAATAATCCAGCCAATATTTTAGCTCTTGAGGATGCATCTATGATTGCTAAGGAGATTGAAGAAGTAGTTAGAGGCATTGCTCGTAGCTACATGGAGTCTGAGGACCACAGGACCCCTCCTCCTTTCAATAAGCCTCCGTTTCAAGCTCCTCCTCAAGAAGAAGCTCAAGCTCCTAATGCTCCAGAAGAGGACAACTTTGCCAAGGTAGTCATGATTGCTGAGAAGCATGGCATTCCTCCAAGTATTGAATCTATAGAGCCAGTTCCATTTTTTGTCATTCCTCCAGGAGCTGATGTTGAGATAACAATTGAAGATAGGCCTAGCACTGGAGATAAGGTAAAAGATGACATTCAGAAGATGCTAGTGCTTGAGGCTGAGAAAAGCAAGAGCAAAGCTTCAGCTGAAGGCTTAAAAAGGGAAATGACCAAGAGAAAAGCCAGAGAAGAGGTCTCCTTCAAAGTTATTCCTAGAGCTTCCCCTGAGGCTCCAAATTGCAAAGGATCAAGCGAGTGGCTCCAGCTCTTCCTCCCAAGTTGACAAAAGAAGAAAAGAAGGCTATTACGGAAGCCTTGAGAAAAGAGAAGGAGGCTGCTACAAAGGCTAAGAAGGCTGCTGCTAAGGCAAAGAAAAAGGCAGAGAAAGAGGCTGCAGAAAGAAGAAAGAAATTAACAAAGGAAATTGCTCAAAGGAAGAAAGTATGGGTATACAAAAGAAGGTTTCACAAGTCTAAGGTCAAGTCTAAGGGCGCTTCCAAAGATGACTCACTTGCTGAACCTACTCAGACCAAAGATGTCCCTACTGCTGAACCCATTCAGAGCATTGATCAAGATAAATTCTTCTACTCTGACTCCTCTATTTCTAATGGACCTGATGAAGAATACATAACCTCAGCCACTGGAGCAAAATTCAACAACGAGAAACCCTTAGTCTTTAGGAACCATTCTGCATACGCTTCATATTTAGTTGATCCTGATAATTTTGATCCTGAGAAGATATAATTATTTTTTTTGCAAAGTCAATACAAATGATATGTTTTGTCTTAATTTATGCTCTGTACATACTTTATCTTATATATGTCTTTACTTATGTTTTGTCATCATCAAAAAGGGGGAGAATGTTAGAATCTTAAGTTTTGATGAGGACTGGACCCATAGATAACATAAGTAAAATGAAATAACTTAGTCTAGAATAAATTGAGATAAGAATCATAATAAGCGACTAAGTAAATGAGTGTAGGTTATCTCAACATTGAACAAGTAAAATCTTATAGATAACATATACACTATCGCTAAGCTAGAACCTATCGCTAACAAATGGAAGTGTTAGGATAACAATAGCCAATGAAGACTTATCAATAATCTGAGGAAAAGTAAATATCTCTATCTCTAAGACCTTCACTATCGCTAATATAATGAGTTGAGCTAGCCTAAGCAAGACTAGAACAATAGATCACTATCGCTAAGCTCTGTCACTATCGCTAAAGGCCTCAAAGATAACATAGATAACACAAAGGGGGAGACTGTTAGAACAACTAGCAGTAATGAACTAAGTCAGCTAGCGATAACATGATTAGTATCGATAACAGAATACTTGAAATAACTTATACATTCAGATAGCTAATAGTGACAACATAGTTACTAGCGATAATGTGTCTAGCTATCGATAGAAACATACTTGTTGAAATAACTTAGACATTCAGACAGCTAATACAGTGATAACATAGTTACTAGCGATAACATGATTAGCTATCGATAGAAGAATGCTTGTTGAAATAACTTAGATAATCAGATAGCCAATACATTGTCTAAACATTGAGCTAATGAAATGCTCTAGCGATAACACCTACTGTGCCTTCACATGAATACTTGTTTTAGCTAATAGCTAAGTGCAGGACTTACACTATTAAGCTAGCGAAAACCAAGGGTGCTAGCGCTACTGAAAAAGCTGCTATGCAAGTACAATGTTGCAGGTGATCGTTACTCACAGCTTCTATCTTTCTTAGCTCATCCTCTGCAAAATTAATTGAAGCAAGAGAAGAAAGTTGATGAAGATGAAGAACAGCATTAATTACCAACGGCCAAGAGCTCCCAACGACTAATTTCAAACGGCCTCTTGAAGCTGAAAGAAAAGGTAAGCTGTGAAGAGTTATAAATATCAAGACCTGAGCATTTATGAGAACTTGCTGAAAAACTCACTCACACGCACACAGAGACGAACCAACATTCAATATTTCTATCTACTCTCTGCTCACAAAAGCTCAAAGTATTTATTACTCTTAGTGAGATTATTTGTACTTAAGTGTTTATCAAAATATGTTCATTGAGTGAACTCATTAATTGAAATCCTCTACTGTTTGAGGTTGTTCTAAAGCTTGGGGATTTAGAACAGGGTTGTGTCCTTACAAGTTGTAAGGGGGAGCGTTTAGAGGGAAGTCTAAAGCTCTGTTGTAAAGGTTGGCAGGTGAACCCGTTTGTGTAAAACCTGTGGTATAGTGGAACCCAACGAGGAGTTGGAGAACTGGACGTAGGCATTGTGTTGGCCGAATCAGTATAAAAGTTTGTCTTGTGTTTCTAAGTTTTAATTTTGTAAAAGCACAATTCACCCCCCCTCTTGTGCATTTTGCCATTCTCATTATGTTGATGGTGTATTATTAGAGAAATTCTTAGGTGAACCCGGTTCACCATGTCATTTGTGGTCTCTCTCAATCACAAGCAAACACGTAAGATATGACGTGAATATTATAATCCGTGTAGGCACCCTAAAACAATTAGATGTTAGATAAAAAAAATTTATTTTGTGTTTTCTTAACTTTACAAGTTGAAAAAAATAAATTTGTCTAACATCTAATTGTTTTAGGGCGACTACACATATTATAATATCCACGTCATATCCTACGTGTTTGCTTGTAATTGGGGGAGACCACAAATGACATGGCGAACCGAGTTCACCTAAAAATTTCTCGTATTATAATTATTGTAACTGCACCGATTATTATGCCCCAAGATTTTAGATTCATTAGTTCCTCTATTTGTGGATCTCACCATGTAATGTGCTACATTATCTCTATTAGCAGTTGCACATTATTTTCTATATATACAATAAAATACAGCCATTAAGACAAATATCTCTCTAGTAGTCAGATTTTTATCTGTGAGTACCTAATAGCCTCTGCCAGTGTATTCTCTTATGTACTAATTAGCCATTTATCAATTTATTCCTTTTCACTAAAAAAAACAAAACTTTTCAATTTCGTCTTCCCAATGCTGCTGCTTGGTCCTTGTTTATTTTACCTATAAAATAATTTTCAATGCACATGCATATCTCTCCATCTCTCCGTATATATATATATATATATATATCTGCCTTTCTTGAGCAAAAATGGTTCTTCTTCAGGGAGCCATTGGTCGGATATTATCACAATGTGGTTTGATCCCTCTCAAACCAATTGATGGCATATATATAGCCATTCAATATAAGAGTCTAAAAGCCCAAGAAGTCATCCATTTGGATACCCAACAAACCCTCCAAGGTGTTCAAGGAACTTTTAGCTCAAGTTGGCTTACATGGAGGATGACATGGATTATTCCATAGGTAACATATATGGAATTAAATGTGACATGTGGTAGAACACCCCCAAAGCCACCATGGCATGGAGGAGTCTAATTGAGCTTTAAATTGTCAAATTAGGGCCCAATGCATTGTATAATGGGTCAAGGGAGTTCCAGAATGAGATCAAACCATATTCAAGCCCAAATGGGTGTCTTAAAAGCCCATACATTTTAATTGACGAAAATATCAAAAGGAATTCCCATTTGGACAATTCATGAAGTGTCTAGAAGCCCTCCTATTGCATGAAATTTGATTGCATTTAAGTTTCTTATTTAATTTCATTAAAAATAAGGTTATTTGGCCAATGATTATTCTAGAAGCTTTTTCATATGTTCATATTTCAGCTAGCTGACTTTTTCTTCAAGAAGAAGTCATTTCTTTGTATGGAATGGTGCCATTCAAAATTCCAATCATCATTAATGCACCATTTATGCCTTAAGGTTTTCTTCATTCTAGAGTATTCCATTATTGCCTATATATAGGCTATGCTTTGTACTAATTTTTTAAGACTTGAATGAATTAAAACTTTAGTTTCTCTTGTGTGAGCTTTGCTCGCATCTTTGTATTCTCTTGAGAATACTTGACTATATCAAGGACTGATCATTCTTCTGGTGTCTTTGTGGGCTAAGGTTGTAAGAGACGAATACTCTTACTCCCATCAATCATCGGTTCCATGTTGCCTTTTTCTCGTCTTTACACTTGTCTTCTAACCGATCCGCTCCTCATAATATATCACCAATCGGTCGCTAAATTGTATTCATATTAAGATGTTGTGGCGTTGAACTTATGAAAGCCCCTAGTCTGGCATATATGTATTTACCAAGGGTCCTATTTTTACTTAGTCCTAAATTCTACTTTTGTGTTTTGCTCTTCATATTTCCATGAAGGAAGGAGATTCATCAACGTTTGCATTAATCACGAATACCCTTCAAGCTTGTATATGATTGTTTGTGTAGCATTTCCTCTTCTTCAAATGGTCTTTTTTTGTGTTTTCCTGTTTTGAAGTTTCCTTCTTGTTCATCTGTTGTATGTTGGTTGGCAAATTAAATCATGTACTAGGGTTCTTAAGAGAGTGGCTTCTTTGGTTTTCCTTTTTTTTTTCCTTATCATATTTAAGTTTTGTTATTATTTCCCAAACTTCGAACAGCTTGAGTTGAAATAAACAAAGGTAAAGTTGAAATCAACATCTATAACTGCTTTTAGATTGCAATCTACACCTAAAAAGTATTTTAAGGAGCAATCAGCATCTTAAAATGTTTTGGGGGCAATCAATTCTACTATATTTCGTCGCTTTCTTGAGTGTCAAAAAGAAAAATATAAAGACGAAGAATCTTTAAAAAATGTAACAATCGAACAATTGGGATTATTTTAGTGAAATTGAAATTACATCATTTTTATTACTTGTGCCTATTGCACTAAAAAATAGTTAGGTTGTTGATTGCATCCTTCGATTGCACACTGAATATAGTCAAGGTGCTGACCCCATTTTAAATCCACATTTACCCCATTTTAAATCATCCGTATCAGTGAACCAAAAACAAATATTCCGTGCATATCTCATATCACTTAAGATGACCATGAAATGAGTACCCCACATCATTATTGTCAAATTTGAGAGAGTTGATTCTCTAATTTTACCGTTTTGATGGTTGTACCTATTCAATATGTGTTATGAGTTATTTAAATTTTTACTAAATGTAAATATGATCAAACTCACGATTTTATACACCGAATTTACCGTTTTGACTTGTCTCCTTTAAGAAATAGTTTTGTTAACTTGCTCTAAATCTCATGTTAATTATTTTTATTTGACCATATTCAATGAGTTTATCTATAACTTATAGAAATTTCTTTATTGAGTTTGATAAAATATGAGTGTTGATATATTTTATTGGGTTAAGGGTAAAAAATACACATATGATTTTGTCAAAAGTTCATCCAACACCAAACATTTTTTATGGACCAAAAGTAACTTTGAACATCTAAATTAGGATCAAAAGTCACACTTAAATTAACGCAAAAAATGTACATGTGATTTTGTCAAAAAGTTCGTCCAGTACCAAGCAGTTTCTTTGGGACCAGAACTGTATGTGAGACTTTTGATCCTAGTATGGAAGTTCAAATTTACTTTTGATCCAAATAAAAGCTTTTGGGGCTGGACGAACTTTTGACAAAAGCACATGTGTATTTTTAACCATTAACCCTATTTTATATCAACTATTCATATTTAAAATATATTTAAGTCAAAATATTTTTATCTTTTGTTTTTCTTATTTAGTTATATATTTCAAACATATATTTTTTAATAAAAATAAACGTTTACAAATTTAAGATACGAGTTTGCTATCAGATTTTACATTCTAATTACGAGTTTATTTGAACTCATGATTTTTTTTTAATATAGAAATTTTAGGAAGGGGTTTGGGCTCAACCCAATCCAAGGGCAGGGCAACTAACCCTGCTCCACCAGCCCACAGACCAGGTAGGAGAGAACACATGCCTCCACCTCCCCTGGCTATAGAGCATTAACCCTTTGAGAATTAGTTCCAGGGAATCCCGCTTCACTAAGGCTACAAAGATGCCTGCCCAAATACCGTGATAGAGACACAACAAAGTGCCACTCTTAGAAATCCAACCCTTACCAAAGTGGACAACCAGACATTTAGGGTCTGCTTGGATGTGAGGAAAAGTTGGGAGGAAAGAAAATGAGATGAGAGAAAATTAGGAGGAGAGAAAAGTGGGGAGAAAATATTATCCCTCTTCTTGCTTGGATGAGTGAGAGAAAAGTGGGAGGAAAGAAAATGGACAAATACTTGAGAACTAAAATGCTCCTATCTTCATGCTAAAATAATGATATTTAAAATTAAATTAGATATTAGAGTATAAAAAATGTTATTTTCATGAAAAATATTTTAGAATTAAATTATATATTAAAACTACTGTAATAAAATGCTTTATTAATATATAAAATAAAAAGTTAATGAATTTTTAAAACTGAATATACTAAATAGATAAATAATTTACTGCAACGTTGTCAATGATTAATAAAAACGAAATAATTAAATTCTCTTACAAAATTAATAAAATAACGTAGGAAGTAAATTGACATGGCTGCAAAAAATAACTGACGGGAGGCGTGAGCAGTTCTGATTTTAAAAAAATAAAAAAAAGTAAGCCACTTGAAGGGTAAAGGGTTAAAAAGGCGTGAGGAATAGGTGGGACCATGAGGGTAAATATGGACAGCAAATTGTCTTCCCAAATCTCTCCATTTGTGAAGAGAAAATTTGGGAGGAAAATGGGCTGTAGGACCCACCCCATTTTCCTTCCCACTTTTCCCCATTTTCCTTCCCACTTTTCCTTCCTCTCCCATTTACTTTCCAACCAAACAGGGGAAAATGTTCCCCCTCCCCCCATTTTCCCTCCTACTTTTCTTTTCTCCTCCATTTTCCCTCCATCCATGCAGGCGTCTCGCGGACCCACGGACGGACGTCTGTTCAGTTATTAATTTCCATAAAGTCACTCAATAATTAGTTACCTTTAATAGTTACATTCATTACTTTTAGTTTTATGAAGCAAATCCGTCTGGAATTGGCTTCGGCATCGCAAGGTATGGGTTCTTCTTCTTCTTCTTCTTCTTCTACCTCTATCGAACTCAAACTCAATCGCTTCAAGAACGAGTTGCGATTGTCACTGGTTCGTCTGGCGGAATCGGACGAGAGATTGCGCTTCATTTAGCTTCACTTGGTGCGCGAATCGTTGTCAATTTCACCTCCAATTTGGCCCTAGCCGAGTCAGTCGCCTTTCAGATCAATTCCGATGGCGGAAATGCACGAGCCATTGTCGTTAGAGCTGATGTTTCCGATCCGAATCAGGTGAGGTCTCTCTTCGACGAGGCTGAGAAGGCCTTCAACTCGCCGGTTCAAATCATGGTTGACTCGGCCGCCATTATATTGTTGATACCAATTACTCTTATGTAGCTAACACTTCGTTGGAGGACTTCGATCTTACTTTTAGGTATTTGTTTCCTCTCTTTCATCTACTTTCTTTCCCTTTCGCCGTAGTAGTTGAAAATTGGGATAAAAGCCTTTTTGCCTGTAAATTAAGTATTTCTCAGCTGTTCACTCTAGTGATGGTGCCTTTAACAATGTATCATATTTGAAGTTTCTACGGTTGAACTGCTTGTAAAATAAGAGAATCCTGCGGGAACCAAAAGGTAATGTTGTTTATTGTACTTAGTAACTTAGTAATTTAATCCATAATTCAATTAGTTGGTTCTGACACTGAATATGATTCAAAATTGTTTATGCATGTTTAGATAATATATTTAGATTTTTGTTCATAGAAGAGATAGAATGAGCAATAGTAGAGAATCTATGGACTACAACTCAACTAGAATGGAATCATGTTCCCAAATCGATTTAATTAGCCTTAAACACAGTCCATGCTTGAGTCTCTTTTCAAGGGTGTTTCCGGGACAGGTAAAGAAGTGTACTATTCAGTGTTTTGCGTCCCTGCTTTGGACATTTGACAAATATGACACTGAAATAAAATACAATCTTAGCCATATCACAAGGAATGTAGGAGAGAAGGGTAGATATAAAGAGGGTGGGGGAAGAATCAACAAACAGAATTTGAGGTGGAAGAGAGGCAGATCTAAAGACGGAAACTTACAGTTTTTCTAATATAATTAGAACACAAGCAAAAAGCAAGTTCATTTCTTTCTAGAATACATTTTCCCATATTTCCTATCATACTGTATATCAATGCTACAGATTCAAAGATGTAGTAGTTGTGCATAAAATAGAGAAGTCTCCATATTGGTTATACTCTGTTGATCTTATGCTTAATAATATTTTGTTCGTTCTTCCTTTCTCCCCATGAAGTCCTAATAATTCAAATAATGCAGTTCATCATGCAAAAGGAATATATAGTTGATGTCTACAAAAGGTTCCGCAAATTGTTGAGCTTTTGGTTTTGGTCTTCGTGATAGTTGTTATAATCATCATGCTTCAAACTTCTTTGAAAATCGCATTTTTCTAGATTATTGATCATGTATGTTTCATATGTCTTAAGTGCACCCAAAAGGTTATACATGTTGAGTGCATGCTCTGTATTTCTCTGAAAAACCCAAGATTTTGTGAATCTCATGCTCAGCTAAACATGTTATACAGTTTTGCTACATATTATTAGAAATAATATAAATAAACTGATTCATAATATTTATAGTGTGAATGCAGGAGGAGCATTTCTATGCTGTAAAGAGGCAGCAAATATGTTGAAACGCGGAGGAGGGGGTAGAATCATAATGTTACATCATCAACTGTGGGTTCACTGAGACTTGGAGCCTGTTTGGGTTGGCTTTTAGAACCATGGTTTGGAGAAAAAAGCTGGAAAAGTGCTTTTTTCAGCTTTTCTGAGAAAAGCTGAAAAAATGGCTTTTGATGAAATGAGAGTGTTTGGATGATTGTTGTGAGAATGCCTTTTTCTATGTGTAATTACTAAAAAGGACATAAGTTTAATGTAGTGTGAAAGAGAGAGGATAAGGGCATTTTCGGTAGATTAATATGAAATGTGTAATGATGGTATGTTTCTGCCTCGTACTTCGCGTAAAAGTGAAAAAAAAGAGCTTTTTCCCAAACCATGGTTTTAAGCCCAAAATCATGGTTTTGGATCCAAACCATGGTTTGGGAAAAAGTTCATCTGTTTGGGTGTCATCTTTCAAAACCATGGTTTGGAGCCCAAACCATGGTTTGAAAAGCTCACCCAAACAGGCTCTTGGTCATGGGGCATATGCAGCTTCCAAGGCGGCAGCGGAGACGATGGTGAAGATCTTAGCTAAAGAGTTGAAGGGGACAAGCATCACGGCGAATTGTGTGGCACCCGAGCCCATTGCGACAGATATGTTCTTTTACGGGAAGAGTGAAGAGCAAGTGAGGAAGATTATTGAAGAGTCTCCTATGGGTAGGCTTGGTGAGGCCAAGGATGTGGCCCCTCTTGTTGTTTTCTTGGCCTCTGATGTTGGTTAATGGGTTAATGGTCAAGTTGTTTGTGTTAATGGCGGCTATGTTTGACATAGAAGAAGACATTCACTGTTGCTATTCTCATGTGGATCAGTGTATTAAAACTCCATCTAGTCCTTAATATGAAGATATGTTTAGGGAGTTCATCTTTAATATAAATGTAGGGTCTATTTATAATTTATAATTGTTGTCAACTTGTTCTCAAATTATCCTCATTAATGTTTAATATCCTTAATAATAATCAAGTAAGAGAGAGACTAAGGGAATTAAGTAAGATGATTATAGTGATTTAGGAAAAATATGGCATGTTAATTAACTTAACTGACATTATTAATTTAATTATATATATGTTACATATTTAAGACCAGATGGAGTATAACAAATACAAGGATTTCACGAAATTAACCTTGCACCACCCTCACACAAAGGTCATTGATGTCTTGATGGTGAAAGATCCTAGATTTCTTTGTGAAACTTTTGTTAATAAATCGGCCAGTCAGGTGAATTGGATTTCTAGATCAAGGCGTGTCTTTGAATATAGAGAGTAGATAGAATTACAAGTTGCTTATAGATAAGCTTTTTATATTGGCAGTGAGATTGGAAATATTTTCGACAAAAAAAAAATGGAAATTATAATGTGGTAGATTCTATTAAATTTTTTAATAAAAAATACTCGTACATCTCCTAATAAGTTAAATAAATATAAATTTCAATTTGTGTTCATTATATTAAAATATAATATCAGATACTACTGTGATATATAATATATAAAAGAAAGCAGTTCTACTATCAAACATACCTGGCTGTTTCCCGTGAAATTTTATCATTTGTTGGGAATAAACTATGTGAAAGAAATCAATTCTTTCGACGAATTATATCATATATTAAGAAATATGAAAAAAGACAGATAAAGAACTTGAAAAAAATGTTGAATCTCATCTCATGGAGAGACTCCCACTATCATAAATACGATATTGATTATCGTAATATAATACTAAGAAGAGCTAAATTTTGAGAAAAAATTATTCCTTTCGCTCTCTAATATATGACATATTTAGGAAAATGATTTTTGTTATAAATGTAAGCCTTATGTCTATTTTTTGTTAATGTTTTTTCCCAAATTACCTTATAGTTATAGTGATGCTTTCTCAACAATGATGATGTAAGAGAAGGAATTAAATATGTTTCATAGAAAAACATCGCATATCGTATTAACTAAACTTAAATCCTTAATTTAATTAAATTTTATAAATATGTCTTTATATTTAGTACTATAAGAAGTATAAATTAATAAAACAGAGTGAATTAAGGTCTTATATTAAACATCAAAGTAAATTTTCTCAAGCAGAGTAATTCATATACATATTTAGGCCCTGAAAGTTCAAAAACAAATGTTGCTTCTATATAATATATATTCTTAGATTTTTTTTAATTTCTTTTGATATGAATTATTTTTAATAATCAAGTGGCCATTTACATAGCTACAATAAGGTTGTGTTTGGGATGGGGCTTGACCATTTTAATTAGGTGAGAAGTTAAAAACCTGATTGTGCATGGTAGTTGTGCATAGTTAAAAACCTTTTAGATTAAGTTTTGAGGAATAGCTTCTAAGAAAAAAAATCTGTAAAAATACTTATAGAGAATAAATTTTGAGAAAAATAAATTTTGTGAAAAAGTAACTTTTGATAAAATGAGAGTATTTGTGTCATTGTTATGAGAATGACTTTTATATGTAGAAATTACTAAAAAAAATGTAAATTTAATGTGTAGGCAAAGAGAGAAGATAAGACAATTTTGGCTTGTTACTATGACAAATGTAATGATGATATTTTCAACCTCATACTTAGCACAAAAGAAAAAGAAAATTAGTTTATCCAAAACCTAGGTTTGAAACATCATAATCTAGGTTTCCAAGAGCAAAATGCTTTTCAACTTTTTATTTTTATTTTTTGGCCACTCTACTTATCCCAAATCTATGTTTTAAAAGCTAAGCAAAACATACACTTAAACTACTTTTGGTTTAGTTTAGCCCATGATTCAAAATAGAGTAGAAACTATTCTAAACATGGCTAATTTCCTTCATTGCGCCTCTTTGCTGGGCGATCACATGATATTCTTTGCGGATCAATCATGCTGATAATAATTTGATATTTATGAAGGTGTAAAAAAAAAATTAAATTTAAGGGAAATTGTGAAAATATCTCCCACATTAAAAATGTAATACACGAGAATGACATAATAAACTTTAATACGAAATGACAATATTCTACTTTAAGTGATCCTTACCAGTTAAATTTTCAATTCGGGGACTTTTCCCCAACTTTTTTCTAAAGTCAAGTAACATAATATTTTGGGTAAATGTGCAGATTTAGTAACACGAAAAACTTATACTGCTAATTTATAGTACAACGTAACAAAAATTTAGTAAAAAACTTCATTGAAGGATTAATCTCCTGATGAGTTAGGTGACCTCTTGCCGAAACCACCAGCAATGGTGGTGGAGGCACTGAAATGGAGATGGTACTGGTTGCATCCTCTTGCTTCGCATCTTTAGGGTTTATGCCTCTCATCTTACCAAAACGAGCAAGAGATATGTGCTTCTTTTTAACCCAAAATATTTTGGGATAAGGGTGGATCGGGGTGGGGATTTCTATTTGATTGAGCCTGACAAAGAAAGAAACATTAACCAATCTAAGTTGTCTAAACATAATTGGATCCAAGATTAATTAACTAATTTCCCTAATTTAGCTCTTGTATATGTATAAGTCTAGTCTCCTAATTTAGAATACTTGCATGTCCCTCGAATGATCCCAATTGTTGAGCATGACTTTAATGTGTGGATGAGTTAATATTAATGGTTGAGTTTGCATTAGTGTGGTGATGATCCATTAATTGAATTTCCTTTAGGCATTGCTAGTTAACTAGGTCCAATTGTATCCTTAACTCCCCAATGAATAGAACCAATGCTTACCACTTTACGTAAACTCAAGAGATCCACTACACTTGCAATGGAGATTTACCGCCCCTCATTAATTCACTAACTTACAACTCAATTGTTCATTTGTTCTCGATCACTTCTCTAGGTCATTTGTACTAATTATGCCTCAATCCAATATTACCACTACTAAGACACCCCTTTGAAGCTTGGAACTCATGCATCTATCTTCACCCATCTTCAAGAGTTTGAAACCCTAACCAAACCCTAACCTCCCATGGCATCAATTATAGCCCCAAATGGAGGGAAACTTTCAGGCATGAACCTTGGGTGTGAAGGAAGTGGTGGAAATAGAAGATAGATGGAAGAAGTATAAAGAAGTGGGCCCCGTTGTTATCGGCTACACTCAAATAGGTTTGAGGTTGAATCATATCATTTTTTTCTCTGTTCTTTCAGTGCAAATGGCGAAATAAAAAAATGGAGGTTGGGACGGAGAAAATGGAAGAGGAAGAGAGCGGAGATAGAAGTTGAGTGAAGAACCTTTTTAGGAACAGCTAGAGTTTGACCATGTTAAGTCAATAACAAGTGGGAGTCGAATTAGAGTTGGTTTAGGTCGGATTTGAGTGAAAAAATCAGCAAAAATTGCATTTTGTAATTGCTATCACAGGCATTTGCCTTGGCCTCGCCAAGGGTTCCCATAGTGAGCTTCGATGCGGTTAGCCACGACCAACAAAGGGCTGTTTTGGGTCATTTTCTGTAATTTTCGCAACATGTCCAAAAACTTATATTTTATCTTTTTCCTTGAATTTTCAGCTTCTTGCCCTAGTTTCTCCTCTCTTCAAGGTTCCTACAATATAAAATAACCTCAAGCAAGATGAATATATCCTAATAATCAATTCAATCAAGAGTAATCACAAAAACATTTCAAAGATGCCATTTTTACCACTAAGTGCATGTAATTATTCTAGAACCTAATTTCTTTATAAAATATTCATTAATGCACAAATAATATGATAAAATACCTCCAAAATAATATGAAATATGTGAAAATCTTGAGATTTGTCAATATACTTTAGAAAATCAAGGATTTGATTTAAAACAAGTAAAGACATAAAGAATTGATCAAAGATAAAAAGAAACAATGGTAGAAACTTGATTACAAAACAAATAAAAGGAAAATAGTTGGGTCAATTTTTTATATAATTTTGTCAAGTTCTTCAATAATATATGATCATATGTCGTATTATTGAAATAATCTGATTTAACAATAATAAATCCATATAAAATAAATAAAACACATGGTCTTGTGTTCTTGGGAAATTTGATATAAGGAACTTGATGTGAGTATGATCCTAAATAAAACTACAAAGATATGATAATTTTTAGTGAAAAAATAGTGGCATAACTAAAAACGATGTTCAAAACATCAACATTTACAAAATTATGCCAAAATTAAAAGGCTAGTACACAAGGCTTCTACTAGGTGAGCTATGAATAGAGCCGGGAATTCGGTCCAAACCCGTCGGGCTGACCTGTTTAAGCTTTAGCCCAAGAGAGCGGGGTTTTGATTTTGGAGCTAAAAAAGGAAGCGGGCTTAAACAGGCTGGCTCATCGGGCCGCGGGCTTTGACGGGGCCAGCTCGTTTATTGACACTCCCTTTTTTAAAATTTTTTTATTTTCATTTGCTTAAAGAGATAAATGGGTGTGCTATTTTTGTATATATGCATATGATGAAAATAATTTAAATGCTTATTATGTTAGATTCAAGTCCCGTACGTTCCACTTTTATACTTTAATTCCTTATTACTAAGAATATTCTATGTAATTGTGGTGTGACTTCTAGTTCTAGACTTAGTACTTAATTTATAAGTTGTTGAGTTGGAATATGGCAATGCACTAATGCTTGGTGAGTTTGTGTTTAAATATAATTTGGATAATATATATTTATATTTTTTATTATAGGTCCCTTATTTTCGTTAGCAATATACACTTAAAATTAGAAAAAAAACATTAAAAAAGTCGAAGCCTGCGAGCCAACCGAGGCCCGATGACTCAATGGCCGGGCTTCACAAATTCAAAGCTAGGAAAAAAGACCACCTCTCATCAGCTTAAGCTTATAAATTAGAGTTAGAAAAAAGGGGTTGAACTCATTTATGCCCCGAAAAAACGCTCGAGAAAGGCTTGAAGTCTTAGCCTTAAAATTGGAAGTGGGCCTAATAGGGTTGATCATGTAGGGCTGAAGGCCTAAAAGGGCTAGCCCTGTAGGGCTGAGAACTGACATAATTATGCCCTTTTATTTTTTTATTTAAATTCAGTCACATAATGTTATATTATCGATTTTCTTACTTTAAAGGTTCATGATGTTGTAAATATTCATATACTTTTAACTTTTCTTAAGATTGAATCTTATAGTATGGATTGATTTATTTGGTTATGAATCTTATAGTATGGTTTGATTTATTTGGTTTTAAACAATAGTTTATCCTTTTAAATTTTAGACAACAATTTGATTTATTCTATATGTGTTAATATTTCTAAAACTATCTATATATTTCATATGGTAGTGATATTATTATTTAATTGTGTACTTAGTTTTTTATTTGGTGTTTGTAACTTAATTTTAATAATATTTACTTAAATTAAAAAATTTTATTATTTAACTCTATTTCTTTTTTAAAAATGGTGGAAAATAAATTGTTTTTGTTAAAAGGGGGTCAAAGGGCCTGCTGAGCCCAAACTTTAAAGGTTGGGCTTTGAAAAATGGTTGATTTTATAAACTTAGGGTCAAAAAGGGCCAAGGTTCAAAAAGGGCCAACCTGTGAAGGGTTGCCCCGTTATAAGCTTTATTCATAGTTAGTTCCATTTAAGCCAAAAAGGTTTATATCTTGAAGTTGACCCTTCAACTCGCAAGCTTGGGTTGGCCTGAGGGCAAACAATGAGTTAAATGTCATAGTTACCCCTGAAGTGTGTAAGGTATATTATATCTGTCCCTGAAGTATTTTTGGGTCAAATGTGCCCTTAAAGTATGAAAATAAATCAATTTTGCCATTTACTGTTAAAAAACTCATGTTTACTATTAAATAGTGGACGTTAACCATTAATATTATAATAGTTAAAGGGTGAAATTGATTTATTTTCATACTTCGAGGGCACATTTGAACCTAAAAATACTTCACGGGTAGATAGGATACACCTTTCATACTTCAAGGGAAACTATGACCTTTAACCAAGCAAACAATTTGTTTCAATTTTTATTATTTTTTTAACATTTAGTTAAAACAAAAAAACTTAATTTAATACAAAATTATCTTCTAAGAATAAAACTTTATCTTTTTTGGGTAAATAGAATTAGTGAAGTGATTGTTTGCCTTAAAATTCATTTTTGAGATTGAGACTCTTCCTTTTCATTATCTCTGTTTTTTTTATAATATATATGATATTTAATTGGCAATATATATGTGTGTTGTTCAAACCTCATCAAATGCAATTGAAAAGTTGCTCTAGTTGTTCATCTCGCAACAATAAAAAATGATTTTGTCAATGTTATATAAGGAGAGATTTATTTGCTAAATTATTATGAACCGAATGAAAGAGCATTGAAAATTGAGTTAATTTTTTTTTGAAAACCAATGTGAAGTCTGATTACTCTGAATATCACTTCTTGTAAATATGCCTTAAAAAGTGTAAAGAGTTGACAAAATAACCACTTGCGTTAATATATGTTTGAAAAGTGTAAGTTTACAAGCTAAGTATAAAAATTAATGGAAAATAAGTTAAAGAATTTCAAAATTCGTAATAATATACTTACAAAATGAAAAATGTCTTTTTAGAAATTTTAAAATTTTATGTTAATATACGATCACATGAAAATCAATTTTAACAAACATTATAACAACTAAATATTTGCAATATCATTATCGAAGTAAGAAAATAGATAAAATTCATAACAATTAAATAATATCAGCATTACATGAATTTTAAAAAGCAAGAAAAAAAAAATAGTAAACAAGGACTAAACCTAAGTAACACTAGTAAGTAACATGCGATCGACCTTTATCATCCCTCAAAATTTCACACTTTTATCTCTGAAATCAAAGAACAAAGTGAAATTTTACCAAAAAAAAAAGAATAAATAAATAAATAAATCAAATCACTGATTCTACTTCTTCTGGACTATATATATATATATATATAAAACTTATTTTGGGATGTGAGTTTGGTTCAAAATGATTTTTTTTCTAATTTTTCTCAACATTTCTCCAAATTGGAGGTTATGATCTTATTTAATTTTTCTCAACATTTTCCCAAATTAGTTCTATTGAATCTTCTTAATAATAAACAAACATGGGAGATATTGTGGGAATAAAGTAGGAATAAAGGTAAATGGATAGTATGCTTTGGTAATATTATATGATTTTAAATAATTTAACTAACATAATTGATCTAATTAAATTAATCAAATAGATCTTATATTTAGTACAGTGGAGTAACAATTAACAACTTGCATTAAGGTCCAGTTCCCCTGACTTTTTTTAAAGTCCAGTTGAGACCATACCATAATGTATAAAAAAAAAACTACCCCCTTGGTTTCTTAATATAGAACTTAGTTAACTTCTTTTAAAAATCTTAAAAAAATTATATAAATTATTTTTAAATTGATTTGTCTGAATATTTTTTCTAAACTAATATATTTATTTTATAAACTAACGTATAATTTAATAATAATACATAAAATACATAAATAATAATTAAATGGTTTCCTTAACTTCGTAAATGAACGAGTAAAGATGAAGTAAAGAAGTGGAGAGGGAACGCACGGAGGAGGCATATTATCTCGCAACCTGGTCAATAAGTCAATTGTCACTGATTTCTCTCTCCTCGCCTCGGACGAGAGAAGAGAGAGAGAGAGAGAGAGAGGGAGAAATGCTTGAAAACCCTCCTCCCGCACCATTACAATCGGTGGCAACGGATTCACCAGCACCTATCAAGCGTTATGCTCCTCCGAATCAGAGGTAAACATGTCGTTCTGATCCCTCTTCTTTGTAAATGAATCACAAATTGTGCTCCTCTCTTTCTGATTGGCTTTTCTTTGCATTTCGCCCCCACCTCCTGATTCTGCATCTGGATCTCAGGAATCGTTCTAACAACAGGCGCAAGTCTGCTGGTCAGTCTATTTGTGATTCTGTTTTTTTTTTTTGGAATGATTTTCACTTCTACACGTGTTTTATATTGTTAAAAATTTCTATATGATGTGCTATTTATTTTTTAATATGCTGCCGAATCTGTATTCATTAAGTTGTCTTTCAAGGCTAGGTAAAAAAGCAGAGATATTTGTCTTATCAAACGGATCTCACTAATTGGGGTCTTCTGACCCCATCTTAGAACTGGACAAGCTGTATCATTCACAAATGCCTCTCATATATAAGGCCGTTTTGTCTAATGAGCAGGAAGGCATAGTTTATAATTATGGGGTTAAAACTTTGGATGTTTCTGTTGTGAGCTTTTTATTATTAGTCACTCAATTATGGAATATTTACTATCTATTTTTATATCTATCTTTATTTCAATGCAATGGGTGCACTTATAATGTTTGTCTAGTTTAAAGAGAAGGCAGTGAGTAGGAGATATTTATTTAGTAAAAGCTTGACTGAGGAAAGTTATGTAGTGGTTGTATTACGTTCATGGAAGGGCAAATATGAAAAAAAAAAACAAAAAAAAACTAAGTGCTGCACAGATTTTTGGACCAAACAATATGGTTAAAATAAGTGTGATTCCTGATCAAAGGATAGCAATTTTTGAGGTTTAAATAATTCTACGATTCGCCTGTTCTTTGGTCTTCTGCTACGTGCTGCATAATACTACAACAACAAGAGGCTTTGTCCCACTAGGTGATATCAGACCTGCTGCATGATAGATAAATAAATTTTGTCTCTGTTCTTCCAAATACTTTGTTATTGAAATAAAAAAAATCTACGAAAAGTTGGAAGCTTGAATACCCTGGAGTTGATGTGATCTAACCATAATGAATTTATGTTATTGTATTGCTGGAGTTCCTTGTGTTCAGTTCAATCAATTACTTGGCATTTTGTATAACTCTTAAAATCGGTGTCTTGCTTATATAGGCTAGAAGCTTCTTGTATGGCACCTTCTATGAAAGAAAGGTGCAATGGTAAAAGTGTGCCGTTTTTTATGGAACAAAGGCATAACTTACTGCCTTTTATATAACAATGAATTCTCAAAAACTAGTTTTATTTGATAGACATAAATAATAAAGGATGATAACTTGGAGGTTAATAAACATGTAACCGAAATGATGCGCCTAATTTTAGTAAATTAATGATAATTTGTTTCCTGATTTTGTATGGTTTTGAAATATGAGCTAACAAAATACAAGGCCTAAAAGCCATTCATCAAATCCCTCATTAAATCCCTGTTTATTGAAAAATGTGAATCTTTATAGTACAGTATAAGCTAATCCTTTTATATAATTGGTGTTCTCCTAGGAGGAATGTGCCATGAAATTAAACTAATGGCCAAAATTGTATCTTAAAATAGGAGAAGTAATTGTCTAACATTTTAAAAGTCAGTTATGCAATTTAAAAGTAATTAGTAGTTATAACGTGCAAAAAACTTTTGCTCAGCTTCTCCTTAAAATTGAGATGAATAAATTCCCTGCCAGCATAGATGAAGTGAAGATGACCTCTTCACATGAAGTCTCCTAATTGGAATCTTCTTCTGCACTGTTCTCTCTGTTTCAGTAAAATGTAAAGCAACCAATGGACAAATTGAGAGCTATTGCTTTGAAGTCACGGAGAGCTTGCACATAGAAGGTAGAATGCAATGATTTGCGGCTTAGAAACCAGAAACAGTGATTCCTTTAAAATAATTGTGTTATGGAGGAACAGAGAGGAAGAGAGAAGGAAGAATGAGAGAGAGAGAGAGAAGAATGGGAATCAACTTTTAACTTTCATTAACAGCTTCTCATGCCACTAAACTAACTGTATATAGGCTAATGAGAATTAGTAGTTTGTAACGGTCTGACGCAATTGATACAATATCCTGTTTACCCACAAGTCTCATATCTTTAACCCACCCACCCCTCTTGGGGGGGGGGGGTGGGAATTAACTATGATTGAGTAAGAAGAGCGGATTGGTTAAAAAACAAGTATAAAGACAATATAAGGCAGCATGGATGATCAATGGGAGGAAGAGTACCTGTTTCTTACAACCCTAGCCACAGTGATACCACAAAGATGATCAGTTCTTGATACAGTTAAATATTCTCAAGAGAATACTAAGATGTAAGCAATGCTCACGCAAGAGAAACTAAAGTTCAAATTCATTCAAATATGAAAATTTTAGTACAAAGCATAGCCTATATATAGGTAACCATAGAATACTCTAGAATAAAAGAAAACTCTAAGAAATTAATGGTGCATTGATGATGATTGGTATTTGGATTGGTACCATTTCATATAAAGAAATGACTTATTCATGAAGAAAAAGTCAGCTATTTAAATTAGGAAAATATGACAAGGTATTCTAGAACATTCATTGACTAAATGGCCTTATTTTGATGAAATAAAATAAGAGATTTAAATGCAATCAAATTTGATGCAATCGGAGGGTTTCTAGATGCTTTATAAATTGACCAAATGGGTCTTCCTTTTAATATTTTCGTTCATTAAAATGTATGGGCCTTTGAGACACCCATTTGGGCTTGAATATGGTTTGATCTTGTTCTGGAACTCCCTTGACCCATTATACAATGCATTTAGGCCCTAATTTGATATTTTAAAGCTCCATTAGACTCCTCCGTGCCATGGTGGCTTTTGGGGGTGCTCTACCACATGTCACATTTAAGTCCACACATGTTACCCATGGAATAATCCATGTCATCCTCCATGTAAGCCAGTTCGTGCTAATAGTTCCTTGAACACCTTGGAGGGTTTGTTGGATTTCTAAATGGATAACTTCTTAGGCTTTTAGACTTTGATATTGAATGGTTCTAGATATGCTATCAAACTATCAACTTTCATTAACAGATTCTCCTGCCACCAAACCAACTGTTTATAGGCTAACGAGAGTTAGTAGTTAGTAACAGTCTGATTCAGTTGATACAACAACATCCTTTCAGTCCCATATCTTTAATCACTCCCCCTCCCCTGAGATAGGAATACTTGTCCTCAAGGGCTGGGAACAACGAAGCCAGAAGATGTGTTGGAGATCAAACAATGGTACCCAAGTGGCTACTTCATTTGGATGACCATGCCACTGGTACAATAATATTCTGTTTGTATGTCTCATATCGAATTGTGTAGGAGAGAATGAAGTGGTAAATAAATTTCAGAGATGTGGACCCATGAATTGGAATTGAGAGAGAGAGAAATCAACCCCCTTTATAAGCAACTAAAATTGCAGAGAGAGGAATGAGGTTTTATTACTCTCATAAATAGTGTTTCCATTTTTCATGCAAGAGTGCGCTAGGGTGCTGTTATGTAAATAATATTAAAGGGTGAGAGTTAGTTAGTCTGTTAGCTATGTGAGTTAGTTGAGTCTGTTGTGAGTTGGGTTGTTGTGTTCAGGCTGCTGTGCATAAATAGAGTATAGGGTCTAAATATGTGTGATATGTTGAGATACAGAAGTGATTCAGTTTGACATTTCTGTAGCTCTCCCTCTTCACAGTCTCCTTTCTCCCTTTGCCCTGCTCTCTCTTGTTTTCCTCTTCTCTTCCCTCTTCATATCTCTTTAACTTAAACAGGTATTCCTTCCTTCTCTCTCTCTCTCTCTCTGAGTTAAATTGGTCTATTCTTTTGTTTGCTGGCAACAAAGAGAAACAAACATTTGTCTTTTCTGGTATGGGATTGAGCTTCTTCTAAGGCTGGGAATTTCAAGCATCAAGAATAAATTAGACAACTTAACCTTTGAAGAGAAAGAATTGTTTTGAAGTGTAATGATATTTTCACTCAATATGTGTATCTAGTCCTAAGACTTTGAAGTTTAAAACTTTAAGAGAATTCTTTGATAATTTGCTCTCTTGTATTGTTGACATGTTAAAGTAAATGATTTGAATGATCTTCTCATTCTGTTGCATTGTAGTGTTAAGATACCTTTGGTCTTAAGATATCTATATCTATAATCTATATCTATAATTTTATAATATATGTGCCGTTGTTCTTGGCCAACTTATTGTTTGTTGGACACGATATTGAAATAAATGAAAAACATAATTAACAGAATGAGTAGTTATAGATATGAGAGGCAATTATAAGCATTGTTGGATATAGATATATATAATGGGCACCCATTTGTAAAGTAGACTTGATATGATATGGATTTGGCCATTTCCCATTCTCTGTCTCTCTTCTCTATCTTTTCCCTCTTTCTCCTTTGAATCCTCTCTCTATATACTGTCTCTTCTATTCCCTCTTCTCTAATGTCCTAATTAAAATCCTCTATCACTGTCGGGGGCCAAAAAGTACTTGAGAATTTGCTGGAGATCATAATATCTTCTGCGTGTTCATTACTTATTAGTGATTTATCTCCAAATTATTTGTCTATTTTTTAATCTAGTCTTGTCAAATGTCATGATAGTTTATGCCATTGATTTTGCTTGATTGATGACTTATTTTGATGGATTAAATGGCAGATTTGTTCCATATGTTCTCTGTGTAATCCCTTCTCATTTAATATGATAATGTAAAATAGAACACATCTTTGCATTTATACATTATTCAGTGGCAAATGGCTGAACTTTTTTTGGGGGGGGGGGGATTTTGTTGTCTATATCTGTTCTGAATTACGGCTGTTCTTTTCTGCTAATTTTGGGTATTGATTGTTGATTAGTTTCTATGTAAATGTGTAGATGGGCTTGATCGAGCAAACAGTCTTGGGAGTGATTTAGAAAAGAATCAACATTCTTCAAGAAGTGTTCCAGTTACTGATCATGGAGATGCTGGTGGCAGTAATCATCAAGAGAATCACTATTCAGGACTTGTAGGAATAGAAGGATGCAGTAGTAGTACAGCTTTACAACTTTTGAATGATCGTATGTCTCTCCAACTACCTCTTGGGAAAATATTTGTAAATGTTAATTACACACTTTTTATTCTATTATTTAATAGGCTTTCTATAATAGAAAAACTGTGACCATGACTTTGTTTTAACTGGTTTATTCAAGCCGAAGAATTAAAAATTGTTTAGCTTATATTTAACAGCCCAGCCCATATAGGGTTCTAAGGTTCTCTATAAAGTATTTTGCTGGTAGTTTGATGTAAATTGGACTCTGATATGCTAACTTTTGTTGGGCAGCATAAGGATTTGGCGGCTTCTGTATATAAGGTGCACTAGGGTAGTTAAGTTAAAAGCAGCATTTAAATTTTTTTATCCATTTGATTTGCTTACCACATTCTTTATGCATTTATCTTGTAAATAATTCTGTTTCCAAAATATAGGCAGGGTAACTAATTCTTAGACTAACAAGAGTGGTCGTGTTCATGGATATGTATGTTAAACAAGCATGTCAAGTTCACTTGCTTAGATTTATGACTTTAAATGCTTTTCAGTAACTGTTATCTTTTTTTGTTGGTCGTTTACATATTTATTTTTCAGGTTGGACAACTGCAATTCAGTCTTACAATAATTCCAAGGATTCATCAGGTGAGTGGATATGTTATTGAACCGTGATAAACTTTTCTGTTCTTTGGAAGTTTTCAACTTTTTTAATTTGTACAAGGTTAATATAACTTTTGATCATTGAAATTTCAGTCAATTTTGATTTTAATCCTTGAACTTTAAAATCGGTGGTTTTGGTCATTGAACTTTTAGTCAATTTTGGTCTTGGCCCCTAAACTTTAAAATTGTTAGTTTTGGTCCTTGAACTATCGGTCAAATTTGGTCTTGGTCACAGAATTGAAAAAAAAAAGTTGAAAAATCAGGGACCAATGATTATAAATGGCACCAAAACCACTAATATAAAGTTTAGAGATCAAGACCAAAATTGACTGAAAGTTCAAAGACTAAAACCACCAATTTTGAAGTTTAGGGATCAAAGCCAAAATTGAGTGAAAGTTCAAGAACTAAAAGTTGCATTAACTCATTTGTCTATTAACCTTTTGATGATAATGGAACTTGGTGCCTGTTTGGGTGGATGTCAAAACCTAAGTTTTGGGTCCAAACCTAGGTTTGGAATTGTAGCCAAACACTTTTTTTTTAATAAACCTAGGTTTGGACTCAAAACCTAGGTTTGAAAAAAAGTAAGCCAAACACTTGAAAAAATGTGAAAAGCCTTTTGGATTGGAAACCTAGATTTTGGCCACCAAAACCTAGGTTTTGAATAAGCTACAATTTTCCCCTTTTGCACAAAATACGAGGTAAAAAAAATGCCATCATTACACATGTCATAATGATCTACCAAAAATACCCTTATCCTCTCTCTTTCCCAACACATTAAACTTATGTCTTTTTTAGTAATTTACACAGAAAAAGTCATTCTCAAAACAATCATCCAAACACTCATTTTATCAAAAGCCATTTTTTTAGAAAAGCTGAAAAAAGCTATTCCCCAGAAGCTATTCTCTAAAAACTAATCCAAACAGGCTGTTACTTTTTTCAGCTTTTACGCGAAGTACGAGGTAGAAATATACCATAATGCCCTTATCCTCTCTCTTTCCCAACACATTAAACTTATGTCCTTTTTAGTAATTTATACATAGAAAAAGTCATTCTCACAACAATCATCCAAACACTCTCATTTCATCAAAAGCCATTTTTTTTCAGCTTTTTCAGAAAAGCTGAAAAAAAGCACTTTTTCAGCTTTTTTCTCAGAAGCTATTCTCCATAAGCTAATTTAAACAGGCCCTTGGACTGGACTGATCCAGCCACTTAAACTGAAATTATATTATCAATGAAACAATGAATTGGGACAGACAATTTACTTTAGGCTGACCAAGTTTTCATGTGTTGGTAGGCATTTATTTTGAGTTATATTCATTTCATGCTAGATTTGCTAGTAGGATTGGGAGGAGGAAACAACTACCATCAACTCGAAAGTTTGAGATCTAGCTTAGTTATTTTTAGTTTGTTTATTAATCTTTTGATGATGATGGAACTTAGACTGGACTGATCCTGCCCCGTTGATGAAACAATGAATTGAGATAGACAATTTATTTTTGGCATACCAAGTTTTCATATGTTGGTAGACTTTTACTATGAGTTATATTTATGTTATGCTGAATTTGCTAGTAGGATTGGGAGGAAACAAGTACCATCACTTCGAAAGTCTGAGATCTAGCTTAGTTATTTGTGTTGAATTTGATGACTTTCTTTTTCTTCTTTTATCTAGTAGAAAATAGTCTTGATTATTCAATAAATTATTCATTATGTTGTGATGTTAGCCCTCTTATAAATAATGCTTGTGTCTTGCATGATTATGGCCTATAACAATTTCAAAAATTAGTAGTGTTCTGGTCTAGGATAGGCTAAACAACTATAAACACATTAAAAGCGTTTGTTGTAGTATTCCTCTTCTCTTCACTTCAACATTTTTTTGGTTAAAGTCACAACAACAACAAAGTCTAATTCCATTAGATGGAGTTGGCTACACAGATCGTACGATGCCACTGTGTTTTGTCAGTATCCAAATCTTTAGATATATTGTTAACCGAAAGATCTCACTGTAACTGAGTGTTTGCTTTGGTCTTCCTCTACCTCTGGTAACAAGACTCCATACTGATTGATCTACCTCCTCACTGGCTCATCTAATGGCTTTATTTGGACGTATCTAAACCAACTCAAATGATTTTCTACCATTTTCTCATTAATAGGTGCCATTCTAACTCGTTAGCGTATATGATTATTACAAATCATTTCCTTTTTTGTATGACTATACATCCATCTCAATATCTTTTCGCTACCCCTATTTTATGTTCATATTGTCCTTTTAAAGACCAATATTTACTACCATATAGCACTGCTGGTCTTATGGTAGCTTGATAAAACTTTCTTTTATCTTATGGGATACTTTCCTGTCACAAAGAACTTTAGTAGCTTTTCTCCGCTTATACCACCCACCTTAAATTCTATGATTGCCATCGCCATCAATCTCACCATCTTATTGCATAGTTGATCCCTGAGTATTTAAACTTTGTCAATTGAAGGATAGTTTGATCTCTAAGTTTAACCTCCAAATCACTTTTAACCTCCATCAATCTCACCATTTTTGGTGAAAACCTTGTTTTGATAAAATTGAACGGTTCCAAACACGTGCCTGCAATAGATAGATAGTGTACGATAGTCTTTTATCAATTTTTATATACCATATGTTGCCTTGTCCTTGATGCTGTTATACGCTTCTCTCTCTCTCTCTCTCTCTCTCTCTCATATCTTCTTTCTACTTTTATTTTCAGAAAAGCCAGTTATGCATTCAGGAGGAACTGCAGCTTGGACTCAACTAAGACTTCCTCATCAGGTAAAAGCTTGGAGTTTTTCCATTTTCTCTTCTCTCAATTTTGTAAAGGGAAATATCACTCTGATCTCTAATGAAAAATGCCCAGACTACTAACCCTTTCCCTCTTCTGAAAATTTTCACCCTTCTTTCCCCTAAAAGATAAGTTACACATTTTAATTAAAATACTATTGTATCTATCATTGATACAATATAAAAAGTAACTAGCTGGGGCTCCCATAAATTGAATGGATATTTAAGAATACTTTTTATTATTTACTAGTATTGAAGATCTAGAATAATTTAAATTTATGGTTCCTAACATAAAATGAATGACATTGAAATACAATTAGTCCTGCTCTTGAAGACATTTTAGTTATATTAAGTCGTTGAGAAGCTTGTTTATGTTTCAATAATATAAGTAGTAGTAGTGGAATTTATCTTATGTTTAGATTTTAAAATTCTTTGCACTCTTTCAGATTGTGGCATCAGCGGCAGGTAATGCAGCTTCTGCTCCACATATCGACTTCCTGGGAGAACTTTGCCATCAAATGCAAAGTGCTAATTCTGAATCTAACCCATGATCATCACATGACATGATTTCCTTAAACAAGTTCTTGACTGATGTTAATTGCCTGTCTTGTCTGAGACTTGTTCTGGTTTTGTGGCATGTCAAACAATATATAATGTATGTAATTGGGGATCCAATCAATAGTCTAACATGCGCATTTATGCAATGGGTATACTATATGGTCATGTATTTGCTCATATGTTTACGTTTTTGGATGTCTGATTGCTAGTGTGGTTTCAAGGATCCAAACAGTTTTGATATTGGAGCTTTGCTCCTTGCTGTCTTGGGGCTAGGAGCAACTTTCTCTTGCTCCTGCGGCGAAAAAATCGACGGTGAAGGTTTTTTGAGAGCCCACTTCTGTATTGCCCCCATAAACTAATCTTTCTATTTTAGTCAATAAGGTTTGAATTATAAAAAATAGTTATTAAAAATAAAAATGCATCCTTTAAATACATTTTATTTTAATTTCTTAGAATGTTTTAGAAAATTTGCGTTTATTATGTTATTATTATAAAAATATTTATCATTTGAGTTAACGTTTAAAAGGGTTAATGTCCAATTATAATGATAAAGTGTTGTGAAAGATCCAATTTTAATGACTGTATGTTATGTAAGGTCTAATTTTCACGACAAAGGGTCCAATCACCAACATCCTTTGTAGCATATATTAAATAAAATAGTACTACAATATTAAATCAAACTAATCTAGAAGTATGGCTTGCAGGCTCGATGCTTACAACTCAATGGATTCCACTCTATATCATAACCTCTTTTTTTGGTTACAAGGACAAGCCGAAGCTTGGGTAAAATCTAGGACTAGCCTAGGCCACATCATCAGACGCATTCTGCTCCATATGAGTAGCCCCTCTCTTTCTTAAGGTTATATAGCTTATCTCAATTCTCACAATCTTCTGTCTTTAAAACTTTAGACTCGTCAATGGCAAAAGCCGAAACATGAGGCACATCAACGACGAGAGGCAGAGTTTTCGACAATAAAAGAAGGCGAGACATGTAAAGAATTTTATCTATTGTAGGTTGAACACTTTTACTATTTTAGTTATATATTTTTTTTTAAAATGAACTTTAAGGCTGAGCTTTTCTTTTTCAAGCACCATAAAGCATCACTTAAATCACCTAACTCAATTGAAAATGCGAGTCAACCAAGTTGGTTTGAGTTACAAATGATTATGCGAGTCAACCAAGTTGGTTTGAGTTACAAATGATTTTAACAAGCTATGCACTATGCGGCTTTATTAGCACTTGAATAGATTTTTATTGGTGAAAAGCAAAACTTCTTTGACTTGGCGAGTTAATTCACAAGTTTGACAATTATGACCACAACTACTTGAGGTCAAAAGGAAATAAATTGAAGAACTGAAGAAAAAAACAAAAAACTTTGAACCATTATATTGAGTCAAATAAACCTATAATCACTAAAATAAGTTCCATCCAAAAGGCAAATGGTAGCCCCACGTCGCTACTTCATGATTCTTCATCCACAACCAAAAACAATTCCTACATCCTATTTTTATAATTGAGGTTAGAAGGCAAGGCAATATATAGAATGAATGGAAGTAATCATGCTAGAATTCTAGAAGGTTGTATAATGGAAGTTAGAATCTTATATGTCTATACATTTCATATATCAATCAGAAAGATGATCTCTTGTGGCTCGGGATCATACATTCGATGCCACCAAAAACATAGTAGTCGTGGAAGTTATGCAGCTCAGTGGATTCTACTCTATATAGTAGCCTCTCTCTGTTTTGCTTTATTTATTTATTTATTTATTTATTATTATTATTATTATTATTATTATTATTATTATTATTATTATTATGTTACAAGGGCAGGCCAAAGCTTGGGAAAAAGCTAAGACTAGCTTAGGCTACATCATTAGACTTATTCAGCTCCACATGAGCAGCCCCTCTCTTTGCTAAGGTTATCTAACTTTTCCAACTTCTCACAATCTTCTGTCCTTAAGACTTTGAACTCGGCAATTGCAAAAGCCAAAACATGAGGCGCATCAGGGACGAGAGGCAAAGAATTTTCGACAATAAAAGGAGTCAAGACTACTATGTAAAGATTTTTTTTTGTTTTTTAGGTGGCAGGATGAATTTTTAATATTTTAGTTTTACTTTTTTAAATAAAATGAAGGGCTAATCTTTTCTTTTTCAAGCACCATAAAGCATCACTTAACTCACCTAATTGAGTTACGAGCGATTTTAACTGTCTATTATGTACTATGTGACTTTATTAGCGAATTGAATCAATTTTTACAGATGAAAACACAACTTAGTTGACCCTGCCATGAGTTTGACAACTACAACCACAACTAGCTTAGGTCAAAAGAAAATAAATTGAAGAACTGAAAAAAAAAACTTACTATGCACCATTATAAGGAGACAAATAAAAATATAATGGTTAAATGGAGGTGGCATTTGTGACCCATTTTGATAAATTTATGGGCACTTTTGTACCACAAAAAAGTATAGGGCGAAGGTACAAAAATACCACTAATAAATTATCACATGTGCAGTTGGCACCATAATAAAATTTTGGATGCAAAAATACCACTCATAAATTAAAACGGCACAAATTTATTTTTTCCGTCTGTATGAATTAACCTCGGTTAAGTTGACACAAAAACCAACATGCACATTAACTCAGTCAACGTTGCTCATTTTCAACAGAAAAATAAATTTGCACCATTTTCAATTTACGTGTGGTATTTTGCACCCAAAGTTTTATTATGATGCCAGTTGCACATATGACAATTTAGGTGTGGTATTTTTGCACCTTCAACCAAAAGTATATGATGTCAAGTGCATATTTGGGAAAAGTATAGTCATTTTTTATCCTTAACCTTAAGGATAATTCTCATATATTTAGTGTATTTACAAACTAAAGATTATCAAAGAAATCACACAAGGGTATTTTATAACTCCATACTGGTATGCGGAATCCTCACATTGATGTCAAGAAGATGTTAAATCTAATAAACTTTTCCATGATAAAGGAAGAACAAGAGAATAGGATGTTCTAACTTTCCCAAGTCTAACTTCACAAACCACAATAGAGACCAAATTGCTAATGCAGCTTCAAAGTTACATAGATTCAAAAGAACAAACAACGGATACAAGGTTAGAGGCATAGCTTCAAAGTCACATCGCTTCTCAATGCCCAACAGTACACACGTTAAGAAGAATGGTAAAAAATCTCAATTATGAGACCTAAACAACATAGCCAAACAATGCACAGACAACAAAGTTCGTGATTGAATACAAAGTTCGTGATGGATTCAATCAGGCAAAAACAATCAAACCATTCCTTCATAATTTCGAGTCTACTAATAAAACTTGAAGAGTTCTATGTAATATTCGATAAAAACAGAATGAAAAATGAAAAGTGTAAACAAAATATAATCACAAAGCAAATAGGTAACCTTGTTCCCATAAAGCTATGATACAAGGTTAGAGGCATAGAGGCACAGATAAAACCAAAATGATCTATGTCCAATTAATAAAAGTCTCTGAGAGAAATGACCCACATTTAATCTGAAAAGCTAATTAAGTTTCAAGCACTAGCTTAAAAAGATATTTATAATATAACATCATTCATAGTCATAACAGTAGTTGGAAACAGAACAAACACTGAATTCAATATCAAGGCACCACAACCATGAGAATGGAGTTTAGAATGTAGACCCATTCCATCCAAAGTTTGACCCCTGCAGAGCAAGATAAGCAAAGATACCATCAAGTTGCAGCAATTCATGGCCATAAAAGTGGAGATCTAGGGTACTTTAGGGAGTTGGGAGAAGGAAAGGGAGGAAAATCCGACAACAATGGAACGGGAAGCAATGACTAAATAAAGTGATAACTTTCCTCCCACTTGTTTAAGGATATTCTTTCCTTAAGAATCCTCGGGATTAGAGGGCCTAAAAATAAAAAAGGAAGTGCATTGTGTAAGGCTAGTTGAAAAAAACTACCTTGCCTAACCTCCATTCATAAACCCAAACAAGAGAAAATTTATAAAGCCTTCTCTTTCTGTTATTCTTCATCCAAATACACCCTTAAGAAAAGGGCTGGGGGTTTAGCATCTAAATGAAAAGGATTTGATTTTTAAGTATAGCAAACAAGAGACATGATAATAGTATTGGACAGTAAGAATTTATTTACATGATCTAGTGCTGGTGTAAAGCATGCAAACACTGTGCAAATTCTTGACTTTGATGGTCCTAAACAAAAAGGAAGAATGCAATAAGAAAAAAAATTGCAGTGTAGGTCAGTGACCCTTCAGGATATCTTGGAACTTTAAACACTTGCCTTTGTATCGTAGAATTTTAGGAAGAATCGTAATTTGGGCACAGATAATTTGGTTTCGAGAATTGATGCAATTGCAGCACTAAGTTTCTTGTTTACATCAGGGTTAAGACCACCAATGGACACCAACTCACCATAGGCTGCAGGCTGCTCGGTCCCACCAAAAGACATGGGAATAGATCCTTTCAGTACAATCATTACATACTGCAAATTGAGGAAAAAGGATTAAAGGCTCTAATCAAGTCCAAGAAATATGTTATAACTGAGTAGAAATATCATACTTATTTTATATCTCAAGAGACACATCAATGTTGTGTTACTTATCTTTAACATGGACTATCAAGAAGCATTCATTTAAAGTAAAGGGGGAATTCATTACTCAACCAAAATTACAAAACAGCCGTGGTGCCAACAAAAACCACACTAACCAATCAGTTTACCTAGAGCAAATACACAGTTAAGGTAAATGAGACATACGGTCCCCTTTTTTAGAAGGTTGGGCAAATCTTTGACTCTAGCAGAGTGGTATGAGATAGATTAAGGCCACACCAAGAAGACTCAACTTGTAAAGATGAATATGGATCAATTAGGATATATAGAGAAGTAATCACTAAGTGCATCACATATTAGTACGGCATTAGTCACATGGCCAGCATGTCATTAAAGAAATCCAAGAGAGTAACTCATGAGTCTTGTTCGTCGGTACATGTTTAGAAATATTTATTTTGCTCATGCTAATCTAATTTAATTATCAGTTCCCCTTTCTTAGAGGATGCAAGCTTAACACCAAGAGGCCTCTAAATTCATTAGAAAGGAAATGCATTAATCCTTTAGATGTTAAAAAAAAAGAGAAGTTGATAACAACTTTATCAATGCTAGCAGTCATAAAACAAAACAAGACCAGATGTCACAATATACTTCCCAATAAATAGCATAGTAAATTATTTCCACCTCATTCAGAGCCTGCAAAAAAGCCTTCATGCACCAAATTTAACTTAGTGACAGTATAAAATTGGTTTCACATGAACTTAGTCATTTCCCGATTCCGCAAGTATCCCAACATTGAGTGCCTTTTAAGTAGTAGGACGATACCAATCAGTTTAAGGTCAGAATCTTAGATGATATACGATGGAAGGCGAACTTTAAAAACTCCGAATTAAAACTGAAAAAATAGAATAATACAAATACTGTAAAAATAAAAATATGAAACATGTATATAAACCATTGTGACAAAAGGTTCAGGAGAACTAAAAACAAGTTAAAAATACATAAAAGATAGAAAGAGAAGCAAAATTTCCTTACAGACTCAGGTTTGCCGATGAGTTTGGCGACAATGGAGGAGGCTTCAGAGAGAATGGACGAAGTGTCAACACGCTCAAGGTTGACGTTGGTGGAGACGTTGAGGCAAGGCATTTCCTGGCTTCTCTTGATCACTCGATTGATTCTAAAACCCTTCTGTTCCCTGGAAATAAGCAATGGATGAGAGAAGGGGGAAGGGAAATAAATTTGATTGGTTAAATAATGCGTTCTAAATATAAATATAAGACCACTTTAATTTTTTTTTGGAAGTTAAGGAAGTAAATTGGATAACTAAATTATAACATATGTCACATAAAATTATATTATATGTTAGTTTATAAGTAGAATAAATTAATTTTGAGGAAAAAAAGATTTTTTTTTAAACTAAAACTACTTTTTTTTAGACTGAAAAAAAAGTCAAAAAAGTCAAAGTGGTCTTATAATTAGGACCGGAGGAGTAAAATGAAACAAGTTTTGTCGTTTAGCCATTGGCCATTTTTTATATTCATGGAATTTTTTTTTTTGGTACGAATAGTATAAATAGGTTAAAAACCAGAAAATAGAGGGAGAAAATAAATATTCGTTTGGTTCATAGAAAATATTCAAACGGAAATAAAAGGAAAAGAAAGGAATGGAAAAGAATAGGAGGTTGACATGTTCATGTTTGGTACACACAAGAAAGAATGGAAAATTTTATATTTGGTTGGTTGAAAATAGGATAAGGAAACTCAGAATTATATATAAATGATTATTTTGCCCTAAATAAGTATTTATTAATTAAACTCACTAATATTAAATTTTAAAATATTTTAAAATTATATTATCATAAAAATAAATGAATATATTATTTTTACTAATTTACATAAATAAATAAAATATTTCTTGGTAAATACAATAATCACTTAGATTTTAATTTTAAAAAAATATTGATATCATATTATTAAAAAATAATTACATTATATTTAAAAATACAACCAAAATAACTCTAGTTTAGATATAGAAGCTACTTACCACCATATCTAACACATTAATTAATAATTAAATGAAATGAATAATAAATTAAATAGTAAAAGATGCCTAAAATATAATTAGATGGTGAGAATTTTGTGACTTCAATTATGGGATGTATCCCAAAAATTTCTCACTCATATCCTCTTGAATTTTCAACGACTTCAATTTAAACAAAAAACTTATCTTCTATTTTTTTGTGCATACTCTCATTCAAATGTTTAAACTCACGTCTTAAATCTCAACTACTGTTCATATATTTTAAATAATTACAATAAATAAATATTAAGTACGAACATAAAATAAAATATATATAACATAAATTACTCTTATACCAAAACACTATTCATAAGGAATTAACGGCCTAGATGATTAGTTCTATTCAAATCAATGGGTTAAATTATCGCTAATTATATAATCTACTAATTATATTTGATTGGTCATTAATCCGAAAATATATATATCACTAATTATATTTAAGAAAAATATAATCATTATTTTTGAATTATTATATTTAAGATAAGCCCTAAAATTGTATATACTAATAATTATATTTAAATTTCAAGGCTGATAATCACTAATTATATCTACTAATAAGTATATTTAAATTTAAAGACTGATTGGCCATAATTATTCTAAATTGTATCAACTAATAATTATATTTAAATTTAAAGACTGATAATCACTAATTATATCTACTAATAAGTATATTTAAATTTAGAGAATGATTGGCCATAGTTATTATATTTAAGATAAGCCCTAAAATTATGTTCCTAAGAAGCTTTTGATAGGTCAATCTATCACTAATTATATTTGATTTGTTATAATTATTAACCATTTTTTATATAACATAAATTAATCTTCCACCAAAACACTATTCATAAGGAATTAACGGCCCAGATGATTAATTCTATTCAGATCAATGAGTCAAATTATCGCTAATTATATAATTACTAATTATATTTGATTGGTCATTAATCCCAAAATATATATATCACTAATTATATTTAAGAAAAATATAATCATTATTTTTGAATTATTATATTTAAGATAAGCCCTAAAATTATATCTACTAATAATTATATTTAAATTTAAAGACTGATAATCACTAATTATATCTACTAATAAGTATATTTAAATTTAAAGACTGATTGGCCATAATTTATTCTAAATTGTATCAACTAATAATTATATTTAAATTTAAAGACTGATAATCAATAATTATATTTACTAATAAGTATATTTAAATTTAAAGAATGACTGGCCATAATTATTATATTTAAGATAAGCCCTAAAATTATGTTTCTAAGAACCTTCTGATAGGTCAATCTATCACTAATTATATTTGATTTGTTATAATTATTAACCATTTTTTAATTATACACTAATTATAAATAATTATAAACAATATGAGCAACCCTCTACGAATAACAAATATATAATTATATAATTATGTAAACTCAATGAAGCCTTCTCCCTATCTCCATGATTATTTTGGCCTATTTGTTAAATAATCTAACTTACAACAAATATATTATTAATAATCAAATCTAATTAGTATTTGGATAATGTATTATATTATATGTTGGTTTTAATATATTTTTTTTTAAAATGATGTCAAAAATATATATTTCTATCCTTATTTATTCTAGATATATTGTAATCCTAAGTTATGCCTATAAATATGATGCCTACATTATGTATATGCTCTATTGAATGAATGAGTTTATAGCACATTCATATAAGCACATTTAATACCCTCTACGATAAGCAATTTGGTAGAAGGTACGCTATTTCAAGAATTCATATGGCCTATAGCCAAATTTTCCATTTTAGATTACTTTCAATTTTCTGAGATAGCGTGGAACAGTTTTGTTTCATATATATATATATATGCGAATTTTATATTGTGCTAGAGTTTTTCTAATGTTCTGTTTGCTTTTTTTCCCTTGAAATTTTGGGTCTTTTGATTATTTTGTTTACCTGTGGTGAAGTTTTGAGGTTTTTCCTCTTATTTTGAGGAGCTTTTGGGTGTTACGAATAAATTATTACACTTTAAATATTTAAAATAAAAACTAATGTTCTGTTTGCTTTTTTCCCTTGAAATTTTGGGTCTTCTAATTATTTTGTTTATCTGTGGTGAAGTTTTGAGGTTTTTCCTCTTATTTTGAGGAGCTTTTGGGTGTTACGAATAAATTATTACGCTTTAAATATTTAAAATAAAAACTTATACTTATGTTTTTTAAATATTTTTTTTTCAAAAACATGATATCAATTTTTTTAAATCTTTATCCAAATCCAAATCACATGCCCCTCATAATCCAAAAATATATTATAATAATTAAATGTTTAGTTCATATCCAAATTTAGGTGTCAAACGTTGAAACCAAAAAATCAATTGAATTGCCATAACAAAGTGATGATCAACATCCCATTTTGCAAGAGGGTGAGTGCACGATGGCACGAACTTGAAAACATGCAAAGATGGTCATTGAGGCAGTAACATTGAATGGTTATAGGCCAAATGAGAAGATACTGATACATAGAATGTACATGAACCCTTCGGAATCAAATGGCCTTTTAAGATGAAAAGGAGGCAGTTCCGAGTCACTTTATCATTCCCAATGACAATAAACACGAGTCAGGGGGCAATCTCTAAAGAAGGTTGGAATATATGTAACACCCCAAATTTTAGAAAAATAAGAAAAAAGGAATTATTTAAGGTTTTGGAATATTACTAAAACATTAAAAGCATTGGAGAATAAATTTATGATATTTAGGCATTTTTAATAATTTTAAGACTTGTTTTCTTTAAGAAATAAAGAGGAATAATTAGAAGATAAAATTTAATTTGGAAAAAAGAGATAATAAGGGTTTATTAAGTCTTGGGATGGCATATAGAAATTAAAAAGCTTTATAAATAAATTTATGAGGCCAGATGTATTTTTAATAATTTTTAAAACTTATTTTATTTATTAATTGAGAAAAAATAGTTGGAAGATGGGTTTAAATAAGGAAATATTTAGAACCTTGGGGTATCGTTTAGTATTTAAAAAGTCTTATAAATAAATTCAGAAATTAAAGTATATCTAGAGAAATTATTTTGGGACAAATTTAGGCTTATTTGTAAATGTGAATGATAAATAAAATTACCATTTAAGAGAAAAATGGAAAAAGGGAAATGAAAAAAGACAATATCTGCCCCTAGTTGGAAAATATCTTCAGTAAAAAGAATGGGCAAAATGGTAAAACACCCATTTAAAATATCCACTCCTTTCTTTTATTTATATACCCCCACGTGTTCTTTCTTTCTTCACTCCCTCTCCACCCAAAATCTCTCTCTCATTCCTGTTTCCTTATCTCTCTCTGCCTTCTCCATTTCTCTCTGCGTCTTCAGCGATCGACGGCGACGACGAGCTCATTTTCCGGCGACGGAGCTCTGATCGTTCAAGTAAGATGGGATTCTAGCTTGGGTGAGTCTTATTCCTTTGTTTTCTTCTCCTCTTCTAGTCTGATTCAATGAGTTTTAGGGGGGGAAATCAATTTGAAATCTGAGGTTTTTTAAAGCTTCTAAATTCATAAAACTGAAGCTTATGGTTCGATTAACAAAGCCCAAGAATGATTTTGAGAAGTGAAGTAGTTTGGGTCAAGTTTCTCTCAATTTTCCCTTCGATTCACTGTTAATCGATCGCCCTTTCCTTTGATTTCTGGGGGTTTAATGGTTAAAAGCTTGATTAAATATTAATAGGGGTAAGTTTAAGTTTATAAGGGTGTCTTGCATGTTGAAGTTTGAAGTGCTTCTCTGGCTTGCTCGATTTTCTTTTCCCCCTGTTCTTCGTTTCTGCCGTTAGTGGCCAAAGCTGAGGGCGATGAAATTATGCCATGATTAAGGGTTTGATTTACTTGTTTTGGTTGTTTGTTAATGTTAGATGATTAGTGTTCAATTTTCTTCTCTCGCTGTCTTGTCATCCGAATTTATTTCCTCTGCTCTGTAGAGTTCTTGTTCTGCGATTTTGTTTGGATGTAGAGTTGAATTGGTTATTCTTTGGATTTCGTTGGGTTTTGGTTCAAATTGTAATTGAACCGCATCTCTGGATTGTTGGCTTATTAGTGGTATTTATTGGGTTGATTTAGTGTTACGATTGCAGAGGAAATGAAGAGGAAATTAGTTGATTTATAAGTGAAGTACAAATCTGATTTGGGACAAAGGTTTATCATAGCTAGTTGAATTAAGATTTCAAATTAAAAGAAATCTTGGAGTATTGTTTTGGAAGCCGAAACTGTTTTAGAAGTCTGGAGGCTTCTGTTTTGTTAAATTATATTTAGAATTAGAATCTAAAGTTTTGAAGGTAAGAGGGGAATTTTGGATTGTTGAAAATCATATCTGATTCTAAGTTCTAATGGAGACTTCCAAATAATTGTACTAAAAGTATAGGATAACAAGTCACGCTTGAGGATGCTAAAATATATGTTTATTCACTGAGAATATTTGTTATTGTGTAGAAAGTTATGGTAGATGTTGATAGAGTTGTGAGATGTTTGATGGTGTATAAATGAGGTTTTCACAAGGCAAGAAAATCAAGCATATTTTATGTTATGTGAGATTTGTTGGTTAGCTTGATGGAATTAGAGAGGTTGAGGGGTGTAACAATCGCTACCTAATTATACTTTTTAATACATTTTAAATTACCATTTAACAATTACAAATTATTTATTGACTAACTATGTTAGAAAAGTATTCAACTTAGTCTAACCATGATAGAAAATAATGTTTCTACTAAAGAATGTCTATCATGGTTAGAAAAGATTTAACGTACTTTAACCAAATTATCCATGTTAGAAAAGAATTCTTCTAAGCAGTGTAAACGGACTAACATGGATAATTAAATCTCAGCTCATTATTTAAATAAATCAATTAATAAATTTCCAATAATAAATATTTTATAATAATAATTAAAATAACATCCAAAAGCATTAATACTTATAACAACTCACACAATGTTCATATTCAAACTCGGAATTTAATCGTTCAATGATAATTATTAAATGATAAAGCCCATTGAACAAGGACTGGTCCAAAAGGAATAATTAACAGTCAATTAAACCAACACTGCTAATATTAAAATCTTTAGTTCAAAATAAACAACAAACTTAAAAGTGAGCGGAAGCAAATTTAAATGCAACATGTCCCTAAATGTGGCAATAATCTCTGACTCTCCAGTCCAGAGGCTCACAAATTTAGTGAGGTATTTCCGGATCCTTCCCTTGGTTTCCTACTGCGTTTCTAGGACCTGTAAAAAATAAGATAGAGTGGGGTAGACCCAGGTAACCACTAACTGCTCGCCTACGTGCGATGTGTGTCAGCAAGGTGTTCAGTGGAATATTACTAAGTATAACTGAATTGAAAACATGAGGCAGTTATCATTTAGATGCATGATAATAACATCACATATAGTCCCACATAAATTATTTTCATGTAACAATTCCTCAAATCACACATAAAATCACATATTCACATTCATATATTATAATTCAATACTTAGATAAATAAAACCAAACAATTAATAACACCGATATTATACGGTCCAGTAGGGACTCACAACCCTCGCCTGAGACCGGGGGCGATCTCCCCAATTCGTCTTTCCGTTTTATAATATTTAGTCCTTGTGGGCCAACAAGGAACCTCACCGTGCGATGGCATTTTTATTTATTTATTTATTCGGTGTTCACACAATCAACACAACACGTCATAAATGTCCAAATCCAACTTATGGCACAAAGTCCAGTCCAGAATTTCTCAGATTTAATCATGCAGATATCTTTAATAAATACTATAATTTCCAAAACATACAAGTTCACACCTTCATGCCATTTAAAAATACATACTCCACCAAACGTTTATATTATAAAATAATTCTTCAAATTCCTGTTCCATAGAAAATTACAAAATTCAAGTTCCAAAAACTTACTAACCCACACACACACGCAAATAAACAGAAGTACTTACCTGCAGCTTGCACCGATTTCACAATAGTACAGTTTCCCCTTGTGCTATTTGACACCAATCAAACTCAGTAAAATAAATATGAATTCTTAAGACTTTCACTACCTCAAACTCTAGCCTAAGTCTCTCCCTATTTCTCTCTTTCTCTCTCAAGCACATTAATACATGCTCTTACTCTCAATCACATTAGAAATTGGTGTGAATTCTTGTGTGCCATGCACACCTATTTATATGCAAAAACAAAGAATAAAAAAAATGCATATGCATCCTACACTAGTATATAATGCACACTTATATTATATAAAATGATGAAAATTAGGCCTAATGCCTTCTTGTCTTCCACAACAAAATGGTAGTGGCAATTAGTGTAGTTGGTGTGCAAAAACAAAGAATAAAAAAATGTATATGCATCCTACACTAGTATATAATGCACACTTATATTATATAAAATGATGAAAATTAGGCCTAATGCCTTCTTGTCTTCCACAACAAAATGGTAGTGGCAATTAGTGTAGTTGGTGTGTGTCCCATAAATATGGTGGTGCACTTAGATGTATATTATATATATTTATATTTAATTATATTTATATATATACTCATATATTTAAAAAAAATATTAAGTTACTTAATTATAATTAATTTAGTATCCCACCAAGTCCTATTATTTATATAGATACACATATACACATATTTATTTAAGATATTAAAACACTCAATTTTAACAAGATAAATCATAATTTCCCCAAATTAATTATTAAAATAATAGATAAAAATCACTAAACAAAATTATATATATATGTTTTTTTTAGGATGTTAAAAGGGGCATTGGTAATATGGGAGGATCTATTTCGGTGGAATGAGGGCATTAGGCTTTGTTTTGGATTTAATGGTTAAGTGTTGATATGAGAACAATAATGAATGTAAGTTTAATTGCTTGATTGAGCTTGTTAATTGATGTTTTACCATTGAAATGGATGTGTTAAAAAGATGGTTTGAGGAATCTGGAGATCAGAAATTAGCTTTCAAAGTTGGTTTTGAAATTCTTGGATGTTGAGGTACCTAATTGTTATTAGGAATGCTAAGAAGAGTTAAGAGTTGCTTTCTAAGCTATTGATTGTTGAACTTGGAGTTTCTATTCCAAAACTGATCTTGGAGTAATAGTTAGTGCCAATAATAAGGGGAATTAAGAAGGTTGTGCTAATGAGTTTGATTTTCCCAGTAGTAAGAAAAAGAAGGTCAAATATGTTGATTGTAAATGATCTTTTTTTAGTTGTAAAGAGATGATAGTGGAACTAAATTCTATTACTATTTTTAGTTAGACATAAGCTGTGATTTTGATTTAATTGGGCATTTTGGCCAGTATGGGATTTTATTTTCATACATAAAATTGGTAGTGACTATGATACGCTTAGATGGAAATTGAGAATTTCAATGGATGCTCGAGGCTACAAACCTATTAAAGATTTTAAAGAGGTATTTGAAAGTAAAGTTTCTGTTTTAAGAGGTAAAAGGAAATTAGAGAAATTAGAGGACAATTTAGAGGAAGGTTTCAAATAATATGAATGTTTCTGTACATGAAATTCTATCCTTTTAAGTCAATTGGAATGTTGTTAAAGAATGGAATATATGATTTATTAAGGGTAAAGCAGACTCGAATCAACAATTTAGGATCCCTATAGGCTAAATAATTATTTTAAGGTATTAAGGAATGATTAGATATTCCCAATATTGATTGATGAATTAGTAGAGAAGCTTGAAAGGATTTTCATAGATTATGGAAGTCATAGGCTTGAATTACTAAAACTGAAAGCTGATTAAGGTTTGTTGTTATGATGTTAGAAATAATTAAATAAAGTAAGGATTAGTTTATGATTTGTAGGAATGAGATATGTTTATTGGGGTAATTTCTAAACTCATGACTTTATGGAAATTTCTAGGGACTTATGGGGGGATAAGAGAAGATAATTAATTAGGGTCTAACCTGATGTTAGGAGTTAGGAGATTGATTTTGTTTGATTAGGATTACTTATAATCACTTTGAGATTTGATTGACTAATAGGGTTTATTCCACTAAGTTTATAAGAGTTAATGATGTTAGTATAGAAAGTGAAGGATGTTTGGAATTTTGTGTGAGATAGCAGATAGGTAAATATATGAATATATGTGTGTGTGTGCATATATATAATGATGATTAAATGACATTGTAATTGGTATTAAATTAGGACTATACTTAGGAATATATGTATTAAAATTGGAAGGATTAATAAGAATAGACTATTTATAATTGATCTTTCAATTTTAAAGAGGATTAAGATAATTATAGTAAACTGTAATATTATGCTCATATAAAGAATGGGGTAGTATTAATTATATTAGGACCGTGAGAGACGTCAAATATAAATATAAGAGTATAAATATTAATTTATTTTTATTATACAGATGTGAAATAGGCTTAAATAGTAGTTTAAGATTCATCAAGACAATGGAAAGGAGCTGATACAGAAGTATGGTTTAAAGAAGTCAGGTAGCAGTTTATCTCATTACACTAAATTGCATGTGTTATTTTGTAATATCTGTTGCAAGTTTACATTATGCATGAAGGTGATAAACCTTGTTAATTCCTGCATAGAAGTTTATGGAGTACTCCAGGCTTAGGTGGTTCGCTACCCCTTTGCCAAACCAGTTAGTTATAGCTTTAAATGCTATAACGAGAAGTCCTGCAGGTAGAACCTCCGCTAGTTAACGAATATATTGTTATCAGTGGCTGGTAGAAAATGTAGCGCAGGAAGTATATATAAGTGTATTATTTGCAAAGGTTTATAAAATGTATACATCACAATGCATGCATAAAAATTTACAGTTAATGACATAAATTGCGTTGAACTGCTGTTTTTCAGAGAAGTTGGAATATAGTGAGATGGGTGAGATAAGGCAGGAGTGCTAGAAGGTGACTAGATGAAGAAATTAAGTTTATGATTTTAAAAAAATAAGGTTATCTGTATATGATGTAAATTTAAATTGTTAATAGTGGAAAGTATAAAAAATAGAATTGTATAATTTTAAAAAGGGATTTAAATGTCCCAAGCTCTATGAATTAAAAATAGATACCCTAAGAGGGTTAGTGTACTTTTAATTGTTTTATTAACCGCTTTATTTTATAAAGAGCTTTAAATTGTTCCAATTTGTCTGAAAAGCCCATTCCAACTGACTAAAGGTTGGTTTAATGTTTTAAAAGAAAAAGTTTTAAATTTTCCGTATTTTTGGGTTTCGGACACTGAAAAGTGGTTATATAATTCAATTAAAATTGTTATAATATAGTAGAAAATTTTAGGTGTTACAATATACCTTTCAAAACCGGTTTTCGCACATGGAAAACTTTATGTTGCACTATCGAGAGTGATGAGCATGGAAGGGTTAAAGATTGTTTTCAGCCCTAACAAACTTGAGCGCGGTAACAAGACGAAGAACTTAGTTTACAAGGAGGTATTCATGAATGTAGATCAGCATTAATTCCTTGATATTTGGTGTGTTATACTTAAATGAGCTCATTCCTTTACCTTATTGTTTTTAATTGGTTCAATGGCATTTCCTACATTCCAACACCTTAATAACTGAATATTTTTAATTTTCCAAGGCATTATAGATTGAGATGTGTTTTTGATGAAGGGATGTAATAGTTTGGTTAAATGATCTACATAAGTATTCTCCCTTTATCTATATTTGTATAATAATTTAGGTTAATATTTCACATGACCTCATGCAAACAAATTTATGATTTCTTTTTTTGAATTGGCGGAAAACCATATTTATGATTTCAAGCTAAATCACATGAAAAATATCACCTGTGCAACACAAGGGAGGCTTTGTAAAATGTAACTTTGTAATTTGATTGAAATTATGGTGAGGCTGATTTTGCAGGCTGTGATCGTTACTATTGGTATTATTGTTCGAATATACCTTTCAAAACCGGTTTTCACACATGGACAACTTTATGTTGCACTATCAAGAGTAAGGAGCATAGAAGGGTTAAAGATTGTTTTGAGCCTTAACTAACTTGAGCGCGGTAACAAGGCGAACAATGTAGTTTACAAGGAGGTATTCATGAATGTAGACCAGCATTAATTCCTTGATATTCGGGGTGTTATACTTAAATGAGCCAATTCCTTTACCTTATTGTTTTAAATGTAAGCCTACATTTCCGACATGTATTTCTAATTGTTATTTGGTTGAATGGCATTTCCTACATTCTAACACCTCAATAACAGAATATATCACTCATGCAATGCACGAGAGGCCTAGCTCGTTTTCAAAAAAATCATATCCACCTCAGATTTATATTCACTCAGCCAAATTTGATTTTTCCTTTTGAAAATCCAATTTGAAGTTTTAAAATTGATTTGGAACTTGTTTTCATAACCAATGAGTATGTCAAATTCAAATTTGATTGCTTAAATTCGAATTTACCTACATCAAAATTTCTAGAAAATCCCTGTAATACTCCATTACCCAAATCATATACACAATTTCAATTAAATTCAATCAGAAAAAAATTAAAAGTAAAACAAAAGAAGTAAAGGAAAAATAAAAGAAAAGCGTTGGGGCGATGAACATGCGTGGTCTTCTTCTTCTTCCTCATCTTCTTCTTCTCTCTTTGTTTCTTCTTTCTCGGTTCATATGTAGAAGTAGCATAAACGCAAGAGCTCGCCATCCACCGTCAACTGCTATACGTAGTTGTTCTCTGGCAAGTATTAAAGAAGGTTCGAAACCCTACAACTTCGTCTACGTCCAAAATCCTGGTGAAATTGGATGTGGGTTATAGGGAAGGGAGCTTGAAACTGCAATGATGAAGGAGAATAAAAAGAACAAGGGTGAGGGCAAAATGGTCTTTTGGAGCTTCCATCGTATGACACAAAATAGGTTCCCACCAAAATAGGTAGGAAGCTACTTTCTAGTCTTTAAAGGAAAATATGTCGCCACTGGAAATGGAATTGGTGGGCAATCTGTCAACCAAACGTTTGCACAGGATGAAAAATAGCGATTTCCATTTCTTTAGGTGGATTTTCCGTGAACCAAACGAAGCCTAAAGGGCTTCACCCTCTTGGGCTTATAGTCCATTCAAAAACCAAGGTACACTGCATTCGGTCGTTAATTCAAAAAAAAAAACAAAAGTTATGCGACTGATTTGGGAGGATTAAGAAAGTTAAATATATTATTTAATTAAAACATATATTTTATGATTCGACATACTTAGTTGTATTATTAGATTACATTCCTATATCAGTTTGTATGTCAAATAAATTATTTAGTGAAAAATGATGAGTACAGTAAATACAATGAAATATTAGTACCAAAATTACTTCTAAACCAACTCTTATATTTAGTATATGAGGTAGTATTTGATTTATGGAGCCAAGAACCAAAAAAGGCTAAAAACATACCGACATTGCTTTTCATGTTTTTATTGGATATAATTATTTATGAAATTAAAATTAAAAGACTCAAAATACAGAAATTACTTTTTCTCTTGATTCACATATGAACATTTGGAGACGAAAGAGAATACTTAATGGAGTTATTGAGCAGGACATTTTGATTAATAATTTATCACAAAATATATTTTTTGATATAGCACAATGATGTCATGCGACCTATGTAACTGGCCTCACTTAGTGGGATAAGACTCTATTGTTGTTGTATCTAAATGTGAACATAATAGTTCAAACAATACCTATTTAATTATCTGGCATACCTATTTAATGCAATATTGATTGGGACAATTGCACATAGGTCCCAAGTAAGAGAATTAATTTCAGAGAGGTCCCAAGGAGTTGTTAATGACAACTATTAACAACTGCAATAGCCTTGGTTAACAAGTGAAAGAGTTGTCAATGGACATATCTGAAATTAATTCTCTTACTTGGGACCTATTTGTAATTCTCCCATATTAATTTGAATTAGAAATTAAAACAACAAAACTGGTAAGAGTCTAATCTAATTCACAACTATCCATTTGCAATTCCACAAACACTTACATATTGCACAAATCAAAACTCACTGTTTAATTTGTTAATTGTTGCACTACTAATTAACAATTTGGAATAGACTTATTTGCATTGTGTTTGACTATCAAACATGTTGAAATAGGCCAATATTCAAGAGAATTAACCAAAATTATAAAAATTAGTCAAAATTATCCATAATATATTAAAAGATATGTTATAATCTAATTAATCAACAAGAAAAAACCAAACATAATAGCAAAAAAATATTTATTATAATCACGACAACTTAGACCAAATCAAAATATAGCCCCTAGGCGCAATATATCAAATCTTCAACATAATTTCTTCTTCCTATTCAAAAATCTTTAAAAGAATAAATCAAATGTATGTATACAATCAATTGAGCAATCACACGGAGATGATCTCCCAAAAATGCTTCAACCAAGGTACATTCTGTTTGTGATTCTAATGTTGCCATCGTAAGCAAGTTCATTGGTTCACCGCTAGCTCTAACATTTTTTAATCCTTCTTTCTGTAAGCCATGAAAAGAACTAATTAGCTTTATCAAAACTATTGACAAAGCAAAAAAAAGGGTGAGAGTATAGGTTTATCAAAGTTACAATATTTGCATTCTCACCCAGAAGCAGAGATTCTTGAGGTGAAAAGCTCAAAACAAGAGAATGATTTGTGATTAACCAAAAAACAAAACCTTATTGTGAGAGTAAACCCAACTCAGAGAACTACGGTTATGAGAACATGACTAGCGACTTGCAAGAGCATGTGAGCACAATAAACGAATGGCATATACCAACCACTTGAACAGTGGAGATTGAAGCACAAACAAAGTTGATGAGTGATGTTTTTCCCAAAGAGAGTGAGAGACACGATAAAAAGCTAAGGCAAGAGACAAGAAAGGCTATCTAGAAAAAAATATATGTTTGTAGTATTAATATATTGTAAAAAATTTTGGCCCAATAAGCTCCTTGCTCTAATTCCATTGATAGGTAACACGCCTTGCCAAATACTAACCGATAAGGAGACATCCCAATTGGTATTTGCAGGTGGTACGATACGCACAAAGAGCATCATCTAATTTACTAGACCAATCTTTTCTCGTGGTGTTCACCATCTTCTCAGGAATTGATTTAATCTCTTGATTGGAGATTTTTGCTTGCCCATTTTCTTGAGGATGATAAGGTAGGGTAACTTTAAGCTTCACACCATATTTCTTCATTAGAGCTTTGAATTGATGGTTGCAAAAAGAGAACCTCCATCACTTATTATAGCTCTGGCTGTGCCAAAACGAGTGAAAATATTCTTCTTAAGGAACTTCATCATAGTCCTCGCATCATTTTTAGCACATGCTATAGCCTCTACCCATTTGGACAGATAGTCCATGAGAATGGCAAAACGCACAAGAGGGGGTGAATTGTGCTTTTCAAAAATTAAACTGTAAACACAAAGACAATCCTTTATACTAGTTCGGCTAAACACTGCCTACGTCCAGTTCTCCAACTCCTCGTTGGGTTCCACTATACCACAGGTTTTACAACACGGGTTCACTTGCCAATCTATACAAAACAGAGCTTTAGACTTCCTCTAAACGCTCCCCCTTACAAGTTGTAAGAATACAACCCTGTTCTAAAGTCCCAAACTTCAGAACAACCTCAAACAGTAGAGGATTTCAATAAATGAGTTCACTTAATGAACAGATTTTGATAAACACTGAAGTACAAATAAACTCACTAAGAGTAATAAAAACTTTAAGCTTTTTGAGAGCCGAGAGTAGGTGAAAGTAATGAATGTTTGTAATTTCGTTCTCTACTACATAAATGCTCAAGTCTTGGTATTTATATCTCTTCACAGCTTGCCTTTTTTTCAGCTCAGAGTGGTCGTTTGAATATGTTTGTTGAGAGCTTCTAGCCGTTGGCAATAAATGCTGTTCTTCATCTTAGTCAACTTTCTTCTCTTGCTTCATTTATTTCTTGCAGAAGATGAGCTATGAGAGATAGGGTGTGTGAGTAACGAACACCTGCAACATTGTACTTGCATAACAGCTTTTTCAGTAGCGCTAGCTCCCTTGGCTATCGCTAGCTTAATAGTGTGAGTCCTGCACTTAGCTGTTAGCTAAACAAGTATTCATGTGAAGCACAGTATGTGTTATCGCTAGTGTAATTCATTTGCTCAATGTATACAGACAATGTATTAGCTATCAGAATGTCTAAGTTATTTCAACTAGTGTTTTGTTATTGATAGCTAATCTCGTTATCGCTAGTGACTATGTTATCGCTAGTTCATTTCATTAGCTCAAGGGTTCAAAGGCACTGGCTATCTGAATGTCTGTTATCTGAGGTGTTCTGTTATCTATAGCTAATCCTATTATCGCTAGTTATCTTTGCTAGCTGTTCTAACATTTTCCCTTGTGATATCCATGTCATTTATGGGGCCTTAGCGATAGAGATATAGCTTAGCGATAGTGATCTATCCTTTGCTGGCTTAGGCTAGCTCAACTCATTCTCTTATCGATAGTGAATGTCTTAGCGATAGGGACATTTGTCTTTTCAGATTATTGCTAAGTCTTCATTAGCTATTGTTATCCTAAGCCTTTCCATTTATTAGCGATAGGTTCTGGCCTAGCAATAGTGTATCTGTTATCTATAGGATTTTTACTTGTTCAATGTTCAGATAACCTACACTCTTTTACTTAGTCTTTTAGCATGATTCTTATCTCAGTTTATTCCAGACTAAGTTGTATGCTAACTATTCATTTTACTTATGTTATCTATGGGATCAGTCCTCATCAAAACAAGATTCTAACATTCTCCCCCTTTTTGATGATGACAAAACATAAGTAAAGACATATATAAGATAAAGCATGTTCAGAGCATAAATAAACAGTATACACAAGATAAAAACATGTATAGAGTATAAATTAAGGCAATAATATAAATTGTATTAACTTGTGCAAAAATATTCACATCTTTTCAGAATTAGCTATGTATGAAATGTATGCAGAATGATTCTTAAAGACTAAGGCTCTCTCATTATTGAATTTGGCTCCAGAGGGTGTGATCATGTATTCTTCATCAGGATAGTCAGAAATAGAGGAATCTGAGTAGAAGAATCTGTCTTGCTCGATTTTATCTTACTCAGATTTGTCTTTCTCAACTTTGACTTGCTCAGGGGTCTTAGAGGGTTCAGCAAGGGAGATATCTTTAGAGGCAGCCTTCTTCTTTTGAGCTTTGGACGTGTGAAACCTCCTTTTATATACCCATGCCTTTTTGCCTTGAGCAATTTCCTTCTTTCTTCTTTTTGCAGCCGCTTTTTCTGCTTTCCTCTTTGCCTTAGCAACCTCTTTATCTACCCTTTTCTTAGCCTCAGCAGCCTCTTTAGCCTTTTTAACATCCTCCTTGTCTTTTCTTAAGATCTCTGCAATAGCCTTCTTATATTCTTTTGATAGCTTAGGAGGAGGAGCTGGCTTTTCAGATGATTTCCTTCTCTTAGGAGCCACTTTCTTGATCCTTTGAGCTTTAGGAGCCTCAGGGGTAGCCTTGGAGTGACTTTGAAGGTAACTTCTTCTCTGGCTTTCCTCTTGCTCCTTTCCTTTTTCAGCCCTTCAACTTTGCTCTTGTTTTTCTTAGCCTCATACACTAGCAATTTCTGAATATCATCTTGAAACTTATTTCTAATGCTAGGCTTGTCCTGGATTGTTATTTCCACATCAGCTTCAGGAGGAATTACAGAAACTGGGATTGGCTTTGCAGTTAGGACACTTGGAGGGAATCCATGCTTCTCTACGATCACAACTGCTTCTGCAAGGATGTCCACTTCTGGAGCTTTAGCAGCTTGAGCTTGAACTTGAGGCTCATTGGAAGTTGGAGGAGGAGTCCTGTGGGCCTTAGATTCCATATAGCTGCGAGCTATGCCTCTGACCACTTCCTCAATTTCTTCAGTATCCTTAAGAACAACATCCTTAACAGCTGGATTATTCTCCCCCCTTTTTGGCATCATCAAAAGGTAGAGGGGTGGGGTGAAGGGTTGGAAAGAGGGAGGAGGGTGAGTAGCGCTAGTGGATGTGACAGGGATAGGTGAGCTATCGCTAATAGAGGGTTTAGCAATAGGGGCTGGATGTATAGGGGTTTCATGAGCGGTTGGGATGTGGATGTGGTGGCTATCGCTAGGGGATGGGTTAGCGATAGGGGTTTCTGGAGGTGTTGGGACTTGGATGGATTTTGGAGTTGGAGAAGGGGGTTGGCTATGTTGAGAGGGAGTAGAGGAGTGATTTTGGGAGTGGAGGGGTGAGGAAGAATGGTGAATAGGGGAGTGAGAGTGGTGAGAAGGGGAGATGTTTGGTGATGATGTACCTGGTAAGTGAGGAGGAGCTGCCCTTTGCTTAATATTTTCTGGGATAAGGCAGAGGCATTCTTCCAAGTTCCTAACTTGTGCCTAAAGCTCTTGGATAGGTTTCATCAACTCTGCTTTCTGAGCTTCCAAGGCAAAGTTGAATTCAACTGAGAGTCTGAAGATGATCTCTTTAACTGCGTCCCTTGAAAGGATAGAGGATTTGGATGCAGCAGGAGGAGAATGAACTCTTTCTGATTGAGCTTCTTCTTCCGTAGACTTTGGCTGAGCTGAGGAAGAGGGAGCATGAGAGGCCTGGGATTGAGAAGCAGAACCAGGCCCATTGATACTCACAGGAATCCCCATTTTCTTGAGGGTGGTAGTTCTAAGCTGCTTGCATTTCTTGTTCTCACCATCCCTTAATGACTTGATCTTTGAATATTCCAGGATGTGAGACATTAATTGAGGGTAGGGAAGAGGAGCCTTTGGTAACTTGTCAGATAGGAATCTGTGGAGCTCCATACACATCATCTAGCCGGGATTCAGGGGGACCTTCTGGATGAGGTTAGGCAGCCACGGGTTGTCTATCTTTGGGAAGCTGCTAAAGTTCCCTGACTTGTGAGTCATGATCCTTGTGTAGACGTAATGAAGGATCCTGTGGGTTACTGGCATATCTGCTGGCTTATTGGTGTTTGTCTCATATATTTCTTCCAGCTCTTCTTCAGGGTACTTCTCAGGCATATACCATTGGTTGTATTCTTCCCCTATGATCTCTAAAAGCCTGTTGATAGCCTTCCATCCAAATATAATGCCTCGTCCTCTCACAATCGCTTCGAAAGTGATATTTATAAGCTTCCCTTTCTTGTATTCTGGAGTGGCTTTCCAACTGGAGTAGAACGACCGTAGCACGTCCTCATTATAATCATTCTTTACACTCAGCCAGTTTTTGTAGGGAATCAACCACGCATCTAGATCAAAGCCTTGCTGCTTGAAATAGTCCAAGTCTACCCATACTGCAGCCCTATCTAGGGTTCCCCTTTCTGCGAAGAATGCGCTTGTAGCTTTCAGGGGGGCTTTCTCATAAGATAAGTCAGAGTGGGTTACTTTCTGTCTTTTGGGTCCATTCTCTACTACATCTTTGGAAAATGACACAGATTTCTGAGCTCGTGACTTCTTGCTGGCGGATTTGGGAGAAGGATTAGCGTTAGAGGTTGCCTTGACACTAGGGTTTTTCGATCTGGCCATTTTAGGGTTTAAGGAGACAGGGTTTTGAGAATATATATGCTTGAGTGCTGAGAGAGTATTTGGAGTAGAAGAGAAGGTTCTGAGTGTATGTGAATGACGAATGCAAATGCAAATGACCTAAATTTATAGATTTAGGGTTTACCAGAGTGAAGAGCATTCGCTAATTGTTTCGCATTCTGACATGTAAAGTGACTTGCTATCGCTAATAAGAGCTGTTATCGCTAGCAGGCATGATCCCATGCTGAGCAAGTGACTTAGACTTATCGCTCACTCCTTCCTGCTATCGATGGCTAACTTTGCTATCGATAATGCTTTAGGCTAGCGATGGTAATCTTAGCTCAAACTTAGCTGTCCTGCATATGCTAGTGATAGTGATACTCACTATCGATTGGTCAGTCCTGCAAAACTTAAGATTTGGCACTCTGATGCCTAAGTTAGTGATTGATCTATATGAATAAAATCAAATCAAGAATAAGTAAAAAATATTTACAACTCATTTGGATTCACCATTCCCAATTCACTTCTGATGAAGATAAATTGAGCTGACTCAAGAGGTTTGGTGAAGATATCAGCAAGTTGTAGGTTCGTTGAGATAAACTCCACCTTGACATCCTTCTTCTGAACATGATCTCTTAGGAAGTGATGTCTCACATCAATATGCTTGGTTCTGGAATGATGAACTGGATTCTTGGCCAAGCTTATTGTGCTGGTGTTGTCACAGAGAATAGGCACTTCTGGGAATTCCAAACCCAGATCTCTTAGTTAATGCTTAAGCCATAGGACTTGAGCACAACTTGTTGCTGCAATATATTCAGCCTCTGTGGATGAAAGAGAGACACAATTTTGCTTCTTGCTATCCCAAGAGACCAAACAGCCACCAAGGAATTGACATTGACCACTTGTACTTTTTCTGTCGGTCTTATAACCTGCATGGTCAGAGTCAGTATAAGCAAGAAGGTACTCTTGAGTTCCCTTGGGATACCACAGCCCAAGCTCTTGAGTTTCTTGTAAATATCGTAAAATCCTTTTTACATTTGTCAAGTGAGATTCTTTAGGATTTGCTTGATATCTAGCACACATTCCTACACTAAATTGGATATCAGGCCTACTAGCAGTTAGATAAAGTAAGGATCCTATAATCCCTCTATAATGAGATTGACTAACTACTTTGCCCTTGCCATCTGCATTTAGGCTGGCAGAGGTACTCATGGGAGTGTCCTCATCTTTAGATTGCTCCATCCCAAACTTATTGAGAATCTCCTTACAATACTTGGTTTGGGAGATGAAGATGCCATCCTTCTTTTGTTTTATCTGTAGGCCTAGGAAGAATGTTAACTCTTCCATCATTGACATTTCAAATTCACCCTGCATCATCTTAGCAAACTCTTCACAAAGCTTTTCATTAGTAGCACCAAAAATAATGTCATCAACATAAATTTGAACAATGAGCATATGCTTATCTTTATGCATAATGAATAAAGTAGTATCTAATTTTCCTCTAGAAAAGCCTTTTTCGAGCAGAAATGTACTAAGCCTTTCATACCAAGCTCTAGGTGCTTGTTTAAGACCATAAAGTGCCATTTTAAGTTTGTAAACATGGTCAGGCTTAGAGTTTTCTTCAAAACCAGGAGGTTGTTCAACATATACCTCTTCTTTGATATAGCCATTAAGAAAGGCACTCTTAACATCCATTTGATAGAGTTTAATATTTTTGATGGATGCAAAAGCTAGAAGAATCCTTATTGCTTCAATTCTTGCAAATGGAGCATAGGTTTCTTCATAATCAATGCCTTCTTCTTGGTTATACCCTTTGGCAACTAATCTGGCTTTATTTTTGACAATTTGACCAGATTCATTAAGTTTGTTTTTGAAAACCCATTTAGTACCAATAATAGGATGATTTCTTGGTCTAGGTACTAAATCCCAAACTTGATTCCTTTTAAATTGATTAAGTTCTTCCTGCATTGCAACTATCCAGTCACAATCAATAAGAGCTTCATCAACACAGGTTGGTTCAAATTCAGAAATAACGGCAGAAAATAGTATTTCATTTTGTAGTTGCCTTCTGGTTCTAACACCCTTTGACATTTCTCCAATTATTTGTTTAAGAGGATGGTGCTTAAGATGTCTTATGGAAGATTGAGGCTCATTAGCTTCATCTTGATCATCTTCAGCATTTTCTTCAGAATTCATTATCGATGGCTTTGGGGCTATCGATAAGGGAGGTTTTGAAAAATTTGAAGAAACTTGATTGTCTTCAGTGTTTACTATCGATGGCTTTGTTGCTATCGATAGTGGATGTCTTAAAAACTGAAAAATCTTCATCCTCATCAACACAATGTTGCTTTTCTCGAGGAGTTTCATCAAATACTACATGCATTGACTCTTCAAGAGTTTGAGTTCTCTTGTTATAGACTCTATATACTTTACTTCTATTTGAATATCCTATAAATATGCCAATGTCAGATTTAGGATCAAATTTACCTAGATTTACCTTCCCATTGTTGTGAATGTAGCATTTAGATCCAAAGATCCTCAGATAACTGATGTTGGGCTTCCTTTCCTTGTAGAGCTCATATGGAGTCTTCTCCATCCCCTTTATGATATATGCTCTATTTGAGATGTAGCATGCTGTGCTCATTGCATCTACCTAAAACATTTGAGGCACTTGTTTCTCATTCAGCATGCTTCTTGCCATTTCTGTGAGCACTCTATTCTTCCTCTCAACAACACTGTTTTGCTGAGGAGTACGTGGGGCAGAGAAGTTGTGTTCAATACCACTTTCATCACACAGCTCCATGAACTCTTTTTTCTCAAATCCATGATTAGTTCTGATTGCAACAATCTTGGTGCCTTTTTCATTCTGCAATTTCTCAGCAAGCACACAAAAGGCATCAAAAGTTTCATGTTTTGAGGAAAGAAACATTGTCCAAGTAAACCTTGAGTAGTCATCCACAACTACAAGAGTATATAGACTTCCACCTAGACTTTTCACTCTTGCAGGCCCAACTAAATCCACGTGGATTAGCTCCAATGGCCTACTTGTGGAAATTGTCTTCTTGGTTTTAAACGAAGACTTTGTTTGTTTACCCCTTTGGCAGGATTCACAAATTAAATCATGCTTAGCCCTAAAACTAGGAATTCCTATGACTAGCTCATTTTTCACTAGCTTATCAAGTTGAGTAAAATTTACATGAGCTAGCCTCTTATGCCATAGCCAACAAGTTCCATCATTTGAAATAAAACATTTTTCCTCTAGTTGTTGACATAAATCTAAAGTGTATAAATTTCCATTTCTATTTGCTTTTAGCTTACACTTAATATTAGATTTATTTAGATCTAAATCCTTTTTATCAACAATAAGAGACTTTGGCTCCATCTTTTATCACTAGATTGTTGAACTTGTTCTTGTCACCTGTCATATGCCTTGAGCATCCACTATCAATGTACCACTTTCCTTTGTTGGATGCTCTAAGGCATACCTGCACAGACTAGACAGATTTAGGTACCCAAGCTTTAGGTAGATTTGCTACTTTCTCTTGATTTGATCCACTTGCATAAGATTCATATCAATGAAATCTTTCTACATAAAGTATTTTTTTTTACAATTTGTCATTAATTACATCTGATTATTACATGTTTTGGACCACTAATTATGGGAAATTAATGCATGTTCTAGGCTTCAACATAGAGATTTAGGCACTTTGGTATTTAAGGTTCAAGAGCTTGGAGTTTGTTGCATATTGATTTTAATTCTAGCATTTTAGGGCTCAAACTCATGTATTTATAGTTTATAAACTTGAGATGCTTCACATGTGCTTGGATTTTTTTATTGTAGAATCAAAGATTGGAGGAATCAAGTAAAGAACAAAGGAAAAATTCAAAATCTGACGCAGTTAACGTGGAGGAAATTCATCATTAGTCATGTTAGGCCACGACTCAAGCTCGACAAAGTGAAATTCATCATTTGCCAAGGACCCCCAAGACGAACACCCACAGAGAAAGCCCAAAACTTGGCAAAATGCATTGTTTGCAGTGGGAACCCCCGGCGAACACCACAACAAGTTTCTATTTTCTTGGATTTTCGGGCCTAACCTGATATGCAAATGTCCATGCTCAATCTAAAATTGCCCTATATTGTATAATAACCTAATTTTCAAACCTTAGGATGAAAATCACCATCTCTCATTTCTCTTCTAGCTTTATTCATCTTCTTCTCCATTCTTAGGTCAAATTTCATCTTCAACCTTCAATTTTCCAGCCAAGCTCCATGGAGTTTGAGTTGCAAAGCTTCTTGGGCATCTTCTTCTCCCCTATAAGTACCTAGTTTAGCTAGAGGCTCTCTTGGACCATGGGATGACGTAAAGCAAGTGATTCTTCTTTGTGGGTATTTGCTGATGTCATTGCCTAGCAATTGTGTATGGTAATTCAATCCATTTAACTTGTCTTAATGACGTTGTTTGGTTCAATTTAATTGGTTTGGGACTGGTGACTTTGAGTCCTTATGTGCTTAGGTAATTCCGTCAATTAATCTCACCTAAAGAAACCATACTAATGATCCAATCTAATTATATGAGTGTAATTAGGTAAAGTTCTATAAGTATGAGGTTTTGCTTATTACCTAATGTGCATTAATTGTTGAATTAGTTATTAACTTGAGGTAGCATCAAAATGTTCTTGGGAAGATGTTAATCAATAAATCATACTAATTATGACCAAATTGCCCTTGATTAGTGCAAACTCTAACAAGGTGTGACAAAGCTAGAATTAGGCCTAATTAGATGCAATTACACCAGGAAAATGTAATAATCAAATTATATTAAGTATGAAAAGTGTATAAAAATATGGTGTAATCACCTATATTCGTCAAATACATTATAAGTATTCACAAGTTCAATAGATCATAACGATTTTCAAGTTCACGTTAATAATTTATAACTCCAACTTTTTACATTAGGAATTGATAAGACATAGCGAGGGTTTAGAATATCAATACAAGAATTTTCAAAATGATCATAACTATTTGCAAGTTTATATTAACAATTTACATCTCAAGTTTCTTTTTTATTAGAAATTGACAAGATATATGTTAAGAAATCCTTTACCAGTTTTAACATAAGAATTTTCAACCATCATAACGATTTTTAAATTCATATTAACAATTCACAGCATAAACCTTGAAGGCATTTGTGGCTTTTCGTAATATATAAGTATACCAAATTCCTTCGTGAGTATGAGTTGAGATTTCTCGAATTTAATGGACTAACGAGTCCTTTTCCACTTTCATGTGTGGGATTTTCCCTAATTTGTATTTCAGTATAACATAGATAAACTGTTTATTTGTATTACTGGGAAATGGGAATAATATCTCTTCGGCAAAATCCTATCCCATTTCACTGCAGTCTGCAGGCACAACACAATGTTGCTGGGGCAAGCTTCTTCTCCAGTTAGCTTCAGAACCAAACCCAATTGCTTGGAATTGCAGATTCAAAGCCATGCGCGTCTCTCTTCCTTTGCTCATACTTGTTTCTACGACACGAAAATGCTGCGCGTAAGAGTCGGAAATGCAATTCTCGTTAGAGCTGGGAATTATTCTTCCGCGCCCAAAGACGTTCTTTCTTGGAACCCCAACATCACCAGAGATGGCTTCAGCTCGAATGTAGAGAATTCATCAGATATAAGCATTGTAACTGAAGGTACAGATTCTTTGTGCTTTTCCCCCCCAAATTATTGCGATTTTAAACTTCTATGGTTTCAGATAGAGGAACCTATCAGTGTTATTGATAGTTAGATATCACTTTTTTTTTTCTGTAACAAGGAGAATTTCTTTGAGTTACTGAACTTTTAATGTTGTATTCCTTCGGTTCTGTTTATGATAACATGTAAAATGTATATAGATAGGCAAAGTGCATTCTTTCATTCCTCAGCAAGAAATCTACTCTTCTGTTTATATAGTCATGCTATAGTTGTGATTTTTATTCCCTATATCAGGATACAATTTCCAGATTATATTTTTGGTTGGCCAAAAGAAGTTCCAGATTTTTTTTTTTTTTTTGAAGAATAATGATGATTGCTATACGGAATACTCTTTTTGTAATTAAATATAATATGTCATGCGTAATTTTTTTATGAAACCATATAAGTGCATTTTTTCATCATGTTTGTTTGGAGATTCAAGAGTGCTCTGGTCTTTCATAATTTAGTTATCTCAGACAATCTTTAGTATTTCACGTTTTTTCCATCTATTTCTAAATGTGTGGACCTTGTTCTTAGCTTGGATTGCACTTTCCTTTTATTCTTTTGGGCTGCAAGCGTGTCTTGATGTATGTTGCATATTAAAGACAGGCAAATTCCTAATTCATGAGTGCTATTGTCTATCACTGATACTGTTTTCTTAACCAGTGATGAACTTCCTTGTTCCCCCTAAGGCAGACACCCTCCTTAACTATGAATCACTTTTTTTATTCTTTCATTACATGAATTATGTAATTGCTTTATAATAGCATATGTGTGCTAGCTATGCTTTTACATTCATTCCGTATTCACATAAATGTTTTTGGTTTGACAGGTTTTGAGAGTGATTCGGTTGTTACAAATACTGACTCTACAATAAAATCTAAGGGGAGGTTATCTGGAAGTTTTGGCAAACTGAAGGCACAGAAAGTCAAGGCCATCATCCACAAAACCATTCATAAGAAGCACAAAAGAAGCATCAATGATGAAAACATAGTTGTAGAACATCCAGAATTAGGAATAGAAGATGACTGGGAACAATCTGAGGGATCTAATTCTCACGTAGGATATCAGAACACTCCTGATAAATTTCAAAAAAATGATAATAGAATAGAGAGCTCAGGTGTATTGGTTGAAAGACATTCCTCCTCTCATTTAAAAGGATGGGGTGGTGGAGAATCTTCACGTACTTTTAAGACCGAATCACAGAAACTGTTAAGAGAACAGAGAAAACCATTGTCTGACAGTGACTTTTTCAGTCGAAAGTCCTTCAAAGATTCAGGGTACAGTGAATATATGATTGAATCTCTGGCCAAGCAATTTTATCGACGGCCTTCACATATACAGGTAACTTTGAGCTTTGTTGCTGAAGAGAGATTATCTAGCTCATGAACATTTGTGTGTTTTCATTTGTGAACATGAGATGATATGATTTACAGAAAATAATGTGGTTGTGGGAAACTATTTTCAATATATGATAATTTGCATTTCTAAGAAAATGGTTTGTCTGTCCATCCCATATGATGCTTGACCATGTGTTTGAAACTGACTTTCAATTCTTTTGAAATGAAATTTCCTTTTTTTAAAGGATTATTTGTACTCTTTTGTTGGATTGGAAATGAATATTATTGCATGCTGCTTGAACACCTAAAAAGATGCCTTTTGTTGGCCAATTGCTGCCCATCCTTGGTTAGAAATTCTTAGGTCACTAGGTGTTGCTTATTTACTTACAATAATTGAGCTCCCCTGTTAATATTTTGGTGAATTATAGGCCATGTCATTTGAACCAGTATATATTGGAAAGAGTTGTATAATAGCTGATCAAAGTGGCTCTGGAAAGACTCTAGCATATCTTGCACCAATAATTCAGAAGCTTAGACAAGAAGAATTGGAAGGAATTGCCAATTCCTCTTCACAAGCTCCTCGAGTGGTGATATTGGCACCAACAGCTGAGTTAGCTTCTCAGGTTTATTGCTTTACATATGCATTCCCAACTTATTTAAAATAATTGATTTCTTTTTTTCACTGTTTTCTGTTTCTTGCTAAGAAGGCTTTCACTTTTTCCGGAATTTGTCCACAAAAGGAAAATAATGATTGGATACTCCAATGACAAGATTAACTTGGTGCTAATTATATCTTAACTAAAACAGAACACTTAAGATAAATTGTATTATAATAAAAAAGAGTTGATTATATTTAATTCCAAGTGAATGGAAGCATCATCCAAAAATTACATAAAAAAAATGATAAAAATGTATTTGATTAAGGTGGATATGATTTTTGAAACTTCACCTCAAGAATATTTCTAACATGGAGCTACTCCTCCATTGTCAGTTGTATTATCTAAGACTGATTTCTGAGTGTTTTGGTCCTTGTCTCCTGTGCTGTGTTACCAGACTACGAGTTATGAAGGCAGTGATTTCGTTTCCCCCCTGGAAGTCTTGTGTCAGTATGATTTCTGTTAAAAAGTGAATGTCTTTTTTCTTATATCATTATTGGAAAAATGATTATACGTTTTCTTTTGTTGAATTCCTAACTTATGGAGTAAATGTAAGGAATAAACATTTAAGCGCCCAGTGTCAGTGATATTTATTGAGGTTACTCATTAATCATTGGTGATAATGGTTCCATTTCATTAACCTTACAAGCCCCCTGGTTCATTTCACTGGCTTTCCTTTGAAGTTTTCCATATATGGAAACTATGTCTATTTAGATGTTTGGTGTAACGTCCCAATTTTTATTAGCTTGGAAATTACATTTTATAGGCATTAATTTAAATGATGAGGAAGTTTAAATATTTGTTGATAATCTTCCCTAAGAATTCTCATAAAACATTGAGAAGAATTTATAATAATTTAGTAGAATTTTGCATGGTATTATTTGCTTAGAAGGAGTGTTACACCTTAGCCCACGAGAAGTAGTAACTTTCCCTTGTGGAGCTTATGTTGGGCTTAGAAAATGGACTAGATAAAGACCTTAGCCCATGAAGAAGGGAGGAATTATGTTGCAAATAATAAATAAAAAAGGAATTGTATATGTGTAAGCATAAAAAATTCGTAGCCCCAAAGAGAGTGAGAGAAAAAGGAGTGTTCTTGAGTATTCTTGAGCATTTTTGAGTGTTCTTGAGTGTTCTTGAGGAGCCTTGAAGGTTGGGACTCCAAGAGAAGTTGTAAAGCTTTAAGGTAGTACTTACTCTCTTACATTTCCAGCATTGTTTCAATATTGTGATGTGGTATTTGGCTGCCTTGATGAATCATGTTTGAAGTGATTATGTGTTTCTTATAATGCTATGGCCATATGTTATTATTTAAGAACATAAATGCTCACATGTATAAGTTATTGGTATTGCCATATCTTGTCCAATGTTAAACTTGCATGGTTGTTTGTTGAGTATTGTGCTGCTGAGATTTTCCCCAAAATCTCACCCCCCCAAATCTAAACCATTTTAGGAGCAAGTTCATCAAAGGAGAAAGAGAAGAAGCTAGCCTAGTCAAGATGAAGAATTCAATGTTCTTGTTTTTGTTATGCATCTTTGAACTCATGATAAATCTGTAATATTGTTGGGATGCTTTTGATTATGCTATTATTATGTTATCCTTTTGGATTTATGTATGTATATGGTCATTCTTGGCCATTAAGAACAAGTTTTAATTCATGCAAATGAAATGCTGTTTTCTGGGTTCCATTTTGTGCAATGTCTATTCTTGATATTATTCGAGATAGAAGATGAATTCCTTTAGCTTTGGAATTTTTATGTAAACTAATAGACATGTAGGGCTGTTTGGAAACCCAAAAACGAAGTAAATTGGAGTTATGTAGCTTAAGCTAAAAATCACGCAAGAAGGCCAATATTTCTGGGCGTGAAAACGAAGGCAGGTTGGGAAAATCGAATATCTGTATCACCTGGGTTGATGCATATTATGTTTGATATTTTTCCCAGAAAGAGGACTCTTCAAGCTTTAATTTGAGACTTGAACCAAGTCAAAACCATTTTTCTACAATTAGTTATGATGTTTCAAAGTTGCTAAAAAAGTTCCGCATTTTCAGCATTTTTCCAGAAATAAAGAAAAGTTTTAAAAGTTGTGGTTTTGATGTTCTAAGTGCCATATAAGCTTGAATATGATTCCCAAAGATTATTAGGCCTGGGAATGAGTCCTAGAAGTAGGTGTTACATTTGGAAAATTGAATTTTGATATCACGGGTAACATGGTATGGAGTGTAGGCGAATCACTTGACTGCTTATTGCAGTTAACAAAAGATATTTTGCATTTTCTTTCTACTAATCAATGTAAGGCCCGAGAATAAAGAGAAAGGAGGAAAAACGGCTAGCCCAAAAATAAGAGTAAGAAAACTGACATTTTAGCTCACTGGTAAAACCTAACTATCAAGTTTACAGTGAGGTTCCTGTATAGGAAGCCAACAAAATTACCACATGGATTAAATTAAGCACAAGGAATATAACTAATGCAACATCCATAATTTAGGTTTTACTGTTAAAAGCCTGATACTATTTTCTTACACGCATGTTTGAAATATCATTCCATTCTATTAATATGCTACCCATTAGTAGAATAAACGCTGGTTTCACTTGTTTTGGTGGCAGGTGTTAGCTAACTGTCGATCAATGTCAAAATCTGGGGTTCCATTCAAATCTATGGTTGTAACAGGTGGCTTTCGACAGAAAACTCAACTGGAGAATTTAGAGCAGGGAGTTGATGTTTTAATAGCAACACCTGGCCGTTTTATGTTCCTCATCAAGGAAGGCTTCTTGCAGTTGACAAATCTAAAATGGTAAATGTATAAATTCATGGTTGTTTTCCTATCACATGGAAAACTTTATATTTTTTAATGTTAAAGGAAGAACAAACTTTCACTCTATCTAAAACATGTAATGTGAAGATAACTTCATCTGGTTAAAATAGGAAAAGAACTTGATTAAACCTAACAATAAGCATGGCCCTTTAGGATTACACGACTGTTGGTTCACAAGTTTCATTTCCTACTCTCAAATTCTGGCATTGTTTTTATTTTATTTGTTGTTACGATCAACACTTAAAAGCAGGCAGTGATACCATAATTATCTCGCTAATTTCTTTTTACAATTACAATAATAATGGACCCAGGGCAAACCAGTGCACTTTAGGAGGGTTTAAGTGTGTTATGGCAGTGTTGCTGCGTTAGACTTCTGTCACTGTTCATTGAGCTAAATATTCAGTAGGATATTCCAGTTTCATTTTGGCTTCAATTCAATCAAATAAAAAAGAAAATAACTTAGGATAATTACAAGTGACTGTAGGCCTGTTCCTTTACTGTTATCATATGACTGTTAATGGATTACAAGTTTTATGTTCTAATTCAAACTTTGGCATTCATTTTTCCTCTGAAAGCAAGCAGTGATATGACAATGATCTTGTTAATTTTTACCATAAAATCTTTATTAACTTCTTCTTCCTTTTTTTTTTTTTTTGGTGAAGACTTCATTAACTTCCTTTTTGTCAACTTGTTTCAGTTGACTTATGTATGACTTTATGAGCTAACGACACGCAGTGGTGAAAATTTAGCTTAACTTCTCAGTTTTATGTAGCTATTGCTTTTTAAGCAGATAGGATAAGCTGATTTCTTATTGTCTTAATTCTCCATGCTACCTAGAAAATCTACTAATCTATTCTCCTACTTTACTTTTTTCTCCTTGTGTAAAATTTGCGATAATGTCTGTTAGCATTTTCATGTTCATTCTTAAAATCTTGTTTGACGTAAGCAATATGTTGCAGTGCGGTGTTGGATGAGGTAGATATACTTTTTGGTGATGAGGATTTTGAAGTGTCACTTCAGTGCTTGATTAATTCTTCACCAGTTGCTACACAATATTTATTTGTGACTGCAACTTTACCAAAAGATATTTACAATAAACTTGTTGAAGTTTTTCCTGATTGTGAAGTGATCATGGGACCTGGTATGCATCGGATAAGCTCTCGACTTGAGGAGGTTGGTAATAAGTTGCAAACTTCCTTTTGATGTTTTTTTACTTATCTTTATCAAAAAGACGAAAGCATAATTTAATGTGAGAAATATAAAGCTGTATATTTGCAGAAGGAAAATTTTGAATTGAAATGTTGGAAGGTTCAAGTTTTATTTGTACTTTTTTTGCCCTAATAACTTGTTCTCAATGTTTTTGAATATTCTTTATCACCATCCTGCTTGGAACTTCAGCTTGAAGAAGTTATAAACCTATTAACCTATTATGCCAGATTTCCTGTTATATATTTTTGAGTAGTAGACTGCTTTGAACTTTGGTTAGTATTATATACAAACAACTATATTTTCATATTATTTGCATTACAGGCACATTTTATTTCTTCTCCATTGTATCTTTTCATCAGCTTCTCTGTATTTCTCCTTTGCTCTATATTCAGGTTCTAGTTGATTGCAGTGGAGCTGATGGGGAAGAAAAATCCCCCGATACAGCATTTCTTAATAAGAAAACAGCTCTTCTACAGATTGCAGAAGGAAGTCCTGTCCCAAAAACAATTGTCTTCTGCAATAAAGTACGCTCAAGCTCCAATTTGTACTTTTGGGTGATCACTTAGGACCATTTGATACATTTACATTGAATGAAATGGACAAAAGTGATTTTGAGAATATGAAAAGATTCTTGCGCTCCTCTTTGTAAAAAGTTCAAAGGGGGATGAGATATTGTTATTTAATGATTACAAAGATGTAATAAAAATTGTATAGTGAATTTTCAAGTGAGGCATTTTAGTTTCTTGACCTCATTCTTAGCGCTGTTAGCATTATAGGATAATTTTCCAAATATAATGAATAATGGAGTTTCCACTCTTAATTGTGCAAATTGCAGATTGAAACCTGTAGAAAAGTTGAGAATGCATTGAAGCGTTTTGATAGGAAAGAGACTCGTGTGCAAGTTCTACCTTTCCATGCTGCCATGACACAGGAAGTACGGCTTGCTAATATGGAACAGTTTACACGTTCTCAACCAAAGGAAGTCTCCCAATTTCTAGTTTGCACTGACAGGTATGCTATATTCCATTTATAATGATGCTATTCTTCCTTTCCCCCAAATGAAAGGAAGCTCTCCTAATGGTTAGTATGAATCGTTTACCTTTATGATTAATCCATTTTTATGTGACTGTGACACGTTAAAATCATAAGATCTGGCCAATGGTCTTATTGACTAGTGGTATGTAAGTTTTCCCTGTAAGTGAGAGCCTGTCGGTCCAATCCAACTTATAAACTTGAATTTTTAGTTCTTGCCACTCTAATTCAATCAAAGAAGAAGAATTCTAAGATTTGAATTGTGAATCATTAGATTCATATCTATTTTTCATTCAAACCTCAATTATATTGTCAATGTTATGACTTGTTATGGAGTATTTGGGATATGAACCATAGATCAAAAGATTTTGATAACTATACATTCCGACTTATAAAAAAAAAAAAAAAGATTTTGATAACTATGATGCAATCTGATACAGAGCGTCGCGGGGGATTGACTTTACCGGAGTGGATCATGTCATACTTTTTGACTTTCCACGTGATCCAAGCGAATATGTCCGCCGTGTCGGAAGAACTGCAAGAGGTGCCGTTGGAAGAGGCAAGGCATATATCTTTGTGGTAGGAAAGCAAGTATCTCTTGCACGAAAAATCATGGATAGAAATAGGAAGGGTCACCCTCTACATGATGTGCCTTCTGCCTATGAGCTCTTGAAGTAGAAACCCAGATTTTCTAAAGAGACCTTGGCTTTTGTGAGCCATATTAATTTTGTATATAGTATATATCTCTCTAATCAAAGTGTACTTCCGATTGCTAGCTATAGGCTCTATCTATAATGAAGTTGCATCATTTTGTAGCTAGGCATATAGTTTTGCATTAAAAAGAAAAGGGAAAAGGTGCAAGAATGTCCATATAGTTTGGTCTAGAGTACGCCCAAAACCGCTATTTTTTTCCCAAAAAGTGCTTATATAGTTATTAAAACGGGTCAAAAGTGTCCATACCGTCGATATACGTAAATGGCGCTAAGTTTTTTAATGTTAAGGAGAATAAAATGTGTAAAAATACCCATGTACTTTGGTCCAAAATGCTTCCAACACCGCGAAGTTTTTTCCGCCCAAAAGTACCCACGTAGTTACCAAAATAGTTTCCTCAGTGCTTATGTCGTCACACTTTACACATGTTAGTCAAGAAAAATACACAATAGGGGGTGAATTGGGTATTTCAATAAAATCTTTTTTAAAACTTTAAATTAAAAAGCAATTTTCCAAAATAGATAGGAAGGAAACAGAGTATTGAAATCCAGGAATCACAGAAAAGTTTGTAAGTTAGAACTTTGTCTCTTGGCTTGTGTACAAATCGATTTATACTGGTTTGATACAAATATATAGGCCCTTGAAAAATGAACATTGTGAAATGTCCGTTGCAAATGTAGTCGTTTGGTTGCTCTATTCTAATACATTGATACTTTGTTCTTATCTGATCCTTCAAAATATCATGATATATTTATTAAAGCTCGAGAATTTGAATAATACGCTCTTCTAATCATCAATCTTGATCAATGAAACTTTGCAAGCTCGATTAGGGTCGTTGAATGAGTGTTTAGGCACTGAGGGAACCATTTTAATGACATCCTCAAGCTCGAGCATGGGAAGATATAAAAGACGTTAACAAAAATTATTGCCTAACATGTGTAAAATAATGGCACAGGAACTTAATGAACCATTTTTGTAACTATGTGGCACTTTTAGGCGAAAAAAATTTGCGGTGTTGAGTGCATTTTGGACCAAACTATATGAGTTTTTTTGCACATTTTATTCTCCCTAACGTTGGAAAACTTAAAGCCATCTTTGTATAGTGACGATATGGGTACTTTTGACCCATTCTGGTAACTACATGGCCATTTTTGTACAAAAAGAAATCACAATATTGGGTACACCTTAGACCAAACTACATAGGTATTCTTACACCTTCGCTCAAAAGAAAAAAAGAACTCAAGGGCAATGATTGTGTAGTCTAATGGTATACAAACTCTTCTTATAAGTGAAAGGTGGTGAGTTCTGGTGCCACTTCAATCCTTAGAGTATTAAAATGGATATAAGATCCAATAGCTAATGAAAAACGACAAATATTTTGATAAGCGATGAAATTACACATATTATTTGAAGATTCTTTTTATATTAAATATTATGTACATATATATTTTTTCTATTGAGAAATAATTTGGAAAATTCTTTTGAATACGAAACTATTTTCTTTTTTATTTAGGCTATATTATACTTTTGGTTCTTTATCTTTGCATCAAGTCTTCTTTTAATCCCTTAACTTTGAAAAGTGCACTTTTGATCCTTTTCCACTAACATCGTTAGTTTTACTTAACGGAAAATGCTGACTTAGCAAATCTAAATAGTGAATTTATAATTAAATATTACTACAAATGGCCAAATTTTAAAAAATAAAAATTATTAAACTAAATAATTAAATTTTTAACATTTTTTATTAGCATATAACTATAAAATTACGGTTTAAATTTGTTGAGTCAATACTTTCCGTTAAATGTAACTAACGACGTTAGTGGAAAAGTACTAAAAGCGCATTTTTCAAAGTTAAGGGACTAAAAGAAGACCTGATGCAAATATAAAAGACTAAAAATATACTTTAACCCTTTATTTGTGTAGAAAATTAAGCCGCGGCTCTAATAAGTATTTTGTATTAATCATGAAAATTGCGAACTTGTTTCCTTATTTGGTCTTGGACTTGGTTGCTTGACATCAAAACTCGATGCATTCATTTTCTTTTTCTCCTGATTTCAGTTCACATATCAGCTTAGTGGCCTCAAATTTAGGATATTAATGAGATGAGTTCCTATCATCATGGAACAATAGATGATATTACTATTAGATCTAAATATTTATTTATATAGAATATTAATTGTTACCATATTTTTAGGATATTTAGGTTTGTTGGAATCCCATAAGTTGGGGATAAGTTAAATCCCAAGGTTATAGGGATCAGTTAGTTTCAATCAGATTGAAATTTGAAATCTAATTCTTGCTCTAATATCTCCTATTTTGTAATTAGATATTTCCTATTCGTTATATCCTCTTCCTAATTCTTGGTCAGATTGTTGAAAGACGGATTGCCCCATCTCTATATATAATTGTTTTTAGTACTATCTTTTAAATTTATTAATATTATCTCCAATATTTAAATTACAGTATCTTAAGATATCTTTATTTGAATAAGATATTAAGATAGGAGGATCTTAATTCAAATATTCATATAGGGCACTTTTTTAGATTGGGATGATTCCAATCCAAAAAAATGCCCCTATTTATTTTTTTAAAAATAGACTTTTAACATCCCTTATTAGTTGATAACGGACTTTGAAAGTTCAGTCTGGATATCTATGTCCGTTTTATGTCCCCTTTATAACAAAAATCCTAAATAACAGACATTAAAAGGTCTTTCAGCAGTAGTGTGATGAAAAAATAGAAGAGCCAAAGTTGGGAAGAGGGCAAAAATAGATACTTACCCTATGCATCGATAATGTAGCTTAATTATGAATTTGTTTGAAGAAACACGATATTTGAAACTAGCCATTGAAGAATTCCTGGTTTTTAGATTTGATGAAGAGTGCCGTGAATCAGGAAGAGAGAAGTGACTTTTTAAAACAAATTAAAAGAGTGAATTATAAAGGTGATGTCTTGGGGATTACCGCAAGATATCAAATTATAATAGGGAGGGATGAATGAAGAAGATGACCAACCAATCATGAAGAGTACCCACTTCATAAACTTCATCTTCGCCATTATAACCTCTCACGTTTTCACCGACCCATAACACTGTTAATGGATACCTAACTCACCCTAAGGATATCCAATGGTTTTTGTGTTCAAGAATTATGCAGCGGCAAGGAGCCATAAAAGCTAGGATTTTTTTTTTAAGGATAACATGAAAATTTAATTAAACCTTATACAAGAAATATATAATTATTATAAAATTAAGGCTAAATTATAGAAAACCCCCTGAACTTTGGGACAGTTGCACAGAACCTACCCGACCTTTAAAAAATTAAATTAAGAACTCCTAACATTTCATGTTTTAACTCTCAACTCTCCTACCTTTAAAATTATCCAATTTTTTCACATTTTGTTTTGTATAATTATAATATGTCATTAAAAATAAGTCTTTTCATTTAATATAAACAATAGTAAGTACATTATAATTTTTCATTTAAAAAAAGACATGATCAAATAAATATTTTGCATTCATTTTAAGTATTTTTATTTTTAAGACATTCTATTTATAAAGTGTATGATCAAGAAAATATTTTAAACCCTTTATATTAAATATTTTAAAATACTTAAAACTATATGTCAGTTGTCACTAGTTATTTTTAGAATGACATGGTATATAATAAAATAATGACAAAAAGTGTAAATTACCAAAACCGTTAACTTTAACGGTAATTTTAACGGCAAGGGAGTTAAGAGTCAAAACATGAAACGTCAAGGGTGCTTAATTTAAACTATGAAAGGTCAGGGAGGTTATGTGGAACTGACCTAAACTTCAGGGGGGTTTTCTATAATTTAGCCTAAAATTAATTATTAGATTATATAGGATGCCACATAAGATGTTATGTGCATTCTTTCACTATGAAGTGCAAATTCTGTTAAAATGATAACGGTGAATTAACCACAATGTTTTCATTGTATAAAAACAAAAGTTTAAGGGGGTAAAATTTAAACTTTAAAATGTTAGAAGGGTCACTTACAATTGACCTATAGTTTAGCAGGGTTTTATATAAGTTAACCTGAAATTCGTTAAAAATGTTTGTGGCTTCAAAAATATATTCATAAGGTTTTTTAATTTTTAAATAACACTCAAAGATCTTAAATAACTCTTTATTATCTATTTCTCTTCTTTCCAAATTATGGGTGTTACAATTCTCCCCTTGTAATATAAATTTCATCCTCAAAATTTAGTAATTTAGTTTGGGCATAAATTCTGGAAATTGTTTCTTCACATATTCCTTCTATTCTCATTTGTTTCCATGAGGGACAATTTGTTCCTTTTTCTTTCATAACAAGAATGTTCTTATAACTATTACTCCTTTTTGAGTGGTTCTATATGATTGATGATGACTCCTCTTCATTTGATCATAATCTTCTTCTCCTAATTATCACATGTTCCCTAAAATAAATCATAAAACAGCCCTCATAATTGATCGCCCGATTCTTCATACAGGCAGTTAGATGCACCTAGAATGGATAATTGAGAACCGACTGAGTATGTTCTAGGTTGCATTATTACGTGTGTTGTATAGTAAGATATTTAGATGAAGTCAGAATAGTGTAGATCATTGAATATGCAACTTTCCTGATTTCTTAGGGTCTGTTTGGTATGAGGGATTTGGAGGGGAGAGGACAAAAAGTTTTTGTGAAGTGAATTATTAAAAATTGAAGAAGTGTGATTATGATATTTTAAAAAAATATAAGATGTAATATAAGATAATGAGCAATATTAATTAAAAATTTTACACCACACTTCTCTAATTTTTGTAAATACAAGTCAAAAAAGTTATCCCTCCGTCCATTTTCCCTCCCCTCCCCTCATATCAAATAGATCTTAAACTATATATTTTTCTCTCAAATTGCTTGCGAGTTATTTACCATCTATTGGGAGAAGGCTTTATTGTTGTTGTTGTGAGTTATTTAATAACTCCACGCATCTAAAGGAGATATATGTGCTAGCATGTCCCTTGGCCGTTACAAGCTAATGTTATCTGAAGCTCAAAATGTGCTGACATAATATACTTAACTTTTGTTATTAAAAAATATATATATATATATATACACACTTATTTTTAAGTGATTCCAAATCCTCGTTGGCTCACGAACTCTAATAAAACATAACTCTTAGCATATATTTTTGGTTTACTCTTGATAGCTCTGATTTACTTAGAAGTACTGTATTGGTAATTTATTACTCTTCTTCGGCAGGTTGAAGGCTAGACATTATTTGGCGTATCAGTGAAATGATTTATCAATTCTGGTTGATCTGGTTCAATGGAAACTGATTTTGTTGGAGATGACAAAAATTTAGTTATGCAACATATGATTCCAACAGCATAAATATACATATTGTCTCTCGTTCATATGCTCTGGCCTTAAAAGTAATTATAAGAGTATCAATAGTAATGCCTCGTAGGAAATGTAAAATAAGGTTTAATTTGGAGATGAATTTCTAAATGTTAATATCCAGTCCAAAATGTAAACAAAAAGATAAAAAGAATGAACTGGGCTGGCAAGAGCTAGTGTTATTGAGCCAATCCAACTGTCATGTTAGCAATTGACTCTTATAAAAATCTAAGCGTGAGGATGGATATCAGTTTTGGAGGGATAAACTTAATTTTGCAATTTGCAATTTGAGTCTTCCTTTAATGCTATTTGACTATTTTTGCTACACCGAATTATGCTTTTTAGACATTCAGTGCGGAAAAAAAAAATGCTATTTAGACCTCGTTTTTTCATTTCACTTAGAATGTTGCTTTTACAAAACTAGATTTTCTAAACTGAATTTTACCAACCCATTCTATAGAACTAGTATCTAAACATGCACCAAATAGTCACGTGTATATAAAAGGATAAGTGTAGAAACGTAAAAAAGATAAAATGAACCTTTTCTTGGATGTAATTAAAGAGGAAAAATACTAATATCTCTAAGAAAAAAAAGGAAACAACTAGATTTTCAAAGGCATTTTCATTGATCAATAGAATGCTCTATCGTGAAGACATATACAAATCCACAAGGGTCAAAATAGGACTATGTCATGGTCATTCAGATCAAGAGACATGAGAAAAGTTGAATTATATGCTTCATTAATTATCACTTGAACTTCAGAAAGAAGGCTCATGTTTAAGATATCAATCTCTCCACACAGGAATAATCCCTTGAGCAGCCAATCGTTTCTCTACCCAGAAGATAACATGTTTTGCTGTAATTTTCTTTTCATCCACGAGGAATGGCTCAACAGTGCTTGCTGGTGAATTATAAGATGATAGAGAAAACCCTTTTGGACCTATTCAAGCACACAAATCAAATTTTCTGATAATGTTTGCTTATAGGGTTAATTAATTTAATAAAAGTATAAAACCAATAGCAATGGAAAATACACTTACCAGTAAGCACTCCATTAGGAAAGAAAGCCCAAAATGAATAGGGATTTCCTTGTTTCATAAAAGATCCTTCCAACTGTTAATTAAATTAAATCGAATGTGTCACCAAAAAACGGAGAAAACAATCAATCCAATGTAATAAGGTAGTTTAATGCAATCATTAAGTCCTAGTATTCTTTCCTCCATACTTTTCTTCTCTTCCCATCCAAACATATGGCAAAGGAAAAAAATTTTTAAGGTTAAAAATAGGAGGTCATTGCATGAAATGTCATTTGATATTCTCCCAACAACCACTCCCCCGCCCCCCCCCCCCCCCCCACAAAAAAAAAAAAAAAAAAAGAACCCCAAAAATAAAATAATGTAAAATGAGCGGCCATGAGAAAGATGAGAAAAGAACAATTTGTCTGGATCCTTTTCTCCTTAAACATTCAGAGAATAAAAAATTCTCATGTGCTCATGTTGTCCACACGAGATAACATTTGCATCATACAGCAAGTATATTAATCAAATCTTTATCAGTAAGCATAAGTGCCCTTCAATTATTTTTATCCAAATAATTGAACAATAGCTCTTGACTCTCATAGTTATCACTTCCCCTGTGTAAGTTAACTTCCCAACTAAGCCCAAGTTTTAAGGGACAGAAAAGCATTAATGAGAAGAATGCAAAATATACAAAAAAGCATCTTACTAACTAACCTTGTAGTCCTGAAAGACCAGCTCAATGTCAGAGATGTCTTGTTGGGCTTCAAATATTGCTTTCAATGAAGGTATCACATCCTCCTCCATCATCTGAGGCAAAGGCTTCTCTGGTGCTTTAGCAGGAGGTTTCTTTGCAGGTTCTGCTTTTGGAGCTGCATTTACCTCCTCCTTTGTTTTAGCAGTTGCTGTGACCAGAAATTTAGATCAATATCAAATAATTGGAGGGTCGGTATTATTCTAAAGTCATGAATAGCACTAAGTACTAACCTATAGCTTTGTATTTAATTGTGTATTGTAGTGACATTGTTAATACTACTCCCTCCGGTCTTTAATTTAATATCAAGTTGACTTATTTGGGGTGATTAAGAAAGTCAAATAAACTACTTAATTATTACAGATATTACATATCGTATTATATTATATAACAGTCTATAAGTCAAGTAAATTAGTTTGGAAAAAAAATGAAGAGAGTATAATATCAACCAATCGGTTACTTGTATGGACATTTCGCTTATGTATAACTTTGATTAAATTAATAAGATTATATTTTTACGAAAACAATTTGATTATCATAAGTCCAAAGGGAGGGTCCAATCCCAAAAGACTAGCTCTTAGAAGGGAGAGCCTATTGAACTTATTAAGCCCACTTCTTTTATAAAGCTTATCGGGACTGATAATAATGAATTAGCTAGTAGAAAAAGTTATTGGTAGAGCATTCTATTATAAATGCAGAAACTCACCTGTACTGCTAGTGGAAGATTCTTGAACAGCAGAGCAAGTGATCCTGTTTCTGCTTGAAGTTGCTAGCTTACTTGTAGTCTACAGCTCAAGCAAAGCAGACATTGAAAATAAATTTTCTCATAAATTCTTAAAATCCTAGAGAAACATGATTATTAGGATTGAAATAAAAGAATTGTGCTATGACACCATATCCATATCTAAATATTTCAACTATCTAGAGCACATCCTCTTGAAAAGACGCGTTTCCACAATTCAATTCTTATTTTTACAGAGATGTTTATAATTTATTTGATGAATAATAATTTCCACGCAAAAAATAAAGCAAATACTCTTAACTTTGTGGTAATGGTTGAACAGTTAAATTGGAAAAATCCGGCTAAGAAACTTCCAAATCCCGTTTTAACAGCAGAGTTTAGTTTACATCAAAGACCCTATAAAGCTGAAACTACAAAAGCACGAAGGCTCATGAAATTATATAAAGCTCTAACGCCTTAATTCACAGAAGAATTTTAACAAAAACATAGAGGTCATGAATAGTCTTTGACAAATTAAACTTCTCAATTCATTATATCCAGAAAATCCAGAAAAGAATAAACTGAAAGAGGTCAATTCTCACCAGAGGGAGTATCAATGATGATGAAGAACTGGGTATGAAATTATGGGTAAAATGCAAAGAAGAAGAAGAAGAAGAACAAGTGGTTGATGAAGACCAAGATAACCTAAAGGTAGAAGAATCAGCGATTGCTCCTTTTAAGGAAATTGCCATTTGTATTCTTTTTCTCGAACAAATAGAACTATCTTTTTTCTACTTCAGTTATTCTTCCATATAATCCCCAACCATCTTTTTTGCCGTCAAGTTTATTGAAGTTTAATCAAAAGAACATATTTTGAAAGAACATTCTGGGCCACAAGGTATTTGAAACAATATGTGCCACTGGTTTTTGTTTATTGGAGGAAAAAAAATTTGAAGATGAGCTTAAACAGTAGAAGACAAGAATATCATGGTGCGCGGTAGAAGGCAGAGAAAAAAGCCGTATCTGTTTGCGGGGAGAGTGAGCTTCATCCACATGATTATACCACAAAGCCCAAAAATGTCTAAATCCTCCAAGCTTGTCTTCTTTTGGGAATTACTATTGTTGGTTAGAAAGTGCATTGCTTTAATGGCCTAGGAAATATCTGAAGAATTACACAGGTCGAGTTAGAATTTTTATGGGTTTCATATTTTAAAATATTTTAGATTTTATTTTTTAAAAATGGAAGAATTACAATTAGATGCCAAATAATGGAATTAATCACAATCGGGTACCAAAAAAATCAAATTACATTGTATTCTCTAAGGCTGCTGTGTTTGGTTCAACTTAGGGGATGTTCATTAAAGGGAGGTGAGGATAGGGGAGAAGAGGGGACTCAGGGGAGGTTATGAATTTTGTTTAGTTGGAGGGGAGGGGAGGGGATGCTTCTTGTTTGGTTCAGAAGAGGAGGTGAGGGAAGTTAATTATAAAGTGACAAATATACCCTTATAATTTTAGTAATATATCTTTTTCTTCTTTTTATAATATTTATATCAAAATTATTATTTTCTAATTTTTAAATCCAAAACACTAATTATCTTACTGATATGTGGTAAAATATGTTTTTACAATTTTTTATATAAGATATGATAAAATTATAAAGAGAAAAGAATGCAAAACTTATATATTATACACACACATACGAGCACTGTGAGTTAACGCATACAGTGGGTAAATGTCTGGATGAGAATATAAAATGAAAATAAAATGGGAAATGTTGTATATGGAGTATGCTGGAACTAGGAAGTGTTAGATTAGTTTATTGGACCACACTTTTTTAGTTTAATATTTTGATCATGTTTTGGTGCATCATCGGTGTGTTCCTTAGATTAATGGTAAAATGTTGTATTATGAGCAAAGTATTACAACAAATGGCACCATTGATGCTTTTTAGGTTAGTAAAAAAATTCTACAATGCTGATTCAAAATGTTGTGAATTTGACCATGCATGTAAGTCTATAATCTCCCTTTTGAAAGCGGGCTTCAAGATGCTAGAGTTTTGTATGGTTTCAGGCATAAATGTGTATAACCAAGGCGTCCTTCGTAACTGGCTTTGCTTTTGAGAGTTGGGAGCCTATTAAGCTGTGGTGGCACACCTACAAAAGGCTCTTATTTCTCTTCATAAAGATGCCATGTCTCTGCTAGTATAAATATGTCATGGCCCTTTGAATGATGAAGATTTGAGGGTTGTTGTGCGTCAGTTGACAAGTTTAGCTAGAGCTGAAATGAAATACTGTTACTGTAGAGTAGGGTGAAAGATTTAGTTGATAGCGATACTAAAATGGTTAAAGCCTATACTTGAGTAGTTAGTTGTGGCATATTGTAAAGTGATGATATATCATTGTTTAGAAACTATTATTTGAATTAATTTTGTATTGTTCTGATGCAAGTTAGCATGCAAGATGATATCAAATTTTGGGGCAACACATTCACTTATGTGTTATTTTCATGTAGGGGGAACTTTGGAAAGAATGTTGAAGTTGAAGATAAATATTATGATGGGAATACTAGGCTAAAAACATTAGGTGGTTGAAGAATCTTAATGTTCACTTGTCATTTCAATATGTAATTATGTTGCTATCATATTGATTCAGGTTTTTTGTTAACCATTATAGTGAAATGGTGAATATATTACTAAAATAGTTAATGAAAACAGTTACTATTTAATGTATTTGTTGTTTACATCGTTTTTCACATAGAACTTGCTTTATGTTAAATTTTAGCAGCAAATCTCAAAAGGAATTGTAAGCAAAATTGTTAGTAAGGTTTGATTGTGTCAAGTTTTGGATGACCATTGGTGGTGCTTTGCACTTGAGACAAGTACAGGGAACTTTTATGTTCTTGACTCAATGAAGCCTAGCTTTACAATCACGTTTGAAAAGAATAAAAAATGGGTGTAAAAGAGGTCGGTTATATCACTGCTGTTAATGCTTTTGTAAGTATAGGCTTTAATGTTTTCTTATATGAAATTGGTTGTACTTAATGTTTTCTTATATGAAATTGTCTTTTGTAAGTATAGGCTATTAATACATGTTCTTGTGAAAGTGGTTAACCACTTGAGTATGGCCATTAATCACTCGAGTATGGGAATTAACCACTACTGGTTTCTTACGTGACTTTAAAATGTTTGTTGTTGAGAAAGTGGTTAACCACTCGAGTATAGGGATTAACCAGTCTTGAGTGGTAAGAAATCGGTAGTGGTTAATGCCCATACTTAAGTGGCTAATGCCCATACTTGAGTGGTTAACCACTTTCTCAACAACAAGTATTTTAAAGTCATGTAAGAAATCGGTGGTGGTTAATTCCTATACTTGAGTGGTTAATAGCCATACTCGAGTGGTTAATCGCCATACTCGACTAGTTAATCCCTATACTCAAGTGGTTAACCACTTCACAAGAACCTGCATTTTAAGCCCATGTAAGAAATCCGGGGAGTGGTTAATTCCCATACTCGAGTGGTTAATGCCCATACTCGAGTAGTTAATCGCCATACTCGACTGGTTAATCATCATACTCAAGTGGTTAATCACTTTTACAAGAACCTGCGTTTTAAGCCCAGGTAAGAAATCCGGGGAGTGGTTAATTCGCATACTCGAGTGGTTAATTGCCATACTCAAGTGGTTAACTACTTTCACAAGAACCTGTATTTTAAGCCCAGGTAAGAATTCCAGGGAGTAGTAGTTAATTCCCATACTCAAGTGGTTAATCGCCCTACTCAACCGGTTAATCCCCATACTCAAGTGGTTAACCACTTTCATAAGAACCTGCATTTTAAGCTTATGTAAGAAATACGGAGAGTAGTTAATTCCCATACTCAAGTGGTTAACCACTTTCACAAGAACCTGCATTTTAAGCTTATGTAAGAAATACGAAGAGTGGTTAATTCCCATACTCAAATGGTTAATGCTCATACTCGAATGGTTAATCGCCATACTCGACTGGTTAATCCCTATACTCAAGTGGTTAACCACTTTCACAAGAACCTGCATTACGGGGGGTGGTTAATTCCCATACTCAAGTGGTTAATGCTCATACTCGAATGGTTAATCGTCATACTCGACTGGTTAATCCCTATACTCAAGTGGTTAACCACTTTCACAAGAACCTGCATTACGGGGGGTGGTTAATTCCCATACTCAAGTGGTTAATGCTCATACTCGAATGGTTAATCACCATACTCGACTGGTTAATCCCCATATTCAAGTGGTTAACCACTTTCACAAGAACCTGCGTTTTAAGCCCAGGTAAGAAATCCAGGGAGTGGTTAATTCCCATACTCGAGTGGTTAATTGCTATACTCGAGTGGTTAACCGCTTCCCTGATTCATTGGGCTAAAAACGCTTCTTCTCTTGAAAATCGTTAACCACGAGATTGGGGAAATTAACCATTCCATTATGGCGATTAATCACTTCAGTATGGCCATTAACAATTTCACTGCTTCATTAATCAAACCTTACCAACAATTTGTGCACCAGTTCCTGTTCAGATTTGCTGCTAAAATTAAACATAAAGAGTTCTATATACAAAACAATCTAAACAACAAACACATTAAATAGTGATTATCTTCATTAACTATTTTAGTAATGATATTCACCATTTCACTATAATGGTTAATGGTCACACTGGAGTAGTTAACAACTTTCACAAACAAGCAAAATTATGCCTAACGAATCAGCAAAGTAGTTAATGGCTATACTAGAGTGGTTAACGACGATACTAGAATGGTTAATGGCCATACTGGAGTAGTTAACGACTTTCACAAACAAGCAAAATTAGGCCTAACGAATCAGCAAAGTAGTCAATGGCTATACTAGAGTGGTTAATGACGATACTAGAGTGGTTAATGGCCATACTGGAGTAGTTAACGACTTTCACAAACAAGCAAAATTAGGCCTAACGAATCAGCAAAGTAGTTAATGGCTATACTAGAGTGGTTAACGACGATACTAGAGTGGTTAATGGCCATACTGGAGTAGTTAACGACTTTCACAAACAAGCAAAATTAGGCCTAACGAATCAGCAAAGTAGTTATGGCTATACTAGAGTGGTTAATGGCCATACTGGAGTAGTTAACGACTTTCACAAACAAGCAAAATTAGGCCTAACGAATCAGCAAAGTGGTTAATGGCTATACTAGAGTGGTTAACGATAATACTAGAGTGGTTAATGGCCATACTGGAGTAGTTAACAACTTTTACAAACAAGCGAAAATTAAGCCTAAGTAATGAATCAGCAAAGTGGTTAACGGTGATACTAGAGTAGTTAACGACTTTCACAAAGAAACAAAATTAAGCCCAAGCAATGAATCAGTGAAGTGGTTAATGGCTATACTTGAGTAGTTAATAGCCATACTAGAGTGGTTAATGTGTATACTGGAATGGTTAACGACTTTCACAAACAAGTGAAATTAAGCCCAAGCAATGAAATTAAGCTAAAATTATAAATGCGTGAAGTGGTCAATACCTTTAAAAGATAAGTTAGTACTGTTACTAGAGTGGTTAATGCCTTTAATCGAATAGTTAACAACTTTCACGATTGTCAGTGAAATTAAGCTTAAATTATAAATGCGTAAAGTGCTCATGCCTTTCGATTAATTCCATTAATAGAGTGGATAATTCCGTTACTCAAAGTGGTTAGTCACTTTCAATATTGCAGTAAAATGAGGCCTAGGTTCAGGTTGATAGAAGTGGTTAATGCCTTTAATATATTGGTTAATACCATTACTAGAGTGCTTAATAACGTTACCATAGTTGTTAAACCCATATACCATACTAAACAAAGTTCAACCTAACATATTATACAATATCTTTTACAAACATATAAGACTAAAAAAAAATATTTATCTGTGGACAATTGAATATTAATAGCACATTTCACATTATTTTCCCAACATTGATTGACACAAGTAAGACAAAATTTCAAACGCTTAACAACAAAAGTGAAATAAAATTTTTTTCGCACAACTCTAATCAATGTCTTTTTTTTTTTGCGTCTTCATCAACTCCTCCTCAATACAATAACAAACTTCTTTTGATTCTCCTTAATATGTAAGCAAAACCTTCTATGGTTCTCCTCGATGACATCCAACAACCTTCTATGCATATCCTTCAGCACTCACATGCTACAGTTGATGTGTAGAGTCAAAGCTTATGAAGTGGTCTTCACTTTCTTTAGAGGAATCGTCCAAATCATTTAAATCATAGCCTTTTCTTTCTTCATCATTATCTGCAGAATGTAAAATCCAATAATTCATAACAGATTGGAAGCATTAATGATGTTAAATCAAATATGAACATGTGTGAAAATAGGCAAGGAACACTTGCACAAATGTGAGTGAGTTTGGGCAGATCTTCAAGTATAAGACAGTTTAGTTCTAGAAGGAGGTTCTTGTGGTTTCTTCCTCATGGATTTCAAGTTCACAACTTAAAACTTTCTCTAATTCATAATACCCTTTTATTTCCAGACATTCCAACTTTGCAAGAGTTCCATTATAGCCCAAAGAGAAGAGACATTTCAACTTGCTGCATCTATAGACTTCAAAGTGTAAGGAATAATTTGACTATAGATTTGGAAAGTAATCTTTTCTGATACAATTTCCTCCAACTCTTCACATTCTTTAATATACAGAGACATTAAATGTGGGAGGCTTTTGATCACAGTGCTAGGGAAGATAGACTTCAATTTTCTGCATCTTAACACGTTTAAATAGGAAAGGTTTTGGAAGCTTATTGAACTGGGATTCTCCCATAAAGAGGTCATGAGGTTAACTGAATGCCTCAAAGTCAAAGAATGTGCTTTTGAGATCATGATCGTTGTAACACCTACTTCTAGGACTCATTCCCAAGCCTAATAATCTTTAGGAATCATATTCAAGCTCATATGGGACTTAGAACATCAAAACCACAACTTTTAAAACTTTTCTTTATTTCTGGAAAAATGCTGAAAATGCAGAACTTTTCCAGCAACTTTGAAACATCATAACTAATTGTAGAAAAATGGTTTTGACTTGGTTCAAGTCTCAAATTAAAGCTTGAAGAGTCCTCTTTCTGGGAAAAATATCAAACATAATATTCATCAACCTAGGTGATACAGATATTTGATTTTCCCAACCTGCCTTCGTTTTCACGCCCATAAATATTGGCCTTCTTGCGTGATTTTTAGCTTAAGCTACATAACTCCAATTTACTTCATTTTTAGGTTTCCAAAAAGCCCTACATGTCTATTATTTTACATAAAAATTCCAAAGCTAAAGGAATTCATCTTCTATTTCGAATAATATCAACAATAGACATTGCACAGAATGGAACCCAGAAAACAGCATTTCACTTGCATGAATTAAAACTTGTTCTTAATGGCCAAGAATGACCATATACATACATAAATCCAAAAGGATAACATAATAACAGCATAATCAAAAGCATCCCAACAATATTACAGATTTATCATGAGTTCAAAGATGCATAACAAAAACAAGAACATTGAATTCCTCATCTTGACTAGGCTAGCTTCTTCTCTTTCTCCTTTGATGAACTTGCTCCTAAAATGGTTTAGATTTGGGGGGTGAGATTTTGGGGAAAATCTCAGCAGCACAATACTCAACAAACAACCATGCAAGTTTAACATTGGACAAGATATGGCAATACCAATAACTTATACATGTGAGCATTTATGTTCTTAAATAATAACATATGGCCATAGCATTATAAGAAACACATAATCACTTCAAACATGATTCATCAAAGCAGCCAAATACCACATCACAATATTGAAACAATGCTGGAAATGTAAGAGAGTAAGTACTACCTTAAAGCTTTACAACTTCTCTTGGAGTCCCAACCTTCAAGGTTCCTCAAGAACACTCAAGAACACTCAAAAATACTCAAGAACACTAAAGAACACTCCTCTTTCTCTCACTTTCTTTGGGTCTACGAATTTTGGTGTGTAGAATGGAATGGAAGAGGTATTATTTATAGGGGAAATGAGGACAAGGATCAAGCCACTCCACCTAATTTCTTTACCTAATGCTCATGCCTTCCTTTCTTTACCTAATGCTCATACCTTCCTTTCTTTACCTAATGCTCATACCTTCCTTTCTATACCTTCCTTTCTTTACCTAATGCTCATACCTTCCTTTCTTTACCTAATGCTCTTACCTTCCTTTCTTTACCTAATGTTCATACCTTCCTTTCTTTACCTAATGCTCTTACCTTCCTTTCTTTACCTAATGTTCATACCTTCCTTTCTTTACCTAATGGTCCACTTGTGGCTAATTGGGAAAGGAAGATAGACTTCTTTCTCCTATCATGCATGAGTCATGATGACATTACTCACAAGAATTTCCACTTATGATTTTCTTATTTCTTTCTAATATAATTTTATGCTTACACATATACAATTCCTTTTTTATTTATTATTTGTAACATAATTCCTCCCTTCTTCATGGGCTAAGGTCTTTATTTAGTCCATTTTCTAAGCTCAACATAAGCTCCACAAGGGAAAGTTACTACTTCTCATGGGCTAAGGTGTAACACTCCTTCTAAGCAAATAATACCATGCAAAATTCTACTTAATTATTATAAATTCTTCTTAATGTTTTATGAGAATTCTTAGGGGACATTATCAACAAATACTTAAACTTCCTCATGCTTTAAATTAATGCCTATAAAATGTAATTTCCAAGCTAATAAAAATTGGGACGTTACAATCGTTCCTTTTTCTTCATAACCATAAAACTATTTTTCATCATTTAAGACCATGTTTTTTTAATAGAAACAAGGGATTGTTTTATAAAGGTAAAGCTGCCAAGAATAGCCAAATGAACTCCAAATGACAGTAACTACTAGTACTGCCATGACCATCTACCCCAAATGAACCCCCTTTTTGTTCCTCCACCTCTCACTATTTCAAGCTTAATCTTAATATCTCTGCAGTCCTTATCATCTACTGTTCACTCTCTCTCCTTCTCTCTACATTTCGATATCTTTGCCTTGATCATCCAACCCTAAACATGACCCTCCTAGTCCCCTCACTGTTGTTCAGCGACTATCAATGCATTAAGTAACCATTCTTACCCTCAACAATTCATTGTTCAAGAAAGGAAAAGATAATCAAGAAAAAATTATTTTGATATCAGTAGAAACAAGGAGCAAAAGATTCAAAAAAAAAAAAAAATTCAGCACAATTGAGGAGCAAAATATTCAACCACAATAACCTTGTTTTGTTGCCTCTCCTCTTGCGAATCCAACAGAGAATGGGCCGACGATTTCGAGCAACTTTCAGCTACACGCCACCCATTTCAAGCTCTAACGGCTTTGAGGAGCAGTGCCATTTTTGTCGACTGCAGCCACAATGGAGACGCCTAACTACAACCACGATCGCTGGGTTTCAAGCCGTGCCGTTCTTTTTCTCCGTCGAATCGCAGCTTCCCTTCTCCCTTTTCCTTTCCTTTCAATTGGGTTTCAAATGGGACTAATTGTGGAGGAGAAGATCGAGGGCGTTTTTAGTCTTTTTCCTTCGAAAATGTTTATCCCAAATTGGGAACAATCCCTCTTGTGTCCTTTTGTATATTAGAGGTACCTTTTTGGGCTTTTGATATTCAAAGGGTATTTATTTGTCTTTTTCCCAAAAAAAATCAGTTGCATGGTGTTTAGTGGTTTTATGGTTGGGAGAAAACAGAAAAAAAAACAATAAAAAGAAAAGAAAAGAAGAAGCTACTTTAGTAAAGAGGGTAGCAATATTCAGTTAAAAAAAAGGAGGGTAGCAATAGAATAAGAAAAAAAATGTCAAGAGTATTTTGGTCAAAGTAGAAAATAGTTTTTTTCAACCCTCTTGGAACCCCAAATTTGGAGGGAAAGAGAGAGTGGGGGAGGGAAGCACAAAAGGACAAAATTTTATACCTCCCCTCCTCTCAATTTTTGCAACTAAACAGAGTTTCCCACAATCCTACTTTTCCTCCCCCTACCTCCCTTAAAAAAAACCCAACCAAACAGATCTTAAGGATTTGGCTAATATTAAATGGTTTGTTATTGAATGTAGTTCATTGAGTTGTCAATGACTACTAAAGAGTTGTGAATTATAACTCAATATTAGCAACTTAAAGAGTTATTATTGACAACTCAAGGAGTTGCATTGAAAACATATTGAGTTGTCAATAACAAGCCATTTAATGTCACTCAGGTCCTTAGAGATTCAATATAATTTGAGGATTTTTTAGGACCTTATCATGATTAATTCCCTTATTTGAGATCTAGTTGTAATTTTTTCAAAAATATATTTAATTTTAGGGAAATTAATTCTATGTGCCATGTAAGTATGGGACATAATTAAGAGCCCATAAAATATGATACTCCCTCAGTTCCTAAATATATGACCTATTTGGGGTGGTGAGTTTATTCCTAAATATAAAACATCTTTATAATTTTTCTCAACATTTCCCCACATCATCCCTATTGATACTCCTCACTAATAAACAAGTAAGATGGAGAGGATATGAGTAAAGGTAGGTGGTTAGAGTGTTTTGATAATATCATGTGATTTTATTTAGTTTAACTAATATGATTAATCTAATCAATATCTTATATTTATAAACCGAAGGCAGCACCGCCATTTTCTTGTTAACCTTGAAATGACCAGATCATCTCAGGAAAAAATAAAGGTTTCCATTTTTTTCAGTATCAAGCTCTGATGATGGAATTTGAAAAAGAAGACACAAACCTACTTCACCAAATCCTACCACCACGTATCGAAGAATGTGCTCCCCCACCGGAATCCATCAAACAAGCCTTCCCCAAAGCTGCCTCCATTCTACATTCCGATACCGAATACGACAATTCGACTTGCGTTAACGATCCCTGGCCCACCGTGAAGGATTCCTCTGATGTGGTCATCGGAATCTCGCCTGTGGAACCATGCACCGTCTATAAAGAGAGCGAAATCGGTGGTGCCGACGAAGTTAAGATTGGTGGTGATGAGGATGATGATGAAGAGGAGGTGATTGTGCGGGGAAGAGGGAGAGAGATTGGGAGAGGAAGAAAAAGATTGTGTGGATGGTTTGAGAGGATTGGATATTGAAGATGATAGGAAGAACAGTGATGAGGAAGACACAGAGAAAGAGAAGGTTTTGTTTGAAATGCTTGCTTGATCTTTGTTTGTTCTTGGTCTGTGTGATTTCCACTTCAATTAATGTGATGTGTAGCTGTGCGTATGTTTCAATTTTGAAATGGGGAATCAGTGTGTTTCTGGGTTCTGATTTCTGAATCATATGCATATGGGGAGAGGGGATAGGGGAGAGGGAGAGAAGTGGGGTGGATGAAGATTTTTTATTTATTTTTGTATAAGAAATTTTTTTATTAATTAATGCGGAACACGCGTAATATAACTTATGTTCTAAGCAACGTCAAATTAATTATCACTTTTTATGGGACCTCCTGTTAACTATATAGTTTACATGGGACATAGAATTAATGTCTCCGTAGTTTTATAGCTTGTTTTTGCTAAGGGTTAAAATAATCGTTGGATATTTGTATTGTATCATATGCAATTGATAGGCATGCAAAATTCATATCAAAGTTAGCTTAATTTTTTTTATCGTAAAACTTGAAAAATCATGTTTGGAGCTTTATACTACTGGTGCATTAAAATTTTTCTACTCTTTTTCTGGTTGCCCAAGGTATCCTCCAGCCAGATAGGTCAATGACTAAACCTCTACGGATCTAAGCTTCATTTAAAGGTCTATTGCTGGCCAATGGGTTGCTGTTGTTGCAATGTTATTTCTTTTTTAATTTCTAAAATCATTTATGACTAAATATCGCAAGTAAAGCTTCTTTTTTTACATTTTAGAAAATCACTGAGATAAACAAATATATATATATAACCACCAAAATATCACATTAAATTAACAACATAAACTTATTCTCATTTCTCACACCTGAATTTGTGTTCACCCACAAGAGTACGAATCGTAACGTAGTAATAAATTATCGTCCCATAGAGATTTGTTTTAAAACCCCAATCAAACAACAGGCTAATGAACTCAATTAAGTTGAACAAATCAAATTCTTTTAGAAACTGGTTTTGAAAACTAATTTTAAAATAAAAATAAAGAAACAAACAAGAAAGATTTAATTTATCAAAGAACTAAGCCTAGAATTAATTCTCACTGTTGTATTTCATGAACCCTAATTTATTTCCCTTCTTTTAGTCTTTAAATGACAATCTATGTTTGCCTAAAGTTATAAAGTACTTGAAACGCTCTCTCGAGTCAAAATCAATTCTATACATCTCATTAAACTTGCTCAATCTCTTGTTACAAATTAATGAAAGGATGCCTTAAGAGCCAACCTTAATCTGACAAAACTAGGTCGATAGATATATCTCTATTCTACCTGACAAACCATCCGTTAATTGATTTAAACTTCAAGTCTAGTCTGATTTACCCTAGTTCTACATCTAAACTATCTCTCTCGAGTACAATTTAAATGAACAAATCGCTCTAAAGGGTGATCAGTCAATTAGAGGCATTAAGAATAAGATAAATCAACATAAATAGTCATTAAATTCTAAAAGAAAAGGAAACAAATTAGGTTTCAATCCATACAAGGTTTGAATCAATCCTAGAACAAATGATTTAGCTACTCATGAATGAATTAAACCAGAAAATACAAAGAGATCCCATGTTTAATTCACAAAAGTAACAAAGAATTGAAGAAAACAAGAAGAATCTATCACCATGGGCAAGAAATCCTTCCAATTTTGCTTCTCAACCTCCAATTTTGCAAACCCTAGCTCCAAAGATGTGTGCACCAATGAGTCAAATGATTCCAAAGGGTTCTGGGGTTCAAAGGGGGCTGATTCTCCTCTAATTTTCATGCCCTAGATGGTTTAAAAGGATAAAAAACAAATCTGTGCGAAGTCAGAATTTTTAGGGATTTTCGCACCGTGCCATGGCACCAGAGGCAATTTCAAGCAATTAAACTTCAGCTTTCTCCAATCTTTTCCTTTGCTTTTCTTCTCCTCCTAGCTTAGAATATCCATTTGTACCTATCAAAATCATGCATAAATGTGAGGGAATCATACCAGTCAAATTTTCTAATAAATTGTCATATTTATTTCAAAAATAATTAAATTAAGCTTATATGACAAATTTGTATAATTTTCTATAAAAAAAACTCTCAAAATTCCTTTAATTAGCATTGATGACTCCCCAAATATCTTCTAAATAAGCCCTAAATCAATGTTAAATGGGAAGTCATCAATTTGTCATCACCAAATCCTCATTTGGGATTTTTCAATGAATACAATTCTTTCAAACTTAACAGTGATTTTTCGTAGTGAGTAAATATGGGTTCCTCATTGTGACTAGCAAATATGCTTGCTGCTACGAGAACGAGAATTTAAATTTGGATCAAGTCGCTATTAGTTTCATTTTTTTGGGTAAAAAGTAAGGTTTTAGAGGGAGAATAACTGTCATTCTAGAGAGAGGAAGTGCAAAATTGGAAAGTTGGAGTCCCTAAACAAGATTTTGAGTTCTAATCAATATGTAAGTGGATTCTACCTCATTTCGTCTCATTCTCCATGAATTTTGTGCTCTATGTTAAGTTGAAATTGGGCCTTTTTATGAGTTTTTCCAAATGGCTAGATCTACTCAATTATTCTACACTTGTTTCTTCTAATGACTTAGATTAAACTTTTAATAGGTTTAGGTTTTTAGAATTTTGCTTTAGATGTGAAAATTTAATTTGTGGTTGAAAGATTTGGGAAATTATTCTACTCCTGAGGAATTTTTGGAAATTGGAAGATTTAACTTGTATGATGGTATAGATAGTTTTATTGATGATATATAGATAAGACTATTAATCAGTTTAGATTTGTCGCATTGGGGGTATATCAACTTGGGCATTACGGTTTTGATTCTTGAGGAAGATTTGGCTAAGTTATGAATATGTAGCGTATGAATCTTGGAACCAATGATTGATAAATCTTATTGTAGGCATAGATTGAGATTTAATTGGTTTAGAATCTTGATTTTGAAAAATGACATATTTTGGTGAAATGGCTAAGTTATGGAAATTTGGGGATTTAGTATTATGACGGGAGAATAATGATGGTTTATTGGTTCCTAGTGATCTTAAATGGTTCAATAACACAATTATACTGAGAAAAACTTGAGTAGAGGACCAAATGGGACCCTAAAAGGGATCCCTAATTGTGTTGCTTAATTATAGTGACTAATGTATTGATATTCTTGTGTAATACTATGTGTAGAGTTTGTTTTAAAGATTAGCTAAGGAGCTTGTGTTGTGTTGCTAAGTGTGGTCTACAAAAAGTGTAAAAGGCAGGAATGCACAAGAGGGGGTGAATTGTGCTTCTTGAAATCAAATCTCAGTGAGACAATATTTATACTGGTTCAGCCCAATCTTGGCCTACATCCAGTTTTCCAATCTTCAGTTGGGTTCCACTAATACTTCAAGATTAAATCAGGCTCTTGAATGCCCTTACAAGTGTCAACAAGAAATCTCTCTCTCTTCACTAATCACTCCCCCTTACAACTTGTAAGATTACACCCTACTCTTAAGATCCTACTATCTTAAGAGTAATCCTCACTTGATTGTAAATACATAATACTTGTTCTTTCTATTGAACAGATTGTGTTACACACTGAAGAATATCAATTAATGAACTTTCTAAAGATTAGCAAGTATAGAATGCAGTGGTTACAGATAATCAATATGGCAATCAATGTCTTCAACCAACTTCTTCACAATGGCTTTTATACACTCTTCTGGAAATTTGCTCGTTGTGAAGGTATAGCCGTTGTATGTCCAGAGAGTAGGTTAATCTGATATGGAGTGTTGAGATTGTATTCAGGAAAGCATTAACTCCATTTTATTTGTTTTACTTCAGTTCATCTCTCTTCATTAATTGTTGGAAGTAGTTGGTGTCTAACGGCTTTAATGACAGTTTGCGTGCCAACGTTAACTTCCTGAAATAGGTCTATGCACTTTCTGTACTTGATGGCTTAAAATAGACTGAACCATTGAATTTTGAATAAGTCCTATCGCCACTTCGATCATAGCCTCTGATCGATCACAGGGATTAGTTTCTGATCGATCACACATTGATTACATATAGATCACAGCCTGCATCACTAAATACCAAGTTAGAAAATTACTCGCCTAATCGATTACAGGGGAACCTTGATCGATTAGGCATGTCCAATCGATTGCAAATAGATTATGCTTAGATTACATGCTTTCTCTGATTGATCACTCTATATAGTCTAATCGATTAATGCTCTCTGATCGATTAGACTTAGATTATCTTTGTTTCCTCTGATCGATTAAAGCTCTCCAATCGATTAGGCTTAGATTATCTTTGTTTCCTCTGATCGATTAATGCTCTCTGATCAATTAGACTCATTTCTCTGATCGATTACTTAGAGTCCCTGATCAATCACAGGGGTCTCTGATCGATTGGGCAACTACAATTCTAACTTCTAATCTGAACCTGATCTGATCCTGATCGATTAGGCTTTAAGTTTCTTAACTTTTAATTTGAACCTGATTGATTAGGCATCACTTAGGATTTTCTATCAGATTATTTCTAAGTCATCCTTGATCTTTTCTTACCCTTTCTTCATGCCTAAGTTATGTTTAGTTATCATCAAAACTCATTATTCTAACAAAAAGTAACAACTTCCCACTTTACATATATGTTTGGATTTTGTTGATAAAGGTTTGTGAACCTATTTTTGACATATATACAAGACCATTGTGCAATTTTATTTTGATATTGAAATTGTCTTGGGGGAATTGTAATTGTGAATGATTTGAACTAGATGAATTGGTTTTGGAAAATATATATTCTTTTGAAAAATTTTCAGAAAAAGATATTTGTTGAGCCTAAATAGTGACAAGAAAGTCCCGTATGTATATAGTAACATGTGTTGATTAGTAAGTGGTGTGAATGTCACCAAATATGTGTTGAAGTTGTTGTGTACATGGTGATTGATGCATGAGCATTATGGATCTATGAGTTATCTTCTATCATGTGATAAGACTATCAAAGGCCATTGAGAGGTCAAATCGTCCCTAATGGGATAGACCTGAGTGGCTTGCGTCCTCATGAAGGATAGGCCTGATATGGGCTCAATGTTTTCTATTCGAAGAAAAGGGATATGCTACCTCTCGAATCAGGGAGGTTGACATTGTACAATATTAATTGAAGATGTGTTTAAAAAGGGAAAAAGTAGTGACAATGAAGTGTTGTATGTTTGAGTAAAATGAAATGTAATATGGTTGAGCACAATGAAATGTGATATTGTTACTTGACACCTTATTGGCGCATGCTTATATATACATAGAGTAGTGCGGTGTGCTACTAAGACAATTGTCTCACTCCCATGGTTTAATATTTTTCAGGTGATGGTTCTGGTGTTAGTGGAGGAGGGAAAGGGCCAGCTAACTAGGCTCAGTTTATTATTGTGGATTGTATACTTGCCATTTGTAGGGCATGTTTATGTTTCTGCATTTTGTTATACTCTGATTTGTATTTTTTGTGGGTTTTCTATTTTTACAATACCTGGACAACTGTTAAATATTACTACTTATTATCCTGAAGCAAATGTTCATTTCAGCAGCATCTTGAGGCCATATACTTTGTTATGCTTTATATGTATGAGACTAGGTGTTGATTTGAATGAATGGCTTATGTTATTGATAAGTATTCCATTATACCATGGTGACTATGTGAGTCACAGATATGTGGGATGGTCATGATGTCCAGTGTGGTTATGGTAAGTGGTTATAGGCAAAATATACGGTCAAGAGGTAAGAGGTTATCTCTACATGATGAATGATATTTGGGTGTATGTGTGATGAGTATATTAGTCTTGACGTGTGTTTGGGAATAAAGGCATGATTTCCATATGGAGTTGGTTTTAAATAACCATGTTAGGTTAAACTTTTTCTAACATGGTTAGATTATAAAAATGATTTATAAAGATATTTATTAACTATGTTAGTGGAAAGCTTTTATGATATAGTTACCTATATTTGTATAAGATAATTTTCATAACTATGTTGGTTATTTCTTTTCTACATGATTAGCTTTATAAATGATTTTGAAATGTTTTAAATAACTATGTTAGGTGTGAACTTTCTATATTAACCATGTTAGGTCACTTCTTTCTAACATGATTAACTTTTGAAAATGATAGACAAAGTTTTAATACCTATGACAGTCCAATGTTTTAGAAAATCTATTTTCTATCATGGATAGGGTACTGTAAAATAAGGAAAAATCTTTCTCATCATGACAGCTTACTCAATTGATTTGGTAACTTGAACTCTTTCTATCATGTTTATCATACTATATTATAGGTTTTACAATGGTATTTGGAGGGGGTCATACATTTTGGTGTTTCTAAAAGTATTAACAAAAGCACCTTAGTCTCCCTTGAACAAATATGAATAGTATATCTGATGAAATGCATAATCGTCTATGTGACCAAGTTATGATTAACAAGTCCATCTTCACCGAACTTATGGTCCTACAAGAACATCAATAAAAATAACATGAGAATGAAATGAATATATGATAAACATAAACCATCACTTGCTTCTACCGACCTCATCAGAGAGATTGACAGCATGAGGAACCTGACAACAAAAATGATCAGTAATCATGAATGATGAAAACTTCTTAATAAAGGTAAGTTTACTGTATATATAGAATTGAATAAAGGAAGAAAGCACACCTCAAGGGAGGCCTTAATAAATTCATCCAATAGATCTTCACAAATCGTATATTGACTAACACTAATGCTAGCATTTGGGCACTTCTTGTTATATTAATTTAGTTTCAACCTAAGAAGCTCCTCTTCCCAACTGGATTATCAAGTTCATTGGGAAAATCATAGGCAAGATCCTCCTAGCATGAAAAAAAGTTATGTCTCATAGAACAGTTAAAATATCATGAAGGACAATTCTAGGAACATTGGTCAACTTCATTAATTTGCGTTTCATCTCTGCAGCCAATTTATCAATTAACTAGACCCTATGCTTATCCCAGAAAATAATAGATACAGTTCCCATGTCATCTTTCATAGTATAGTGTAGCTTGAGCCTGATGAAAAAGAAATACCAGATTTAAATGATTACATGATTATAGCAACATTACACATAATTGCATAACAGGCTGAGAATGGCAAGCGCACAAGAGGGGGGTGAATTGTGCTCTCGAAAAATTAACAAACTAATTAAAGCAACACAGACTTTATACTGGTTCGGCCAACACTGCCTACATCCAGTTCTCTAACACCTCGTTGGGTTCCACTAACCACAGGTTTTACAACACAGGTTCACCTGTCAACCTTTACAGAGTTTTAGAATCCCTCTAAACACTCCCCCTTACTACTTGTAAGGTAATATCCTTGTTCTAAAGCACCAAGCTTTCAGAACAACCTCAAACAGTAGAGGATTTCAATAAATATGTTCACTTAATGAACTGATTGTGATAAACACTTAAGTACAGATAAAATCTCTAAAATAAATACAGAAAACAGAGAGCAATGAATGAGTTCGTGAATATTCTCGCTTTTCATCTGTTCAACATAAATGCTCGAGTTCTGTATTTATATCTCTTCTCAAATTTTGCCCTAGCGTTCATCTTCAAGAGGCCGTTTGAATTTAGTCGTTGAGAGCTTATAGCCATTGGCATTTAATGCAGTTTCTTCATCGGGGTTAACTTTCTGCTCTAGCTTCAACTACTCTTGTGTAGGGTGAGCTAAGAGAGATGTAGACTGAGCGTTCTGAGCATCCGTACAAACTGTACCTGCATAGCAGCTTTTTCAGTAGCGCTAGCATGTTTTGCTATCGCTAACTGCATAGAGTAAATCCTGCACTTGAGCTGTTAGCTAAACAAGTAATTATATAATGTACAGTAGATGCTATCGCAAGCTCAATCCATTAGCTTAATGTATCAGCTAAGATTTTCCAAGTTATGAGAGCATACTCCTATTGATAGATATTATCGCTAGCATATTCTCTTAGTTCAATCGTTCAGCGTACTAGCTATATCATATCAATATACATTCTTCTATCGATAGCTAATCCCCTTATCAGAGTTATTTGGTTATTCAAAGGTAATTCCATGTATCCCATTATCGATAGATAAACATGTTAGCGCTAGCAACTATGTTATCACTAGTTAATTCATTTGCTCAGGCACTAGCTATCAGAATGTTTATCTTCTGAAGTACTTTGTTATCGATAGCTTAACCTGTTATCGCTAGTTGATTCCATTAGCTCAAGGACTTGGTTCATTGTTCAGCTAGTTATTCTTCCTTTTATTTATCCATGTTCTTAATGAGCTTCTAGCGATAGGGTATTTCTTAGCGATAGATATTAACTCTGTTATTTCGAAGTCTTTATTTGCTATGGCTCTGTCTATTAGCTATAGAGATACACTTAGCGATAGAGATATTTATTCTTAGTGTTCTGCTAAGCTTCCATCTGCTATAGTTGAACCTTTCAATAGTGACAGTCTTTAGTTCTAGCGATAGAGATCTGTTACCTATCAGATTTTACTTGTTTAATTCAAGGGTAACTTTCGATTATTTACTTATGTTATATATGAGGTCAGTCTTCATCAAAACTTAAGATTCTAACACAGGCTACACCTTAGTTTGGTTCAATAGTATCTGGTTTCTTCTTACAACCACCACAAAAAGTGTAGAACCCTCTAGTCTAGGCTTGGTGGAGCACTTTGAACAACCACCATACAACCACCCATGCTTCGTTTCAAGTTTGTACAGTTCATAGTGAATTATAAAGGAATCACCCTAAACAACAACATAAAAATAAAAATACTCAACCACGTCACAACTAAGCGAAGAATTTATCAACGACTACGTACAACGGATTTGTTAACTATTTCAGATATTGAAATCTTTTTCTGACTATCAATGGAGGTAGCTCCTAAAGGCTGTGACAGCGGGGTGTTGAGCGGACACTGAAGGTCACCAATGTAGGGCTGGTGCTCTCTTTAGCATTGTCAAAAGTAACATGTTAGACATGCTTATTCTATTAAGTTGAGAGGAAAATTATTAATAGACATGGACATATTTTTCAGAGTTGCATGAAAAGTAAGCTAACCTTTTAAGTAACTGCTTAACCTCTTTAATAGTAGGATTAAAAGCAACACGTGTGGCATTAAATGAGTTCGATATTTGCGGCTTCCCTAAGAAATAGATTATAAACCAAAATTCAGGCACAACATAAACTTCATATACAATTTGTACAAAGATCAAAACAAATGGCCTTGTTATACAAGAATGAGGAAGACAATGTAATAAATATGCTGACAGAAAAGCCAAAGTATAATACAAATCATCATTAGAAAATGAGATCCTTGCAAGGCTTAGAACAATAGCAATGGCACTATCAATGTTTTGTAGTTGACACATATATGCATCAGATGCACATTCATCAAACAACATGCATTCAACTTCATTTTCACTAGATAAACACTACTATAGAAAATACTTTTTAAGTCTCATTTTTTGGACTTTTCAAGTCTCTTTTTAGTGGACGTGGATAGGGGAGAGGTAAAAAGTCTAACTTTTTCATGTCTCTTATTTGAATAAGAGGCATGGAAAGTCGCCTATTCAAATAAGAGACGTAGAAAGTCTTTTTTTATATAAAAAATGATATTTTCTTAATTAGGATATTTTTTACAATTAAAAGTAACATAAATCCAAATACACAGTACAATATAATATAAGCATTCAACAATTCCATATATTCCACAACAGAGAGTTAACCTTGTATTACGAAAGCCAATCATGAGACAAGAACTTACAGATACGATCATATCATCTCTTGTTTTCACCACAGTTCAAGACAAGCATACATTTGAGGACAGATATGAAGAAGTACTTATGAGATTTATATAAACTTTCCTAATTGACAGATAATCTTCATAAACGGCCATTGGTTTGATTAAAGTATAAATGGCAAGATCTTACTAGCTTGAGAAAGACGCCGTGCTTCTAAATTTGCCAAGTTTGAGAACTTGTCTACTTGACCATCAACAAATGGTTTCAAGAGATCTTTCAAAGTTACAATAAGCTTTAATTCCCTTTCCTTCTAGCTTGCCTATGAGGACAAAAAAAGGAAACAGCTTCAGCTACTAGAAAATGGGGAGAACAAAGGGAAGGGTAAGGAAACAAGGGATGCTTCATGTAAAGCAACACCGATTTAGGACTTTCTATTTATACAAGATAAATTCACCAAAGTACAGTATAATTGGACAAACTCCTGCTACTACTATCATATTTTGGACATGTCTTATGTCTAACACACTGATCTTCATAAGCTCAAAATATGTTCACACTAATCATCATAGAATTAAACAAGAAACCTTTAAAAGATCACAAAAACCGGATTAGTATGTAAGTGAAAGCAAGAATACAACAACCACAACCACAGAGTCTAGATTTATCATTCAATGAAAGAGAAACAATTAAGTCTTCATTAAATGTAAAACAATGTGCAAAATCTCAAAAATTATGAAGCCCAAATAATGAGGGCAAGTTTCTCAATAGAAGAGGCATGATGTTTGAATAGAACAGAGGGATTTCATCTCATTCTGGATTGATAACATTCAGAGGTACCTTATTCTCTTCTTTCTCTTTTGCGATAGCCTCCTGCAAACCTCAAAAAAAGTACACACTTAAGTAGTAAGTGAAAGAACAGGAGGATGGAAAGGGTGAGAGTCACTATGTGTGCTCCCAAAGTAGGAAGAACAATCGCCGAGGCTTTTAGGGTCAAAGTCGCTGGGCTTCAATGCAAATTCTGAATACACCAAAAATATGGAATCAATTCAAAATAAAAAGCTACTCAAATTGTATTAACATTGAAAATCTAGAATCACAGAGAAAAACAAAAAACCCTTCATGCCAATCAAGATTCTGACGACAAAATGTGAGCAGAGAAACTGACAAGAGTTTACACAACGACCATAGTTGGATAATGAGAAGAAGAAAATAGAAGATTTATTCACTGTTCTGACCTTGTGCAGCGATTAGATTGAAAATGGGTGTTTTCTTTGTCGGAAATAGAGATCCCTGAATGATCTACAGTAGACGTAACTTTCTTTAGAATCTCTCAGTTTAGGCGCAATGTTACTATCTGTTGCCCTCTTTGGCTCCTCTCTTTCATCTCCAAATCTGATATGAATCAACAAAGAAAATATGTTACTATCTTCAAGGAAATTTCTATATCAAAATGGACTCAGAAACAGATATCAAAGAGAGATTTTGAACAAAACTTCACTCCTCACAATTAGGTAGAGAAGAATGAATCGAACAGGGGTCGAGTTCACTTCCGACGCCGTGAGCTCTCTTCTCCTACTCGCTTGCTCCGCACTGATAAAGAAATGGGAATGGTAGAGAGGGTTTGAGAATTAGGGCAATGCAGCTCAACGAAGGTGAGAGAGGGTTTTTGTTTGGTGTCAGAGACCTTTTCACGTCTCACATATAAGTGAGACATGGTAAATATTTTTCCACATCTTACATATATATGTGAGACGTGGTAAATATTTTTCCACGTCTCACTTATATTTGTGTGACGTGAAAACTTTTTTTACTAGAATCCACGTCTCACAAATATAAAAAGAGACGTTGAAACTTTTTAAGTATTTATGCTTTTGTCACTGCCTTTTTTCTAAATCTAATATTTAAAAAAGAGACGTAAAATAAGGACATAGATTTTTTTTGTAGTAGTGAAAACAACAAATATTTAGCATAACACGTTAATGTCAATAAAGGAACTTCATAGTTGGATCACAAAAACATCATTTATTTTGTTCCATACTCAATATCTGTCAACACCATTCAGAATCTATTTTTTGTCTTAGAATCCTTGCGATACTCTTCCAAAGAACCCACTGTGTTCACAAGTGCAAAACATCTGTAATAAGATTATGTTGAATAGAAATAATCAACAAAATGCTCCAGATAACATTACATATTAAAAAATCAGACATAGCAGATAAAGAGGACATACCAATAAGATAATCAATATTACTGTCCTCATTAGTTTGAAGAGTCTGAGCGAGTGTCCAGTAGGAATACGTATATTTTGGAAAAGCATTAGGCCTCAACTTAATGTGCGTTTGGGGACTGAAGGTCAACTTGAAAGCACGAGTTGCAGCCCTGTACAAATTCTCATTGCATGAGACAACAAAGTTAACAAAAAGATAGGTGTGTCCTTCAGTAACCTTGGTCCTATACTCAGCATGCAAACTCTTGTTCAAAACACTAGCTTGTATCTTCTTGCCATGAAAAGTAAGAATGAAGTAGTAAGTTGGACACAAAAGATATGCAATATAAAAGAGTACAATATGTGATATATGAGTATACAAACAAAATGAATCACATCTTGCTTCTGTTACCATACCTCAGAATCAACAAAAAGCATAGAAATGCAAAACAGGTCAGATGGAGAGGATTTATAAAACACATTCCACTTCCTTAACACCTGAAGAACTATAGTCCACCTATTAGTTGCATCATGTACATCTTTAAGCAAGGAAATGCAAGACATTCTTCTGTATTAAGCAATTGTAATGTTTGAATTCAAATATACATTGGTTTCTGACACCAAGTTTGAAGACACAAGGGAGAAGTCACACCTTATATAGAGAATAACAATAACAATATATCACATGGAGGGAAACATTTGATGTATGAAAATTAAATTTGGCTCCAAAATTTAGAAAAAGTATTAAGATTTTAAAAAGAAGTCTAAGAACTTGGAAGCCAAGAACGGTGAAATAAATGTAATAAAGCTATTGGACCTTCTAGCATACTACAATCCGTACAACTGTTGTGGTAAGACATTGATGTGCATTATTTTAATGGAAGAAACATTCAAAACATATCGATTTGAATTTCATGGGAATAAAGGTTAATCTGTGATAAGTGGTGCAATCTCTTGACAGTGCATCAATCCCTTTAACCCATACCACAAGTTTGTTCTTAAAAATGGAATGCAAAGAAGTGTAAGAGTTAGCAGAGGCATTAAACGAAATTACTAACTCCTTTGAAATAATACATTACAATAATGACACAAAATGAAGAAGTAGAAAAGATATGTTATTAAACCAACGCCACTTATATATGTTACGTACATAAATGAATAGGACTACCGCACAAAAGAAAAATGGAAGGGGAAAAATCCTAAAGGGTACCAGTGGCATAAAATTAAGGGTTAGGGTCAAAAATATCCATGTGATTTTTTCAAAAGTTCGTCCAGCACCAAATGCTTTTTTTCACCAAAAATAACTCTGAACTTCCAAATTATGATCAAAAGTCACACTTACAGTTATATTCCAAAAGAAAGCTCTTGGTGGTGGACGACCTTTTTGACAAAATCACATGTGTATTTTTTATCCTAATTTAACGGTAAGTGTGACTTTTGATCCTAATTTGGAGTTACTTTTGGTCCAAAACAAAAAACATTTTATGATGTACGAACCTTTAACAAAAGCACATGTGTACTTTTGACCCTTAACCCTAAAATTAAACAACCAAGTCTTCTGCAAGACTACTTGAAAAAAATATATGTTATTACAACGCCATAAGGTTGGGGAGAAGTCATTTCATATCATTTCCAAAGGCGCATACACAGTAACAAAGATATATTAAAGATATGTGAAATGCAGGAAAAAAAGGTTAAGACACCTATCAATATCTACACAAAGGTTAACCCTATCATCTACAATCATGCAAAATCCAAGATGAAGATATTAAAAGGGTACCAGCAGGCTAAAAAAAAATAAACAAACTGTGAAAGGGGACTACAATACAATAGTATATGGCATCACAAAACCAGAGGGGTTACTAGGAAGTCATTTCACAGCCTAAGCTCCAACAGTAAAGAAGTTTCAAATAAAGTGGAAAATGATAATTAAAATTGCTGAGATAAAATTGTGTCAATTGGCGGGAACAAAAAAAGCCATCTAAGAGAAAACAATTTTAAAACATTACAACATATGCTCTAAACCATCAAGCATAGCCTAAAATCGACACCACAGATTTAGGGAAATAACATGGGACACACAACAGTTGAGGGAACTCACATTTTTAGAGGATGAAATCCGAGGATTCCTTCGTCAATGTAGGTACTATATATGTGTTTTCTATATTGGCCAAAAAAATATATATGTATGTTCTATTAACATAGTTGTGTAAACCAAGAAAAAATGACCCATGTATTGGGCCGAATACGTTGTAGTGTGGACTTATTAGTCAGTGGAATAACAGAGTTTTAGTAAAACACAACACCCCAAGCAATTATTGTGGCATCGCAACACAAAACTGCTAATAAGAGGTGAATTTGAATAATTCAAGATATTTACCAAAAATGGCACAAACCGACTTAATGGCCAGGTCTGTCTAAATTAATTACGTTTCACATATTACTGTTACAAACTTACTTAAATATATGTATGTTGTTAAATTGGACCCAACAAAAAGTCATGGATGTTGTGAAGCATAAACATGCGGGGATGATGAGACTTTTTATCTAACAACAAATGAAAGAGCAAGCCTGGAAATCACATCACTATATAAAAAGTAATTGCTTAACAAACGAACATATTTCATTCATAAAAAGATGGTACATCTTTAAGTGAAAGCAAACTGATGACTTTTAAACAACATACACTTAAAAAAAAGGTGGATCAACACAATATTTGATTACAATATAGGTAGAAATGAAGATATTTGTCTAGGAGCAACACGGCATAGCATAGCAAGAAGCTACTCGAGTGTCTCTTGAAATGAGGGGTTATAGAACACCCTTTCTGCAATACAATAAGACTTTAAAATAGGTTCACTTGATACAAATTAAGTGTGAGTTAAGGTTCTGTTAGGAAGATTAAGGCAAACTTAGAAACACTAAGAAAAGGTTAAGGCACACATTCAGGAGATCAAACGACATGTGAATATTGCACAACTACGAAAGTTGGAGCCTGCAGTTAGATCGCCTCATAACCTATCATTGCAGAATCAGCACATGGACCCACCAACCTACACACTAACACAGTTCGTCAACTTCAAGTGCACAATAATCAGTCCCCAATTATTTGGTTAACCAATTCCATTTTTCATCCTTAAGTTCCTAAACGTTAATACTAAAAAATTCACCCAATGGACAAAACACCATTGCCCTCCAGCACCAAAGTAACCTCCCTGAATAAAATCCCTTCAACTTCTACCATGGCAGACTCATATATTGCAACCAAGAAGCCACAGACATATGTAAAAAATGCTAACAATATAAGTTAACATGTATAGGCCGAACATCTTGACAAATAAGGTTTAAAAAAATCACCAATTAAACCAGACTCAAACGTAGATCCAGTGTTAACATGAGGAACAGTCAGGAGATGAAAGCAATGACACGACATTGAAGATGGCATGGCCATAATGATGGTGTTTAGGTGAAGCTTAATGTGTAATGTACGGTGGTTGTAGGGACTATTGGTGATAACATCAAAATTTTGAATTCAGAATGACCTCTGTTCAACAAACATATGAGCGAACGAACAAATTATAATTCTATCATCAAACATTATAAGAGTCCGCGTGTTCTAACAAAAATGACATAACAAAAGTCAGAACAGAAATTCCACAAAATGGAGAAGACTATGCGGCTCTAAAAGGAAAAAATCAAACCGAGAAAAATAAAATTAAAGTCAAGGCATCACCTTCTCAGCAAACACAACCACATGGATAATGTCATACTCTATCACCGGACGAACTCTACCCAAAGGCCAGCGGATGATTTCCTTGAATATTATGCGGTTAACCTTGACAAATATGTCCTTGTCACACACACCAACACCAAGATCAGCAAGATATACAATGTTGGATGAGCCATCCATATTTGCCATTTCCTGCACACAAGGTGCTGGAAATGATGGTCCAAAATGGCACAAAAATTTTTCAACGCTGTTGAAAGAGGTGTGTAAAGATAAAACGACAAAAATTTACTCACCTTCACCATTCGCAACTCCTCTGTTAGCGTAGTCAGAGGAGGTGACTAAGAATGGATACAGATATGGACAAAGAGAGAGGAGTTGGTGAAAGGTTAAATACAAGTGTGTTTAGGAGGGAAAACAAAGCACGAATCCAAAATTCAAATGTTAGAGAGTGGTTATGGACTGGAGATATATCTGCTTAGTACTGCGAATTTGAAATGAAAGAGTGAAGTAAGGAAATGGAAAAGATGATGGCAGAGAAAGGTATGATTGTGATAGATAAGAAAAAACAATTTTTTAATGTTAATAGCATAAGACAAGAATGAAGGAAAGGCACAGGCATTTTAAGTGATGACAATCACTACTTGAGGAAGCACTGTGAGAGGAACAAACAGCTTGCACGAAGCCAAGTGCACACACAATATATTATAAAAAAACATGCGGCTCTGATAAACGGTAATTATGTTAGAGGAGCTGATCATCAGCCACGATAGAGACGGCTTATAGGAAAACTTTTCTTATATATGCATACATATAATTTTAAATTTTCAAAACAATGTCAGTTTTAACAAGTTTTTTTAAAAATATTGGAGACTCAACTATAAATTCTAAAAAATGACTTGCAAATAAGTTGTGAACTTTGGGGAAAAATATGTTTCCACAATTGACATTGTGCTTACAGAATCTTTGTATTTTTTACTTTTTGATATATGTGTGTTTTTAAATCTTTATGGACTTTCATTTTTATAGTAAAAAAGGGCCCAAGCCCCAAATTAGGAAAACCTAATTGTTCATGAATGATTATTGCATCCCTCTCATAAGTTTACTACACACACTGCATAGCGAAGCCAGCTTCTTCCACAGGCTTCTCTCACTTTCGAGTTTCGAATGTTTCAAATTTGAACGTCTTCAGGCCAAATCCAAATGAATCTCCAACAGTGAAAATCACCTTACTCCACCCTCTTATGGTTGCCAAAATCATCCTCATTCTCAGGGTTTCTCCTATTTTACTTGTCTAATCCTATAACCACCCTCCCTTCTTCTTCACCTTTCATCCACATGGAGATCTTTAGCTATCTGAAACTACTAAAAAAAATAACCAGGCAACCTGGCCAACCCAACAGGTCACTCAGTTTTTAGCGGTTTTTGCCGGTTCAACCTGACCTACTCTGGGTCATATTTCCAACGGTCTAAAAGGTGAATCAGATCGGACAAGTGGCCGGTTCACTGGATTTTCTGTTGAACCAGCCTGTCCATTCTGGTTTTGTGAACCATGATTATTATATTATATTATACATTAAAAACATTGAGTGCTATTTCAAATAAATGTATGATGAATATAAAGTATAACAAATAAAAATATCTAGATCAAAATTTTTGAAATCATATTTATACAAAATTTAGTGTTTGAAATTTTATTTAACAATTAGCTCCACAAATTGTATTATTTATACGTACGAACTTGTTTTAAAATATTTATTAGCTAATACATTTAATAATTAAAACATTATTTATATACAATTTAAGTTTTAGAAAATAAGTTCTTTCCTTTTGTTTAAAATTAAGAAAAATATGATATCAATTATGGTAGTATTAGGCAAACGGGCTAAATAATGCTTCAACATGATGATAACTTGAATTTAAATTCATATATATTATCTTTCATGATTAAAAGCAAAATGATTAAAATACATAAGGCTGTCTCGCGAAGAATTAGTTAAGAAGATACATGTCAATCACTTTTATGACCTATGATGAGAAAACTCTCTTATGGATCCTATAAATGAGAGATGGCCTAGTTATAATTCATTTCCTAATTTAGGTTGCTTAGCTTTGCATGTTGAAAGCCTGAATAACTTCAGGTAGGGTTGAGTTGGGTAAGTGGGAGAGTGTACATGCCCAAGTGGTGACGCATTACCCTAATCTTAATTTATATAATAGATATTATTATGAACGTTAAATGCATTTCAGATTTTATAATTTTACACTTTACATTGTTCCAAAATAAATCCACAACTTGAGTCTTGGAATTTTTTTTAAAAATAAATACTATCATGTGCTTCGATAAATATCCATACTAGAAAAAGACTAAAAGAGGGATTTTTTTTAAAAAAAAATTGAAATATCATATAAAACGATTAAACTATATATTTCAATACCATAATAAGGTATAATTATAAAATCTTACAAGTAAAATTTAATATGTAACCTTATATATTTTTCGAGGAGAGCCAAATGGTTAGGGTAACATACGCTACCTTGTTCTCGGCATTGCAAGCCAATATGCCTAGATCGAAGGGGGCTATTTATTTGTTTATTTATTTTTTGACATCTTCTTTCCAAACCAGGATAAACACCTTTTCATAGGGCAAGAGTGGCACCCCTAACCGCTCGGCTTTATGAACACTCCTAATGATCATAACTATTAATTATATAGAAAGGGGAAGTATAAGAGAAAAAGAAGACAAAAGTTGAGAAGTAATAAAAGAGTTAAATTGGCAAATTCACCTAACACAAAAATTGTGGTTATAGAAGAACTAAACAAGCTGCTAGACAACTAAAAGCCAAATGCACCAAATACACATGGCATTTATTTATTATCTCTAATATCCTCCCATATTTTTGGGATTGGGAAACAGTTGTATACCCAACACTATTCTCTGCTTGTATGAGAGGAAAAGTTGGGAGCAAAGAAATGAGTCGAGAGAAAAGGGAGATGAGATAAAACTAAAAAGAAAATGTTATCACTTATTCTACTTGGATGAGCGAAAGTAAAAAGAGAGGAAATAAAATAAGGAAAGATCTAAAAGACTAAAATACCGTTATTATGAAAAATTTGTATTATGCTTAAAATCAACTGTTTTTATTATAATATAAAAAAGCATTTTAAAATTACTGTCAGTGAAAAATTTAAAATGAAATTATTTGATGAAAATATTTTTTTTTATTATATGTGGTTGGGAAGGGAGTTTACTTCAGAATGATAGTTGGCTAAAAATCTTAAATGTGTAGAGGAAGATAACTCCCACAAATCTCAGGATTTTCTCCCATGGATCCCATGGAATTTTCTACATAAAATTAGAAATAAAATTAAATATTGGAGGAGAGAATATAGGATGTTAACTAGGAGAAATTTTATTTTCAAAATTTATAATTAAATATTCAATGCTTCTAAATAATTACAATCTTTCTTGTCGTTCTTAATAAATATTATTCATCCTAAGTCCTTTATCTCTAATTTCTCCTATAAATTAGGGAGGAAGATGATGAGAGAAAAATGGACCAGAAAGAGTAGTTCTCATTAATTATCAAGATGTCACAAGTGCATACATGTAAGGTTCAAAAAACCGGACCGGACATCGAACCGGACGAGGCACTGGTTTAAGGGTCATTGGTCTGATCGGGGTTGGACCGGGTCAGACCGGTTATATTAAAATAATAAAATTTTATTGATATTAACATTAATAATCACTAATATATCAAAATGTAAATATAAATAACTATGCATGATTCATCAAACATGAATATTTAATGTTTCTATAGAGGAAAAAATAGAAAATATTAGTTGATTACACGTGAAAATAAATATTATTCTACAATCCACAGACTAAAATACAATTATTAAAAGCAACAACAGTTAAATATTAAACATATGCAAGTGTAAAATAGCATTTAAAATATTATAGTTTCCTGGTTTCTAAAATTGAGTGAAGTAAAAGTTGGTAATTAGGTGAATTATAACAAAATAAAATTTTTTTAAAAAAGGAAAACCGGTCAGACCGCCCCGGGTTGCACCTGTTCAACCGGGGTTTACCGGTTGAACCGACCAATGACTGGGTCAATGCCACCCCTGGTTTAACATGTCACCCGGACCGGATTGCAGAGCGTTTCACAGTTAAACCGCCCGGTCCGGTCCAATCTTTTTAACATTGCATACATGTGTTTGCGCGTTATATTTATATTTATAAGCATAACTTTACCATACCAATAAATATATCACTATCTACTTATTTGATGATACCATGGGATAACAGGGAGACAAGAATATACACGTCAATTCTATATTCATGATGGGCGATTTAGTCAGTTTACCTCAAACTAATCGTTTAACATGCGTATGATCTTTTGGCGGGAAAAGATCGGAGCCCACAGCCCTATTCAGTCGTCTATTAGTTGTTCCTTCCTGTGTCCCTCCGGTTTAAACAAAACGACGTCGCTTTACTAGAAATAGGGCAATCCAGACCGATGATGGCTTCGCAAGATTGACGGTAGAGATTACTCATATCATCGTCGAATCGTGGCCGTTCTTTAAAATGTGAGGAATTATGACAATCTGTTCTCAAATTAAACCCTTCTTCCTCCCACTTGCTTCCTTAGAGTGAGAGTAGTGAAAGATCAAAGCTTTCTTGTCAAATATATGTAAGATTCTATCTTACCACGAAGAGGCTAAGAAGTGTTCCTCATTGCCACTTTCTTTATCTCGCAGTCGAGTCCATTGAAGCTGAATTTATAGAGTTAAAAAGGTGCCATTTAGCCGCCACAAGAGTCGTGAGAGTTAACTCCTCTAGATAGTAATTGCTGAGCTGATTCTGATTCTGATTCTCCATTTGCTTATATATGACTGTGAGCGATGTTTTTATGCGGATTCGGCATGAACTGTAAATTCTTGACAGAATTCTAACAAGATTTAGGCAACGAAAATGGCTCCCTCGTCTCCTATCGGTGTTGATTTGGTTCCCTCATCAGTGGCAGCCCAAAACATAGAGAACAACATTCAGGTGACACTTTTCATTCTCTTTCTTTTTTACTCTACCTGCTGATGCCGCAGAAAACCCATATATGTGGAGCTGGGTTCAACTCAGTTTTAGCGATGATGATGAAATCAATTATGCTAAATTGAAGATAGAAGATTCCATAACATTATCCCTACAATTGAAGTATGACACCCTTTTTTGTTAATGGTTTTTTTTTCTCTTTCTAAATCCAATAATTTCTTTGCTATTAAGCTGCATTTCATTTGCAACTGTAAGTATTTTGCTGTATTGAATGGATATGCATATCTTAGATGAGCGATGCCTATTTTTTAATTGATGATTACAATTACAATTTTCGAGAATGGGACAAATGAAAATGAACAAATGTCATATGTAGAAGCTAGTTTTATTTTCAGTTTAGTTTGACATCCCAAGCTACTGTTGGAAGAGTGCTGATGCACTTCTCATTTGAGTTCTTTCTACAGCCGTTCTATGTTCTTCACAAAGCTCGAGGAAAAGATAAAAAATCAGCGGGACAGGGAAAGAAGAGAAGGAAAAAAGAGGCACCTTCATCTCTGCAAAGTCCTAAGAAACTTGAAGGGAATATTGCGGAAGAACATGATGGCCAACATCTTCAGCAACTGCAATTTGAAGCATTTTCCTTTGTTTGGTCAAAAGTTGAATCTACTATCAAGGTCCTCAATTTATCTTCTCTTATTTTTCCTTTGTCTTGCAAATTATTGCCTTTTCATTTCATATAGTGCTCAAGTGATGTATGCTGTCAATTAATGTGGGCAGCGCAACTATGAGGCCTTTATCTTTTTATTCCCAAATTTTACTGTATAGAAGGGTTATCTTATTTGTACAGACATGGTGGAGGGGTACAAACAATTTGAATAAGAAGATGTTGAAGATTATATAATCTTTGTTGCAGGATGTTTTGAGAGATATCAATGCTGGTGTTTTTGATGAAATACGACAATGGGTTATGACATGCTTCAATGCTACTAGATCAACTGGAGAATCTAGCTTCGCCAACTCAATCAGATCTTTTCCTGTTCTGAACGAGAGTACTCCTAGACAGCTATTCACTGGGTTGGTCATTACAAGTAAGCTGTTACATCAACTTCTCAGATCTAGTTATTTGATGTTTTTGCACCACATACTACTTCGATTGCTAATATCATTATGATTGAAACAGATAGCTATCAATTTTGTTAGATGAAATTTAGATTAGTTGCTTTTGCTCGTCATATAAGTTAAATGAAGGTAACATCATCTTCTTTTTAAATGGATATCTGATAAGTTATTGGTTGAATGATGAGTTGCAGAAAACATGGAATTTGTTGACGACATTTTAACATTTAAAGAGCTTAGTCTCTTTTTGAAACTGCAAGGTTGTCGTGTGGGTATGCTATCATCCTTAGAGTTTTCAGTGAAAAATGGGATTGCTGGTTGCATTAGAGCTTTGTTGCGAGAGTTTATGGACACAACTATGGATGTAGGTGCTTCTACATGATTGTGTTTACTTGATTCTATATACATATATTTTATTCCTATTACTTTTTCTCACTTTAATATGCTATCTTTTAGCAGTCAGCTGATATATCAAACTTAGCATCATGGTATAGAGAACAAGGAAACTGCAAAAAACCACTGGTTCTAATAGTTAATGATTTGGAAAGATGCTCTAGCACGGTCTTATCTGATTTTATCCCCATGTTGAGGTATGTTTAAGCATCTTCTGAGTGTTGATAAAAAAATATGTATCCTTGTGTTTTTTGTACTATGTAGTGCATATTGTCCTGTTGAATACTTAATTCAGTTAGCATTTCTCTTATCTTAACTGCAATTTAGGCCTCATTGTGTATTTGTGTCTTTTGTTTATGAATTCTTGCATCCAGTGAATAAATATTTTTATACAATGGTGCCTTTCACATGGGTGATTTTACAGCAGCCTCCATTTACTTCCTCTATTTCTACCAGTGAATGGGTAAACAGGGTTCCAATTATTTTAATATTTGGAGTTGCAACCACGGTTGATTCACTGAGAAACATTCTTCCATCACATGTTCTTCAACAATTGTGCCCATGTAAGTTTATGCTTGGATCACCGGCTGACAGAATGGATTCAGTTATTGAGGCTGTTCTTGTGAAGCATTGCGCTATGTTCAGTATTGGTTACAAAGTGGCGCTTTTTCTTAGAAACAACTTCTTAAACAAAGATGGGACATTAACATCTTTTATCCGAGCTTTGAAGGTAGGTCATATGATTTTGGGGTTACTGGTTTTTTGGGGGGCTTTTTATATTTTTGCAATGTTTTACTCACCACATATTCAATAATAGGGATATGACTTTATCTTTTGCTTGTCACGTTTTCTGAATATATATTTTCAGATAGCTTGCATGCTACATTTCTCTTTGGAGCCTCTAAGTCTCATACTTAGCCAAGCACTTGCTGGAGAAGACCAGGAAGTAGGATATTTTAATCCTGTAACGATTCAATTGTCTTTTCTTTTCTCGTATAGGTATGAAGGTAATCATAGTCATATTTGTTGGAAATATAAACAGCCATCCTTCCCTATTACCTGAAAGGTTAAACTTTTTGGTCAAGTCATATATTGAAATTTTTTTCAGAACCCTTTTAACCAAGTGTTTACAGTTATTTTGGACTTTGGGTCCTATTTGTTAGTATTACTAAGTTTGACATTTCAATATGTGGAGTGGTAAGCTGGTGCTTCTGTCCAAGCTTCAACTTGCTTGTTGTTTTATCAATTGGCATGTTGAAGGTATAGAATTCTCTGGTGATAGCAAAAGCATCCATTTTTAATGTGTTTTTTATTTTTTTTATTTTTTGCCTCTTAAGAAGATAAATTATCTAAAATTGTCTAAAAGCTTGACTTGCATCTAAGGCCAACAGATGTAAAATTTTATTTCAATGGAATCCTAAGATGTCTAGATTAATATGAACCGTTTCATGGGCAAACTTAAAGGGTCAAGCCCTGAGCAAGTCTGTCATTCAAATATAAAAGGACAATGGCATAAAATGTAGATGCTTACTTTTTATCCAAAAATAAAAATGTAAAATTATTTTTTTTTCTTGAAATGTATTTGTACAGTATAAGTAAAGGGGAAGTTAACAACTGCTATATAGCCTTGGCAAACCAAGAGTTCATATTGATCGCAGTTTCTACTACAGCTTATGGCCATGCGTGCAGAACCATGTGTTATTTTTTATGAAACCGAATGATTTTTCAACTATGACAAGTCTTATTACAATTTCTTCCATTATGTGTTCCAACCTTTTTTGGATCAGATCCTTTTCTCCAATTATTGTTCAATTGTTTTTATAACTCTGAGCATTTAATTGTTTTTGCTTCACATGTCTTTATTTTTTCATTATTGGGTTCTTAGGATGGAAAATTGGCAATATCACCTGATACAGTATTGAAGTATGTGAATGAACTTCCATCATGTGCAAGGTACCACAATTTATAGATGTTCACCTTTTTATTTTCCTAAATCTCAATTTGCTTAGATGTTTACCTCCCTGTTACCATTTAATGCTAGGAATCAAGTGGCTGATGAGACTGGGAGAAATTTAGCTCAGGGCTTGTCAAATTTGGTTACAGTGAATAAGCTTTGGAGCACTGCAGTCTTGGTAAGATTTCCATGTTTACTTTTCACTTTCACTTTTAAATTATTTCCAAGACACTTCCATTCTATTGTTTGAACTCAGAGATTTAAGGTTTTCTCACTTTCAGTTCTTATCTATTAGATAGTTTTTTCTCTTGTCAAATTTGATTTTGCTTAACCTCTTTTGAATAATTTATGGACGATCCATTATAGATAATTGTATCTATGTGGTTTCTCTAGTCAAAATTTCCCAACTTTATGGTGTAGGAAAGGTACACGATAGATGTCTAATCATTCCTTTTGCTTTAGACTTTTTCACAAAATTGATTGGAGGAAGATAGAAATTAACTAGAAAAATCTTTGCCTCAAAATAGTTCTTAAATTTAACCAAGCATCAAGACATATGAACTTAATCCTAGTTGTCAAAAACATTGACGACCTTGATGTTGGTGAATCAGAGTTGCAGAGATACTGAATCTTATTCCATTAGAGGGTAAGGCGTATTATATAAACAGGTTTAGGGAGTAATTATGACCAAGAAATCAGGGATCTACAAATTAGAATTTCATCTTATGATATTTGACTATTTAGAAGATAAATAGCATTAAAATCTATCTAATAACTTGTTATGATAATATAATTAGGAATAGGTTAGTTAATTTGTTAGTTGAGTAGAGTCGGGCTTAGTACTGATTACCTAACTAATTGATTAATTAATTTATTATATTTTGGGATTATATGTTTTGGTGGTATTATTATTATTATTATTATTATTATTATTATTATTATTATTATGTTTTGGGCTGATTGTGCTTAATGAGTTTATTTTAATTAGGTCTGGATGTAATACTAGTCAGGTCAATATATAAACCTGATTAGGGCATATTATGTTTTTGTCTGGCATTATGAATTAATCAAATTGGAGTTTCCTATCGTCTCTGCCGTCTCTAATTTCTTGTTCTTCAACCCTCTAAATTTCTTCCTTTCCGCTTATCTTCTTCCCTATAATTCGTAAATTAAAAATACAGGATTACATACCTGTTGATAAATACGGGTTGTTTTATTTGAATTAGAATAAGAGTGATCTCTTCTAATTTATTTTCCCAGCAAGAATCTCACTAGGAAGACAAATCAAAAGCCAAATAACAATCTCTCCTTATTTATTCTCTAGCAAGGATCTCACTAGAAAAGTAAAGTAGAAGCCAATACAAAGTGTCCAATAAATTAAACAATAATTTTACTGGATGCTAATACTAGTCTGATAGGACTAGTATATATAGAGAAATTACAATAGAAAGAGTCTTAGAGCTAATAGGAAAATATCACCTAAAGATAGGAACATATCGTATCTTCCTAAAGATACAAATATATCTCTATCCGAATATTCAAATTCAAATTAGAAAATATCCTAACAAACCATCCTAAATAAAATAATAAAATATATCCTAAAATATCTTTATTTGACTAAGTCAAATAATTTGAATAAATCAAATAATTTGAATAAGTCAAATAATGAAATTAAACTAATTTAAATAATTAAATTAAATAACATTAATAAACAAAATAATTAATTCTTGGAACCCTATCACCACTTCCCCCTTGAAAATCGCCTTGTCCTCAAGGCGTGCCATAGATGATAGCTTTCTGCGGTATATCTGGAGGTTTAGGAAGGGCTGATAGGATGATGTTATAAGGACATATTTCATCAACTCCAACTAAGGATCCAAAAGTAGGAGTAGACAAAAAAACTTCAGATATTAGGCGAGAATTATCCAGAAGTTGTATTGTGGCTTTCATCTCCTTATTCCTAAGAGTAGCAGTGAAAGGAGTTTTGGTGGGTATAGACCTTATGCCTCCTACACCCTGAGTTTTGTCAAATATGGATTTGCTTGCGTTGTTGTTTTCCACAGGTATTGTTTTGCAGCAAGGATCCAAATCTGATTTTACTTCCTTCTTCAGCCTAGCAACTCTGGCTGCAATGGTGGCTGGAAGCTCCATTGATGATGTATAATTTTGGTGCAAATCATGAAATAAAATTTCGGCTTTCTCTGGCTCTAATTCTGCAACATGGCTGTCTTCTATAGTGAGGTTCATTTTGACATCATCTTTTGCAAATGAAAAAGAAGACATACATTGATGTGCAGGCTGGAACGTTTCTGATGCAGTGATGATGTTATACGTATTTTTGGTTGGAAAGAACTTGGGTATTTTGGTTCTGCGCTTGCGGATCCTGACTTCTTTTCTAACTCCTAAGCCAATACTTGTAGATTTGCTTTTGATGGTGGGAAGCGTGCTGATTGGTTTGAATTGGGAACTACTAACTTGGATTTTCGAATCAGGTTTAGCAAAAATAATATCAAGACGAGATATAATATAAGAAGCTTGTAATGACTTATAAAAAGTGGTAGAAGTGTATGGAGGGAATGAGGAAGGAGTAGGAAAATGGGCAGCGGAAGAAGTGATTACCATTTTTGGATCAAACGGCTCTGATACCAAATGATAAATACGGGTTGTTTTATTTGAATTAGAATAAGAGTGATCTCTTCTAATTTATTTTCCCAGCAAGAATCTCACTAGGAAGACAAATCAAAAGCCAAATAACAATCTCTCCTTATTTATTCTCTAGCAAGGATCTCACTAGAAAAGTAAAGTAGAAGCCAATACAAAGTGTCCAATAAATTAAACAATAATTTTACTGGATGCTAATACTAGTCTGATAGGACTAGTATATATAGAGAAATTACAATAGAAAGAGTCTTAGAGCTAATAGGAAAATATCACCTAAAGATAGGAACATATCGTATCTTCCTAAAGATACAAATATATCTCTATCCGAATATTCAAATTCAAATTAGAAAATATCCTAACAAACCATCCTAAATAAAATAATAAAATATATCCTAAAATATCTTTATTTGACTAAGTCAAATAATTTGAATAAATCAAATAATTTGAATAAGTCAAATAATGAAATTAAACTAATTTAAATAATTAAATTAAATAACATTAATAAACAAAATAATTAATTCTTGGAACCCTATCACCTGTATCATAACTATATTAAATCTCCAATCTTTCCACAGTAGATTGGCAGTAAAAATAATGAGGTTAAGGTCAATGAGCACCTTGAACTATTTTTCGGCCTCACTACTAGCACCCTTAAGTACTTTTGGGTGCACTCAGCACTCTAAAATATTAAAAATCGGGCTATTTCAACCTCACTAATGACGACAACAACAACAACAAAGCCTTATCCCACTAAGTGGGGTCGGCTACATGGATCGCACGACACCATTGTGCTCTATCGGTAACCAAATCTTTAGATATATTATTTATTAAAAGATTTCGCTCTACAACTTCATTGAGTGTAAGCCTCGGTCTCCCTCTTCCTCTCTTAATCGGACTCCAAACTGTTTGATCTACCCTTCTCACTGGCGCATCTAATGGCCTCCTTTGTACATGTTCAAACCACCTCAAACGATTTTCTACCATTTTCTCACTGATAGGTGCCACTCCAACTCGTTCGCGTATATGATCATTCCGAATCTTATCCTTTTTTGTGTGACCACACATCCATCTCAACATCCTCATTTCAGCTACCCCCATCTTATGTTCATGTTGACTCTTCAAAGCCCAACATTCACTACCATATAATACTGCTGGTCTTATAGCAGTGCGATAAAACTTCCCTTTTACCTTATGGGGTACTTTTCTATCGCAGAGAACTCCAGTAGCTTTCCTCCATTTACACCACCCAGCTTGAATTCTATGATTGACATCGTCATCAATCTCACCATCTTGTCTTATAATTGATCCCAAATACCTAAACTTCGTTACTTGAGGGATTGTTTGCTCTCCCAGTTTAACCTCCAAATCACCTCTAAACGTCTATTTGCAAAATTGCAATGCATATATTCTGTCTTACTCTTACTTAAACGGAAACCCTTTGACTCCAGCGTGTTTCTCCATATTTCTAATTTATCATTAATCTCCTCTCTTGATTCGGCCAGAAGGACTATATCATCAGCAAAAAGCATGCACTTAGGGACCTCTTCTTCTATAGGCTCAGTTAGAGCATCTACTACTAAGTTAAACAAATATGGGCTCAAAGCTGATCCTTGATGTAGGCCAATTCTTATAGGGAAGTCTTTTGTCTCACCTCCCGGCGTTCTAACCTTAGTCAACACCCCATCATACATATCCTGTATAATTTTAATATAAGCAACACATACTCCTTTCTTTTCCAAGGCTTTCCAAAGTAAATCTCTCGGCACGCGATCATACGCCTTTTCTAAGTCAATAAAAACCATATGTAAGTCTCTTTCTCTACTTCGATACTTTTCCATTATCCCCCTTAATAGATATATCGCCTCCGTTGTGGATCTCCCTGGCATGAACCCAAACTGTCTCTCAGAAATACTAGTTTCTAGTCTTAACCTATGCTCAATCACCTTTTCCTATAGTTTCATTGTATGACTCATAAGTTTAATTCCCCTATAATTTGCACAATTTTATATATCGCCTTTGTTTTTATAAATCGGAACTAAAGTACTTTATCTCCAATCATCAGGCATCTTCTTAGACCGTAAAATCTCGTTAAACAATTCAGATAACCATAACACACCTTCTTCCCCTAAACATTTCCAAACTTCAATCGGTATACCATCAAGTCCAACTGCTTTACCATTTTCTATTTTCTTAAGAGATTCTCTAACCTCCCAAACTCTAATTCTACGATAAAATGACCTATTAAGTCCATCTTTACTAATTGTCAAATCCCCCAACTCACAAGATAGACCTTCACCTCCATCATTGAATAACTTAGAAAAGTAGGCCTCCCATCTATTCTTAATATCTTCATCAGTAATCAAAACTTTACCTTCTTCATCCTTTATACATTTTACTTGATTCAAATCTCTTGAATTCCTCTCCCTACTCTTTGCGATCTTGTAAATCTTTTGTTCCCCAGCCTTTGTCCCTAACTCCTTATAAAACCCCTCGTATGCTTTAGCACGAGCTTCCCTCACTGCCTTCTTAGTCTCCTTTTTAGCTAAGCGGTACTTTTCCCAATTTTCAGTATTATTACACAAGTGTATAGCCTTAAAACAATTCTTTTTATTCCGCACCTTTTCTTGGACATCCTTGTCCCACCACCAAGTCTCCTTATCTCGTGGTCCAAAACCTTTTGATTCTCCTAAAGTAGCTTTAGCAACCATTTCAATCTTCGTAGCCATATTCTTCCACATGCTGTTAGCATTTCCTTGTGGCTCCCATACCCCTTCATCCAATAGATTCCTCTTAAAAATCTCTCGCTTCTCCCCCTTTAACTGCCACCACTTGATCTTTCGGTTCAAAACTGCCCGGCGCCTTTGTCTTATACATTTAATTCTCACATCAAGAACTAGAAGTCTATGTTGAGCGGTCTCCCCATGCCCAGGAATCACTTTGCAATTAGTACATAACCTTCTATCAGGGTTTCTTACCAAAAAGAAATCAATTTGTGACTTGTGAGTTCCACTTTTATATGTAATTAAATGTTCTCGCTTCTTAAAGCATGTGTTAACAATCTTAAGATTGTATGCTAAGGAAAAATCGATAATTGTTTGTCCTTCATTATTCAGCTCCCCATAACCAAAACCACCATGCGCCCTTGCATATGATCCCGCCTCTTTCCCAACATGTCCATTAAGATCCCCTCCAATAAAAATTTTCTCGGTTGCCGGTATACCTTGAATCAACCCTTCAATATCTGCCCAAAACTTCTCCTTAAGATGTGCTTCTGCGCCTACTTGGGGTGCATATGCACTAATAACATTTATTGTATCATTTCCCACAATCACTCTCACAGATATGATTCGGTCCTCAATCCGCTTAACTTCCACTACATTCTTCCGCCACTCTTTATCTGCAATAATACCAACACCATTCCTCCCATTTACCTTTCCTGTGTACCAGAGTTTAGAATCATTAACTCCGATTTCTTTAGATCTCTCTCCAGCCCATCTGGTTTCTTGTAAGCATAATATATTAATCTTACGATCCTTCATAACTTGTGCAACCTTAAAAAGCTTCCCATTCAGCGTCCCAATATTCCAAGAACCAAATCTGATCTTACTCTCATGAACTAGCTTCTTTAGCCGCCTCCGTCCATTAGAGTGTGGTAGCCCTTGCTCATTTAACACTGCATTCGGGCGAGGATGCGGCGGCTCTTGCTCTCTTATCACTGTACTCGAGCCATACAGCGCGTTACAACCAGGCAACGACCTATCCTTTAGCCCTTGCTCTCTTAACACTGCATTCAGGCTAGGATGCAGCGGCTCTCGCTCTCTTCTCTCTGTACTCTAGCCATACAACGCGTTGTTTACAGGCAACGACCTAACATTTACACAATTTCTTCGTTGATCCATGTTCATGAGATTCGACGGGGTTTTTACGCTGGCTATCGGGGCCTAACACAACTCTCCTCCTTTACCCGGGCTTGGGACCGGCTATAAGCATAGGCGGAGTTATTTCAACCTCACTAACATAATAAAAAAAATGCCAACTTGTCATCTTTTTTTAACATTAATCGTCTTCTTGCAAAAAAAAGGAAAACGACAAATGACGATAGAATTGATTGCACCTAAAAATAATTTATGGTGTTAGTTGTACCCAAAAAATTTATTTGGGATGTTGATTGCAAAGCGCCCTAAATTAGTTTAAGTTGGGGTGCTCATTGTACCTTTACCCAAAATAATAAGAAAAGGGGTTGATAGAAGGATGGGGAAGATGAAGAGAGAAATAAAGGGAGAAGAGGGAGGAGGAAGAGGGGGAACAGCTAACAGGCTGATAAAAACTTATCCCTTTGGTTATAGAAATAGAAACGAAATTAAAATGGGACTCACACCACCTTGAGAGGAGTGCTACATTCTTCTTTTTTATGACAACTCTGAATATTTTTTTCTCATCTTTGAAGGTAACCCCTTGACCCTTGTCAAAATGCTATTTAAACTATTGCATTTTATCTTGAAGTGTAGTTATTTCTAGTTGATTCTGCATGTTAAGCCTCCAACAAATGAAAGCAATAGCACATGGAATAATAAAATATTATTTTTCCATCTTTGAAGGTAACCCCTTGACCCTTGTCAAGATGAGAACTCTTAATATTTTTTCTTTCTTTTAAGGTAACCCCTTGACCCTTGTCAAGATGCTATCCAAACTATTGCATTTTATCTTGAAGTGCAGTTACTTATAGTTGATCCTGCGTGTTGAGCCTCCAACAATTAAAAGCAATAGCACATGATAGCCCGTATTTTCTAATATATATATAACCTATATTTAATTAGAAAGAGTTATGATATTATTCAATAATTGTATTTAGGATTTGTTATTTTCTATTTTATGATATGCATCTTTTGCATTTTGTGTATCATATTTTTTATATAGTATACTTTATTATATTTAGTTTGATGCTATTCATGGTGTTTGAGTCTTATACTTGGAACATTTTCTATCTATGTTAATTTCATCTTCGATGAAATGTATTAACTACATATTCCATTGGCAAATGGACTTCAACTGAAGGTGAAAACTGGATAGAATTTGACATTTTTGTGATCATCATAAGGTTATCATAATCTGCTTTCCTAGTAAATTTTGATAATCAGCTGATGCTAATAATTTGGATTTTTTAATACATATTTTGTTCAGTGCCTGCATGAAGCTGGAAAATATAATAGAATTCGACTGCTGGACTTGTTTTGTGAAGCACTCAATCCAGATTTGTTCCCATCAAGAGCTTCTGATTGTCAAGCAGAAAATGAAAATGGTTGTGGCATGTCCTCATCCAATTCCTACCAACAGTGTTCAATTCAAAAGGGTGGATATATTTCTCAGATAATTCGCAAAGTGAGGTGGTTATCATGTCATTTTCTTGTGAGAAGATTTTTATTTTGCTAATATGTTCTCTTGGGGCTAGTTGATGCTATAAAGAAGAGAGGATAGGGGTTACAAAAATGAATAGGATTATAAAGAGAAAATGGAGCATAGGCATAGAGATGGTGAAGGCAGTTTCTGAAATTCTGCAATTTATTATTTTCCTTAGGAAATGACATCTAGTCAGTGCAGCTTCCTCCTATTATAGGAAATTTTGGATTGGTTCATCCTGCATGGTACTACTTGATGACTGAATTTAATAGGAAAAGAAACATAAGCTAAATCTCCGCAAAATAATAAAAGCAGAATGCCTATTATAGATCACAAAGACTGTATTGTGAATGGTCAAACTAACCACATAAAGTAAAATCAACTAGTTCTTTGTTTTCTAGTTAGTCTCTGGAAACATTTTTAAATTGAATTCATTTATTTATGTTTGCTATGGAACAATTATACTAATAGCAAAATGTTCATTTGGACATTTCACTCATGCTACTAATTATTTTATTTTTAAAACTTGAACATCCAAAACTTTGATTGCAAATTGGATCAGGGATCTTCCTCCTGCAATGCTATTTCAGTTGATTAAGAGGTGGGAAAAGTGTACTGCAGGTGTTGTAGAGGTATGCGTTCTCGTCTGACTTGTGACTGATTTGATGCTTATAATTTTCAAAGAATGCAAATTTTGTAAAACTCAAAGGTTTCAAGGTATTGTATGGCATAAATTTTTCATTTTCTTTTTTTCATATATCAGTGATAGAAAAAAGGGTTAAGGTGGCCAACAAAGTGTTGGCTTAGGAGTGCCAGGCAGAATTATGTTTTAGATGCTTCTTATATACCAATAATCTTTTAAAAGAGTACATTTTAACCAACGCCCTTAGACACCATCAAATGGCCGTCTGTTTGTAGACACTTGGTGAGACATGGTGGAGCTTTATGATGACATGGCAGTGTTTTTTTATCATCCCACCACCCTGGAAATTACCAAGATATTCCCATCATTCCCCCCACCTCTCCCATGCCTCCATACCCTTTCTTGTCATTCCCCAGCCAGCCTTCCACCCCAAACCCCACTCTCTGTCACCGGAAATGGCCAATAATCCGAATCTTATAAACCATTACCCAGGAAAGGTAGAATATGAAAGCCCCATCCTTTGACCATAAATTTACTTATTTGAAAAACCCATGTGAATCGCTAAAACAAGCTGAAGCTCATCAAATGAATCTAGATTCTTGCCAAATCAAACAGAAACTTGAGATTACAACCTCAAACAAAAAATAAAGGGTTAAGGGTCTATTTTGCTCCAAAAGTTTTCGCTCAAGACTAATTTTGCCTTGGAATTTTTTTGGGTTCAAATTTGCCCTAGAAGTTTCAAAACGTACCAATATTGCCTCATTCCGTTAAAAAAAAAAGCTCACATTGACTGTTAAAAAGTTTATGTCTTAATATTTTAACGGTAAAGAACAAAATCGTTCAATTTTAATACTTCCATGGAAAAATTGGAGAAAATAAAAATACTTCTTGGGCAAAATTGCTTCTGAGCTTAAATTTCCGGGGTAAAATCAACCTTTAACCCAAACTGGAGGCTGGAATATGATGAGAAAGGGTATGGAGGCGTCGGAGAGGGTTTTTTTTTTTTTTTTTGTGTGTGGGGGGGGGGGGGCAATGATGGGGGTATATTGGTATTTTCAGGGGTGGTTGGAAGATGAAAAGAATACTGCCATGTCATCACAGAAGCTCCATAATGTGTCGCCACGTGTCTACAAACTGATGGCCATTTGATGGTGTCTAATGGCATTGGCTAAAATGCACCATTTATTGGCCAAAATGCACTTTAACCTTAGAAAAATGAGAGAAAGGGTATTGAAAAGTGTGAAGTGATAGGCTCATGTTATATGTGTTCAAGCGATTCCCTACAAATTTTGATACATACAATTAATATTGCTTCTGATTCAGTATTTTGTAATGGAATAGCATATTGGTTGATTGCCAGTTTGTTAGAGGAAAGCCTTTACGAACCTTGATTATGATAGTCTGTACTATATCCCAAGTAGAATGTTCAGTTAGCTGATTTTTTGAATGAGTGTATTTGAGGCTTTTTGATCAAATATATATGTAATAATCTTGACCTTATGGCACATATACTTTAGGTTGTGGATTATCATGACAGTTCTTACTGAGAAGTTCTTTTCGTTCATTATCTTTATCTGTGTCTGCGTCCGCGCTAGCTAGCTGTGTATGGCATATAGAAATTGTGGGAAATGAAAAGGGAATAGGGATGTCATGAGAAACGACTCATTTTTTAACATAAAAAGTGATAAAAATAGATACTATTGAGTAACGATAACAAGGGTATAATAAATATATAAGGATATATGTTCCTTTTTCTGCAATTCCCTTCCCCCCGCCTTTCCACCATACATAGTTTGGAAGCTGGTATCACAGTTCAAATTTATTGTTTTAAAACTTCAATAGCTTAAATAAAAGAGGGCTCAAGGGCTAAAGTACCTTAGTGTAGAAGCTCTATAACTTTCCTCAAGAAGTAAGATCTGGTGTACATAATTAACTTTTACCATTTTCTCTCTTTGAAAGATCAGCTTTATCAATCTTCTTGTCATATTTCACTTTATCAATTCATTGTTGTAACTTTTCTCATGAAATGTTGGCTTTTATTTATGTATGTCTATGTAATTTTTAGTTGGTTAGTGACTGGTTGAACTATGTTATGGTTTATTTCAGATTCATGACAAATTAAAAATGTTGCAATCTTCACCAAGATGTGAAGATGGAAAAAGGCCAACCAAGAGTTCTGATATTTCCAAGTAAGATTATAATGTTTTCCTTTCTTTATGTTGGATTTATTTTGAAGCTTCATGGAGGAGGTTGTTTTCTGTTTTGTCAGTTTTGTTTTATTGGTGATTCCTCTGCCTTAGAGATTATTTTCTTATTGCTTTAAATGACATTCAATGTATATTATTGATCATTAATAGAGTTTTGAATTATGTGTGAAGCAATCAATTCAACTGAATTTGCTAGAATGGGTCAATGTGTTACAGCTTGACAAAATTGCAGAATTTCTTATTATATTGGATAGTCAAATTATATGAAATTTTATAATATCAGGGAGATACTACTAGGAAATAATATGGATTAGAGAGACAAATCCCTGACAATTAGTATTTGGAATTAGAAATTGGTGAATCTCTTAAACACATGCCTAATTGTACATCTTCCATTCTATATTGAATATTAAGCGGGGAAAGTGGAGGAAATGGGCTCTTAAGGCTGAGTAGGGAGGGTCAGTGTGAGGAATAATGAGAGATTTTTATGAATTGGGGGAAATAAAATTGGTTTTCTACCATTAATGTCTACTTAATTCTCATGTATGCTGACGCAGTGGTGTTGATTTTTGTTTTCCTTAAAATATCAATGAGGCTTGTACTTGGCATGTTTTTTCTGCTATCAATATTTTCAAGTGTGGCTAATATTCAAGGGTAACTTTATTTTTTATTGATAATTGTCACTGTATATTTTCAGGAGACATGCGACCAGGAATTCATTAAACAGTGAAAAGGACTCAAGAGTCTTAAATTCACAAGTTGTTGCATTCATGAACGACTTAGTCTGGTAAAATTTGCCATCATAACTGTGGTCGTTATTTATATGTAATCAGTATATATTTTATTTGATCTGTTTCTGTCTATATGACAGTCGAATAGTGTAAAGACATGGATGACTCAAGTTACACATGAAGCTGTTTTGATTAAGTTAATGGAAGAGAAAAATAGCTTAAGTTCCCCCCTCATACCTTGCATATTTCTACATTTATTTTTTTTCTATCCTTAAGAAATTAGTATCTAAAATAGTCATAAATATCAACAGTTTTAATTAAGGCAGGAAACATTTGATGTCACATCATTAACTATTTTATCCTCTAAGTACTGAAATTCTGCATAGACTAATATTCTGGGTAAATTTCACAGTTCCTTTCTGTAATCCAACTTAAAGATATGTGAGGAACTGAAATTATAGCCGCATAATTGGCATGGATATGGCCAAAGATCAGACATAATTAGATAATTTTAAGTTGAATGTACTTTACAAGAATGAAGTTGTTTCATTGTCAGTAATGGCAATGTTGACTTGATCTGTCATAGTTTCATTTTGTTTTGCTAGTGTGCTCTGTATCTTGTAATTTAAAAATAATCCTTTGCTAGCCACCAATCATTCTTTAATTGATGTACATGTGATAATATACCAAGTCTGCTTGATAGCACATGCCCAGTTTTCAATGAGAGTATCAAATTATCAATATAGATTTTGTTTGCATGGTTTAAATCTCAAAATGATATCGCATTCTATTATCATTCTGTGTTATTTGACCCAAGATAACATATTAGGTTTTCTCATAGAAACATCCAATGTGACTTGTTTATTTTATTGTGAATGACTTGATCATTTTCATACCTTTGCTGCATGACACGGAGTTCAAACAAAAACAGAATTTATCTGTCATTCAGATAAAGTGGCCTTTTCTTCTTTGGCAACTATTGATATGTGGTAGATAGAAATTGATCGATATTAGTAAACATTTACACGTGTCCAGAATCAATAGCTATTAGTAAATACACGTGTCTTGTTTTGTTATTCGGTTGTGAAGTTGTAACTGAATATACAATAGGATTAAGGGGTATAAATAACCTACGTGTACAATCAGATGGTGTGAATAAAGATTTGACTTCATTTTACTCTTCTTTCCGATTTCCTCTCTTCTCTGTACCAATTTGGTATCAGAGCCAGGTTTCGATCCTAGGACCTGTGGGTTATTACCGTAAGTTCATTAGAAACTATGGTGGTATTTGCCAACCCTTAACTGCTCTTTTGAAGAAAGATGTGAAGTTCCAGTGGTCTGAAGCAGCTAATTCGGCCTTTAATCAACTCAAGGAGCTTATGATGTCTCCTCCAGTGCTTGCTCTTCCGAATTTTAATGAACGGTTTGTAGTTGAAACTGATGCTTCTGGTTCGGGTATGGGAGCGGTGTTGATCCAGCTGGGCCATCCAATAGCTTTTATTAGCAAAATGTTGAGTCCAAGGAAGAGGGCTTTATCAACTTATGAACGAGAGCTCATGGCTATCATTTATGCTGTGAAGCAGTGGCGTTCCTATTTGGTGGGCCGAACTTTCACCATTAGAACAGATCACTTGCCTCTTAAACACTTGCTTGAACAACGGTCTGTATCACCAGAGCAATTCAAGTGGTTGAATAAATTGTGGGGTCTATCCTTTGAGATAGAGTATCGTAAGGGTCGTGATAATGTAGTTGCTGACGCCCTTTCTAGGCAAAATGACGCCACTATTTTTGCTATTTCTATTCCGGCAAGTTCTCTAAATGATCGGGTTTTTCGTTCTTGGGAGTGTGACGATCATTTGAAGACATTGATTTCTGAGTTGCAGAGGAATCCTTATTCCCATTTGCATTATTCTTGGTCGAATAATCTGTTGAAATACAAAGGAAAATTGGTACAGAGAAGAGAGGAAATCGGAAAGAAGAGTAAAATGAAGTCAAATCTTTATTCACACCATCTGATTGTACACGTGGGTTATTTATACCCCTTAATCCTATTGTATATTCAGTTACAACTTCACAACAGAATAACAAAACAAGACACGTGTATTTACTAATAGCTATTGACTCTAGACACGTGTAAATGTTTACTAATATCGATCAATTTCTATCTACCACATATCAACCAAATTGGTACAGAGAAGAGAGGAAATCGGAAAGAAGAGTAAAATGAAGTCAAATCTTTATTCACACCATCTGATTGTACACGTGGGTTATTTATACCCCTTAATCCTATTGTATATTCAGTTACAACTTCACAACAGAATAACAAAACAAGACACGTGTATTTACTAATAGCTATTGACTCTGGACACGTGTAAATGTTTACTAATATTGATCAATTTCTATCTACCACATATCAACTATCCTTCACTGATTAACCTTTTCAATGAAACAGGAGTTTTATGAGGCCCATTATATGCACGCCTTTCCATGAAATTTCCTGTTTTAACGAAGTTGAGAAGCTGCTACTGGTAAGGCATCCAGAGAAGCTATAATAGTTATATTTAAATCACAATCAATGTACCCATTTATATTCCATTCAACGGACCACCTACATTTAAACTTCTCAAAATTCACTTTTTAGTATATTTTTGTTTGTCACAGGCTCTGACCGGAGATCCAAGAAGCAGAATTCAAGTTGATCTTTTGGACTCCAATAAGATTTTACGATGCAGTTGCTGCAAAAAGAGTAGCTCTGCACTACTGCCATCCATGCATGATTCCTCAATTATGTGAGTATATCCAGCAAGCTGCTTTTTAAACAGTTATTATAGTTATTTGACTTGATTTCTCTTTTTGAAGTTTCAGGATTGTCCTGTTCTATCTATCTTATCCTCTTTCAGATTTAGTTATTATTTTATCTTTTTATGGCTTATTAGGTTTATATTATATTATTATTTTAAATAATTATACCTTGGTCTATATAAATATAGCTCAAAGGTTTTCTGAATTGCCACACTTTTATGAATTAAATGAAGTTGAGAACTTTATGCTCACCCCTCCCTCAATTTTTTTTTCTCCCTTGATTTCTTTCTATTTTCTCCTTTGGCTTTCTACCTCTACCTCATGCTCTTCTCCTCCCTTCCCTTTCTTGTTTCACATCAGTAGGGTATAATCCATTATTCTAGACTCGTTGAATTCTTTAGTTTCATTCCCAAGGCCTTGCTTGAAAATGTTCTTACCTTGTAATCCTGATTAGTAAATTTATACAGATGTCTATTTGTTGATGGATATAAATGCTTAAATCTTGAATACATACATGTATACATATGTACAATGCGTGCATGCAGACATATATATCTTTATACTGTAATGTAAAAAGTCTTAGCTTTGTTTTTTCGACTTTAAGGCTGAAACTGAAGTTCCTTGCTTTAAACAGGTATTCCCTGGCTGAGGAGCATGGTGATCTAATCAATCTTCATGACTGGTTCAAGTCCTTTAAAACAATAATTCTTGACCACAAGAATAAGCGCAAACAAAAGTTGAAGCAATCCCCACATAAAAGGAAGAGAAAAGATTCAAATGAATCTAGTCATCCAAGTGAAGCATCAATTCAGTATCCTTTAGAATTTTTTCTTTTGCTGAAAAATTATGTTAGCTTTCTATTATCCATAGATGGTTTCTGATCAATCTTTATCTTAGCCAATCGATCCACTATTTATATTAGTGAACCTCCTTTCCATTAGTATGCTAACTTTTTCTTCCCTGAAGTTGCATCAATATCGGAATTCAGAAATCTTTGTTGCATCTGCCTCCTAAATTTACAAGTTTTGATCCCCGGGGGGGGGGGGGGGGGGGGGGGGGGATTTTTGAGGTCTCCATGAAGAGGTAGTTGGTATTTTAAGGAAAGGGTTAAGGTGCAAACTTGTCTGGGAAGTTTACGGTCAGGAGCTATTTTGTCCTGGAAGTTTTTTGAGATTTAGAATTGTTCCAGAAGTTTCAAAACATGGCAATTTTATCCTTCACCGTTAAAATAACGTTGATATTTTAACGGAAAATGGTAAAATTGCTATATTTTGAAACTTTTGGGCAATTTTGAACACAAAAAATCTTTTAGGTGAAAATAACTCTTGAGCAAAAACTTCTGGGTTAAATTTTGGACCATAACCCTTATGAAAATCAACACCTATTTATTACAAATAATCAATTTAACTAATTTCTAATAAATAATTTAACTAATTATTTTAATATCCACAAAATAGTTAAATTCTTATATTAAGGATGGGATGTGGTAATGCATGATCTTTCTTTTAAAGTTTCAATGGTCATATCTTGATCCCAAGCTAATATCTCTATGGGGGCCAAACCCCACCCCCCCCCCCCCCCGGGGGGGTGGGGAATAATTATTTTCTAGTTATATTGTCATGCTCTGTTGCTTTACATCCCGGCTTCAAGCCTTAGTAAAAAACAAATATACTTTGATGCCATCCGGCCTAATGGTGATTTATTGGTTTATATTGATCAAACTTCATATCATAATCGTCATTTTAACATGATTAAGTTGCAGGTCAATTTCTCTGTTTCTATTATATATGTTATATGCATATGTTGATGCTCAGTCTTCCTTTCGCTGTATTCCCATTGCATTTCATTTACATCCATTGAAATCCTTAATCTTGAATTTTACCAGAGCACGTTTTTGCAATGCAGTTACTGAGTTGCAGATCATTGGCTTACTAAGAATGCCTAGCAAGAGGCGCCCTGATTGTGTGCAGAGAGTGGCTTTTGGATTTTAACTACAAGAGAGTGACGAATTTTTTTAACTTCACAGTTAACTTTTTTGAATTAAGGAGTTATATAGGGTTTGATATTGATTAGGTTTTCTGCTACACCTCTAATCAAATGAACTTTGTACAGGCAGAACAACCTATGGCACCAAATGTGTGTAGTTTCTACTTCATTAGTCTCTTCTACTCAGATTAATTATTGGAACAATACAATTACACTCAAGTTCTAAGTAAGAGATTTAATTTCAGAGAGGTCCCAAGGAGTTGTCAATCACATTAACAACTGAAATAACCTTGGTTAACAAGTGAAAAAGTTGCCAATGGATTTGTCTGATATTAAATCTCTTGTTTGGGATCTGAGTGCAATTGTCCCTTCATTATAATTTAGGGCTTGTTTTCTTAATGGAATTTAGGTGTAGGAAACAGAAAATGGGGTTATTATTCCATCAAATGGATGCATTTGGTTCCATTTCCCGCCTCCTTCCATTTTCCTTTAAAGGTTGGAAAATGAGTTCCAACCTCAAATGGTGAAAACACTATTTACAGCCTATTATTGAAGAGAAGAGGACAACAATGCCCTCAGCCCCTCACCTCTACTCTTCGTCTTGTCCTCCTACTATTGCATCTTTACCCCCCCCCCCCCCAAAAACCCATTGCCTTCTGTTGGTTTTGTTGGATTGTGCATTTTGAAATGTTGAAGACAGAGAAGAAGAATTTCCATTGCTACTCCTACTTGTGTGAAGAAGAGTTCTAGGTTTTTTCCCCTTTTGTTCATAAGGTACAATATGGTGCTTTCCCAAGTTTTTCTTTCTTTTTTCTTTATTCCTTTCATCTATGCGTGTGTGGCTGCCAAAATTGCCAAACCGGGGTCTGAACCGGCCGGGTCAGTCATGAATTAACTCTGGAGCTAGACTGGTGATGGATAAAAATTGTTAAAATTATTTCAAAACCTCATTGTATCATGCAAATATTTAAATTATCACAAACTTCTGCAAAAAAATTTTAAATATTAAAAACACATGTTCATGCATTAACTTTTTAGAAAAATTGCAGCCTTAAAAGAAAATGCTTAGAAGGCACAACTAGCAAAAAAAAAAAAGGTTAGAAGGCATAAGGCCCAAGCCCAACCAAACCCTAATTACACACTATATACTCTTGCTTTTCGGTAGCCACAGAAATCACACCACACACCAAAACCGTATTTCATGTTTCCTGACTTTCCTCTCCTGGACTCTTTTCATGATTCCGACGACTGCACATCCAGTTTGACGGAGATGAAGTTAAAGCCTTCATCCTTGAGTGTCACCAAGGCCAACTCTTTTCCTTCCTCTCCTGTTCATCTCTCTCTTCATCTATTCTCCTCTCTTCATCTCAAATCTTTTTTTTTGGAATCATGTCTGAAGCAACATCGTTTCCAGCATTTAGGAGGGAAGGAGAGCCAACTTAGGAGACTCGCAACTCGGGCGAGTTGTCCGAGTCATTGCCAGGTCAGAGCGAGTCAGCTGAGTTTCTACTGAGTCGCTCCATACCTGGTTAGATGCCAGACCGGACCGGCCTTAGTCCTGGTCCGGCGAGTCACGGGTTGAACCGGCCGGTCCGGGTATGATAACCATGATCAAAATTGTGTATCTAATTTAGGTAATGCATTATGATTAGGATTTTTTAGAAATTTTGATGCAATCAAATTAGAATTTGACATACTCATTTGTTGTGAAAATAAGTTTCAAAATCAATTTTGAAACTCCAAAATGGATTTTTAAAACCAAAATTTGATACTAGAAAGAGAATCGAATTTCATCATGTCAACAAAAAAACTTTACATGAATTTTTTTTATTTTATTTTATATTTATACTTAATATTTTCATTTATTTACTTTTATTATTTAAAATATGTGAGGAGTAGTTATAGCATAGGTAATTTTTTGGATTAATTGACATAGTTGAAGCTCTAGGAACGTAAGGGTGAGAAATTTTTGCGATAAATAAATAAAATAATCTAAACAAATATGTCTTCATAATATTTCTGTAAATCCCCGCATCATTTATTATCTTAGCACCACTGGCACTATCAAACATGTCAACCTTCCTTCCTTTCCATTCAATTCATTTCCTTTCAATTCCAGCATCAAAATATTTTCTGTAAATCAAACGGGCCCTTATAGTTCTATGGTCATATGAGTTCAATTGAGTAATAACTTTTTTTTTTTGGTCATAATTGAGTAGTAACTTTAATTAATGACAAATAACTTAATGAAATAAAAAAATAAATATTAAAATTGGTTTTCAAAAATGATAATATAAACAAGAATTGAAGAGACTATGTATTTTTTAATTTATAAAAAGTAAGACGAGTGAAAAAATATATATCTTACTCCCTCCTTTTTGTCCTAAATATATGACCTATTGATCCAATTTAATTAGATTAAGGATGTTAGTTAAATTAGTTAACGTAACATCCAAAATTTGTAATCTTTGGATTAGTTGGGATTTCAAGATAATTAATTGAGTAAATGGACTAATGATGGTCATGTTGTTCCGTTCCATTGAGGTTAGTAGCTATGAGAATGATAAATTGGTTAGTTTGTCATGGTTATGATTGAAATAGTTGAATTGGAGATGAATGATTGAGAATTGGTGAAATAGTATAAATTGAATTATATGGTGATACGATATGATTAGGAGGATTGATACCTATTGAGGTTTTAATATTTGTAATTAATGAATATGGAGTTTTACGATTGTTTGGGATTTAGTTGATAATTTGTGAGATTTAATGATTAAAGTAGGTATGATTTCATTGGAGGTTAAATATGATTGTAATTATGGTGATAACTGAGAGCAAGTTAGGTTATGAATGTCAGCTTGATTATGGATGAATATGACAAGTGACAATTAGTTGAGAATTCATATTTGATTTATGAGATTTAATGATTAAATAGAGTATGGAATGTTTCATGGGTGATTATGTTTGTTGATCATAAGGGTAATTGAGGATAAAGTAAGATAGAAATTAAGATCTAAGCTTGATTTTAGGTAAATCGAGCAATTGAGGACTTGATCGTGGAAAGAGAGGGAAACAGGAAACTTTGGTTGAGAGTCCTTGCAGTGAACTCGCACCAATGAGGCTACAATGAAGGAGGCATAAAGGGCCTGTTTGGTACGTGATACTGAAAGGTTGATACAGGGATTGGCTATTTTGTAATATTTGGTAGGAGGGAATGAGAATAAGTAGGGATTGGGAGTACCTCCTAGATGGGATTGTTGCAAACCCACCTACACCCAGGTACTGCAAAAACTATCCAGGGACTAAAAAATGTTAAGACAAAATTATCCCTTATTATAATAATAGTTGGACAGAATTACCCCTCTTAATTTTTACGATAGGTTAAAAGTAATCATCAATCTCCAATGCCGCAAACCATCACAACCCTCTCGATCACTCTCATCCCCCATAATTCAAGGAAAAACAACGAAATCCTGCGTGGTAAGATATACATATATATAATATTTTCTTTGGTTGATTCTTTTAAGCAAGCTTTATTTTGTCATGAATTATTGGCGTATGGTTATCCTCATGCATGCTCCCATTTGTTTATGCTCTAATGTGATGCAGTGCGAGAGATGTTCTGGGATTTTAGATTTAATCGGTTGGAAGGGAACACATCAATTGAATGAAGCAATAGCTATATATTATTAATAGCACATCAATTGGTTTTATCATATGCTTTGCATTGTTAATAAGAAAACAGGCCATGGACAAGGACGTCGGACATTGAATAATTATCATTAATCTTGCCTTTGTATCATCAAACAAAGGTTTTTTTTTTGTTGAGCTGGAGAATGAGTGTTATTATTATTATGTTTTTTTTTGCACTGAAGATAATAAGCATTATTGAATACTACAATTCTTTTATAAGTTTGAAATCTCACATGACTTGTAATGTTCTTTCTTCACATTTTTTTATATATAGAATGGAAATACAAAGTAATATTAGCCGGGGAAGCAAGCACGTATGGACACTCCAAGAAGATAATAACTAATTGAGTGTTTAGTTAAACTAAAAAATGATGGGATTTTTGTTACAAATACGGGGTTTGGAGTGGGATATTTGAAAAGCCTAGAGAATATACTAGAGGCGAAGCTTCCAAGATGTGGATTGAAAGCTAGGCCTCATATTATGTCAAGGTTGAGGGCATTCAAGGCGACATAGAGGCTTGTGCGACATGGAGGCTTGTATTTGATATGGTGTCTTTTGGTTTTGTATGGGATTCTGAAAAAAGTTACTGACAGTAGAAGATCATATATGGGTTGAATTCCTCGGGGTAATGATGTTTTGTTTTATTATTAAAGTTTAGTAATGTATATTATGATATTATGATTCTTCAAATTTACAAATTACTATATGATTGTGTTTCATCTTCATTTTTAGGTTCACAAAGAAGCTGCAAAATTTAGAAATAAATGCTTGCCTCACTTTGAAGATCTATCATATGCTTGGGGTTAAGACCATGTACCTGTTTAAGGTTGAAGACTCATAGATAATTTAGGTTTTAGTATTAGTTATTTTTTATCTTCGTCTTAAACATTTTATATATATTGATGATTATTCATTGGGTGCTTTTTATCTATTAGGTATTTTATTTGTATGTTAGAGTAACAAACTTGTTATCTTTATTAGAGTAACAAACTTGTTATTTTTAAACTCTATTTTTTTCTTTAGTTTTTAATAAAGTGAGAATTTGAATAAATAAATATCAATTTTTATATAAATGAAATTGTACTTTTAAATAATACCGTAAAATATATATGAGGCAAAAATCTGAATTAGTTTAGCTTTTTCAAAATGATGTACATAGTCCAACAAAAAATAAAAATGTTGACAAAGATAAATATATGAGGCAAAAATATGAATTAGTTTAGATTTTTTTGTTAAAAAATATATAATTCAAATCCCATTATGTTCTCTCTGAGAAAGATAAAATATCAAAATCAAATTATTGAGAAAGCTAAATATATAAGGCAAAAATCACGAATTAGTTCAGATTTTTTTTGAAAAAATTTATGATGTAAATCTCATTATGTCCTCTTTGAGAAAGATAAAATATCAAAATAAAATTGTTGAGAAGAAAGCTAAATATATAAGGCAAAATTCTCGAATTAGTTCATTTTTTTTCAAAAAAAAGAAATTTATAATTCAAATACCATTTTGTTCTCTTTGAGAAAGATAAAATATCAAAATCAAATTGTTGCGAAAGCTAAATATATAAGGCAAAAATCTCGAATTAGTTCAGATTTTTTAATATATCTATATATATATATATAATGCAAATAACATTTAATAAATAATTGTTCTAAGATATCCAAAAGAAACATAAAGAAGAGATGACAAATTTGCGATTAATAAAATATCAAAAGCAAAAGTTGCTGCAAACAAAATAGTTAATTAGGTATAAGATAAAATAAATAAAATCAACCCCATTAAATATTACTTCACACCAAATAATAGGTTAAAATTAATCATCTATCATTCTTTGCCGCAAACTAAACAAAGTACATGCAGCGTTTAAGTAATTGAGACAAAATATAGCTTCTCAGCAATTTCTACAATCAGCCTCTTAGGTAACTTTTTGTTCTCTGAATATGTTTCAAAATCTCAACTTTAGTTTTTCTTTTCTTTTCAATCTTTTGAGGGGATGATAACTACAACTATGAGCATGAGTTCAAGTTTTGCTCTCATTCTAACCGTAAGCATCGAATCATTGATTTTACTTTGAGTTTGGATTTTAACATTGATGATTTATTGTAGCAATTTGTAAACTTTTGGTTTTCGCCTAAGAAATCTTGTCGTATTTGACAAGTATTTACAACATTTTTAAGGTTTCATGCATGAAATTGGAAATTTTATGTTAAGATAATGTCTGATAAGCGACTATTGATTACATTCTATGCCACGCCTCAAGAGGGACAAGCTCGTGTAATACGTTAAATTATGTCATAGATAATTTAGGTTTTAGTATTAGCTATTTTTTATCTTCATCTTAAATATTTTATATTGATTATTCATTAGGTATTTTTCATATTTGCAAGCTAGAGTAACAAACTTGACATCCTTAAACTTTATTTTTCTATCAATGAATTTGGCAAGTTAATTTGTTTTCTACACAAGTGATTATATGCAGGTGAACGTGATAGAGTGGAGAGACTAATAAGTTCGGGAAGAAAGAGATGTTATTAAATCTTTTATTATAATTATCATATACATAATTGTTAGGGGTATTATAGTCTTTTAATGATTTAATACTAATTATAAAATAAAATCTATTTAAGTTGTCCCTCCAAATATTACTTCATACCAAACATAATTTCCAATCCCAATCCCAATCCCACCCTAATCCCAGTCCCAATCCCAATTCCAACCCCAACCCATCAAAATTCAATACCACATACCAAACAGAGCCTAAGTAAATCTCAATTCATATAATGGGTTAAAATAATACTAACACAAATTAAGTAGCTACTCAGGATTAAAATCAACATCTTGCATGTCAGAATTGAAAGCAGGGTAAATGGAAGAAATCAACAAAACCAAAAGATTGAGCCCAAATCTCTTCTCAGCTTCAACCCCCAGAGCCTCTCCTTGCCTCTCTATTGCTCACGGCTGATTTTGGCTCTACGGTGAAGAAAGGCGATGAAGATGGTGGTTCAATATGCCCGGTAGCTTGCGGCTTCCTCTTTCCCTTTTTACGCGTCAAGTTCAATGTGTGTTTTAGGTCTTCTCCTTCATTCATGAAGCGGTGCCGTTTTGTTTAATAGAAGGTGAAGGGAAGAAGTCAACATTAAAACAATACAAAACAAGATGATGGTGATGAATACCAAGAGAGCTACTTCTACGGATATTCACCTCCTTTTTTTCTTTCTCTTTTCAATATATTCTTAGTTAAAGTATACTTTTAGTCCCTTATCTTTTCCTTCAGGTATCATTTTAGTCCCTTTAACTGAGATTGCTGATTAATCAATTTTTCAATGATGATTGTGTAATTAATTACATTTCAGTCTTTTAATATGTTTATATTAAAAAAATAAACAAGTTAAGAAAAACAGCAAAAACACGTCTTCCCCTTCTTCCTTCACGCACCTGATACTCCTGCAAACCCATCTGCAAATTTATTAAATCCTTCCATCACTCATCACGCATCTGCTCCAAACCAGTTTCGTTGTAATTTTTTTTTTTGCAGTTCTTATCATCTTCATGGATTTTCTAGAGGTCATGTTGGTGGTTTAATCTAAAGTCCAGTTTCGCTGATTCAAGATTGTATCAAGAATTTTTGACCCCATATATTTTCTAGTTTGATGGGTATTCTTCAAGATGGATTTCATTTAGGTTATTGGATGGCTTATGATTCTGAACATTTTGTGTGTAATTTTACAAGTGCAATGGTGACAAAAACACATTGATGCTCATGATTCACAAGAATGAGATCAGGAAGCATAGCAAAGGTATTCTTCAAGATGGATTTCATTTAGGTTATTGGATAGTCTCGCCGCAGGATGAGTCCCGTTGCAAGGATCGATGTAGGGATGACTTGCAGCAAAACCTAAATGTAAAATTGTTTTCTTTTTAATTATTTTTTATTTACATGATTTAAAATATAAAAATGTTATATTAAAATAGATTAAAATGTAAGCATGATTAGTCAGCCTTTAATTGTACAGTCATCCCTTAAAATTTGATGAGTCAACGATCTCAATAAATAGAGACTAACGGTGTTAAAGGTGAAGGACCAAAAGTGTGCTTTTTAAACATAAGGGACTAAAACGATACCTGATGCAAACATAAGGGACCAAAAGTGTACTTTAGCCTATATTCTTTTATTCATATCTAAATATTTCTTTTAAATTTAACATTATTATTTTTACTATAAAATCCCTTAAATAATGCAACAATTTGATATCTTATCAAAATCTTAAACAAATTCCTTTAATTTTGCATCAATGATTGCCCATATATAACAAAATATATATCAAATCTAATTCAAAATGAGGAGTCATTAGGTCACAATGTTGCTGCTTAGTTTTTATGGTTGCTTAACTTATCTTATGTGACTTATTTAAAAATATGAACAATATTTGTCATTGTTTGATAATTTATTAGTGTTGTTGGTGTTTGTATTATAATTTAAAATTAATATTTATATTGATGATAATGATTTTATTGCTTTTATTTTTTTCATATGAAAAAATATTAAAAAATAGTGTATAAATGCTAATTGGGCCAGGTTTTGAAAAATAGGGATAGTCAAATTATCCGGATCTAATGAGCCGACTAGTTTGGTGAAGGGTGGGCCTTGATTCCCAACTCTATTTCCTTAATTACTCTATCAATACAAAACAGTTATGCTACATGACAAATTTACAGATTACAAATGCCGAAAACACAATCGTCAAATCTCAAATGGATCGAAAGTAGATAATCTTCAAATCATACATATAATTGTATTATTCAAGTCTAATAAGGTTTAGATAAGTTCTATATTTAAATTATATCTCTCGAACATAATTTAAATGAACTAAACAAACTATACGGTGGCCATCACATGTAAGCATTAGAGACAGGATAAAACCAACATATAATTATCATTAACTAAAAGAGCGCACTAAGTAAATCTCAATTCATATAATAGTTCAAAATAATACTAACACAAATTAAGTAGCTACTCAAGATTAAAATCAACATCTTGCATGTCAAAATTGAAGGCAAGGAAAATGGAAGAAATCAACAAAACCAAAAGATTGAGCCCAAATCTCTTCTCAGCTTCAACCCCCAGAGCCTCTCCTTGCCTCTCTATTGCTCACGGCTGATTTTGGCTCTACGGTGAAGAAAGGCGATGAAGATGGTGGTTCAATATGCCCGGTAGCTTGCGGCTTCCTCTTTCCCTTTTTACGCGTCAAGTTCAATGTGTGTTTTAGGTCTTCTCCTTCATTCATGAAGCGGTGCCGTTTTGTTTAATAGAAGGTGAAGGGAAGAAGTCAACATTAAAACAATACAAAACAAGATGATGGTGATGAATACCAAGAGAGCTACTTCTACGGATATTCACCTCCTTTTTTTCTTTCTCTTTTCAATATATTCTTTTATTCATATCTAAATATTTCTTTTAAATTTAACATTATTATTTTTACTATAAAATCCCTTAAATAATGCAACAATTTGATATCTCATCAAAATCTTAAACAAATTCCTTTAATTTTGCACCAATGATTGCCCATATATAACAAAATATATATCAAATCTAATTCAAAATGGGGAGTCATTAGGTCACAATGTTGCTTCTTAGTTTTTATGGTTGCTCAACTTATCTTATGTGACTTATTTAAAAATATGGACAATATTTGTCATTGTTTGATAATTTATTAGTGTTGTTGGTGTTTGTATTATAATTTAAAATTAATATTTATATTGATGATAATGATTTTATTACTTTAATTTTTTTCATATGAAAAAATATTAAAAAATAGTGTATAAATGTTAATTGGGCCGGGTTTTGAAAAATAGGGATATTCACATTATCCGGATCTAATGAGCCGGTTAGTTTGGTGAAGGGCAGGCCTTGATTCCCAACTCTATTTCCTTAATTACTCTATCAATACAAATCAGTTATGCTACATGACAAATTTACAGATTACAAATGCCGAAAACACAATAGTCAAATCTCAAATGGTTCGAAAGTGGATAATCTTTAAATCATACATATAATTGTATTATTCAATTATAAAATCTAATTGTTCAAGTTTTCCGACGCAACTCAATTAAGGCCAAACAGATCTAAACTCTTGAACCAAGCATATATCTTTAAATCTTAATGTGTGTATGACTGATGAGTGCGATGGTTCCATTGTTTGGGCGATGAATGGAAAAAAAAAAAAACTTTAAACTCTTGAACCATGAATGGAAGCCAATAATAAATATAGCTAAATTTGAGATTAAAAGCCTTATACGCCTAACACGTAACATTGTTAATTTTATAAATGATGTTGGTTTAGTATATAACGGTGGCTCGTAACTATTGTAAAAAAAAAAAAAGGTGGCTCATAACTTAGTTAAATGTTACTAAAAATATATAAATTTGTTTTTATGCAAACAGAGAGGCTTTAGTATGTGCAGACACGTTAGCTAAGGAAGGCCATTTGGCACTAAACAAAAGGAAGGAGTTGCTGGCCAATGATCATTAGATCAGTTGGCATAAACCCCCTTGATGAGGCTAGTGGTGGTGGAGGGGAGGGGTTCGATCTCCTTGGTGTCTTTCAAAATTCTCTTTGTATAAAAAAAAAAAGAAAAGAAAAGGGAAGGAGTTGCTGGCCCAGATACCTCCCAGCTGTAGTAGGGATTTAGTTGCGAGAGATATCTGCTCAGCGAGGGGGACCTCCCCTCAGGCTTGCTTAACCCTTGTAACTACTACTTCCAAGCGAAAGCTTGGCCTTTATCAGTCTAAAAAAAAAGGCCTTTATCAGTCTAAAAAAAAAAAAGTTCAATGTAAATTCCGACGATATAAATTGCCTCAAATTTTTTCTAAAATAATATACGTCTTATTTTATCAGTAACATGCTTGAGTTTACTTTAAAGATATTAAAGAATGTATGTTAGTATTTTATTTTAGGTTCAAGGTACAGATTTGATAAGGAACTGTTGTGTCAAATGCATCGAATAAAAAAAAGTTTTGTAAGGTGTAAATGGGGTAACAATGAATTAAAAAAGTTGTAAATTTGATAATATCATTAACTCAACCTAATGTCTGTCAAAAATTTGAGAGATGGAGCCCACAAATTTTAGAGTAAAAAATTAATAGGTGTTAGGTTGAGTTAACAACATTATCAAATTGGCTTCTTTTGTAGTTTATTATTATCCTATTTGTACCTCACAAAACCTTTTTCTCTTCGGTATACTTGTCACAATAGTTGATTATCAAACCTAAAAATTTACCCTTTACTTTATTACAATATTCCTTTCGATCCTAAATATAAAATCATTTTGACTTTTTTTGTGGAGATTAAGGAAGCAAAATAGACAACTTAATTTAAACGTATCTTATATATAATTGTAAAATAAATTAGTTTCAAAGAAAAAAATAACTATAGACATATTAAAATTATTAATTTTATATCCTTAATTTCTCTAAAAATATCAAAGTGATATGATAACTAGGACTATATCATAACAGTTTTACTTGGAGGTCTGTTTGTATTTTTTTAGTTATTAGTAATCAATTTCATACACGCATATAAAATAAAACAAAAATATGAGATTTTTGGGTGGGGTTGCTTGCTTCCATGAATTTTCGACAGCTATTATTAATTGTATATGCTCATCTTCTTTCTTCGTTACTGAATCATTCCCAAGCTTTCAACTTTGCTACTCAATTCATCTCTTGTCATTCAGACGATGGCGGAGGCTTTGATTGGGGTTGCCCTTGAGACTTTGAGTTCTCTCATTCAAAATCAGCTCTTATCCTTTCTGGGTGTCGATTCTGAAATGAGAAGGCTTTCTAGCCTACTCACTACAATCAAGGCTGTGCTGGAAGATGCAGAGGAGAAACAGATCACAGACAAAGCCCTCAAGAATTGGCTGCGAAAGCTTAGAGATGAAGCTCACTTGCTGGATGACATCTTGGATGACTGTTCCACACATGCCCTTTCCTTGGAATACCAACGCAAGGTACAAGCTTCTCGCTTTTGCTCTTTCAAGCCCTCTCATGTTATGTTCCGTTGCAAAATTGCCAAGAAATTGAAAGACATCAGTCAAAGACTTGATGAGATTGCTGATGAAAGATTGAAGTTTCATTTACGTGAGAGGTTTCATGAGGAGAGGAGGAATGGAGTCATGGAATGGCGGGAAACTATCTCAAACATTTCTCAACCCGAATTCTATGGAAGAGATGCAGAGAAGCAGAAAATTGTGGACTTTTTGGTCGGTGGTGCTTCTAATTTGGAGGGCCTATCAGTCTATCCAATTATAGGTATCGGTGGCCTAGGAAAAACTACCCTTGCACAACAGATCTACCATGATGAGAGGGTCGTTGATCATTTTGATCTAAGAATTTGGGTCTGTGTTTCTGATGATTTCTCTCTGACAAGGCTTTTAAAAGCTATAATTGAGTCAGCTGGGCAGACATGTGAATATTCAAGTCTAGAGCCATTGCAAAGGCGAGTTCAAGAGCTGCTTGGAAGAAAAGGATATCTGCTAGTCCTAGATGACGTGTGGAATGATAACAAGGAGAAGTGGGAAAAGTTGAAATCTGTTTTGGCTTGTGGATCAAAGGGTGCTTCAATTCTGGTTACTACTCGTCTTGCCAAGGTTGCACACATTACAGGAACAGTGAACCCTCTTCATTTATCACTCTTATCAGAAGATGACTGTTGGGAACTCTTCAAACAACAAGCTTTTGGGCCATGTAATGAGGAACGTGTAGAGTTAGTAGCTATAGGGAAGGAGATAGTAAAAAAGTGTAAAGGAGTGCCTCTTGCAGCTAAAACTCTAGGAAGTCTTTTGCGCTCCAGCAGTAAAGAAAAAGACTGGATCAATATTAAGGAACATGAGATTTGGAACCTACCACAAGAAGAACAAGAAGAAGAGTCAATCATGCCTGCATTAAGATTGAGTTATTTGAATCTATCGGCAAAATTAAGACAATGTTTTGCCTACCTTGCAGTGTTCCCTAAAGATGAACCGATGAGTAAGAAACATGTAATAGAACTTTGATGGCTAATGGGTTCATTTCGACCATGGAAGGGCGTGATGCAGAAGATGATGGTGACAAAGTCTGGAATGAATTATATTCGAAATCGTTTTTCGAACATGATAAAAGCGATGGTCATATTGATAGATTGTGGACTGCATTCGACGGTGACACATGGTTCAAGATGCATGACCTTTTCCATGATCTGGCACAATTTGTTATGGAGGAAGAATGTTGTAGCAAGACATTCAAGAGCAATTCACCTGGTGAAAGAATTCGTCATCTGTCAATTTGTGAAGCTGGAAAAATTGATGAACAAAGGTCATCTTATTTTCACAGAGTCAAAATGTTAAAGTCCTTTATAATTCTTTGGATTGATGAGGCTATTACTTCTTCTGATGTATTTTTTATTTTGAAGTGCTATTCATTACGAGCGCTTGACCTTAAGCGGTTAAAAGAAGTACCGTCATCTATAAACCAATTGAAACATTTGAGGTACTTGAACCTATCTTATGGCCGCTTTACAATGCTTCCTGATTCGATATGTAGATTGTGGAATTTGCAGATTTTGAATTTACAGAACTGTTTGCATTTGCGAATGTTGCCAAATCAATTGAAGTGCTTAAAGTCTCTCCGTCATCTACATTTGAAAGGCTGTTGGTCATTATTCACATTGGCCCCTGATATGGGTCAATTAACTTGCCTGAAGACGTTACATACATATATTGTGGGTGTGATGAAAGGGTTCTTATTGGAAGAAATAGGGAATTTGAAACTCGAAGGAATACTCCACATTGAGAATTTGGAGAGAGTAACGAGTGTGATGGATGCCAAAAAAGCCAATTTAGCTGAGAAGCGCCTAAATGAGTTGAAGTTGTCATGGGAAAGGACCGAACAAACCCAGTCGCAAGAAAGTGAAGAGAAAATTCTAGAAGTTCTTCAACCTCATATGCAACTTAAAACTTTGCATATTGTAGGATATCTTGGGACTCAACTTCCACATTGGATGGTGAAACCTATGCTAAAATATTTAAGTTACTTGGAGTTCGGGGACTGTAAAAATGTTTTCCACATTTCGGTTGTGGCAAAACTTCCGTCTTTGAAGCGTCTAGAATTGTGGAAGATGGATCAGGTTCAATGCATCGATGATGAATGTTATGTTGATGGGGTTGAGAGAGGTTTCCAAGCTTTGGAAGTTCTAACATTGTCAGGGCTACCAAGCCTTGTAAAGTTGTCAAGTGAGGATGGTGACAACATGTTTCCACGTCTCTTGACATTGAAAATCACTCAATGTCCACAACTGAATTTGCCTTTCATTCCATCTGTCACTAAAATAGAACTTAGTAGTGGTTTGAGCAGGGTGTTACTTGGTTCAGTTCAAAATCTGCGCAATCTTGAAATCCTTTCTATATCTGAAGATGAAGAGTTGACTTCTATTCCTGATGATATGTTTGGAGGCCTCAAGAACCTCAAAACACTCCATATCAGCAGGCTTCAAAAACTTGAAGCACTCCCAACTGGACTTGCCAACTTAAATACTCTTGACAAATTGACAATTGAGAAATTGGACAGCCTTGAGATAATAAGAGAGGAAGTGTTGCAAGGTTTGTGTTCTCTCAAAACATTCTTTATTTGGGTGCTACCTAAATTCAGATTGTCTTCAGGTTTTCGACATCTCATTGCCCTTGAACATTTGGTTATTCAAGGATGCCCGGAGGTGGAAGATTTACATGATGCTTTACAGCATGTTACAACCTTACGATCGTTATCTTTATTTGAACTCCTAAATCTAGCGTCCTTGCCTCACTGGTTGGGCAACCTTAGGTCACTTGAGGAATTGACTATACTTGAATGCCCCAAGTTGATGTCACTTCCAATGAGCACTCAGAGCCTTACAAATTTGAAAGAATTGCACATTCTTAAGTGTCCGCAGTTAGTGGCGAGATGTGGGGAGGAAACAGGGGAGGATTGGCACAAAATTTCTCATGTTTCACATCGTGTTATAATTGATTAAGATGCATATTTTGCTCACCCTCACTGTTATTCATTCTATGAGGTCTGTTCTCTAATTTCCATATATACTATTTGTCTCTTTCTTGGATCACGGGTTGGGGTGGGTTATTTCTATTTTTCTTGGGAAAAAACTAATTCAAAATTCTTATCATTTTATTTGTTTTTGCCCTTTTACCTCGTTTCCTCAATCATAGACATCAGTCTTTTTAACTTGTCGTAACATGCAAAATAAAAAGTAGGTTTTTCAAAAAGAAAACATGATAGAATATCATTTATTTATTATCTTCATTTTCTTCTTAACATTCAAATATATTACAGTATTTTTGTATTGTGTTTTGTGTTTGATATTGGAATTGAGAAGTCTCTACTTCTATATGTGCAGATTTTTGTTGAAGACAAATTTTAGAGTTGAAGCCTGCTGGTGTCTCAAAATTTCACTGTGCTGAGTTGGAAATTAAGATTGGCCTGATCCTTTCCTATGTAACATTTCAGAAACTATCCTCTTTTTGTGTATTATTATTAGTAGCTCTCTTTATTGACTATGATAATACACTGTCATGTGGGCTATAATTTAAATCAAGCTTCCATGACTTGGCTTTTTAATGTGCAGCAGATAAATATTGGAAGACAGTGTTGTTAAGCTAGCATGTTTACACTAGGCTGGTCTCAAATGACTAGAAGTCATTGCAAATAAGATTTATGGGAAAAATTTGAGATCAGTCTAATATGGTATGTTCTAGATTATTTTGATTTAATAGTCTGTTGAGAAATCTTTGTAAATTTATTATTTTTAGTTGGATTGGATATTTTTTTTCTGTGAGTTAAAAGAATTTATGGAATCAGATGTGTACAGCAAAAACACATTTAAAGATGATAGTTACTCTACTGTACGCTGCTCTTTGTGACTAATATTTTACCCCTATAATCATTCATCATCACGTTCACTCTGGTTTGTGCATGTTTTTACTTCTTCCCATCTCTCTCTCTCTCTCTCTCTCTCAATGTGCAAAATTATATCATTTTTATATGTTGCATATGAAGGAAACAAGCCCATCATCTTAAGATCATATCCTTCTGAAATTCTGCATCTTTAGCCTCTGCATTTCAAGAGACAGCCATAAAATTTACTGCTGATCTCAAAATTATGAAGTCTGATAGTAACAATAAGATCATACTATTTTGGCCATTTCATTAATCATGGTTTAATTTTTTTAAAAAAAAGAAATTAAAGTGCATAGTGTGGATATGAGAACATAACCAGCGAAGGCAAAAAATATTGCTTTGCACTATCCAGATGCACTGGGTGGCAAGCATTGTGTAACGGATGAATTTATTATAAAGGAATTGGATCTGTGTGGTAGTAGCCAATGGGTCAAAGGATATTATTATTGGGTTTTGGACAAATAGACTGACATGGAAAGAACTATTAGACTATATAGATGTGGAATGGAGGTGGAAAAAGGCAGTGAAGAATTTAGTGAAGTCATCTTCCTCTGGCTCCTCTTCTTCCTTGTGATCCTCCCTTCTGATCGTGCTTCTCCCTTCTCTGTGATTTCCACTCTTCTCTTTAGCAGTTTCCTTTTATGTTATTGCCTCTGGCATTTTCTTTCCGTTGCAGCTCATTTTTGTAATTCTTTTTAGATTTGAATCAGTATTGTACTCTGGATTTTACTTCTCTATGACTTGATGCATTGCATTGGTGATAGTTTAATGCAATATTAGGGAGTTTTATCTCCAATTTGCTTGTGTATTCTATGTTGAACTCTCTATTCAGATAGGAACTGTGGCATTGTCATAAAAACTGAAGCTTTTCAATCAAATTTTACTATTTATATATGTGTGTGTATTATTTGCCATCCTTTATTTTTATAGATGTATACATATTACTTAGTATTTCTCTATTGCATTATGTGAATTCTCTGTTAATTCATCAATGTAGTCATGTATCAGCTTTTGCCATGTGACTTCGTTAATTGGGAGCAAGCAGTTTACATGTTTGCAGTTATGAATACCTTTTCATTTTCTGCAACTTCCAAGGTTTCTGCAAATTATCAGGATTTGGTTTATGAACCTCATTTCTTCTCTGTTAAACTGCCCAACATAAGCTCTATGAAACTGAGTCTCAAGCGTGACATGAATTATTATTATTTTTTTTAATTTGTTTTTCCACATTCAGGAGGAATACAGAAAGTATATGAAAATGAATTAGTAAGTGTGTAATAAAGGACATCCTCTCAGGAAATTTCTTATACTTCTTTCCTGAACTTACCTTCTTACCAAGTTTTACCATTTATATATGTGTGTAGAGTTTATTAGTGATCATCCTTTATTTTTAATTATGCATGCACAGTGTAAATAAATTTTCTTGCTATGTAGAACCAAGGGAATGCTATACTTTCACTTTCGGTTTTGTAAACTAGTTATTAAAAATGAAAAAAAAAGAAGTTAAAAACCACCAAGTTATAAGTAACTTCTAGTCCCAATTCCAACATAGTAACCTCCATAGCATGAACAAATCTAATTACAAAAAGATTTTAAAAAGTTGTTTATAATCCAAATCAAGTTGGGTATTGTTCCCTGTCTTGGATTAATTTATAATGACATTATTCATTATTGAAACTCTTGAAGGTAGCCACAATGTGTTTGATATAATTACCTCATACTGCGGTCACATCCTAGTCTGGCTGGCAGGCACATAATGATGAAAAGCAACCAAATAAATTAGAAAAAAGCTCCTGAACAGCTTAATTTGCTTGAACCTGATAAATGGCGGACCTAAACCTTTTGGTTATAAAAGGAAAAAAGAAGAGATACTATTTTTAATGTAAGGAACAAGTATCAAGAATATATGTTTCTTTTTTTTTAAAAAAAAAGTAAAACTATAGTCTTGATCAACTCTCTCTGTGTGTGTAAACTTTCTTAATCATTAAAACCTCACTATAAACTTCATAGATTCTTACATTTATACGCCTAACTCCCGTAACATTTTTCTTTATTTATTTGAACACATCTTAAAAGTTTTGAGAAGTGATATGCATATAACTTACAATTCGAACATTATACTATATGTTCATAAAAATAAATTCAAGAGGAAGTATTTTAATTACATGCTGGAATTATGAGTATACGTACCTCTTATTTTCTGCCAACTTGAATGGTCAGTGTAACACTTGAACAACAAAGGAGGTCTTGAAGAAATTCTGTAAGGCCTCAACTTACTATGCCAACATAACAGTGTGTGTGTGTAACAGAGTTATCCCTCACAAGCTTGTTGCTTAATATTTGTCCAAGCGTCCTTCTCCCACCAGATAGTTATTTGGTAGTGTTGGGCGAGTTTTACTCACTATTTCCTTAAACAATTTTCAGTCTTTAAATTACTCTGTAACACATTACCATCATTTTCTTCTTTAAAGTTTCCATATGTTACTGTAAAGCATTACCATCATTAATTTACTTGAATATAGCTAAGGAAGCAGAAAAGACATACCAAATACATAAATGAGGTTATTTAATTACCACTATGTTCCTTATTATAAGTCAATCCTAACTACTTCTCACATACCAAGGGGTGGAATTTATAGCATTAAATATTGCACATTTTCAAAAAAATTTCCAATTATGCCCTTATTTAAGAATAAATATTAAAAAAATATTTTATACATTATAAGCCTTCTTTCTCATCTTTTCTATTTCCAACATAGGGGTAAAGAGTTCAGGAGAGGGGCATCTTTGCCCTGCTCTTCGCGGTGACCACCAGAAAGAGGGAGAAAATTTGTATAAGTGATCCTTGCTGTGGGGTTGCACCGACAAGGTTACAACGAAGGGTGCAAGTCTGTTTCTTGCCAAGAAGGGTTGACTGCCCATTGCCGTGAGCTCGCTTGTGTGAGGCCACAGTGAAGGAACAAATTTTTGAAAAAATAAAAGCCTTTCTGTGGCTTTGCTTGAGCGAAGCGATGATGAAGGCCATCATTGGACTTTTAAAAACAGGTTTTTTGGGCAAAGTCAAAAGAGAGAGTGAGAAAAGAGAAAAGAAATCAGAGTACTCTGCTAGGGTTTTGATTTTTGAAAGTGTTGGAGCCTATTTGAGCTACCAAGCACTTAGGTAAGGATCTCTAACTCAATTTTTAAAAATGGCAGGAAATATACAAAGAGGGGGGTAAATTGTGTATCTTAAAAAAATTTGAAAGATCTAAAACAAACAAAAAGGATTTATATTGGTTCGGTCCTAAATCTGACCTACATCCAGTTCTCCAACCTTTGTTGGGTTCCACTAGTGAATCAGGATTACAACAGGTTCCTGAATACCTTTACACCATAGAGAATTTTCTCAAAAGACCTCACTATCTCACCAAATTCTTTCCCCCTTACACTTTGTAAGATTACAACCATTTCCTTTAGGATCCCACTATCCTAAGGAAAATATTCAATGAAAAGATTACAGAATCACACGATTGCTTGCTCACTTGAGCTAATAGAAATTACAGTTTGTAGAACAGATGAGAGAACTCAGAAACTTGAATTGATTGCAGTAGGAATGGGTAGTTGAATAGCATTTAATTCTCTACCAACCAAGTTTAGGCTTCAAATGCTTTTATATTATGTTGCAAAAATCTGCTCGTTGCTGAGTCTACTGAGAGCCTTATAGCCGTTGTAGAGAGAGATGAATTCTGAAGTTGATTGTGCATTGATGATAGTTTTGTAGAAGAAATTAATGCTTATTTGCTTCCTCTCTCCTCCCAGTAGGCTATTGCTTTATGAGGTACAAATAACGACTCTTTTTCTCTGTCTATGTGAAGAGCTCTATCTAACGTGAACTTCTTGAAATCGGATGGGTTATATTTCCAAATATAAAGTTAGTTAGACAATAGAAGAGTAATAGATTTTGAAATTCGTTCATGTTAATCCATGGCTTAGAGTGCCAATCGATTGCTGGCTTTGCATGTCAATCTATCACCTTCAGATTGGCGTTGTTTTCTTCCTGCAACACTCGATGGAAAAGTTAGTAATCGAGTAAAAATTAAGTTTACTGATCGATGGCTGAAATTCCCAATCAATTGCTTCATATCAATCAATTGCTTAACTCCCAATCGATTGCTCTCAACTTTCTTTGAATTCAAGTATCAATCGATTGCATACTGATTGTGGCACCCAATCGATTGCTTTTCTCTCAATCGATTGCTCTCTTCCCCAATCACTTTGAAAGACTTAAGATATGCAATCAAAGTATATAGCAAATAATCGATTGAACCATCAGTTTATCAATTGAAAACAGGCAATCGATGTCCCATCGATTGCAGAGACCTGATGACAATCGATTGGCGCATGGTGCTATTGATTGCTTCTTAACTTTGTTTCAAAACTTGTTTCAAAATATTTTTCTAAGTTAAGATGCCACGATATTCATAGCCTAAGTCATGTTTTGTCATCATCAAAATCTGAATCTGAAGTCCAACAATTTCGACCATATCTCTCTTGGATTTTAAGATTTTTAAAGCTGAAAAAATTTTGGATTATTGAGGAATTCCAAAAATTATTGATGTTTGTTGGTTTCTCCCAAATCAAATCCCTCTTATTAGCTTAATGGAAGATTTGAACGGTCTAGTTAAGTTAGATTTGGTCCTATGTTGAATTTTTGTTGGTTAGTTAGGATTTATGAAGAATTTCTTTGAATATGTTTGTTTGAGGTTAATCGGTGGTTTCTAGAGATTCATAGAGTTTAAATGACGGTATTAATGGTTTGGTTTAATTGGAATCATAGTTATATTAGATTTGGGAATTTCGGGTAAATATGTAGAAACTTTGTTGGCTAAGTTTAATATGACGGGTAAGAATGATGATTACAATGATTTGTATATATCATATGAGGTATGATTGAGGTTCAAGTAGTTGCAATTCCCTATGAGAGGATTCGAGAGAACTTGGTGTATTGAGAGAGCTTTAAGAAAGGAAATTGGGTAATTTGGAAAGGATTGGTATATTTGAAGATGATTGTGATCTAATAGGCTTGATGAGTTATATTAACTTAATCAAGCCAATGAATTGTAATTTTATTATCTAAAGCACTAATTAAGCTTTAAAGGGGACTAAGTCTTTAAGTAGTTGTTGATTGCACTTGATTAATTATTTAATCATGTGTATGTATTATGTTATCGATTATAGTCTTTAGTTCTTAAGCACGATCACGATGACACATTATTGAGGTATTTCTTTTTTAACTTTAAAGAGGTAAATATTTTCCACTTATCTTACATGTTTGTGTCATGTTAGTAGAAGCTTCTGAAATATTCTATGATAATTGTATTGATTATGAAAATGAACATATTGAAATTGTTTAGTGGGATGTATATGTTGAATGGTCTTATCTTGAAAGAAAGTAAAAACTAAAAAGACACAGCCTTAGAGAGCTAAAATTTGACTATCCCGAACTCACCAATCACTATCTTCTCCTGATTGTGAAGTTGAAACCTTTTTAAGAAGAACTGAAACTTTTCTGGACAAAAAAGAGAAAGGTGATCATCCCTTCTATTTTACGAGACGAAGATGAATTCAGTTTCATAGAATGAACAAGGTCGTTGGTTAGGGCTAATATTTGGGCAAATTCGAGTTGGCTGAGACTTGACGGCGAAGAAGGGGAAATTGTTGGCTTCAAGGTTCGGATTTCTTATACCTAAATCTCTCTTTTCGTTCTAGTTTTCAATGATGCGATTATAGTTTTGAGTGGATTGAGGATTGATTAGTCAATTTTTCAGCCCAAAGAAAAAGCAGTGGTCAATTTGTTGATGTTCGGCTATTGAGTCAGTTCTGCTGCTTTTTTTTGCAAATGATTTTTCAATGTCTGTAAATGCTGGGAGTATTTAAGTTCTCTCTAGGAAGTTCATGCAAGTATTTACACGTTCAGTGTTTGCATTAATTTTCAACTTTTTGCCTTCATGATTAGGTGGTTTATGCTATACTTCGGATATGCCCCCCATCAAATATTGTCCTTTTGGGACTTCAATTTTGTTCTTTCCTCCATTTTAACCTTGAATTTTTATGAACTGTTGCCAGTTTTCTGAGCTAATATGGAGGTTTAACTGAGATATTCAACGATTACCTTATAGTGGTGAGGTTTCCCTTAATTACTTCATCATGTGACTGTATATATGAATCAAGTAATCAACGCTGTCCTTCTGTTGTACCTGGCCAAGGCCAATCCCCATGAGTGGTTTTTCGTTCAAATTCATCTTAGAGGTTGAGAATGATGATTTGAGCAGTGACATCCTTAATCATTTTTTATACTAAAGCAGGTGATAGACACAATGCGTAGTCTGTGTGGATTTTACAGCTTATTTTTATGCAGTACTTTTGTTAAACTAATCCAATTGCCTATGTGTAATTTGTAGGGTCTATTGGTGAGAAATGCAAGATCCAAAGATTCCTGTTTCTGAAGAAATCTTGAACCCAAAATCACGCAAGAAGAGCTCAACCAAGAGAGCATCTTTAGTTCAGCTACAAGGGAATAATAATGTGAAGAAAGATGCACAGGCACCTTTTTCACAAAAATCAGGACACAAGGGTTCCAAGAAAAACTTAATGACTGAAATATCTCCCCATTTCCAGAAACCAGAGGGTTCTAACTCAGATTCACTGCCAGACTCTTCTTCAGCCGGAAACGATTACCGAGCACTGAGGCGGAAGTATCTAATGCTGGAAGATGAGAGCTTTGCATCAGGGAGAGAGCTAAAAGAGGTTGAAGATGAGGTAAAGGCCCTTGAAGATGAGAAGCTTGCTCTGTTGGATCAGCTTGTTGTGTTGGAAGGCCTTGTGGATCCTTCAGAGATGCAATCGTTGTGTTTACAAATTGCAATTGTCCAATAGAACCACCCATTTATTATGATAAAATGCCTGAGTAGGAGTCAATATTTCGCCGTTCTGTATAGCTCTTAAGAAATTGGCGGATCAAATATTATGTCTGTGCAAATTGCTCGTTTGAAGGCTTAATCGCTCTGTCATTTCTTGTGACGCAGATAAACTTTGATCTAATTTGTATTTAATCATAATAGATTCTTAATACTTCTCGTGTTCACTTTTCCTCTCCTTTTTCTTGGGAATGGAGTGAGTATCACGTGGATAATGAACTAAGGTTTGCAGAAACATATTAAGCCTCAATGAGGTAAAGTAGTGTGTTGAAATGTAGTTTGTCACAAGACGAGGCAAACAAGAACCATTTAGTAAAACTAAAGATTAAAGGAATGGAAAAAAATAGCTGGCGGCACGTGTGAGTAATTGAAAAAAAAAAATTATGATTTGGTCTCTTAAAAAAAGTAGTAACATTATGTTATAATCAATAAATTTTCTGAAAAAAGTTGGCTCAATTGATGTTTCTAGGTATACTTTGAGTTTGAGTAGGGGTGGAAATAGGCTAGGCTTATGTAGGCTTCAACTAAATAGGCCTGAGCCTGATTACAAATGTAAAACTTAAGCCTGGGCCTGAGCTTGTATGTAAGTTTATTTCTAGGCCTGAGCCTGAGCTTTCAAAAGGCCTGACTAGGCCTGAAAGCCTATTTAAAAGCCTACTTAAAATGTAGACTCTTAAATAGGCTTGAAAGTTTATACTTATATTCCATATATTACCCTTTAAATGTATTAAAACACATATGTATATCTCAAAAAGTTTTTATGATTATAAAACTCGATAAGTTTGTCATGTTATAATTAATTTATATAATTTATTCTATATTATATATCATAATAGAAATTACAAAATAGTTAAATAGGCAAGGCCTATAGGCTTGTAGTCTAGGCCTTACGAAAAAAGGCCTGGCCTGCTTACCTAAATAGGCCTAACAATAGGCCTGATTATGAGCCTGACCTATTTACTAGATAGACTAGGTTAGACTTATTATAAGCTAGGCCGTAGGCCCCTGATAAGGGCCTGGCCTATTCCCACCCCTAACTTTGAGCCACAAAGCTCAACTCACTTGAACTTCTATTTATAAGAAATCAATAAAAAATCTCAAGTGGTATAAAGATGAATCATTAAAATTATATTTTGGTAATATGAATGTTTTTCAAATGACATTTATGTCAAAAGATGATTGTTTTTTTGTCCAAAATATGTGACTTAATGCCTAATTAATGGTCGGTTAGGGTGATCTTGTCTTTTTAATGTTTTCTCATCTGAACAACAGTTATGAGGTAGTGGAAATGTAATCCCTGTTTATATTTATATCTTTTCATAAAACTCTTTTTTGTCATTATCTAGACACCAAATATACTAATAGCAGTATATGATCTATAAAACGTTTGAATTCACAATCTAATTGTTTTCTCAGCAGCTAAATAAACATTGTATTGTTATTATTATCATTACCATCATCATCATCATCATTGTAATTATAATGTAAGCAACTTAACTCATCATAAAATTAAATTATTAAAGTTTATTTAAGTTATTTAGATTTTGATAATTCAATTTTTTTGCCATTGATATTGTATTTTTTCTGTATAATATTTTGAAATTAAATATGTTTCTACTTAATTATTATGTTGCCGATTTAACCGAATGATTCTATCGCTTTGACCATTTGAATCATGACCCGCTGACATTTTCGACTCAATCTCTGGACCGACTTTTAAAATATTGAAGCAAGTGTGTAAGCGCCATTTGCGGTCATTACCGTAAGCGTACGGGTTGTCAAATTTAAGAAAATAGTATAGGAAAAAGTGTCGTTCCACAAGGATTGAAGTTTGAGCACGTTGATTAATACTAATTGGGTAATTAATTAGACATGAGTAGGAAATGATGTAAGCTGAAATTGGATAGAAATAGTTGCAATAAGTTATAAATATAGGAGACTAATAAACACACTTGTTCAAGAAAATAAAAGCCTAAGGTTACTTATCCCCATTTTTATTTCATGACCTAAATAAATCCCTTCCTCTTAATGCCTTAATGAATTAATGTATGAGCCCAATGGTTAAATACATTTGAAAGAGCTTTCTCAAGTCAAAATCAAATTTATGCATGCATTAATGTCACAATCTCTTGCCACCATTAATGCAAGCCCTCATTCTCAACCACCCTCATAATGACAATGTTAGGTTAGTAACTATACCTCTATGTTACCAACTAACCATCCATTTAAAACCATAAATTCAAGCCCAACATGATCCCATCCAAGTTCTAAAACAAAATACACTTTCTCAAGCCATATCTCATTTAACTAAAGCAAGTGGTGATCAAACACTTGTAAAATAAAGAGCAAGATGGGAATCCATACATGTAAGCTCATTAAATGCATTAAAGGAAAGGAAATACAAAGTCAATCCATAAAAATGGTTCAAAGTAACCCTAGAAAAGAGTTTTAGCTACACATAGATGTATCTAAACCTAAAACAAAATTGAAATGGAGTTCATAGTACAAGAGAAGAGAAGAAGGAAGAAGAAAGGAACCCAAGCTGTAAGAATCTTCAATACCTCCGAGCTCCTCTAGGTTTCCAAGCACTTCCCAAGCTCTCTCTTGCAACTCTTAGCTCCCAAAATTCGTGCCTAAGTCTGTTCTCCCGTGTTTCTTCGAAACCCTAGCTTAAAAATGATTTCTGTTAGCTTCAATTTACTCAAAACGCGCAGCATAACCCTTCTCTCGCCTTCACCTCGTCGCGGCGAGGCCACGGCGAGCTATCATGGGATCAGGGCAGAGCTGGTGCTTACTCGCCGCGGCGAGCTCCTGTCTTTTCTGGCTCTTTGTTCACTTTGTTCCACTGGTTTCCTTTCAGCTTTTTCCACTTTTCCACCTCTTCCTACATAAGAAATAGAAAGAGGGTTGATGAGTTCTACAAATAACTCAAGTTTATATCCATTAAGCTCCACATTTCATTCACATGTAAAATTCCCCTTTCTTTCTTTATTTTTATTGACTTTTAGTTTCTTTCAACCTTTTGTTCACAAAATTATTTACAAGAGTGAGGAAAAATGCTAGGAAATGGATGAAATATAGGAGCTTATCAGTATCATCTGTCACAAATATTAATAAAATGTATCTTGTATGCCTAGTACCATTTAAAATCAAACAGATTGGCTAACACAGTAAGAAGTTGCCTAACGGCAGTTAGGTCACTGATTGCACATGATTATTACATGATTTTATCCACTAATAATAGGAAATTAGCATTGGTTATAGGCAAATATATTGGAAATTAGGCACTTGTGTACTTAGAGTCTTAAGGCATTGAGTTAGTTGCATTTTAATCTTAAATGGAGCATTTTATGGAATAAACTCATGCATTTCTTAACATGGGCTTGGGATATTACAATTGTCCTTGATTTTCATTGTAGGCTAATTGGGAGAATTGAAAAAAGAGGTTGAAAATGTCAAAAATAAGCCCAAAAGTACATCAATCATATTTTGAGAAAATTATAGAAAAGGGCCCAAAATTTCAAAAAGGTGCAAAAATGCCCTTCTTGGTCATAGCACCCCGGTGAGGACGCAATCTGAAAAAGTTATTGGAAACTTTCTATTTTGATTGGTTGTGCAATTTTGAGTTATTCGATCCGGCCTAAACCTTTCCTAATTGATATTTTCGATATTCTCAAGTAATATGAAGCCAATTTGGATAGTTTATAAGTTGCTTCTTGTGCCACAAAAGGAGGAGGCTGAATTTACACTATCTTTCACCCATTCTCTCTTACATTCCACAATTCTTCATAGGTTCTTAATGAAACTCGAGTTGCAGCTGCTCTTGGGTGACTCCTCCTTCTCTTTGATGAACTAAATCGGCCTGATGCTCTCTTGGATCATGGGATGACTTGAAGCAAGCATTGAATCCATTTTAGGGGAGTTTTGTTTAGTTCCAATTATGTAGTCATGAATTTCTATATGTGTCTTTGAATATTTGTTCTTCTTATGTTCAAACTTCATTTATTTTTGAGATTCTAGATCATGTAATTGTTGAATTTTATTTCCATGCATTGATTTGGTTTTATTCTAGTTCCATTTATCTTCCCAAATTACCAAGTTATGCTTAGTCTTTATTGATTTTATTGTCTAGCATGTTTGTTGGGTAATCTAATCTATTGTGCTTTATATAATTGTGTTGCTTGGGGACTGATTTGTGGGTTTGAGTTTGTTGATGTTGAGTTTCCATAGCACTAGGTAATTCCATTAATTAAACTTGCCTAAAGGAACTATACTATTAATCTAATCTATGTGCGCGAGTATAGTTAGGTTGAGTTTCATAAGTTGGATGATTTGATTATAGTCTAACATTAATTAGTTATTGGATTCGAAGGATATTGAGTGATTTTGACGGGACCCAAGTTATTCTATCTATTGGAACTTATTTCTAGTTGATATTGAATTATAGTTAAATTATAGTTAATCCAATTGGTCTATTGAGGTTGAGTGGTATCTTAATTGACCTATTTCTTCAACCAAGGCTAATTGTGTCAACTTGTGTGAACTTAGCCCAATTAGCTCCTCCATGAGAGTGTGTATCAATAGTTTGTCACGTATTATCCATAGCCAAGAGAGCATCTCATCATTCCATTCCATCATCTATCCATTTTTATCATAAAAATACAAAAAATAAGTCTTTACATTTGTTTTATGAAAAACACCAGAAAGATCTACTCTCAAGCCCCGGTTTTATTGTTTTAATTGCATTTAGTTTTTCTAGGTTAGTTCATTAGACCCCTTGAGATATGATCCGAGATCGCACCACTATAGTGCAATCCTTGGTAAAATGATATTTTGCATTTGAACCCCAAGGCGTATTAGGAAAGTCTCAAATCAATGGTGCTGTTGTCGGGGAGTCATTTTTGACTCCTTAGGTTAGCTAAGTGTCACATGAGACATTTATAAGGAGTAGGAATCCTTATGTTAGTTTTTAGGTCATTTACATTTAGATTGCATTTAGATTTTTAGGTTATTTTAAGTTGCATTTGCATTGAAAAAAATTTGGAAAAAAAGTTCTTGTTATGTGCTTGGTACTTGCTATTGTTTTGTGGTGTATTGCTGCTTTTCTTGCACCATTTGAGTGGGATTATATTGACTAGTTGTTGCTTGGTGGTTTTGCTTTGATTTGTTCAGCTTGTATTTGTGCATCACATACATATATTTGGCATTACCCTCAATTTTTAACCAAAACCACTAAACTAAGTCATTTTCTGTTATTTAGACTTGTTGGGACCATTTGCACTAGTTTCTAAGCTCATTTTGACCACTTTGTGCATTTGGTAATTTTCATAAAGGATTTTCATGGAATTTGGCAAATATGTAGTCAATTTTGATTCTAGACAATTTCTAGGTGTTTTGGCATTTTTCCCAAGTCCCCTTAATCGTTTAAACTTGTTTCAACCATTGGGGTGGACTAAAAGTGCCTAGAATTGATTTTTCACTTAAATTCTCCTTTGCTGTCAAATGTGCACAGTTTACTATCTGAATCTTTCGCTGTTCGCTGTAGTCCTCCAAGGTGAGAGTTGCGTTTCACATGTAATTTATCTGTGTTTTGGTGTGTTTGTTGTAGCTTCCCAAGGTGAGTGGTATAGTGGACGACAATAACTTTTTCTGAAATTTTCTGTTTTTGCCGCTTTGCATTAATAATTCCAACCTATCCAGATATTTGCGTACTCACTCTTGACATATATTGTGATTTGTTCAAGCTGCTTGTGCACACATCTTGATTACTTAATTCTTTGGGACTAAATCATTGAATTCCCATGTCTTGTAATTATAGAAACTTTGGTTACAATCATGATTCATTTGAGTATTCTCATTCTTTTGTAGGAAATACCACTATGAGGGAAGATAAACTTTCTTCATTCCGCGATGAGCTTAACGAAATAAAGGCCATTTTCAAATCCCATCGCAAATCCTATGAATCTCCATATCAAGCCCTACGTGTGAACCTTTACCTCCACCATATAGGTTATACCATGTATCATCTTCATCCCAACCTTGCCCACCACCACTTCATTATTCATACCAAATTGCATACCAAACACCACCTCGTGAACCTTCACCTTCACCTCCACCCAAACCCATCACCCCTGAACCAACTATGCTCGATGCTTTCGTTGACTCCTCCAATATGGATGTTTATACAAAGAAACTCAAAAGGATGTACGAGGTAAATGAAGAACGGTTCAGGAAGTTGAATAGGTACATACTTGGACTCTTAAAGGAAGAGATAGATGAATTGAAAGAGCTAAGGGTGTACCTCAATGCATTCTACTTGCATGTGCTTTAGAAAATAATGAAAGGAGAGGAAGGAAGCCAGTGGCCTTATGATCCTAAAGTTGAAGGGGAACATCAAATAGAGAGCAACATCCCACATCTCTTATGGAAGAGCCCCAACCTCTAGTGGTGACATTCAATGAACCCACACAAGTTGAAGAGATGAAGCAAGCTACCCCACAACCTAAAGAGGAAAGGCACTCCCTACTAGGTAATACTCTTATTATTGAGGAGATTAGTCATTCTTTGGTTGATTCCTTGATTGAACATCATGTGAGTGAAGATAAGGTAGATGAGGAATTCATTCGTGTGTTTCCTCATCAATTTATTGATGAATATGCTAGACTTTGTGCTTCAAGTATCAATTGAGAATGCTGATTGCAATATCATTTATTATTCTTGTGATAAATATGCTTCTCTTCTTAGTACTAGTTATGATGATGCTGTTGAATTAAATGTGATTAAATCTTGTTTATGTATGGAATTTGAAATTTGTGTGCATTGCTATGAGTTGAAGAAACATTTATTTGATGAATATCAAAGCATGGTTGTACCACATTAAATGATTCTATTATTGAACATGACGTATCTACTAGTCCTGGGAGTATTAAAATTTCAAAGCATAATAAGATTGAGAATTTGGATTCTATATTGGTTGAGAATGAAACCATTTCTGTTCTCATTAGATAACATGATATTGAGAGTATACATATGAAAGATTCTCCTTGAATAGATGTTGATATTGTTGTTGATAGGGTATCTTTAAAACAAATACTTTCTTGTGATCTTCCACTGGATATATCTAAAACTGCAAGTGTTTGTCGTGACACTCCCATCACACCATCTTCTTTCCCTCTTATTGATGTAAGCATGATTGATTTCCTTGGTTGCAATACTTATTTAGATAAAATGTTTCCTTTCCTAAAAATTTGGTACTACTCCATTTGTGGTATTTTTCTTGCAGGAACTGAAACACCTCACACCAAGTAAAAAACATGTGAGAGCAGGAGCTTACATGAAGGCATACATGTTTCTAATTCGAGATGAGAACTTCTTTAACAAGAGTTTGAAGCGTTTTAAATGCTAGGTTGTTCCTTTCCTCTCTTATCTACTCTTATACATGTGTGATTAGCTTATGATATCTTATGATACATGTTAGGATAAGTGTGGGGGGGGGGAACCATCCCAGTAGTAAAAGGTAGTTTAATGTTAATTTAGTGTTAGTAGAGCCTCTTTTGTGGATGATTGCTTGTTGCACCTTACATTTGGATTTTGCATTGGGGACAATGCAACATTCAAGTGTGGGGGAAGGGTTGCTTGATTTGGTCATTTTGGATATCTATTTGCTTGATTTCCTACGATTAGCGGTTTTGGGGTGAACTTTGACTATTTTTAAACTGCTTTTCAATATTTTTAACTTGAAGTTATTCTTGACTTATCTATTATGCACAAAGGGTTGCATTTGTCATAGTAGACTTGTTAAGAGTGAATTTAAGTGTTTTTCAAAATGTTTTTGTAAAAACATAGTTCACCCTACTTTTTGAAAACCAGTACAAGAAGAGACCCATCTTAGGTTGTTTGTTATTCTAGATTTTGGATAGATTTCACAATGCTTCTATCCTTTGCTTTTCAATTTTCAAGAGTTGGACATGAGATATGTTTAGGGCATGTATTGTGAAAATTGCTTTGTTAGTTGATTGTTGAGCACTAATTTCAACTTCATTTATATGAGTGCATACTTGCTTTAAATGTGTCAATTTCTAGAACTTGTCTCAATTACTAGTTAAAATTGTTTTAGCCATGTGAGTGTTGAACATGATAGAGGCATTCATCTCGTAAATAAATATGTCCTAACTACATCCATATACACATCCCTTGTACCTTCAATTGATGTCTTGCATAAGTAAGGTACATTCATAAGATTGCACCTATGCTTTAAATTAGAATGATTATGAAACTCTACTGGCTTTCTAAGCTTAACTTAGTAACTGGGAGCGCTTCATCACCAATGCTGGCACTCGCATCAAACGGTGAAGTCTAAGAGGGTTATGAGTTAGACCGAAGGTCTCTTGATGATTTGTTGTAGTAACTGAGTAATCAGCGTTGCATTACCCATGTGCAAGGTCGCGTCAAAAGGAGATCTACGATAGCTCAAGTAAGAAAAAAAAGAAGGAAAAAAGAGAAGGAGAAATATAATAAGAGATGCTTGCAAATTGTTTGGTTCTTACTCATGGATGACATCATTTTCCCATTTAACCTTTCTATCACCATAAACCCTTAAGTCCTCTTGATTCTTTGCATGTGTTCTATACTAGTGGATTTTGAAAGTTATTACAAGCTTATGGTAACTTATATGTTGAGCAAGTAGAGAGAAATAACCCATACTGTGAGATTGTGAAATATTTCCTGTCCATGAGTGTGCTCACTTTTTGCTATTTGATTCCCAATTGCATTGATAATTTTTCCTTTTCATATCTTGAGCATGTCTTGTTCCAACTTGAGATTGTTGATTAGCATAGGCCTCTAACATTGTGAATCTATGTTTTGTCCAAGAGTACAAAGGTCTAAGTGTGGGGGGAATGATTGCACACATGATTATTATATGATTTTATCCACTAATAATGGGAAATTAGCATTGGTTATAAGCAAATATATTGGGAATTAGGCGCTTGTTTATTTAGAGTCCTAAGGCATTGAGTTAATTGCATTTTAATCTTAAATTGAGCATTTTAGAGCATAAACTCATGTATTTCTTAATATGGACTTTGGATATTACAATTGTGCTAGATTTTCATTGTAGGTCAATTGAGAAAATTGAAGAAAAAGATAGAAAATGTTAAAAATAAGCCAAAAAGCGCGTCAATCAAATTTGGAGAAAATTACAGAAAAGGCCCAAAATTTCAAAAAGGTGCAAAAATGCCCTTCTAGACCATGGCACCCCATGGCGAGGACGCGATCTGAATAAGTTTTTGGAAACTTCTTATTTTGATTGTTTATGCAATTTTGAGTCATTGGGTCCTACCTAAACCTTTACTAATTGATATTTTCAACCTTCCCAAGTATTAAGCCAATATGGATAGTTTATAAATTGTTTTTTGTACCACATAAGGAGGAGGCTGAACTTACACTCTCTTCTACCCATTATCCCTTACATTTCACATTCTTCATCGGTTCTTCATGGAGCTCGAGTTGCAGTTGCTCTTGAGCGACTCCTCCTTCTCTTTCATGAAGTAAATCGACCTGATACTCTTTTGGATCATATGATGACTTGAAGCAAGCATTAAATCCATTTTAAGGGAGTTTTGCTTAGTTCCAATTATGTAATCATCAATTTCTATTTGTATTTGTATTTGAATATTTGTTCTTCTTATGTTCAGACTTGATTTGTTTTTGAGATTCTAGACCATGTAATTGTTGAATTCTATTTGCATGTATTAATTTAGTTTTATTCTAGTTCCACTTTGACAACTTCCAGAAATTCATGTACTATCAGCAATTTTCCTTGATGTTTTATTCACTCATTGATAAATTTTGGATAGTCAAGATAGGAAAATGCTCATTTGATTTTTGGTTGCACATCATTGTTTATTTGTGTAGATTTTGATCATTTTTCTAATTAGTTTCTTATGTTGTTTTATGTAACTCTTGTAGGAATATTTTGATGCAATAATCAAGTGATTATAGCCCCTCCACAAAGCTGACAAGAGAACAAAGCTAAGAGGAAACCAGAGCAGCCCAAGGAACAAAAGGACCAGAGAAGACCTGACTTCGTCGTGGCCTTGCCATGGTGAGGCCACGGCCAATAGCATTTGTCTCTGCCCCCATTTTTTGTGTGCTCGCCGTCAGCTCGCCACAGCGAGCAGCACTTATTTCTGTAATTTTTGATAGTTCACCGTGTGCTCGCCACGGCGAACTCACGGTGAACAGTAGATTCTGCTACGCGTTTTGATAAAAAGACGGACTGAATGGAAATAAAAGGAAGGGTTTCGAGTTCAATAGGCATTCTTCGACTTCTAGGGCATTTTGGGAGTGTTTTGCTTTGCTAGGGCTTGGAGCTTGGTGGGGAATGAGCTAGAGCTTGGAGCTTTGAAGAGATTTGGGCTTCTCCTCTTGGTTTATCTTCTCAATCTTCATTCTTTACTATTGTTCTATGTTTGTGATGATGTATATATATGCTCTCATGGAGTTGTTGAACATGAGTGGCTAAATACTTTGATTCTAAGATTATTTTGAACCCTTGTATGGATTAACTCTTGATTCCTTCTCTTATTTTGTAATTAATGAGATGTATGTGTTTATTTTACTCTTCTCCTAATGCTTCTAAGTGATTGATCACCGTTTAGATTTTGGGTTCAGTTGATTGATGCTTGAGAGGGCTAGATTGAGTGTAGAACTTGGGTAAAATAGTGTAAGAACTTGAAGTTTACATGATGAATGAATGGTTTTGTTGGTAAGATAGAGATATACTTGCTAACCTTGCATAGTCACATTAGGATTGGAGCTTGAAAATTGGGTTTCATTAATTATAACAAGAGATTGTGTAATTAATGAGATCAAACACTTGTTCATGACTTGAGAGAGCTTTTACAGGTACTCTGTGAATCCTAGATTAGCACATGGTTTCATTGAGAACATATTTGAGAGGAGGTTAATTGAGTTTTAAGAAGCACAAGGGGGATACATAATCTTAGGACCCGTTTTATACTTGAAGTTGAAGAATCACTTGTTTATAATTTTATTTTCATAGTTAATTTTCAATCTCAATATTTGAATTACTCAAATTGGGCGAGAGTGTGACAATCATTGTTTGACCGGGTTTTGGAACCAAATCCTCGTGGGAACGATACTCTACTTATCACTGTATTACTTGGCGTGACCTGTGCACTTGCGGTGCGAACACACTTATCTTCCCAAATTACCAAATTATGCTTAGTCTTTGTTGATTTTATTATCTAACATGTTTGTTGGGCAATTTAATCCATTGTTTTTCATATAATTGTGTTTCTTGGGGCATATTTGTGGGTTTGAGTTTGTTGATGTTGAATTTCTATAGCGCTAGGTAATTCCATTAAACAAACTTGCCTAAAAGAACTAGAGCATTAATCTAACATTAATTAGTTATTGGATCCGAAGGATATTGAGTGATTTGGGCAGGACTCAAGTTATTCTATCTATTGGAACCTATTTCTAGTTGATGTTTGATTATATTTAATCTGATTGGTCTATTGAGGTTGAGTGGTGTCTTAATTGACCTATTCCTTTAACTAAGGCTAATTGTATCAATTTGTATGAACTTAGCCCAATTAGCTCCTCCCTAAGAGTGTGAATCAATAGTTTGTCATGTGTAACCCCTAGCTAAGAGAGTATCCCGTCATTCCATTCCATCAGCTATCCATTTTATTATAAAAATACAAAAAATAAGTCTTTACATTTGTTTTTTGAAAGATACCAAAAATAACTACTCTCAAGCCTCGACTTTATTGTTATAATTGCATTTAGTTTTCCTAGGTTAGTTTATTAGACTCCTTAAGAGACAATATGGAGTCGCACCACTATAGTGCAATTCTTGGTAAAATAATATTTTGCATTTGAATCCCAAGGTGTATTAGGAGAGGCTCAAATCAGTCATAGCCAGATATGGACAATCACTTTGCTACATCAAGTGTGCCCTATAGGCAACGACCTTGAGAACTTTGATGGTAGCAACTATGATTGGCTCCTTAATAGTTGAAGGTAAGTTTTCTTTTGTGGAGAAAATGATGACACCCTTCAATTTTGGTTTAGTAGTGTTTGGTGAAAAAGACAGAGGTCCTTGAGTTAAAAAAAGCCAAAGGTCCTTGAGTATAAGTAGAGTAGAGAAAAGAAGGATTAGACATTACATAAGCATCAAAGTACTCTTTAGTGTTAGAGGTGAGTATCAAGCTGATTTTACCATCCTTAATAGTAGTGTAAGAAATAGCAAAGGCTTCAGAGTCACCTAATTTATCCACTTTGTATAAGTTACACCAAGATAGGAGAGAGCTGCTGTAATTAGGATTACCTTTCATCATGTACCACTGAGATGACCTATGAGCAGTTTCATATCAGGGATTAGGAATGTTGAGTTGCCAGCATCCATAACACTCTTGACAAAGATTTTGATACACTCCCTAATAAATTCTTCCACCTCAAACATCATATTAGTAGTAAAATTATCTTCTTGTTTTTTTAGGTGCTTTTTGGGAGGAGGAAGACCTTTAGACCTTGCCACAAATATAATGGATCATGATTATAGTCAATAGATGAAACTTGGTGAGGAGGATTTTTTGGAGAAATATAGCTTGACTTGGCTAAGTCTGGAGATTCACTTGAAGGAGTATGAGGGTATATGGGAGAATCTAAAGCAACCAAAGGTTGATTGTCATAATTAGAAGCAAAAGGAGGATCAAGAGATGAAATAGGGAGTATCCTTTGATGGTGGATTAGCATTAACATTTTTAGAAGCAGGATTGGGGACAACTAGAACTTGGATAGGATTTGGAATACCTGGATTAAGAATAGGATTGTCCATGTTATTAAGAGGAGCATCTTCATTGTTATTAGGTCTTGAGAATTCATCCGAGGAGAAATAGTGTCAGCCTTCATTTAGGGTTGCAATAAATAATAACATCTTGGGGAAGTGATTCAAATACCATATATTCAATCCTATATAATGTATATTTGATGGTAGTGGAACCCCAAGAACGATAACACCTTATCTAGTTATGCCAAACTTCTTCAGCCGCCTTAGCTTCAAAGCTAAATAAGAATTATTAACAAACCTTTCAGTTGCTCTTTTTGCTATGTAAGCAAAGCTGTCCATGATTTAATCACTGATCTCTCACATTGCACAATAGAATGTCCTATAACATGACAAATAGATCAAGAACGGAATTTACTTTCATACTTATATTCAATCCAATTGTCTGTTTGGTCATCAAGAAAAATTTTGACATTTTGGATAAGAGGTAGATGAGGATCTATCATAACTCTTACTTGATGCCATATTCATTAGCAAGAGAGACTCCAAGAACATCTCCCAGTAACTCAACTAAATATGCAATGTTATAATCTTAAGGAAGGTTTTTGAAATTAGACCCCAAGCATGAAGTGCAACCAATTTTAGGGATTGATGAGTCATATTTGGCTTAAGTCTATCAACAACAAAGAGAGAGTTATCCATAGACCAAGGCCCATTGATGACAACATAGTTAATATGTTCCTTTAAGTCAAACTGAATGAGGAAGAAATTCCCAACTTTAGCATCCACTGAAAATGGAGCTTTCCAGGACCATTAAGCATTAAGCCTTCTATTGAATTAAGGATCTTTCTTTGAATAACCACCTTAGAAGGATCAAAGCTAACTGGGAAATCAAATTGGTCTTGGGAGAATCCCTGAGGGATGGACATATTCAGAGACAAGTGTGGATAATGTAAAAAGTTGAAGAACCAAGTAAGACTCTTGACAAAGGTCAAGATTAAATAAAAGGAAATAAAAGCCATGAAAATTGGCCGGAGAAAATAGAGTTGAGAAGGTTGACATGTTCAAGCAACACAAGAGGAGTGTGTGGTTTACATGCTAACAATGACCATAGAAAGGAGAACACAGAAGATGAATCGATGGCGCATCAAAGAGGACATGCATATTACGAGGATAAATGAAAGAAAAAAATCGTACCAAATAAATTACCCCATATAAATGAAAAGCCATGATAGAGAAGAAATCAGGCTAGGAAAAAATCATTTGAGACCTAAAGAACCCTAAATGCATTATATCTTTAACAAGCAGAAATATTATAATTCCAAATAAACAAGCAAGGTAATAACGCATCGATTGTTGCAAGCTCCTAATTGGGCATGCAAATAATGATTATACCAACAATTAAGATTGCAATACACATAACACAATAAATTCTTCTTAGTGAGTATAGTCACACAAATAAGCAACAATCATAGAGTAAATGCTTACCTTAGAAAGCATCATAAACACAAAAGCGAGAAAAAAAGAAAGGACATTGGGGGTTGGATGATCTTAAGATGATCACATAGAGAATCAAGCAAAGATGCAACATATTGATGAAGAGTAGGATTAGAGTTTCCAATTTTTTGAGAAATCGGAGATCTCTACTCTTATTGTAAGAAGAAGAAAGTGGGTTTCTCACTCTAGAGAGCTTTTCTCTCTAGGAACTGTCTCCTCAATATGTTTTTGTGTCGATTTGATACCACTTTCAGTAGTAAATATAAGATAAACTCTGCAATGTAAATTGCACTCAAAGATTGATCTTAAAGAAAGTAGAAAGTAGGAGGAAGTCTACTACCTTCGCTTCTTATTATAAGAGCTCAAAATCTGAATTGCCTTGGTGATAATTCATAAATTCAATTAATTAAAGTGTGCATGTTTGAGCTTAAACTAGTGGATTAAATGATTTAAATTACATTATAGTTTGATTAATTGGATGTACACTTAATTAGTGAAATTGAGATTTTAAAAGTGGTCTTTATAAGATTGTTGCTTGAATTTCCAAAAATACCCTTGCCTTTCCTTCACCTTTTCTCTTTTATTATCATTCAGGGGCAAAATGGGAATTGGGATGAAATGAATGAAAGCTTCAGAATTGAAGCTGTGAACCACAAAGCAGAGGCGAGACACGAGCAGGGGCGGAAAACACGAAGTTGCTGAGGGTGAGAGAAAGTTGATTTGGCTAGGAGTTCTTGGGCCAGCGGAGAGAGCGAGGTGAAGAGTTTGTAGTGGAAGTGCTAGCATTGAGCAAAGCAGTTAGCGAATCGAAGGAAAGTTGAGTTCGGAATTGAAGAGGGAAGTTGGGAAATCAGTTACGAAGTTGCTGAGCTGGCCACGTGAATCGTTGAAAGGAATTAAAGGGAAGGAGGCGCAAAACTGAACTGGAAGGGAGTATAAAAGGGATTCGGCAATTTTATTTTGGGAGTTTTTCTATCTTCACCTTCTTCTCTTCAATTCCTCTCAGTCGATTCACTCATCTCCACCGTTCCATCACCATTTCAAAACTCCAGATCACTCGTGCTTCACCTCACTATTCTACAGCCATGCTATTGATTCCATCAAATTGTTTTGTAGATGATTTTCAAGCAATGAGAGGCTAGTCCTGCGATTTCTCTTGAGAGGAAGCTCAAGCCAAAGCCGTTGATCTACATGCTAGGGAGTTCTCTCATCTTTCTACTTAATTCTTGATTAATTCTTGATCTAGTTGCATCTAGAATTTATCTTGTATGTTGTAGAGGATAATGTGCATTGTGTTTGAGATTTGACCGAGTTGATTTCTGAACTGATTACTTGTAATTTAATTTGGAACTTCATCTAGTTGTATGGACTTCATAGATTGGATTAATGAGATTGAGATATTTCTAGTTGAGATATCACTTGTTCATATTGTTGATTCCCAAATTAATTGCACATTGCTCCAAATATAATCGGCAAGGAAGGTTTAGAGTTTGATCTCAAGGGAAATCTCTCACTATTGACATATCTTTCTTCTCACATTTCACTCCTTTCATATCCTCTTTCCACTCAGTTCTCAATAAAAGAAAAAAAAAATAGATTAGGATTAGTATAGTTTCTTGAATGAAAACTTGTGGTAATTTGTCAAAGCTTAGCAATTCAATTTCTCTTCTAACCAAGTGAGCGTAGATTTCGACCTAGGTTGACTCACTATATTCTTTAAGGAGTTATTTCTAGTTTCTTTGAGGCCTATACGATAAGGCAAATCACTTGGTCCTTTTTATAAGATCTCAGGTTATCTAAGCATTTAATGCATTTGTACCATTTTCCCCCTAATTGATTATACTATCTCTCTTCATGTTTTTTTTTAATACTTCATTTTCTTTCTTATACTTTCATTTCATTATTACTTTAGTTAGCTCTTATTATATATTCATTATTTTTAATTAATTTTGACTCTTTTTTTCAACCGCATAATTTACTTTTTTTTTTTTGACCATTGCATAATTTACTTATTGAGATCTTATAAGTTATAAGGATTGGAAGAGGTAATATAAATTAAAAAATAACAATATTTTTTTTTTCAAAAAAAAAAAAAAAAACTAACAATCTAATGTAACGATGAAACGCCTTCACCGGTACGGAGATTAAGCACCCGACTCCCTATTCAATTCGGAGCATAATTCACTTCACTTTCTGCTTCGTCTTGACTGAGAGTATTTTCTTCTTCTTCTTCCTCTATGTTCTTTCATTGCTGAATGGTTCGCTTATCTTTCCACTTTCTTATCCGAAACCAATTTTCGCGGTTTATGTCGTATGCTATCTAGGTATTTGGTTCGTGAGACCATATGAAGCTGTTGTTGGCGGCCATCGCCGATGTGATGTTGTCACCTGCAATTAATTACGAGAAGTTGATTGCCTTCACTAACTCTGGGAAAATATAATGTCGGAATTTCGTCTTGGGTGTACATTTTGATGTAACAAGAGGTTAAATTTCATAAACTTGTGCCTCTAAATTACATATTTTGGCTTATGGGTAAGGGCATTATCTAGTTGTAGCTAAACGGATGATTGTTTTTTTTTTTTTTTTTTTTCATTGTGAATTTACTCATGAATGATGCTTGATACAAGTTAACATTGTTGTGTCTAGACTTATGGTATTTCAAGTTTCCACTTTCTGCATAATCCATTGATTGTGCGGACTAGATATTTATTTGTGTTGTGGAGATATGATTGAATTACTTAATTTTAAAATACGTGCTTGGTTTTCTCATTTCTATTAGATACATGTATTTGCGTATTGACAACGCAGCTCGTAGTGTTACTTCTTTTTTTCCATCCTACAAGCATGCAGATTCAATCTAATTAGTTATATTGAAAGAGTTTAAGAAACTTTATGCGTAGTTAGACTCTGAATCAATTAGTTTCAAGCAATCTTGTCATAGGCATTTTGTTTTTGCTTTTACCTGTTAGCTATGCAATCTTGAATTTGTTACCCTGAGGAAGAGTACAAGCCTTGAAAAGTTATGATTTACTAACTACTTGTGAAGTTCTTATGATTATTACAAATTTCTTGATGGTATTAGGACATGTTGGGTTCTTTTGTATTTTTTCCTTAACAAGGTTTTTTGTTCTTATTTTCATTATGTTATTTCAGGTATTTCCAAATGACTTGCATTTTCTATTAAATACTTCAAATTTATCCATGGAGATAGATCTTGAACTGCCCACATGTCATCAGGGTGAGCCAGAATTTGGATCCTTAAGACATGGTGTGGGTGATTCTGCCGGTGTTATACATGTTGAGGAGCAATGTATTGATTGTCCCACAGTGACTGAAAACTGTAAGGAAGTTTCTTGTGAAAATGCTTTGTCGTGTCAAGAGCAGGTGCATGTTATAAATCAAAATTCTACTGAGGATCCTCGTAATGGCTTGGAATTTGAATCAAAGGAGGCAGCTTATTTTTTTTACAGAGAATATGCTCGCTCTGTGGGATTTGGTATAACAATAAAAGCCAGTCGGCGCTCAAAAAAGTCAGGTAAGTTTATTGACATTAAAATTGCTTGTTCGAGATTCGGAAGCAAGCGTGAATCTGGTGCAACTGCTAATCCACGGCTGTGCATGAAAACAAACTGTAAGGCTGGAATGCATTTGAAGAAGAAACCAGACGGCAAATGGATCATATATAGTATTGTGATGGAGCATAACCATGAGATCTGTCCAGATGATTTTCTTAGGGCACGGAACAAACAGCCTAGTGATGTAACTTTTCAGAAGAAGGGTTTGCAGTTGGCACTTAATGAGGAAGATGCTCAATTGATGATTGAATTCTTTGTCTCCATGCAAAGCGATAATCCCAACTTCTTCTATGCCATAGACTTGGACCATAATAAATGTTTGAGAAATGTGTTTTGGGTTGATTCAAAGGGTCGACTTGATTATCAGAATTTCAATGATGTTGTTTTCGTTGACCTATTTTACTTGCAGAACAAATATAAAATTCCATTTGTTCCGATTGTGGGAGTCAATCATCACTTTCAGTACATGATGCTTGGATGTGCGTTGATTGGGGAGATGACTACTTCTGCTTTTGTATGGCTAATTGAGGCATGGCTTAAAGCAATGGGTGGCCTAGCACCAAGAGTAATTATCACTGATCATGAGAACTTCTTGAAAGAAGCCATTGTAGAAAAGTTGCCACAAACACATACTTTTTTCTGTGTATGGCACATTTCAAGAAAAATTACTGAAAATTTGGGTCATACGATAAATCCAAATAGTAATTTTATGACAAAATTCAAGAAATGCGTTCATGAATCTTCGTTTGATGAGCAGTTTGAAAAGAGATGGCAGAAGCTGATCAAGAGATTTAAACTAAAGGACAATGGATTGTTTCAATCATTGTTTGAGGATCGTAAAAAGTGGGTTCCAACATACATGCAAAATGTGTTTTTGGCTGGAATTACAACAGCTGAGAGGTCTGAAAGTATAATCTCATACTTTGACAAGTACATTTGTGTTGATTCTACATTTAATGACTTTATTGAACAATATAAAGTTTTCTCTATAGAGAGATTAGACATGGAAGCCATAGCAGACTTTGAAACCAGGGAAAAGCAGCCTGCATTAAGATCCCTATTGTCTTTTGAGAAGCAGCTTGCGATGACTTATACAGATTCCATTTTTAGAAAATTTCAATTGGAGATACTTGGAGTGGTGTCTTGTCACTATCAAATGAAACGAGAAGACAGTGGAGTTGTAACATTTCAAGTTGAGGATTTGGAAGTTAAGAAGAAATTCATTGTGTCTTTGAAAAAATCAGAGTTCAATGTTCGCTGTTCATGTCATTTATTTGAATACATGGGTCTTTTATGTAGACATGCAATGCTTATCATGCAGATGTCTGGTTTAACAACCATTCCATCCCAGTATATTTTGAAACGATGGTCGAGAGACGCAAAGGTGAATCAATTTGTGGTTGTTGATACAAGCAGAAGGCTTACGGACAGAGTGGAACGTTTTAATGATATTTGTCGGAGGGCTATCAGATTAAGTGAAATTGGGTCTTTATCTCCAGATTCTTACCAAGTTGCATTTCAGGCATTGGAAGAAGTTTATAAAAACTGTGTAACAGCAAATAATTTTGTAAAAAGCATATCAGATCCCAACATGTCAGTACTTAATGGTGCTGTTGACACTGAAGAGGAGAATCATCCCGATCATACAACCAAGACAACTAAGAAAAGGAAGTCATATAATAAAAGGGTTAGTTGGTGATCGACTTGTGTGGGGATGCTAGAACTTGTTTTGACTTGTAGCAGGTGGTGGGCATTTTTAAATGATTTTGCATATTACAGGGACGCTCTGAACCTGAAAGAACATATATCAGGACTCTGGATACCTTTCAAAATAGGGTTTGTCACTTGTTGGATTTGGTGAAATTATCACTTACTTCGCTGGATTATGTTAATATTTGCTACATTGTTTGCATCACAGTATGTCTGCAATTAACTATTTTCGCAGGAACAAATGAAGAATCCAAGAGCACACAACTTTGATAACTGTAACATTCTTAGACGGGATACACAGGAAGTGGTATGAGACATCTTTCATGGTGTTGATATAGATCGTAAAAGTTTGTCATACTATAGTAGTTATGTTGTAACATTATTGAATGCTGGTCCCTATACTTACAACTGATATTTTAGTGCAAAATATTGTTGTTCCCCTGTTGGCATAGGACTTGGATTCTAGAGCTCCAACTCTTCGTAGCTATTATGAGGTACAACAGAATGTGCCTGGAGACGTGTCCTCTAGTCATCTCTGTACTTTTTTCAAGTGGGGTGTGATGAGAAATATTTGAATTTATTGTTGTTTTATACTTTAAAGGACCAGATGAACTCAATTTCTCATATGCCAGATGGCTATCATGGCAATCCGCCAGCAGCACTGAGGCTGGTAGGGCCTTTTATGCCCTACTTCCTTAGCTCAATTTTCGGAGATGTGTATGTGTCTCATGCTCTGTTCTGTTCTTCAGGGTCAATTGCATTCTGTGCCAAGCCGCAGTCACCATTACAGGATGCAGCAAATGCAGAGCATGTATGGACTGGTACTTGTTTACAATTTTTTGATTTCGTATGGCTTTAGGGGGGCAGGATGGAGTAGGTTTGTTCAAGCATCTGTTCTTGTCCTTTTATTCCTTATACTAACAGTCCCATCCTGAAACATAGCAACGACATACCAAAGAATAACAATTGTTATCTTCTAATAAAATATTTTTTAAATAGATCCATTTGTCCGTATAAAATTGTAAGAAAAGATTTACATATAACTGATTCTTTAGCCTAAAAATAAACATCTTTACTTTTTAATTTGAATTTTACGATTAATATTTTTCATGATTTATATTGCATTGGGATACGGAACGGGCTCAAGGTAAGACACAGATCAAAGTTATCTTTGTTTCGATCCCATTCCAAATCCCATTTACATATTGACGAATGAACTTAATTGGGGTTGGGCAGGGTGAGTGTCTACAAGTTGGGCTTAAAATTTATATGGCTTATTACATTATCAATACTCAACTTAGGCTGGATTTGTTTTTGCTGCTGCAGGGACAACTTTGTTTAGTAACGTGTACAATTCATGCTTTTGACCTTCATGAAAATCTGGTTGATGTGGTAAGCACATAGATTAAGTTCATATACTAATTCTATGATGAAGTAGTTTAGGGGACAAAATATAATTTCTCACATTGCAGGCTATTTTCATGGACGAATGATTTCGCATCAGGAACTACTGCCTGCTGGGGCCTCTTAGGGTAACTGAAAGAGTGCCTTTTCTGTGTCAATTGTGATATTAGACGTATATAAATATTGTGCATTATCTATATTTGGTTTTATTTTAATTGAGTTAAACCAACTTGTAGTCTGATAGTTTACTTTGATTTTGGTTTTGGTCTTTGAGGTTTTAAATGAGTGGTTTTGGTCCAAGAAGTTTTAAATGGGTGGGTTTGGTCCCTCAAATTCACTCTAATTAAAATTATTAGTTCCTATAGTTTTAAAAGGACGTAACCTTGATGTTAATGATGTTAGTTGTTTTGATGTTTCACTAACTACGTTTATTTTGCTGAATTGGCTCAATGATTGGACAAGATGACTCGGAAATAATGGTTTGTTATATAATTTTCGAAAATAAAATAAAAGAACATACGTTTAAAATTTAAGAAAAAGAGAAAAAGCAGGACCTTGAACCCATATCATACTTGACGAGATCAGGAAAGGAAAAGGGAAATGGGTCAAGGCACAATTAATTGGAACGCAATATAGTTTTTCTTTCTGAGAAACACCATAATGTTCTGATTCTAATGGTTGGTCATTTGATTCTCACTGTCTGTCGAAGGAGGGCCATGGAGGAGGAGAATGCGGCAGACTCATCATGACTTATCTTATAACATAGCTGTTTCTACTTCAAATGTGCAGAGCCATATACTTTATACAGATCCATGGATTGGTCTTTTGAATCCAGAGCTCAGTTCTTATATCATCAACATTGGATTGTGATCCTAGATAAGAAAATAAATGGTGTCAGGTCGTCATATTTGTTAACGACAGCAAGTGTAGATTTTTAACTAGAAAAAGTCTGGGGTTTCTTCACATATACTTACGAGCTACAACAAATTGGATCATCTCAAATCCTCTACATAACAATGCACGTATGCTCACCATCTTATCACACAAACCTCGAGGTTTGTTAATTCTTGAGAACGGCGATGCGATTTCTCATGATTTACAAGCACTGCTGTTTCAACAACTTCAATTTGATTTTCCTTTAGCTCTGCCAGTTAATTAAACTTTTTATTGTAGTTATTTTTACCTATTGTATGGCTTTTATTTTTAATGGTAATTGATCTTATTGTAAAATTGATCTCATTAAAAAAAAAAAAACAAACGGAGGAGTATGGGGACGCCTATGGTGAACATGTTCTCAAACACATTGTCACTATTCCTTTAATATCTCAACACCCAAAACACATTTAATTCACCCCTGCTGTCAACTTAAATTTGAAACAACAAAACATTATCAATGATATTCCATATTCACATTAAAATCCAATATTCACAATAATCATGCATATTTGTACCAAGATAAATATATAACCACAAATCATGAAAATTAAAACACAATTATCTCTACACTAGATAAATGATTAAATTTCCACGTCACCATTTTAAGCTTGTTTCAAGCCACACAAAGATTTGATTAGTTCACAAAATTTGCTCTCAATAGCAAACAACAAAGCCTCCACTTGATTATTTTTTAATCACAAAACACAAATTTATAATTATAACATGAGGCCAACTAACACATTTTTCATCTCGGATTTTTATAAAACACGTCACATATTAAGCACTCCCACACTTTTAAATATTTAATAAATATTTTCAAACCTTAAAAGTAATAGTTGTAATTAAATTAGAATATCATAGATTTCATAACAGAAAAGTATATTATAATCAGAATTATGATGCAAAATTATATCTCAATAAAAACACGTTATTATATTTGACACACCAAGCCTCTACTGGAATCCAATACAAAGATTTTAAATAAACATCATCATCATCATCATCATCATCATCATCATAATAGTGCAATAGCATCCGTGGCCACACAAATGTTTTTTCTCAACAGGCCTCCTAATGCTTATAACAGATCATCATATCATTATAAAACCCATACAACAAATTTCTGAGCAATAAATAAACATATGGAAAACAGGGAAGAAATTGTATTTCCACGTTCCAAACTATGTCTAATTATAAAAATTAATTGGCACCATAAATATAATAATATTTCAATAATAACTAATGCTCATGAGAATCTATATGTTTAAAATGGACACATACAACTTTCTAGCAACTCCTAAATCAGATCAATTAGATGAGTGTAACATGAGTATAAAATTTGAAAGTTTAGGTGCATGATATGTATGAAAAACAAAAGCATCATAAACAAATTGTATTATTCTTTGCATGATCAAGATAAAATGATATTTTTCTCATGTACAAAACTTTAGGTTCTTCCAATAGAATTTTAGAGCACCTGCATGATTTATTTCTAGAGATAGTTATAAATTTTTAACTTTGAAATATAAATTGTTAGTTATAAATTTTCAACTTTGAAATATAAATCTATATATACCAAACAAATAGTAACACAAGAGTATATATATATGCATTTAGTCGTATACGCCCACCACGTGGTCCCGACTGACGTGTACACTTCAATCTCAGGTCCTTAATTAATTCTCCCCAGATATACACTGGAGTTACTCTCATATTGTTGTCACTAGTCACCACATTTCGTTAGCATTTTTCAGGCTCTTGCGTCTGTTAGTTACAATTCTTTTTCTCATTCTTCTTTTTGTTCTTTGCATCTATCTTTTTCTTTGTCCACCGGGTTGTTCTTCAATATTGCTTCTTTAACTTTTCTTCGTTTTGCCAATAATGTGGTAGTCTAATGCCCCAAATTTTGGGAAAGAGAAAATAAGAAAATATTTAGAATCTTGCGGTATTACTTTATTATTAAAAAGTCTTATGAATAAATTTGGACATCAAAATATATCTGAATAATTTATTTTAGAGATTTAACTTGGACTGATATTTAGGTGGTGGTAATTAAATTTATAAGGAAGGGCACCAAAATCCTCGCCCTAGCACACCACAAAGCTCCCAAGAAGGCCCCCAAAGTCCAGAATGTCGGCCTCCTTTGATTTCTCCCCTTAAAAACCTAAATTTCCCGTCATATCAGTGCTGTGCGTTTTGCTGTCGCGACTGAGCTGCGGCCCAAAAATCTGAGCTGCGGCTCAATTTTCCTCTGTCTAGAATTGAGCTACGGCTTGATTTTTGAGTTGCGGCTTGGTTTTCTATTGTCCTAAAGTGAGCTGCGGTTCAATTTGCCTCTTGAAAAATTTGGGTTCTTTGTTGAAAATGAAGTATTCCATCCATCTTTTGCCATCATTTTCCTCATCTTTAATTTCCCAAATGCCTTGGCTCTTATTCTCTTTCTCAAAACACCTCCTGCACAATAATAATTTTAATGAGCTCATGTTAAACAAAGAGGGAATCCCAAAATAAGCACAATTTAGCACAAATTGCAACCAAAAACATCATGCCCACTTTTCTATCTTTGAGCATCCAGAATATGTACAAATGCTTCAAAAATGTATGAAATCCAATTGAAAATGTGCCAAAAGACATGAATTCCAATATGTTAACACACCCTCAAACTTAGACTTTTACTCGTCCTCAAGTAAAACAAAAGATAAAAGAGCTAGATTGGTCAATTATCCACTTACTATGCATGCATGAAATTATCCTCATTAGTTGCTCAAGAGATAAATTCAAGAGGGAAATAGTGGAATATTGACAAATGCTATATTCACAATTTCAGAGCAAGTTTGCCAACAATTTCAATCTATGTGTGTGTGTGTGAGCTAGAAGACAATGTAGTTGCACTTGTCAAAATCCAAAGCAACATTTCAACATGTATGAAATATCTTTAAATTCAAGACTTTATTTTCCTAATCTTTTCCTCTCTCTCCACAAAAGAATTACTTCACACAATTAAGAAAAATTAATGGGTCTTTGTAAGCTTGTAATGTGGCCAATGGTCTAAGTGTTTAGCTCTTTGAAAGAATAGGGAAGAAGGAATTCAAATATCTTGAGATAAATGACTACATTCCAATTTTTTTTTATACACAACTTTTTCTTTAGAGAAGCTCAAAATTCCCCCCAAACTTATCTCAAATTGGTTCTATGTACTCCAAGTCTTATTGGGATTGATTTTCTTTTTTTTTTTTCTTAAATTATTTTTGTATACACACATTTTTTTTTGAACTTAGGAGTACAAATTTCTGATTGTTACAAACACTATTTCCCTTCCCACACATGAGTCTACACTTACATACACCTTTGACAACCATATCAATAATCACTACAGTAAAATGTCACTTATCTCAAGATCAAGGTAATTCATGGTTTTTTTTTTTTTTTGTTATAAAGGGTAAGGTCCAATGTGGGTTCCAAAAAGAAAATTCTCATGGTTTTCCATTATAAGGCTCAAATAGGGTTCAAGTGGAAATAATACCATAGGTAGGCTTGAAAAGGCTCAACCGCATTTAAAAGAATGCCCAAATCATTTTTAAAAAAAATCGTGGGAGATCATCAAATTGCTTCAAGAGATTCTAAGATAGGTTGTAAAGTCCATCATTTTAAGAATAAACATACACATCAACTTGCCACAAATTCTCCTAACAAGAGCATTTCAATCATCCCAGCTTTTGTGTGCAAAAAGGACAAAAATTGTCAGGAACAAGCCTTCCATTGCTACTCTAGCATTCAAAGATATAACCACCATTCCCTATTAAACATATAGTCTAAGCAACCACTCTATCATTGGATTATACTTTCACTTCAGAAGATAATTAATCAATCTAACCCACATTTTTCACAAAGTTAGAAGCAAAAGTCCAAGTTCCAAGATTCCAAAATTAGAATCCATGCCAAATCAGCAAAAATCATTTATTAAAATCAAAATTAAAATTGCCCTCACCCCCAAACTTAAAATGGACAGTGTCTTCACTGTCACAAGGGAAAAACTAAGGGCCTTCTCCCATGCAACAACACATCCCTCAAAATGAAAGAGGTTGCATGAGAGGAACAAAATTTTGTGAAGCAAACAATGAAAGAGGGAAGTGTCCAAATTCACCAGATGAAACTATAAATATGGCCATAACATTCATGAAAATGTTTGAACCAGTCAGTACATTTTATACACAAGATCATCTTGCAATCAAAAAGTCAGACCCACAACCCTATTCCAATGTACTAACAATAAAAAAGAGCCAGCATTCAGACATGCACATGCTCTAACAAAAGAACAAGACAGATCATTCAATCAAAACACACACATTGCCACATGTTAGAACAAGATTTAGTGGGCTTGTAAGTTTCAGGTTAGTGAGGGGCCATGCTCCTGCAAAGAAATTCAAGTAATTCAACACACATCGAAAGCTCAGCAACAAACAAGGGAGTCAACTGCAACTTGATGTTCTTGACAATCAAAATTAAATAGACCCCGACTCTAAACTAGTGAAATGCCCAATTTTAATTGCATACCCAATGACAAAACAAAGAAACCAGCTTAAATCCTTCCAACAATTAAACTTAATGAGGTTAATCAAATTTCCAAAATGTCTACGTACAGGACCTCATTGCTACCCTCTCTCTTTCTTTGTACCAAATGAAGCACTGCAATATCCAAAAATAATCACCTTAACAAGCCAAATCATGAACTTTCAATCATCAAGTTTAGGTCCAATAAGCAGAAAAATTTCCGATGAGCATTTTCAATTTGAACAAATAATTCACTGTCCACATTGACACTTCCCACATCATGCATTTAATTTCAACATCAGCATTTCACAACCCAAAATTATGAGTAGTACAAGGAACAACGAAGAGCCACAATCCAGTTGAAAGATTTAAACATTTGCTCCAGAAACAATGGCTTAATCCTACCCCTAAATCAGGACAAAACGAATAAACACAAAAAATGCAGGGGTGTCTCACCGAGATCTACACTAGAGCAAGAATTAGGATTTGAGGAAACGAACTTGACAGCCTGAAAGTGTAATTGCAGCAATACCCACACTGGAACGCCTTCGAGTTTAAGAGGAAAATTAGAGAAGCATGGCAAACAGAGGATATGGCGTGAGAGAAGGAACTTCACAGCAGCAAAACTCTAGCCCGAGAATGCAGTGCCACTCACAATGAGAACCTTTCGAATCTGAGAGGAAAAACGAGAGAAGTCGTGGTGAAAGGGGATGACAGGGAATTAGAGTTCTCGGCCGAGCAAGACAAGAACGACAACGGACTGGTGCTCGCGATGGTCGAAGAAGAACGAGGTTAAGCTTGAGAGAATCGCAAGTCGAAGAAGCAGAGATAAATTCTGGACATGGTCGTGCTGGTTGGAGAATGAATCGAACAAGAGGAAGATGAGGGCATGACGGCGCTAGTTGGACCAGTGATCAGAGAACGAAGGGGAGGCATGAAGGGAGTTAATGGATTCGGTGGCGTTAGCTAACTTCGATCGGAGACGGCTGGGGAGTGGGTGTTTCGATGGTGGGTGAGATGAAGCCATAGTTCAGTTGTGAGGGATGAAGATTTTTGGCCAGTGGAATGGGATTAGGGCATGGGTTGGAGCTTCTGAAGGTTTGGGGTTGGGTTACTCGATGGTTCAGGGGAGCAGAAAAAGGGAGAAGGTGATTTTTTTTTTAATTTTTTTATGCTTATTATAATATATATATATATATTTTAATTTTAAAAAAAAATCGGCTTAGTGAAGCAGGGAGGAGGGAATAGTTTTTATTTTTAATTTTTTTTATTATTATTACTTTTAAATTTATTTTATATATATATATATTTTTTTTTTTTTTTTTGAATGGGCTGCAGCTCAAATGCATTTGGGCTGCAGCTCATTTTCTCTCTAGATCTAGCTAGACCACGCTAAGCTGCAGCTCAAAATTTTGGATTGTAGTTCAAATACTCTTTGGACTATGTTGAGCAAAACTGAGTTGTAGCTCAGAAATTTAGGCCGCGACCTATTTCGTTGCTGTCAAATATCAGATGCAATCAAAAAAATCACAACTTTGCTGCAACATACCCTACAATACAACAAGAACACCACAATGCACCAAGATTGGCATAATTCAAGCAATCACACACACATTTTGAAGCTAATTAACACTAAATTCCAATTGATGGAAGATCAAATCACACTAAAAAAATATCATCAAACCATGATCCCATCACAAAAATTCATCCTCATGTGGTGAAAACTTGACATCAACATAGCAATTCCAATGACCAAATTTTTTTTCTCTTGAGGTAAAATTAATTACTTGAACACAAACAAGTCACATTGCAACCACAATCGCCACCGATCCAATGACCAATTTTCCTCAAGTCATAATTCTTCAAAATCAGCCTAAAAACATCAGCTTTTCTTAGCACAAACCTCCAGCTAGTATGTCCCATTACACACATAAATGAACACAAGTCACATGGCTACATTTGTTCTATATCTACCAAATGGATTTCAATTCAGAAGCACCCATGATCATGTTATGACAAAAGACAACAACCAAAATATCAGCAATTTTTAGCCAAGGCAAACCACTCATGTAAGCAAAAATAGCTTCCAACATCAGATTGAAATCATAGTAACCATTGAAATAGCTATTACTCCCCTGAAAATGCTCATCCATTTGCCAGCCTTCAAGTCAATGCCATTCCACATGCTTTTATCCCTTCAATTGCTATATACATGAACTCTTCCCATCAAACCTACAAAACACAAATGAACGAGCAAAATCTACGAAAACTACAAATGAAATCAAAAGATAAAATTCAAAGCCTGGGTTGCCTCCCAAGAAGCGCTAAATTTAAAGTCTTCAGCCAGACTTTCCAATACCAATTGTTAATTATACATATAAAAAACAAAGACCACATTGTCTTCATTTCTCTGCAAATGACAAGGTTTCAGCAAGAATGGGCATTCATTCATACAAGAATTACATGATCCCTCAATCAAAAGTGATTTTAAGGAATATGATTCAATATGGCACATGGTAGGCTTCAATTCAATTGTTTCAAAATTATTCTCAATAGCTCCCAAATATTTTGAAAACCCAATAAAATCCATGTGACTCTCATTAGTAAGAGTCAAAACATCAGTAGGAGGATTTTGAACATAGATTGAAGGAATTTCTACTATATTCTCTTGTTCACAACAACAAGGATTAGGCTCCAAACTCGAAACCTCAATTGGACACTTAATTTTGTTCTCTCCCTCTTCAATTTCCAACTCATAATCACCCACAAAATTTCACAACCCATTGAGAACACATCATCACTTCCCATGGTCAATTGTCCACTTGAGACCACATCTTCTACATAAGAATCATTTGATATATCAATGAAAGCACCTTTTTGCTTTAAAGACTCAATGTTAGAAGCCATTTCACTTGCTCTAAGTGCTAAATTTTCAAGAGCTACTGCATGTTCACTCAATTTCTCTTTTGTCCAAGCTCTCATTTCATTTTGATTATCAAGAACACACTTAAGCATATCCTCTACTGTAGGCTTCTTCTCATGAATATGAGTGGTTTCATCTACATGATTGGGTGATGCTTGAGAATGTGATGCATATGAAGGGAAAGAATAATTTGGATCCCAAGACAATGAATGTTCATGATTCCAACTAAGGTTTAATGAATTATCATTCAAATTAGTTTGAACCCTAGCAAAATCATCCCCTACATAATCCAAGGTTGAGACATGAGGGCATTTCTCAATATAATGATTATCTCCACAAAAATTGCAACAAATGAACTCATATTGAGTTTCACAAGCATTAGGGTCGTAACAAGAATGTAGATAATCATTATCATGTTCAAATCCACCACTTGCTCCATTAGTCCACAAAGGATGATCCATAAACAAAATGTAAAATAAAATAACTAACGAACAAAAAGACACACAAAGGGAACAAATATACACATGAACACAAGAAAATAAGTCAAAAGAGAAAAACAAACAAACAAAACAAAACAAATATATACAAAACTCAAGCTTAAGCTACTAGTGCTCTAATCAAGATTGACCAAAGACGGTTTTGGGACACAAATCCCCGGCAATGGCGCCAAAAACTTGTTCGCACCGCAAGTGCATGGGGTCGCGCCAAGTAATAAAGTGGTAAGTAACGTATCGCTCCCATGAGGATTTGGTTCCAAAACCCGGTCAAGTAGCGATTATAACACTTTTGCCTAATTTGAGTGAGACAAATATCATGAGTGGAAGGAAGTTAATTTTAAAATAAAATAAAATAAAAACAAATGATTCATGGACTTCAAGGATGCAATTAGGACCTAGGATTATTTATCCCCCTTGTATTTCAAAAGCACTCAATTAATTCCCAACTATATTTGCTTCCTAATGATATATTATGCTAGCCAAGGATACTAAGTTACCCATAAGTGCTCTCTCAAGTCTCCAAATAGGTGTTTAGTTCAATGAATTCTTTGATCTCTCAAATGAATAATTAAACCCTCAATTCTCATTGCAAATCCCATATGGCTATGTGAGGTTAATGAGTATATCTCTATCCCATTAACAAAACCATCCATTCAACATCAAATTTCAAGTTCCCACATGATTAAACCCAAGTTCTACACTCAATCTAGCCCTCTCAAACATCAATCAAGTGAACCCAACAATCTCATTGGTGGCCAATCAACAAGAAGCATTAAGCATGGAGTAAAATCAACATAATCATACCATTAATCACAAATAGAAAGGGAAATGAGTACTTAATCCATACAAGAGTTCAAAATAACCCAAGAGCAAAGTGTTTAGCTACACATGTTCAAGAAAACCAAAGGAAAATACATAAGAATCAGCACAAAGATTGAACAAGAAAAAGGAAAGGAGAATGGAGAAGAAGAACCAAGATGTGAAGCCAAAATCTCTTCCAATCTTCAAATCCTAACTCAATCTCCACCAAAATCCTTGCCCTAGCACACCACAAAGCTCCCAAGAAGGCCCCCAAAGTCCAGAATGTCGGCCTCCTTTGATTTCTCCCCTTAAAAACCTAAATTTCCCGTCATATCAGTGCTGTGCGTTTTGCTGTCGTGACTGAGCCGCGGCCTAGAAATCTGAGCTGCGGCTCAGTTTTCCTCTTGTTAGAATCTTAAGTTTTGATGAGGATTGGCCCATAGATAACATAAGTAAAATAAGTGTAAGTTACCTTTGAAATTAAACAAGTAAAATCTAATAGGTAACAGATCACTATCGCTAGAGCTAGAGCCTATCGCTAATAGACAAAGAGCCATAGCAAATGAAGACTTAGAAAATAACAAAGTTAATATCTATCGCTAAGTCATTCACTATCGTTAAGAAATAACCTATCGCTAGAAGTTCATAGAGAACATGAATAAATAACTAGCAGAAAAATGAACCAAGTCCTTGAACTAATGGAATCAGCTAGCGATAACATGTTAAGCTATCGATAACAGAGTACTTCAAACAATAGACATTCAGATAGCTAGTGCCTCAGAGCAAATGAGTTAACTAGCGATAACATAGTTGTTAGCGATAACAGAATTAGTTATCGATAACAGGATACCTGAAATAACTTAGAATATTCAGCAAGCTCAGTATCCTTTAGCTAATGAGCAAACAAGTAACTAGCGATAATGGGATTATCTATCGATAGAAGAATGCCCATTGTGATAACTTAGACAATCTGATAAGCTGATACATTGAGCTAATAGACTAAGCTTGCGATAGCATCTGCTGTGCATTACATGATTATTTGTTCAGCTAACAGCTTAAGTGCAGGACTTACACTATGAAGTTAGCGATAGCAAATCATGCTAGCGCTACTGAAAAAGATGCTATGAAAGTACAGTTCGTACAGATGCTCAGAACGCTCAGTCTACATCTCTCTTAGCTCACCCTACGCAAGAGCAGTTGAAGCTAGAGCAGAAAGTTAACCTCGATGAAGAAACTGCAATAAATGCCAACGGCTAGGAGCTCTCAACGACCATATTCAAACGGCCTCATGAACGCAATGGAAAATCTGAGAAGTGCTTTAAATACAGAACTTGAGCATTTATGAAGGATTTGACGAAAAACGAGAATATTCACGAACACATTCATTGCTCTCTGATCTTTGTATTTATTGTACTTAGTGATTTTATTTGTACTTAAGTGATTATCATAATCTGTTCATTTAGTGAACTTTATTGTTGAAATCCTCTACTGTTTGAGGTTGTTCTCAAGCTTGGTGCTTTGAGAACAGGGTAGTAACCTTACAGGTAGTAAGGGGGAGTGTTTAGAGAGATTCTAAAACTCTGTAAAGGTTGACAGGTGAACCTGTGTTGTAAAACCTGTGGTTAGTGGAACCCAACGAGGTGTTGGAGAACTGGACGTAGGCAGTGTTGGCCGAACCAGTATAAAGTTTGTGTTGCTTTAATTAGTTTGTTAATTTTCGGAAGCACAATTCACCCCCCTCTTGTGCGCTTGCCATTCTCACCTCTGTCTAGAAATGAGCTACAGCCTGATTTTTGAGTTGCAGCTTGGTTTTCTACTGTCCTAAAGTGAGCTGCGGCCCAGAAATTGAGCTGCGGCTCAATTTGCGTCTTGAAAAATTTTGGTTGTTTGTTGAAAATGAAGTATTCCATCCATCTTTTGCCATCATTTTCCTCATCTTTGATTTCCCAAATGCCTTGGCTCTAATTCTCTTTCCCAAAACACCTCTTGCACAATAATAAATTTAATGAGCTCATGTTAAACAAAGAGGGAATCCCAAAATAAGCACAATTTAGCACAAATTGAAACCAAAAACATCATGCCCACTTTTCTATCTTTGAGCAACCAGAATATGTACAAATGCTTCAAAAATGTATGAAATCCAATTGAAAATGTGCCAAAAGACATGAATTCCAATATGTTAACATCGTCCTTTATGTTTTTAACAATATCTAATGATTAAATTATGTTTGAGGTTTTAAGGTATTATTAGAAGAAGGTAATTGTTGAGAATTTATGGTTTAAATTATAGTTACTGTGTTGAAAAGGTTTTAGAGACAAGGTTAAGGATTTAGTGTTAGTTGGTTGAGGAAGATATTTTAAAGATTTTGCAAATGGATGATTGAAGTAAGTAAATATGATATAAGTTTGTCTTAAAGTAATAAGGATATATTGATGCTTGTGGTTGTTTATGTGTGTATTTTTTTATGATTATAAAATGTTTGTTAGTGATGGTGTACTTAACAACTGAGTTAGAGTCTAGGATTGAAACATCTATTAGAAATGGGAGGGATAGAGATATAGGTAGCATTATAGGATCGTGAGAGACGTTAATATTTTTAAATAAGCATAAATATTAATGTATTATATATGTTACGCCTAATTATAGGAAAAGAACCAGTTTACGAGTAATTCCTGAAGTACAGGTAGCAGTTTATTTCATAATTTAAAATTTACATATATAGTTTTGTAATATCTGTTGCAATAAACTGAGCTTTATTCTTGTTATGGTTATTCCAAGGCTTAGGTGGTTCGCTACCCCTTTGCCAGTTCATCTTTTATAACCGTGTGGGTTATAACTTCAGCTTTTATAACAGTGAGGGTTATAACTGGGAAATCCTACAGGTATAACTTCCACTTATTGACAAATATATTGTTAATTTGATGGTTGGTTTGTGCATGTGACACTCAGTTTAAAAGGATGAATGCTTTCATTATCTGCAAAGGTTTATAAATTTATATATATATATATATATTTATATATAAAATCACGCATGATATTAAATATATATGGAATAAATTGCATTTGAACCTTTGTCTATAGAGTAGCAAGGAAGAAGCAAGCTTTTGGGCATAAGGTAATCTATGAAGAAGCAGGAATGCTTGCTGTATTTTGTACCACTATAGATATTTTGAATATAGTTTCCCGCTATGTTATAAGGTTAGAAAGTAAGCAAGCGGAAAGCTTGTATAGTAAATATATGTCTGGGTATGTGTATATATATCACTGAAGAACTGTACAATAACATATACAAGTAAGGGGGTTATCAATCGAGATGACCCACTATTTTGTTAATAAGACATGATAAGTATAAATAGATATTAGATAACTATAAAGATAACAAAAGTATATGTGTACCACATAAAACATGGTTCCATAAGTACTATCCAATAGGATTAGAAATTATAAGATGATTCTAGCTATTTTAGTTGTTTTATAAACCACTTGATTTATAAGAGGTTTTAAGTTATTCCAATTTGTTAGAATAGCCCATTCCAATAGAAATGAAGTTAGATTAATGTTTGGAAAGAAATTTAAATTTTTCATACTTTTGGGCTTCTGATATTTGAAAAAGTAGTTATAAATCAATTAAAGTACTATTAGTATAAAATTAGGTGTTACAGGTAGCATGATTATATAAAAATTTGTCTGTAAGTTAATGTATATATGTTTAGAGTTTATGATTTAGGATATTAAGTTAGGTTTTAGGTTTTAGTTAAACAGATCTAGGCCTACAATAGAGATTCAAAATCTGAGAGTTTGTATGTAAATTGCTTATTTGACTAGAACTCTTCAATAGGCCTAAAGCTTTTTGTAAAAGCCTGCTTAAATGTAAGCTTTTAAATAGCTTAAATCATATACTTCCAATTCATATACAACTTCTCAAACCTATTTGAAAACCTATAGTATGTTTTAAAAGCTTAGGATTTATTCTTAGTTTCGATACAATAGTTTGTGACAGTAGTTGTTCATGTGAGTAGGAATAAGACAAGTCAATAATCTATTAACAAAGAAGAAATATTTTGTAAAATCAACCAAACACCACTTAGTGGCATGAAAACTTAATTATTTTTCATCTTTTACTTTCCCCATATAAATTGAGACAAACTCTTCCTACTTTGTTTATACTAGTAGTATTGGGACATCACTCAAATAAACTTATAACAATTAATTACTATGTTTCAACAAACAATGCAAATAAGGGGAAAGGGAGTGAGCTTAGCTTAACATTGCCATTTTGACCTATGGAAGAGAAAAGAGGTAAATGTGTTCGAATAATCAACCTAAAATATAAAATCTAATCCACCTCTTAAATGTATACATCAAATAAGTTACTGTTCACTCGGTGGTTTTTATACTGTGCAACGCAAATATATTACACCACTGCTAAGTCTGTCACCCCAACTCTGCTGCATTAATGGCTTTTTGGTTTCCTCTGTGTTTCAAGCCATCATTTTGTCTTTTACTCTTGTCTATTAGTATTCTGAAATATGCTGATCTCTTTTCCCATCCCCTTCCATATTTTTTTCCTTCCATTTCAAACCATCATCCCGCCAAAATTTTTGAAATGCTTTCACAGCTTCCTATTAATAAGAATGACCCCACTTCTTGCGTAAAGCATACAATTCTTCCTCCGTTGAGACATGCCATTCTCATCCCCTATTTTTCTTGATCACGTTTCACATGGTTTCTCCATTTTCCCTGTTTTCTAAGGTATTCACTTATTACAATATAACTTATAAAACTTTCCTTTGTTCGTTGCACGTAATGCTCCTTTCGATTTGCTTTGAAAGATTTAATACCTCATCTTCTTCATATGTTTGTTTACCAGCTCTTGTAGATCTGTGTGGCTATTTAAGGTATTATTTGAGTTGAAGTAATTCCCTTTCATGAGTTTATGGAGAGGGTATTTACCAGCGGTGGGACTTATTCTTGCTTGGTTCTTGCGTTCAGTGATTAAGGGAGAAGATGGATGAATGGATTGTCTGCCTGGCCATCAGAGAATGGTGACAATGTATGTTATATCATCCATTTATTCATTTATGTTGTTATCGATGATTGCAGAAGAGGAATATGCTGTTCACAGAAGGTGTATATTCTAGGATCGATAATTGCAGAAGTTGAAGCACTCAAGTCTACCATGTACCCGCTTTAGTTTTGAAAGACCAAACAAATATGTTGCAGAAGGCCTGTTATTATGTTGTATGATGCTTTTTTTTGAGCTAACTAAAAGGCTTTTTGTACCATTGCTCAAAGACCAAATGAAGTTGTTGGTGATGTATTTGCCCGAAAACTTTGATATCTTATTCCAGAAAGCATGTAGATATGTTGAAAAATATTCGGCCATTATTTGTATCCTTGAAGTGCAGTGTCCCTGGACTTTATTATCTGGAACTGCACTTTTAATGTGATTCACGAATTAGCTGAGAGGGCAATATATTTAAACATTATCACCTCTAGTGATGGGACTTTCATGGCGGAGACTGTTTTCTCTCATGTAAGCAGACTTAGCACCTTGAGATGAAAACGAAGCACTATTACTTAGATATAAACAAGATGTCGAAGCTGATTATTGAAATGATTAAATTTATAAACACAAAATATGATTGATTGGCCTTCTCTTTAAAAAAATGAAGAGTGCAATAGTGCTTCATTTTCATTTCAGGGTGCTTTTTCATCAAAACAAATGTTGCTGCGGTCTAAGAAATGCATCTATGAACATGAACTCCCTATAAGTAATATGTCTTACTTAAATATCAGTAACAAAATGATGCACTAAACAATATTTTGGCGGAAAGGAGAACATTTTATTATAGACACAACCAGCTTAAAAAAGTAATAACCTTTCAGATTCTGTTTTAAGCTCCGATTCATAGGTTTACAACCTTTGCAGATATTAATCCATTACACTGCTTTTATCTTTTCACAACAATGGAAAGTCTGTGCCCTTCTTACACTAAGAGGGACTTAACAGGGCAATCCCTTTCTCTGCCCGAGATCAAGATTTGAACAGAGGAATCCAAGTATACAGGTCAACTCCACTAATATTTTTCTCCTTTGTTAAACCTTATATCATTTGCTGTGTTATCTCGGATATCGAAATTTCAGTTGTCATGCATGGAGATCATTTATTGCCCTCAGACTTTGGAATGCATTATTCTGCGTTGTATTTATTTTCTCCACTCTTGAACTATTATTTTATTTGTCTGTGTTTGCATTAATAATGACCAAATGTTATTTTTATTTAGTAAAGCAGATGATTTTGTCCATTTCTATTGTAACATCACTTGTTTGGAGCCATCTTTATCTTCCCATCACTACTTCCTCATTGACATTGACAAATCCTTATATTTGTATGTTTTTATATGTTTAATTTGAGGTTTCTAACATGAATAAGATGCAAATTTGGTCCAATTGTGCTTATTTAATATTTTAGACTCTTGGATGAAATTAGTATGAGATTAGAATTAATTGGCCATAATTATAGATTAATTTGTATTAATTAATTTTATAGGGCTATTTGATCCTTTTTTTCATGTCATATTCACTTGTAGGGTCGCTCAATGACCAAAGGAATGGATTCCAGATGAAGAAGGACACTTGAAAAAGGGAGAAATTGGGGCTAGAAGCCGGAATTTCAAGAAAAAGGGAAAATACAAGTTTCTGGATGAATTGTGGAAATTACGAAAAGGACCTCGAAATTCCCAAATTACAGAAAAGGACCACGAAATTCTAAATTTTAGAAAAGGGCCTCAAAATTTCCAAATTACAGAAAAGTCCTGCCCAACACCACCTACCACCCACTCAACAACCCCACTATCCTTTATTTTATTCTCCACCTACCATCCACTCAACAACCCCACTATCATTTATTTTATTCTCCACCTACCACCCACTCAACAACCCCACCATCATTTGTCTTCCATCACTCACTATATATATCATTTTCACCACCACCAAGCAACACACCTCTTCTTCATCCTCCTCTCTCTCTCAACTCTCTCATTCCACCTCCATCTCTCTTCCATTTCTCCTTCCTCCACTCCATGTCTACTATTTTCTTCCACCTTGGTGTTGTTCTTCCCGTGGAGACTAGCAGCTAGGCTCCACCATTCTTGATGATGGGAGCCAAGGGATGAGCTTGAAGCTTCAAAGGGGAGTTTTAGTTCTAATCCTTCTTCCTCTTGTTGTATTTATGCTTTTCTAGGGTTCTAGAAGTATATTTATGACATTTGGTTGTGTTCTTCATTTCTACATGTTGTATAAGGGTTGGAAACTATTTTATGTTGTTTCTTTCTTGTTGAATGCTTAACATTGTGCTACTTTAACTTTGAGTTTGATGAAATTTATGGGTTCATGATTTTGTTATTCTCTTTGTGAATATCTTGTGCTAATGTAAGGTGGCTTGGTTAGTGGATTAAGAATGTTAAGTTATTTGCTTGAGGGAGATGGCATAAGAATTAATTGGTTGTGTTGAGACATTGGGCAAACACTCTTTAGGTCCTAATTTATTGTATGGGTGGCCATCAATGGATTAGGGTGTAGAGAGAAATTTAGAGCAATTATGGGGTGGCCCAAATTGTGGATTTAAAAGTCTTGCATAATAAATTATTTCTTGATTTTGAACTTAATCAACTTGGGTTAAATTAAGTAATGTGCGGGGTTCCGGCATTAATTAAGCTAACCTAAGCCTAGCCTAGAGGGGTGCCTCTAAGGTCCTTTAGAAATCAATTAAACTCCCTGAAAATCATTAGAAGCAATGATTCCCGAATCTCTCATTCATCAAGAATGACCTTTATCCCATTTTCATCCAAATCTCACTTTAAATTCTCACCTTTTACTTTACTTTTTGCACATACCAAACTTCACACTAAAACCAAACAAAAATGCTTTTTACCCGCCTTTTCAAGTTTACATATTAGCTATTAGGAATCATATTACACTAGGCTCCTTGAGATCGACACCCAGGGTTAGCTTCCTCTATCCCCTCGGGTTTTAATTTCTTGGAGAGCGGACTCGAGGCGGCACTGCTCCGAACCTAAACCCTTAATCAATTTCCGAGCTCTTCAAGTGGCGCCGTTGCCGGGGATCACACTTATTGTTGTTCACTTTCATCACCTCACTTAAAATGTATTCAGCCTTACTCTGATAATTGACTTTTATCAGTCCCACATTAAGTGTAAGCCTGTAACAAAATTTTGTCTCATCTTCAAGAATGAGCTGTAATGGACAGGAATTCTTTATGTCCTAGGATCTAAAGTCAACTCCTTGGACATCGAGCTGTTGGATTTTGAATGTGTGTTTTGTTCCTATTGTTCCCATTAAATATGATCTTTCTTCCAAATGCTATTTCTGCAGGCTTCCTCTACATATAGACAATTTATATGTACCTTGCTCATTCCTTAAAATTGACAAATTACATTTCTGAGCAGGACAGCTCATCTTTTAGGATGAACTGTGCCAAAGTGTCTCATACTAGCTGAAAACAAACAAAGACAATACATTGTTCTTCCCAATAAATCTAATCAATTGTGGAGTAGTTCCAATTCTTTGATGCAGATTCCCTATTATCAAAATTTTCACATATATTATGATGAGTTTGCTGCAACCAATGTCTCTTACAATCCTGAATACTTTATTTCTATCAAAGTATTCATGCAAGACTTAATTAGACTCACTTTTTCTCCAGATTTGGTTTGTTTGGTAGTGATACCATTCAAATGGAGTTAATTTTGCTGATGTATCACAGCATTATTGTTGCAGCATTATTTTAACTTATTGCAGTAGTATTGTCTTTTCTTCAAATGGAAATCAATCCTTATATGTAGTTAATTGAATCACCTCGCCAATCACTAGCCTGCTACTATTAGTTATCAGGCTTGTATTATAGGTTTATCGTCTTCTATTAGGCTTTTCAGGGCTGTATGTATATGCTTTTACATTTTCAGCTATCAAGGTATGCAACACAATTTTGAATTGTTATGTCTTGACTCAAGGAATATCCATTGACCATTATGATCACAGCTATTTTGTTCACTTTGTTCACATTAAATCTCATCTTTCTTCCAAATGCTATTTCTGTAGGCTCCCTCTAGATATGGACAAACATTGATAATTTATAAGTGTGTTATACTAGCTGAAAACTAACAAAGACAATACATTCCTCTTCCCAAGAAATTTTCTCATATATTATGATGAGTTTGATGCAATCAATGTCTCTGACAATCCTGAATAATTTATTTCTATCAAAGGAATTATGCAAGACTTAATAAGACTCAGTTTTTCTCCAGATTTTTTACGGTAGTGATGCAGAATTTTTATTACTGTTCAAATGGACCACTAATCATAGCTAGGTGCACTAGTGGAAAAAAAATCACAGCTATTTGAGGTATTTCCTACTTGTCCTCTTGTGTTTGTCTTTTATCACATTCATCATCTTAATTAATTTCTGCTGTTTTTGCTTTTGCTATCAATTGCTGACATCATATTCTCCCTCTCTTGCTAAATACCCATACCCTGATTTCTTACATGTATGTTCAATCTGAGCAAAAATAGTAGGCATGCATTGACATTATTTATGCAGAGAGAGACTTCTTAATGCAGGCATCGATAGTGACTAGAAATGAATCCTTATATGCAGTGAAAATAGTCACCTAGCCAACTGTAAAAATATTTATACATTAACCACTAATCATAGCTATTTTTTCTATCAAATACTTGCCCTTTTTTGTTTGTCTTTTATCTCATTCACGTTCCTTACGTTGTTTCTGTTCTTTTTGGTTATGCTATTAACACCCAACAACATGTTGAATTAGTTTCATCATCTTAATTAGTTGAACTTGGATCCAATTAATTTTCCCGCCAAATTCCCTCCCACCATCCCTATAATTACAACAATATCCCTGTCTGACTTAAACCAACTATCATCTTTATCCAGAAGTTCTTTATTCAAACATTCTTCTCATGGAAAAAACATCTCTAATCAAAGAGATTCATGATGGAACCGATAGGTGGAAGCTTCTTGTGAGAGTTCTTAGGAAGTGGAAAGTTTTTTCTAAAACTCGTCCCAATGAGCTATTTGCTATATCTATGGTCCTTATTGATGAGGAGGTATAGTTTTACTATTCTTGTACTCTTTTATTGATCCTAAACATTTATGATCCAATCTTTTTTGTTTCTTGCATTTTCAATGCCTAAATTATGCACTTTACAAGTTCCATGAAATTTGACAGTTTCAACACATTGCAGGGATGTAAGATTCAAGCAAGTGCAATCACCAGGGCTTTACATGATCAATTTGAGGAAACAGCCGTTGAAGGGAGAACTTATTTTATTGCAAATTTTGTTGTATCTCGTAAATTTTGCCATTATAGAGCGACTACTCATGATTTCAAAATCACTTTCACTACACAATCCTATTTAGAAGAAAGGGATGGCCCTATACCCAATTATTCATACTCTTTCTTGACTATACCTGAAATTCTGAAGATTAAGGAGCCGGGATAAATCGATAACCTCTTTGATATGTTTGTCCATTACTTTTCTGCATATTGTTAGTTCCAACAGTATGTTACATATTCCAGATTCACCATTCATAGCCTTTTTTCCAGATGTTATTGCATATGTCAGCTCCATTGGTGATCTTGAAGAGTACAAAAGGGATGATCTGACTAAGAACAAACTTCGCATGATTCTAACTGACAATGAGTAATCGAGATCACATACTCTACTATGTAGTACTATTTCGGTAATATCAAACTAACAATGAATAATTCATGTTACAGTGACAATGACTTAGAGTGTATTCTTTGGGATGAGTGTTCTTCTGTGGTCATAGTTATAACTCTTGCTAGAATTGGATTCTCTGAGGATGGTTGTGGTTCTTATGCAATGTTTTTTTAGATCATTATAGCCTTTATGTACATGTTGTTACACTTACATTTCCGTGTGGTTTTAATTATCAGGAATTCCGCTTATCTCCAACTCATATAATGCAACTAGAGTACGTTTCAATCCTAAGGTGAAGGAGGTGAAGGAATTTATTCAAAGGTATAATATCAACATGATTCTATATAAGAGTATTAATAGGTCATTTGTTGTCGCTTTCTCAAGCTCACAGTTTTGACTACCGCTCCTGAATTTTTACACTAGCCGTAAGGATGGAGCAACACCCACATGTACACCATTGAGCCAACAATACAGCTATTCTCAACAGAGCCAACAGTCATCATCCATATTGCTCAAAAAGGAAACACAGATCCCTTTATCTGACATCCTAAATCAGAAGCTGGTCCGTGTCTTTTATGCTGTTTGTATCTTGCATTATGTTAATGCATATCAGAAACATTATGTTCCTTGAATCAAATTCTACCCGCACATCGCGCGGGGTAGTCATGGCTAGTGAATATAGTGGTTGAGTTTTGTTGGCTAAAGATGTATGAGATGTCACTACTACAGCAAAAGCCTATAGCAGCGTTTTTTTTACCCTATAGCAGCGCTTTTAAGCGCTGCTATAGCCAGTGCTGCAATAGGTCATATGACCTATTGCAGCGCTTATTTTGTGTTATGAGCGCTGCTATAGGTAACCTATAGCAGCGCTCATAATATGAAAAGCGCAGCTTTAGGTCATACATATATGAATTTTTTTTTAAAAAAAATAAAATAGAATACCTATAGCAGCGCTTATTACGTAAAAGCGCTGCTATAGGGTAACCTATACCAGCGCTTATTACATAATAAGCGCTGGTATAGGTTCATATACCAGCGCTTATTATGTAATAAGCGCTGGTATAGGTTACCCTATAGCAGCGCCTTTTACGTAATAAGCGCTGCTATAGGCATTATTTTTTTTTAAATATTCACTTATTTTTGTTTCACAACCTCCTGCATCAGTGCAAAAAACCAGCAACACTATCCATTCCAGCCAAACCATATATACATACACACCAGAAAAGTCATACTAATATTGTACAATAAAACCAACCATTGTAAGTTGAAAACAAAAGCATACCAATTAATGAATGGATCATCTAATGTTGGAGAAAATAGGGTACACATAAGTGCACCATTCTTCAATTATTGCATCCATTTTTTCCCTTGACAACATGAAGGAGCGAGCGTCTGGGTAATACTGCACGAACACATTTAAATGACAAGTAAATTTACTTGAAGTCTAACAAATACAAACACATTAGATTTGGAAAAATATAAAACTTACTGTCAGTGGGATGCCGAGTCGATCATGTGTAACGATATCTCGCATGTATTGCATCACATAGTAACCACAATCGTTGTTATTGGGTTGGTAGGGGCACTGTAACAAGAAACACCAAATATATCATATAAGAAACATTTACGTTATATTTTAACTATGGATATATTGTTTCAAAAATTGAATAACTTTATAAAACCTGGACGTGTTGCCACTTATAAGCATCTTTCGGGTCAGGGGCTCTGGAATACTTTAACTGAACATCGGCCCGAAAACTAGTCAATACTCTGAAAAAGAAACATATTAAATTAATTTTATTGGCTAGGATCGGGCATAAAGTGACAAATAATACAACGCATTCAAATAATGTTGACATTCACTTACCCATTGAAGAGACGCATCAAATCTGGGCGATTATCTGGGAGAGCAGATTCCACAGGATCCAAATAGTAAATTATGGGTTCTTCATGTGCCATTGGATTGATGACAAGCAAAATCCAATGTAGCCTAAAATGTTTTATAACGTTATGTCAGTATATATATCTATGATGCTCGTAACTAAAAATATGTATAGACTTACCCTGTATTAATTGGAGCTAAGAATAAAGTTCTAGCTGTTGCCTTTAAAGAGAAACGTCTTTGAATCGCTCTGAACTGGTCCTCACGTTTCGAGCCCGGAACTTGTGCTATCGAATAAGGGCTTATGAATTCAAACGAAACGTTGCGCCCGGCGATCATGACATGTTCATGCAGATACCTTCACAGAAACCATACCAACTCCTAATTAGTGTAAAACTTATGACATTGAATGAAACCACAATGGAAACGCATATATACCTGATCCATATATTGATAACCGTCGCACCGACCCATCTTTGGTTAAGCACCTCCATTACCTGATCTTTAGACAGAGCGTCAGTGAAATTTACCTCGTCAAATATAGGCCTGCTGAATGGAATGAAGACAATAGCATCGCGAGAAACGGTGGCTGCAAATGCTCGCAACCGAGCACGATATGGCGTTTCGACGCTTGTATCTTCAATCACAGGATCAGGCACTTGAACTTTTTTCTTACCCTTAGCTTTTGGTGCCTATAAACCATGTAAATAGAAAGTTTAAAAATTCATTCCAATAATTAAGAAGGGTGCTAGTTTAAATTAATTAGCAAATAATCACCTGTGGTAACGGATCGGTACGGGTACTCTTTTTCTTGATTTGAGCAGCTGAACCACGGGTACCTTTGACATTAGCCACTTGTGCTTTCTTTCCCATAAATTGGGTACCCTGTAAAAACATTTAAATAAAAGAGCGTTATTCAAAAACAATGAATGCTATTGGAAATGTTATTACTAAATAATTACCTGTGGTATTGGCACAATCAAAGCAATGGGCCAAGCAACGTATGCACCGACAACGTCTCCGACCCTAGTCATCAAATCAGGAGTAGGGAATGGTAACGAGGCCCAGTCGTTGTACGAGTATTCAATCAATACCCTTAGTGCATTTTCAGGCAACGGTGAATTGTGCAGGGTCATGTTCGAAGTGTTGTAGACCTTGCCAACCGCAACTACCTCACTGAAAGATTGATCCGTATACAGCTTGCACTTTGTCTCGCCCTACGAAAGAGTTGTCAACATTAGGTCACAATCGATAATATAACAGAATCACTGTTAGTTTGTTAGTAGAAAATGTATGAACTACCTGAGGAATGTCAGCCCTGGGCATCGTACAGCTATCCTTGATGCTTGGACTCTCGACGGAAGGAATGTGAGTTTGATGCACGAAGTTGGACTTTTGTGATGCAACATTGCTTTGCTGGAAGAATTCGTACATCTTCTCGTATCGTTGTTGCATTTCTTCATTCCGTCGTTCCATTTCCTCGTGCCGTCTTTGCATTTCCTCATTCCGTCGTTCCATTTCCTCGTTGCGTCGTTGCATCTCAAGCATCTCCTCCCTCATAGTGAGAACTTCATCTTGCAACGCTCTAACATCGCCTTTTGATGCCCTCTTTTTGCGCCCAAAGTAAGATGAAGGCGTGACACCTACACCCGCATACCGAACACGGCCTGAATACTCAGGGCGATCGAGTGCTCTACTGAGGAAATCGCCACTGCCAAAAGTGTTGACGTCGTCAGGGCATTCTTGCGTTAACAAAACCTATAACAAGGAGAAATGATTATTAGTTATTCACTTAGCAAAGTCACCGTTTAGAAAAGATTTAGAAATTCCAAGAGAATGACTTACACATCGTTCATGGACTCTTCTGACCTCTTCATGAATGATGGTACCGTCCGCCTGCGAGTGACCTCTGACCCAGAGGCCATGCCGTGGTGGCCTACAGTCTAGGCCCTGTTCCTCAATCTGTCATGGTAAACCAGTTGAACGTATAAATTAATCACGTAAACATTTATTCATAATTTTGGAACCAAAAGTGTTACTAACATACCATATCTTCCTCCAATTCAGGAAATGTCTTTCGTCCGCCCATATACGGATACTGACTGCTCTTAGCCGCTTGGCTATTTTTTTTACTTCTTTCTTGGAACTCCTCAGTCAAACGTTGTCGCACAAATTCATCCCAATGTTCTTGAGTAATTAACCTAGCATATATAGATGGTGGCGTTGGAACGATCTCCCCTTCGTCATCTCTCAGGTAATATGTGGTCAAGTTGGAACGATATCCCCGGTGCATTCTCGAAGCTTTCTGCAGCACATAATCCCTGTGAGTATCGTCGATGTCAAAGACAGTCTGTAACATCAAAAATCATATTCAATTTGTTAGTTACAATGTTATGATGACATATATGCCATTAATTGTAAAAATGTAGTTTACCTTAATCTCTAACCAAACCTCCTCATGTTTGTCGCCTGCTCTTCTCCAATCCGTAATAGTAATAGGGATTTTGTCCCGAACAGTGCACCCAATGTAACCCGAGAGGAGCTTCGCCGACTTTCCAATAGCTTGGTTATTTGGATTCCATTTAAGTCTTGTCTTTACTCCCTGAGCTCTGCGTGTGAGGAGTTTGCGCATAAGGGTCCTGCCACGAACAACATTCGCCTCATGCCTTGCTCTACCTTCAGCAATAGCTACCTGTTCACTAGGTTGTTCTTCTTCCTCCTGGCCACTATGTTGTTCTTCTTCCTCCTGGTCACTATGGGGATCCATTCTCCTGAAAAAAAAATTAGACAAGAAATGATTTTAGTGCATATACATATAATCATGCTAATTGTATGCGAACTGAGGGCTAAAAAATTCATAATGTACAACATAAATACATACAAACTGAGGGCTTTCGCCTCTTTTTCCTCTTTGTTATATTGTCTACAATTGTCTGCTTCCTCTTTTTTGTTGGATTTAGGGTTGTGTTTACCCAAATGCCTTCTTTATGATCACGTCTTACATAAACGGGCTCATCTTCGTCATCATACCCGTCTGCATCAAAGTCTTCTGACAGTTATGTCTCAAAGGAAGGAACATCTTCTATCACATTCATATCATCATCACTACTTTCATCATCAACTTGCTCGGAATAATTTTTGTTCGACTGCTTGACAACTGACCAATTCTTCTTAGAAAGATCCTCAACGTAAAACACTTGTGCTGCTTGAGACAGTAGAATGTAAGGATCATCCTTATATCCAACTTTAGAAAGGTCGACCGATATAAACCCAAATTCATCTAACCGCCGTCCACTGTGGTTGTTAACCCACTGACACCGGAACACGGGAACTCTGAACATGGTGTAATCGAACTCCCAAATGCAATCAATCACACCAAAGTATGCCATCTGCGCATATATGGGATTTGTATCTCTTGCACTGGATATATGCCACCCCTCGGCAACAAGCGTGACTCCACTATTTTGCATGGTGCTTTTTTCATCCTGGCCTTTTGTATAGAATGTGTAACCGTTGATTGCATAGCCGGTATAAGAAAATGCGTGCAAACCCGGTCCTTTCGACAGCCAGAACAATCTTTCACCAACCGATCCGGCATTAAGCTCAACCTGCTGACAAATGCGTGCATTGAACCATCTAATGAAATGTTTGTTGTGCTCCTTTGTGATCAAACTCTCATTCCTATCACCGTGTATTTCACGAAGGAGATTTTTGTGTTCTTCAACGAATGGTTCAACCTCAGGAGTGTTGTGAAGAATGTACAAGTGCGCCAACTCTCTTTCAGCATTCGAAATGCGTAACAGCTTGAACCCACTTATTCCTTTCCCCGTTAATCGCCCATCGTGACGAGACTTGGGAAAGCCAACAGGTTCAACATTTGATAAGTAATCGGCACACAAATCACTCGCTTCTTCAACGATGTATCGTTCAGCAATACAACCCTCTGGTCGATATCTGTTTTTGACATACCCCTTTAAAACTTTCATGAACCGCTCAATCGGGTACATCCATCTCAAATAGACTGGGCCGCACAGTTGAACCTCTTTGACCAAGTGTACAGTAAGGTGAACCATGATGTCAAAGAATGAAGGGGGGAAATACATTTCAAGTTCGCACAGGGTACAAACGATCTGCCTTTGCAAATCCTGCAACTTCGTTGTATCAACCACTTTACTACAAATAAGCTTGAAGAACATACAAAGTCTGGTGATCGTGGTCCGCAGTTTCTTGGGTAAAATGCTGCGTATGCCAACTGGTAAGAAATTTTGCATCAAGACGTGGCAATCATGAGATTTCAGGTTCTTCAACTTCAACTCTTTCACAGATACAAGGTTCTTTACATTTGAGGAGTAGCCCTCTGGAACTTTGATTCCACTAAGAAACTCACAGAATAATATTTTCTCTTTCCTCGAAAGGGTGTAAGTAGCTGGAGGTAAATAAGTGCGGTATCCCTTCTCGACAGGTGCCAACTCTTGTCTTATTCCCAGCTTGAGCATATCTAACCTTGAATTGACACCATCCTTACTTTTTCCTTGCATATTTAGTAACGTGCCAATTAGGTTATCACATATGTTTTTTTCAATATGCATCACATCAAGAAAGTGCCTGACATATAAGGAATTCCAATACGGGAGTTCGAAGAATATGGACCTCTTCTTCCAGCCACTTGTCAATACATTTTTAGCAAAAGGCTTGCCAAAATGATTCTCCACCGCATTCACCTTTTCAAGAACGTCTTCCCCGGTCAATAATCTTGGTGGCCTACCTTCTTCTGAGCTCCCGTTAAATGCCTTCTTCCACCTCCGCCAACGATGCCTTAACGGCAAGAACCTCCGATGTCCCATGTAAACATTTTTCCTGCAGTGATCCAGTAGCATCGAATGGGTATCATCTTCGCATATAGGGCACGCACCATATCCTTTGACGCTGTATCCGGACAAATTACCGTACGCTGGGAAGTCATTTATTGTGCCAAACAACATGGCCCTCAATTTGAAACTTTCTTCCTTACAGCCATCAAAAACTGTCTCACCCGAATCCCACATATGCTTCAAGTCTTCAATCAAAGGATCCAAGTACACGTCTATATCGTTGCCGGGCTGTCTAGGCCCGGAAATAAGCATGGAAAGCATCATAAACTTGCATTTCATGATTAAATTTGGGGGGAGGTTATATATCATCAGAATCACCGGCCATGTGCTGTGAGTACTACTCTGAACCCCATGGGGGTTGATTCCATCGGTTGCCAATGCAAGCCGTAGGTTTCTTGGTTCTTCACCGAACTCAGGGAACTCGTAATCAATTTTTTTCCATTGGGGGGCGTCGGCGGGGTGCCTAAGCTTGATGTCTTGAATCCTCTCATCAGCGTGCCATGTCAAAAGTCTTGCAACATCCGCATTACTGTACATGCGCTTGAATCTTGGAATGATCGGAAAGTACCACAAGACTTTAGAAGGACTCTTACCTTTCTTTCCATACCGAGATGTGCTGCATTTAGGACACTTCTCCAACGACGCATACTGGTTCCGGAATAAAATACAGTCGTTGGGACATGTATGTATTTTCTCATATTTCATACCGGTCGACCGGAGAATTTGCTTTGCCTCGTATGTTTTCGAGGGGAGTACGTTCCCTTCTGGGAGTATATCTCGCAGAGCGGATAGCAGAGCAGTGAAACTTGCATCACTCCAACCGTAACGCGCCTTCAGGTTATACAATTTAAGCACCACACGCAATCTGGTGTATTTACTGCATCCCACATACAGAGGCGTCTCTGCATCGCTCTTCAGTGTCTCAAACATTTCAGGATCCTCCTCACCCACCACATTCAACATTTCTTCAAGATCATCGCTCTCATCACACATGTCTGTGTCAACCACGTTTGAAGCGCTACTAACATCAGGTACCCGGTCTCCACCAGAACACTCATACGTCTCACCATGCTTTGTCCAACGTGTATAGGACGGATCGATCCCATGACAGAATAAATGGCCCAACAAGTCAAGAGGACGGAGAAGCTTTCCATACAAACACGACATACAGGGGCATACAATTTTGTTAGAATTCTCTGCATGCTCAGCGGCAAATTCAATGAATTCTTTTGCTCCATCTATATATTCCTTTGAACGTCGATCACAAGACATCCATTTCCGATCCAACATTATAACCTACTAAAGGAAAGTGGAAGTAAGATCGATGTGCATGACTTAATCATTAGGTAGCCACCTTACGATGTTACCTTATTTTTTTAACAAAAATTCGGCAGCATAACGGCTACAAAATGAACATTCCCAGGCTCAAGGCCCTATCTTTTTAATTAGAAATAGATAGCCCACCACAACAGAACTCATCACAGAGCATATATTCACAGGCAGAAAAACTCAATTACAGCTCACAAATCCAGTTCCACACGGCAATCATTTCATAAAAATACATTAAATGACCACACAGTAGTTTTAGCACCTAACATAACATATATTGTACCTGATTCAATTCTCTAATTTGTCTTTAGGTGGACAATGAAAATATGGACCACGAAAATGCTTGTTCAAATTCCTACAACATATAAATAACATAATTAGATCAGAGTCTTTTCCTTTGCTCTTTTGTGCGAGAATTTTTTCTTTCCTTTTTGAACCCTTCTTTGAAGACTCACCAACGGTTTTAAGTCGAGGCATGACCTGCAGGGGTGCACACAAGACAAACAACACAAACCAAACAAAGACACTTAGCACAAAAAGATAACAACACATATCCTAACTAATCTTAAGATTGAAAAGAAAAATCTTAGAAGAAAAAGTCCCAAGTAAATAAGTCCTAGAAGAAAAACTTCTAACCCCAAACTTGAACTAAACTAAACCTACTGACTTCCTCAAATGGTTCGAAGTCTAATTCTAGTCCATATGCTCTGCTCTTCGGCCCACCCACTAATGTTGGTACTTCAAAAGCAGGGCCTAAAAATAAGAATCATCAATAATTGCCTAAGGGTCCCACATTGCTAAGCATGGTCTAATTTCTCAATTCTTTAATTACATAGTTGCAACTCAAAACAATCACATCAATTCAAAGATACATTCAACTGAACACGTGCTTAGTAGAATTTCCCAATGATTTACACCCTTCTAGCACCCTTATTATAAAGAAAAATTAGGCCTACAAGTGTCCCAAAACTTCATCAAAATAGTCCAATCTACCCCAACAGAAGGTGAGACCAAAAGCAGAATGGATAATTTCTCATAGTGTATTTCAACACTATAATTTGAACCTTTCAACATCAGTACTCCCCTGTTCAAGTCTAAATAACCACATGTAGGTCTGCAACAAAATTTCCATGCTAATTCACAGAATGATAAGACAAAATAAGGTCCAAAAATCTCTCACATTAAGCATCTCAAAACCAAATAATTCCCTGTTCAACCTACAATAAACAATTGTTCCACGTTGCCCAAACCCCATCAATCTAAACTAACCTAGTCTAAATGATTATAACTAACAAGAAAGCATAAATAAGGAAGAAAATTACCGAAACTAGAGGAATGGTGGAGAAATTCGAAGTGGTTGGAGAGCTTGTCCAAAATCGGGCCTAGGACACAACTTATGAAGGCAGAGGAGAAGAGATTGCTTGGAGCCTGAGGATTGTGGCTAAGCATCGAACTTGAGGGTGGTGGCTAGTGTAAGAGAGAGGCAAAAAACTGGGTTGAAAATTAACAATTACCTGCGAAGAAGAAACTGAACCACGAAGCAACAACCACCACGGATTTGAGAACGGAGCAAAACGACTTTAATGAGCTTGATGACTTTGACGAAGCAAGAACGGATTTGAGAGTATAATGGGAGGAATGGGAGTAAAATGGTGGGCTGGGTTTATAGATCTGGGTTCACGAAGCAACAAGAAGAAGAAGAACACGACAGAGGTTGAAGATGAGGGAGTTCCATCGGCGGTCTACGGCGGCGCGAGCTTCGGACCTTTGGGTTGAAACAAGAGGGAACAACACGGGAGGGAACAACACGAAGCTTTGGGTCTCGGGCTTCAAAGCTTTGGGTTGAAATAAGATGGAGAGTAAACAAGAGGGAACGAGATGGAGTTTAATTTTGACAGGGAAAAAGATGGAGGGAAATGACCTATACCAGCGCTTTATACATATAAAGCGCTGGGATAGGTCCTAGAAATTTAAAAAAAAATATATTAAATAAATCAGAAAAAATTAAAAAAAGAGGGAAAATAAAAATAATACCTATACCAGCGCTTTATACATAAAAAGCGCTGGTATAGGTCATTAAAAATAAAAAAAAAACTGGGAGAATTTAGAACTTATTAAATAAAATAGATAAGTTTAAATACTCAGGGCATAAAATAATACAACCCATAAATGACCTATACCAGCGCTTTATACATAAAAAGCGCTGGTATAGGTCATTAAAAATAAAAAAAAAACTGGGAGAATTTAGAACTTATTAAATAAAATAGATAAGTTTAAATACTCAGGGCATAAAATAATACAACCCATAAATGACCTATACCAGCGCTTTATACATAAAAAGCGCTGGTATAGGTCATTAAAAATAAAAAAAAAACTGGGGGAATTTAGAACTTATTAAATAAAATAGATAAGTTTAAATACTCAGGGCATAAAATAATACAACCCATAAATGACCTATACCAGCGCTTTTTACGTAAAAAGCGCTGGTATAGGTCATTAAAAATAAAAAAAAAAACTGGGGGAATTTAGAACTTATTAAATAAAATAGATAAGTTTAAATACTCAGGGCATAAAATAATACAACCCATAAATGACCTATACCAGCGCTTTTTACGTAAAAAGCGCTGGTATAGGTCATTAAAAATAAAAAAAAAACTGGGGGAATTTAGAACTTATTAAATAAAATAGATAAGTTTAAATACTCAGGGCATAAAATAATACAACCCATAAATGACCTATACCAGCGCTTTTTACGTAAAAAGCGCTGGTATAGGTCATTAAAAATAAAAAAAAACTGGGGGAATTTACAAATTATTAAATAATAATAAGGACACGTATAATATATTCAGGGGATTAAATATTGTTCAGATAAGGTTCAGAGAATTAAGTTCAAAGGAAATCACATATATAAAGACAAACCTAGGAGGTAATTTAGACATTATTAAATAAAAGACATTTTTAAATTAATATTCAGGGAATTAGCTGTAATTCACAATGACCTATACCAGCGCTTATAAGTATTTTTAAAGCGCTGGTATAGGTCTTATATACCTATCCCAGCGCTTACTTTTGTTGTGCGCTGCTATTGGTGTGCTGCAATAGGGCATTTCTGTAGTAGTGTGTGAACCTTAAGGTAAGGACTAAGTTAGTAACTTTATAAAGAAGATATGAAAATGATTTAGCTTATATTATATATACTTATTTATAATAGTGTAAATTAAAAGAGTCAAATATGTAAATACTTTAAACTTGTAAGCTGGACCTAAAGAAAATAGGACTGGCCTATTGAATGAAATAGGTTTGACAATGAGCCTGAGATTGAGGTTGACCTATTTACTAGATAGACGGGGTTAAACTTAAAGTAAGCTAGGTTATAGGCTATCCCCATTTCTAGCTCAAGCTGATCTAATCCTATGAGAAAAACTCCCCTAATTTTAGAGTGGTTTTGACGATTGAATATGTGTATTTGGGGTTCTGATAATGATGTTGGTGTGTGGATCTGAGAAGAGAGTTTGAAAATTAAACAAGGTGAATCAATAATTGATAGGCTTGTGCACATATGAGAATTAGTTCATTGATATACAGCACTTAACCAAATCATGGTCGGAATTATGATCATTCGTGCATGCATGTGACGATGTCATTAGTTATTTTAGTGAGATGTGGGAAACACTATTAATATTTTTGTTCAAAGCTCGTCCATATCTATCACTTTCGGTTTGGTTCAAGCAGTGTTGCAGTGCAAGTTGCTACCCGTCTACGCAATGAAGAGTTTTAATAGTGGTGATTTGTCATTAACATCATGTGGGAAGCAGCTCTGCAGCTTTAATTCGTTTGTTGAATAATTTAGTCCCCTTGTAGGGAAAACATTTCAACCACCCAAAATTTAAGGTCTATTCTGTGTTTTTTCCAAAATAGTTTTATAAAATCATCAATAAAAACAATTTAGGAAAAAAAAAAAGTTAAAAAAACCTTGGATAGGTTAACTAAAAGATTAAATTTAAAACCAAAAACATGAAAAATTTGTTTGAAATAATTGTTTTTGTGGGACAACTTTTTATATGTTCTAATATCACTACTAAAAAAAACACTATTCACGTCTATTTTTTTGGACTTTTCACGTTTCTTTTTGCTGGGACGTAGATTGAGGAGACGTGGAAAGTCAGCACTTTCCACGTCTCTTTTTTAAAGTGAGACGTGGAAAGTCTAAAAAAAAGACTTTCCACATCTCTTATTCAAATAAGAGACGTGGAAAGTCTTTTTTTTTTTAAAAAATAAATTAAAATGATTAATGGTTCTATAAAAATCCCAATATTTTATTAGAATAATTAAGATACAACACTTAAAATGAAAAAAAATGAACTAATTACAAATACATAATTAATTTGTTACAAACTTCCAAGCTACTACTTCTATGCTAAGTAAGCTATCATTTCCTAAATTACAAACAATACATAATTAATTTAGTACCTCAAGCTCATCTAACTCCCAATCAAATTCACAGAATACCTGCATCAAACAAACAAACAAAATAAAGTACTATTATGGTCACTCTAACAGAACAATTACCCTCAATAAATCTTGAAATAAGAACAAGGCAACCCAGCTCTGCAAGGGTGATTCATCTGCTAAGCTCTCTTGTTTACCTAAATTGTGTCAGGTTTAACTTTGGCATTGGATTTTTTGAACTACTACAATGGAACAAATAATCTATTTAAAGAAATTGTGCTACAAGCTGATTGGGACTTAGATTTTGTTTTTACTTTGAGGGTCCATGTTTAAGTGGAAAAAACTCTCCAAACTATGTGACCCATGTTTGCATTCCATATGCCACTCTCTCTTCAGTAAATAATAAGACAGGGAGAAAACTATATCCGAATTTGACACGATTCTGTTCTTTTTTCTCACAAGCTATTATAGAACATGTTTAAAAAACAATCAGAATATATCAAAGTAAACTATGGCCCATCATGCAACATTAGAATATAAGATTTTTCTACATAAAACAGAGAAATCTAATGCAGGACAAAAACTATAATAATCAACTAAAGATCACCATCACGTAGTGATATTAAGGAAACTTCTTATTCAGAATCACTGACACAAAGCAGCCAAAAAAATTAGGGACAGAGCTGCAATGTTGCTTTCAATCACAAGCAGAATAAATAATCATTCAGAGCTATGATAGTTGTGATGACATTACATCATCCAACTGAACTAAAAAAGGAGATTTAAAATAAAAATAAACATATCAGCCAGGAGAGTGGGGTATCAGATATCACTTCCTCTTCGACACAAACTTAAACATATATTAGTTGATAGGCTAAATCATATCACTGCTAATATCAGAACTGCTGCTCAATTATACTTGTTCTAACTTTCAAAAGCCCTTATACGTGACAAGGACCACACTGAATACATACTGAATCATACAACAAATTTTGTACAGAAAGGTGGCAATAACGATAGCAACAGTTTTGTCACTCAAGATCATTCAAAACATGCATGCAAGATTAAGAGTGGTATCATAAAGATTGAAAAGCATTATCTTCAATTTATTTCTGACTCCATCACAACAAAGAGAAAGGATAACAAAAATTAAGGTTCATAAAACAAATACATACAAGCTTAAAGGTAGTATGCAAAATTTAATAACTGTATTTAGAGAAGCCAAACAACACCTTTCCACCATTCCCCACAAATACACGAAAGCAATAATCACAAAGAAACTCAAAGAAAAGAAAGCAGAGCAGAACAAAAGTAATACATACATGAATGGCAATAACTTCAGAAACCGCCAGCCTTCCAAATTGTACCACGCACAACAATAAATCCCAAACAGAACACTAATTCAACAATAGAAAAATATTTTACAACTGTAACATGCAAGTGATACTTCTAATTTTAATTCTAACACATTATTCCTTCCTCATCAGCGAACATCAGTCAGATAAAACAACAATTTCCTAATCCTAAAACAGGGCATAGCATTAATCTTATTTCTCTTCCTCCCTCCCTGCACCAGAAAACACACACTCAAGGGAAAAAAAGAGCATAAATTTTCCGTCATCATTAGAGGACTTCAATCACACATAATTAAACTCTAATTCAACTCTAATATTAGCAACCCCCCGGTTGTTTACAGTAAACCCGTCGGCCAAATAAGCAGATAAGAGAGAAATTACAACAATTTCACATTCAAGTTAAGCATCCATCCCTACTCAATTAAACATCAATTTCCTCCCTCCTAAATCATACTCAGAAGCAAAAATCACAGAGAAGGAGTACAACATTTTCAAACCTAAAGAAAAGGGGAAGAATCGACCTACTAACCATCACCACAAAACCAACTTACAACGTTATTTCCTAACCCAATCCTACCTTTATTCATATTTAATTAGTGTTTTCCGTGATCATTGCGTGAAAACCCCCCTTAAATGGTGTCGATGAACAGTAGCGGATTTGGGGTTCATGAGACAAATCAATCAAACTTGGTTTGTCATTCAAAAATGAAAATCACTCCCTAAATCGTTGAATTCGAAGCCTAAACTTCATTTTAATGGATTTAGGAACTCCAAAAATCCTAATTAATCCCCCCAATCTCACTCAAATCGGTCCAAAAGGGGAAGAAAACAGAAGGAAGGGACTTACTAATGGTTACCCCAAACTTCCCATGCGACTCTTCCGCCATGTGTGCTGCTGGCATCTTGAACAGATCTCTAATCCCTAACAGAAAACCCTTTCACGGCGAAGATCTTGATTGAAGACTTAGAGAAGCAAGCGTCCTTGCGGCCTTAGACTGCAGAGATTGAGGTTGTTGTGGGAGAGGGAGAGAGTGAATCGTGAGGCAGAGGGAGAGAGAGAAGAGAAGGAGGAAGAAAATGGATATGAACGGTGAAAGAATTGCGCGAGAAGAGTTCATGAGTGTGTGTGTGTGTGTTTTTTTTTCTTTTTCAAAGGAATCCACGTATCTTATCTATTAAGAGACGTGGTAAATGTTTTACAAAAGGAAACAATGTCTCTTAATAGTTAAGAGACGTGGTAAGTGATTTCGTAAAGGGAATTCACATCTCATATCGTTTAAGAGACATGAAAAGTATATTTTTCACGTGTCATAATAGATATGAGACATGGATTCCCTTTACAAAAAATTAAAAAAATAATCTACGTCTCATATCTTTTACGAGACGTGAAAAATATATTTTTCACGTCTCGTAAAAGATATGAGACGTAGATTCTCATTAAAAAAAATAATATACGTCTCATATCTTTTAAGAGACGTGAAAAATATACTTTTCACGTCTCATAATAGATATGAGATGTGGATTCTCATTAAAAAATTAATCTCGCGTTTTTTTCCTTTTCTGCAAGCATCCCGCCTTTATTTTTGTAATGTTGTATTTCCCGCATTTTTTTTAAAAGAGAATCAACATCTCTTATTTAAAAAGAGATGTTGAAAGTACCCAAAATAATTACAGTTTTGCCACCGCGTTTTTTTTACATCTCATATTTAAAAAAGAGACGTGAAATGGGGACGTGAATTCTATTTTTTGTAGTAGTGTATCGATCAAATGGTTTTGATACTATCTTAAAGGCTTAAGTCATTTTGATGGAAAGACAACCTTAACCTACATAATTACCTAACATTTAGCAGTTTTTATGACAATAATTATTCTTTTTTCCAACTTACCCCTGTTTTCAATATTGAGGTGCAAAGTACAAAAAATTAAGTCACATCTTGATAAAATTTATGTTATAAAATAAAAGTTAATAAAATTTGTCAATTTAAGACAAATCTAATGATTTCCACTTGATCCCAAAAATTAGTAATTGATGTCTTATATAAGAACCAAGGAATGAGTAGAAGCCAGCTAGATAATTATTTTTTATAGATTAAAAAGGTGATTAAGCTATTTATCATGAAAAAGGTGTTTAATTTTCTTAAAGTATGATAAGTTGTATTGGAAACTACCCATAAATGATAAAAGCTTCCTTTATATGTATAATCAACCGGAGAGTTAAGGGGAAAATAAATTATTCCCTCTAGTTTCTTTGTATGTGGCTTATAACTAAATTACTTTGTTTAAGAAAATAGTTAAAATTAGTTAAGAGTAATAAATATGTAATAAATGAATTTAACATATTCTTCCAAGCATATATGCCCTTATTTATAGGCGGCAAGTAAGATAAAAAAATTAGGGTAATGATGAGATAAAGTGTGAAATAGAATGTAGTAGTATAGGGAAAAATTATGAGGAAATATAATTAATTATAGGGGGAATGGTAAAAGGACATTCAATTCTTAGACAACTTCAAGTGAGCTCTTATAAAACTAATCAAGATAATTTAAATTTTGGGTTTTGATAAAAAGAACTAGAGAGAGTATAAATTTTTAAGACAATGTGGATTAGATTTACATTACGATTTAAGTAAACATCTCAATTAACTACGAGATTTAGGGTTACAGGGAGTAGATTAAAATAACCCTATGATCATCTGTATCAGTCAATTTCAATTAATTGAAATGAAGGTTAATCAACCATATTAATAAAATAGTCTTAAAACTAGGTTACTTTTAATTTTTGTCTCTCACGAATTACTATCGTTAAATATTTTTAGATTGCACCCTTGATCTGTCAGACGCGCGGTTTCTAGAAGGCATTTGTGTTTTTTAATTTTAAAAGGTTCGTAATTAATTACTAATAGTTTTGAAGAATATTAAAAACTTTAATAAGAATATTTAATATAATAAATGTATCGAGAGAAAGTAAAAATTCATGAAATGAAGGTTGAAATTTAGTGTAGTTAAGGGTAATATTGCAAATTACTTTGTCATATTTTTATTGACGCATGTTAATTGGTTAGAAGTGATTTGAATTTAAGAGACGAGAGAGTACTTTAGAATGTGACCAGAGGACATTGATGAAATCAATAATCAAAGGCATTCCGCATAAAACAATAGGATATGTAACTCAAGTGGGAGTAGTTCATCAAAGTTAAAGGCAAGTTGCTTGTTTTCGCTTGCTACCTAACGCACAACGCACAACACATGCTCTATCACTAATTTAATTGATATAATTCATCTATCAATTTCCTAAGTAAGAGAAGTTCGATTTACACCTAAGTTTGACGATGTTTGGGAGACTTGCTGACATTGCTTATTATAAGCATCAAAATGCTTTATTCATTTTCTATATATAAATAAGTGTAATCCTATCTGCATTAGACTTGATTAATTTGAGTATGTTAATAAAACTAACTAAATTACTTAAAATATGTTATAGAATCTCAATGAAATACTTATATATATCTTTATATTATATTTTAGTCTATAAGTCAAACAAATTAATTTAAAGAAAAGCAATAAATATAAATAATTTAAAATAATTTATTTAACTTCTTCAATTCCTCAAATTGACTAGTCTATTGGGTCTTATATTAGCGAATGTGTTTGAATGAAGAGAAAAGTAGGAGAGGACAAAAGGTGCAGGGAAAATAAGGGAAATAAAAAGTGAGAGGCAAAAAAATCACTACTACAGAAAGAAGCTAATGCGGCGCCACAATCCATTTTGCATTTTTTTTAAATATTGAAGCCCTATCCCAGCGCTTATATATTCTAATTGTGTATGCCTATCCCGGCGCTTATTTTCATTAGCGTCGGGATAGGCATTTATTAGTTTTTTAATTTTCATTTTTTTAAATACTGAAGCCCTCTCCCGGCGCTTATAAATATCTCCGGTGTAAAATGGCCCATTTTTCTGGAAGGATAACATTTAACCTTCTTCAGGTTAATTTTCTTCTAACCACCTTTCTTTCCTTTCTTCTTGAATAATTTCTTGCTCTTCTTGAATTTAGAGCCATCCTTTTTGCCTTATGAAATTTCTTACCCTTCTTGTGATCGGGCTTAGCATGAAAAGGACCAGCATCCTCAATGTAATAAGCATGTCCAAAGGGCTTGTATGCCTCCAAATGTTCCAAAGGGCTTGTATGCCTCCAAATGTTCATCTTCAAGCTCACTACTACAGAAATTGCCTATAGCAGCATATATTTTGGCCCTATAGCAGCATTTATAAGAGTTGCAATAGCCAGTGTTGCAATAGGCTATTAAGCCTAACGCGGCGCTTAGTAAGCGCTACAATAGGTATACCTATAACAGCGCTTATAATTTAGTAAGCGTTGCTTTAGGGTACCCTAAAGCGGCACTTATTTCTTTATTTTTTTAATAAATTACCTAAAGCAGCGCTTATAAAGAAATAAGTGCTGCTTTAGGTAAAACAGCACTTATTTCTTTATAAGTGCTGCTTTAGGTAATTTATTTTTTTTAAAAAAATTACCTAAAGCAGTGCTTATAACAAAATAAGCGCTATTTTAGGTATACCTAAAGCATCACTTATGAGAAAGTGCTGCAATAGGTTATTTTTTTTAAAAAAACTACTTTTGATTTTTAATACTATCTTATGTCTACAACAGTTTAAAAATTACATACATTTGCACTAAATATATACACCAAGTATGCATGAACCAATTCAAAAAGAAACTAATTAAAACATCAAATTCCTGGTTTATACAAATAAATTAGCACACTAACTAAGACACAGAGCAAGTGTCAGTATAAAAATTCTAGAAGATCAATATCAATATAGAAAGCCACGTTATGCTAAGTCATGAATATTGGCTCACTTTAGACTTCATGCAAAGCCAAGGCCCAGACTATTTATTAAAAGCAAGAAACATGCAGCAACTCTTGCTAACTACCAAACAACATCTCCAGTACCACTAAAACTTAAACATGTTTATCATCAAATCTGACAAAGATCTACAAATGAAAAGTAGAACAAAGCAGGAATAAAAGGGGTACTGTCTTAGAAATAGGCATGTAAGAGAGAAAAGAACCAAACTATTTAAGTACCAGAAGAACATATTACTTGTAACTACAACAGTGTAGAAACTCCATCAATAACCCAACTGAGAAAGTAATATATTTCTTTTTCAATAACAGCAGAAATTGAAAACAAGTAACATGTCAAATACAACATGATAGTGCTGGCTGTTCACCCAAGAGGGGGGGGTGAATTGGGTGACAGGATAAAACTTAAACTCTTTTTGATTCTTCTCTTTTCTAGAAGCACAATGAAGGCAATCTTTAAATTCCTTTTTGGTTTATCACTGAGAATATTTCAAAACATGATATGCTCTAAAGAGTATACAAGTAAGGTATGCTGGAAACTAAGAGAGTTAAGGGAAGAGACAATGCAAGCAGAGTTTATCCTGGTTCGGTCAACCCAGACCTACATCCAGTCCTCAGGCTTCACCTGAGATTTCCACTACCCTCTTGTTTAAACCGGGCACAAGAGAAGCCTTTACAACCCACAAGTTTAGCCGGGCACTTGTGAAGCCTTTACCACAGGTTTTACAAATACGGGATCACCTGCCAACCATTTCACAGAGTTTTAGAATTCTCTCTAAACACTCCCCCTTACTACCTGTAAGGTTACAACCCTGTTCTTAAAGCACCAAGCTTTAGAACAACCTCAAACAATAAAGAATTTCAGATAATATGTTCACTTAATGAACGGATTGTGATAAACACTTAAGTACAGACGAATACATGATGAATTTACAACTCTAGAGCTTAACGAATTGAACAATGAATACTCTAGCTCTCTTTTTCTAATTTACTTGACTCAATCATTCATTCATCATTTCTGGGCTCACTAGATTTTGCTCTTAATCAGTGTAATCCATAATTCTACATAAAGCCCTGTTCATCGTTGTTTTCGTTAGATCTTGAGAAAGCAAGTCTTTATCTATTTATATCTTCACAGCTTGCCTTTTTCTTTCAACTTCATGTGGCCGTTTGAATATAGTCGTTGGAAGCTTATAGCCGTTGCCAATTAATGCTATTCCTTCATCGAATTCAAACTTTTGATCTAGATTTTACTGTTCATGCATAGGCTGAGCTAGGAGAGAGATAGACTGCGCGTTTTGTACGTTTTCAACAACTGTACTTGCTCAGCAGCTTTTTCAGTAGCGCTAGCATGCTTTGCTATCGCTAACTGCATAGAATAATTCCTGTACTTGAGCTGTTAGCTAAGCAAGTAATCATGTAATGCACAGAAGATGTTATCGCAAGCTTAGTCCATTAGCTCAATGAGATAGAGACAATATCTAAGGAATTTCAAAGCATTCTCTATCCATAGACATGAGTATTATCGCTAGCATGTTCTTTTAGTTCAATGTTCAGTGTACTAGCTATGTTATCTTAATAAGAATTCTTCTATCGATAGCTAATCTCATTATTGCTAGTTATTTGTTTGCTCATTAGCTTAAGGATACTGAGCTAGTTGAATATTTAAAGTAATTTTCAGGTATCCTGTTATCGATTGCTAAACGTGTTAGCGCTAGCAACTATGTTATCGCTAGTTAACTCATTTGTTCTCAGGCACTAGCTATCTGAGTGTTTATTATCTGAAGTACTCTGTTATCGATAGCTTATCCTGTTATCGCTAGCTGATTTCATTAGCTTAAGGACTTGGTCTATGTTTCTGCTAGTTGTTCTTTCTTTCATTTATCCATGTTCTCAATGAACTTCTAGCGATAGGATCTTTCTTAGCGATAGTGAATGACTTAGTGATAGATATCAACTTTGTTGTTTCTAAGTCTTCATTTGCTTTGGCTCTTTGTCTATTAGCGATAGGCTCTTGCTCTAGCGATAGTGATCTGTTACCTGTTCGCCCTGCGCCGCAAGTGCACGGGTCGCGCCAAGTAATAAAGTGATAAGAAAAGTATCGTTCCCACGAGGATTTGTCCAAAACCCGGTCAAACAATGATTATTACACTCTCGCCCAATTTGAATGACACAAATGTTGAGATTGAAAATTAACTAAGAAAATAAAATGAAAATAAAACTATAAACAAGTGATTCTCCAACTTCAATGATAAAATGGGTCCTAAGATTATCTATCCCCCTTGTACTTCTTAAAGCTCAATTAACCTCCCCTCAAAGAAGCTCTCAACGAAACCACGTGCTAATCTAGGGTTCATAGAGTACTCGTAAAAGCTCTTTCAAGTCAAGAATAAGTGTTTAGTCTTATTAATTGCACAATCTCTTGCTACAATTTAATAAAACCCAATTATCAAGCTCCAACCCTAATGTGACTATGTAAGGCTAGCAAGTATATCTCTATCTTACCAACAAAACCATCCATTTGTCATGCAAACTTCAAGTTCTTGCACTACTTTACCCAAGTTCTACACTCAACCTAGCCCTCTCAAGCATAAATCAAGTGAACCCAACATCTAAATGGTGATCAAGCACTTAGAAGCATTAGGAACGGAGTAAAATAAGCACATAGATATCATTAATCACAAATTAAGAGGAGGAATCAAGAATCAATACATACAAGGGTTCAAAATAATCCTAGAATCAAAGTATTTAGCTATACATGTTCAACAACTCCAAAGGAGCATATATATACAACATTACAAATAGAACAAGAGAAGAGAATGAAGAAGGAAGAGAATAAACCGAGAGAGGAAGCCCAAATCTCTCTGAAGCTCCAAGCCCTAGCCAAATCTCACCAATCTCTAAGCCCTAGCGAGCCAAACACGCCCAAATATGCCCAGAAGTCGAAGAATGAAGGCTCACAACGAAGCCCTAGCTTTTATTACCTTCAAAACGCGTCTGTTCTGTCAAAACGCATCAGAACGCACGAAGTTCGCCGTCACTTCGTCGCGGCGAAGTCCCAAAAATCCCAGAAACAATTGTCGCTCGCCGCGGCGAGCTATCCAAAATGGCAGAATGAAACGTACTTCACCGCGGCTTTCGCCGCGACGAAGTCCTTTCTTCTCTGTTTTCTTGCCTTCTTTTTTTTCTTTATTCCTTGGGCTACTCTGGTTCCTTCTTATTTTTGTTCAATTGGGAGCTTGGTGGAGGGCTAAAATCTCTTGTTTATTGCATCAAATTATTCCTACAAAAATTACATAAAACAACATAAGAAATTAACTACAAAAATAATCAAAATCTACATAAATATACAATTATGTGTAACCAAAAATCAAATGAACATTTTCCTATCTTGAGTATCCAAAATTTATCAATGATTTAATAAAAATCAAGGAAAATATACTCAAATGACATGAATTTCTAGGAGTTATCATTACCTATTAGATTTTACTTGTTTAATTCAAAGGTAACTTATACTCTATTTACTTATGTTTTCTATGGGGCCAGTCCTCATCAAAACTTAAGATTCTAACACAACAGGCATGTAGGAGGATCCAAAATAGATTTGAGACTGGCCCCTTAGAATTCGCAATGGCTAGGAAAAAATAATAAATCATGACAGTATGATTCGATACTCTGTATTCAGGACACCATCTATGAGACCAAACTCCAAAGCCTGCAACCGAAAGGGAAAAAACAACAGGAATGGCTGTTTAAAATGTAGATCCTTGGTCCACTTTAGGAAAATTCTTAAATACATTCAACAAAAGACAGGTGGTGTCAACGAACTGACAAAACAATGTAAAAACAATTATTCACAAGACTTCATCATCTCGTAGATAAGGCAAGAAATAATAGTCTAAGACTCTGAGTTCATTCAACGTCTGGTTGAAAAATTCTTGAAAGAAAAAGACATCATATTACCTCAAAAATAGGCATAAATCAGCCTCTATCAATGCATATTTGCGCCTTCTCTAAGGGTTGACCAGTGAAAGCAGAATTAGAGAAAAACTAACATAGTGATAATGAACAGCTTCATCCGCTTGGCATTTCACATCTTCTACATGACCCTGCAAGCAGTTTAAGAACAATTAGATTCATTTCTTTTAAACAAAGAATATTGAGAATAAGTAGTTTGACCTACAAACAATAAGTAGTTTAAACTACATTATTGATAACTTCCAGGAATTCATGTAATTTTAGCACATTTTGCTTGACCTTTTATAAATTTTGGATACTCAAGATAGGAAAATGCTCATTTGATTTTTGGTTGCACATCATTGTTTATTTATGTAGATTTTGATCATATTTCCAACTAGTTTCTTATGTTGTTTTATGTAAATCTTGTAGGAATATCTTGATGCAATAACTAAGTGATTATAGCCCTTTCATCAAGATGACAAGTGGACAAAGCTAAGACGAAACCAGAAAAAAATGAAAAAGAAAACTTCACCGTGACTTTAGCCGTGGCAAAAGTGACAGTGAAGTCACGGCGAGCACAATTCATTTCTGGATTTTTTGTGAGTTCGCCGTGACATTAGCCGCGGCGAAAGTCACGGTGAACTACGTATTCTACTGCGCGTTTTGACAGAAAAGGCGGACTGAAAGCAAATAAAAGCTAGGTTTTTGATCTCATTCGATTTCTTCACTTCTTGGGCATTCTTGGGGGTGTTTTGCTATGCTAGGGCATGGATTTTGGTGGGGATTGAGCTTGGGCTTGGAGCTTTGAAGAGATTTGGGCTTCTCCTTTTGGTTTTTCTTCTCCATCTTCATTTTCTACTCTTGTTCTCTTTTGTAATGATGTACATATATATATGCTCTCATGGAGTTGTTGGACATGAGTGGCTAAATACTTTGATTCTAAGATTATTTTGAACCCTTGTATGGATTAACTCTTGATTCCTCCTCTTATTTTGTGATTACTGAGATGTATGTGTTTATTTTATTCTTCTCCTAATGCTTCTAAGTGATTGATCACCATTTAGATGTTGAGTTCACTTGATTAATGCTCGAGAGGGCTAGATTGAGTGTAGAACTTGGGTAAAATAGTGTAAGAACTTGAAGTTTGCATGATGAATGGATGGTTTTGTTGGTAAGATAGAGATATACTTACTAACCTTACATAGTCACATTAGGATTAGAGCTTGAAAATTGGGTTTTATTAATTGTAGCAAGCGATTGTGTGATTAATGAGATCAAACACTTGTTCTTGACTTGAGAGAGCTTTTACAAGTACTCTGTGAATCCTAGATTAGCATATTGTTTTGTTGAGAACATCTTTGAGAGGAGGTTAATTGAGCTTTAAAAAGTACAAGGGGGTGATTGCACCATATTTTTATACACTTTTCATTGATAAAATCATTAGATTATTGCATGTTCTTGGGGTAATTGCGCCTAATTAGGGTAATTTCTAACTTGTGCACACTATGTTGGAATTTGTTCTAGACAAGGGCAATTTGGGAATGATTAGTATGAATTATTGTTTAACCCATTTTCAAGAACATTTTGATGTTACCTTAGGTCCATTTTATATGTAGGTCAAAGAAGAAGCATGCCCAAACTAAGAAGCCAAGTTGCAGTGAAAAATTCTGGACGGAGCAGAAGAAGAAAGTGAAGAGAGAAACAGAATGCCGCGGCGAACTGACGGTGAGAAAGACAAGAAAAGGCAAAAGCTCCTGTCCCTCGCCGCGGCGAACTCACGGCAAGTTCCAGAATGGATACCAGCTCGCCGCGGCGAGATCACGGCAAGCCCCCGATATCAGAGAAAAATCTGACGCGTTTTTAGGGTTTCTAGGGCAGTATAAATAGATCCAAACACCCCCACCTTCAGAATCCAAGCCTCCTCAGCTCGAAATACACCTGCTCTGCTAGGGTTTCACTCATATCCTTCATTCCTCACTCAAATCTTCACCATCCTCACTCAATTTCACCCCCTCTCTTGCTGATTTTCTGGTTTTTCCTCTTCCACCTTCCATCCCTTCACCATTTCTTCCCCATATCCTTCTATTTTCGTCCAGCCATGATGTCTACACTTGGGAGGGTGCTTGAGCTCGAAATTTCATCAATGAGAGGCTAGAAATTTGGTGCTTTGGTGGTGTGAAGGTGGCTTGAGCTTCAATGGGCTAAATAGGGGAGTTATTTGTTTCCTCATGTTCTTTTCCTTATGTATTGAGTTTTGTGGTTGCATTTCTCTTGTATATTTGGATTGGAGACATGTTTTTCCTCTTTCATTGTCTTTAAATTGGAATATTTGTGTTGGATATTGAGTTATGTTAATTGAATGATGTCTATGTTTGAATTTCCTATTGGGTTTGTGATGCTATATGATTTTTAGTGGTTGCTAGATTGTGTAGCTTAATTTATCTAATTGAATGTTTTGGTTGCACATTCTTGAGAGGAATCGGTTTTCAAAACTCATGTTCCAACACACACCAAGTGGAGCTTAACACTAACCCTAAGTAATGGCTAAGAAAGTGGTTGCTTGATTAGTCATTAATTAGGGCTAGTGGACCCCTAGTGGTTGCTTGGGGATTTTTCAATTATACTTGGTGCATCTTTTAACTCTCAATATCAATTTTAATGAAGCGTGAGAGCCACCGAAACACTACCAAAGCCCATTTTATCAATTTCCCTTAATCCAAATCCTTTTTACTCATCAATCGAAAATTACCAAAAAGAAGTCTTTAAATTCTCACTACTTTTATCAAATGACCTTTTCAAACAAAAACCCCATATCTTTTATTGTTTTAATTGCATTTAGTTAAGTTAGGTAGTTTAGAAAGACTCCTCAATTGAGACGATCCAGGATCGCACTACTATAGTGCAATCCTTGGTTAACAAATAATTTTGCATTTAACCCCCAAGGCGATTAGGAAAAGGTTAAATCAGGGGGATACATAATCTTAGGACCCATTTTATACTTGAAGTTGAAGAATCACCTATTTATAATTTTGTTTTTATTTAGCATATGTTTATTTTCATAGTTAATCTTAAATCTCAATATTTGAATTACTCAAATTGGGCGAAAGTGTTGTTTGACCGGGTTTTCGACCAAATCTTCGTGGGAACGATACTTTCTTATCACTTTATTACTTGGCGCGACCCACACTTGCGGTGCGAACAATTATCCAGCATGGTCAACACAAGTAAACTTAACAAAAACTATATACATCAGAAATATTGACAAACTGATAATCCCACGAAAACATGATTTGAACAAAGGGATGGTTGCAACATTTCTTTAATTCAACCACAATATTAAGAAGAGAAACCTGAAATAAAGCAGATAAAGGAGAAAACATGATTTTTTAACACAGTCAAGAGTAGCAAGATTTAGAGGAAACATGATTACTAGGGAAAAAATATTGACAAACTGATTATCCCACGAAACAGATAGAGAAAACACTATTCACCATACTAGAAACAATGTATGTTTAAACAAAACAACTGGAAGGATAAGCCTAACAAGCAATACTACTTTTACCATCTTCGCCAATCATCCTCATGGAGGAAAAACATATAGGCATCACATAAAATAATTCAAAAAAATTTATTATAATAAGACAATAAAACAAGTGAGATGACCTGATTTCCATGAACCCCTTTGTTCAAATCATGAAAGTTACGTTCCAAAATCAACTTGTAATACCTATACAAACGTAAAGGTAGTAGAAACATAAAAAGTGAACTCACAGGATGGCTACAAACATTCAAATGAAATAAAACAGTACTCACTGTTTTTGCTTGATAATATCTAAATCCATTTCCTTACTCACATCATTAACCTCAATGCCTGAAACTTCAGTAATACCACGATGCAAGTCAAAAGTAAGCTTTAAATTATAATCATTCAACAGAAAATCTAAGTACAAACATAAAGCATGAAATCATTTCCCCTAATGATGTGCAGATAGGAATTAAGTATGCACGTGCGCACAAACACATATAAATAATTAAGAAAAGATAAAAACCATAGGAACATCAACTATATATGTTCTCTAGACACGCAGCCTCACATGAAATTCCTAGAATAGGCACCTTGTTCTCTAGAGAATAAGTCAGGAACTATGTTCACCATCCAAAGTTAATATGCAGGAGAGGAGTGAGGTATAAGCTATAGAAATCAAGCATTCCAAATAATATACCACTATTTCTGTTGAAACTTGATGGACCAACCTATATATACCATAGAGATAAAAAGGACACGAAGAATTGGAGAAAAACATAGTATGAAAGTGGGTCACTGAAGATTACAGAGACACGGACACAGGGTTTGAGGGAGCCTATGCGCGCAGCCATCTCTAGCCTCCCTTACTAAAATGATGTTCATTCGCCTTCAAGCTGCCCAGAAAATTCCAATACTTTTTCTCTCACCCAAAGGTATTCTCTTTCTCTTTATTTTTCTCCGTTTTCATTTTTGGAACACGACAGCAGAAGCTCCACCAACACTACCGACCCCTTCAACACCACCTGGCTCTCTGATCGCTTCTTCACCTCAGGCTTCAACACCATCGATCGATTTCACTATGAAAAAACCCTTCGCTTCTTCCCCATTTCTCATGGAAACAAAAACTGCTACATTTTCCCTAATCTCTTCTTGTTGTAGATCTGACCTAACCTACTCCCTTCGTACATAACCCTTCAACCTCGATATAGTCGACGGCGGACTTGGGAGGAGAAAGCGCAGTTGAATGATTCAAGGGAATTGGGGGAGTTCGACGGCGGACTTAAGGGGGAAGACGAAGTCGACAGAGAAGAACAAGGAGCTTCAAATGGTTCGAGGGAGAACAAGGGGAAGCGAAGACGAAATTGAGGGTTTGGGAGTCACTAAGCAAGACCAAATTCTCAGAGGAAAAAATTAGAGGGAAAACCACGCAGCCTTGTGTTGAAGTGGTATAGGCCTTCATGTGAAGGCTAGTTGGGAAGGGGGGGTCGCGAGTTCGAACCCGCTGGGGTGTCTTTCATATTCCTATGTATAAAAAAATTAAAGGGAAAGATAAAAAGTTTGGCGAGTTTTGAGGGTAAAAATACACCCTATCAATAAGCGTTGGGATAGGCCATAAAAATTTTAAAAAGAAAAAACTATTTATGTATTTTTAAAACAAGGTAAAATAATTTAAAAATACTTAACTAAACCTATCCTAACGCTTATGAAGTCATAAGCATTGGAATACGCCTACTTATGTATTTTTAAATTGTTTCCCTTTTTTTTCAAAAAGCCTGAGTATTTTTAAAATTTGTTTGAACTTTTTTTAAACAATATTTAAATACTTTGGGGTCTATCCCAATGCTTATTACTTAATAAGCGTTGGGATAGGCCCCCTGTCATTTAAATTTTATTTAAAAAATATCTAAAACCAATTTTAAAAATACTAATTCATTTTAAAAAAGGGAAAAAATTTAGAAATACCTATTTATGCCTATCCCAATACTTATGACGTCATAAGCGTTGGGGTAGGCTTACTTATTTATTTTTAAACTGTTTTCATATTTTTAAAAAGCCTGAGTGTATTTTTAAAATTTGTTTGAATTTTTTTAAACAATATTTAAATACTTTGGGGCTTATCCCAACGCTTATTACTTAATAAGCGTTGGGATAGGCCCCCTGTCATTTATATTTTATTTAAAAAATATCTAAAACCAATTTTAAAAATACTAATTCATTTTAAAAAAGGAAAAAAATTTAGAAATACCTATTTAGGCCTATCCCAACGCTTATGACGTCATAAGCGTTGGGGTAGGCCTACTTATCTATTTTTAAACTGTTTTCATATTTTTAAAAAGCCTGAGTGTATTTTTAAAATTTGTTTGAATTTTTTTAAACAATATTTAAATACTTTGGGGCATATCCCAACGCTTATTATGTAATAAGCGTTGGGATAGGCCCCCTATCATTTAAATTTTATTTAAAAAATATCTAAAACCAATTTTAAAAATACTAATTCATTTTAAAAAAGGAAAAACATTTAAAAATACCTATTTAGGCCTATCCCAATGCTTATGACGTCATAAGCGTTGGGATAGGCCTACTTATATATTTTTAAATTATTTTCCTATGTTTAAAAAGCCTGAGTGTATTTTTAAAATTTGTTTGAATTTTTTTAAACAATTTTTAAATACTTTGGGGCCTATCCCAACGCTTATAAATTATTAAGTGCTGGGATATGCTTATACCTATACCAACACTTTTTTTTAAAGCGCTGGTATAGGTCATATTATACCTATCCCATCACTTGCGTTTTGTAAGTGCTGCTATTGTTGCGCTGCAATAGAGTATTTCTGTAGTAGTGGCTCAAGATGCTTCACCACATCATCAAATCTGACAATGTTATCATTATGGGTCAAATTCACCTTCATGTGCTCTCAGCTAGAAGGGAGTGACCTTATGACAGCTTGAACTTGTTGTTCATCAATCAAGTTGTGTCCTGCTTCTTGAAGTTTTCTGATCATGTTTGACATATCTCTCAGATGCTGTTTCATGGGAACATTTGCTCAAAGCTTATAGGTGTCAAACTTAATACCCAACCTCCTAAGCTTAGAGGTTGATGTGCCACCAAACTTATCCTCGAGTGCTGCCCACATGGCTTGTGAAGTTTGGTGTTTCTCATAGTTACACATCAAGTCATTCTCCATGGAGCTCAGTAAGGTGATTCTGGTAACACTGTTCTTCTTTTTCTAGGTTTAGTAAGCCTCCACATCCCTCCTGTACTAGGTAATGTTACCAACCTTAGGTTCCACTACAACTATGGTTAGGAGTTCTAAAGATTCCTATTCCTCCATAATATATTGCACCGTAGTTGTTGTTTAGTTTGCCCCTTTGTTAAGTTTACCGATAATGTTCTTGGTAGCCATTTTGATTTATGTGACAAAGTTTTCCCATATCAAATTTTGTTCTCTTTCAAGAGAACATGCCAAGAAAGAACATACCAATTATGTTTATATAGCATAGCCTTTTATACAATGTCTTATACATATATTATCCTTAATCAGAAGATGATGTCATTAAGATGATGTCATTACTAAATTCATGTTCAGAAGATGATGTCATTAAGATGATGTCATTACTAAATTCATGTTTGGAAATATACGAATGTCTTATACATATATTATCCTTAATCAGAAGATGATGTCATTAAGATGATGTCATTACTAAATTCATGTTTGGAAATATACGTTTGTATCTTACATCAAACAAAAAACTAATAATTTCATCTTATTCTATCAAGGATATTATATAAGTATTATTTTTTCTATTATTATTATTACTTTTAGAAGACTCATCTTCTAAAAGCTCCCACTTATCATAAGAATACTTGGAATTCATATGACTAAAAATAACATCTACTTTAAACATGCTATTTTGCATAAGAAAAACCAAGTTCAACTACATGCTCACAATACATTGCATGTTCACAATACAATACAGAACATATTCACAATACAGTACATAAAATTAATAAGAAAGAGAAGCCACACTAACTTATATACATCAATTAATATCATAACAATATTCTACATTGGCTTTCCCCATTTTTCTAAGTCTTTGATTTTCTAGCATAGATCTTGTTGTTTTCTTTATAACATTAATCCATATGCCAGTCAACTTGTGAATACCTCTTGCTCTTACTTCCTCACGATATTTCATCATGAGGTTAACGAAAAACTCTACACTCTTCTTATCATATATATTCCTAACATATTTTCCAAGGATTGAATATATAATTTTAATATTTTTAGCTTTAACTGTTCTTGCTACATCTTGTTCAACTATCCTCTGAGCTCTAGTTGGAGTTCAAGATTGGTCCACCTCTATGTCCAAATATAGAATTTCTTCGAGAAGAGAGGGTTCCGATTTAGGACTAGTAATGGTTAAAACCTCTTGGGGCTCTTTAGGGTTTTGTTTAAGATCTTCCACTAGATCCTCCTCATAAACTCCTCGAGATACTCTTCAAGGAACTCATTATCAAGATTTTGATCAATTTTCTATTGAACAAACTCTATTTGCTCATGTTCATCAAACTCAATCATTTCGAGTTCGAGGTCTTCTAGATTGTCAAGAAAATGATCATCTATGTACTTGATGCTCAATGATCCATACTCATGAGTTTCAGTGCCATTTGAAGCCTCTTGCTTCATCTTTTTCACCTAACAAAAAATAAATTTCGTTCAATAATTTTTCACTTTTTTAAGCTATATATAAAAAATAAGCATTGAAAAACTCATAAATAGACCTCAAAAATGTCTTGAAAGTATACAAATAGTATATCAAATTAGAGACCTCAAATTTAGAAATTTTTTTAAGACAAACCACATGTAAAACGGAGCTTCCATGCGCCTACAAGCGCCTTAAGAAGAAAAAATTTCAGAAAAAGTTTTAAAAAAATAAGTTTGCCTACTCTCAGCCACCATAGAGCCACCAGAACGGCACACGCACCGGCTGAACAGAAGCCATGCGCCGTCAGCTCTCGAGTGGGCCCTCCACATTGCTGATAGGGGTGCCACGTGGCTTCATGAGCCAAATGGAATTTCTGCCCCTTAAATTTTTTAAAATAATAATATTTAATATTTTTTCTATTGGGTTGGCTGTTGGGCTAAATTCATTCGGCCCATCATCCCCCTTGCCCTTTTTTGTCTCATTAGGCTAAATTTATGCGGCACATCTGTTCAATCTCAATTTTTTTATTGAAACAACGCCGTTTTAGGGTTAGGGGTCATCCCTAACCTCCAGTCAGGTTGTTGCAAACCCGTCTGGCGGACTTGACTCATTTTTCCTCCATATTTTCGCTCCAGTGTCCGTTTTTCACAATCTAGTAGTCAATTTTCATCTTTTTCTCATGCTCTACGCAATGGCATTTGTTTCAAACCCTAAAAATGTCAATTTCTAAATACCCAATCATGAAGAAGTTTTCGGTGGTTTTGTCTTTGAATGAGTATGATAAATTTTTTTGTGTTCTTCTATTCTAAAATTTTCTTATGTCTTTTCTATACTTTTTCTAATGTATATCTATAGAAACAGAATTAACAACATACAAAGGATAAACTCAAAAACCAATAAACATCATGAACCACCAATTTAACATAAAAGAAAAACTTTATGATCTTAGCATGAATTTATCCAAATATCTTAGATCATAAAACTAAAATATGTAAACTTAAAATTTCGCAGCGGGATCACAATATAATCATACTATGAGATAAAACCATATTTAATCAAAAATGAAAAAAGAATACACAGAACAATCATATTCCATATTTCACATAGCCTTAAAGATCTAGTTGCTTTGATACCAATGTTGGGATTCGGGGCTTACCTATATGAAGTACACTGGACTATAATGCGTTTCAGAGTTAGAATTATAAGACCAATATATGACATTGATATACAATAGTAACACAAAAGAGAAAGGAGAAGTCTTTTCTATTTTATTGTTCATTATATCATACGTTTCTCTTCTGTCATGTCTCATTTTTATAACGTAAAACACAAAACGACGTACTTTTTCCCATTTGAATTCAAATTTATTTAAATTTAAATAAAATGAGAATATTACATATAACAGCCCAATACTTCTAAATAATTCTATTCAGACCCCAAAGATTCATTGGGCCTAATACAGTGGGCGTAGCCCTTTTTCCTACACTATAGTTATTCTCAAAGCAGTTTTTTTTAAGAACAAAAAAACATTAAAAAACACTTGTTTTAAACTTGTTTCCAATTACTTGTTTTTAAAAAAAAATAGCAAAAAGCTGTTTTTAAAAACAAGAAAATAAAAATATTGTTCAAGTGTTTTTAAGCTTTTGTTTTATGTTTATAAAATGAGATTTTTTTTCTATTAAACTTTTAAATCCACCACATAATTACCATCCATACTACTTCCAAATGATAGTCAAGTCATTGATCGTGACAATTGCTGATAGTGACGATTGCCTTAACGTTGTTGATAGTGACAATCATATTAACATCATCTAAGATGACAACGGCTGCTGTGACATCCCTATCTACAACCGCAATGTTCCGAATGGCGAAAATTGTCATGACATCATTGACAATGGTCACAACATAACCGATAACAACAACAACAACAATAGCATAATCAACAATGGCAACAATTGAAACATCATTGATATTGACTATGGCCATAATATCACTAACGTCGGTGGCAACTATAATATTACCGAGACTGAGGATGACTACAAGACACGAACTGCGGTAACCACCAGCATATTATTGACAATGGTCACAAAATTACTGACGGCTTCCAAACATCACCTACAAAGACAAAATCATCAATATAATAGAAGGCAGCCATGATGTCACCGACAGTAATTGAAACTATAAAGTAGAGAAATCAAAGCCATCTGAATTTCTTATCTATTGATATATACAATAAGGTATATATACAAGAGGAGAGGAGCCTCAATATTAAATGACAATTAATGAAAATATGCTCCTAATCATAATCCCTGATTGATAGGGATTTGATATGATTCTATATATTTATTTCCTAACACTCCCCCTCAAGTTGGAGCATAGATGTTAATCATGCCAAACTTGTTACAAAGATAATCGACCTGAGTTCCATTCAAAGCTTTTGTCAATAGATCCCCCAATTGGTCACTAGACCTCACATGTCCTGTAGAGATGAAGTTTTCCTTAAGCTTATCACGCACAAAATGGCAGTCAATCTCAATATGTTTCGTACGCTCATGAAACACTGAATTTGATGCTATGTGTAGAGCAGCTTTATTATCACACCACACCTTAGCAGGTAAAGATGTGGCAAAACTAACTTCCTTCATTAATTGGTGAATCCACACAATTTCCTGTATTGACTGAGCCATGGCTCTATATTCAGCTTCTGCACTAGACCGGGATACCACATCCTGCTTCTTGCTTTTCCAAGAAACCAAGTTCCCACCTACAAATACACAATAACCTGTGGTGGATCTTCTAGTAGATTTTGACCCTGCATGATCTGCATCACAGAAACATTCGATCTCGGTATGTCCATGATTTGCATAGAGTATACCACGACCAGGCGACCCCTTCAAGTAATGTAATACATGCTCCAATGCTTCCCACTGGCCTACAGTAGGAGCTGCCATGAACTGGCTAAGTACACTGACTGGAAAGGTTACATCAGGACGGGTCATTGTGAGATAGTTCAATTTCCCAATCAAACTGCGATATCTCTCATGGAACTCAAACGACTTTATCTTCTCAGGATCAACCCTCTTCCTCACCTCCTCAGGTAGCTCATCATACGGTATTGTATCATCAAGTTCTAGGGAAGGATTAAAAACCATGGGAACACTACTCGATGATGTGCCTAGCTTTCCAGTTTCTGTTAACAGATCAAGAACATACTTCCGCTGTGTTAGCAGGATACCCTTCTTACTTCTCATAACTTCAATCCCAAGAAAATACTTTAGTGGACCCAGATCCTTTGTCTGGAAGTGAGAATTAAGAAAGGCCTTAAGGGATAAAATACCAGATGTATTACTGCCTGTAATCACAATGTCATCAACATAAACCACTAAAAGAATCATGCCAACATCTGTTCGCTGATAGAACACGGAGTGATCACATTTACTCTTATTCATACCAAATTTCTTAAGCACAGAGCTGAACCTGTCAAACCAAGCACAAGGACTTTGTTTTAAACCATACAGAGACTTTTGTAGATAACAAACCTTCCCTCGCTCCCCTTGAGCAACAAAACTAGGTGGTTGCTCCATATAGACCTCCTCAAGAAGATCACCATTCAAGAACGCATTCTTGACATCCAATTAGTGGAGATCCCAACCATAAGTAGCTGCCATTGAAATAAAGAGGCGAACAGAAGACAATTTTGCCACAGGCGAGAAAGTTTCTGAGTAATCAATACCATAGGTCTGAGCATATCCCTTAGCCACCAGTCGAGCTTTCAGATGATCGAGGGTGCCATTGGCGTTGGTTTTAACCGTGAACACCCATTTACACCCGATAGCCTTCTTTCCCATAGGTAAGTCCACTAAAGTCCAGGTACCAGCTCGATCAAGGGCCATCATCTCGTCTTTCATTGCAGCACGCCAACCCGGGTGAGCCAAGGCTTCATGCAGAGTTTTAGGAACAGTAATCGAATCTATAGAAGTAACAAATGCACTGGAAGCAGGAGACAGGTGATCATAAGAGACAAAGTTGGAAATAGGATAGGCACAAGACCGTTTACCTTTTCGAAGAGCAATAGGTAAGTCTATGTCAGAACGATCAGGTGTAGTCTCAGGTGGAATGGCTGAATCTGAATGAGACTCAAGAACAGGTGTGCTCAAAGCAGGATCCAATGACGAAGCAGACAAAGAGGGCCTAATTTTGGGTGAGCATCAATACTCCCTCGATGGCGTTTAGTGTAGACTTGTGTGATACGGGGTCGAAGTGGACGAACAGGTGTCTGAACTGGCGTTAAATGGATGACTTGATAAACCAAAAGGTTATCTTCCTCGTCCGAAGAGGACTGGACAGAAGATGTAGGCGAAGGAGAGAAAAAAGAAGTGGATTCATGAAAAGTAACATCTGAAGACACCAGATAGTGGTTAAGATCAGGGGAAAAACACTGATATCCCTTCTGAAGACGAGAGTATCCAAGGAAAACACATTTAAGAGACTTTGGATCTAGCTTAGTAACATGAGGCCGAACATCCCGAACAAAAAAACACACCCAAATATTCAAGGATCAATAGGAAATACAGCATTTGACGGGAACAAAGTCGTGTAAGGGATTTTACCACCAAGAACAGAAGAGGGCACACGGTTGATGAGGAAACAAGCAGTGGACACCGCATCAGCCCAAAATGGCTTAGGAACCTTCATTTGAAACATAAGTGCTCGGCCAACCTCAAGTAAGTGTCGATTTTTTCGTTCAGCAACACCATTCTGAGCCGGTGTTTCTACACATGAGGATTGATGGAGGATGCCATGTTCAAGCATGTAGGATTGAAAGGTTCCAGAAAAATATTCTTTAGCATTATCACTTTGCAAAGTCCGGATAGAGACACCAAATTGGGTTTAATCTCTGTACAAAAGGCATAAAAGTGGGAGAATAGCTCAAAACGACTTTTCATGAGATATAACCAAGTGACCCGGGAAAAGTTATCAACAAAGGTGACAAAATATTTGAAACCAGGTTTCGATTCAATAGGACAGGGCCCCCACACATCAGAATGAACTAACTTAAATGGTGATGCAGCTCGCTTATCAGCTCTAGGCATGAGTAGAAGGCGATGATGTTTGGCAAACTGACATGAATCACAGTCTAAAGATGACGCATGCTGAAATTGAGGGTACAATTTCTTCAAAGATGATAGAGACAAATGACCAAGTCGACAATGTATTTCAAAAGGGTCCAAAACACCAGGGCAACCAATCGGCCGAGGCACCTGAAATACCTGATCATCAAGAAAGTAGTGGCCGCCAGATTCATAGCCTCTACCAATAATCTTCTTTGTCATAAGATCCCGAATTAAACAAGAATCAGGTTAAAAAGTGAAACAACAATTAATCTTCCGAGTGAGTTGGCTGATAGAAAGAAGATTAAAAGCAAGATCAGGGACATGCAATACAAACGATAACTGAGATGATGTGGTAAGATTGACAGAACCGGATCCAAGTATCCGTGAACAGGAACCATTAGCAATGGTAATACTCGATGAAGTAGCAGATGGATCATAATTAGAGAAGAGATGACGATTCCCTGTCATGTGATTTGTAGCACCATAATCTAGAACCCATTTGGAGGAAGTAGAGACAAGGCACGTCTCTGAAGTACCTGATGCACCAAGTCCACATACAGATGAGGTAACATTATTCTGCAACTCACGATACCGAACAAATTCTGCATACTCCACATTAGACACCATAACACCGTCGGTCAACCCTAAATTGCCACAACTATCAGCCATAAAGTATCTCAAGAGAATGATCAGAATACCAAATGCAATGCCCAAAGCAACAAAATTAGACCAAATGTCACAGAAAAAACAATCAAACCAAGGAAACTCCATCAAGAGAATTAGCAGCCACACCAAGGACTCTCATTTAAACAGCCACACAAAGGGCTTCACAACGAAAAATCTAAACTCCATAACCAATACGGATGGAGAGCAGAAAATTCAAATATAATGACCTGAATTTACAGACCTACAAACGCCCAAAAACAAAGTCACCTGAATCTGAAAAGTTCCATCAGAAAGAGGAGGCAACACTGCACATAAAAGATCCGGCCAAAATGCTCCAGAAAAGCAGGAAAAAATGTGAACAGTTTCTGTGAACAGTGCGATGAACAGTACGCGAACAGAAAAAAAATCTTGACAGAAGGAAGCGAAACTTAACCTAGCTCTGGTACCATGTAAAGTAGAGAAATCAAAGCCATCAGAATTTCTTATCTATTGATATATACAATAAGGTATATATACAAGAGGAGAGGAGCCTCAATATTAAATGACAATTAATGTAAATATGCTCCTAATCATAATCCCTAATTGATAGGGATTTGATCTGATTCTATATATTTATTTCCTAACAGAAACCATAATATCACTGACAACTATGGAAACCATATTGTCACAGAAGGCGTCGAAAATCACGACATCACTGATCGTACTCGTGACGGATACCGTAACATCAACAACAACAACCACGTTGTCACCTGTAACAATGCAAATCACAACATCAATGACAATGTTCGGGACGTCATCGATGGCAACAGAGACTGCGAAGTCACCGACAACGGATGTGACATCACAGACGGTGATAGAACTCGCAATGTCACCGATGGCGACAAAATCCACAACTACATTTATGGTGGTTGTCACATCACCAACGGCTATGGAAACCACAATATCATTGAAGATGGCCGCGACTTCACCAACATCATAGATGTTACTAACGGTGTTGTGATGTTTTCATTGCTAGTAGAAATTTTTATCCAAGTTGTTACTATAAAATTAAGCAATTGTTTTAAACAAATTTTTCTATTTTTATTTTATTTTCAATACTAGTTTTAACAAACAACTACCCAAACATATTTTTTGTTTTTTTTCAAAACTTTTTTTAGATACAATTAGCCTAATGTGTTTTCTTCCTTGTTTCCAAAACTCGATTTAAACTGTTTTTTAAAAAAATAAAAAATAAAATCAAACAGCTCTTAAATTTTCTCAAACAGTGCTTCACGGAATCACTTTCTATGCTTAGCAAAAAGCTGAGCAGATAGCTCCTTCTAGATCTGATCCTTTACAAAAATAATCATTTTAGTGGGTACGTAATTTTAAATAAAAAAAATATGTATCACCATTGTTTTAAAAAAAATTATTTAAAATCCTGGCAAAAAAAATTATTTAAAAATCATTTTAAAAAAATCAAAATTCAACCATCTATATCTTAAGATTTGGATGGTTCAGATCGACTGGCTCTCCCAACACAACAGTGGGAAAACTGGTTTCCGCTCTGCTGCCCTTTGATCACGCCATCATCTTTCGTCACTTCATGCGCTCTATTACATTATGTCTTTCATGGTTGCTGGCCACCACTATCAACCACAGTTTTTTTTTTGTGAAATGCTTTACATTTATTAAATGATATGTACGACAAGTTGTCCACAACCTTTACTTATTATCTTAATTTCTTTTTAATCATTGATCTCTCACATGCATGCACGATTCTTCGGTGAAAATATGGTATTTTCTATTATATTCATTCCTGTTAAATTGAATTTAGTAATAATAATAAGGGAAAATGACACATAAATCCCTTTGAATAAGGGAAAGGACAAAACACTCCCCCAACATTTCAGAATCCCATTTCACACCCTAGGGATCAATTTGGGATTTTGAATTGTTGAACAAAGACACAAATGACCCTAAAAAGTTAAATGAAATAAAGGCACAGAGAAGTAAAAAAATCAGCCCCCCTCTCTTCCAAATATGCAGAGGCAGTCCCTCTATTTTAGAGCAAAACGCAGTTGGGGTTTGATGGCAAACTGCGGTGACGGGTTTTGGGTCACTAATGTATATGAGTACATTGCATCATTCATTGTTTACTACTCCAATTTTTTTTAAGAATTGTCTAGGAGTATACCATTGTCAACGCCTTTGCATGTGGACGTGAAGAATAATTTTTCATCAATAGCTTTACTCTAAAGAAGCCACTCAACCCCAAAAGATGGTGTTTTTATTATTGCTTTTATCATTGGCTTTACTTCAAAACTGATTGTTTGCCTTAAGCTGCATTTAAGTTTAAAAAATGAATTAATTTTAATGGTTTTTTTACTGATTTGATGCAATGAACTTCATCTCCATTATTTCAATTTGATTGATGAGTTCAAAAGTGTTTCTTTTCGTGGGTTTTCAATGGGTGTGTGGTTTTTACATTGAGATGGAATTAAGGTTGTGTCTTAAGCTAAATAGAGGGACATAATGCATTTTGGGATGCTTATGGAGTTAAGCTTGGTTCTGTCATAAAAATAATGTTTAACAGTAATTTGTTAAGTTACTGAGTTGTTAATAGCTATGATGTAAATGTTAAAACCAAATATATAGTTGTTAATATAGGGGTTCAGCTATTGTTCTTCAAAAACTACGTAATGACATTGAACATGAGATGGAAAGTGATATATTGAAAATTAATTGCTTTTTGCAGGGAGGAATGAAAAAAATGGCACTTAATGGTGGCTCAAGAGAATTAAAAGAATTATGTTGTTATTTCCATGTTGGTGGCAAGTTTGTGTGTAGCTTTGAAGGTAAAATTGAATATAATGGAGGTGGTGTGAAGATGAAAACCATAATGGAGGGGATAACATTTGAAGCTTTGAGGTTGTTGATATCATCATGGCTTGGGATGGATTGTAATGTGTGTGAGATGAAATATACTGTGAGTTTTGATGAGAAGATGTTGATAGATCTAAATGATGATGGTGAGCTTGGGAACTTGTTTGATTATAATGATAGGATTGGGCATTTATCTATGGCATCAAAAGGGTGAAGTAGTGAAGTATTTTGTTTTTAAAGAACTGACTCATATTTTTAGTTCAGTTTGGCACTATGCTATCTATTTCGTAAATACTATGGCAGCAAATTGTAAATGACCTTTTTGGTTTAGTGACAAGAAAACATTAAGTGTCATGATGATCTTAATGTTTACTTATCATTGAATATGTAAAAAACTCTAAGTCAATGAAGAATGTGGTTTAATGTTGCTACTTTAGGGTGTGATTGTGCTTTGCCATAAATTTATTGTGTTATTAAGAATGAAGTTTAATTTCACTTGGACATTCACAACTGCAAACATGAAAGTTAATCGATATACAAACCTTGTTAATATGTATGATAAAGTTGTTAATACCTAAGAACAAGTTGTTAACGCTAACAGCAAGTGTGTGAATTATAAATGACCTTTTTGGTTTAGTGACAAGGAAACATTAAGTGGAATGATGATGTAAATATTTACTTGCCATTGAACATGTAAAAAATTCTATCAATGAAGAATTTTATTAAGAATGAAGTTTAATTTTACTTGGACATTTAAACTGCAAACATGAAAGTTGTTAATCACTACCCCACCCTTGTTATTGTCTAAGAAGAAGTTATTAATGCCAACGATGAAATTGTTAACGCTTGTAAGTTGTTAAACACTTGAGTGTTAATCTCACTTACATTGACAGCAGCAAAGGTGTAAGTTGTTAAACTCTATTCATACCTTGTTAATTCCTATGGTGAAGTTGTTAATGCTTAATAGTAAGTTGTTAACACTTGGACCAAAAATCTCATTCATATTGCCAGCAACAAAAGTATAAGTTGTTAATCACTATTCAAATCTTGTTAATTCCTATGATGAAGTTGTTAATGCTTACGAAAAAATGCTTAAAGTTATTTGTTTTTTTCTAAATATATTCAAATATACTAGTGAATAGACCACCAAGAAACATAGCCAAAAGGGAACTTTGCCCCATATGCCATTCACTACAAATTCATTATTCATACGACATACCAAAAGGGAACTTTGTCCGCTACTCCATGAAACATACAAAATGTGGAATGTTTACAACTCATCAAATTGTCTCAAAACATGTTAATTTTACAATTACAAAATTACAAGTCCTAGAATAACATAAATGGTAGTCCATCTACAATCAGGTTCATCTAAATCGCTTTGATGTGGTTGGTTGTTGACGAAGACTCAATGCTTTATTCTTTGCAACATTCCGAGTATGATCAACTAGCCACCACATTACATCACTCACTACAAAAAAAGCGGGTTTTAGTAGCGGTTATAAAGGTTGATTAGTAGAAGTTCTAACTGCCACTAACATGTTTCCATTCCGCCACTAAATCACCCGTGACAAATATTTACTGGCGATTATTAAAACCGCGGGTACCAAGGTCAACGACGCTACTAATTCAGTAGCGGTTACTAAAACCGCTACTAAATATTAAAAAACCACCACTAAATAAAAAATTAGAATAATGTCAAAAAAATTTCCCTCCTCACATTAGTGGCAGTTTGACCAGCTAATAAAAAGAAAAAAAAATTAAAAAAAAATTGCCTCAATTTTATTAGTGGCGGTTTGAACTGCTGTTCAAACCGCCCGTACTAGTAGCGGTTTCATAAACCGCTACTACTTTATTTAAAATAATTGAAAAATTTTGGAATTAGTAGCGGTTCTTAACCGCTACTAGATGTTGAAGGGTGAAAAAAACAAACTATTTAGATATTCAAGAATTAATTTTACATGATCAAATGTATTGAAAAAATAATGATAATAAATTCGACTAATTCCAAATTTCATTATTGTTAAAATAAAAAAATTTCTCAACTATATTAACAATTACCATATGTATAAGAAAACCATATATCAAACAATAAAATAAGTATTAGTTAAAAATAAACAATAAATTAAGTATGTTTTAACAATATTATGAATAATAAATCAAAAAATTTTTATCAGTAAGAATGACAAAAAATTCAATACTGTAACTTGAAAAAAAAATATATTAGCAAACAAATAAGTTCAGTAAGTAAAATCAAACACTCAAAATAAAAAAAATTAAGTTAAATTGTTAATAAAACAAAAAAGAAAACATTGCTGGTCAGTTTGGGGACAAATTGGAAGGAGAGAGAGAAGGAATTGTATGAATGTGTGAAGAAAAATGAGGGGAGGGGTGGATATTTATAGTGCCCTGATTTAACCTTTGCCTAATGCGGCTTGGGGGTTAAGATCAAAATTAATTCAAGGATTGCAATATAGGTTGCAACCCCGGGTCGTTTCACTTGAGGAGTCTTTTGACCTATCTAAACTAGCTAAATGCAATTAAAACAATAAAAGGTATGGGGGGTTTTGGTTTGAAAATTCATTTAATAAACTATTGACAAAAGCAATTACTTGTTTTTGGTATTTTTTTTGGTTAATGAGTGAAAAGAGTTTGGATTAAGGGAAATTGATAAAATGGGCTTTGGTAGTGTTTCGGTGGCTCTCACGCTTCATTAAAATTGATATTGGGAGTTAAAAGATGCACCAAGTCTAATTGAAAAATCCCCAAGCAACCATTAGGGGTCCACTAGCCCTAATTAATGACTAATCAAGCAACCACTTTCTTAGCCATCACTTATGGTTAGTGTTAAGCTCCACTTGGTGTGTGTTGGAACTTGAGTTTTGAAAACCGATTCCTCTCAAGAATGTGCAACCACAACATTCAATTGGATAAATTAAGCTACACAATCTAGCAACCACTAAAAATCATATAGCATTCATAAATCCAATAGGAAGTTTAAACATACATATCATTCAATTAACATAACTCAATATCCAACACAAATGTTCCAATTCATAGACAACTAGAAAAGGAAATCATGTTTCAAATCCAAATATACAAAGAGAAATGCAACCACAAGACTCAATACATAAGGAAAAGAGCATATGAAAACAAATAACTCCCCTATTTTGCTCATTGAAGCCCGAGCCACCTTTACACCACCAAAACACCAAGATTCTAGCCTCTCATGTCCTCAAATTCGAGCCAAAGATAGCCCATGACCATAGCCTCCATGGATGAAGAAGGTAGAAGAAGAAGTATGGTGGAAATGGAAGATAGGAAGATGAAGAACATGAAAATCAGCAAGAATGGAGGTGAGATTGAGTGGGAGGATGAAGATTTGAGTGAGGAATGAAGGAAATGAGTGAAACCCTAGGAGAGCTCTTTAATTTCGTGCTTAGGAGGCTTCGATCCTGAAGGTGGGGGTGTTTGGATCTATTTATACTGCCCTAGAAACCCTAAAAACGCGTGAGATTTTTGCAGATTCTGGGGACTTCGCCGTGGGCTCACCGTGGCAAAAGCCACGGCAAGCCAGCGTCCATTCTGGAACTTGCTAGGAGTTCGCCGTGAGTTCGCCTCGGCGAAACCCACGGCGAACTCACATTGGTTCTACCTCTTCTTGTCTTCCTCACCGTGAGTTCGCCGAGACATTGATTCTGTTTCTCTCTTCACTTTCTTCTTCCGCTCTGTCCAGAATTCTTCGCTGCAATTTGGCTCCTTAATTTGGGCATGTTTCTTCCATGATCTACAAATAAAATGGACCTAAGGTAGCATCAAAATATTCTTGAAAATGGGTTAAACAATAAATCATGCTAATTACGCCCAAATTGCCATTGACTAGAACAAATTCCAACAAAATGTGCACAAGTCGGAAATTACCCTAATTAGGTGCAACTACCCCCAAGAACATGCAATAATCTAATGATTTTATCGATGAAAAGTGTATAAAAATATGGTGCAATCATGCCCTAAGCAGGATTTAGTGGCGGTTTTTGCAACGGTTAGAAACCGCTACAAAAAGCGTCCGCAACATCAGTAGCGGTTTTTAAGCCGCCACTAAATTTTGTTCACAGATTTAGTAGCGGTTCTATAACCGCTACTAAGTTTTACTAATTTTAAAAAAAATATACTCAAGCTACATTTAAAAAACATGATATATGAATGTTTGATAGACATTGTTATGAAAATTTTACAAAATGAAAAATAATTGTGGTTGGCTGCTTCAATCATCTTCTTCTTGCTCCCGCCTAAAAAGAAAATAAACAAATATATAAATTTTTATTGCTAATGGTGTTAAAAATTATTTGTAGTAAAAATCCTCACCTAACTATTGGTAAATGACCGTATTCTTCCGAAATGAGGTTCTTGAAGTTGTCAGGTTCAAAATGCTGGCTGCCTAGTTCAAGATCATCTTCGTCACCCACGTCGTAGAGGTCACGCGGCTTCATATGAATCACCATGTGCCAATCTTTGTGTTTCTGATCTTCCACATAATAAACATGTTGTGCCTGTGAGGCAAGAATATATGGCTCATCATCTGCCACTTCCCATGTATGAATGAGCCTCGAGAAATAGATGGACGTGATGCCCAAGCTATCCACGATAATGCCTTGAGAGGTTCTGATATGTGCCCACATGCAGTTGAAGATAGGCACAGTGAAATGACCTTGATAGTGAAGCTCGATGATGTCCACGGGCTTCCCATAGTATGATACGCCTCCAAATTGCATGTCTGTATCACGTGAGCTGGCATAACTCCTTGTCCCAAATGTGCCAAAGACTCCGGAATTCTGGGTGAGAGAAGCTTCACCCCTTACAACGGTACAGAACTTGCAATCGTTGACGTTGGATGCCGTATATCTCCTGACATGGTCAAGTGGACCGGTTGCAAGATTTATCATATTAGGCAGAGGAGCTTGTGCGGCTTCGTAGTTGGCATTTAATATAACGGTGGAAATCCCTAAAATTCAATGGAACATATCAGAGGGTTCTATGGTTTGACAAGAAATGATAGTTTCGAATATTTACTGCACCCTAAATAAACATTATTCTTAGTCTAAAACGAACGTTTATGTGACAAAACTAGAAACGAAATGAGGCAGCTTTTAGTAGAACCTGGAAACAATGGCTTATCTGCTTCCGTCATAGGGTCGAAAAAATTCTTTGCAGCTTCATTTCGGAAAAACTCCGGGAGTAGTCCTTCAACCCCTTCTTGACTACCGATGCCGTCACCTTGCACCCCGAAAGCATCACGCACAACATCGTTAAATGGATCCACATGATCGTCTTCATTGTTGATCTGCATTCCAACTTGAGAAGTTCCAGCAACTGCTTCACCGCCATCATCATCATTCTCGCCATGGATACCCCAGAATGTGTAATTGGATGGGAATTGTTTCACTATAAGATGCTCACGCACAACAAACAAAGGTTTATTTATATCTTTTTTTAAATACCGTATGAGATAATAAACAAATGACAAAGGTTTATTTATTAGTCACGAAGAAACTTTTTTTTAGCTGTTAAGAAAAATTATCACTCTATGTGAAGTAAAAATTAAATAAGATCATAACAACTAACAAAATTATGCAATATTGAAAATAAGAAATGTTTGAACAACAAATATTCAAATTAACAAACATTTAAATATAAAAATGGTCAACTAAAATCCTGAAATTAACAAACATTTTAATAAAAAAGACCCTAGATCTACGCAGGAGGCTGATTGTCGTCTTGATGCTCTGGAGAACGGTTGCGAGGCTGCTTCGGTGGACATGGAGGTAGTGTTACTCGCAAAGGAGATCCATTTGGGTCGAACCTCCGCTGTATCCGTTCGAGCCGTGCTATTAGCGGTTTCCACCCAGGACTCCAGTCTGTCGTACACCTGATCCGTCACCCGTTCCGTAATCTCATGAGTGAGCCTCTCCCTCATTTGAGCCTTATACTTAGCATCGCTCCTAATCGGGCCACTAGTGGATGGTTGGCTTGAAGCTGCAGACTGGCCGCTGCCTGGGTCGCCTAACCTGCCGTACACCACCGAAGGTCAGGCTCCGAATCCCATCTCGTGCACCCGGCCAGGGTGCTCATGAGGCCCTAGGGCAGCCCTGAGCGAGGCAGTGGGGTCTACATTGTCCCCCTGCGACTCGCTCCCTCGATGTTGGGCTCCCGTCCATGTGTCTGTGCTTTATTTGGTAGAAACGACCGTAGGTAGCCTTCTGTCCCTTCTTCGCAGCTTCAACCGCCTGAAAATTATGATACAACTAAATATTATTATATAAAATGAAATTATTTTTAAATTAAACAACAAAGCTTCATTCTTTCATACCATCTCTTTGTAGCCAACCGAAAACGGCTTCGTCCCAGCCGTATGATGAACCTTTTGATACGCTTTGGCGGCAAGACCTTGTTGCAACCTCTTCTGTTGACGTAAAATAAAATTGAATAATCATCACTAATTCAAAAATATTTATCCAATATTATATTTTCATATCAAATCAATATCAACAATATTATTCATTATATCTTCCCTATGTCTCCCCTCCTCTAACGCACATATCTCTCCCACGCATCCGCAGGGACGCCACCAGGGACATCATCAATCAAGTCTTGAAGCGGCCTACTCCCCATTTGATCTCTTGCTTTGAACAGTTCCAACCACTTGTTCTTCCAACCGTCCCCCATCTTTGATTCTGTCCAATTCTTGCGGATGTCCCTCACATCAAACTTCCTCTGTAAAATATAAAATTTAACTATGGTTAAATAATATTATGATGATAATAATTAAAATCATATTCCAAACATAACAAATAACAAATAAAAAATCATAAATACATTTCCTACAATATGTATTAAAATCAAATTCCAAACATAACAAAGAAAAAATAACAAATCATAAATATATTTCCTAAAACTAATATTAAAATCAAATTCCAAACATAACATATAAAAAATAACAAATCATAAATACATTTCCTAAAACTAATATTAAAATCAAATTCCAAACATAACAAATAAGAAATAACAAATCATAAATACATTTCCTAAAACTAATATTAAAATCAAATTCCAATAATAACAAAAAAGAAATAAGAAATACATTTCCTAAAACTAATATTAAAATCAAGTTCCAAACATAACAAATAAGAAATAACAAATCATAAATACATTTCCTAAAACTACTATTAAATAAAATCAAATTCCAAACATAACAAACAATAAATACATTTCCTAAAGCTAATATTAAAATCAAACTCCAATAATAACAAAAAAGAAATAAGAAATAATAAATACAATTTCTAAAACTAATATTAAAATCAAATTCCAATAATAATAAATAAATACTCACTCCGGTACTAATTATAAGACCACTTTGACTTTTTTTTGTGGAAGTTAAGGAAGCAAATTAGACCACTAAATTATAACATATGTCACATTAAATTAGATTATAGATTAGTTTATAAGTAGAATAAATTAGTTTTGAGGAAAAAAGATTTTTTTTGGGACTGAAACTATTTTTTTACTGGAAAAAAAAGTCAAAATGGTCTTATAATTAGGACCTGAGGGAGTATTAAATAACACATAATAAGAATATTTCCTATAGTATTAATTAAAATCACATTCTAATAATAATAAATAATAAATAAGCTTAAAGTTAGTTCAACCAACCTTAACAATTTCGTTCCACGCGAACTTTTTAGAATCCTTATCAATCTTTCTCTAGTCCAAAGCGTCTATCGAGAATCGCTGGTAATTCTGGCCTACACTCCCGCAAAACCTGCCGTACAGTTGACCCCCTTGTCACACCGGTAGTTTGGTCAACTCGTCGTCCCACTCAACTTTAACTCAGTGCCCACTCGAAAGGTTCATCGCATCTTGCACCGTCAACCTCCTATTGCGTATGCTACTAGAAGAGGCAACAATTTTACGAGCGATAAAAAATTATAATTATCTAATAAAAAGGGTAAAAATTGAGTTTCTTTACCCTGAACTTTTACTTCATAACCGGTGGACCTTCCGGCGGATCGTTCAGGGCGCCCCGCATCTTCGTCTTCCTCCTTGTCCAACCAACGTGCCATATCTTCGAAATCCGCTCCTCCAATCTCGTCCAAGTTTTCTCCCCCACTCCAGAATGCATTGATTTCATTTTCTGGAATCGGCTCGTTCTGTATACGGATGCACTCTTGTTCTATACGATCCCTCTCGGCCTCAGCTAGTTCCTTATGAAGTCATTCCTCTTCCTCCTGTTGTTTAGCAGTAATAGGCCTCTTCTCTCTACTGCGATTGCTCTTTTTGACCATGATTTTGAATGAATATAGGACAAAACACACCTGCTATTTCTCATATCGGTCGAAGTCACGTCACGTCGCTTTCTCTCTAAAAAAGGCTCATGCCTTTTAAACTAATGAATTTAGTGGTAGTTCTTTAAGAACCGCCACTAATAGCCACGGTTTGAGCAAAAACCGCGGCTCAAACTGCAACTAATTCCACTTGTAATAAATGCAGTTAGTGGCGGTTTGACTAGAACCGCCACTAATTCAGCTGCCATTCGTTTGCTCGCGGTTTTTCCTTCCAAAACCGTGACTAAATTTACGCCACTACTAATCCCGCCAAAGGGAACCAATTTTGTTGCGGTTTTTTCCCATAAATCGCCACTAATGTCCGCCACTAACTACTTCTATGGTCAAACCGTCATATTTACTTGCGGTTTCCACTTGTAACCACTACTAAATCATAATTACTGGCGGTCTTGGTGTTCCGCTACTAATGTAACTGCTACTAAAGCCCGCTTTTTTTGTAGTGACTCCTGAAATTTGCTTAGCAAGCACGCAAGAAGAACAACTAGATTTGAACCGAAATGTCCAATCAAAAATTAGCAACAATTACAGATTATGCCAGATTTTCCAATCAGAATAGCTACATGACAGATATTCACACACCATCTTTTTAGTTATGGTTGAATCTCAGCTAACTCATTCTTACCATACTAGGATTTTTACCAAGGCTAGTTCAGGTGTTGCATCAGTATTTTGCACACACAAATTTCTTCAAATCATGACTTGGAGAGTGGCTAAATTCCCAAAAAGTAACATATTTCTTCATTACTTATCATTCCTCATATGAAAAAGAAATATGAGAATGTTTATACTTACAACACTGGCTAAAATTTCTCATTTTTCTATATCTATTTCAAATCTTATAAGCCTTGTTGATCATATTTGTTATTGATTTCTCTCCTTCCCTTCCTAATTTTTATAGCTTCCAAACAAAGGCTATTTTTCTCATCCATTTCAAAATCACTGACCTCAAAATTCATAATTGAGTATTGAACATCAGCTCAAACTATCTTCAAACTAAAGAAACCAATAGAAATTAAATAAACTTATGAGTAAGCAACACTATGTTTTCTTTTCTTTCTTGACAAATTCTTCAGTTTATGGAAGTGTAAGATGTTTCAGTGGCATGAATTTGAGGAAGGAATACTTTGACATGCAGATCCCAGTTGTTGTCAAAGTGGATTGAGCAGAAAAAAATCTTAATTCCTATATAACCATAAGCAATCAGAACCTGTAACACCACCTTCAATCTCATTCTCTCTTTTTATTCTCCGAAGTTGAAACAAATTGCTTTCTCCAACGAAGGTTAATTTCAGAAATGGCCAGTGAGGCAGAGGAAATTGTACAATGTTGTGAAGATATAACTAAGTATCGTAGGAAGCTCCTTCAACAAAAGGAACTCAATTCTAGAGTTCGTGCAAGTCCTACATTAACAATAACTCCTTCGCTCTTTCTTTCACCTCCCCCTTGATTTTCTCTCTTTGGGTTACCAAATTAGTTCCACATTTAAATTAATGCAATCTAAACAATTTTTCACATGAATTGAAATATGTTCTACTTGCTTCTTTGACAATTGAAGAAATAAAGGTCAGAAATGGAAGGAAAAGACTCACCGGAGTAGAAATTGCTACTTAAAAACCGAATCACCCTCATTATCGTCGGTGAAGAGGCTCCCAATTTTCATCGACGATTCTCTCTCTCTCTCTCTCTCACGATTTTCTGGGCAGATGGAGGAGAAATGAAGATGGTGACGGTACACGATCACACACACACAACAATGACCGGCGTGGGCAATGGCAGCAAATGGCGGAGGACAAAGCCTCTTAGGTGATCCATGAGAAAACGGCGAATAAGGGTTTGGCAGAGGGTGTATGGTATGTGAGGGAAGGGTTAGGTCTAAGGGTAGGGTATGTGAGGGGGGCAAATTTGTCTTTTACAAACATATGCAAATCCCAAATTGATCCCTAAGGTCTGACATGGGATTTTGAAATTTTAGGGGAGTGAATTTTCCTTTCCCTTATTCAAATGGATTTATGGGTCATTTTCCCTAATAAAAATGTTATTGTTATTTTAAATTATAACTGAAATAAATGAGCTTTAGGTTTTAAATAATTTTTTGTTTTAATTGTCATAAATCAAAATATAAAGATATTATTGTCCATACAAGTGTATTTTAATGATTTTAGCCTGTGAGGAAATACATTTGGCTTCATATTTTTAATTTAAAATAAAACAAAAAATAGGGAAAATTTCACTTAACACACACTATAGTCATTTAATATCAAACAACCCAACAAATTTTGAAATATTATTGCACGTTTTAGAGGTAAAATGAAATATATATATATATATATATATGTGTGTGTGTGTATATATATATAATTAGCTGAAAGACTTTACTACCCTTGTCTTTTTTCTTTTGAAATATTGTTGTGAGTTCATTTATTAATCTGTAAATACTTTCATTTGCATTAGAAATCAACATACTTGGCTGGAAAAATAAATTATATATTTGTCTTACAAATAAAACATATATTCTTGTAAATATTCTTTTTTTCTCTTACGTGTTGTTATGAATTCACCTATTATCTTAGAAGTACCTCCATTTGTTTGGAAATATGCATATATGTCTTAAAAGTTTCTATGTTTATCTTGCAAATGACACATATTTTCTTGTTTACATTTTTTTTTAAGTATTGTTGAAGGCTCACTTCTTATCTTGCGAATACCGTCATTATATTTTTGCGGAAAATCAACATACATGTCTTGAAAATTGTTATACTTGTCTTTCAAATGACACATTTAAAACAAAAAGCAAGGGTAATCAAGTATTTTCGCCCTCAAAAATTTATTTAATTTTGTTCCTAGAGGGTGCAGTGATATTTCAAATTTTTTTTGTGGCTGTTTGACAAACAGTTATAGAGGCCTAGAGGGCGTTAAGTGAAATTTTCCCTAAAAATATTTCTTTTTAATTTCACTTTAATATTTAACTTGATGGTGTTAAGCTTTAATCTAAATATATTTATCATGGAAATATATGAAAAAATCCCTTAAAAAATTAAATAAGAGCATGATTGTCATTTCAATTATCATGCATGCCTTTCCTCCATCGTATTTTTTCTCCCCTCTATTCAAAGGAGTGATGATGATGATGATGATGATGATGATGCTGATGATGATGATAAATTACTATTATTATTTCATTGCTTTTTCTACCCTCCCATTTTCTCCTCGTATATTTTTGTCTCCATTCAAATATAATTTAAAGGGCCCAGCAACAAACGAATATTATATTATAGCATTAGTTGAGACTATCATCTAGGCAAATTTAGGATAGATGTTTTTTGTCAGATGAATAGATTGAGACTGATGCTCATCGGGCGATATAACTATTATTGCCACTTGAGGGATCGCACCAAGATCTACAGAATTATTTACCAATTTGTTATCTGAAAGCTTGATTAAATTAAACGCTCGTCCCATGTGTGCAAAGATATTTGTACGTATGTGCCTTAATAATACATTATTGCAAAACCTACCACAGCCAACTTGAGGAAAAAAAATCATGCCCTGATTATTTTTAATTTTATATTATGTGGCGATATATTCTTATTCTCCCTGTGGTCTTTTAATAATATTTTTTTATACTTTAACCGTTCCTAAATATAGGATCTAGTTAACTTTTATTTGGAAAATCCTAGAAAAACTACATAAGTTACTTATAAATTGATTTGACTGAATTTTTTTTCTAATCTACCTTATTTGACTTATGAACTAACTATAATCTAATAATATACATAATAGATTATGATTAAGTAACTCATTTAATTTCTAAATAAAAAAAAAAACAATCGACTCAGTTTTATATCTAAGAAAAGTAGAAGTATATACGAAGTAATGCGGCACGGACCCCACCTAGCTACTAACTCACGTGCTCTGCGCCCTTTAGGCTTTAGCTTCATTGTATTATATATGACCTTCCCATCTATTCGTCTTCCTCACTTTCTCATTCTTCTCTAAATTCACTTTTCAAGATTTCATTATCATCAGAAGCTTATTATCTCCGGTAAGTCATATATCTTACTTGAGATTGAGAAACTATCACGTCTTTCTTCTCCGTCTCCGTGTCATCAGAGTCCTATCAAATCAGAAAGTTACTTGCATTTAGGTAGATGAGCTTTGAACTTGAAAACTAGAGCATGCATAGATGTGTGTGTATGTGTGTGTGTGTATCCTGGTTTGCATAACTAGGTTTCCTTGAATCTATACATATACACAAGGTCAAACACACATTAACGTAACGCGCCAGAATGTATAATGACGTTGAAGAGCTGCTTATATAACTCATATTGATGCTTTCGTAAGCATCTCTTCATTTGATTGTTCTTCGGAGAGCCTGTCATCAAATCACATGTTGCATCATTCATATCCCATAATTCTCTATCTATATATAGTTTCTGATATGATACCTCCTAGTGTTTTTGTATTGATCTAATACTCCCTCCGATCCTAAATATAAGATTACTTTAACTTTTTTTGTAAATATTAAGGAAGCCAAATAGACCACTTAATTTTAACGTATTTTACATGTAATTGTATTATACGATAATTTACAAATAAGGTGAATTAGTTTTGAGAAAAAAGATAAATGTAGACATTTTAAAGTGATTAATTTTGCATCCTTAATTTCTAAAAAAAAAGTCAAAATGATCCTATAATTAGGATCGGACGGGTGATATACTAGCGGCTGTGGTGTGAAGGCCAATAATTGAAGTGTGGGCAAAAAATAGAGCCTATGTCTCATTAGTGGGATCCACGTACCCACTTAAATGAGTGGCTAGGTTATTTTCTGACAATGGAGTTAAATAATTCAAATTAGCTTTTAGGTTTTAAAAAGAAAGTCTCAAATTGACATTAGGGTAGCTTGTATATATGAGTTTCTAAAATCTATAAATCAATGTCATGCACGCATACATGTGTCTGCGTGCAGACACATGAATTCTTCTCTAAAACTAATTCCCACCGGCAGGTTTTTATCTTAGATCGCGGTACATAGAAGTTGTTACATTTATTTACACCATTTATGAACCATCATGTTCCAGACTTTTCCCTTTATCTTTAGTTCTTTACTCTTTCCGTTTAAGGTTGAGACAAGATTATAGTACGTTAGAGTGAGATAAAGGAGGGAGAATGGATCAAAGAAGTCTCTTAGAGAAAAATGCAGATTTGTTGAACAAAGAGGATAATCTACCAATAACATGGCCTGTGTTTGCTCAAGAAGTGAAAGCAGTTTGTAGGATAGCAGTGCCTATGGTGATTGTAAATGCATCAACTTTCTTTCTACAAACCATCACTCTCATGATGGTTGGTCACTTGGGTAAACTTGCTCAATCTAGCACCGGTGTTGCCATTTCTCTTTGTGCTGTCACTGGCTTTAGCGTCACTGTAAGTCCCTTGAATTGTATTACAACTTCCTCTTTTTTACTTTTGTTTGATGTAGGACCTATAAATTGGGGGGTTAATATTGTTTCTAAAAGTAGGACTTATTATTTATATTGTTTGTTAATTTTTATTTAAATTGCCCTACAGATACATTATTAACAATAATCAAGTAAAACAAAAATAGAGGGAACTAAAAAAGACGATTATGGTTATTTTAAGAAAAAAATATAACATATTAACTAGCCTAACTTATATTTTTAATTTAATTAAATTAGGGAATTATGTCATATATTTAGGTGGAGGTAGTAACTAATGATTATATTTTTCAATTTTGTATTTTCTACTTTCATAACAGTTTGGATTGGCTTCTGCTCTTGAAACACTATGTGGGCAAGCCTATGGAGCTATGCAATATAAAAAGTTTGGTGTTCAAATCCAAACTGGCATCTTCTGTCTTATTTTATGTTGTCTTCCTCTATGTGTCTTGTGGTTTAACTTGGGGAAGCTACTGGTGTTGCTTGGTCAAGACCCTTTAATTGCACATGAAGCCGGAAAATTTGCAGTTTGTTTGATTCCTGCTCTCTTTGGGTATGCTATACTTCAAGCCCTAGTTCGATATTATCTTATGCAGAGTTTGATCGTTCCTCTTGTACTCTCTTCATTTATTGTTTGCTTCCACATAGCTTCCTGTTGGACACTCATTTTTAAATCTTCTATGGGTCGCTTTGGAGGAGCTTTTGCCATTGGTGCTTCATATTGGTTGAATGTGATCATACTTGTGTCATATATGAGATTCTCTGATTCTTGTGAAAAGACTCGAGTGAAAATTTCCATGGAGCTCTTCCTAGGCATTGGAGAGTTCTTCCGTTATGCTATTCCCTCAGCTATAATGGCTTGGTATTACTTCCTTTCCACTTAATCTTATGTCATCCTCTACCTTTGATATTCGGTTAATATAATTGTCTGTCATTATATTTTGATCAAATTTTGGTTTTGACCCCTATAATTTCATATAGTTGGCTTTGATTCCTATAGATTCATAATGACTTGGTATGAATTTAAGTATAGCTAGGGATCAAAACAAAAGCTCATTAAAAGTATAGGGATTAATAATTAAATTCAAACCAAATTCATCTACAATATAAAGATCAAAACCAAAGATTTGAATATAGAGGGATCAAAATTAAAAATATTTGTATAATACCTTGGATATTGATATTGATGATTGATTATTTCAGCCTCCAATGGTGGTCATATGAGGTTACTACATTGCTCGCTGGTCTTCTCCGACCAAATCCAGAACTTGAAACTTCAATCTTAGCCGTATGGTATGTGCTTTTTCTAATATTATAGGTTCCAAAATATACATTGGAAGTACTACTTGTATTAAAATTCTCCTTTAATGATACTTTGAATTATTCTGTGACCAGCGTTTCAATGAATGTTACAATCTATTCAATACCAGAATCAATTGGCTCAGCAGCAAGGTTTGTATCACCTAACATTCATCAATGCATTCATATGTTAATTTTATTCACATATTAAGTTTTTTCTCATTTGTGACTTTTGTTATTCATCAGTGCAAGAGTTTCAAATGCATTAGGAGCTGGAAGGCCACAAGAAGCACGATTGTCTGCCTTATGTTCAAGGATTCTAGCAACTTGTGAGGCTCTAATAGTGAGCTTGATCATTTTTGCTAGTCGAAATGTTTTAGGTTATATTTTTAGCAATGAGCTTGAAGTGATATGCTACGTCAAAGAAATAGCTCCTATTTTAGTTCTATCTTCTTTTATGGACTCTTTACAAGGCACCCTTACGGGTAACATCTTTCACTCCAATACTATTCTTATTTTATACAAACTTATGGACACTTGTGCTATGAAATCTAATAATTTTTCCTGAAACAAATAGGGATTGCAAGGGGAAGTGGGTGCCAGCACATAGGGGCATATGTGAATTTTGGTGCTTATTATGCTATTGGCATTCCATTGGCTGCATTCTTGGGATTTTGGATAGGCATGAGAGGAAAAGGACTTTGGCTTGGAATAACAACCGGTACAATGTTCCAAGTGATTGTGCTACTGATCATATTATGTTTTACAGATTGGATAAAAGAGGTTTGCTCTTTACTTCAAAAATTACCATACCAATATTTCATTTCAACATTCATGCATATGTAGTGCTTATGCGAGAGAGTTTGAATAATGTGCAGGCAAGACAGGCTAGGGAGAGTACATTGCAGAAAACATTGGCAAAAGAAGAAAGCGTTTTGGCTTGAGCAACTTGAGTGTAATACTAAGTTACAGGGCCATTTAAGGATCTTCATCTTTGGGTAAAGTTTTACATATATTGAGGCTATACATATGGAGGATAAAGCGTTAGACCTGCGAGAAATTGATATACTGCTTTTACTCCAACAATGGTATGCTTGCATTGTCTTCATCAAGCAGCTATAAGATTGAAAGTTGAATCCAAGGCCGCCTCAAGCACAAATAATTTTGATTTGTACCTATCAAAATCAATTTGTATTGTTATATTCTTGCTTGCAAAACTTCTTATTTGTACTATGCTTATGGGATAAATAAAAGGAATTATTTTTTACATTATTGGATATTTGATATGAGGCTATGGCAAAAAAGGAAAAAAGGATATTCGATATGAGGCAATTAAGAAAAGAAGAAAGGAGTTAAAATAGGATAAATGGCATAAATACCTCCCATAAACCTGAATTTTAAAAATTATGGGCACTATTTCAACACTGTGCAAATTTGTCCTAATAGTTTTTACTCAAGAGTTATTTTGCCCCAAATTCTTTTTGGGTTCAAAATTCCCACGAAAGTTCAAAACATAAAAATATTACCCTGCCTTGTTATCAAATTAATGTTGTTTTTTAAAAAATTAACATTGTTAATATTTTATCGATAGAGAGCAAAATTAATCCCTTTTAGTACTTTAGGGAAACATTGCTCGCAACAAAATTTCTGAGATAATATTGCTCTTAATAAAAATTTTTGAGGCATATTTAACCTTAACCCAAAAATCAACGACATAGTAAAAGCAAGAGAAAGCTATAAAGATGAGAAATGGAAGAGAATTCTCATTCATATAAATGTTGTACATTCAATCCTCTGTATAATTGATGTAATGCATGTAGAGAAAAATATGTGTAATAGTCTTGTCGTAATTGGAGCTTTTATGACTTTTTATAAAGTATTAGATCTACTTGATTCTCCTACTCTAGTTTCTTCTAATAACTTAGATTAAACTTTTATTCAGTTTATATTTCTAGAATTGGGATTCAAATGTGAAAATTTGTATGTGGTTAGAAGATTTGGGGAAAAATTAGGGTTCTTGAGGAATTTTCGGAAATTGAAAAATCTCAATTGGTTGATGGTTTAGACAGCTTGATTGATAATAGATGCATGAGACTTTATCAGTTTAGATTTGGGGAATTTGAGATCTATCAACTTGGATCTAAGGATTTTGATTCTTGAGAAAATTTGGCTAAATCATGATTATGTAGTGTTTGAATCTTGGAACCAATGATTGATTTTTCTTATTGGAAGTATACATTGAGGTTTAATCATTTTAGAATCTTGATTTGGGTTGATTTTGGAAAATGACCCATTTTGGTGAAGTGACTAGTTTATGGAAATTAAGGATTTAGGATCATACGAAACTAATGATGGGTTATTAATTCATAGTGATTCTAAATGTGTTTAATAACATAATTAAATTAAGTAAAGCTTGTCTAATTACTTACAGGACAAATTGGAACTCTAGAGGAGTTTGGGTCTCTAATTGTTTGGTTTAGCATATTAATATGTTGATATTCATGTATGATGCTCTATGTAGAGTTGGTGTTGAAGTTTGGTGAAAGAGCTTGTGCTTGAATTTCTTAGTGATATACAAGAAGTAACCACTTTCTACTTTACTTACGTGTTTGAGTCTTGTTCATAGACATTTGTGAACCTATCTTGATATTAATTGGTTTGATTATAAGACCATTTGTGAAATGTTATTTTGCTATTGAAATTGTTTTGTGAGAAGTGTAATTGCAAATGAGGCGAATATGTGGCATGACTTTGGAATTGATTAAACAGCTTTACTATAGTACTATGAATTGTAGGTGTTACAGTAGGATGAAGTTAGGGTTCCAAATCTGCCTCAATTAACCTACGTTCGTGGGCTAATAGCCTTACTATAGTACTGAGTCAGGGATAAAAGAGTGGTATTCGGACCTGATCAGGGATCACTTAAAAGACACCAGATTTTGTCTTCTTGAATTACGGGTTCGCTGGTGTAAACCCATGATGAAGGCTGGGCCTACTCTCTATGTGTACGGTCACTGGTGCTAGCCACGCGGTGAGGTTTTCCTTCTTCAATTAGCTTCCTTTCACCTTGTTGCCTATATTTTGGTCCCCTAAGTATCCGACAAACAAAACGCATTGAAAAAGAAATTAAAAGGTCTTAAAAATCAATTATTTCCAATTGACTATCAATTATGACAATTTAATCCTCTTTTTATGCTATTTTCACCTAATGACTGATGACTCCCCATATTTTGGAGAATTGTATACATATTTTATTATATTTTGGGAGTCATTAATCCCAAAAATTAAGAGACTTAGTTTATATTGAAAAAGATTTTGATTTGGGACATTATTTGGGGATTTATTTTTAATTATTATTTTTTATTAAAATGGGGAAGTTAAATAAAAAAAAAAGAATATTTAAAAAGAAAAAAGGAACAGTTCTGTTTCATAATCAGTATCATAATTATTATTTTAACTTATTTAGCATTATTTTAGTTTAATTTAGTTTTTTTTTTCTATTCATTTAAGGAGCCATATGAAGTGTAGCGATTTGGGGATGCTAAAAAGAAGCCTTGATTGAACTAATCGGAAACACGCCGCACGAGAGAGAGTGGAGGATTTGCGCCACTGTTCAATAATCATCATACTCCCTATCCATCATAGAGAGAGGAAGGAAGGAAGCAGCTACTGTTTTTGTTTCTTCTTCATCGTGTGTGTGTGTGTGAGAGAGAGAGAGAGAGAGGAGGCTGCACATCAGATTTGCTTCTTCGTCTTGCGCGGACGAGAGAGTGATCAGGGAGGGCGATTCCAATCTTTTTCAGTTGTGGGTTTCTTCTTTCTTTTAATTTTTCTTATGGTTTTAGATCTACATTTTGAGTTAATTACTGTGATGATTTTGATGAACACGGCTAATTTTCCTTTACAATCAAGGGTATTATGAACTTTTTTTTTTTATACAACTATGAACTTATTTGTGATTTGAGATTTTTTTCAACTTATTAATTATGTTTAATTTTAATTCAGGTTATTTAATCTTACTATTATTAATGATTGTTTAGTGTTTCAAATATAAAATATATCTAGTTAATTTGTAAGACATTGTATAATTAATCTATGTAAGGATGTAAATTGATCGACATACATATATAGACACTAAGACTCTATATTAGTTTAATAAGTTAAAGTATAATTAATTAATTAATTAGTAGGAATAAAATCTAAAAAACAAACAAGAGAATAGTGATTTTAAGTTGTTCGTTTAATACTTGAATTTAATCCGTGTTAAAGTTTATGGTTTCAACTTAAACGAAAATATGAGATTTAATGTATACTTATTAATTATCTTGAGTCTTTGTAGATTGACTTTGATTCACCAAATTACTATTTCTATGGCCCGTATACTTGCGGAACTTATTTAATATTTTGGTAGTATCATGCTAGTATCAATGACTTAACAGATCAATTAAGCATTACAATTGCATTTGGTACAAATTAAAAACCTCGTTTTATCATATAAAATCTATACAAATCCGAGGATTTGTCAATAAAACATAAAACACACCCTAAATTGAAGCTAAATTCTTGCACTCAAGCACGTTTTTTTCAGAAAAGCTTGTCTTTGTGCTTATTATTCAATTTTATCAATGAGAAACCTCAAATGTTCCAGCTTACGTTAGATCCTCTTCTCTCAAAACGTCCCAAATAATAAAAATAGAAGGTGGAATGTGTAGAAAACTCACATAGGTTTGGATTCAAGCTTGCATGCTCCAGATGGCGTCTTCTTTAGCGGGAACGTCCTAGAAGCTCTCCGGCAACCTCTATGACCTTGTAATCGAAGAGGAGAAGGAAATGATGAAAATGATCGTGGTGATGAAGTCTGGGAGAGGAAAGGAGATTGAGAGTATTTATAGTCTAGGGGGAAGTCAGTTTTGCCCTTCGGCTTATAAGAGGAGAATTACATATATACACACAACTAAATAAACAATTAATTAATCCTTTTTATTGAAGACTTGATTCTTTTTTAATTCAATAAATTAACTTGTTGAAGGTTTTGACCTAGTGCAGTGAGTAAGAAAGAATTTCTCTAAAATGGACCAAACTTCTTCTTCTTCTACTGATGAAACTACTCGTCTCTCCTCCACTCTCTCTATTTCCAATCTTCCCTCTTCAATCAGACGCACTTTGTCCAGTAAAATAGACCATCTACTGGAATTTACTCATATTCCAGATAATGCTCGTGTACATCCTACGGAAATGCCTGTGTTAAGCCGTTACTCTTTATACCATCATGAACGTTCTACTTTCCGCCACCTCCGTACCTTGATTTCCAGAAATACTCCACCAATAAAAGAAATAGTTCAAAGTTCCAAGTTAGACCAGTGTGGTCTTCCTGCCACCTCTCAAGAACAGTATGTCACTCTTGAAATTCCTCAAACCCTCATCAACTCCTATATTCAACAGGGTTATACTCATCTTCATCTAGGTGTTGTTCACCTGGTTCTCACTTCACATACCAGAAAAGGCCTACCTATCTCAGCCAAAGTTGCTCTCCTTGACACCTCCTTTAAACAATACTAACATGCTCTGTTTGGCGCTCTTGTTACTACCCTTAGTAATGGAAGCCTAGTTCTGACCATCGCTCCTGACTACACCATGAAACTCACTGATGAAACCCTCTCCACCAGACTTAAAATCCAGGTTCAGATTGTTGGAGCAAAACAGAATCCTTAATTGGCTTACTGATAATGCAGTTAGCCAAAATAGGTTTCTTCATCGCATTGATTCAAAACTAGACCATTTAACGGAGACACTTACTGGACAAATAGATACACTAACAGACGAAGTCAAAAAGCTTCATGATAGATTAACCTCTGAAGCCATCAGGCTTGATGCAGAACTTCGTAGTTATATTGATCACAAATATTTTGGTCCAGAATTCCAAAGGAAGGAGCAAGAACTTGCAAAAATCCAAAAAGACCTGAAACAGATTGAGACAGATATGGTCAAACCACCAACAAACCCCTTAAGCCCGTTCCCATCTTCTTATCCAGTTTATTCACCTCCTCTTACTTCAGTCACCTATGATAACCTATATCCTTCCTCATACTAACTAGCCAGAAAACTAAACCCACCTAAACAATCTACCAAAAGAAATCATGTTCAGTCCACAGAATATCAAACAGTTACTGATACTCTCTTCATAGGCCCACAATTTGTCTGACCTCGAGAAAGACCACCCTGGCCATCTCACACTACCTCTCTACCTGGCATCACCATTCAGATCCCTGTTGTCACCACCACCACCCAACCCAGTACTAGTTCAGGAAAAACAATTATTGAAGGATCTCCAGCTCCTTTTAGGAGAGTCTCTACTCTCAATCTGTATGAACCCCTTTCTGAAACTGAGGATGATTCCAGTATTATTGTTCGCCCTGCGCTGCAAGTGCACGGGTCTCGCCAAGTAATAAAGTGATGAGAAAAGTATCGTTCCCACGAGGATTTGTCCAAAACCCGATCAAGCAATGATTATTACACTCTCGCCCAATTTGAGTGACACAAATGTTGAGATTAAAAATTAACTAAGAAAATAAAATGAAAATAAAACTATAAACAAGTGATTCTCCAACTTCAAGGATAAAATGGGTCCTAAGATTATCTATCCCCCTTGTACTTCTTAAAGCTCAATTAACCTTCCCTCAAAGAAGCTCTCAACGAAACCACGTGCTAATCTAGGGTTCATAGAGTACTCGTAAAAGCTCTCTCAAGTCAAGAACAAGTGTTTAGTCTTATTAATTGCACAATCTCTTGCTACAATTTAATAAAACCCAATTATCAAGCTCCAACCTAATGTGACTATGCAAGGCTAGCAAGTATATCTCTATCTTACCAACAAAACCATCCATTCGTCATGCAAACTTCCAGTTCTTGCATTACTCTACCCAAGTTCTACACTCAACCTAGCTCTCTCGAGTCATAAATCAAGTGAACCCAACATCTAAATGGTGATCAAGCACTTAGAAGCATTAGGAACGGAGTAAAATAAGCACATAGATATCATTAATCACAACATAAGAGGAGGAAACAAGAATCAATACATACAAGGGTTCAAAATAATCCTAGAATCAAAGTATTTAGCTACTCATGTTCTACAACTCCAAGGGAGCATATATATACAACATTACAAACAGAATAAGAGAAGAGAATGAAGAAGGAAGAGATAAACCAAGAGAGGAAGCCCAAATCTCTTTGAAGCTCCAAGCCCAAGCTAAATCCCCACCAAGCTCCAAGCCCTAGCAGAGCAAAACACTCCCAAAATGTCCCAAAAGTCGAAGAATGAAGAGTGAGATCGAAACCCTTCCTTTATTTAAGTTCAGTCCGTCAAAACACGCAGCTGACACGAAGTTCGCCGCGGCGAACTCACGGCGAGCTTCCAAAAATTCCAGAAATATGTTGCGCTCGCCGCGGCTTCGCCGCAAATAGATCACAGCGAACTCATCCAAAAAGAGGCAGAGGCAAATGTACTTCGCCGTGGCTTTCACCGCGGCGAGCCCACTGCGAAGTCCACTTTATTCTGTTTTCTTGCCTTTTTCTTTATTCCTTGGGCTGTTCTGACTTCTTCTTATTTTTGTTCAATTGGGAGCTTAGTGGAGGGCTAAAATTTCTTGTTTATTGTGTCAAATTATTCCTACAAAAATTACATAAAACAAAATAAGAAACTAACTATAAAAACAATCAAAATCTACATAAATATACAATAATATGTGACCGAAAATCAAATGAACATTTCCTATCTTGAGTATCCAAAATTTATCAATGATTTAATAAAACTCAAGGAAAATATGCTCAAATGACATGAATTTCTAGGAGTTATCAATTATCTCAGAGGATCAGATTTTTCCCTCATGGAAAAACATTTTGTAGACCTTAGCATTGCTATGGTTAACCCTAATACAGCTGGAAACACCACTTCTGACATGATTGAAGATCCTCCCCTATCCTCAGAAGATGAATCACCAGAATTTCCAAAAAGGCATCACACTCATAAGACATGACCATTTTTTACCCTTGATGATATTCCTCCTTATAAGTGGCATGATCATGTAGCAGAATTTGCTGCTTTGATTGATAATCAACTTCAGAAACCTCAAGCAATACCCGGACAAGTTTGTGCTGATTTTATCTCTAGATTCACAGGCAATCTACGAGAATGGTATATGAAACTCAGCGAATATGAGAAATTGCAGCTTCTTACAATTGATTCTCCTGGTCAACTCTTAGGTGCTATACATCATGAGTTTATTGGTGATCCTGAATCAATTCAAAAGTGGATTTACCAGGAGTATTTTGAGATGAAATGCTGCTCCTTACTCAGGAAAGATCTTCAAAAGCATTTTGTCCAAATGTCTAAGAGATATTATCCGCTTGGCGGATGTACTGACCCAAACCTCAGGCACGTGTTTATAGCCTCTCTCCCAGAAGAGCTACAGCCTGAACTCCATCGTATGATTACATAGACTGGCAGGGATGTTGCTCAGATTACTCTTGGAGAAATTTATCAGCTAGCCCTGGCTACATTGGATAAACTTTGTGAGCAGCAGAAAATGTTTAAAGCAATTGCCAAAGGAGGAACCAAACTAAACTCGGCATGTAACAAGTCTTATTTGAAGATCAAGTGTAAAGACAAAGAATCATGCCATTGCGCCACAAAGAAGAAATCCCAATTCAAGAGACACAAGTCTTCCAATCCTCTTGAAAGAAAATGAAGAACCAGGAACCCAAGATATAGATATTTCAAGAAAAGACGAAAGGGATCTTCTAAATCCGGGAAATGTTTCCTTTGTGGAAAACAAGGCCATTTTGCAAAATCCTGTCCTAACAAGAAAAATCAAAGGAGTGTCAAAATGCTCCAATCCTTCAGTCACATTGTCTCAGACAATGATGATATTGAAAGCATTCTTGAAGAACAATCTGAAGAAGATTCGGACACCCAATATGTTCTTCCTATCTTTGATTCAGACTCAGATTCAAATTCATCTGACAAACACATTGGATACCTTGGGTCCAATGATTTTACTGTTCTATCCACTACAGTCCAATCCAAAGGGATGTCCCAAATAGACACTACCCCCAGGCCTACTATCCAAATCAAAGTCTTACTTTCCAAGTATGACAAACCTTTCAATGCTACAGCCCTTGTTGATACAGGTTCTTGTGCCACCATTATCAAACCTCACCTTCTGCCTAAAGAATTTTGGGCTCCTCTCAATCATTCATTTACCACAATCAATCAGGATCCTTTCCACATAGAGCTTATTTCCAGAAAAAAGATTGGCATAAAATTCTTTCCAGGATGTCTTACATGGGTTACTGTTTTAGGCAGTTACATTCTTGACAAAGATCTTCTCATTGGTTTTGATACCTTCTATCGAACCAAACATTTATCTATTTTCCCCCAGGGTCTCAAATTTAAAAACTTTTTTGCTCCATTCACCACTTTTCCAAGTATCCTAGAAATCTCACAAGTTCCCTCTGGGTATGAAAGGCTAAAAGACGATTTGCTACAATTCTGTACAGATGGACATTCCCAATTCCATCATCCTTCTCCTCTGTGGAAAAATACAGAATTCTTTATTCGACTTCCTTTCAAGAAAAATGAGGATATCAATCCAACAAAAGCCTCTCATTTAGGAATGAATCCTGATAATCTCCTTCTCGCCAAACAAGAATGTAAGGCTTTGCTGGAGCAAGGATTGATTGAAACTACCACCTCTGATTGGGCATGTCAAGCCTTTTATGTTGAGAAGAGATCTGAAAAAATTAGAGGAAAAAAGAGGTTAGTGATTGATTACAAGCCTCTTAATTTGTTCCTACAAGATGATAAATTTCCTTTGCCAAAGATGTCTACTCTTGCCTCCAGAATTGCTCATGCTAAGGTATTTTCAAAGTTTGATCTCAAAGTAGGATTCTGGCAAATTCGTATTCATCTACATGAAAGGTATAAAACTGCTTTCTGCATTCCAGATGCACAATACCAATGGAAAGTTCTCTCTTTTGGACTGAAGGTTGCCCCATCTTTATTCCAAAAGGCCATGATCAAAATCTTTGAGCCCATTCTCAATAATACACTCATCTATATTGATGACATCCTATTATTCTCACCAGATCATGAAACCCACAAACAACTCTTAGCCCAATTCTTCAGGATAATAGCCCAGTATGGAATCATGCTTTCTTCAAAGAAAAGCTTCATAGCCCAAGAAAAGATTGAATTTCTGGGTATGATATTTCATGATGGCTTTTATCAACCAGGCCCTCACATTGCTAAAGACCTGCTTGATTTTCCTAACGACAATCTGTCGGTAAAACAGATACAACAATTTCTAGGGATCATTAATTACTTGCGTGATTTTATCCCTGATGTAACAAGACACACAAGCCAGCTGTTTAAATTGCTTAAAAAGAATCCACCATCATGGACTCCAGTTCAGACAAAAGCTGTTGCTCACCTAAAACAAATTGCTCAAAATCCACCACCTTTAAAGATTCTAGGAAACGGACAACGTATCCTGCAAACTGATGCCAGTGACCATTATTGGGGCGCTGTACTTCTTGAAGAGGTTGATGGAAAAAGACACTACTGTGGACATGCTAGTGGACAATTTAAAGAGGCTGAGAAACACTATCATGCCACGTATAAAGAAATTCTGCCAGTTAAAATCATGTTTGTTATAACATCTAGCAATTGGTGCTCATGCCTTTAATTAATCCAGAAAAATTGATTTGTTGGATACAAATATAAATAACTAAACCAATATTTATGTATGCATGTATCAACGTCAAGATGCATGACTCAGCTGTTGAATAAAATTAAAGTATCGATCTATAAAGTACTATAGGAGTGCCATTTAAATGAACAATTATATGAATTTTCATATACCATAATTTTATTAAAGACACAAAGTTCTTCGAACAAGCATAATACAATGTCTCAAAACATCGAACTTATGCAACCCCTATTTTATATATATAAGCAAACGCGTAAGCAAATTACTTAATATCTCACGAGACAACTGAATAAAATTTATGTAATGACTAGAGCTCGAGCAAATTACTAGCCCATCTACGTCACTGCATCGACTAAAATTTATATTCAACAATGATATATGACAAGCATAACAAGAGCATAAGAAACGATGAACCCATAATTAAGTACAATGGCAAAAAGACCCCACCAATATACACAGTCTAAATACTAAATTGTATCCTCAAGAAACATAACTTATTATCACTATTGAATTGCATTAAGCTTTTCAAAAGGAAGAGCTTCACCAGGAGATAGATAGAAAGCAATGATTCGATGAACACGACAAAGGAACACTATTAATATCATTAATGCTCTCTAATTACATGCTTCTCTTATAATACTCGTCCAATTTTTTGAAAAAACTTGGAGATCACTTCGATATAATAAGATCATCCTATTCAAAAGAAAAAACTTCACCAGGAGACAGAAAGTAGTCATTGGATAACGACGAAGGAACATAATCATTAATGTTCTCTTGCTTGCTGTTCTTATAAGGATGAATACGAGTATAAGGAAATGACGACACTTTGGTTAAGAAGGCGGTGTTGTCATTATTGTTTTGGTCCAAGGTAGTTTTGACGTTATGATCGTCATGGAAGCTGATCAAACGAGTAGTGTAGCTTGAAAAATGATGAGAATCCAGAAACATCTGAGGCTTTGAGAGAGAAGGTGGGATGAATTACTATTATTTATGACTGACTCAAAAGTACTTCCTTCGTTACTAAATACAAAATATAGTTCATTTTTTGGAAAATAATAAAAAAGCTAAAAAGGTTACTTTTATATTGATTTGCCATAATTTTTCACTAAAATAATTTATTTAACTTATAAATTAACATATAAATTAATAATACACAAAATATGTGATGATTCTCTGGAAAAAAAAAGTCAATTAGAATTATATTAAGCAATAGAATCACTACCTTTTTTGGGGAGAGAACCTTGTTCGATCTTGAATGATGTTGCTTCTGCTCTCAGAATGCTCATGAGATTCATCAGACTTAGGGGCCAAATTTTGATTGCTGAGAAGAAAAATTGCATTTTTCAAAGAAACATCCACCTTTGCAGCAAGATCGTGAACATACGACGTCGTCGAAGCCTCATCTTCTACCCCTCTACAGACTTATGGATCAATTGTTGAAGCTGCTTCACATACTCATCACGAGCTCTCTCCAGCTCCTTCATTATTGCCAGATCCTCCATAATCCATCAAAATAATATAGAACCTTTATATGCTTAAGATAGATGTGTTTGTGTGTGCGTACAGTGAAGAAGATGAAATATTATTAGACTGTGTATATAAGTGAGAGAAAGATGAAGGGAAGATGGGAAAAGTAGGGTTTGAAGATGACCATCGATGAGAAGAAGGGTAAGATGACACCTATCACTAAGCGACCACGCCCCACCCACTTGTGCTTCTTTACTTTATTTTATTATTTATTATTTCCATAGATTCCCTGATAGCATCTCTAATTTATACAGGACCATTTGGTTTTTTTAGAAGTGTAAATTTAATAACAAAGTTTTATGTTAGGAGTTTTTGACATCATAAAACTTTTTTTAGGACAAAAACATATATAAACTTTGTAAAATGAGGCAATTTTAATACAGAACTAAACAAAGTTCAAACTTACTTTTTTATTTGTGAGTTACACAATCATTAATACTAAATTATTATTTTAAAAAAAATTTCTAAAAAATTTTTCCCCACTCTCCCCTCTCTCTCTTCCCCGATCAATTCATGGAAATCAAGCGATTGAATACATTCCACCTGGTAAGAAGAGGTAGAGATGCTAAAATCTTAAAGCAACCAAAGTATGCATTATATCTATAGACATCGCCGATCAATCTCATAAACTAAGGGAAAATGAATGACGAACCTCATCGGCTCAGCCACGTGTATCTATTTAATAAAGATTTTAAAACAACTCCAGAGCATAAATTAGAAATAATCTAAGATTTTCAACAGATATGAAACTTAAAACCCAAAAAAATGATACTCCAGTAGCCGGTATCTCTATAATGTTGCAAAAATTGAAAGCAAATGATTCATCAATATTGAGATGGACGATTAAAAGGCAGAACAAAAGCAAAACATGAGCTGGGGTAACGATTTCATAGAACAAAGAAGGTTCCTGAAGGAAAACAACGGATTGTAGAAAGAGTGAGAAAAGAAGAATCGTAATTAACAAAACTCCTTTTGCTTCATCTCAGAACATTTCTCTTTGCCTTGTTTGTTGCTGAAGCGAGAATGAAATGGCAGCTCATAGAAGAATCGGTGTGGGCATTGATTTCTCACCTTGCAGCAACAAAGCTCTTCAATTGGGATGTCGGCCAGGGTTGGGGAAGAGAGGGAGGGGACGAAGGAGAGGGGAGAGGAGGTTAGAGAAAAAAATTTAAGAAAAATCTTTTTTAAAAATAATAATTTAAAATTAGTTTTTCTGAAACCCACAAACCAAAAAGTAACTAAATTTAATGGTGTTAAGCTCATTTTAAAATAGCCACATTTTACAATGTTTTATATATATTTTTGGCCTCAAAAAATTTTATGATGCCAGAAAACATTATTGTTAAATATGAACATTGGCCTTTTTTTAATCATTTTTATAAGATTCTTTTAAAAATATTATCTTCTGTATGAATTATTTTTCCCCAAATTTATTGTTAATTTTTCCACATTTAATGAATTAGAGGTGGAAACATGCATGAGAGATAGACAGAGGATGCAATAATTCTTGGAATTATTTTGTGTAAAGCAACTTTTCTATGTCCTTTTATTCTAAACAAGCCAAAAAGGTACTGCATGCATCCGGTTCAATATATAAACTTCAAATAACTAAATGTAATTGTGTTGAGACAATAAATACGTTATATTGATTAGAAATAGCTTGCTCTTGTTTCAGTTGTTCTTTATCATTATGGGCGTTCTCTTTGGACTTTTGTTAGGTTGTGATGTTACAGGTCGAAGGTTGAAGCAATTTCCTCAGACATTATGGGATTTTCCTTCCAGGGCTTTCTCCTTATGATCCTTCGAGATTTTAAGGGTCACCGTGGTTTTAAAGGTGGTTTGTCTTCTTCTTCAATGAAAGAGACGCATGTGGTCACCTTCTCTAGCTTTCGAGTTTTTCTTCGACTTTGCAATATCATGGCTTTAAATACGTGCTTCTTTCTTGCCCTCTAGTAGATGGTGGGATTTGGGTATTTTTCTGTATGTTGTATGTTTTCTTGCTTGGGCTCTCATTGTATGTATTTGTTTTCTTGTTGTGTTTTTCTGACCGTTGTGACTTCGTGTTGCTCCACTTTTATAATCTTGCAGTAAACAACATGCTAGATACATTAGAGGAAGTTTAATCCACTTTTTATTATTATTATTATTATTTTTTTGGTGTAAAGAAATAAGTATTTAAATTTTAGGGGAAATACCAGAAAAATACGCTCAAAATATATATTGAACACTTAGGTAGATCAAATTTCTGAAAAGGGCATATAAGTGACATGGACTGATTTGTCCTTTTATAAATTTAATTGTAATGACTAATATACCCTCCAATGATTTTAAAAAATTTACCAACTTTCTATTAATGTTTACCAACTTTTCCTAAACATATACCAACTCTCTATTTATTGTACTTTACCAACTTGCTATGGGTTTCCTAACTCTATATGTGTAACATCTAAATTTTTACTACTATATTATGGCATTTTAATTGATTTATAACCACTTCTTAATTCCAGAAGCCCGAAAATACGAAAAATTTAAAACTTTTTCTTTCCAAAGTATAAATCAAATTTTCGTTCTTTAAATTGGGCTTTTCTGACAAATTAGAATAAGTTTAAACTCTTGATGAGATAGGGTGGTTATTAAAACAATTAAAATAACTAAGATCCTATTATAGTATCTAAATCTATTACTTAGTGTATCAAGATATCTTGTTTTACATATTCTACTTATACTTCTATTATCTTAAGGTTGGGTTGGTATCTAACCATATCTATCCGGCCTACTATCAGAATATTGGGGTCATCGCGGTCGATAACCCGTTACTTGCTTATGTTGTTGCTATGGTTTAGGGATACATAAATACAGAGAGTTATATACTCTACAAGCTTCGAGCTTGTGCTTCGCTATTCTATATATATAATATATACAAATACTAACAAGATAGATATTCAAAGATGGTACAAAATGTAGCAGGCATTCCTGCTTCTTCACAACTACCTTATCCCAAGAAACGGTCGCCTGTTGCTTCACTGAAAAGCAAAGGTTCAACGCAGTTTATTTCATACATACTTATTATCATATACACTCAAATACACATATTCATATATAATTCAATTCTGTGCAATTAATGAAAGCATATATCCATCTATATTATTATAGCCCTCACGGCTACTCAATAACCCTCACGGTTATAGGAATTTGATTGTAGCCCTCACAGCTACTCAATAACCCTCACGGTTATAGGAATTTAATTGTAGCCCTCACAGCTACTCAATAACCCTCACGGTTATAGGAATTTAATTGTAGCCCTCACAGCTACTCAATAACCCTCACGGTTATAGGAATTTATTGACAAAGGGGGAGCGACCCACCTAGGCCTTGGAGTACTCCACAAATATCATAATATCATCACCAGAATAATGCTCATTTATTGCAACAGATGTGTTTCTAAAACAATATATATATATACACGCAAATATTTATGTTATGAAATAAACCGCACCTGACTTCAGGAATTACTCCTCAACTGGTTCTTTTCGTTTCTACTGTCCTCATGAACTTATGCCATAATCAACACCTATTTACATATCATGTAACAATAAAGTAATTTAATACTTATGCTTCTATATTTATACTTTGCGTCTCTCTCGGGTCCTAATATGCTTGTGACTACCCCACTATTTATATCTATGAATCATTATAATTTACTATAATTATTTGGACTATTCAAGATTAAAAATATCACTTTTAATTACTTTACTCCAATTAGTATTTCTTATTCTCAATGTTTGACTAATAAATTTCTCGAAAACCATTTCTTGTAAACCTAAAATTCCAAACCCGATACTATACTTCAAAAATACAGCCATGAGTTCAATCTAGAACATTTTCAATTTGAGAGCCTTGATAAGCTATTCAGCAATGACGCACCACCATGCATGATAATATTTTCAATACTTTGATTATTCATTCAACCTTTAGAAACACACAGTAGCATACTATAACTAATTTTCACTTAATCTCATAACCCAAACCAAAATTTTCAGTCAACTTTTAGGCTCCAAACAAAACCATACTCTAGAGCTTCAACTATCCAAACCATCAAACACCATCGCTTACCTATTTCAATAAAGAAACCAATATTATCTTAAATGAAGTATGGACTTCAATTAAGAAAAACATCTAGAAGCTGCCTTAACCATATAAATCCAGATTTAAACCTCATAATAAAACTTGTTTGCTTATTCAATAACCCCAAACCAGAAATTTACTCTTTACTCGTATTAAAACTTACTCTACTATTACATTAATATCTGCAGCTGCTATTATTCATTCATTGCAATCTCAGCATATAATTAATACTCCACACCACGCTAAATGTCATAAGGTACAACATAACTCTAACAATAAAAATCATCATATATCCTCAAAAATATTTCTCAATTGTTAAGCTTAGAAATATAGTTCAAATCCTTCAATGAAACTTTGAGAAAATTATTTAAACTTCCACATAAAAACACAATTCTTTAACTTACTATGAAACAAACAGTAACATCTAAAGTATTCACATGACTTTTCTACTTCAACAGTTAAATATTTGAATGCCTTAAATAATGAATTCTAAATAAGTTTCAGATCCATCAATTCAAGCCCAAAACTTTCACATAATGCAACCCAATATCCCACCTAATCATACATAACCTCCAGATAATTATTCAACATTTAATAACCAGAAATCAGTAAATAAAACCAGATTAATCCTTGAAACCAGAAGCTTTTTAGTAAAAAAAAAAACAAGTAGTTAAGTATACCTTTAAAGCATCAAACATTGAGCATTGACAAGTTTTCTTCCAGATTTCGGATCCCATGAAGATTCAGCATTTAATTACTTTATAATACCACTGCTGCATCTTTAAAACAAGTTCCAACTTTAAAAATCATCTCCAACTTTCACAAACATTCATTTAACCTTCTTTAAGCAAACGCAGAGTCTTATAAAACCATAATTTCTATCCAAATCAGTTTTCTTTCTCTACTCAAATCTTACTCTTTTCCCAAAATTTAACTCCATAGAAAACATTGAAAGTTTTAACTTGTTTACTAATCATTCCATCAAAATTTAGACATCTTAAAGTGTAACTTACCACTTCAATTGACCTATATATAAAAAAAAATCACAAAGCATTTACATAAAAATACTGGATTAATTTCAACGTCGCTAAAAACTGAAATTTGTGGATTAAAATCAAGCCATCACATAGCTAAGTTTCAACCAGGCAGATGCACATAAATTCACCTTATACAATCTTAAATTTTCGGCAGTCACACAGAGAAACTAGAAGTCTTTGTTCAGTCATCGCACAGCCAGAGAAAATCAACACATGTAACACCGATTTTAACTTCAATCTTCATTAGAGCTCTTAATCGTCCTTCCCCCTTAATTAGACCCAAAACCCGAAATCAGAAAAATGGAACCAAACAGGGGAAATAATCAGAGTTTCGGAAATCCCCAAAAACCCAACAAAATTCAACATGCAACCGAATCTATTAGCTCAATCTTACTCCTATCTAAGTTTAATTAAGCTTAGTTCAACATCCAACCCGGAATCACACCCAAATCGAAGCCAATGAACAGTACCCGAAAATCAATTTTGGGAGAAATCTGGCCAAACACTCACTCATCCCTCAAGACATTTCACAAAAGCTTTAAAACAAAGACCGCTTTTCCTTTTACATGGTTTAGAATTTTTGAAACCCCTATAACCCCAAATCGGACCTCGCTCAAATCGCTCAAATTGGAGAAATAATGGGTAGAAATGAGGAGAGGAAACTCACCTGAAGCCGATTCAGGTGTTGCATGCGTGCTCCGAACTCGCCGTCGCCGGAAATCGTTGCCGTCGCCGCTGTGGATGAAGAGAGAATATGGATAGAGTGAGGACAGAGGGAAGACAGGGAGAGGGGACGGAATGGAGAAGGAAAGAGGGAGGGTTTGATTTTATAAGGGGTTAGGAGATAATTTCGTTTCGGCCCTTTTAACTTCTGTTCTTTTCAATTTAGTCCCTATCCTTAATCTTTCTATTATTTTCAGTTTGGTCCTTATCTGAAAAATTAATTCCCTAAAATTAATTCTCATATCAGGTTAGATATTTTCTTACTCATAATTTACTTTAAGTCTCAAAATAATTTACCTAAAATTCTTATATTAAAATTCATCTCCTTATTTCTTCTTTTGAAAATTTAATTTTATCTTCTAATTATTTTTCCTCAATTAATGAAGAAAATAAGCCTTGAAATTATTAAAAATACGTCTGGCCTCATAAATTATTTATAAGGCTTTTTAATTTCTAAATGACACCCCAAGACCTTAAATAAATCCTTATTTTCTATTTCCTAAAATTTGGGGTGTTACAATATGAGTCTACAATTTTTCATTTGTGTTTACCAACTACACACAAGCAACTACCAACTTTCTCTTTACTTAACTTTACCGACTTCTTTATGTGTTTACCAATTTTCTATTTGTATATTTACCAACTCCACACAGGCACGTACCAATTCTCTATTTATTGGAGGGTATTTTAGCCTTTTTCTTTAAACTTCACTAAAGACATATTAGTCCATTGCACTTATCTGTCCTTTCAAAAATTTATTGTACCTAAATGTCCTTTATATATTTTGAGTGTCGATGTTTTTGTAGTATTTTCCATAAAATTTATAGTGTTGAAACTGTTTTTCCTACAAAATATAGGGAGTTAGTTCTATGTTATTTCTAAAACGAGTGGGATTACTGTTCTTAAAAATGAAATAATGAATTGATGTTTACTTGTTTGGTGTGTAAATATTGACTACAAAAGATTAAATAAAGCTAATATGAAATATAATTTTCCTCTATTTTTATTGATTAAATGCTTGAATGAGTTGCAGAAAAGTTTTGCTACGTAATATTATACATATGCTGTTAATAAAAAATTTTGATTGGAAAACGTGTATGGTTAGTAAAAAAATAAAAATAAAAATATTACTACTATCTTATTATTTTCGCGCTCAGAAGGACTCTAAAGCCTTGTTTGATATGCAAGCTAGGCTACATTTTGAAGAATTAAAATCAGAATGAGATTAATTGTTGCTTTTATAATTAGTCATTAAATATAAAAAAGACTACAGTAAATATATAAAATATAGAAAAACGTAAACAATTTTATGGATTCTTTACTTTTTCTTTCCTCTTAATTTGGTACTTCTACTCTAATTTTATTCTGCTTGCATCTTTGACACATATACCTTTTTGTTTTGTTTTTTTACTAATCCCTTAACTTAGCTAAGATACTAACATAACAAAGTATAAGTTAAAGGCTTTGATAAATTAAAGATGCCAATGTAATTAAAAAAAATTTTAAAAAAAAGAGAAAATTGATAGGGTGAAATTCTATCCCCTTTTTTCATATCATTTATGGTATGATTAATAAAAAAAAGCAACACTTCATCTAATTGTAATCATTAGTGGCACCCAACAATATTAGATGAAAAATCAATTCAATTTTGGAGGAAAAATTGAAAGAAAGAATTTTCTGAACATTATTGGTCGCCAGTGAGAGTTAAAATTTAATAAGTATTGTTTTTTTATTAGGAAAAAGACAAGTAAAGACTCTCCAATTATCAAAATGACAATTTGATATACCGAATTTTAGAAAGGATGGATCGGTTGTATAATTAACTGAAGTGTTTAATACAAAATTAAATGGAAAAGTCCAAAAAGCACAAAAAGATCTTTCTCTTCGTTACCAGAATTGGATAAGGAAATACCAACTTTGGCTAAAGGGTTATCAACATGCTCTAACCACATTGGTATTCCCTAATACCATTCTAGTAATGAAGATGAAGAATTTGGTATTCCCTTATATTATTTTGGTAACGAAGAATTTGGTATTCCCTTATAAAAATTTGGTATTCTCATATACGATTCTGGTGACAAAGAAAAAGATTTATGAGGGTTTTTTGGATTTTTCCTTTTAATTTTACATTGGGCACTTCAGTCAATTATGCTAATCCGTCTTTTCTGAAATTCGATGTATCAAATAGTCTTTTTGATAATTGGAGAGTCTTTATTTATCTTTTTCTCTTTTTTATTAGTGAAACTACAAATGACAAGACAAACCAGATTCATGTAGAATTTCTTAACAAATGAATATCAAATTCAAAACAGAGAAAAAAAATATCCTTCTGAAAATAGTTTTCTTCCCATTAAGTTTTGGGGAAATTACAAAAAAATACTTTCTGAATTTCAAAATCTTAGATAGGTGATTTGCAGTTATTAATATATACTCAACTACTAGTTAATACTCTCTCTGATTCTAATTATAAGAGCCAGTTGATTTTTTTTTGGAAAAATTAAGGATGCAAAATACACCATTATAAATTGTTTATATTTGTCTTTTTTTTTCCTCAAAACTAAGTTATTTTACTTATAAACTATCATATAATCTAATTATATTTCACATATATTAAGATTTGAGGGTCTAATTTACTTCATTAATCTCCCCAAAAAAAGTTAATTGACTCTTATAATTAGGACTAGAGTAGTATTATTACTCAACTAATTAAAATCTCTTAGGTAAGATTTTTCTATCCCGTGTTAAGTTTTCCTTTATGGATTTGGGGAAAAAAATACGTTTCCCTATATGCACACATCATCTCTTCCACCTCGTAATCTTCGATGGTCACTCCATCATCACCGGCCTCGTTACTTGGCATGCTCCTCCTTCGCATGCTTCCACATCCTTAGTTTCCCGTGCTAGCTAGCTAATGATAGAGTAGCTTCATCCTCTAGCGGTCACCATTAGGTGTTATGGCCAGGTGACGTCACTGGGATTATGTCATAATGATGCATTAACCACTACCACTTGAAACGTATTAAAACCAATGTTCAAAAACCCGGACCGAGGATCGACTCGGCCAACGCAGTGGGTCAAGGGTCAGGGGTTCAACTGAGGGTTAACTCGGGGTCGAACCGGCCACATTAAAATAATATAATTTAAAATAATACACCAACATTAATATCAAAATATAAGAAAATCTAATATAAAAAATATAAAATGTAATGGTTAATAACCTTTATGTTTTAACTTGCAGACCCTATTAACCTTAAGTTTTTAATATTACTCTCTTCCAATATCTTTTCTCTCATCTCTCTTCCACTCTTTGTTTTTTTTTTAATTCGAAAGAAAGCTTTAACGTGGTGGACATATTTCAGCCACCCATTTTGACCATTTTCCAATGCTTCACGTGATCAAGCCTGTCTTCTAGCTACTATACTTTTTCTTTTTTCCCTTTTGCCTGACCACCTTTTCTTCTTCCTTCATTTCTTTTGACTTTTTCCTTTATTCTTTCTTCTTCGCCTCTTCCCCCTCAAGGCCTCAACCCAAAAGCCATTATGTCACACTCTTTTATGCTCTCTTTCCAGTTTCCAACGTCCACAGAAGGACAAATCAGAGAGAGACAAGTTGTAAGGTGAATTTAGGCTTCAATGGCCGGTGGTTGGTCCTCTTCAACTTCCGGTGGTTGGACTTCGACTTCTCCGTTAGATCGTCGGTGATGCGGTAGAAGGGTATGTTCTCCTCCTACATCTCCTCGTCCAGGTGGTGCCCATGCAGGCTCATGGGGATGTCCATTGTAGATGATGTTCTCTGGGGACTCATCACCGCCTTTGAGTCCATGCCCATCGTCTCTACCCTCTGTTTCTTCTTCCTCTTCCATGGCTATACCCTCTGATTCACCAACTCTTCCCCACATCCTTTTTTTTCCTTTCAGGTTTCAGATTCTATTGCCCAACTGGGAACCCGAGACACTGCATATGAGAATTTCTTTTTTTTTTATATTCAAAATGGCTTCATTTCAGGGACTGAGGGCTTTTTTTCAGTGACCCAGCCGGGTTGTTCAACCGCCGGGTTGAAGCAACCCGGTCGAATCAACTCGGAATATTCCGGGTTGATTCCCCACACGGTTATATCCTGGCTCGGACAGTTCTGTGGACCGGGTGACCGGTTTTCCGGTCGGACCGGCCGGTCCGAGCCGGGTTTTCGAACCTTGATTAAAACAACATTAGATACCACATACGACTAGTTGTACTTAATTGTAAAATATATTTAGAATATTAAAGAAATTAAATTAATTATTTTAAAATATTTTATATTTTTCAATTTTCTCTTAACTCCAACCTCCATGTCTATATAGGGTCATTTTAACTGATAACAGTATTTTAGAAAAACAGTTAAAATTAGAAAGGTGAAAATATTTTTTTTTTCTAAATGTTCCCTTATTTATAAATAGGTAAGAAAGAGAGTAATTATATAAAAAAATTATAAGAGATAATATAAGGAAAAAACTAATAAATTGATAAAATAGATAAAAATACATTTATTACTTAGACAAGTTCAGTGAATAACTTATAAAAAGGATCAACTCATTGAAAAGAATAGGACATATAAATAAGGATGGAGAGGGTGGTGTTTCAATTTTATAAACTGATTTCTAATCTAACGATACAAATAAATATTTTTGATATGATAATTTATGTTATAATTATAATTAAATATTTTATTTAACTTTCTTAATATCCTTAAATTAGACAAATGAATCTTATATTGAGCACAAAAAGTAGTATATATTTTGATGTTTTATTGTTGATCCTTTTCAAAGATAATATCAAAACTAATAATACTTATCATATTTATATTTGAGGAAAATAATTAAAGTTGATTATAATAAGAGCAACAGTGCCTCAAACGATGAGTTTCCATTTTTGTCAATTTTTTGAAAGTGGGGAGTACGGTGTGTGTATATATATATGTGTATATATATATATAGTACTAATTTAATATGAAATCGACCATGTGCATAAATACTTCAACTTTTCGAGATTTTATGTCATTATAGCTGTTGTTGGCTAGAAAACAGAGATGTCGTTATAGCTGTTGTTGGCTAGAAAAAAGAGATGTCATATATGGTTGTCTACTTGTACTTGGCTTTATTTCAAAATGAATCTAAAACACACAAGCTTTGTAAATTAATTAAATGAAGGACTAGCCTTTGACCAGCTGTCCAGCTCAAGTCTGAAAGCATGCTTTCATTGAATCAGCTCTATTTGCAAAGCATGGCCTTAAACTTGCGGTTCAAGGTCTGCCTATAGAATTTATACCGTTTTAACAAAATCAATATTAGAAAAACAGGATCAAGTGTCAACAGCTGAAACTTTAATTCAAGGGTTAATGGATGAACTGGAGGTCAACATGAGGTCAAACCAGCCATATTGAATTAATATGATTTTATCGATAATAAAAAAAATACAATAATATTAATCTATATCAAAATATGCATTAATCAATATGAAGATGCATTTTCTACTAGCCTTAGGCTTCGTTGTCCCATGACACAGTGAGGCATGGACTTTTCCTTTCACCGTCCCTTGCACCTTGGCAGAATATGTTCACGCTTGATTCTTCTACTATTTGATCCTATAATGATAAATTTAAGCACATATATATCAAGTTCAGAAGTGATTAATGCATGATTTTAAAGCCTATAATGCTAGAATTACGACCAGTATGCAACAAGTTCAATGTTCTTGAACCTTAAACGTCAAAATGCCTAAACAATCATGTATTAGCCTAGAATACTTGCATTATTTCACCATAACTCGTGGTCCAAAACATGTAATTATCAAGTGCAATCATTCACCCACACTTATACTTTTGTACTCATAAATTCACAATGACAAGGCCTAAACTAATCAAAATTCTCTGGTTGGAATGTGATATGTTCAAGATATGTTAAGGGACATTACTACAAAAATACTCTATTGCAGCGCAACAATAGCAGAGCTTGCAAAACGCAAGTGATGTGATAGGTATAATATGACCTATACCAGCGCTTTTAAAAAAAGTATTGGTATAGGTATAAGCATATACCAGCGCTTAAGCGCTGCTATAGGCCGTGTGATTTAAATTTTCTTTAAAACATTATCTAAAACCAATTTTAAATAAAATTTAAATCACAGGGGCCTATAGCACCGCTTATTACGTAGTAAGCGATGCTATAGGCCTAAATAGGTATTTTAAAAAAAAATTCCTTTTTTAAAATGAATTAGTATTTTAAAAATTGGTTTTAGATATTTTTTTAAATAAAATTTAAATAACATGGGGCCTATATAGGCCTAAATAGGTGTTTTTAAATTTTCTTTTCTTTTTTAAAATGAATTAGTATTTTTAAAATTGGTTTTATACATTTTTTAAATAAAATTTAAATGACATGGGGCCCTATAGCAGCGTTTAAGCACTGCTATAGGCCTAAATATGTATTTTTAAATTTTCTTTCATTTTTTAAAATGAATTAGTATTTTTCAAAATTGGTTTTAGACATTTTTTAAATAAAATTTAAATGACAGGGGGCCTATATAGGCCTAAATAGGTATTTTTAATTTTTCTTTCCTTTTTTAAAATGAATTAGTATTTTCAAAATTGGTTTTAGATATTTTTTAAATAAAATTTGAATGACAGGGGGCCTATAGCAGCGCTTAAGCGCTGCTATAGGCCTAAATATGTATTTTTAAATTTTCTTTCCTTTTTTAAAATGAATTAGTATTTTCAAAATTGGTTTTAGATATTTTTTAAATAAAATTTAAATCACATGGGGCCTATATAGGCCTAAATAGGTGTTTTTAAATTTTCTTTCCTTTTTTAAAATGAATTAGTATTTTTAAAATTGGTTTTAGACATTTTTTAAATAAAATTTAAATGACATGGGGCCCTATAGCAGCGCTTAAGCACTGCTATAGGCCTAAATATGTATTTTTAAATTTTCTTTCCTTTTTTAAAATAAATTAGTATTTTTCAAATTTTTTTTTAGACATTTTTTAAATAAAATTTAAATGACAGGGGGCCTATATAGGCCTAAATAGGTATTTTTAAATTTTCTTTCCTTTTTTAAAATGAATTAGTATTTTCAAAATTGGTTTTAGATATTTTTTAAATAAAATTTAAATGACAGGGGGCCTATAGCAGCGCTTAAGCGTTGCTATAGGCCTAAATATGTATTTTTAAATTTTCTTTCCTTTTTTAAAATGAATTTGTATTTTTAAAATTGGTTTTAGATATTTTTTTAAATAAAATTTAAATGACAGGGGGCCTAGATAGGCCTAGATAGGTATTTTTAAATTTTCTTTCCTTTTTTAAAATGAATTAGTATTTTTAAAATTGATTTTCGATATATTTTAAATAAAATTTAAATGACAGGGGGCCTACAGCAGTGCTTAAGCGTTGCTATAGGCCTAAATATGTATTTTTAAATTTTATTTCCTTTTTTAAAATGAATTAATATTTTTAAAATTGGTTTTAGATATTTTTTAAATAAAATTTAAATGACATGGGGCCTATATAGGCCTAAATAGGTATTTTTAAATTTTCTTTCCTTTTTTAAAATGAATTAGTATTTTTAAAATTGGTTTTAGATATGTTTTAAATAAAATTTAAATGACAGGGGGCATATAGCATCGCTTAAGCGCTGCTATAGGCCTAAATATGTATTTTTAAATTTTCTTTCCTTTTTTAAAATGAATTAGTATTTTTAAAATTGGTTTAAGATATTTTTTAAATAAAATTTAAATGACATGGGGCCTATATAGGCCTAAATAGGTATTTTTAAATTTTCTTTCCTTTTTTAAAATGAATTAGTATTTTTTTTAATAGTAAACTGCATACATGAAAAATATTACGAAGTTACAACACACTATCCGTCATCACTCTCCACCTGTTCTAAAAAAGGTGGAGGTTGATGAAAGACGCAGAAATTTTCCGATAGGCTGTGAGACATCTTAGCTAGCCTGTCAGCAACACAGTTATCCTCCCTAATCCTATAATTAATCACTACTGTCCACTCCCTATGGAACCACCCATGCACATCCCCTCAAAATACAATTAATAGCCTCAATACAATCAGAGTAAACAGTCACATGTCTATAGCTTCTATTCCAGCACAAACGCAAGCCATTTAAAATCCCCAATATCTCGGCAATGACTGGAGGAACTCTAATTAGCTTGCCACTAAAACCACATATCCATCTGCCTTCTTTGTCCTGAAGGATTCCCCCACACCCGCTGTTGCCATTTTTCAAAACAGAGCCATCCACTGCGAGCACTAAGTCCCGCTCTGTGGTTGGGTTCCTGTTTGAAATCGTTGGCAAGTTATGTGCACGGGAGGAGAATTTGCTATCTAGGTCTTTATCCATGCATGCTTTGAAGTAGCTATCATGAGCATTGGGGTGCTGAAGGTTGCTGTTTGTATCAAAAAGGTGGGAGCATCGGGATGTCCAGATGTCCCAACATATGTATCCAAACAGAACTGCCCAGTCTATCTTCTTTGTATAGTGTTGCCCTGCCTGGTGGGTTAGATTCCATTTAACCCACTCCGGTCCCTGAAGCGTCGAGAAAGTGTCCCATTTGTCTGGAGAGACTACGGATCTCCATCTGTCAATTGCATTTGAACAGTCTCTGATCACGTGCATCTGGTTTTCCTCCTCCTAGAAGCCAAAGGAGCAGCTAGCTGTGTCTGAGATACCTCTGTTTCTCCGAAGCTCCGCAGTGTGTAGTTTGCCATGGGTAAAGAGCCACATGAAAGACTTGATCTTCTCAGGTACCTACCATCTCCACAGCTTTCTCCACACGCCATTTGCTTGTTGGTGATTACCTGCACTAAGAAAATTATATGCATATTTTACAGAAAAATAACCATCATTAGAGTTTTTCCAGAAGTGTTTATCCTCTCCTCTCTCCTCACGGGGTGGGTGTGCACTCATTATGCAGTCAACAATCCTTGGGGGGAGCCAAAACAACATTCTTTCTCTATCCCATTCCCCCTCGATGGTAGTATAGTCAGAGACTTTTTCTCTCTTATCAACATAATCTTCAAGCTCTGGTACAACCTTAACTAAGGGTGAGTTCATCATCGACCAATTATCAAGCCAGAAAGAGGTACTCCTGCCATTTCCAATCTTTTTTCCACATCCCATTCTAAATTTTTTCCACAAGTGACATATTCCTTGCCAAGCGAGTGATGAGTTCTTCCTCTTCTTTACAGTGAGGAAGGTGTTCTTCATACATCTGTATTTTGCTCTTAGAACCTTCACCCAGAGGGTGTTTTCTTCTGTGGCTAGCTTCCAACACAGTTTTAGTATGAAAGCTTCATTTTGCAGTCTTAGGTTTTTTATTCCTAAGCCCCCCATCTCCTTTTCACAAGTTACCTGATCCCATCCAATGAGATGGATTTTTCTTTGATTGGCATGTTCCCCCCATAGAAACTCCCGATTGCTTTTTTCCATTTCTTTAATGAGCCTTTTAGGGAGTAGCATAGTCTGCATCTGGTAGGTTGGAATGGAAGACAAAACAGATTTTATCAATGTAACTCTGCCTGCCATGCTTATGGTCTTTTTCTTCCACCCCGACAACTTATCCTTAGTCCTCTTATGGCGAAGAGGTACCCCCAAGTATTTCCCCAAATCCGCGGTTAGGCCTACACCCATACGGCTGCTCATCTCCATAGCTCTAGAGGAGTGAACATTCTTGGAGAAACAAATCTTTGTTTTGCTATTATTCATCTTCTGGCCCGAGCAATCACAGAAACTCTTCAAGCATTCCATCATCACATCAATTTGGACGGTTGAGGCTTCCCCAAAAAGGATCAAATCATCTGTAAAAAATAGGCGGGAAATGTGTGGGCCACCCTGGCTAAGGGATATGGGGGACCACAAACCCTCATCAACTGTATCAGATATTTTGTGGTGAAGCCTCTCCATACATAGCGTGAATATGTATGGGGACATCGGATCTCCCTGTCGTATTCCTCTTGAGGAGCTAAAACTGGTTGTTGCTTCTCCATTCCAGAAGACTTGGAAGGAAGCAGTTGAGATACAAGCCATGATCACCCAGCACAGATGTTCTTCCAGACCCGCCCACTTCAATGTTTCATGAATAAATGGCCATTCTAGTCGGTCATAAGCCTTCTCAAGGTCAACTTTGACCGCTAGCCAGCCCTCTGGTCCTTGTTTGCTCCTCATCGAGTGGACTACTTCTTGAGCAATAATTACATTATCACTACTTTGTCTGCCTGCAATGAAACTACATTGGTGATGTCCCACAAACTTATCCATCACCTTCTTCAATCTCCCCGTAATGATTTTTGTAACAACCTTGTAACTCACATTGCACAAGGATATAGGTCTGAAGTCTTTCATGGACTCTGGGCAGTCTTTCTTTGGAATGAGAGCCAAGTTGGTTTTATTTAAACCCCGAATTTTTTCCGGCTCTCTAAACATTTCTTTCACCATGCTGCATAAACGCTGTTATAGGCCTAAATAGGTATTTTTAAATTTTCTTTTCTTTTTTAAAATGAATTAGTATTTCCCTCCCTCTCTAATTTCACAATCAATATTATATTTCCTACCCTGCGTAATTTTCTACATTATTTCGCTCCCTCTTATTTTTCACTCCCCATTTCCCTCCACGCCATTTTTCACTCTCTGCTTCTTTGAAACCCATTCGTGACATTGTTGCTCCTCCCTCACTAAACCCTAGATTCCTCTCTTCTCCCTCACCCAGGATTATTCCTCATCCGTCTCTCTCCCTCTGGTTTATACTCCCTCACACTCTCACCCTCTGCTCTTCCTCGGGTTCCTTATCCAGGACACTAAGGCTAACGTGGGGTAAGCTCTTTTCCTTCCATTTCTCCGCTTTTTCGTCTGATTTCGAGTTCAAATGGGAGGAAGAGAGATTCGAAATTTGGGAGATTTTTAAGCTTCTAATCCCATGAAAATGAAGCTTAGGACTTGGGTAAGAGTATTCCTAAAGCGATTTTATTAGGGGATGAGGTTTGGTGTCCGATTTCTGCTGGTTAGGGCGCGGGGTACTGTTCATCCGACGTCATTTTTCCTAAATTTTGGAGCTTCCTTGTTTTGAAGCTTAGTTAATCTTGTCTAGGAGTAAGATTAATGCTATAGTTGGACCTTGTATGCTTATATGTGAAGCTTAGCAATTTTCTTGAAAAATTCTTCTTCCCCTGTCTAGAAGTTGTCAATGTTTTAGTAAATTAGCCCTCAAAACATTCAGGAGAAATGCCAGTTGGGTCTGATTGATCTTTCCCCCATATTTTTCAATTTATGTTAATGGCATTATTGATTCTGAACACATTTTGACCAGAATATTTGGCTGGTAGGTATAATCAGTTTAGTGTTCAGTGACTTTCTACTGAAATAAACATTGAAAAGTAGAACACCTTGTGAAAGTTTTATTCAGAAAACAATCATCTTCCTGCTGAGTGCTGACTCACAAGATACACTGATATGCATTTTTCTGTGGTGTAGTTTGATTGGATCAGCTTAGGTATATTCATAGCTATGTTTGACTCAGTTGTATGGGGAGTTTAAATTTCCTTAACATTGTCCCTGATCTCTGGTCATAGGACTTCCATCAGCATTTTGCTTGGCACAACCAATCCAATGTCAACATTGCAAAAACAACATTAGTCATTAGTCATTTAAATACATGGCTATCTATATTCTTGCTGGTACTTTTGTGATGTAAATTTTAGCTGGTCTTTGTTTTTCAAAGTAATGGTTATTCTGCACAAGTTTTCAATTGGTTGAATGTTCTTCTGGGTGACATGGAAAGTAGCACTAAACTTCTTCAATGAAATGAAATAGTCCCTTGTAGAATGAAATCTAGAGAATGGAAATTGAAACAAAGTACTAAGGAAATTGCAGGGTCTTAATTTAGGCAATTCTAAGTGTTTGAATGGTGGTGGATGTTTTTCCCTTTGAGTTTGTTCTAAATGTACCTTTCACTTATGCTTTAGCACAACTTATAATTCAGTTTAATAGAGCCAATGCCATAAGGTTGGTGGGCTGAAGTAAGCATATTTTAATCGCTCACACATTTCTTATTCCTTTTAGAGAGGCTTTTATTTCGAAAAAACGAAAAAATAAAGGCCAATGAATTTGCACTTGTTCTTCTAGGCATACTATTGAGCTTAAACCTGGACATGTCTCTAGGTAGTGCTAATGATTTGTTTTCCTTTTCCTGTTTTTCCTATTGGTATTAGTTATGTGAGATTATTAAAATCCAAAACTCCTAGGGATATTTTCAAATAACTATCGAGAGGCCCATTGGTATGATCCTTGAATTTTTGTCACCCCACATTCATCTTGTCTAGTATAGACATATATATGAAGTGAACCATATTGTTCAAACTTAATGAATAATGTGATTTGCTATAGCTAGACTTTATGTATATATTGAAATTAATTAAGTTTTGGTGTTTGTTTTATTCATCATGACATTGAGATTTAAAATTTCTACTTTATTTTTATTTTATTTTCCTTGACAGTAAATTCTTTTACATGTAAAATCGTAGGAAAGAGGAGTTATTGTCTTTGATCAAAATATGAGACATTGTATTCTTGAAACTTAGAAGTCAACAATGTCACAACACTATTCAATTGCTGAAAGTGTGTTGGGCTTCTAAGTTCTTTTCTGCTTGGATGGAGAATGTGAAATAATTTTTTGAAGTTTTAGATTATATGACTATATGTTCTGATTCTCTTTATTTCCTTATTCAATCTTGGCAAAGGAAACTTGAAGGCAATCCTAAGATTTCACAGTGAGATATTTGCAAAGGCATGAAGAATAGAAGTAAGCTACAATGTTGTCAAACTCATTGCTTTAAATACATGCGGCTGAATTCAGAATACATGACAACACTATCTCTTTTTTTTTCAGGTTGATTTGAAGGATAAATGGAGAAATTTGACACGTAGTCATAGGGGGAGGAATTATTTTGCATGTCTATACTTCACATATCTCAGGGCTTTAGGAAGTATTTCTGGTCCCTCATCTCTGTTTTTTTTATCTGAGCCGATATTTATTATTATTACATTTATGATTTTCTTGTAAGATTCTAATTGTCTTTTTTGTTTTATTATTAGAATAATCTCAATGAATGATAATATTATTTTTTATTGATGATGGTATTATAGTCATAAATTTGTAGTTATTATCTGATTTGTTTGTTAAAGAGGTTATAATTTCATGTATACAATTTATTATTATTTTTTAAAAAATATGCATTATAGCAGCGCTTATAAAATAAGCGCTGCTTTAGGTGACCTATTGCAGCTCTTAAGCGCAGCTATAGGTGACCTATTGCAGCGCTTAAGTAATGCTATAGGTCACCTATAGCAGCGCTTAACAAGCGCTACCTTAGGCCTAACAGCTTATAGCATCACTGGCTATTGCAGCGCTTATAAGCGCTGCTATAGGGCCAAAATAAGTGCTGCTATAGACATTTTCTGTAGTAGTGGGAAAATTAGCAATGCAAATAGAAGTAAAATGGATACATGTGAGAACCCTCAAGGATACAAGTGTATCACACAACTCACATATGGGTCCTTTCGTTCTACTTGCTCAATATGCTATTTATCATAAGCTTTTAACAATTCTACAATCTCCATAAATTGAACACACATGCAAAGAATCAAGAAGGCTTTAAGGCTTGTTATGATCATGAGAGGCTAAAACTGGATGAACATATGAAATCACGAAATGAAGTAGTTGAAATGCATGAACAAGTCAAAACATACTTCATAGCAATGAAAACCACAAGTTAAAGATGTTCTAGCCATACTTCTCAATTTTCCTTATTTTTGCACTATTTCTACTTTTTTTTTGTTTTTCATGTTTCTTTTATTTTTATTCACGTGGCATATAATATTTGCACAATTGGCTTTCTCATAATAACATAGTGGCAAATGCTACTTAGTAGCATATACAATGCATAATCAACCAAGTGATGGCAAAAAGGGGTGACAATGGGTAAAGATAAAATGGTTTATGTTTGGGTGTGATGGGTGATGAAAGAATGCCTCTATCATATTCATTGTACATGGCCAATGTAATTTCAATCAACGATTGAGACAAGTTCTAGAAATTAACACATTAAGTTGCCCATGCTCTCAATTTGGTGAAATATAGGCACAAACAACCTCATGACAAGCTTTAACTCACATATCACTACTACAGAAATGTCCTATTGCAGCACAACAATAGTAGCACTTACCAAACGTAAGCGCTGGTATAGGTATATATCACCTATACCAGCGCTTTATAAATAATTATAAGCGCTGGGATAGGTTAGAGTGAACCATATTTATATATAGTTTAATCCCCTGGCCTGAATATTAATTTAAAATAATTTCTTTTATTTAATAATGTCTAAATTACCTCCCAGGCTTGTCTTTATATAGGTGATTTCATTTGAAATTAATTCTCTGAACCTTGTCCTTATTATTTAATAATTTCTGAGTCCCCCATGTTTTTTTTAAATTTTAAAACCTATTCCAGCGCTTTTTACCTATAAAGTGCTGGTATATGTCCTTTCTGAAATATATTTAGTCGTCTTCATATATTTAAAGTTGTCCTTATTATAATTTTTTTTTAATTTTTAATACCTATTCCAGCGCTTTTTACTTATAAAGCGCTGGGATTGGTCAGTTCTGAAATATATTTAGACTTCTTAATATATTTAAGCTTGTCCTTATTATGTAATAATTTCTGTGGCCCCCCAATTTTTTTTTTAATTTTTAACACCTATTCCAGCGCTTTTTCCATCTAAAGCGCTGGGATAGGCCATTTCTGAAATATATTTAGTCTTCTTAATATATTTAAGCTTGTCCTTATTATGTAATAATTTCTGAGTCCCCCCCAATTTTTTTTAATTTTTAATACCTATTCCAGCGCTTTTTCCATCTAAAGCGCTAGGATAGGCAATTTTTGAAATATATTTAGTCTTCTTAATATATTTAAGCTTGTCCTTCTTATGTAATAATTTCTGTTCCCCCAATTTTTTTTTAATTTTTAACACCTATTCCAGCGCTTTTTCCATATAAAGCGCTGGGATAGGCCATTTCTGAAATATATTTAGTCTTCTTAATATATTTAAGATTGTCCTTATTATGTAATAATTTCTGAGTCCTCCCAATTTTTATTTTTAATTTTTAACACCTATTCCAGCGCTTTTAACTTATAAAGCGCTGGGATAGGCAATTTCCTTTGTAAAAAATTCAACACCCGCGTGTCTTCTTTCCCATTTCCCTCCAATATTTCAGAAAACCCCTTCTTCCTCATCAGTTGCCGCGTCTCGCGAGTTGCTCTCAAGGTCACCATTAATCCTCCCAAGGTCACCATCCTTCCCCATTTCTCCTCTTCCAAAACCCTTCCTCCCTTCACTTCGTTCCTTCCCCATTTCCTTTCCCATCTCTCTTCCCCTTCTCTTGTGCTTGCTCTCGGCCTCCAGTGTCACTGGCGGTTTGGACAGCGTTCCACGGTGGAGGGAAGCTCAGGGGGTGCATGCAAGGTCTGATTCGAGCTTAGGTAACTCTCCTCTCTCTATTGCTACTCGTTTGTGGCCAATTTGAGAGAAATTTAGAGAAATTGATTTCTGGTTTTTAGTACATTTGGGGGATCTAAACCAGTAAAATCGAAGCTTAGACTTTGATTAACGACCTTTGTGAAGAATTTTGAGCAATGGAGTAGCATTATTCAAGTTTTCCATTTTTTTTTCTTTTTTCTTTTTCTTTGGCACTGTTCATGCGCCGTTGCAAGTGTGTTTTCTGGGAGTAGCATTAATGACCTTTTTTTCTTTTTGGGTACATTGGGTGATTTCTGGGTGTGCAAGTGTGTTTGCTATGAGAGTACTGGCTGTCACCCAAGAGGGGGGTGAATTGGGTGATGGGATAAAATTTAAGCCTTTTTGAATTCTTTCCTTTTCTTTAAACACTGTGAAGGAAATCTTTTCAAAACCTTTCTCAGATTATTACAGAGAAATTCAAAACTTGGTAAATGCACGGAGAGATATATATAATGTAGATATGATGAAAGACTGAAGGAGTTAAGGGAAGAGATAAAGCACACAATATTTATCCTGGTTCGGTCAACCCAGACCTACATCCAGTCCTCAGGCTCCACCTGAGATTTCCACTACCCTCTTGTTTAATCCTGGCACAAGAGAAGCCTACCACAGGTTTTACGAACACAGGTTCACCTGCCAACCTTTACAGAGTTTTAGAATCTCTCTAAACACTCCCCCTTACTACCTGTAAGGTTACCACCCAGTTCACAAAGCACCAAGCTAAGGAACTACCTCAAACAGAAGAGGATTTTAATAATAGGGTTTACTCAATGAACAGATTGTGATAAACACTTAAGTACAATGAGGTGTAAGAAGAAATACAACCAGAGCTTAAGGATCTGAACAATGTATTTCTCTAGCTCTTCTTTTCAAACATTCTCAATCTAAGGAATTTGCGATTCTGTATAAGGCTCTGTTCATCTCTTGTTTTTGTTCGTTGATCGTTCGTCGCTTTCTGGAAGCAAATCTTGTTGTATTTATATCTCCATAGATTGCCTTTTTAATAGTCTTCATATGGCCGTTAGAAAATAGACGTTGGGAACTTTTAGCCGTTGGACATTCAGCTTTTGATCTAGTCTTTGACTGTTTATGCGTAGGTAGGTTAGCCTGTGTGATCTGAACACTTGTACTTTTTAGAGCAGCTTTTCAGTAGCGCTAGCATGCTTTGCTATCGCTAACTTGTCAGAGTAAAACCTGCACTTAGGCTGTTAGCTGAAACAAATACTCATGCAGCAAATATTATCGATAGAATACTTCATTAGCTCAAGGAGATAGAGACAGTATATCTGCTAGAATATTTTCAAGGCATTCTCTATCGATGACTAATTCCATTATCGCTAGATGACACTGATATGGATATTTAAAGACACTCCAGACATCCTACTATCGCTAGATAGAATTGTTAGCGCTAGCAACCATGTTAGCTCTATTTGACTCATTAGCTTTCAGGCACTAGCTATCTGAATGATCATTTATCTGAAGCACTTATGGTTATCGATAGCTTAACCTGTTATCGCTAGCTGATTTCTTTAGCTCAAGGACTTGGTTTATATTTCTGCTAGCTGAGTTATCAATGAGCTTCTAGCGATAGATTCTTTCTTTAGCGATAGTGACTGACTTAGCGATAGATATTGACTTTGTTATTTCTAAGTCTTCACTTGTTATTCCTTTCTATCAATTAGCTATTTAGATTCACTTAGCGATAGAGATTTTCATTCTTATTGATCTGCTAAGTTATCATTTCTCATTAGCGATATTCTTCCATAGGTCAGTCTTCATCAAAACTTAAGATTCTAACATTCTCCCCCTTTTTGATGATGACAAAACATAAGCATATATATACATTAAAGCACATCCAGAACATATATCAGCATTAAGCATAAAAGAATAATAAGGCATGAATGGAGTATATTCAAAGCGATCATTGAAATAAAAGATGTACATTTGTATCTTGTATTGCAAAAAGAAAGAAAAAAAAACTTAATGCAGTTTATGTAGGATGCATATGTGAATTGGTTTTAGGAAATGATTCAGGCTTTTTAGTTTATTCAGAATCAGAATCATCCTTCCAATATGTGGTGTCCAACTCATCATCTCCAGGCTCACTGCTTATCTTTCCAGAATCAGTTGAGGGATCTTCAAGTAGTTCAGGATCAGTCTCAACTTCATCCTCAGATTTCTTTTTCTCCTTAGGAGCAGCCTCCTTCTTAGTAGTAGCCTTCTTCTTCTTTGGAGGGGAAGGAGAAGCTTTCTGAAGAAAATGGGCTAGCATTCTTTCCCCATAACTCAATTGCTTCTGCTTTTTCTTTGGAGGAGGCTTGACAGATTTTCCTTTCCCCTTAGGCACAGATTTTCTCTTTGAAGGCTTGGGAGCAGATTTGGGCTCTTCAATCACAATCCCTTTAGATGCCCTGGATTTCTTTACTGGGGGTTTGGGAGCAGATTTCTTGATCCTTATCCTCTTGGGAGCAGACTGGACCTTTGATGCTTTTTCTTTTCCACTAAGTTTCAGGTTCTGAGAGGTAGTCTGAATAGGATCCTTTTCTTTTTCAGCTTCTGCTCTTGCTGCATCTCTATCCTCTCTTTCCTTTAGAGATTGAGCAGACCTGTCTATGAATTCTTCAACTTCCTCATGTAGCTCTTGTGCTCGCTGAAAATAGTGAGGGAGCATATCTACAGAAACTGGCTAGTGCTCTTCTTCAACTGTTACCATAGCCATGCTCAAGTTTTCCTCTAGAATTTCATATCAGGAGAACCATCTGGGTTTGCTGACTCATTGATTTCCTCATCATCAGATGCATCCTCCAGTTGACCTTCTACGAAGCCTTCTTCTGACATACTTTTGTCCCTTTGATTCTCCCCCTTTTTGTCATCATCATTGGCAGGGTTAGGAGAAGAGGGTTGGTAAGGAATTTGAGAAGATATGAGAGGAGAAGGAGAGTTTGTGGTAGAGGTAGCGATGGTTGACTGAATTGGTGGTGAAGTAGGAATACTATCGCTAGGGATGGTGCTAGCGATAGTGGTTGTTTGTGGTGTTGGGACTCTGGTGGTTGAAGGTGAGGTATGTGTTTGTGGGCTAGCGCTAGGGGAGGGATTAGAGGTGGGAGTATCTGTGGGTGTTGGAATTTTTGTTTGAGGTGAAGGTGTAGGTGTTTGGGCCTGAGGTGAAGGACTGGGATGTTTGAAAGTGGGAGGAGATGGAAAATAAGAGAGGTGAAGAGAGGGTGAATGATGAGGAGAGGAATGAGAGGGTGAGGGAAAATGGAGAGGGGAATGATGATGTGAGGAGTTACCTTCAGAAGGAGGAGCTGTTCTTCTTTGCTTGACATACTCAGGGACAAGGCATAGATTCTCTTCCAGATTTTTCACTTGATTCTGTAGCTCTCGAATAGGCTTCATCAATTCTTCTTTTTGCGCTTCCAAGGCCAGATTAAATTCAGCAGAGACCCTGAAGACAATTTCCTCTATTGCATTTTTGAAGAAGATTGATTTTGATGTAAGAGGGGCAGAAGGAGGTGTCTCTTGACCAAGATTATGCTGCTGCTGAGGAGAGGGAGTTTTTTTGAGATTGAGTTTCTTCCTCATTAGGCTGAGAATGAGCTGATGCAGAAGGAGCATGAGAGGCCTCAAAATCAGATATAGCACCACTTGATTTAACAGGAATCCCCATTTTTCTCAATGTGGCGATGGTAAGCTGTTTGCAACTTTTATTGTCTTTTTCTCCGGTAGACTTGATCTTTGAGAACTCAAGGAGATAAGACATGAGCTGAGGATATGGGAGAGGGGCCTTGGTAGATTTTTCAGATAAATATCGGTGAAGCTCCATTGATATCAACTGCCCTGGGTTTAAAGGTACTTTTGAAATCAGATTGGGCAGCCAGGGGTTGTCTATCTTGGGAAAACTACTGAAATTCCCTGCCTTGTGAGTCATTAATCTTGTATACACGTAATGTAGTATTCTGTTGATCACAGGCATGCTTGCTGGCTTATCAGAGGAATTTTCATAAATTTCTGCAAGTTCTTCCTCAGAATAGGACTCAGAGGAGTACCACTTGTTATGCTCTGCTTCAAATATCCCTAAAATCTTGTTAATGGCTAACCAGTTAAAAGAAATCCCCCTTCCTCTCACTGTCGCCTCGAACACAATATTGACCAGCTCCTTTTTCTTATACTCTGGCTTGGCTACCATGCTCGAATAAAATGACCTCAGAACATCCTCATTGTAGACATTCTGAATACTGAGCCAGTTCTTGTATGGAAAAAGCCAGGCATCCAAGTCGAAGCCATTTTTCTTAAAATATTCCAAATCTACCCAGATCGCTGTTCTATCTAGGGTTTTTCGATTTGCGAATACAGCGCTAAGGGTTTCGAGGGGTTCATCTGAGTAGGGCAAATTGGAAGTGGTTCACTTTTGACGTTTAGAGCCTGATTCAACTACTTCTTTCTGGGATTTGGACCTCTTGCTAGCGGATTGAGAAGAGGGTTTAGCGCTAGAGGTAGCGTCGACATCACTCACACTTGGAACTTTGGTTCTGGCCATTTCTGGGTTTAGGATTTTAGGGTTTTGAGATAGATGAAAATGCAGAATGTGTGTTCAGAGCATTGGGAGAAGAAGAGAATGAATGTAAAATGATTCCCTTTTATAAGTTTTAGGGTTTAGGGTTTTACCATGTGAAGTACATCCACTAACGTTTCGCATTTTGGGCCCTCTTAAGTGACTTGCTATCTCTAGGAAGAACAGCTATCGCTAGCAGGCATGATCCCACGCTGAGCAAGTGACTAAGATTTGTCACTTACTCCTTCCATCTATCGATAGCTGACTTTGCTATCGATAACGCTATTAGCTAGCGATGGCAATTTTTTCTCAACCAGCTTTTGTCCTGCATACAATTAGCGATAGTGAAACTCACTATCGATGGGTTAGTTTTGCAAAACTTAAGATTTAACATTTAGAGCAGATTTTATAGAACAAAATAAATGTCAATCATTCAAAGTGATGACCTCAATATTATGCTATTTAATCCAATCAAGATCTGACAGAGAATCTATCCAGGATAATATTAATTAATATTAAAGAATAGAGATAGAATTGCTCTTTGAAAGGACTTTTCTTCAGAGGAAACTTGGAGAGCCAGTTTCATCTTCCATTTAACTATCGATAGTGCTTCTTACTATCGATTGGTCAGGTAGTAGCATGATTCTGGCAGAATAATGTCAATTCTCTTTTGCAGATTTAGCACCAAAATCCAAGCACGAAGTTCAGCTCATCAAGACTTGAGTAAATTTCCATGTAGATCGTAGTCTTGAAGCTTTCTTTCCTTGTAACCTACAGAACTATAATTCTTTTCTTTTCTTCAGTATCCAAATTCATATGGATCTGCTCATGGTTAGTTCGTAGGTATTAACAGCATAATTCACATGCTTCAAAAGATGTAATTAATTCAGGATAGTTGAGCATAGTGAATTAATCATGACTTCATGCACAAAGATATATATATATATAAATATTCTTTTCCAAATCAGTATGCATGTATATAAATCTATCTTATGAACATTGTAAGTGTTTAGCAATTTTCTTTCAACATACAATTCAATAGTCATTCCTAAGGTTTCAGAAAAATCTCAATAAATGTTACTAATAATAGTGTAGGAGATTTTACCCTTGATATACCTCTACCTTAGGTACTTGGAGAGTTGCTTCTGCTAACCCAAACAGTTCTGATATACTTAGCATTTGGTTGCAGAGATCTTCTTTTTGAAGTATGAGGGATTCTACTTCTCTGGTTCTCCTCAAGATAATTGAATGATACTTTGTGATAGCTTGTCTTTGAGGTAGAACTTGCTCTTGTTGTTGCTATCTGCTGCCTTTTATGATTTGAACCAGATGTTGCAGCAGCAACTTTTCCATGAGTTCTCTTACTATAATTAGATTCTATGCATCCTTCTCTTGAAGCATGAGAAACTCTTGGATTCTTCTTTGTAACTTCTCCACCATAATGCCCATTCCTTCTAGAATTAATCTGCACATATGAAGTACTAGATGGACATTTTGGTACCCATTTATACTTAGGTCCTTCATTGTTAGTCTTGGACTTTATATGTCCTTTTGGTACCCAACAAAATTTATTTCTCACATTTGAATTTCTTCTAATAATACAGGTGTGAGAAACATGACCAAATTTACCACAATAATAGCAAATAATAGAATGATGTGCAACATGAGATTTTATGCAATTATTGTGATGGTCAGAGGAGTGCAAATTAAAACTGTTTTCACTCAAAAGATCTTTCTTCCCAAAACATTTTCCAGTATGATTTAAAACATTTTCAGTCCTTGAAATATGATCTGTGATAGGTTGTAAATCCGTTTTATGTAGATCAAAATTATTTTTCTCAAAAACACAGGACTTGGAGCTGTATACCATAACTGTATCTCGAACTCCAGAGAATGATTGATCTAATTTGTTCAGGTAGAGCTCTATGATTTCTCCTTCAATTTCAGCTTCCAGATGTTCATCATCCATAGATATGCAACTTTGAAATTCAGATGAACTGTCAACACTTTCAGTTTCAACAAGATGATTAGTGGTATACATAGATTCAAGTGTATCCCAGATATCTTTAGCATTAGAGCAAAATCTGATTTTCTGAAAATCTTCTTCAATTAAGCCTTTATGCAGAATTTGCATGGCTCTAATGTTTAAGGAAAACATCTTCTTGTCTTTTTCAGTCCAATCCTTCCTAGGTTTAAAATCAAAATCATTTGTAAAGACATTCCACATGTGATAATCGAATGATTTTATAAAACTCTTCATCCTAGCTTTCCAAAATGAAAAATCAATATTTTCAAGCAGAGGTGGAATGGTATGATCAAAACCTTCTGTAAAAGAATTATACCCAAAATCAGCCATGATCTTTTCACTTGAGATCGTTGGATCCTTTAAACAAGTGACCTGCTCTGATACCAATTGAGAGTACTGGCTGTCACCCAAGAGGGGGGGTGAATTGGGTGATGGGATGAAATTTAAGCCTTTTTGAATTCTTTCCTTTTCTTTAAACACTGTGAAGGAAATCTTTTCAAAACCTTTCTCAGATTATTACAGAGAAATTCAAAACATGGTAAATGCACGGAGAGATATATATAATGTAGATATGATGAAAGACTGAAGGAGTTAAGGGAAGAGATAAAGCACACAATATTTATCCTGGTTCGGTCAACCCAGACCTACATCCAGTCCTCAGGCTCCACCTGAGATTTCCACTACCCTCTTGTTTAATCCTGGCACAAGAGAAGCCTACCACAGGTTTTACGAACACAGGTTCACCTGCCAACCTTTACAGAGTTTTAGAATCTCTCTAAACACTCCCCCTTACTACCTGTAAGGTTACCACCCAGTTCACAAAGCACCAAGCTAAGGAACTACCTCAAACAGAAGAGGATTTTAATAATAGGGTTTACTCAATGAACAGATTGTGATAAACACTTAAGTACAATGAGGTGTAAGAAGAAATACAACCAGAGCTTAAGGATCTGAACAATGTATTTCTCTAGCTCTTCTTTTCAAACATTCTCAATCTAAGGAATTTGCGATTCTGTATAAGGCTCTGTTCATCTCTTGTTTTTGTTCGTTGATCGTTCGTCGCTTTCTGGAAGCAAATCTTGTTGTATTTATATCTCCATAGATTGCCTTTTTAATAGTCTTCATATGGCCGTTAGAAAATAGACGTTGGGAACTTTTAGCCGTTGGACATTCAGCTTTTGATCTAGTCTTTGACTGTTTATGCGTAGAGTAGGTTAGCCTGTGTGATCTGAACATCTGTACTTTTTAGAGCAGCTTTTCAGTAGCGCTAGCATGCTTTGCTATCGCTAACTTGTCAGAGTAAAACCTGCACTTAGGCTGTTAGCTGAAACAAGTACTCATGCAGCAAATATTATCGATAGAATACTTCATTAGCTCAAGGAGATAGAGACAGTATATCTGCTAGAATATTTTCAAGGCATTCTCTATCGATGACTAATTCCATTATCGCTAGATGACACTGATATGGATATTTAAAGACACTCCAGACATCCTACTATCGCTAGATAGAATTGATAGCGCTAGCAACCATGTTAGCTCTATTTGACTCATTAGCTTTCAGGCACTAGCTATCTGAATGATCATTTATCTGAAGCACTTATGGTTATCGATAGCTTAACCTGTTATCGCTAGCTGATTTCTTTAGCTCAAGGACTTGGTTTATATTTCTGCTAGCTGAGTTATCAATGAGCTTCTAGCGATAGATTCTTTCTTTAGCGATAGTGACTGACTTAGCGATAGATATTGACTTTGTTATTTCTAAGTCTTCACTTGCTATTCCTTTCTATCAATTAGCTATTTAGATTCACTTAGCGATAGAGATTTTCATTCTTATTGATCTGCTAAGTTATCATTTCTCATTAGCGATATTCTTCCATAGGTCAGTCTTCATCAAAACTTAAGATTCTAACATGCTATGCTGCTTCTTTTAAGGCTTTGGATCAGGTGTTTCGTAATCTTGCACAACATCAAACCTTGATCCTTGTGTTGTTTGTTTGAAGACAAGGTAAAGCCTTTTTCCTCTTTTTCATACCTTCATTCTATTCTTATATATAAAAAATGAAGGCCTCGTGAAGGCAAGAAATAATTAATCAAATTCAAACCCTTGATGATGATTGCTCAGTTTTGTGTTCAATTGCTTCATTTTTTTAGAACTGTGGCTGTCAATTTACCATGACAAAGAGTGTGTTGTAGTACTAATTAAGCTCATGTATAATGAATTTTGCCCACAGAAACTAAATTATTAATGAATTGATAAGTTTTAATAGTCATAGTAGGAGTATGTAATGGTAGTTTAATTCAAGCTTTTGCTTGCCTTTATGTAATTATGTTTACATAATATTTTTTAAAGGAGCCTACAATTGCCTAATAGTTTGTTGGCGCAAACGGGGGACCAAAAGTGAGAAATTTTCGGTGTGATAGAGAGCTTTTATTAATTGACTTCGCCACATAGAAGGTATACTTTTAAATTTCCTTCCTCCATTGAATTATGAATAATATTATTGTTGTTTCATTAAACTCTTGTAACTAAGTTTGATGTGGTAGCAATTGTGCAATATTTGAAAATATCCATGAATGGTAGATATTGTGTTATTGTGCCCATTAATGCTATATGTATAAATTCTCTGTGAATTCTGTTGTTGATTACTACTGGAAAATTACTGAGTTAATGAATGGTGTTTTGTGGGCTATCCATTTCTAATTAAAAAGATAGGGCCTTGAGCCTGGGAATGTTCATTTTGTAGCCGTTATGCTGCCGAATTTTTGTTAAAAAAATAAGGTAACATCGTAAGGTGGCTACCTAATGATTAAGTCATGCACATCGATCTTACTTCCACTTTCCTTTAGTAGGTTATAATGTTGGATCGGAAATGGATGTCTTGTGATCGACGTTTAAAGGAATATATAGATGGAGCAAAAGAATTCATTGAATTTGCCGCTGAGCATGCAGAGAATTCTAACAGAATTGTATGCCCCTGTATGTCGTGTTTGTATGGAAAGCTTCTCCGTCCTCTTGACTTGTTGGGCCATTTATTCTGTCATGGGATCGATCCGTCCTATACACGTTGGACAAAGCATGGTGAGATGTATGAGTGTTCTGGTGGAGACCGGGTACCTGATGTTAGTAGGGCTTCAAACGTGGTTGACACAGACATGTGTGATGAGAGTGATGATCTTGAAGAAATGTTGAATGTGGTGGGTGAAGAGGATCCTGAAATGTTTGAGACACTGAAGAGCGATGCAGAGACGCCTCTGTATGTGGGATGCAGTAAATACACCAGATTGCGTGTAGTGCTTAAATTGTATAACCTGAAGGCGTGATACGGTTGGAGTGATGCAAGTTTCACTGCTCTGCTATCCGCTCTGTGAGATATACTCCCAGAAGGGAATGTACTCCCCTCGAAAACATACGAGGCAAAGCAAATTCTCCGGTCGACCGGTATGAAATATGAGAAAATACATGCATGTCCCAACGACTGTATTTTATTCCGGAACCAGTATGCGTCGTTGGAGAAGTGTCCTAAATGTAGCACATCTCGGTATGGAAAGAAAGGTAAGAGTCCTTCTAAAGTCTTGTGGTACTTTCCGATCATTCCAAGATTCAAGCGCATGTACAGTAATGCGGATGTTGCAAGACTTTTGACATGGCACGCTGATGAGAGGATTCAAGACATCAAGCTTAGGCACCCCGCAGGCGCCCCCAATGGAAAAAAATTGATTACGAGTACCCTGAGTTCGGTGAAGAACCAAGAAACCTACGGCTTGCATTGGCAACCGATGGAATCAATCCGCATGGAGTTCAGAGTAGTACTCACAGCACATGGCCGGTGATTCTGATGATATATAACCTCCCCCCAAATTTAATCATGAAGCGCAAGTTTATGATGCTTTCCATGCTTATTTCCGGGCCTAGACAGTCCGGCAACGATATAGATGTGTACTTGGATCCTTTGATTGAAGACTTGAAGCATATGTGGGATTCGGGTGAGACGGTTTTTGATGGCTGTACGGAAGAAAGTTTCAGATTGAGGGCCATGTTGTTTGGCACGATAAATGACTTCCCAGCGTATGGTAATTTGTCCGGATACAGCATCAAAGGATATGGTGCGTGCCCTGTATGTGAAGATGATATCCATTCGATGCGACTGGATCACTGCAGGAAAAATGTTTACATGGGACATTAGAGGTTCTTGCCGTTAAGGCATCGTTGGCGGAGGTGGAAGAAGGCATTTAACGGGAGCTTAGAAGAAGGTAGGCCACCAAGATTATTGACCGGGGAAGGCGTTCTTGAAATGGTGAATGCGGTGGAGAATGATTTTGGCAAGCCTTTTGCTAAAAATGTATTGACAATTGGCTGGAAGAAGAGGTCCATATTCTTCGAACTCCCGTATTGGAAGTCCTTATATGTCAGGCACTTTCTTGATGTGATGCATATTGAAAAAAAAGAAAGTGATAACCTAATTGGCACGTTACTAAATATGCAAGGAAAAAGTAAGGATGGTGTCAATTCAAGGTTAGATATGCTCATGCTGGGAATAAGACAAGAGTTGGCACCTGTCAAGAAGGGATACCGCACTTATTTACCTCCAGCTGGTTACACCCTTTCGAGGAAAGAGAAAAGATTATTCTGTGAGTTTCTTAGTGGAATCAAAGTTCCAGAGGGCTACTCCTCAAATGTAAAGAACCTTGTATCTGTGAAAGAGTTGAAGTTGAAGAACCTGAAATCTCATGATTGCCACGTCCTAATGCAAAATTTCTTACCGGTTGGCATACGCAGCATTTTACCCAAGAAACTGCGGACCACGATCACCAGACTTTGTATGTTCTTCAAGCTTATTTGTAGTAAAGTGGTTGATACAACGAAGTTACAAGATTTGCAAAGGCATATCGTTTGTACCCTATGCGAACTTGAAATATATTTCCCCCCTTCATTCTTTGACATCATGGTTCACCTTACTGTACACTTGGTCAAAGAGGTTCAACTATGCGGCCCAGTCTATTTGAGATGGATGTACCCGATTGAGCGGTTCATGAAAGTTTTAAAGGGGTATGTCAAAAACAGATATCGACTAGAGGGTTGTATTGCTGAACGATACATCATTGAAGAAGCGAGTGATTTGTGTGCCGATTACTTATCAAATGTTGAACCTGTTGGCTTGCCCAAGTCTCGTCACGATGGGCGATTAACGGGGAAAGGAATAAGTGGGTTCAAGCTATTACGCATTTCGAATGCTGAAAGAGAGTTGGCACACTTGTACATTCTTCACAACACTCCTGAGGTTGAACCATTCGTTGATGAACACAAAAATATCCTTCGTGAAATACACGGTGATAGGAATGAGAGTTTGATCACAAAGGAGCACAACAAACATTTCATTAGATGGTTCAATGCACGCATTTGTCAGCAGGTTGAGCTTAATGCCGGATCGGTTGGTGAAAGATTGTTCTGGCTATCGAAAGGACGGTTTGCATGCATTTTCTTGTACTGGCTATGCAATCAATGGTTACACATTCTATACAAAAGGCCAGGATGAAAAAAGCACCATGCAAAATAGTGGAGTCACACTTGTTGCCGAGGGTTGGCATATATCCAGTGCAAGAGATACAAATCCCATATATGCACAGATGGCATACTTTGGTGTGATTGATTACATTTGGGGGTTAGATTACACCATGTTCAGAGTTCCCGTGTTCCGATGTCAGTGGGTTAACAACCACAGTGGACGGCGGTTAGATGAATTTGGGTTTATATCGGTGGACCTTTCTAAAGTTGGATATAAGGATGATCCTTACATTCTACCGTCTCAAGCAGCACAAGTGTTTTACGTTGCGGATCTTTCTAAGAAGAATTGGTCAATTGTCACGCAGTCGAACAAAAATTATTCCGAGCAAGTTGATGATGAAAGTAGTGATGATGATATGAATGTGATAGAAGATGTTCCTTCCTTTGAGACATTACTGTCAGAAGACTTTGATACAGACGGGTATGATGACGAAGATGAGCCCGTTTATGTAAGACGTGATCATGAAGAAGGCATTTGGGTAAACACAACCCTAAATCCAACAAAAAAGAGGAAGCAGACAATTGTAGACAATATAACAAAGAGGAAAAAGAGGCGAAAGCCCTTACTTTGTATGTATTTATGTTGTACACTATGAATTTTTTAGCCCTCAGTTCGCATACAATTAGCATGATTATATGTATATGCACTAAAATCATTTCTTGTCTAATTTTTTTACAGGAGAATGGATCCCCATAGTGACCAGGAGGAAGAAGAACAACATAGTGTCTAGGAGGAAGAAGAACAACCTAGTGAGCAGGTAGCTATTGCTGAAGGTAGAGCAAGGCATGAGGCGAATGTTGTTCGTGGCAGGACCCTTATGCGCAAACTCCTCACACGCAGAGCTCAGGGAGTAAAGACAAGACTTAAATGGAATCCAAATAACCAAGCTACTGGAAAGTCGGCGAAGCTCCTCTCGGGTTACATTGGGTGCACTGTTCGGGACAAAATCCCTATTACTATTACGGATTGGAGAAGAGCAGGCGACAAACATGAGGAGGTTTGGTTAGAGATTAAGGTAAACTACATTTTTACAATTAATGGCATATATGTCATCATAACATTGTAACTAACAAATTGAATATGATTTTTGTTGTTACAGACTATCTTTGATATCGACGATACTCACATATGCACCGGGGATATCGTTCCAACTTGACCACATATTACCTGAGAGATGACGAAGGGGAGATCGTTCCAACACCACCATCTATATATCTTGGGTTAATTACTCAAGAACATTGGGATGAATTTGTGCGACAACGTTTGACTGAGGAGTTCCAAGAAAGAAGTAAAAAAAATAGCCAAGCGGCTAAGAGCTGTCAGTATCCGTATATGGGCGAACGAAAGACATTTTCTGAATTGGAGGAAGATATGGTATGTTAGTAACACTTTTGGTTCCAAAATTATGAATAAATGTTTACGTGATTAATTTATACGTTCAACTGGTTTACCATGACAGATTGAGGAACAGGGCCTAGACTGTTGGCCACCACGGCATGGCCTCTGGGTCAGAGGTCACTCGCAGGCGGACGATACCATCGTTCATGAAGAGGTCAGAAGAGTCCATGAACGATGTGTAAGTCATTCTCTTGGAATTTCTAAATCTTTTCTAAACGGTGACTTTGCTAAGTGAATAACTAATAATCCTTCCTCCTTGTTACAGGTTTTGTTAACGCAAGAATGCCTTGACGAGGTCAACACTTTTGGCAGTGGCGATTTCCTCAGCAGAGCACTTGATCGCCCTGAGTATTCGGGCCGTGTTCGGGGTGCGGGTGTAGGCGTCACGCCCTCATCTTACTTTGGGCGCAAAAAGAGGGCATCAAAAGGCGATGTTAGAGCATTGCAAGATGAAGTTCTTACAATGAGGGAGGAGATGCTTGAGATGCAACGAGGAAATGGAACAACGGAATGAGGAAATGCAAAGACGGCACGAGGAAATGGAACGACGGAATGAAGAAAAGCAACAACGATACGAGAAGATGTTCGAATTCTTCCAGCAAAGCAATGTTGCATCACAAAAGTCCAACTTCGTGCATCAAAGTCACATTCCTTCCGTCGAGAGTCCAAGCATCAAGGATAGCTGTACGATGCCCAGGGCTGACATTCCTCAGGTAGTTCATACATATTCTACTAACAAACTAACAGTGATTCTGTTATATTATCGATTGTGACCTAATGTTGACAACTCTTTCATAGGGCGAGACAAAGTGCAAGCTGTATACGGATCAATCTTTCAGTGAGGTAGTTGCGGTTGGCAAGGTCTACAACACTTCGAACATGACCCTGCACAACTCACCGTTGCCTGAAAATGTACTAAGGGTATTGATTGAATACTCGTACAACGACTGGGCCTCGTTACCATTCCCTACTCCTGATTTGATGACTAGGGTCGGAGACGTTGTCGGTGCATACGTTGCTTGGCCCATTGCTTTGATTGTGCCAACGCCACAGGTAATTATTTAGTAATAACATTTCCAATAGCATTCATTGTTTTTTAATAACGCTCATTTATTTAAATGTTTTTACAGGGTACCCAATTTATGGGAAAGAAAGCACAAGTGGCTAATGTCAAAGGTACCCGTGGTTCAACTGCTCAAATCAAGAAAAAGAGTACCCGTACCGATCCATTACCACAGGTGATTATTTGCTAATTAATTTAAACTAGCACTCTTCTTAATTATTGGAATTAATTTTTAAACTTTCTATTTACATGGTTTATAGGCACCAAAAGCTAAGGGTAAGAAAAAAGTTCAAGTGCTTGATCCTGTGATTGAAGATACAAGCGTCGAAACGCCATATCGTGCTCGGTTGCGAGCATTTGCAGCTACCGTTTCTCGCAATGCTATTGTCTTCATTCCATTCAGCAGGCCTATATTTGACGAGGTAAATTTCACTGACGCTCTGTCTAAGGATCAGGTAATGGAGGTGCTTAACCAAAGATGGGTCGGTGCGACGGTTATCAATATATGGATCAGGTATATATGCGTTTCCATTGTGGTTTCATTCAATGTCATAAGTTTTACACTAATTGGGAGTTGGTATGGTTTTTATGAAGGTATCTGCATGAACATGTCATGATCGCAGGGCGCAACGTTTCGTTCGAATTCATAAGCCCTTATTCGATAGCACAAATTCCGGGCACGAAACGTGAGGACCAGTTCAGAGCGATTCAAAGGCGTTTCTCTTTAAAGGCAACAGCCAGAACTTTATTCTTAGCTCCAATTAATACAGGGTAAGTCTATACATATTTTTAGTTCCGAGCATCATAGATATATATACTGACATAACGTTATAAAACATTTTAGGCTACATTGGATTTTGCTTGTCATCAATCCGATGGCACAAGAAGAACCCATAATTTACTATTTGGATCCTGTGGAATCTGCTCTCCCAGATAATCGCCCAGATTTGATGCGTCTCTTCAATGGGTAAGTGAATGTCAACATTATTTGAATGCGTTGTATTATTTGTCACTTTATGCCCGATCCTAGCCAATAAAATTAATTTAATATGTTTCTTTTTCAGAGTATTGACTAGTTTTCGGGCCGATGTTCAGTTGAAGTATTCCAGAGCCCCTGACCCGAAAGATGCTTATAAGTGGCAACAAGTCCAGGTTTTATAAAGTTATTCAATTTTTGAAACAATATATCTATAGTTAAAATATAACGTAAATGTTTCTTATATGATATATTTGGTGTTTCTTGTTACAGTGCCCCTACCAACCCAATAACAACGATTGTGGTTACTATGTGATGCAATACATGCGAGATATCGTTACACATGATCGACTCGACATCCCACTGACAGTAAGTTTTATATTTTTCCAAATCTAATGTGTTTGTACTTGTTAGACTTCAAGTAAATTTACTTGTCATTTAAATGTGTTTGTGCAGTATTACCCAAACGCTCGTTCCTTCATGTTGTCAAGGGAAAAAATGGATGCACTAATTGAAGAATGGTGCACTTATGTATACCCTCTTTTCTCCAACATTAGATGATCCATTCATTAATTAGTATGCTTTTGTTTTCAACTTACAATGGTTGGTTTTATTGTACAATATTAGTATGACTTTTTTGGTGTGTATGTATATATGGTTTGGCTGGAATGGATAGTGTTGCTGGTTTTTTGCACTGATGCAGGAGGTTGTGAAATAAAAATAAGTGAATATTTTAAAACAAATAATGCCTATAACAGCGCTTATTACGTAAAAAGCGCTGCTATAGGGTAACCTATACCAGCGCTCATTAAGTAATAAGTGCTGGTATAGGTACCCTATAGCAGCACTCATTAAGTAATAAGCGCTGCTATAGGTTACCTATACTAGTGCTTATTACTTAATGAGCGCTGCTATAGGTATTCTTTTTTATTTTTTTTTAAAAATTCATATATGTATGACCTAAAGCTGCGCTTTTCAGATTATGAGCGCTGCTATAGGTAACCTATAGCAGCGCTCATAACACAAAATAAGCGCTGCAATAGGTCATATGACCTATTGCAGCACTAAGCGCTGCTATAGGGTCAAAAAAAGCGCTGCCATAGGCTTTTGCTGTAGTAATGTATCACCATTTAACAACAAATTTCAAAGCAATTTTCACAATGTATGCCTTAAACACATATCATGTCCAACTATAGAAAATTGAAAAGCAAAGGACAAAGGCATTACAAAGTCTACCCAAAATCCAAGATAACAAATAATATATTTTTTTTGAACTGAATAAGATAACAAATAATATAAGGTGGGGCTTCTTGCACAGGTTTTTGAAAAGTGGGGCACACTATATTTTTGCAAAAACAAGTTGAAAAGCAGTTGGATTCACTCCCAATAAGTCTATAATGGCAAATGCGACCCTTTGCACATAATAGGCAAGTCAAAAGTTAAATCAAGCCAAAATTTTGAAATTTTTTTCGAAAATAGTTAGAGTATGCCCAAAAAGTTTCCACTAATCATAGAAAATCATTCAAAGACCCCAACAAGAAAAGCATCTACCCCCCCCCCCCATACTTGAACAAAACATTGTCCTCAATGTTTAAATGGTTAAATATCAATTGACCAAACCCTAGGTATAATAGAAAGTTTGAAGTCCAATTCTTAATTGAAGCATACACATCATATACACAAGGAGGGTGAAGAGTAGAGAATGGTACAATCAACATATAGCAAGGTTTTGCAAAGCCAAAAAGGAACAATGCATGCAAACATGGGCAACTGTTAACCTCTTAAAATTCATGTCTTTTGACACATTTTCCTTGGTTTTTATACATTTTTTGGAGCATTTGTACATCTTTTAGATACTCAAAGATAGGGAAATGTGCATGATGTTTTGGTTGCTTATTGCACTTGATTATTACATGTTTTTATCCACTAGTTACAGGAAATTAGCATTTGTTCTAAGCTAACTACTACATAAATACTCTATTACAGAGCAACAATAGCAGCGCTTGCAAAACGCAAGTGATGGGATAGGTATAATATGACCTATACCAGCGCTTTTAAAAAAAAGTGTTGGTACAGGTATAAGCATATCCCAGCACTTAATAATTTATAAGCATTGGGATAGGACCCAAAATATTTAAATATTGTTCAAAAAGCGCTGCTATAGGCCCCTGTGATTTAAATTTTATTTAAAAAATTATCTAAAACCAATTTTAAAAATACTAATTCATTTTAAAAAAGGAAAAATATTTAAAAATACCTATTTAGGCCTATAGCAACGCTTATTACGTAAGAAGCGTTGCTATAGACCTAAATAGGTATTTTTAAATTTGGTTTTAAATATTTTTTAAATAAAATTTAAATCACAGGGGTATATAGCAGCGCTTAAGAGCTGCTATAGGCCCCTGTGATTTAAATTTTCTTTAAACAATTATCTAAAACCAATTTTAAATAAAATTTAAATCACAGGGTCTTATAGCAACGCTTATTACGTAGTAAGCGTTGCTATAGGCCTAAATAGGTATTTTTAAATTTTTTTTCCTTTTTTAAAATGAATTAGTATTTTTAAAATTGGTTTTAGATATTTTTTAAATAAAATTTAAATCACAGGGGCCTATAGCAACGCTTATTACGTAGTGAGCGTTACTATAGGCCTAAATAGGTATTTTTAAATTTTTTTTCCTTTTTTAAAATGAATTAGTATTTTTAAAATTGGTTTTAGATATTTTTTAAATAAAATTTAAATCACAGAGGCCTATAGCAGCGCTTAAGCGCTGCTATAGGCCCGTGATTTAAATTTTCTGTAAAAAATTATCTAAAACCAATTTTTAATAAAATTTAAATCACATGGGCCTATAGCAATGCTTATTACGTAATGAGCGTTGTTATAGGCATAAATATGTATTTTTAATTTTTTTTCCTTTTTTAAAATGAATTAGTATTTTTAAAATTGGTTTTAGATATTTTTTAAAGAAAATTTAAATCACAGGGGCCTACAGCAGCGCTTAAGTGCTGCTATAGGCCCCTGTGATTTAAGTTTTCTTTAAAAAATTATCTAAAACCAATTTTAAATAAAATTTAAATCACAGGGGCCTATAGTACAATTTTTGTAGCTCAAAATAAATATCTTATTTGAAAATTTTAAGGCCTAATAGTACAATTTTTCCTTCCTTCTCTTTTTTATTATTTTCTCTCTCCCCCTTTTCATTTTACTATTCCCTCCTTCCTTATGCTTCGTGCAGACCACCCCCTCAAACATTCAAACTCCCTCTTCTTCCTCACGTCTCTCTCTCACCCTCTCATTTCTCTCTCTCGGTGGTGGCTCACCGGCGCCGCTGCTCGCCGTGGCACCACCGCCATTCCCTCCCTCTCTCTCCCTCAATCCTTTCTTCCTTCTTCCTTGCCGAAAACCGCCGCCTCTTCTTCCGTTTTCGGTGCCGCTAGATCTCGTGGGGGCGTAGTTTTTCCGGTGAAAAACTCGCCGGAAACCACCTTTCACCACCACCATTCTTCCTCTCTCACCTCCTACTTCCTTCCTCTACACTTTTTTGCTTCGATCTGTGCCTAAATAAGGAGGTTAAATTAGTCTTTGGCTGGAACTTCTTAAGCTCGCCGGTGCCGGAGTCGGAGTTTTTCCGGCCAACTAAGCACATTTTCGAAACCTCGTAAGTCTCCTCTGTATCCCTATGTAATTAGTTTTTCGATTGGCTATGTTTGAAAAATTAGGGCTTGTCTAAGTTGGGGTTTTTGAGAGTCCTAAACTTAATAAACTGAAGCTTGGACATTGATATCGTGGGCATGGTCGATTGGTATACAATTATGCTATTAAGATCCAGCTTTGGATGAATTTGATTGCTTTATAAGTCTTAGGATATGTTAGGCTCGCCAAAATTTATTGCTTCATCTGCCCCCTATTGTTGTAATGCTTTCTAACCAATGGGAGGCATTGCTACAATTTGTCTGCGTTTCTGGGAGAATCTGCTGTAAGACTAGACATTGGTTTAAGTGTAATTAAATTATAGGACTCAAGTGTGTGCTTTAAGATTTGCTTAGTAATTAGATTATAGGTCTTAAGTGTGTGCTTTAAGATTTGCTTATGTTTTTTTGGTCTTCTCTTTCTTGCCTTTTTAATGTGTGATGCTGGCCCCGCTTACTGCTTGTTGAGATTGTAAATTGAAAAGCATGTGAGCCTTAACATTTGTTATATGTTTTTCAGGATAAAAGGAAAGATGTCGTAAAAAAAGTGATCGCTGCTATGATTGTTGGGAAGGATGTTTCATCATTGTTTACAGATGTGGTAAGTTGCATGCAAACAGAAAATTTGGAGTTAAAAAAACTGGTCTACTTATATCCGATAAATTATGCAAAAACTGGTCTAGAATGTTTAGTGAATCTACATGTTTTAATTTACTTAATTGTCCATTGTTCTTTCTAATTTATTTAATTGTTTATTTTTCTCTAAGTATATTACCTATAATATATAGGAGTTAATTAATTAGAATGTTTGCTTTAATGTATTTGATCTCTGGATAAATGGCTTTTGATGTATATATGTTTTGGAAATATCTGTAATTTCTAAATTGATGCAGGGATAAAAATTAATTTTTTTTAAAAAAAATAATACCTATAGCAGTGCTTATTTCGTTATAAGCGCTGCTATAGGTATTATTTTTTAAAAAAAATAAATCACCTATCGCAGCGCTTAAGCGCTGCTTTAGGTCACCTATCGCAGCGCTTAACAAGCGCTGCATTAGGCTTAATAGCCTATAGCAGCACTGGCTATTGCAGCGCTGCTATAAAGCCAAAATAAGTGCTGCTATAGGCATTTTCTGTAGTATATTAAATGGGGATTTAGGCACTTTTCTACTTATGGTCCAAGATTTGAGAGTTATTTGCATTTTCATTATAATTTGAGCATATTAGGCATTTAACTCATGCATTTATTGTTTCTAGACTTGAAATACTTCACATGTGCTTAAAATTTCCATTGTAGGTGCAAAGAATAAAGGTCAAAGCAAGAACAATGCAAAAAAGGAAACTTCTACAAGAAAAAGGAAATTCTACACAACAAGAAATTACTAATTAGGAAATTGGATTGATTGATTGAGCCTAATGGATTGGCCAATAATCTTTTCTAATTGGTAAAATCAACAAGAAAAGGAAACTTCCTATTTCAATTAGGATTGGTTGATTGGTTGATTGGGTTTGCTTAAAATATTTTCTATTTGTTATTTCTACAAGAATAGGCAACTCTATGCTTGATTGAGGTTAGGAAATTTCTTAATTAATTATCCTACTCACTATTTCCTATCTTGACTAGGTTTCTTGAAGTTTGAGTGATTGGGTCTTCCCCAATCCTTTCCTAATTGATAATCCTAGTCAGAATAGGAGATCTTAGGCCAATTTGGATTATATATATGTTGCCTAGTGTGCCTATGGAGGGGGAGCACGAAAATTACACATTGAAGACACAAATTCTCTCATCTCTTCCACCAATTCCTTCCTCCTCCATTCCACAATCCTTCGCCAGTTCACCATAGAGTTCGAGTTGCAAATCCTTTCAGGTGATTTCTCCTCCTCTATGAAGAACTAATTCGGCTCGATGCTCTCTTGGATGATGGGATGACTTGAAGCAAGCATTGAATCCACTTTAAGGGAGTTTTATTAGTTTCCATTATGTAGTCTTGAATTTACATTTGTTTCTTTGAGTATTTGTTCTTCTTATATTTGGACTTCATTTGGTTTGAGATTCTAGACAATGTAATCATTGAATTCTATTTGCATGTATTGATTTGGTTTTCTTCTAGTTCCACCTATCTCCCCAAATTACCATGTTATGTTAGTCTTTGTTGATTTTATTGTCTAGTGTGTTTGTTGGGTAATTTAGCCCATTGTGCTTCATATAATTGTGTTGTTTGGAATTTGAATTGTGGGTTTAAGTTATTGATGTTGAGTTTCCATAGCGCTAGGTAATTTCATTAATCAACTTGCCTAAAGGAACTAGATCACTAATCAAATCTATGTGCATGAGTATGATTAGGTAGAGTTCCATAAGTTGGATTGTTTGATTATAGTCTAGCATTAATTTGTTGTTGGATCCAAAGGATATTGAGTGACTTGGATGGGACCCAAGTTATTCTATCTATTGGAACCTACTTCTAGTTGATGTAGGATTATAGTTAATTTAATTGGTTTATTGAGGTTGAGTGGGTCTTAATTGACCTATTCCTTCGATTAAGGCTAATTGTATCCGCTTATGTTGAACTTAGCCCGATTAGCTTCTCCCTAAGAGTATGAGTCAATAGTTTGTCGCGTGTCATCCCTAGCCAAGAAAGCATCCCATCATCCCATTCCATCATCCATCCATATTTACCTTAAAAATACCAAAAACAAGTCTTTATATTCCCTTTATAAAAAAATACCAAAAATACCTACTCTTAATCCCCCGTTTTATAGCTTTAACTGCATTTAGTTTTCTAGGTTAGTTCATTAGGCTCCTTGAGAGACGATCCGGGATCGCACCACTATAGTGCAATCCTTGGTTAAAAATATTTTGCATTTGAACCCCAAGGTGTATTAGGAAATGCTCAAATCAGTTGCACATTGTTGCTCAATTGTGCATATTTTGGGCTTTCCTCCTTATTTATTATGAGCTTATCAAATTTATTATTTTGTAAGGTATATTTTGGCAAGAGAATTAGAGTCAAGCCATTTGAGAAACCAAATATGCTAAAAGTGATGGCAAATCATGGATGGAACACCTTATTTGCAATAAAAGAACTCAATTTTTCCATCAGCAAACTGAGCCGAGCTCAAAAACTAGGCCGCAGCTCACCTTTGTACACACTCCGAGTTCTTTCAATGTCTCTTACTATGTATGATAACGGACGTTGAAAGCTGGATATTTAACGTCTATTATTGGATGGACATTAAAATGCCCATTTCTCTACATCAATCTATTGATGTCCCATCCATAACGGATGTTAAAATCTAAAATAACGAATGTTAAAAGGGCTTTTTGCAGTAGTGATAACATATTTTTAGTATCAGAGATAGACTAGGTGTTTGTTTTTAATTTAAATATAAGATCTTAATGCACATTAAAATAAAATTGAATCCTCAGTAGAACATAATTTTTCTACATGGTATTTGGTTCAAACATACTTTTGCATAAAAAATTAAAAGTATTTTATTATGTTTGTACCCTAAAAATCCCTAAAATGCCATTTGAAATTCAAAATTTCAAGAAGGTAACATCAATTTCGAAAATCCCAAATCCAAGCTTATGAGTCATGGCTATTATAGATTTTAAAATGTTGGTGTTTTTTTACAACTTTTTTCCTTACTTTAAAAAATTATAAGTTTCCTTGTCAACCGCCCCACCATAGTAGCTCTAATGACTGGAATTTTCAACTCTAATTAAGGTGGGAGGAATTGATGGATCCAAAAGGTTTTATAAAATACATAATGAAATGTTGTAAATCATTTACTATACTACCACTGGCAAGGGTGGCTTAGATTTTTTTTTAAAAAAAAAGGTGGGGGAAGAAATTATTAAAACACCCACATTTTGAAATCCCTATTTGGTCATGAGTATGTACTATTTGGAATTTTCAAAATTGGGAGTGTCACCTTTTGGAATTTAGAAATTCAAATGATATTCTTTTATACCTTCACTATCATATTTTGGTGCTTATGATTTTTGGGAAAATGACAAAAAAAAAATCCCTTTCAATTTGCAAAATCTCAATAACAACTTCATGATACCCATTAACAACTTCATGATAGGTATTAACAACTATTAACAACTCAAAATTCCTTATTTGAGATTTTACAAATTTGAAGGGATTTTTTTGTCATTTTCCTATGATTTTTTTGTTGCCCAACACTCATTTGTACTTTGTAACAAGTTTTTGGCCTCGTAATTTTTGGTAAAGGGAGAATTACACATATATCCCATATAGGAAACTTAATTATCCATAAACTCCATTTACATGTATTAATTAAGCTTAACATTTCAATATTTAAGCTTTATTTGTACATAAGACTGAAGAAATAATTAATTTTCTTGACCTGATCGTAATTTTCTATGTTAATAAATTGACTTGTATTTTATTTCCTTATAATCTATAGTTTTTAGTGTTTTCTCTTTTATTTAAAAAATTGTTTATTTTTAATACATTTTGGTAGTATGAGGGGAATGGAGAAGAAGGATAGTAAAATTTTATAGTTTTTCATTTGAATGAATTGAATAAGTGGGGTTATAATGTTTGAAGAGATAGAAGATGTAAGATAAAATAGTATAAAATTAATTAAATTAAAAAATTTTAACCCCACAATAGTTTCTTTAAATTCATCTCATACAAATTCTCTCCCCTCCAAATCCCTTATATCAAACAGCCTCTAAACCTACGAGAGTACCATTTGCGTGAACAATTTTATGATATTTCAATCCTCAGAATTTTACTAAGGACATAGCTCTCAAAATAGGTACAAGACATTATCTGAAAAGTTTAAAAAAAAAGGAAACAATCCAATTTTATAATCAATAACTACCAAAGCAAACTAATACCACCTCTAGAGCTCAATATAAGAGATTGATAACTAACTTATGAACATTAAGAAAATTATTTATGTTCGTTATTTGTTGTAAATATGTGTTTATTTCTATAAAATAGCCTATTTAATTATATATGTGCATTAGAACAATCATGTTATGGAAGCTGTCTTTTTTTCGATGGAAATGGAAGCTGTCTTAATATGTGCAATCATTAGGGATATTTTGGGATAAAAATTATAAAGTTAGGAGACAAAGTAGATTAAGGTCTTATATCATGATTAAAATAAAACCATCACAGCTCTAATATTAGGGATCGGAGGGATCATCTCAAAACTCACATTTCAATGTTATATATCTGAGAAGTATAACGAGCAAGGAAAGATATCATACACCAATAAAAGCATAGTATAGATACCAAATTGTATATATCCTAAACAGAGCATAGCAAGAAAAGATATTATGGTATTAATACAAAGGACCACCGTAATTAATAGTGTTCTGTTATTCCTTGCTATTTTTACAATACAACTCCAAATATTGGAAGAAGCTAGATCACATCCATTTAAGATCATCATATTCAAAAGGAGACAGAAGGCAGTCATTGGATAACGATGAAGGAACAAAGTCATTATTAATGTTCTCTTGCCTGCTTTTCTTACAATACTCCTCTACATTTGTGAACAAGGTGGTATTGTTTTTTATATTTTGGTCCAAGGTAGTTTTGTTGCTATGATTATCATGGAAGCTGATGAAACAAGTATTAGATCTTGAAAGATGATGAGAGTCCAGAAATATCTGCGGCTTTGAGCAAGTGTGGTGGCCAAAATAGTTGGTTTTGTAGAGAGGAGGGTCGTCTTGCATAAGTTGGACTTGTTTGGTTGCTTTGCATCCCTTGTCATACTTGTAAGTGCACCTGAAGTAGCATCTGCATTGACAAATATTCATTGCATGAAAATATATATATATATATATATATATTTTTACTATAATAAATCAGCGTCATTTAATAGGAGTATTTGATACAAATTATGTATGTATGTACGTATGTATGTATTGTCTGTTTAGAGATTAACTGGCTTATCTCAAACTCCAGTACAGCATGTCGATTCAAAAGATGAGAAAGGAGAATGAATTTTATTTGAATAAGAGTAAAAACCATTAATTTTACATTTCTTTATTTGAATAATTTTGAAAGTTGATGGTAATTAGAAAAAAATTACATAAATCCTCCTTGAACTTTCAATTAAGGTGGGAATGACGTTGGACCAAACGTAATAAATAGGGAAAAATCTAGAGAAGCTTCTCAGTGGAAGGCTTTCAAAGAAGGATTGAGTTGAGAAATGGTTCACGCTAAACAAACTCCTAACTGAAATGATAGCAGAGTTAAAAACTCTTGCTTTAATGTAACATAAAATGTTAGATTATGATAGATTCAAGAGCCCTATTACAAGAACCAGTGTAGGAGTGTGCCTGTCGTGTTGGAAATTCTGCATTTTGGCATGGCAAAAGAACAAGTCTCATATAACGTAAGACTAGACCTAGTCTATAACAAAACATCATCTTGAGTTAGTAAAAAGTCTAGAAAGATGAGTCTTTGGATTGACCGTCCATGATAACCATTGGAACATTTATGTGTCATTTACATTACATTATTAATTGGTTAAACTTTAACTGCTTTAAACACCACTAATAAATGTTATGTAACTATCAATTTAAAAATCATTACGACTCCCGACAATCACATGTTTATGCCTAAAAAAGGCAATGAACCAAGGTCATTTGTAGGAAGGGAGATAAGAGACCTATGTCTGTGAGGATCGAAGTCAGACAACTTAAATCTCAATTCCCGAGCCATCATCCTATCCTTTCCTGAGTTATATAGTTTACCTTCGTACATTTTTTCACCATGCTTCATGTGGAAATGGTTCACTTGATCTTAGAGAGTGCCGCTTCCTAATATATTGGGGTTGCGGAATATCTCCTAAAGACTGTTCCTCTGAGGACGCGACTCGAACTACAATTTTATTATTTGCAGTCCTATCACCAATAGGATATGCATTGCCCTATAATAGAATTGGAAGATCTACTGTTTGCATAAAGATTTAGGCCCTCACACTAACAATCTTAGGAGATATTTCCTACATAAAGTGTTTTTGTGCTCATCAACTACACAGTTAATTACCAAATAAGGAGGTATCTGAAGTTTGTTTTATTTAATGGTTTTATTATGGTATTTTCCTCTTGTGTAAGAATGTTGCATAAGGCCTCACCTTTTGTTTGTGTCTCTAGGATATTTTTTGAGATCATATCACAAGGAAATTGGCCGGAATATACTGCTCTTGATATTTGTGGTAAGATTGAGACAAAAGAGCATGAACCTTTGGTGATTTGTAAAAGGCAGGGAAGATATGAAAATTGAGTTCTAACTCAAAGTGGTACTTGCGCATAACCACCTTGGTGTTTATGAATTCTAATATTAAATATAACCATTTTTAGTGTTTATGAATTCTAATATATTAAATATAACAATAATTGTGGGAATAATAATTTGTTGTTTCTTCGCTTTCATTGCCTGTGACTGTTTAGACCATAATAAGGTTTGTATATTGATATGGAAAGGTTAACTAGATATTTTTATCTCAATAACTTTTCCAATCTGTTGGCAAAATTGATGGAGTTATATTATTGGTCTTATTAAATAGGTTTAATAACAAATATTATGTGGAGGATTCTAATTTAATTAGAATTGTTGCATGTTTTTCAATATAACGAGATATCTAAAAGTGTGGGATAGTTACAAATATTTTTGTGAAAGGAAATGTGTTTAAATTTAGTTTTGAGAACTACTATATGAATATTCTTTGTGATACTAACATGTAACTTAAAGTGATACTGAAACTCAATTTGGTATGCACAAATTATTGAGAATTTGTTGTATTAATGGATTTGATGAAACCCTGAAATATGACTTTTGCTATATGAAAATTGAGCATATATAAACTCTCATGAGGAGAGTGAAATAGTCAAGGAATACCATGTATATTGGTATCATATACAATATATTCTTGTTGTAATAAGGTACACAAATGTTAACTAGATTTTAGTTTTGTGAGACTATACACAAGTAGATAAAATAAATATTTTGGTCTAACCCCGACACTCAACGTCAATGTATTATGATTGCTAAATGGAAATAACCTAATAAAGAGAATAATGGTGTTAGTGGAAATCATTTGAGATATTATGTCAATAAGCTTGCTTGAAAATTGTGGAGTTATTTTAATCAATTTTGTGAGATCAAAAGATGACCTATCAAATCCATTTACAAAGCCCTAGGAAAAAAGTTAGTCAAGAGGAATGTGACTAAAGGAAACTTAATTGATAGCGATGACAACTCAACCTTTGTGATTGATAGTCCCATGAAGGAAGAACAAGTCATTCTTCAGTATTGCTAGCACCTTTATAATTTGCAAGTTCATTCCTATGATATGAGAAAGTGCTAGATTGCATTTTGGTGAGGCTGAAAGATCTTAATAATCTCATAATCATATGGGAATGGTGTGTTCATTACAGCTATATTTTATGAATCACCTATACAAATGAGGAGTGGGGCCGCCCCTATGAGATTGTGACAAAATCTCTAGAGTATTCATTAAATATAGGACACGTATATGGCCGTGTAACGTGCAAAACCGCCAATAATAGAAGATAATGTTCCAGTATAATATGGCTAGTAGTACCTCTAGTATACACCTAAGATGTGTAACTGTGTTAGTTCATAATCCATAAGACCACTGACATATTTGTATAGCAAGTGTTGTTAATCTAAGTCTAGTTCACAGTCCAAGACAACCAGATACAATGTTTATATCCATATGTGTAACTCAGCTAATGGAACCGTGGGTTTCTTTTGGCATTTGTGAGGGATTGTTGTAAATTCTATATCTTAGTATGTCAAAAGAAGTCTCATATAACTCATAACTAGGAACGCCCTATTATATAATCAAATATGATCTTGAGTTAGTAAAAAGGCAGGAAAGAAGAGTCCTTGAATTGACCGTTTGAGATTACTGTTGGAACTTTTATGTATTGGTTACATTACATTATTAATCGGTTGTAGCTTTAATTGCATTAAATCGTCAGTAATAAGTGTTTTGTAACAGTCAATTTAATAATGTTTAGGACTCCCAACAGTCATAAATGCCACTCGAACTATAATTTTATTATACGCAAGTGCTAACGTCAATAGGATGTGCATAGCTCTAGAATAGAGTTGGAAGATCTATTGTATTCCACGAAGATTTAGGCGCTGAGGCCAACATGACATATTTTTGTATACAAATTGTTGTGATAATTAGACTTTCCACTCCTATTTTAAAGCAACTGGTGCAGAAACCATCTTTCAATGGGTTAAAGGCCTATGCAGATACATCTAGATAACATCTTTAAGTGGTACCTTTTAAAAAAAAATCTGAGTATTTATTTGTTTTGGAGCAATAAATTATATCACGGGAAACCAAACTAAAGACCTGTACCAAGATGTCATAGATGAAGCACTAAAAAAAATGCAAATTTAATTTATTTGAATTTCGCTTATGGATAATCTAATTATTGTGCTCATCTTTCAGCGCACATACTCATATTTTTGAAAGCTGAGGTTCGTCCCCTTTGAAGAACCAGCAAAAGGTGGTGAATGATGACACGCAAAAGTAAATAAAAATAAGACGGCTCTCCCAAACCTAAAAATTGAAGGTGGACTTTTAAACGAGTCGAAAACAATCAATTATAGTTAGCTTGTTCATTATATAAAAGTGCAAAAACTGTTAAGGAGTTTATTTATACATTAAAGTTGGAGTTTATATATTTATGTGTATATATAATTCAAAAGTATTTCATAAAATTAAAAAGAAAGAAATAACGGAAAGGTGGAAAACCTGGGGCGTTTGGCACTGTGAATGAATTTTTCACCATACTTTCTCCATGCATAACCATCTTCCTTTGGACCAATTTTTGAGTAGTCCACCCATGTTTGTAAACTTTTCCTGCCAACAAAAATTTCAACTCATTAAACAATTAGAAATTTGATCAATTAGCTCCTTAATTGTTTTATTATTTTGAAGGGCTAGCATCTCGTTTTGTTTCAGGTTCAATGAATGATTAGAGTTAATGAAGTACAGCAACAAAATTTCAGATTGTCAGCTTGAAGAGTAGCGGCGGCTTAGAAATTTTATATAGGGAGATGCATAGTGTTGGATATAATGATGAAATTAAGGTACTATGTTTAATACAAGTTTTTGATGATAACAAATGTTGAAGAGTTAGTATTAACAACGATGCATGGGACAAGTGTTTTAAACTGATTTTACTCATATTATGTCATACGACATGTATTTTGGGAAAAATGATTTATGTAATTACATTTTTTATACATTAGCAAATCATATTTTCGTAAAGTCTTTCTCTTAATCTGATTTTACATGTATACAAGAGTGTTGAAAGCTTTATTTTCATATAGCTTGAATATATACTATATAAAAGGCTTTTTTTTGGGGGGGGGGGGGGGTGTGGTTCATAGTCCTACAAGTAGGATAAATAATTGAACGGTGTCTATGAAAAGAAAGAGTATCAGAGGAATAAATTTAAGATATCTATATATCATATGGCACTCAAGATAATGACATCAAGATGAAGAAATTATCCAATAAACACTTAAGAAGATATGCAAGCTTGGATGCATCACAATCTTGGTCTTCATATGTACAATTACTGTATGTTAGAATCTTTATGTGAAACAATGTGATATATATATATATATATATATGCATTATGGTCTCATGTTAACTAGCATATTGATTTTAGAAAGAAAAAGTGAGGTATAGTTTTTAATAGCTAGACATTTGGCCATTTATCATATTATATCTCAATTTTGGTAATGTTTTGAAATGAAGCTTTTATCTTGCTGAAACATTGACTCCATAAGTTTCTCGAACTTATTTATCTTACCCAAAGTGAATGTAGATTTCAATGGCTTTTCAATGACATATCATCTGCAAAATTTGGAGCTGTATTCAAAGTTATAGCGCTTGGACTTAACTAAAAGAATACTAACTAATTAATTTTTACTTAGATTTTTTGTTATTAGGGAAAACAAAAGGTAGAAAATAAAAGGTGAATACCTTATGAATTTCACAATCCTATATAGGTGAATTGCACTTTTTAATATTGTTATTTCACTAATGAATACTATTATTCAACTAGTTCGAATATCCTATATAGGATTTTGAAATTCAGAAGGTATTGGTCTATTATTTTTCCTTGATCTAATGAGTTTTTCCATTAGATGATTTCAAGTCTAGATTTCCATTAGCTAGCTAGTCCCTTTGCATTTCGCACATCCATTTATTCTATTGTATATCAAATGCGTAACGTCTTAACTCAAAACTTCATTTATTTGTTTTACAAATCATTTTCAAGATTAAAAACAGTTCAGGTATTTTTACTAACAAGTTCTTGGATCTGTTCAAATTCTAACTTATATACTATGGTTTATTATAAAAGGAGTCTAAAGATCTATAAATGTTGTAACACTCAATTCACACTACTACAAAAAGCCCATTTCTTGTCCCTAATTCACGTCAGTATATTATAAAACTGACATTGAAAAAAGCTCGGTGGCATTTTTGTAATTAAATTTCAGGCTGAGGAAGAAACCACGTCACAATAATGGGAGAAATGTGACGTGGTTTAAAGTTGTGAGAAACCACGTCACATATTTTTAATATGTGACTTGGTTTTCTTCAAAAGATGGGAGGTTTAATCAAGTTTTTATTTTTATTTTTTATTTCATAATAAACCACGTCACATATTTTTAATATGTGACGTGGTTTCTTCAAAATAAATTTTTAATTTTTTTTAATAAGAAACCACGTCACATATTTTTAATATGTGACGTGGTTTCTTCTAAATAAATTTTTATTTTTTTATTTTATAAGAAAGCACGTCACATATAGAAAATATGTGACATGGTTTCTTCGAAACGACGTCACATATTAACATATGTGACGTCGTTTTGGATAAACCACGTCATATATTTTCTATATGTGACGTGGTTTCTTATAATAAAAAAAATTAAAAACCTGATTTAAACCTCTCAATCTCATCGTCTTCATCGATATATCAGCCCAAATTTCATTATTGCCGCGCAAAAACCTTTAGCTCCCCCGAAAAATTTGAACTCACACCTCTCAGCTCTCTCCTCTCTCCTTCACCCCTCAGCTCTCTCCCTCAGCTTCGGCATTGAAGAAATAAAAAAAAAAACCAGCTTCAAGTTGTGAAGAAGCTTGCTCGCTCCCTCAGCTCGTCCTTCAGGTCTCTCGCTCCCTCAGCTCGTCCCTCACAGGTGCGAGATCTAAGTGCTTTTTTTTTCTTTTTTCTTTTTTTTGGCTCTTGCACAGAATTTGCATAATGGGCCTTATTCTTGGCTCTTGCCCAAAATTAATGCGTGGTTATTGCTCTTTTTTTGTTTGGAATTCCATTTTTTTTGCCAGCGTTTGTGATTATTGCGTTATTGTTCTTTTAGTTTGAAATCATTTCATTATTCTTGTGTTACTTCAATGGCAGTAGTTTAGATGCTCTCTGTTTAGTGGGTTATCAATTACTTTATCACGTTCTTCATACTCTTACTCTATACAATTACTTATCAATTTATCCATAGTGAGTATTTAATTTATTAATTGTAGAGCAATGTTTAATTTCCATCAAATGAGGGTGAAATGATAGGTTTTGTAATTACTGATTGGTGTTGAATTAGTAAATGTATGTTTTCTAAGATTAGCTTAGCTGATTGCTATCTGTTTTCTGAGACAGCAAATAGGAAAAAGAAAATGGGACCAAACGAAAATAGTAAAAAAAATTTAAAAAAAAAAAGCAATTCACGGCACATGTTTAGAAAACATGTGACGTGAATTAAAGAAACCACGTCACATATTATCCAAATAAGTGACGTGGTTTCTCCAAAAACCGATAATTCACGTCACATGCTTTCTAAACATGTGATGTGAATTCTCTGATATTTAAAAAAAAAAAGATTCAGTGACTTATCTACGTCTTTTGTTTCATAACTTGTGACGTGGAAAATTAGACTTTCCACGTCACATATTTTATGTGACGTAAAATACCCATTTTTTCTAAGTCACTACTTTTAATGTAACATAAAAAAGTGACATTAAAACCCCTAAATAACAGACTTAAAAAACCCTTTCTGTAGTAGTGTCATCCTCTGTTTGATTGTGTTGCTATTTCTAACACAAAATATACACACTTGCATGTGTATGTATGAAAAAGAAAAATCATGTTCATAATTTCAGTGATAGATGCAATATTTTTGCATGGTAATATGGGGAAATATCAGAAAAATACCTTCTATGTACTGTCTGATTAAAAGTTTTGAGAATTTTAGAAGCTAGAAAGTAATTGATCAATTATACATTAAAATAATAAATAAAGCACTAAAAATAATTTAACAATTTATTTGACCTCTATTTAAAATAAAAGGTTCTAATATACTTAAAATTATATGTCAAATACCAAGTGATTTTTTTAAATAATATGGGATATATATATATTAGAAAAATTGTAAAAAATTATGACATGTCAAAACGCATTATATTCATTTAATGGAAATTTTTAAATGTTAGGGGAGTTGATAATTGAAATATGAAACATGAGGTTTTTAAATTAAACTTTTAAAGGTTAGTGAGGTTATATTGAACTAACTCAAAATTCATGGAAGTTTTATATGCAATTTAGCCTTATCTCGAACAATTTTGGAAGTGTTTTGAAATAAACTTTTATCTTATTGAAAGACTGACTGCATAAGTTTCTCAAAGTTATTTATTTTACCCAAAGTGAAAATCAGATGAAAAAATTCAAATGAACTCTTGTAGATCTACAAATTGAGATATGGATTTTGCACTAAATATGTTTTGACTTTTGGTCACCTTTTAAATTATATCACATAAAATACATTACATTTTAATATGAAACTTGTTTTTATCAAAATATAGACTTCTTTAACTTTTTAATTACATATCATTTGCCAAATTTGGAGCCGTGCTCAGAGTTATGGCTTTAGAATTTGACCAGAAGAATATTTACTAGCCAATTCTTACTTAACTTATGGGCTTAATTAAGAGTGGAGATGAATCGGGATAAGCCAAAGTTTGTAATCCATGTTCACTTAACTCTTTACATTTCCAGCATATTGGCTTTCTGTTTTGTATAGAAACTTGTACTTAGAGTTTTAACTATTTTACGCACAATACTTGATTTGTTTTAGAAATCACTCTGTATGTTAACATAGTTCAGGTATTCTTGCAAACAAGTTTCTAAACTCGGATTTGTTTAAACTCTAACTTATACTCTACTTCAATATAAAAAGTGCTTTAAAGATTTGTAAACTTTTTAAACACTCTGATAGATTGAGCACTACTTTAACAGGATTGGAAGTTGGAAAATAAGTGAGCAATTATTAACTGATAATTCTCTCTTAAATCCTAAATATATGACTTAATTGATGGATTAACTTAATTTTAAATATCTTGGTCTCCCTCATTTGATACTGTTTCCAGATTACTCACATCAATTTCATAATTTTTCTCACTTTCGTTTCTCCTAAATTTAATACATTATTGTAGAAAAAAAGGTGACACAAATTCAATATAGGAAATATTAATTATATGAAACCCCCTTTACTTTTGGTCTATTGCATGTAACTCCAATAACATTTTAAAGTTTAAATTAAACCCCTACATTAACTTTTTTCACCATGAACACCCTCTCGATAAATCACCATTATCGTTTTAATGAAAACTGTCATGACAGATAAATATAAGACATATAGTTTCCTACATTGCATCCTACGTAAGATTAAACCCTTGTTTTCGTTGTATCTCCTTGTTTGTTGTCTACAATCTGTGGTGGTTTTTTATATTGTCATGTCCAAGGAGATGGTGTCCTGGTTCTCTATGGCTCTTGACTAGCCTCCGTCCGAGTATCTTTCACATATATCAATCAAACACTTACTACGTTTTGGCTCACAGGCTTGTTGACTCACCAAAACATCAGATTCTATATTTGATAAAACTCGGAAATTTCTGCAACGTTGTTGTGGATTCAAGAATAGATGATTGGTTTTCAAAAAGTTGGAATCTTCAAGTTCTTTTATGATCTTTGTAACAAGAAAGAAGAAAACAAAAGGCAGCTAGCTAGATACAGATTTGCAGCAGAGTCACTTGAGAAGAGAGTGAAGTACGATCTGAGGAAGAATCGAGTGTAACGAACTACGAAGAATAAGAATAAGAGGATGCAGAGAGTTGAATTAGAGATCCATGGACGTTGTAGACAGCAAGGAGATACAAGGAGACAATTGTTTTTATTTGTGTTAAAATGTCAATTTAATCGTTAGGAAAAAATATTTTTAACTACTATAAATTATAATATTACATAGGATGCCATGCGATGCTAATGTAATGTATATTTATGTGATGTGACAACTTCAACTAAAACAATAATGGTGATTTAATGGGAAGGGTTTATGGTAAAAAAAAATTATAGATAAGATTGGGAAGGTTTAAATTAAACTTTAAAATTTTAGGGGTAATAAATTATATACAACTAATTCAAAGTTAATGGGGTATCATATAATTACATTAAAATTAAAATAGTAATAATAATTATAGAAAATATTTAATTTAACTATATATTAAATATCGATAAATTAATTGATTAGGTTATATACAATTATACTAATAATTAGGACTTGTAAAATTAATCATCAATCATTAAATATTGAAAACAGAAAGGGATATGAATTAGTAAGGTTTGTGATTGTCATTGATTCGCAAATACCTTTTTTGGCGAGAGAATCTTGGTGGATCTTTAATGGTGTGGCTTCTTCCTTCAAAATGCTCCTGAGATTCATTAGATTTAGAGTTCAAATCTTGACTGCTGAGAATAAAAATTGCATTTCTCAACGAATTATCCACCTTGGCAGCAAGATCTTGGACATACGACGTCGTCGAGGCCTCATCTTCCACTCCTCTATCAGACTTATTACGGATCAATTGTCGAAGTTGGTTCGCAAACTCACGCCCTCTCTCCAGCTCCTTCATTAGTGCCAGATCCTCCATAACCAATCAAAATAATATGAAAACTTTATATGCTTAATTAAGATTTATGTTTCTGTGTGTGAAAGAAGATGAAATTTTAGACGGTGTATATAAGTGAGAGAGAGATGAAGGGAAAAAGAGAAATGTAGGGTTTGAAGATGACGATAGATGAGAAGGGTAAGATGACACCTATCACGAAGCGACCACGCCCCACCCACTAGTGCTTGTTTTATTAATTTTTTTTTTTCCAACATAATTTATTTTATTATTTGTTCTTTCCATAGATTCCCTGATTCCCTACACCCCTAATTTTAGCAGGACCCTTTTGGGTTGTTACTTTGTTTTGAAAATTTTCATTCTCTTTTTTCCCCCAAAAAAGTTATCTCATGCGTTAATTACTTTTTCTTCACCAATAATACTCCCTGCCATCCTTTTCATTATTACAGCAAGCCAACTCTGTCAGTCCTTTTTCTAATCGAACTTGCCACTTCTCGAATAAGAGCTAAAAAGCCCCCCTAAAAAGTACGGCACCTACTAGTATATAATATATAAGATTGTGTTTTGTTTTTTTGACCTGAGTATATAAGATTATTAGAAATGCTAATCATATATTAGTCATCTTAATTTGTCTATATTTGATTTATTAAAATTAATATAAAAATATTTTCATAGATACATAATCTAAAATCAAATATAAACTGTTCATATGAGATATAGATTGTTTATGTATATTTAGCTATTCCTACTCATCTTTTTTATGAGTATAAAACAAGTTCCACATAAAAACCATGTCACAATTCCAAAAGGCTCTTGAAACAACTCTCGGATGAGCTCATTACAATCAATAAAAAGTGATTAAGTTATTAGTGGAATTGATCTCCCTGCTCAATAAACATATCTAAACTATCTAAATTTATTATAGATGGTCTATATTTGATTTTAAATTCTATATCAATAAAAATAATTTTAATAAAATAAAAAATAAATCATCTAAATGATATCTGAAAGGTTTACAAATCCCTAACTCATCTACTCATCTTTTTCACGCTTAGGGAAATCGGTTCCATTATAAACTTTGGAAGTAAAAAATTTTATCATAAGAAAATTAATATTAAGTCCCATGGAAGACTACAATTAATCAAGACCTAATCTTTTGAAATCATCAAATTAAATTGAAATCCCTTATGATTAAGATAATATCAAATCCAAAATATGAAATTACACTCTTGCCCTTATGATTAAGAATGCAATGTATGTTATAGTACAAACTGATCACCAAATATTTCCCGAATTACCTTCAAAAGAATGGCCAAATTAAAAAAAACTTCAACAATGGCGGAAAGCACTTAAACACCATATGGTATAACAATTGCAAATCATCAAGAAAACATCAGCAATCTTCAGATAAGCCATAAGCAAGTTTTGTTCAAGGAAGAAAACATTTAAATATTGCTAAAATTCAGAGCATCGAGCATGGAAGACTAGCGATCAGTCTGAGAGAGACTTACATAGCCTATGGAAAATTCATTCCGGAATATAAAGTTGCCATCGAAGGGGTCACGGTGGTGAACATCTTGCAGTTGGTTGTTAGGGCAGCTTGGCAGGTCGAACTGGTGACAGTGGATGAGCATAAATGTAGTAGGAGATTGTTGATCGCGGTATAGCTTAACCGCAAGTCTAAGGGTTATTGTGAAATAAAAAATATGGTCACCATGAGGATCATGGTTGGATAAATTTTTTGTGAATTACTTTACATGTGTTTCTAATTAATTGGAGTAAAAATATTGACTCGATGAAAAACAGTAAAACAATATGAATGAAACCTAGGGTTAATTATCCCCTCTACATATCATGGTTTACCTAAATTTTCCTTTCAAATGGTTCTCTAATATGTACCTAGTATTTGTCTAAAATTCGGATGTAATCCGGAAAGCTCTTTCGAATAAAAAATCTAATCTTTATTTTTTGAAATCTTCACAATCATTATTGGACTTATGAAAAATTATTTTCGTAAACTGTCACACTCTTCAGTTATTGAATCAAAAAAAGCATTGATAAGCTTCAATTTCAATCCAATGATACTAGGTTGACAAATAAATATCTTCTCTGTCGACGATGAATTGTTTTCTCCCTTTCACCTAGTTTCTACAATAAAACACTCTTAATCGATTTATCATTGAATAAATAAAGCGGTGATCATGCACTTTTGGTAACTTACAAAAGTCAAAAAGTCCAGTCATTAACTTCCATCGGTAATTATATTTATTGATTGAATTACCAGCGGATTTTGTTCTGTGAATTTCCAACAGAAATTCCATCACTAATTTACCCACGCAATTTTTTGTTGCAAATTACAGACAGAATTCAGTACGTACTTTTTGGATAGAAAATTTCATTCTAAATTACCTACAGATTTTTGACATAATTCCCTTGATAATTTACCCATGGAATTTTCTGTGGCTAAATACCAACAGAACTCCGTCTGTAATATTTTCAATTATCTAACATAATATTATATACTAATAAAACTATATTAGTAATTTATATATATAAACAGAAATATAAAATAAATAAATAAATAAATATTATTTTTAATTTTTAATAAATAATATGTTAATTATTTATAAGATATTAGTAAAATATGAAAAATAATTATATTATAATAATATATAATAAAATAATAATTAAAATAAGAATGTTATATAGTAAAAGTGATTTACAAAAAATTATTTATAAATATAAAATTGAAATTCTAAATATAATCAAAAGTATATGAATATAAAAAATTTAATTATTAATATATAAAATTATACATTAATAATTAATAAATGTTTAATAATATATTATGTTAAATATAATGTAGAATATATATATATATATATAAGATGAAATATGTTATAATTGTGGGAGTTTAAATATTATATATATATATATATATTGCAAATATAATCAAAGGGTGGTCATAGTTGTTTTGTCACCGGAAATTAGCTATTTTTTAGTAATAAAACTTCTTTCTCTAACTATTCCTTTTAGATGATTGTTAACACTACCACAGAAAACACCTATAGAGGCGCTTTTTTGACCCCTATAGCGGCGCTTTTGAAGTGCCGCTATAGCTAGCGCTGCAATAGGTCAGGTGACCTATAGTGGCGCTTATAAAGCGCCGCTATAGGTGACCATATAGCGGCGCTTAATTACCCAAAAGCGCCGCTATAGGTCATGTTTTAATTAAATTTTATTAAAACTGAAAAGGCCTATACCGGCGCTTTTTGTAAAAAGCGCCGCTATAGGTCATGTTTTAATTAAATTTTATTAAAACTGAAAAGGCCTATACCGGCGCTTTTTACAAAAAGGGCCGGTATAGGCCTCTCTATAGCGGCGCTTTTCGTAAAAAGCGCCGCTATAGGTTATATTTTTTAAAAAATATACAATTTGTATTTTAATTCACACCCACCTGCATCATTGCAAAAATTCCAGCAATTCTATACAATTTCAGGCAGTCCATATACACCAGTAATTCTATACAATTTGTTTTTAGGGCCATAAATATTTGCTAATTATACTCCAACTATCAAATACAACAATTATACAAGTAAAGAAGTAAGTGTATCTCAAGAAGTAAATGAACAAGGTAACATATACTACCAGTTTCCCCCTGCCACGTATCAATAAGTCAATGTCATTTTCTTCTCAATGTAATTTGTTCTTGCCTCCATTGTAATTTGAACTTATGTGAGGCAGAGAAGAAGCAACGAATTCTAAGATAAATAAAAAAATTTCGGAAGAAAATAATTAAAAGTAGCAAAGCAGGTGAAGAAACTCACATGTATCGGTGGAGGAGGGAGAACCAGCGACGGAGGAGGGAGCAACGGCGGCGGAGGAGTGAGAACCCGTGGCGGAGGAGAGAGCAACGGCGGCGGACGACTGAGCAACGGCGCGAAGTGTCGCTAATAAGAGAACGGCGAGTCGGATCTTGGGGTTACAAGGAGGGAGTTAACGGCAACGACTTAAGGAGCGACGGTGGCGGAGGAGGCTACAACAGCGCGGTGGACTCGGGAAAGAATAAAAGAGTAAGGAGGAGGGAGAAAGAACAAAAAAGAAGACAGACACGGGAGGGAGAATGGGGGTTATATTAAAGACTATAACCCCTATACCGGCGCTTTCTTTAAAAAGCGCCGGTATAGGGGGGTTCCAAATTTTTGGAGGGAAATTTCCCTCCAATTTTTGGCCACCTATACCGGCGCTTTTTTCAAAAAGCGCCGGTATAGCTATTAGTATTTACATTTTAATTTTAAATTATTATTTTAATTATTATAAAAAAAACGAAGCAGATTATTTAAAATTAAATAAAGCCTATACCGGCGCTTTTTTAAAAAGCGCCGGTATAGGTATTATTGTTTCTTTTTAATATTAATTTATTTTTTTGATTATTATAATGATTTAATTTGAAAAAAATACGAATATTTTATTCATTTCTTTCTTTTTAATATTTAATATTTAGTCTTAAATTCTTATAACAATTATTAATTATTATTTCCTATTTAAAATTCAAAAAATGTAATTTTTTATTAGAAAATAATATTAATTAGTATATCAGCCTATACCGGCGCTTTCTTTAAAAAGCGCCGGTATAGGGGGTCCGAAATTTTTGGAGGGAAATTTCCCTCCAATTTTTGGCCCCCTATACCGGCGCTTTTTTAAAAAGCGCCGGTATAGGTATTATTGCTTCTTTTTAATATTAATTTATTTTTTTGATTATTATAATGATTTAATTTGAAAAAAATACGAATATTTTATTCATTTCTTTCTTTTTAATATTTAATATTTAGTCTTAAATTCTTATAACAATTATTAATTATTATTTCCTATTTAAAATTCAAAAAATGTAATTTTTTATTAGAAAATAATATTAATTAGTATATCAGCCTATACCGGCGCTTTCTTTAAAAAGCGCCGGTATAGGGGGTCCGAAATTTTTGGAGGGAAATTTCCCTCCAAATTTCTGGGCCTATACCGGCGCTTCTCCGATAAAGCGCCGGTATATGTATAATAAAATAAATATTTTTTATTTATTTTATTATGTAATATTTATTATTAAATTATTATTATTTTAATAATTATTAAAAATTAAAACGGAATTAAGCGTATACCGGCGCTTAGTCAAAAAGCGCCGGTATAGGTATTTTAAAAATAAAAAAAAAACCAAAATGACTCACAACCCTATACCGGCGCTTTTTATATAAGCGCCGGTATAGGGTTTTTTGATTAAAAAATAAAAAGTAAATGGTGAACCAAAACCCTATACCGGCGCTTTTTGTAAAAAGCGCCGGTATAGGCTTCACTCTATTCCGGCGCTTTTCTTATGAAGCGCCGGTATAGGCCCCATACGTATCAATACCGGCGCTTTTTACTCTAAGCGCCGGTATTGTTGCGTCGCGATAGCACACTTTTGTAGTAGTGTAACCTCATGAAATTCATGCCATTTTAGCACATTTTCCTATAGTCCATACAACCTTTTGGTTGGATTTAGATACATTTTGATGTAGATATGATAGGAAAATGTGCCAAGTTGATATTTGGGTTAAAGTCACTACATTCTTGATTTAAATGTGAATATGTTACCCTCTTTTTATCAACTTTGGCTTTTGTAGATTTTATTGCTTTTTAGGTGGGTGAAGCCAATTAATTAAGCCACATTTGAGTTGTATTTAAAGCTAAAATCTAGGAGTAAAAAGTAGAAAAGAAGATTCAAAGCAACCAAGAAAGCTAGAAAAGTAGCAGGCAGAAAGTTATTAGCCACAGCCAAAAGCACAGACAAAATTCCTGGCCACAGTTAAATCCTGAAAAATTCCAGGCAGAGAGTTATTGGCCGCGGCCAACCAGTGCAGGCAAAATTCTTGGCCGCGGCCAAGACTGCTGACAGACTGCACAGTGAACAACTCCAGCTCTAAAAATTAGGTTTAAAAGCAGCCCCATTTCACACAGAAACACATTCTTTTGACTTGGGCTTTCTTTAGGGGCTACTTGGGAGCTAGGGTTTGGAGATTTTCAAGGAGATTCAAGTGGAGATCCAAGATTTGAAGAGATTCAACTTCATTTCCCTTGGTTTTTATTGTTCTTCTCTCTTTCTTCTCTGAAATTTCTCTATGGCTGTGTATATTTTTTAGATTTGTGGTTTTCACTCCATGAGTGGCTAAACTTCTATTCTAGGATTATTTCGAACCTTTATATGGATTAAGACTTGATTCTTCCTCTCTTTTGGTAGTAAATGATATATATGTGTTGATTATATCCTTCTCTAAATGCTTCTACGTGTTTGGCTACCATTTAGTTTGATTTGTTCATGTGGGTTTGACTTGAGAGAGCTACTCCATTTGTAGAACTTGGTTAAAATCATGCTTGACTTGAAATTTACATGATAAATGGAAAGTTCGTTGGTAAAATAGAGATATCTTTGCTAACCTTGCATTATCACATTAGGGTTTGCTTTCAAAAGGGATTTTCATTATTTGTAGCAAGAAATTGTGCATTTTAATAAAAAGGTAAACTTGATTTTGACTTGAGAACCCTAGACAAACACATTGATGCTACCAAAATTTAAATAAAGCTCTGCAAGTGCACGGGTCGTAGAAGTAATAAAATGGCAAATCAAGGTCGATCCCACAGAGACTCAAAACAATTGATTATTAGGCATTTAATCTCCTATTTTTGTTTAAGTTGAGCGGAACAAAAAATGAATTCAAATTAACTAAGATCTAATAAAAACAAAAACATTCATACGGATTAAATTCAAGAATTAAATGAACAACCTAAAGCCACTAATCCCTTATTTGTTTCTTAGATTATATTCCCACTAAATTAATTATGCTTTAACTTAATCAGCTAATCTAGAGTCTTAGTGTCATAAATGCATGTCAGTCTACTTATATCCTTACCTAGATTAATTATGTAATTAACTAGATGCAATTTATAATGGTAACACTCTAATTTGATTATGCGGAGCTTCTAGGTATATGTCTATCCTAGCTGTAAATTAGATTTAAATCTACCTTAGATTAAAAATCTAATTCCACATTATTTACTCCCATGGTCTATTTAGAATTCCCTTCGTCGAGTTCAATAAATTCCCTAAACATGTTCAATGGTGGTCAGTCACTAAACAATAATAATTAAAAGCAATATTAAATAAACCAAATTAAAATTAAGTATAACCAATAAGTGGGAAAAATCTCTAAGTCTCAAACAAGTTCATAGTGCTCTAAGTTGTAAAAGGAAATTTAGCTACACATGGGTTTCAAATAAATCTCAACAATAGTCAATACTGTATAAGAAATCACGGTGACAAGGAAGAAAAATAAATTTCAACAATCACTACTACAGAAATGCCCTATTGCATCACAACAATAGCAGCGCTCAATAACTACAAGCGCTGCTATAGATACTTGAAAGCCTATCCCAGCGCTTTATAAAACTAAGCGCTAGTATAGGTGAACCCAATCCCAACATTTATATCTTGTATATTATAAAGCACCGGGATAAACTCAAATTTAATCTATTAAAATTGGTTTTATGTAAGGCTTGATTTTGGGTTGACTTTATTTTTTCCTCTAACTTTTATTTCACGTTTTGAATTATTAAACCTTTTCTTGTAATTTTCTAATTTTTCAAACTAATTCAGATATCTTTTTTATTTTTAAAGCAAGAAAAATTAAAAATTAAAAATTAAAAAATCATTTTTCATGGCCTATCCCAGCAATTTATGCCTCATTAAACAATTTTTTAATTTAAATTTTTATTTGTTCTCTTTTTACCTATAAGATTATTTTAGAATATGTTTTTCATTTTTTTAATTTTTCATGGCCTATCCCAGCGCTTTTTACGTATAAAGCGCTGGGATAGGCCTCATTAAACAATTTTTTAATTTAAATTTTTATTTGTTCTCTTTTTACTTATAAGATTATTTTAGAATATATTTTTCAATTTTTTTTATTTTTCATGTCCTATCCCAGTAATTTAGGCCTCATTAAACAATTTTTTAATTTAAATTTTTATTTGTTCTCTTTTTACTTATAAGATTATTTTAGAATATATTTTTCATTTTTTTTATTTTTCATGGCCTATCCCAGCGCTTTTTACGTATAAAGCGCTGGGATAGGCCTCATTAAACAATTTTTTAATTTAAATTTTTATTTATTCTCTTTTTACTTATCAGAGTTTTTTAGAATATTTTTTTTAATTTTTCATGGCCTATCCCAGCGCTTTTTATGTATAAAGCGCTGGGATAGGCCTCATTAAACAATTTTTTAATTTAATTTTTTTTGTTTTCTTTTTTACTTATCAGATTTTTTTAGAATATGTTTTCAATTTTTTTTTCATGGCCTATCCCAGCGCTTTTTACGTATAAAGCGCTGGGATAGGCCTCATTAAATAATTTTTTAATTTAAATTTTTATTTGTTCTCTTTTTACTTATCAGATTATTTTAGAATATGTTTTTTAATTTTTTTTTATTTTTCATGGCCTATCCCAGCGCTTTTTACGTATAAAGCGTTGGGATAGGTGATTAGCTTTATATTTAATTAATTCTCTGAATATGTAACCTTATCTTTTTTATTTAATTTTTTATAAATTACACATTTTTTTTTAATTTTTATGACCCTATCCCAGCGCTTTTTACTTAAAAAGCGCTGGGATAGGGCCGCGGGAAATTTCCCTCCAAAAATCTAAAATTTTCCTTTTCCCTCTCATTTCCCCACATTTCCCTATACCCAGCACCGTACTTTCACTCTTCTTTATCACCACCCATTTAATTAATCACTCTTATTCATCTCCTCCTTGCTTATTCATCTCCTCCTTACTTCTTCATCTCCTCCTTACTTCTTCATCATCATCGAGGTCTCTCAGATCTGTATTAATCAAGTCCAGATCTACATGCTGATGGTGGTTTCTTAAGGGTAAGGGTCCTCTCTTATATTGAACGTTGTGTTTTCAACCTCATTACCTTTTTCTCTTTTCTTCTTCCCCTTCCAAATTTTTTTTGTCTTTAGTCACGGATCAGATTTTGTGCTTTGTTTTTTCTTCTTCTTCACTAGTCTTGACTTTGCTTATGGACTTCGCTTCTTATTCATGTGTTAATTTTTATTTTATTTGAAGCTCGTTATTTTTGGTAGCTATGGTTACAATTCTGATGCTTTCTTGCTCTTCTTAGTTTATGTTCATTCCATCATATTGATATGAAAGTATCATTGTCTTATTCTTCTTATTCCATCATATTGATTGTTAATATGCATTGGTTGATGTTTTCCGAGGCTTGAATTTATGAAGTCTTCATTAGGAATTTTGCACTGATGCAGGAGGGTGTAAAACAAAAATAAATGAATATTTTTTTTTTAAAAAAATGCATATAGCAGCGCTCGTTACGTAATAAGCGCTACTATAGGTACCCTATAGTAGCGCTTATTATATAACGAGCGCTGCTATAGGCATTATTTTTTATTTTTTTAAAAAAATAATTCATTTAAGTATGACCTAAAGCTGCGCTTTTGAGATTACAAGCGCCGCTATAGGTTACCTATAGCGGTGCTTATAACACAAAATAAGCGCTGCAATAGGTCATATGACCTATTGCAGCACTGGCTATAGCAGCGCTTATAAGCGCTACTATAGGGTCAAAAAAAGCGCTGCTATAGAATATTTCTGTAGTAGTGAATGACCACCCAAGCTGAAATTTCTAATAGCCCCTTCCTATGCTCTTATTCAAACTCGATGCATCTATCTCTCCTTAAAGATGAACAACAGCACCGCTGCTTGCTTCCTTCCCTTCAGCGTGAATAGTTGATTCCCAATGAAACAAAATTGTGTCGCCTCTAGCCTCTTGTGTCTCTTCCTTCCGTGGTGTGTTCAATGTGTGTGTTGAATGATTGAAAGAATTAGCCCCCCTCTTGTGATGAATGAATTAGTATATAAAGAGTGGCCTCATATGCTCTCCCTCACGTGATGATGATTGATTATAATTTAGGTATCTTTTATCTCCAATTCCATCATGCACATGTGTGTAGTGGCTGCCAAGAAAAGAAATAAAAATAAGGAAACTTAAATCAAATCAAATAACAACAATTATAATAAACTAAAACTTTTTTTTTTGGTTTTTGACATATGCTTTTTTTTGGTAACTTTCCTATTTTAATTCAAAAAAAGATAATTCAAAAGAAATCCCCAAATAATGTATCAATTTGGTATCTTTTCAAATCACAACAAAATCTCTCAATTTTTGAATTGATGACTCCCTAAATACAATAAAATATTTCTAAAAATCTATTAAATATGGGGACTCATCACACATATATTCATGGAAAGTACCATTTGAGAGAGAGTTCTTCATGTCTTATGAAATGCAAAGGGGATAAATAATCCTAGACCACATTTAATCCTTAAAGTCAAAGAATCCATTGTTTTTATCACTTTCTAGTTTTTAAAATAGATTTTCAATATTTCTTTATACAACCCAAAAATATTTTTAGTTCAAATTGATTGAACCCTTGTATGTATTGATTCTTGATTCCTCCTCTTAATTTGTGATTAATGATATCTATGTGTTTATTTTACCCCGTTCTTAATGCTTCTAAGTGCTTGATCACCATTTAGATGTTGGGTTCGCTTGATTTATGACTCGAGAGAGCTAGGTTGAGTGTAGAACTTGGGTAGAGTAGTGCAAGAACCGGAAGTTTGCATGACGAAAAGATGGTTTTGCTGGTAAGATAGAGATATACTTGCTAGCCTTGCATATTCACATTAGGGTTGGGGCATTAAAATTGGGTCTTATTAGCTTGTAGCAAGAGATTGTGCAACTTAAATAAGGCTAAATACTTGTTCTTGACGCGAGAGCGCTTTTACGAGTACTCAATGAACCCTAGATTAGCACGTGGTGTCGTTGAGAGCTTCTTTAAGGGGAGGTTAATTGAGTTTTGAGAAGTGCAAGGGGGAGAGATAATCCTAGGACCCATTTTAGCCTTTAGGTTGGAGAATCATTGTTTAGGGTTTTGGACAAATTGGGTGAGAGTGTGATAATCATTGTTTGACCGGGTTTTGGACAAATCCTCGTGAGAACAATACTCTACTCACTACTTTATTACTTAGCGCGACCCGTGCACTTGCGGCGCGTGGCGAACACCAACCTTTCCTTCTATTTATGATGTTTCATGATGGTGCCTAAAACAAGTCACTTTAGATTTTGTGGTCGTCAGTAACTGAAGATCCTCTGATTCAAATGTTAAACCTAATAATAATAAATCTAAAAGATAATGATGAACTAGAAGGATAAACCTAACTATCCTAAAAAATAATAAAAATTGATATCCTAAATAAAATAAATAACTAATTATTGATAATCGGCAACCATTATAGATGCTTTTTATTTGCTCTTCCCAATCATTTGCTCCATTATCCACCTCCTTTTCTTCCTCATTCTTTTCTCCTACAAAAGTAAGAGAAAATTTGTAAAATTCTCTAATTCCATGCATAAATAAATTTTACATATTTTATTTGTTAATTGCTTAATTAATAATTAGACATCTATATATTTCTTGAAAACTCCTAGCAACAATCCTATTGGTCCACATATCCAATGACATCATTTTCACTTAACTCAATTATTGGTCCACATGTTCACATAATCAAAGTCATAATGGAAGTTTTATTCTTAATTTCAAATTTTATTGTCAATAATTAATCATTACTCATCATATATTTCTACTTATGGGAATGTACTTTTTTAATTTTGAAAGTTATTTAAAATTGGGCAAAGCAATAATGATTAAATATATAAATGTATGGAAGTTATTTAATATGAAGTAATGATTAAATACATATATATATACTTTTAAGAAGAAGGTATTCTATATTAATTCTCTTTCTATCACATACATACCTCTTTGTATAATATTGTTTATAGAAAAATTTATCTATATGTATTTATTTTTAATCCGCAATATTTGACTTTTTAGATATACAAATTAATTATTATCTTCAAATAAGTCACTATTTTAGGCAACAATTAAAACATGTGTGTGTGTGTATAAATATGATTTAAAATTAACACTATTAATTTTTCTTATGAAATTTACAAAATAATTAATGTGTTTAAATAAGTCAGTAAATTAGACAACAAAGTATTAATTATTTTTTTATTTGAAAAGTTTTTCCTTTGAATTTTCATTTCTATTGTTAAAAATAAATTGGTTGCTAAAAAGTTACACCGATCAAAATCAGTTCTCATGTACATGTATCTTAATTTACTATTGTTTCTAAAAAAAATACACTATATAAATTATGTTTTTTAATTTACAATATTTGGCTTTTGAAATTTACGAATTGATAACTATATTCAAATAAGTCATTATTTTAGGCAACAATCTAAACATATATATTTCAAGCTGAGTTCAATCAAATGAACCATAAAGAGTGAATGAAAGATCAATATGTTCATTTTGGTAACTCACACAAATATAAAAATATGCCTTTTAAAAGTAATTTATAGTTTCTTATTTAACCAAATCTACAAAGTTCAAATCATATAAATATTTGTACACACATACATACGACCATACATATATACGTATGTATCACATTTACATCATAAGTGCAATTTCTTATGGGACTTTTGTAAATTAGATTTTTTATTAAAAAAAATCATAAAATAAAATTCTAAAATGTGAAAATTTATAACAAATATGTCAACTATCACTTTTTCTTTTTTCAAGCAAAAAAAATCACTTTTTTTTCCTTTTGTAATGTAATCCATGCTCGATTAGTTGTTGAATCATATTTATTTCTAATTTAAATCATTATTGCATTATCAACATTATTTATATTCATATGTAATCAACTTTTGTTGTTTTCAAGTAACATTTTTAATCATAAAATAATTATTCAAAAAAATTATGTTCTTTAGTATATTTCATTTTTATTTTTAACGGCCGTGCATCGTACGGGGGAGAAAAAATCTAGTTTTAACCAGAAATCTCAACAAGCACAGAAATTATTCAAAATATATATTAAATTCCTGCAACTTAACAATAGTAAGGAAAGAGGGAGGGAGAACGAGATGAGTGGGTGAAAATGATTAGGGTAAGGGTGTAATTTGACAATTCAATTTAATATTTTGCAATTCCAGAGGAGTGGTGATATCACAATTTAAATTGTCTTCCATATGACCAACTTTAATTTTCCCTTATCTATATATAATACCATAAATTATATAAGTCATACAAATTTCAATTAATGAGATTTTAAATTACCCTTGAAAATGGAAAAGGACAAATAAGTCCCTTAAATTTGAGAAATATCAAATCAGATACCAAGGAAGAATAAAATATTTTTATATATTACTAAAAGACATGAATGCCTTCAACAGTTCTAATCGTAAATTGTTAATATAAATTTAAAAATAATTATGATTAGGTTGAAAATTCCTATGTTGAAGTTATGAAACCTTAAACTATTGCTTGTTAATTTATAAAAAAAGTTGGGATTGTGAATTGTTAATAAAAATTTGTTATCAAGTTGAATCAGATCCTAAATTATATCAACATTAGACACTACCACAGAATACACCTATAGCGGCGCTTTTTTGACCCCTATAGCGGCGCTTTTGAAGTGCCGCTATAGCTAGCGCCGCAATAGGTCAGGTGACCTATAGCGGCGCTTACAAAGCGCCGCTATAGGTGACCATATAGCGGCGCTTTATACCAAAAGCGCCGCTATATGCATGTTTTAATTAATTTTTTATTGAAACTGAAAAGGCCTATACCGGCGCTTTTTACAAAAAGCGCCGGTATAGGACCATCTATACCGGCGCTTTTATGTCTTAAAGCGCCGGTATAGGCCTCTCTATAGCGGCGCTTTTCTTAAAAAGCGCCGCTATAGGTTTTATTTTTAAAAAAAATAAATCAATATTGTTTTTTCACATGCACCTACATCAGTGCGAAAATTTTAGCATTGGAACTCAACAAAAAGCAAAATACTCCTAATTCAGAATGGTTTTTCATATGCTTATTGTTGTAACTTAATACAACGAGTATAAACAAGAAATCAAAATTATTTTCCCCTTTTTCCATTTTATGTGCTTAGTGTTGTAACTTAAAACAATAAGTAGAAACAAGAAATCCAAATTATTTTTCCCTTTTTCCATTCCTATACAATGAGTAGAAACAAAAAAAGCTAGATACCGAAGAAAAAAAAAGCTTCTACCATTTGAGATTCATGAAATCACCTGGAAACTTGGAGCTCCATAATCTGCAACTGTAAATGATTTCTCTAGAAATGGCAGTGAGAGAAAGAGAGTGAGATATGCCAAAAAAGAGAGAGGTAAATGGTGAGAAGCTAAGAGAGAAGAGAGAATATTTGAGGAAAGGAAGAGAAACTTACAAGTTGTTGATCAAATCCAAGTGAAGAGAGAAGAGAGAGTGGGACGGGAAGAGCAAGAAAGAAGGGAGAAGAAAAAAATGGGAGTGAAATGTGTTAAGAGAGAATAAATAAGAAAAAAGTCACGTGCACCTATAGCGGCGCTTTTTAAAGAAAGCGTCGCTATAGGCATCAAAAACTGGAGGGAAAGTTTCCCTCCTTTTTTTATTTTGAATTTATAACCTATAGCGGCGCTTTTTTTAAAAAGTGCCGCTATAGGTGCACATAATATTTTAAAAAAATACAAATTGATATTTTATTGTTAATTAATTATTTAATATTTAACTAAAATATTCCTATACATTTTTAATAAAAATTATTTTTTTAGAATTTTTAAAAAAATAATAAAGAATATAATAATTTAATATTAAATATTAAATAATTAATTAACAATTAAATATCAATTTATATTTTTTAAAAATATTAGATGCACCTATAGCGGCGCTTTTTAAAGAAAGCGCCGCTATAGGTGCACCTAATATTTTAAAAAAATAGAAATTGATATATAATTCTTAATTAATTATTTAACATTTAAATAAAATATTCCTATTCATTTTTAATAAAAATTATTTTTTTAGAATTTTAAGAAAAATAATACAGAATATAATAATTTAATATTAAATATTAAATAATTAATTAACAATTAAATATCAATTTGTATTTTTTAAAAATATTAGATGCACCTATAGCGGCGCTTTTTAAAGAAAGCGCCGCTATAACCTTTTTAAAGAAAGCGCCGCTATAGGTTATAGCGGCACTTTCTTTAAAAAGCGCCGCTATAGGTGCACCTAATATTTTTAAAAAATAGAAATTGATATTTAATTATTAATTAATTATTTAACATTTAAATAAAATATTCCTATTCATTTTTAATAAAAATTATTTTTTTAGAATTTCTAAAAAAATAATAAAGAATATAATAATTTAATATTAAATATTAAATAATTAATTAACAATTAAATATCAATTTGTATTTTTTAAAAATATTAGGTGCACTTATAGCGTCGCTTTTTAAAGAAAGCGCCGCTATAGGTTATAAATTCAAAATAAAAAAATGGAGGGAAACTTTCCCTCCATTTTTTGATGCCTATAGCGGCACTTTCTTTAAAAAGCGCCGCTATAGGTGCACGTAATATTTTTAAAAAAATAAATTAATATTTAATTGTTAATTAATTATTTAATATTTAATATTAAATTTTTATATTCATTATTATTTTTTTAAATTCTAAAAAAATAATTTTTATTAAAAATGAATAGGAATATTTTATTTAATATTTAAATAATTATATTAATATTTAATATTAATTTTTTATATTAATAACATATCCCGGCGCTTACAGACACAAGCGCCGGGATAGGTTTTCTAGTAAAAAAAATAAAAAAAAATTTAATATGTAAAGTCTATAGCGGCGCTTAGTTTTATAAGCGCCGGTATAGGTTAGACCTATAGCGGCGCTTATTTAAGTAAGCGCCGGTATAGGTCTTTTAAACCCTATAGCGGCGCTTATTTAAGTAAGCGCCGGTATTGCTGCGCCGCAATAGCCTTATTCTGTAGTAGTGAGATGAATCAGTCCTTAGGGTTTAAAACTATTAACTAAGGATTAAGGGTGTTAAAAATTACCGTTTGGAAGCCAGAATAAACAATATATGCCCGCGAAAACGAATCCGAAATGCAGATTGCTGCAAATTATTCTGTCAGTCCTAGCTTATGAATCCACATGGCCTTCCTCTTGTCATACAAATAACATGGCCGTCAAGCATACATATTGCTGCAAAGCCATGAAAATAACCAGCTCTACACTTTTAACATTATATCACTCGGCTTACACGCTTAATGTGATCATTTTTTTCTTCCTCCAGCTTACAAATTGAATAATTTGCAGTAATATGCCTCTTAACCCCTTTTTTCTGTGATAATTGCCTATTCTAGCTTTTCAACGGTAATTCTTAACATTGTTAATCCTTATTTAACAGCTTTAAACATTTAAGGACTAATACAATGGTAGAAAGATAAAGGACTTGATAGAAAGAAAAATATCGTCAGGGACCTGATTCAAAACTGAAGGAAACTATAAGAACGGTCATATTAATTTTTCATAAACTAATTGGCCTTTTAATAATAATAAAAAAAGATTAAATTTTCCTTTCTTCAACCGTCAACCCCACCATCTTAACGGGCCTTGTTGCTTGTGCCCTTCACCTATTTCAACGTCCTCGCCGTGCTAGCTAGTCATAGAGTGGCTTTCGTCCTTTAACTGGCCTTGGGTGTTATGCCCATGTGACGTCACTATGATTATGTCACGATAATACTTGAACCACTAGCAGTCTGACATGTAGCAAAACTACATTAGACAACGCACGTGTTCTCAATACTCCCGCGGTGCACAATCATTTATCATAATAATAATTAAAAAAATCAGAGTTAGCTCATTAAATTAGGATTACCATAATCATTGATTTCTCATGTTTGCACTCATCTTGATTTTGGTTTGCTAAATTTTTTTGTCTGAATTTTGGTATACAAAATTTCAAACAAGAGGATTTAATTCTTTTAGAAGCGAAATGGTCCAGTTTGTATCTAATTATAGACACCATGTCCATAGCAAAATTAAAATTTAACGGCTCAAATCAAAATTATGACAAGTTTTAGTACTTAACTAAAGATTACATCTATTTTATTTATTCTGTAAATCCCTATTCCTTTTCTTCTTTCCCTCTTCCCCGCTGAAACCCATCACCCTCCATTCCTCACCATCACTCTCATTCTTCCTCCCCTCTTCGAGCCACCCAGTAGAAAGAGAAGGCGGCGAGGGCAGTGGGGAAGCTCACCGCCGTCGGCACCGACAAGTGGAACCGCTAGTGTCCTCCCATTCCTTTCCTTCATCCCTCCTCCTCTTGTCCCCATCTTTTCTGCACATGCGTATGTGTGTATGTAGAGTGAGAGATTCGCCACCACTGCCGTCGTCAATTGTCGACGACGGTGGCCTCTCCTCATGCTCTCATTTCCTTCTTACTCCTTCCATTCCATTTTCCCCTCCTCCCTTGTTCTTGTCTGCTATGAGATAAGGAGAGAGGTGAGTGATGTTAAGCCGGCGATTTTGGGGAGAGTTTGGGCATTTTCAGCGAGCTTTTGGTGACTATGAAGAGTGGGTAAACTTCTTTATATTCCCTCTCTATCTTGTATTTGATTTCTTTAAAGAGCGAGTTAGGGTTTTGTTTGATTTCTAAAATTATGTATTGGTTGGAGTAAATTGGTTGATTTTACATATTCATTCAGATTATTTGATGATGATAATATGGTTGGTTTGGCTAGATTTAGAGTTGGATGAGAATTGGAAGTTTTGGCTATTTGTGTAAGAGCTAGAATGTTAAAATTTGTTATGCTGAAAATGGTGTGATGATTTAAATGAGTTATGTGGGGATATTAGGTTATATTCGAATGGGTAAATGGTGAATTTGCTTTAGATAGGTTGTGGAGGAAATTGGGTAGGTTGTAAGTTAATGAAAGAAAGGGGATCATGTTTCTTGAGTAAATTGGAGGATGATTGCTTACCTTGGGCTTTGACAGGAGTTAATGAGTCTCATTCAAGCCAAGATGAGATGATTTGAGCCTATATGGAGTGTTATTATGTAAAGTTTGGTTATTGATAACTTCCAGGAATTTATATAATTTTAGCACATTTTGCTTGACCTTTTATTCAATCATTGATAAATTTTGGATACTCAAGATAGGAAAATGCTCATTTGATTTTTGGTTGCATATCATTGTTTATTTATGTAGATTTTGATCATATTTCCAGCTAGTTTCTTATGTTGTTTTATGTAAATCTTGTAGGAATATTTTGATGCAATAACTAAGTGATTATAACCAATGTTAAAAAACCGGACCGGACGGTTCAACCGTGAACCGCCCGGCAATCCGGTCCGAGTGGCTCTTTAAACCGGGGGCGGTGTTGACCGGGCAATGGACGGGTCAAACCGGCGATAACCCATTTGAACTGGTAAAAACAGTCGAACCGGTTTTTTTACCCGGGGTGGTTGAACCGGTTTGCTTTTTTTTTTTTAATAAAAAAAAATACTTTTTTTTATTTTGTTATAATTCACCTTGTTACCAACTTTCACTTCACTCAATTTTAGAAACCAGGAAACTATAATATTTTAAATGCTATTTTACACTTACATATGTTTAATATTTAACTGTTGTTGCTCTTAGTAATTGTATTTTAGTCTGTGGATTGTATAATAATATTTATTTTCACGTGTAATCAACTAATATTTTCTATTTTTCCCTCTATAGAAACATTAAATATTCATGTTTGATGAATCATGCATACTTATTTACATTTACATTTTGATATATTAGTGATTATTAATGTTAATATCAATAAAATTTTATTATTTTAATATAACCGGTCTGACCCGGTCCTACCCCGGTCAGACCAATGACCCTTGAACCAGTGCCTCGTCTGGTTCGATGTCCGGTCCGGTTTTTTGAACCTTGATTATAACCCTTTCATCAAGCTGACAAGTGGACAAAGCTAAGATGAAACCAGAGAAAAAAAAAACTTCGCCGTGACTTTAGCCGTGGCGAAAGTGACGGCGAAGTTATGGTGAGCACAATTCATTTCTGGATTTTTTTGTCAGTTCGCCGTGGGTTCGCCACGGCGAACTGCGTATTCTGCTGCGCGTTTTGACAGAAAAGGCGGACTGAAATGAAATAAAAGCTAGGGTTTCGATCTCATTCGACATTCTTCGACTTCTAGGGCATTTTGGGAGTGTTTTGCTCTGCTAGGGCTTGGAGCTTGGTGGGGATTGAGCTAGGGCTTGGAGCTTTGAAGAGATTTGGGCTTCTCTTCTTGGTCTATCTTCTCCATCTTCATTCTCTACTCTTGTTCTATTTTGTGATGATGTATATATATGCTCTCATGGAGTTGTTGGACATGAGTGGCTAAATAATTTGATTCTAAGATTATTTTGAACCCTTGTATGGATTGACTCTTGATTCCTCCTCTTATTTTGTGATTAATGAGATGTATGTGTTTATTTTACTCTTCTCTTAATGCTTCTAAGTGATTGATCATCATTTAGATGTTGGGTTCACTTGATTGATGCTTGAGAGGGATAGATTGAGTGGAGAACTTGGGTAAAATAGTGTAAGAACTTGAAGTTTGCATGATGAATGGATGGTTTTGTTGGTAAGATAGAGATATACTTGCTAACCTTACATAGTCACATTAGGATTAGAGCTTGAAAATTGGGTTTTATTAATTGTACAAGAGATTGTGCGATTAATGAGATCAAACACTTGTTCTTGACTTGAGAGAGCTTTTACAAGTACTTTGTGAATCCTAGATTAGCACATGGTTTCATTGAGAACATATTTGAGAGGAGGTTAATTGAGTTTTAAGAAGTACATGGGGGATACATAATCTTAGGACCCATTCTATACTTGAAGTTGAATAATCACTTGTCTATAATTTTGTTTTCATTTAGCATATGTTTATTTTCATAGTTAATTTTCAATCTCAATATTTGAATCACTAAAATTGGGCGAGAGTGTGACAATCATTGTTTGACCGGGTTTTGGAACCAAATCCTCATGGGAAAGATACTTTACTTATCACTTTATTACTTGGAGCGACCTGTGCACTTGCGGTTCAAACATTTATTATAGAATTTAAGTTTTTATTCGAAAAATTTTGGTTAAGTTTGGTGGGTTAATAGTTGCAAGATGCTTTATGATGGGTACACTACTACAAAAAGTACTTTTAACGTCACAAATTTTGGGGGTTTCCACGTCACTTTTTCAGGGGACATTGAATCAAGTGACATGGAAAATGGACTTTTAACGTCACATAAACAAGTGACGTAGAAAGTCAGAGAAACAACGTCACACATAATATTATGTGTGACGTTGTAAGTTGCTCGGAGAAACCACGTCACACATAATATTATGTGTGACGTGGTTTCCAGGAAACCACGTCACACATCTTACATTGTGTGACGTGGTTTCTTTTTTTTTTTAAAAAAAACGTTTTTAATTTTTCTATTCCCCGTTGATATTCAGCAATTTGAGAACAAAAACCAATAGCAAACCAATTTACAAGATGTATAAAACATTTTGGCAAGTATGCAATATTTGCAGCAACTACAACGTAACAGCATTTGCAAACCAATTTACAATTGAACATTAAACATTCTATGGCAGACCAATTTACAAGACTTACAAAACCATTAAATATTCTATGGCATTTTTTGCAATTTACAATTGAGAAAAAAAAGGCAGCAGATTTACCTGGATGAAGTAAAGCTGCGAACGGAGGCATGATTGAAATTGCTGAACCCGATAGGAGGAAAACAGAGCTGAAAAAAAACCTTGAACAAGTAAAAAAAAAGGAACCCGATAGAAATTGCATATTTAATTACTAGAAAAAAAAGAAAAAAGAAAAGAAGAAACGAACCTGCAGCTAGAGGGTGAGGGGGATGGGGGCGGCTGGGGGGAGCTGTGGGGGCGGGGAAGGGGGAGCTATGGGCTGGGGGTGGGGGAGCTGGGGGTGGGAATGGGGGAGAGCTGGAGCTGATGGTTTTTGTTTGGGGGGCGCGAAATGAAAAAATTAAAGTAGGGGGCGGGAAATGAAAAAAAAGGAGGGGACGGGTTTTCCACGTCACACCAAAATTTTGGTGTGATGTGGAAAACAACTTTCAACGTCACACCAAATTTTGGTGTGACGTTGAAACATTTTCCACGTCACACCAAAATTTGGTGTGACGTGGAAAGTGCTTTTCAACGTCACACTTAAAATTAAGTGTGACGTTGAAAAGTTTCAACATCACACTTAATTTTAAGTGTGACGTTGTTTCTTTCCTGTATGCACTCCTTTGTTTTCAATGTCACATTTTTAAATAAGTGGCGTTAATTGGTGACATAAAAAGGGCTTTTTGTAGTAGTGGTAATTATAACGCTGAATGATCTAGTTTGTGGAAATGTTGTTTGATTTGGATTTTGGGTTTTCAAAAAGAGGAAAAATTGTATGGTAGACCTATGAAATTGATGTGAATGAGGCTTTAGGAATGATTTGATGATCGTTTGTTGATATTGGACATGGATAATGATAAATTGAGTGTTGCATGATTGGGAATGGGGGGGTTAGGATATTGATTTATTCTTGACCTAGGCTTGAATTTGTGATGTTGTGAGGAATGATGAAGGGGGATGTTGATTGGTGAATTCTATGTTGTGTGAGTGTAATAAATAGTGGTTAATGTTTGAGAATATTGATTTGATGATATGATGGTATAACTAAATTGTAAAGGGGTTATGGATAGTAATTGAGAATGTTTCTCAAGATTTGAATTGTGAAGCTAATAGGTATAATGGAAAAAGGGAATGTGATTTGATTATGTAATGGTATAGTTGAATTTTTAAAGGATTATGGCTACTAATTGAGAATGTTTTCTTTAGGCTTGAATTGGGAATTTGGTGGAATTTGGATACTTGGTTCAAGTAGTAAAGTTTGGGAAGGGTTAAAGATCATTTTGGCCAATGAACTATGGGTCAAGTATCACTTATCACATTTATTAATAAATAAATGGCATCTTGGATGCCAAAGAAGTTTTAACATCGAACAGATTAGCCAATTCCGTAAAATTTGAGCTAACCCCATTAAGATAATTGAGTATGTTGTGTTTATTTATCTCCTTGTGAAGTTGATTGCACTTAAATATTACATGTTTTCATCCACTAATTATAGGAAATTAGCATTTGTTCTAGGCTATTAAATGGGGATTTAGGCACTTTTATACTTAGGGTCCAAGATTAGAGAGTTAATTGCATTTTCATTACAATTTGAACATATTAGGCATTTAACTCATGCATTTATTTTTTCTGGACTTGAAATACTTCACATGTGCTTAAAATTTCCATTGTATGTGCAAAAAATAAAGGTCAAAGCAAGAACAAAGCAAAATAGGAAACTTCTACAAAAAAGGAAACTTTTGCAAAATAGGAAATTTCCTATTGGATTGGTTGATTGTGTTTGCCTAAAATATTTCCTTTGTGTTTTTTCTACAAGAATAGACAACATTAGGCTTGATTGAGATTAACAAATTTCCTAATTGACTATTCTAATCACAACTTCCTATTTTGACTAGATTTCTTGAGAGAAAGTGCTTGGGTCTTCCCTTAATTTTTCCTATATGTTATGGGTGGCCGAATTATGCAACCGGAGGCCGTTTTGGATAGTTTTTACGTGGTTTCTTGTGCCATAGAGAGGGGAATCCGAATTTCCTATTTCATCCATCTATTCTCTCTTTCATCCCATAATTCTTTCCCCAAACATTTCCTATTTGTTAATCCTAGTAAGAATAGGACATCCTAGGCTAATTTGGAAGGTTTTGGGTTGCCTCTTGTGCTATATATATGCCACCAACGAATTTCATTGCTCTTCTCTCAATCCTCTCTCAAAATTTTCGTCCTCATCTCTTCTCCTCTTCTCCTCTTCTCCTTGCACGAAAATTAACTTCCACTACACTCTCATTGCTTCCAATTCCAAAATCAAGTTCATGTTGATCGAGAGCATGAGTGGCTAGGCACCTTTATGGGGATCTTGATGGAGGAAGGAAACTGGAGCTTCAACGTCTTTAATGGGGAGTTATTAGTTTCTTTTCTTGTCCAATCTCATCTATATATTTCAATTCCTTGTGTTTTGGTATATGTATATGCTTTTGAAACAAGTTGTCTTTGAATTTCTATCGGTCATGCATGTAATCAAGTGATGTTTTTTTATGTGTATGAACCTAGTGTTGTTTTCATGATATTATGCAAAAGATATGATTCATTTATATCTCCTTTGGATATCTAGAATATGTTGATTGCATGTGCGATTGTATGTGTGTTTAGACACTAGGTCCAACGTTAGATGGTTTTGTTTACTTCTAACGAGAGTCTCTTTGCATGTTTATCATAATTCTTCACTACCGAGTTGGGAATTAACGGTTGTTTGATTAATTAATTGAATGAGCGATGCGCCACGTTAGTTAATTAATTAGGTAACTGGACTAAGAGCGATTGCCTTAGGTGTTATCATTGGAACTCGGATTAGAACTCCCATATTCTTTTAGAAGCTAGGAAGGTTGCCCAATTCATCAAGAGACCCATGTTCATACCATAAGTTTCACAACATCATTTTATTTTCTTTTCTCATAAAAAAATCTCAAAAAGAAGTAGCTTAGTTTTCCTAATCAAAATCACGAAACCCCAATTTTTATTGCTTTTTCATGCATTTAGTTAGCTTAGGTAGTTAGTTAATCGACTCCACGTGAGACGATCCGGTAGAGCACCACTTGTGCAATCCTTGGTTTTTAATTATTTTGCATTTGCACCTCAAGTCATTTAGGAAGGTGACAAATCAGAAGTCTTTCCCAAGTTTGATTCAGGAGTTATATACTAGATATAAGGTTGATTTTCTCGCACTACTAAAAACACTGTCTAGCAGGGTAAAAGCAAGAAAGATAGCATGACAGCTAGGGTTCAACAACTAGTTTTGTAGTGGATTCTGCAGGGTATAATGGTGATCTGTGGATTTGATAGAATGAGGATGATTGGAAAATTATAATGCTGTAAGTAAATTATCAATTTGTTTGCATTCAAGTGGAGAAAGATGACATTAATTTTATGCTTATATGAGTGTATATGCATGCCCTAATAATATTCAAAGAAGAGTGCTTTGGAACTGCCTTTCAGAGCTAAACATAGGAGTTTGGAGATTTATTGGGGGATTTCAATAGTGTCCTCTCTGAACATGAAAGAAGATATTCATCTCTCACTACTACGTCATCAGACAAGGAATTCATTCAATGAGTGGATAAGATGGAAATTTCATAAGTTCATTCAATAGGTCCATTGTTTACATGGAATAGAAATGGGTGTCATAGTCAGCTTGACCGTGTCTTTTGCAACAGTGAGTACGTGGAAGTATTCCCTGATGCTTTTGTTAATGCATTATATCAATTTAAGTCTGATCATCAACCTATTCTAATTCAGATGTGCCCTCGTGAGATGCAAGTTTTTGTTGAACTTCTATTCACGTTCGTCCCTTCTTGGGTCATAGCACCAGAATTTTAATGATTTTGTGAAATTAGCTTGGGTGAATAAGGACTGGTGTACAAACATAGAGGCCTTTAAAGAAAAAATGACTCATTGGAGTAAAGATGTATATGGGCATTTGGGTCAGATATAGAGGCATCGAAAGAATAAATAAGTGTATCAATAATGAGGGCACCTCCCACTCCCTTTGTTATCTACAAAGAGAATTATGGGTTGAGTTAGAGGACTTTCTACTTCAGGAAGACCTTTTATGGCCACAAAAGGCTCGTTGTGATTGGTTTTCGATGGGAGATAAATATACAAAAAATTTTCATCTGAGAGCTAACGCCCGTAAAAAGAATAGGATTGATGCTTTATTAGTAGAGAATGGTGAATGGACCTATGATGTGGGATGAATTAAGCATGAGGTAGTGAAGTTTTATACAGACCTGTTCACAGATATAGATAAAGGGGAGCTACAAATTAATTGCATAATTAGTTACTCAACTATGAAACCATGTGAGCTCCGACGCATGGGTAGCAAAATAATAAAGCCGGAGATTGATGCTTCTATATGATGAGTATTGGCTCAATGAAAGCTCCTGGTCCAGATGGTTTTAATGCTCTTTTCTACTAACATCAGTGGCAATGAGTAAGTTCAACTATTCATAATGTGGTTATGCATTTCTTTGATAAGCCATAGACTATTGAGGGGGTGAATCAAACATATATAGTGCTTATTTTGAAAATTGACCACCAAGAAAAAAATGAAGGAATTTCGGCCAATAAGCCTTTGTAACGTTATTTACAAAGTGGTGATCAAGATAGTGGTTAATAGAATTAAACTCATTCTCTCCTAAATAATTACTCCAAACTAATGTAGTTTTGTCCCAAGCAAACTGAGTTCACACAATATTATTGTTGCTCATTAACCATTGATTCCATGGGATCCATGAAAGGGAGGAAAGTCATATGGAAATAAAAGTGGATCTTAAGAAGGCTTATGACTAGGTTAGTGATAACTACTGGGAATTCGTGTAATGTTAGCACATTTTCCTTGAGTTCTATTCAATCCTTGATAAATTTTGGATACTCAAGATAGGAAAATACTCATTTGATTTTTGGTTGTACATCATTGTTTAATTGTGTAGATTTTGATCATATTTCTAGCTAGTTTCTTATGTTGTTTTATGTAAATCTTGTAGGAATATTTTGATGCAATAACCAAGTGATTATATCCCCTTCATCAAGCTGACAAGTGGACAAAGCTAAGACGAAACCAGAGCAAAAAAGAAAACTTCGCCACGGCAAACTCACGGCAAAAGCCAAGGCGAAGTCACGGCGAAAAGCACTTGTTTCTAGAACATTTTTTGGTAGTTTGCCATGGCTTTGCCACGGCGAACAGCCTGCGAAGGTACGCGTTTTGACAGAAAAAGGTGAAGTGAACTGAAATAAAAGCTAGGGTTTCGAGTTCAGTGATCATTCTTTGACTTCTAGGGCATTTTGGGAGTGTTTTGCTCTGCTAGGGCTTGGAGATTGGTGGGGATAGAGCTTGGGCTTGGAGCTTTGATGAAATTTGGGCTTCTCCTCTTGGTTTATCTTCTCCATCTTCATTCTCTACTCTTGTTTTATTTTGTGATGATGTATATATATGCTCTCATGGAGTTGTTGGACATGAGTGGCTAAATACTTTGATTCTAAGATTATTTTGAACCCTTGTATGGATTAACTTTTGATTCCTCCTCTTATTTTGTGATTAATGAGATGTATGTATTTATTTTACTCTTCTCCTAATGTTTCTAAGTGATTGATCACCATTTAGATGTTGGGTTCACTTGATTGATGCTTGAGAGGGCTAAATTGAGTGTAGAACTTGGGTAAAATAGTGTAAGAACTTGAAGTTTGCATGATGAATGGATGGTTTTGTTGGTAAGATAGAGATATACTTGCTAACCCTGCATACTTACATTAGGATTGGAGCTTGAAAATTGGGTTTTATTAATTATAACAAGAGATTGTGCAATTAATGAGATCAAACACTTGTTCTTGACTTGAGGGAGCTTTTACAAGTACTCTGTGAATCCTAGATTAGCACATGGTTTCATTGAGAACATCTTTGAGAGGAGGTCATTTGAGTTTTATGAAGTACAAGGGAGATACATAATCTTAGGACCCATTTTATACTTGAAGTTGAAGAATCACTTGTTTATAATTTTATTTTCCTTTAGCACATGTTTATTTTCATAGTTAATCTTCAATCTCAATATTTGAATCACTCAAATTGGGCTAGAGTGTGACAATCATTGTTTGACCGGGTTTTGGAACCAAATCCTCGTGGGAACGATACTCTACTTATCACTTCATTACTTTGCGCAATCCGTGCACTTGCGGTGCGAACAAGTTTTTGGCGCCATTGCCGGGGATTTGTTTCCCAAAACCGTCCTTGGTCAATCTTGATTAGAGCACTAGTAGGTTAAGCTTGAGCTTGTATTTATTTGTTCTTGTGTTTGTTTTCCTCTTTTAACTTATTTTCTTGTGTTCATGTGTATATTTTTTTCCTTTGTGTGTCTTTTCGTTTGCTAGTTATTTTCTTTTAAATTTTGTTTATGGATTATCCTTGGTTCACTTATGGGGCAAGTAGTGGATGTGAACATGATGATGATTATCTACATTCTTATTATGATCATAATGCTTTTGAAACTCAATATGAGTACATTTGTTGCAATTATTGTGGAGATAATCATTATATTAAGCAATACCCTCATGTCTCATCCTTGGATTATGTAGGGGATGATTTTGCTAGGGTTCAAACTGATTGGCATGATAATTCTTTTAACTTAGTTGGAATCATGAACATTCATTGCCTTGGGATCCAAATTCTTCTTTCCCTTCATATGCATCATATGCTCAAACATCGCCTAATCATGTAGATGAAATCACTCCCATTTATGAGAAAAAGCCTAAGAGGAGATGCTCAAGCGTATTCTTGATAATCAAAATGAAATGAGAGCTTAGACAAAAGAGAAATTGAATGAACATGCATTGGCTCTTGAAAATTTAGCATCTAGGGCAAATGAAATGGCTTCTAACATTGAGTCTTTAAAGCAAACAGGTGTTTTCATTGATATTTCAAATGACTCTTATGTAGAAGATACAGTTCCAAGTGGGAAATTGACTATGGGAAGTGATGATATGTTATCAATGGTTGGTGATCATTTTTGTGGTTGATTGTGGGTTTGAAATTGAAGAGGGAGAGAACAACATTGAGTTTCCAATTGAGGTTTCGAGTGTGGAGCCTAATCATTGTCATTGGAAACAAGAGAATAACGAGGAATTCCCTTCAACCTATGTTCAAAATCCTCCTACTGTTAGCTTGACTCTTACTGATGGGAGTCAAGTAGATTTTATTGGGTTTTCAAAATACTTGGGGGCCACTAAGGATACTCTTAAAAATCTTGAATTAGAGCCTACCATGCGCCTTAATGTATCATGTATCTTGAAATTAGTTTTGATTGATAGATCATGTGTTACTTGTTTTGATGAATACCCAATAGTTTTGAAGCCTTGTCTTTTGAACAGAAATGAAGAGAGGTGATCTTTGTTTTTGATACGTATGATTAGCAATTGGCATTGAAAAGTCTAGCTGAAGACTATAAACGTAGCGCTTCTTGGGAGGCAACCGAAGCTCTCAAAAGTTAATATTTTTTCCCCTTTTTCTTTGTTGTTTTTCTTGAATGGTGTGATCTGTTTTGAGCATTTTGTAGGTCTATCATCAAATTGACTATAAAGCAAAGGGAAGCAAGTTTGGGGAGCAAAGAGCATTTACAGGGAAGTTTCTTGCATTTCCAATTTGATTAGAACTGAATGATTTGATGATAAAATGTTGGTTAACATTGACATGAATTTCAATTTTGGAAACTTGGACAATTACTTGTCATTTTACTAGAAGCATGATTTAGATTGATTTGTTATCCACTGAATTAAACGTGAGATCCAATGATAGAATGGTTGCTTAGATTATATGTTTAGGAGGAAATTATGGTTAATATTTTTGGATGCTTGCTTTGCATTATTGAGACTGGCTTTTTGACCATTTTGAAGTAAATTTGGCACACTAGGGTTGTGAATGATTTGAAAGCCTTTGTTTGGAGATTTTTATGGCATTTAAGCATGTATTTTCTTTCTCAACTAATAGACTCCAGAACCTATCTTGGAATCTCTTGAGGCTTTGTAATGATTTTTCATGATTTTGGAAAATGATATGGGCATTCTTTCAAATGCGTTTGAGCTTTACAGCCTACCTTTGAATCATTTCCATTTGAACCCCCATTTGAGCCTTTAAATTGAAAGAGGCAATCGCACAAGAGGGGGGTGAATTGTGCTCTCAAAAATTAAAATGATGACAAATAAAATCAACTCTAAAACTTTATACTGGTTCGGCCAACACTGCCTACGTCCAGTTCTCCAACACTTCGTTGGGTTCCACAAACCACAGGTTTTACAAGCACAGGTTCACCTGTCAACCTTTACAGAGTTTTAGAATCCTCTAAACACTCCCCCTTACTACCTGTAAGGTAATATCCCTGTTCTAAAGCACCAAGCTTTCAGAACAACCTCAAACAGTAGAGGATTTCAATAAATACGTTCACTTAATGAACTGATTTTGATAAACACTTAAGTACAGATAAAATCTCTAAAACAATAAATACAGGAAAACAGAGAGCAATGAATGAGCTTGTGAATATTCTCGTTTTTCGTCGTTCTTCAATAAATGCTCAAGTTCTGTATTTATATCTCTTCTCAGATTTTGCCCTAGCGTTCAATCTTCAAGAAGCCGTTTGAATTTAGTCATTGGGAGCTCATAGCCGTTGGCATTTAATGCAGCTTCTTCATCGGGCTTAACTTTCTGCTCTAGCTTCAACTACTTCTTGTGTAAGGTGAGCTAGGAGAGAGATAGACTTAGCGTTCTGAGCATCTGTACGAACTGTACTTTTTGGCAGCTTTTTCAGTAGCGCTAGCTTGATATGCTATCGCTAACTACATAGTGTGAGTTCTGCACTTTAAGCTGTTAGCTGATCAAATAATCATGTAATGCATAGAAGATGCTATCGCAAGCTTAGTCTGTTACCATAATGAGATAAAGACAATATATAAGGTATTTTAAAAGCATTCTCTATTGATAGACAAGAGTACCATCGCTAACATATTCTTTTCTTTCAATGCTTAGAGTTCTAGCAATATCATACCAATAAACATTTCTCTATCGATAGCTAATCCAATTATTGCTAGTTACTTGATTGCTCATTAGCTTTAAGGATACAGTTTAAATATTCAAAGGTATTTCAATGTATCCTACTATCGATAGATAATCATGTTAGCGCTAGCAACTATGTTATCACTAGACTCATTGGTTCTCAGGTACTAGCTATCTGAATGTTTATTAACTGAAGCATTTTGTTATCGATAGCTTACTCTGTTATCGCTAACTGATTCCATTAGCTCAAGGACATTGTTTATTGTTCAGCTGGTTATACTTCCTTTTATTTTTCCATGTTCTTAATGAGCTACTAGCGATAGGATCTTTCTTAGCTATAGTGCTAGACTTAGCGATAGATATTAACTTTGTTATTTCTAAGTCTTCACTTGCTATGGCTCTGTCTATTAGCTATAGAGATACACTTAGCGATAGAGATATTTATTCTTAGAGTTCTGCTAAGTTTGCATCTGTCATAGTTGATTCTTTTAATCTGTTACCTATCAGATTTTACTTGTTTTATTCCAAAGGTAACTTGCGTTTATTTACTTATGTTATATATGGGGTCAGTCTTCATCAAAACTTAAGATTCTAACATAAATGAAAAACCATATGAGTTTCTTTTTGAAGCCCTCAGTTGACCCTAACCTTTACAGCCTGAAAAACCATGAATTACCTTAATCTTGAGATGAATGATGATTTGATGATTATGATTGGTGGTAGTGATTGGTTTGGTAATTTTGAAATGATTATGATTGCAAAAGTCTGTATGGGGAATGTAAATAATACATGATGTTCAATAGCTTGTACTCCAAAGTCATTTCAAGTTTATTTCCTTTTGTAAAGAGAGAGAGAGAGAGAGAGAGAGAGAGAGAGAGAGAGAGAGAGAGAGAGAGAAGGACAGAAAAAAGAAAAGAAAAGAGTTTAGTTTCAATAAGACTTGGAGTGCAAATACATCAAATTAAGATAAGTTTGGGGGAGTGGTTGGATTTTTGGAAGGAAATTTTGTGTAGAAAAGGAACAAAGATGAGTTGCATACTATCATTTATCTCAAGATATTTGAATTCTCTTTATACCTTTCTTTCTATGAGCTTAACCCTTGGCCACATTAGAACCTTATAAAGTCCCATTGATTTTGGATTTATGTGAAATGATGTTTTGGTGGAGAGAGAGGAATAGGTTAGGCATATGAAGTTTTGATGTTGAGGCTGGTTCATACCTCTTGAAATGTTGCAATTTTTCTTGACATGTGCAGAAGAATTATTTTCTAACTCCACACACACACACACACACACACACTCTTTGAAATTGTTGGGAAGTTTGTTCTTAAATTGTGAATTTTGCATCCTTCTATATTCCATTGATTTCCCATTGTATATATCTTCTTGAGCAACTAATGAGGAAAACTCCATGCATGCATAGTAAGTGGATAATTGATCAATCTAACAATCTCAACTTTTGTTTTACTCGAGGACGAGTAAAAGTCTAAGTTTGGGGGTGTGATAACTACTGGAAATTCATATAATGTTAGCACATTTTCCTTGAGTTCTATTCAATCCTTGATAAATTTTGGATACTCAAGATAGGAAAATACTCATTTGATTTTTGGTTGTACATCATTATTTAATTGTGTAGATTTTGATCATATTTCTAGCTAGTTTCTTATGTTGTTTTATGTAAATCTTGTAGGAATATTTTGATGCAATAACCAAGTGATTATAGCCCCTTCATCAAGCTGACAAGTGGACAAAGCTAAGACGAAACCAGAGCAAAAAAAAAAACTTCGCGTTGACTTCGCCATTGCGAACTGGCGAAGTCACGGCGAAAAGCACTTGTTTCTGGAACATTTTTTGATAGTTCGCCATGGCGAACAGCCTGCGAAGCTACGCATTTTGACAGAAAAAGGCAGACTGAACTGAAATAAAATCTAGGGTTTCGAGTTCAGCGATTATTCTTCAACTTCTAGGGCATTTTGGGAGTGTTTTGCTTTGCTAGGGCTTGGAGCTTGGTGGGGATTGAGCTTGGGCTTGGAGCTTTGAAGAGATTTGGGCTTCTCCTCTTGGTTTATCTTCTCCATCTTCATTCTCTACTCTTGTTCTATTTTGTGATGATGTATATATATGCTCTCATGGAGTTGTTGGACATGAGTGGCTAAATAGTTTGATTCTAAGATCATTTTGAACCCTTGTATGGATTAACTATTGATTCCTCCTCTTATTTTGTGATTAATGAGACGTATGTGTTTATTTTACTCTTCTCCTAATGCTTCTAAGTGATTGATCACCATTTAGATGTTGGGTTCACTTGATTGATACTTGAGAGGGCTAGATTGAGTGTAGAACTTGGGTAAAATAGTGTAAGAATTTGAAGTTTGCATGATGAATGGATGGTTTTGTTGGTAAGATAGAGATATACTTGCTAACCTTGCATACTCACATTAGGATTGGAGCTTGAAAATTGGGTTTTATAAATTATAACAAGAGATTGTGCAATTAAGGAGATCAAACACTTGTTCTTGACTTGAGAGAGCTTTTACAAGTACTCTGTGAATCCTAGATTAGCACATGGTTTCATTGAGAACATCTTTGAGAGGAGGTCAATTGAGTTTCATGAAGTACAAGGGGGATACATAATCTTAGGACCCATTTTATACTTGAAGTTGAAGAATCACTTGTTTATAATTTTATTTTCCTTTAGCACATGTTTATTTTCATAGTTAATCTTCAATCTCAATATTTGAATCACTCAAATTGGGCGAGAGTATGACAATCATTGTTTGACCGGGTTTTGGAACCAAATCCTCATGGGAACGATACTCTACTTATCACTTTATTACTTGGCGCGACCCGTCACTACAAGAAATTCCGCTTTCGGCGGCGACAAAAGTCGTCACTGAAAGTATAAAAAGTCGCCGCTGAAGGTCTTCGGCGGAGACTTTTTGTCGCCACCAAGTCGCCGCCTATGTGACCGTCGCCGAAAGTATTGGCGGTGACTTTTTGGGTCGCTGTTGAAAGTTGACTTTCAGCGGCGATATGTGTCGCCACCAAAGGGTTACCCTTTGGCGGTGACATTTTAAGTCGCCGCCAAAGGTAACTCTTTTGACAGTGACAAATGTCGCCCCTGAAAGTGGTAAAAAAAATAAAAAAAAATTACCCTTTGGCGGCGACATTTGTCGCCGCTGAAAGTAGCAAAAAAATAAAATAATAAATTAAAGCCACATCAGCACCCTATGGCCACATAGCTGATGACGTGGTGACCCTCACCCACTTGCCACATCGTGCCACATCATCCACCCTCCTGCCACTTGTCATGTGTCACGTTGCGCCACATCATCACTCTATGCCATATCGCGCCACTTCATCACCTTTTATTTCACCTCCAAATGTGCCTCTCCTAAGGTTCGAACTCATGACCACTTTGTTCTTGTGTGAAGCTTCTACCAGTTGAGTTGTGATGACCTTCCATCATATTATTACAAAATTAAATACACACACACACACACACACACTAATATTATATGCATATATTTAATATATTAATGTAAACACATATATTATTATAATATAAATATATTATCATATTACCTACATTTAATATTTATTTATTCATTTAAATATTTAATATATAGAGATAAAATATAATATAAATGTTTCTTTACTAATATAATATTCATTTTTAATAAATTAAAATGTTGGTATAGTTGATATAATTTTATTAATTTAAAAATTATTATTCTTTATTCATGTATAAGATTATTTCATATATCAATAATTTTAATTAAATTAAAGTATATACAATAAATTTAAAAACCAATAAAAATTTAAAATATTACCTTATTTTATTTTTCATGATAAAATAATTTATTTAATATTTTAAAATTTTAAATATTTTATATAAAAGTAAAAAAACAATATTTATTAGTGTTATTTAAAAAATAAACTACATGACTTTCATTAAAGTCGCTACTGAAAGGTCCCATTCTGTGGCGACTTTATAAAGTCACTGCTGAAAGTCCCGCTTTAAATATTCATTTAAATATTTAATATATAGAGATAAAATATAATATAAATTTTTCTTTATTAATATAATATCCATTTTTAATAAATTAAAATGGTTGTATAGTTGATATAATTTTATTAATTTAAAAATTAGTATTCTTTATTCATTTATAAGATTATTTAATATATCATTAATTTTCATTAAATTAAAGTATTTACTATAAATTTAATAACGAATAAAAATTTAAAATATTACCTTATTTTATTTTTCATGATAAAATAATTTATTTAACATTTTAAAATTTTAAATATTTTATATAAAAATAAAAAGCAATATTTATTAGTGTTATTTAAAAAATAAAATACATGACTTTCAGCCGCCGCTGTCGAAAGTCCCCCTTTCAGTGGTGACTTTATAATGTCGCCACGGAAGGTCCAACATTCTGCGGCGACATAAAAGTCGCCGCAGAAGGTATGCCTTTCGGTGGTGACAAAAAAAGTCGCCGTCAAAAGTACCCCTTTCGACGGCGACTATTTTATGTCACCGGGGAAAGGTCCACTTTCAGCGGCGACCTAAACGTTTTGCGGCGACAAAAAAAGTCGCCGCGGAAAGGGGGACCACTGAAAGTCGCCACCGAAAGTTTGCTTTTTTGTAGTGCGTGCACTTGCGGTGCGAACAGTTTGGTGGCCTTTTGTCTTAGAGTTTTTAAAAGAGCTTCACATATCGGATCAAATTTTTGATGTTATAAAATACTGCATAAGCTTAACAATAATGCAGGTTCTACGGAATGGAAACAAGTCTATAAAATTTAAGCCGTCTCAGGTAATTCGTCAAGGAGACCCTCTATCATCGTATATCTGTTATTTGTATTGAGAAGCTAGCGCATTTAATTCAAGAGTAGGTGGATTGTGGTAGATGGAAACCTATCAAGTTAAATACAAAAGGACCCTAAATTTCTCACTTATTTTTTGCAGATGATCTAGCCATATTTGTTGAAGCTAATATGAGCCAAGTTCAAACCATAAAGAAGTGCATGGATATTTTTTTGCAGAGTGTATGGTCACAAGCTAAATAATAATAAGAACTGTGCTTTCTTCTCAAAGAATGTTAATAATATAATGGAGGAAATAAGCAATTCATTTGGCTATTTGAGGACCACTGATCTAGGGAAATATGTTGGAGTTCCCTTCTACAATTATGCCCATCCCAAACCACGTAATGCAGGCAATGTTGTTGCCAACTAGTAGCTATGATAATTTGGATTTTGCAGCAAGAGATTTTTTATGGGGGTCAACAGCAGAAAAGAAAAGGTCCCACATGATTGCTTGGGAGAGACCATGCCAAAAGAAGAATCGGGGGAAATGGGTCTGAGACATGCTCAGATTCAAAATAAAGCCTTGCTCATGAAAAATTGGATGGGGACTTGCTAAGAATTGAAAAGCACTATAGACCTAAGTGAATAAAGTGAAATATCAATGTGGTGAAGATACAATCCTGAAGATCAACAAGAAACGCATGGGATCTCATTTATGGAGTGGCATAAAGTCTATTTGAGAGTCCGTGAGCATGGGATTGAGGTGATACAAGCATAAGGACAACGAGTGAGATGGAGATATAAAAAACGGAGCATTTACTACAAAGTCAGCACACATGCATCTATAAGAAGAGAAAGAACAAGAACAGTCTTGGTGATCGAGACTATGAAAGATGAAGGCTTCTCCTGAAAGGTGTAAAATGCATTTGTGATTAATGCCACAGAATAGGCTCTTCACTAATGAGGCCAAGTTTAAGTGAGGGCTTCAATAAATTGGTGATTGCAGTGTGTGTGTAGAGTGGAATCGGTGATACACATGTCTCGATCGGGACTGTCCTAAAGCAAAAGTGTAATGGGAAAGATTGGGAGTCCCCCGCACTGATCGAAGTTTTTGGGAGAGTAATATGACAGATTGGGTAGGTCTGAATGTTTGTAAGACAAGGGATTAAGACGAAGATGTAGGATAATAGAATGTCATTTCGGGGTTACATGTTGTCTATTATGGAGAAGACGAGATGAAAGAACCCACAGAAATATGGAGACTATTGTAGATGAGGGATTGACAAAAATATATGGAGTCGTAAGACGCATGTGTCGCACAGCCCAATAGAGAAAACCTTTACTATGGAGAGGGAAGAAGTTTCGAGTAATGTCAATAGAATCCTTGGTATACCGTGAAAGTGGATGGAATTTATTCCTATGCCTCTCATACAGAGGATGTGGGGGAGTACTAAGGAGTGAAGCCGGACAAATGATAGAAGTATTTTAATGTGGATTGCAAGCTCAAGATGATTTGGAGGCCAAATTATGGGCATGCTTGTGGGGATTAAAACGGGCTTGTGACACCGGCCTTCAAAAAATAATGTTGTTATCTGATTCAAAGGATGCTATAAACAGCTGGAACCTTGAGGATGTGAAGCTGCACAAATATGCAAATCTAATCAGATAATACCAGCAACATCTAAATAGATGTTGGGAAGTACAAGTGAAGTGGGTCAGTAGAACAGAGAACAAGGAAAGCTCATTTTCGCGGTGAAATTAGCTTTGTAGCGGGGAGCTGGTTTTCAAATAATAGCAGGAGAGAATGCTGCGCAACTATTGGAGGAGAATGGCACCACATGAAGGCCGCTACTATTGTTTTATAGATTTTAGTTTTTCTGTTCTTATGTTTTCTTACTAGTCCTTTGTAATTCTGATCTATCAAAAAGAAATTTACAAGTGATAATTTTTGGGGTTAAGGTGCATTTTGGCCTTGATTTGTTATAAAAAGTGAGCTTGGCACAATTATTTTTAAAATGGTCCATATAAGCCAATCATCTTTTAAAATGGAGCAACTTGGTCAATATAATGCAGAATTCTGTTGTGTCAGGTGCTCCTTTTTGTAATAAATTATTGGCCAAGTTGCCCCATTTTAAAAAATGGTTGGCTTATATGGACCATTTTAAAAGATGGTTGGCTTGTATGGATCGTTTTAAAAATAATTGTGCTAGGGGCACTTTTTGTAACAAATCATTGGCCAAAATGCACCTTAACCCTAATTTTTAATAGCTGATAGAAAAATTTACAAGTGTTAAATATACATAGTATTTTAACAACTAATAATATCAAAATAACAAGTTTTTCCATATTCATTGTATCAAATTCTCCCATCACACATAGTTATGTGTCCTATTTTTGAAATAACATTATTAACCTATAAACCCACATAAAAAAGGTCACATAATTATCTGTGTCTAATAGAACGATTCTCTTAAAATAAAATATATAGGACAATTTTAAAAATAAAATATTTATAATATTTCTATTTCAAGGAAATAATGAAGGTAATAATTGTTAAACAATGATATTATGATTATATAAAGAGCATAAAAGGTAGTAGTGGGACATATGCATAATACAAAAATATAATATTATCATAAAATGAGAAATCGAGCATGTGCATAAATACTTCAACTTTAATAACGATTTTAAGTCATTGTTATGGCTGTTCCTGGAAAAAAACAATCAGTCATTATCTTTATAAAAAAAAAAGAAAAAAAGAATCAGTCATTATGGTTGTCTACTTGTACTTGTCTTTATTCCAAATGAATCTCAACAGATAAATTTGTTAATTAATTAAATGAAGGATCTCATCAACATTGACCGTGACCATAGGCTCCATTAATATCCTAATTTCAATTTAATTAATTCTTTCGGTCCTTAATAAGAGCTAATTACTTAAATTACTTAGATTAGAAACCTCAAATAAATCAGTTAATTATAAAAAAATGTGACATGATCTCAATAATATACACTGTAATATTGCCAATTATAACAAAATGTTACAATATTTCAATAAAATATACTATAGAATTGTTTGTAGGTTAGATCCAAAGGTACTTTCCGTCTCTACGAACACATGCAACTGTTTGCCTTTGTGTCAGCTTCCTTGCTTATGAGGTGTTCTTCCAGCACCACATTCTTCCTCCTTTGGAAATTTTTGGGCCTTGATGTCTTTTTAAGGCAGTTTGCATTTTTGTTCAAAAAAAGGTGGTTTGCGTTTAGCACTTTTGTTGGAAACACATTTGGCCGCCTTATTCGTCCTTGTATTGTCTTTCTAGTACGGAACATTTTTTGTTCTAGAAGTGTATCTTCTTTTGATTTTGTGTTCTTGGTCTTGTTTCTCTTCCCACTTGTGATTTGTGTTTGCCCCCTCTGTTGCAATTTGGTTTTTATTGATATTGGTTGCAGTTATCAAAGCAAGCCATGGAACCGATCTAAGGCCTGGTGTAGCTCGTTCTCAACCCGGGCAAACTGATGGGTTACTAGGTTGACTTAGTTACATTTTGTATATAATTTTAATTTGTTTTTATAGGGTATGAATTGTAAAATCAATATTGACTAAAGTTAATGATATATTTGACGTTAATAACTAGTTTAGTATGATGGTATATATGAATATTTTGTTATCATTATCTATTTTGATATTTTACTGGGAAGAATATTTAGTTATTACTGATTTTGATGTCATTTGATGGTGGATTTATACCATAAAGTTAATATCTCAAAGAAATTATATAGAATATTTCTTCATTTGTCTTAAATATGTAATAATGAAGCTCATTAGTTGACTATATTTTTACTTTCGCTTAAATAATTTCGTTTTATTATAAAAACGGTTTAATCTCCCTAACATAAAAATTTAAAGGACTACATTATGAAGATGTTAATAGCACTGCGGTCAAAAGATTAATTTTTTCCAAAAATCAATTATATTCACTACTACAAAACAGGGTTTTCACATCACAAATTTTGGGCTTTTCACGTCACTTTTCAAGGGGACATAAATTCAAGTGACATGAAAAACTAAACTTTTAACGTCACACCAAAAAGTGACGTGAAAAGTCATATTTTTTACATCACAAATTACAAAATTGCGACGTTGTTTCACTAAAATTAGATGTTAATGATGTAACATATGAGGGAGAAACCACGTCACAATTACCAATTTGTGACACGGTTTCTCAGGAAACCATGTCACAAATTGGTAAAGTGTGACATGAAAAGTCCATGCCGGACTTTTAACGTCACACATAACCAATTTGTGACATGGTTTCCTGAGAAACCACATCACACATAACCAATTTGTGTGACATGGTTTCCTGAGAAACCACGTTGTCATAACCAATTTGTGACGTGGTTTCTAGAAACCACGTCACAAATTGGTTATGTGTGACGTGAAAAGTCCGGCCTGGACTTTTCACGTCACATATTATCTAATATGTGACGTGAAAAGTCCAATTTTTTTTTAAAAAATAGGGACATCTTTTTATTGAAAAAATCCGTAATCCAAAAAATGCCCCATACATGAACATTTGAATTATAAAATAAGGACAATTTTTTGGATTGGAATGATTGCAGATATTACAATCACATTTAAAGAAAAAACATATAATATTCCTTAAACTATAGTAAAATGCCTACACAGCTAGCAAAACTCCTAATAAGTACCAACTAAACCGAATTTCATCATCACTGCATCACAGCCATAAGGGATCTTTTAAAATTTCTGATGTGGAAAGTCTTTTTTAAAAATATATATATATATATATTTTAATTAGGATGATTAATCCTAATACAAAAAAATCCCAATATTTTATCAAAATAATAGAAATACAACACTTAAAATGAAAAAATGAACTAATTTTATTATTTATAGCCAAACTAATATTACAAAAATGTTAGAATACAACTTTGATCCTAAAATATGTTTGCCACTCATGCTAAATACAATATAGCACTTCAAATTACACCTGGACAGTCAGTGAGATTGGGGGAACAATTACCAATCCTTTGGCAGTAAAGCAATGCCAATTCAGTGAGATTACTGCACATACACAAATCTGAAATTAACAAGTTTGAAAGATCAATATAATAACTTAGCAGTATTAGATGCATGAGAATGAATCTCAAAATAGAAGGTATTTGCAATGCTGTTTCCTTCTAAATAAAATTTAACACATACACATAAAGCCAGAAAGCAGTGGTATAGTCAATTCCCATTATTCCTGGGCGTCCTCCAATGCCATGTAAAAAGCGCATGCTAACAACCTCCGAAATAGCACAAAGTACTGTCTGTAAAATCAGTGAAAATTAATGTTTAATAAAAATATAATCTACCAAGCATGACTGTGACAATTATAATCAAGAAACTTGCTAAAATTCATTTTCTTGTCCCCTCTTCAGTCGTTAAAAATCATCAAAAATTACAATTTCATCAAAGAATATATATGTCACTAAAGGACCAAGCATTTCCTGGGTTCATTCATTTATTATAACGCTATATGGGTAAAGTTTTTAATGGCCAAAGGTGCTTTTGAACTAGTAATTTTTTTTCCCATACCCATTAAATATTTTGTTTCACTGTTTCAGCAATTTCTTCGGACTATGTCTATGACAAGCCCTGTGTTATTTGAACAGCTTTTCAGTGTCATGATCCTCATTTCTACTTATTATGTATATACACGTAGAAAATTTGATAACCAGTCACGAAATGGAAAAAGGAAAAATCTGTATCATTGTGATCAGTGAATGACAGCTTTAAACTCTTCTGGACAGATAAAATACTTACAGATTTTATTCCCTTAGTACTGAAGTATTTGTATAAAATTATATCTGCCACTGCCTGTAAGAAAAAATTGCTGCCATAAGGACTCACTATCAATCACAAATAACACCACTACCCATTGTTGCAAGAACTTATAAATATAGAATCATAGAATTGTTTCCTGCAGGAACACAACTTACCATAAGATAAGATTTGAGTCGCTACAGTAATTAATTATTCATTCATAAATCTGTTTTGTAACAACCTCATAATCAATTGAGTACAGAAAGAGGGGAATCGAGTATTTCAGTAAAGGTTGAGAAAAAATTACCTGAATTTTCTGGTTCAGGTGAAAGAGATGAAGCAGGAGCATTGCTCTGCAAAGGCATATTATCAACAGATTTTCTGCACAAGAAAGACACACCGATAATAACACACAAAGACATTTTGAAATAATCAATTGTTCTAACCCAACAAATAGACACTAAATCATTGAATGAACCAGTGTAATTTAGAAATGTCTATCATGTAACTACTGGCAGCATTTCAAACTTCCATTAGATGGTAATCACATGAGTTTTTTTCCTTTGACATGATTGCAACCGCATAATTGGCTGCAGTCAAAATGCATAACTTGGAACCAAACAAAAGAAATACGTCACTTAATGATGGCAAATCTAGAAAAAAGTTCAATTTCTTCACGTAAACTTCAATCGATTGAGAAGAAGGAAGCAACCACCTAGATGGAAAACTTTCTTTGACTGCAAGATATCGTTTCCAATAGGGCAGAGTAGATTTGTGAGTTGCCTTCTTCGGACCACCTTTATATGCCCTTACGATGAACTCTTCACTTCTTTCCCTGTAGGCAATGCCCCTAGAGGATAAACATTTCAGACACACACCATCATGGCAACCATATGAAAATGAAGAACATAACACTTACGTATCCTCAAAATTTGACAACCACTTAATATAAGCGGCACCGAAGTATACATTTATAAATGGTCGGTATAGGACATCTGAATTCCCTTCTGATAGATATGAAGAATAACCTAATTCACTGTAAGCCACAGTCAACTTTACTGAAACAAACAGTAGTAAGAAACTTGAGCTTCATGAACAAAGCAAATAACAACTACCCAGTACCTTACCAACCACTCTGAGTTATTTGGCATAAGTTGCATAAGCCCAAACCTACGCTGTTTATATTTTCCCTCAGCACGTGTAACCAGGAGGAGCCTATCACTTTCCAGTTCAGCAATAGCACAAACCATAGCCTGCGCATTAAATGGAAAAATGTTAACTGTTGAAGAAAACAGGACATACACTCTGGAATAAAAACAAAAATATAGCACGTTGTTGATATCAGAAGAAGAATACACAAAACATCTAATAATTTCAATGTTCATTCAGTCTAATATAGTATTAGAATATTAGCCACTCTAATTCATAATATAATATGAATAGGAACAATGAAATTATACGAACTAAAAATTAAAAATAAATAAAACATACTGGATCTATCTTTGAGAGGAAGTGTCTACTAATAACAATCTCAGCTACAGCCTGAAAATATACACATAATGAAGTAAAAATGATAAACAAATGTACAAGAATCATTCAGTAATGTATTTTGAATCTATCAAACATATTAATGCTATTTCAGAACTTTATGCACCCATTTATGAAATAATGCAAAGATGAGTGAGATGCAAAGAAGAAAAAGAAACTTAGTTTCATTCTTCTAAAGAAAAATTTGATACAACAGAAAGAAGTTAAAGGGAAGAGTAGAACATATCCCTTAAAAGAAACCAAAGTGGAAATGCAAATGATTCAAGGAAGAACAATTTTTAAAACATTGAATTTTTAGATGATTATCAATTAATAAATTTTGAAAGCCAAAAGGCAAACATCTAAGCATCCAGCAGAGAGCTTGAATTTCAACACAATTTTTTTTGTTTGTCAATTGATAAGCTACTGGATAAGTAGTAGTCAAAATAGTCAGTAAGCAATGTCAAACTGAACCATTACTTTAAGTAGAGCAAATATGTTTACCTTCATTTCAGTCTGTGTCAAATATGGCTGTCCATCAGGATCTCGCAAGTTTGGACTCTCCAGCTTTTAACCATTTAGAGCTCACTTCTGGGACACTCCACATGGCCTCTAAGTCCTGGGGTTCAGCACAATCATCCCAATACGTGAAGCTGACAGACATTCTGCCATATAAAATCAAACCATCAAGTATCAATACATACCCAAGAGAAATTTACTCAAGTTAAGAACAAAGACAGCTCAAACAACAGGTTCAGGAAGAGGGTTCCTCGATTTCCTTCCACATTTCCAAGAAATCGATTCGAAACTAATTTACAATAACCAGGGAAAAGCAAATGAAAATGGACCCAAATATCAACTTCAAACAGAGAAAGAAAAGAATCAGCAGTGAGATCAAAAAAAAATAATAACAATAAAACTCACCTTGCTTCTTCTCTGCTCAGCTGCAACAGCAAGGCCAAAAGCTATCAAGTCAAAGATGAAGACGATGATGATTACGAGCTTGGAAGCCATGGATTTGGTTTCAGATTTAGATTCGCAAGTAGATCTAGCCTTCTTCCCGCATTATATGATACTATGAGATAAGCATCGACTCACACTAATAAAGTCTATAGATCTCTGGAGTGTGTGCTTCCGGCATTAAGATTCGAAGTGAAGCCCCGTCCGATGGCGTTTTAACTGAAACTGAACCAGGCATGGTGAAGATGACAAAGAAGAAGAAGAAGAAGAAGAAGAAGAAGAAGAAGAAGAAGAAGGAGAAGGAGAAAGAGAAGAAATTGAGATTAGGGTTAAGAGATGGCGGGGCTGTGTTGGGAGATTTTCATTGATGAAGGGATTTGGATTTGTGAGAAGGTTAGGGTTTCAATGGAGATTGAGTGAGAAGAGATGGGAACAAGTGATTAGGCGCGAGAGATGAAAAAAGGAGAAGTAATTAGGCGCGGGAGATGAAAAAAAGGAGAAGGAAACCATGTCACAAGTTTAGAATGTGTGACGTGGTTTGGTTCTGTTTCTCACAATTCACGTCACACATTCTAAATGTGTGACGTTGTAACTTACGATGTCACTATTTATTAAAACTAGTGACGTCGTTTCTTCCTCCCCTTTCCTCCCTTTGTTATTTAATTACAAAAATACCACCGTCTTTTTTTTTAATGTCACTTTTATAATAAACTGACATTGATTAGCGACGTTAAATGGGTTTTTTGTAGTAGTGATTAAACTATTTTAGTGTTTATTTTGTGAGCAGATATGTGTTTTTAAGAGAAATATACTTGCATGTTCCAATACCTTCACATCGTATGAACTATGTCCAACTGAAATACAACAACTCAACACTTTTTAATTCTAGTTAAATGATGACTCATCTAAAATACAACAACTCAACACTTTTAAACTCTTTGATTTGATTAAATTAAGAATATTAGTTAAATTAGTTGAAATCACATGATATTACCAATGTACCTTAGCTATATATATATATTTAATTTCTTCCCACAATCCCTCTTTGCTTATTTATTATTAAGAAGCATTAACAGGGATAATTTGGAAAAATGTTGAGAACAATTAGAAAAATGTTTTATATTTAGGACCGACCTCACCTCCCCAAATATATATAGATCCTACATTTAGAGCCAGAAGGAGTAATTCATGCCTTTTTTTAAAAAAATAAACTTTTTTTATATATCAACTGACAATCAGCGCCTTTTCTGGATCCTATTACTATGTATCCTAGCTTTCACTACTCAAGTTTCGAGGCTCGTAGCTTCTCTCCCCAGGACAAGTGGATCCTCTAGGACTCGAACCTGAGATCGACCTCAAAGGATTCAGCAGGGCCTTACACCACTAGACCAACTATGTTGATTATTGCACCATATTTTTATACACATTTCATAGTTAAAATCATTGCATTATTGTATGTTCTTGGGGGTAATTGTACCTAATTAGGATAAATTCTAACTTTTGCACACTTTATTTGAGTTTATACTAAATCAAGGGCAATTTGGGTATAATCAGCATGATTTATTATTTAACTAATCTTCAAGAACATTGTGATGCTACCTTAAATCTATTTTTAGGTGCAGATCATAGAAGAAACACGCCTAATTAAAGAGCCAAGTTGAAGAGAAGAATGCTGGGCAAAGCAAAAGAAGGAAGCAAAGGAAAAAGGCAAAGCCTCTGTATCTCACTGTGGCCTTGCCATGATGAAGCCACGGAAAGGGCAACAAAAATCTATGCTCTCTGTAGCTCGCCGTGGGTACGCCACGGTGAGCCCCACAGCGAGGGCCTGAGATCATATTTTGCAGTTCGACTTTTCGGGCCAACCGGGGTCCAAACCCAATTTCCACTCATTCAACATGGCTCGGGAGCATATTAGGTCAAAAATTAAAGACCAATGGCAGTTCTTGAGAGCCCCAAACCCTAGGTCTCACTTCTCTCTCAATTTCTCATCATCTCCATCCATTCTTTCCTCCATTCTTGCTGATTTTCAGCATCATCTGCCCTCCTTCTTCCATTTCCACTTCATTTCAACTTCAATCTTCTTCATTCATGGAGGCTATCACCATGGGTACTCTTGCACATGAATTTAAAGACATGAGAGGCTAGATTCTTGGTGCTTTGGTGGTGTGAGGGTGGCTCTAGCTTTAATGGATAAAATAGGGGAGTTATTTGTTTTCTCATGCTCTTTTCCTTATGTATTGAGTTGTGTAGTTGCATTTCTCTTTGCATATTTCAATTTGAGACATGATTTTCCTTTCTACTTGTCTATGAACTGGAATACTTGTATTGGATATTGAGTTATGTTAATTGAATGATATTTATGTTTCAATTTCCTATTAGGTCTATGATGCTATATGATTTTTAGTGGTTGCTAGATTGTGTAACTTAATTTATCCAATTGAATGTTGTGGTTTCACATTCTTAAGAGGAATCGATTTTCAAAACGTGATTTCCAACACACACCAAGTGGAGTTTAACACTAACCCTAAATAATGGCTATGAAAGTAGTTGTTGGATTAGTCATAAATTAGGGCTAGTGGACCCTTAGTGGTTGCTTGGGGATTTTTCAATTATACTTGGTGATTCTTTAACTCCCAACATCAATTTTAATGAAGCATGAGAGCCAAAGCCCATCTTATAAAATTACCCTTAATCCAAATATTTTTCACCCTTAAATCTAAAATTACCAAAAACAAGTATTCGCATTGTTTTACTAGTTTCATTAAATGAATTTTCAAAACAAAAACCCCATGTGCTCTTTATTATTTTAATTGCATTTAGCTAGTTTATGTAGAATAAAAGACTCCTTAATTGAAACAACCAGGGGTTGCAACCTATATTGCAATCCTTGGATTAAAATTTGATCTTAACCCCCAAGGAGCATTAGGCAAAGGCTAAATCATATGTGTTGGTTAAACTTCTTAATTTGGTTTAGATGTGTTTTTGTTGTTTCACGTTGAGAGGTTTACTTTTATTGAAAATGTTATAAACTAAATAATAGATACAATATAATTTTATTCCTTGATGGGTCGGGTTATTTGACAGATGAGTGCTGTTTAGAGAGAATTTGAAAGTTGACCCAATCAGCAATGAATCCTGATGGAAGTAAAAAGTTTTCCTTTTATGTAAAGGAGATAATACGTCATTATTAATGATTGATAGCATTTATGAGAGGCATTTATGAGGGTAGTTTCTTCCATTTTAGTGTTAGCCCTAAGCACTATAAACAGGAGCTACCCCTAAGTAGTTTTCTCACCCAAGCTAATAATTCTCTGGCTTTATTTTCTTCCTCTTTCTTTTTTTAGGTGATTTGCTAGTCTAAAGTTGCGGTAGTTCTAAAAGTTTCTGTTCATTCCAGTAAACTTTCTACTCCGAAAATAATTTTTCGATCTCTTATTTTTCTTATAAAAATAGTCAACTGTCATTAACCGAAAATACTCACTAAAGCGGATTAATGTTGACAAAGTATATGTAAAAAGGTTAATAATTCAATATCGTGATCTATTTAGTTAAAAAGGTTAATAATGATCTTCTTTTTTTTTTTTTTGGTAAAAAAAAGTAATGCTCTTCTTTTTAAGCACTAATGACTTGACCCAATGATTCATCAGCCTTTTGTCTTCCCTCCTCCTCCTCAACCAGTCATCAAAGTGCCTCAAACAATAAATCTCATAGCACCAAGAACTTTGACGTTTGTACCCGTCAGAAATCATCACCAATGGCAACTATAATTGTACAAATCAAAGAGACAAGTTTCCGATACATCAATCCAAGATTCATTACCATATGTTTGATATATGTACACCATCTCAGAAGTAATTGTTACCAAGAAAGCAAACTCCCACAAATAAGCAGTCAGTAAAAAAACTCAAATTAGTAGCTACATACCCCCAACATCTTCGTCCATAATGATGACTAGCATCAATTTTAGAGTTAAGAGATAAAAGAGAGCATTTTTTGATTTTGATTATTCCAATCTTATGTGTCATTGCACTAGTTTTCCTAGCTCACCCACGATCCAAGGGTAGGACTCCTAACTCATGGTTCACTAGGGTCTGTCCCTCTGGGCTCTAGAGCATGACAAACAAGTCCTTTATGTCTATCAACATAGGTAGGTTTCGCATAGTTTCACTTAGATATGATGATGGCTCCCCAAGTGTCGTGACTAAAACCACAACTAAGTAGTACTCCACAGGAATCAAATTGTCGCCAAGATGGTCGAATGTCCAACCCTTTCGCCAGCAGAACCAACGGACGATGGGTTCATTGTTCTAGTTTTCTTGCCCAACCAGTAATTCCATTTTAATGTATTGTACGCAGTAGTGACCATGTTCAAGGGTTCAATGCTTGTGATTGGTATAAGTAGTTTTTCCTAAATGATATTGTCTAGAGCGTTAAATCTTTGGAGAAAAGTGCCCGTTGTGGTAGGGGAGAAGAAGCAATTTTATGCCATAATTTTAATTCTAAAACGTAAAAAAAATCATGATTAGAATTTACACTTTGTCTGAATTGTTAAGTTAGCATTTTTTGTTGGTGAGAATTAAATTTGGTAAGACTAAAGGACTAAAAGACCAATTTACAAAGTTAAAAGACCATATTAAAACTTCTAGTAATTTTAAAAGATCAAAACTATACTTAAGCCATAAAATTTCTTTTTATTAGAGTCAATGAGGATTAAAAGATGCTAACTAAGGTTGTATTTTGATTGAACAAACTATGTAACATTAATGGAATATGCAAGTATCCATTTTAAATTATTTAAAAGTAGTAAAACTCAGTATTAATCAAGTATGGGAAGTCAGACAAAAAAATGAAATGCATCCATACTTTTATATATAGTTGGCATCATCACTTAAATTGTTGTAATACAGTTCATCATCCAACTTTCCTCCATTGCTATGCAAAACAGGTTGGCAGCAGCACCAAGAAATATCTAATGTGTCATTCGAGTCACGCCCGAGAAAATTGTCTTAAAGAGCTATTATGCAATTACTAGCAAAAGAAGTTATGACATTCCGTAGAATTAAACGAACTCTTCCTGTAAAAACAGGGTAACTAGAACTACGAAAGATAATTAACTCAGCATGGTATAACATGGCAGAGGAAAGAGTTGCCCACAGGTCAGACAGGTTAGATTTGTATCTGAACCTAACACTCAAGCACCTTATATAGTCTCATATAAATTTAACATTGGCATCAACTCAATGGAGATAAGGAAACAGATTTAACTATTGAAAAACGATAAATTTTAAAATCAGCTTAATGGAAATAAAGCTATAAAGCCATTTGATGTGCTGGGACAACAAAGCCATCAATGAATTATCTTAAATATTTGTTCAAGAATGCCATTTGTTATTTTAAAAACCAACATTCCGTTTGACAAAAATACTTACAATAATGGTTGGCTCTTTTATCCCAAAGAAATATTTGATTTTCCACACAAGATTGATAAAAGATGCTTGATTTGCATTTAACAAGGTTCAAAAAACCGGACCGGGTATCAAACCGGGTGAGGCACTGGTTCAAGGGTCAATGGTCGGATCGGGGTAGGACCGGGTCAAACCGGATTATATTAAAATAATAAAATTTTATTGATATTAACATTAATAATCACTAATATCAAAATGTAAATGTAGATAAGTATGCATGATTCATCAAATATGAATATTTTAATGTTTCTATAGAGGGAAAAAGAGAAAATATTAGTTGATTACACATAAAAATAAATATTATTCTACAATCCACAGACTAAAATACAAATATTAAGAGCAATAACAATTAAATATTAAGTATATGCAAGTAAAATAGCATTTAAAGTATTATAGTTTCCTAATTTCTAAAATTGAGTTAAGTGAAAATTAGTAATTAGGAGAATTATAATAAAATAAATATATTTTTTATTTTTTTTTAAAAAAGGGGGCCAACCCGGTTCAACCACCGGGTTGACCCGGCCCTTGACCGGGTCAACCTCCATCCATTTTTCCCCTTAATCGGACCGGACCAGCAGCCGGTTCACGGTTGAACCGGCCGGTCCTGTCCGGTTTTTAAATCATTGGCATTTAACTTCTGCATAATGGGTGTGGGATTTCAAGTGTACCTGTAATCTGGTTGACTCGCTAATTACCCACATGAAACCAAAAGCATTGATTTTGGACTCGAGTTATATTATATCAAAGATTCACAAAGAAGCCCCATCCCTCTTTTTCCTTTTTTACGTCCCCATGTTGCCCTCATGTGGCTACATGGAGGCAAAAAAGGGGGATCCTATCAACTTGTTCCAACCTAGGATAATAATCTCATGACCTTAATCTTACTTCACCATCGAGAAATGAAAGAAGACTTCTATCTCCAAATTGAACTCAGACGTAGCTCGCTTCTTTTTGGGTGCGAAGCAATGTCAAACCAAAATACAGGATACGAAGAGAGTTCAGAGAGAATAGCAACGGGAGTTATTTTCTTATTCTCATGTATTAACTGAATCTCTCCAAACCACTCCCCATATATCACATATGGGAAGTCACTTCATATTTGAATTTCAAATTGTGAAGGGAAAAACTACTACAGTTTAATTGGGTATTTTCCTTATTCACATAACAACTCCACTTTAATTGGGTTTCGGCCCTAATCCATCAAGTGTTGAGTGGATATTTCCCTACATCTCCCACTCACTTGGTAGGTTGAATGTTAAGGGTCAAGTCTCTTTCTCTTCTACCATTTTTCATATTAGGAGCTTTGTCGTAACCGCATGGGCATGATGTCTTCTTTTGGATTTCTTGTACTAGAAATCCCTTTTACATAAACCAGCACATAAACAATTTAATTGGTATTTTCCTTATTTCTTGTACTAGAAATTCCTTATATATAGGCTTAATTAGGGGGACTTTGCATATGAAGGTGTTGTTTAAAATCCACCTTAAGTGCTACAACATCTTTCACATATATATCTTTGTATTTTATTCATGCTATGATATTTAAGGTCTTCTATTTAGGCAAAGGTTGCATTGTCTTCACAATGAATTAACACTGGGTTTGGATTCTCATTTCAAATCCAAGATGTTCTGCTGGATATCATCAACCATATAGCCATATGTACTACCATACACTACAAAAAAAGTGAGTATAACTAGCAGTTGCATTAGTAGCAGATCAATCAAACCGCCAGTAATGTGTCATTAGTAGCGGTTATAAGCAGAAACCACAAGTAAATATGACATTTTAACCAAAGGCAAATTTAGTGGCGGTTAGTGAGAGAAAACTGCAGCTAAATTGGCGCCCTTTGGTGGGAACATTAGTGGCGTAAATTTAGTCACGGTTCACGAGAAAATGAAAGGCCACTAAATTGGTGGCGGATTATTGACGTTAGTGGTGGTTATGACTGAAATTGCCACTAATTGCACGAATTAATGGCAGTTGGCATTAATTGCTAGGGCAATTTAGTCATGGTTTGAGCTGCAGTTATGGATCAAACCGATACTATTAGTGGCGGTTCTGCCAGAAATGCCACTATTTTCAATTGTTTAAAGGCTCATGCCTTTTCATTTGAAAAGACACGAGCCTTTTAGAGAAAGCGACGTGACGTGAGTTCTTCGATCGATACAAGAAAAGCAGGAGTGTTTTGTCGTATAGTCAGTCAAATCATGGCCAGAGGTGATCACAGTAGAGAGAAGTGGCCCATGACTGATGAACAAAGGGAGGAAGAGGAACGACTTCGCAGGGAACTGGATGAGCAGGCGAGAGGGACCGAATAGAAAAAGAGCGTATTCGTATACAGAGTGAGCCGATTCTAGAAAATATAATCAACGCATTCTGGAGTGGGGAAGAAAACTTGGACATGACCAAAGGACCGAATTTTGAAAATCTCCAATGATGGTTAGATGAGGAGGAAGATGAGGACGCGGGGCACCCTCAACGATCAGTTGGAAGGTCCACTGGTTACGAAGTACAAGTTTAGGGTAAGGAAATTCAATTTTTACCTTTTTTATTAGATAATTGTAAATTTTATCGCTCATAAAATTGTTGCCTAAATTTTACAGACCCTTCTGGTAGCATAAGCGACAGGAGGTTGACGGTGCAAGATGCGATGAACCTTTTGAGCAAGCACAGGGTTAAGGTTGACTGGGACGACGAGTTGACCAAACTACCGGTAGGAAATGGGGGTCAGTTATACGATAGGTTTTATGGGAATGTAGGCCAAAATTACCATTATTCCTGATTGACGCTTTGGACTGAAGAAAGATTGATAGGGAATCAAAGAAGTTTGCGTGGAACGAAATTATGAAGGTTGGTTGAACTAACTTTAATCTTATTTATTGTTTATTATTTCTTATTATTAGAATGTGATTTTAATTAATACTATAGGAAATATATTTATTATTTGTTATTTATTATTTATTATTATTGGAATTTGATTTTAAAAATTATTATAGGAAATGTATTTATTATTTTTTATTTCTTATTTATTATTGTTGGAATTTGATTTTAATACATATTGTAGGAAATGTATTTATTATTTGTTATTTATTATGTTTGGAATATGATTTTAATTATTATCATCATAATACTATTTAATCATACTTAAATTTTATATTTTACAGAGGAAATTTGATGTGAGGGACATTCGCAAGAATTGGACAGAATCAAAGATGGGGGACGGTTGGAAGAACAAGAGGTTGGAGCTGTTCAACAAAAGGGATCAGGGTGGGGGTAGGCCGCTTCAGGAGTTTATCGAAGTTGTCCCTGATGAGTGGGAGAGATATGTGCGTTGGAGAAGGGGAGACATAGGGAATGTATAATGAATAATATTATGAATTGATATTGAAATATTGAAGAAATATTTTTGTATTACTGATGATGATTCAATTTTATTTTACGTTAACAGAAGAGGTCGCAGCAAGGTGTTGCTGCTCGGTCGAATCATAAGGTTCATCATACGGCTGGGATGAAGCCATTTTCGGTTGGGTACAAAGAGATGGTTTGAAGGAATGAAGCTTTGTTGTATCATAATTTTCAGGTGGTTGAAGCTACGAAGAGAGGGACAAAGGCTACCTACGATCGTTTCCACTCCCCCACACTCCCAATGGTCTAAAAAATGTGTTCATGACTATTTAGTAGCGGTTTGTAACCGCTACGAACGTCAAAATTTCCATTTATAAGCCTTTGATCCTTTATATTTCATTTTCACATTTCATTCAACTTATATAAACTCTTCCCTTCTTTGATAATATCTTCACTCATATGATGGATAAATCTTGGATTAATTTGTCATGGCCGTCCCCCCACTATATGGTTGGTATGGACCACTTCTTAGATTTTGCTTCCAACCACTCAGGTGTTAACAATCAGATACTGTGTCTTTGTCTGAAATGTAAATTTAAGAAGTGGCATCCCAGAAATGTTGTGCGTGAGCATCTTATAGTGAAAAAGTTCCCATCCAATTTCACCTTCTGGGGGATTCATGGCAAGAATGATGATGATGGTGGTGAAGGCGTTGCTGCAACATCTCAGGTTGGAATACAGATCGATGATAATGGCGATCATGTGGATCCATTTAACGATGTTGTGCTTGATGCTTTAGGGGTGCAAGGTGACGACATCGGTAGTCAAGAAGGCATTGAAGGACCACTCCCAGAGTTTTTCTGAAATGAAGCTGCAAAGAATTTTTTCGACCTTATGATGGAAGCAGATAAGCCATTGTTTCCAGGTTCTACTAAAAACTACCTCATTTCATTTATAGTTCTGTCGCATAAACGTTCGTTTTAGACTAAGAATATTGTTTATTTAGGGTGCAATAAATATTCGAACTATCATTTCTTGTGAAGCTCTATCATATCAAGTGCTTGTGTGGCTTCAACGATAAGGGGATGTCAATGGTGTTAGAATTATTGGTAGATGCATTCTCTCAGGCAGAAATTGCACCTTCCTTCTACGAAGCAAAGAAGACTATCAACAAGTTGGGATTGAACTACACTAAAATCCATGCCTGCCTGAATGATTGTATGTTGTAGTGGGGAGACGACGCTGAGTTGGAGTAATGTAAGCGATGTAATGCGTCTCGATACAAACAGGCAAAGAGGGGTTGAAGGGCAACCAAGAAGCCTGCAAAGATTCTTAGATATTTCCCCCTAACTCCATGACTTCAGAGGTTGTATATGTCGTCCAAAACGGCTGAGCACATGCGGTGGCATTCATTAGAGACCAATGTCGATGGGAAGTTAAGACATCCTAGGGATGCTGAGGCTTGGAAAGCATTTGATGCACAATTCCTGAAATTTGCCAGTGACTCGAGAAATGTTCGCCTTACTCTTGCATCAGATGGGTTCAATCCGTTTGGGAATCTTAGCACTACGTACAGTATATGGCCTGTTGTATTGGTACCATACAACCTGCCCCCCTTGGATGTGTATGAAACAGAGCTCATTCATTCGTTTGATGATTATTCCGGGGAAGAGAGCTCTTGGAAACGATATAGATGTCTGCTTTCAACCATTGATACATGAGTTGAAGAAACTCTTGAGCAATGGAGTTGAGACGTATGACGTTTACAGTAAGACGCTCTTCACATTCCGTGTGTCGTTGATGTGGACAGTGAGTGATTTCCCCTAACTTGGCACATTGTTTGGTTGGAACGTGCATACGTGCAGAGCTTCCCCTAACTGATGTAGACCTAATAGGAACCTATCCTAGAAAACCCAGAATTACAAATCGGTTAACAAAGGCGGAAGCTAATTAAAAGAAATAAAAAGAAGGATAGGGATCTTGAAACAAGGAACCCAATGAACACGCATTCCAAAAAACACTAGGTATATGAAACCCAGGACCCAAAGGAAACATGGCTCAAGAACTCCATGTATAATAACACAAGAGTCGATTAGTTTCTTATGCCCGTATTCTTTCAAGAATATATAACCAACAAGTAAAAACTTGTTAAAAGAGAATTACATTCATATTGTATTCATCTTCATATTAACTGTCAATTCAAGTACAAAATGAAGCCCATAAATAGGCAACAAGAGAACACTCTAGAATCCAAAACCTAAGACATAAATGCTAATGAATGATGCCATAATGATGATTGATTAAATTGATTGGCACCATTCAATCCTAAAGGGAATAAGAAATTATTTAAACTTGAAGTAAAAGTCATCTACCTAAAATTAGGAAACTAAAAAAAAGGTTCTAGAACAACCAATGACCAAAAGGTCTTATTCAATGGAAATAAAAGAGGGAACTTCCTAATAACGAAATTAAATCAAATTAAATGCATAATGGAGCCTTCTTGGTGCTTCTTGAATGATATTGGAACTTCCAAATGGGTCTTTGATGACTCCCCATTTATCATTAATTTAGGGCATATTTAGAATATATTTGGGGAGTCATCATTGCTAATTAAGGGTATTTTAAGAGTTTTTAAGAGAAAATTGTGTAAATCTGTCATATGAACTTAATTTGATTAATTTTAAGAAAAATATGATAATTTATTAGGAAATTTAATTGGCATGATTCCCTCACATTTATGCATGTTTGGATAGATAAATATGGACATTCTAAGTAAGGAAGGAGAAAAAGATCAGAGGAAAAGTGTGAAAAAAGCTGGAGGTCATTTAAGGAAAATTGCTGAAAAATTGGTTCTAATGTCGCGACACTGCACCAGGATGTCGCGACATTAAGCGAAAATCCCTAAAAATCCTAAAAACGCACAGCTTCATTTTTTACCCTTTTAAAACACTTAGGGCATGAAAATTCACGGAGAATCAGCCCATTTTCAACCCTATAACCCTTAGGAACGATAAGACTCATCTGTGCACACAACTACGGAGCTAGGGTTTGCAAAATTGGAGGTTGAGAAGCAAAATTGGAGGAGTTTCTTGCCCTACGGTGATAGATTCTTCTTGTTTTCTTTAATTCTTTGTTACTTTTGTGAATTAAACATGGGATCTCTTTGTATTTTCTGGTTTAATCCATTCATGAGTAGCTAAATCATTTGTTCTAGGATTGATTCAAGCCTTGCATGGATTGAAACCTAATTTGTTTCCTTTTCTTTTAGTAATTAAAGACTGTTTGTGTTGATTTATCATATTCCTAATGCCTCTAATTGACTTATCACCCTTTAGAGCGATTTGTTCATTTAAATTATACTCGAGAGAGATAGCTTAGGTGTAGAACAAGGATAAATCAGACTAGACTTGAAGTTTAAATCAACTAACGGATGGTTTGTTGGTAGAATAGAGATATATCTATCAACTTAGTTTTGTCAGGTTAAGGTTGACTCTTAATGCATGCTTTCATTAATTTGTAACAAGAGATTGAGCAAGTTTAATGAGAAGTATAGGCTTGATTTTGATTCAAAAGAGTGTTTCAAAGTATATTAGAACCTTAGACAAACACGGATTGTTATTTAAAGACTAAAGGAAGGGAAATTAATTAGGGTTCATGAAATACAATGGTGAGAATTAATCCTAGGCCTAGTTAATTGATAAATTAAATCTTTCTTGTTTGTTTCTTTATTTTTATTTTAAAATTAGTTTTCAAAACCAGTTTTCTAAAAGAATTTGATTTGTTCAACTTAATTGAGTTCATTAGCCTGTTGTTTGATTGGGATTTTAAAACAAATATCTGTGGGATGATAATTTTATACTATGTTGCGATCCGTACTCTTGCGGGCGAACAATCTTCATTTTACTATTCACATGCATGATCTTGTATGGGCTTTTAAGACATCCATATGGGCTTGAAAATAATTAAATCACGTTCAGGAACTCCCATGGTCCATTATTAAATGCATATGGGCCCCAATTTGATATATTATAGCTCCATTTGACTCCTTCTTGGTTATATAATTGTATTAGGCCTTCAAAAATGTTGGGGTTGAGTTCAAATGCTTCTTTTGGGTTTAAATGCTTCACATGAGTAGTTGTCTCTCCTTGTATCCTATCATTCTCCCCCTCTTGAAAAAGAGTCGTCCTCGACTCTTGCAGGTTCTCAAGGGCTGGAAATGTTTTCTTTCTCACATGAACCTAAATATAAATCATAATTTGAATTACAATAGCACCTACAAAACATCAGGAATAACAAAATGTATGCCCCCAGAATAACCTTCACTAATGTTTGAAAGAGATGAATATTCAATGCATCTCATGGATGAGAATCTATATGGTTGCTTTTTTGGAAATTTATCTCCCAATACCTGGAACATATCAAAATTACAAGGAAAATAATGGTTGAAACCATTAGTAACCAAAAAAGTATCATTGCATTCTATTTTAACCTCACTATTCTCAGAACTCATTTTGTTCTCTTGACTTTCTTTTCTTGATATCTCTTCCTTTTTCTCTTTCTCACACTGCATATTTTCATAACACCCTATTCTCTCAATCTCTTTTTCTTTTTCAAACTCAACTTTTGTTTTTGTCACTATTTCACTAAAGTCATTCTGACCCATAATTTCACTTTTCCTTTCATGACTGAGGGGATTAGGACACTGAATAAAGAGGTCTTCTTCTACATATGTCTCAACATGATTTTTAAGATCAAATTCTTCCTCCTTGGTTGGTTCTACTTCTTCCTCATGAACATGGACAACAACAATTGTAGTGTCAATTTTCTTTGAATTTGATTTTCCTTTTGAAACATTCTTTTTCTTTATTGCGCTCTCATAGTTAGCAACAAAAGGAACCAGAATGTCAATGTTCATGAAGCTCCACCTCCTTGCAAAATATACTACTTCAGGATTAAGCCCATTTACAAAACGGGTGATAGTGGCTTTTGGAGTTTACTTTACGCCAGCTCTGATCATGGCCAACTCACCTCTTCAAAATATTCCTCAACACTCATGGAGCCTTATTTCAACTCCTACAGTTTTTTAGATTGTTCTCTTTTTGACCCCTACTGGAAACGTAATCCGCTTTGCCACTGTCTTGATGTCATGCATATCAAAAAAATGTGTGTGACAATGTTTTGTACACATTACTAAATGAGTCCCGAAAGTCCAAGGACCATCTCTAAGCAAGGAAAGATCTGATGACAATGGAAATACGTGAAGACGCATGGCCAGATGAGAATGACAAGTTTGCCCCAGCCTCATTAACACTGACAAGAGCAAACAAGGAAGTCTTCCTCTCCGCACTTAAGGACATTAAGGTCCCTAATGGTTATTCAAGCAACATATCAAGATGTGTGGACATGCACTCTAAGAAGATTGGCAGGTTGAAAAGCCATGACTGCCACGTTTTGCTCCAGTAATTCCTACCTCTGGCAATTTAAAGCACACTGCCACAGGAGGTGTCTAATGTTTTGGTTCAACTCAGTTCTTTCTACCGACGATTGTGTGCAAAGGTTTTGGACAAAGTAGAGCTAGATCAATTGCAGGAAAAAATCGTTCTAATGCTCTGTTATATGGAGATGATATTTCCCCCATCTTTCTTCATGGTCATGGTCCATCTCACTGTCCACCTCGTTCAAGAAGCAAAGATGGGTGGCCCGATTCAATGCCGTTAGATGTATCTCATAGGGAGGTTCATTGATTCATTTTTCCAGTGGTTTCATGATTTTGTTTTAGTTACCTGATTGTACTTGTAATTACATATACATGGGGAAATTGAAGCCGTACGTGAGGAAAAAAGCAGCTCCAGAGAGTTCTATAGCAGAGGGTTACTTTGGTGATGGGGTGTTAACATATTGTTCCTGCTATTTTGATGATGGCATCGAGACTTCGTTCAACTGTCCTCATCTTGTCGATGACAGCCCCACCAATGTCCAGTTACCTTCTAACACGTTATTCCCGCCCGTTAGAAAGCCAGTTGGAGGAAGTCAGCATTACAAGCTCACTCCCACTAAGAGGTTGCAAGCACACAAACATGTCTTGACAAATTGCCTCAAGTGGAGCCCTACATTCAGTAAGAATTCTAACACTATATACACGCATAATGTTATTTTTATTTCCAAACCACACAAACCCTCTAATTTCTTTCATTAAATTTTAGAGATTACCGCCGTTATGTTAAATGCCAACTATGAAGCCGCACAAGGTCGTCTGTTGAGGTGGATAAAAAGGTCCATCGAGAGTTTTCAGATTGGTTTGCATGGAGGATACTCAACGACAACAATCCTTATCCGCCTGATATGATAAATCTAGCAACCGGTCCACTCAACCATGTGAGGAGATATACGGCACACAACATCAATGGTTTCAAGTTCTGCATCATTGCAAGGGATGAAGGTTCTCTCACCCAGAATTCCAGAGTCTTTGGCACATTCAGTACAAGGAGTTATGCCAGTTCACGGGATACAGACATGCAATTTGGAGGTGTATCATACTATGGGAAGCTCATGGACATCATCGAGCTTAACTATCAAGGTCATTTCACCATGCCTCTCTTCAATTGCATGTTGGTAGGCACTAGAACTTCTCGAGGCATTACTGTGGACAGCTTTGGCATCACGTCTGTCAATTTCTGAATGCTCATTTACACAGGGGAAGTGGCAGATGACGAGCCATATATTCTTTCCTCACAGGCATAGTAGGTTTACTATGGAAGATCAGAAACACAAAGATTGGCACATGGTGATTCATATGAAGCCTCGTGACCTCTACGAAATGGGTGACGAAGATGATCTGGAACTAGGTAGCCAGCATTTTGAACCTGACAACTTCGAGAACCTCATTACAAAAGAAGACGGTCATTTACCATTAGTTAGTTAAGGCTTTTCACTACAAATAATTTAAACAAATTTCAACACCATTAGCAATAAAAATTGATATATTTGTTTATTTTCTTTTTAGGCGAGAGCAAGAAGATGATTGTAGCAGTCAGCCACAATTATTTTTCATTTTGTAAAATTTTCATAACAATGTGTATCAAACATTCATATGTCATGTTTTTTTATTTAAACTAATGTATATATTTTTTTAAAATTAAAAAACATTAGAACCGCTACTAATGTTTAGTTGGAGATTTGTAGCAGTTAAGAACCACTACCCAAACCGCCATTAAATCCCGCCTCTAGCCACTATAAATACCCATACCTCCCCTCATTTTACTTCACACATACACCATTCCTTCCCCTCTCCCTCCAAATTGTTCTCCTTTCCGCCTGATCAAGCAATCTTTTCTCTTCTCTTTTGTTTTGTTGACAATTTAATTCGTATTATTGAATTTATTTTCTTATCTTATTTATTTACTAACTTGTTTATTTTTTTTCAGGTTTAAATATTGATTATTTTGTTATTCATACTGATAAATAAAATTTTTATTATTATCCATAATGGTGGTACTGCTTAATTTATTGTTTTATACATGATTTTCTTATATAAAGGTTGTTAATAGTTGATAAATTTTTTTTCAATAATGAATGTTGTATTTAATAGATTCTATTACTATTATTTTTTAGTATTTTTAATAATATAAAATGGATTCTCAAATATTTAGATATAAAGGCATTTGTTTTTCAATCTATTAACATTTAGTAGCGATTCCGTAACTGCTACTAATTTCTATTTAATTTTTAATTATGGAATCAAATAGTAGCAGTTTGGAAACCTCTACTAGCTCTAACATATATTAGTGGCATTTTGACTAGCGGTTTTAACTACTACTAATTTGAACGAGGGAAAATTTTTTAAATCATGTTACTTTTTTCTTAGTGGCAGTTTTAAACCGCTAGTAACCTTTGAATTATAAATTTCAAATTATTGAGGTGTTACTAGCGGTTTTATAACTGCCACTGATTTAGTGGCATCGTTGACCATATTACTAGCGATTTAAATAACCGCCAGTAATTTTTTGTCACGGGTGTTTTAGTGGTGAAATGGAAAACTGCTAGTACTTCTTAGTGGCCGTTCAAACCGCTACTAATCGTCCTTTCTAATCGCTATTAAACGCCGTGTTTTTTGTAGTGATAGTACTATAAATGCATGCAATTAACGTGTCCTTTAAAATATTTATGAGCATTTTTGTGGAGCCATCAAATGCCTTTCACAATAGTTGGACTAGTACCGACTTACAGAGTCCTACCAAATAATGGATATATGATAATTTACATATCACGATGTATATTAAACGACCAACTACATTTACATGGAAACCATTTTCTATTTTATTCCAAGTTGGTCATTTTAAGGATATTTCACTACTATAGAAATACTCTATTGCGGAGCCACAATAGAGGTGCTTAAAGTTCTAAGCACTGGCGCTGATGTGTTGGTGACTTATTGTGGCGCTTATAAATCTAAGCGCCGGTATAGGTATAGACATATCCTGGCGCTTAAAAAAACTAAGTGTTGGGATAGGCTTTTTGGTTCTTATTTTTTATTTTTTTAAATTTTTTGACGTGTCTTAAGTGCCAGAATGGGTATTTTTTGCTTTTATTTTTTTTAAATTTTTCTTACCTATCCCAGCGCTTAGAAAAACTAAGCGCCGGAATAGGCTTTTTGGTTCTTATTTTTTATTTTTTAAAAACAATTTTGACCTATCCCAGCGCTTAAAAATTTAAGCACTAGGATAGGTGTTTTTTGTTTTTTTTTTAAATTTTTATTACCTATCCCGGAGCTTAGAAAAATGACAAATCCTTGGATTTGTATGGTTTTGATATGCTAAAAATGAGGTTTTAAACATAATAGAGATGCAATTTTGGTCCAATTGTGCTTATTTAATATCTTATATCCTTAGGTGAAATTAGGATAAAAATAGGATTAATTTTCCATAACTGGTAATTAATTAAAAATAATTCATTTCTAGGGCATTTGATCCTTTTTCTATTGTGTTTTTACTTGTAGGACCATTGAAAAATCATGGGTGAAACACTTCATTTGCAATGGGAAAAGAAAACTCAATTATCCAAAAGAGAATTGGGCCGCAGATCAAATTTCTGGATCGTAGCTCAATTCATTACAGAACCAAACTGAGCCGCAGCTCAAAGTTTTCAGCCACTGCTCTTTGCCTTACAGAGAAAAACTGAGCCACGACTCAAATTTCTGGGCCGCAGCTCAGTCGCGTTCTGCAGAATGTTTTCTGGTTTTTGGGTCCAATTCAAGTCCATACCCGAGACCTACTTCTAGGACCCGACTCAGGAGCATATAGGGTAGAATTTGAAGAGCATTAGGCAGATTTTGGAGCCCCCAAACCCTAGCCTCCATATTCTCTCTCAACTCTCTTATCTTCATCTTCATCTTCTTCCATTTTCCCTTCCTCCACACTATGTCCATCCCTTCTTCCTTCCTTGTTGGTGTTCCGTCCATGAAGAGCAGCTGCTAGGCTCCACCATTCTTGGTGGTGGGAGCCAAGGGATGAGCTTGAAGCATATATAGGGGATTTTTAGTTCTAATCCTTCTTTCTCTTGTTGTATTTATGCTTTTCTAGGGTTCTAGGAGTATATTTATGACATTTGGTTGTGTTCTTCATTTCTATATGATGTATAAGGTTTGGAAACTATTTTGTGTTGTTTCTTTCTTGTTAATGCTTGACATTGTGCTACATTAACTTTGAGTTTGATGAAATTTATGGGTTCATGATTTTGTTATTCTCTTGGTGAATATCTTGTACTAATTCAAGGTGGCTTGGTTAGTGGATTAAAAATGTTAAGTGGTTTGCATGAATGAAATGGCATAGGAATTAATTAATTGTGTTTAGACATTAGATAATCACTCTTTTTAACCTTAATCTTTGTTTGGGTGGCCATCAATGAGTTGAGGTTAATTGAGAAATTAATTGCAATTGTGGGGTGGCCCAAATTGTTGATCATAAGTCTTGCATAATTAATTGGTTCTTGAATTTGTCAAATTGATTGAGTAGCATTGGACTTCAATCCTAGTGTATTAATTTATTATATGGGATTCCAATAATTGATTAAACTCTAGGATTAATTAAGTGGCAATTCGGGGTTCCAATTGTTGGATAGGAGCCCCTTACAATTAGCAAATTCACGTTGATTTTGAACTTAATCAACTTAGGTTAAATTAAGTAATGTGCGGGGTTCCCGCATTAATTAAGTTAACCTAAGCCTAGCCTAGAGGGGTTCCCCTAGGGGCCTTTTGAAAATCAACAAGAAACTCCCTACTTTTGAAGCGATGAATCCCAAGGTTTCCATTTATCAAGAATGATTCCATTTTCATCCCCCTCCAAATCTCATTTTTATTTTACTTTTGAATATATCACACCTTTTGCATCTATTCTATTCAAAAACCAAATGCAATATTTTTTACCCGTTTTTGTTAGTTTGCATCTTAGCTACTAGGTCATCTTTTGCGTTAGGCTCCTCAAGCGAACGACACCAGGGGGTTAGCTTCCACTATCCCCTTGGTTCTTATTTTCTTGAAGGGCGGACCCAAGGGCACACTACACGCACACACACTTGAAAGTGGTGCTCTTCAAAAAAGTAAGCGCTGAAATAGGCTTTTTGGTTCTTATTTTTTATTTTTTTATTTTTTGACCTTCTTAAGCGCCAGGATAGGTGTTTTTTACTTTTTTTTTTGATTTATTCTGGTGTTTAGAAAATTAAGCATCATGATAAGTTTTTCTTTCTTTTTAAATTTTTTTCCTAACCCAGCGCTTATGAAATTAATCACCGGGATAGTCCCACCTGCCAAAATTTTCCCTTTTTTCCTCTCATTTTCTCCTTCGAGTTCGCCATTATTTTTCCCTTCTTCTTCTTCTTCGAGTCCCAAACCCTTTCCCTCTCAAACCCTCGCCGTTCAAGTCCCATTACTTACTCCCTCCGCCGTTCGAGTCTCAAACCTCTCATTCTTTCTTTCCACTCCCTCCACCATCCCCATTACTCCCTACACCGTTCGATTATTCCTTCAGTCATCCCCATTACTCCCTCCGTCTTTCAAAAAACCATTCCTCCGCCATCCCCATTATCGCTCCACCCACACCAAGCTTGACGTCGCCACCCACACAATGCTCAACGCCGATCTCTCTTACTTTATTCATCTTTGGTAAAATCTTCATAGTAAGCCACTTTTCACTCTTCTCTCTGTTTTCACTGTCTAAAGATCTGAAAGGTTCTTCATTTTTTGCCGTGTTTGGTTCTTCAGCAAAAAAAATTATAGACCACATTTCGGGGGTTTCTGTCTGTTTGTCTTGTATATCTTATCAGGAAAATTGTAATCAGTTGTTGGAATAGGCTACAAATATTTGTACTTGTATTCTGGTTGGTTATTTCTACAATCTCCATCTTCTTGTAGTTCTCTTAATCTCTTTTCTGCATCTATCTCACTTCTTTTCTTAATACTTTTTTTCTCTCCTCTCAAATCCTAACATTAGGGCTCTTATATGCCATATTAATTAATTTAGCCCTATGAATCCTTGGTTTTAATAATTTTGCATTTGAACCCCAAGGCGTATTAGGAACGGTTCAGATCAATAGCCAACTATATAAACAGCATCAGCTCAATATATTTCCATAGTCCACTACAACAGAGTTCATATAGCATTTATATATATAGAGCATTAATAGTTCCACAAAGCAAAAGTTTCATACAAGTAAAATAAAACACCACACAGTTTTCTCTCATCTCCTAACATAAAATGTATGTACCTCAACGATTTCTTTTACTTTGGTTTTGACGAAGAATATGGACGAAACAAATACTTCTTGAGATCCCTACAACATAAATATATGACATACAAAAATTTCAATATAGTCATGTCCACGATCATAAACTAGGAACAAAAAAAGATACATGAATTTCACCCTCTAACATTCCATCGTCTTTCTTACAATATACATATCGATCATGAATTTAAGAATGAATTAACCTACAATTCTACATTTTCACCCTCTAACAATCCCAACATTGCATAATCCATACACCAACAGCACCACAAATGAAAAAAATCACATATAAAACCAAATAATATTCACTCATACATATCCTTCTTTTTGTTGATCAAACAATACCTAGGCTAATTACTAAAAAAAAGTTGCTGAAAAACCCCCGCCAGTTAATTATAAAAACAAGTGATGGAATTCTGTTGAAAGAACAAACTAAAGATGAAAGCATTATTTATGGAATGAAAATGCAATATTCCTGTTCTGCAATGTGGTGCTCTCCCGGATAGTCTCTCAAGGAGCCTAATGAACTAACCTAGGAAACTAAATGCATGAAAAGCTATAAAGTTGGGGTTTTTGAGATTTTAATCAAGGAAACTAAACTAAATTCTTTTTGGGATTTTTGTTATTAAAGAAAGCAAGTAAAACAAGGTTGTGAAAACTATATGGAAAACGTGGGTCTCTTGATGAATTGGGCAACCTTCCTAGCTTCTAAATGATATGGGAGTTTAAACCAAGTTCTAATGCAAAACCTAAGGCAATCGCTCTTAGTCCAATTAGCCTAATTAATTAACTAACGTGGCGCAAAGCTCATTCAATTAATCAAATAGGAAATTGTTAAGGTTCAACTTGGTAGTGAGAAATCATGATAAACACACAACGAGGCTCTCGTTAGAAGTAGATCGAACCATATAACGTTGGACCTAGTGTCTAAACACACATACAATCGCACATGCATTCAACATATACTAGAAATCCAAAGGAGATAAAATTGAAACACGTCTATTGCATGATATCATGAAATCAACACTGAGGTTCATACACGTAAAAGAACATCGCTTAATTACATGCATGACCTTTAAACAACGGATTAAACGCTTAAGCACACTTGTTCCAAAACCAAAGACATATGACAAAGCACAAGGAATTGAAATACATAATTGGAATTAGACAAGAGAAACTAAATAACTCCCCATTAAGAACGTTGAAGCTCCGGTTGCCTTCCTCCATCAAGATCCCCACAATGAATTTAGCCTCTCATGCTCTCGAACCCGATTGAATGAAATTTGGTTGTGGAAGCCATGAATTGATATAGAATGAGTGGAATTGATGTAGATGGATGAATAGGAGGTGAATTTTCGTGCAGAGGGCAGAGGGCTAAGGAGAGGAAAGGGTGAGAGTGAATGAAGAGTGAAGGAAAATCTGAATTGGTGGTGAATCGGTGGTGTGGAAGAGGAAATTCGGGTATAAATTAAAGAAAAAGATAGGAAACCCAAAAACCTTCCTAATTCCCTCTAGATTACTTGGGAAGTTCGAATTCATCCTTTAGGAAACAATGGAAGAAGACCCAATCACCCAAAATTTGGAAATAAACTAAAAACTTCCGTTTCAGAATTTTTATCGGGCCCTCGCTGTGTATGGACCATGCATGCAATTGTACTTAATTCCCATTGAATTCTCCCAAACTGAATGCTAATTTCCCATTATTAGTAGTTAAAATAGTATAATAATCATGCACAATCATTCCCCCACACTTAAACCTTTGTGCTCCTGGACAAAGCATAGATTCACAATGGTAAAGGCCTAAGATAATCAATGATCTCAAATTGGAACAAGACACGTTCAAGGCATATAAAGGAGAGAACTATCAATGCAATTGAGAATCAAATAGCAACAAGTGAGCACACTCATGAATATTTCACACAATCTTACATATAGGTTATTCACTCTCTACTTGCTCAATATGCAACTTACCATATGCTTGCAACAATCATCAATCTCCACTAGTTTAGCACACACACAAAGAATCAAGAGGACTTAAGATTATGGTAATGGAAAGATGTCATCCATGAGTAAGAACTAAACCACTCACAAGCATCCTTATTATTGTTATTATTATTTTTTTTTCTCTTTTTTTTTTGAAACATCTATCTTGAGCTGTTGTAGATCCCTTTTTGACGCGACTTTGCACATGGGTAATGCAACGCCGGTTACTCAGTTACTCCAACAAAACATCAAGAGACCTTTGGTCCAACTCATAACCCTCTTATACTTGACCGTTTGACGCGAGTGCCAACATTGGTGATGAAGTGCCCCCGGTTACTAAGTCAAGCTTAGAAAGCCAGCGAAGTTGTGTTATCATAGCATTTAGAACCTGGATGCAATTTTATAAATATGCTCTACTCATGAAAGACATCAGTTGGAGGTGGAAAAGATAGATATATGGTTACATGGAATGAGTGCCTCTATCATGTTCATCATGTATGACTAAAGCAGCTTAAACTAAGAATTGAGTCAAGTTCTAGAAATTAACACATTAAAGCAAGTACTCACTCAAATTCTTTTGGCCCAAAAACAACCTCACAGCAAAGATAAGCTCACAAATTACCATTCAACAATCAATCAACGCAACAGTCTCCACCGTGTATACCCTAAACATACCTCAAATCCAACTCTTGAAAATTGAAAAACAAAGGACAAAAACATTGCAAAATCTATCCAAAGTACAAGATAACAAAACAACCTAAGATGGGTATCTTTTTGCACAAGTTTTCAAAAAGTGCGGTGAACTAGGTTTTCACAAAAACATTTTGACAAAACACTTGAATTTACTCTTAACAAATCCACTATGACAAATGCGACCCTTTGTGCATAATAGACAAGTCAAGAACAACTTCAAGGCAAATTTTTTTTTTAAATTAGTTCAAAAACATTCAAAGTTCACCCAAAACCACAAATTATGGGAAATCATGCAAGAAATACTCAAAATACACATCTACCCTCCCATACTTAAACGAAACATTGTCCTCAATGTCTAAAATACAATACTATCAGAGACCAAAGAGGAACAACACCTATAAACGTGGACAACCATCAACAAAAATATGGGGAACCAAAAACAAAAACAAAACAAACTACTATTCTACTGGTGAATCCCATTCCCCCACACTTAAACTACACACCACATCAGTCAAAACAACATCAAATCAATTATGTAGTGTAAAGTAAAAGAGTAAAGGAAAGGGACAACCTAGCCTCAAGGAGGCTTTATTGCAGCATCATGGTAGACCTTAAGGAGATGACCATTAGCTTGGAAAGTATTACGAGTCTCCTCATCCACAAGGTCTATCATACCATATGGATTAACCTTAGTCACACGATACGGCCCGAACCAATTTGATTTCAGCTTACCACGACCATGACGATAACGGGCTTGGTACATGAGAACTAAGTCACCAACTTTAAAGCTCTTGTTAACTAGATTTCGATCATGAAGCAATTTGGTCTTAGCTTTGTATACCCTTGAATTCTCATAGGCATTAAGTCGTAACTCATCCAACTCTTGAATGTGTAGAGCTCTCTCTTTGCCAACTGCATCCATCTCCATGTTGCACAATGTCACCGCCCAATAGGACTTATGCTCAACCTCTACAGGAAGGTGGCAACCCTTACCATACACCAACCGGTAAGGTGACATTCCTATGGGTGTCTTGAATGCAGTGCGATAGGCCCAAAGTGCCTTATCAAGTCGCTGACTCCAATCACTCATACTCGGCTTCACAATCTTCTCAAGTATCTTCTTTACCTCACGATTTGACACTTCAGCTTGACCATTCGTTTGCGGGTGGTAGGGACTAGAGACTCTGTGGGCAACCCCATATTTAGCAAGCAAGCTATTGAGAAGCTTGTTGCAAAAGTGGGTGCCTCTATCATTGATTAGGGCCTTAGGAACTCCAAACCTACTAAAAATGTTAGTTTTCAAAAATTTAGACACAGTTGGAGCATCATCATTCCGGGTAGGAATAGCCTCAACCCACCTAGAAAGGTAGTCAACGGCTAGCAATATATAAGTAAAACCTCTAGAAGGTGGAAAAGGACCCATAAAATCCACCCCATACATCAAATGACTCACAAAACAGAATAGGTTTTTGAGGTAACTCATCTCTCTTACTCACACCCCGCCCAAAACGCTGACATACATCACATGACCTAACAAAATCATAAGCATCTTTAAAAATGGAAGGCCAATAAAAACCAGACTCTAAAATTTTTCTAGCGGTTTTCTGTGAGCTATAGTGCCCACCACATACAACTGAATGGCAAGAAGTGAGAATTGCAGTAAATTCATCATCGGGAACACATCTCCTAATCACTTGGTCCTGACAAATCCTCCAAAGGATAGGATCATCCCATATGTAGTGTTGGGACTCCTACTTTAGCTTTTGGACCTGAAAAGAAGACATATCACCGAGAGTGAGTCCGCACACCAAATAATTAACAATAGCAGCAAACCACGGTGTATCAACAGAAATAGCACAGAGAGAGGAATCAGGAAAATCATCACAAGTCAAATCAGAACAATCAACTCCCCTTGTGTTTTCTGGAAGGCTGCTCAAGTGATCTGCTACAAGGTTGGCACTAACGGCTCTATCCTTGATCTGAAGGCGAAATTCTTGGAGCAACAGTGTCCAACGGAGCAGTCTCGGCTTAGAATGTGTCTTGGTGAAGAGGAACTTCACAGCTGCATGATCAGTATACACCACAACAGGAGAATGCAACAGATATTGCCTAAACTTATCTAGAGCAAAAACAATGGCATACAACTCTTTTTCAGTAGTAGTATAATTTCTTTGCGCAGCACCCAAAGTTTTAGAGGCATATGCAATTACATGTGGTTGTTTATCACTTCGTTGGCCCAACATGGCACCAACTGCAAAGTTAGATGCATCACACGCCAACTCAAAGGGTAAAGACCAATCTGGAGCAGCAAGTATAGGTGGTTCAAGCAGCTTACTTTTCAATATATCAAATGCAAACACACAATCATTATCAAAAACAAAATCAACATCTTTCTGTAACAATTTAGAGAGGGGTAAGGCTATCTTAGAGAAATCCTTGATGAAGCGCCTATAAAAGCCTACATGTCCCAAGAAAGATCGAAGATCTTTTAAGCATGTGGGATAAGGCAAGGTCGCTATCACCTCGGTCTTAGCCTTGTCAACTTCAATACCACGACTAGAAACAAGGTGTCCTAAAACAATACCATGAGAAACCATAAAATGACACTTTTCATAATTTAAAACCAAATTTTTCTGGACACATCTAGCGACTACCCTCTCTAAACTCTCTAGGCACGTATGGAATGAATCTCCATAGACTGTGAAGTCATCCATAAATACTTCCATGCAATCATTGAGCATATCAGCAAAAATGCTCATCATGCATCTCTGGAATGTGCCTGGCGCATTACATAAACCGAAAGGCATGCGCCTATATGCAAACGTACCAAATGGAAAAGTAAAAGTGGTTTTATCTTGGTCCTCAGGCGCTATAGGAATCTGAAAGTACCCAGAATAACCATCCAGGAAACAGTAATGACTGCGACCAGCCAACCGTTCCAGCATCTGATCGATGAACGGTAGGGGAAAGTGGTCTTTTCTAGTGGCATCATTCAGTTTCCTATAATCAATGCACACACGCCAACTGTTTTGCACTCTCGTGGGAATAAGTTCATCATTTTCATTTTTAACAACGGTGATCCCAGACTTAGGTACCACCTGCACCGGTGAAACCCACTCGCTATCCGAAATCGGATAAATTATGCCAGCACTAAGGAGTTTGGTAACTTCCTTTTTGACAACATCTAAAATGAGTGGATTCAACCGTCGCTGGGGTTGCCTAAGAGGCCTAGCATCATCCTGTAATAAAATACGATGAGTGCAAACTGTTGGGTTTATACCCGGAATATCTGCCAATGTCCAGCCAATAGCCTTTTTATACTTTTTCAAAACATTCAACAATTGCGCTTCCTCGCTTGCCATCAAATCACTAGAGATTATCACAGGCAGCGTATCATCGGAAGAAAGAAAAGCATACTTCAAATTACTAGGTAAAGGCTTAAGTTTAAGGGAAGGGGGTTCAACAATAGATGGAACAAGGGAAGGCAAAACAGTAGGCATAGAAAAACTTCCCTTTGTTGACCCACCTACACGGCTAGAACTAGGCTCAATAGTACTTACCATTTGACCATTGGTCTTCCCAAGCGTTGAACCAACCACTGGTTGGTCTATCATAGCAACTGCCTTGGGGAAAGCATCATCCACACTACAATATGGTGTCCGGGTAGCCGAATCAACCACTGGTTGACTACTTACAGCGACTACCTCGGTTTTTCCTCCACTCCGCACACCTGTATCACTTTGCATAACAAGATCATTTAAAAAAAGCAGGGTATGGGAGGAGATTCTAGGTCTAGAAAGTGAATCAGAAGGAGAAGGTAAAGGAAGTGGCCCTAAAACCACATGAGGAGTAGGCCCGATGGGAGCAGTGGGAGTCATCGTGGCTGGATTGAGGGCTATCCCCTGCAAGTTCACATCATGGTTTTCCAGCTCAAACTCTACTTCCTGAACATTCTTGGTACCTACAAGACTGAACAAACTACCAGACTCTACAGAACAGTCATCACTCAACAAGGAAAGGTTAGTGGAACTCATGTCACAGATGGAATCATCAAGCACAGAGACATCCCTACTAATAGACAGCAAACTATCAAGCATAAGGGACTCAAAACCATTCACATCACTACTCAAAGATGAGAGAGAAAACACAGAAGGCAGTGAAGAGAAATAAGAGTCATAAGCATCTAGGTCAGAGATATAATCATATGAATGCAAACCTAACTCATGCTCTTCTATGGCATCCTCAACAGCAATATCAAGCACACTAACATCAAGCAAAGAATAATCCTCACAAGGGTGTCGCATAGTCTCATACATGTTAAAACTAATTCTATGATCTCCTACTTCCATAGTTATCAAACCATTTCTCATATCAATAACAGAACCAGCAGTCCGCATGAATGGTCTACCAAGAATGATAGTCGACTCACTCGGTTCACTAGAAGTGTCTAAAACATAAAAATCAGCAGGAAAGACCAAATCCTTAACTTTAACAAGTATGTCCTCAAGAATGCCTTGTGGATACCGGAGTGTGCGATCGGCTAATTGTAAAAGAACACTAGTCTTTTTCAAACCTGTGATGCCTAAAGTAGAGAAAATCGCACTAGGCATCACATTTATAGTCGCTCCTAGATCCAACAATGCATTATTGACTGTCAAGTTCCCTATAGTGCATGGAATCATGAATGATCCAGGGTCCTTGCATTTAACTGGCAACTGAGGTTTAAATAAAGCAGACACACTAGGATTCAATTGAATGCGCTCATTAGGTCTGAATTTTCTTTTGTTAGTGCACAGCTCTTTCAAAAACTTACAATAACTAGGCATGGATTTAACAAGCTGAAAGAATGGAACATTAACATGCAACTTGCCAAACAAATCAAGCATATCTTTTTCAGTTTGATCATCTAATCTCTTCCTACTTCTAATGAAAGCATGTGGAAAAGGAAGTTTAGAAAGTGTTACCTCCCTAGCCGGAGACTTGGCTAGGTCATTGCTGGAACTCGACTCTCCATGCTCATGTATGCTCGGAACCTCATCAGCAGCCGGCTCCTTCATGGTAATACTGCGCCTCTCAAGCAGCTTCCTCTCCTTAGCACTCTCAGATGCCCCCAGATTCAACAGGCTCAAAGGAGGACTATCAGCAATAATCTCCTCATCAACAGGTTCTTCATCCTCTATAACAGTCTCAAACTGCACCCCTTTCGTTGGATGAGCAGGATCAAGTGTTTTCCCACTTCTCAAATTTATAGCATTAAGGATTTTTGGATACATTACAGTATTAGAGGGAATAGAACCACTGAATTGTGCCTGCAGCTCACTAAGAGAATTAGACAATTTTGTAACATATTCTTCCATATTAGAATTCTTTGTCTCAAGCTGCTGGAATCTAGCATCACTCTTGTCTAATTTAGAATCAAGGCATCTAATCATCTTAGTCAACTCATCAAATTTATCAGGCCTAGCAGGAACTATTTGATTTGAACTTTCACCTTGGCCTGAGCGATTGAATGGCCTAGGTGCATCACTATCCTGCCTCCATGAGAACTTAGAGTTTTGACGCCAACCCTCATTATAAGTATTGGAATAAGGATCCCAACGTGGATTTCCACCTCCCTGGCGTCCTTGGAACATGGCATTACAATCCTCATACCGGGAGGGATAATTACAAGATACATGCATAGCAGATCCACAAAAATCACAAGAAGGGGCTACAAGTTCGTTACCTGCCGCGTGGCCTATTGAAGAAGAAGAAGAAGGACCAGAGACACGGTCCAAAATAGCATTAAGCTTAGACTCAAACTTCTCCATCTGAGGGATGTGGAGAGAAGTAGCCTCAACCCGATCAAGGTCCCGGACAGATCTCCGAGATGAACCATGCTGTTGCTTAGCCAGGGCTAACTTCCTGACTAGGTCCCAACCCTCCTCAACAGTCATATCAATAAAGGAACCACCAGCAGTAGAATTCAGCTTATCTTGCTCTTTCTCACGTAACCCATCATAGAAATTTTGAGCAAGTTGCTCCTCAGGTATTTGATGATGTGGGCAACGTTGTAGCAAATCTTGAAATCTAGACCAATAGTCGTAAAGTGACTCATCTACATCCTGCACAATCCCATTGATCTCCTTCCGTCTAGCTGAGGTCCGTGTAGCAGGATAGAATCTCTCAAAGAAGGCATTCTTCAAATTAGCCCAAGAACGTAGGGCTGTAGGTGCAACTCGTGGCAAACTCATGTACCATTCCTTTGCTTTGCCCTCAAGAGTAAGGTGGAACACCCTCCACATAACATCATCAATATGCGCGCCAGCTGGCAACATAGAACTGCAGCGAATGTATATCTTGTCCAAGTGCAAGTGTGGTTCCTCTAACTGCAAACCATGAAACTTGGGTAAGGACTGAATCAATAAACCCTTAATTTCATAACCAGCATTAATAGTAGGGAATGCATTCATAAATGGATTATAATCAAAATTTGCAGTAGTGGCATCCTTAATGGTTCTCCTAGCTCCATGTGGTATCCCATCCCCATTACCATTGTGAACATGCAAACCGTGACCCCCATTTTGGTTCCTATGTGGCTCTACACCTTGATTTGGTATGTTGGGTATGTCCGGCATTCCAAGCACAACTTGGTTAATTTGGTTGTTAGGTATGTCCATAGCTGGGAGGTCTAAGTCAGACTCGGTGTTATGTTCCTGGTCACTAGAGTCGCTAGAAGATATGTCCTCTACAACTACCTCGTGAGTAGAAGCAGTGACTCTATTAGATTTCCTCAACTGGGTAAGGTGACGCTCAATCTCAGGGTTTTCAAGCAATAATTCAGACTCACTAGTAGTGCTTCTAGTCATACACAAGGAACAGACAGCAAGTGTATGCAAGAAATGCAAGATATGCACAAAGATAGCAACCAACAATCCCAAAATTCACCAAAATAGCACTCACAAGTCAAATTAATGATAGGAATATGAAATATGAGTGAAACCAATGAAAACAAGTCACAAATGATGGTTAGAATGTGTGTGCAAAATTTGAGATCAATTGGAATTGAATTTGGGAAAAAATGGTGCAAGTAGGCAATTCTGCAGAAAACCAGAAAATTTGTGGTTTCTGTCCTTCGCCGTGAGCCTCACCGTGAGTGCCCACAGTGAGGTACAGAAACGAAATTGCTCTTCAAAGGCTCGCCGTGACCTTCACCGTGGGGTGCTACCGCGAGAAACAGAAAAGTTTGACAGTAAAATCTGCAATTTGACAGCAAAGGGGAAATTTAGTCCAAAAATGATTCCAAGTAATTTTAACACAAACCAATGATTGAAACAAGTTTAAATAAGTTGAGGAAGCTTAGGAAAAATGTCAAAACACTTGAAAACCACCTAGAACAAAAATTCACCCCTTAGGTTGCCAAATTTGCAAGAAAATGCCTTTGAAAATTGACCAAATGCACAAGTTCAAGAATTTGAGTTCAAAACTTGTTGCAAATGGCCTCAGCAAGTCCAAATACTAGAAAATGACTTAGTTGAGTGGTTTTGGTTGAAAAATTGAGTGTAATGCAAAATATGGGTATGTGATGCACAAATACAAGCTCAACCAATCAAGGCAAAAACCACACAGCAGCAACTAGTCAATCGAATTTCACTCAAATGGTGTAAGAAACCAGCAATACACCACAAGCACAGTAGCAAATATCAACCACAAGATCAAGAACACTAAATTTTTGGAGTTTTCAATTTTTATCAATGCGAATGCAACTAAAACTAAACTAAAAACCTAAATGTAACCTAAATGCAACTATATGAACTAAAAATCAACTTAAGGACTCCTACCCCTTGTAAATGCCTCAAATGACACTTAGCTAACCTAGGGAGTCAAAAATGACTCCCCGGCAACGGCGCCATTGATCTGAACCGTTCCTAATATGCCTTGGGGTTCAAATGCAAAATTATTAAAACCAAGGATTGCAATGTGGGGTTCTCCCGGATCGTCTCTCAAGGAGCCTAATGAACTAACCTAGGAAACTAAATGCATGAAAAGCTATAAAGTTGGGGTTTTTGAGATTTTAATCAAGGAAACTAAACTAGATTCTTTTTGGGATTTTTGTTATTAAAGAAAGCAAGTAAAACAAGGTTGTGAAAACTATATGGAAAACGTGGGTCTCTTGATGAATTGGGCAACCTTCCTAGCTTCTAAATGATATGGGAGTTTAAACCAAGTTCTAATGCAAAACCTAAGGCAATCGCTCTTAGTCCAATTAGCCTAATTAATTAACTAACGTGGCACATCGCTCATTCAATTAATCAAATAGGAAATTGTTAAGGTTCAACTTGGTAGTAAGAAATCATGATAAACACACAACGAGGCTCTCGTTAGAAGTAGATCGAACCATCTAACGTTGGACCTAGTGTCTAAACACACATACAATCGCACATGCATTCAACATATACTAGAAATCCAAAGGAGATAAAATTGAAACACGTCTATTGCATGATATCATGAAATCAACACTGAGGTTCATACACATAAAAGAACATCGCTTAATTACATGCATGACCTTTAAACAACGGATTAAACGCTTAAGCACACTTGTTCCAAAACCAAAGACATATGACAAAGCACAAGGAATTGAAATACATAATTGGAATTAGACAAGAGAAACTAAATAACTCCCCATTAAGAACGTTGAAGCTCCGGTTGCCTTCCTCCATCAAGATCCCCACAATGAATTTAGCCTCTCATGCTCTCGAACCCGATTGAATGAAATTTGGTTGTGGAAGCCATGAATTGATATAGAATGAGTGGAATTGATGTAGATGGATGAATAGGAGGTGAATTTTCGTACAGAGGGCAGAGGGCTAAGGAGAGGAAAGGGTGAGAGTGAATGAAGAGTGAAGGGAAATCTGAATTGGTGGTGAATCGGTGGTGTGGAAGAGGAAATTCGGGTATAAATTTAAAGAACAAGATAGGAAACCCAAAAACCTTCCTAATTCCCTCTAGATTACTTGGGAAGGTCGAATTCATCCTTTAGGAAACAATGGAAGAAGACCCAATCACCCAAAATTTGGAAATAAACTAAAAACTTCCGTTTCAGAATTTTTATCGGGCCCTCGCTGTGACCCTCGCTGTGACGAGTCACGGCGAGGAAACTGACTTGCTGTGTGCTCTCTGTCCTTCACCGTGAGCCTCGCCGTGAGGGGTTAAGGCGAGGACTAGAAACTTTTTCTTTGCTTTTCTCACATTTTCTTCATTTGGGGCATCATCCTTTGCACCTATAATGGGAAATTAAAGTATATGTGAGGTATTTTAAGTCCATAATCATGAAATGCATGAGTTAAAAACCTAATATGCTCAAATTACCATGGAAATGCAACTAATTCCTTAAGTATGGACCATGCATGCAATTGTACTTAATTCCCATTGAATTCTCCTAAACTGAATGCTAATTTCCCATTATTAGTAGTTAAAATAGTATAATAATCATGCACAATCAGCTATCCATTTTTATATTAAAAAGAGAGGGCCTTGAGCATGGGAACATTCATTTTGTAGCCGTTATGCTACCAATTTTTTTTTGAAAAATAGGGTAACATTGTAAGGTAGCTACATAATGAGTAAGTCATATACATCTTACCGCCACTTTCCTTGAGTAGGTTACAATTTTGGATCAGAAATGGATGTCTTGTGATCGACGTTCAAGGGAATATATAGATGAAGCAAAAGAGTTTATTGAATTTACTGCTGATCATGCAGAGAATGCTAATAGAAATCACAAAGCTTTGATGCGCTTCTTCAATAAGTAAGTCATGAATGTCAACATTATTTAAATGTGTTGTATTATTTATCATTTAATGACCCTAGCTAATAAAATTAATTTAATTTGTTTTATTTTCAGCACATTAACTAGTTTTTGGGCCTTTGTTGAGTTTAGTTATTCCAGAGCCCCTGACCAAAAAGTTGTTTATCAGTGGCTCAAAGTCTAGGTTTTATAAGTTATTCAATTTTTAATACAATCTAGTTAAACCATAATGTAAATGTTTCTTATATGATATTTGGTGTTTTTTGTTACAGTGCCCCTTCCAACCCAATGATAACGGGTATGGGTACTATGTCATGCAATATACGAGAGATGTCGTAACGTATGATCTAAACAACATTCCATTGATAGTAAGTTTTATATTTTTCCAACTCTAATTGTGTTCGCACTTGTTAGATTTCAAGTAAATTTAATTGTCATTTAAATATCTTTGTGCAGTATTACCCAGACGCACATTGCTTCATGTTGTTAGAATAACGAGTTTTGATGATAACTAAACATAACTTAGGCATAAAGAAAGGTTAGACAAAGTTAAGGAATAACTTAGAAACAATCTGATAGAAAATGCTAAGTATAGTCCAATCGATAAGGATCAGATTATAAGTTAAGGAACTATAAGTCTAATCAATCAGGGATAGATCAGAGACAGATTAGAAGGTGAAATCATAGGTGCCCAATCGATCAGGGACCCCTGTGATCGATCAGAGAAGTGAAAAATAAAGTAAGAGAATCAGTGTGATTGATTAGAGGAATTACAAGAACTTAGTGTAATCGATTGGATAAGCCTAATCGATCAGCCTCCCCTATGATCGATCAGAAGGATTAAAGAGTAATTCAAACCTAACCTAAGCCTAATCGATCAGAGAAGGTTAATCGATCAGGGACCCCCTGTGAACGATCCTGCGAGGTATTTTCTAACTTCATATTTAGTGATGCAGGTCATGATCGATGTGTTATCTATGTGTGATCAATCAGGAACCAGAAGCCGTGATCGATCAGAGACCTATGATCGAAGTGGCGATAGATTTAATTCAAACTGAATTGACAAGCCTATTTTAAGCTTTCAAGTACAGCAGTTGTTCAGGCCCATTTTAGGAAGTTATCGTTAGACACATAAGTCTGCCATTAGAGCCATTTGACTCAACAACTAAGTTCTGCAATTAATGAAGATAGAGGATCTGAAGCAAACCAAGTACAAAGGAGTTAAAGCTATGCAGAACACACTCTTCTCAAAACTCCATCTACAATCATCTCTCACCAAAAATCAAGCAATGGCTATAACTTCATCAACGGGCAGAATTTCATATACAAGTATAAAAGCCTTGATGAAGAAGTTGGTGAAGCATTGATTACAGACATTGATTATTCTTGCCAAGTTACACTAACTGCATTCAATACTTACCAACTCTTAGAAATATCATTCATTGTCTTTGTACTTCACTGTGTATCACAATCAGTTTATTGAGTGAACAAGCATTCTGTAATCACATTTCTAGTGAGGCTTACTCTTGAGATAGTGGGATCTTAAGAGTAGGGTGTATTCTTACAAGTTGTAAAGGGGAGTGATTAGTAAGAGAGAGTTCTTGTTGTGCAATCACTTGTAAAGGCACTCAAGAGCCTAATTGAATCTTGAGGGATTAGTGGAACCCAACTGGAAGTTGGAGAACTGGACGTAGGCCAAGAGTTTGGGCTGAACTAGTACAAGGGTCTGTGTCTTGATTCATTAAATTTTTAATTAGCACAATTCACCCCCCTTGTGCGTTCTTGTGAATTGCACATGTTGTCAAGGGAATAAGTTGAATGCACTAATTGAAGAATGGTGCACTTATGTACACCCACTTTTCTCTCAAATTCTACATATGTAGAATCTAGCAGCATGCTTTTGTTTCCTAATTAGAGTGGTTGGTTTAATTGTACATTGTTCTTTGGATGAGTTAATGGTGTATATGGATTGCCTAGAATCGTATAGAATTACTGGTATTTTAGCACTGATGCAGGTGGGTGTGTATAAAAATAAATGATTTATTTAAAAAAATAAAGCGGCGCTTTTAAAAATAAGCGACTATAGGTACCATATACCGGCGCTTTAAATGCCTAAGCGCCGCTATAGGCTACACGTTTAATTTTTTTTAATTAAAATTAAATGGCCTATCCTCGCACTTACTAAGCGCCAGGATAGGTTAGCCTATAGTGGTGCTTTTCATGCATAAGCGTTGCTATAGGCTTCTAGTTTAATTTTTTTTATTAAAATTAAATTGCCTATCTTGGCACTTTTCTTTTCTTGCATAAGCGCCACTTTAGGCCGTTGCTTTTAATTTTTTTTTAAAAAATTACATGGCCTATAGTAGTGTTTTCTATAGTAGTGTTTATCAAGACCCAAATTCATTCTTGAAGTCACTAAGATATTCATGGGATCACATTCATTCACATTAGACCACTCAATAATTTCCTTCATAGAACTTTCTTGTGATAGATAATGGTTCTTCTTGAGCCACTTAATTACAGAAAGAATCTCACTAAGAGTAATAAATACTTTTTAGCTTTAGTGAGCAGAGAGTATATGAGAATAATAAAAGCTAGTTCGTCTCTGAGTGTGTGCGAGTCACTTGTTCATCGTTAAGATAACCTACACTCTTCTACTTAGTCTTTTAGCATGATTCTTATCTCAGCTTATTCCAGACTAAGTTGTATGCTAATTTATTCATTTTACTTTGTTATCTATGGGGTCAGTCCTCATCAAAACTTAAGATTCTAACATTCTCCCCCTTTTTGATGATGACAAAACATAAGTAAAAACATGTATAGAGCATAGAATAGTACAGACATATAATTATCAGAATCAACATAAGCGTGTATTGACTTTGCAAAAGCAATTAAATCTTGTCAGAATCAAAATTATCAGGATTAACTAAATATGAAGTATATGCAGAATGATTCCTAAAGACTAAGGGTTTCTCGTTGTTGAATTTTGCTCTGGAGGCTGAGGTGATGTACTTTTCATCAGGTCCATCAGAGATAGAGGAATCAGAGTAGAAGAATCTGTCTTGATCAATGCTCTGAATAGGTTTAGTAGAAGGGACATCTTTGGTCTGAGAAGGTTCAGCAAGTGAGACATCTTTGGAAGCGCCCTTAGACTTGACCTTTGACGTGTGAAACCTTCTTTTGTATACCCATACTTTCTTCCCTTGAGCAATTTCCTTTGTTAAATCCTTTCTTCTTTTTGTAGCCTCTTTCTCAGCTTTTCTTTTTGCCTTAGCAGCCTCTTTTTCTGCCCTTTTCTTAGCCTCAGCAGCCTCCTTCTTCTCTTTTCTCTTGTCTTTTGCAATAGCCTTCTTTTCTTCTTTTGATAGGGTTTATGGTTCTGGTCATTTTAGGGTTTAAGGAGAGAGGGTTTTGAGAATGAGTATGCTTGATTGCTTAGAGAGTGTTTGGAGTATAAGAGAAAATTTTGAGTGTTCGTGAATGATGAATGCAAATGCAAATGACCTAATCTTATAGGTTTAGAGTTTACCAGAATGAAGAACACTCGCTGACGTTACGCATTCTGTCTTGTTCAAGTGGCTTACTATCGCTAATGAGAGCTGCTATGGCTAGCAGGCATGATCCCACGCTGAGCAAGTGACTTAGGTTCATCACTCACTCCTTTCGGCTATCGATAGCTGACTTTGCTATCAATAATGCTTATGGCTAGCGATGGCAATCTTAGCTCAATCTCAGCTTTGTTCTGCATATGCTAGCGATAGTGAAACTCACTATCGATTGGTCAGTCCTGCAAAAGCTTAATATTTGGCACTCCGATTCCTAAGTTAGTAATTTATCTATATAGATAAAATAAAATAAAATCAAGAATTAAGTCAGAAATATTTACAATTCATTTGGATTCACCATTCCCAATTCTCTTCTAATGAAGTTAAACTGGGCTGACTCAAGAGGTTTGGTGAAGATATTAGCAAGTTGCAAATTTGTTGAGATGAATTCCACCTTGACATCCTTCGTTTGAACATGATCTCTTAGGAAGTGATGTCTCACATCAATATGCTTGGTTATGGAATAATGAACTGGATTCTTGGCCACTCTTATTGTGCTGGTGTTGTCACAAAGAATAGGCACTTCTGGGAATTCCAAACCCAGATCTCGTAGTTGATGCTTAAGCCATAGGACTTGAGCACAACAACTTACTGCTGCAATATATTCAGCCTCTGTGGATGAAAGGGAGACACAATTTTGCTTCTTGCTAGCCCAAGAGACCAAAAAACCACCAAGGAATTGACATTGACCACTTGTGCTTTTTCTATCTGTCTTATAACCTGCATGGTCAGAGTCAGTATAAGCAAGAAGGTACTCTAGAGTTCCCTTGGGATACCACAGCCCAAGCTCTTGAGTTCCTTGTAAATATTGCAGAATCCTTTTTACATTAGTCAAGTGGGACTCTTTAGGATTTGCTTGATATCTAGCACACATTCCTACACTAAATTGAATATCAGGCCTACTAACAGTTAGATAAAGTAAAGAACCTATAATCCCTCTATAATGAGATTGACTAACTACTTTTCCCTTGACATCTGCATCTAAGCTGGCAGAGGTACTCATGGGAGTGTCCTCATCTTTAGATTGCTCCATCCCAAACTTATTAAGAATCTCCTTAAAATACTTGGTTTAGGAGATGAAGATGCCATCTCTCTTTTGCTTTACTTCAGGCCTCGGAAGAATGTTAATATTCCCATCATAGACATTTCAAATTCACCCTGCATCATCTTAGCAAACTCTTCACAGAGCTTTTCATTAGTTGCACCAAAGATAATATCATCAACATATATTTGAACTATGAGCATATGTTTATCTTTATGCATGATAAATAAAGTAGTATCTAATTTTCCTCTAGAAAATCCTTTTTCAAGTAGAAATGTACTAAGCCTCTCATACCAAGCTCTAGGTGCTTGTTTAAGACCATAAAGAGCATTTTTAAGTTTGTAAACATGATCAGGCTTAGAGTTTTCTTCAAAACCAGGAGGTTGTTCCAAATATACCTCTTCTTTGATATAACCATTAAGAAAGGCACTCTTAACATCCATTTCATAAAGTTTAATATTTTTATGGATGCAAAAGCTAGAAGAATCCTTATTGCTTCAATTCTTGCAACAGGAGCAAAAGTTTCTTCATAATCAATGCCTTCTTCTTGGTTATACCCTTTGGCAACTAATCTGGCTTTATTTTTGACAATTTGACCAGTTTCATCAAGTTTGTTTTTGAAAACCCATTTAGTACCAATAATAGGATGATTTCTTGGTCTAGGTACTAAATCCCAAACTTGATTTCTCTTAAATTGATTAAGTTCTTCCTACATTGTAACTATCCAGTCACAGTCAGCAAGAGCTTCATCAACACATGTTGGCTCAATTTCAGAAATAAAAGCAGAAAATTCCATTTCATTTTGTAGTTTCCTTCTGGTTCTAACCCCTTTTGAAATTTCTCAAATTATTTGTTCAGGAGGATGATGCTTAAGATGTCTTATGGAAGATTGAGGTTCGTTAGCTTCATCTTCAGCATTTTCCTCATCATTCACTATCGATGGCTCTGGTGCTATCGATAGGGGAGGTCTTAAAGATTTTGAAAAGTTTTCTTGATCATCTTTAGCATTCACTATCGATGGTTTTGGTGCTATCGATAGAGGATGTCTTAAAAACTGAAAAAATTTTATCCTCATCAACACAATGCTGCTTTTCATGAGGCATTTCATCAAATACTACATGCATTGACTCTTCAACAGTTTGAGTTCTTTTATTATAAACTTTATATGCTTTACTCCTATTTGAGTAACCTATGAATATGCCAATGTCAGATTTAGGGTCAAATTTACCTAAGTTTACCTTTCCATTATTGTGAATGTAGCACTTAGATCCAAATATCCTCCGATGGCTGATGTTGGGCTTTCTTCCCTTGTAGAGCTCATTTGGAGTCTTCTCCATCCCTTTTCTGATATATGCTCTATTTGAGATGTAGCATGCTATGCTCATTGCATCTGCCCAGAACATTTGAGGCACTTGTTTCTCATTCAGCATGATCCTTGCCATTTCTGTGAGCACTCTATTTTTCCTCTCAACAACACCATTTTGCTGAGGAGTACGAGGGGCAGAGAAGTTGTGTTTAATACAACTTTCATCACACAACTCCATGAACTCTTTGTTTTCAAACTCTCCTCCATGATCAATCCTAATTGCTACAATCTTTGTGCCTTTTTCATTCTGCAATTTCTTAGCAAGCACACAAAAGGCATCAAAAGTTTCATGCTTTGAGGAAATAAACATAGTCCAAGTAAACCTTGAATAGTCATCCACAACTACAAGAGTGTATAGACTTTCACCTAGACTTTTCACTCTTGCAGGCCCAATTAAATCCATGTGGATTAGTTCCAATGGCCTACTTGTGGAAACTGTCTTCTTGGTTTTAAACGAAGACTTTGTTTGTTTACCCCTTTGGCAAGATTCACAGATTAAATCATGTTTAGTCCTAAAACTAGGAATACCTATCACTAGCTCCTTTTTAACTAGCTTATCAAGTTGAGTAAAATTTACATGAGCTAGCCTCTTATGCCATAGCCAACAAGTTTCATCATTTGAAATTAAACATTTTTCTTCAAGTTGTTGGCATAAATCTAACGTGTATAAATTTCCATTTCTATTTGCTTTTAGCTTACACTTAATATTAGTCTTATTTATATCTAAACCCTTTTTATCAACAATAATGCATTCGTTTGAATAAAAAATAACCCAGTTACCATGGTCAGTGCTTTGGCTTACACTCAACAAGTTATGGCAGAGACCATCCACTAGGTATACATATTTGACAGGACCAACTTCACCAACTCCGGTGATCTTTCCACTTTGATTTCCACCAAAACTGACTTTGGCTCCTTCTTTTATCACTAGATTGTTGAACTTGTTCTTGTCACCAGTCATATGCCTTGAGCATCCACTATCAATGTACAACTTTCCTTTGTTGGATGCTTTAAGGCACACCTGCACGAACTAGACAGATTTAGGTACCCAAACTTTCTTGGGTCCTTTAGGATTTGTAAAAACTTTAGGTACATAAGTTCCTTTAGGAACCCACTTATACGAACCACCAATTCCATACTTCCTTGGATTGCAGGTAGATTGAGTATGGCCCTTTTTGTTACAATAATTACAGAAACTATAAGGTGAAGAATATTCTGAAGATTTTCTAAAATATTTCAAATAAGGTTTCACCTTGGGTTCTACCCATTTCTTTGAAGCTTTTTGTTTTTGCTCATAACCAATGCCAGTTTTGTTTCTAAAAGCTTTTTGGTCCTTTAAAATTATATTTAGCATCTCTGAGCCTTTTGTAAACTTTTCTAAAGCATTTGAAAGCTTTTCTTTCTCCTTCAACAAATTTTCACAGCTAGAACAACTGTAAGAATTTGTTGTAGAAGGATTAGCTATCGATGAAGGACTAGCTATCGATGGCTAAACTCTGGGACCTTGCGCTAGCTTCTCTTCTATCGATAGTACTGAAGAAACTTTGGATGTAGAAGAAGAAATATTTTTCTTAAGTTCCTTGTTTTCTTTTCTTAAACCTACAACTTCTTTAGCAAGCTTAGTTAATTCAATATGCATTTCATCATACATGCTTTGAAGTTCAGAATAGGTAGGTTCAGAATCATATACCTCAGAGTCACTTTGCTCCTCTTGAGCAACTAGGCAGAGATTTGCACATTCTTCATTATCGCTAGCTTCCTCATCTGAGCTATCACCCCAGATGGATCATACATAGGCTTTCTTCCTTCCAAAGGACTTCTCCTTCTTTTTCTCCTTTTCCTTGAATCTTTGAAGACTTGGCCACTCTGCTTTGAAATGACCAGGCTTCTTACATTCAAAACACACAGGAGTTTTGTCCTTCTGAAAATCTTTTCTGAAGCTAGGACCACCCTTCTGGAACCTTCCTCTTCTCCTAAAGAATTTCTTAAATTTTATGACCATGAGGGCCATATCTTCATCATCGAGATCTTCATCTTCATCATCACTATCAACTTCATCTCTTTCAGATACGGCAAGGGCAAGAGACTTCTTTTTAGGATTTCCCTCAGCTTCCCTTTGAGCTATCAAAGTTGGCTCATATTCAGCAAGACTACCAAACAAGGCAGTGATGGACTTGGTTGATTCACCTTGCATTTCTTGAATGGCAGTGACCTTCATGAGCCAATCACCCTTTAACACTTTTAGAATCTTGCTGACTTGTTCTTTCTCTGGAATTTTTCTTCCTAGTGCAGCAAGATTATTGATGAGATGAGTTAATCTGATCTCCAGATCTCTTATCTTTTCTCCTTCTATCATTTCAAACTTGTGGAATTCCTCAACAAGCATTTCCACTCTTCTGTCTTTTTCTCCAGAGGTTCCTTCATGACCAATCTGCAGAGCTTCCCACATTTCCTTAGCAGTGTTCAAGTGGCTAACTTTGAAGAACTCAATCTGGCTAAGAGCGCTTTGAATCAAGAGAATTGCCTTGCTGTTCAACTCAAGATCAGCAATGTCTTCATGTGTAAATTTATTTTCACTCTTTGGATTGCCTAAAATACTTGTAGGCACAATATCCCCTTCTTCTATAATTTTCCACAACTTATACCCATTTGCTTTGATGTAGATCTTCATTTTGAGTTTCCAAAAAGTGTAATGTTTACCATCAAAACCAAGGGGTTTGTTAATGGAGCTTCCTTCTGGCAGAATATTCTCGTACGATGCCATTTTGATCTTTGCTTCTCAAACTCGTTGGAATAAAAAAGGAGAAGACTTGCTCTGATACCAAATGCGAATGGCAAAACGCACAATAGGGGGTGAATTGTTTTTTGAAAATTGAATAAACTTTAACAATATAAAAACAAGTTTTTATACTGCTTTGGCCAACACAATGCCTACGTCCAGTTCTCCAACACTTCATTGGGTTCCACTATACCACAGGTTTTACAATCACAGGTTCACCTGCCAACCTTTACAACTAAGCTTTAGACTTTCCTCTAAACGCTCCCCCTTACAACTTGTAAGGACACAACCCTGTTCTAAAGTCCCAAACTTTAGAACTACCTCAAACAGTAGAGGATTTCAAATAATGAGTTCACTCAATGAACAGATTTTGATAAACACTTAAGTACAGAAAGAATCTCACTAAGAGTAATAAATACTTTTTAGCTTTAGTTAGCAGAGAGTATATGAGAATAATAAAAGCTAGTTCGTCTCTGAGTGTGTGCGAGTCACTTGTTCATCGTTAAGATAACCTACACTCTTTTACTTAGTCTTTTAGCATGATTCTTATCTCAGCTTATTCCAGACTAAGTTGTATGCTAATTTGTTCATTTTACTTATGTTATCTATGGGGTCAGTCCTCATCAAAACTTAAGATTCTAACAGAATCATCCATGTTCTTAGTGCCTTTCTTTAATAGGCACTATCAGCATCAAACTATTTTTGATAATAGTATATCATCCCCTTTAAAGACAATATTGCAAATCGTTTGGTCATGCTTTTCTTCAATCTTTTAAAACAATCATTAGGATGCTACTCAAACGAAACCTTAAATACCATTTTTTGGATGATTGCTTTAGTACATGAAATGACTTATACAAAAAAAAATTGGTATGCGGTTATCACTTTTGTAAACCTCAAACATCCCTTTGTAATGAAATCTAATAGCCAAAGCATATGATTTCTTCATCCAAATCACAACTCAAAACTCAAGTTTCACATCCACTTGATGTAAACCTAAAACCAAACAATCATCTATTTCCAAAATGAGTCTGATTTTAAGCACACAATATATGAGAAGGTATTCTCATAATGTTTACCTTCCTTCTACATATACCTTTTTGTAACTGAATGAGTCTTGTGTTGTTAATAGATCTAACCATCTTGTTTGTAATCTTGAGAATTCATTTGTTTACAAATGACCTCTCTCAACCTTGTGGTAGATCAACTAACTTGTTGACTTGATTCTTTCTCAAAGAATATGCATCCTTTTATATTGCTTTCTTTCATTCCTACTTAGAAGTAGGTAAGGCCTCTTATACAAAACACTTTTCATTATCCTCTTCTAGAGCATCCATGAACATTGTTCTTAGTTACTCCTTCTTACTAGACCTCCCTTCATTCATAAAGAGTTTTAGAGAAATAAAAGATGAGATGAGCTTCATATTGTTTGGAAAACTCATCCATAAAAAATATAGTACCTTTCAATTCTTGTAAGATGCAGATCAATCTTCATTTTCACTTATGAAAATGTAACCATAATAAGCTGCCACTTATAACGACTATGAGATCATGTAATTGACCTTTGTGGCTTACAAGAACTCAAACTTGACTTGTGTTGGAATGCATAGTCAACCTTAATGATATGCAAAAACCACAATTTAATTCATATTTTGACCATATGTACTAATCTACCAAAGGTGGACTTGATAACACTCTCCCCCTCACATTTCGTGGGTTAACTTAAGATATTAAATACATAACCTTGTTTAGTAGCTTTTCATTATGGGTCTTAACAACTACATCTGAAGACAGAGTGTGAGGGATCGTTTAACTTAATAAATGTCCCTTTCTATTCACAGAGTTCATTAAAACTAGTCAAGAACAATTTGATTAGTGTGTATAATTCTTAAATTCTCTATGCACTTGGTTTTCAACTTCATTCACTCACCGTCTAAAGCAGTTGAACTTCAAACTTGGGTGGAATAAAGTAATAATAATTAAATGAGTAATCATCAATCAAGTTATATCAAGCTCCATGTCATGCCCTCACATTTATTAGACCACATATAATAGGATGGAAGATTCGCATGTTGAACATCAGATTTTGATGATAACCAAACATGGCTTAGGTTATGAGAATTATAGCATCTTAACTTAGAAAAATATTTTGAAACAAGTTTTTAAAAACTAAGTTAAGAAGTAATCGATAGCTTCCAGTCTCAATTGATTGTCATTGTGACTTAACAATCGATGGCAGATCGATTGTCTACCAATTGTCTGTCTTCAATTGATAGATAGATGGTTCAATCGATTAAATACTACTTACATCGATTGTTTGACCTAAATTTTCAAAGTGATCAGATAGAAGATCAATCGATTGAGAGAGAGGCAATCAATTGACAAGAACAATTGATTAATACTTGAGTTTGAAGTAAACTAAAAACCATTGATAGGTGACTGTGCAAAGATTGAAAGAAAGAAATTGATTGGGAAATCAAGCAATCGATTGACATACTCTGAATTTATTCGATAAATAACATTTCCATTGAGTGATTATAGGACCAATCTGAAGGCATCAATCGATTAACAACTGAAGGCATCAATCGATTGACTATTTGGCCATCGATTGGAGAACGCTGAAGCCTTTGCTTATGCTACTCTAGATTAAGTCCTTATCTAGCAAGAGAGAGATGCACACAACACTGGAGCATTAATTGTTGTTACAGAAACATCATCAACACTCTAGAATTAATCTCTCATAATGGCTTCACAAAGGCTATAACAAATTGAGCAACTGGCAAATTTTTCGAAGGGACTATAAAAGCCTTTGAAGCCAAAAACTTGGTTGGCAAAGAATTAAGTGCTATTCAACTACCAACTCCTACTACAATCAATTCAAGTTTCTGAGTTCTTTCACCTGTTCTTCAAACTGAAATTTCTATCAGCTTATGTGAGTGAGCAAGCCTGTATTTCTAAAATCCTTTTCATTGAGTGTTTTTCTTGGGATAGTGGGATCCTAGAGGAAAGGTTCGTAATCTTACAAAGTGTAAGGGGGAGAGAATTTGGTGAGGTAGTGAGATCTTACTAAGAATAATTCTCTATGGTGTAAAGGTACTTAGGAACCTGTTGTAATCCTGATTCATTAGTGGAACCTAACTAAGGTTGGAGAACTGGATGTAGGTCAGAGTTAGGACCGAACCAGAATAATTCCTTGTGTTCACTTTCAATTTTGTTAAAGTTTTTGAGATACACAATTCACCCCCTCTTGTGTGTTTCCTGCCATTTTCATCGCAATGTTTCTTTATTTTAGTTCTCTTACTGAAACCTTTTATTGTTGCTTCACCTACTAAAAAATTCTGTTTGAGGATATTTTCTTGTTGGGTAATGAATATATTATTCGTGACAATGCTAATTCAATTTATATAACCTTGTCTAGAATGACATACAATAGTGGTAAGATAGTCAAGCTCGCAAAGATTACCAATAAAGTTGAAAAAACTAAGAAATATTAAGGAAGACTGGGTCACAAACATTTAATTTTGTCATGAAGGTCAAGATAGTTCACTTAGAATCCTTAATGTTCGGGCATGAGTCATATCATGGAGAATTAAGGTTACTTTCAATGGAAAATGGACTTGTAGGTTTTAATGCATTTCACCTCAATCATCACGTTGTTAGTAATCTAAAGCATCTTGCTTAAATTTGATAACCAACAACATATTATAATGGATCTTGGATTCCTATTCTTTTGGTTTATGGAGGATGAGTATTTTTTGCTCACTATTAATAGAATTGGAAAAAAAATCCATCTCAAAATGGTTTATTCACAAGTATGAAAAACATTTGAACTTACTTAGGTCATTCTTCTCATTAAAAAGTTTATCATTCCTTTGAGGTTAGGCTGGTTGAACCTCTTACCCTTTTCTCATTTGAGTTTAGAGTGTAGAAAATTTGTTTCCTCTAAGGGTAAGCTAGCCAAAAGAGGTGGCATACCTCTAGATGTCTATTGTAAAGTCCTACTTATTAATACATTATAACTACCTAATAATCAACCCACAACACCATTATTAATGATAACTATGATAGGAAAATGATTTTTTTTTCAAATAATTACAACAATAACCCTATCATAGTTAGAAAAAATGTTTACTAATATCATTAGCACTGTCCTTGATAGAAAAAAACAAACCTTATCACAATGTAGAAACTATCATGGATAATAAAACACCTAACCATGTGAGACAATGATTCTCTTAACATGGTGAATAAAAACAACCTGATATACAAAACAGATGACCATGTTAGATAAGGATCCACCTAACATGGTTAAAATAAATTAACATATAATCATAATCATTCCACCCATCGTTACTCACTATAACCATGTTAGAAAGGATTGACATAACATTGTTATTAAATAGAAATCAGCATATAATACTCATTATTCATCCGCCATCAAAAATCAATATAACATGTTGGGCCTCGGGTTTACAATAAAGAACAATGTAAGCATAGCCCTTTTCACAAAATAACATAACAATTAATATAACAAGTCAGCATATATTAAATTCAAATAATCGGTCCCTTGCAAGGGCATAACTCAATAGTTCATCAAATAACAACCAAAAGATGGAAAGTCATCGCCAACAGAACATGCAACCATAATGCAACAGGTATTTAGAAATGAACAGATATTCTACTACAGTCATCAAACTAAAAGAGAGTTAAAGGTATAGAAATGCGGAAGCAAAATGAAATCCTAAATGGTTTTACAAATACAATCCAAAATAAAAACCTAGCCGACTGATTTAACCTTTGCCTAAATTCGCCTTAACGGTTAATATCAAAATTTAATCCAAGGATTGCAATATAGGTTGCAACCCCGGGTCGTTTAACTTGAGGAGTCCTTCTAATCTACCTAAACTAACTAAATGCAATTAAAACAGTAAAAGGTCTGGGGTTTTGGTTTTGAAAAGGCATTAGGTGAAACTATAAAGAAAATGTAAGTACTTGAGTTTGGATTAAGGGTAATTTTATAAAATGGGCTTTGGTAGTGTTACAGTGGCTCTTACGCTTCATTAAATTGATATTGGGAGTTAAAATATTCACCAAGTATAATTGAAAAATCTCCAAGCAACCACTAGGGGTCCACTAGCCCTAATTAATAACTAATAAAGCAACCACTTTCATAGTTATTACTTAAGGTTAGTGATAAGCTCCACTTAGTGTGTGTCAGAACTTGAGTTTTGAAAATTGATTCCTCTCAAGAATGTGCAACCACAAAATTCAATTGGATGAATTAAGCTACATAACCTAGCAACCACTAAAAATCACATAGCATCACAAATCCAATAGGAAATTTGAACAGAAATATCATTCAATTAACATAATTCAATATCCAACACAAATATTTCAATTCATAGACAATGAGAAAAGAAAATCATGTCTCCAATCCAAATATACTAGAGAAATGCAACCACAAAACTCAATACATAAGGAAAAGAGCATGAGAAAACATATAACTCCCATATTTTGCCCATTGAAGCTAAAGCCACCTCCACACCACCAAAGCACCTTGAACTTAGCCTCTTATGTCTCATGATGATAACCTCCATGATGATAACCTCCATGAATGAATAGGATTAAAGAAGGAATGAGATGGAAATGGAAGAAGGAAGGGAGATAATGCTGAAAATCAGCAAGAATGAAGGAAAGAGTAGATGGAAATGGTGAAGATTTGAGTGGAAATGAGGGAAGAACAATGAAACCCTAGCAGAGCACTCTACTTTCGACTTGGGAGGCTTGAAGAAGTGAAAATTGGGGCTTGGGTCCTATTTATATCCTCCCAAGAACCCTAAAATTTGTGACAGCAAGTTGCTAGTGCGTCCCACTCGCAGTGGGCTCGCCGCGGTGAGCTCTGGCAAGCAAACATGCTTTCTGCCTCATTTTTTTGTCAGTAGCCGTGGGGTGACTGTGGCGAGCCCAAGGCGAGTAGCTGTGGGGTAGCCATTGCGAGCCCAAGGTGAGCATTGAACTTTTCTGCCCCCTGTTCAACTTCTTTTTGTGTTCCGTCTAGCATTGTTTTCCGTGACTTGGCTCTTCTATTTGGGTGTGTTCCTTAAATGATCTACACATAAAATGGACTTATGGTAGCATCAAATGTACTTGAAGATTGGTTAATAAATAAATCATGCTAATTATGCCCAAATTACCCTTGATCAGTATAAACTCCAACAAAGTGTGCAGAAGTCAGAATTCATCCTAATTAGGTGCAATTATCCCAAGAACATGCAATAATCCAATGACTTCATTAATGAAAAGTGTATACAAATATGGTGCTATTTAACATCAGTTAATCATGAAACAGATGTTAAAAAGAAGGCGGTGGCAATTTTGTAATTAAGTGGTATGTAGAGAAAGAAACGACATCACTATTTATAAAAATTAGGGATGTCGTAAGTAACGACATCACTCATTAAAAATGAATGATGTCGTTTCTAAGATACAACATCTCTCATTTTTTAATGAGTGATGTTATTTATCTGGCACCTAATTTTCCCCTCTTTTTCAATTCCCGCCCCCTCTTCCCCACTTCCCCTCCGCCCAATTTCTCACAATCTGCTTCAATTTCAAAGCCCTAACCTTTGCTTTTCCTCACAATCTCACAATTTGCTTTTTCAATTTAACCTTCACCGCTCGCTCTCCCTCTCTCTTTGCTTTTCCCTCTCTCTCACGCTCTCACCTTGCTCTCCCTCGGGTTCCTTGTTCCAGCAGCGTTCTCACAATTTAATCTGTTTTTTTTTCGGAGTTTCTTTCAGAACGTGGATGTTGATTCGGCTGATTTTTCAGTTTTTGTTAGTTTATGCTGGTCCAATTTGTGTAGAAGAGTTTGTTTTTCGATCTCAGTTGTTAGACTTTGTCTTTATGCAAGGAATTGAAGTTTCTTGTGACGAGGAAAGCAGAAAAAGCACGGAGGTTGAAGTAAGTATTCGGAAGTGGTTCTACTGTTATTTGCATCACTTTTTAATAAGATCAGAGAAACAAATCAGGCAATTTTATGACGCGATAGCTTATGCATTTACTTCTGGCAGACGATAGTGAAATTTAAATTGTGTTGGAAGTAACCGAAGTTACATGCCTTCGAATGTCTGAATCGCAAGAGGTATATTACCAAGAATTTTCGTCGTCGTTAACCATGAGACAAGATAACTTTCAATATTATAAGATCCAAATTTTCGTCTCTGATTTTTTAAAAAAACATTTGGTAATCACAATGATAAGGAGGTTTGAAGTTTTTCTCCATTAGACATATTGTTCTGTTTTGGTGAATTTTAAATTAAAGCGATGAACGCGTCGTTTGTTCTACGGCAGTTTAAGGATGAAATTTAATTATATTTCCCCTTGTTTTCTCTCTTTTCCCTGCAGCCTCAAAAACCTAAGGGTTTTACAGTCCATAGAGTTTGGATCATGATGTAGTGTGTCCATAATAGGTAATGATGCGTTTTTATTAGTCTGTTTTAAGTTAACGAGTTTATTTATGTTTTTATTCTTTGAATATGCATCCATCCAACCTCAGCCAAAATTGCCCAGGAATTCTACTGCTTAATATCACGCTTTATCAGTCATATGCCTATATTTCCGGCGCTTAAATCTGTGTGAATCTGGTAGTCATTTTAATTCTTGAAATACCTTGATGTATTGTTTTGATTTTTAGGTATTTTGATCCATGTAAAGTTAGCATTTGACAGCTGAAATGAGATGCAATGCATGCTTGAGAGAGTTAAAAGGGCGTGCCATTTCCACAACATGTGGTAACCTTTTGTGTATCCAGATTTTTGACGTTATGTTATTTGATTTCTCCTTTCTATATAGCCACCATGCTTACAATATCAAATTGGACTGATTGTTCTGTATTTTCTGCTTCTGGTGGTTATTAGTTAATATGTATATTGTTTCCTTAACACTGTAAAAAGGCACAGATGATGCTAATAAAATATTAAGTAATGATGGAGCATGCCCAATCTGTGACCAAGTGCTTTCAAAGAGGTATGAATTTGATTAAGATTTGCAAGATAGGCATAATTTTCTAATTGCCGTGATATTGTCCTGCACAAAGTGGTTGTCTGATTGAACTAATTGTTTGCCAACAACTGATCACCAGCATTTGTATTTATGCCAAAAATATGATTTTCCTGTAATTTTTTAATTTATTTTGGGTTGTTACTTTTGATCCTAATGATACGAATACCAATTAAAATGGACATTTTGTGGAACCAATTATTACTCCATCACTTTTGGTTATAGTTATCGATAGAAGATTTTGTTATTTTTTCACCTGATGATGACTCACTCTAGCCTATTTTTTTGTGTTTGTCATCAGTCAAATGAAACCTATGGATATCAGTCCTAGTGATGAATGGATAAATGTAAGTAAACATTCTACTACTAGAATATAGGGCCTCTTTGCACAAAATTCAACTTAAGCTATACTGTTCATAACATATAAAAGGTGCAGCATCACATACGTTTTACATTATATACATATTTGTTTTAACTATACTGTTCATAATCTTGTGGTGAATAATGTATTAATTATGTTGATCTAGATATCTGTCTCTGTATGAGTATATATGTGTAATTGTGATCTGTAAAATGCAGATGGACATCAAAACAAATAAATAAAACTAAAAAAAAGAGAAAAGTTTCGACATCTCTCATTAAGAAAAAAAGAGATGTCAAAAAGAAGAAACAACATCACCTATTATATAATAGGTGATGTTGTTTCTCTGACGGCAGAAACGACATCACTTGTTATGTTAACAAGTGATGTCAATAAATAGAAACAACATCACCTATTATATAATAAGGGATGTTGTTTCTCTGACGGCAGAAACGACATCTCTTATTTTCTTAGCGTGTGATGTCATTAGTCCCTGACAATATCTTAAAACGGCTTTTTCTGGGACTATTGACATCCCTTATTGGTATAATATGAGATGTTGAAAGTCTGACATTTAACATCCGTTATTTAAAGTGATGTTAAAAGGTCGACTTTTCAACATCACTCAGATAGACATCCCCTACGGAACGGATGTTAAAACCCTTTAATAACGGATGTTAAAACCCTTTTCTGTAGTAGTTCCCCCACACTTAGACCTTTGTACTCCTAGACAAAGGGTATAATGCAATGAAGAATGGTTTTAACAAATCAATAATCTCAAGCTTGCATTAATCAAAATCAAGAATATGCAAAGGGAGAGTTGGCAAAGGAATTATATGAAGCAACGGCAAAGAGGACTCTCAAGATAATAGTGTTTCACTCTCCTTACCTTATGTGGGATTTTTCACACACAACTTGCTCAAACAACAATTTACCATAAGCTTGTAACTACTCTAATATCTCCACTCACGCATACAATCATGTACGAATCAAAAGAACTTGAGGGTTTGAAATGATGGAAAAGGCATGATAGATTGCATGTTATGTAAGGAAAGGCTGAAATGCAATTAAATGTCACTATTAGGGTACATAGCACATAAGAGCATGATTTCAACAATAATATGATGCTACATCAAGAAATCCCTTATTCTTCAAACTTTCTTTTTCTCTTCTCTTTTTCTTTCTTTTTTCTTTTCATTTTTCTTTCTTTATTTTTTTATGCATACTTTTGTATTTGATTTTTTTTCTAATATATACATGGAATTAATAACAATCAAAAGTGGCTCAAACTCAATGCTTCATCACAAAATTCCCATTAATGCATTACAACTAACGAATGGCTCAAAATGGGTGAACAATGGAAAATGACATATTGTGGGTTTGTGTTTGGGAAAAGAGGGTGATGAAATGAATGCCTAAATCATCTTCATGCATGAATGCAATTCTAGCTTTGACAAAGAGTAGAGACAAGTTCTAGAAATTGAATGATCAAGCAAGTATACACTCTTGAAATGAGAATAGGCCCAAAAATCTCACCACAAGGCTAACCTCAATTGCCAATGAATATTCCAATTGGAAGGCCAATTAACACAATGCATATGCTTGAAAATAACTCATCACCAGCTCTTTGAAAATTGAAGGGCTAAAATGCATAATTCTTTGAATTCTTCCCATTGCTCATGAAGCTCACTGGTTAAAGGGTAAGGCCCAGTCCTGCTCCATGGTTTTCAAAAAAATTTGCTACACTATGTTTTCTGTAACACCTGCTTCTAGGACTCATTCCCAAGCTTAATAATAATTGGGAATCATATTCAAGCTCATATGGGACTTAGAACATCAAAACCACAAACTTTTAAAACTTTTCTTTATTTCTGGAAAAATGCTGAAAATGCGGAACTTTTCCAGCAACTTTGAAAAATCATAACTAATTGTAGAAAAATGGTTTTGACTTGGTTCAAGTCTCAACTTAAATTTTGAAGAGTCCTCTATATGGGAAAAATATCAAAAATAACATGCATCAACCTAGGTGATACAGATATTTGATTTTCCCAACCTTCCTTCGTTTTCACGCCCAGAAATTTTGGCCTTCTTGCGTGATTTGTAGTTTAAGCTACATAACTCCGATTTACTTCATTTTTCAGTTTCCAGAAAGCCCTATATGTCTAGTAGTTTACATAAAAATTTCAAATCTAAAGGCATTCATTTGCTATCTCGAATAATATCATCAATAAACATTGTACAGAATGGAACCCAGAAAACAGCATTTCATTTGCATGAATTAAAACTTGTTCTTAATGGCCAAGAATGACCATACACATACATAAACTCAAAATAGAAACATAATAACAACATAATCCAAGGAATCCCAACAATATTACATATTTATCATGAGTTCAAGATGCACAACAAAAACAAAGAACATAATCTTCATCTTGACTAAGCTAGCTTCTTCTCTTTCTCCTTGGATGAACTTGCTCCTAAAATGGTTTAGATTTGGGGGGGGTGAGATTTTGGGGAAAATCTCAGTAGCACAATACTCAACAAACAACCATGCAAGTTTAACATTGGACAAGATATGGCAATACCAATAACTTATACATGTGAGCATTTATGTTCTTGAATAATAACATATGGCCATAGCATTACAAGAAACACATAATCACTTCAAACATGATTCATCAAGGCAGCCAAATACCACATCACAATATTGAAACAATGCTGGAAATGTAAGAGAGTAAGTACTACCTTAGAACTTTACAACTTCTTTTGGAGTCCCAACCTTCAAGGCTCTTCAAGAACACTCAAGAACACTCCTTTTTCTCTCACTTTCTTTGGGGCTACGAATTTTGGTGTGAAGAATGGGATGGAAGAGGTCCTATTTATAGTGGAAATGAGGGCAAGGATCACCCCAAGCCACCTCACACATTGCCCAATAGTTTTGAGATTTCTCTTACACACTTATCCTATCTTAGACTAGCCTCAACTATTGCACCCCTCATGGATTTTTCTTTTCTTTTCTTGTCTCTTATATTATTTTCTATCTTCTTAAAAATGATTATTTTATCCTTAGCAAGAGGTTCCCTTAGCCTATTTGAACCCTAAAGCCTATTATCTCATTTTATCAAATTAGCAATTTCCTTTTAGTTCATTGGAGGGTTATTATTTTAAGCTCTTTTCCTCTTCTTCTATCCCTCCATGCGCCACCTTTGGCCACTTGGGGAAGGAAGAGAGACTTCTCTTAGGACATCACTCACGTGCATCTTCTCTTGCATGTCTTTTCATTGGTTACTTATTCTCTTATTTCTTTTTCTTTTACCTCTTGCATGCAATTCTATTGGCTTTCTCATTTTATTTTATTTACTATTTTGATTTTCTTCCTTGCATGTCTTTCTATTGGCTATCTTGTTATGATGACCCCTTCTTCTTTTCCCTTGCATGTATTTCTATTGGCCATTAATAATCCTTTTCTTTCTAATATAATTTTATGCTTACACATATTGCAATTCCTTTTCTATTTATTATTTGCAACATAATTCCTCCCTTCTTCATGACATGTGGCGCCACCCTAAGCTCTTTCAAGGGGAATTACCACTTCTCATGGGCTAATGTCTTTCTCTAGTCCATTTTCTAAGCCCAACCCTAAACTAGATGGGTTTCTAAGCAAATAATACCATGCAAAATTCGATTTAATTATTTTAAATTCTTCTTAATGTTTTATGAGAATTCTTAGGGAAGATTATCAACAAATACTTAAACTTCCTCATACTTTAAACTAATGCCTATAAAAATGTAATTTTCAAGCTAATAAAAATTGGGACGTTACATTTTCAAAAGAAAGTTTTAAAAATGGGTAGAAAATGCAACTAGGTCCTCCATTGCGATGAATACCCTTCATCATAATACAAAACTAAGAGGCAAAATCCACCTTCGTTTTTTTTGAAAAAAAAATTTGACAAAAAATCCTCTAATGTGACCTATCATGATAAAATCAATGGATCAAGCAACAAGACTACCTATAGTCCCCTCCTCCACACTTAAAATTTACATTGTCCTTAATGTTAAAAATCACCAAACTACCAATTGACTTATCCCTTGTGAAGAGGAAAGTTGTGAAGTCCAGTCATAAGATTGGGGCACAACACGTCCCTACACATAAGGAGAGAGAGAAGAAGAGACAAGTGTAATCAATAGTAGGCATGTTTGAAAAACACAAATCATAGGACAAATGCATATCACAAGTGAAAATGACACAAACTTTCAATGGCATAGGCATTTTATTGAATGTAAAAGTCCTAATTTTCTACTTTCTACCAGGATGCTCCCTCCCCCACACTTGTTCAATGCAATGTTAATAGACTATCAAGTAGCCAATCCAAAATGCATGAAAGTAAACAAAATAAGGAGAAGAAGCAACCCGGCCTCAAGGAGGCTTTGATGAAGGGTCACGATAGACTTTGAGGAGGTGGCCATTGGATTTGAGTGTGTTCGCGGTCTCATGATCTGGGAGTCTAGTCATGCCAAGTGGGGTAGCTCGGTGTAGTCCATGCCAAAGGTGGGTTCCATGGGATGTATCCTTGAAGATTCACAAATGCTTAAAGGCCATGAGCATATGCCCTTTCAGCTTAATGGGACTTGTCAAAGAACTCGAACCAAGGTTCACTGAATTCCCAAGTGTTGAATCAATCTCTTGTCGATCTAAAATAGTAACCACCTCTGGATGAGCATCCTTCACATACTCATGAGTTGCCTTTGAACCAAATCAACACTCAGTTAATTGATAGCAGTGAATGCCTCACCTTTCCCTCCACTCCTCATGCTTTCATGGCATGACATAATGAGATCTTTCAAGTAGCTTAAAGCATGGGAGGAGATCTTTGGTCTGGAAGGTGCAATACAGGTTGAGTGAGTAGGTTGTGGCCATTTAATTACATTAGACGGCAACACTATAAGTGAAGTGCTTAAAGTAGAGTCAATTGGTGCGAGGGCTATCCCCTTCAAGCTCTTGTCGTGATTTCGAAACTTGGACTCAAGTTCATGCACACACTTGGTACCTCCACTATTAGAAAAACAACCTTCTTTTGAAGAAGTGGTATCACTTAACAAGGACATGTTAGGGGAAATCATGCCAAATAGTGGACTATGCATTAAAGGCAAAGCAGTAGTGGCAGAAAATAAGAAACCAACTAACAATGAGATAAGGCTATACATGTCGCCACTAGTGTGGGAGAGAGAAGAAGTGGGAGCAAGGGGAAGTGAATTAGAGCCATGAGCTTTAAAATCAAGTACAAATTCATTTGAGTGTAAAACTAGCTCAGGCTCTTTCCTAACACTTTCTATAGCAATATCAATCACATTAACACCAAGCAATGAGTAGTCCTCATGAGGGTGTCTCATGGCTTCATACATGTTGAAGCTAATCGTGTGTTCCCCTACTTCCATTGTGATTAAACTTTCATATCGATCACTGTACTAGCGGTCCTCATGAAAGGCCTACCAAGAATGATAGTCGATTCATTGGAAGCACTAGACATGTCGAGCACATAGAAATCAGCAGGAAAAACCAAGTTTTTAACTCTAACAAGTATGTCCTCAAGGATACCTTGTGGATAACGGGTTGTGCGGTTGGCCAATTGTAAAATCACACTTGTTCTTTTCAAATCGGTAATGCCCAAAGAAGAGAAAACTGCACTAGGCATCACATTAATGGCCGCCCCAAGATCCAATAAAGCATCAGTTACTTTTAAATTGCCGATCGTGCAAGGAATCATAAAAGATCCCAGATCCTTGCATTTCACTGGTAACTGAGGCTTAGAGAGCCGAAACGCTAGGATTCAATTGAACCCTTTCATTTGGTGTAAACCTACACTTGTTAGTGCATAGCTCTTTCAAAAACCTACAATAAGATGGCATAGACTTTACAAGTTGGAAAAATGGAATGTTCACATGCAATTTACTAAACAAGTCTAGCATCTCTTTCTCAGTTTGATCATTAAATTTCTTTCTACTTTTAAGAAAAGCTTGTGGGAAAGGGAGTTGAGAGATAATTGCCTCCTTGGCCGGAGGTTTGGCCAAGGTACCTTGTGTGATACACTCTCCCGTCTCATTGATGCTTGGTTGCTTCAGATGCTTCTTCTTCTACTGTTGTGGTGTGCTAAGCTCTTCCACCATGGTTGCCTTTTGTGTTAGTGCTCTCCTTTCATAGAGCTCTTTCTCTTTAAACTTTCCGAAGGCACCAACTTCATGGGGCTCAATGGTGGGCTTTCAACTTCAATCTCTTCATCCACTAGCTCATCATCTTCATCATCAATAATGTGGCTCAAAGGTTGGCTTTCAACTTGGATCTCTTCAATCACCAGCTCATCAACTTTGTCATCCATAAAGTGTACCCTCTTCTTATATGGGATGGGGTTGAGTGATTTACCACTTCTCAAGCTTATAGCATTTAAGGACTTAGGGTTGATGACCGTGTTGGATGGAATAGGGCCACTTGTTTTGGCTTGAAGCTCATTAAAGGAGTTGGAGAGCTTAGTGACAAAGTCTTAAAGGTTATGATTTTTGGTCTCCAATTGGGTCATCCTTGCATCACTCTTTTCAAATTTAGCGTCAACAAGGTTATGATGCCTTGAAATCCTTGTTGGCAAGTCTTAGCGAACTCATCAATTATATTGGGAGAGTTCTCACTTCCCATTGGGACTATGGCCTGAGAGGATTTGCCTTGGCGTTCTTGGAACTGCTTTGGTGGATTTCCATCTTGGCGCCAACTAAACTTGGGATTTTGCCTCCACCCGTCATTGTAAAAAGTGCTTGGATAGGGTCATAAAAATTAAAAAAAAGGAGGAATTTATAAAAAAATTAAATAAAAAATATAAGGTTAAATATTCAGAGAATTAATTAAATATAAAGCAAATGACCTATCCCAGCGCTTTTTATGTAAAAGCGCCGGTATAGGTTTTACCTATACCAACACTTATATCTATGAAGCGCCAGAATAGGTCACCCAAGACCTATCCCATCGCTTGTGTTTTATAAGCGCTGCTATTGTTGCGCTGCAATAGGGTATTTTTGTAATAGTGATAAAGATGGAAAGATTCGATCCTTTTTCGATTTCCATTAACTGATTTGTAGTTTTCAACAAGCTTTTGGCTTGATACCTTTTGAAAGAGAAACTTAAAAGTCGGGACTAGGTGTTGAACCAAAACAGCAAGTGGTTTTGGCTGAAAACATTTTTTTTTTTTTTTTACATCAGATCGATGGTAAGACCAGCGGAATAACTATTGAATAAAAATAAAAAATAATATGAAAATGTTACATGACTTGAAAATAAATATAAAAAAGGCCACATGTAATATCATTTGTCTCTAATAACAAATACCAACACAATTAAATTATTTCAAGTAACACCAAGTATTCTGGCGCAAAAAGTAAAAATATATAAAAAAAAATTTTGAATTGGTTCACAACGTGAGAAAAGTTAAAATTGTAAGAGAATGAGAGAATTGCATTAACGTCTCAAGAAAATTTATATCAAACAAGTTCCATTGACTTATCATTTATGCTTTTTCACTTATTAATAGTGACCATTTCACTTGTCATTAACAAATCATGAGACTTATTTGTTATTAATTTTCTTTTTTAGAACCTGAATGCAATTATCCCTAGAAAAAATTTATTAATAATATAAGATAGGCAATATAAATAAGGGTGAATGTGCAAAAATACCTATAGTAAATTGGCCAATGTGCATCAGGCACCATAATAGAACTTCGAGCATATAAATACTCATCATAATTAAAAATGATGTAAAATTGTTTTATCTGTTAAATTGAGTTAACGACCATTAACTCATTTTGTATAAGAATTTTGTGGGATCCACAACTCAACCAAATCGTTGTTAACTCATTTTGATGGAAAAACATTTTTGCACCTTTTTAAATTTAAAATAATTATTTATACGCTCAAGATTTTATTACGGTGCCAAATACTCATTTACCAATTTACCATAAGCATTTTTCTTAGAACCTGAATGCAATTATCCCTAGAAAAATAATGGATTACATTTTTTTTTGGAAAATTACAACTAGATCCCAAATAAGGGAATAAATCATGGCCAGGTCTCAAAAATCATCAAATAATATTGAGGTCCCTAACGACCTGGGTCATATTAAATGACTCCTTACAGTTCAATAAGTTGTTAATGACAATTAAAGAATTGTTAATTGCAGTTCAATATTGATAACTTAAAGAGTTGTCATTGACAAATGAAAGAGCTGTATTGACAATTCATTGAGTTTTCAATAACAAGCCATTTTACAACCCATAACCCTAGGGACTTCAATATAATTTGATGATCTTTTGGGGACCTGATTGTGATTAATTTCTTTATTTGGGACATAGTTGTAACTCTTCCTTTTCCTTTCTTTCTTCCTCTCTCCTTAAGGTTTTCCTCCCTCCTCCTTTGTCTTACTTCATCATATTAAAACCTAGACAGTTTAGGCTCCCAGATGAACAGCAGTTTCCCCTTCGAAGACCAATTCACATCGGCCCAAAACAGCCAAACGACGAAAATGACTTTAAGCATGACTCGAACCGTCTCTTTCTTCGGGCGACATCCAGACCAATTCTAAGAAAAATAGTTGGAGGTCTTTATGGCATTGTTTTTTTCTTTCCCTATATTTATATTGTATTACAGCTAGAGGTTAACTTATAGCTTGAAAATTTGAGGGAAAATAAACAATAATGTTAAATGGAAAATTTGAACATTTTCCACTTACCATGCTTATATGTTTTCCCTAAATTTTCCATGCTAAAAATTAAACTTAGGCTATTTTTTAAAAAAATTAATTTCAGAAAATATGTCTTTATTAAGTCCTTAAAAATAATTTTGCGTCCAAAAAATTTTGTTTGCAGGACCTTGTAAATAATAAATAACACCCAAGATCTTAATTAAATTATTTCTATGTTTTCTCCAAATTTTGGGATGTTTTTACATGCCGGACCCTCTAGTTCTTAAAACACTTTGAGGAAAATTACACATATATCCGACCAAATAAGAAAATTTGTTACCCGTAAGACCCTATCACTCGTAATTGTAACTATTCGAGTTTAACATGTAAATATTGAAATTCCATTTGTAAATAATACCAAAAAACCTATTAATTTTCTTATTTAGAACCGCTTGCAATTTTTTCTTCTAATAAATTGATTTGATGAAGTCAATGAGTTTGTAGCTGTGCCAATAAATCTCTCATGACGTGGTGGGACTTGGGTTTTATTTTGCTTGTAACATCAACCAGTAATACATATGTAAAGAACTATACCAATAGTTATATGTGTTTGATGCATGGCTGAACTGTTGAATAAAATTAAAGGATTCATTCATCATAATGTTATCAAAGACCGTCTCAAAAGATCGGACAGATGCAAACACTCATATTTTATAGTCAAGAAAGACCAAAGCAAATTAATATATCAAGAGACAACTGAACAAGACATCACTGCATTCATTAAATTTTATATTCAATAATACTATATGACAAGTATAACAAGAGCATAAGATATCATGGTACTATACAGTTGCAAAAGCTCCCAGCAAAAAAAGCATTGTTGAAAAAACAAATTAGGTCCTCTTAAAATATAATTTATGATCACTATTGAATTACATTAAGCTTTTCATAAAACTTCACAAGACAGATAGAAGGCAATCATTCGATGACCATGTCAAAGGAACAGTATCATTATTACTGTTCTTTAATTCCATACTCCTCCAAATTTTGGAAGATGAGATCACATCCATATAAGATCATCATACTCAAAAGGAAGAACTTCACCAAGAGACATAAGGCAGCCATTGGATAACGATGAAGGGGCATAATTAATCTTTGATATTCTGTTGCTTGCTGTGCTTGCAGTACCCCTCCACGTTTCTGACAGGATAAGGACAAGACGACATTTGGGTTAAGAAGGTGGTGTTATTAATGTTTTGGTCCAAGGTGGTTTTGTTATTATGATTATTGTCGAAGCTGATTAAACAAGTAGTGGTAGAACTTAAATGATGGTGAGAATCCAGAAACATGTGAGACTTTGAGCAAGTGTGGTAGCCAAAATAGTTGGTTCTATAGAGAGGAGGGTGGTCTTGGATTACTTGGACTTGTTTGGTTGCTTCGCATCCCTTGTCATACTTGAAAGTGCATCTGAAATATATAGCATCTGCATTATCATATATTATGCATGTAAAAATTTGGTTTCTAAAACAAATCAGCGTCAATTAATGTTCAATATGAAACTGGTGTTTGGGATCAACTATACAAAAAAGATGAAGAAATTGATAGAGATGTTAGTAATAGAATTCAAACTAGGTGGTTCAAACAAAGAAAATCTACTAGAGTCATTTGTGTTAAAAAATTATGTCCATAATAAGATAAAAAAGAAGTAATACCAACAATGATAGAGATGTTAGTAATAGAATTCAAACTAGGTGGTTCAAACAGAGAAAATCTACTAGAGTCATTTGTGTTAAAAAATTATGTCCATAATAAGATAAAAAAGAAGTAATTTATTGCAATGCTATAATACCAACAATGCCATATAGTAGTGATTATTGGGCTTTATAGAGTCAACATAGGCATAAAGTGAGGGTATATAGATGAGATGAGACTACTAAGGAGAAAAAGGTTGAAAATTATTTGAGGTGACTCAATATGTTTAAAGAAGGCTATTGGATTTGTCAACGAGAAAGGTTGATCAAACAATATAGGGCCCTCTAAAAAGTAGTAAAGAAAGACTGAAAGTAATACTCAATAATAAAGTGGTAGAACAAAATCTTTTGGTCAATGATATATGAAATTTCGTTTTTTATAAAGTACAATAGTGTCGTCTAATTTATGTGTCATTGACTATACCTAGTGAAATAATGTGTCTATTGATGAACTGGCTTGTTTTAAACTCCGTTAGAGCATGTCAATAGTATAGAAGTAAGTGAAAGGACAATAAATCTTATTAAAATAAGAGCAATAATAACCATAACTTTACATTTGTTTATTTGGAGAACACTGAATGGCAATTAAAAAATTTACACAAATCATCCATTAACTTTAAAATGTGGGAATGAAGTTATGCCTAATCTTTCAAAGAGGACCGCGAATTAAGATGAACTTGTTCACGCTTATTTACAAACCATTAACAGCAACGATAGCAGAGATAAGACCCTTTGTTTTAATAATGCCAATGAAAAAGTGTTCGACTACGTCACATAGTCAAGAGCACAAGTACAAAAACTAGATTTCACAGCAGAATTTTACCACGATTAGGAGCAAACACGTGTCGAAAATGTGGCTTGTAGCAGTTAAAAATTGTAATAATATTAGATTTTCTAATCCGATTAAAGTAAATGGTGCAAAAAACATCATCAAATGGGATATACATTTGAAAAGAGATCTTTAAGTCAGAGTATTTATTTGTTTCTTGGGAGTTATTCTACAGGAGAAGTTCAAATACCAGTATTTTATATGGCTCCTTGCTCACACAAAGGACTACACTGCAGCATTAAGAGTAAAAAAAGGTATACATTATTGTAGGATTACGCCTACAAATGCTGGAACAAAGGGTTTCAGAGTATCGAAGTCCGTAGTGACTGTGTTGGAGCAACAAATTTGATTACTAAGGAGCAAACAACAACAAAACAACAAGCATTATCACAATTAGGTGGGGTCAATCATATATATTGCACGATATAATATCCCAAATTCTGGGCCTGGAAGTTCAAGAATAAGTCTGAATTAAGTAGACTATTAAGGCCAATTGAGGTAAATGTCTTGAGTATGTCAAAGAAAAAAAACTCGGGGAAAGATTATGAAATATTATTTTGAGAAGTTACAAACGTTTATGAAGAGGTTTAGTTTCCAAAACAAAGACTTACTAAGTTTAAAGCTGAATTATAGAACTTAAAGGCCTATTTTTTCAGAAATTTCAAGAAACAATACTTAGAGGTTATTGTTTGGCTTGTAAATAAAAAGAAACTTATGGGCCACAGAAGCTGCTAAATGAGAAGAAAATCCTTATAAAGCTCTAAGGATTAACTTTTAGAATTTATTTGGCAATTAAGAACCAATAAAAGAGGAGTACAGTAATTAATAAATTCAATATCCATGTTCAAAAAATCATTCGAGCCAGGTCCAAACCCTTTTGGAGAGTAACGCACGTTTCCCATATGAGGTTTCTTAAGAGAAGAAATTTTCATATTTACATAAGAGACCAAGTGATATAAGAAAATAAGAGAAAAAGAGGTAAAAAATTGATGTAGTCCCACAAATATTAGAGTAATATTTCTCTCACCATTTAAAGACACCAAAACACATTCATTCCTCATTAGTTTTGATCAGCAGCTGGACTCACAAAGATATATAGTGAGAAACCGAGAGTGAATACGAGGAGGAGGAGGTTAAGCCACAACTCACATGCAATCCATCCAATCAACAAGTTCAAGTGCCCAAATCAATATTATACCTTTGTTTTCTCATTTGCATAAGGATTTAGCAAGTTGATCACTCTTTAAAGTTTAAGGCTAGAGAGAGAAACATAAACAACAAGAGTGTGGAGCACGAGAAAACTAATCTGGACTGGAATAAAGCTTGTATTTAGTGAGTTAAAGATGGATAGAGTGATTGCTTTTGTTCGATTGTAAATATGCGATTTTGGAGCTAAAAAAATAAAGAGGAAATGCTGCCAAAAATTATATAATCATGCTAAAATGATGCTTGAATGAAATTAAATATACAAAGCACCTAAAGACTCCTAAGATGATCAAATGGAATGAAATGATAATTGAAGTTTATCTTCTTTTTTTAGGAAATTATTCTGCTTGTTTGAGCAAGTTAGAGATGGAGTTTGATAAATTAAATTATAGGGTGAAGGTGCAATTTTGGCAATGAAGTTTTATACAAAGAGCATATGGTACCATTAAGTTTGTAAAGGTACAAAAATAGCAATAAACTTAATAAAGCAGGGCAATTTCAACAATGACGTTAATTTTGGGTGAACGTCCGTTAATTTGTAAATTATTAGGCCCTAAATTCCTCAAATAACAAATTTGTTTGGGCTAAAAAATTTTGAATCACTTTCAAAAATTTATCTATAATATTCTCTAATTATTTTTTCCCACAACAACCTCTTTTGAGCTTAAAAGTAATTTTCCCTCAGATTATTGTCCTTAAAATAAGGGAGAAATTAGGCCTTTAAAGTCCTCAAAATAGACCTCAAATTCCTCAATTATCCCCATAATACATCATTTTCTATTAATTAATTCCTAATTACACCCTCTAATTCTCAATAAATTTCTAAGATGTTACAAGAGGAACACGTCATTTTAATAGAAATGCAACACCTTAGAAATTTATTGAGGATTAGAGGGTGTAATTAGGAATTAATTAATAGAAAATGATGAATTATTGGAATAATTGAGGAATTGAAGGTATATTTTGAAGACTTTAAAAGCTTAGTTTCTCCCTTATTTTTAGGACAATAATCTAGGGAAAAATTACTTTTAAACTCAAAAGAGGTTATTGTGAGAAAAAAATAATCAGAGAATATTATAGGTAAATTTTTTAAAGTGAAAAGAAAATTTTTAACCCAAAAGAGATATCTTATTTGTGGAATTTAGGGCCTAATAGTTTTCAAATTGACGGACGTTCAGCCAAAATTAATGTCATTGCTGAAATTGCCCTATTTTATCAAGTTTATTGCTATTTTTGCACTTTTACAAACTTAAATGTGCCATATGCTCTTTTCATAAAATTTCATTGTCAGAATTGCACATTCACCGTAAATTCTACCAATAGAGTTATAATGAAGTTTTGTCTAGGGTAATCCCCATAGAGTAGATTTGGAGGCATTAAAACAAGAAACGGCGCATTCTCCCAACATACCAGTGTGCCTTTGCCAGTAGGGGTCAATTGGAACGGGGATGGATTTTGAATAATTGAGTTCAAAAATGGATTCCTCACGTGAAATTGTGTAGGGATAACGTGAGTTGTGAATTTTTAGGCAAAAGAATATAATTCCAAGAGTTAAAGTTTTAAGCTCAAGAATAAAGGCTATTTTTGAAATTAGGAATAAGTTGAAGGGGGAAGAGTTAGCTTTTGCATAATATATACATAAATGTGATATATGTTTTGCTGTACCCACTGTATGACTATTTGATAGGTTCTGACCTATGTCAAGATTCCACAAGAAATCAAGAACAAATGAAGCAAGCCAGTGGAGTAAGAGTAGAAAGAAAAGTAACAAGAGGTAGTGAAACTTATAAACTTTTGAATAGTTTGAGCTTAGTTTCTTGTATATTAATTTTCCATGTATGTCTTAATATTCTTGCCTATTTTGTGCTGTAGCCATGTGCATGTCCTTGTAAGGTGTTGTTCTTACTTAGGCTATTTGCATGCTTAGTTAATTATCATTGCACCTTATATATTGAAGGGTAAAGGTGCAAATTTTCCAAATGACTTTTACTCAAAGAGCATTAGGCACGAAAAAGAGTTATAATGTGTTTAACTAGACATAAAGTTTTAAAGGTGGTGTGAATTTACCAACAACGTCATCTGCCTTCATTAAATGGAGACTCATGAAACTTACGTGGCATCCGACATATGGTGAAGCTCAAGAAAAAAGAGGGCAAATGTGCAATTTTGCCAAAATTTTTTGTGCCAGATACTCCTCGTGTAAAACTTATTTGGCAAAATTGCACCTTTATCCTTTATTTTTCTTGAGCTTCACCACACGTTGGTTGCTACGTAAGCACCAGGTGTCTCCGTTTAACCAGTGTTTGGAGGCAAATGACATCATTGGTAAATTTGCACCACTTTTAAAACTTTATGTCTAGTTAAGCACCTTCCAACTCTTTTTTGTGTCTAACACTCTTTAGGTAAAATACATTTGGCGAAATTGCACCTTTACCCTATATATTGAATTGATGTTTTACTAAGGCTATTTGCATGCTTAGTTAATCATATTGCACCTTATATATTGAATTGATGTTTTACCAGTAAGATTCATTGAATCTCACCCTTTTATCTCCCTTTTACCAACACTAGGGTCTAGTTCCTCAAAAAGAAATAACATGCTGGCGGAGTTTTGAAGTTGGAGACTCTTATTCTTATTTTATACCCCCTCCAGTCCTAATTAATTATAAGATTTTTTTGGTGGAGATTAACGAAGCAAATTAGACCACTAAATTGTAACATATATATGTTATATGTAATTAGATTATAAGTTAGTTTATCAGTACAATAAATTAATTTTGAGGAAAAAAAGATAAATATAAATAATTTAAAGTTGTTTGTTTTGCATCGATATCCTTAATTTCTCCAAAAAAGTCAACTTGATCTTATAATTAGGACCAAATGGAGTATAGTACTTATATTTGTGGCTAATTGGATATTTTTGTGCGCTTAGATTAAATTTCTTAAGTGTATTCCATCTCTTGGTATGTAAATTAAATTTTGTGAGGGCATGTATCTTATCTCCGTAAGGAGGAGCAGGGGAGCTAAGTAGTAGGCCAATGTGAGTGCCATATGATGATTATGGACAAATTGCATGAAAATCTAGCTTGATACTTAGCTTACTGGTATGCATATTTGAGCCACCATTTTGTGATTGCTTAGAGACAGGGTAATAACTTGAGTTACTTTATGAAATTATGCAGTGTTGTTTTGCACATCCAGACCCTTTAAATCAGCCCTAGTTTATAATTTTTGGATGTGTAAAGTAACAGATATGCTTTTTCAAATATGAACCAAGAATCTGGTAAATGCTGCAAATATCACAAATAAATGTGGCCTTCTGGACAAATGGAATAGAAAGGAATCTGGGTCTTATTTTTAAAACAAAAAGCTTTCCAAGAGCTAAAAATGGACATTTTAGCCACTAATTTTGAAGTTATATTGGGTTAGTTCTGAATTTTCTGAAGTTCAATATTCCATGGTACCCAAGCTTTCCGAATAGGGTTACATAATTGGTCTTTACAAGAGTTCTAAGTTGGGTCACATAAGGTTTTAAATGGCTACACACAACTCTGATAAGTGAGGTCTTACACAGTATAGCACCATTACTAGGGAGCAAACTAAGGAAACAGACACCCCTATCATGACATCTTAGATTGGTGAAGCATGCCAAATCGAAACCATGAGTTGAAATGTGAAGCTAATATGCCTCGCAAACCACCAACCCATGGCATAGATGAAACACAGAATATATACAAATTTATTTGAATCTTGCTTATGAAGAATGTAGTTATTGTGCTAAACTTTTAACTACAAACAGTATACTCATACTTTTGAAGCTGATAAGATGGCTCTATTGAACTTTTAAATTGATGACGGACTTAAATACCAGTCGAAATAATCCATTATAGTTAACCAGTTCATTAATTTAATTACTAAGAATTTAAAACTTGGAATTATATATATACACATATAATTCAAAACTATTTTATGAAATTAAAAGGAATGAATGAATGAATAGGAGGAAAACCTGGGGTGCTTGGCATTAAGTGTGAATTTTTCACCATACTTTCTCCATGCATAACCATCTTCCTTCGGACCAATTTTGGAGTAGTCCTCCCCTGTTTGTATACTCTTCATGCTGCCAACAATTTCAATTTATTAATAATAATGACCAACTTGAGTAATTAGCTCCTTAACTTTTTCTATTATTTGCAAGAGCTAGCATCTCTATCTGCTTCAGGTTTAACTAATGATTAGAATAAATGAAATGCAGCTTCCAAATTTCAGATTCTCGGCTGGGAAAGCTGTGATGGTTCAAAATTTTTAAGTTGGAGGATACACTATAGTTTGGCATAATGACTTAAGATAGTAATTCCTCCTTTCCTAAATATAAGATATAATTGATTTTTTTAGAATTCCTAAGAAAGTTAAATAAATTACTTATAAATTGATTTATTAAGATAACATATAATATAATAATATACAAAATATGTTATGACTAAGTGGCTTATTTAGTTTCCTCTATCTCTAAAAAGATAGGTCTTATATTTAAGAAAGATGGCATACTATATTTAATACTCACTCTATCCCTTATTATAAGTTTAAAATCCTTGATTGTCGTTTTCCAAAAATATAAGATTCACTTTATATTTGTCCATACGTTTATTGCATTTTTTTTCAATTCTACCAACTTTTTATCTTTCTTCATGCAGTCTCTTTCATCTTTTTATCTCTTATTTGTCATATTCTCTCTCATTTTCTTTTTCCTATACAATCTCTTTCATCTTTGATAATAAGGCATAGTTGGAAGATAAAATATATTTCTTATATAATAATTATTTTTATTTAATTTTAGTAGTTTTCTTGACGAAGACAAATTAGTTATTAAAAGCTTATAATAAGGGATGTTGGGAGTACAAGTTTTGATTTTCTTTTGGCCGGCGTTTTACAAGTTTTGATGATAACAAATGTTAAAGTCGTATTAAATACAATCAAGGAACAAGTGTTTTAAAGTATTTTTACACATTGATACATTACACATTAAATATATTTTGGGGAAATGATTTATATGCTTAAAACTTCTTTAATACATTATGGAACCATATTTTTATTAAAATCTTGCTCTTGAATTGATTGTATATCCAATAGTGTTCAAAGCTTTATTTTCATGTATCTTGGATGTATATATACTAAGCATAAGACTTTCTCATATGCATTATTCATAGTTCTACATTCACTGCTCTCGTGCATAGTGATAATTGGACGAACCACTCAATTTACAAGTTAGATATATTATTGAACAATTGCATGCTAAGAGTGGTTAACAATAAACCGAAGATAGAATCATCATATTACACTTAAGATAAAGTCATAAAATTGAAGAAATATCCAAGAGCTTAAAGCAGATTGAAGATATGCGGGCTTGAATGCATCACAGCATTCATTACTACAAAAAAGAGCCTCAATGTCCCCAATTCATGTCTATTATAACAAATCAGACGTTAAGAAAATAAGGTGACACTAATGTAAATTTTTCACAATGACTAGAGAAACCATATCTATTTTAGAAGAATGGACGTGGATTTCTTAGGAATCAATGTCCATTATTTATTAACGGTAGTTGATTCTTTAGAAGGTACGTCCATTTTCAAAATAATGAACGTTGCTTCTTGACAAACCTCCATTCCTTTAATAATGGACATGTTTTCTCTAATACTTAATCCCAACAGATTGAACACATCGCATCTTTGTTCTTCTTGATCGTCTTTGATTTAAACTTGACTTTTGTGGGAAATAACACTACAAAAAATGGGAGTTTTGGTGGCCACTTTCAGCGGTGACAAAAAATGTCGCCGCTGAAAGTAAGGGTTTCAGTGGCGACATTTTGGGTCGCCACTGAATGTGCACACTTTTGGCGGCGACTAGAAAAGTCGCCGCTGAATGTGTGTGTATCAGCGGCGACTCAAAAAAGTCGCCGCTGAAAGTTCCTATAAACCAAAAAAAAATAAAAAAAGCTATATTGAGGGATCGAACTTGGGTCTATACATGCATTGACCCCCTTTCAAGCCAACTCAACCAATGAACTGATGTTGGCAAAATTTACTTCAAAGTTTATATGTAACATTTCCAAATGAAATTTAGACTACCAAATCTAGAATTTTCCCTCGTGTTGCCGTGAAATCAGTCCCAAATTTCCGTCTCTCGCTCTGTCATTCCTTTCTTTCCCCAAATTTCTCCCAAATTTCCCCAAATTCTCAAGCGTCGTTCTTGCTTCTTCCGTCGGCCAAGCGTTGCATTCATTCTTGTTTCTCTCTCTGCTTTGTTCATGCTTGGGTTGACGCCGTTGTCTGCAGTTCCATCAACGTTTCTTTCCTTTACTACCTTCCTGGTTCACCCCCTCCTCTCCATTATCTCTTTTGTTTTTGTTTTGTTTCGCACATTTTGGGATTTTGGGTTTTAAGTATGCGTCTGATGATTGTTTATTATCAAAAGGAATTTTTGCGTCTTTGGCGGCGTTAATGTTCAATTGTGTGATTATCTTTTGTGCTCCGACTGATTACTTGTCTTGTTCCCTAGTTTTAAAGCTCCTATTTGTTAAATTTAACGAGGACAGACTCTGAACCCTAGCTGATATTATCAACATTGCTTTTGCCATGCTTAATATATCTGCTTTTTGGTATCTTTCTCTCCCTCTACGAGCCTTTTGCAAAACGTTGGTAACCAATCTGATTGGTTTGTCCCGAGGCCTGTTTAAATATATCTAGGAAATGGCTGGTTTCTGAGCTTTTGATTGACATGTTATGAAGAATTTAAGAGAGACAATGTCTTCCTATTAACCCCCTGTTACTTTAGCGGATTATGATTTGATGAACAAGAAACTATCAACTTGTGAATAAATCGATAGAGTCAATTGTAACTAGAGAAAAATTGTCTTTATCTACTATTTAAAGTCCATACTCCACCAACAGTTGTAGTTAGCTCCAAGTTTTGCACCTTTCACTTGTGAAGTTTTTGTTTGCTGCCCATTAGTTTGGCTTAATACTTAATGAATCATCTCCCAGGCTGAATATTCAAATTCATATTCCATTTCTTAGAAGATTAACATAAAAGAAAAAGGTTCAAGTTTGATAATTGTTTCCTATTAGTGAATCTGCGTAACTATGTTTCATGGACTAATAGCATATTTCTGTTTTTTAATATATGGTTTCTGTGAGATAAGAAATCATTATTGGAGATGCAAACTTGGGATCACCATCTTAGCTTAGTGGTTGGCGGATAGTTAATTAGGTTTGAGATCATTTTTATTGTGAAATTTTACTTACACTCTAGTTATTGTGTATGAATGTGAAATAAGGGAAAAAGTGAAGTTATATCTATGATTGTGTTGAATGTTGCCTCTTATATCCTCTCAGCCAGAGTATGTCATATGAGAATCTTAGAATATTTTATTTCCATTATTTCAAGAAGTGACCTGCTAATATTCAACTGATTATTTGACTTCTAGTAGGTGATCAAATTTGCTCAGTTGATTTATTTCTCTATATAGCTATGCATAGGAAAAGCTAAGACCTGAGCTAGGCCTAATTAAGCTTAACTCATTCATGCAACAGTTGCTGGGGTTGAAGAAATCTGGGTATGCCCCTATTGTTGTGAAGCTTTGTTCGTGCGTGATTTTCTCCACCAAGCTTTGTTCGTGCGTTGATTAATGCATATTCTTATGCTTTTGCTAATGCTTATTTTGGTTTTATTAATGAGATGAACTGATTAATTAGTTCTATGTTATTCATAATGGATTGAAACTTGAAAAAGGTTTGAAAGAGTCGTCAAATGTAATTACTTTCATTAATATATATATTGACATATATATATTGATAATTGGGATTGATAATTGCTTTCAACCACGCTTCTTTTGTTTGTTTTTCCTAGTTCTTTCTTTGATTTGAATTTATATGGCCTTATTTGCTTGCTTTACTTGCTAAATTGATGTTGCTGTGTTGCTTTTGAAGTTTACTATTTTTCCTCTTACCGGCACCGTTATCTTTTGGGCATCATTTTCTCTTGCAGTTTTCATCAGGTACATTCAGCAACTCAACTCAACTCAACTCAAAGTTTGATATGTATTTAAAAATCGCTCTCCAAAAAGCATTTAACAATTGGAAGGCCAATTTGCATAAACACTACAAAAAATATGCAAGTGATGAAGATAGGTTAGCTAACCCACCTGAGCAGATAAGTCCTGAAGATTGGGAGTATTTATTGACATATTTTAAATCGCCCGAATTCCAGGTACCTTACCAACTTTTGAAATGAACTCTCATTATTTGCTCAATCAAATACTTATTAGTTAACTAACTTTATTATAGATTGTGAGTGCTAGAAACAAGGGAAACAGAGCGAAACATGTTACAAAACATACTTGTGGTTGTTTATCATTTACTGAAGTAGATTACTTTGTTGTAAGTTCAATCTCTCTCTTTTACTTTGATTTATGTTTTACTTAATTTTCTATCTTTTAGTATACTACTTGTATTTTTCATTTTACTTTGTAGACTGACCCTACAACTGGAGAATGCCCACCGCTGGAAGAGTTGTGGCAGATCAAACACACCAAAAAGACGGCAGATGGAAAATTACAGTGGTCAGATCCTGCCGCCGAAGAAGCTTATGTATGTATGGTACTATTTATTCTTGTTTTGTTCATGAATATTTGTTTTATTCCATAACTTCATACTTTTAATGCAGATGCAAATGAGGGATCTAAGACAAACACAGGAACTACAGGGTGATGTCCAGATGACCTATGATGACATATTAACCAGTGTTCTTGGGCAGAGATCTGGATATGTTAGAGGAAAGGGTTATGGAGCACAGCCTTTAAGGAAGAGAGATCGCCCTCAATCGAGTCAAATTTCAATTGATCAAGTGCGAATACAGATACAACAAGACTTTGAGAAGAAAATTCAAGAGGAGCGAGAAAATATGAGGCAAACCTTGCTGCAGAACGTGCAAAGATGGAAGAAAAGTGTGCAACAGAGCGAGCAAAGCTAGCAAAGATGGAAGAAGACCATGCAGCAGAGCGAGCAAAGCTAGCAAAGCTGGAAGAAGAGCACACGCAATGGGAACAAAGAATGGAGCAAAAAAATGCAAGCTCAATTCGCTGCCATGATTAAAAACATGCAAGCAAATCCCCATCCTTAGTCTTTTCATCTGACTTGGTATTTATATATGTTGAGGACTTTGAATATTATGTATAAGATTGTGTTTTGAAGTACAATATAATTGATTTTATTAGTATAATGTATTGTTGTTGCCAATATTTAATTTTTAAGTCATTTATTTATTTGTTTATGGGATATATATTTAATGGCAAATGAATATCAATCAATTTTATTTTTTTTCTTAAAAAAGGGTTTCAGCGGCGACAAAAGTCACCGCTGAAGGGGCTATCATCGGCGGCGACATATGTCGCCGCTGAAGGCTAACGCTTATGTCGCTGCTGAAGGTTAACGCTTCGGCGGCGACATTAGTCGCCGCTGAAGGCCACAGCTTCCGTGGCGACATTTATGGCCTTCAGAGGCGACAATTTGTCGCCGCGGAAACTGCATTTTTAGCGGCGACCTTCCCTTGTCGCCGCCAAAGCATTCGGCGACGGCCATATAGGTGGCGACTTTGCGGCAACTTTTTGTCGCCGCGAAAGGGTTTTGGCGGCGACGTTTTAGGCTTTTGGCGGCGACTTTTGTCGCCGCCGAAAGTCGTTTTTTTTTTAGTGTAATGTGTGTGGGTTTGAATAGAATAGATCGAAATTGTTGGATGAATCCATTGAGAACTACTAAAAAGTATGAGTTTGGAGTAGAAATGTTTATAGAATTTTCTAGAAGGTATGTGTATAGTAAGAATGAGAAGTATTTTTGACCTTTATGTGAAGTGTTTAAATCAGACTTGTAAGAGTAATAAGGATATAAGGGAACACCTTGTTTGTGCTAGAATAAATCTCTAGTATAGAAAATGTGTCCACCATGGTGAATTAGGAGTACTTTTGATGCTTCCACATCCCAAAACAAGGAAGTTGTGGATGATGTAGGTGTTGATAGAACGGATGACATGATTAATAATTTTGGGGTAGAGTCATTTTCATAGACTTCATGAATATGACAAATTGTGAAATGATGCAAAGATATTGTTGTTTTTCGGGGTCTCGTAACTATACACACTTGATCGATGTGTTCACATTTATGAATATAAAGCTAAGGCAAAAAATGGGTGGACGAATGCAGGTTTTTTAGAGTTATTTAAAGCTTTGAGTAATATGTCAACGGGCAATAATAATGTTCTGCCTAATTGTACGTGCAAGACTAAGAAAGTGCTCTGTAAGATTGGCATGGATAAGAAGATCTATACACATTTGCCGTAATGATTGCTTGTTGTACATGAATGAGTATGAAGGATTAACAGATTGTTTAGAATGCAATACTCCAATATAATGGACATTTTGGTCTCTTAAAAACATTCATAAATCCATAATCAAGCATCATGGCTTGGTAAGACTTTGTTAAAAGTAAACGCATAAATTTATGTCTGTGTATTTCTACTATTTAATTGAGATTCCCCTAAAGTAACACAATTTGTACATGATAATAAGAAATAACTAGGTTAAATAATTTATTTAATCTTCATAATAAATTAATTGGTTGGGTCCTAATTCTCTTATCCTATTTATAAGATATTTCCAAAATGTTTCACATATACTAATAAAGAGCTTAAATTTAATTAACTATGCCATGAAATCCATAACTTTTCAACTTTATCCAAACTTAATAATCATTATACTCTATGAGAGCAAAGTTAACAAACAATAAGTGAATGATGTAATTTCTAATGAAAAATTTAGTGAGATGTCATGTAAATATGATTTCTCTGTCTATCCTACAAATAGGAATGAGGGGTATGTTCAGAATAAAAATGAGTAAAATGGAAACCAGTTTCCCTACTTATAAAAAAAAATAAGAACGGAGAGTTAGGCGTATCTAGATTATCTATATCTTATTTGGACGGTTTATATTTGATTTTATTATAATATTTTTATAGATACACATTATAAAATTCAATCTAAACGTTCTAGATGAGTTCCAAAAGTCTAGATATGCCTAGCTCTTATTACTCATCCTTTTGATGAGTAAAGAAACTAGTTCCAGTAAAATGAACTAAAAAAAGGCAGATTGTTGGAAAGAGAGAGTGGGATGGATTACTGTGATTTATAACTTATTTGTAAAGTACCTTTTTAGGGGAGAGAATGCCGTTGGATCTTTGATGGTGTGGCTTCTGCAATCATAACGCTCAAGAGATTCATCAGAGTTAAGTGGCGAATCTTGATTGTTGAGGAGAAAAATTGCATTTCTCAAAGAATCCTCCACCTTGGCAGCAAGATGTTGAGCATTCGACATCGTCAAGTCCTCATCATCTTCTCCATTATTGGACTTAATGATTAATCGTTGGAGCTGGTTCACATAGTCACGCCCTCTCTCCAGTTCCTTCATTGCCAGATTCGCCATAACAAATCAAATAAAATGTATATATAAAACCTTTATATATACACAGCGTTAAGAAGAAGAAGAGAATATTAGACTGCGTATTTGATATGTGAGCGAGCTAAAGCGATCAGAAGTAGATGAAGGAGGGAAGGAGAAAGTAGGGTTTGAAAATGACGACCGATAAACGACGAGTGACCACCCCCACCCACTTGTGCATCTTTATTTTATTTTAATATTTATTCGTTCTATAGATTCCCCGATTCCTCATCTAATTTATATATGAAACGTTTTTGTTTGTTCTGATCATTATGACCCACAATAGGAAGAATCTCAGTACCACCAAGTATATCACCACAACATACTCATGATTTAAACGGAGATCACTTGTTAAGTTGGAACAACTTATTACAAAGAGTAGATTTCCAGTGTTGGTGGTTTCCTATACTCCTTTTAGTTCTTATTACAAGGCACATCTAACCACTTCATTAAAATATGGTTAAGTTATTACCTTAGCTCTAAAAAGGAAAATTGATCTTCAAGTCCTCTAACTTTTAACTCGCTTATAATTCAACCATCTGACTATATATAATTTTGGTACAATTCAGTCTTTAAACTTTCAATTTACTTACGACTTAGATCATTATCGATGTGAGCTAATGTTTTAGGATATATGGTCATATTAAAATCTCTATATCAGCCCTGAGATGTTTGCGTATAATTGTTTAAACCACAAACAACGTGACAATTAAGGTTCACATAAGAATTTGTCCTCCTCCATCTACTTTCCATCCTTTCTCTCGTTCAAGAAGAAAAAACAAATCTTGGAAGCATTTTCTCTAGTGAGTAACAGATTCACACACAAAGGAATAGACCTATTGAAGTATAATCACTTGGTAGATCCAGATCAGCTGGAAAGTCACGAAAATGGGACAATCGTTTATGAAAACATTTGCTTCCACGAAAACTTGAACACGTTCTTGCAACAAAGGGAACAACCGTTGAAGAAGGGAAGGTGGTGGAAGGGTGGACATTAGAGGAAGGAGCGATATGATGAGAAGAAAGTTGTTAAAATTTTATTAAAATTGTTTTCTAAATTAAGTAGATGCCACATGGCGTTGAAATTAGATGAGTTGATTCATTAATATAATTAGTTAGAGAAAAGATGAGTTGATATTATAAGAGTAGATTCTCATAACATAATGAGTAATACCGTCTCTATATATAAGATCTTAGTAACAAGCAATACTGTCTCTATGTATAAGATCTTAGTAACAAGTAATACCTTAGCAACCAAATTATGCTATTCAAATATCTAAAATTTATTAAAATTAATAAGCATGTTGAAAGAACACCCTTTAATTTTTTTAAGTGTGGTCTTTTGAGAGAGAGAGAGAGAGAGAGAGAGAGAGAGAGAGAGAGAGAGAGAGAGAGAGAGAGAGAGAGAGAGAGAGAGAGAGAGAGAGAGAGAGAGAGAGTATGAAAAAAATTGGATATTGTGTAAAATAGATAAAAATGCATTCAATAATATTTAGACAAACTCAAATTGACTCTTATAAAAAAGAACAAGCATCAAATTTTGAGATCTGAAATATGGAGAGGGAGGGACTATTAATTACTTGCTAAGATCCTAAGAGGATAATTGAAACTATTCATTTTCCTATTGATATTATTAACAACAACTAAAATTCGCAAATCGCCAGATCAAAACTGACAAATTTTAATTTTGACAACTAATAATAACAAAATATCAAGTGACATATGAAAATTTACAAATCCTGGTTTATGTTATAAGATATGATATAAAAATGTATAACCGATATAACAAAATATCAACAACCATAAGTTACATAATCGCATTTCAGTAACAATTCCAAAATAACATGGCTGAATGGAAATCGGAACCTAATAATATATAGAACCTAACTTGAATTCTATCTAAAAATGAATTTATAAGTATTAATAGATAAATTTACAAGTACAAACACTTAGTTAACAACAAATAATAACAAATGTGATTTACAGAATTTAGATAAGAAAAATAAAAATGATGAGATTGATATGAGTGAAAATGAGATGTAAAAATTATATATGCTTTTTATTAGGTAATAATAGTTGTATGGAATGATTGCAACAGTTTTATTTTATAATTAATTATGAATTATAAAAAGTCTATGGTATCCTATATAATATATTATAAATAAAAGGAAAAAATCTTAGTGGATATACTTTTTTCTCTTTATTGAATTATTAAATTTTAACAGTGGTAATAGGTTAAACTTTACCCTTGTCGTCCCTCTCTCATGCTCTCCAATCCCAGGCTCGATGCTTGCCATCCTCCTCCTTCACATGCTTTAATATCCTAGCCGAGCTAGCTAGTGATAGAGCAGTTTCGTCCTTTAGCTGTGGCCCTTGGATGCTGCGGTCAGGTGACGTCACTACGATTATGTCACAATGAGACATTAACCACTATCACTTTGACACGTAGCAAAGCTACCTTACAAAGCATATATTTGTTTTTGTTTTTAGCAAATTTAACAACAAACTTTTTTGTTAAGAACATCTGGCACCATATACAGTTTTTGAAGGATTTTAAATGTACATAAACTTTAAAAAGTATAGAGTCTTTAACACATAAAGACATACTCCCTCTAGTCTTAGATATAAAATTTAATTGATTTTTTTTGTGAGATTTAAGGAAGCTAATTAAATTAATTAATCATACTATATATGTGATATCTTACTAGAAGATATGTTAACGTATAAGTAAATAAACCAGGTTGAAGAAAAATTTGACTAAATATAATCAATCTAAATAATTTATTTAACTTTTTTTAGGATTTTCCCAAAAAATTAATTAGGTCTTTTATTAGAGTCTTAAGGTAGTAATTAGCTAGTAACAATTTGAAATGTCTAGTATCATGTGATAGTCATTTATATAAGTAAGATACATGTGACGTAGTATGTTTATGTGAATTTAAGGTCCTTCAAAACTTTATGGTACTAGATTCTACTAACAAAAGACTTCTTGTTAAATTTGCTCATTCACCTTTTTTTAATTCTTTTAGTTTTTTTTTTTAAGAAACAAGGGAAATTTTTAGTTAGCCTATATAGAAGAAATTTAATTTTAAAGAGCCCCAAACAAATTATGAAACATCACTGCATCCCGTAAGGGTCGTAAAGGAGACATTAAATAAAATCTCGAGGGTTAAATGACTTAATTTCCCTTGTATAATTTGTAAGATAAATGTGAGAATTTCTAAACATTTATGTAAATTTCCAACACAAATAAAGGTATTTTCAATACAATAAGTTAATTCAAACAAAAATAGTTACAAGAATATGTGTCATTTGCAAAGGCAAATATGACGAGAATTTGAAGACAAGTATGATTATTTCCAACAAATATGAAGATATGTCCAACGCACTTATTTCTAACACACGTATATATTCCATGGCACACGTGTCTTTAAAATACTTTTATGTGTGTTATAGATAAGAATACTTGTCTTAAAAATTCTACCTTTTGTCTTGCAAATGACACATTCCAATGCTGCTTCAGAATTGTTTGGGGACTATTAAATTTTAAGTTACTACTATGATAGTTAATTGAAATTTTCCCTAACAAGATTTTGGGTTGCTTCTAGGTAAGAAACATCTCTTATATAAATGTTTGTCAAGTACTTCTTCTATCTTTATTATGAGATCTATTTGATGGACTTACTTTTCATATTGATCATTTTCATTCCATTCTACAAACTATTAATACTCCCTAAAGAAGGTGATTTGTTTCTTCTTTTAATGTGCATCAAAGGTTAAGTCAAAAACCATATAAATAATTGATTTGTATCTTTCCTAATTCATCTTAGGGTGTAAATGCAAAATTAAATTAACCAATGATTGTACAAGTGGTACTCTCCCTGCCGATCATCTCACGCGTAGTTGATTAACTAATTACCTTGACTAACTAAATGAATGAAAAGCTATAAAATTGGGATTTATGATTTTTTATTGCATAAAAGTAAAAGACTTGTTTTTGTGATTTTTTATTTATAAGAAAGCAATTAAAATGGATATAAAAACGATATGATAAATATGGATCTCTTGATAGAATCCGACAGTGTCCTTAGCTTCTAAAATGATATGAGAGTCCTAAAATCAAGTTCTAATATTAAAACCTAAAACAATCACTCTAGTCCAATTAACGTAATTAACTAATTGATTCGACGCATCGCTTTCACAATAATTAAAGACACAATTGTTAATTCCCAACTTAGTAGTGGAAATTTATGATAAATATGCAAAGAGTCTCTTATTGAAAGTAAATCAAACCTTCTAATATTGGACATAGTGGCTAAACACACATAAGATCATATATGCAACCAACATATATTAGCAATCCAAAGTAGATAAAAATTCAAACACATTTATTGCATAATACCATGAAATAATCACTAGGTTCATACACATAAAAGAAATCACTTGAATACATGCATAACTAATAAGAGTCTCAATACAAAATATAGAAATCAAAGCAAAGCTTGCTCCAACAACACATATATATATAAAACGCAAAAGGAGTTAAATACATACATGAAAATTGGACAAGAAAATAAATTAGATAACTCCCCAATTACGACAATGATTTGTATCTTTCCTAATTTGTCTTGGAGTGCAAATGAAAAAATTAATTAATCAAGGATCGCACTAGTGATGCTCTTCCGGATCATCTCACGTGGAGTCAATTAATTAACCACCAAGACTAACTAAATGCATGAAAAGTTTTAAAACTGGGGTTTTTGAGATTTTGATTAGAAAAAACTAAACTACTTGGTTTTGGGGATTTTTTTTATTTTATAAGAAAGCAAATAAATTTTATGTGAAAATTATGTGACAAATATGGTTCTCTTGATAAATTGGGTAACCTTCCTAGCCTCTAAAATGATATGAGAGTGATTGTACCATATTTTCACATGTTTTTGATAGCTAAATTTATGGGATTATTGCATAACCAATATTCAAGAACATTTTGAGGCTACCTTAAGTCCAACTCTATTGCAGATCATGGAAGAAACAATCCCAAATTGAAGAACCAATTTTTAAAGAAACATTAATCCAATCTAAATTAGCTAATCACATTATGTATGGACTAGTTTGTGTCTATTTTGGGCTTTGATCACTTTAGTTATTAATGCCTATCTACATTTTGGTTGTATAAAATGAATCTCATAAGTCCAACTCTATTGTAGATCATGGAAGAAACAATCCCAAATTGAAGAACCAATTTTTAAAGAAACATTAATCCAATCTAAATTAGCTGATCACATCATGTATGGACTAGTTTTTGTCTATTTTTGGCTTTGATCACTTTAGTTATTAATGCCTATCTACATTTTAGTTGTATAAAATGAATCTCATTTTAGTGATTGCTAGTGGGATTAATTGATTGTTTCTATTCATAATGTTGTGATTGCACTTTTATGAGAGCTGCAAGTGTTTTGACTCAAAGTATTTCACACATTAAGTGGACCTTAACAATTACCTCAATTGATAGCTATGAATGCGGTGCGCTGGCTTAGTTGTAAATTAGAGTAATTGGACACCTAGTGATTGCTTGGGGATTACTTTATTAGACTTGATGAATTGAACCCCCCAAATGATTTGAACCAATGTTTGCCACATTACCTAGACTTAACAGATCCATTTCATTGCATTAACTTCACTTCACCCATCCAACCATTCCACTTCATCAAGGAAAAGATTAAAAATATTGTAGTTAGTCTCATTTTGCATGTTTCATACTAAAATCCAACAAAATCCCTTTTTATACTTCATTTGCATGGCATTTAGTTTTCTAGGTTAGTCATTAGGCTCAATGTGAGACGATCCGATATTGCACCACTATAGTGCAATCCTTGGTTAATAAATAATTTTGTGTTTAACCCCAAGGCATTAAGGAAAGGTTGTAAGTACTGGCTATCACCCAAGAGGAGGGTGAATTGGGTGATAGAATATAAGCTTATAATCTCTTTGTAAAGTCACAATGAAAAAAATAAATCAATGTTTAAAATCCTTTTCAGTTTTCACTAAGAGTTTTTCAAACTATGAGATGCACTAAGAGATATGCAAATTGGATAAGTTGGAAAATATGAGAGCTAATGGAAGAAGAAATGTGTTTAGGTTGATGGGGGATGCTTGAGTGGGAGAGGTTTGTTCTTCTACTCTGATGGATGGCTCCACAACTTCTGCTGCTCTTGCTCTTGCTGTAGCTGCTTCTGCTGCTTCTCTTTCTGAGGGATGCACTAATCCCAGAATGTGCTCCACAATCTTGAGCTTGGCAGCATAGTGCTTCAGCATCTCCACTAGCACATCATATGCATGCTTGACATAATCTTTGAAGGATGACACCAAGCTGTCATTTAGAGTAGTAATTAATCTCTTCATTAACCTGTCTTCCATGGCCTGATTTTCAAGATTCACTTGCTCCATGAGGCCAGGTAAGATATCTTCCTTCAATCTCTCTGTGACTTTGGCTGTAACTTGATCAAACATGTCTCCAGAGAACATAGTCTTCATGGCTGAAATGAACATTGAGGGTCCAATAGTTACAGGTGCTATGGATTGAGCTTCATCTTGCCCGAGCTTCATCTTGCCCAATGGTTTTGAAAGGCTCCCCTGTAATGTTTTTCCCTTTGTCTTTCTTTGCTGGAGGTGCTGAAGAACCAAGATCACTGGGATGTGCCATTCTCGTCTTCTTGATGTGAGTAGTGGTGAAGAGAGGCATACTATGGACATTGTTATCCTCTAGGTACCAGATATCATCTTTAGCAGAATGAATGATATCAGTTGAGGAAATGCTTGAGGGGTTCTGGTTCTAGGTGAATTTTTGAAGCTCTTCAACTCCTCTGTGATGATCTCTGTCCTAGATTTAATGGATCATTCTTTATAAGTGTTAGTAGGATGTGATTAATAAGTTGTTGAAGATGGAACGGGTTCGCTCCTTTGTTCACCATGCATGTGGAATAGGCGTAGTGGATGAGCCTATTGATGAAAGGCATGAGTACAAGTCTGATGCTTGAGTCAGGGACCTCCTCAGGAGGCTAATATAGCCTTATAACTTCTTCTTCAGGATATGCCTCCTTTTTTTCCATTTGGTGTATGGCTGATGACTCCCCATATTTATTACTTTTTCAGAAATATTTTATTGTATTTGGGGAGTCATCAATTTAAAAATTAAAAGATTTTGTGGGGATTTGATAGGATACAAATTTGAGACATTATTTGGATGTTTCTTTTAAATTATCTTATTTTAACTTAAATTAGGAAAGGAAAACAAATATAGGAAAAAGGATTTAGGTGAAGGGATTATTTTAGTCTGATTATTCAATAGCATCATTATCCTTATTTCCCTTTTTGATTTGTGTGTTGCAGATTTTGGTTTTAATAAAAAAAAGAAAACAAAGAAAAGGAAGAAAAGGAAGGTGAAGCACTGAAGCTATGCGTTTTGGGCAGCACTTGAGGAGACCTGATTGATTGCAATCATGGCGCACTGTTCACGGATTGATTAATTACCACACACGCGGAAGGAGAAATTGGAGAGGGGCTGCACACGAATAAAAAAAAAAAGCCGAACGCACAAGGGGAGATTGCCGCCACAGCTCTTTCTTCTTCATCCAACAAATCAGAATCACTAGGAGGAGAGACATAAGGTGACAGCTCTTCAATTTTCTTCATCGATCTGAGCATCCAAGTAGAGCAGAAAATTGTGGGTTGTTATTTCCATTTTTCTTTATGATTTTGGATATTGAACCTAATTTTGTTGAGATGGTTTTGCTTAAAATCATGTCTGGCTAGTTTACTTTTACAACCTAGGGCACTATGAACTTGTTTGTGATTTAGAGATTTTCCCACTTATTAGTTATACTTAATTTTAATTCAGTTTATTTAATCTTGGTGTTATTAATTATTGTTTAGTGACTGATCACCATTGAACATGTTTAGGGAATTTAGGATTGAACTTGACAAGGGGAATTCTAAATAGACCATGGGATTAAATAATGTGGAATTAGATTTTTAATCTAAGGTAGATTTTAATCTAATTTGCGTCTAGGATAAACATATACCTAGAAGCTCCGCATAGTCAAATTAGAGTGTTACCGATATAAATTGTACCTAGTTAATACGTGTGAGACATTACACAATTACTTTAGGTAAGGATATAAGTGGACCGATAGGCCTTTATAGACACAAGAACTCTAGATTAACTAATTAAGTTAAGGCATAATTAATTTAGTGGGAATAAAATCTAAGAAGCAAACAGGGGATTAGTGACTCTAGGTTGTTCGTTTAACATTTTAATTTAATCCGTTTTAAAGTTTGTGATTTTTATTAGAGTTTAGTTAATTTTTCTTCATTACTTGCACTCATTCCTGTTTCACTCAACTTAAACAAAAATAGAAGATTTAATGTCTAGTTATTAATTATCTTGAGTCTCTGTGGGATCGACCTTGATTTGCTATTTTACTATTTTTACAGCCCGTACACTTGCGGAGCTTTATTTAAATTTTGGTACCATCAAGTTTTTGTATGACCCCTAGCCATGTGTTCATAGTCTTCTAATTGAATGAAAATCTTCTTCCTCTAACAGTGGAGATAACCTCTGTATCCAAAATCTTAGAGGCATCTGAATGTGTAATGTTGATTTCCAAGTTGGAGTAGAAACTCCTCGCAACATCCTTGTGTAGGGAAGATGGATGCCCAACAAGTTCTTGTATGGCTTCAACCAGGGAAATAGGTCTTTCCCCAAACTTGTCAGATTGTCCAAGTCGAAGTAGCATGTCCTGGTGGTGATGCTTCTGTTGTTATAAGTGTCACTGATGAGCAGGAGTGCATCTGTCACAAATCCTTTAGGGGGCTCATAAGTTTCTTTGCTAGTGAGAATTTCCTTCAACTTTCTCCTGGGATTTGATGGAGAAGGAGTAAGCTTGGACTGTGCTTCATTCTTCCCAGATTCCGCAATGGCCTTCATCCTTGCTTCTTTCTTTTTGATATCATAAGTGGGTGATGGATTGTCAAACAAATAATCTGTGTCCCAGAGTGATAAGAGGGATAAGCAAAATACACCTTCTTAGTAGAGGATTTTGCTTGAGAAGAAGACTTCACCTTTATAGCCATGCGTTCCTATTTAAAGCAATTTGGAGCAATTCTTAGGGTAATGGCAGGGTCATTTAGGGGCAATGAAATAGTATCTTTTTGGACTTTTGGAATGTATTTGGATTGCTTCTGGGTAGGATCATTTTTAGATTTTTTCTTTTGACTCTTAGGGGAAGTTTTGGGTAGAATCATTATGGGAGGCATGGTGTATTTAAACTGATCAAACAAATGCAAATTTAAATTGGGTTTTTGAGTTTTGAATGGAAGAGTGCAACACTCAGATAGATATAGGGTTTGGGTTTGACATAGTGTTAGAGAGAGGATAGAATGAATGCAAAGGTAAAAAATGACAGTTATATATATTTTTGGAGAGAGAAATATTGCCGTTAGAAAGTTACCGTTGAGGAGTTCAATCGATGGGTACACTGGCCATTGATGGTTACCTGAGGTTTTCCTGCGATGGGTGAGAGTTCAGTCGATGGCTAGATGGCTAGATGATTGCTCGATGGATAATGTTGTGCTTGAATGGTTCCCATGCTGAACACTTAATTGCTTATCGAGTATTCCTTCCCACTACTCGATGGAGCTTCTAGGCTATTAATTGTTCGTCATCAATTGATGGCTAGAGTTGCCATCAATGGATCTTGGTCTTCAATGAGATTTGATCTTTCGATGGATCTTGAGTGCTCGATGGATGTTTTGACTGTTTACTCAAAGAACTTAAAGATTTACTCGAGTATTTTAACTTGATGTCAACACTCGATATCCCATCAATGGCTATTCGTCAAATTCAATCGATGGACGAGAGAGCTATTGACGGAACTATAATTTTCCTGCAACATGATGTGCAAGAAATTGCAGGCCACTCTGATGCCTAAATCAATATTTTATCATTAAAATAAATTAAATTTCAAAGTAAATTATTGACAAGAGATGAGTTTGAAGGATGATACTTATTTACAATTCATTGGGTTTTACCATTCCCAATTCTCTTATGATATTAATGAATTTTTCAGCAGTAAGAGGTTTGGTGAAGAAATCTACTAGCTGCAAGTGGGTTGGAATGAATTCCACCTTGACATCTTTCTTTTGGACACGGTCCCTGATGAAGTGATGTCTCACATCTATGTGCTTGGTCCTTGCATGATGAACTGGATTCTTGGCTAAGCTTATTGTACTGGTGTTGTCACAAAGAATTGGAACTTCTAGGAACCCCATTCCCAGATCCCTCAATTGATGCTTAAGCCATAGCAGCAACAATCTATTCATCTTTTGTGGATGACAATGACACAGTGTTTTACTTCTTACTAAACCATGACACCAAAGAGACTCGATTAGTGCTTAATGTGCTATTAATGGAAGTCTCTTATGAGCAATCAATTGTTGCACAAACTATCGACGACTCTTAACTTAGTTTTCAAAACATGATTCTAAAACATTCTAAGATATCTATAATTTTCATAGCCTAAGTCATGTTTGGTTCTCATCAAAACTCTGAGGTTCAACACTATTTTTTATCATTGATGTGAATCGCTGTGACTTATGTGTTTTTTGCAACAAAAATTGGATATGTTTTGTAAGATTGGACTTAAGTTGTTAGTGCTGTGAACTGAACATATTTGCTAAAATTTTTGAGATTATGGGAATCATATCTTGTCATGAAAACTTGACTAATGCAAGGACACTATTTGATTAAAGTTGGTTGATTTATAGCTTGTGTTTACATGTTGCTTATGTGGTGGTCTAACGTATATTTCAGCTTTTTTTTTAAAAAGGAATCACACATATATTGACAAAGTTGGTATAAATTGTGTGAAACCCATTTTCTTACCGCTACTCATGACTCTCATTTTTAAATTTTGCACCATAGTTTGAGGGAGCACATCTTGCAAGTAATTGATTAAAAGTTAAATTTTCTTTGAATCCATAAGACTAAATGAACCAATTTGCTATTGCTATGACTGCACTTACAAGAAGTATATTACTAACTGACTAAATTGACATTCTTGTATTTTTAGGATTAAAGAGGCTGAATTGAAATATAGAGTTGTGCAAGATTTTATGCTGTGAATGATTAAAAGGAATACTTCAAATTAAGTTGGGTAACTTTGGATTCAAACAGTATTTTATCACACACAAGGAGCTTCAAGGAAATATGGGTAGTTACACCAAGTTTAAAATTCCAATCTTCAAATGCAAGTAGGTTAATAATAGTACAGTTGGGATTTTGGGATTGATCCCCACATTGGTATGATCTTGATGATCTTCACAAGTTTGGGTACAAAGATGAGCCCTTTATTTTAGCAAGTCACATGAAACAAGTGTTCTGTGTAACGGATCCTGCAAATACACAATTGTCCATAATCTTGCAAAGTATAAAGCAAAACAACCGTGCTCCCACTTTACATCTTGATGAGAAAATTCCCATGTGCGTAAATCCACCTAAACCAAGCGAAGTAGAATTGATAGATGGTGATGACCAATTTGCATATAGAAATGATCATTTTGAGGGGATAAGGGATAAAACCTAAAGTGAGAACCATTTTGAATTATGATGCATTAGTTCTTGTTTTTGTCTTGGTTTTGTGAAAGTTGTGGCATTGTATTAACTTACCTCATATTTGATTTGTTAACAGACACATGGCAGATGATTCTAACGATTAGCAACAGAGCGATCCCCCTCGAAAAAGGGGCAGAGGTACAACGAAGCTCCTTCACATTGTTGTCTGTCAGTAGACAAATGTGCAGCCTCTCCATGTGGACTTTGATGGGACATGAATCCTATCAGTGAAATTGGCACAAAGTTCGTCAGCTACCTCGATTTAGTGACGAGTAACGTGATAAGCATCTTAGATAACGATCGGAGGGAAGTCCATACTAACCTTAAGGATGCCTATTGTTCAGATAGCTTGGTATATTTTATCATTATATTTCTGTTTGTACATAATATGCATTTGTTTTGTTAGTTGACTCAACTAATGTGTTCGTTTATTTTTTTCCTTTTGCAACAAAACTTCGACGTCCCTAACACCAAAGCATTCAGGGACTTATGGTTGGAAGAAGTGTAGTGGAAAAATTTCAAGACTACGCTAAGCAAACAGTACATCGAAGGGGAGAAGAAGGGTCAAGATCCCTGTCAGACCTATTCATTTCTTGACCCGAAGGTTTGGAAGAAGTTTGTTGCATCACGGTTAGACCCTAAGTTCCAGGTGTGTATATTTCATAAATAACTCCTTAACTTTAGTTTAAAACTGCATTATTAACACATTAGTTAACTTTTTTTTATTTTAGCTGGAGGAGAGCCAAAAAGAGCAGTAGCGACAAGCAAAGAATTTTTATAAACACACTATGTCTGAGGGGGTTACAAGTGGTTGGAGAAAAAGATGACCCAAGCACAAGTTGAAGAAATGGAGGAAGCGGCACGATCCGATTGTACCATTATTGTATAGTCGCTGCCACCTATCCCACATCATACAAAATGGGCCGAAGGAAGGAAGCATAAAGGAGGTAAATATGTCACTCTGGAGGTTGAAGCTATTACAAAAAGGATTGTAAGTATTTTACTTGGTTGTTTATTCACTTAACTTATGGTTCTATAGCACATTGCAACTTATGATTTTTCTGGTCATTACAGGACAAACTTGAGCAATAGTCCACCCAAGGGTCCTTTACACAATCTAGGAGGATGGACATCCTAGCCACGGTAATGGGGAAGCCTAACCTCCCTAGCCGAGTTATTGGGGAACCCAAGAATGTTGGGCTGACCAAGTATTTCGGCCGCAAACCCCGATCATCCACCCGTAAGGAATCCACTAAGGAGATTGTAGCCTCGGGTGGAGATGGAGGCCCAGATTCTGGAGTGGGTGGCTAACAATTCTAGGAGTAGGTGGAGGCACAGGTCCAATAGCAGGTGGCAGCAAAGGTCTAGGAAGCTCCTACGGGGCATATGGCGGAGTATATTCGGGTGCAGGTTAAGGCACAGGTCCAAGCATCTACCATACAGATTGGACTCACATCACATTCTCCTAAATAAAGACAGCACTTTTGAGCATGTAGTATATATGTTAGTTACCGAATTATGGGTTTATCAATTAGGCTTACTACTATATTCTCATTCCATGCAGGAGTCCATCAATACCAGCGTCCCAAGCTGCAAAGACAACTGCAATAGCCTGTGGCGTTAGGATCAATACGTGAGGACACTTCAAGTCCCACAAAAGATAACCCTAACGTAGGATATGAATGTTTAGATGTCCCTCTCCTGCGCCTGGTCACCAAAGCTCGCTAGTTCCTAAAGGCCTCCTTCATCTATAATATGCCTATTCAGGAGGACCAAGTCAAGGTGTCTATTACAGCTATCAAGCATAATGGAGTGGGGGCAGCTGTGCCCTTTCCCAATAAGGAAGTCACCATACTAGGCGACGCGATCAGGTCATCATCTTATGGCCTAGATGACTTCTACACAAGACACCGCAGAAGGCACCACTTGATTTGGTATAACAGTCCACATATACTTAAGTTTGGATTGATTGTTTCATAAATTATAGTTTGTAATAAGATAACCTTATTTTTTTCATCATCCGCAACCCTTACCTGATAGATATCAGTCTCTACAAGTCCTTTAGGACATGTAGCCAACATTGAACTACATTAACTTTACGATGCTGCTAGCTAGGATTAGTTAGTTTTGATTGTTCATACCAATTTGGACTTGATGGTGAAAATGATGTCATGGGACTTTTTGAAGATAAAGGAACTTGAACTCAGCTAGCCTAAATTAGCGACTCTGTAAGTGTCTGTTACTTTTTATCTCTTTGCAATATTTTTACATTAATCATTTCTAATTTCAATTATTCTATGATAGGTACCTCCACATGATGTGCAACGATTTAAGTAGGAAGGACTACTGCTTCTTCAGTCCAATGGCTTTGTAAGTGAATTAGGGAGCTTGCTATTTTGTGCCTATTCTTGAAGAATATGTTTGATAACTTCATTTTTTCAACTTTTCATCATTTAGTCGTCATTGGAGTTTGGATGTTGTAACACCTAATTTCCCTACAATACTTAGAGCATTTTAATTGAATTATAAAATTTAAAACTTTTTTTTCTAAACATCAATCCAACTTCATTTTTCTTGGAATGAGCTTTTCTGACAAATTGGAACAATTTGAAACTTTTTGTAAAATAGAGTGGTTATTAAAACAATTAAAATAACTTGAATCTACTTAACTTACTTACCCTTTTTTGATAGCGCTTAGGGAGTTAAAACCCCTTACACTATATTTATATATTATTTATCTATCTACAACTCTCCTACTATAATAACAAAATAGTGGTATAAAATATAGCAGGCATTCCTGCTTCTTCATATACTATCTTATCCCCAAAAGCTCACTCCTTTTTTCAGCTTCTCTGAAAAACAACAGTTCCACGCAATTTACTTCATACACTGTTACTCTCATGCATGCATTATCATGTATACATTTTATAAACTTGTACAAATAATGATAATTATTATCCTACTAATCTATGTGCCATAAGCACCTACTAACCACTTATAACAATATATTTGTTAACTAGTTGAGGCCTTACCTGTAGGATTTCTCATTATAACATTTAAAGTTACAACAGAACTGATCTAATAAAGGGGTAGCAAACCACCTAAGCCCTGTAGTACTCCAAACATGAAAGGAATAAAAACTTACCAATTACGTGCAACAGCTGTTATAAAATTATACATGCAATTTTTAATATTATGAAATAAACTACTACTTGACTTCAGAAATTACTCGTAACTTGGTTCTTTCTCTTCGCAGTGTCCTGGAGATTAAATTCCACTACCTTCTCGTATAATTACATATAGATAATAAATTAATACATATACTTACTTGTAATAATTCTACGTCTCTCACTTTCTATAATGCTACCTATATCTCTACCCCTCCCATTTCTAATGTATGATTAAATCCTAGTCTCTAACTTAGTTGTTAATCACACAATCATCAACAGACATTTTACAATACACAAATAAACACAAGCATTCTAGAAGTCTCTTTTTATTCATTTAATTTATCATAATAAACAACTTTAACCAATTCATAATTCAAAAATTCATTACATACTTTTTACCGCACCAGTTGACAAATTCATATAGCATCACATATTGCTCTTTGACTTCAGTAAAACAAAAACTCTGAATAACCGTCCACAATCAAGCCCTAAACTTTAATAATCTAAATACACCAACAATTCTTTCTTTAAATACAATTTAACCAATTCTGATTTTCAATCCCTTCTCAATAACATACCAATTTCACATTCCAAGCTCTCAAATCGTATAATCATAATTTATTCCAAGCTCTCATTTAGGGGAGTTAATTAGTGTCCTTCTATGTCTAATTTCACTTACATGTTCAAGATGCTTGTAATTTGTATGTGTACGTGATTTTGGAACATGATACACTAGGAATTTCTATTATTTGTGATTGTTTTCCTTTGGGTTATGTATGTAATTTAGCGATTGCTTTTATGTGCATAAACCTTAGTGTTAATTGCTTGGCATAATACAATTGATGAGGTAGCATTGATTATCTACTTTGGATTCTTAGTTTGGATTAATGCATTTGTGTGTTACATCTAGCATTAGACACTAAACCCATTCTTGAAGGTTCAAATTATACCTTCAAGAGGAGACTCATTGTGTGTTGTCAAGAGTTTTCACTACCAAGCGATTTTCTAACAATTGCTTAGTTTACCAATTGTGCAAGCGATGCGCCGAATCAATTGGTAACTAAGTCAATTGGACTCAGGCAATTGCCTTTGGTTTTTACATTTGGACTTGGATTTTTCGCTCCCATATATTTAAGGAGGCTAGGAAGGTTGCATGATTTTCATCAAGAGGCCCTACTTCCATTAAAAGAATTTTCAAACCATTTATTTGCTTTCTATAATCCAAAAAGCCAAAAATAAGTCTTCTTTGCATTCCTACAATTGAAAAATATTAAAAATATCATTTCAATGACAAAACCCATGTTTTATAGCTTTCTTTGCATCTAGGTTAGTTTAGGCATTCATAATAAATTGACTCCTTGTGATACGACCCTAGGTTGCACCACTTTGTTGTAATCCTTGGTATAATTTTTCTTACATTTAACCCCTAAGGCGATTACGGAACTAGTTAAATCAATGGGACATCGATTGCCTATCGATTGTTGAAGTTTCAATTGAATACTGCTTACTACAATCGATTGATACTATCTTCTAAATGAGTGCTGACTTAAATTTTCAAAGTAAATCTGGGTAAGTGCAATCGTTTGTCTCTTACACAATCAATTGATTATCATCAATTGATAAGCACTAGACTAAATCGATTGTTACTTGATTCAGAAGAAACTTGGAAACCATCGACAAGCTGGAAGAACAATTGATTGAAGCCTATCAATTGATTGACACTTCACCAATTGATTGCTGCATCTTTATTTCATTCAGTAACTAACATCTCCATCGAAGTATTGCAGGAACAACTTGAGGCAATCTAAGGGCAATTGATTGGTAGGCTTGGGAAGCAATCGATTGGATACAAAGCCATCTATTGTTGAACAAAAATTTCAAAATCAATTGCTCTTCCCATGATTAAATGACTTTATATTTCTGGAGATTTTGCATGGCCTATTTCAGGAAAGTTCTGTTAGACACAGAAGCCAAGCAAAACTCAGAGAAACAGAGAGAATCAGAAGCCATTACATTGGATAAAGACTTAATCCAACAAGAGAGAGGCAATTCAACATATAAACAACTCTGGAGCATTAATTACAATGGCTAAATCCACTCTAACACTCCAGTTATCTCACTCTCATAACCGGCAACTTTGAAGCTTCAAATGGGCAAATTTCTCTAACATGCTATAAAGCTTTGAAGTTTAGAACTTGGAAGGTAGAGAATTAAGTGCTATCTAACAACCTATTCAAACAGCATTCAATCCAAATTTTCGAGTTATCTTACATGTTCTTCAAACTGTATCTTATCAGCTCAATTGTGTGAGCAAGCTGTGAACTTGTTTTTCTATTCTTTATGTGTGATATCCTTAGAATAGTGGGATTCGAATGAAGGGATTGTAATCTTACAAAGTGTAAGGGGGAGAGAATTTGGTGAGATAGTGAGATCTTACTGAGGAAATTCTCTGAGTTGTAAAGGTGTTCAGGAACCTGTTTTAATCATGAGTCACTAGTGGAACCCAACAAAATTGGAGAACTAGACGTAGGTGAAGAGTTAGACCGAACCAGTATTACTCGTGTTTTATTTATTCTTAGTTTATATTGAAAAATTTGAGATACACAGTTCACCCCTCTCTTGTGTATTTCCTACCATTTTCATACTATACACAGTTCACATCCATATTGTTGCAAATTTATGGTACAAATATCTCATTTAACCAAGATGAGATTGATGAGATTTGTGATTATATTGAAGTGTTTTTCCTTCCAAGTATGGTATAAAAAGTGAGCATGTACAAAATATTTGGTTGAATGAACATGGAATTTTTTGTAAGTCACCTCCCACATGTATGTTGTTAGTTTGATTAGTTAGCTTGGTTAATGTGTTAATAAACTTGTGAATAATGATTTTGTTGATCTGTATCCGTTTCTATATGAGTATATATGTATTGTGAGATCTGCAACATGCAGATGGAAACTAGAACAAATAAATAAAATCGTAAAAGAAGAAGAAAAGTTTTCATGTCTCTTATCACATAAAAAAGAGACGTCATAACTTACGAAATGATGTTTCCTATTATACAATAGGAGACACCGTTTCCCTAACAACAACCAACAGTCCTCTTCTTCTGAGGTGTATCAACATCACATATAATTTAATAAGGGACGTCAAAAGTCCCACATGTGAGAAATGACGTCTCTCTTTTATGTGAGCGTGAGACGTCGATAATTCCCTACAACGTCTCTTATAATTAACGAGGGACGTTAAGAGAGGCCTATGTGGGACTATTGACGTCGGTTGTTTTGTTTAATTTGGGGTGTTGAAAATGTAACATTTAACGTCCATTATTTGAACGGACGTTAAAAGGTCCACTTTTCAACGTTATAAAGATTGACGTCCCCTTTAGAATTAACATTGAAAGCCTAAAATAACGGGCAATAAAAGGCTTTTCTACATTAGTGTAATAAGGATTTGGTCCACAACATTAGTAAAGATTTTACCATTTCATTAAAGTCATTAATTATTACTTTTAAAATTTTTGAGGTTTAGAAATTAATAAATTATACCCAATAGATTTATTGAATGGTAAAACACTTTATTAATGTTTTCAACCTCACTACGAGTGTAGTATATTTCAAATTTTAACAAACTTCATTTATTACCATTTCAATAAAGTTATTGACTAGTTATTCTAGAAAGTGTGGAAGTTTAAAAATGATAGTCAATGCCTTCATTGATTGAAATGGTAAATACCTTTACAAATATTTTAGACAGTGCTTCGATGTGGGTGGCTTTTTCATTTTAAAAAAATTGAGGGACAATTTTGTAAAAACACCAACATTTTAAAATCCCGTATTCTCACCTTCTCTCCCTTACTGGTCATTGTGTATATTCAATGGACTATTTTGGGATTTTAAATTTCAAGTATTTTTTTTTAAAAAAAAATTCCCTTTATTTTTATTTTCCTGAGGTAACAGTTATCCGACAATTCTTAATTTTTTGTCCTTTTCTCATTTTTCTTTGGCCCAACATAAAAATCCCGATCTCCTCCAATTTAAGTCTGGTGGAGTACGTCCGTGTCGCATAAATTGGGCCCAGTCTTGACTCAAATCCAATTTTAGGCTTGGGGCAGTGAAATTATAACATTTTACTGTAGTATTTTTCCTCTTCTTTGTGTTTGTGGGTATTAAATTACCAATTAAATACGAAAAATTACATTGGGACTATTGATAAACAATTCAGGCCTCCATTAGTTTCTTCGCCTCATAAAATAGTATCTCAAAATTTTTCCGGTTAAGAACTGATGACCTGTAACTGTTCTTGAGTTTTTTGGAATACAAATCCTTTTTTAAAATTAAAGGGTATGCACTAATAATATGAGGAAATAAATCCTTAATTACCCAAAATCAACTTCAAAATTATTTAGGCCACCTTTCGGAAATTAACCCTTCATAATTTTTTTCTAAATCCCCAAAATAACATTTCATAACGTTTCCTCACATTTCTAGACTCCTAAATAGTTGTAAGAATTATCTTAAGCTTTTTTTTTTCCCCTTATAACATACTAAAGACATTTGACTCAACTGGGTCTAATAGCCTACTTTATTCTGACTTATTCTTAAGCTTCTATGTCTAGAATTTGGGATATTATAACAAACTTTTTTTAAACCTTTTGATAAATTTAAGTTGTCATGCTACCCACACTCTATACACACATGTAACTCTTTTACTTTTCATTTAAATAGCATATATGCATTCTTGATCCCTTCAAAGTGCTTTCTTCAAATAACAGTACTAACGGTAAAAAATGCCCCATATACTTGAACTTTTTGGGACAGCAACATATTATACCCGTCTGTAAATGTGTATTTCTCATAATCCTAACATTCAAACTTTCCTTCCCACCTATTGTGGAGTTTGAACGTACCCATTACAAAAATCCCGCACATTAATTCCTCAAAACCTTTTCTTTTTTCTTTTTTTGTTTTTTTGTTTTTTGCTTTTTTGAATTTCCCCATAACTGAAGCCGCAGCAGTCAGTAAATATACATAATCATAGCATAAACTAGTAACGCTATACTAGTTGTACACTTTCAAAACTCAGAGTTTCAAGTTTCAACAACTCTGAAAGCTCTAAGAATATTGACTTAGGAAATTGCAAACATACTTTGATTATCTAAGATTTTCATTTATCATCTAACAACACAAAAACACATAATAGCGATTATACACCAAGTTCCAAAAAAACATTTTGACCCTTCATAATTTCAAAATCGCACACACCAGAGTAGGGGAGAAGGAATGCAAGATTCACCTCCCTTAACCATCGTTTCCCCCAACTTTGATCCAACATTCAATTTTTTCCTCCTAATCAATAATCGCAATCAAAGAGATCGAAGATGGAAAAGGCATTAAAGTGACTCACCTTAACCAGAATCCATGGCTACTTATGGAGCCATCCCTTCCTTCTTCTACTAGGGCGACGATGCAAATGCTCTCAAACTCTCGCTCTCCTTTCTCGCCCTCTCGTCTGCATGTACGTGCTGAATTATCTTTAAATGATTAAAGATCGAGCACCAGAAAATATGATTTTAAAATAATTTTCTTAGGTCTTAATTTAGACCTTCAAACTCATCAGCTATTAAAAGAGTCTAACATTCGACCATGGTAACTGTTTAATTCTGGAGCACCACTTAGTTGTGTGGACAAAAGAAAGCTAATGAAGGAGCATGACGTGGCAAAAATTTAAAGGAAGAACTAGACATATGGGATGGAAATCCAACGTTCTAAAATTAAAGATCTGTTATAAGGTATTGGATGCCCATGATGATGACAACAAAGACCAAAGCTATGAAGAAAGCCATGAACTGCTTCATAAAACATCTTAAAGAGTTGGAGTCTAATTACATTAACGATTCATAAAAAATTCAAATGTCCAACAAAAGCCTAAGAAATTTGGTCAAAATATTAGAAGCTCAACAAGATGATGTGCAAGGGCTCTCTTATGGTCAGGTTGAAGAATGTAATCAAAATACCAAGTGACAAGCATGTGCACAATAGCAACACTTACAAAACACAAGTGCTGATATAGGTCTAAGATGACCTATCCCAACACTTAAAAAATAAAACTGCTGGCATATGTACAAGCATATCCCTACACTTAATAATTATAAGCGCCGTGATAGCCTAAATTGCTATTTTTATAAATAAGTATTACTTTGTTTTCCCTTTTTTATAAATGGTTTTGTTTTTTTTAATATGTCATATATTATTTATAAATTTTATTATATTCGCAGGGACCTATCCCGGCGCTTATTACGTCATAAGAGCCGGGATAGGTCATATTTCCATTTTAAAATTATTTTCAATTTAAAAAATTCTGGGCCTTTTTAAAAAATGGAAAACAATTTTAAAAAAAACCATAGGCCTATCCCGGCGCTTATGACGTCATAAGCGCCGGTATAGGGCCTCTGGAATTTAAAAATTATTTAAATAATAGTTTATTCAATTTAAAAAAATGAGAATCATTTTGAACAAAAGGCAAACTAATTTAAAAATAAAAGACTAACCAACCCCATCCCAGAGCTCATGACGTCATAAGCGCCGGAATAGGGCCTCTGGAATTTAAAATTTAAAAATTATTTAAATAATAGTTTATTCAATTTAAAAAAATCAGAATCGTTTTAAAAAAACGCAAAGTAATTTAAAAATAAAAAACTAAATCTATCCCTGCACTTATGAGGTCATAAGAGCAGGGATAGGTCCATTTTCATTTAAAATATTACTTAAAATAATATTTTAACAATTTAAAAAATTATCACTGATATTAAAAAAAGGTCAAAATGTTTAATAATAAATATAAGGGCTATCGTGGCGCTTATGACGTCATAAGCGCCGGGACAGGTCCATTTTCATTTAAAATATTACTTAAAATAATATTTTAACAATTTAAAAAACTTATCACTGATATTAAAAAAAGGCCAAAATGTTTAATAATTAAATATAAGGGCTATCTCGGCGCTTATAACGTCATAAGCGCCAGGATAGGTCCATTTTCATTTAAAATATTACTTAAAATAATATTTTAACAATTTTAAAAATTATCACTGATATTAAAAAAAGGCCAAAATGTTTAATAATAAATATAAGGGCTACCGTGGCGTTTATGACGTCATAAGCGCCGGGACATGTCCATTTTCATTTAAAATATTACTTAAAATAATATTTTAACAATTTAAAAAACTTATCACTGATATTAAAAAAAGGCCAAAATGTTTAATAATTAAATATAAGGGCTATCTCGGCGCTTATAACGTCATAAGCGCCGGGATAGGTCCATTTTCATTTAAAATATTACTTAAAATTATATTTTAACAATTTAAAAAATTCTCACTGATATTAAAAAAAGGCCAGAATGTTTAATAATTAAATATAAGGGCTATCCCGGCGCTTATGACGTCATAAGCGCCGAGATAGTTCCATTTTTATTTAAATTATTACTTAAAATAAAATTTTAACAATTTAAAAAATTCTCATTGATATTAAAAAAAGGCCAAAATGTTAAATAATTAAATATAAGGGCTATCCAGGCGCTTATGATGTCATAAGTGCCGGGATAGGTCCATTTTCATTTAAAATATTACTTAAAATAATATTTTAACAATTTAAAAAATTCTCACTGATATTAAAAAAAGCCCAGAATGTTTAATAATTAAATATAAGAGCTATCCCATCGCTTATGACATCATAAGCGCCGGGATAGGTCCATTTTCATTTAAAATATTACTTAAAATAATATTTTAACAATTTAAAAAATTCTCACTGATATTAAAAAAAGGCCAAAATGTTTAATAATTAAATATAAGGGCTATCCCTGCGCTTATGACGTCATAAGCGCCGGGATAGGTCCCCTTTCTTTTAAAAATTACTTAAAATTACCTTTTAACAATTAAAAAATTCTGATTGATTTTAAAAAAGGGGGAAAAATCCTAATAACAAAATATAAGGCCTATATATACTCGGGATAGGTCCATTTTCATTTAAAAATATTATTTCAAAAAAACCTTTTAACAATTAAAAAAAATTCTGATTGATTTTAAAAAAAGGGGAAAAAGCCTAATAATAAATTATAAGGCCTATCCCGGCGCTTATAACGTCATAAGCGCCGGGATAGGCTTGGCGCGCAGATCAAAATTTGCCCAAATGTTTTATTTATTTCCCTCGTGTTTCCCTTCCCCAAGCTCGAAGCCCTTATCTCAGCCGGCCCTTAGCTCTCCCTACCCCAAGCTACGAACCCTTCTTCCCCAAGCTCAAAGCCCTTAGCTCCATCTCGTTCCCCAAAGCTCCATCGTTCCCCCCAAGCTCGCTCATTTCTTGGCGAGTCCGCTGCCCCCCAAGCTCCATTGCTTCGTCCAAACCCTTCGTCCGCCATTGCCCTCTCGTGTAGCTCACTGGTAAATCCACTCCCTCCTTCTCATTCTTACATTTCGTTGTTGCTGTTGAATCTGTGAGCATTTCCCACTCCTTTTGTATACTATTGCTTTTGTTTTAAGTAGGATTTTCCCAGTCTTTAATGCTTTGCTTCTGGATTTTTGTTTATTTTAGTCCTGTGTGCATGTTAGCTTTTTTTTTGATGAATTATGCGTGTTAGCTTTCTGAATGTGTGTTAACTTTTGGGGACATGTGGCTGTTTTGATGATTAAAACATATTGGAATTATTGTTTTTTAATTTTACCAAGTGTTTTAAGGTGTCAATTAAGGTACAAATTTCAAAATCTAGAATTAGAGGTTAGGTTTGTTGATGATTATTTATGTTAGATTATATTGTCCATGTTGTATAACTCTCTCAGAAATATATATACCAATTGGTGTATAATATTGTCCATGTATTATTTATGTTAGATTATAGTTGAGAGACACCTTGTGAAGGCTCAAAGAGGAAGACCTAGTCGTATAAGCAAGAACTACATGGAAAAGAATATTACACTTTTCTATTTTATTAATCTTGCATCTATATATATGAACCTTTCTTTTTCTGAATGATGTGAACAATTCAATTGAAAACATAAATACCTCATGATTCAGAATTTTTCTTGTCTAAATTTGTTTTAATGGTGTTTGTTTAGGTGGTAGCTGCTAACTTGTTGCTAATCAGTGTGTGCCATTTGTGTTACGTAGTAAGTTTTTTAATCTTTAACTCTGAAGATATCGGTTTCTTTGATTTGTGATAAAACTGTGTGGTTTGCAAATTACTATTTTTGTTCCAATTAATGCTATATATATGCTCTGTGAATTATGTTCTGGTGGCTGGGTTGTGAAAATAAATTGAGTTTATGAATAGAATTTTGTGGAATATCCATTTCTATGTTAAAAAGAGAGGGCCTTGAGCCTGGGAATGTTCATTTTGTAGCCGTTATGCTACCGAATTTTTGTTAAAAAAATAAGGTAACATCGTGGGGTGGCTACCTAATGATTAAGTTATGATGTACATCTTACCGCCACTTTCCTTTAGTAGGTTACAATGTTGGATCGGAAATGGATGTCTTGTGATCGGCGTTCAAGGGAATATATAGATGGAGCAAAAGAGTTCATTGAATTTGTTGCTGATCATGCAGAGAATGCTAACAGAATTGTATGCCCCTGTATGTCGTGTTTGTATGGGAAGCGTCTTCGTCCTCTTGACTTGTTGGGTCATTTAATTTGTCATGGAATCGATCCGTCTTATACACGATAGACAAAGCACGGTGAGACCTATGAAGATGAATGCGGAGACCGGGTACCTGATGTTAGTAGCGCTTCAAATGTGCTTGACACAGACATGTGTGATGAGAGCGATAATCTTGAAGAAATGTTGAATGTGGTGGGTGAGGAGAATCCTGAAATGTTTGAGGAACTGAAGAGCGATGCAGAGACACCTTTGTATGTGGGATGCAGCAAATACACAAGGATGAGAACGGTGCTTAGATTGTATAACCTGAAGGCGCGATACGATTGGAGTGATGCAAGTTTCACCGCATTGCTGTCCGCTCTGCGAGATATACTCCCAGAAGCGAATGTACTCCCCTCGAAAACATACGAGACAAAGCAAATTCTCCAGTCGACTGGTATGAAATATGAGAAAATACATGCATGCCCCAACGACTTTGTTTTATTCCGGAACCAGTATGCGTCTTTGGAGAAATGTCCTAAATGCAGCTCATCTCGATATGGAAAGAAAGGTAAGAGTCCTTCTAAAGTGTTGTGGTACTTTCCGATCATTCCAAGATTCAAGTGCATGTACAGTAATGCGGATGTTGCAAGACTTTTGACATGGCACGCTGATGAGAGGATTAAAGACATCAAGCTTAGGCATCCCGCAGATGCCCCCAATGGAAAAAAATTGATTACGAGTACCCTGAGTTCGGTGGAGAACCAAGAAACCTATGGCTTGCATTGGCAACAGATAGAATCAATCCGCATGGAGTTCAAAGTAGTACTCACAGCACATGGCCGGTGATTCTGATGATATACAACCTTCCCCCAAATTTGATCATGAAATGCAAGTTTATGATGCTTTCCATGCTTATTTCCGGGCCTAGACAGCCCGGCAACGATATAGACTTGTACTTGGATCCTTTGATTGAAGACCTGAAGCATATGTGGGATTCGAGTGAGACAGTTTTTGATGGCTGTAAGGAAGAAAGTTTCAAATTGAGAGCCATGTTGTTTGGCACAATAAATGATTTCCCAACATATGGTAATTTGTCCAGATACTGCATCAAAGGATATGGTGCGTGCCCTATATATGAAGATGATACCCATTCGAAGCGACTGGATCATTGCAGGAAAAATGTTTACATGGGACATCGGAGGTTTTTACCATTAAAACATCGTTGGTGGAGGTGGAAGAAGGAATTTAACAGGAGCTCAGAATAAGGTAGGCCACTGAGGATATTGACAGGGGATGACGTTTTTGAAAAGGTGAACGCGATGGGGAATGATTTTGGCAAGCCTTTTGCTAAAAATGTGTTGACAAGTGGCTGGAAGAAGAGGTTCATATTCTTCAATCTCCCGTATTGGAAGTCCTTGTATGTCAGGCACTTTCTTGATGTGATGCATATTGAGAAAAACATCTGTGATAACCTAATTGGTACATTGCTAAATATGCAAGGAAAAAGTAAGGATGGTGTCAATTCAAGGTTAGATATGGTCAAGTTGGGAATAAGACAAGAGTTGGCACCTGTCGAGAGAGGATACCGCACTTCTTTACCTCCAGCAGCTTACACCCTTTCGAAGAAAGTGAAAAGATCATTATGTGAGTTTTTGAATGGGATAAAAGTTTGAGAATGCTACTCCTCAAATGTAAAGAACCTTGTATCCATGAAAGAGTTGAAGTTGAAGAACTTGAAATCTCATGATTGCCACGTCCTGATGCAAAATTTCTTACCGGTCGGCATACGCAACATTTTACCCAAGAAACTGCGAAGCACGATTACTAGACTGTGTATTTTCTTCAGGCACATTTGTAGTAAAGTGGTTGATAAAATGATGTTGCAGGAGTTGCAGAGGCAGATCAATTGTATTCTATGTGAACTTGAAATGTATTTCCCCCCATCTTTCTTTGACATCATGGTCCATCTTACTATACACTTGGTCAAAGAGGTTCAACTATGCGGCTCGGTCTATTTGAGATGGATGTACCCAATTGAGCGGTTCATGAAAGTTTTAAAGGGGTATGTGAAAAATAGATATCGACCAGAGGGGTGTATTGCTGAAAGATACATCATTGAAGAAGCGAGTGATTTGTGTGCCGATTACTTATCAAATGTTGAACATGTTGGTTTGCCGAAGTCTCGTCACGATGGGTGATTAACAGGGAAAGGAATAAGTGGGTCCAACTTAATACGCATTTCAAATGCTGATAGGGAGCTGGCTCACTTGTATATTCTTCACAACACTCCTGAGGTTGAACCATTCATTGAAGAACACAAAAAACTCCTGCGGGAAATACATGGTGATAGAAATGAGAGTTTGATTACAAGGGAGCACAACAAACATTTTGTTAGATGGTTCAATGCATGTATTTGTCAGCAGTTTGAGTTTAGTGCTGGATCAGTTTCTGAAAGATTGTTCTGGCTGTCAAAAGGACCGGGTTTTCACGCATTTTCCTACACCTCCTATGCAATCAACGGTTACACATTCTATACAAAAGGTCAGGATGAAAAAAGCACAATGCAGAATAGTGGAGTCACACTTGTTGCCGAGACATGGCATATATCTAGTGCGAGAGATGTAAATCCCGTATATGCGCAGATGGCATACTTTGGTGTGATTGATTGCATTTGGGAGTTAGATTACACCATGTTCAGAGTTCCTATGTTCCGATGTCAGTGGGTTAACAACCATAATGGACGACGGTTAGATGAATTTGGGTTTATATCGGTCGACCTTTCTAAAGTTGCATATAAGGATGATCCTTACATTCTACCTTCTCAAGCATCACAAGTGTTTTACATTGCCGATCCTTCTAAGAAGAATTGGTCAATTGTCATGCAGTCGAACAAAAATTATGCCGAACAAGTTGATGATGAAAGTAGTGATGATGATATGAATATGATAGAAGAGGATCCTTCCTTTGAGATGCTACTGTCAGAAGACTTTGATGTGGACGAATATAATGATGAAGATGAATCTGTTTATGTAAGGCGTGATCATTAAGAAGGCATTTGAGTCAACATAACCCTAATTCCAGCAAAAAAGAGGAAGCAAACAATTTTAGATAATATAACATTGAGGAAAAAGATACGGAAGCCCTCATATTGATTTTGGGTTTGTATGTATTTCTGTTTTATATTATGAATTACTTCATTGAATATGCATACATGTAGCTTCATTATATGCACTAAAATCATGTCTTGTTAATTATTTTGCAGGATAATGGATCCCCCCTAAACGAGGAGGAAGAAGAACAACCGAATGCACAAGTAGATATCGATGCGGGTAGAGCAGCTGCCGAGGCGGAACATACTCGTGGCATAACCCTTATGCGTAAACTCCTCAAACGCAGAGCTGTGGGAAAAAAGACTAAACTTAAATGGAACGATAATGACCAACCAATCGGAGAGACTGCAAAAGACCTCTTAGGTTTTATTGGGTGCACTGTTCGGTAGAAAGTGCCTATTACTATTACAGATTGGAGAATCGAGAGGAACATCCATGACGTAGTTTGGTCAGAGATTCAGGTAAGGTGTCTTTTTATAATTAAGTTTAGTTTTGTCATGATAACATTGTAACTAACAAATCTAATATGATTTCTGTTGTTACAGACCATGTTTCATATTGATGATTCCCATAAGGAGTATGTCCTGAAGAAAGCTTCCAAAATACATCGGAATTTCCGTTCAACTTTGACCAGATACTATCTGAGAGATGAAAACGGGGAGATCATTCCAACACCCCCATAGGCACATTGATTGTACCATATTTTTATACACTTTTCATTGATAAAATCATTGGATTATTGCATGTTCTTGGGGTAATTTTGCCTAATTAGGATAATTTCTGACTTTTGCACACCCTGTTGGAATTTGTACTAATCAAGGGCAATTTGGGCATAACTAATATGATTTTTTGTTTATCCCATTTTCAAGAACATTATGATTCTACCTTAGGTCCATTTTATGTCTAGATCATGGAAGGAATATACCCAATAGAAGAGCCAAGTTGCGGAGAAGAATGCTGACGGAGCACAAGGAAGCATAAGAAAGGATTCTGAGTTTCTGTCCCAAGCCGTGGCTCCTCCACAGCGAGGGCCAAAGCGAGGGCACCCCAAAAGATGTGTGCTTCTGCCCTAGGCCGTGGCCCCTCCACGGCGAGGGCCCAAAATTCTGCTGCGCGTTTTTGCTGTTTTTTTCGGGTTTTTAGGTTTTAATTGGTAGAATCTGTAACACCCCAAATTTTAGAAAAGAGAAAATAAGGAATTAATTAAGATTTAGGAAATATTAATAAAATATTAAAAAGCATTAAAAATGAAATTATGATGTTTTAGACATTTTTAATAATTTTAAGGATTATTTTCTTTAGAAAATAAAGAAAAATAATTAGGAGATAAATTTTGATTTGGGAACTTTAGGAGAATTTATTTTAAGGCTTAAAGAAATTTATGACTAAGAAAAATCTCTAATATGATATAAGAATTTATTTTAGAAAATTATTTTCAAGAAGGGACTAAACTGAAAATAATAAAAAGTTGGTTTTAGGGATTAAAACGAAAAGAAGAAAGTTTTAGGGGTCAGAACTCTATTTTTCCCCTCACCTTTTATATAATACTCCCTCCGTCCCCTGTTCCTCTCATCTCTCTCGATCCCTCTCCCTCTCCGACTCTCTCACTCTCGTTCCCACTCCCTTTGCCTCCATTCAACACCGCCGGCGAACGACAGTGACGGCGGACGGCTGGTGACGGCGAGCAGCTCAGAAGTTTGGGAATTAGTTCTGGGTAAGCTTCTTCCTCCGTTTTCCTTCGTTCTTCTGACCGATTCAAGTGAGCTTTGGGGGGGGATGTTAACTCGAAATTAGTGGGTTTTAAAGCTTCTTAATCCATAAAACTAGAATTTAGGACGCGATTAACAAACCCCAAGAACGAATTTAAGCAATAGAGTCGGATTAATCAAGTTTCCCCAAATTTCTCCTTCGTTTCACTGTTCATCCGACGCCCTTGTTCTTGATTTATGAAGTTTTGTTGCTTTAAAGCTTACTAGAACGTGATTAGGAGTTAGTTTAAGTTCATGAGTGTCAGGTATGCTGAGATTTTTGAGGTTGGGTGGATTTGATATATCTGTTCTTATTTCTCTGTTCTGCCGATTCTATTCTTCGTTTTCTGTTCTTGATTTCTTGCTCTGGAATTGCTGCATTTGTGTGATCGTTGGACCCTAATGAAAGTTGTTTCATTTTCTTAATCTTCTCTGTCTTGCTTCGTTTTGTTTCTGGCCGAAAATGTGGTGTTATTTCTCTGGGAGTTCCGTTTCTGATTTTGGATTAGGAAGGATTAGATTAGTGCTAATGGTGAAGGGTTAAGGTTTGGTGAAGTATATGAAATTGTGGAATTTTTCTATGGTTTTCTGCGAGTGGATGCTTAAGTTTCTTTTAGTAGGTGATATCTGAAACTATGAAGTTAAGGTTCTGTTTTGGGTTTTAAACTAATTGATACTTGAGCTTTAAATTGCTGTAATTTTGAAACTAGAAGTTCTATGATGTAATTCTGTCATGGATGCTATAGAATTGAAGTATAATGCATTGAAGTATGTGATGGAGATATGTTTGAAAATAGGAAATAGAGTTTGGAAGTTTAATGGTCTAGATAGACCTTATTGTAGTGTTTGTAAGGCTGATCGGGAAGTTATAAGAATAGGAATAGAACTTAAGAATAATGATTGTAATATCTAAGGAGGTAATTAATGTATAATTTTGGATACTTGAATTAAGAGAGTTTGAGGATGGAGAGATGATGGTGAATTGAAATGTTAAGGTATAGATTCTGATTGTTTGAGGGTGTTCCAGTTTTTAATTAAGTAATATTAGGAATTGATTAAGTCTTTGGATCTTTGAATGATTACATGAGGATGTAGGAAGATTACTTGAAATTATATGATATTTAGATTAGTAATGCAAAGATAAGTGGTTCAGAGAGAATAGTGTCGGATTTATAACATATGGAAAAGGCCAAAGTAAGTCAAATGCTTAAAGGAGGCATGTTATGAGTAGGTTGAGCATTGGTGTTAGTATGTTACTGGGTTTGAAAGTATGTAACATATTAATTTAGTTCCATATGACTTAGAAGTTGCTTATAAATATTAAAGAGATGATTTCTTTACTTGTTTCGAATCTGAAGCATTGTTTGTATTGTAGGTAGTGTTCAACAAAGTCTGAATTCAGGATATAATGAAAGTTTGAATTGAAAAGATTACTTTGAATATCTCTTGTTGCAGAGTAATTACTTAGCTAATTTAGATGAGTTAGTAGTGTTAGGATGACCAATTAATAAGAATTTCATAAACTGAGAATTTTAGAATTGGTCAATGATAATTTTGAGTTAAGGGTTTCAACTTAGTGTCTAATGTGTTGGCCTTTAGGTGGGAATAAGATATCAATAAATTATAGAAGTTAAAGTTTTATTCTGAGGAGGATCTGAATTGATTGGTATACGTTTGAGGTCTTAAGGTATTAGTTAGGTTGTAATTGAAGCTAATAATGATTAGATTTAGGATTTCAAAGGTATTGAAATGGACGGAATTTCGAAACATATAATCAGGTGCATATAATAGTTGGAAATAGGTGGGAGATTGGATGCATCTAAATGGAAGTTTAGATTATTGCAGAAGTTAACAATAAGAGATGAAAAGGTTTTGAAGTATGAATATTTACGTCGCAGTTTGAGGTTTTAAGACTTAGTAATTATGTGTTTAACTTTGGAATTTGGATGGGTTAGATCATAAGTAGTTAATATGAATTTAGAATTTAGCATTTTCTTGGGCTGTGCTGGTTCTGGATAATTGTGTGCAAATGATTGTATGATGGTTGCTGATAATTTTATGATTAACAATTAAAGTAGAGACTAGGATTTAATCATATAATAGAAATAAGAGATAATGATAGAATTAGGAATTAGATTTTACTATGATTTAGTTGTTCTTGAAGATTGTATAATAAATAGGAAATAAATATATATATATATATATAGGGGTGTACTTGTGTGTGTAAATAACTAAGGCTATTTAAGAATAATTTTTATAGAAATTACTGATCAAACATTAAGAATAAGAAGATTTAATGTAAGTAAATTATTAAGGTACCTCAAATGATTATAATTCTAAATAAAGAATTTTTAGGAACTTGAAATGTAACTTTATATATATATTATATATATATATATATAATTTAAAGTAATTAGGATATTTCTATGCTTGTGTATGTATTATTTGCTGATTAAAGTTAGAAATATTGATTTAAGAAATATATTAAAAAGGTTGGGTAGAGATGTAGGTAACCTTATAGAAACGTGAGAGGCGCTGAATAATTATATATAAATATAAGTATTAATTTATGGTTTATATGTAAATAGGTTTTGATAATGACATAAATTGAGGTGATCAGTGGAAGAGAAAGGAGCGAGCTTAGGATTAAGCTTGGATTCCAGGTAGCAGTTTATTTCAGTAACAATTAAATTGCATGTATTATTTTGTAATAACTGTTGCATTTAGTTGGTAAGTTATTATTCCTCAGATGGAGTACTCCAGGCTTAGGTGATTAGCTACACCTTTGCGAGATTAGTTACGTTTTAGCCTTATGTGCTTTAACGAGAAACCCTGCAGGTAAAGCCTCCACTATAACGAATATATTGTTATTAGTGGTTGGCAGGTGCTTTTAGCACACAGATTAATAGGAGTAAGACTATCATCATTTGCACAGCTTTATGAAATATATACATGACAATTGCTAGCATGATAATATATGTTAATGAAAGAAACTGCTATTGGGATTTCCAATCTCACCCCCTTCCCCAAACATTTCCAGTTTAGCAGGTTAAAAGAAGCTAGCGGGGGAGAGGAGTAGACGAAGAAATTAGGAGTAGAAATTGAAAAGTCAGAGGTAGTAAATATTTTTAATAAGATTATTTGTATATGTTGTAAAAGTAAAATTATTAAATTATTAATAGAGAGCCCAAGAAATAAAATTACTATAAATGTATTAAGGGAATTAAATTTCCTAAGAATTTCTAATTATGAATAGATAATTTAAAAGGGAAATGTATGTATTATCTTAATGTCGCTGCGCATTCTGGTAGAAGGATTATCAACCGAGGTAACCCCAGCGTTTTAATATCGGAAAGGTAGAAACCCATAAATAGATACAGAGAACCCATGAATGGGTTTTCACTCCCCACACACTATCATCAAGGGGAGAAAATTATAAGGGAACTTAAGTAGTTTAATTGTTTTATGCACCACTTGGTTTTATAAAAAGTTTTAAATTCTGAGTTGTTCGAAAAGCCCATTCCAACTGACAGAAGGTTGGATAAATATTTTAAAAAGAAAAAGTTTTAAATTTTCCGTATTTTTGGGCTTCGAATATTCATAAATGTGGTTATAATTCAATTAAATTACTATAATATAGTAGCAAAAGTCCAGGTGTTACAGAATCCGACCCAGGAACCTTATGACCCGACTTCTTCACTATAATTTCGACCTAGGCCTTCATTTCCTTGATTTTTTCCATTCCCATTCACTCCCAAAACCCTAAACTCCTCTCATCTCTCTCATCCCTTTCCACCTCCATCTTCTTCATCTTTCACCTTCTTCCACCCTCTTCTTCCATGGATTTTTGAATGGAGCTTCTTCTTGGGGTTCCTCTTGGAGTTTTTATGTTAGATTGAGGAGCTCTTCATCTCTTGAGGATGGGTTAATTGTGTCTCAAGCATGTTAGAATAATATGTTTTGATGATAACTAAACATAACTTAGGCATAAGGAAGGGCTATGATAATATCATAATTATCTTAGGAATAATCTGATAGAAAATCCTAAGTCTTGCCCAATTGATCAGGGATAGATTACAAGTCATAGAACTTAAGCTTAATCGATTAGAGATGAATCAAGTTCAGATCAGATAGCGCCCAATCGATTAGAGGCCCCTGTAATCGATGAGAGAAATTGGAGTAATCGATTAGAGTCACCCAATCGATTAAGAAGATCTTAGACTAATCGATCAGAGTCCAGTAATCGATTAAAAGAAAAATGCCCAATCGATTAGAGTCATGTAATCGATTAGAGAAGATTAAGTAATCTGAATGTAATCTGTTTGTAATCGATTAGAGCAATATGTAATCTATATGCAATCTATGTGTAATCGATCAAATTTGCCTAATCGATTAGGCTTTCCTGTAATCGATTAGGCACATGAATTTCTAATCTATTGCTCAGTGATGCAGGACATAATCTATGCTTAATCGATACGTAATCGATCAGTCACCAAGTCCTGTGATCGATTAAAGGCTGTAATCTGAGTGGCGATGAGAAATATTCAAAATCAATGACAAGCCTATTTTTAGCCTACCAAGTACAGAGTGGTTCAGACCTACTTAAGGAAGTTTACGTTAGGACTCAATCTGATCAAAAGAGTTTCGTTGTAACTCACCTACCCTTTCAGCGATAGATAAAGAGAGATGAGCAAAAGCAAAGTCAAGTACAATGGAGTAAATGCATAGCAGAATACATCTCCAATACTCCACCAGATCACTCAACTCTCTGAACATATTCAAACGATCATATTGTCAACGGATACAATTCTGGAAGAGACTATAAATGCTTCAGTGAAGAAGTTAGTTAAAAGAATTGATTGCCACATTGATTATCTGTATCTACTGCATTCAATACTCTCAACACTTACTGTTTTCATATTCTTAAGTGTGTAACACAATCTGTTCAATTGAGTGAACAATTAATCTGTATTCATTATCAAAGTAAGAATTACTCTTAAGATAGTGGGATCTTAAGAGTAGGGTGTAAACTTACAAAGTATAAGGGGGAGTGACCAGTAAAGAGGGAAGTTCTTGCTGTCACTTGTAAAGGCTGTCAAGAGCCTGATTTAATCTTGAGGAATTAGTGGAACCCAACTGCAGGTTGGAGAACTGGACGTAGGCCAAGTTTGGGCTGAACCAATATAAATTCTGTTGTTTCTAAGAGATAGTTTTTTTAAAAGCACAATTCACCCCCCCTCTTGTGCATTCCTGCGTATTACAAAGCATGGGTTCTTCATTAGGGGAGTTTTTCTTTGTTCTAACATATGTATTTAGGATTTCTTCTATAATTATTTGAACTTCTCTTAGAGATGTTTGGATTTATGTATTGGATTGAGATTTTAGATATGTATGTGTATGAACTATATGTGTTTATTTTGGGCTTTGAACACTTGAGTTATGAATTCTTATCTACATTGTGGTTGCATGAAGTTAATTTCATTTTAGTGGTTGCTAGTGGGCTTAATTGATTGCTTTCATTCATAATTGTTGTGATTGTACTTTTATGAGAGCCACAAGTGTTTTGACTAAAAGTATTTCACACATCAAGTGGACCTTAACACTAACCCTAAGTAATGGCTATGAAAGTGGTTGCTAAATTAGTCATTAATTAGGAGTAGTGGACTCCTAGTGGTTGCTTGGGGATTTCTCTAACTAGACTTGATGAATTGAACCCCTAAATGATTTGAACCTATGTTTGTCACCTCACCTAGACTCAAGAGATCCATTCCATCAATTTCACTTCACCCATCCAACCATTCCACGTCATTAAGGAAAAGATAAAAAAATATTGTAGTTAGGAACATTTTGCATATTTCATATTAAAACCCAACAAAACCCCTTTTTATACTTCATTTGCATGACATTTAGTTTCCTAGGTTAGTCATTAGGCTCCTTGAGAGACGATCTGGGATCGCACCATTATAGTGCAATCCTTGGTTTTATAAATATTTTTCATTTAACCCACAAGGCGATTAGGAAAAAGTTAAATCACACATGCAGGGTCAATCACTTAGGAACAATGGGATGAATTTGTGCAATCACACCTGACTGAGGAGTTTGAGGAAACGAGTCAAAGAAATAGAGAGGCGGCTAAGAGCTGTGAGTATCCGTATATGGGCGGACGAAAGACATTTCCTGAATTGGAGGAAGATATGGTATGTTTGTAACGCTTTTAAATACAAAATTATGAATAAATGTTTACGTGATTAATTTATGCGTTCACCTGTCTTACCTTAACAGATTCAGGAACAGGGCCTAGAAGGGAAGCCACCACAGCATGACCTCTGGTTCAGGGGATACTCCAAAAAAGATGGTACCATCGTTCACGAAGAGGTCAGAAGAGTCCGTGAACGATGTGTAAGTCACTCTCTTTGACTTTGTAATATTTTTTAACTGGTGACTTTGCTAAGTTAATAGCTAATAATCATTTCTTCTTATTATAGGATATTTTGTCACAAGAATACCCTGACGAGGTCAACAAATTTGGCCCCGGTGATTTCCTGAGCAGAGTGCTCGATCGTCTTAAGTATTCGGGCCGTGTTCGGGGCACAGGTCTCGGGGTCACGCTCTCATCTTAGTTTGGCTGCCAAAAGAGGGTATCAAAAGGCGAAGTAAGAGCATTACAAGAAGAAGTTCAAACTTTGAGGGAGGAAATGCGACGACGGGACGAGGAAATGCAACGATGGGACGAGAAGTGGCGACGATGGGACAAGGAAATGCATCAGAAGTACGAGCAGATGTTTGAATTTTACCAGCGATATAATGTGCATCACAAACGACGAAAACTTCGTGCAACAAGGTAACGTTCCTGCCGTCGAAAGTCCAAGCATCATGGATAGCTATACGATGCCTAGGGCCCAAATTCCTCAGGTAGTTCATTCATTTTCTGCTTATAAACTTGCAGCGACACTGTTATATTATCAGTTGTGAGCTAATGTTGTCAACTCTTTCGTAGGGCGAGTCAGACTGCAAGCTGTATAGGGATTATTCTTTCAGTGAAATAGTTGCCACTGGCAAGGTCTACAACACTTCCAACAAGACCCTGCACAACTCGATGTTGCCTGATAATGCACTGAGGGTCATGATTGAATTTTCTACAACAATGGTGGTGCGAACCCACTAGGGGTAGACCCTAAGAACCCACAACCGATCTGAGATACACTCACCCCAAGAAAGCTAAACAAAGGTTAGTAACGATCCACTCGAACCCTTGAACAAGGAAGAACAAAGACCCGAAGTGTTGGAAGACGCCACAAGGTTGATCAAGCCTTGATAAGTCTATTAGTTCTAAGAAGAACCCTAAAGAGAATCCTCTCTCAAGTCACAAAGTGTAGAAAGCAACTTTTTCATTCAACTTCAAATCTAGGTGTCTTCATAAATTTGACCTAGTTTGCATTAAATGCATTCTAGAGAGTTCTAAACAACAATTTCTAAATAAATAAATAAATAAAAAGTCCAGATTGCCAATTAAACTCTAATTTTCGCACAAATAAAAAATATTAAAATGTAGTCATCACTTAAGCCCAATATGTGATTATTTAGGCCCAAATGACTCCTCCCATGTGAAGCACTTGGTCCAAGCCCTTTAATTTGATGTCTCCAAGCCCAGAATATGATCAGAATCTCCCTTTTCAGCCCAAATGACATTTGCTACGTTTTCAGCACATTTGCTCCTAATTGTTGAACCAATTGCCATTTGCTTTGTCCATGTCTCTTGCACTAGCCTGATCAATGCTTCCTTTATTCTCTTGGCTCTTGCTCTTGTGATTGGTCCACTTGGAATTTGCAAAGGATCATTTGATTTTGAAAAGTCATCTTGCTGGATCGCATCATTCCCTCTCTCCTCAAAAGGATTCGTCCTTGAATCTTGACCTTTCTTGTATTTGATGACATATGGAAATGTCTCAATAAATTCCAGCCACATTGCATGTCTTTTGCTCAATTTACCTTGTCCAAGCAAATGCACAAATCCAAGAAAGATTTCATCCAAGCAAAGATCACATTTTTCCATATTTGAAAACAAATTTTCCTTCCTCACAACATCAAGCACACAATGCAATTGATTCAAATTCTCATCAAGATTCTTGCAGTAGATTAGAGTGTCATCAAAACAGTTCACAACATTCATTTTAAAACACCAAGGAATAACCAAATCAAAGTCAGAATAAAAATCAAACTTTTGGCTTGTAGAAAATTTTTTAATGCCACTTGAAGGAGATAAAACATCAATGCGTCTTGAGCATAAGAATCCATCAGGAGGTTTCTTAGGAAACAAATCCAAGAATACCTGCAACACATCTAAATCACAAGGAGAAGAATGGTTAACATCATTAGTAATCAAACAAATATCCTTGCACCAATTCTCAACCTTACTTTTCTCACAACCCTTTTCATCTTGCTTTTCTCTCAACTCAACACTCTCTTTTTTACTCTCTTCAATTTGAAAACACTCTTCACTCTCAATCTCTTTTTCACTTTCAAACTCAATTTTTCTCTCTTGAACAGTTTCATGAAAGTCACTATCCTTCATATTTTCACTTTTCTTTTCATGATTGAGATAATCAACTTCAACCACAGGATTGGTACAGGGAATAAGGAGGTCTTCTTCAACACTTTGCTCAGCATGATTTTGATCATTGAGTTCTTCCTCTTCCTTGGTTTGGTCTACCTCTATCTTCTTTGAATTTGATTTACTTTTTGAAACTCTCTTTTTCTTAATTCCTTTCTCATGCTTAGCAACAAATGGAACAAGCATGTCAATATCCATAAAGCTCCACATTTTTGCAAAACAAGATAATTCAGGATTAAGCCCACTTATAAAATGATCTTTAGTGGCTTTTGGAGTTTCCTTCACCCCAGCTCTAATCATAGCCAACTCCATCTCTTGGAAATAATCATCAACACTCATGGAGTCTTGTTTCAACTCCTGCAAACTTTTGCATAAGTCTCTTTTCTTCTTGAAGTTGTGACTAGACAACCATTGTTCTGTTTCAGCATGAACCTTGTCAAATCTTTTTAGTAAGGATTGGAGATCTTTATGAACATCTACCCCATACATCTTGAAACCTGAAAAGTTAGAACAAGAGAAAAAGGGACCTCACCACTCTACTCACGTGTTTCGCTCAATCAGATCAGTTTCACTCGTGTTTCACACAATCTGGCTTTTAAATTGATATGTCACTCTTGCCTTTTTCCACTCTTAAAATTCCTCGTGAGGCTCTTAAAAGAACTAGGCAATTTAACCAAAACTTTCACAACTTTGCAGAATCAACAACAACACTTAGAAACTCTAGATATGAGTATTGAACATTAAAGATCAACAAAAATAAGAGTTCAAACTAACACAGATTGCAAAGATTGAAGAAAAAAAATTCTGGGTATGAATCCCCTTTCTAAGAACACTTTCAGCTCAACAATTGCAACTTTCTTTCTTTTCTTTTTTTTTCAATTCTTTTTTTCAACTTTTTTTTCTGATTTTTTTTTTCTTTTTCTTTTTCTTTTTTCTTCTTCTTTTTTTTTTGTTTTTTTTGCTGCAATATATCTGAAATAAAGAAAAAAAAGTACCACAAACAGAATTAAAATCAAAACAGAACCCAGAAATCCAAAAAAGACGCCTTTTTTTTGAAACGCGTGTATCTCGCAACAAACCACTCGGATTTTAACGATTCCAAAACGAGAAGAAAGATCAGATCCTGAACTATGAAATCGACATACTAAACATTGGAAAACTCAAGGTAGAACGCTTCGAACAAGGACAGAAATTTTGAACCTGAACAGAGACAGAGAAGATGAACAGACATGAAACAAAGACACGAAACGATAAACGAAAATGAAATCAAAGAACGGATAGATATGACCTGAGTTTAGATCCGAAGCTCTGATACCAAGATGGTGCGAACCCACTAGGGTTAGACCCCAAGAACCCACAACCGATCTGAGATACACTCACCCCAAGAAAGCTAAACAAAGGTTAGTAACGATCCACTCGAACCTTTGAACACGGAAGAACAAAGACCCGAAGTGTTGGAAGATGCCACAAGGTTGATCAAGCCTTGATAAGTCTGTTAGTTCTAAGAAGAACCCTAGAGAGAATCCTCTCTCAAGTCACAAAGTGCAGAAAGCAACGTTTTCATTCAACTTCAAATCTGCCCTCAAAATGAGGCTAACAAAGCATTTATAGGTGTCTTCATAAATTTGACCTAGTTTGCATTAAATGCATTCTAGAGAGTTCTAAACAACAATTTCTAAATAAATAAATAAATAAAAAGTCCAGATTGCCAATTAAACTCTAATTTTCGCACAAATAAAAAATATTAAAATGTAGTCATCACTTAAGCCCAATATGTGATTATTTAGGCCCAAATGACTCCTCCCATGTGAAGCACTTGGTCCAAGCCCTTTAATTTGATGTCTCCAAGCCCAGAATATGATCAGAATCTCCCTTTTCAGCCCAAATGACATTTGCTACGTTTTCAGCACATTTGCTCCTAATTGTTGAACCAATTGCCATTTGCTTTGTCCATGTCTCTTGCACTAGCCCGATCAATGCTTCCTTTATTCTCTTGGCTCTTGCTCTTGTGATTGGTCCACTTGGATTTGCAAAGGATCATTTGATTTTGAAAAATCGTCTTGCTGGATCGCATCAAATGGGGTACCGTTACCCTTCCCAACTGATGAGATTATTAGGGTCGGAGATGATGTCGGTGCATTCGTTGCTTGGCCTATTGGTTTGATTGAGCCAACCACACAGGTTCTACAGGTGGTTATTTACTAATAACATTTACAGTGGCATTCATTGTGTTGGAATAACACTCTTTAATTTACATGTTTTTTCAGGGTACACGCTCTACCGGAAAGAAAGCACAATTGCCTAATGTCAAAGTTACCGGTGGTTCAGCCGCTCAAGTGATGAAGAAAAAGGTTTCACATACTGATCCATCATCACAGGTGATTATTTACTAATCAATTTAAACTACCATTCTGTTTTATTGGAATAAAATTTTAGACTTTCTATTTACATGGTTTGTAGGCAACAAAAGCAAAGGGCAAGAAGAAAGCATAAGCGCCTCCTCCTGTTATGGAACGTACAAGCGTCGAGACGCCAAATCGTGCTCAGTTGCGAGAATTTGCAGCCACCATATCTCATGAATTTATTGTCTCAATTCCATTCAACAGGCATATATTTGCCATGTCAAATATGAGTGAGCATGTTTCTAGGGATCAGCTCATGGAGGTGCTTGATGAAGGATGGCTTAGTGCTACGGTTATCAATTTGTGAATAAGGAATATATGCGTTTCCATTGGGGTTTGGTTTAATGTCATAAGTTGTACACTAATTGGGAGTTTATGATTTCTGTGAAGGCACCTGTATGAAGATGTCATGATCACAGGGAATCATGTCTCGTTCGAATTTATAAGCCCCTATGATATAGCACATATTGCGGGCGTGAGATATGAAGAGCAGTCCGCGACGCTTAGAAGGAGCTTTTCTTTAAAGGCAACGAGCATGACTTTATTCTTAGCTCCAATTAATACAGGGTAAGTCGATACGCATTATAGGTTTCATTGTATTCTTAGCTCCAAGAATCATTTATATATCATTTATATATATATTGACATAACGTTCTAAAAAATTTTAAGGCACATTGGCTTGTGCTTGTCATCTACCAGCAAGCACAACTAGAACCCTTGATTTACTATTTGGATCCTGTGCTAGGTGCTGAACCAGACAATCGCCCAGCTTTGATGCTCGTCGTCAATAGGTACTTGAATGTCAATATTCTTTGAATGCGTTGTATTATTTGTCCTTTTATGGCCCTAGCTAATAAAATTAATTTAATTTGTTTCCTTTCCAGCGCATTGACCAGTTATCGGTGCTCCATTAACTTGAGTTATTCCAGAGCCGCTGACCAGAAAGATGCTTATTAGTGGAGCATAGTCCAGGTTGTACAAGTTATTCAATTTTTTTAACAATCTAGTCAAATATAATGTAAATGTTTCTCATATTATATTTGGTGTTTTTTGTTACAGAACCCCTTCCAACCCAATAACAATGACTGTGGATACTACGTCATGCAGTTTATGAGGGATGTCGTTACACATGATCGATGTAGCATTCCATTGACAGTAAGTTTTATATTTTGTCAACTCTAATTGTATTTGAACTTGTTATTAGATTTCAAGTATATTTGATTCCCATTCAAATTTCTTTGTTTGTGCAGTATTACCCAGACACACGTTGCTCGATGTTGTCGAGGGAAAAGATGAATGCGCTAATTGAAGAATGGTACGCTTATGTACTATCTCTTGTTCAATAAGTACAAATGTAGATAGTATAGCTAGTGTTTTTTGTTTCCTAATTAGAATGGTACATTGCTTTCTGGATGAGTTATTGGTGTATATTCGTTGCCTGGAACTGTGTATAGAATAGCTGGTATTTATCTGATGCAGGTGGGGTATATATAAATTTAAATTAAATATTTTAAAAAAATCAATAGCAGCACTTATTTCGTTATAAGCGCCGCTATAGGTTTTTTTTATAAAAAAAATAGCCTAAAGCAGAGCTTAAGAGCTACTATAGGTGTACCTAAAGCAACGCTTAAGTGCTGCTTTAGGTATACCTAAAGCGGCGCTTATAGATTAATAAGCGCTGCTTTAGGTATAAGCGCCGCTTTAGGTATACCTAAAGCAGCGCTTATTAATCTATAAGCGCCGCTTTAGGTCAGATAATTTTAAAATAATTAAATTTTGACTGACCTATAGCGGCACTTACAATTAATAAGCGCCGCTTTACGTACACTAAGCGCTGCGATAAGCTTTAGAGCCTATTGCAACACTGGCTATTGCGGCGCTTATAAGTGCTGCTATAGGTCCAAAATAACTGCTGCCATAGACAATTTTTGTAGTACTATAAGGTTATTGTTACGTTCAAATGTTGTTCTAGAAGATCTTGTTATAGTTTCCTATTTTTTTAGCTGACTTTTCCTTTAAAATTAAATTATTTCCTATTTTTTTAGGATTAAAATAGTGCCAATCAAGACAAACAATCATCATTAATGCCACCATTGACAGTAATAATGTCTTAGGGTTTTATTCTAGAGTATATATAAGCTTGCTTTGTACTAGAATTTTCAAACTTGAATGAATTGAGTTTTGTATTCTTGTGAAAATACTTAGCCGTAGCAATAAATGATCATTCTTATGGTGTCTTTATGGCTAGAGTTATTAGGGACATATTCTCTTAAGGTCTTACATTTGATCACTAGTCTCACTTATCATATTCTTATACTTGTTTTCTAATTGATTCATCCTTTTAATCTCCCAAAAGGGATTGCTTATCAAGCTCTAGAGCTCACAAAATTATGCCCGAGTGGATTATAAATTAGGAGTTATGCCCTTATTGTAGATAAGCCTAACCCCTTTTTCTATAATTTTGTTATCCAAAAAATTTAAACATTCAAGCCTCTTTAACATTCTATGAATTATTCCGGCAAAAAAAAAAAAAAACATTCTATGAATTATTAACCAAGAGTTTTAAAATTCTGGATATTATAGTATCCGAGTATAAAGTCTCCACACTATTATCACTAGCAACGTCTCAGATTGGATATATTGATCTTAAATGTCTATATTTTATTCAGATCCTTCAGAACTTCATCAGTAAAAATTATTAACTTATTTATTGAAATGATTAAAAAATTTCTAGGTAGGAAGCAACATATTAAATCTACGACGGTTAAAAAACATGTGAAAGTTACTTCTTATTAAAATCTTCCGACAGTTTGTTCTAACGGTCATATTTTTAATAATAAAAAGAATGTACCTAACAGTCATATTCCCAGTATCATGTATAAATAGAGAAACATTCAAAATACAAGAGAGGAACTACGGCCTAAAGTAATTTTCACGTCCATTCTGGGGGATATCAATGTGAGGGACATATAAAATTTAATTTTACACATGGAAAAATTATTAGCCAGAATTGGAAGTCTACTTTCCCAGTCTATTTTGGCTAATAATAAACGTGAAAAATGTTTTTTTTAATAAAATAACAATGGGGGCATTTTTTGGATTAGAATCAACCCAATCCAAAAAAAAAACACCTATATAAATATTTCAATTAAGATTAAATAAATAACATAGATAGTACTAATATCTTATCCAAATATTTGAGTAGTTGAACTAATATATCCTAATATACTTAATTTAAATATAAAAGATGATATCAATAAATTCAAAAAATAATACTAAATTAAAATGATAAACCTAAATACGGCAAATGAGTAAATTTAACAATGAATTTTTTTGTGAGAAGCGCCTAACACCACAAATGTTTTGAAGGACCTTAAATACACATAAACTTCAAAAAGTGGAGCAATTTTAACACTGACCGCAGAAGGTTAACTGCCGTTAATTTATAAGTCATGGGGCCTACTGTTTTGTACACCTATCATGTATAGCTTTCACCACTAAGTTTTCCATTCCTCATCCGACTTTTCCAATATGAGTATATAACTGTGTAGAACTATGAACTTCTTCTTCTTCTTCTTTCTATATTCAAAAACTTCTTCTTCAGTTGAACTTGTAAAATAAATTTCAATTCACTCTCTCCCTCTCTTACTTGTTTTTCTCTCTATTCATCACTGTATTTGGAGTTTTCTGATCGGAGACTGTTGATCGACGTTTGGTCGGAATTTTTTTCCCAGTGAATAGTTGAAAATCTTTTACCTCAGGAGTTGCAATATGATCTCCAGCATTGAAGCAAGTGGTATGAATTCATTTGATTCCCCCAGTTTGGCCTATCATTTCTGAATAATTATCTCATGATTTCCATTGTTTAAACAGAAATTGGACTCAATTTCTTGTATAAATAGACTATGAAAACGTAAAATCAACTATTTCCCAGGTTTTGGTTATATCATCATCTAGATAATAAATGACCCTAGGGCCCCAAATCCCAAATTTATACCAATTTGATACTCAACGCCACATTTTTAATTCTTGAGAAGGCATAAAACTTGAATTAAGCTGACTAACTCAAGAGACTTCTCAGTTGGCAATGCTATGCTAATAAATAGAAATGAGAGATACCAACAAGCATTGGGTGCAGTGGTAAGGCAACTGACAAACCCCTAGGAGAACGCGAGTTCAAACCTTAGAAACGTGCTTGATGGGAGGGGCTACCCGCTTTTGGTGCAAAGCACCTTACATGGGTGTGCCTATATATAACCCCGCTCCGGATTAGTCGGTTGCCCCAGGTTACCTGACTCAGTTGAGAAGGTCAGGGACTCCGAAAAAGGAGCAGGATACAGGGGAAATCCGGGTTTGGGGGCCAAAGGCCTCACCCGCCTGTTGTTACAAAAAAATAGAAAGGAGAGATTTGAAAGATTACAGAGATCATGACCCAACAGTAAATGAGATAAAAGGGATTGTTAAAATTAAAGTAAATAACAATTACCCGTGACATCGGCGAGACCACGCTTGTGGATAAGGTTAGCGGCCTGGAGGGTGTTGTGGGAGAAGAAATACGGCTCAAAGAAGCAGCTTGATGAGCTATACATGAACATGGCAGGTGCACAAAGCTATACATGAATGGTCAAAGCTACCCATGACTCAAAGAACCACTTTAAGTTGTTTCCATTCCTCACCAGTCACTTTTCTAACACCTGTCACGGGAAAGGTTAGGTGTACAAAAAGTGGGCCTCATGATGTATAATTTAACGGCAGTTAACCTTCTCTTAAGGTAATTGTTAAAACTGCTCCATTTCTTGAAGTTTATTTGTATTTAAGGTCTTTTTTATGTGTATTTAAGATCCTTCGAAATGTTTATGGTGTCAGGCGCTCCTAACAAAAAAGTTCTCCTTTACCCAACCTAAATAACACCAATGAGTTTAGGTTTTACAAAGAACACGACGTACAGACACACCAAATGCGACACCTACCAACCTTCACTACAAAAAATGGGACCTACGGTGGCGACTTTTGGCCACGACAAAAAATTTTCGCCGCCAAAAGTGGTGGCTTCAGCGGCGACATTTTGGGTCGCCACTAAAGAGGTACAATTTTAGCGGTGACAAAAGTGTCGCTGCTAAAAGTGTGTGTATTAGCGGCGACTTATAAATGTCGCTGTCGAAAGATGTGGCTTCAGTGGCGACTCCTTTAGGTCGCCACTGAAGCCACCACTTTTAGTGGCGACTCCTTTAGGTCGCCACTAATAATCTTATTGGTGGCGACAAATGTCGCCACAGAAAGTCCTTTAAAAAAAACCCACCTTTAAGGGATTGAACTTGGTTACTTTCCCTATATTTTCTCCTATTAAAGCCAGCTGAACCAGTGAGCTATTATGGTTAAAAATTACTTAGAGCTTTATATATTACATTCCAATATTAAAGTTAGACATCCAAAATTTTCCCTCTTTCTCCCGCGAAACTCATCCTAAATTTTCCCCAAATTTCTAAATCCATTATCTGATTCCCTCTTGTTCTCCAGCCTTCTCATTCTCATTCTCTGATTCCCTAAACCTCCTCTCTCCTTTCCATTTGAGCCGCCGCCGCCCTGTCTTCCCCAGGAGTCCGATATAGTTACGATCCTTTGCCTTCTTCCTCTTCCTCGTCATTTGAGACCATTTTCAGTCCGTCTTCACTCAAAATCCTTTGCCTTCTTCCTCGTTGTTTCTCCAGTTTTCGCCGCAGCCGATTACGATCGACCTCTTCCTCACAAAACCCTTCATTTCCTGTCTCTAAAAGTACGCTACTTTGATTTCTACTGTGCTATTTTCTGATTTATTGTTCCAATTTTTTTCCTAGAGACTTCATTTATTGATATGCATGCTTGATTGAAGTGGACTTCCACGGTTTCATGTCTAGTTGGCATTTTTCTTTGGTGTTTGAAGTATCGCTTGGGACGTTTCCTATTTGGGTCATTTTTCGTTTTCCTAATAAAAAAAAGCTTAAGAGAGTAAAAGGGTGTGACAAGATCGAGTGCTATCCTTTACCTGAACCAGCAAGAACATCTATAGGTTGTTTGTTATCCTTTACCTGAACTGATTTGTAAGCATGGTTTCTAAAATTAATATGGTGATAAATAATACAATACAGAGGTTGTATGTTTACACGAGGATTGGGCCTATGGCTTGAAACTACAGTTGAGTTGGGGCAAACAAAAGTGGTGGCGCTGAGTTCACAGTTAACATTCAGTTTGTTTCACATTTCACATCACAAGTTACTTTAAGGAAAAGTCCTTTTCCCCCTTTCTTTCGATGCAGTGCTCTTTTCTTCAAATGTTGCAGAAATGATATATTAAGGTCTTTTTTTCATGGACCCGAGCTTAACATTAAAAATTACTCTTTGCTGCACCTTCTTTTCTCATTTCACATATTTTATTCATTCTGAACCCAACGAGTCAGGGCAAGAGAAGCTGAAGTTTTCTATAATTTAATTTTCTTAAGTATGCCTTCACTTGAACTTAGAAACACACATCAGAGGGTGGAGACTATGCCTTGTTTTTTTCCCACATGGATTATTGTTAAGATTATGTCATACATTCTGGTTGTTCTAAATATGTTAGTATTTCTCTTGGGAGAAAATATCCATTTGCTTTCCATTTTTGTTTTTTTATTAGTGGTTATGATTGATTATTGATGGATCAGATATGAATGCATGCCAGATATACAAAGTAACATGAATATTCGAATGTCCAACTAAGGGAAGATTATGAATAATGTTTAAAATTAGTCATTTAGATGTACTCATGTTTACAATGAATATTTTTCATCCTACTGAGTTTCAAAAGCATTTTTTTCTCACTCATTATTATTATTTTTTTGTATGTGCTGGGTTACATATTTTTGTTTTGAGTGAAGAGGTATCCATTTCTTCCTTTTCTGGGCTCTCTCTCTCTCTACTGGCCGGCCCCTCTTGTGTTTCTTATAGTTTGTCCTGGCTTGTTGGCTGTCCTAAGATTTTGGATTTCATTTTCTCTAACTTTTCATATAATAATACTAATATGAGGTTGTGATTTTGGGATGTTTCAGGTAATTGAACAAAAAAGTGATGTCAGCCTTTGCATGTTAGATATTTCTGCAATGCATAATGTTGTTATATTCATCCAGTTAGAGTGATACTTGGTAATATCTCTTGCACTCTGTATTTTTTGAATTTCTTTTGTTGCAACCGAATCTATCAATGCTCATTGAATTTCTATTGTTTCAAAGTGAATGCCTTATTTTGCTTCCTTGGTTGCTGGATGTAGAAGAAGATCAGGGAGGCTAGCTTAGATCATTACATAAGGTAAATGGATTCTCTGCCTTTTTGAATCACTTTTTGGAGAAGTCTCATTTTGTTTTATCTTTTTCATTTATTTGGATGATAAGTGATGCTTTCACAGGTTTCTTTTTTCTTATTGATATCTTCTGCTTGTATTTGAAATTTACAAATGGTAGATTATTAAGTATTGTGCCCAATAACCAACAACAACATAATGTCAACACAAGAGTGTAAGAAAGAAATTTACTTTCTTGGTCAGAATTTTAGCAGAATTTAAATGAAAAAAATTTATATGAAAGCTCATATGTATTAGATAGAAGCAGTAAGGGTTGAACAAAAAAAAAAAGATACCTAACCCCAAAACTTTCCCTTCAATTCTCTTTTCAGCAATTACATTGCATGCTTCCTCATTCCAAAGACACTTATTTCCTTTCTAGCTGACAGTTCATACTTTCAAATTGAAATTTTGTTAATTTAAATGTTGATAAAGCTTAGGGCCCAAAAAATCATGGAAAAGCTGAAAGGGGTGATTAGTTAACTTGCTGTTTTTGGTGTTTGCTTATCGAGATTCATTAGAACAATGAAACCTTAGTTAGCTGTAAAATTATAATGTTCAAATGTGGGTTTCCTAGCTGTGTGAAAGAGATACTTATTCCTATAAATGTCAAACTATCCTAGATTCTCATCATGTTATCTTTGGTACATCACACTAATGAATGAACTCTTTTTATTTTTCTCTTCTCCTTTGATGAAATACAATATCACTGTGAAGTTGCTGAATTATATGACCTTGATATTGAAGGTCAATTATTTACTTTGGTTCGATTTTTCTCCTTTGTTTCAATTTTTCTTACTTTCATTTCAGTTTAAACACAAAAGGAATGTAGGAGAATATATCATTGCTAAAGAGACCTGCCATCAAAGCCAAGGTATAGTCTCTCATTTTGACAACTTTACCAGAATTTTAACAAATTTTCTCATGAATGTGGATCCCATTTTTTTTCAAAAAAATAAAAAGATTTGAAAGTTATTGCTTAATATTTTCTTTTGCAATTCTTTGAATATTTCTTTGTTAAAGTGTTGTATTCATTAGTTTCTTGCTTAACTTTTGCACTTCTTTTATACTTATTACTTTATTATTTCCTTTTTTTGACATTAAGTATGTATTTTAAACTTGTCATGTTTTAGTAATGGACAAACGTTGGTTGGACATTAAAGACAGAGGCAATGTGGCATACATTAGAGGAGTAGAAAGTTTTATTGAATGGGCTTTTAGTCAAAATGGAGTGAAGAACCAAGTACATTGTCCTTGTAAAAAATGTATGAATGTTACATTCAAATTGAGAATAGAGGTTAAAATAGACTTGTTGAGTAAAGGCTTTTGGGCTAGTTACAAGGTGTGGGATTTGCATGGGGAAACTTCTAGATTTCGAAGTGATTGTGAGATTTCAAGTAGAGTGGTAGAAAATGACACTTATGAGGAGGAAGATCTTACAAGGATGGTATATGATGCATATGGAATCCCTTCTTTGGATGATGCAAACATAAGAAGTGAAAGTGAAGAGCCGAATGTGAATGCTCAAAGATTTTTTGACATGTTAAAAGATGCAGAGACAGAACTTTATCCAGGTTCTGGCAAAGAGTCCAAATTGTCTTTCATTGTAAAGTTGTTTCAAGTGAAGTGTCTTAACCATTGGAGCAATAAATCCATGGATCTATTGTTCACCGTATTGAAAGAAGCTTTCCCACAAGCTTTAATCCCACAATCATTCTATGAAGATAATAAGGTAATTCGTGATTTAGGTTTAGATTATAAGAAAATTGATGCTTGTGAAAATGATTGCATATTACTCCCTCCGGTCCTAAATATAAGACCACTTTGACTTTTTTTTGTGAAAGTTAAGGAAGCAAATTAGACCACTAAATTATATCATATGTCATATGAAATTTGATTATAGGTTAGTTTATAAGTAGAATAAATTAGTTTTGATGAAAAAAGATTATTTTTGGGACTGAAACTACTTTATTTTTGGACTGAAAAAAAAAGTCAAAAAAATAAAAGTGGTCTTATAATTAGGACCGGAGGGAGTATATTGGAAAGAGCATGCAAATGCAAAATCATGCCCTAAGTGCAAAGTTCCCAGATGGAAGTTGAATAAAGTCAAAGGAAAAAATGTTCCTCGTAAAGTGTTGAGGCATTTCCCAATAACACCTAGACTTCAAAGGCTTTATATGGCAAGAGAAACTTCTAAGCAAATGAGGTGGCACAAGGAGAAACACATTGATGATGATGTAATGAGGCATCCTGCTAATTCTCTTGCTTGGAAACACTTTGACCAGCAATTCCCTAACTTCTCCATTGATCCAAGAAGTGTCCGATTGGGTTTAGCTAGTGATGGTTTTCAACCTTTCGGGAATATGAGTGCTAATCATAGCATTTGGCCCGTTGTCCTAGTGCCATATAACTTGCCACCATAGGTTTGCATGAAGAGACCTTATTTTATGATGACACTTCTTATTCCTGGTCCAAAGTGTCCAAGTAATGAAATAGACGTTTACTTACAACCAATGATTGAAGAGCTAAAACACTTGTGGGAAGGTGTGGAAACATATGATGCACACACAAAATCAAATTTCAACATGCATGCTGTTGTATTATGGACAATAAATGATTTTCCAGCATATGGAAATCTTTCAGGGTCGTCAACGAAAGGCAAACTTGCATGTCCATGTTGCCACAAAGATACACATTGCATTTCATTAAGGAATAAGTTAGCTTACATGGGTCATCGACGCTTTCTTCCGCAAAGTCACCCATGGCGTAAAGATGTGAAGTCATTTGATGGGAATGAAGAACACAGGGCTCCACTAATTCCGTTAACTGGAGATGAAGTGCTTATTCAGTTACAACAATTAGGTGATGTGTCATTTGGAAAAGGTTAGAAACGAAAGCGCCATACAGAGACCAAGGCTTACAATTGGAGGAAAAAAAGCATTTTTTTCCAATTGCCTTATTGGAAAACATTGTTGATAAGACACAATCTTGACGTGATGCATATAGAAAGAAATGTTTCTCATAATATTGTGTCAACAGTAATGGATTTGGTTGGAAAAACAAAGGACACAATGAATAACAGATATGATTTGATGGACTTGGGAATTAGGCGTAATTTACATCCGGTTGGTGACGGTAATAATGTTTCAAAGCCTCGTGCTCCTTACACATTGTCACCGGAACAGAAACTAGCTCTTTGCAAATTCTTAGCTAACATAAAGCTACCTGATGCTTTTGCATCTAACATTTCAAGATGCGTTAACATTAATGAGTGGAAAATATTTGGTTTGAAGTGTCATGATCATCATGTGCTATTGCAAGAGCTATTTCCTGTTGCAATACGTGGGCTATTACCTCCTAAAGTATGTGAACCAATTATAGAATTGGGAAGGTTTTTTAAGAACATTTGTTCCAAGTGTTTGACATGTGAAGAACTTGACAAGCTTCAAAGTCAAATAGTATTAACCTTATGCAAGTTAGAGGCTATCTTCCCGCCCTCCTTCTTCGATGTCATGATTCACTTGCCCATACATTTAGCTGGAGAAGCAAAACTTGGTGGGCCCATTCAATATCGTTGGATGTATCCCATAGAAAGGTAAGATACCTTAATAGGCCATCTTACCATTAAATTCACATTGTTAAATACCATTTAAGTCTAAGATACTTTTTTGTTGTAGGTATTTGCGATTACTGAAATCAAATGTTCGCAATATGGCTCGACCTGAGGGATCAATTGCAGAAGGATATTTGGTAGATGAAAGTCTCACATTTTGCTCTCAATACTTACAAGATTTTCCTACAAAATTTAATGTGCAACGTAGGAATGAGGAAAATGATGTTGACATCAATTATGACCTATCAATATTCAAGGGAAGTGGTGAACCTAGGGGACATTATGATACAATCTCTCTTTCTCATGAAGAGTATTGTCAAGTGAGAATGTATGTACTCCAAAATTGTGAAGAAGTTTGGCCATTTATAGAGTAAGTTTGCCTTACTTGACAAAGGTGTATTTGTAATCTACATTTTTCTTACTTGTGTAAAACTTATAGGGAATATCAAAATATGCTTGAAACCCAACAAGGATCAAGGTGTGAGCAAAGACCATATGAGAAGTTTCGTGATTGGTTTCGTTCCCGAGTAAGTGTTAGTATTTTGTACGTTGATGTATATTTTAATTTTTATTATTATAAGATCTTTCAAAAATGGTTTTTGTTTGCATAGGTGCAGACATTGTCCATTCAAGGCAACTTAAGTCCTGAACTTGATAGTTTATCCATTGGTCCTATGAAGGTGGTGAGGCATTATTCTATGTTCATAGGCAATGGATTTTACTTCCACACAAAAGATCGTGCTACGGGGGAAAAACCCAAAATAGTGGAGTCATGGTAAAGGGTGATATTGATAATGTGGATAAAGAATATTATGGTGTGTTGGAGCATATTTATGAGTTGTCTTATGTAGGGAATAAGAAAATATACTTGTTTAAGTGTCATTGGTGGGATGTGGCTAACTTAAACGAAGGATATAAGGTTGACAAGCATGGGTTCACAAGTATTAACACTCAATATTCATTACTTACTGAGGAACCGTTCATTTTATCATCTCTAACGGCACAAGTTTTCTATGTTGATGACATTGTTGAACCTGATTGGCTTGTTGTTATAAAAACAAATCCACGAGACTTGTTCAAAATGCCAAGTGTGAATGATGATGATGATGTTGTTAGTGGGGGGAATGTTACTACATTTGATGAAGACGCTTATCAGCAATTGGTAGTTGACTTGAATATTAATGCTACAAGTCTTGAGGTTCCTAATATTTTCATTGATTTAGGTGATGATGTTGTATTGCCACAAACTTCTGTGGAAGCAAGAGCACCATCCATAGAAGTATGTGCAATACCATGGAATTTGGATTCATTGATGATAGCTAAACTTATTTACCATCTCATGAAGATAATGATGAGGAGGATGTGCTTGATGATAATGATAGTGATAGTGAAGAAGAAAGTGACACAAATAATGAAGTGGAAGAGAGTGACTCAGAAGATAGCCATAGTAGTGATAGCTTCTCAGGAAAATCAATTGAATGAATTTAGTGTCCTTATCAATGGTACATTTAGTTATAATTACTTAAATGTGTTTTTATACTTCAATATGTTTTAGAAAATACATTAAATTTTGTACATTCTTGCAGGATATGTCTGGACTTCGAGGAAGAAGAGGTGGGAAATCTCATTTACTCAGCGTGAGGAGAGGACATGGCTCCCTTAGTAGTGGTGGTACTTGCTCCTTGCCATATAGAGAGCCGACAATGCATGATAGTATTCAGGATGAGGATCAGCCTGGCAACTCCCCTCCAACTGAAAATAGTAGTGTGAGTAAATTTTGCTGGCACTAACTTGATTTTACTAACACTTAACCTTTATCTCTGAATGTCTAACACATGTTTTAATTGGTTTATTTGAATGATAGGCTCTTCTCATACAATCACTAAGAGGAGAGGAGTATACAAATCAATTAACGTGGACTTGAAAACAAGATTTTCGAAGATTCGAGTTCAATTATCGGATAACGTGGCCAGACCAATGGGGACAGGAACAAGAGACTTAGCTAATTATTGTGGTTTAACAATCACGACAACAATATCTCTTTCGGCAATGTGTTAAGTGGGAGAAAGCTTTTAAAAGTATGGTGAGGAGATGCTATTGAAAGTGAAGGTACTGTTTTGCAATTACTGTTGTCACTTGTTTTGTTGTTTGGAAGGCTTCATTGCTGCTGTCATGTTTGCATTTTTGCTGCTGCACTTGTTTGACTAGTTTGTTTTGTTGTCATACTCGTGCTTTTGCTATTTGCTGGTTATTCTGAATCTGTTTCTGTCTCATGTGAATTTTTGTTTGTGTGCTCTGATTTTTTGGTTCAGAATTGTGTTTGCTGCCAGTTTTTCATCAAGGCTTTGTTGCTAGAATTTTCTAAGTCTAGCATAATGCTCTAATGATTATTGTGCTAGCACTTCCACTTATTCATTTTGTGTGTGTACATATGACATTAATTTTCTTCAATCAGTGGCTTAGCCTGCTGCTGATTTCATACACATTAAATTAAAGGAAGAAAAACCAAGAAATAAATATATAAAGTAACTTTTAATATGGCCAAGAAGAATCTACACGATGTCTTATAAATGCAGCAGCTTTTTAAATGGCCAGTAATAATAAAAGCTGGAATTATCTCTCAGCCTTCAAACCTTCATATATACTTAGTCTCTAAAGTAACATGTGCATGAACAAGCATATCACACGTAAAATAAAGTGCCTTTCCTCATACGATGTTTTGAAAAAGGAGAAGTAAACAAAAACCATAACTTTGCAAAGTCTATTTTGGAAAACAAACAAAAGAAAAATTAAAATGCATGCTCCTGCAAATCAAAAGAAAAAAGTGTTTTGGATGCTATCCATAACTATGGAAACGGCTTAAAAAAATTACAGTACTTATCCAAACACATACTTCTACTCTTGAAAAACTAATCCAAACACATGAAGATGCATCCTTTATATATAGAGAGTATGTCTAAAAGAAAAAAATATTACAGTACTTGTGACATTTGCTTGTATTCTTGGCCTTCATTTTTCTTCTTTCCTATAGTGCTTTACATATACAATTATGTGTGGTTAATTTGTTATTATAAAGCGTTCATATTTTTGATTGATGACTAGCTTTTACTGTTCTAATTATATCTTGTACTTTGACATCTTCCCTTTCTTTAATGGTATATATGACAAATCAAAATCTTGAATTCCCATTAAAATGCTGTTTGTAAACTCATTGTCACCGTTGTTTGTTCATGTTTGGTAGCTTCTACTCCTATTTGGCTCTTTCTATATGTGATACACTTGATTATCAATCAGCTTCGTACAGAAACTGCAGTGATGTTCCAATATGATAACGTGGTCATTCCAAATTTGAATTGTTTTTGCTGCAGCATTGTTCTCATTTTTGGGTGATATTTGGACTGTTTTTGCTGCAACATTGTTCTCATTTTTGGGTGATATTTGGACTGTTTTTGCTGCAGCATTGTTCTCATTTTTGCTGTCTGAATTGCTTTTTGTGGTGGTTGTGAATTGGTGCTCTAATTCTTCATTCTTTTCTTATCCGATTGCATCATTTCTCTTATGCCTATGTCTTGATTCTTGCAAGTACAACTAAATAACTCACACTTTAATGCCATCCATTGTGAACTGGTGCAAGACAAGAAATACATAGTGTTGTCATATGTGTTTGGATTATTAGTGTGATTTTCATGAAGATGATATTTGATAATAAAATTAGTGAACAATTTAACTTGGCTGCCTTTTCTATTTTTTAGGACAAATTTGAACCTACAGTTGCAGGATAAGAAGAAAAGTTTGACAAGTACTTAGAAATGGCTCTCCAAAAAGAATTTAACAATTGGAAGACCAATTTGCATAAGTACTACAAAAAATATGAAAGTGATGAAGAGAGGTTAGCTCATCCACCTAAGCAGCTAAATCCTGAAGATTGGGAGTATTTATTGACATATTTCAAATCCCCTGAATTCCAGGTACCTTATAAGCTTTTAAAATGAACTCTCATTATTTCATCAATCAAATACTTATTATTTAACCAACTTTGTTATAGACTGTGAGTGCAAGGAACAAGGAAAATAGAGCGAAACAAGTTACAAAACATACTTGTGGTTGTTTATCATACGCTGAAGTAGATCACTCTGTTGTAAGTACAATCTATCTTTTATTTCTATTTATGTTTTACTTAATTTTCTATATTTTGATATACTGTTGCTTATATTCTTTCATTGTATTTTGTAGACTGACCCCACGACTGGAGAATGCCCACCAGTGGAACAGTTGTGGCAAATTAAACACACCAGAAAGACGGCAGATGGACAGTTCCAGTGGTCAGATCTTGCCGCCAAACAAGCTTATGTATGCATCTTACTATTTAATCTTGTTTTGTTTATGAACTTTTGCCTTATTCCATAACTTCATACTTTTAATGCAGATTCAAATGAGAGATCTAAGACAACAACAGGAACTACAGGGTGATGCCCAAATGACTGGTGATGAGATATTAACCAATGTTCTTGGGCAGAGATCTGGATATGTTAGAGGAAAGGGTTACGGGGCAGAGCCTTCAAGAAAGAGAGATCTCTCTCAATCTAGTCAAACTTCAATTGATCAAGTCCGAATACAGTTGCAACAAGACTTTGATAAGAAAATGCAAGAGCAGCTAAAAAAGTATGAGGCAAACCTTGCAGCAGAGCGAGCAGCAGATCGAGCAAGGCTGGAAGAAGAGCTTGCAGCAGAGCGAGCAAGGCAAGAAAAAGAGCGTACGCAACTTGAACAAAGAATTGAGCAAAAAGTGCAAGCTCAGTTAGCTGCCTTAATGAAAAAAATGGAAGCAAACCCTTAAACCTCTGTTCCTTAGTTTTGTCATCTGACTTGATATCAATGTTGACCTCCATTTTGAATATTATGTAGAAGATTGTTTTTGAGACTATAATATATTTGATGTTATTAGTATAATGTATTATTATTAGTGCCCATCTTTACTTTTGAGTTGATTATATTTGTTCATAGGATATACATTTAACAAGAAACACAAATATCAATTATTTTTTTAAATGAGGGTTTCAGTGACGACAAAAGTCGCCGCCAATTCCCTCTTCAATGGTGACAATATGTCGCCACTAAAGCTTACACATTCAGCGGCGACTTTGGTTGGACATTTAGCTGCGACAAAGGTCGCCGCTGAAGCTAAGACATTCGGCGGCGACTTTTGTCGCCGCTGAATCTGCAGCTTCCACAGCGACTTCTCTCCTTGGACACTTTTGTTATGACTTTTAGCGGCGACAAAATGTCGCCACTAAAGCTACACTTTTGGTGGCGACTTTTTTTTGTCGCCACCAATACTTTCAGCGACAGTCTCATAGGTGGCGTCTTGTCGCCGCCAAAAGCCTTTGACGGCGACTTTTGTCGCCGCCGAAAGTCCAATTTCTTGTAGTGCTTCTTGTGTTTCGTGGCCACCGACCTTCTCTCCCACTTCGTTAACTCTGTCTTTATTTATCTCATAGGGCACTTGGACCCTGACTGTCCTAGCCACGTGTTTTCATAAGCCATATCAATCAATTTCAAAACTCAAAATGGAGATAGATCTAAGAATATTGCTATGACATGTTCACTAGATCCAAAGCAAAAACACGAGTGAAAATTTAAAAAAGGATATAATAACAACGTAACCTAGAAGTTATAGTTGGATTTTGATGCATTTTCATGCCTTCATTTCTAATGAAACTGAACAGCCTCATTCCTATTGATATATTCTTATTACAGTTCATGATTACTTTTCAACACCGGTAAAAATTATTTGATATTCAAATTTAGAATTAGAAACCCTATCCATAAATTTAACGAAGAACTTTCTAAGAACGATGAGATGATGGTGGTGGGACGACGGTGAGTGTGATATGTCAATGGCTAGGGAAGAAGAACGAGAGAATGGGGAAGGAGAGATCAATGAAGACGTGATATGTTTTTCCGATATGATGGAATGATTTTGTTTTAGAGAAAACTATGTCCATTATTGAAGGAATGGACATGGTTTCTCTGATCAATGCCATTGTTTTTTATAATGGACCTTGATTTTTAATTTGTTTAAGAATCAACATCCATTATTATATAATCAGCGTTGATACTTTTTATGTTTTACAGAAACGAAACGATGTCTATTCTTCTAAAAATGGATGTGGTTTCTCTTATCTTTGTGTTTAAAATTATATTTATGCAATTGTCTTCTTCGTCCATTTTTTTACATTGAACTTGAATTAGGGACGTGTAAGCCATTTTTTGTATATTAGTGAGGAGAGTGATAACTCCTAGAAATTCATGTTATTTGATTATATTTGTCTTGAGTTTTTGTCTATTATTTATACATTTTGGATACTCAAGAGGGAAATATGCTCATTTGATTTTCGGTTGCATATGATTGTTTATTTATGTAGATTTTGATTGTTTTTATAGTTAGCTTCTTATGTTGTTGTATATAAATTTTGTCGGAATAATTAGATGCAATAAACAAGAGATTTCAGCCCTCCACCAAGCTCCCAATTGAACAAAAATAAGAAGAAGCCAAAGATCAGCCCAAGAAATAAAGAAAACAGAGCAAAGCACTAGAATAAAGGTGACTTCGCCGTGGCCTCGCCGCGGCGAACTCCCTCTGCCTCTGCATGTTTGCCATTTCTCGCCGTGGACTTCGCCTCGGCGAAGTCACGGCGAGCACAATGCCTTTCTGTCATTTTTTTGGACTTCACCGTGGGCTCGCCGCGGCGAAACCCACGGCGAACTGCGTATCAGATGCGCGTTTTGGACAGAACATGGGGCGTTTCAAGTGATATAAAAGCTAGGGCTTCATTCAGAGCCCTCATTCTTCGACTTCTGGGCATATTTTGGAGGTGTTTGGCTCTGCTAGGGCTTGGAGCTTGGTGGGGATTGAGCTAGGGCTCGGAGCTTCAGAGAGATTTGGGCTTCCTCTCTCGGTTTATCTCTTCCATCTTCATTCTCTATCTTCTCTTGTTCTTTGTTTCTGAATGTATATGTGTATGCTCCTAAGGAGTTGTAGAACATGAGTAGCTAAATACTTTGATTCTAGGATTATTTTGAACCCTTGTATGTATTGATTCTTGATTCCTCCTCTTATTTTGTGATTAATGATATCTATGTGCTTATTTTACTCCGTTCCTAATGCTTCTAAGTGCTTGATCACCATTTAGATGTTGGGTTCACTTGATTTATGACTCGAGAGAGCTAGGTTGAGTGTAGAACTTGGGTAAAGTAGTGCAAGAACCTGAAGTTTGCATGACGAATGGATGGTTTTGCTGGTAAGATAGAGATATACTTGCTAGCCTTGCATAGTCACATTAGGGTTGGGGCATTAAAATCGGGTTTTATTAACTTGTAGCAAGAGATTGTGCAACTTAATAAGACTAAACACTTGTTCTTGACGCGAGAGCGCTTTTACAAGTACCCAATGAACCTTAGATTAGCATGTAGTATCGTTGAGAGCTTCTTTGAGGGGAGGTTAATTGAGTTTTGAGAAGTGCAAGGGGGATAGATAATCTTAGGACCCATTTTAGCCTTGAGGTTGGAGAATCACCTGTTTATAATTTTACTTTCTATTATTTTCTTATTTCATTTTAAATCTCAGCATTTGTGTCACTCAAATTGGGCGAGTGTGACAATCATTGCTTGACCGGGTTTTGGACAAATCCTCGTGGGAACGATACTCTACTCACTATTTTATTACTTGGCGCGACCCGTGCACTTGCGGCACGTGGCGAACAGAGAGCTAATGGTAAATTGTCAATGTGTTGATATTCAAGTTATACACACACTTGTACTCTCTGCGAACTTCAAGGTTTATACATTAAAGAGATAATTTGATATACTTTAGTTTTTATCATAATCCATCTTTACAAGATAAGATTGTTAATTGTAATGCTCATTCATCAAGGATAATTAAAGTTGAGCATTCGTAATTTTCATGTGCCAACTGGAGGGAAAGTGAATGTGGTATATCTCGGAGCATATCACTTGATTTAATATTATGATATTACAATAATAAACGGTTGTTATGGTACTTTCCACTAGAGCATTTCATTATCCTTTCAATATTATACTTAAAATATGTACAAGAATTTGAAATATGTCTCTTTCCAATACTATTTACGATACTTTTGAAATATAAAAAGTAAATTATTAAAAAAAAATCATACAGAATGAAATATATTAAATTTTTCTTGAAAGCTTTTTTGGGTTAAAAAAACTCCACGCTTATGAACTATTTGTCTTTAGATTATGTATTATTTGTCTCTATTACATACCTGTAAGAAATTAAATGGAAAAAATCCACTCCAGGAACTAGAGTGTAACTTAGAAAGTATATATGTAAATATGACCAAGCTGATATATAATCAACACCAACTTTAGTTAGTAGTATATTTAATTCATTTTCAACAACCTGTTTTGTTAGTATATGCTTGTCCTCTTTCTCTAGTCTACGCGTTTTTTTTTTTTGGGTAGGGGGTCCAAGACTTCGTCACTAAGGCTCTTATTTTACAACATGTATGCATGTTTGATTTGTTGACCTTGACATTAAATTGATATAAAAAAATAAAACATATCCAAAAGAAAAAAAAAAAAAAAAAACCTCACCTGATTAATCAAGAAGCTTCCCTGTATCTATGTAAGGCTATCTCATGCGGTGAAATCCGCGTAATTATATGTCGCGGAAGCAATGATTTCCCTTAATGAAATTCTTTTAATATGAATGGCTTTCTCTAACCCACTTATAAGCTTTTGAGTCATTTCATATCCCATCAACATATTCAAGTAATTATCAATAAAGCTCTCAAATTAAATTGCATGTAATGAATGAATATAATGAATCCATCTAGTTGCTTGTCTGCATATAAATCTCTCTCCCTCTCCCCCCCCCCCCTTTCTCCCTCTCTCTCTCCCACACACACACACACACACTTCCTTTGACACCCAATATAAGAGATAGATGAGATTAGGTGCATTTATTAAGAAATGGTTGTGGCTTAAGAGAAACCTGTTTGTCCCATTTTACAACTATAAATAATAGGGAAAATAAGAGTCAAGGGCCTGGATGAAAAGATATTTACCGGGGAGTTATAAAAATTGTAATTATTTAGAAAGACCAAAAATAAAAAGTAGAAAATTTAAAATAATAAATTGCCTCAAATGAAATCTCCTATGTTAATACTACCATATAATATTAAACCATTTAATGAAAGTTCGCATATATATTTTTATTTTAGAAGAAATTTATGTGATTTAAGAAATCTAGGTAATGATAGTAAAATTAAAAAGGAAAATGCTGAATTCTAAAAAGATATGATATGACTTTACTTTTTTATTGTCATAAAAAGAGTTCAATTGATATAAGTAACTCAATATTGATAATTATAAATTGAGCAATTTATTGCATGATATATTATTAATTAAATCATATATTGATTACATGAATATATATATATATATATATATATATATTGCCATCAGATTCTATTAATATGAAACTTGGTGAAAAGTAACAAAGATGTGATCATATCACATGCGAATGATGGACAGTTTTACTTTTAAATTTAGCTAATTTATTTAACTCTGAATACAGGAGACCATGGAAGAGGTTTGGTTACGAATAATTAATTAGTCATCCATAATTTACATTTTGATATTACTATTTCTAAACATTCCAGAAAAAATGATAAGTTTTTTATCATCAAAATTCTATGGCATGTCTAATTTGGATCTAGGAATTTCGATCAATTATTTATTATTTGGATTCATAAAATTTTATTGACTACATTTGGATTTGATACATATTCACGGAAAAAGATTCAAAGACAATTTTTGTTGTTGTTGTTGTATATAAAGATAAAAGATAGAAGAAAAATAGAGGAATAGAGAGTATGAGATATAAGATATGAATTCTTATTCCTTGTTCAAGCATGAAAAGTTGAAAAGGATTATTGTAACAAGTCCTCATCAGTTATATATTTACCACATAATTTTAACTAAGAATAAATTTTGAAAACTGTTGAATTATATTCACTTATAGATTTAAAATCTTGTAGCCTCAAGTCAATCCATTCAAAATGAGGTTTGAGCGAAATTGCTGTTTTCTACTAATCAAACCTCTCCAGCAAAACTTTGTGTGTGTGTGTGTGTATATATATATATGGAAGAAAACCAAATTGATGGAGCAATGAAATGAAAAAACTTTATATATATATGGAAGAAAACCATATTGATGGAGCAATGAAATGAAAAGTGTAAGATCCTTTCTAAAATTCCTTTTCAAAACCCTTTATAACAATGTAGAGTATTAACCATGATTGAAAGAATTCATGTTACAAACAAGTTGAGTATACAATCATGGTAAAAAAAAGTACTTCTCTTACTTATTAAACTCTATCCATGATAGAAAACAAACTTTATAAACTTTGAGTCTATCATGGATATTAAAACTTCTCATGTCAATTTCCAAAAGTAGAGAGAAATGGATTAATATGGTTAATTAATAAAATTACCTTATACAAAAGTAGTTAACTATAATAGAAAAGGTATCTACTAACATAGTTAATAAAAATACTTGTAAATCATTTCATAATTTAACAATGTTACAAAAAAAAGATGTGACCTAATATGGCTATTAAAAAATATGCCTTTATCACAATCGCAATTACTACAACAATAGACAACAAATAAATAATATCTTACATCTCTTGGAAATGGTTAACCACTATTCCACCACAGTTACCTTTCTTAATTCACTTACCATAACCATATGGTTCACATAACCACACATCACACTGTAGTTCATACCCCCACTACCATTCAACATAATATCATTACTTAATATAGTATTCCACAATCCATCACATTCATACCTTAGGAACAAAATATTCCGGAATACCACAAATCACAAAACATAATTCAAATGCAAGCAACATTATCTAATCCACCGGAATGCACGTTGGCTTCAATACACAATGTAGAAATATTTAGTAACGATAATCCAAAATAAACATAAATAAGAGTGTCACATAATTGCAGAAACATGAACATGTTGTAAAACTGGCAAGTATACGATTTATACATACAACAATAGACAACACATAAATAATATCTTACATATAACCGAGCTAGCTTGTTAAATCCATGCCTAGTTATTGTAAATTCTTGAAAGAACTGTGCACTAACAAGAGAAAGTTTAGACCTAATAAGCGCATTCAATTGAATCCTAGTGTGTCTGCTTTATTTAAACCTCAGTTTCCAGTTAAATGCAAGGATCCTGGATCATTCATGATTCCATGCACTATAGGGAACTTGACAGTCAATAATGCATTGTTGGATATAGGAGCGGCTATAAATGTGATGCCTAGTGCGATTTTCTCTACTTTAGGCATCACCGGTTTGAAAAAGACTAGTGTTATTTTACAATTAGTCGATCGCACACTCCGATATCCACAAGGCATTCTTGAGGACATACATGTTAAAGTTAAGGATTTGGTCTTTCCTGCTGATTTTTATGTTTTAGACACTTCTAGTAAGCCGAGTGAGTCGACTATCATTCTTGGTAGGCCATTCATGTAGACCGCTGGTTCTATTATTGATATGAGAAATGGTTTAATAACTATGGAAGTAGGAGATCATAGAATTAGCTTTAACATGTATGAGACTATGCGACACCCTTATGAGGACTATTCTTTGCTTGATGTTAGTGTGCTCAATATTGCTGTTGAGGATGCCATAAAAGAGCATGAGTTAGGTTTGCATTCATATGATTATATCTCTGACCTAGATGCTTATGACTCTTATTTCTCTTCACTCCCTTATGTGTTTTCTCTCTCATCTTTGAGTAGTGATGTGAATAATCTTGAATCCCTTATGCTTGATAGTTTCCTATCTATTAGTAGGGATGTTTCTCTGCTTGATGATTCTATCTGTGACATGAGTTCCACTAACCTCTCTTTGTTGAGTGAGGACTGTTTTGTGGAGTCTGGTAGTTTGTTCAGAGCTGTAGGTACCAAGAATGTTCGGGAAGTGGAGTTTAAGCTGGAAAACCATGATGTGAGCTTGCAGGGGATAACCCTCAATCCAGCCACGATGACTCTCATTGCTCCCATCGGGCCTACTTCTCATGTGGTTTTAGGGCCACTTTCTTTCCCTTCTTCTATTGATTCACTTTCTAGACCTAGAATCTCCTCCCATACCTTGCGCTATTTAAATGATCTTGTTATGCAAAGTAATTCGGGTGTGTGGAGTGGAGGAAAAACTGAGGTAGTCGCTATAAGTGGTCAACCAGTGGTTGATTCGGCTACCCGGATACCACATTTGAGTGTGGATGATGCTTTCTCCAAGGGAGTTGCTGCGATAGACTAACCAGTGGTTTGTTCAACACTTGGGAAGAGCAATGGTCAAGTGGTAAGTGCTGTTGAGCCTAGTCTAGCCGTATAGGCAGGTCAACAAAGGAAAGTTTCTCTATGCCTGTTGTTTTGCCTTCCCTTGTTCCTTCTATTATTAAACCCCCTTCTCTTGAACTTAAGCCTTTACCTAGTAATTTGAAATATGCTTTTCTTTCTTCCGATGATACGCTGCCTGTGATAATCTCTAGTGATTTGATGGCAAGCGAGGAAGCACAATTGTTGAATGTTTTGAAAAAGTATAAAAAGGCTATTGGCTGGACATTGGCAGATATTCCGAGTATAAACCCAACTGTTTGCACTCATCGTATTTTATTACAGGATGATGCTAGGCCTCTTAGGCAACCATAGCGACGGATGAATCCACTCATTTTAGATGTTGTCAAAAAGGAAGTTACCAAACTCCTTAGTGCTGGCATAATTTATCCGATTTCGGATAGCGAGTGGGTTTCACCGGTGCAGGTGGTACCTAAGAAGTCTGAGATCACCGTTGTTAAAGATGAAAATGATGAACTTATTCCCATGAGAGTGCAAATCAGTTGACGTGTGTGCATTGATTATAGGAAACTGAATGATGCCACTAGAAAAGACCACTTTCCCCTTCCGTTCATCGATTAGATGTTAGAACGGTTGATGGGTCGCAGTTATTATTGCTTCCTGGATGGTTATTCTGGGTACTTTCAGATTCCCAAAGCACCCGAGGACCAAGATAAAACTACTTTTACTTGTCTATTTGGTACGTTTGCATATAAGCGCATGCCTTTCGGGCTGTGTAATGCGCCAGGCACATTCCAGAGATGCATGATGAGCATTTTTGCTGATATGCTCAATGATTGCATGGAAGTATTTATGGATGACTTCACAGTCTATGGAGATTCATTCCATACGTGCCTAGAGAGTTTAGAGAGGGTACTCGCTGGATGTGTCCAGAAAAATTTGGTCTTAAATTATGAAAAATGTCATTTTATGGTTTCTCATGGTATTGTATTAGGACACCTTGTATCTATTCGTGGTATTGAAGTTGATAAGGCTAAGACTGAGGTGATAGCGACCTTGCCTTATCCCACATGCTTAAAAGATCTTTGATCTTTCTTGGGACATGTAGGCTTTTATAGGCGCTTCATCAAGGATTTCTCTAAGATATCCTTACCCCTCTCTAAATTGTTACAAAAAGATGTTGATTTTGTTTTTGATAATGATTGTGAACTTGCATTTGATACTTTGAAAAATAAGCTGCTTGAACCACCTATAGTTGCTGCTCCAGATTGGTCTTTACCCTTTGAGTTGGCGTGTGATGCATCTAACTTTGCAGTTGGTGCCATGTTGGGCCAATGAAGTAACAAACAACCACATGTAATTGCATATGCCTCTAAAACTTTGGATACTGCGCAAAGAAATTATACTACTACTGAGAAAGAGTTGTATGCCATTGTTTTTGCTCAAGATAAGTTTAGGCAATATCTGTTGCATTCTCCTGTTGTGGTTTATACTAATCATGCAGCTGTGAAATTTCTCTTCACCATGACACATTCTAAGCCAAGATTGCTCCGTTAGACACTGCTGCTCCAGGAATTTCGCCTTCAGATCAAGGATAGAGCCAGTAGCGCCAACCTTGTAGCAGCTCACTTGAGCCGCCTTCCAGAAAACACAAGGGGAGTTGACTTTTCTGATTTGACTTGTGATGATTTTCCTGATTCCTCTCTTGTGCTATTTCTGTTGATACACCATGGTTTGCTGCTATTGTTAATTATTTGGTGTGCGGACTCACTCCCGGTGATATGTCTTCTTTTCAGGTCCAGAAGCTGAAGCAGGAGTCCCAACACTACATATGGGATGATCCTATCCTTTTGGAGGATTTGTCAGGACCAAGTGATTAGGAGATGTGTTCCTGATGATGAATTTGCTACGATCCTCACCTCTTGCCATTCGGTTGTATGTGGTGGGCACTATAGCTCACAGAAAACTGCTAAGAAAATTTTGGAGTCTGGATTTTATTGGCCTTATATTTTTAAAGATGCTTATGATTTTGTTAAGTCGTGATGTATGTCAACGTTTGGGTGGGGTGTGAGTAAGAGAGACGAGTTACCTCAAAAGCCTATTTTGTTTTGTGAGCCATTTGATGTATGGGATATAGATTTTATGGATCCTTTTCCACCTTCTCAAGGTTTTACTTATATATTGCTAGTTATTGACTACCTTTCTAGGTGGGTTGAGGCTATTCCTACCCGAAATGATGATGCTCCAACTGTGTCTAAATTTTTGAAAACTAACATCTTTAGTAGGTTTGGAGTTCCTAAGGCCCTGATCAGTGATAGAGGCACCCACTTCTGCAACAAGCTTCTCAATAGCTTGCTTGATAAATATGGGGTTGCCCACAGAGTCTCTAGTCCCTACCACCCGCAAATGAATGGACAAGCTGAAGTGTCAAATCGTGAAGTAAAAAAGATACGTAAGAAGATTGTGAAGCCAAGTAGGAGTGATTGGAGTCAGCGACTTGATGAGGCACTTTGGGCCTATCGCACTGCATTCAAGACACCCATAGGAATGTCACCTTACCGGTTGGTGTATGGTAAGGGTTGTCATCTTCCGGTAGAGGTTGAGCATAAGTCCTATTGGGCAGTGACATTGTGCAACATGGAGATGGATGCAGCTGGGAAGCAGAGAGCTCTTCACATTCAAGAGCTAGATGAGTTGCGACTCAATGCTTATGAGAATTCGAGGATCTACAAAGCTAAAACCAAATTGCTTCATGATCAAAATCTAGTTAACAAGAGCTTTAAAGTTGGTGCATTACCAAGCCCGTTACCGCCAGGGTCGTGGTAAGCTGAATTCAAACTGGTTCGGGCCGTATTGTGTGACTAAGGTTAATCCATATGGTATGATAGACCTTGTAGATGAGGATACTGGTAATACTTTCCAAGCTAATGGTCATCTCCTTAAGGTCTACCATGGTGCTGCAGTAAAGCCTCCTTGAGGCCAGGTTGTCCCTTTCCTTTACTCTTTTACTTTACACTACATAATTGATTTGATGCTGTTTTGACTGATGTGGTGTGTAGTTCAAGTATGGGGGAATGGGATTTACTAGTAGGATAGTAGAGTTTTTGTTTCTTTTTGGTTCCCCATATTTTTGTTGTTGGTTGCCTATATTGTCAGATGTTGTTCCTCTTTGGTATTTGATATTGCTATATTTTAAACATTGAGGACAATGTTGGGTTTAAGTGTGGGGGGATAGATGTGTATTTTGAGGTATCCTTGCATGATTTCCCATAATTTGTGGTTTTGGGTGAACTTTGACTATTTTTTTACTATTCTTAAAAATGTTTGACTTGATGTTGTTCTTGACTTGTCTATTGTGTACAAAGGGTAGCATTTGCCATAGTAGGCTTGTTAAAAATAAATTCAAGTGCTTTTCAAAGTGTTTTTATGAAAACCTAGTTCACCCCATTTTTTTTTGAAAACTTGTGCAAGAAGATACCCATCTTAGGTTGTTTGTTATATTGGACTTTGGATAGATTTTACAATGTTTTTTGCCTTTGTTTTTCAATTTTCAAAAGTTGGATATGAGATATGTTTAGGATATGTATGGTGAAAATTGCTGTGTTAATTGATTATTGAATGGTAAATTGTGAGCTTATCCTTGCTGTGAGGTTATTTTGCCCAAATGATGATTTTGAGTGAATACTTATTTCTAGTATGTTGACTTCTAGAACTTGTCTCAATTCCTAGTCGAAACTGTCTAGTCATACATTATTAATATGATAGAGGCATTCAATCCATACATCCATATATACATCCTTTTCACTTCCAATTGATGTCTTGTATGAGTAGAACATATCAATAAAATTGCATCCAGGTTTTAAGTGCTATAATTGCACAACTCCGCTAGCTTTCTAAACTTGACTTAGTAACCGGGGGCACTTCATCACCAATGTTGGCACTCACGTCAAATGGTCAAGTCTATGAAGGTTATGAGTTGGACCAAATGTCTCTTGATGCTTTGTTGGAGTAACTGAGTAACCGGCGTTGCATCACCCATGTGCAAAGTCGCGTAAAAAGGGGATCTACAACAATTCAAGATGTAAAAAAAAGAGAGAAGAAAAAGAAAAAAAAACAATAATAAGGATGCTTGTAAGTGGTTTAGTTCTTACTCATGGATTACATCTTTCCATTACCATAATCCTAAGTCCTCTTGATTCTTTGTGTGTGTGCTAAACTAGTGGAGGTTGAGAATTGTTGCAACCATATGGTAAGTTGCATATTGAGCAAGAAGAGAGTAAATGACCCGTACGGTGAGGCTGTGTAAGACAATTTGATATTCGTGAGAATGCTCACTTGTTGCTATTCGGTTATCAATTGCATCGCTAGTTTTTCCTTTCCATATCTTGAGCATATTTTGTTCCAAATTGAGATTATTGATTATCTTAGGTCTTTACCATTGTGAGTCTATGCTTTTTCCAGGAGTACAAATGTCTAAGTGTGGGGGAATGATTGTGCATGATTATTGTATGATTTTAACTACTAATAATGGGAAATTAGCATTTGATTTAGGAGAATTATATGAGAATTAGGTACATTTAAATGTATGGTTTAAAGTTAAGGAGTTAATTGCATTTCTTCATAATTCAAGCATTATTGGGCATTAACTCTTATATCTTATGATAATGAACTTAAAATACCTCACAAATATCCTAACTTTCCATTACAGGAGTAAATGACGAGACACAGCTGAAGAAAGAAGAAACATAAAAGTTGGTACCTCGCCATGGGCTCGCCACGGTGAGGTGACGGCAAGCAAAGGGACAACGGACCAGAAAGGAATGTTCCTCGTCGTGGGCTCTCCACGGCGAGGTTCGCGATTTCTACAGATTTAGAAAGTTTTGTTTTGATTCAAATTGGAAGTTTGGGTGATTGGGTCTGGTTCAAATATTTCCTAAAGCATATTTTCAACCCAAAGCAAGAATCTTTAAACTAGATTGAGATTAGAAAGTTTCCAAATCCATTGTTTCCTATCTTGACTAGGTTTCTTGGAGGTTGGTTGATTGAATCTTCCCCAATCCTTTCCTAATTGTTTTGGGAGATCAAATTAGGCAACCCTAGGGCAAATTGGATAGTTTATAAGTTGTTTCTGGTTCCAGAGATGGGAGGACGAAAAATTACCACCCAAGAACACTCCAATTCTCTCTTCCATTCCACCACCACTCACCATAATCCCTTCCATTCTCTTGCCCTCAAGCCTCTGCACGAATTCCACTCTTCTAGTCACTCATCTACACCAATTTCACTAATCCCACCTTAATCCCATGGCACCCAACTCCAAATTCCATTCGATCGTGTTCAAGAGCATGAGTGGCTAAGTTCTTCATGGGGATCTTGATGGAGGACAGCAACCGGAGCTTCAACGTTTCTAATGGGGAGTTATTTAGTTTCGCTTGTCTAAGTCTTATTATGTATTTCAATCCCTTTTGTTATATGTAATGGGTCTTGGAACAAGTGTGCTTCATTGTTTGATCTTTTGTTTAAATGGTCATGCATGTAATTAAGAGATGTCTTTTATATGTATGAACTTAAGTGTTGTTTTCTTGATATTATGAAATGGATATGCTTCATTTATATTCCCTTTGGATTTCTAGAATATGTTGAATGCATGTGCGATTGTATGTGTGTTTAGACACTAGGTCCAATGTTAAATGGTTCGGTTTACTTCTAACGAGAGTCTCCTTGCATGTTTATCATGAATCTTCACTACCAAGTTGAAACTTAACGATTGCCTATTTAATTAATTGAATGAGCGATGCGCCACGTTAGTTGATTAAGTAGGTTAATTGGACTAAGAGCGATTGCCTTAGGTTTTGCATTAGAACTTGGTTTAAAAACTCCCATATCATTTTAGAAGCTAGGAAGGTTGCCCAATTCATCAAGAGACCCATGTTCATCTCAATAGTTTTCACAAATCCATTTTAATTGCTTTCTTTAATAACAAAAATCCCAAAAAGAATCTAGTTTAGTTTCCTTAATTAAAATCTCAAAAACCCCGACTTTATAGCTTTTCATGCATTTAGTTTCCTAGATTAGTTCATTAGAATCCTTGAGAGACGATCCGAGAAAGCACCACTAGTGCAATCCTTGGTTAATTAAATTTTGCATTTGAACCCCAAGGCGTATTAGGAACGGTTTAAATCAGCAATCGATTGGACATACCTACAATCGATTGGAGAATTACTGTTACAATCGATGGGATATTTATTCCATATCGATTAGGAACTATCAATCTATAGGAAGACTGAGCAATCGATTGTTGTACAAAATTGCTCTGAGTAATCAGACTACGATCAATCGATTGGTTGGAAAAGCAATCGATTGGAATAGCAAACGATGTGCAATCGATTGGAACTTACTTTGAATCCGAAATATATACAATCTATTGTAACTTAATCAATCGATTAACACGAGGCAATCGATTGGGAAACCAAGCAATCGATTGACACTCTTTATTTTTATCCGATAGCTAACATATCAATCGAGTGTTGCAGGTACCAATCTGAAGGCAATCGATTGGAGGCCAAAGACAGCAATAGACTTGAGCATTCTGCAATCGATTGACTTGTGATGATTTTCAAATTTGTTTCTTTTCTCATGATTAACTAACTTTATATTTCAAGTTGTACTTGTTGCTATTTTGGGCAGTTTATGTTGGACACAAAGAAACATAAACAAAGAGCCTTTACACATAGCTACACAAATTCTGGCACAGTACGCTGAACACCAGAGGAGAAAGAAAGAGAGAACACAAATCAAAACAACTCTGGAGCATTAAATGAAACTCAGAATCATCATCAAACTCTAGAATTCCATCTCTCTCTTAGTCTTGCATCAGACATATCAGAGACTCAGACTTTGGTTTAACGGGCAGAAGTTTTCAAGGACTATAAAAGCGTTGAAGCTGAAATTGGTTGGCAGAGAGCATTAAGTGAAATCCAACTACCTATTTCCTACTGCAATCAATTCATTCTGAGTTCTCTCAATTTTTCTTCAATCTGTAATCCTATCAGCTCAAGTGTGTGAGCAGCTTTGTAATTCTGAATTACTTATCTGTTGAGTGAATTCCTTGGGATAGTGGGATCCTAGAGGAAGGGTTGTATTCTTACAAGTTGTAGGGGGAGTGATCTGTGAGAAAGAGTTCTTACTGAGTGATCACTTGTAAAGGCATTCAAGAGCCTGATTGAATCTTGAAGATTTAGTGGAACCCAAATGAAAGTTGGAGAACTGGACGTAGGCCAAGAGTTTGGGCTGAACCAGTATAAATCTTGTCTCATTCAGTTTAAACTCTAAATAGCACAATCACCCTCCCCCTCTTGTGCATTCCTGCCAATTACACACACAGCCCAAGAGAGAATAAAGAATAGGGGAAAAGAAATCAGCTTCAATGAACAGAAAAATGTGAGGAGAGTCAGAGATAAGCCGTTTAAGCATCAGTTTGGAGGAAGAGATTTATAATATAATATATAGGATCCTCCAATTTCCTTGAATGACTAATTTTACCTTCATTCCTTAACAAATAGAGTCATCCTTTCATTATTATTATCATCATATTTAATTAGTAGTACTACCTCAAATCTCATTCAAATAGCTACAAAATCATAACACGTCTTTGCATCAAAATCTAGGATGTTGCAAAAATAAAGGTAAGATAAAAAAAGACATAATATACTCTATATATAGATGTATAGTGTAAACTATCATGAGTTAAATAAAGATAGATTGAATCATGCATTAACAAAAAAATATTAACAAACAACTTTCTGCAATATAATCAATTATCATATTTCAAAATCAACATTATACAGCTTCTAGTTAATTAATATGAGAATCAAAATTATATGGCTTATGGCCATTTAGTAATAAAGGAAACCAAATGTGTGTGTGTGAATGCACTTCATTATTGCATGTTTTAGCCACTAATTATAGGGAATTTAGCATATTGCATAGGGAATTAGGCAATTTTACACTTAGGGTTCTATATTAGAGAGTTAATTACATTTTCATCTTAGTTTGAGCATATTAGAGCCTTAACTTATGCATTTGACACTTATGGGATTGGATATACTTCACATGTGCTCTAAATTCCCATTTGTAGAAGCAAAAAATAAGGAGAAAGTAAAGAAAAGGCAAGAGTTTGAAATTTAGAGCAGTTCACCTCAGGACATGTACAGCAAAAGCCACAAAGAGCAGAAAATCTTCGTTTACCATGGACCTCTACGGCAAACGCCACTGTGAACGCGCACCATCGGCCCAGAATAGGATATCAAAAAATATGATCTGATTTTGTTAATTTGAGGGATTAGGTCAGTCTTAATTAGTTCCTAAATGATGAATCTAGTCCAATTAAAAACCTTCTCAGAAAAGTATTGTAATAATGTTTTCAGTGAAATTAGTAGATGGTCATATTAGGGTTAGTTTAGGTTGCCTCTTCCGATTTTTCATCATACAGTAGAAATAAGAAACATCCACACACACCCTCTCTCCACTCAAATCCCCTCTCTTCCCTTCATCCCTTTGGCTAAAATTTCATAGCCTACCACAATTCCATGGAACTAATCAATTATTATGCATGTTGTTGCTTTGGAATTATGAGTAGCTAAATTCGATGTGATGGTCTTGATAAAGAGACGGCACCGAAGCTTCAATGTCTACATTAGGGGAGTTTTTAGTTTCTTTTCCTTGTCCAATTTCTATATATGTGTTCTGCTCTATCATGTTCTAGCATATGTATGTATTCATTAGAACAAGACTTGATTTGTTTCATTATCTTGTGTTCAAGGTCATGCTTGTAGTTAAGAAATTCTTCTATTTGTATAAACCTTGTGATTCCATTATAGTATTAATAGATGTGTTTAATTTCATATTTACTATTAGATCGCTAGTATATGTTAAATGCATGTATGATTGTATGGGTGTTTAGCCACTAAATCAAATCCTGGAAGGTCAAATTAAACTTCAAAGAAGAGACTCTTTGCATATTAATCATAAGTTGTCACTACCAACTTGTACTTAAAAAATTTCCTCTTTAAGATAATTAGTTAATTATGATAATTAGACTAGAGCGATTGTTCTAGCATTTAAACATTAATTCTTAGATTAGGACTCCTTCATCATTTTAGAAGTTATGAGGGTTATCGGATTCTATCAAGAGACCCATGTTCATCTCATAAGTTTTTTAATCAATCTAATTGTTTTCTTATAAATCAAAAATCCAAAAAAACAAGTAGGTTAGCTTCATTAATAAAAAAATAACAGAATCCCAGTTTTATTGCTTTTCATGCATTTACTTATTCTAGGTAGTTAGTTAATTGACTCCACGTGAGACAATCCAGGAGACCACCACTTGTGCAATCCTTGGTTAATGAAATTTTGCATTTTCACCCTAAGACAAACTTGGAAAGGTATAAATCAGTGTGTCACTTCTCGCCATTTAATATCAAAATAGAAAGGGTTAATATAATTATTGGTCCCTATAGTTTGACCGCATTTTGGTTTTAGCCCTTGTAATTTTGAAATGTAGGTTTAGGTCCCTCAAGTTTTACTCCATTTATATAGTTAGTCCTTGTAGTTTAAAGAAAACCTTAATGGTGTTAAGTTTTGTTTAGGTGTTACTAACACCATTTATTTTGGTGATTTAGCATTTGACTGGACTTGAGATTTTAGTATTTTTAAAAAATCATCGTTGTCTTCCCCAGACCACCCAACCCCACTCCCACACTTTCTTCTTCCTCCTTCAACTTTATGAATGGACTCCCCAACATAACCAACCATGAAGCCCCAACACCTCCTTCTCCTGCATATTCTTCTTCCTCCACCTCATGCCATTGTTGACAACTATTCCTCCTGTAAAATTCTTATGTTGTAGGCTCTATCTTTACCTTCCAAATTCTTATGTTCTAAATTTTTCTCATCGTTCTATTCCAACTGTTACAAAAGCCCCTTTTAACGTCACCTTTTAATGTCAATTAATTATAAAACTAACGTTGAAAAAAGGCGGTGGCAATTTTGTAATTAATTGACAAGCGGAGGAAGAAACGACGTCCCTAATTATAATAATTAGTGACGTCGTAAGTAATGACATCTCCCATTTAAAATAAGTAACATGGTTTCTGAGAAATGGCATCTCACATTTAAAATGAGTGACATTGTTTCTGAGAAACGACATCTCCCATTTAAAATAAGAGACTTCATTTTTGAGAAAGCACGTCACTTATTTTAATTATTATAACTAGTGACGTGGTTTTTCCTAGTTTCTCATTTCTCCTTTTTCCCAACCCTTTTTGCTCCCTCACTCACTCCATTGAAACCCTAACCTCTCTTGCTCTTAACATTGCTCTCTCCCAGACATCCTAACCGTTTAATAGTTCACCATTATTGACCAACCTTCTGCAGGTCGCTACCTTTCACTATCCTAGTCTCTTTGCCATCGACCACCCTCACCTTCATCATCTCTTTTTCGGCCACCATCACCGTTTATCTATACCTCCCCTGAATCGCCATAGTATTCTGCTTATAGATCAGTGTTCTGTAATATGTATTGCCTAACATTTCATTTCCCTATTTTTAAGATTAACTTGGTTCCCATAAAACCCATTGAAGGACAAAGAACTGGTACCAGTGGCCTTTGAAAGAAGGTAACTTTCATTCTGTATCCCTTCTAAATTGTCTTTCATGAAAAAAAAAAAGCAATCCTACTTAATCCTAATTTGAGCGTAATTTCTAATTTTTTATTTATTTACTCTTTAGAGCTATGTTTGATTAACATAACGCGTCAGAACTAGGATTTTAGATTAGCAGGTGGATAAAACCTTGTTCTTGATATAATATACATTCTCCAAAATTTTTGGGTAGTAGAAGTGGTATCAGTTTGTTTCTGTTTTCATTTCAGGCAATTTCATGTATTATGTAGGTGAAAGTGTTTCAGCAAGAAAATTGCCTTACCAATTGGATCCAAGTATGATATATTATATTTTTATGAAATGTTTAACTATACGATTTTGCAGTTTCTTCGCAATGTTGATTGATATATTGTGCACTCGCAGGCATTGTTTAATTATCTGCCTCCTGAGGACTACAAGAATGGAATATTAGTTTTGGGAGGCAGTGGTCATTTCTTCAATCGAGGGATGCACAGGTAAATCTTTTCTTTTTTTAAACCCTTATAGAAATTGGATTTTCATTTTGTGATGTTCTTGAGAATTCACTTCCCTATTTTATAGCCTATTCTATCCAATTGTCATGTATCTTCATGTACTTTTTGCATTATTATGATATTGTATACTATTCATCTTCCCCCCCTCATTTTAAGCTATTCATTTGCTTTGCACTTATTTTTTTTATTCTTGATTCTTTTATTGTATACATGGCTACATTGCAGCAAATGTCTATCATCGAGATCTGAAACCAAAAAATATATTGGCCAATGCAAATTGTGAACTCAAAATCTGTGATTTTGGGTTAGCTAGAGTTGCCTTCAGTGACTCATCAACTACTATATTAGTTAGATTTTAATTATTATTTTCAAAGGTGGATGACAATGTTTTGTTGCTTACACAATATGCATTTGTAGGATTATGTTGCTACAATATGGTATAGAGCTCTTGAGCTTTGTGGATGGTTTTACTCAAAGGTATGCCTTCATTCAGATTATTTGTAACAGTGAGGAATGGACCTCTGTGTAGCCTTATCATAGTACTGTTAGAATAATGGTTTTTGATGATAACTAAACATAACTTAGACATTAAGAAAGATTGGACTTAGAACTAGAATGAACTTAGAATAATCTGATAGAAATCCTAAGTCATTGCCTAATCGATCAGAATGAGATAATCAATTAAGAAACTACAATTATGATCGATCAAGATAAGGTTAGGGTGAATATAAGTTACAAGTAAAGTCACCTAATCGATCAAGACACCCTTGTAATCGATTAGAAAAGTTTGAACTTAATTGGAAAATAGGCTTAGCAAAATTCAGTATGATCAAATGAGAAGGTATAAACGATGAAGACACCCCTGTGATCGATCATGTAGTCCTAGTTATGATTCAAAGTCTGATCTTACCCTATTGGATCATAGTTGCCCAACCAATCAAAGAAAATGTGAATGATTTGTTGTGATTGATCAAGAAAATGAAGAATTAACTGAAATAACTCAAGTATAATCGATTAATGAAGCATGATCGATCAGGGTACCCCTGTGATCAATCAGGCGTGTTGAATTCTAGTGTTATATGTTCAAGTGATGCAGGTCCTGATCTAAGCCTGATCTATATGTGATCGATCATATAATAGAAGCAGTGATCAAATGAAGCTTCATAATCGATCTGGCAATGGTTTTTGCTTAAAAGTACAATGTTTGGTAATTTATGTAGAGTTTGTCAGACCTATTTTAGAAAGTCAACGTTACTCACACAGATTCAAGAATTGAGCCATTTGAAACTAGATTTGCTCTCTGCAATTAATGAAGAGAGAAGAACTGAAGCTAAACAAGTACAAGGGAGTTAATGCAACATAAGAACATCTATATCTCAACACTCCATCAGATTAATCATATCTCATCAAAGATCAAGCAACGGCTATAAATGGTCACAAACGAGCAAAATTCTGAGACATGTACAAAAGCCATTGATGAAGAAGTTGGTGGACACATTGATTGCATACATAGTTATCAAACCCGGACCGGACCGGCCGGTCCGGCCCGGAACCCACCCACCCGGACCTTGGAGCGGTCCGAGTGAGGATCCAACCCGGGCAGATAGCAAACCAGGGTTGACTCGGTCAACCTGGCATAACCCGGGATGAACACGGCTGACTCGTCGAGTTGGGCGAACCAGCCGGTTCTCTTTTTTTTTAAACCAACTCCTAAATCACAGTCGGTGTTAACAAAAGGAAGAAGAAGAAGAATGGAGGAGGCGAAGAAGGAGAACGGAGCAAACGGGGGAAGCCGAGGGCGCATCGAGTTCGAAGGGAGACTGGGAGAGGGTGGGGTTTGATGATGATGAGGGTGAGGTTCTTTACTCCTGCGGTGCCGTCGATTCTCCTGCTCCCTCTCTCTGTGCGATGAAGAAGAGGATTGATGGTGAAGATGAATATTATTCTTTGGCTCTATCTTCAGTCAAGTGTGAATGAATGAAATTAGGTCTCCCGTATTAAACAAAGCTTTGAAAGTCAAGGTGTGAGATGTGTAAATAAGCTTCCTCCACGTGTTAAATTGAAATTTGAAAGGAGACAAAGTTGTAGCGTGAAATTTGGAAGGGATAAGGATAGGATAATGGGTGAGATTGGTGTACTGTAGGATAATATAGATAATAATAAAATAAAAGCAAAATCAAAATAATACTATTAACACCACTACTAATTAAAAAAAAGCGGAACCTACGGAGACAACTTTCCAATATTTTTATGTTGTTATTTATTTTTTATATCCTATTTTAACTATTTTTTATTAACACCACTAGGTACTAATTTGTTGCTAACCATTTTGTGTCATTGGATGAGAGTATGATATCATATGATAATTCATTTTTTCAAAGAATTTGTAAACAATATTAATACTTGGATATTGTTTGTTAATGATTCAAGATGTTAAGTGAAGTTATTGTTTGGATTTTTAGAAGTTATTTTTACTTAGATGATTTTTTTATTTAATTTTTTATTCTTTCACCGGGCTGACTCACGAGCTGGTTCTGAACTAACCCTCTGACCCTCTGACCCTCTGCCTCGACCGGTCTAGTTGCCGGTCCGGGTTTAATTACCATGCATTGAATACACCTTCAAGTTATACTTACTGCATTCAATACTCACCTACCCTCAGATATATTCATTCATTGTCATTGTACTTCAGTGTGTATAAAAATCAGTTCATTTGAGTGAACAAGTCCTTGTAATCACATTTCAAGTTAGGATTACTCTTAAGATATTGGGATCTTAAGAGTAGGTTGTAATCTTACAAGTTGTAAGGGGGAGTGATCTGTAAGAGAGAGTTCTTACTGAGTGATCACTTGTAAAGGCATTCAAGAGCCTGATTAAATATTGAAGTTTTTCGTTGAACCCAACTGAAGGTTGGAGAACTGGACGTAGGCCAAGAGTTGGGCTAAACCAGTATAAATCATGTGTCTTTTAGCATAGATTTTATTAGCACAATTCACCCCCTCTTGTGCATTCCTGCCACTTTCAAGTACCTTAGTCCAAGATCATTAAACATGCAATGCTTTGTATTATTTTCTTTCCCATCAATTTCTTTGTTGTGTTCCTCTGTCCTAATATAATTGAAAGATGTTTAAAAGACTATTTTAGGATATCCAGTAAAATGAAAGGCAATATACATGGAAAATAAAGAACATATAAAAAATATAATCTTGCATATTAAAGCTGAGTTTTTATTATTCTGCCTTTTTTCTGCACTCTAGTGATGTCCTCACAAGATTTTAATATCACAGTATACAAGTGCATGTTGAAAGGTGCTGATGACTATCTTGTTAAGCCCATTAGAAAAAATGAGCTGAGGAATTTGTGGCAACATGTCTTGAGAAGGAGATCAATAAGATTTATGCACTCACCTTCCTCTATTCCCCTCATTCTTCTAAATACTTCAATGTTATTATTGATTCTCTTTAATGTTTTGTATTATTTATTGTTTTAGTCAATAATCAATTCAAATGGTCTACATATGAGAGTGTTGCATAATAGAAGGTCGAAGCCACTATTGAAAATAATGCTGCTAGGCATTCAAGTGGAGATGCTGCATGCATTCAAAAAAAATAAGGAATTAATTAAGAAAGGGCATGATGCTTAGGTTAGTCTTGCTTATCTCAAATAGGTGAAAAGTCATGATCCTTTCATGCTTTGAATGGTGAAAAATTGCTCTCTTCAATATTTTTATTGTGGAGTGAAAAGATTAAAAAGGTATTCAAGTAAAAGATAATCTAAGTTCAAGTTGATTGTTCTGGGTCATAGCATATTGACACCAAGCCTTGGACTTATCATGTACTATCCCCTCCCCGCTTTCTCCATTAAATTCATTGGTTCTTTGTTAAAAATGAGAAACCTTTCATAAAGCATCAATGAAATATTTAAGGCATGATAGAGTCTTCTATACAAACTCTTTTGCATTCTTGTTGCTCTCCATCAGGGCAAGCCTATTTATCCATGTCTAAAATTTCACACCAACCATTTTTTTAGAAATGTTGTTATAAATTAAATGAAAGAGGACTGGGGAACATGTATTCTTTCAAATCTTTATCAAACACTCATTGACTACAATCTGCTTTTGGTTAGGGTTTGATACATGAAGTTTCATTAGAGATTGCATGTTGTTGTCTACTGCAGAGCTCCTATACAAAACTTGATTTGGAAGGACAATTTGTTTTTCAAGTAAATCTGGAACTTGAGGCTGTAGATAAAGATGCTTGAGAACAAGAGCTTCGTTGTTAGTGTAAGTAGCTGCAAATTTTTTCTTCTTCTAAGAGTCTGTGGATACCAGGACCCCACGATCAGGATATGCGGTCTAAAGTCATTTCCTGGATGACCCTTCTTCAACATCTTGATATATGATGTACCTTCTGCAATATATGACCGTTATTATATTCAGTTTTAGAGGGATCTATGTAAGTACTTGTTTGCTCACAAGAACTAGCTAATTAATCACGTAGGAGCTTCTCATACAATAAAAGAGTGGTTTCTCAATACTCTTAAAATCAATTAGCTTTGCATTGTTTATTCAATAACATTTATGTATATATAATTTTGTTGATCTAGGGATCTGTTTTTATATATGTGTAACTATGAGATGGGGAAACCAAAACAAATGAATAAAATAGTAAAAAAAAGAGTTTTGACATCTCTCATTACGATATAGGTGGCATTGTTTCTGAGAAGCGATATCCCTTATTATACAATAGGGGACATCGTTTCTCTGAAAACAGAAACAATGTCCCCTTTTATATAACAAGTGACATAATTTCTCAAAAACGACATCATTTGTCATATAACATGGGACGTCATTTCTCTGAAATCAAACACCTGACCTCTTATTTTGAGACTATTGATGTCTCTTTTTTTGTATAATTTGGGATATTAAAACTCTAACATTCAATGTCTGTTATTTGTGGAGACATTAAAAGTTTACTTTTCAACATCACTCAGATTGACTTCCCCTACAAAAGTGACGTGAAAACCCTTTTCTGCAGTAGTGTTAGTTTCTTTAATTCTTCTAAAGAATTGATCTCCATATGATTTTATATAGTGTTTATGTGATACCCTTCTATCTCTATCTCAATCTGACTATGCAACCAAGTTCATATACCTGATCATATATATCAATGGCCGTAGCTCCCCAAGTAACTCCATGTTTGCAATCACATCGCTTTGTAGAATATTTTGCTGTATCGAGCCATTACTCAAATTTTTAAAAAACAAAACCATCAATTTTTTCTCCCATATGAAGAAGGTTGAAATTAGTAACAATCATTAAAAGTAAACGCTTGCTTTCCACCTAGAAGTCTTGAGTCCCATAAATTATATTCACAAGAATGGAAAGGTTAACGTCAGCGTCTGGGTCTATTTCTATGCTTAATGTGATGTTAAAGTTTGTCCTATTAATCGCAACAAGCTCTATTACGATAATTGTTCGCCATTATCAACCAAAGTTATAGTCTTTAATCTTGTTTTCCATCGATTTTATCGTTTATTGACCATGGCAATGTAGTTTTAAACTTTTGATCTAGTACAATTTTACATGCCTCCTCCGCCCTCCATGACTACTTCAGCAATGATGGAGACACCGTCGAAAAAATCCATCGATCTCTCAAGCAAATGCGGTAGAATGACGCCACTGGCTCTGGCGAGGAACTGTTCAAACTCCAAAATGACGATGCCTTTCACAATTTGAAGAGGTTAAATTGCTACTAGATTTATGAACAATATCACAAAATTACATTTTCAGTTAAAAATGCATACTAGAAAGATTATCATTATTTTCTTCTAGCATATACTAAACATTGATTAGTACAACTGAAATACATTCTGTTGTAAACTAGAAGTTTACAAATAATAACAAATAATTTGAAGTTTTGTGTGACTGGTTAGGCTATTCGGGAAAAATCTTAATGCATAAAATAATTGAGACTTTATGTGGACATCCATTAAAATGTTAACAAATACCAAAACCCCATGATTTCTCATTCAAGAGGACGCAAGCCATGTAGGCCTATCTCAATAGAGACGATTTAACCTCTCAACGGCCATTGAGGGTTTCATCACGTGATAGTACTAACTGTTAGATCTATAATGTTCATACAACAATCATTATGTACAACAATAACCATAATTTATATTCGGTGACCTTCATGTCACTTCATAACTTAGCAATATATCACAATGCATTTCCAATGACCTTCATGTAACTTCTTAGCTCAACAATATCATTTCTAAACATTTTCCAAAAGGATACATCATCTTCAAACCCAAATCACTTAATTCAAATCATTCATAATACACATTTCACAATACAATTTCAATAACAAGATATCACTTCATAAGAGGTCTTGTAATCAAACCAATGTATCAAAATAGGTTCACAAACCTCTATGTACAAGATCCAAACATGTATGTAAATTGGAAAGTGATTACATCTTGTAGACAACTCACTAGTATCCAATCACAAGGTCCTTGATCAAGCTTCAACATCAACCTTATATGAAGCATCACACATACATAGCAACATATTATTGAATTTAAGAAAGCAGGACACTTAGGGAATTAGTCCCCTCTAGAGTTCCAATTGGTTCTTCAGGCAATTAATCAAGTTTTCTTAGTCTGTTTATGTTATTTAGCCTATTTAGGATTACTAATCCTCAATAAACATCAATGACTTCACATCACACTAAATCCCCAATTTCAACAACTTAGCCATTTCATCAAAATATGTCATTTTCCAAAATAAATCCAAATCAATATTCTAAATCAATTAATGAGTTGAGTTGTGGTTATTGAGACATGTTTGTCTCACTCCATGGTGCCTTTTATACACTCTACTAACACATTCTCACTCATGTAGTGAGTTGAGTTGTGGTTACTGAGACATGTTTGTCTCACTCCGTGGTTATTTATATTTTTATAGGTGATCATGCATAAGCGCGTGTGCCGGGGAAGGGCAAGTGGCCATCCGGTTCACACTGAACTGGTGAGTTACCCGGAAGTTGTATCTTTGGATGTATATTGCCAAACAGTTTTAAGCTTGCATTTGCTTTCGTATACTTTTGTCTTGAATGTTTATGATGTTGGATGACTGTATGAATTTATTGTTGAGTTTGATTCCTTGATATTGCTAATTATCTTTTCTGATGCTAGTAATGTGATGCATACATTTGTAATTGAGCAGTAATATTTATTCACCTGCAGGTGTTTGATATATGGAAATTATGGATATTATTGTCTTGTTGATTGTGGAGTAATGTTGTGATGTGAGCGAGGCCCAATTGATATGATATTACTTGTTTGAACAAGTTTTGTCTAATAACCATGTTAGTTCAATCTTTTCTAACATGGTTATGCTAAATGAGTGAATGATAAACTTATGTTGATATATGTGGCTTTTTAGTAACCACATTAGGATTTCCTCTATCTAACATGGTTAATTTATTATAATCAAGTTATTCTTTCTTAACCATGTTAGGTGGTGCATTTTCTAACTTGGTTAATTTACGGTGTATTGGGTTGTTCTATTAACCATGTTAGGGGAATCCTTTTCTAATATAGATAGTTATTTTATTATCCATGATATTGAATATGTTGAGTTGAGGTTTTTGCTTTTCTATCATGGATGACCTTTTGAATAATTAGGAAAGATCTATTTCTAACTATGATAGAGTTGCGTGAATTGTATGTAAAACCCTTTTTTCTATCATAGTTAGTATTTCTAATTGTGATTGAAATGGATGATTAGGGATTTATTTTGTTATTAGTAAGTAGGACTTTACAGTTAGTTATGCAAATGCTTGATTCAAATATGACCAACATGTTGGTAGATCACAAATAGGCTAATTTTGCACATGTGATAGTACAACTATTTCACGGCGATCTATAAAATAAAGTATATCAGCCACATCGACTAACTTAACAGTTGTTTTCGGGTCTTTACCTTAAGCGTATGGTCGTCAAAATGTAGTATAGTGTAAAAGTGTCATTCTGCAAGGATTATGGTTTAAGCAAGTCAATTAGCACTAATTAATCTCTTAATTGGAAATGAATAAGAAAAATTTCAGAAACTGAGTTGAAAACAAAAATTAAGTTGCAAATAATGATAAAATGGAGAAATGGTTGTAAACACACTTGGTCAATTATAAGAAAGGCCTAGGGCTACTTATCCCCATTTTACTTCATGAACTAATTAGGGCTACTTATCCCCATTTTACTTCATGAACTAATTAAATTCCCTCTTTATTAGCATCCTAATGAAACTATGTGTGAGTCCAATGTTCTTTTGTATTTGAAAAATCTTTCTCATCAAGTCAAGTTCAAATTTATACTTGCATTAATTGCACAACCTCTTACCACAATTAATGCAAGTTATGATTCCCAACCAATGTCCATTTGACAATATTAGGTTAGTAACTATATCTCTACGTTACCAACTAACCATCCATTTAAAACCTAAATTTCAAGCCTAACATGATTTCGTCCAAGTTCTAAAACAAAATACACTTTCTCAAGCCATATTTAATATAACAAAGCAAGTGGTGATCAAGCACTTGTAGAAGAAAGAGCAAGATGAAAATCCACACATGAATTTAATTCATAGCATCAAAAGAGGAAAATACATAGTTCAATCCATAAAATGGTTCAAAGTAACCCTAGATAAGGGTTTTAGTCACACATAAGTGAAACTAAAACAAAAACTACAGATAAACAAGAGTTCAGTGCAGAAAATTGAGGAGAAAAAGGAAGGAGAAGGATAACCAAGATGGATAAAGCTCAAATCTCTCCAAGCTCCTCCAATCAAATCTTCAAAATCTAAGCACTTTCAAGCTCTCTCAAATGGCACAAGAACCCATAAAACTGCCTCCAATTGTGTTATCTTCGTTGCTAGATCAAAAACCTAGGTTATATGTCTAAAAGTTGGCTGAATGAATCAAAACGCACATCAGCTATTGGGCTCTCATTGTAGCCCTCACTGTGGAGGGCAACTGATTTGAGCCTTTCGTAACATGCCTTGGCGTTCAAATGCAAAATATTATTTTACCAAGGATTGCACTATAGTGGTGCGATCCCGGGTCATCTCTCAAGGATCTGATGAACTAATCTAGGAAAACTAAATGCATGAAAAGCTATAAAACTAGGGGCTGATAGTAGGTATTTTTGTTATCTTTCATAAAGTAAATTTAAAGACTTATTTTTGTTATTTTTAGGATAAAAGTGGATAGGTCAATAGATAGAATAACTTGGGTCACGTCCAAATTACTCCGTATCCTTCGGATCCAATAACTAATCAATATTAGCTTATAATCAAACCCTCATACTTTTAGAACATTACCTAATTACGCTCATGTGATTATATTGAATCAATAACATGGTTTCTTTAGGTGAGATGAATTGACGGAATTACTTAAGCGCTTTAAAAGAGAAACTCAGCATTAACATGCTCGATCAAATAATCCATCCAAACAACATAATCAAGACAAGTTCAATGTACTAAATCACTACACACAATAATAGGCAATAAAATCAACAAGCACTCATAAAGGTAATGTCATTTGAAAAGATAAATGAAGCAAAACTAGATCTAATAGAAACATTAAACAATTACATAGCATATAGTCTCACAAACAAATGAAGTCTGAATATAAGAAGAACAAATATTCGAAAACACATATGGAAATCCATGGCTACATAATTGGAACTAAAAAAACTCCCCTAAAGTAGATTCAATGCTTGCTTCAAGTCATATGGAAATCCATGGCTACATAATTGGAACTAAAAAAACTCCCCTAAAGTAGATTCAATGCTTGGTTCAAGTCATCCATAGTCCAAGAGAGCATCTAGTTGAATTAGTTCATCAAAGAGGAGAAGAAGTCACCTAAGAGTAGCTGCAATGGAAATTGTATGCACATGTAAAGTATTTTAAGTTTAGAAACAATAAATGCATGAGTTAAATGCCTAATATCCTTTACCAAAAAAATGCCTAATATGCTCAAATTATAATGAAAATGCAATTAACTCTCTAATCGTGGACTCTAAGTATAAAAGTACCTAAATCCCCATTTAATAGCTTAGAACAAATGCTTATTTCCTATAATTAGTGGATAAAAATATGTGATAATCAAGTGTAATCAGCCTCGGCAAAAGATGGAGACAAATACCTATTCAACAAGCCTCACCATGGACATTGCAATAGGAGGGCCACGGCAAGGCATCATATCTTGCCTTTGTTCCCCCTTTTGTTGCTTGCCTCCAAGTCATTTGCTTCTCCTTTGTTAGTTCGGGTCTTTCCTAGCTCTTTTGTACTTGTCCACCTCTTCATATACAATAGAGAAAGAGGGTTGATGAGTTCTAAAATTTACTCAAAAATATATCATTGAGCTCCAAAATTTCACACATATGTAATTCTTTCTTTGTTCATTATTTTTCTGAGTTTTTGTATGCTTTTCACAATTATATATACCCCCAAAATCATGTACAATTATGGGGAAAATTTGATGAAATGTATAAAATTATGGAGGTTATCTTCATCTAACTATGCACAAATTCTAGTAATGCTTGAAGCAAGTCAAGAATGTGTATGGTTAAGATCAATAATACAAAACATATGAATCACTTGTATGTGGTTTACCTTCAAGTAACATGACCTTGACAACCTTATATGAAGATAATACTGCATTTATTGTCCAACTAAAGGAAGGGTAGTACATCAAGGGAGATAGAACAAAACACGTTTCACCATGATTTCTTTTTTATTCATGATCTTAAAAAGTATGGTGAAATTAATATCCATTCTAGCAAAAATCAGACAGATTTTTTGACCAAGTGGTTTCCTAATTTAGTGTTTGAAAAGCTTGTTCAAGGCAACAGGCTTCGTAAACATAGAGATATCAACTGATGTGGTCAGGAGGGGGAGTTTATACATGTTGCACTCTTTATCCATTGTTTATGGTTGTTCCTAGTGGATTTTTAATGATGCGCCACTATATGAGGTGTGTCACTTAACATTGTACTATTTTTCTTCTACTAATTTTTGTCCTACATGGTTTTCCATATATAGTTGAAGTTTTTTTAATGACACACATGTTCAATCGTAGACATCTAAGGAGAAGTGTTATTTATAAATATAAGATCAGTTGTATAGATATCCATATCTCTCCATTAGCTTCTATTATTAAGGATGTGATTGTCTTGAGTGTTGAGCTATGCACATAAACAAAATGCTTGTATTATGTATTTGTACACTTGAACAAAGAACAAGAATTCATCTCTTATAGGAAGCCACGAACCCTGAAACTTGAGTAGTCGGTTTCTCATATACTTGATAATAGGATCCAGAAAAGGCACCGATTACCAGTTGATATATAAAAAAAATACCATACTTCATATTCCTCTACTTCTCTTCTATCTTTTCTCTTTATAAACAACATTTATTACAATTCCTTTAAAATTTTAAATGCTTAATTTACCTTAGTTATTTCAAATCTCAATTAGTCTCTTTCTCATATTAACTCTCTTCTTCTTCCCCCTACAGACAATAGTGCAAAATGCTATATTTTGTATCAAAGAAAAATGCATTACTGTTACATCATATAGTGTGTAGCAGAAATAAGAGTAGCAAAAAATAAATATTATTGCATCAAGTATTTTGGACTTGACGCCATAAATAAATATATTATGGCATCAGATCTACTCTCAATTGATGTCATAATTTAAATAATTACCGCAAAGGTTATGACCATAACTGATGCCAAAATTTAAATATACTTTTTAAAAAAAATCATTAGAAACATATAATTATTATTGAAATTAAGACAATATTTGGAGGGGATCGAAATTTTACATCACTGCTTCATTATGTTGAAAAATACTCACAACATGTGCCTTTGTAGGCATCCCAAAAACTAATACTATAAATCAATTGTCCTAAAAATTGATACAAAAATAGAGAAAGGTAATTGGATAAAAAAGCATGAGATTCCAAATGAGAGGCAACAACATAAGCTAGCAAGTGACATCATGCCGCATCTTCTTAACACCCATCCAGTCCTATCTTGCATGCTCTAGACATCCTCACTTGTACTTCAAATGATTTGGTAACAACCCACTAACAAAAAGCAGCTTCCATTCAACCTTTGATGTTCCTATCACATTTACTATCATGATTACCGAATGCAAATAGACTCGGACTACAATTGATCTCTGAGACTAAGTTTAGGGAAACTAAAACATACATACCTTTACTTTTGGTTACTCAATTACATTCAGCTGCTTCTCCTCCTTACACATTCTGAAACAAAGAAAGAATGACAATCAATTACACTAGAAGTAGTAAAAACACTGATTGCACCATATTTTTATACACTTTTCATTGATAAAATCAGTAGATTATTGCATGTTCTTGGGGTAATTGCACCTAATTAGGGTAATTTCTGACTTTTGCACACTCTGTTGGAATTTATTCTAGTCAAGGGCAATTTGGGCATAATTAGCATAAATTATTGTTGACCTATTTTCAAGAACATTTGATGCTACCTCTGGCTTGATTTTACTTGTAGATCATAGAAGAAGCATGCCCAAATTTAGGAATCAAGTTGCAGCGAAGAATTCGGGACGGAGCAGAAGAAGGAGGCGAAGAGAGAAACAGAATCAATGTGAACTGACGGCGAGAAATACAAGAAAAGGCAGAACCAGTGTGAGTTCGCCGTGGGCTTCGCCGCGGCGAACTCACGGCGAACTCCTAGCAAAGTCCAGAGCCAACATGAGCTCGCCGCGGCGAGCCGACGGCGAAGTCCCCAAAATCTGCAGAATCTGACGCGAATTCTAGGGTTCCTAGAGGGTTATAAATAGTTTCTAACACCCGAAAATCCCTTCTTCAAGCCTTCTCTGCCCGAAAAACAGCCCCTCTCCTAGGGTTTATCTCATTTCCTCCATTCCTCACTCCAAATCCTCATCTTCCCACTCATTCTCACCTCCATTCTTGCTGGTTTTCTTGTTCTTCCTTGCTTCACCTTCCATTTCCACCATTTTTCTCCTTCTACCTTCCTCATCCATGGAGGCTGTGGTCATGGGCCATCCTTGGCTCGAATTTGAAGATATGAGAGGCTAAGTTCTTGGTGCTTTAGTGGTGTGAAGGTGGCTCTAGCTTCATGGACCAACATAGGGGAGTTTCTAGTTTACAATTTCTTATTTCCTTTGTATTTGGCTTATACTCTTTTGTATTGGTCTTGTATTTGGATTTAAGACTTGGGATATGTGGTTGCTATCTATGTTTGTGAACTATATTGTGTATGCTTTAAATTAAATGTGATTGAGATACAATTTCCTATCTACTTGTGGTTGTATTCTTGGTTGTAGCCATTTTAGTGGTTGCTAGTTGTTATAATCAATTTCTTCCATGCATGATGATGTGGTTGCACTTCATGAGAGTTAAATTGCATTTGTTTCAAGGCATTTCACAAACCAAGTGGATCTTCACACTAACCCTAAGTAATGGCTATGAAAGTGATTGCTAGATTAGTCATTAATTAGGGCTAGTGGACCCCTAGTGGTTGCTTGGGGATTTTTCAATTAGACTTGGTAAATTCAACTCCCACTTATCATTTTGAAAGAAGCGTTTGAGTCACCGAAACACTACCAAAGCCCATTTTATAAAATCACCCCTAATCCAAACTCTTTTCACTTTTCACTTATTAATCTAAATCACCAAAAACAAGTAACTGCTTTTGTTAATAGCTTAGTAAATGAATCTTCAAACCAAAACCCCCATACCTTTTTATTGTTTTAATTGCATTTAGTTAGCTTAGGTAGTTTAGAAGGACTCCTCAAGTGAAACGATCCGGGATTGTGCCACTTTACGCAATCCTTGGTAATTATTGTGATTTTAACCCCAAGGCGTAAGGAAAAGGTTATATCAAACACAAAATAAGGGAAAACAAAAGGCATATATTAACTTTAAAACATTATAGATCCTTCACCATAAGTAGTCTGAAGTATTAGACATGCTAAAAAACACATGAATGCATATGCAGTACAAGAGCACTATCTCTTGTCTTGAACACTATTTCCCTTCTTTCAAAATTATGCTTATGAAATATCTACCACAATTAAACATGCTCACATGCACTTATGATTATCTAAGTGTAGGTATAGCTTTCTACTTGGAGTAGAGTTCAGGTTCTTGGTTCCTTTGTAGGTTTTTAAGCTATGGAGCTCCTTATGGAGTTTATACATACAGGCCAAAATATAATTATTAAACTATATCTCCCAAAATATCCCTATCCCCTTGCCTTAACTAATGACTCGCTTGCTTCTCCTTTCCTCTAGAAGTGATCGGTCTTATAGGTGGGACATAGAAAGAAGGTGTGAGATTTGGGGAAATCTCAGTAGCAATAATCACAATTAGTATATAATGCATGGTAAAAATTGTGCATGCAAAACAAGCCAATGAGAATAATACCTTACAAAATTGATTAACTGTAAACTATAACTATTTCACACGTAATCATTGCAAAATAACTGAGTAAGGATATTTCATTTTCTCATTCTCATGCCTAACTACAGCATAAATGGCATAACATACATGCAGCCAAACAAAATATATAAAATTGCATATTAAAGCTACCTCTAGCTCAGTCTTTTTCAACAGCACTTCCTCTCTGGTTTCCTTCCGGTAAAACTAATTGCAGATCAATTCCTACCATTAATAAGTACAAGTAAGGAGATTAATTTTTGGTGCATATGACCAACTTTTTCCTACATTACCACTTAAAAATTTTTGCCATACCCACTAAAATTCCATTTCTAAATTTTTAGCCACAAATCAAAACTTCTTCTATTTATTACATGTTATAACTTAAGGCCTTTATTCTTGGTAAGCATATGAACACTTTCTTCTCCCATTTAGAATTACTTATATACAATTCAACTCCTAATCTAACTATAGAATCGTATAAACTTGAAAGTAAGGAGATAAGAATATACTTACCAAGAGTTTAAAGACAACTTTCTACTATAACTCCTTCTAACTAGGCCTCCTTGCCTCTCTTTTTTTTTCTTCCTCTTCCTCTCTCTTTACTATTTCCTTTTCTCTTTCTCTCTATTCTCCTCTCTACCCACACGACCACTCAGTTCCCTCACCTCCTTTTCTTGCTTACAATTCTCTTTATAGGCTCTTGGTGTGCTTGGTGGCCAAGCAACAGGTATGCTTGGAGAGAAAGGATTTCTTGGATGAAATGCCACGTGTCAAAGGTAACGATTGAGGCGTCTTTTGTACCATGCATAGTGACACATCTAGAAGGAAGCTTATGAGGTAAGATGGCTTCTTCTTGAAGCCTAAAACTATCTCTTGTAGCAAGAAAAAGCCATGTGTCCAAGATACCCTTATTGATGAAGGTTGGTTGTAAGCTTGCTATATAAAATTGCCTTTGTTTCTAGCAAGGTGGTTGATCATTTTGGGACTATTTAACATGTCCTAGACATGCAAATTAAGCTCTTCTATGAACCCAATGATAAACTTCCAAAAGAATCTTGCTACATATAAACTTTTGGAACTTAGTGAGCAATTTGCTTTGGCATCTTATGAAAGAAAATAGTGAAACTCTCTAGACATGTGCAGGCATTTTAAAATCCATTTAGATTACTAATATGAAGGCTAGAAGCACGTGTAAGATCAGGCAAAAAAGGATCTTGAAGAAGAACCCTACAAAATAACCATTGGTTGCCACCTATAATTTCTTCTCCTCATTATTTCTTTCTTTCTATTTAAATTAAACCCTCCTTCTAAATTAATTTCCTCTTGACTTCTTAAGCAAATTATATACCAAACTTCTTGCCACATGTAACAACTTACTCTAAGGACATTCTTTAGAGCCATTTGATTAAGTTTGAACCACTAATGCTATTTAGAAAACCCAAGAATGCCAAAAACATAAAACTTTCTCCTTAAATGTCTTACTTGGGCTTCTAACTTTGAAAATTTATAGTTATTTGCTTATAAACTCAAAAATAGTGGTTCAAAGCTCAAACTTTAGCTCTTTAAATATTCTTTATAATCATGATATAATCTTGGCTCAATTTGGTCCCATTGTCACTGAAAAACCTTCTTTTATTTTCCAGACTTATTAGAATTTCGCAGGAAATTTCTGGTTTTATGTCTAACTTGTAAATTCATATCTCCTAATCTACATGTCCAAAAATTATGCATGAGTACTTGATTTAAAGCTTAGGATGTGTACTACAAATTTGGAAAATATCACGGCCTAATTCAAACAATAACCTGACGAAGTTGTTGCCACAAATAAACCTATTCACATGCAGACCAACATGTAATAATTAAAACTATAACTTTCAAAATATCCGAGTCCTCCTTGCCTTAGCTAGTGATCTATCTGCTTCTCCTTTCCTCTAGAAGTGCTCGGTCCTATGGATGGGACATAGAAAGAGGGTGTGAGATTTGGGGAAATCTCAGTAGCAATAATTGTTAGAATCTTAAGTTTTGGTGAAGACTGACTCATAGAAAACATAAGTGTAAGTTACCTCTGAATTAAACAAGTAAAATCTGATAGGTAACAGATCACCATTGCAAGAATAAAAGATATATTGCTAGATGAAAGATTCAAAAATAGCAGATGGTAACTTAGCAGAACAATAAGAATGAATATCTCTATCGCTACGTGTAGTCAGAGCCATAGCAAGTGAAGACTTAGAAATAACAAAGTTAATATCTATCGCTAAGTCATTCACTATCGCTAGAAGTTCATTAAAGAACATAAGCAGTCATCTAGCAGAAAAAGAGACCAAGTCCTAGAGCTAATGAAATCAACTAGCAATAACAGGTTAAGCTATCGATAACAAAAGTGCTTCAGATAATGATCATTCAGATAGCTAGTGCCCGAGAGCAAATGAGTCAAAAGAGCGAACATAGTTGCTAGCGCTAACTCGTTTAGCTATTGATAATAGAATACCCTGAAACACCCTTTGATAATCATCTCGGTATCCTTAAATCTAATAAGCAATCAAGTATCTAGCGATAAGGGATTAGCAATCGATAGAAGAATGTATGCTGATATGATACAGCTAGTACTCTGAACATTGAGCTAAAAGAATATGCTACCGATAATACTCTTGCCTATCGATATAAAATGCTTTGAAATACCTTATATTGTCCTTATCTCATTTGAGCTAATAGACTAAATTTGCGATAGCATTCTCTATACCTTAAATGATTATTTTCTCAGCTAACAGCTTAAGTGCAGAACTCACTCTATGAAGATAGCGATAGCAGATCAACCTAGCGCTAATGAAAAAGCTGCCAGATAGTACATTTTGTATGGATGCTCAAAACGTTGAGTCTGTCTGTCTCCTAGCTCACCCTACGCAAGAAGTAGTTGAAGCTAGAGCAGAAAGTTAAGGCCGATGAAGAAGCTGCATTAAATGCCAACGGCTATGAGCTCCCAACGACTAAATTCAAACGGCTTCTTAAAGATTGAATGCTAGGGCAAAATCTGAGAAGAGATATAAATACAGAACTTGAGCATTTATTAAAAAGACGACGAAAAACGAGAATATTTATATACTCATTCATTGCTCTCTGTTTTCTGTATTTATTGTTTGAGATTTTATCTGTACTTAAGTGTTTATCAAAATCAGTTCATTAAGTGAACGTATTTATTGAAATCCTCTACTGTTTGAGGTTGTTCTGAAAGCTTGGTGCTTTAGAACAGGGATATTGCCTTACAGGTAGTAAAGGGGAGTGTTTAGAGAGATTCTAAAACTCTGTAAAGGTTGACAGGTGAACCTGTGCTCATAAAACCTGTGGATAGTGGAACCCAACGAGGAGTTGGAGAACTGGACGTAGGCAGTGTTGGCCGAACCAGTATGAAGTTTTAGAGTTGCTCTTATTTGTCATTGTTTCAATTTTTAAAAGCACAATTCACCTCCCCCCTCTTGTGCGATTGCCTCTTTCAATAATCACAATTAGTATATAATATATGGTAAAAACTGTGAATACAAAACAAACCAATGAGAATAATACCTTACAAAACTGTAATTTGTAACTATTTCACACATGATCATGGCAAAAATTGAGTAAGGATATTACATATTCTCATGCCTAACTGCAGCATAAATGACAAAAATATACATGCAACCAAACAAAATATACAAAATTACATATTAAAGCTACCTCTATCTGGGTCTCTTTCTACAACACTTTCGCTCTGGTTTCCTTCCAGTAAAACTGAACGCAGATCAATTCCTAACATTAATAGGTACTAGCAAGGAGATTAATTTTTGGTGCATATGAATAACTTTTTTCCTATATTATCACTTAAAAATTTGTCCATACACATTATACTTCCATTTCTAAATTCTTAGCCATAAATCAAAACTTCTTCTATTTATTATATGCTATAACTTGAGACCTTTATTCTTGGTAAGCATGTGAACACTTTCTTCTCTCATTTAGAATTACTTCTATACAATTCAACTCTTAATCTAACTATATCATTGTATAAATTTGAATAGGGAGATAAAAATATACTTACCAAAAGCTTATAGATAACTTTCTACTATGACTCCTTCTAACTAGGCCTCCTTGCCTCTCTATTTTTTCTTCCTCTTCCTCTCTCTCTCTTCTCTTTCCTTTTTCTCTCTTTCTCTCTATTATTCTCTCTGCCCACACGACCACACAGCCCCCTCCTCTCCTTTGCTTGCCTACAATTGACTATTTATAGACAAGAGTGTGCTTGATGGCCAAGAATATGCCAACTTGTTAAGTAAGGATTGTCTTGCATGCAATGCCATGTGTCATTGCTACAAGATGAGTGGCATCATATGGAGCATGCAAAGGCCACATCTAAGAGAAGCTTATGTGGTAAGATGGCTTCTTCTTGAAGCCCAAGGCTATATCTTTTAATAAGAAAAAGCCATGTGTCCAAAAATACCCTTATAGATGAAGATTGGTTGGAAGCTTGCTAAATAAAATTGTATTTATTTGTAGCAAGGTTTTGATCATTTTGGGACTATTTAACATGTCTTAGACATACAAATTAAGCTCCTTTATGAACCCAATGATATAATTCCAAAAGAATCTTGCTACATTAAAACTTTTTGGAACTTAAGAGAGAATTTATCTTGGCATCTTATGAATGAAGATAGTGAAATTCTCTAGACAAATGTAGGCATTTTAAAATCCATTTAGGTGACTCATATGATGGCTATAATCATGTACACACCATGCAAAAAGACTCTTGGAGAAGAATCCTACAAAATAATCATTGGCTGTCACCTATAATTTCTTCTCCTCATTATTTCTTTCTTTCTTTCTAAATTAAACCCTCCTTCTAAATAAATTTTCTCTTGACTTCATAAGCAAATAATGTACCAAAATTCTTGCCACACAAATACCGTTTTTAACATATCTTACTATAAAGCTAAGGTGGCAATATATGAAAACTTAGAAATTTAGAACATATAATTTACTTAAATCACAAGTTTATATAACTATTTTGGGCCCTTAATTTTTCATTAATAATTTCCCCCTTCTAAAATGTCGATATAACTCTATTTTCTTATGGCCCTAATTATCTTCCTTAATATTCATTAACTAGCTACTTTAAAGCTTTTGAGATTTTTGGGATATTACACCACACAAGTACCATTTTTAACATGTCTTACTATAAATCTAAGGTGGCAATGCATGAGAAATTAGGGATTTGAAACATATAATTTACTTAAATCACAAGCTTATATAACTATTTAGGGCCCTTATTTTTTCATTAATAATTTCCCCCTTCTAAAATGTCAATATAACTCTATTTTTTCAAGGCCCTAATTATCTTCCTCAATATTCATTAGCTAGCTACTTTAAAGCTTTTTGGATTTTTAGGATATTACACATAATAAATGTTGGCAATTAAAATTTAGCTTTCAAAATACGGAACTACTTAGTCTAAATTTAAGGGTAAAAGGTCAAAAACGACAATGTACTTATGTCCAAGGTGCATCTGGCATCTTATACTTTTTTATGGCTCAAAATTGTCCATAAACTTTCAAATTTAGGCCAATAATGACTCTTCGATCAAACTGACCCAACGAATGCTTCAAATTCAGGCCAATAATGACTTCTCCGTCAAACGGCCCCAATGGATATTTCAAATTCGGGTCAATAATGACTCCTCCGTCAAACTGGTCCAAAAAAATTAGATTCCTGTAAAATTCCAATGTGGGACCTTTCCAAAAAAAAGTAATGGAAATTGCACGAGTTTGACGAATGAGTCATTATTTGCCCGAATTTGAGACATCTGTTGGGCCAGTTTTGTTAGTGATGGCTGTCACCCAAGAGGGGGGTGAATTGGGTGATAGGATAAAAGCTTTAGACTCTTTCGAATCTTCTCCTTTGTAAAATCATAATGAAGGCAATCTTTTCAAAAACTGTTAAATGCACTAAGAAGATTATAATGCTTATATGCTGGAAACTAAGAGAGTTAAGGGAAGAGATAATGCAAACAGTATTTATCCTGGTTCGGTCTACCCTGACTTACATCCAGTCCTCAAACTCCACCTGAGATTTCCACTACCCTCTTGTTTAAACCGGGCACAAGAGAAGTCTTTACAACCCACAAGTTTAGCCGGGCACTTGTGAAGCCTACCACAGGTTTTACGAACGCAGGTTCACCTGCCAACCTTTTCACAGAGCTTTAGAATTCTCTCTAAACACTCCCCCTTACACCCTGTAAGGTTACAACCCTGTTCTCAAAGCACCAAGCTTTAGAACAACCTCAAACAATAGAGGATTTCAGATAATATGTTCACTTAATGAACGGATTGTGATAAACACTCAAGTACAGAATAATATATGATGAATTCTAGAGCTTAACAAATTGAACAATGAATACTCTAGCTCTCTTTTTCTAATTTCCTTGACTCAATCATTCATTCATCATTTCTGGGCTTACTAGGTTTTGCTCTTAATCAGCGTAATCCATAATTCTGTATAAAGCCCTGTTCATCATTGTTTTTCTTCGTTAGATCTTGAGAGGGCAAGTCTTGATCTATTTATATCTTCACAACTTGCCTTTTCTTTCAGCTTCATGTGGCCGTTTGAATATAGTCGTTGGAAGCTTATAGCCGTTGCCAATTAATGCTATTCCTTCATCGAATTCAAACTTCTGATCTAGATTTTACTGTTCATGCATAGGCTGGGCTAAGAGAGAGATAGACTGCGCGTTCTGAACGTTTTCAACAACTGTACTTGCATAGCAGCTTTTTTTTCAGTAGCGCTAGCATGCTTTGCTATCTCTAACTGCATAGTATAATTCCTGCACTTAAGTTGTTAGCTAAACAAGTAAACATGTAAGGCACAGCAGATGTTATTGCAAGCTTAGTCCATTAGCTCAAAGAGATAAAGATAATATCTAAGGAATTTCAAAGCATTCTCCTATCGATAGACATGAACATTCTCGCTAGCATATTCTTTTAGTTCAATGTACATCGTACTAGCTATATCATTTCAATAAGCATTCTTCTATCAATAGCTAATCCCATTATCGCTATTTACTGGATTTTTCATTAGCTTAAGGATACTGAGTTATATGAATATTCTAGGTAATTTCAGGTATCCTGTTATCGATAGCTAAACGTGTTAGCGCTATCAACTATGTTATCGCTAGTTAACTCATTTGTTCTCAGGCACTAACTATCTGAATGTCTATTATCTGAAGTACTCTGCTATCGATAGCTTAACCTGTTATCGCTAGCTGATTTCATTAGCTCTAGGACTTGGCCTATTTTTCTGCTAGTTGTTCTTCCTTTCATTTATCCATGTTATCAATGAACTTCTAGCGATAGGTTATTTATTAGCGATAGTGAATGACTTAGCGATAGATATTAACTTTGTTATTTCTAAGTCTTCATTTGCTATGGCTCTTTGTCTATTAGCGATAGGCTCTTGCTCTAGCGATAGTGATCTGTTACCTATCAGATTTTACTTGTTAAATTCAAAGGTAACTTACACGTCATTTACTTATGTTATTTATGGGGTCAGTCTTCATCAAAACTTAAGATTCTAACAAGTTTGACAGAGGAGTCATTATTGGCCCGAATTTGAAACATCCGTTGGGCCAGTTTGACGGAAAAGTCATTATTGACCCGAATTTGAAAGTTGATGGATAATTTTGAGCTAAAAAAGTACAATGTGCCAGATGCATCTTGGACATAAGTACATGGTCATTTTTTACCATTCACCCTAAATTTAAACCTACTAATCTGATAAAACTAATTTAAATATACTAAGAAAATGATTAACTAATTCAATAATCAATTCGATAAATAAAACTAGTTCAATAAACATTTAAAATACTAGGAATAAATTATAAATTCAAAATAATTTCTGAAAATCAAAAATTTGCCATCAAAAGTTATTATAATAAATTGAATTGAATTTAAATAATAAAGTAGGGAAAAATCTTGAACTAAAATGGAAATAAAATTTAACGAAAAATTTTCAAATCAAAATTAGATAATAAAATAAGTTAATAAATAAAATAAATAATTTTAAAATTTAAATTTACTATAAAAATCAATAATTAGTTTAAAAGATAATTCGGAATCAAAATCAAATAATACAATCAGTTAATAAATAAAGGGTATAAAAATCATAAACTTAATATTAAAAATATTATTATTGTAAAAATATATTTTTTCTATCAAATCTTAAATAAAACCATTATATATTCTTTATTTCAATATATGGTATTTTTTACTAAAAATATATGATATTGTTTTATTTCAAGATAGAGTATCTTTTTTATTTCAAAATATGGTAACTGTTTACAATATCTTTTTTAATCCAAATTATTATATCTTTTTATTTGTTGAAAAATTATTAATATCATTAATTTATATCATAACGATGGAGTTAAATCTATAGAATTTAAATGCGGTAAGTTACTCCCTCGTTGTGTCATTCTTTATTATTTTACCACCTATTTATTTTGTTCCTCAATATATATATATAGTATTATATAATTGATAATTTTTTAGAATGTATCAAATTGATTCTCAACATCACCTTAATTTTGTTCCTACTTTATATATATTTTTTCAAATATTTTAGATTCCCCTACCTTCTGTATTAGTTCACAATTAAGCATCTCAAAATTTTTTCATATTAATTATGCATAACTTCCTCCCCTAATTTATCTTTTCTATATATTTTAACTTCATTTACCATATTTATATGATTGGTTATTTTGTAAGTCACATATTTTTAAAATAACATAGTGATCTAAAATTTTGTTCGCTTTCCTTGTTTTTCTCAAAATTTATTGACTCTATAATTGCTATTTTGGCATCTGTTTAAAGTATGCCAGAGGCAAAAATATTATGAAGTTAATTATGGCTTTAGTTGCTTATACAATTGATGTCGTATTGTACATTACGGTGTTAGTTCCTTTTTTAATAGAAACAAGAACATGTCGTAACTTAATTGCGGCCTTAGTTGCCTATGCAAGTGATGCCACAATGTACATTACGACATCAGTTCCTTATATAATTGAAGCCAAAATATGTTATATCTATCATGACTTTTATTCCTTATATAATTGAACCAGTTTTAGTACTCGTCTTAAATATGGTTCATATTCAATATTTTTATGTTTGTGATTTTTAAATAAAGCTATATTTTTTTGACAAAATGATAGTTAAGAGATTATATTTATTTTAGATTTTGTACCCACTAAAATAATTTTTATTTAAAAATTATAAACTTTAAAATATTGAATCTGGATCATTCATATTAGATTTAAATTGTTCTGAGTGGATGAGCACCCTCTACTCATCTTTCTGACGAGCACTAAAAACTAGTTCCTTTGCGGACTACGTTTCTCTTTATCTTGTCTCTTTCTTAATGTTAGACTCTTTTTTCATGTGCCGGTGTTCGAATTAAAGCAAAATAATGGTAAAAAAATTTAAACATAATATAATAACTTAAATTTTTTTTATATTATCTAAACAAAGGATTTTAAGTGTTCAATTAGTTTTTAATGTGAGATTTTAAACCTAAAATCTATATCCAATTTGTCTATCCAAATACGTTGTACGAAGATAAAATGCTATTGATATATACATAATGAAAAAAAGGTTTCACTAAAGATATACCCTTTCAGTTTTTTCATATATAATACAATTAATTATTTTCAAAAGATTAAAAATTAGTTGAAATTAGTTATATGTAAGAAGTGTTAACAATTTTCTGAAATTATCTTTAATAAAATTAATTCTATTAACATGCTAAAAGTAAAAGAGATGAGAGTATCTTTAAAAATCAGTAATAAATGTTTCATTAAATTTTGGGGGAAAATGTTATGTATTAAAATTAAATGCATATATAAGATGACTACGAGGAAAATATATATATATATATATATATATTTCAAGAGGGAAAAACAATAATCCCTCTAATCCTTATTGTAAGGCACCAACTAATAAATCTCATATATAAATAAAATTGGTTAAAAGAATTAAACATGTCTTAAAATTCAAGTGATTTACAATATTACCCCATTAATTACACTAAACTCCACTACTATTTAATTATTGCTCTCTCCCACTACCCTTATTACCCCTATTAAATATGGGCATACATAGAAAAAAATAATTAATGCATCTTAAAAACTAACACGTGTCTTATATATAAAAAGGATTAAAGAAACTTGTTAGTTAGTGTTTTATAATAAAGACAAGAGGGTTTACAAACAAACAATCAGAAGGAAGGTGTAATTTTTTAAGTGTAATCACAAGTCAAGCTTTAAATAAAAGCTTCCTACTTCCTTCCTTCAGACAAAAATTATTTTTATATTTGATCAAAACTTAAGACAAAAGTGATTGGCTTGAAGAAACTGTCTCGTTGACCTGGGAATATATATGTTTTTTTTTTTTCCGTTTTACAAACGGTCAGTCTTTGTTTATTACCACTTCTTGTTGCATATTTGATAGAATAAAAATCCATCACGATTAGATAAACCTCCCCTAGACCCCTGCAATCTAGTACTATTACTGCTACTACTTTTATTATATTGATGAGGAAAAATACAAAGTAACCAGAAACAACCTATGCAGGTGACGATTACTTTGGTATTAATATACTATAAGAATCAGTCTGTATATTGCTCTAACAACGATGTAGTTCACATGCAACTGTAAAACTTTGAAATGGAATCATTCTTGTTTTCAAACATGACAAAAGACCCGTTAAATTATATGCATGCATGTGAACATCGAATCAAGATCCAATAGAAATGATCTAATCCTAGTAAATTTTTCAGGAACAGGTTTGAGATTAACTTTTTGTGAAATTATCGTGATGCCTATCAATGACAATAACATTCATGAAAACGATGAATAGCAATTTTAACTTAGCAAATGATATTTTGACTTTATCAAACAGCAAAAGCAATTTAACCTCTATTGTTTATTTTGTTTCTAGGTGAGGTTCCGAGAGTTTAAAAAATGAAGAGTTTTTTTTTTTAAAAAAAAAAAAGTTTGCCTAACATTCAACTGTACAGTTATGTGCGCATGCAAGTGTGTGAAAATAAAAATGTCTAATAAAATATTTAATGTGACTTTAATATTCAATTTTTAACCAATAAAAGAAAAGAAAACATAAGGGAAGTGTGAACATGTGTTCATCCTAGTGAATCTTTTGTATGTGAAAGTAACAGTTCTGTGATTAGACTTAGACCCTAACCTCCTAGGCTATAACGTTGAAATTAATAGACAAAACTACCCATGACATCCCTCGTTATATTTACTTATAACATTGCTATTATTTCTTCGGAATTTTTCCTCTTTTTAATATAAAATATAAAGTTAATTGTTAATTTACATTAAACATATTTTTTACCCTTACATTAAAGTAAGTAATATATCAATAATTAAAATATTTTCTGCCGAAAAACAAATTAAACTTACCGTATTAATCAATAAGTTTCACTCCATGTAAGGCTCATGCGGGGAAATTCAGGTGATTAGGTACAACCAATTATTTGAATTCATCAAATTATTTTGAAATAAAAAGACTTCGTCTATGATCACGTTGAAATTAATAGACAAAACCTACCCATGATATCTCTCGTTTTATTTACTTATAATATTGCCATTAGTTCTTCGGAATTTTTCCTCTTTTTAATATAAAATAGAAAGTTAATTGTTAATTTACATTAAACATATTTTTTACCATTAAATTAAATTAATATATCAATTAAAACATTTTCTACCGAAAAACAAATTAAACTTACCGTATTAATCAATAAGTATCACTCCATGTAAGGCTCATGTGGGGAAATTCAGGTAATTAGGTGAAAGCAATTATTTGAATTCATCAAATTATTTTGAAATAAAAAGACTTCGTCTATGATCACGTTGAAATTAATAGACAAAATCTACCTATCCTACCCATGATATCGCTCGTTTAATTTACTTATAACATTGCCATTAGTTCTTCGGAATTTTTCCTCTTTTTAATATAAAATATAAAATTAATTGTTAATTTACATTAAACATATTTTTTACCCTTACATAAATTAATATATCAATTAAAATATTTTCTACCAAAAAACAAACTTACCGTATTAATCAATAAGTTTCACTCCATGTAAGGCACATGTGGGGAAATTAGGCAATTAGGTGCAAGCAATTATTTGAATTCATCAAATTATTTTGAAATAAAAAGACCCCGTCTATTAAACTAGCAAATTTTGAATTATTTTATCTCATCAATATATCATTATACTTCACCAATCTACTTAATTAATTTGGAGATATTAAAAAATTAGACAAATTCCTTTTTGTCAATGAAATTTTCAAACGGCAAGTTTTCATCGATTTTTTTTAGCTATAAATCTATGTTATGCTTGAATTAGTGAGGATTTTGATATCGATTTTGGACTAAATCCATTATTTGAATTCATAATAATTTATGAATTTGGATTTTATCAAAGTTCAAATGAGTTTTTTTTTTTTTTTACTACACCAAGTCCTATCACACTAGGTTATTAACATGCAAATTTTTGGATAAATAATTGTTGATACAAAGATCTCACTTGATAACTCAACTGATTTCTTTCATCATTCTTGTTCTCTTTTTAAGGAATTTATGATTGCCTTCTCAAAATGTATTTAAATCCAACTCTAAGTCTTCTGCTCAAATGTTATTTATAAATCTTATATATATATTTAATTTGTTTATATCACCGCCCATTCATCTCTTAGTATCTTCATCTTGGCTACCCTTAAAATATCCTCATGTTATCCCTTTATAATTCCTCTGAAATTTCAAATTCCCTGTTGAGTAGTGATTTTGTCTCAAAAAATTTTTTTGGAGGAATGTGCCTAGGAAATCTTAAAATCAATGTAATGTCGCTCTAAATATAACACCTCAAAACCATCACCTTAATGTTGACTGAATTATACTTATATGATGACATACTTATATGCCATCCACCTCAACTTTTTTTCCACCTCATTGTAATAATTATAAAAAAAAAATGATCTCTCCTTGATCTCACCACCTAAACCCCTTCTTCCTCTCCTTTTGTCTCCCAAAAATATGGCATTTATCCCAATAAAAAAATCTCTCGTCTTCTTTTGTGAACATCACCTTCCTCTTTTCTATTTTTGGTGACAACCTTCCTCTTTTCATTACATCTGCCTTTACCTCTTTCTTTATTATGTTAAACTGTCTTTCATGTGTCGACGGTTATTTTAAATATAAAGACCGAATTTTGTTTGTCTATCCAAACAACAAATTAACTATTTTTCAATAAATGGGGGTTCAGGATAAAATGCCATTGACATATAGATTAAAAAAAAAATTAATACGTATACCCTGATAGTCCTTTTGTATATCACCATTACTTACTCCGTAACATCAAGAAACTATTTGAAATTATTTATGCATAAAAAATTTTGATAACTTTTAAATTAACTTCAATTAAATTAAATTTATTATTGTTAAACTAAAAAGACATCAAAAAAATATTTCTGAAAATCAATAATAAACATTTCATTCAATTTTAGAGAGATCTTGAATTGAATTAATTAAATGAATAAGAGAAAGCTAAGTGTTAAAATTATCAAGAGATCACAAAACAATAATTAAGAAAGCAAGTAGGAAGTTGCAATTTAATCACAAATCAAGTATACAAGAAATTATCTTCTTTCCTCAAACGCACAAGTGATTGGCATCCAAGGCTTTGGGTCTGAAAATAGAAAAAAAGATTTATTGGCTTGAAGGAAATTCTTGTTTCCTTATGAATAAAGTTTTCTTTTAAAATGGTTTGTAGTGTATTACCACTTCTTGAAAGAATAAAAATCCATGACGATCCTGTTAACCTCCCTTAGTGATCATATTCATATCCCTTGCAATCATGTATTTATCATGCATCATCATTAAGAGAAATACAATAAACATTAAACAACCAATGTAGGGGATTCTTTTTTATCAAAACCAATGTAGGTGATTCTAGCAATGGACTTGAATCTAAATTACATGTAAGCTCCTTTTGCAAGTGGAAAGTCACATGTTTGCATATGTTCTCAATGCTTGTAATCTCAAGTTGTTATTACTTGCCTCTTTTTTTATACTACAATCTAGTATATGGCATGTTTTTAATCTTATTATTACTACATATCCAAACAATCAACTAGCCTAGTTTCATGTTCATGACAGCCTCTCAATATGGATGTTTTATCAAGGATTCGAACTTAATATCTAGAAAAATCTATCTCTGTAATTAATAAAAGAAACCTATGTAGGTAATTTTTTTAATATGACTATATAATAAAGGCGAGATTCAAGAATAGCTCGATTCAATTGGGTAGCTCTTCCAAAGAGCTTTCAAAAATCATTTGAACTCGGATTCAACACGCCATGCTTAAGAGGTTAAATCATCTTTCCCTAGCTAGTGTCTATTGGTCCTATGTAGGTGATTCTATTTTATTAAACAAATGAAAAGATCTGTCCGTATTGGACTATTTAATTAACAACGGTTTAGTTTCACATGCAACAAGTGAAATGGAATCATTCTTGCCTTTGAAAACTTTTATTCCAGGTTTGTGAGGGTTAGAGTTTCAAACTGATGAGTTATGTGCGTATGCAAATTTGTTAAAATAAATATTAATTCCAACGTATTTAATGTGATTTTAATCTTCAATTTGTTATCAAAACATTAAAATAAAAGAAAAGGTATGAACACGAGTTATTCATTCTCATGAATCCAATGTCAAAATAATATATAGTGCAATATGAGACTTAGACTCCACCCTTTTTGACTATAACTCTGATTCAACTCTCTAATGTTGAAACGAATATATATAGACAAAACCTGCCCATATATAGTCACTACAAAAAAACATTGATTTTTCGACGGAATTCCGTCGGAAAATCGACTTTTCCGACGGAATTCCGTCGGAAAAATTTTTCCTGCGGAAATTCCACCGTCGCAAATCGATTTACCGACAGAAAAAAAATTCCATCGGTAATTAGTGACGGAATTTCCATCGGTAATTTTACCGACGAAAATTCTGTCAGTAATTTAATAATATTATTTTATAAATAAATTATTTTTTAATTTATAAATAATATATTAAAATATTATTACCGACGGAAATTTTCGATGGAATTTCCGTCCGTAATTTTTTTAAATATTTAAAAAATTTAATCCGCCACGTGTCGCTCTTTCGTGCCGCCACGTGTCCCTGCCCCACACCCCGCCACGTGTCGCTCTCTCGTGCCGCCACGTGTCGCTCCCACAAATTACCTTCAATTTTGAATTGGAGAGATTCGAACCCGCAACGTGTTGGGGCGTGTCTGACGCCTTAACCAGTTGAGTTACGAACACCTTGTGAAATTATTTGTAAACTATTATATTTACAATATTTAAACTACCATTATTATAATTATATTTAATCTTAATATATTATGAAATATTTTATAATTATTAGTATATAATTTACATATTAATAATTCTATTATTTTTTAGAAATAATTTTTATATTCATATACAATCCATTATATTTAGTATTTTCATTTTATATTTTTAAATTATAATTATTTTTCATTTTATTTTATGACATTTTTAAATAATTATTTTATTACATATATTATTAAATTATAATTATTTTTCATTTTTATTGCTAATATTTAATTATTTATTAAAAATAAAATATTGTTTAATAACAAATTAAAAATTAAATTTGGTAATAAATATATATCTATATACGGGATTATATATTAATTTTTATTAAATATATTTTTTTTATTTATAAAATATTTTTAAAAATAAATTAATAGAATATTTTTATTTTTTATTTATAAATTAAAATAACAATTTATTTATAAAATAATAAATAATTAAAGTTACCGACGGAAAATTTTTCGTGGGTAATAATATTTTATTATATTATTTATAAATTAAAATAATCATTAATAAATAAAATAAAATAATTAATTAAATTATTGACGGAAATTCCGCCGGAAATTTCTGTAGGTAATAATATTTTATTATTTAATTTAAATTAAAATAATACTTTATAAATAAAATAATATAATTAATTAAATTACCGACGAAAATAATTCCATCGGTAATTCCGTCGCTAAATTTTCCGACGGAATTTCCGTCAAAAATCCGTCGGAAATTACCGACGGAATTTTTTCCGTCGCTAAATTCCGTCGGAAAATCAATGTTTTTTTGTAGTGAGTGTCTCGTTTGATCCTAAATTATAGACAAAACCTTCCCATATATAGTGTCTCGTTTGATCATAATTTTTAAAAAAAAAATTATACAAAACCCTCTAAACTTGATGTTATAAACAACTAACCCGTCTCTAACTTTTACAACTTTAATGTAAACTGATGGAATATGGAAATCAGGAAATTATAATTTATTGGGATTTTCTAGGGATTCTCTATAATTATTATTAGAGAAATAGTTTGTTTTCATTAATTTGATTATTATCAATTAGTATTAATTGTGATTTGCATTTATTTTTTAATTTCTAGAATGTTCTATCATGAATTCTTAGGGTTAGGTTGATGTTTATAAATAAAACATCAACTCATTTGCTTTGTATACTTCTGAATTTGAATAAGAATATTGAGTTTCCCTTTGCCACTTCCTCTCTCCTCTCATATATTCTTTCTTTCCCCCTTTTGGTGCTACATCAACTGGTACCAGAACCAAGTTCCACTTCTCTTATGTTCGCATAAGCCATCTAAAGCAGTTCTTAAAAATTTTAAAGCCTTCTAGCGTCAAGATTGTATTTTTGCGATTGTACATGGCTCTTCCATGATTCCTGCCATTTAAAACCTTATCATATTAAAGCTTCAAACTTTAGGCTCATAAGGCGTCATTTGGTAATTTTTAAAATCTACCTCAAACACCCATTTGGCGTTATACCTGGGTCACATTTCTTCTAGGTTAATCGAGGTATGTAACAGTTTCCCTGTAGGGCTTTTGGAACACTCAAAGATTAATGTGAAGACTTCACTCAGGTTGTAACTTATTTAACAAGTATAATCCTTATGGAGCTATAGAGTTCCCTGAGAGTTAAACTTGTTAAATAAGGTCTTCACCTTTTAGGTGGGAACAACTTAGGAACCTTTTATAGGTTTGACCCACCTTGAAACCCTAAGAAGATTGTTACCTAGCTAGCTGTAACTATGAGTTTCAGAGGATACTCATCAATAAGGTGTCCGTATGGTTGTGACACCGGTACCATATATCAATACAATGCTCAATATGATGATTTTGAAGAATGTAATGAAGAAGAGTATTATGATGATAAAGAATACTATGAAGATTATAACATTAGCTTATACCCAAATGGATCACAAACTAAAGAAAATTCTATAATGGCAGAAGATGTTCCAATGATTTAGATATGTATATGGCTTTGTTCCAACGTCTCGATGTTATTGAGGAATACAATAAGGCCAACAGTGAATATAATGAAGGGTTGGAACAAGAATGCTCTAGAATACTAGATTCCTTAGAGAATATTCGCCAACGTCTCAGGTACCATATATCAATACAATGCTCAATATGATGATTTTGAAGAATGTAATGAAGAAGAGTATTATGATGATAAAGAATACTATGAAGATTATAACATTAGCTTATACCCAAATGGATCACAAACTAAAGAAAATTCTATAATGGCACAAGACGTTCCAATGATTTAGATATGTATATGGCTTTGTTCCAACGTCTCGATGTTATTGAGGAATACAATAAGGTCAATAGTGAATATAATGAAGGGTTGGAACAAGAATGCTCTAGAATACTAGATTCCTTAGAGAATACTCGCCAACGTCTCAGAGATCCATACACTCATGGGACGAGTCAAACAATCCAAGCAACTATGTCTATAGAGGTAGAAAATTCTTCCTCAGACCTAGATGAAGCAATTATGACATATGAAATGTTTTCTCCAGCAGTGGAACTCAATCATGCCATCGAGGTGACCTCACCAGAACATGTTCCAAATAAACACCACTAGATACTTATGCAACTAAGTTGAATCATGATCATATTGTGGCCATCAAGGATCAGCTTGATCATATGATTGATTGATATTAGTGCTATAACACCAATCATGTTGGTTTCAAAAGTGAGTATTTGTTTTTGGTGAGTCTATCAATTACTCCGCACCGATGAAGATGGCTCCTTCCTTAATTGAGAATATGGACATTCAAGATTATCAAACTACAACCACATTTTATCAACGTCTTAGTTCAGCCAAATTCAATACTCCTTTGTTGAACAAGTCACTCCAATAATATCTTGTTTGTTGGAAAGGCTTTCCAAATGTTTTTTATGATCAAACTAGCTACTCTATCAAGGTTCTCTCTTTTGGTACCTCACATGTTGGAGAGGACTTCCGAATAAAAATGCCGCATTGAAGTTTTTACAAGCTCACTCTTTCCTAGGGTTTCTCTTTGTTTATTGCATTTGTTGGAAAGGTTTTCCATAGCTTCATTGTTATCAAGGTACTCGCAATGGTTTCATCTTTCTGGTACCTCACTTGTTGGAAGGGATTCCCAGATCAATACACTGCTCTGATGATTCAGATTGAATTCAAATTCCCTTCCCTCCTAAGAGTTACACATTTCTTTCAACTCGTCGGGAGTCGAGCTTTTTAAGAGGGAGAGATATGGAAATCAGGAAATTATAATTTGTTGGGATTTTCTAGGGATATATTCTCTATAATTATTATTAGATAAATATTTTGTTTTCATTTTAATTTGATTATTATCAATTAGTATTAATTGTTATTTGCATTTAGTTTTTAATTTCTAGGATATTCTATTGTTAACTCTTAGGCCTAGGTTGAGGCATATAAATAGAATCTCAACTCATTTGCTTTTGTACGTTTCTGAATTTGAATAAGAATATTGAGTCTCTCTCTCTCTCTCTCCCTCCCTCCCTCCCTCTTTCTTCTAAGTTCTCACCCTCTATTTGTCTCATTGCTCTTTCTCTCTTCTATTCTCATATATTCTCTTTCATCTCCCTTTTCCCTTTATCATTCTACATCATAACCTCAATTAAACTTTTTTTTTGGTTCATTTAATATTCGATAAAACTTTAAAATAAGTCTCTTAAAACAATAAGCTATTTAGGTAAATAACTAGCATAACTAATAACATGGAATTTATCTGCACAAATGTAGAAGTTCATCGAAATTTATGGTAAAGTTTCAAATGTATGAACAAATACTTATAAAGTTTATTAGGGGTATTTTGTATAATTTAACATTTATTTTTTATAATGTTACTACTAATTCCTTTCGTACTTTTGTATCCTTAATATAAATTATGGACAATAAGTTTATAGATGCATATTGCACAAAAAAATAATTAATAGATATGTATAAAAAATGTATCAAAAAATAATTAATAGATACATGTACACGTTTGGCCTAGGGGAAGAAAAATAATAGCTATCCTTATACAAGATATTTGAAGGGTTTAATATTAACCCTATTACAATATTTTATGAAACCCAGTTCCAGTTTAACAGAAAGAGTTTTAAAAATTGATGCATTTTTATATGACTTTTAAAAATGAAGATGTCAGATAAAAAATGGGAGATTAATGTGCTTATAGAAAAAGGTAGATTAAAAAAATCATTTTCAAATAATATTAATTAGTTAAACTTTTTTATTTCTAATAAATGGTTAGAAATAAGTTATACTCCTTCTCGTCCTAAATATAAGATCAAGTTGACTTTTTTTTGAAGAGTTTGATGATACAAAATAAATCACTTTAAAATATTTCTAATTATTATTTTTCTCAAAGCTAATTTACCTTATTTATAAATTAGGGTTAAGGGTAAAAAATACACATTACTTTTTCAAAAGTTCATCCAGCACCAAATGTTTTTTTTTTACCAAAAATACACATGAATTTTCAAATTGGATCAAAAATCACTTTTACAGTTATATTCCAAAAGGAAGCGTTTGGTGCTGGACGAACCTTTTTACAAAATGACATGTGTATTTTTGACCCTACTTTAACTGTGAATGTGTATTTTTATCAAATTTGAAAGGTCATATGTATTTTTGGTAAAAAAAAAAAAACATTTGATGCTAGATGAACTTTTGACAAAATCATATGTATATTTTTTACTCTTAACCCTATAAATTAGCGTATGATCTAATTTCATGTAATATATATTAAAATTAAGTGATTTATAATTTACTTCCTTCATCTCTAATGAATCATAATAATCTTATGCTCCTTTGGTTCTATTTATAAATCACTTCCGGCATGTTTTACACAGATTAAGGAGAACCTTAAACCTCATTAACTTTCCATTAACAAATTTTTAACTTTACCCATATTTAATATCTACTATACTATATGAAAATAAAGCTAACGCATAAGAAAAATGAAGAGTAAACGTGACACTATGATGTTCTTTTGGTCGTCCAAGAAGCCCCTTTAGTGAACAGTGAATCCATAATCAGAAATCGACACTACCGCCTTCGACTATGCTGTCTTCATCCGTCTTGGTCGTTGGTGTAGAAATCAGGTTTGCTTCTCACTTCATCCATCTTCGTCCTCGCCAAGGGGTGTAATATCAAGCTAAGAAAACGGAAGCCGAAGAACTTCTGGAGACTCCTCTAAGGTTATGGTCCAAAATAAGCAGCAGCAGCTTGCGGCTGTTAGTTCATCAGTAAATCACAGTAGGTGATGTTTTTTTATTTCTTTTCTTCCCTTAATAGTTGGTTCTCCTTTACTTTCTTCTTCTATATATTTTCCAAAAAAGAGCAAGACTTGTGGACTGGGTGGAAGATGATTTGAAGACAAAAAAGCATAAAACAAAGAGGGTTGGACAACAGAAATTTCGAAGAAATCCCAGATCTATTGTTGTTGGTGAGCTAAGATATGTTTTGAATCCAAAGGGATATTCATTTTCAGGAAATTAGAGGTTTGTGGTGGAAGAAAATTGGCCTCCTTTATCACCTGGCAAAGGAAAGCAGCGAAGACCTATAGAGTGCAACTTGATGGAAGGATTAAGAAAAAAGAAGAGGTTAAAATGATGGACAGGACAGAGAAAATGGCGAAAGAGAGTCGGGGCAAGCTCCATAGAATGGGTTGAGGAGGATGTGGAGAAGATGAAATAGAAATTAAGCAAGGTTGGTCGGCGAAGGTCTCGAGGAAGTCCCAGGTATGTTTTGAATTTTTCAAAAAATGTTGGTATGGAGATTGATTGGCCATATGGGCTTTCCTTTTCAAAGAAGCATTGGTTTGATGGATAAGAAATTATAAACTGGGATTTCAATGGAGGAAGATATAGCGTGTATTCTCTGTTTGAGGTCAATAATTTTGCCATGGGAAGTTTCATTGAGCAGGATGTATATGTCACTGTGCAAGTGTGGGGATTTCCATTTACTGGATATAATCCTTCAAAGTTAGGAGGATTTCTCGGTTATATCTTTGTTTGGTGCTTCTCGAACATGGAATTATATGGTTGGTCTAGGAAACCCAACTTAGGATTTCTAGCTAATCTAAATCCTTTTCTTCTATTATTTGAAGATTTGAGAGTTGGTTTGCTTGCTGATGGGGACAAAAATTACTATTATGGGATGGTGAATTTGAAGTTGGGTTTAAGATATGTCTGATCTTCATCGAACAAATGGGGAGTGATTGGATATAGCAGGAGGCTTTCAACAATGCTTTATCATATTTAGAATGTCTCATTTGCATTTGCAATGAGATTCGACCCAAGTCGATCAAGCCATTAATTAATGGCAGATGCTCGTGTTTGTTCTCCTCGGAGTTGATGTTGTCCTCATTAGAGTTGACAGTGACAGCATATCATTTGGTATGGTTTGGTTTTCAATTCCGAACTCTAGCACTTGAAGGTACAAGTTGTATCATTTTCTTCCTCGATCAATTGGAATATTCTGAAGCTGTCTTGAAAATGTTCTGCACTTGTTGTGATGAAGTTACTTTGATGGACTATGCAAGTTTTAGTACTTCTATATTTTATATTTTGTAGGTCTTATGGTCCTGTGTTGATTATACTGGTACATAATTTGTAATCTATGTTCAGTGGTATGTGTCCTATATGGTGTCTATTAATTGTTTACTTTTGAACTCTTTGTACTTAATTATTGTGTTTTAATATTAAAATTGATATTTTATAAAAAAAATAAGGTGACTTATATATATGACCAAATGAAACATTCCCTCTCTAGTCTCTATACTATAAATAGGACAAGGAGTACTTAGATAAGAGGGTGTAATAAATACAATTGGGAACATTGTTGTCAAACTCGCAAATTGACTCTTCGATTTTACCCTTTTTACGGGTCTACCTAACCAGAACGTGTCACGAGTCATTTAAATTCGTATTAGCTGTAAACTAGGTAAAAACTCATTAGTCTACACGTTGAATTTATCATTTTTACGTTTCTTCTACCTTACGGAGAATCGTATTAATTTGGTCTAAATCTCATGTTAATTATTTTTATTTGACCATATTCAATGAATTTATATATAAATTTCATAGAAACTTCTTTTTGAGTTAGATAAGGTGTGAATAATGATATACTTCCTCCGGTCTTAATTATAAGATCATTTTAACTTTTTTTAAAAAATTAAGGATACAAAATTAATCACTTTAAATTATCTATAATTATCTTTTTTCCTCAAAAGTACTATATTCTACTTATAAACTAACATATAATCTAATTACATGTGACATGTTATAATTTAATGGTCTAATTTGTTTCCTTAACTTTCACAAAAAAAAGAGTCAAAGTGATCTTATATTTAGGACCAGAGAGATTATTTAATATCAACTATTTATATTTAAAATATATTCAAGTCAAATTATTATTATTTTTTGTATTTCTTTTCTAATTATATACTGAAAAAACGTATTTACTAATAAAATAAACTTTTACAAATTTACGATTCGAGTTTACGATCCGATTTTACGGGTTATTTTTACGGGATATTTGCGCCAACAATCTTTTCTAATTATATACTGAAAAAACGTATTTACTAATAAAAATAAACTTTTATAAATTTACAATTCAAATTTACAATCCGATTTTACGGGTTATTTTCACGGGACTGCATGATCCAATGCGTTTGAAGACTTGTGTGTATTTTCATTTTGACAAAAATAGCTTAGCCTCCTTTATTTGCGTCAACATTTACATAACGTGTCTCAAACGAAGCCAAGGTCGTTGCTATTCTAGAAATACACGTTTAGAGATTCGTGTGTAATAGGTAGAGTAGGGGACTTCATTTAATTAATTTAGGCGGACTTCAATAAGTCAGAATAAGTGTGTGGGTGGGTGTGAAGCTTATATAGTGGGGCTCAGACTTAATAATTTGGACATTTTGAGCCGGTTGGAAAGACTGAAATATTAGGGCCTTCTTTATTTTTCAAATACTACATCAAAGTTTTTTTTAGTTCGCTTTCATTTTTATTATTGTAAAACTTTTTATGGTTATTAATATCATTTTGTCTTTCATCAAAAAAAAAAAAAATACTACCTCAAAGTTATTTTTAAAGAAAAAAAAAATCAAATCTTGTAAGTTTACTCCTTTTTCAAGTTTATTGTGTCCCTTAACGCACGGATGGGAATAAAAGGTAGAAGAAAAAGCTCCCTGGATATTACTACCAAGTTTGTCAACTATTTTGTTTAAAGAAACTATGATTTAGGAAAATTTTTATTTTGATTACGAATCTTTACAATTTATTGTAATTTCTATTTTTGCTGTATTTTCATTCTAAAATATTCGATAATTTATTACGATTTTATTTGGCCAAAGATAATTTATTACTATTCATCAAACGTTAGATAGAAAATCTGGAGCCCATCATATCATTTATAATATGCCCGGTGATCATGTATCAAATCATACTATTTGTTCCAACGTGGTAACTTACATGTCAATAAGTTAGTCCCATCATATCTTTCTACATGAAATTATTCTCTCTTTAATATTAAATGATGTGATTTGGTGTATTCTCATTGAACAGACCATAAATTATGTGACGCTCCAAGTTCACACAAGAATTTCTCTAAGCTTTAATCATGACATTAAAAAATATAATTAATATAAAACTTGGTGACTTATGATAAGTATTACTTTTATTCTAAAATATAAGATCCAGTTGATTTTCTTTTGGAAATTAAGTAAACCAAATAGACCATTCAATTTAAACATATGTTACGTATAGTTAGATTATATGTTAGTTTATGAATAAGGTAAAATAATTTTTAGAAGAAATGATTAACATAAATACTTTAAAGTGATTTATTTTACATTCTTAATATCTCAAAAAAAAAATCAATTTGATTTTATAATTAGGATCAAAGAGAGTACAATGCAAATTTAGATGATAAAGATGTCTTGAATTCTCTAATCCTTTGTTTGTTCAATAGAGAAATTCTTGCATGAACCTAGAACAATACCTTAGGTAATCAAATAGTCTCTACAATGCCTTATTTCCGCTTAATTAATATCTTATGTAATCACTAAGTACTGATTATCCTCTTCATTCTCCCTAGTGTTAGATTAAGAATGAATGTCCTAAAGCCACTAGAGCAGGATAAGAAGAGAAATCTACTTTTTTAATTAATCTCATCCCTAACTCTAATTTTTACTATTCTTTTGCATGTCTTCTTTAGAAGCAAAGCAGCTCTTCATATCTACCTCTGATAAAAAAAAATATCTTATTGTAGGAACTAGAAGATGGATTTATCTCTCCCACAAGTACCTTCGGTCTCCTTTAGCTCTGGTGGGCGTGGTTCTATAGTTCTTTTGGCCTTCCTGGAATGTCAGGCAGATCCTGAGGAGGATATAGCCAAGTGAGTCTCAAACTTATTCTCCCTTTGTTAGTTTCTCGCAAACAAACAGATCCGAGCAATGAAGTCGAGCTCCATAATTCAATTGAGAATAGAGGTGTGAGATTGTGTCATTTATGATATACTCAATTAGATTATACTCCCTCTGTCCCTATATATAAGATCTCAACTAGCCAAATCACGCAACTTAAGAAAGTGGTTGAAAGTGATAAATATGTCTGAAATAATTTTATTTTCTCAACTTTGCCCTGATTTATGATAGGGTATATAAGAGAGAGAAATATAAAATTATAGATATAAATAATTATGAAAGAGAATATGAAAAGAGAGAATAATGATGGGTAAAGTGGAAAAAGTCATTAAATGCTTTGATAAACTCAGCCAAACTCTTATAAAAAGGGACAAAATTATTCAAAATTTGGGCTCTTATATATGGAGACAGAGGGGGTACCAAGTCACACCATTTAATACATGAGAAAGAATTAATTGGAGAGGGGAGAGAGAAATTACATGAATAGAAAATGGTTGAACTAATTTATTAAATGATGTAAGTATACAAACTACATTAAATAATATGATTAGGTGTAAACTAATTGAACAAACCATAAACAATGTGGCGCTTGAGCTATATAAGAATTTCTTTATGTCATACTCATAATCATAGTTGCCAAACTCGTTAATTGATTCACTAAGTTGTATGAAACTATGAATTCTAATGGTTTTATTTTCAATTATTTCCATTTAAAATATATTTAAATAAAATTGTTATCATTTTAATATTTAATTATATATTTTTTCTAACCATTTATATATAAAAGAAAAGTCTTTCGTGCATATGATTTGAGTTCACGATCAAAGTTTACGTCCATATTATGAGTTTACTTAAACTTTATTTAAACCAGTGAGTTTGACTAGAGACGAACCTTGCACTTTCATTATTATCTTCTTCCTTTCACATCCTCTTCCTTCAAGGGTTTAAATTTGGTTTTATATAAAATATTTTCCACTATTTTATTTATCCCAATATCAAACTATTAATATCAAAATTTAGCTATTTAAATGTAATAAAAAAAAATTTTCTTTTTGTAATATTATCTAACATTTTAATAATAGTTTTATGAAAGAGTAAATTTAAACGTTTCAAAACTTAATATAATTACAATAATAAAAATAGAAGAGCATGGAAGACGATGGAAAGGGAAGATGTGGTTAACTTTCCTTCTCTTCTCTGTTCCTCCTTTTCCACTCCTCTTCTCTATTCTCACATTTATATTGAAATTTCGACCGTCCAAATTCAAAGTTTTCTAAAAACTTATATTTTAAGTACTTTTTTTTAATGTTTTAAACCATCATAACTAAAATCTTGCTGTTGGAATTTAACTATTTATTTATTAAATGATTTGACATTTTATTAGTAATTTTATAAAATCATAAATCTGGACCGTTCAAATTACAATATAAGGGTAGAGAAGGGGGGAAAGAGGGGGAAAGCCAACCACAGGGAAGATGGGGAATTGATCTCCCAATCTTCACATGCTCGTAAAAGCAAAGATGGTGGCTATTTTAGGAAGATTAGAAGGATTCGTGTAAAGCATCCATTTATACCAATGAACTTTTGTATTTTGACTCAATGTCTCATATGTTTCAAGGAGGCTTTACTTAAGGGTAAATGGTAAAAAATGACCATATACTTATCTCTAATGTGCATCTGGCATATTATACTTTTCTATGGTGTAAAAGTGCTCATGAACTTTATAAACTGAGGCCAAAATGACAAGTCCGTTAACTTGTTAACATTTTCGTTAAGTGGGTCCCATTTTATTGTTTTAAATGATTTTTTTAAAAAAACACCCCTCACCTCCCTCACCCTCTCCCTCCACGGCTCTCCCTCTCCATCTCCAAATGGTGATGTGTCTCTACCAAGTATGTTAAGTTAGTCAAACAAATGGTCAAATTTAACACTTACGAACGGTACGGCAACATTATTGCTCCATTTTGGTAACTTCCAGGGTAAAATTGATCATAAAAAAACTTCCGGACACCCATTAACCCTCACTGAATACTTCCGGGGCAAAAATAACTCTTATCTCAGTTTTAAAGAGTTTTGCTCATACGCTCAAATATATGAATCATCCTAAAGTCTGTGTATCCGAAAGTTTTTCAAATAGTGATTTTACCCTAGAAGTATCTAAATCGTAGCAAATTCGTCCACTTCGTTTAAGGAGTTAACTTCAACTGTCAAATCCTTCAATTTGACCCACCAATATTGACGTGGCTTTATCACCCTTTACATGTAATCATTTAAATGACTGTTTTTGCCCCGAAAATAACCGCCAAAAAGCATTGGGTAACCATAAGTGTTTTGAGTAGCATTTTGGCCTTAGAAGTGTCCAAATTGTAGCAAATTTGACCACACCATTTAAAAAATTAACTTTAGTTGTCAAATCCTCTTTTATGACTCACACATTCTAACGTGACTCAACCACCCTATACAAGTCATCATTTAGTTAATTTATATTATTTTTTAGACAATAAAAATGACAATTGTACATAATAACAAATTTTGATTCTCTTTAATCGCTGTCTATTGGGTCTTGGTGAGAGGTATCCAATTAATTCTAGTTCATCAAGCATTATCCTCATCTTCTATGTTTGATGTCAGTGACTAAACCAGAGGAATGTGCTCATCACTAGATAGGCAAGCGAATAGAAAAGACGGAGTAGATAAGCTGAAGGAGAGGATTAATATTGATGCCAAGCCAACACTAGGGCCACCGCCAATTCATCCATCGAGGTAGTCATGTTTGTTTCTTGCACTGGCAGCTCATTATGGAGAGATGTCAATGGTGAGGATGATAGTGAAAAGGCTGGTGGGGTCAAATGCCAATGAGTTCCACGATCTAGCATTGGTTACACACCTCTCACCAAGCAAAATGAGCCGCAATTGAAGAAAATAAAAAAATAGGATTATGCATATTTGTTTAAAAAAATAATTTTAATTATATAAAGGGTTAAAATCCATTTTAATCGTTTCTAGTATTGAGGGATGATGATGAAGTTGGTTTGTTCAAAGAGGGAGGAGAGGAAGGGAGTAGTGGGTGAGGTTTTTCATTATTACTCCCTCCGGTCCTAATTATAAGATCACTTTGACTTTTTTTGGGAGAAATTAAGAATGCAAAATTAATCACTTTAAATTATCTATAGTTATCTTTTTTCCTCAAAACCAATTTATTCTACTTATAAACTAACCTATGATCCAATTATATGTGACATATGTTATAATTTAGTAGTCTAATTTGCTTACTTAACTTTAAAAAAAAGTTAAAGTGATCTTATATTTAGGACCGGAGGAAGTATTATTTTTCTTTTAATTGTTCTAAGTGTAATTTAGATTACACATGGCTATTAGCTGTATTATTGGATGTAATTGGGAGTGTACCATCAAACTTAACTTTAAATAATGGTCCAGTCAAGTTCACTACAATTTGAACACTTCTAGGGTAAAAAAGCTCATCGAAAAGCTTTTAATTACACAAAACTCTTTAGTGATTACTTACAAGGCAAAAATGATCATTTAAATAATGACATGTAAAAGGTGATAGAGCAACGATAGTATCAATAGGTCAAAAAAGAGGACTTAACAGTCAAAATTAACTTCTTAAATGGTAGAGATAAATTTGCTATGATTTAAATACTTCTAATACAAAAATATATTTAAAAAAAAATTCAAATACATAGTGTTCCTTGAAGGTCAGCTCTCGAACAAAAATAAACCTTAACCCTTAATTAATTAATCTTTTTTTTGTTTGGTAACTGCTCGTCCTGTCAAATTGTCAATTGCCGAGTGAAATCCGCGTAGAGGCAAAATGCCAATATTTTATAAAAAGAAATTAAATTACCTTTAAATATTACAAAAGACCAATCAATTATCAATTATGGCTTTTATTTTTCGTAAGAAAGCGATGTTTTTACAGTGAATCTAAACTCTAATCTCCTGCCAGGCTGCCACTATCACGGCCTATTATGATTTGATTATTCCCAAATGTTTACGCGTTAGTAGACTACAAATTTGTATAGACACTTCTGTAAATTAATTGATTGATGATCGATTGACAAATACTAGCGGTACGGGTAGTAAGATCACCTAAAATTAAGGGAAAATTTCATTGTAGGATCACTGTAGCAATTTAATGTCAGATGAGGATCAAAAAAATCTGAAATTTCACTGCAGGACCTAGGTCCTTAAATGAAAAAAAATTGTTGTGTGAAAAGACCTAAAAGCCATTGTGAATTAATTTCAGATAGGGACCTGTGCAAAAAGTCTTTTGAGGCTGACGCTGACGCTGACACAACGTACTTCCTTGGCTGACAACGTACTTCCTCGTGCATATGGCGATTTCCTTGTGCATATGGTCATTTCCTTGTGCGTGGCCTGGACATAGCACGTTATAAGGCCAATTAATTACTCCTTGTGCATAGGCCATTTCCTTGTGCATATGGTCATTTCCAGGGCACGCACAAGGAAATGGCCATATGTACAAGGAGTAATTAATTGGCCTTATAACGTGCTATGTCCAGGCCACGCACAAGGAAATGCCTATATACACAAGGAAATGACCATATGCACAAGGAGTAATTAATTGGCCTCATAACGTGCTATGTCCAGGCCACGCACAAGGAAATGGCCATATGCACAAGGAAATGGTCATATGCACAAGGAGTAATTAATTGGCCTTATAACGTGCTATGTCTAGGCCATGCACAAAGAAATGCTCATATGCACGAGGAAGTACGTTGTCAGCCAAGGAAGTACGTTGTGTCAGCGTCAACGTCAGAAGACTTTTTGCACAGGTCCCTATCTGAAATTAATTCACAAGGGCTTTTAGGTCTTTTCACACAACAATTTTTTTTCATTTAAGGACCTAGGTCCTGCAGTGAAATTTCAGATTTTTTTGGTCATTCTTTTACATTAATTGTCTACAGTGATCCTTGAATAAAATTTTTCCTAAAATTAACGCACTGAACTACCCCTCATGGAGGTAAAGTTCAAGAACCAATGGTCTAACAAATAAAATAATACTACCATATATCTAATTTAAGATCGTTAAGGGAATTAAATAAATTATTCATTATATGAAATGATCTATCGAAAATAATTTTATGTAATGTTAGATTATGTACCACTTAATAAGGTAGGAAAAACCAATTTGAAAAAAGAGAAATATGAGAGATACAAAAACAACAAAGCTTTATCTTATCATGTAGGGTCGGCTATATAGATCGTATAACGTCATTGTGCTCTATCAATAACAGAAATATGAGAGATAAAAAAAATGTCTTACTTTTAAGGACATAAATCCACTTCCAAATTATTTCTATATTTGAGATCATACGAGTATAATGTAATTAAAATATACCAAAAATTCACACAGACATAATTTAAAAAGAGCAATGTTAAGAAAATTATTTTAAAAGTTACTATAACTTCCTTCGATTTTTGATTCGATACCTTTGTGTTTCCACAATTTTCTTATGTATAGCCGTATAGGAGTTAACAATGCTAACAAAATAATGTTAGTACATGAGCTAATTATGTTAAAGGGTAAAATTAAAAAATTTGATAAGACAGAAAACATACATATAACAAATTATAAATTGGAGGAAACTCCAACTACCTCACCTTACATTGTGCTGTTTTTCTAAGTAAACGTATATATCTCCCTGTTAATTTAAAACTTAATTCGATACTCTACAAGAGACTAGCCCAATTTGTCCAACCTATGTATATGTATGGTAAAAAAGAGATAAAAAGGTTTATAAAAAAATAAGAGATAAAAATACATATAATATAGGTAAAATCCCACAAAAATACCCTTTAATATGGAAAAAGACAAATCGGTCCTTTAAATTTAAAAATTTCTAAATCAAACCCATGAAAAGACATAATTGCCCATATAATTTTTATATATATAAATATATAATGAAAATTCAAATGTTTAGCATGTGGATTTTCAATTTGATCATACTAATTTTAAAATTCAGGTTAATAATTCGCAACTCAAACTTTTTCCATTTTAAATTGTTAAGGTATACTATAAAAGTTTACAACTTTACTATAGAAAATTTCAACTTGATACTAATAATTTATAAGGTCATGTCAATAATTCACATCTTCAACTTTTTTTTAATAAGAATTAAAAAAGGCATATGTTGAGAAATCTTTCACAAATGTAATATAAGAATTTTTAATCTAATTATAACGATATTTAAGTTTGTGTTAACAATTCAAAACAGCTACTTATTGAATGTATTTGTATCTTTTGGTAATATATGAAAATCTTATATTCTTCCTTGAGGTTTAATTTGTAATTTTTTAAAATTAAGGGACTGATTTGTCATTTTCCATTTAAATGGTACTTTTGTGGGATCTTCCCTTTAATAAATTACTATTCTTTAACTTTTAAACTTTTTGGAAAACAATCTCACAACATATAACTACTCTTTTATGTTTCGACTTTGGAGGAAAAAATCTCACACTGACGTGGTTTCAGGCAGAGATGGAGCAACACGCATCAAATTAAAAATAATTTCCTAATCTACCAAGTCCATTATATCGTTTGATTAGAAAAAAAAAGTCCATTATATCAAATAACACTTCAAAAAATAATATTCTATCCAATAACACTTGATTTAATTCGAAATTTTTTTAATAACCCTGCGGAATCATACACCGTTTGCGAGAATCTAGATTCAAAGTTTTCTTGCAAGAAAAAAAAAATAATTTGATTTTTATTATTTAAATCCAAATAGATAGAAGAAACCCTTACTGGTCCGCCAAACTCTTCTTTTCTTTTTTCTTTTATTTTCCAAACCGTGACTCTTTCCGAGAACACGAGTAGTATATAGAGACAAACAGAGCACTTCACAGAGTCTCCTCATAACCAGAAATCGTTGAATCATGATATAGCAAGACAATAAGCAAAGACCAGAGAAGAGAGAGAGAGAGAGAGACCGTGAAGTAGAGAGAGAAGAAGAAGAAGAAGAAAAATGGCCGGAGGTGGTGCCGGCGGCGACGATCAAACAGGTTTAGAATTCACTCCGACATGGGTTGTCGCCGTCGTTTGCAGTGTAATCGTCGCCGCTTCATTCGCCGTTGAACGTTTCCTTCATTACGGCGGAAAGTACCTAAAGAAGAAGGATCAGAAACCGCTTTTCCAAGCCCTCCAAAAGATCAAAGAAGGTTTTTTTTTCTTTTGTTTTTTTTTTGTCTGTGGTTTTTCTCTTTACTCTTCCATTTTCCGCTTTAATGTCGTTTTGATCAGAAAATTAAAAAAATTGACTGAGGGTTTTGATGATTTGTTTGTGTCGTTTTGATCAGAACTTATGTTGATGGGTTTCATATCTCTGCTTTTGACGGTTACGCAAAACGGCATCACTAAAATCTGCGTTCATTCGAGTTGGTATGACCATTTGCTTCCTTGTGGGCTTGATTCGAAGGAAAATAAAGAAGCTTCATCGCCAGAAAATAATGTCACTTCCCATTTTCAGACTTCCATGTCCATCTCTGGCCTCAGGCACCTTCTTTCTGAGAAGTCATCCACCGGGTACTGCACTAGTAAGGTACTAAATATATATATATATATATATATATTTATGGGTGTGTGTGTGAGAGAGAGTGATAATACTTATTTCCTGGTTTGATTGGATTTTTAAAATTGATTATACACTGATAAGATTAGGTATGAGAGAAGTTTTATAAGATTATGTTTATTTGATTTTTCATTAGTGATTTTATGGAAAATTTGAGAAAAAATTTGTGGCAATGGATGTGAGCATGTGTGATTTTTAACTGTTTACTTAGGTTTCTTTCTTTTTTTTTTTTCCATGGGGAAAAATGTCCTTTTGGAAAATACGATGAACATGGTTTCTTTCCGTTACTAGTTTTGTGGATTTGGGAGACAAAGAAGCTTTTCAGAAAGGGTAATAAAGACAAAATTTCAGTATCGCATCGGCAAAATCACTTTTCTTGGGAACGACGATTTAAGCATCTTTTATGATAAAGATTTTACAGTAAGGATATGACGGAAGTACTTTGCAACAGTCACGAGATTTTAGTGTCGAACCATCAAATAATAACTTGGGAGTGAAGATATAACATTACTTATGAAAGAATTTAATTTAATAAAACAAAAAAATGCTTCTTCTTTAACCGTTCGGAAATTGCTGCAGATTTGAAGTGAGGGAGTGCAAAAAAAGTGCACCAATTATTAAGACCATTTGGCCTAAGAAAATAAAAAAAAAAAGAGTCAACACTTAAATTTTTAAATTTTAAATAGGTGATTTTGACCATTCGAATAACAAATTTGATTAAATGAATAAGGATGATCAAAAACACCTAATCACCTATATAGGATTTAAAATTTTGAGTGGCAATTTTTTAAGGTTGTCCCTTTTTTTTTTTTTTTTTCCAATTTCCCATTTGGCTAATTGGCTTTATATATTGGCTACTTTCTCCTCTCTCAGTTTTGTTTTATATCTCATCGTCTTTAATTTTTTTCCTCCTATATCTTCCTTTTGGAAGTGTCATCTATATATTTTTTTGCGTTTGATCACTTCTTCGCTTATCTGGTTAATATATCTATCTCCCCAAAGTTTTGTCCCGTACTATGACTTATGTTATGACAACTATTTTGTTGGATGGTATTAATCCATAAGGCACTCGTTTTTCTCCTAAATATTACAATTACAATGGATTTTTTCTTGGCAATGGGCCGTTTAATGTAAATCTTTTATAGAAGAATGCTTCTTGAGATTATTCTTGAACTTTGTTCCTTTAGATTCTACAATGATATTTACGTATATACACGGTTCAACTGAAAATTGTTAAGTCCTTGTTCTTTTATATGGTTGGCTCTGTTCTTCAACTATCATATAAATAACATGGGTCATATGTGAAATACACCATCTTAATTTTTGATCTTCCTTGGATTATACCAAGTAAATTTGGTGTTGCATTACTGGCCACTTGGTACTTGGTAACGGTTTGTCATAATGTTGTTATACAGGTTTGAGCCTTTGAGACAAAATTTTTCTCTGTTTTATCTAACTCATTACATGTTTCTAACAATAGAAATCATTCTCTCTGAAATTTTATATGATAGATGATGGAAAAATTAGACTGTCTAATTAAAATAATGGATGTCCTGTTTATTTGAAATAATCAGTAATTTTTCTTACATAACAAAATACATTTTAATCTTTTCATGTTTCAACTGTTATTCTATTCAGTTTTCACATTTTCATAATAAGTCTTTCAATGACACTTGCTTTTTCATTGAAACACCTAGTTGCCCTGTTTCTGTCTATGCTCTAAAAAGCAAGGAGATGGATAAGACGTTAAGGAAATTACACTGGTACTGCTAATAAGACGTTAAGGAAATTTCATTGGTACTGCTAACTGTTTGATGGTTCATGGTCGATGACTTAAGTTTTTATATTTCACTAAGGTAAAAAAAAAAAGTAGTTATATTTCACTTGACTGTCATTTTTACCAAAATACTATTGCTATCTACCTCAAACAATATAGATCATGTTAAATTGAATTGAATCATTTTTATGGTTTTCCTCTGTTACTCATGTAATCTGTCTATTTTTTCCCCACATGCTATAGCATCTTATTCTGTAGTTTATTTTTGAAATAAATTTCAGGGTAAGGTACCATTAATATCTTCAGAGGCAGTGCATCACCTACACATATTTATTTTTGTTTTAGCCGTCGTCCACGTGACATTCTGTGTTCTGACTATCATATTTGGAGGTGCAAAAGTAAGTAGTAATTTAGTAATCTCATTTTTTTTAAAAAAAAAAATATGCCTCTGCTTGTTTAGTTTTTCTTCAGTCTTCTTTATTGATAATCCAAATTTCTTTATATAGATACGTCAGTGGAAGACTTGGGAGAATTCAATTGCTAAAGAAACCGATGAATCAAACCAGGGTGAGCAATTTGACCATTTACTATGGATGCCATTCCAATAATGTCTTTAACTTCATGAGTCTTAGTCAATGATTTAATTTAATATTAACTCCGGTCCTTATGAGAGGTTGTAAAGAGGTTGGATTTGGTTTTAATATAAGACATCAATTCACTTTGTCTTCTTATTTATCATTTTTCATTAAATTATCCCTGCTGATTGCACTATATGTGAAGGAGTTTGCATCAACGGATAGTTTCAATGCAAATTTATTTGAGAGGGTATTTCAGGAAAATCAAGACACATTTTAAAATGTGACTATTTCCTTAATTTACCCAAATTAGTTAAATAAATCTTATATTAACAATCACTCGGTAGTTTTTAATTCAACACAATTGTGCAACTTTCAATATTATCAATATTTGTTTTGTGGATCACAATAAACAATTGAAAACTTGAGTAAGTTTAACTTCTTTTATTTAAGTTTGAGAAATTGTCATTGAAAATAGTTATATCTTTCATAATTATTCTTTTTACGCATATTGAGTTTTTGCAGATACAAGTCCAAGAGTCACTCATGTTCATCAGCATGATTTCATCAAGGGTCGATTTTTGGGTTTCGGTAAAGATTCAATCTTCCTTAGCTGGTTGGTAAGTTATTCTATACTTTTTGAATCAGTTTGTCCCTTTTTATGAGATCTTTTTTTGGGTCTCTCTCAATATTAGATGTATTTCAACCTATTTTCCCCTTAATTAATGTATTATATCTCGTTATCTTTTTTCGTATATTTTTTCTCATTTTTTTTCACTCTCACTTTCCCACTTGTAAATAAGGGCTAATTTAGGGGGGGAAAATTGCATTTGCTACATATTTATTACCTTAATTAATTTTAACAGTTTTTTAAACCAAACAATTCGTTTATTTGGTTCTTATAAGGAAGAAGGGAGTTTTTTTCATTTTTGTTTGAATACAACTAGGTAGTTCGTCATATTTTCTAGTTCAGATTAACAATTTCATCAGTGATAACAAGGGTTGATCCTTTGTTTATGACCTATTACATCTAAGGAAATGTTGAAACAGTCATTATTAATGGATTATAGGTCATCAGCTAGGAATGATTATTCCTTGTTCGCTGAACTTTTAGCTCATTCCTTAAAATTTTGTATGTTTCTTTCAGTTTTCCTTTTTCAAGCAATTTTATGGCTCTGTGACAAAATCGGATTATGAGACTTTACGGCGTGGTTTTATTATGGTATGTATGGTTCTGAATTCTGATACGCAAATATTTGCTTCTACACATTCTCTTTGACTAAGGCAGAATAATAAAAACTTAATTCTTTGCATGATTATTTTTTTTCTGTTTTAGACTCATTGGAATCAAAATCGGAAGTTTGACTTTCATCAATATATGATGCGGGCACTTGAAGATGATTTCAAAAGAGTTGTTGGCATAAGGTAAGTGCTTCATTAAAATGACTTTGATATTACAATTCTCCTTAGAATACTGATGGGTAGCAAAGTGATATGTGGAAGAGAACCAACTCACTTAAATGCCTCATTGAACATGAAATCCAGTAAAACCAAGTATCCATCATTTACCATATATAATTAGCAAAATAATTGCTTATGTCGTGTAGTTACTTTTTTAATAGTTTGATTTGATGGCTGCAGTTGGTACCTCTGGATCTTTGTGGTCATCTTCTTGTTGCTTAATGTTAATGGTATGTTGTGTGGCTTTAACACTCCTGCTGTACAACACATCTTTTCTTTAACCTCAATTTCTTAAATAAGATGGTTTATTTTCTCATCCAGGCTGGCATACATATTTCTGGATCGCCTTCATTCCTTTCATTGTAAGCTTCTTTGATGAAATTTTTTTGCATATTTCTTTTGGGCATGAGTATGTAAGGTTGTGCATATATTTAATCAAATGTTGTCTCTGAGTTCTCTGTCCTATAGTAAGAGTTGATAAATGCGCAGATTGAAGATATATTCTAGGAGGAGAGAATCACTTATGGATAATACCAGTGATATTTTTTGGTTAGAGTTTTAGATAAGAGACCATTATCAAATAACATCCATTAGACTTATGATGCTTTCCCCCCTTTTGGTGTTGAAGAGAGGCCTTCTTTCCCTGCTTCTCCTCTAAATCTCTTGTAGCATTTTAAAAGTTTTTAAAAATCAAAGTTTTTTGTTTTTTTGGTATATTGTATCCAACCAAACACAGGGAAGGCACTCGTCCAAAAAGCTGAACATAAACCAATTATTTTGAGGATCCTGTACACCAGAGTTCAAGTGTTTAATTGAATAACATTACCAACCAGTTCCATATCTATCATTTTCCAGTAGGAGAATCTCTTTTTCAATGAGTCATGTGAAATTATTGACCCTATTAAGCATGTCATTCTATAGGTTTTGCTTACATTCTGTAGCCTTCAAAATTTTACTTATAATGCAATTTCACTACTTCTTTCGTTAAAAAGAAACAATTAACTGAATTATATTGTTCGAAATGTTAGTTAAAATTAGTTGGAGACAATAAATATGCAAAAAATGTATCTTTTTTGCCAAAAATACCCTCATTTATGTTGAAGAGAGAGAATGTGTGGTGGAGATAGAATATGGTGGAATTGAATACAATGATATGAGCAATATGAGTAGTTAAATTTGAATTAAATGGGAAATCAACCACAAAATTTCAAGACAACACCTGAGTCTCTTATAAAAGGGAACATGTCATACCAAAAAGTTGTTATAAATAGGAACAGAGGAGGTAGATTTACGCATGAACTGTCTGTCTATTTTCCAACTCACTTTTTGTTTTAGAGATGGGTCATTCATTGGTGCAAATTTGTCTATTGTTTAAAAGTCATGTTCTTGTCGTAGACATTGCATCTTCCTCTTCATTGATTTGTGCTTCTGGTTTCTACTGTTTTTAAAGCTTCTACTGGCTGTGGGGACTAAGCTGGAGCATGTAATTACTCAATTAGCCCATGAAGTGGCTGAGAAGCATGCAGCCGTAGAAGGTGAATTAGTGGTCCAACCATCAGATGATCACTTTTGGTTCCATAGGCCCAAATTTGTTCTCTTCTTGATTCATTTCATCCTTTTCCAAAATGCTTTTGAGATAGCATTCTTCTTTTGGATATTGGTAAGCATGTTCTTCTGAAGCTTAACTCATGATATACTCTTTGGTTTTTTGCTTTATTTTCCCTTAATTTAAGGGTACTTAAATTTTAAACACTATTTACTTCTGTATCTTAGGTTACCTATGGCTTTGACTCCTGCATAATGGGACAAGTCAGATACATTGTCCCCAGGCTTGTTATAGGGTAAATGCTTCACTTTTCTTCCCCTTTAATGTTACCTCCAGTTCTTAATATCAGATTTTGTTTGTAGTTCAAATTGAATTACAAACTAGATCTGATTTTAAGGACCAGAGGTATAGTATGTATGACCTCCTTTTCTTTTATATTGAGAGCTGAAGCTCATCCAATTGTTGATTTCTTTCTCCTCTTTGTTCCCTTTTTCTGTTGGAATTGCAGGGTATTCATACAAGTACTTTGTAGCTACAGTACCCTTCCCCTTTACGCCATTGTTACACAGGTGAGTTTTGACTTACAAGCAATAGTTGCGAGGAACTTGCTGGAAACTTGTCATGTTTCAGTTATATAATACGAGAAGTGAATTTAAACATGTTGAGGCGAATCACCTTAAATAATTAAACAACTCACTTATTACAATTTCACAACACATTATGTGATTGTGGTGAAATTTTCAGGAATTATGTTTCTTTTTGATTGTGAAAGAAGTATATGTAAAATCGTTAAAGGGAGCGTATTTATAGGTGATCTTTAGATCATGATCTAAAGCATCTACATCTACTAGTTTTTAAGGGGTCAAAATTAAATTTTAAGAGGGTTAATGCAATGTTTGGTCTTAGGGGATGGTTTGGCAGGACTGGAAAGAAGGGAAACTTAAATTTCAACGTGTCGAATTTAAAAAAAAATGAAGAAATAGGATTATAAAATTTTAATCAAAAAGAGATAAATTATAAAAGAGTATGATAACTTAAGTAAAAACTCTTTATATGTCTTCTCTAATTTTTTTTTTATTCAACATATCAACATATGAAAGTTTCCGCTTCTCCCCTCCTATCCAAATCCCTCTCACCAGATAGTTTCTTAGAGTTTGCTCTCACCATTTTAGTTTTGTTTCCCATAGTCTCAAACCTCTCTCAAATTTATTTCCGTCTAAAACAATAGTTCATATAGATAAAGGCCTAGACTATTTTACCCTTTAATGGATCAAAACCAAAACGAGGGACCAAACATTGTATTAACCCTTTTTGGAAACTCTAAGTGATGTTAGATTGTCATTAGAAATAAATCAGTGAACTTTCGTCACTTGAAGCTCCAATTTTGAAAAATTTATATCCGATTGATACACGGGTCATGAAAGATTTTTTTTTTTTTTTTTCCGATGGCAAATATTGATTACATACGCATAGGAATTTCTGCTAGATTTGTGATGCATTGACATTTATAACTTTCAAACCATGTAGATGGGAACTCATTATAAGGCAGCAATATTTAATGAGCATGTACAAGAGGGCCTAGCTGGTTGGGCACAAAGAGTGAAGAAGAAGAAACCACTAAGAGGTGGTGAAAGCCCAGAAGATGGCTCTTCTTCTGCAGGAAGGGGAATTCAACTTGGTTCAGTTTTCCGGAAGCATACTGTACCACAACACAGCCCACCTAACCCCTAGAGTTTATAATGGCTCTTGTATAGTGGAAGAAACGTAATGGTTTTTGTATAGTGAAGAAAGGCAAAGTTGTTTGCATTGTGTTTTGTGCTTAATATTTTGTGAGACATGTTGAGAGGCTACTTAATGGAGGTGTTTCTTTGTTGTACCAAAACAGTATAATGGTGAGGTTTTGGAGTTCATTCATGTAAGGTGGGAGTTTGATTGACCTCCAACATCTCTTTCATATTTATGTTAGGAATTCATGTGAACTATTTTAAGTTAATTGGGATCTTAAGTTTCCAACATGTGATCATTATATTCTGCATCAAGGTTCTTGGACATTACAGAATTTCTTGTGCATCTTTTCTCAATGGTTTCATGAAACCTCTGTGCAGAGCTTAGATATTGATAGGGCTCATATTTGGATCTCAGTCTTTGGATTACTAGTTGAATATTACATTGAGCATGTAGGCAGAATTATTGGGAATTGGTGTTGCTATATTAGTCTTTATCCTTTGAGCAGGAAGCATAACTCTGGTTTCGTATTAAGGTTTGTATGTTAAACAGGCCCAAGAAGCGGCTGCTTGCCTCTAGCTCTGCTATTTATTTTAATCTGTATAATGTTGATGAAGAAAGTTGGAAGCCTTTTCGATTTGCTGCTAATAACAAGAAGATTTCTAGAAAACTTGTCTTAGCTGTCCCTTATAGGCATTTATCGTACAAATCAAAAACGCATAAATTGGATCCTTTGTCATCCCAGGAAACTTACGTCGATAAATGCCTGCAACTCTCATTTCTCTATTTCACAGCAAGGATTGTTCGTGGATATTTTTCAGAGATCTTGTCAGGTTTATTTAAGGAATTCTGGATCTGTGGAGGTTAAGATGAGGTGTCATATTTTCACTCTATTTTCTTCACTCTTCGAAGACCTCTGTTTAACGTTAACCCGACACGTCTATACTTACCTTTGGATGCAATATGCGTTTTCCCTTTCTTCTCAGCGAATAGTGAGTTCTATAAATGATTATGCTGGTTATTCAAGCTTTTCTCACCCTGTTCCATTGGTTGATCAGCATACTCGTATGCTCTGTTTTTACAAAATGGAAGAGATCCAGTTTCAATGAGATATCTTTCTACCATCAACTTCATCGATGGTTTGCTGAAGGAAAACGATCTCTCATAATCATTACTGGTGATATCTCGTTCATCATGGAATATAACCTTCGCACTCATGCAACAGTTCCTTTAGCACTGGAGCATTCTACGTTCAGTCCTCCTTGCACTCGATGGTTTGAACCTAAGTATATATGGTTTCGTTATATATGTATATGTTATTTGCAGGATGCATGGGCTTTATGAATCTCGATGGGAAGTTTTGCATCGTACAGGATATGATATTATTATACCAGTGTCGTCTATTCGCTCTCATCTTGTAGCATGTTTTTCTGGACTCCATATATCATACCCTAATCTGCGTCATCCTTCCATGCTTATACATAACCGCAATACTTTATCCTATATGAGGATTATAGCTCTTACTGCTAAAGACTCTCATGCTATGCATCTCTATGATGATGATGAGGATCCTGTTCATTGCATTATGGGAGAAATGCATGGGAATGGGACTGTTAGTCATGGTCGCTCCAGAGAAGAGTTTGAAGGTTATGGCTATGTTTGGCTTAGCTTTTTTAGGCGCAGAAGTATTTCTGCGCCGCCGGAGAAGTCATTTTTGTGATAAAAGTTATGTTTGGGTTGATATAAGGTGGAGAAGTACTTCTGCTCCTCCAGAAGTCCGGTGGAGAAGCCAAAAGCTATAAGTTAAAAATTTTGACTTCTGGCTTCTGGCTTTTGGCTTCTGATGGGCCCCACACCTTTTATTGTTTGTTATTTAATAAAATGGGTAGGAACATTAGACTATTAGACCCCTAAAATTTTTAAATAAGATATTTTCTTGTAATATAAAATTTCTTTTTTATCTCCAAAAATTTACTATAATAATCTCTAATTATTTTTTCCCACAATATCTTCCTTTGAGCTAAATATATAATTTTTTTTAAATTATTTTCCTTAAAATAAGGGAGAAACTAAGCCTTTCAAATCCTTCAAAAACCCAAATTTCACTTTTTCTTTCTAAACTATAAGAATATATGCATATTATATATGTATTATTTAATAACAATAATGCCCTTTTTAGTAATTTTTCATCTAAACTTACTTTTCAAAATAATCATCCAAACATGTTTTAAAAGTCGTATTGAAAAAAAGTCACTTTTAACATTACTAAGGGCCTGTTTGGGTAACCAAAACCTAGGTTCTGGAGAATAGCTTCTGAAAAAAAAGCTGATTTTGAAAAAGCTGAAAAAATAGCTTTTGATGAATGAGAGTGTTTGGATGGTTGTTGTGAGAATAGCTTTTTTTATGTGTAAATTACTAAAAAGGATATAAGTTTAATGTGTTGGGAAAGAGAGAGAATAAGGGCATTTTAGGTATTTCAATATGACATATGTAATGATAGTGTTTTCTGTCTCGTAATTCGCGTAAAAGCTGAAAAAAGTAGTTGCCTGTTTGGATTAGCTTTTAGAGAATAGCTTTTGGGAAAAAAGCTGATGTTTAGAAAAAGTAGCTTTTGTAAAAATGAGAGTGTTTGGATGGTTGTTGTGAGAATAGCTTTTTCTGTGTAAATTACTAAAAAGGACATAAGTTTAATGTGTTGGGAAAGAGAGAGAATAAGGGCATTTTAGGTATTTCAATATGACATGTGTAATGATGGCTTTTTTTTTACCTCGTACTTTGTGCAGAAGGAGAAAATTGTAGCTTATTCAAAACCTAGGTTTTGGTAGACAAAACCTAGGTTTCCAATCCAAAATAGCTTTTCACATTTTTTCAAGTGTTTGGCTTACCTTTTTTAAAACCTAGGTTTTGAGTCCAAACCCAGGTTTATCAGAAAAAAGTGTTTGGCTACCATTTCAAACCTAGGTTTTAAAACCTAGGTTTGGTAACAAAACCTAGGTTTTGTTGAATACCCAAACAGGCCCTAATCCAAACATAAATCACTTCTTACAATCTGACTTTTTTTTCAAAAGTCTTTCTAAAAAAGTCCTTCTGAAAAAAAAGCCAATCCAAACACACTTATAATGATGTTCATTACAGTGGCAATGGTTTTGTTTCTACGGAACTATCTCTGCATATAGGCGAGCCTCCTGCTGCCCGGTCTCTCATTGACATCCCATTAGGAAATGCTTCTAAATCATCATAGTTGTGGGAATGCTATGATGATTTTTAGGTTCATCATTCCCTTACTATGTATATTATGTTTGCTGCTGGTTTGTTTATGCTTTTCTTGCAGGTCTCTTGGGCTTTCTTTATTTTGGCTATCCTTGTTCCTTATTACATATCAATGGATGAAAGCTTCTCTTCTCTCAAACACCACTGATGTAGACACCATCAAACTTCAAATTTATTTGAAGTTTTCTTACGGTGTACTTGATATTGCTCTTCATGTTGGAGTTACAGGGGTGCAGCAGCTCTTTTCTTCGCATGTTATGAAGATGGTGGTCTCCTTTGGGTTATCACTTTGCTGTTCGTTTCCTGTTAAGCCATTATTGAAGAGTGTTTTTATTATCTTTTGAAAGCTCACATACTAGACCCATAATGGTATTCACAGTCTATTTCTTATATTTCTTATATGGGCTTGATCTTATGTGTTATTATATGCTGTAAAATATTATATGTGAAATATAATCTTGTCTCTTTGTCAAAAAAAAAATGTTTGAGTTATTGTCTCAATTAGAAATAAAATAAATTTTATATCTAATTGGGTCAATGACTCAAGAATACAGAATAGAATAGCTTGTGGAGAATAAATTTTTTAAAGAAAATTAATTTTAAAAATAGATTTAAAATAGAATATATTTTATGAAAATAAAAATGTTTGAGTAAATCAATTTTTGGGTTGAAAAAAAAAGTGATTATTGGAAGTCGTTTTCCCCATGTTGTGGACCGGAAAACCATGATTTTCGTCGAAAAAATATTTTGGAAAAAGAGTATTTGGATGGTTTTGTACCAAAAATTGAGAAGTTTTTAGTATTGGGGAAAATCACCAAGTTTGCGGATTTTTCTTCTTTTTTTTTTTTTTCTTTTTTTCCAACACAACTTCAGGGAGCATAATGGACTCATGGTTAGAATTGGTTTATCTATCAATTTAACAGAATTTATTCTTTAAAACTTGCTCATGATAACGGGTATGCATTTGTTATGCTTTTAATCCATTGTTTTATAATGTACTAACAAAATTCGTTCAGTCACATAGCTTGGAATCGCATTTGAACTGTCATTGAATTAAATGTGTAAAATATATTCTAGTTACATAACATAAAAAGAGGCTCTGAATGGTTGCTATAAGTTCAAATCATACCAAGGAACGCATAATAAAATTATTTATTAAAATAGATAATTATTAAGACACGATATATATATATGCGCCACGACATTTTAAACATAAAACAGATAATATAAAGCTAATAATCTAAATCACCCACCAAAAAGAAGAGTTTGACCTGAAGACAAATGCCTATTACAATGATGAATACACAAGACATCACAGAATGTACTAAAATAGGCATATTTTCAAAATAAAACACAGAACAGAGATACTTAAAATGGTTCATAAACTATAAGCAGAAACCGATAAGGAGATTTTTGATCCTATATTTTTTTCTGTTGCATGTACACAAGAACAGGTTCCACTGACAGCATAGATCATTTGCCTCTTCACTCTGCTCGATCACGGTGTGTCTGTAGGAGTGTAACGCAAATGTTGCTCATAGAAATTGATCAGCTGAAACATGAAGAAAAAGGTCATTACATGATGTAGGTTTGAGGCCAATGAAACTGTGCAACATTAATATAATCAAAGATTCCACAGAACATCCTGCATCTAGATGATGACAATTTACCATATTTGGATTGTTCAACTTGAGATATTTATTATCCACCATCACTTTGGCTCCATCATTCCTGGACGAAAACAAAAGAAACTGTGAAGAAGCATACGACATAATCAAGTAAGTTCACTCATTGAAACGAAGGTTAAATGGATACAAATGGCATCTTCAATAAGGAGAATGAGCAGAGGAGATGAAATCTAAGCCAAAGTAGGAGATAAATAGATCAATATGATTCCAAATTTTGCTAAAGCACCAACGAATGGCTTCAAATCAATGAAAGGTTTATGCCTCTTCCCCAAAACCTTAAAAAAGTCTCTCCAAAAACATGAGACAAACAGGCCAGCAAATTCCAAAATCAAACAAGGGTGATACTAATTACACCTGTAAACCTACATGCTAAGCCAACTCAGATTTTTGAAAACGATGGTTCTCAAAGTACCCCAACAGGTTCTCAAAGTTCCCCAACACCTGATTGATAGATGCATGGACTATTGTGATTTTAATGAACAAGTTCATTGATTACAACCTTAATATATCAAAATGTTAAAGAATTCAATTACTTGTTTGTCTTCTTCCCAGAGCAATCATGAGTGAAATATTCTTGATTGAAAGATGCTTGCTTTTTTTTTTTCGAAAAAACAAGGACAACAATCCTATTTTAGTCCCAAAAAGATGGTGTCAGCATCTGTTGAATAATCTACATCCAAATAAATTGTCTTTCATTTAAAAAATAAAAATGTCTGTTCAATTCCACAAGAAATGCAATAAACCGATTATCTGTTCAATTTCAAGCAAACCACAATTTTTTGTATTTTTATTCATTAACTCAAACAATCAAACAGTTTGTAACTCAACCAAGAAGCTCTAGACAGACCGATAAGTCAATCAGCAATGACAATGTGTAAAGAACAAAGCAAGTCAATTTATTCATTAAAACTCATCAAATTCTGATCAGTTGTCATGTGTAGATTACTATAATAAATATCTGTATAAACTTCAATCATTTAGCAAAACTGGAAATGATTTCAGTACGATATGATAGTCACTCTTACTGTAAGCTCTGTTTTGATAAGATTATTACTGTTTATATATATTCACCTGATCAACCATTGATATAACTATCTATGCAGTGAAGGAGTAACCCAAACAGGATAAGATACCTTGTAGTTCTAGTAAGTAGGAACCATAGCAAGAATGCAAGTGATCTTAACCTCCAACAACATAAAACAGAATAAGCGTCAAGCATCAATGAGCTATACAGTTTCATAATTCTAATTACTAATAATTATTCAAGGTGAAAGGCTCTTTTTCTTTCCTCATGACTAAGGTTCCTTTTCTAATTACTAAGGAAATACACGTCCAACAGAAACGTTCATCTTATTCCTAAGGTATCACAATCTGAGAAGAATTTACTGATAATCAGCAAATAAGACCATCAGTGCAATTACCCAAAAAAAAAAAAATTCTTATAAAAAATCATCAGAGGTAATAACTAAATAAATTTGGAGTTATCAATTGAACAACTAACCTCAAGGCTGAAAAAGTCACCAAAATATTACGCCCATTGCCGTCGGCTACATTAACTTCATAGCCTACTGGCTTTATAAGCTTGACGATATCACAGTCAGTTGTAGCATCATGCACCTTCTCATGACTATTGTTCTCTGCAGAAGCAAGAGTGTCTGGTTCCCCATGTTCTGTAGACAAGACATTTTGAGCATCAGCAGGCTCTCCTGAGTGAGAATCTGTCTTGAACCTCTTCACAGAACCAGACTTTCTCCTCTTTGCTCCTCGGCAACGGCTACTTTGACCAGGTTCTCCAGAATCTGCCTTACATTGACCGCCCATTTGACCGTTGCCAATTGAAGTCTTGGCTTCTTGGGAGTGCATTGCAACCTTATCTGCATCATTCACATTGATTGTATTTGCTTTGAGCTCACTAAGCTTTGGATCATAATCAGGCTCCTCATTTTTTTCGGAATTTTGCTTCGAAGCATCTGCAAGCTCATTTTCGACATCAGCAAAGATCACAGTATGAGGACGGGCAGGAATATCAGGAGTGCTGGGATCAATGACATTGAGGGGAGCAGATTGTTCATGGTTATCAGCAACCGGAGGGGCAAAACGCCGAAGACTGTAAGAAGTAGCAGAACGTTGTACCCTCTTCTTGATTTGAGTGTGTTGAACCACATGCTTGTGCTTACGCTTCCTATGCTTCCCAGATTTCAAACTTCAAAAACCAAAAAAGAATAACAAACATTTGCCAACCAGCATATTTAACGGGTACAGGTATTGTAGTTATCTAATTACTAATTAGAATCAACAAGAGAAAGGCAAAGCTTATAACTTGATCAACCGTTGTAATACTTAAAAGTTGCCTATTCTAAAAAGAAAAAAAAAAGGCATGACTTTCATGTACATAAACATTAAAAGAGCATAATAGTAAATGGGAAAAAAGAAACAATGGTTTACCTCTTTTCAAAAGCATCAATGACATCACGAACTGAGTTCAGATTTTCCAGGGGCTCCCAAGTGTTAGCAGACTCAGGCCAACCTTTCCTATGAGGGTTTAAAAAAACAGGGAAGAAATAATTACTTCCCATTACTTCCAACTAAACAATCAGAATAAAAAGACCATAAAGTTAAGAGGAAAACTCACCATTTGACGAGGTATTGGAGCTGACCCTGTAAAACATTTGAAATTTATTTAAAATTAGAACAACGAAAACCCATGGCCATGAAAATACCAAAACAACCTTCAATACACACTATAAGATAACAAACAACAACAAAAATACCCACATTTCATGGGAAACCAAGGCAAAAGAAACCACAGAAGCAGCAACAACAACAACAGAAAGAAAGAAATAACTAAAAAGAAAAAAGAAAAAAGAAATAAACTTTCAGAACTTTACCTTGTGCATCCTTTTGCGACGTATTGCTTCAACTTCATAATAGTCACCACCAAGCTTAGGACCCTGACCCTCTGTAGCTACAGAATCTCCATCATTCTTCTCTTCCTCTTCTTCATCTTCTTCCTCTCCATCTTTCTCTTCCTCCACTGGTCCTTTCTCATCATTTCCCTCCGAATCTTTCAAAGGGGTCTCCTCTCCTTCTTCCCTTTTCTGTAAAAAGCCATCATTTTTTTCCACAGAGGGAACCAATGAATCATCAGCCCCATTAATGGCAGCTTCACCACCACCATTAGAAGCAGCAATTGGTGCCTCCGAACCAGTCTTCCTCTTCCTCGCGCTTCCCTTCATTGTAGCAGAGAAAAATCAACCCAGAAAGAAATTACCTTGAGAGGGAAAAGAGAAAACACAAGAGCTATGTATGCGAGTGGGTATTGCAGGAGTAAATGGCGTTCCTCTAGGTAAGAAACGCCAAAAAGCTCACAGAGAGAGAGTATGTGTGTGTTTGAGAGACAACTTCACACTCTGGTGACTCCCAAGTGAGAGGACACGCTCTTATTTATATTTTCCTCACCTCTCTTTCCTTTTTTGTTGCCTTTGTTTTTATGGTAATTTATTGTATTTTGATTTCCCTCTCCCACCCTTTATCCCGCCAATTTTTTTTCTTTCTTTTTTTTTATTTATTTGTTCTTATCATGTGATGAATTAGTACTAAGTGATAAAGATTACAATCCATATTGGTAAATGCTTTTAAAATTTGTCTAATTATTAATCGTCACATATGTATGTACATTTTCGTGTGTCTGAACATAGTTGGGTTCAGTTGATTTACATAATGAAGTTAACAAATACGTTTTTATCTATTAAAACCGCTTCTTTAAAAAGCCTAAATTTGGTGATCTTTTGCATTAAATGCTTTTAAAATTTGTCTGATTATTGAACGTTGCAACTGTATGTACATTTTCGTGTGTCTAAACATAGTTGGATTCGGTTAACTTTTTTATAATGAAATTAACAAATATTTAAACCGCTTCTTTAAAAGGCCTAAATTTGGTGATCTTTTCCATTAAATTACAATTCATTTCAACAATGAATCATCACGTCCCATATAAATTTAACAACAATGTTATTAAATGATTCCCTGTATCTTCATAAGCAGGGGATCTCCGTGTGAATCTAATAAATTGTTAAATTTGTGTGGATAACAATATTGTTCTTAGCCAACGTGTCTTGATAGAGATGACCAAGTTTCTAAACTTAATTTTTTTATAAGGATCAAGATTACAAATTGTTCTAGAAGTTTTTCACTCAAGTGCATTGAGTATTTGGAAGTATTTTTAAGGTCTAATATCACCCTAAAAGTTTTCAAATCGTACCAATGTCTCATTGGTCGTTATCTATATGAAGTTTGAATGTTAGATAAGCAAATATGTTGAATTGACGGGTCCACATGCCATCCAATTTATGTTTTTTGTGCTAATACTACTACAAAATTGTAAATATATAATGCTAAATAATTTATGGTTAAAATTAAAACTCGTTATATATGGGGAAGTGAAATTCGCATAGACCAATACATGACATTTATTTTAGGACGAAGATGCAAAAATGTCCTTGTAGTTTGGTCCAAGGTGCACCCAAGACCTCGAAGTTTTTTTTGGGCCCAAAAGTGCCCATGTAGTTACCAAAATGGGTCAAAAGTGCCCATTCCATCAATATACACTAACGGCGTTAAGTCTTTCAAAGTTAGGAAAAGTAAAAGGTGCAAAAATACCCATGCAGTTTGGTTCGAAATGCACCCAACACCGCAAACTTTTTTTGGCCCAAAAGTACCAATGTAGTTACCAAAATGGTTCCCTCAGTACTTATGCCCTTACTTTACAAATGTTAGGCAGGAAAAATACACAAGAGGGGGGTGAATTTGGTATTTCAATTAAATATTTTTCAAAACTTTATGTTCAAAATCAATTTTCAAAAACAGATAAGAAAGAAACATAGTATTAAAATCTTAGGCAAATGCTTGCAGAGCTATATAAGAAACACTTAAGCTCACAGAAATTTAGAAAAACAAAGTATGAAGATTCAAAGCCCTAGGCTAATACTTTTAGCTCAAATTTTCTCTGTAATTTCATACTTCAATCTTCCTTCATCAATGGATATGTATAGGCATTTGAGAATGCAAACGAATGTGCAAAATTTGCCTAAGATTTTAATACTATGTTTCTTTCATATCTGTTTTTTAAAATTGATTTTGAACTTACAATTTTGAAAAATATTTTATTGAAATACAAAATTCACATCTCTCTTATGTATTTCTCCTACCTAACATGTGTAAAGTAATTGCATAGGTACCGAAGCAATCATTTTGTTAACTATGTGGGCACTTTTGGGGGAAAAAGTTTCACGATATTGGGTGCACTTCGGATCAAACTTCATGGGTATTTTTGCACCTTTTATTTTCCTTAACTTTGAAAACTTAACGCCGTTAGTGTATATTGACAGTATAGACACTTTTAACCCATTTTGGTAATTATGTGGGCACTTTTGGCAAAAACAAAATGACTTCACGGTGTCGGGTACACCTTGGACCAAATTGCATGGGCATTTTTGCACCTTCTCCTTTTAATTTATATGACCATTAACCATGATCCTAGCTAATCAATTGTTTGTTATAATACACATTTTCTATTTATACAAAAATAATCACAGTTATATACAAACCCAACATCAACATATATTAGACATTACATGGTTAGATAAAATAATTGTTAGCTAGGTCATTCAAATGATTTAACTTCTAACCTCAACTCACTACTCTAACCATTGTTTTTGGCTCGATAACATTAGTACCTTTTTTACCCTAATTAACATTTATGTGCAATTTTTCAAACAAAATACTTCCAATCTATTTAAACTCCACTCTTTGTTATATGCTCCTAACCCTAATGTTTTGACATGATCATCTAGCGTGAGAGAGATCATTCCATTCTCCCACCTATGAATCCTCCTCCATCACGACTGCATTCTTAAATAGAAGTTCCTCTTTATTCGTGGAATGCCTGGACCTCATCATTCAACACAATGAAATTGAATATGACTTAGTGATAAGGGCAAGCTACATTCCTCTATCGTTCATGATTATTGAACGTTGCAACTGTATATACATTTTTGTGTGTCTGAACGTAGTTGGACTCAATTAATTTATATAATGAAATTAGCAAATATGATTTTAACAATTTAATTTGATTCTTTATAAGGCCTAAATTTGATGATGTCTTGCATTAAATAAGAATCCATTTCATAAGTGAACCATCACGTCCGATATGAATTTTACAACATTATTATACATAATTCTCTATATCTTCACATGATAGGGGATCTCCGCATGAATCTAATAAATTCTTAAATTTGTGTAGATAGCAATATTATTCTTAACCAACATATCTTGATAGTGATGACCAAGCTTTTTAACTTAATTGTCTTCATAAGGATCAAGACTTAAAATTGTTCCAGAAACTTTCACTAAGGAATGCCGAGTATCTAGAAATTGTTTAAGGGTTCAATGGCATTCCAAAAGCTGCCAAATCATAGTTAATCAAATATGTTGAATTGATATGTATATGTATATGAAATCTGTAATGTATTTTCCAAAATTACTGATAACTCAATAATTTTAAAACTAGTTTTGAGAAATTCTTTTTGAAAAGCAACCATCATAATTTAAAAACAATATATTGTTTATATGCAATAACTCATTGTACTTAAAGTCATACTGCTTAAATACTGAATATCATAGACTCATGTCTATTTATTAATTCATAAATCTTATTAAGAAATAAACAATAATAAATGCAAGAAATATCCTAGTTGTGGCAATATGCAAAAAACAACCAAACCTGAAGCACCATGCCTAGTTGGAATAATCTCTATCCTTTAGAGCCTTTCCCGACGTCCCTTTTCTATAGTTTCAACCTAAAAATGGTAATGTAATGGGATGAAACCACTGTTTTAGTAACCAACTAACCAACCTACCGTAGACACAACACATACTCATGAGGTGTGATGTGAGACATTTATAAAATGTGTGTGTGTGTGTATAATCATACACATAAATATAATAAACATCAAACTTAACCCAAAGTAAGACAAGATCATTAAACATAATCCATAACCTTCAATGATCCATGATATAATTCCTTACAATTCATTTGCATACTAAGACAATATAATAATAATAATAATATAAAACATTAAAATATATTTATTTTAAAAAGAGTGCCTCACAAGGCAGTTTTTTCTAAAAGCAACCCATAAAATTAATTATAATACAAATAGATCGCAATTTCTCATAAACATATAATTTACAAAAATTCACAAACACATACTAATATGCACAATAGATAAGAAAACCACTTACTTATCACTACAGTTCCAAATTTCATTTTCAATTTGTGAACTTGCACTGAAACATCTATTTTAAAGCCTATACATGTCAAATCACCGATCTGACCATTGTATAGCAAGCACTAAATATTTTAAGCCTATTGGCCAAAGTTCATCCCTATCGGATGGTAAACAAATTAACAGCAGCCGATTGACCACTAAGAACTTCATCTTCAATATGTATTCAGTTCGGGCTTAATAACTCAAACTAGATAACACTTATCAATGATCCAAACATTGAAAAGTACGTGTGAGATGTCTCAAACATGGTGACCTAAATTTTCTTTGATCCAACGGTTGTCCAATAATTAACGAATGTGAAATAGTGATTTTAACGAAACTGCCTCATATTTGAGCGAAAATCTCTTAATATGTTTAATTCAACTTATCACCCCCTATATATAGGCTCTTAGAGTTTGATACTCCTCTCATTTAGTCGATGAGAGACTTCTCATTGTTCTTATTTTATTAAATATCTTTTTGTGTGTGTGTATATTATCAAAAGTATCTTGAATAATCTAATTTAATATGTTTATCCTTTTCTTTTTCTAAAAGTTAATGTAAAATAAATATCTAAGAATAGTACCCCTTAATATCCTTAAGATTTGATATCTTTTATCCATTTCAAATATTGTCACTTGATATTATAGCTCTCTCCTTGATATATTATTTTAGATATATTTTTCCTACTTAAATATTATCTCCTAAATTTCATTCAAGAAAAGATAATTCACCTATAATATCACTTTAAGTCTTATGAACAAAAATTGGGATGTTACATAATCCAATTTATGTTTTTTGGGTTAGCACTACTACAAATTTGTTGATTTATAATGGTAAATAATTGAAAATTAAAAACAAAACCCATTATGTATGAGGAGGCGGAGTTCACGCAGACTAGTTTTTGATGGTTATTTTATATAATCGTTAACTATGATCCTAAATAGTTAATGGTTAATTATAATACCCATGCATTACTTTTGCATAATAAATCATCACGGTTATATATAAAACAACCATCAATTACATATGTTAGATATTCTACAATTAGATAAAATAATTGTTAACTATATCATTAAAACAATTTGATTTTTGAATTCAGTTCATTGCTTTGACCACTAATTTTTGCTCAATGACGTTAGTACCTTTTTGTTACCCTAATCAACCATTGTATGCGACTATTCTAACCAAGGTATTAAACACCAGACTGGAAAATGAACCAGTCAAGGCAAAGATTCAAGGGGTAGAGGGTCAAATCAGTGGTCAGACCATGGCCAAACTAGAGCCTAAACACTGATATTTTTATTTTAAAAACTATATTTTTGTAAAACTAATATTATAACAAAAATAAGTATATATAATATTTATAAATAACAAAGGAATTATAAGTATTTATAAAAATATATTTACATCTTATTATGTAGAGTGATTATAGATAGATTAGATCGGATTGTAGCCTTACAGGAAACGTGCAATATGGTATTATTTACATCTTTCTTTTAGGCAAAAGAAATCATACTTTGTGGATATTGCATGTTCTAAGGGTAGTTGCACCTATTTAGGACTAATTCTAACTTTAGCACACTTTGTTGGAGTTTGCACTTATCAAGGGCAATTTGGTATAATTAACGTTATTCATTGATTCACATATTCCCAAGAACATTTTGATGCTACCTTAGGTTCAATTTTAGTGCAAATCATACAAGAAATGAACCCAATTGAAGGACCAAGTTGTGAAGAAAAGGTTGGACAAGGCAACAAAGAGGGCTTCCCCTCTCTGCATGCCTCGCCATAGATGTGCACAAGTACTCGCCTCGGTGAGGCAGCTTGAGCCAAGCACATTGCTATTTGTATAGCTCGCCATTGTGAGGACTATAATTCTGGGCCAGATAAGTTGCTGATTTAGGTCAAATCTTGGGATGGTATAAATACCCATATGCTCAGCCTCTTAGTACAAAATTGAAGGTCTCTCCTCCGGTTTCTTGCTTCCTCTTCATTCCCCACTCAAATATTCACCATTTCTACTCACTTTCACCTCCAGTCTTGCTGTTTTCCTGGTTTAACTTCCTTCATTCCACATTTTCCACCATATTTCTTCCTCATTCTCCTTTAACCATGGGACTAGCTGTCAAGGGGATGATTAGGCTTGAAATTGAACAAATGAGAGACTAAATTCTTGGAGCTTTGGTGGTGTGAAAGTGGCTCTAGCTTTTATGGGTTGTTATGAGCGGTCAAAATAGGCACTCTAAGACCAATTTTGATAGTTTTTAAGTGCTTCTTGTACCACATGAGGGGGCTAAATTTTCACACCTATACACTCCTCTCCTTTCTCCCATTTAGTTCTCCCTCATTCCACACACTTTCCAATATGAATTTTGCATATTCAAGCAATCATTCTCTCTTCCATTTCATAATTCTTCATCGGTACTTCATGGAGCTTGAGTTGCAGACCTTCTTGAGCGGCTTCTTCTGCTCCTTTATGAACTAATTCAGCCAAATGCTTTCTTGTACTCATTGATTTCCATAGTGTCTTTGAATATTTGTTCTTCTCATGTTTAGACTTCATTTGTGTTTGAGACTATAGCTATGTAATTGTTGAATTTCATTTTTGTATTCTTATTGGATTTATTTGGTTTCATCTATCTCTTCAATTGACATTGTCTTTATGAGTGCTTGTTGATTTTATTGCCCATCATTGTGTGTGTTGATTTTAGTCCATTTAACTTGTCTTGATTATGTCGTTTGGATGGATTATTTGGTTTGAGCATGTTGATGTTGAGTTTTTTTCTTTAAGCACTTAAGTAATCTGATTAATTAATTGAAGATGGCAGAACGCACAAGGGGGGTGAATTGTGCTTTTAAAAATTAAAGCTTGGAAACACAAGACAATCTTTATACTGGTTCGGCCAAGACAATGCCTACGTCCAGTTCTCCAACTCCTCGTTGGGTTCCACTATACCACAGGTTTTACAACACAGGTTCACCTGCCAACCTTTACAACATAGCTTTAGACTTTTCCTCTAAATGCTCCCCCTTACAACTTGTAAGGACACAAACATGTTCTAAAGCTCCAAGCTTTTAGAACAACCTCAAACAGTAGAGGATTTCAATTAATGAGTTCACTCAATGAACAGATTTTGATAAACACTTAAGTACAAATAAACTCACTAAGAGTAATAAAGACTTTGAGCTTTTGTGAGCAGAGAATAGATGAGAATATTAAATGCTAGTTTTCTCTATGTGCGTGTGATTGAGTATTTCAGCAGCTACTTCATAAATGCTTAAGTCTTGATATTTATATCTTGTCACAGCATGCCTTTCCTTTTAGCTCTAAGAGGCCGTTTGAAATTAATCGTTGGGAGCTCCTAGCCTTTGGCATTTAATGCTGTTCTTCATCTTTTTCAACTTTCTTCTCTTGCTTCATTTAATTCTTGCAGAGAGAGTGAGCTAAGAGAAACATAGTCTGTGAGTAACGATCACTTGCAGCATTGTACTTGCATAGCAGCTTTATCAGTAGCGCTAGCACCCTTGGCTATCGCTAGCTTCATAGTGTTAGTCCTGCACTTAGCTAAACAAGTATTCAAGTGAAGCATAGTAGGTGTTATCGCTAGTGAGTTTCATTAGCTCAACGACAAAGACATTTGCTATCTAAGTTATTTCAACTAATCTTCTATCGATAGCCAAACATGTTATCGCTAGTAAGTCACTATTATCTGATTGTTATTTCAACAAGTGTTTCTCTATAGATAGCTAACCACGTTATCGCTAGTGACTATTTTAGCGCTAGACAGCTTATTAGCTCATTAGTTCAAAGGCAAGCTATCTGAATGTCTGTTATCTGAAGTATTCTGTTATCGATAGCTGATACTGTTATCGCTAGTTATCTTTGCTAGCTGTTCTAACATTTTCCCTTTTGTGATATCCATGTCATTTATGGGGCCTTAGTGATAGAGATATGGCTTAGCGATAGTGATCTATTCTTTGCTGGCTTAGGCTAGTTCAACTCATTCTCTTATCGATAGTGAAGGTTTTAGCGATAGGGACATTTATCTTTTCAGATTATTGCTAAGTCTTCATTAGCTATTATCCTAAGCTTTCCATTTGTTAGCGATAGGTTCTGGCCTAGCGATAGTGTATCTGTTATCTATAGGATTTTACTTGTTCAATGTTAAGATAACCTACACTCTTTTACTTAGTCATTTATCATGATTCTTATCTCAACTCATTCTAGACTAAGTTAAATGCTAATTGTTCATTTTACTTATGTTATCTATGAGTCCAGTCCTCATCAAAACTTAAGATTCTAACATTAATCTCACCTAATGAGACCATACTATTGATTTAATATAATCACATGACGTAATTAGGTAAAGTTCTAAGTATGATGGTTTGATTATAGTCTAATGTGAATTAGTTATTGAATCCGAAGGATATTGAGTGATTTAGATAGCGACCCAAGTTATTCTATCTATTGGAACCTATTTCTAGTTGATGTTATATTATAATTAACTTAGTTGGTCTATTAAGGTCAAGTGATGTTATCAATAATCCATTCCTTGAATTAAGGCCAATTGTATTTATTTGCATGAAATTGGCCCAATTAACCACTTAATTTTCCAAGAGTGTGAAATATATGCTTGCCACATGTATACCCTAACCAAGAGAGCATCCCGAGCATCTCATCATTTGCATATCATCAATCTATCATTTTTATATTGAGAATACAAAAAACAACTCTTTACATTTCTTTTATGAAAAGAATACCTACTCTCAACCTCTGGTTTCATGCATTTATTTTTTCTATGTTGGTTCATTAGACTTCTTGAGAAACGATACAGAAAAGCACCACTAGTACAATCATTGTGTTAACCTCTTGGAATTCATGTCTTTTGGCACATTTTCCATTGGACTTTATATATTTTTGGAGCATTTGTACATGTTTTGGATGCTCAAAGATAGGAAAGTATGCATGATGTTTTTGGTTGCAATTTGTGCTAAATTGTGCTTATTTTGGGATTTCCTCTTTGTTTAACATGAGCTCATTAAATTTATTATTGTGCAAGAGGTGTTTTAGGAAGGAGAATTAGAGCCAAGGCATTTGGGAAATCAAAGATGAGAAAAATGATGGCAAAAGATGGATGGAATATTTCATTTTCAACAAAGAACCCAAATTTTTCAAGAGGCAAATTGAGTCGCAGCTCAATTTCTAGGCCGCAGCTCACTGTAAGACAGCAGAAAACCAAGCCGCAGCTCAAAAATCAGGTCGTAGCTCATTTCTAGACAGAGGAAAATTGAGCCGGGGCTCAAATTTCTAAGCCGCAGCTCATTCGCGCAGCAAAACGCACAGCTCCATTTTCACTCAAAAATTAGGTTTTTAAAGCTGGAAAATGACGGGAGACTCTCATTCTCGACTTTCTGGGCAACTTGGGAGCATTTTGGGGTGCTAGGGCTTGGTTTTTGAAGAGACGGAAGTAAGGATTGAGCTTTGGAAGAGATTTGGAGCTTAATTTCTTTTGTTTTTCTCCTTTATCTTCCTTTCCTCTCTTGTTTTATGTTATGGCTGCATTTTCTCCTTGGATTTGTAGTTTTTCATTGACTATGAGTAGCTAAACTTGTTATCTAGGATTATTTTAAACCCTTGTATGGATTAACTCTTTAATACTCCCCTCCTTTTGTGATTAATGGTATATATGTGTTTATTTTACTCTTTGCTTAATGCTTCTATATGCTTGATCAGCATTTAGATGTTTTGTTCATTTGATTGAAGCTTGAGAGAGCTAGGTTAAATGTAGAACGTGGGTGAAATTGTGCAAGAACTTGAAATTTGCTTGATGAATGGATGGTTTTGTTGGTAAGATAGAGATATACTTATTAACCTTGCATAGCAACATTAGGGTTGGAGTTTGGAAATTGGGTTTTATTAATTGTAACAAGAGATTGAGCAATTAATGAAATGAGACACTTGTTCTTGACTTGAGAAAGCTTTTACAAGTATATTTTGAACCCTAGGCTAATACATATATATTTATTGAAAGCATTTGTGAGAGGAGGTTATTTAGAGGTTATGAAATACAAGGGGGATAAATAATTCTAGGCTCTATTTTATCCTTTAAGTCAAAGAATCATTTGTAGTTATCAACTCTTATTTTCAAAAGTATTTTTCTATTAGTTAATTCTCCAAACAAAATTTGCTTTAGCTCAACTTAATTGAACTCACTAAGCCTTCTGTTTGATCACATTTGTAACCAAATCCTTATGGGAACGATACTTTCTTATCACTTTATTAATTGGCGTGACCCGTGCACTTGCGGTGCGAACAAGTTTTTGGCGCCATTGCCGGGGATTTGGTAACAAATCCCTTGGTTAACCTTAGGCTTGGTTATTAATTTTGCTTGAGCTTGTAATTATTCTTCTTTTCTTTTCTTTTTCGTGTTTATTGTTACCTTTCTTTAGTTTGATACTTGCTTGGGTGTGCTTCTTGTAGGTGCCATTTCGGCCTACGCAAAGCTTGGAGTTTGGTAGCTTGGAAGTAGTACTTGAAGGAGTGAATATCTTTGAGGAAGAAGTTAAGACTGAATCTACAATCATGGCTGATGATGAATATGATTGGGCTACGATCAATGACTTTGCTAGTTGGAATATGCGAGATACTCAATCTTGTATTTGGATGCCGGAGATGCAAGCACATACCTTTGAGATCAAACCGGTGATGATTACGATGCTTCAGCTGCATGGGCTGTTCCATGGGCTTTATAATGAAGATGCCAACAAGCACTTGCTCTACTTTCTGGAGGTATGTGGTGTTAGTACTAGCTGTCACCCAAGAGGGGGGTGAATTGGGTGATAAAATAAAAACTGGGAAATCCTTTCCTTGTCAGAATCACAGTTAAAGTAATAAGTAAAGCTCTTTCAGATCTTTTTAACTATTCAATGAAAATATCATGAGACATGAAAATGCTTAATCAATTGTGTAAATCAGTTATGCTGGAAATAGGAGAGTTAAGGGAAGAGAAAATGCAAACAAAGATTTATCCTGGTTCGGTCTATACCTTTGACCTACATCCAGTCCCCAGGCTCCACCTGAGATTTCAAATCCACTACCTTCTTGTTTAAATCGGGCACAAGAGAAGCCTTGACAATCCCACAAGTTTAGCCCGGCACTTGTGAAGCCTTTACTCCCTCAAGTTTAGTCTGGGCACTTGAAAACCACTCCCCCTTACAACTTGTAAAGATACAATCTGTTTCCCACTCAAGATCTCCCAATCTTGAGTATCACCCACAAATATAGAATGATTACAATGAAAGCTTACTTCTCTCTAAGAAGTGGATTTTGTTTCTCACTGAAGTACAGGAAGATATATGATGAATTACTATTCTAGAGCTTAACAATTTGAACAATATGTGCTCTAGCTCTTCTTTTCTAATTCACTTCACTCATCATGAGCTTTTCATTTCTGGGCTCACTTGTGCTCTCAATCTGTTTGCATTGAACTTACTTCATCGAGCCTCTTTTCTTCTGATGTCTTCAACTCTTTATATAATGTCTGATAGATTTTTGCCCATTGAAGAACTAGCCGTTGTATCAGTTCAGAGAGTTGGATAATCTGGTGTGTAGTGTTAAAGATGTATTATGTGATGCATTTACTCCTTTGAACTTGTCTTTGCTTTAGCTCATCTCTCTTCATTAATCGCTGAAGGTGGTAGGTGAGTTCCAACGGCTCTATTGATCAGATTGCGTGCTAACGTTAACTTCCATAAGTAGGTCTATGCAATTCTGTACTTGGAAAGCTTAAAATATCCTTAATCATTGATTTTGAATAAATTCCATCGCCACTCAGATTACAGCCTCTGATCGATTACAGGGTCTGGTGTCTAATCGATTACATACAGATTATCCATAGATTATAGCCTGCATCACTGAGCATCAGATTAGAAAATCATGCGCCTAATCGATTACAGGGGAAGCCTGATCGATTAGGTATGTCAAATAGATTACATTCAGATTACAGCTTTTGTCTGATCGATCACACATTTTCTTCTGATCGATTAAGCCTGTCTGATCGATTACACATTTTCTTTTGATCGATTAATCCTGTTTAATCGATTAGAAATAGATTATGCTTAGATTAGACATAGATTAGAGCCTCATCTGATCGATCACAGGGGAGGCCTAATCGATTGGGCATTGTTCATTTTAAGGACAAACTTTGGAAAATCATAACTCTCTCAATTTAACTCCAAATCTAGCATATAATATATCCATGGAAATATAATTCAATCTAGTTTTTATTGAAGAAAGAATCATTGCCAAACTCTTTGAGATTCAAAAGTTATGATAAAAATCGTGACTGTCAGGTTTATGCAAAATGACAGTTATCTGGGAAAACTTTGAAAATTCATATCTCCCTCATTTAAAAAGCTTTTCAAGTGAAACTTGTGTTCATAAAACGGGTATTACGTCTAGTTTCATATGAAACAAGTTTCATCCCAATCAGATTTGCACTTTGAAAGATATGATCCAAAACATGACTGCCTGTCTGATGCATGACGTGGAAATATAGGGCAGATTGAAAAATTCATAGCTCATTGGATATACATCATTTGAGGGTGACATTTGTGTCCATGAATCGTGGTGGGAGTCTAGTTTCATACAAAACAAGTTTCATCTAAATCGGAGTTATATTCTATGAGATATGATCAAAATACTAGACATAGGTCAGACTGAACGAAAATCATAATTCGCGTCTGATCGATTACATGCATTTTCCTGATCGATCAGACCCCTCTAATCGATTGGGAGTTCTTCCTAATCTATTAGGCGACTGCAGAACTCATTTTATGATCGATTGGAGTGCTCTAATCGATTATAAATACCTTGTTGTGATCGATTATGCATGGGAATGATCGATTATGCGTGGAACTCATGGTTTGATGATTTGGACTTCATTTGAGCTTCTTTTAACTTCCATTTGACCATAGAAAATTCTAATATCAAGTCTCATAACATGATTCATGATTTTCTCATTCAATCTCTAAATTTATTTGATCATATCATTCTCCACAAACAAGCATAATAGCCTTATTCTTTCTTTGACTACTTTATACAGGATATTCACATGAAATAATGGTTTGGATTTGATTTAAGTCTAGATTAAAACTAACAATTCTCTATAAATAAACACAATAGCTTCAATCTTTCTTTTGACTAATCCATATAAGATAGCAACATAAAATAATAGATAGTCAAAGTAGGAGATAAATACTTCACACAAACTTTTTGCTTACTATATTTAAATCTATATTTGACATCATCAAAACTAATCATATCCAACAGTCTCCCCCTTTTTGATGATGACAAATCCATCATGAAAAATACGTGAGATTATGGAAGCAAAGTAGATGCAATATATTTTTCATGCCTTTCTCTCCCCCTATTTGACATCAGCAAAAAGTTTTTGAAGATATTTTCTACCTAGATTGAAAACGATGAAGTTCTTAAATTGAAACACATGTGAGAGGTCTGACTCTATGGTTTTTTTTTGAAGATATTCAAGATGTTCAAACAAGGCATACATATTGACATGGCAAATTTATCAAAGAAACTTTAAATGTAACATTGAGAGAGAGGGTTTAGAAATGCTCATTTATATTCTGCAAGATGATTAATTGATCCATGAAGCCTTGTGCCTTCCTCTCTTGCTCTGTTGTATGTGATAATCCTTCATTGATACCACATATTATTGAGGGATGCTCTTGCCCATACTGAGTTCTCCTGTCATAAATGTGTATCTTTCTTGCAAGGAGAGTGATTAATACAATCAAGTATCAAAAGAATCCTTTCTGTAATATATTGTTGTATTCAGGTTAAGAAAGGAATATATAATAGAAGCACATCATCATCGAAACTAATCAATTGTTGCACAGTAAATTTAGATAAGTATGCTAAGAAGATTTTCATTCATCAAAGGAGATGAGCTTTTAAGATATACACATGTTAATTTGAAGCTCCCCCTTAATTAATGCATTTGATGAGGATAAATTAAACTGACATTCTTACCCATGATATGAATCAAGCATTTAAAGATGATAAGGTCTAGATGTTACCAAATTCGGAGACATGGAAAGATTTATGCTAGAGGACTTTTGTTCCTTCCTCCATGGTGTTTCTACAAAAAGTTTCTCCAATTCAGTTCTCTCAGGTGCAATCCAGTGGACTCTTTCCTTTAACAGCTTCATCATATCCGCAATAATCTCAAACCCTTCATAGGCTTGTTTACATGTTTCTGGACTAAGGTACAAAGGATTCATTTATTACGTCCAGAACCCTCATGACTATCCTATCTTCCATGCCAACATTCTCAATCATAATTCTTTTAATCAAGCTAAGACATCAACAATTTAGATTTATAAATTGCAGCTCTTGTTACAACAGAGACTCAATTAGCAATCAGTAATGTGGAATGTGTTAGCGATGAAGTTCCAAAATTACAATACCATAATGTTTTAGCAAAAATGGAGTTTCAATTTTCTATCAACAGAGAACAAATCATCAAGTAATATCACGAAGCCATTAATGATGACATATTTTCCATAATTCAATTCAAACTCTTTACCATGAGAATGCAGAGGGAAAGTGCATAGTTCAACACAATGTCAAAGCTACACTGGCCGTTAAGTTTCAAGCAACTTCATATCCTTAATTATACTAATGCATGGCTTTGACAGCTAGACATAATCAAAGATTTAGATTTCCCAGCAATTCACTTCAAAGCAGATTTTTGAACAAAACATGTCAGCAACAATTATCCTATATTTGTTCAGAAATTTCAGATTTGGCATGTCAAAATTGAAACCATCAGGCTGGAGACTTCAGAGTCAAAGCACGCAACAAATGAGCAGTAATCATGTGCCAGTCAGATTTTCAGATATATTAAGAAATTTCATAATTATAGTACCAAAAAGACTTGTCAATATAGAACAACATTCAACCATTCAACCATAATTCAATTAAGCATATATGATAGATATTCAATAGCAAATCAAGTGCAGAATGTTGAACAATATTCAAACACCAGTCAATCATGGTACATTCAGAATAATAACTGGACGAATTATGCAGCAAAACCTTTTATGACACAATTAGATTTAGGCATTCTAAGCTAAATAGCAAATAATCAGATGTAAGCATGTAAATCAGTTTTAGTTAGATTTAAGCCCACAACCAGCAAAGACGCACAAGTGTAGACAAATATCAGTAATAGAGTTGAACCACCAAAAAAAATGAATGAAGTCGAAAAACCAGAAATAACCACAAATGAACCATAGAAATTGGTATTCAAGTTTTGACAGCAAAACCAGCAAAATTCAGTCACAAGTTTCTAGAAGTTGCAGCGAAATTGAAGTGCACAAATTGAAAAACTAGATTGCAATGTCACTATAAACAAAAGGTCAAAAATCTGATTTAGAACATTGAAATTGATTTATTAATTTGCCAGACAAAACAGATCCAATTGGTTGCATAGAAACAAGGTACTGAAAATAAAATCTGACACAAAGTGACAGCAATTCTGAACAGATTACGGTAAGCAAATTTGACATTAATCTTGCAAAGTGGTGACACTAATAGATTCAGACACCAATATCAATTCAGTCAGAAATCAAAATCTTAGTGCACACAAAATCAGTTCATAGGGTCTGAAACCAAGTCAATTGCAGAAAACACAATAGAATATGTGATGACACAGAGCAGCACAAAATTCACAAAGATTCAGAGACCACAATGGATAAAGAAAACCGAAAAATCATAAGTTATTATGCTCATATGAAATTATCCAATATCATTGTTGAACAGGGATATTACTTGAAATGACCAAAATATGATTTTTGTAACCATCAGTTTCAAGTAGCCTATAATGAAACATAATCTGATGGTTTTTCATGACCAATGACAATTTGCAAGAATAACTTTAATGTAAGGCCATGTCATTGATATGAATCTTATGCAAGTAAATCCATTCAAGAGCAAGTAGAGAATTTATCCAGAATAATATTCATCAATTAAAGAGTAGGGATAGAAATGCTCATTCAAGATTGGAGGAGCTTTCTTCAATGGTTACTTGGAGTAGCCAGTTTCATCTATAAATATGACAGCTAGAGCTTCTCCTCTGTATAGTGAGTAATGGTCTTGGCATTCATTCTTTCCTATCCATCTTCAAGTGCCTTATTTGCCTAATTCATCTTGACCACTTCAAGTTCCTTCAATTGGCCATCTTTTATTTGCTCAATCAATGATAGCCTTTAATCCTTTTTGTAATCTGTGTAGTCATACTTCATAACACAAGCTTGTTTTGAAATCATTAGCATGGTTCATTTCTAGTAAGAGCAATGAAACTTAAAATAAACTTTGAGACAGAGTGCTTATGCTTTTATGTTTGAATTCAGATAAAGCTATATTTCATAAAGCATAAGGATCATTTTGGAAAACAAATTTGCATACCATAAGTGTAATGATATCATGAGGCATAAATGAGATACAGATTTTTAAAAAAATATAAAATCATTTTTCAGCATGTTAAAAACCAATGCTCATGATATAATAATGGAAGGTAATAATGAAGGAAATATGTCAGAATGCTTCACAATTATGGATCAGATAAGATTTCCAATGTCATATGAATAACAGTATGACAACGAAGGCTTTGTGCTATAGACATGATTAGACAAATGACTTTGCAGAATCATAGATATATTCTTGACTTATAGAGTTGTGTTATAAAGCTATTCAAGGTCAGGACATGAACACACAACTCTAGTTATTCTGAAATAGAAATGATAGTGACTGTTAATGTATTTGAGTAATAGAGTGAGAGTATAGTTTTTTGAATAATGAAGCACATACTCATTAGTCCAAATAACTTAGTCAAGAATTTATGTATTTGTCTTAGGGCTTTCTTGAAAAGATGCTCAACTTGTTAGACATAGGGTTTAACTCATTATAAAATAAGTTCGAGCAGATTAGGCACTAGATAGCACATAAAAGTTGGAAGAAAACTGTAGTGCATGTATTTGAAGCATTTCCAACTTTAAGTTCATAACAGATATATCCTTCTAGTTTTCAACGATAATTTCAATGCAATTGTAGTGAGAATATTTTCAAAATATGTGAATGCAATTTATGAACCATGATGAGTTGAAATCTAAGCAGATTTTGGATTGTGTATTTCAAAAACTTCACAATAGATAAACTATGCAGAATTTCGACTTTTCGGTCATATAGCAATCTGACAGATATTTCATGACAGTGAAAGATTGATTGTTAATGAAAAGGAACAAGCATTCATTACTCTGATATAAAACTATAGTCATTCAAGTACAACATAGGGTAAGAATGATATTACCATAACTGCACTTGTCCATGTAGTGACTTGCTTGATTTTGGTAAAAAAAAATTGATTTTCTTCTTTTGTAAATTCAGCACCAAAATCCAAGCACTATGTTTAGTTCATCAAGATTTGAATAGATTTTCATGTAGATCATAATCTTGAAGCTTTCTATCCTTCTTTCCTACAAAACCAAGTAATTCTTTTCTTTTCATTAGTATCCAAATTCATATGGATCTACTCATGATTAGTTTGTAGGAATTTTCAAAATTCACATGCTTTTAAAAGATATAGTCAATTCAAGATAGTTAAACATAATGAATTAATCATGATTTCATGCATAGAGATATATTGGCTTTTCAAATCATTATGCATGTATGATTGTGTGTCTCTTGCAATTGCCTTCAAAACAGAATTCAATGCTTATTTCAAAGGTTGCAAAGTGTAAAATCTCAATAGATATTACTGATAATAGTATAGGAGATTTTACCATTGTATACATCTACCTTAGGTACTTGGAGGATTGCCTTTGCTCACCCAAAATGTCCTATCAAACTTGTTTTTGGGTTGCAGTATTGTTCCATGTGACATAGAATTCAAGAGCCTTCTTCTTGAATCCTGAGGGATCCTACTTCTGTTGTTCTTTTCAAGGTAATCATATGGTACTCTATGATAGTTCATCCTTGAGGTAATACATGCTCTTCTAGTGGTTATGCACTGTTTCTTATGATTTGACCAAGAGGTTGCAATAGTGGATTGCCCATGAGTTCTCCTTCTGTATGTAGGTTCTATGAATCTCTTTCTTGAAGCATGAGAAACTCTTGGATTCTTCTCTTTTGTTTCTGCATCAGAATATCCATTTCTTCTAGATTCAATCTGCACACACAAATCACTAGATGGACATTTTGGTAGCCATTTATTTTTGGGTCCTTCTTTGTTAGCCTTGGACCTTACGTGTCCTTTTGGAACCCAAATAAATTTATTTCTCACATTTGAATTTCTTCTAATATTACATGTGTGAGAAATATGACCGAATCTTCCACAATAATGGCAAATAATAGAATGATGTGCAATAGATGATTTTATGTAACTATTATGGTGGTCAGGGGAAAACAGACTCGAGTTATCTTCATTTGAATGATCTTTCTTCCCAAAACATTTTCCAGTATGATTTAAAGCATTTTCTCTTTTTGAAATATGATCAGTGATAGGCTGTAAATCAATTTTATGCAAATCAAAACTGTTTTTCTTAAATACACAAGAACTGGAACTGTATACTATGAATGTGTCTTGATCTCCAGGGGATGATTTATCTGACTTGTTCATGTTAAGCTCTTTTAGGGAGTCATCTTCTTCTTGTCCTTCTATGTTGACTGGATCATGGAAGTGTTCTGTGATTTTATCATCTTCAATCTCTACTTCCATTTGTTCATCCACCGTAGATATGCAACTTTGAATTTCAGGTGAACTGTCAACACTTTCAACTACAACTAAGTGATTAGAAGCATATATGGAGTCAAGAGTATCCCAAATATCTTTAGCATTAGAGCAAAATCTGATTTTCTAAAAGTCATTCTCAGTTAAACCTTTATACAGAATTTGCATTGCTCAAATGTTCAAGGAAAACATTTTCTTGTCTTTTTCAGTCCAATCATTTCTTGGTTTGAAATCAAAATCATTTATAAAAACATTCCACATATGATAATCAAATGATTTTATAAAGCATTTCATTCTAGCTTTCCAAAACGAAAAATCAATATCTTTGAGAAGAGGTGGAACAATATAATCAAAACCTTCAAAAAACATGTTACACCCAAAATCAACCATGATCTTTTCACTTGAGATCGTTGGATCCTTTAAACAAGTGACCGGCTCTGATACCAAATGTTAGTACTAGTTGTCACCCAATTCACAGGATTAATCGATTAGACATAGATTATGCTTAGATTAGACATAGATTAGAGCCTCATCTGATCGATCACAGGGGAGGCCTAATCGATTGGGCATTGTTCATTTTAAGGACAAACTTTGGAAAATCATAACTCTCTCAATTTAACTCCAAATCTAGCATATAATATATCCATGGAAATATAATTCAATCTAGTTTTTATTGAAGAAAGAATCATTGCCAAACTCTTTGAGATTCAAAAGTTATGATAAAAATCGTGACTGTCAGGTTTATGCAAAATGACAGTTATCTGGGAAAACTTTGAAAATTCATATCTCCCTCATTTAAAAAGCTTTTCAAGTGAAACTTGTGTTCATAAAACGGGTATTACGTCTAGTTTCATATGAAACAAGTTTCATCCCAATCAGATTTGCACTTTGAAAGATATGATCCAAAACATGACTGCCTGTCTGATGCATGACGTGGAAATATAGGGCAGATTGAAAAATTCATAGCTCATTGGATATACATCATTTGAGGGTGACATTTGTGTCCATGAATCGTGGTGGGAGTCTAGTTTCATACAAAACAAGTTTCATCTAAATCGGAGTTATATTCTATGAGATATGATCAAAATACTAGACATAGGTTAGACTGAACGAAAATCAGAATTCGCGTCTGATCGATTACATGCATTTTCCTGATCGATCAGACCCCTCTAATCGATTGGGAGTTCTTCCTAATCTATTAGGAGACTGCAGAACTCATTTTATGATCGATTGGAGTGCTCTAATTGATTATAAACACCTTGTTGTGATCGATTATGCATGGGAATGATCGATTATGCGTGGAACTCATGGTTTGATGATTTGGACTTCATTTGAGCTTCTTTTAACTTCCATTTGACCATAGAAAATTCTAATATCAAGTCTCATAACATGATTCATGATTTTCTCATTCAATCTCTAAACTTATTTGATCATATCATTCTCCACAAACAAGCATAATAGCCTTATTCTTTCTTTGACTACTTTATACAGGATATTCACATGAAATAATGGTTTGGATTTGATTTAAGTCTAGAGTAAAACTAACAATTCTCTATAAATAAACACAATAGCTTCAATCTTTCTTTTGACTAATCCATATAGGATAGCAACATAAAATAATAGATAGTCAAAGTAGGAGATAAATACTTCACACAAACTTTTTGCTTACTATATTTAAATCTATATTTGACATCATCAAAACTAATCATATCCAACATGTGGATCATTCAAGCAAAATGGAGTTCCTGATGATGTTCTCCGACTTCGATTGTTTCCTTTTTCTCTGCAAGGCAAGGCAAGGGAATGGTTTGACAATCTACCAGAGGGATCTATGACTTCTTGGGCCGATCTTGAAGCAAAATTTAGAGCAAGATTTTTCTCTGATGACAAGTCTGTGGAAGCCAGAGATGAATTTCTAAGTTTTAGGCAACATCTTGATGAGCACCTTTATGCAGCATGGGAGAAATACAAGATGTTGATGAAGCAATGCCCTAATCATGGGGTAGACAAATGGGTGATAGTCCAAATTTTTTGTACTCGCCTTAATCCTCAGTCAAAGGCAATGGTTGATTCTATGACAAATGAAGGGTATAGAAATGTCCCTGTTAATGAAGTGTTTAGACTACTAGATGAACTATCTGCCAACAACTCTCAAGGCACTGATAGGAGGACCTCACAACCGCTAGCTACTCCTAAGGATGACTCTCCTTCTTCACAGATTGCTACTATTCTTTCTACTATGAATAAGCGATTTGATGTAATAGAGTCTCAAATGCAAAGGGATAAATCTCATGGTGTGCATTCTGTTCATACTACCCCAGTTGTGTGTGACCAATGCAATGATGTCCACCTGCCGGACCACTGTCCTCTCTATATGGCTTCAAAGTCAGTTAATTACATGGGCATCATAACCCGTATTCACAGACTTACAATCCAGGGTGGAGAAATCATCCTAACTTCTCGTGGAATCAAGGGCAAACTGTGAATCAACCTTCATTGTCGGGTGCTAAACCTTCTCATCCTCCAGGTTTTCAACAACAATCTAGGCAAGTCCCTGTTAAGGAGGAAGAATCTAAAATGGAAAAGATGTTCGCTCAGATCTTAGCTGGACAAGAGGCTTTAAGGGTTGAGACTAAAGCAACTCTTTCTCTCCATGAAACAGCCATTAAAAACCTTGAGGTGCAAATGGGGCAACTGGCCTCACAAATGAATGCTATGTCAAGAGGTAATCTCCCAAGTGATACTATTCCTAATCCTAAAAGGGAAGGTAAGGAGGAGTGCAAGGCAATCACATTGAGAAATGGGAGGCAAGTACCTAATATGCCTATACCTAATGCCAAGAGTAATGAAGTAGCTGAGGATGTTGTTCTTGATGAGGATGACAAAGTTGATGAGGAGATCATAGTTGAAGAGAACGATAGCACAAAGGAGAATCTTGTTGAGGAGAAAGATGAAGCCAAAGGTAAAAAGGAGGGTGATGACAAAAAGAAGCTACAAGAGGCAAAACCAAAACATGTGCCTCCACCTCCCTTTCCTCAAAGGCTCAAGAAGCAACAAGATGATGGCCAATTCAAGAAGTTTCTGGATATGTTCAAACAATTGCATATCAACATTCCTTTTGTAGAAGCTTTGGAGCAAATGCCCAAATATGCTAAGTTCATGAAGGATGTGCTCTCAAAGAAGAGAAGATTCAACGAATTTGAAACAGTTGCTGTGACTAAGAGTTTCACCGATATTATCAAGCAATTTCCTCCAAAGATGAATGACCCTGGGAGTTTTTCTATTCCATGCCACATTGGAGACAAATTCTTGGGTAAAGCTTTATGTGATCTTGGAGCTAGTGTGAATTTAATGCCCCTTTCTGTTTTCAACAAGTTAGAGCTAGGTGAAGCGAGACCTACCACTGTCACTTTGCAGCTTGCAGACAGAAGCATGTCTTATCCATGAGGTATTATTGAAGATGCGTTGGTGAAAGTGGATAAATTCATTTTCCCTGCAGATTTCATTGTACTTGACTTTGAAGCAGATAGAGAAATGCCTATTCTATTAGGAAGACCATTCTTAGCAACTGCTAGAACTCTGATTGATGTAGAAAAAGGTGAACTTACCTTGAGAGTTGCAGATGAGCAAGTTACTTTCAACATGCATAAGTTGATGAAGTCTCCTAATTAGTCAGACCAATGCTTCTTTGTTGATGTTCTGGAGCAAGTGGTGCAAGAAGGATTCAATTGTTAGAATGATAAGTTTTGATGATAACTAAACATATCTTAGGCATAGGGAAGGGCTATGATAAAGATCAGAAATATCTTAGGCATAATCTGATAGAGAATCCTAAGTCTTGACCAATTGATCAGGGATAGATTACAAGTCAAATATCTTAAGTCCAATTGATTAGAGAAGAATCAGAGATAGCGCCCAATCGATTAGAGGCCCCTGTAATCGATGAGAGAATCTAGCCTAATCGATTAGAGATGAATCAAGTTCAGATCACATAGCGTCTAATCGATTAGAGCCCTGTAATCGATTAAGAAAAAGATGCCCAATCGATTAGTGATATGTAATCGATTAGGGAAGATTAAGTAATCTGTTTGTAATCGATTAGAGAATTATGTAATCTATGTGTAATCGATTAAATCTGCCTAATCGATCAGGCTTCCCCTGTAATCGATTAGGCGCATGAATTTCTAATCTGATGTTCAGTGATGTAGGCTATAATCTATAGGTAATCGATACGTGATCGATTAGACATCAGAGGCATGTAATCTGAGTGGCGATGGAAAATATTCAAAATCAATAACAAGCCTACTTTTAGCTTTCCAAGTACAGAGTTGTTCAGACCTACTTATGGAAGTTAACGTTAACACTCAATTTGATCAAAAGAGCCGTTGGAACTCACCTACCCAGTCAGCGATAGAAGAAGAGAGATGAGCTAAAGCAAAATCAAGTACAATGGAGTAAATGCATAACAGAATTCATCACCAATACTCCAGCAGAACACTCAACTCTCTGAGCATTTTCAAACGGTCATTTTGCTAACGGATACAATTCTAGAAGAGACTATAAATGCTTCAGAAGAGAAGTTAGTTGTGAGAATTGATTACTACATTGATTATCTGTATCTACTGCATTTAATACTCTCAACGCTTATTATTCTCATATTCTTAAGTGTGTAACACAATCTGTTCAATTGAGTGAACAATTATTCTGTATTTATTACAAAAGTGAGATTTGCTCTTAAGATAGTGGGATCTTAAGAGTAGGGTGTAAACTTACAAAGTGTAAGGGGGAGTGATCAGTAAAGAGAGGAGTTCTTGCTGTCACTTGTAAAGGCTATCAAGAGCCTGATTTAATCTTGAGGAATTAGTGGAACCCAACTACAGGTTGGAGAACTGGACGTAGGCCAAGTTTGGGCTGAACCAGTATAAACTGTATTGTTTATCCTCAGGGTTAGAATTTAGAATACACAATTCACCCCCCTCTTGTGCATTCCTGCCTGTTACATTAATGAGTCAATATGTCAAGATCTAGTTGAAGCAGTGTTACTTGGGCTACAAAATGAGGAAGTAGACATGCAGGAGTGTTTGGCTATTATGGATGCTTCAATGCCTTATCTTAGGAGTCGGGTGCAATTTGAATCTCTAGACTTGACTTCTCTTGATAGACCAACTCTGAAATCTTCTCTTGAAGAGCCACCTTCCCTTGAGTTGAAGCCTTTACCCTCACACTTGAGATATGTTTATTTGGGGGCCAACAACACTCTACCAGTGATCATTGGTTCAGATTTGTTAGTGCAACAAGAGGAACGACTAGTTGAGGTCTTGAAAGCTCATAAAAAAGCCATCGGGTGGACTATTACAGATATAAAGGGTATTAGCCAATCATCTTGTATGCATAAGATTTTTCTTGAGGAAAATCATAAATCTTCCATTGAGCATCAAAGAAGATTGAATCCAATTATGAAGGAAGTTGTGAAGAAGGAAATCTTGAAATGGCTTGATGCGGGCATTGTATATCCTATCTCTGACAGCTCTTGGGTGAGCCCAGTCCAATGCGTCCCCAAAAAGGGCAGCATGACTGTAGTGGCTAACACTCACAATGAGTTGATTCCTACTCGCACTGTCACAGGTTGGAGAGTTTGTATGGATTATCGCAAGTTAAATGTCGCTACCCGGAAGGATCATTTTCCTCTCCCATTCATTGATCAGATGCTTGATAAATTGGATGGAAAGGAATTATTTTGTTTTCTGGATGGATATTCTTAGTATAATCAAATTGCAATAGCGCCGGAAGATCAAGAGAAGACGACTTTCACTTGTCCATATAGGATTTTGCATTCAAGCGCATGCCTTTTGGCTTATGTAATGCACCGGCAACCTTTCAGAGATGCATGATGGCTATATTTTCTGACATGATTGAGCATTCTATGGAAGTTTTTATGGATGACTTCACAGTGTTTGGGGATTCCTATGATGAGTGCTTGAAGAACTTAGCTAATGTGTTGAAAAGATGTGAAGAGACTAAATTAGTCTTGAATTGGGAGACGTGTCACTTTATGGTGAAAGAAGGCATAGTTCTTGGCCATCGAGTGTCCAAAAATGGCTTAGAAGTAGATAAAGCAAAAATCTCTGTGATTGAGCAACTCCCTCCACCTATCAATGTCAAGGGTGTGAGGATTTTTCTTGGCCATGCCGGCTTTTATCACCGCTTTATGAAGGACTTTTCAAAGATAGCTAAACCATTATGTGCATTACTTGAGAAAGATGTTGAATTCAAGTTTGATGATGCATGTATGAAAGCATTTGAAGAATTAAAGAGAAGGCTTGTTTCTGCACCAATTATGATGGCTCCTGACTGGGCTTTGCCCTTCATTGTGATGTGTGACGCTAGTGATTATGCTGTGGGTGCTGTTCTTGGTCAAAAGGAAGACAAATTGTTCCATCCAATATATTATGCTAGTCGAACACTTGATGATGCACAAGAAAACTACACAACCACCGAAAAGGAGTTGCTTGCAGTGGTGTATTCCTTTGGAAAATTTGGGGCGTATCTTGTGGGAGCTAAATTCACAGTGTACACTGATCATTCAACCTTGAAGTATCTCTTTAGCAAGAAGGACTAAAAAGCACGGTTGATTAGATGGGTGCTTTTATTGCAAGAGTTTGACTTGGAGATTGTGGATAGAAAGGGTACGGAGAATCAAGTAGCCGACCATTTATCTAAGTTGAGTACTAATGCTCAACTAAAGAGTGACAAAGATATTGATGAGACCTTTCCTGATGAGCAACTCTTCAGTATCAGTCATACCATGACTCCTTGTCAATTTTCTTATTTGTGGAATTATACCTCATGATTTGAAGCCACACCAACGAAGAAGATTTTTGCATGATGTTAAGTTCTATCATTGGGAAGAACCTTTCTTGTTTCATCAATGTGTCGATCAAGTGTTTAGACGGTGTGTCCCTGAATTTGAGCAACAAGAAACTCTAAGATGTTGCCATTCTTCTGAATATGGGGGACATTTTGGAGGCAACAAGACTGCTGCTAAGATTCTACAATGTGGTTTTTATTGGCCTTCTTTGTATAAAGATTCGTATGACTTTGCCTTGAAGTGTGATTAGTGCCAAAGATTGGGCAACATCTCTAGAAGGAATGAAATGCCACTCAACAACATGCTTGAAGTAGAATTATTTGATGTGTGGGGCATTGACTTTATGGGACCTTTTCCCAAGTCATTCAATAATCAATACATCTTGGTTGCAGTTGATTATGTCTCAAAATGGGTTGAAGCAGCTGCTTTTCCTACCAATGATGCAAAGGTGGTGGTGAATTTTTTGAAGAAACAAATTTTCACCCGCTTTGGAGCTCCTAGGGCCATTGTGAGTGATGGAGGTACTCAGTTTTGCAACAATAAATTCCAAACTCTCGAAGAAATATGACGTGAGACACAAGGTTGCTTTGCCATACCACCCTCAGACCAATGGACAAGCTGAAATCTCTAACTAAGAAATCAAGAAAATCCTTGAGAAGACCGTGGGCATAACAAGGAAAGATTGGTCCATTAAACTTGATGATGCATTATGGGCCTATCAAAAGGCATACAAGACTCCCATATGTATGTCTCCATATCGGCTTGTGTTTGGAAAGGCTTGTCATCTACCGGTGGAGTTGGAGCATAGTGCTTATTGGGCTATCAAAAAGCTCAATTTTGATGCAAAGGCTGTGGGTGAAAAGAGACTCCTTCAAATAGATGAACTTGGAGAATTTCGGTTCAATGCCTATGAGAGTTCAAGGTTGTACAAGGAGAAGACAAAAAGGTGGCATGACAAGAAGATCCTCTTCAAGAATTTTGTACCTGGACAACAAGTTCTCTTGTTTAATTCCAAGTTGAGACTATTTCTGGGAAAACTCAAATCCCGATGGTCAGGACCGTTCACTGTGGTCCAAGCACTTGATCGTGGTGTTATTGAGCTTGAAGGCAATGATGGAGAGATATTTAAAGCTAACGGTCAAAGGTTGAAGCATTATTGGAGTGGTGACGTGGATCATGCATCGGTCACTTTACCTCTTTTTGATCCCTCTTGAAGTAGAGAAGAGTCTGGCTGAGGACTATAAACCAAGCGCTACTTGGGAGGCAACCCAAGTTCTAAACTTTTTCTTTTGAATTTTTAGGCTGTTTTAGCTTGTTTTGGTAGAATTATGCTTGTTCTTTTGTGTTTTGTAGGTTTGTGGGAAGTATTCAGGAATATTGCATTTGAAAGGATAAAGGCATGTGGAATGTGGTTGACTTGAAGGCTAACAAATGGCTGGGCATTTTTAGGGAAGTAATAACTATTTCAATGGTTAATATGATATTAATATGATGTTGAGAACTATTTTTGCTGATATGGTTGGTTTATCATGGCTACAAAAATGTGTTGCTGATATTTTGGTGGTTGTTACTCTCATATCATGACCATGAGTACTTATTATTTGAGATCCATTTGGTAGATATGGAATAAATGTAGCCCTGTGACTTGTGTTCATTTGTTTGTGTGTGTAATGGGATATATTAGTTGGAGATTTTGTTCTATGAGCAAGCTGATGATTTTGGGCTGACTTTGGATAATTATGACATGAGGAAAATTGGTGGTGATTGTGGTTGCAATGTGAATTGTTTGTGTTCAAGTAATCAATTTTACCTCAATGAGAAGAAAAATTTGGTCATTGGAATTGTTATGTTGAAGTCAAGTTTGCACTACATGGGAATGAATTTTTGTGATTAAATCTTGGTTTTATGATGTTGTTGGAGTGTAATTGGATCTTCCATTAATTGGAATTGAGTGCCAAATTGATTCAAATTGTGTGTGTGCTTGTTTGAAATTATGTCAATCTTGGTGCATTGTGGTGTTTTTGTTGTTTTATGTGGTGTATTGCAGTAAATTGCTTATTTTACTGATATGTATCTGGTTTTTTACAGCAAGAAAATGAGTCGTGGCTCAACTTTTTGAGCTGCAGCTCAGTTTTGAGCTATATGGTCCAAAGAGTATTTGAGCTGCAGCCCAAAATTTTGAGCTGTAGCTCAGCGTTGCTTAGCTTGATCCAGAGAGAAAATGAGCTGCAACCCAAATTTATTTGAGCTGCGGCCCATATAAAAAATATATATAAATAATTAAATAATATATATATAAAAAACAAATAAAAAAAATCAATTCCTCCCTTTCCTCCAAGGTAATCAAACCCGGACCGGGGCCTAGACCGGTGGAGGTAATGGGTCAAGGGTTAGTGGGTCAGTTCAGAGTCAACCCGTGGGCTAGACCGGTGGGGAATAAAAAATTAAAAAATAATTTAAACTCTCATTATTCCATTAAATACTAAATATTAATTCTTTTTTTTTTGCCAACTAACTAATTATTAGTTCACTACCTTAAATCACTAACAAAATATCATATACTCATCCAACATTCCTTATGATTTATTTGACATATTGACATTATAGCATCAATCCACTATCAAATAACATCAAAATTAGTAATCACAAAATATTCTTCACATAATAATTATCAAAATAGATAAATGATTACAAAATATTCATACTCATAGTACTTTATCATTAAACTAATAGTTATTACCATTAAAATTGTCATTAATTTCAACAATATTGCCTTCTACCATTCATGCAAAAAAATATTTTTTTTAGAAAAAAAAAAAGCTAACCTACTGACCCACCGGGTCACACCCGGGTTATGCCGGGTTGCCCCGGGTTAGCCGGGTTGATCCGGGTCAGTGGGGGTCTGGGTTAGCATCAAACCCGGCCCGGTTGAGTGGCCGGGTTTGATTACCATGCTTTCCTCCCTTCTTACGACATTGGACCTAGTAAAAAAATTATATATATACATATATATATATATAAATATACATATATATTATAATAATAATTATTATTATTAAAAAATAAAAAAAAATTTCAAAACCCCCACCCCCAGCAAACCCGATACGATACACCCCCCCAACCTTCAGAAATCTTAATCCCCAACCATGAACCCTAAATCCCATTCCTCCTCTCGATCCAACTTCTTCCTCCATGATCGGCGGCAAGCTTCATTCCCGGTGACCATTGTTTGCGCCGCCGTGTCCATCCGCGCCGTCAACTCATTTTCCAACCACTGTGTCTCCGCCGCAGTGATCTGAAACTTCTCCCACGGTGTCATCATGTCCTTCATTAGCTCCGCCGTGTCCCTCCAACCCTTCAATTCGTTTTCACACCCCCTGTTTTGCTAGCGCCGTCGTGTCCAAAGCTCGTTCCTCTCCGCTGACGAGAAACTCCCCAACTTCGTTTTTTCTGCCGCCGTCTTCTTATCTGGCCACCGTAGCTAGCTCCAGTCCTTAGCTCTAGGCCGTCATTTTTCTTGTCCAAGTCCGCCGTCTTCATCGCGTTTTATGCCCTCATCTCTGTTTGCTACTTCTCTCTTGTTTTCCTCTTCGACTTCGAGCATTTTTATTGTGGGTGGTGCTGCAATTTTGGTGCTCGATTTTGTGGTTCCTAAGCTCTTTCTTTCCCTGTTTGTTGCTGCATTGAAGCCTGTTAAATGTGGTGAGATGCTCCTGTCCGTCGCCTCTGTTTTGTTTCAGTTTTAGGTTCAGATTAAGGCTTGTGGAAGCACCTAATTGATTTGAATTCTTTTAGTGTTTAAAGCCTCGTTTCTGCACATTGAGGTGATAAGCATTAAACTTGTTCAAATTGGATTGGGAGGTCACAGTGTTATGCACATGGTGGTGGGAGTGTTGAAATTATATGCCTAATTTAGGAGGCTCTTTGATTTTATTGCTGAAATTGAAAATGCTCATTGGGAATTTTTGTTTATATGCCTATTGGACTTAAACTTAATGATTGAAAGTTCATGAGTTAGCTTGGTAAGGTGATTATTGTCACGGACTTGGTCGTAATACCAACGAACCGTGCGGCACTAGCAAACTTTCAACTCTAGAATGCTAGTCAGCCTTACTCTTAATACTTATAAGCACTAAGTAATCACGAAGGAACTTGGATTTGTAAGGAAATGAACTTTTATTGAACTCTCTCAAGGAACTTTACAAATGCTCTCACTTGGCTGGTTGTTACAAATGAGAGGTGGTTAGGGGTATTTATACTAATACACCTCCTCAATGAACGGCTAAGATCTATTTGATCTAACGGTTACAATCGAGTCTCTAGAATATTCTATGAAAATATCTAAGATATTTACAATTCTAAACTTCTCTAGAATGTTCCAGGCTCCTCCAGAAGATCCACCAGCTTCTAGAAAATTCCACACGCTTCTAGAGAACTCCACAGGCTTCTAGAGAATTCCAAACACTTCTAGAACATTCCACACGCTTCTAGAAAGTTCTACACTCTTCTAGAAGGTTTCGGACTCTTCCAGAATATTCCAGATGGTTCTGGACTATTCTAGAATGTTCTAGACTATTTCAGATAATTCCGGTTAGTCAACGTTTGCATTTTAAGTCAATCAGGAGCGGTGCGTGACATCCTCCCCCACTCAATGTGGCGACGTCCTCTGCGCATCTCTCCTGTATGCCTCTATTAAATCCTTGTAATCCCATAACGTAAGTTCATGTTCCCAGCTTGCCTCACTGTCAGGAGCTCCTTTCCGTTTGACGAAGTACTCCACATAACTCGGATGACTCCCGCGTCTTGGGATTACTCGGTGTGCCAGAATTTCTTCCACTTCACGCTCTGGCACAACAGTGATAGCGGTTGGCGCTCTTCTTGACTCACCCCTACTTGGATCATCTTCATCTTTGTTGAAGGGCTTCAACAAGCTTACATGAAAGACTGGATGCATCTCTAAGTGTGAAGGTAAAGTCAAGCGATAGGCTAGCTTACCAATGCGTTTTTCTATCGGAAACGGTCCCTCGTAACGTCTTACTAGCCCTTTGTGAACCTTGGCAAAGCGACGACTTTGATGAGGAAGGAGCTTCACCATGACTAAATCTCCTTCCTCAAACTCCAGATGCCTCCTTTTAGCATCGGCCCACTTCTTCATCTTTTTCGCGGCCTTGGCTAAGTACGCCTTTGCCAAGTCAGTCTTCTCATGCCAACCCTTAGCAAACTTAAATGCAGCAGGACTTGGGCCTTTGTAACCAACAGCTAAAGTGTGTGGGGTCATCGGTTGCTGACCAGTAGCTATCTCAAACGGAATGGACCCCGTCGACTCGCTCTTTTGCAAGTTGTAAGAAAATTGAGCAATGTCCAAGTACTTAGCCCAATCTTGCTGATTAGCACTTACGTAGTGCCTTAAGTAAAGTTCCAGTAAAGCGTTCACCCTCTCTGTCTGGCCATCAGTCTGTGGGTGAAAGCTTGTCGAAAAGTTAAGCTCAGACCCCATGATCTTAAAGAGCTCCATCCAGAATCTTCCTGTGAATCGAGTATCCCTGTCGCTCACTATTATCTTCGGAACACCCCAATACTTCACCACATACTTAAAGAACAATCGTGCAGCATCCTCAGCAGTGAACTTAGTTTGCACTGGTATGAATATTCCATACTTACTGAATCGGTCCACCACGACCATAATGTTACTGCATCCTTCGGACTTTGGTAAGCAAGTGATGAAGTCCATGGAGATACTTTCCCATGGTCTCTCTGGAATTGGTAGTGGTTCAAGTAATCCAGCTGCAGGGCGTTGCTCTACCTTGTCTTGTTGACATACAAGACAAGTCTTCACATAGAGCTCCACATCATCACGCATCTGGGGCCAATAGTATCCTCGCTCGATGAGTGCCATCGTGCGTCGTACTCCTGGGTGACCAGCCCACCTTGAATCGTGGCACTCCTTGATGATTTCCTTCCTTAAGCCTTGCCACTTTGGCACATACACTCGGTTACCCTTGGTAATGAGCACCCCATCGTCAAGCCAAAATCGGCGCGTCTTCCCCTGACTTGCCAGCTCCATCAAGTTCTTGGCTTACGGATCCTGCTCAAGTCCCTCCTTAATGTGTTCCACCATAGGAAAACTCGGACTTGTGATGGCAGCAAGTTCGGCCTTTCTACTCAAAGCATCGGCCACTACATTGCCTTTCCCTGGCTTATACTCCATCACAAAGTCAAACTCAGCTAAGAAAGCTTGCCATCTTACCTGCTTCGGGGTAAGCTTCTTCTGCTTAAGGAAGTAACTTGTGGCGACATTATCAGTCTTCACTACAAACTTGGTTCCCAACAAATAATGTCTCCACACTCTCAGACAATGGACCACGGCCGTCATCTCTTTCTCTTGGACCGTGTAGCGACGTTCAACGTCGTTGAGCTTACGGCTCTCGTAAGCCACTGGATGGCCTTCTTGCATTAGGACTCCTCCTAAGGCAAAGTCAGACCCATCAGTTTACACCTCGTATGGCTTGGTGTGATCGGGTAAGACCAACACTGGCTCTTGGATTACGGCCTCCTTAAGGTTTTTGAAAGCACGTTGACAATCTTCATCCCAACTCCAGGTCTTGTTCTTCTTTAACAGCTCGGTGAGGGGCGCGGCTATAGCAGAATAACCTTTTATGAATTTCCGGTAGTAATTAGCTAGTCCAAGGAAAGAACGAAGTTCAGGTACCTTCCTCGGTGGTTCCCATTCTTGTATAGCTTGTACCTTGGACTCATCCATTCGTAGTTTGCCCTCTCCAACAATGTGCCCTAGGAAAGTAACTTCTCGTTGAGCAAAGGCACATTTCTCCTTCTTCACGTACAACTCATTCTCCCTTAGTACTTGGAAGACTTGTCTTAAGTGCTTGACATGATCTTCCAACGTGTTACTATAGATGACAATGTCATCCAAGTATACAACTACGAACTTGTCTATGAATGGTTGTAAGACTTTGTTCATGAGAGTGCAAAATGTGGCAGGTGCATTTGTGAGTCCAAATGGCATAACTAGAAATTCATAAGAACCGTACCTGGTTACACATGTCGTCTTTGGTTCATCCCCCTCGGCGATCCTCACTTGATAGTAGCCGGACCTTAGATCCAACTTGGTGAACCATCGAGCTTGGCCAAGCTGATCAAAGAGGTCGGCGATCAGTGGAATTGGGTACTTGTTCTTCACCGTGATCTTGTTAAGCGCCCGGTAGTCAATGCATAACCGAAGTGATCCATCATGCTTTTTCTGAAATAATACCGGCGCTCCGTAGGGTGCTTTTGATGGGCGTATGTATCCCATGTCCATCAACTCCTTCAGTTGCCTTCGTAATTCTTCAAGCTCTGGAGGCGCCATGCAGTATGGCACTGCCGCTGGCGGGGTTGCACCAAGTACCAACTCGATCTTATGGTCCACCTCCCTCTTAGGTGGCAGCTTCTTCGGCAACTCTGGCGGCATCACATCCTTAAACTCCTCGAGGACGTGTTCAATACTTTTAGGGAGACCTTCTATGGGTGGAGCATTTGTCTCTTCTTTCAATGCCACGAGGTAAGTTAGCTGCTTCTTCTTGATGCCCTTCGAGAGTTGCATTGCAGAAATTTGTTATTCTTGAAGTTGGGCTTCTCGTTCTAGAGGTATTAATCGTATGTTGCCCTCCTCCAAGATGCACATTGTGTTTGCAAAGGGGATAGGAACGGCCTTGACCTTGTCTATGAACTTCATACCCAAAACAATTGGATAGTCGTCCATAGTGACTACAGAAAAGTCTACGAGACCGCTCCAATCACCTAGGCTTACCTTCACATCCTTAGCAACTCCGAAGGTGGCCTTAGGCTTGGAGTTTACCGCCTTAAGCCATCCTTGTTTATCTTTGTAATGGATGCCCATCTTCTTTGCCTCTTCTACTCGTAGAAAGTTTTTGGTAGCTCCTGTGTCTACAAGTGTTTTCACGGTACACCCACCAATCTTGGCTTCCACGAACAAACGTCCCTTCTTTTCGGACTTGGGCACTTCTACTTTGGCCTTTATGGCGTTAAGAAGTTGTAATGCTCCAACCTTCTCGTCTTCATGTTCCCGTTCCTCCCTTTCCTCAATTAGAGCAGAGAGCTTAGCCTTCTTAGGGCATTCTCTTGCTCTATGTGGCCCTTCACAAAAGAAGCACTTAAGAGGTGGTTTCTCTCCAATTTTATACTCTTTAGTACCCTTTTGCTTCTGAGTAGATTCTTTGCCACGATGGTACTCTCCCCCACTCTTTCCCTTGCCACCTTTATCTTTCGGCTTCAGCTTCTCAGGTTTCTTGAACTCGATAGGAGACTCGGCAATGGAAATAGCGGTGGTTAAGTCTTGAGCACCACGTCTTTGTATTTCAAGTTTGGCCCACTGTTGTAAACCATCCATAAAGGCAAAGAATGCTTCTTTATCAGGATAGTCAGGGATTTCGAGGAGTACCTCAGTAAATTCCTTCACGTATTCCCGAATGCTTCCCTTGTGTTGGAGACGCCTTAGCTTCGCTCTGGCTTCTTCTTCAACATTAGTTGGATAGAATTGTTTCTTGATCTCCCTCTTGAATTCAGCCCAGGTGTCTATGGTGCACATACCCCTTTCAATATCCCCTCGTTTCTTTCTCCACCACACCATCGCGGTGTCGTCGAGGTAGACTTGCTACGTCAATCTTCATGGCGTCATCAGTGATGACGAGCGCCCTGAAGTGTTGTTCCATACTCCACAGGAAATTATCAAGTTCCTTCTCATTTCTTGAACCTTTAAAGGGTTTAGGTCGCGGAAAATCAATCTTAGAGGGAGTAGTCCTTACCTCGGACGTGGATGGAACCTCTTGTGCAAGTGCCTTCCTGCACACTGTGAGCTCTTCCTCAGTCTTCTCCAACTTGAGCAAGACCCCCTGGAGCTCTTCCTGGAGCGAAGAAACTTCAGCCCTGTGAGACTCTTCCATGGCTTTCACACTGTCAAGACACTGTGAGAGTACTTTGTTCATGGCGGCTTGCATCTCCTCTCGGAACTCGTCCATGCTCTGCCCCACTTCCTCGAACTTTTCCTCTCCATCGACTATAGCCAACTCCACCTTGGCTAGTCGTGTCTCGATCTCTTCCATGGGTTCCCTCGAACGTGATCTCTGGCTCCTTTGTTTCTTCTCGACCACCTTCTCCACCTGAGAGGTGTTGCTTTCGGTTTCCATTTCCCTCTATGTTCCAACGGACTTTCAACCTTTGCTCTGATACCAACTGTCACGGACTTGGTCGTAATACCATTACTCTTAATGCTTGTAAGCACTAAGTAATCACGAAGGAACTTGGATTTGTAAGGAAATGAACTTTTATTGAACTCTCTCAAGGAACTTTACAAATGCTCTCACTTGGCTGGTTGTTACAAATGAGAGGTGGTTAGGGGTATTTATACTAATACACCTCCTCAATGAACGGCTAAGATCTATTTGATCTAACGGTTACAATCGAGTCTCTAGAATATTCTATGAAAATATCTAAGATATTTACAATTCTAAACTTCTCTAGAATGTTCCAGGCTCCTCCAGAAGATCCACCAGCTTCTAGAAAATTCCACACGCTTCTAGAGAACTCCACAGGGTTCTAGAGAATTCCACACACTTCTAGAACATTCCACACGCTTCTAGAAAGTTCTACACTCTTCTAGAAGGTTTCGGACTCTTCCAGAATGTTCCAGATGGTTCTGGACTATTCTAGAATGTTCTAGACTATTTCAAATAATTCCGGTTAGTCAACGTTTGCATTTTAAGTCAATCAGGAGCGGTGCGTGACATTATTCATGGGAATTTTGGTGCCTTATTTTATATAGAGAAAGAGAGAGTGGCAATGAGGTAATGTGGATATTAATTTTGGGGGTTTAAGTTACCTTGTTGAGTTTATTAGTGGAAAGGTCTAGGATGATTAATTTGCTTTGTCATTGGATATTTAATTAACATCGGGCATGATTTAACCTGTTTGCCTAAATGCGCCTTGGGGTTTAAAATCAAAATTAATCCAAGGATTGCAATATAGTTGCAATCGGGTCGTTTCTCTTAAGGAGTCTTTTAACCTACCTAAACTAGCTAAATGCAATCAAAACAATAAAAGATATGGGGGTTTTGGTTTGAAAATTCATTTAATAAAACTATTGACAAAAGCAGTTACTTGTTTTTGGTATTTTAGATATATGACTGAAAAGAGTTTGGATTAAGGGAAATTGATAAAATGGGCTTTGGTGATGATACGGTGGCTCTCACGCTTCATTAAATTGATATTGGGAGTTAAAGATTCACCAAGTCTAATTGAAAAATCCCCAATCAACCACTAGGGGTCCACTAGCCCTAATTAATAACTAATCAAACAACCACTTTCATAGCTATCACTTAGGGTTAGTGTTAAGCTCCATTTGATGTGTTTTGGAACATGAGTTTTGAAAACCGATTCCTCTCAAGAATGTGCAACCACAGCATTCAATTGGACAAATAAAGCTACACAATCTAGCAACCACTAAAAATCATATAGCATTCATAAATCCAATAGAAAATTTAAACATACATATCATTCAATTAACATAACTCAATATCCAATACAAATGTTCCAATTCATAGACAACTACAAAAGGAAATCATGTCTCAAATCCAAATATACAAAGAGAAATGCAACCACAAGACTTAATACATAAGGAAAAGAGCATGAGAAAACAAATAACTCCCCTATTTTGCCCATTGAAACTCGAGCCACCTTCACACCACCAAAGCACCAAGATTCTAGCCTCTCATGTCTTCAAATTCGAGCCCAAAAGGACCAATGACCACGGCCTCCATGGATGAAGAAGGTAGAAGAAGATGTATGGTGGAAATGGAAGGTAGGGAGATGAAGAACCAGAAAATCAGCAAGAATGGGGGTGAGATTGAGTGGGAAGATGAAGATTTGAGTGAGGAATGAAGGAAATGAGTGAAACCCTAGCAGAGGAGGTGTATTTCGTGCATAGGAGGCTTCGATCCCGAAGGTGGGGGTGTTTAGATCTATTTATACTGCTCCAAAACCCTAAAAATCGCGTCAGAATTTTGCAGATTTTCGTCACTTCGCCTGGGTTCGCCGCGGCGAGGGACAGAGCTTTCTGTTTCTTCTTGTCTTTCTCGCCGTGAGCTTCGCCGCAGCGAGGCCACGGCGAGGAGACATTGATTCTGTTTCTCTCTTCACTTTCTTCTTCTACTCCGTCCAGAATTCTTCACTGCAACTTGGCTCCTTAATTTGGGTATGTTTCTTCTATGAGCTGCATATAAAATGGACCTAAGGTAGCATCAAAATGTTCTTGAAAATGGGTTAAACAACAAATCGTGCTAATTATTCCCAAATTGCCCTTGACTAGAACAAATTCCAACAAAGTGTGCAAAAGTCAGAAATTACCCTAATTAGGTGCAATTACCCCAAGAACATGCAATAATCTAATGATTTTATCAATGAAAAGTGTATAAAAATATGGTGCAATCAGGGCATTTCCTTCTTTTGGAGTAGGGGTTAATTAATTCTGAGTGTCTAGAACATTAAGTTGTAGTTGACTCCTTGTTTGTTGCTGAGCTTTTCAATGTGTGGTTCGATTAATTGAATTTCTCTGCAAGAGTATGGCCCCTCACCAACCTGAAACTTACTAGCCAACTAAATCTTGTTCTAGCATGTTGCAATGAATCTCCTGTATTCTCTTAAGCAAGAAAGTTAACTCAGACTGTTGTGTGTGTTTTGATTGAATGATCTGTCTTGTGCTTTTGTAAAAGTATCTGTATGTTTGAATGCTTGCTCTTTTTGATGGTTAGTGCATTGGAATAGGGTTGTGGGTCTTACTTTTTTATTGTAAGATGATCTTGTATATAAAATGTGCTGACTGGTTCACCATTTTCATGAATGTTATGGTTATATTTTAATTTCATCTGATGAATTTAGACACTTCCCTCTTTCATTGGTTACTTCCCAAATTTTTGTTCCTCTCATGCAATTTCTTTTATTTTGTGGAATGTATTGTTGCATGAGAGAAGGCCCTTAGTTTTTCCCTTGTGATAGTGAGGACACTGTCCATTTTAAGTTTAGGGGTAAGGGCAATTTTTACTTTGATTTTAATAAATTGTTTTGCTGATTTGGCATGGATTCTAATTTTGGGAAATTGGGAACTTGGACTCTTGCTTGTAACTTTGTGAAAAGTGAGTTAGATTGATAAATTATCTTCTGAAGTTAGTGCATAATCCAAGGATAGAATGGTTTCTTAGACTATATGCTTAATAGGAAATGGTGATTATATTTTTGAATGCTAGAGTAGCAATGTAAGGCTTGTTCCTGATGATTTTGTCCTTTTTGCGCACAACTGTTGGGATAATTGAAATGCTCTTGTTAGGAGTGTTAGAATCTTAAGTTTTGATGAGGACTGCACCCATAGATAACATAAGTAAAATGAACAATTAGATATAACTTAGTCTGGAATAAATTGAGATAAGAATCATGATAAATGACTAAGTAAAAGAGTGTAGGTTACCTTAACATTGAACAAGTAAAATCTTATAGATAACAGATACACTATCGCTAAGCTAGAACCTATCGCTAACAAATGGAAGAGTTAGGATAACAATAGCTAATGAAGACTTAGCAATAATCTGAAGAAAAGTCAATATCTCTATCACTAAGACCTTCACTATCGCTAATATAATGAGTTGAGCTAGCCTAAGCAAGTAAAGAACAAAAGATTACTATCGCTAAAGTATATCACTATCGCTAAGACCCCATAGATAACATGGATAACACAAAGGGGGAGAAAGTTAGAACAACTAGCAATAATGAACTATGTTAACTAGCGATAACATGATTAGCTATTGATAATAGAATACTTGAAATAACTTAGACATTCAGATAGCTAATAACTAGCGATAACATAGTTACTAGCGATAACATTATTAGCTATCGATAGAAGAATACTTGTTGAAATAACTTAGATAGTCAGATAGCAAATACATTGTCTGTGAACATTGAGCTAATGAAATACACTAGCGATAACACCTACTGTGTTTCACATAAATACTTGTTTAGCTAACAGCTAAGTGCATGACTTACACTATTAAGCTAGCGATAGCCAAGGGTGCTAGTGCTACTGAAAAAGCTGCTATGCAAGTACAATGTTGCAGGTGATCGTTACTCACAGTCTCTATCTCTCTTAGCTCATCCTCTGGAAGATTAATTGAAGCAAGAAAGAAAGTTGACTAAGATGAAGGACAACATTAATTGCCAACGGCTAAAGCTCCCAACGACTGATTTCAAACGGCCTCTTGAAGCTTGAAGAAAAGGAAAGCTGTGAAGAGTTATAAATATCAAGATTTGAGCATTTAAGAAGAGTTAGTCACTCACTCACACAGGCACAGAGACGAACCAGCATTCAATATTCATATCTACTCTTTGCTCACAAAAGCTCAAAGTCTTTATTACTCTTAGAGAGATTATTTGTACTTAAGTGTTTATCAAAATCTGTTCATTAAGTGAACTCATTAATTGAAATCCTCTACTGTTTGAGGTTGTTCTAAAGATTGGGTCTTTAGGACAGGGTTGTGTCCTTACAAGCTGTAAGGGGGAGCATTTAGAGAGAAGTCTAAAGCTCTATTGTAAAGGTTGGCAGGTGAACCTGTATTTGTAAAACATGTGGTATAGTGGAACCCAACGGGGAGTTGGAGAATTGGACGTAGGCATTGTGTTGGCCGAACCAGTATAAAAGATTGTTGTGTATTGTTAAGTTTTGTTTAATTTTTAAACACACAATTGATTGCACCATATTTTTATATACTTTTCATTAATAAAATCATTGGATTGTTGCATGTTCTTGGGGTAATTGCACCTAATTAGGGTAATTTCTGACTTTTGCACATTTTGTTGGAATTTGTTCTAGTCAAGGGCAATTTGGGCATAATTAGCATGATTTATTGGTTAACCCATTTTCAAGAACATTTCGATGCTATCTTAGGTCCATTTTATGTGTAGATCATGGAAGGAACACACCCAATGGAAGGGCCAAGTTGCAGACAAGAATGCTGGACAGAAACAGAACAAGAGGGCAGAATCAACGTTAGCTCGCCGTGAGCTCGCCTTGACCTCGTCGCGGCCAGCCCACGGCCAGCTCCCAGCAAAACCTCCAGAATCAACGTTAGCTCGCCGCGGCGAGCGGGACGCATCAGCAATGCGCTGTTACAAATTCTACGGTTCCTAGTGGGTTATAAATAGTTCCTAACACCCGAAAATCAACTCTCCAAGCCTCCAAACACGAAAATACCTTAGCTCTCCTAGGGTTCCATCATTATCCTCATTCTCCACTCAAATCCTCTCATCCCCACTCATCTCCACCTCAAATTCCACTGATTTTCTTGTTCTTTCCCTTTTCTTCTTCCATTTCCACCACATCTCTTCTTCATTCTTTCTCACCCATGGAGGCTGCTATGGTGGGTCATTTTGAGCATGAAATTGAAGACATGAGAGGCTAAAATCTTGGTGCTTTGGTGGTGTGAAGGTGGCTCTAGCTTCATGGGCCAACATAGGGGAGTTTCTAGTTCACAATTCCTTATTTCCTTTGTATTTGACTTCTACTCTTTTGCATTGGTCTTGTATTTGGATTTGAGACATGAGATATGTGGTTGCTATCTATGTTTGTGAACTATTATGTGTATGCTTTGAATTTAATGTGATTGAGATATAATTTCCTATCTACTTGTGGTTGTATTCTTGGTTATAGCCATTTTAGTGGTTGCTAGTGGTTGTAGTCAATTTCTTCCATGCATGAATGTTGTGGTTGCACTTCATGAGAGTTAAATTGCATTTCTTTCAAGGCATTTCACAAACCAAATGGATCTTAACACTAACCCTAAGTAATGGCTATGAAAGTGGTTGCTAGATTAGTCATTAATTATGGCTAGTGGACCCCTAGTGGTTGCTTGGGGATCTTTCAATTAGACTTGGTAAATTAAACTCCCAATCATTTTAAAGAAGCATTTGAGCCACCGTAACATTACCCAAGCCCCTTTTATAAAATCACCCTTAATCCAAACTTATTTCACCCATTAATCTAAAATACCAAAAACAAGTAATTGCATTCGTCAATAGTTTTAGTAAATGAACTTTTAAACCAAAACCCCCCATATCTTTTATTGTTTTAATTGCATTTAGCTAATTTAGGTAGGTTAAAAGACTCCTCAAGTGAAACGACCCAGGGTTGCAACCTATATTGCAATCCTTAGATTAAATCTTGATTTTAACCCCCAAGACGCATTAGGCAAGGTTAAATCAACAATTCACCCCATCTTGTGCGTTTTTGCCATTCTCATTTGGTATCCGAGCAGGTCTTCTCCTTTTGATTCCAACGAGTCTGAGAAGAAAAGATCAAGATGGCATCGTACGAGAATATTCTGCCTGAAGGAAGCTCCATTAATAAACCCTCTGGTTTTGATGGAAAGCACTATACTTTTTGGAAACTCAAAATGAAGATCTACATCAAAGCCAATGGGTATAAGTTGTGGAAAATTATAGAAGGGGATATTGTGCCTATGAATATTTTAGGCAATCCAAAGAGTGAAAGTGAATTTACTCATGATGACATTGCTGATCTCGAGTTGAATAACAAGGCAATTCTCATGATTCAAAGTGCTCTTAGTTAGACTGAGTTTTTCAAAGTCAGCCACTTGAACACTGCTAAGAAAATGTGGGAAGCTGTGCAGATTGCTCATGAAGGAACCTCTAGAGTAAAAGATAGAAGAGTGGAAATGCTTGTTGAGGAGTTCCACAAGTTTGAAATGATAGAAGATGAAAAGATAAGAGATTTGGAGATCAGATTCGCTCATCTTATCAACAATCTTGCTACTCTGGGAAGAAAAATTTTAGAGAAAGAGCAAGTCAACAAGATTCTAAAAGTATTAAAGGGTGATTGGCTCATGAAGGTCACTGCTATTCAAGAAATGCAAGGAGAATCAACTAAGTCCATCACGGCCTTGTTTGGTAGTCTTGCTGAGTATGAGCCAACTTTGATAGCTCAAAGGGAAGCTCAGGGAAATTCTAAAAGGAAGTCTCTCGCCCTTGCTATATCTGAAAGAGATGAAGTTGATGATGATGAAGATGAAGATCTAGATGATGAAGATATGGCTCTCAGGGTTAGAAATTCTCAGAAGGATAAAGCTCCTGTGTGTTTTGAATGTAAGAAGCCTGGTCATTTCAAAGTGGAGTGCCTAAGTCTTCATATATTCAAGGAAAAGGAGAAAAAGAAGTTGAAGTCCTTTGGAAAAAAGAAAGCCTATGTATCATCCATCTGGGGTGATAGCTCAGATGAGGAAGCTAGCGATAATGAAGAGAGTGCCAATCTCTGCCTTGTTGCTCAAGAGGAGCAAAGTGACTCTGAGGTATATGATTTTGAACCTACCTATTCTGAACTTCAAAGCATGTATCATGAAATGCATACTGAATTAATTAAGCTTGCTAAAGAAGTTGTAGGTTTAAGAAAAGAAAACAAGGAACTTAAGAAAAATATTTCTTCTTCTACATCCAAAGTTCCTTCTGTACTATCGATAGAAGAGAAGCTATTGCAAGCTCCTAAAGTTGAGCCATCGATAGCTAGTCCTCCATCGATAGCTAATCCTCTTACAACAAATTCTGAAAAATGTTCTAACTATGAAAACTTGTTGAAGAAGAAAGAAAAGCTTTCAAATGCTTTAGAAAAGTTTACAAAAGGATCAGAGATGCTAAATGTAATTTTAAAGGACCAAAAAGGTTTTAGAAACAAAACTGGCATTGGTTATGAGCCAAAAAGCAAAAAGCTTCAAAGAAATGGGTAGAACCCAAGGTGAAACCTTATTTAAAGTATTTTAGAAAATCTTCTGAATACTCTTCACCATATAGTTTTTGCAATTATTGTAACAAAAAAGGCCATACTCAATCTACTTGCAATCCAAGAAAATATGGAATTGGTGGTTCTTATAAGTGGGTTCTTAAAGGAACTTATGTGCCTAAAGTTTTTACAAACCTAGAGCTCAAGACTAATCCTAAAGGACCCAAGAAAGTTTGGGTACCTAAATCTGTCTAGTTTGTGCAGGTGTGCCTTAAAGCATCCAACAAAGGAAAGTAGTACATTGATAGTGGATGCTCAAGGCATATGACTAGTGACAAGGACAAGTTCAACAATCTAATGATGAAAGAGGGAGCCAAAGTCAGTTTTGGTGGAAATCAAAGTGGGAAGATCACTGGAGTTGGTGAAGTTGGTCCTGTCAAAGATGTGTACTTAGTGGATGGTCTCTGCCATAACCTGCTAAGTGTCAGCCAAAGCACCGACCATGGTAACTGGGTTATTTTTGATTCCAATGAAGACCTCATTGTTGATAAAAGGATTTAGATATAAATACAACAAATCCTAAGTGTAAGCTAAAAGCAAACAGAAATGGTAACTTATACACTTTAGATTTATGTCAACAACTTGAAGAAAAATGTTTTATTTCAAATGATGAAACTTGTTGGCTATGGCATAAGAGACTAGCTCATGTAAATTTTATTCAACTTGATAAGCTAGTTAAAAAGGAGCTAGTCATAGGTATTCCTAGTTTTAGGACTAAGCATGATTTAATTTGTGAATCTTGCCAAAGGGGTAAACAAACAAAGTCTTCGTTTAAAACCAAGAAGACAGTTTCCACAAGTAGGCCATTGGAACTAATCCACATGGATTTAGTTGGGCCTGCAAGAGTGAAAAGTCTAGGTGAAAGTCTATACACTCTTGTAGTTGTGGATGACTATTCAAGGTTTACCTGGACTATGTTTCTTTCCTCAAAGCATGAAACTTTTGATGCGTTTTGTGTGCTTGCTAAGAAATTGCAGAATGAAAAAGGCACCAAGATTGTAGCAATTAGGACTGATCATGGAGGAGAGTTTGAGAACAAGGAGTTCATGGAGTTGTGTGATGAAAGTAGTATTGAACACAACTTCTCTGCCCCTCGTACTCCTCAGCAAAATGGTGTTGTTGAGAGGAAGAATAGAGTGCTCACAGAAATGGCAAGGAGCATGCTGAATGAGAAGCAAGTGCCTCAAATGTTTTGGGCAGATGCAATGAGCACAGCATGCTACATCTCAAATAGAGCATATATCAGAAAGGGGATGGAGAAGACTTCATATGAGCTCTACAAGGGAAGAAAGCCCAACATCCCTCATCTGAGGATCTTTGGATCTAAGTGCTACATTCACAACAATGGGAAGGTAAACTTAGGTAAATTTGACCCTAAATCTGACATTGGCATATTCATAGGTTACTCAAATAGGAGTAAAGCATATAGAGTCTATAATAAAAGAACTCAAACTGTTGAAGAGTCAATGCATGTAGTAATTGATGAAACTCCTCATGAAAAGCAACATTGTGTTGATAAGGATGAAGATTTTTCAAAATTTTTAAGACCTCCTCTATCGATAGCACCCAAGCCATCGATAGTGAATACTGAGGAAAATGCTAAAGATGATCAAGATGAAGCTAAAAATGATCAAGATGAAGCTAATGAGCCTCAATCTTCCATAAGACATCTTAAGCACCATCCTCCTGAACAAATAATTGGAGAAATGTCAAAAGGTGTTAGAACCAGAAGGCAACTACAAAATGAAATGGAATTTTCTGCCTTTATTTCTGAAATTGAACCAACCTGTGTTGATGAAGCTCTTACTGACTGTGACTGGATAGTTGCAATGCAGGAAGAACTTAATCAATTTAAAAGAAATCAAGTTTGGGATTTAGTACTTAGACCAAGAAATCATCCTATTATTGGTACTAAATGGGTTTTCAAAAACAAACTTGATGAAGCTGGTCAAATTGTGAAAATATATAGCCAGATTAGTTGCCAAAGGGTATAACCAAGAAGAATGCATTGATTATGAAGAAACCTATGGTCCAGTTGCAAGACTTGAAGCAATAAGGATTCTTCTAGCTTTTGCATCCATAAAAAATATTAAACTTTATCAAATGGATGTTAAGAGTGCCTTTCTTAATGGCTATATCAAAGAAGAGGTATATGTAGAACAACCTCCTGGTTTTGAAGAAAACTCTAAACCTGACCATGTTTACAAACTTAAAAAGGCTCTTTATGGTCTCAAACAAGCACCTAAAGCTTGGTATGAGAGACTTAGTACATTTCCACTTGAAAAAGGATTTTCTAGAGGAAAATTAGATACTACTTTATTCATCATGCATAAAGATAAACATATGCTCATAGTTCAAATTTATGTTGATGATATTATCTTTGGTGCAACTAAGGAAAAGCTTTGTGAAGAGTTTGCTAAGATGATGTAGGGTGAATTTGAAATGTCTATGATGGGAGAATTAACATTCTTCCTAGGCCTGTAGATAAAGCAAAAGAGAGATAGCATCTTCATCTCCCAAACCAAGTATTATAAGGAGATTCTCAATAAGTTTGGGATGGAGCAATCTAAAGATGAGGACACTCCCATGAGTACCTCTGCCAGATTAGATGCAGACGCCAAGGGCAAAGTAGTTAATCAATCTCTTTATAGAGGGATTATAGGTTCTTTACTTTATCTAACTGCTAGTTGGCCTGATATTCAATTTGGTGTAGGAATGTGTGCTAGATATTAAGCAAATCCTAAAGAGTCTCACTTGACCAATGTAAAAAGGATTTTGCGATATTTACAAGGAACTCAAGAGCTTAGGTTGTGATATCCCAAGGGAACTCAAGAGTAACTTCTTGCTTATACTGACTCTGACCATGCAGTTATAAGACAGATAGAAAAGTACAAGTGGTCAATGTCAATTCCTTGGTGGCAGTTTGGTCTCTTGGGCTAGCAAGAAACAAAATTGTGTCTCCCTTTCATCCACAGAGGCTGAATATATTGCTGCAGCAAGTTACTGTGCTCAATTCTTATGGCTTAAGCACCAACTAAGAGATCTGGGTTTGGAATTCCCAGAAGTGCCTATTCTTTGTGACAACACCAGCATAATAAGCTTGGCCAAGAATCCAGTTCATCATTCCAGAACCAAGCATATTGATGTGAGACATCACTTCCTAAGAGATCATGTTCAGAAGAAGGATGTCAAGGTGGAGTTCATCTCAACAAATTTGCAACTTACTGATATCTTCCAATTTAGCTTCATTAGAAGGGAATTAGGAATGGTGAATCTAAATGAGTTGTAAATATTCCTGACTTAATTCTTGATTTGATTTCATTTTATTCATATAGTTCAATCACTAACTTAGGCATCGGAGTGCCAAATTTTAAGTTTTGTAGGACTGACCAATCGATAGTGAGTTTCACTATCGCTAGTATATGCAGGACAAAGCTAAGTTTGAGCTAAGATTGCCATCGCTAGCCAAAAGCATTATTGATAGCAAAGTCAGCTATCGATAGCCGAAAGGAATGAGTGATAAGCCTATGTCACTTACTCAGCCTGGGATCATGCTTGCTAGCGATAGCAGCTCTTATTAGCGATATCAAGTCACTTTAAGTCAGAATGAGAAACGTTAGCGAATGTTCTTCATTGTGGTAAAATCTAAACTTATAAAATTAGGTCATTTGCATTTACATTCATCATTCTCGAAACATTCACAATTTCTCTTCTACTCCAAACACTCTCTAAGCTCTCAAGCATATACATTCTCAAATCTCTTTTCCATAAACCCTAAAATGGCCGAAACCAAAGTTCCTATTGTCAAGCCAACCTCTAGCACTAATCCCTCTTCCAAATACACTAGCAAAAGGTCGCGTGCCCAGAAAAATGTCTCATTCTCCAAAGATATAGTTGAGAGCAACCCCAAAAGGCAAAAAGAAACCTCATCTGGTGTACCCTATTTGGAAGACCCCCTTGAAGCTCCAAGCGCATTCTTCGCAGACAAGGGAACCCTAGATAGGGCTGCAGTATGGGTAGATTTGGAATACTTCAAGCAACAAGGTTTTGATTTGGATGCTTGGCTGCTTCCCTACAAGAACTGGCTGAGTGTGAAGAATGACTACAATGAAGAGGTGCTGAGATCATTCTACTCCAGTCTGAAGTCCCTTCTAAAATACAAGGGAAGCTTGTGAACATCTCCTTCGTAGCCATGGTGAGAGGAAGAGGCCTCGTTTTTGGTTGGAGGGCTATCAACAAGATTTTGGGGATCTATAGGGAAGAATACAATAAATGGTATATGCCTGAGAAGTATCCTGCAGAAGAGCTGGAGGAGATCTATGAGACAAACACCAACAAGCCAGCTGATATGCCTATGATCAATAGGATCCTTCACTATGTCTACACAAGGATCATGACTTACAAGTCAGGGAACTTCGGCAGCTTTGCAAAGATTGACAACCTATGGTTGCCTCACCTCATTCAGAAGGTTCCCCTCAATCCAGGCCAGTTGGTGTGCATGGAGTTGCACAGGTTCTTATCAGACAAATCTCCCAAGGCTCCTCTTCCCTATCCTCAGCTTATATCTTACATCCTGGCATTTTCTAAGATCAAATCATTGGGGGATGGAGAGAACAAGAAGTGCAAGCAGCTCACTACCTCTACCCTCAAGAAAATGGGAATTTCTGTGGGCGCTAATGGAGGTGTTTCAGCCTCTCAATCTCTAGCTTCTCATGCTCCTTCTTCCTCAGCTCAGCCTGATTCTGTTGAAGAAGAAGCTCAGTCAAAAAGGGCTCCTCCTCCTGCTGCTGCTGCTTCATCAAATTCCTCTATTATCTCAAGGGAAGCAATTGAGGAGATCATCTTCAGAGTCTCTGTCGAGTTCAACCTTGCCTTGGAAGCTCAGAAAGTAGAATTGATGAAGCCTATACTGGAGCTTAAGGCACAGGTCAAAAATTTGGAAGACTGCCTCTACCTTATCTCTGAAGATATCATGCAAAGGGCAGCTTCTTCTCATCCTCAAGGTACATCACCAATCCACACCCCTACTCCATCTCACCAGAGCCAACACCATTCTCCTACCCAAACTCACCACTCTCCAATTCCATACACCACCTAAGTCCCAACAACCCAAGACAACCATATCGCTAACCCCTCCCCTAGTGATAGTGACAAATCTCTGATTTGTATGGCTTTTATATGCTTAAATTGATGCAATTAACATGATTAAGATGCAAGTTTTGGTCTGATAATGTCAAATTGAATATCCCAAACTCTCAAGGAAAATGAGTGTAAAATTAGGAGTAATTAGCCATAATTGTAGATTAATTGTACTAATTAATTTATAGGGCTATTTGATCTTGGTTTTATCTTATTTTCACTTGTAGGGTTGCTCAGGACCAAAAAAATCGGACCCGAGATGAAGAAAAAGGCCAAACAAAGAGGCAGAACTAAAGGCTCCTCGCCGCGGCGAGTCAGACGACGAGAAAGCACCCCAGGAGGCAGAGAACAAAGCAGCTCGTCGTGGCCTCGCCGAGGCGAACCAAGCCAGAAAGAGCCAGAAGCATTGTCACCTCGCCGCGGCGAGCAGACGGCGAGGGGAGGCAGCTTATCAGTTCGCAAATTTCGGGTCCAAACCGGATCTAACTCATTACCCACTCACTTGACCCGACTTGCGAGACTTAAAACACGAAAGATACACCCCATTAGGGCAGATTTGGTTCACATTTCACACCCCCAAGCCCTAGCTCTCTCTTCTCCATCTTCATCTTCATCTTCACCTTCTCCTTCCTTCCATCCATGGCTTCCACTCCTTCCTCTCTTGTTGTTGGTTCTTCCATGGGGAGTAGCAGCAGGCTCCACCATTCTTGGTGGTGGGAGCCAAGGGATGAGCTTGAAGCTTAAATAGGGGAGTTTCTCTAGTTCTAATCCTTCCTCCATTTGTTGTATTTTTGCTTTTCTAGGGTTCTAGGGGTGCATTTATGGCATTTGGTTGAATGTATTAATTGCATTTGGTTGAAGTGCATTTATGGCACTTGGTTGAGTGCATTTATGTCATTAAGGTTAGAAACTATGTTTATGTCATTTCCTTCTTATATAATGCTTGACATTGCTACTTATTAACTTTGAGTTTAATGAAATTTATGGGTTCATAGTTTTGTTATTCTCTTTGTGAAAATTATGTGCTAATGCAAGGTAGCTTGGTTAGTGGATTAATAGTGTCAAGCTATTTGCTTGAGGGAGATGGCATAAGAATTATTTGGTTGTGTTGAGACATTTGGGAAAACACTCTTTAGGTCCTAATTTATTGTATGGGTAGCCATCAATGGATTAGGGTTTAGAGAGAAATTTAGAGCAATTATGGGGTGGCCCAAATTGTGGATTTAAAAGTCTTGCATAATCAATTATTTCTTGATTTTGAACTTAATCAACTTGGGTTAAATTAAGTAATGTGCGGGGTTCCGGCATTAATTAAGTTAACCTAAGCCTAGCCTAGAGGGGTTCCTCTAAGGTTCTTTAGAAATCAATTAAACTCCCTAAAAATCTTTAGAAGCAATGATTCCCGAATCTCTCATTCATCAAGAATGATCTTTATCCAATTCTCATCCAAATCTTACTTTTAATTCCAACCTTTTACTTTACCTTTTGCACATACCAAATTTCATACTAAAACCAAACAAAAATGCTTTTTACCCGCCTTTTCAAGTTTACATATTAGCTATTAGAAATCATATTACACTAGGCTCCTTGAGATCGACACCCAGGGTTAGCTTCCACTATCCCCTCGGGTTTAATTTCTTGGAGAGCGGACTGGAGGCGGCACTGCTCCGATACAAACCCCAATTTCCAAGCTCTTCAGATAGCCACCACTCTTAAGACCAAACCTCACCACCCACCCCTATCGTTCACCCCTCTCCTATCGCAAATCCTTCTATTAGCGATAACCTTCCTATCCCTACCACCACCACTAGCACTCCTATCCCTAACCCTCCTATCTCTTCTCCTGACCTTGGCTAAACCTCTCTCCCTGGTGATGATGACAAAAAGGGGGAGAATAGTCCAGCTCTTGAGGATGCTGAAGAGATTGAGGAAGTAGTCAGAGGCATTGCTCGCAGCTACATGGAGTCTAAGGACCATAGGACCCCTCCTCCTCAAGCTTCCAATAAGCCTCCTACTCAAGCCCCTAATGCTTCAGAGGTGGACAATTTCGCCAAGGCAGTAATGATTGCGCAGAAGCATGGTATTCCTCCAAGTATCACATCTGCACAGCCAGTCCCAGTTTCTGTCATCCCTCCAGGAGATAATGTTAAAATAACAATTGAAGACAAGCCTAGCACTGGAGATAAGGTTAAAGATGATATTCAGAAGATGCTAGTGCTTGAGGCAGAGAAAAGCAAGAGAAGGGAAAGGACCAAGAGGAAAGCCAGAAAAGAGATCTCCTTCAAAGTTATTCCGATGGCTTCTCCTGAGGCTCCTAAGGGAAAAGCTCAAAGGATCAAGCGAGTGGCTCCTCCCAGGTTGTCAAAAGAAGAGAAGGAGGCTGCTGCTAAGGCTAAGAAGGCTGCTGCAGAGGCTAAGAAAAAGGCATAGAAAGAGGCTGCAGTAAGAAGAAAGAAACTAGCAAAGGAAATTGCTCAAGGGAAGAATGCATGGGTATATAAGAGGAGGTTTCACAAGTCTAAGGCTACCTCCAATGATGTCTCACTCGCTAAACCCATTCAGACCATTGAGCAAGACAAATTCTTCTACTCTGAATCCTCTATCTCTGATGGACCTGATGAAGAGTACATAACCTCAGCCTCTGGAGCAAAGTTTAACAATGAGAAACCCGTAGCCTTTAGGGACCATTCTACATACATTTCATATTTAGCTGATCCTGACAATTTTGATCCTAAAAAGATGTAATTATTTTGCAAAGTCAATACATGCTTTATCTGATCCTGATAATTATATGTCTGTCTTATTTTATGCTCTGTACATGCTTTATCTTATATATGATTTTACTTATGTTTTGTCATCATCAAAAATGGGGAGAATGTTAGAATCTTAAGTTTCGATGAGGACTGCACCCATAGATAACATAAGTAAAATGAACAATTAGCATATAACTTAGTCTGGAATAAATTGAGATAAGAATCATGGTAAATGACTAAGTAAAAGAGTGTAGGTTACCTTAACATTGAACAAGTAAAATCTTATAGATAACAGATACAATATCGCTAAGCTAGAACCTATCGCTAACAAATGGAAGAGTTAGGATAACAATAGCTAATGAAGACTTAGCAATAATATGAAGAAAAGTCAACATCTCTATCACTAAGACCTTCACTATCGCTAATATAATGAGTTGAGCTAGCCTAAACAAGCAAAGAACAAAAGATCACTATCGCTAAAGTATATCACTATCGCTAAGGCCCTATAGATAACATGGATAACACAAAGGGGGAGAATGTTAGAACAGCTAGCAATAATGAACTATGTTAACTAGCGATAACATGATTAGCTATCGATAACATAATACTTGAAATAACTTAGACATTCAGATAGCTAATAACTAGCGATAACATTATTAGCTATCGATAGAAGAATACTTGTTGAAATAACTTAGATAGTCAAATAGCAAATACATTTTCTGTGAACATTGAGCTAATGAAATATACTAGCGATAACACCTACTGTGCTTCACATGAATACTTGTTTAGCTAACAGCTAAGTGCATGACTTACACTATTAAGCTAGCGATAGCCAAGGGTGCTAGTGCTACTGAAAAAGCTGCTATGCAAGTACAACGTTGCAGGTTATCATTACTCACAGTCTCTATCTCTCTTAGCTCATCCTCTGGAAGATTAATTGAAGCAAGAGAAGAAAGTTGACTAAGATGAAGGACAACATTAATTGTTAACGGCTAAGAGCTCCCAACGACTGATTTCAAACGGCCTCTTGAAGCTGAAAGAAAAGGAAAGCTGTGAAGAGTTATAAATATCAAGACTTGAGCATTTAAGAAGAGTTAGTCACTCACTCACACAGGCACAGAGACGAACCAGCATTCAATATTCCTATCTACTCTCTGCTCACAAAAGCTCAAAGTCTTTATTACTCTTAAAGAGATTATTTGTACTTAAGTGTTTATCAAAATCTGTTCATTGAGTGAACTCATTAATTGAAATCCTCTACTATTTGAGGTTGTTCTAAAGCTTGGGGCTTTAGGACAAGGTTGTGTCCTTACGAGCTGTAAGGGGGAGCGTTTAGAGAGAAGTCTAAAGCTCTGTTGTAAATGTTGGCAGGTGAACCTGTATTTGTAAAACATGTGGTATAGTGGAACCCAACGAGGAGTTGGAGAACTGGACGTAGGCATTGTGTTGGCCGAACCAGTATAAAAGATTGTTTTGTGTTGTTAAGTTTTGTTTAATTTTCAAACGCACAATTCACCCCCCTCTTGTGCGTTTTTGCCATTCTCAAGGAGAAAATTGTGGCAAGTTGATTTGTATGTTTATTCTCAATTGATGGACTTTACAACCTATCTTAGAATCTCTTGAAGCAATTTGATGATCTCTCACAATTTTTTAAAAAATGATTTGGGCATTCTTTTAAATGCGGTTGAGCCTTTTAAAGCCTTCCTATGGTATTATTTCCACTTGAACCCTATTTGAGGCTTATAATGAAAAACCATGGGAATTTCTTTTTGGAACCTACATTGGACCTTACCCTTTATAACCTGAAAAACCATGAACTACCTAAATCTTGAGATAATTGACATTTTACTGTGGTAAGGATTGGTATGGTTGTTGAAGGTGTGTGTAAATGTAGAATCATGTGTGGGAAGGGAAATAGTGTGTGTAACAGTTGGAAATTTGTACTCAAAAAAATGAAAAAAAAAGTGTATATATATAAAAAAACAAAAGAGAAAAAAAAAAGAAAATCAATTCCAATAAGATTTGGAGTATAAAGAACCAATTCGAGATAAGTTTGGGGGGAATTTTGAGCTTCTATAAAGAAAAAGTTGTGCAAAAAAAATATTGGAATGTAGTCATTTTTCTCAAGATATTTGAATTCCTTCTTCCCCATTCTTTCAAAGAGCTAAACACTTAGACCATTGGCCACATTACAAGCTTACAAAGTCCCATTGATTTTTCTTAATTGTGGGAAATAATTCTTTTGTGGAGAAGGAGGAAAAGATTAGGAAAATGAAGTCTTGAATTTAAGGATATTTCATACATATTGAAATGTTGCTTTGGATTTTGACAATTGCAACTACATTGTCTTCTAGCTTCACACACACACAGATGGAAATTGTTGGTAAACTTGCTCTGAGATTGTGAATCTAGCATTTTTCATTATTCCACTACTTCCCTCTTGAATTTATTTCTTGAGCAACTAATGAGGATAATTTCATGTATGCATAGTAAGTGGATAATTGACCAATCTAGCTGTTTTATCTTTTGTTTTACTCGAGGACGAGTAAAAGTCTAAGTTTTGGGGTGTGTTAACCTCTTGGAATTCATGTCTTTTGGCACATTTTCCATTGGACTTTATATATTTTTGGAGCATTTGTACATGTTTTGGATGCTCAAAGATAGAAAAGTGGGCATGATGTTTTTTGTTGCAATTTGTGCTAAATTGTGCTTATTTTGGGATTTCCTCTTTGTTTAACATGAGCTCATTAAATTTATTATTGTGCAAGAGGTGTTTTAGGAAGGAGAATTAGAGCCAAGGCATTTGGGAAATCAAAGATGAGAAAAATGATGGCAAAAGATAGATGTAATATTTCATTTTCAACAAAGAACCCAAATTTTTCAAGAGGCAAATTGAGTCGCAGCTCAATTTCTAGGCCGCAGCTCACCGTAAGACAGCAGAAAACCAAGCCGCAGCTCAAAAATCAGGTCATAGCTCATTTCTGGACAGAGGAAAACTGAGCCGCTGCTCAAATTTATGAGTCGCGGCTCATTCACGCAGCAAAACGCACAGCTCCATTTTCACTCGAACATTAGGTTTTTAAAGCTGGAAAACGACAGGAGACACTCATTCTCGACTTTCTGGGCAACTTGGGAGCATTTCGGGGTGATAGGGCTCGGTTTTTTAAGAGAAGGAAGCAAGGATTGAGCTTTGGAAGAGATTTGGAGCTTAATTTCTTTGGTTTTTCTTCTTCATCTTCCTTCCCTCTCTTGTTTTATGTTATGGCTGCATTTTCTCCTTGGATTTGTAGTTTTTCATTGACTATGAGTAGCTAAACTTGTTATCTAGGATTGTTTTGAACCCTTGTATGGATTAACTCTTTAATACTCCCCTCCTTTTGTGATTAACAGTATATATGTGTTTATTTTACTCTTTGCTTAATGCTTCTATATGCTTGGTCACCATTTAGATGTTTTGTTCATTTGATTGAAGCTTGAGAGAGCTAGGTTAAATGTAGAACTTGGGTGAAATTGTGCAAGAACTTGAAATTTGCTTGATGAATGGATGGTTTTGTTGGTAAGATAGATATATACTTATTAACCTTGCATAGCAACATTAGGGTTGAAGTTTGGAAATTGGGTTTTATTAATTGTAACAAGAGATTGAGCAATTAATGAAATGAGACACTTGTTCTTGACTTGAGAAAGCTTTTTCAAGTATATTTTGAACCCTAGGCTAATACATATATATTTATTGAAAGCATTTGTGAGAGGAGGTTATTTAGAGGTTATGAAATACAAGGGGGATAAATAATCCTAGGCTCTATTTTATTCTTTAAGTCAAAGAATCATTTGTAGTTATCAACTCTTATTTTCAAAAGCATTTTTCTATTAGTTAATTCTCCAAACAAAATTTGTTTTAGCTCAACTCATTTGAACTCACTAAGCCTTCTGTTTGATCACATTTGTAACCAAATCCTCGTGGGAACGATACTTTCTTATCACTTTATTACTTGGCGCGACCCGTGCACTTGCGGTACGAACACCTTAATTTAAAAAAAACTTGCATTTGAATCCTAAGGTATTAGGAAAGGCTCAAATCAATCATTAAGGTTGTTTTTAATAACCAATTTAGCGTTTTTCCCTTTTTCTAATATGGTTTACGATTTGAAAACAATTACAACGTTTTTAATATCTATTATAGTGATTTGATATGTCTGGAAATGTCCTTTTCTATCATGGATAGACCATTAAGTATTGGCAATTTTTCTTTTCTAACTAGGGTAAAGGGTAAAAAATGACCTTGTACTTATGCCCCATGTACATCATGAACCCTATACTGTGTTTTTGCCCTAAAATTATCCACTAACTTTCAAAATTGGTCCAAAAATGATTGTTCCGTCAAACTGGCCCAACATTGACTTTGTTTAAAGATGTTTTGACCGAAGTTTTGAGGTAGAAGCTGACTTGGCGCACACAAGGAAATGAAGGAAAATATGACACACACAGAGTGAGTGGGACACTTGGGATAGGGAAAAACATTTTTTAAAGGGTTTTCACCCAAATTTTATTTTGACAGAGCAAATTCTCGAACCACAATGGATGTGGAAAACATAAGTAGTACAACACTTTGAACCAAGAAAAAAAATGAAAGATCAAAAGATATCAGGTTGTAGGTTTACATAGGTTTACGCAAGGAGGATTGTTTTCTTCATGATGTTCCTTACTAATTATTCAACTCTCACTTTCCTACTTTACATATTGATGAATTTTGACTCTAGTAGTATGATATAATGGGTTTGTGTTGGCTTCCCTAAATTGCCATTTCTTTTCATGATTGTCTCTAAGAATTACAATAATGATTTCTCTACATTAGGGGGAATTCTGATGGAGACATTATATGAATTTAATTCTCCTTAATTTATTTCACCTTGAAGTGGATGGAATGTCCACTTACTCTTAATATTTCTTTTGCCTCACTCTTGTGCTGGCTAAACTGTAAGGCAATTTTTTTGAATGAAAGCGGATTAGCAGATTATCAAAACAAGACATTTTTTGGGCTACGGAGAGGTTTGGTCGGATCTCTCATATTTTAGGATTATTTATTGGATGTGCTTCTTGTTCGATATGTTTCTTCTTAGGTTTTCTGATTATTGATTGCTACTGTATGGAGGAGAACTGGAATAAGGTTGAACTCTCACTGAAAGGAGGGAGGTGAGGATGGTATCGTGTGAGATAGAGGGAGGTGAGGACGGTCTATTGTGGGAGAGCGAGCAAGGTGAATATGGTGGAGAAAAAGGGAGAGAGATGTAGGTGAAGAAAATTTAATGCCTTTAAATTCCACAGCTGCCACGTCAAATGTCAAGGAGTTTCATTCATTGCACAGTTGGATCACACTATGGGACCTACCTATAAAAAGTAATGGACGTTAGGCCAGTTTGACGAAATAATCATGTTTGGACCAATTTTGAAAGTTGGTGGATACGTTTGGGCCAAAAAAGTATAGGGTGCCTGATGTACATGGAGCATAAGTACATGGTCATTTTTTACTCTTTACCCTTCTAACTATGATACTTTTTGGTTAAATTGTAAGTGGAATATTTTTCCTATTATAGTTAGTATGTTGATTATAGTTTGAAAATTGTATTATGTTAGCATATTTGTTGCGATTTGGAAAGGATTAGTTGGGAAAACTTGGATTTACAAAGAAAGATTTTATAGTGACGAATTGTTGGGAGAATTAAGGGAGATGAGGTTGTATGTCAGATTATTGGATGTGGCTTGGGTTCATGAGTACGAGAGTTTGGATGCCGCCATTGGGTGCTTGGATTTCTGAAATCCATTGTAGTACTTCGCCTTCAGTCGATCTCTTTACTTGTTTCTCATTGGAAACAAATAGCATCTAAGTTAGCTTCTCTTGCTCCATCTTCTTCAACCAAAATTAACTTCACAGATCCACCAATCATCTCCCTCATCTCATGCATATCTAAAGTTATATTTAAGAACTTGTATAATCTACCTTCATTTAACTTGTGAATTATCGAACCGGTTGGATTCTATGAAGAAGGAACTCAAGCTAGCCAACAAAGATTCAATGCTGCCTCCATCAGAGAAAGAACCTAAGTTAACCAATCACCAAGCTAGAAAGATTACTGATATTTTGGATAGTAATGTGAAGATTATAGGTTAAGATGTGATGATCTGGATTCAATGAAGCAGGACGAGCTAACTGGCAGTAAGGTTGATGGCAATATTGAATAGTGTTTTGGTAGCTTAGTTTGAATTTTGAGGCAATTTAAGTTATAAAGATAGATTTGAGTAAGGGTAAACATTCAAATCATACAATAGTAGGGATAATGGCAATGATGGAATGAAAAGAAGGTAAGTTTGTGTAAATATTGTCAAACTAACTGGTTTATTCATCATGGGGTTTGTAAACTTCTGCAATTAACTTGTATTAAACTATTTTTCTTGTCCGATAAAAAGGTGAAAATTAATTAGAGGTCCAAAGAAAGAAAAAATAATTAAGATGAGGTCTCAAGGAGTTTTAAATAACAACTTTTCTCCTGACGAGAACAAATTGTGACTAGGTGATTACAACTCCGTGGGACCTCATTTTAATCATGTTTCTTTCTTGGGATCTCTAATTAATTTTCCCTAAAAAGCTATTTTTCTTGTAAATTACCATATTACTTGTTAAATCCTTTAATTCTCTTATAATAAAACATATGGAAGGACAAATATTTCTGGAAACCATCCACTGATGGTTGCTTTACTATTAAATCTACATATAAATTTATTTTTACAGGAATTCACAACAGAATAGCAGTATTTTCATGCATGGGATGACTCACATAGTAGAGCTTAGGATGAGGAGAGGTCTCACGGATGACACGATTTGTCCGTTCTACTGCAATCAACCGGATTACCTAATACACCTTATCAGAGTTTGCTCTAATGCGATTGATAGATGGAAATTCATGGTGGCTCCTCACTTGTGGCATACCTTTTTTTCACTCACGGGTGTGGACTCTAGGTGAGATGGAATCTAAAGCATGAAGCATGATAGAGTCATACTCAAGGATCCAATGGGCAACACATTTTGGATATATATATGTTGGGACATTTGGGTGACTAAATGCAACAAGTTGTTTAAGGGGAGATAGAGTTAGGGAATCACTGAGATTCAAGCCAAATACTATAGGGCTTTCTGGGATACTGATCTACTAAAAAATGTGCTTTCTATGCACATAATTGTTTGAGCTACCCACATACAAACAATGACTAGGCTGATACGATTAAGCTAGAAATCAATAGCTTAGTGATGCCAAGTGGGAGTAGTGGACGCGATGTCGTTCTTCTTGACAACGAAGGCAAGTGGAGGGCCTTCACATATGTTGGGATGGAGGATACAGAAATATCATCAGATACTCTGATTGCTTAGAGATTATCAATTGAGTCACTAGAGGATATGATCCTAATCACCCCTTTGGTGACCTTATTGATAATGCTCGATCTTATTTTTATAGATACTAGTGAGTTGTAATTAATCATAGATTTAAGGAGGAAAATAGTACTGCAAATATATTAGCTAATTTTTCGTACAATATGGGTGGGCACCTTTGCCTCCTTGATCAACCCCACCCACCTTCTATAGGGTGGGTTTGATGAAGGACTAGTAATTTACCCACTTGTTTGAGGTATTTTACCCACTTCTCCATAATAGTTTACCCAGTTGTTTGCGGTAATTTACCCATTTGTTCGCTGCACTTTACCCACTTGTCCGTTATAGTTTCACTTAGCAGAATATGATTATTTAACAAATTTAAATGATGACTATGTTGTTAAATGTTAAAAAAATATACTTAAATTTTAAATTTTTTCGTATAATCATTTTTATATTTTAAAAACTAGGTTATGGTGCAAATTTTTCACGGAAGATTTGGCTCCAAAGCTATTTTTCCCCATAAGATTTTTCGGGTTCAAAATTATCCCAGAAGTTTCAATCATGGCGTTTCATCCACTTGTTCATGGAGAATAGTTCACTACTTGTTCAAGAAGAATAGTCTACTTGTTCGTGGTGTTTTATATACTTATTCACAAAGAATAGTCCACTTGTTTGTGGCGTTTTATCCACTTGTTCATAATGAATAGCTCACTTGTTTGTGATGTTTTACCAAACTTGTTTTGGAAGAATAATCTACTTCTTCGTGACGTTTTGTCCACTTGTTCACAACGAATGTTCACCTTTAGCTTTAAATGTGTGTATATATAGATTTATTTATTTTGTACATTTCATTCAAATTATTTTTTATAATTTATTCATTTCTCACCATTTCCTGGCCGGGCTATCTTTTTTTTTTTTGATACATAGGGAATTCTGAAAGACACCTCAAGGGATCGAACCCCCTCCCCGCACACCCACTAGTCTCACCAAGGAGGCTTTATGCCAACTGATCTAATGGTCATTGGCCTAGTCGGGCTATCTTCACCAGTTTACTTAGATTTTTGAAACATCAAAATAATTATAACAGGATTAAGTTTCATTCACCATAATCACCATCTTGAAAATAAATTTTGAAGCGCTTTCAACACATTAAAGTATTTTGTGGTTCATCCAACATGTTAAATTTTCTTATGCATTCAGCACCTTATAATCTTGTGTTTCATCAAGCACCCTGAAATATTTTTTTTATGAACAGTTTTGTCTTCACAATATTTTTCATAATTAGGCGGTTTAAATTTTGTCAAGAGCAATTTTTCCCATGAAATACCTTTTTAATATATTTTTAATACCTCATTTTCAGACATTGATTACTTTGGTCCAACCAAATATATGATGGACTCATTCGAACAAATTACTTGCGTATTGGATTTTTTTTTCCCCTCACTCATTTACTAAACACACGCACACATATTTATTTAATTTATATAACGTGGGGTTTCATGTTCTACAACATTCTTGTCAGGTTTATTTTTAATAACACATTTTCATGTGAAGTGAAGGGTATTTTTGTCATTACATATTTAACCTTATTTTCATTTCAGTCCTTGGGGTCTGAACTGATGTTTCAAATTTTTTTGGTACTGTTCTGCAAATAAGATGCTATTATGGTCCTATATTGAAATTCTCCTTTCAACTATCTGGCATTAGGTTTCACTGTTTCAGTCAGGGGACAACACTCTCTGCTCGTTCGCTTCGTAGATCTCTTTCTCTATTGCTCACTTCTCTCTCGCCTTCCTCGCTTTCTCGGTGATCTCACTCACTCTCAGCTTCGTCTTCATCCTCTTTGGTGAGGTACTTTTTCAGTCTCAACCTTCATTTTCCTCGCCAATAAACTATTCTATCTCTCTGGATTCGATCTTTCTTTGTCATCTTTTTTATTCATCGTTTAATTTTGTTCGCTGAGGATTTAGAAGTCTTTTGTGTGTGTGTGTGTGTGTGAAATTTTTTCCCCTGCATCTATGTTTGCTTCTAAAGTTTATTCATCTGTGTTCCTTTTCATGCCTAATTCAAAATTATCCATTATCAGCTATTTTCTTCTATTCGAAAATCAATATTTGTTTGTGTGAAGCAGCTGTAAATGTGCTAATCTAATTTTCATTTTCTTCTATGCTTTGGTAGAATTCTGCTTTTTATTTGAGAGATTTAGAATAGAAGCCTCAAAGCTACTTAGAATGGAATCTCAGTAAAACTATCTTGCTTCATAGTCTAGCAAACTGATATCGTTACGCAGTCATTGGCCACTTTTTTTTTTTTTTTGGACAGCAGTCTTCTGTTATATTGCATTTCCTATGGTTTTGATGCTGGTTTCTTTCTTTCTTTCTTTTTTTTAAATACATCGGAAATAATTTGATACTTGTTTTTTAATTGGAGATAACTATTGGGAAAAAGCGGTACATCGGCTAATTGCATGATCAGAGGACAGAAATTATAAGACAAGTATATGTAGTTTCATGTATACTTAAGCAGGGGCGAATAATAGAGTTGGCTTGCAGAATCTTCAGCTTCTACGTGTGTGTTTGTGTGTCCCTATTATCTGCCAATACCTGTTTTATTTACCTGTTGCATGGACCCCAAACAAGTTCTATGTCTATCAGTGAAGCTGCTGTGTAGGGTAATCATTGAAGTCCCCTTTTATAATACCCCAGGAGTTCCTTTTGTTACTTAGTTTGTTAATATGATTATCTTTAATCTTTTTTATAACCTTATACAAGGAATTTCTAACCTCCTTAGTTCAAGTTATTCACTAAAAAGAAAAATCAATCACATTTTCTACTACCTCCAATCCTTAACATAAAAGCTAGTTGGAGTTTTTTTATCCCCTGAAGTTGGAGGTTGAATTTGGCCCTTAATATAATATCTCAATCCATTTTGTCTCATCATATTGGTCATTTTTGTCTAAACTATCTCCATTGAGTGCACATGTTAAGGGAGTTTTCATCAAATGGTAGCTTTATTGCAAATGATTTAGGAGGGTATTTCAGAGAAAACTAACGCACATTTTAACAAATAACTAGTTTAACTAATTTCCTTAATCTGTCTCAACTAGTTAAGTAGATCTTATATTAAGGACTAAAGGCAATATTTCTTTTATAGATGGATTTACATCCTGTTTGGTATGGATTATAAAACCATGGTTTGGAGCGGTTTGGAGCCAAAACCTAGGTTTTGTAAGCTAGGTTTGGACTCCAAACCATAGTTTCATAAGCTGTACCAAACAGGCTCTTAAAAGTTTCTAGTTATTATGCATGGTAGTGTCATTTATATACCCCCTCGCTTTCCTTTTTTATAAACCTGAATGTCCCTCGCTAATCTTATCTTCTCCAAACCTATAAAAACATAGTAGAATAGGAGAAGCCCTCTTATTGAGTAAACAATGACCCATAGTATTTGATGGTATATTATTTTCACCCTTTACGCCCAGATAAGAAACTGAATGCAGAGGTGTGGTGATGGATTATAGTCTTAAAATCACGTATAGTTTATATCAAAGTTTTTATTTGTTGTTTTTGATATGAATATCCCAATCCACAGGTGGGTCTCATTTTTTTGTGTCATATTGAATGCATCAGACGAGGATCTCAAAATTTTGCTCTTCAATATTATATTTTAATTTGGTGACATGCACTCTGAACATAGAAGGGAAAAGAAAGGAAGCCATGAATAAGGAAATTCATTCTAATAAAATATAATCTGTTACATCCACGGGGCACAATTTAGTCAATGGATGATTGTTCCTTGTGTGGAATTAACTTGATGTCGACATTTGTGATTTGTTTTTTCCTTAAATCTTTCACGCTTATATTTCTTGTTTTGTAAATCTTAACTATTATCATTTTCATGGTGAATTGCTGTGTTTGAACCTTAGGATAATGGGGAGGAAAGCTGGTGGACTTTATATTAACCCTAAGAGATATGGTTCACTTCATAAGCCTTGTATGAAGGAAATGATGACTTTTCTCAGCTGTATGGCTGTTAACCAAGCAAACAGTGATGTGTGTACTCGGCAGAAGGATTTGTTAAAGACCTGTTTGGATTCACAGGTAATATAATGTTCTGTTCTCATGAAAGCGTCCATTCTCCTCCTTATCCCTTTTTCCCCTTCTCTATTTCTATTTTTCTTTGCACACACGCACACACACCCTGACACACGCACCCCACACACACATATCATGTTATAGGAGAACTAAGGAGTGTGAAAAATTATTCCTTGTTTGTTTCAGAGTAAAAAGAACAGAAATGCCTGGGGAAGTGTCAATTATCAACTGCAGAGGCTGAATCGGGGAAGGAAGTAGTCTGGTATATTCTAATTTAAAACAGTTGTATCATTCAAATTCAGGAATTGCCCAGCTTAGCCATTTTGGTGCTAGTTTGATTGTCTTGCTAGAAGGAAAACTTGTCCTGTGTCTTCAAATATTTTTATGCAAATTTAGATGAAATTTTTGTAATTTTGGTTTTTAAGATCTCTGTCTGAAGTGATTTCTTGAACAAGATGACGTTTTTATGAGTTGAACAATATTCAAGGAGTATCTTTGTAATTTACTTTGTAAGTAATGATAAGAATGATTTTTTCTTAACCCATATTTCTTGTTAGGGTTCAGTGTCGAAGGCCTTGTGAGTTACTGGTACTAAGAACATACTTTGTGATGTAGATTGTGGATTTGATCCCCCAGCTTGCCTACTTGAAAAAAAAAAAAAAAGAACAAGCCTCTTAGAGCCACTCTTATTCTTGCATACAGATTTCATCTATCACATCAAAATCTTGGTTCTATCTACGTTTTGCAATCATTATTAGTTACTTTTCCATCCATGGAGGTGAGCCGTGGATGAGTGTTTTTCACTGATGATTACAAGGTGATTTTTTTTTTTATTACACGGGAAGAAAGATAGCCTATCCTTTGTCCCAGTTCATGCTTCTCTCGAGCTCAGCTGTTGCTTGATACATCCTGAAAAATGCTGGCATTATAGAGAGACTTTCTTTAGCCAGAAGATCAGCTACTTCGTTAACTCTTCTCCTAACATGCTGCGCAATTACATGCCATTCCCTTTGCATCACTCACGGACCTTGTTTCCTTAATAATCTTCCTCTCCTCGTGAATCTTATGATTTTCATTCGGAATCAGGTCAATGGCTTCTGATGAATCAAAGTCGAAAGGGAAAATGGTCATTTTTGGCTCGGAAGTTTTGCCTTTGGAGCAATTTTGACCTGGAAGTTTTTTTAGGACTTATTTTGACCCGGAAGTTTATAAAACGTAGCAATTTTGACCTGGGCTAACGGAAATATAACGCTGCCGTTAATTATTTATGACACATGGCAAATTTAGACTACTAGGCCCTGAAATTTTCAAATAAGATATTTATTTTTGAGCTACAAAATTCCTTTCACTTCAAAAGTTTTACCTACCAAACCCCTTAATTATTTTCTCCCATAATAACCTCTTTTGAACCTAAGAATAATTTTTCCAAATTTTTTGTCCTTAAAATAAGGGAGAAATTAAGCATTTAAAATTCTTTAATGTCAATTTACTTTAATTTAACTACAATATGGAAAGAATCATTGATGAACAAAAACACAAAACAATTTCAACTCAACTGAAAACAACAAAAATATGAGAGAATGAGGTTTCAGATTAAAAATTCCAATTGCAGAGCAACAATAAATCATATAGTCACCATAATAAACTATAATGTAATCCTAATATAAGCTTATACCTCATCTTGCTCCAAATTAAGTTGAAAAAATGCAAATTCAGGAATGGGCTAATTAGGAATTGTAGATGTAGACGGAGTTTATTTTTGGTTTGATGTTGGGTTCTTCACTGGTTTTTGTGAATCAAAGTGTGTTGGTACGGTTTATCTTGCTATTGAATTGAGCTCAGTTTTGAGGTCAAAAGCTATATGAATATAGAAATTGTGTTTTATGTAAACATCCTAGAAATTTAGTTGAGGATTAGTGGGCTAATTAGGAATTGATTCATGATAGATTATGGCTTATGAGAATATTGAGGAATTTTTGAGGCATTTTTAAGAATTTTAAATGCTTAGTTTCTCCCTTATTTTAAGGACAATAAATTTGAAAAAAATTATTCTTAGGTTCAAAAGAGGTTATTATGGGAGAAAATAATTAAGGGGTTTGGTAGGTAAAACTTTTGAAGTGAAAAGAATTTTGTAACTAAAAAATAAATATCTTATTTGAAAATTTCAGGGCCTAGTAGTCTAAATTTGCCATGTGTCATAAGTAATTAATGGTCAATGTTATATTTCCGTTAGCCCAGATCAAAATTGCTACGTTTTATAAACTTCCGGGTCAAAATATGTCCTAAAAAAACTTCCAAATCAAAATTGCTCTAAAGGCAAAACTTCCGGGTAAAAAATGGCCTTTTTCCCAGCTCGAAAACAATCTTCTTGAATGCTAGGTCCCAGGCTACTTTCAGTCCATACATGCATCCGCAAATCTCTGCAGTTGCGGTCGGGTCCATTGTTCATTGCCTCATCATACGTCATCTTATGTTGCCCTTTTGCAAATCTTCTAAGGCCCTCTTGATAGCTCATGATCATGGCAGTAGTAGATGCCACATAGCATTATTTGTGATTCTCCTATCTTCAAAAAGAAATAAGTTCATCCTTTTCCAAATCCACCAACACAAGATGGCAAAAATTGGTGTCTAGTTTTCCAGGTTGTAGGTGTTCTATTTTGTTAGATTCAATCTGAATAAGGTGTCAAAGGTCAACTCTATGAATCTCCCCAACTTCTATGGGTTTACTACTCAAGAATCTTCTACTTGATCCTTACATATTGTACATTTGTCATAATTGTTCAAGCCACGCTTCTTTTGAGAGGCATTAGTGAGGAGACGTTTTCTCGCAGTAAGCAAGATAAATATTCGTTATCTCTCTGTCACCTTCAATTTCCAAATCCTTCCTAGAAACGGTCCCGCAACTCGCAAGTCCTGCTATGGCTCAAAGATTCATGGGCAGATTTCACTGAGAACACACAAGATCGATTCCTTCCACCTTACATCTCCGTGTTCTACAATTTCAATATTAGCATTAACCCGATCCCTTGTATTTCTTATCCCCGACCAGATATTGGACCCAGTTTTTGACATGTCGATCCTAGGCAATATATCAGCTCCACATTGATATTTGTCCCGAACAACTTTCACTTAGAAATCGTCTCTTAACTAAATTCCAAATCAACTTCATAAAGAATAAGTAGTTCTGATGCTTGGCGTGACGGACTCCTAAACCCCTATTCTTCTTAGACTTGCATACTTCATCCAATGCTACCAGCGGAATTCTACGTTTCTCATCTGAATTTCCCCACAATAAGTCTGTTTCATTTATCAAGAGTACAAGGTGATTCTGGAGAAAAGTGATTTGACTAAAATAGATTTTTCAAAAAAAAAAAAAAAAGAAGTGATATTTGATAATTGAAAATATTTGGATAGTTGTTATTATAATCACTTTTAATGGTCATTACGGAAAATGACGCAAGTTAATGTGATAATTTTGGGTGTGTTTGGATTGGCTTTTTTTTCAAAAAGACTTTTTCAGAAGTAAGATTGAAAAAAGTCAGATTGTAAGAAGTGATTTATGTTTGGATTTATAATGTTAGAAGTGACTTTTTTTCAATCTGACTTTTAAAACATGTTTGGATGATTATATTGAAAAGCCAGTTTAGATGAAAAATTACCAAAAAGGACGTTATTAAATAATACACATATAAAATATGCATATATTGTTATAATTAAGAGAGAAAAAGGTGAAATGAAAATTATACTAAATTGAAAATAGTAAATATTTAATAAATAAAATGCATATAAAATACAAATCATATATGTTTAAATGTTCAAATGAATTACATATAATAGTTAATTGGATCATATGTCCCATACAATTTGGTCTCGAATTCAATCACGAAGAGAATTCATTCGAGGTGAAGATGATGTAGTGAAATTTGATGATGAACCCTCTTGAACTTGATGGCTGTTATCTTCATCTATTGCGATTCCATTTTCAGCATGTCGAAAATGAAGATTATATTGAGAATTTCTTCTAATAAAGTTATGTATAGCCATTGTTGCACAAACTAATTGAACCTGTGTTTGAAACTTATATTTGCGCATTCTTCGTAAGATTTCAAACCTGTTCTTCCACACTCCAAAAGTCTTTTCTATAGTGCACCTTAAACTTGAATGGTAAAAATTGAAGGTCTTGTTGTGAGTTTCAAATTGCGGTTGATGCCTGAATTCTGGAAGGTAATAACGCTCGCTTCTGTATGGACCAAGATATCCTATAGGTGTTGGATATCCAGAGTCAACCAAATAATATTTCCCTAATAAATTGTGAAATAATTATAAAATATGAAAATAATGGAAATGTGAAATGAAGATAGAGTGATTGAATTGAAATTGAGAAAAAAACTACCTTAAGGTGGATGGGGGAAATTCGTGGATGGAGTTGAGATAACAGAATGAAACACACGAGCATCATGTGTAGGACCTTCCCAGCCCGCCAAGACAAAATGTAAAGCACATATCCCAATCACATACAGCCATGACATTTTGTATTGGATATCCCTTTCTCCCGATATATTTCTCTCGAACTGAATGACTAACCACACATGGTACATGAGTTCCATCAATTGCACCTATAGCATCCTCAAAATATGGGAAATGCCGTGGATCATCTTTTATTTTTGGGTGACATGAACGAAACATAGGATCAAGTGATTTGATATTTTCCCTTGCCAAATTGAAGCATGCCTTAAGTACTTTGTGAAGATGTCTGCTGATAGTCTCTCCTGAGTGTTTAAATAATTCTTGTAATACCCTATTACAATGTCCATGTCCAACCATGTGTAAGAAAATGGCAACCATCTCTTGAACTCCGATGTTTTTAGAATCTTTCAACCCATGTTCAACCAATTTAGAGCATAACATGTGGAATATACGCTTTTCTACTCAAAAAATCTCATGATAACGTTTTGAGTTGCCCCTCAAAATATATTGGACAAATTCTAGTCCTGTTTGCTTGTTAGTTCTACATGGTTCCTTGCACACATAGGGCATCACATATTGACTAACCAATATAGCTATTTCTTCTACCTCTATCATCTCATTATTCAAGAGGGACATTAACTGAGCCTCTTCATCTTCCTCCACCGTGAATTGATTATTCCAATTTGCCATTGATTAATATAACCTGTGAGTGGTTTGTAAATGCTGACTGTCACCCAAGAGGGGGGGTGAATTGGGTGATGGCGTAAATCGTGACACCTTTCTTACTAAAATACAGTGAAGACAATCTTTAAGATTCTTTTGGGTTTATCACAGAGAATATTTCAAAACATGAAATGCACTGAGAAGTAAATAACTTTGGTATGCTTGAAATTAAGAGAGTTAAGGAAAGAGATAATGCACACAGAAGTTATCCTGGTTCGGTAAACCCATACCTACATCCAGTCCTCAGGCTCCACCTGAGATTTCCACTATCCTCTTGTTTAAACCGGGCACAAGAGAAGCCTACCACAGGTTTTACGAACACAGGTTCACCTGCCAACCTTTACAGAGTTTTAGAATCCTCTAAACACTCCCCCTTACTACCTGTAAGGTAATATCCCTGTTCTAAAGCACCAGGCTTTCAGAACAACCTCAAACAGCAGAGGATTTCTATAAATACGTTCACTTAATGAACTGATTTTGATAAACACTTAAGTACAGATCAATAAATGAAGAAATACGACTAGAGCTTAATAATCTGAACAAAGTATTGCTCTAGCTTTTCTCTTCTAACGCTCTTAATCAGAGTAATTTGCAATTCTGTATAATGCTCTGTTCATCGCTCGTTATATTCGTTCGTTGATCATTCTCTCTTTTTAGAAGCGAATCTTGTTCTATTTATATCTTCACATATTGCCTTTTGATTCGTCTTCATATGGCCGTTAGAATATAGTCGTTGGAAGTCCATAGCCGTTGGAGATAGATACTATTCTTCAGCTAATTCAAACTTCTGATCTAGCTTCAACTGTTCATGCGTAGAGTAAGCTAGACTGTGCGTTCTGAACACCTGTACTTTCATAGCAGCTTTTTCAGTAGTGCTAGGTTGATCTGCTATCGCTAACTTCATAGAGTGAGTTCTGCACTTAAGCTGTTAGCTGAACAAATAATCATTTAAGGTATAGAGAATGCTGTCGCAAATTTAGTCTATTAGCTCAAATGAGATAGATAATATTTATACCAGCTAAGGATTTTCATAAAGCAATCTCTATCGATAGACATAAACATTATCGCTAGCATATTCTTCTAGTTCAACGTTCAGAGTACTAGCTATATCATATAAGCATATATTCTTCTATCGATTGCTAATCCCTTATCGCTAGATACTTGTTTGCTTATTAGCTTTAAGGATACTGAGATGATTATTCAAAGGTATTTCAAGGTATCCTATTATCGATAGCTAAACGAGTTAGCGCTAGCAACTATGTTAGCTCATTTGACTCATTTTCTCTCAGGCACTTGCTATCTGAATGATCATTATCTGAAGCACTTATGTTATCGATAGCTTAACCTGTTATCGCTAGCTGATTCTATTAGCTCAAGGACTTTGATCTATATTTCTGATATTTGTCCTTCCTTTCATTTGTCCATGTTATCTATGAGCTTCTAGTGATGGAATCTTTCTTAGCGATAGTAACAGACTTAGTGATAGATATTAACTTTGTTATTTCTAAGTATTCACTTGCTATTGCTCTTTGTCTATTAGCGATAGACTCTAATTCTAGCGATAGAGATATGTTACCTATTAGATTTAACTTGTTTAAATTTAGAGCTAACTTGCGCTTATTTGCTTATGTTATCTATGGGGTCAGTCTTCATCAAAACTTAAGATTCTAACATGGTTAACTTGATGTGTGAGAAAATAACATGACAAGGCAAAATATTTAAATCACATAAGGCAAAAGAAATTAAGAGCCATAACACAACTTATACAACATTCTACATGCTAAAATACTAAGGCAAGTTAATTATATTGTAATTACCAACATAAACAACTCATACACCATCCAACATACTAAATACTTGCACAGTTCATCTAACATTAACTTAGGCACAATAGTCACAAAAGTGTCATAAAATAAAGTTCAAGAAGGCGGGGGTTGAAGCCAAATTGGTGAGTTGATCGCCATCTTTCGCACCCACTTCAGCTAGAGGCTTTCCCTTCATACCCATAAAAATTTCCCTAAAGTTCTTGTTTACCACAAAATCATTCATACATCGGTACATGAGTTCATCGTCATTTGTAATTTCGTCAAAGCGAAGCAGTTCAGCTGTAACCTCTGTAATTGATACTTCATTTATTTTCTTCATTGCCGCTATTCTATCTTGAGAGGTAGTAGCTATTACACGTACTGAATCAGCTATTTTTTTATGCTGGCATTTTTATCTTCTTTCCCTTACCACACACTTCATTCCTCTTTCTCTTCCCATGACTTCCTGAATCACTAGGACCATTGGCTATAGTGCTTGATGCTAAGTTAACACCTGCCAATTCATCTGTAAACCCTGCACTGCCACCACCAAAGTCGTCTTCTTCACTGTCCCCTGACCCCTCTAGTAGGTCTATGTTAGGTCGGTAAACATCATCTTAGTCTTCATTTTCTTGGGGGGTTGAAGATGGTGCCAACTGATCCTGTCCGGTAGCTGACGTACCTTTGAATATTATTTCTAACTCATTTGCAAAAGGCAGCCCATTGTACCTAAATTTTTCAACTTCCCGATTTTCCTGCAATAATTCAAACTATCAAAACCAAAAGTCTATCTAAAGTAATATTACATTTTATAACTTAATTTTAACAATTTTTTAAACTTTTTTTCTTCTCCCACCACTCATCTGATGCCGCAATCATATTTGTTGTCCGGTCCCAACCAACGCCAATCTCTTTCAAGAGTCCCTCCCATTTGGTCCAATCTTTCTTGAAACTATCAAATTTATTTTTAATCTGTTTTTTGTCGTATTGTTTCCCCAATTTTGCCTTAAATGCAGTTTCAACATTCTTCCACCCTACTTTGTAAGTGATCCTCCTTTACGTTGTTTCAAATATATTTGTTCAAGAATTTCTTTGATAAAAAGTTCCGTGTTCAATCGATCCCATGCTTCTTTACTTTTGTCCATTGCTTTTTGTTTATTGACAATTCTTATCAGTATAACAATAACAATCTCATATCAGCATTTTTGTATAAAGAAATATCAAAATTCAACCTTGTAAGTGAGAAATTTGGCAAGAATTCATAGGAATTCAACCAACATAGAAAAATGCCAGATTCAAAGAAAAACTTGATAGTGGTATTGCAGTTTAATTTTCAATATAATGGGTTGTGCCGATATTAATTTACACAAGTTTCATGGTTTCCATCACTCGAAAAGGCATGCAAACTCTCTATCTAGCCATCATTCAACCAGAAACAATTCCTGAGAACAATCAAGATAAGGCTTGTAGCACAGCCAAACTAATTGAATGCGATATCACTGAGGACACCACAAAGAGAAGCTCACCATACAAATTATATATGAATACGGTCCAACCACATCATCAAGTATAACATATATAATCCATTGTCTATCATATCTACAACGAGACAGTGCACATGACTAGTAACAAAGAAACAAAGGACAACATATTTCTCATGGTTCAGTTGTAGCGTTCTAGGAGCATGAAGTTGAAGCCAAAATGAACATAAAAAACATCAAACAGATGGACAAGAGTAGTACCTTGCAAATGCTGGCGAATGAAAACAACCAACAGCAACAATGAGAAAGGGAGAATCTGCTGAGGAAAACGAAATTCAAACCATCTTCTAATCATATAACAGAAGCAACATGCCAGATAGTGGTATTGCAGGAACAATGGAAATCGAAGAGAAGAAGGGAAATGACCTGAAGATCTGGTGTTGCTTGAAACTTGATGGAGCAGCTCGAGGGGAAGTAACAACATGCGGCCGATTCCTTCTTTTTCTTCTCTTTCCCCTTGCCAATTCCTCTTCTCTCTGTCTCTGAAAAAAGGGGACGGGAAACATGAATTAAAGACACAAGTCAAGAAGAAGGAACAAGAGCAGATATGGGAAACAAGAGCAGATATGTTTCTCTAACCAGGAGATAACGGCAACCGACGACCAAAAGGAAAAAAGATGAGTAGATCAGAGACTGGCCTTCAAACAAGCAGATCAGAGGAGAACGACCAGATCTGAGGAAATGAACAAGAGCCTCCAAGCTTCCTTTACACCGCGGCTGTGGATGAGACGAAGGAATCATAGCTAGTGGTGATGAAATGGTGATAGATCTGCGTGTGAGGTGAGGAGAAGGAAGGCCAGGTGACAGTGAAGAAGGAAGGGGTGAGAGCAAGGAACATTGAGGTCAAAAGAAGGAAGTGTCGACTGGTGCTTGATTTTTGTGGTGCCGCCGCCGCTGTGAAGAAGAAAAGGAAGGGTCGATTTGAGGGGGAGAGAGCTTGTGTGAGGTGAATGAAGGAAGGGTTAGGTGAGTAATTTAAATTGCATTTATTGCTTACCGTTAGAAGAAGGACTTCTGGATAAGCAGAAGCCAATGGATCTAGCTTTTGGCTTTTTCAGGTCTAGAAGTCCTTTTAAAGGGAGAAGTACTTCTCCAACTAAATCAACCCAAACATAAAATAAATTACAAATTTCACTTCTCTGGCCCAGAAGTACTTTTGGGCCTAAAAAAGCTAAACCAAACACTCACTAGAGGAAGAAGAGTGTTTCCAGTTGAATGGATAATATTTTAGGTACATGGTCTTTTTTGTTTTGTTTTTTTACCTTATGGTCCTGTGACAATATATTTTTTTTACCCACAAGCCGATTACCATGGCTTCATGAAAAACCATAGTTTTGATTTCACAGACCATTTTCTAGCATAATAATCAATCTTTGAGTTTGTATCTCTAGCAAGAAGGTAAAAAACACTTCAGTACAAAAGCATAGTTTCATATATTGAAATCATGATTTTAAGTAGGGACGGAAATAGTCCTGACCGTACAACCTCATCTAACTTAATTTTCTTAGTAAACAGGCCAACCTGAAATTCAAACCTATTGTTCGGCCTATTTAGGTAAACATGCTAGGCTTTTTTCCTAAATCCTAATCTATAGGCCTAACATGTTTAAGTGTTTTTTTTAAAAAATCATGCTACTTCATACAATATAAATCAACTACTCCCTCTAGTCCTTATTATAAGGCACCAACTAACAAAATTTTTGGTCCTTATTATAAGGCACCAACCGCCACATTAATTACATTTTTCCTACTTTACCCTTGTCATTAATGAATGTTCATAGTTTAAAATGTTAAGTTGTATCATTTAATGAAGGGTGAAGTTGGAAAACATGGTCAATTAAGCCTAGATTTAAGGACCCAACTACCATTCCTTGGTTTGTGAGAATTGGTAGTTGGTGCCTTATAATAAGGACCAGAGGGAGTATTAAAATTATCTATAACATTACCAATTTAGCCTTAATACCAAGCTTTACATCTTATCATTCGTATACAACTCAACACTTATATTCAATTTTTTTTGAACATGTTCACCTCTTCCCAATATCTTCTTTTCAAATAGTTAAGATGCAATGCTAGTGTGCTCACTCTTCTCTGATTTGTATGCTCTTCTGATGTATAATAATTATTGCAATTTGTAAGTTTATTTTGGTTGTGCCTAAATGAAATGTTGTAACCTTAATAATAACAGTTCATCACAATTTCAATGATAAAAACATCAAATTAAACCTAATTTTTTGCCACAAAGACTTTTTGAAATATGCATAGACTTTAAAATATGTTTGAAGAGTAAAATATAGAATTGGAGATATATGTTTTTAATGTAGCCATTTAGAAAAGGCTCAATGCCTTTTAAAGATCCAAGCTAAGGCCAAAAAGTCTACATACTATCTCAGCCTTATGCTCAAACTTCATATTTCTGTTGTTGGCTGAATCTTATTTATTTAAAGTCTATCTTTGTCTAGCCAATTTCTACCCCAATCTTCAAATAAGTTGTTCATACTTGCTTTCCAAAAGCAAATTTTGGCTGGTGGCAAAACAACGGCAGTAAGAGTGTATAATGCCAAAATTACCCTCGCAAAACTTGGAGTGTGAATGTTTCTTCCCTTCTTGTGTTATGTATATTTCTTTTTTTTTTCCTAAAGATATATTTAAACACTCCCCATTCCTAAATATAGGAACTATTTAGGGAGGAGTGTTTATTCCTAAATATAAGACATCCTTATATTTTTTTCTCATAATTTCCCCAAATTATCCCTTTTAATATTCCTCAATAATAGATAAGCAAGAAATTAAAGGAGGGTGAGCATAAAGGTAGTGGTTAGAGTGTTTTGGTAATTGATTTTGTCACATTTTCTAAACGCATTGGGGTGCAAATACAAAATAATTAAAAACCAAGGATTACACAAGTGGTGCTCTCCCAGATCATCTCTCAAAGAGTTTAATGAACTAACCTAGAAAAACTAAATGCAATTAAAGCAATAAAACTGGGGTTGAGAGTAGGTAATTTTGGTAATTTTCATAAAGTAAATTTAAAGACTTATTTTTGTTATTTCTAGGATAAAAGTGGATAGTTAATGGAATGGGGATGATGGGATGCTCTATTGGTTAAGGATAACACGTGACAACCTATTGATTCACACTCTTAGGAATGAGCTAATCGGGCTAAGTTCACACAAATGGATACAATTAACCTTAGTCAAAGGAATAGGTCAATTAAGACACCACCAACCTCAATAAACCAATTAGATTAACTATAATCCAACATTAACTAGAAGTAAATTCCAATAGATAGAATAACTTGGGTCTCATCAAAGTCACTCAATATCCTTCTGATCTAACAACCAATTAACGTTAGACTATAATCAAACTATCCAACTTAACGAACTCTACCAATCATACTCATGCACGTAGATTAAATTAATGATCTAGTTCCTTTAGGCAAGTTCTATTAATGGAATTACCTAGCGCTATGGAAACTCAACATCAACGAACTCAAACGCATAAATCAATCCCAAATAACATAATTATATAAAGCACAATGGACTGAATTACCCAACAAACATGCTAGACAATAAAATCAACAAAGACTAAGCATAACATGGTAATTTGGGAAGATAAATGAAACTAGAATAAAACCAAATCAATACATGCAAGTAGAATTCAACAATTACATGTCTCGAATCTCGAAAACAAATGAAGTCTAAACATAAGAAGAACAAATATCCAAAGACACAAATGGATATTGATGACTATACAAAACTCCCCTAAAGTGGATTCAATGCTTGCTTCAAGTCATCCTATCATCCAACAGAGTATCGGGCCGATTTAGTTCATCAAAGAGAAGGAACGATTGCCCAAGAGCAGGTGCAACTCGAGCTCCAGAAGAACCGGTGAAGAATTATGGAATGGGGGAGAGAATGGGTGGAAGAGAGTGTGAAATTCGGCCTCCACCTTGTGAAATTCGTTGGTCTCATATATATAGCACAAGAGGCACATTAAAACCTTCCAAATTGGCCAAAGATGTCCTATTCTGACTAGGATTAACATATAGGAAAGATTTGGGGAAGATCCAATCACCCAATTTCAAGAAATCTAGCCAAAATAGGAAGTAATGATTAGAATGATGAATTTGGAAACTTCTTGACCTTAATCAAGTTTAGGGTTGCATACTCTTGTAGAAATAACAAATAGGAAATATTTTAGGCAAACCCTATCAATCAATCAACCAATCCAATTGAAATAGGAAGTTTCCTATTCTTGTTGACTTTATCCATTAGGAAAGTTTAGAGGCCAATCCATTAGCCTCAATCAATTAATCTAGTTTCCTAATCAGCAATTTCCTATTATGAAGAAGTTTCCTTTTCTGCAGAAGTTTCCTCTTTTGTAGAAGTTTTGTTTTTCGCAGAAGTTTCCTATTTTGTAAAAGTTTCCTTTTTTTACTTTGTTCTTGTTTTGGCCCTCATTCTTTGTACCTACAATGGAAATTTTAAGCACATGTGAAGTATTTCAATTTCAAGTCCATAAAAAATAAATGCATGAGTTAAATGCCTAATATGCTCAAATTATAATGAAAATGCAATTAACTCTCCAATATTGAACCATAAGTATAAAAGTGCCTAAATCCACATTTAATAGCTTAGAAAAATGCTAATTTCATATCATTAGTGGATAAAAACATGTAATAATCATGCACAATCATTCCCCCACACTTAGACCTTTGTACTCCTGGACAAAGTATAGACTCACAATGGTAAAGGCATGAGCTAAACAACAATCTTAAGTTGGAACAAGACATGATCAAGATATGCAATGGGAAAATCAACAATGCAATCGAGAATCAAATAGCAACATGTGAGCACTCTCAATGATATAAAGTGTTTCACTCAATCTCACAAGCATGGGTTATTTCTCTCTACTTGCTCAACATGCAATTTACTATATGCTTGTAACAATTCTCAAAATCTCCACTAATTTAGCACACATGCAAAGAATCAAGAGGACTTTAAAGCTTGTAGTGTTGGAAAAGACTAAAGATTGAATAAGATGTAATATATGAAAGGAAGATGGTTGAGATGCACATGAAAGTCAAAACATACTCTGTAACAATGAAGACCACAAATTCAAGCGCATACTAGCCATATTTCTCGCTTATTTTTTTTCTCTTTTCCATTTTTTTTATTTTTTTCATATTTTTTTCGATTTTTTCCTTTTTTTTCTTTCTTTTTTTTCATACATGGTGTCTAACTTACTTGTACAAATGGCTTTCACAAATGTAAAGTGGCAAATGCTACACATAACAATCCAAGCAATGCAAATCAACCAAGTGAAGGATTCAAAGAATGACTAATGGAAAATATGGAAGAGTTTGTATTTGGGACAATGGGTGATGATAGAATGCCTCTATCATGTTCAACACACATGGCTAATACTAGAAATTGACACAATTAAGTAAGCATGCACACATATTTAAGTGGAAGTTGAAATTAGGTCGACAATAACCTCACGACAAGCTAAAGCTCACACATCACCATTCAACAATCAATTAACAAAGTAATTTTCACAATTCATACCTTAAACATATCTCATGTGAAACTCTTAAAAATTGAAAAACAAAGGACAAAAGCATTGTAAAATCTATCCAAATTCTAAGATAATAAACAACCTAAGATGGGTCTCTTCTTGCACAGGTTTTCAAAAAGTGGGGCAAACTAGGTTTTCACACAAAAAAACATTTTGAAAAGAACTTGAATTCATTCTCAACAAGCCTACTATGACAAATATGACCCTTTGTGCATAATAGGCAAGTCAAGAACAATTTCAAGCCAAATATTTTGAAAATCAGTTCAAAACCAGTCAAAGTTCACCCAAAACCACTAACCATAAAAAATCAAGCAAAGAACTATCCAAAATAACCCAATCAAACAACCCTTCCCCTACACTTGAATGTTGCATTGTCCCCAATGCAAAATCTAAATGTAAGGTGAAGCAAGCAATCATCCACAAGAGGGGGATTTATTGACTCTATGAACACTAAACTACCTTTAGCAACTGGAATGGTTCCTCCCCCCACACTTATCCTAACATGCATCATGAGATATCACAAGCTAATCACACATGTATAAGAATAGATAAGATAGGTGTTAGTGCTGGCTGTCACCCAAGAGGGGGGTTGAATTGGGTGATAGAATAAAAGCTTCTCAATTCTTTTATTAAACACAAGCGATGTCAATCTTTGAAATCCTTTTAGGTCTATCACAGAGAATATTTCAAAACATGAAATGCACTGAAGAGTAAATAATTTTGGTATGCTGGAAACAAAGAGAGTTAAGGGAAGAGATAATGCACACAGAGTTTATCCTGGTTCGGTCAACCCAGACCTACATCCAGTCCTCAGGCTCCACCTGAGATTTCTACTACCCTCTTGTTTAAACCGGGCACAAGAGAAGCCTACCACAGGTTTTACGAACACAGGTTCACCTGCCAACATTTACAGAGTTTTAGAATCCTTTTAAACACTCCCCCTTACTACCTGTAAGGTAATATCCCTGTTCTAAAGCACCAAGCTTTCAGAATAACCTCAAACAGTAGAGGATTTCTATAAATACGTTCACTTAATGAACTGATTTTGATTAACACTTAAGTACAGAGTAATGTATGATGAAATACAACTAGAGCTTAATGATCTGAACAATGTATTGCTCTAGCTCTTCTTTTCTAACGCTCTCAATCTGAGGAATTTGCAATTCTGTATAATGCTCTGTTCATCGCTCGTTATTCTCGTTCGTTGATCCTCACTTTTTGGGAGCAAATCTTGTTCTATTTATATCCTCACAGATTGCCTTTAGATTCATCTTCGTATGGCCGTTAGAATAGAGTCATTGTAAGTTCATAGCCGTTGGAGAAGGATACTGCTCTTCAGCTAATTCAAACTTCTGATCTAGCTTCAACTGTTCATTCGTAGAGTAGGCTAGACTGCACGTTCTGAACACCTGTACTTTCATAGCAGCTTTTTCAGTAGCGCTAGCATGCTTTGCTATCGCTAGCTGCATAGAATAATTTCTGCACTTGAACTGTTAGCTAAACAAGCAAGCATATAATGTACAGAAGATGTTATCGCAAGTATAGTCCATTAGCTCAATGTGATAGATAATATTTATATCAACTAAGGATTTTTATAAGGCATTCTCTATCGATAGACATAAACATTATCGCTAGCATATTCATCTAGTTCAACGTTCAGCATACTAGCTGTCATCTTTATAAACAGACTTCTATCGATAGCTAATCTTATTATCGCTAGTTACTTGCTTGCTTATTAGCTTTAAGGATACTGAGGTGTTTATTAAAAGGTGTTTCAAGGTATCCTATTATCGATAGCTAGACGAGTTAGCGCTAGCAACTATGTTAGCTCATTTGACTCATTTTCTCTCAGGCACTTGCTATCTAAATGATCATTATCTGAAGCACTTTTGTTATCGATAGCTTAACCTGTTATCGCTAGCTGATTTCATTTGCTCAAGGATATGATACATTGTTCAGCTAGTTATTCTTCCTTTTATAGAGTCTTTCTTAGCGATAGGGAATGACTTAGTGATAGATATTAACCTTGTTATTTCTAAGTCTTCACTCGCTATTCCTTTCTATCTATTAGCTATAGAGATACACTTAACGATAAAGATATTTCTTTTAGATTTCTGCTAAGTTTTCATCTGCTATAGTTGATCCTTTTAATCTGTTACCTATCAGATTTTACTCGCTTAATTCAGAGGTAACTTACACTTATGTTTTCTATGGGTCAGTTTTCATCAAAACTTAAGATTCTAACAATAGGAAAGGAACAACCTGGCGTTTAAAGCACTTCAAAATATTGTAGGAGAAGTTCTCATATCGAATGAGAAACATGTATGTCTTCATGTAAGCTCCTTCTCCCACATGCTCTTTCCTTGGTGTGAGATGTTTCGGTTCCTGTAAGAAAAATACCACAAATGGAGCAGTACCAAATTCTAGGAAAGGAAACATTTTATCAAAATAAGTATTGCAACCAAGGAAGTCAATAGAAGATGGTGTGATTGGAGTGTCACAACATACAATTGAAGTTTTAGATATATAAAGTGGAAGATCACAAGAAAGTATTTGTATAAAAGATCCCCTATCAACAATAATATCAACATCTATGCATGGAGAATCTTTCATAGGTGCACTCTCAATAATATGTAATCCAATGGGAACATAAACGGTTTATTTCTCAACCAACATAGGATCCGAATTCTCACTCTTATCATGCTTTAAAATTTCAGTACTCCTAGGACTAGTAGATGATGTATCAAGTTCAATAATAGAATCATTCAATGTGACACAATCATGCTTTGGATATTCATCAAATAAATGTCTTTACTCATGTTTTATTTTTCCCCCATCTCTTTGAGAGCGTATCATTATGATGTGGTGGGAAAAAGTTTACAAAAATTATAAATATGTCCTATATTTATAATCAAGACCAACTTTTCAAATAAAATGTAGTACCTTTTTTCATAAGCTATGATCCAAACACCAACCCAAACAAGTGTTTGGGCATGTGCTACTCAAAAACCAATGTTTTTCTAACAATAGTGATTTTTTATGGGTAAAAAAAAATTACTTTTTGGTACCTAAACCAAGGTTTTAACAACAGGTAGCTAAATAGAGCAAATTTTTGGAAAAGCTTCTTGGGTGGGTGGAGTCATTATTGTACCATCATAAATGAATTACCCCTTTTCTCATACCTTCAAAAGAGCCATCATATGAATATAATTTTTTTTTTGTAAAATATGCCTATAAAGGCTTTACTTGAAATTGTAAGTTATGTGCAATCTAAACAATTTTTGAGGTTTTATAAAAAGAGTTTTTAAATAGGAAAAAGTCCAAGAACATTGAGAAAAAAGTTGTGAGTGTATTTGGTTGGAGAGTTATATGTATCTCAGATTGTCGTCAATGACTACGATGAGAATGGAAGAAATTAATTCTGATTCTAACACACTTGGGAACACTCTGAAATTTGGCAAAATGTTAATTCAACCATATGAAGCAAATTGACTTGTACATAGGTAAGGACATTTGAGGCTCAAAATGGGAAGAAAATTTTTGAGGACTTAAATTAAATGCAAGAAATAGGCAAAAGAGTTATAATCGAAAGATTTGATATTGAGCTTTGTAAAATCCTTCTTCAATATCCGATTTGAAACCCAATATCAAACCACAATTGACCAATTGAAAACAATTAAGAGACTAACTATGATAGAAAAGAACAATGCTAACCATTTCAAAGCCTATTGTAGTTAGAAAAGAATCGGCTAAGATTAAAAACATAACTATGATAGTAAAGGAACCATCATGGTTGTAAAAGTTTCAAATGACTTGTAGGTCAATATCCATGATAGAAAAGCAATAAATATAAATCGATTACGAGTTACCATGGATAAGAGGAACCACAAAGATATTTTTCACAAATAAACCATGTTAGAAAAGAATTTGGCTAACATGGTTACGAAAATCAATGATTGCACTTGATTATTACATGTTTTTATCCACTAATTATAGGAAATTAGCATTTGTTCTAGGCTATTAAATGGGGATTTAGGCACTTTTATACCTAGGGTCCAAGATTAGAGAGTTAATTCCATTTTCATTATAATTTGAGCATATTAGGCATTTAACTCATGCATTTATTGTTTATGGACTTGAAATACTTCACATGTGCTTAAAATTTTCATTGTAGGTGTAAAGAATAAAGGTCAAGGCAAGAACAATGCAAAATAGGAAACTTCTGCAAAAAAGAAAATTTCGGAAAAATAGGAAACTTTGCAAAAAAAAGGAAACTTCTACAAGAAAAGGAAATTCTACACATCAAGAAATTACTAATTAGGAAATTGGATTGATTGATTGAGCCTAATGGATTGACCTATAATCTTTCCGAATTGGTAAAATCAACAAGAATATGAAACTTCCAATTTTAATTAGGATTGGTTGATTTATTGATCGGGTTTACTTAAAATATTTCCTATTTATTATTTCTACAAGAATAGGAAACCCTATCCTTGATTAAGTTTAAGAAGTTTTCAAATTTGTTATTCTAATCACACTTCCTATTTTGGCTAGCTTTCTTGAAGATTAAGTGATTGGATCTTCCCCAAACCTTTCCTATTTATTAATCCTAGTCAGAATAGGATACCCTAGGCCAATTTAGAAGTTTCAAGTTACCTCTTGTTCTATATAAGGGGGACCAACGAAACTTTATGATCAACCTCTCAATTTTCATCGTCACATCCCCTCCTCTTCTCTCTTGGCCGAAATTACACCCATTCTCTCTTCCATCACACAATTCTTCATCGGTTCTTCATGGAGCTTGAGTTACATACCTTCTTGGACGTTTCCTCTTCCTCCGTGATTAACTAAATTCGCTTGGATGCTCTCTTGGATGATGGGATGATGTGAAGCAAGCTATTCTTCTACTTTAGGGTAGTTTTGTTAGTTCCAGTTATGTAGTCATGAATTTCCATTTGTTTCCTTGAATATTTGATCTTCTCAAGTTCGGACTTCATTTGTTTAAGAGATTCGAGACTTTGTAATTGTTGAACTCTATTTGCATGTATTGATTTGGTTTTGTTCTAGTTTCATTTATCTTCCCAAATTAACATGTTATGCTTAGTCTTTATTGATTTTATTATCTAGCATGTTTGTTGGGTAATTTAGTCTATTGTGCTTCATATAATTGCGTTACTTGGGAATGATTTGTGGGTTTGAGTTTGTTAATGTTGAGTTTCTATAGCGCTAGGTAATTCCAATAATCAAACTTGCCTGAAAGAACTAGATCATTAATCGAGTCTATGTGCATGAGTATGATTAGGTAGAGTTTCATAAGTTGGATGGTTTGATTATAGTCTAACGTTAATTGGTTGTTGGATCTGAAGGATATTAAGTGACTTGGACGGGACCCAAGTTATTTTATCTATTGGAACCTACTTCTAGTTGATGTAGGATTATAGTTAATCTAATTGGTCTATTGAGGTTGAGTGGTGTCTTAATTGACCTATTCCTTCGACTAAGGCTAATTGTATCCACTTGTGTTGAACTTAGCCCTATTAACTCCTCCCTAAAAGTGTGAATCGGTAGTTTGTCACATGTCATCCCTAGCCAAGAAAGCATCCAATCATCCCATTTCATCACCTATCCATATTTATCTTAAAAACACCAAAAACAAGTCTTTATATTTCTTTTATGAAAAACACCAAAAATACCTTCTCTTAACCCCCAATTTTTATAGGTTTAATTGCATTTAGCTTTCCTAGGTTAGTTCATTAGGCTCCTTGAGAGACAATCCGGGATCGCACCACTATAGTGCAATCCTTGGTTAGAAATATTTTTGCATTTGAATCCCAATGCGTATAGAAAAGGCTCACATCAATCAACTTAGACATAATAACTATATTAGAAAAGGGTTTGTACTAACATAATTATTTTTCAAAACCCAATATTTCACATAAGTAAGGTAACTATATTAGGAAAGGATCTCCTTCACTAACATAGTTATAAAAGGTTTACCTACGACCATTTGAAAACCAAATGTGGTAACTATGTTAGAAAAGGATTTCCCTTACCAACATAGTTACTAAATAATTATTCAAATCATTTGAAACCAATTAGATAACCATGTTAGGAAGGAATGATCTACTAACATAGTTATAAAAGATTTCATTAGATCTCTCAAAAACCAAATAAGATAACTATGTTAGAAAGGAATAATCTACTAACATAGTTATAAAAGATGTCACTTAAAATCCTAGTTTACCATGTTAGAAAAGGCCATCTAACATGTTAATTAAAAGTCAAGTTATAAAGCCCAAATTTTCCTTTCTTTGAAAATTTTGTAGGCCCTAAGCTCAACCATCTCAACATTTGTAAATTCAAAATCACAATTTCTCCAAACATTTATAATCTACAAGATCTCGTGAAACATAATAAGAACCAACTTATTCCGAAAATTGACTTTCAAGAACATTAAAAACAAACCTATGTAATCTCAATAGAATCATGTATCAACTTCAAAAATATCCATGACCAATGAAACTAAGGTCAAAGCATGGCGACAAAATCCATTCACAACACAAACCATAACAATCTCCTGCCCAGCAAGACTACCAGCATGCATGCACACACAACATAAATATTCCCAGAGGCCTTTGGCCAAAGTTGCCGGAAAGGATCAGCCTTAGTAAATATCACAACAAATACAATTATATAGAATTACAAAAGAAATAATGTGGAAACAGAAAGTAAAGCATGCCTAGCAAAGTGTATGACAATATACATATAACAATAACAAATAGAAGCTCACTAAGCTAGTGAATTCAGCCAGCTCCTTCCCTTCTCGTCTACCCTTGGAATTAGCACCTGAAATTGAAGAGTAATCGAATGAGACAAAGTCGGAGTAACACTTATTCTTCCTATGCTGTCCACATGTGTAAGTGTGTGCCCATACAAGTAAGTGAACCAATCAACAATACACATTTATCACATGTGAAACCATTTTTCATATTTCAAATGGGATGAAAACATATACGAACATTTGATATAACCATGATCTTCATGTATTTCCAAACTATTACAGAACAACATATAAACCTAAGAAGAGGGTAACACACACCTTGTGCTTGACGGAAGCCATCGAAACTAGACTTCACCGTCGTCACAATAATGAAACCAAGCTCATTCAACCGTGCGCCAACGAAACCAGACTCCATGACTCGACAGAAGCTAATGAAACCAGACTTTATTATCATCACATAGATGAAACCAAACTCATCCAAATGTGAGCCACCAAAACCAGACTCCACAGCCTAATAGAAGCCAACGAAATTAGACTTCACTGTCAGTAAGTCCCTATGGGACATAACCCAAAAGGTAACCTGATGGCCGTCAAGTACCTCATCACATGAAGGGGGTGAAACTAACTCATCCAGGTGCCAATACCAACCAAACAGCAATTAACAACCACATATAGAACTATCATGCTTTCAAAGGTTGGTAATTCAATACAACATGTTCTCGTCAGAATTAGCAATACATCCACAGATGTAACAATATGTTTATATAACAATCCTCATCACATATCCAATTGCCAAATAGCCAAATTCTAGTATACTATTTCTCACATAACAAGGTAATAGAAAAAATCTTCATAATTACCCAAGCAATCTGGCATATTAGCCCAAGTTCAAATATCACAATCAAATTCCAAATCTTCAAGACTTTGTGAAACTAAATTTTGCAATATTCCAAAATCCAATGATATGAAACTCTAGGAACCATTTTTCAATACCATTAACATATTCAAAACCACCAAAATCCTTTAGCAATACTTAAATCCAAACTTAACCCAAAAATTTCTTAGGTCTATGAAACTTTGTTAACCGAAAATTTGAATTGAGGCCAACTACCAACTATTCAACACTTTAGAAGCCATTTCCAATCCCCAATAAGAATATTTAAATCATTAAACCCAAATATTGGCATGGGATTTCGAAAATCACCTCCAACTTTAAGAATTTGAAACTTTTCTTGGTCAAATTTCATGTTATGCCAAAAATCCAAAGACTCATTGTATTTATAACCAAAATGAAGTATTTACAAGTTCAAAAAACCATAAAATCCCCATCCTCATTTGCAATTTTGGGTCACTTAGAAACCCTATAGGAAAAAACCTTAAAACATTTCCAAAACAAGATTTACATGTTTCTTTGACAAGATAATCCATGGTATTAACTTAAAGAAGTTCAAGAAGGAGTAAGAAAACAAGAACAATTCTTTTATAAGATAGAAGTTTCGGACCCATGAATACCGCAATAATTTATCATGAACCAAAGAGAAAACACAAGACAAATGGAAGAAAGAGGGAGTAGAAGGGGTTACCTACAAGTTGGGAGCTCAAAATCAAGCCTAAGGATCCTCAAAATCATGCCCTCGCAGAGCCAAAACACTCCCCTCTCGGCCTCTTACTCGAACCAATTGAAAACTCTTCCCCAAAACTTCTGTTTTGTACTTGATTTTAAACCAGAAAATTTGGAACTTCACTGTAGTTTCACCACGGCGATTTCATGGTGAAGTGCCACTAACAGCAACATTGGTCAACTTCGAAAATTCATAACTAATGCTGTAGACATCAAAAAATTGTGATTTAGGATTTTGTGGAAATCTTAGAATATTTACTTTCCAATGAAAAATAAATGAGTCAAAAATACTATCATCTGACCCTTCAAAATGAAAAAAGTCCCAAAACTGTCCAAAACTTCAGTTTGAAATGAGGCTTCAAGTTTAAAATTGCATAGCTAATGCTACACAACTCCAAAAATCATGATTTAGGACTCTATGGAAAGCTTAGGATGCATAATTTGTAATGGAAAATGAATGAGTCAAAAATAATATCATTAGACCCTTAAAAATAAAAAGTCCCAAACCTATCCAAAACTTCAGTTTGAAATGTGGGTTTAAGTTCAAAATTGCATAACCAACTCTACAAGTCTCTAAAATTTATACACTACGACTTTTTAGAAAGCTTATAATGTTAGCGTTTTAATGCAAAAATAATTATTAAAAAATAATACCATTTGCTACTTCAAAACGCCTTATTTCTCAGCACTGCTCCAGGAAATTCTAAACATAACTCCCAATCATGAGCTTTGAGATATCTAGTCCTTCTTAACCTCAAAATTCACCTCAATTAGCAACCATTCAAGACTATATTTTATTCATTAAGGTCCTACAATTTAGCCACTAAAATAATCTAAATCCTCACAAATTTATTTAGTTTGCAATTAATTAATTATCTAAAACTTGAGATGTTACGAGCTTTGTCTGAGAGCAAGCAAAAATTCAAGTTTTTGGGTGTTAATCAATAGGAATTTAGTGTATTCCAAGCAAATTTATTATGCATTTATCCATGTTTGGATTGAAATTGATATCTTTAATTGTATAATTAGCATGATAAATTGTGATATGTTGTTTGATGCAAGGAATATATAAACTCACAAAATTTTCCATCTTTTGCATGTAAAAGAAGGAGAAAAATAACTTCACGTGTTTTTCGAGGCATACAGTAAAATTTGGTCAACAAGAAAGGTGAGATCAAAAATAAGGACATACTGCATCTGAAACCAAAATCAAAGAGAGAGAGAGAGAGAGAGAGATAGGGCATAGTCGTGAAGTAGTTTCTTTGAGTCTTTCAGTAGACTTTTGTAGGATCTTAGTCTCTTTTCTTTGTTCATTTTGCTTAGTTTATTTGGTTTTGACATGGTTAGATTTTATAAACTTGTGATTTCTCCTAGTATGATTAGCTAAATCTTAGTCTAGGGTTTACCTAGAACCATTTTATGGATTGAACAATTATTTTCTTCTTTTCAGTTTGTTTAATGAATTTTGTTGGTGATTTTCATTTTAAATACTTTCTATAAACGCTTGGTAAACCATTATTAGGTTATCTATAGATTGTTCGAAAGAAAATCTAAAGCTATAGACCTAGATGAGATCATGCTAGTTAGTCATCTTTGAATGATTAATTTGTTGACATAGAGGAGATCAATATGTCAACCTAGTATCATTAGATAAAGATTGGCATTAAATTGTGTTTTCATAAATCCAACAACTCAAGAGTATAGGAGTTTTGAAAATAAAAGATTAACTTTCTTATTTGAGAGAGTGTTTTTAATCACATAAGAACTCTAGATGAACAACGAACTCATTAGAGTACCAAATAAAAGTAAATAACTTGTTCATGATATTTAATGGGGATAAGTTAAGCATAGGCTTTATTTGTATCATTTTTTAGAGTAGTTTTACATGTTTCATTTAACTGTTTGTTACCTTTTTAATTGAACCACTACTTTTATTCAACCTAATTTGAAAAACAAGTACAGTAACTGACTTGAATTGACTAAACCATAGTCCATGTAAGAGAAGTATTTTATTAGTACTTTATGACTCATAGGGTTGCAGTTAAGGTAAATAACGAACAATTTTGTGGCTTATCTTTACCCTATTTGACTAAGATAAAAGCCAATTTGATTGAAATCAAATGGAAAGGGTTGATGTTGGGAGACCATTGCATCATTTTGAGTAAAGGGAAAACAAAAAATGATTTTACGTTTTTTAATTACAAAAATACAAATGTCATGTGATTTGATGGGGAGAGAGAGATGAGAAATGGGTAAAGTTCATCCTAGTCTGGTGAAATTTAAGTACAATATTAGTATTAGAGCAAATGAGCAAAACTTACTTGTTGGATGACATTCAAACAATTAAATAATGCATTTTATATTGGAATGATGCTTTTACTTCATGTTTGGATTCAAAAATATATAAATTAGATAAATATAACATGTTAGATATCTAGATTGTACTTTATATTAAGATTAGGATTAGAGTTGTTGAGCTATTTTTCTTTTCTTTTTTTTATATTGTCACATTATTTTCATGAATTGATTAATAAGGGGTGCATGATATATTCAAATTTCTTCCCCTCTATTATTATGATTACAAATGAATTAAAAAAAACATATCCCACAATAACTAAATTAAAATAAGAATAGAAGACTCAATACGATATTAAATAATGCTATACTCATTTAATGTTATTCCTCAAATTGTTCAGATTTATCTAAGATTTGATTTATCTAGGATATTTCATGAAATTATTGCTTCCCATAGCAAAGTATATTTAAATACTGTAAATTTGGTGTTTGATAACTCCCCATTTTTTTAATTGTATTTGATATATATTTTAGTTATATTTGGGGAGTCATTGATATAAAATCTAAGGGATTTCTTATGATTTGAGAAGATATCAATTTATCGTAGGATTTGGGGATTCGATAATAAAATATTTTAGTTTTAAAATTAGAAAAAAAAATATTTTAGTTTAAAATAAAGAAAAGAAAGAAAAAGAAAATACCAATAGATATTATTATTATTATTATTAATATTATTATTGTTATATGTTACATTCATTTAGCTTATTCACCCATTCCTTCCAGATTGGCTACGTGGGCCATGGAGAGTAAATTTATGGTTTTAGTTTGATCAAGAGAATTGGGCCCAGTAAGGAGAGGTTGGTGAAGAATGATTGGACATTGGAGACCTAAAATTGAACCAAGAAAAAGGGGGTGTAGTGGAGACAAGAGAGGGCACGGGTTCAGTAAAGGAGGCGGAGCAACACAAATTTCATATTCATCTTCACTGTGAGTGAGAAAAAAGGAGGCGTGCTTCACTGTTAAAAGCATCACATTCATCACTCTACTTCCTTCTTGAGTGTCCAGCAGTGAAATTTCCAGAGAGGAGGAGAGAGGAGCAAGCTTCCACACTGTTCACCTCCATTCCCAAAATCATCCCCATCGATCTGATTGTGTAACACATGAAAGTGGCAAAACGCACAAGAGGGGGGTGAATTGTGCTTTATACAAATTAAACTTTAAACACAAGGACAATCCTTTATACTGGTTCGGCCAAGCACTGCCTACGTCCAGTTCTCCAATTCCTCGTTGGGTTCCACTATACCACAGGTTTTACACTACGGGTTCACCTGCCAACCTTTACAAGACAGAGTTTTAGACTTCCTCTAAACACTCCCCCTTACAAGTTGTAAGACTACAACCCTGTTCTAAAATCCCAGTTTTTAGAACAACCTCAAACAGTAGAGGATTTCAATAAATGAGTTCACTTAATGAACAGATTTTGATAATCACTTAAGTACAGAGAAACTCACTAAGAGTAATAAAACTTTGAGCATAAAGTAGGTAATAATAATGAATGCAAATTCGTTAGTTTGTTCACTACTTCATAAATGCTCAAGTTTTGGTTTTTATATCTCTTCACAGATTTGCCTTTTTTTCTTTCAGCTTCATGAGTCCGTTTGAATATGTTCGTTGGAAGCTCCTAGCCGTTGGCATTTAATGCTGGTCTTCATTTTAATCATCTTTCATCTCTTACTTCATTTAATTCTTGCAGAAGATGAGCTATGAGAGATAGAGACTGTGTCTACCAACTTCCTGCAACATTGTACTTGTGTAGCAGCTTTTTCAGTAGCGCTAGCATCTCAAGCTATCGCATAGTGTTAGTCCTGTACTTAGGCTGTTAGCTAAACAAGTATTTAGGTGAAGCACAGTTGGTGTTATCGCTAGAAGGATTCATTAGCTCAGTGTACACAGATAATATATCAGCTATCAGAATGACAAGTTATCTCAGCAAGTGATTTTATTATCGATAGTTAAACTTGTTATCACTAGTAGGATTCATTAGCTTAGTGTACACAATATATCAGCTATCAGAATGATAAGTTATCTCAGCAAGTGATTTCATTATCGATAGCTAAACTTGTTATCGCTAGAGCCTACATTATCATTAGTTCATTTCATTAGCTCTACTTAGCCACTTATCTATATGTCTAAGAGTTCTGCTATCGCTAGCTATTCATGGTATCGCTAGTGACTGTGTTTTAATACAGTTGTTCTAATCAGTCTTTAGCGATAGAGGCAAGTCCTAGAGATAGTAAACTATTATTCTTTGCTTAGACTTTCTCAACCCATTTTATTTGCGATAGCGAAGTTCTTAACGATAGGTTCTCAGTCTAGCGATAGTGTATCTGTTATCTATAGGACTTTGTTCAACGTTCAGATACCTTATACTTTTCTTTAGTCATATACCTTCATTCTTATCTCAATTGTTTTCAGACTAAGTTATATGCTATCTGTTCGTTTTACTTATGTTATCTATAGGATCCAGTCCTCATCAAAACTTAAGATTCTAACAACACAGAGGGCAGAGCAGCTGTAATTTCCTTCTCATTTCTCTACAATTTCTGAATCTACTGGTGAATGTGATGTTGAATCTTGAACTTATTTCCAACATGTGTAGTTAAATTTATATTCTAGGTCTATTTTGAAACTTGTATGGATTGATACCTAAACTTTATTCCCTTTTGTTAATTAATTACTGTTATGTTGTGGGTTTAATTTGTGCTTAATGTTTTCTAAGTGGATGGCCAACATTTAGATTATTTGCTTAATTAGTGGCTTGAGAGAGCATTAATTAGGTAAAGAACTAGATTAAATCCAAACTTGTCTTGCAATGCTAATTTAGGATTGGAAGTGTGTTAGTGAGATAGAGATATTCACTAACCAAGTTTTGTAAAATTGAAGTGGTTTGTTTAAAAAGACTAATTGATGATAGTATGTAGTAAGAGATTATGCATACTAAATTCAATTAAGGTTTGAATAGGCTTGAGAGAGCTATTTGAATATAAGAGACTTCAAACAACAACATATTAGGTATTAATTATCATTAGGGAAGGAATTATTGGGTATCATGAAATACAAGTGGATAAATAGGCCTTGGCTTGTCCAATTGTGTTAAATTTATTCCAAGCATTTTCTTTTGCAATTTGCCATTTTTAATCACTTAAATTTTATTAAATCATTTTCCTTTTGCCCATTGTTAATTTGGAATGCAATGAACTTGGTGAATTTGCTTATTACATAGTCCTAACGGAACGACTCTTTTTACCACTTTACTACTAAACTTGACCCGTGCACTTGCGGTGGCAATTTTTGCGAATAGTGTTATTATATTTTCATGAAATAGAAAAATATCAATGCTATAAATAGTTTTAGTGAATCAATTTTTTAAATTTTTTGCAATTCTTCCGAGCCCTGGAGTATGTATCAAAGCAAAACTAAAAGCAAGCCTATTATATGAAAGTGGTGAAGAGTTCTGTACTACTATGTGTGAGTAGGTATTATGAAAATAGGGTGGAAAGTAGAGTTAGCAAAAACATTTTGCAGGGACTAAGAATTATAAAGTAAACGTAGACTTTAGTTGTAGCTGTAAGTCTAGACAGCCAGCAAGAGTGAAAACCGTAAAACGGAAATTATGAAGCATCATGATAATTTTTCAAGTGAAGCATTAGTTGTTCGCCATGCATGCGTGTATTTTTCTTTAACTGAATCAAATTATAAAAGCATCGTCTCACTGGAGAATTTTGCACCTTTTTTTAGGTTTGAAAGATTTTTTAAAAACAACAATGATGTTTTTGCAACAGTAACTCACTAATACAAAATGTGAACTGAATAGAATTATGAAGCGTTAGTTGAAATTATGAAGCATCATGATAATTCTCTCCTCTCTTCTCACTCATCTCTCCTTAAAAAGTAGCATTGTTGTTTTTACAATATGCGAAATTTAATCACAGCATTGTTGATTTATATTCTGCCTGTGTTGCATTTCTTTTCAGTCATCTTAAAATAGGGCCAAGTTTTTTTGGACTGAGAATTATAAGCGGAACTATTTGATATGCATGGTTACGAATGTTAAAAGTCTATTACATAAAAGAAGATTAACTAGATGCAATGACACCATGTCAAGAAGAGGTAAGAAATATGGCTACAGAGTCACGGAACCATAACATTAGTGCCAAGAATATAGCTTTCTCACCTACCAGGGCTTCCTTCAATGTTCTTTCAGGACCAATTTCCTAGCCAAAATTAGTTAACTAAATATAAGATTCAACAAAATTCTGGAAAAAAAAACACTTTCAGTGAAAAGCAACAAAACTGATTGAAATTATGAGGACTTTTAGTTATAAGCCTTACCGACCAAACGCCATTCCTTTGGAGTACCACAAACCAACTCTGATACGTATACATGATTAAGGTTGAGACAATTACAAAGATAAAACAAAATGACAAAGTTAAGAGTGCTTTCATCTAATGTAAAAGAATAACTTGTCATTTTATGCCCTTCAGAAAAGCTGACAAGTAAACTGGGCTTTTAATTTTTGGCTTTGTTCAAAAGTGACTTGTCATGTTTACCTCATGTCTTGTCTATGTCAGGTTTTTAAAGTAACAACATTAATTCATATTAGGCCATGCTTTGGAGGAATTCGGCAGAGCTTCAGACAAAAACAAATGATACATCCAAAAAAACATGGAACCATAGCATTGGTCAAACATATCATAAACCATTAAGTAAATAATTCGATTGTGAATTGCAAAACATATTTGATCATTAAACTTATGGGAGCTTGCTTTTATAAACCAATAGAATATTAGTCAAACATATGGTGAATCATAAAATATTTTACCCAATCAATTGTAACACATATAGAATCACAATATTCAGTAATATGTTCCTGAAATAAGCTATCATACAATTTGATAGTAATTAATTCCAAAAATTCATGGCAAAAAAAATTCCAGAAATATGGACAATAATGACGCCACCAATAATAATAGCCAGTAATACACAAAGTACTCTTGCTTCATTTATGATTTACAAATCAAATAGGTAGATTGACCACTAGTAAACACTATTTAAGTTAATTGAGGAGTGTAGCAAGAGATGTTGAAGACCAAAGACCATTTTGCAGAGTAACAATTGTAGGCATGTATGCATTTAACTTTTCAAAAGTGGCGTTTTGATAACCTTGTACATAACCACATAACCTTATTGAAAAAGGAATCCACAACCTATAACCTTACTGCATAAAGTAAAGCATTTTCAATTGTAATATTTTCGTTTTTCATTACTTTTATCCTTAAGAAACACCACAGCAAATGCAGGGCAAGTATATAGTCCAATCATATTCAAATGTAGGGTACAACACTCTTCCATATAATAGCTAACATGTGTAAAAGGAATGAAGGGAGATAAAAAATATCAAATATGTGTAACAGAGAAAATGGACAAAAAGTAGAATACCTCATAGAAAAGTCATCTCAACAGTGATAACGCATATATGAAGTTGAGAGGCTACTGAAATTCCAAGAGGATCCAATGAAATGGTGGCCAAAATTCATAAACTCAAAATATATTTACCAATATGCATATGGTCAACAATCATCACTTTATCAAAATTTCCCATAATCGTCGTCCATGAGAGAAGCATTCTACGAGTCACACAAAACAAACATTTTCAAACATATACAATACAAAATTTACCTCAATGCTACAGCAGAAAAGCCAGCAACAAAAACAAAAACGATAGGTTTCAAGAAGAAATTCTCACAACAATAAAGAAGACAGAAGTTTGCAACAGAAAAAAAAAATCAAAGAAAACTTCATCTTTGCCTCCCCATCGCCCTCATGGCCAGATCAAACCTATGAAATGAAAAGGAAGAATCATAAGTGAGTAACCAATAAACTGAAATGGTGAGACAATAATAACCAAATAGAACAGAGACAAAAGCACCAAAAGATGATTTCATTGCCTCCTACCTCAACTGGTCCTTCTCATCCATCATTGCCATCTCTCCAAAAGATATGGAATTAGATTCTTGAAACAGAGAGAAGATGAAATCCCTAACCAAAAAACATGACCAACTAAAAAATTTACATAGTGATACGCATAATGGAAAAGGGCAGTAGAATGAAGCAATTTAAAGGTTAGTTCCTATTGAAAAAAAATAGGACAAGTGATTGCACCGTATTTTTATACACTTTTCATTGATAAAATCATTGGATTATTGCATGTTCTTGGGGTAATTGCACTTAATTAGGTTCATTTCTGACTTTTGCACACTTTGTTGGAATTTGTTCTGATTAAGGGCAATTTGGGCATAATTAGTATGATTTGTTGTTTAACCCATTTTCAAGAACAATTGATGCTACCTCTGGCTTGGTTTTATGTGTAGGTCATAGAAGAAAAATACCTAAATTAAGGAGCCAAGTTGCAGCGAATAATTCTGGACGGAGCAGAGAAAGAAAGTGAAGAAGAGGCAGAATCAACATGAGCTCGCCGCGGCTCTCACGAACTTACGGCGAGGAAGGCAGCAAAAAGTTCCAGAAGCTCCTGTCCCTCACCGCGGTGAGCTCACGGCGAGCAGACCCAAATTCAGACAGAAGCTCTTGTTGCTCGTCGTGGCTCTCGCCGCGGCGAGATGACGGCGAAGTCCCGAGAATCTGCAGAAATTCTGACGTGTTTTTAGGGTTTTTGGGGGATTATAAATAGTTCCTAACACCCAAAAATCAGTCTGGCAAGCCTCCTCAGCACGAAAATATCTCAGTTCTCCTAGGGTTTCACTCATCTCCCTCATTCTTCACTCAAATCCTCTCATCCCTACTCATCTCCAACTCAAATTCCACTGATTTTCTTGTTCTTTCCCTTTCTAACTTCCATTTCCACTCCACATTTCCTTCCATCTTCCCCACTCATGGAGGCTGTTATCATGGGTCCTCTTGGGCTCGAGTTTGAAGACATGAGAGGCTAGAATCTTGGTGCTTTTGTGGTGTGAAGGTGGCTCGAGCTTCAATGGGCGAAATAAGGGAGTTATTTGTCTCCTCATGCTCTTTTCCTTATATATTGAGTTTTGTGGTTGCATTTCTCTTGTATATTTGGATTGGAGACATGTTTTTCCTCTTTCATTGTCTTTAAATTGGAATATTTGTGTTGGATAATGAGTTATGTTAATTGAATGATGTCTATGTTTGAATTTCCTATTGGGTTTGTGATGCTATATGATTTTTAGTGGTTGCTAGATTATGTAGCTTAATTTATCCAATTGAATGTTGTGGTTGCACATTCTCGAGAGGAATCGATTTTCAAAACTCATGTTCGAACACACACCAAGTGGAGCTTAACACTAACCCTAAGTAATGGCTAAGAAAGTGGTTGCTTGATTAGTCATTAATTAGGGCTAGTGGACCCCTAGTGGTTGCTTGGGGATTTTTCAATCATACTTGGTGCATCTTTTAACTCCCAATATAAATTTTAATGAAGCGTGAGAGCCACTGAAACACTACCAAAAGCCCATTTTATAAATTCCCTTAATCCAAACCCTTTTCTCCCTTTTAATCAAAAGAAAATTACAAAAACAAGTAATAGCAATTGTCAATAGTTTTATTAAATGAAGTTTCAAAATCAAACCCCCATACCTTTTATTGTTTCAATTACATTTAGTTAGCTCAGGTAGTTTAAAAGGACTCCTTAAGTGAAACGATCCGGGATTGTGCCACTTTACACAATCCTTGGTAATTATTGTGATTTTAACCCCAAGGCGTAAGGAAAAGGTTAAATCAACAAGAATCTGAACCTACCTCTTATTTTTAGTGATAAATGAAGAAACACCTTAGCTTGTGATGGGGAAGATGATGATGACTATCGGAGTCCTATGAACACAGATCTCAAACTGCTCTAGCTCGTTGATTTAACCTTTGCCTAATGCGCCTTGGGGGTTAAAATCAAAATTAATCCAAGGATTGCAATATAGGTTGCAACCCCGGATCGTTTCACTTGAGGAGTCTTTTAACCTACCTAAACTAGCTAAATGCAATCAAAACAATAAAAGGTATGGGGGTTTTGGTTTGAAAATTCATTTAATAAAACTATTGACAAATGCAATTACTTGTTTTTGGTATTTAAGATTAATGAGTGAAAAGAGTTTGGACTAAGGGAAATTTATAAAATAGGCTTTGGTAGTGTTACGGTGGCTCTCACGCTTCATTAAATTGATATTGGGAGTTAAAGATTCACCAAGTCTAATTGAAAAATCCCCAAGCAACCACTAGGGGTCCACTAGCCCTAATTAATGACTAATCAAGCAACCACTTTCTTAGCCATTACTTAGGGTTAGTGTTAAGCTCCACTTGGTGTGTGTTGAAACTTGAGTTTTGAAAACCGATTCCTCTCAAGAATGTGCAACCACAACATTCAATTGGATAAATTAAACTACACAATCTAGCAACCACTAAAAATCATATAGCATCACAAACCCAATAGGAAATTTGAACATAAACATCATTCAATTAACATAACTCAATATCCAACACAAATATTCCAATTCATAGACAATGAAAGAGGAAAATCATGTCTTCAATCCAAACATACAAGAGAAATGCAACCACAAAACTCAATACATAAGGAAAAGAGCATGAGAAAGCATATAACTCCCCTATTTTGCCCATTGAAGCAAGAGCCACCAAAGCACCTTGGACCTAGCCTCTCATTGATGAAATTTCGAGCTCAAGCACCCTCCCAAGTGTAGACATCATGGCTGGACGAAAATGGAAGGATATGGGGAAGAAATGGTGAAGGGATGGAAGGTGGAAGAGGAAAAACCAGAAAATCAGCAAGAGAGGGGGTGAAATTGAGTAAGGATGGTGAAGATTTGAGTGAGGAATGAAGGAGATGAGTAAAACCCTAGTAGAGCAGATGTATTTCGAGCTGAGGAGGCTTGAAAATGAAAGTTGGGGTGTTGGGTGCTATTTATACTCCCCCATAAACCCTAAAACATGTCTGCAGAATTGCTGTTTCGGGGCCTTGCCGTAGCCCTCGCCGTGGGAGGCCACAGTGAAGGGCATAAAGTTTCTTGTCCTCGCCTTAGCTCCCCACGGCGAGGCTCACGGCGAAGGATAGAAAAGGTGGGCCAAGAGTGGCATTTTCGTAATTTTCTTCAAATTTGACAGATTCACTTTTTGAGCTTGTTTTTGACATTTTCAACCTCTTTCTTCAATTCTCTCATGATCTGTAAATGAAATAGGCCCAAGGTAACATCAAAATGTTCTTGAAAATGGGTTAAACAATAAATCATGCTAATTATGCCCAAATTGCCCTTGACTAGAACAAATTTCAACAAAGTGTGCAAAAGTCATAAATTAACCTAATTAGGTGCAATTACCCCAAGAACATGCAATAATCCAATGATTTTATCAATGAAAAGTGTATAAAAACATGGTGCAATCACTCGTGATCCTTATCAAAGAGGAAGCGGTGAACAAATATGACATGCTCCCACTCTCTTTCTTTGCACCTGTATCTCATCTCTTTCTTTTTCCTCCTGTTCATGGAGCTTCAGAGATGCCAAGATTAGGGCTTTGCTGAGAGCAAAAGACAGAAGCGGAAGTAGGAGAAATTGGAAGGGGTGCTTGAGATCTCGGCTCCACCGCCCACCTACGATGTCTGCGAGGCGTTGGTGAGAGGGAATCGATCATGAGAAAGGAAAAGAAAGGAAGGAGGGAGTGAAGAAGAAGATGAAGAAGTGAGAGGGAAAGGGAAAGTCGGAAAGGGACTCGCGGGAAAGAAAAAGAAAGAAGGGAGGGAGAGAGAGAGAGATGGGGGAAAGATAAAAGGAGAGTGGGTCACGTGGAAGAAAAGAAAGGAAGCAGGGAGAAATTAAAAAAGTGTTTGAATTTGAACAGCCCTCCAAATTATGTCTCTATCTTGCACGCAGCCAAAGGCAAGCCACATTTGTGTATGATTAAATGATGGCTTAAAATGGAGCCCAATGCAATTTTAAAAATGGCTTATGAACAGTGAAATGTGAGAGGAGCCATCAATAAGCCATTTTAAGGGAGCCACTTCAAGGAACAATAAGTATATTATATTGATAGTTTGTACTCCCTCCATCTCTATTTATAAGGTCCTATTTTTTTGAATGAGCATACCCATTTTTATAAGGTCATCTTAGTAATTGTCTTAACAATAAAAGCACTTGGGAAAATGACAAAAAAATCCCTTCTAATTTACAAAATCCCAAGAACATATCTTTATTATAGGTATTAACAACCATTAACAACTCAAAATTCCTTATTTGAGATTTTGCAAATTGGAAGGGAGTTTTTTGTCATTTTCCCAAAGCACTTTTACACATTTTTCCCATTCTTTAATTTCTTTCCTACATTCTCTTTCATCATTTTTTTCTCATTATTATACTCTCTCTTATCTATACATAAATAAAGGTACTTTTAAAAAAGATGGTAAATTTTCATTACATTTATTACGTTTAACTAATTTTAACTACCTTTTTAGGAAATCACAATTCAATTAAAAGGATCATATATGTAGGGACGAGGGGAGTATTATGTAAGATTTCGGTAACGTTTTTGTATCTATAGAAACTGAGTAAAAAGGTCGTAACATTCTTCTCTTCTCTTTCTTTCCTTTTTCATCTTTACCCACCTCCTCTCTTTCTTCATGTTTTCTTCCCACAACCTTTCCTTTCTTTCCTTTTTAATTGTTCTTTTTTCTTTCTCAAACATACTTTAATTTCCTTTTATGACTTTGTCTTCTTTTCTTTTACCTTTTAGCAACTATTTCTGCCTACTTCAATTTTGTCTCTAACTCCTATGGGTGGATTTTCTGTTTGGTTGTGAGGCCTAATATGGGTTTTCTAGCCTTTCTTGACCCTTTACTTATTTTATTTGGCCAAGGGCCTGTTTGGGTGACTCTAAAAAAAGCACTTTTAGAGCCCCAAACCATGGTTTTGAAATAAGCCAGTCAAATACCCTCAGCTTTTTCAGACCTTTAACTATCAAAACCTAGGTTTTGGTTAAGTCAGACAAACACTCACAGCTTTTCCAGAATAGCTTTTTAGTCTGCAAACCTAGGTTAACCTAGGTTTTGTCAGAAGATATTTTTTTCTATAATCTCAGAAGCTATTTTTTCAGAATCTATTCTCTAAAATGACTTTTTCAGTTTTTTACTCAGAAGCTATTCTCCAAAACCTAATCCAAACAGGCCCCAAATCTCTATGCTGGCTTTGTTGTTAATACTAACTCCTATTATACTATCACTACTCTCTTCTATTGTTTTAGGTTTTCCTTGCAACCAACTTCGACTACTACTGCCATCAAATATGAAGGTTATTTCTATTGTTATAGTAATTTTAAATATGGGAGGGATGATTAGGATTACTTGTTGCTTCTCCAAGAATGGAGTTCACGTCGTGAGGTTTGGCCTATGGTTAGAGCTTCGTGTTGGTGTTTCCTTGGATATATATATAGACTATATGATCTCATCTGGTTTACAAAGATAAAACTCTCTATTCTGTGCATTTGCATTTCTTTTATTGCAATAGTTCCAACTTTCAAATGGAATGGACTTGCTCTCTTCTTTACTTCTTGGCTCATGGGCCAAGATCTATGGTGTCCACTTTGGAGCATACATTTTACTTGTATTTTCTAACTTTATTTTCATGAATTTTACCTTTCTATTTTTGAGTTTTTAGGATCTGCTTGGATTAATGGAAAATGGGGGAGGGAAAACATTTTCCCTTACTTGAATTGAGTTGAACGAGGGAAAATGGGTGAGGAAGGAAGAGTTAGAAAAAAAATTGGGGTGGGCCTTTCAACTTTTCTCTCAACAAGTGGAGAGATTTGAGGAGAAAAGCTACTGTCCATGCTTGCCCCTCGTCCCCCCTTTTTACTTATTTTCTTTTTTCTTTTTGCATAAATTGCTTCAATTTGTTTCTCTTTTGCACAGTTGCGTTGTTTTTTTTAACCGCAAGCACAGTTGCATTGCACATATATTCTGTTTATTTTTTTTAAAAAATAAATAATAATTAAAAGGGTTGTTTTATTTATTTATTTATACTAGTGTAATCCTTCCATTTTTACTAATTAGTTATAATGTTGGATGATTATAATTTATTTATTCATTTAATACATTTATTTTTTTTAAACAAAATCACTTTTATTTTATATATTTGAAAAATAACAATTAATATATAATTTAAGTTTAAAATATTTTTTATCTTATATAATAACATTTATAACATTTTTTGTTAGTATAACATCTAATTTAAATATAATTTTTCAAATATAAAAGTGAGAGTATATTAGTTATCAAATATTTACTCATTTTCTTTTCTCTCAGTTTTCTTTCTCTCATCCAAGCAAGATGAGTGATAATATACTCTCCCCACTTTTCTCTCCCTCCATTTTCTTTCTTCTTAACTTTTCCTCTCATCCAAGTATTGTGTAAGTGTTTGGCCTCTTATCTATAATAAGAGGTTTTTGGTTTGTACTTTCGTTTTAGGGAAAATTGCGGAAAATATAGTTAGGTCAGTGGCATTATCTCTTGAAATTCCCTACATTCAAATGTTCTTTACATATTTTGATAGTCTTTTTCTCAGTAATTACCTTCGTCTTATCTGCAATACATTTGGCGCTGTATAAAATGATACGAGAGAATCTAGAGGAAGGGGACTATTGGTGAATGGTATAATTGTAATTCCAACATACGAGCCTAGACTGGGTTCAGAAATTTGGATTTTGGGCTAATGAACAAATTCGTGGGCTGGCTTCAATAGACATCATTATTGGACTTCGAGGGTTTGTTGGATAAAAAGTCCGACATAAATTTATTGAAGTATTGATCCAAGTTCAAATTGAAATACTCCTATTTATGTATGGAACGAAGAAAAAGGATTCCAAATTTTCAATGGTGGTACCAATAGGCGATAGCTAATGGCCTCATTTCGTTTGTTACAGATACGCAACTATACCAGCCATGGTAGTAGCACAAGTGCCTTGTTGCCACGAATGGCTTCGAGGGTTGCTCTTTCGTCGTTAATACTACAAACTTCACTCTCTCTTCGTTCGCCGTCTTCTTCGCTTTGTTATCATTCTCAATGTTACTGTAGCAGCAGAGATGTTTCTGTTGCAAAAGTAGCAGAAAAGAACTCTGATAAAGTGTGTTTGAGTAGCCCCGAACTTGTGGCATTGGAGTATGCAGATCTTAATCTTTCGTACAAGTTGGTAATTTTATCTTTGGTTTGATTGTGCTGAGTTCTGATGTTTTTGTCTTTGTTTGTTTGTTTTTGTTTTTGTTTTTTTTTTTTTTTTGATGACTTTAAGGTTAATTTTGAGTTGTTTTGCTATATATGCTAATTGCAGGACTTGGGTCATGTGAGAATCAGGCAACATGTCAATCCACTTAGTTCCTCTTTCTCTGTATGTTCGTTTGTAAATTTCAGCTATCTATTTCATTGTATTTTTAACTGATTTTATAGGCATTTATGACTTTCATATAAGTAGTATCAGCAGCTATATCGAATCAGATTTTATAAAGTAAAAAATGCTATTAAATGTTGATAAATTGTTTAATTAGCATATTTTTTCACATTAGGTATTGAGATGTTCAAAATAATTCTGATTTCAATGTGGTGTCAACCTAAATGACCTAGTATACCTATTATACAAATATGTCTGTAATACATAAACACCCACTATAAAGAGTTTTACAAGCATTGTTGACCCCTGTAGCTGCATGACGTAGGACTTCTAATTGGGGAATTGCAATAGTCTTGAATCTGAATGAATAAGGAATATTGAAGATTCTTGATTTTTCTTAATTTGAAATTCATGATTGAAAATGTTATGCTCCTGTTGACTGGCTTTTAAATTGCATTGATTTATATGAAAACTTCATCTCAATTAGAATTTGATTATTCAACAAGTATGAGAAAACCTACTAGTCATCCTTGGCTGAATGGTCATAGTGCTTAACTCATGATTGGCAACTTCTTAGTTTCAATTCCTACAAAGGTTCATGCCATAGAGACCCTCTAATAATTATATTGACATTGGCCCCATATCATGGGAATTTAATTGGATTCTTTCTTTATTCTCTTGGTACGGGATTTGGTTTTTCAATGTTTCTATTTCTTGATAGGTACCCACACAAGCTCCAGACTGGAACCAAGTTTTCAGTGACCCAACTTTACCACTCATGGTCGACATTGGATGTGGTAACTTGTTTGCTTCTGTTAAAAAAATCTGGTTGCAGTATTTGTAACTGTTAATTAGCATTTAGAAATAATGCTTAGCATGCATGTTGTGGGCCGATGCCTGTTATCTATGCATACTTAATAGATATTAAGGTAGGGGTCTTCCCTTTTCTGACTTGTTGGACTAGATGTTTATCATGTTTTTTTTTTTTTTTAAATTTTCTTCTCATCACAAGCAATTCCATTTTTCTTGGGTAATCAAATCATTATGTCAGTAGTTGTATAGTTGGATGGCAAATTGTTTCCTTTGTTGTTCCTGTGCATCTAAAATTTGTATGTATTCTCAGGTAGTGGCAGGCTTCTATTATGGCTTGCGAAAAGAAATCCTGGAGTAAGAAATTATTTGGGGTTGGAAATAAGGCAAAAGGTTAGGAGGATTTTTTTAAAAAAAATAAACTTTAGCTTCAAATATATGGTGTTAAACGTATTTTATTCATGTGCAGTTGGTCAAGCGTGCTGATGTATGGGTAAAAGATCTGGCTCTTAATAACATGTACCAGCCACAACTTTGTTTTCAATGGTGATTTGATTGACAAAAGGAGATGTGTAACTTTTGAGTAATTGTCTGCTTGCCTGAAATGCAGTCATTTCATGTTTGCAAATGCCACGATTTCCTTCAAGCATTTAGTAGCATCATATCCTGGGCAGTTGATGTTTGTTTCGATTTTGGTGAGTGTCTCCTCATCCTAGGATCAATTAGAGGCTTTTTGTCCAAAATTTTTTGGTTAAGAACTTAAGCTGAAACCCTTCGAATTGCAAACTAATAATTTTACTTCATAAATGCAGTGCCCTGACCCACATTTCAAGAAGAGACATCACAAAAGGAGAGTTTTGCAGAAGCCTTTGGTTAATGCTATTGTAGAGGCAATGATGCCTGGGGGACAGGTATATCTTCGTGGGTTTGCTTGTATCTTGCATGATTTGTTATGATTATATACTCCACATGGTTCAATCCAGTAGTTTAGTAAATTGCATCCTGTCAAAATTGCTTTCTGTTGAATGATTTTGTGTGAAAATCCTTTTTTGTTATGTAGTAAGCATTTATTTACCAGGACTATTCCTTGACTTTTGTCTATTACTGAAGATCACACTGTGACCATTCACTGTAATCTTTGAAATTGAGTTGCTGTTATCTTGATTATTTTTTATTATTATTATTATTATTAGTATCATCATCATCATAGTTGTTTTTTTTTTTTTTGGGGTTGGGGGTGTGGAGTGGGAGTTAGGAATGAGTTATTTGTGAAGAACAACTTGAACAGGTTAGGTATGGATGCTTATAAGAGAGAATGTGGAGTCTACTTAACCATGATATGTGGCACAGTAGTTCATTTATCACATGCTTGAGATAATCAGTAGCTGCTTGAAACAGGTAAGAACAGGCCAAAATTATTGACTCACCACTTGGATGTGCTGATGTGGTGTGGGGCAAGTTTGGGCTCACTCTACCGAAATCAGAATTATAGGATACAGAGAACGAGTGAACTGAGGAAGTTTGTACAAGCTGTTTAAATATATACTATTTTCTGGAAAAATAGAATAACTATCATAAGCAAAAAATACAAATGGTCTGATTTTAATGAATAATTGAGAGCGTGGAAACATGCCTATTCTGAAGGATCTGAATCATCTGATATTTCAAAGAATGAATATTTTGAAGGGTATTTTATGGATTGAACATTGATGTAGAGGAATGTGTGTTCATAAAAAAAGATTGCAAATGAATTTTTCATTGTGTAAAAAGGGTAAAACTAGGAAGGAAAGTGATGGGGCTCTTGGTGGATTTGCTTATCTTTTTGAAGAACATTGTTGCTGTGATGACGTATCTTTGGGTTTGTATGCAATAGTGGTGAGTTTAGATTTAGTTTTCTTCTTTTGCCTGTTCTCTCATCCAGCACAATTAAGGGTGAGATGTCCTAGGAAATGCTAATTCACGTTAGTCATTGAAGGAGTGAGAGGGACAACCGAGTTGAAGACCCACAAATTTCCTTGCCAAACTTATTTTTTAACTGTTACATTAATCTGGGAGAGAAATGAAGTCTCAAGTGACACCCTTACTCAATTGCTGTTGGAATGAGAGATTTTGATTTTAGTTGAAATTGCAGTTGTACAAGTGATGCCTTCTGTCATATGTGTCTAATTTTTTTATTTTGGTGATTATCTGGAAGGCAGAAATATGGAGATTTGGAGATTAATGATAAATTAGAAATATGGAGAAACACACTGGAGTCGAAGGGTTTCTGTTTAAGTAGGAGTAAGACAGAATATATGCATTGCAATTTTTGCAAATAGACAATTTAGAGGTGATTTGGAGGTTAAACTGGGAGAGCAAACAATCCCTCAAGTAACGAAGTTTAGGTATTTGGGATCAATTATAAGACAAGATGATGAGATTGATGACGATGTCAATCATAGAATTCAAGCTGGGTGATGTAAATGGAGGAAAGTTACTGGAGTTCTCTGCGATAGAAAAGTACCCCATAAGGTAAAAGGGAAGTTTTATCGCACTGCTATAAGACCAGCAGTATTATATGGTAGTGAATGTTGGGCTTTGAAGGATCAACATGAACATAAGATGGGGGTAGCTGAAATGAGAATGTTGAGATGGATGTGTAGTCACACAAGAAAGGATAAGATTCGGAATGATCATATACGCGAACGAGTTGGAGTGGCACCTATCAGTGAGAAAATGGTAGAAAATCGTTTGAGGTGGTTTGGACATGTACAAAGGAGGCCATTAGATGCGCCAGTGAGGAGGGTAGATCAAACAGTCTGGAGTCCGATTAAGAGAGGAAGAGGGAGACCGAGGCTTACACTCAATGAAGTTGTAGAGCTCGATTTTTTAATAAATAATATATCTAAAGATTTGGTTACCGATAGAGCACAATGGCGTCGTGCAATCCATGTAGCCGACCCCACTTAGTGGGATAAGGCTTTATTGTTGTTGTTGTTGTTGATTATCTGGAAGGCAAAACACTACATCATACCCACCCAAGTAAGTGTAGTAGTACATTGTATCCCAACTTTTCTTTTACAGAATGTGCATAACCCCTGGGAAACAAAAACATAAGTACAGCCAAAAGGCATTTCACTTGGATTATTCGATAAGATAGGTGCGTGGGAGAATTTTTTTCTTCTGATTGATTAAAGAGGCTCTTCTGTGTCCTGTTTTTGATCACTTCCCTCCTCTTAGATCTGGCAGTTTGAGCTGGGATCTGACTCCATTTTAGGTTGAGGGCATGTGGATTAGCACCATTTGTTTTTAAAATAGAGTTTAAACCTAGTGGGAAGAGTGTTTTGTCCCAGGTTTGGAGGAAGTGGTCTTAGTTTATGAGGAAGCTGAAGTTTGTGAGGAAAGAGGTCCTAGTTTATGATATCTTTCTACCTTTAAAAATGCTTATGACTGATTCTTCATTTGAATTTCTTATCGAACATGGTTCTGCTTGCCTGTATTGATTATTCGAATATAATATTCATTCCTATTACATGTTCCCCTTTTCTATCTACATACATTTATTAGGTACACAAAATTATGAAAGGGGAAATGTGAAAAGTAGAGAAAACGACTCTTGCTTATCCCTCCGAGAAATAAACACACATTTTGGGCAATGATAATATTTACAGAGTAGGCATTGTATTTACTTTGCTTAAGAGAATGACAGACATTTTACTTATACCAAACAGGCCTTTGGTTGTTATTGATTTTCAACTGCTGAAAAATTTCGGTTATTGACTAAATTTCTGGCTTAAAATAAGGTTTTATTGGCTGTGTTTGAGCAGGTTCTCATTCAATCTGATGTTGTTGAAGTGGCACTTGACATGAGAAATCAGTTTGATGAAGTTGAAGCTCTTCAACATACGGATGCAGTGAATCCAAGTATGTTGTGTGATAGTGAAGGATGGTTGTTAAGCAACCCCTTGGGAATAAGGACCGAGAGAGAAATTCACGCGGAATTGGAAGGTGCAAGAATTTTCAGAAGGATGTACCAGAAGCAGATGTAATGGCTTCATAGGAGATGCTTGATATCTATTGTATTACTATAGTACTATACTCTCCCTCACGTGCTGACATTGCAAATTGCATCTTGTATATTAAAGAATGAAGGTAGTACTAGGTATAATGTATTTTGTTCTATTACTAGATATATCCTTCTGTCCTTAAGATCAGGTTAATTTTTTTTAAGAGAGTGTGAGGAAGTTAAATAAACTACTTAATTGTAACATATATTGCATGCCATTAGGTTTTATGTTACTTAATAAGTTAAGAAAATCAGTTTGGAGAAAATGATTAATATAAATTCTTTAAAGTAATTTATTTACTTTCTTAGTCTCTTCAAGAAACGGATCCGATGCCAAATAGAGAACAGTAAAATTGCTTTATGGTATGACAATTGGTCTGAGATCAATATACCCCTCATTAAAGCGATATCGGAATTCCAGGATTTGATAAGTAAGGAAGAGAGGGTGTGTGATTATGTTGATGGGAACGAAGAATGGGATCTAGGAAAACTAAGTTTGTGGCTTCCTCCTTCCATTGTTGATTGTATCACCAATGTGTTCCCAACGAGTAAGGAGAGAGGAGAGGATAAACACTTCTAGCATCCGTCTAGAGATAAGAATTTTACTATCAAATTTGTATATCTTTTTCTTTTTGTAGGTGCTCATAGGAACGAGCATTTTATATGGAAGAGGCTGTGGAAATAGAGAGTCCCAGAGAATATCAATTCATTCCTATGGCTCTTCTCACAACAGAGCACACACATGACCCTCAAAGCCCATAAAGGAATAGCAAAGTCAACGGCATGCCCCTTTGGTTGTACACATCAGGAAACTTCAATGCACATGTTAAGGGACTACTCGAAGGTGAAGGGAAGATGGCAAATAGTCATTGCCCGGTCGATGTGGGATACTTTCTCACAACTCGAAGGAAAGAAGTGGATTAGATGGAACTTGGAATAGGAGATTGGATTACCATACACCAAAAAATCAGATGGGCCATCCTATTTGGATACATCTGTTGGGATATTTGAATTGGTAGATACAACAGGTCATTCTAACCCTTCTGACACTTGTTGACTTGAGGTTAAAGGATCGGTACTACCTGATAACAGAAGTGGATGCATAGGAGTTGTTTACAACACGAAGGGATGCTGGATTAGGGTTATTGCTGCAAATTGTCAAAAGCCCCCCCCCCAAATTATTGCAGAATTGATAGGCATTATTCATAGTGTCTATACCTATTGGACCAAGGGCATCATAATAATGGTAGAAAATCATTTAAAGCAGCTCAAGTACATACAAAGAATAATGATGGATGTGCCAATAAGAAGGGTAGATATTAAACTTTATCTAGTTTTATGAAAATGGGTAGGGAAAGACTGAAAAGAACGCTCCATGAAATTATTGAATGATACTTTTTGATTAACAAACTATCTAAAAATTTGGTTGTCGACAAAGTATTTTTTTTTAGTAAAAGTCAAAATGATATTAATAGCGGTAAAAACATCACAAAAGTTTAATAACATGTAGAAATGGAAAAGAAGAGACAAAAGCATTAAATTGTGCAATCAATAACAATCTTATATTGATTAAGTTGAAGGCCTTGATTTGTTCGGCTAGGTCTTTGGCAATGATGTGGTGCATTGTTTGAGCCTATCCCAAAAAATCAATCAGTTGCTTATAAACATTCAAGACTGTAAGGTGCTCCATAGGATATCCTAAACAATGAATCTAGTGTAAAGCTAGCCTAAAACAAGCAAGAGTGAAGAGAGGGCCTTCCATAGAGTGTCGCTGCTAGGTGAAAGTTTGGAGTGGACTCCCCTCAAAATAGATTAAGATGCGATAGAACGACGAGCGATTTATTTTCCATTTCCTAAAGAAAATTCCATTGATTGGAAAAATATGGAGAGAGTAGATCTTGATTGACCAATAGTTTGGTGTCTGGCTTAGGAGAAAGTCATGGAGAAAAACGAAACAATGGACTGAGAGTTTCTCATGATGTCCTCTGGTTGAGGAGTCTTTCCATTATGAATCGCATAGTTGCATTTCGACCAAATGTCATTGAGAAGGGCAATTAATATAAACCTCCCATTAATATATACAATCATTAGGAAAGATTTGAAAAAAAAATATAAACTTGATAAACAAAGTGGATTAAACCCTTATATTTGGATTTTAGAGTTGACAAAAGGTTCTTACTGTTAGAATCTTAAGTTTTGATGAAGACTGAATCATAAATCTAGCGCTAATGTGAAATGATAACTTAGCAGACCAATAATGAATAAGTATCCTTATCGCTAAGTGTATCTGTATAGCTAATTGAAAGAAAGGAATAGCGAGTGAAGACTTAGCAATATCAAGGTTAATATCTATCGCTAAAGTCTCCCTCTATCGCTAAGCAAAGGTTCCATCGCTAGAAGTTCTTTGAGCTTATAAGTAGATGAAACCAGCAGATAAATGAACTAAGTCCCTAAATCAGCTAGCGATAATAGGTTAAGCTATCGATAACCATAAATGCTTCAGATAATGATCTTTCAGATAGCTAGTGCCTAAGAGCTAATGAATCAAGAGCTGATATGTTTGCTTGCGCTAAAATGTTTATCTATCGATAATGGGATACCTTGAAGTTCTGAATTCTTTGATAATTGTATCCTTAAAGCTAATAAGCAAATCAAATTTCTAGCGATAGTAGTTTGAGCAATCGATAGAAGAATATATGCTGATATAATGCTTTTTAATCCAAGAGAATATGCTATCGATAAAAAGCTCTGATATTTGTTATATTATCTATCTCATTGAGCAAATGGATTAAGCTTGCGATAGTAAACTCTGTGCATTATATGACTATTTGGTTAGCTAACAGTTTAAGTGCAGATCACTATAGATCAAGCTAGCGCTAATAGAAAGCTGCCAGAAAGTACTATTTGTACGGATGCTCAGAGCGCTGAGTCTGTCTCTCTCTTAGCTCACCCTATGCAAGAAGTAGTTGAAGCTAAAGCAGAGAGTTAAGCCCGATAAAGAAGCTGCATTTAATGCCAACGGCTATGAGCTCCCAACGACTAAATTCAAACGGCTTCTTGAATACTGAATCAAAAGGGCAAAATCTGAAGAAGATATAAATACAGAACTCAAGCATTTATTGAGCAGAGACGAACAACGAGAATATTCACAAGCTCATTCATTACTCTGCATTTATTGTCTTAGAGATTTCATCTGTACTTAAGTGTTTATCAAAATCAGTTCATTAAGTGAACGTATTTATTGAAATCCTCTAATGTTTGAGGTTGTTCTGAAAGCTTGGTGCTTTAGAATAGGGATATTTCCTTACAGGTAGTAAGGGGGAGTGTTTAGAGATTCTAAAACTCTGTAAAGGTTGACAGGTGAACCTGGACTCGTAAAACCTGTGGTTAGTGGAACCCAACAGAGTGTTGGAGAACTGGACGTAGGCAGTGTTGGCCGAACCAGTATAAGTTTCGTGTTGAGTTAATCTCTTCTAAATTTTTAAATAGCATAATTCACCCCCCCTCTTGTGCGATTGCCACTTTCACTTACATTTAATATTTAAACAAACCTCTATTACATTTAAGATTAGATGGGCCTTCTGGTCAAGATCATGGGCTAATTTGCTCAAGTAAGGGACAAGGTCTCGCATAATCAAAACATGCTTTTAATTTGTAAAATTGAAACTTATCATTTGTTAGAATCTTAAGTTTTGATGAGGACTGGATCAATAGATAACATAAGTAAAATGAATTAATAGCATATAACTTAGTCTGGAATAAATTGAGATAAGAAACATGTTGAATGATTAAGTAAAAGAGTGTAGGTTACCTTAACATTGAACAAGTAAAATCCTATAGGTAACAGATACTCTATCGCTAAGACTAGAACCTATCGCTAACAAATGGAAGTGTTAGGATAACAATAGCAAATGAACACTTAGCAACAATCTGAAGAAAATTTAATATCTCTATCGCTAAGTATATCACTAGCATTAAGGCCCCATAGATAACATGGATAACACAAAGGGGGAGACTGTTAGAACAGCTAGCAGTAATGAATTGTGTTAGCTAGCGATAACATGATTAGCTATCGATAACAAAACACTTGAAATAACTTAGACCTTCAGATAGCTAATACATTGAGCTAATGAAATGAATTAGCGATAACATAGTCACTAGCGATAATAAGATTGGCTATCGATAGAAAAATACTTGTTGAAATAACTTAATTCTGATAGCTAATACATTGTCTCTGAACATTGAGCTAATGAATTATACTAGCGATAACACCTACTGTGCTTCACATGAATACTAGTTCAGCTAACAACTAAGTGCATGACTTACACTATTAAGCTAGCGATAGCCAAGGGAGCTAGCGCTACTGAAAAAGCTGCTATGCAAGTACAATGTTGCAGGTGATCGTTACTCACAGACTCTATCTCTCTTAGCTCACCCTCTGCAAGAATTAAATGAAGCAAGAGAATAAAGTTGACGAAGATGAAGAACAGCATTTATTGCCAACGGCTAAAAGCTCCCAACGACTAAATTCAAACGGCCTCTTGGAGCTGAAAGAGAAGACAAGCTGTGAAGAGTTATAAATATCAAGCTTTGAGCATTTATGAAGAACTAGACAAACTGACTCACACAACACAGAGACGAACCAGCATTTAATATTCTTATCTACTCTCTGCTCACAAAAGCTCAAAGTTTTTATTTCTCTTAGTGAGATTATCTGTACTTAAGTGTTTATCAAAATCTGTTCATTGAGTGAACTCATTTATTGAAATCTTCTACGGTTTGAGGTTGTTCTAAAGCTTTGGGCTTTAGGACAAGGGTTGTATCCTTACAAGGTGTAAGAGGGAGCGTTTAGAAGAAAAGTCTAAAGCTCTGTTGTAAAGGTTGGCAGGTGAACCCGTGTTTGTAAAACCTGTGGTATAGTGGAACCCAACGAGGAGTTGGAGAACTGGACGTAGGCATTGTGTTGGCCGAACCAGTATAAAGACTGTCTTGTGTTTCTAAGCTTTAATTTTTAGAAGCACAATTCATCCCCCTCTCTTGTGCGTTTTTCCATTCTTATCATTGAGAATGATACTAATTTATTATCAAATATAAACCTTCCTATTTTATATCCCCTTAAAGAAATCTATGTTCGTACAATTAAAAAATGAAGAGTATCATGTAACACCTAAATTTTTAATAATATACTATAGTATTTTAATTGAATTATTACCACTTCTTCAATGCCAAAAACCTAAAAGTATGAAAAATTTAAAACTTTTTCTTCCTAAGCATCAATCCAATTTCCCTTCTGTTGGAATGAGTTTTTTTTGACAAATTGGTACAATTTAAATCCTTTCATAAAGCAAAGTGGTTTATAAAATAATTCAAACATCCCTAGCATACTTATCTCTTACTGATAGCACTTGGGAATGAAAACCTCTTTTTATAAATATATATATATATATACTTATATACATACCATTATTTATAACTACTATACATGCTCCATAATTGTTTAGCCTATACATACATACATATATATATACATCTCTTTATATTATTTACAGATAATACTAACAAAAAGGTCTTTCTGTGGTGGTACATCATACAGCAGACATTCATGTTTCTTCACATACTATCTTATCCCAAAAAGCCTGTCTCCTATTTGCTTCACTGAAAACCAAAAGTTCAACACAGTTTATTTCATACATTCATATTATCATATACACTCATATACTTATATATAGATAGATATATATTATAAATCTGTGCAAATAATGAAAGCATTTAACCTTTTAAGCTGTGTGCCATAAGCACCTACCAACTATTAATAACAACCTTGTTGCTAAATAATGGAGGTCTACCAATTACTAATAACACCATCTTAGTTAAATAGCAAAGGCCTGGCAACTACTGATAACAATATCTTTGTTAAATAGCGGAGGCCTACCAACTACTAATAACAATATATTTGTTAAATAATGGAGGCCTACCAACCACTAATAATAGAGGCTTTACCTGCAGGATTTTCCAATTATAACCATTAGGTTATAAAAGCTCATCCATTTATAATAATTAAGTTATAAAAGCTAATCCAGTTATAACCATTTAGGTTACAAAAACTCAATCATTTATCCATAAAAAGAATAAAGACTTACAATTACAAAATTATACATGCAAAATTAATGTTATGAAATAAACCGCTACCTGAATACCAGAACATAGTCCTGAACCAGCTCCTTTCCTTTCCAATGCCTTGAAGAGCCTATGTCACTATTTTTACCTATATTTTCACGTAATATATAAATAATAAATTAATACTTAAGCTTTTATATATTTATTCAATGTCTCGTTCCTATAGTATTATTTATTTCTACCATTCCGCTTTTCTAATATATGCCTTAAATCAATATTTCTATCTTAATTCATCACATTTACACACACAAACAAACACTTATACATATATTCTTATTTTCTGTTTATTACAAAATCGCAAGAATAAATCAATCCATCATCGACAACATCATTTGTAAAATATTTCAGTTTTCAAAAACTATCACCCCTTGATTACTTGGACACTATCATCAAAACAACCCAGAGAATTCCAGCTTCATAAACGTTGTTACAAGCACAAGTATAAATGTTTGTAGAACTCAAACTCATAACATCTAAAATTCTTCTATCTTTGATATATTGTTAATTTTCTTTCTAATTTAATTATGGTACCTGGGTCTACTCAATAAAAAATGCAACTTTGAGTCAAAACTCATCTTTTCACAAGAAAATGATTTGTCTATTTAAGCTAATGTATTATACATATTAAATATAGGGCAATATGACTTCCCCAACATGATAATAGTTATGACTTTTTAGTCAATTAAAAATAATTCAAGGTGGATGAGAAGGAAGCATAAGATCAGTAAAGGAACCAAAACTTTTAAACACGCTTAAATTCTTTTCTTTCTCAAAGAAAAGTTCATAATAGGATCAAAATCCTCAGGTTCATAAATTACACATTGACCCAGTCAAACATAAACACTATGTGCTGCCACAACATAAATAAACACATTAAAAATTCATGCAAAATCATCATATAACCTTTCAAATCTGTCATATAATAACAGAAATCAACCTCCATGTGTTCCTAAACAGTTCTAATAATTAATTTATCTTAATGAGACTACACTTCATGAGTTTCCAGCAGCCAAAGACAGTGATACATCAATTAATTACTTAAAAATACCAATTGTCAAATAAATTCAGCAATTACTAGTTTAAACCATTATTCTCTTTTTTCTCAGCAGGAAATCTATGCCCCTTAGTTCACTGATTCGATTAATCTCCAAATCATTACCAAACCAAAGAAATTCAATCTCAAAGGATTTGTTTTGCCTTCCAAACTTTGGGTTCTAGTATTAACGTCTTTTTATCAAGATATTTCAGCTTTAAATTCAGAAAAACAACATCATTCACATTAACAAGAGAACCGGAAACAAAGCAAAAGACTTTGTGTTCAAAAATTAACTGCTTTAGCAAGAGCCAGACGTGCAACCACAAATTAGTCACCTACTCAATCCTGAACCCATAATTCAATATATTCAAGATTTATCTCTTAGAAACATAACAGAAAAACACAAATCATTTCATCACCGCCAATACAGGGTTGGAGTCACATCCACACAAAGTTGCAGTACAAGTTAACTCCATAACTTAGCTTCTACCCACTTCCTAATCATTAACAGACTCATTAATCTTACTCTAACATTTTTAGCAGACCCATATAGCATTTGGAAACTCTCAAACAGCCATTCAAATTTCAACTTCTAGATTCAACAATTTAGTTCATCAAGATTGCCAAATTAGCATCAAGAACCTTAACTTATGTGCCAATATTATTCATCTATGTTATACGAGATTCTGATTCTTTCTCACTATATATATATATATATATATATGTAAACCAGTCAAAAACAAGCCATTAACTCTAATGCATTTCTTAAACACCACTTATGCCTTTAATCGCTGGAAAATCCCACTTAATGTCAGAAATCTGAAATTTACAGAGCATAACAAAAATTCAACATTTTCAATTCAGTTACTTCCTCTTTCCTGCATGGGAAGAAGAGGAATTCAAAAACTTTCAAGAATTAGACATGCATTACCATATATCAATATATCCTACTTGTATCAACATTGTTACACCAACCAGAAACACCCAAGTAAAGAAACCAAATGGAACAGAGCAGCAGAGGGAGCAACAAAAAAAAACAATTTTCTAAAACCTTCCCAAAGCTCGAAAATTCAACATGCAAGACACACATCATTGCTTCCTACTCTCAAATTCATCACTTCATAAATTTTAGCACCTTAGACCCCGACGGATTCGAATGAAACAGGAGAAGGAGAAAATTTCAAAAATTCCCACACTTCATAAATCAAACATGCAAGATCTCATATTCACTTAAACTTACTCCTACTCACGTTTAATTAAGTTTTCATTCAATTATCGCCCAGAAATCACCAAGAACAACTTGGATGAACAGTCACCCGAAGGGGAATTTCAGGAAACACTCGGCCAATCATCCCTCCATTACTACAATCCTTCACAAAAAAACCTTTAAATTGAAGTATTAGCTTCAATTTCACTGGTTTATCAAGCCTTAACACCCCTGGCCCAAATCGATTTCCTCTCCCAAAATCGCTCAAATCGGAAAAAGAAAGGTAGGGAATAAGAAGAAGAAGCTCACCTAAGCTTGAATTCGACCTAACATGCGCCGTCGGAGCTGCCAGTCACCGAAAATCGTCGTTGTCACTATGGAGAGTCGTTGTCGAGGCAAAGAGAAGTCATAGAGGAAATGAGGAAAGGGTTTTCCTTTAGAGTAAAAGACAAAATGATATTAACAGCAGTAAAAAAACATTAAAGTAGTTTAATAACATGTAGAAATAGAAAAGAAGAGACAAAGGCATTAAAATGTGCAATAATCGATAACGATCTTATAGTAATTAAATTGAAGGCCTTGAGTTATTCGGCTAGGTCTCGAGCAATGATGTGGTGCATTATTGGAGCCAATCCCGAAAAATCAATCAGTCTGTTATGAAAATTCCAGACTGTAAGGTGCTCCATACGATATCCTGAACAATGAATCCACTGTACAGCCAGCCTAAAACAAGCAAGAGTCCTTCGATAGAGTGCCTCTACCAGGTGAAAGTCTGGAGTGGACACCCCTTAAAACAGATGAAGATGCAACAAAACGAGGTGCGATTTATTTTCCATTTCCTAATGAGCAAATTCCATTGATTGGAATGAGATGGAGAAAGTAGATCTTGGTTGACCGATACTTTGGTGTCTGGCTTGGGGGAGAAAGCCATGGAGGAAAATGAAATAATGGACTGAGAGTCTCTGATAATGTCCTCCAATTGAGGAATCCTCCCAGTATGAATCGAATGGTTGCATTTCGACCAAATGTTATTGAGAAGGGCAATTATGCCTTTTACCAAGGTTTGACTCTCCCTGTTCATAAATAGAAACTGTTGAAACCATAAGAGAATCTCATTAGTGGAGAAGTGACATGGAGGTTGTATTAAAAAACCTCCAAACCACGTAGCTTTTGCCAGTTCACTTGAAAATAAAATATGATGGATTGATTCCCTATCACTACTACAGAATTACCCTGTTGCGACGCAACAATACCGGCGCTTATAGTAAAAAGCGTCGGTATAGATAAGACGGGAGCCTATACCGGCGCTTATAGTAAAAAACGCCGGAATAGAGGGAACCCTATACCGGCGCTTTTTTAAAAAAGCGCCGGTATATGATTTCATTTCATATTCCTTTTATTTTTTTTATTTGAAAACCCTATACCGGCGCTTATTTGAAAAAGCGCCGGTATAGGTCGCTCATCTTTTTTTATTTTTAAAGACCCTATACCGGCGCTTATTACGTTAAGCGCCGGTATAGGTTATTCCTCTTTTTTATTTTTTTTATTTTAAAAACCTATAACGGCGCTTTTTCAAATAAGCGCCGGTATAGGTGAAAAATTGGAGGGAAATTCTCCCTCCAATTTTTCACCCATCAGTCCGAAGAAGGACTCCCTTTATATTTTGTTTTCTTTGTCCGGCGCTTTTCCTCATCACTTTTCCTCATCTTCTCCTGATGCAACATTTCTTACCGGTCGGCATACGCAACATTTTACCTAAGAAATTGCGTAGCACGATCACCAAACTTTGTATGTTCTTCAAGCTCATTTGTAGTAAAGTGGTTGATACAACAAAGTTGCAGGATTTGCAGAGACAGATCGTTTGTATCCTGTGCGAACTTGAAATGTATTTCCCCCCTTCATTCTTTGACATCATGGTTCATCTTACAGTACACTTGGTCAAAGAGGTTCAACTGTGCGGCCCAGTCTATTTGAGATGGATGTACCCAATTGAACGGTTCATGAAAGTTTTAAAGGGGTATGTTAAAAATAGATATCGACCAGAGGGGTGTATTGCTGAACGATACATCGTCAAAGAAGCGAGTGATTTGTGTGTAGATTACCTATCAAATATTGAACCTATTGGTTTACCTAAGTCTCGTCACGACGGGAGATTAACTGGGAAAGGAATGAGTGGGTTCAACTTAATACGCATTTCGAATGTTGAAAGGGAGCTGGCGCACTTGTATATTCTTCATAATACTCCTGAGGTTGAACCATTTGTTGAAGAACACAAAAAACTTCTTCGGGAAATTCACGGTGATAGAAATGAGAATTTGATTACGAAGGAGCACAACAAACATTTCATTAGATGGTTCAATGCGCGTATTTGTCAGCAGCATGAGCTTAATGCCGGATCGGTTGGTGAAAGATTGTTCTGGCTGTCGAAAGGACCGGGTTTGCACGCATTTGCTTACACTGCTTATGCAATCAATGGTTACACATTCTATACAAAAGGTCAGGATGAGAAAAGCACAATGCAGAAAAGTGGAGTCACAGTTGTTGCCGAGGCATGGCATATATCTAGTGCAAGGGATACAAATCCCGTCTATGCACAGATGTCATACTTTGGTGTGATTGATTGCATCTGGGAGTTAGATTACACCATGTTCAGAGTTCCTGTGTTCCGCTGTCAGTGGGTTAACAATAATAGTGGACGACGGTTAGATGAATTTGGGTTTATATCGGTTGACCTTTCTAAAGTTGGATATAATAAGGATGATCCTTACATTCTACCATCTCAAGCGGCACAAGTTTTTTACATTACAGATCCTTCTAAGAAGAATTGGTCAGTTGTCATTCAGTCGAACAAAAATTATGCCGAACAAGTTGATGATGGAAGCAATGATGAAGATATGAATATGATTGAAGATAATCCTTCCTTTGATACATTACTGGCAGAAGACTTTGATGCAGACGGATATGATGATGAAGATGAGCCTGTTTATGTAAGGGGTGACCATGAAGAAGGCATTTGGGTCAACACAACCCTAAATCCCACAAAAAAGAGGAAGCCAACAATTTTGGATAATATAACAATAAGAAAAAGGAGTCGAATGCCATCATAATGATTTAAGTTTGTATGTATTTTCTTATTTTTTTTACTACGAATTATTTCATTATATGCATATGCATGCACTAAAATCGTATATTGTTTAATTATTTTACAAGACAATGGATCCAAACGTACCTGAGGAGGAGGAAGCACCACAGAGTGCCCAGCAAGTTATTGATGAGGGTAGAGCACATGTTGAGGACCAAGTTCGTCGTGGCAAGACCATTATGCGTGATCTCCTCAAGCTTAGAGCTAAGGGAAAAAAGGCAGCCCTTGTATGGAAAGACAATGGCCAACTAGTTGGAAAGAGTGCGAAGGCCCTTACCGGTTTCGTTGGATGCACTGTTCGTAATAAAGTTCCTATTACAGTTACAGATTGGAGAAAAGTAAACAAGAAAATACGTAATGAGATTTGGTCAGAGGTTCAGGTAAGCTATTTTTTTTACAATTAAGTTTAATTTTGTCATGATAAATAACATTGTAACTAAGAAATTTAATATGATTTCTATTGCTACAGACTGTGTTTCATATCGATGAGACTCACAAGGACTATGTCATGAAGAAAGCTTCAAAAATACACAGAAACTTCCGTTCAGATTTGTCGACATTATATCTGAGAGATGAAAACGGGGAGGTAGTTCCAACACCCCCATCTACATATGAAGGGGTCATAACCCAAGCAGATTGGGATGAATTTGTGCAATCACGCTTATCAGAGGAGTTTCGGGAAAGAAGCGAAAAAAATAGCCAGGCGGCTAAAAGCTGTCCGTATCCCTATTTAGGCGGCCGGAAAACATTTCCAGAATTGGAGTACGAGATGGTATGTTAGCAACGCCCTTTTGCTTCTAAAAGTGTGAATTAATGTTTATGTAATTAATTTATAAGTTCACCTGTTTTACCATGACAGATTCAGGAAGAGGGCTTAGAAGGTCACCCTCCACGGTTTAGGGTCTGGATCAAAGGACACTCCAAAAGCGACGGAACCATCGTTCACGAAGAGGTTAGAAGAATCCGTGAACGCTGTGTAAGTCATTCTCTTGAACTTTGTAATTTTTTTATTAGTGAATTTCCTAACTTAATAACTAATAATCCTTCCTACTTGTTATAGGAAATGTTATCACAAGAATCGCCCGAGGTGGTCAACATATTTGGCCAAGGCGATATCCTCAGTAGAGCACTTGAACGTCCTGAGTATTCAGGCCGTGTTCGGGGCACAGGTATAGGGGTCACGCCTTCAGCTTACTTTGGTCGCCAACAGCGGGTAACACAAAGCGAAGTTTCTGTGTTGAAAGATGAAGTCAATACTCTGAGGGAGACTGTGCTTGAAATGCAAAGAAGGAATGAGGAAATGCAAAGACGACAAGATATGATGTACGAATTTTTCCAGCGTAACAATGTTGGATCACAAATGTCGAACTTCATGCAACAAGGTAACGTTCCTTCGTGTCAGAGTCCAAGCATCAGGGATAGCTGTACGATGCCTAGGGCTCAAATTCCTCAGGTAATTCTTGTCTTTTGTACTTATAAACTTGTAGTGATACTGTTATATTATCGATTGGGAGCTTACGTTGTTAACTCTTTTGTAGGGCGAATCAAGGTGCAACCTGTACAAGGATCAATCTTTCAGTGAAGTAGTTGCAATCGGTACGGTCTTCAACACTTCAAACAGGATCCTGCACAATTCTCTGTTGCCTGAAAATACATTGAGGGTTATGATTGAATTCTCCCTGAACGGGGATGCACCGTTACCATTCCCTACTCCTGATGCGATGACTAAGGTCGGAGATGTAGTTGGTGCATATGTTGCTTGGCCCATCAGTTTGATTGAGCCAATACCACAGGTGGTATTTACTAATAACGTTCAGACTAGCATTCTTTGTTTTGGAATAACGCTCTTTTACAATTTATAAATTTTTACAGGGTACAGAGTCTCTGGGAAAGAAAGCACAAGTGGCTAGTGTAAAAGGTACCGGTGGCCCAGCTGCTCAATTGAAGAAAAAGAGTTCACGAGCTGGTCCAGTGTCACAGGTGGTTAGTTTCTAATTAATTTAAACTAACACTCTTCTTATTGGAAGAATTTTTGAAACTTTCTATTTATATGGTTTATAGGCAACAAAAGCAAAGGGCAAGAAGAAAGTTCAAGTGCCTGCTCCTGTTATCCAAGATATAAGTGTTGAAACGCCAAATCGTGCTCGATTGCGAGCATTTGCAGCTACCGTACCTCGCGATGCTACTGTCACAATCCCATTCAACAGGCTTATATTTGGCGAGTCAAATTTCAATGAGCTTCTTTCTAGGGATCAGGTCATGGAGGTGCTTGACGAAAGATGGGTCGGTGCTACGGTCGTCAATTTATGGATAAGGTATATATGTGCTTCCATTGTGGTTTCATTCAATGTCATAAGTTCTACACTAATTGGATGTTTGTATGGTTTCTTTGAAGGCACCTGCATGAAGAAGTCATAGTCTCCGAGGACAACGTCTCGTTCGAATTCATAAACCCTTATTTAATAGCGCAAATTGAGGGTGCGAAACGTGATGATCAGTTCAAAGCGATTAAGAGGCGTTTCACTTTAAAGGCAACAGGCAGAACTTTATTCTTAGCTCCAATTAATACAGGGTAAGTGTATAGGCATGATAGCTTTCATCGTATTCTCAGCTCCAATCATCATTGATATATATACTGACATAACGTTATAAAACGTCTTAGGCTACATTGGGTTTTGCTTGTCATCAATCCGACAGTACAGCCGGATCCACTTATTTACTATTTGGATCCTGTGGAATCTGCTGAACCAGATAATCGCCCGGATTTGATGCGTCTCTTCAATGGGTAAGTGAATGTCAACATTATTTGAATGTGTTGTATTATCTGTCATTTTATATGACCGACCCAAGCTACTAAAATTAATTTAATATGTTTTGTTTCCAGAGCATTGACTAGTTATCGGGCAGCTAATGGGTACAATTATTCCAAAGCCCTTGACCAGAAAGATGCTTATCCGTGGCTCAAAGTTCAGGTTTTACAAGTTATTCAATTTTTCAAACAATCGTACATTACTTAAACCAGAACGTAACTGCTCTTATATGCTATTCTGTATTTTTTGTTACAGTGCCCACATCAACCCAATGACAACGACTGTGGATACTATGTCATGTATTATATGAGGGATATCGTATCACGTGATCGAGATAACATCCCATTGACAGTAAGTTTTATATTTTTCCTAATCTAAGTGTTTGTACTTGTTAGATTTCAAGTAAATTTAATTGTCATTTAAATTTCTATACGCAGTATTACCCAGACACACGTTGCTTCATGTTGTCAAGGGAGAAGATGAAAGCGCTAATTGAAGAATGGTGTAGTTATGTACACCCTCTGTTCTCTCAAATTGGACAGCCTGACTAGTAGTATACACGTTTATTTTCCTAACTGAACAATATAACTTTTGGTCTTATTGTACATATTCTTCTCTGTTTGAGTTACTGGTGTATATAGACTGCCTGGAATTGTATAGAATTGCTGAAATTTTTGCAATGATGCAGGTGGGTGTGAATTAAAAAACAAATTGTATATTTTAAAAAAATATAACCTATACCGGCGCTTTTTACGAAAAGTGCCGCTATAGATACCCTATACCGGCGCTTTTTACAGAAAGCGCCGGTATAGGCTTATCTATACCGGCGCTTTTTTAGGCCTTTTCAGTTTCAGTAAAAAACTAATTAAAAGATACCTATACCGGCGCTTTTGGGTAATAAAGCGCTGCTATAGAGAGGCCTATACCGGCGCTTTGTAAGCGCCGGTATAGGTCTCGTGACCTATTGCGGCGCTAGCTATAGCGGCACTTCAAAAGCGCCGCTATAGGGGTCAAAAAAGCGCCGGTATAGGTGTTTTCTTTGGTAGTGTATGGTGCAACCAAATCGGCATAAACCATCCACTACCAAGTGATGATGTTGAAGCACATCAACTGATAGGATTGCTTTATGAAGGAGTTTCCATATAAAGAGTAGCTGTTTTCTAGGCAGTGAGATCGACCATAGGAATTTACAAAAAGAATCAAAACCAGGCTGTATCTGGAACTTTTCATCAAAAAGCTGTCAAAAGCCAAGTTTTACTGTGTAAGAACCAGAAAGACCACCCTTCCAAATGATAGAGTCATTCCTATTGAAGATGGAAATTGGAGTTGATAAGATACAATCAGCTGTTGGTCCAGGATAAAGTTTTATGATTAAGGAGATATTCCATTGTACCTGGTTCCAAGGAAGAGATGTATGCGTAAGCAAGTCAGACCTACCATTGCCGATTTGCCATCTGAGGTTATTTGTAATGAAGAAACTGCACTCGAGAATATCATTCCATAACCATGAAGAATTATAAGGCCATCTAAGCCACTGCTCTTTGGACCAATTAATGTATTTTTTCCCATTGTGCCAGCTAAAATAGCAGTCTGGTCAGCAGAGACGATTCTCCATACTTGTTTAGCCAGAAGAAACTTGTTGACCAATTCCATTGGGCGAATTCCTAAGCCAACTTGGTTGACTGGGAGGAAGAGATGATTCCTATTTGATAAATGCATCCGTTTGGATGTTCCATTAAATCCCCAAAAGAAATACAGATAGTGATTGTCTATCTGTTTACAAATCTTCACAGAAAATTTTATGCAACGAGGAACGGGTTTGGTTCAGAGAGAGGGAGGAAAAATGGAATGAAAGAGGAAATAATATATATATAGTATCTTTAAAATGAAATTACCATTTTGCCCTTGATCAGAAACCACAATTACCATTATGCTATTTCCTTCTTCCTATATTACCCCCCTTTAAATTAAATCACTAACTTCTCAAATATCAGTCTAAATTTAATCCCTAAAATAATTTATCCAGATATGTTTTGATCTCTAAATTTATTCATAAAACCTTTTAATAATGGAGTAATACCCCTGATATTCTAAATATTCCCTTATTCTCTTTTTATAAAATTTTGGGGTGTTACATATCACAAGTCCCACATCAAAGTGGCTTTAAGTCTTCAACTTCAACATCTAGCTTTCAAGTTATGATTTTTCCAAACTTGTAGTTGTTACGTATAACCAATCATTTACTGACTTTATATATGAGAAGTGAATTAAAGGTGAGAAAACAAATAAATATTATAATTGAATTTGAATAGGCTAATATATAGTTTGGGTGGATTTACTATAACGATTTTAACTGGTATATATCGAAATAAGCTTTGTTTTACGATAGGACAATTTCCAATCAGACTTAGCTCGAGACAAATATAAATAATAATCACTTATAATGACACTCCAATAACTTTATAAATCAAACGCACTTAATTCTAAGTAATATCGAAACTCAAAAGCTCGATTTTTGATACATAAAAAGTTCGAAACCAGCTATGTTTATTAAATTAGGAATAATGTGTATAATAATGAATTTGCGGGTAAAATGATGTTACATTGGTTCAGTTCGTTATTAAAAAATTTTAGGTTGGTTAGCAACAGACCTATACTTTAAAATTGACTCCGCATTTTAAGGATGAAATGACATTATATTTTGGGTAAATGTACAAATTTAGTATCTTACAATTTTGCAAATCGCACCAAACATAAACTACAATTTTTTTGTCACTTTATAGTACTCAACAATTTATTTCGGAGCAGATTTAGTAACACTGTTAATTCTTGTTAACTTCCATTAAATATTTGAAATGTGAGGCCCGCAATGACGCCAGCTTCACTCTTATAATAGGGTAAATGTGCAAATTTAGTATCCTACAATATTGCAAAGCGCACCAAACATAAATAACAATTTCTTTGTCAATATATAGTCATAATGAGTTTAATTATTTTTTTGGGCCGGTAGGTCTCATTCCCTCCCTCCCCACATCGGGTTTCACTGACACCTTCGACCTCGTGTCGAGGCTGTCGGTGGAGGGGGCGATGATGGCGTCGTCGGTGATATGGAAGTTGAGCGGGCTACCCAATGAAAGGTATACACACCCCTAACTCACCTACAAATTCCATTTACATTTCTGCTCCAAGAGAGGGGCCGGGGGGCTACATCTGGTAGAATCGGCTTCCAGTTATTCATTTTTTGTACAGTTGGTCACCTGCCATATCACTAGTGACGTCATCATCTTCCATATCACCGGCAGCCATAATCATCCTCTCCACCAACAGCCTCGAAGCGAGGTCGAAGGCGTCGGCGAAACCAGATGTGGGGAAGGAGGGAATCAATACAAAAAAAGCGGGATTTACTAGCGGTTACTTTAGTAGCGGAAAAAAGAAACAGTTACTAAATACACATTAGTAGCGATTACTGACGAAATCCGCGACTAAAATGGTCAGTTTGACCAAATTGAATATAGTGGCGTACATTAGTAGCGGTTACATTCAAAATAACCGCTACAAAAGTTGCGCCCTTTGGCGGGAACATTAGTGGCGTTAATTTAGTAGCAGTTTGGAGACCAAAACCGCTGGTAAATAGAAGGTCATGATTTAGTAGCGGTTTTTTTAAATTAGTTGCGGTTATATCAAAACCGCCACTGACTGAACGGATGCATTAATTGAAGTGTGATATTAGCGGCGGTTTGTTTATGTTAGTAGCGGTTTTAACCACCACTAACGCAACGGTCTCATTTATTGCTGGAGCGTATTAGTGATGGTTTTTACCTTACAACCGCTACTATTAGTAGCGGTTTAGTTAAACCGCTACTAAATGCAAGTACTATTTAACTTCTTCGGTTTCATTCGTAAATGTACGAGGAATTTGGTGAAAAAGACATACGCACGTGCATTATTCGTTTTTTTCGAAAATTAGAAGGAAATTGAGATTTTCAGACACTAGTTTAGGCACCAATCATGGCAGAGAAGAACGACCGCGGTAAAGGAAAGGGGCATATGACTGCTGAGGAGGAGGAGCAAGAGCGATAACGCCAAAATCAACTAAGAGAGGAGGGGCGTATACAATCGGAGCGGGAACGTATACAGCAAGAGGCAATTCCCGAGCATATCATCAACGAGTTCTACAATGAGAACTCTCCTCAGATTCCGAATTTTTACGACTTGGAACAATGGTTGAATAGTGAGGACATTGAGGAAGCCGGTGGGGGTGCTAGCAGATGGTCCACTGGAAGAACAACTGGATACAATGTACAAGTGCAGGGTAAGAGAATTAATTTTTTTGTCGTTTTTATGAGATAATTCGAATTTTTACTTGGGTTTAACATTATTTTTAAATTGTACAGACCCTTCTGGTAGTACCACGAGAAGGACGCTACGTGTGCAAGATGCGCATAACCTCCCGACCGGCCGTAGGGTGAAATTTGACTGGAACCTGTTCACCCTTCAACCTAAAGGGAAGGGGGGTCAACTGTTTGGCAGGTTCTGCGGGAATGTTGGCCAGAATTACCAGCGGTTCCCGATTGACGCTTTAGACTGGAGGAAGGTTAATGTAGAGACGAAGATTTTTGCGTGGAGGGAAATCGTGAAGGTCAATTTAATTGAGTTATAGTTTATCTATTATTTATTATTTTATGAATATGATTTTCTTAAATGATATGAATTCTATTTATTATTTATTATTATTGAAATATTATTGTAATTGTAAGTACATTATTTGTTCAATGATCTTTTTCATATTTTGCAGAAGAAGTTTGATGTGCAAGACATGTTCAAATGTTGGGGAGAAGGGAAGATGGGTGACGGTTGGAAGAACAAGAGATTGGATTTGTTCAACAAAAGGGATGCCGGTGGGAGCAGGCCGATTCAGGAGTTGATAGATAATGTCCCTGGTGGAGTCCCTCCGGATGCCTGGGAGAGATATGTCCGTTGGAGGAGGGGAGACTTAGGAAAGGTATATTTAATAATTTAATTATTAAGGTATTCATCATTATTAAGAAATATTTTTTTATTTATAATCATGATTAAATTTTATTTTATGTTAACAGAAGAGATCGCAGCAAGGTGTTTACAGCCGATCGCAGCAGAAGATTCATCATACGGCTGGCACGAAGCCATTTTTGGTCGGGTACGGAGAGATGGTATGAAACAATAAACCTTTCTTGCTTAATTGATATTTATTTTTAATTTATATTTATTTAACTGTATATAATAATAAATTATTCAATAATTTCAGGAGGACGAAGCTTTGCAGCAAGGGAAGAAGGCTACATACGGCCTTTTCTACCGTCAGAAACACAGGCACCATGACGAGAGTGCAACATCCACAGAGGCTGAGGAGCAGATTGTAAGAACTTTATTACTTTTATTTGGATTTATCTTATTTTTTATAACAATTATATTTGTAGAAAAGTCTAATATATGTTCTGTGTTCAAGCTAGAATTGAAGAAGTAGAGAGAGAGCTTCAGGAGTCGCAGGGGGATAATATAGACCCCACTGCCTCACTTAGGGCCGCCCTTGGGACTCCCGTGAGCACCCTGGCCGTGTGTGCGGGATGGGTTATGGAGCCCTACCATTAGTGGTGTTTGGCCGGACTAGGTCGGCAAGCACCGCCCAGTCTACAGCAGCCGGCTAAGCGTCTTCCAGCGGCTCTATGATGCACGATCCGGAGTATGAGGCTTGGATGAGGGAACGGTTGACTCAGGAGATTACAGATTAGGTGTACGATCGATTGGAGTCCTGGGTCGAAAGTACCAATAGTGCACTCGACCGGATCATTCAGAGGATGGACCTAGGCGAACCTCCTATACTTGTACCAAGACTACCACCACGTCCACCGAGATCAACGCGCAACCGTTCTTCAGGATCCCAGCCAGAGGTCAATCAGCCAGATGGTGGTCAGCGGATGACACTCAGCCATATGCGTAGTTATAGGGTTTTTTTATTAGTTGAACATTTGTAATTTCAGGACTGTTGTATCTTTTTTTTAGTTGTGAAACTTGTGTTTTATTTTGGCACGATTGTAGAAATTTCTAAATTTTTTGTTGTGATATCATTTATTTATATTTGAAGTTATTTTATATGTAAATGCGAGTTTTATAAAAAAAAATATATAAATGCGAATGAGTGGGATCGCTACTCTCGTATATTTTATAAATGTGATATTTATTTAAAAAAAGAATATACTTATTTAGTAGCGGTTTAAAACCACTACTAACCTGTATTGATTCCGCCATTAATTGTCAGTGCTTTTAGTGGCAGTTTACAACCGCTACTAATCCATATTGATTTTAGTAGCGGTTACAATCTGCCACTAATTGTCAATGCTTTTAGTGCCGGTTATTAACCACTACTAAATTTAGTTGCGGTTCAGAACCGCCACTAAAAACAATTGACTCAATTAGCGGCGGTTTTGAACCGCCACTAAAAGCACTGCACTCAATTAGCTTATATATACTCCAGCTTATTCATTTCATTTCACATTTCCATCAAACTTCAATCCTTCCAATCTTTGATACCTTCTCTCATATAATGGATAGATCTTGGATCAATTTGCCACATACGTACTCCCATTATTTGGTCAGTTTGAACCATTTTTTAGATTTTGCTTTCAACCGCTCAAGTGTCAACAATAATATTCTTTGTCCTTGTCCAAAATGTAAATTCAAGAAGTGGCATCCAAGAGATGTTGTGTTTGAGCATCTTATAGTGAAACAATTCCCATCCAATTACACTTTATGGGGGATTCATGGGGAGAACGATGATGATGACGATGGTAAACGAGCTGCTGCAACGTCTCAGGTTAGATTAATGCAGATCGATGATCACGAAGATCATGTAGATCCAATCGACGATGTCGTGCATGATGCTTTTGGTGTGCAACGTGACAACATCGTTATTGAAGAAGGAGTTGATGGACCACTGCCAGATTTTTTCCGAAACGATGCCGCTAGGAATTTTTTCGACCTTATGACAGAAACTGATAAGCCATTGTTTCCAGGTTCTACTAAAAACTTCAAACTTTCATTTATAGTTAGTTAAATCATCTTTTTTATACTAAAATATTGTTTATCCAGGGTGCAATAAATACTCTAAGCTTTCATTTCTAGTCAAACTCTATCACATCAAGTGCTTGTGTGGCTTTAGTGATAGGGGGATGTCAATAGTGTTAGAATTTTTGGGAGATGTATTTTCTCAAGCAGAAATCCCACCTTATTCTATGAAGCGAAGAAGACAATCAATAAGTTGGAATTGAACTACACCAAAATTCATGCATGTCCGAATGATTGTATGCTGTATTGGGGAGATGACGCTGAGTTAGACAGATGTAAGTGGTGTAACGTTTCTCGGTACATACAGGCAAATAGGGGTCAATGGGCAACCAAGAAGCCTGCTAAGATTCTTAGATATTTTCCATTGACTCCAAGACTTCAGAGGTTGTATACTTCGTCTAAAACTGCTAAGCACAAGCAGTGGCATTCATCAGAGGCCAACGTGGATGGGAAGTTAAGACATCCTAGGTGTTCGCACTGCAAGTGCACGGGTCGCGCCAAGTAATAAAGTGATAAGAAAGTATCGTTCCTACGAGGATTTGGTTACAAATGTGATCAATCAGAAGGTTTAGTGAAATCAATTAAGTTGAGCTAGAGCAAATTTTGGTTGGAAGAGTTAACTAGTAGAGAACTAGCATTAAAAATAAAAGTTGATAATTACAATTGATTCTTTGACTTTAAGGATAAAATGGAGTCTAGGATTACTTATCCCCCTTGTATTTTATAACCTTTAATTAACCTCCTCTCACAAATGCTTTCAACGAATATAAATGCACTAGCCTAGGGTTCAATTTATACTTATAAAAGCTCTCTCAAGTCAAGAACAAGTGTTTCATTTCATCAATTGCTCAATCTCTAGTTACAATTAATGAAACCCAATTTCCAAGCTCCAACCCTACTATGACTATGCAAGGTTAATAAGTATATCTCTATCTTATCAACAAAACCATCCATTCATCTAGCAAATTTCAAGTTCTTGCACAATTTCACCCAAGTTCTACATTCAATTTAGCTCTCTCAAGCCTCAATCAAATGAACAAAACATCCAAATGGTGATCAAGCATCTAGAAGCATTAAGCAAAGAGCAAAATAAACACATATATATCATTAATCACAAAAAGAGAGGAGTAATAAAGAGTTAATCCATACAAGGGTTCTAAATAATCCTAGATAACTAGTTTAGCTACTCATTGTCAGCCAAAAACTACAAATCCACGGAGAGATTACAGTCATAGCAGAAAATAAGAGAGGGAAAGGAGATGAAGAAGATAAACCAAGGAAATGGAGCTCCAAATCTCTTCCAAAGCTCAATCCTTTGCTACCCATTCCTCAAGAGCCAAGCCCTAGCACCCCAAAGCTCCAAAATATGCCCAACAAGTCGAGAATGCCGCCCCCTTTGAGTCTGCCCGAATATAACATCCAAAAACCCTTTCTTTTCGTCATCAGCAAAACTCAGCGTTTTGCTGTTCTGATAGGAGCGCCTAGGCGCTAGACGGAGCGCCTGGGCGCTGGAGGCTTCTGTCCACGGAGCGCCTGGGCGCTAGATGTAGAGCCTAGGCGCTGCTGCTCTCTGTCCATTTCTTCAGATAATCATCGCCTGGGCGCTAATCAGAGTGCCTAGGCGCTAGAGGCTGCAGTTTTGCTTCTTCACTTTATCCTCCTATGTATCTTATCTTTACTTCATGTCTCCTAGCCCTTCAAAAATGGTTATAACAACTAGATATATAATCAAAATATATACAATTGAGCAATAATATGCAATCAAGAATCAAATGCACATTTTCTTTCACTCAACACCCAAAATATGCACAAATATACACATTGGTGCACAAAATTAGACTAAAACATGCCAAAATGTCATGAAATCCAAGAGGTTAACACTAGGGATGCTGAGGCTTGGAAAGCATTTGATGCTGAATTCCCGAAATTTGCTGCAGACCTAAGAAATGTCCTTCTAGCTCTCAAATCAGAAGGTTTCAATAAGTTCGGGAATCTTAGCACTACGTACAGTATATGGCCTGTTGTATTGATAACGTACAACCTGCCCCCTTGGATGTGTATGAAACAAAGCTCATTCATTCTTTCGATGATTATTCTGGGGAAGAGAGCTCCTGGAAATGATATAGATGTCTACCTTCAACCGTTGATACAAGAGTTGAAGGAACTGTGGAGCGACAGAGTTGAGACGTTTGACGCTTACAGTGAGACGCTATTCACACTCGGTGCGTCTTTGATGTGGACAGTTAGCGATTTCCCTGGACTTAGCACATTGTCTGGTTGGAATGTGCATACGGGGTTAGCTTGTCCTAACTGTAACTTTGATCAAGACTCTGTTCACCTTCCTCACAGTCACAAGTGGTGTTTTATGGGTCACCGACGGTTCCTTCCTCGAGGTCACAGGTTCAGGTTGCAGAAAATTAGATTCAATGGATCACAGGAAATGAGAGATCCACATGTGTTGTTGTCTGGCATAAATGTTCTTCAACAGCTTGAAGATGTTGACGTACAATTCGGGAAGCAAGTTGACGTTCAGCCGGTGGCAGAAGGACTTGAGGCCAGTCCCATGGGGATAACGTGCAGCAGTGGAGAAAGAGGAGCATTTTCTTTCAACTCCCTTATTGGAAATCTAATAAGCTTCGTCATTGTCTGGATGTCATGCACATCGAGAAAAATGTGTGTGACAATGTTTTGTACACGTTGCTGAACGAGTCCAGAAAGTCCAAGAACCATCTACAAGCAAGGAAAGATCTCATGGCGATGGGAATACGTCATGACGCCTGGCCAGATGAGAATGATAAGTTTGCTCCAGCCTCATTCACACTCACAAGAGGCAACAAAGAAGTCTTCATCTCCACATTTAAGGACATTAAGGTTCCTGATGGTTATTCAAGCAACATCTCAAGATATGTCAACATGCATGCCAAGAAGATTGCCGGGTTGAAAAGCCATGACTGCCATGTTTTGCTCCAGCAATTCCTACCTCTGGCAATTAAAAGCACACTGCCCCCAGAGGTGTCAAATGTTTTGTTTCAACTCAGTTCTTTCTATCGACGATTGTGTGCAAAGGTTTTGGACGCAATAGAGTTGGATCAATTGCAAGAGAAAATAATTCTAATGTTCTGTCATATGGAGATGATATTTCCTCCGTCTTTTTTCACTATGATGGTCTATCTCACTGTCCACCTCGTTCAAGATGCATAGATGGGTAGCCCTGTTCAATACCGTTAGATGTATCCCATAGAGAGGTAAGTTGATTAATTACTCCGTACAGTAATTTCATGATTTTTGTTTCAGTAATCTGATTGTAAATGCAATTACAGATACCTAGGGAAATTGAAGTCGTACGTCAGGAATAAAGCATCTCCAGAGGGTTCAATAGCAGAGGGTTACATTGGTGAAGAGGTGTTAACATATTGTTCGTGGTATTTTGATGACATGGAGACCTCGTTCAACCGCCTTCCTAGCGTCGATGACAGCCCCACCAATGTCCACTCACCTTCTAACACATTATTCCCACCCGTCAAAAAGCCAATTGGAGGAAGTCAGTATTACAAGCTCACTCCTACTGAGAGGTTGCAAGCACACAGACATGTCTTGACAAATTGCCCTCAAGTAGAGACCTACATTCAGTAAGAATCATAACACTATGCACACACATTGTATTATTTCGTAGCCGCACAAGGTCGTCTCCTGAAGTGGATAAAAAGGTCCATCGTGAGTTTCCAGATTGGTTTGCATGCAGAATACTCAACGACAACAATCCCCATCCGCCTGATATGGTAAATCTAGCAACTGATCTGCTCGACCATGTCAAGAGATATACGGCATACAACGTCAACGATTTTAAGTTCTGCACCGTTGCACGGGATGAAGGTTCCCTCACCCAAAATTTTAGAGTGTTCGGCACATTTGGCACAAGGAGTTATGCCAGCGCACGTGATACTGACATGCAATTTTGAGGCGTATCATATTATGGGAAGCTTATTGATATCATCGAGCTAAACTATCAAGGCCATTTCACCGTGCCTCCTTTCAACTGCATGTGGGTGGACACCAGAACTTCTCGAGGCATTACGGTAGATAGCTTGGGCATCACATCTGTTAATTTCTCAAGACTCATTCACACAGGGGAAGTACCAGATGACGAGCCGTATATTCTTGCCTCACAAGCGCAACAAGTTTACTATGTGTAAGATCAGAAACACAAAGATTGGCACATGGTAATTCATGTGAAGCCCCGAGACCTCTACGAAATGGGTGACGAAGATGATGTGGAACTAGACAGCCAGCATTTTGAACCTGAAAACTTCGATAACCTCATTCCGGAAGAAGACGGGCATTTACCAGTAGTTAGGTGAGTTTGCTCACTACAAAATTATTATACAATTTTTCACATATTTTATTATCAGAAATTGATATAGGTGTTTATTTTTTTCTTACGCTACCTTTTGTAGCGGTTTTTAACCGCCACTAAGATACATAAACCGCTACTAACTAGCGCCTCCAACGTCTATAAATACCCACTGTAACACCCCAAATTTTAGAAAAAAAGAATTATTTAAGGTTTTGGAATATTATTAAAAATATTAAAAAGCATTAAAAATGAATTTATGGTATTTAGGCATTTTTAATAATCTTAAGGTTTATTTTCTTTAAGAAACAAAGAGAAGTAATTAAAAAGATAAAGCTTAACTTGGAGAAAAGGGATAAAAAGGATTTAGTTGAGGTCTTAGAAAGGCATTTAGAAATTAAAAAACCTTATAAATAAATTTATGAGGCCAGGTGTATTTTTAATAATTTTTAAAACTTATTTTATTTATTAATTGGAGAAAAATAGTGGGAAGATGGATTTAAATAAGAGTATATTTAGAACCTTGAGGTATTGCTTAGAATTTAAAAAGTCTTATAAATAAATTTGGAAATTAAAGCATATCTAAAGAAATTATTCTGGGACAAATTTAGGTTTATTTTGTAAATGATAATGGTACATAAAATTACCATTTAAGAGAAAAATAGAAAAAGGGAAATAAAAATGACAATATCTGCCCCTAGTTAGAAAATATCTTCAGTAAAAAGAAGGGACAAAATGGTAAAACACCCATCTAAAATATCTACTTCTTTCTCTCAAATATATATACCCCCACGTTCCTATTCATTCTCATTTCCTTCTACCTATCCCGAGTTCCTCTCTCTCTCTCGTCCACTTCCTCTGTTCTTCGGCTCCTAGCGACGATGACGGTGATTTCGACGGTGATTGGTGGCGGGAAGCAGCGGAAAATACTCGGGGAGGCTTGGGATATCCTTGGGTAAGTTTATCCCTCCGTTTTCCTTCTTTTTCTGGCTGATTCAACCGAGCTTTGGTGGGGCGAGGTTGATTTGAAATTATTGGTTTTGAAGCTTTTGAATTCATAGAAATAAAGCTTAAGATGCGATTAAAGGTATTCTTGAAGTGATTTTTCGATTGAATGGTGTTTTGGGTCCGATTTCTTCTCAGTTAGGCCGCAGGTACTGTTCATCCGGCGCTGTCACGGCGGTTTCTGGGCAAGAATCAATTAAAACTTTAATTAAATTCAATTAGGAGTAAGATTGAGTTAATAAACGAGCTTCAAGTAGGATTTTGAGATGTTCTCTTGCTTGTTCGATTTTTCTACTTCCCTGTGAACCAATTTTATGCTGTGTGAATTCTGATTTCCCTATGCTGTTGTTTCGGATGATGATGAAGAAGATGAAATATATGTGTTGACTGATTATGGTTGAGTGACATCCTAATTGTTTTCTTTCCTTTTCTTGCTGCTTTGGCCGGCGGTGGTAGTGGCAGAGGAAGGGAAATTATGATGCCAGATTTTTAATTAGAATCTTATTATTTGTTATTGAGAGATATGAGCATGTTGTAGTTATTCGAAGCTTGTTCTGATAAGTTTAAAATGAAGAAATAATTGAATCTATAATGGTTGTTGTAGGTTGGACTTGTTTTGATAGGGTCTGTGAGAGTTTGTTATTGAAGTTGATGTTGAATGGTTCTGGTTTGGCATTATTAGAGTGCCAGCTGTGCATTTCTTTTCTTTCCCTGCTTGTTGGTCGATGGATTGTAGTGGCAGGGGAGGAAATTTGTGCTGATAAACTCCAGTTAAAATTTTATTGGGTGTAACTGAGAAGCATGAGGATGATTGAAAATTTCTAGCTCTTCTTTCTCTGTGTGGATTCAGATGTGTAGAAAAGGAGGAGAAGGTTTGACTGATATTAAGTCTAAATTAGAGATTTACTATGTGTAATTGAGTACTATGTTGAGGGTTAGCAGATTTCCATTTCTTCTCTGGATTTGTGTTCTCGGGTTGCAGGGAGAAAAGAGAGGAATTTATAATACTAGAAGTGGATTGAAATTATGCAATATGATTGAAGTTCTGAGATGATTTGAAGCTCTCTTCCTCTGTTTCGAATTGCTCTGATAGGGAAATTGAGTTCCAATTTCTGTGATTAAAGTTGCATAAGCATGGACAAACATTGTAAATTAAAGACATGAAGTTTGGGAGGAAATTTTAGAGAAGATTGATGTTTAATTGGGTAGAGTTAATGTTTGATGTTCAGTAATGAGGAAATGAGGATGATGAATTTGGAATAGATGATTATTATAGTATGATAGCTAATTATGGATTAAAACTAGGAGATAGGATTAGTTCTTATTTGGGATTAGGAAATTATTGATGGTTTGATTGAGGTTTAATGGTATAGAGGAATTGATAGTAAAGGAGAGTTTGAGGATAATGATTTGAGCATAGGGGTAAGTTTTAAGGTGAAGTATTAATCAAAGTATCTATTTTTATTAGATGACAACATTAGGATCTGAATTGAGTTGTTTTGATCCTGAGAAGTTGCCAATTTGGGAAGTTGAAATATGTGATTGTACATATGATGGTTTAAAATAGGTAGGAAATCAGAGGCATCTAAGTCGAGGTTTAGATTATTGTGGAAATATAGAGAATTAATCAAATGATTAAGTGTGAATTTGTGAACGTAGATGGTTTAAGGATTTGCTTTTCATGCTTTAAGATTTACTGAAGAGGATGCAGTTGGTGTTTGGGATTTAATGGTTTAAAGGTTCTTTTTGATAGGTTGGCTGAATGATTAAGTAAGGGATTATAAATGGTCATGGGTTCAAAAGCAGGTAACATATCAAGTTAGCTTCATATGATTTAGAGGTTGCTTAGAAGCATTCAAGAGATGATTTGTTTACTTATTTTGAATCTGAAGCATTTCTTGTATTGTGGGTAGTGTTCAAAGAAGTCTGATTTGGAGGATATCAATAAATTATAGAAGCTAAAGTTGTATTCTAAGGTAAACCTTGTTTAGAAATTTGAAGTGGGAGACTCTATGGTTTATTAGTGCTGTATGAGATTTAATTTAGGGCAGTTATTTTAAAAGACTTCTGGAAGAATTGATTCTATAGTATTTGTAGGAACTAACTGTTCATATTTGAGTAGGAAAAATAAAGGGGGAAAGAGGATTTATGTACTTTGGCTTTTCATTTGATTAATTCCAGTTTAGATTCTAACTGGGGTTAGTATATCTAAAGGATATTATAATTTGGGTGGAAACTATATATTTCTAAAAGTTTGAATTTATTTCTGTGCCTGGTTCCATGTCTGATTGCTCTGTATTTTAATAATAGGAAGTAATGATAGAAATAGAAATTAAATCTAGCTATAGTCTGTTTGCTGGACTAAATATTATAGGTTGAAATCTTTGTTATAGTTCTGTTCTCTTAAACAACATTTTCAGTGACAACAGCGAATCAGTTGTAAGCTGTGATTCTGGTAAGATTAAAGTTATACGGTACCAGAATAAGGAATTAACACATATAGTAGAAGATGATAATGTTTAATAAGTTAATTATGATTAAGTCATTAGGACTTTTCTTTATATTTAATTTCGGAAAAGATGATAATAAGAATCAGAATTATTAATTGAAATAAATTACATTAAGTGGCCTTTTAATTTTAAAAAGGGTCAAAATATTTAAAGTACAACATATTTATATAAGATATAAAGAAAGGGGTAGTATTAAGTATATTAGGACCCCGAGAGAGACGCTGAATAATTATTAGAAGTTTAGGTATTAATTTACTGTTTATATTAAATGTCAATAGGTCTTGATAGTAACATAAGTTGAGAGGGCCAGTGGAAAGGAAAGGAGCAGATAAGGACTAAGCTTGGAGTTCATGTAGCAGTTTATCTCATTACAATCAAATTTGCATGTATAATTTTATAATATCTGTTTCAAGTTTACATTATGCATGAAGGTGATAAGCCTTGTTAATTCCTGCATAAAAGTTTATGGAGTACTCCAGGCTTAGGTGGGTCGCTCCCCCTTTTCCAGATCAGTTATGTTATAGCTTAAAATGTTATAACGAGAAATCCTGCAGGTGAGGCCTCCACTAGTTAACAAATATATTGTTATCAGTGGCTGGTAGAGAATGAGCGCAGGAAGTATGCGTGACTGTAATATTTGTTCAGATTTATAAAATGTATACATGGCAATGCATGTATAAAAGTTACAGTTAATGACATAAACTGCGTTGAACTGCTATTTTTCAGAGAAGCTGGAAGATAGTGAGATGGTTGAGATAAGGCAGGAGTGCTGAAAGAAGAATAAATGAAGAAATTAAGATTATGTTATAAAAAGTAAGGTTGTATGTATATGATGTAATTTTAATTATTAAATAAAAATACATAGTAGATAGCATGGAAAAATAGAATTATATAAATTTATTATGGGAATTAAATTTTCTAAGTGTTATGAATTAAGAATAGATACCCTGAGAGGATTAGTGTAATTTTAATTGTCTTATTAACCACTTTATTTTATAAAGAATTTTAAATTGATCCAATTTGTCCGAAAAGCCCATTCCAACCAACAGAAAGTTGGTCTAATATTTTAAAAGAAAAAGTTTTAAATTTGCCGTATTTTTGGGCTTCTAACATTGAAAATTGGTTATAATTCAATTAAAAGGCTATAATATAGTAGTAAAAGTCTAAGTGTTACACCCACCACTCTCCCATTATTTCTTTCACCCTCTGCTCATTTCCTTCCTAACTTTCTTCTTTCTTTCCATCCAACCTCGTCTTCCTTCATCTCCTTCTCCTTAACAAATTTGTTATAATTTTTTATTTTGTAGATATAATTATTTTATGTAATATTCAATTGTTGTATATGCTAATATGTTTTTTAATTTTTGGTTCAGGTTTACACTATTATGTCATATTTTTTTGTTTATAATTAAATTGGTTTTTTTTATTGTAGTAAATTGTTTTGTGATGCTAATTATTAATTCAATAAAAATAAGTTTTGAAGGGCCAAACTAAGATTACCAAAGATCATGTTAGGCTACTATTTTAAGTAATGGGTGAGTCTAAAACCTTGGAAGATGTGTTAGGTAAGGCCTTGCTCATATATTAATTATATTAAAGCTATTTTAATGTTAAGTACAAAAGAACATATGTATAAGGCATGATTAGACTCGTCATCCAAATTTTAAAATGTAGTTTGAAAAATATTAAGAGTCAAGACACATTGTTTATCACATAATCAAATAAAGATAGCCAGAGTACACTCTCTCAGTCTCACACATCCCATCATGCAATAAAACGTAAGATGATATGGTTTCCGTATGGTCGCTATTAAAATTAAATAAAGTATTAATCAAAATGGGGCAAAGATATACACACAAAATAATTCAACAAAATATTGAGAAGTAAAATAACCGCGTACGTGTAGCGTGGGTAGATTATTTATATAATAAAAATTTGTTTACTAAAGATATTTTTTTCTTTTTTCCAGATGCAGTACGAGTATAAAATATTAACTCATTAATTTATATAATATGTTATACACAAGCAAAAGTTGTTGAGTAGATAACCATTAATCTTCGATGTAACCGTGTACATTTTTTTTTTTTTTGGTTCTGAAGTAACCGTGTACATATGAATACAGATATAAATACAATTATATTTGTAAATTGATCTTATTTCTTATTAGTCAGAACTCGTGTTTCCATATCGTTTATTTGTTCATTATATATTGTTCACAGATTGAATATCACATAGATTTTTTTTTTACTAAAAATAACATTGTATAAATTTTATAAACACGTTTTCATTATCGTTATGAAAATAAAAAAAAATTTATCAAAATTGAGCAGAGATACGTACTCCCATCATAATCCAATAAAATATAGAACTTGAAAACCACTATTATTTTTATAATTAAAAATTAGTTATCCAATATGTTTTGTTAAGCTTTTGCTTAATCATAATTCAATATTTTAGGTTGCACGCACGTGTATAAAATGTTGATTAATTAAATTGATAGCCCTAGAAATTGTTGAGGATAATAGGTAATAAGCCACTACTTAACAGATTTATAGCATATATATTTAAATTAATAATGGCTTTTCATTAAGAAAAAGTAAACTGATGTTCATCTAGCTTAGTTAAAATTATAAATCTTCTAAAAGTAAAAACAAATATTTGTATTTATAATTTTAATAAAAGTTACTAAAAGTATATAAGATATTATATATGAATATTTGATTTGACCACTTTTCATATCTGACCCCATCATCATCCCATGAACCCTAGGTAACTAAAATATGGGATTTTAGGTAAGATTAAGAGTGTCTTCCTTACAACAAAGACAAATATTATTTCAAGTGTAGAAGGCAAATCAGTGAATCACACCAACGATCTTATAGCCTAATAACAAGAAAACTCTCTCTGAGAGGTTACATATGTTCGATCCCATTTACAACAGTGTGAGAATCTCCTGGCTTACAGTAGTGATTATCAATTAAATATATAATTTTACTCTAAACAAGTTTCTCCTGTAATTCGTAGGAAATAGCAAGTGAATATGGAAAATTAAACTATACAAGTAAAGGAAGGGCCCAGCTAGATAGATTAATTATTGGGTGGTTTTGATGCAAATGATTAATTAACCTCCATTTTCTTATCCCACAAGCTACGTCTGATTAGTGATCTCCCTTTGACACACTCATCAAGCTTGAACACAAAGGAGCATCGACATAGCATCATATATGTGGTTCATTGAATTGAACCTCCTTTATTGACTTTCAATTGTAGGTTCACACACTGCTGTGTATAATAGGTGCAAAGAAGAATTTAATTCATATACCGTTATATACATATATAACTGACTTGTACTAAATCACATAGAATGTTTTTGTTTGTGCTAGCATACAGGAGTACGTACGATGGTGATTGAAACAAACTGAGGTTTGAAAAATGCATGCAAATAATCTGAACCCTTCAATCATATGCATGGCTTGGTTTCCAATCGCCCCGGTTTATATATTAATGATTTTAAATTGAATTGAAATATCTGTTAATTTTTTTTTCAATTGATTCCTAACAGGATTGCCAAATCTCACTGTGTGTAACACATCTACTTGGAAGTGAAATTAAGATGATGTGCTTTAAACATAGTAGTATTAATTGCACATACACTTTTTTTTTTAATATCCTGCACATACACTTTAATATGACTATTTAGTCAAAGTCATGATCATATTCTTCTTCTTCTTCTTCGGTCTGAAAGTCATATTCATATTCTCACCACATAAAACAAACGTGTATATATTCAACTTTGTCCCTGCGTGCAGAATTCTCTTATTCTTATTTATTCCCATGCCCTGGCGTTACGTTCGTGCTATATAATAGTTATTAAGTTATTCGTTAAAGCACTTTTAGTTACACTCTATGTCTGTCTTATTTTGTTTAGAAAATCAATTTACGGTCGTGTTTGACACATATTGAAAATCTACATCTCTACATAAATAAAATTGTGTAGCCCTGATATTAAGATTTTAATCAACACGAAACATTGCTAGCGATCAAAGCAATAACTATACGATTATGTTTTTGAAGGAAATAAAAATTAGAATTAAATGAGGGAGATGAACAACATACCAAACGGATCTATGTTCGGATCCGGGTCAGTCCTCCAGAGCTCCATGATTGGTTCTTGAAGAACCCACGCAAAATTCGAACTACTGGAAAAACCAGAGTCCAAACATGTGGCACAACAGAGCACCACACAAGAAAGAATACAGGGAGAATGAGAGAGTCAGAAAACTCAACGACTGGTGTTTTTAGAATTGAAGGGGAGGCTTCTATTTATAGAAGAAGGCTGTGGATATTTTAGTAATACAAAATATCCACTACCACTACTCATAGCTTAGTCAGCAATCATCGCCTCTCTTATCTGACCAATCAGATAATTGAATAATTAATTGATTAATTAATTAATCAATTAATTACTCATGGTTGAGTCAGCAATCCACACCTTGCCCATTCGACCAATCATATTAATTAAACACTTAATTAATAAATCGGTTGGAAATTACTGAGTCATCAATCCAAAACTTTCTCATTCGACCAATCATATTAATTAAACACTTAATTAATAAATCAATTAGAAATTACTCATATTTCTTAATTAATTAATCCAGCCCATCAAGGGCGGATCTTGGCCCAAAATTCCAACAGTTTTGAACCGGAATCATATGACATATGTTTTTAATATGTTGCGGTAATTAAAATTAGAATAGAAGAATATGATGAAGAAGATCAGGAGGATCTATTTATATATCTAGAATATATAGATATCTCCATGCATGCACACAATAAAAGATATGATATGTATAGTGTGTGTATATATATATATAAATTAAATTAGATGCGATATATATATATGCTAGCTTTTTAAAAAAAATAACTAAATATTATTTAGGGTTAAGGGTAAAAAATACACATGTGATTTTGTCAAAAGTTCATCTAGCATCAAATGTTTTTTTTTTTTACCAAAAATACACATGAACTTTCAAATTGGATCAAAAGTCACATTTACAGTTATATTCTAATAGGAAGTATTTGGTATTGGACGAACCTTTTTACAAAATTATGTATATTTTTGACCCAAATTTAACTGTAAATGTGTATTTTTGATCCAATTTGAAAGTTCATGTGTATTTTTGGTAAGAAAAAACATTTGGTATTGGATAAACTTTTGACAAAATCGTATGTATATTTTTTACCCTTAATCCTATTATTTATTAATCGATTAAAATAAATAAATGAAAAGGAATCAAAATTATGCACTGGTGAATTGAATTGTGATGAAGAGACAAGAGGGGATATTTGTGAGGAACAAAAGAACATGGAAAGTAAAACTGCCGCCAAAGAAAGAAAACCGTTAAGAGAGTGCCACGTTGACCAATGAGAAAGCGTCAAATAAAAGTGAATCGCACGCACTTTTGTGTCTCCTCCATGGGATAGGCGCCACGTAAGCCGGAGACAGGAGTAAGCGACCCTTAAACAAGGGTAAGGAGCCTCTCCACTATATTGTCGCTTCACCTCTTCTTCACTTAATATCTCCACCATTGGATTTGCTTTCAATGATGGAGATATATTATAATTGAAAAATATACCAGAATGTGAGCGCCCCCATAAGCGCCCCACCTAGTCATTACGGTTTCCCCCTATCAAGGGTACTCCCCACCCAGTGCCTAACCCAAGACTTTTGAAGGCCACTGGGGCAACCACTAGGATTTCCTCTAAAGCCAGTTTTACGGGACCCCTCTCGAGCGGCAATTGCCGGCACACACAGTCATCCCAACCCAAATCAACTAAGAAGTGGGACCGCCGGGGGTAAGAGCCAATGCTTCATCACAAGTCACACTGTGAGAACCCCCCGTACGGCATTAATTCTAAACTGGCTCTGATACCAGATGCGTACCAGGACCAGACAGGGTATAGAGTATATAGTATAGTCTTAAAATAAAGAAAACAGATGCTATAAATATATAACTTTATTTAAGTGAAATATTATCTGTAATGATACACTGAAGAAAACAAAGACTGTAAAACTGTAAACTTACAAAAGTGCTGATAGGATGAGCGAGCTTTTGCAAGAGAAATTTAGAGAGAGAGAGAGTAGATAGTCGAGGTGATTCGAAAATCTGCCTCTCTATTTTTTGTAAGGCCTTTTATAATGAGCCCGTGTTACATTTACATTACATTTCAAATTCATTTCCTGTAGCTGATCACGGGTGTCATCTTTATGTTCCTGTAGCATCTTTTTCTTTTCCTATAGCTTTCAACTTTAAGTCACTTTAATTACTTTTGTAGAATCATGTTGTCTGCTCCTGTAGAGTCACGCTTTACTTTATGTTGTCTGTAGTGTCGGCAGAGCATCTTAGCTGTAATCAAGATCAATGCCATAACAATCATCTTCATTTTCATCCCCATTAACAGATGATTCGGAACTTGTTTTAGCTTGAGATCCTGTAGCTTGTGAAGCGATTTCCTGTAATTTGGAATGGAATTCTTCTGGCTTTAGTGCCTTTAATTCTTCTATAATTTTGTCCTTTTGGCTTAAAACTTTAGGGGTAGAAGGGGCCGATAGAGGTGGAAAGTCTTGAGTGGCTTGCCATTTTAATACTACCGTTTTGTTAGCCCAGTTGTCTCTGTATTTAGGCCACCATTTAAATCTATACCTTCGTGCTAAATATCTTAGCGAAGGAGCTGGTTCTATGCCTCGAACCACTGTAAACGTCCAACTAAGAATCCAGGGAATCCTGAAGCGACTACAGAATTCCAATGGTTTTTCTGTATCTGGACAGTCAATCATACCTTTAAATATCTTATAACCTTCTAAAATAGGGGGTGGTAAAATTTGTTGTACTGGTCCATTAATGCTGAACCATTCATAAAACCACCTGGGAAATTCTGTATGGGAACGGTTTCTAAATTCTTCTGTAAAATATATAAACCATGAGTGGTCATAGTTTTTATAATATAACACATTATACCAAGCCTTTTTATAATCCTCATAATTATAATCCAAATTATGAAAATTAACTGTAAATTTTTTAGCTGTATAGGGAGATTGACCTCAATCCTTTAAAGTTAGGACTTGAATAATTTGGAGTTGGCTGAAGGGTCGCTTGGAGTTTTCATTTACTTTATGCTCAATTAAGGCGGATTCAGTATCCACCAGTATAAGCTCATAATATCTCCTGTCCTTTTTCCGATTTTCAGGAAGGAAATTCCATATTTCTTCTGTAGGATGTGGGGGAAAAATAGAATGAATAGTTTGCTGTATTTGGTTACTCTCATGTTGCCTTTCCAAAGGCAATATATAAGACATGTATTCTTTTGTATAATACTCAGTAGATGACTGAGCCACATTAGAGTAAGAAGCGATAGGTTGAGTTAAAGATGGCTGTATTTGTGAAGAAGATGCCTTCACTAAAGATTGTGAAGTGGATGACCTCACCTGAGTATTTACTATACTCCGATTGTCTGTAGCATAATCATTAGGCCTCATTGTCCGATTTGCTGTAGTATTTTGCTTATGTGTCTGAGCCGGAGTGACTAAGACAATCTCCTTTCCTTTAGAGCGTCCACCACGGGAGGAAGAGCCTCCGCGGGTACTCATTTTTGTTCTATAGGTAAATTTCCCTGTAGAAATTCTCTTGTTAAAAAATCAGGAAGATAATTCTTATCTCCCTTAATAAATTCAATATCAAAATCAAAACAGGATAATAAGGATTGCCATCTGGCAAAAATCTGTTTTGAAACTAAATTTTTAACATCCTTTTGTAAAACATCTTTAGCAGCTTTACAATCAATCCTTAATAAAAACTTTTGATTTATCAAATCGTCTTGAAATTTTAAAATACATAAAACAACTGATAAAATTTCTTTTTTAATAGTGGAGTATTTGGTTTGACTTTCTGTCCAACTTCCTGAATGATATCTTACTATCTGTTCACTCTGGTTTTCTTTTTGCTTTAGGATACCTCCAAAACCTATATCGGACGCATCTGTTTCTACTATCTTGAATTTCTGCGGGTCAGGAATTCCTAAACATGGCAATTCTTTAGCTTGTAATTTAATTTTTCTAACTATATCAGTCATATGATTATCCCAAGCAGGAGGGTTTTTCTTTAGTCTTTTAAACAAAGGTTGGACCTTTATTCGGAGTTTAGGAATAAAGTCTGCTATATATTTAAGCATCCTAAAAATCTCTGTAATTGATTTTTATCTTTAATTTCATCAGGAAATTTATCCGCAAATTCAATTACTCTACTTGTAGGAGTTAACATCCCTTGATAAATTTCCATTCCTAAAAACTTAATTTTGGTCTGGAATAACTTCATCTTTGTGGGAGATACTGCTAAACCATTTTCTTTAATAATGTCATAAAATTTATTTAAATGATGAAAGTGTTGTTCTATAGAATTAGAGAAGACTAACACATCATCTATGTATACAATGGTGAATTCACTATAGTCATTGAAAATATCATTCATTATATTTTGAAATTCTGAAGGAGCATTTTTTAATCCAAAAGGCATTACATTCCATTCGTAATGTCCAAATGGGACTGTAAAAGCTGTCTTGTACCTATCTGCTTCAGCTATCTGTATTTGATAATATCCTGACTTCATATCAAACTTAGAGAATATAGTTGCTTTATATAGTCTTGAGATTAAATCTTTTTTATTAGGAATTGGGTATCTTATCCATTTTAGAGCTGTATTTAAGGGTTTATAGTTAATTACTAATCTTGGAGCTCCTCGTTCTATTTCGGCGGCATTTTGTACATAGAATGCTGCACAACTCCAAGGGGATTTACTCGGCCTTATTAACCCTTTCTCTAATAATTGCTTTATCTCTATTTTACAATATTCCATTAATTCTGCTTTCATCTGTATGGGTCTTGCTTTTGTGGGTATCTGTTTTTCATTAAAATCTTTTCATATGGTAAAGTTACTATATGCTTCTTTCTGTTCCAAAAGGTTGTAGGGTGATTAGAGCAAATATCTCTAAATTTCTTTTCTAGAGCTTCTATTCTTTGTTTAATTTTTTCATTACTTACTTGCTCTTCTATTCTTTTATACTTAATTTCTTGCTGTAGATGATTTATATGACTTTGTTTAGTTTTTATTCTGTTAACTTTAAAGATTGAACTTTCTTTAATAAGATTTATTTCTCTTTCTATAGAGGGTACTAACCATTCAAACTTAACCCTTTTCCCCATTATTTTGGTGATAATTCCTGTATGATTTACTTTAAATGGAATTAATTGATATATAAAAGGAATTCCTAGAATGACTGGTTCACTTAGGTTTTTTACTAAAACAAATAGATTTTTGAAACATATCCCATCATTACAAATGTGGGTGTTATCTAATTTATAATTTACCTGTAATTTAGAATCATTTGCTGCTGAAACATGTTGTAAAGTTTTTTCATAATATTTAGTGGGAATTAACCCTTCTTGAATACAATTTATATCTGCTCCAGAATCTATTAAGGCTACTACTGTCCTCTTGTATTCATTATTAATAACTAAATCATTCTGACAATAATACCATTTCTGATATATTATTTTCTTTATAACATTTATAAATTGTTCTTGATTTATATTGGTAGGAGTACTTTCTATAGATTCTTTTGAAGTAATATCTTTAGGATTTTGGTGTAATATTTCTAATTTAGCTTTTATTTCAGTGAGTTCGCATTCTCTATTAACATCATTATTCTTAATTTCTCTTATATCTTCTTTAAGAATTTTTACTTCTTCTTGTAATTCCTTTATTCCCACTTGTGAACTTATATATGTTAATAGGAGTACTTCTTCTTTAATTTTGATTGTTTATAAATTCTTAAAGAAGAAGTACTCCTATTAACATTTATAAGTTCACAAGTGGGAATAAAGGAATTACAAGAAGAAGTAAAAATTCTTAAAGAAGATATAAGAGAAATTAAGAATAATGATGTTAATAGAGAATGCGAACTCACTGAAATAAAAGCTAAATTAGAAATATTACACCAAAATCCTAAAGATATTACTTCAAAAGAATCTATAGAAAGTACTCCTACCAATATAAATCAAGAACAATTTATAAATGTTATAAAGAAAATAATATATCAGAAATGGTATTGTCAGAATGATTTAGTTATTAATAATGAATACAAGAGGACAGTAGTAGCCTTAATAGATTCTGGAGCAGATATAAATTGTATTCAAGAAGGGTTAATTCCCACTAAATATTATGAAAAAACTTTACAACATGTTTCAGCAGCAAATGATTCTAAATTACAGGTAAATTATAAATTAGATAACACCCACATTTGTAATGATGGGATATGTTTCAAAAATCTATTTGTTTTAGTAAAAATCCTAAGTGAACCAGTCATTCTAGGAATTCCTTTTATATATCAATTAATTCCATTTAAAGTAACTCATACAGGAATTATCACCAAAATAATGGGGAAAAGGGTTAAGTTTGAATGGTTAGTACCCTCTATAGAAAGAGAAATAAATCTTATTAAAGAAAGTTCAATCTTTAAAGTTAATAGAATAAAAACTAAACAAAGTCATATAAATCATCTACAGCAAGAAATTAAGTATAAAAGAATAGAAGAGCAAGTAAGTAATGAAAAAATTAAACAAAGAATAGAAGCTCTAGAAAAGAAATTTAGAGATATTTGCTCTAATCACCCTACAGCCTTTTGGAACAGAAAGAAGCATATAGTAACTTTACCATATGAAAAAGATTTTAATGAAAAACAGATACCCACAAAAGCAAGACCCATACAGATGAAAGCAGAATTAATGGAATATTGTAAAATAGAGATAAAGAAATTATTAGAGAAAGGGTTAATAAGGCCGAGTAAATCCCCTTGGAGTTGTGCAGAATTCTATGTACAAAATGCCGCCGAAATAGAACGAGGAGCTCCAAGATTAGTAATTAACTATATACCCTTAAATACAGCTCTAAAATGGATAAGATACCCAATTCCTAATAAAAAAGATTTAATCTCAAGACTATATAAAGCAACTATATTCTCTAAGTTTGATATGAAGTCAGGATATTATCAAATACAGATAGCTGAAGCAGATAGGTACAAGACAGCTTTTACAGTCCCATTTGGACATTACGAATGGAATGTAATGCCTTTTGGATTAAAAAATGCTCCTTCAGAATTTCAAAATATAATGAATGATATTTTCAATGACTATAGTGAATTCACCATTGTATACAAAGATGATGTGTTAGTCTTCTCTAATTCTATAGAACAACACTTTCATCATTTAAATAAATTTTATGACATTATTAAAGAAAATGGTTTAGCAGTATCTCCCACAAAGATGAAGTTATTCCAGACCAAAATTAAGTTTTTAGGAATGGAAATTTATCAAGGGATGTTAACTCCTACAAGTAGAGTAATTGAATTTGCGGATAAATTTCCTGATGAAATTAAAGATAAAAATCAATTACAGAGATTTTTAGGATGCTTAAATATATAGCAGACTTTATTCCTAAACTCCGAATAAAGGTCCAACCTTTGTTTAAAAGACTAAAGAAAAACCCTCCTGCTTGGGATAATCATATGACTGATATAGTTAGAAAAATTAAATTACAAGCTAAAGAATTGCCATGTTTAGGAATTCCTGACCCGCAGAAATTCAAGATAGTAGAAACAGATGCGTCCGATATAGGTTTTGGAGGTATCCTAAAGCAAAAAGAAAACCAGAGTGAACAGATAGTAAGATATCATTCAGGAAGTTGGACAGAAAGTCAAACCAAATACTCCACTATTAAAAAAAGAAATTTTATCAGTCGTTTTATGTATTTTAAAATTTCAAGACGATTTGATAAATCAAAAGTTTTTATTAAGGATTGATTGTAAAGCTGCTAAAGATGTTTTACAAAAGGATGTTAAAAATTTAGTTTCAAAACAGATTTTTGCCAGATGGCAATCCTTATTATCCTGTTTTGATTTTGATATTGAATTTATTAAGGGAGATAAGAATTATCTTCCTGATTTTTTAACAAGAGAATTTCTACAGGGAAATTTACCTATAGAACAAAAATGAGTACCCGCGGAGGCTCTTCCTCCCGTGGTGGACGCTCTAAAGGAAAGGAGATTGTCTTAGTCACTCCGGCTCAGACACATAAGCAAAATACTACAGCAAATCAGACAATGAGGCCTAATGATTATGCTACAGACAATCGGAGTATAGTAAATACTCAGGTGAGGTCATCCACTTCACAATCTTTAGTGAAGGCATCTTCTTCACAAATACAGCCATCTTTAACTCAACCTATCGCTTCTTACTCTAATGTGGCTCAGTCATCTACTGAGTATTATACAAAAGAATACATGTCTTATATATTGCCTTTGGAAAGGCAACATGAGAGTAACCAAATACAGCAAACTATTCATTCTATTTTTCCCCCACATCCTACAGAAGAAATATGGAATTTCCTTCCTGAAAATCGGAAAAATGACAGGAGATATTATGAGCTTATACTGGTGGATACTGAATCCGCCTTAATTGAGCATAAAGAAAATGAAAACTCCAAGCGACCCTTCAGCCAACTCCAAATTATTCAAGTCCTAACTTTAAAGGATTGGGGTTAATCTCCCTATACAGCTAAAAAATTTACAGTTAATTTTCATAATTTGGATTATAATTATGAGGATTATAAAAAGGCTTGGTATAATGTGTTATATTATAAAAACTATGACCACTCATGGTTTATATATTTTACAGAAGAATTTAGAAACAGTTCCCATACAGAATTTCCCAGGTGGTTTTATGAATGGTTCAGCATTAATGGACCAGTACAACAAATTTTACCACCCCCTTATTTTAGAAGGTTATAAGATATTTAAAGGTATGATTGACTGTCCAGATACAGAAAAACCATTGGAATTCTGTAGTCGCTTCAGGATTCCCTGGATTCTTAGTTGGACGTTTACAGTGGTTCGAGGCATAGAACCAGCTCCTTCGCTAAGATATTTAGCAAGAAGGTATAGAGTTAAATGGTGGCCTAAATACAAAGACAGCTGGGCTAACAAAACGGTAGTATTAAAATGGCAAGCCACTCAAGACTTTCCACCTCTACCGGCCCCTTCTACCCCTAAAGTTTTAAGCCAAAAGGACAAAATTATAGAAGAATTAAAGGCACTAAAGCCAGAAGAATTCCATTCCAAATTACAGGAAATCGCTTCACAAGCTACAGGATCTCAAGCTAAAATAAGTTCCGAATCATCTGTTAATGGGGATGAAAATGAAGATGATTGTTATGGCATTGATCTTGATTACAGTTAAGATGCTCTGCCGACACTACAGACAACATAAAGTAAAGCGTGACTCTACAGGAACAGACAGCATGATTCTACAAAAGTAATTAAAGTGACTTAAAGTTGAAAGCTACAGGAAAAGAAAAAGATGCTACAGGAACATAAAGATGACACCCGTGATCAGCTACAGGAAATGAATTTGAAATGTAATGCAAATGTAACACGGGCTCATTATAAAAGGCCTTACAAAAAATAGAGAGGCAGATTTTCGAATCACCTCGACTATCTACTCTCTCTCTCTCTCTCTCTAAATTTCTCTTGCAAAAGCTCGCTCATCCTATCAGCACTTTTGTAAGTTTACATTTTTACAGTCTTTGTTTTCTTCAGTGTATCATTACAGATAATATTTCACTTAAATAAAGTTATATATTTATAGCATCTGTTTTCTTTATTTTAAGACTATACTATATATTCTATACCCAGGCTGGTCTTGGTACGCATCTCAATTATAATATATCTCCATCATTGAAAGCAAATCCAATTATAGAGATAGTAAGTGGAGAGGAAATGGAGAGGAAATGGAGAGATAAGTTAGTGGAGAGGCCCCTCACCTTTCAAACACAGTCAAACATTGGCCCCAACACGTTAATTACTCTCACTTCATCTTCTTCTCCTTTTGATATTTTCCAATATTCTCACTACATTACTTCTGATTTTAGGGGTCGCGTTATAGTGACTTTGGAAATTTCTTAAAACCTTCACTTTGTAACAGTTGAAAAACCTAGTTCGACCCGGCTAGTCAGACCGGAAACCCGGCAACCCGAACATTTGAGAGGGTCAACTTGTGCAATACCCAATGGAGATATCAACCTTGGATTATCCTGGGTTGACCCTCAGAAACCCAGCCAACCCGGCGGTTTGACCGGGTTGGCCAGGTTAAAAATTTTAAAACAATTTCTTCAATTAGAATTAGTTCAATTCAGAAGCTTAAGAGTCAGATTGCATTCGTCCACTGCAATGCCACATCACCTTTTTTATTGCTTATTATCTATCAATTTCAAGAGCAAATCCATGTGGAATAATCAAGATATATATTTGCTAAATCTCTTTTCAGAATCTTATACAGTTAAAATGCTTTTCAATTGACAGTTAATACACATGCATAGCTGAATTATTTTAACAAATTAAGAGTTTTTCTTTGATTAATGAAACTAATACTGGGTCAGTCTTTCAAAGTGGTTTGGATAGTTATTTGAGAATTTCAATGTCTGTTGTTCTATTAACTTTATCTTTCCTTGGAAGCTCATCTGAAATTGGATCCTACTTGGGTTACTAAAAGAGTTTCTACTTAGTTTTTGAATGATTTTGATCGTATTGATTGAAGGATTGCAAGGAGCTAGTGATAGACATTCTTAATGTTGATGTATTGTGTTTTTCAAACAGTTAGCCTTTTGTTGGATTTTCTTATATTTTGAAATTAAGGTTGGTATATTATGTTATCAATTATTAAATTATATTATTTTAATGTGGTCAGTTTAACCCTGAGTCGACCCTCAGTTGAACCCTTGACTTTTGACCCAGTGCATTAGCCGAATCGATCCTTGTTTTGGGTTTTTAAACCTTGCTTTATACTGCACTATTTGAACCCCCCCCCCCCCCCAATTATTCTATCACTCACGTGGAATTTACCCCTTTTGTTTTATTTTGTTTTTTTAATTTAGCTCCATTGTTTCTCTTTTCCTCCCCGGTTTTTAGAATTAGTGTGAGCGATAATCATTTAAAATTGTTTAGTTTTTTCTGTTTTAGAAAAATGACAACTAAAAGGCTTTTTTGATGCTATGGTGATACTTGGTTCTCTACAAAAAGACAGGTTGAGATCATACTAGTGTTTTTTTCTTGGTTACTAGAGTTGAGATATGTATGAGTGGCTTTTGAGGTCTTTTTTTTTTTTGTGGTGAAGTTTGTTTTTATTATGGAATGGGTGGAACTTCCATTGTTGGTGGTCCTTGCTTCACGTTTTATATATATTGTCATTTATCTAGAGGGAAAACAACAATCTTGTACAATTTTTTTTGTTAAAATAGTTTATGGAAAAGGGAAGGCATTTTAAAGGCAGTTTAATATTGTAAGACTGTCGTTGAGTAGTCTCATGTTTCATTAAACAAAATGTCCATATTTCTCAAGTGTCGGGAAACCAAATCAGAGGATGGACTAGAATTGTTGAATACGAGAGGCCCAAGCCCTAACTTTGCCGTCCAGCATGGTTATTGGGCTTCATTTAATGGGCCCATCACAATGGGTTCTTTGGTTCAATGTCTGAAGATTATCCATCATATGGTCAAAGCAAATAAATGAGCAATCATTATTCCTGTCCAAGATGGCCATGTTCTAATCTTGGATTGCACAAGCGCTTATAACACACGTGAGCCCAGATGTTAAAAAGGGAGATTTGAGTTTTGATCCAAGTCACAATAAACCAAGGTTATTAAACCCAGACCGTAACTCGTCGGACCAGGCATGCTTCTACTCTAGTCTAGCATATGACTCGGCATTAAAACGGTTAGGCCATGACTTGGTGAAACCGGAGCAACCTGTGACTAACTTGGATGACTCGCCGAATGGGTTGAGTCACTGGAGCTAAATATTTTCGACCTCAGATCCAGATTCATGAGAGACCAAGAAGATAAGAATGAGAGATAAAGAAGATAAAAAGAAGAGTGTATCGCTTGGACATAAGTTAAGATATGAGATGGCGGAAAAGAGACATAGATCTCACAGATCTACGATGTGTGGATCGCTTAGACACTACTATTCCTTTACTATATTCATCGGTTGCTGGAGAAGCCATCGGTCACCAGAGAAGCAAGGCACTGCAACTTTCTTTCTTTGCCCGCAAAAAGGACAATGATGTGTTCAGCATTGAAGAGTTGAAGTGATGAAGAAAAAGAAAGGTCTTGTGATGTGAAAAGAGGAATCACGTGATGTGTGTAGAAAAAGGAGTCTCATGATGTGTGAGACATGAAGTGTTGGTAGAGTGTTGAGAGAAATTAGGAATCACATGGGAGAGAGAAAACACATTTAAAAAAGAAATAATCTGAATATGTGAACTAAAAACAAAAAAGATGTTTAGGCAAAAAAAGTAACCTAAAAAAGGATAACAACAATAAAAAGGGAATAAAATAAATATATAAAAGAAATTTATATGTAGAAAATATGATATGTATTCAACAATTATTTTTATAATTAAAATATAAATATTATGATCCATTAGAATTAAATAATATTATTTTAATTACTACCGATCTGACTCCCAAATCCATTCATGAATGACCCACTAACCCTTGACCCATTGTTTTGACCAATTTAATTCCCGGTGCAAATTCAATTACCTTGCAATAAACACTTGATTAGAATATATGATACATTGGTTACATATAATTAAGTGGGATAAACTATTAATTAAACTCTTGGAGATATGCATGGTGGCAGTTGTGTATACTTGTAGTATGTCCCAGCAGTCCCAATATCTTTGGTGAAATCTCCACGGAGCTTAAAAATCTATAGTGTTTGAATAAGACCTATATGATCTAGGTATTTTTAGCTCACTCTAATTATCTTTTTTTATTAATGAGTAAGAAATCGTCTTAGACACACTTTTACTTAAACATAGTCCCAAAGAAGCTGCACCCACGACATAGTATCATAAATAAGCAATGTTACGGATTCAATTGGGGTGTCTCTTTCCACTCAAAAAGGGGGGGGGGGGGGGGAATTTGAAGGCAATGGATTATTTAGACAATTAGACCCAATCACAAATTGATCCCATTTAAAAATGAAAAGCATGTTAAAATGACAAATACACACACATAGTCGAGTTTGGGCTCTGATTTTTACCTTTTTATTTTAATATTCTTTTTATATATTCTGGCCCCTTCTAGAAAAATAGGGTGGGCTAGTCCTTGCAAAACTGTAAGGCTCAATCCTTTGAACTTGGGACGAGATTTTTTGTGGAAAAGTCTCATGATTTTGAATTTTTGGTGCTTCTTCTCGCTGATGGGATTGACTATAATTTTGTGACTAATTATTTTTATCCCACTTTACTCTTTGTGTGTGTTGATATTAATATGGGTTAACGTCCATTTTTACACTGGAAGTATCCGATACTGACGTGGCTTTGTCACAATATACATGTCATCATTTTAAACCCCATTTTTTACCCAAAAGTAACTACCAAAGAGCGATTTTTCCTCGGAAGTATTCAAATCAAAGAAAATTTGTCCGGACCACTTATTCAAAGTTAAATTTGATCGTTAAATGACACATGGTACTCCACATTGCACCCAATAATCCATTTCATCACACAACTCATCACCACAAGTTATTATTACATCTAGAAAAATTAAAAAAAATAATAAAATAAAAAATAAAAGCATCACCCACTTTATCCCTCCCCATATAGACTAGTTTCATTATTGTCACATTCCTCTCTTACTACAAGAAACAACAAAATTGGACATTAATCATTTATTTCATTTACATTATTTTTTAAACAACAAAAATGCGAATTTTGCATAATTCCATAATTTGATTCTCTGCAGTTACAGTTCATTTTTTAAACGACTTTGTGGTATATGATGCTTGATGAGATGGATTATTGAGTGCAATATATGGTGTCAGTGTCATTAAACAATTAAACATAACTTGAATAACGGTCCAAAATTTTTTTTTCTACAATTTGGCTACTTCCGAGGTAAAAACACTCATTGGTAGTTACTTCTAGGGAAAAAATGACCTTAAAATGATGACATATATATGAAGACAGTGCCACATCAATATTGGTAGGTCAAAATGTATGATTTAAAATTAAAGTTAACTTTTTAAAAGATGGAAGTAAATTTACTATGATTTAAAAACTTCCAAGCAAATATACTTCTCAAGTTACTTCCGGATACTCAAATTCAATGCTCCATTATGGTTATCTTCAACACAAAAATGTACCTTAGCCCTGTTATTATTGATGATGATTGCAACTGCGTTGAGATCTTATCGAGTCATTTCTAAATCTGAAATAGATAGGCTAAATTTTATAAGCGGGAAAATTAATTAGAGGTCCCTGGGAGGACACATAATATAAGAAAAGTCCCACTAAATGCCCAAATTAAAGTAGGGTCCCAAGGGACCTCATTTTTATTATGTTTCAAACCTAAAAGACAATTTTACCCTCCTTATAATTGTCTAAATGAAACACCCTCACCCTCATTCACTATCACTCTCCCTCATTGCAGCATGAACGTGGTCAGGAACTCAAAGGGGCTAGGAAGACACTCATCAAGAACACTCCTTTATCCATCATCCATCTTTCATCTTCATCCAACTAAAATCATGGACTCTTGGATTTGTCTCTTCAACTAGTGGTATGTTGAGAAAATCGATTTCCCATGTTTGTTATGAATCTGATTTGGGATGAATGTTTTAAAACAAAGGTCAAAACTTTCCATATAAATTTAATTTTGGTTGAATGTTTGAACATAAAACATGCTTTTACCCTATTTTAGTGATTTTTTGTTGCATTTATTGTGTAAGTTGGTTTCTCATTTGTTGTTGATGAGGGTTTGGGTTGGTGCTATCTTTAGGGTTGTATTAGCTCTGTTTTTCCGTCCAAAAACAGGGGAAATCCGAAAAGGCCGTAGCTTTTTCGATTTCCACATCAGTTAAAATTTCTGTTGTCGTCAGAGCTCAAATAGTTGTTATTGCAGGTCATTCAGTTGTAAATAACAACTTTCTAGAAGACAGTTGAAATTTTGAATGAATTTTATTGGGGGATGAGTTTTGTGCTCTGTTATGTTGTTCTAAGACAGGGGTGAAGTAAAAGGTCGAAGCTTTTTGGGTTAACACCAATGTGTCGGTATTTTAATAAGGTGTTTTCATTACTTTAATATAAAGTTGTCATAGATGCTCATTAAGTCGTTATATCTGGTCATTTACTTGTGAATAACAATGTTCCTGTGCAGGATGAATGAGAAGATGGCGGGACGACCAAAGAGGAAGAGAATAGAGTCACAATTCCAAAACAAACATGTCTACCATTGTGGAAGATGCCATGAGGCTGGACATAACGCCAAAATGTGCAAGAATCCAAATCCAACCTAATGTGTTGGATATATGTGAGGCAATTAATTGCTAGATTACGTATTGGCTTTCAAAAATCTATATTTATAATACATCTGTACCTTTTTTATGCATATTTTCATATGTTTATCATGTTACAGCTAGTTTACAATGGCCTTGTGATTATCACGTTAGCACTTTGAGTCTTTATGGTAACTCAAATGCAATTAGAGATATGGTTATTTGAGCTTTGTTATAATTTTTGTCTTCTCTATTTTAGGTTAAGAGAATGGTTAAGGGTAGGGAAAGTAAATATCAATTGAAAATCACTGCGTTTTCACTCTTTACCAAGAAGTTTTATAAGGAAGTGTTTTCTTTGTTGGTTATTTTGAACAAGTGTGCTTGTTGTGAGCTTAAATATGGTGCTATCCTTGCAGGGATTCTTGTGGTGTTCATGTTCTATCATGGTTATAGGCTTGGGATAGTTCAGAGTATGATGGAGGGTACACGATGCCAAAGTACTCAAAGGATGTTATCCGTGAAATTAAGGTTGAATGCTTCTGGTGGTTCATCACATACGAGAACAACTTGCATGGACAGAATGTCCTTTATAGGGTGAAAGACATCTTAAGGAAGAGGAAGAAATAGATGTTGACCTTATGTAGTAATTTTTAGGCCTTGTGTAGTAACTTTTATTAACAATTTTTACGGTGGAAGACAAGTTGTATAAATTATATGAATTTTAGCAGAATTTTAACTTTGTGGCAACTTTTAGTGATTGTGTAAGTTGTTACGGGCGTTACTAGGTGTCAAGATTTTGCACTGTAACAACTTTTGGGCGGGCTGTTTGTAAGAACGTTGTGATCATGTATAACAAGTTATTGGGCATTAGTAACAAGTTATTGGGCACCACTGACATTGTGTAAAAGTTTTTAGCACTAACAACTTCTGAGTTGTCTTTAACAACCTTCTGACCATGTTTAACAACTTATTGGGCACCCCTCATAAGTCATTTAATTTCTTGAAAATTGCCTTTTAGAACAGGGATAACTGAAAGCGGGTTTGCTTCGTCACAACTTTTGGGCAACGCATAACAAGTTATTGGCCTTTAGTAACAAGTTATTGGGCACAACTGACAATGTGTAAACGTTTTTAGCACTAACAACTTCTGGGCTGTCTTTAACAACCTTCTGACCATGTGTAACAACTTATTGGGCACCTATCACAAGTCATTTAATTTCTTTAATGTCGCACTTTTAGCACAAGGATAACAGAAAACGGGATTGCCTTTGTCATCTGTAGCAAGATTATTACTAGTACACATATACAACATGACCTTATCATTATAAGAACATTTGGCCTGTCTATAACAACCTTCTGGGCATGTATAACAACGTTTTGGGCAATCATAACAAGTTTCATAACAGAATCAGTTATAACATAATCATTTCACATTTGTCATTCAGCACCAGTTACAATTCATGGACAAGTAGTCCAACAAAAAATTAGCCACTATACACTAGTTTCACACCCTCTCCAAAACAAGCTTGAGGGTTGTGTGTGTCATTTACAAAACAATGACATACATTTACAAAAAGTGGCAAACATATACAAAAAATTAGCGCCACACATATATCCAACACATTAGGTTGGATTTGGATTCTTGCAAGTTTTGGCGCTATGTCCAGCCTCATGGCATATTCCACAATGGTAGACATGTTTGTTTTGGAATTGTGACTCTATTCTCTTCCTCTTTGGTCGTCCCGCCATCTTCTCATTCATCCTGCACAGGAACATTGTTATTCACAAGTAAATGACCAGATATAACGACTTAATGAGCATCTGTGACAACTTTATATTAAAGTAATGAAAATACCTTATTAAAATACCAACACATTGGTGTTAACCCAACAAAGCTTTAACCTTTTATTTTACCTCTGTCTTAAAACAACATAACAGAGCACAAAACCCATCCCTTAATAAAATTCATTCAAAATTTCAACTGTCTTCTAGAAAGTTGTTATTTACAACTGAATGACCTGCAATAACAACTATTTGAGCTCTGACGACAATACGAATTTTAACTGATGTGGAAACCGAAAAAGCTACAGCCTTTTCTGATTTCCCCTGTTTTTGGACGAAAAAACAGAGCTAATACAACCCTAAAGATAGCACCAACCCAAACCCTCATCAACAACAAATGAGAAACCAACTTACACAATAAATGCAACAAAAAATCACTAAGACAGGGGTATAAACATGTTTTATATTCAAACATTCAACCAAAATTAGATTTATATGGAAAGTTTTGACCTTTGTTTTAAAACATTCATCCCAAATCAGATTCATAACAAACATGGGAAATCGATTTTCTCAACATACCACTAGTTGAAGAGACAAATCCAAGAGTCCATGATTTTAGTTGGATGAAGATGGAAGATGGAAGATGGATGATGGATGAAGGAGTGTTCTTGGTGAGTGTCTTCCCAGCCCCTTTGAGTTCCTGACCACGTTCATGCTGCAATGAGGGAGAGTGATAGTGAATGAGGGTGAGGGTGTTTCATTTAGACAATTATAAGGAGGGTAAAATTGTCTTTTGGGTTTGAAACATAATAAAAATGAGGTCCCTTGGGACCCTACTTTAATTTGAGCATTTAGTGGGACTTTTCTTATATTATGTGTCCTCCCAAGGACCTCTAATTAATTTTCCCTTTATAAGCTCTTCGAACACCGTTTGTTCGTCTTGAATTTGATATTTTACTTCAAAATTATTGAGCGACTTTTTTCCAATAACTTGAGAAGATTGGAACTTCCTGCCACCCACAGCCTAAGTGAATCTATGAATGGATTTCATGAAAATAGAACCTGAAATGAAAACTCTTAGGAGCATGCCAGTGTACTGTGAGGTATTCGGACTAGGAGAAGGAAGAAGAAGATGAGTCAAATTCACCTTGCGCTGATTTGGAAGCACAAAGCAATAATTAATTATGGTGTTTTTTAGCCATTTAGGAGGATGACTCGGTGATAACTTGGACAAAATTGTTAAGAATGAAAATCTATTTATTAGAAAATGTTTCATAGTAAGAATGCCTTTCAATTTTTTTTCTTACATTCAGATTCAAGCTTTTATCCTGAATTTCTATGGGTCAATGAAATCTATGAAGTCTTCTCACATGTGCTCCACTTCATGACTGTCATAGTCTTGATCGAAGCCTGCCCTCAAATGCACGACTGGGCTTCACAGACACACCAAACGTACAAGCCTTTTATTCTAACCATAACACTAAAAAAATCGGTTAATGATATTTTGCACTTTCGGACAGCGACACCCTTTATTTATACAAAACTCTTATTAAAGAGAACTCTTATCTTCTCAATTACATCGACATTGAAACCATTATTAGCCATCAGCCCATCACCATTAACTCACTATTGGTACGGTTTCCACAGTTACTGGATATATCATTAATTTCATTTTGCAAATTAATTAACCCCGTTCGTCGATCGGTTTGACGGATTCCACACGTACCTACCTTTACCTCTCTTCCAGGGTAGCCTCTCTCTCTCTCTCTAACAATCCAAGTTTTGATGGCTGAGATTTATTCCATAAAAATATTATCGCAACTCTAAATATTAAATAATAAAATATACTGTTAGAATGTGATGCAAATGGTTTAGTATTATATTTTTTTTATTACATTAAATATTATAACAATATTTCACATAGTATCGGATTTCATTTCAATCACTAAAAGTTTATTATATAGTAAAGACATTTAAATACTATCATTTTAATGCTAACCATTACTACAAGGCCTCGTTAACTAATTTAAGAATATTAAAGAAACTAAATAAACTACTTAATTATAAAATATGTTATTTGATATTTCTAAAACAACACTTATGTGTATTAATAGATTATATATTAGTTTATAGGTCAGACAAAATAATTTTTAAGAAATGATAAATATAAGAGGCAAAATGAAAAGTAAACTTGTAATTGATACTTAATATCAAAAGTCAACTCCAGCTAATTAACTCTTCCCTATGTTTATTTTTTTTATTTTTTTTTTTTTGCGAAGCTTCCCTATGTTGTGTTACATGTCTGTGAATGTAGACTTTTGGAAGATATCAAGTCTTGCAATTAATTGAGTGTGCTTTACCTGGAGGGAAAGCAATACCATGAAAGGGATGCTACGTGCATGAATGCCACTTACAACACGCTATATATACTCATTCGTCTTAGAAGACAGAAACGATGCAATGTATAAATTTGAAAGTTCCATAATGTTGTGAGAGAAGAAGAGTGACCATGTACCATTCAATCTGTCTAAACAATCTGCTTCAAGCCACAGTGTTGGTGTGGGTTTTGGTGCAACAAGTATACTGTTGCATCGAGAAGGAGAGAGCAGCGCTATTGGAGCTGAAGAAAGCGCTTGTGGATGACTTTGGCATTCTATCTTCATGGGATCCAAATAATGCTGATTGTTGCAACTGGTGGGGAATTCAGTGCAGCAACCAATCAGGACATGTCGTGGAGCTCCATCTTAGTGCTCATGATATAGACAAACCTTTGAGAGGTGAGGTTAGTGCTTCTTTGACCGAACTTCATCATTTGAATTACTTAGATTTGAGTTGGAATGATTTCCACAGAAACTCAATTCCAGACTTTCTTGGTTCTTATCCCAATTTAAGATTTCTTGATCTGGGATCTGCTTCCTTTGGTGGGAAAATTCCTCATAAATTAGGAAAGCTCTCAAGCCTACAAAATCTTAATCTCCAATTTAACTACCTTGTAGGTGAAATCCCTTTGCAATTGGGAAATCTGTCTAACTTGCTCCAACTCAATCTCCAATATAACCATCTAGGGGGCTTAATTCCTCACCAACTTGGTAATCTTTCAAGATTACAAACACTTATTCTTGGCTCAAATGACAATCTCCTAATTGATGTCGACAAAATTTCATGGATTTCTCGTCTTTCTTCTTTGATTAACCTTTCACTAAATGATGTGTCATATCTTAGAAAGTCCAAAAATTGGATGCACACGGTTGGTCAGCTACCAAATCTACAATATCTAGCTCTTGAAAATTGTAGTCTTACAAATATGGATCTTCCTTTTGCGCATCCTACCATGTTGAATTTTTCTAATTCTATAAACAAATTGGATCTAAGTGATAACATGTTCACATCATCCATATTCTCTTGGTTGTTCCATTTTAACTCTAGTCTTACATACCTTGACCTCGGGGAGAACCTCTTGAAGGGTCCCATTCCATATGATCTTGGAAACATAATGAATTCCCTTTCCATTTTGAGACTTGCTAACAATCAACTAAATGGAACACTACCTAAAATAATTTCAAATCTATCAGAGTTGCAATATTTTGATGTTTCTGGGAATTTTTTGGAAGAAGAGATGACAAACTTGGGCCACCTTGGAAATCTCACAAAACTGAGTGTGTTGAGGTTATTCCAAAACTCCTTTACTTTGAAATTCAACGACAATTGGATTCCTCATTTTCAATTGGAAGCATTTATGATACAATCTTGCACGTTGGGTCCTTCTTTTCCAAAATGGCTTCAAACACAAAATGACTTATACTTTCTTGATGTTTCTGATGCTGGCATATCAGACACATCAACAATGGCCTCTTTTCTTTGCTCTACCAACAGAAGTCTAAACTTCTTGAACATGTCAAGCAATCACTTCAAAGGACAACTTCCAGATTGTTGGGATCGTTTAAAATCAATAAGAATAATTGATTTGAGTAATAATGAATTCTCAGGTAAGATTCCAACTTCTATGGGTTCGTTGCTTTTGGTGCGCCACTTAAGTTTACGCAACAATCACTTCACAGGTGAAATGCCATCGTTGAAGGATTGCACCGATTTGGTAATGTTGGATGTGGGGAGAAATCAATTAGTGGGATCAATACCTTCATGGATAGGATCTAAATTTCCTCGGTTGCAAGTTCTTAGATTGGCAAAGAACAACTTTAATGGAAGTCTGCCATCTCATCTTTGTCATCTCTCAACCCTTCAAGTTTTAGATCTTTCAGTGAATAACTTGTCTGGACATATACCGAAATGCCTCCAGAATTTCATTATGATGACACAAAAACCTGTCACTGATGAGGCCATCGATCAATTCTTTATCTTTCAGAATGGATCCCCTGTATGGTTTTTTCCATATGACTTTTATCCTACAGTGAGGTGGAAAGGAAAGGAATTGTCATTCAAGGACAACAAAAGACTTTTGAGGTTGATTGACTTATCTAAAAATCAACTATCCGGCAAGATCCCAAGAGAGATTGGCAATCTCTCAGAGCTAGTTTCATTGGATTTATCAAATAACAATCTAAGTGGTGAAATCCCTTGGGAGCTTGGAAAGTTGCATGAACTTGATTTTCTTGCTTTGTCAAAAAATCATTTGTGTGGGACTATCCCTTCAAGTCTGTCTGAAATTGATAGGCTTGCTGTTTTAAACTTATCTCATAATAATTTATCTGGAAAAATCCCATATGGAACGCAACTCCAAGGCTTCGATGCATCTGTGTATGATGGAAATCCCTATCTCTGTGGGACTCCACTTAAAAGGTTGTGTCATGATGAAATTAAAAAATCGCAAGACTCATTACCTATTGAGAAGAATGATGATTCATTGTTCAGCCAAGGATTCTACATAAGCATAGGTTTGGGATTTGGTACTAGCTTTCTGGCCATCTTTGGATTATTTGTTCTCTGCCCGTCTTGGAGGCATGTTCATATTTCATCCTTCTACGTATCCTGTATGACAAGATCTTTGTGGCGATCGCAGGTTCCTTGGAAAGTGAGGGGTGAGTTGTGTGTTCTCTCCTTTTTTTTAACCTTTTATTATATTTTCCCTGCATTAATTTTTCCTTTACTTGAAGAAAAATTAATGACCATCAAATTTTTGAAATGAATCTGTTAACTTGATACTTTCACTGTTTTATCAAGAAAAATATAACTAGTATCCTCAATAATAATCTGTGTTGGTGAGACTGGGTTTTTTAGGAGTGGAAAAAGAAAAAAAATAAAGAAAAGAAAGTAGTGTATAGTGTCTACAAGGTATGAATAGCACTTTCCTTTAAGTTTAATTCGCCCTCATTTATTCTAATATTATAAGGTGTGAATTGGATTAACCCACGAATGGTAAATCGGAATCCCTTGAGTATAGATTGCCCTCCCAATATTTAAGTCAAAACAATAATTGTAACTTCCCAAATATTTATTTTAAGATTAATAGAAATTTAGCTATAAGAATAATTAGAGACTTTGGGGAGCCTTATAAATGAATTAAGGAAACTAAAGCATTTTGGTGATTTTTAAAAGCCTAATTTCTCTCTTAATTTTAGAAAATTAGAGTTAGAGAAATTATTTTTTGACTCAAAAGGGTTCATAGTGGAAAAAAATATTAGGGGATATTTAAAATAAATTTTAGAAATTTAAAGGGGAATCTTATTGTTAAAAAATATCTTATTTTAAGAATCTAGTGGCCTATTAATAAATTCCTTATTCCTTCTATTCTCCTTTTCTTTATTCCTTTTATTTTTTCCCTATTTTCCTTTCCATTTTCCCTTCTTCCTCCTGTGCCTCACGTTCATCATCATCGATTACCCTCTCCTCTCACCTTGCACAACGGCGATTGAGAGAGAAGAAGGAAGAGGCCGGATGTTTTGACCGGCAACGACGCCAGAGAGACCCTCCTCATCCTTCGTCATCACCACCATCACTTTCCTCCCCTCCTCCACCTCTTTCTTCTAATTTCTTCTGCCATGCGCCGTCAGAAATAGGAGAGGAAGGGATGACCTTGTTCCTTTTGAATTTTGGATCTTTCAAGATTTTGGGGGGGGGTTTGGGGTTTTTGTGATTTTTGAAGCAGGATTGATTATGGAAAATTGGTTGTTCCTACATGTTTATTGAGGTTATGTGATGATGATAATTTATTTAATTTGGTTGGGTGATTCTAAGTGACATTTGCTTTCTTGAAGTTGGAATAAAATAGGTTATGATTGAGAAATTCTTCAAGTATGAATTTTAAACTTGAATTATGGGCTTTAGAGGGTTGTATATGTTCAACGATAATGTTGATTGACTTTGATTGGTTAGATTTGGAGTAATTGGATTCTAGTAATTTTGGATGATTTTTAGATTAATTTGGGCATAAGCTAGAATTGTTTGATGTTGTTAAGGATAATAATGATTTGGGATGGATTTTTATAGCCAGGAACATGTAGGGAATTGAGTTAAAATTTTGGTAAAGCTAAATTTCAAGGTCTTGCTATATATATTGATGAATTTTGGCCTATGATGGAAATTGGGGATTAATGTGTAGAATGATGGATTGGTTGGTGTTTTAATGGTTTCAATAGGCTTATTGATGTTTCATAATGATTCTTATCGATTGGAATTGTGGATAAATATGTTGGATTATATTTTGGGTGCTTAAAGTGTAGGATTTTTTTAGATAAGCTAGGGAGTTTAGATTCGACAATGATTTTGGTTGATGTAGTGATTGCATTAGGTTGATTGTTGTTATTGATTGATTATTAATCGTTTAGATTGTTGAGAATATGATAATTTTAATGATAGCATATGATTGGCCTAGAGATGATTTTTGGGATAAACATGGGAAGTGATGAAACAGTGGTGGTTTGAGGACATTAATATGACTTTGTGGATTAAAAGGTTCATAACAAGTTGTTGGAAGGATCTTTCTAGGTTAGGATTGTGAAGTGCAATCAATTGGATAGAAGTGATTATGTTAGCAGAAATTAGGGATTTTTGTATTCAATAAAGTTAATTGAGGATGAATAATTTTCAAAGGCTTGATATGAGTTTAATTTAAATTGATCAAGCTAATTAGAGATAATTTAAGGTTTAATGCTAATAATAACTTTAAAAAGTTGACAAAGTCCAGAAGTTGTGCGTTGAGAGCACTTAATTGTGTGTTGATTTTGTGTTCGTGTGTTAACGGTGATTGTAGACACCACTGGATAACGTTGAGCTCATTGACTCTGTGATTATGGTATTTTCTTTTATTTTTGGCAATTCCACGTAACCACTCTTACCTTATTACATCATTATGTGTGATGTTAGTTGATATTTTTTTTAATCTCGTATATGTATATTGAACTATAGAGTAAATGAGTTTTCAAATGATATTTGTATATATCAAATCTGTCTGTTGGGTAACTTTCTTTAGAACTATGGTATGATGTGATGGAAGGATTGTACTGGGATAAATGTATATGTTAGTTAGTGCTAATTGAAATTTGTGAACATGCTGTATAGCTATTTCTATTGAGAGTTACTATGATATGGGATTGTATAGCCTTTGATGAATAAATTAATGTGAATCTCTTGTAATCTATGCATGCATCTCATATTTGTACTGTCACCCAACGTAACCTTGTGTTAGCCCACCAAATGGCTATTCATATAGTCTCTAATTACATACAGAGACGTCTCTGATTATAGATAGAGACCCTGCCATCCTGATTATAGACAGGGGCAAAATCATATTGATTCATATGTTGATTTGACTATGTTGTTGATGATGATATTTGATCATTATGGTATACACTGACTATGTGATGATTATATTCTTGTTTACATTTTTGTAGGTGATCATACACCTCCAGGGGTGCAGGGGAAGGGGCCAACTAGTTCGCACTGAGCCCTTCAGTCGGACAGGGTTATATTTAGATGTGTATATTGCCAAATTTTGTTTAGGCTGCATTCCATTTCTGCATGTTTAGTATTTGAATATCTATATTTGGATAATTGTATTTGGATGATTGTGATACTTTTGATTCTTACAGCTCGTTTCTTATTTAATTAGCCGTCAAGGGTGTTCCAACTTCTAATTATTGATGTGATACTATTAAACTCACTCACATGCATGTGACTTATGTTATAGATATGTGGTACAATGACTTGCTGCTAGTTGTATGACTATTCTTTGAGATGGGTTATGTATAGTATACTGGGATTATAGTCTCGACACCCGATGTATGGTTATATATGTGATATTGCATGTTTTGTTTAAATAACCACGTTAGATCAATCTCTTCTAACATGGTTATGCTATTTGTATTATGTCTATTTTAATAACCATGTTAAGATGTTTCTTTTTCTAACATGGTTATATTGAATGACTAGTGGATGGAATGGTAATAGGTATATGTTAGTTTTAATAACCATGTTAGATGGTTCTTTTTCTAACATGGTTATCTATTTTGTTTATCAAGTCGTTTATTTAACCGTGTTGGGAAAATTATTTTTCTAACATGGTTAGGCGTTTTAATATCCATGTTAATGTTTATATTGTGATAGAATTTATTATTTCTATCATGGATAAGTTTCAAAGTGTTAGGAAAACTTTTTTTCTAACTATGATAGCTCTTGTCCGCTGAAGCCGCAAGTGTACGGGTCGCGTCAAGTAATAAAGTGATGAGTAGAGTATCGTTCCCATGAGGATTTGATCCAAAACCCGGTCAAATAGTTGGTTGTCACACTCTCGCCTAAGGTGAGTGATACAAATGTTGAGATTGAAAATTAAATAAGACAATAAACATATGTTAAATGAAAACAAAATTATACACAAGTGATTCTCCAACTTCAAGGATAAAACGAATCCTAAGATTATCTATCCCCCTTATACTTCTCAAAACGCAATTTAACCTCCCCTCAAAGAAGCTCTCAATGAACTCACGTGCTAATCTAGGATTCATAGAGTACTTGTACAAGCGCTCTCTCGTCAAGAACAAGTGTTTGATCTTATTAATTACACAATCTCTTGTTATAATTAATAAGCTCCAATTTTTAAGCTCCAATCCTAATGTGATTATGTAAGGTCAGTAAGTATATCTCTACCTTACCAACTAAACCATCCATTCATCATGCAAACTTCAAGTCCTTACACTATTTTACCCAAGTTCTACACTCAATATAGCCTTCTCAAGCATCAATCAAGTGAACCCAACATCTAAATGGTGATCAAGCACTTAGAAGCAGTAGGAATAGAGTAAAACAAACACAGAAATATCATTAATCACAACATAAGAAGAGGAATCAAGAGTCAATACATACAAGGGTTCAAAATAATCCTAGAATCAAAGTATTTAGCTACTCATGTTCAACAACTCCATGGGAGCATACATATATACATTCAGAAACAGAGAACAAGAGAAGAGAATGAAGATAGAGAGAATAAACCAAGAGAGGAAGCCCAAATCTCTTCAAAGCTCCAAGCCCAAGCTCAATCCCCTCCAAACTCCATGCCCTAGCAGAGCAAAACACTCCCAAAATGTGCCCAAAGTCGAAGAATGCCGAACAAGCTCGAAGCCCTAGCTTTTATTTCCTTCCAGCTCATCTGTTCTGTCAAAACGCGCAGTGAAACACGCAGTTCGCCGTGGGTTTCACCGCGGCGAGCTCGCGCGGCGAGCTCACAAAAACTCCAGAGCTAAGAGATTCTCGCCGTGGCTTTCGCCACGGCGAGATGACGGCGAGCTATCCAAAATGAGCAGAGGCAAATGTTGTTCGCCGTGGGTCTCGCCACTGCGAGGCCACGGCGAAGTCCCACTTATTCTGGTCCTTTGCTCTGATTTCTGGTCTTCGTTTTCTTTATTCCTTGGGCTGCTCTGACTTCTTCTTATTTTTGTTCAATTGGGAGCTTGGTGGAGGGCTAAAATCTCTTGTTTATTGCATTAAATTATTCCTACAAAAATTACATAAAACAACATAAGAAATTAACTACAAAATAATCAAAATCTACATAAATATACAATGATGTGTAACCAAAAATCAAATGAACATTTTCCTATATTGAGTATCCAAAATTTATCAATGATTGAATAAAACTCAAGGAAAATGTGCTAACATCACATGAATTCCCAGAGGTTATCAATAGCATTATGTAATTGCATGGAAATTTTCTTTCTATCATAGTTAGCCTTGATAATAGAGTTCTGATTTAGTTATTAATGGTTTATTGGGTATCAGTAAGTAGGATTTTACAATAATAATGTTTACAAAATTGTAATTTGACTTTATCTTTGTGTGCGATGAAAAATAAGGCAATGAATAGTTGATCTTTTTGTTGTGTCGTGGGATGTTGTTGTGTTGTGTGTCTCCAAATGTAGTGATAGTGAGGCTATTTATAGACTATGAAGTGGTTTCTTGAAAATATATCTCTTCAACCAACACATTTTCAAAATAGGAAATAATGTATTGATAGATCCTTGCACCCATATCATGATATTTATGAACAAATATATGAAGAGGTACTCTTCTGTACGTGTTTTTAGTAATTAATGAGACATGACTTTTAGAATTATTACTCCATACATCTTTTTATATAAATTCTTTAACCTATAAGGAGATAACACTACAAAAAAAGAAAACTTTTTATTTTAGAATATTCTAACATAGTATTGGGTGAACTTGAGACGGCGCATATTTGGATATTGAAACCTACATTGAAAATGGGTTTTTCAGGATGTAAATACAAGCAAGAAGATGAGATGATCTCAGAGAAATAGATGCTAAAATAAGGGACACATTTTGGTGATGGGAAAAACACCAAAGCCAATTTGAAATAAGGGTTGCATTATGTGGTTATGTTAATTAATTAATGTCGTCAACTTCTTATCATTTTACTTTATGAATTACTACAACTATTGAACTTATACTTTTTTTTCACAATAGAGAATATTGCGTTCAATGTCTTTGCTTCTCACTGTATTGCTCTAACTTCTATAGATCTACCTTATTAGTGCTTGTTTGGCAACCAATTAAAAAAGCACTTTTTCAACCCAAACCATGGTTTCAAAGAAAACTACCCAAACAGTCAAAAAAATAAAAAAAACCACTTTTTCAACCCAAACCTAGGTTTGGGGGGGCCAAAACGTACGTTTTGAAAAAGCTATTTTTTTTTCCTTTTTCAGGGTTAGGTTGAGTCATTATTGCCAGTCACAAATTCTCCACCAAAAATACCCTTTTATTTCCTCTTTCTTCACTCTTCTCCTGCTCAATTTTGAAAGAGCTATTGTGTTCTCCCTCTCATCCTCCTGCTTCATCGATGAGCACCCTCTCTTTGTTCGTTTGTTAGGTTGCACTCTTCCTCCCATCCTCATGCTGTTTTTTCTTCTTTATAGCTGGGTATGATATATTGCAACATTCTTTGCATTTTCAAATCTGTTGTGTGAGAACAGAGGTATGTCTAATCTACTTGAAGAATTTTTAGGAGGTTATTGTTGGTTTTCTTCAGCAGTTGAATCTCTGTGTGGGTTTTCTTTTGTTGTTTCTTACCATTTAAGGAAAAGGGGGATTTTCTTTCTTTTTTGGTGCTTGGGGTTTTTGAAATTGTACCTGCATGCTTCAAAGTGGCCATACCTGGATGTCGCTCATTTTGGGTTTTAATTTCTTATATGTTACTACTCATTATATTCTTACTTTATGGTGCATTTGGGATGTGGTGTGTTCCTAATTTTGGCATCAAAGTTATTTGTTTTTGTGTTCATATTGCGTTTTGGGGATGATTATGCTAGCGATGGCGTACTTTGAAGAAATTTCTTTCTTTTTTTGTTCATCTATGGTTGTATTGTTGGATTGGTTTTTTAGTTTCTATGTCTCTCTTTTTGGCCAAAAATGTTAGCTTCCTTTTGTTTTTGGCTTGGTAAGATAATCTTTGGTTGTATGTTTCTCTGTGGACATGTCACTTTTAACCCCTGGTCCTGTGGTTGCATGAACTATGAGCTTTGAATTATGAATTGACGTTGCGATGGCATATAAATTCTGTAATTAAACATGATTACTTTGAATTTTCTTGCATCCTTGACTGGTTTTAAAAATTTAATAAATTTCTATGATATAAAACCGCATGCTTCTGATTATATTGCCTCACTATATGCTTGTCTTTTGAATGAAAAACTTCAGTTTACCTCAAATATATGTTGCCATTAATTTCTCTCTTATTATATTAGTGAGGTGATTAACTTGGAGCTATTGTTGTTTCAGCAAAATTTACTCTTATGTTCTCCACTGTAGTTGTGGGTTGAAAGTGGAATCTCTAGTGTGTTGTGAAAAATTTGGACTATCACCCATTTGTCTACCCTATGATTAGGGCATTGCTTCATCAACAATTTAATACCTCTCCCATGCTGCATAGAAGTGCTCATCAGGATGTTGCCTAAAGCTTAGAAATTAATCTCTAGCTTCCACAGACTTATCATCAAAGAAAAATGGGCTCTAAATTTGCTTTCAAGTTCATTCCAAGAATTGATAGATCCCTCTGGTAAATTATTGAACCATTCTCTAGCCTTACCTTGTAGAGAATAAGGGAACAACTGAAGTCTAAGAACATCTTCAAGAACTCCATTTTACTTGAAAGAGCTACATACCTCCAAGAAGTACATCAAGTGCTTATTTGCATCTTCATTGTAAGGCCCATGGAACATCCCATGCAAGCAGTATGATCATCACAGGCTTGATCTCAAAAGTATGAGCTTGCATTTCTGGCATCCTGATACAAGATTGAGTACCCCTCATATTTCTACTTGCAAAATCATTCATAGGAGCTCTATCATACTCATCTTTCGCCATGGTTTCAGATTCAATTTCACTTTCTTCAAAAAGGGTGGATATTTCAAGAATTACCTCCAATCCATCTGGATCCAAGGGTTGCATAGACTAGAAAGGTACCTACAAGAAAAATAACACAAAGAAAGTATCAAACTAAAACAAAAGAAATAAGAAAACAAACTAGAAAGTGGAATTATGAACAATTTTTACAAGTTTAGGCGAAATTTAATATCACTAGCCCCAGGTTGGCCAAGGGATTTTTGCAAATCCTTGGCAACAGCTCCAGAAACTTGTTCGCAGTCAGGGTTAACCGTAAGTGCACAGATCGCATGTAGTATAAAATATTGTTCCTACGGAGATTTGGACTAAAATCTTGACCAAGCAAAAGGCTAAGTGAATTCAATCAAGTTGAACTACGACAATATCATTGGTTGTGTAATGAAATGTTGGAATCTATTCTAAAACCTAGAAAGTGATAAAACAATTGTTCTTTTGACTTAACAACACTAATGGGGTCTAGGATTATTTATCCCCTATGTATTTCATTAAACTTAGTGAACTCCCTCTCAAATGGTATATTCCATGAATATATGTGTTTATATAAGGTTCATATGCACTTGACTAAGCTCTCTCAAAATCAAGCCTAAGGATCCTACAAGTTGGTTACCTACAAGTTGGGAGCTCAAAATCAAGCCTAAGGATCCTCAAAATCATGCCCTCGCAGAGCCAAAACACTCCCCTCTCAGCCTCTTACTCAAACCAATTGAAAACCCTTCCCCAAAACTTCTGTTTTGGATTTGATTTTAAACCAGAAAATTTGGAACTTCACCGTAGTTTCACCACGGTGATTTCACGGTGAAGTGCCACTAACAGCAACATTGGTCAACTTCGAAAATTCATAACTAATGTTGTAGACATCAAAAAATCGTGATTTAGGATTTTGTGGAAAGCTTAGAATGTTTACTTTCCAATGAAAAATAAATGAGTCAAAAATACTATCATCTGACCCTTCAAAATGAAAAAAGTTCCAAAACTGTCCAAAACTTCAGTTTGAAATGAGGCTTCAAGTTTAAAATTGCATAGCTAATGCTAAACAACTCCAAAAATCATGATTTAGGACTCTATAGAAAGCTTAGGATGCATAATTTGTAATGGAAAATGAATGAGTCAAAAATAATATCATTAGACCCTTAAAAATATAAAGTCCCAAAACTATCCAAAACTTCAGTTTGAAATGTGGGTTCAAGTTCAAAATTGCATAACCAACTCTACAAGTCTCCAAAATTTATACACTAGGACTTTTTAGAAAGCTGATAATGTTAGCATTTTAATGCAAAAATAATTATTAAAAAATAATACCATTTGCTACCTCAAAACGCCTTATTTCTCAACACTGCTCCAGGAAATTCTAAACATAACTCCCAATCATGAGCTTTGAGATATCTAGTCCTTTTTAACCTCAAAATTCACCTCAATTAGCAACCATTCAAGACTATATTTTATTCATTAAGGTCCTACAATTTAGCCACTAAAATAATCTAAATCCTCACAAATTTATTTAGTTTGCAATTAATTAATTATCTAAAACTTGAGATGTTACGAGCTTTGTCTGAGAGCAAGCAAAAATTCAAGTTTTGGGGTGTTAATCAATAGGAATTTAGTGTATTCCAAGCAAACGTATTATGCATTTATCCATGTTTCGATTGAAATTGATATCTTTAATTGTATAATTAGCATGATAAATTGTGATATGTTGTTTGATGCAAGGAATATATAAACTCACAAAATTTTCCATCTTTTGCATGTAAAAGAAGGAGAAAATTAACTTCCCGTGTTTTTCAAGGCATACAATAAAATTTGGTTAACAAGAAAGGTGAGATAAAAAATAAAAACATACTGCATCTGAAACCAAAATCAGAGAGAGAGAGAAGGCATAGTCGTGAAGTAGTTTCTTTGAGTCTTTCAGTAGACTTTTGTAGGATCTTAGTCTCTTTTCTTTGTTCATTTTGCTTAGTTTATTTGGTTGCGACATGGTTAGATTTTATAAACTTGTGATTTCTCCTAGTATGATTAGCTAAATCTTAGTCTAGGGTTTACCTAGAACCATTTTATGGATTGAACAATTATTTTCTTCTTTTCAGTTTGTTTAATGAATTTTGTTGGTGATTTTCATATTATATACTTTCTATATACGCTTGGTAAACCATTATTAGGTTATCTATAGATTGTTCGAAAGAAAATCTAAAGCTATAGACCTAGATGAGATCATGCTAGTTAGTCGTCTTTGAATGATTAATTTGTTGACATAGAGGAGATTAATATGTCAACCTAGTAGTATCATTAGATAAAGATTGGCATTAAATTGTGTTTACATAAATCCAACAACTCAAGAGTATAGGAGTTTTGAAAATAAAAGATTAACTTTCTTATTTGAGAGAGTGTTTTTAATCACATAAGAACTCTAGATGAACAATGAACTCATTAGAGTACCATATAAAAGTAAATAACTTGTTCATGATATTTAATGGGGATAAGTTAAGCATAGGCTTTATTTGTATCATTTTTAGAGTAGTTTTACATGTTTCATTTAACTGTTTGTTACCTTTTTAATTGAACCACTACTTTTATTCAACCTAATTTGAAAAACAAGTACAGTAACTGACTTGAATTGACTAAACCATAGTCCATGTAAGAGCAGAATTTTATTAGTACTTTATGACTCATAGGGTTGCTGTTAAGCTAAACAACGAACAATTTTGTGGCTTATCTTTAGAAAATGGTCAATATTTCTACCCTATTTGACTAAGATAAAAGCCAATTTGATTGAAATCAAATGGAAAGGGTTGATGTTGGGAGACTAATGCATCATTTTGAGTAAAGGGAAAACAAAAATGATTTTACTTTTTTTAATTACAAAAATACAAATGTCACGTGATTTGATGGGGAGAGAGAGATGAGAAATGGGTAAAGTTCATCCTAGTATGGTGAAATTTAAGTACAGTATTAGAGCAAACGAGCAAAACTTCCTCCGTACGTTGCATGGGGAGATTTTACTTGTTGGATGACATTCAAACAATTAAATAATGCATTTTATATTGGAATGATGCTTTTACTTCATGTTTGGATTAAAAAATATATGAATTAGATAAATATAACATGTTAGATATCTAGAATTATACTTTATATTAAGATTAGGATTAGAGTTGTTGAGCTATTTTTTCTTTTCTTTTTTTTATATTGTCACATTATTTTCATGATTTGATTAATAAGGGGTGCATGATATATTCAAATTTCTCCCCCTCTATTATTATGATTACAAATGAATTAAAAAAAACATATCCCACAATAACTAAATTAAAATAAGAATAGAAGACTCAATACGATATTAAATAATGCTATACTCATTTAATGTTATTCCTCAAATTGTTCAGATTTATCTAGGATATTTCATGAAATTATTGTTTCCCATAGCAAAGTATATTTAAATACTGTAAATTTGGTGTTATTATATTTTCATGAAATAGAAAAATATCAATGCTATAAATAGTTTTAGTGAATCAATTTTTAAATTTTTTTGCAATTCTTCCAAGGCCTGGAGTGTGTATCAAAGTAAAACTAAAAGCAAACCTATTATATGAAAGTGGTGAAGAGTTCTGTACTACTATGTGTGAGTAGGTATTATGAAAATAGGATGGAAAGAAGAGTTAGCAAAAACATTTTGCAGGGACTAAGAATTATAAAGTAAACATAGACTTTAGTTGTAGCTATAAGTCTAGATAGCCAGCAAAATTGAAAACCGTAAAACGGAAATTATGAAGCATCATGCTAATTTTTCAAGTGAAGCATTAGTTGTTCGCCATGCATGCGTGTATTTTTCTTTAACTGAATCAAATTATAAAGCATCGTCTCACTGGAGAATTTTGCACCTTTTTTTAGGTTTGAAAGTTTTTTTAAAAACAACAATGATGGTTTTGCAACAGTAACTCACTAATACAAATTGTGAACTGAATAGAATTATGAAGCGTTAGTTGAAATTATGAAGCATCATGATAATTCTCTCCTCTCTTCTCACTCATCTCTCCTTAAAAAGTAGCATTGTTGTTTTTACAATATGCGAAATTAATCACATCATTGTTGATTTATATTCTACCTGTGTTGCATTTCTTTTTAGTCATCTTAAAATAGGGCCAAGTTTTTTTGGACTAAGAATTATAAGCAGAACTATTTGATATACATGGTTGCGTATATTAAAAGTCTATTCCATAAAAGAAGATTAACTTGATGCAATGACACCATGTCAAGAAGAGGTAAGAAATATGGCTACAGAGTCACGGAACCATAACATTAGTGCCAAGAATATAGCTTTCTCACCTACCAGGGCTTCCTTCAATGTTCCTTCAGGACTAATTCCTAGCCAAAATTAGTTAACTAAATATAATATTCAACAAAATTCTGGAAAAAAAAAACACTTTCAGTGAAAAGTAACAAAACTGATTGAAATTATGAGAACTTTTAGTTATAAGCCTTACCGACCAAACACCATTTCTTTGGAGTACCACAAACCAATTCTGATACGTATACACGATTAAGGTTGAGACAATTACAAAGATAAAACAAAATGACAAAGTTAAAAGTGCTTTCATCTAATGTAAAAGAATAACTTGTCATTTTATGCTCTTCAGAAAAGCTGACAAGTAAACTGGGCTTTTAATTTTTGGCTTTGTTCAAAAGTGACTTGTCATGTTTACCTCATGTCTTGTCTATGTCAGGTTTTTAAAGTAACAACATTAATTCATATTAGGTCATGCTTAAGACGAATTCTGCAGAGCTTCAGACAAAAACAAATGATACATCCAAAAAAACATGGAACCATAGCATTGGTCAAACATATCATGAACCATTAAGTAAATAATTCGATTGTGAATTGCAAAACATATTTGATCATTAAACTTCTGGGAGCTTGCTTTTATAAATCCAATAGCATATTAGTCAAACATATGGTGAATCATAAAATATTTTACCCAATCAATTGTAACACATATAGAATCACAATATTCAGTAATATGTTCCAGAAATAAGCTATCATACAATTTGATAGTAATTAATTCCAAAAATTCATGACAAAAAAAATTCCAGAAATATGGATAATAATGACGCCACCAATAATAATAACTAGTAATACACAAAGTACTCTTGCTTCATTTATGATTTACAAATCAAGTAGGTAGATTGACCACTAGTAAACACTATTTAAGTTAATTGAGGCGTGTAGCAAGAGATGTTAAAGACCAAAGACCATTTTGCAGAGTAACAATTGTAGGCATGTATGCGTTTAACTTTTCAAAAGTGGTGTTTTTTTTTTTTTTGCCATCTCAAAAGTGGTGTTTTGATAACCTTATACATAACCACATAACCTTATTGAAAAAGGAATCCACAACCTATAACCTTACTGCATAAAGTAAAGCATTTTCAATTGTAATATTTTCGTTTTTCATTACTTTTATCCTTAAGAAACACCACAGCAAATGCAGAGCAAGTATATAGTCCTATCATATTCAAATGTAGGATACAACACTCTTCCATATAATATAGCTAACATGTGTAAAAGGAATGAAGGGAGATAAAAATTATCAAATATGTGTAACAGAGAAAATGGACAAAAAGTAGAATACCTCATAGAAAAGTCATCTCAACAGTGATAACGCATATATGAAGTTGAGAGGCTACTGAAATTCCAAGAGGATCCAATGAAATGGTGGCCAAAATTCATAAACTCAAAATATCTTTACCAATATGCATATAGTCAACAATCATCACTTTAAAATCAAAGTTTCCCATAATCGTCGTCCATGAGAGAAGCATTCTTCGAGTGACACAAAACAAACCTTTTAAATATATACTATACAAAATTTACCTCAATGCTACAGCAGAAAAGACAGCAACAAAAACAAAAATGATAGGTTTCAAGAAGAAATTCTCACAACAATAAAGAAGACAGAAGTTTGCAACAGAAAAAAAATCAAAGAAAACTTCATCTTTGCCTCCCCATCGCCCTCATGGCTAGATCAAACCTATGAAATGAAAAGGAAGAATAAGAAGTAAGTAACCAATAAATTGAAATGGTGAGACAGTAATAACCAAATAGAACAGAGACAAAAGCACCAAAAGATGATTCATTGCCTCCTACCTCAACTGGTCTTTCTCATCCATCATTGCCATCTCTCCAAAAGATATGGAATTAGCTTCTTGAAACAGAGAGAAGATGAAATCCCTAACCAAAAAACATGACCAACTAAAAAATTTACATAGTGATACGCATAATGGAAAAGGGCAGTAGAATGAAGCAATTTAAAGGTTAGTTCCTACTGAAAAAAAAATTAGGACAAGAATCTGAACCTACCTCTTGTTCTTAGTGATAAATGAAGAAACACTTTAGCTTGTGATGGGGAAGATGATGATGACTATCGGAGTCCTATGAACACAGATCTCAAACTGCTCTAGCTCGTGATCCTTATCAAAGAAGAAGCGGTGAACAAATATGACATGCTCCCATTCTCTTTCTTTGCACCTGTATCTCATCTCTTTCTTTTTCCTCCTGTTCATGGAGCTTTAGAGATGCCAAGATTAGGGCTTTGTTGAGAGCAAAAGACAGAAGCGGAAGTAGGAGAAATTGGAAGGGGTGCTTGAGATCTCGGCTCCACCGCCCACCTACGATGTCTGCGAGGTGTTGCTGAGAGGGAATCGGTCACGAGAAAGGAAAAGAAAGGAAGGAGGGAGTGAAGAAGAAGAAGAAGAAGTGAGAGGGAAGGGGAAAGTCGGAAAGGGACTCATGGGGAAGAAAAAGAAAGAAGGGAGAGAGAGAGAGAGAGAGAGAGAGAGAGAGAGATGGGGGAAAGATAAAAAGAGAGTGGGTCATGTGGAAGAAAAGAAAGGAAGTGGGGGGAAATTAAAAAAGTGTTTGAATTTGTACAGCCTTCCAAATTATGTCTCTATCTTGCACGTAGCCAAAGGCAAGCCACATTTGTGTATGATTAAATGATGGCTTAAAAAGGAGCCCAATGCAATTTTAAAAATGGCTTATGAACAGATAAATGTGAGAGGAGCCATCAATAAGCCATTTTAAGTGAGCCACTTCAAGGAACAGTAAGTATATTATATTTAATAGTTTGTACTCCCTCCATCTCTATTTATAAGGTCCTATTTTTTTTTTTTTGAATGAGCATACCTATTTTTATAAGGTCATCTTAGAAATTGTCTTAACAATAAAAGCACTTGGGAAAATGACAAAAAAATCCCTTCTAATTTACAAAATCCCAATAACATATCTTTATTATAGGTATTAACAACCATTAACAACTCAAAATTCCTTATTTGAGATTTTGCAAATTGGAAGGGAGTTTTTTTGTCATTTTCCCAAAGCACTTTTACACATTTTCCCCATTCATTAATTTCTTTCCTACATTCTCTTACATCATTTTTTCTCATTATTATACTCTCTCTTATCCATTCTTAAATAAAGGTACTTTTAAAAAAGATGTTAAATTTTCATTACATTTATTACGTTTAACTAATTTTAACTACCTTTTTAGGAAATCACAATTCAATTAAAAGGATCATATATATAGGGACGAAGGGAGTACTATGTAAGATTTTGGTAACATTTTTGTATCTGTAGAAACTAAGTAAAAAAGTCGTAACATTCTTCTCTTCTCTTTCTTTCCTTTTTCTTCTTTACCCACCTCCTCTCTTTCTTCATGTTTTCTTCCCACAACCTTTCCTTTCTTTCCTTTTTAATTGTTCTTTTTTCTTTCTCAAACATACTTTAATTTCCTTTTATGACTTTGTCTTCTTTTCTTTTACCTTTTAGCAACTATTTCTGCCTACTTCAATTTTGTCTCTAACTCCTATAGGTGGATTTTCTGTTTGATTGAGAGGCCTAATATGGGTTTTCTAGTCTTTCTTGACCCTTTACTTATTTTATTTGGCCAAGGGCCTGTTTGGGTGACTCTAAAAAAGTACTTTTAGAGCCCTAAACCATGGTTTTGAAATAAGCCAGTCAAATACCCTCATCTTTTTCAAAATAGCTTTTAACTATCAAAACCTAGGTTTTAGTTAACTCAGACAAACACTCACAGCTTTTCTAGAATAGCTTTTTAGTCTGCAAACCTAGGTTAACCTAGGTTTTTGTCAGAAGATATTTTTTTCTATAATCTCAGAAGCTATTTTCCAGAATCTATTCTCTAAAATGACTTTTTTAGCTTTTTTCTCAGAAGCTATTCTCCAAAACCTAATCCAAACAGGCCCCAAATCTCTATGCTGGCTTTGTTGTTAATACTAACTTCTATTATACTATCACTACTCTCTTCTATTGTTTTAGGTTTTCCTTGCAACCAACTTCGACTACTACTGCCATCAAATATGAAGGTTATTTCTATTGTTATAGTAATTTAAAATATGGGAGGGATGATTAGGATTACTTGTTGCTTCTCCAAGAATGGAGTTCACGTCGTGAGGTTTGGCCTATGGTTAGAGCTTCGTGTTGGCGTTTCCTTGGATATATATATACTATATGATCTCATCTGGTTTACAAGGATAAAACTCTCTATTATGTGCATTTGCATTTCTTCTATTGCAGTAGTTCCAACTTTCAAATGGAATGGACTTGCTCTCTTCTTTACTTCTTGGCTCATGGGCCAAGATCTATGGTGTCCACTTTGGAGCATAAATTTTACTTGTATTTTCTAACTTTATTTTCATGAATGTTACCTTCCTATTTTTGAGTTTTTAGGATATGCTTGGATTAACGGAAAATGGGGGAGGGAAAACATTTTCCCTAACTTGAATTGAGCTGAACGAGGGGAAATGGGTGAGGAAGGAAGAGTTAGAAAAATAATTGGGGTGAGCCTTTCAACTTTTCTCTCCACAAGTGGAGAGATTTGAGAAGAAAAGCTACTGTCCATGCTTGCCCCTCGTCCCGCCTTTTTACTTATTTTCTTTTTTCTTTTTGCATAAAATGCTTCAATTTGTTTCTCTTTTGCACAGTTGCGCTGTTTTTTTTTTTTAACCGCAAGCACAGTTGCATTGCACATATATTCTGTTTATTTTTTTAAAAAAATAAATAATAATTAAAAGGGTTGTTTTATTTATTTATTTATAATAGTGTAATCCTTCCATTTTTACTAATTAGTTATAATGTTGGATGATTATAATTTATTTATTCATTTAATAGATTTAGTTTTTTTAAAACAAAATCACTTTTATTTTATATATTTGAAAAATAACAATTAATATCTAATTTAAGTTTACAATATTTTTTATCTTATAAAATAACATTTATAACATTTTTTATTAGTATAACATCTAATTTAAATATAATTTTTCAAATATAAAAGTGAGAGTATATTAGTTATCAAATATTTACTCATTTTCTTTCCTCTCAGTTTTCTCTCCCTCATCCAAGCAAGATGAGTGATAATATACTCTTCTCACTTTTCTCTCCTTCTCATTTTCTCTCCCTCCATTTTCTTTCTTCTCAACTTTTCCTCTTATCCAAGTATTGTGTAAGTGTCTGGCCTCTTATCTATAATAAGTGGTTTTTGGTTTGTACTTTCGTTTTAGGAAAAATTGCAGAAAAAATAGTTAGGTCAGTGGCATGTATCTCTTGAAATTCCCTATATCCAAATGTTCTTTACATATTTGATAGTCTTTTTCTGCTATTCCCTTGGTCTTATCTGCAATACATTTGGCGTTGTATAAAATGATACGAGAGAATCTAGAGGAAGGGGACTATTGGTGAATGGTATAATTGTAATTCCAACATACGAGCCTAGACTGGGTTTAGAAATTTGGATTTTAGGCTGATGAACAAATTCGTGGGCCGGCTTCAATAGACTTATAGACATCATTATTGGACTTCGAGGGTTTGTTGGATAAAAAGTCCGACATAAATTTATTGAAGTATTGATCCAAGTTCAAATTGAAATACTCCTATTTATGTATGGAACGAAGAAAAAGGATTCCAAATTTTCAATGGTGGTACCAATAGGCGATAGCTAATGGCCTCATTTCGTTTGTTACAGATACGCAACTATACCAGCCATGGTAGTAGCACAAGTGCCTTGTTGCCACGAATGGCTTCGAGGGTTGCTCTTTCGTCGTTAATACTACAAACTTCTCTCTCTCTTCGTTCTCCGTCTTCTTCCCTTTGTTATCATTCACAATGTTATTGTAGCAGCAGAGATGTTTCTGTTGCAGAAGTAGCAGAAAAGAACTCTGATAAAGTGTGTTTGAGTAGCCCCGAACTTGTGGCATTGGAGTATGCAGATCTTAATCTTTCGTACAAGTTGGTAATTTTATCTTTGGTTTGATTGTGCTGAGTTCTGATGTTTTTTTTTTTCTATGACTTTAAGGTTAATTTTGAGTTGTTTTGCTATATATATACTCATTGCAGGACTTGGGTCATGTGAGAATCAGGCAACATGTCAATCCACTTAGTTCCTCTTTCTCTGTACGTTCCTTTGTAAATTCCAGCTATCTATTTCATTGTATTCTTAACTGATTTTATAGGCATTTATGACTTTCATATAAGGAGCATCAGCAGCTATATCTAATCAGATTTTATAAAGTACAAAATGATATTAAATGTCAATAAATTATTTTATTAGCATATTTTTTTCACATTAGGTATTGAGATGTTGAAATAATTCTGATTTCAATGTGGTGTCAACCTAAAAAATGACCTAGTATACCTATTATACAAATATGTCTGTAATACACAAACACCCATAAAGAGTTTTACAAGCATTGTTGAACCCTGTAGCTGCATGACGTAGGACTTCTAATTGGGGAATTGCAAGAGTCTTGAATCTGAATGAATAAGGAATGTTGAAGATTCTTGATTTTTCTTAATTTGAAATTCATGATTGAAAATGATATGCTCCTGTTGACTGGCTTTTAAATTGCATTGATTTATCTGAAAACTTCATTTCAATTAGAATTTGATTATTCAACAAGTATGAGAAAACCTGCTAGTCATCCTTGGCTGAATGGTCATAGTGCTTAACACATGATTGGCAACTTCTTAGTTTCAATTCCTACAAGGTTCATGCCATAGAGACCCTCTAATAATTATATTGACATTAGCCCCATATCATGGGAATTTAATTGGATTCTTTCTTTATTCTCTTGGTACGGGATTTGGTTTTTCAATGTTTCTATTTCTTGATAGGTACCCACACAAGCTCCAGACTGGAACCAAGTTTTCAGTGACCCAACGTTACCACTCATGGTCGACATTGGATGTGGTAACTTGTTTGCTTCTGTTAAAAAAATCTGGTTGCAGTATTTGTAACTGTTAATTATTAGTATTTAGAAATAATGATTAGCACGTATGTTGTGGGCCGATGCCTGTTATCTATGCATTAATAGATATTAAGGTAGGGGTCTTCCCTTTTCTGACTTATTGGACCAGATGTTTATCATTTTTTTTTTTAATTTTCTTCTCATCATAAGCAATTCCATTTTTTCTCGGGTAATCAAATCATTATGTCAGTAGTTGTATAGTTGGATGGCAAATTGTATCCTTTGTTGTTCCTGTGCATCTAAAATTTGTATGTATTCTCAGGTAGTGGCAGGCTTCTTTTATGGCTTGCTAAAAGAAATCCTGGAGTAAGAAATTATTTGGGGTTGGAAATAAGGCAAAAGGTTAGGAGGATTTTTTTAAAAAATTAAACTTTAGCTTCAAATATATGGTGTTAAACGTATTTTATTCATGTGCAGTTGGTCAAGCGTGCTGATGTGTGGGTAAAAGATCTGGCTCTTAATAACATGTACCAGCCACAACTTTGTTTTTAATGGTGATTTGACAAAAGGAGATGTGTAACTTTTGAGTAATTGTCTGCTTGCCTGAAATGCAGTCATTTCATGTTTGCAAATGCCACGATTTCCTTCAAGCATTTAGTAGCATCATATGCTGGGCAGTTGATGTTTGTTTCGATTTTGGTGAGTGTCTCCTCATCCTAGGATCAATTAGAGGCTTTTTGTCCAAAATATTTTGGTTAAGAACGTAAGCTGAAACCCTTTGAATTGCAATCTAATAATTTTACTTCATAAATGCAGTGCCCTGACCCACATTTCAAGAGGAGACATCATAAAAGGAGAGTTTTGCAGAAGCCTTTGGTTAATGCTATTGTAGAGGCAATGATGCCTGGGGGACAGGTATATCTTCGTGGGTTTGCTTGTATCTTGCATGATTTGTTATGATTGTATACTCCACATGGTGCAATCCAGTAGTTTAGTAAATTGCATCCTGTCAAAATTGCTTTCTGTTGAATGATGTTGTGTGAAAATCCTTTTTTGTTATGTAGTAAGCATTTATTTACCAGGACTATTCCTTGACTTTTGTCTATTACTGAAGATCACACTGTGATCATTCACTGTGATCTTTGAAATTGAGTTGCTGTTATCTTGATTATTTATTTATTTATTTATTATTATCATTATTATTATTATTATTATTATTATTATTATTAGGGTTAAACTCATCTTTGGTCCCTGTAATTCAGTGTCATTTTGGTTTTAGTCCCTGTAGTTTCAAACAGGTGGTTTTGGTCCCTGAAGTTTGCTCCGTTTCAAACAGTTAGTCCCTTAAGTTTCAAAAGGAGTTGAAACCAGAGTTAACACCGTTAATTAAGCTTATGTGGCACTAACACTGTTTAATATGCATATGTGGACGCAAATTGGGCAAGCTGATGTGGAAAAATAAATTCTAAATTATATTGATAAAATTTGTTATATAATTAAAAAAAAATGAAAATATAGAACCATCCCTATGTCTTCGTGGGCAACTCTTCTTCTTCTTCAACCTTAACTATCCAGAGCCGAAACACAAGAGAGAAACCAGAGATAGCGAAATCAAGTTGTACTCTTTTTTTTTATAACAAGATTTTTTTTTACAACAAGCATGTATATTTTGAGATGTTTGTTTAATTTTGAAAAGGTAGACTTTTCAATAATACTGTATATGTTACTCTACAATTTACAGGAAATATTAAAAATGAATTCATGGAGCAGAGTCCTTGCCTTGTGAAGAGATCATATTTAATTTTAAGAAATTGATGAGTGCATTCTGACCAGTTTTGTGTTACCGCCGATTTGATCTTTCTCAAGATAGGGCTGAACTAGGGATCGAAAGTCTAGAGCGGAGAGCACGAGCGCCACCGCTGCCTTCAACAATCAAGAACAAAAAGACGCGAGTGAAGGATTGGAGGACGATAGACGCTGGCGTTGTGAATCCACTGATAGTTAAGAAGAAGAGTTGCCCAGGAAAACATAGGGATGGTTCTATATTTTCCTTTTTTTTTAATCATATAACAAATTTTATCAATATAATTTAGAATTTATTTTTCCACATCAGCTTGCCCAATCTGCGTCCACATAAGCATATTTAACAGTGTTAGTGCCACATAAGCTTAATAACGGTGTTAACTCTGGTATCAAGTCCTTTTGAAACTTCAGGGACTAACTGTTTGAAATGGAGCAAACTTCAGGGACCAAAACCACCTATTTAAAACTCTGGGGACTAAAACCAAAATGGCACTAAACTGTAGGGGCCAAAGATGGGTTTAACCTTATTATTATTATCGTTTTTTTTTTTTTTTTGGTTGGGGGTGTGGGGTGCAGAGTTAGGAATGAGTTATTTGTGAAGAACAACTAGGTATGGATGCTTATAAGAGATAATGTGGAGTCTACTTAACCATGATATGTGGCACAGTAGTTCATTTATCACATGCTTGAGATAATCAGTAGCTGCTTGAAACAGGTAAGAACAGGCCAAAATTATTGACTCACCACTTGGATGTGCTGATGTGGTGTGGGGCAAGTTTGGGCTCACTCTACCGAAAGCAAAATTATAGGATAGAGAGAACGAGTGAACTGAGGAAGTTTGTGCAAGCTGTTTAAATTTACACTATTTTCTGGAAAAATAGAATAACTATCATAAGCAAAAAATACAGATAGTCTGATTTCAATGAATAATAGAGATCGTGGAAACATGCCTGTGTCTGAAGGATCTGAATCATTTGATATTTCAAAGAATGAATTTTTTGAAGGGTATTTTATGGATTGATCATTGATGTAGAGGAATGTGTGTTCATAAAAAAAAGATTGCAAATGAATTTTTCATAGTTTTAAAAAAGGAGAAACTAGGAAGGAAAGTGATGGAGCTCTTGGTGGATTTGCTTAACTTTTTGAAGAACATTGTTGCTGTGATGAAGTATCTTTGGGTTTGTACGCAATTTTTAGATTTAGCTTTCTTCTTTTGCCTGTTCTCTCATCCAGCACTATTAAGGGTGAGATGTCCTAGGAAATGCTAATTCACTTTAGTCATTGAAGGAGTGAGAGGGACAACCGAGTTGAAGACCCACAAATTTCCTTGCCAAACTTGATTTTTAATTGTTACATTAATCTGCGAGAGAAATGAAGTCGCAAGTGACACCCTTAATTGCTGTTGGAATGAGAGATTTTGATTTTAGTTGAAATTGCAGTTTTACAAGTGATACCTTCTGTCATATGTGTCTAATTTTTTTATTTTGGTGACTATCTGGAAGGCAAAACACTACATCACACCCACCCAAGTAAGTGTAGCAGTACATTGTATCCCAACTTTTCTTTTACAGAATGTGCATAAGCCCTGGGAAGCAAAAACATAAGTACAGCCAAAAGGCATTTCACTTGGATTATTAATATGTGAAGTATAAAGGTGTCTTTTATTCGATAAGATAGGTGCGTGGGAGGATTTTTTCTTCTGATTGATTAAAGAGGCTCTTCTGTGTCCTGTTTTTGATCACTTCCCTCCTCTTAGATCTGGCAGTTTGAGCTGGGATCTGACTCCATTTTAGGTTGAGGGCATGTGGATTAGCACCATTTGTTTTTTAAATAGAGTTTAAACCTAGTGGGAAGAGTGTTCTGTCCCAGGTTTGGAGGAAGTGGTCTTAGTTTATGAGGAAGCTGAAGTTTGTGAGGAAAGAGGTCCTGGTTTATGATATCTTTCTACCTTAAAATGCTGATGACTGATTCTTCATTTGAATTTCTTATCGAACATGGTTCTGCTTGCCTGTATTGATGATTCGAATATGATATTCATTCCTATTACATGTTCCCCTTTTCTATCTACATACATTTATTAGGTACACAAAATTATGAAAGGGGAAATGTGAAAAGTAGAGAAAACGACTCCTGCTTATCCCTGTTCGAGAAATAAACACACATTTTGGGCAATGATAATATTGACAGAGTAGGCATTGTATTTACTTTGCTTAAGAGAATGACAGACATTTTACTTCACAATTCACATTAATATACTAAACAGGCCTTCGGATGTAATTGATTTTCAGCTATTGAAAAATTTCAGTTATTGGCTAAATTTCTGGCTTAAAGTAAAGTTTTTTGGCTGTGTTTGAGCAGGTTCTCATACAATCTGATGTTGTTGAAGTGGCACTTGACATGAGAAGTCAGTTTGATGAAGTTGAAGCTCTTCAACATATGGATGCAGTGAATCCAAGTATGTTGTGTGATAGTGAAGGATGGTTGTTAAGCAACCCCTTGGGAATAAGGACCGAGAGAGAAATTCACGCAGAATTGGAAGGTGCAAGAATTTTCAGAAGGATGTACCAGAAGCAGATGTAATGGCTTCACAAGAGATGCTTGATATTTATTGTATTACTATATTATTATGCTCTACCTCACGTGCTAACATTACAAATTGTGTCTTACTTTTATGAATGAATGTAGTGCTAGGTATAATGTATTTTGTTCTATTACTAGGTATATCCTCCTCTCCTTAAGATCATGTTAAAAGTTTTTTTTAAGAGAGCTTGAGGAAGCTAAATAAACTACTCGATTGTAACATATATTGTATGCCATTAGATTTTAAATAAGTTAAGAAAATTAGTTTGGAGAAGATGATTAATATGTTATAAAAATAAAGAAAATAGTAGAGATATATATAGATGAGAGAGATAAAGAAAGACGAGGAAATTAGAGAGAGAGAGGGGGAATCCTTATTACTTTCAAGCTTACAATCAATTTATGTATGCCCATTATTTATAGGTCACAAGTTCTTAAATTCTTTTTTAAGAGTTATAATAAAGATTAAATCTACATAATTGTACATCATATAAACTTTAGTGGTTATATGTATTAATCATGGAAAACCCCCAAGAAGCTATTCAAGTGGTAGGTTACATAGGTTTATGTGAAGAAACTTAAGGGACACATTTTAGAGGGTTATAGACATTCATACTATATTGTAATATTTATAACACCTCCCTTAGATGTCCATAAACAAATATTGTGCCTCATTAAAACCTTACTAGAAAAAACCCAATGAGACAAAAAAAAAAACCCAGTAAAGGTAAAAGAGTACACAATACTTATCAAAGCTGCATTGTTAAAAAACTTACCAGGAAAACCCAGTGGAACAAAATCTTGGTTAAGGAAAAAAGAGTACAACATAATATTATCTTCCCCTGAAGATAGGATCACTTTTACTTTTCACATAACGACAATGTCATTTTTACTCCCCATGATGAAAACATTACTTTTGTCCTTTTGTCTCGTTTGAGTATACTAATTTTCAAGCATATTCTGTCCAAATCTTTTTGAACATATCTTCATTTGGTCGAATTGCATAATCATCGCATGTTCTGCTAAAATGTATTTTTCTAACATATCTCCATAATATATTTTGCATCCACATATCAATCTGTGTAAAACTTAATTATTCCACAAAAAATTTAACATGTAATATTAACAAAATTAGCAAATATTTATATGGGACCTCTATTCATTATTTTAAAATCATTAAATAATTTAATAACTTGATCTACTGGTCAAGTAAAATGCTGATTTATATGTTTTCTAAGTGAAAATCGGCTAATAGCCTGATGTGTTTTGAAAATTATTTCTTGGACTGGACCTTGTTATTACTTGTGTTTGTCTTCTGTAAATTAATGGACTACTAAGAAATATGAATTAATTACATGATTTCGTGCAACCCATCAATTTAAATCAGAAGTGCAATTCAAGCAACTAGTCAGCTCTTTGGATTCAGATTTTCATTTTGAAAGTTGGAATTTGCTTTGATTTCTTGCGTATCTTAAGTATTTGTTAAGCAAAATTATGATATTGATTTCAATTAATGCTTGTTTAAATTTGTAACAGTGACAATGGTGAGGGTTAGTGTTTTGAATGATGCTCTCAAGAGCATGTACAATGCTGAGAAAAGGGGAAAGCATTAGGTGATGATTAGGCCATCCTCAAAAGTCATCATCAAATTCCTTTTGGTCATGCAGAAGCATGGTATTTTTCTACCTGTTTCTGTTTCAATGTGCTACTATATATTTAAGTTAGGGCTTGTGATGGTTGAATTTTTTTGGTGGTTTGATATATTTGTTATTTTCTTTAGGATACATTGAGGAGTTCGAATACGTGGATGACCACAAAGCTGGCAAAATTGTGGTTGAGCTGAACGGAAGATTGAATAAATGTGGGGTGATGTTTGATTAAAGTTATGAATCGATAATTCTGTCTCTCTCTGTTAAATTGATTTTCTGAGTATGATGAAGGGAGGATGAAGGGATGTTTGATTTTGTATGGTTGATTCCTATTAGCATATGAAATTTTGTTGGTTCTCCTCTTTTCTTACTCCTTGTTCTGTTCGGCTAGATACTATTATGGGGGAATTTTGTTGATTTTGCTACATCTTATAAATCAAATGTTCTCTTTAGAAACAATTTTTTTTGGCGGGGTGGTTGTGGGGAGTGTATGCTTTCCAAAGCTAATGTGAAGGCAAAATATTCCTCACCTATGAATTTGTAATTACTAATTATTGGCCCTCGTATTCATATTTGCTTAAAGTTATCTTGTTTGTTTTGTAATTATAGGTAGATATTCATATAGTTTTTTGCGTAGTAAAATTTTCAAACTCTTAAGAGTAATTTTGTTCTGGTGAGGATTTGGGATGCTGGATGGGCAACTTAGGTTGATTTCTTTCACAAGACTAGCACGATGTCTATCTTGCTTAGCATTAGAGGTAGGGTCAATGGTGGCTTATGTCTGTCTATGGACCTGCAATCTGGTGCTGACGTCTATTGTTGGAGGAACTCAGATTTATGTGCTCCTGGGTTCTTAGAGGGTGTGTTAATGGTGTTAAATTTCTTAATAAAACAAAACCTAAGAGGTGTTGCATTTGCAATGTATTGTTTATTGAATAGCAAAACACTTCTAAGCTTTTCATCTATGTACTTTTCTAGCATGCAGCTCATTTTTGTAATTTTGTGTATGCCTTTCTAGTTGATTTGGAGAGCTCATTTCAGAGACCACTCTGTCTGTTTAGATATCTGGAAAAACCTGTTTTCAAAATTATCCATAGCCTTGTGACCCTTTTCAAAATTACAGTCTTCTCAATTGCAGCTAGAACATTCTAGTAAACTGTGACAGAATCTTGTTTTGATTTTTTTCTTCTGGCACACACCATGATCAAATAATTTTTCAGAGCTCCATATGTTTTCCTTTAATTGATCAAAACTCCATATCTAAGAACTAGAATTTAAGATTTTATTCCTTATCTCCCGTTTCTAGATTCATTCTATGTCAATAGACAAATGGTAATTTTGTATTTCAAGATTTCTCCTTTTTACAATTTAATGCTCCAAACTTAATTATTGTGAATACCTTTGCAGGAAGGTTATTGGTGTATTGATTGGCAAAATAGTAGGATGCAATCGAGAGATAACAAGAACATGACCTTATTGGGAGGTTTGTTTTATCAGTTGTTAATGGAGATCATTGATAATAGTTTGCTCTCCACGACTCTATTTTGTTGTTTCAACTATATCTATTTTTTCCAGATGGTGATTTCGATTAAACTAGTCTTGTACAACCTTGAAAAGCAAGCCATAGGATGGACTGAGTATAACTGTGAGTATTGCATTTATTTTCCTTTACTTTCTTTTTTCCTAGACAATGAACTGAAACCCTTAATCACTTGCACTAACGGTGAGAAAAGTTCCTTGCCTCTTTTGATGGCATCAAGTCTTGCACTTCTGAATGAACACTTGAACTTTTGGCTCTTGTACAAGATTTTCTTGTTTTTATTTGTAAATTTTCTGCACTCTTTTATATATATATATATATTTCAAGAGAGAAATATTTACACGTTACTTCTAGATGATTGTATAACTCACGCCTCATCACATACTGTTGAGGCGTCATAGTTTCTTCATGTCTTTGTATTAACTCCACTTCTGCGATTAAGCATTTATGAGGCTAAATGATATAATCACACTACAGATCTTACAGATAAACATGAAAGCAGAGATAATTTATTTCCTTGTTACCTCTAACTGAATCGATTGTATGCTTACATGTATCCTCAAATTTATGTTTCTGCAGCAACGTGATGAAGTAAGCCTCAAATTTAGGCTTCAGATTTACATTTTGACATTTTAAATAAAATGATTTGAAATAGGTTTGATTGTTATTCATTTTCATCATTTGCTTTGTTTCACAGGAAGCACCTGCTGTTATCAAGTCTTACTTTGACAATAGAATAGTTAGATGCCCTGGATGTGAAGATCACGCATGAGTTATTTGTTTTAGCTGCAGCTGGCTGTTGTTTCGGCATGGTTGTATTATAACATTTTTGTAATATTAGTTTGGATATAAATAATAAAATTAGTTCATTTTTTTCATTTTAAATGTATTTCTATTATTCCGATAAAATATTGGGATTTTTTTCAGTTAATCATCCTAAATAAAAAATTATCTTTTTTGTTTAAAAAAAAACTTTCCTCGTCTCTTATTTGAAAAAGAGACGTGGAAAGTGGCACTTTTCACGTCTCACATTTGAAAAAGAGACATGGAAAGTTGACACTGGGCACATTCCACATCTCTCATTTAAAGTGAGACGTAGAAAGTTCTGATTTTCTACGTCTCTTCTATCCACGTCCCACTAAAAAGAGAAGTGAAAAGTCCAAAAAAAGATATGTGAAAAATGTTTTTTGTAGTAGTGTAATTACCAAATTCCGGGTTTATCAATTAGACTCACTCTGTATTATCTCATTTCCTGTAGGAGTCCCCCGCTACCGGCGGTCCAAGATACAAAGATAGCTGCAATCAAACTGTGCCGTTAGGATCAATTTGTGAGGAAGAATCAAATCCCACACCAGACAATGACCCTAAAGTTGGAGAGGAGTGTTATCTCCATCTCAATATCCCTCGCCTGCGCCTGGTCACAAAAGCTCGCCAGTTCCCGAACGCCTCCTTCATACATAATATGCTTATTCAGGAAGACCAAGTGAAGGTGTCTGTTACAAATGTCTGAAAGAATGAGAAGGGGACAGCTGTACCATTTTCTGATAATGAAGTCACCAAACTAGATGAGGCGATTGGGGCATTCATCTTGTGGCCTAGAGGACTTGTACACAAGACTCCACAAAAGGGGCCGGTTGATGTGGTATGTACACTTAATTTTTGAGATTGCTTGTTTCATATATTACAGTTTGTAAGAATATATAACATTGATTTTTTTCATCGCCAGGTCTTTTCAGATAAATATCCTTCTCTCCAACTCCTGTGGAAGATGCAACCAACTTTGCATTACACATCCCTTAGGATGCCTCAGGAGTAGTCATTCCTGATTGTACATGCGAATTTGGACTTGATGGTGACAGAGATATCGTAGAGTTTTTGACGATTGATGAAATTGACCTTGGCTGGCTCGAATTAGTGACTATGTAAATGACTGTCACTTTTTATGTCTCTGCAATATTTGTACTTCTATCCTTTTATAATTTCAATTATTTTATTATAGGTACTTCCACCAGTTGTGCAACCAATTAGGCAGGGGACAATACATATTCTTCAATCCATTGGCCTTGGCGAGGAGAGATGATTTCAAAACCCCGGCGGACGAGTTGAGGTATGAGGATGAGATGTGGGCTTATGTCATACATCAAATGTCAGCGAATCGGGGATCCATCTATTTTGTGCCTATTCTTGAAGAGTAAGTGCGATTATTACCTTTTGCCAACTTTTCATAATTATGCCCATTTACAAATGTTATGTTTTGGTGTGGACATAATATTTTTATGTCTTTTAGTAAACACTAGGCATTAGCTATCGTTTGCCCTAGACAACATCGTCTGGTTTGGTTTGACTCCTTGAGGCGTTAACCTCCTATTATAAAACTCTCTTATTGAAGTAACACTACTAGAAAAAAGACTTTTAACGTCCATTATTTTGGACTTTTAACGTCCAAAAATAGAGGGACGTAAGGAAAAGTGACGTTGAAAATATTGATTTTTCACGTCCGTTTTAAAATGGACGTTGAATATCATATAATTCACGTCCATTAACCAATATTGGACGTGAAATATTTAAAGTAAGGGTATTATCCACGTCCATTATGACAGAATGGACTTTAAAGATGGCGAAAATGAAGCTTAAAGTTGCATCTTTAACGTCCATTCTCACAGAATGGACGTGGATAATACCCAATTTTGCCATAATCCACATCCAATAAATAGTTAATGGACGTGAATTTGGCAAATTTTTTTTTTAAATTAGGATGTGATTTTGTTTATCTATCTATCTATATATACCCATTTTAAAGTTGAACCTGCTATCACACCAAACAAATAGAAACATAGATACGTTTCACTAAGAGAGAAGAATGGACACATTTCATCAAAATCAAGTCTCCATACAATTAAAAGTAAGATAGATCCAAATACAAACAAAATGCATTATAATGCAAGTAAAATCCTATCTAGTTTTTACTCCAAAGCATGTTGAATTAACCAACTAGCTAACTTATCCCGAATTTCATCAATGACATCTTCACCAAAAGGGACATCTGTATCAAAAATCTGGACAAAAAAACATAAAATAAAACATCAATTAGTTTATTATAATTAATAAGTAAAGCAAAAAATTGTAAGTAGGTGATGCAATTATAAATTGATACAAACATTAGTCAAGTTTCCATGAAGTCCACTCATGATGATGTAATACATATATCGTATAACATAATATCCACATTCTTTGTTTCCAGGTTGCTTAGGGCACTGTAAATTATACAAAAATATATCAATGAACAAGCAATATCATTGGATATATCAAATTAATTCAATCTGAATGACTTACTTTAGGGAAAACCCAATTGATAGTGTTACTTCCACGGCCTGTACTACGCATGTAATGCCAAGTTCTTATGGCCCTAAAATGAAATGAAAATTAGAATATACACAAACAATTCAGCCCAAATTATTGATAAGAATTAATCATCAACACACTTGTTAAAAATTGTTTTATACGGAGGGGTTGGCTTCCAGTGCAAGGGATCAAACCAATAAACAAGGCTTTCATCAGGACATACAACACATAGACACCAATGTTTCCTGAAACACAGAGTTAATATTACCAAAAATAGAAAACAAAATAATTAAAGGAAAAATGTAGATGCAAAGCTAACAAGCTTACTTATCAAGAATTGGTGCCAAATAACAAGGCTTTCTAGTATGTGCCATTTGAAACCCAACATACGCCTGCATTATGGTGTTGTGTTCTTCAATATCTTCCTTTTTCTTGGCTGTACTCCTTAGCAATGACATTGGACTAAGGAATGCGTAGTCCATATAACCTTCCTGACAACATGTATGGTACAAGTACCTATAATAGAATTGCAATTACAACATTATTAAATTATATTTGTGCATAACTGAAAGGTAAAAAAAGAAAAATGTAAACTTACTGGATTGCAAGTTCCAGCCATCCAAGGTCTAGTTCTTGCATGGATAAAAAAGCCACTACATCACTTGGCACAAATCCAAACGTATATGTCTTATCAGGACCAACGACTCCTGGGGCCATCTTCAAGTCGATTTTGTTAGGAAGTGAAGGGACGAAGTTGTGCAACACTTCTAAAGAAGGATATTTACTAGAATTTTCAATAGAACTCATGATCTGTGTGTCGAAGACAAGTCTCTTTGGCCATAAAATAAAATAGCCTACTGCTTCGCCTAATTTGAAGACATCGTCAATGGGAAACGGGATATCTGTAGTTGCCTCCCCCGCGACAAAACTTATAACTGATACTTTAATTTGGTCATCGGGAATGATCATATTATGAATGGTGGAGGCCCTCGGATAACGTGTACCTTCAGCGACAGCTCGAAGATTCGGGACATCCAAATGTAGAAAGCAAGGTTCTCCCTCAATAGATGAGCTATGATTGGGGGGGTCATGTTGATCCACGTCTACCTCAGTGGAACTGTTCTTTGTGCTTTGAAAGACGGGGCATTCCTGTAGTGGAAGCGAAATCAAAGAAATAAGCTAATTGAAAGTAAAGCTCAATGCTAATTCACATACAATTAGATACTCACATGTTGTGGTGTTTGACCAACTTGCATGTTGGAGACCATGTTGCTCACCATACCACGAACTTGTTCCATCACCTCATCCATAAACCTGCTTCGTATCTTGGCCACAAGTTCCTCACTAGGTTCGGCTTCAGTACGACGACCAAAAAACTTGGACAGACCAACTGACCCATACTCCCCTCTAACGTGTCCGGGGGCATCTGGCTTCCCAATTGCTGTAGCCAATATGTCCATTCTACCAGTCTGAGAGAATGACCCTTGGGAACTTTGCTCCTCAAGCTCATCCTATAAGATGCAGAAAAACAATCATTCGCAATTGTTCAAGGGAAAAAGTTAGTATTATCCAATATTGAACATCAATTGACAAATAACTTACAATCTTTTTTGCAATCTCTTCTATTTGCGGGTTTATAAATTTCCCTCCTCTCTTCCTTCCTTCTACCCATTTTTTATGACGTGGGATAGGTGGAAGAGGTTCAAGAACAATACTAGGATTTGATTGGGATGCTTCCTCCATTGACTTCAATTGTTCCTTTGTCATCTTCTCTTCTATCCACAAATAACCCCCGCGAGACATTGTGTGTGTATATACATTCAACTTTTGTCTCTCTTGCTGTTTTTTACTAATTTCCTGTCCAAAAAAACCAAAGTTACCATTATGTAACAAATATGTATTGAGAAAACAAGGTTAATATGAAACGAAGAAGATAAACATCCACCTGAAAATTGGGATCTATTCGTGATGCATAAAATTTCTTCCAATCTTCTCGAGAAAGAAATGTCCATTTAAGACAAGGATCTAGATGTCTCTTAGGTCCTCGAACATATTCTCTGGTAAGTCTACTCTTGAAATCTTTCCATCGCCTGCGCACTTGCTTCAACCAATGGTTTCTAAATACTTCGGTGTTTGGGACAGTGAAGTTTTGCTGCCATATTATGAAAGTGTTAAGCTAATTAACAAAACAAAAACATTTAATCATCATTAATCAATTTAACGAAGGAAATTACCACAATGTCCGTCCAGACTCTGTTCTTAGTATCCAAATCCACTGACCTCCACTTGTGTTTAAGTATGCTTACTTGGGTAATGGCATTTTGTGGAAGATACCGATGGAGTAAATGAGGCCATCGTGACACAAAGACTAAAAGTAAGTACTTTTGATTTAAATTCCTTCAATGTTAGTCAATTGAGATATTATTTAATTTGTTATTAATTAATACTATTTCTTGTGATTTATAAAGTGCCCCAAGCAACCGACGAATAAGTAGTGTGGGTATTACATCATGAAGTATATGTGTGACATTATTGAGAGTGAACATACCGGATCCTTCACACAGGTATAAATTCTTATCTATAACTTATTATATGATTGATACAATTAATACATAAATATATGATGTTTTATCTAACTTTGCATTGATCATAGCATCCATTATTGTTGCAGTTTTATGACGTAACCGACCCATTTACAATCGAAGACATTGATTGGATCCGTGAACGTATTGCTCAATTTTTCCTTTCATTTTTGGTTAATTAAACATCTGAATAGACAATTATGTGTTGATTTTTTATTGCCTACAACGTTGATTTTGATTTTGTGCAGTGTTGCATTACTAACTCTTAGACCTGTTTCATTTTCCTTACTTTCCTTGGTCTGGCTTGTATTGGTGATTTTATTTATGAGCGTTTTACTGTTATGCTCTGTACATTGCTGGAATTTTGTGTATAATGTGTATATATATCTATTGATCTGCAATTGTAGAGTTTCTTTGACATTTGCAATGTATACAGATGGGGGAATCAAAAGAAAATAAAGCACATTTTTTTTGAAAAAAATCACGTCACACATTATATAATGTGTGACATGGTTTCTCTGAAACATTTGACCAAACTTCTTCTTCTTCATATTTATCCACGTCACACATTGGTTAAATTAAGACATTAAAAGTATAAAACAACGTCCCTTTACTTATAATATGTGACGTGGAAACTCTGACTTTCCACATCTATTATTTTTTGGGACATTAAAAGTCTAGTTTTCCATGTCACTTGATTTAACATCCCCTGAAAAAGTGATGTGAAAACCCCAAAATAACGGATGTGAAAACCCTTTTTTGTAGTAGTGTTGTGTTGCATTAACTTCCTCGTACTCGGTTAGCTTCAGTTCTTCTATCTTCATTAATTGTAGAAAGCAAATCCAGTTTCAAACGGCTCAATTCTTGAGTCTCTGAGAGTAACGTTAACTTCCCAAAATAGGTTTGACATACTCTACACATATAAAAGGCTTAAACATTCAAATCCATCACTAGATCGATCATAAGGCTCCATTTGATCATTGCTTCTGTTCTCTAATCGATCACACATAGATCATGCTTAGATTATGACCTGCATCACTTGAATATGAGATTAGATAAAACCACACCTGATCGATCACAAGGTGTCCTGATCGATCATGCTTCATTGATCGAATAGGCTTACGTTGAGTTGGCCTTGTTTCAATTAATCCTAGACTTTCATAATCGATCACAAGACATCGCTCAATGTTCTTTGATCGATTAAGTAACTATGATCGAATAAGCTAAGATTAGGACTTGAATTACAACTGAGAGGTCTTGATCGATCACAGGGTGTCCATGATCGATCATACCCTTTCATTCGATCACACTCAGATTACTCAGTTTAGTTTTCTATTAAATTTAAGCTTCTTTGATCGATCACAGGGACTCCTGATCGATTAGGCAGCCATACTTATAACTTATACTCATTCTAACATGATTGATCATAACATTAGATTCTTATTTGATTATCACTTCCTGATCGATTAGGAAATGACTTAGAATTTCTGTCAGATTATTCTACGTTCATTCAAGTCCTAAGTCTAATCTTTCTTTATGCCTAAGTTATGTTTAGTTATCATCAAAACTCATTATTCTAATAGGAGCCAGTGGCCTATATTAACCTCAGCCTGGATTACATGAGCGAGCTTTTCCATAACCAAAATAAATAGATATGACGGCGAGATACGATCTCCTTATCTAAGCCCTTTAGAAGGTCTAAATGCCAACCCTTGTTCTCCATTCCAACACAACTACATACTCTTTGTACTCACAAACTGTGAAATTAAATTCACAAAGCTACAAGGCAAATTTAACTCACTCAATCAATCTTCAACAAACTCCCATCCAACCCGATCATACACCTTCTCCAAATCAATCTTCAAAGCCATAAAACCAACCTTCTTACTCTTCTTCCTCATTGAATGGATAATCTCCTGTAGCACAATAATATTATCTGCACTTTGCCAACCCGGTACAAAGCTACATCGATTCGGGCAACAATCTAAGGCATAATATTCTTAATTCTATTTGCCAAAATTTTTGTCACCATTTTATACACCACATTATGTAAGCTAGTAGGCCTAAAATCCCTAAAACTTTCCGGATTATCAATTTTAGGAATAAGATAATATTTGTACCATCGATACTTCTAACTTTTTCAAAATTCTCAAAAATTCTCTTAACCATATGAATAAGAGATGGCTCCACACACTTCCATGGTGCTGAAAAAACACTACTACAGAAATTGCCTATAGCAGCGCTTATTTCGCCTCTATAGCGACGCTTATAAGTGCCACAATAGCCAGTGCCGCAATAGGCTATCAAGCCTAACGCAGCTCTTGCTAAGCGCTGCAATAGGTAACCTAAAGCGGTACTTATTAAATTATAAGCGCCGTGATAGGCTGTTCCTTTTACAAAAAATTACCTATCGCGGCACTTATTATATACTAAGCGCCACGATAGGCTGTTTCTTTTTTTTTAAAAAATTACCTATCACAGCACTTATTATATATTAAGCGCCGCGATAGGTTTTTTTTTTAAAAAAATAATTTTTATAACCATATATCCAGAGATCAAATATATTAGAGCAATCATTCTAATTAATTAAATGCAATATACTACATGTTAACTACTATATACAAGTAACAAATATGAATATCAACTATAAGGTAATTTATTTAGGATGATAATTGACAGGAAAAATTATTGAAATGATCTAACTCAGCATCAAAACATGGAATGAAAACCGAGTAAGAAATTCCATACAGAAACAAACATTGGGTTCAACAAAGAGCAATAAAAATTCTCAAACCAACAAGAGGGTGTATTTATGAATCGGCAATGGCTCTTGGTGGTATAAGGATAGTACTCTTTCCCATTGTCCATTCTTGTAGTTTGGCCTCTGATAGTAATAATTGAAGAAGTGACTGCTAAAGCAGTTCCAGCAAAAATTGCAGTTGAAATGCTCCTTCCTACAACAAAAGGGGTATCACATTATCAATACATCAACATGCTGTAAAAAAAGCCATGAAGTTTTGAAAACTATTAGACCATGCTTATGCAAAGAAACATTTTTTATTTTGGGGTTTGTTGTTACTCATGACCAACCCAGATTAAGATGGTTTAGAGGATGGCTAATCAACTGGAGTAGCAGCAGAAGCTGATGTCTTCTCTGAATGACTTGAATTTGCTTTCAACACTACATTTACAACCACATGGAAAAGCATATTGAATAAATTACAAGATTCAAGCAAGAACAGAAGGTATGAGATGTGATATATCTAGCAAGTGCGATGATGCAAAAAAAAAATTTCTATCAAGTCTCTTTTAATGAATTAAACAGTGCAAGTTAAATGGTGATGTTAGTTCATTGAACTTACTTTTTTAATTTTAAATATGAAAAAATCTTAAAAATTCCTAATGAAGACTTCATAAATTCAAGCCTCGGAAAACATCAACCAATGCATATTAATAATAAATATGATGGAATAAGAAGAATCAGATCATGATACCTTCATATTGACTTTATGCAACCCTCTGTTTCAGGTACATAACCCAGTGAGTACATCGCTGTTCTTGGAGGAAGATGTGAAGGAAAATTTTTAGGAGACAAACAAAAGTGTGCAGTTTGTAAAGATATTTAATTTATTGGCATTTAATGTACAATTTTTACTCCTACTTGCATTTACTTTTCTCAAGAGTTCACGTCTACTAAGCATGCTCTAATTGTACCCATGGTTTTTGGGTAATTAAGAATTCATCTGCATTATATTACTGGGTATGATTATAAAGCTGAATAAGTTAAATATTGAGGTTTGTGTTAAATTTTGTTAGTTTCATTGGTTTTCCTGCCCAATTTTAATACTAGTTTATGTCATGTTGGGCTATGTATGTACGAAAATCTTATATTTCAGACATTTTTCTGCAGAGAATTCATCTAATCTCAATACCAAGCCAATTAGTGATATATTGTGTAGTAAGTGTAATTAAACTTTACTGTGAAAGATTTTCCTTTACCTTTGCTAAGAAGGAATATAGTTGAAGTTGGATAGTGTGAATATCTTAATTTTGGAAATAGAAACCATGTTATTTTTGTCAGTCTTGAATATGCTATTTTCAGAATTTGACAACTAGTTTGTTACAGATGGGAAAAATACTTTTGAATAGTAAATATGAAACAATCTTAAAAATTCCAAATGAAGACTTCATAAATTCAAGCCTCAGAAAACATCAACCAATGCATATTAACAATCAATATGATGGAATAGGAAGAATCATACCATGATACCTTCATATCAATATGATGGAATGAATACAAACTAAGAAGAGCAGCAACCAAAATATCTCTTCTAATTAAACCATCAACTTGCCATATCCAGAAACTAAAGAGCAAGAAAGCATCAGAATTGTAACTATAGCTACCAAAAATACGAGTTTCAAATCAAATAAAAATTAACACATGAAGTCTTTCACTTTAGCTTCATCAGAAAATTCAGATTAATCTCCTAAAAATCCAATTATACCCCAAAAAAAGTTGAAAATCCATCAGAAAAGAAAACCCCAAAAAACGCAGAGGAGAAAACAAACATTTAAAAGCTAAGGAAGATTAATCTGACCTTTGTAGCTTCCAGAACCTTCTCACGACTCCACAACCTTGCCCATTCTTAAATCCTCCTTTAAACCCTAAATTCCCCTAACAAAATCGATTCTAGAAGCGAAGTCAAGAGTAGTGAAGAAGAATAAAACACAGAGCACAAAATCTGATTCGTGACTAAAGACAAAAAAAAATTGGAAGGGGAAGAAGAAAAGAGAAAAAGGTAATGAGGTTGAAAACACAACGTTCAATATAAGAGAGAACCCTTACCCTTAAGAAACCACCATCAGCATGTAGATCTAGACTTGATCCATACAGATCTGAGGCCGAAGGTCGGCAAGAATAAGAACAATGAATGAGACAGCTGCTGCGGCTCTGAGACCGAAGGCGAGGGTTTGGATGAAGGAGAGAAGGAAGAAGAGGGGAGAGGAACGGTGATGGTGAGAGACCTCGATGATGATGATCGGAGAGAAGGAAGAGATGCAGAAGCAAGGAGGAGATGAAGAAGAGTGATTAATTAAATGGGTGGTGATGAATAAGAGTGGAAGTGCGGCGCTGGGTATGTTGGGAGGGAGGATGAAGAGTTAGGGTCTGTTTGGTACGGGAGATTTGGAGGGGAGGGGAGGGGAAGGAAAATTTTTGTATGTGGAATTTTTTAAATTTGAAAAAGTGGGGTTATGATATTTTAAGAAAGATAAGATGAAAAATAAAAGAGTGATAAATATAAATTAAGAACTATTAAACCTACTTCTTAAATTTTTGTAAATTTAAGTCACAAAAATGTTCCCTCCGCCCATTTTCCCTCCCCTCGCCCCATACCAAACAGGCCCTTAGGGTTTTCAATGGAAGAGGGAAAGATGAGAGGGAAATGTGGGGAAAGGAGAGGGAAAAGGAAAATTTTAGAAGAATTAATGCGGGAGAGGGAAATGAATAATGATTCATTTTTAAAAAAAGGAAAAACTATTTAAAAATACTTAATTAGGCCTATTCCAACACTTATGACATCATAAGCTTTGGGATAGACCTACTTATGTATTTTTAAATTGTTTTCCTTTTTTTAAAAAGCCTGAGTATTTTTATAATTTGTTGGAATCTTTTTAAACAATATTTAAATTCTATGGGGCCTATCCCAACGCTTATTACGTCATAAGCATTGGGATAGGCCTCCAGTGATTCAAATTTTTTTTAAAAATATATAAAACCAATTTTAAAAATACTGATTCATTTTGAAAAAAGGAAAAACGATTTAAAAATACTTGATTAGGCCAATCCAAACGCTTATGACGTCATAAGCGTTGGGGTAGGCATACTTAAGTATTTTTAAATTGTTTTCCTTTTTTTTAAAAAGCCTGAGTATTTTTAAAATTTGTTTGAATATTTTTAAACAATATTTAAATGCTTTGGGGCCTATACCAACGCTTATTACGTCATAAGTGTTGGGATAGGCCTCCAGTGATTTAAATTTTATTTAAAAAATATATAAAACTAATTTTAAAAATACTGGTTCATTTTAAAAAAGGAAAAAAAATTTAAAAATACTTAATTAGGCTTATCCCAACGCTTATGACATCATAAGCGTTGGAATAGGCCTACGTATGTATTTTTAAATTGTTTTCCTTATTTTTAAAAAGGTTGAGTATTTTTAAAATTTGTTTGATTTTTTTTAAACAATATTTAAATTCTTTTAGGCCTATCCCAACGCTTATTACGTCATAAGCGTTGGGATAGGCCCCCTGTGATTTAAATTTTATTTAAAAATATTTAAAACCAATTTTAAAAATACTGATTCATTTTTAAAAAAGGCAAAGCTATTTAAAAATACTTATATAGGCCTATCCCAATGCTTATGTCGTCACAAGCATTGGGATAAGCCTACTTATATATTTTTAAATTGTTTTCCTTTTTTTTAAAAAGCCTGAGTATTTTTAAAATTCGTTTCAATTTTTTTAAACAATATTTAAATTCTTTGGGGCCTATCCCAACGCTTATTACGTCACAAGCGTTGGGATAGGCCCCCAGTGATTTAAATTTTATTTAAAAACTATCTAAAACCAACATTAAAAATACTGATTCATTTTAAAAAAAAGGAAAAAAAATTTAAAAAATTCTTATTACGTCATAAGCGTTGGGATATGCCTATTTATATATTTTTAAATTGTATTTCTTTTTTTAAAAAAACCTGAGTATTTTTAAAATTTGTTTGAATATTTTTGAAACAATATTTAAATAATTTGGGGCCTATCCCAACGCTTATTACATCATAAGCATTGGGATAAGCCCCTATGATTTAAATTTTATTTAAAAATATGTAAAACCAATTTTAAAAATACTCATTCATTTTAAAAATAGGAAACATTATTTAAAAATATTTATATAGGCCTATCTCAACGCTTAGAACGTCATAAGCGTTGGGATAGGCCTACTTATTATTTTTAAATTGTTTTCCTTTTTTTTAAAAAAGCCTGAGTATTTTTAAAATTTGTTTGAATTTTTTTTAAACAATATTTAAATTCTTTGAGGCCTATCCCAAATCTTATAAATTATTAAGTGCTGGGATATGCTTATACCTATATCATCACTTTTTTTCTAAAACACTGGTATATGTCATCTTATACCTATCCCATCACTTGCGTTTTGTAAGCTTCACTATTGTTACGCTGCTGCAATAGAGTATTTCTGTAGTAATGAAATAAAGGATTCAAACCATCAAGACCTGAGGCCTTAAGAGGATCCACATCAAAAATAGCTCTGTTTACTTCTTGCTCCGTCGCCATTCATCCTATCGGCTCCAATAACTCTAGTTGAACCCTTGGATATTTGCAACCAAAATTAATACGTGAAACCACCTCGCCTTCGGTCATACACAACTTCTGAAAAAATATATACCCTTCCTCCTTAAGTTTCTCCTCATCATAAATCCACTCCCCTTCATCACCCTTTTATATTATGAAAGTATCTAGTATTTTTATCTCCCTGACTATACCAGTTTCATCTAGATCTTTGAATCCACATAATTTCCTCCTGAATTAAACATTGTTCTATTTTCTCTTATAACACCACGTGTCTCCCTTCCCAGAACACTACTAATACCCCACGCCTATTTATTTTCTCCAGCTTCACCATAATCTTATTCTTCCTATGGTTGATATTACCAAAAACATTTTTATTCCACTCCTTTAAATTCATCACAAAACGTCCTACATTCTCCTCCCAACTTCCACTGCTCCTCCAAGAATTTTTAACCACCTCCGAAAAATCACCATGAGCCAACCAAAGAGCAAAAAACCTGAAAGGTCTATCTGCCCTCCTTTTTACCCGAGAACAATTCCCATTGATAAGTAGAGGACAATGGTCGGATTTAAAACAAGGTAAAAAAAGCACAGAAGCCTATTTAAAATATTTCTGCCATTCCATGTTTGCTACCACTAGATCCACTGTGCACGTCGAATTGCCCCTGTGCCACGTATAAATTGGCCCTTGTGTGCAAACTTCATTCGTCACACTTCTACTCACCCAATCAGAGAACAAGCGGTCACCTCTCATGCAGAGTCGCATTAAAATCTCCCCGACATACCACCTTCTTGCAAAACATGTTTAATATATATCATTTTACCTACTTTTCAAAAAAAAAAAAAAGAAGAAGAAGAAAATATTGCAAAACAAGCTTAGAAAAAGAAAAAAGGTATGGGATGAAATTGAAGCAAATGAAGAGGCCATAGGAGTGCAACAATATTAGATTATGCATATATAATTAAGAAGAAATTAGGAAATTAATTATGAGGGGGCAATACGTGAGAGCGGAAGTAGTAGTGGGCCCGTAAGAGTAAAAAATTTTGGTATGGGGTCCCACATATCTATACAGAATAGTGTACGTGGCCACCAGCTTAGGGGTCAGCAGAGTGATCATCACATGATTGACCCCAACACAAAACAATACTCACAATTCATATAATAGAGGCCAAAGTTGAAGTATGGACTTGTTTATAGAAGCATTATTAGCCCCTCTCTTTCTCCCATATAATTGCCGTTTACTGTGTTGCCTGACTCCAACGCGCTGTCCCTCCATTTCCTCAAGAAACGAAAATTTTGATTGATTTTTGTGATCTCATCTGAATTGAACCCTCCATGGAGTTACGTGCATGAGATGTCTTAATTTCAAATATGAGTTACATGAATAATTTGTACTCCTCTGGTTTTTTTTTTTTTGGCCAGTACTCCTCTGATTTATTTATAAAGCCATTTAAATATATTTTATACAGATAAAAACTTCAATTTAATTAAATATGTCTTACAATCCATAAAATTCTTATACTTTTTCCATTTTTAACATTACATTTCATGATAACAAATTCAACATAATAATAATAAATAAAGAATAAATTATGCATTTCCATTAAAAGTTTAACTGCGTGACTTGTATATAAGACACAAATTTCTTCACTATCCATTTTTAACCATTTGCATCAGAAATAACTATTCCTTTGATATGAAACTCCTTAATATATACAATCATTAGGGGAATATTTGAAAAAAGTATAAACTTGATAAACAAAGAGGATTAAACCCTTATATTTGGATTTTAGTGTTTACAAAAGGTTCTTACATTTAATATTTAAACAAACCTCTATTTCATTTAAGATTAGATGAGCCTTCTGATCAAGATCACAGGCTAATTTGCTCAAGCAAGAGACAGGATCTTGCATAATCAAAAGATGTTTTTAATTTGTAAAATTGAAACTTATCATTGAGAATAATACAAATTTATAATCAAATATAAACCTTCGAGTTTTATATCCCCTTCAAGAAACCTATATTCGTATAATTAAAAATGAAGAATATCACAAGTCCCACATCAGAGAGGTTTAAGTCTTCAACTTCAACATCTAGCTTTTAAGTTATGATTCTTTCAAACTCCTTGTACTTGTTAGGAATGCCTTCTTTTCTCTTATATCCTTTTCTATTATTTTCTTTCTTAATAACCACTAGATTTCCTTTAAATGGTTCAGATTTGATGTTTATAATATCATTATTGAAAATCAATTAAAATATATTTTTGTATAGATCTAAATCTAAACTATTGAAAGAAAATCTAGTGGTTATTAAAAAAGAAAATGAGAGAAAATAATATAAAAGAAAAGGAGGCGTTCCTCTCTCCTGTTTCATATAACCAATCATTTACTCACTTTATGAGAAGTGAACTAAAGGTGAGAAAACAAATAAATATTATAATTTAATTTGAATAGGCTAATATATATTTTGGGTGGTTATAATCAAGGTAATAGAACCCGGACCGGACCGGACGGTCCGGCCCGGAACTCGCCAGACCGGGAGGGAAACCGGTCCGAGTTGGCGTGTAACCCGGGGTGGTGACGACTCGGCTCTAGCTCGGCCAACTCGTCCTAACCGGGGCGTAACTCAGGTGACCCGCCTAGTTAGACGAGTCGCCTGAGTTGTTTTTCCCCGTCGGAACCATGGTGGTCGACGGCCAAAATCAAAACGTCGATGGTCGTTGAGCTTACCGATAGTCGATGGAGGTTGAAGGAGAAAGAAAGGAAGGAAGAAGATGATGAAGAAAGCAGGTGGTAAATGGCTGTCATGGTTCCCTTCATGGATGTTTATTTGCTCGTAGAAGCAGGCAGAAGGACGAAGGAAGAGAGAAGATGAACGAAGCAAGAAGAAAGAAAATCCGCCTGATGAAATGAAATAATCAAGAAGAAAGCAAGATGAAGTGTGAGCTTATTTGATGTCCAACTCGTGATTCGTGTCAGGCAAAAGAAAACCTTGTGATTTGTGTCTCATTGTGATGCGTGTTTCTTTGTGATGTGTTTGATTGTTGAAACAAATCAATGAGGTCACGTGGTGGGAGAGAGAAGAAATAAAGAAAGATTGAAAGAAAGAGAAAAGCTGGAAAATGAGAGTAAATACGAATTGAAGATTAAAAATATGGGTATGTATTTCTTCTATTTTAAATAAATATAGGATTAAATTGACATTTTTTATAGAGATTAAGAATGTAAAATATAGCACTAAATTTTAATATATTTCACGTGTTATAAGGGAGGTATAATGAGATTTTAAATATTTTTTAATCTTTTATTCCTTACCGGTCTAACTCCCGAGTCAATTACGGTCTAACCCACTAACCCTTGACCCACCACCTCAACAGGTTCAGTGTCCGGTTCGGGTTTAATTAGCTTGGTTATAATATAACGATTTTAACTGGTATATGTCGAAATAAGCTTTGTTTTACGACAGGACAATATCCAATCAGAAGCTCGAGACAAATATATAGGTAATAATCACTTATAATGACACTCCAATAACTTTATAAATCAAACGCACTTAATTCTAAGTGATATCGAAACTCAAAAGCTCAATTCTTCGATAACACGTATGAAAACTATGTTTAAAAGGATCTAAATAAGTTCGTTGTTATTAATTCGTTTATTATGCACAGAAAAATGGTTGATCTAAACAAAGAAACAAGTGATGAAAACTATGTCTAAATAACATCAATTGCGTTAAAGCATTTTGTCCCTATGAATTATTGGGTGGTGAAGGTACAAAAACACATAGCTAGATTTTTGTCTTTTCCATTTCAGAAAAAGCAACAAAATGAAAACAAGGCATTTGGGTATGGGAGAAGAATATGTTCAACAATTTAATGAATACAAGTGACGTGGTTCCAACTCAAAGGGAGGGAACAAGAGTGGTCTGTTTACCCCCATTCCATATTGCAAACAAAAGCCAAACAAGACAACAACTTATACATATATAATTGCTCTTACGACTATATATATGCCCTCTTTCACATTCATGGTTAATTAATTATTCCATGAACCTGGAAAAAAGAAAAAGGGATAAGGTTTCAACAGAAACATTGTTCGACCGAAGTGGTCTATTCCAAGAGTAAATAATTACACCGATACTACAAGAAAAAATAAACATGCTTTTTTCGCTTGAGGAAAAGTTTTATGCCAAAAATTGCCAATTTTAATTGCTTCAAAGTTGTTTCTTGTTATAAAAAGCAAAGAAATATCTTTTTCTTCTTATCAATTCAAACTAACCAGTCCAATCCGATAATTCACAAAATATTTGGCATAAATTAATTAATTCAATCGGTCAAAGTAACTAACAAACATGGAGGCAATATAATTGGATGAACGAAAGGATAAATAGGGATTGAAGGATTACATGAAAAAGCATAAAACAGAATTAAAAGAGAAGAAAGTTTAAAACATACTTTATAATGTGTGAATGGGTCACACCCAACAACCGAAAGAAGATGAGACAGATAGATATCTAGATAGAGAGGGGGGACAAGAGAGGGTACCCCACAAATGTATGGATTGACGAATTATAAGAGAGTATAGAAGGAAGCACTATAGTGTGAATGTTAGTGGGAGGAATATAATATGCAAAAGAGGATGCCATTCAAATCAAAAAGGAAAGGAGCCCTGCTTGGTACGTAGGAATAGGGGTGAAGGATTGAGAATAGGTTAGGGAAAGAGTATTTTGTGTTGTTTGGTAGGTGGTATTGGGAATGCCTTAGGATTGAATATTTCCACATTTGTGGGAATGAGCATACCCACCTCCCACATGGTATTGTAATTTCAATACTGGGATTGAAATTTTACTGACTAAAACACCCTCTAAAAATTTACTTAATGATACCCTCATTCTTTATCCCTCAAGAAGGAAGCGGTCAGCCGGTCACATCTCCGCCAACGACCTAGCCATGGATCCACTTTTGTTTCCTTACCACATCACTCCTCAGCGACTTTCTCAGATCTTCTCCTCTTCAAGCCTAACACTCGCCTTCTCATTTCATATCTGCTTTTGGAATTCTAACCCTTGTTATTGTAGTATAGTTTCATGAGTAATTCTGGAATTGCACCATCAAAAGTTTTGTGGAAGAGAATGATCTTGATGAGATTGTTTCCTTTGCAAACACTTGTTAGTGAAGTACAGTTCGCAATGGGGAAGTACAGTTCTCAATGGGGAAGGATGAAGACAAGGAAAACATTTTTTCTTTATTTTTTAATATCAAGGGTAGTATAGTCCTTTAACAATTATTTATTAATATAAAATAAAATAAATACAAACATTACCTATAAATATTACTTCATACCAAACGTAATTTTAAAGGCTTATTCTCAGCCCCACTCCTAATCCTAATCCCAATCCCAAACCCAATCTCATTCCTAATCCATCAAAAGTCACTATAACGGACCAAACAAGGCAGTGAAGACAATCAAGTCCAGCAATAGCAGGCACATACGCATATCCTCTCTTTTGTGGGGCTACCCTTTTCGTTTCACACCCACTTATTGCTCTACCCTTCCTTTCCTTTCTTCCTTTCCTATTCTTTCCACCAATCGCTTTGTTCCCTTGTCTCCCTCCCTCTCCTTTTCCCTAATTAATCGGAAATATAGATTCTCAATCGTCATTGTCTTTTCTTGTTTACATTTGATTAATTAGCCTTTTATTAAACAGGTTTAAGTATTTTTTTTATTCTTTATTTTTTTGCATCACGACTCATTTTTTATCTTAAGTTTGAAAAGTGCACTTGTAGTTATTTTTTTACTAATTATGTGAATTTGATTTGACAAAAAATGGTAACTCAACAAATATAAAGGGAGATTTTTATAGTTAAATGTTGATAAAAAAATTAAATTTTTTAAAATATAAAAATGATTATATGAAATAATTAAAATTTAAACATATTTTGTCAATATTCAATCATAGAATCACCATTTAGATTTATTGAGTTAATATTTTCCTTTAATTGAAACTAACACTGTCGCTCAAAAGCATAAAAAATACACTTTTCAAATTTAATGGACCAAAATAATAGCTAATGTTAGCATAAAGATCCAAACTATACTTTAACTTATTAAATAATTAAATTAAACAAGGGTTTGATTCAACCCCTATTCACTATACACTATTACAGAAATACTCTATTGCAGCGCAACAATAGCAGCGCTTATAAAACGTAAGTGCTGGGATAGGTATAAGATGACCTATACCAGCGCTTCTGCCGTCAATATTTTTAAATAGTTTTGCCTTTTTTCAAATTAAAATTTGTTTTACATAATTTTAAATCCCAGGGGGCCTATACCAACGCTTTTGACGTCATAAGCATTGGTATAGGCCCCAAGAGATTTAAATATTGTTTAAAAAATATTTGAAACAAATTTTAAAAATACTAAGCCTTTTAAAAAAAGGGGAAACAATTTAAAAATACTTAAGTAGGCCTATCCCATCGCTTCTGACGTTATAATTGTTGGGATAGGCCTATTTATGTATTTTTAAATAGTTTTGCCTTTTTTTTCAAATGTCTCAGTATTTTTAAAATTAGTTTTATATAATTTTAAATAAAATTTAAATCCCAGGGGGCCTATACCAACGCTTATGACGTCATAAGCGATGGGATAGGCCCATTGGATTTAAATTTTATTTAAAAAGTATGTAAAACAAATTTTAAAAATACTGAGGTATTTTAAAAAAAGGTTAAACTATTTAAAAATACATAAATAGGCCTATCACATCGCTTATGATGTTATAAGTGTTGGGATATGCCTATTTATGTATTTTTAAATAGTTTCGCCTTTTTTCAAATGCCTCAGTATTTTTAAAATTAGTTTTATATAATTTTAAATAAAATTTAAATTCTAGGGGCCTATACCAACGCTTATGACGTCATAAGCTTTGGTATAGGCTCCAAGGGATTGAAATACTGTTTAAAAAATATTTGAAATAAATTTTAAAAATATTGAGGCCTTTTAAAAAAAGGGAAACAATTTAAAAATATATAAATAGGCCTATTCCAACGCTTATAACGTCAAAAGCGTTGGGATAGGCCTATTCAAGTATTTTTAAATAGTTTAACCTTTTTTTAAAATGCCTGAGTATTTTTAAAATTTGTTTTACATACTTTTTAAGTAAAATTTAAATCCTATGGGGCATATCCCATCGCTTATGACGTCATAAGCGTCGGTATAGGCCCCAAGGGATTAAATATTGTTTAAAAAATATTTGAAACAAATTTTAAAAATACTGAGGCCTTTTAAAAAAAGGAAAACAATTTAAAAATACTTAAATAGGCCTATCCCATTGCTTCTGACATTATAAGCATTGGGATATGCCTATTTATGTATTTTTAAATAGTTTTTCCTTTTTTTAAAATGCCTCAGTATTTTTAAAATTTGTTTTACATAATTTTAAATAAAATTTAAATCCCAGGGGGCCTATCCCAGCAGAGCGCTCGATTGCCCTAAGTATTCGGGCCGTGTTCATAGCACAAGTGTAGGGGTCACGCTCTCATCTTACTTTGGCCGCCAAAAGAGGGCATCAAAAGGCGAAGTAAGAGCGTTAAAAGAAGAAGTTCAAACTCTGAGGGAGGAGATGCAACGACTAAACGAGGAAATGCAACGACGGAACGAAGAACTGTATCGGCGGTACGAGCAGATGTTCGAATTTTACCAGCGATATAATGTTGTATCACAAATGTCAAACTTCGTGCAACAAGGTAACGTTCCTTCTGTCGAAAGTCCAAGCATCAGGGATAGCTTTACAATGCCTAGGGCCCAAATTCCTCAGGTAGTTCATACATTTTCTACTTACAAACTTGCGGCGACACTATTATTCTGTTGATTGTGAGCTAATGTTGTCAACTCTTTCGTAGGGTGAGTCAGGCTACAGGTTGTATAAGGATCACTCTTTCAGTGAAGTAGTTGCCTAGGCAAGGTCTACAACACTTTCAATAAGACCCTGCACAACTCGTCGTTGCTTGATAATGCACTGAGGGTCATGATTGAATACTCCTACAACAATGGGGCACCGTTACCGTTCCCTACTGATGAGATGACTAGGGTCGGAGATGATGTCGGTGCATTCGTTGCTTGGCCCATTGGTTTGATTCAGCCAACACTATAGGTGGTCATTTACTAATAACATTTACACTAGCATTCATTGTGTTACAAGAACGCTCTTTTATTTACATGTTTTTTCAGGGTACACGTTCTACCGGAAAGAAAGCACAAGTGGCTAATGTCAAAGGTGCCGGTGGTTCAGCTGCTCAGGTGATGAAGAAAAATATTTCATGTACTGATTCATTGTCACAAGTGATTATTTACTAATCAATTTAAACTAGCATTCTTTTTATTGGAATAAAATTTCAGACTTTTAATTTACATGGTTTGTAGGCAACAAAAGCCAAGGCCAAGAAGAAAGTACAAGCATCTCCTCCTGTTATTGAACGTACAAGCGCCGGATGCCAAATCGCGCTCGATTACGAGCATTTGCAGCCACCATATCTCCCGAATTTATTGGCACGATTCCATTCAATAGGCATATATTTGACGCGTCAAATATGAGTGAGCTTGTTTCTAGGGATCAGCTCATGGAGGTGCTTGATGAAGGATGGCTCAGTGCTACGGTTATCAATTTATGGATCAGGTATATATGTGTTTCCATTGGGGTTTCGTTTAATGTCATAAGTTTTACACTAATTGGGAGTTTGTATGGTTTCTATAAAGTCACTTATGTGAAGATGTCATGATCGTCGTGGAGCATGTCTCTTTCGAATTCATAAGCCCCTATGCCATGGCACATATTGCGGGTGTGAGATATGACGAATAGTCTGTGGCGCTTAAAAGGCACTTTTCTTTAAAGGCAACATGCAAGACTTTATTCTTAGCTCCAATAAATACAGGGTAAGTCGATGCGCATTATATGTTTCATCGTATTCTTAGCTCCAAGCATCATTTATATATACTGACATAACGTTCTAAAAAATTTTAGGGCACATTGGCTTTTTCTTGTCATCTATCCGCAAGCACAATCGGAACCCTTGATTTACTATTTGGATCCTGTGTTAGCTGCTGAACTAGACAATCACCCAGCTTTGATGCGCGTCGTTAATAGGTACATGAGTGTCAACATTCTTTGAATGCGTTGTATTATTTGTCATTTTGTGACCCTAGCTAATAAAATTAATTTAATTTGTTTCGTTTCCAACGTATTGACCATTTTTCGGTCCTCCATTAACTTGAGTTATTCCAAAGCCCTTGACCAGAAAGATGCTTATCCGTGGAGTATAGTCCAGATTTTACAAGTTATTCAATTTTTTAAACAATCTAGTCAAACATAACGTAAATGTTTCTCATATGATATTTGGTGTCTTTGTTACAGTGCCCCTTCCAACCCAATAACAACGACTGTGGATACTATGTGATTCAGTTTATGAGGGATGTCGTTACACATGATCGATGTAGCATTCCATTGACAGTAAATTTTATATTTTGCCAACTCTAATTGTATTTGAACTTGTTATTAGATTTCAAGTAGATTTGATTGCCATTTAAATATATTTGTCTATGCAGTATTACCCAGATGCACGTTGCCCAATGTTGTCAAGGGAAAAAATGAATGCGCTAATTGAAGAATGGTGCGCTTATATACTACCTCTTTTTCAATAAGTACAAATGTAGATAGTAGTATAGCTAGTAGCGTGCTTTTTGTTTCCCAATTAGAATGGTTGGTTTAATTGTACATTGCTCTCTGTATGAGTTATTGGTGTATATTCGTTGCCTGGAACTGTATAGAATTGCTGGTATTTAGTACTGATGCAGGTGGGGTATATATAAAATAAAATCAAATATTTAAAAAAAATCAATAGCGGCGCTTATTTCGTTATAAGCGATGCTATAGGTATTTTTTTAAAGAAACAAATTACCTAAAGCAGTGCTTATAAAGAAATAAGTGCCGCTTTAGGTAAAGAAATAAGCGCCGCTTTAGGGTACCCTAAAGCAACGCTTATTAAATTATAAGCGCAGCTTCATGTTACCTATTGCGGCGCTTAGCAAGCACTGTATTAGGCTTAATAGCCTATCATAGCACTGGCTATTGCAGCGCTTATAAGTGTCTCTATAGGGCCAAAATAAGTGCTGTTATAGGCAATTTCTGTAGTAGTGGCTCTTCTTCATCTTTTGATAAAAAAGTAGCTTATTTAAATTTCTTATTATATAAAAGTATTATTACGATATTTTAAAAATTATTATAATTTATTTTGTATGTATTATTTTAAAAAAAATATAAAGATGATCAATATAAAATTCTAAAAAGAAAGTGAGAGAATTTTGTTGGCTTGCTTATATAAGTTAAGAAACGATTTCATCTGGGATACGACTTTCCTCCTCTACACCATGCGTCCACTATAGCTCCTTTGCACCCAAACGACAGTGTTTCACTTAATGGGATCTTATTTAATTGAGCTACATGACACCGTTTTCGCTTGCTCTTTCTCCTACAATGGCGCAAGAATTTTGATTGCTTATTTCGCAGCAATGGTGAGAAATATATCCTAAGAAGAATTAATGCAACATAATTCAACATAATTCTTTTCTGCACAGCACACACCAAGCACCATCACCACCATTCACCAGTCTTCATCCGAGGCGGTGGTGGCAGCGGATATGGCGGCGGCGGCGGCGGCGGATATTGCAGCGGCAGCGATGGAGGTGGATACTTTGGTGGTGGCCACCGTGAAGGTGGATACAACCTTAATGGTGGTGGCGGTAGCAGTGGCTATAGTGATGGCTATGGCATTGGTCGTCATGACGGTGGTGACGGTGAAACTAAAGAAATAGAGCTTGCACACAGTGGAAACGTGAATGAGGGTGTGGATGGGAAGGAATGAGAAGTTGAATCTGAACCGTCAAAATTATAATCTAAGGGTTGAAATAGAGAAGAGGAAGAAAAGAGAAGGAAAACCAAGTCCCTTGATCCGAGGAATAATACAAAAAGTCGCTAAAGTTGTCTCAAATAGATTGTCCATAATAGGAGAATACACATGCTTTAATAAGAAAACAATTTGTGTTTCATAAAATATCAAAATATAAATATATATTAAAATGCTCCTTCTAAACTAATTAATATTATCTTAGAATCTCCAAAAACGATTCTTCTAATGTTATATTCTCCTAATCATTTAGCCAAAAATAAGGAAGCCTTCTTAAAAAAAAATATGGTTATATAAAAGTTTTTATTGGAGTGTATTCGAGGGAAGAGGAACGCCTCCTCTTCCAGCCATCTTTTTCTCTTTTATTCCTTTGTTTTAATAACAATTAGATCACATTTAAGTAGTACAATTTTAGTTTTTTACAGAATATTTTTTAGTAAACAATCAAAATTTTGCAATTTAAATTTAATTAATTATTTTTTTATAAATGAAATTAAAATTTTAGTGATAGTATTTTAAACATTTCAAATCTAGATATTTAAAGATGATCTAATGGTTATTAATATGGAAGAGGATGCTAAGAAAAGAGGAGGTCTTCCTCTCCATCCAACTTCTATATGAAAGACGAATGTAATGATGCCAACTTTGCCAATTTTGATACATAAAAAGTTCGAAACCAGCCATGTTTATTATATTAGGAATAATGTTTATAATAATGAATATGCGGGTAACTGTTATATTGGTTCAGTTCATTATTAAAAGCTTTTTAGGTTGGTTAGCAACAGACCTAAACTTTAAGATTGACTCCGCATTTTAAGGATGAAATGACATTATATTGTTCAACTATTTAACATAATTAACGAGGAAACAAGCTTTGCACGCTTAGTTATCTGATTATGAAAAGCTTGGTCAACTTTCCATTCAATAGGCTACTTTGGTTGGTACACGCACTTTGGTTGGTCAACAAGTTTTGCTCTAGGTTTTGGCCTTCTCCAACCCACAAAGATCAAAAGGCTTAAGAGGCTACTTTGGTTGGTACACGCACTTGATTAAGAGGCTACTTTGGTTGGTACACGCACAAAGACCAGTGAATCACAACCAACGATCTTGTAGCCTAATGTAAGAAAACTCCCTCTGAGAGGCTACATATGTTCGATCCCATTTACAACAGTGTGAGAATCTCCTGCCTTGCCTTACAGGAGCGATTATCAATTAAGTATAATAATTTTACTCTAAACAAGTTTCTCCTGTAATTCGAAGGAAATAGCGAGTGCATATAGAAAATTAAACTATACAAGTAAAGGAAGGGCCCAGCTAGATAGATTAATTATTGGGTGGTTTTGATGCAAATAATTAACATCCATTTTCTTATCCCACAAGCTAAGTCTGATTCATGATCTCCATTTGACACACTCATCAAGCTTGAACACAAAGAAGCACCGACGACATAGCATCATGTATATGAATAAATAAGGGGAAAATGCCATTTTTGACCCGGAAGTTTTGTCTTTGGAGCACTTTTGGCCTGGAAGTTTTTTTAGAACCTATTTTGACCCGGAAGTTTATAAAACGTAGCAATTTTGACCTGGGCTAACGGAAATATAACTCTGCCGTTAATTACTTATGACATATGGCAAATTTAGACTACTAGGCACTGAAATTTTCAAATAAGATATTTATTTTTGAGCTACAAAATTCTTTTCACTTCAAAAGTTTTACCTACCAAACCCCTTAATTATTTTCTCCCATAATAACCTCTTTTGAACCTAAGAATAATTTTTTCAAATTTATTGTCCTTAAAATAAGGGAGAAACTAAGCATTCAAAATTCTTTAATGTCAATTTACTTTAATTTAGCCACAATCTAGAAAGAATCGTTGATGAACAAAACCACAAAACAATTTCAACTCAACTGAAAACAACACAAATATGAGAGAAGGAGGTTTCATATTAAAAATTCCAATTGCAGAGCAACAATAAATCATACAGTCACCATTATAAACTATAATGTAATCCTAATCTAAGCTTATACCTCATCTTGCTCCAGATTAAGTCGAAAAATTGCAAGTTCAGGAATGGGCTAATTAGGAATTGCAGATGTAGATGGAGCTTATTTTTGGCTTGATGTTGGGTTCCTCACTGGTTTTTGAGAATCAAAGTGTGCTGGTGTGGTTTATCTTGCTATTGAATTGAGCTCAGTTTTGAGGTCAAAAGCTATATGAACATAGAAATTGTGTCTTATGCAAACATCCTAGAAATTTAGTTGAGAATTAGTGGGCTAATTAGGAATTGATTCATGATAGATTATGGGTTATGAGATAAGAATTTTAAATGCTTAGTTTCTCCCTTATTTTAAGGACAATAAATTTGGAAAAACTATTCTTAGGTTCAAAAGAGGTTATTATGGGAGAAAATAATTAAGGGATTTGGTAGGTAAAACTTTTGAAGTGAAAGGAATTTTGTAGCTCAAAAATAAATATCTTATTTGAAAATTTCAGGGCCTAGTAGTCTAAATTTGCCATGTGTCATAAGTAATTAACGGTCAGCATTATATTTCCGTTAGCCCATGTCAAAATTGCTACGTTTTATAAACTTCCGAGTCAAAATAGGTCATAAAAAAACTTCCAGGCCAAAATTACTCCAAAGGCAAAACTTCCGGGCCTAAAATGACCTTTTTCCCCGATAAACAATATTGTTCCAATGTGGTTCATTGAATCGAACCTCCTTTTTTATTGACTTTCAATTGTAGGTTCACACACTGCTGTGTATAATAGGTGCAAAGAAGAACTTAATTGATATACCATACCATTATATAATATATATAACTGAACTGGAATGTATATATGTATATAATTGATTGATATACCATTATATATATACATATCAAAGCAATAACTATACAATTATGTTTTTAACCGGAATCATATGACACATGTTTTTAATGTATTGCAATAATTAAAATCGGAAAAGAAGAATATGATGAATAAGATCAGGATCTATTTATATATCTTGAATATATAGATATCTCTATGCATACACACAATAAAAGATATGATTTATATAGTATATATATAAATTAAATTAGAGATGCGATATATGTGCTAGCTTTTTAAAAAATTACTAAATATTATTATTTACTAATCAATCAAAATAAATAAATGAAAAGGAATCAAAATTAAGCACCGGTGAATTGAATTGTGAGGAAGAGACAAGAGGGTATAAATGGGATATTTATGAGGAACAACGGAACATGGAAAGTAAAACAGTCGCCAAAGAAAGAAAACCATTAAGAGAGTGCCACGTGACCAATGAGAAAGCGTCAAATGAAAGTAAGCCGGAGACAGGAGTCACCGACCCGTCAATCACAGTCAAACATTGGTCCAAACCGTTAATCACTCTCGCTCTCATCTTCTTGCCCCTTTCATATTTTCCAATATTCTCACTACATTACTTTTGATTCATATTTTCCAATATTCTCACTACATTACTTTTGATTTTAGAGGTCGCATTACAGTGACTTTGGAAATTTCTTTGAACCTTCACTTTGTACTTCAATATTGGACCCCCATTATTCTATCACCCACGTGGAATTTAGTCCTTTTGTTTTGTTTTTTAATTTAGCTCCATTGTTTCTCTTTTCTTCCCTTGTTTTTAGAATTAGTGTGAGCGATAATCATTTAAAATTGTTTAGGTTTTTCTGCTTTAGAAAAATGACAACTAAAAGGCTTTTTTGATTCTATGGTGATACTTGGTTCTCTACAAAAAGACCGGTTGAGATCATACTAATGTGTTTTTTTTTTTTGTTACTAGAGTTGAGAAGTGTATGAGTGGCTTTTTGAATTTTTTGGAATGGCGAAGTTGAACTTGTCCAACTTCCATTGTTGGTGGTCCTTGCTTCATGTTTTATGTATATTGTCATTTATCTAGAGGGAAAACAACAATCTTGTACAATTTTTCTTGTTAAAAGAATTTATGAAAAATGGAAGGCATTTTTAGGTAGTTTGATCTCCATAAAAAAAGTTAAAGTGATCTTATATTTAAGACCGGAGGGAATATCAAGTCTTACAATTAATTGAGTTTACTTTATCCGGAGGGAAAGCAATACATGAAAGGGATGCTACTTGCATGAATGCCACTTACACCACGCTATATATACTCATTCGTCTTAGAAGAAAGAAATGATGCAATGTATAAAATTTCCATAATGTTGTGAGAGAAGAAGAGTGACCATGTACCATTCAATCATCAGTCTAAAAAATCTGCTTCAAGCCACAGTGTTGGTGTGGGTTTTGGTGCAACAAGTATACTGCTGCATCGAGAAGGAGAGAGCAGCGCTTTTGGAGCTGAAGAAAGGTCTTGTGGATGACTTTGGCATTCTATCTTCATGGGATCCAAATAATGCTGATTGTTGCAACTGGTGGGGAATTCTGTGTAGCAACCAATCAGGACATGTCGTGGTGCTCCAGCTTAGTGCTCATGATCTAGACAAACCTTTGAGAGGTGAGATTAGTGCTTCTTTGGTCGAACTTCATCATTTGAATTACTTAGATTTGAGTTGGAATGATTTCCACAGAAACTCAATTCCAGACTTTCTTGGTTCTCTTCCCAATTTAAGATTTCTTGATCTGGGATATGCTTCCTTTGGTGGGAAAATTCCTCTTCAATTAGGAAAGCTCTCAAGCCTACAAAATCTTGACCTCCGATTTAACTACCTTGTAGGTGAAATCCCTTTGCAATTGGGAAATCTTTCTAACTTGCTCCAACTCAGTCTCTCACATAACCATCTAGGGGGCTTAATTCCTCACCAACTTGGTAATCTTTCAAGATTACAATCACTTTTTCTTGGCTTAAATGACAATCTCCTAATTGATGTCGACAAAATTTCATGGATTTCTCGTCTTTCTTCTTTGACTAACCTTTCACTACATGGTGTGTCAAATCTTAGAAAGTCCAAAAATTGGATGCACACGGTTGGTCAGCTACCGAATCTACAATTTCTAAGTCTTGAAAATTGTAGTCTTACAAATATGGATCTTCTTTTTGCGCATTCTACCGTGTTGAATTTTTCTAATTCTATAAACATATTGGATCTAAGTGATAACATGTTCACATCATCCATATTCTCTTGGTTGTTCCATTTTAACTCTAGTCTTACATACCTTGACCTCGGGGAGAACCTCTTGAAGGGTCCCATTCCATATGATCTTGGAAACATAATGAATTCTCTTTACCTTTTGAGACTTGATAACAATCAATTAAATGGAACACTACCTAAAACAATTGCAAATCTATCAGAGTTGCAATATTTTGATGTATCTGGGAATTTTTTGGAAGACGAGATGACAAACTTGGGCCACCTTGGAAATCTCACAAAATTGACAGTGTTGAGGTTATTCCAAAACTCCTTTACTTTGAGATTCAATGACAATTGGATTCCTCATTTTCAATTGGAATCATTTATGATACAATCTTGCACGTTGGGTCCTTCGTTTCCAAAATGGCTTCAAACACAAAATGACTTATACTTTCTTGATGTTTCTGATACTGGCATATCAGATACGTCAACAATGGCCTCTTTTCTTTGCTCTACCAACAGAAGTCTAAACTTTTTGAACATGTCAAGCAATCACTTCAAAGGACAACTTCCAGATTGTTGGGATCGCTTAAAATCAATAAGAATAATTGATTTGAGTAATAATGAATTCTCAGGAAAGATTCCAACTTCTATGGGTTCGTTGCTTTTGGTGCGCCACTTAATTTTACGCAACAATCACTTCACAGGCCAAATGCCATCGTTGAAGGATTGCACCGATTTGGTAATGTTGGATGTGGGGAGAAATCAATTAGTGGGACCCATACCTTCATGGATAGGATCTAAATTTCCTCGGTTGCAAGTTCTTAGCTTGGCAAAGAACAACTTTAATGGAAGTCTGCCATCTCATCTTTGTCATCTCTCAACCCTTCAAGTTTTAGATCTTTCAGTGAATAACTTGTCTGGACATATACCGAAATGCCTCCAGAATTTCATTATGATGACACAAAAACCTGTCACTGATGAGGCCATCGATCAATTCTTTATCCTTAAGAATGGATCCTTTGGATGGTTTTTTCCATATGACTTTTATCCTACAGTGAGGTGGAAAGGAAAGGAATTGTCTTTCAAGGACAACAAAAGACTTTTGAGGTTGATTGACTTATCTAAAAATCAACTATCCGGCAAGATCCCAAAAGAGATTGGCAATCTCTCAGAGCTAGTTTCGTTGGATTTATCAAATAACAATCTGAGTGGTGAAATCCCTTGGGAGCTTGGAAAGTTGCATGAACTTGATTTTCTTGCTTTGTCAACAAATCATTTATGTGGGACTATCCCTTCAAGTCTGTCTGAAATTGATAGGCTTGCTGTTTTGAACTTATCTCATAATAATTTATCTGGAAAAATCCCATCTGGAACGCAACTCCAAGGCTTCGATGCATCTGTGTATGATGGAAATCCCTGTCTCTGTGGGACTCCACTTAAAAGGTTGTGTCCTGATGAAATTAAAAAATCGCACAACTCATTAACTATTGAGAAGCATGATGATTCATTGTTCAGCCAAGGATTCTACATAAGCATGGGTTTGGGATTTGGTACTAGCTTTCTGGCCATCTTTGGCTTATTTGTTCTCTGCCCGTCTTGGAGGCATGTTCATCTTTCACCTTTCTACGTATCCTGTACGACAAGATCTTTGTGGCGATCGCAGGTTCCTTGGAAAGTGAGGGGTAAGTTGTGTGTTCTCTCCTTTTTTTAACCTTTAATTATCTTTTCCCTGCATTAATTTTTCCTTTACTTGAAGAAAAATTAATGACCATCAAGTTTTTTAAATGAATTTGTTCGCTTGATACTTTCACATTTTTATCAAGAAAAATATAACTAGTATCCTCAATAATAATCTGTGTTGGTGAGACTGGTTTTTTTAGGAGTGGAAAAAGAAAAAAAAATAAAGAAAAGGAAGTAGTGTATAGTGTATAGTGTCTACAAGGTATGCATAGCACTTTCCTTTAAGTTTAATTCACCCTCATTTATTCTAATATTATAAGGTGTAAATTGGATTAACCCACGAATGTTAAATCGAAATCCCTTGAGTATGGATTGCCTTCCCAATATTTAAGTCAAAACAATAATTGTAACTTCCCATATTTATTTAAAGATTAGTAGAAATTTAGCTATAAGAATAATTAGAGACTTTGGGGAGCCTTATAAATAAATTAAGGAAACTAAAGCATTTTGTTGATTTTTAAAAGCCTAATTTCTCTCTTAATTTGAGAAAATTAGAGTTAGAGAAATTATTTTTTGAATTAAAAGGGTTCATAGTGGAAGAAAAATCTTAAGGGATATTTAAAATAAATTTTAGAAATTTAAAGGGGAATCTTGTTCTTAAAAAAAACATCTTATTTTAAGAATCTAATGGCCTATTAGTAAATTTCTTATTCCATCTATTCTTCTTTTCTTTATTCCTTTTATTTTTTTTCCCTATTTTCCTTTCCATTTTCCCTTCTTCCTCCCGTGCCTCATGTTCATCATCATCAATTACCCTCTCCTCTCATCTTGCACAACGGCGATCGAGAGAGAGGGAGGAAGAGGCCGGATGTTTTGACCGGCAACGGAGCCAGAGAGACCCTCCACGTCCTTTGTCATCACCACATCACTTTCCTCCTCCTCCTCCTCCTCCTCCTCCTCCACCTCCTTCTTCGAATTTCTTCTGCCATGCGCTGTCAGAAATAGGAGAGGGAGGGACTACCTTGTTCCTTTTGAATTTTGGATCTTTCAAGATTTTTTTTGGGGGGGGGTTGGGGTTTTTGTGATTTTTGAAGCAGGATTGATTAGGGCAAACTAGTTGTTCCTACATGTTTATTGAGGTTGTGTGATGATGATGATTTATTTAATTTGGTTGGGTGATTCTAAGTGACATTTGCTTTCTTGAAGTTGGAATAAAATAGGTTATGATTAAGAAATTCTTCAAATATGAATTTTAAACTTGAATTATGGGCTTTAGAGGGTTGTATATGTTCAACGATAATGTTGATTGACTTCAATTGGTTAGATTTGGAGTAATTTGGATTCACGTAATTTTGGATGATTTTTAGATTAATTTGGTCATAAGCTAGAATTTTTTGATGTTGTTAAGGATAATAATGATTTGGGATGGATTTTTATAGCCAGGTACATGTAGGGAATTGAGTTAAAATTTTGGTAAAGCTAAATTTCAAGGTCTTGCTATATATATTGATGAATTTTGGCCTATGATGGAAACTGGGGATTAATGTGTAGAATGATGGATTGATTGGTGTTTTAATGGTTTCAATAGGCTTATTGATGTTTGATAATGATTCTTAACGATTGGAATTGTGGAGAAATATGTTGGATTATATTTTGGGTGCTTAAAGTTTAGGATTTTTTGAGATAAGCTAGGGAGTTTAGATTCGACAATGATTTTGGTTGATGTAGTGATTGCATTAGGTTGATTGTTGTTATTGATTGATTATTAATCGTTTAGATTGTTGAGAATATGATAATTGCAATCGTAGCATATGATTGGCCTAGAGATGATTTTTGGGATAAACATGGGAAGTGATGAATCGGTGGTGGTTTGAGGACATTAATATGACTTTGTGGATTAAAAGGTTCATAACAAGTTGTTGGAAGGATCTTTCTAGGTTAGGATTGTGAAGTGTGATCAATTGGATAGAAGTGACTATGTTAGCAGAAATTAGGGATTTTGTATTCAATGAAGTTAATTGAGGATGAATAATTTTCAAAGGTTTGATATGAGTTTAATTTAACTTAATCAAGCTAGTTAGATATAATTAAAGGTTTAATGCTAATAATAAATTTAAAAAGTTGACAAAGTCCCGAAGTTGTGCGTTGAGAGCACTTAATTGTGTGTTGATCTTGTGTTCGTGTGTTAATGGTGATTGTAGACACTAGTGGATCAAGCTTATCTCGTGAACTCTGTGATTCTTGTATTTTCTTTTATTTTTGGCAATTCCACATAACCACTCTTATCTTATTACATCATTATGTGTGATTTTGGTTAGGATTTTTTTAAATCCCGTATATGTATATTGAACTATAGAATAAATGAGTTTTCAAATGATATTTTTATATATCAAATCTCTCTGTTGGGTAACTTTCTTTAGAACTATGGTATGATGATATGGAAGGATTGTACTGGGATAAATGTAATATGTTAGTTAGTGCTTATTGAAGTTTGTGAACATGCTGTATAGCTATATCTATTGAGAATTACTATGATATGGGCTTGTATAGCCTTTGATGAATAAATTAATGTGAATCTCTTGTAAACTATGCATGCATCTCATATTTGTATTGTCACTCGATGTAACCCTGTGTTAGCCTGCCAAATGGTTATTCGTATAGTCTCTAATTACATACAGAGACGTCTTTGATTATAGATAGAGACCCTGCCATCCTAATTATAGACAGGGGCAAAATCATATTGATTCATATGCTGATTTGACTATGTTGTTGATGATGATATTTGATCAATACGGTATATACTGACTATTTGATGATTATATTCTTGTTTACATTTTTGTAGGTGATCATACACCTCCAGGGGTGCAGGGGAAGGGGCCAACCAGTTCGTACTGAGCCCTTCAGTCGAACAGGGTTATATTTAGATGTGTATATTGCCAAAATTTGTTTAGGCTGCATTCCATTTCCACATATTTAGTATTTGAATATCTATGTTTGGATAATTGTATTTGGATAATTGTGATCCTTTAGATTCTTACAGCTCGTTTCTTGTTTAATTAGCCGTCAAGGGTGTTCCAGCTTCTGATTATTGATTGTGATACTATTAAACTCACTCACATGCATGTGACTTCTGATATAGATATGTGGTACAATGACTTGCTGCTAGTTGTATGACTATTCTTTGAGATGGGTTATGTATAGTATACTGGGATTATAGACTCGACACCTAATATATGGTTATATCTGTGATATGGCAGGTTCTGTTTAAATAACCACGTTAGATCAATCTCTTCTAACATAGTTATGCTATTTGTATTATGTATATTTTAATAACCAACCATGTTAATATATTTCTTTTTCTAACATGGTTATATTGAATGACTAGTGGATGGAATGGTGATAGATATATGTTAGTTTTAATAACCATGTTAGATGGTTCTTTTTCTAACATGGTTATCTATTTTGTTTATCAAGTCGTTTATTTAACCGTGTAATATCCATGTTAATGTTTATATTGTGATAGAATTTATTATTTCTATTATGGATAAGTTTCAAAGTATTAGGAAAACTTTTTTTCTAACTATGATAGCATTATTGTAATTGTATGGAAATTTTCTTTCTATCATAGTTAGCCTTGACAATAGAGTTCTGGTTTAGTTATTAATGGTTTATTGGGTATTGGTAAGTAGGATTTTACAATAATAACGTTTACGAAATGATAATTTGACTTTATCTCTATGTGCGATGAAAAATAAGGCAATGAATACTTGATCTTTCTGTTGTGTCGTGGGATGTTGTTGTGTTGTGTGTCTCCAGATGTAGTGATAGTGAGGCTATTTATAGACTATAAAGTGGTTTCTTGAAAATATATCTCTTCAACCAACACATTTTCAAAATAGGAAATAATGTATTGATTGATCCTTGCACCCATATCATGATATTTGTGAACAAATATAAGAAGATGTACTCTTCTGTACGTGTTTTTAGTAATTAATGAGACATGACTTTTAGAATTATTACTCCATACATCTTTTTATATAAATTCTTTAACCTATAAGGAGATAACACTACAAAAAAGAAAAATTTTTATTTTAGAATATTCTAACATAGTATTGGGTGAACTTGAGACGGCGCATATTTGGATATTGAAACCTACACTACTACAAAAAGCCCTTTTTATGTCACCAATTAACGTCACTTATTTAAAAATGTGACATTGAAAACACACAGGAAAGAAACAACGTCACACTTAAAATTAAGTGTGATGTTAAAACTTTTCACGTCACACCAAAATTTTGGTGTGACGTTGAAAGTGGTTTTCCACGTCACACTAAAATTTTGGTGTGACGTGGAAAACTTCCCCTCCTTTTTTTTTCATTTCCCGCCCCCCCAATACTTTCAACGTCACACCAAAATTTGGTGTGACATTGAAAGTGGTCTTCCACGTCACACCAAAATTTTGGTGTGACGTGGAAAACTTCCCCCAATACTTTCAACGTCACACCAAAATTTGGTGTGACGTTGAAAGTGGTTTTCCACGTCACACCAAAATTTTGGTGTGACGTGGAAAACTTCCCCTCCTTTTTTTTTCATTTCCCGCCCCTACCAATACTTTCAACGTCACACCAAAATTTGGTGTGACGTTGAAAGTGGTTTTTCACGTCACACCAAAATTTTGGTGTGACGTGGAAAACCACTTTCAACGTCACACCAATTCAACGTCACACCAAATTGGTGTGACGTTGAAAGTGGTTTTCCACGTCACACCAAAATTTTGGTGTGACGTGGAAAACTTCCCCTCCTTTTTTTTTTCATTTCCCTCCCCCCCATTTTTTCCATTTTGGCGGCCCCCCAAACAAAAAGCAGCTCCAGCTGCTCTTCCTACCCCAAACAAAAACCCCCCACCCCCCGTGCCCTCAGCTCCCCCACCCCAGCAGCCCACAGCTCCCCCAACCCACAGCTCCCCCCTTCCCTCCCCCTCCATAGCTCCCCCCAGCCCACCCCTCAACCCACAGCTCCCCCCTTCCCTCCCCCTCCATAGCTCCCCCCCAACCCACCCCTCAACCCACAGCTCCCCCCTTCCCTCCCCCTCCATAGCTCCCCCCAACCCACCCCTCAACCCACAGCTCCTCCCTTCCCTCCCCCTCCACAGCTCCCAGCAGCCCTCAGCTCCCCCTTCCCCACCCCCCACAGCTCCCCCCAGCTGCCCACAGCTTCCCCATCCCCCTCACCCTCCAGCTGCAGGTTCATTTCTTCTTTTCTTTTTCCTTTTTTTTTCTGGTAATTAAATATGCAATTTCTATAGGGTTCTTGTTTATTACTTGTTCAAGGTTTTTTTTTCAGCTCTGTTTTCCTCCTATCGGGTTCAACAATTTCAATCGTGCCTCCGTTCGCAGCTTCACTTCATCCAGGTTCCTTCTTTTCCTTTTTTTTCCTGATAATTAAATCTGTTGCCTTTTTTTCTCAATTATAAATTGCAAAAAATGCCATAGAATATTTAATGGTTTTGTAAGTCTTGTAAATTGGTCTGCCATAGAATGTTTAATGTTCAATTGTAAATTGGTTTGCAAATGCTGTTACATTGTAATTGCTGCAAATTATAAATTAAATCTTATATTTAAGAATGGAGCTAATATTTGGTAGTTAGAGTGGAAATGAAGGGAATCCCATCCCCCTTTGCTAGAAGATTTCTTTTCCTTGATGAATATTTTTTAAATTCAAATTTTCAATATAATGCTCATGTGTTTCATGATTATTTCTATTACTTTTTAGACTGAAATATATATATGCACATTTAAAACTAGACTCAGTTTCAATGTTATTTAATATTTGTTTAGGAAAAAAAATGAGTTTGGTTGCTGATTGAGCATTAAATATGGAGCGTTCATATTAAAACTGGACTTAGCTTCAATGTGTTTTTATTTAATATTTCTAAAAGATTTACATTTTTAAATAAAAAAACGTATCTGAATTGTCACTCTAATAAAATATATGAATATATTATGTAACATTATGCTTGAAAAAATAATGTCTTACTACTCTTGCATATTATTATGAACTGAATGAGTACACCACAAGGATTCTAAGTGTCTTAAACTAATCAAAACAAAGCTTTAAAATCTAACTCATAAATATTCACTTCACCTTCAAAATATAAAACTGTGCCATATCAGAGATAGCCTAGTTCATTTTGTGACCGAGTTCCTGCATTAATCACACATTAATTATTCCCTCAATCTCATAATTATATTGCATACTTGCCAAAATGGTTTATAAGTCTTGTAAATTGGTTTGAATAGGTTTTTGTTCTCAAATTGCTAAATATCAACGGGGAATAGAAAAATTAAAAACGTTTTTTTTAAAAAAACAAGAAACCACGTCACAAATAATATCTTGTGTGACGTGGTTTCCTGGAAACCACGTCACACATAATTTATGTGTGACATGGTTTCCAGGAAACCACGTCACACAAGATATCTTGTGTGACATGGTTTCCTGGAAACCACGTCACACATAAATATTATGTGTGACGTGGTTTCTCCGAGCAACTTACAACGTCACACATAATATTATGTGTGACGTTGTTTCTCTGACTTTTTATGTCACTTGTTTATGTGACGTTAAAAGTCTATTTTCCATGTCACTTGATTCAATGTCCCTTGAAAAAGTGACGTGAAAACCCCCAAAATTTGTGACATTAAAAGTACTTTTTGTAGTAGTGCTACATTGAAAATAGGTTTTTCAGGATGTAAATACAAGCAAGAAGATGAGATGATCTCAGAGAAATAGATGCTAAAATAAGGGACACATTTTGGTGATGGGAAAAACACCAAAGCCAATTTGAAATAAGGGTTGCGTTATGTGGTTATGTTAATTAATTAATATCGTCAACTTGTTATCATTTTACTTTATGAATTACTACAACTATTGAACTTATAATATTTTTTCACAATAGAGAATACTGCGTTCAATGTCTTTACTTCTCACTGTATTGCTCTAACTTCTATAGATCTACCTTATTAGTGCCTATTTGGCAACCAATTGAAAAAGCACTTTTTCAACCCAAACCATGGTTTCAAAGAAAACTAGCCAAATAGTAAAAAAAATTAAAAAAAACCACTTTTTCAACCCAAACCTAGGTTTGGGGGGCCAAAACTTACATTTTGAAAAAGCTATTTTTTTCTCCTTTTTTGAGGTTAGGTTGATTCATTATTGCTAGTCATAAATTCTCCACCAAAAATACCCTATTGTTTCCTCTTTCTTCACTCTTCTCCTGCTCAATTTCGAAAGAGCCATTGGGCTCTCCCTCTCATCCTCGTGCTTCATCAATGAGCACCCTCTCTTTGTTCATTTGCTAGGTTGCACTCTCCCTCTCATCCTCATGCTATTTTTTTCTTCTTTATAGCTGGGTCTGATCTATTGTGACATGCTTTGCATTTTCAAATATGTTGTGTGAGAACAGAGGTATGTCTAATATACTTGAAGCATTTTTAGGAGGTTATTGTTGGTTTTCTTGAGTATTTGATCTCTATGTGGGTTTTCTTTTGTTGTTTCTTACCATTTAGGGAAAAGGGGGATTTTCTTTGTTTTTTGGTGCTTGTACTTGGGTTTTTGAAATTGTACATGCATGCTTCAAAGTGGCCATACCCAGATGTCGCTCATTTTGGGTTTGAATTTCTTATATGTTACTCATTATATTCTTACTTTATGGTGCATTTGGGATGTGGTATGTTCCTAATTTTGGCATCAAAGTTATCTGTTTTTGTGTTCATATTGAGTTTTGGGGATGATTATGCTAGCGATAGCATACTTTGAAGAAATTTCTTTCTTTTTCAATTCATCTATGGTTGTCTTGCTGGATTGGTTTTGTAGTTTCTATGTCTCTCTTTTTGGCCTTTGTTTTTGGCTTGGTAAGATAATCTTTGGTTGTATGTTTCTCTGTGGATATGTCACTTTTAAACCCTGGTCCTATGGTTGTATGAACTATGATCTTTGAATTATGTATTGCCGTTGCGATGGCATATAAATTATGTAATTAAACATTATTACTTCGTATTTTCTTGCATCCTTGACTGGTTTTCAAAATTTAATAAATTTCTATGATATAAAACCGCATGCTTTTGATAATTTTGCCTGACTATTGTTAGAATCTTAAGTTTTGATGAAGACTGACCCATAGAAAACATAAGTGTATGTTACCTCTGAATTAAACGACTAAAATCTGATAGGTAATAGATCACCATTGCAAGAGTAAAGATATATTGCTAGATGAAAGATTCAACTATAACAAATGAGAACTTAGCAGAAATCTAAGAATAAATATCTCTATCGCTAAAGTTCATCTCTATCGCTAAATAGATCAAAAAGCCATAGCAAGTGAAGACTTAGTAATATCAAGGTTAATATCTATCGCTAAGTCATTCCCTATCGCTAAGAAGGATCCTATCGCTAGAAGTTCATTGAAGAACATGAGTAAATAACTAGCAGAAAGATGAACCAGGGAAATCAGCTAGCGATAACAAATTAAGCTATCGATAACAAAGTGCTTCAGTTAATAAACATTCAGATAGCTAGTACTTGAGATCTAATGAGTCTAGTGATAACATAGATGCTAGCGATAACACATTCAGCTATCGATAATAGGATACTCTGAGAACCTTGAATATTCAGATAACTGTGTCCTTAAAGCTAATAAGCAAGCAGTAACTAGCGATAATAAGATTAGCTATCGATAGAAGATTGTTTATAAAGATGACATAGCTAGTATGCTAAACGTTGAACTAGAAGAATATGCTAGCGATAATGTTTATGTCTATCGATAGAGAATGCTTTATAAAAATCCTTAGCTGATATAAATATTATCTATCACATTGAGCTAATGGACTATGCTTGCGATAACATTTGCTGTACATTATATGCTTACTTGTTTAGCTAACAATTCAAGTACAGAAATTATACTATGCAGTTAGCGATAGCAAAGCATGCTAGCGCTACTGAAAAGTTGCTATGAAATTACATGTGTTAAAGATGTTCAGAATGCGCAGTCTAGCTTGTTCTAAGCATGAACAGTTGAAGCTAGATAAGAAGTTTGAATTAGCTGAAGAGCAGTATCTATCTCCAACGGCTATGAACTTACAACGACTATATTCTAACGGCCATATGAAGACGAATCAAAAGGCAATCTGTGAAGATATAAATAGAACAAGATTTGCTCCCAAAAGAAGAGGATCAACAAACGAATATAACGAGCGATGAACAGAGCTTTATACAGAATTTCTAATTCCTCAGATTGAGAGCGTTAGAAAAGAAGAGCTAGAGCAATACATTGTTTAGATCATTGAGCTGTAGTTGTATTTCATCATACATTACTCTGTACTTAAGTGTTTATCACAATCTGTTCATTGAGTGAACTTTATTGTTAAAATTCTCTACTGTTTGTGGTAGTTCCCTAGCTTGGTGCTTTGAGAACTGGGTGGTAACCTTACGGGTAGTAAGGGGGAGTGTTTAGAAGGATTCTAAAACTCTGTAAAGGTTGGCAGGTGAACCTGTGTTCGTAAAACCTGTGGTAGGCTTCTCTTGTGCCAGGATTAAACAAGAGGATAGTGGAAATCTCAGGTGGAGCCTGAGGACTGGATGTAGGTCTGGGTTGACCGAACCAGGATAAACTCTGTTTGCATTATCTCTTCCCTTAACTCTTTTAATTTATTGCATATCAACATTATATCCTTCTTAGTGCACTCAACCGTTTTGACTGTCTTCACCATGACTTTGTAAAATAAAAGATTGCAGAGATTTTAAGTTTTTATTCTATCACCCAATTCACCCCCCTCTTGGGTGACAGCCAGTACTCTCAATTGGTATCAGAGCGGGTCACTTGTTTAAAGGATCTAACGATATCAAGTGTAAAGATCATGGCTGATTTTGGGTATAATTCTTTTTCATAAGGTTTTGATCATACCATTCCACCTCTGCTTGAAAATATTGATTTTTCGTTTTGGAAAGCTAGGATGAAAAGTTTTATAAAATCATGTGACTATCATATGTGGAATGTTTTTACAAATGATCTTGATTTCAAACCAAGAAAGGATTGGAATGAGAAAGACGAGAAAATGTTTTCCTTGAACATTAGAGCAATGCAAATTTTACATAAAGGCTTAACTGAAAATGATTTTCAGAAAATCAAATCTTGCTCTAGTGCTAAAGATATTTGGGATACACTTGAATCTATGTATATCACTAATCATCTTGTTGAAACTGAAAGTGTTGACAGCTCATCTGAATTCCAAAGTTGCATATCTATGGTTGATGAGCAATTGGAAGCTGAAATTGAAGAAGGAGAGATCATAGAACCTTTCCAAGATTCAGTCAACACGAAAGGACAAGAGAAAGATGACTGCCAAGAGCTCTACCTGAACGAGTATGATCAATCATTCTCTGGAGCTCAAGATGCAGCTATGGTATACAGTTCCAATTCCTGTGTTTTTGAGAAAAAAAATTTTGATCTGCATAAAACTGATTTACTACCCATCACAGATCATATTTCAAGGATTGAAAATGTTTTAACTCATGCTGGAAAATACTTTGGAAAGAAAGATCATTTGAATGAAAACAATTTGTGGTTCTACTCCTCTGACCATCACAATAATTGCATAAAATCTCATGTTGCACATCACCCTATTATTTGCTATTATTGTGGTAATTCTGGTCATATTTCTCACTCATGTAATATTAGAAGAAATTCAAATGTGAGAAATAAATTTATTTGGGTTCCAAAAGGACATGTAAGGTCCAAGACTAACAATGAAGGACCCAAATATAAATGGGTACCAAAATGTCCATCTAGTACTTTATATGTGCAGATCAATTCTAGAAGAAATGGATATTCTGATGTAGAAACAACAAGGAAAAATCAAAGAGTTTCTCATGCTTCAAGAAAAAGATTCATAGAATCTACATATAGAAAGAGAACTCTAGGAGAAGCCACTACTGCAACATCTGGTTCAAATCATAAGAAGCAGTGGACATTGACAAGAAGAGCATGTTCTACCTCAAAAATGAGCTACCACAATGTACCATTCAATTACCTTGAGGAGAACAAGAGAAATAGAATTCCTTATACATCAAGAAGAAGATTTTTGAATTCTATTTCACGTGAGAGATCTCTGCAACCCGGTGCTAAGCATGTCATAACCATTTGGGTGAGCCAGAGCAATTCTCAAAATGCCTAAGGTAGAGGTATGAAATGGTAAAATCTCTTACTCTATTATCAGTAATATTTATTGAGATTTTACACTCTGAAACCTTAGGAATGAACATTGAATCGTGTATTGAAGACAATTGCAAAATATATACAATGTTCATAACTTAGCTCTTATATACATGCATATTCATTTGGAGAAGAATATCTTTATATATATCTTTGTGCATGTAGTCATGATTAATTCACTATGCTCAATTATCTTAAATTGATTACATCCTTTTGAAGCATATGAATTATGTTGATTAATACCTACGAACTAACCATGAGCAGATCCATATGAATTTGGATACTGAAGAAAAGAAAAGAATTATAGTTCCGTAGGTAACAAGGAGAGAAAGCTTCAAGACTATAATCTATATAGAAATCTTCTCAAGTCTTGATGAGCTGAACTTTATGCTTGGATTTTGGTGGAGAACCTGTAAAAGAAAATATCAACATCTTTCTGCCTAAATCAAAGCTATTGCATGGACAAGACTGATCAATCGATAGTGAAGTTCACTATCGCTAGCATTCGCAGGACAGAGCTAAGATTGAGTTGTTTGCCACCAAAAGCTCTATTTATAGCAACTCTCAATACTGATAGCAATCTTCTGCCTAGACAAGTGCAGTTATGGTGATATCATTCTTATCCTATCTTTAATGAATATAATTGTGGTTAGATAATGAATGATTGTTTCTCTTCATTAGCGATCAATCTTTGAACTATTTTTCAGATTGCTATATGATTGAAAAGTTGGAATTGTGTAATAGTATTATCTGATGTGGAATCTATGAAATGCACAATTCAAATTTGTTTAAATTTCAACTCAGCCTGCTTATAAAATTGCATTCATATATTTTGAAAAATTATGTAGGTCAAACCAATCAATAGTCATTATCATTAGTGATAACAAGTTCCTCTGATTGATTTATATCAAACGTGCTCAATAGAATTTGTTTTAAAATGCTAACTCTTAAGTTTTGCAGCTCTGACCCATCGATAGTAAGTACCATTATCGCTAGCTATGTGCAGAACATAAGCCTGAGTCAAGATTGCCATCTCTAGCTAAATGCATTATCGATAGCAAAGTCAGCTATCGATAGATGAAACTTGGAAGGAGAAAGTGATGCCCAAGTCACTTACTCAGCGTGGGATCATGCCTGCTAGCGATAGTTGATCATACTAGCGATAGCATGTCACTTAACAGGTCAGAATACGAAACATTAGCTGATCCACTCCACTAAAGGTAAAGCCCTAAACCCTAAAACTTATAAAGCTGGATCATTTGCATTTGCATTCATTACTCATCTGCACTTTCTCTTCTACTCCAAAACCTCTCTGGGCATTCTTGCATTTATTTGCCTCTCAAAAACCTCTCTTCTCTCAAAACCTAAACCCTAAAAATGGCCAGAACCAAAGTTCCAAGTGTAAGTGATGTTCAGGCTACCTCTAGCGCTAAACCCTCTTCTCAATCCGCTAGCAAAAGGTCCAAAACTCAGAAAGAAGTGTCATTCCCCAAAGAAGTAGTTGAATCAGGTTCTAAACGTCAAAAGCAAACTATCTCTGACTTGCCTTACTCAGAAGAACCCCTTGAAGCTCCAAGCGCTGTCTTCGCAAAACGAAAAACCCTAGATAGGACTGCAGTCTGGGTAGATTTAGAATATTTCAAGAAAAATGGCTTCGACTTGGATCCCTGGCTTCTTCCTTACAAAAGATGGCTCAGTATTCAGAATGTCTACAATGAGGAAGTGCTTAGATCATTTTATTCGAGCATGAAAGCCAAGCCAGAATATAGGAAAAAGGAGCTGGTCAATATTGTGTTTGAGGCGTCAGTGAGAGGAAGGGGGATCACCTTTAACTGGTTAGCTATTAACAAAATTCTGGGGATATTTGAAGCAGAGTATAACAAGTGGTACTCCCCTGAGCCCTATCTGCTCCGAGGAAGAACTTGCAGAAATCTATGAAAACTCCTCCAATAAGCCAGCCAGCATGCCTGTGGTCAACAGAATACTGCACTATGTGTATACCAGATTAATGACTCACAAGGCAGGGAATTTCAGTAGCTTTCCCAAGATAGACAACCCCTGGCTGCCCAATCTGATTTCAAAAGTACCTTTAAATCCAGGGCGGTTGATATCAATGGAGCTTCACCGATTTTTATCTGACAAATCTGCCAAGACCCCTCTACCCTATCCTCAGCTCATGTCTTATCTCCTCGAATTTTCAAAGATCAAATCTGTAGGGGAAAGAGACAACAAAAATTGCAGACAACTCACCATTTCTACGCTGAGAAAAATGGGGATTCCTGTTAAATCAAGTGGTTCTCTCTCTGGCTCTGAGGCCTCTCATGTTCCTTCCACATCAGCTCAGTCTCAGTCTATTGAGGAAGAGACTCAATCTCAAAGAATTCCTTCTCCTCAGCAGCAGCATAATCTTGGTCAAGAACCATCTCCTTCTGCTCCTGTTACATCAAAGTCAATTTTCTCCAAGAATGCAATAGAAGAAATTGTATTCAGGGTCTCTGCTGAATTTAATCTGGCCTTGGAAGCGCAAAAAGCAGAGTTGATGAAGCCTATTCGAGAGCTACAGTCTCAGGTGAAAAATCTGGAAGAGCATCTATGCCTCGTCCCTGAGTATGTCAAACAAAGGGGAACAGCTCCTCCATCAGAAGGTACTTCATCACATCATCATTCCCCTCTCCATTTCCACTCACCCTCTCATTCCTCTCCCAAACACTCACCTGCAACCCCTTCTACTTCCTCTCTTCATCTATCTTATTACTCCTCTCCTTCCACATTCAAACATCCCAGCCCCTCTCCTCACCACCACTCTCAAGCCCAACCACCTACACCTCCACCTTCACCTCAAATCAAAATCACAACACCCCCAGAAACTCCTACCGCTAATCCTTCCCCTGGTGCTAGCCCACAAACACAAGCCTCACCCTCAACCACCAAAGTCCCAACACCACAAGCAACCCCTATCTCTAGCACCACCCCTAGCAATAGCAATCTTACCTCATCACTAACTCAGCTAACCTCTATCGCTCCCTCTATCACAAACCCTCCTTGTCCTCCCATCTCTTCTCAAATTCCTGACCAACCTTCTTCACCTACCCCTGCCAATGATGATGACAAAAAGGGGGATAATCAAAGGAACAGAAATGTGGCAGAAGAAGGCCAAGTGGAGGATGCATCTGATGAGGAAGACAATGCATCAATCAATCCAGATGGTTCTCCTGATAATGAAGTTCAAAAGGAAGATATGAGCTTGGCCATGGTATTGTATGAGGAGGAATATCAACCAGTTTTTGTAAATCTGCCTCCTCACTATTTTCAGCGAGCACAAGAACTGCATGAGGAAGTTGAAGAATTTTTAGAAAGATCTGCTCAATCTCTAAAGGAAAGAGAGGATAAAGATGCAGCAAGGGCAGAAGCTGAAAAAGAGAAAGAAAAAGATCCTATTCAGACTCTCTCTCAGAACCTGGAACTTAGTGGGAAAGAAAAAGCATCCGAGGTCCAGTATGCTCCTAAGAAAATAAGGATCAAGAAATCTGCTCCAAAACTTCCAGAAAAGAAATCCAGGGCATCTAAAGGGATTGTGATTGAAGAACCCAAACCTGCCCCCAAGCCATTAAAGAGAAAAACTGTGCCTAAGGGGAAAGGAAAATCTGTCAAGCCTCCTCCAAAGAAGAAGCAGAAGCAATTGAGTTATGGGGAAAGGATTCTAGCCCAATTAATTCAGAAAGCTCCTCCCTCTCCTCCTAAGAAGAAAGCAGTCACCAAGAAGAAGAAAGCTCCTGCTAAGATAAAAGAGGTTGAAATTGAGTTTGAGTTACTTGAAGATCCCTCATCTGACTCTGGAAGAATTAGCAGTGAATCTGGGGACTATGATCTGGACACATCATATTGGAATGATGATTCTGAATAAACCAAAAAGCCTGAATCACTCCCTAAAATCATTCTCATATGCATCCTACATAAACTGAATGTTTAATAGTTTTTATACTTTATGTGTAGTATTTCCTTTTGCAATACAAGATACAAATGAACATTTTCTTTATCTCAATGATTGCTTTGAACATACTCTATTCATGCTATATGCTTAATGCTGATATATGTTCTGAACGTGCTTTAATGTATATCTTTAACTTATGTTTTGTCATCATCAAAAAGGGGGAGAATGTTAGAATCTTAAGTTTTGATGAAGACTGACCCATAGAAAACATACGTGTATGTTACCTCTGAATTAAACGACTAAAATCTGATAGGTAATAGATCACAATTGCAAGAGTAAAGATATATTGCTAGATGAAAGATTCAACTATAACAGATGAGAACTTAGCAGAAATCTAAGAATAAATATCTGTATCGCTAAAGTTCATCTCTATCGCTAAATAGATCAAAAAGCCATAGCAAGTGAAGACTTAGTAATATCAAGGTTAATATCTATCGCTAAGTCATTCCCTATCGCTAAGAAGGATCCTATCGCTAGAAGTTCATTGAAGAACATGAGTAAATAACTAGCAGAAAGATGAACCAGGGAAATCAGCTAGCGATAACAAATTAAACTATCGATAACAAAGTGCTTCAGTTAATAAACATTCAGATAGCTAGTACCTGAGATCCAATGAGTCTAGTGATAACATAGATGCTAGCGATAACACATTCAGCTATCGATAATAGGATACTCTGAGAACCTTGAATATTCAGATAACTGTGTCCTTAAAGCTAATAAGCAAGCAAGTAACTAGCGATAATAAGATTAGCTATCAATAGAAGATTGTTTATAAAGATGACATAGCTAGTATGCTGAACGTTGAACTAGAAGAATATGCTAGCGATAATGTTTATGTCTATCGATAGAGAATGCTTTATAAAAATCCTTAGCTGATATAAATATTATCTATCACATTGAGCTAATACTATGCTTGCGATAACATCTGCTGTACATTATATGCTTACTTGTTTAGCTAACAATTCAAGTACAGAAATTATACTATGCAGTTAGCGATAGCAAAGCATGCTAGCGCTACTGAAAAAGTTGCTATGAAAGTACAGGTGTTAAAGATGTTCAGAACGCGCAGTCTAGCCTACTCTACGCATGAACAGTTGAAGCTAGATAAGAAGTTTGAATTAGCTGAAGAGCAGTATCTATCTCCAACGGCTATGAACTTACAACGACTATATTCTAACGGCCATATGAAGACGAATCAAAAGGCAATCTGTGAAGATATAAATAGAACAAGATTTGCTCCCAAAAGAAGAGGATCAACAAACGAATATAACGAGTGATGAACAGAGCTTTATACAGAATTGCTAATTCCTCAGATTGAGAGCGTTAGAAAAGAAGAGCTAGAGCAATACATTGTTCAAATCATTAAGCTCTAGTTGTATTTCATCATACATTACTCTGTACTTAAGTGTTTATCATAATCTGTTCATTGAGTGAACTTTATTATTAAAATCCTCTACTGTTTGAGGTAGTTCCCTAGCTTGGTGCTTTGAAAACTGGGTGGTAACCTTACGGGTAGTAAGGGGGAGTGTTTAGAAGGATTCTAAAACTCTGTAAAGGTTGGCAGGTGAACCTGTGTTCGTAAAACCTGTGGTAGGCTTCTCTTGTGCCTGGATTAAACAAGAGGATAGTGGAAATCTCAGGTGGAGCCTGAGGACTGGATGTAGGTCTGGGTTGACCGAACCAGGATAAACTCTGTTTGCGTTATCTCTTCCCTTAACTCTTTTAATTTACTGCATATCAACATTATATCCTTCTTAGTGCACTCAACCGTTTTGACTGTCTTCACCATGACTTTGTAAAATAAAAGATTGCAGAGATTTTAAGTTTTTATTCTATCACCCAATTCACCTCCCTCTTGGGTGACAGCCAGTACTCTCAACTATGTGTTTGTCTTTTGAATGAAAAACTTCAGTTTACCTCAAATATATATTTCCATTAATTTCTCTCTTATTACATTAGTGAGGTGATTAACTTGGAGCTATTGTTGTTTCAGCAAAATTTACTCTTGTTGTCTCCACTGTAGTTGTGGGTTGAAAGTGGAATCTCTAGTATGTTGTGAAAAATTTGGACTATCACCCATTTGTCTACCTTATGATTAAGGCATTGCTTCATCAACAATTTAATACCTCTCCCATGCTGCATAGAAGTGCTCATCAGGATGTTGCCTAAAGCTTAGAAATTCATCTCTAGCTTCCACAGACTTATCATCAAAGAAAAATGGGCTCTAAATTTGCTTTCAAGTTCATTCCAAGAATTCATAGATCCCTCTGGTAAATTGTTGAACCATTCCCTAGCCTTACCTTGTAGACAATAAGGGTACAGCCGAAGTCTAAGAACATCTTCAAGAACTCCATTTTGCTTGAAAGAACTACATACCTCCAAGAAGTACATCAAGTGCTTATTTCCATCTTCATTGTAAAGCCCATGGAACACCAGACAAATCTCTGATTTGTAATATTTTTATATGCTTAATTTGAGGAAATTAACATGATTGAGATGCAAGTTTGGCCTAATAATGTCTAATTGAATGTCTCAAACTCTCAAGTGAAATGAGTGTAAAATTAGGATTAATTAGCCATAATTGTAGATTAATTGCATTGATTAATTTATAGGGCTATTTGATCTTGGTTTTGTCTTATTTTTACTTACAGGGTCATGCAAGGACCAAAGATTAGATTTTGAGCGAAGAAGAAAGGCTTTTTAAAGGGGCAGAATCACCTAATTTTCGCCGTGGCCTCGCCACGGCGAGCTCACGGCGAAGAGCCCCCAAAGAGGTAGAAAGGAGCCTTGCTCGCCGTGGCCTCGCAGACGGCGAGCAGGCCCCGAAAATTCCAAAGAGCAATGCAGCTCGCCGTGGCCTCGTCGTGGCGAGCCCGCGGCGAACGGCATTGCGACAGCTCGTATCAGCATGCGAATTTCGGACTCTAAACGGATCCAGCTCAATACCCACTTACTTGACTTGACTTGGGGGATATAAAACTCAAAAATTACACCCCATTAGGGCAGATTTGGAGTCCCATAAATCCTTCCTTGTTGGTGTTCTCTCATTCCCTCTCATCTCCATCCCCTCCATCTTCCATTTTCCTTCCTCCAACTTCATGGCAACCACTTCCTTCTTCCTTGTTGGTGTTTTCTTCTTGGAGGACAGCAGCTAGGCTCCACCATTCTTGGTGGTGGGAGCCAATGGATGAGCTTGAAGCTTGAATAGGGGAGTTCTAGTTCTAATCCTTCTTCATCTTGTTGTATTTATGCTTTTTTAGGGTTCTAGGAGTATATTTATGACATTTGGTTGTGTTCTTCATTTCTACATGTTGTATAAGGGTTAGAAACTATTTTATGTTGTTTCTTTCTTGTTGAATACTTGACATTGTGCTACATTAACTTTGAGTTTGATGAAGTTTATGGGTTCATGATTTTGTTACTCTCTTTGTGAATATCTTGTGATAACTCAGGTGGCTTGGTTAGTGGATTAAAAATGTTAAGTGGTTTTGCATGAATGGAATGGCATAGGAATTAATTAATTGTGTTTAGACATTGGGTAATTACTCTTTTCAACCTTAATCTTTGTTTGGGTGGCCATCAATGAGTTGGGGTTAATTGAGAAATTAAGTGCAATTGTGGGGTGGCCCAAGTTGTGGATTTAAAGTCTTGCATGATTAGTTAGTTCTTGAATTTGTCAAATTGCATGAGTGGCATTGGACTTCAATCCTAGAGTCTTGATTTATTATGTGGGGTTCCAATAATCAATTAAACTCTAGGATTAATTAAGTGGCAATTCTGGGTCCCGATTATAGGATTAGGAGCCCCTTATGATTAGCAAATTCATATTGATTTTGAACTTAATCAACTTAGGTTAAATTAAGTAATGTGCGGGGTTTCAACATTAATTAGGTTAACCTAAGCCTAGCCTAGAGGGATATCTCTAGGGGTCTTTCAAAAATCAACAAAAACTCCCTGAAAATCTTTAGAAGCAATGATTCCTGAAGCTCTCATTCATCAAGAATGATCTTTATCCCATTTTCATCCAAATCTGACTTTTAAATCCATTCTTTTATTTTGACTTTCGAACATACCACACTATCATACCAAACTTCACATTAAAACCAAACAAAATACAAAACTTTTACTCGCTTTTGTCAGTTTGCATGTTAGCTACTAGGTCATCTTTTGCGTTAGGCTCCTCAAGCGAACGACACCCGGGGGTTAGCTTCCACTATCCCCTTGGTTCTTATTTTCTTGAAGGGCGGACCCAATGGTGCGCTACACGCACACACACTCAAAAGTGGTGCTCTTCAACATCCCATGCAAACAGTGTGATCATCACAGGATTGATCTCAAAAGTATGAACTTGCATTTTTGGCATCCTAATACAAAATTGAGTACCCCTCATATTTCTACTTGGAAAATCATTCACAGGAGCTCTATCATACTCATCGTTCGCCATGGTTTCATATTCAATTTCACTTTCTTCAAAGAGGTGGCTATTTCAAGAATTACCTCCAATTTGTCCAGATCTAAGGGTTGCATAGACTAGAAGGGTACCTATAAAGAAAATAACACAAAGAAAGTATCAAAAAAGAAATAAGAAAACAAACTAGAAAGTGGAATTATAAACAATTTTTACAAGTTCAAGCGAAATTTAATATCACTAGCCCCGGGTTGGCTAAGGGATTTTTGTAAATCCTTGGCAACAGCTCCAGAAACTCGTTCGCAGTCAAGGTTAACTGTAAGTTCACAGATCGCAAGTAGTATAAAATATCGTTCCCACAGAGATTTGAACTAAAATTTTGACCAAGCAAAAGGCTAAGTGAATTCAATAAAGTTGAACTAGGGAAATATCATTGATTGTGTAATGAAATGTTGGAATCTATTTCTAAAAACTAGAAAGTCATAAAACAATTGTTCTTTTGACTTAAAAAGATTAAATGGGATCTAGGATTATTTATCCCCTATGTATTTCATAAAACTTGGTGAACTCCCTCTCAAACGGTATATTCCATGAATATATGTGTTTATCTAAGGTTCATATGCACTATGTTAGAATCTTAAGTTTTGATGAAGACTGACCCATGAATAACATAAGAAACATAAGTGAAAATTACCTTGAATTCAACAAGTAAAATCTGATAGGTAACAAATCACTATCGCTAGAGCTAAAGTCTATCGAAAATGAAAAGCCCATCAAATAGCAAATGGTAACTTAGCAGAACAACTAAAAGGAAATGTTTCTATCGCTAAGTGAATATAGCAAGTGAAGATTTAGAAATATCAAAGTTAATATCTATCGCTAAGTCTTTCACTATCGCTAGAAGGTCATTAAGAACATGGCTAAATAAAGAGAAGAATATCTAGCTAACAATGAATCATGTCCTTGAGCATATGGAATCAGCTAGCGATAAAAGGTTAAGCTATCGATAACAAAGTGCTTCAGATAATGAACATTCAGATAGCTAGTACCTGAGAGGAATTATCTAGTGATAACATAGTTGCTAGCGATAACACATTCAGCTATCAATAATAGGATACCTTGAAATACGTTTGAATAATCATCTCAATATCCTTAAAGCTAATAAGCCATCAACTAGCGATAAAGTGATTAGCTATCGATAGAAGAATGTTTGGTGATATAGCTAGTACGCTGAACAATTGAACCAAGAGAACATGCTAGCCTAAATATCTATCATTAAGAGTATGCTCTAATAACTTAGACAATCCTAGCTAATGTATATTGTCTCTATCTCATTGAGCTAATAATCAAAGCTTGCGATAGCATCTGCTGTGCATTATATAGTTACTTGTTCAGCTAACAGCTCAAGTGCAGGATTTACTCTATGCAGTTAGCGAAAGCAAATCATGCTAGCGCTACTGAAAAAGCTGTCATACAGGTACAATTTGTACGGATGCTCAGAACGCTAAGTCTATCTCTCTCCTAGCTCACCCTACTCAAAAGTAGTTGAAGTTAGAGCAGAAAGTTAAGCCCGATGAAGAAGCTGCATTTAATGCCAACGGCTATGAGCTCCCAACGACTAATTTCAAACGGCTTCTTGAAGATTGAAAGCTAGGGCAAAATCTGAAAAGAGATATAAATACAGAACTCGAGCATTTATGAAGACAACAACGAAAAACAAGAATATTCACAAACTCATTCATTGTTCTCTGTTCTCTATATTTATTGTTTTAGAAATTTATCTCTACTTAAGTGTTTATCAAAATCAGTTCATTAAGTGAACGTATTTATTGAAATCCTCTACTGTTTGAGGTTGTTCTGAAAGCTTGGTGCTTTAGAACAGGGATATTACCTTACAGGTAGTAAGGGGGAGTGTTTAGAGTGATTCTAAAACTCTGTAAAGGTTGACAGGTAATCCTGTGTTTGTAAAACCTGTGGTTAGTGGAACCCAAGAAGGTGTTGGAGAACTGGAAGTAGGCAGAGTTGGCTGAACCAGTATAAAGCTTTTTGAATTATTTTTACATTAATTTTTGAAAGCACAATTCACCCCCCTCTTGTGCGATTGCCTCTTTCACACTTGACTAAGCTCTCTCAAGTCAAAATCAAGTTTCTCTATTCATTAAAATGCACAATCTCTTGCTACAAATAATGAAAATCCCCTTTGTAAACCAACCATAATGTGACAATGCAAGGTTTGTAAAGATATCTCTATTTTACCAACAAACTTTCCATTTATCATGTAAATTTCAAGCCAAGCATGATTTTCACCAAGTTCTACACATGGATTAGCTCTCTCAAGTCATAATCACATTAATAAATCAATCTAAATAGTGGCCAAACACATTCAAGCATGAAGAGAAGGATAAAATCCACACACACACACACACACGTCATTTACTATTAAAAGAGAGGAAGAATCAAGTTTTAATCAATACAAAGATTCAAAATAATCCTAGAATGAAAGTTTAGCCACTCATGGAGAAAAATCTACAAATCTGGAAAATGGAACAGCCATGGCAGAAATTTCAATAGGAAAGAGAGAAGCTAGAACCAAAAAAACCAAGATAAATGAGGTTGAATCTCTTCAAATCTTGAAACTCCTTGAAAAACTTCAAACCCTAGCATAGATGTGCTCTAAAGTAGCCCCCAGAGAAAGCCCCAGTCGAAAAGATATGTTTCTGTGTGAGTTGAGAGTGTTTTAAAACCCTATTATCGAGCTAATGTGTCCATTTTTTGCACTCTATCAGTATTTTGGCTGTAGCCAAAACTTTTTCCTGTACTTTTGGCTGCGACCAATATTTCTCTACTTGGAAATTTCTAGGTTTGGCTGTGGCTATTACTTTGCCTCCGCTTTTCACTACAGCCAATAACTCTCTATAGATTCCTCTTTTCAACTTTTTTGGTTGTGCTAAATCTTCTTTTCCACTTTTTTTCCTTGACTTTAGTTTAAAATACAACTCATATGTGGCTTAATTGATTGGCTTCAGTTGTTAGAATCTTAAGTTTTGATGAAGACTGATCTATGAAAAATATCGCTAATAAGAAATGATAACTTAGCAGAACAATAAGAATAAAATTCTATACCGCTAAGTATATCTGTATAAGCTAATAGATAGAAAGGAATAGCGAATGAAGACTCAGAAATATCAAAGTCATTATCTATCGCTAAGTCATTCTCTATCGCTAAGAAAGAATCCATCGCTAGAAGTTCATTGATCATAAGAGTAGATGAATCAAGCAGATAAATGAACTAAATCTTCAGAATCAGCTAGCGATAACAAATTAGCTATCGATAGCAGAAGTGCTTTAGATAATAATCATTCAGATAGCTAGTGCCTGAGAGCAAGAGTCAAATGAGCTAACATAGTTGCTAGCGATAATGTATTAAGTTATCGATAATAGGATACCCTGAAATTCTATTGAATAATCATCCCAGTATCTTTAAAGCTAATGAGCAAGCAAATGTCTATCGATAGAAAGTGCTCAATAAAATTCCTTAACTGAATCATATATTATCTCATTGAGCTAATAAGCTTTGCTTGCGATAACAACTGCTGTGCATTTATATGATTACTTGCTTAGCTAACATCTCAAGTGCAGAAATTATACTATGCAGTTAGCGATAGCAAAGCATGCTAGTGCTACTGAAAAGCTGCTATAAAAATACAGGTGTACAGAGCTCGCAGTCTAGCCTACCCTACGCATGAACAGTGAATCTAGATCTAAAGAAAAGTTCCAACGGCTAGTTCTCCAAGTCTCCAATAGACAGAAATATATCAAACCCTATATAAAGACTTGAAGACATCTGGGTCAGAGAGACACACACATACGCTCACATATACGATGCTTTCTACAAGATGAAAATCTGTGGCTCTGTACAGAGTAACAATAATATTCAAGCGAGCCCAGAAATGATGAGTTGAGCGCATTAGAAAAGAAAGAGCTCGAGCAATATATTGTGTAGATTATTAAGCTCAAATTTGTATTTCATCATACATTCATTTGTACTTCAGTGATTATCACAATCTGTTCATTTAGTGAACTTATTACTTTGATTAAAATCCTCTACTGTTTGAGGTTGTTCTGAAAGCTTGGTGCTTTAGAACAAGGTTGTAACCTTACAGGTCGTAAGGGGGAGTGTTTAGAGAGATTCTAAAGCTCTGTAAAGGTTGACTGGTGATCCCGTGTTGTAAAACCAGTGAAAAGGTTGACAGGTGAACCTGTGCTCGTAAAACCTGTGGTAGGCTTCTCTTGTGCCAGATTTAAACAAGAAGATAGTGGAAATCTCAGGTGGAGCCTGAGGACTGGATGTAGGTCTGGATTGACCAAACCAGGATAAATTCTGTGTGCATTATCTCTTCCCTTAACTCCTTTCAGTTTTCAGCATATTTACTTTATATATATATCTATTGTGCATTTAACAGTTTTAAAATACTCTGTAATAAACAGAAAGAGATTTTAAAAGATCACCTTCATTATGCTTTATCCTATCACCCAATTCACCCCCCTCTTGGGTGACAGCCAGTACTAACATCAGTAACCTAACATGCAATGAAATCTACAAAAGCCAAAGTTGATAAAAATAGGGTAAAATATTCACATTTAAATCAACAATTCAATGACTTTAACCCAGATATCAACTTGGAACATTTTCCTACCAAGTGTACATCAATATATATAAGTCCACCCAACAAGTGTAAGAACTATAGGAAAATGTGCTAAAATGGAATGAATTTCATGAGGTTAACATACATACAATCATTGTTTTTTCCACAAAAGTAATCAGCTGTGGACTGTTATTTTGAGTCCAAAGGTCATCATTATAAAGTTATAAATTACTATGCCCAGATTGGTTTAAACTTTCAAGAGTTAGGTAAGATATGTACAATTGACAACAGTTCCAAGGATAATATGTAGATTACCCCATAGGATTTAAAATAGGGTTAAGTAGCAAATCAACCCTGGAAGTGTACCCCTAGTCTCAATTTTGCATTGGAAGTTTTTTTAATCTCAATGTCGCCTTGGAAGTTTAAATTTGTAGCAATGCCACCCTTTTTTAACCACAAGTTACTATCACGGTTAATTTTGACCATCATCGCCACATGACAACCAAATGTCTTCTTGTTTTTACACCTCATCACCCAACCTTATCTTCTCCAAAAACAAAACACAAATACTAGCATCTGTCCCAAATTCATGATAAATTTTCAGAATATGCAAAAACCAAATTCTGTTATTTGTACAAAATAACCCCAATCAATCAGGGAAATCCAAAAAAAATTTCATGTTATAATCAATAAATAAAAAATCAAATACACTTAATCGCAAAACAAAAAAACCAATAGGATCAAAATTACCTATTAGCAAACATGAATATCCATGAAAACCCCATCTTCCAAGCCCCATCAAACTCACCCCCTACATCTTCAAAGTCCCATCATTTTCTAAATTTGAAGTCCTCTTTCTCCTCCTTGATTGAGCAAGCTAGTCAGAAAGTAACGCTGTTGGAGGTGGCAAAACTTAAGAGCGAGCTTGCTGTAGGTTCGGCAAATGGAGAGAACACGTAGGACGAATTGGAAGCGAAGCTTCGACCGCACTTTGGCAGTTATTTTAGGAGCACTTATCACTAAAAAGATGAGAAACCACAACATAAGGATGCGAGGAATGAGATCTTCTTCTGAACCAACCTAAATGCTCCTTCAACTTGTCTTCTTCCTTTTTATGACATCACTACACACTAATTCAAAATCTCACTCTTGATTTCTTCGTAACCTAGACCGAGCAGTGAATTTCTTTACCCAAAGTGGTGAAAGGAGTTTATTTAGAGAGAATGAAATAGGGTTTCGATATGCAAGCAGATACTAGGGTTGAAGGTGGGAAAAGAGGTATCAATTCGAGTCAAGCCGATGTCGCCATCATCAATGGCAGTATTAGGAAGTTACCGATGTTCTTAGCAAGACCTGTAAAGCCCTGCTTGCTCGATTGACTGTACTTTTCATGTTTCTATTTTTCTTCTGCTTTTTGTGTTTTAGGCTATCGCTACTTGTCTTGATTTGTATTCCTTCAATTTGAATCTTTTGTGTGGTTTTTCCCAAAAAATTCAACTATGGGGCCATCTTCACTCTGGTTCATGCTTTGAAAGTCCAAAATCTTAGAGTGAGAAGGACTTTCTCAATTGGTGGTGTTAGATATGAAATTTTTTCATATTTCAGTTTTTGTTAAATTTTGATGATTTTGCTTCTCTCTTAATTGTGAGATTAATGATTATACATTGTGGTCGTGTTTTTATTTTGCTTAGCTTGGTGTTTCCATGAATGTTAAAGTAAGAAAGGAAAATGATAACAAAGGAGGGGTAAATGATGAAGGAGGGGTTTTCTGGGTTTGGCATAAATTTATGAAGTTCTGGATTTCTGTGATAGAGAAGATATAGAGAGGGTATAAGAATGATGATGTGGTGTGCCACCTAGGATCCCATGCAATATATCAGTCAAACCATCTATATTTAACGGTCAAATTTAACTTTGTTAATGGACCGGGGCAACATTGCTACGTTTTATTACTTCCGGGGCGACATTGACTATCAAAACTTCTAGGGCAAAATTGAGATAAAGGGCACACTTTTGGGGCGGATTTGCTACTTAACCCCTTAAAATATAGCTCTAAAGTATCTCATGTCTAAGATGAAAAGAAAATTAAAGTTTTTAAGGTTTTTTCAGGATAATTAGAACTTTAAAATAATTCATACAGTAGATCATTCAATATTCACAATTTTATAATGCACAATGTTATTTTTATCATCTTAGACTTTTTTTGACCATATATCATCTCAGACTTGAAGCATTGATAAGCGTAAACTGTTGTTTATTTATTGTGTCTATGTCATTTGATTATTCTTAACTTAGTTTATTTCGACTATTCATTTTATGTACATGAATTCATTGAATCTAAATGCTTATCTTTTTCATCAAACCTTTGTCTCTAATTAGTGTTCAAAATCATTGGTTTTCATCCTGATGTGCTATATATATAGATATATTATGTTTCTCTTGAATTTTTTTCCGAGAGAATACAACTTTTTTTAAGGAATCTTAAAAGATGTTAAAAAGGGATGGAAAAAATTGCTCTAGGATAACTAAATTTAAGAAGAATGACTAAGGGCACTTGAATCATAGATTATCGGAAAGGCCATGAGTAAATATCTGACTAAATTTTGGAGAAAGGATTACAAAATTATTTTGAGTATCAAAGATGACAACTTGATAGTTCAAGTTTATCAAGTTTTGCGAATCCAATATATTGCGTCAAGGGTGAATATGTAATTTTGATAAATTAGAAAGAGACTGGTATGCCCTTGATTTGGATTAAATAAAACTGTTAGTACTGGCTGTCACCCAAGAGGGGGGTGAATTGGGTGATAGGGATGAATTCAAAAACTTCTCTTTTCTAACACACAATGAATGTACTCTTTTAAAATCTTTTTTCAAATTATCACAGAGTATTTCAAACCTGTTAAATGCACTACGAGATATATGATTAAGATATGTTTGAAACTAAGAGAGAGTTAAGGGAAGATATAATGCACACAGAGTTTATCCTGGTTCGGTCAATCCAGACCTACATCCAGTCCTCAGGCTCCACCTGAGATTTTCACTATCCTCTTGTTTAATCCTGGCACAAGAGAAGCCTACCACAGGTTTTACGAACATAGGTTCACCTGCCAACCTTTACAGAGTTTTAGAATCCTTCTAAACACTCCCCCTTACTACCCGTAAGGTTACCACCCAGTTCACAAAGCACCAAACTAGGGAACTACCTCAAACAGAAGAGGATTTTAACAATAAGGTTCACTCAATGAACAGATTGTGATAAACACTTAAGTACAGAGTAATGTATGATGAAACTACAAGATAGAGCTTAATAATCTAAACAATGTGAGCTCTAGCTCTATTTTTCTAACTCAATCAATTCATCATTTCTGGGCTCACTAAAATATATCTAATACTTTGAGCAGAGCCTCTTGTTCATCTCGCATCTCCTCGTTATTACAAAGCTTAGTATATGCACTCTATTTTTTTTTGAAATCTTCAAGTCTTTATATATGGTGATATATTTTTCTATCCGTTAGGGACTTGGAGAACTAGCCGTTAGCATCTTTTCTTTCTTTTTATGCTTCAACTGATTTTGCAGAGGATAAGATAGGATAGACAGAGACTGTGAGTAACGTTATCCTGCTGCTACCTGCCACTGTACTTGTGTCAGCTTTTTCATTAGCGCTAGCATGATTTGCTATTGCTATCTAAACAGTGTGAATCCTGCACTTAAGTTGTTAGCTGAACAAATACTCATGTAATGGATATTATCGATAGGGTACTTTATTAGCTTAAGGAGATAGAGATAATATACTAGCTAAAATATTTCCAAAGCAATCTCTATCGATAGCTAATTTCATTATCGCTGGTTACTTGTTTGCTTATTAGCTTTAGGGATACAGTTATCTGAATATTCAAGGTTCTGAGTATCCTATTATCGATAGCCGAATGTGCTATCGCTAGTAGCTATGTTATCACAGATAATTCTTCCTCTCAGGCACTAGCTATCTGAATGTTCATTATCTGAAGTTATCGATAGCTTATCCTGTTATCGCTAGCTGATTTCCTTGGTTCATCTTTCTGCTAGTTATTTACTCATGCTCTTTAATGAACTTCTAGCGATAGGTTCTCTCTTAGCGATAGTGAATGGCTTATCGATAGATATTAACCTTGTTAAATCTAAGTCTTCACTAGCTGTACCTTTTTATCTATTAGCGATAGGTTCTAGCTCTAGCGATAGTGATTTGTTACCTAACATTTTTACCTATAAGTCCAAAGGTAACTTGCGCTTATTTACTTATGCTATTTATGAGATCAGTCTTCATCAAAACTTAAGATTCTAACATTCTCCCCCTTTTTGATGATGACAAAACATAAGTAAAAATACATATTCAAATCAATAATAGGTATTATTATTGCAATACATCAGGGTAAACATTTAGGATCAGTCTGAATAATAATGCCCTCAGAATATTCCTTTTCAGAATCATCAAAATCATGCATGAATGGTATAGGAGGAATGTTTAGCATGCAATCTAAAAGAGGTGGGTCATCAGAAGAGGCTACGTATGATTTGTATTCAGAGAAATTTCTAAAGGTTAAGGTGTAGTTATTTTCAAAATCCGCTCCAGAGGCTGAGGCAATGTACTCCTTATCAAGACTGTCAGATAGCTCAGAGTCTGAATAGAAGAATTTGTCTTGGTCAATGTCCTTGGGGCCACCCTTAGCTCTTTCTTCTTCAATTTTCTGAACATGTTCACTGATGGAAATGCCTGAAGAGCCACCCTTTGATTTGTGAAATCTTCTCTGATATTCCCACACCTGTTTTCCTTGAGAAATCTCTTCTTTTCTCCTCTCTTCTGCCCTTTGAGCAGCTACCTCTGCCTCTCTCTCTATTCTTGCCCTTCTTCTTGCCTCAAATACAACTTTCTTCTCAAGGGCTTCTTTATGCTTCCTCTTAGCCTCTACAAGGGCTTTCTTGTTAGCAGCCTCATTTTCAGCCCTTTTCTTTTCCTCTTTTGACATTCTGCGAGGACGAGAGATGGCTATTTCCTTTTCTGGCACCTTTATAGCCTTTTTCTGTTCTTCAAGTTTCTTCTTCCATGCAGCATGCTCAATCTTTCTTGCTTCACGTGCAGTCTTCCATTCAGCCATCTTTTTGGCTTCCTCCTTGTCCTTCCTTAAGAGAGCCGTTATTGCTTTCTTATCTGCCTCAGCAGCTTTCCTCTTGGCCTTAGCTGCTTCTATCTTATCTTGCCTTAGTATCTCAGCTATGGCTTTCTTGTCTGCCTTATCAGCTTCCCTCTTGGCCTTAGCTGCTTCTTTCTTATCTTGCCTTAAGATTTCAGCTATTACTTTCTTGTCTTCTTTTGACAAATCTGGAAGGAGGGACAGCTTTTTAGATGCTTTGGCTTTTGGCTTTGGGGTTGTCATTTTTATTCTTGGGGCTCTGGCTGTAGAAACTTCTGGGGTCTTGGGAGTGACCTTGAAGGACATTTCTTTCCTTGCTTTTCTCTTAGTCCTTTTCCCTTTCAGACTTTCAGATGAAACTTGACTTTCTTTCTTTTCTGGAGGAGCTTGAGCCTTTTCTTGAGGAGAAGGAGGAGTTCTATGTTCTTCTGAGTCCATGTAGCAGCGTGCAATTTGTCTAATAACTTGCTCAAGGTCTTCTGCTATCATGGGATCCTTTAAAGTTTGCTCTATATTTGTCTCTATGAGTTTCTCCCCCTTTTTGTCATCATCATAGGCAGGGGTAAGAGAAGAGAGTTGGATAGGAATTTGGGAAAGGATGGAAGGAGAGGGAGGATTTGTGGTAGCGCTAGAGATTGGCTGAATTGGTGGTAAGGTATGGGTGCTATCGCTAGGAGAGAGGCTAGCGATAGTGGTTGCTGATGGTGTTGGGACTTTGGTTTGAGAGGGTGAGGCTTGAGATTGTTGATTAGGGCTAGATGAGGGGTTAGCGATAGGAGTGTCTGGAGGACTTTGGTTTTCGGCTTGTGAATAGGGGCTATCGCTAGCATGTTTGAAGGTGGAAGGAGATGGATAATTACAGAGGTGAAGCGAAGAGCTAGAAGTGAGTGAAGGTGAGGGTGTAGGAGTTTGGGCTCGAGAATGAGGGTTGTTGCTAGGATGTGTGAAGGTGGAAGGAGAAGGAAAATGAGAAAGATGAAGAGAAGAAGTAGAAGAGTTTGAAGATGAGTGTTTGGAAGAGGAATTAGAAGGTGAGTGATAACAGAGAGGGGAATGTGGGGGACTGGGAGAAGAAGAGGGAGTAGAAGAATGATTTGGTGAGTGAATGGGTGAGTGAGAAGGAGTAGAAGAGGGATTTGGAAGGTGTATGGGAGAGTGTAGAATAGGTGAGAGTGGTGGTGATGATGATGTACCTTGATGATCATTAACCGGGGCAATACAGAGACTATCTTTTAGATTTCTTACTTGAGTCTGAAGCTCCTGGATATGCTGTAACAATTCCTCTTTTTGTGCATTCAGAGCAAAAGCAAACTCGGCAGAGAGCCTGAAGACTATTTCCTCCACAGCTTCCTTGGAAAAGCTTGAAGTTTGATTTACAATAGGAGGAAGAGGTGGAGCTCTTCTGGATTGAGCTTCTTCTTCTTGGAAGTCAGGCTGAGCGGACGAGGCAGAGACATGAGAGGCTTGAGACTTAGAGCCAGAAGCTCCTCTGACTAGACCAATTGGGATTCCCATCCTCTTCAGGGTGGAGATTGTGACTTGCTTGTATTTCTTATTTTCTCCATCCCCCGATAGACTTGATTTTGGAATACTCCAGAAGTAAAGAAATCAACTGTGGGTATGGAAGAGGAGCCTTGGCAGATTTTTCAGACTTGAATCGCAGCAATTCCATACACACTATTTGACCTGGATTTAAAGGTATCTTCTGGATGAGATTTGCCAACCAAGGATTGTCAATCTTGGCAAAACTACTGAAGTTCCCAGACTTGTGAGTCATGAGTCTGGTATACACGTAGTGAAGGATTCGATTGAGCACAGGCATATCTGCAGGCTTCTTGGATGAAGTCTCATATATTTCAGCAAGTTCTTCATCTGTATATTGCTCAGTCATGAACCACTTGTTATAATCTGCCCCAGAAATTCCCAACATGTTGTTGATAGTAGACCAGCCAAAATCAAAACTTCTCCCTCTGATAGTGGCTTCAAAGGATACGTCCCTTAGAAGCCCTTTCTTGTAAACTGGGATAACTTTCAGGTTTGAGTAGAAAGATCTCAGAACATCTTCATTATAATCATTCTTCACACTCACCCAGTTCTGGTATGGCAGTAACCAATCGTCTAAGTCAAAGCCCTGCTCCTTGAAATACTTCAAATCTACCCAAACCACTGCCCTATCTAGGGTTCCTTTCTCTGTGAAGAAGGAGCTGGGAGCTTCTAGAGGATCTAATCCGTAAGACAAAGCTTTGGAGGTTCGCTTTTGACGCTTCTGACTTGATTCAATCACCTCTTTTGAGAATGACACACTTTTCTGGGTTCTGGATCTTTTGCTAGCAGATTGGGGAGAGGGTTTAGCGCTAGAGGTAGTCTCTAGATCACTCACATTTGGAAATTTGGTTCTGGCCATTGCTGGATTAGGGTTTTTAGAGATACAAAAGTGTTTTTTGAAAATGCTCAGAGAGTACTCAGAAAATGTTTGGAGTAGAAGAGAGTACTCACTATAAGGGTTCCTTCATCCACTGTGTCATTCCCTAATTAATTTTTCAGGGAGGTGATTTCACTAGGTGAGATGGCACTAAGGATGAATCGATCTATGGAAATGAAAAAAAACATGGATACAAAAAAAGAGTAAAAGTACACTTATTAAACTTTAGGAACTTATTGGTAAAAGCAATCTTAGGAACTAAAATATAACTAAATGCAAAAATAAAGGGAAAAAATAGATTATAACCAACCCTATGCGAACAATTTTTATATAGAAAGTTAAGAAGGAGAATGTAGGCTAAAATATCAACTGTTGATTCCAATCTTCTTACCCATAATACATTTCTCACTCTCAACCCTTTTTTGTTGATTCATTGTATTTACAAGTTCTCACTTTTTTTAGTTTTCGATTTTTGATGGGTTTGGGGTTTTTTTTGGCTTGCAGGGAGAACTCCGATTTGGGATTTGGAGAAATTCATGAGGGGAAAATCTTTAGTTCAGCCACCAATGACTACTACTCTGACTGAATTTTACTGGTTCGTCGACATCTTCTTGTTTTGTTCAAATGACAACCTTGTTCTTGTCCCTCTGTTTCTTAACTCTCTTTATCATTTTGATGCTTACATGGTAATGATTAGTGCTTTGGATAGAATGATAGAGAGTATAAAGTATTTTGATCTAATAAATCAATTTTGTGATGAATTTGGTGTTTGTTTATCATGTGATCAAGTGGATGGTTTCTCGTACAATTGTTGGGCATATTTGATACTATGAATTATTTGATATTTATTGAGTTGATGTTGATTATATAGTTGGATATCCATTTTTATAGTAAAAGTGAGGGCCTAGAGCCCGGTAACGCTCATTTTTTAGTTGTTATGCTACCGATTGTTTTTTAAAATAAGGTAACATTGTGAGGTACCTACCAAATGAGTAAATCATGTACATCTTACCACCACTTTCCTTTTGTATGTTATAATGTTAAATTGGAAATGGATGTTTTGTGATTGACGTTCAAAGGTATAGATGTAGCAAAAGAGTTCATCGAATTTGTAGCTGATCATGTAGAGGATTCTAACAGAATTGTATGCCCTTATATGTCTTGTTTTTATGGAAAGCCTCTTCGTCCTCTTGACTTGTTGGGTCATTTAATTTGTAAAGACTTATGAAGATGGACGAAGCATGGTGAGACTTATGAAGATGAATGCAGAGATAGGGTATATGATGTTAGTAGTGCTTCAAATGTGCTTGACATAGACATGTGTGATGAGAGCGATGACCTTGAAGAAATGTTGAATACAGCAGGTGAGGAGAATCCTGAAATATTTTAGCCACTACAGAGTGATGTAGAGATGTCGTTGTATGTTGGATGCACCAAATACACAAGATTGCAGGCGGCGCTAAAATTCTATAACTTGAAAGCGTGATACAGTTGGAGTGATGTAAGTTTCACCACACTACTTTCCACTCTGTGAGATATACTTCTAGAAGAAAATGTACTCCCTTCTAAAACATACAAGGCAAAGAAAATTCTCCGCTCCATTGGTATAAAATATGAGAAAATACATGCATGTCCCAAAGACTGTACTTTATTCTAAAACCAGTATACATCATTGGAGAAGTGTCCTAAATGCGACACATCTTGACATGGAAAGAAAGGCAATAGTCCTTCGAAAGTCTTGAGGTACTTTCAGATCATTCCAAGATTCAAGCGCATGTTTAATAATGTGGATATCGCAAAATTTTTGGCATGGTACACGGATGAAAGGATTAAAGGCACCAAGCTTGGTCACCCTACAAATGCTCCTCAATAGAAAAAAATTGATTACGAGTACCCTGAGTTCGGTGAAGAACCAAGAAACCTACAACTTACATTGGCAACTAATGGAATCAATCCGCATGGAGGTCATGGTAGTACTCACAACACATGGCCTGTGATAATGATGATATACAACCTCCCCCCCCAAATTTGGTTATGAAATGCAAACTTATGATGCTTTCCATGCTTATTTTTGGGCCTTGATAGAACAATGATATAGACATGTACTTGGATCATTTAATTGAATACCTGAAGAATATGTTGAACATGTTTGAAACAATTTTTTATGGTTGTAAGGAAGAAATTTTTAAATTGCGAGCCATGTTGTTTGGCACAATAAATGATTTCCCAGTATATGGTAATTTTTCCAAATACAACATTAAAGGATATGGTATGTGCCCCTATATGTGAAGATGATACCCATTCAATGCGACTGGATCATTGTAAGAAAAATGTCTACATGGGACATAAGAGATTCCTGTCATTAAAAAATTGTTGGAGACAGTGGAAAAAGTCTTTCAACTGGAACTTAGAAGAAGGTAGGCCATTAAGGATTGAGACTGAGGTTAATGTTTTTTGAAAAGGTGAAAGCATTGGAGAATGATTTGGGCAAGCATTTTGCTAATAATGTGTTGACAAATGGTTGGAACAAGAGATCCATATTCTTCGAACTCCCGTATTGGAAGTCCTTATACGTTAGAAAAAAGTGAGGATAGTGTAATTCAAGGTTAGATATGATCAAGTTAGGAATAAGACAAGAGTGAGAACTTGTTGAGAGAGGATAACACATTTATTTTCCTCCAACAGCTTACACTCTTTCAAGAAAAGAGAAAAGATCATTCTGTGAGTTTCTAAATGGAGTCAAAGTTCTAGAAGGCTACTCCTCAAATTTAAAGAACCTTGTATCGATGGAAGAGTTGAAGTTAAAGAACCTGGAATCTCATGATTGTCACATTCTAACGCAAAATTTCTTACTGGTTGTAACACATAAACTTTTACTACTATACTATAGCATTTTAATTTATTTATAACCACTTTTGCAAATATTATTAGCCCAAAAATACAAAAGATTTGAAACCTTTTCTTTTCAAACCTTATTCCAACTTTACTTTTGTCGGGAATAGGCTCTTCAGACAAATTGGAACAATTTAAAACTTTTTGTAAAAGATAGTGGTTATTAAAACAATTAAAATAACTTGAATCTTCTTAACTTACTTATCCCTTTCTGATAGCTATTGGGGAGTTAAAACCCCTTACATTATATTTATATATTGTCTAGTTTTTTTCCTTTTATATTATTTATCTATCTACATCTTGCCTACTAAAATAACATAATAGTGGTACATAACATAGCAGGCATTCCTGCTTCTTCCTACTACCTTATCCTCTTCCCAAGCTAGCTTCTCCCAACTTGCAATACTGAAAAATGTTTGGGGAGGGGGTGAGATTGGAAATCCCAATAGCAGTTTTTTTCATACCTTGTCATACATAACCATCATAAATTTATTTTTTTAATGCTTTTTAATATTTTAATAACATTCCCAAAGCCTTAAATAATTCCTTATATCTATTTTTTAAAATTTTGGGGTGTTACACCGGTTGGCATATGAAACATTTTACTCAAGAAAGTATGGAGCACGATTACTAGACTATGTATGTTCTCCAAGTTCATTTATAGTAAAGTCACTGGTGGAAAATTAGCTTTTTAGACCACCCTTTTTAGACCTTATATGGAGGATAAGGTCTAAAAAGTGTGAGTGGTGGCACTTTTATAAATAAATGTAAATTATGTGGACCAAATTTTTGGAGATAAGCTCTAAAAAGTGTTAGCGGTGGCACTTTTGTAAATAAATGTAAATTATTTAGACCGAATTTTTAGATATAAGCTTTAATTAAGGTGGCATTTTTAAAAATTTGAGTGTTAATAGTTTTTTGTTTTTAACCTGAATGAGTGTAAATGGTTTACACCTTAATTCTATTTTGTTTGAAGTTTATTTTTAATGCCTTAAACCCTAAAATAAAAACCACAAATATGATAAAAAAGAAATCACCGTATATCAATCAATCATATCTCTCTTCTTTGTTTCATTAGCCATCAAATCCTCCACCACCGTTTCCCTTCTTTGGATCCGTCGTTGCTCCTCCTCTGACATCGACCACTCTCCACTGTTTTTGGTCCACCATTGCTGCGCCATCGTTGCTCCTCCTCCATTGACGTGACACCGTAACTTTGTGCTGTCAAAAATATATATATATATATATATATATATAAGCTTCAAATGGCCCTTTCAGTATGAAGATGCCCTATACTTGATTGGATCTGCACTAACCTCTGTCCCTCTAATCTCCTCTTTCTCTCTGAGCTTTCCTAGTTACGCTTTCCTTTCTCTATATTTGCTATTATGATTCATACTTATCTATTTTGTTTCTCTGGGATAAAATGAGGTTCACCTGTTCAAATTATTCACCTTTATTATTTAATTTGTGGTGGGAATATGTTGCATTAGCATCGGAGACTATATTGTGAGAGGAATTTTAGTTTTTTATAGATTATGATTTTGAAGAGTAATTTTGTATGTGAAAGAAGTGAAAGAGAGGAAAGAAGGAAATATGAGAGAAATAACAGAGGAACACAGAGAAACATGAGAGATAGTAAGAGAAAAACTTAGAGGAAAATGAGAAGAGAAGTGGAATTGAAACACTAATCCATTACTCACGTCATAGTTTGATCACTCACTGCCTTATAACATATGCAAATCTCTTCTAATTTCCTATAACTAATTGTAACAACTATAACTAATGCAACGACTATTTATAATTGACTCTCTAAAACTAACTCTAACCACTTTAAACATTTGTTATGATCACATATCATATTGCTATAGTGTTGTTGAACGTCAGGATTAGGTAGAAACAATCTGTAGGAGATATGACTAAATATAAATATGGTATTGCAGGATGGGAATGGAAGAATTTGTAATAGATGGTTATGGCTTGAATTTCTGTTTTCCTTATGTTCTCTCTTTGTTGTTTTGACTTCAGTCTCCCCTATAACACCTATCTATTTTCTTGTGCTCCCTTGTGTGGCAGTGCTGGTTTGGTCATCTTTGATGGGCAATTTGTTATAAGTCTGCACCTACAATTGGAAAATGGCGCATTGTCTCCAGGCTAATGCTGTCTTGTAGTTTAGTTATGAGCAATTCAAGCAAGAAGGCAAGCTCTTGGAGGGTAGCTTACTAATGCCTATTTATAAGAAACATGCTTATAAAATTGTTGACTTAAATGTTTTGTGCATCTCTTTCAGAATAAGCTCTCTTTTTGTTCTTTTATGGGATCTGCTGGTGAAATGGTTAGTTTATACCTTTAAAGTATGGTTAAGTGTGTATTTCCATACTTGATAATATGACTTTATACAAAATTCCAAGTTTCATTCCATGCTGAAGTTTGGGAAATAGACATTGAAAATTTTAGGGAAAATCACAATGAGGTCCCACAAAAGGCATTTAATCACAACCAGGTCCCAAACAATCATCAAATTAAATTGAAGTCCCAAGGGACCTAGGTGTAATTAAATGGCTTTTCATTGAGTTGTCAATACCAGCTGTTTGAGTTGTTAGTGCACACAAAAGAGTTGTCAATCGTTGTCAATGAAAGAGGTGAATTGACAACTCAAGGAGCTGTGATTGACTACTATTTTCTATGCAGTGACAACTCAAACAGCTAGCATTGACAACTTTGGAATGATAGGAATTCAATTTATAGATTAAAGTTATAGATTGAATTCCTTAATACTTTTGTGGTTGAATTTTATTGTTGGAAAATGGGTTTGAAGGGAAAACAAATTAAACAAAAAAAGTATTATCTTTAGACTTTATATAAAAATACAAGGTATAGAAAGTGTAAAATTTTAGACCTTACAAAATATTTATAAGGTCTAATATGTGTTATTCTATACCTTAGATAAATATATGAGCTCTAAATTATATAAAATTTCAGACCTTATATGAGGGTTATGTGGTCTAAAATGTCAGGCTTTTAGACCTCATAGTCATATATTAGGTCTAAATTATTCTATTTTAGACCTTATGTTAATAAGGTCTAAAAAGTGGTGAACTTTTTGAACCCCCTGAAACAAGACTCCATGTAGATGAGATCTAAAAAGCCCTTTTTATGAGGTCTAAAAGCCCGTTTCTGTACTAGTGAGTGGTTGATGTGACAAAGTTACAAGATTTGCATAGGTAGATTATTTGTATCCTGTGCGAACTTGAAATGTATTTTCCTTCTTCATTATTTGACATTATGGTTCATCTTATAATACACTTGGTCAAAGAGGTTCAACTGTGCGGCCCAGTCTATTTGAGATGGATGCACCCAATTGAGTGGTTCATGAAAGTTTTAAAGGGGTATGTTAAAAATAGATATCGACCAGAGGGGTGTATTACTGAACGATACATCGTTGAAGAAGCAAGTGATTTGTGTGCTAATTACTTATCAAATGTTGAGCCTGTTGATTTGCCAAAGTCTCATCACGATGGGTGATTAACGGGGAAAGGAAAAAGTGGGTTTAATTTATTAAGCATTTCGAATGTTGAAAAGGAGTTGGCTCACTTGTATATTCTTCACAACACTCTTGATGTCGAACCATTCATTGAAGAACACAAAAAACTTCTTTGAGACATACACGGTGATATAAATGAAAGTTCTATTACAAAGGAGTACAACAAACATTTCATTAGATGGTTTAACGCAGCATTTTTGAGCAGGTTGAGGTTAATACTGAATCAGTTTGTGAAAGATTATTCTGGCTGTCAAAATGACCTAGTTTACACGTATTTTCTTACACCAGCTATGCAATCAATGGTTACACATTCTTTACAAAAGGCCACAATGAAATGAGCACAATGCAGAATAGTGGAGTTACATTTGTTGCAGAGTCATGGTGTAAATCTAGTGCAAGAGATACAAATCCCATCTATACACAGATTGAAAATGGCAATCGCACAAGAGGGGGGGTGAATTGTGCTATTTGAAAATCTAAAAATAATTTAAATACAACACAATCTTTATACTGGTTCGGCCAACACTGCCTACGTCCAGTTCTCCAACACTCTGTTGGGTTCCACTAACCACAGGTTTTACAAGCACAGGTTCACCTGTCAACCTTTACAGAGTTTTAGAATCTCTCTAAACACTCCCCCTTACTACATGTAAGACAATATCCCTGTTCTAAAGCACCGAGCTTTCAGAACAACCTCAAACAGTAAAGGATTTCAATAAATATGTTCACTTAATGAACTGATTTTGATACACACTTAAGTACAGAAAAAATCTTCTAAAACAATAAATACAGAGCAATGAATGAGTTTGTAAAATATTCTCGTTTTTCGTCTCTGCTCAATAAATGCTTAAGTTCTGTATTTATATCTTCTTCTCAGATTTTGCCCTAACATTCAATCTTCAAGAAGCCGTTTGAATTTAGTCGTTGGGAGCTCATAGCCGTTGGCATTTAATGCAGCTTCTTCATCGGGCTTAACTATCTGCTCTAACTTCAACTACTTCTTGCGTAGGGTGAGCTAGGAGAGAGACAGACTCAGCGCTCTGAGCATCCGTACAAGATGTACTTTCTGGCAGCTTTTTCATTAGTGCTAGCTTGATCTTCTATCGCTAGCTCAACAGAGTGAATTTTGCACTTAAGCTGTTAGCTAACCAAATAATCATATATTGAACAGAAGATGCTATCACAAGCTTATCCATTAGCTCAATGAGATAAAGACAATATAAGGTATATAAGAGCTTTTCATATGGATAAGAAGATGTATTATCGATAGCATATTCTCTTAGATCAGAAAGCATTATATCAGCATATCTTATTTCTATCGATTGCAAATTCATTATCGCCATTTTAAGGATACAATTATCTAAGTATTCAGAGATATTTCCAGGTATCCTATTATCGATGGACAAGCATGTTAGCGCTAGCAATCATGTTAGCTCATTTGACTCATTTGCTCTTAGGCATTAGCTATCTGAATGATTATTACCTGAAGCCCTTTTGTTATCGATAGCTTATCCTATTATCGATAGCTGATTTCTTTTGTCCACAGACTTAGACCATTTTTCTGCTGGATTCATTTATTCATTTGATTAATGATCTTCTAGTGATAGAGATATTCATTCTTATTGTTCTGCTAAGTTATCATTTTTCATTAGTGATGGATCTTTATTCTTGCAATGGTGATCAGATACCTGGCAGATTTTACACGTTCAATTCAGAGGTAACTTTCGCTTATGTTTTCTAAGGGTTAGTCTTCATCAAAACTTAAGATTTCTAACACAGATGTCATACTTTGGTGTGATTGATTGCATTTAGGAGTTAGGTTACACCATGTTTAGGGTTCATGTCTTCCGATGTCAATGGGTTAACAACCATAGTGGACGACGGTTAGATGAATTTAGGTTTATATCGCTTGGCCTTTCTAAAGTTGAATATGAGGATGATCCTTGCATTCTAGCATCTCAGGTAGCATAAGTGTTTTAAATTGCAGATTCTTCTAAGAAGAATAGGTCAATAGTCATGCAATCAAACAAAAATTATGCTAAACAAGTTGATGCTGAAAGTAGTGATAAAGATATGAATATGATAGAAGAGGATCCTTCCTTCGAGATATTACTCTTAGAAGAATTTGATGTTGACAGATATGATGACGAAGATGAACTTGTGTATGTAAGATGTGATCTTGAAGAAGGCATTTGGATCAACACAACTCTAAATCTAGGAAAAAAGGAAGCAAACTATTAGTTTAGTGACTAAATTCATCTAATTTTTGTTGTGTCTCATATGATTGAGAAATAAAAAAAAACCTATATAATTATGGTTTCCCTATAGACAAAAAAATATCAAACAAAAATATACAAATACAAAATAAAGCAACCCTGCGATGCACTGGTTCTCATGTCTTGTTTTGCTTCAAAAGCCTTGGCTTATTCTACCTTTATTTTTAACCCTAATGTCATGAGCTACACTCATGACTGAACAGCCCGCATACTCCTTTTGGAATCGCTATTTGGTGCCATCAACCTTGAGCATTGTCATTGGCCACCAAAAACAGAAAGAAAACAAAAACACATTGAGGTTCCTCATTGATTGTACCTAATTATTATATATTTTTAGCCACTAATTATAGGGATTTTAGCACTTATTATAGGCTATATTATAGGGAATCAGGCACTTTCATACTTAGGGTCCTAGATTAGAGAGTTAATTGCATTTTAATTATAGTTTGAGCATATCAGGGCATTAACTCATGCATTTAGGGTTTATGGAATTGATATAGTTCACATGTGCCTTATAATTTATTGTAGGAGCAAGGAATAAGGAGCAAAAAGCAAGGAAAGACAAATCAACAAGAGAAAAAGAGAGGAAAATGCCTATTAGCCCTTTTTATAAATTAAAAGTGTAATTCATTTGGCTAATTGGGTCTATTAGATTGACTAAAATTTAGCCCATTTTCTCTCTAAAAGTATCACTAAAATCCATCCTCCCTCAAATTCATAGCACGCCAAAGTCAAACCCTCTCCCATCCTTACCCATACGGCCACACCTTCCTTCCCTATCATCCTTATTTAATTCGCACACACAAACACAAATCTTTCCTCTCTCTTCCATATTCACGCCATCCTCTCATCTCTTTCCATCAAACATAGATGCCACCTCTCCCTCATCGTCACCTCTCTCATTATACGATCACACATACCACACCAAAACCTTAACCTTCTCATCTATTCCATTTAAATTCCTCTCTTATTTCTTCCATTTATTAATTTGAAAATTCAAGCCCCAAATCCCATGAAGTCTCAAATTCAAGATGCATCCAGGATGATCAAGATAATGAGTGGCTAATCCATGTGGGGATCTTGATGGAAAGATGGTACTGGAGCTTCAATGTCTTTAATTAGGGGAGTTTCTGTTTTCTTGTTCAAATATCTTATATGTATTCTAATTCATCATGTTTTAGTTTATGTATGAGTAATTGAAACAAGGGTTTTGAAAAGTTTATACCTTTTCTAGGTTATGCATGTAACTAAGAGATTACTTTTATATGTATAAACCTTGTGTTTGTTTCTTTGCATTATATGATTGATGTGGTAGAATAGATTATCTCATTTGGATTTCTATCTTGTGTTGAATGCGTGTATGATTTATATATGTGTTTAGCCATTAGATCCATAATTGAATGGCCAAATTAAGCTTTCAATAAGAGACTCATTATATATTTATTAAGAACATTCACAACCAAGTTGAGATTAAGGATCTCTTATTTAATTGTTGTGAACCCGATTGCAGAATCAATTAGTTAATTAGGATAATTGAACTAGAGCGATTGTTCTAGGTTTTAAACATTGGAACTTCACTTAAATAATTCCCCCATCATTTTAGAATCTAGGAAGGTTGCTGGACTCTATCTTGTATCATTTTTCTAAATCAATTTAGTTGCACTAGTAGTTTAGTTTCCCTTAATTAAAAATAAAAAAACCCATTTTTATTGTTTTATTGCATTTACTTTGTCTAAGTAGTTACGACTCATTGTGAGATAACTCGGGAGAGCATCACTTGTGCAATCCTCGGTTACATTAGAATTTATATTTACACCCCAAGGCATTTAGGAAAGGTGTTAAATCAATGGCGTCGTTGTCGGGGAGTTATTTTTTACTCCTTAGGCTAATTAAGTGTCAGTTGGATAGTGACAAAGGGTTATTAGCATTTTAGGTTAATTTTAGTTGCATATTGATTTTTAGGTTAGTTGTAGGTTGAATTTGCATTGGATTGTAAATTGCGCAGAACACGCCAACACCCTTGCTACAGCCTATTGTCAATTTTTCAAACGTTTTGCCCATAAATTTACAAGCTTCGGTTTCCTATAGTTTTGGCCCATTCTAAGCAAGTTCAATTGCTTTCCTATTGGGCATGGTTGATTTTGGCCAAATTCCGTCATTTAGGGCACTTTTTCAATTTTTCTTTATTTTTTGGTATTTTTCAAGATTTTTAAGATGGTTGTATTTTTGGAGTTTTCCTCTTTGATTCACTTTTATTCTTAGCTTGATTGAGCTTATTGCACCCATATTTCTTATTTATATCATCCATTTGATTTTTTGGTGCAATTTGCTTGATTCTTCAATATTTATGTTGTTTCTTGCTTGTACTTGTTGTTTGTTCCTTGTGCATGGCTCGAATAAACCCCGATAAGGACCCCCTGCTTCCACATATCCCTGAACTAGAGAGGCACCTTACCATTCCTCTTGATGGTGGGAACCAATGGATGAGCTTGGAGCATAATTAGGGGAGTTCTAGTTCAAATCCTTCTTCCTCTTATTGTATTTATGCTTTTCTAGGGTTCTAGAAGTGCATTTATGGCTTCTGGTTGTCTTCTTCAATTTCTATATGATGTATAAGGGTTATGAACTATTTTATGCTGTTTCTTTCTTTTTGAATGCTTGACATTGTGCTACATTAACTTTGAGTTTGATGACATTTATGGGTTTATGATTTTATTATTCTCTTGGTGAATTTTGGTGCTAACTCAAGGTGGCTTGGTCAGTGGATTAAAAATGTTAAGTAATTATGCATAATGAAATAGCATAGGAATTAATTAATTGTGCTTAGACATTGGGTAATCACTCTTTTCAATCTGAGTTATTGTTTGGATGGCCATCAATAAATTAGGGTTAATTCAGAAATTAAGTGCAATTACTGGGTGGCCCAAGTTGTGGATTTAAACTCTTGCATGATTAATTAGTTCTTGAATTTGTCAAATTGCATTAGTTGGGTTTCCAATAATTGATTAAACTCTAGGATTAATTAAGTGGCAATTCGGGGTTACGGTTGTTGGATTAGGAGCCCCTTACAATTAGCAAATTCACTTTGATTTTGAGCTTAATCAACTTAGGTTAAATTAAGTAATGTGCGGGGTTCCGGAATTAATTAAGTTAACCTAAGCCTAGCCTAGAGGGATTCCACAAAGGTTCAGTCGTAAATCAATACAAAACTTCCTAAAAATCTTTTGAAGCAGTGAATCTTAAGATTACCATTTATCAAGAATGATTCCATTTCCATTCCCCTCCAAATCTCACTTTTATCCTATTTTTATTTTAGCCTTGAACATATCACACCTTTTGCACCTATTTTATATCAAAAACCAAATACAATACTTTTTACCTGCTTTTACAAGTTTGCATAGTAGTTACTAGGTTACTTTTGCGTTAGGCTCCTCAAGCGAACGACACCCGGAGGTTAGCTTCTACTATGCCCTTGGTTCTAATTTTCTTGAAGGGCAGACCCAAGGGCGCGCTACACCACATACATAATCACAGTAAGCTCTTCAAGTGGCACTGTTGTCGGAGAGCCAAGTAATTGGTTCCCTGGTAGCCTGTTGTCAAACTTACTTTGGCCCAGTGTAGCTTTAAGCTGCATTTAGTTTAGGTGTATTTAGGTTTATTTTTTATGTTTGCATATCGTACTTTGAAAACCCCTAAAAATTAGTATAGATACTTTCTCTTTGCATTTTCCTTACTTTTGATATACTCGTGTGCATGGTTGCTTGTGGTAGATTTATTGCACTAATTGTGAATGCTTGCTTTTGCTTGATTTTGAGTGCATGATTCTATCCCCCAAGTCACATTTTTTGTGCTTGAAACTTACGTGTGCATAGCAAACCATTTAGAACTATCTTGCAAAATTTGGCCACTTAATTAAATTTCTTGCTCAAAGGGTATTTTTGGAATTCAAGTGGCCAAAATTGGATTCCAAACCTTTTCAAGCTTAATCTTTGCCTTCCATACTTGCTTTGGCTATTTGGCACTTGTTTGAAGTGGTAGATTTGATCTTTTACTCACTTGTGCAATTGTGAATTCTGTTGCATTTCCCTTTTTCACTGTCTTTCTCTATGCCCCTCGCTGTACCTAGCCACGGCGAGGGTCCATGGCAAGCTCTCTAACAACAATTTTTTCTGCTAATTTTTTGCTGCCTCTTGCTATCCTTGCTGCATATACACCTTATATTCACACCATACTCATACATATACACTTCATACACATACTTACACTTCCATACATCACATTCCATTTATTTTTACTTGAGTTCTGTATATTCTAAGTCTTGATTGTTGTTGATAGTCCACTTGTTGTTTGTGCCTTGTGTGAATCAACATTGACTTGTTCTTGATTTCTTCTACTTGATTTTGTTGCATTGTGCATGACTAGAGGGAGAAGGAATAGAGGATCAAACCTTCCACCCATTAACCTTGAGATTAAGCAAACCCTTTCCCAACTTAGGACAGCTAACCTAGGTGGTCCCTCTAGCCCAATTTTAGAGGAGTGTTCTTCTAGGGAGTCTAGCATTTCCTCTCACTCAGACACAGAATACTCTATCCATATAGAGATCCCCTTAGACATCCCACAAATGGCCCACCGACCACCCAACAACAACATTCCTAATGCTAACCTACCACCACCCAATGGTCGTAATGGTAATAATGGTGAGGGTGAGAAAGTAAGAAAAAATGATATCCCTAAGAGGAGAAGCATTATGGAGGTCACATCTAGTGGGGTCACATATGATCCATTTCAAAATGCATATCCTGCTTTACACGCTGATATTGAGATTAAAGGACCTCAATCGGAGCTTTACCTCATTTTGCTGGTTTGGAAGGAGAGTGTCCATATGGTAATCTATATGGGGTCCACCTCGCATGTTCAAGCATGAAGCCGGTTGGAGAAAACATTGACGATGTGCAGTTGAAAGTCTTTTATTTGTCGTTGGATGGGAAGGCCAAGGAATGGTTCAAACTTCTACCTAGACATGATGAGAATGCCCTCACTTCTTGGGCCAATTTAAGACAAGCATTCTTAGAGCACTATTTTCCCAAGTCAAGACTGAAGATCTGAAGAAGGAAATCTATTCCATCATACACGACCCATCTGAGAGCTTCTATGAATGTTGGTGCTAGTTCCAAGAGTTATTGGCTAAATGTCCCTACCATCAGATTATTGATGAGCAGTTGATCCAGTATTTCCATAAGGGACTCTTGCCTAATGAGAGAGGCATTATGGATGCTAGTACCGGCGGTTCTTTGGAAGACCTACCCGCTAAGGACGCTTGGGCTGTGATAAAGATGAGAGCCAAAAACACCCAATAATACAATAGGAGAGGTTCTAAGGGGGTGTTTAAAGTGAGTTCAAACCACAACATTCCAAGAGAATTGATTCTTTAGAGGCTAAAGTAGATACTTTGAGTTCTCAGCTTGCTTTCATTACATCTAAGTTGAGGAACCTTAGCATGCAACAGTGTGCTCCTTCTACTTCCACTGCCTTAGTTGCACCGAATTGTGAGCATTGTGGGTCGGTTATGCAAGTTACTAGCCTTTGTCCTAGTAAGCCGATGGAAGCTAATGCCAAGTACCAGGGGAGGTCCAATGCTAATCCCAACCAGAAATGGGATCCCCATAGCAACACTTACAATAAAGGGTAGAGGTCACACGCTAACTTCCTGTGGAGAGACAACAATAACACCATGACCAATTACAAGGGCCAATCTTCTTCTTCTCCAAGGTCCTTAGTTCCCCAAGATTCACCAAAAGGGGGTGATGCTAATGCTCAACTTCTTAAGAGCATTCAAAGGATGCATAAGGGCATGAATTCTTGCGACCAATTGAGGTTTGCATCTTTTGAGTCTAAAATGAAGTAATGGAAGACTAGATCAACTAATCTACAATCCTTTATGACCCAATTGTCAGATGGTTTGAGTGACAAGCAAGAAAAGTCAAGTGGAGCTTCTCCTTTAACAATGTGATAAACCGAAGTCCCTCAATGCCATCACCTTGAGGAGTGGTAAGAAAGTTTAATTTCAAGACCTTGAGGATGATGAGACTGATGTAGACGAGGAGATTGTGTGTGATAGACCACCTTCGGGCAATGGGAAGTGTCTAACTCTAAGACCATTGAGGAGTGCTCTTTGCCTAAGCCAACTACCGTGGTCCGTAGTGAGAGTAATCAAGAGAAAAAGCTCTTAGTTACCCTACCTTCCACAAGAAGCAAGCAAGATGTTCACTTTGCCACACATGACTCACCCAACCAATAGCCACAATTAAAAGGTAGAGAGGTAAAAGTTTCTAACCTTCCTTTTCCTCATTGCTCTTTAGCTAGTAAAAGGGTTGCGGATGATAAATGTGATAAGGGGAGTTGATTCTTCTTATCTTTGCATTGATTTTTTTCTTGATTTTGCTTTGTTTGCCTTAGCCACTGTTGAGCTTTGATATGCCCATATTGTGAATTATCTCACTGCTGATGTGGTTCCCTCTTTCTTGTCTCATTTCCAAGTCAACAAATTGAAGAGGGAAGCTAAGTACTACATCTGGGATCCATCCACCCAATGGCACATATGTAGTGACCAGATCATTTGTCTTTGTGTTCCAAACGATGATATCCATTCTATCCTTACTCATGCTCATTTTTTATCATGCGGTGGTCATTTTAGTGCTAGAAAGACTGCTAAGAGAGTGTTAGAGTGTGTATTTTTCTGGCCTACATTTTTTTTGGGATGCATTTATTTATTGCAAGTCTTTTAAGAAGTATCGACAGTTTGGGAGTTGGGGGAAGAGGCATGAAATGCCTATGAAGCCCATGCACTGTTGTGAGGTTTTTGACGTGGCATTGATTTTGTGGGACCCTTTCTCCCTTCCTGTAACACCTACTTCTAGGACTCATTTACAAGCTTACTAATCAATGGGAATCATATTCAAGCTCATATAGGACTTAGAACCAAGGTAGCTAAACCCAGATCGAAGTCCAGACCGAGTGAGGCAGTAGGTTAAGGGTTAGTGGGCCAGTCATGAGTCGACTCGAGAGCCAGACAGGTGGTAATTTAATTAATATAATTTGATTATAATGGATCATAATATTTACTATATTTTAATTATAAAAAATAATAGTTGAATACACATCCCTATTTTCTGAGTATTGAACTACTCCCTCTGGTTCTAATTATAAGATCAAGTTGATTTTTTTTTAGAAATTAAGGTTGCAAAATAAATCACTTTAAATTGTTTATATTTATCATTTTTCCTCAAAACAAATTTATTTTACTTATAAACTAACCTATAACCTTGGAAAAAAGCACTCTAAGATTGTCAATTCACAACAAAGTTAAATATAAGTTCAAATTTTGTTTAAAACAAAATAAGTTTTAAATATCTTTTCTTAAACTTTATTAAAAGTAAAAACAAATGTCTCATAACTAGGAGCCTACTAAATAGTGATGTGTAGTAAAGGCATGTTGTAGAAGTTTTTCTTTCCCAAAGTAATGCATTTGTCTATTGGAAATATGGAGTCGTACTTTTCTCACGAACTATGAAATGTTTTGTTTCAAAGAAGCCCCTCATCTTCATCTTTTATTCTCTGGTCACTCAAATGCTCTCTCACTCTCTTTCACTGAAACAAAGTCTGAAAATAGCCAAAATACATGCTTCATAACTCACATTTCAGATATGAGATTTATGAGTTGCTGTAGCCTTCCTCTTTAGCAACATTCACACTCTCCATCAAGTTTTCCTACGAGTAGAGAAATCGTTCCCAGGTCTCTCTTTTAAAGTTCTTGCTTTATTTATGTTTGAAAATGGCAAGTCGCACAAGAGGGGGTGAATTGTGCTTTTCAGAAAATTAAACTTTAACACATAAAGTCAATCCTTTATACTGGTTCGGCCAAACTCTGCCTACGTCCAATTCTCCAACTCCCGTTGGGTTCCACAAAACCACAGGTTTTACAATACAGGGTTACCTGCCAACCTTTACAATCACAGAGCTTTAGACTTCCTCTAAACGATCCCCCTTACAAGTTGTAAGACTACAACCCTGTTCTAAATTCCCAGATTTTAGAACAACCTCAAACAGTAGAGGATTTCAATAAATGAGTTCACTAAATGAACAGATTTTGATAATTACTGAAGTACAATTAAACTCACTAAGAGTAATAAATTTTTGTAGAAAATAGATAAGAGTAATGAATGTAAATCTGTTAATTTGTTCTCTTCATAAATGCTCAAGCTTGGGCTTTTATATGTCTTCTTTGTCTTCCTTGAAACTTTCAGCTTTGAGTCCGTTTGAATATTGTCGTTGGAAGCTCCTAGCCGTTGGCATTTAATGCTAGTATTCATCTTAGTCATCTATCTTCTCTTACTTCATTTAATTCTTGCAGAAGATGAGCTATGAGAGATAGGTTGTGTTTACCAACTATCTGCAACATTGTACTTGTGTAGCAGCTTTTTCAGTAGCGCTAACATCTCATGTTATCACTAGCTTCATAGAGTGAGTCCTGCACTTAGCTTGTTAGCTAAACAAGTATTCATGTGAAGCACAGTAGATGTTATCGCTAGTAGGATTCATTAACTCAATGTACACAGATAATATTCAGCTATCAGAATGACTAAGTTATCTCGGCAAATGAATTCATTATCGATAGCTAAACTCATTATCGCTACCAGCTATGTTATTGATAGGTTATCATAGCAACTTATGTGAATGACTAATAGCTTGTTTGGTTGGATTTATTAATGGTAATGTAGATTACAATTGTAAAAAAGATTGCCTATTTTTTGGTAATGCCCATTCATAGGGGGACCCCTATGAATACTCATTGCAGCCTTGTAATGGGTTAAGAAATGTCAATTTTAACCTCATTAACTTAATAAAAAGACAATACTTGCCCTCATCAAATAAATTAACAATCAGATTCAAAGAAAAAAAACCAACGAAGAAGAAAATCATTCATCATCAAAGCTTATCAGAAAAAAAATCAATCATCATCAAAGCTGATCAGAAAGAAATCAATCATAATCAAAAGCCCTAACAAGAACACATACGATCGACTATAAAGTAGAGGTATGAGTTTGATTTGCGGCAGACTGAACGGCAGGCACCGAATTCACTAGAGACGAGGTAATTTCTGGTTTCGAATTTGGATTATTGCTAGCTTGCTACTTTGGTGTTCTCTCTTCAGTTCATTCATTTATGATTTTACCATCTATAGTTCCTCTTCAGTTCAATTTTGATTTATTGCTTCAGTTCGATTTTGGGTTAAATCATTCCTCTTCAATTTGATTTTGGGTTTTGTCTTCAATTCAATTTTGGGTCTTCTCCATGTGAATATACTGATTAAACCATGAAACAATTGTGAGTCTTGAATCTGTGAATTTTTTATTGCCATCATTATATTTCCTACTGTATGGCTTCTCGATTAAATCTTGATGTGTGAGGGTAGGTAATTAAAATATGATTACAGATGCATTTTTGGATCACATCTAATTAAGCGCCAACATACTATGCAATTGAATTAAGTTTATTTTACCTTTTCCTTTAATACACGTGGATTCATGATTGTGATTCGAAGAACCAACTTCCACAGGTATAAATTCTAGGTAGCAAATAAATTGTTATTGCTATATGTGCTGATTTATGGCTTTGTACTTGCTAGTCCCATATTTGCACAAGGATTTGTTTACTAAGAGCCAAATTTTCAAGTATGCCAGTGGTTAGGCTGAGAATGAGAAAGCAATGCAAGATGCTTATTTATATGTGTGTTGATTTATATATATATATATATATATATATGAGAAGCCAACCCATTTGTTGATTTTCACTTTGTTATTAGTTACTGTTATTTTAGTCTCAATGGGACGGTTTTTTTTTGTCCAGAAATTGGTGACAGGATATATTGACATTAGTTAGAATGCTATAAAAAAAATCTCCACATCAATGCTTCTTTAATTGCTTTCTTGTTTTTTATTTACCACTGCTCTGCAATGAATTTTGTGATGAATGGCCTATTGTAGCTTTCTCTCTATGTTGTACTATTCTCCACTGATATATATCATTTTCATTGTTTCCTTGTTTTTAATTTAAACATGTGTAAGCTCAACAGAAGTAGAAAATATGGACCAAGAAGGTGATGAAGCAAATTTCCATCTAATGCTTATGCTATTAACCGTCTTCCATGCTTTTCAAACTGTATTGATGAATATGATGTGTGTTGTGACTATTTTAAGCAATAGGATCATACATGACCGTTCATATTCTCTTGATTTTCATAATAAGAGAAGGCATCTTAGGGAGTTGGTTTATGGTAGTGACACTACTTGTTACAACCAAATTAGGATGTATAGATCTACATTTGATAAACTTTGTGGCATGCTAGATACAATAGGTGGACTCAAACCAACTAGACATATGTTAGTGGATGAGCAAGTGGCTATGTTCTTGCATATACTTGCTCATCATATGAAAAATATGGTAATCCAATTTCAGTTTGGGCGTTCGGGGGAGACCATTAGTCGCTATTTCACCCTAGTTCTAAGAGCCATCATGCGCATACAAGGACAACTTTTAAAAACTCCTGAGCCAATTCCTGAAGATTCAAACGATGAGAGGTGGAAGTGGTTTAAGGTACATATGTGTACTGTGTTTTTTTATTAGCTTAGGTGTTAATATATGATTATTGATGAATATTTTTGGATGCAGGGTTGCTTGGGCGCATTAGATGGAACACATATAAGAGTTCAAGTGCCAATTTCCGTAAAGGCTAGATATCGGAATAGAAAAGGAGAAGTAACCACTAATGTGCTTGGTGTTTGCTCCCCAGATGGTCAATTTATATTCGTATATCCGGGTTGGGAAGGCTCTGCAGTAGATGGAAGAGTGTTACGAGATGCTATTGGAAAACCTAATGGGTTCAAAGTGCCCCAAGGTATACACGCAACTAGTATTCATGGTTTTGATTGTGATGTTAAAGTTGAGTTAATTGCATTGACTTTTGACTGATATTAAATGGTTGTAGGCAACTTCTATTTGGTTGATGCGGGCTACACAAATTGTCAAGGCTTCCTTGCCCCATATAGAGGTCAACGGTATCATTTAAGTGAATGGCGAGAAGGTCGACATCCTCAAACTCCTCAAGAGTGTTTTAACATGCGACACTCATCGGCACGAAATATAATTGAAAGGTGCTTTAGGATGCTGAAATTGAGATGGGCAATATTGAGGAGTCCATCTTTTTATCCCATTCGTACCCAAAACTGGTATATCATTGCTTGCTGCTTACTACATAATCTCATAATGCGGGATAACTTGAATGATCCATTGGCAGCTGAATACGATGCAAGAGAGGAGCCAAACATCCCTATGGAGTTCAATCCTATTCTAACTATGGAACCTACTGATGCTTGGAGTGCCTTTCGAGATAATTTGTATAATCAAATGTTTAATGCATTTAGAGCTCGTAGGGGAAATAGATGAGTTGTTTGCAAAGGATTTGAGACATTTATGTTATTACTTACGATTTGATTTAAAGCTTTCATGTTATGTGCAATTTAATGATATATGTTGTAATCTTATTGGTATCTGTGTCTGAAAATTGTTTCAGATTATGAGTTTGTTTTACATTATACCTTGTTTCAATGTGTTTGTGGTTATTTTAGAATGGATAATCAAGAGCAGGGAAATGCTTCAAAGGTACTCAAGCATCAATGGAACGATTTTGAGGATGATGCCCTTGTTGATTGTTTGGTTCAATTGAAGGTTGAAGGTAAGTTTGTTGCTGACACTGGATTTGGTGGGGGCTATGTGGGTAAGTTGGAGGAAATGTTGCAAGAAAAGATTCCAGGGACTACAATCAAAGCACATCCTAATATATGGTCTAGATTGAGGACATTGAAGCAACAGTGGCAAGTTGTCCACAACCTGATTCATGGGACCAATACTTCTGGTTTCGGTTGGGACCCAGTGAATAAGTGCATTGAAGCAGAAGATGCTGTGTGGGAACAATATGTAAAGGTATAATAGATTCTAAATTATGTAGGGGAAAGCTGTTTGATTCATACTGTTTGTTACAATTTCATAAATTCTGCTATGTTTTTAGGTGAACAAGAATGCTGGTAAATTCCGTAACAGGAAGTTGCGACACTTTGAAAGACTAACATTTATATGGGGTAAGGATCGCGTCACTGGAAACAGTGCTATCTTTCCAACTCAAGCTCAACAAGAGGCTGAACAAGAGGCAAACGAAGACGGAGAGGCGACTAGAAATGGCCAAGCTGACCCAGTTATTGAACATTATGTTGAGGGAGATCAGAGTGAAGTACATTCGATTGCTAGGAAGCGTCGTAGAACAAGTCGTGATGCTGCAGAACTGTTGTCTGAAGCAATGAAAGAATCTGCTAAATCCATGATTCAAATCTCTGATAACATGTGCAAATCATTTGTGGAGGATCGTCGAGATTCTTCTCAAATGAAAGCTGCTCAAGAACTTTATTCTGAATTGCTGAAAGTTGAAGGGTTAACATTTGATGAGGTTGACATAGCTCATCTTAAAATTGCTGCATCTCAAACCTTAATGAGTGGTTTTCCAGTCATTCCAGATGAACGCAAGGCTGCTTGGATTCGTCGTCTCATCAACTAGCTAATTTAGCTATTTAAACTAAGGATATTTAAAGGGGCTGTTATGTTGCTTTTATTTTATAATGTTATGAACTTGCTATTTGCATATTGCTTCTTAGAATAAAGGAACCTGAGCTTTGATTTAATGCTATGTTTGATTTATGGCTTTCTACTTGCTAGTCCCATATTTGCACAAGGATTTGTTTACTAAGAGCCAAATTTTGAAGTATGACAATGGTTAGGCTGAGAAGGAGAAATGCAAGATGCTTATTTATATGTGTGTTGATATATATATATATACATATATGAGAAGCCAACCCAATTGTTGACTGGGTTGCTAGTCCCATATGTGCTTATTTTGATTAATGGCTCTCTCCATGATTTTCACTTTGTTATTAGTTACTGTTATTTTAGTCTCAATGCTATAAAAAAATTCTCCACATTACTTCTAATTTTTTTCTGTACATAACAAAACTTGAATGAGAACTTGTGTACTTTATTGTTAAAATCATATGTCAATGTCTTTCAACTGTAGGTACTCAGATTAATGTGGTTGCCATTCCATCTCCCATTTTTATACTTTAAAATTTTGTAAAGTAGTGCTGAAATGTTTATAAATGTAGATAGAGTTTCAGATAAAAAAAAAGTAAGTCAATAGAAATTTAGTCTGGTTAAACGCCCGGCATATGACACATGGTATACATATAATTCCAACATCATTCATTACATCAACCAAAAGTTCATCAAAATCACAACAGTTTAAATCTCTGTTTTGACATACACATAATTCAACCATGTTCATTAACATCCCATGAACTCTCTACGCAATAAAGTTCATCAAAATCTCTTTCTTTGAATTAATTGGAAGATGAGAAAAGGCCACTCGTAAATCTTCATCTTTAATCAACTTAACATAAGCTAGTTGCCTCTCTTCATCAGTCATCCCTTCAACCTTTAACACCTCATCATGAAGCATCTCAAGCTCGTTAACAACACCATTGTAAATATGTGGACTATTCTCTACGATATTTCTCTTCTTGAACACCATGTTAAGAGCATCAAAATGAGGGAATGTCTTCCCACGAAACTTTGCAGCCTTTTTGTGGACCTATAAATGATAAAAATTAACAATTCAAAACCAATGAAATAGCATAAGTAAAGAAATGTCTTCATGATGTCTTACCCTAATATAGTCATTCCACACATTTTCTTCTGCGATAATACATTTTTTTTCGGTATCCCATTGAAATCTTGGGTTATGCAGATTGTGTACCATGTCATAAATTGTCATCCAATCGTCTTTCATTTTTCTTACTCGTAAAGATATGTCAGGTGTAGCTTTTATGGCACATCCATTATACCTATCCTCAAACATTTTTTCTATTTTCTTAAACAAATATGGATTGAATCTATTCTCAATAACCAAAGTTCCTTCAACAACAAGCTCTGTCAGGCATTCAACAAGAAGCTCATCCTCCTGAGGGGTCCATAAATGAATATTTCTTGCCATTCTCTACATATTAAACAATATAATGAAAATCAGCCACATTAACAATGAAAATCAGCCACATTAATGCAAATGCAAAGAATTCTGTAAAAATACCAAAGTAAACACCATTCCTTGCTACTTTTGATCTATAACTCTAACACGTGCTATTATACCTTCAGGAGCACATGTTGCCCATACAAATATCTTTTGACTCCTAACTTCCCAATGATTCCAAAAAGTAATACACATTTCAATTTCTTAGGAAGTATCTACATGGCTTTACAAACAAAACTTGGTCTAAATTGCTAGTCACACAAATAAACAAAGCAACTGACATGGAACAACTTATTTCAACATTGCTTTACATATTCCATTTTTCCTTTCTGCGTGTCAGCAACATACCAGAACAAAATCAAAATTGGTTCAATATATCTACCTTTTTCACATGGCTAACTCTGCTTGCTATGAAAATTATGATCAAGTTGTTACATATTAACAATTTAAAGGTATGTTTCAATTCTATAACAAAATAACAAGAATCTATTTAAGAAAGTTCAATTATTATAGGTGGTGTTCAAAGTTACAGAAGCTAACAGCATGAGTTTCTAAACCCCTTACCTTGAGGGACTTAAAGAAATTGGATGAAGCGTAAGATGAAAACGGCAGCGGCTATAGACAAAGACAGTGGCGAGTCGAAGTTAGCCAAACGCGGGGGTGGAGGCAATTTCTGCAGAATGATGAAGCGATGCAGCGGCAGCGGCACGAGAGATATGGCAAGGCATTATAATGATGATGCGATTCTTTTTTACAAATAGGTTGAAGGGTAAATTAGACTTTGTATTTTATTAGAGTTTTAAATAATTATTATAAAATGATGTATTATGACTTGCTTTTAAAAACAAACCAAACACAATCCTTGTAATTAATACTGCATTGCATTACCATTGCATTACAAGGTGTAATGAGTTTGAACCAAACGGGCCCTAAGTGTTCCACTTTCGCTAGCTATCTGAGATATCGCTAGAGTCTATATTAGCGCTAGTGTATTTCATTTGCTCAACCTTTGCTTCTTATTAACCATCTGCTATCGATAACTCTTCATGTTATCGATAGTGATTATGTTGTAATTTCTTCTAGCTGTTCCTTATGAGGTCTTAGCGATAGAATTATTTTCTTTCAGTTTATTGCCAAGATTTCATTAGTTAGAATTATCCTTATTTCTTTATTTACTAGCGATAGGCTTTTAGTCTAGCGATAGTTTATCTGTTATCTATAGAACTTGTCTAACATTCATATACCTTTTCTTTTCTTTAGTCATATGCATTTATATCAGTTCCTTTCAGACTAAGTTATATGCTATCTGTTCATTTTTACTTATGCTATCTATAGGGTCCAGTCTTCATCAAAACTTAAGATTTCTAACATTCTCCCCCTTTTTGATGATGACAAAACATAAGTAAGAAATAAACATGTCAGATAAACTATGTTCAAAATATGTAAATAATTTAGCACGAATCAGAATCTGTCAATATAACACCACAAAAAGGAATTACATCAGTTTTGGCCATATAAGATGCATATGCGCATGATTTTCAAAAATTAATGCACCCTCATTGTTATAATTGTCTCCGGAGGGATTGGACATGAATTCTTCATCTGGATAGTCAGAGATGGAAGAGTCTGAGTAGAAGAATCTGTCTTGTTCGAGCTTTTCTTGCTTAGTTTGCTCTTCTTGCTTCTGCTGGCTCAGACTTGGCCTGCTCAGGGTTTTCAGAATGTTCAGTGATTGACAGAGTTGAAGGATCTTTAGCCTTGCGAGTATGGAACCTTCTTTTGTATTTCCATACCCTTTTCCCTCGAGCAATTTCCTTTCTTCTCTTCTCTTTTGCCCTTTCTGCAGATTCCTGAGCTTCCCTCTCTATTCTTTCCCTCCTTCTTGCCTCAAAGGCTGCTTTCTTCTCAACAGCCTCTTTATGCCTTCTCATAGCCTCTTCAAGGGCTTTCTTGTTAGCAGCCTCTTTTTCATCCCTTTTCTTTTCTTCTTTTGACATTCTGTTAGGGCAAGATGGGACTACTTTCTTGTCTTCCTTGGACAGGCTGAGAGCTGGCTTTTTAGGAGTCACCTTTTTAGCTTCCTCTTTCTTTTTCTCAGCAGCTCCTTTGACTCTGGTAGCAACCTTCTTTGTTTCCTTTATAGCCTTAGCAAACTCTTCTATAATCTCAGCACGAGCTTGCTCAATTTCTTGTGTCATCTTATGAGGAGCTGGCTTTTTAGGAGCTACCTTCTTGATTCTTACAGCTTTTTCTTTGGGAGCCTCAGAAGTATGTTTAGGAATGACTTTGAATGATACTTCTTCCTTGGCTTTCCTCTTTCTCCTTTCCCTTTTCTTAGCCTCAAACACTAGTAGTTTCTGAATAGAGTCTTGAAGCACATTTCCAGTGTTAGGCTTGGCTGCTGCAATTATCTCCATATTTGCTTCAGGAGGGATCCCATGCTTTTGAGCAATTTGAGCTGCCTTTGCAAAAATATCCTCTTCTGAATTCTGTAGAGGAGGAGTCTTATGAGCCTCATACTCCATATAGCTTCTAGCTATGCCCCTGACCATGTCCTCAATTTCTTCAGTATCTTCAATGATTGGACTGGTCTGTTTCTCTCCCTATTTGTCATCATCATCAGTAGGTGGATGAGGATTGAGAGTTTGGTCAAGGTTGGGAGAGAGTAGAGGAGTGGAGGCAATGGTATGTGTGGGAATGCTAGCGCTAATAGAAGAGTTAGCGATAGTGGCTGGGTTGGTTAAGAGGATTGGTGGATGGCTAGCGCTGGGAGAGGTATGAGGTATAGGAGAGGTGGGAATTTGTGTGTGAGGGCTAGCACTAGGAGATGGGTTATCGGTAGGAGATATGTGTGATTCAGGAGGAGGTGGAACTTGGGTGGATTTTAGAGATGGTTTGGGAGAGTGAGGGCTATCGATAGGAGAGGGGCTAGCGATAGGGGTGACTGGAGGGGTTGGGACTTTGTGCTGGGAGTTTGGAGAGAGGTGAGTGGTGAGAGGGGAATTTGGTGGACTGGGAGAAGAAAGAGTAGAAGAGAGATTTGAGGAGTGTAGAGGTGAGTGATGAGGGGATGATGATTTACCTTGAGGAATTATCAGCCTGGAGAGACTCAAGTATTCTTCCAAATTCTTGACTTGAGCCTGAACCTCCTGAATAGGCTTCACTAACTCTGCTTTCTGTGCCTCCAGAGCAAACTGAACTCAGCAGAGAGCCTGAAGACTATTTCCTCAACTGCTTCCTTGGAGAAAATTGAAGCTTTTGTCGTAGTAGGAGGAGGAGGTGGGGCTCTTCTGGATTGAGCTTCTTCCTCTGTGGATTCAGGCTGAGCAGAAGAGGCAGAGGCATGATAAGCTTGAGACTGTGAACCAGAAGTCCCTCTGACTGAGCCTACTGAGATCCCCATCTTTTTCAGGGTAGAGGTGGTGATTTGTTTGCATTTCTTATTTTCTCCATCCCCTAAGGACTTGATTTTGGTATACTCCAGCATGAAGGATACCAACTGAGGGTATGGAAGAGGAGCCTTGGTAGATTTGTCAGACATAAACCTCAGCATTTCCATACTCACTATTTGTCCTGGATTTAAGGGAATCTTCTGAATGAGGTTGGCCAACCAAGGGTTGTCAATCTTGGCAAAACTGCTGAAGTTTCCAGACTTGTGAGTCATGATCCTGGTATACTTCTCAACCATGAACCATTTATTGTATTCTTCCCCTGAGATCCCTAGCATTATGTTGATTGCTTTCCAACCAAAGATGATTCCTCTTCCTCTTACAATAGCTTCAAAGGAAACATTTACCAGCTTCCCCTTCTTATATTCTGGAATAGCTTTTAGATTCGATTAAAAGGACCTTAGAACTTCTTCGTTGTAGTCATTCTTTATACTGATCCAGTTCTGATAAGGGAGCAACCAGACATCCAGGTCAAAACCTTGTTGCTTGAAGTACTCCAGATCAACCCATATAGCAGCCCTATCTAGGGTTCCTTTCTCAGTGAAGAATGAACTCGGGGCTGATAGAGAATTTGTCAGATAGAGAAGATCAGCGTTGGAGATTTTTTGACGCTTGGGGAGATTCTCAGAAACTTCTTTTGAAAAGGAGACACTCTTCTGGATACGAGACCTTTTGCTAGCTGATTTGGAAGAAGGATTATCACTAGGGCTTTTTGAGACACAGAGAACCTTTGTTCTGGCCATTTTAGGGTTTTTTAGAACAGAGGGTTTTGAAAATGAATGCTTGAATGTTCAGAGAATTTTTGAGTAGAAGAGAAAGAGATGTTTCATGAATGAATGCAAATGCAAGTGATCTAGCTTTATAAGTTTTAGGGTTTAGGGTTTTACCATTAGTGAAGTACATCAGCTAACGTTTCATATTCTGACCTGTTAAGTGACTTGCTATCGCTAATATGAGCTGCTATCGCTAGTAGGCATTATCCCACGCTGAGCAAGTGACAGGCTTATCACTTACTCCTTCCTTCTATCGATAGCTGTCTTTTGCTATCGATAATGCTAGTGGCTAGTGATGGCAATCTGCTCATTTCTTAGCTTTGCCCATTCCTAATTCTCTTCTGATAAAGATAAATTGGGTTGGCTCAAGAGGTTTGGTAAAGATATCAGCAAGTTGCAAGTTTGTTGAGATGAACTCCACCTTGACATCTTTCTTTTGAACATGATCTCTCAAAAAGTGATGTCTTACGTCAATATGCTTGGTTCTAGAATGATGAACTGGATTTTTGGCCAAGCTTATTGTGCTGGTGTTGTCACAGAGAATAGGCACTTCTGGGAATTCTAACCCCAAATCTGTAACGCCTAGAATTTTACTACTATATTATAGAATTTTAATTGAATTATAACCACATTTATGAATATTAGAAGCCCAAAAATACGGAAAATTTAAAACTTTTTCTTTTAAAACATTTATCCAACCTTCTGTCAGTTGGAATGGGCTTTTCGAACCATTTAAAATTTAAAACTTTTTATAAAACTTAGTGGTTCATAAAACAATTAAACTACTTAAATTCCCTGATGATTTCCTCCCCTTGATGATAGTGTATGGGGAGCGAAAACCCACTCCTGGGTTCTCTTCATCTATTGGTGGGTTTCTACCTTTCCAATATTAAAACGCTGGGGTCACCTCAATTGATAACCCTTCTACCCGAATGCACATTGTCATTAGGGTAATATATATACATTTACGTACGGTTAAGTATTAATTCTTTATATTCATTATCATAGGTAATTAAATTCTAAATTAACTAATTATGGTGGTACATAGCTTAGCAAACATCCTTACTTATTCATACATTACCTTGCTAGAGTGTCTACTCGTAATTCATAATACTTAGGAAATTTAATTCCCTTAATATATCTATGTAGTTCTACTTCCTGTGCTCTCTATTATTAATTTAATAATTTACTGTTACAACATATACAAATAACCTTATTAAAATATTTACTACCTCTTGCTTTTCAAATTATAATCCTAATTTCTTCGTCTACTCTCCTTCCCCAGCTAGCTTCTTTCAACCTGCTAAACTGAAAATGTTTGGGGAAGGGGGTGAGATTGGAAATCCCAATAGCAGTTTCTTTCATTAACATATATGATCATATTAGCATTGTCATGTATATATTTCATAAAACTGCCCAAATAATGATAGTTTTACTCCTATTAATCTGTGTGCGATCCGCACCTACCAACCACTGATAACGATACTTTCGTTAACTAGTGGAGGCTCTACCTGCAGGACTTCTCGTTATAACAATCCCGTTATAACTAAACTGGTTTGGCAAAGGGGTAGGGAACCACCTAAGCCTGGAGTACTCCAACTGAGGAATAACAACTTACCAACTAAATGCAACAGTTATTACAAAATAATACATGCAATTTAATTGTTACTGAAATAAACTGCTACCTGAACTCCAAGCTTAGTCCTTATCTGCTCCTTTTCCTTTCTACTAATCTTCTCAATTTATTTTACTATCAAGACCTATTAACATTTAATATAAATAATAAATTAATATCTAAACGTCTATATAATTATTCAGCGTCTCTCTTGGGGTCCTAATATACGTAATACTACCCCTTGCTTTATATCTTATATAAATATGTTTTACTTTAAATATTTTGACCTTTTTAAAATTAGAAGGCCACTTAATATAGTTTATTTCAATTAATAGTTATGATTCTTATTATCATCTTTTCCGGAATTAAATATAAAGAAAAGTCCTAATGACTTAATCATAATTAACTTATTAAACATTATCATCTTCTATTATATATGTTAATTCTTTATTTTTGTACCGTATAACTTTAATCTTATCAGAATTATAGGTTACTATTGATTCACTGTTGTCACTGAAAATGTTGTTTAAGAGAACAGAAATTGAATAGAGGTTTTAACATAACATTTTATTATCTTTATTTTACTTTGCATCCATCACTCATTTAAACAAAAGAATTCTAGCACTTATATTCTAGTAATTCTATAACAGAAATATATTACACTCACACACACCTACATATAGCCTTATGTTTTCCCTTTATCACGAAATCTCAAGAATAACTCAATCCATTCAAGAACTTTACCAATTCTTAATCACAAACAATACACTTCATACAATCTAGTATTCCCAATTAACCTTTAGAATATTTGTACCCTACACTATTTTAAACTTGGTACTAAATGAAAATCGTATTACATGACATGTTTAATTTATAGAACCTATAGCTTTTGGACCTCTCCTTATCAACAAACTTAATATCTAATTTTGAAACTTAACTTCCAAATTTACTAAGATCAATAACCTCATTAATCCATACATTCTTATCCATCAGATTCCTATCTACTCTTTACTTCTAAATTCTTCTAAAATATTCCAGATTCAATTCAAATCTTTTGTCTAAATCTTAGCCAACTCCAAAAGAAAGAAATTGATCCTCTCATAATTCAAGCTAGTTGTGCCCATTCTATCTTTAACACCATTAAACAAATTTCATCATTAATCTTAAAATCATCACTAACTTACATTCTACAATTATCCCATGAATAAACTAATAATAATCCTTAACTTCAAATAGTCTTAATGCTTATTTCTCCACCCTTACATAAATTGAACAATTTCTAAAATAAAGATTTACAACTTCACTAAGATAAACAATCTTACCAAATAAATTCTATCTCTTATATTGAAACTTGATTTCTTTAAACACTTGTATCTCAACCCATCATCTTAAAGTGATCAATGCCTTTAACTAAGCAACTATATCTCATCCACTACTAAACTTCAATCGGAATTTATAGAAATAAATACCCTTCAATCACTTCTTTACTATCTTATCAAAGCCAATATCAAAGCTAAACACTGAAACATACACTAACTTAAATAAAATAAGAGCTTCTATTAATACCAATCTCCAGATAAACTAAACAAATACTTTCTATGATTCTAATTAGATTCCTATACTCCAACATAATCTTTTCTAATAAATTTTAACCTCCAATTCATAGAATTTATCTTCAAAAACCAAGGTGATTCATCAGCAGAAACAAAACAGGGAATTAATCAAGTCTCTCATTCAAACATAAATGGAGTATACACTTCCTTAATACTATTCTTCTTCTAACTCTTATTAACATCACAACCAAATAAATCATATTCTAAATTACTTTGCTTACCCATCAGTTGAATACCATGAACATGTCTAACTATCAAATATATACACTATATTCTCTTACTTAGGAACCTTAAATATTGGATAATTGTTTCAAACCCTCCACCCTTCTTCAATTCACAACATAATATTCATTGACAAACTTAGAAGTGTGTTCTAGTCCTACAAAGAGACATTGAGTGAGCTAAGTTTAACTCCTTACATACTGAGAGTACTGGCTGTCACCCAAGAGGGGGGTGAATTGGGTGATAGGATAAAATTAAATCCTTTTTGAATTCTTTAAACTCTACCTGAGAATATTTCAAAATATGAAATGGACTGACAGATATAAAAGGATAGACTGGAAATTAAGAGAGTTTAGGGAAGAGATAATGCACACAAGATTTATCCTGGTTCGGTCAACCCAGACCTACATCCAGTCCTCAGGCTCCCCCTGAGATTTCCACTATCCTCTTGTTTAAACCAGGCATAAGAGAAGCCTACCACAGGTTTTACGAACACAGGTTCACCTGTCAACCTTTTCCACTGGTTTTACGAACACGGGATTACCAGCCAACCTTTACAGAGTTTTAGAAACCTTCTAAACACTCCCCCTTACAACCTGTAAGGTTACTACCCTGTTCTTAAAGCACCAAGCTTTAGAACAACCTCAAACAATAGAGGATTTTATCAAATTAATAAGTTCACTAAATGAACAGATTGTGATAATCACTGAAGTACAATGAGGTGTAAGAAGAAATACAACTAGAGCTTAAGGATCTAAGCAATGTATTTCTCTAGCTCTTCTTTTCAAACATTCTCAATCTAAGGAATTCGCGATTCTGTATAAGGCTCTGTTCATCTCTTGTTTTCGTTCGTTGATCGTTCGTCACTTTCTGGAAGCAAATCTTGTTGTTTTTTATATCTCCATAGATTGCCTTTTTAATAGTCTTCATATGTCCGTTAGAAAATAGACGTTGAGAACTTTTAGCCGTTGGACATTCAGCTTTTGATCTAGTCTTTGACTGTTCATGCGTAGAGTAGGCTAGACTGCGCGCTCTGAACTTCTGTACTTGCATAGCAGCTTTATCAGTAGCGCTAGCATTCTTTGCTATCGCTAACTGCATAGTATAATTTCTGCATTTGAGCTGTTAGCTGAACAGGTAAACATATAATGCATAGCAGGTGTTATCGCAAGCAAGGTTCATTAGCTTAATGAGATAGATAATATATGATTCAGATAAGGAATTTTATTGAGCACTTTCTATCGATAGACATTTGCTTGCTCATTAGCTTTAGAGATACTGGGATGATTATTCAATAGAATTTCAGGGTATCCTATTATCGATAACTTAATACATTATCGCTAGCAACTACGTTAGCTCATTTGACTCTTGCTCTCAGGCACTAGCTATCTGAATGTTTATTATCTGAAGCACTTCAGTTATCGATAGCTTAACCTGTTATCGCTAGCTGATTTCATTAGATCAAGAACTAAGTTTATTTTTCTGCTAGCTGAGTTATCAAAGAGCTTCTAGCGATGGATTCTTTCTTAGCGATAGAGAATGACTTAGCGATAGATATTGACTTTGATATTTCTAAGTCTTCACTCGCTATTCCTTTCTATCTATTAGCTTATACAGATATACTTAGCGGTATAGATTTTCATTCTTATTGTTCTGCTAAGTTATCATTTCATATTATCGCTAGATTTATATGATTCAGTCTTCATCAAAACTTAAGATTCTAACACATACCTGAATACATATATGTAAAAGAAGGGCCAGAAATTCCTAATTATCATCACAATACTCCTTCACATATATTATACCCCTAATCAAAATTATTACCAACTGAACTCCCTCTTCCTTCTTCCTGAAACAGTCGCACAACACCACCCAAAATAAAGAGAAGTTACAACAATCCCCTACATCAAGTTGAACAACAATTCCACTCAATTAAACATCACAAATTTTTCCCTTTCTTCCTACCCCCCTGAAGCCAGCGGCCAGAGCAACCAACAAGGAAGAAAATTAAATAACTAACACCTATTCCAATCATACATAGAGCAAGGGAAAATCAATAATCAAACATCAATTCCACTTCTTATTTCCTTCCCCTGAACCCCTCGGCCAGCAGGACAGAATAGAAAATTTGCTACAAATTCACATACTCAATCCAACTTCAATCCTACACCATTAAACATCAATTTCATCCTCCTACTTATGCTTAAAACGAACATTACAGAGAGGAAGAATAGAAATAGAATAGAAAGAGGACGAACAGGAATCGGTCAGACAGGAAAAGAAGAAGAAAATTTTCAAAATTCAGAAATCACACGTGCAACCTCAAACATCATCTTGAATGAACACTTAACATCGTTTAAACATTAATTAGTTTCATTTTGGGTGCAGAAATGAAGAAAAACGACGTGTGAATAGTGACCCGATTTGGGGTATGAGATGGAATCAACCAAATTCAACTCCCCACCAGAAATTGTTTCCCAAATAATTCAAAATCGGAGCCTATGGATCATCTTTATGAATTTAGGAACTTTAATTTAAAAATCAAAAACTCAAATTGATTTCCCTTCCCAAGCCCCACTCGAATCGGACCAGAAAGAGAGGAAAAATGAAGGGAAAAGTCTCACCCATAACTTCCCCAAGCGTTGCGTATCTCTTCCCCGTATTTCATCGCCGTTCGCCGCCTGATTCACCGCCGTCCGCCGCTGCGAGCTTCGAAGGGACAGAGGAACGAGGCAAGAGAGGGAGTGAGGGTAGAGGAAATAGTGAGAGAGAGAGAAATCGGGATGAGGGAGTGGAAGGGAATAAGCACATGGTGTATATGTAATTGAAAGGATAAGGATGGTGAGAAGATATTCTAATAGGTATTTTACCATCTTGCCCTTCCAATTTTAACTGGAGATATTTTCCAACTAGGGGCAGATATTGTCATTTGTATTTCCCTTTTTCTATTTCTCTCTTAAATGATAATTTTATTTACCATTATCATCTAGAAATAGTCTTAAATTTGTCCCAAAATAATTTCTCTAGATATACTTTAATTTCTAATTTTATTTATAAGACTTTTTAAATACTAAACAATACCTCAGGGTTCTAAATACTTCCTTATTTAAGTTCATCTTTCAACTATTTTTCCTCAACTAATAAATAAAATAAGTCTTAAAATTTATTAAAATTACACCTGGCCTCATAAATTTATTTATAAGACCATTTAATTTCTATATGCCATCCCAAGAGTTTCAATAAACCTTTATTATTTCTTTTCTCCAAATTACGTTTTATCTTCTAATTAATTCTTCTTTGTTTCTTAAATAAAATAAGCCTTGAAATTACTAAAAATGCCTAATATTGTAAATTTATTTATTTTGATGCTTTTTAATATTTTAATAATATTCCAAAACCTCAAATAATTCCTTATTTTCTATTTTCTAAAATTTGGGGTGTTACAAAATCTCTTAGTTGATGCTTAAGCCATAGAACTTGAGCACAACAACTTGCTGCTGCAATATATTCAGCCTCTGTAGATGAAAGGGAGACACAATTTTGCTTCTTGCTGGCCCATGAGACTAAGCACCCACCTATGAATTGGATTGACCACTTGTGCTTTTTCTATCTGTCTTATAACCTGCATGGTCAGAGTCAGAATAGGCAAGAAGGTACTCTTGAGTTCCCTTGGGATACCACAGCCCAAGCTCTTGAGTCCCTTACAAATAACGCAAAATTCTTTTTACATTAGTTAAGTAGGATTCTTTAGGATTTGCTTGATATCTAGGACACATTCCCACGCTAAATTGAATGTCAGGTCTACTAGCAGTTAGATAGAGTAAGGAACCTATAATTCCTCTATAATGAGATTGACTAACTACTTTGCCTTTAACATCTGCATCTAAGCTAGCAGAGGTACTCATGGGAGTGTCCTCATCCTTAGATTGCTCCATCCCAAACTTATTGAGAATCTCCTTACAATACTTGGTTTGGGAGATGAAGATGCCATCTTTCCTTTGCTTTATTTGCAGGCCTAGGAAGAATGTTAATTCTCCCATCATTGACATTTCAAATTCTCCCTGCATCACTTAGCAAACTCTTCACAGAGCTTTTCATTAGTAGCACCAAAAATAATATCATCAACATAAATTTGAACTATAAGCATGTGTTTATCTTTATGCATGATGAATAAGGTAGTTCTAATTTTCCTCTAGAAAAACCCTTTTCAATGAGAAATATGCTAAGCCTCTCATACCAAGCTCTAGGTGCTTGTTTGAGACCATAAAGAGCCTTTTTAAGTTTATAAACATGATCAGGCTTAGAATTTTCTTCAAAACCAAGAGGTTACTCAACATAAACCTCTTCTTTGATATATCCATTAAGAAAGGCACTTTTAACATCCATTTGATAAAGTTTAATATTCTTGATGGATGCAAAAGCTAGTAGAATCCTTATTGCTTCAATTCTTGCAACTGGAGCAAAAGTTTCTTCATAATCAATGCCTTCTTCTTGGTTATATCCTTTGGCAACTAATCTTGCTTTATTTTTTACAATTTGACCAGATTCATCAAGTTTGTTTTTGAAAACCCATTTTGTACCTATAATAGGATGATTTCTTGGTCTAGGTACTAAATCCCAAACTTGATTTCTTGTAAATTGATTAAGTTCTTCTTGCATTGAAACTATCCAGTCACAATCAACAAGAGCTTCATCAACACAGGTTGGTTCAATTTCAGAAATAAAGGCAGAGAATTCTATTTCATATTGTAGTTGTTTTCTGGTTCTAACTCCTTTTGAAAATTCTCCAATTACTTGTTCAGGAGGATGGTGCTTAAGATGTCTTAAGGAGGATCGAAGCTCATTTGCTTCATCTTGATCATCTTTAGCCTCACTATCGAAGGCTTTGGAGCTATCGAGAAAGGAGTTTTTGAAGTGTTTGAAACTTGATTTTCAGCATTTGCTATCGATGGCTCTGGGGCTATCGATAGAGATCATTTTAAAACTTGAGAAGAATCTTCATCCTCATTGTCACAGCACTGTTTTTCTTGAGGAGTTTCATCAAACACTACATGCATTGATTCTTCAACAGTTTGAGTTTTCTTGTTGTATACTCTATACGCTTTACTCCTATTCAAGTATCCTATGAATATACCAATGTCAGACTTAGGATCAAACTTACCCAGATTTACCTTTCCATTATTGTGGATGTAACACGTGGATCCAATAATTCTTAGATGACTGAGATTAGGCTTCCTTCCTTTGTAGAGCTCATATGGAGTCTTCTCCATCCCCTTTCTGATGTAGGCTCTGTTTGAGATGTAACATGCTATGCTCATTGCATCTGCCCAGAATATTTGAGGCACCTGTTTTTCATTCAGCATGCTTCTTGCCATTTCTGTGAGCACTCTATTCTTCCTCTCCACAACACCATTTTGTTGAGGAGTACGAGGGGCAGAGAAATTGTGTTCAATACCACTATCATCACACAATTCCATGAACTCTTTGTTTTCAAATTCTCCTCCATGATCAGTTCTGATTGCAACAATCTTGAGGCCTTTTTCATTCTGCAATTTCTTAGCAAGCACACAAAAGGCATCAAAGGTTTCATGTTTTGAGGAAAGAAACATAGTCCAGGTAAATCTTGAGTAGCCATCCACAATTACAAGTGTGTATAGACTTCCACCTAGACTTTTCACTCTTGCTGGCCCAACTAGATCCATATGAATTAGTTCCAATGGCCTGCTTGTGGAGACTGTCTTCTTGATTTTAAAAGAGGACTTTTTTTGTTTACCTCTTTGACAAGATTCACAGATTAAGCTATGTTTAGTTCTAAAACTAGGAATTCCTATGACTAGCCCCTTCTTGACTAGTTTATTGAGTTGAGTAAAATTCACATGAGCTAGTCTCTTATGCCATAGTCAACAGGTTTCATCATTTGAAATAAAACATTTTTCATCAAGTTGTTGGCATAACTCTAAAGTGTATAGGTTACCATTTCTATTTGCTTTTAATTTACACTTAAGATTTGCTTTATTTAATTCTAAATCTTTCTTATCAACAATAAGACATTCATTAGAGTAAAAAATAACCCAGTTACCATGGTCAGTCCTTTGGCTAACACTTAGTAGGTTGTGGCAGAGACCATCCACTAGGTACACATCCTTGACAGGACCAACTTCACCAATTCCAGTGATCTTCCCACTCTGGTTTCCACCAAAGCTAACTTTAGCTCCTTCTTTTGTCACTAGATTGTTGAATTTGTTCTTGTCACCTGTCATATGCCTTGAGCATCCACTATCAATATACCATTTCCCTTTGTTGGATGCTTTAAGACACACCTGCACAAATCAGACAGTTTTAGGTACCCAAACGTTCTTGGGTCCTTTGGGATTAGTCTTGATTTCAGTATTAGAAGCTTTAGATACATAAGTTCCTTTAGGGACCCACTTGTATGACCCACTTATTCCATACTTCCTAGGATTACAAGTTGATTGAGTGTGTCCCTTCTTATTACAATAATTACATAAGCTGTAGGGTGAAGAATATTCAGAAGACTTTCTAAAATATTTCAGATAAGGTTTGACTTTGGGTTCTTCCCATTTCTTTGAACTTCTTTGTTTTTGTTCATATCCTATACCAGTTTTGTTTTTGAAAGCCTTTTGATCTTTTAAAATTATATTTAGCATTTCAGAATCTTTTGTAAACTTTTCAAGGTCATTTGAAAGCTTTTCTTTTTCCTTCAACAGAGTTTTACAACTGGAACAATTACTAGTATTTATTGTTGAAGGACTAGCTATCGATGGAGGACTCGCTATCGATAGCTCAGCTATGTTGGCTTGTGATAGTGGCTCTTCTATCGATAGTGAAGGAAGAATTGATACAGAAAAGGAAATATTTTTCTTGAGTTCTTTGTTTTCTTTTCTCAAACCTACAACTTCCTTAGCAAGTTTAGTTAGTTCAGTATGCATCTCATTATACATATCCTGAAGTTCAGAGTAAGTAGGTTCAGAATCATATACCTCCGTATCACTTAGTTCCTCTTGAGCAACAAGACAGAGATTGGCACTCTTTTCATGATCACTAGCTTCTTCATCTGAGCTATCACCCCAAATGGATGATACATATGCTTTCTTTTTGCTGTAGGACTTCTTCTCCGTTTCTCTGAATCTTTGAAGACTCGGACACTCAGCTTTGAAGTGACCAGGCTTCTTGCATTCGAAACACACAGGAGTTTTATCCTTTTGTGAGTCCTTCCTGAAGCTAGAACCACCTCTCTAAAATCTTCCTCTTTTCCTGAAGAATTTCTTGAATTTTCTGACCATGAGAGCCATATCTTCATCATCAAGATCTTCTTCCTCATCATCATCATCATCTCTTTCAGATGCAGCAAGAGCAAGAGACTTCTTTTTAGGATTACTCTGAGCTTTCCTTTGAGCTATCAAGGTTGGTTCATATTCAGCAAGGCTGCCAAAAAGGGTTGTGATTGACTTTGTTGATTCTCCCTGCATTTCCTGAATGGCTGTCACCTTCATGAGCCAATCTCTCTTTAGTACCTTTAGTATCTTGCTAACTTACTCCTTTTCTGTGATTTTTCTTCCAAGAGCAGTCAGATTGTTGATGAGATGAGTAAATCTTATTTCTAGATCTCTGATCTTTTCTCCTTCAATCATCTCGAACTTGTGGAATTCTTCAACCAGCATTTCCACTCTTCTGTCTTTCACTCCAGAGGTTCCTTCATGAGCAATTTGTAAAGCCTCCCACATCTCCTTAGCAGTGTCGAGGTGGCTGATTCTGAAGAATTTTGTTTGACTAAGTGCACTCTGGATCATAAGAATGGCCTTGCTGTTTAATTCAAGATCTGCAATATCATCAGGAGTGAGTTCATCTTCACTTTTGGGAATGCCCAGACTGTCTTTAGACACAATGTCACCCTCTTCTATGATTTTCCACAACCTATATCCATTTGCCTTAATATAGATCTTTATCTTGAGTTTCCAGAAGGTATAATGCTTTCCATCAAAGCAAGGAGGTTTGTTGATAGAACTTCCTTCAGGCAATATATTCTCATACGATGCCATTTCTGATCTTTGCTTCTCAGATTCGTTGGAATCGAAAATGAGAAGACCTGCTCTGATACCAAATGAAAATGGCAAATCGCACAATGGGGGGTGAATTGTGCTTTTCAGAAAATTAAACTTTAACACATAAAGTCAATCCTTTATACTGGTTCGGCCAAACTCTGCCTACGTCCAGTTCTCCAACTCCTCGTTGGGTTCCACTAAACCACAGGTTTTACAATACAGGGTTACCTGCCAACCTTTACAATCACAGAGCTTTAGACTTCCTCTAAACGCTCCCCCTTACAAGTTGTAAGACTACAACCCTGTTCTAAAAGATTTTAGAACAACCTCAAACAGTAGAGGATTTCAATAAATGAGTTCACTAAATGAACAGATTTTGATAATCACTGAAGTACAATTAAACTCACTAAGAGTAATAAATTTTTGCAGAAAATAGAGAAGAGTAATGAATGTAAATCTGTTAATTTGTTCTCTTTATCATAAATGCTCAAGCTTGGGCTTTTATATGTCTTCTATGTCTTCCTTGAAAATTTCAGCTTTGAGTCCGTTTGAATATTGTCGTTGGAAGCTCCTAGCTGTTGGCATTTAATGCTGGTCTTCATCTTAGTCATCTATCTTCTCTTACTTCATTTAATTCTTGTAGAAGATGAGCTATGAGAGACAAGTTGTGTTTACCAACTATCTGCAACATTGTACTTGTGTAGCAGCTTTTTCAGTAGCGCTAACATCTCATGTTATCGCTAGCTTCATAGAGTGAGTCCTGCACTTAGCTTGTTAGCTAAACAAGTATTCATGTGAAGCACAGTAGATGTTATCGCTAGTAGGATTCATTAACTCAATGTAAACAAATAATATTCAGCTATCAGAATAACTAAGTTATCTCGGCAAATGATTTCATTATCGATAGCTAAACTCATTATCGCTACCAGCTATGTTATTGATAGGTTATCATAGCAACTTATGTGAATGACTAAGCGTTCCACTTTCGCTAGCTATCTGAGATATCGCTAGAGTCTATATTAGCGCTAGTGTATTTCATTTGCTCAACCTTTGCTTCTTATTAACCATCTGCTATCGATAACTCTTCATGTTAGAATTATTTTCTTTCAGTTTATTGCCAAGATTTCATTAGTTAGAATTATCCTTATTTCTTTATTTACTAGCGATAGGCTTTTAGTCTAGCGATAGTTTATCTGTTATCTATAGAACTTGTCCAACATTCATATACCTTTTCTTTTCTTTAGTCATATGCCTTTATATCAGTTCCTTTCAGACTAAGTTATATGCTATCTGTTCATTTTTACTTATGCTATCTATAGGGTCCAGTCTTCATCAAAACTTAAGATTTCTAACAATGTTTATGTGCTCAGTCTCACACATCTTCTATATCTCTAGTCTTGTTCGTTTCATCAGTTGCCTCCCATGTTTTTCTTGTCTTCTTCTTCTCCTCTTCATTTGTCGGTCATTTTCTCTAAAGCCAATCCAAGTGGCTTGCCTAACTTGGCGAGTCAACCAAGTTAGTGCCGGGTTACCCCGACTCAAACGAGTCACAATCGAGTCTCTACTACCCTGAGTTTGGGGATCAACCAGACTGGCTTGGTGCCCGAGTCGGTGAGTTCTGAGCTGGACCGGCCGGTCCAGCCCGGTTTTAATAAGCTTGCTTAGAATATCAAAACCACAAGCTTTTAAAACTTTTCTTTATTTCTGAAAAAATACTGAAAATACGGAAACTTTTTCAATAACTTTGAAAAAATATAACTAATTCTAGAAAAAATGGTTTTGACTTGGTTCAAGTCTCCAATTAAAGCTTGATGAGTCATCTATCCAAGCAAAATATCAAAAAGATCATGCACCAACCCATCTGGTATAGAATTATACTTTTCCCAACTTGCCTTCTTTCTCACTCCTAGAAATTTCAACCTTCTTTCATGATTTTTAATTTGAGCTACATAACTCCAATTTACTTCGTTTTTTGGGTTTTCAGAAAGTCCTATATGTCTAGTATTTTACATAAACCTTTCATAGCTAAAGGCATTTATTTGCGTTAGGCTCCTCAAACGAACAACACTTTGGGTTAGCTTCCATTTTCCCCTTGGTCTAATTTTCTTGAAGGGAGGACCCAAGGGCACGCTACACTGCACACATAATCACTGTGAGCTCTTCAAGTAGCAAGGGAACTATCACAATTATTAAAGGAGATTTACCATATAAACAAGGGATAAATATGATAGAAAAGGAAATCACGAATCTTAAAGTCTATTATAGTTAAAAGGGAAATTCATCACTTATAAAATTTAACTATGATAGAAAATAATCTACCATAGTTATTAGAAAACAAGATAGTAAACGAATGTTGTTTATCCATGATAGAAAAAGATGTTTCTAAATCATGTAAACGTGCTTATCATGGATACTAAAATATTGTAGTAACTTGAAAAGATCAAACATGTTAGAAAAGAGAACATCTACTAACATGGTTATTAAAAGCTTTTCTATATAAAGACGTTCAGCCTTACTATGTTAAGAAAAGCAACAACATAGTTAGGAAAGAAATAAACTCAAACATTCAGAAATATACCATGTTAGAAATAGGCTTGTCTAACATGGTAATTAGAAAGAATCATGATACATAACCCTGCTTATCACAAACATATACGATGTAATTTCCAATAAAATAACAACCACCACAATGTCCACACAATCATAACCACAAATTCTACCATCCATAACCTTCAGTATTTAATATTTCACCATAAGTGACCAGCATATCATGAAATTCGACTTTCTACATCTTTAAAATCCATCCAAGCATGCATAAAGAAAATTTAATTCATGAGCATATATCTGAACCCAAAATGAACACAGTCGCCTGTTCAACAGGGCTACTAACATGCATCAGTAAAATAAAAAAATAAGGCCTTTGACCACAGTTGTTGGAAGGAGATCGGTCTCAAAAGCCAAGAATAAATATAGTAATCCAAAGCAATAACTAAATGTGAAAGCTACATGCATAAATGCCTAGTCTAGAGTATGTGGTAATATACATGATACCCAAAAACAACAAGGCAATAACCTCAACGAGGATGGGTCGGCTCCTTGCCTTCACGTCTCTCCTTCGAGCTAGGAATTGCAGCTGCAAAGTAACCAAATGAGAAAAAAGTCCTAGTAACACTTACTTTTCCTATATTGTCTACAAATAAAAGTATACAGTAATATAACTTAAAACAATCAGCAATAGACAAACATATAAATAGCATATTTCATATCCTAGAAAAGTGAGTCCATTTATGCATCATCATACAACCAAGTCCAACATGGAACCAAAACAAATATCATATATGAGGTGAAACCAATATACATAATGATATAGTCAAAATTTGCAGGGACTGAAAATTAAAATGCCACAACAATGTCCTTCGAAGAGGTACTATCAATCCCTGTGACCGACGGAAGCCACTGAAACCAAACTTCACCTTCGTCACCCAAGCGAAAACATACTCATCCAACCGTAAGCCACCAAAACTAAACTCCACAAACTGATAGAAGTTAACGGAACCAAACTTCACTGTCGATAAGTGATGCGATCCAGCAAGATGACTGTTTAAATTCAAAAGATCCTTTGCAAGTTTTAAGTGGACCAATCATAAGAGAAAGAGCCAAGAGAATTAAGGAGGCATTGAATGGGATAGTGCAAGAGACCTGGACAAAGCAAATGGCAATTGGTTCAACAAATGTGAACAAAAGAGCTGAAAACGTAGCAAATGTCATTGGGCCTTAAAAGGGAGATTCTGATCATGTTTTGGGCTTGGAAACAACAAATGAAAGAGCTTGGACCTAGTGTAACTTGGCAGGAATGCACAAGAGGAGGTGAATTGTGCTTTTTCAATTTTAAACTGAATAACTCAAGATTTATACTAGTTCAGCCCAATCTTGGCCTACGTCCAGTTCTCCAACCTTCAGTTGGGTTCCACTAGCTTGTCAAGATTAACTCAGGCTCTTGAATGCCTTTACAAGTGATAGTAAGAGACCACTCAGTTCACTGATCACTCCCCTTTACAACTTGTAAGATTACAACCCTACTCTTAAGATCCCACTATCTTAAGAGTGATCCTTTCTTGGTAGTAAATACAGAAGACTTGTTCACTCTAAAGAACTGATTACGTTACATACTGAAGAATATCAAAAGAATAAGCTTTCTAAAGATTGGTGAGTATTGAATGCAGTAGTTACAGCAATTAATTTTTGCAATCAATGAATGCCACCAACTTTCTTCTGAGAGGCTTTTATAATCTCTTCTAGGAATCTGCCAGTTAAGAGTTTTAGTCGTTGCATAACCAGAACACTTGATTATTTTGGTATAGAGTATTAGGATTGAGTTCTGAGAAGAATTAACTCCATTGTACTTGTTTTGCTTCAGTTCTTCTCTCTTCATTTATCTCTGGAAGTGGTTGGTGAGTCTAACGGCTCTTTTGAGACAGATTGTGTGCTAACGTAAACTTCCTTAAGTAGGCCTGTGCATATCTGTACCTTGAAAGCTTAAAATAGACTTAGCCATTGGTTTTGAATAAATCCTATCGCCACTTCGATTATAACCTCTGATCGATTACATGGAAAGGTTTCTGATCGATTACGCACAGATTATAGCCTGCGTCACTGAATATTCAAGTTAGAAAGATATATGCCTAATCGATTACAGGAGAGCCTGATCGATTAGTCATGTCTAATCGATTGTAAACAGATTATACTCATATTACATATTTTCTCTAATCGATCACTTAACATGCTCTAATCGATTATTGTTCTCTCATCGATTATACTTAGACTATGTCTTAATCGATTAATGCTCTCTAATCGATTGGGCTAATTCCTCTTCATTGATTACTACTATCTGATCGATTAGACTGATTCCTCGTAATCGATTACATTAATCCTTGATCGATTACAGGGGCCTTTAATCGATTAGGTAGCTCCAAACTTTAATTTCTAATCTGAACCTGATTTGACTCTAATCAATTAGGCTTTAAGTTCTTATCTTGTAATCTATCCCTGATCGATTAGGCAACACTTAAGATTTCTTATAAGATTTTCTCTAAGTTATTTCTGATCCTTACTCAACATATCTTTATGCCTAAGTTATGTTTAGTTATCATCAAAACATATTATTCTAACATTCTCCCCCTTTTTGATGATGACAAAACATTAGAAACAGTTAATTAAGATAATAGACCAAGAGAAAGGCTGAACAGAAACTGCATATTGATAACATAAATATTCAGGAAAACCTAATTCATGATTTACAAAAGAAAAGAAATCTGAAATGGGATGAATGAACTAGTAAAGTATGTACGGTATGAATGATGCATATGAAAGGGTTTAAGGCTGATGGATGCTTTCTGTTTAGTCCGATTCTGAGTCATCCTTCCAGTTTGATGTGTCCAAGTTGTAGTCCCCAGATTCACTACTAATTCTCTCAGAGTCAGTTAAAGGTTCCTCTAGGAACTCAGTCTGAATCTCAACCTCCTCCTTCTTAGCAGGTGCTTCTTCTTCTTGGTGGCAGCTTTCTTCTTAGGAGGAGATGGAGGAGGGAAATGAGATAACATTCTGTTTAGGAGAGACTGCTGCTTCTGCTTCTTTGGAGGAGGCTTAAAGGATTTGCCTTTGGGAGCAGCCTTCCTCTTAGGTGCTGGCTTGGAAATAGACTTAGGCTCTTCTATTTTTATCCCTTTGGATCCCCTGGAGCTTTTCCTTGTAGCCACTGCCTTAGGTTGGGGCTTTGGAGCAGTCATCTTTACTCTCTTTTTCTTGACTTCTGACCGAACCTCTGGTCCTTCTTCTTCCTTATCAGACTTCAAAAACTCTAAAGTAGTCTGAACAGGATCCACTACTTTCTTCTGAGCAGTCTTCTTGAACTTCACCTGTTCTGGACACCCCAACTTGGAAATACAGGATAAGGCAGTTCAGCCTTTTCAACTAGACCTTCTTTCTCAGCTTCTGCTTTTGCAAGATCCTTGGCTTCACTTTCCTGCTGGCTCTTGGTCAACTTCTCAGACCATTCTTTAACCTGAGAGTGAAGCTCTTCTGCTTGATGATGAATGTAGGGCAACAGATCAATGGCAATAGCTTTAGGCTCTCCCCCATACACTACCATGGCCATGCTCATATCTTCCTCCAACACAACATCCTCATTGCTGGGGGAACATTGGTGACCACAACTTCTGAATCCAATGCTTCTTCCACCACAGCCTCTTCTTCTTCCATGCTTAACTTGATTGCCTCTGCCAGATCATGAATTTCTCCCAAAGTCTGACTCATTGTGACATCCTCGGGGATATGAGAGGCCTCAACAGTAATGGAGGGCAAAATGGCAGCATCTTCCACATCCTTTTCTTGCACTTGGCTGCTTTTTTTAGCAGTTGTTATACTGAATCTCTTCTCCCCCTTTTTGGCATAATCAAAAGGGACAAAGGGAGTAGAATCAACCACTACAGCCTTCCCTTTCATAGAGTAGGTCTGTTGAGGATCTGGCCGAGGGGTATATTGAGGAGGATAGGGATGGATTTGAGGAGGCTAAGGTGGTGGAGGTATGGTGTGAATGGGAGGATAGGGGGCTTGTGTCTGGGTTGATTTGGGTTGAGCAAGAGAGGTAGGAGTAGAGAGGATCATAGAAGATGGAGGAGGATCTTGGTTATCGGATGAAGATGAGGAAGTGGCTTTCTTGGATGGAGAGGATTTATTGGAAGGAAAGGTGGAAGAGGAGTGGGTAGGAGAGGCTTGTGTTTTGGTGGTTGAAGAGGTAGGATGAGATGGTGTGGGAGATGGGTGAGGAGAATAATGGATGGGAGATACCTGATGGGCCTCATGCCCAGCAAATGGTGACAAAGGAGTTCTAGGAAGATTCACTTGATGTTGATTCCTCAGAATCTCTTCAAGTCCAGCCATTCGATTATGAAGAAATTTGTGCATGTCTACCACAGCATCATAGCCCTTAAAGATGGTCAGAGTGCTCTCTTTGACTAACTTGACCATAGAATCATTCAAGGCAGCCACCAATCTCTTCAATAATCTGTCTTCCATTACTTGGTGTTCCATAGACATTTCTTTCATTATCCTGGCTGAAACTCTTTCAACCAGTTGATCAACCATATTGGCTGGGAGAGGGGCACCTTCTTCTGGTACAGGTGCAACAGGTTCAGGATGAACTAGTGGTGCAGGGGCTGCTTCTTCCTGATCCATTGGTTTTGGATCCTCATGCTCAGAGGAATGCACTTCTCCTTGTTCAGGTGCATCCTAAGGGTGTCCCTCATCAATATGGATTGCTAGTTAAAGCATGGAAGGGATGTGACTCTTACCAAAGGGACGTAAGCCCATTTTCTTCTGAGTGGTCAGATCACATCTAGGGGGCTCCTTATTCTGATCACTCTCAAGCCAGAAGATCTTGTTGTTGCATAAGATAAAGGAGATCAGTTGAGCAAATAGGAGAGGAGTCTTGACAGTCTTGATCTTTTGAAACCTCAGCAACTATTCACAGATTATCTGACCGAGATTGACTGGAGTCTTGTTGATTAGCATAGGCAAGATAGGATTTTCAATATCAAGGATTAAAGAGAAATTCCCTGCCTTCTTAACCATGCATCTGGAGTAAGCATAGTGAATGACTCTGAAGGCTAGGGGCAGTTGAGCAGGCTTAAGATTTCCCTCAATTGGACTATCTGGCTGGTAAATCCTTTTGAGTTCATCATCAGAATATTTCTCCGTTACTTGCCATGAATTGTAGTCTTCCATCCCAGGTCCATCCATATGAAGCCATTGGTTCAGATTTTCCCAATCAAAAGAGAAACTCTTCCCTCTACCTTTGATGACACAGTGATCCTTATGAATTTTCCCTCAGATTCAGTAACTTTGATCTTTAGGTTGGACTAGAAGGCCTTGATGACTCTCTCATGGTAGTGATTCTTGATCCCTATCCATTCTCTGTAGGGTTACAACCATTCCTTAACAGGATAGCCATTCTTTTCTAAATAGTCAATGTCCACGAACCCACATCTTTGTTGCAGTGATCTCCTCTGGATATCTTCTTATGCATCTTCAATAGGACCCTGGGCAAATGATGCATCAATGGGGACTTCAGTATCCCCTGACATGAGTTCTCTGACTCGAACTGTGGAAGGAATTTTGGCTTAAGACTTGGATGAATTTTCACGGGTTTTGGCCATTGAGGGTGATGGTTGAGAAGTAGAGGGTGTCGGGTTTGAAGGTGGTGAAGGATGTCTATAGGTGAGTGCAGGGTCTCCTGGAGGCAAGGGAACTATATCAGGGACAACTTGTGCTCTGTAGTTTTTGGGTATACGCATCTTGGGTGCCATCTGAGCAATTTATATAGAGGACTAAGGGGTATGTTTGGTGATTCGAAAGGTTGTCTGAGAAGTTATGTCGAATGATGATTCGAATAATGGCTTCAGTTACAACTGTTATGAAGGGGTTTGATGATTTGAAACAGTTAGGGTTTGATGAGAGGAAGAGAGACGAAGTCAAAAATGAATGCAAATGGTGTGAAATGATGCTACAGTTACATGTGACAAGTATATATGAGAGAGAGTAAGTGTAAAGAGTCATGCAACTATCAGAAAAAGTGTACATTGCAATATTACCGTTAACGCTTAATTGATTACATGCATTCTGTAATCGATTACAGGGTGCAGTCTCTGATCGATTGGATGTCTCTGATCTATTAGGGATTGTTGTGATCGATAGGTCCATGCTGAGTAATCGATGCCCAATCGATTACGCCTTCCTTGTGATCAATCAGACGGTCCTAATCGATTGCAACCTTATCCCTAATCGATGCCTCATTCTTCTCTAATCAAAGCATAATCAATCACAGAACATGTCCTGTGATCGATCAGACTTACCTGATCGATTAGGCGATGGATTTTTCACTTTGAACCACAAAGACCTGCAAGATTTTAATTTGACACTCCGATGCCTAATTTAGTATGTTATCATTAAAACATAACATAATTAAATGAAATCAGAGGAGTTAAGGATTAGATACAGTGTTACAACTCATTGGGATTTATCATTCCCAATTCTCTTCTAATGAACATGAATTGTTCAGCTGCTAGTGGTTTGGTGAAGATATCTGCTAGCTGCAGGTGAGTGGGAATAAATTCCACCTTAACATCCTTCTTTTGTACATGGTCTCTAATAAAGTGATGTCTCACATCTATATGCTTAGTCCTTGAGTGATGAACTAGATTTTTGGCCAGACTGATTGTGCTAGTGTTGTCACAGACGATGGGAACTTCTGAGAATTCCATTCCCAAATTCTTCAATTGATGCTTGAGCCATAGGACTTGAGCACAGCAACTTGTAGCAGCAATATATTCAGCTTCTGTTGAAGACAAAAAAACACAGTTTTGCTTCTTGCTAGCCTAGGAGATTAGAGATCCTCTAAGAAATTCGCATTGACCACGGGTACATTTCCTATCAGTTTTGTACCCAGCATGATCTGAATCTGAATAGGCCATGAGGTACTCCTGAGCTCCTTTGGGGTACCATAATCCCAGATTCTGAGTTCCAACCAAGTACCTCAAGATTCTCTTTACACATGTGTAGTGTGATTCCTTTGGTTTAGCATGATATCTGGCACAAATCCCCACATTAAATTGAATGTCTGGTCTGCTGGCAGTTAAGTACAGGAGAGAACCAATTAGGCCTCTGTATGTGGACTGATTGAAATCCTTTCCCTTCACATCAGCATCCAGTAGGGCTGTGGAACTCATGGGAGTCTCTTCTTCCTTGGATAGATCCATCCCAAACTTCTTCAAGATCTCCTTGACATACTTGGTTTGTGAGATGAATATCCAATCTTTTCTTTGTTTAATCTGAAGACCTAGAAAGAAATTCAGCTCTCCCATCATGGACATTTCAAACTCTCCCTGCATAGTCTTAGAAAATTCCTCACAGAGAGATTCATCGGTAGCACCAAAGATAATATTATCTACATAAATTTGTACAACAAGCATGTTTTTCTTTTTATGTAGAATAAATAGAGTGGTATCTATTTTTCCTCTTGTAAAACCCTTTTATAATAGAAAGTTACTTAATCTTTCATACAAGGCCCTTGGTGCCTGTTTAAGTCCGTATAAGGGATTTTTGAGTTTGAACACATGATCTCATTTAGAGGGATCTTCAAAACCAGAGGGTTGTTCAACATACACTTCTTCCATGATATATCCATTAAGAAAAGCACTCTTTACATCCATTTGATAAAGTTTAAAATTTTTTAGGGATGCAAAGGCCAACAAAAGTCTTATTGCTTCTAGTCTTGCAACTGGGGCAAAAGTCTCCTCATAATCTATGCCTTCTTCTTGGTTATATCATTTGGCCACAAGTCTTGCTTTGTTTCTAACCACAGATCCAGATTCATCAAGTTTGTTTTTGAAAACCCACTTGGTTCCAATAATGGGATAATTTGAAGGTCTAGGAACCAAGTCCCAAACTTGGCTTCTTTCAAATTGGTTGAGCTCTTCTTGCATAGCAACTATCCAGTCACAGTCTGTTAGTGCTTCTTCAATGCAAGAAGGTTCAATTTTAGAGATAAAATCTGATAAATTCATTTCATTTTGGATCTCATTTCTGGTTCTAACACCCCCATTAACATCACCAATGATTTGCTCAGGTGGATGATCCTTGTGATGTCTCCATGCTGGGGGTCCAGCTGATGCATCATAAGGATCATCCTCTTGTCCTTCCCCAAGGGATTCATCTAGTGATGGTAATGATTGTGTAGGATTTTTAGACCTTTTTGGAAAATCTAACTCCTCTTCTATTACAGCATTATGTACAGAATCAGTTTCATCAAATACTACATGGACTGATTCTTCAACAGTAGAAGTTCTTTCATTGAAAACTCTATAGGCCTTACTTTTGTTAGAATATCCAATAAAAATTCCAGAATCAGCTTTAGGATCGAATTTACCTAAATTTACCTTTCCATTATTGTGGATGAAGCATTTGGAACCAAACACTTTGAGGTGGCTTACATTTGGCTTTCTTCCTTTGTAAAGTTCATAAGGGGTTTTATCCATTCCTTTTCGTATGTAAGCTCTGTTTGAGATGTAGCAAGCTGTACTTATAGCATCTGCCCAGAAAACTTGAGATACTTCCTTTTCATTAAGCATTGTTCTGGCCATCTCAGTGAGTACATGATTCTTTCTTTCCACAACTCCATTTTGTTGAGGTGTTTTGGGAGCTGAAAAGTTGTGATCTATGCCATGTTCTTCGCACAGCTCCAAGAAGTCTTGATTCTCAAATTCTCCTCCATGGTCTGTTCTAATTGATCTGATTTTCTTGTCTTTTTTGTTCTGCACTTTCTTAGCAAACAGATAAAAAGCATCAACAGTTTCATGCTTAGAGGAAAGAAACATAGTCCAAGTGAACCTAGAATAGTCATACACAATCACAAGCGTGTACAGACTTCCTCCTAGACTTTTCACTCTTGCTGGACCAACCAAATCCATATGAATTAGTTCTAGGGGTCTAGTAGTGGAAACTTCCTTCTTAGGTTTAAAAGAGGACTTTTTTTCCCGTTTTGACATGCTTCACACAATAAATTAGATTTTACTATCATATTTGGTATGCCAATGACAAGGTCCTTTTTATCAGTTTTTCCAGTTAAGCCATGTTTACATGTGCTAATCTTTTATGCCATAGCCAACAGTTATTAGTATTGCTTATCAAACATTTTTCAGAGAATTTCTGATTCAGATCTACTGTATACAAATTTCCATTTCTGTTAGCTTTCAATCTAAATTTAAGATTTGATTTATCTATGGCCAATTCTTTCTTATCTACTATGGGATATTCATTTGAGTCAAAGATTACCCAGTTACCTCTGTCAGTGCTTTGGCTGACACTTAACAGATTGTGGCAGAGACCTCCCACTAGATAGATGTCTTTAACTGACCCAATGTCTCTTCTTCCAGTAATTTTTCCAGATTGGTTTCCACCAAAACTGACCTTAGCTCCTTCCTTCATGACCAGATTTTCCAATTTCTCTTTATCTCCTGTCATATGTCTTGAGCATCCACTATCTATATAGCATTTGTTGTTGTTTGATGCCTTAAGACAAACCTGCATAGACTAAACAGATTTAGGTACCCAAACTTTCTTCGGTCCTTTAGGATTAGTTTGTTGCCTTTTATCCTGATTGACTTTAGGCTTATGTATCCCTTTAGGGACCCATTTGTATAATCCAGATAATCCATGATTTTTAGATAGCAGGTTGATTCAGTATGTCCCTTTTTGTTACAGAAATTGCAAAAACTAAATGGTGATGAATATTCTGAAGCTTTTCTGAAAAATTTCCAGTAGGGTTTTTCTTTAGGTGCATAACTTTTCTTTTTCAAGAGTTTAGGAGTTGGATCATAACCTATCCCATTTTTATCCCTATAGGCCTTTTGATTCATTAGCATAATATCAAGTGTTTCGATTGTCTTAGTGAATTTCTTCAAAATGCTTGAGATCTTCTCATTTTTCTTTCAAAAGTTGTTCACAGTTTCTGCACTCAATACTTTCTTCTTTTTGAAAAAATTCTTCTGAAGGTTGTTTGCATTTAATGCTGTCAGATTCTTCAATTTTCTTTTCAAGCTCTTTGTTTTTCTTTCTCAAAACAGACACTTCTTTCGCCAATTTCACAAATTCAACATGTATATCATTATATGCCTCATGAAGTTCCTGAAAAGATGAGTCAATTTGATATACCTCGCTATCTGATGATTCTTCTTGAGCTACCAGGCAGAGGTTGGCTGCTTCTTCAGCATCACTAACTTCATCATCTGAGCTATCTCCCCATATAGAGGACACATAGGCTTTCTTTTTGCCTTGGAACTTCTCATTCTTTTTCTCTTTCTCCTTAAACCTTTGAATACTAGGGCACTCTGACTTGAAGTGTCCAGGCTTCTTGCACTCATAGCATATAGGAGCATTTTTCTGGAAGTCCCTTCTATTGTTGCTTGAGCTACCCGTTTGGAATCTTCCTCTATTTCTGAAGAACTTCCTGAACTTTCTGACCATAAAGGCCATTTCATTGTCATCCAGTTCTTCTTCATCTTCCTCATCCTCATCATCGTTTGTTGAAGCTGATAGGGCAAGATTCTTTTTCTTCTTATCCCCATAGAGCTCTTTTTGAACTTTGATGGTTGTTTCATACTCTGCCAGGCTTCCAAACAATGATGTGATGGAATTCATGGATTCTTCTCTCATTTCTTGGAATGCAGTAGCCTTCATCTGCCATTTAGGAGTTAGAATCTTCAAAATCTGGGAGACTTGTTCTGTCTTAGAAATTATTCTTCCAAGAGCTGTAAGATTGTTAATCAGATGAGTGAATCTGATTTCCAGCTCCCTGATTGGTTCCCCATCTTCCATTTTGAATAGATAGAAGTCAGAGACCAATTGCTCAACTCTTCTTGTTTTTACTCCGCTGGTTCCCTCATGAGCAATGGCTAGTGCATCCCACACCTCTTTGGCAGTCTCCAAATAACATACTCTAAAGTATTCTTTTTGACTTAGAGCATTTTGAAGAATCAAGACTGCCCTGCTATTTAGTTCCAGATCTCCCTTGTCAACATCAGTGAGTTCTTGAGGAAGCTTTGGCACTTGAATTCCATTCTCTGTCTTCATAGGAATGATATTCCCTTCCTCAACTATCCTCCAGAGATCATATCCAGTTGATTTTATAAAAACCTTCATTTTCATCTTTCAGAAAGTGTAGTGTTCACCATTGAATCCAGGAGGTTTATTGATTGAGCTGCCTTCTAGAAGAACGTTATCATATCCTGCCATTATGGATCTTTACTTCTCCTGATCATGGGATCAGTATGTTTTGAGAAGACCGCGCTCTGATACCAAATGTAACTTGGCAGGAATGCACAAGAGGGGGTGAATTATGCTTTTTCAATTTTAAACTGAATAACTCAAGATTTATACTGGTTCAGCCCAATCTTGGCCTACGTCCAGTTCTTTCTTCATTTATCGCTGGAAGTGGTTGGTGAGTCTAACGGCTCTTTTGAGACAAATTGCGTGCTAATGTAAACTTCCTTAAGTAGGCCTGTGCATATCTGTACCTTGAAAACTTAAAATAGACTTAGCCATTGGTTTTGAATAAATCCTATCGCCACTTCGATTATAACCTCTGATCGATTACATGGAAAGGTTTCTGATCGATTACGCAAAGATTATAGCCTGCGTCACTGAATATTTAAGTTAGAAAGATATATGCCTAATCGATTACAGGGGAGCCTGATCAATTAGTCATGTCTAATCGATTGTAAACAGATTATACTCAGATTACATGTTTTCTCTAATCAATCACTCAACATGTTCTAATCGATTATTGTTCTCTGATCGATTATACTTGGACTATGTCTTAATCAATTAATGCTCTCTAATCGATTGGGCTAATTCCTCTTAATCGATTGCTATTATCTGATTGATTAGACTGATTCCTATTAATCGATTACATTAATCCTTGATCGATTACATGGGCCTCTAATCGATTAGGTAGCTCCAAACTTTAATTTCTAATCTGAACCTGATCTGACTCTAATCGATTAGGCCTTAAGTTCTTATCTTGTAATCTATCCCTGATCGATTAGGCAACACTTAAGATTTCTTATAAGATTTTCTCTAAGTTATTTCTGATCCTTACTCAACCTATCTTTATACATAAGTTATGTTTAGTTATCATCAAAACATATTATTCTAACACCTAGTGCTACACATTGGAGGGTCATTTGGGCCTAATTAATCACATTTTGGGCTTAATATGCTGATTACATTTTTATGGTTTTTATTTGCATGAAAATTGTTAATTAGTTGGCATATTTGACTTTTGGGTTTCTTGTTTATTGAGTTAAGTTTATTGCTTGGAATTCTCTAGAATGCATTTAATGTAAATTAGGTTAGGTTTGTGAATGTACCCTTTAAATACTTTGTAAACCTCATTTTGAAGGCAGACTTGAATTTGAATGGAAAAGTTGATTTTTGTGCTTTGTATCTTGAGAGCATGGTTATAAGAACCGGACCATTGACCGCTCCACAGGTTGGTTCGGATTTTATGGTCCGTTTATCGTGTTAAGCCGGATCTGGCCGTTTTCGGCCGGACATTGGGCCGGGAACCGAATTTAAACCGGGAACCAAAGCAGTTTTATAAAAACCGGGTGGTCCAATCTGAAACAAAACAAAGATGAAAAAAAATAAAATCAAGCCCAAAAAACTTAAAAAAGAAATCCAAATTACATCCCCAAATTCATTAGCTTCATATCTTTCTCCCAAATTAAAAACCCCAACAGCTATTTGAAAATCTTAGGGCTGTGAAATTTGATCTCCAAAACTCCAACCAATTGGTGAACATTATCTCTCTCACCATTCCTCTATTGTTGATGTTTAACGTCTCTTTCAAGCTTTTATTCTATATTTAGCACTTGTTGTCTTTCTACATTTTACATTTCTTTTGAAATTTTTTTCAGTTGCATATTCTATCTCTTACCTTTTGCATAACAGAAATTGCTTGTGTTCCTAACTTCCTAGTTCTTCCATCTCCACAAAAATTTCTGTAACTGTGATGCTCAAATGGTCTTATACGCCTTCTTTGTTTTGCTTAGCTAAAGACAAGAATGATTTGTTTTCTAAGTCTCTAATAACTATATATTTCTTGGTCAATGGTCCTTCATTAAAAATTAAGAGGTGAAGGGACCATAATTTGTTTATATGTAATTTACATTAAAAAATTATATATTTTTTCCTTAATTATTACATCATCAGTCCGACCTTCGGTCTGACCGATCCGACCATGCGAACCGTGACCCGATGCCCTCTCCGACTCACCTTCCGGTCCGGTTTTTACAACATTGCTTGAGAGTAGATTCTCACTAGGTTCTTCTTAGAACTAATAGACTTATCAAGGCTTGATCAACCTTGTGGTGTCTTCCCACACTTTGGGGTCCTTATCCTTCCGTGCTCAAGGGTTCAGGTGGATTGTTCCAGTCCTTTGTTTAGCTTTCTTGAAGTGAGTGTATCTCTGATTGGTTGTGGGTTCTTAGGGTCTAACGCTAGTGGGTTTGCACCATCTTGGTATCATAGCATTGGATTTAAACTCAAGTCATATCTTTATGTTCTTTGTTTCATCTTTGTTCATTATTTTGTGTCTTTGCTCCGTGTCTGCTCATATTCTTTGTTTCTGTTCAAGACCGAAATCTCTGTCCTTGTTTGACTAGTTTTGATTTGAGTATTTCTGTAACACCCCAAATTTTAGAAAAATAAGAAATAAGGAAATATTTGGAATCTTGGGGTATTACTTGATATTTAAATAGTCTTATAAATAAATCTGGAAATTAAAAGTATACCTAGAGAAATTATTTTGGGACAAATTTCGGATTTATTTGTAAATGAAAATGGTAAATGAAATTACCATTTAGAAGAAAATGAAAATTGGGAAATTAAAAAGACAATATCTGCCCCTAGTTGGAAAATATCCTCAATTAAAAGGGAAGGGCAGGATGGTAAAATACCTGATTAAAATAAATATCAGTTTTCCCTTTTAAATCTCAGCCACACATGTGTCAATCTGATAGTTCTACTTTCTTCTCATATTTTCCAAAGCATTCCCTCTCTTCCACGTGGATACACACATATATATAAAAAAAAACTTATTAATTATATACTCTCTCTCCGTCAGAATTACACATATATATATAAAAAAAATAATAATAATAACCTTATATACTTCCTCCCTCTGCCGAAATAAATACATATACACACACATACTTTAATCACTCACCATTCTCATCTTCCTCCCTCCGTTCCTTCGTCCAGCAGCGGCGGCATCGGCGGCGAGCGGCGGCCACGTGCAAGGGAAAACGAACAAGAAAGCTAGAGGAACCTTAGGTAAGCATATTCCCCTCATTTTCTTCTCTTTCTCTCGCGAATCTGAGCGTTTTTGGGGGGATGATTCAAATTTTTCAGATGTTTTTAGGGATTTCTGAAATTATAGAAGTGAAGCTTGAAGCTTGTTATTGTTGTTTGAGTTGTTGATTTTGGGAAAGGAAGTGAAATAGCCCAAGAAGTTCGATTTCTTCCTCCCCTGCTACTGTTCACCGGCGGCCAAATTTGGGAGTTTTGAGTATTTGTTGTTTCTAAGCTTAACTAATGGTAATTAGAAGCAAGTTAAGCTCATGAAATAGATTGGTTGTGGAATTATTGAGGATTTTGGGAAATTTTGGATTTTATTTTTCTCCCTTGATTCTGCGTTTCGTTCGGCCAGGAAGAAAGAAAAATTGCTGGACTAATATACACACTAATTGGAAGCTAGAATGGATTGTTTATGCGTGTGAAATTATGGAATTTGGAATTGTTGAATTTTGTTCCTCTTGTTCTTGTTCTGCTGGCTGAGAGGAAGAAGAACGAAAAAAAAGAATTTTGGGGAACCAAAATTCTTAGGATATATTAGTTGGATTTTATCTCTGCTTTGTTGGGTTAAGTTTGAGCTATAGTTGCTGACTCTGATCCTTCAATTTTCTGTTGTGTTTCGGCCAAGAAGAGGAAAATATTTGAAGTAATGTATATGTATGAAGTGAAATCAAAAATTGAGGCTTTAGGTGTGTGGATTGATGAATTTTTTATTTGTTGATTTGTTGCTCAATTTCTTGATTTTTGTTCTTATGAATGTGGGGTTGCTGGTCTGTTTGTAAAGAGAAGGGAAATGATAATGTTAATTTATTAAAATGAAGTAGAAGGAAAGGTGAAGGGAAGTAGTAATTCTTGGGATTATTGGATTTTGGTTTGAAGGATACTTTGGGATGAAATGCTAGAGTAGTGGCTTGAAATGATCTTTATTGGACTAAAGTAGTGATAAAGTTGGATTAGGAATCTAGGTAGGATTAATTGGTAAAAAGGAAGTTGATTGGTAATTTATTGATTAAAGTTTCAAGATAATATTTTTAGTAATTGTGATTAGTGAAATTTCAAGTTAAGGGGTTGCAAGTTAGTTGGGAATCAATTTATTAGGGATTTTCAAGGAGTAGAATAAAGTTTAAAGTGTTGGAATTTTAATCTCTGATCAGTAAGTTTATTACATTATTCATTGATTGGTAGTAAAGGCTAGTTAATTTAAAGTAGTAAAGACCCTTTTTGTGCTAATGTTTATGTTGTGTGTATATTAATATGTTTTGGGCAACATTTATGAATAATGATGTGGTTAGTCATTAAGTTAATAATTTAAACTTTTACTATATCAGAAGTAAGAGGGGTAGTACCCTAGGGCTGTGAGAGACGTTTAAAAATTTTATCTAAAGTTTAGATATTGATATATTACTTTAATTATAAATATTTATAGGACAAGATAGTGGAATAGAATTTCCAGAATACGAGGCAGAGAAAGAGTACAGCGAGGAGTAAATCAAAAATCAGGTAGCAGTTATTTCAGTAACAAATTAAAGTACATGTATCATTTTGTATTATCTGTTGCATTTAGTTGATAAGTTATTATTCCTCAGTTGGAGTACTCCAGGGTTTAGGGGTTTGGCCACCTCTTTTCCCAACCAGTTAGTTATAGTTTTAAATGCTATAACAAGAAATCCTGCAGGTATAGCCTCCACTCTTTAACGGATATACCGTTACTAGTGGTTGGTAGGTGCGGATCGCACACAGATTAATAGGAATAAACTCTCATTATTTGCACTGATTTATAAAATGCATACATGTCAGTATATATATTCAAGAGAATAAAGGTTAATGAGATAAACTGCGTTGAACCATTGCTTTTCAGATAAGCTAGCAGGAGATAGACTTTTTGGGAGAGTAAGGTAAAGTAGAAGAAAGCAGGAATGCCTGCTTGTTAGTGTATTATGATAAACATTTTGGGCCTAGTTGTATATATTGTAAATACGAAAGATAAGCAAAAAGACAAGCATAAGTATATAAATGATAAGCAGTAAGCTGATAGGTACAGTTAAAGAGGATCGTCGTTCGAGATTGTTCCTCTAGTTTATTTTTAAGCCACGCTAATCGTTACTAAGTCTTAGATCGATATTAGGACAAATCTAATTAATATTTTAATTGTCTTATAACCACTGGATCTTATAAAAAGATTTAAGTATTTTAAATTAGTCCGAAAAGCCATTCCAACTATAATAAGGTTGGAACATTTTTCCAAAGAAAAAGGTTTAAAATTTTTCATATTTTAGGGCTTTCGGTATTAAAAAGTGGTTATAATTCAATTAAAATTCAGTAATATAGTAATAAAAGATAAGGTGTTACAATTTCAATGTGTAGTATGTCAATCTTAGAGTTCAGAGTCTGTTCTTTCTTTTCGTTTTGAATTCAAATCTGAGTTTTCTGTAGTGAGACAAACGTGTTTCAAAGGAACGTGTTTTCTGGAGTTTCTGGGTTTAGTTTGTTTATTTTGTTCTGTTTGTGGTAGATTTCATATTTTTCTTAACTTGCAATAAGAAAAATCGTGAAAAAAGTGAAAAAAAGAATTGAAAAAAAAAGGAAGTTGCAATTGTTGAGCTTTAAGTGTTCTTAGAAAAGTCTTCATCTTCGTACCCAAAATTTTTCTTCAATATTTGCAATCTTTATTAGTTGAAATATTGATTTTCCTTGATACTTCATGTTCAATTCTCATATATGAAATTTCTAAGTGTTGTGTTGATTTTGCAAGTTGTGAAAGTTTTGATTAAATTGCTTAGTTCTTTTAAGACCCTCAAGAGGGATTTAAGAGTAGAAAAAGACAAGAGTGACATATATCAATTTAAAAGCCAGATTGAGTGAAACATGAGTGTAAAGTGACATTCTTGAGGGAAACACGTGAGGATATTCGTGAGGGACTCCATTTCACTAACATCCTTTCTTGTAGCTGCAATGTCTACTACAGGTGAAGCATCTAATGGTGATACCAATTCAAGGAATGCAAATGTCAACCTTACGCAAATGTAGCAACATTTTGCACGAATGGAAGTGGTTTTTGAAGAAATAAGGGATAAGATGGATAGGCAAGATGAGAGGATTGCAAATCTGCAAAGAGAGTGACCATTTAGAAGGATTGTAGGCGAATGGTGGCTTTTACGGATGGGTTTGAATCTGAATATGAAGGGGAAAGTGTTAGAATCTTAAGTTTTGATGAAGACTGACCCCATAAATAACATAAGTAAAATAGGTGTAAGTTACCCTTGAAATTAAGCAAGTAAAATCTAATAAGTAACAGATCACTATCGCTAGAGCTAAAGTCTATCGCTAATAGACAAAGAGCCATAGCAAATGAAGTCTTAGAAATAACAAAGTTAATATCTATCGCTAAGAAGTAACCTATCGCTAGAAGTTCATTGAGAATATGAATAAATAACTAGCAGAAAAATGAATCAAATCTTTGGCTAATAGAACCAGCTAGCAATAAAAGATTTAGCTATCGATAACAGGATACCTGAAATAACTTAGAACATTCAGCTAACCAAGTATCCTTTAGCTAATGAGCAAACAAATGACTAGGGATAATAGGATTAGCTATCGATAGAAGAATGTTTATTAAGATGACATAGCTAGTATGCTGAACGTTGAACTAGAAGAATATGCTAGCGATAATGTTTATGTCTATCGATAGAGACTGCTTTGAAATTCCGTATATATTACCACTATCTCATTGATCTAATAGACTAAGCTTGCGATAACATCTAATGTGCATTACATGAATACTTGTTATAGCTAACAGGTCAAGTGCAGGAATTATACTATGCAGTTAGCGATAGCAAAGCATGCTAGTGCTACTGAAAAAGCTGCTATGCAAGTACAGTTCATACAGGTGCTCAGAACGCTCAGTCTACATCTCTCTTAGCTCACCCTACGCAAGAGCAGTTGAAGTTGAAGCAGAAAGTTAACCTCGATGAAGAAACTGCATTAATTGCCAACGGCTATGAGCTCTCAATGATCATATTCAAACAGCCTCATTAACTTGAACGCAATGGCAAATCTGAGAACAGATATAAATATAGAACTTGAGCATTTATGAAGGACTGACGAAAAACAAGAATATTCACGAACACATTCATTGCTCTCTGATTTCTATATTTATTATTCTGAGTGATTTTATCTGTACTTAAGTGTTTAACACAATATGTTCATTAAGTGAACTTTATTGTTGAAATCCTCTACTGTTTGAGGTTGTTCTAAAGCTTGGTGCTTTGAGAACAGGGTAGTAACCTTACAGGTAGTAAGGGGGAGTGTTTAGACGGATTCTAAAACTCTGTAAAGGTTGGCAGGTGAACCTGTGCTGTAAAACCTGTGATTAGTGGAACCCAACGAGGAGTTGGAGAACTGGACGTAGGCAGTGTTGGCCGAACCAGTATAAATATTGTGTGTTGCATTTATTTGTTGATTATTACAATTTTCGGAAGCACAATTAACCCCCCTCTTGTGCGATTGCCACTTTCAGAAAGAAATAACCATAAAGGAGATAGGAATGGAAGACATGGAATGGAGAGAAATAGGTTGGATGGGAACCTTGGGGACATTAAAATGAAAATTTCACCTTTCCAAGGTACGATCCTGAAGCATATTTAGAGCAGGAAAAGAAGATGAAGATGATTTTTGAGTGCCATAACTATTCTAAAGCTAAAAAGGTTAAGTTATCACAATAGAATTTATTGATTATGCCATGGCTTTGTGGGATAAATTGGGTATTGATAGGAGAAATAATGGTGAGAGACCTTTAGCAACATGGAGGGAAATGAAGTCTCTAATGAGGAGGAGATTTATTCCCAACCATTAATACAGAGAGCTTTATCAAAAGTTGTAGACCCTTAAACAGGGCTCTAAGAGTGTGGATGAATATTTTAAGGAGATAGAATTAGCTTTGATAAGAGCTAATGTGCAAGAAGATAGGGAGGCTACAATAGCTTGATTTCTGAATGGGCTGAGCAAAGATATTGCTGACACAGTGGATTTGCATCATTATGTGGAGTTAGAAGACATGGTGCATATGGCAATTAAGGTGGAAAAGCAACTCAAGCGTAAAGATGTTTCAAAATTTAATTCTAGATCAAATTCTTTTCTGAAACAGAATTGGAAGAAAGGAGAAAGAAGTAGCCAAAAGGAGATCACTAAAGGCAAGGAAGAAGCTTCATCATAGAGCCAAGGTAAATCTGATTCCCAAACTTCTAGAAATAGATATATAAAATGTTTCGAGTGTTGGGTATGAAAGTGCTGACTGTCACCCAAGAGGGGGGTGAATTGGGTGGTAGAATAAAAACTTTTGATCCTTTAAGAAAAACAAAAGCGATGACAATCTTTGAAATCTTTTTAAGATTTATCACAGAGAATATTTCAAAACATGAAGTGCACTGAAAATAATTTTGGTATGCTGGAAACTAAGAGAGTTAAGGAAAGAGATAATGCACACAGAGTTTATCCTGGTTTGGTCAATCCAGACCTACATCCAGTCCTCAGGCTCCACCTGAGATTTTTACTACCCTCTTGTTTAAACCGGGCACAAGAGAAGCCTATCACAGGTTTTACGAACACAGGTTCACCTGTCAACCTTTACAGAGTCTTAGAATCCCTCTAAACACTCCCCCTTCCTACCTGTAAGGTAATATCCATGTTCTAAAGCACCAAGCTTTCAGAACAACCTCAAACAGTAGAGGATTTCAAAAATACGTTCACTTAATGAACTGATTGTGATAAACACTTAAGTTCAGATAAACATATGATGAACCTATAAATCTAGAGCTTATCAATCTGACAATGTGAGCTCTCGCTCTACTTTGCTAAATCACTCAATTCATCATTTCTGGGCTCACTGAAATATATCTAATACTCTGGGCAGAGCCTCTTTTCATCTTGTATCACTTTGTCATGTGAATGTGTCGTTGTGTGTGCGCTCTCTTGCTCTATTCTGATGTCTTCAAGTCTTTATATATGGTAGTATGCTTTTCTATCCGTTGGAGACTTGGAGAACTAGCCGTTAGTGCTTTTCTTTCTTTTCATGCTTCAACTGGTTTTGAAGAGGATAAGATAGGAGAGAGACAGAGACTGTGAGTAACGTTATCCTGCTGCTACCTGCCACTGTACTTGATTGTCAGCTTTTTCAGTAGTGCTAGCATACTTTGCTATCGCTAACTGCATAGTATAATTCCTGTACTTGAACTGTTAGCTGAAACAAATACTTATGCAGTGAATGTTATCGATAGGGTATTTCATTAGCTCAACAAGATAGAGACAATATATTAGTTAAGGTAAAAACATTCTCTATCGATAGCTAATTACTTTATCGCTAGTTGATTGCTCATTAGCTTTAAGGATACTGATGATTATTCAAAACGTATTTCAAGGTATCCTATTATCAATAGCTGAATGTGTTATCGCTAGCAACTATGTTATCACTAGATAATTCTTCCTCTCAGGCACTAGCTATCTGAATGTTTATTATCTGAAGCACTTTGTTATCGATAGCTTAACCTGTTATCGTTAGCTGATTTCATTTGCTCAAGGACATGGTTCATTGTTCAACTAGTTATTCTTCCTTTTATTTATAGGATCTTTCTTAGCGATAGATATTAACTTTGATATTACTAAGTCTTCATTTGCTATGGCTCTTTGATCTATTAGCGATAGGGATTTACTTAGTGATAGAGATATTTCTTTTAGTTCTGCTAAGTTTCCATTTGCTATTGATGAACCTTTCATTAGCGATAGATCTTTACTCTTAGCGATAGTGATCTTGTTACCTATCATATATTGCTTGTTTAAATTCAAAGGTAACTTCCACTTATTTTACTTATGTTATCTATGGTTCAGTCCTCATCAAAACTTAAGATTCTAACAGGGTACAGGTCATATAGCTTCTTAATGTCCCAACAAGAGGGTGATGATGTTGAAAAATGATGAAGTTTTGACTGAAAGCGAAAGGGAGAGTGATGATGTTTCCAACCCACCACTTGAAGATGAAAGTGATGATGGAGTTGAGTATGCTGTGGAAGGAGAATGCCTTGTTGTTAGAAGAGCTTTGAATTGTCAAGTGAAGGAAGATGAGATGAATGAGCAAAGGGAAAACATTTTCCATACTCGCTGCCCAACTTGAGACATAGCAACAACATTTTGATGAATATCATCATCATTATTGCCATGCAACCCCCAAAATGCGTAACTATAACATGCTCTAAGACAACATTTCTTGGGTGCCACTTCTTAAATTTGCATTTCAAATATGAACAAAATAAGAAATGCTTTAAACCAACCATATAGCGGGGGCATGTTGATTGCACCATATTTTTATACACTTTTCATTGATAAAATCAGTAGATTATTGCATGTTCTTGGGGTAATTGCACTTAATTAGGTTCATTTCTGACTTTTGCACACTTTGTTGGAATTTTTTCTAGTCAAGGGAAATTTGGGCATCATTAGTATGATTTATTGTTTAACCCATTTTCAAGAACATTCTGATGCTACCTTAGGTCCATTTTATATGTAGGTCATAGAAGAAAATACCCAAATTAAGGAGCCAAGTTGCAGCGAAGAATTCTGGACGGAGCAGAAGAAGAAAGTGAAGGAAGAGGCAAAAGCTCCTATCCCTCACCTCGGCCTCACCCCGGTGAGATCACGGTGAACTCAGAGGCCAAAATTATCAGAGAAGAGAAGAAGTTTGAATGAATGGTATACATGAAAAAATAAAGAGTGGAAAATCTTATATTTGAATAATCTGATGGTTAAAAAAATTAATAGCTGTTGCAAACCGCTACTAAAAATGCCACAAATTCTATTTTTGATGGTTGTGATTGTGGGAACTTTGAATTTGGAGAAAAGTATGTTAGTAGTGATTTGTAACCATTACCTAAACCGCTACAAACTATATGACCATTAGAATAAGATTGTTGTTTTTGAGGAAGTTTTATTTTGGAAACTCTAAAAATTAGTAGCGGTTCTCAACCGCTACTACTACGTAATGAGTTTTTTTAAAAAAATTATCAACTGCTACTAATGTCAAACCGAGTTTTTTTTATAAATATTTTTGAATTTTATTTAAAATTTTAAACAAAAATAAGGTCCCAATAATAAAATTAGAAACTTGGGCAATTGTAAAAGGTAAATTAATTCCATTAACATTTTCATACAAAAGTACGGTAATTCCAACAATATTCAGAAAAATAAGTGTTCCATACATACGGTTAAACTAAAAAACCCTAAATCTAGGAAGGAGGCTTCTTGTTCAGCGGCTGCAACCCTTAAGGATGAGTATGAGGCTATTTCAGATATTTAGGTGGTTGTCAAGGTAGTGGTGAGACGTGAATAATGGTTGCATTTAGGTTGATTCTATGCAACATCTCCCCCAATGCAATATTGGCATTATCTACCCTACTTCATAAACCCTCCTCCTAATGTTGATCTACCTCCTGCAGGACCTCATCCCTAATTCGCTTAGATAGGTTTAGGGTCACATCCTCATGAGTCTGCTCAGTCAGGTTCTGGGTAACCTCCCTGCAAATATGCTTTGTCAGGTCTGCGTTACCTCCTCCCAAATCTGCTGACTCAGCTCTGCCTCAATTCGGTCAATCACAGCCTGCACACACAACATATTTTAAACATTCTAACAAATAAAATATATTTTTAATAATAAAAAATTAAATAAATGCTTACAATCTACTCCTTATCCTTCCAAGATGTTTGACTCCTGTCGCATGTTTATGTGTGATCTTGTACATCTGACTGTGTGTAACCTTCTTTCCTTTCTTCATAGCTTTGTTCTCTTGAAAATTATAATAATATTTACTATTAATATATAAAGAAAAATCATTATTAAACTAAATGACAAAAATTCATTAATTCATAGTATCTCTCCACACATAACAGAAAATGACTTCAACCTGGCCATACGATGAATCTTTTGTTTTGACCTGCTGAAAACACATTTCTTTGACCTTTTCTGTTAATATAAAAACAAAATTGTAATATCATTATTAAAAAAATATTTCTTTCTCAACTTAAATATTAATAAAGTATATTATCAATTATATCTGTCCATCGGGTGACTTCCTCCATTGTACATATCTTTGTTACTAATCCGCTGAGACTCCACTAGGGACCATTCTTATTAGGTCCTCAATCGGCATAGTCCCGTCCCCGTCTACTTTTGATAATAGTCAACCTTCGGTTCTTCCTACTATCACTCATCTTCGACTAGGAGAATCCTTTATACATATCCCTAACAGCAAACTTTTTCTACAACATAAATTACACATATATTTCATTAAATTAATTCAAAATAAAATATTATTCATTTAATAATAAATAAAGCAAACTTTATTTAAAGTTAATTTAAAGGATCTTCACAACTTCATTCTATGCTAAGTTCTTCCTATCCTTCTCCATCTTCTGATCAATTGTGTCAATCAGGAATCAAATGAAATTTCCGCCAACACTGTTCAGGAACTTGGTGTACAGTTGACCCCCTGGCCTTTAGGCCATCTGGTCAGCAGAGTCTAATCAACCTTCACCCTATGCCTACTCTACAAGCTCTGCACATCTTGCACCGACAACCTTTTCTTGCTTATGTTACCCTGCAGGTTTGTATGAATTTACACAATATAAATAAACAGTAACATAATAATTTATAAGAAAAATAATTTTTTTCTAATAGAGTCGGTAACAATATAAATATAATTATTTTCCTTACCCTCAAGCTCTACGTCAAATCCTATAGATCTACTGGACCAATCGGTTAAGGTGCCCCGTGTCCATATCTTCTTCAGAATCAAGAAATCCCTCTATCTTGAGGAGGCATGTTGGGCATGTCGTCTGGAATGTTCTCGTTGATGAATGCATGGAGTTCTTCTTCAAGCTCTTGCAATTGAAGGCATCTTTCATTTCCGGCGGCATCCAACTCCATATTGCATAATTTGACGGCCCAATAGGACTTGTGCTCCAACTCAACCGGCAAATGACAAGCTTTACCAAAAATCAACCGGTATGGAGACATGCCTAAGGGTGTCTTGAATGCTGTCCGGTATGCCCATAATGCATCTTCAAGTCGATCACTCCAATCTTTTCTTGATGGCTTCACAATTTTCTCAAGAATGTGTTTTATATCCCTGTTGGACACCTCTGCTTGGCCATTTGTTTGGGGATGGTATGGGCTAGACACTCTGTGGGACACCCCATACTTAGCAAGCAAGTTATCAAGAAGCTTGTTGCAAAAGTGGGTTCCAAGATCACTTATAAGACCTCTTGGTACTCCAAATCTACTGAAGATGTTAGACTTGAGAAACTTGGAGACCGTGGGTGCATCGTCTTTTCGGGTCGGGATAGCTTCTACCCACCTAGAGACATAGTCTATGGCAAGTAGGATATAAGTGAAACCGGAAGAAGGTGGGAAAGGTCCCATGAAGTCTATCCCCCAAATGTCGAAAATCTCACAAACTAGGATGGGTTGTTGAGGCATCTCATGTCTTTTTGTCACACTCCCCCCAAATTTTTGGCACTTATCACAGGATTTTCAAAAGGAATAGGCATCTTTGAAAAGTGTAGGCCAATAAAAACCGGCATCTAAGCCCCTCCTAGCGGTTTTCCTAGAACTATAGTGACCAGCACAAACCATCGAGTGGCAAGCATAAAGGATGTCTAGGGACTCGGATTCCGGTATGCATCTCCGGATTACTTGATCATTGCACAGTCTCCATAGGTGTGGTTCATCCCAAACGTAGTGTTGGGCTTCTCTCTTTAATTTCTGCACCTGAAAAGGAGACATGTCATCCAGGGTGAGGGCACAAACAAGATAATTAACTAAACAAGCATACCAAGGCACCTCAACATCAATTGCAGACAAAGAGGAATCCGGAAAATTATCACAAGTTAAGTCAGAAAGATCTACTCCCCTGGTGTTTTCCGGCATTCTACTCAAGTGGTCGGCTACCAAATTGGCATTGCCGGCGCGATCCTTGATGTGCAGATTAAACTCTTGAAGCAAGAGTGTCCACCGAAGAAGTTTCGGCTTGGAGTGTGGCTTTGTGAATAAAAACTTTATAGCTGCATGGTCAGTATAAATGACAACCACAGAATGGAGCAAGTATTGTCTAAATTTGTCTAATGCAAAGACTATGGCAAACAGTTCCTTTTCAGTGGTGGTATAATTCCTTTGTGCACAGTCCAAAGTCTTAGATGCATATGCTATGACATGTGGTGTCTTGTTGCTCCTTTGACCTAGCATGGCGCCAACCGCATAGTTGGAAGCATTACATGCTAGTTCAAAGGGCAATGACCAATCGGGAGCAAGAAGAATAGGAGGCTCCAAAAGAGTTTTCTTTAATATTTCAAAAGCCATTTTACACTCATCATCAAAAACAAATTCAACATCTTTTTGCAGCAAATGAGAAAGAGGCAATGCATTTGGGAAAAACCCTTGATGAAACGTCGGTAAAAGCCTACATGTCCCAAGAAAGAGCGGAGCTCTTTGATACAAGTGGGATAAGGCAAGGACGCAATCACCTCGGTCTTCGCTTTATCGACCTCAATGCCTCGGCTAGAGACTAGGTGGCCTAGAACTATGCCATGTGTGACCATAAAATGACACTTTTCAAAATTAAGTACCAAATTCTTCTCGACACACCTAGCTAGTACTCTCTCCAAACTATGCAAGCAAAAATCAAAAGAATCACCAAAAACAGTGAAGTCATCCATGAAAACTTCCAAGCAATCATCAAGCATATCAGAAAAGGTGCTCATCATGCAACGTTGGAAGGTGCCCGGCGCATTGCATAAACCAAAGGTCATGCGCCTATAGGCAAAAGTACCGTATGGACAAGTGAAAGTGGTCTTTTCCTGGTCCTCGGGTGCTATAGGAATTTGAAAATACCCCGAATAACCATCTAGAAAACAGTAATGGCTTCTTCCCGCAAGCCTTTCCAACATTTGATCAATAAATGGGAGCGGGAAGTGGTCTTTTCGGGTGGCATCATTCAACTTCCTATAGTCAATACACACACGCCAACTATTTTGCACCCTTGTTGGAATAAGTTCATTGTTTTCATTTTTCAAAACAGTGATTCCGGACTTCTTAGGTACCACTTGGACCGGCGAAACCCACTCACTATCCGAGATCGGATATATGATGCCGGCGTTTAGGAGTTTTGTGACCTCCTTTTTGACCACATCCAAAATGAGGGGGTTAAGCCGCCTTTGAGGTTGCCTAAGAGGCCTAAAATCCTCTTTAAGTAAAATCCAATGGGTGCAAATAGCAGGGTTCATACCCGGAATATCAGCCAATGTCCAACCCAAAGCCTTGCTATCTTTTTTCAAAACATCAAGCAATTTGACCTCCTCAATTGCACTCAAGGTATTAGAGATAATAACCGGCAATTTGTCATTGGGGGCAAGAAAAGCATATTTAAGATTGCTTGGTAAAGGATTTAATTCCAAAATGGGTGATTCCAAAGCAGAGGGAACAAGAGTAGGAAGAGTTAAAGTGTAAGAAGAACTCCCATTTGTAAACCCAATTGAAAAAGGTGGACTAGGTTCACTAGACTCTATCACTTGTTCATCAGTCTTCCCAAGAGCCGAATCAACACTTGGTTGATCTATCGCAACGACTTGCCTTGGGGAAATGTCATCCACAACACCTATATCACAACTTGTAACAAGATCATTCAAATACCTAAGTGTGTGGGAAGAAATCCTAGGTCTAGGATTAAAAGCAATGGAGGAGGGTTTAGAAAGTGGCCCTTTTACCACATGGTGATCCAGTCCAAAGAAGGTCAAGTGTGAAGTGGCTTTGGTTGGGGTGAGGGCTATACCCTTTGAGCTCAAATCGGCCAACTCTTGGCTTCCAACCTCAAATTCACATTCTTCAACCAACTTATGACCTGAAACATTGAGAAAACTACCATCTTCCAAAGAATTATCATCACTCATCAGAGAAATGTTAGTGGAGCTCATATCCAAATTAGCATTATCATTATCAATCAAAGAAAAATCCAAAGGGACAGAAAGTAGACAATAAACTACAAGTGAGTCAAGGTCATACACGTCATCACCTAAGGAAGAAAAAGAATGAACAGAGGGTAGGGAAGAAAAATAAGAGTCATAAGCTTCAAGATCAGATGTGTAATCATATGAATGCAAGCTTAATTCATGCTCATCAATGGCATCTTCCATAGCAATGTCAATCACACTCACATCTAGAAGAGAATAGTCCTCATGGGGATGTCGCATTGCTTCATACATGTTAAAGCTAATCTTATGTTCTCCCACTTCCATTGTTATCAAACCATTTTTCATATCAATTACCGATCCAGCGGTCCGCATGAAAGGTCTACCAAGAATGATAGTCGATTCACATGGCTCACTGGCGGTGTCAAGAACACAGAAATCAGCGGGAAAAACTAAGTCTTTAACTCTAACAAGTATATCCTCAATAATGCCTTGTGGATATCGGAGCGTGCGATCGGCCAATTGTAAAATCACACTTGTCTTTCTCAAACCGGTGATGCCTAAAGAAGTAAAAATCGCACTAGGCATCACATTAATGGCCGCTCCTAAATCCAACAATGCATTAGTCACCGTCAAGTTCCCTATCGTGCAAGGGATCATAAATGATCCAAGGTCTTTGCACTTGACTGGCAACTGAGGCTTGAACAAAGCCGACACACTAGGGTTCAATTGAATCCTCTCATTTGGTCTAAACTTCCTTTTATTGGTGCACAACTCTTTCAAGAATTTACAATAACTAGGCATAGATTTCACAAGTTGAAAGAAAGGCACATTCACATGCAATTTGCTAAAAAGTTCAAGCATTTCATTTTCAACAACCTCATCATGTTTCTTTTTACTTCTAAAGTAAGCTTGACGAAAAGGGAGTTGAGAGATAGTTACCTCCTTGGCCGGAGGTTTGGCCAAGGTATCTTGTGTGCTACATTCTCCTTTCTCATTAATGCTCAACTGCTTTGTGCACTTTTTCTTCTCTTGAGGTTGTGCCTTAGGATCCTCCACCACTTTGTCTTTTTGAGTAAATGCTCTCCTTTCTTGGAGTTCTCTCTCCTTAGCACTTTCGGATTGCACAAACTTCATTGGGCTCAATGGTGGGCTCCATGTAGGGCTTTCCACTTCAATTTCCTCATCCACCGGTTCATCATCTTCCTTATCACTACCTGCAAAGTGAACCCTCTTCTTGAGTGGGATGAGGTTTAGTGATTTCCCACTTCTCAAATTAATAGCATTCAAGGACTTAGGGTTGATGACCGTGTTGGATGGAGTTGCGCCACTTGTCTTGGCTTGAAGCTCATTGAAAGAGTTGGAGAGCTTCATAACATAGTCCTCCAAATTAGCACTCTTAGTCTCCCATTGGCTCATACGGTTGTCCACCTTCTCAAATCTCGACTCCATACATTGTTTCGTTTCATTTGCCTTAGAGTCAATGAGACCTTCCACATGGCGGAATCCCATAGTGATAGACTTGTTCAACTCCTCAAAGTCATTAGTAGGTCTCTCTCTTCTCACGGGAGCTAGCGCTTGGGAAGACTCTCCTTGGAATTGTCTTGGAGGATTGCCGTCTTGGCGCCAACTAAACTTAGGATTTTGTCTCCACCCCTCATTGTAAGTATTAGAATAGGGGTCCCATCTTGGGTTGTTCCCTTGCCTTGGTTGGAACATTGCACTACATTCTTCCGGCTTTGAGGGGCAATTGCTTGAGAGGTGCATAGGAGATGCACAATGATCACAAGAGGGAGCCACCAACTCATTTCCTACTGGATTTTGTGGGGAAGGTGGACCAGAGATCTTATCCAATATAGAATGTATCGCTTTGAATTCGGCCTCAAACCTCTCCAATTGAGGAATGTGAAGAGAGGTAGATTCAACCCTTTGAAGATTGCGGATTGACCTTCTTGAACCATGTTTCTCCTTGGCCGATGCAAGCTTTCGAACTAAAGGCCATGCTTCTTCCGGTGTATAGTCAATGAAGGATCCGCCAGCAGCCGCATCCAACTTATCTTGGTCTCTTTCTATCAACCCATCATAAAAAGTGTGGGCTAACTGCTCATCCGGAATCTGATGATGTGGACACCTCTTCAAAAGGTCTTGGAACCTTGTCCAATAATCAAAGAGAAACTCATCCGGCTCTTGCATGATGGAGTTGATTTCTTTTCTCCTTGCTGATGTTCTTGTGGCATGGTAAAACCTCGCCAGAAAAGCTTGTTTCAAGTTGCCCCAAGAGGCTAGGGCATCTGGATTGAGAGTGGGCAAGCTCATGTACCATTGCTTGGCTTTGCCTTCCAGAGTGAGGTGGAACACTCTCCACAAAACATCCTCCACTTCTGCTCTCGCTGGTTTCATGGTGTTGCAATGTATGAAAATTTCGTCCAAGTGGTCATGTGGTTCATCTTCCTGCAAACCATAAAATTTAGGTAAGGATTGTATCAATAAACCTTTAATTTCATAGTCAGCATTAATGGTGGGAAATGCATTCATGAATGGGTTGTGGTCAATGTTGGTTGTGGTGGCATCCCTAATGGTTCTTCTTCTTGGTTGCTCACCATCATTAAACACTTGTCCTCCCCCATTACCACCTAGATTTGGCTCTACTTGGACTTCAGGAATATGGTGATCCCCTTCCATTTCTCTAGTATCACTATTGGTTTCTGGATCACTATCAATGCTTGACTCACAAGAAGATGGGTGTTCAACTACCAAGGATGTAACTGAGGTTCCCTCTTTCGGCGTCTTTCTCAATCTAGTAAGGTGTCTCTCAATTTCTGGGTATTCAGGGTAAAGCTCTTGATCTCTAGTGTTCCCCCGAGTCATACACAAGGCACAGACAACAAGTGTAGACTAAGGTTCAGACAAAATTGCACTTGCACAAATTCAAGGAAAAATGGATGAATGATGATGCAAGTGAGTATGGTATGAAGTGTATATGAAATGTGTATGATATGTATGAAGTGTACGGTATGTATGCAAGTATGGAGGTATGGTAAGTCAAGTGTTCACAAGGCAATCAAGAACAAAGAGTCAGCAAAATTTTTGGTATTTTCAAGGAAAATTGGATGCAGAACAAAACAAGCAAATGTAAATTAACCTAAGGATGCAAATGACCTAAACCTAATCCTAATGACTCCTACCCCTTGTCAATGCTTCAATTGACACTTAGCTAACCTAGGGAGTCAAAAATGACTCCCCGGTAATGGCGCCATTGATTTCACCTTTTTCCTTACGCCTTGGGGTTAAAATCACAATAATTACCTAGGATTGTGTAAAGTGGCACAATCCCGGATCGTTTCACTTAAGGAGTCCTTCTAAACTACCTAAGCTAACTAAATGTAATTGAAACAATAAAAAGGTATGGGGGTTTGATTTTGAAAATTCATTTAATAAAACTATTGACAATTGCTATTACTTGTTTTTGTAATTTGCTTTTGATTAAAAGGGAGAAAAGGGTTTGGATTAAGGGAATTTAATCAAATGGACTTTGGTAGTGTTTCGGTGGCTCTCACGCTTCATTAAAATTGATATTGGGAGTTAAAAGATGCACCAAATATAATTGAAAAACCCCCCAAGCAACCACTAGGGGTCCACTAGCCCTAATTAATGACTAATCAAGCAACCACTTTCTTAGCCATTACTTAGGGTTAGTGTTAAGCTCCACTTGGTGTGTGTTGGAACATGAGTTTTGAAAACTGATTCCTCTCGAGAATGTGCAACCACAACATTCAATTGGATAAATTAAGCTACACAATCTAGCAACCACTAAAAATCATATAGCATCACAAACCCAATAGGAAATTCAAACATAAACATCATTCAATTAACATAACTCAACATCCAACACAAATATTCCAATTTAAAGACAATGAAAGAGGAAAAACATGTCTCCAATCCAAATATACAAGAGAAATGCAACCACAAAACTCAATACATAAGGAAGAGAGCATGAGAAAACAAATAACTCCCCTATTTCGCCCATTGAAGCTCGAGCCACCTTCACACCACCAAAGCACCAAGATCCTAGCCTCTCATGTCTTCAAACTCGAGCCCAAGAGGACCCATGATGACAGCCTCCATGAATGGAAGAGAATGAAGAAGAAAAGAAATGGAAATGGAAGGAGGAAGGGAGATAATGCTAAAAAATCAGCAAGAATGGAGGAAAGGGTTGATGGAAATGGTGAAGATTTGAGTGGAAATGAGGGGAATGAGTGAAACCCTAGGAGAGCTCTTCAATTTCGTGCATAGGAGGCTTGCAGAAAGGGTTTTCGGGTGTTAGGAACTATTTATAACCCCCTAGGAACCCTAGAATTCGCGTCAAATTTTTGCAGATTCTGGGGACTTCGCCGTGGGCTCGCCACGGCGAGCTCATGTTGGTTCTGGTTGAATTTAGGTTCGTTCTCCGTGGGCTCGCCGCGGCGAAAACCACGGCGAACAGGCATCTATTCTGGAGCTTTTGGCCTGAGTTCGCCGTCACCTCGCCGCGGCGAGGGGCAGATGATTCTGCCTCTTCCTCCATTTTCTCCTTCTGCTCCGTCCAGAATTCTTCGCTGCATTTTGGCTCCTTAACTTGGGTATTTTCTTCTATGACCTGCATATAAAATGGACCAGTAGCATCAAAATGTTCTTAAAAATGGGTTGAACAATAAAGCATGCTAATTATGCCCAAATTGCCCTTGTCTAGAACAAATTCCAACAAAGTGTGCACAAGTTAGAAATTACCCTAATTAGGCGCAATTACCCTAAGAACATGCAATAATCTAATGATTTTATCAATGAAAAGTGTATAAAAATATGGTGCAATCATGTACTCACAGGAACGAGCATGTTTTATGGAAGAAGTTATGGGAATGGAGAATCCGAGCATGTTTTATGGAAGAAGTTATGGGAATGGAGAATCCTAGAAAAAATCAAATATTTTTTGTGGCTCTTTTCTCACAATAGAGCGCACACAACAACCTTCAGAGACCAGAGAGGAATAGTAGAGTTAGCGGCACGCCCCTTTGGTTGTACACATTAGGGAACTTCCATGCATATGTTAAGGGACTGCCCAAAGGTGAAGGAAAGATGGCAAACAGTCATTGGCCCATTGATGTGGGATGCTTTCTCACAACTCGAAGGAAAGTAGTGGATCAAATGGAATTTACTTGGTTCATAACCTTCACATTTCTCAAATATTTGTGCAATTGTGGGCGGCAACTAGTATCTCTCCGAATGGAGGCACATTATTATACTCATAAAAGTAGTGGTTTGCCACGTAGTTTCAAAACTCTATTTTTCTTTAAATATTCAAAATGATCTCAAATGGGCCTGTAGGTGAAGGTGATTTGAAGGTGGCTTGAGCTTCCATGTCTTCACAAGGGGAGAGTTTAGTTTGTTTCTTCTCATTTCTTAGTATATGGGGCTATATGTTTGTTGGATTTGAGACAGGAACAATTGTTTAAGTTGTTTATGTAAGTGAATTATTGTGTTGGATGTTGGACTATGGTATTTGAGTGATTATATTAAGTATATCCTATTAAGTCAATGATGCTATATGATTTGTAGTGATCACTAAGCTATATGGCTAATTATTAATTGAATGAAGCGATTGCACATTCTTTAAGAGGACATACAATTATCCTAATCCAATTTTTAACACACAACAAGTGGTAATTAACCGATTGATGGAGTAGTTTTCAATTAGGATTATTGGACCCATCGCGGTTGTATGGGGTTATTCTCTAAGACTTGATGAAATTTTACGCCCATATGTAATTAAGAAGCAAAGAGAGCCACCGAGCATTACCAAAGCCCATGCATTAAATTTGTTAGAATCTTAAGTTTTGATGAAGACTGATCTATGAAAAATATCGCTAATAAGAAATGATAACTTAGCAGACCAATAATGAATGAGTATCCTTATCGCTAAGTGTATCTGTATAGCTAATTGAAAGAAAGGAATAGCGAATGAAGACTTAGCAATATCAAGGTTAATATCTATCGCTAAGTCTCCCTCTATCGCTAAGCAAAGGTTCCATCGCTAGAAGTTCATTGAGCTTATAAGTAGATGAAACCAGCAGATAAATGAACTAAGTCCCTAAATCAGTTAGCGATAATAGGTTAAGCTATCGATAACCATAAGTGGTTCAGATAGATAATCATTCAGATAGCTAGTGCTTGAAAGCTAATGAGTCAAATAGAACTAAAGTAGTTGCTAGCGATAATGGATTACGCTATCGACAATAGGATACCTGGAAATATCTGAATACTTGGATGATTGTATCCTAAAGGATATTAGCGATAATGAATTTGCTATCGATAGAGATAATCTATGCTGATGAAATGCTGTCTAATCCTAGAGAATATGTTATCGATAAAAAGCTCTGAAATTCCTTATATTATCTATCTCATTGAGCTAATGAGCTTTGCTTGCGATAACAACCGCTGTGCATTTATATGATCACTTGCTTAGCTAACATCTCAAGTGCAGTAATTATACTATGCAGTTAGCGATAGCAAAGCATGCTAGCGCTACTGAAAAGCTGCTATAAAAGTACAGGTGTACAGAGCTCTCAGTCTAGCCTACTCTACGCATAAACAGTTAAAATCAGATCAAAAGCTTGGATCTCCAACGGCTAGAAGTTCCCAACGTCTATATTCTAACGGGCATATGAAGACGAATCAAAAAGGCAATCTGAGAAGATATAAGTACAGAACGATTTGCTTCCAAAAATGACGAACGATAAACGAACGAAAACAAGAGATGAACAGTGCCTTATACAGAATCGCAAATTCCTTAGATTGAGAATGTTTGAAAAGAAGAGCTAGAGAAATACATTGCTCAGATCCTTAAACTCTAGTTGTATTTCTTCTTACACCTCATTGTACTTAAGTGTTTATCACAATCTGTTCATTGAGTGAACCCTATCATTAAAATCCTATTCTGTTTGAGGTAGTTCCTTAGCTTGGTGCTTTGTAAACTGGGTGGTAACCTTACGGGTAGTAAGGGGGAGTGTTTAGAAGATTCTAAAACTCTGTAAAGGTTGGCAGGTGAACCTGTGCTCGTAAAACCTGTAGTAGGCTTCTCTTGTGCCAGGATTAAACAAGAGGGTAGTGAAAATCTCAGGTTGAGCCTGAGGACTGGATGTAGGTCTGGGTTGACCGAACCAGGATAAATTTTGTGTGCATTATCTCTTCCCTTAACTTTTACAGTCTTTCATTATATCTACATTATACATATATTCGTGCATTTACCATATTTTAAATTACTCTGTTATAATCTGAGAAAAGTTTTAAGAAGGTTTCCTTCTCTGTGATTAAAGAAAAGAAAAGAATTCAAAAAGGTTTAAATTTTATCCTATCACCCAATTCACCCCCCCCCCCTCTTGGGTGACAGCCAGTACTCTCAAAATTCACTTTTAATCCAAAGCTTTTTCATCACTTTAAGCAAAAATCCCGAAACAAGTATTTCACATGCATTTTAGTTTTAGTTGAGGGTTGCACCATTATAGAGTGCAATCCTTGGTTACAAATAATTTTGCATTTAACCCTAGGTATTAGGAAGCAATTACATTAGGTACTCATTGCCTTCAAGGATTCTTTTTTTAATGGGCCCAAAGCAATATAGTTTATTTTTAAAAATTCACACATGCACATTCTAGAATTTTTTTTTAATTATAGGCGAAATGACATTACTAAAACATGCACATTACATAGTTTTTACAGAAATAGGTAATGGTAATAAACCAACTACAGTAAATAATTGTGAAACATGGTTGTTGCAAGTAACATCGGAGCAAGATTTAAGAAGGTCTTGAACATCAAGGGAAACCACACTATGACATGTGGAGTGCAAACTGAAGAGATCCACAAAACGCTTCTTTACATTCCACACCATCAGATTATTCATGCATGTCCCTGTTAATGTGATCCAATGCAAAGTAGAGCGAAAACATGCCACAACAAATAAGGTTGAGAGAGAAAATAGATCTTTTCTAAAGCTTTTGTTGGAGAGGAGTTCCCTCATAAATTTCAAATGATATTACGTCGGCATTTAGTAACCCATATGACCAATCATCTAGCAAAGATTAATTGAATTTGTTCTGTCTCTTATGTTCTTTTTGGACTACATCTAATTTTGGTCATTCGAAATGAGGTTGTTTTAGCCCTTTTGGTAGTAATTTGTGTAAATATAATTTGGTTTTTATTCTATTATTTTCTTATTTTAATTTTATTAAAAATATTGATAATTGTGCTAAAAAGTAAACCTTCAGGTTTGAATTGTTAAATTATTTTGCCGTAGTTTATAATTATGATGAAAATTAAAATAATAATATTTTGTAATACAACTAAATTAGTAAACTTTTTAACATTAGAAAATTTGAAAACACATGTTTTAGAATTAATTTTTAGTCCTATACATATTTTTCCTGAAAAATATAAATTTTTTATATAACTTTGATTCTCAGAAATACTTCCAAGGTTATAACTATAGAACTTATTTACCCAATTTTATTAAATAAAAATATTAGTTGAGTTGGTTAACATGTCATATTTTGTCTAAAAACACCCTAATCATATCTCTTAAATACATCCCCTCTTTTACTTGACTACTATTAAAGGAGTCTTAATGAGTGTAATTTGAAGAAAAGGGACAAAAATTAGAAATTTGTTATATATTTGGGATTAAGATGAGTTCTCCAAATACTCCCTCCGGTCCTAAATATAAGATCACTTTGACTTTTTTTTGTGGAAGTTAAGGAAGCAAATTAGACCATTAAATTATAGCATATGTCACATAAAATTATATTATAGGTTAGTTTATAAGTAGAATAAATTAGTTTTGAGGAAAAATATTTTTTTTGGGACTGAAGCTACTATTTTTTTGGACTGAAAGAAAAAGTCAAAAAAGTCAAAGTGATCTTATAATTAGGACCGGAGGGAGTAGATCCTATAGGACTGGTAGGGGTATAAATTATTAAATATTTCATATGATTAAAAGGGTATTTTGGTTTGTACAAAGTGTAAGAGTAAAACTTAGTTCAATTAAATGAAATATCAATAAGGGTTGTGACCATTAAAAGGAGGTTTTATTTGTCTTTTTTTTCATATAAAGACAATATATTAAGATAAAATAAAATTTCACAAGGTATTTATATTTGACCCATCCAAAAGATAAAACAGAAATAAAGTGATACATTCCAAATATAGATGTATTTATAGTATTTATACAAAAAAACATAAAATAACTATAAAATAAAACAAAGCAGATTGGAAGATCGGGCTTTGTATAACTGCTTTTAGAGGGGAGAGCCCATATGACATCCATAAGTATTCAAAGTAGACGCATGATGATATGCTTTGGAGTAGTAAAGATTTGAAATGAGCATGAAGCACTTCAACTTGAAGGCAGATCTCAGATATTTGTAGTGTCACATCACCACCAAGAGCCAAGAGTGTTTTTATTTTTCTTTTTTCTATTATATAAAGGAGGGTTGTGAACATGAAGAATATTAATAAATGAATTTTCCAAATGTATGGGAATTTGGCAAGAAAAAGAATGGGAGGCTTCTGAAAATAAGGTAAAATTTGGATGCAAGTAATGTATTTTACTTTTAATTTAATTGTTATGGAATATTTTTTTGTTGGGAGTGAAATCGTTCAATTCTTATATTTATTTGCCCATTTCTATATTCCGTCGGGAAGGTGGGGGAACAAAGCTTGCTGGGTTCATTTTGGCTTGAGAAGTAATCATTCTTGATTCTTCTTCTTTCTTGGAAAATTTGAATTTGTTTTTGGCATCACAAACTATTGTAATTTTTTTGGTTTCTGTTCTTGTAAAGCATGTAGTACCGTCTATCAAAATCATTCTGAAATGATACATGAGTGTGCTTAAAGGGGTTCTCCCTCTGTTGCTTTGATGATTGATCGATCCATTACAAGTTTTCATGGTTTTTGTGTCATTTCTGGAGGAAATGGAATTATATATCGGTGGTTTTGAAGAAGAAAAGGGAACCTGCGGGTTATATTTCATTCTTTGTTTGTTTCTGTTTAGTATCAGTGTGAACGTTACATCTTGAACCAATGGAAGAAGAAACGATTCAGGAAAAAATGCTACTAAGTGGTTATTAGATTACATACGTCTTTTCCATTATATATGTAAGAATTGAATTTTTCTGTTATTAGGGTTTCATTTGGTAAGCTGTAGGGAGATATATTGTGGATCTTTCAATGGGATTGGAAAGGTCTTGGGAGCTGAAGAATGAAGAATCCCTGCTCCCTCAGGTTGAAAAGTTGGTTGGGTTGGATGTATTTCCTCTGTCTTTTCATTTGTTTTGCATTGTTCACTCTTTTCTCATTGATAAATTCTTTATTTTTAGTAAATAGAATCGGTCATTCTATCACTTTTACCTCTTGGGAGGCTTAGAATTTAGTGATAGCAATATGATAGCATCATCCTTTTTTCTCTACCTCTGTTACCGCTTTGAGATTGTAAAATGAAAGATGATATTTCTGATTTTTATTTTTGTTGCATCGTAGCTCTTGAATTTATTACCCAGCCTATTCTTGTGAAAATAGAAATCTATTTAGAAATTTGATCAATAAACTTATGGTTGTACATAAGTATTGTTCTTGTATTCTGGATAGTTGATGGGATGAAGTTTCTAGTATTGGAAACGTCATTCATATCAAACTCTGAAAAAATTTCCATTTTTGATGATTACTCATAAACTTCAAGAAATTGATTTGGACTAGTCTTTCTATACCGCATCCCTATTTCTTGGTCTACCATTGCTTAATTATCAGGGACTGATAAATCAAGTGCTCAGAGTTACAAAGTTATTTATAGTTTACTCCCAGGGTAGGGTGTGGGTGCGGTTGCTTCTAGCTTCAGATAGTGTGAATAATTTCAAGACAAATATGGGCATTGGCATATGAAAAAACCACAATCACTGATATTCTATTGTTTGAAAATTTGTTAAATTTCCGTTCTAATATTCATTTGCAGAATTTAATATAATATTAAGTTGAAGCAATGAGTGGCGAAAACAAGGATAAAGGTCCATTTTCTCATCAGCATGGTTATCCTCCTTCGGCCCCATATCCTCCTTTACCTGAATCTTATCCATCAGCATGGTGCCAACCTCCAGGCAGCTTCCCCCCATCTTCCTACCCACCATCTGGATATCCACCGTCTGGGTATCCTCCTCCAAACGGGTATCCACATGCCAATTATCCTCCTCCAAGCTGGTATCCCCATTCTGGTTATACTCCTCCAAGGGGGTATCCCCATTCCGGTTATCCAGCCCCAACCGCTTATCCTGCCCCAACTGGCTATTCAAGTGCACCAGCTCCATATCCAGCAGGTACACCTAACTATCCCAATTTGTTCTATTAATTTAGTGCATGTAGAGGCTATTTGGACTTCCTTGCCCTTACTAGTACTTTTTTTTTTTTTTTGCTAGAGAAGTGATTCTGTGGCTCTTTTCAGATTCTTTCTTCAAAGTCATGGAAATAAAGAGTAAATGGAATGAAATTGCATTTTTGTTTAGCAACCTAGCATATTTGTGAACAGTAGGGGAAATTGTAGTTCTTATCCTGCATCTCTTGTTCAGGTATTGATAAGCCTGAAACCTTTATAGGGATTATGATATAGCTTATGTTCGATTTGTTTTCATTGATATTGTTTTCACCTCAAAAGGAAAAGAAAAGAAATACTTTATTCATAGCCCCATCATGTGTTATGTAGAGCTAAGTATAGCCACAACTTTACGTATCTGGATTTTCTACCATCAGAAATTGAAATGCAGTTAAAATGAGATAAGAAATGAATCTAATGCAAAGAGTCTCGCTCTACTGTGTCAATTTCTTTGAGCATATAATTGAAAGAGGTAAAGGTGACAACCTCAATCATTGAGGTACTTCTACTAACATTTTTACGCACAGCGTATGGCCATGGCATGGGAGCATTGGCTGGAGGTGTTGCGGCTGCAGCTGCTGCGTATGGTGCTCACCGTCTATCTCATCATGGCATGTTTCATCATCGTCCCCATATGTTTCATCATGGAAAGTTCAAGCATGGTAAATTTGGCAAACGTTGGAAGGGTGGCAAGTTTAAGTTAGGGAAATTTCGCAAGCCTTGGAAAAGATGGAAGTAGTACAGTTGTCAAATGTAATAATATATATTGCTAAACTTGGTAAAGATGGTATGGTTTCTTATGTGAATGCTATCGATGTTTTTTTATCAGCTACATATGCTTTGCCATTGCTTGTATATACATGTGTGTTTGTGTGTATTGCAATGAGTTATTTAGCTCCACTTAATAGTTAAATCTAATTCAAATGCTTTGTATGCTTCAGTGATTACTCTTTCAACCAGCCTTTTAGGTGCATACAATGTTGAGAGATGCCTCCGAGGATGAGATAATTCTTTTGATGTTATTAATATACTATTATGATTTAAATTTTAAAACTTTGAATATGCCTGATATCCCAAGATAGGCTTCCACTCTCCACGATAACATCATTATAACTTGCTCAATTTTAAAATCTAAAACTTAAAAGGTAAATTTAAACACATAATCTATTACAAGTTCAAAATGTTTCAGATTAAACCAACATGTTTTGAAACATATTTCATAACAAATATCAAGGTGTTTTAAGCAAGGTTCAAAAAACCGGACTGAACATCAAACCGGATGAGGCACTGGTTTAAGGGTTAATGGTCGGACCGGGTCGAACCGGTTATATTAAAATAATAAAATTTTATTGATATTAACATTAATAATCACTAATATCAAAATATAAATATAGATAAGTATGTATGATTCATCAAACATGAATATTTTGATGTTTCTATAGAGGAAAAAATATAAAATATTAGTTGAGTACATGTGAAAATAAATATTATTCTACAATCCATAGACTAAAATACAAATACTAAGAGCAATAACAATTGAATACTAAACATATGCATGTATAATAGCATTTAAAATATTATAATTTTCTTGTTTCTAAAATTAAGTGAAGTGAAAGTTGGTAATTAGGTGAATTATAACAAAATAAAAAAAATCAAATTTTGAAAAAAAAAAAAAGAAAAGAAAAGGAGAGAACCGGTTCAACCCCCAGTTTGGGCGGGTTGAACCGGTTCTCCACCGGTTCAATTGCTATCCCTGTTTAACGTCTCACCCGGACCGGGTTTGTGGGCGGTTCACAGTTGAACCAGTCCGGGTCTTTGAACACTAGTTTTAAGGCTAATTTTTGTTAAAAAAGGGTGACAAAACCCAGCCCACAACAGCAAAACCTTATCCCATTATGTAAAATTGGTTACATTCCATCATACGACTCTATTATGCTACTAACTAAATCTTTAAATAGATTGTTAACCAAAATTCTCGCTCTACAACTTCATTAAGTGTTTGCTTCGGTCTCCCTCTACTTCTTGCAACAGAACTTCATGCTGCTTGATTTACCATCCTCACTAGCGCATCTAATGGTCTTCTTTGAACTTTCATAAACCATATCAAAAAATTTTCTATCATTTTCTCACTAATAGATGCCACTTCAACTCATTCGTGTATATGTTTATTATGAATCTTTTCTTGTAAGACCACACATATATCTCCAAATCCATATCTCGACTACATCTCTATTCATGTATCAAACGATTTTCTATCATTTTCTCACTAATAGATGCCACTTCAACTCATTCGTGTATATGTTTATTATGAATATTTTCTTGTAAGACCACACATATATCTCCAAATCCATATCTCGACTACATCTCTATTCATGTTGTTCTTTGAAAGCCCAAAATTTACTACCATATAACATTGTTGGTCTTAGAGCTGTGCGACAAAACTTCCCATTTATCTTATGGTGTATTTCCTAGTCGTAAATAACTCCTATATCTTTTCTCCACTTATACCACTTAAATTATATGATTGAATTGTCATCAATCTCAACATCTTACTGTATAATTGATTTCATGTATTTAAACTTTATCACTTGAGGTATGCTTTGATCTCCCCAGTTTAACTTCCAAATCATATCCAACATTGCTGCAAAACTAAACCCACAACTCACATAAAATCATTAAAGGAACTTTCTTGTTCTAGCCCTATTTGGATGGAAAGAAAAGGAGGTAGGAGAGCCAATAAAGGAAATAAATATGAGGAGAAATGTATTTTTCCATGTTTGGATGAAGAAAAATGAGAGGATGGAAAAGTGGAGGAGAAAATGTGGGGTGAGACCCACCCATTTCTCCTTGACTTTTCTTTCCACACATGTGGAAAGATTGCTTGAAGGAGAAAATCATATGCCGAATCTAACCCTCGTTTTGCGCCAACTCGTCCCCAATTTGGTGTCTTAGTGTGAGGCTAACCCAATTTCTGTTGTATATAACATGTGTCTTATGATGCACCCTGCAAAGAATAGAAAGTGTTCCACATATGAGATGAAACTAGTGCTTCCCACCTTTCCTATTCATTCCAACAATCTCTTAGGAGGTGCATGGCTGTTACGTCTTGACCGCAACCAACTCAGCTGATGCTTGAAGTCCTCTTTGAGTTCTGAGATGCTTTGTGTGTACCCGCTCAAGAGAGAATAACCACATGAAGGATTTTATCGTTTTGGGACTTGCCATTTCCACAAGAGCTATCACACAATCCCCTCTTCTCGCGGTGTACCTGCAAGTAAAAAGTTATATGAAGGATTATATCTTTTCTGCGAAATTTAGTTATTTGATAGCGTGAAGGTGAAAAATGAGGTTTGCATGGATTGCTTTTTAGATTTCGTGAGGCTGGTAGAGTGAAGGATTTGGACCAAAATAAGCAAAATTAATGGCTCTACTACTGGCATTATCATTTGTTAATAATATGGGACAGTGTAGAAGTTTGTTTATTTCCTTTAACTATATTAGAGTTAAACAAACATGTACTTTTTTATCCTTTACATGAAATAATAACATTTTTTTGGGAAAATTAGTTGATTTTTTAATATAACAAAATGAAAATATATACTTATTAAATAATTAAATTTTTATGCAAAAAAAAAAATAATTACATTTTATGATAATGTTAATGGAGTAAAGGTATTTTGGTAATTCAAAAATTTGTCAAATTTTTTCTAGTTTTTTTATTTTTCTCTTTCATCCTGACATAAGAGGTGCTTATATTTTCTCTCCTTTAAACTTTCTTTCCACCGAAGCAGAACATAAATATTTCAACTTTGAAGAAAGCCATAGTTTTATTTCACCATGAGATGGTTAGAAAGCCATTCTTGAATATTTGAATTGAGTATTTGAATCATTAGTTATTACAATTTGTATGGATATCATACTATTACGTGATGAGAACATCAATTGTCCCATTGAGTGGTTTTACAAACCGTCCATTGTGCATAGGCTGGAAATGTCTTTCATCCTTATTATAGGTTAGGCCTGATTACGCTCATTTGCGTTCCCTAAGTGTAGGTCCTTCCGACCTTCATATTGAGGAGTATTGAGCTCTATGTTCTGAAAATGATCTCTCTCTCTCTATATATATATATTGTTTTGAAAAGGAAAGATGATGAGATTGTGATTCATTGAGTTAATGTGATGCATGTTTGGAACTGATTATATTGATATAGATCTCACTTAACACCTTGCTAGCACACATGCACGTGTATGGCAAGTCGGGCTAGTGAGTTACTAAGACAATTATCTCACTTTGTTGCTCAATATTTTTTAAGTGATAGCTTTCGATAGGGACCAATGGGGAGTGGCCAGGTAACACTTACTAAGATCAAAGTGAGCTTAGTTTTGATTATTTTGTTATCTAGTATATTGCCAAATAGTTAAACATTTACTCGCTTCCACATTATTTTGAAAACCATTCTTTAGATGACTATTATTGCACTTATCTATCATCCTACGCCGATGTGTTTATGGCAGAGGTGTAATGCCTTATATAAATTTCTCAGTATTTGCATGAAATTGACTTTTGGAGTTGTCGTTCAATTATGGTTTGGTTAAGAATTTGATGTGTTTAAGTGAATGGATGAATGATTGTGCATGTTTAAGGTTTTGAAACAAAAGGCAAGTTTTACATGTAGATTTTGATTTTAATTACCAAATTAGTTGAGTCTTTTCTAACATGCTAAATCTTTGAGTCTTATATGAAAAGTTTTAATTAACTATGTTAGTGGGAAGGGTCCTTTCTAGTAGTATTAGTCTATTTGATGTACAAGTTGTTTCAATTAACTATGTTAGGTGTTCTCTAATTTAACAGTTAACCAAACGTTTTCCCAGAAAACTCTTATAAGCAAATCTTTTTCTAACATAGTGGCCCTTTGTTTGCCATGATTTTGATTCACTATGTATGTTAGGTTAAGAATATTTTAGTAAGTTAAATTTTATAACTATGTTAGGGAAATTCTTTTCTAACATGGTTTACTTTGCAAAAATTATTGAGGAAATTCCTGATTATCCATGATAGAGTCTTGCAATTAACATTTTCCTTTTCTATCATGGGTAGCTTTACCATAATAGGAAAACTCTTTTTTCTAACTATTATAGAGCAATCTTGTTTTACTTGGTGAAATACATTTCTATCATAGTTAGGGTAATTATCTTGTTTGGAATGATTATTTGAGATAAATCTTGGTAATAAAAGGATTTTACAATAAATGTGTGGAAAAAATGATTCGTTTGGTCAACCAAAATAGAAAACTACTCAACCAAATCCCATCATCTTCTTTATTCGAATGTATTATATAATTATTTAATTATTCTAACTAGACTACTTATTTATACAAAAATTAATTCGATTAAGTATATTTTCTGATTATATAATTAATGTTTAAAATTTTTATTATTTATATGTTATAATTAATTTATTTAATTTTAAATTAAGTTGATAAATAAAAAATTATAACAACCCAATTAGAAATCATGTTAAACCATGAGGACCTAATAAAAATAAAAATAAATATAAAGATTTGATTAAAAACAAGTGAAACTTATCATGGAGCAGGAGTGAGATTTGGCAAGGTTTCATGCGAGGCACAACATTACAACCCTTCAATAATGTTAATTTGATCGGGTGCACAATGGTTCCTACTTTCTAGTAGACAGTAGTCACACTAAAAGTTTACTTGATACACATTGTCAGGAATTTCTACAACAAGATGTGGAACTTCTATTTGTAATGAAGGAATCAAATATACATACACGTTAAATATAATACCAGTATGATCAAATTAACATTATTGAACTACACGAACAATAATCAGCCACAACAAAAAATTTCGCATCAATGTCGAACATGGCTTGTAATCATGTAGCCAAATCACCCTGAAAGAGCGAAAACCTGTGGGAATGTGGGAAGGACACTGGTTCGATGATAAACGATGTCCTTCACCTTTTGGATGATGTTCTTCCGTGAAGACGACCAATAACTTAAAGAATGCTGTCAGGTTCGAATGTTTGTTTCTGCTGACCTTCACATCATGTCTGTTAAATTAAGCTGATCGGTGCAATATGATCTCTATTCAGTAGCTATGAATGCTTCCTTTCCCATTTTCCTTCACGTCTGTTGTCCCGTTCTCGGCGTTCACTAGCTTGCCTAGACTTGCTTCCTCTAGAACTATGTCTTTGGGATCCAAAAGTGCCAGATTGGCCATCAAATGCAGAAACCAATTCAGGTTCTCCGATGCTGCCGGTATCTCCGGAATCCTTGCTTCCATCTAGATTTTCTTCATATAGGCTGCTACTGTCATCCTGACGATCGCGTGATTGTAGGATGGTGGGCGGCTGGCCTGAGAATTGCCGAGAACCTGAAAGAACAATGGTTGGTGAGGGTGCGATGGATGAACTAGAGGTGGTAGGCACTTCAGGTTGCAAACTTCCACCACCACCTCTAGTGCTCCCTTCATTGGCAGATCTTCCATTTTCTCTTTCACGGAATCTCTCTCGAGGTCGACTGCAAAAGTGAGAATTCCAAAACACAGCATTGATTTATTACATAAAAATCTTACAAAAGAAAGATTGAATGGTTGATTTGCTTCAATCCTATGCAAAAATGAAAGATCAAAGTACGCAAAAACAATAGAGCTTCACAGTTGGATAATAAATACCGGAGTATTCCCCTCTCAAAACTCAATATACTGAAATCCACAAGAAAATTGTTATAGTTATTGTCTCCCAAATAAGATGTGATGTAAGAAAATTCTCCTTAAAAACGACCTGATATGGTTTAATGAATCTGCATTCTCTCTGATTTAGAGTGGATAACCCTCAGGCAACAGTTTGTTAAGGAACAAGTTGACCTTGTGATGTAAAACTGATTATGAAAACATTCACACACACTCATATGATGCATAACATAAGTGATTTAGGGAGGAAATTATAGAAACATAGAAGGATTTGGGGAGGGGTACTGAAACAGGGGCAGAATATTGAGGATGACAGATGCAGAACAGAAACACGGGGGACAGAACAGAAATGGAGGGGGAAGCTGAAAAACTGGAGGGGGAGAGTGTAGCTAAACCATCTGATTTCAATTCATCCAAGCCTGTCCTCAAAATACATGAGGGACACATATATAGGCATAGATTTCCTACCCATGACGAAAGCTTCTCTACTTTCCTATGAAGTAACCCAAGGCCACTTGATAAGATAAAACAATAAAAACACATACACTTGCAAATAAAAGTAAAAACAGAAATAAAATATAAAATATAGCTTGATTTCCTTCTATAGGAGTGTAAACTAGAGAATTCAAAAGCATCTGAACAACCTATCTATTGATATGTATAATAAGGTATATATACAAGAGGAGAGGAGCCTCAATATTAAATGACAATTAATGAAAATATGCTCCTAATCATAATCCCTGATTGATAGGGATTTGATCTGATTCTATATATTTATTTCCTAACACTCCCCCTCAAGTTGGAGCATAGATGTTAATCATGCCCAACTTGTTACAAAGATAATCAACCCGAGTTCCATTCAAAGCTTTTGTCAATAGATCCCCCAATTGGTCACTAGACCTCACATGTCCTGTAGAGATGAAGTTTTCTTTGAGCTTATCACGCACAAAATGGCAGTCAATCTCAATATGTTTCGTACGCTCATGAAACACTGAATTTGATGCTATGTGTAGAGCAGCTTTATTATCACACCACACCTTAGCAGGTAAAGACGTGGCAAAACCAATTTCCTTCATTAATTGGTGAATCCACACAATTTCCTGTACTGACTGGGCCATGGCTCTATATTCAGCTTCTGCACTAGACCGGGATACCACATCCTGCTTCTTGCTTTTCCAAGAAACCAAGTTCCCACCTACAAATACACAATAACCTGTCGTGGATCTTCTCGTAGATTTTGACCCTGCATGATCTGCATCACAGAAACATTCGATCTCGGTATGCCCATGATTTGCATAGAGTATACCACAACCAGGCGACCCCTTCAAGTAATGTAATACATGCTCCAATGCTTCCCACTGGCCTACAGTAGGGGCTGCCATGAACTGGCTAAGTACACTAACTGGAAAGGTCACATCAGGACGGGTCACTGTGAGATAGTTCAACTTCCCAATCAACCTGCGATATCTCTCAGGGAACTCAAACGGCTTTATCTTCTCAGGATCAACCCTCTTCCTCACCTCCTCAGGTAGCTCATCATACGGTATTGTATCATCAAGTTCCAGGAAAGGATTAAAAAACATGGGAACGCTACTCGGTGCTACACCTAGCTTTCCAGTTTCCGTTAACAGATCAAGAACATACTTCCGCTGTGTTAGCAGGATACCCTTCTTACTTCTCATAACTTCAATCCCAAGAAAATACTTTAGTGGACCCAGATCCTTTGTCTGGAAGTGAGAATTAAGAAAGGCCTTAAGGGATAAAATACCAGACGTATTACTGCCTGTAATCACAATGTCATCAACATAAACCACCAAAAGAATCATGCCAACATCTGTTCGCTGATAGAACACGGAGTGATCACATTTACTCTGATTCATACCAAATTTCTTAAGCACAGAGCTGAACCTGTCAAACCAAGCACGAGGACTTTGTTTTAAACCAGACAGAGACTTTTGAAGATAACAAACCTTCCCTCGCTCCCCCTGAGCAACAAAACCAGGTGGTTGCTCCATATAGACCTCCTCAAGAAGATCACCATTCAAGAACGCATTCTTGACATCCAATTGGTGGAGATCCCAACCATAAGTAGCTGCCATTGAAATAAAGAGGCGAACAGAAGACAATTTTGCCACAGGAGAGAAAGTTTCAGAGTAATCAATACCATAGGTCTGAGCATATCCCTTAGCCACCAGCCGAGCTTTCAGACGTTCGAGGGTGCCATCGGCCTTGGTTTTAACTGTGAACACCCACTTACACCCGATAGCCTTCTTTCTCACAGGTAAGTCCACTAAAGTCCAAGTACCAGCTCGATCAAGGGCCGTCATCTCGTCTTCCATTGCAGCATGCCAACCCGGGTGAGCCAAGGCTTCATGCAGAGTTTTAGGAACAGTAATTGAATCTATAGAAGTGACAAATGCACTGGAAGCAGGAGACAGGTGATCATAAGAGACAAAGTTGGAAATAGGATAGGCACATGACCGTTTACCTTTCCGAAGAGCAATAGGTAAGTCTATGTCAGAATGATCAGATGTAGTCTCAGGTGGAATGGCTGAATCTGAATGAGACTCAAGAACAGGTGTGCTCAAAGCAGGATCCAATGACGAAGCAGACAACAGAGGGCCTGACTCTGGGTGAGCATCAATACTCCCTCGATGGCGTTTAGTGTAGACTTGTGTGATAGGGGGTCGAGGTGGACGAACAGGTGTCTGAATTGGCGTTGAATGAATGACTTGATAAACCAAAACATTATCTTCCTCGTCCGAAGAGGACTGGACAGAAGATGTAGGCGAATGAGAGAAAAAAGAAGTGGATTCATGAAAAGTAACATCTGCAGACACCAGATAGCGGTTAAGATCAGGGGAAAAACACCGATATCCCTTCTGAAGACGAGAGTATCCAAGGAAAACACATTTAAGAGACTTTGGATCTAGCTTAGTAACATGAGGCCGAACATCCCGAACAAAACAAACACACCCAAAGATTCGAGGATCAATAGGAAATACAGCATTTGACGGAAACAAAGTCGTGTACGGGATTTTACCACCAAGAACAGAAGAGGGCATACGGTTGATGAGGAAACAAGCAGTGGACACCGCATCAGCCCAAAATGGCTTAGGAACCTTCATTTGAAACATAAGTGCTCGGCCAACCTCAAGTAAGTGTCGATTTTTCCGTTCAGCAACACCATTCTGAGCCGGTGTATCTACACATGAGGATTGATGGAGGATGCCATGTTCAAGCATGTAGGATTGAAAGGTTCCAGAAAAATATTCTTTAGCATTATCACTTCGCAAAGTCCGGATAGAGATACCAAATTGGGTTTTAATCTCTGCACAAAAGGCACAAAAGTGGGAGAATAGCTCAGAACGACTTTTCATGAGATATAACCAAGTGACCCGGGAAAAGTCATCAACAAAGGTGACAAAATATTTGAAACCAGGTTTCGACTCAATAGGACAAGGCCCCCACACATCAGAATGAACTAACTCAAATGGTGATGCAGCTCGTTTATCAGCTCTAGGCATGAGTGGAAGGCGATGATGTTTGGCAAACTGACATGAATCACAGTCTAAAGATGACACATGCTGAAATTGAGGGTACAATTTCTTCAAAGATGATAGAGACAAATGACCAAGTCTACAATGTATTTCAAAAGGGTCCAAAACACCGGGGCAAGCAATCGGCCGAGGCACCTGAGATACCTGATCATCAAGAAAGTAGTGGCCGCCAGATTCATAGCCTCTACCAATAATCTTCTTCGTCACAAGATCCCGAATTAAACAAGAATCAGGGTAAAAAGTGAAACAACAATTAATCTTCCGAGTGAGTTGGCTGATAGAAAGAAGATTAAAAGCAAGATCAGGGACATGCAATACAGAAGATAACTGAGCTGATGGGGTAAGATCGACAGAACCGGATCCAAGTATCCGTGAACAGGAACCATTAGCAATGGTAATACTCGATGAAGTGGCAAAGGGATCATAATTAGAGAAGAGATGACGATTTCCTGTCATGTGATTTGTAGCACCAGAATCTATAACCCATTTGGAGGAAGTAGAGACAAGGCACGTCTCTGAGGTACCTGATGCAACAAGTCCACATACAGATGAGGTAACATCATTCTGCAACTCACGATACCGAACAAATTCTGCATACTCCACATTAGACACCATAACACCGTCGGTCAACCCTAAATTGCCACAACTATCATCCATAAAAAATCTCAAGAGAATGATCAGAATACAAAATGCAATGCCCAAAGCAACAAAATTAGACCAAATGTCACACAAAAAACATTCAAACCAAGGAAACTCCATCAAGAGAATTAGCAGCCACACCAAGGACTCTAATTTAAACAGCCACACAAAGGGCTCCACAACGAAAAATCCAAACTCCATAACCGATACAGATGGAGAGCAGAAAATTCAAATACAATGATCTGAATTTACAGACCTACAAACGCCCAAAAACAAAGTCACCTGAATCTGAAAAATTCCATTGGAAAGAGGAGGCAACACTGCACACGAAGATCCAGCCAAAACTCGCCAGAAATGCAGGAAAAAGTGTGAACAGTGCGCTGAACAGTGCCGCGAACAGTGACGATGAACAGTACGCGGAAAAAAAATCTTGGCAAAAAGCGAAACTTAACCTAGCTCTGGTACCATGTAAACTAGAGAATTCAAAAGCATCTGAACAACCTATCTATTGATATGTATAATAAGGTATATATACAAGAGGAGAGGAGCCTCAATATTAAATGACAATTAATGAAAATATGCTCCTAATCATAATCCCTGATTGATAGGGATTTGATCTGATTCTATATATTTATTTCCTAACAAGGAGGTTTTCAAAATACTAGTCCTATATTCGATCACCTTGGGTTGAACCCATGACTCTCAGAGAGATTAGGGCTATTAGTTGTATATACTAGGGAGGGAGTCAATAGCCTCTCAAATGCTTGAGGCGATTTTATGTTTGTTATTTACATCCTTTTTCATGGCTGTTTGTGGGTTAATCCATAAGACCGAAACTCCATGGATTATTACTGTGATTTAACATTGAAAGTGGGTCCCATCACCTTGAAACAAATGTAGTCATGCTAAGGTCAAAGAAAGGCTCTTGCAATCATTATAAATTTGAGAGTCCATCTGGATAAACTACAGGCATCACAAGAATGAAGGCAGAAGCAGAGGAAAATCTCAAATTCTAGATCATTTGACCAACGAAATTTATCACCATCTTTCAGAATTAAAATAACAATTTCAACTTATAAGCAAGGGCATAGAATGATTCAAATAATTGCAACTATGAAAATTGGAACATTAAAAGGTATATAAAACGTTCTCCTTTCTAAAATAATGAATCAATCAGAACCAATCTTTCCACAAATAACAATTATGACTGATTTTACAGCTTACCTGCTATGAGTAGAAGAATAGTCACGGCGAGATGGTCGTTGTCCTGATTCTGCTTGCTCTAGTTCACGCTGAAGTTCTCTCTGGAAATAATGAAACAGTTTATATTTACAGCTATTCCGAAATCTTTGAATCAAAAGAACCATGCAATAAAACTATTTATCATCTACAGTCCTATAGAAGAACCTCCCAAATACAAGGAATGAAATACTGTATATAGATACCCTCACAACTCCTATAGTAGCTATTTATAACACCAAGAAAATAACAATTAATATTAATAATAATTAAATAGATAAAACACCCATCAATCCTGCAGAGGAGTGTTGTGAGTGGTAATCCTCTCAAGTGACGGTGTCTATTCCCCTCATTTTGTATAAGTCCCACATTCTGATCACAAATGTCCTATTCTAAGCATCTATGTGTCCTACACCCAATGTACGACATTAAAGGCCTCTCATTATAGACATTAGTTCACATTACAAGGTTTACCACAATTAAGGTCTTCTTATCTCAGGCAGCCAACGGTAACAAAATTTTGGATGTATTGGGCTATGAAGTGATTGATGATGATCCGGTAGTAGCAGGAAAGAACTTTTCAAGAAAACAGAAAGCCTAAGACTGTATCACTCTGGTTTAGATCCGGTAAACTGGGAAACTATATTACCTGCATTTGCCTCTCCTTCTCCATATCAAGATTGTGACGGAGCTCCCTAGTTTTTGCCCGCTCTAATTCCAGCAATCGCTGTCTCTCAAGCTCCTTTTCCATTTCCAATGTCCTATCCCTAATGAATGTAAAGACATTACTCAGCTATCAGCACAAACATTCGAAAGAGCACAAAATAACCACTGCAAGACAATAAGAAGCTGAAACCTATCAAGTTCCTGCTGAAGTTCGGCTTCCCGTAAGGCTGCCTCCTCTAAAAACCTTTTACGTGCATGCCTAAGATCAAGTTTTTTTTGCCTTCGGGCTACAATTTCTTCCCGAAGTTTGGACTTTTCACTGATAACAACATACAAATAATAATTTCCTCAGTTCGAGCATTTCAGACAATTTAAGCAGCATTCAGCATCAGAGTCTTGGAAAAGAAAAGACAGAAAAAAGGTTATTAATAAAAAACAAAAATTGCAACCTCAGTACAAAAAATTTATAAATATCTTGACACACTGGCAACTATATAGAATTCACAAGGGGGGTACAGATTTTTTTAGTAGAGTAAGAATAAGACCACAGGACAAAAAATGCTATTAAACAACCAAAAGATATGTGGCTGCAAAAGCAAAAAGAACAGCAACAAAAAAGAAAGATAGACCTGCTGATTTGTAAAAGAGACAAAAATAACAAGTCCTATCACACTAGATGGAGTCGGCTATATGGATCGTATGACGCCAATGTGTTGCATCAACAACCGAATCTTTGAATAAATTATTGATCAAGAGGTTTCCCGCATATGGAAAAGAGAACTAACAAAAACAATAACTCAACAAGGCTGTCCTTTCACATTGCTTTGCTATTAAACTAAATTCCAGAGAGAAAACATGAGCTTAAATACTGAGGAAACTCCATTCCACATCCGGTACCAACATACAAACACAGAACCAAACAATGCATTAAGAAGTTAAGTTTATATGACAAGACAGGAAGAGTCATAGCTATTCCTTTCTTAATTGTACACTTCTTTGCAATCAGATGTCTGTTGCTGATTGAAGGACCTAATTTACAGGCACTTACAGGGAAATAATGCTATCCCTGATTTGCTGAAGTCGATTTTCCTTCCCTGAACCTGCAAAATTTGCAAAGTTCAAATTTTGCAGAACATTTAAATAAGAGGAGAAACTTTCAGGAAACTCAAATACTGTAAAATAATTACTAGATCACAGTATGCAAACTTAATGACAAATTTCAGGCTCAGTAACACTGATCCTTACGTACCAGGGGCTAGACCTTGGATCTGATTCCTGTCTTTGGACTCTACTGGCAGTTCTGGTTGTCCATATTCCTTTCGTATAATGTCTAGTTCTATTTCAGCCTCCTCTAACACCTAGTAAAAAAATATTTATTATCAAGCATAATTGTTTTATAAACAATACACGGGGTTTGATTAGCAATAAACTCTTACAATGTCATCTTGATCAATTTTCGTTGAGAATAAATCAAAGTATGAGTGAACAGCTGTTAAATTGGCAAGGACCTGTAGCAAGCAAAAGATCAATAGATAATTTCGAGATTAAAGTAGTTGACAAAATAAGCATGATCAAACGGAGTGCAAAGATCCATAGCAAGTGGAGAACAGGTTTCGGGGAATCATCTTTGTTGCGGCCTGCGGGAGCTTGGGATCTATTCTAATAATTTCACTTCATTTTTAGCTTAATCATAACATCACTTGCTATCTCAGCTTCAACTACTTGGGAGTTTTCAAATGATATTACAAGTAAAACAGAGGCTTACCACATTGATATTCAAGCTAATGCTTTTAAATTTGACTGTTACATTTGGATTTAGGTGGCTTTAACTGGCAATCAAAATTTACAATATGGTTCTGGCTTACTTACCATCTCAACCATTTAATGTTAAAGAGTACCAAGAGAACTGCTGAATGGTGCTACTGTTCCAAGAGAGAATGTTGTTGTCTACTGTACTTTGGACATGAATGATGAAAATAAAAGAGAGGATACTGGATAGTTACTACTGTTAACAAAATAATGCCTACAATTACAGAGTTAAAATGACGTCATCTCTAGCTATTCCTTGTGAAGATTTTCTAGAAATTGAACTTCTGGATAGAATGAAACACACATTTGACCTTGAAATCATTTTCTCTTGTTTTTCTATCTCTTGATTCAAATATTCATTCCACATTCTATAGGCCCCTCTTTCAATTTGGCCACTGAGCAGGCACAAGGCGTTTTGCAGGATCAGCATGACAACACTATTTACTCAAGATTTGTAGTAGACACAAGCAAACTTGCACCTGGCCAGGAAAAACCCATGCTACATAGGTTTTTCAATTGGTATCAAAACAGGTGGTGCTTTTCCAATTGACAACACTATCAAACCCGGCATCAGAGAGTATACACTATCAAAGTGACCCTTGAACAACAGACAAAAAACCGGTATAACACTCAACCTTTATCTATGAATATAAAATAACACAGTGCCAGAAATAATGACACCCAATTTTAAGTCCATACTCCATAGTTAAAGTCAACCTCCGTTTATTCTTGAATCCAAATCCAATACTTGTTCACTTTATTTTTTTCTCCATATATATAGTTTCTTAGGGATAAAAAAGCAACCGCAGGTTCACATGCATTAAACATGGAATCATGAATAAAACGACTGACTGCATTACTAGCGATTTTTTTATTTTCTTACAAGATAATTATAGGTTTTTAATAGCATCTTACCTGGAGAATGGAGTCACGTGTATTAGCAAAATCTGGATCATAATGCTTTGATGAACTTGAAAAAAGCATTTCTTTCAAGACCTTAAATTTAAGCAGAATAAAGCAAATCAGAATGGGATGAGAGGAAACATAGAAGACTAATAAACAATTTAAATAGGAAAGAATTTGGTGAGTAACATATAAAAGTCTACATCACTAAGTTCATTGCAGAAGATACCTCTTTCGCCTCATCACCTTCATCCCTCAATCTACACAACACAAGACAAACTCTTTTTCCAAAGTCTTCAAGCTTGCCATCTAGAAAGCACAATGCAAAACATGTTTTAGAGAACATGATTTAAGTCACCAAATTACTGGGATGACTTATATTCTTTATTTGGTAATGATAGGGATAATTTAGTACCATGATTTATTGACCCTAATGCTTCAACATTTCTCCAGACGTTTTGAGGGATCAAAGAAATATCTTCAGCTGGTGAGTATAGGCAGGCATCAGCAATAAGAGCCAGGGAAAGGTGTAGGATAGGTCCATCAGGCACCTGATGTAGATTTTGCAAACAACAAATATCATCAGCTGCCACAAGAAAAGATTGCAACTGGTGACGCTCAGCAAATGGGATGTAATCAAAAAGAAGAGTCATGGCTTGAAGCCTTATTTGCAATGTTGATTCTGATGATGCCAGTACAACAACCTCATCCCACGTACTTGAAACCAGATGAGATAGAACAAAATCAGGAACAGACGCAACTAACTTCGTTGGAACAAAATCACCGCAAAGCTTAAGAGATACCACTGATCTTTCTCCATTTTCACATTGACCAATTAGTTTTCTCAAGTGTTTAATTGCAATTACACGTTGCTCCGGTTCAGCATGGCCCAACAATGCACAAAATAGATCTATCAAAGGAACCTCACTTTCTTGAATGTTATATATTCCTCTTTTTATTAAGGAAGACAGCCATTTATCAGTCTGCAAACGCCAGCAAATTTTGGGGGCAGAGCAGGAGGCATTCTTTATTGCAGAGCATATGATGCCTATGACATTATCCAGGTAAAAACTATGGGGTACTTCAAGTAAAGAGTCAAGCATTAAGCTAGAAACTCTCCAGCAACTGGTTTCCTGGAGCAACAAGATCATTGCAACAAGACCTTCAAGACCAGACCTCCAATGAAGTTTGACCAGATCAGCCGATTTTGATGGTGAAGAATTTTGATCATCATCATCATTATAGAATTTTTGTGCCACTGATATCAAGCACTTCAAAAGAATAAAACACTCAGCGGATGCAATAGTCAATTTTCTGGCAAGCTGATGATGAAAACTCCAACATTTCTCAATTGCTATACTGAGTTCAGTAACGAGACCCTCTATGTCTTTAGAAATTCCTTCTAAATCATCAGAAGATAAATTATACTGATCCACAAGAGTGTTCAAATTGTCACTTTCCACTTTCTCAGCATCATTCTCATGTGATGATTGACAGACTTCGCTAAGAAACCCAATTGTTGGTACTTGATCAACATCAGATAGCTCATCACCATTCATATTGGGGAATGGAGGCAGCTGAAGAGGAATAGCACCAAAACCTCTTAACAAGCACAATAGTAGTGATTTGCAGCTATCCATAACGCATTGAAATGCACAGAAATAATCATAGAAAGATGTTGTAGGCTCAAAAGCATAAAATTTCACCCAATTCGATAAAGACAACAAAAATTCCCTTTTATGATGAATGGATAAATCTGGAAAAACAGAGGCCAAAATGAAAATAGACTGTGCCATGTTGTATCCTTTATACTCAGAACTATGCTCATTCTCACTCTTCTGTTTAATTTTATCAAAAAGAGCATTAAAGCATAACTCCTCAAAGTTATGACATGAGTCATTCGTCAATAAACTTTCATCATGAGAGACTTTGGACAATGAATATGAAATAATTGGCTTCAACAAGCACAATATAGATTCAAGAAATGAAACATCACAGTAAGCAACACTGGAGAGGGACATAAGCACTTGCACCACTCTAGGTATCTCAGGAACCATAGCTTCCATGTGCTCCGCTATAATAACTTCAAGTATATAAAGGATAATTGCTCTCGCATTCTTGGCATTATAACCTTTCAAGATGATTTTGTCACTTGGAGAAGCAGAAGAATATGGCCATGAACACAGCTCTGAAAACCAACTAATAACATCAGGCACTAAAGTAGAAGAAACAGATCTTAGCTGCAACCCAACAGCCTCCAGGATTGCTTCTCCAAATGTTTGAAATTGCTTTTTCATATTTGGAAAGAACTTCTGGAGTTCTGGATAAATTACAGGGAAAGATTGATCCTCATGATTTTCAAGTCCTTTTTTAGTTGAAGAACCATTGTCACATTGTGAATCTTCAATAACATCATCATATTTTTTATTGACAACATTATCAACAACAGCAAGATCATCAGCGAAAATTGAAAGCAAATATGTGAGCTGAGACAAATCAGATGCAAGAAAAATGTGATCCTTCAAGTACTGTTTAGCGTTACGAGACACAGCCATCCATCCAAGAAAACGAACCAAAGGGTAAACAGAAGTAGAAAATTGAGATATTCTCTGCATCCATGCGGATGAGGGAATCAAATTTCCACATCGGTATTTATTGTGAATATTAGTTCCAAAATCTCCCTCTTCATCTCCATTGCTAGTAGCAACTACTAATCTTTGAAGTAGTATCCACCTTCGTTGTAAACCATGTATTCTTTCTGCGGTCAAATTCAAACCAACATCTTTCATCTGCAGATGTGAAGACACCAGCATCATATTAAATTCTTCAGCAGATTTTAATGCAATTTCAATTACGAGTTCAGAAGGACAATATAATTTGGTCGCTGTGTGCAAAAGATAGATAAGACTCTGCATAAGAATTTCATGCATTGAGTTTTGTTCTTTATGCAGACGTTGAACAAGAAAGTTGCACAGCAGAGCTTGGTTTTGACGAACTAACGTAATTGCATCTTGCGATTGTACATCAAGGGGAGACATCTTGATAACCTGGTCGTCTACTCCTTCAGTGGAATAAGGAGAATCTTCCCCACTGGATAGTTTTGCATAGTATTCCCTGTCCATTTCTGCAGCCTCAAGCAATATTTGAAGAACAAGTTTATCTCTTTTCCTCTCAAGCTGTGCTATTGTTTCTAAATTAGTTTTACTCTTTCCAAAAGTTCTTTTTAGCTCCAAAATATCATCAGACCCTGAAGTTCTGTTCTCATTGGTGTTGAAAAGGTCCATGAGTTTTGGAGATGCTCCAAAATGCAACATAAAATAAGGATTCACATAGCATTCTGCAGCCAGCAGCAAAGCATCAATTGCAGCATCATGGCTTTCAACAGTAACATTATTTTGAGCATGCAAATCTAAAGCCAGGATTCGAAACTCAGAAGCTCGAAGCTCACAATCATGGTAGTTTACAAGTTGTGAATAATCTGCTTGTAAGTTGAAGTATTCAGCACCAAAACCAGCATCTAATACAAAATTAGGAGAATGGTTGGTAAAATGTTTCTTAACATGGTTCGATTCCAAGTTGATACCCATTAGGTTAGAGCTATTTTGATTAGGAACATTAGAAAAATTTGTCAATGTAGTGCTCTGTAATTCTGGAGGGGCAAAAAGTAGATTGCGATCTTCAAAAGAATCTGATTTCCCTGCTGACTCTGAAACATCGAATTTACCATCAGGCTCATCTTGACTGTTTGACTTGGGCAAAGGACCTCCATGATTCAAAACAGAGGAAAGAAGTGTGACAGATGCAGTCTCAAATTCAACTGGTTTAGAAGCAGATTTGCAGAGGTCAATATCAGGCGGCAATTGCATGTGTGGTTCCAATATTGATAGGAGCACACTGCATAAAACAGCAAAACAATGTAAGATAGCAGACAAATTTCTGCCAGTCAAGTAATGCTAAACCAAATACATCTGTAGAAAGGGTGACGAATTAGCCAGTTTACTGTGTACTTTTGCTTCTTAAAAAAGGGAACTTTACTATAAAAAAGGTGAATTAAGAAAGAGAACCAAAGGACATCCTCCGAATATAAGTCACAAAATAACATCTGCTCCTTTCTTGCAGAAGCTGATGAAAAAGGATGCCCTATTGAGCCTTCCAACTTTATACGCTTAATAAAGGGAAACCCATTCGACATCCGAGTTGCAAATATAGTTCATCAATAACACCAAACACCTTATCACACATGTAAAAAGCAGATATTCTGAAATGTAAAAAGTGAGTAGCTGGTACGAAATTATCAGACAAGCAATAAAAATATCATGACACAGCTGCTAATGTCCCCTAACATGCCTCAAACCATGAGTGATAATCTTGCATAATGATGTGATATAGATAGAAAATTTGAACTGAGGGGATGCCTCAAAGTACCAAGAGAACTTATCACCATTTGAAGCAAACATAGGTCATTAATTATAAACAAAAATGTCGATATTGCATATCATAGTTTAAAGAATTGGACTAGCCATTAATCCAGTCAGGTGTTCTGCCACCGGTTAATATAAAACATGTTTCAATATATAAAATAATTCAAAAAATGTCTGGCATAGATGAGCAACTGCTAATTCCCACATAGGTTCATACAACTTAAAAGGTCTTCGAGTATTTAAAGGTGGTGAAATAAGAAGGGGAGATGTGACTTCCAAAGTCATGCATGAGCAGAATGGAGACTTAAACATCTATAAAACGTATAAGCTAGAAGAAATGCTAAAACCAAAATACTTTTAAGAATTTTTTAAGTTGAATTCATGTCTCCATCAAGTGAGATCATCGGTACCAATTCATATTTTAAACTTAAGGTTTGGGGATGATCTGAATAGCGGTTTGGACAAGATTGATGGCTGGTTCACTAGGTTATTGGTTGACTTTATAATTCCCTGTTCCATATCCCCCAATCCGGAAGGGATTCTAAATGGAACAAGAGGAGATTGCAAATCATGAATATTATTGTCAAATAACTTCCTATAAAAATGGAAACCTCAGAGATGCACATAGGAACAGAATGAACTTCATATATCCCTTTTCTACTCAATTCAGAAACCAAATCAGACGTTATTCAGGTTCATCTCCATTTTCATGAAACCATTCCTCAAGCAAGGCACAAAAGAATATCTGCATGATATTAAATCAGAGTCTATTAGACGTTGAAAACTACCCAGGCTCCTCCAAAATCTGCCATAAGAAGTGTTAACAATTCTGAAACAAACATTTGAAGCTTGTAATAAACAGCTTTTAGAGATACCCACGAGCAAAAATGAGTGTCAGAATCCAATGCCCCTCCCAAGGACTAATCATATCTCATCCTAATGGTGGACTCTTCTCATAGTACCTATGCCAAACCACACCTTATCTAAGAAACCTATGTACCAAACTTGAGATTCTAAAAGAAAAAATATTACTGGGGAGTAATATGAAAACAAGGACTGACAAGGTGATCTAGCTATCTGGCGAGAATAATCATACTCTCCAAAACATCAAGTAATTTTCTGAACCGCAATACTAAAAAGCTAGAGTATTCAAGAATTGAAAAAATAAAAAAAATAAAAATGAATTATCAATCTACTTGCATAAAAATAGTCAAAAGTCGGTGCAAACAATGCAATTCTGCAAACACAAGACAGCCAGGCATTACCTTGGAGCAACTGATCCATGCCTCCATTCAGATTCCAAAGAAGGTAAGACAGCTGGTTTACGAACAGCAGCACGGATGATATTCAGAGCAATTAAACAGTTATTTTCTAGCTTCTCAGGAAATACAGAAGACAGATCTCCAAAAGCTATTTTGCTCTTTGAAGCAGCTATAGCAGGATCTAGAAAAGGCTCTAGCATCTCCACAAGAAACAGGATCTTATGCTTGACTTCCTACAAGATCATTAAAAGTATTTGCATTACTTATAGATTGGGGTATTTAAAAGAACCAATTCTATCTCACAAGGTGCCCATTTTATTACCAGCAAATCGCCATACTGCATTTTCTTGCGATGTAGCTAAGTTGTTGACACCCATAGTCAATCTTATAAGATCGCAACTCAGATAAATAAATCAAAGAATACAGACCATATTTATTGTGGGCAACTACTAACGGTCATCATCATATTGGCCTGTTTAGCTCAATAAATTGTTATGGAAATGAAAAACATTATCTCAGCCTATAAAAGGTCCCAGATGCTACTGTATTGAGAGACTATTGAATTATCAATAAAACTGTTGGAAGAGGCCCTACTATTATTCTGAATTAATTTTAGTAAATAATTATTTCATATTTACTAATTGTTTCCTAGTTAATTCTAATTTTTTAGGATTTTATTTTATTTCAGTATTTTTTTCAAATGACAGAATCAGATCCTCTATAATCTGATCTGATCATGTAAATCACTAAGATACGTCACCTAACTAACCCTACTTAGCTATCTATTTATGTAGTACTATTATCAATAAAAGTATAATGCTAATACAAACAATGTAACGGAGATTTCATGGTATCAAAGCCACTCTGTTAACCATGGCTGAAAAACTCCAGTTCTAGTCATTCAATACGACTACAGAAGACATCTCTTCTGAAACAACGAACTCTGTCGTGCGACAACCTACGGAGATGCCACACTTGACAAACATCATCACCACTCACTGTCTTGATTGTGAAGACTACCTTCAATATTAATTATATAAATAATACCAGCAGAGTACTTTCCAAAATGTAATATCCAAAATGTGAGTAGTTGTTTGATAGTAGTTGATAGTTGATAGGTATAATTTATTGCTCATAAATACCCTCTCATACTTGTGAATAGAATCATCATAAACATTCTTCTCTTATTATTTTGTCATGATATTAGAGCTGGGTTGCTCTAAACCATAGCTTCTTCATCCCTTTCGACAGCAATGAAAGCGTCCAAGGGAATAGATGGAACAACAAAAATCGATATTCCCATCACTTACACCAACAAATCGGGCTCTAAGAAGTACCCCAATGCTAAAATTGATCGTCGCGCGTTGGGGCTCTACTTCAATTGTGATGAGAAGTTCAAACCAGGTGATAGATGCAACAGTTGCAGATTTTGATTCTCTCAGAAGACTCACCACTAGAGGAGGGCCACGAATATCTTGAACTACAAGCACTGGCCCTATCCTCCCCTAAACACGCGATTGAAATTGCTTCAGCATCCCATTCTTGACCTTGAGGACAAGATCAAACTCATGGCAAGGTTAGAGAATAGACAAGTAGTGACATAAGGTGTGACCCATGTGAGCAAGCGAGAGCTGTGAGGAGGGGCGTTACAGTAATTTGCAAGTGGCAGTTAGGGAGGGAGAATAGTTATATCAGAAAGGTCCCATTGTTAAAGAGAAGCATGGAAATTATTGGAGATTGTCAAGAGAGTGAGAGTGCCTCTCGAATGCTCCCAATTTATCTGTTCTTTGTATTCTGCATTATTCTTATTCTCTCTTGTGTTTAGGTCCCCTCCATTAGATCTACACTCTATGGAAGGGCTGTTTTACATTGATTAATACAGGTATAGCTAGTGTGTTTCCATCAGACATCTGTGAGTTTGCAGAACATAAGCGTTCCTCATATCCTATACGTAATAAATGAACTTATGTTCCTTTTGAGTTGATTCATAGTGATGTTTGGGATGCGTCTAGTGTTTCTAATGTCTTTGGGTCTCGGTGGTTTGTGTCCATTATTGATAACTGCACTCATGTAGCCTGAATCTATTTGTTAAAAACAAAAATCTGATGTAAGCTCTATTTCTATAACTTTTTACAATATAATAAAAACCAAGTTAGGAGCTCAAATAAACAGGTTTCTTTCATATAATGCTAAGGATTTTTCAACCAATCCTTGTCCAAATTTTTTTAAAAACAAAGGATTTTGCAAGAGTCATTTTGCAAGAGTCATCGTGTGTCAATACTCCTCAACAAAATAGGGTAGCTAAAAGAAAAAATAGCATCTTCTCGTGGTTACAAGAGCATTGTTGTTTAAAAGAAATGTGCCTAAACATTTTTAGGGTAAGGCTGTCATAACAACAACACATTAAGGACGTCCAACTCTAAGTCATTGGTTCAAAGATTCCTATAGAAGTTTTCACTCATTTCTATCCTAATTCGAATGCATCAAATGGTCATATTCTTAACATATTTGGGTATGTTGCTTTTGTTCATATACATTCTCAGCAAAGGACCAAACTTGATCCTAGAGCTCTCAAATGTGTTTGTTCGATATTCCTCCACTCAAAAGGGATATAAGTGTTACCAACCACCTTCTAAGAATTTCAAAGAATTTCTTTGTTTCAGCATACGTTACTTTTTCTTAATCCGAGTCTTATTTTGGTACTCCTTTAAAAAAAAAAAAAAAAAAAAAATTTGTTCTGTCAATAATAACCAAGGCAATAATCCTTTCATAGGTGGTATCTTAAAAACTGAACTTCGTTAACAAGAAGCTCGACAAACTCAATCTCATCCAAGTACATCGTTAGAAGGCTCCACAAACTCACAACTCTACTCATCCACTACAGCATTACTATAAAAGGAAGGAAACATCTTAACCGACGCATGTTCAATCATCTAAACCATACTGATGAGGTACTACTAATTATTCTAATCCACCCTGATATATCACAATTTATCATGGTATTTTATATCTTATTTATGGATTTTATCATTAATATTCAGCTAAAATGCATATATTATGATTAAGTTGAATTAAAGATGATTATGTGTAAGAAGAGCTAAATAATGGCATAATTGTCATATTTGATTGGTTATCTTGAGTGATTAATTTTTGGGATGAAAGGTATTACATTGTGTTTAATTTTTCTTTGTACAAATTGGAAAAAATAGGCTGAAATTGCTGATGCTGAAATTTGGTGAAAATTACAGAAAGTGACCCAGAAATTCTGAAAAGCTGCAGAACAGTCAGGAAATTACAGAAAAGTGCCCAAAACTTTCAGAAATTGCACAGATGGCCCAGTTTTCGAAATTCAGCATCTTTAGGGTATTTTGTATCAGTTTTTCAGCAGAAAGACGAGGAAGCAGCGGCGCACAAGAGTTCCTAACATTACCCATCTTCAACTTTCACCAATAATCACCCTTTTACATCATCCACCACCAATCTTCAACAATTTCACCACTTTCCTACCATCATCCACCATCTTCTTCCTCTTTCTTCATCTCATCTTCCACAAACAACCTTCCAATCATCCATCTATGGCTTCTTTGTGTAGCAAACACTTTGTAGAGGTGATTTACTCCATGAGGGGCTAATCTTCTTGTGCTTCTTGGGGAGGATGATCTAGCTTGAGCTATGGAACTTCTTATAGGGAAGTTATTTATTTTTCATCCACTTGCCTAATTATATTTCAATTTGCTATGTTAGGTTTTATTATATGATTATGGAACTGAGACTTGTCGTTCAATTTCTCTATATGGATTGATTAAACTTGTAATAGTGATTGGGATTTGTAACTTGATGCTTGAATTCCTATTTCCTATTTTTGAGTTCAATGGAATTACATTATCTATCATCGTTTGATTGATTATATAATTTAGTTGAGCTTGTCATTTGTCTCCATGAGCAATTGCATTTAGAGGAACAAGTTGCTTTAACCAATTTCGATTACACACTAAGTGTTTTATGAAAAATGGTTTAATTGGTGAGTATAACCTAGCATTTAGGAATAATTATTGATTAAATTCATTTGACCCAAACCGTGTTTGGAGTTTGCAATTAGACTTAGTGATAAATTTACTCCCATATCTTTTCTCAAGCAAATATAGCTAATATTCCATCTCCAAGGAGCATTCCTTCATTAATTTTTTGCAAATCCAATTTCATCAAGTCATTCTCCGTTTATTGAAAAGACAAAAAAAAGTAGCTTACGATTTATTTTAATTGCATTCACAAGTAGTTTGATAGACAAAAATCAATTTCAAAACCCTTTTTAATGTTGCTTTTGATACTTAGTTTCGCCTATGATTTCAAATAAAGAGGCTCCGCAAGAGAATCAACCCAAGTTGTGTTATAATGTATAATTTGGTATTTTTGAATTTAACCCAAGGCGACTAAAGGTGTTAAATCACACCCATTATTTTAAGAAAAGAAGTTAGGAGTTGAAGTAAGGTTCTCTATATCCTTCATCCTCATTACTTTCATGATAAGTTGTCTTGCAGTCTTACTAATCTCAAACCTATCCCAATACCAAAACCCTCATCCGAGGCATTAGCGAATGATAAATGGGTGAAAGAAATGAAAGTTGAAATGGATGCTTTGGAGAACAACAAAACATGGGATCTTGTTCAATTCGCGAAAGGAAAGAAGCTTGTTGGATGTACATGGGTGTTTACAGCCAAATACAATTCGGATGGGATTTTTTAACGTTATAAAATCACATTGGTTGCTAAAAGATATATTTAGGCATATGGAGTTGGTTATGAAGAAACCTTTAATAGCTTTCGCATCCTATTGTCTTTGGCTGCTAATCAAGACTAAAAAATGCTTCAATTTGATGTAAAAAAGGCATTTTTATATAGCGATTTAAAGGAAGAGATCTACATGGAAGTCCCTCCTGGTTTTATTCTCAACTTTCTCTTGGTAAAGTATGCAGACTTAGGAAGGCACTTTATGGCTTGAAGCAATCACCGAGGGCACTTTATGGTCCCTTTCGTTTCTTACGTTCATCAAGGGTTGTGGGCGAGAAGTTTATATCACAGGTAAATCAACTCCTCCAGCACATCCGATGCTACTTATGCCAAGTTGAAGGCCAAAAACAGCCAAGTGTAGTCTTGGCTTATCAATTCAATGGCTTTGGATGTTGGTAACAATTTTATGCTTTAAAACACAACCCCAGAAATCTAGGATGGTGAAAGTGATATGTATTCTTCTACCTCCAAAACTACCATTCTACTTGAGATCAAGGGAAATCTTCAGGACCTCAAGCAAGGCACATTGTCTATCACTATCTACTTCAATGCCTTAAATCAACTATGGCAACAACTCCACCTTTATGATACACTTAGTTGGACAAATACAATTGATGCACCTTTCAACAATGGTTGATACTTAACACAATTACGTTTTCTTCGTATGGAAGTTGTAAGATCAAAGACAAGTATTGATGTATCACAAAGAAAATATGTGCTTAACTTGTTGCATGAAACACGGATGTTAGGATGTAAACCATGTGAAATGTTCATGGAGCTGAAATGAAAACTTGACCTAAATTAGAAGTGTCCGCTAGTTGCGGAGAGATACCAAAAATTAGTAGGTAAATTAATCCACTTATCTCACACTCAACCTGACATTGCTCATGTTGTGTGTTGTAAGTCAGCTCTCACGTCAACTAAAGTGAGATCACATGATTGCTGTTTTCAGGATGGATTCTTAGATATCTCATCACATGATTGCTGTTTTCAGGATTCTTAGATATCTCAAGTCTACACCTGGAAAATATTTCTACTTCAGGAAAGGTAAAAGTAGAGGAATTGAAGTATATGCTAACTCTAAGTGGGTCAGCTCTATTGTTAATCGGAGATCCACCTTGGGATAATATACCTTTGTATGGGGAAATCTTGTGACAAGGAAAAGCAAGAAACAATCAGTTGTCTCTCGTAGTAGCACAAAAGCAGAGTTAAGGACCTTACCACAGGGTCGTTGTGAAGGGCTATATGTTGAAAGGTTGTTCAAGGAAATAAGACATGAATATGAAAGCCCTAAAAGATTATTATGTGACAATATGGCTACGATTAGAATTGTAAAGAATCCTGTCCATTATGACAGAACAAAGCGTGTGGAAATAAACCGCCACTTAATGAATAATAATATAGAAGGGAAAGCTGTAGAAGTCCACTATGTATCCACCAAATGTCAAGTGGTGGATATCCTCACCAAGTCTTGAAAAACCAAAGTTTAAGGAGCTGACAAGCAAGCTGGATATGATCGACATCTACTTCCCGGCTTGAAGGGTAGTGTTGGAAAATGTCCTATAATTATTAGCAGTTAATTTTAGTGATTAATTATTTCTTACTTATTAATTATTTCATAGTGAATTCTAATTTGTCAGGACTTTATTTTATTTCAGTATCTATTTTACATAACAGAATAAGATCTTCTATGATATGATTTGATTACCATAACATGATGTTATATCTCATCTTTATTATTTGTTCCAAGTTTGTTCAGCTACCATCTCAGTTTTCACCATATTTTGAATGGACAAAGGTGTGATTTAGTACTCAACTATTATGAAAATTGATGCCATCATAAAAAACAATTTTGAGTAGCAAATGTGATACTCATCAATGAAAATCGTAGCTTGATTAGTAACGATGTGAATTTTGCCAAACGTCCGTTAGAAATTGTTGATGTGGCATTTTTTTTGCCTTGTGATGTGGCATGGACAGGTGGCATTTTTTATTATTTTTATATTTTTATTTTTTGTAACGACAGGAAGATAAGGCCTTTGACTCCCAAATCCGGACTCCCCCTGGTATTCGACGCCTTTTTCTGAGTCCCTGGCTTTCTCAACTTGACCACATAACCCGAGTTTTTTACTTTTTTATTTTTATACCAGGCAACCCGGGGCAACCAATTAATCCAAAGCGGGGTTATATACGCTATCTGGTCCAGTTGAGAAGGCCAGCGTTACTAATCAAGCTACACTTTCCATTAATGAGTACAGCATCTGCTACTCGAAATTGTTTTTTATGCTGGCAGCAATTTTCATAATAGTCGAGTAACACCTTTACCCTATTTTGAATACCTATATCTTTCGCAACTTTATTAGGATTGAACTGCTAGACTGGCAATCTATTCATTCAATATCATTGCACACAATGCTTGGCCAAGGAATATTCAAATATATTAAGATTCAAATAAAACTCACTTCAAATTTTCAAATTTGGAACATCAAAATAAAGCCACAAACACAACACAATGCCACAGAAAATGCACGCCTAAGATTTGTCATCATCTTTACTCATGCTATAATTCTTGTAATGGTTCAAATAAAACTCCATTCGCAAGCAATTAAAGGTTCAAATGGCTTGCATCCCGCAATACAGTACAAGCTATCGGTGACTTAGATATGGTCTTGGGGATCAAGTAGCTTGTATCCCTCAATACAGTACAAGCTAATTGGCAAAAGATGTTCCTGACTTTTTCGTGTTAAGGGTAAAAGAGACATGCTAAAGGAGATCTAGAACCACAACCAATTGCTTCTCTTCAAAGTTGTTCTTGCATTAATGGCTAAGAGATGCAGCTTGAGCATGAACAGATTGTCTCCAGCACTTAGCCTTAAGGACAAAGCATATTTTCAAGGGGGGGTTGTGTTAAAATTCCATATGGTGGTTTATGAATTAGTAGGTAGAAGTTAATACATATGCTATGTTATTTTCAATTTAATATGGGAGTAATTATTATTAGTTGTACGAGGTTGTCTTCAGTTATTTCTTATCCTATTAGGCTATTTACATGTTGTATGTATTGGTCTTGGGAAATGAATGAAAAAAAAATACTCCCTCCATTTGTAAATATAAGACCTATTTAATTTTATTAGATTAATGTGTTAGTTAAGTTAGTTAAAATCACATAACATCATCAAAACACCCCTAACTACATGCATTTATTCCCACCCTCCCTTTCTTGCTTGTTTATCGTTAACGAGTATTAATATGGATAATTTAAGGAAAAGTTGAAAAAAAAATGGGAAGAGATCTTATATTTTAGAAACAAGTCCACCTCCCCAAATAGGTCACATATTTAGGAATGGAGCGAGTATATAGTTTCCTTCAAATCCCTCTCTTCCATAATTCAGATTCGAGTGTATATAGTCACATATCTCACCACCAACCCTTTTCTAAGATAAAAAGTCTGCACTCAACTTGCAAAAAAAAAAAAAATCATTGCTCCGATCCAAAAATATAAATATACTTCAAGGATGCAAAATATAATATCCATAATAATCTTACAGCCCCCCCCACCCCCCCCCCCCCCCCCAAAAAAAAAAAAATTCCAGGTCTGCATATAAATCAATTATACATAAAAATGAAAAATAAAGTTTAATATTAATAATAAAGAATAATACAGTTCTCTTAAGTATGTTAAATACCTTGTATTTTCCCATTATATCATCCATATGACCAGATAGAGCCAGCACAATATACTTCAAAGCAGCACGAGCACGGACAGGAGAATGGGATGCATCCTAACAAAATTTAAAATTAAGTTTAAAAACAAATCAACAAGAAAATAATAGAAGTGACTTATCAGAACTGAACTACAACTTCAAACATCTAACAAATTCAGAAAATATATTTTCTTGAACAGAACTTAATTGCTTCATACGGATTGATCATTGTGCATTGATGTTAGAAATAACCAATAATTATACACTCAACCATGCTTCAAATTGAGTCACCAGCTTTTATTGCCACAACCATGGCAGCTACAATCATATTTTGCTTCAACTGTAATCCTCAAAGACTGCTTTTGTACACTTCATTCCACTATTGGAATTAGATACCTCAAGTTACACATCCACTCATCTTACATCATTATAAACCATCATATATGACACACCCTTCCCCACCCTTCATATTAAGTGTTTGTTAACAAAAATAAGAATTCGCTGTTAAAAAAAAAACCAGAAAAGAATTCAAAATCAGAATAGCTAAAAAAAGGTAATGCTGCCATGATCAAGCACCAACTCCCAACATAATTATATAGTTCTAACAATCTTGTGGGAAACAGAAATTATTCTTTAGAAAGTTCAATCATTGTTCCAAAGTAATAGTGTGAAAAGTATGCTAGACCGGATTATAAAGAAACTAAGAAAATAAGACATGTCCCCTAAACTATAGTTAAATCAGCAAACAATGAATTGCAATTATTTAACTATTCAAGCAGGAAATAAGATCAGCATCCAAAACATAAATGGCCTAGGAAAGATTAGCAAATTTACCTGGATTATGCCCAAAAGATCCTCTAGAAGTTCTACTGCGAGATCAACCTACATGTAAAAGAGGCCCATAGCTGAGGAAAGAAACAGTATTTACATAATTATAATTATGACCATTATGAACACCTTAATGACACACAAGAAGAAAACTGTAACTAATTAAAACTTGGTGATCAACGAAATCCACTCTGAATAAAGACCTTAGCATACCTTTGCGATAACCTGTGACACCCAATGAGCCAGAACACCAGAGCACAAATCAATCAACACACATGCAGCCCTAGCCTACAAAAGAATTAAGTAAAGTCAACTGCTAAGCAGTAAGAGGGCAACTCCATGTAAAAATAACCGATCACAATTACTAGACGTCCAGAAGGTTTCTCAGCACTCTAAATATTATTGACAGATTGTTAAGACTAGAAGAAACATGCAGATATATCTCTGCTTTGCACCAACAAAAACAACTTTTAAGCAACACAACTCCTCTGACAGAAAATTGCATCAACTGAAGGTGAAAATTTAACATAATTGCTTCAAATTCATCACTCACCAAGCTCCAAGATCTGATAAAAACAAATATACCCTCTATCAAGAATATGAATTTTAGTTCCAAGACTTGAACATAATTCATCTAAGCTAACAGCACGTGAAAAATAGAAATAACAGCCTACACCAGCTAGGGTACAAGATAAAAATACTTTTACGATACAGAATGCGTAAATGTATATTGGGAATATTAACTTTTTGTCCCTATAATTTTGACTCAGTCCAACAATTTCACTTGGTACAGCTAAGTCCCTATAATTTTGACTCTGTTGTAACTGAGTACTTGAACTTTGACACATTGCATCTCGGTCCCTATATTCCCTATAGTTTTGACTCTCACTGCATGTCAAAGATTAGATGAAATTTTATGTTTGACTAAAGTCTAAAGAAGTGAAAAAAATAATGTCTTATGAGTCAAGCATTAGATAAGAAGCAATGAATAAAATTCTACTGGGAAAATTAATAGTTGTCCAACTAACATGAGATGGTGAAAATGATGACAGGTAGCCAGCACAAGCATGAAGAAGTGAACGATAAGCTTCTGAAATTGTTGCCGCAACTATCTGCAAAGACAACAAAATTAATCAGTAGCATTATATTGTCTTGGAATTTTGCAAAGATCACATCAGAAACACCAGGACATTTCTGCCTATATTAAAAGCATTTCGCATTTAACCTGAGATAAGGAGCGCTGCACAGCAGGCTGTGTCCATGGTGAAAAAGTATCATCAACAATGTCAAAAGGATTGCTCACACATGGGCGTAAAGCTAAAAAGGCCAACAAAGCAAATGTAAGAAACATGATCAAAGATGGCCATGACAACCTTAATATTAATCAATAACACATTTCAAATTATTTTAAATACAACTTTCCAAATTATTATCCACACCATATTGATTCTTCTTTGTGATTGTAAACAAAATTAAGTAAAAGAAAAAAAGCTACACATAAGGATGATAAGACGGTCTTCTGAAAGTACTGCAGAGGAAGGGAAAGAAAAAGAAAAAAAATTAATTTTAAATAAATAAATAATAATACCATCTGATCCCCATTAAAATCCAACAAGTCAATTAGAAAATCATTGATAAAAAAGGCATGTAAACAACAAGACCCTTTCGATAAGTCATTATGCCAAAGCCTTTAACAACCACAAACAGCTATCTATAAAGAACACTCAACCTGGAAGTAGAGCTTGAACAAGTGGTAATACATCCAAAAAATCAGAAGTTCTCTCTGACAACTTGCTGCAAAGAACAGGCTGTAAAGCGCAGATGGTTAGGAGTGCACATCACAAAATGCAAAGTTGCATTCTTTGAAAATATAACAGGGGATCAGGTATCTTATAATTTATGTCACATTATTGCAATTAACCTGCAATGCGCAAGCATAAAGAACATGTAACATCCCTTCTTCCACTGCCCTGACATCCAATATGCTAAGATAGCTGTAATCCCAGTGCTGATCAGGCATCTGGAACTCTTCTCCAAACAGGTTTGAATAATCAGAAAAGGTGAAAGTACTTAATGTTTCCACGTTCGACAGATCGTCCAAGACTGGTGTCACCTCCCCATGAGAATTTGATGCATCTTGAACAGTAACCGGAACAAGCTTCTGCATGATTCTCGACACCTATACAACATATAAAAAATGTGGTCAGAGAAACACATTATGAAGCAAGTGGATGGGCACCATTTAGAGAGCGGGGTTTTGGTTTTGTTGGGGGGGGGGGGGGGGGGTTCCTTTCCTCCAAATTAAAAAGAGATGTATGACATACCATCCTACAAACTGATCCTAGATCAGAATCTTTATATGCCTTTCTTAGCAGAACAAAAATTGCATCTGGCCGAAAGACAATGGAACTGTATGCAGACAAAATGAAAGATGATGCACCTCGCGATCTCCTTGGCTGCATGGAAAAAATATGGCGAAGCAAAAAGATCTAAGGATAGATGTCGGAATAGACTATCACTCAACCATTGCATGGAAAGCAAAGCAGATAATACATAAAAAGTAGAAGAAACAAGGCATAGGGATAGGAAATTCTGATTAAGACATTATGTAAAGAATGCTTGTATTTACAGGATTGACGGAAGAAATGATTCAGAGCCAATTTCGATCATAACCCATCCCAACAAAAAAAATAAAGAGAAAAAAAAATCATTTCTGAGCAATAATGCCACATCATATTTCTCTGGGAAAAGATAATTATCAACTTAAGGAAGATGATACTATTCGTTATCCATAAAACTTCATAGGAGGGAGATAAATAAAAATCTGATACTAGATTTTAGATGAATTGTAGAAACTACCTCAAAGTTTGTGGAAACAGTTAGAGCCGGTGACAATTGATTACTTTTGGGTGTGTTGAAATCTATACTTCCTGGAGATTTTGAAGTTGCCCTGCAATTGCACAAGCATTCATGGTAAAGCAATTTACCATAGAAAATATCCAGCCTTTTAATGAATTCATTGATAAATCTTAGCAAACCAAATCCCAGTTCACAATCCTCATTATACTATTAAAAGGAACACAAAGCTCAAATCCAATCAAGACTGATTTTATTGATAGCTTAAAAGTCTAGAAGGATTTTAACACAAAAGTATAGTCGAATGAGTTTTTGCATGAATCCTAAAAGGAACAAAGGATTTGATTCACTGATTATGGCAAAATGGAAGTTAAAACAATAGACCACTAAGAACTAAGAAAATACTAAACTAGAGGCGGCTATTGATATTGAGGGAACGAGTGTCTAGTTCAATATCTACTTTCATTGAGGAGATAGAAGATAGAAGTAATCAATTTTTCCTTGTTTGGTTTGGAAATATATTCTTGAAGGATGCTAGAAAGCCTAAATTTTTCAATTACGCAATTATAAAGAAGGTGATGTGTGGGAACATTAAGCATTTATTGTAAATGTCGTTATTATTGTATAGCCATTATTACAATCTTTTAGCTTGCACTTATTAGGCTTATGAGCCTTTAATCACCATGTATCTACTGTGTATATAAATGGCAATACAATATTCTCTTCAAACGCAATGAAAATAGAATTATTCTCTCCATTTCACAAGATGGAAAGAAGGTTAATTTAGCCATCATTTTCATTTTAGGCAAGATGTTGCCAATAAGAATCAATTCAGACACTTGAGACACATATTGGCTTTTTTCATCAATCATTTGGACATAACTGGTTGGTAGAAAATTGTAGAATATTGAGCAGATGAATCCGATAATTTTATTCCTGGACTGACCGAGTATATATAATAATACAGCAGAGATAATAGGGATTCAAATCCCATGATATTCTCAACTAATAAGCTAGAAACTAGGATCCCACAGATCTCTCCCTAATGGTTCGGTCTATGCCTAATATTTTGCTTAATAATTAAAATACAAGATAACAAAATACATAATAATTAAATATTCACAACACTCCCCCTCAAGTTGGATCATAGACACTTGTCATATCCAACTTGCTTACAAAAGATTCAAACAGATCTTCTGGTAGTCCCTTAGTGAGTATGTCAGCCAATTGTTGACGTGTAGGAACATAGGAGAGGCAAATGACTCCGTCTTCAACTTTTTCACGGATGAAATGGCGATCGATTTCCACGTGTTTGGTTCTGCTGTGCTGGACAGGGTTCAATGCCATGTTAAGCGCTGCCTTGTTATCACAATAGAGTCTAAGAGGGGACTCTACTTGTACTAAGGCTTCTTCGGTCACCCTCTTTAGCCACAAACCTTCCATAAGGCCTTGGGATAACGCTCTTAATTCAGATTCTGCGCTGCTCTTGGCTACAACCCGCTGCTTTTGACTTCTCCAAGTGACTAAATTACCCCAAACAAAGGTGCAATACCCTGAGGTTGAGCGGCTGTTTTCTTGATCTCCTGCCCAATCTGCATCAGTGAAGATTTCAATGGTTCTAAGGGAGGTTTTCTTGAAGAAAAGTCCTCTACCAGGCGTTCCCTTTAGGTACTTAAGTATCTTGAAAACTGCATCCATATGCTTATTTTTAGGGGAATGCATGTGCTGACTTGCAACACTCACTGCAAATGCAATATCAGGCCTGGTATGAGAGAGATAAGTTAGTCTTCCAACTAAGCGTTGGTACCTCTCCTTATCAGCTGGTTCTTCATCTCGTTCCCGTTTCTTTTTCACCTCAGGATCTTCCTTCTTTTTGTCAGAATCTGCCTTTTTCTTATTTGTTTTGGTGCTGATAGGAACCTTACTGGGTTTGCAGCCTAGCATCCCTGTCTCAACCAGCAAATCAAGGACATATTTGCGTTGAGACACACAAATGCCCTTTTTAGATCTCGCTACCTCCATACCTAGGAAATATTTGAGATTCCCAAGGTCTTTAACCTCAAATTCTTTATTCAAAGCAGTCTTTATTCGACCCATTTCCCTTGCATCATTTCCTGCAAGTATTATATCGTCTACATAGACAATGAGAATAGTGATTAATTCGCCCTTGCTTAGTACGAACATTGTATGATCTGAGAGACTTTGTTTGTATCCCTCAGATTTGAGTACACTTGAGAACCTGTCAAACCATGCTCTCAGTGATTGTTTCAAGCCATAGATTGACTTGTGAAGCTTACACACCTGCTGATTCTTGTCTTTCTCAAAACCCGGTGGAAGAGTCATATATACTTCTTCCTTTAGTTCGCCATTTAAGAAGGCATTTTTAATATCAAGTTGCTGAAGGGACCAATCTAGATTTACAACAATGGAGAGCAGAACTCTAACTGTATCCAGCTTAGTAACTGGAGCAAAAGTCTCCTTGTAATCAAGTCCATAAGTTTGTGTAAACCCCTTTGCTACAAGCCTTGCCTTATATTTATTTAGAGTACCATCTGCATTATACTTTGGCGTGAAAACCCACTTACAACCCACTGGTTTCTTGCCTTGAGGAAGAGTGGTAATTTCCCATGTGTGATTTCTTTCAAGAGCCCGCATTTCTTCTAAAACTGCTTCTCTCCATTCAGGAATTTCCAGAGCCTCATATACATCTTTAGGGATCACAACCTTGTCTAGATGAGTGACAAAATTGTAATAGTTCGGAGAAAGAGCAGCATACGACACATGCTTCTGAATGGGGTGTTTAGTACATAGCCGGGGCTGTTTCCTCTTTGCTATAGGAAGATCTGAACCAGCAACGTCATTTGTAGGTAGATTCTCTTGTGGTGAGAGATCAGGACCATCCCCAGGTGCAGATGAAAGCACAGATTCAGAAATACTAAGCTCGTGTACCTTCTTTCCTCTCCTGACATACACTTTGTGCCAATTTTTTCTAGATTCATCATTATGGACCAGGATCGGTACAGAGGGTGGTATTGGTTCTGGAACTGATGTACAAGGCAGAAATTCATCATATGTCTCCCCCTGAATTGAGGACTTGGAATAAAAAGGTTCATTTTCAAAGAAGGTGACATCTCGGCTAACAAACAAATGCTTAGAAAGAGGATCATAACACCTGTATCCTTTCTGAAAATTGGAATAGCCAAGAAAAATACACTTAATAGCACGAGGATCAAACTTTGAAATAGGCTGATGAAGATGAACAAAAACAGAACAGCCAAAAACCTTAAGAGAAAGAGAGGAATCAACGTGAGAAATCATATGAGTGTCACGGAGTTTATCAAGTGGAGACACAAAATTTAATACACGGCTAGGCATTTGGTTAATCAAGTGAGTTGCAGTAAGAATGGCATCCCCCCAAAAATATTTTGGTACATTACAAGTATAAAGAAGGGCCCTAGCTACTTCAAGTAGGTGTCTATTTTTGCGTTCAGCAATGCCATTTTGCTGTGGGGTATGTGAACAACTAGTTTTGTGGACAATGCCATTGGTTTTGAGAAAATTAATGAAGGAGAGATTACAATACTCAGTGCCATTATCTGAATGAAGTACTTGAATGGTAGTATTAAACTGATTTTGGACATACTTAGTAAACTCCATAAAGATATGACAAACATCAGATTTTTCCTTTAGCAAATATACCCAACACATACGAGTGTGATCATCTATAAATGTAACAAAATATTTAGAGCGGGTTCGATTTGAAATACGGGAAGGGCCCCAAACATCACTGTGAATAATGGAGAAAGGACGAGATGGATTATAAGTAACTGGTGAGAAAGTGGTGCGATGATGTTTAGCCAACTCACAGACATCACAACGAAAATTTTTATTAGGTGAAAAAGATGGAAACAAATGTTTCAAATAAGAAAAACCAGGATGACCCATCCTTTGGTGCCATAATAATAAATCATTCTCAACAGAATTAGAGACAAAACAATTTATTCTAGAACACAAAGCGCTGACAGTAGAAGAATTTAGGTAGTAGAGTCCATCACATTCCTTAGCCGTGCCAATCATCTTCCCTGAGGAGAGATCCTGAAAAATGCAATGAGTAGAGAAAAAATGAGCTGAACAATTTGCTTGTTTTGTCAATTTGCTAATGGACATTAAGCTACAAGCAAGATGAGGAACATGAAGTACAGATTCAAGATGAAGTGACTTTGATATTTCAATAGTACCAGTGCCAGCTATTGGAGCTAAAGAACCTGTAGCAATCCTGATTTTTTTATTTCCAGCAGAGGGAAGATAAGTAACAAACATATTGGAATCTGATGTCATGTGATCAGACGCACCACTATCCACAATCCATCTAGATGGCAAGAAAGAGACATTCAAGGCTGTAGAAATATTACCTTGTTAGGCAATACTCAAGGAAGCATTCGGTGTTGAAGATGGCTGTAATTTTAGCGTGTTGAGAAGGTCCAGCAGCTGACCAATCTGCTCTTTGCTCATCGATGGAGGCACTTCAGATTGAGAAGGAGAGGATGAATCCTGAGTAGTGTGATGAGCTCGGGATTTACCTCTTTTGGACTTCCAATCAGGTGGTTTGCCATGGATTTCCCAGCACTTATCACGGGTATGACCCAGTTTTTTGCAATGATCACACGAAGGTCTTCCTTTGGAAAGGCCTGAACCAGATTCTGAGCTCTTACCCACCATAGCTGATAATTCTGGAGATACAGTACCAGATTCAAAAAGCATCACAGTTCGACGAGACTCCTCACGCCTAATTTCAGAATATACTTCCCGAGGTGATGGAAGGGATGTAGAATTCAAAATGCGTGCTCGAACATCATCAAATTCTGGGTTTAATCCAGCAAGAAAGAGCAGAACACGATCTGTATCAATATTATTTTTATTTCGGGCAGCATCAACGGGAGAGGTCCAAGCCTCATCTGTGATTAGATCGATTTCTTGCCATAAAGCACAGAGTTCAAACCAATATTCAGTTACACTTCGTGCTCCTTGAAAGGACTTCCAACTCTGTCGTCTGAGAAAATATAATTGAGGCAAATCACACCCAACAATATAAGACTCACGTACTGCAATCCAGATATCCTTTGCAGTAGGAAGATACATGAACGTTCGTTTGATGGATGGCGACATGGCATTAATCAACCAAGAAGAGACGAGCATTGTCTATGCGCCATTGAGCCATAGCTGGTGATTTCACATCAGAAGGTGCTGCTGCTTCTCCAGTCAGAAATCCCAACTTGCCACGACCTTGGATAGCGAGTTGAATTGCCTGAGCCCAATCACGATAGTTTGTGAGGGTGAGTTTGTCAGAGACAATGGAAATTGGTGACCCATTTTCGAAGCCAGAAGTAGACCCACAGGGACCTCCAGCATTCTTTGGGTTATCGGAAGAGGACCCATCAAGCGAAGATGCCATTGTGGCTTCGCGACAGGTGCTACTCTAAGGAAAAAAGACTCGGATTCAAAGAACACAGGTACTGCTCTGATACCATGTAGAATATTGAGCAGATGAATCCGATAATTTTATTCCTGGACTGACCGAGCATATATAATAATACAGCAGAGATAATAGGGATTCAAATCCCATGATATTCTCAACTAATAAGCTAGAAACTAGGATCCCACAGATCTCTCCCTAATGGTTCGGTCTATGCCTAATATTTTGCTTAATAATTAAAATACAAGATAACAAAATACATAATAATTAAATATTTACAACAAAAATAATTCAAACTTTTAAGAAAGATGCAGAACAAACAACCACAGACAAAATTTCTTTGACAATTTAAACCTACTCCAGACTGAAGACAAAAACCATGCTTTTGACCACAATTCAGCCATTGAACCCCAAGCTACTCTGTCTACAAGTTCAATGACCAGTCTAGCTTCTATTAACAGAAAATCAGAGCCATTAAGACCATATCATCAAAACAAGGAAAAAAACTTACCTTTCATTCACAACATGAAGAATAGGATAAAAAGGACCTGAAAGCATGGCAAGAAAACGTATGCTAGACTCTGGAGAATCTAAGAAGTTTGTAAGGTCTGCCTGAAATTAAATAAATGTGATACTAAATTGCAGTGTCATAACTCAAAAGGGCAAAGCAATGAAGAAAACAAAAAGATTAAACAGAAAAAAAATTTGAATTTAGAAATCTAGAAGGAACTTATTTACTTTACCTCAAGTTGCGGAAGAAACACAAGCAACCGATCTGTCATGTCTTGCAGTAACTACAAACCATATAACATCATAAAGCAAACACAAACAATAATGAATAATGCATATTAACATTGCCATTTGATACGGCCATGGGACATGACATAAACATGGTTATACCAAAAAAAAAAAAACTCTATAATATCGAATTTGAAGAGCCACATAGTGTCTAATACAAGTGCCCATCTTATGTTAAACATTGGTAAGGACACTGCCGGGCTCATTTTGAGGTTTTCATGTTTGCTAAAATAATTAAAATAAATAGACTACATATAAGGATGTTGATGGTACGATAGTGTAACCCACCTGGAGATGCATATCATGAGGATCTTGTTTGTGGGAAATAATATGTGGCAACAAGTAATTAACAACTGGTTGAAATTCAGGCTCTAGACCAGGCACAGAAGCTCCTATAAGCTGTGACAGAAGTTTTTTTAAAAAAACAAAACCAAAAAAAAAAAGCTTAGTACTGAATTATCCCATACAACAAAATAGAAGTTTGCAATAATTTAGCTTAGTACTAAGACATTCTTCTATAGGATAAAGAAGAGAGAGAAGAGAGGAGAAACGTGAGTCAGAGAGATTAGAGAAACAAGGGAATCACATTCCCATTAACCAAAAGTTTGACTACAATAAGTTTCTAAGCCATCTATTTATAACCATTAGCTACTGATAATCATTTCTCCTAATCACCATAACTAACTCCTTTATTTATAACAATATCATATCACAATCAATCCAAACAAGGCCACAAATAGTTAGTAAAGCCATCAAGATGTGTCATATTATGTGGCTTTTGGAGATACCTTTTATGTTCTGGATCATTAATGCATATGTTAAATCATATAAAAGCAATAATTTATTCTTTTTATCTTCTGATAAAAATTGGTTACAAGGAAATTTCATGGTGTTTAGCTCATACAAATTCAGTTGGGATATCCATGATTAGTAAACCAGTGGAGCAACTCATGTTAAAAGTAACACAATCAAGCATATCACTTGAGGGTGAATTTCAGTTTACCTTTCTTCAGTAGCATCAGTTATTGATAATGGCAAGCCCAAATATTTGCTTCAAGAGAAGCAAATAATCAGACAAGTGCTCTATTTCTCTAGGTCTCGTGGATGACCTGTTCACTAGAATGATTTTTAGGGTTATCAGACAGGTCTTTTAAGGGATTACAAATTGCTTGAAAAGAGGTTGTGTTGGCTTTAACTTCAGAAGAGTTTGACATTATTCACCATCACTTAGCAGTTGATATAATCATTTTTCTACAGCAGGATAGGATACTAAGAATAGTTGAGAATTTTTATTTCATCATCAGTCTTTATTCTTTGCATACAATATTTGTCAAGTTCTTAATGGGCCTCTAACATGTCTATTATTCCTTTTGAGGTAATACCAAGCCTACATATTAGGTGTGGTAACCTAATTTCTAAGAATCAGTTCTTCAAAAAGTATCTAAAATGAACATGGGTCATTCTTCCCATGAGGTGGCCACATCACTCTGATTCTTGTCTATCCAATACTCACAGACTATCATCCTTTTCTTAAAATCCACTAACTGCTGCATAGAAATTTAATTTAAGAAGATTGTGAGAGATTTTCTTCTGTCAGGCACAAGCAAGTTGAGAAGGGCCAGCTAGTCTGTCATACAGAAAAGAAGTGGGCCTAGATCTGCAAACCCTGGTTTCCAAAAATATAGCACTGAGGTAACAGGCTATGGCACTTTCTACACGAATGGTTTTACTATAATGATTACACAGAGTAAGCATGATTTAGTGTGGAATAGGTAGGATGCCAATCTGGCATATTTGGTTATTAGACTCAAGATTACATCTCTTCTAGATCTTACAACCCCTAGAGCAATTAATTATCTTTGAATTAGCATTTACGAAGACCTTTCAGGAGAAAATATTCCCATTTTGTCATGGTTTTTTCAAGTAAGGTGCAACTTACTTCAATCTATAGCATACTGAATACTTTCGTCATTTCATAGGGATGAATTTTCTTGTAATATTCATTTCATTAGAAATCACTTCCAAAAATAAGTTCATAAACTTGAGGCACTCTCATTCATTTTCTTATTTCATATTCCAGTAAGACACTATTTCATCATGAAAAAGCAATTTGATTGTATAAAACAGAATTATAGGAGAAACCATTTGGGCAGACCCCCAATGGTCAAAACTCGAGTTATTACCAACTGAGATTTTGTAGTTTTGAAGGCCAAACAGGGTGATTCCCATGATGATTACTGTGCAAGGCTAGATTAGAAAGAACTGAGCCCTTGTTCTTGTATTGTACTACGATAACTCAATTTTGAAGAAGTTGTATGGTGTTTTTTATCAGAGTCTAGTATCCCAAAATTTAGGATCTCTTAACAACGAGCAGTTAACACAGTAATTTGGTGTATTGTGTTGGGCTTGGAAAGGAATAATAAGATAACAAAGGTTCATTTTGTATAAATGACTTGTGAGATTTAACAGATTACATTTGCCTGATATAAACAGAGACCGGGAAACACTGCTATCTGTTTAAGTTCAATTGTTCTTTCCTTTTTCCTTTTTTTTTTCTATGCACTCTCTTTTAGGAAGCTATCATATCCTCCTTTAATAATTATTTATATATATAGTATTTCTCAAGACGCTTCTTTTGATATTATCTGAACAGCATAAACAAAAGATATTGAAAGCATAAAAACATTGACGAGAGCAAGAGGAAAAGGTTTTGATAGCAAACCTGAACAAAGAAAATGGCAATGGGATTTCCACGCAAACAAGATATCTTCACATAGCGACATGGAGTGTAGTTTGTAGGATAAACCATGTCACGTCTGGGTGCTTCACAGCGTGATCGAACTTTCTGAAAAGTCTCTGGCTGACAAGCAAACACAAATCAGTAAGACATGCAACATACTTTCATCCATTTTAATGAATTATGGAGCATAAAAAACGAGACAAAGTTAAAGAGTAAAACATTACTTTATAAAGCATTATTCACAAACAAAATATTGATGGAAATAGTATCTTCAAACCTTTCGTGGAAAACCAATTTATTTTTTCTTGGTCGACTGAAGAAAGTCCACAACATGATATTAAACAATGTTCTTTTTATCTTTGGAATTAAATAAATTATATTTGGTTCAGTAATGGTAAAAAAGAGAGCCAAATAATCTTAATTTCTTGTATATTATGATGTAGTTAAATATACATGAGTAGAGAATCGGGTTAATAAATAAAAAATAAACCTCCATAATCATAATCCCTGATTAATTGGGTTTGATTCTAATTCTAGTCAATTACACATATTTCATATAATACATTGTTTTCTAACAAACCACCTTAAGTTGGAGAATAGATATTAATCAAGCCCAACTTAATACAAAGATAATCGACCCAAGTTTCAATCAAGGCCTGCCAACAGAGAACTCAATTGCTCACTGGACCTCACATGTCTTGTAGAAATGAAGTTCTCTTTGATCTTTATCACGCAAAAAGTGATAATCGATCTCAATGTGTTTCGTATGCTCATGAAACACCCAATTGGAATATGTGAGTAGAGCAGCTTTGTTATCACACCACAGCAGGCAATGACCTGGCGAAGCCAATCTCCTTTATTAACAGGTGCATCCACACAATCTTCTATATGGCCTAAGCCATGGCTCTATACTCAACTTCTGCACTAAACTAGAATACCACATCTTGCTTTTAGCTTTTCCAAGACACCAAATTTCCACCTATTAACACGCAATATATTGTGGTAGACCTTCTCGTAGCCTTTGAGCCTCCATGATCACAATCACAAAAGCATTCGATCTCAGTATGTCCGTGATTAGTGTAAAGTATAACACGACCATGTGACCCTTTTAAGTAAGTATAAGACATGCTCCAATGCTTGAGCCATGATGAGTGTTGCCATGAATTGGCTCGGTACACTAACCGGAAAAGTAACATGAGGACTGGTCACTGTGAGATAGTTCAATTTTCCAATCATTCTGCGATTTCACTCAGGTAATTCAAATGGTTTGATCTTATAAGGGCCAACCTTCTTCCTCACCTCCTCAGGTAGCTCGGTGTACGATATTTTGTCATCAATCTCAAGAAATGGATTGTCAACGATGGGAAAGCAACTTGGTGATACTCCAAGTTTCCCAGTTTCCTTGAGCAAATAATTTGAATTTCTTGTATATCATGATGTACAATAGGGTTATGCATACATGAGGAGAGAATCGGGATAATAAATAAAAATAGACCTCCCAAATCATAATCCCGGATTTTTTGAGATTGTATCTGATTCTAGTCAATTAAATATATTTCATAAAATGCATTATTTACTAAAAATTATTAACTACAAAAGTTGAGCCAATACAACAACAATATAGCCCTATCCCATTAGATGGGGTCACTTACATGGATCGCACAGCTTCATTCTGCTCTATCAAAACCAAATTTTTGGATAACTTATTAATTAAATGATTCACTCAATAACTATGCTAAGTGTTCTCTTTGGTCTCTCTCTCCTTCCTTTTAAAGGGCTCTAAGCTACTTGAACAACTCTCCTCAGTAGTACATCTAGAGGTCTTCTTCCAAGGTATTCAAAAACCTAAAACAATTTTCTACCAATTTCCCCCCAATAGATACTACTCTACACAGACTCTTGCTCATATAAGATCTTGCGAATCTTATCTTTTCTTGTGTGACCACACATCCATTTCAAAATCCTCATCTATGCTATCACTACCTTATGTTCATGTCGTCCCTTTAAAGCTCAACATTCACTACCATATGGCATTGGTGCTCTTATAGATGTGCGATAAAACTTCACTTTTACCTAATCCGTTACTTTTTATCACAAATAACACCAGTAGCTTTTCTCCATTTAAACTACTAAGCTTCGATCCTATGATTAACAACAACATCAATTTCATCATCTCTTTATATAATTGATCCCAAATATATAAATGTTTCCACTTGAAGGATCTCCTACTTTAACCTCTACATCACCGAGAACATGTCTCTTACCAAAAGTACAATGCATAAACTCCGTCTTGCTCCAATGGTTCTTCTCCTTAACTCAAGTTTAGTGTGAATTTCCTCTCTTGACTTTAACAAAATAACTATATCATCGGCAAAGTGCAAGAACTTATGGGCTGTTCTCTTATATGCTCAATTAGAATGTCCATAACTAAGCTGAATAAATATGAACTAGAAGCTAGACCAATAATTAAAAGCAAAAGAGTCATAGTACATTACAACAAATAACAATAACAACCAAGCCTTATCCCATTAGTCGGGGCCGGCTATATGGATTGCACGACGCCATTGTGCTTTATCATTAACCAAATCCTTAGATATATTATTCACTAAAAGATCTCGCTCTACAACATCCCCAAGTGTACGCTTGGGTCTCCCTCTTCCTCTCTTAATCGGACTCCGGACTGTTTGATCTACCCTTCTCACTAACGAGTCTAATGGCCTTCTTTGGACATGTCCATACCACCTTAAACGATTTTTTACCATTTTCTTACTAATAGGTGCCACTCCAACTCGATCGCTTATATGGTCATTCCTAATCCTATCCTTTATTTTATGACCACACATCCATCTCAACATCCTCATTTCAGCTGCTCCAATTTTATGTTCATGTTGTCCCTTCAAAACCCAACATTCACTACCATATAAAACTGCTGGTCTTATAGCAGTGCAATAAAATTTTCCTTTTATCTTATGGGGTACTTTCCGGTCGCAGAGAACTCCAATAGCTTTCCTCCACTTATATCACCCAACTTGAATTCTATGGTTGACATCGTCATCAAGCTCACCATCTTGTCGTATAATTGATCACATTATTAGGTTTAATTACTGGTCATAGTGACATTAGGTATTTGGGCCAATAATTGAAGCCCATTACACTTTTCGTTATTAGTTTAGCTATAAACCTCTAAGAAAGCCTAAGGAAGAATGCAGAGGTACATAGATGGTAGCTGGTGAAAAGCTAATCATGATGCAAGAAGCATGTAGTGTGCTTGCTGAGAGTCACTTAGAGAGCAACAAAAGAATCTCCAAGAATGCCCAACTAGAGTGTCATCTAGCAAAGACATAAAGTAGGGTCCTGATTAATCATATAGATGTAAAAGATATTATTTCCACAAATTCAACATTGGATAACATCTCCAATCAAGAAACACACCATCCCTATTCGTGTATTGAATATAAGAATTCTAAACAAAATCCAATGCATGAGAAAATTTTAATTTCAGTTGTACTATCTAATCTACATACGAACAATAAGGCACAGGGTCGAATCAATATGGCTTTGATACCATATAAATAATATTACAAATTCAAAAGACGAGTATTTTAAGTACAACAACTGAAGCTACATAACAAGGGTAGCTCAGCACTAAACATATGCCAAAATGGAAAAAATCAATAATACTAATTAAGGCAACAGAACACTATAATGGACAGAACCAGTAAAGCTACAATAGACAGATAATCCAGAAGTAAATGTGAGATAAATACATACGTATGACCTTCCTAAACTTGAGAGCCAGCCAATAGATCTAAATTAAGATGTTGAAAATTAAACAACCTAATCAGATCCTCTTAGTTTCAAACCTGCTGGTTACCAAAACTAAACGATATAAAAATCAGGAGGTAAATACTATGCAACAAAGATGAATTGTTTGACAACTTAAAACAATTAACCTTGTAACGTAGGCCTACTGCAATTTCCCACTCAAGCACAGACTTGTTATATATCCGTATATGTGATAACATGCAAGGCTCCTGCAATCAAAAAACAAAAAAGGCAAATAGATATCAAATATGTAATAAGTCAAAAGGATTCAGAATAGAATAGAATTAAGCATCAAAAGCTTGGGAGCTTTCATGTCACATGCAAAGGGATTAGTTGAGCTCCAATTTCCAGTCATAGTATTCTGGCTTCTAAAATGACACTAAGCATGTAATTCTAGTGGTTAGTCAAGTGGAACGCTGTAACAGAATCATAATTCTGTATGAATGAGAGAGAGAGAGAGAGAGAGAGAGAGAGGAGATAGGAGAGATCAGAGAAACAGAGAGCTAGAGTAGGGAGAAACAGTGACGAGAGAACAGAGAGAAACTGAGAGGCAGAGAGGGAGAAAACTGAGAGAGAAAACACACTAAGCCATCACATTATGTCAAGTATAGTCTGAATGCAATTACAATGAAGTAGCTATCTATTTATAGCCTTAGATGAATGAATTAAAGCTTAACAAATAGCCTAACTATCTAACAAAGTCACTAACTAACCCATTTAATATTATTACATAACATAACAGACGCCCTCCTCTATAAGCTGGGTATTTATATAGGAAAACAGCCCCACTTAAATACAATTAAGCATCACATACAATTTAATATGGATGTAAGCATCTCATACTACAAAAGTTTCCTACAATTGGTGCCCTTTGGTGAATCAACATCCTAGTGGCTACACTCTACAACGCTTCCCTAGATGACACTTCACTTGACTTCTATGTCAGTTACAACCCTCCAAAGGAGCAATTGCTAGCTCCAATACTTATTGATGGGTACTCAAAAGGAATATGAACCCTTTCCAAAAGCTGGCAATTAAAGTGGAAGAACAAACAATATAAATATCCCAATTTGTGTACCATGATATTCAAGCTGAAACATAGGCAACGACTCAACCGAATAAACGAAGTCTCCATGAACTTCTTTCACATTTGAAAATTCCAACCTTGAGATCAAACCATAAACAATATAACACTTTTAACAAAAGCTTCAATATTGCTCTTAAGGGTAATAAAATTATTCATCTAGTTCTGCTACAACCATGAAAACACTTTCTTACTGTTTCCAAAACCTTATAAGAAAATAAATGTGACAGGATCTCATCCATCATTTGTACCAATAGCAGACTGAATGCTTAAAAAAACTTGATCTGCTACCACCCACTCATATCATAACAAAAATATATTGACTGGTTACATACAACTTATAAATGTCAGGAGACAGAACCCAATGTGGCCTATAAGCCTATAACATATTATATGTTAAACCTATTGATACTACAAACCCACAATATATAGATTTCAGCCTCTTAAGGAGCCTTCAACTTCCAAGAGGGTTCGAGCAAATTCAAATGACAACTTGGAAGTCTTCCCATTATTAAAGCTCTTAATGAAGTGAAACTTCCAAAGTTATCGGGAAAATTATTATAGGAAATAGTTCTTGAAGAAGACGTAAAGTACAGGTGTACAGAATTTTAGTATAGGCAATCCTTATAAACCAGCGTAACGCAAAGAGGGCAAAAATAATGAATCATGGAACCCCTCCTGAAATAACATGAAAAGACAATAAACAACTTGGGTATCCAAACTGCCCATAATGAGTTGTGTTAAAAAAAAAAAAAAAAAAAAAACTGTAAATTGCGCTCTCTAAGCCTTCTAACCCACTTCCATCCAAAATCCTGTTGGTGAATAAAAAGGGAACAATTTGAAGATCACCGTTATCTCTAATTTTTATACCTTATCCAACTTAACCCTGCTAAACTTCAAGGGATGTGAATGGCATTTTAATTGAGGGAACAGATGTCATCACAAAAAACCAATATCCATAAGAGCATGTGCCTAATTACATGCTCCAGAATTATGTCGAGCATTAAAAGCAAAAGACTTTAGTTCTTGGGTTCAATTCAAACAATCTAAATAAAATGCAGAAAGCGCTAAATTACGAATATAGAAGCCACAGATTAATCATGTCAATGATCTGTTTCTAAACAAAACAACTTTCAAAGTTTTGCTGGGGATTCTCAAAAACAAACAAGCAACCACAGAAAAAAGCATGACGGAACTGATTGGGAAATAGAGAAACAAAGGTCCATGGAGTGAAATACGTACGTCAAGTTCGAGTAAAATCCATTCTTTCGTATTGGTCCCGGTGGACCAGTGAGTACGAAGGTCAGTGTCAAGGACGTGTGCCGCCTTCTGCGGCGGCGATTCCCTAGACATGGCCTTGACCTTGTAGGGCAGTGGCTTCACACGAGGTTCCAAATCCACCTCCATAGCTATCAGCCTTCGATACCTTCGTCTTCAGAGTCCAGAGTCGAAGCCTGTAGCTAACCAAAATATTGTAGTCGATAACAGAAGTGAGAACAATACTTAATAGCCAGAGCCCAGACCAAACCAGCGACACTGTATGTGTCATATAGGGAAAATTTCACCAAGTGCTATTAAGCAATTTAACGTCAAAGATGAAATTCTACAGCATACAAAATAAAATAAAATAAAATGATGGGTCAAATGATTTAATTGCCTTTTTATCGTTTGAAAAGATAAATACGAGAGTTTTCATGATAAATATAAAAATTTCAAATTTTCAAAAGAACTGAATCTAAAATTATAAGTATTCTAAGATCTACAAGATAAATATAAGAATTATCGACATATTATACTTACTTCCAACACCATTGGAAGTATTTACAAAACGCGTATTTCCAACACTCATATAGGTACATTTAAAAAAAAAACACTCATATAGGTATCTCAAGGCACAAGAGCCTTGGAAATATCTTTATGTGAGTTAGAAATAAGTATATATGTCTTAAAAATTCACATATTTGTATTACAAATGCCACATTTTCTTGTAAATGCTCTTTTTCTCTTAAGTATTGTTTTCGATTTATTTATTATATTGAAAATACCTTTTTTGTATCCGAAATCTGAACATTTGTCTTGAAAATTATCATTTTATCTATCAAATGATACAATTTTTCAATAAGAGACAAGGGCATTAAAATCTCTTAACCCTTAAGATTTTATTTCAATGTTCTCATAGAGTGTACAATTATATTTCAGAATTTTATAAGAGCTATTTAACATTAAATTGCTTCGAATAGGTCTAAGTAAAATTGTCCTGACATCTATTGCTTTATTGAGACTATTTAATCAACTTACAATCAATTATTAATTTATACGAAATCAAAAATAAATAAATTAAAACTGTTATAAATATTCTATCATTAAGAATGAATGTCAATAATCTTCCAATATACTCCTTCCAGTCCTAATTATAATATCAAATTAACTTTTTTGTTGAGATTAAAGAAGCAAATTAGACCACTAAATTGTAACATATGTTACATATAACTAGATCATTAGTTAGTTTATAAGTAAAATAGACTAATTTTGATAAAGAAAACGGGGGGATAAATATAAACAATCTAAAGCAGCTTATTTTGCATCATTAGTTTCTCCAAAACAAAGTCAACTTGATCTCATGATTATGACCGAAGAGAGTATGTCTCTTAAGATTCTTCACTTAAAAATATGTAACATACTACTTAACAGCTTTTTAGGAGTTTTCCATAACTAATACACATAACCTCTAAAAGTTACATGTTGTACATTTATATAGATTCAATCTTTATTATAATTATTGATATAGAATTTAAGAACTTGAGGTCTAGAAAAAATGGACATACATCAAGTTATTCTAACATTGAAAGGAATAAGAATCTCTCCCACTTTCTCTCCTTATCTCTATTGTCTTTCTTCATATCCCACGTCAATATAACTCTTCTATTTTTAGTTATATGATAATATTAATATGGTTGGGTTAGTTGAATTTTTTCTTGGAGGAATTCGTGATTATTAAAGTTTGAAATAAGTTGAATTTAATCAAGTAATTCGTTGATTCTAAGTATTTGAGGTTAATTAATGGATTTGAGGGATTAGTTCATACCCAATAATAATGCTAATTGAATCTAGTTAAATTGAATGTTGGATAGGAAGTATGGATTTTAGAATGGCGTCTGAGATTGATTTAATTTGGGGAATTTGTGGTTTTGGGCATTTGAGATGGGGTTATAAAGTCTAATGATTTATTTATATTACCAATAGAAGTGTTTTGGATTAGATTTGGAGTAAGATATGAGTGTAAGGGGTTTGAATTTGTTTAACTTGGTTGAATTTGTGGTATAGGCTTAAATTTATACAATTGTAATTAGAGATGAATCATAAAGATAGTAGAAAGGAAGAAAAAGCTGGAGTAGGGTCTAAATTAAAAGAGGGCAAGAATGGGTAGTTATGGAATTGATTACTAATTTGTAAATTCCTTTCTGAAATGATGGTTGATTGTGTTCGTATGTATGCTTGTGTAGAGTCTGAATTGTGTTGAGTTAAGAACGGAGGAGCTACGCTGTTATGAGATTGGTGACAGCTATCAGGTAACCGCTTCTACTTGTTTTATGTGTGAGTGTTGTTGGTAAGAGATTTGAAACTCTCCTTCAAGCCTTAGGTTATATAAAATAATTATGGAAATTATTGAAATTCTTTTCTAATATGAATACCTCTTTTTATTTTAGACTAAACTCTTTTCTAATTATAATAGGATCTTTTAACATTTTAAACATTTTCGTTTCTATCATAGTAAGCTATCTTGATTTTGGATAAAAAGGGATTTTTTTTAACTTGAAAGATTTTCTAACCATGTTAGTGTTTCTTTTATAAGTGAAATACTTTTCCTAACATGGTTAGTGTAACACCTAGAGTTTTTCTACTATATTATAACAATTTTTAATTGAATTATAACCACTTTTTAATGTCAAAAGCCCAAAAATACGTAAAAATTTAAAACTTTTTCTTTAAAACGTTTAACCAACTTCCTTTCAGTTGGAATTGGCTTGTCAGACAAATTGGAACCACTTAACACTTTTTGTAAAATAAAGTGGTTAATAAAACAATTAAAAGTACACTAACCAACTTCCAGTATCTATTAATAATTCATAACCCTTAGGGAATTTAAATCCCTTAATAAATTTATGCAATTCTATTTTCTATGCTTTCTACTATTAACTTAATAATTTTATTCTTACAACATATACAAATAATATTACTAAATTATTTAACCGCCTTTCACTTTCTCAATTATACTCCTAATTTCTTCTTCTACTCTTCCTTCCCAGCTAGCTTCTCACATCCTGCGTACTGAAAATGTTTGGGGAAAGAGTGAGATTAGAAATCCCAATAGCAGTTTCTTTCATTAACTTATATTATCATGCTAGCATTGACATGTATTAATTTCATAAACCTGAACAAATAAAACAATTATACATACTTCCTGCGCTCAATGCTCTACCAACCACTATTAACAATATATTCGTTAACTAGTGGAGGCCTCACCTGCAGGATTTCTCGTTATAACTATCCCGTTATAACACAACTGAACTGGCAAAGGGGGAGCGACCCACCTAAGCCTGGAGTACTCCATAAACTCTTTGCAGGAATTAACAAGGCTTATCACCTTCATGCATAATGTAAACTTGAAACAGATATTACAAAATAATACATGCAATTCTTTTACTGTAATGAAATAAACTGCTACCTGGCTTCTTTCGACCTTAGTCCTGTACTTGCTCCTTTTTCTTTCTACTGATCTTCTCAATTTATTTTACTATCAAGACCTATTAACATTTAATATAAACAATAAATTAATATCTAAACTTCTATATAATCATTCAGCGTCTCTCTCTCTCGAGTCCTAATATGCTTCATACTACCCATTCTTATATCTCATATAAGTAGGTTTTACTTTAAATAATTTGGCCCTTTTAAAATTAAAAGACTACTTAAGATAATTTGTTTCAATTTAATTATTCTAATTCTCATTATTATCTTTTTCAGAATTAAATATAAAAATCATAATGACTTAGCCATAATTAGTCTATTAACCATTACCATCTTTCAGCATTTACTAATTCCTTATTTTTGTACAGTATAACTCTAATCTCATCAGAATCATAGCTTACTATTGATTCACTATTGTCACTGAAAATGTTATTTAAGAGAACGTAAATAGAATAGAGGTTTTAATTTGTTAAATCCAATCCAACAACTTAAACCATAGTTAAATTTAATTTATAATTCTATCATTACTTCCTATTTCTATTATATGATTAAATCCTAGTCTCTATCTTAATTGTTAATCATAAAATTATCAGCAAATATTAGACAACCATTTACACACAAATAACCAGAACCAACACAACACAAGAAAATGCTAAATTCTAAATTCCAAAATCTCGAAACAAAACACCTTAATGGTTAATTTGCATTTCTCAATCTTAAAATCATTGAGCAAACTTGATCCACTTTAATTATTTATATTATAAATCCTTGCTTACAAACAATTACTTTAGTCAATGGTTACTTTCCTAAAGTCTCAACTTTGAGTAACTACTAGATTCTCAATAATGACCTCTTTCATACTAAGGACCTCTCCTATTTAATTTCTTAACAATTGCCCATAATTAATTTTGCCTCACATTTCCAATTGAATTAATAAATAGCGAAGCTTTAAGATCACCAATTACGCAGAGAAATATTCTCTAGATTCCAACATCATCATTGGTTAGAATACTTTGATATGAAAATGCCAAAGTCTAATTCCGATTGACTCTCATAAGCATCTAAACACTAGCTTCAAGATACACTCAACTTGCTAAGCATTTAAGAGTTCCGAATTCTTAATGAAAGACCTACTACCCTCATTTTTTTACTCTAAATACTCATTCATTAATTAAAGCCATTTAACCCCTTTCTATTTTAACTCCATGTTACAAATCTTTATTTGGAACTACCATCAGAACAAAGCGTACACCAAATAGGAATTCAAACCTAGTAATCCTCCCTAATGTTCCCCTAAAATTAAAGTAGCATAGTTCATTTCAACTTCTAGTTTAATTCAACCCCTTTTCAGTTTTTATATCACCTAACACCCAATCCAATGAAACCTTAGCATTACAATCTTCTTAGCCTAATTCCTAATTCAATCTTCTAATGCTTTACTTAACCCATCATTAACAATCATTGCAGCATCAATTAAACTTTCCACAAATATCTTCAACCCATTTTTATTCCATACTCCCAAAATTAAGCACATTCATATCTGACCAACATTAAATATTTAACTTTAACTTTAAAACCTTTTCAATGCAATAACTAAAATTTTAAACCCATAATTCACTCTCCTTAAAGCCATCACCCTTTCTCTTTATTATCACCAATGTATTTCAACCAGTCTTTAATCTATACAAAGTCTAAACCCATCACCCTCACTTGTTAAGTGAATCATTCTAATCACTAGTAGCAACAAGAAAACCCCAATTATCCCCAAAGTAACAAGTCAAGTCTTGTCATTTCAAATTCTATATCACATTCAATTTTCAAAGCATATTTTTCCCAACTTGAATCACTTGGTTTGCACTTTTAAACCTTAAGAGTCACAAATCAAATTCCTCCTTTTCATATATCCTTAGAAGTTCAAGAAAAATCCATATATTAAGGCCTAATCAGTTTATAAAGTTTGACTTCAATATTGAATTAACCCATCTTTCATTCAAAAGTTCTTAACAATTGTCCTAAATTGAATCATATGTTATAAGTTAACTTCCTCCCCTTGCTGACAGTCGCACAACTCATTCAAAAAGGAAAAGAAATTCACAACTACTTCCTATTCCCATCAACACCAATCTTACTAAATTAAGCATCTCAAATTTCCCTTTCTTCCAGCCATTAAGCCGCCAGACAGCACCAATAAGAACAGAAAACTCTTTGCAATTTACATATACCACTAAACCTTAATCATCAAACTAAAAACAAAGAATCAGATTCAAAATCCCCCCTACAACAACAACAACTAAACCTCAGCTTCATTTATCATTTCCTATCAATCATTCTCCTTACTTCTTTAATCCTTCTCAGCCACAACTAAAATAGAACCAGAAGCAGAGCAACACGCAACATTCAAAATTGAACCAAACAGATGGAATAATTCAATATTATTGAAATTTGAATGCAAGTGAAGCAACCATAAATAGCCTCTTGAATTCTTCCCACTGAACCTAGCATAGCAGAGCAAGAGACGAGAGGAGAAAATTGGACATAATAGAGGCAAGAATCGGGTCTTCCAAAACCAGGCACATACCAGAGCAGGGTAGAACATTGCCCAAAGCAAAACAAGCACTATAATTTCAGAACAACTCATAGAACAAAGAAGAACAGGGAATCGGACCAAGCAAAGAAATCGGATGTAGAGGAACAAGAAGGCAGAATCAGTACAAGGCTTCAGGAATTAATCATGCAATAGTCTTAATCCCTTCTAATCAACTCTTAACTACTTTCAAACACCAATTTCACGTTGATTCTAACAGGAACTGAAGAAACCATGGGTGAACAGTAACGCTAAACAAAACAACCTCACTGTCCCCAGCAAGAAATCACGAAAACTCAAATTGCTTTAGGGAAAATCAAAATCGAACCTTAACCTTTGATTTAGTCAGTTTAGAACCCTTAAAACCCCCCAAAATTTCGAATCACTCCTCCCCCAAATTTTCTCAAATCGACCCGAGAAAGAAGGGAAACAAAGGAAGAAGTTCACCTAGAATGGAATCAATATTTCCCCCGTGCTCTCAGGCCGACCGCCGTCGTGAAATTGCTCGCCACGCCGTCGTTCGCCGCTGCAGAACTCAGAGAGGAAGCAGAGAAGGTGAGGGCGAGGAAGGAAATGGGGTTCGGTTCAGAGAGAGGGGGAGAGGCAGAGTGAAATTATTTGAGGGTGTGAGAGAATGAGACACGTGGTGATGAAAAGAAAGGATGAGAAGGTTAAGATATTTTAATTAGGTAAATTACTATCTTACCCCTCCTGTTATAACTGAAGATATTTTGAACTAGGGGCAGATATTGTCATTTATATTTTCTATTTCCTATTTTCTTCTTAAATCATAATTTTATTTATCATTATAATTTAGGAATATACCTAAATCTGTCCCCAAAATAATTTTTCTAGATATACTTTAATTTCTAAATTTATTTATAAAACTTTTTAAATGTCAAACAATACCTCACGTTTCTAAATGTTCCCTTATTTAAATTTATCTCAACTATTTTTTCCTTAACTAATAAAGAAAATAAACCCTTAAGAATCATTAAAAATACGACTGACCTCATAAATTTGTTTATAAGGCTTTTTAATTCCTAAATACATTTCTAAGTTCTCAATTAAATTCTTATTATCTCTTTTCTTCAAATTAAGTGCTATCTTCTAATTATTTCTCTTTATTTCTTAAAGAAAATAAGCCTTAAAATCATTAAAATGCCTAAATATCATAAATTTATTTTTAATGCTTTTTAATGTTTTAATAATATTCTCAAAATATTAAACAATTCCTTATTTCCTATCTTCAAAAATTTGGGGTGTTACAGTTAGCCTTAAATGAATCTTATTTACTATTGATTAGCGATTCCTGAAAAGGGCATTTAGAAAGCTAATGTTACATGATCGCCCTTAATGAGCTTGATCACTCCCATAAATTATGGCATTATTAAATAATTTGACATTTATGAAATACTACACAACCTTAAAAATGAGATAGACAAAACATTTTAAATTATAAGACCTTATGCACCTTTACCAAGATATGCAGTTTAATTCTCTAAATATGTTTTCCTTCTATAATCTTTCCTTTATAAGACAATTCTATATAATTGTGTATCATTAACTGAGCTTCCAATCTTTTAGATTTCAAAAAGATTTAAATAGAAAATTTGTTGGAAAACCCATAATCGTCTTGAATGTCTCCCTTCCCTTAACAGGAAAACAAAACATAGAAGATGTAACGCTTTATATGGCTATTTATGTAATTTTTTTTCTCTCAGTTTCGTTATTTGAGTTCATTATGAAGAAACATCACACATATACTATGTTACTCACCGATCATCTTTATTGACTCCATAGTATTAACCTATTAGGTGAACTACCACTTTCGCTTTATATACCCAAAAAGGTATAAAATGATACTTCTCAATTTCAAAGCAAAAGTATTCAGGTATTGTAAAAAGTCACATGTAAGGGAAATGAAACATTTCATCTATTAGAACACAAATAATAATACATAAGATATCTAACTAATCATGATCTTTCAAGCTCCTTCAAGTGGCACGATGGTCTTCATGGTCCTTAATATAAACCATGCATTGACTTGAGCTAATAGGGTCATGAGATCCTTGAATCTCATTCTTTATGAACCCTTAACCCATTTGATAGAGACATTTAATAATCTCCTATACCATACAATTTGAAGAAAACCTATATATTATAAGATTAAACCAAAGTAAATTTTTTAATGCAATGATGTAAGAGTATATCTATAATTATCTCCAATATCCATAATTATCTCCAATCAAACCTCTTATTATAAGCATAGTATCCTTTAAATAATTGCTCTATTATGGCATTGGAGTTAGTATATATATAATAATCCTCTTTTATAATCTCATTTTTTTCCAATGTTGAGCTACACTTTTACATACACTTTTCTAATTAATACATTGGCATTCATGGAAAGTATATCAGCTCATATTAATGAGACAATAAAAGACAAAAATCTCTACCACCATATTAATGGACATCTCTTGTACCAAAATATGTTACGGAGAATCACTTTATGGTCAATACAGAATGAAGAGATATTTATGAGAATATCATGTACTTATCATTCACTCCAAAATTGAATCTCGACTTTGTTCCATTCACTATATACCAAACAATAAGTAGTCCTTAATTGAGATTGTTGTAATAAGACAGTTAAGAACCATAATACTATCTCATGACTAGTATTGATTGGTATTAGAATTTAGAACATCTTTAATGCCAAGTTCAACTAAATTGAAGAAGTTACATTTATCTTCTAGATTTGACGACTGTCCATGTCAATCTCGCTAATAAAGATATCACAATTTTGCTGCAAGATCAAAAATTTAACATGTATTCATGCTGATGCTATATGAGCTAATTTAACCATCATATTTAGGTGTATGCTTAATAATGTAAATCACATAATCATAACTTTTGTAACATCCCAAATTTGTAGATAATTATTAATTGTGATTTTAAATGGATACTTGAAGATTTAAGGTGATTTTTAAGGAATTAATTAAATTCAAGAAAAAGAATATGAATAATTAACCATTAGATAAAGAATAGGAGATTTAAATTTTAAAATTTGAGATTTCGTAGAATCTAGGAATTTTAAATATTTGAATATTGTAAAATAAAAATATTTGGATATAGCTCAATATTTAGCTGATTATGTGAATTTTAGGAGAGTTGTATATTAATATTTACATTTAAAATTTTAATGATATGAATAAAGTTAAATATATATATATATATGAATATGTAAAAAAATGGAAAGAGGGAGCACGTGACTCCCCCTTTAATTAAAAAATAAATAAATAATATGAAAGGAGGGAGCACGTGGCTCCACCCTTAAAATTAAAAAAAAAAGATATGATAGGATATGATATTTTAAAAGAGGCATGGGCCCTACGGAGTGGTGGGGTTATTTAATACCCCCAGAGCCTCATTCATTATGCACAGCACACACACACACACACATTCAGTGAGAGAGAGAGAGTCCATGGCTTGCAGCGGTAATTCTACCAATTATTTTTACTTTCAGTCTAAATTACATCTTTAGAGAGTATTTCTGTAAGTAAAACTACGTCTGTTCACAAAACTCTGATCATGAAAGTTTTTCTACTCATTTAGATCTTTCTAATGAGTATATTATGAAGTTATTAGAGCAAAATTTTGGGTGTGAGTTTAAAGTGGGTGTTGATTACTGACAATAAGTGACCATAAAATTGTTAAGATAAATTAATAGGATAACTTCATGGGTTTGAGTTTATTTATTGGGTGACTTGAGGATTTAAAATAATTTTTGTAAGTTAAAGGTTCAGGGTCTAGTCTTGATTTCAAAGATCCAAATTTGTAACAGGAGTTTCATGTTTTCAAGAAGCTTATTGGGTGATGACTACTGATTTTTGAACTCTGAAAATTCTTCATATATTGGCTAAATTGAATTATGGCATAATAAAGTTTTAAAATTTGGGGATTTTTGGTGTATTTTGAATATGAGCATTGATAACTGATTTTAGTGATTTAAGAGAGTTCATTGAAATTAAATGAATGTTTATAATACCTTAAATTGGCAATTCAAAGTTTGGTCTTACAAGGTTTTGAAAATTTGACTTATAAGAGAGGCTTTAAACTATAATTTTATTTTGGGTAATCCATTAGTTACGATAAGATGAATTGTGATGGTGGATAATTTTTAGTTTATTAGATGGTGACATTTTGAGTCATGATGGGATAGGTATAAATGGAATATAAGGGTGAATATGGCATATTTAGGTCAAGCGTGGTAGTAGGCCTTAAGATTAGAAATTGGGTCTGAGGTAGCTTTGGATGTAAAATTTGGGTTAGGGTATTTTAAATAACATTATTTTGTATTATCGAGTGATTAACTCGGTTTGGTTGCTGTAGATTTTAATCCGGGTTCGTAGAGCACCGGGATAGCTTTTGTGGTAATCCTTAACTACTCCACAAGGTAACTACTTCCTTGTCTCTAATTATTGTATGATGAGTCGATAAACTCCACTACTGGTTGGTTGTGGAGCTTGGGGCTAGCATGCCATACTAAATGGGTAACGGTGAACATTTATTCTACCACTCTGTTATGTGGAAATAGTATGTAGTGGATCTTGTTTGATGTGGAAATAGTATGTTGATAAAGATCATTACTATACATATGCATGGTTGCACTTGAATATGTATGATTAATTGTGGTAGATGACATATTGTATTTAATAACCAGCCCGCACATGATCATTCTATTTGAAGTAACATGTATATTGTTGTTTGTTGGTATTGGCGCCTGGTATAAGTGTGGTTTCACCCCCTTCACGTGATGAGTGCCCAAAGGCCATCGGGTTACCTTTTGGGTTTATGTCCTGTATGGACTTACCGACAGTGAAGTCTGGTTTCGTTGGCTTCTGTCAAGCCATGGAGTTTGGTTTCGGTGGCTCACGGTTAGAGGATTTTGGTTCCATCATATTTTGTAACGACGGTGAAGTCTGGTTTCGGTGGTTTTCGTCAGGCACAAAGTGTATGTTACCCTCTTCGGTGGATTATTTGCATAACTTGTAAATATTTGGTGATGCATGCAAATCCTAGTTGTATCAATATTCATATATGGTTTCATTCTTTAAGTATTGAGGAAAGTGATGATACATGTAATAAAATTTTATTGTTGGATGTTTTCTTTCGTATTTGTGATGAATAATTATTGTTAAATGCTCCACTTATTTGTATTAGCACACACTTATGTATGTAGACAGTATATGAAGAATAAGTGTTACTGGGACTTTGTCTCATTTGGTTACTCTTCAGTTTCAGGTCCTAACTCAGAGGATAGACGAGAAGGAAAGGAGCCAACCCAATCTCATTGACTTGAGGTTGTTGTTTTATTATTTGGGATATCATGTATATTGCCACGTACTATAGACTAGGCATGTATGCATGTAACTTCCGCATTTTAATTATTATTTTGGATTACTGTATCTGTTACTAATTTTCTTGAGGACGGTTCCCTACTGGCATCAAAGCCGAATGCTTTATTTTGGTGTTATTTTGCTGATAGTTCTTTACTTTGATTTGGCTTCTCGTTTCCATTTTATCATGGATAAAATTCACTTTCAATTAGTAGTTTATTCCTTATAACTATGATAGATCATTTTTCTATCATGGTTAGGTTTTATAAATGACTAAACTCTTTTGTTTAACTATGATAGGCTTTTATATTGGGAAAATTTCATTTTACCCCCATAATAAGGAATTAATCTCAGATTCCCCCCAAAACATTCTGAAATTTCACTGCACCCCCAAGGGACTAAAGTGAAATTAAATGCTTTAGTTAAAAGACCAAAATGTCCTTATTGAAAGAAGTACAAACGTTTTGGAAATTTCTCATATGTGTCTTGGAAATTCTCCATATGTGTCTTGGAAATTTTTCATATATGTCTTGGAAATATAGTTGTAAAATTTTGGATGTTTTAGTGTTGGATTCCATGATTTTTTAGACTTGAAAATACTCACATTGATGTTGAAAATAAGCACAAATGTTTTGAAAAGTTCCCTCATATGCGTCTTGGAAATTTCCCATAGATGTCTTGGAAATTCTTCATATGTGTCTTGGAAATTCTTCATATGTGTCTTGGAAATCCAGTACAAAATTCATAAGGACATTTTAGTCTTTTAGCTGAAACATTTAATTTCACTTTAGTCCCTTGGGGGTGCAGTGAAATTTCAGAATGTTTTGGGGGGAATCTGACATTAATTGCTTATTAGGGGGTAAACTGAAATTTTCCCTTTTATATTTGACATTCTTCTTTTTCTATCGTAGTTAACCTCTATTAATACCACCAAGCTTTTAATAACTATGATAGTTTCTTTTCTATCTTAGTTATGGTTTTTAAGTTGACGAAAATTCTTTTCTAACTATGATAGACCTTTTCGGTTTTCACAATTCTTTTTTATCGTAGTTAGTATCCCATTAGTGTAAGTGTTATCCGAATGCAAATGATGGTTGTACATATTTAAAATTTGGAGGATTTTACAACTTATCACTAAGGTCTACCTGTTGGCAAAGACGTCAGCATAGCATAATTTTATGTTCATCAATTGGTGAAACTAGAATGCATTTACGTTCCCTTAGTACCTGTGGGCAACTTGAAAACATAAGGCCACTTCTATTTGACCCTAATTAAATATATGACCATAATTATCTACCTGTGGGCAAAGATTAATTACATTCAAACAATTAATTACTACTGATGTTTTTGACTTAAATTTTGTATAAGTAAAGTTTATCTGTGGGCAAAGACATTATCATACCATAAATTTATGTTCACTTAATGGTAAACTTAGAACACAATTATGTTCTCTAATACCTATGAGCTACTTAGGAAACATAATGCCATTTCTATTTGACCTAAATTAATTAGATACATGAATATAATTTATATATCTATGGGCTAAGATAAATTATAACCAAACATTTAACTTATACATTTAAAGCATGTAAGGATATTTTGGCTATCCCTTACTTACTCATATAGACATCGAAAATATTGTGTATATTAATTGTACTTCTATAACAAAAGATGATATTACGAGTCCACATGTGATTTATTTATTTATTTTTTTTTTTTTTGAACTGAATGTGATTTATTGCATACTTAATGTATATGTACGCAAATCACCAATATCACATTTGTACAATTAAAATTCCAAATGTTTACACAATATCAATGAGAATTTAATTAAATAATTTAATCAACTATATGTGAATAAGGTAAATTTATTCATCTAATCATAATTGATATTTTGAAATCCATATGTGATTATTTATGCCAATATGCAATCACCAATATCAATTATTTGCATTTAAATTCCATATATGCACTAACTTAATAGAGAATTTAACCATTTAATTTAATCAACATAAGTGACTAAACAAATAATATCAAACTCTTCCACTTTGATTAAATTAAAAACACTCATTGATCAGGGTTGATATTTCAAAATTGTCATATGTGATTAAATTATGCATGCAAATATAATACACATCACTAATATTTACCTGTGGGCAAAAATAGTAGCATAATATATATTATATTATATCAGTGAAACTAAAACACATTTATATTTTCTAATACATGTGGGCATATTATGCCATTCTATTCCACTCAAACAAGCATGCAATCACAAATATCAACTAAATACATTTAAACTCTACATATTTACAATCTTTAATGAGAATTTAAGCGATTGATTTAATCAACAAAAATGTGACTAAATAACCATAATATTATTTCCTCCCACTAATTCATGCATCAATAAAATTGCTTGAAATAAAAATAACTTCAATGCATTTTAACTTTAATTGAATCCTGCAAATCAAAAAACAGATATACAATTGCCTAAATAATTTAGACAATTTAAATATTTCACAACAATTTTTGCAAAATTTCCAACATGTTAAAATAGCTAAAATTAAATTTTCCAATTTAAAAGCAATTAAAATGACGCATGGAACAAAAATATAAACAAATAAATTGCTAAATAAATAAACATGCTTGAGAGGAAAAAGAGCACAAACAATACTTATTTAGCACTAACAAAATTCTGGAAAAACAAAACAAAAATGGCTTAAACAACAAAAATAAAGCCCAATGTACTCTCCAGGGAAAAAAATCAATTTAGGAGCCCATGAAAAATTCTGCAAAAAACCAATAACATGCTCCAAAATAGAACTCAAAATCAAATTTTCAGAAGAAAAATCATTAATAAATGGCCCAATTTAAGTCCCAAACAATAGAGCCCATCAAATCACTGAATAGAGGGAATTTTTTGGTTTCATTTACAAAAAATAGCCCAGAAAACTCAAGGGCCCAATTTTGGGAAAATTAAACCAAATTCAAAAACTCAAGCCCACATGTAAAAAACCCAAATTAGAGACCAAAAACATAAAAAAGCCCAAAACATCACAAAGAAAAACAAGCTTTTTTTAATAGAAAGCTGAAAACGTCAGCCCAATATGCGTCCAGCCCACTCACTTAATAAACAAAATGGTGCGTTTCACTAAGGCTTAAAACGACGCCGGTTTAGATCTTCTTCTTCAGCATCACCTAAAAGCCAAAACCTCGACCCGACCCGACAAGGAGACCCGGTTCCCTGAACCTTGTGTTGTTGTTGTTGTTTTTTTTTATCAAACCTCATGTTGTTTATTCCCCCCTGATTTCAGCAATGGTTCCACGGCAAACCATAATATGGCAACCTGTTACAAATTGTTATATTTTTTTTAAAAAAATGAGGGTAGAAAACCGAAAATATATTTATATATATATATATATATATCAATTTTCCAGTGCCTTTGAAATCATCCAACCCATATATATCATAACAAAATTCAATGATTGGAAAATAAAACAATATAACAATTTTTGACCTTTAAAACTCAGATAAAAATTATTGATGAAACTTTATTATAAAATCGATTCCCTACCATCCCAGTTACCCGAAAAATCATATACACATGTATATGCAAAGATCGAAAAGAACAAATATGATAGTCATCGTAATATCTTACTTTTCCAATATGTTTTTCAAAATTAGAAAAAATAAGGAACATGGAATGCATCATATATATGAAAAAATAGCAGGCGGAGGGGATTAAAAACCTATGCTTTGATGCCACATGTTGAATTAATCCTATACTAAAAGCATACATGCATACAAAATTTCCATACAAAAAAGAGTAAACAGTGGAAGACTTAGAAATACTTCTCTTAGAAATACTTCTCGCTATGATAATTAATTAGTAGAAATAATCCATAAACCATAAAGTCTCACGAAATACAATTGAAATAGCAAAGGAACTTTCTGACTGGAAGATAGGCACATTGATGACATGTTGGATTGTCACCTCTAGTCAGGGAACCTCATTTTTATAAACGAAAATGTGAATAGATATGTCTCTAAACTTATAAGACATGTCTGTATTATTTAAAACGTGACCTTATTATTATAAATCTCTTATCAAAACAAATAATAAAATTTTGGCCAAATAATACTCTAAACCAATCCTAATGCATCTAACATGTGAGCCACACAAAGATATATTTTAATAATTAGAATATCCAATATATTTAAAATAACCATATAGGATATAATGAATAATGAATTTCAAAATATCCTAATATAAAAATAAATAAATAAATATATATAATATGTAACATTACTAACTCAATTATAAACTCCGTCATGGATAATAGAGCTTGTCTCATTATCTTTCGTTATGTACACTATGTTAAAAAGGGAAATAATAACATAGTTATTAAAACTCAACTTAGTTTAAAAATCATAAATATGATAGGAAAAGGTTGGACTAAATGTTTTCAAAGCCTGTTAGTTTTAAAAATTTCCAACTAAATTGACAAGGCATATATATGTCATAAAGAAATTTGCTAGACATGGATATTTGGATTCAATCCGTTAGTTTAAAATAAACCATGTTAGATTGATCTTGTCTAACATTGATATAAAAATTTGGCTCATATAAAAGATTAATAGCTTTCCAAAGTACTCCAGAATTGCTAAGTTTAACTATGGTACGGTAACTATCATAGTTAATAAAAATTCACCTTACAAAGTACTTAAACTAACTAAGTTAGAAAGTTTGTCTAACATTGTTATTCAAATTTCATTAATATATTAATAAGTTAACTATATTAGAAAAAGAGTTTAGCTTAGTTATAAATTTTTCTTAAAGTGAGTTAAAACAACTGTGTTAGCAAAAGGGGTTGGCTAACACAGTTTTAGAAATAAACTTGTAAGCTATTGGATAACTATGTCAAAAAAGCATACACCTAATGTAGTTAATGAAAGCACCTTGTAAAATCGCATAGTTGACTAGGTTAGCAAAAGAGTTCTACTACAAATACAGTTAGTAAAAACTTCCTATATGAATTTTTAAGTATACCATAATAAAAATGCTAACCTAACATAGTAATTAAAACAATTAATATATGTGACACATTGCATTTCTTGTCAAAATCATTTACATAAACAACATCCTTTCATAAACTCTATCGAATGAACATACTCTAGAAATCAACTTTCCAAAATATAATCACAATCATATCAAAATATCCTGTAATACGAGGTCACATGTGAGAATGGCAGTCGCACAAGAGGGGGGTGAATTGTGCTTCCGAAAATTAAAAACTAATTAATGCAACACAATCTTTATACTGGTTCGGCCAACACTGCCTACGTCCAATTCTCCAACTCCTCGTTGGGTTCCACTAATCACAAGTTTTACAACACAGGTTCACCTGCCAACCTTTACAGAGTTTTAGAATCCCTCTAAACACTCCCCCTTACTAACTGTAAGGTTACTACCCTGTTCTCAAAGCACCAAGCTTTAGAACAACCTCAAACAGTAGATGATTTCAATAATAAAGTTCACTTAATGAACAGATTATGATAATCACTTAAGTACAAGTAAAATCACTAAGAACAATAAATACAAAGATCAGAGAGCAATGAATGTGTTCGTGAATATTCTTTGTTTTTCGTCAATTCTTCATAAATGCTCAAGTTTTGTATTTATATCTCTTCTCAGATTTGCCATTACGTTCATCTTCATGAGGCCGTTTGAATATGGTCGTTGAGAACTCATAGCCGTTGGCAATTAATGCAGTTACTCCATCGAGGTTAACTTTCTGCTCTAGCTTCAACTGCTCTTGCGTAGGGTGAGCTAAGAAAGATGTAGACTGAGCGTTCTGAGCATCTGTACCAACTGTACTTTTGTAGCAGCTTTTTCAGTAGCGCTAGCATGCTTGGCTATCGCTAACTACATAGTATAATTCCTGCACTTGAGCTGTTAGCTAAACAAGTAATCATGTAATGCACAGCAGATGCTATCGCAAGCTTAGTCTATTAGCTCAATGTATCAGCTTATCAGTTTGTTATCACAATGAGCATTCTCCTATCGATAGCTAAATGCGTTATCGCTAGTGACCTTTGTTATCGCAAGTTTGTTTAGCTATCTGAGTTACATATTTCCTCAAGTATTTAGATATCGATAGCTAATCCAGTTATCGATAGCAGCTTATGATATCGCTAGCTGATTCCAATAGCTCAAGGACTTGGTTCATCTTTCTGCTAGTTGTTCTTCCTTTCATTTATCCATGTTCCCAATGAACTTCTAGCGATAGGATATTTCTTAGCGATAGTGATTGACTTAGCGATAGATATTAACTTTGTTATTTCTAAGTCTTCATTTGCTATGGCTCTTTGTCTATTAGCGATAGGCTTTAGTTCTAGCGATAGAGATCTGTTACCTTTCAGATTTTACTTGTTAAATTCAAAGGTAACTTACACTCTATTTACTTATGTTATCTACGGGGTCAGTCCTCATCAAAACTTAAGATTCCAACAACATGCATGTGAAACAACAGCCGACATCGAAACCACAATAGGCCTTAGGCCTTTTCGCTGGAATGTACATCGATCCCAATAATATGCGACATGAGTTAAACAGTTATCCGAACATGAATTTGAAAATAGAATATGGAAGCAAATGATGCTCAACTATTTGGAAATATACAATTACATAAATAACTAACACTAAGTTCACTACAACTTTAGTGAGCGTCAATTGGTCCCTTTCTCGCCGGCCCCAATATAACGAGTGGACTTTAATTATTTTTTTGAGAAAATTAATTAGGGGGTCCCTTGTAGGACACATAATATAGGAGAAGTCCCACTAAATGCTCAAATTAAAGTAGGGTCCAAAGGGACCTTATTTCTATTATGTCCCAAATACAAATGACCTTTTGTCCCTTTAATTAAAAAGCTTCTTCACTCCCTTCGTCATTCAAAGGCAACATCCACCCAGTGAGGAACTTTCAGCCTCTTCCTCACCGAAAAAGCCCTAGATTTCGCCTTCTTCAGTGTGTTATCCTTGCCGTCGAGTTTCGCCAACCCTCTTTATCTGGAGTAGGCTCTAGTTCTTTAGCAAAGATTGTGAGCCATCTTCACTATTGATGTTCAGTTTGAACCACCTTGTCGAGATCCAACAATTTCGAGACACTGTGTGCGTTGCTGAGGGTTGCCGGAGTTTTGGGCTTATCCAACGCTGTCAAACTTGCTTAGGCAGGGTTTGGTTTTTTTTCCTGAATATATTGTTGAGGTTTACTTGATCTTCAGCCATCTCTTGTTCTTTTTAAGCAAATTTGTGTTGCCTACTGCTTTGGCTTATTTTGTCTTTGCAAGGATTTGGGATTTTTTTTGTCTATTGTGCGTGTAGGATTTCCATTTTGAGTCCTTGCCTGCATGTGTCTCACATTTGTTCTTAATTTGATATGGAGGTGGTGGTCTATGAAGGCGTGATAAGGGAAAAGCCATCTAACAAAGATGAAGCAAAAAAATTCTTGAAAGGTTTGTGCAGTGTTATCTTTGCTTCATTTATCAGGAAGGAGAAAAAGCCATTGTTCCTTCCAACTCCATCTTTCTCACTCACGTGCTCCTTTGGTATGTGGACTTCTAATCACTTCCTATAGATCTTTATTTTTATTGTTTCTGTACATGTCCTCAAATTACTCGGGAAAGCATGCAGCAACTATAGGATCTTTTCTAGTTACAAACCTCAAAACAGGGTTTAGAAAAGGGGGATCTGACTACGTGGAGGTATTGTTTGCTCCTAACTTCACTATTTCTTTCTTCTTTTGGTTGATTATTGTCTCAAAAACTGATCCATTCTGCCCCCACACACACACACACTTAAGGCAAATTCCTGCCAATAAATATTAACGGGAAAAAGAGTACTCATTAGCAAGTGACTTGCTGCTAATAATTCTTTGTTGGGTTCATAATGGACATGCAGTTAGAATTTAGATCATGACACACATATGTCAACATAGACTTCTAGTTCTTGATGTGAGAATTAAATGTATAAGACAAAGGCGCCGGGCAGTTTTGAACCGAAAGATCAAGTGGTGGCAGTTAAAGGGGGAGAAGCGAGAGATTTTTAAGAGAAACCTATTGGATGAAGGGGTATGGGAGCCACAAGGAAATGCTAACAGCATGTGGAAGAATATGGCTACGAAGATTGAAATGGTTGCTAAAGCTACTTTAGGAGAATCAAAAGGTTTTGGACCACGAGATAAGGAGACTTGGTGGTGGGACAAGGATGTCCAAGAAAAGGTGCGGAATAAAAAGAATTGTTTTAAGGCTATACACTTGTGTAATAATACTGAAAATTGGGAAAAGTACCGCTTAGCTAAAAAGGAGACTAAGAAGGCAATGAGTGAAGCTCATGCTAAAGCATACGAGGGGTTTTATAAGGAGTTAGGGACAAAGGCTGGGGAACAAAAGATTTACAAGATCGCAAAGAGTAGGGAGAGGAATTCAAGAGATTTGGATCAAGTAAGGTGTATAAAGGATGAAGAAGGTAAAGTTTTGATTACTGATGAAGATATTAAGAATAGATGGGAGGCCTACTTTTCTAAGTTATTCAATGATGGAGGTGAAGGTCTATCTTGTGAGTTGGGGGATTTGACAATTAGTGAAGATGGACTTAATAGGTCATTTTATCGTAGAATTAGAGTGTGGGAGGTTAGAGAAGCTCTTAAGAAAATGGAAAATGGTAAAGCAGTTGGACCTGATGGTATACCGATTGAAGTTTGGAAATGTTTAGGGGAAGAGGGTGTGTTATGGTTATCTTAATTATTTAACGAGATTTTACGGTCTAAGAAGATGCCTGATGATTGGAGAAAAAGTACTTTAGTCCCGATTTATAAAAACAAAGGCGATATACAAAATTGTGCAAATTATAGGGGAATTAAACTTATGAGTCACACAATGAAACTATGGGAAAAGGTGATTGAGCATAGGTTAAGACTAGAAACTAGTATTTCTGAGAGACAGTTTGGGTTCATGCCAGGGAGATCCACAACAGAGGCGATATATCTATTAAGAGGGATAATGGAAAAGTATCGAAGTAGAAAAAGAGACTTACATATGGTTTTTATTGACTTAGAAAAGGCGTATGATCGCGTGCCGAGAGATTTACTTTGGAAAGCCTTGGAAAAGAAAGGAGTATGTATTGCTTATATTAAAGTTATACAGGATATGTATGATGGGGTGTTGACTAAGGTTAGAACGCCGGGAGGTGAGACAAAAGACTTCCCTATAAGAATTGGCCTACATCAGGGATCAACTTTGAGCCCATATTTGTTTAATTTAGTAGTAGATGCTCTAACTGAGCCTATAGAAGAAGCGGTCCCTAAGTGCATGCTTTTTGCTGATGATATAGTCCTTCTGGCCGAATCAAGAGAGGAGATTAATGATAAATTAGAAATATGGAGAAACACGCTGAAGTCGAAGGGTTTCCGTTTAAGTAGGAGTAAGACAGAATATATGCATTGCAATTTTGCAAATAGACAACTTAGAGGTGATTTGGAGGTTAAACTAGGAGAGCAAACAATCCCTCAAGTAACGAAGTTTAGGTATTTGGGATCAATTATAAGACAAGATGGTGAGATTGATGACGATGTCAATCATAGAATTCAAGCTGGGTGGTGTAAATGGAGGAAAGCTACTGGAATTCTCTGCGATAGAAAAGTACCCCATAAGGTAAAAGGGAAGTTTTATCGCACTGCTATAAGACCAGCAGTATTATATGGTAGTGAATGTTGGGCTTTGAAGGGTCAGCATGAACATAAGATGGGGGTAGCTGAAATGAGGATGTTGAGATGGATGTGTGGTCACACAAGAAAGGATAAGATTCGGAATGATCATATACGCGAACGAGTTGGAGTGGCTCCTATCAGTGAGAAAATGGTAGAAAATCGTTTGAGGTGGTTTGGACATGTACAAAGGAGGCCATTAGATGTGCCAGTGAGGAGGGTAGATCAAATAGTCTGGAGTCCGATTAAGAGAGGAAGAGGGAGACCGAGGCTTACACTTAATGAAGTTGTAGAGCGCGATCTTTTAATAAATAATATATCTAAAGATTTGGTTACCGATAGAGCACAATGGCGTCGTGCGATCCATGTAGCCGACCCCACTTAGTGGGATAAGGCTTTGTTGTTGTTGTTGTTGTTGTTGCTTAATAGTTCGTGATGGATTATATCCTTCCCTCTCTTCATCTTGTGGTGAATTTTGCTCTCTTGTGAGTGTTAGTTGTTCAGTTTTCCAGTTAATAAGATCAGAAAAATTGGAAATTAGTCTGTTAGATACGACTATTAAACAAACATGCTTAACTCAGTTTCATTAAGTCTTTATCGATTTTAATGCAAACAAGGTTGTCAAATTCTGGTTCTACTGAAGATGCTTCTATGCATGAAGAGGTAAAGGTTTTTAAAAATAACTATTTCTGATTAATAAATATGGACTTTTGATGCTGACAAGATATATGTATTTTATGATTGTTGATGATTAGCGACTTTGTGAATGGTGTTGTTGTACTGTGAAAAATTATTCTCCTTTTTACAGGAAAAATCCATTGAACCTTTTTGGTAATATCTTTTATCCCATATCACTTTATACTACAGATCACAATCTTAGCCTGCTATGTTTATTTGATATTTGACATTAATTTGTCCTACATATTAGTCTTAGCTCGATTTCTAACAATTTGTTGCTGCGTAAGTTTTCATGAAGAATAATTCATATTTAAATGCTGGGTATCACATAAATTCAGATCCATAGAACACATATGCCATTTTACATCTACAAATAACCTATTTATTCTATTTTCTTTCAGGGTAACTAATATGCAAATCCATATAGTTCCATAAAATTTTTTAATGTTGTGATTTGAGTTTGATATCATTTTTATCATGTTTTTGTTAGGTTCAGAGAATGGGAAAGGGCAAAGGAATTGGAGTTGCAAAAAAATGCACACAAAGTAAAGATGAGGAGACAAATACAAAACGTAAAGATGACCAATATACTAGAAAGAGTAAGGAAGTTTATAAGAGCAATCATGTTACTGCGTTTTCACTATTCACGAAGAGTTTTTACAAAGAAAACTCTAAGAAGTTTAATTCAGTGAAGTTAGCCAATCAATATTTAACAAAGGCTTGGAAGAAGTTGTCTGAGGAGGATGAGGAGGTGTATAGAGAAGCAGCAAAGAAGGGGTTGACATCCTACTAAGAAACCTTTAATTGAGCATCCATAAGCAATGAATAGCCGCTGAAACCTGTCATCATCCGAATCTTCCCATAGAGCAACCGTGTATGGATCACTTTCATTGAGCCTCTGACAAATCCATGGAATTAGCTTGTAAGAATCTTTTTCGCTACCTTGAAGTTCATTTAAGGATCTTGCTTTTCCTCAATAAGCTTGACTGTAATTCAACTGTACACCGTACTCTTTGTACATGTCTTTCCTAATTTCACCAGCACTCTTGTCTATATTATCTCTCAAACAATCAACTATTAGTGATGATGTCAACTTTGTCCTTGTTGAGTGAGCTACCACCAAGTTATTTTGCGCATTATGTTTATGCTCATCGATGAATTTTCTTACTACTAGAAACTCAGCACCTTTGCTCAATTCATATGCCCCTATGTACCAAGGGCATTTTTGACCATGCACTTTGCTATAATCTTTTGTTTGTTGTTCTTCAAAAATTGGTATGCAAACTTATGAGCTATGCTGTACTTGTATAGAGTTTGTCGAACATCATCCGCATTAAGAAAATGTTTTCCTACTCCAATATATAAGTCCCTCCATTTTGTGGAATTTATCTCTGGTCTTGGTGTTGGAATCATCTATACCGCACATGACAATGATTGTGACTCTTCATTAACCAATATCATTTGAAACATTTGAGACATAGGCAAACCATTCGAACATCCAGTCAAATAATCCATCCTGCAAGAATTACAACACATTCTGTTAATAATGACATGTTTTCACAATGTGTCCATCAATGAGTCACAACATATTAGCTCAGTTCAAACTATAATTACAACTTATGCATTTTTGTCATTCCTTCCATCAACTCTGGTTGGTTGTGTATTGTCATCCACACACTCACATACAAATATTTGACTGATTTCTCTGTTAAAGTTGATGAAATGTTCCACTCCTTCATCATTTACAAGGTCCACATAAATTATTGTATCATCAAAGCACACTCTAAATTTCATGTTTATTCCCCTAGCTTCCTCTCCAACAATTGATGCTACAATTGTTCTCAATTCTCCATAAGTAATGCCTTCGTTTATGGTTATTGATATAGTACTGCCTCCACATATTGCATCTAACCTTCTTCACCATTTATAAATCATCCACCCGTATGCAACAAACATATTACATGCTTCCCTGATGTGCCTGCCATCTTCTCATTCACCCTACATAAGAACATTATTATTCACAAGTAAATGACCAAATATAACGACTTAATGAGCATCTGTGACAACTTTATATCAAAGTAATGCAAACACCTTATTAAAATACCAACACATTGGTGGTAACCCAACAAAGCTTCAACCTTTTACTTCACCACTGTCTTAAAACAAAATAACAGAGCACGAAACCCATCCCCAATAAAATTCATTCAAAGTTTCATCTGTCTTCCAGAAAGTTGTTATTTACAACTGAATGACCTGCAATAACAACTATTTGAGCATCTGACGACAACAAAAATTTTAACTGATGTGGAAACCGAAAACGCTACAGTCTTTTCGGATTTCCCCTGTTTCTGAACGGAAAAATAGAGCATATACACCCCTCAAACATAGCACCAACCCAAACCCTCATCAACAACAAATGAGAAACCAACTTACAGAATAAGTACAACAAAAAATCACTAAGGTTTGCATATAACATGTCTTTTATGTTTAAACATTCAACCAAAATTAGATTTATATGGAAAGTTTTGACCTTTGTTTTAAAACATTCATCCCAAATCACATTCCTAACAAACATGGGAAATTGATTTTCTCAACATACCACTAGTTGAAGAGATAAATTCAAATTGAGTCCATGATTTTAGTTGGATGAAGATGGAAGATGGAAGATGGATGATGGATGAAGGAGTGTTCTTGGTGAGTGCTATTCCCAGCCCTTCCCTTTGAGTTGGCCAACGTTGTTGCTGCTGGGAGGGAGAGTGACAGTGAATGAGAGTGACAGTGTTTTTGCTTTGGTTAATTATAAGGAGGGTAAAAATGTCATTTGGGTTTGGAACATAATAAAAATAAGGTCCCTTAGGACCCTACTTTAATTTGAGCATTTAGTGGGACTTCTCCTATATTATGTATTATACAAGGGACCCCTAATTAATTTTTCCTATTTTTTTAAGAAAAATAAAGTCGTGGAAATGTACTTTTTTTCTTTAAAAAATAATCAAAGTCCAATATTTCACGATGTTTTTCTACAGATTCCATTTTGTTGAATTGGACTTTGTTGAAAAATTGATTTAATCGTTAACGGTAAAATATATAATTGTTCAGTTTTCGTATTTTAAGGGCAACATTGCTTTATAAAAACCTTCTGGAGCAATATTTTGTTTTTGGGCGGAAACTTTCCAAACATATTTGCACCTTAACCTTTTGAAATTGAGGGGGCATTTATTTAGGATTTATTATCTAGATAAGCTCCCTAATTCGTCTAATCCTCCATTGATAGCCTTTCCTCCTATATTTTTCATACTTATTAAAATCACAAAGTTACGCACCAGTTTTTTTTTTTTTTTTTTTACGCACCACTTAAAAGCATAAGTACATTGACAACTATAGCAGCATCTTTTGAAGTTTATCCATAAGGATAAACGCATCGCATATTAATAATAAGAAAATATATTTGAACGACTTTACATTATCCTCTCGAGCATATGATTGGCCCCACCTTGTAGCTTACGTGTTTGGCCATCCCACCAGATTCATACACATGTTCCGCCCACCCAAATCACGAGAGTTCCTGCATTCGCAAGTCAATACAAAATCCGATGGCGAAGGTTCACGAACTGGGTCCCACACGTTATCCATATCTACAGCACGTGCTCCCACGTGACATGAAGCAGTCCCCATTCCTTACTGTACAAAACCACGCGCTTCATCATACTCATCTTATTCCCATACGTACCCTCACTAAACGACAAAATAGCATCCTAGAAGGAGCTGGTGCACCATGTCCATGTGTACTAGGCACATTGAATTTTTACGATAAAAAATTAACCACTCTCTCCTTTTGTAGGGTGAGGGTTAATTATTTTGTAAATCTTAAGAAAATTAAATATATATGTGTGAAAAATTGATTTTCCCAAAATTTTTAAATTAATTTATTTTATTTTAATACATATAATCTAATAATATATAAAAGGGTTAATGGTAAAAAATATACATGTGATTTTGTTAAAAAATTCATCCAACACTAAATATTTTTTTGGTTAAAAAATACATATGAACTTTTAAATTGGATCAAAAGTACATATTTACAGTTAAATTAGGGTAAAAGACACACATATAATTTTCTACAAAGATTTATCCATCACTAAATGCTTTCTTTTGGAATATAACTGTAAATGTGACTTTTGATATAATTTAAAAGTTTATATGTATTTTTGATCTAAAAAAAAAATTTAGTGTTAAATGAACTTTTGATAAAATCAAATGTGTATTTTTGACCCTTAATTCTATACAAAATACGTTAGGATTAAATGGTTCATTTATTTTCCTTAATTTCTAAAAAAATTAGATCTTATATTCAAGAATGGAACAAGTAACATATAAAAAAAATTTAAATATTATATTTTCAATTTTTTTATTTTACAAGTTATTTTTTTATAGTGTTAAATCAAATTAAAAATTCCACCTCAAAATAAATAATATACTCTATGTTTACTTCTGATTGAGATGACAGGTAAGAAATCCTCTTGGTAAAGGGTAGTTTAGTCATTTCGTCGCGGGCGTTTGCGTTGCCTTTTAAAACTCGTCGTCGTTTTCGCTATTAGCACGTGGAATTAGCGCTTCGTGGTCGTGTAGGCGTATAGAGAGAGAGAGAGAGAGAGAGAGAGAGGGGCTTTTCGTTGTTCTTAGCCGTACCGTCCGCCATCTCCACAGTGTTGTACTCTACTGGAAGCAAGCTTGGTGGTGTTGTGAATTTGAAGGATTATTGCTTTCATTGCTTGATACAGATTCTGTTAATTGAAGCTCCATGGTTCAGTTAATGAGATCGGAAAACAACGGCCTGAAAAAAGTCAAGTTAGAGGTTGAAGATTCTGGTGGCAACGATGAACTACGCATTCTTCACAAGCGTCCTAGATTGAACTCCTCTAATCAGGTTTGATCCATTTCTGGTTCTCTCTCTCTCTCTCTCTCTCTCTCTCTCCCCGAGTCCAGTAAGTTGGAATAATTCAATTTATGTTGTTATTTATCTGAATCATAATACACCATAAAAGTTTTTGGGTTGATTTTAGGCTACGTTATTTGGTCCCTAAATTTTATCGTCATTCGGTCCTTTTTTTTTTTTTTTGGTCAAATCGTCACTCGGTGTAGCTCCTGAAAGATTTGGGGAAATAAAAACAGGGCAAAAATAGGATAAATTATTTTGTTTGTTTTAGGTTAAGATAAGAGTGAGAAAAATTCCACGATCGTGTATGGAGAAGATGTAAATTTAACATGAAATTCTTCTAGTTGTTTTATTTTCCTTTCTAAAGTCAGAGGGTTGTGTTGCTTTCCGTGATAGATATTTTTGAATTGGAATTCTTCAGCTATGTTTGGTGTTTATTTGCTATAGTTAATTTATGTGTTCATTTTTTTTTTTGGAACAGTGGAGTTGTAATGGTGATTCGCTTTCAATTCCTCCTACTTTGTATAATCCCCTTGATGAGCCTAGCCCGTTGGGGTTGCGACTTAAGAAGAGCCCATCCCTTTTGGATTTAATTCAAATGAGAATCTCTCAAGAAGATAATACCAAATTAGCAACAGCCAACAAGAAAGAACACAGGGGTTCTACTAAAGCTTCTATCACTACCGATGGTAAACTCAAGGCCTCGAATTTCCCTGCATCCATTTTGAAAATTGGGACTTGGGAGGTGAGATCATAACTAAAACAAAGAACATTATTGACATTATATGGTAAAGCTGACATATATATTGTGATAGGCGGTGATTTTAAAATTTTGTCCCAATGGTTTGCAGTATAAGTCAAGATATGAAGGGGATTTGGTGGCAAAGTGTTACTTTGCAAAGCATAAACTTGTATGGGAAGTTCTTGATGGCTGTCTTAAGAATAAGATTGAAATCCCGTGGTCTGATATTATGGCTCTGAAGGCAAACTACCCTGATGACGAACCTGGAACACTTGAAGTTATAGTAAGTGTTGTCTCTGTTTTTGAAATATCTATCATCGTTGTTACTGCCTTAAGCATCACTCATAAGCATAATGTTATTTCCATTTTCTTCTTCCCTCCAGCTGGCTAGAAGACCCTTATTTTTTAGGGAGATCAATCCACAACCTAGGAAGCATACCTTGTGGCAGGCAACATCAGACTTTACTGGCGGACAAGCAACCATACAGAGGTATGCACTATGTTTTCTTAACACATAAGTCTTGTGGCAGGCAACCTCAGACTTCAAGTACGTGTAGTGTACAGAATAGCTGAGATGCTTAGCATGTTGAACAGAAAAAAACTGAAATGACTGCAAACATGCTGATGATAATGACTTTTTGCATTTATTTACTTCATAAATGATACCGAATGAGTATGATTTGTACATGTGATTTTGTTTCTTATTTCCTTCGTAGTTTTTCCGGCCAGAAATATATATCATATTTATGTGGTACTATTACTTTTCATATTTTAACAAATAGACGGGCAAAAAAATAAAATAAAAAAATAGACAATTCTCACCTGAAGTTTATAATCTAATCAAGATTTGAACTACATCACACGTCTTTCACCAACAGGAGAAAAATAAGGGATCCCATGGCAATTTAAGGATATATGTACAGTAATTGAACAGTATTCAAACTGCATCTTTGATATCTCTTATTTTAAGAAACCTGATATAAATTAAATGGTAATGTTATCTTCCCTGGGTTGGCTTACATGACTTTCTATTAATATTGCATTTGAGATTGTCTCAAGAATATCCGAGTATTAAGAGGAATTTTCTATAGGGAGCATTCACGTAGTATTAGGAGGTCTATGTGTATACTCAATGTTGGAGTTGTTTCTTATCATTTAACAAATAGCATCACAGTGATATTGAGCATAAATTTTAATGATGATTGATGACTCCTAATGTTTGTCCTCATTGTTGTAGGCGGCATTTCCTGGAGTGCCCACAAGGACTATTAGGAAAGCATTTTGAGAAGCTAATCCAGTGTGATCCACGCCTAAACTTCTTAAGTCAGCAACCTGATATGGTGTTAGATTCTCCTTATTTCGAATCCAAAACTGCAATTGATGATCAATATGTGTCAGCTGCTTCTTTGGATAGAATAGGCAGAGGGCAAGCTGGTTTGTTTGAGTTGCAGGATGTGGAATCAGCATCTGCAGTTCAATCATCTTCCTCAAGAAGTGAACACAATCTAGTGGGAAGAGCTTTTGAGAATGTTTCACAGGAAATTACTTCTCGTCCTACCTCAGGTACAATTTTGGTTTGTAAGTTGGTAGAAGTACATATTCATTCTTTGGGACCACAGCAATGGTCATTCAATTTTTCTATTGCCAAGGGTGAAGTAACCTTCTTCATTTTTCTTGTTTAACTTGAGAGACATGTCACTGAAGAGTTGGTGTGGCTAAATGATGTACATTCTATAACTTTATTGATATGTTCACTTTGTGATTGAAATGCCTAGTATCATCTTACCGTCCAGGCTAAACAACTTTCCTACTTTTTTTATTTGTCTTTCCTTTTTGAGCACTTGGGTGCAATTTCTCACCGTATCAACAGATATGCAATTTTAGCCATATCATCATTTGTAACTAAATTGCGTTTGCCTTATTTATCCGTGTGCAGTAATGGAGCCCCTTAGAATCAAACAGCTAAGGAGCAGTGAAGCTGACACTTTGAAGTTTTTTAACAAGTTGGATCATATAAAAGTGCCCGGACTCCACCCATCCATGTCAATGAATGATATAGTAAACCACATTGGAAATTGCATTTCAGATCAGATGACATCTGGCAATTCTGCCTCTGCCAGTGACAATGAGCAACGCAAGATAATCCTAGATGAAATCACCCAATACTTGCTCAACGACTCTTCAGTTACTACAGCCTCAGACGAACAGTTTCTCATGTCAAGGGTTAATTCATTGTGCTGCCTACTGCAGAAGGATCCTGCAACAACACAAGACACCAATTTGAGAACTAATTACACTGATGGTAGTGGAAACGTTGGTGAAAAAACCAACCTGGATCTTGAGTTATCATGCAGAAGTACGGTTGTCGAATCCGGGGATGATGATGCTTCTGGAAGCAAGCAGGTTAGTGGGAGTGGCATGCGAAGGAAAGAATCAGTGGGGGAGCTACTGCTTAATCTTCCGAGGATAGCTTCTTTGCCTCAGTTTCTTTTCCCAATGGCAGAAGATTCTGTTAATCAAGTTAGATAGTGGTCTGAATCCTGATCATTTGTATAGAAGCAACATGTAGTGTGTGATGGTAAATTTAATATTTGCTGTTTGTTTCCTGTTTTTAGCCTAACTTCAAAGCAGGGATTCAGAGATTCAGATTGATGAAGAATCCAGACAAAATGTAGTACTTAGCAGTTGTAGGCATACCTGACTAGTGTGTATCATGTATGTATATGATGTTTGTGTCTTAAATGTTGAAATTCCCGTGGCCCTTTGGCCGTGAAAAAGTCTACGATAATAGAGATATAAATTCGGTAAGTGGCAATTCTTAATTGGGACAGTAAATTTTTTTCCCTAATACCGACAGCAAATACCCTTATTGCGCCATAAATCTGATTGCGGATCACATCGACGTTTTTGGAGGGAATGAGAGGGTAGATCACATAACAAGAGATGAATGATATCTTTCTAATATTTTCCAGTAGGTTTTCTTCTCTGGTTTTTTATTTTTTAATAAAAGGATCTAGTACATCAAAAACAAAGATATAGGAAGAAAGAAATGGCATACACAAACAAAAAGACGCAGGCATAATAGGCAATATAGATAACACTAAATTGCCAAACAAGGACCAAATATCGCCACAATTAAGTAAACGTATCCTAACGCCGAATAGCTCTTGTCAAGTTTCCATCAAGCTAAGCGTGGGAATCAAGAGATTTGTATACAAAAGAACCATTGACTCATAACGTCGGGCTTTTATCCATGCAGGCATTACAGGTCATTCTATAATACAAATCTAAGTAAACTAATTAAATGCAATATGCTCTAAATACTAAATGAGAACGAAACTAATAAATAGAAAAGAAATTTGGGGGTTTATATAATGAAAAATTAATATCCTCAAGCATAATATCACTTAATAAATACTAATAAATATCTAATTACCTAAATGTTGTATGAGAAACCCTCAAGTATGATATCACTTAATATACTAGAGAACTTATAATGAAAAAAGAGCTTCCTAATTAAACTCATTAAAACAAAATAACAATTTATTTCACTAATTGTGAAAAATATGTTTCGTATTATCTCATTAAACAATTAGGCCTTAACTACCTCAATTAAGCAATCAAGAGGTGAATATTCAAATTTGTAATATAAATCACATTGACAATTGACAATTAAACTAATAACGAAAACTCCATTATATATTTAATGGTTAAGGGTCCAAAATACCCATGAACATTCCCAAATGTGCGTCTGTTACTAAAAACTTTTTTTGGTGCAAAAATGGCCATTAGCTTCACTAAGTGGGGCAAAAATGACACAATTGTTGACTAAAGCAGCTTATGTTAACTTTTAGTCTTGTGGGCCCCATAGAAGTTGATTTTAAATTAGGGTTAATGATAAAAAATACCCATGAAATTTTCCCAATGTACGTCTAGCACCATGAACTTTTTTTGTTGCAAAAGTACCCATAAACTTATCTAAATGTGGAAAAATGCCACTACTCTTAACTAATATAAGCTTCTATTAACTTTTACTTGAGTGGGTCCCACAATATTGTTTCTAAATTTTAAATAATAAATCCAGACACCCCCCTCTCTTTCCTTCCCCCTCCCCGTCACTCACCCTCTCCCCTTCACTTTTTCAACAACCGCTACCTCAACCTCAACGCTTCCTTCGAGTAATGCCTCTGATGATTAGAATCTACACATTTAAATTGGTCTTTCAGACGGAAAGTTTAAGAACGTTTCAAGTAAATGATGAAGAGAAGCATCCCATGTCAAGTTAATTTGTGGAAAAAACTTCAACTACACATTTATCATGGTAGGAGGGGGGAGAAGGAGAGAGGGTCTATGGAGAGGGGAGGGGAAGGTGTGAAGCTTTTTTAAACAATAATTTAAAAATAATAGTGTGGCGCATATAAAACTAAAAGTTGATGAAATTTAGATTGATCAATGGCTGTGGCTTTTTTGCTTCACTTAGAGAAGTTTATAGGTAATTTTGCACATAAAAATAATTATGGTGTTAGGCGCACATTTGAAAAAAGCTCATGGGTAATTTTTACAACTAACTCTAATTTAAAAAGAACGATGTAGGGACCACAAAACTAAAAGTTAACAGAAGTTTACATTAATTAATGGCTGGGGCATTTCCGTCCAATTTAGAAAAGTATATAGGTATTTTTGCATCAAAAAAAGTTTATGGTGCCTGACGCATATTTAGGAAAAGTTCATGGGTACTATTGAACAATAACCCTATATTCAATTGAAAAGGCAAATGTTTGTAACAATAAAATTGAACAAGTGTTTGAGCATGAATATAATCCAAATATCAATCCAATCCAAAAATAGATATGTCAACAATCTAGAACTAGATTGTTCTCAAGCAATTATACTCAAACTTATTTGAAACCAAATGATCCTATGTCTTGGATCAAATGATAAAAATAAAATCAGTCTCTTGTAGTCATAAAGTGTAAGTCCTTCGCTTTAGTATCTTCTATGCTCCTCCTGAGTTGTTTCCTAAGGCTCAAACTTTCTAAAAATTTTCCTGACTCATCTCCTTCAAGCAACATTAAGGAGAAATAAGTGTGTGTGAGAGTTTCTTCCAAAAATGACGACTAGGTATTTTATGAGGGTGAGATAACTTCAGGCCCATAATCTGAACCCATTAAATTTGAACCACTACATTGTTCTTGTTAAATATTTCTTAATAATAGTCAAATTAACTCTGATAAATCTCTTCTTCATTTATATATCACTCTAACCATGATAGAAAAAGGATTTCACATACATAAGCATAATACACTATCATGGTTAGAAAAAGTTTCAAAACTTTAAGGTAATACATGATAGAATAGAATTTAGGATTGCTATCTTGAATATAAAATCTTTCTCATGATCTAAACATTCTCTTTACAAATACATAACTATGATAGAGAAGAGTTCGAATAAATATTTAGGGATATGACTTGAATCATGTGATAAGATTTTGAAAATGTACTGATATAATATTGTTGAGCTGAGAAGTAACATGGAGGTCACTAAATATAAATTGTGATTGTGGTTTCAAATGATGATGTTTATATAAGTATTGTGGATCCACGAGTGATTACCATCACGTGATAAGACCCTCAAAGGCTATTGAGAGGTTTGTTCGTCCCTTTTATGATACGCCTGTAAAATCCTTCCTTAATTACTTTCTAAAAGCCAAATCTAACCCCAAATCACTTGCCATACAATGGCAGTGCTAACTACGATAGGAAAGAAATTAAGTATTTATGAAAAGGTCTATCGTAGTTAGACAAGATTAAACTTGTTTTCTTAAAGTATAACTATATAGAAAAAGATCAAGCTAAAGATTCCAAAGGCTATCATAGTTATAAAAGCATTTAACTTATTTTCAAAAGGTATACTCATGATAGAAAAAGTACTTATAAGGTTGCAACCATGGTCTATCATGGATAATAGGAAATCACAAGCTAATTTTGCAAGCTAATCATGTTAGAAAGGAAATGTCTAACATTATTGCAAGAATTCACTTAAAAGCCTAATAACTACGTTAGAAAAGGCAATTGGCTAACATAGTTATTTTCAAAACCTTTCAAAAATTAGTTGAGATAACTATGTTAGGAAAGGAATAACCTAACATAGTTATAAAAAGATTCTTCTAAAGTCTTTTCAAATGTAAGTATGATAATTATATTAGAAAAGTATTAACCTAGCTAACATAGTTATAAAAGATTTCCCAAAATCTTTGCAAATATAAATAAGATAACTATATTACAAAGGGATTAACAGAGCTAATTTAAATTATTTTTTTATGTTGCTAACATGCCTGAAATTTTTCCAAGTTTACCATATTAAAAAAGGTTCATCTAACATGATAATTTAAAATCAAGTCACAAATCACAAATATGCATGGTTGAAAAAACCAAACCGGATTGGCCGGGTTAACTGGAAACCCGGTGAACCGAGAGCCAGTCCGGTCTGGTTCATGCCTTGAATTGGGGGAGAATCAACCCGGTGAAAATTGGGTTGACCCATGCAGCCCTATGTTGGCTCGGCCAACCCGCCGAGTTGGGTGGGTTGACCAAGTTAGCCTTTTCTCCCTCTATTGTGATTTCAAATGTGGCAGAAACAGAAGGCTTACCAGGAAAAGTGAAAACAAAGGAAGAGGAAGATAAAAAGAAAAGGGATGTGAAAAAAAGTGTATGATGAATTAAATATTCTTAATAGAAGATGAAGCCAAGTAGATGTTTTTAGAATAGAAACATGGAGAGAAGGACAAGGATAATTTCTGTGAGAGTGGGAGCTTCAATTGCGAGACAACAAGAGTGAAGATGTGGCTGATGTGAATGATGAAGATGCGACTGATGTGGATGATGAAGGTGCACCTATCATGAAGTGAAAAACTCTGCAGCACTAGGCTTCCTTTGTTCTTGGGCTTGGGCCCTCTTATGATATAGGAGTATTAGAATATAACTTCTATGGCCAAGTTTAGAATATAATTGAATGATGAAAATCTCTTTAGTTATAATTATGTTTTTAATATTTAATTGTTGTTGAATTTTATATTTGTATTTTAGTATGTAGATTGTAGAAGAATATTTATTTTCATATGTGACCATTTTCTTTTATTCCCCAAAGAAACATTAAAATATTCATATTTAATAAATTATGTATACATATCTATATCTATATTTTGATATTAGTCACGATTAATGTTTTGTATTTTGTTATTATCAATAAAATTACATTTATTTAATATGGCCAGTTTGACCTGAGTTGATCAAACTATTACCATTGAACCAGTGCCTCAGGTGGTTCTATACTTGGTCCGATTTTTTGAACCTTGCAAATATGCTTTTCTTTGAAACCCATCCATGCATCCATCATTCAAAACATCCATAACATCCTCATTAAAAGTATTCGCACTTTTAAAATCATTTTAAACATTTTAGCCACAATCTTAAAATCACTACACACTATTGATAGTCAACTTTCACAACATTTGAAAGAAAACATACGTAGGCCCATCCATTTCCAACTTTTGAAATCAAGCATATTTATGCTCATCCATTTCCAACTAACCAACATCCAAATGAAATCAAATATCCCGCCAAAACGGGTCCACAAGCATACATAGCATGATTCATAGCAAATCTTAGAAGGCCTAAAGCCTTAGTGCTATAATGGGACCAATCTCAGTGAATATACCATAACTTACAGTTATTCAAATTAAGTTTTTGAAACAAAATGCGGAAGCGATAATGTATGACTATTTGGCAATATACAATTTTACAAAATAACCAAAACTAAGCTCACTACAACCTTAGTGAGCATCAATTGGCCACTTTCTCGTCGATCCCAAAATTGGGAGAAAATACCTAAAAAATATTGAGCAACTGAGGTGAGACCACATCTCGGTAACTTACTTTCTACTTTACCTACACGTGTGTGTGTGTGTTGGCAAGGTGTCATGTGGGACCTATATCATATAATTTTACAATCACGTGACAAGTATCATATTATAATGTGCAATGGAACCAAAACCACTTGAAATCATGTGTGTGTGTGTGTGTTTCCAAAACATTTCACAAAACCATGCATACTGTCAGCATTGAAGAAGGCAAACCACACAATCCATGGAACCACAACCACATTGGAATCAAGAGCCACTACCATCTTGTCTTCCAGGGATACAACTAGTCAAAAAAGCCACCCAAGGGCCATCACGGGTCTCATCATGTGATGGAACGGAACCAAATCACTGCTGTACCAAACATACACAATTAACCAATATGCAACTGATTCACAAACTTTAAAAAGTTGGCATCTAGCCAATACATAATTCTAAAATATCATGGTATGCTCAATTTCAAACAATATATCTTTCAAATATCCTCAACCACAACAAGTATCATTTCATTCATATGAATTTACTGGAAAAAATCAGTATGTTTGTCACGGTGAAAATATGACACAAATATGGTTTGTCACGGTTTTAAAAACAGTTATGAAACCACATGTGGCAAACCGATTTGTCAGAGTTTAGAAAAACTGTGACACACAAATATAAAACCGTTACAAGCGAGTTATCATTTGTCAGGGTTAGTAGCAAAAACCGTCACAAAATCCAGTCCAAAAACCACCAATCTGCGATAATTTTGTCACGGTGTTTAAAAAACCGTGACAAAGTGCCACAGTTTTCACTTTGTCACGGTTTTATTTGAAAAACCGTGACAAAGTTGTATTCTATTGGAAAAAAATTTGAACCGATTATTTTTTGCTTTGTTTGTTTTGAACGCACCAATTTATTTAATATATTCATTATTAAAATATTTTTACAATAATTATTCTATTGCAGATTATTTCTTTTTTGTGTTTGTAAATTAAGAATATTAAAGATTTCTTTCCTATATTTTTCATAGAAGAATAATTATCATTTTGAAAAAATTAGATAACCACTTGCAATGAAACAAATTTAAACCATAATTAGAAATTACAAAAGATAATAATTGAACCAAGTGGGCATAAAATAAAAAGAATACATGATTTAAATAAGATACCAAAACTGAGAAGAAAGAGCAGCAAAAGTATCCAAGATGGGAAGAGATGAGAGGAAAGTGGAGGAATTTGAAATGAAGGGGTGGGAGGGTTTATATACAAGAGTTGTAACATACGCTTTGTAAAACCATTTTATCAACTATAAAACCGAATTTAATTCATTTTATTAGCCATAAAACCGAATGTAACAAGATTTTATCAGTACCAACTATGTTAGGAAAAAGGGTTTATGAAATAGAATACTAACATAGTTAGAAAAAGAGTTCAAGGTACCAATTTCAAAAATTAAAGTTTAAATGTCTAGCTATGATAGAAAAGAATATTACTAAATATATCAAAAAGGACTATCACAGTTAGATAATAATTTATCTTGTTCAATTAAGAGGAAATCTCTGATAGGGCAAGAGTAGAAAACAATTCTCGCCAACACAACTAACATGGATATTTAAAAATTCAACAGTTCCATATACCAATCCATGTTAGAAAAGGAACATTCCACCTTTTAAATCAGTTTATCCATGTTAGAAAGAATTCACCTAACATGGATATAAAATATATGAATCATGTATCTAAATACCTTTGTAAATCTTTCTTTCAAAATATATTTAATCACCCGAGTAAATCTTTTAAATAAAACATTAAACTCTTTGATCAATTACTTATCATACTCTTGCCATGTTCAAGTATGATAAAATATCCAGTAAAATTCTAAACAACCATGGTAGGGAGATGTTGGATATGCTTAGTTTTGATGATGTCAAATATAGAGATAAATGTAGGAAGCAAAAAGTGTGTATAAAGTGTCTATCTCCTACTATCTATAAGACTATGTTTGCTATATGTTTATTGTGATTGAAGCATTGCATATATGATCACATAACATGTCCATAGGCTCAGATTGCATTCATAAGAGAATATAACTTAGTCTGAAATAAGCTGAGATAAGAATCATAATAAATGACTAAGTAAAAGAGTGTAGGTTACCTTTGCATTGAACAAGTAAAATCTTATAGGTAACAGATTCTCTATCGCTAAGTTAGATCCTATCGATAATAAATCTCTGGAAAGCTTAGGATAACAATGGCTAATGAAGACTTAGCAATAATCCGAAGAAATATCAATATCACTATTGCTAAGATCTTTACTATCGCTAAAACAAAGAGTTGAGCTAGCCTAAGCAAGCAAAGAATAGATCACTATCGCTAAATCCCCATAAATAACATGAATGATACTAAAGGGGAAGAATGTTAGATCAATTAACATAGTTAGCTAGCGATAACAGTTTTAGCTATCGATAACAGGATACCTGAAATAACTTAGAACATTCAGCTAGCTCAGTGTCCTTAAAGCTAATGAGCAATCAAGTGACTAGCGATAATAGGAATAGCTATCAATAGAAGAATGCTTATTAAGATGACATAGCTAGTATGCTGAACGTTGAACTAGAAGAATATGCTAGCAATAATGTTTATGTCTATCGATAGAGAATGCTTTATGAAAATCTTTAGCAGATATACATATTATCTATCTCATTGAGCTAATGGACTAAGCTTGCGATAGCATCTGTTGTGCATTAAATATATATACTTGTTTAGCTAACAGCTCAAGTGCAGGAATTATTCTATGCAGTGTCTTTGACACAAATGTTCACTCCCAATCCTCCTCTCAAAAGTTATCAGCTCCTGAAACAGAATTCTCATAAGAAATAGGAATGATCTAACGAACAATCTTTCAACTCTGTTGACCCGAATAAACAGATTTCACATCATGAGGAATGCTGTGAAGTAATTCTCTAGGTTACCAGAATTGACATTGTGATGTTGTCAGATTTTGCACTGTCAAGCTAGCGATAGCAAAGGCAGCTAGCGCTAATGAAAAAGCTGACAGAAGTACAGAAGTAGGTAGCAGTAGGTTACCGTTACTCTGAGTCTCCATCTCTCTTAGCCAAAGCAAGAAAAGAAAGAAATCCTCAAAGGCTAGTTCTCCAAGTCTCCAACGGACAGAAATTTATCATAAGACCATATATAAAGACTTGAAGACATCAAAATAAAAGATGATGCACACACGACGCATATACATACAAATGACGAGATGAAACAAGATGAAAAACAGAGGCTCTGCACAGAATATTAATTATATATCAGTGAGCCCAGAAATGATGGTTTGAGCGCACTAGAAAAGAAGAGTTAGAGCACACATTGTTCAGATTATTAAGCTCTGATTTGTATTTCATCATACATCTTTTGTACTTTAGTGATTATCACAATTTGTTCATTTAGTGAACTTATTACTTTGATAAAATCCTCTATTGTTTAAGGTTGTTCTAAAGCTTGGTGCTTTAAGAACAGGGTAGTAACCTTACAGGTTGTAAGGGTGAGTGTTTAGAAGGTTTCTAAAACTCTGTAAAGGTTGGCTGGTAATCCCGTATTCGTAAAACTAGTGGAAAAGGTTGACAGGTGAACCTGTGTTCGTAAAACCTGTGGTAGGCTTCTCTTGTGCTCGGTTTAAACAAGATAGTGGAAAATCTCAGGTGGAGCCTGAGGACTGGATGTAGGTCAGGGTTGACCGAACCAGGATAAATTCTGTGTGCATTATCTCTTCCCTTAACTCTCTTAGTTTCCAGCATATCTACTTTATATATTTCTTGTGCATTTAACAGTTTTGAAATACTCTGTGATAAACAGAAAGAGATTTTAAAGATTACCTTCACAGTGTTTTATAAGAGAGAATTTTAAGTATTTTATCCTATCACCCAATTCACCCCCCTCTTGGGTGACAGCCAGCACTTTCAGGAGAAAGAAGTTTCCGACCAACAGTGCATAACCAAAATGCAGTTAGAAAAGCAATACCAGTAGGTCTCAGACCTATATACCAGAAATGGATCGGTCCCAACCAAAAGAATAATGCATGCAGTTATCCAAAAGTAAGAATACGGAAGCGAAATATGAAAGCATAAATAAGTATGGCAATATACAACACTTCTCGCATAAAACCCAAAATAAAAGCTCACTATGTTTCAGTGAGAAGCTGAGGGCTCCTTTCCCCAAGTATCCGCTACTGAACTCAACCTGCAAGCAGCAAATTGAGGTAGACACGGTTATGCCTACTAACCACTTAACTACCAGTCTATATGTTTCGGTGTGTGACAGAAAGGTGTCATGTGGGAAGTTATAATATATAAATAATTTGAAATATGAGCACATACCAGGTAATCATGCAGTAATCTGTACCAGGAAAAACATTTAGCGATTTCATGTATACCAATATTTTATACAATAATTTAAAATACATTTTTCACAATAATCCATAACGTTCACCCTGCGAAGCGTTAGGTTGTCCCTACCACTAGGTGGACAAGAGTGGAACTCGACGGGAATCTCAACCCATACCCAGAACCACGGAGAAGTGGAACTCGATGGGGATTTCAACCCATACCCAGCACCACAACGGGGGTAATGCTGGATGGGGGCTACTCATAGCCAGCACACCGAAAGGTAGTACTCGATGGGAGCTACCCATACCCAATACACCTATAAAATAATTAATCTCTGTGGGCCAACAGGATACCTCATCACTTGATGGTAAGAGTATCCAAGGCATAGATGCTAACTACCACAATATATGCATCACAAGCAGTATTGGCAGTACAACCACAAATCAGGCACTTGGCCTTACCAGTGTTCCAAAAATCTTGCGATAGTATTTCAAAACCATATATGTATTCTTTTAAAATTTATAATGTAATACACAAATATATATGCCAGGTTTAACATAAAAATCCCACATGACATTTTTACATAAAATAAACAATATAAATCATAATGTATGTATACCACCAGAGCCCAAAATTTCATAATAATAATAATAATAATAATATAATTTCAAAAACCTTATTAACAACACACACACATAGACTAAGTAGCCAATGGTTACCTTCAAGCAGAATTTCAAGGTACCTCAGTAAAACCACGCTCCGCTTGCTCAACTCAAGACAAGTCACCGTCTACATAACAGTCATATAAAATTAACACTTAAATTAAGTGTTCAAATACAAAGTTAGGGAATTTAATTCCCTAACCAAAAGAAAACATTCATCCTCAAGAAATTTATTCCAACTTCCTCCCTAATTCTCTCTCAACTAAACCATTAAAAATCCTCCATCTATATCCATCATAAGATCCCAAAATCCAATCCTCACATACCCAAGTAAATCTTTTCAACTCCCATCATATCTCAATTCAATCCTATTTATCCCACCAACAGCCTTAATTTAATATCCATAAATTTACTAAAATCACCAGTAAACCTCTAGGGACATTCTTTAGAGCCCTTTGATTAAGTTTGAACCACTAATGCTATTAGAAATCCCAATAATGACAAAAACCAAAAACTTTTTCTCAAATCTCTTACTTGGGCTTCTAACTTTGAAAATTCATAGTTAATTGCTTTTAAACTAAAAAATAGTGGTTCAAAGCTCAAACTTTAGCTCTTAAAATACTGTTTATAATCATGATATGATCTTAGCTCAATTTGGTCCCATTATCACTGAAAAACCTTCTTATATTTTTTAGGCTCAGGAGAATTTCGCAGGAAATTACTGTTTTTACGTCTAACTTGTAAAATTCATATCTTTTAATCTACACATCCAAAAAAATTATACATGAGTACTTGATTTAAATCTTAGGACGTGCACTATATATCTATATGAAAAATATCACGGCTTAACTCAAATGAAAACCTGACGAAATATCTACCATGATAAGACATGTTCACATGCACTTATATTTTTCTAAGTGTAGATATTGCTTTCTACTTGAAGTAGAGTTTAGGTTCTTGGTTTCTTTGAAGGTCTTTAAGCTAATTAAGCTCCTTATGGAGTTTATACATACAGACCAAAATATGATAACTAAACCACAAATTCCAAAAGACTCATTTATGTCCTTGCCTTAGCTAATGATCCTCTGGCTTCTCCTTTCCTCTAGAAGTGCTTGATCCTATGGGTGGGACATAGAAAGAGGGGTGAGATTTGGGGAAATCTTAGTAGCAATAATCACAATTAGTATATAATGCATGGTAAAAACTGTGCATGCAAAAACAAGCCAATGAGAATAATACCTTACAAAACTGTAAATTGTAAACTGTAACTGAAGCTATTTCACACATGATAATGGCAAAACAAACTGAGTAAGGATATTACATATTCTCATGCCTAACTGCAGCATAAATGGCAATAATATAAATGCAACCAAAACAAAATATACAAAATTGCAGATTAAAACTACCTCTAGCTGGGCTCTTTCTACAGCACTTCTGCTTTTATTTCCTTTTGGTAAAACTGAAGGAAGATCAATTCCTAACATTAAAAAAATATAAGCAAGGAGATTACTTTTGGTGCATGGGATAAACCTTTTACTACTCTTTCTCTTAAAATTTCAGCCATAACCCATAAAAATTCCTTCTTTAAATTTTTAACCATAAAGCAAAACTTCTTCTATTTATTACATGCTATAACTTGAGGCCTTATTCTTAGTAAGCATATGAACATTTTCTTCTCCCATTTAGAATTAATTCTATACAATTCAACTCTTAATCCAACTATAGAATTGTATAAACTTGAAAGTAGGATACAAGAATATACTTACCAAGAGCTTAAAGAAAACTTTCTACTATAACTCCTTCTAACTAGGCCTCCTTCTTTCTCTATTTTTTCCTTCTTTTATCTCTCTCTCTCTCTCTCTCTTTTTATCTTTCTCTCTCTCTTTTCACTCATCCAACCGAGCACTCACTTCCTTACCTCACTTTCCTTGCTCATCATCCTATTTATAGGCCAAAAATGTGCTTGGTGGCCAAGCAAAACATAGGCTTGGAAAGGAAGCATTTTTGGATGCAAAGCCTTGTGTCAAGGAGGAAGAATAGGTGGCTACTTTTCTTGGGAGAGAAGGCCACGTTTTAGTGGCTGCATGAAGGGGAAAAGGCTTTCCAAATAAGCCAAGAACTAAAACTTGGTCATCAAGTTAATTTGGAACCTTATGGAAGAAGATCACAATATCCCCAAATTTTTCCCTAATCTCATAAATTCCGAAAATTCCAAATAAATTGGAAAACCTCAAATAATTTACAACTTCCTTAAGAAAAATTCTAACTCAAATATTAGACCTCAATATAATAGATTTAGATGTCCCAAAAATCCCAACTCAGATAAGGCCTACTTTTGCAATATTACAGATCAGAAAACTAATGACATAGGTGCGTAGAAAATACTTACGGGAGTCCGAATATGGTCTTAGATGGCCGGAAAAACCACCGGTCCGGTGCTAGTGAGCTTTGAAAGCTTCGATGAACAATACTTTAATCTACTTTCTAAGCACAAATCAAACCGAAAATGAGTGGAGGAATGAAGTACAATGTTGGAGAAGGTGAGAGGAGGAGAGGAATGGTGGTTTTCTGGTGAAGCTTGCCAGAAAACTCCTCCCAAAGTTCACCACAGTGGCGGACTAAGGGAGAGAAGAGAGAGAAAAATGAGAGGGAGAAGGGAGGAGGAAGGAAGGAAGAAGAAGCTAGATAATGGTGGTGGTGGTGGTAGATAACATTGAAGAAGAAAATGAAGGAACAAGAGTGACTGTGAGGAAGTGTAAATGAAGAAAAGAGAAGAGAAAAAGAAGAAATAGAGAAGGAAGAGGAAGAGAAAAGAAAGAAAGGAAAGGAGTGGTCAGGGGGTGTCTGACGCACGAAAAAAAGAGAAGGGAAAGAGAGGAGAATAAATAATAATATATGATAACGATGGTTGAGTGTGGTAGGAGTAAAAGAAAGAGAAGGTGTCACGTGGGGGGAAGGGATTCCGTGAGAGAGTGGGAAAAAGGTACGGGGATAGGAGAAAAAGTAGAAGAAAAGAAAAAGGGTAGGAAAAAAATACACTATTAGGCCCTAAAATCCTCAAATAAGATATTTCTTTTGGACAAAAAATTTTCTTTTTCACTCTCAAAATTTTCCTATAATATCCTTTACTTATTTTCTCACATAATAACCTCTTTTGAGCCTAAAAATAATTTCTCCAAAATTATTGTCCTTAGAATAAGGGAGAAACTAGGCCTTTAAAATCTTCAAAAATACCTCAAAATCCTTCAAATATTCTATAATCCATCATTTCTCATTAATCAATTCCTAATTATTCCCTCTAATCCTTAATTAATTCCTAGGATGTTACAAGAGTCAGCATGCAATTTGTCATGGTTTCGTCAGAAAAATGTGACAAAATGTTGTACAAATATTTAGAATTTGTAAAACATTTTGTCATGGTTTTTTTTGACTAAAACAGTGACAAAATTTCACTCTTTGTCACAGTTTTGTAATAAAACTGCGACAAAAATATTCTACGAATTTTTTTATCACGGTTTTGGGAAAAAACCGTGACAAAATGTTGTATGGATTTTTTTTAATATTCCTACAACATTTTGTCTCAGTTTGTTTTGGTCAAAACTGTGACAAAAGTTCGCTATTTGTCATGGTTTTGTACAAAAAACCATGACAAATAGTTTTGAAAGTTTTTTAAAAAATTCTTACACGTTTGTCATGGTTTTAGCTAAAACCGTGACAAACGTTCCTCGATTTTTGTCATGGTATTTAGAAAAAAACCATGATAAATGTACGCTAATGGCTACATTGGCCAACGATAATATTTTTGTAATGGTTTAAACACTGAGAAAATGTTGAACATTTAAATTTCTAGTGTATCAGCCATATATAGAGCCATTAAAGACATTGCAAAAACATAAATTCCTACATTCTTCAAGTTTGTTTTCTCTATAACATTAATATCAAAGCATGGATAAGCCATGGATAAAGTTCCTCGAACGAGTTGATCTATTTGGATGGTTTGAATGTTTTCTTAGATTTTGCAACAACTCATGCTTGTTGTAATGGGAAGATCCTATGTCCTTGACCCAAATGCAAGTGTAAGTAGTGGCATCCATGATAAATTGTTAGAGAACATTTAATTGTGAAGCCTTTCTTGGAAGGATATATGTTTTGGTGTTTACATGGAGAAAAACCCGACATGGTTTATGATCCGTTTGCCGAAAGTTTGCAAGCAGCAATTCAATTAGGTGATGATGATGACCCGATTAATGATGTTGTTCATGATGATAACATCACCCAAGAAGTAGAAGGATCTGACTAAGTGTTCTATAGGAATGACGCAGACCGTGAGTTTTATCAGAGCAAAGTTTAATAGAAATTCCCAAACCTAGTTTGAATATATACTCCCCTGTTATACATGGGCCTACTTAGGAAAACAATCTTCCAAGTTTGTGAGCTCACATGTCATTTTTCCACCTTGGGCATTATGTGCTTGTTTGGATTGGCTTCTACAAGCCTAGAAGCTCGGCCAAAATGCAGAAGTGATTGGTCCAAAAAAAAAAGATGTTTAGGTTCATTATTTTGCAAAAGTCCGGCTGATCCAAAAGGGCTTCTACATTGCCAAAAGTCACAAGCTAATCCTTGTGGTTTTTGGCTTCTCAAAAAGTCCTTATTCATTTAATAACGGTAAAAAGGCAATAATTAGCTAGTTAAAATACTCACCTACCCTTCCTTCTTCTCACCTCACACAAGCTCAGAGCTACCCTTCATTTCTCAACACAGATTGAGCCTTCCTTCCTTCTCACAAGCAACGGTAGCAGTACCACCACCCTAAACTAGATCGACCTTTCCTTCTTCTCACCTGCGACTTCCTTCCTCTCACCCCTTCCTTCTTCTTCACCATCACCTACCCTTCCTTCTTTTTTACCATCATCTACTCTTCCTTCTTCTCACCTTACACGCAGTTCTATCACAATTTCTTCACCATCAGCTGTGATTCCTTTGTCTCACCCACAGCGGCGGCCCAAAGGAAGCTTGAAGGTTTGAAAATTCTCACCTACCCCTTCCTTCTTCTCACTCACACCTCAAAGCAAACTCACCATTTCTTCACCATCACCTTTCCCTTCCTTCTTCTCACCAGTAGTGGCGGCATGCAAAGGAAGCTTGGAAAGCACCAGTTGTTATCCAATATCCTCCTCTTGTTCAACTCCTCTGATCTGCTCGTTCTACTCTTTGACCGTCAGTCTTTGATCTGCTTGTCTTTTGCCTTTTTGTCATTGACTGCTGTTATCTCTTGGTCAGAGAAATATTTTCGTTTCCCATATCTACTCTTGTTCCTTCTTCTTGACTTGTGTCACATATATAATTCATGTTTCCTGTCCCCTTTTATTCAGAGATAGAGAGAAGAGAGGCAGGGGAAGGAGAAGAAAGTTTGCAAGGAACAAGGATTTTTTCCGTTGAGTTATAGAGAGCTTGTTCTTTCTATTTTGGCATTCTTCTTGTTTCTGAACCATGTAAATTTGGAGTATTATTATTGTTCTTCGAACCCAGAAGTCATTCTATGTTTTATTGTTATCCTAGATTTCCGGTTTATACAAATAAATTTACTATTAGGAGAATAATCTTACCTATTTGCTAATTGTATTTTCTATTTATGGCCTCATCCATCTATTAATTTCAGTTCATTTTTAATGACTTCTATACTTTCAGTCATCGAATGAACAATGGAGTTTGTCATATGATCTCTAAGACAGTTTTCCAATAAGAGGCTTCATTTCAAAGACTTGAGCAATGAATTTGACCTAACAAATATAGAGAAGCTAGCTTTTACTGTTGATATATATCAAGGAAGTTACTATGGTGTTGTGGTGAAATGGGTTTGGTGACTTGGGATTAAAGTGTCTGTCATTATTAATTTGAGCTGCTTGATAGCCACATTTTTTGTTTATAATTTATCATACTCCTTGGATTATGTCTTCCTACTTTGGTTGTGCTTGGGGACTTTGGATGTTCACCTAGTGTTCAGATAGGTAATTTTATGTGGTAACACTTGATGTCATTTGAATTTGAAATTTATGAATGACACTAATGAGTAATGTAGTGATATTCCCAATCCATTGTTGAAGCGTGAGTGTCATGTTGATCCTTGACCACAGGTTTTCCATTGGTTAATGAGCCATGAATGATGGCCAAGTCTCTCCTCTTATGGTTCTAGTTTGTTTTTTTTCCCACAAAAATGCTCATGTGAGATTCTTATTATTATACCGATAAGAATTGTGAATAAACAAAAGGAAATGGGAAAAAGTAAAGCAGCATGGGATCGACCTACCACTGAACTTTTTATCAAAGAAATTCTTGAGCAAATATACCAGAAACAATGTAAAGGAGGATCACTTACAAAAGTAGGGTGGAAGAACATTCAAACTGTATTTAAAGCAAAATCGAGAAGACAATATGACAAAAACAATTAAAAAATAAATTTGATAGTTTCAAGAAAGATTAGACCAAATGGAAGGGATTCTTGAAAGAGACTGGCGTAGGTCGGGACCCGACAACAAATAAGATTGTGGCATCAAATGAGTGGTGGGAGAAGAAAAAAAGGTAAACACAATTGTTAAACTTAAGTTATCAAATGTAATATTACTTTAGATAGACTTTTGTTTTGATTGTCTGAATTATTGCAGGAAAATTGGGAATATGAAAAATTTAGGTACAATGGGCTGCCTTTTGCAAAGGAGTTAGAAATAATATTCAAAGGTACGTCGGCTTCCAGACATGATCAGTTGAACCATCTTCAACCCCTAAGATAATGAAGACCAAGATGATGTTTATCGACCTGACATGGACCTACAGAGGGGTCAGTGGACAGTGAAGAAGACCTTGGTGATGGTAGTGCAGGGTTTACAGATGAATTGGTAGGTGTTAACTTAGCATCAAGCACTATAGCCAGTGGTCTTAGTGATTCAAGAAGTCATGGGAAGAGGAAGAGGAATGAAGGGTGTGGTAAGGGAAAGAAGATAAAAATGGCAGCATCAAAACAAATAACTGATTCAGTAAGTGTAATAGCCACTGCATCTCAGGATAAAATAGCGGCAATGAAGAAAATACATGACGTATCAATCACAGAGGTTACAGTTGAAATGCTTCGCTTTGAAGAAATTACAAATGACAATGATCTTCTTACCCGATGTTTGAATGATTATGTGGTAAACAAGACCTGGAGGGAAATTTTTATGGGTTTAATAGGAAAGCCTGACATGCAGCTGAAGTGGGTGCAAAAGATGACGTACAACCCACCAACTTGGCTTCAACCCTCACCTTCTTGAACTTTATTTTACGACACTTTTGTGACTATTGTGCCTAAGTTAATGTTAGAGGAACTATGCAAGTATTTAGTATGTTGAATGATGTATGAGTTGTTTACGGTGGTAATTACAATATAATTAACTCGCCGTAGTATTTAGCATGTAAAATGTTGTATAAGTTGTTTTATGTCTCTTAATTTCTTTTGCCTTATGTGTCCATCTTATTTCTTTTGCCTTGTGTGATTTAAGTATTTTGCCTTGTCATTTTATTTTCTCACACATCAATTTAACCACTCACAGGTTATATAATCAATGGAAAATTGGAATAATCAATTCACAGTGGAGGAAGATGAAGAGGCTCAGTTAATTTCCCTCTTGGATGAAGAGATACCAGAGGCAGAAGAACTAGCTGTATTGGTTAGTCAATATGTGGTGCCCTATGTGTGCAAGGAACCATGTAGAACTAATGAGCAAATAGGAATAGAATTAGTGCAATATATTTTGAAAGGCAACCCAAAACGTTGTCATGAGATGTTTCGAGTAGAAAAGCGTATATTCCACATGTTATGCTCTAAGTTGGTTGAACATGGGTTGAAAGATTTTAAAAACATCGGAGTTCAAGAGATGGTTGCCATTTTTTTACACATGGTTGGACATGGACATTGTAATAGGGTATTACAAGAATTATTTCAACACTCAGGAGAAACTATAAGCAGACATCTTCACAGAGTACTGAAGGCATGCTTCAATCTGGCAAGGAAAAATATCAAACCACTTGATCCTATGTTTCGTTCATGTCACCCAAAAATAAAAGATGATCCACGATATTTCCCATATTTCGAGGATGCTATAGGTGCAATTGATGGAGCTCATGTACCAGTCATTCGGTTCGAGATAAATATATCGGGAGAAAGGGATATCTAACACAAAATGTCATGGCTGTATGTGATTGGGATATGTGCTTTACATTTGTCTTTGCAGACTGGGAAGGTACTGCACATGATGCTCCTGTGTATCATTCTGCTATCTCAACTCCATCCATGAATTTCCCCCATCCACCTGAATGAACAGATTTTGATAAACACTTAAGTACAAATAATCTCACTAAGAGTAATAAATACTTTGAGCTTTTGTGAGCAGAGAGTAGATGGGAATATTGAATGCTGGTTCGTCTCTGTGTGTGTGTGAGTGAGTAACTATTCATAAATGCTCAAGTCTTGATATTTATAACTCTTCACAGCTTGCCTTTTCTTTCAGCTTCAAGAGGCCGTTTGAAATTAGTCGTTGGGAGCTCTTAGCCGTTGGCAATTAATGCTATTCTTCATCTTAGTCAACTTTCTTCTCTTGCTTCAATTAATCTTGCAGAGGATGAGCTAAGAGAGATAAAGACTGTGAGTAACGATCACCTGCAATCATCATACTTGCATAGCAGCTTTTTCAGTAGCGCTAGCACCCTTGGCTATTGCTAGCTTAATAGTGTAAGTCCTGCACTTAGCTGTTAGCTAAACAAGTATTCATGTGCACAGTAGGTATTATCACTAGTGTATTTTATTAGCTCAATGTTCAAAGACAATGTATTAGCTATATGATTATCTAAGTTATTTCAACAAGTATTTTTCTATTGATAGCTAATCATGTTATTGCTAGTTATCTTATTAGCTCATTCGCTCAAAGACACTGTATTAGCTATCTGAATGTCTAAGTTATTTCAAGCATTCTGTTATCGATAGCTAATCATGTTATCGCTAGCTAACTTGGTTCATTACTGCTAGCTGTTCTAACATTCTCCCCCTTTGTGTTATCCATGTTATGTATGGCGTCTTAGCGATAGTGATATACTTGTACAGAGCTTAGCGATAGTGATCTATTGTTCTTTGCTTGCTTAGGCTAGCTTAACTCATTATATTAGCGATAGAGATATTGACTTTTCTTCAGATTATTGCTAAGTCTTCATTAGCTATTGTTATCCTAACCCTTCCATTTGTTAGCGATAGGTTCTAGCTTAGCGATAGTGTATCTGTTATCTATAAGATTTTACTTGTTCAATGTTAAGGTAACCTACACTCTTTTACTTAGTCATTTAACATGATTCTTATATCAATTTATTCCAGACTAAGTTATATGCTAATTGTTTATTTTACTTATGTTATCTATGGGTCCAGTCCTCATCAAAACTTAAGATTCTAACAAAAACCACCACTAAAGCTCAAATAGTAATTAAGTCTTTCATGACCCTATAGCCTAAAAACTATTGCTCACATTAATAAATCATAGGAATGTCAATTCAAAAGCTTACAACCTCAACAAGTCAAGCAAGGTGCCACCTCAATTAAAGAAGGACATGATGGGAATTGCCAAGATCTCAAATATCTCAAATATATTAATTTATACAGCCCTTATATTTAATTTAAAAGGAGATTCAGCATCTTCCCATATCTCTTATCTATTTAAATATAATGGCTAATCAAATTAATTAATATCTGCAGTTAAAAAAAATTAATATATAATATCTATTGTCACATGTCATCTACACACGAAAGAGTTGCTTTAAATAATTCTTACTAATCCCTTTATTAAATATAATTTGAGTCTTCATCTTTCCTCTTCAACTGGCGAAAATCTCGTAGATCCACCTCTGTCCTCACAAAATCCATTGTTTTGTCTTCGTCATACCATATTTCTTCACAAAATAAAGCCACCAAAGGCATATCTTATCACTTACATCTTTTCTAAACTCTAAATCATCAGCTTTCTCGTGCTTCAAGCCCCATATCTTTTTCTTCAATTTTTTCACCAAGATTTAAAATTCAAACACATACATCTCTTCATCAAGAATAAATTCAAATCAACTCCTTTATCTCATAAAGATGAATATAGGAATAAAGATACATCATCAACCTCCGAGAATTCAACAAAGACGACGAACATTCATCAAGAATAATGAGAGATATTGCCACCTTTATTCTCTCTTCCTACTTCAACAAGGATTAATCAAAACTTATAAAAGGAGACAAAATGAGCCTATCCAAAGAACACCACACATCATCATCTTCTCTCTTCTTCTTTATTTGAACATCAAAGTGCATGGCTAAATCCTCCATTCTTGAGGATAAATGATCTGGCTTGAGTTATTGTTCTTCATATGAGAGGCATTGATTTCCAATCGGATAATCTTTGTGATTAAGGGGCTGATTGATTTTATTTTTTGTTTTTTTTAAAACAGAATTTTTTAAAAAAAAAATTTTGGAAACAAGAAAACAAAAAAATGTTTGGCTAACAGTTTCTTAAAACATGTTTTGGAAACAAAAAAACAAAAAATCCGTTTGGGTAATTATTTTTAAAACTAGTACTGAAATTAAAAATAAAACTATAAAATTTTATTTAAAATAGTAGCTCTTAATCTAATAGTAATAACTAAGATAAAAATTTTATTGGAAGTGATGACGTGATGATGACCGTCGATAATGTTGATGATGACCATGATATCATGCCATCGTCAATGATATCGTGGTTTCTTTTGCCGTCAATAATGACACGGCCGTCATTCATGGTTTTCGTTGCCGTCTGTGACATTGCGGTTATCATCACTGTTAGTGCATTGTAGCCGCTGTTGATGACGTTGTTTTTTCCTTCGCCATTGATGACATTGCATTTTCCTTCTTTGTTGATGATGTCACTACCGTCATCAATGACATTGTGATTTTCATCATGACCACTATCAGTGATGTTGTGATTTCTATCATTGGCGGTGATGTTGCAGTTTTTGTTGCCATCAGTGAAGTCTTGGCCTTCATTGGTGATGCTATGGTTTTCATCGTCGTCATGACATTGTAGTTTCTGTCATCGTCGGTGACTTCACGACCACCAACGCTGACACTGTGGTTTCCATCATTGTTGGTAACATTACGTTTCAACCGTGAGCGTCGTTGATGACGTTGTGGTTTCCGTTGTCATTGGTGCCATTGCGGTTTCCGTCGTTGGTGACATCATGACCACCCTTGATGATGATGCGGTTTCTGATGTCTTCGACAATGTCGTAATTTCCATCGTCGTCGTGACGTTGCTACTACTGTCATTAACGTTGCAGTTTCCGTCGTTGTTGGTAACGTCAAGACCGCCATCAGTGATGATGAAGTTTCTGTCACCGTTGGTGATGATGTGGTTGTCGTCTTCATTATTGACGTCATGACCGTTGTCTTTAAAGTTGCGGTTTCCATCATTGTCAATGAGTCGCGACCGGCGTTGGTAATGTTACGATGTCCATTGTCATTAGTGAGTCGTGGTTGCCATTTGTAACGTTGCAATTTCCGTTGCCGGCGTTGACATTGTGGTTTCTGTCACTGTTGGTGACGTCATAATTGTCGTAGGTAACATTGCGATTTCCTTTGTCCTCGGTGATGTCGTGACTGCATTAGTGACATTGCTATTTCAGTCGTCGTCGGTGATGTCACGGTCATATTGTCAGTGATGTGACGACCGCGCTAGTGATATTCCGCTTTCAGTCGTGGTCAGTAATGCTTCAGCCTTCTGATATAGTATGGGTGGCAGACTTCAACTTTCTTTCGAGAAAAAAATATTCTCATATTTAGAAAAGAAACAAAAACTAAAAAACACCTAAAAGTTTTTTTTCCTTGTTTTTGAAAACAATTTTTTGTTTTTTATGTAACAATTATTTAGAAACAAGTTTTTAAACAAGTTTTTTTTTTAAAAAAAAACTATTTTTAAAAACAGAGTAAAAAACCCATTAAATTTTTGTTATTGTTATTTTTTTATATAACTTAGTTATTCATTATATATGAGGTTAATGCAATTTTTTGTTTCTCAAGTCTGCATTCATTTTGGTTTTAGTCCCTCAAGTTTCAAATAAAAGGTTTTGACCCCTTAATTTTATTTTTCTTAAAACATTGGTCCTTATAAAAACTTGGACCATTTTATCCTTAAAATGACCAAAACCTACTATTTAAAAATTGAAGGACAAAAAACAAAATCAAGGAAAACTTTAAGAACCAAAAGTTATAATGCACACATATATACACATACATGTATGTAGGGTAAAAGTGCAACCGGCACCCAAACTAATGATAGTGTGTTAAGTGAAGAGAAGAAAAGTTAATGGTTCCACTGTTTTTATTAGTTTAGGGTTGCACTACAAAATACTTTGTGGTGCTAATTGCACATTTATAATTACTTTGGGGTGCCAGTTGCTCTTTTACCCTATGCATGCATGCATGTGTATATGAATGTTTCCTATTTGAATATTAAGATTTCATGTTTTCTATCTTGTCATGGCTTAGATATACAATTGATTTTATATTATGAACATCTCGGTTGAGTACTCTTCTCAAAGAGGCACCTGTTATATAAATTAAGTTGAATTGCAAACTAAGTTGATTTCTAAGATTTTCTTGAAAGATAAATATTTGCTAGGGCTCTAGGAGACTTTCTTAATCAAGAAAACTAGACTTCAACGATTGCTTAAGGTTTATATTTTGACTTAATACCTGATAGCTCCATATCCTATTTGAGCTGTGATGGCTGCCACACAAATGGTTTCAAGAAGCTTTATTATCATCTTTTCTTCTTTTTGCCATTTACAAAATAAAATTTCAAAAATATGTTTATTTGAATTCTTCTTTTTTCCTTATTTAAGTCTTCACACCTAATTAATTAAAGGATCAATTAAACAAATTTACTCCATATATAGTACGGCCTAAATTGTGCCACACCGCTACTACACTGCATTACCTTAATTATAAATTTGGTAGCCTAGAGACAAGGCATATTAGAGACCAGCATGAGGAATTTGTTCGTGTTTTATTGTCTAATGTGAAGATGAGATCATGTTTTACTATTGAAAGCCTAAGGGTATCTTATGGGCTTTGAAGTTGACTTGGGATTGGGGTTTTCAATCTCTTATTATTGAGTGTGATAGCCACGAGGTGCTGCAGACTATTATGGAGAACATCGCCTGATATAACATCCAGATTATGAAGTGTTGAAGGGGATTCGAAGTCTGTTAGCAATGGACTGGCGTGTCGATCTTGCTTGGTGTGATCGTGAAGCAAACACTGATCACCAAAACTATTGCGGCTGAAGCTTAGACTATATTGTTGGACTTGACGATTCTTACCAATCCATCATGTAGTTTTGAACATTTGCTGCGTTAGTGCTTTAAAGCTATTACAGATCTAAGGCCCTTTGGTACCCTATCATAAAAATTTTAATTTTCATACAAATTTTGTTCAACTCAAGGATTGGAGAAGTTGGAGACCTAAATAAGTTACTCCTTTGGTCATTAATGTATGAAACTAATTGGAGAGCTGACTTTGGTTCTAAATGTAAAATCTATGTCAGACTTTTGTCAAATATAATTTTTCCCAAATTACTCCTATTTATACTATTTCAACAATAATCAAGAGGAGGAGTAAGAGAATTAAGGAAGATCATTAAGATATTTTATAAGAAATGTCATATTAACTGATGTTAAGGTGCAATTTTACAAATAAATGATTCCCATATGATGATTTGGCATAAATATGTTTTGGAAGGTCTTATTCTCCCTCCATCCCTTATTATAAGAGTTCGAATTTTGAATTGATCTGGTCCAAAATATTAGAACCCGCTTTCAGTTGTATCATCATTTAATGCATCTTTTATTGTTCTATCCCTAACTAATTTGAAATATTACATTAAACAAATGATGTGTAATGCTTATATTTACAAGGGGAGAGAAAGAGAAAAGGATATAATGTTTTAAATGAGAGGATATCAAAATATAAATAAAGATAATATTGAAAAAAATGTTCTATTTCAGAAATATTTCTGATTTTTAACTTTTTTTAAGAAACGCAATTTGATTATCGGACTCTTATCATAATGAACAGAGAGAATACTTATTTAGTCAATGTCTCTTTTTCTCTCAAATGTATTCTATATCTCTCTATCTCCACACATTCTCACCCAGGTAGAAGGAGAGGGAGTTAATGACGAAGGAAAAAAGGGAGAGGAGGGTAGGATGGGAGAAATATTTTTTAAAACATAATAATTCAAAACTAATAAATGAGGGGCCTACAAAGATTAAAAATAGCAGAAATACAATTCCATTAACAATATTGTTAGTATTGCCTAGTTTTGTGAAATTTGCACGCATTTTCGCATCATTCAAACCATATTTGTACCTTAACCTTATTAGTTAACTTAACAAACATTTTTAATCTAATCAAATAAGGTAAATAAATATATGAGACCTTTCAGATCTTAAGGAGTATTATAATTGTGATATTAATGATAAATTTCTCAGTTTTGATTAAACTCATCGAGATGGTTAAAGTCAATACAGGAAGAGGAAAAAGCTGTAATGTAGAATTGTATTCTGTCATAGCTTTGAGGGAAGCATGATGCTACTAATTAATCGCAATACAATACAGATCACGAGAGATATGCATTATTCTTCCTTCGATAAACAAATAATATGTTCAGTTCAATTCGATTTGATGCCTTTTCTAACCTGAAAGGAGTATAAAGACTTGCACCCCACTAACTCAACTAAAGAAACACTAAGCAAACCCCACCACACTTGTGAAAAAAGAATTAATAAACAGACAGGCACAAGGAATATAATAACAATACTTCAATACTAATACACTATTTATGGTTCGTCATGGCCTGGTTCATCCTCAGCCATTTGCTCATTTTCTTGTATCATGTTCATAAGCATGTTCACTTGTTCCTGGAGCATGGCGTTTTCCCTCTCAATTCGTGCACGTTTGCTTTTCTCTTCCAGAAGCTGGACTTGCAGGTGCTCCAGACACCTTGAATCCTCCTCCAATTGTTCATTCAACCCATCGATTTCACGATCCTGTGATGAAATATCACCAAAACATCTCAGCCTGTTGTTGGTTTTTAATTGCTAAAAAGGTCATGGGAAGTTAAGGTGAGGATGAAAATAAGGCACCTTTCGGTTCATTTCTTGGATGGCAATCCTGCGCATGCTTTCAACGACATCAACATTGACAAGCTTTCGCTTCTTCCCGATCAGCCATCCCTTTGGATAGTTTGCAGATTCAAAGTCAGGGGGAGGAAGTAAGGATTCAGCTGATGGCCGTCGGCCATTAATGTTCTTTATAGGTTCTAATGGTTCAAATAACGCCTTTCGACGCTCAGATAGCTCAGAAACAGGAACTTCAGTTGAGTCCTGCATCATCTCCTCGGCAGGAGGAGGTTCTTCCTGTTTGCTGGGTGGTTTATTAGCACTTGCAGTATCGTTTGATACCTCTAAATTCTTCCCGCTAGCTGTGGGAAACAAGTTACTATTCTATTTCCAAGTTCCAACTAGTCTAGCCATACCATATATGCACAACTAAAGCCAAATTACCCATGAATGAAACAGAACAAAGCAGGAGAAAAATTTAGCAACAGGAGTGTAAGCTGCTAAAAAGAGGGCTACATTTCTCCACCACTCAAGTTCGTTTCCTTGGAAAACTGAGGAAATTTTTCTATCAATTCAAACTTCACCCCAAATTTTCAAGGAAAATGTCAATAGAAAAGGATATGAGCAAATTTTATTTTTTTTGTAGTTCATTCCATTGTTAAGAACTTAACAAATGCTACTCTCACTCTAAGCTAACATTATCAACAAAGCTTATTTGCGTGGCATTCATGACCAAAGAAAAGTTGACTAAAGAAACTGTTCTAAAGAAACACAATAGGACTTTTTTCTATATAGGCAAAGTCTTTCATGAAAACATTTCCCTACCAGCAAAAATGGCCCAAGACTCTACCTTTATCCTACTACTAAAGTACAGATTTCAATACATTTGAAGCCAAAAGGTTGAACCTAAATTACCACTTGGTGAAAAATATATAGGGATAAATATAATTTTGCCCCGGAAAATTTTACCCCAGAAGTTTTTTTGGGACCAATATCGCCTTAAAAACATGAAAAGTGTAGCAATGTCGCCCTAAACCCTAGGAGGTCTTAACAAATACCACGTTATGATCTAAGTCAAGATAAAGATGAACCATTTAGTATGATCGATTTTGCCTCGAAAGTTTTTTAAAGTTCCAGGGTGCAAAAAAAACTATCGGGGGAAAATATTCAAGGAGGAAAACTTTCAAGGCATAAATGATTCATCTTTATCTCGATGTGGAACACAAAAAAGATGGCACATATATTTAACATTTTGTAGTTAAATACAATATCCGCTTCTATTTTTAGACACAACTTAATAGCTTTTTAATTTATGCCAAAAATAGCTTTTTAGTAATTTATGCCGGAAAAATGGCTTTTTAACTATATATTACCATTGTAAAATGGGGAATCCTTACATCTCAGAGATACCTGATTCAGTCTTTTAAAAGTTCTTCCATTTCATATTTTTTTTAATTAAAAAACCGGTGACAAACGCCAAAACAATAACTCATTGCAGGCATTAACATGAAGCCTTCCTGTTTCAGCCCAATGGCTCCTAAAAAGGTTTGACGATGCAGGCTCCATCCTTTATAAATTATACTCCTCCGCTCATAAATATGAAACCTATTTGGAGAGATGATTTTAATCCTGAATATAAGATCTCTTTCTAATTTTTCTTAATATTTTCCCAAATTATCCCTATTGATACTCCTCAATAATAAAAACAAATAAGAGAGGAATGCTGGGAATAAAGGTAGATGGTTGAAGTGCTTTGGCAATACCATGTGATTTTAACTAATTTAATTAACATCTTTAATCTAATTAAATTAGATAATTGGTCTTATATTTAGGACCGGAGGGGGTAAGTTATATGTAACCATCAAGTATCTTGTTTTAACTGGACGAAGCTGAGTAGACTTCGTTTTCTATGAGCGCACAAAGACTTGACTTTTACTCAAGCTAGGCAAAGACTACCAATGGCAAATAATTACTTCAAACTTGGTTGAGTAAGAATTAAAAAAAAATAAATTGTGTTCGCACAAATACTAACGTTGCCACAATATGACAATGACAATTTTTAATTAAAATACTATATTTTAATCGAATCTCTAATCAAGGAGACATCAAAATTGAGTTGTGCAGGAATCGTAACCCAAGATGTCTGCTGCTCTTCACAACCCCAACAACCAAGTGGTAGATTTATAAGGCAAGCGAGAGCACAATATATAAATATATATATTCCCTAACGACAGAACGATACAAATTGCAATTATTCAAGTTTCTGAATATGGCATACAGGATATAGACTCACACAAGGCATCACATCACAAGTGGCAAGTATAAAAAGCTTTCAAAGTTATATCGTATCGGAGATTCAGGGTGAGATTTGGAACCGACAGATTCATTAAATCTTACGCAAAGTTCAAGGGCTATCATTACAGGGTGGCACTTGTAAGTTGTAACTTTGAAGCGCTACTGCAAAGTAATTAATCAATTGATAATTCAGTAAAATACTTTACTTACTTCTTCTGTTCATACAATAAAATAGGCTTTTTGTAATAATTTCGAATTATAATGAGAAGTACTCGGAGTTCGGTGAGCCAATTATGACAAACAAAGTAAACTTTACCAAATAGTCATACCAACTGACAACTGTTAACCCACTGTTCCAAAAAAAATTCCCGGCAAAAAATAAAAAATCAATGCGTAACTCGTGAACAAAGTTGCAGGAATTTCACACATCAAACCCAGAAATTCTTTTTTTTTTTTTTTTTTTTTTTTGAGCCAGAAATCAAAAGAACGAAAATGTATAAATTACCTTTTTTTTTTGGTAAAAAGAAATGTATAAATTAATTTAAAAGACGTGAAATCGGAAAATTAGTACTATAGAATTAAGAGATTTGGCAGTAATGATGTTCAGAATAGGATTCAGCAGCAAATTGCGTTAGAAAATCCCCGTAATCATTCAATCACACATACGAACAGCTTATAAACTAAACGTTTCGAGTATGGATTTATAAATCTAAATCAAGCTCAAAATTGACAAGCTAAAGTGAAAAAAACTGTGATACCTGATCTCCTCCGAGATTTCCAGCCAATCCTAGTTGAAGTCACCGGAGAGAATCCATTCAAAGCCGCATCGGCGACCGTCGTCTTCTCTCCGCCTCGAATTTCCATTGAAGAGTACAGAACCAGAGAGAGAAGAAAAGAAAGAAAGAGGCAGAACTTCAAATTAAAGTAAAAGTTTAGAACTTTTGAGCTTTCAAGAGAAAGAGAATGAAAGATTCTCTTCCTCGTATGCGATTATTATGATGATCTTCGCTTTCTTCTTCTTCTTCTTCTTCTGATTTCTGACCCTCTGAGCGGATTTGTGTCTCTTCGGGTGAGAACTACAAGAAGGAAGCATATAAATGCAATAGGACCGTTCGATGTAAGCTTAAGCGGTCATGATTTCGCGATGGATGGAGAATTTTATGTCGTAAACTTGTCCTTATTTTATTTATCTTCGTTGATTCTATCTAATCCGGCAATTTTTTAATTGTCTGTTTCTTCTTGAAAATAAATACCGGGGCCCACCATATAAATGATTATAAAATTTTTTTCAGAATAATCAATAATTGATAAACAATATAATATTAGGAAAATGTTAATTTTTGGGAAAAAGAGAAAAACATACCTCTGAAAAAATGAAGAAAAAAGGGGGCATTTCGATCCTTGGAATTTTGGAAATTCTCAAATCAAACTACAGGGAGGAATCTGAGATTTTTAAATGTTATTAAAAGACATTTTTACATTTAAGTGCAGGTAAAAAAAAGGGCTAGGGTTTTACAACTTTGTTATAAAGATTTACAGCTTTATGATAACGATTTACAAATTGAACATAACAATTCATAGCTAATTGCCTTGGCTTTGCAATGACCGTTTGACAAGGTCATTGAGATGAAAATAAGTCGGTGCTACTTTTCACACATTTTACATGGGAATTCACAACTTTAATATAATGATTTCTAAGTTGATCATATCAATTTACAACTAAAAAAAATGATATCCTCAACTTGAAAATCGTTATGGTATAGTTGTCAATCCTTATGTCAAAGTTGGGTAAAGCAGCATCTGTTGATTTTCATCTTCAAGGCATTGTCAAAAACTCATCAGAAAAACGAGGTAGTTAGCTGTGAAATGCTATGTTCAACTTGCAAATCGTTATTGTAAAGTTGTAAATCTCTATGTTAAAGTAGTAATACCTTAATCCTTCTTTTTTCTGTACTTAGGGGTAAAAGTGTCTTTTAATGGCATTTGAAAATCCTAAATTCCTTTATAAGGTCTGATATGAGATTTCCAAAATTAAAGGGATTGAAACGTCTTTTTTAATTTCCCGAGGTATTTTTTTAATCCTTTTTTCCTTAATTTTTTGGGATATTCTATATGCTTTCTTTTATTTTGAGGCAAGACAAAATGATATTAAAAGACTGAGTTTACAAATTACATACAGTCATTGGACTAATGTTTAAACTAGATATCTGATGAAACTAGGTAAAGATATAACATTAATACTGATAGAAGAGAAAACATGAATTAAAGCTAAAATTCGAAAACATGAACTAAAGCTAAATTCCTGCCATTTTATGTTATTACTACATACATTGAGAACTGGCAGGATTATATGTGTGTGTGTGTGTATATATATATATATAAAAGAACTGGCAGGATATTCCATAGGGACAATTGCATATAGGTCCCAAGCAAGAGAATTAATTTCAGAGAGGTCCCAAGGAGTTGTTAATGACAGCTATTAACAACTGCAATAGCCTTTGTTAACAAGTGAAGGAGTTGTTAATGGACCTGTTTGAAATTAATTCTCTTGCTTAGGACCTATTTGCAATTCTCCCTATTCCATATGCTTTCCGTAGATCCCTACTTTCACGTGGATGAATACAATCAATAATTCCCAGACAATTTAAATGTGCATGTGTGTGTATTTGGAAAATATTTTTAGTGAAAAAAAGCTACATATGAGTACATAATTTTATTTATACAAGGTTAAGAAATTAATAAAAATGCACGATAAACACGTGACACGAGACTCACGATGAAATTAAAACTTACTTTCACTGGATCATCTACATTAGTCTGTTCCATTTATATAAGTAAGCAATAGAATAGTAATTTATTTTGCCCCCAAGTATGTCACATTTTTTTTAGGGAGAATTGCACATAGATCACAAGCAAGAGAATTAATTTCAGACAAGTCTATTGACAACTTCTTCACTTGTTAACCAAGGCAAATGCAGTTGTTAATAGGTGTTATTAACAACTTCTTGGGACCTCTCTGAAATTAATTATCTTGCTAATGATCTATGTGCAATTCTCCCTTTTTTTTATACAAAGATAAAATGATATTATAAAGACCAACGTTTACAAGTTATACAACAATATAGAGCATATAAGTATGAACAAAGCTATTAAAAGTAAGGAAATAACTCTGATGCAATGATTTCATAGCCGGACCGGACGACTGACCGGCCGGAGATTGAAATCACTTAGTTTTTGGAAGGAAACCGTTTTAGAAGCCTAGCCGTGTTGAGCCGGTAAGAACTGCCATCTAAGCTGGAAACCATGTCAGTCAGGAGCCAGAGTGAGTTTTGAAAAACCGGACGGTCATGAGATGGAGGGCTAGTTGCACAGAAGAAGAAGAAAGAAGAAAGGGGAGGACGGAGGAGAAGGAAGTAGGAAAAAACTAATACTTGCCATGTGGTTTTTCTTATAATAACAACAAAAACAATAAAAAGAAATAACGACAAAAATTAAGAGATGAAAGAAACCCAAGACCTTTGAATGAGCTGAGGTGAGGTTAGGATGAAGAAGAAAGTGAAGAGTTGCCAGAAATGAAATGAAAGGAGGAGAGATGGAAGAAATCTAAAAGTTTTTTTTTTCAACTTTGAATAAGTAACCATACTGTCCTCTCATTCTCAATATGTCACTTTCATCGTCCTCTCTTACACTCTTACCTATCTCATTGTTTTAGTATTTCAAGACTATTTAATTTAATTTATTACTCCCTTCGGTCCTAAATATAAAACATATTTACCTAATTTGATTAGATTAAGGATTTTTTGTTCCCACCCTGCCTCTCTTGCTTGTTTATTATTAAAAAATATCAATAAGGATACTTTGGGGAGATATTGAGAAAAATTATAAATAGATTTTATATTTAGGACTAAGCTCATATCCCCAAATAAGTCTTATATTTAAGAACGTAGGGAATATCATTTTACCACCACATGCATTAACCTAGGCAAGACATGAAGTGACTTCAAGCAGACATATCTAATTCCAATTTAAAACAACAAACATGATATTTTCTTTGTTTATTATTATTATCATCCATAACTCATAAATTCAGATTGATAGTTCACCTAGTAATGTGTTATTTTTACTTTTACTCGGGCATATATTATAATCTTGTTAACTTCTCTTTTACGAATTATATTTATACAATTATCTATTGATATAATATATTTTTAAAATTTAATTATTATATCACTAGTCTTACAAAACGGCCTTATTGAACCAACCATTTGAACCATGATCCGTTACCCTTTCTGGCTCGACATTTGGTCTGGCTTTGAAAACATTGCTCTGATGCAACTACTTGAATAATAAAAAAGTAAAGATAAGATCTCCCACAATGTAGGTGAACAGATGAAACACTTGTTGACACAAACAATTATAAGTGGAGGCATGTGATTTTTGCTGATGAAACCAGTATTTCATATCCAGAAGAGAGTAGCTCTAAGACATTTTGATAAGAAACAATAACTTAGTGTACCATTAGTTTGCTATATAAATTCCTTAAGCTGATGTTTCTGGAAATATATGATTGCGTGACATAAGTGCTTCTTGTGTTTTCATATTTATGAAAGATAATGTCATATTCATCAGCATGTAGTTCAAACAAGAAGTAATTGGATATAGCGGCTTTCTATTTCCATATTTTTCAAAGGAGCATGTGAAAGCTAAGTCTATAAAGTGAGAAACCTGCTGAATTTCCTTGATCATATCAATTGGACTATGAAAATTTCCTTCCTTTCCACAGAATGTGAAGAAAACAAATTATTTGAGATGCCAATGAGAATAGATCATCATCATATAAACTACATATAGTATCCTTGAGCCACTTCTTGAAATTAGTAGAAGATGAAAAAGAAAAAATGATATCAAAATGGCCAAACCACACACTCCTTGTGAATGGACATAAGATGAATAAATATTCCATTGATTATAGCACTTCACATCCAAATTGGCATAATGTGTGTGTTGGAAGATGGTGCTGAGTTAATATGTCTCCTGATGGCAAGGCATTATGCAATAACTTCCCAATGAAAAGAATGAGTTTGTAAGGAAGAATAGATTCCACAATAGTTTCTAGAACACATCAGACATTGCTTGTTGGGTGATGGATCTTATAACAAATGAGTAACCCCATCCTTGACAATATAGATTCCTTGATTATTTCCACTTCATTATGAAGGAAATCTAAAATGGAAATTGGTGTGTCCATGATGATTCGAGCAATAGATGGCAAGTAGAAGGAATCAAGAACTTGAGGATTCCACTAGGTAAAATTCCAAGCTCTAAACTATGCAAGCATGAATCAAAAGAGTTACCATAGATGTTAAAATCATCCATAAAAACCTCCAAGAAATCATCTAAAAATTTAAAAATAGACTCATTATGCAATGTTGGAAGGCCCTTTGGGCATTGTATGGCCCAAACGGCATACACCGATATGCAAATGTGCCAAACAAGCAAGGGAATGTGGTTTTGTCCTAGTCCTCAAGTGCTATAGGAATATGAAAGTAGCTTGGATAACCATCAAGAAAACAATAATGACTCCTTCGTACTGACCTTTCTAGCCTTTGATCTATAAAGGGTAGCAGAAAGTGGTCTTTTAATTTCTAGTAGCTTCATTCAACTTGCTATAGTCAATACAAATATGTCACCTATTTTTGTACATGAGTAAGGATACGTTTCTCGTTTTCATTTTTCACAACTATGGTTCCACTCTTTTTGACAACCACTTGGATTGTACTCACATACTTACTATCCGATATCGGATAAATGATGCTACTACTACGAAGTTTCGTAATTTCCTTTTTGATCACATCGAGTATGGAAGGGTTGAGTCGTCTTAGTGGTTGCCTCAATAGTTTGACTCCTCTTGAAGGGGGATCCAATGTGTACAAATAGTTGGGTTAATATCAGTAATGTCATTTAATGTCCAACCCAAAGCCTTTATTTATCTTTTGGAAACATTTAGTAACTAAGCCTCCTCAATTGCACCCAAAGTATTTGAAATAATTACTGGCAATTTGTCATTGGAAGGAAGAAAAGCATATTTTAAGTTACTAGGTAAATGATTAAGTTCCAAATTAGGTGGTTCCACAATATAAGAAACAAGAGTAGGGAGAGATAAAAATAAAGAGGTACTCCCCTTTATAGATCGGTTTTAGTTGAGCAAGCTTAGCTCTAATGGACCATAATGTTCTTAGCAACCTTCTCAGGAGTCATCAACAAGGGGTTGAGCTATAGTAGCAATCTCCTTAGGGAATTTTCTATATGCACTCTCAAGTATTATCTTAGGTGCCAAATCAACCTTCAGTTGATGAACAAGCATTGCCTCCCCGAGCGATGCGCGGGAGCATATACATAAAAGCAACACGCAAAGAATTTAATGACAATAATGTGAATTTCAATTAATGAGAGAAACCTACAAGAAAATGAACAAAACATTGAATTAAAAATCTATTCTTCCATACCCCCCTCAACTAACATAGAGCATCACATAAAAAAGTGTGCCAAAAAAACAGTTGCACAACCTTCATAAAATTGACACATAAAATGTGTTCACCATATACAAAGTGTGTAAAAAAACAATTGCACGGTAGCATCCCCTAAAGTGCAGCAATATTATCTTGAATAGATGCTGGTGCATGTTCGTTCTCATGTAGTTCGTTGAACTTCTGGGTGGTTGCAAATTATTTAAAGAATCCGTTAAAAAAAGCTGAAACAAAGTATTCAAATTCATCCGCACTTAAATACTTAAATAGCCGTTGAGTGAAACACAACATTGACTCCCCTATGCAATGTGTGGATGCATTTTTTCAATAAATTAGATGAGAAGTCATGCACTATTTTCAATGATTTAGAAGAGAAGTGGTCCATAACATACAACACATTTATAATTAATACTGGAAAAATTATTATATACTCCTCCGGTCCGATACTTCTAACATGTTTCATACAAAATAGGGAAAACCTTAAAACTCATTAAAAGAAAATTTTAAAATTGGTCAAAATAAAGAGAGAGATATTTTAGGTTGAATTAAAAATTAAAAGATAAGATATGAAAATTGGTTCAAAGATGAGATATTTTAGGTTCGATTAGAAAATTAAAAAAATATAAAAATTGGTTAAAAGATGAGAGATTTTAGGTAGGATTTAAAATTAAAAGATTAAATATGAAATTGGTTAAAAGAGAATAAATTTTAGGTGGAAAAATAATAATTTGAAAAGTGGTCAGATATTTTGTGAGAGATAAATTAGATAATTTGGAAGATGGTTTTAAAAATGAGATATTTTAGGTGAAAAAAAAATAAATAATATAGTGAAACCTATATGTTGGTACTTATAAAATGTTATAAATCAATGCCTACACCGTGCAATGCGTGGAGCATATACATAATAGGAATGTGCAGAGAACTTAATGACGACAATGTGAATTTCAAATAATGAGAGAAACTTACAGGTACATGCACACAACTTTGAATGAAAATCTATTCATTCCATTCTCCACACAACTGACATAAAACATCACATAAACATAAAGCACATAAAAAGGGTGTCAACACAAAATTTCCCAACCTACCTAAAGTGACACATATAATGTGTTTACTCATACAAAGTGGGATAAAATGGGCAATTTCATTCATCAATATTGGTTAGGTTTCGAAATAGCTCCCTATAAACAAAATTCATCGTTTTACATGCATCGCCAGTATGATCACCCTCAATGAGAATCTTCAATTATCTATTCCATACTCTTGAAAGCTCAACATACAATTGTCCATGTGTGGAAATAGGCTTGGGCAGATACAATCCAACATTCCTTAGAGATTGCCCCCTGGCTCTTGTCCAAGCCCATAAATATCCACTTCACAGTATAAGAGCAAAATCAGCACATAATAAATGAAGGGTGACATAGTATATTCACATGAAAAATTTAATTATATATGTAAACACCATATTTTGTCCGAGCATATAAAATAACAAAGAATTAATGATATATGATAAGTTAAGTGGTTTTAGGGAGATCTTTTAGGTGGAATTAAAAATTAAAAGATAAAATTTTAAAATTGGTTAAAAAATAGAGAGAGATATTTTAGGTCGGATTAGAAAATTAAAAGTACAATATGAAAATTGGTTGAAAGAGGAGAAATTTTATGTTAAATTAGAAAATTAAAAATAAAATATGAAAATTGGTTAAAAGAGGAGATATTTTAGATTGGATTAAAAATTAAAAGATAAAATATGAAAATTGGTTACAATATGAGAGATTTTAGGTGGAAAAATAATAATTTGAAAAGTGGTGAGATATTTTGAGAGAAATAAGTTAGATAATTTGGGAGATGGTTTAAAAATGAGATTTTAAGGTGAAAAAATATAATGATAAATAAAATATGTCTTTGAAAAAGTGGTTAAGAGGTCTGATATATTGAAGATAAGTTTGACTAAAATGTAGAGGACTCCAGGGAAGAAATTGTTTTTTTCTTTTCTCTGCACTGACTTTGCTTTTCCCCCACACAAACTCTCTCTTTCTCTCTGCCTTCTCTTTTCTTTCCCTCCATCACACATCATTCACACCCTGATCACATCACCCATCAGCCACCACATCTTCACCTCTTAAAAAAGTTCTTACTTTTGTCATTATTTCATAAGGCTACTCATAAGCTCACATACCCACCCTCTCTCCACGGGCCCACACCTTTCATTCACTCTTACTCACAAACACACTCCACACACCAACAACTACCCATTCAGAAAATCATAGCTTGGCAATCTTCATGATTCAGTGCATGCTCATATAACTAAGCCACTTTAGTTTTTACCCGGCAGATCTTGTTAAGACATTGTAAAGCTGTACGACAACACAATATTTTTATGTTGGACTTGAAAATTTTATAGGTACTTGGTAACTCATAAGTCATAAGAGTCAAGTCCAACATGCAGGCTTATTAGGGTTTTCCCGGAGGTAAAAGAGAAGTGAATCAGGAAATTCCCATGTAACATGGTACAATATACATACATGTATTTTATTAACCTATATATATCGCTATTTGAAACAGAGTTAAATTTAAGGACTAAAATTTATGGTTTAAATTTTGATAGGCGAAATTGGAATGAGGACAGACTATGAATTATTTTTGAGTTCAAAACATACTCCTTTCAAAAAAACAAAATTAATCATTTTCTAATCAAACCCATTACATTTAGCATAGCCACCGGCAGCTGCGTGAGCGGCAGCAGCTACAGCACTACCACCAACAAATACTACACCACCCACAACAACCTACACAAACCAAATGGGGCAAAAAAAAAATTGAGTTCATCAGTGAACATTCACACAAGTCTGAGTAAAAGCACTTTATAGAAAACATGTGGTAGTATTGTTAACAATAAGGAAAGATTAATATGCATCTAACACGCAGGTATGGATAGACCATTTTTTTGGTCATGTATTGCATGAAAGAGTGATCAAAATTCCACTAAGGAACATAAGACTAACACCCAAAAAATGTTACTCGTGGTCTATACAATGTAGTAAAGATTGCAGTTAAAGGAAATAGATAGATGCCAACGACTATGAGAGTAAGGAAACAACAACATAGAAATTTAAGTTTAAAAGGCATACCTCCTGCCAGCAATATCGAGAATCCTCATAGAAAGAGCAATACATGGTAGCATTCAGCAAGTTGTTAAAACGTTATGAGTAAAAAAGAAGAGGTTGAATTAAACTGAAGCCACAAACGTGACAGAAGATCCCCAGCTCCTGCGTCCTCGAGAATGTGGGGAGCATAGTAAAGAAATTCATTTGATGCCAGCAACCTACAAGATAGAAATTTTCTATTCAGAGCCACTTCGGAGAAGCTAGCTAGCACATAGTAACTTGCAACCAGTAAAGAATTGCAAGTTTTCCTAACACATCCAGCTTCTGCTTATGTTAAGTTTTGAAAAAAGCAACACCCGAAGACACTATCATTAATTCCACAAGTTATTTAAAGAACACAAAAATTATACTGACAACTTCTACTTCAATCTTCCAAAAAGAAAAAAGAAACAACAGCTTCTCCTTCACGTGGTAGTGTCTCCCAGTTTTAAAAAAAATAAATGCATGTAAGAACCTTCACAAAAAGGAAAAAAAGGAGGAGGAAAGGGTAGGGGTCAGGGGGTGATGTGGAAAGAAAAAATTAAAAGAGAGAGAGAGAGAGAGACAATGGAGGGAGTTTCAAATTTTAAACTTTAAAATATGAAACACTTAACCCAAATATAACAATAAAATATAGTAAAATAATCACAAGCTTTTACTGTTCATATGAATAGTAAAAAATGATTGAGATTTTATAGTGTATATTGATAACAATAGTTGCATTAGATGTTTCTCCATTTCTCATACTTACATCGTAAGATGAGATGAGATTATTTAAATAACACAAGGTATGGGAAGAGATTTTAGGTCTAGAAGTGAGTAGTGAGTTATGTAAAATCATCTTACTAATTTCCAATTTAAACCACGATTATAACCAACAAGACATTAATCAACCAAGAAGAGATATCAACTTGACATTCATAACTATGATAATAAAAAGACTATCATAGTTATTAAAAAACTTTAACTAATTAATTATGTGTTAACTACAATAGAAAAAAATTTACAAAAGCCTATCGCAGTTAAAGAAAAGAGATTAATTACTGAAAAATCTAACTATGATAGAAAATGATCTATTATAGTTATTAGAAGGGTTAAAGATCAATTTTACCAACAGACTGTTGTCCAAGTTGTAGATGGCACAATTGACAATTGAAAGGGTCGGAAATACCAATAGACCTTTTAACTAGGGTCAGATTGGCCAACACCGTTAAAAATACCAAACTTCCGTTACAAACTTTAGTGGGGTCCACAATTTTTTAATATAAAAAAGTGTGGCCCACAATTTTTTGTGGGGTTAAAGAGCAATTTTACCAACAAACTATTGTCCAGGTTGTAGATGGTATAATTAACAATAAAAAGGGTCGGTATCACCAATGGACCTTTTACCCAGGGGCGAATAGACCAATATTGTTTTATTTATGCAACCCACCATTAATTGTGGGACAATTGGCGTAATGATGTCCACCTGGTAGCTTGGTGAATTCCACATGGCAGACCTAATTTCACCTCACCCATCCTCACCCCCACTCTCACCCTTACCTGCCCTCACATACCTTCACCCTCGATGACAGAGCCCTCGCTATGACCATGAACGAAAGAACACTCGAGGATGGTGGACAGCAACGGACGGTGGACACCCTCATCCTCACTCACCCTCGACAGTCTAAAATGTGCGACATGGCAACTTGCCACAGTGGGAGGGATTTTCTAATTGCTTGGGGGCATTTTGGTATTTTCCTATTATTAATCCATGTCACAGTCTAAAATATTCCACATGGCAACTTGTTGTCCGTCACGTCTCCAAATTAAAATTAACCGTTAACATCCATAAGTAAAACTGTATTGGCCAATCCGCCCCTGGTTAAAAGGTCTGTTGATGATAGCGACCCTTTTTATTGTCGATTGTGCCATCTGCAACTTGGATAATAGTCTATTGGTAAAATTGCTCTTTAACCCCATAAAAAGATATGGGCCACAATTTTTTATATTAAATGTAACGGCCGTATAGTATTTTTAACGGCGTTGGCCAATCTGCCCTTGGTTAAAAGGTCCATTGGTATTTCCGACCCTTTCAATTGTCAATTGTGCTATCTGCAACTTGGACAATAGTCTGTTGGTAAAATTTCTCTTTAACCCTTATTAGAAAGATAGAATGATAATTATTGAAAGCAAACTTATCAATGAGAGAAAAGACAATAGTTATAAAAGTAAATAAAGGCTATCATGGATAAAAGAAGTTTTGTAAAACACTTTGTAGAATAAACCATGTTAGAAAGTGCAAGACAAACATGGTTATAAAGCTTTTCTAAATTTTAAAGGGATTCAGAATTTAAACCAATCATGTTAAAAAGGAAACACTTAACATGGTTATTAAAAGTTTAGTAAATATCGTAACTATGTTAGATAAAGCTCAGACCAACATAGTTACTTTTCAAAACCCAACAATTTCCAAATCGAGTGAGGTAACTAAATTAGAAAAGGATTCCCCTCACTGACATCGATACAAAGAAAACAACTTAGTTTCTTTTGAAAGGCAACAAGATAATTATGTTAGAAAGGAATAACCTACTATATAGTTATAAAAGGTTTTATCCAAATAAAACAAGTCTACCATGTTAGAAAGGGCTTATCTAACATGGTAATTAAAGCCTAGTTATAAAACCAAAACTATGCCCTTCTTTGAAAGTTTCCCCAAATCAAAACCTTAACCAAAATGACAGTAAATCAACTCTTGCAAACCATAACTACAATTTCTTCAAAGAATTCCAAATCCACAAAAGCCTAAGAATCCACAATAAGATTCCCGCATATCGCAAAAGGACATTCTAACTAATGAATCCAAATTTAAGCATGCTCAACGGAAACAAAAGTCAACATTCAAATTCATCGTATCAAATGGATTTACAGTCACCCGTTATGTGGGGCTATCAACATGCATCACCAAAAATATAAATAAAAACCATAAGTCCTTCGGTTACATTTTGCCTGAAAGGGACCGGTCTTAGAAAATATGACCATACAGTAATCTATCACATTAAATAAAAATGCGAAAGCAACAAATAAGTATGTTTAGTCTATAATGTTTGTCAATATAAATGTGACAAGATAATCAAGAAGAAACCTCACAATCAGCGAGCATTCTTCGGCTCCTTTTCCTCACGTCTAGCGCCGGAGCTAGAATATGAAAAATAAACATTGGGACAAGATAGGGTCTTAGTAACACTTATTCTTCATATTTTGTCCTACATGTGCATGTGTGTGCTAGTACAAGTTATGTGGGTTCCCCAATATATAAATATCAACAATACAACAATTATCACAATATGGCAATACGTGGTAAAACTAGATGTATTCATTGAAACCAAAATAGTATAGTTATAAAGATATGATCACAAACCTCCAAGAAGGGAAAACCATATATTGCCGGGCAGAAGCCCCAATTACCATCTTCACTGTCATCACCACACATCGTGTCTGGTAAAAACCCCAAATATCGACTTCACTGTTGTCACATCTAACTTCTTCGCATCGTGAGTCACCAATTTCCTGACTCCATGGTCCAGTAGAAACCCCAATTATTGGTTTCACTATCGGCACATCTCCACAGGACATAATAACTCGAAAGATCACCTAGTGGCTGCAGGAGACATCATCAAGTGAAGGGGCGATACCAAAACTCAACAGTGCCAGAACCAACCAATTAGTTAACACAACCAAAATTCACATATAACATGCTTCTTGAAAGGTTGGTAAATTAAGCACTATACTTTTCTCAAAATCCACAATGATTACTCAAGTTCAATAACATATGCAAGATCTTTCAACACATGTTCAATTATCACAACAACTCAACCTTAACATGTAATTCCCAAATAACTAGTGTAACAAAATGAGTATATGACCATTTCATCAAGTTCAAGGCATATTTGCCAATTTCCAAAATACAGCCTTTAAAAGCTTACTAATAAGACATACACACCACCCACACCCACACACAAACACCCATACACACACACAGCCCTGTAAGACAAGGAAGTGATTACCTTTTGAAGCAATTGAGTGTTACCACAAAGTGTTATCCCGATGCTCAAAGAACCATAGATCAAGACTCTACAACAACAAAAAATACAACGGTTTCACATGTACAATTTGATTGTACATAACATGGTTATTTAAAATAACTCAATCCCAAGATCGCAAGCTATCTAAGACCCACCTTCTAATCATAAGGCCCAATATCACACTTAACCTAAATATGCCATAATCAAATCTATACTCCAGTTGAACCATTTATCCTCAAACTATCACCATTATAATCAACAACAACCAATTAAATCCTCAACAACCATTATCCCTCTTATCTAATCCTCAAACACTTACTTAAAGAAAAATTCACCTTTGGGCCAATTGAACAAATCCCTATTTAACCCAAGACATTACTTGCCCAATCATCCAACATCATTCATAATCACAATTCAACTCATTGTGACTATTGGATCACCCAAAACAAGAGTATCACTCAAAACCCCTTCTATAGAATCAAATTTTGAAAACTTTATAACACCAAAATTTGAATTAAGTTATGAACCAAGAGTTCAAAACATTAGAAACCTTTATCTAACTCTAATAAACTCATTTAAATCAACAAAACCATTTAACAACACTTGTCTTCAAAATACACTCCAAAATCTTAAAGCTTTTGAAACCTTGATATGCCAAAATTCAATTTAGCCAAGACCCAAATGATTTCAAAGTTTTGAACTCATTAAATATCATCAAAAAGCTTCTTAGACACACCAAACACCCTTTATGCAAGAGAATTTTGAAAATCAAGAGAAAATCCTAAGATCACCTAAACTTTGTTGTACCAAAATCTATTCTAGATCAAAATCCAAGTACCCATACAATTTAAAATCAGTCTTAAGTAGATAAAAGATCATTGGAACAAAGAAACTCAATTTCTATAATATATTTTCGGATTACTCAAAAACCCAAGGCAAAACAAGCTTAAAACAAGTTTAAATCAAAGTTTAGACGTTTCCCAACCAAGAGGGATCATAAACATAGTTTAAGAAGGTTGAAAAGAAGCTTAGAAATCAACAAAAACACTCAACCTACCCATATTTTTAAATTTACATAGAACCCAAAAAAATTTCCATGAACACTTGAAGACAATGGATGGAAAGGAAGAGAAAAAAGGAGTAGAAGAGCTCGCTTAAGGATTAGAACTCCAAATCCTTCTTGAAACCACCCATACTTGAAGCCTCAGCAGAGCTTTTCTCACCTCCCTTCGGTCTCTCTCTCTCTCTCTCTCTCTCTCTCTCTCTCTCACTCAGGAAATGAATCCCTAACTTAAACATTGAGGCCATGGTGAACTGCCCAGATCTGCACGCCTCAAGGATTTAGGCCTCCAACATGGGCCCAATTGTACCACATACCCAATACTAATTGATTCATAACTTAGGCCAATTTTTATGCCTCAATTCCCAACCTATATCCTCACATTAAATCCATCCAAGATCCCCACTATTTTCTGATTTGACCATAAAACCAATCATAATTTAATAATTATACCTCCTAAAAATCAAAGTAATTCCTCAAAAATCCATTTAAATCATAATTTATAATTACCTAAAATTTGGGATGTTACATCTTACAAGTTAGAAGTGGTGTCCCTTAAACAACATGATGATTAGGTCCAAAATATCTATCCCCTTAGAGCTCATGTTCTTCAAGTCTTGACACTAAGCTCAAATTCAACTTCTTCCATATATTTAGCACCTGAAACATTGACAAAACTAACTTCTTCCAAAATATCATTACTCAAAATGGATAAGTTAGTTGAAGAAGTATCTATGCTAGAATCACAAGATAAAGTAAAATCCACATACATTCAAAGGTTAACTTTAAGAATGTCGTAGAAGGACTACTAGTACACATCAATTCCATAGTATAACATACTTGCTTTCAAGTAGTTAGATGTCTTCTGTAATTTTCTCACTTTCACCGACTCTTTACAGTTAAATATTTAGCAATGAAATCCTTCCATTCCAAAAAAAAAAACAGAGAGAAGGCAGAAAGTTTGTACATATCCAATAACGAAAGCCTGTCAAAATTAAAAATCCACTATTCATTTAAAAAAGAGAAGGCTTCTAGCAACTCTGCTATTGTGTTTTTTTGGACCTAAAACTGCTATTGTTTATTTAAAAAAGAGAAGAGTTCCAGGCTTCCAGCAATTCTGGCCATCGTTTTCCAAAAATCTATGCAACAAAATCTTAATCCATCCCCCATATAATGAAAATACAGAAAAATTAAAAACCAAACCCCCTCAACAAGAGTGTTCAAGCTTGACAAAGAAATATGGAGTAACCTGAGAATCAAAGAAAAAAATGGCCAAAAGAAGTGAGAAGGATGGCCGAAAAAGTTCGAATGATGAGGATTGCCATAGGTCTCTGTGTTGCCTTCCTCAGCCATAGTCCTCCGCCTTGGTCACCCAAATGTATGGTGCAGTTTTTTTTACATGTAGGGGTCTTGTTACCTTTTGTTGGATTCATGTTATTAACTACTGTGTTTAAAAATTAGAAAGTGGAGCCTTAATCTTTGAGCTAAGTGGGTAAAAAATTTGGTATCACTCAGTCCTAATATGAAGTATAGTAACCAGAAGAAGCCAGCAATGTAACACATGTATCATTCAGCCTAAAATTCATAGGGAAAAAAATTCAATAAAATCAAGAAAAAGCATTAAAAAAAAGAAGAAAGATGGAGATTCTTGCTATAGTTTTGTTACCTGGGAGAGAGAAAAGCAAGTTTCAGCTGCCAGATGAAATATGGATTAGGATTCTGATAAAAAAAATCGACATCAAATATCAAATGACATTCTCAAAGTTAACCTCTGAATTACAGGGATGAACTGTTGATAACAACAACATATCATTACCTTTTCTCTCTTGCTTTAATCGATGACATTCATGGAAAGCATGAATGTATGAGGGTGTCTCATAGCCTCATACATCTTAAAGTTAATTTTATGTTCTCCCACTTCCACAGTAATCTAGCCATTCTTCATATATGTCATTTCACTACCAGTTCTCATGAAGGGTTTACCCAAGATAAGAGTAGATTCACTAGGCATGTCTAAAACATAGAAATCGGTTGGGAAAACTAAGCCTTTGACCTTAACAAGTATGTCTTGAAGAATGTCTTATGGATATCAGATTGTCCTATTAGCCAATTGGAGAATGACACATGTCTTTTTAAGATGTGGGCTGTCTAGAGAAGATAAAACAACACTCGACATCATATTAATGTCCGCTCCAAGATCTAACAAAACATGGGTTACCATTAAATTGCTAATAGTGCACGAGACCGTAAAGGAACTTGATCTTCTCATTTGTATCCTCTCGTTTGGCTTAAATTTACGTTTGTCAGTGTGCAACACGTAAATTTACAGTAGTTACGCATATACCTAACTAGTTGAAAGAATGGTAGTTTCACTTGCAATTTTCCAAAAAGCTCAAGCATCTCTTTTTTAGTTGGAGGGAAAACGACTTGATGCGGCTTAATACAACTTGTGGTAACCCGAAGACAAACTGGGCAACCTGTCGAGTCGTGAGGATCCTCCGGTTTGTTGAAAAGAAAAGGAGGAAGAAGGGAATATGTTGCCTCTTAGGTTTATATTTTCTTAAGCCTCAATCTTAACTCAGTAGATTTATTCAAATGGCACTCCCTCTAATATGAGTGTAAGCTCAAATTCTAACACTGAAATATTATTGAAAGAAGAAAAAAAATGAAAAATAGTAGAAAGAAGAAAGAATAACTGAAGATAAAAATGAAAACGGTGAATAGTTGAAGAAGGTGGAGAACAAAGAGGAGAAATAAAAAAAGATGAAATATGAGGGACCTGGCTTCTCTGCTTTATTATTCTAATCCGCTCCAATCCTTTAGCCTAAAACTGTCATTTTGGGATTAATTTTTTGTGTTTATTGTTATCATAAGATTCTACATAAAATTAATGATATTTTGATGTTGTATAGGTTAAAATGGTTCACTTTTCAATTTTATATGATTTTTCAAAGATTTAATGTTTTAACTTAAAAAAAGCCACAAAATTTAGAGGGTTAAATCTTTGAACAATCATATAAAATTGAAAACTTAATCATTTTTCGCACATAAGATGTCAAAATATCACAAAGAAATTCTTACCCCAAAATGGTGATATTTTAAGGCAAAAGATAGGACAAATGGGATGGGTAAAGGAGAGAAATAATGTCCATAGGTGAGAGAGAATAGTGAGAAAAAGAATACGAAATTTGAATTGAGATTACATAATTAAAAAAGAATAAAAATGTTCGGTGAATTCCAAAAATCCAGTGGAAATTTGGGTTGAAAGATTATATAATGCAGCTTCCAGAGGTTGAATGATAGGACGACAAGACTCTACATTCTTTTAAGATGTAATTTCTTATTGCTAGTTCAGGGCTTCATGCCAACTTTGATTGTTGTTTTAATTAAAAAATTTATTTGTTTTCGGAACTTTGTTAATATTTAAAAGGTTAATGGTCTATGTTGCCCATGAAGTTTTAGTTTATGACCCATTTTGTCACGGAAGCATTTTTTAATTCAATTTTGCTTTAAAAACATTAAAATGAAGCAATTTTGTCTTTTACCATGAAAATGACCTTTTAACAATCTATATCAGTTTTTAGTCGAATATGGTGATATTACTACGTTTTAAAACTTTCAGGGCAATTTTAAACTCAAAAAATCTTTCGGGGCAACTTAGCCATGATCAAAAACTTATAGAACAAAATGGACTCTTAATCCATATTGAAAAGAAAATTGTATATATATTATGTAACAGTTATGTTTAGATATTGTTATTATGTATATTTTCATCTAAAATAATTAACATATATTATAATACATATTATTTCATTAATTATTAGTCCTTATTTTTTGAACCTTGATTAAAAGTTAATTTTAGTCTTTAATATAGGATCTATATATGGTGTAAGTTTTACTCTTAGATATTGGACCTAATTCTAATTTTTAATAACTTTTTCCCAACTTATCCATATTGGTGCTCCTCCAAATAAGATATACAAGTGGGAATAAAAGATGATTAATATATTTTAGAAAAAAATATAGGGAAAAAGACAAATAAATACCCTCCAATTTGCAAAATCCCATTAACAACTTCATGATAGGTATTAACAACGTCATGATAGGTTGTTGTGTTGTTAATACCTATCATAAAGTTGTTAATGGGATTTTACAAATTGAAAGGTATTTATTTGTCTTTTTCCCAAAAATATACCATATTAACTAACATAGTTAATATCATTAATTTAATCAAATCAATCAACCATATTCTATATTTAAGACTGTATGGAGTAAATAACCAAATGGTCAATTTTCCCAAAGTTCTTTTTTACTAAAATCAAGTGTCTTAATATTTCAAAACTGGTTTAACATTCCCAAAATACTCTTGCATCTGAAACAAGGTGCTTTAAAAAATCACATTGTATGCTTCACTACATTTACAAAAGTTCTTATATTAAGAAACAGGGAAAGCTTCTATATAAGATAAGACCTTATATTCAAGACTACCAAAAGCGTAACTCATTAGTATTAAAATATTTTAATACATCAGTTCAAAAAAAAAAAATTAATATATACTTTTTTAATACATGATTTCTTTTACATACTTCAAGATATATTAATTTAACTATCACTAGCTTTTTAATCTTATTACAAATCAAATCAATGAACTTTGAAAGAACACTTGACACTTTCAATAATTAACTTCAAATGTCCTGAATTGTGTACCAGACAGGGAGTATTGAGGGAAGAAGTTGAGTTGCAGCTTTGAGCCTTGTGAAATCAAGCATTGAATTACTCAGCAGCAATACAATCCAATAAATACCCTTCCCAGCTAACCAAAACAACAAAGGGAGAAAATACATCATCAAACGAAAAAACTGTAGCACAAACCGCAATACACAAAGTTAATGCAGGTGAGAGTTAATGCATGATTATAATATCACAATTATCAACTTAAGTGTAGACCTTTGGTTATTTCTGAGGGAAGACGCCTTGAGCCTTCGGTCATAGAAGCTGGATTCTAAAAACACTTGCAGTGTACTCAAACTGATTCAGCGAAAACGCATGAATGATCCAAGTACAAACTCTTCCCATTCAAATTTGCTGAGGAAGACACATTTTTGGAAGAAGAAAAAAAAAAGAAAGAAAATTGTGAACCAATGACAGTTAGTGATTCAATCCTCAAAATCTCCAGCGTTCTCCAGCAAGTAGTTGGCTGCCAATTGCTCATCACGGTCACATGCCAAAAATGCCTCTATGGCTGAGGCTCTATCAAATCCCATTGCTTCAAGCTATAAACCGTAATTTGGAAGCAATCAACAACCATAAAATTAAGAGGAGAAAGTCAGGAAAGTGAAAAATTTAGGACATGAAATATAGGATTTTATTATTTGAATCCCATCCGGACAATTCTCACTTCACTCAATGGCGAAATGATGAACTGATCCACTATGTCTAATTTGGACAGTTCAGGTATAAAGATTGAGTGAAATGAGATCATTCAATTGAAGGGACCAAAGCCAAGAAAATAAAAACTGACATACCCTTCCAATTGCCTCTTGTTCTGCTGGCGTCACATTGATGGAATGAGGCATGTCTTGCTCAGGCTGGTCAAATATGTCACTGATGCAAAAGACAGGTTATTTTTCTCAAATCCAACAGGGAAGAAAATGAACCCTTCAACATATGTCAAAGAATCACTTTCATTGTATTTCATATATTGCAAAGAGGTCAACAGACAAGAATTGTAACTTCATAACAGAAGCATGAGTATGGCACCAATCAATTCACTTACCCTTCAGAACCTTCCATGGGTTCATTAACTAACTGGAGAAATTCAGCATGATGCTCCTGAATTAGTCTTAACAGTTGAGGATTCTGCTTCCCAAGCTCTTGAAGTACAGGCTGCAATGAATAGTGTCTTTTCTTTGGACATTGACAACAGACTTACAGGGTAAAAGGCAAATAGGTAATTAAGAAAATAAATACCTGCAGGATTTGAGGATTAGAATGCACCATTGATCTCAAAGCTTGAAACTGAAAAAGCCCACAAAGAAACATATAGTTAATTACCAAGTCAAAAATAAAAGATCAATAAGAATTGCAAATGATGTGCAGAACGTTGTCCTGGCACTGCCATCTATACAGGCACAGAGTGATATTACTTGTATAATGCTATCTAGATTCCACAATTTATTTTCCTTCTCTTCAAATTTTCCCCAATATGCTAAAGGGATTGAATTATATGAAAAATCAAGGAATGAAATTTCTCGCTTTTCCTGTAGATATCCCTGAACTACCAATTGTCCCACTCAACTTCATGTCAATGAACAAAAATGAGGTAAACTGATTGTCCTAATCAACTTTCACATAATTTCAACCATATGTAAAAACATTATACATGGATAACCTCAAAATTCAACCTAAATGCAACATCTTTCTGTCAAATTCACCAGTGAATTGGAAAAAGTCATCTTAAATACCTGTCCTAAATACATAACAACAACAAAGACTTATCCCATTAGGCGGCGTCCACTACATGAATTGCATAACACCACTGTACTCTATCAACAAATAAGTCTACCAACCATAAATATAAATTAAATATTTTCCTACCTTAGATTTGCATGAAAAAATGCCCGAAAATATCAAAAAGCCCTAAAATTAACATGACAGCAAACTGACCTGGGGGTTGTTTCTAAGGAATTCCAGAGATCCAAGTCCAGCTCCAGCACCAGAAATTGTCTCCTAAAAGTGTTTAAACGTTCAGCTCAAAATAGAGTGCAACTGGCAGCAGCAAGAGATGCAAATAACAAGGGAGTTGATGAATTATGAGTTCTACCTGTGGAAACATGTTTAACGGTGATGTATTAGGTGCCCCGGAAACACCTCCAACGGTGGCCCCACCTGTCCCAGTTGTCTGACCGGCTGGGTAATGAGACACTGGTATAGCAACCTCTGCTGCTTCAGGAATTCCCTTAACATATAATAACAGAATTACTTATATTCATAAAAATTGACAGATTTAGACATGAGTGGCACAGACATACAGAATACAAGTAATCCACAGCACGCTCTGGGTTATTATAAGCTGCCCGAAGAGCACGTATAACTGTCTCTCTGTCCCAGTTGCCACCTCCCATGTCCATGATTTGTTGAATAGTCTGCTCAAGCTCACCACCGACAGCTAAATTTGAAGCAGCCTGACCATAAGTATCCACAGGCACACTGCAAATAAATCAAGGCAATTGTTCTAGTAAGCTATCACTAGTAAAGGGCAATGACAAACAACTTAGACACACTGGTTCACAGGTAAATCTTCCTCTGCATGTGAGGACAGAATATGCCAATCAGTAAAAAGACAAAGGAAAGGAAAACAGAAACCATTCTAGAATAACTAGTATCTAAATTTAAACAAGAAGCATTACAAGAAGATTTTTGAGATAAAGAAAACGTTTCCCTATCCTCCCCAATACAATATGTTTTAATCTATTTTGTACTGATGTTGTTAAAGAAATAAACCGACCCCACTTAGTGGGATAAGGCTTTGTTGTTGTTGTTGTTGTTGTACTGATGTTGTTAGGAACGCCAACCATTTATACTTAACATGTAAAAGGGAAACAAACCACCATAAGGAGCTAGCAAACATCTTACTGAAATTATTGAACTGAAAAGGTCAATTATTTTTTGAGTTAGATGGGTACGCACTAACAACCTAAGGTTACAAGATGAAGTTGCAACCTATCACTTGCAAGGGAGCTTTCATGCCAATAGGCTCCAAGGCCATAGGCAAAATAATCCAATTTTAGTAAAGTGATAAGAATGAATTCATACAGATGGGGCAATTGACAAATTTATTAAAATTGGAAACCGTAATACTCCTTATATTATCTGATCAACTTCATAACACAGTTTGGTTAGAAGAAATAAGCCTCTCACTAACTTTTAAAATAAAGACAAACAACGATAGCCACAAGTTAAAAGTAAAAAAACACAAGAAGAAGCCAAATGATATGCTTTCTTAAGTTCAAATATGTGTTTATATTGACTATACAATGTACCAATAACAATTAAAAGGTAGTTCTTGTCAGCATTCCTTTATCAATGACTAGTAACCAACTAATGGCTTAACATTATAAATAGCAGACTTCCTAGAATTAACTCAGTAGATTAAGTGGAGGCAGAGACAGTTTCATGAACTACACTTTGTAACTTTGACGTTTGCAGCAGAAGAACTGTTTGTTGTAGTGATGCAAAACCAAATTTATTTTTTTAAAAAAAATGAAAATGATGAAACAAATAGTATATAAATCATCTAGAGGATAAAAAACTCACTGAATACTTTGATCCGGTGCTTCAGGTGCAGGAGTAGTGGAATTTGTGGTTGTTACAGGTGTAGATGGATTGTTAGCAGGCTGACACATGCATGAATAATCAAAATCTAAGACAGTAAAAACAAGAAAGAGAAATCAAATGCCTAAATACAATGGAAAAAATGAGAGGAGCATACCTGAGTGGATGAAGTCCCAGTTGAACTTGAAGTTTTACTCTGCAAATGGAGAAGTAAAAAGCACTACAAGAGTTAGAGTAAACAACTGGGAGGGAAAAAATTGAACAAGAAGTTAATTTATCAAATTTGAACAGATGGAAGAATAGGAATGACATAACCATATTACTTCTTCAAAGTACTAACAGGCAGGGAAGGGGAGCGGGAGAAAGAGTCTAGGCAAAAGGTTTAGTATTTCATCATTATTATTTCCCCGTGATAAAGTGCAAAGAAATGTCTAGGGCAACATACTCATGGGTAAACAACAATAACGACAATTAATTCATTAAGTGACAGAATGCCATTAATAGTTCATTATTATTGTCCTTAAGTTATATGACACAGATTGTTGCAATAAATAATGCACAAATAAAATTAAGAGTTCAAATACAATGGTCACATAGTTAACATAAAAACGTATAATGTGCTAGTACGGAAATCAGACAGTCATCCCATTACAATACTTGCTAACTCGATTTTAACAAAATAGAAGCACACAAATTTTAAATTGCTATCAAACAGTTTATTAGAAATACAGAGGCTTGATTACCATTTCATTAGTTACCTCTTATCTTGTTCATAGTTCAATTAGATTTAGTGTCTGTTTGTATAAGAAGTGGAAGCCAAAAGTGGTTAGAAAACCCAAAATACAGTTTTGGATAATTTTGATAAAATCACGGTCAATCAGGATTTTGTCTCCTCATCCCACATTTAGCAGAAGTGACAAGAAGCTTTTGCTAAACACCAAACAGATTTCAGAACAAAGGAACTGGTGTCTCTATTAGGGAGCTACAAGTAATTATGTCACTTTAACACTCACTAAAAGCCCTTGGAGAATTCCCACTCAATGATTTCTTTGTAAAAATATTCAACGTCATTCCAGTAGGTTCATAGGCCTATTTATACTATCATTAGAACTTTTCTGGACTTAAAAGCAATAACAATTGACTAACAGGCTTGATAAGCACAACTAACAACAAGACCCACGGCATCTATCATAAGCGGTGTGGAAAGTACCACTTATTTCTCAACTGATGACCCATAACAGAAATTCCGAATTTAAATGATTAAACAAACCAGCAACAGACTGAAACAAATAACAACAGACTCAATTAAAAGATAAAAAATGTTAACAGACTCATAGTTTCGTGCTGCCCCCTTCTTACACCTTGAATAGGTCAGAATTGGGAACTTATCAGCTTGTGTTTTAAAAATCATGATGGAGGCTTTTACACTAATAATTTATCCACATTACCCCTCTTGACCCTTTCACTTTTGTTTTTCAATGATATTCAACGCCATTTTTATTATTTCTCAACAAAATGACCAAAATTCTCAGTCTCAACATGATTAATTTTGCTAATAATATTTAAATGCTTCATTTTGGAACATCAATTATTTAAAATATGTCGTATTTTTATAATATACTCCCTCCGGTCCTAAATATAAGACCACTTTGACTTTTTTTTTTTTTGTGAAAGTTAAGGAAGCAAATTAGACCGCTAAATTATATCATGTCATATGAAATTAGATTATAGGTTAGTTTATAAGTATAATAAATTAGTTTTGAGGAAACAAGATTATTTTTGAGACTGAAACTACTTTATTTTTGGACTGGAAAAAAAAGTCAAAAAAATAAAAGTGGTCTTATAATTAGGACCGGAGGGAGTATGTACTAGATAAAAATGAACTTTCATCATACTAAAATCTAAAAAAAAAAAAAAAAAACTGATATTACATCATTCATATGAAGTAATACTTAGTAATCATTGAAATTAAATAATAATTGATATTTATAGAACTATATGAAAGTCATACCTATTTTATTAATTATACATCAAAAAATGATTTTGATTAATGATATCATGGCTTTCAAAATCATTTCTTAGAGAAAAGTTTCCAAGCAGTAATTACAATTATTAACAATCACTTGAAATCAGAATACAACAACCAACAACAACAACAACCAAGCCTTATCCCACTAGGTGGGGTCGGCTACATGGATCACAAGACGCTATTGTGCTCTATCATTAACCAAATCCTTAGATATATTATTCACTAAAAGATTTCGCTCTACAACTTCCCCAAGTGTACGCCTGGGTCTCCCTCTTCCTCTCTTAATCGGACTCCAGACTGTTTGATCTACCCTCCTCACTAGCGCATCTAATGGCCTTCTTTGTACATGTCTAAACCACCTTAAACGATTTTCTACCATTTTCTCACTAATGGGTGCCACTCCAACTCGATCGCGTATATGGTCATTCCTAATCCTATCCTTTATTGTATGACCACACATCCATCTCAACATCCTCATTTTAGCTACTCCCACTTGAAATCAGAATAACAGAAAAATCTTGATTGCTCAAAAATTGGATTTGCCCAATTCTAATCCAAACAGTCCCTTAGTGTAACTTAATGTTACTTTGACTTGGGATTACCTTGTTCTACAGTCTAGACAAATGGGTAGGCCGCCTTTACAGCTTTTAGCACCAGACACAAATTGCAATGACAACACCACCACGTTCACCTTCCAGTTGCAACTGCAAGTTTAGTCAAATGACTTCATAACCACATTCATTGATGTAGCTAAAGCCATGAGAAGATGTCTCCCAAAAAAAATGACCCCATTAGGCAGAAGTGCCACAAGACTAAAGTACCATCTTATATCTCAATGGTTGCACAATGTGGATATACCAAATTGCCACCCACTAACTAATTAGTGAAGTTTATGACAATTGTCAAATTAATCAATGAGTTGAAAATATTTGGTCATTACAACTTACATTCCTCCTACTTTGAGCCCAAAATCGCTTTGTTATAATTCTGATTCAGCCCTTTAATATTGTCATGTAATATTTATAGGATAACACAAAACAGTAAGCTTGTTAGTTGGTCATGGGCCATTCCTCAAACAGTAAATGATATTTTAAATTGAATGAAATGAAAAATCCAAAAACAAAGCTTATGCCCATAAACCCATAGAACATTGTCAACATAATTCTAAGCAAAACAGCATAGGGTTATAACTAACAATCTCATGCCAAAAACTTATTTTAGTAAAGAAAATACCTTGCTAAGCATAACAACAAGAAATCCATCTTCAGAGACTTGATTCTCTCCTAGTGTAGTTTCATCTTTCAAAACCTTGCCATGAAAAATAAGCAATTGCTGTCCACATGGGTAGTTATCTTTTCCTTGTATATCTTCTATATTCTTCTTGACAGCCATGACCTTCAAGGGAAAAAGGTGAAATTTAAGCTAATCTACAACAGATATTACTGTTCCATCATCAGGCATCAACCCAAATAACCCCAGAAATGGTCTCAGTTATGATTAAAACGGACCAAATACAGTTTGGCATTTGCTAAATAATTAACAAATTCGTAATTGGTCTCAAACTCTTACACACTGGCGTCATCAGCATTCAGCAATGATGAACATACTTGAAATGTAAAATGTAACACAAAATTTATTGATACTGAGATTTAACATTTACCAGGCTGAAAATACGGACTTGTGCATAAATTAGGAAGCTAAAAAATAACAAGTCAACACAATAAATGCAAATTTTCATCTTAAATATCCATATAAAGAATACAAAAATACTACATTGATGAATTCAATGAAAATAATTACCGACTTAAAAAAGAAGGGATTCACAGTTACATCGGTTTAAAACCAAAAGATAAAATATTTGGCCCCACAATTAGCTAAACAAAAACAATAAAGACTTTGAACCACTCAAACTCATTGATTTCAATTCCTAAATTAGGAAACAAACTAATTAACCGTACAGCTGCGGAATTGTATTTGTAGCTAGAAAATATAGATTGCAGAAGGAAAACCGTAGAAATGAAAGATATTGGAAGCTAAAACATAGACAAAACGTGTAATAGCTGAATGGGAAGTGAAATTACTAACAGTGTCTGAAGATTGAGCTTTAATTTCGAAATGGCTTCCTTTCAAAGTCTTGACAGTGAGCTTCATGGCGCCGTGTGTGACGGAGTGACGTCGGCAACAGCGGCCGTTTGAATTGAAATCCGGTGCGAGGGAAACCCTAGACACAGAACCAGTTTCGTCTGTTGCAGAGAATCAAAAACATGAGTTCAAAGCAATTTCTTTCTATTTTCGTAAATTTGACTATATATAGCACTGTAACATTAACGTAGCGAGGTACTTCAATCTCACAAGAAAATTATTTTCATCCCCACTTTCTGTTTTCTATTTCAAATAATCTTTTTAAATTAAAAAATTGCATATAGGTCCCAAATAAGATAGATTAATACAATAAGCTCCCTAAATATCTTATAATTACTAATAGGTCCCAAGGGACCTGAAAGTAATATAATGGAATTGTGAAATTATCTCTTTGCCTTTACCAATAAATAAAGAAGAGCGTTGACAAGTAGAGGTGCCTTGAATAACAATTTAAAGTGTCTTGATTGATAGCTGGAGAAACTTTATTAGTAAAGGAAACCTAAACAAACCAAGATCTTTGCAGCAGCTGATGGGAATCCATAATTGAAGTCTTCATGAAGCTCCACGTTCTCGATAAGGCTCAAAGGGATTACATCCATAGAATCACTGAACAAGTTCACTCGTCGAAAGCCAAGGAAATTATTGAATAATGGGATGTCTATTTGTGTTTTGTAGACTGAGTTATTACGTATGAACCAAACTCATATTTTTGGAGTTATGTGTGTATAAACCTAAGTAAGAAATCACTGTTTACATATTCATTCATTGTGTTGATATTTGGATAGTAGATTTGGGACATCCAAGTCGTAAGATTTAACGGTCGGATCAAGGAGTCGATGCCCATAGTGAGGATTATCAAATTCGTACTGAAATTGTCTTTACCATATGAATAAGGCAAGAATTTAGACATCGTTTTCTAAAACCTATGTTCCAATTAGTAGAACCTCAAATTAATGGTCAAAGAATGTTGGAAGGACCTAAACTAATGCTCAATTCAATATTCGCCCGTACCCCGATACTTCACTTAGATGATTCTAAACATTATGATGCGCTTTCCGAGAGAGAAAAACTCTAGTTTTATCCTTATTAACCTTTTGGCCCGATATGTCACAAAAAGCATTAAGACACTGCTTATTAGCATCAACCTAGTCCAATGTAGCTTCTGCAAAAAATAAGTGGAAAATTTTTTGTCCTTCATAAATAAGACTAATCGATTTCCAAGTCCCCATAGTAATCTTTTCTTGAATCATATAAGATAGTTTCTCGATACAAATAACAAATAAATATGGAGGGAGTGAGTCACCTTGCCGAATCCCAAGGGAGGGACAAATGCATTTTGATTTACTACCAAGCCACAAAATCTACATAGATGGGCTGGTCAAGCAAGCTTCAATAAGAGATTAAAGATTCCCAGGATTTCTCAATTCCATTAAACATTCCAACACAAAAGACCATTTCACACGATCATATGCTTGTTTTTAGGTCAATCTTAATTGCCATATAACCTTTCCCACATTTTATTGTTTTCATGTAATGGATAACCTCCTGGGCCACAATAATATTATTTGAAGTAAGGCACTCTGGTATAAAGTTTGTTGAACTCCAGATTTTAATGATAACCAAACATGACTTAGGCTATAGGATAATGAGATCTTAACTTAGAAAAATATTTCGAAAAACAGTTTCTCAAAATCTAAGTTAATCAATCGATGGCTCAAAACAGCAATCGACTGGAGTTGAGCATCCGCAATCGATGGCATATCGATTGGAAAATCTCAATCGATACAAAGTAAGAACAATCGATTGTTGGTCCACGTTTTAAGAGTATTCAGTCAGATAAGCAATCGATAGGAATGATAGGCAATTGATTGGAGTTATCAATCGATGAGCAATCGATTGGAACACAAGTTCAAACCAAAATGAAAGCAATCGATTGGCTCTTGGACAATCGATTGACACGAACCAATTGATTGAGAAGTCAGGCAATCGATTGATACATGTATATTTTATTCGATAACTGATATATCCATCGAGTGTTGCAGGTATCAATCTAAACTAATGTGAAGGCAATAGATGGAGAAACAGAGGCTGTAATCGATTGGCATACTTGGCCATCGATTGGCACACAAAATTTCAAATTTATTTCTCTTCTCATGTTAACTATCTATATTTGGAAGAGATCATATGTGCCATTTCAGGAAGTTTATGTTGGACACAGAAACCAACCTCAACACACACAGAAACAAAGAGCTGTTTGTACTTCACGGAACGATTACTTAACCAGTGAAGAGAGAGGAAGTAACTCAACACAAAAGCTACTCCAACACTACTCTGGAGCATTAATTGCTCCTGCAAAGTCATCATCCACACTCCATCAAACTCCGGATCTCATCTCTCACAACGGCTATAACAGAGAGACTTAGTGGCAGATTTTCACAACATGTTATAAAAGCATTTTAAGTCCAGACTTGATTGGTAGAGAATTAAGTGATATTCAACTACAATATCCTACTGCAATCAATTCAAGTCTAAGTTCTCTTAGCTGCTCTTCAATCTGTAATTCTATCAGCTCAACTGTGTGAGCAAGCTGTGTAATTATGTAAACCTTTTCATTATCATTGAGTGATTTCCTTGGGATAGTGGGATCCTAGAAGAAAGGGTTGTAATCTTACAAAGTATAAGGGGGAGAGAGTTCGGTGAGATAGAGAGGTCTTACTGAGAGGATTCTCTGAAGTATAAAGGTATTCAGGAACCTAGTTCAATCCTGATACACTAATAGAACCCAACTGAGGTTGGAGAACTGGATGTAGGTCAGAGTTAGGACCGAACCAATATAAATCCCTGGTGTTTGTTTTAGGTGCATAAATTTTTAAAATACACAATTCACCTCCTCTTGTGTATTTCCTGCTGATATTCAAAGTTACATTGATTAGGTGAAATAACACTATATAGGCTTGGATTGATTCTACTAGCAATAATTTGTAACTACCTTGCAAATCACATTACATAAACTAAAAGGCCTAAACTCTTTTAGTCTCTCCGGATGATCATGCTTTGGAATAAGAACAAAGTATGTTTGATTAAAATCCCTTATCGTCTGAGGGCACACGAACACTATTAGTTAAATCAACAATAGAGGAACTTACATGTGGCCATTGGGAATTGTAGAACAAAGCATTAATCTCCATAAGGTCTATCTGACTCTAAAGGCCCCATACTTATAATTGCTCCTTCAACTTCCTCCCTTGTGACTACCCTTCCCAATTGATCAATAGCCGATGAGTCGAGGATAGGAAATGTAATACTACATGAATTTCCAATACTACTCCTACCTTCCTCCCTTAACAAATTGATTAAAAAGGATTCTGCATTTTTTATCTCATATCCATATAACTAAGTCCCATTCTCGCCTCCAATGGCATCAACTCTATTAAATTTCCTTCATGCATTTGCTCGATTCTAGTATTTTGATCCCTAAAACTAAACCGAACACTTTTCCTTCTAAGCCCACATAAGATCATCATGAAGGATGATATCCTTCAACTCAAGCCAAAGTTGACGTTGTAAACATTTTCATGGATGATTATTCCCCTTCTCTAGTTAATTCCATCCAATCTTCTTAATAAAAAATTTTTTTTGCGACACAAATGGATGATAACATTAGTGCTCCAAGAGATTATTTTATAAACAAAACTGCTAACATTTGTTGGTATCAACTCCTAAATCTTCATTCAACACGGTAGACCAACCAACTCCTCTCTGGTGCTATATAGATCCTCTTGGCCGCAACATCTGTAAATAACAAAATATATAGTTCAAGTCACACCCTAAGGGGAACTGTCCTTAAGAAATATTCCGTATCCCCCTAGTATATTAGGAAGTTGCATTTCCTAAGTTTAAACAAACCATTCCTATATGAAGCAGGGTGACATAACAGTAGGAAGATGAACCATATAACTCAGAAAATGAGAGGGAGAGAGCTCAGGAATTGAGCTTAGTGTCACCATACCTCGGTCCTCATAGACCTCAGCCTCGAACCCTTGTTAGAATAATAGATTTTGATGATAACTAAACATAACTTAGGCATAAAGAAAGTCTGGACTTAGAACTGGAATGAACCTAGCATACACTGATAAGAAATTCTAAGTTATTGCACAATCGATCAAGAAGAAACAATCTGTTAGAAATATAAAGACATGATCGATCAGAATAAGATTAGAGTATGTAACTAGGCGCCTAATCGATCAAGGTAAGGTTAGATAGAGTATAAGTTATAAGACTGGCCGCCTAATCGATCAGAAGTCCCTGTAACCGATCAGAGAAAATTGGATGACAAACTTAGCAATCTCAGTGTGATCGAATGAAAGGGTATGATCGACTACAGACTCAAGGAATTAGCCATTTGAAATGAGATTTGCTTTCGGAAATTAATGAAGAGAGAAAAACTGAAGCAAAACAAGTACACGAGAGTTAATGCAACACAAGAATACCTTCATCTCAACTCTCCATCAGATTAATCATCTCTCATCAAAGATCAATCAACGGCTATAAATGATCACCAACGGGCAAAATCTAGAGACAAGTATAAAAGTCACTGGTGAAGAAGTTGGTGAAGACATTGATTGCTTACATTGAATACACCTTTGAGTTATACTTACTGCATTCAATACTTACCTACTCTCAGATATAATCCTTCATTGTCATTGTACTTTAGTGTGTATCAAAATCAGTTCATTTGAGTGAACAAGTCTTTGTAATCACATTTCAAGTGAGGATTATTCTTAAGATAGTGGGATCTTAAAAGTAGGTTGTAATCTTACAAGTTTTAAGGGGGAGTGATCTGTAAGAGAGAGATCTTACTGAGAGATCACTTGTAAAGGCAATCAAGAGCCTGATTAAATCTTGAGGTTTAGTGGAACCCAACTGGAGGTTGGAGAACTGGACGTAGGCCAAGAGTTGGGCTGAACCGGTATAAATCTTGTGTCTTTCTGTTTAAATTTTAATTAGCACAATTCACCCCCCCTCTTGTGCATTCCTGCCACTTTCAACCCTTATTCTACCAATTGACCTTGGTACATTGTCTTTTATAGGCAAAAACATGTGACTATTGGGATTCTTCATGATCATTAAACAAGCAGTTACAAAACAATTATTAACGGCAATTTAATGAAATTAAAGCTATTAAAACCAGTTAACTATATAATGAAATTGACACATAAATGTTATATAAATGTTCCAACTGTAACATCCCAAGAATTATTTAAGGATTAGTAAGTGATTTAAGAATTGATTTTGTGATTAATTAAGGAGCTTTTTATAAATAAATTCAGGAAAATGGAATTATTTTGGATATTTTAAAGGACTATTTTCTCCCTTAGTTTGAGAAACTTAGAGTTAGAGAAATTATTTTTGAACCCAAAAGTGATCCTATAGGCAAAAAAATCTAAGTGGATAATTAAACCGAATTTTTGAATGTGAAAAGGGGATTTTATCTTAGTGAAATATATTTTATTTTGAGGAATTTAGGGCTTATTAGTAATTTCTTTCTCTACTCATTTATTTTTATTTTTATATCTCCCCTCATTTCCCTTCTTCCTCTCGTGACTGCATCCCCCCCAGTTATGCACCATCACCATCTTCAACAATAAAGAGAGGGAGGGAGCAAGACTCCCATCGCTGCCGCCTCCAGTCGCCACCGCTTGGAGTCTGAGTTGACCCCTTTGGATATTGGGTAATTTCCCTTCTTTCATTCCCTCTTTGTTCTTGAGTTTTCAAATAAAAATCTTTAGGGTTTGAAGGATTTTGGAAATCTAAGATTTATTTGACTAAATTGATTGATTCTACTTGTTTATCTAAGCTATATGATGATGATAATTTGGCTTGTAGTTAGGATTTGAGCCTATGTGAAATGTTGCTTGATTAAAGTTCAAATAAGATAAAGGCTTATGATGAATCCTCAATTGAGGATGAGTTTGATGAATTAACGTTTTCTATATACTTGCTTAAGCCCATGGAAGTGTTTGAAATGATTGGTTTTTAGATGCTTAATCCTAAGTGAAAATATTCTTGTTTAAAGTGGAATTAAGCTAGGTTTAATTAAAGAATTCTTTGAATATGGGCTTTTGAACATGATGTATGGTTTATGGAAGGTTGTTTGGGTTAAAAGTTAATGTGGGTTGGAATTATTAGCTTGAATTTAAAGTTTGATGAGATCTTGAGGATTTTGGGAGATTCAAGTTTGAGTAGGTTTGGGGTTTTGCAAAATTTATATGAGTGTGATTGTTTGGAATTAATTTGGGGTTTAGATAGATCCACTGATGTTAAACAAAGATGATTAATTGTTTGAGTTGGGTAGATTTGGGCTATATGAATTTTTGATTGATTTAAAGCTAGAATGAGTAAGAGCTTATGGTAAAATCTTTTGAAATTGATTGATTGAGGTTAAGTTAGGGATATTGAAGATTTATTAAGGTTAAATGGTTATGGATCAGTTTAGTTTAACTGGGTTAGTTTTGTTGCATTGGAATTTGGGTGTCATTTGAAGGAGTTAAGTGATTATGTGAGATACCTGGGATATGAAATTTGTCATGAAGAGTATGTAATGGTGGTTAGGAAGTTAAATTATGATATTGTGAATATGGTTAATGTACAGTGATTGAGAGTTGTAGTTGGGAGGAATTTTCGAGGAATTGAGTAAGTATAACAGGTTTTGGGGAAGGGAAAGAAGATGAATTTGATTTACTAAGATGTTTGAGGATGATTGTTGCTAAAGGTTTGGTATGAGTTTAATTTAACTTAACCAAACCAAGTAAATGTAATCATATCTCTTTGTGTAATCGGGATGTCTTTATGGCTAAGTCTCAAAGTGTTAAGTTAATGTCTCTTGATTTGTGTATTGACTGTGTGTGCATGCAATTATGTTGATTGTAGACACTGTGGGATTGAACTGAGCTCAAAGACTCTGTGTTTAAGCATTTCCTTTTTGTTTTTGGGCTATTCCAGGTAACCACTCTCATCTCCCTACCTGGTTGTGTGTGATGTTAGTTGGGGATTTTCTAAGTCCCTTCTATATATGTATATATGCTTATCATAAGAAATAGATTTTAAATATTACTTTTACAGTAAAACAGTCTATTGGATACTTTGATATCACAGCTATTTTAATATAATTATATTAAAGTGATTTGTTATAATGTATGTATTATCCTGGTTGCCTATGTTGGTGAACTGTGATATATGGGTATATCTGTGTATTGCATCACAAATTTGAAAATGGTATAGATATGATTTTGAAAATCTGTTTGCATGAGTTTTGGAAAAATTAGAAAGGTCATGTGCCTGCTTTTGGTGAAATTGATACTATTGTGGTACTGGGTATGGGTAGCCCCTATCGAGTACTACCTTTCGGTGTGCTGGGTATGGGTAGCCCCCATCGAGCATTACCCCCATTGTGGTACTGGGTATGGGTAACCCCCATCGAGTACTACCTTTCGATGTGCTGGGTATGGGTAGCCCCCATCGAGCTTTACCTTATTGTGGTGTTGGGTATGGGTTGAAATCCCCATCGAATTCCACTTCAACATGGTTATGAGTACGGGTTGAGATCCCTGTCGAGTTCCACTCTGTTCCAACTAGTGGTAGGGGACAACCTAACATTCACAGGGCGAACGTTAGTGATATTGTGAAGAAAGTGTTTTTGAACTATTTAGTAAAAATTGTGATACATGAAATGGTTAACTAATTTTCTTGGTACCCTGCTAACCCACTCTTACTCTTGTATTGAGTCGAGTTGTGGTTATTGAGACATGTTTGTATCACCCCGTGGTTATTTATGTTTTTGCAGGTGATCATGCACAAACGAAGGGAAGGGGTTGACTGGTTTCTTGAGTCGTGAGTCAGAAGAATTTATTCTTGAATGTGTATATTGCCAAAACTATTTAGGGCTTCATCTTGTTTCCACATGTTTATGTTATATTTTGGTTTATTTGAATTTTGGATAATTGTACTGGTTACTTATGCTTGTCGTTGATTGTTAATGGTTGCTGAATTTCTTCCCTGTGGCCGATATTATTACATCTTTAGATGTGTTGGAGATGGAGGTACTATTCTAGGGGTTATGACGTTATTATGGACAGTGGGCCATAATGTGGTATTCCCAGATTTTAGACGCGAGGCCCGATTGGTTGTTAGGGACTGAATAAGAAGGTTTGGTTAAATAGACATGTTAGACAAATTCCTTCTAACATGGTTATGTAGTATCTACTGGTTGATAATATGCTTATATGTGTATGAATAGCTTTAATAACCATGTTAGGTTGTTCCTTATCTAACATGGCTAACTGTTTGTATATCAGGTGCATTTTTATTAACCATGTTAGGGAAATCCTTTTCTAACATGATTAGTGATGCGATCCAGAACCAACAAGCCGTCTCTTCAAATGCCAATAGGAGCACAAATTTGGGCAATGAATTTGAAGTTCGTCATGAATTCAATTTGGGCTGAAATTGGGGCTACTGATCATATTTTGGGCTTAGAGACATCAAATCGAAGGGCTTAGGCCATAAGCTACACATGAGAGGAGTCATTTGGGCTTAATTGTTCACATTTGGGGCCTTAAATTCTGATTACTTTTGGTTAAATGTATTAATGCGAAAATTAATAGTTAGGCGGCAGATTTGACTTTTAAGTTCCCTAGTTTATTTAATTAGATTTTTTGTTATCTATTTTCTAGGTTAACATTTGATGTTTTGAATTCCCTAGGATGCATTCAATGCAAATTAGGTCAGATTCCTGAATTTAGCTTTAAATACATTGTAAGTCTCATTTTGAGGGAAGACTTGAATTTGGTGAAATGAAAAGTTGCTTCTATGCACTTTGTATCTTGAGAGTGGATTCTCTCTAGGGTTCTTCATTAAACTAACAGACTTATCAAGGCTTGATCAACCTTATGGCGTCTTCCAACACTTCGGGTCCTTGTCATTCCGTGTTCAAGGGTTCAAGTGGATCGCTCCAGTCCTTTGTTTAGCTTTCTTAGGGTGAGTGTATCTCAGATTGGTTGTGGATTCTTAGGGTCTAACCCTAGTGGGTTCGCACCAGTTAGGCATCTTATTATCCCTGATAGTATATATATTGTTTTAAGGTTACTTCTATTATAAATAACACTTTGAATGATTAGATAAATATTTTTCTAACGATGATAGGGTTGCTTGAATTGTATGTGAAATCATTTTCCTATCATAGCTAGTATTGCTAATTGTGATTGAATTTTATTATTTGGGGATTTATTTAGTTATTAGCAAGTAGAATTTTACACCAACGGTCATCTCTAATGCTCAATTCAAAGACATATTTCCTTAATGGCAAGTTTGCACATTAAAATGGCCATGTGCGTGTCATATGTTTAATGAATACTCTAGAGATCTCACCAATATCTTATAAGAGCGACCATACTTCTCATTTGTATAGATAATTTCATGAAATGTACCTGTAATGAGTACACCATCCTGTAGGATTATCAAATCATTAAGAGTGTATACTCAACCTTATCAAAATGCAATCTAGCACTTTCTCATGTTATAAGAATAGACTAGCAAATTATTTTTGTACTAGTAGAATGACAAACAACTTATTCTTACCGATTAATTCTCTTTTATGGGATTGCGAGCACAGAGATTGGGTTGCTTTCACTGTCAAATGTCAAATTGGCTTTAGTCACATTCCCCTCGACTAATTTAGTTCTTCCTAGGGGTTTTGTTAATGGATCCGATAGGTTAACTTTTGACCTCACAATATCGATTGAAATAACTCCACAACTTTCAATTTAAGTTAGCTTATTCACATTATATCTCAAATGACTTACACTTGCACTGCTATTCTTTCTATAATGGTTATTGCCATTTGGCAATCATAATTCATCAAGATAGAGTATCGGATTCACACCAAAATATGTATTTTGTCTACTATTTGATTTTCTCGTAAAATTGAAATTCAGTCAACATCTATGTATATCAATACAACAGGAATCCAACCATGCTTCTAAGTTCAATGTAGTCATGGATATTTGTTTTCCTCTTTGATGAAAGGAATGCTCTTAATTGTAAAGTATAATTCGATACTTTTGTCATGGAATAATAGCATCTAATGTCAAAAGGTTGTGCTTCTTACGTGGATCTCCTTTTTGTATTTCTTCTTACATTATCTAGAATTTCCTGATTGAATATCATGCACCCTCTTGTACTTGTGGAGAAACTATTGGTCAAGTACAACATAATCTTCATAACATTCTACATCAAGAAGCAAACTCCTAGGCACAATTTTGGCTTGTCTTATATGGTTTTCATGGTTAAAATCATTAGATTATTGCATGTTCTTGGGATCTTTGCACTAAGTTAAATTCTAATTTTTGGACACTTGATTGGGATTTGTACTAATCAAGGACATAATTAGTAGATTATTTTGATTAACAATTCTTTTTAAAAAATTCATGCTATCTAATTTTACATTACAGATCATTATTGGAAGAAGCCCAAGTTGAAGACTGGCTCAAGTTATGGAAAGTTGAAGCAAGCTTCCCCAAATCTTTCTTAATGGGTTGGCCTCTAAACTTCTCTAATTGGTAAAATTAGTTAGAATAAGAAACTTCCTATTTTGGCCTTATTTCTTGAAGTTGAATGATTGGACCTTCTCCAAATTTTTCCTAATTATTGTTTACGATCAAAATAGAAAACCCTTGGCCGTTTTGGATGGCTTTAATTTTTCTATTGTGTCATTTGAGGGGGGAGGCCGAATTTTCACATCCATAAACTCCTCTCCTCTCTCCCATTTGGTTCTCCATGATTCCACTCACCTTCCAATTCGAATTTCATTCCTCTCTTCCACATTCATCTCCTTCCACCCTCTTTCTTCATGGTTCTTCAAGTAGAGATTCCTTTTGGGATTTCCTTCGGAGAACCAATGAGAGGCTGAGGTTACTTTATCTCTTGACGATTGTTTGAAGAGGCTTCAAGCAATGGTTCTTCAATTGAGGAGTTTTTCTAGTGCTTTGTAAGTGATTTTAGGTTTTCCTTTATGTCTAGTTGAACTTCTTCTTGGATTGGATTATGTTTTGAGTATTTCTTCAATTATATATGTGTCTTGATTATGTTAATTTGGTATTGAGTTGTTGGGCTAATTGTTTGATAATCTACCAAGTAATTTAGTTGACATATATGTTTAATTGTGTTGAGTTCTCTTTGAAGAGATTCTTGTATGTGACAATGAGGATTTCCATTGATTGGGCTTGACAAAGAAAGAATCATTAACTAGTCTAAGTCAGCTAAATATAATTGGATCCAAGATTAATTAACTAATTGCCTTACTTTAGCTCTTGTATGTGTCTAAGTCTAGTCTCCTACGTAGAACACTTGTGTGTCCCTCAAGTGATCCCAATTGGTGAGCATGGCTTTAATATGTGTTTAAGTTAAGGTTAGTGGTTAAGTTTGCATTAGTGTGGTGACGATCCATTAATTGAATTCCCTTAAGGTATTGTTAGTTAATTAGGTCCAATTGTATCCCTAATTCCCCAATGAATTGAACCAATGCTTGTCACTTCACCTAGACTCAAAAGATCCATTCCATTGCATTAATTTCACTTCATCCATCTATCCATTCTATCTTATTTATGAAAAGATAAAAAAATATAGCATTTAGGCTCATTTGCATATTTTCTATTTGCATCTCACTTCAACCCCCCCTCGTTTTACTGCTTTCATTGTATTTAGTTTCCCTACATTAGTTCATTAGACCCCTTATGAGATGATTCGGGAAAGCACCACTAGTGCAATCCTTAGTTTTATTAAATAACTTGTATTTGAACCCCCAAGGCGTTTTAGGAAAGGGATAAATCAATGGCTTGCCAAGGAGTCAACTTTTTACCACCTGGTTGGCTATGTGTCACTTGAGGATTTATAAGGGGTATGAGTCCTTTAGGTCAGATTAGGTCATCTTACATTTTTAGCATTTTAGGTTAGTTTTAGTTCATTTAGTTGCATTTAAGTTTTTATGTTAGTTGTGGTTGCATTTTTCATTCCATAAATTGAAAAATCCAAAAATATTGTGCTCCTATGTGTTTTTGGCGTGTGCTTTCTGTACTTGTGGTGTATTGGTGTTTTCTTGCACCATTTAAGTGATAGTTGTTGACTAGTTGCTACTATGTGCTTTTTGGTGTGAATTGGTTGAAGTTGTACTTGTACACTACATACTCATATTTTGCAATACACACATTGATTCCTTGTGATTCTTTGGGACTCAAATATTGAATTCTCATGTCTTAGAATTATAAAGCTTTTGATTTCAATTATGATTAACTTGAGGATTTTCATTCTCTTTCAAGAGATACTACTAGGCAAGATGAGGCTACTCATTCAAGTTGGGACATTCTTTGTGAAAAATTGGAAATGATCTTGACACCTCCTAATTTCAACCAACATTCCCACTATAATACACATAGAACACCATGGATGGATCAATCCTTATCTTTATCATACCATCACCCATGCTTTGACCATCCTTATCCACCAAATCCTCCACCACCCCCATGAAGCTTACTTTCAACCACCTTATTCATCTAGGTCCCTCTATGAACCATCACCTCCACAATTCCAATGGCCACCATCTCTCCAATTCAATCCATGCCGTCCATCCCACCTTAACTTCCATTTCTGTTGATCCCAACCACGATTTCAGAAGCACGATAAGTAAAAATTTCAAAGACAAATGGAAGATTTAAATGCACGTCTTACACAACTCCAATAACTCCTTATGCCTTCATCTAAAGAACCTCCACAAGTTGAAGAAATGAAGAAAGCCACCACTAAACCTAAAGGGGAAATGCACTCCCCACTAGGTAATAATATTTATATCCTTGAGAGAATTACTCCTTCTTTGGTTGATTCCTTAATTGAACAAGCTACTAATCATGTGAATGAAGATGAGGTAGATGAGGAAATCATTTGTGAATTTCCTCATCGGTTTATTAATGAAAAAACTCAATTTAGTGCTTCAATTAGTAGTAGTTCAATTGAGAATGTTGCTTGCAATATCATTGATTCTTCTTGTGATGAACATGCTTCTTTCCTTAGTGCTAGTATTGATGATTATGTTGAATTGAATGTGATTAAATCTTGTTTATGTGTGAAATATGAAATTTGTGTGTATTGTTATTCAGTGAAAAGGCATTTATTTGATGAATATTCAAAGCATAGTTTTCCCACATTGAATGAATTTATTATTGAACATGATGCATCTACAAGTGTTAGGAGTGCTAAAATTTCTAAGCAAGAGATAATTGAGAATTAGAATTGCATTGTGGTTGAAAATGAAACTAGTTTGTCCCCATTGAATTGCATGATATTGAGAGTACACCTAGGAAAGATTCTCTATGCATAGATTTTGATATTGTTGATGATATATAATATTTTCAATAAATACTATCTTGTGATCTTCCATTGGATATATTTCACAAGGGAAGTATTTGTTGTGCCTCTCCCACTTCCCCTTCTTTTTCCCTTCTTTATCTACCCCCTCTTGTGTATGTGCAAGCGACATTATGTGCCCCAATTACATGTTGAACTTCATGATTTCCTCTACATATAAACTTGAGTATTTTACATATCATAATTTTTGTTCTGCTCCTACTGATGGGAGCATGATTGACTTCCTTAGTTGCAATATTTATTTAAATAAATTGTTTCCTTCCCTATAATTAGGGTGCTCTTTTTGTGGTATTTCTCTTGTAGGAACCGAAACTTCTCACACCAAGGATAGAGCACGTGGGAGAAAGAGCCTACATGAAGACATACATGTTTCTTATTCGAGAAGAGAGCTTCTCCTACAAGAGTTTGAAGCATTTTAAATGTCAGGTTGTTCCTATCCTCTATTATTCTACTTTTATACTTGTGACTAGCCAGTGATATTTGATGATGCATGTTAGGATGAGTGTGGGGGAGAAACCGTTCCAATAGTAAAATGTATTCTAGATTTAATAGAGTCAATAAATACTTCTATTGTGGACAGTTGCTTGATACACCTTACATTTGAGTTTTGTATTAAGGACAATGCAAGATTCAAGTGTGGGGGACGGGTCTATACTTGATTGAGTCATTTTGGATAATTCTAGCATGATTTCCTAACATTGGTGGTTTTTGAATAAACTTTGACTATTTTCAAAAAAATTTCAAAATTTTGGCTTAAGTTGTTCTTGATTTGTCTATGATGTGCAAAGGGTCACATTTGTCATAGTAGACTTTTTGGGAGTTAATTCAAGTGCTTTTCAAACTTATTTTTGTAAAAACCTAGTTTACCCTACTTTTTTAAAACATCTGCAAGAATAGACCTACATTATATTGTTTGTTATCTTGGACTTTGGATATCTTTTGCAATGCTTTTATCATTTTCTTTTCGATTTTTAAGGGTTGGACATGTGATGTATTTAAGGCATGAATTGTGAACATTGCTTTGTAATTTGTTGATGAATGGATATGTGTGAGCTTAAGCTTGCAGTAAAGTTAATGTCGGCCTAATTTCACCGATACATGAGTGCATGCATGCTTAATGTGTTGATTTCTAGAACATGTCCCAACTCTTGGTTGAAACTTGATTGGTCATATGTTTTGAATATGATAAAGGCATACTTTCATCACCCATTCTCCAGAAACACAAACCCTTTCATATTATCGATTAGTCACACCTTTGAGCCTATCACTTGGTTGATTTGCACTGATTGAATTTGTTGTGTGTAGCATTTGCCACTTTATATCATGAAAAAGCCACTTGTACCAAAAAGTTATATGACATGATTGAAAAAAAAGAGAAAAATCTAAAAAAATTGAAGAAAAAGGAAAAGAAGTAGAAAAGTGAAAAAAATATAGTGCACAAATAAGGCATTTTAAAAAAAAGGTTAGTATGTGCATAAATGTGTGGTCTTTATTGCTACCAAGTGTATTGTGACTTGCAAGTGCATCTCAATCATTCTTTTTCATGATCTTACATATTGTTTCATCCTTGGCCTTTCGAATATTACAAGCCTTAAAGGCCTCTTGATTCTTTGCATGCGTGTTAAAATTAGTGGAGATTTTAGAATGATTACAAGCTTATGGTAAATTGCATGTTAACGAAGCAGAGAGAAATAATCTATGTTGTGAGTTGTGTGAAACACTTTATATCCTTGATAGTGCTCATAAGTTACTATTTGATTCCTAATTGCATTGTTAATTTTCCCTTTGCATATTGTGAGCATGTTCCATTCCAACTTGAGATTGTTGATAAGCTTATTCCATTATCATTGTGAATATATGCTTTGTCTAAGAGTACAAAGGTCTAAGTGTGGGAGAATGATTGCACCTGATTATTACATATTTTTGTCCACTAATTATAGGAAATTAGCACTTGTTCTAGGCTATTACATAGAGACTAGGCACTTTTATACTTAGGGTCTAATAATATCGAGTTAATTGTATATTCATCTTAATTGGAGCATTTTAGAGCATTAACTCATACATTTGACATTTCGGGATTTAAATTACTTCACATGTGCTTAAAATTTCCATTGTAGGAGCAAAAAATAATTATCAAAGCAAGAAAAATGAAAGAAATTTCGAACTGATGGTGAATGCATGACAGATTAGGAAACATCATATTAGGAAACCAGAGTAATTGATTGGACCTAATGGGTTTGCCTCTAAACCTCCCTAATTGGTAAAATTAGTCAGAATAGGAAACTTCCTATTTTTCCTGGATTTCTTAAAACTAAGTGATTGGATCTTCCCCGGATCTTTCCTAATAGGTTGGCCTCTAAACTTCTTTAATTGGTAAAATTAGTTAGAATATGAAACTTCCTATTTTGGCCCAATTTCTTAAGATTGAGTGATTAGGTCTTCCCCAAATCTTTCCTAATTATTGTTGGCTGTTAAAATAGGAAACCTAGGCCGTTTTGGATGTTTTTAAGTAGCCCATTGTGTCATTTGAGGGGGGAAGACCGAATTCTCACACCCATAAACTCCTCTCCTCTCTACCATTCAGTTCTCCCTGATTCCATACACCTTTCAATCTGAATTTCATTCCTATCTTCCACATTAATCTCCTTCCACCTCTTTCTTCATGGTTCATCAAGTGGAGATTCCTTTTGGGATTTCCTTCGAAGAACCAATGAGAGGCTGAGGTTCCTTTGTCTCTTGAGGATTGGTTGAAGAGGCATCAAGAAATGGTTCTTCAATTGGGGAGTTTTTCTAGTTCTTCATATGTGTTTTCAAGTTTTCCTTTCTATGCAGTTGAACTTGTTGTTTTGATGTTCATTCTAAGACATTCGGTTGAAAACGTAAATATGTATGTGTGAGCTTCAATGGCTGACTTGGATTGGATTATGTTTTGAGTATTTCTTCAATTATATATGTGTTTTGATTATGTCAATTTATTTTTGAGTTGTTGGACTAATTGTTTGATAATTCTACCAAGTAATTTAGTTGACATGTACGTTTAATTGTATTGAGTTCTCTTTGTAGAGATTCTTGTAAGTGACAATGATTATTTATATAGATTGAGCTTGACAAAGAAAGAAACATTAACCAATCTAAGCCGGCTAAGTATAATTGGATCCAAGATTAATTGACTAATTGCCTTACTTTAGCTCTTGTATGTGTCTAAGTCCAGTCTCTTAGGTTAGAACACTTGTATGCACCTCAAGTGATTCTAATTGGTGAGCATGGCTTTAATATGTGTGTAAGTTAAGGTTAGTGGTTGAGTTTGCATTAGTGTGGTGATGATCCATTAATTGAATTCGTTTAAGGTATTGTTAGTTAATTAGGTCCAATTACACCCCTAACTTCCCAAAGAATTGAACCAATGCTTGCCACTTCACCTGGACTCAAGAGATCCATTTCATTGCATTAATTTCGCTTTATCCATTTATCCATTCCACCTTATTTAGGAAAAGATAAAAATGTAGTGTTTAGGCTATTTGCATATTTCTACTTGCTTCTCACTCCAAACCTCCGTTTTACCGCTTTAATTGCATTTAGTTTTCCTTTGTTAGATCATTAGACTCCTTGAGAAATGATCTGGGAAAGCACCACTAGTCCAATCATTGGTTTTATTGAATAACTTGCATTTGAACTCCAAGGCGTTTTAGGAAAGGTACAAATCAGCATGTTAGGTTTCGCATTTGATTTCTCATTCTGGATTACTTTATTTATTAGTATTTTCTGATATCGGTCCATTTCTAGCAACTGTGGCCGGAGACCTTATGGTTCATTTCATTTTGTTGATGCATTTTTATAGCTCTACTCGGTGGGTGATTGTGGCTTCATTTAATTTGGATATTATGGTTGTGGATTGTGGTTCCATTATGCATGCTTAAATTTGGTGCTTAAATTTGGTTTTCATGTCTGGTAAGTTGACTTTCGAGGAATGCTGATAGCTTACAGTAATTTTACAGGTTTTAATTATTTGTGATTTGAAATTGTGATTATGGATTCATGAAAGTTGGACTTCTTGTTATCTTGGTTGTGGTTATGATCTGTAATATTTTCAAAGGAAGGTAAGATTTTAGTTTATGACTTATTTCTAACTACCAAGTTAGATAAGCCTTTTCAAACATGGTAGGCTTGGTTTATTTATATAAAACCTTTTATAACTATTGATTGCACCTGATTATTTTGTATTTTGACCCACTAATTATAGTAAATTAGCACTTGTCCTAGGCTAATACATGGCAATTCAGGCACTTTTACATTTAGAGTTTCAGTGCATTGAGTTATTTGCATTTTAGTGTTTAATTAAGAATTTTAAAGTCTAAACTCATGTATTTTTTATTTATGGACTTGAGATATTACAATTTGTGCTTGAATTTGTCATTGTAGGGAGTTTCTGAAGGGATAGGGCATGAATTTCAGAAATTACAGTTTAGTACTCGAATTTCAGAAATTACAGTTTGGTACTGTGGCACTGCATATCTCAGTTGGATAAGGACAAGTTGAGTAAATTGGGAGCTTAAAGGAGGGCAAAGATGAGATAAAAATTGCTGGATTTATTTTCTATTTTTTTTAAATAGAGATTATATAAGTAAGGGCCCTGTTTGGAATCTCACTTGGGTACTTAACCAAAACCCTTGGAACTTAGGCTTAATTTCTATAAACCAAATAGCCCCTTACCTCCTTTAACCCCTAAAATGTTGCCCAGACCTGAGAGCCTTCATGCTCAGCTACCATTGACGCCACACAAAAGCTTCATCTTCATCGTATCAAGAGCTCGCCATCATCGCACCTTGCCGCCTTCGGCTTCCACTGCGTCTTCATCTTCTCCACCAAGGCCGGTGGTCTCCACCTCCCATCACACCATTTTTGAATAGATTCCTCTCTCCCTCACGCCAATCTACACAGCAACATACACACATCCTCTACCATATCAAGCACGCATACACAACTCCATTGATTCTTCTTCATTCCATTTCTTCACACCACCACCACATTATCTCCTTCTCCATTCGGCTCAAGCTCCACCACACACACAGCAACATATTCACACCTTTATCTCCTCACACCATTTTCGCACAAAAGCACCCTCCTCTCTTCATTCAATCATTCATACTCCCACAGCCTCACATTTATCCACCCATAAGCACCCAATCATCCCCACATACACCCATCATCACAATCTTGACATTCACCACCCATTCACCCCATTTTTACTCATTTTTCATGGAGCTAGAGGATTCAATTATTGATTGTCGGATCAAGAGGATGATTGGCTAAAGCAGTTGGGGATTCTTGGTGGATTGTACAACCGGAGCCTCAAGGATTCATCCAGGGGAGTTACTTAGTGTCCTTCTATGTCTAATTTCACTTACATGTTCAATCTTCTTGTAATTTGTTTGTGTATGTGATTTTGGAACATGGTACACTAGGGATTTCTATTACTTGTAGTAGTTTTCCTTTGGGTAATGTATGTTAAGTGATTGCTTTTATATGCAAAAACCTTAATGTTAATTGCTTGGCATAATACAATTGATGTGGTAGCATTGGTTATATACTTTGGATTCTTAGTTTGGATTAATGCATTTGTTTGTTACATATAGTATTAGACACTAAGTCCATTCTTGAAGGGTCAAATTATACCTTCAAGAGGAGACTCATTATGTGTTGTCAAGGATTTTCACTACCAAGCAGTTTTTTAACAATTGCTTAGTTTACCAATTGTGCAAGCAATGCGCCAAATCAATTGGTAACTAAGTCAATTGGACTTAGACGATTGCCTTTGGTTTTTATACTTAGACTTGGATTTTTCACTCCCATATATTTAAAGAGGCTAGGAAGGTTGCATATTTTCACCAAGAGGCCTTACTTCCATTAAAAGAGTTTTCAAACAATTTATTTGCTTTCTAAAATCCAAAAACGCCAAAAACAAGCCTTCTTTGCATTCCTACAATTGAAAAATACCAAAAATATCATTTCAATGACAAAACCCCGGTTTTATAGCTTTCTTTTGCATTTAGATTAGCCTAGGCATCAAAATAAGTTGACTCCTTTGAGAGACGACCCGAGGTTGAGCCATTTTACTCAAGCCTTGGTTTTACATATTTTCTTGCATTTGACCTTGAGGCGTACCATACCGACAAAGGTCAAATAAACTATGTTAGTAGGTGAATCCATTTTAACATAGTTACCTTGTCATTTCAAAAGTTAATGTATATTTCTTTTATAACTATGTTAGTAAGGGGAATCCTTTTCTATCATAGTTAGGCTTTATATGTGACTAAATTCTTTTTGTTTAACTATGATTAGCTTTTGTATTTAACATTCCCTTTTTCTATCATAGGTAACTCCTATTAATACCATCAAGCTTTATTATGATAGTCTCTTTGCTATCATAGTTATGGGTTTTTAAGTTAATAAAAATTCTTTTCTAACTATGATAGACCTTTCGATTTTTGTAATTATCATTTCTATCATGGTTAGTATCCCATTAGTTTAAGTGTTATTTGTATGCAAATTATGGTTTTAAATTTATTAATGTGGGAAGATTTTACAGTTCCAATAGCCAGCTGCCAATGAGGGTGAAAGGCTTTTCTTTTAGAGAAAGAAAGCAAAATAGAAAACTAAAGACAATTTAGATTTGTTTTTATCAGAAAGAAAATTTAGATTTTCACTAGTGCAAAATGTGCTTTCCACTACTTACTTTGGTTACTGTAAAAAAAGGATCAGTAGCGATAAATGTTATGGTGTTTCAAAGAAAGAACAGTCACTAAAAGTATTATGCATAATGTTATGGTGTTTGTTCAAACAAAGAACAATCACCAAAAGTATAGTGCATGGTGTACTTGTGACTGTTCAAAAATACCAGTCACCATAAGTATAGTGCATGATGTACTTGTAACTGTTAAAAAAAATAACATCACCATAAGTATTTTTCTTAATTTTTTTTATTTTTTGGTAAAATTAAATTTTTTACTTAATTTAAGTGTTTCTATTTTAAGTTTTATATCATCATTTTTTATTGTTTATAGTTTGTAGATTGTTTTTTACGAGGATATGTGATAATAATTTATATGTGTTAATCTTTTTATTTGTTTATCTTACGAATATTTTCAATTCAAAAGTGTTTTTAATAAAAATCTATATATGGTTTCAATTATAATTTTCTATATGTTATGGCGTCTGTTTAATTTTTTGCCAGCTAAGGTAGATATATGTCATCTGTTTAGAATGAGGCTAGTCACCGTAGGTTCTAGATTGATATGACTTCTGTTTAGAATTGCACTGACACCATACTTAATTGTTTTTTTGATAAAACATTCAAATTCATTCCCTCATTCACATTTGCCCTATTTCAACCTTGTTCCTGCTCTGGTAAAAAAACCCTATTCCTGCAAATCTCCATCGATTTTTCTTCCAATTAGGTGAAATCGTCGTCATCTTTACATTTGCCATCTGTTCGCTCTTCACCCTAGGTATGCTTGGCCTTCGCATGTTTTTTCTACTCGAGTCCTCAATCTGCAATCCAAAGCTTGAGCGTTTTTGTTTACTCAATCTGTATTCGATTTTTTGTCCTAATTTGATTTTTTGCTGTATCAATTTCTCTCTCAAACCATTATTAGAATGTAACTATTTTTTCTTTTTTCCTATTTAATGGGTTTTCTGAAATTCTTTAAAATTTTTACAATTCTTGCACGGTTGGGCTACGACAACGCTGGTTGATTTGTTGGGCTACTGTAATTTACACCGCTAGAGCACCAGAGGAGTGAGTTTTTGTGGAGATCAATGTGAATTATTTGGATGTTGTGTATGCTGATGTGAGTGTTTTTTCTGACTTTGATTTTGTTCCATTAATCTCAAACAGTAGTTGGTAATGGTTTGCTATATTGCTTTTATGAATTTGGGTTGTTTTATTTGTAAGCAAGAAAATGCTTAGGTGAAAGCTTTTTCAAACTGCAATTTATCCAAATTGCTTATTTATTGCAGGTAAGCACTATAACAGAGGAGTTGCAATACAATCCACGCTTATCAAAGAATGAGGTAATTGTTTCATGCTCATGTTATAAAGAGCTCCATATCCACCAGTTGAAAGTGATTGGAAAAATTGAGATAATATTCTCCAAGGGATTTTATTGTGAGACTTGCCCATGTGAATATTGAAAGTGGCAATCGCACAAGAGGGGGGGTGAATTGTGCTATTCAAAAACTCTAAAGAAAAATGAATACAACACAAAATTTATACTGGTTCGGCCAACACTGCCTACGTCCAGTTCTCCAACACTCTGTTGGGTTCCACTAACCACAGGTTTTACGAGCACAGGTTCACCTGTCAACCTTTACAGAGTTTTAGAATCTCTAAACACTCCCCCTTACTACCTGTAAGGAAATATCCCTGTTCTAAAGCACCAAGCTTTCAGAACAACCTCAAACAGTAGAGGATTTCAATAAATACGTTCACTTAATGAACTGATTTTGATAAACACTTAAGTACAGATGAAATCTTTAAGACAATAAATACAGAGTAATGAATGAACTTGTGAATGTTCTCGTTTTTCGTCTCTACTCAATAAATGCTTGAGTTCTGTATTTATATCTTCTTCTTCGAATTTTGCCCTAACGTTCAATCTTCAAGAAGCCGTTTAAAATTAGTCGTTGGGAGCTTCTATCCGTTGGCATTTAATGCAACTTCTTTATCGGGCTTAACTCTCTACTCTAGCTTCAACTACTTCTTGCATAGGGTGAGCTAAGAGAGAGACAGACTCAGCGCTCTGAGCATCCGTACAAATAGTACTTTCTGGCAGCTTTGTATTAGCGCTAGCTTGATCTGTTATCGCTAATCTCATAGAGTGTGATCTGCACTTAAACTGTTAGCTGAACAAATAGTCTTTCAAAGATATAGGAATGCTATCGCAAACTTAGTCTGTTAGCTCAATTGAGATAAAAACAATATAAGGCATTTCAGAGCATATTCTTTTAGACCAGAGAGCATCATATCAGCATATATTCTTCTATCGATTGCTTAAACTACTATCGCTGGATACTTGATTTGCTTATTTGCTTTAAGGATACAATTATCAAAGAATTCAGATCTTCAAGGTATCCCATTATCGATAGATAAACATTTTAGCGCAAGCAAACATATCAGCTCTTGATTCATTAGCTCTCAGGCACTAGCTATCTGAAATATCATTATCTGAAGCACTTATGGTTATCGATAGCTTAACCTATTATCGCTAGCTGATTTAGGGACTTAGTTCATTTATTTGCTGGTTTCATTTACTCATAAGCTCAATGAACTTCTAGCGATGGATCCTTTGCTTTAGCGGTAGAGGGAGACTTAGCGATAGATATTAACCTTGATATTGCTAAGTCTTCACTCGCTATTCCTTTCTTTCAATTAGCTATACAGATACACTTAGCGATAAGGATACTCATTCATTATTGGTTTGCTAAGATGCCATTTCTTATTAGAGATAAATCTTTGTTCTCGCAATGATGATTTGTTACCTGGCAGATATTATAAGATTAATTCAGAGGTAACTTTTACTTATGTTTTCTTAGGGTCAGTCCTCATCAAAACTTAAGATTCTAACAAATATAATACAGTATTCTAGTTAAATGTAAACCTATTCTGCGATGGTTGACGATGTTGGTGAAAGGTAAATTCCTTTAAAAACCTATTGGTAATGGTTTTTTGTGTCGACATTTTGCTACTCCACACATGTTCTAAGAGTGAAATGAATGAAGTGATTTTGATGATAGAAAATAGCCATCAGGCAAACGAGCTAGTATTCATTCATCAATTGTTTACTAGGAGATGCTATCTGGTTAAGTAGGATGACGAGTTGTGAATGTTGATTTGTATATGTTTTATGTGATAGAAAGGAAAGTTCTTATGCAGGTCATTAGAGTAAATATTGTAATATTAATGAGAAAACTGTATAGTAAGTAGTCACAAATTGCGAAAGGAACTTGAACATATTGAATTTATAATTGCATTTTACTTTTGGTTCATGAATCATATGCACTTCTAATATGAAGCACAATCCTGTCTAGCATAAGTGTTTTAGGTTTTAGTTAGCCTTAATTGCGGCAATGTCTCAATATTGATAGTGTTTATGCTTTTGTTGCTGGAAACTTTCAAGAATATAATGGCAAGTAAGTGCTAGATGAGAATTTTAAATTTTCTTCAAGCTTAAATCTGTGCAAAGCCTTAAAGAAAATAGAGCATATTTTCTTGTTTCAAGTGAAGTACTAATTGTGTATTTGACTTTTGCAATAGATCTTAATTTGCCATATCCAAAAACAATTGACATGGTTGTCCCTGCAAATATTGTTAATGGAATTCAATCCAAAGCAACCTGAGCTTTTGGAAGCACCATTAGGCTATCTCCCTCGGTCAATGTTTGATGCAGTCTGTAAAATTAAACTTCAGAGGATAATATGATTTTAGTGATTTTACTTATTTTTTTGTCGTAAGTAATTAAAAGTGGTAAGGTTTCGTTTCTTTCTTTTTGGGTTCTTTTCTGTTATAAATCAAGCTTTAGAAATAATGGGTGGAACATGTGAATATTTAGTTTATTTTGGGGACTAATAGGGCCCGCCCACCTCGCCATTTTCTTATATCTTATACTTGCATATTTCTTAAATTTCATAGACAAACCAAAAAAATGTTCTTGGAACGTAATGTTATATATGAGCGTTTGTTGTTTTGAATATGTAGGATATGAATGTACCAAAAAGACCATGGAATTTGAATAGTCTGGGGATTTCTGTGTAAGATTAGTTTTGTTGTACCTTGCACCATAGGTTTCTTGATTTCCTATTACCTTTGACTAAAACTTGACCCTCTTTTTCACCAACAAAAAACAACTTGGTCTTCTTTTTCCATACATGTATTGATTGCACTTGATTATTACATGTTTTTATCCACTAATTATAGGAAATTAGCATTTGTTCTAGGCTATTAAATGGGGATTTAGGTACTTTTATACTTAGGGTCCAAGATTAGGAGTTAATTGCATTTTCATTCTAATTTGAGCATATTAGGCATTTTACTCATGAATTTATTTTTTCTGGACTCGAAATACTTCACATGTGCTTAAAATTTTCATTGTAGGTGCAAAAAAAATAAAGGTCAAAGCAAGAACAAAACAAAATAGGAAACTTCTACAAAAAAGGAAACTTTTGCAAAATAGGAAATTTCTTATTGGATTGGTTGATTGGGTTTGCCTAAAATATTTCCTTTACTGTTATTTCTACAAGAATAGGCAATCCTAGGCTTGATTGAGGTTAAGAAGTTTCCTAATTGATTATTCTAATCACAACTTCCTATTTTGGCTAGATTTCTTGAGAGAAAGTGCTTAGGTCTTCCCCAAATCTTTCTTGTATGTTATGGAGGCCCAAATTAGGCAACCAAAGGCCATTTTGGATAGTTTTTTAGTGGTTTCTTGTGCCATAGAGAGGGGAATTGGAATTTTCATATTCATTCACCCATTCTCTCTTTCATCCTATAATTCTTTCCCCAAACCTTTCCTATTTGTTAATCCTAGTAAGAATAGGACATCCTAGGCCAATTTGGAAGGTTTTGGGCTGTCTCTTGTGCTATATAGATGCCACCAACGAAAATTTATGTCTCTTCTCTCAAATTTCCGTCCTCCTCTCTTCTTCTCTCCTCCTTGCTCGAAATTCATCCATTCCACTACACTCTCATGGCTTCCAATTCCAAAATCCAGTCCATGTTGATCGAGAGCACGAGTGACTAGGCACCTTTGTGGGGATCTTGATGAGGAAGGCAACTGGAGTTTCAACGTCTTTCATGGGGAGTTATTAGTTTCTTTTCTTGTTCAATTTCATCTATATATTTCAATTCCATGTGTTTTGGTATATGTATATGTTTTTGGAACAAGTTGTCTTTGAATTTCTATTGGTCATACATGTAATCAAGCGATGTTCTTTTATGTGTATGAATTTAGTGTTGTTTTTATGATATCATGCAATAGATATGCTTCATTTATATCTCCTTTGGATTTCTAGAATATGTTGAATGCATGTGCGATTGTATGTGCGTTTAGACACTAGGTCTAACGTTAGATGGTTTGATTTACTTCTAACGAGAGTCTCTTTGCCTGTTTATCATGATTCTTCACTACCAAGTTAGGAACTAACGGTTGTTTGATTAATTAATTGAATGAGCGATGCGCCACGCTAATTAGTTAATTAGGTAATTGGACTAAGAGTGATTGCCTTAGGTTTTATTATTAGAACTCCCATATATTTTTAGAAGCTAGGAATGTTGTCCAATCCATCAAGAGACCCATGTTCATCTCATAAGTTTTCACAAATCCATTTTTAATTGCTTTCTCATAAATAAAAAATCCCAAAAATAGTTAGTTTAGTTTTCCAAATCAAAATCACAAAAACCTTGAATTTTTATTATGCTCCTTGAGAGACGATCCGAAAAAGCACCACTTGTGCAATCCTTAGTTAATTTATTATTTTGCATTTGCACTCCAAGGCTTTTAGGAAGGTGGCAAATCATGTATATTGCAATTCATGCGATGACCTGAATTTCAGTTTGTTCTTGTATTGGTTAACTAAATAGTGATATCTACTGCCTTATTCATGTGCTTCTCTCAACATATAATTGATTTTTCCATCATGTGGTGGTCTGACTTTGATGCTGTAGGGACTTTGATGCATTTGACTTGAGCATGAGGCTTCTAGTTGTAGTTAGCAAATTATGCAAGGCCATAAATCGCAATTGGGGTGTGACATATATACATTGCACTGCTCGACTTGGAAGAGCTCTAGCTGTTGCCGTACCTCCCTAGGTTTAATTTTTGAAATTTACTGGAGGATGGGAGAGAGCTGGGGTAGACTGAAGATTAAATGAATATGGTTTGTCATTTTTTGTTTCCTTTACATTTAGTCACAAGTCTTGTCTTTTTTGTTTTTTTGTTTCTTGTATCTCCGTGTTGGTATCTTTTATATATAGTTTGTGATTGTATAGCCTTTTTATGTTTTTCATTTTTTTCTTTGGCTGTTAGTGAGTGTACTAATTTTTTATATAAATGAAATGTAATATAGTAGTCAATTTTGGGTTTATTTATTTTTTTGTTAAAAAAGACCCTATGGTGACTGTTAAAAATGGCCTTTCGCTACTACAGTAGTATAATCTAGAGTAGCGGTAAGTGGGCCCATATAGTGACTGTTCAGTTATAACAGTCACCCTAAATGTTATAAGTGAACAATAACCGTAGGCACCTATTTTTCGCTACTGTCTATTCTGCTATTGCTCATATGCAGTAGCAAATAGGGGTGAGTAAAATCAAACCGAAATCGAAAACTGAACAGAACCAAATTAAGTTCGGTTTTTGGTGTGTGTTTGGGTTTTTTAATTCGGTTTTTTTGCTTTCAATTTAGTGCCTTAAAAAATAATTTAGTTAAAACCAAAAAACCGAAATATTAAAAAAAATAAAAAAATATTTTTTCCCATATTTTTCTTTTTATACAGTTAAGTTTTTTTTGTGTGTTTATACAGTTAAGTTTTAAAATTCAAAACTTAAAAAAAATGTACCTTTTGTTTTTCTTATTTTAATTTAAAAATGATATGTCATATATCATTAATCAATATTTAGTTTTTAAAATTTCTATTATGCTTTTTTTTTTGATGAAGTAATGTTAAATACATTTATTTTCTTTGTATTTTGCATTTTTCTAGCAATCTTATATTATGTTTCTAGTTTATATATTGTATTATATTATTTGGGATCTTATTAAGGTTGTTAGGTTTATAATTTCTATTGATGAGTTTTATTTATTGAAAATTCAAAAATTCTAATTTAATTAAAAAGGAAAAAAATTTCGGTTTTTTCGATAAAAACCGAAACTGAACCGAATTATTTTAGTTAATTCGGTTCAGTTACTTTTAGTTATTCAGTTTCAGTTCGGTTATAAAAATTTTAGCATTTTGGTTTTTGGTTATTTCGGTTTTTACTAAATAACCGAACCGAAAATCGAATGCTAACCCCTAATAGCGAAAGGTCATTTTTACCAGTCACCAAATAGGGCATTTTGCACTAGTGTTTTTTTTTTGGAAAGAAAATTTAGATTTTTGACTAAATATATTTCAAAATCCTAAATCGATATAGAGAGAGGGTAATTTGAAATTTTGTTTATTGGAGACAGATATATATATCTTTTACGTATATTTTCAGGGGTATCCGTATTTTGGGAAAAAAAAGATGATAAAGACATCTTGAAAGAACGTCCTCTACTAAGAAAAGTCCTTCCAACATCTCATCCCATCCCTCCCCAAACTGTAACCAACTCTCACTCTCACCATCACCTCACAAAGCTTCAAAATCTGCAAGAACATACGATCAATTGAAGAAGAAAACAGCGACGAGGAAGAAAATAGGTAGCATCAGGTCAAAATCAAGAAATTTGTATGGATAATATTAGAGAAGATTCGAGGAAGTGGATCCTACTTGTGGTATCAATATGGATTCAAGCATTTACAGGGACGAACTTCGACTTCTCTTCGTACTCATCATATCTGAAATCGGAGCTCGACATAACTCAAATTCAGCTCAATTTTCTGGCAGTGGCTTCAGACATGGGGAAGCTGTTTGGATGGTTCTCTGGTCTCTGTTTGCTCTATCTTCCTCTCTGGCTTGTCACCTTCCTCTCTGCGTTTCTTGGCCTTATTGGTTATGGCATTCAATGGCTCGTTGTTATGAGAATCATTTCTTTGCCTTACGTTCTGGTCAGTAACTTCCACTCTCAACTTGTCTCTCATCTTCCAATTCTCTCTCAATATGCTTTCTGTTCTTCTTGGTTCATGAATTTCGTGTTTTAGTTTGTCTTACCTCCTCTACATATTATACAAAATTTCAATTTGTCCTATAATTTTTTAAAGAGAATTATCTTTACGGTCCACAAACTTATAATGACTTTATACTACACATTTTTGTGGCCAATCATATCATAAGATAAGAAAAAATCTGAAAAGTCGTACAAGTCCAATAAACTTCAAAATATATAAAACATAACCACTACATAGAACATAAATCTTCCTTAATTGACCCCTCAAAAGAGCAATACCTGTCTAAAGAAACATTAGCAATCCAGTCAGCTGCTAAATTTGCTTTTCTAGAAATCCAACTGAAGGCTTTTTCCAACTGTTCATAGCATGGTGCAACCTAAACTGGGTGACACTAGAGCTGCATAAGTCCAACCTTTAGCATTCTAAAATTCAGACAACAATTTTCCCTGTCTCAATCCTCTAATCTTCATGTTAAATTGATCATGTTAGGATTAAAAGGTTAGTTGGATATACATTTTTGTAAAATTAAACGGTCTACGATGAAATCATGGGTGAAATTAAAATATACTTAGCTTCACTTTTGCTTTTAATTTATTTGTTTGCTTTATTTAGTTCTATTTTTTATTTAAATTTAAATTTGTTTCTTAATCTCTTTTTCTTTTTCTAATTCAGTATTACCTTTAAGTTCTTCAATCTTCACATTTACTAGTTATGAATTGTATCATTCGTTTCTCATGAAGTACAGAGAATTAAATGAAATTATTTGAGAAATGATTATAATTCATATAAATTTGTCATTAATTTTGATCCTTAAAATAATTATGATTTTTGGCATATCTTTGAGTTGATATTTTTAATAATGATCTATATCTAATATTTTTTTAATAAAATGACAGTGGTTTTGCCGTCATTGTAAGAGTCTAAAAAGCTTTTTATCAAATAATATCGATTTTTGAGATTCAAATGATTCTTCTTTAACTTCGTTTATTCCATTAATTAAAACTCTACCCACAACTTTGTCCATCATCATCATCATCATTTCTTCGAGCGGATAGAAAATTAATTGGATACTCTTTATTGAATAATTTTGTTCCATATTGAATTAGGGTTTATACCGTGTAAATTTCCACATATTTGACTATTTGAACTTTTTTTAAATTTAAAAGAAGTCATGTATAGAATAAAAATTATTTTTATTAATTTATATTATAGGCCGACTAACTTCCAATGATTCCATTTTTCTAAAAACAAAAAATAAAAAGTCACAGACTTGTTTAATTGAATAGGTAAATTATGTAAAGACTCTTATGAACTTTGAATGAGTTGATATAACTTTCTTGACATTTCACAGATTAAATTAAGAACCTTAGTATTTCTTATTTTAAATCTCAACTCTCGTGCTACCTAAATACCATGAAAAAAGGTTTTATCCTATTTATGGGTACTCTGTAAATATTTCATTTCAAAAGGAAAAAAATTAAAACAATTGGGATTCTTTATTGCTGTTAAAATTAATAGTTTTTGTCTTATCAAAATTTTTTATACTTTTTATTATATACTATGTCATTAAAAAATAATTATTTTCATGTGATTAAAAATCAAACATAAGCGATTGAATTAATTACAAATTTTACAGAACTATTAGTCGAACTTGGAACATGAATTATTCTATAGATTGAGTTGATCGTTAGTTAAAGTTGGTTGGTACTGGTAGTTGATGGACCCAAAAGTAAGTATATATGATAAATTTTAAAATAAATAATTTTTTGTATTTAAACAAAAGCATACTTTTTAGTTTTTATCCTTTAACTTGCAAGGCTGCATTTTGGTGGTCTTATGTTCTTAAGAGTCTTCCTACCAAATGTTATCTTGGTTAGAAAATATATCAAAGCAAAATTTAAAATGTTGAGAAAATATTTAAAAATATTAACATATTAAATTTATATATTTCTTTTATGAAGCTTAATTTTTTTAAAATAAAAAATTGACATTTTTTTTAAATAACAAATTGACATAAAAAGTTATATGTGAGACTAGCAGTGTTGGCATGCGAAGATTAGAAATAGATTTTTAATCAGGTTTTTTTTTTTAACAAAAAATCTTTTTTATTCAATATCAGTTGAAGAAATGCGTGAACCTTTTAAAGCCACACATCAACAATTCTGACCGCAAAATAAATGGTCATGATGGTGAAATTAAACCCACACAATTATACTGCGGGGTCCACAACTTTTGTTTTCACCTTGAACCAAGAGCCCAAAATGTAAGAGTTGGTTTTTCAAAATATTCTACAGAGCCTTTACCCTCAAAAGGAGAAAACAAGCATATAGGCTGGTGGTTATTACTCAAACGTATCCTTAAAAGTGAGGAGAGATTCTTTGGTATACCGGGAGCACCACTAAACTTATGCACTAGCCAATGGAATGATAAAATGTCGGATATCTGGCAAAAAACAAAAAACAAAGATAAAATATCAGATAGCTTTTTTCTATGTGGCCAGTGACATACCTAGTTACTCCTCTGATCCTATTTAGAGGACAGAGAGAGAAGGTTTTATTTGGTCCTATATATAAATCACCTCATTAAATATTTAGTATGAATGTACAAGTTTACCCTTAATTTATTATGTGTTGACTTTATTTTCATGTGGTATAGTGGATATTTAATATGGGTAGAGTTGTAAATTTGTTGAATTTTAGTGGAAAGTTAATGAGTTTTAAAGCTTTCCTTGGTCTGTGTGAAATATACTGGAAGTGACTTATAAATAGGACCAAATGAGTATTTTAATAGCTTACTTAGAAATCTGTGCCTTTATTTTATTTTTATTTTCTCTCATATAATCATCTCTTTCTTCACCACAATACTCCATGGACCCCACATCTCTTTGTAGTTGATTTAATTTTTCATTTCTAGAATTTATTTATCTTTTACATTTAATAAAAACTTATAATTAAATTTTTTATGTGTATTAAATTAAAAATTTCAAATTTCTTCATCTTCATCACAAATTTTAAGTTGAGTGTTTGCTGAAAGCCCTTGTTAATTATGTGTATATTGGAATAACCTCTCCATGTAACCCTTTAACTTGTGCTAGCAAAAAGAAAAATTGGTTGAGGTACTCTTTCAGTTTTAAATATAAGACGTATTTATCTAATTTAGTTAAATTAAGAATATTAATTAAATTAGTTAAAATCACATGATATTACAAAAGCATCTAAACAGATACCTTATTCACACATTCCCTCTTTTACTTGTTTACTATTGAGGGGTATCAATAGGAATACTTTCGAGAAAAGTGGAAAGTAATTAGAAAAATGTCTTATATTTTGAACCTAACTCACCTCTATATGTTTACCTTTAAAATCTATATAGTGAAAACATATATGTAATTACAATTTTTTTTTTGGCCATATAAATTAACTTTAGTTTTTGGGACTAAAATTTGATGAGAGGATATAAAACTTAAAGAACTTTATGGTATCACATGTTCTTGGCATGTAATTTTATTGTTAAAATTGTATATTTATCCTTATTTTAATTATGAATGAATTTTGTGAGAATTTTATTGTTTTTTGTATTGTTACATGCAGAATTTATTTATTTTGTACTACCGAATCTTCAATAAAACTTTTTACAAAAAATGAAAACTTTACTCAAAGCCCCATATGTCTTTTCAGATTTTCCCTTCTAATTAACAAAATTCAAAAATTTAAAATAAATGGATAAAAGACACGCACACAAGCCTTCATTTCCGTTACCACCCTTCGCTTATCTTTCGCTTATCCAAATTTGTAGCAATCTCTAAATATTTAAAATATTGAATCAAAAGTAGTTTTTTAGTCATAATTAACAATATTTCGAGATATAAACATTATGTTATTTAGTATTGTATCTTGGGGTGGTTAGCTGTGAAATAACTTAAAGTTAATTAGTAGTTAATGGATAATCTGAATATTTCCTTACACACCATATTCCCCCACACCTTTATGACATTTGGTGAGAAGTTGTTGACCACAATACTTAACTATTATGGTGATTCTTGTAAAGAAACAAGTTTGTTTGTTCGCCGACAAAACAGAGATATCAGACACCCAACATTTCGTAGTATTGTTGGGTTACCTTGCTCAATAGGAATCCAGTTCCCTTACTCAATTCCATTATATAGTTATTATTTCATTTAGTTGAAAAAAATAGTTCATTGATTTTTGGGAAAATTCCAGAAAAGACCCTCAAATTACCAAAAGGACACTTTGCTACATCAAAATTTGGAAAGGGCCAGTCAGTACATTTGACTGAACTGTCCATACTCAAATTAAATGAAAAGACTGAAATGCCCTTGGTTCAAATTTTTTTTAAATAAAGGGCCCTCACACCATCCGGCGGGGCCCACCACCACCGGCTACCACCAGAGCTCCGGCTGCTGGCGCCCCCAGTTGCCATGTGGCAGTGGGCCCACCGGCCACGTGGCAGTGTGCCTCACCTGCCACGTGGCATAGGGGGCAAAATAAATGGGAAGGTGAAGTTGGGAATTGAACCCACCCAGTCAACATGAATGTTTCTTATATATACTGCAAACAATATATATTCTATGTTTTATTCGTTCCCAAAATTGTGTAAGGGATTCCCAACTTTTGTTAAGGAATTACCAACATGTATATTACTATTTACCAATTTTCAAAATACTTTACCAAATCTTCCTACTTGTTACCAGAAACATTCAAGAGATTTCCAACTTCTCATAAGGGATTCCCAAATTTTGTTAAGGGATTACCAACATGTAAATTACTATTTACCAACTTCTAAAATACTTTATCAAATCTTTCTCCTTGTTATTAGAAACGTTCAAGGGATTCCCAATTTCTCATAAGGGATTCTCAATTTTTGTTAAGGGATTACCAACATGTATATTACCATTTACCAACTTTCAAAATACTTTACCAAATCTTCCTCCTTGTTACCAGAAACGTTTAAGGGATTCCCAACTCATCATAACGGATTACTAACATGCTTGGAACCAATTACCAACTTCCAAACTACTTTACCAAATCTTCCTGCTTATTACCAGAAACGTTTAAGGGATTCCCAACTTCTCATAAGGGATTCCCAATTTTTGTTAAGGAATTACCAACATGTATATTATTATTTACCAACTTTCAAAATACTTTACCAAATCTTCCTCCTTGTTACTAGAAACGTTCAAGGAATTCCCAACTTTTCATAAGTGATTCCCAACTTCTGTTAAGGGATTACCAACATGTATATTACCATTTACCAACTTCCAAAATACTTTACCAAATCTTCCTCATTGTTATCAGAAACATTCAAGGGATTTCTAATTTCTCATAAGGGATTCCCAACTCATCATAAGGGATTATCAATATGCCTGGAACCAATTACCAACTTTCAAACTACTTTACCAAATCTTCCTGCTTGTTACCAGAAATGTTCAAGGGCTTCCCAACTTCTCATAAGGGATTCCCAACTTTTGTTAATGTATTACCAACATGTAAATTACCATTTACCAACTTCCAAAATACTTTACCAAATCTTCCTCCTTGTTACCAGAAAAGTTGAAGGGATTCCCAACTTTTGTTAAGGGATTACTAACATATATATTACCATTTACCAACTTCCAAAATACTTTACCAAATCTTCCTTATTGTTACCTGAAATGTTCAAGGGATTTTCAACTTCTCATATGGGATTCTCAACTTTTTTAAGAGATTACCAACATGTATATTACCATTTACCAACTTTCAAATTTCTTTACTTTTATTTCTTTTTATTGACATGGTTTAATTAAACAAGGGTTAATACAACTTTTAACTTTCACTCAATTTTTGTTTTAGTCATTGAACTTCAAAATCTGTGGTTTTAGTCCATGAACTTTTGGTCAATTTTGGTCTTGGTCCCTAAACTTTAAATTGGTGGGTTTGGTCCCTGAAGTCTGTGCCATTTATAATCATTGAACCCTGATTTTTCAAGTTATTTTTAAAGTTTAGAGACCAAAACCAAAATTGACTAAAAGTTTAGGGATTAAGAACAAAATTGACTGAAAGTTCAAGGACTAAAACCATCGATTTCAAAGTTCAAGGACCAAAACCAAAATTGACTGAAAGTTCTAGGACCAAAACCACCGATTTTAAAATTCAGAGACCAAAACCAAAATTGACCGAAAGTTCAAAACCAAAAGTTGTATTAACCCATTAAACAACCTAGAGAAAATGAAGTTGGATTGTATTACAATGTAGGTGATTCTTTCATGCTTAGACAATCAACCTAGTTAAGTGATGATGATTAATCGTAGTTGTCATCATGAAGTCTTCGTTAGGAAAATGAAATATTTTGTGGGTGTGTCAAATGTAATAAGTCTTGCATTATTTGAGTGAGTAGGATTACAAGCCTATATAAGTTAAATCATTTTATGAGAAACATGGGGTAGAAGGAGAAGTGGGCTTGTGAGCACAACTTTGGGCGATCTGAAATGAAATGTAGTTGAAATATGGCAATCTTCTCACATGTGTGTTGTATACAAGCTCAACAACTTTTTGCCAAAAATATTTTTGGTCCTCCACAAATATTTTTTTATTAATTAGTCCTTACTAGAAAACCTTGTATTTAAGGCTTCTAGAAGTTGGAAACTTTTGCAAGGATGCAGCCACCACCGATGGTTGAATTCTCAAATGGATTTTTTGTTATTTGTTGTCAAACATGTCCATTTGTTCTTCTTTCCATATGTCTCTTTGATCATTTGATCTTAGAAGTATGTGTCTTCTGGTACCTGCGCCTATCTGTGTCTATGAAAGGGTGATGTCCTAGTCAGTTAAACCACCCAAACATTATTTTTGTCTTGTCCTCTGTTTTATTATTGTGTTGCATTTTTTATTTAGTCACTTCTTGCTCCTCACACAACCGTGAGAAGGGTTCATTTGATCCTAAGGAGTGCCACTTCATATTTTTCTGGTGATCACAGAATCACTCTTAAATAGAATCTTCATGCACAACTCGGATCGATTTCATTTGTCTTGCAGATATTTTGTTCGGCTTGTTTGTAATTCAACATCAGTCTTGACTTTTACTTTGGCATATCCGTTTTCAAAGGAAGACAAACATCATCATTTGTATCTCATTTACATAGGACAGAGAACCATAAACACACACACCCACATATAGTTTTTTATATAGTTTGTTTCTTGTCTATATACCTAAATTTTAACTATCAAGTAACAATGAATTAATTTGCATACAAACATGCAGGTATTTCTTTCATGTTTGGTAGCTGGCTGCAGTATATGCTGGTTCAACACAGTGTGCTACGCCTTATGCATCAAACATTTCACATCAAGTATTCCTCTTGCGCTCTCTCTAAGCATCAGCTTCAATGGAGTTACTGCAGCTTTGTACACTTTCCTGGTCAACTCAATAAATTCCAGCGATGACACTCTCTATCTCTTGCTCAACGCACTAGTTCCTCTACTAATATCATGCGTGGCATTCATCCCCATCATTATTCTCCACCGGCAGCCAATGCATCCCCTTTTGTCACCCGCTTCCATTAGCCGCCAGGACTTCCCCATATTCATCGGCCTTTACATACTTTCTCTCATCACAGGAATTTATCTCCTTGTGCTTGATTATATTTCCACTAGCACAACTTGGTCACGTGTTATCCTTGTTGGTGCTGTTTTTCTGCTAGTTCTTCCTTTGTTCATTCCTAGGATTGTGTATGCAAGAGGTCATTGGACTCATTGTTTCATTTCCTCGAGCTTCGATGTGACTGAACCTGATGATGATCACGATAATGATGAGTTTGAGAAAAGGCTGATTGGTGGTGATGATGATAGTGATGAAGAGGAAAATTCAGGAAATGGGAGTTTGACGAGGGAGAAGAAGTGTGGTTTTGTGAAGGAGATGATGGAGAGAGACAAGATGAGAGTGATTTATGAAGAACATACATCAGGGTTGTTGTTGAGAAGGTGGGATTTTTGGTTGTACTATGTAACATATTTGTGTGGAGCTACGATTGGATTGGTTTATGGTAACAATTTGGGGCAAATTACAGAATCATTGGGATACAGTTCAGAGACTAGTTCTATTGTATCATTATACTCCATTTGTTCCTTTTTCGGTCGTCTTCTTGCTGCTGGCCCTGACTTCTTGAGCAAGTAAGTTGCTAAAAAAGCACCATAGTTCTTTCTCTTAAATCCTTTTCCTGTTCTCTGCAAGTTAAATAGGTAAACATTCAATTGGATCTTCCACTAAAATATTCTTTTATTCCCTTATATTTAGTGATTTAATTTTATTCTCCTTCAATTAGACAATTAATTAATGCACTTGAAACGAGGTAGACATATTAATGGAATGAATAATGATATTGTATCTTGATACATTTAAGCCAATGGCCTCTCCAGATGAGCCCCAAATAGGCTTATTGTTTCCCTTGTTCATAGAAACCATCCTATTAGTGGCAATCCAAACTTTTCGGAGGAATGATTTAGTGTCGAAAGTGGGTATATTTTCAGCAGGGATTTGAGAACTTAAACATTTGTTTACTATGTTATGAAGGAGTATTTTGTCATCTCCAATTACCTTCATTGGTCAAATTAAAGGCCAACTTTGTGTTCACAAAAAGTGATTAACACCAACCCATAAGCTTTAGAAAACAAACTAGTTTTATCAAGTAATAAGGCAGTTTGAGAGGTCAAAATAGGAAGTACAAATATCTTCCTTTTTCTAGCTGTATGAAAAGCATTGTTGGAAGAGAGTTCTAACTAATTTATTTTATCTTGATCTAAAAGTAAGCATAAATCTTAAGTATTTACTTTATCGATTACTTAAGTGGAAAATATCTTGGTTGAGTCCCCCCCAAAAAAAAAAAAAAAAAACACAAAAACACGCATACACTTGAATTTGGCTTCAAATTTTAAGTAGAAATGGGATCCAAATACAATGTGTTATCCATGTTAATTTCAATTAGTTAAAAGGCAAAACTTATCTTGTAGGACCAAATTGAAACTTCACCACAATGTGCTTGTTTGCTGACCTGCATATTATCATGAGACAAATGACATTCAAAGTATATAGCCAAATCGACTTTGAAATTTAAATTCATTGGCTTCTAAATCACCGAATCTGAGAGACACTAGACGAATCAAAAGAACAGTATGAATTATAACTTGCATGCATGCATGCACATGCACACTTGATAACTAACACGCCTATGGTGTCTTTACAATAATGCAGCTGGAACATACACTTTCCAAGGACAGGATGGTATACCATAGCCACGGTTCCGACACCAATCGCATTTGCTTTGCTTGTAGCTTCTGAAAGTGAAGCATGTCTGAGAATAAGCACAGGCATGTTAGGCTTGAGTTGTGGTTTCGTCTTCTCTGAAGCAGTGTCCATTACTTCCGAGTTGTTTGGTCCAAACAATGCTCCTGTGAACCACAACATCCTCATAACAAACATACCTATAGGTTCATGTCTCTTCACCCTTATTGCAGCCTTGGTGTATGACTCCAATGCCGAGTTTTCGACACACATAAGCTGGATACTTCGCATGTCTTCGTGCACCGGACACAAGTGTTATTTCCAAACATTCATATGGTGGGGCTGTATTTCCATGGTGGGTTTGGTTTTAGGCTTGTTTCTTTTCTTGCGGACTAGGATGGCTTATGACAATTTTGAAAGAAATAGAAAAAGAAATACAAACCAAACTGATTACTTTTAGAAAGTAGGAGCACAACATTGTGTTTATACTACGTTCACAAATACAACATAGGATCAAGCATTGTATAAGAGGGAAGGTACAATTCAAAATGCACTGTCATAGTAGAAAAAAACATTAGTTTCTATACTCAAATACAACATATGATCAAGCATTGTATTAGAGTGGAGCTGATATATGGTCAAACATGAGTGAGTTGAAATAAACTAATCATAGTTTTCACATCACAGTTTGTTTTAAGGAATGTTTATTTTAGCTTATTTTAATTCTTTTGGCTCTTTCTCTAGTGTATTTTAATTCTTTTGACTCTTTCTCTAGTGATTGGTCCACTTAGAATTTGTAAAGGTTCATTTGAAGTTGAAGAGCCTTATTGTGTCACAACAAATTCATTGGATAGGCCACGTTAAGTTAGTTTGGTCATGTATGTTTAAGTAGCCAATTACTATTTTCCATGGTTTTAATTAGACACATTAACTTCAAAGCACAAATTAACGCTGCAGTTAGCAACCACATGTGTATCCGGGAGGGAAGTCGACCTGCAGCCAAGGAAATGATAATCCATTGAGGCCAAAAACGTCGAATTTGGAAATAATAGACGCTGATTTTTAAAACAAAGAACAAAAAATCTATGCCTCTTAACCAAAACATTTCTCTTCTTCATTCACTTTCAGACCATTGCATGCGAAACCGTCAACGTGTCTCTCTCTCATTTTGTCCTCCTCTCATTCACTAACAACGCAAAATCTATGTTTGCAATGAAGAAGGGAAGGAGCTCGATGGACAAAAACCACTAGATCTTGCCCTCTGTAATATCCTAGATTTTTAATATAAGGATTAGGTAGGATTTATGAATTAATGATGATTATGTTGATTGATTGAGGTTATTAAGTGTGAGAATAGTACATCGGTTAATTTAAAAGGATTGTGTATGGGATGATTGAATTGGAATGAATTTGGGTTGTTGGATTGTTGAGAGTTCAAGGATTATTAATTATGTGATTCTATGTATGACTGGTGATTAGGTAATGTATATCCTATTGGGTTGATTGGTATGTTAAAGTAATGAATTAAGGATAACTGAAATTGATTTGTGGTTAATGGGGAAGTTAATGGTTGGAAGAAGTGGGATAGTAGAGTAGAGGAAATCCTTTGTCATGCTTGCCGCGGCGAGCCAAATAGAAAAAAAGGAGAACTTCTCTACCTGTCTTGCCACTGTGGGCAAAGACCCGTGGGCAAGGGTTTATGTGTCCCTCGTTGTGGCGAGCATGTTGCTTGCCATGGAGAGTGATCTAACCGCTTTCTTAATGCCATGGGTTTAAATGTAATAAAATTTGTAAACCATGGATTGCACTATAGTTGTGCAACCCTAGATTGTTCACAAGGAGTTTTTATTGCTTTGTAAACTAAGTAAATGATGCAATTAAAACAAACAAAGGTATGGGGTTTGGGTTTTGAAAGATCATTTGACAAAGCTAAAGAAATGTAAATATGATGTTTTTTGGTATTTTTGGATTAAAGAGTGCAAGGAGTTTGGATTAATAGGGATTTTATAAAATAGGCTTTGGTAGTGCTACACTAACTCACAATGCTTCTTGAAATGTTAATGGGAGTTGAAATTCACCAAATTTAATGAAATAATCCCAACCAATCTCAAGGTTCCAATATCTCTAATTAATACAACTAATCCAGCACTTCACATTCATAGTTGTTACTTAGGGTTATTGTTAAGTACCATTTGGTGTGATTTTGATATTTGACTATGAAAATAGTTTCCTCTCAAGAATGTGCAATTGCTTCATTCAATTGGTTTAATTAATCAATGCAACCTAGTAATCACTAAAAAACACAAAGTTTTATCAACTCAATAGGAAATCAAACATTAAACTCATACCATTAACATATTCCAAAATCAAACACAAGACTTCAAATTTAACAGGGCTTTGGAGAAGGGAGCCTACAAAACAAGGCTTGAAAAGGGGGCCAACATAACTAGGCTTTGGAAAAGGGGCTCGCGAAGTAGGGCTTAAAAGGGGCTAGCGAAATTGGCATTTGAAGGGGCTTGCGGAATAGGGCTTGAAAAGGTGGTCAGTGTAACTAGGCTTTAAAGGGGTCTACTGAATAGGGCTTGAAAACAGAGCCAACGTAACTGGGCTTTGGAAATGGGGACCAACATAACTGGGCTTAGGAAAAGAGGGCTAGTGTAACTGGGCTTGGGGAAAGGGGCCATAACAATGAATTTGTGATGAAACTTTGTAGTATTGCTTATAATAATGAAGTTGATCATGGAATACCAATAAAGATGATGGCAGTGATAATTTTGATGAAAATGGTGAGATGAAATCCTCATAAGGATGATAATAATGATGATGAAATGCTTATGAAATTGATGTTGTTAAAACTATTGATGAAGAGCACATTTAATAAACTAGTAGGTGCTATTACGTCCTCTTTGTTCAACTTCTTAACTAGGACCCCTTTTTACTTGCGTTATCTGGTGAAATGTCAGGAGGTAACGGTATAAAATCCATCGAGTTATCATACTCTTGTGGACTGGGTCAAAATTTTGCAAACTTTCGGTTGGTCTTCCAAGCCTCGTAGCAAGTTCAAACTGTGGCCTATTGAATAGGGCTTGAAAACAAGGCCAGCGTAAGTGGGCTTTGGAAAAGCAGTCCAGTGTAACTAGGTTTTTGGAAAGGAGCCATAACAATGAATTTGTGATGAATCTTTGTAGTAATGCTTATAGTAATTATGTTGATCATGGAATATCAATAAAGACGGTAACAATGATGATTCTGATGAAAATGATGAGGATGACGATAATGATGATGAAATGCTTATGACACGGATGTTATTGAAACTATTGATGAAGAGCATAGTTAATATACTAGTTGGTGTTATTACATCCTCTTTGTTAAACTTCTTAACTAGAACCCCTTTTACTTGCAGTGTCTAGGGAAATGTCAGGAGGTGTGGTGTAAAATCCATAGAATTATCATACTCTTGTGGACTCAGGTCAAAATCTTGCTAACTTTACGTTGGTCTTCCAAGCCCTATAGCAGAGTTCAAACTGTGGCCATTATTAACAATCCTAAAATCGAAAAAATTAATTAGGAGTATAGGGCATAAGGTACATTACCATGAGTATTTATCTAGAAAAATTTCATTTTTATTAAAAAATCTGCTCTTATACAAATCATGAATTAGTTCAAGTATGCAATTGAGAAGAAGGAGAGAGAGTGAAGATGAGGATCCATTTGAAAGAAATAATCCTCTTAGATTAATATCTGAAAGAAATTTATGAGAGGTCATTCGCTTTTGATTCCATGTTGCCCTTATAGATATGCACTTTTAATGAGTGATAATGAAGCCAACTCAAGTAAAACTTGTCTAATGTGGAGCAAGACTGCTAATCTCATAGCTATATGTTTATGTAGGCTGCCTTTTCAGGTTTTCAACCTAACGAAGTCCTATTTAAATTTTTTTTAAAATATTTTTTTGTTAAAAAGACCGGCCCTTTTTAGGCCCGAGCCTGAGCGTTCAAGGGGCAAGCTTTGAAAAATGATCAAATTTTTGAACTTAGGCCTAAAAAGGCCAAATCTTTTAAGCCCGAGCCTGTGAAGGGTTGGCCTTGTAAGGCTGGCCGACTCTTTTCCCTACCTCTACTTGAGAGTGATATGTAGGGGTTTATACTGATATGTGGTAAAACAAATGATTTCTTCCTCAAAGAAGGATATGATTGGCAATGCTTTTGCAATCTTCATATTGTCTGCTATTTTTTTAGGGTTGTGCAAAACTAAACATATGCTTCATCTAAGAATTTTTGTAGTGCTTGACGATGTGGTTCAAAGTTCAAGATCAAAGATATGATCAAGATCTTTTCTGGAGTTTTGTTTTTGGTCCACTACATTGTAATCGCTTTGCTTCATGCTTTGAAGTAATTCCTCATCACTCCGGCTGTTTCTTTTGTACTAGGATAATGTGGGATCTCCATGTAGACAGGCTTCCCTTTATTTGATTGTCCAATACCTCGTGAGAGGTAAGCTTTTCTGCTCTATGTGACTCTAGTCACAACTTTTTTATTTGCCTAAGCTTCCATTTCTTTTCCAGCTTGATTTTTAATAATGCCCTTATACCTCCATGGCAGAACATGGCTACTCTAGTAAGAAAAAGGAGTAGGTATCATAGTCACTGAAGGTTTTTAGGGCGTTGTTGTTTTGGTAAAATAGATGGCATTGCCTTTTGGGATTGGTTCTTTGATCATGAACTTAGCAAGCTTCTTTTCCACCTTGACAACCTCTTTGTCATTTTGGGATGTAAAGTTGGTGCCCTTAAATATAAGCATATAGTCATTCTTCAACATCTATAGGATTCTTGAAGATCTCAACCTCCTCAATGACATTAACTTGCCATTCATGGATTGTTAAAGGATTTGTTCTAATGGTTAAGCCGTCGCTTTTCTTCAATTGGATATGGTTGGAGTCCAGTAATTTTAGCACATTTCTCTTAAACATAACACAGTTCCCTATTGAGTGTCCCAAGGCAAGCATATGATATTCGCATTATGCGCTTGGGTCGTAACAGGCTAGAAATGGTTGATGTGGTTGTCTATAGGTGTACAACCCTAATCTCTGGGCTTTAAGGAGTTGGCAATATAGTTTAGCATTTGTCATGCCAAAATATTGCCATTGGCAACTATCCCTTTGTTGCCAATTCTTTTGTCCCTCAACTTGTTATAGCTTAATTGAATTGTTCCTTATTTTTTCTGAATCCTTAAATGTCTCGATAGTCTTCTTGCTCATTGCCTTTGGTTACTGCTTAGGAGTGGTGTCGAGGTTAAACTTGTACTACTTCATGAATGCATCATCTAAATCCCTCTACTTCTTGACCTGAGTCTAATCTAACTCCATGTACCACTCCAATGATGGTTTTTTTAGGCTCTCATGGAAGAATAACAGTAAGAAATTTTCATCTTTCTTAGTGCAATAAGATTTGAGGTGGTATATCGAATTCCAGTGATATTATATTGATCAAAATCTAGCATCTTAAACTTTTTAGGGATTTTGATGCTTGGAGTCTAGCATAATTCCTTCAGATCAAGTGAGCTTCAAGTGCTTGATCCTTGGAGAGACTTCAGTTGGTCTTTCATCTCATCAAATTCTTCTTTCCACTCCTCTTTCTTCCCAACTGAGGAGAAGATGTATGGTGAATCTTGACCAGGTTCTTCCTCCTTGACATCAAGGATTTTGGGGATCTTATCCTCAGGAGGTACTTTTGTCTTTTCGTTTTCATGACTTTTCGACTTGCTTGTCTTTACACCTTTCAAACAGGTTGGATGATCTAGGCTCCTTCTCACTGCTCTTAGCATTGAGGGTCGTAGCTAAAGTGGGTACCATTTCTTTCAAAGCTGCTATTTGTGATTCGAAATACAACAATAATTCATTTTAAGATGATTCTGACTCGTTTGAATTAGTAGTCATTTGACAGCTACTTGAGCACTTGTATGAGAATGTGTAGGGGATATCTGGTTAGGATACTTAGACATAGCAATATTGTATTATCGTTTTTAGAAAACAATGAAACATGATGTTAGTTTATTCAAGCTTATGTCCCAACGAGCATATTGAGTTATTCAATGTTGACATATGGTTTTTAGCACAAGCGTCATCTAAACTCCTTAGGGAATTCCATAGGGAGAACAAGAGTTGATCATTAGGCAAGAAGGATCCTGTATCCCATCATAACCCAAGAACTTTTACTAAATGTTGCGATGCTTTAGGTGTAACACTCCTCTAATTACTTAGAGAATCCAATATTCTTTAGGGAGACTTAGAGTTGATCCTGTAATGATAAAAAAATGTAATTGATAATTAATATTTTTTATATTTTCTGTAGACATTTAACATAGTTAAGCAAGTGGCTTAGTGTCATCAAGGTTGTTATGTATGTAAGGGGTGTTTATTTCAAATATTGATTGTACTGTGAAGAATTTTTATTACATTTAACACTTTAAAATTACAATATTTTCCTTAGGTAAATATATATATCAAAAAACAATAAAAGCAAGTTAACCATCAGTTTTCTTTTTATTTCTATTTACCCAAGTCCTTTATTTCCTCTTCTCGATTATTAAATGCAAGCAGTAGAAAAGGGTGAGAATTTTTGAAAGTTTCTTGATGTTGCTTGACTCTTCTCTATTTAACATCATTTCCTTTCAATATTCTTGAGCATTACTATCTTCTTATTGGTCTATCATGGGGTACTACTACTTATGCGTTGTTCTTGTCTGCCAAAGCTTTTTCCTTGCTCGACATATTGTGGATATGATGATCCACTACCCTTTGTTTTTCTCGTGGGCATCACTATGGTAGCTATGTCTTTATCATCTTCCTCCTTCGATTTGTAACGTTGCCTTGTATGGGTGTGGGTGAAGGAGCATATTCCATTCTTACTTCTTTTGCATGTTAATGAAGTGGGGTCCTTAAGACTCCTTTTCCCTATTGATCTTTTGGACCGGTAGTGATTCTTCCTACTTTTTTTTTTACTATATTTGTCTTAAGATTAAGTGAGTTTTATTATTTCCTTATCAGTTTCAGTAGCTGTGCGTGTGAGTTAAGCATAGAATTGAGAGCATAGGCTAATAGAAGAAGACATTTGAGTAGTGTACTTGAAGTAGGTAATGATCCTCTACATTGTTTATGGATATTTATGAGAGGAAACAAATGAAAGGAAAAAGGATTGAGATTATCTTTTTCACTATTATAATTGGGTTTCTAATAATAAGAAACTGAGGTGAGGAGTTTTGTGAAAACCATCTTAGATGTATGCATATGTATGGTTGTTAATCTATGAGTAATGATGGTTTTTTGATGCCTACTTGGTGTTTGAAAAAATTTGTGAAAGAAGAATGAGATTTAAGGGTTTTTCTTAGTGAAGGCATAGGGGAGGAAAGTTATTTATATTTATTTGTTTACAAGTCTAACAAAGTTAAAAATTTCATTTGTGTGACTTTGGCTTTAAATATGGGTGTTTGAAGCTGCTTGATTAATAAGAAAGGACAATAGCGATGATGTTGCAACTTGATCTTAAAAAAGAACACAACATGTTTGTAAAAGAGTGTAGAAGAGGAATTGGGTTAAAATTTATGCCATGCAATATTGTTGATGAAATAATATTTGGAATATGTATGAAGTATATAATTCAATTTTGGAGAAGGAAAGTGTTGTAAAGTTGAATGAAGTATGTTGATATTGTATGGAATGAAATTTGAGTTCATTATTTTCTCCATAGGAACTTGGTGGAGAATTTATTTTGGGAAGCATGATAAATCTACATAATGTTAGAAGAATATTGTTGTGTGAATCCAAAAGCTATATTTATCTATTTTGTATTAATTTTCTGGAATATATATTGCATGTTTATTGAAACATTGTAGAGATGAAAAGAAGCTAAGGAATTGATTAATTGAGTGATCATTAAAGATTAATCACGACAATCATAAGATGATTGAAAGTTAAGTGATAAAAGGAGTTTTATTAAATGAATAAGAGAATGATGACACCATTGTTTTAGATGTTAGGGAATCAATGAGTGGTTGTAACTGTGAAAGAAGCTAGGTGGGAGTAAGTTGCTATGTACTTGAGAGTGCTTCAATTGAGTGAATAATGTCCCATATAGTTTTATAAGTGATATTTTACTATTTGTTATATTTTGTTTTCACTATCGCATTCATGATTTCTTCAATGAAATTTTGTTAGAGTGTTTTTAGCATATCATCGATATTGAATAGAGTAGATAATAAGGATGCATGCTAAACATATGTAACATTTTGTTGTTTAGATATGATATATATGATATGGAATTTGTGCATGTTTAAAAGTATTTTCTTGAGAAATTATATATAGACCTTCATACTAGGATCTTTGATTGTGAATTACTAATAAGATCTCATTATTTGTAGTTATTTCCATTTACAAATAGTAAACAAATCCCATGCATGTTTGAAATTGTTTTGAGAGGACTAAATACATAACGTTGGTTACTAATAGCAAAATTGTTAGTCCTTGGTGTACCATGGTTAACCTCGAGCTTGCTCAACATTCATGGGCACAGTTCTCACGCTCATTAATCATGGGCTTCCTTCCCACGCTTGTTAATCGTGGGTCTTGTAAATGCACTTGTTTTGTGGCCTTGTGTTATACTTGCTTGGTTTCTTACCTTGTGGACTATGTTCGGGCTTGGTTACTTACTCTCATAGAATGTCCATCCACGCTTGTCCATTGTGTTGAAGTCCAAAGAGAGATGAGAGATGAGATACGAGATTTATGGATTTTGAAATTGATTAAGCTAAAGAAGCCTTTTTTACTATGTAACTGGTTTTACTCATATAAAAACCTGTTTTGTAGTCTTACTTATGATTATAATCATATGATATAGAAGTTATTATTATCATGGAATTATTTGGATTGCATACAAAGTATGTACTCTAGGCTACAATGTTATTTGACTCTTTTCATTACTATAATTCTAATTGGGATGTTATTTAGTGGAATTTATTTTTGTCACAGATAGTGTAGTTGACTTTGTTTGTCCAGCCGATCATTACAGGATTACATTGCTGATTTGTGTTGAAGTGTCAATTGAAAGATTCCTATAATTAATGTAAACGTTCAAAATTGCATTATGTTTTGATACTTTTTTTTGTCTAGGAGCTCTACTTAGACTTAAGTTAGGTTCCTTCCCTTCGTTATATGTTTAGTATGTGTGTGTGTTCGTGCGCATGTTTGTATGCTCTTTTTGTTGAAATGTTATTGGATATGTAGTTGTAAAGTTTTTGGGAAGTCCCATTTATAGTGGAGATTCATTCAAAATGCCTTAAGAAAGTTTATACCTTTTTGTTAATTGAAATATAATTATAAACTTTATATTATATATTGTGAATATGTCATCATATACACATAAAACTTCTAAATATTTAAGGCTTAAGGGATGTGGGTTCTCTCATATTCTGGGCTGGTCACCCCTAAAGTTGTAGGGCATGATAGATCCTTAGACAAGAAAGAGCTTGAATTCATCCATCTAAAAGTGTATAACAGTTCAAATTAAAACAAAATGCATTTTATTTGATGATAAATTTCATTTCATTATTAGAATTCCAGTACATTCTTGAGCTCTTTTGCTATATGGTTACATAAATTGAAACATATTCAACAATATCTGCCGGTGGGTTCAAAGGAATAATCATGCCTTTTGTATGCTTGAATGTTCACATGATATTTGGGATATTGGAGTTGGCAAAGCTGATTAAATCCTTGCATCACATCATCCACTCCTTTGTTGCATTAGTTTGGTTGTAATATAGAACCTCCCAATTCGCCAAAATTTCCCTTTTTCGATTCATTTTGTTCACAAGATCCTGAATTGTTTCAGCAATGTTCACTCTCACAGAAATTAGTTCATACTTTTTGCTTTCTAAAAGTTGAATGAGAATATCAACCTCTTGTTGCAATTCTTTTGTAGGGCATTATTCTTGTAGTTCCTTTTCGAGTAACTCTTTTTCTTCAGTCATCTTCATCAGCTGAATTATGTTATTCTTCATTTGTCTTTTGTTTTACTGCAAAGCCTTTTTAAGCTTTAATTTTCCTTTTTTAAACTTGATGGTTCTCAACTTTTCTTCTTGAGCTTTTCTTCTTCTTTTCTCCATCAACTCTTCTTGGATGGCATCATATTTTCCTTGTAACTAGCTCATCTTCCTTTTGTTTCTTGGGTTTATCTCAGTCAGCTCTTCTAATTCTTTTTCTCTCATTTCTAGGTGCTTTGCTATTTTGTTACTCACTTCTTGAGCATCATTATTTAATAAGGGATATTAAGGAGCATAAGCAAGATTAGCTCCCTTGATTCTTTCCTTGATCCATGGTTGGTAGAAAGGAGTTGCGCTTGTATATCGTTTTCCCAACTCAACCTTTCCTTTGTATACTACCTTGACCCATGCCTCCTTGATTTTCTGACATAAGCCCTTGGAATTCTAATCCTCATATAGCATATACATGTGATCTAACCTTTGCCTAATGCGCCTTGGGGGTTAAAATCAAGATTTAATCCAAGGATTGCACTATAGGTTGCAACCCCAGGTTGTTTCACTTGAGGAGTCTTATAACCTACCTAAACTAGCTAAATGCAATTAAAAGAATAAAAGGTATGGGGGTTTTGGTTTGAAAATTCATTTACTAAAACTATTGACAAATGCAATTACTTGTTTTTGGTATTTTAGATTAATGAGTGAAAAGAGTTTGGATTAAGGGTGATTTTATAAAATGGGCTTTGGTAGTGTTTCGGTGGCTCTCATGCTTCATTAAAATTGATATTGGGAGTTAAAATATGCATCAAGTATAATTGAAAAATCCCCAAGCAACCACTAGGGGTCCACTAGCCCTAATTAATGACTAATCAAGCAACCACTTTCTTAGCCATTACTTAGGGTTAGTGTTAAGCTCCACTTGGTGTGTGTTGAAACTTGAGTTTTGAAAACCGATTCCTCTCAAGAATGTGCAACCACAATATTCAATTGGATAAATTAAGCTACATAATCTAGCAACTACTAAAAATTATATAGCATCACAAATCCAATAGGAAATTTGAACATACATATCATTCAATTAACATAACTCAATGTCCAACACAAATATTCCAAATCATAGACAATGAAGAAGAAAAATCATGCATCCAATCCAAATATACAAGAGAAATGCAACCACAATACTCAATACATAAGGAAAAGAGCATGAGAAAACAAATAACTCCCATATTTCGCCCATTGAAGCTCAAGCCACCTTCACACCACCAAAGCACCAAGATTCTAGCCTCTCATGTCTTCAAATTCGTGCCCAAGAGGACCCATGATGATAGCCTCCATGAATGAAGAAGATAAAAGGAAAAGTGGAGTGGAAATGGAAGATGGAAAGGGAAAGAACAATAAAACCAGTGGAGATGAGTGGGGATGAGAGGATTTGAGTGGAGAATGAGGAAGAATAAGAGAAACCCTAGGAGAACCTTGTATTTTCGTGTTTGGAGGCTTAGAGGAATGATTTTCGGGGGGTTTGGAACTATTTATAACCTCCTAGGAACCCTAGAATTCATAACAGTGCGTTGCTGATGCGTCCCGCTCGCCGTGGGTTTGCCGCAGCGAGGCCACTATGAGCAAACACCAATTCTGGAGGTTGGGTTTGTGAGCTTGATTCTGCCCTCTTTTCAGCTCCTTGTGTTCTGTTTCCGTCCAGCATTCTTCTCTGCAACTTGACCCTTTCATTGGGTGTGTTCCTTCCATGATCTACACATAAAATGGACCTAAGAGAGCATCAAAATGTTCTTGAAAATGGGTTAAACAATAAATCATGCTAATTATGCCCAAATTGCCCTTGACTAGAACAAATTCCAACAAAGTGTGCAAAAATCAGAAATTAATCCTAATTAGGTGCCATTACCCTAAGAACATGCGATAATCCAATGATTTTATCAATGAAAAGTGTATAAAAATATGGTGCAATCAACATGGTCTGTACTTCTTCCTCAAAAGGGACTCTTTGTAAAAACACCAATTGCCTTAATGCCAGCGAGGGATTGTAATTGCCTCTGGATATCATGAGGGGTAAGTTAGAGAAGTCTCCACAACAATAGATGATCTCTTTGTCGTAACCCCAATCTATTTTCCTCTAGAGGGAATCTTCTGTTTGTCGTCCTCTAATCATTTTCGCTCATCTTACCAATTTCTTCAAGTTGCTAGAATTCTCTGAGTGGGTAGCTATATATTTATCTCGTATATATTTTGGATACCGATTGATTGCACCATATTTTTTATACACTTTTTATAGCTAAAATCATTGGATTATTGCATGTTCTTGGGGTAATTGAACCTGATTAGGATAATTTTTTTACTTTTGCACACTCTGTTGAAATTTGTTCTAGCCAAGGGCAATTTGGACATAATTAATATGATTTATTATTTAACCCATTTTCAAGAACATTTTGATGCTACCTTAAGTCCATTTTATGTGCAGATCATGGAAGGAACACACCCAAATTGAAGAGCCAAGTTACGAAAAAGAATACTAGACAGAACATAAGACGGGGCTGAAAAGGAGGGCAGAATGCATGTTTGCTCGCTGTGAGCTCCAAAATTCCAGAATGTGTGTTTGCTTGCCTTGGGATTACTGACGCGTTTTTAGGATTTTAGAGGGAGTATAAATAGCACCCAACACCCCAAATTTCATTTCCAAGCCCTTCAAGCACGAAAATACTCCAGCTCTCCTAGGGTTTCATCATCTTCCATCATTCTCACTCAAATTCCCATCATCTCCACCTCAAATCTTGTTGATTTTCCTCTCCTACTCCATTCTTCCTTCCATTTCCACTACATTTCTTCTTCATTCGTTCTCATCCATGGAGGCACGAAACTATGGGTCATCTTTGGCATGATTTTGAAGATATGAGAGGCTAAGTTCAAGGTGCTTTAGTAGTTTGGAGGTGGCTTTAGCTTCATGGCCCTACATAGGGGAGTTTTTAGTTCACAATTTCTTATTTCCTTTGTATTTGACTTCTACTCTTTTGTGTTGGTCTTGTATTTGGATTTGAGACATGGGATATGTGGTTGCTATCTATGTTTGTGAACTATTATGTGCATGCTTTGATTTAGATGTGATTGAAATACAATTTCCTATCTACTTGTGGTTGTATTCCTGGTTATAGCCATTTTAGTAGTTGCTGGTGGTTATGGTCAATTTCTTCCATGCATGAATGTTGTGGTTGCACTTCATGAGAGTTAACTTGCATTTGTTTCAAGGCATTTCACAAACCAAGTGGACCTTAACACTAACCCTAAGTAATGTCTATGAAAGTGGTTGTTAGATTAGTCATTAATTAGGACTAATGGACCCCTAGTGATTGCTTGGGGATTTTTCCAATTAGACTTGGTAAATTGAACTCCCATTTATCATTTTTAAAGAAGCACTTGAGCCACCATAATACTACCAAATCCCAATTTATAAGATTACCCTTAATCCAAACTTCTTTCACCCTTTAATCCAAAGTACCGAAAACAAGTATTTACATTTTCTTTATAGTTTCACCAAATGACTTTTCTAAACCAAAACCCCAGACTTTTTACTGTTTTAATTGCACTTAGTTAGTTTAGGTAGATTACAAAGACTCCTCAAGTGAAACGACCCGGGGTTGCAACCTATATTGCAATCCTTGGATTAAAATTTGATCTTAACCCCCAAGGAGCATTTAGGCAAAGGTTAAATCACCGATCCACATCAAACATATGACTCAACATCGATATTTCTAACAGTGCTAGGAAACCTTTTATTTGATCTTCCCCCTTTGTGTGGCATTGAGATAGCGACATGAAGGTACCTGCTAAAGTAGCAGATATTGGATTGGTTTGATAATGTTCTACTGATTGGAAAATGTTGATAACTTCAAGATCAATTATTCTCACTAAGTAAGGGAAAATGATTATGCCATAAATGGTCAAAGAAAGGATTTTGCAAAAACATTCCTGATTTTTGTGATTCACCATTTTCATTAAAAAGATCTCTACAATGGTTCTTTTGATCCCCTTAACTTGTTCAATGCACACAATTTTTACATCCTCTATGCAAATTCCTAACAGCTTTGCTATCCCTCCTGTAGAAGGTAGACGACCTAGATAATTATACACCTTGCTATTCATCTCAAATGACATCCTGAGAATTTCCCCGTATTCCTCAATGATAAGGGTTAGTTGAAATTTGGGGAAAGTGAAGCATTTTAATGAGACATTCCAATATTGACCTAACTCCATGAGAGATGAACTATGCATTTGTAATTAGAGAAGGTCGAGTATATTTCTGAACTTATTCTTGAAGGCTATTCTGGTGCAATTGTTCTTGAAATGACTTATTTGCATCAAACTCTCAAGTGGTTTAACTCTTGCTTTCAGTCTTACACCCTCTCCCCTATATAATTTTTTAGTGGGGACTTGGCTTGAATTTGTCTCTTGTGCCATTAAACCTTATGCCAAATTTTCTAAATAACTTGTTTACTCTTGGTTTGAAAAAAGAGAGAGAAAGAAAGTTAAAATGTAATTAAATAATGCATGTAGTGACATGTACATCAATTTTTTATATGGGCAGTAGACATCAAGTGAACCCTTCACATCCTCAAGAGGTCTACTAGGGATGATGAAGTGGCGCTTTACCTGCGAATGCCCAAGCCACTATATGGCTAAGGGTTTTATAAATGTTTGTTATGTCTAAGGCTCATATAAAATGAAGCAAGGTGAATATGATTGATGCATCACAAGCCCTAAAAGGATTGTATGTGATGTCTTTTGATTCAAAAACAAAATTTTATGTATGATGGACAGTAAAGAAAATAATTTCATTTCCTCAAGGGGTCCATTACCCCATAGGAAGAATGCAATATCCATTAGTTTGAGCACGGCCCAATCCAATACACGACTAATGCTTCTATAAATGAGTTAAGGTCCATTTTTGCCCCAGAAGTAACTGCAAATGAGCACTGAGTAACCAGAAGTAACAAGAGGAGTATTTTTGCACAAGAAATATCTAAATCATAGCAAATTTTCCCCAAACATTATAAAAAGTTAAGTTCGACTATTAAATCCTATTTTTTGACCCACCGATGCTGACATAGCTATGTCACCATATATATGTAATCTTTTAAAGGTATATTTTTTGCCTGGAAGTAACCATTTGAGGAGCATTTTTGCCCCAGAAGCATCCAAATCGTAGAACATTTGTCCAGACCGTTACTTTAATAACAAAAATGAATCATGATTGAAGAAAATTCAATTATATGTTAAATGAAGGGTTAAGGTCCATTTTTATCGTTTCTAGTAGTGAGAGAGGAAGACGATGATACCGAAGCTAGTATGTATGGAGAGGGGGGAAGGATAGAGTGTGTATGCTTTTCTTTTCTATTTTCTTTTAATTTTTCTAGATGTAATCTAAATAACTTATGGCGATGAGGTGTGTGATGAGATGGATTATTGGGTGCAATGTGGAGTGTCATGTGTTATTTAACATTTAAACTTAACTTTGAATAACAGTCCAAAATTTGCTATAATTTGGATACTTTTGGGGCAAAAACACTCCTTGATAGTTACTTTCGGGGCAAAAAAAGACCTTTAAATGATGACACATATATGGTGATAGAGTTGCGTTTGCAACAGTGGGTCAAAAGGAAGGATTTAATGGGGGCAAAAATGGTCCTCTTGTTAGTTCCGAATAGTCAACGCTCTTTTGCGGTTAATATCAAGAAAAAATGGACCTTAATCCTTTTATAAATAGTACTTGTCTCCAAGGCCTATATCAAATGAGGCTGAATGATGACAAATGTGATGAGCACTAGAATGTTTAAAAGGCATACAGTGTATATGATTTTTTTATATGGGTGATGGACATTAGAGAAAATAACATCAATTCCTTAAGGGGTGCATTACCCCATAAGGAGCACGAAGTATTCATTAGTCTAAGAATGCACAGGCCAATACATGACTAATGGTTTTACAAATATTTATTGTGTCCAAGGCTCATATCAAATGAGGTTAAATGTTGATGAATGAAAATGATTACAAACGAAGAAAAATATGCCCTTCAGTGTCGTATTTTAGCAATAATCCTAAGCTAGATTATCTACCCTATAAAGAAAAGTACTAACTAATTGGTTAGGCCACTAGGTTTTCTCTAATATGTGTGATGGTTTTAGGGTTGTTCTAATTCACAAAGAAAAAGGCCTCATAGTTGCCCCATCATAACAATGAAGGCCCTACTCGACAAACTTGACCCTTAAAGAGTTCTAAAAACCCTATAAGGATCAACTTGGCAACATCGGTAACAACTAGAATAACATCTTCACAGTAACCTTAGGGGTTCTGAAAACCCACAGGGAAACCACTAGAAACTGCCTCTCGCTTAAGATACTCATAGACCCCAGTATAGGGCCCAACAAGTGTGTGAGGAAAAAGTGTGAGTGAACAATGTGTATGGAGAGTATACCAACCTGTAGGCCTAGGTTCACCCTCTTTAATATGCTATAGAGATCACAAGATTACAAAATCATAAAAATGTAAAATAAATAATTTTAAAAAATTAAATAATTTAATAAAAGAAAACAAAAAAGGGTAATAAAATTAAAGACATATTTCCTTCAAATAATTTATTTGAAAGGACTTAATTCTCAAACTATCCCCAGTGCTGTAGCACTGTAAAATTAGGTTAATGGAGTCGCCACCAAAATTTTAAAAATAAGGATAATTTTGGAAAACCTTTTTTTTTTAAAAAAATATAAATGGTCATTTAAAACCAAATATGGTTCAGGAGTTGATTGTGCGTGGGAAGGTGTTAGGCACCCCACAACACCTATTCATGAGAATGTTTACCCCAAGTTAATTATCTGAAAAATAAATATGGCCTTTAATTTCATTTTAATTACCCAAGTAAAAGAAGATAAAAAAACATTCACACAAAAATAATTATTTGTATTGATGAACTTGACATAAGATTTAACCTAGGATCTATATATTCTTTAGAGGAATCAAAGCTCATGTAGTTCGGAGGTAGAAATGTGTGTCACTGGTTTTTTTTAAGGAAAATATTCATTAAATTTATTAAAAAACATATATTCTTTTATTGGTTTGTATTTTTTATTTAAAAAATGTCTTTCTTATTATTTGGAAAATTTTTTTTTGAAATATTTGTCAATTAGACTTCCTGAGGATGTTCCCATAACCTCACATGGAAGAATAATCAGGTTTGTCTGAGGAGTATCTAAAAACTTCACACGGCATGAAAGTCATTAAAAATATTGTTTTTGGGATTTTTAGAAATGGAATGGGTCTCATTCTAGTTACTTTCTGAAAGTGGGTTCATAATCTTAAAACTGAGTAAAGAGAGGAAATCATATATCACATAATGAGCAAATAAGAGATATGATAAAATTTGAGTACCTGTGATGCTCATGATCTTGCTGCAAAAAAATAATAAAATGACCCAGTAATAAAATACAAAATCATAACATGACACAATCACTATGCAAAACATCTAGAATCTTGATTGCAAAACTAAAAGAAGGTGTGTCATAACATGTAAGCAACATTTGTCAAATAACTCTGCATTGATCTAAAGGAATAATCAATAATATCATACAAGCATGGATTTTGTCATAAAATTCCCACTTTATCCAAAAATATTGCCTAGGTGGGAAGACATGATGGGGTGTATATAAAATTATTTCACTCTTGGCTTAATAAGATGTGAGTATTTGTTGATACCTCTGTCTCATGAGAAACATTCCTCGGCACAAGAAAAAGAAAAATGGATTTCAAAGTAAGAATGTCTCTCTAAGAAGAGTGTTTTCCAATTTTCCCTACAAGACCAACATATATTAGAATCAATACAGAATAAAGTATCTACCTTTATTAATATCTCTATAGCATTTTTTATCTTGGAAAAATTCCCCCCTCCTTTCCTTTGCCCCCTTACTCTCTACTTTATATAGGTAACACCTAAGGTTTGCCTCATAAATTCAACTTCTTTTTTTAAATTTTTATTATATTTTAATTAAATGACATTTCCTATTCTAAGACTTAATCAACATTAATGACAATATTTTCTTATAACTTTTTTTTTTATTTTTTTATTTTAAATTTTTCATATTTATATTTTCTTATTACATTGCATTCAATAAGTTATTTTTCAGAATTTTTTTCTTTTTCTTTCTTCACTCATAATTATGACTAAGACTATGGATCCCATTGTCATAAATGAGAAGAGTATATAAATGGTTTTTTGATTTTTCTTTGATTGTCAATCAACATTTATTTGTTGACTTGGAGGCGAATTATTACAGTTAACTTTTCCCACAATTAAATTAAAATTAGTCCAAATTGCAAAAAAAAAAAAAAGAAAAGAATCAAGCGATTTTATTTATTTGTTTGTTTAGTGGATTCTGAAAAAGATTGGGTGTTTACACCTTGTTTCAGCCCAAATGATATTTTTCTATATTTTCAGCACTTTTACTCACAATTGTGGAACCAATTGCCATTTTCTTTGTACATGTCTCTTGCACTAGGCTAGTCAATACTTCCTTAATTTTCTTAGCTCTTGCTCTAATGATCGATCCAATTAGAATTTGTAAGGGTTCATTTAAAGTTGAAGAGTCATCTGCTAGCTTTAAGAGTCATGTTGCTAGATTGTGTAAAATCTTTCTTACTATGATACAAAAGTATTTGTCTACTTTCACAAGCTAACTATGATAGAAAGGAGCTATCATGTTTATTTAAGATTTTGGTTAAATAAATTATTCTTAACTACAATACAAAAAGGAGAATGATAAATTGATATTATTTATTGTAGTTAATTAAAAGGTTGATCGATCACTGCCCTAAACCTGATGATATTTGAATAGTTTATCCATAACAGAAAAAGATATTTCTCAATTATTTAAGCCATGTCATGGATAATAAAAGAAGTGAAAGAACATAATCGTTTGAAAATATTAACTATGATGGAATAGATACCTGCCAATATAAATATTGAACTCCCATATATATATGTATGTATGCAAGGTTTACCTAGCTTTGTTAAGAAAGCATTAACATAATTGGAAAAGGATTAAGCTCAACTATTTTATAAAACATACTTCGAAAAGCATACTATGTTAGAAAAAGCACCATCTAACATGGTAATTCAAAATTCACCACATACTACATAAATTAGTCACAACCACAATTCATAACTTAAAAGTTAAAATACCAAGAGTATCCCAGGGTCCAACAACATACCGAGGGATGCTTTTCGAAACCTTAAGTTCAAATGCATATGAAATAAACCTAAATAGATAATCAACAGTCATAATAGTCACAACAAATCATTCGCTGAAGAAGGACCAGAACAAACACATTGAATCATCCATCAAGAGACGTTGGCTCAACAAGCATAAGGTCGAAGCCCGTCACAACTTACCCAGACCTCACAACCTCCGGGGATTAACCGCATGCCACAATATATAGTCGCAAAAACATATATTCAATCATCATATTTCCAGCCACAAGTTTGCTGAAAAGGACCAGTCTCAGCAAACAATATCCATACAATAATCAAACACATAAAGTAATGAAAAGCAGAAGCAAACATAATAAACATGCCTTACCTAGATGTCTGGAAATATACAAAATTTGCACTTTAAACTTTACATATGAGCATAATCAAGAAAAATGTAATTAGCACCTAGTTTGTTAATTTATACTAAAGACCACAAAATCCTTCTAAAAATGCCTGATATATAATAGGTAATATATGATAAATACAAAATTGTTACCAATGTCAAGGCATTAATTGTATGTCCTTCCATTAATACTATTAAATATTATTATATCAATGTAATAAATCATTCTCACAATAATAAATTTTCCATATTTGAATTCAACAAATCAAGCCATGAATAACTCTTATAAAAAGGGAGGTGTGTGGAATGAGAAGCGAATATCAACTAAGAGGACCACAAGCTATGGCTACAAGTATGAAATCTCTTGTTTTGATATCAGTCATAGCTGTTGCAATGTTGAAGGCTAAAGGTGACGGTGAGTCTTCCCTTTTTCGTAGAACAGTACAAATCATTAATAAATTACCGAATAATCAGATTCTAAATTTTCATTGCAAAGATAAGCATCATGATCTTGGAGAGCATTATTTAGAATATGATGAGATGTTTCATTTCAGTTTCAACGTATTCCTGTTTCCTGTAAACAAATTGTATTTTTGTAGTTTTTGGTGGCAGTCATCACCTATTCATCACTTTGATATATACATACAAAAACGAGATAATTGCGATGAGGTGTGTACTTGGGATATATATGAAAGAGGTCCTTGTCGTGTATTTGGCGGATGCTTTACTTGGAACTCTCAACCACAATCAGGAACTACTCCTTTTGGTCTTGTTAGATCCAATAATACTAACATTTCTAAGTTTCACCATCTCTAATCATCAAAGTCATATAATTTATGTAATAAACATTATCGTGGCTTATGGAAATGGTATAAATATATTTGTTCATATTTATCATTTTTTTAGCTAGAAGCATTTATATGAACTATATAACCAAATCATATAGAAGATTGGGAATTAAATGTATTCTAATAATCCTTTAACACAAATGTAAAGTTGAAAAAAAAAACACAAATGTAATGTCTTTCACATTTGATTTGTGAAAAATTTCCATGAAAGAAGAAGAATGATAGGTAAAAGGGACTTGGAGGTGAATTGGATGCCCCCTTAAAAGTTTACTATTTTTTTTGGATCAAAAAGCAATAAAATAGTCCAAAACGAGAGCAATAAAATAAAGTGAATGAGCTTTTCAAAAAATGACGAAAACAAAAAAGATAAACACATGAAAAATTATATTATTTTAGCACAAATCACTTGGCTTACGTTGAATTTATAGAAACCTTGTGAGATTTTTCACTAAATTTAAGCAAGTTTAAAGTAGAGGATGTCTTTGAAATTGAAAAACCACAATGTTGGACTATGTGTCCAGTTCTGCCATCGATAGGACGGATTATTCGAAAGAGATTCGACAGATGGGAGGCTTCTATAAAAAATTGAAGAAGTTGACTCAATCAGCAATAAATGCTCATTGAAGTCAAACCTTGCAAGTAAAGGAAAAATCTGTCATAGATGTTGATTGGCAGAATTAATTGAGTAGCTATTAATAGGATGTCATCTTTCATTCCAATGTTCACTCTTAGCACTATTGGGCTCTAGTAGCCTGACAATGCATGAGTTTGGAAGATTTGAATCGACTCCGACAGAGTAAGTTTTCTACTTATATAGTTAAACATTATTCTTACACACAATATAGCTACAAGACTTAATATTGATTTCTCTTCTCAACTCTTGAAGTTAGTAACCCTAAGTAAGTCATTCAAGATGCCACATTGAGTGATTTACACAAGATAAATAGAGTTGCATGTTTGAATAACACTCAAAATAATGAAATTTAGACTTTGAAGCACGGATATGGCATAAAGAGCTTTCATTGTAAAAGTGCTCTTCAATGATAGGGAGTAGAGATTTCTAAGTCAGGAGGAAAGGTTCTACTTGCAAAGTGATTTGGAGGGCAATTTGCATTGATGGACTTGACTTTTGCTACGAAGGGAGGAGTTCTGTGTCTTTCTTTGGCCTATTTGTTCATGGATTTCATTCTCTATTTGCTAGAAAGAGATAAGAATTACAAGAGTAATGATATCAATGGCTTAATTAAGTTGTATGTGTATTATTGAATATATAGAGCATAATTTACAACGACACTCAGATATGCATTAGGCACGTTACAAAATATGATGATCATAATTTACAATTGTAGAAACTGATGGATCAAATCAAATTAAATGGAGCAAGATACTCAGAACAATTACATAGGACTAAGTCAATATAAATTAATAAATATTAAATACAGTAGCTACAGATACAAATCAACTGGACCTCATTGAGTTAAGCAAGAGGCAAGTAGGCCTTTCTAACATGAGTTGCTACTTAGATACTTTAATGTAAGGCCAAGTTTGGGAAGGAAAGCCAAGAATTTTGTGTGGGAAAGTGCCTTATGAATAGATCAGCCACCTATTCTGGTGACGACAGATATCATACGATTAGTTAATAATCAAGAATGTGATCCTAGATGTAATGCAAGTCGAGCTCAATATGCTTGGACCGAGCATGGAAGACTAGGTTCGACGCAAGCGTCGTTACACTGAGATTATCACACCAAGTGATCGGAGTTTGCTGGAGATGAGACCCAATTCGGCAATGAGTGACTGGATCCATGAGAGATCAGATGCTAAATTTGACAGGAACCTGTACTCAGATTTAGTGGTCGATTACACGACCATTGGTTGCTTCTTGGCTGACCATAAGATAAGAGAGTCCCCAAGGTACACACAATAGCTGCCTATATATTGGCAATCATCTGGACAAATGACCTAGTCAGCATCAAACAATCATTGTAAAGTGAGTTACATTCGTGTCTTAATGTGTAGAGTTAGAGTGGTCAGATAGCAAAATATTCGCTTCACAGCCTTCACTGAATATCAGTTGGTGTCAAGAGAGATTGACTGAGTTCATTGATGGCAAACATTATATCAGGCCTTGTATTTATCAGGTACTGTAATCTACCTATAGCTTGTTTGAAGATCATTGGATTTTTCATTGGAGTCCCACCATTTTTTGAGTAATGGGTGTTGACAATCATAGTTGTAGGGATTGGATTTGAGTTAGCCATTTCAAATTAGTCAAGTAGACTCAGAATGTACCTCTCTTGTTTCATGTAAAGTACTGTTGTATCCCGATATACTTCTACTCCAAGCAAATTTTGCAATTGGCCAAGATCTTTAAGGGCAAACTAGGAGTTTAATTTTTGAATAAAAATCTCAATTTCCTGGTTGGAGTTTCCAGTGATGATAATTTATCTACATAAATTAGAACAAACACAACAAACATTTTATTCATAAAAATTGAATAAAGACGCGTCACACTTTGAGTTTCTGAAACCCAACTAAATTGAGTTCCTCTCATCTTGTCAAACCATGCACGTGGAGCTTGTTTCAATCCATAGAAAGACTTTTTAAGCAAGCATACATGATTAGGGAATTTTGAGGAAACAAAACCTTTAGGTTGTTTGATGAAGACTTGTTCATGAAGTTCCCCATTCAAGAAAGCATTATTGATGTCCATCTGTCTGATTTGCCAATCAAATGTGACTATGATTGTGAGGATAAATCTTAATGTAGCAGCTTTTAGTGCTTGGGTAAAAGTTTCTTTGAAGTCAATTCCACAACTTTTTTGAAACCATTTGGCTACAAGTCTTGCTTTAGGTTTGAACATGGTGCTGTGAGTGGTAGGCTTAAGCTTGAAGACCCATTTGCAATCCACTACTCTCTTTTTGTTGGAATAAGGAACCAATACCCAAGTCTGATTCTTTATGAGTGCAATATACTCATCAAGCATTGCTTTTCTCCAAGAAGAAACATTCAGGGCTTTTTTGGTACTGGTAGGCTCCTTCAAAACATCCAAGTCAATAGAAACATGACCAAGGTATGGCATTTTTGGTTTGTATATACCTGATTTACTCCATGTTATCATATGATGTGGCTGATTTGAGGGTTGATTATCAACAACTTCAAAATTATTTGATGGATTAATAGGCTGCAATTGATTTTCTCTTTATGGAGATGCCTAGGAGCAATGTGCAGTTTGTTGACCAGAATTTATTGTTGATGTTGAATTAAGTTCAGCAGTAGTGGTCCGACCTTTATATGAGAGGTATTTGGTGATGATGTGCTTTAGCTTCTTGGTCTATAGGATCTACAAGGTGATGAGATGATGGCAACAATGCAGCATCAAGGAATGCTTCTAGTTTGATGATTGTCTCCCTAGGTACTTTTGTTGATGAATCCTATGGAAAAGGGGAATTCTGATTCATTAAAAACCACATGTCAAGATATGTAGATTTTACCTGTAGAACTCAAGCACTTGTAACCCTTGTGAGAATTGCTGTAACCAAGGAATACACATTTAGTGGACCTCAACTGCAACTTGTGATCATTGTAAGGTCTTAGGCATGGATAGCATGCTGTACCAAAAATTTTGAGAAGGTTGTAGTCTGATTGTCTGCTCAACAGATGAAAGTAAGGTGTGTCTCCTTCTAGCACATTTGCAGGCAGTTTATTTATCAATTGTGATGTTGTTTGGAAAGCGTCTCACGAATATAAGACAGGCATCTTTGCTTGAGCTAGTAGTCTAATTCTCATTTCCATGATGTGCCTGTGTTTCCTTTCAGCCCTTCCATTCTGTGATGAGGTGTGAGGGCAAGAATGCTTAAAATGGATACCTGAATCTGACAGAAATTGTGAGAAATTTCTATATTCACCACCTAAATCACTCTGTAAAGTTTGGATATTTCTGTTAAACTGGTTTTCAACTAGTTTCTTAAAGGCCATGAATGTGGGTAAGGCTTCATCCTTAGTCTTTAAAGGGTAAATCCATGAGTAGCGACTATGATCATCTAGGAATAGGATGTAATATTACAGGAGTTAGGAATGGTCCCCATAAATATGTGTGTACCAGTTCTAATGGTTTATTGGCATAGGAATTCGATAATTTCGAAGGTAAAAAGTGTGATTTTCCAAATTTGCATGACTCACAAAACAAATGCTCATTTTCATTGATAACTTTCAAACTACATTTGTTTATGTTTGACTCAAAACTTGATCATTTGGGTGACCAAGTCTACAATGCCAAGAATACTTGCTAAAAACATATTTATCTACTTGACTAGTAGCAAAAATTAAAGGAGAAACTTGACTTGTAGCACTATGACTGGTTTGTTTGGTGCAGACTTGAAAGATACCACCATCACTTGGGTTTCCAGTGAGTATCGTCTCCCCTGTTTCCTGGTCCTTCACACAAATACCAGTAGCATTACATATAACATCAACATTATTATCCAATGCTAATTTATACATACTTAAGAGGTTCTTCTTAATCTATGGAGTAAACAACACATTCTGAATCTTTACTTTCTTGTTAGGTACATTTACAATTGTAGAGAAGCCAATTTTTAAAATTTTGATTTTGCAACCATCACCCACTATTATATTCATCTTACCATTAGCCTCAGTTGTGTTCTCAAGTTTGGTAGGGTCATTTGTTATATGGCTTGTTGCTCCATTGTCTAGGTACAAAGAGTCCTCATCTACCGTCTTTGGTAGTTTTGATTTGAGCCTTTCCTAATAGGTCTTGGGGTTCAAATGCAAAATATTATTTTACCAAGGATTGTACTATAATAGTGCGATCCTGGATCGTCTCTCAAGGAGCATAATGAACCAACCTAGGAAAAGTAAATGCAATTACAGCTATAAAAACTGGGGGTTGAGAGTAGGTATTTTTGGTATTTTTCATAAAACACATTTAAAGACTTATTTTTGGTTTTTTATGATAAAAGGGATAAGTAATGGAATATGAATGATGGGATGCTCTCTTGGTTAGGGATGACGCATAACAAGCTATAGATTCACGCTCTTAGGGAATTAGGGAACTAATTGGGCTAAATTCACACAAGTGGATACAATTAACCTTAGTTGAAGGAATAGGTCAATTAAGACTCCACTTAACTTCACTAGACCAATTAGCTTAACTATAATCCAACATCAACTAGAAATAGGTTCCAATAGATATAATAACTTGGGTCCCATCCAAATCACTCAATATCCTTCGGATCCAATAACTAATTTATGTTAGACTAGAATCAAACCGTCCAACTTATGAAACTTAACCTAATTATACTCATGCACATAGATTAGATTAATGGTCTACTTCTTTTTGGTAGGTTTGATTAATGGAATTACTTAGCGCTATGGAAACTCAACATCAACAAACTCAAACCCATAAATCAGCCACAAGCAACACAATTATATGAAGTACAATGGATTAAATTACCCAACAAACATGCTGGACAATAAAATCAACAAAGATTAAGCATAACTTGGTAATTTGGGAAGATAAATGGAACTAGAATAAAACCAAATCAATACATGCAAATAGAATTCAACAACTATATGGTCTAGAATCTTAAAAACAAATTAAGTCTAAACATAAGAAGAACAAATATTCAAAGACACATATGGAAATTCATGACTACATAAATGGAACTAAGTAAAACTCCCCTAAAATGGATTCAATGCTTGCTTTAAGTCACCCCATGATCCAAGAGAGCATCGGACCAATTTAGTTCACAAAGAGAAGGAGGAGTTACCCAAGAGCAGCAGCAACTCGAGCTCCATGAAGAACCGATAAAGAATTATGGAATGAATAGGGATGGAAATTCGGCCTCCCTTCATGTGGTACAAGAATCAACTTATAAACTATCTAAATTGGCCTAGGATTACTTGGGAAGGTAAAAAATATCAATTAGAAAAAGTTTAGGTCGGACCTAATCACTCAAAATTGCAAAATCAATAGGAAGTTTCCAAAAACTTGTTTAGATCACATTCTAGCCGTAGCCTTCACCGTTATGTACCACGGCCAAGAAGGGCATTTTTGCACCTTTCTGAAATTGTGGTCTTTTTTTGTAATTTTCTCCAAATTTGACTGATGCACTCTTTGGGTTTACTTTTTACATTTTCAACCCCTTTCATCAATTCCCCCAATTGACCTACACTGAAAATCAAGCACAATTGTAATATCCCAAGTCCAGATTAAGAAATGCATGAGTTTAAGCCTTAAAATGCTCAATTTAAGATCAAAATGCAATAAACTCAATGCCTTGGGACACTAAGTACACAAGTACTTGATTCCCAATATACTTGGCTATATTTCTCATTATTAGTGGATAAAATCATGTAATAATCATGTACAATCAATTGCCCAGTAAACACTATCAAATTCAGATTTTCTTCTGTTTTTTTGGATTTCTTCTACTATTAGAAGGTTTCCGAGATGGAGATATAAAAGAGTGATCATAGCGATAAAAACAGGTTTTTACTTTATGCCCAAACCTCTTACATAGATTTCATTTTGGATGTCCATTATCATCATTGTTACTATCGCTTCCGTTTTCATGAGTATTTTGATTCCAAATTCCTCAACCACATCCTTCTCTCAAATTTCCTCTAGAGTTGGAATTGCCGCCAGCACGAGCAACATTTGCAAAATTATTGGTGTTTGAGAGTTGACCAATCTAATTGAGTTGTTCTAATCGAGATTCAAAGGTATACAACGTGGTGTGTAAATCGATCTAGATTAAAGTTACTACCTGAGTTAAAAGCTGCATGACAACATCATTATATTCACCATCAATTCCAGCTAAATCTTGTATAATTAGGTCTAGAAGCGAATTAGACTTCATACTAAGGTGAGTTGATATGCTATCCCTCTGATTTTTGCAAGATGCTCGATCATCCTCATCTTCCCCTTTTTCGTGCACTGAAGTTTTGAGCATAGCATTAGCAATCGTGATTTGTTTTAAGAAATTGCTAATTGTTTTGCAACTGCCCATAAACCTATTGATGTAAATACACTAGTCATCTCTGAGGAGATATCAAGAGTCATAGTATTAAACAGCCAGCCAAAGAGCAACCGGTTGGTTGACACCCAATCTTCAAATGCAGGATTAATTTTCGTAGATTTCTTATTAGAGATGAACTTAGGTGGGCAAGTTGAGGTGCTTGTCAAGAATCCTTCAAGCTTGTACCCTTTAATGACAGGTAACACATGAGTGACCTAAAAGGAATAGTTGATTTTGTCCAACTTGATAGAACAAACAGAAGAAATAAATGAATTTTTCTCTGCTGTTTTAGGAAGCAAGGAAGCGGATAACAGGCTGCTTGAGCTCATAGTAACTTCTACAGATTTTGACATAGCATTAGCTTAAGGTTGCTCTGATGCCAAGATAAGAATTATAAGAGCAATGATCTCAATGGTTTAATTAAGATGTATGTGTATTATTAGGGCAGAGCAAAACTGAACCGTAACTGAAAACCAAACTTAACTAAATGACTTTCAGTTTTTTCGGTTTCGATTTCAGTTTCCATTTCCAAAATTTTCAGTTTTTTGTTTTCGGTTCGGTTTTTGTAAAAAAATTTGGTTTGAAACCGAAAACATTATGGCATAAAAAACAGCCCAAACCCAACCCAATAATGTTTATTTTAAAGGAGAACAAGAAAGCCTAAACGAGCAAGTCCAATAGCCCAAAATACAAACCATAATACCCTTAACCCTATGCACTACTCCTCTCTCATCATCACTGAATCACTCACTGTCTCACTCATCTCAGACTCTTATACTCACTCCTCTTCCCTGTCCCTTGATGGCTCAACCCTTGGTCCACCAATAATCGGCACCATCGAGCTCCACCATTTTCCCTCTTCAGTCTTCCCTTTCCCTCAATCCCTCTCCATTTTCCTTTCTCACCACCATTTTCCATTTTTCCCTTCTATCTGTGGTTCTTTCTTTTCTTACCACCAGCTCCATCAGGGACCAGCTCCCTTCGATCGCCGTCACCGAACAAACGTTCGGCACCAGCTCCCTCCTCCTTTCTCTTCTTCCTTGCTGGCATCGGTCAAATATTTTTAGTCTCTCTCCGATCGCGTTCTCAGTCTCAAGATATTGAGAGAGTCAATAAGGTTAGTGTCCTAATTATTAAGTCTTTTATATTAATGGTTACCTAAAGTGGATGCCAAATATTTTCTTTTGTGGTAATAGAAAGAGTTGAAATCTTTCCATGATGAATTTCATATGGATTAATGAGTGTTATCTGATTGAATTAGATAAATTTTGATACATTCTATTGTCCTTTCCTTTTGGATGGACTGATTAGTGATCACTAAATACTGATGGAGTTTGAGCCCCTGAGAAAATTGTCTGCCTTTAGCACCATAAAAGTTAATCGTGTTTCTTCTTTTATTTATAACTGATGTTAAAGGAATTCTTGAATCTTTGGTTTAATCATTAGTTAGTTCCTAAATTAATTTTGAATCTACTGATGGAGTTTATGTTGTGCCTGCTGTATGCATTTAATGGCTTAGAATTATTACCAGCATCCTTGGTTATTAAGACACAATGAAAATGAAAGGTTTTCTTGAGATATGCCATGTCATCTGTTTAATATATAATATTATAATATTATGTTTTTTGATTGAATTATATGTTTTCTCATGGTGAAAATATGGCTGGCCAACATAAGAATGATCAATAAGGAACTAGGGCTGCTACTTAAAGTGAAAGCAACCAACCTACTATAACAAGTGGAACAAGTGGAACTAGAAAAAGCAAAGAAAGGCATGCAAGATCAAAAGTTTGGGATCATTTCACCAAATTTGTCAATGATGATGGAGAAGTTAGAGGGCCTCTATTGTGAAAATGATTTTGCATGTAATCCAATTAAGAATGGAACTTCTGTTCTCAACAACCACTTGAAGATCTGTAAACAAAAGCCTATTGAAGATACAACACAATCACACTTGATGTTTAATGCTGATAAAGACATGATGCAGTTTGCAATCTGGAAATTTGATCAAGATGCCATTAGGAAATTTTTAGCTTGCATGATAATTACTGATGAGCTACCATTTATGTTTGTTGAGGTGCCTAGTTTTAGGAATTTTATGTCCCATGCTCAACCCAAGTTTAAAATTCCATCAAGGTGGACAATAGCTCATGATTGTTATGCTATTTATCTTGAAGAAAAGTTGAAAGTTAAAGATTATTTGAACAAAAAAAAAAACAAATGCTTTGTCTTACTACAGACACCTGGACTTCTATACAAAGACTTAATTACATGTGTATTACTGCTCATTTCATAGATGACACATGGACTTTGAGAAAGAGAAATTTGAATTTCATTCCAATTTCTAGTCATAAAGGGAGAGACATTGGAATAGAAGTTTAAAAATGCCTTCATGAATGGGATATTGAAAGGATGATTACTATTACAGTGGATATATTGCTATCTCTAATGATGTCTCAATTGAATATTTGAAAGAAAGACTTATTAATCGGGGCCATCCAGTCATGAAATGTCAGTCTTTGCATATGAGATGTGTTGCACACATTCTTAATTTAATTTTTACTGATGGGTTGAAAAAAGTTGGAAGTTCAGTGACAAAAGTTAGAGAAGCTATTCGATTTATTAGACAATCACCCTTGAGGATGAGAAAATTAAAGAAAGTTGTGTGGATGAAAACATTGAGTGTAAGAAAATGTTGTGTTTAGATGTTCCTACTAGATGGAACTCTACCTATTTGATGTTGGACACAGCTCAAAAATTTGAGTGAGCATTTAAAAATATGAGGATAAAGATCCATACTTTCATATTGATCTTGAAGATTTAAGGTAGGGGGTGCCTGATCAAGAAGATTGGAATAATGTGAGGAGTTTGACTGAATTGCTTGTTCATTCTTATGATCTTACTTTGAAGGTATTGGGTTCTTTAGTTGTGACATCCAATACTTTCTTCCATGATATTTACGTGCTTTTTCGAATATTGTATGAATGGTCCAGCAGTGATGATGACACGAAGTTTGCAAGAGTAATAAAAAAATGATTGATAAATTTGATAAGTATTGGGGGATCATACAAACATGAACAACCGAACCAAAAACCATTTGCTCACCCCTATGTATTATTGAACATATGGAGCATACATTACAAAGGCACTTAGATATGCATTAGGCACATTACAAAATAAGATCCATGATCGTAGGAACTGATCAAGTCAAATTAAATGGAGCAAGATACTTGGACACAGGACTAAGTGAATACAAATTAATAAATATTAAATATAGTAGCTGCAGTTACAAATCAACTAGACCTCGTTGAGTTAAGAAAGAGGCAAGTGGGCCTTTCAAACATGGGTTGCTACTTGGATACTTTAACAAAAAGTGATTTTGATTCGAATAGGAGAGATAATGTGATTTGTCTTTTAAACTATTCATACGATTTGATTTTCCATTCAGAATCACAACTTTGTTGGATACATGGTACGGTGTTCTTATTCAAATTATTAAAAGTATTCAATTACAAAGTCTTCAATTTTAGTCTATAGAATTTCTATGGTTAGTAGATTTTGATTTAAGTTTTTGTATATTAAACTTTTGTTTATCAGCTTGAACCTATATTTCCACAAAAAAAAATTTTTGTACTTCAGAAACTTTAGTTTATCATTCAAACTTTAGAATTTGCACTTGACTATGCCTTTTTGGTCTTCAAATGATAAGAAAATTGGATTAGTCTTCGTTTGGTCTTAACTGGATATCAGTTAAACTTGGATATCTGACTATTTCTCAATTGTAGTGGTTTTAATTTTGCACAATTATGGCATATAGATTGCTGGTATGTATTTCTAAATAGGTTGCATGAAAAATTGAACCTGTTAATCATTACGATTGATATACTTGATGGAAAATGGGAGCTCATACCTCAAGGTCAATTCTGCAAACTCAGGTGATTTAACTGTTATCTTTGCTCCTCAAAGTCAAATGCAAATATTTGTAAACTGAGAATTGTGTTTCAAAGCACAACACTAGATCGACTCTTAAGGAGCTTGGTAAGATACCATAAGTGAAATAAATGCAAGTGAAGCGAAGTAAAACTGCAGGTTTTGGCAGAATGTTTTTGTGGTTTTCATATAAAGGAAAGATAAAATGCTTATTTTTTGGGATTTTGATTTGAAAATCGATTGTAAAAGTTGATTAATAAACAAAGTGACTATAGAAATGCTTTGGCTTTTGTCATTGCTTCTTAAAATTTGTTTAGGAATTTAACTCATCAAGTTTAAGTTAAGAAACCCTACGCAAGCACTGTAGATTTAATCATTCTAACTAATAATCGATTTTGCAACTGTGTTCATACCAATTATGATGATTGTGGAGTGAAACTTTATAAGTGAAATAGTTTGAGCTAAAATATTTGTAGCTCTCACGAAAGTAATCAATCAAGCATACTAACAAGCGCTTAAATAGGATTAACTTCATATAGCTGATTGTACCTAAGATTTATATTATTTTAGCCACTAAAATGGGAGAATTGTAGCATGTTTTAGGCTAATGCATGTCTGAATAGGCATGATTTGTGATTAGGAGTCATTACATGAAGTTAATTGCTTATTGAGGTTAAAGTGGTCATTATAATAAGTACAAATTCATGCACTCTGAGATTTAGGACTTTGGATGTAACAATGACTTTATATTGTAGGTACAATTGGAGAGTGATTTGGCAAAGAACAAGAAAATCTCAGCTTGCTTCGTTGTGCCTTCGCCACAGTGAGGCTATAAAAATTCAATAAAAACACCAAAGCATTTCTGGGAAAAAGGTGTCCAATGAAGCATTCTTCTCCATAAGGTTTTCTAGTTTGAGGAAACGGCTGGGGAGGAAGATTTCATTGTGCCATCATTAGGGCAAGGCTAATGGACTTTATAAAGGAGTAATTCAAACTTTACAAGCTTAGATTATGTGTATTAGGTGGATTCATTTATATTTTTGCTTTGCATGTGTACATCTAGGACAAAGTTACTATGACTTCTCATTTATGTGCAGATTTCTTGAGTTGTATGTATGTATACTTGTGATTCCTATCTTATGTACAAACTCTTGTGTTTTGAATCTCAACTCTTTGTTTTTGTGTAGCAGCTTGTATCTCCTTCTAGACTCTTAGATGAGTTGATTGCATTTAGTGATTACTAGTGTAATTAGAAACTAAGTCCATGTGTGAGTGGTAAAAATTAGACACCCAAGAGAGCCTCAATGCACTAGGATTCAAACCTTGCACAACCAAGTGATTTATAACAGCTATCTTAAGTGATAATTATGAAAGATATGCACCAGATTAATTAGCAATTAGGATAGCTAGACTCAGTGCTATTGCATGAGGATTATAATTTGGACTTGGATCATTTACTCTTAATATCATTTTAGGCAATGACAATTGTGAACTCACAATCAAAACCCTATTTCCATATTTGAAACTTTCCAAATCATTTTGCATTTGCTTTTATATCAAAAAGACCAAAAACAAGTCATTTACATTTTTATAAGGGTAAAAGTCTAATTTTACTATGAAATATTTTAGAAGGAGAACCTGGAAAAATTATGTTTTCAATGGTGCAATTTTATCAATAAACATTAAAAACGAAGCAAAATAGCCAAGACTGTCTATTTTCCCCAAACGTCTATTTATTTCCACTTTGTAATAAATTTGACAGCATTTGGGGAAAATAAATGTTGTTGGTTGTATTCGTCCGTTTTAAAAATTTTGTTGGTAAAATTGCAAGCTTTAAAACATATTTGTGCTAGATGCTCTTCCCATAATACTTCATCAGTAAAATTGAACCTTTGCCCTTTTTATAAACCAGAACTCCTAAAATCAAGTTTCTCATGACAAATTCTAGTTTCATCGATTTAATTGTATTTACTTTACTAGGGTAGTTCATTAAGATCCTTATTAAACAATCACAAGTTGTGCACTATACAAAATTCTTGAAACAAACATTTTGCATTTGAACCCCAAGATGTAAAGACAAAAGGCTCGAATCAACAACCATTAAGTAGATAGAAATTAATAACTGAAATGCATTAAGCTCAAAGCAAACACATATAGTTCATATACAAGAATAACAAGTACTAGATTTAAGTCTTAGAATCCAAACAAATGATAAATAAAAAGGGGCATTGTTCCAATACAAGGAAATTAAGCTTCTAAGAACGACAACTTCACTATTTATCTCTATTGAAGCTCCAACAAATCTAGCCACTCATGCTTCCCAAAGGCCATCCTTTGAAGCACAGTGATAGAGGACCAAAATTGAGATGAAAACCCTGGAGGGTGGTACAGTGATAGATGACCAAAATTAAGATGAAAACAATGGAGGGTAGATGTATTAAAAGCAAGAGTAGATGAAATGAAAGGATGTTTGCCCTATATGGTGTGATAGTTAGGGAGAGCTGAAAGAGGTAAATAGAAGTGTGTCTTTCAGCCTCCCATTCCAAATGACTTTTAATGTTACTTCATTTGTTAATATGGGTCAGGTCATGGCATTGGGTACCATGTTGAACCACCGAAATCCAAGAATGTATAATTTAATGCAAATTCACCATGGCTTCACCATGTTGAGAGTGATGGTAAGGGTATTCAAAAATGTGTTTCTAATCTCATATTCACCATGGCCTCACTAGTTTGACGTGTAGTCAAGAATTACTATGTTGAGGCCTTTTTCCTCTTCTATGTGTTGATTCCTCGAGTTCTGTAGATTTTCTTTCTTCAGAAATTGACAATTGTTCATCAATGCAACTACATTGAAAATCCGGTCTAATTGTAATATCCAAATTCCAGAAACATAGTGCACAAATTACAATCAATTATGATCAAATTACCATCAAAGAAGGCTTGATGCAATGCAATGACTCTTAGTTACAATTAGTGCCTAATTAAACATATAAAAGCTTAGGTTGTGCATTAATCCCCTCAAATTAGCTATTAAAGACCTATTATAATATGGAGTAATCAATTCCCCCATACTTAGACCTCTGTACTCCTTAACAAAGGGTAAAACTCAAGATGATAATTGTTTTGGTAACTCAATTCTCAAATAGCATAAGTAAACAACATTAACAACAACAACAACAAAGCCTTATCCCACTAGGTGGGGTTGGCTACATGGATCGTACGAAGCCATTGTGCTCTATCAATAATCAAATCTTAAGATATATTATTCACTAAAAGGATCTTGCTGTACAACTTCACTGAGTATTCACCTTGGTCTCCCTTTACCTCTTTTTATCGGACTCCAGACTGTTTGATCTACCCTCCTTACTGGCGTAGCTAATGGCCTTCTTTGGACATGTCCAAACCACCTCAAATGGTTTTCTACCATTTTCTCACTAATGGATGCAATTCCAACTCGTTTGCTTATATGGTCATTCCAAATCTTATTCTTTCTTGTATGACCACACATCCATCTCAACATTGTCATTTGAGCTACCCCCATTTTATTTTCATGTTGTCCCTTCAAAGCCCAACATTCACTATCATATAATAATGATTGCCTTATAGCAGTGTGATAAAACTTCCCTTTTACCTTATGGGGTACTTTTCGATCGTAAATAACTCCAGTAGCTTTCCTCTACTTATACCACCCAGCTTGAATTCTATGGTTGACATCATCATCAATCTTACCTCATGTCATATAATTGATCCTAAGTATTTAAATTTTGTCACTTGAGAGATATTTTGATCTTCCAGTTTAACCTCCAAGTCATCTCTACTTGTCTATTTGCAAAACTACAATGCATATGTTTTGTCTTACTCCTACTTAGACAGAAACCCTTTGACTCTAGAGTGTTTCTCTATTTCTCTAATTTATCATTAATCTCCTCTCTTGATTCAACCAAAAGGACTATATCATCAGCAAAAAGATGCACTTAGGGACCTCTTCTTTGATAAGCTTAGTTAGAACATCTATCATTAAGATAAACATATATGGGCTCAAAGATGATCCATGATGTAGGCCAATTCTTATAAGAAAGTCTTTTGTCTCGCCTCTCGGCGTTCTAACCTTAGTCAATACCCCCATCATACATGTCCTGTATAACTTTAATATATGCAACACACACTCCTTTCTTTTCCAAGACTTTCCAAAGTACATCTCTTGGCACATGATCATACACCTTTTATAAGTCAATTAAAACCATATGTAAGTCTCTTCTTCTTTTCGATACTTTTCCATCATCCCCCTTAGTAAATATATCGCCTCTGTTGTGGATCTTCCTTGCATGAACCCAAACTGTCTCTCAGAAACACTAGTCTCTAATTTCAATCTATGCTTAATCACCTTTTGCCATAGTTTTAATGTATGCCTTATAAGCTTAATTCCCCTATAATTTGCATGCACAATTATGTATATCATCTTTATTTTTATAAATAGGAACTAAAATAATTTTTCTCCAATCATCAGGCATCTTCTTGGACCGTAAAATCTCGTTGAACAATTTAGATAACCACAACACACCCTCTTCACCTAAACATTTCCAAACTTCAATCGGTATACCATCCAGTCCAACAGCTTTACCAATCTCCATTTTCTTAAGAGCTTCCCTAACCTCCCAAACTCTAATTCTACGATAAAATGACCTATTAAGTTCATCTTCATTAAATGTCAAATAATCCAAGTCACAAGGTGAACCTTCACATCCATCATTGAATAGCTTACAAAAGTAGGTCTCCTGTCTATTCTTAATATCTTCATTAGTGACCAAAACTTTATCTTCTTCATCTTTTATACATCTTACTTGATCCAGATCTCTCGAATTTATCTCCTTATTCTTTGTAATCTTGTAAATCTTTTGTTCCAAACCTTTAACTCCTTATTAAAACCATCATATGCTTTAGCTCAAGCTTCACTCAGTGCCTTCTTAGCCTCCGTTTTAGCCAAGCGGTACTTTTCCCAATTTTCAGCATTATTACACAAGTGTATGGCTTTAAAACAATTCTTCTTATTCTGCACCTTTTCTTGGACATCATCATCCCACCACCAAGTATCCTTATCTCGTGGTCTAAAACCTTTCGATTCACCCAAAATTGCTTTAGCGACCATGTCAACCTTCTTAACCATATTTTTCCACATGATATTAGCATTTCCTTATGACTCCTACCCCTTTCCTCCAATAGATTTCTCTTAAAAGTCTCCCGCTTCTCCCCTTTAACTGCCACAACTTGATCTTTAGGTTTAAGAGTGTTCGGAGCTTTTGTTTTATAGATTTAATTCACACATCAAGAACTAAGACTCTATGTTGCGTTGTTACCACATTCCTATGAATCACTTTACAATTACTCGAGCCATTTAGGGCGTTACTTATGGGAAATGACCTAGAATTCACACAATTTCTTCATTGATCCATGTTCATGAGATTCAACAAGGTTTTACGTTGGCTGTTGGGGCTTAACACAACCTCCTCATTTCCTCGGTCTCGGGACTAACTATAAACATAGGTAGAGTTCTTAAATAGCATGAGTCATAATCAAGAAATGCACAAGGGTAAATTTATTCATGCATTATATGGGAAAGGGAAACGTAAAGGAACTCTAGAGATACACTTTACATGGATTATCTCACTCAAAAACCCAATTAACAACTTATCATATGCTTGTAACAAATTTAATATCTCCACTAATAGAAGCAGTTAGACAATCAATCATAAGGACTTTATGGGCTTATAATATGGAAGATTGAAAATTGGAGTATGATACATGTATAAAATAAAATATTTCAAATGCATTTCCAATATCATCAATCATAGCATTCAAGATCATTACAACTATACTCAATATTGCCACAAAACAAGGAATGCCTTATTCACACATCTTTTCATTATTTTAACTTTTTCTATTTTTCTCTTTCATTTTTATTTTTATTTTCATTGTCAAATTTACACACACATTTTTTTGTACTACTATTCACATAGCATTCATATACACACATTTTCATAATAGTGGCTTTTCTCAAACTTCTCAAACACCATATATAGCAATTTATACCAAAGCATATCAACCATAGGATGGCTCAAATAGGTAAACAATGATAAAATGAGATGGGTTTGTGCTTGGGTTAAGGGTGATAGAATGAGTACCTCAATCATTTCCACACATAAATGCAAATGTAGTTTTGATAAAGAGTTAGTACAAGTTCTAGAAGTTGAAAAAGCAAGCAAGTATGCACTCTACAATGGAAATTTGGCCCAACAAGGCTAATCTCCATGATAGTTAAACTTAGTCCGATCAGTTCGGTTTAACTCAAAACTGGCAGACCTGGTCGTCATCCAGTCTGGTTAAGCCCTAACTTCGGGTGGTTGTAACTTGGTAAAGACTCAGGCAATTATTTGTTGATGTGGACCCAATATGAACCTATCCTAGAAAACCAAGAAATTACAAATATTTTAACAAAATCGGAAGCGAATAAATAAAAATAATATAAAGGATGGGGATCTTGGAACAAGAAACCCAATGATTACATGTTCTAGAAAACATTGAGTATACAAACCTAGCACCCAATGGAATTAATGGCTCAGGAAACTCCAAGTATAATAACACAAGTGTCAATCAATCTCCTATGCATGTATTCTTTCCAGAACACATAACAAACAAGTAAACACTTGTCAAAAGAGAATTATTATTCATAATTTCATATTCATTCTTATCTTATATTCCTAGTTCAAAAATAAAGCCTATAAATAGGCAACCATAGAACACTCTAGAATAAAAACCTAAGACATAAATCCTTGAAAGATGCCATAATGACAATTGATTGGCTTGATTGGCACCATTCAATCCTAAAGAAAATAGAAATTTACTTAAACATGAAGAAAAGGTAAGCTACCAAATAAATAGGAAACAAAAACAAGCTACATAAATATAAGAAACTAAAACAAAGCTTCTTGAACAAGCATTATCTAAAAGGCAATATTCAATGGAAATAAAATAGGAAACTTCTTAAAAACGAAAATTCATCAAACTAAATGCATAATGCCACATTCTTGATGCTTCTTTAAGATTCTTGAATACCACTCATGCTACTACTTTAAGGAACATGCTTGTCACATGGTATTTTAAGTGAATTTTTTAATCTAGACTGCAGATGGGCCTTGTACATCATCTTGTTGGGCTTGTTTCTCTATGTTACACCAATTTCATGGATCTTCATACTTTGCAATGTGCTCAAACTCTTATGGGTTGTAAAAACATGTATATGGTCCAGAATACTAATGGTCAAAGCCCCATTTACATCCTCAGCATGTACACTAACATAATGGGCAGTTGATGTAGCAAAATGAAGCCCAAATATTGTCCCTAGAGTCTTAAACATCCCACAATTTATGAAGCTTCTAGCAAAAGGCTCATGGCATCTTGAAAAGAATCTTGGGCTTTAAGACTTCCATAACAAATGCCTCTTAGTATGATATCAGTTGTAACCCATCAAAAACTCAGCTAACTCACCAATTTGTGTGAGTTACCTGAGTTATTTTATTACACTAGATTTTATCATAGTTCAGAAAAGATTAATAAAAGAGAAAAGAGAGATGAACAAGAGAGTGCTGAGAAGAGTAATGGATGAAAAAGAAAGAGGATGTTTCCAAGAACTATGAAGATCACTCCAATTCGATGATGTTGGTCCCACTATGACAGTCGAATAAGGCTTCCTTGCACTCATCTCCATCAAAACAAAGAATATATATATGAAGTTGAAAAAGCATGACAATTGATGGAGACTTTTGTGGTGTGTGTGTCATCTGAAGAAGTAGGGAAGGTATATGAGGTGATGATTAGGGTTGAGGTTAGAGGTGTTAATGGGCTTGGGCAGTTGGGCCTTTACTTCAAACATTTGATTTTAAGGATGTAATTTTCTAAAAAATCAATTAATGATAATATACATTTGAAATATTTAAAAAATTTGCATAAGTATTTGATTATTTACCATTTGGATGATATGATTATAAATCAAAATTAATTTTTATATTTTTATTCCTCAATGGCCTGGCTCCCAAGTTAATAACGGTCTAACCCATTAACCCTTGACCAGCTATCTCGATTACTTTAGTGATTCTTGAAGTTTAACCAACCAAAACCTTCACCACTTTAGTTTCTTCCCAATGTCCAAAACACATTTAGCCTTTGTGTGGGTTCTACTCTTATCCCTTGGTTTTTGAAAACATTTCTTACACTAGGTAAGCTTTTAAAACTACTTTTTAGAATGTTTTAAATACAACTAGTTCATTATAGTAAATGAGACTGTTTACCACAACAAACATGTTCTAATAAAACATATTGTAAAATACTTACATGTTGTAATTACGTTATTTGCTAACTTATTCAATTGCTTACTTATGACTTTTTCGTACATTGCAACTGATGATTTTCTTGAAAATTGTAGGATCAACTTGAGAAGTAAATCTCCTAAGGGCCATTCTCATTGTCTAGGAGGATGTACATCTTGGGCATGGAAATTGGGAAGCCCGACTACCCTGATAGAATTATTGGGGAGAATAGAACTAATGGGCTAACCAAGTTTTTAGGTCACCACCCCGGATCCTCCTCCCATTCTGAATCAACTAAGGAAATGATAGTCAGTGTTTTGCAGAAATGCAAAGAGAGATTCAGGTACAGGTGAAGGGATAGGTCAAGGAAGCTGTGCAATAGCAGATGGCGCTGGAGATATGGGCTATAGGTTGAGGCATAGGTCCGATCTTCTACCATGCAGCTTAGACTTGCATCACAATTCCCTCATCCAAGACATGTCCAAGCATCTACTATGTATAATATTAAATTTTGGATTCAATTAGGTTAACTGTTTAATTTTTTTATCACCTGCAGGAGTTCTTAGGCATTCAAAGCGCCAAAGGTAGTTGAACTTAGCCTTAGGTATTAGGATTGATTCCTTAGGCTACCTCAAGTTCCACATCGGACTATTGTGAGGTGGGAGAGGATTGCTATCTCCATGTGGATATCCCATGTCTATGCATAGTTGCCAAAACTTTACAGTACCTGAAGGCCTCCACCCTCCATAATATGCATATTCATGAGTACCAAGTCAAGACGATGGTTACAACATTCGAGGCGAAGGAGGCATGGGCATCTATACCTTTTCCACGTGAGGTTGTCATCATGGTAGGCAAAGTAGGTTGTTCTTTGATCTTGTGGCCTAAGCAACTAGTCCACAAGACGCCCGCTTGATTTGGTATAAGACTCCACACTTAACTTTGAGTTTGACTTGTTTTACATTTTATAGTTTGTAATAGTAACCTTGATTTAATTTTCATCATCCCCAGGTATTGCCTAACAAATATCCCTATCTACAACTTCTATATGAGCTCCAACCAACCATGGGCAAAATAAAATTTTAGATGCTGCCGGGAGTTGTAGGTCCTGACTAAACATACCCGTTTGGACCTGATGATGTTATACACTTTTTAAAGATGGAAGATCTTGACGTGGAATGGATATAATTAATGATCTTGTAACTGCTCTTCTTTTCTTTTTATGTCTTTCAATATTTGTTCAATAATGCTTTTTTAATTTTAATTATGCTATAATAGGTACCTAAACCAGAAGAAGAGGCCAAGGGAGGAGAGTGCAATGACAAAAATAGTGAAGCCAACAATAAATTAGGTAGAGTCGCCAGGCATGACAGCGATGGAGAGTAATCACTCAGAGAAGGCACTGAAAGGGTTGAAGTATAGGAGGTAGAGTATGGAGATTTTGAGCTCATTTTTCTTTCGTTCTAGTGACCGAATTTCGTAGATCTTAGTCCTTGCCAAGTTGAATTGCATTTAATTTGATTTGCTCAATGCATTTGTCCTTTTTCTTAATTGAATATTTGCTCTTTTTGCTAAAGATTCAGATTGTGTTAATTTTGCATATTATACTTAATTCAATCCTGGTGTTTCTCAGTTCTTATTATCACCAATAATTTGTAGAACTTTCAGCCTATAGGGTATTCCTCTAATGAAGGAATTATACCATAAGCCTATTGTAATATCTCCGGTTGCAGATTGTGTATTTAGTGTCAGATTTTTAAAGGGAAAAGAAATATAAAATTAATTTGAACAGTAGTTAAGGATTAATTCAGTTTTTAATTAAATCAATTTTATGATGATTATTATGATCGTTTTTAAGGATTGGTTCTAGAAAATAGGGAATGGATGTTGTTGGAGCTATATTTCTTGTTAGGACTAAATATTTGTTTTATTTAGGATATTAATTGTTATTATTTGCTTAGGATATTTTGGTGAATTTTTTTAATTTAGTATTATCTTTTAGATATATTATATTATCCTTAATATTTAAATTAGAGTATCTTTGGATATCTTGATTCAAATATTCAAATGCTTGATGTTTAAGGTGCAATATCACAATGAACGATTGTCCAAGGAGCGTCCAACACAAATAACTATTGCATGGTGCAAATATAGCAATAAACTTTCACAAATGATGAATCACTTTTACCAATGTTGTCAATAAGCCAAAATGTCCATTTATCTTTTTGTCTATTTTGTTGTGGGTCCATTTTTTGAAAGATAAAATAAACATCTTCTTTACAAGAAATTCTTAGGTGAACTAGGATAAGACGGAATACTTGTAAAAGTTTTGTTACCAGCAATAAGATAAAGGGTTAAAGTATAATTTATGCCTCAAAGTTTTGGTGAGGAGTTGTGGGTATCCACAAGTCTTTTACGTACCATTATCAACCAAAAAACATTTTAAATGTAGCAATTAATGTTGCCCTACTTGCTTAAAACATTAAATTTTAGCCGTTTAATCCCTTTTTGACACACATCTTCCAATATGGCATGTTACTTCCTCTATTCCTAAATATTACATCTATTCAACTAATTTGATCATATTAAGGTTGTTAGTTAGGTTAGTTAAAATCACATGATATTACTAAAATACCCTAACCACCTACCTTTATTCACATATTCCCTTTCTTACTTGCTTACATCAATAAGGATAATTTTGAGAAATGTTAAAAAAAATAGAAAAAAATCTTATATTTAGGAACAAGTTCACTGTCTCATCAAATAGGTTTTATATTTAGCATTGAAGGGAGTATATTTACTGAGTGACCGTGTCGCATTACTCATATTAAGTTGGCTCTTCCAAGTCAACCCTCTTTGAAGGTGATGATCCTCCCATTTTTGAAAGAACAGTATAAATATTTAATAAATTAACCAATCATCATTCTCTGGAATTTCATTGCAAAGATAAGCTTCGTGATCTTGGGAATCGTTATCTAGACTAGGTGTGTTTGCTGTTGAATTGTGCGAATTGGGTGCGTTACATACCAAGAATTTGACATATCACCAATTTTTCAAAGAAAACCACTCAACAAAGTCATTTTCATTTATTTGGACTTGTTGAGACCATTTCCTAGTGTTATTAAACTCAATTTCAAAATCTTGGTGTTCAAGTCCATTTAAAAGTGCACTTTTGGGCATTTTGGCATATTGGTGTCCAAATTTGATTCTAGGCTTTTTCCAATCGATTTTGTATTTTTCTCAAGTCCCTTTAACATATTTAAACATGTTTTGATCATTGGGGGGGATTACATTAGCCTAGAATTAATTGAGGACTTTTTGCAACTTTGTTTAAACATTTAGTGAACCTTTTAGCATTGCATTGGAAATTTTGATAAAACCCCAAAAATTTTGTGTGCCCTGTTTTGCTACTCTTTTGGGCATGTTTGGATAGGTGTGTTGCTGCTATTTTTACACCTAAACTTTTTTGATTGGGTTGGTTGCTCAATTTTGTGGTTTGGAGTCAAATTTGGTAGTTATTTGCATCTTGAACAATCAAATTTTGCATTTCAGCCCACTTTGCTCCCAAAACCATTTCTCCAAGTTAGTTTTAGTGCTTTGAACTTATTTGGATCATAACTACAAGCTTTTACATCCAAATCTTCACTTTTGCAACTTAGGTATTTTCAAGAGCTACTTTGTACATTTTTGCAACCCAAGTGGCCATATTTGATTCTAAGTATTTTTCAAGTGGTTTGGCATTTTTCCCAAGTCCCCCTATCTCATTTAAACTTGTTTTGATCATTGGGGAGGCTTAGAATTAATTGTGGACTTTTTGAAAAATTGTTGTCAATGTGCTGTGAATTTGCTGCTGGGGATTTTGTGTTTTTCTGTATTGATTTGTGTAGCTATTTTGCTGCATATCTGTGCATCCTTTGAGTTGTTTTACTGCAGATTTTGTACATGTTTTGCTGCTACTTTTCGCTGCATAAAGTTGCTGTTTTATTGCTGCAAATCGCTGTCACATGACTGCTGGTTTTTGCTGAATTGCGTTGTCATTTTGTGCTATTTGCTGCAGAATTGTGCAGCTGTTTTGCTGCTTAAATCTGATCTGAATTTCTGATTCTTTTTCTGTGATATGTGCTGAATTTTTGCCACTGAATTGTGTGTAAAGTTGCTGATCATTTTGCTCAAAGTTGCTGCTGATTTAATACACACATTTTGCTGTTTACTACTGCGTTAATTATCAAATTTGTTGCAGATTTTCTGCTGTTGTCCTGCTGCAAATTTGTTATTTTGTGCCATTACTTTGCTGTTGTGTTTGGCTGTCATATCGTTGAAATACTTGCTGCATAGTTTGCTTGATTGTTGCTGGTTTGTGCTTTAGAATTGTTGCATTCTGTTGCAGATATAGCTAATATTGTGCTAAATTTTGCAGAAGTGCTATAAGATCTTTCACTGAATTTTTGCAACTCATTTTGATGTGTTTGCTGCTTGATTTTTTATGCACATTGCCACTTCAAAGTCTCTTCCCCATCTCAGTCTTGTTTGCATAAAAATTTCATGATTAGTTGCTGCTAGGTGGTGTTTGGTGTGAATTGTTGAAGTTGTGATTGTGCATAGCATACTCAATTTTTGTAAAACACTTGATTTTTCACCTTAGACCACTCAACTAAGTCATTTTCAAGGTTTTTGACTTGTTGGGACCACTTGTGCACCTTTTCAAATCCAATTTCTTATTTTGGACACTTTGGTCCCCTTGCTTGCTTTCTAAGTGCACATCTTGTATTTCTTGCATACACTTGCTATCTGCTTCTTGTGTATGACTAGAAACAACCCAGGGGAAGGTGAACTAATTCCAAAAATACCAGAACTTGAGAGACACCTTACCCAATTGAGGAAAGCTCATAGAGCCACCGTTTCCGGCACCTCTCTAGTTGTTGAGCACTCTTCCTCTCAAGAGTCTAGCTTAGCTAGTGACCCAGACACAGGCATAGAGAGTGACCCACCACCTCTAGCCATGAACCCACCAAATGTCCCTGTCATACTCAACATACCCGATGTACCCAATATTCCACAACGACCTGGGAATTCTAATGGGGGTAATGGTAATGGGGCATATGGGCAAGTTGTTAATGAGGGAGAGATTCCCGTTCATGCTCCACCTGTGAGAAGAACTATTAGGGATGCTACTTGCACTGAACAAGAAATGCTTGATTTGTTTGGAAAGTTGCATGTTAACATCCCTTTCTTTCAGTTGGTCAAATCTATGGCCTCTTATTGCAAGTTTTTAAAAGAATTATGCACAAACAAAAGAAATTTTAGACCAAATGAGAGGATTCAATTGAATCCTAGTGTGTCAGTTTAGTTCAAGCCTCAGTTGCCAGTCAAGTGCAAAGACCCTGGATCGTTTATGATTCCTTGCACCATAGGGAGCTTGATGGTGACGAATGCATTGTTGGATTTAGGAGCGGCCATTAATGTGATGCCTAGTGCGATTTTCACTTCTTTAAGCATTACCGGTTTGAAAAAGACAAGTGTGATTGTACAATTAGCCGATCACACACTCTGATATCCACAAGGCATTCTTGAGGACATACTTGTTAAGGTTAAAGACTTAGTTTTCCCCGCCGATTTCTATGTTTTTGACACTGCTAGCGAGCCATGTGAATCGACTATCATTCTTGGTAGGCCTTTTATGCAGACCGCCGGATCGGTGATTGACATGAAAAATGGTTTGATTACAATGGAGGTGGGAGAACATAAGATTAGCTTTAATATGTATGAAGCAATGAGGCATCCTCATGAGGACTATTCTCTTCTAGATTTGAATGTGATTGACATTGCGATGGAGGATGCCATTGAGGAGCATGAGTTATGCTTGCATTCATATGATTATACATCCGATCTTGAAACTTATGACTCCTATTTTTCTTCCCTACCCTCTATTCATTCTTTTTCTTCCTTAGGTGATGACGTGTATGACCTTAACTCACATGTAGTTGATTGTCTACTTTCTGTCCCTTTGGATTTTTCTTTGATGTATGATGCTAGTTTGGATATGAGCTCTACTAACCTTTCTTTGGTGAGTGATAACCCTTCTTTGGAAGATGGTAGTTTTCTCAATGTTGTAGGTACCAAGAAAGTGCAAGAGGTCGAGTTTGAGATTGGGAACCAACACATGAGTGATTCAGACTCCAAGGGGATAGCCCTCACTCCAACAAAGCTCACCTCTACCACCACTCACTTTGGACCTCACCCACATGTGGTTAAAGGGCCACTTCCCTCTCACTCATCTTTGAACTTAAATTCTAGACCTAAGATCTCCTCTCATACCTTGCGTTACTTGAATGAACTAATTTTGCCATGCGAGACAGGTGTGCAGAGTGGAGTAAAAACCGATGTAGCCGCTGTCCAAAATCAACAAGAGGTTGATTCGACTAACCGGACACCACAATCAAGTGTGGATGATGTTTCCCCCGAGGTGGTTGCTGCTATAGATCAACTGGTGGTTGATTCAACACCCGGGAAGACCGTGGGCCAAGTTAATGCTTCCGTTGAGCCTAGTCCATACCTAGCTAGCAGGTCAACAAAGGGGAGTCTTTCTTTACCTACTACTCTCCCTTCTCTTGTGCCTTCAATTGTTGAACCCCCATCCCTTGAACTTAAGCCTTTACCTGGCAATCTTAAATATGCTTTTCTCGCTTCCGATGACAAGCTACCTGTGATAATCTCTAATGATTTGATGGCAAGTGAGGAGGCCCAATTGCTAGATGTTTTGAGAAAATACAAAAAGGCTACCGGTTGGACTTTGGCTGATATTTCGGGTATTAACCCAACTGTTTGCACCCATCGTATTCTTTTACAGGATGATTCTAGGCCTCTAAGGCAACCCCAATGCCGGCTTAATCCGCTTATCCTTGATGTAGTAAAAAAGGAGGTCACTAAACTCCTAAGTGCCGGGATCATATATCCCATATCAGATAGCGAGTGGGTTTCGCCGGTACAGGTGGTGCCGAAGAAAGTTTGGGATTACTGTTGTCAAAAATGAAAACGATGAGCTTATACCTATGAGGATGCAAAATAGTTGGAGGGTTTGCATAGACTATAGGAAATTGAATGATGCCACGCGAAAGGACCACTTCCCTCTTCCATTCATCGACCAGATGTTGGAACAGTTGGCGGGTCGCAGTCACTACTGCTTCCTAGATGGTTATTCCGGGTATTTTTAGATTCCTATTGCGCCCGAGGATAAGGACAAAACTACTTTTACTTGCCCATTTGGTACTTATGCTTACCGGCGCACTCCCTTTGGGCTCTGTAACGCGCCAGGCACCTTCCAACGATGCATGATGAGTGTATTTTCTGATATGCTCAATGATTGCATGGAAATCTCCATGGATGACTTCACCGTCTATGGTGACTCATTCTGTTCGTGCCTACACAGCTTAGACAGGGTACTCACTAGATGTGTCCAAAAGAACCTTGTGCTTAATTATGAGAAATGTCATTTTATGGTTAGCCATGGTATCGTATTAGGACACCTGGTATCTAGTCGTGGTGTTGAAGTAGACAAGGCTAAAACTGAGGTGATAGCGACCTTACTTTATCCCACTTGCCTAAAAGATCTACGATCCTTCTTGGGACATGTAGGCTTCTACAGGCACTTCATTAAAGATTTTTCTAAAATAGCCCTACCCCTCTCTCAATTGCTTCAAAAGGATACCGATTTTGTGTTTGATGAGAATTGTGTGCTTGCTTTTGACACTTTAAAGAGAAAGCTACTTGAACCACCTATTTTAGTTGCACCAGATTGGTCTTTACCCTTTGAATTGGCATGTGACACATCCAACGCTGCCGTTGGTGCCATGTTAGGTCAAAGGAGCAATAGGCGACCACATGTCATTGCTTATGCCTCAAAGACACTGGACACTGCACAAAGAAATTACACTACCACTAAAAAAGAATTGTTTGCCATTGTCCTTGCTCTTGATAAGTTTAGACCATATCTTCTGCATTCTGTTGTGGTTGTGTTCACTGATCATACAGCAGTGAAATTCTTATTTACCAAGCCATATTCTAAGCCTAGGTTGCTTCGTTGGACGCTCTCGCTCCAAGAATTCAAAATACAAATAAAGGATAGGGCTGAGAGCAACAACTTAGTAGCCGATCACTTGAGCCGCCTTCCGGATGATACAAGGGGAGTTGATTGTTCTAATTATGTTTGTGATGATTTTCCTGATTCTTCTCTCTTTGCTATATCTGTTGAGACACCATGGTTTGCTTCTATTGTGAACTATTTGGTTTGCGGACTCACCCCAGGTGACATGTCTCCCTTTCAGGTCCAAAAGCTTAAACAGGAAGCCCATCATTACTTGTGGGAGGACCCAATCCTTTGGAGGATTTGTCAAGATCAAGTGATCAGGAGATGTGTTCCGGATTCTGAATTTGAGGACATTCTGACTTCGTGTCATACTGTGGTTTGTGGGGGGCATTATAGCTCAACCAAAACAGCTAGGAAAATTTTAGAAGCTGGCTTTTATTGGCCCACCCTTTTTAAAGATTCAAATGATTTCGTAAGGGCTTGTGAGTAAGCGAGATGAATTACCCCAAAAGCCCCTTCTCTTTTGTGAACCCTTTGATGTTTGGGGCATAGACTTTATGGGACGTTTTATTTCTTCAAATGGGTTTAGTTTTATACTTTTGGCTGTCGACTATCTATCTAGGTGGGTCGAGGCTATCCCCACTAGGACTAATGATGCTCCAACAATTTTGAAATTTTTGAAAACTAACATCTTTAGTAGGTTTGGAGTGCCTAAGTCCTTGATCAGTGATAGAGGCACCCACTTTTGCAACAAGCTCATCAATAGCTTGCTTGCTAAGTATGGGGTGGCCCACAGAGTTTCAAGCCCATATCACCCACAAACCAATGGACAGGCCGAAGTGTCCAATAGAGAGGTCAAGCGTATATTAGAGAAGATTGTGAAGCCTAGCAGAAAAGACTGGAGCCAAAGGCTAGATGAAGCATTGTGAGCCTACCGCACGGCATACAAGACTCCAATTGGCATGTCAACCTACCAGTTGGTGTATGGTAAGGGTTGTCACCTTCCGGTTGAGGTTGAGCACAAGAGCTATTGGGCGGTCACACTTTGCAACATGGAGTTAAATGAAGTTGGCAAAGAAAGAGCCCTTCACATCCAAGAGCTAGAAGAATTGCGCATGAATGCCTATGAAAGCTCACGGATCTACAAATTAAAGCCAAAACCAAGCTACTTCATGATCGACACATCATCAACAAGACCTTTAAAGTTAGGGACCTAGTGCTCATGTATCAAGCCCGCTACCACCATGGTCAAGGAAAGCTCAAATCTAATTGGTTCGGGCCGTATAGAGTCATCAAGGTCAACCCCGTTGGAATGTTAGATCTTTTAGAGGAGGAGACTGGAAACACCTTGCAAGCCAATGGTCATCTCCTTAAGATCTACCGTGGAGCACCACCACCGCCTTCTTGAGGCCAGGTTGTCCCTTTCCGTTATCTCTTACTTTTCATTACAAATGGACTGGTCAACGCTATTATCCAATGTAGTGTCTTGTTTAAGTGTGGGGGAATAGGACTTCCTAGTAGGAACTTATTTGTTTCAATTCAATAAAATCCCTAGACATTGTTGTGATGGTTGCATATGCTTGCATTCATTGTTCCTCTTTCATTCTCTAAAACTTTTTCTATATGTTGATTGCACCATTCTCTACTCCTCTCTCTCCCTCTTTGTGTAGACAATGTGTATGCTCCAATCTAGAATTGGACTTCATACTTTCCGCTATACCTAGAGTTTGGTCAATTGATATTTAGCTATTTTTAAACATTGAGGACAATGTTTTGTTCAAGTGTGGGGGGTAGTTGCATGGCTTGTTGGCATTTTTGGCCATGCAGTAATTCATATTCTCTATCACTGTCATCATCAAACCATATATAGTACTCATGGTCAATATTTCCTATAATCGCAAATTCGCCTTAAAGATGCCATGCATGTGCCGAAGCTACTATGATTATAGCAAGGGAGAATTGCTTTCAGGTCCCAGGGAGGAGAAATAATATTAGAAAAGTCTCAAGTAGTTGTCAATGATAACTGAAATAACCATTGTTAACAAGTGAAAAAGTGTCATTACCAACTCTTTAAGACTTGTCTGATATTAATTCTTTTCCTTGGGACTTGAATGCTACTAAACTAGTATAGGTTAGTTTATAAGTAAAATAAATTAGTTTTGAGAAAAAAAGATAAATATAAACAATTTAAAGTGATTTATTTTGCATCTTTAATTTCTCCAAAAAAGTCAACTTGCTCTAATAATTAGGACCGGAGGGAGTAAACCTATTTCATTTCTTTTTTTAGTAAAATACTTAGGACCAGAGGGAGTAAACATATTTCATTTCTTTTTTTGGTAAAATACATAGTTCATTTTTAATTTTTTAAAAAATATATATGATTAATAACATACTAGGAAATGTTCATTACTTTAAGTCTTAGATTCTATTCAAGACGCCATGAGATCCATTGGTAGAAGCTTAAAAAATGGTGAGATGTTCAAGTTGCAAGAGACAACATTTGTGTTTCAATTTTCTATATCAACTGTGATAATGTTAAAATATATGCTAATGATGCAAATGAGGCTTTAACCATAAGTATTTAGGCCAATTACATGTTTTTACAATATGAAAGAGTTTGAGCTCGCGGCAAAGCATGAAGATCCATGAAATTGGTATAACTAGAGAAATAAGCCCAACAAGATGATGTACAAGGTCCATGTGCATAACAGATTGAAGAATTCACTTAAAATATCATGTGACAAGCTTGTGCCTCAAAGGAGGAGCATGAGTAATGTCCAAGACTCTTTAAGAAACAGTGAAAAGGCGTCAGTAAGCATTTAATTTGATTGACTTTTATTTTCTAGGAAGTTTCCTATTTTATTTCCATTGATTAAGACCTTTGGTCAATATTTGTTCTAAAAGCTTTGTTTTAGCTTCCTATTTTTAAGCAGCTTGTTTTAGTTTCCAATTTTTAGGTAGCTGACTTTTACATCAAGTTTAAATAATTTCCTAATTTCTCTATGATTGAATGATGTCAATCAATCATCATCATGGCATCATTTACAGCATTTATGTCTAAGGTTTGAGTGTTCTATGGTTGCCTCTATATGGGCTTTGATTTTGTACTTAAATTTGCAGACAAGAATGAATATGGAATTATGAATGAGAATTCTCTTTTGACAAGTATTTACTTGTTGGTTATATATTCTTGAAAGAATACAGACATAAGAGATTGATAAACTCTAATGTTATTATACTTGGAGTTTCTTCAGTTAAAAAAAATGCTTGGAGTTTCTTGAGCCATAGTTTCCTTGGGTGTTGGGTAATACTTAGTTTTTGCTTGAACGCTTGCTCATTGGGTTCCTTGTGATTTATCAATTGCTGGATTTTATATCTAAAAACTCTTGCATTGTAGCAAAATTTGTAATTGAGTTTTCGTTATTAATTTAATTATCAGTGTGGATTCTATTGCAAATTTGGGTTTTTATCATTTGATTATTTAAGTGTGTGGTAGATTAGTTAATTGTTTGACTGGATAATCCAAAATATAATTTCTAGAATTACTTTAATCAAATTATATTGGTTTTAATAGATTTAATTAACTAGCTCTTAGTCCATTGTGAGTTCTCTAGTGGAATACGAGGAGTTGTGTGAAGGTTTCCTATACAATACTTAGATAATTAGATATATTAATTCCAATATCATGTATGTCCCTTTAGTCTAATTAATTTATTTAGGCTAATAAAGTTAACTCCATGTGATTCCTAAATTGTTCCCATTTATCATAATTGAATCAAATAGTCATGATCTTTGTTATTAGTTTCTTTGCTTATGATTTTAATTTTTCATCATTAAACCCCCCATGGCAAGCAATCAAATTTGATGGCAATGCATCCTCCTTATGGATCTATGTTTCGTCTTGCTCCACACTTATCTTTTCCTTCTCCATTTTTCTTTGTCGGTCGGAGATACAAACTGCTCGATTTCTGATGGAAAATAGTTATAAAGGATTTTATCAGTTATTTATGAAGTAAAAGAAGGAAAGAAAAACTACCAAAACTACTACCCATTTCTTGCTTCTCCTTACACTTACCTTTGTATTAATAGCAATAGATGGTACTATGGAGGTTAAGCAGTTCACTATGGATTAAAAGAGAAAGGAAACTTCCTCAAGATGAGAAGCAAATAGGCTAAGGAAAAGGAACATGTTGGGGTTTGATTTAGGAATCTTTACCTTATAATAGGAGGCAAAGAAATGAGCTTTTTATGGAAGAAGGTGGGGTTTCTGATCGGTTTGTGTTTTTTCTTTTTGCAGATTCTCTGTCATTATAGGTGTGTTAATGGAATATGCTAAACCCTAACGATTAGATCAACTGGCTAGTGATGTTCTAGCTTAATCACAAGTCTCGAGTTCGAGACATGGGAATGCAACATCTTAGGGGCCATGGGTGCCTACATTAATGGTTCATGTCATGCCTCAAATTTATATTAGTATAGGCCTATTGTGTTCTCCATGACATAGGGTTGGTATAAGTCCAACGATATACCTATATTTGTTTGGCCTTTAGTGTAATCCTAAATTCAAAATCCTTCTTTCTTCTCTTCTCAACTCTGAAAAAACCATGTCCTTTTCCTTTAGAAATATCCCTCACTTATTTTTGTGTCTCTCGCTCTCTATACTACTATATAGCATAGTCCATATTTTGGCATGTGTACCCAATATCTCATACCAACCCTATGTCACGGAGAACACAAAAGGCCTATACTAATATAGATTTGAGGCATGACATGAACCATTAATGTATGCACCCATGGCCCCTAAGATGTTGCATTCCCATGTCTCGAACTCGAGACTTGTGATTAAGCTAGAACATCACTAGCTAGTTGATCTAATTGTCAAGGTTTAGCATATTCCATTAATACACCTGTAACGACAAAGAAAATCTGCAAAAAGAAAAAACACAAACCGATCAAAAACCACCTTCTTCCATAAAAAGCTCATTTCTTTGCCATCTATTATAAGGTAAAGATTCCTAAATCAAACCCCAACTTGTTCCTTTTCCTTAGCCTATTTGCTTCTCATCTTGAGGAAGTTGCCTTTCTCTTTTAATCCATAGTGAACTGTTTTACCCCCATAATACCATCTATTGCTATTAATACAAAGGTAAGTGTAAGGAGAAGCAAGAAATGGGTAGTAGTTTTGGTAGTTTTTCTTTCCTTCATTTACTTCATAAATAACTGATAAAAACTTTTATAACTATTTTCCATAAGAAATCGAGCAGTTTGTATCTCCAGCCGACAAAGAAAAATGGAGAAGGAAAAGATAAGTACGGAGCAAGACGAAACATAGATCCATGAGGAGGATGCATTGCCATCAAATATGATTGCTTGCCATGGGGATGAATTACTTAAAGCTCAAAAACACAAGGGTGAGGGAGGTCATCGTTCAATGTGGTGATATCCTTACTTTTTTTGCTAAAGTAATCAATTAAAACTAGGCGCAACTACAAATGTAATATAGTGGCAACCTAGGTCATTCTCCCAATGAGCAATTTATGGATTTTTCTCTTGGATTAAATTTAGATGAAAAATGCAATAAAATGATGGACATAAACTAAAATGCAAATCTAACTACTAAAGTGAAACTAACCTATATGAAAGTTAATTTTTTGGGGGGGTTTTAATGATGAAAAATTAAAATCATAAGAAAAGAAATAAATAAAAAAGATCATGACTATTTGATTCAATTACGATAAATGGGAACAATTTAGGAATCACTTGGAGTTAACTTTATTAGCCTAAAGGGAGATACAAGATATTGGAATTAATATATCTAATTATCTAAGTATTGCATAGGAAACCTTTACACAACTCCTCGTATTCCACTAGAGAACTTATAATAGACTAAGAGCTTGTTAAGTAAATCTATTAAAACCAATACAATTTAATTAAAGTAATTGTATAAATTATATTTTGGATTATCTAATTAAACAATTAACTAATATACCACACACTTAAATAATTCAATGATAAAAACCCAAATTTACAATAGAATCCACACTGATAATTAAATTAATAACGAAAACTCGATTACAAATTTAGCTACAATGCAAGAGTTTTTAGATATAAAATCCAGCAATTGATAAATCACAAGGAACCCAATGAACATGCATTCAAGCAAATACCGAGTATTACCCAACACCCAAGGAAACTATGGCTTAAGAAACTCCAAGCATAATAACATAAGAGTCTATCAATCTCTTATGTCTGTATTCTTTCAAGAATATATAACCAACAAGTAAATACTTTTCAAAAGAGAATTCTCATTCATAATTCCATATTCATTCTTTTCTGCAAATTTAAGTACAAAATCAAAGCCCATATAGAGGCAACCATAGAACACTCAAACCTTAGACATAAATGCTGTAAATGATGCCATGATGATGATTTATTGACATCATTCAATCATAGAGAAATTAGGAAATTATTTAAACTTGATGTAAAAGTCAACTACCTAAAAATTGGAAACTAAAACAAGCTACTTAAAAATAGGAAGCTAAAACAAAGCTTTTAGAACAAATATTGACCAAAGGTCTTAGTCAATGGAAATAAAATAGGAAACTTTCTAGAAAATAAAAGTCAATCAAATTAAATGCTTACTGACGCCTTTTTACTTCTTGAAGAGTCTTGGACATTACTCATGCTCCTCCTTTGAGGCACAAGCTTGTCACATGATATTTTAAGTGAATTCTTCAATCTGTTATGCACATGGACCTTATACATCATCTTGTTGGGCTTATTTCTCTAGTTATACCAATTTCATGGATCTTCATACTTTGCCACGAGCTCAAACTCGTTCATATTGTAAAAACATGTAATTGGCCTAAATACTTATGGTTAAAGCCTCATTTACATCATTATCATATACTTTAACATTATCACAGTTGATATAGAAAATTGAAACACAAATGTTGTCTTGCAACTTGAACATCCCACCATTTTTTAAGCTTCTACTACCAATGGAGCTCATTAGGGCTGTGCAACGGGCGGGTATGGGCGGCCCATGGGGTTGCCCATACCCATACCCGTGTATCCTAAACGGGTATGGGCATACCCATACCCGCTAGATGCCCATTTAAGCCAGTTGTTAAATGGGCTTAAGTATGGCGGGAGGGGAAAAATGGGTATTGGGCGGCCCATTTAGCATTAACTTTTAAAAAAAATTTAGGCCGCATATATTGGGAGTTTTATATGTATTTGATGTAGGCTTTTAATGATCAAGATTTGCAAACCTGTTTATATAACTTTGATAAAAGAATATGAATGAAACTCCAAGTATTTCCTCCAAATCAATTTACAAGATGTTTTAAAAGCAAATTGTCACAACAAAATTTAAAAGTAAATTCAACTTTGATAAATTACAATTTCAATGAGAAGTTCCCAATCTGCTAGCATCGAGAAGAATATATGAATATAACCAAACAAAATTTTCAATTTAAGACTTGATAACATGTTAAAATAACATATAATTTCTAACATATATAAACAATAAACTACTCACATTATTTACCACCCTCAACTTAGTTCCAATATCAAACATCCAGCATTCATAAACAAACATTCATAAGTTCTAAGTCTTTTTATTTCTAACATGAGCCAAAAAATAAAAAAATAGGGGAAGACATAAATGGGCGGGTATGGGCAGCCCGTGCCTTTGCCCATACCCATACCCGTGTAAGCCTTAAATGGGCGGGTTTGTGCCCGCCCATGATGGACCCTTATTGGGCGGGCCAAAAACGGGGAAATTGTGGGCTTAAATGGGCGGGTTCAATGGGTTTTGGGCAACTTGCTCAGCCCTAGAGCTCATGGCGTCTTGAATAGAATCTAAGACTTAAAGTAATGAACATTTCCTAGTATGTTATTAATCATATACATTTTTTTGAAAATTAAAATTGAACTAAGTATGATTTTAAACAATTCAAAATGAATTAAGTATTTTACCAAAAAAGGAAATGAAATATGCATTACTTCATCCGGTCGGAATTATTAGAGTAAGTTGTCTTTTTTGGAGAAATTAAAGATGCAAAATAAATAACTTTAAATTGTTTATATTTATCTTTTTTTCTCAAAACTAATTTATTTTACTTATAAACTAACCTATAATCTAATTATATGTAGCATATGTTATAATTTAGTTGTCTAATTTGCTTCCTCAACATCCACCGAAAAAGTCAACTTCATCTTATTTAGGACCTAAGGGAGTATTAAAGTATGAAAAGATAATGAGCTATTATTGGGTTTAGAATAATAGCTAATTTAGAATACTAAAGTGTTACTAAAAGAAATACTTCAGATGCCAAATACGATTCAACTAAATTTAAGAAAAAATTAAAAAAAAAAAAAGGCTTTTTGGGAGATGAGCATTACATGCTCATTCATTAATTTGATGAGCAGGTAGTGGAACTCCTTATAACAAGGAGAAGAGGGAATACTACTAAAATTTTTGTTTCGAATGTGATAAAGGGTTAAAGCTAAGTATAATTTATGCCTCTAAGTTTTGGTGAGGAGTTGTAGGTATCCATAAGTCTTTTTCATGCCAGTATCAACCCAAAAGCATTTTAAATGTAGCAATTAATGTTGCCCCACATGTTGAAAACATTAACTTTTAACCGTTTAATTTCTTTTTAACACACATCTTCTAATATGGCATGTTATATTTATTGAGTGGAACCGTGTTGCATCACTCATTTTAAGTTGGCTCTTCCAAGTCAACCCTCTTTGAGCGGTTTGAATAAAACGATGACGTAGGGTGCAGCCTCTCCCATGAGGATGGTAGTAGTCTGTAATAAATACATAGCCAAATCAAGACCTGCATTAATTCCATATCTTTACATCAATACTAATACAGATAGTCAATACTTTAATGAATGTAATAAGTAGAGGAAAAAAGGAAAGTAATAAGTCCCTCACCATATATAATCAATTCTGTTTGAATTCAACTCAAGGATAATCATATAAAAAGGGAGGTGTATGGTGTGAACTGCAGCATCAACTAAGAAAACAAGATATGGCTACAAGTATGAAATCTCTGATTCTGATATTAGTTATAGCTATTGCGATAATGCAGAAAGCTGAAGGTGATGATGATGCCATTTTTGAAAGAACAGTACAAATATTTAATAAATTACCGGAGCATCGTTATCTAGAATTTCATTGCAAAGATAAACATCATGATTTTGGAAATCGTTATATGGGCTATGATGCCTTCTTTCAATTCAGTTTCCAGGTATCACCGATTGTGGCGAACACATTGTATTTTTGTAGTTTTTGGTGGGCAACATCTCAGCACCGTGTTTACTTTGACATATACGTCCAGAAACGTGATGATTGCCATGTGTGTACTTGGGAGATATATGAAGTAGGTCCTTGTCGCTTAGGTGGGGGATGCTATCATTGGAAACCTCAACCACAATCAAGACTTACTCGTTTTGGTCTTGTTCAATCCAATAATACCAAATTTTCTCAATTTCATCTCTGATTACGATCGAAGTATCAAAGGTCGATATTCGATGTAATAATCTGGATCGTGACTATGGAAATGATATATGTCAAATTTTGTTTCTATTTAAAAGTACTGATATGAAGTATATGATCAAATAATATAGAAGACTAGAGGGGAATTAAATTAACATATTCAAACCATCATTTAACATAAATATAATGTAGTTTCATTTTATTTATCAAAATTAGCATGATAAAAGAAGAACGTGAAAAACAGACAAGGTTGTTGTCACTTTAAACATGAATCTAATAAATGATTTCAAGGAGCCACATTAATTATACCATAAATAATAACATGTATGAAATCAATATTATTAGCAGAATTTTAAATTAAAAGTTGCTGGATTAAATTGGCAAGCACTCAGGGTTAAATCAATATTATTATCTAATAAATAATTGGGTTTTAACAAAACCTTTTTCCCTACCAAACACAAGGAAATAATGCAACAGTTGAAAACTCATGCATTTGTATGTAAGTGTGTTAATTAGAAGTAGAACATGATGCACTATGATTTCTATTCTTAGTGGTAGATTTCTTGTAAGTCTTACATGTAATTAAGAGATTGCTTTTATGTGTAAGAACCTTAGTGTTTGTATATTGACATTATTCAATTGATGTGGTAGAATTGCTTATCTCATTTGGATTGCTAACTTGAATTAGTGTATTTGTTCATTGCATTTTGTACTAGACACTAAATCCAATCTTGAAGGGTTAAATTGTACATTCAAGAAGAGACTCATTGTTTATTTGTCGAGGACTCTCACTACCAAGCGGTTTTTAACAATTACCTAATTAATAATTGTGCAAGCGATGAGCTGAATCAATTAGTAGTTAGGATAATTGGACTTAAGCATTTGCTTTTGGTTAAATACATTTGGACTTAGATTTTACTCCCATATCTTTTGAGAAGTTAGGAAGGTTGTTTCAATTTCATCAAGAGGCCCTATTTCACTAAAAAGGTTTCAAAAACAATTTACTTTTCTTTCCATAAATCCAAAACCCAAAAACAAGTCATTTATTTTCTTCAAACTCAAAAAGGCCAAAAAGAATCTTCCAATGAACGAATCCCGGTTTTATTGCTATCTTATACATTTATATTAGTCTACGCATTCAAATAATTGACTCCTCAAAAAATACGACATAAGGTTTTCCACTACGGACAATCCTTGGCTTCATTTAATTTGTATTTGACCCCGAGGCGTAATCAAGGACAAGTTCAAATCGGATGAAATGAAGAGACGAGGTTGAGGTGAACAGAGTTGGGCGACCCATGAAGAGAATCATTCTCACTTTTTTAATTGTATGTAAAATGACTAAAATTCACTTGACCTTGAGTTGGAAGCAACATGGGTATGACCCATAGCTGACTCACCATGAAAAGTACTAAAATATTAATGATGAAAAAGATTAAGGACTAAGTTACAAGTGGGTTGAAAGTTCAGGGAGGGAGTGAGTCATACGGAGTTAAACATCAAGAATTGAGTTTCATGCGAGTCAAAAGTTCAATGACCAATAAATTAATTTTTCCTAGTATTTTTAATGATTGTTAACCATCGTACCCTTTCACTGTTTCTTCCAAATGGTTGTTCGGTTTTCAACAATAATTTCCAGAATTTGTAACTAAGATTTTTACAAGTTTTAACATTTACAAAAAAAAGAAAAGCTCATAATCTATTAATTATTATTGAAACTTAAATTAGCTTTTGAAATTCTTGGTTAAATTTTCAATAGCTGCAAGTTAACTATGTTGCAAACTGGATAGGAGCATTTTCCATCAATTTTTTTATTAATATAATCGCAGGTCTCTTGATATTCAACTAACTAATTAATAGATACTTTACCTTCTAATGAAGTATTCACAGTAATATAATTAACAAGCGGACCAACTTTTTGCTAATCTAATAAAATTTGAGAATCTACAATCTAGAATTTACTTTGCTTGTTAGTAGAAAATGAAAAAGGAGGGGGGAGGGGGGATATAAAATAGTACAAATAATATAAGGTGGTGTCTCCTAAGAAATAATCACATGTACACAAAACCTTTCAGTTTTGATTAATTTTTCAATTTCATTTTTTCCCTTTAAAATGACAGATAAAATATTAAACAAAAATCACCATAAAATTTTAAAACAATTATATTTTATAGACCAAATTTGAGGTATCTAACTCTATTGCAACAAATTACCATCAAGCGTTTGGATTAATTGGCTTTGGATTGGTTCATCTTAACCAATGGTTTCTTGTTTGAGCCTTGGGTTTACAACTACAAGAATTATATTTGGAGATAGTGAAGTTTTCCACATTGTAGTCCTATATTCCTTTGGATCATTCCTTTAGATCAGATTAGTCGGTAGATAGTGATACCAAAATGAAGATTGACACAAAAGATTGTGCATCTGAGAAAAAATAACTCTTTATAGAAGCAACGTTCGAAAATTAGTGATCCCATTCTTATCTTATTGCTCACGATAAAGATTCAGTACTTTTTCTTTTTTGACTTTTCCCTTACCAATGAAGAGAGAAAGAAATAATTAAATAGACGACTTGATCTACACAACCTTGTAAAGCAATTATTCACTTTTCAGTATAAATTGAATATGGAGTTGGGTTGGATCAAGGATACATTGTTATTTGAGGATTGTCTCAACAATTCATCAGTTTCCTGGCTGCATCAATCAAAGCATAAGGTATATTATCTCTATTCTTGTAATTTTTTATGAAATTTCTGCAGTTAATTAGTCTTTCTTTGTTTAATTATTTTGAATATATGCTGTGTGCTGTATTTTCTCCCCCATCAATTCCGTGCATTTCTCATTCAGAATTGTGGACAAAAACATTGCAGAATGACTAAAAGTTCATTAGTGTGTGTGTGTGTGTGTGTGTGTTACTTTTTGCATAAAACGAGAGATGCTCCCATAGATGGCACTTAAGGGACAATTTCTGTTATTGACGATCATTACTTATTTTCAACATTCAAATTTCAAACCATACTTCTAAGTTCTAACAATTTTGTTGAGAGGCCTAAAAAATTAAAGATGTTAAGAGTAAGTTCAACACCCACCCAGTATTATCCTAAAGTGTGGCCTTGTGGAGGAGGTCTTCAAAATTGAAGAGAAATTTTTCCTTTGAAATTTTTTCAGAGAAAAATTTATTTTTTTATGTTTAATAATAAATGAAAGAAAATAATCTATAAAAAGATATTCAGACATATTTAATAAAACTTTTATTAAAAAAATCAATAAAACTAACGCTCGAAAGTTGAAGTGGCATAAATTAATTATATTCTTGCTTTTCTTTGCTTATTCGTTGTTCCTCTTATACAATGTAGCAAGCAACAAGCTCCAGAATAGAATAAAAATAAATGTAACACGTGCTATAAGAGTACATTGACCATTATGCATCTGTAGTATCATAAGAGTCACAGTATACACGAATATTTTGTAATAGTAAATTTGGATTTGTTTGTCCAAAAAAAAAAGTTTGGATTTGTCAACTCATGCTATTGCAACATGCTAATTAGGCTCTAGACCCACATGAGGAACCACAATAGATTCAATAATTATCATGATTGCATACTCATAGTTCAAACACGAGATCGTTAAACTGGTGTGGACTAGGGAGTGGCTTCCCTCCTCTGCCATTCCCATCATCTTCCCTCCTCTACCCTAAAATTATATAGTATTGGGCTCAAATTGTTTTGTTTGATTTCATAAGATTCTACATAAAATTAGTGACATTTTGATATCTGATAGACCAAAAAATGGTTTAGTTGTTAATTTTATATGATTTTTTAAAGATTTAATGCTTTAATTTGAAAAAAAAATACAGAATTTTAAGCCTTAAATCTTTGAAAAATCATATAAAATTGAAAACTAAACCATTTTTTGTTCATAAGATATTTAAAATGTCACTAATTTTATGTAGAATCTATTGATGCAATCAAACAAACAAAAAATTGACCCCAACACTATAATTTTAGGGTAGATGAAGGAAGAGGGTGTGAATGGCAGAGGAGGGAAATCAAATCCTGTGGACTACAACCAACTAATGTAAGGGCATGTTGGTAATAAATTTCAATAACTATGAAAGTGTTAATTAATAATTGTGATTTAGAAGATATTTCTTATTTATAAAATCTTTTGATTTTAAGCTGTGACCCAATTTATCCAAGTGAATGCCGGAAAAAAGTGCAAAATAAAACTTGATAGAAAATTTTAATTATCTATAAAATCATTTAATTTTCAGCTGTGTCCCAAATTGTCAATTACTTTGACAATGTTAATTATCACGATTGAGGAAATATTTCTTATTCATAAAATCGTTTTTTTCAGTTGTATCTCAAATTGTCCTAAAGAATGTCGAGAAACAAAGGTGCTTCACAAAAACTTGATCCGTTAAGTTCTCTTAAAGCTGAGTTGGAAAATATGGATCACTTGGAGTTTCACACACCATCAAGTTGCTGCATGCATAGAGTGCCACCAAAACTTAGGAAAATGAATGAAGCAGCCTACACTCCTGCTTCAATTTCCATTGGCCCATATCACCATAAAAACAAAAGATTAAAGTCAATGAAAGAGGTCAAATTTTGGTTTCTCTACAAATTTTTGAAGAGGACTCTAGAGAAATCTTTTGATGATTATGTTCGTGTTCTAAGAGATCAAGAAGCTAAAATTCGACGTTGTTATTCAGAGAAAATTCCAATGGAGAGCGATGAATTTGTAAGGATGATTCTAACTGACGCTTGCTTCATCATTGAATACTTTCTTCTAAGGCTAGATGAAGATGGTTGCCATTCCAAGCTATGGTCCATGCAGAATTTAAAAGAAAATTTGATTTTGCTTGAAAATCAGCTACCAATTTTTGTTCTTAAAGACATATATGACATAACTTTTCCCGATAGTCTTCGGTTTGAGTTCGTAGCCTTCAACCATATTTATCGTGCATTCATGAATAATATAGTTCCTAATGATAAACTTTCGGAACAATTTACTCTCCCATATTTTGTGCAACACCACCTACCCAGACTTCCTGATGGTACTCTGCAAGTGCATCACTTGTGTGATATGCTAAGAATCTTTTATGTACGACTTGATCAACTACCAAGGGAAGATCATGGCATCAAATTGAAGCCAATATATAGTGCAACCAAATTACATGATGCGGGAATTAAATTTGAGGTCAATGAAGATGAAATCAGCTTACTTGAGCTGAAATATTCTAAGGGAGTGTTGAAAATACCAAGAATTAGGGTAAGTGATCCCACAGAGACCCTGCCTAGAAATGTGGTAGCATTTGAGTAGTGCCACTTTGCTTGGTCAAGAAGCATAACTGATTATATAATACTCTTGGAACATCTTATTATAACAGGAAAATACGTTGGAATACTTGAAGTAAAGGGAATTATAGAGAACATATTTGGAGAGCATGATGAAGTGGCTTCCATAACCAAGAGGCTGGGCAGGCATACTACCTACGTAAATTTCAATGATAATTACATATCGCTATATGAAGAATTGAACAAGTTTTGTGATTTCAATAAAGTTGAACTAAGAAAATATTTTTGGTTTGTGTAAAGAAATGTTGAAAATCTATTTCTAAAAACTAGAAAGTCATAAAAACAATGGTTCTTTTGACTTTAAGGATTAAATGGGGTCTATGATTATTTATCCCCTTTGCATTTCATAAGACATGAAGAACTCCCTCTCAAATGGTATTTTTAATGAATATATGTGTTTGTCTAGGGTTCATATGCACTTAACTAAGCTCTCTTAAGTCAAAATCAAGTTTATATATATTTCCATTAAAATGCACAATCTCTTGCTATAAATCATGAAAATCCCCTTTGAAAACAAACCCTAATGTGACAATGCAAGATTAGAAAAGATATCTCTATTTTACCAACAAACTTTCCATTTATCATGTAAATTTCAAGTCACTCATTATTTTAACCAAGTTCTACACAAGGATTAGCTCTCTCATCAAGTCAAACCCATATGAACAAATCAAGCTAAATGGTGGCCAAACACTTAGAAGCATGAAGCGAAGGATAAAATCAACACATATATATCATTTAATACCAAAAGAGAGGAAGAATCAAGTCTTAATCCATACAAAGGTTCAAAGTAATCCTAGAATGGAAGTTTAGCCACTCATAAAGAAGAATATACAAATCTGGAAAATCAGAGCAGCCATGGAAGAATTTCAGAGAAGAAAGAGGGAAGAACAAGAAAAACCTAGGGAAATGAGGTTGAATCTCTTCAAATCTTGGATCTCCACTTGAATCTCCTTCAAAATCTCCAAACCCTAGCTCCCAAGTAGGCCCCAAAGAAAGCCCAAGTCAAAAGGATGTGTTTGAGTGTGAGTTTTGGGTGTTTTTAAACCCTATTTTCGAGATGGAATTTTCCACTGTGTACTCTGTCAGCATTTTGGCCGCAGCCAAGAATTTTCCCTGCACTAGTTGGCTGTGACCAATAACTCTCTACCTAGAATTTTTTAGGATTTGGCTGTAGCCAGGAACTTTGCCTGTGCTTTTGGCTATGGCCAATAACTTTCTGCCTGCTACTTTTCTAGCTTTCTGGGTTGCTTTGAATCTTCTTTTCTACTTCTTGCTCCTTGATTTTAGCTTCAAATACAACTCAAATGTGACTTAATTAATTGGCTTCACCCACCTAACAAGCAATCAAATCTACAAAAGCCAAAGTTGACAAAAAGAGGGTACCATATTCACATTTAAATCAAGAATTCAATGACTTTAACCCAAATATCAACTTGGCACATTTTCCTGTCATATCTACATCAAAATACGTATAATTCCACCCAAAAAGTGTATGAACTATAGGAAAATATGCTAAAATGGCATGAATTTCAAGAGGTTAACAAAATCTACAAAGAAGATAATTACAATAGAAATAGTAGACCTGTTATGAATGTTCAGGATTAGAGCATCAAAACAAAGTGCCGGTGAAGGAACAACGAAAATATTATATTCTATGCAACACAGTGTGAGTTATGCAAAATCTTAGCTTCTTAGAAAGAGAACTTATCACTCATAAGTGAGATCATAGAGCCTGAAACATTTGAAGAAGTAGTAAGAGATGAAATGTTAGGCTATAAGACCTTCAATGATGCCTCATTTATGATTATGTCTATGCATATATATATTGATAGTTGAGATTCACTAAAAAATCATCACTTCACATAACTATATGCAAAGCTCTTATATGAAACTGTCTCACTACAAAATTTAGGGGCAGCTGGCATTATGGCATATGAAAGAGCTCACATTCCTTAAACCTTAAAATTATAAACAAATACTTGAATAATAACGTTAACAAAATGAAGCAGGCATAAACCATTTGTAATTCATATATATAAATGTGTGTGTGTGTATTATAATCATGATATTAAGCCATTTGCAGAGGTTTTTCGGCAAAGTCTCCCCTCCAACTCTACAATATCCCACAAGAATAGTTTTAGTATATGGAACTCCTCTCCGCAACAAAAAAGAATGTGTGTGTTTGCTCAACCAATTATAACAAAGAAAATAAGGATTCTTCCTATAGGCTATGTTTGAGCGCCTAAAACAAGATTGACAAATCTACACAAGGGCTCAAGGGTTTACATTACACTAGGAACCTTTCAAAACAACACTTCAACTTCAAGACAACAATAGTGTAGATCTTTAGTTATCAACATAAGGAACATGGTTAATTGCACTAAGATCAAAATCTATTTTCCCGTGAATAATGTTCCACTCTTTTTCTTGTTAAGAGACTTTTGTGTATGCCACATAAAATTGCAAATCCTCTCAAGTGCCTTGAGTTTTCAAGTTTTCTTCCACTTTCTTCCTTCTTGATCTCACCGATACCCTGCAGCCATTTGTAAGTGCTCGCAGTAGTAACCACCTCTATGTCTTTCTTTTGTGAACGTGGCCCTTTCCACAACAAATCTAGAAAAAGATTCTGACTCTGCTCCTATACTCATCCTGCCAATCCATTATTTTCAACTCCATTAGCCTTTTTTATTTTCAATGATTTTGTTAATAGTTGCCCCTCCGTAATTATTGACAAATAATTAGATTTTTGTTGTTTTGCTATGCTAAAATTGAGGCTTTTAACATATTCAAGATGCAATTTTGGTCCATATGAGCTTATTGAATATCATAGGCCTTTAAGTGAAATTAGCATGAAAATGAAGTTAATTAGCCATAATTGGATATTAGTTAGTATTAATTGATTTCTAGGGCTTTTTTATCCTTGTTTATTGCAATTTTATTTGTAGGTCGCCCAAAGATAAAAAAAAAATTCATGAAGAAATTGGCCAAATCAAGGGGCAAGTAGCAGAGAAGGAAGTGGGCGAAAGCACAAAATTTAGCCCCAAAATTCTGTCAAGCTTGTTGCAGTGAGAAAGACAGAGAGTTTGGGCCAAGCCTCTATGCTTCTGGCTGCAGCGAGCAAACGTTCTCGCTGTAGCGAGAATGTGCTAACAGGTGTATGATTTTACTGGTTTTTTCGGGTTTTTAGGATACCAAATGATACAATCCAACCCAAATTGACCTAGACCCGACTTGCTCACATATATTTCGACCTAATATCTCAATCCCCTCATTCTATCCATCCCAATTTCATCTCCTACCCCATTTTCTCTCAACCCTACCACCATCTCTTCCGTCTTCCACCCAAATCACCCATGGCTTCCACTCCCATTCCTTTTGTTGGTGATTTCTCTATGAGGAGCAGTAACTACGGAGCCCTATTCCTGGTGATGGAGATGACAACATGAGCTTGGAGCTTCATTAGGGGAATTCTTAGCTATATTTTCATTTGTGCATGCTTGATATTGTTCTTCATTGACTTGAATGTTGTTCAAATGTATGGATTCATCATTTTGAATGAATTTTATAGTTACGATTTTGTGCTATTTGGGGATTCCCACTTAGTGGATCATGATGTCAAGTAATTGCATTTGGAAATTGGCTCTTGAATATGTTAAATTGCATGAGTGGCATTGGGCTTTAATCCTAGAGTCTTGGTTCATTATGTGGGATTTCAATAGTGAATTAAAACCCTAGGATTAATAAAGTGGCAATTAGGGATTCCGGTTGTTGGATTAGGAGCCCCTTGCAATTGACAAATTCAACTTGGTTATTGAGTTTAATCAACTTGGAGTTGGAGGGATTAGTAAGAAGGATTATGGTACTAATCCACTCAATCCAAGCCTAGCCTAGAGGGATTTCTCTAGGAATCTTTTAATTAGCCAAAGAACCCCCCAAAATCAATTGAAAATAATGATTGTTTAAGTCTCCTATCACTAAGAATATCCATCCCATTTAATACAAATCTCCCAGTTTTATCCAATCTATTTTCAATTGTTTTTTAATAGACACACTTTTTACATCAATTTCTATGCCAAAAACCCAAACACAATGTTTTTGCCCATTTTAATTTAGTTTGCATTAGTTACTAGGGATTAATTGCATATAGGCTCCTCAAGAGAATGACACCCAGGGGTAGCTTCCACTATCCCCTTGGTCCCTAATTTTCTTGAAGGGCAGGCTTGAGGCGACATTACACCGATAACATCAATTTCTGTAGGAATACACATAATCTACTTTTAGTGGGTTAGGGCCTAAGCCTAATATGAGTTAGGTCTAATATGTGAAGCCCAATAAGATTGGGGTTAGTATGTAAATATGAAAAATTATTGGTTGAAATGATTGATTTTCCCCAATGTTCTTAAATCCAAACCATTGTGACTTTCCATATCTTATATATATGGATCGGGGGGTTAGTTGGAAGAGGCATCTATTAAAACATAAACTTCCCACAGAAACTTCCTTCTTATCTCTTCTCTTCTCTTCCTCTATGGTGCATATGTTGTATACGTAATTGGGGTCCAAAACGATGCTTCGATTTCATGTGGGTACCAAGTGAGTTAAGCGGATTCCAGGTACGCTCGAAATCCTTCAGTGGTATCACAGCAAAACTGTTCTCGAGGCTAGAATTTAATTTATTTGTGCCTCTAAAATTGCCTCTGGTGTGCAATTGTGCATATTATAATATGTTTCAACGATAACATGTGGTTCCTTTCTTCAATCTTTTCTTGAATGTTTACTATGAAATGAGAATGATGATTCTTTGTGGAGAGTTCACTGAGATGATGCAGGGGGAGTTTGAAATGTCAATGATGAGAGAATTAAATTTCTTCCTAGGCCTCCAGATCAAGCAAAGAAGGGATGGCATTTTCATATCTTAGACAACTGCAAAGAGATCCTCAAGAAGTTTGGAATGGACATGTCGAAGGCTGAGGATTCTCTAATGAGCACATCGGCAAACTTGGATGCACATGTAGTGGGAAAGAAAGTCTGCCAATCTCACTATAGAGGTGTGATTGGATATCTGCTATATCTGACAGCAAGTAGACCGGATATCCAGTTTAGTGTTGGGATGTGTGCAAGATATCAAGCCAGTCCTAAGGAATCACATCTAACCAATGTGAAGATAATTCTAAGATACCTTGCTGGAACTCAAGAGCTTGGGCTATGGTATCTCAAAGGAACTCAAGAATATCTTCTAGCATATTCAGATTTAGATCATGCTGGATTCAAGATAGATAGAAAAAGTACAAGTGGTCAATGTGAGTTCTTTGCAAGATGCTTGGTGACATGGGCTAGCAAGAAGCAAAATTGTGTATCACTGTCATCAACTGAGGCTGAGTATATAGATGCTGCAAGTTGTTGTACTCAAGTGTTATGGTTGAAGAATTAACTAAGGGACCTAGAATTGGAATTCCCAAAAGTGCCTATCCTCTATGACAACACAAGTACAATAAGCTTGGCCAAGAATCCAATTCATTATACCAGAAACAAGCATAGTGATGTGACAACTTCCAAAAATTCATGTAATTTCAGCACATTTTCCTTGATGTTTTATTCAATCATTAATAAATGTTGGATACTCAAGATAGGAAAATGCTCATTTGATTTTTTGTTGCACATCATTGTTTATTTGTGTAGACTTTGATCATATTTCTAGTTAGTTTCTTATGTTGTTTTATGTAACTCTTGTAGGAATATTTTGATGCAATAACCAAGTGATTATAGCCCCTCACCAAGCTGACAAGTGAACAAAGCTAAGAGAAAACCAGAGCAACCAAAGGAACAAAAGGACCAGAAAAGACGTGACGGCGAGGCCACGGCCAATAACATTTGTTTCAGCCCCTGTTTTTGCTTGCTCACCGTGAGCTCACCGCGACGAAGCTACGGGGAGCAGCAATCATTTCTGGAATTTTCGATAGTTCGCCGTGGGCTCGCCACGGCGAACTCACGGCGAGAGGCTTGTGAAGCTGCGCATTTTGACAGAAAAGGCGGACTAAAATGAAATAAAAGCTAGAGTTTTGAGTTGAGCAAGCATTCTTCAACTTCTAGGGCATTTGGGGAGTGTTTTGCTATGCTAGGGCTTGGAGCTTGGTGGGGTTTGAGCTAGGGCTTGAAGCTTTGAAGAGATTTGGGCTTCTCCTCTTGGTTTATCTTCTCCATCTTCATTCTCTACTCTTGTTCTTTGTTTGTGATGATGTGTATGTATGCTCTCATGGAGTTGTTAAACATGAGTGGCTAAATACTTTGATTCTAAGATTATTTTGAACCCTTGTATGGATTAACTCTTGATTTCTCCTCTTATTTTGTGATTAATAAGATGTATGTGTTTATTTTACTCTTCTCCTAATGCTTCTAAGTGATTGATCACCATTTAGATGTTGGGTTCACTTGATTGATGGTTGAGAGGGCTAGATTGAAAGTAGAACTTGGGTAAAATAGTGTAAGAACTTGAAGTTTGCATGATGAATGGATGGTTTTATTGGTAAGATAGAGATATACTTGCTAACCTTGCATAGTCACATTAGGATTGGAGCTTGAAAATTGGGTTTTATTAATTATAACAAGAGATTGTGCAATTAATGAGATCAAACACTTGTTCTTGACTTGAGAGAGCTTTTACAAGTACTTTGTGAATCCTAGATTAGCACATGGTTTCATTGAAAACACCTTTGAGAGGAGGTTAGTTGAGTTTTAAGAAGTACAAGGGGGATACATAATCTTAGGACCCATTTTATACTTGAAGTTGAAGAATCACTTGTCTATAATTTTGTTTTCATTTAGCATATGTTTATTTTCATAGTTAATCTTCAATCTCAATATTTGAATCACTCAAATTGGATGAGAGTGTGACAATCATTGTTTGACCGGGTTTTGGAACCAAATCCTCGTGGGAACGATATTCTACTTATCACTATATTACTTGGCGCGACCCATACACTTGCGGTGCGACATGATGTGAGGCACCACTTCATCAGAGATCATGTCCAGAAGAAGGATGTGAAGCTGGAATTCATCCATACGTACTTACAACTTACAGACATCTTCACCAAGCCTATTGATGCTGAGAAATTCACATTCATCAGAAGAGAATTGGGGATGGTAAACCCCATTGAATTGTAAATATATATCAAACCTTCTTCTTACTCTATTCTTTTAGTTTCTCATTCAATTTAAAATTTATTTTTGATGATAAAGTACTAACTTAGGCATCGGAGTGTTAAATTAAAACTTTGTAGGTTCTATGTCAAAAGATATTTTTCATAGACCAATCAATCAGGAAATCATGATCGATCACAGAACATGCTCTATGATCGATTGGGATTCGATCATGGGCTAAGGAAAGGAGTGAGAAGGAGAAAACAAATCGATTAGGGAATAGAGCAATCGATCAAGATCCCTTGATCGATCATAAGGAAGAGGTATTCGATCAGGCATCAAATACCCAGCGTGGGAGCCAATCGATCACAAAATTCCTAATCAATCAGACATGCCTATTCGAGTAAGAACCAGTCATTATGATCGATCACAGAGCACCTGTGATCGATCAGGCGCCAACTATAACTTTTACAACGGTTATTTTAAGGGTTTAAGGTTTCATAATTACTCGTTCATATATATTTGACATTTGTAATCGTTGCATCATTTCGCATTCACTCTCATTCATTCCTTCCTACTCTTTCACACCCAAACGCCAAGAACCATCATCTCCTTTCTTCAAACCCTTCTGTAACTACTGTAACCATTCTCATTTTCAAAACATCAAGTCGCAACCTCTGACATATAATATAAACCCAACAATGGCACCCATAATGAACATTCCCAAACACTTCAGACCTAAAGTTGTTGAAGATACAGTGTCTCTTCCCTCCAACGATCCTGCACTTACCTACAGACAATCTTCATAACCTTCAACTTCTCAACCATCATCCTCAACAATGCCAGAAACTCAAGCCCAAGCCTCCCAATCCAAAGGCAAGAGTACTAGTACTGTGAAAGTGAGGGATTTAATCTCTGGAGATGCAGAAGTTCCAATAGATTCACATTTTAAGCAAGGTCCAATCAAAAAACCTTCAGACTTCATTGATCAGAAATCCATCATGCAGAGATGTGCATATGTGGACATTGACTACTTAGAGAAGAATGGCTACAATGTGTCAGAATGGTTGGGCCCCTACAAGAAGTAGATTGGCATCAAAAATCACTACAATGAGAGGGTTATCAAAGCCTTCTGTTCGAACATGAAAATTTCCACTACAGAATCTGATGGCAAGATTATAGGGATCACTGTGTCATCCAAAGTTCGAGGGAAGGAGTTCTCCTTTGACTGGAAAGATATGAATGAATGGCTAGATATAGACAAACTTGAGTTGGTTATGTATAATGTCTAGCAAGAAAGGGAGAAATACTTAGAAGATGAACTCATGCAGATTTACCAACCATAAGGTCTAATCAAAGGCAACCTTCGACCTATTCAAATGCTTCTAGTCAACAGAAAAATTCACTATGCCTATTCAAGGTGCATGGTGAACAAATCAAGTAACTTCACTTAGATTTTAGAGATAGGCAATCTTGTGTTGCCAACGCTAATCAACAAGGCCCCTATTAATCCTAGACAATTGATTTGTGAAGAGCTTCTTAAGTTCAAGAAGTCTAAATCTACTAAGACTCCTCTCCCATTTCCTCAATTGATTTCCTACATTCTTGCCAACAACCTGATTTGGTATTTAGAGGGGGACAAGAACATTGAGACTCCCAGATATGACATTCGCACTTTCAAAAGGATGAAGCTTCAACAACCTATAACAAGGAGTGGTCAACCTCAAGATCAAGAAGGGGTCCCTGAAGAGGAAGATTAATCTTAGGGAGGACATGATGAGGCTCACTCCTCTGCTCCTTAAACTTCTCAACCATCCTTGTTTGGGTCTGTAATGAGTACTATGTTCACAAAAGATGTGATGGATCAGGTTGCTGCTAAGGTCATAGAAAAGTTGCAGAAAGAAGTCATTCCTAGTGTTTTGAAAGAGTTAACCATGGAGAATCAAGCCATAGAAGATAGACTAGTGGCTACACTAAATAAGTCTGTAGTGCCCTCAGTCAAGGAGTGTGGATTTCATGTGTACCATGGTTATGACACATGATGGACATCATCAAACACCTGGAGCTCAGATTGCATAATGTTGAAAACTTGATGGGCTTTGTGCATCCTTCAGAAAGGAAAGCTACAAACCAATGGCTCAAAGCATCCATGGGAGAACCCTCCACTCAGGCCAAGCAAGTACCTTCAGGAGATTCTTCATATGATCAAGACCTTCACCACTCACCTATTGACCTAGCCACCTCCCCTCACACCACTACCATTCCAGACACTTAACCTCCCATGGCCCAAACACAAATCTCTCCCACTCCAGACAAAAATACTCCTCCCACTTCCAAACCATCATCCCCAAAAATAGCTATCCCTCACCAAGAATCAACACCCGCTAAAGCCCACCAAACTACTCCACAACATCCTTCTACCATCCAATACACTCCTACCAGACCCTTCCCTCACCTATGCTAGAAAGGGTAAAGCAAAAGTCACCTCCTCTCCTATCCTTCCATATGTCCTTTTCGATGCTAACAAAAAAGGGGAGAGTAGTATTGTCCAAGAGAATGCCATTGAAGTTGCTGCCATCTTATCATCTATTGCTTCTGAGGCAATTCAGAAGCCTAATATAGACATTTCTGAAGAAGATGTGCAAGCCCTATCTACAACCAAGCCTCAAGTTCCTAAAGAGGCTTCTCCTTATGCCACATTGAGTCAAATTCTTCCAGAAATTCATGAGCTGGCAGAAGGAATCAAATTGAGCATGGAAGAGCAAGTCTTGGTAGAAGATGTGTCTCATGAACAGCCTAAACCCTCCAACATCCCTCCTATAGATGAAAATGTAATACTGGAAGAACAAGAGGAGGATCTAAGCATGGATATGGTAGTATACCAACAGCCACATCCAATATCACTAGACACTTGGCCATATCTTTATCGACAAGTGAAAGAGTTTGTTGAAAGAGTGAACAAGAGTCAACAAGAAAGAGAAGCTAGAGATTCTGCAAAAGCAGAGGCTGAGGCTAAGGCTAAAAATTAACTTGCAACTATGCCTAAGGCTGTGATTCCAAGTTGAGGAGTCCAGAGGCATGTGACTTACAAGAATCCAGCCAAACTTGATGAAAAGGACCACATTCAGACCACCACCAAATTTTTGGAATCTGGTGAAGAAGAAGAAGGGCCAGAGGTTCAGTCTACTGTCAAAGGGAAAAGACCCAAGAAGGCTGCTCCTAAGCCTCCATGAAGAATGACAAGAGGTTCCAGGGATGCTAAAGGGATAAAAATTGAGGAACCTAAGCCTGCTCCTAAGGCTAGATCTAAGAGGAAGGCTGCTCCTAAGGCAAAATAATCCAAGCCTCCTTCAACGAAGAAGCAGAAGCAACAGAGCTACCTTGAGAAGATTATTGGTCAGACCAAGTCTCCATCTCCTAAGAAGAAGAAAGCTCCAGCTCGAAAGAAGAAAGCTGAGCCTGAACCAGAAATTTGAGGAGAAGTAGCATCAATAGATTATGGAGGATATAGCTCTGAGTCTGGAGATTAAGATTTGAAGTCAAAGTATGGGAAGGGCTCGAGTGATTCTGACTCAAATTAAACCAAAAAAGCCTCCTCACTTGCATCTACCATTTTGCATTTGCATCATTCATATTGTGTCTTCTTAACTTTTTGTATAGATGTTTTTGGGGAGAGTAATGGGCGGGTACGGGTGGCCCGTGGGGGTGCCAATTACCCGCCGTACCCGTGTGAATATAAACGGGCATTACAATAGACGGGCTAAATGATCGAGGGCCCATTTGCCCGTTTAGCACTTTTCTTTTAAAAAAAAGGTAGACATGAACAGAGATTAAATTTAAAGGCAACAGAAACCCAAGAAACAAAGGAAATTCTAAAGATTTTTCATTTGAAAGACAACATCAGCATCAGAAGAATAAAAAGAAGCAAAAATGCTCACCTGAGAACAAAGTTGAAGCAACAAAGGCTATCTATCCATTCACTCAAAAAACGGCTATCTATCCATAAAATTCAACCCCTTCTCAACCTTTCAAGTCTACAAGTCAACATGTAACTCCTCTGCTAATCTTCATAACACAACAAATTACAGAAAAACAGGATGTCAAATAGATAACCCTAAACATTCAAATAAAAAAAACTTTGAATTTAACGAAGAACTCCGATCACCCCCAACAAGCAATGATATCATCATCCACAACTACCCAAAATAAAATAGCAACAATCAGCAGCAAACTCATAAATATACTCACCGATCCAAAAACCTCAAAATTATTCAACAAAAATGAAAGGGAAGATCTGCAGATGAATTAGGTAACCGACTCAGCCGTCCCCACTCAAAGATGAAGAGAAGAACAATAGATTACAAACACAAAGAACACAGAGAAATTGATATGAAGAAGAAAGAACAAGAGGGTTGAAATTACTGGGAATGTCAAGAAGTTGCAATATTGGGTATGTGTAGTGTAATGTGCAAAACAAAGGAACATGATATTACTGGAAGTCACAAAAAAGAAAAGAAAAAAAGAGTCTAGGAGGAGTTTAAAGTTAATCTGAGTCTGTGGTTCAAGAGCATGAGGCAGAGCTCAGCTGGGTCAATTTGAGGGGAGTGATTGATGGGCCCCACGCAGAGGATGCCTCCTCTGATGAACCCTGTTTTGTCATCACCACCGCCGCCGATGTGTCTTCTAGCTTCCCCACTCTGAGAAGGAGGTGAGGTACAGTAGTAGAAACCGCGAAGCCTCGCCGGTGAAGAAGAGAGAGAAGAAGAGGCTTTGATTGAGAGAGAGATCGAGCCGGAGATGACGAAAGATTGGTCATCACCTGTTTTCTTCTTCAAGGAGATGACGGCGTTGAGACGACGACGACGGTGCTGGGACGAGCGGAGACTGGTGAGCGGAGAGTGGTGAGTGAGCATGGGGGAAGAGATTCAAAAGTGTGTGTGGCAGTGTGTGTGTGTGTGTGTGTGAGGCGAGCTAGTGCTGACTGTTGAGGAGAGGAAGTGAAGTGAGGGCTGTGATGTGAGACACTGACCTGTGGGGGAAGGGTTTATTTTTTTTATTTATATACGGGCCTAAAATAGACGAGCCAGCACGGGTAAAATTGCGGGGCTTAACGGGCGGGCCCCGCGGGTCAGGGGCACTTTTCTCACCCCTATTTTTTACATACTTCTTATGTGTTTTGTTATGTTTATAATATCTTTTATAGTTATCAGATTATTACTTGTCTATTTTTTCCTTCTGTTAATCATAGATTATAACTTATGTTTTGTCATCATCAAAAAGGGGGGGAATGTTAGAATAATGGGTTTTAATGATAACTAAACATAACTTAGGCATAAAGAAGGATTGGACTTAGAACTAGAATGAACTCAGAATAATCTGATAAAAATCCTAAGTCATTGCCTAATCGATCAGGGAAAGATAATCAATTAAGAATCTAAGGTTATGATCGATCAAGATTAGGTTAGAATGAATATAAGTTATAAGTATGGCTGCCTGATCGATTAGGATGCCCTGTGATCGATTAGAGAAGATTGAACTTAATTGGAAATCAAGCTTAGTAATCTTAGCAATGATCGAGTGAAAGGACATGATCGATCAGGACCCCCTGTGATCGATCAAGAAGTCTTAGTTGTAATTCAAAGTCCTCTAGAATGATCTTAGCCTATTCGATCATAGTAACCTAATCGATCAGAGAGTATGTGAGTGATGTCATGTGATCAATCATGAAAGTCTAGGATTAATTGAAAAAAGGCCAACATAACTTAAGCCTATTCGATCAATGAAGCATGATCGATTAGGGTACCCTATGATCGATCAGGCATGACATTTTATCTAATCTCATGTTCAAGTGATACAGGTCCTAATCTAAGCCTAATCTATGTGTGATCGATCAAAGAACAGAAGTAGTGATCGAATAGAGCCTTATAATCGATCTAGCGATAGATTTGCTTCAAAGTACAATGTTTTGCCTTTTATGCAAAGTGTGTCAGGCCTATTTTTGGAAGTTAACGTTACTCACACAGATTCAAAGAATTGAAACGTTTGAAACTAGATTTGCTTTCTACAATTAATGAAGAGAGAAGAACTGAAGCTAACATAGTACAAGGGAGTTAATGCAACACAAGAATATCATCAACTCAATGCTCCATCAAGATTTATCATCTCTCATCCACATCAGATACACAATGGCTATAAACTCACCAACGGGCAGAATTCCAGAGACATCTATAAAAGCCATTGGTGAAGAAGTTGGTGAAGTCGTTGATTGAATACACTCTTAAGTAATCAATACTTCCTGCATTCAATACTCACCTACTCTCTGTTATATTCATTCATTATCTTTGTACTTCAGTGTGTATCAAAATCTGTTCATTGAGTGAACAAGTTGTTGTAATCTCATTCTAAGTGAGGATTACTCTTAAGATAGTGGGATCTTAAGAGTGGGTTGTAAACTTACAAGTTGTAAAGGGGATTAATCTGTAAGAGAGAGTTCTTACTAAGGGATCACTTGTAAAGGCGATCAAGAGCCTAATTAAATCTTGAAGATTTTAGTGGAACCCAACTGAAGGTTGGAGAACTGGACGTAGGCCAAGAGTTGGGCTGAACCAGTATTAGCCTTATGTCTCATTGCTTATATTTTTTAATTAGCACAATTCACCCCCTCTTGTGCATTTCTGCCACTTTCATTCTATGTTTGATTTCTTGATGATTAACTTTGCTTTCTGGAGTTTTTTTTTGGTCCATTTCAGGAAAGAGAATGTCAGAGCCAAAACAGACACAAAAGCAAAATGCTGATGTTATAAGCGATATCTAGCCGCCAGCAGTTTGAACACTAGATAAAGATTCAAATATCCAGTTTGAACACTAGATTAAGATTCAAATATCCAGTTTTTAACTAAGAAATCAAGTGCAAATCTCTCAGATAAAATACATGAACGCTCTTGGACTTCAAGTTAGAGAAAGGCAACGGCTAGCTACAACGGTCAACTTCCATCAGACTAGATAAGTATTTGCAATAATTATGTGAAGGCAAAGAAGTCAAGTGCATTGCAAAAACAAAATTCTAAATGCTTTCAAGTCTTCTAATGCGATTCTCTGAGTGCTTAATTGAAATTTTATCTGCTCAATTGTGTGAGCTAGCCTTATTCCTCTTATAATCTGTCATTATGGTTGTTTCTTAGAATATTGGGATTCTAAGAAAGGAAGTTATCTTACAAAGTGCAAGGGGGAGAGATTTTGGTGAGAAGTGTTCTTATTGAATAAAATCTTTCTATTGTTGAAAAGATATTCAAAAACCTGTTCTAATCCTGATTCACTAGTGGAACTCAACTCAGGTTAAAGAAGTGAATGTAGGTCTGAGTAATGGCCGAACCAATCTTTCTTTATTTCTGCGGTTCCCGCATCTTCAAGGGCTTCTTTTTCAGAATGAAGATTTTGTTGAATATCTTCATTCTGAAATCGAAGGCGGATGGTGGGATTTCGATGGTGAGACTGAGATTGAAGGAAGAGTGCAGTGCCAGCTTTAACAAGATCTTCACCTTCCACCCTCTTCACTCTCTACTCAGACTCAATGTCGAATCCTACCCTCAACCTTTGATTTGGGAGTAAAGATCTTCCACTCTAAAAGTGAAGCCCTTGAAGATGCAAGAACCACCAAAATGAAGAGAGTGAAGGGTTTGGCTGGTGTCAATAATGGTCGGAGTGAGGGACAGCTAATGATGGTGGCGGCACAACTGTGAGAAGTTAGGGAGAAGGGAGAGAGAGGATGAAGTTGAAAAAAAAAACAAGAAACAGAGAGGAGAGGTAAAGGGGAAGAAAGAGAAAGTGAGGGCATTTTTAAGTGGGAGAATTAAATTTTAATATGACAAAGTGTTTCACCTCAACTAACACATAGGATAAAAAGAAGGCATTTTTAATTAAGAGAATTAAATTTTAACTTAACACAGTGTTCCACCTTAGCTAACACATAGGATAAAAAGAATTGCCATGGCATGTTTTTAAATGCAACTGTGACTTTTTACACTAATTTGAAAGTTCAGAGTTACTTCTAGTCCCAAAAAAAGCACTTGGTACTAGACAAAATTTTGACAAAATCACATATATATTTTTTACCCTTAACTATTTTTTTCTATTTGAAAAAGAAGTGTTTTTGAATATTCCCTCCATCCTTTATTATAAGAGTCCAAAATTTGAATTGTTTTGTCCCTTATTATAAGAACCTTTACAAGAATGTCTGAATATTTAATGACCTTTTTTTCCATTTACCCCTCATTATTTTCATTATTTATGAATATTTGATGCTAATTCATGTTACTATTGTTACTCTATCTCTCTTGTACATTCCATCATAGTAAATAAGGGCACATAGTATTTATTTCCCTTCTGAACTCTAATAGCAAGGGATGGAGGGAGTAATATTTAATTATTTATTCTACGCTCTCCACTCCAGGGCGTGTCCGCCCCGGGGTTCAACTTCTCTCCACTGCTTTTACCATTCACTGCCATTCTCTGCTTTGAAACGACACCGTTTTTATTATTTCAAAAGAGATCTCAACCCTCTATGTTTTTTAATCCAAGCCGTTGGTTTTGAGGGAGGTTGGCATCTTCCTTTACAGAAACCCATTGACCGAACAGCAAAATCCAAAGCTTGAATCTTTTCTTCATCTTCACATCTCGTCAACTGGAGAGTAAGAAGAAATCTCTCTTACATATTGCAGAAGCCCATCAACCTTCAATTCTTTTCCCATGGGTTTACCTGCTAAATTTAGTTTCTCTTTTGGTTTTACCTCTTTCTTTTACTAATTGCAAAAGCATTATGAGTAGCTCTTGAGCAAGGCACATCCTAATCCAAGAAGCCCCTGTAGGTCCTCATCGTGATTTCTTATCGTTTAGGTATTTCAATACTGATAAATTGTCTGATTCAGAATGGTTTAATGCTCGCTTCTCCTATGATCAAGATATAGGAAATTGCTAAATCTATGGTTGGGAAATTCCTTTTATCTGGGTTATACTTTGGTGTTTTTGCTAGGAGTGGTTTTTATTTTTGTTAGAATCCCATAATATTAGGAGGATAAAAAATCCCAAAATTTTAGGATAAAATTAGTTGCAGATTGAAATTTGAATCTGATTTTATTTCTGATTCTATTTTTCATATTTCCTAATTTGTATGTAAATACTCCTTGATTGTATGTCTGATAGTTGAATGACTGATATTGAGGCTATGAATTTATTATTTTCTCTCACCTCGCGGTTTCTTCAATTTTGGTTGTTGACATATATATGTTATTATGTGTGCTGGTTAATTCTTTGCCTTGCTGCCATGGCTTTTATAGAGTCTTTTGGCAGTCCCTTATTTGATTAACGAAATTTATATTATGATTGGAAAAAAAGGAATAGTTAATGCCAATCTCTTGATTTGTATTAGCAAAATGCTATAAAATAATGATGTTATTGCTTTTTTTTTCTGAGTGAATAGGAGCTTTATTGAATTGAATATTTACAATGGAGTACAATACATAAGACTATGAGCTAGAAGCAAAGCCTCATGAATCAGTTGCAACGCTAAGGCATTCCCATTACAGAACACTCTGCAATTCTTGGCTAGAACACTTTGCAATGATGTCATTACTTTGAGTGCTAGAGGATTTGCATTCTTGCATAGCCTGGATGCAAATGTCATATATTACAATTTAAAGGCTTCGACATTTTACTTGATTCAGTATGTTGCACTGTGAAAGTTTTTGTTGGTGTGAAGGAGTTGCATTAAATTTTGTGTAGGATTTCCATCCAAACCTTCTTGACTATCTTAACTTGAGTATGTTTCTAATAGAAAATCTGATTCTTTGAGCACATTTCTAACAGAAAATCTGATCCAAATAATTGTTTTTTTTTTCTAAAAGGTTTGAGTGCCAATTTATAGGAACGAAAGAATTGAATTATTAATCTTTCTACTAAGGTTTTTCATCTTTACAAGGTAACAATTACTTGATTGTTGAGTGTATTCAATAGTGTTTCCCTATTAATCTTATCAGTGATGATTCTCATTCAAAATATATATATATATATTCAAATTGATTATTGGCAAGCCCAATTCATTGTTTGATCCTTATATTATCTTTAAATCTTTTTGAATGATAAGGGACACCGGTGCTTTTAATGTTGTGTTTTAAATATGTGTGTATTTTAATGATTGTAATTTAACCATGATACCTCTCAATCTCATTTATTAAAACCTGAAGTAATGATATAATAAAATAGATTCTGTGATTCAGATTGGATAATAACTATATATTCAGATTTTACATGAAGGTCGGATGACAGTTATATGTTCAGATTTTGATCTTTCACTTCTCTTGAGTAAGAGAATGGGATTGAAACTTGTCATGTGACTTTTAGTGGACTTTTGTTTCATAACAGGTTACACAGATAGAGCTGATCCAGACTAAATCAATCGATAAGATATAAACATGCACAAGGAACATGATGGTAGGCTTGCTTAACCAAAAATAGATAGCAACCAGAAGAACAAATTGATGAGCTTGCTTGACCAAAAATAGATAGCAGCGAGAAGAACAAAAGATGGGCTCGCTTGACAAAAAAGAGAGCAGCCACAAGGAATTCAAAAGTTGAATGGAAGAGTTGGACAAAATAAGGAGGATGTTTGCTTCATGTAGGATGATCGAAGCTAATCATTGAACCTATATCTGAAACAATGTAATTTTGTAGTGTTAATGCCAGAGTTTTAAAAGTTTCCACTCTCTTTAGAGGAAACAATGCTATGTAAGAATTTTCAAATTTTAATGAAAGTGAATTGTTTTCTACAATTATCATTGCTTTACCAGCATTATGTGTTTGACTGAAATCTAATTCTTCAAGTGGTGTGATGTCACAGTCAAGTGGTGCCTACAATAAAAAATTAAAAAGAACATATCAATACATACATGTCCTACATAAACAGAGTAGTTGAAGGATGTTGTCCAATATCATATGACATACCATCAACATATTTGTAAAAGTCATTTGACTTGATTGAGAGTTACCAAACATCATATTAGTATGTGGTACTTGAGTTGATGTCTCAGATTGTTGAAGTTGACTATGGTGTCCCTGAAACACATTTGCAAAGAAATCAATAAATATATAATAAGCACCAATAAAATTAAAATGATCGAACGTATACCTTTGAAACTTGAGGAGGCTTTTTAGAGGCTTTCATTCTTTGTCTTCTTGGACCGGCTTCAAGACAACTCTTTATTCGTCGACTTCTCTTTCTACCATATCTCTTTTTAAAGCCAACAACTTTGCCACTGCTATTATTGCCATCATGATTCCCCACACCATTCTCCTCGCCTTTACCATCATCTAATAAGTATTTTACGTGAAGTTGAGTCACTTTCTTACTTAGTTCCAACACAGCTTCATGAATAAGTAAGAATGCCTCTGAACTTTCTGATGCATCATTGGCTAATTTAACGAGTAAGGGGCATAATTGTCTATACCGGTTTGATCTTTGGAGTTTAGGATCAACTTCAATCTGTTTCCCCTTGATATCGTACACTACACCACATCGTGCTTCTCTTGTCCACCTCTTTACAATATATTTTCGGGGGAGTAATTTGACATCATGTTCATTCAATACCCTTAATGCATGACACAATATATGCCCACTCGTTCAAATTTTTTGCAACTACAAGTAACTGTCTCTGTTAAAGGATCAAATGTCAAACTGTGCTCATGTTTGCTACCATCCATTGTGATCACATAATCAAACACAGTAGCATTATCCTCCTCACCCATGGTGATATTTCTTTCTTTCCGGTCTTTTATACATGTAGCATCACGTCGATCAAATTGGTGCTGGAACAAGTCAAAAATAGGTCGAGTACTGATATCAGAAAGCTGACGAAGCATACTTGAACTCTGCAATATCAACCTTAGCAACTTGTCAAGTGCATCAAAATCACTTTTAAACTCTTTATAGCGCTTGTCCTCTAGAACTTGTTCAAATTGTTCGAGGAATCGATTGATATCATGCTTAACATGAGTGCAATTTTTTACAGATGCATTGACACTTTCACTAATTTGTGTGCTTCTCATGCCAAGTGTCCTTGAGTTTTTCATATAACATGCTGCCCATTTTTCTTTTATCTGGTACATGGACATCAACCATGATTTTTCTGTCATATCTTGTTTTGACAATAACGCTTGCCAAGCATCTTCAAACTTGACTTCGTCCCAACAAGAATACATACAATGGTTAAAATCACTAACCATAGAGTTTGGAAGGTGCTTCATTGCATTATTTGAAATATGCCAGGTGCACAAAGCATGTTTTACATCTGGTATCACTTCTTGTAATGCTCGTGACATAGCAGCATCTTGATCGGTAAAAATAGTTAGTGGCTTTACATTTTTGTGCGCACACAAAAAAGTCTCAAAGAGCCATTTGAAGCTCGCAGTTGTCTTATCATATAACAATGCCACTCCAAATATCACCCCTCCTTTGTAATGGTTGAAGCCAGAGAAAATTGCAAGAGGTCGGTGGTCACGATTTGTGCAATAAGTTGTATCAAGCGAAATAACTTCTCCAAAGCAAGCATAATCAACTAACATACGTGCATCAGCCCAAAATACATTTGTCACTTTCTCTTCTCAGTCCATTTGATGAGCATGAAAAAAAGAAGGATTTTCTGTTAATTGTTTCTCGAAATACTAAAATATACATCCAGCTTCACCGTGTTTCATGGCTCGTTGACTCCTTGAGTTAAGATAATTCTTTACATCAGTTCTTGTATAGCCCAAATTGGTTCGACCTCCTGCATATTGGCTTTGCAAATTGAACGCTGATTTTTTATTAATCCCAGCTTTTTCAGCATTTTCTAATTCATAACATTGATTTGGTGTTAATCTTCGATATGATGCAAATAGATGAACAGCTTCAGGAGGCTGAAGAGGATGATTATGATCTAGGAAAACTTCACTTATTTTGTATTTCCCGTTTACTAGTTTGACTTTCATTCTATCTTGACAACCTGTTCTTGTCTCATCTCTGGGCTTCTTAGTTCTTTCATCTCGGACGTCTGGTTTTCTCACGCCTTCTTTACAACAAACATATAGATAAGAGGAATATTTTGACTTGTCTTTTTTACTCTTGTTAAACCTTTGTTTTCGAACACCAAAACCAGTTCTTTTACCATAAGCCCTCCAAAATTCACATGCTTCTTCAATATTGTCAAATTCAAGATCAAGTTTAGGAGACAAATTTATATCCATCATATCAACTTCCTGCAAAATAAAAATATACATACCCATAGTAGCAATATAATGATAGCATTAAAATTTGTGATATCAAAACTATTTATTCAAATAGAATCACATATACAAACTTAGAGATATATGATATAAAAAATTGATGCACCATCTAGAGGAAAAAATCGATCAATGCACCTCCTCTACTGATTAATCCATATAATAACAACATAGAGAGATATATGCACACTCAAATAAAAAACAAATCTTATTTATCACACTAATAAAAAAACATATTATACTTGCAATAAGAATATAACAAGAAAATCTCATCTTATCAGCTTTCAAGAATAGCAACGTTTTAACCACTTTCAAGAATATCAAGGAAGATTATAAAAACAATCATAAATGTAAAATCTTAATATGAAATATCAAGAACATGATTAGATAAAGACGGTTATTTACCCATTAATCTTTGAGACCCAATATCCACTAGCCTCTTCTTCCTCTCCTCCGAAATTGTTTTCCCAACCGCTCAGCTTTTACCCGGGCTTCTGGAGGAGAAATAAAGAATGAGTGTTTTATAATTAAATAAATTATACACTTCTTTATAAAAAAACAATATTCAGTTTCTAAAACACTCATTATTTCTCCTCTAGCAGCGCGGGAAAAAGCAAAGCAACGGCTTGGATTAAAAAACATAAAGGGTTGAGATCTCTTTTGAAAGGGTTAAGATGCATTTTGGCCAATAATTTGTTACAAAAAGCGCATCTGACACAATTATTTTTAAAATGGTCCATATAAGCCAACCATCTTTTAAAATGGTCTATATAAACCCAACCATATTTTAAAATGGGACAACTTGGCCAATAATTTATTACAAAAATGAGCGCCTGACACAACAAAATTCTATATGGTATTGGCCAATTTGCCCCTTTTTAAAAGATGGTTGGTTTATATGGACCATTTTAAAAATAATTGTACCAGATACACTTAAGGTTCAAAAAACCGGACCGGGCATAGAACCGGATGAGGCACTGGTTCAAGGGTTAATGGTCCAACCGGGGTCAGACCGGGTCAAACCGGTTATATTAAAATAATAAAATTTTAATGATATTAGCATTAATAATCACTAATATCAAAATGTAAATGTAGATAGGTATACATGATTCATCAAATATGAATATTTTAATGTTTCTATATAGGGAAAAAGAGAAAATACTAGTTGATTACACATGAAAATAAATATTATTCTACAATCCATAGACTAAAATATAAATACTAAGAGTAACAATAATTAAATATTAAGTATATGCAAGTAAAATAGCATTTAAAGTATTATAGTTTTCTAATTTCTAAAATTGTGTGAAGTGAAAGTTAGTAATTAGGTGAATTATAATAAAATGATTTTATTTTTTTAAAAAAAAATGGCCAACCCGGTTCAACCCCCGGGTTGGCCGGTTTTCCGGTCCAACCCCGGGTATTTGACCCTCCCGGTCATTGACCGGGTCAACCTAACTCCCGTTTTTATACCGGACCTGTCCGGTCCGATTCTTTGCTCATTTAAATAATTGACCAAAATGCTCTTAACCCCTTTTGAAATAATAAAAACGGTGTCATTTCAAAGCAGAGAATGGCAATGGATGGTAAAAGCAGTGGAGAGAAGCTGAACCCGTCCGCCTAGCGCCGAAGGAAATAGAATATTAAGACCATCGTTTCGCCTTCGCGCGAGGCAAAACAATGGATCACCAGCAAGATACAGCGTCTTCCCCATCAAAGCGACCCTCTCTGAAATCCAGTTCCCAATTCAACAGATTGAACATCTGGAAAGCCAAGGTTTCATTCCCCATATCCCCTCTTTTCTGCGAAGAATTGTTACTAATAATATCACTTCGTTAGCCAATTGATACCATTTTATATCTCATGTCTAAATCGCGTTCTTTAACTTGTTGCTGTCTTGTTTGGTAGTTTTGCCTTTTTTTTTACACAATATACTCCTGAAACTGATATAATGGTGAATTGTTGCAATTTATAGTTGAGGGAAAGTTGCTATAAGAGGGTACGAGATGACAGAACCCGCTTGCTCTGGAAAATGAGGCTTCCCACTTCTCAGTCATGCAAACAAAATCAAGAGGTTTCTCTTCGTCAATGAACAATGTCTTGTTTCTTTTTTGAAAGTTGAAAATGGTTGGTGGGTAATTTTGTGGACATCAGCTTGATTTCTCATCTGACATTTACCCATTGCAGCTCGTTGCTTCCTGTGTGGGTTGGATGAGATATTTACGCTCTTTTGTATTGATTTTGTTTTTAACTTTTGCTTATGACACTTATCAGTTTGATTATTAACTTCTTTCATTTTGGATACCTTGATTTTTAAAGAAAAAGCCATTTTTTATCGAAGTAATATTGAAAGAAAGATTGAGGGAGCATTAGTTCTGCCCTCTACTTTGCAAAACCAAAGTGACATTAACCTTCAGCTGGTTTTGATTCAAAAGCTGCATCCTGCAGAGCTTGGTTTTAGATTTCGCCAACCATGTTGAGGCTGACATGCCATTTAGTATCCAAACATTCTAGATGATTGTATGCATTCTTTCCAAATTCTCAAATCAAGAACTTTACTTCGCCTGTTCAATTTCTATACTTTAATGGAATTTTCAATTCAGTCATTGGTTCTAGTTCCAATCTCTTCATTTACTCAAATATGTGATATCAAATTATTCTTAATGGAGCATGAAGTTGTTAAAATAAGCTGGTACCATTATGTTCACATTTTGATTCTTGAAGTTGACATGGATTATTGTGATTCTATATCACCTGTAAATTACCATCTCAGTTAACTTTGGTGACACATAGTCAGAATAATTGGACCATTGGCAACAAAGTTCTCTGTTAACAATTTAACATTACATTAGTGATGGGTCTTTACTGCTTATATTAAAAATCATGGAACTAGGGGAATTTAATTGTGACATCTATAAAACTAGAAAATGCAGAAGTGAATGTTAAGCTTAACAATTGATTCCAGGTATGCAAGATTGCTGCATAGGTTGCTGAAAGTATGTTGACATAGGTCAAAAATATATATTTTAGAATAATTGGAAGATAGAGCAATTTATTTGATAACTATATGTCTACATATAATTGTAGTAGTTTGTTTCAGCAATGGATTAAGCCTTAGCAAATGTGATATTTTGCAATTTGTGATCATCTCATACGCTTAAGCATTTGTTAATAATTTGAATATGTGATATTTTCATACATTTTGGAAATGTAGTTGCTTTATCATTAAGACCTCTAATACACCAGTTTATAAAATTTTGAGGGGCTTTGGTTACACTCTTGTGTTTTAATATCATAGATGTGATTGCATTTGGAAAATTTTTAATATATACATGGTGGCAGGATGCAGTCAGATCTGCATTCCAGGATATTGTATATGACGAACTGAAGAAAATGAAGATGTCATCATTATATAGCACAATTAAGGATCCAACTTCTGATTCTGAGTTTGATGATTTATTATGGGAGTACGATGGTGTTCATACTACTTATCAGGGTGAATGTGAAGATCTACTATTAGAAATGCAAAGAATATTTTATGAAGATCTAAAAACTGAACCGAACATAGAAGGTAAATTTATTTTACTTGTTTCAAACAATTATGAGCTCTTACAAAACTGTATTATACTAGGAATAGACTACTATGTTATGGGCCTGTGAATTATGCTATGATACAAAGTATAAATGCACAACTGTCTCTGAAGAATCTATTTGTGTGGTTTGTATATAGTTTTTGGCTGTCTTGGTTTTCTGATTCTAATTGTTCTTTCCAGAGTTTCTTCCTATAGGTGCATGTGTCATGAGCCTATGTGTTTGTATGTCTTCGTATTACTTAACATGCTTCACCCTCAATGATTTACAGATGACAGGAAATATTTGGAAATATTTTGTAATGAAAATTCCATTCTCTTCTTGGCATCCTGTTAGTGTAGATTCTGTTTTACTGGACATATGATAGAACCTTTAAATATTGTGGGCAAAGTGACTTGGCAATGTCCTAAAGACATTATGAAAGTTATAGATTTAGTCACTTCTCTACATGCCTAAATAGGTGTTGTCCATATAAATATATATATATAAAGTTTGTTTTGATGACTGGTTCTGAAGTGGCATAGAGATGAACCATGCGAAAGAGCTTTGAGTTTCATAGGTGAACAAGAATAGGGAACACTTATTTAAATACACTGAGAGAACTATATGCGACTGCCAGTATGACTTAGCTGTTGCAATTGTCTTAGATCACTTGTTTGTTTAAAGATATTACTTGTCTCCTTGCAGCTATTTATTGCCCAAGTAAAACATGTGAAGATGAAGAAGATGAGTTCTTGGCTCGTGCGCTTTTTGAGCATATGCAGCTAAATGCAGATGAGGTGAACTTTTCACATGCATGGCATTTCTATACATAAATGTGCAGAAATGTGGGATTTGTTTGGACTTTGGGATCTCTTACCTAATGAGTTTGCTTTTGAGTTGTGGGTTGCCTATAAGGTCTTCGTCATTAACAGTTTTTTACTTTAATGTACTTTAATTGATCATGTGATGACTCATGGGTTTCTTTACGCTTGCATGTGCAAGAACTGGCTAAGTTGTTTGTAGAGATAACAAGAGAACTTTTTGTTGATTGGTTAAGCTACTAGAGTTAAATAGGGGGGAAGGGAAGAGGAGGAGATAGATAATATGGTCATTCAATTGTGAGGCTCTAGTACTTCAAAGTTCTGGGAACATTTTCTTGTTTTCTTCTCTGTTCTCTATTATTGGGTCTCTTGTCTTCTGTAATTAAAGGGAAATACTGGATATCTAACAATAATAGTGTGCATAGGGGAAACTATTATGGATATATCAGGCATATTCTTGGGATGAACTTGAAAATTGTTACTTTTCTCAATATTTGCCCTCTGTTTCCTAAGAAAAGAAATACGGGTGTTTTGTCTAACTTTTCCTTTAGACTTCTTCCTTGTTTTATATGCTGAAGGTTTGGAGGGCTCTATTGAGCTAATGGATGTTTTCCCTACTATGTGCTTGTTCTCTTCGATTCTGGTTTGCTATATTTGAGCTAATGCAGTTTGTTTTTGCAACTTAGAGATTTCCTTTTAATTTTTCTCTCCTTTATATACTAATTAGTGGGGCATGAAGGATTGACAGAATCATGAAAACTTTTGATTGAATTAACTCACACTCTAGAATTATATATGAGCTCTATGACAAGCTGCTAGGGCTTTAAGATGCCAGCTATCTTTCATTTAAACCTTAATATAATTTTTCCTTGACCTTTACCAGTCTTAGTCTGATCTTTGTTTTATGGACCCTTTCCTTGCTCCCTCTAGAAACCCTGTCTAAAGGTTTGTTTGTGTCTGATCTGGGTGCATGTTTGTGTAGGTCTCTTTTAACTGATTATGTGAACATAGTGTTCGCAAAAATTATTTATTTGGTATTGGCTTGTATATGAGATAATAGACATTACTTTTTAAGTTACTTTATTAAAAACATGACTGCTTGTTCTATCTTTTTTCCATTCTTTAGTTTAATTATCCATGTCACCCTTTAATTATTACATGCATTGGCATGACTAAACTACAATAGAATCTGGATTCTGATTTTGTTATGTTGCAAAACTTTTCCATTTATTTATAGACTCTCATTTCAATGATTTAAATTTGATAATGATGATAGACACATAAACAAGAGATTTGGTGCCCCATTTGCAAACAAGGAGAGCTTAAAGAGATTCATGATCTAATATACTGCACCCGTTGTGAACTTCGATTAAGTAAAGCCAATGAGGTACTCACTTTTCCTTGCTTTGTAAAGACTGTTATAATCTACCATTTAAGAACTGATTTATTTGTTTAGTTATGAATTTCTAATAACTTTTAGGATGTGGTTTTAGAATCATGGAGCCCAAGTCTATCAGTAATTCACTCTGTTCATTATTTCATGGATATCATAAGTTTATTGGAGAATAATCTTCTGAGATTTATTTTATGTGCATTGCTAAATAAGCTAAGATTGTGCAAAAGATGTGTGAAAAGGTGTATTTAGATAACTGTTAACTAAGCCTTAATAACCTTTCTCACCGTCTTAGTTTTGGAACCTAAAGAACATGTCTTACTATTCATTATATCAATGGCAGTGTTGATCCTATGGAAGTATCTTGCTTTATGAAAGACTTTTGAGTATTGGTTTGTGCTTTTCGGTAACGTAGGTTTCAGAATGGCTTCTCCCTTTTTCATGCTAAACAGTAACAAAACAGTGTGTGAATATCTCCCAGTAGTTTTAGTGGGTTACCACAACACACTGATATATTAATTGCTAAACTGATATTCTCATCTTCCATTAGCTTTTTTCTAATACAGATGACACAGGCGACAGATGTTATGTGTTCTTCATGAAAAAGGTTGCTTTGAAGATATAGAAAAATAAAGTGTAAAAATGGGGTATTTCAACTTTTGAAATGTATAAAAAGCCATTAGATATTAATAAGAATAGTACAATTACAAGGATATAATATATTTATATATATATATATATTATTGGAAAAGGATAACAACTAAATGGACCATAGAATTCTCTTGTGCTGCATCTTTATGCTATAATGGTTGATAGCCAATAACTTTTTATTATCTTTCATTGGAGTATATTTTATCCTCGGGCTTAGTATGCTTCCTTTACTGGAAAAAAAAAATAGTTATGATATTCTAAATAATTATGTTTCAGCTCACTCTGGACTTCCTGCGAGATCGACTGGCTGAAGCTCATACTGAGCATTTTGATAAAGGCTGCAAATTGAAGCCCAGATTTTGTCTCCAGACAAGATTTAATTTAACAGCGTTGTATATTTCATGTGAAGGCTGTGATGCATTTGAAGTTGTAATTTAAAATTTTTGTTGAGGTATATGTTCTTGTAAATAATTTGGCTATTTTAAGTTTAGTGTTTGAAAGTGGTTTTGAATTCTAAGGTGAAAATAATTTATAATTGTGGTTAAATTTTTAAAAATCAAAGCCTACTGGCGGGATGTTATTGCTTTGTTCACTGTCATTCTTTTCATTATTTTTGTTGCTCCCTGCAATGGCTGTCGATGATCTCAAATCTATGATTGACTTTTCAGCATCCTTATACTTTCATTATTCCGACATGCAATCGGTTTATATGATCCCTCACCCTCTCACTGGGCACAAATAATTACTCAAGTAGGAGTTGAGGTATGAGATTAGCTCCCTGCAGGAAAAATAAAATAAGGTTCATTGAAGGAACCTGTAAGTAAGATGAACAAGCTACAAATCTTCAACCCCAATAGGATTGTTTTTACTTGGATCATTTTAGTTTCGTAGATGTAGATAAAGAGCTTGCCAATTGTTTAACGTTCTCTGAATCCACATATTTGGTATGGGAACATCTAAAAGAGCGCTTCAATAAGGGGGATGCTGCCAAGATTTTTCCGATTAATTAATAATCTGACCGAGGGATAATCTGAGTGGTATGGTAGAAAGTATATGAAACAGCAGAACTAAAATGAGAGAATAGTGTGATAATTCATTATAATGGTTGTACAGTGTATTTATACAGATGTTAGTTACAGCTAACCATTTTTAAGTAGCTCTTATTTACTTACTTACACTGTTAATGTGATTATTATAAATTTAAAATTTGCAATTGATATTCCCAATTCAGTTTAATTTGATATATTTATCATTGGTCATACTCTGTACAATGTTATTTACATTGTTGCTATGTCTAGGATTTTTTCATTAATTTCTTGCCCAGAGAAAAGCTATGGCAACATGTCTTAAATTAATCGGAAACAAGTACCTTAAATATATAATAAGACTAAAATTCACATAATTAGCATGGTACTTGTTTCCAGCGCAAGTATTAGTTTTTCAGGCCTTTTCCCCTTTCAAAATGGTGAAAAATTAGAACAAATACCATTAATTAAATTAGATTGACCTTTCACAATTTCTGAGTCCAATTTTTAATAAAAAAAATTCACATAATAAGCATGATACTTTCTTTTGTGTCAGCTGGAAAATGTATTTTTCATTTTAAAGCAGAGCCAAATAGTGCAAGTTATAAAAAAAAAATATTTATCTCTATTATTGTGGTTATTACTATGTCTTGAAAAAATTAATTACAGCTTTCATGAAAGAAAATTAATTAAGATGATGTCCCACGAAGTTGTAATCACAAGTTATTATCATTAGACCAAAAATTGTTATTTACAATTCTGTGGGATCTCATCTTAATTAAGTTCATATCATATGAATTGTAATTAATTTTCTCATATATCTTTTACTCTTAAAATTTTTATCTCTATTTTTAATTTTATTCTAGAATAGTTTTGATATACATACATAGATATATATACACATATGTATAATATAAATTAATGAACTAATCAGCAAATATTCATAACATTTTCTGGCAACAGAAAATTCGGGTAAATTCAACTCTAGAACTCTCCAATACTAGGGAGTAGAACTCATATCAATGAGCTCTTATGAAAATATTTATAAATTACCCACCAACTACTAGTACTAATTAGAAAAATTATAGTAAAATGACTTTAAAACTGAAAAAGGACATATAAGGGGTTTAAATAAGAAGATTCCAAGTCATACCTGGAATATTTGGGATTTAAAAATTTGACCAAAACACAATAATGCCTCTCAACTCAAATTAGACATTGTAAATTTTAACAGAGTTTGCTTACTTGATATTCGAAATTGCCTAACCAAGAGTTCATGGAAAATCAAGGGAAGTGACTAGACAATTTCTAACATTAAGTTGGCAAACTATACGATATAATTGGCAATATCTAATTTTAAATTTACAAATCGTGTTGACAATGGATTTTGAATCATGGCTTTCTCAATAGTTAATGGAAAATCAAGGGAAGTGATTAGGCAATTGTTAATCAAATGTATATAAACCTCTGTTGAAATTGAAAAACACTAAATTGAAATTGTAAACTCTCAGAATAATAGCTTAAGAAGATTTTTCAATTATGCTAAATGGTAGTCTTGTCTCTTGGTCAACTTTTTAATTCCCATATTCGTCTCGCAATCTTATTTGGGATTTCCTTCATTTATGCTTTGATCTGTCTTTTTTTTTTTCATTTTTAAAGGTATTTTACTGTAACTTTTCCATTAATTATTTGCCGAAAATAAAATGCTTTCACTTATCTCAAGTGCACCCTTTCAGTTATTTCTATTGAAAACTGACCATTGGATAAAATAAAAATTCCCCTTAATATGTGCAAATATTATGAATAGTTGAGAAAAAAGTAAAATACGCTTAAAGATTGGAGGATGTAATTCACTTCTATGAAGCATATAATCGTTGACAGTCGTACATACTTATCAGCTGAGTTATAATTTTGTAGTACTATTATAAATAAATAATTATTGTCTATATTTTGAGCTCGAAATGAAATTCAATTATAGTAACAAGTGTTTTTATTGCGTACTAGTTAGAATAACAGCAGGCTCAGAAAAAAGATCCCCAGCTTGGCCCAAAATGACGAATAATCAGGCAAGGAAAGAGACTTTCAGGAGTCAAACAAAGAATTCTAACTCTATTATTATTAACTACGAACTGAAGAAGCATAAAGTTACAATTTATAATAATACACTGGCAAGCTACATAACGCAAAAATATTACAGGCGTAATCAAAATCATCAGATAATACTCTCTACATTAAACTTACTAAACAAGCCTTCAGGAAAGAGGTAACTGGACCTTCAAGAAAATTAGAGCAATGTTGCATAATTCAACACTCAAATCCGCTTGAAAACCGTCTCAGCAGCTGCTATAGTCTTTTTTATGTCCTCAGAAGTATGTGCCAAGCTGGTGAAACCAGCCTCAAATTGTGATGGTGCAAAATATACACCTTCCTCCAACATTCCCCTATAGAACCTAGCAAACTTAGCTGTGTCACTCTTTTTGGCATCTTCAAAATTGTAGACCGGCCCTTCAGTGAAGAAGAAACCAAACATGCCCCTTATATGGCCACCACATATCGCATGACCCGCTCTCTTCCCAGCTTCGATGATACCTTGAGTTAGCTCGCTGGATATTTTATCTAAATACTCATAGGTTCCCGGCTCCTTGATGCGCTTCAGAGTTTGTATGCCTGCAGTCATGGCCAAAGGATTGCCGCTCAAGGTTCCAGCCTGGTACATAGGCCCTGCTGGTGCTACCATCTCCATAATGTCTTTCCTCCCTCCATATGCACCCACTGGTAGACCCCCACCAATGATTTTTCCAAGAGTGGTTAAGTCAGGAGTGATGCCAAAATATTCTTGAGCTCCCCCATAAGACAAACGGAATCCAGTCATAACCTCATCAAAGATCAGAAGGGTATCGTTTTCCTTGGTGATTTTGCGCAAGAAATTAAGAAAGTCAGGTTTGGGAGGAACAAAACCAGAGTTTCCAACCACAGGTTCAAGAATGACTGCTGCTAACTCTCCTTTGTTTGACTCAAAGAGCTTCTCAACAGCTGAGAAGTCATTGAATGGAGCTGTAAGGGTTTCATAAGTGGCTGCTCTTGGAACACCGGGGGAGTCTGGAAGTCCTAAGGTGGCGACTCCACTACCGGCCTTAACAAGAAAAGGATCGGCATGACCATGGTAACAGCCCTCAAACTTGATAATCTTCTCCTTCCCTGTAAAAGCACGGGCCAGGCGGAGGACCCCCATGCAAGCTTCAGTGCCTGAGTTTACAAATCGAACCATTTCAATGCTTGGAACTGCATCAATAACCATCTCCGCCAGAATATTTTCCAGAAGACAAGGAGCACCAAAGCTGGTTCCCTTTTTCATTGTCTCAGATAAAGCTGCAAGCACCTGAAATGCACACAAAGCATAAATTTTTTCATGAAGCAAAGATCAGAACTTATTACCAATCAATGTCAAGATATCTCAGAATTCTAAAACATAGTAATTGGCAGTGCTTTGGTTTCTCAGTTTTCTATGAAATCATCATAAGAAACCAAAAAAAAAGATTTCTCAAGCTAGGTGTATCAAAAGGACTAAACAAAATCAACAGTTACAAGTAGTATGATTTTATAGGGGCAGAAAACAAAGTCAGCTGTGTAAAACATATAAGAGTAACAGCAGAACTATATTGGGAAAGTCAAAGAACAGAACCTCATCATCAGCATGACCAATAATTGCAGGCCCCCAAGAACCCACATAGTCAATGTACTCGTTGCCATCAATGTCCCACATGCGAGATCCCTTTACAGAATCAATCACAATCGGCTGTCCACCAACAGATTTAAAGGCTCGAACAGGAGAATTAACACCACCAGGCATTAATTCCTATAAGAAACAAAAAAAGAGGATTTAAATTTATCATCTGCCGCTGGTCAAACCCAACTAATCAGCAAAAAGAACGAAAACAAGTCATCACTGCAATTACAAGATATCAAATTTTAAGTTGTTAAATTGTATATCTTATCCGTTTCATTTGTTCACATTTCAGACAATGCAAGCAAATCATGTCATAGGAATCTGAAACGAGGCAAAAACATATGTAGCATCTCTAATCACACATAAATGCAAGTTTAAGCTAAATACACATAAAATAAAATAAAATAAAATAAAAGAATTGTCCACAAAACAAGACATTGGACTCCAATATACTAAATACTAGGAAAAAATTACAAAACTTTCGGCCGATCAACCGAGATTTTCATAAATTTCCCAACAAAAAACCAAATCTAAAAACTCCCATAATTTCAAAACCCAAATAAAAGAAAAACAAGAAAGAAAAAGAAAAGAAAAGCTCGTTGCAAGGAAATCAATGAATGAATCAATCACTAAGAAAAGGTAATTAAAAGTAGGAATGAGGTGTAGAGTACCTTAGCGGCAGCGAAGGCTTCTTCGGACTTACGAAGGGTGAGGTTTTTGTTGGTTTTCTCATCGACGGAAACGGCCATTGTTACAGAATGGGCTCGTCGAGAGCGAGTGGTAGAGCGCGATAGCCCTAAGGTGAGGGCAGCTCCTGTGATAGCTGAAGCAGCCATTATTAAGCTTATCTATCAGTGGAGCGACCAGTGACAGAGGAAAGAAGAAGAAGAAGAAGCAGAAGAGGAAGAAGAAGACGACGACGTCGATAAGAATTGAGATTGTGAAATGCTTCGGCCTTAGCTTTTGACTATGACAAAATGCTAAAAGACGCTATGTATATATATATATATATATATATATATATTTATATTAAGAAAAAGGAATTTCACCAAACACACCCACACTTTTTGACAATAAAATTTTATGTGAGAAGCCAAGTTGGAAAAAATGGTATAGGCTTATAAATATTAAATACTCCCGATACATGATCTATTTGGAGAATTGGTCTCGGTACTAAATCTGGAAGACATATAGTTAAAGAGACGTCCCACAAAATGGCCATATTAAATTTAGGACCCTAGGGATTTGATTTGCATTAAGTCCCAAACTTAATTTACCCTTCTGCCCCTTTTAAATTATATTGTCGATATAACAATTTTGGGCTTGTCCATAAGTACGTTTTAGCCATGCAGAACAACTTTTGAGTCTCACTGACAAGGTATAAAAATTCTGGATGGTAACAACTTTTGGCCTAACTATAACAAGTCTTTGGCTGTATGTAACAAGTTAATGAGCACTAGGGGTCTCACAGGACGAGACGGGACCGGAACAGCCCCATCCCATCCCGTCTCGTAGCGTAAAAAGGTGTTCGGGACAGGAACTCCATCCCGTGTTCCGTCTCATTCCAAACTTGTCCCGACTGGGACGGGAAGGGAAAGTCCCGAATTTTTTTTATTATTATTAAAAATAACTACTTGTAAAAAAAATACGGCCCTTTGGGCTTTTGGCAAACAAAGAAATGGGCCATATATTGCTCCTAAAAATCTGTCTTATACAACATAATAAACCCAAAAATAACAATAACACATATAAATTGAGTTTGAAAGAAACTTCCATATTAATATATATACTTCAAATTAAAAACATGTATTCAAATGTGAGGTGCTACACATAGAGCATAGTGACAGTGGACAGAAAATTTGAGATCAATAAATGGTTGAAACTTATGTTGGAAATTAGAGTTATATTTTTTAAAAAAAAAAATGTCATATATGCTCACACATGAGACAAATGACACACATATTTTTTTTTGAAAAAAATAAATATGGATATACATATATATTCGGGATTGGGACGACCCCATCTCGAGTCTCGTCTCATCCCAAAGATGCACTCTATCCCGTCTCAGTTTGTCCCGTCCCAAAAATTTTCGGGACGGGATTGTCCTATCCTAAAATGACCGGGACGGACCGGGAAGGGAAAGTATTGAGCAGCCCTAATGAGCACCACCCACAAGTGTTGTAAATTATAAATATGTGATAAATGCAAAAAGGGCAAAAGAGTAAATTGGGTTTGGAACTTAATACAAATTAGGTCCCTAGAGACATAACTTTAATTTGGCCATTTTGTGGGACCTCTCCTTAATTATGTGTCTTCCATGAGACTCCAAATTAATTTCCCCAAACATTTATGTGAGAAGCGAAGTTGGAAAAAATGGTTGAGGCTTATAAACACTCCTAATTCTAATTTTTGTCATCATTTTCTCAAATTATCCAAATTAGTATTACTCCAACAGTAATCAAAGATGTTGTGAAGAAATAAGGGATTGCAGTTGGAATGTTTTGAAAAAACACATTATATTAATTAACATAATTTTTATTATTAATTTATTCAAATTAATTAAATATATTCTATATTTATAACTGAAGGGAGTAATTTTTTTTTTTTTTGACTGATTAGAACTCATAGGTATAATGTATATCAAAACGTCAAAGGATAAAAAATGAAAAGTTTCGACATGCTTGAGAATCTGAGAAGTCATGTTCAATATTTAAAATCACAAATTTTCGAATATGACCTACACACACACTTTATTGTTCTAGTGTTTTATGTTTATTTGTTTTGTTTGTGCGCTTCTTAGTTTCTATTGTTCGGCTTCACAACTGTTTTTTTCTTCTTCTTCTTTTTTTTTTTTTTTTTGGCTGCACAACTGTTTATTATAATGCTGTGAGCTTATAAAACCTTTTTATGTCTATAATTTTATCAAATTATTAATAAAATTGTCTCTTATTTTAAAAATAAAACAAAAGAATGAATTGTACCATGAGAGGCATGGGAAATTTTGGAAGCCTTCCTCGTATATAAGTCATTTTAAGAAGAATTGTGTGGTCCTATATACTCCTTTAGTTTTTTTATAAGAGATAACTGATGTGATTCACATGTTCCATTTTATATGGAACATTTAGAGGTTGTCTCAATATTTTGTTTATTTTTTATTTTACCATCATCTAATTACTCATATTAATCAACGATTGTAGTTAATTTATACATATTCTCTTCGCTCTTTTCCTTTCACCTAAATGACGAGGGTATTTTTTTCTTAAAAACGTTTCATTTTTTACATAGTTATTATCTCTAATTAATTTTAACCAACTTTTAGACATGTAATTCAATTAATTGTTTCTCGTAAAAATAATAAGAGAGGGGGAGCATCACTTTATAAGAGTTTGTGTAGCATCAATGACCAGCTAAATAATGTATATTTTGTTAAATTTATGATACTTTTTTTTCCAACAAATTTATGATACTTATCAGAGGTAAAGGTAGAAATCAAAACAACTTTTAGCCAATACAGCTACTTTTTCCAAGGATTTAGAGGTTGTTTGTTTCTATTTCTAAAAACAAAAAAAAAACATTTTTGGAAACTTGTTCTTAAAAACAAAAAAAGAAACAAATAGTTGTTTTTGAAAACAAGAAAACAAAAAAAGGGGACGTTTGGTTTTGTTTTTTGTTCTTAAAAACTATTTTCAAAAACAGTTTTTAAAAACAAGTTTTGAAAACAAGAAAAAAAAATGTTTGGTTAATAGTTTTTTAAAACACGTTCTGAAAACAAAACAAAAAATCTATTTCGGTAATTGTTTTTCATACTATTATTGAAAACAAAATAAAAATACTAAAATTTGTTTAAAATAATTACTCTTAATCTTGTGGTAATAACAATCGTCAGTAATGTTGTAGTTTTCGTCGTGGTTGGTGACGTTGTGGTTTCCGTCTCTATGGGTGAAGATGCGACTACTGTCTGTGATGCTACGGTTTTCATCGTCATTGATGTTGTTGTTTCTATCATTGTTTGTGACGTCATGACATTTGTCAGTGACCCTGCAGTTTCCATTTTTTCGGTAACGTTATGTTTTTCGTCACAACCGTCATTGGTGTCGTTGTGATTGACGTCATCATCAGTGCCTTACGGTTTCCACATCATCGATACCATTGCAGTTTCCGTCGGACTCAATGACATCACAATCACAGTTGGTGACGATACGGTTTTCGTCATCGTCAGTGTAGTTGTGGTTTCCGTCGACATCGGTGACATTGCAAACGTCGTTGGCGATGTCCCAACCACCTTCGTTGACTTTGTGGTTTCCGTCTTCGTCAGTGACATTACGATTTCCATTGTCATCAATGACGTTGCGACCGCCATCAGTGACGTTGCGACTACCGTCGTCATGGTGATGTCAAGATCATTGTCTGTCACGTTACATTTATCGTCGTATTCGATGACATGGCAACTGTTGTGGGTGACGTCGCAGTGTCCGTCTTAGTTAGTAACTTTGCAGCTATTGTCAGTGACATGGTGTTTTCCGTCATCGTCGGTGACTTCAATGGTTTCCTCATCGTCGGTGTTGTCGCGGTTTCTCTCATCGTCGGTGACGTTGCGTTTTCCTCTTTGTCGGTGACTTCGTGGTTTCCGTCGTCATCCGTGAAGTCACAGTTTTTGTCGCCGTTGGTGACGTCACGGTTTCTGTAGTCATCGGTGACATAGAGGTTTTCGTTGTCGTCGGTGACTTCACGACCGCCGTCAGTGACATGGTTTCTGCCTTCGTCGGTGACATCGCTATCACCATAAGTGATATTGTGATTTCTGTCGTTTTCGGTAATAACACGACATTTTGGATGTAGCATATGTGACAAACTCAACATTTCATTCGAAAAAACATTTTTATATTTGTAAAAAAAACTAAAAAGCACCTAAAAGTTGTTTTCGTTTTCTTATTTTTTTTTTTAACAAAATCTTTTTTTGTTTTTAAAAACAATTAATTGGAAACAAATTTTCTAACAAGTTTTTTTTCTTTTGTTTTTGAAAACGAAAAAAACTATTTTTAAAAATAGAAACAAATAAAGTTTTTTAGTTCTTGTTTTTCTTTCCAAATTTGAGAATTTTTTTCTAATTGGAAATCGCACACCACAAACGGCAGTCACGACTTCACCGACAACGACAGATACTACAATGTCATCGACGGTGACAGAAACAGCATCATCACTGACGGCGATCGTGGCATCATCGATGACGACAAAATCGCAACATGATCGATAGCGGCCATGAGATCACTGACAACGATGGAAACCACAACCTCACCGATGATGACAAAAGTGCAACGTGATCAACGGGGCCATGACGTCAGCGTTGACGACGAAAACCACAATGTCATCATTAATGTTGAAACCGTAATGTGATCGACGGTGACCATGACGTCACCAACGATGACAGAAACCATAGGGTCACCAACAAGGGTCGCAAAGGAAAATGCAACGTCACCAGTGACAAGGGAAACACAACGTCACCAACGAGGATCGCAACAGAAAGCGTAACTTCATCGATGATAACAGAAACCACAGCGTCACCAACGACAGTCGCGAAACCTTCAATGGGATTTCAAGAAGTTGGGTGTCAAACAACATTTTCTGGAACCGTGAGGCTCCCCTTAATCCCCTACCTCTGCTTATCTTATCATGAGAGTATAAATTCTTGTTAAAATCATCGTTTTTTTTTTATTAAACTCAGGGTATCTACCACGGATAGCATTAACTAATCCCCTCGCCGTTGGTCCTCCACAGGGTAATCGGCGGGCCACAACCACCTATTAACATCCATGGCCCATCAATTGAAAAATGAGTTTGCTTTATCCATGCCCACATTTCATAACAGTCAGATAAGGAGGGATATCCATAAACACAGGTCAAATATACAAGAGTACCAGAAGCTATATTAACAGAGCAATGCACCCAGTGAGCTGAACAATCCAAAACAGATACCTCACAATTAGGCAAAGCCCCCATATACACACCACCAACCTTACCCTTAGGTTGAGAGCCCATTATATACATATAACCAAAAGGAGACAAAAGTTTGTTCACCTTACCTGTCTTCTGCTTCGTTTCAAATAAAAAGATGATCTTGGGTTTTTATGTACATAACAGGTGCTTAAGATGTTGAACCTTCACGACAGTTCCAGCACAAATTCTCAGGGCTGCAACAACATCACTTGTCAATGCAAAGCAAATTACTTTTGTCCATCCAAATCCTCTTTTGCATGAGAGTAATATTTTGAGAGTGACCACTAACCAGAAGGAAGGATGAACGGCAATGTCAAGATCAGGGAGGGCCTTGGTGGAAGGTTTTAGAAGTTGGGTCAGGCTTTTCTTCACTGGTATTTTCATGCATATCTGTCCACTGCCCTGTACTGACACAATTTTTGGGGTACACTCTGTATACTTCAACACGTGGTTGGCGGAAAAGGATTGTAAAAAGCTTTCTTTCCATAATGATTTTTTTCTTTTGCCAACCTTTCCTTACCTTAACGATATGATAACCACGATGAGTGATAAAATGACACTAACATCAACTTGATTTTTTTTTAATGCTAAAAAAGCTTAAATTATGACATATACTGCATGTAATTAGATTATATATTAGTTTATAAGTAAAATAAATTAGTTTTGAGTGAAAATGATAAATATAAACATTTTAAAGTAGTTTATTTTACATCCTTAATTTTTCTAAAAAAATCAATTTGATCTTATAATTAGGACATGAGGGAGTAATATTTGGCCCAAGTTGGTCTCCTTGTTTAATCCCATTTAAATTGGGAGATTAAAAATGTTAAATAAATTACTTAATTATGTATAAATATTAATTATAAAGCATAAGAGATTGCCCTTAGACAGATACTAATTCATGATCTGGCGTATAAAGAACAAAAACTCCCTTTCCGATTCTATGAGAATTTTTACTATGAGAATTTTTATGAAAACATTTCATTTCCTTCTCCTCAATCAAAGTCTTACTTTTTGTATACTAATTTTGGATGTTGGACTTTGATGAAGAAAGTTAGTCCATTTCTTATTTTCCTGTAACTGTTGAGTTCATGGATTTAAATACTTGTTCAAAAAAAAATAATACTCAATTCATCATAAATATAGATGCTAATTCACAATTTAATCCGACTTTATTTCATTTGGGAAAATTCCAGAAAAAGACTCTTGAATTACCAAAAAGACACTTTGATACAGCGAATTTCAGAAAGGACAGTTCAGTACAATGTCTGAATTGTCCTTTAACAAATTTAAAGGAAAAGTCGAAAATTCCCCTAATTCAATTTTTTTTACATAATGGCCCACTACCACCACCAGCCACAGCCGTTGGGGGCCACCCCCGCCATGTGGAGGCGGGGCCACCCCGCCACGTGGCATGTTTGGGGAGGGGGCAAAATAAATGGATCCCACCCCCTCCACACTGTCACGTGACATGTTGGGGGAGGGGGCAAAATAAATAGAAAATGGAGGGGGTGGGAATCGAACCATCTCCACATGTTGGCTTGGTGGTAGCCAACATGTGTGTATGTTATATATACTGCAAACAATATATATTCCATGTTTTATTCGTTCTCAGAAACGTTCAAAGGATTCCCAACTTTTGTTAAGGGATTACCAACATGTACATTACCATTTACCAACTTCCAAAATACTTTACCAAATCTTCCTCCTTGTTACCAGAATCGTTCAAGGGATTCCCAACTTCTCATAAGGGATTCCCAACTTTTGTTAAGGAATTACCAACATATACATTACCATTTACCAACTTCCAAAATACTTTACCAAATCTTCCTCCTTGTTACTAGAATCGTTCAAGGGATTCCCAACTTCTAATAAGGGATTTCCAACTTTTGTTAAGGGATTACCAACATGTACATTGCCATTAACCAACTTCCAAAATACTTTACTAAATCTTCCTCTTTGTTACCAGAATACTTCTAATAAGGAGGAAGATTTGGTAAAGTATTTTCGAAGTTGGTAAATGGTAATGTACATGTTGGTAATCCCTTTACAAAAATTGGGAATCCCTTATTAGAAGTTGGGAATCCCTTGAAAGATTCTGGTAACAACGAGGAAGATTTGATAAAGTATTTTAGAAGTTGGTAAATGGTAATGTACATGTTGGTAATCCCTTAACAAAAGTTGGGAATCTTTTGAACGATTCTAGTAACAAGGAGGAAGATTTGGTTAAAGTATTTTAGAAGTTGGTAAATGATAATATACATGTTGGTAATCACTTAACAAAAATTGGGAATCCCTTGAACGTTTCTGAGAATGAATAAAACATGAAATATATATTGTTTGCAATATATATAACATACACACATATTGACTTGGTGGTTTTACCACCAAGCCAACATGTGGAGGGGGTAAACCACCAAGCCAACATGTGGAGGGGGTGGGTTCGATTCCCACCCCCTCCACTTTTCATTTATTTTGCCCCCTCCCTCAATATGCCACCACGTGGCGTGATGTGGGGTTGCCACGTGGTGGGGGTGGCCCCCGCTGGTCGCTGGAGCTCTGGCGGCCGATGGTGGTGGGCCCCACTGCCAGCAGTGGTTGGTGGTGGTGGGCCATTATGTAAAAAAAATAATAATTGAATCAAGGTCATTTTCGATTTTTCCTTTAAATTTGTTAAAGAACAATTCAGACATTGTACTGAATTGTCATTTCCAAAATTCGCTGTATCAAAGTGTCCTTTTAGAAATTCGAAAGTTTTTTTTTGGAATTTTCCCATTTCATTTCATCTCTAATATTCATCACTCTTACTTATCATAATTTATAATTTAATATGATTTAATGTTATGTAGCTATATATTATGAGGAGATCATGTCATATCAATTGAACTAAGAAATTTAACTCACTTCCTTAATTGTCAAATTAATTAGTATATAGATAAATTCATTTGAAATTGGGTTAAATGACAAAAATATCCCCAAGTTTTCACGTATGGGCACTGCCATCAAGAATTTGAGGGGCCAAATATACTCTAAAAGTTTAAAAAGTGAACAGTTTGACCCCTTCCATTAACAAAGCCTGGGTCTGTTTGGTTGGAGGTTTTTGGAGGGGAGGGAAGGGGAGGGCTGGGAGAACCTTGTTTGGCTGCATAAAATGGAAGGGAGGGGAGGGTAGTATTTTTGTCTTTTAGTGCTGCCCTCCCCTCCACTTTCTTCCCCCCCAAATTGGGGTTTTTTGGAGGGGAGAGAAACTTGTCTCCAACTTTTGACAGAAATGCCCTTTACAATTTTTCCATATTCCACTGCTACCCTCCTGTCTAAAAATAGCTTCTTTTATTTTTTTTCCTTCTCTTTTCTTTTTATATCCCCAACTCGCCAAAAACACTGCAACTTTTTTTTTTATACTTTTCATTTAATGCTTACGTTATGGCTTCGTATGTGTGTATATATTATATAAAATACATATTTCATTTTATATTATGTACATATTTAGATAATATTATAGTTATATTACAATTGGTAGAAGTAGATGTACAGATGGATTTATCATATAACCAGTTTTGTCTCTTTTTCTCTCTTACCCAATTTTATAATTTTATAGTTATAAAAGATTTTAAAAAGAATATTTAAATGAATAAGCCAATAAATTAAAATTAATAAAATATTTAGATAAATGTATAGCGAATTATTTTACCATATTGGGATAATAAGTTTTTTAGATTTAAAAATCAGAAAATAATAAATTTGATTCAAATATTATAAAAGGATAAAAAATTGTAAATAAAATAATAAGGGTATATTTGTCAGCCTACAATTAACTCCCCTCACCTCCCCTTCTGAACCAAACAAGAAACACCTCATAACCTCCCCTCCCCTTCAACCAAACAAAGCTCATAACCTCCCCTCCCCTACCCTCACCTACCTTTAATGAACCTCCCCTAACCTCCCCTCCGTTGAACCAAACATAGCCTAAGGGTGGCATGCCTGCGTGGCATCCGCGTGGCATTTTTTTTTTTTTTGCAAGTCAATTTTTAATAAAAAAAAAAAATCACCTCTCCCTCTCCCTTTCGCTCTGGTTGGCTCTGGTCCGTGAGGAAGAGTGAATACACATATATCCCTCAAGTTCTGTACTCATCAAACTCCCTCAAGTCAAAGAATCAGGGACCTTTCTTCTTTTTTGTTCCTTTGCTTCCTAATTCAATGAACTCCCTTACGTTATAGTCACAACTGATGTGCTCTGCACGTGGCCATTGAGATCCTTTATCAGTACAGTCATATTCTCCTACCTCTCCCCCCAACAAATCCCACTCTCTCCCACACTCCTTCTATCTTCCATTTTCTTATTCACTTCTCTAAGTTTGAATCTTAAGCACATTTTCCTATTTCCACTCTCTCCCATCATTCTCGCATTGAATTAAACACAGAATGCGAAATTGGAGTAAAAGAATAGGGGGGGGAAATATGGAGTAGAGTAAATGAGACTCATACGTGTTGGAAGGTCCAGAAAGTACAACTTTGGCTCTTTTGTGGAGATCACCGTTCAAGAGTTCCTGAATCAAAATCATCTGTTACTGGAGAAACCCATTAAGATTGTGAATCTGAGTTGCCCCTCCATGTTTGACCCACTAATTAGCCACACGCTTGGAAGAACATGTGGAAGACGATATCTTAAACCTGAACATTTTCCTTTGCATTGGTAAATTTTGGCACAAATATTATAAAAAATTAAAAAATATTTATATGTTCTTGTTTAATTTCTTTTCTTTTTTAATAAAAAATAGCTAACCCACAGGTTAACGGATTAGCTCATCGTAGCTTGGGTTTGGTTGGTTCGGATCAAAAGAACCCGTTTTAATATAGACTCAATTTTTCTAAACCTAACCCATATTTTTCATAGGTTATGGGTTGGCCCACAAGTTTCAGCACGTATTACCAGTGGTTCCAAATCCAATCCCTTTAACCCTTTAAAATATCAAAATTAATTATTTTTATTAATTCTCGCCATTAAGAAGTACATTGATTTATGGTTAATTAAAATTAATTATGAAGGACGACAATAAAACGACTCCCCTCACAAACATCAACTGAGATTGATTGCTACATCACAAATTACTTGACAAAAAATCATAAAGAACTTCGAAAGAACATTATCATTTAAATTTAAGATTCTAATCATACATGAAATTATAATTTGTTAATTGTTCATAACTTGTAGATAAAATCATGACAAAAAACTTAGAAAGAGTACTTATACAAGACCTAATATATTTTATTCCCTATATTTGACATTATTTTACTAAATTATCTTATAACTTGTACCTCAAAAAAGCTTGCTCAAATGATAATTTCAATTGAAATAATTGAAGAGGACATTTTAAAATACGTAATACCAAATTTTTTAACAAATAACTACTACTTTTCTTAATATACCCAATTATTCAAGTATATCTAAATTATATAGAGAAGATAGCACATTCTTCCTTTTCTTTTCTTAGAAAAAACTTCTTCAAATACCAAATATGGTCTTACTATTTTCAGTATATTATATTGACTATTGATTAAAGATTATCATAACTTCTTAGTCACAAATAAATAAACATACTAATCACAACCATGAAACATACTAATTAGATACAAACGGCGCACACCATTACATTCTCTAACATCACATAACATTAAAATACGGGAAAATCCTAAAAACGCATTTGAATTAAAATCCAATATTGGTGATGTTGAATTGTCAATATAGTTACTCATTCAATCAAAATTGTTGCTGGAATATTCAAAATCTCAAAACGATATTTTAGAATTCAAGTGATAATTTTCTTTTTGGAATTTCCCTAAAAATATCATAGCTATTAGCTATAAGAATAGTCATCAAGCTTGCGAATTTAAATTAGCTTTGTAAAGAACTCATAACAGAATTCTTCATTCTTAATTAATAAATATTACAAACATATAATTCCTTCATAAAGATAATCTTGTAGTTAGAGAGAATGAGGAAAACAAAAAGAAATTATGAACCCATATAATTGCCTGATTTGATCAAAATAAAATTGAATCAAGCTATTCACACTAATGCTACATTTTGCCCAATCCACAGGCCACTTTTCATATATACACAATCAAATTAAGATAACTCCATTAATATACACTATCAAACAATATAACATCAAATAATGACCAACATTTTTCTAAAATAAATATCACCAACACTAAACTTTTCTAAAAAGAATTGATCTTATATATCTAGAGAATCACCAAACCTACAATTAATATTTGGGCGGTTCCCATCTCACCTTCCTCCTCCTTGATTCCCATATCCTTCCTTCGTTCTGACCTCAAATCTTTCCCCATCATATGTGTGCCCTAAATTTCCCCAATTCTGGTACATAGGGGTACAATGAGAACTATGCTGTAAATCTGCTAGTTCACACTTGAAACTTGAAACCCTTAGTACACGGAATACATATTTTCATATCTTCATATTACTATAAAGAAACCCTATAATGTAGTTTCTTGTCCCGCGACAAGATTCCAAGAGGCCTCCAAGATAGAGACGCTGATTCTACAGACTGTACAAAAAAGATGGAGCTTCATATTTACCTTAAGTCTGTACAAAGTTCAATTATTCTTGGCACGAAATTCGAGCCGGAATACATTGAGGTTCTGGGTGAACTTGTCCCTGTTTTTTGAATCTAGACTTCGATTAACGTCTGCCATAAGTTTATCAAAACATTGTGAGAGCCGCTGGCGTTGATCCATTGGCTGCAAAAATAAAATGATAAAAAGAGCCTCAGTCACACAACGTGGACATAATGAGAAAACACAGCACCCGCCACTCCTCATCACCCAGACATATGCATATTTGCAGTTATGGAGCTGCGCTTATTTCCAGACCCAACATTAGACCTGTAAGACATTGTTAGGGGAAAAAAGTATATGGCGTTGCAGTATGTTAGGCTTACATCAGGGACTTGTTACTACGAGCCTGTAATATTTCCTTTTTTTTTTTTTTTGGGTACTGCCATCTTAAACCCCATTTGATATACATGTTAATGTTTAGACCAATTGTAATTTTCTTTACCACTAAGATCCCTGATATTTTTAGAACTGAAATAAAATTCTGATGAATGTACCATATGCAATATGAAATTAAAAACATTCAGGCATAAACTCAATTTAACCATTAATGTATGTATCTACTCTTTTTTTTCCATTTTAAACTTTCCATTTCATAATATATCAGTATGCTTTTGCTTAAAAAAATAATACTACCATCGGTTCTTATTATAAGATCTAGTTTGTAGTACAAATTGCACCACAAACTAGATCTTAGATTGAGAACCTGAGGTAGTATATCAGTATGCTTGATGATTTCAATTTGACAAGTGAACATAGGGGAGAAACAAAATACCTGTGATGCCAAGATCTGAGTTTTCAAATCTGTAAATATCTGCATGGAAAAAAAAAAAAAAACTTAGTTCCCTGTAAACTTAAACAAGAAACAGAAAATTCACAAGCCTGAATAATTAGCAGAAAAAGCAGTGCGTTAACGTCAGGACTAGTTAAGTGATTGTTAGATCCCCTCCACTAACCATTATCACCGCTTATTATTTATAGAGCCTGACACAATGGTAGCAAAAGTATATGACCATATTGCTTCTAAAACATTGCAAATTTATTTAGCCATTGGAAAAATCGGAAGGCAACAATCCAATAAGAAAAGCAACCCAAAAGATTGCAAGGTATGATATTTGAGTGTCACACAAGTTTGGATTTGACGCAGAGCATATAGAGACCATGGGTCTATACAGCCTCGTAAATTACCTCTAGAGTGTTGTTCTCCCAAAGATTTCCATAATGTATATGAAGTTTATTCAAGCGATATAAGAAGAATACAACATTTCCAGGGAATAAAAATCTTATACTAACTTCAAATATAAAATTAATTTTTTAACCCTATATGGCCTAAATTTTTCTTATGTGCAACCGAATTCCAATTTCTGCACTGGCTCATACAAGAAATGATTGAACTGACTCAAGTAGCCAGTATTAAAGGAAATATTGTCCCTATGTAATAACATTAATTACAAGTTTGAGTTGCATGAACATTAATTATGAATTGAAGCATCCCAGTTGTATTATGACTTAGTTATGAATTTATGACAAGTAAATTTAGTTGTTTTTATTTTGCTTACGGAGGATTACATGTATGCATTGATATATTACTCATCTGACTCGGAACATTTTTTTTTAAAAAAAAAAGGAACTTATCAGATATGTAAAGTGTAAATGTAGTTAAAAATATTCATCATTACTTTATATTCTGAACCATAAACAACGAACAAATAAGCATGGAAAGATTAAGAGTTTTCAAAGCTAACTTACCTGCTCACTAATAACAATTATGCTCAGCATTGGCCTGCTCAGACTCCACTGGTTGCCACAGTCTTCAAATAGTATTATCTCAAAGAGATCCTTCAGAATCTTAAGCATGTAAAAGAGATACTCAACTCAATTAGACAACAGAAATATCAATTTTCTTTCCTAAAAAAAAATGTAAAATAACAAAACAGAAATCAGACACCTTTCATACATTTCCAAAGGAGTATGATACCTTCTATTACATGATTTTACCTTTGGCCCTGAACTAACCCATTGCAGCATTTCTGTAATTAAGTTAAGCAGGTCCTACCTTTGGTCCTTAATATAATGTCTACTTAATTAATTTAGGGAAATTAAGGAAATTTGTTCGACTAATTATTTTTTCAAAATGTGTTGATTTGCCCAAAATACCTTTTTAAAATATTTGTATCGAAACTACCCCTTAACCGAACTCCCTTAACATGCAATAACAATACGGATAGTATAGAAAAAAAATGATCACTATATGAGGTCTTATATTTATTACCAAATCCAAACCCAAAAAAAAACTAGCTTAGACACTTGTTCGAAATTATGAGATCTCAGACTAAAAGGACTTTCTTCACTAGCTGATAGGCGGTAAATGTAAAATGAAATACGACATACTTCTGTAAACAAATTGGGGCACTCTACAATGTGACGAGCAAGATTGACTGCTCCCGGGAGATTTGGGGCCTCTCCCATAGTGATGTTGTTGAAGTAGAAAGCAGCCAAATTATCAACAGCAGATGCACACTGCAATCCACAATTCAAAGTTAGACAAAGGCAGTCAGGGTAAATGAAAAAACCCCACCAAAATAATACAAAAGAAGCTCAAAAAATTGTTTATACTGATCTATTCTGAAACAGGAAGACAAAAACTGGATAAGAAAAAAGGCCTTTGCCATAACCTGTGATGAGATACCCGTATCCAAGCCTTTAAGACCAGATTCAAGGGATTTAACTATATGAAGGAAGGTACTAGTGTCTAGGTTCAATATGAAGGAAATATGGCTGTTGAACAAGACCTCCAAGAATGCAAAGTAAGCCCTTGTTAGCTGCAAACCAAAATTAAGAAAGTGATGAAACGTGATAAGTTAGTGGGAAAAAGATCTGCCATATAATGCAGAAGGAACTAATTCCCTAAATCGAGTTAAACTCTTACATTATTTTTCATACATTACAGTTTAGTTATGAAGCATGGTGCTTATAAAAATTTACACTGATGCATGAAAATTGAGCTGATCAACAAAAATAAACAACAAAGCTTGAAATAAACACAAGAATTTGAAATTTTGTCCTTCACTTAAATATAAAAGCAATTTTAAGCATCGACACTGGAATTAGAGTACACTAATTACACCAAATCAACAATGTACTTGGGTACTTACTAGAGGGAGCTTGGGTACTTAGCCTTATATACTTAATATGCTATTGTTCAATCAAATCAGAACAAATAGATTTTGTAGTGTTAATAATATTAACAAGAGTTTCTTATAGAAGAAATAACAGAAAAACTAGCATGTCTTGATTTAACTGGAACAAGCACCTTAAGTATCTAAGCCTGAGTATACAAGTTTTTCATTGGATAAAATCAAGTAATTTGAAGGACAGGTAAAGTAGAATTCAATCATAACAACAATTTTAGGAGAGAAATATACATACCTTTCGATAAGCCAAAATATCTGATAAAGATATTGACAGTGTCATCCTTAGAGCAGCATCAAGTGCATCAGAAAGAGCTCTATCACCATATAATTCAAACACACCAAAATTGACATAGTTTCCAGAAAGAGCTGTAATTTGGGGGCAAAATACTAAGATCAGTAATCTCACAAACAATTTTTATTCTACCATGTCAATTAATTAATAAAATGATAATCAGAATATATCTAAATCACCCCTTGACATTGACAAAGACCATTTCATCCGATAATATCAACTCTTGGGACTTGAGCTGTCAGGAAATATCCTGGTTTCATAAATTTCATCCAATAATGCCACTCTGGTGTTAAATAGAGCACGGCCATGTTGTATACCACAGAGGCTTCTCTGGCAAAGTGATGGGACCAGGGCACACCATATATGCACCTCCCATTCTTGGTTGGTTGTTTCTTTTTTATGGCTTTAGACTTGTATTTTATTGGCTAGAAAGATTAGGAAGTTTAAATTTTTCACTCATTATTGCTGGGACAGGTATACTATAAGGATCTTTCTCTTTTAATGAACTTAAATGAGTGGACTGCACTTGTTTTGGTTTTTCACATGCTATTAGAACCTTCTTAATAATAGTGAGGCTACGTTTGAAAGTTCATGAACGGAATGATCATTAATGAATTGGGGTGGAGTAAAGCGGGATGGGGCAGAATGGAATGTGTTAGAATCCCATGTTTATAGGATCCCACAATTATAGGAGGTTGATTTCAGATATAGATCTAGATTTTTTATTTTCGAATTGAATCTGTTAGGTTCCTATTTTTATGTATTCTGTTGGCTCCTATTATTTGTAAATCTGTTCAGCATATCTAGGGTTATCTGCTACAAACAAAACCCTAATTGTACCTCTATAAATAACCTCAATTGAGGCATGATAATACAGAGAATTACTTTCCAATATTTCGGTTAAATCCTTCATGGTATCAGAGCTGTAGAAGGAGCCGAATATGAGTGATTCTTCTTCAACCGAAACTGGGTCAGACCCCAGCTCTACACCGTCGAGTTCGGCGGCTAACTCACAGCCAGGAAATTCCCTAGGCTTCAATGCGTCAAGAACGCAGATTACTGGGCTTGACAGCTCAGCTGTTTCCATTATTCCAGAGCGTCTGTCAGGCGACAATTTCAGAGAATGGTCTCAGTCCATGACTTTCGCCCTTCAGGGCCGTGGAAAGCTTGGACATGTCACCGGTGAAGCAACTGTGCCACTGGAAACTGATGCTAAGGCAGTAAGGTTGTGGAAGTCCGAAGATGCCCTTGTGTGTTCATGGTTGGTAAACGCAATGGGGCCAAGTATTAAGAAGTACTTTATGTTCATGAATTCTGCCCGTGAGATGTGGGAGGCAGTCCGGGAGGCATATGGCGATGATGGGAACTCTTCCTATCTATTTGAATTGAAGGCCAAAGTCTGGGATTTGAAACAAGGTACTCTTAATTTGGGTGACTACTACCTAGCTAAGAGCACTCTTTGGCAAGAAATAGATCTTGTTAGTCAAGACAACCCTTGTTGCGCATCTCATCTTTCAGCGTATCAGAAAAGGGTTGAAAATGAACGCTTGTTCGAACTTCTTGCTGGCTTACATCCTTCCTTTGATGATGTGAGAAGCCGAATCTTGGGTCAAAGCCCTCTTCCATCCGTACGTGAGGCTTTTGCCATACTCCGTGGGGAAGACTCACGCAAGAGGGTTATGTTGAAGGAAGATCAGCCTCTAAAGCCCCATATCACTGAAGTTTCAGCGCTGGCAGCTCGCTCATCTGATTCAAAAAATCAGAAAAACAGGCCTGTTTGTGATCATTGCAAAAAGGTAGGCCATTCCAAAGATACCTGTTGGGATCTCCATGGAAAACCAGCAGATTGGAAGCCAAAAAAGGGCAAAGGACGTGGATACGTTGCAGAGACAGTCAAAGAGCGTGATGCTGATTCCTCTGGTTCTTCTCCAGATAAATTTGATAAGATATTAGAACTACTTGCAAATCTCCAACCAAATCTCAAACAACCTACTGCTACTGTAGTGAAAAGAGGTAACTTTCTGAAAGCCCTTGCCACAATTAAAAAGCAAAGTGTAGGTCAGTGTTGGATTATAGACTCTGGTGCATCTGATCATATGACAGATGATGGTTCTTTATTTTCATCATATTCCGCTGCTAAATATCCTCTTTATGTAAAAATCGCTGATGCATCAAGCTCTGTTGTTGCTGGTTCTGGTGATATTCCACTTAGTAAAAACATCACCTTAAGGCATGTTTTACATGTCCCAAAATTGAAATGTAATCTGCTGTCTGTTAGCAAGTTAGCACGTGATCAATGCTGCCATATTGACTTTTTCCCACACCATTGTGTTTTTCAGGATCTACGCACGGGGAAGACGATTGGCTCTGCTAAAGAACATGAGGGGTTGTATTACCTAGATTTAAATGATTTTCAATTTTTTAATTCTTGTAATAAAGTGTCTCTCCCTAGGACTAGTGAATTGGAGCTTTGGCACAAACGTTTAGGTCATCCTAGTTTGCAGTACTTGTCAAAATTGTTTCCTTCTTTATTGAATAAAGATTGTTCAGTTTTTCATTGTGATACATGTGAACTTGCTAAACACCGTCGTACATCTTTTTCTAGTATTCCTTACCGTCCATCTCAGCCCTTTACAACGATCCATAGTGATGTTTGGGGACCATCACGTATCACTAATAGAACAAACTCAAAATGGTTTATTACATTTATTGATGATCACACTAGGGTTAGTTGGGTATACCTTCTTAAGGATAAAAGTGAGGCATGTCAAACTTTCATAGAGTTTTATCATATGATTTGCACACAATTTCAAACGAAAATTAAGACTCTTCACACAGATAATGGGACTGAATACTTCAACACTTCTTTCTCTACTTTCCTTAAGGATAATGGCATAGTTCATAAGAGTTCCTGTCCTTATAGTCCCCAACAAAATGGGGTGGCAGAACGGAAAAATCGCCACATTTTAGAGACTGCTAGAGCTCTCATGATCAATTCTAATGTTCCTAAATTTCATTGGGGGGATGCAATCCTTACTGCTGTTTTTCTTATTAATAGGATGCCCAGTAAACCATTGTCACTCCAAACACCTCTCCAGGTTCTTCATAAATCTTATGACCTACCATACCTCCAAAATAAATTACCCTTAAAGGTCTTTGGGTGCACAGCCTATGTCCATCTCCATAACACCAATAAACTAGATTCCCGTGCGGTTAGGTGCTTATTTTTAGGATATTCTGGTACTAGTAAAGGCTATAAATGCTATGATCCAAGTACTAGACGTATGTATATTTCTTGTGATGTTACTTTCCATGAACATAAGCCCTTTTATGCGTCTTCAATTCAGGGGGAGAACTCTAGTGAATTTCAGCCTTCATATGAACAAGAGAGTAGTCATATTGAAACTGAACCAGAATTGGTTTTAGACAGAAAAGGACTAGCTGAATCTGAAATCTTAGAACCCATTGACACTGTGCCTGTTGAAGAAGAGTCTAGTTCAGGGGGAGACATGATAAAACCTATAACGCCATATGCTAAAACATATGCAAAAAGGAAAAAATCAGGAAATACAACCACTCATGATCCAGGCATGTGCCAAGCGTTTGATCTTGTGGTGGGTCCAGAGAAATATGATCAAAAGGAAATTGAGACGCAGGAAGGAGGTGCAGAGGCTCTAAATGAGGATGATCTTCCCATTGCAGCAAGAAAACATCCTAGATCTTGCAAACAGTATCCTATTGACAGATTTGTATCCTCTAAAGCACTCTCCTCACAATATGGTGCTTTTATCTCTCATCTGGATGATATAAAAATTCCAAACAGCATTGAAGAAGCCATGTCTAGTGCTGAATGGAAGGAAGCTGTCTTAACAGAAATGGAAGCGCTAAAGAGGAGCGATACATGGGAATTTGTGGACCTGCCAAAGGGGAAGAAACCTGTTGGATGCAAATGGGTCTTTACCCCAAAATTCAGAGCAGATGGAAGCCTTGAAAAATACAAGGCGAGACTAGTTGCAAAAGGTTTTTCTCAAACCTATGGAATGGATTATTCTGAAACGTTTGCTCCGGTTGCAAAGTTGAATACTATCAGAATTTTGTTATCACTAGCAGCCAACTTAGATTGGAGATTGCATCAACTTGATGTGAAGAATGCATTCCTAAATGGAGAGTTAAAGGAGGAAGTCTATATGAAGCCTCCACCGGGGTTTCCAAGCTCCAAGAAGAATCAAGTATGTAAGTTAAAAAAATCGATCTATGGTTTGAAGCAGTCCCCCCGGGCTTGGTTTGAAAAATTCACACATGTTTTGAAGGTGCAAGGCTATTCACAGGGTCAAAGTGACCATACACTGTTCTTCAGAAGACTTGAAGGACGAATTGTAGTTCTTGCAGTCTATGTGGATGACATAGTACTGACAGGAGATGATGAAGAAGAGATAGACCGAATCAAGAATGCTCTGAATCACGAGTTTTGTGTCAAGGATCTAGGGGAGATGAAATATTTTCTTGGGATGGAAGTTGCTAGATCAAAGAAGGGCATCTCCATATCCCAAAGAAAATATGTCTTGGATTTATTAAAAGAGACAGGAATGTTAGGCTGTAAGCCTAGTGATACTCCCATCAGAATTGATAAAATTAGTGATGAAGCTGATTTGGGAAAATCTGTAGATATGGGAAGATACCAAAGAATGGTGGGAAAATTAATTTATCTTTCACACACTAGGCCTGATATAGCCTTTGCTGTTAGTGTGGTTAGCCAGCACTCACACAACCCTAAACAGAAACATCTTAATGAAGTGTACAGACTGCTAAGGTACTTGAAAGGCTCGCCAGGACAGGGTCTATTCTTTAAAAAATCACAGAAAAGGAACATTGAAATGTTCACTGATGCTGATTGGGCAGGTGATCAAGAAGATAGGAAGTCAACCTCAGGATATTGCACCTTTGTTTGGGGGAACTTGGTTACTTGGAGGAGTAAAAAACAAACAGTAGTTTCAAGATCCAGTGCTGAAGCAGAATTTCGTGCTATAGCATCTGGGATATGTGAAGGCATATGGGTAAAGAGAGTTCTTGAAGAACTTGGAATGATTAACATTCTCCCTATAAGATTGCATTCTGACAGCATGGCAGCAATAGACATTTCCCACAATCCAGTTCAGCATGACAGAACCAAGCATGTGGAGATTGATCGTCATTTCATCAGGGAGAAGATTGATGGTGGAATTATAAGTCTACACTATGTTCCATCTAGAGAGCAAACCGCTGATATGTTGACAAAGGCATTAGCTAAGGACAGATTTGAATACTTTGTAGGCAAGTTGGACATGATCAATATCCATGATCCAACTTGAGGGGGAGTGTTAGAATCCCATGTTTATAGGATCCCACAATTATAGGAGGTTGATTTCAGATATAGATCTAGATTTTTTATTTTCGAATTGAATCTGTTAGGTTCCTATTTTTATGTATTCTGTTGGCTCCTATTATTTGTAAATCTGTTCAGCATATCTAGGGTTATCTGCTACAAACAAAACCCTAATTGTACCTCTATAAATAACCTCAATTGAGGCATGATAATACAGAGAATTACTTTCCAATATTTCGGTTAAATCCTTCAATGTAACATTCCATTCTTCAGAAGCTTATTTGAGAGAAGGAATAGTTTCATTTAATCATTGTTTAAAAATTATTATAAAATTAATGGAATTGAATTGGCAATGGTTATGTTTTTCCAATTTAGAGTAGGAGGAAACAGAAGAGTGGGAGGGGTGGGAGGGGTGGGAAGGATGAGGGGTAACTTTGTCATAATATTATTTACTTAAACCATTCCATCTGGGAACAGAAAAAGTCGATTTTGAATGGCAAAGAATGGCTTGAGAAGCCATACCAAGCCATTCCACTCCCCTTTAAAAAAATCTACCAAACAATGGTATCAATCTTTTAGCCATCCCATTCCATTCCATTACATCCCGGCAAAGACTCCTGAACATCCTAAAGCACATCATGGCAATATCAGGAACAACGCATGATAGATTTTTACCTCTTGACAAAATTGTTAGGCATATCCATATTCCCTTGAACTTATAGGTGTATATATCAGCAGCATTTGGCAAAGAAAGAACTCTTGAACCATAAGCAACAATCAGTTTGCTGACTTCCCGAAACAAAAGTATGCCATTTGGAGAAGAGGAGTCAAATGTCAAACGCTGAGCTTTATTCAAGACAAACTCTGCTACAAACTTCAACAAAGGAGTAGTAACCTGCATAATATATAAATAAAACATACACAGAAACAACATATGAGGAAATTTTGGCCAGATTTATGCGGTAACAACAGAAAATGACCCAAAGAACTAGTAAAAAAGGCAAAAAAAGGGAAATATTTAATATCCTCAAAATCTGCCAGCTATAACCACTTGAAGGAAATCTAATTTTCTTCACAGAAAGAGTAAAAGACGACCCAAAAGAGAGGATAACCAAAAGGCAAATCGAAGAAAAAATCTCTCTTCAAGGGACAAGAACCTCAATTTTCCTAAATTTTTCATATCCTCCTCTCTCTCATCCATTATTTTATTCCCATTTCCTTAACAAACTACCAGTAGAAACTCCCCTTAAAACGATTCAACCAGTTCCTGCTTCTCAAATTCCCTTAACAGCCTCATATTTCTTTCTTCACAGATCTTTTATTTTCAGGGTCTATCAGAAGTTTATTTGATTTGTCATGCACAATTTAAAGCCAGTATAATCTAAGTTATCAAACAATAGCGCTATCTATCAGACTGTAACAAGTTATGACGTTACTTATAGTAATATGTACCAAGTCTTGCAAACCAGCATCTTTATGGGCATACAAATGAGAAGTTATCAAGATAATGGTACTTTGAGATTCCAAGTGATAAAGCATTACTTTAAAATAACCATTTGAACATAGTGGTAGCTATAAAAAGCATCTACAAGTTACCTCTGGAGTGTCAGTCCAATGTGAGATGCCTTGTACAAGTAGTGGCATGTGTGCAGGATACAACCAATCAAATAGAAGGCCATAAGTTCGCCGGCTGAGGCAAGCAAAGCATATATAAAAGGTCACAATATATTCAGTTATGTTAATATCAGATACCAGCAATGACTGAATACCAACCTATTTGTCGCCATTGCAATTCCTCTAAGGTCCCTCATTAACCCTATAAGCGCATACTTCACAGCATCTGTTCGAAACAGTGAGTCAGGAGTTGATTCCAAACTGAGAAACACCTGAATGAAAAATGTTCATTGCTGTGGGTTAATCACTAAATTATAAGAAATATCAAGTCAGTTACTCCAATTAAGTTAACAAAATTATATCTAGTTAGAAATTTATTAACCCATTCATGGGCAAGTGCTTGAGCCCTTACACCCACAGTCTACTAATCACACTTGAAGACCACTGGAGATGGTCATGGCCATTCAAGTGAGATAGGAGTAGGCTTGCTAATTAGAGGTGACACCAGGCAGAGTGTATACTGCAATGTGTTCAATGCTGAGGTCTGGTTTTTAAGGGACCTCAGCATTGAATGCCACAGCATAATACAATGTTCCCTGTGCTTCATATTATTCATTGAATCCTAGCAAAAATAAATAGGAAAAGAGAGCAGTGGGAATGAAATAAAATTCCCCATATGTAGGACTATACAGACAAACAAATAATGGCCAACCAAACTAATCCAAGTATAAGAAAATAATACAAAATATAATAAAAAGATAATATACTAACAATAACCACATATTACGCAACTCAACAAAAGATACATCTCTTGAGTTTATTCTAATGCAAATTATTCAAACAGACATTACTGCAATGCATTAAACTGAAACTATCTTCAACTTTTTTATTACAATTATGAAAAATGTTACCTTTGAAGTACTAGTTTTATAAATAAACTATATGTATTTGGATAAGTCACAACAAATCAAGAATAGAAAAGCTACCCACATGCTTTATTTCCTATTTTGAATAAAGAATAAATAGGTGAAAACAACATAATACACATTGGATCCTAGCAAATATTAGCCTGGAATTCTAAGTGACCAGCGGCCAAAAAGGGAAAGAAGGTAATGAGCACAGGCATAAGGTGTAAATAAGCAGCATAATAGAAGAAAGGACACAAATTTTGTAGGAAACATAATGATGCTGCAGCTCAACACTCTTAATTCGAGGGGAAGAAAAGCAGAGTGAAGGTGCTGGGTCATGTTAACTGATTTGACATGTATAAAAACCCACATTTAACTGGTTGGTAAATGACCCAACCCAACTGACCCTTCAATAGATAGGTTTAAGTAGATCATATTAGAGTCGGTATAAAGTAATTAATTGGTTTTGGGTTGAGATTGCAACCCCAGATGTCCAAGGAGTTCATTTGGTGCTCAATTCTTTCAGCACAAACAAGGAGAGTACCTTCTGAAGAGGATCCATCGAGGACTTAAATTTCACAGGGCAATCCTCCATGAATATCAACCAGCCAATAATGTAATAGAAAGTTGTTCTGCTTCGAGAGCATCTGTTTGCTTCTAAAAATGGAAAGTGCTCCCTCTGAAATAAGATTTTGGGCATGAAGCATTAGATCAAGATACAGAGCAATTGACATCATAAAAGAACATTAAAGCTAATCTTAAGAGAGTCAATCTCATCAGTTGAATAAGTAATCAGAGAGATCCAATAAGCAACTGGGATTTAAATAGCATTCCTCAATTTCCTGGTTCAGAATCTGGTGATTTATGAGGCAACATTTATTGATGTTAACATGAATGTGCATCAGTTGTTTGTCAGCTATAGGTTTTGCGATACTTGAAAATCCAATAGGATATGAAGGGCAATTATTGGAAGAGGGATAGTACCGTATGATTCGCAACAATAAACTTCACAGTATCCAGCTTCAGAAGTAGCTTTCCAGTCATATAACTGTCAGTTGGGAGTGAAAGAACAGAAAGAAAAGATCAATGGTCAGTAAAGATGAGTGGTTTATCCTGAACAAGAACTTAAAATAGTGTAAAAACTTGAATCAAAGTAATACTAACCCAGATGCAAGCTCTAAGAACAAACTCAAGGTGTGATCAATGACCTCCTCACACTGCAGTTAACACAATCAATAAAATATTATACCAAAACAGGACAGAAGTTAATTAGAGAAGGAAAAAGTCGTACAATTTGTATGCTCACCTCGGTGTAGGACTTGAGGTTAGTCACAATTTTACCAACAATCACATTCAATAGTAGTAAATGATCATGAAGTCCAAGAAGTTCAGATAACCGGGCATATAACTGCTGCAGCACAAAAAATAAAACAATAAAGAGAAAAATTTAGATGTTTCATTTGTGCTAATTGGAAAAAACAGAATCAAAACGCCACAAAAACTTGTTTTCAGCTTTTTCTAGAAGATGAAATATAAACTTTTCTTAATAAAGCTTTTATCATATCAAAACAACTTTTTGTGAAGAAAATTCTATCCAAACAGGCACATAATTACCTTAGAAGAATGCATGGCCTGATCACCCACATAAGACTTCCGGAAATTTTGAAAGAAAGTTAGAATTGCTCTATCGAGTCTTTGTTTGCTTATTTCACTATATCTCTGTCCAAAACCAATTATATCAATAGATGAGAACATATTCTATACAGTATGGATATAAAGCCATCATAAATAGAACAATAAAATGAGAAAGAAATAACAGAGTATCTGACACACAAAATTTGAGTGCTACTCTTAGTATATCTATAAGAAAAAAGAAAAAAAAAAGGGAGTGTCAACTTCACAATGAAGACACATGTGCACAAGCCACTGGAACTGTACTACTGACAAAGAATGGGCATCAAGCTAAAGCAAGGTCCAGCTGGCAGAAATTAATCTACAAGGGAAATTGGAAGAGCAAAATATGAGAGAGAGGTATCAGCTATCACAACAGCTTAGGCGGAAAATGATTCAAGTTGAGGAAGATGGGGGTATGAGAAGACACAAGAATTTAGACATGCAAAGTTTCTACCATCCTTGAATTGAGATTCTGGACAGAAATTATCTTCATTATCATTTGCCATTGGGTTTTTGTAGCTCTAATGTTTTGCAGTATTTTCTGCCGCAATTATTTTTGCCGCAATTATTTTTATTTTGGGTGACATCTTCAAATTATGAATGTGTTCCCTAATAATTTCACATCCAAGCCACTTTCTGGGATGATATACTCAGCACCAGGATGGAGTCTGTAGTTAGAAGAATGAGAAACTAGGAATGTTTATTACTGATTTTTTTGAGGGAGGAGCCATATGAACGAGTATGCTGATAATAACAGGAGCCTTGTCTTCAATGGACTAATTGCTAATTATTTTCAGTAATAGAATTGTTTCTAATAATCTTCTTATTCTAACAAGTCCCTTGCATCATCTTGGGGATTTAAATGCAACACAAGTTGAACACTAGACATTTGCCCACGTTTTAATTGCCATACTAGGGCGCAACAATAGTAGCTATTTTTGAATGAAGATTTCTCAGACTGAATATCCAATAATTTAATGGGACTAATTTTGTAGCCAGTCTGACAAGTGCAAACAATTCCTTTATGTGGATGGCTAATATGAACATTTTGTAAGAAACAATATATGGCAACAATGAGTGATGCATAGGCTGAATTAGGACTATAGCTCAAGATTATGTGAAGGCTTGTGGTTGAAGATGTGTCTTGGTGAGCTAAGAAATGATCTTGATCGACCACTAAAAGTTGTAATTCACATGTCAACCATTAACAATGCCAGAAACCCATTCAACATGATCGAAATAAGCAAGCTAAAATAGACTATCATTTCATCAGGGGAGAATTGGGTTCAAGTGTTTTGGGGCTAATGTATAATTCTATCAAAATTTAAGAAACTTCAAACTAAGTTAAGGGTTATTGATACACAAGTCCCAGTTTAAATGGGAGTATTGGTTATTATGATGAAATCACGTATTGAACTTGTTCTAATTGTTAGGAATCGATGCTTTCATTCTTTGTTGTTCCCCACCACCTATATTGAAGGGTGTGCCCAGCTATCTAATTTAATTTAAACATAGAGAAAAATTAGAAACATAATAACAACCAGATTTGAAATAAAAAGAGAAAGTGTTTATCAGTACAGATTAATATATCCAGTATCAAATATCTGAAAAGTAATCCATGACGACCTGTGCAAACACTCATACATACCTGACTATGTATTCCACTGTCAGTTACATTTATCAACTGCAACACTCGAGCTGAAATTTCTGCATCGAGCACTTCTTGAGATTCCACACTGAATATAAAAATAGCATTAAAAATAAAGATCACATGCATAAAATCTTTGGCAGAACTTCTTTGACGCAACATACTTAAACATTAAAAGTCAAAGCATAAATTATAATTTTACCTACAACCCGTACATTGCTTTATTTTCAGAATTGCAGCAATGATATGAACAATCCATGCCAATTTGTCTTCAATTACACAGAGATCACTGTTATCACTAACTTGTACTCTTGCTCTTTCCTATTCCATTAAATGAAAAACACCAATCACTAACTCGTTTCACCAAAGAGAAAGTACAATAGAAAGAGGAGCCAGCATTGAGCAAAAGTTATATGCACACCGTGTATATTTGCAGGATTGGCTCCATTATGTTTAGTATATATAAACTACTGCTTTCATACTGCATAAAGAATACAAAATAGTTCAGGGGAAGCAACAGTACAGAAAAATCATCAATTAGTAGAAAGAAAACTACAAGTCTAAGAAGTCCAATATACAACAAAGCAGTCCAATCTCTGCATATCTGCTACTCAAACTCCACCCCCCAAATTTAAAATCAACGGCTAAACAGCACGGTGAAGCCATGAAACTATACCATTCCACAACTAAAGAGATCAATAGACATCCTTTACAAAGGTAGCAATTCCTCTTTCACCCAGTGAACCAAAACAGCACACAAATTACATATTGTAGCAATGTTAAGCCACCTTGTTCCTATTGAAATAGCCTCATAATGAACAAAGTAAATGACCATAACCCAGGAAAAAACAAACTGTTTCGGTCTAACGGTTATGAGGAATGGCTTTAATGTCCAAGAGAAAACCAATATTCACTTAAGTCTCTAAACATCCAGTTCATAGACAGCCAGCAAAAACTTAAAAGAGAATGGATGATTCTAAATTTTCAGTACACCCAAAAAAACAGAAATATTAGGAGAAAGTTGATTTCTACACAACCAATCATGCCATTAGTACTAATCCTCGAGTACCAAAGTCCAGAAAACAACTTGACTATAAATGAGCATTAAAATTCCAAAATAGGTATGTAAAAAGGTTTCCTTCTTTTTCCGATAAAAGGATAGTATTATTTGTCTGAGGATATGCTATCTGGAAATAAAAATGACAAGAAAATCAGCTAATAGAACAAAGTAACAAAACAACCCCAGAAAACTCAAATGAAAAGGAGCAGACAATCCATTTACACATCACATATAGTGATTTCACAAAAACACCAATGCGAACATGATGGATAAAAGGGTAATATTGGCGTGTGCGGTGAGAACCATGTGAGCAAGGGTAATAGCGGTATTTCCTATGTGACGGTTAGAAAGGCAGAAAGGCTATATGGGGTCTTATTGTAAGAAAGGGGCAGGCAGAGTTTGGGAGTGAGCTTTCGAGCTTTTTGGGAGAGTTGGGGATGCCTCTCGAATGCATTCCTTCCATGTTTCTTCTTTGTATGCTTTACATTTCTGTCTAGTTCATTTGTGTGTTAGGAATCTCCATTAGATCTATGCTCTGTGGAGTTGTTTTCATCTTCATCAATACCATATTTCTGTTCTGTTTTCCATCAGAACACCACTCCAATTCTATCACATGAAATGTATAAAGGGAAAGCAAACTAATATGCAAGCAGTATTCTCCAACCCAAGAAAAAAAAAACCACAAAAAAGCAAAGTGCCCCAATGCTTTATTCTCCATGTTGCGAAACCCTTTAAACGAAACAAAGAGAAACCATACCCAAGTACTGGGACACACTCCACTCTCACCAAAAAATAACAAAATGGTTAACTCACTGCCAAGCATGGGGACATAGGTTGGAAAAAGATTCTGAACCAAAATCTACACATTACCGGAGGAAGAGCTATACGAGGTGTCACAGAACATGTTATATGCAGAGGAACAACAAGACCCTCTTAAGTTAATGTCAAAGTTTTGTTTTCTTCAGCTTGCATAAGAAGATTATCTCTTGCTCAACATCCATAATTATCACCTCCTTTTCCTAAAACTTCTCTTCAAACAAATAAATACTAATTATCTCATTAATCCGTATGGTACCTGAAATCTGCAAAGTTGAGGGAAGCAATCTAACTGATCCTGAAGAAGTTCAGCATTGTCCAAGGGGTTCTCAGAAAGATCATCGGGTATTCCATCCTGACAGATTTAGATAGAAGGAACTAAATTTCTGAAACAACATAGCTCATTGATCAAACAGAAAGTAGAAAGTAAACAAAAAGTACAAAAAATTGTAAATACCTGCACATAGTTAAATCTTGATGCGATGAAACTTTCAGTAATCTTAGGAACAAATTCATCCAGCAAGCTTGGTGCGTCACCTTTCAAATATGGAACAGAAGACACCAATCTCGACCATAGTCCTAACAGGTAGTACACACTGTTGCTGGCCCACTGATAATAATTAACAAATCGATCAGAAACTCGCATCAAACTTTCTTGATAAAAAATACAGTGGAATAATTTAGTATATATTTTAATAATGTATGAAGGTATAACCAAAATCATTACAGTTGTCTCCAGGGCTAAAGGATACGAGTTGGAATCCCAATTACAATCAAATGAACCCCAACAAAAAGTTCAACGTATATTTCAATTCATAATTCTCATAAGAAGAAATCTCATGTCTTGTTGAAAAGGCAAAAGTTATATTATGCCAAAGACAACTGGTTTACTAAATTCGTAATATCACATTTTACCCCAAAAAAAGGAAAAAGAAAATTTGTAATATCACATCTGAGTAATCATTTTTTTGAAAATGCTTATACATGATATAAATCTACTCACCTGCCATGATTCCAAAGATTTAAGAGTAAACTCCGCAACCATTCGTATCCAATCACTATAGCCTTCAACATTAACTAGTTCTGACAACTGCAGGATCACGTCACAATAGTTAACAAAAAAAGATAAAAACAAATCAAGAAAGCCCACTAAAAAAAGTCAAATTTAGACGGTAGCAGCATAGTCATAGGCATAGAGCCATAAAAGAGATCTTTAGCAGTCCTTTTATTAGTTTTGGTGGCTGGCACGGGATTCTTTTTTTAGAAAAATTATATTTACTTGTGAATGAGTAAACTTTATGAGTGAAAGGGCAGACCAACAAGGCAGTTACCAGCCACAATAAGCATATAATTAAAATGAAAACAAGAAATCAAGCAAAAAATCAATAACAATATAAAATATAAAACCTATGGCAAGCTACACTATCCATAAATAATGTACAGTACAACTCACTTCTCAAACTTCAATGTAAATATAAATTGAATGGCAAGCTACATTATTCATTAACAATGAACAATGCAACTTATCCCTTAATACATGGTACCCACATTTACTTATATACTACACCACAAAGAGAAAGAATTCATGTAAAATTGAGAAAAGGTTTCAAATTCTTTTAACATAAAATATATCTAATCATTCTAACATGAAGGCCGCTGAGAACTTCCATTACTCAAAATCTGATTCCAAAGGGAACCTAGTTAGATATTTATAGAACTCATCCAAATGGCTCCTGAGCTTGTAAATCTGAAAACACTTCTCTGCCCACCCACATGTATGGAAGTGCCACAATGCCACTACAAATCCACAATGACAAAACACACTCCTAATTTCATTACTACCCTTATCCAGCATTCATAACCCAGCTAATCAAAGACTTGCACAACAACAACATAGAGTTAAGACTTGACAAAATTATTAGATGCTCAAACCATAAAACAACAATGGGTCCTAAAAACCACGCTTCATGTGCCCTACCATTTAAATATCTCTACTACAACATCACATTATTAACAGGAACATACGGTTGTTTAGAACTAACAATGTCAATTCATATTACACAGCAGTTCATGAATAGGCACCACACAAGCACCTAAAGTTCCAGCTGCCCAACTGAATTGAGACTTAAACTCCAGCCCGTGAACCTCAAATTAACTCTAATGTGCATAACAACCCACACCTATATGCCCTCATCTCAATGAACAAACCAGTTAATTCAAAACAGAATTGCACCTGATAATTCACTCTGAACCGACCAAGAAGACGACAAAACTCATGGTAATTGTAGTGATCTGTGAGCCCTGATTCAAAACATAAAATAAAAATTGTAAGGGAATGGAGAACAAGGAGAAGGCAAAAAAAACAATGATAGACGAATAAAGATTTAAAGTACAGCTAAAAATGAATGAACAGAACTGGCTTCAAGAGTCGCAGCAATTTCAGTAAAAAGAATTAAGCTTGTTTGTTATGTGTATTTACTTCCTTTCTAGCACAACTTTGTTATCCATTGTTGCACCGCCAAGAAGAAAACATTTTCTAAGCGTACGATTTACTTGAGCTTTCCACTATCATCTGCTATAAAAATGAACCAATCTATCCATAATAATCCAAAAAAAAAAAAATTAAATTTAACTTTTATTCCTCTTGACTTGTAGTTGATGGGCAGAATGTCAAGCTCAACTTCACCTATTTCCAAAAATGAACCATACGATTGTTCACACACACACACACACAATGTGTGCCTGCAGAGGTTGAAGGCGAACCATCCAAGGGAAGCATAGATTGTTTAATGACTAGTTCATGGGTAAGACACAAATGAACAAATTTTATCCTTCGTTCTCGGAACAGGAAAAAGGCAGTTCCAAATGTTACTCAGAATCAGTTGTATACATTTTTCACATGTGATTAGATGGAGAAATAATGTATGTATATATAAGCTTTCCAGTCAGAGTCATTGCAATACAGATGAAGAAGTCTAGAGCCAACAACACCTTGCCCTGTTTGAAGTATTACTTTGGTTCCAGTCATTAAATGCGCCAAAAACTTAGAACGAGCAGCATCATTGGTAAACAAAGAACGTCTGACAGAAGCTAGACGCACCAAGCACTCCAATGCCTGAAAACAAAAACGATTAGATTAAACATGAAAAGTAACAAAGCAATGATCCACCATAAGAAATTTTAAATACTCAGGAAAACATTAACCAATCATGAGTCAAGAAACTCCTTTTTTATAAATTTCAAGTGACAACAGAACCCAATTAAATTATGTGCCATACAAGTACTTTTGTTTTTTTTTTTTCTTAACCAAACATGATAAACACCAAGATTGAAGAACTTAAGAAATTCTCAGCTCCATTTACCACAATGGTAACCAACATTCTTGCAATAATAATTTTCCATGTGTGATGTGTTATTCTAATTTCAACATGACAACAATAACAAGCCTTTGGCAGCCCATTTACTTTTACAGTGGCAAGCAGACATCTCTGGACAAAATAGGCCTTTTGGCAAGCATTGAGAAACTAGGGCATATCCTCTGAATTTTGAGCAGTTCATTTCTATACAATCAACAGATATTAGTAGGATTAGCATGGGTAATGTCTCCTGGCATTCCACAGTTAATGTGGACGAAGATTGATAAGGACAAGAGATAGAAAGAGGGAAAGAGAGGAAGAAGGAGGGAAATAGAGGAGAGATTAAGAATAGAGGAAGGTTGAGATAAAATAAACCAGGGTACAGCATATCATTAGCAATGTAATCAGATTGAATACAATTGATGGAGAAAGATAATAGTTGGGACATGAAAGAGAAAGAGGGAATAGAAGAGAGAATAAAGGAAGACAAACAGAGAGAGTTGAGAGGGGAAAGAGAGGGATAAAGGAGACTAGGAAAAAAACAAACAGACCAACACACTAATTCATATCATTGATAACCTGTATTACCAGTAGGTGCTTTACATCTATACACAGGCAGGATAGTGGTACTGTTAGCTAATCATCAGCTGCCTCCTATAACTACCCTCTATTCTGTTATCTGTTATTCATTTATTAATATTATATATCAGAGTGCTTTCTACTGATGCATATGAAAGGAATAAAATGCTCAAATTTCTAACAATTAGAGACGAACATGAAGAACCAATCTGATTCCCTTAAACAAAGCCACATGGAAAAGTTCCGAAGAAGTGAATTGCTTCAATCATTTGCACTCAATAATTAAAGACCTTCAATATAGGAAACTCCAAAATAATGAAAAAGAAACACATGTACAGACCTCCTTAGAAAGAGGAGCCTTTGTAATGGCATAGTAATCAAAAAATATTTGCAGGGTTGAAGACTCCTCTAGAACTGACTTCCAAGGAGAAGGAATCTGTAGGCAGTCATATTGTGAGATAAAACAACATTAATGGGGATCATGCACATCTCCAAAAGAGATTAAAATTTAGAAATAAAAATAACAGAATGCCTCTCACCAAAAGAAAAAAAAAATATAAGATACCTGGACCGTGCCAAATTCATCTGAACTTTCATCAACAGATGTCCCAACAAAATCAAATGATAAACATTTCAAAGAAAGAGAAAGAGCCAACTCTTGCAACTGACTGACAACTGCCCTTCATAAAAAAATCACCCCTCAAAATACAATTAATCAAAAGGATATAAATAAAAAGGAACAAAATTTTACAATGAGTATACCATCATTCTTCAGTTGATGCAATGATGATAAAGATATCTGAAATATCTGAAAGAGGCAATTGTCCCTAAAGGAGCAAGCCACTCTTCGATGTTGTGTTGCAGGGAAGCCAGTGTTAGCCTAAGGCAGAATCAGAATGCAGTAACTAGACATTAAATTTCAAAGCAAACTATGAATATAGAAAGTAACACAGTTCATACCACAAGAAAATATTATAGACAAACACCAGTATTTTAAATGCAAAGATCTCTGGAAAAAGAAAATTATAACAATGATCTAATGATGACACGGGAATAACTTGCATAAGTCAACATTTCTTAAGGGTTGTTTGATTCAATTTTCCAAACTTCTAAGGAACTTTATAGCTAATTATTCATTTCATTTTTCTAATTCCTGAAAAATCTAAACTTCATTTACAATAAATATAGTACTTTTACCAACAAGCATTGGTCCAAGTGGAAGTGGCTTTCGACGCTCAAGCACGAGGTTTCAAATTCCAGTTCATGTAAATAAAGAAAATACTTTTGAGGGATTTACCCCCAATTGAGCCTGGCAATAATCAAATCTGACCCAGCAAGATAGCCATATCAAAACAATGTAGTATTTTTTATGTTAATGACTAAAATATCTATTTAATTAAATTTTATTTTACAATTTTTAAGTGTAAATTTGGAAACGTATAATAAACACTAGGAAAGTATAACATACTTGTATTCTACTCGATAAATTAATTCCATAGTTGTGAGGCAAGTTGGGTCTCCAATTTTCCGAGAAGTATAGTCTTTTAGTAAACCCAATATGTGGAATTTATTCACATTCAAGTATAACTTTCTCCCCTTCTCCCCAACCAAATGACCATTTAATAGCTTATCATAAGTGATAAGTTTTACGTGCATCTTTTTCAAAACATCAATAAAAACCCTCCCAGAAAATTTCCTACGGGGCAATATACAGAAAAATGATAATTTATTATTGGGAAACTGACCTATTATTGCCTAGCTAGAAATACCTACAGATTCCTTCAGTAGTGAACTCTAATTAATATATATTTTACTGCGTCTCTCATCTTCTCTATTTCTGTAGTAGAAAGAAGATAGAAGAAAAACACCTACTAGTATCCTAATTGTCAAAAACACAGAATATCATAGCATAAACACAATAAACGACAGATCATATAGCAGAAAACACACAAAGAGTACACAAGCGGCAATACACTAATTCCCACTGATCATTGCGTCTATTGTAGATCTATTGTAGAAGCAATGAAATGTTGGCAAAAGTAGTTGTAAGACTAAATATAGGGCCAGGGCCCCATCTCAGGGTGAAGTTTTGTGGCTAACAAATCTTCTTCTAGAGCTTAGAATAACAATGTCGACCATGGAAGTTTTATGCGACGTAACTCCCATTAATGAAGTGAAAAATATGGTTTATCATTATAGGACAAAGAAGGCTGAGTTGTGATCTTTATGTCCTCACTGGCTCAAGACTCAACCACTACATGTGGCTGGCAATTGATGAAAGCATTTCATTATGCAAATTGTTAACTAGACAAGGACTATAGCTGAATTCCGTATTATGACACTACCTGCGCATGCTATATCACAAACAGTTAATCTTGAATGGAAAGGAAAAAAACTGTATACATAATAAGACAATTAATCCTCTATACATCTTATAGACATGGATATTTGCACAAAGATGACTCCCAATAGTAAATGGCGCTACTCACTACCGGCGTTGAATGTATTTGAGTATCACAAGATAAAACCTTACCTGGTTCATCTCAGAAACAAGCTGGTTTAATATCTTCAAACCAATTGCATAGTGACCAGGTGTTGCCTGATGAAAACAGAGTATCTTTAAACAAAGCACCTCAGAAATTTTAAACTGCTCATTAGAAACATGGCAAGTGAGAGTTCCAAGCACTCCTAGCAAGATTAAATCTCTTTAATCGCTATCCACTCAAAGAAACAAGCTTGTTTGAATCATAAATAAACTTTTAGGGTTGGTCCAGTAAAAACTGGTAAAAACCAGCCAAGCCTCAACAATCACTAGTGACCATTATTCAATTGCACAATTTATATTGTTACCATTATATTTATTTTTCTGTTAGTGAACAATTTACGTTACTTTTCTATCATCTCTCTCAAGCAAAATTGTCAAGTTGTTCATGCTTTGCAATTCTTGGCTCTATTATTAGATTAAAATATGTTGATCCTCTTTCTCTCTGGGATTGGGCTTGGTACAAGTGTTACTAGATTAAGAGTACATTTTCTCCTTGTTCAATGCAGAGAACCAGCTTGCAAAACACTCAATTGTCCATAATCATTAACATTAGCCAGCTCCTTCTTGACAGATGGATAGCACAATCACTAGTGATCACCTGACTCAAGAAGCTCATTGATTCTTTAACCAGATCCCGAAATCGGTCATCATCAAACCACCCAAATTTCGTGACTCGGCAAAGAAGTTGGATTAATGAAGCAGTCACAAAAGGCTGCAACTCTGGTCCCCTGGTGGCCAGATAGTTTAAAAGATAGTTCCCTGTGAAGCAACAACAAAAATAAGGTTTTCAACACAGAGTAAACAGAAATCAATTCCTTCTTTTTCCAGCAATGAAAATTGAAAAGATCAAGTAAAGTAAAAATACTTATATCCATCCTTAGCTGCAAAGCTAGGCTTTGTTCTGTTACTTGCTTCAACAAACTGGAACTAGCTAACATCAATGCATAAGGAGTCAAAGCATGGTCAAGAATGTATTGGCATTGAGAAATGTAATCAGTATTCATGGAGAAGCATTTCAAAGTGTTCTCAGCATGAGCCCTTTCCACAGAATCCTGGGAATTGTATAGCCTCTCACACAAAGCTTCCAATTGTGCCAACTCCATAGTTGTGAAAGATTGTTATCTATCTGTCAAACAACACACACACAAACACAAACCACACTGTTTCAAAGTTCTGATGATTCATTCATTCGCATTGATCCACAAAAGATTAAGTTGTTGTGATCAATAATGAAACGGTAAGCATGTAAATGACAAACATGTCCAAAAATGGTTCAAGAGAGATTACCCTAATCGGGAAAAAAAAACGAAGATTCTGGGTGGACCAAGTGTGCAAGCTCGCATTACATTAAACAGAGAAGAACTTGCAAGTTTCGTTGCTTTTGACGCGAGCGATCTATCTATCTAGGTTTCTCAATCTCGCTTTGATTCTGTATTCTATTTTATTCTTTGTTAATTCTTTGTTGATGCCTGTTCGTCCGCTCAGAGATCTACAGGTGGTGGGGGCTTTATTTTCACTTCTTTTTTTTTTTCGATTTGTGTTTTTCTTTAGGAAAAATTCCAGAAAAAAAGACTCTCGAATTACCAAAATGATACTTTAATATAGCGAATTTCGGAAAGGACAGTTCAATACAATGTCTGAATTGTCCTTTAACAAATTTAAAGGAAAAGTCTAAAATGTCCCTGGTTCAATTTTTTTTTTTTTTTACATAATGGCCCACCCCCACCGCCAGCCACTACCGGCCGCCAGAGCTCCGGCCGCCACGTGGTATGTTGGTAATCCCTTAACAAAAGTTGAGAATCCCTTATGAAAAGTTGGGAATCCTTTGAACGTTTCTGATAATGAATAAAACATAGAATATATATTGTTTGTAATGTGGAGGGGGTGGGTTCGATTCCCACCCCCTCCACTTTCCATTTAGTTTGCCCTTTCCCCTAACATGCCACTTGGCAGTGTGGCACACTGCCACGTGGCGTGGTGGGCCCACCGCCACGTGGTTGGGTGGCCCCCACCGGCGGTGGCTGGCGCTGAGGGTGGGCCATTATGTAAAAAAAATAATTGAATTAGGGGTATTTTCAACTTTTCCTTTAAATTTCTTAAAGGGCAATCAGACATTGTACTGAACTATCCTTTCCGAAATTCGTTGTATCAAAGTGTCCTTTTAGTAATTCGATAGTCTTTTTCTGGAATTTTCCCTTTTCTTTATCGGTCGTTCTAAACTTCCACGTCGTTCAGGAGTGAAAAAAAACACCAAAGATCACAACTAGGTCCCTCAAGAGGGAATTAATCATAATCAGATCCCAAACAATTATCAAATTATATTTAACTTCTAAAGGATTTTGGTGATATTAAATGGCCTTAAGTTGTCAATGACAACTAAGTTTTTAGAGCTGCATTGACAACTCAAAAAACTACTTTTGACAATTATTGAGTTGTCACTGACAAGCCATTTAATATAATATATGTCCCTTAGGACTTCAATGTGATTTAATTATTGTTTAAGACCTGGTTGCGATTTTCCCAAGATTTATTTCAATGAATTTCTAAATTTGTCAAAAATATAAGGATTTGTTTTTTCTCAATTTTTCTATGGGAAAATTCCAAATAAATACCCCTCGAATATCAAAAGGACAAAAAGGTACCTCCAATATACAAAATGACATAAAAGGGATCGTTCCCAATTTGGGATAAACAATTTTAAGGCAAGAAGACCAAAATGCCCCTGTCTCCATTTACTTTCAAAGTGAAGTGGTTAATGACTATACTAGAGTGGTTAATCGCTATACTGAAGTGGTTAATTGCTATACTAGAGTAGTTAACCACTTTCACAAATATAAGAGTATTTGAACCCAACTAATGAATCAGTGAAGTAGTTAATGGCTATACTAGAGTGGTTAATCGCTATACTGAAGTGGTTAATTGCTATACTAGAGTAGTTAACAACTCTCACAAAAACAAGCCTAACTAATGAATCGGAGAAGTAGTTAATGGCTATACTGGAGTGGTTAATAGCTATACTGAAGTAGTTAATTGCTATACTAGAGTAGTTAACAACTCTCACAAAAACAAGCCTAACTAATGAATCGGAGAAGTAGTTAATGGCTATACTAGAGTGGTTAATCGCTATACTGGAGTGGTTAATGGCCATACCTGAGTGGTTAATGGAGACAGGGGCATTTTGGTCTTTTTGCCTTAAAATTGTTTATCCCAAATTGGGAACAATCCCTTTTATGTCATTTTATATATTGGAGGTACCTTTTTGTCCTTTTGATATTCGAGGGGTATTTATTTGGAATTTTCCCTTTTTCTAGTAATATATTCTCCACCCATTGCATGAAAAAATAGATGGTTTAGGTCCAATAACATGGTAAATATAAAATCACATTTATTATTTATATTTTAGTGATATTATGATAATGCTTTATGCTTTACAAGATATACATCTCAATCATCAATATTTATTTTTATTGAAAGTTGGAGAAGAGATTAGAGAGGAAATGACAAAAAAAGGGAGATGATCAAACTAGATGCCGGTTTAGCGGGAAAAAAAAAAGAACACTTTTATGGGCCAACTAGGTTTACAGAATAATTAGCTAAGCATTTAAAAAATGGGAAAAGCACTCTTGAGATGAAAACCTAAGTTTTTTAGTCTAAATTCTAGGTTTTGGAAACTAACATTTTATGCTTTTTGCAAGAATATGAGGTAAAAATATGCCATCATTACACATGTCCTAATACTCTACCAAAAATGCCCTTATTATCTCTCTTTCCCAACACATTAACCTTATTTCCTTTTTAATAATTTACACATAAAAAGTCATTCTCACTACAATCATCTAAACACTTTTAGTTTATCAAAAGTTTTTTTTCTCACAAAATCATTATCCTTAAAATCTATTATCAAAATTTACTTTTCCAGCTTTTTTCTCATAAGTTATTCTCCAAAAGCTAATCCAAACAAGCTCTAGATTGTCTATGTGGTAATAGTCTGGATGCTTCTTAGCTTAATTACTTGATTGCAAGGATATAGCTTTAAATGAGGGGAAAATAGGGTAGAGAAAAATCCGTTTTTAATATGGGTTGAGATTTTTTCTAACTAACCCATTTAGTGCTGAGTGTGTACTAACCCGCCAACCCTTTTTTCTTTGTTCTTTTTTACTTTTTTAAAAATATAATAAATCATAAGACCATATATTCAACACATCACAATTAACAAAAGTGATAATAAAACAACAAATACAAGGTTTCCAATTCAAATATTACAAATTAAACACAATAAAATTCGCAAACTAAATCTATAATCCAGGCCCATCAATACTCGGTCAATATTACAAATTATCTTAAGCTTGACCATTTTCCTTTTACATGGGACTCTGAATTAATCCGCTACCGCCACTCTCCATAGCCATGCAACTCCTTTTGTTGCAGGAATATTCCATTCATGGTGAGATGGAGATGGAGTTCCAGTCGGAGAGGGAGAGGAAGGAGAGATAGGTGAGGTGGCAGATGGAATGGTAAATAATGGTGCCGGAGATGAGGACGGCCGTGAGGTTGTTGATGTGGTTAGAGATGGTTATATCAACGACGCGAGGGTGGTGGACGCCGCACCACCGGTAGCAATAGGTGGTGTAGTGAAGTGGTCATGGTTTTTGTAATGAATAACTGTGGATATGCATGGGAGTTGGCTGGTTGATTATAAGAAGCATTTACATGGTTGGAAGCTTGTGTGTGGTGGGGATGTTAGTGAGAATGAAACAAAAGGAGCTGCATGGCGGTGGCGGAGTGCCATCACATTGTGCAGGTAGGGGACTCCAACGATTTGTAGAGAGAGAGAGAATAAGGCTGTGTTTGGTTCAACCTAAGGGAGGTTAGGGGAGGTTCATTAAAGGGAGGTGGGGGTAAGGTAGGGGAGGTAATAAGCTTTATTTGGTTGGAGGGGAGGGGAAGGGAATGAATGTTTCTTGTTTAGTTCAGAAGGGGAAGTGAGAGGAGTTAATTATAAGTTGACAAATATATCCTTATTATTTTGTTTATATTTCTTTTTCTTATTTTATAATATTTACATCAAAATTATTATTTTTTAATTTTTAAATCTAAAACACTTATTATCTTACTGGTATTTGGATAAATATCTTTATAGTTTATATACATTTTATAGAATGATTTTGTTAATTTCAATATATCAGCTCATAAATATTAATATGTTTTTTAAATCTTTTTTATATAAAACATGATTTTAAACTTTCATCGGAAAAAAAAAAAGAAAGAAAGCAAACCCGCACAGGAGAGATATGTAACGTCTGGAATTTTACTACTATACTATAACATTTTAATTGAATTACAATCACTTTTTAATGTCGGAAGCCCAAAAATACGGAAAATTTAAAACTTTTTCTTTTCAAACAATGTTCCAACTTTATTGCAGTTGGAATGGGCTTTTCGGACCATTTAGAATTTAAAACTTGTTATAGAGCAAAGTGGTTCATAAAACAATTAAACATACCCTAACCCTCTTAGGGGGGTCTATTCATGATTCATAATGCTTAGGAAATCTTAAATTCCTCTATACAATTTATATAATTCTATTATCTATGCTTTTTCTATTATTAACTTAATAATTTAATTTTACAACATATACAAATAACATTACTAAAATATTTAACTACCTCTTACTTTTTAAATTATAATCCTAATTCCTTCATTTAATCTTCTTCCCCAGCTAGCTCCTCTCATCCTGCGTACTGAAAATGTTTGGAGAAAGAGTGAGATTGAAAATCCCAATTGCAGTTTCTTTCATTAACATATATGATCATACTAACATTGTCATGTATATATTTCATAAATACTGTGCAAGTGATGATAGTCTTACTCCTATTAATCTGTGTGCGATCCGCACCTACCAACCACTGATAACGATACTTTCGTTAACTAGTGGAGGCTCTACCTGCAGGACTTCTCGTTATAATAATCCCGTTATAACTAAACTGATTTGGCAAAGGGGTAGCGAACCACCTAAGCCTGGAGTACTTCAACTGAGGAATAACAACTTACCAACTAAATGCAACAGATATTACAAAATAATACATGCAATTTAATTGTTACTGAAATAAACTGCTACCTGAACTCCAAGCTTAGTCCTTATCTGTTCCTTCCCTTTCCATTGACCTTCTCAACTCATGATATTATCAAGACCTATTAACATTTAATATAAATAGCAAATTACTACCTAAACTTCTATATAATTATTCAGCGTCTCTCTCAAGGTCCTAATGTACTTAATACTACCCCATTCTTATATCTCGTATAAGTAGGTTTTACTTTAGATATTTTGACCCTTTTTAAAATTAAAAGACCACTTAAAATAATTCATTTCAATTTAATTATTCTAATTCTTATTATTATCTTTTCTGAAATTAAATATAAAAACCATAATGACCTCACCATGATTAATCTATTAACCATTACCATCTTTTACCATATATTAATTCCTTATTTTTGTACTGTATAATTTTAATCCTATCAGAATCATAGTTTACTACTGATTCACTGTTGTCACTGAAAATGTTGTTTAAGAGAATAGAAATAGAATAGAGGTTTTAATTTAGTAAACCCAGTCCAACAACTAAATCATGGTTAAATTTAATTTCTAACTCTATCAGTACTTTCTATTATAAAAAAAATACAAAGCAATTAGACATGGAACCAGGCACAAAGATAAATTCAACTTCTAAAAATTTATAGCTTCTAATTTAACAGCCCATGTCTAAATTTTAAGATCCTCAATCAAAGTATAATCATTAATATTAAATCCTTAATCGTTATCTCTAATAGTCTCCTAAAATCGCAACTCTATTTCCACTTCTAGAAATTATATCACGCCTAATCAAGCCGATTAAATCCTTTAACTTTCCATTGTCATAGCATTTAACATATAATCATCATATCTTCCCTCTACCATCCCTGAGATGGTTACTACAAACTAAATCACCACTTCAAGAATCAACGTTCCTCCTTTGAACTTAAAATTAATACTTCACATGTCCGCATTCTCAAGTCATATATAATCAAACAACGGTTAATCCTTCATCATATACTTGTACAATAACCATTAACAAATACCTTCAACAGGTTTCATTTCAATTTCCAAAGTCAACCACATTCTAATTTAACCTTAACAGTCTTTCCTCCCTCGGTAATTAAATTTCGTAACTTCTTTCTTAAAACCTATTATTTCTATCAATGATGTCCTCTCTTAGACCTCAAACATTTCAACTAAACCTTTAATAACATCTTCTTACTCTCAATTCCATAATATTTTAATTTGTTTATAATTTATCTTATCCCCAATTTCAAATTTAAACTATAAATAACTGAGCTCCAAGGTTTCCCACTAAGGCATAATCATCATCACTTGATTTATTCTTCATAAAGAAAAAATTCCACATTTACTAATAATAACAAAGTCTCCAATATTAACAATGCCTAACTACACTTAACCTCTTGATCTTACTAACAACATTTCCTAAGGCAACCACTATAAATTAAACTCAAATTCTTACCCAAACAACCTTTCATATCAGATTTAATACCCATTCTACTAGTTATCTTCTCTTTAAGATTTTGAACTCCAACCTTTTCCCATAGAATCAGTCATCATTTCATCCATTGTTCCCTTTTTCCTAAAATTATAATCTATACCTCAATTGATCAAATATAAGCACCCAACTTCAATCTCAAATCAATATATCACTTTATTTATTGCTTTCACTTCTAATTTACTCCCACTTGCACTGTAAAGCACCAATATACTCCTTAATTTAGAATGATCATTAAAACCTCTGAAACAATAATTTCATTTAGATTTCTACTCTTCATTCCAAAATTTCTATCTAATGTCTTTGTATACTAAATTTCCAATCATAATCACATGCTCTTTCAGGATTAAACACCTTACCTACTCTACTTTGAACGCTCATCGAAACACAACTACTCAATCCCTTGGATACAAACTGAAACCTTCAACTTACCACAGTTCATTCTATCTTCTTGCCTAAATTTATTCACGAAACGAATAACAAGATTCATTTATTTCTAAAACTTTAGAACTAGTTCTCTCTAGCTCTAATTTCTAAGATTCAATAACTTAATTATTAAACAATCTAATAGAACCTTAAATTATCAAAGATCACAGCATAATTCCTCAATTAACATTACTTAATCCTTCCTTCCAATTATAGCCCAATACTTAAAATTCAATAGGAATATGCACCCACAGGCAATCTTTCCTTCACTACCACTTGCCGGCCAAACCAGCAATAAAAGAGAAGAAATGAACAATTATTATTCTAATAACATTTCAGCATAAATTTCATCCTCTTTATCATGAGCAGAACCACAATCACAGAAAAAATAAATTCAAGGAGCAAGAGCAAGGATTCAGCCAATCTGAACAGAACAGAGAACAAAGGAAACACAAAGCAACTTCATACATAATTAACTATCACTCATACACCATCACCACCAATTCCATCATATTACAATAAATTTCTCCTCCCTTCCCTACCAGCGTCGAACAGGAGAGAGAAAAGAAGAGAAAATCGAGCAGAGAAAGGCAAGAACCAGAAGAGGAACAGAGATATCAAGTTTGCCCAAAATCAGAAATCCCAACATATAAGTCACTCTAGGAACTCAAACATCTCCCAAATCCATGCTTAATCAAGCTTCAAAGCAATAAACATTCAAAACTCCGAGAAAATGGCGTCGGTGAACAGTGATCGAAGGAAGAAAATTGGGGAAAACCCGATTAATGCTATGCTACTGCTTAAATTCGTTTACAAAGGTGGTTAATCGAAGTCTGAGCTTCATTTTTATGGATTCAGAAGCTTCAAGGACCAATAATTTCGAATCAACCTTCCCCCCAAATCTCACTATAATCGGCCAGAAAACAAAGGAAGACGGAGGAAGAAGCTTACCCAAGCTTGACCCGAGCTCACTAAGCGCTCTTCATCCCCTCTCGCCGCCGGTCGCCGCCGCTGAACACTGAGGCCACCGTTGGCCTTCGAAGAGACGGAGAAGAAAGTGAGGGAGAGATTTTGGAACAGAGGAAGTGTGTTTATGTGTGTGTGTTTTCGGAAGAGAGGGAGTATATATTTATTTATTTTTTTCAATTGTGTGTGTATATATGTGGAGAGACAGGAGAATAAAAGAAATAAGAGTGAATAAAAACATGGACACGTGTGTGGTGCATGTTTAAAGAGAAATGTGATATTTGGTTTTTATGGGTATTCTACTATCTTGCCCTCTCCTTTATATTTGAAGATATTTTCAACTAGGGGCAGATATTGTCTTTTTAATTTCCCAATTTATATTTTCTCTTAAATCATAATTTTATTTATCATTATCATTTAGAAATAGACCTAAATCTGTCCCCAAAATAATTTTTCTAGATATACTTTAATTTCTAAATTTATTTATAAGACTTTTTAAATACTAAATAATACCTCAAGGTTCTAAATATACTCTTATTTAAATCCATCTTCAAATTATTTTTCCTCGATTAATAAATTGAATAATTTTTAAAAATTATTAAAAATACATCTGGCCTCATAAATTTATTTATAAGGCTTTTTAATTTTTAAATGCTATTCCAATATCTTAAATAAATCCTTATTATCTCTTTTCTCCAAATTAAGTGTTGTCTTCTGATTAATTCTTCTTGGTTTCTTCAAGAAAATAAGCTCTAAAATTATCAAAAATGCCTAAATGTCATAATTTATTTTTCAATGCTTTTTAATATTTTAGTAATATTCCAAAACCTTAAATAATTCCTTATTTCTTGTTTTCTAAAATTTAGGGTGTTACAAGATACATTAGCTCATACATCCTTTCACACTTTGCAAGCATATAGCGGATAATCAAATAAATTTTCCATAAAATTCAAAAGTAAATCCCAGCACAAAGATATAGAAACTCAAAACGGTGTTTATCATATTCATCATTAACCCTCTATACAGTAACGATCAGACAGGAATAACTAGTATGATGAAATCGAACTCCAGAAGAGAGGAAGGCAACGATCGACCACAATGGAGTAGGAGGCAGCGACGGAGGAGGTGCCATTAGCAGGAGTGTCGGCGGTCAGAGAACCAAGGGGTTGCTGCAAAGATGGGAGGAAGAGAAGCCGTGGAGCCTGAGCGATGAAAGGAGCGGCGCACTGGAAGTGTGAAGATGATGAAAATGGAAAAGGGGTTTTAAGTGATGACCGGTGAGGGCAGGAAGGGAATATCAAAAAATTGATATGGGTAGTTTTGACAAGTTTGGAGCAAATATTTCTCTCCTATCCAAAAAACCCCAATTTGGAGGGGGAGCAAAAGGAGGGGAAGGTAGCACAAACAGACAAAAATTTGCCCCTCCCCTCCCCTTCATTTTTTGAACCAAACAGAGGCACTCTTTCCTGATTTCTCCCATTCCCTCCCTTACCCTCAAAAAAACCCCAACCAAACACACCCCAGAGAGTGGGGTTGGGGGTGGGAAGCACGGGGAAGGAAGGAGCAAGAGAGGTGGGGTGGGGGAGGGAATATTTTATTATTTATTATGGGGCCCACTCCTCAGAAATAATATATCCCAGATCCCAAAAGACTTCAAATTAATTTCAACATTTCATGGGACCTGTTCTTAATTATGTCCCTTACATGGGACTCTGAATTAATTACCCCTTTAAAATTTGGGTACAGTAGATCACAGATCTCAAAATGACCCTGCAATTTGTCAACAGTTTTACATATTATTATGTTTTAATTAAAAATATTAAATAGATCAAGATTTATTTTATATTTATATATATATATATAAGTCCAATTAAACTTATTCAAAATATCGTACATTAAATATTAATATTATTAGGAAAAATTCCAAAAAAATATTTGAATTCTTACATTTTATATAAAAGATTTTAATTATTTCAGCAATGAGTTCAACTAAATGAGTAATCACATTGACAACTCAACACCTCCTGTATATAATTTAGGAATTCAAATGTTATTTTTTGAATTTTTTTCATTTCATTATTAAATTAAATATAATTATTAAAAGTCGCTTCTCTTTTTCAATGGAAAAAAGTTGAATGCCGTTTAAAAGTTGGCTGTTGGACAAACTTTTTGGTCAACTTTCTTCACTTTTAGTGGAAAATGTTTATTTGATAAAATAAAAATATCTGCCAGGTTGGTGTTTGTGTGATTCATATATCAAGGGTTTAGTTCCAAATCACCAAATGCATATTTTACTTTTCTAACAGAGACTTTTGAATTATTCAAAAGGTTTTTCAATCAATCGATTTTTCTCAAAAAAACTTGTGTAACTATTTTTTTATGTTCAAATGTAAGTATTTTTCCATTCCAGGTAATTAGGTGGATTACTTCAAAACAATTGTGCTATTTGATTAAGAATATGTTACATTAAAAATTAACATCGACCATTGCAATAAATATCACCCACATGGATCCGGACGGTCCTCGCCAAGATTGACCAACAATAACCTGTCTTGAGCAAGTCTTTTCAATTCATTTTTAGTTTCATTTTTGTATGGCATTTCAAACTCTTATGAAGTTAGTAATGCTCATGTTTTTTCTTAGAACATATATTATTGTACTTCTATCTTTAATATAAAGTTTAGATAACTAATTTGTTATTATTAAAGAAATTATTTATGTGTATTGTAACTATATTTATCATATGGAAATTCCCTTCATATATGCAATCAATACTGTTAATTTGAGTAAAAAATTAAAAATTTGGGAACAAAATGGATTGTGGTCTTATATTTATAATCAAATATAAGGTCTCATGTTTAACTCTTATACTTGGGATAATACTTTCTCCTGCCCTAAATATAGGACTTATATATATTTACCTAATTTGATTATATTAGATATGTTAAGTTTGTTAATATGTCATATTATTTCTAAAAATTCTAATAATATTCTTTAATTTACCCTCTTCCTTGATTATTGCCGAGGGAGCATGATTAGATGTAATAAATCATATATTTAGGAGCATGATTAGTTCACAAAATAGATCTTTTATTAAGATTAAAGAGAGTAGATAGTAATAGCTACCACAATAATTTTAGTCATTCTTGAAATATTGAAAGATTTATGCGTACCTATATATCACATAATTGCCAATGCAATATTGAGGAGGCGGACTTGATTTATCTTAGGCAACAAAATCACTGGATTTTTTTTTGTTTTTGTACTGAAAATCACTCGATTAAGAGAAGAAGAGACTTGTGTTTTTATAGAAGGAAGATGTATTATGAAGGTTTCTGCAATTGAAAGAATGAAAGTTATATTTTGGTAAAAAAGAAAAGTTATATGTTTTCTAAAGTATATTTAACAAAAACTAATGCTCGTCCTCATTCTCCTTCTATGTAACATACCAGCGGTTGTGTAACTCTCTTCTTAACACATGCTTGTTATGTAACTCCTTTAAGAGAAGGGAAACCTTTCGGATCTTAACTTATGAACCATTTAGGGCCTGTTTGGATTAGCTTTTGGAGAATAACTTCTGAGAAAAAAAAAACTGAAAAAGTGCTTTTAGAGAATAGATTATGGAAAATAGCGTCTGACAAAACCTAAGTTTTCTGCCCCAAACTTAGGTTTGCAAACTAAAAAACTATTCTAAAAAAGCTGTGAGTGTTTGTTTGACTTGACCAAAACCTAGGTTTTGACAGTGAAAAGCTATTCTATAAAAGTTGAGAGTGTTTGTCTATTCTGAATCTGAAACCTAGGTTTTGCCCAAAAAAGTGCTTTTTTTTTGTTTGCCAAACAGGCACTTAGTTGATTTGATTAGATAAATGAATGCAGATAAATATGTTAATTATAATAAATATGATATTTCTTTTAAAATACCTTTATTTAGAAATGAAAATGTGACCTTCGGAAAAGAAAACTAGACTTGTTTGGTTAACTCACCCCCAACTTTTTACATTGATACTCATTTACATTGATACACTTATATTATATTATCCTTTTTTACCTTAATACAATATTTATTTGACTTTTTTAAAGTGGTGAGAATTTACCAACGACGTCATCTACCTCCAAACGGCCGTTAAATGGAGACACTTGGCGCTTACGTGACATCTGACGTGTGGTGAAGCTGAAGAAAAATAAAGGATAAAAGTGCAATTTTGCCAAATTGGCAACATTTTTAAAATTTTATGTCTAGTTAAGTACCTTCTAACTCTTTTTTGTGCCTAGAGCTCTTTGGGTAAAAGTCATTTGGCAAAATTGCACCTTTACACTTAAATAAACTATCAAGAGAAAAAATCAGGTAAATCGATTTAAAAGTAACTTGTTTAGATTTATTAGAATTTTTTTTAAAAAAAGTCAACTAGATCTTATATAAAAACGGCATGATTTGTAACATATTCTTTCTTTTATGAATATTATCTTAGTATATGTAACTACTCAAGTTAATGCATTTTTTTATTAGAATTTCATCTTTTTTCCGTAAGTTTTTTTTTTAAGAAATGAAGTCTTTCTATTAGGTGAACATCTATTTGATTGGGTAAAATACAAATAGAAGCTTATTGTAATATTTACCTCCAATCCCACTATTAGCCACTCACAATTTATCATTAAAACGTTTATATAGCTAACTATGTTAGGAAAAGGAATTAACTTAATAAAATAACTAACATAGTTAGAAAAAGATCTTTCCATAATATTTAGATATTATCTTTTTAACTCCAATATCAACTCTAATCTCTGTCATTACAATATAATTTTCTTCCCAGTACAATAACAGAAAATTACATTATCCATGATTAATCTCCACATATCATCCTTAAAATACCATACCATAATGGGAATTATACAATAAATTCCAAAATTAATAACAAGTTTATGCGGAAGCATCACATATGCATGATCCTAAATGTGGCAATACCTCCTGTCCTTCTGGTTCAGAATATCTCACGATATCAGTGAGAAGTTCCTGGATCCTTCCCTTGACTTTCTACACTGCTCCTAAGACCTGTAAAAAGTGAGATAAACGGGGGGTAGCCCCAAAACGCAACCACTGACTACTCATCTACGTGTGGTGTGTGCTAGCAAGGTGTCCAGTGGAATATATATGTATATATATATATCAGTTCAACAAGCATGCTCAGGTATTCACATATAATGCATATCTTGGTCCCAAATATCTTTTCACAGTTTATAAGTGCAGAATAATCCATCCCAAATCATCTCCATGAATAATATATATCATTGATAATCACAAATAACCCAAACGAATCTTAATAGAAGCGTTGGGAAAACATGTGGAACCAGTCGGGACCTTCCACCCGCCCCTGATCACCACGGTACAATTCACGAGGGACTTTCTACCCTCCCTGAACCGTACCACGGATTAGAAGGATCTCCGTCCTTTCTGAATCCGTGAAGGGCGATCTCCCCTCTTTCGTCTTTCTCTCCTTTATTTCCCATAATATATCAATTAGTCCCTGTGGCGCAACAGGGTACCTCATCACGTGATGGCACAATTTCCAGTTCACCGGTGTCACATATACAAATAATTTCTCACAAACAACACATGGATATGCAACACCACAATCAGACACCAGGCCTTCCAGTATTTTCATAATATACATATATATGAAATAGTTTCCAAAATCATATATATTTCAGTTCATAATATTTCAAATCACAAATTTATGCCATTTCAAAATAATACTCCACAGGACATTATATTATGAAAAATAATAATATTTCAAGATTTCCATATCTCATCAATCATCAATTGAAAACCTCATCTCCATATAACATCATAATTATCAAATAATAATATTTCAAATTACTTACTAACACTACACACACACATAAACAAGCAGAAAGCGGTTACCTGATAGCTGGCACCAATCTCACAATAGTGCAGCTCCCCCGTGCTAACTTAGTACAATTCAAGCACTACACAACCATACATACAACCACAATTAATTCTTTATCCAACAATTTTACATGTTGGAAAATAAATTACTTACTACTCTTTCTTTGCCCTTACTTATTTTAAATTTCTATTTAACATTTATTCTCCCTTTCTATCTCTAAAATTTATCTCTACTCCATTTATACATATATCCAAAATTATTTATCTTTCCAATAACTATTTATAAAAATTCAAGCCTAAATAAAATTAAACCTTACATCCCTAAATTATTTCTCAACCTCAAAAATCCATTCTTTAATTCACAATTTATTTTCCAAACCTTAATAAATATCTAAAAATTATTAATTTAACTATATACACCTCAGATCATCAAAAGCCCTATTCTTAATATATCCAAAAATCCAAAAATTCCCAATAATTAAGAAAACCTCCAACAATGAAAAATCTACTTAGAGAAACTCATAATCAAGGTCTAAGGTTCAATTTATTAAGCTTAGAACTCCTAGAAATACCAATTTAGACAATGCCTAATTTTTCAAGTATAAAAAAACGAAAAACTAAATACATAGGGATGTAGAGGAGACTTACGGGATTCCAAAAATGTACTTAGTTGACCGGAAAAAACACTATTCCGGCGCCGGCGAGCTCCGATAGGTCAGGTAAAGGGCTATTTTTATCTCCTTATTTAGGCACAGATCGGAACAAAAACAAGTAGAGGAAGGAAGTAGGAGGTGAGAGGAGTTCAATAGTGGTGTTAGATGGTGGTTTCTGGCGACGGTGGTGGTTAAGCGGTGGAAAGAAGGCGAGAAAGAGAGAGCAAGACGAGAGAGAGAGAGAGCTTGCAGAAGGAGAGAGAAAAGGAAGGAGGAAGAAGACGACGGGAGGAGTGAATGATTGAGGAGGGGGGAGATTAAATAAAGGAGAAGGGGAAAATTACACTATTGGACCCAAAATTTTCAAAATTTATTTTGAGCCACAAAAATTCCTTTTATTTTTAAAAATTTACCTACCCAACCTCTTAATTATTCTCTCCCACAATAATCTCCTTTGAACCTAAGAATAATTTCTTCCAAAATTTATTTTCCTTAAAATAAGGGAGAAATAAAGTCTTTCAGATCATCAAAATACCTCAAAAATTCCTCAAATATTCTCATAATTCCATAATCTCTTATAAATCAATTCCTAATTAGCCCACTAATCCTCAATTAGATTTTTAGGATGTTACACTTATCTTTTGTGAGACAAAAAAAAACAATGACATTGATATTTTAATGGATGATGTTTCAAAGAAAACAATTCAATCACTTTGAATGAATACATATACACACACACGCACATATACATATAATAGGGCATCTTGATGGAATTTAGCAGCCTTCCCAGCTTTTTAAAAATATGGGAGTGAAAATCTAAGAACAATTGTGATTAACCAAAGGCAATCGCCTAAATCCAATTATTCTAGTTACTAATTGATTCAATACATCGCTTGCACAATTAATTAACTAGGTAATTGTTAGAAACCGCATGGTAGTGAAAGTTGTTGACAAACAAACAATGAGTCTCATCTTGAAGGTTTAATTTGACCCTTTAAGAATGGATCTAGTGTCTAGTGCCAAATGCAAAATAACAATTGTACTAATCCAAACAAGCAATCCAAAGCAAATAGTCTATTATACCACATCAATTGAATAATGTCAAGTAACTAACACCAAGATTCATACACATAAAAGAAATCTCTTAATTACATGCATAACCTATAAGAAATCTAGCTACAAGCATAGAAATCATAGTGCAACATGTTCCAATCAACACATACATATACAAAGCACAAGAATCTAAACATATATATGAAATTGAACATAAGAAGACACTAAGAACTCCTCTAGAAGACCATTGAAGCTCCAGTTGCGTCATCCCATCAAGATTCCCTAAAGAAGCTTAGCCACTCATGTTCTTGAGCTTTGAATTTGAATATGTGATGGGTGCTCCATTAGAACCTAGTGTATGCCCAGAAATATGAAGGAAATTGTGGAAGAGAGATGGAATATGGAAGTAGAATGGAGATTGGGTGAAGAAATGGTAAAAATCAGAGTTGGAGATGTGAGAACTCAAAGAGGAAAGATGGTTTCAAATTCTGGGGCTTAGGGTTTAATTTCTGGCTGAACTAACTACTTAGGGAAGTTTGGAGGCGGATCGGATCGGATCCAAAATGAATCAGATCCAAAAACCCTAATATGGGCAAAAATTACGGGTTCGCCAAAGCACTTGCCATAGGAGTGCCACGGCGAACATGCAATGTTGGCTTGTTGTGGGCTCGCCGTAGGGGCATGGCGACCAGATCAAATTTTGCTTTTCTTGGTTATATTCTTGCTTGATTCCTCAATTCTTGCATATGCAATAGTAAATTCAAGCACATGTGAAGCATTTCAAGTCCAGAAGTGATTAATGCATGAGTTTCAAGCTTATAATGCTAAAATTAAGATCATTATTCAACAAAATCTATACTCTTGAACCATAAATGCCAAAGTGCCTAAACAACTATGTATTTAGCCTAGAGCATGCATTAATTCACCATAATTAATGGTTTAAAACATGTAATAATCAAGTGAAATTAATTCCCCAAGCTTAGAAAATTTGTACTCCTGGACAAAACATAGATTCACAATGACAATGGCCTAAGCTAATAAAAATTCTCAAGTTGGAATAATACATGTTCAATAAATGCAAAGTGAAAATTAACAATACAATTAGAAGTCAAATGGTAACAAGTGAGCACCCTCAAGGATAATAAGTGTATCACAGAACTCACACATGGGTCATTTCACTCTACTTGCTCAACATGGAATTTACCATAAGCTTGTAACAGTTCTACAATCTCCATGAATTGAACACACATGCAAAGAATCAAGAGGGCTTTAAGGCTTGTAATGATGGTGGAAGGTCAAAAACGGATAAACATGTTAAATCATGAAATGGAATGGTTGAAATGCATAAACAAGTCAAAACATACTTGGGAGCAATGAAAACCACAAATTCAAGCAAATTATAGTCATACTTCTCAATTTACCTTATTTTTGCACTCTTTTTGCTTTTTTTCTACTTCTTTTTCTATTTTTCTTTTGTTTTTCATGCTTCTTTTCTTTTTATTCACATGGCATATATATTTTCACTCAAATGGCTTCCTCATAACAACATAATGGTAAATACTACATAGTAAACCTTGACAATACATAATCAACCAAGTGATGGCATAAAGGGGTAACAATCGGTAAAATGAAGTGGTTTGTATTTGGGTGTAATGGGTGATGAAAGAATCCCTCTATCATGTTCAAAACACATGGCCAATGCAATTTCAATGAGAATTGAGACAAGTTCTAGAAATCAACACGTTAAGCAAGCATGCACTCAATTTGGCGAAAATTAGGCTTAAACAACTCATTGCAAGTTTAAGCTCACATATTACCATTTAACAACCAATTACAAAGCAATTTTTGCAATGCATGCTTTAAACACATCTCACGTCCAACCATCAAAAATTGAAAAGCAAAGGACAAAGGCATTGTAAATTCTACCCAATATCCAAGATAACAAACAATATAAGGTAGGGCTTCTTGCACAGGTTTTCAAAAAGTAGGGCAAACTAGGTTTTTACAAGAACACGTTGAAAAACACTTGAGTTCACTTCCAACAAGTCTATCATGGAAAATGCGACCCTTTACACATAATGGACAAGTCAAAAGCGAAAACAAGCCAAATTTTGAAATGGATGTTGCTAAGAAACCATCTCTTAAGTTTGAACCATTTTGGTATAAATTCCCTAACTATCTTAGAATTATTGAAGCATGCTGGTCTAATTATTACCAAGGTTCTCCAAGTTTTGTTTTTCAATGCAAACTGCAATCAACTTTGAACACTTTGATCAATTGGGCTAAAAGTCAAGTTGGTAATATTCTTAGGAGGATTAAAATGTCGGAGGACAAGCTTAAGAATTATTTTCTCTCTTTCTTACCAACTGGAGCAAAGGAATACATTCAAGAACAAGAGCTACTACATAATATAATCAACATGAATTGGAATTTCTTATGATTGTGAAATGAGCTATTGGAAGCAAATAACAAAGATAAATTGGCATGCCATGGGTGAAAGAAATACCAAATTCTTTCATTCATTTGTTAATAGAAGGCGCACAAGAAATACCATCACCAAACTGAAGAATGAAAATGGAGAATGGAGCACTAATCCTGATGAAATTAAAGCATTAGCCTTCACATATTTCACTAATATTTTCTAAATATCAAATTCAATGGATTTTTCTTTCTTAAGATAGGAAATGCAAAACTTATCTATTCATTCTCTAAATTGGGAAGATTCTAATGCTCTTATGACACCTCTCTCCATAATGGAAGTCAAAAAAGCAGTTTTTGGTCTTCCTAAGAACAATATTCCTGGTTCAAATAGATATCATGCAGATTTTTATCAGCTTAATTGGGATCTTGTTCAACATGATATTTTTGACATGGTCAATTCCTTTTGGTCTTCAGAACATATATTGAAGTCTTTGAATAAGACCAATATTATCCTGATTCCTAAATATGGTCACCAACAAAGCTTCAAAGACTTTCGACCAATAAGCCTCAGAATGTTTCCTATAAGATTATTTCCAAAGTCTTATGTAACATATTGAAGGCTCCTCTAGCTAAGTTAATTGCTTCAAATTAGAGTGCCTTTTTAAAAGGCAGATTAATCTCGGATAATATCATGTTGGCTGCTAATCTTCTTCATCAAATTCATTCTTCAAATAAAAGAAGGAAAAAGTTAGATGCAATTAAATTGGATTTTTCAAAAGTTTTTGACCAAATCTCATGGCCATTTATTCAAGCCACTCTTAAAAAAAATGAACTTTCCTCCCAAATGGGAGCAGGTAATTTGTAAGTGTGTTTCAACAGTGCTATATCACATTCATCTCAATGGTCAAGTTGCTCTTGCTATATCTCCTAATAATGGAATTAGATGAGGAAATCCTCTTTCTTCTTTCATTTACATAATTGCTTCCACTGTGCTATCATGTTTAATTCTGAAGGCATAATAGGATAAGTTATGGAAGGGGATTAAATTTTAGCCAATGCATGACCAATCACTCATCTCTTTTATGCCGATTATTCCTAATTACTTATTGAAGGAAATCAGAAATCTTTTGAAAGAGCTCAGCAAGTACTTGATTAATTCTGTTCATGATCAGGTCAATATATTAACAAAAGCAAATCCACAATTGTTTTTAGCCCAAATATTCCTCTTCAGGAGCGAACTCTCCTTGCACAAGTTTTTCAAATGGGATATTCAGCTAAGCAAGGTAAGTATTTAGACACATGGATCGATCCTGGACGTAACAAAACTCAAATTTATGATCAGGTACTCTCTGCAATAAGTCGAAGAACTACAACTTGGAAGGTGAAACTGTTATCTCAGGCATCTAGATTGACCATGATTGAGTCGGTTCTCTCTGCAGCTAATATTACTTGCTTTCTTGTGTTAAACTCCCTGAATACATATGTCACAAAATAGATAGTAATTGTCAAGATTTATTTTGGGGAGAATCAGACAAAGGAAGGAAGAAAATTCATCTGTTGCATCAATCTAATCTTTTCAAGCCCAAATCTGAAAGTAGTCTTGGTATTCGACCCACTGAATAGGTCAACTCGTCTTTACTTGCAAAACAAGTATGGAGAATTATTTCAATTACAAAGAAGTCCCTTATTGGTGCTACTCTTTAGGCCAAATATGTTGATTTAATTAAGAAAGAGCTAATCAAAACCCCTCATAATTCATCTTGGATTTGGAAAGATTTATTATCAAGTACAGACATTATTCTTAATAACCTTGAATGGAAAGTAGGGAACGGTATAGACATTCCACTCAACTACTCATTGTGGTGGCCTATGCAATATGGATCATCGACTTTATCACAATCTGATAAAGTTAAAGATCTTATCCTGCATACACGCTGTCCTTGGAAGCCCTACCAATGGAATTCTCAATTAATATCTCGTCTATGCTCTCCTGACATTGCCACTAAGATTATTCTTCACCAATTTCATGTATGAACTTACTCGATTGTTTCATCTAGAATGGTAGTCCATATGGTGTTTATTCGGCTAAGGCAGGTTTTCTCAAACTATATCCATCTTCACCAAACTTAGCTAATGAATTGTTTTGGAAGTGTCTTTGGTCTATCTCATTACCACTTAAAAGTGCTTTGTTCATTTGGAAACTAATATCCAAATGCATTCTATTTAGAGACATTCTTCATAATCATCATCTTTCAACTGAAATTTTCTGTGTTTTTGGCTGCAATTGCTTGGAAACAATTGAGCATTTATTCTTCCAATGACCTTTTGTTTGAACTATCTGGTTTGGATTGCTTGGCATTTGTCTAGATTGGTAGGATTTTAGATCTTTCCGTGCATGGTTTGTATCTATGGTATTGGTCTTAATGGATGGTAACCAATCACAAATATCGGAACTCATTATTCCGTTATTGAATAATGTTTGGTTGCTCAAAAATCAATGTATTTATATTGGTGGTAAGGTTTGTTCATCCAGTTTGATTAAGCAAATTTTGCAGGCTCATTCATTTAATTCTATGGATGATTATAGCTTGTCAAATTCAAAACCGCAGAGAATTGTTCATTCATCTCCAATGTATTGCTCTTACTCTGCTGCCTGGATGATCAAGCTAAAAAATTTCAAAAGAGGCGGGTGTCTTTCTGTCTATCTCAAGTCTATTTACACAATCAATTGATATATACATTTTTATGGACCAAAGACAACTCTCTCACGTCAAGCTTCACACCTCGATGTCTACGAGCAATTTTGGCTTGGATTCTTGCTATTAATATTGAAATGGAGTCTCTCTCAATTTTAATAATCTCCAAGTGCGACCTTATGTCTTCTTTTCAGACATGGATATGTTTAGGTGGAGATATCATTCAACAAGACATTGGGCAACTTTTGTTTTCCTTTTCTATGGTGTCCTTCCTTAGAGATTGAACCCTTGCTCAACTTGCATCTAATGCCTTTTCTTTTCAATCTTCTAGTTGTAATTATCTGACTGACTACTAGTACTTTTTGTTATCTATCCTTTTTATTTAATGATAATTGTCCTTGTAAAAAAAAACATCTCATAAACATTTGACATATTATCTCAAAAAGGACTAATAATAATTAAATTTTATTATCATTCTATCAAACATGTTATAAGCATCTCATTGAGAGGTGTTAGCATCCAATCCAAAATTTTGCTTTCCTTATTTTCTCTTGTATTACTAATAATATTTTTGGTTTAAGACATACAACCGAATATCAAATAATCATGTAAAAATATATTATTATTATTATTATTATTATTATTATTATAAAATAATGTTCATGATTTATTTTATTTGTTATAAACATTTATGGTGTATGTCGTGATTCATAAAACGGCAAAACATTGTTTGTTTCATGAATTTATATATATACACAGATATATATAAAACATGTTCTGAATATCCTGTTGCGAAGTGGCAGCATCCAATCCAAAATTTTAACTAGTTTTCGCCTGTGGTTGGACTTATTTTTCACAAATAAGTCCTTATTTTCCCCCAAAAGAGCTTAAATGGGGAAAATAAGATTTTGAGATGTTTGGGTTGACTTATATAAATAAGTCACTTATATAAGTAGGAATAAGTAGAAGGAGAAAATTTCAGCTTATGACTTATAAGTCACTTATGGAGGTGGGCCCTATAAATTTTGACTTATTTTACACACCAAATTACAACTAATCCAAATATAAATTTCATTACACAATCTGACTCATTTTTAATTTTACTTATAAACAAATCACTTTTCCATAACTCAATCCAAACACATCCCAATCATTCTCATTCTCATTCTCAGTTTTTTTCCCAAAGCAAAACATTGTTTGTTTCATGAATTCATATTAAGAGAAACCATTGGGCCTGTTCGGTTCCGGGTCACAATGGTAACCCGAAAACCCAGCCCAATATAAAACCCCACATCCCCTATACTCTCCTTAAAAACCTAATTCTCGCACCGAAGATTTAACCTAGCTCGCTGCCGCTGTGTTCTTCTTCACTTCTATCTCCTTTGGGAGCAGATTGCGGCTCAATGGTACGCACATCGATTGAAAGCATTTCTCATTTCTCCTGAAGCTTCAAATTTCTTAAATGTTTGGTTTTGTTTGAGATTCCAAGCTCTGAGACTGTGAGCTACTGTGGCTTTTGTTTAAAAGAAATCGTGGTTTGTACTTGAAGCCACATATTCTGTCTACTTTAGACTAGGTTTTTTTTTTAATGCTTTTCATGGTAATTTTATAGGTTTTGGCAGTGTTTCTTGTAAAGCTGTTTTTGAATGGTAAGGTTTTGTTCTGGGTTTCTGCATAAAACTTTACCAATGGAAGAGCTGGAATAGCTTGGTGTATGGTTTAGTTTATTGATGGTATAATTTGGCTGAAAGCTGAGTTTTGTGCTGATTCGCTCTTGAGTTACAAGTTTATATCGATGTTTCTGGATTTTTTTTTTGTGTTACCCCTTCTCGGTGGAACTTATTGTTAAAAGTTCATATTTTTTGTGCTGGGATTTGTGGTCTTTTGTAGATTTTTATTGAAGATTTGTAAACTCCTTAATATCTATGCTGGTTTTTATGGGCATTGTGTTTTTCGCCGTCTTGTACATTTTTGAACAAGAACTCTAATAGTAATTTCTATTTAATAAAGGCTTACGTCAAGGCTCAGAAAAGCAAGGCCTACTTCAAGAGGTATCAAGTCAAGTTTAAGAGAAGAAGAGGTAATGTTGCAATATGTCAAGGTTCAGTTTGTACTTTCTCAACCCTGCTGTGTATTTCCTGTGTGCTGACTTTTTTTTTAATTTTTTTTTTTCACTGAAAATATGTAGAGGGTAAAACTGACTACCGAGCCAGGATCCGGTTGATAAACCAGGATAAGAACAAGTATAACACCCCAAAGTACCGCTTTGTTGTTCGATTTGTATCCTTCTGAACAGTCTATGATGTTGACAAGTGACTGACCAATGGTTTAGGGAATAAATTTAAATTGTTTCTTTCATTCTTGTAGAGGACATTGTGTTACAGTTTTATATGCTTGTATTTCTGTGAAACATTACTCACTAGTTACTAGCTGGCTTGTTACTTGAGCATGACAAAAATGTAAGTTACCAATGTTTTTTTCTCTAGTGAACCTTAATTCTGTAACAGACAAATAAGGATATCATTGCTCAGATAACATCTGCTAGCATTGCTGGTGATATTGTTCTTGCTGCAGCTTATGCACATGAGCTGCCACGCTATGGTCTTGAAGTAGGCCTCACAAACTATGCTGCAGGTACCGTGTCTATACAAGCAACTCCTTTTTACCAATGTCAGTGTTGTCTTTTTAATTAATAACAATTTTTTAAATAATAACTAGCTTACTGCACTGGACTTCTTTTGGCCCGCCGAGTCCTTAAAATGCTTGAGATGGAGGATGAGTATGAGGGCAATGTCGAGGTATTCATTGATTGTTTTAATTTGCAAATAATGTAAATTTATAACCGTATGTATATGCTGATTGATTGTGTAATTATCACTAGGCAACTGGGGAGGACTATTCAGTTGAGCCTGCTGAAACTAGGAGGCCCTTCCGTGCTCTCCTTGATGTTGGTCTTATAAGGACTACCACGGGCAACCGTGTATTTGGTGCCCTCAAGGTTACTAATTTAACATTTCTAGGATGATTGAATCACTTCTATTTTTGTAGTTAATTCTTGCTATTGTGTCTAGTTGGATTTTACATTAATTTTATCCCCCTTCTCCGTTGAGTGGGTTTTTCACTAAAATTATTAGGCAGGATCGAGTTGATTAATAAGATGTTGGATTTCAGGGAGCACTGGATGGGGGTCTTGACATTCCTCACAGTGATAAAAGGTTTGCTGGTTTCAACAAGGACAAAAAGGACCTTGATGCTGATGTTCACCGTAAATATATCTATGGTGGGCATGTTGCTGACTATATGAAGGCAAGTGCAATACTTGATTCCCTTACATAGAGCTTTTCTATAGTGCCTATTGTTTGGGAGATTTAAGACCATGATTTGACATTGCATGCAATGATTTTTCAGACTCTGATTGAAGATGAACCTGAGAAATATCAGACACATTTCAGTAGATATATCAAGCTAGGGTTAGAGCCTGACGGCATTGAGGAGATGTACAAGAAGGTCCATGCTGCCATTAGAGCAGACCCGACAACGAAGAAATTAGAGAAGGAACCACCCAAGGAACACAAGAGGTAAAAAGAATAAAATCACTATTCACTTTTTTCATCTTGAATATGTGGTAATTAATCTATCCAATTAATCACAAGTCTAGCTTATTGACTAATTTCTGCCTCTGACGTGCTGTCACTGAATCTTATGCACCAGTAAACATTAATTTCCATTACGTAGTCTTTTGATTTTGTACAAAGGAGTTGCTAAGCATTATTTTTTTGCCTTTTCAGGTTCAACTTGAAGAAGCTGACCTATGAAGAGAGGAAGAATAAGTTGATTGCACGGTTGCAGGCTCTCAACTCAGCTGCTGGTGCTGATGACGATGATGATGATGAGGATGATGAGTGAAATTAGCTCCTCATATCTAGAACTTAATATAATTTGCAGTTTCAGATCTATTTTCCGGAAAGTTTTGTTTGATTGTGCTGTTTACTTTCTAGGTGACAATTTTGGATGCTTTTGTTCTCGCGGCTTGTCTTGAGTTACGCTTATATACAAGATCATTACTTTAAAATTATGTTTTTAATTTTTCTGTGCGGTATCTTTGGGATCAAATTTACCTTATTTTCCTGAATGGGTTCGAATGAAATATATTTCCGAGGACATAATTTCTCGCGGTCGGAAAGTCAGAAAAAGACTTGTGAAAAAAGTTGTCTTACCGAATTATAATATCAATTTTTACAATACTAAATTGACAAAGTTGCATTATATCTTCTATGCCGTCCAAGGAACATGGCTGTTTTTATTTTATTATCTCCATCCATTTTTTTTTTTGATATTTAAAGTTATTGTTGAGGTGCGGTCATGCACAACTATGTCTTTTTTTTGAGTGATTCATGTCCGTTTAATCAATTACATGAACTTGTTAATGCGTTTCTTTACCATTGTTTCTTTTTTTCCCTAATTACTTTATTGAGACTTCTTTTTGACCATAATAGCTTCCTTTACATTTGGGTTACCAACATAATATAACCTTATTAGGCCCAGCTGCATAACAATCCCGTAGTACCATCTTCGGGGCTAGGTTTATGGATGGTAGCATTATATAAATTGCTAGGAAAATGTCAAATATCCCCTCTTGAAGCAAAACAACCCCCCCCCCCCCCCCCCCCCCAAAAAAAAAAAAAAAAAAACTCTGAAACTTAACTTCATTTTGACTCAGGAGGACGAAGGTAAATTAAATGTGTCAGTTAAACAGACCAAAACGTTCTTATTGAATTTTGTAATTGGAAATACAAGAGGCAACATTTTACAATTAGATTTCCAAGACACATGAAGAATTTTTAAGATGTTTGTGCTTCTTTCCGTTATCAATATAAGTATTTTCTAATCTCAAAAATCACTTATCCTACATTAATGCATCCAACATTTCACAACTGAATTTTTAAGACACATGAGGAATTTCTAAGAAATTTGTGCTTTTCCCCCAAAATCAATGTGAGTATTTTCAAGTATTAAAAATAATAGAATCCAATACTAAAGCATCCATTGTATTTTCAAGACTCATAGGGGGGATTTTCAAGATGTTTATGTTATTTTTCCATAATCAACATGAGTCTTTCCAAATCTCGAAAATCATATAATAAAAAACTAAAGCATCCAACATTTCACAATTGGATTTCCGAGACTCATGGTGAATTTCCCAAACGTTGGTGCTTCTTTCCAACATCAACGTGGAAATTTCCTTATAAAATTAAATAAGGACATTTTGATCTTTTAGTTAAAACATTTAATTTCACTTGGCCCTCCTAAAGTCCAAGTAAAGTTTCAGATTTATTTGGTGGGAATCTGTAGTTTTTTTTTTTGCTAGAGGTTATGTGATATTTTCCCTAAATTGTTTGTCAATCAGACTCCTATTTATAATATAAGATAGTTCATTAATTTGGGGAGATGAGAAATTGAAGTACATAAAATATGTCTGAATTATTTATAATTATTTTTTCCATATTAATTTGCTTGATTTATAAACTACTAATATATAATCTAACAATGCAAATTTTAAAGACACTATTTAAGTTATGTTATAATTAAATAATTATTTACTTTATCAATCTCGTGAATTGTATTTTATATTGAACATTCATATGCTTGGTCATTCAATATTCGACACACTAATTCAAGATCAAGCCACGTGAATTAGAATCCTGCGTTATCTCATTTTCTGCGTCCATTACATTTTTACAATATTGAATTTTTAGAACATAAATAAGCACCATTTCTTGAAAAATTATTTATATTTACGACTGTATAATTTCCCTTGTTGCTACATCACGTGGACTTTTTTTGTTAATTCAAATAAAGTTATTGGAGTATTATTTATACGGGCCTCACTGCAGTGTTTCTACTTGTGGGTTGCGTCAACATACGAGTTTTGACTTTTGATGAATTTGCAAACAGCATCAAGCAGGAAGATTGGATCCATCTTTCCTGGGACAAAAAGCCATCTAGCACTATTGATCTCTCACTACAGTTCATATACTTGGGAAACAAAATTTACCAACAAATAAAACAGAGAACAAGGGAAGAAATTTGTTTTGAAAATAAACTCACACACAGAAAACTCTTTAACAAGTTGTCATTCAGAAAAAAAAAAGTAAAAACCGTAATCATTATCTCTGTTCAAATGCACTATGTATATAACCAAGATCTATTCTTGTTGCTTCTCACATATGGGGTACAATCTTTCACTGTTTATTACTGAAAATGCATCAACAATGGACGAGTATTGTACATCAAGATGAAGAAGGTCCAATAGGTTTCATAGTTTCAAAGACAGCTGAAAAGTCAAGGTCTCCCAATCCCAAGCTTCTTGCTTTCTTGAAAGCCTGCAAGCAATACAAAAATGAATAGAATCGCAAGGAGAGGAGACTAAGTAAATAAGTCCAACCTATTTGCAATTTATTGATTTCAAAAGCTTTAATCATGTAGGAGAGGAAATGAAATAAAAGAACGAACAATCACGAATATATCTCAGTCAAAATGGATTTATTTACCAATGATCAATGAATTATAGTTGTCCAAGGACACTAATGAATAACATTCAGGTTCATATTCCCTTATCAAAATCTCAACAAAATCCTAATTACTCTAATTATTTATTTAGATCAACGTTCACTACGAAATGTTAAAGATACAAGAAACATTGTATGCTTAAAAGTTATAAACTGTAGCGTCAAACTGTATTTGCTGTTTTTGTTCCTCCTCAATCTTCTCTACCATCTTTCATTTCATTTTCATAGTACTGAGCTCCTCAGCCTATTTCTGATTCTATTCATCATTGCATTTTTCACCTTCCTGTTACTTCTTAATCCTATATCTATTTCATCAGTGCTCCCTAATTTAGGTAGGAGAGAGCTGCTATGCAAGCATCCTTCTGCAGTTTATCCAGAGAAACTCAACGATAAAGTTTGAGCAAATAGGCCAAAATGGACGCTTAATGATTAGGTTATGCCTACCCACAGTTAATTAGCAGATTCTTGTGCTGTAACTAGGCTAGAAGGTTCACTTCCCACAAGAGTTGGGAGCTCAACTCATGGAGTCCATCTCTTACTAGTCAAAGGAATTGCATGTGAATTGTGTGAAGCACTTTGTAATCGTTTTTGGGCATAGAAAGAAATGTGATGAACCAATAGGCATTGGCCCTCGTGGAAGGGGTCTTGGCCACTCAAACATGAGGTTTCAAGTTTGAGTTTAAGTTAATGTGAATGCAGAAAACGTCTTTGTGAGAGCAAACGCCAATTGGATCCAACAATGCTCGAATATGACCAAGTCAAATAGCCATATCAAAATAAAAAGGGCAAGAAAATGTGATGAAAATAGTACAAACCTCATTTGCGGCAGCAGCAACAGGCATTGAAACAGCATTTTCATCTCCAAGAGCAAGAGCCAATCTCATGTCCTTCTGCTGATGTTTTAGGGGAAAAGCAGGGGCGTAATTTTTCTGGAGCATTGCTGGTCCTTTCAACCTAAACATGGGGTTGCTGACGGCACCAAGATCCTGCACGAAAGATCTCAATTATGCTAAGTCATGGTATAATCATGTGCCTGCAATTATTTTCCAGTTCAAAAATTACCAGCACATCGAGAAGAGTTTGAGGGTTCAAACCACTTTTTCCTGCTAGCATGATTCCCTCGGAGAAAGCATTCATCATACTGCAAGGTTGACAATAGTACAACCAAGTTGCATACGACAAAAGATGAGCGTGTAACTGCTAGAACTTAATTACTACGAGGACAACCTGGGAAATGAAGTCCAGGTTGACGAAAAATAGGAAAAAGAGGAAAAACAATGAAACAGGGAAAGAAATAGATTACCTGCCCATTGTCATGTTAACGACAAGTTTCATTTTTGCACCATTTCCAACTTCACCTAGGAAGAAAGACTTCTTGCCCAATACATCAAATGCTGGAAGTACTTCATCATACAATGCCTACATACAAATTGAGTAGAGTAAAAATGAATCCGCAAGAAAGTACATACTAATACCAAATAAAGCAATGATAGAAAGTCCCATTTTCGTACGTTTAAATTAAATCTCAGTCCTATTTTTGTTTAAGAAGGTTCTATTTTGAACAGTAAGATTATCACTGCATTTGCAATTTCTCATGATTATTCAGGGTCACCAAAGCTGAGGTTTCTCAAATAGCTCATCTAGATCACAGGGAATACATGCATAAATTATTGTCATTTGATTACAATCTCCTACTAAATGCATTGCTCAAATATACGTATTTTGTCCTGGCATATCAGCATTAAAAATGAGAATGTGTCAACAGTAAACAAAAAATTACTAGAAGGACGTGATGTAATTATGGACCACCATTATATCTGATTTATACTGAGACACTATGTTATAAAATAATGGGAAAGAACTACCAACAATTCATATAGAAATCTTTACCTTGTCCCCAGCTGCAAGTATTACAAGTTGGCCATCTTCTGCAGGCTTCTTGCTACCTGAAACTGGAGCTTCAAGGAAGCGACCTCCTTTTGAAGTAATGGCCTATAGAAATCAGATCAATATCAAAATCTCTTGAATGAATATTTCAGTTTCGTCTTAAAAATCAAATGCATGCAAACCACCAGCTTCTGAATATAGCATGGACAATCATAAATATAATACACAACAGTAGAGTGTTCAACATCGAGAACTCTAAACAATCCTAGCAAAAATAGTCGAAGGAGTGAAGAAAGAAAAATGCCCAATAACACTAACTTTCTTTCTTCTGGTGTTTTCTTTCTTTCTTTTTTTCTTTTTTTTGTGCTGTCATTCTTTAACTCATACTTGAGGCTCATCATTATTTTATAGTTCATGCATTAGAGATGTATCCTTGAAGATAAATTATCATGTATGGACACTAAGTTGTTCATATTCAAGTGGAGGAGGTGAACATCATTTCCCTTTCCCTTTTAATCACTCTCCTAGGCAGGGATAATCCAAGTGATAACCAATTAGGGTATGTACATATGATATTATTGTAAAATACTCCAAGGCTATCATAAAAATATGCCCTTCTGGGCTAGTGTTAAATATAAACCCCATACCACATGACCAAGAAAAGGAAACACAAATACTCCCTCCGGTCCTAATTATAAGACCCAGTTGATTTTTTTGGAAAAATTAAGGATGCAAAATACACCACTTTAAATTGTTTATATTTGTCTTTTTTCCTCAAAACTAAGTTATTTTACTTATAAACTATCATATAATCTAATTACATGTCACATATATTAAGATTTAGGGGTCTAATTTGCTTCCTTAATCTCCCCAAAAAAAGTCAACTAGCTCTTATAATTAGGACCGGAGGGAGTATAAATATTAACAACATTCTAATATAATTATTATTTCAAATCATAGTTTGGGGATGAGAGAGATTAGAAAAGAAGAGGGAGGATTTGCCAGCATTCTCAGCCATGCAATCATTACAATACTGGAGGATTGGAAGCGGAGTGACCTAAATGACAGTAATTTCTCAATGATTAACAAAATCACCTTCAAACATATAAATAAAGAAGCCCTGTAACAAGAAAAGCAGCAGTTTCTTTTTCATTTACAAGTACACCTTCACAGGCGAGCAACAGAAAATTCCATGCAGCTCAACTACAGAAACAAATTCATTGCATCAACCAAAAGATTTTTAAATTGATTAAGAAACAGATCATATCTCTTTCATATTTCAAAGACTTTTAAATGACCGGGAAACAAATCTTAGTCACATCAAGCAATGCTAACCTCAGATATTTTGGAAGAAGTATCAGCATCAACAGTTGACATGTCAATATAACACTTTCCATTGTTAATTTGCTCTAGAACACCATCTTTGTCAAATACCACCTATTAAACCACCATAGGAAGCAAATCAAGTGAGCACGAGAAGTTTCACATCAGAGAACTTAAACTTCAAACGATGATAATTACTGACCGATAGAGCAGCTGAAGGATCAGATAACATTGCAATTGTGTAGTTGCATTTCTTAATTACAGCGGCAGGGGTTTCTCCAATTGAAGCACCATGTTGGACGAGTTCATCACACTAGGTTAAAGTACTCAATGTTAGATTTATTTGCATAAGATCAGACCAAAGTAAAGCAATAAAGATTTATTTGCATAAGAACCAAAAGCATTATGTTTGATGGTGTTCTCATAAAAAGAATCTTCTCTTATGCATTCAAATGTGTCACCAAATCTGAAAACAAGATACAGGAAGTTTGCTTTCTAATGGAATCCGATTTCTATTTTCTAGCCTCCTTTTTCCTTCTTTTCTTTTGGGGTAAAACTTTTACTCTTTGCAAAGTTTGGGCAAGAAGGTGACAATTAGATTAGAAAGCTCCTTTCATTTTCACCTCGCAAAATCCAAGCATAACAGTTTTTTATCACGTAAATTCAAATAACCTCTTTCTTAATATTGATTTTTCAAAAATCTAATGCCCGTTTGGCTTTAACGCTTGAGAACAACATCAAGTTTAAGAGTCTAGGAGAACATACAGGACCACCATACAAGTCCAAAAACTTCAATGTAAAGAAGTCTTTAGACAGCAGAGAACATCAAATAGCAGGGCAGCAGAAAGTAGTAACGCATAAGCACAAAACTAACCACTGTATCAGCCAACAATAAATAAAAAAAAAAAGAGCAATCAAAAGCCAGAAATTGGATAGAAAAGCCACAATCAGCAAATAACTTTACATTAATTCTACAGAATCACCATATATTAATCATAAACATCGAAATACAGATTGTTTAAGAAGGAAAAAAAACCCAGTAACTTCCACCTCACGCCGATAATACACCAAATCATCTCAACCACAACAATCAGATTGACACTTCAGAGCAAACAAAAAAAAAAAAAAAGAAAAAAAAGAAAAAGAAAAAAAACCAATACTAGCGATTTAGTGTAAGCATTAGTGAAATTAGTAGAAAGAGCTGAAGAAAAAACATACCTTTGAGAGGGTTCTGTTCCAAACAGTGACCTTAAAGCCATGGCGTAGCAGATTTATGGACATAGCTTTGCCCATTATCCCCAGACCTAGAAAACCTACCTCCATGCCTCTCTCTCTCTCTCTCACCACTCACTCACTCACTCTCTGCAGCTCAAGTTAACTTGCTTTTTATGAATGGCCTCCCTCTTCGTATTTAAATTATACCATTAAAATCATTACTTATATTTTATCAATTTCAATTATATATACCATCCGCAATAAAAGACAATCATGAAAAAGTTGAGAAGACGATTATGAAATATCACGTTATCTTTCTTTCTTTCTTTTTTTTTTTTTGGACTGAATGAAATAGCACGTTATCGATGATATCAATGAAGAAATACGGAGCTGGATTAAAAAAAAATAAAAATTGCAAATGATGAAGCATAAATTACTGTAATGTGGCTCAACCAGGATTATTTTTCTAGATGGATTGATAGGTGTAGATGATTATTAATATTATTCATTGATTCATTGATGTTATTGTTTGGTTTTATTCAAAACCAAACTTTCAGTGACATGGCAATGGCCGATTGTAGATGATCGGCCACATCGGACGGATGGACGCGTTCCACGTCATCTGCTTCCAGCTATCTGGGACTTCTACCCCGATAGCATAGTCAAATGCTTTGCCATTTCTGGTTTGGGCCTAATAATGGTCCGCGTTGATGCCTTTTTTTTTTTGTTATTGCAAACTGAAAAACAAATGCGCTAAGAGCATTAATGACCCAATAAGGAACAGAGTAGGCATAACCGTCCATACCTTCATCATGGAAGGTGGGTGGAGAAGTGAAAAAAAAAAGACGTAAAAGTCTCTCTCTCTCCCTCCCTCCCTCCCTCCCTCCGCGTAATGGGCAATTGCAATTTTCCAATCCCTTGCTACCCATAGTCTTGCATCCTTTATGATATCTTGATAAGGATGACTTGTTACACTACCTCTTGTCAACAGATTAATCACCTCAGTGCATCTTCACTTTTGAATTTGGTCCAACATATTGAAGACCTTGTATCACTATTATGAGCTCATCAATGATGACTTTGGGAATCTTAGTTAATTTACAAGCAAATCCACCTATCGTTTCACTCATAGTTTCATGAATTACTCTTCCACATCCACTACGCCTAGGGGTTAGGACTAAGTCATCAAACTTAAGCCTAATGCTACTTGGTTTATCATTTGTCTCCTCTCTACTTGTAGTATGGTAGTTGCAGTAAAACTGGACCAACATCCTTGTGATGTAGTGGTACCTAGGATTCCCTATGGTGGAACTGATTGTGGGTTCGAGCTACGCCTGTAAGCATCTAGTTTGCCAATAAAAAAAAAGTTGTAGTAAAACTGGCATCTTCATAATAACTCTTGATCCTAAGTTGCCCTTAGAAATCTATCCTCCGCATGGCTACAATAAATATCACTCTTTCCCTCAAATAGCTTCAGACATCCAGACACCCAAATATCCCAACAAATATACCTGAAAAGCATTGTCCACCAAATCTTTTTAATGAACATCATGCCCGCTTCATGATTGAGGTTCCTTTCTTACGCATGTTTTTTTTCCTGTCATGATTGAGGTTCCATCAAAGCCACTCTGTCACTTGAAGGGACGGATATGAAGTTGTTCCCACAAGGTGTCAGTGACCACAAATTCCTAGCATTAGTACAATTGAGTCAGATGCATGGAGTCCTCTGCCTAATCATGAACAAAGAGGCATCTATCTTCATTTGCAGCCCCCTCTAAGCTTTCGAATTAGATGCATGGAGTCCATGCATGTTGATGTTAACGTCCGACTTTTCTTTTTCTTATGAATAAATAATAATCAAACAAGTTATTTACAAATTAGAGAAAATTAATGTTTGGATCCCTATATGTTGAACAGGTTATAACTCAATCTTTAAACTTCGATTCAATGGAAACTCAATATGTATAGTTTTAATTTAGTTAAAACTCAATTTATGAATTTCAAATTATTGCAATCTAGTCCCTATAGTTTTAAAAATTTAAAACTTTAGCTTCTAAATTTCATGAATTTTATTTTCTAATTGGTGGGGACTAATAATTTAAATGAATATAATCTAAATGAATCGATCCGTATTAAGTCAAAGTCCAGAAATAAAACTATAATTTTAGATACTAAATTACAATTGAGTCAAATTTATAGCACCAAAAGATGTGTTTCCTATTCTTTTTCTTGTATCTGTGCAATGTCACATAGGTCTGAATCATTTGATGGTAGCAATTTCTATTCAAGCGATACAATTATTGTGATAACCCTATATATATATTTTTTAAAAATTAACTTAATGCCAAGTAAGAGTTAAGTATGAAAAATAAGAGGTAATGCTATTGATGAACGATTTTCTCTCTCAGAAACTTTGAAGCGAGATAGAGTTAAAGGTCTAAATGTCATGGAAGTTTCCACCCATAGTCACTAGGTGTCTGGAAGATTTTAAGGGGACAATATTGCCCTAGAAGTTCAAAAAACAGGGCAATGTCGCCCCTCTATTAGCATCCATCTCACCTGTTTTTTTTGCCACATCATATTTGAAAAAATAAAAATAATTCAAAACTTTGTATCTCTCCTTAGCACTACCTTCTAAGGGAAGCCATGGATTTGAGTTCCCAGAGGAATGGAGCGAGGGAGTAAGGTGATCAGGAACAGTCTCTAATGAGTTTGAAAATATGGATTTTGGAGAACAGAACTCCCAATTGCTCTGACTTGTTTGCCGGCACTGAAGAAGGACAAGTGCATTGTTTCCTACAAGAGGAAGCTTCAAAAGCTTCCATTGGAACTCATTTCGCAAATTCTAGAGGCAGGGGTAGAGGTAGAGGCCAAGGCCAAGGTAGATGCCGTGGTAGAGGTAGAGGAGATTGAGGCTATACAGATGACAAAGAGGAGGAGATGAATTTAAGGGCAAACACAAAGGAAAATCAACAATTTAACAAATCTAAGGTAGAATGCTTTAGATGTCATATATTTGATCATTATTATTTTAAGTATTATACTAGGCTGCCTAATAACATATAAAAAAGGAGAAAAGTCGAATTTTGCAGAAAAAAAGTTTGAAGATATCTTATTGAAGGTTTATTAAGTTACTAAAATAACCACAATCAGATATTTGGTATGTGGATGTAGGCTGCAGCAACCACATATGTGGAAAAATCTTTATTTTCTTCTTTGGATGAAGAGTTTAAATCCATTGTAAGTTTTGATAAAAGTTCTACTATTAAGGTCATGTGAAAAGGGAACATTGAAATAAACATAAAAATGGCTTTGTTGTGAAATATATAATCCTTTGCGAGATGCTGTTGTTGTCATCGTCGTCGTCTCAATGAGTTCAAAAATGTTATTTCCATTGATGATTAAAAGTGTTCAATTATGATTAATGGTTAATGAGAAAGATGCCTCGTGACTTTGGCATTATTTCTATGGCCATTTAAAATTTGGTGGTTTGAAGATTCTTTATCAGAAAATATGGTCATCTGCCTTCCTCAAATTTATGCTCCCTCCCAAATTTGTGAAGAGTGTGCTATTGGCTAGGAGGGATGGAAAGGTCTTGTGTCTTGTATACTTCTTGGGACTCGTTCTTGACTAGGAGGGATGTTTTCTTCTTGCTCTACCACTACAAGACTAATTCTTGCATTCTTGCCAAGCGTCGAACTTCAAGCGTGATGCTTCGATTTCCTTCTTCAAGCTCCAAACATGTAGCCATGAGGTTCTCTTTCGACAAATTAAGTATGGCTAATAGGGAATCAGACCTAGAGTTGAAATCTACGAACTATTCGTGCTGCCGAAGGTGCAACAAATCTCGTTGTTGCATCGGTTTTTCTAATTGCATGGACATGTCAAGAATCAACCAATCCACTTATTCAAGCCTCTACTCAAAACGCTGAAGTACTAGTTGTTCTTCCATATTTCTTGATGAATTTTTTTTTTGTATTTGCAATGGGAGGCCGAGAATCGACCATGCTAATACCATAGATGTCGTTCTGTCTTTATTGTAGAACTACATCATTGGCAAACAATCACGCTCTCAATTTCTTGAAGGAAAATTGTGGTGAGCAAAGGAAGCACTAGAGTTGATTCATTTTGAAATTTGTAGGCAAATTACACCAACTTCCAATGGTGATAAAAATAATTTTAGAATTATTGATGATCTGACTTGAAAAAACAGTGGTGATAAAAATAATTATTTAATTATTAATAATGTTGATAAATTATATTTTATTTATTTATTTAATATATCTAGTTTTAAAATTTATACAATATTTATTTTATATATATTAAAAATTAACATTTTGTTTCATTGTTTGATTATGTTAATATCTAATTTAATTTTACCTTAAAAATAACATTTTTTCACTATAATATCTAATATAATTTCAAATATAATTATTTATTGAGACCAGGAAAAGAATCAAAAATAAGAAAATACTGGAATTATTATCATCACAACTTGGGGAGGATACTAATGATATTCGCATTAGTATATATTAATTAAACTCGTTTGCAACAATAACAAGAAAAGGGAAATATTGAAAAACTAAATGAAAATAGTCAGGCAATTGTGTTTGTTTTGGGTTTGATTAGCATTCTGATTTCTAAAATAATAGCCACAACAACCAAGAAGGCAACACTTGCTCCATAAATAGCAAACCACTTTGATGCTTCGCCTCCCAGGTGAAGTCCATAGAAAGAGTTAGCTAATGCGAATATCATTAGTATCCTCCCCAAGTTGTGATGATAATAATTCCAGTATTTTCTTATTTTTGATTCTTTTCCTGGTCTCAATAAAATTGCCAATACCTGTGAAACAAAATCAACATTTTTAAAAAACTTAGAGCTATTCATTTTGATATTTAATAGCCGTACAATGACAAAAAAAGTATTTTTTTTTTAAATTATAAGCACTATATACAAAACTAATTGGAAAAACCATTTTGCAAAATACTTTTCCTCAAGTTTTTAATTTGGCATACTTTTTTTTTTAAAATTTAGTTATATAATTTTACTTTGTTAGCATCGTGGTAAGCCCTTGTACAGAAAAGGCTAACACTCAATGATGTCAACAAAACAAAGTTACAGGGATTTAACAATGCTAGCAAAACAAAGTTAAAGGATTTATTAAGAAGAGAAAAATGCATAGAAACCAAAATAAAAATCGAGGGAAAATATTGATACCTGCAGAATAGTTTTCGATCCCCCAACTAATTCACACACATCAATATCACAAATATTTGAAGAAAACAATTATAGAGAGATGATGTGTGGTAGATAGACAAACCTGGAGGGAGCCAAGGACGAGAATGAAAAATCCAATATTTTTGTGACGAGTAACGTTGGAACTGACTTTATTAGATAAAGTCAAACCAAATACGAATCCAGCTATTCCTGCACCAAAGCCAAGTGTTTGGATCAAAGCATGCAAGTAAAACCAGAGTGGGTCCCACTCCTTGCAATGACGAGCTACTATGGCTCCTATCATCATCGCTAGACTCCATCCTCCAATATTTAGCAATCCATGTCTTCTTTTTAGCTTTAGGTTTGAGACTACACTAGCCGTACCTGTAGTTTCAAGACAATACTCATTCATCGTCAATATAATTGTAGATTTAAAGAATTTAACCGATATTAGCACCTAGTTCAATTGTTAGGATGAGTAGTTAGTTGGAGTGTTTGTTTTGATCATAAATATAAGTGTCACCAAAATTTAAATTTGTTTTTCCTATTACTTGTTAAATGGTTAGTTTTCAATACCAATGATCAAGGAAAATTTTTAGAAAACAAACAAACATTTTTTTATTAATAATTAATTTAACTAATTTTTTAATCTGTACAAATTATTTACCTTTTATATTTAAAAGCAGAGAAGTGTATACTGACTTTGAAAACTCATTAGAAGCATTTTAAGATATTTAGGAAATTAAAGGAGAAGCACATACTGCATGCTTCGAAAACCCATTATTTGTCTAGATACAATATATATGTTTGAAAACTCATTAAGGCATAACCCGAATCAGTGGGAAATCTGGTATGACTTTAAGATATTGAGTGATTTTATTAAAAGAAAAAAAAATCCATTAAAATATAGTTCACTAGGGAACAACTGATCAATGATCGGAGCATTTGCTAGTTGAATGATTTGGGGCTATTCGATACAAGGGATTTGGTGAGAGAAAATTTTTTGGTGAGTTGAATATGAAAAAATTGAGTAAGTAGGGTTATAAAGCTTTAATAAAGATAACATGCAAGGTAAAATAGCAAGAAAAATTAATTAAGAACTTTTAATCCCATTTTTCTATTTTTTTAAAATCTATCTTAATTTTTTTCTCTCCACTCCCCCTCGTACCAAACAATTTAGCGGACTTGAATTCTAACTATATATACATTGTCTAGGTCGAAAACTTGTTAGAAGTGTTTATTTCATCCTTATTTCATAGCCAACTTGATTACTTGTAATCCTATGTGTAGAAAATTGTGTACTTTTAATTTCATTATTTTTGAGTCAAGAAATTTTAAATTAGTTATAATCTTTATGCTTAATATAAAATTTATTTAACTGAGTTCGATAGATTAAAGAATATAGTTAAACTTGTTATTTCTAAAAACTGTGTTAGATTCCCTAACATGTTTTATGTAGAAAGAAATGATAATACAATGGATAAAGTGGTGATATCTTATAGTTAAGACAAAATATAACCCAAACTAGTTTTTATATTAAAGACTAGAGGTAGTATTTGTAATAAAATTTCACAATTACACTCAATAAAAATCATTAGATAGAGGAGTTTAATTAATCATTTAGGAAAATTTACAATTAGCTAGGGATATTAAGTGAAATGATTAATATGTTAAATGAAGGTTTAATATAATCTATGGTACTTGAAGTTTACTTCCATTTTGGCTTTGGTCCCTTAAATGTAAAAAAACAGGGTATGATCCTTTTTGGGGCAAAATAGACAATATCTTTACTAACTTATAGGGACCAATGTTTTAAACAAAATGAAATTTGATAGATCAAAACCTTTTGTTTGAAATTTTAGGAACCCAAACCAAAATTATAGCAATAATAAATTATGTTGTATCATGAAACATGCAAAGATGCGGCAATATTAAAGAGCTCGAAGGACCTGAAACATAATCAACATGAATGGAAATCATATCAATGTGTTGGGGTAAGACAAATCCAGTGCCAGTAGGGTAAGAGTTCTGTGGTCCAAGCGCAAATATGAGACGTGAGGAAGGCTGATTGGTTTGCAACTGAAACGCTGTGTATACTATTGAACTTGAAGTTGAAACAATGGATGCATTCGTATATGAAAGCTTTCCTGTATTTGCAACCACATTTGCTTGTGTTATGCCACCTAGATAGTACTGTTTCACTCCGTCGGCACCACCACTGGTACCAGCCGGCATGTTCCACCCGACCATGGCGCTCGAACCCACCATTTCGCCATTCTCAGAGAACCCTATTGCTCCATAAGAATTTATGTTTGTGGGAAATGATAGCACAAAGCTCCATAAGTTTGGTGATGCCTGAGCATACTGTTTAAAATATACTCTTATATTAGTATTATTAGACTTGAATAATTCATACCAATTTAATTTAGTGTATACGGTGTAATGAACAAGAAAAATAATTATCCTAATTAGGATCGAAGTCTACTTTCAAGAAAAATAGATCGACAGAGATTGGCCGATGAATTACACACACTCACACTTATGCATGAATTTCATAAAAGTTTATGAAATTGTGTCGGGTATAAATATGTACTGTGCTTTCTTGCCTTCACTTAAAAAAAAAAAAAACTTTACATTTTACATGGAAATTCTTTTAACACAATAAAAATAACTGATTCATCATTACTAAATGGATCAACGTTTCATTGTGATTGAAAGTATTTGAATCAAGTAATAATTATGAGCTCATGAACTGCGCAAGGAAGAGAGAGTGTATATATATATATATATATATATTTGCACTTACTCGAAGGATGAAGTTATAAGCTGGCCAAACAAGAAGACAGCGAAGGGAGGTGGTATCAAAATCTATGTGATGAGGATCTACGTTATGGGAGCAAGAGTCTTGGGATGTCACCAAAGTTGATGAGCTACAGAAAACAATAATGAAGAAGACGAATAAGCATAGAAGAAAATGCTTCATCATAAGCTATTTACTTTTTTCAAATCGAAAGCCAATATAGCTATTGGTTGAACGCACCACATATATATACATATATATGTATAGATATTCACAGTCATTATACACGTACGTGTGTGTGTGTTAGTGTGTTCACTTTTACATTTGTAGAAGAATTTTTTTGGTTGCCATTTAAATTATTATAATCTTAGGTGTTTACAAGGGTGTTTGGTATTGCCGTCAATGGCACAGGAGCTTCCATAATTAGCTAGCTACGTACGATGTTTCCTGAACTGCTAATGAGAAGACAATTATATATCGACTTGTACCTAAGTGTTGGCCTAACGGTCCAAATTAAAGAAGCCAATTGTCCGGACAAGGTAAGATTCCTGGAGATGTTTATGGTTGTGCATATTTTATTTTGAATTATATTTAGATTTGATAATTTTTTAGTCAAGCAAATTATTTATTATTATTATTATTATTATTATTATTATTATTATTATTATTATTTTGCAAAAAAGTATACAAACACTAATAGGCAATAGCCAAAGAAAACAGTAAAAATTAAAAAACTACTCTGCTAGTACAAGCCAACCCACATACCTCACTTCTAAAAAAAAGTAAATTAAAAAATAAAACTATAACTAATAGACAAGGACTCTTGGTAACAAACTTGCAGAAACAGCAATTATCCCATTACAACTTTGTTTAAATCCGTGTTTGCTACCTCCTTAGATTCCTTTTCATCGGAAGTGTCATAATACAAAAACACTACTATTAATTTAACTCATAATCTATATTTTACTTTGATGTTTACATTTGAAATATTTTTTATTAACTGTTATACTTTATTTTTAAGATAAAATGCCAACTGGAGTTGGATAACGTGAAAAAATAGCTAACCTTCACATAGTGACGAATCAATTATTAGACGACTCCACGCCATGAAGAGTGTATGTTTGTGCATCAAGCATGATCACTTGCACTACCAAAACATGTATTAAAATAAATATAAAAAGTATAATAAGTTGAATTATCTACAAAGTATGAACAAACTACTGGCCACTAAGATTTTCTATTTAGCATGAGCCATACATCTAATTTCCTATATATATATGTGTGTGTGTGTGTGTATATATATATTATAACATCCCTATTTTTATTCTTCTAACATTAGGTAGATATCCTAAAATTAGGCATATGGGTTTAGATTATATTGCATTGGCATACATATATAAATCTCCCAGAGGCCATAGTTGGTCTTTGATTAGTAAAAACTTACTCCCTCCGGTCCTAATCATAAGACCAAGTTGCTTTTATTGGAGAAGTTAAAGATGCAAAATAAATCACTTTAAATTGTTTATATTAATCTTTTTTTCTCAAAACTAATTTATTTTACTTAAAAACTAACATATAATCTATCTAATTATATATAACATATGCTACAATTTAGTGGTTTAAATTTGTTTTCTTAACTTCCACAAAGAAAGTCAACTTGATCTTATAATTAGGATCTGAAGGAGTATCTTATACTGCATACATGATACGAGAAAAGATGCATATAAGCTATTAATTAGTTAAAATCTTTTAAAAATATAAAATATTGACAAGGAAAAATTGTATACTACCTCAGTCATAATATAAGAGCTAGTTGGGGGCATGTGTTTAGATTTAATATAAAATATAATATTTCAATCCATTTTCATATCTTATATATATAATTTTCCTAAGCAAACTAATTTAACTAACTTATAAATTGATATATAATCTAATGTTCCATTAGAATATTTTACACATATTTGTCCAAATTAACCAATTTATTTCTTTTCATTAATCTACATGATTGCACTTGATTATTACATGTTTTTATCCACAAATTATAGGAAATTAGCATTTGTTCTAAGCTATTAAATGGGGATTTATGCACCTTTCTACTTATGGTCCAAGATTTGAGAGTTATTTGCATTTTCATTATAATTTGAGCATATTAGGAATTTAACTCATGCATTTATTGTTTCTAAACTTGAAATACTTCACATGTGCTTAAAATTTCTATTGTAGGTGCAAAGAATAAAGGTCAAAGCAAGAACAATGAAAAAAAAGGAAACTTCTACAAGAAAAAGGAAATTCTACGCAACAAGAAATTACTAATTAGGAAATTGGATTGATTGATTGAGCCTAATGAATTGGCCTATAATCTTTCCTAATTGGTAAAATCAATAAGAATAGGAAACTTCCTATTTCAATTAGGATTGGTTGATTGATTGATTGAGTTTGCTTAAAATATTTCCTATTTGTTATTTCTACAAGAATAGGCAACCCTATGCTTGATTGAGGTTAGGAAGTTTCCTAATTAATTATCCTACTCACTATTTCCTATCTTGACTAGGTTTCTTGAAGTTTGAGTGATTGGGTCTTCCCCAATCCTTTCCTAATTGATAATCCTAGTCAGAATAGGAGATATTAGGCCAATTTGGATTTTATATATATATATTGCCTAGTGTGCCTATGGGGGGGGGGAGAGCACGAAAATTACACATTGAACACGCCAATTCTCTCATCTCTTCCACCAATTCCCTTATCCATTCCACAATCCTTCACCGATTCACCATAGAGTTCGAGTTGCAAATCCTTTCGGGTGATTTCTCCTCCTCTATGAAGAACTAATTCGGCTCGATGCTCTCTTGGATGACGGGATGACTTGAAGAAAGCATTGAATCCACTTTAGGGGAGTTTTATTAGTTTACATTATGTGGTCTTGAATTTTCATTTGTTTCCTTGAGTATTAGTTCTTATATTCGGACTTCATTTGTTTCGAGATTCTAGACAATGTAATCGTTGAATTCTATTTGCATGTATTGATTTGGTTTTCTTCTAGTTCCATCTTTCTTCCCAAATTACCATGTTATGTTAGTCTTTGTTGATTTTATTGTCTAGCATGTTTGTTGGGTAATTTAGTCCATTGTGCTTCATATAATTGTGTTGTTTGGGAGTTGATTTGTGGGTTTGAGTTATTGATGTCGAGTTTCCATAGCTTTAGGTAATTCCATTAATCAACTTCCCTAAAGGAACTAGATCACTAATCAAATCTATGTGCATGAGTATGATTAGGTAGAGTTCCATAAGTTGGATTGTTTGATTATAGTCTAGCATTAATTAGTTGTTGGATCCGAAGGATATTGAGTGACTTGGATGGGACCCAAGTTAATCTAATTGGTCTATTGAGGTTGAGTGGGTCTCAATTGATCTATTCCTTTGATTAAGGCTAATTGTATCCGCTTATGTTGAACTTAGCCCAATTTGCTCCTCCCTAAGAGTGTGAGTCAATAGTTTGTCACGTGTCATCCCTAGCCAAGAGAGCATCCCATCATCCCATTCCATCATCTATCCATCTTTATCCTAAAAATACCAAAAACAAGTCTTTATATTCATTTCTATGAAAAACACCAAAAATACCTACTTTCAAACCCCGGTTTTCATCATAGCTTTAATTGCATTTAGTTTTCCTAGGTTAGTTCATTAGGCTCCTTGAGAGACAATCCGGGATCGCACCACTATAGTGCAATCCTTGGTTAAAGAAAAATATTTTGCATTTGAACCCTAAGGCATATTAGGAAAGGCTCAGATCACTACACAAATCAATTAAATAACTCAAATATTAGGGATAGGAGGAAGTATCAGGTTTCCACTTGCTAATTGAATGTGCCAAGCTGAATTTGTGTTTGAATATTTTAAAATGAATAGATGTGTTATTTGGGAAAGTCATGTCCTTATAAATTAACAAATTTATATTAAGATCATGACTCTTTGCATGAAGAGGTGTTTAGGGAGTTCTAATTATAAAAGTCATGTATTTTTAGTTTCCAAAGGCACATGTGAAAAAGTCACTTCTTCATATTATTTATGAATTATTATATGATTACATGAATCTATCTATGGTTAAGAAATTCTATGGAAAATATGTTTTTTTTATTTATTAAAAGGCACCTTTTCAAGACAACACTTCATGGACTATAAATAGTCTGCATCACTTTATTCAGAGATACACAATTTTCTAACCACACAATCTCAAGAGTAAACCCATTGCATTTGTCTTGAGTGCACACAATTACGAAGTCAAATTACCACTTGTAAAGGCCATTGTTTTCTTGACTCAAGTGTTGGGAGTGCAATCCATACTTAAGGGTGTTCGTTGTATCTTGTAGGAAATTCTCCTAATTTTTAATTAAGGATCAATCCAACTCGCACCATATAAAATAGGATAGGTAGGGAAAATTAATAAAGAAAAGTGCTTCCCGTGCCTTGAAAACATTATATTGTTTTAGTTATCTAATGAGAAAGGGTGTTGAAATTGTTGAGGAAATAATTATGATTGAAATGGAGGGTTTAGTATGATTGTGAGATTGATTGATCGACATTAATTATCCTTTGAGGTTACAAAGAGTAGTTAAACGTAAGATTGATTGTAATTGTGATGGTTTTAGGTTGAGTTGGAGGTTTAGGAGTTAGAGTATGAAATGAAAGAGGAGGATTTGGTGACAAATTTATGTCTTCCTTACCATAGCTAGCAAGTCTTTTCGCTACGGCGAGCTAAGGTATTCATGAAGAAAAATCTCTTCCTTCCTTGCCGCAATGAGCAAATCTACTTGTTGAAGCAAGTAAGGCTGCGAAGGGAAAATCTCTATGTTCCTTGCCTCAACGAGTGACTTTGTTCACAGAAGCGAGCAAGTGTTTTAGGCCCGAAAAGTTCTCTGTTTCTCGCAGTAGTGAGCATGCTTGCTCCCCAAAGCGAGTAGCCACGAATTTAAATACAAGTGTCGCAAAAAAAAAGAAACAATAGTATTTTGGAGGTTTGAGAGAAGAGGACAAAGGAGAACGATCTAGTTGAGCTAAGGCTTGGTGATTTGGGACTCTAGGACCATTTCTAGGTTGCCTAAACTTTGGATAAATAATTCTATTCCAAATACTCTCAATTTCTCTTGGACTTTCATATTTCAAATAGGAGGAAATTATAATTGTTTTGATGGAATTTTGAAATGGGTTAAGTTTTCTCTGATTCTTTGCCTTTGAATCCATCATATAAACTAAATAAGAGGTTTAATCTGTTTAGTTTGGTTGGAATTGGGTTTATATGGAATTTTGAGTAATTTAAAGGTTGATAAGTTAGGGTTTGGGGAAATTCAAGCATTGGAACCCTAAGAAGACTTTCCCTAGGTTAGTCATGGCTTGAGCAACAACAAAGTTTGCCATTGCATTACCTTAGTGAGGCCATGACAAGCAAGCAATATATAGAGGCCCTAAAAATGAAATTCTTTGACGTGGACTCACCCTAACTAAGCCATAACGAAGTCACGATTCCTGATACATAAACTATATGATTTGATGGAACACACAACTTAGATCATGTTTCAACTCTTATGATCTGACCCAGAGGACACTTAACACAAACTTCTAGGTTAAGAGAGGCAAATTTGGAAACCCCATTAAACGTTTACCTCAATTTCTCTCATCTTCCATCTTTCATCTCTAATTTCTAACCAATTTCACCATAGGATCCATCTCTGTACTTCTTGTTGATACTTCCTTCATGAGTTGCAGCTATTAGAGCACTTCATCCTTGGTGGCAAAGGCAATAACATGAGCTTGGAGCTTCATTAGGGGAGTTTTTCTCTCCAAGTCTCTTCCATAATTATATTTATGCTTTTCTAGGGTTCTAAAAGTATTTGTATAATGATTAGATGTAATCAATGATTGTATTTCTTCATTGAGAGTTGGTTGTAGCTTTATTGGTATTTCTGTGAATGGCAAAATGCACAAGAGGGGGGTGAATTGTGCGTTTCAAAAATTAAACTTTAAACATAAAGACAATCCTTTATACTGGTTCGGCCAAACACTGCCTACGTCCAGTTCTCCAACTCCTCGTTGGGTTCCACTAAACCACAGGTTTTACAATACGGGTTCACCTACCAACCTTTACAAAACAGAGCTTTAGACTTCCTCTAAACGCTCCCCCTTACAAGTTGTAAGACTACAACCCTGTTCTAAAGTCCCAGACTTTAGAACAACCTTGAACAATAGAGGATTTTAATAAATGAGTTCACTTAATGAACAGATTTTGATAATCACTGAAGTACAGAATAATCTCACTAAGAGTAATAAAGCTTTGAGCAGTGAGTAGATGAGAATAATGAATGCAAGTTCGTCAGTTTGTTCTCTACTTCATAAATGCTCAAGTCTTGGTATTTATATCTCTTCACATCTTTTCCTTTTTCCTTCAGCTCTATGAATTCGTTTGAATATATTCGTTGGAAACTCCTAGCCGTTGGCATTTAATGCTGGTCTTCATTTTAGTCATCTTCCTTCTCTTGCCTCATTTAATTCTTGCAAAAGATGAGCTATGAGAGATAAAGACTGTGTCTAACAACTTCTTGCAACATCGTACTTGTGTAGCAGCTTTTTCAGTAGCGCTTGTAACACCTTACTCTAGGGACAATCTTTAGAGCCCTTTGATTGAGTTTGAACCACTAAAGCTATTTAGAAACCCAAGAATGCCAAAAAACTTAAAACTTTTCTTAAATATCTTACTTGAGCTTATAACTTGAAAATTCATAATTAATTACATATAAACTCAAAAATAGTGGTTCAAAGCTCAAACTTTAGCTCTTTAAATATTATTTATAATAATAAAATAATCTTGACTTAATTTAGTCCCATTATCACTGAAAAACCTTCTTATATTTTCCAGACACATTGGAATTTCGCAGGAATTTCTGTTTTTATGCCTAACTTGCAAAATTCATATCTTCTAATCTACACGTCCAAAAATTATGCATGAGTACTTGATTTAAATCTTAGGACGTGCAATAACTATCTATAAAATATCAAGGCCAAACTCAAATTATAACTGGACGAAATATCTACCACAATAAAACTTCTTCACATGCTCTCATAATTTTTCTATGTGTAGATATAACTTTATAATTGAAGCAGAGTCTATGTTCTTAACCTCCTTGCAGGTCTTTAAACTAATTAGGCTCCTTATGGAGTTTATACATACATACCAAAATATGATAATTAACTAAAACTCCAAAATATCCAAGCCCACCTTGCCTTAGCTAGTGTTCCACTTACTTCTCCTTTCCTTTGGATGAGCTTGGTCCTATAGGGGAACATAGAAAGAGGGGGTGAGATTTGGGGAAATCTAAGTAGCAATAATCACAATTAGTATATAATGCATGGTAAGAACTGTGCATGTAAAACAAGCCAATGAGAATAATACCTTACAAAACTATAAACTGTAACTGGAATTATTTCACACATGATCATGGCAAAACAAACTGAGTAAGGATATTACATATTCTCATGCTTAACTACAGCATAAATGCCAATAATATACATGCAACCAAAACAAAATATATAAAATTGCAAATTAAAGCTACCTCTTGTAGAGTATTTTTCTTAAGTACTTCCTCTAACTAGGTCTCCTTTTCTCTCTATTTTTCTTCCTCTTCTTCTCTTTTCTTTCTCTCTCTCTCTCTCTCTCTCTCTATTATTTTCTCTGCCCGAGACCACTCAACTCCCTCCCTTCCTTTCCTTACTCACAATGCCTATTTATAGGCCAATGTTTGCTTGATGGCCAAGAGTACTTGGTGGCCACGCAAATGTCATCTTGCAAAGGAAGCCATACGTGAATCTTGATGAATAAGGCTAGATTTGCATGGCATTCCATGTGTCATGAAGAGATAACGCACACACACTATTCTTGAAGGGCAAGGCTTTGGCAATCTTGAAGACCAAGGCTTTATTGCATGCAAGAGCCAAGTGTCCACACTAGTTAATGTGTGGCATCTTGAATCATGCAAGAAGCCACGTCCAATAGAAGCTTATGGAGCAAGATGGCTTCTTCTTGAAGCCAAAATTAACTCTTGTAGCAAGAAAAAGTCATGTGTCCAAGATACCTTTATTAATGAACATTGATTGGAAGCTTGCTAAATAAAATTGTCTTTATTTGGAACAAGATGGCTAATTATTTTGGAACTATTTGACATGTCCTAGACATGCATATTAAGCTCTTTTATGATCCCAATAATAAACTTCCAAATGAAACTTGCTACATATAAACTTTTGGAATATATAATTTACTTAATTCACAAGCTTATATAACTATCTTGGGCGCTTAATCTCATAATAATCCCCTTTCTAAAATCTCAAATATCTCTATTTTCTTAAGGCCCTAATTATCTTCCTTAATATTCATTATCTAGCTACTTTAAAGCTTCTTGAATTTTCGGGATATTACAGCGCTAGCTCCCTTTGCTATCACTAGCTTCATAGTGTTAGTCTTGCGCTTAGGCTGTTAGCTGAATCAAGTATTCATGTGAGGTACAGTAGGTGTTATCGCTAGTGGAATTCATTAGCTCAGAGTATACAGACAATATATTAGCTATCAGAATGTCCAAGTTATTTTAACAAGTGATTTCCTATCGATAGCTGATCTCCTTATCGCTAGTGACTATGTTATCGCTAATTTAATTCATTAGCTTAATGTATTAGCCATCTGCAAGTTATCTCAAGTGTTATACTATCGATAGCTGATCTTGTTATTGCTAGGTATCTTTGCTAGCTGATATATTGTTCTTTTCTTAGGCTAGCTCAATTCTTTATCTTAGCGATAGAGAAAGCTTTAGCGATAGAGATATTGTCTTTCTTCAGATTATTGCTAAGTCCTCTAATATTATCCCTATCTCTTCATCTACTAGCGATAGTCCTCAGCCTAGCGATAGTGTGACTGTTATCTATAGGATTTTACTTGTTCAACGTTCAGATAATCTACTCTCTTTTCCTTAGTCATATACCATGATTCTTCTCTCAATTCATTCAAGACTAAGTTATATGTTATTTGTCCATTTTACTTATGTTATCTACGGGTCCAATCCTCATCAAAACTTAAGATTCTAACAATTTCTACTCTTTGTGGATGCTTTACATTGTACTTAATTAGCTTTGACTTCATTTAAACATGGATTCATCTTTTAATTGAATGTCTTAGTTAAAATATTATGCTAATGTAAGGTGGCTTCATTAGAAGATTATGGTGTTAAGTTATTGCATTGGGTGAGTGACAAAAGAACCAATTAATTGTGTAAAATAGTTGGAGATTCATATCTTTCGTCCTAACTCATTGTTTGAGTAGCTAACTCTAGAGGAAAACAAGTAACAGTGCATAGTGCCCTGGTTATGGGATTACGCAGTGTTTTTGAACCCAGACCAGATGGCTGGACGGGTTGAACCTTCGGCCAAAGCTACAAGTAGCTCAGTTTTAGGTTGACAATCGTTCAAGAGGTCGAGCCTTGTTGAACAGGCAAGAATCACCTTTTAAACTGGAACTTGCCATCAAATCGGGAGCCGGAACAAGCTTTAGAAAACCAGACGGGTTACTTAGATGAGGTCCAGTAACTTTGAAAGAGAAGGAAGATGGAGGTAAGGAAGGAAGATGAACCAGCATAAAAACTCCAGAGCTTACCTCTTTTATTTCTTTCTTTAGTATCTATGAAACCATGAAAAAATAGCGATGAAATGAAAAAGAATGATACTTGAACCACTTGACTTTGAAGGCGCCGGAGATGAAGGGAGATGAAGGTGGAAAAACGTGGAAAGACACCCAACTGAAATGCTCTCTTTCTTTGTTATATGTACTGCCACTCTCTTTTTTCAATGTAAATAATTGATTATTTCTATGACAAGTTAATAGCCACACACACTCACTGAGGCTTTTTTTTACTTTCTAATTTGAAATGACAGCATTTTTTTTAAGTCAACCTAAACCTAGTTTAGAGGGTTGCTTCTAAGTGCATTTTGACAATTAACAATTGAGATCCCATTAATCTTTGAAGTGATGATTGAAAGAGTCTTTGATTACCAAAAAATATCATTCCATATATTTCACTCTTATTTACAAAACCCCAAAATTATACTTTTCTTTGATACAATTTAAAAAAATCTTTTGAAAACAAAATACAAATTTTTTTTCCAAATCACTGAATTTTTACATATAGTTACTAGGTAATTAGATTACACATTGGCTCCTTGAGAGTATGACGTTTAGGGTTGTACTTAATCGATTCCTTTGGTTATAATTTTGAAGAGTATCCCCAGGGTGTAACACCACACAACGATTGTGGTCTTCAGGTATATCGAGGGAGATGATGGTGGTGTGCTTTTCATGAGACATTCTTCAAGTCCGTAAATCAAGGGCAAGGGAACTGTGAAAATTGAATTCTTTTTTGGGAAAACTCTTACATTAAGAGATGTCTATTATGTACCTGAAGTTAGGAAAAATTCAATTTATATACCCTTACGTAATAGGTTTGGGTTTAATTCTGTGTTTGAGGGAGACAAATTTGTTCTCACTTAGGGTGAAATGCTTGTAGGCCAAGGTTATTTTTGTGAGAACATGTTTAAGTGTAATGTTCTAAAGTTAATAATATTATTTACAGTTTTGCTAATATTGTTGATTCTTGTGATTTATGTAATTATTGATTGGGTCGTGCTAATTTTGGTAAAATAAAATATATGATGAATCTTTAATTGATTCCAAAGACCTCTAGTAACATGAGACTTTCACAACATGCATTTTGACTAAAATAACAAGGCATGGTTTCTCCAAAGTAGAAAGAAGTTCTAAAATATTAGAATTGGTTCATTCTAATGTTTGTAATTTGCATGGTTTGCCTACTTAGGGTGGTGAAAAGTACTTTATGAGTTTGATGATTGCGGAAGATATTGTTATGTTTATTTAATGAATTCAAAGGATGAAGTCGAAAAATTAAAAATTTTTTAAATTGAAGTAGAACTTTAATATGAACCTTTATCAAATGTTTAAGGATACAAAGAGAGGGAGAATATTATAGTCCCAAATATTTTGAGTCCAATGGTATAATATATCAACTGATTGCTTGTTATTCCCCACAAAAAAATGGTATGTCATAAAGAAAAATCGGATTATTGTAGAAATGGTAAATTCCATGTTATCTCATTCTAGCTTGACAAGTGGATAGATATTGGGGAGAAGCATTGCTACCTGTATGTCATATAATGAATAATGTTTCTAGTAAAGGGAGCAAGATAACCCATATGAACCATGGAAGAAAAGAAAACCCAATCTTAGTTATTTGAGAGTTTAGGGATGCAAAGCAATAGTTAAAGTTACATAACCCAAAAGAAAGAAATTGAGTGAAAGAGGCATATCGGTATGGGAAAATTCCAGAAAAAGACTCTCGAATTACCAAAAAGACACTTTGGTACAGCGAATTTCGGAAATGACCAATCAGTACATTTGACTAAACTGTCCATATCCAAATTAAATGAAAAAGACTGAAATGCCCTTAGTTCAAATATTTTTCTTTTTTTTAAATAAAAAGCCCCCACCACCGTCCGGTGGGGCCCACCACCACCGGAGCTCTAGCGGCTGGCCCCCCGGCTGCTAAGTGGCAGTGGGGCCACCCGCCACGTGGCAGCCTCACGCCCTGCCATGTGGCAGTGTGCCACACTGCCACGTGGCATGTTGGGGGGGCAAAATAAATGGAAAGTGGAGGGGGTGGGAATCGAACCCACCCCTATGTTATATATATATATATATTACAAACAATATATATTTCATGTTTTATTCATTCTCAGAATCGTTCAAGGGATTCCCAACTTCTAATAAGGGATTACCAACATGTACATTACCATTTACCAACTTCTAAAATACTTTACCAAATCTTCCTCCTTGTTACCAGAAACGTTCAAGGGATTCCCAACTTCTCATAAGGTATTCCCAACTTTTGTTAAGGTATTATCAACATGTACATTACCATTTACCAACTTTTAAAATACATGTTGGTAATCCCTTAACAAAAGTTGGGAATCCCTTATCAGAAGTTGGGAATCCCTTGAACGATTCTGGTAACAAGGAGGAAGATTTGGTAAAGTATTTTGGAAGTTGGTAAATGGTAATGTACATGTTGGTAATCCTTTATGAGAAGTTGGGAATCCCTTGAACGTTTCTGGTAACAAGGAGGAAGATTTGGTAAAGTATTTTGGAAGTTCGTAAATGGTAATGTACATGTTGGTAATCCCTTAACAAAAATTGGGAATTTCTTATGAGAAGTTGGGAATCCCTTGAACGTTTCTGGTAACAAGGAGGAAGATTTGGTAAAGTATTTTAGAAGTTGGTAAATGGTAATGTACATGTTGCTAATCCTTTATTTGAAGTTGGGAATCCCTTGAACGATTCTGAGAACGAATAAAACATGGAATATATGTATTTTGCAATATATATAACATACACAGGTGGTGGGTTCGATTTCCACCCCCTCCACTTTCCATTTATTTTGCCCACCAACATGCCACGTGGCAGTGTGGCACACTGCCACGTGGCGGCAGGGGCGGCTGCCGGAGCTCCGAAGGTGGTGGGGTCCTTTATTTAAAAAAAGAAAAATATTTGAACCAAGGGTATTTCAATCTTTTCCATTTAATTTGCGTATGGACAGTTCAATCAAATGTATTGACTAGTCATTTTCGAAGTGTCCTTTTGGTAATTCAAGAGTCAGTTTCTGGAATTTTCCCGATCTGTATTGGTAATTTAACCAAATGATTTATACCCTATCAATAAAGCTTTTGAGTCAAATGATGCACTTTTTCAAGAATAAATGTATAAATTAATCCTAAAACCCAATGACACTAGTCATTCCTAAAAGAAGTCGAATCTAGAGAAGAATGTTTCATTGATGATGCTATAGAAGGATTAGAATTGAGAAGAAGTAAAAGGGCTAGGAATTGAAGGCAAAAACCTACAGTTCAGATTTATTCATGTTTCTTATTAAAGGGACTAGAGAAGAGGTTGAAGATTGTTCACCTGTTCGTTTAAATTTAGAAAATGATCCTAAAACATTTAAAGAGGCTACGAAGTCTCAAGATATAACCTTCAGGAAAGGAGCTATTCAAAATGTTGGAAACTAGCAGACCTACCTCCTGGTTCTAAACCTATTTGGTATAAATGTATTTTCTAAAAGAAAGTAAAAGTATATGGGTCTATAGATAAATTCAAAATGTGGTTGGTTGCTAAGGGCTTTACACAAAAGGATTTAAGCTATAAAACAGACAATATAATTAATCTTTTCTTATCATCATCCATGCATAATCATGCATTCCTACTCTCTCTCTCTCTCTCTCTCTCTCAAACCCATATTTTAAATAACCATGGAAGAAATATTACACTACTACAGAAAATGTCTATAGAAGCACTTATTTTGGCCCTATAGCAGCGCTTATAAGCGTTGCAATAGCCAGTGATGCTATAGGCTGTTAAGCCTAACGCAGCGCTTGTTAAGCGTTGCAATATGTCACCTATTGCAGCGCTTAAGCGCTGCAATAGCTGACCTAAAGCTGCGTTAATAAACCTATGGCAGCGCTTAAGCGCTGCAATAGGTGACCTAAAATTTATTTTTTAATACCTATAGCAGCGCTTATAACGAAATAAGCGCTGGTATTGATTTTTTTTTAAAATATTTGATTTTATTTTATATACCCCACCTGCAGCAGTGCTAAAATACTAGCAATTCTGCACAGTTCCAGGCAACGAAAATACACCAATAACTCATCCAGAGAGCAATGTACAAATGAACCAACCATTCTAATTGGGAAACAAAAAGCACGCTACTAGCTATACTACTATATATATATATATATCTACATTTGTACTTATTGAAGAAGAGGTAGTACATAAGCGCACCATTCCTCAATTAGCGCCTTCATTTGTTCCCTTGACAATGAGGGGCAACGTGCGTTTGGGTAATACTGCACAAACAGATATATTTGAATGGCAATCAAATCTACTTGAAATCTAATAACAAGTTCAAATACAATTAGAGTTGGCAAAATATAAAACTTACTGTCAATGGAATGCTACATTGATAATGTGTAACGACATCACTCATAAATTGCATCACATAGTATTCACAGTCGTTGTTATTGGGTTGGAAGGGGCACTGTAACACCAAATATCATATGAGAAACATTTACGTTATGTTTGAGTAGATTGTTTAAAAATTTGAATAACTTGTAAAACCTGGACTGTGAGCCACGGATAAGCATCTTTCTGGTCAAGGGCTCTGGAATAACTCAAGTTAACGGAGGACCGAAAACTGGTCAATGCGCTGGAAACGAAACAAAGTAAATTAATTTTATTAGCTAGGGTCATAAAATGACAAATGATGCAACGGATTCAAAGAATGTTGACATTCACGTACCTATTGACGAGGCGCATCAAAGCTGGGTGATTTTCTGGTTCAGCACCATACACAGGATCAAATAGTAAATCAAGGGATCCGGTTGTGCTTGCAGATAGATGACAAGCAAAAGCCAGTGCTGCCTAAAATTTTTTAGAACGTTATGTCAGTATATATAAATGATGCTTGGAGCTAAGAATACGATGAAACCTATAATGAGTATCGACTTACCCTGTATTAATTGGAGCTAAGAATAAAGTCCTGCCTGTTGCCTTTAAAGAAAAGCGCCTTCTAAGCGTCGTGGACTGCTCGTCATATCTCACGCCCGCAATATGTGCTATGTCATAGGGGCTTATGAATTCGAACGAGACATTATCCCCGGCGATCATGACGTGTTCGTGCAGGTGCCTCCAAAGAAACCATACAAACTCCCAATTAGTGTAAAACTTATGACATTAAATGAAACCGCAATGGAAACGCAAATATACCTTATCCATAAATTAATAACCGTAGCACTGAGCCATCCTTCATCAAGCACCTCCATGAGCTGATCCCTAGAAACAAGCTCACTCATATTTGACACACCAAATATAAGCTTGTTGAATGGAATCGTGACAATAAAATCGGGAGATATGGTGGCTGCAAATGTTCGCAATCGAGCACGATTTGGCGTCTCGGCGCTTGTACGTTCAATAACAGGAGGCGCTTGTACTTTCTTCTTGCCCCTGGCTTTTGTTGCCTACAAACCATGTAAATAGAAAGTCTGAAATTTTATTCCAATAAAAAAGAATGCTAATTTAAATTGATTAGTAAATAATCACCTGTGACGATGGGTCAGTATGTGAAATCTTTTTCTTCATCACTTGAGCGGCTGAACCACCGGTACCTTTGACATTAGGCACTTGTGCTTTCTTTCCGGTAGAACGTGTACCCTGAAAAAACATGTAAATAAAAGAGCGTTCTTCCAACACAATGAATGCTAGTGTAAATGTTATTAGTAAATAATTAACCACCTGTGGTGTTGGATCAATCAAACCAATGAGCCAAGCAACGAAAGCACCGAGAGCATCTTTAACCCTAGTCATCTCATCAGTAGGGAATGGTAACGGTGCCCTATTGTTGTAGGAGTATTCAATCATGACCCTCAGTGCATTATCAGGCAACGGCGAGTTGTGCAGGGTCATGTTGGAAGTGTTGTAGACCTTGCCTCTGGCAACTACTTCACTGAAAGAATGATCGATATACAGCCTGCAGTCTGACTCGCCCTACGAAAGAGTTGACAACATTAGCTCACAATCGATAATATAACAGTGTCGCTGCAAGTTTGTAAGCAGAGAATGTATGAACTACCTGAGGAATTTGGGCCCGCGGCATCATACTAGCAGATGTTCGAATTTTACCAGCTATATAATGTGGCCAAAGTAAGATGAGAGCTTGACCCCTAGACCTGTGCCCCGAACATGGCCCGAATACTCAGGGCGATCGAGCGCCCTGTTAAGGAAATCACCGGGGCCAAATTTGTTGACATCGTCAGGGTATTCTTGTGACAACATATCCTATAACAAGAAGAAATGATTATTAGCTAGTAACTTAGCAAAGTGACCAGTTAAAAAATATTACAAAGTCTAAGAGGGATTGACTTACACATCGTTCACGGACTCTTCTGACCTCGTCGTGAATGATTGTACCGTCCTTTTTAGAGTGTCCCCAGACCCAGAGGTCATGCCGTGGTGGCCTCCCTTCTAGGCCCTGTTCCTTAATCTGTCAAGGTAAGCCAGGTGAACGCATAAATTAATCACGTAAACATTTATCCATAATTTTGTATTTAAAAGCGTTACTAACATACTATATCTTACTCCAATTCAGGAAATGTCTTTCGTCTGCCCATATACGGATACTCACAGCTTTTAGCCGCCTGTCTATTTCTTTGACTGATTTCCTCAAACTCCTCTGTGAGACGTGATTGCACAAATTCATCCCATTCTTCCTGGGTAATTGACCCTGCATATGCCTCTGGGGGTGTTGGAACGATCTCCCCATTTTGATCTCTCAAATAGTACTTGGTCAAAGTTGAACGGAAAGCCCGATGCCTTACGGCAGCTTTCTTCAGGACATACTCCTTATGAGAATCATCAATATGAAACATGGTCTGTAACAACAGAAATCATATTAGATTTATTAGTTACAATGTTATCATAATAAAACTAAATTGTAAAAAGGCACCTAACCTGAATCTCTGACCAAACTGCGTCCTTACTGCTCCTTGCGGTTCTCCAATCTGTAATAGTAATAGGTACTTTCTGCCGAACAGTGCACCCAATAAAACCTGAGAGATCTTTTGCAGTCTCTCCGATTGCTTGGTCATTCTTGTTCCATTTAAGTTTAGTCTTTTTACCCACAGATCTGCGTTTGAGGAGTTTACGCATAAGGGTTATGCCACGGTGAACTTTCGTCTCAGCAACTGCTCTCCCCGCATCGATATCTACCTGTGCATTCGGTTGTTCTTCTTCCTCCTCGTTTAGGGGGGGATCCATTATGCTACAAAATAATTAAACAAGACATGATTTTAGAGCATATAATGAAGTTACGTGTATGCAGAGTAAAATAAGTAATTCATAATGTAAAACAGAAATACATACAAACACGACATCAATATCATGGCTTTCGTCTCTTTTTCCGCTGTGTTATATTATCTAAAATTGTGTGCTTTCTCTTTTTTGCTGGATTTAAGGTTATGTTGACCCAAATGCCTTCTTCATGATCACGTCTTACATAAACAGATTCATCTTCATCATCATATTCGTCCGCATCAAAGTCTTCTGACAGTAGCATCTCAAAGGAAGGATCATCTTCTATCATATTCATATCATCATCACTACTTTCATCATCAACTTGTTCGGCATAATTTTTGTTCAAATGCATGACAATTGACCAATTCTTCTTAGAAGGATCAGCAATGTAAAACACTTTGATGCTTGAGAAGGTAGAATGTAAGGATCATCCTTATATGCAACTTTAGAAAGGTCGACCGATATAAACCCAAATTCATCTAACCGCCGTCCACTATGGTTGTTAACCCACTGACATCGGAACACAGGAACTCTGAACATGGTGTAATATAACTCCCAAATGCAATCAATCACACCAAAGTATGCCATCTTCGCATATATGGGATTTGTATCTCTCGCACTGGATATATGCCATGCCTCGGCAACAAGTGTGACTCCACTATTCTGCATTGTGCTTTTTTCATCCTGACCTTTTATATAGAATGTGTAACCATTGATTGCATAGGCGGTGTAAGAAAATGCATGCAAACCCGGTCCTTTCGACAGCCAAAACAATCTATCAGAAACTGATCCAGCATTAAGCTCAAACTGCTGACAAATGCGCGCATTGAACCATCTAATGAAATTTTTGTTGTGCTCCCTTGTAATCAAACTCTCATTTCTATCACCGTGTATTTCCCGCAGGAGTTTTTTGTGTTCTTCGACGAATGGTTCAACCTCAGGAGTGTTGTGAAGAATATACAAGTGAGCCAGTTCCCTTTCAGCATTCGAAAAGCGTATTAAGTTGAACCCACTTATTCCTTTCCCCATTAATCGCCCATCGTGACGAGACTTCTGCAAACCAACATGTTTAATATTTGCTAAGTAATCAGCACACAAATCACTCGCTTCTTTAACGATGTATCTTTCAAGAATACACCCCTCTGGTCGATATCTATTTTTAACATACCCCTTTAAAACTTTCATGAACAGCTCGATTGGGTACATCCATCTCAAATAGACTTGGCCACACAGTTGAACCTCTTTGACCAAGTGTACAGTAAGATGAACCATGATGTCAAAGAATGATGGGGGAAATACATTTCAAGTTCGCACAAAATACGAATGATCTGCCTCTGTAATTCCTGTAACTGTCCCCGGTCAACCACTTTACTACAAATGATCCTGAAGAAGATACATAGTTTAGTGATCGTGCTCCGCAGTTTCTTGGGTAAAATGTTGCGTATGCCGACTGGTAAGAAATTTTGCATCAAGACATGACAATCATGAGATTTCAGGTTCTTCAACTTCAACTCTTTCATGGATACAAGGTTCTTTACATTTGAGGAGTAGCCTTCTGGAACTTTGATCCCATTCAGGAACTCACAGAATGATCTTTTCTCTTTCTTCGAAAGGTTGTAAGCTGCTGGAGGTAAATAAGTGCGATATCCTCTCTCGATAGGTGCCAACTCTTGTCTTATTCCCAACTTGAGCATATCTAACCTTGAATTGACACCATCCTTAGTTTTTCCTTGCATATTTAGCAACGTGCCAATTAGGTTATCACAGATGTTTTTTTCAATATACATCACATCCAGAAAGTTCCTAACATATAAGGACTTCCAATACGGGAGTTCGAAGAATATGGACCTCTTCTTCCAACCACTTGTCAACACATTTTTAGCAAAAGGCTTGCCAAAATCATTCTCTAACGTGCTCACCTTTTCAAAAACTTCTTCCCTGGTCAATATCCTCGGTGGCGTACCTTCTTCTGAGCCCCCGGTAAATGCCTTCTTCCACCTCCGCCAACGGTGTTTTAACGGCAAGAACCTCCGATGTCTCATGTAAACATTTTTCCTGCAATGATTCAGTCGCATCGAATGGTATCATCTTCACATATAGGGCATGCACCATATCCTTTGATGCTGTATCCAGACAAATTACCATATGTTGGGAAATCATTTATTATGCCAAACAACATCGCTCTCAATTTAAAACTTTCTTCCTTACAGCCATCAAAAACTGTCTCACCCGAATCCCACATATGCTTCAGGTCTTCAATCAAAGGATCCAAGTACACATCTATATCATTGCCGGGCTGTCTAGGCCCGGAAATAAGCATGGATAGCATCATAAACTTGCGTTTCATGATCAAATTTGGGGGGAGGTTGTATATCATCAGAATCACAGGCGATATGCTGTGAGTACTACTCTGAACTCCATGCGGATTAATTCCATCGGTTGCCAATGCAAGCCGTAGGTTTCTTGGTTCTTCACCAAACTCAGGGTACTCGTAATCAATTTTTTTCCATTGGGAAGCATCTGCGGGGTGCCTAAGCTTGATGTCTTTAATCCTCTCATCAGCGTGCCATGTCAAAAGTCTTGCAACATCCGCATTACTGTACATGCGCCTGAATCTTGGAATGATCGGAAAGTATCACAAGACTTTAGAAGGACTCTTACCTTTCTTTCCATACCGAGATGAGCTGCATTTAGGACACTTCTCCAATGACGCATATTGGTTCCGGAATAAAATACAGTCGTTGGGGCATGCAGGTATTTTCTCATATTTCATACCGGTCGACCGGAGAATTTGCTTCGCCTCATATGTTTTCGAGGGGAGTACATTCACTTCTGGGAGTATATCTCGCAGAGCGGACAACAGCGCGGTGAAACTTGCATCACTCCAACCGTATCGCGCTTTCAGGTTATACAATTTAAGCACCGCACTCAGCCTTGTGTATTTGCTGCATCCCACATACAAAGGCGTCTCTGCATCGCTCTTCAGTGTCTCAAACATTTCCGGATTCTCCTCACCCACCACGTTCAACATTTCTTCAAGATCATCGCTCTCATCACACATGTCTGTGTTAAGCACATTCGAAGCACTACTAACATCAGGTACCCAGTCTCCGCATTCATCCTCATAAGTCTCATCGTGCTTTGTCCATCGTGTATAAGACGGATCGATTCCATGACAAATTAAATGACCCAACAATTCAAGAGGACGAAGACGCTTTCCATACAAACACGACATACAGGGGCATACAATTCTGTTAGCATTCTCTGCATGCTCAGCAGCAAATTCAATGAACTCTTTTGCTCCATCTATATATTCCCTTGAACGCCGATCACAAGAGATCCATTTCCGATTCAACATGGTAACCTACTAAAGGAAAGTGGCGGTAAGATGTACATCATGAATTACTCATTAGGTAGCCACCCTACGATGTTACCTTATTTTATTAACAAAAAATCGACAGCATAATGGGTACAAAATGAACGTTCCCAGGCTCAAGGCCCTCTCTTTTTAACATAGAAATGGATAGCAAACTATATAAACAGAATCAACTCAATATATTTCCACAGCCCACCACAACAGAATTCACAGAGCATATATTAATGGGCAAAAAAACATAGTTACAGCTCACATATCCAGTTCCACAAAGCCATAATCTCATAAATGTATATTAACATACCACATATTCTTAACATCTAACATAAAAATGTACCTTAATAGATTCTTTGAATTGACTTTTGGTGGAGATCAAAATGTGAACCAAACAAATGCTAGGTGAAATTCCTACAACATATAAACAAAGTCTTTATAAATTTCTTAACATGTTGCAACTTAGAAATGCAAATCATTTGAAATGTGGATAATTTTTAAGCCTAAAACATTCAATTCATTAATCAAGCAATCATAAATTCAAACCCTTGTTCTAACTTCCTAAACATAATAGACTGGCTCTTAGACATTTGTTGAGAAATGGGAGACATGGAGAAGTGACATTCTTCCAAAGAAATTCCATAAGTGGATTACCTTGCGAGTATATATTCACGGGCAGAAAAACTTAGTTACACTCACAAATCCAGTTCTACAAGGCAATCATTTCATAAAAGTAAATTAAACGACCACACAGTAGTCTTAGCACCTAACATAACATATAATGTACCTGTCTGACTTGTCTTTAGGTGGAGGATGAAAATGTGGACCACGAAAATGCTTGTTCAAATTCCTACAACATATAAATAACATAATTAGATCAACCTAACAATCAAAATAAAATAAAGTTAGTCAACCTTATAAATTAGGATCAACAACAACTAAGAAATTCAATTGTTTAATTGATACAGCTCTCTCCCTCTCTCTTTGTTTATCCCTTTTCTCTCCATTCCCTTGTTCTTACAACATAAATATGTGACATACAAAAAATTCAATATAGTCTTGTCCACCACCATCAATTAGCAACATATTAACAACAATAACATTATAACCATAAATTCATCAAATCAAATCTAATTACTCACAATGATCCTCCCCTATCTCAATCATTATTATAATTGAAAATCCAAATGAAGTTCATTCTTAAAATTCCTATTATGCCTTCCAAGTGTTCATGCTTCAAAGTTTCTATATTTCAATCATTATCTTAGCTCCAAATCATATCTCAAACATGGTATAATCACTATTATCTAAAGTGAACAGAGAGGGTTTATGCTGAAATTCACAATTCATAATTAAAAATCATCACATATCCATTAAAATCACCGAAAAAACTCTAATGCACTAATACATGCTCTTTTCAAAAGTATAATCAACAAAAATAACTACCCCAAGCGAACCCAGAAAAAGTAGACAACTTCAGTTCCTTCTTCACGAAATCTTAGAAAGTCCAACGCATAACTACAAGGCAAAGCAAGATTGATAGTTAAGCATGCAAAAATTAAAGGCTTAAAATTGATATTTAAAAGGATTGAAAATTTATAAACTACAAAAACAATACTGTGAAGACGAAGAGTACGCGAGCAGCGATGGCCAAAGACGACTGTGACAGAGGAAAATGGAAAAATAGGAACGAAATGAAATGGGATTTCTTCTACTCTTCGTCTCTGGATATGGAGAGCAATGAGGACCAATGTTGACCACCACGAAGCTATCATGAGAAATCAGATTTGTATTTGCATATTGAAGTGAAATACAGAGAGAGACAAAGATGGGTCCAACAGAAGAATGTGGGAGAAGAGAAGAGTGGCGGCGTTTGGGGGATTTCGAGAAGGGACAAGAGGGGATGAGCTCAGGGTTAGGAAATAGTAAACTTCTTTGAGCTGAGGGGATTTCGATCTGGAGGGAAATGAAATAAATTCGCGCCAGCGAGAGCTTTGAGGTATTAAGCTGTGGGAAAATAAAAATATACCATATCCCAACGCTTATTAATTTATAAGCGTTGGGATAGTCCCCATTGCATTTAAAAAAAATCTAAAAATTATTTTTTAATTGTTTTGCCATTTTTTAAAATGCCTCAGTTATTTTTTAGTTTGATTTAAATATTTTTTAAACAATTTTTAAATTCCAGATGGCCTATCCCAATGCTTATAAGGTCATAAGCGTTGGGATATGCCCCATTTTTTATTTTTAAATTGTTTTCATTTTTTAGAAAGGCTTATTGTATCTTTAAAATTTGTTTGAATTATTTTAAAACAACATTTAGATACCCTGGGGCCTATCCCAACGCTTATTAAGTAATAAGCGTTGGGATAGGCCCCCTGGTTTTTAATTTTAATTTAAAAAATATTTAAAACTAATTTTAAAAAAACTATAAAAGGGGAGAAAATTTAAAAATAAAAAAGCGTTGGGATAGGCCTCTTTCCTTATTTAAAAAATTTCCCCCCCTTTTTTTTAATACCTCAATTTTATTAAAATTAGTTTTAAATATTTTATAAATAAAAATTAAATACATGGGGCCTATCCCAACGCTTATTAAGTAATAAGCGTTGGGATTGGCCCCCGGTTTTTAATTTTAATTTAAAAAATATTTAAAACTAGTTTTAACAAAACTATAAAAAACTATAATTACTCATGGGGCCTATAGCTACGCTTATTATCTAATAAGCGATGCTATAGGCCCTGTCATTTAATTAAATATTATATATAAGATATCAAAAAATAATTTTAAAAATACTAATTCAAATTAAGGAAGGAAAAAAACATGAATATACATATTTAGGCCTAATTATCTATTTTTAAACTGTTTTCCTATTTTTAACATGCCTGAGTGTATTATTAAAATTTTTTTGAGTTTTTTTAAAAATATATAATTACTCATGGGCCTATAGCTACGCTTATTATCTAATAAGCGTTGCTATAGGCCCTGTCATTTAGTTAAGTATTATATATAAGATATCAAAAAATAATTTTAAAAATAATAATTCAAATTAAGGAAGGAAAAAAACATGAAAATACATATTTAGGCCTAATTATCTATTTTAAAACTGTTTTCCTATTTTTAACATACCTGAGTGTATCATTAAAATTTTTTTGAGTTTTTTTAAAAATATATAATTACTCATGGACCTATAGCTTCGCTTATTATCTAATAAGCGTTGCTATAGGCCCTGTCATTTAATTAAATATTATATATAAGAGATCAAAAAATAATTTTAAAATTACTAATTCAAATTAAGGAAGGAAAAAAACATGAAAATACATATTTAGGCCTAATTATCTATTTTAAAACTGTTTTCTATTTTTAAAATGCCTGAGTGTATTATTAAAATTTTTTTGAGTTTTTTTAAAAATATATAATTACTCATGGGCCTATAGCTACGCTTATTATCTAATAAGCGATGCTATAGGTCCTGTCATTTAATTTAATATTATATATAATATATTAATAACCAATTTTAAAAATACTAATTCAAATTAAGGAAGGAAAAAAACATGAAAATACCTATTTAGGCCTAATTATTTATTTTTAAACTGTTTTCCTATTTTTAACATGCCTAAGTGTTTTATTAAAATTTTTTTGAGTTTTTTTAAAAATATATAATTACTCATGGGCCTATAGCTACGCTTATTATCTAATAAGCGTTGCTATAGGCCTTGTCATTTAATTTAATATTATATGTAAGATATTAATAACCAATTTTAAAAATACTAATTCAAATTAAGGAAGGAAAAAAACATGAAAATACTTATTTAGGCCTAATTATCTATTTTTAAACTGCTTTAATTTCCTTTTTTTTTTAAAAAGGCTGAGTGTATTTTAAAAATTTGTTTGAATTTTTTTTAAAACAATATTTAAATAATTTAGGGCCTGTGATTTAATTTTATTTAAAAATACTGATTCTTTTTTAAAAAAAAAAAAATTCTAAAAATACTTATTTAGGCCTATCCCTACGCTTATAATTTATTAAGTGCTGGGATATGCTTATAGCTATGGCATCACTTTGTTTTAAAAGCGTTGGTATAGATCATATTATACCTATCCCATCACTTGCTTTTCAAAAGCGCTGCTATTGTTGCGATGCAATAGAGTATTTCTGTAGTAGTGTTAGTGGGAGAGTGCTTAGGCTATTGATCGGTTTGCATGTGGGATTGTTCCTTTCTTTACACCTCTTCTCCTTATTGTTGTCTTCCTCTTCCTCTCACTCTAATTTATATTTTCAGAGACGAAATGAAGGGCGTGGGCAGCTAAAATGGTTCGTTAAAAGGCTGAATTATTGGTTTTTTTTTTATATTTCTTTAAACATGGCTTATCCCTTACATTTTGTTGAGCCAATAGCCCAATATCACTTAAACCTGACCCAATCTTCTTGGGCAGGTGAGGACAACGTACTGGGCTTCATATGTTGGGCTCAACAATGGCCCAAACTCATTTTTGAGCCTTGCGGTAGAGTGATTAGACCATTTTGCATCTTCTCTATGCGTACTTGATTACTAAATAACTTCTTATATTCTTGATACTATATAAGGATTTTCCATCTTAAACAGATTCCTTATTTCATAACTTAAACTTTGCAGCTTAAAAAAAAGAGTAAAAATACATTGAACTCCTTTATTTAATCAAAATTGTAGATTCCTCCCATTTATTTTGAAAACCTATATAAACATCCCTTTAAATCAAAATATATATTGCATAAACCTTCCTTCTAATTTTAAAAGTCAACTTCCATCTACAAAACCGTTAGTTGATCGTTAAATATTAGTGTTGACTTATTGGTTTGGCCAAATTACCCTTCATTAATATAAATAATAGATTTTTGTTGCAAAAAAATAAATATCACTTAATAATCATTTAAGCACATTTTCACCAACATGTAAAATTAATATTAATTTATACTTTAATATTTTTATGTTATTAAATTTATTAATTTTGATCATGTGACAATGTTAAGTAATATAATAATTATAAACTTTATTTCTCAAAATTTGAAAAATGATTAAAGTCTTTTTGTTTTTTAAAACTAATTTATGATGTAATTTGTAATTTTATAAATACATATATTTTTGAGAATATTTTGAAGTTATACATACTTTTAATGTACACTGTTAAATTTTAAAATGATATAATGCTTTTAATATTATATGAAGGTGCATGTTTGATAATGTTTGATAATTCATAAATCTTTAGTAAAATCAATTAAACTGATGTTCATAAAATATTTTTGTTTTGATCAGATTATTAATATTTTCACAAAAAATATGCCGACATTCTATTTCAATTTAGTCAATACATTAAATAGATAGTTAGTAATTAATAAATGAGTTATTGAAAGATTAATGAGACATTTAATACTATAAGGGTAAGATTCACTTTAATATATTTTTGAGTTAAAGAAATATATTTTCAGAATTTTCTTAGAATATTCTTTAACGGTGTTAAGTTATAGACTAGATTGTATGCTTTTGAAATAGAGGGGAGATTTGTGTAATTTAGGTAAAACCAAAGGGAGGCAAGGGCATTTTACTCTAAAAAAAATTAAACTCTAACTATTTTTCCATGAATGTTTTTTAAAAATAGCCCCTTCATTTCCGTAAATTAGCTTTGAAAATATTATGGCCACTTTTGAGCAACTAAACCTCTTTATAATTTTTCAAAATCCAAAATGACATTTTGTAATGTTAGTTTTTCTGGACCTTTAATAATTTTCGTAATAATTTTTTTATTTCCTCAAAATTGCACCTAGAAATCGGCTTTTTAGCCAATTATTCATTTTGATGCATTTACTTTCCTAAATAATATCCCTAACCCTCAAATAATTTCCTTTGAAAAATCACTTTTCCACTATTTTGTAAGGTTTAAAAAATTGGACCGGGCACAGAATTAGTCGAAACACTGGTTCAAGGGTTAGAAATCCAACAACCAAGGTGTCAACTCAAGGTCGAATATGCTACATTAAAATAATATAGTTTAATGGTTAATAACAAAACACACCAACCTTAATTATCACTAATGTGCAAAATATAAGCAACAAAAGTCTAAATATTTTATTAACAGAATGGGTTAAAGAGCAATGTGGCCAATTGACTTTTGTCAAAAGTGTAGGTAACACAATTAACAATAAAAAATGGTAGTGCCACGAGTGAACTTTTAAATTGGATGGGGATTAGCCAATACCGTCAACTCTGAGCATGTTGACTATTAAAATTTCAGTGGAATGTTGACTTTTCCTTGATGGTGTGGCTGGCAATTAGTGGCCACGTGGCACACAAGACTGTGAAATGGATCAGACTCAAAAGTAAAAAGGGGTCACAATTAAAATAAAAGGAAAATAAAAGAATTTTTTTTGATATAAAAGAAAGCAATAACATCTATACTATATTACAAGAAACAAATAAACTAAAATCACATAAAGGAACTAAATGAAAACCAGGTGGCATCTCTAAAGAACGTTAGGCAAGAAGATCAGCTCCATGTTGTTCGCTCTATGAACGTGTTGAATATCAATCAACCAATCCCTGTTTAGCATATGTTGATAATCCTTGATTAAATTCCAGTTCTCATGAAGATCGTTATTGCCATCCTTGATAAGCTTAAGAGCATATGAAGAATCACTTATTAAGAAAACTTTTTTATGATTTCCATCCCATGTCCTTCTAAGGCTCATAAGGTATGCCCAAAGTTCTGCTGTTAATGGATCTTCATGTTGAATATTAAGCATAAAAGCTTCAATAATTGCCTTTATAATCCTTGATAATGCCTTCACAAACTGTCTTGCCATCCTTGTGAGAATACGCTCCATCTACATTGACAATCACCCATCTTTCCATCCCCAATTGGGATTGCTTCACATTATGTCTGCTAATTCCTTGTAATTTGGCTTGATTCATATGATTTTTGGCTGCATTAAAACTACGTAAACTGATTGTATACCACTATTGATAAACACTGAAATAAGCGATATTCACCGGGCCAAGAGCATCCCCTCGAGTAAAAGCTTCCACAGCTGGTTGACCAAAATGAGGATCCCAAATTGCATGAGCAATAGGTCTTATATGTAAAGGATCCTGTACCCATGCCTCAAAATTGACAATAGGGCCCTAGCCTTTAGAAGGATTCCATCAATTCTTGAATTTGTGTTGTCAAAAATCCTTTCATTGAGTCGTTTCCAAATGAGCCAATATATAATAACAAAAAATTCTTTCCAATGACCATCACACTGACCCACATTTTCATTGAGATTCATAAAACACCACTGCCAAATGTTGCAATTGAAGAATCACAACTTAAAGTTAGACTTAACAAGTGAAATCCACAATGACTTAACCTCAACACAATCCCGTAAGAAGTGCAAAGAGTCTTCGACATCATGATTACACCAGATGCATGGAGCTGTCTCATTGATTCCTCGTCTCCTTCTTTCTTCATTAGTAAGAAGCTTATTATGAAGTGTAAGCCATATGAAATATTTACATCTCTGAGGAAAATTCAACTTCCAAACTTTATTCCACAAAGGATTTACTCTAGAATCATCATCCATTAAGAGATTATAAGCTGATTTAATGAAAAAAAATCCATGCTTTTCATGATTCCACCTAGGTACGACATTCCCTTCCTTGACAACGCTTTCGGTTCCTTGAAGTACATGGTCCCATATAGATTTTATTCCTCTCCATAAACGCAAGCCAAATCGCATTCATTAATATTGGGAATAAGATCATTACCACATTTGTACTTACTTCTTATGACCTGTGCCCACAAAGCCTCTTTATTCTAGATCAAACCCTATCCAGCCTCATCAAAAAGGCTTTATTCTGTAGTCTAGAATGACGTATTCCCAAACCCCCTCTTTTCTTTTCTTTACATACCTCATTCCACTCTACAAGATGAATCTTCCTATTCTCATGACATGATCCCCAAATGAATTGCCTAGCACTCTTGTCAATCTCATCACAAATAGAAATTGGAAGATCACTTGTCTGCATAGGATAAAGAGGGATTGCTTGGATTACTGAAGAGATAAGAGTATTCCTTCTAGCAAGAGAGATAGAATTTACTTTCCAAGAGCTTGGTCTAGATTTGACTTTATCAATAATGAATAGATAAGTAGCCTTCTTCACCCTATCATGATGGAGGGGAACCCCAAGATACTTTCCAAGGTCATGAGTGCTTGTAAACCCAAGTCCCTCACTAAGTTGGGATACTCGATTGTGATTAACATTTCTAGAGAAAAAGACTTTGGATTTGGTATGACTAACCTTTTGACCTGAGAAATCACAAAAATTATCCAGGCACTGCTTAATCACTTCCACATGTTCCAAAGATGCCTCCGCAAATAAGATAAGATCATCTATAAAGAATGGATGAGTAATAGGAGGACCATCTTTACTAAGCCTGATGGGCTTCTAATGTTGATTGTTTATCTCCTTCTGTATCAAGTGAGCAATTTTTTCCATACAGATAACAAAAAGATAAGGAGAAATAGGATCACCTTGCCATAAGCCACGAGAAGGAGAGAACTCCTGAGTCTTACTACCTTCCCATTAAATTTGCATCACAGAAGAAGAGATGCAGTGGAAGAGAATATTCATTAAATTTGCAGGGATTTTAATCTCCTCAAGGCAGTTCATTATAAAGTTCCAACAAAGCTTATCATATGTTTTTTCTACATCAATTTTGATGGCCATGAATCCTTTCTTGCCCCTCATATTTCTCATCGAGTGAATGACTTCCTGAGCAACAATAATATTTTCTGACCCCAATCTTCTGGGGATAAAACCACATTGATTCGGAGAAATTATGGAAGGAAGAATTGGTTTTATTCTATTGGCCACAACCTTAGTAATAGTCTTGTAAATGACATTACACAGGCTAATAGGTCGAAAATCTCGAATTGTCTCAGGCTGCTCTTTCTTAGGAATGAGAACAATAAGAGTACTGTTAATATTTGCTAAAAGGGAAGGATTAATGAAGACATCTTGCACAAATTTGAGACAGAGGGAGCTACATACTCCCATTGGGCTTGGAAAAAGAGAGCATTCAAGCCATCTAGACCTGGAGATTTCAAGGCCCTCATATTAAAAATCGGTTGCTTAATTTCATCACTAGACACCTCTCTCCCCAAATCATTTAATTGATCCACATCTACAAAAGGATATGTACCTTGTCCTGAGAAACGAGGACGATTATCATTTTCCTCTTTAAAAAGATTCTGATAAAATGACATGGCCTGAGTTTTTATTTCATCCTTGTCAAAGATCAAATCCCCCGCATCATTTTTTAATGCTTCAATCTTATTTCTCCTTCTTCTCGCATTAACTCTTGCATGAAAGTATCTTGAATTTCTGTCTCCAAATATATACCAGTCACATTTGGCCTTTTGAGGCCAAAGAAGGTCTTCTTGTAGTAAAACATTTTCTAATTCTCACCAAAGATTCTGAACTAACATATCCTTGGAATTTCTATTTAAGCATCAATTAACAGAGCGGTCTAACCCCTCTAAGAGGTTCATTAGATGCCTCTTTTTACGCCCCAAGTGCCCAAAAACTTCTTGACTCCAAGATGAAATTGCAGATTGAAAATTCAATATATTCTCCTTCCAGTTGCAGTTCCCATGCCACGCTTCTTTTACAAAACCAGAAAATTGTTCATGAAGAACCCACGAAGCCACAAATCTAAATGGGATATCTCTATAAGCATGCCTATTATCATCTTCACCAATCTGAAATAAAATCAGCCGATGATCAGATTTAAAGAATGAAAGATGGATTACCTTTGCATTTGGATATTGCTGAGCAAACTCTGAGTTGATAAGCACTCTATCTAATATGCTTTCACTTGCTCCTCTTTTCCAAGTGAAAAAGGTACAATGCATCCCATATCAATGAGTCTCAACTCTTCTACCCATGAATTAAAGTCATTATCAATGAAACTCCCAGATTTTGAAGAAGATCTGCGATCTTGTAAAGTCAAAGTGCTATTAAAATCCCCTCCAATATACCATGGTCCTTGAATCAAAGAACTGATATTTTTAGTGCACTCTAAGCAACTCTTCTCTTCACAGGATTTGGACTAGCATAGACTGCAGTAAGAAAAGATTTGACTGATCCATTTTCCCAGCATAAATGTACATACTGATCATTTGTCCCCAACACATCAAACTTCAAGTTCTCATCATTCCAAAGAACCCATATACCCCCACTATAACCCTGAGCATCCACCACCTCCACATTAGAAAAACCCAGCCTTTTAGCAATAGAACAACTTTAACTCTACTAGATCTTGTCTCTAAAATAGCAACCAGATCAATATTATGTTTATTCACCAACTCTTGAATCAATCCTAGAAAGCTTCGAGAGCCAGTTCCTCTATTATTCCAAAATAGACAATTCATGAAAATAGGCAATAAGGGGTATCAATGCTTACAGGACCCCAAAGATTGAGAGACAGCCTCTGACCTTGAACATCATTCATTTCTTGCTAAATAGCACCACCACAACGGGATTCATTAAAAGCATATATAATGACAAATGATGTACCTTATTACCCACTCTTGAAGAGTGATCGAGATCATAAATCAATTTCGTACTTTTATCTTCCAAAATGATCTCAGGAACCCACCTAGAGAGAATTGAAACAATATTCTCCAAATTGTTAGATTTTACATTTGACTTGAATAGCCTGCGAATCTTATTATATCTGTGAACATCATGCTCATCTTCATTATCTTCCACAAGTCGTTTTCTTTTCCTGACACTTCTCTGACACTTTGAAACCCAAGCACCAAAGAGTCTTGGCCTTTTAATCACATAATCCACATGAATATGCAATATCTTTCTCTTCTTTAACGACTTTGTTTTGTCCTCTGATGAAACTCTACTAACAATAATCGTGAAGTCCAATTCATGTTGATTAGGAGAAGAGGAAAAGTAAGATACATCTTTATTGAAAAAACATCGGCACATTTTATATGCTGAAGCATAAGAACACAATTGATGATCATACTTATGCTTTCTATTATTAACAATCCTTCAACGAGACTTCTTACTGTAGAAACTATCCTCATCAAAATTTTCTAATTTCCTTTTACATGAAACACTATCCATCTCCCCCTCCTTTTTGGGTATATCCTAATTAAAACCAGATTCTTTTGTCAAAAACATTTCAGAACAACCATATACATCTAACTTAATTCCTGGCTTTGTAAAATTAGAGTGATAACACCCAAAGAAATCATCATAATCAACTTTAACAGATCTCTTTCCAACAACAGAGACCATAATTGTAGGATGATGAAGAGATTGAAATAAGGAAACATCTATGTAATATTTTGCTACATGCCCAATAGGTAGACAAGAAGGACAAAATCTTCCTACTTGCTCCAAAATAAAAAATATTTCCATGTGACGATCATCAAGCACAAGATATCGACATAAATTAGTAGAATTAATACCCGAATCTGACAAATAAATTTGAAGACGTAAACCATATTCATTGGGTGAACTTTTTTCATCATAACTGATGAAATTTCCCAAACCGTCACCAATAAATTTTGCAGTCTCCTTGTTGAAGTACCTTACAAACAAACCATGAACCTGAACCCATATGGGAAAGAAATGAAACAAGGGATTATCCAGAGAAATATTCGCTTTCTATGGGATCAAAGTAATAAAATACCCTTGTAATAGCCATGAACCCTGAGCAAGCATGAAAGATACTTCTTCCTCAAACTGAAACTGCAGCAAAAAGACATTTTTAAGCTGCTTAATTACATGAATCCATCCTTTTAACTTCAAATGAAATGAAATCAAAGATTGCGATTTTGAAACATGCAGCTTACGACTATCCCCAACATTGGCAAGAATTAAAAAGAAATTTTTAATTCTGATCAAATCTGGAAAAATTAAACACAAATCAGTTAAACACAAGTCAGCTTTCAAATTTGGAAAAATCAAACACAAATGAAAGCCTAGACTTGCCATAGGAGAAAGACAGAGACCAAACTCAGGAAGAAACCCTAACACCGAAAGCTAGGAGAAAGAAAATTGTACGCTGAGAGACGAGTAACCGCAACAGAGCTTTTTTTCGTTTTGTGTTCTAGATCAATGTTAGAACCTCACGATAGGGCAATCATATAAAAAGCGGATTGAAAGCTTACCTTTAAAGCAAAAACAAACCTCTTTGTTAGCACTTACATTTAGGATCACAAGGAGTATCACAATAAGAAAACATTGATAAAAAAACATTTATGTGTTGGTAATTAGGAACAGTTTACATCCGGTTATTTCATTTGCAGCACAACCAAGGTAAAGCGAAGTACAAAATTGTATGCATATTTTTTTTTTTTTTTTTGCCAATGAAAGAAACATATTGCTGCCCTTATTAGGCTGTGTTTTTAGATTGCATCGCATTTTTTATTTTAAAATAATTAAAGGTAGTTCTTTAACAAAATATAAATTACTTAGTAGGGATCAAAAACTTATTACATCCCCACTAATTCGAGGTCCTGGTTCCTTCCCTCAGCACGTGTGGCCTTCTTTTTAGATTTTATCCGCATTATGATCTCCAAAATAATGGCAATAACGACCAAGAATCCAGCAGATGCTCCATAACCAGCAAACCATTTGGATCCTTCTTCTCCCAAACTTAGTCCAATGAAAGCGTTAACTAATGCAAATATCAATAAGATCCTTCCAAGGTTATGATGGTAATAATTCCAGTATTTTCTCAGAAAACTTGATTCCTTTCGTGGTCGCAATACCAATGATATAACCTGTGAAAGAAGATCAAAATTATAGTTAAATCATTAATATAGCCACCTATGAGTCCAGATTAATTAATGCACTAACTACATACATGTCATGAAACTACTATTATAGGAGAATGTTATATACTTTGACAAAAAAGAAAAAAAGAAAAGAAAGAATCTAATATTAAAAAGATTAACTTATTAGGAGGATGACTCCCATGATTCATAAACCATAACACACTTATGAGTCTCCCCCATGTGGGACTCATCCCCCTTGAAAGCCGGCGTCCTTGGCGCCTATACACTGGCGTTTTACTCGGCTTCTAGCCTTTTCTTTAAATATTGTGCTCTAAATGAAAACACTATATTTGTTACGAAGCATGTCTGAAAAGATAATTTAATTCCAAAAGACTCTCCTATCAAATAATATAATCACTACAGGGCCCTATAACAAGTTAATCAACAACATGTAATGAATCCGATGTAAAATGATAAGATATCATGATTTATTGACAGCTGAAGGAATTTTTTAATGATATAAAATAAATTATTCGCCTAAGAATTTCTGATATTAGAGTTGATTATTGTCTAACATATATATCTCCTCAAAGCTAGAGACGAACCTGGAGGCATCCAAGGATGAGAATGAGAATTCCAATGTTTTTGTGATGAGTAACGTAGACTCTCTGAGTTAAGGCGAATCCACATATTATTCCAACGACGCCAGCAATGAAGGCAAATGTTTGGATGGAAATGTGTAAGTAAAACCAAAGTGGGTCCCATTTCTTGCAGTATCGAGCAATTATGGCTCCTATCATCATCAGAAGACTCCATCCTATCATATTTACCCATCCATGGCTTCTTCTTAGCTTCAAGGAAGATATTAAGGTGACTTTTCCTGTTGGGCACAAAATGGTCAAAATATCAAACAATTGAAGACAAAATGTTCTAAGAACATATAATTCCGTAAGTAGCTAGATGGTTCCATGGCATGTACATGGTATATAGGAGGAGCTTCCTTCTCACCGAACAAATTAATTTATTAAGAAATTAAATATTCCTCTTTCATTTTTATTAAGCAAAATGATATTCCTCTATAGTGCTATCTATATCCATATTTATAGGGTAGATTAGATACGAGTTGTGTGACGAGTACAAGTCAACCGACATGCTCATTCTCAAATAATGAAATAGTAGGAGGCATCTCGAACTTAGAAATCTCAATTTTCATGTGATGAATGCTCACTAACATGTAACTCATAATAACAAGTTGCACAAAAAATTAATGGCATGTTTGCTTCCTTTTTTATTTTTTTTAAAAAGGTAAAAAAGCTTGTTTGATAATTTATTTTTAGTTAGGTATTTTTTAACACAAAGAAATAGTAATTTATTTTTTAAAACCGAAAAACCAGAACAAGGTTAACAAGGTTGAGATGTTTTCTCTTTTATCTATTTTTTTATTTTGAAAAATGGAAAAAAAATTGTTTTTGTAATTAATAAGAACAATCACCACAAGCAATAGAGTGAAATGTCAGGGTGATAATCGCCTACTTTTTGTTATAGAAGTTGATATTATAAGAACAATTATTTCAAACAAATTTCTATGTTTTAAGTTTTGATATATAATATTTTTAGAACAACTATACAAACATTTTTTATTTTTTTAAAAATTATTTATAAAACCGTTTTTGGAAAAATAACAGAAACAAGCAGGCCCCAAATCTCTCGGAAGTTTTTCTCATGTTATATACCCTTTTCTTTCCTTTTCAATGTCTATATGTATACACTTACCCGTATTATAATGGATCTTGACGACAATATAATCTGTGTGTTCAGTGAGGCGATAGTTGTCGACGGAAGCCGAAGGTAAAGAGTTTTTGTGTCCAATGGCAAATAGAAGATATGGAGCTGAACTGAGTGGAACTATATCATACACATATGCTGTAGGTTGAGTGTTGGGATTGATATCTATGGTACCAGGTTGATCATTATCTGGGTTCACTTGTTCAGATGTTTTACCATTCAAGCTGTACCCTAAGATTTGGACTTTGCCGTCGGCGATCCACGTAACTTCGGCGTAGGAACCCACCATTCCACCGTCCTTTGAGAACCCTATCGCTACATATGCTCCTATGTCTGATGGGTATGACAATACCCATTTTAATTCGTCTGTTGAATCTTCCTTTCTATACTGTCATCCACATATTCAATTTTGTCAATCAATACATATCAATGGAAGGGAATGAATTACAGCATTTATTCCTAATCAGGCTCTCAATATAAGAGCTATTTACCTTATTTGGATAATTAATAAGAATATTAGTTAAGTTAGTTATTATGGTATTTTTTTTAAAAAAAATACAATAATCATCTTCCTTGATTCCGTCATTCTTATTTGATTATTATTGAGTGAGTATCAATAGAAATAATTTAATGAAATTGACAAAATTTAACATAGATAATCCAACATTTAGGACCAAAAGAAGTAGTAGGTTGTTCCGAGTTTTGCCTGGGGTCCAGGCCCCTTCACAATTAGTATGGGCGGGCCTGGGGATTGCATTCTTCATTTGAACTTGCACGTACATATGTCTTATATGTCCATCAAATTATATCCACCATTAATTAATTAACAAATTTTCGTTCAAATGACATCAAACTGTGACATGATCCAAATGACAAACATTTTGAAATGAAGGTTAGACTATACTGTAAATATATGTTGATATATAAGGATGTGTGTATATATATATATATAAGATTTTTAATTCATGTATAGTATGAATCAATTATCAATTTCATATGCATACCACGTGACCCACACTTGTTCTCTAGCTAAAAAAGAACTAATTAGAGCAGAATAAATTAAAGTAAAACCCTCGTTCTCATATTTTTGAGGAAAAAATATATTTTAGACTTTTGTCTCCTAATTTTCAACTCAAAGTTAAATCGGACTGAAGTTTTGAGGGCGAAACAAATATTAAAGTTCTTTAAATGCTTAATGGGACTTTGTGAAATGTAATCAAGGAAATTTGAACAATGCTCTTTTACTTCTACTATAACAATTTTCCTATGAGACTTCTACTCTAACAATAAACACATTAACTTACTAAATCGCACCTCGCAAACTAAAAAGTATTGATGAACTACTCTGTAATATATATATATATATATATATCTGTATAATATATATATATATATATATATTTATATGCTCACAAGTGCGTGTGCGTGTGCGTGATTTATTTGAATAGAGAATATATGAACTTACTCGGAGAATCAAATTACGAGCTGGCCAAATAGGAACACAGCGAAGTGATTTTTTATCAAAAGGAGTATCTCGGACATTATCTATATATCGGGAACAAGAGTCTTGTGATCTCACTAGGCATGATGAACAACAAAGGTTAATAATGAACAACACAGAGCAAAGCGAAGAAGGCTTCATCATCTGCGCGTAAACAATAAGCAAGCGTCTTAATCAATTCGAACTTTCAAAACAATATATGTTGAACGTACCGCATTGCTGCATCAGTTAAGTTATATTTATGGACGAAAAAAAAAGTAATATAATTATCCTCGTAGTTTACGAGGTCCATCTGGTCAATGCCTAGTAATAGTCAATATTTAGGGTCGTACATGCAGCTATTAGCATAAATCCAATTATATGGTCAAAACGAATGAATTAAGCTTCAACTCTAAGAATTATATATAAATACACATATACACACATATATATATATGGGTGTATGTGTGATAATAACGTTAGTTAATTGTTTTTCAACTCTAAAATTAACGATGTATTAAACTTTTATATAAAAGCAACGTATGTTGTAGACATGATTTTATTTTGTTTGATTATATTTGGTTTTATTGCAATAAAGAACAAGGTTGCCGTTAAATCAATGCCAAACATTTTTATATAAAAAAAAGGAAATAAATTAAAATTGTTGGGCAGAGGAATAAGACTTTGGAGATTTAGTGGGTTGCGTTGGGGCTATCACTAAGTTGAAAGTTGAAACTGCACAGCCTCACTATCACTGTTTGTTTTTTTTAAAACTGTACTCATACCTTCAAGTCTTCAACAGAGAAAATAACACAAAAAATGCCACTACAATTAAATTAAAATTGACTTATATATATAAGAATAAAAATAAAAATTTATGCAATACTATCAATATATTAAAACTACAACTTTTGAAACAAAAAAAGTGAGAATTTCCTTCCACAATCACCAAAGTTATATATAGAGTTTATAAATTTAGAATTTAATAACTAAAAATATCTTAGATATTATTTCCTTTTCCTTGTTAGATATTACACGTATTTTAACTTCCCTATTATCATTTATCATGAATTTTGAATGTGATCAGTTCCCCACTTCCTTTATGATATCAATCAATTAACTCATAAATGCACTACCATAAAAAATGCAATTCGCAGCCTTTATTTTTTCCTTATTGTGGCACCAGTGCCATGATAGGTTTTTGCGGCGCTTGGTAAGTGCTGCGTTTAGTTAGGCCAAATGCGGCGTTTTTCAAATAAGCACCGCTATAGGTACATTGCGTTTAGTTAGGCCAAATGCGGCTGCGATATGCTTACCTATCGCAGTGTTTATTTGAAAAATGCGGGGATATGTTTTTTTTATTAAATAAATTGTATATTTTTTATACAGACTCCACATCTGCATAATTTATAAAATTGCAGTCACATACATATATATACCAAAAACTCATTCAGAGAATATTATACAAATTAAATCAACCATTCTAATTAGGTAACTACTACTATATATACTACAGATTAACAAATATGTTAATTAATTAGCTAATTAAATTCAATCTTCCAATTAACAAGCTTAGTTAGCTAAACTTATCTACCTATCTATGTAGAATTTGAGAGAAAAGTGGGTATACATACACTACAAAAAAAGGGCTTTTAGTAGCGGTTACTTTAGTCGCGGAAAACTAAAACCGCTAGTAATTTTACATTACTAGCGGTTATAAGCACAAACCGCAAGTAAATCCAACGGTTTGACCACAGAAGTAGTTAGTAGCGGATATTACTAGCGGTTTTGGGGTTATAACCGCAACAAATTTGGCGCGTTTTGGCGGGAAAAGTAGTGGCGTACATTTAGTCGCGGTTTTGGAGGGAAAAACCGCTAGAAAATGAATGGCCACTGAATTAGTGGCGGTTTTAGTACATTAGTAGCGGTTTCCCCCAAAACCGCCACTAATTCAGCCAAATAAATGCAACTGCATTTATTACTGGTTGATTTAGTCGCGGTTTCAGCGGCGGTTTTAGCTGAAACCGCGACTAATAGTAGCGGTTCTTGCAAAACCGCTACTAAAAGTGAACAGTTTAAAAAGGCTCGTGCCTTTTCAGAGAAAAGGCACGAGCTTTTTGAGAAAGAAAGTGATCTGACGTGACTTCGACTAGAAAAAATATCAAAATCATGGTGAAAAAGGGCGATCGCAATAAGAGGCCTATGACCGCTGAACAAATGGAGGCTGAGGAGCGGCTACGTAAGGAACTGGCTGAGCAGGCCGAGAGGGATCGTATAGAACAAGAGCGCATCCGTGTGCAGAACGATCCGATTCCAGAAGATGTAATCAACGCATTCTGGAGCGGGGGAGAGGACTTCGACGAGACTGGAGGAGGAGCGGATTTTGAGGATATGGAACGTTGGTTGGACGGTGAGGAATTTGACGAGGCGGGGCACCCTAAACGATCCTCCGGAAGGTCCACCGGTTACGAAGTGCAAGTTCAGGGTAAGGAAATTCAATTTTTATTGTTTTTATGAGATAATTATAATTTTTTATCGCTCATTAAATTGAAATTGTTCCCTAATTTTTACAGACCCTTCTGGTAGCATAAGTGAGAAGAGGTTGACGGTGCAAGATGCGATGAACCTTCCGAGCGGGCACAGAGTTATAGTTGAGTGGGACGACTTGACCAAATTACCGGTTGGACAAGGGGGGCAACTGTACTCGAGGTTCGTCGGGGGTGTAGGCCAGAATTATCAGCGATTTCCGATTGACGCTTTGGACTGGAGGAAGATTGACGCGAACTCTAAAAAGTTCGCGTTTGACGAAATTGTTAAGGTTTGTTGAATTAACTTTGACCTTATTTATTGTTTATTATTTATTATTTTTTATTTCTTTTCTGTTATTATTTGAATTTGATTTTAATAAATATTATAGGAAATATATTTATTATTTATTATTTCTTTTCTGTTATTATTTGAATTTGATTTTAATAAATATTATAGGAAATGTATTTATTATTTCTTATTTGTTTTATGTTATTATTGGAATTTGTTATTATTTATTAATTTCTAATTAAACATACTTAAATTTAATATTTTACAGAGGAAGTTTGATGTGAGGGACAGCCGCAAGACTTGGACAGAATCAAAGATGGGGGACGGTTGGAAGAACAAGCGGTTGGATATGTTCAAAGAAAGAAATCGGGGTGGGAGTAGGCCGATTCAGGAGTTGGTCGATGATGTCCCTGGTGGCGTCCCTGCGGATGCGTGGGAGAGATATGTGGGTTGGAGGAGGGGAGACATTGGGAAGGTATAATGAATAATATTATTGAATTGATATTGAAATATCATATTGAAAAATTATTTTTGAATTACTGATTATTATTTAATTTTATTTTATGTTAACAGAAGAGGTCGCAACAAGGTCTTGCCGCGAAGGCCCATCAGAAGGTTCATCATACGGCTGGGACGAAGCCGTTTTCGGTTGGGTACAAAGAGATGGTATGAAGGAATGAAGTTTCATTGTTTGATTTAAAAATAATTTATCTTTATATATTAATAACTGTTTGTATCTTAATTTTCAGGAGGAAGAGGCTGCGAAGAAAGGGCAGAAGGCTACCTACGGTCGTTTCTACCAAATAAAGCACAGACACGCCGACGGGAGCCCAACATCCAGGGAGGCTGAGGAGCAAATTGTAAAATTTTTATTTATTTATTTATTTTTATATTATTATATTTTTAATAACAACGACATCAAAATAAAATTGTTAATATGTTTGTGTGTGCAGGCTAGGATTGAGGCTGCGGAGAGGGAGATCGCCGAGTCGCAGGGGGACAATGTAGACCCCACTGCCTCGCTAAGGGCTGCCCTAGGGCCTCAAGAGCACCCTGGCCGGGTTCGCGGGATGGGATTCGGAGCCCGACCTACGGTGGTGTACGGCAGGTCAGGCGACCCAGGCAGCGCCCAGTCTACAGCTTCGAGCCAACCATCAACAAGTGGCCCGATTAGGGGAGGCGCAGAGTTTGAGGCTCAAATGAGGGAGAGACTCACTCATGAGATTACGGAACGGGTGACTGATCAGGTGTATGACCGACTGGACTCCTGGGTGCACGACGCCAATAGCACGTTGGAACGGATACAGCGGATGTTCGACCCTGATAGATCTCCTTTGCGAGTACCACTACCTCCTCGTCCACCGAAGCATCCTCGCAACCGTTCTCCGGAGCATCAAGACGACGATCAGCCTCCTGCGGCGTAGCTCTAGGGTTTTTTTTTATTAGAATGTTTATTTTAGGATTTAAGTTGAACATTTTTATATTTAAATGTTTGCTAATTTGAATATTAGTTGTTTAAACATTTCATATCTTTAATGTTGCATAATTTTGTTAGTTGTTAATATCTGATTTTAATTTTTACTTTACAAATGGCGATAATTTGTTTTAACAGTTCAACAAAAAAGTTTCTCCCTGACTTACTAAATAAACCGTTGTTATTTGTTTATTTTCTTATATAGTATTTGAAAAAAACAAGATATAAATAACATTAAAAATACAAAATAGCACATTTAGTAGCGGTTTGAGAACCGCTACTAACTTAAGAAATACTAAAAAAATTAAACTTAGTAGCGGTTCTAAACCGCCACTAAGTTACTAATTATAAAAATAATTTAATATTAGTAGCGGTTCTAGAACCGCTACTAATGTATACTCAGACACATCTGCCACCTGTTAACTTTCCAACGGTCTGATTGAGTTAGTTGCGGTTTTAGTAGCGGTTAGAGAACCGCTACTAATGTCTAAATTTCATTTTATAAGCCCTTGATTCTTTCCAATTCATTTTCACATTTCATTCAAACTATTAAGCTCTTTCCTTCTTTGATAATATCTTCAGTCATATGATGGATAAATCTTGGATAAGTTTGCCACGGACGTCTCCCTGCTATTTGGTTGGTGTTGACCACTTTTTAGATTTTGCTTTCAACCGCACCGGTGTTAACAATCAGATATTGTGTCCTTGTCCGAAATGTAAATTTAAGAAGTGGCATCCCAGAAATGTTGTGCGTGAGCATCTTATACTGAAACAATTCCCATCAAATTACACATTCTGGGGTATTCATGGCGAGAACGATGATGATGGTGGTGAGGTAGTTGCTCGAACATCTCAGGTTGGAATGCAGATCGACGATGACGATGATGACGACAATCATGTGGATCCATTTAACGATGTTGTGCGTGATGCTTTCGGGGTGCAAGGTGACGGCATCGGGAGTCAGGAAGGGGTTGAAGGACCACTCCCGGAGTTTTTTCGAAATGAAGCTGCAAAGAATTTTTTCGACCTTATGACGGATTCAGATAAGCCATTGTTTCCAGGTTCTACTAAAAACTGCCTCTCATTTCGTTTCTAGTTTTGTCACATAAACGTTCATTTTAGAATAAGAATAATGTTTATTCAGGGTGCAGTAAATATTCAAAACTATCATTTCTTGTCAAGCTCTATCATATCAAGTGCTTGTGTGGTTTCAGCGATAAGGGGATGTCGATGGTGTTAGAATTATTGGGAGATGCATTCTCTCAGGCAGAAATCGCACCATCATTCTACGAAGCAAAGAAGACTATTAACAAGTTGGGATTGAACTACACTAAAATCCATGCCTGCCCGAATGATTGTATGTTGTACTGGGGAGACGACGCCGGGTTGGACAGATGTAAGCGGTGTAATGCGTCTCGGTACAAACAGGCGAAGAGGGGTCGAATAGCAACCAAGAAGCCTGCAAAGATTCTAAGATATTTCCCCCTGACTCCACGACTTCAGAGGTTGTATGTGTCATCCAAAACGGCGGAGCACATGCGGTGGCATTCATCAGAGCCCAACGTCGATGGGAAGTTGAGACATCCTAGGGATGCTGAGGCTTGGAAAGCGTTTGATGCTCGATTCCCGGAATTCGCCAGTGACCCGAGAAATGTACGCCTCGCTCTCGCATCAGATGGGTTCAATCCGTTCGGGAATCTTAGCACTACGTACAGTATATGGCCTGTGGTATTGATACCGTACAACTTACCCCCTTGGATGTGTATGAAACAGAGCTCATTCATTCTTTCGATGATTATTCCGGGGAAGAAAGCTCCTGGAAACGATATAGATGTCTACCTTCAACCGTTGATACAAGAGTTGAAGGAACTTTGGACCAACGGAGTTGAGACGTATGACGCTTACAGTAAGACGCTCTTCACACTCCGTGCATCGTTGATGTGGACAGTGAGCGATTTTCCCGGACTTGGCACATTGTCTGGTTGGAACGTGCATACAGGCAGAGCTTGCCCCAACTGCAACTTTGACCAAGACTCGGTCCGCCTTCCTCACAGTCGTAAGTGGTGCTTCATGGGTCATCGGCGGTTCCTTCCTGGCGGTCATAGGTTCCGGCTGCAGAAGATTAGATTTAACGGATCGCAGGAAATGAGGGATCCTCCTACGTTTTTGTCTGGCGCAGATATTCTTCAACAGCTTGAAGATGTTCATGTAGAGTTCGGGAAGACAGACGGCGTTCAGCCTGGGGAAAGAAGGGGACGCGGCCAGTCCCAGGGGGAAAACGTGCAGCAATGGCGAAAGAAGAGCATTTTCTTCGAGCTCCCCTACTGGAAATCTAATCTACTTCGCCACTGTCTTGATGTCATGCACATCGAAAAAAATGTGTGTGACAATATTTTGTACACTTTACTCAACGAGTCTGGAAAGTCCAAGGACCATCTCCAAGCAAGGAAAGATCTGATGGCGATGGGAATACGTGAAGACGCTTGGCCGGATGAGAATGACAAGTTTGCCCCAGCCTCATTCACACTGACAAGAGCCAACAAGGAAGTCTTCCTCTCCACACTTAAGGACATCAAGGTCCCTGATGGTTATTCAAGCAACATCTCAAGATGTGTGGACATGCACTCTAAGAAGATTGCCGGGTTGAAAACCCATGACTGCCACGTTTTGCTCCAGCAATTCCTACCTCTGGCAATTAAAAGCACATTGCCCCCGGAGGTGTCTAATGTTTTGGTTCAACTCAGTTCTTTCTACCGACGGTTGTGTGCAAAAGTTTTGGACAAAGCAGAGCTGGATCAATTGCAGGAAAAAATTGTTCTAACGCTCTGTCATATGGAGATGATATTTCCCCCGTCTTTCTTCACGGTCATGGTTCATCTCACTGTACACCTCGTTCAAGACGCAAAGATGGGCGGCCCGGTTCAATACCGCTGGATGTATCCCATAGAGAGGTCCGTTGATTCATTTTTCCAGTGGTTTCATGATTTTGTTTCAGTTACCTGATTGTACTTGTAATTACAGATACTTGGGGAAATTGAAGTCGTATGTGAGGAACAAAGCATCTCCAGAGGGTTCTATAGCAGAGGGTTATTCTGGTGACGAGGTGTTAACATATTGTTCGCGCTATTTTGATGATGACATCGAGACTTCATTCAACCGCCCTCCTCGTGTCGATGACAGCCCATCAAATGTCCAGTCACCTTCCAACACATTATTCCCCCCAGTCGGAAAGCCAGTTGGAGGAAGTCAGTATTACAGGCTCACTCCCACTGAGAGGTTGCAAGCACACAGACATGTCTTGACAAATTGCCCTCAAGTGGAGCCCTACATTCAGTAAGAATTGTAACACTATATACACGTATCATGTTATTCTTTTTATTTCCAAACCACATAACCCTCTGATATGTTCCATTGGAATTTAGGGATTTCCGCCGCTATGTTAAACGCCAACTACGAAGCCGCACAAGGTCATCTGCCGAGGTGGACAAAAAGGTCCATCGAGAGTTTCCGGATTGGTTTGCACAGAGGATACTCAATGACAACAACCCCCATGCGCCTGATATGATAAATCTAGCAACCGGTCCACTCGACCATGTCAGGAGATATACGGCATACAACGTCAACGGCTTCAAGTTCTGCACCATTGCAAGGGATGAAGGTTCTCTCACCCAGAATTCCGGAGTCTTTGGCACATTCGGAACAAGGAGTTATGCCAGCTCACGGGATACAGACATGCGATTTGGAGGCGTATCATACTATGGAAAGCTCGTGGACATCATCGAGCTTAACTATCAAGGTCATTTCACCGTGCCTCTCTTCAACTGCATGTGGGCAGACACCAGAACTTCTCGAGGCATTACATTGGACATCTTGGGCATCACGTCCGTAAATTTCTCGAGGCTCATTCACACAGGGGAAATGGCAGATGATGAGCCGTATATTCTTGCCTCACAGGCGCAGCAAGTTTACTATGTGGAAGATCGGACACATAAAGATTGGCACATGGTGATTCATATGAAGCCGCGTGACCTCTACGACATGGGTGACGAAGATGATCTGGAACTAGGCAGCCAACATTTCGAACCTGAAAACTTCGACAACCTCATTTCTGAAGAAGACGGTCATTTACAAGTAGTTAGGTGAGCATTTTCACTACAAATAATTTAAACAAATTTCAACACCTTTAGCAATAGAAATTTATATATTTGTTTATGTTCTTTTTAGGCAGGAGCAAGAAGAAGATGATTGAAGCAGCCAACCATAATTATTTTTTCATTTTATAAAATTTTCATAAAAATGTGTATCAAACGTTCATATATCATATTTTTTTTAATGTAGGTTGAGGTTTTTTTTTTAATTAAAGACATTTAGTAGCGGTTTCAGAACCGCTACTAAATATTAGTGGCGGTTCTAGAACCGCTGCCCAAACCGCTACTAAATCGCGCACAAATCACTATAAATATCCACCCCCTCCCCTCATTTTTCTTCACACATTCATTCAATTATTCCTTCTTCCTTTCCATTCAATTTATCCTCAGTCTGACCGTTAATGCCTTTATTTTTTGTTCTGAAAACAATTTATCTTATATTTCTTATTATTTAATGTGTTTTATTTTCTATTCTGAATTAATTTGCTAATTTGTTTGCTACTTTTTTTTTCAGGTAACAATATCGAATTATTTCCCATTTTTAGTGATAAAAATGTTTTAATTTATTATTCATATTATTCTTATAACAAATATAATTACTTGTTTATTTTTAACTATTTCTTTTTTATGTGTTTGATATATTGGTTTTTTATAGATATGGTTGTTAATATAGTTGAGAAATTTTTTTTATTTTAACAATAAGAACATTTTGTAATACACTAATTTATTATCATTGTTTTTTGATTACATTTGATCATATGACTTTGATTATATAATATCTAATCTGGGCGTTTTTTAAAATCCTTAAACTTTAGTAGCGGTTTTGAACCGCCACTAATAAATTGGACATTTTTTAATGCTTTTTAATTAGTAGCGGTTTTGAACCGCCACTAATAAGTTGGACATTTTTTTATTCTTTTTAATTAGTAGCGGTTTGAGAACCGCTGCTCAAACCGCCACTAATAAATGGGCCAATTTTTTTTTAATTAGTGGCGGTTCAAACCGCCACTAAATTGAGAATTGAATTTTTCCACGATTATGCTAATTTTTGACATTAGAGGCGGTTATCTTTTATTTAGTAGCGGTTCTACAAACCGCTACTAATCAGTAGCGTCTTTGACTTTGTTACACGCGGTTTCTTTAACCGCTAGTACATGTTTGTCACGGACGATTTAGTGGCGGAAACAAGAACCGCTGGAAACATGTTAGTAGCGGTTAGAACCGCTACTAATCGTCATTTATAACCGCTACTAATGCACGCTTTTTTTGTAGTGATAGCTGCACAATTCTTCAATTATTTCATCCATTTTTTTGTGGACAACATGGCGTAACATGCATCTGGATAATACTACATAAAGAATTTTTGACAATTAAAATAACTTAAACCTAACAAATACAAACACAATTAGAATTGAAAAAAAAAAATATAAAACTTGCATTCAAAGGAATGTCATTTCAATTATGAGTTACACTTTATGAACTGCATGACGTAGTACCCACAATCATTGTTATTTGGTTCGAACATTGTAACAAAAACACCAAACATTGTATAAAAAACATTATGACTTTTACATTATGATTCATTTAGTTTGTTTTAAAAACTTGAATAACTTATAAAACCTTAACATTCTTTCCCACAGAGGCATCTTTTTGGTCAAAACTCAACCCTTGAGAGGCCCTAAAACCAGTCAATCACTAAAAATAAAACAAATTAATTTTATTAGCAAGGGTCATAAAAATTTGAATAACTTATAAAACTTTGAAAATCACTTACTTATTGAAGAGGAACAACAAATCTTCACAGACTCCAGTTCACCAAATCTAATATAATAGGATCCAAATACTAAACTATGGAACCCGAGGATGCAGTTGGATTGATCACAAACAAAAGCCAATGTGACTTAAAATGTTTTAAAGGGTTATGATGAAGTATATATATAGTTAGCAAAAATACAATGAAACATATAATGCATATGGACTTACCCTACATTAACCGAAGCTAAGAATAATGTTTTGTTTGACGCTCTGAAAGAAAAACGCTCTACAATTGCTTCTGTGTGATTATGAAGTTTTGTGCCCTTAATTTGTGCTACTGCATACGGGCTTATGAACTTGAAAGCAACTTGTACACTGTCGATCATCACATATTCATACAAGTGCCTTTATAGAAACCATACCAAATCGTAATCAGTGTAAAACTTATGACTTTGAACTAAACCACAATGGCAATGCATACCTGATCTACAAACGGATAATCGAAGCACTAATCCATTTTTATCAAACACTTCCTTGAGCACTTCTCTATCAATAAGCTCACTTATATTTCTTTGGCCAAATATATGTGAGTCGATTGGAATCGTCGCAATTTCTTGGGTAGATGCATTAGTTGCAAGCACTCATAATCGATCATGATTTGACATTAATGCACTTTGATCTTCAATAACTGGAGCTGCCACTTGTATTTTCTTGCCCTTCGATTGTGTGGCCTATAAAACATATAAATAGAACATATAAAGAGTTATTCCAATATGAAGAATGCTAGTTTAAACTAATTTAATTAGTAATTAATCACCTGTGACAATGGCTCAATTGGTGAACTCATTTTTTTGATGGACCAGATGAATCATAAGTATCTTTACTAGCAGCTACCTAAACTTTCTTGCCCATAGATTGCGTGCCTTGTAAAGACATGCAAATAAAACATCGTTCTTCTAATACAACAAATGCTAGTGTAAACTAATTAGTAAATAACCACCTGTGGTAATGATCCAACCCACGGGCCGAGCAACAAAAGATGTGATGATGTTGAATGGCCTTAAAATTATAGTTCAGTTACTTTAAATTCTAGATTTAAGTTCTGTTTGAATGTTTTTTTTTGTACGTGGCCTATTATTGGTATAATTGAAGCCTTTTGAAAATGAGAACTGATAGCATAGTTTATGGCAAGTGTTAATTTATGGAGACACTTCTGATTTTAAGTGACAGTAGTGGTTTGAGAAAATTGGCTTTGGTCAAAAGTAGTCAATATTTTCCAGCTGGTAACATTGCTTCTCGTGTTTTAGAATTTCAAATACTATACGTATAATTTCTTATTACATGGGCTTGACTTATCCGATACCAAGAATGTATTATTTTTCAATGTCTTTGTGTGGAATAAATTTACATGAAGTTTAATTGTTTTGATTTTTCTCTTTCATTTGTTTATTTTTAATGTTTTTAGTTTAATTAAATTGACGAATTTTGTTTTCCCATTGACACATGGTTGAATTCGGTTCTTTTTATGATGTAGTCACGCAACTTTGGGTTTCTACAAAAAGTTTCTCGATAGAGCTCCAAAAGCGTTGAATAGGTACAATCATAGTTCTTTCAGGTGAGCATTGTTTATAATTATTTGGTGCCATGTTGGCCAAGTTTTTGTTTAATTTACTTAGTAGCAAAGTGTTGGCATGCCTGCCTGCCTTGTATTATCTGTAGTTGCTGATTTTGAGTACTATGAATAGAAGTAGCCTTAATTGGACATTTAATCTACTTCTACTAATTAATCATGTAAAATAAGGTGGAAGTTTAATTCTTAGTTGACTTGAATAGTTTTCTTAGTATACCACTGTGCAAAATTGTATATTTAGATTTCCATTCTTATAGCTTTAATGTACAATGGATAGGTTTTTGTGAATAAAAATATAATAAGAGGATACTTATCCTATCAGATTCTATAACTAGAAAGGAATAAAGTTGATTGGCTTATTTTTGACTTTCTTAAAAGGACTATGTACTCTAAGTTCAAAAAATTGACAACATAATGCAGAAGGGAACATCTAGATCTAGCAGCTGAAATGACCTAAATCCACAGTTAGATGTTGTAGAATTTACTATGAAAACTAAGAGCCATCTTGAAGTAAACTGTTAAAATGTAAATATTGGTTTAAGGAGACTTGGCTGTGAAAACACCAAAACAGAATGCCTGAGGTTAAGGAGATCTTTTTCTGTTCTTACTGGTACTACTACAAAAAACACTTTTCACGTCTCTTTTTGATGGGACGTGAATAGAGGAGACGTGGAAAGTCCCGACTTTCCACGTCTCACATTAAGAAATGAGATGTAAAAAGTGACTTTTCAAGTCTCTTATTTGAATGTGAGACGTGGAAAGACGTCTCATTTTTAAATATTAGACGTGGAAAGTGATTACTTTCCACGTCTCACATTCAAATAAAAGATGTGGAAAGTGGTCACTTCCCACTTTTCACGTCTCCTTTTTTAATGTGAGATGTGGAAAATCTTTTTTTTTTTTAAAATATATTTTTAAATTAGGCTGATTAATCTCAATCCAAAAAAAAAAACCCCAATATTTTATCAAAATAATTAGAAATATAACACTTAAAATGAGAAAAATGAACTAATTTTATTATTTATATCCAAACTAATATTACAAAAATGTTATAATACAACTTTCTGTCTACAGAAGTTACAACCACAAAAATCAATAAAAATTAGTAACACACTGTTAACATCACCATTCAGGCCATAATGCCTCAAAGAATCATCAGGAAGTCCCAAGCTTGAAGCAACTTCCTGCACCAAATGCTAAGGGATGAGCAAACAATTTCTAAGACGCTATGTACGAAGTCAAACTGATGAAACTAAGGGCCGGCTATAATTAAGATTACACATTTTCAGTCATGCAATAAAGAAAGCCCATACTCAATTATTCTATTTTCATAATGATACAGGCAACAGATTAGTTCAGAAGGTAGGAGCATACTCGGCATTAATTTAGTGTTAAATCTAATAACTCCTAAATATGATGCACAGCTCGAAAGAAATTTTACCTGCAATGTATCACCATATCCATCAGTGGAATTAATATAAAAAAGAAAATTTAAAAGCTTATGTTTTTTAAAAAAGGCAACTAATATTTCTTCATTTACTCCATATATTTAGTTCTGAACAGCATTTAAAGTTTAACCTCTAAACATCAAACCTCGTTCATGATCTGCTAAATAAACTTAACTAGGAACCAACTTCTATCCAACCCCAACTTCATAACTCTTTGGACACATATCTAACTCTTTGGAACTGCATAATTCAACCCCAACTTCTATCTTGAGTTAACATCGGATTGAAGCTTCCATCCATTAAGATCAGCAGCCACAAAATGAAATTCTTTTAGTTTTTATAGTAAGCCAAATAAAGATTAAGGGGGAACTATTATCACATGATTAGATAAACTCTGTTAAACTTGTCGACCCCATTATAAAAAATGATTCCAGATTATCCATTAGTCTTAAATTAGAAAGACCTTTTCCTCTTTTTCTGCAAAATCTGAGTAATAGTCAAGATGATAGCAAATCCAACTTTAAACATGCAACCAAGAGACTTGCAAATGATGCTAGTTCCATTTCAAAAAAGAGAAGACATCTTAATTTGCAATCCATACTCCACTCTGTGACAAATAACTAAATTCAAATTGGACAGTAATCTCGCAAAACTTCCATTTATGACTAAGTTACACGCAACCATTCCATATGTGTACACTCTTAATTCAGTTCAAATACTTGTTAATGGCCTTCTCATAAACATAATGAAAATCAGCATTATAACTAATTGAATTTAATAATGCACATACACTCACATGTTTCTAGCACAAATCATATCAGGAATATATTTAAGCTATAGATATTTCCAATCACTGATATCCAATTTCCACAAGACCCCATCAATTCGGTTTAGCCTCAATAAATGTAGCCGACCATCAAGGTCCACAACCATACACCATTCCCACATATACTCCAAAAAAAAAAAAAAAAAAAACAAAACAAAACATTGCCATATCACAATTATAAAGAATGAAATAACACACATTCAAGATTCATCCAACGACAAATGAGACTTACAAGAGCTAATCTAGGCGATCAACAACAATTCTGGCTGCAAACGCACCCGATCAAGCCCATCTCCAAGCATAAACCTCCCAGGCTCAAACCTCAACGTAGTCCCAAACTTCATAATGGGCCGTGAAAGCCTTCCACAGTCGCCGCTAACCTGTCTCAAAACAAACATAATGGAGCTCTGCGACACCATCGGCCGTCAGTGCGAGGAATGAAGGGCCGATTGGGGTTCTTGAGGAACGGTGGGCTTTGTTTCAGAGATCAATCTATTTGAGCTTTGTTTGAAGGAGAGGAGGAAGAATGCCAAGCTTGAGGGAGAATGCCGAGGTTAGAATGCAGAACAGCCAGAATGGGTAGAGTAATTTTTTTTGAGCTTTCCAGTCGCACAAGCACAAGTAATGTGAGACGTTGAAAAGCTACTATTCTACGTCTCATATTACTTGTGAGATGTGGAAAGCATATGGAAAAGCCACTTTTCACGTCTCATATTATTTGTGAGATGTAGAAAGAGTTTCTCCACATCTCATAATTATTGTGAGACGTGAAAAGAATACTTTTTACGTCTCAAAAATAATGTGAGACGTAAAAACTCCTTTCCCTCCTTTTTTTTTGTCTTTTTTCATGTTTAGCGCTCTTTTTGGCGAGAATCCACATCTCATATTTGGAAAAAAGGCGTTAAAACTTTTCAAATAATTACAATTTTGCCGCCGCCTTTTTTACATTTAATATCTAAAAAAGAGACGTGAAATGAGGACGTAAATACCGTTTTTTGTAGTAGTGTGGTGGCTACAACGCTACAAATGTGTATGCTTGATAACTCTTTGAAGTGCATGTCTTGATAATTGTTCATATAATCATATGGATCTTTAGTTCTCTGAAGCAGACTACTAGAGTTTCTCTCCATAATTTTTCAAAAATTTTTTTTCTGTATTGCATTAAAAACTAAAATAAATAAAATGCCTGAATTATGATAGCTGAATAGGTTTTGTGCTGGCTTACTTGGTGAAGTATATGCCTTTTCTTTTAGCCGAGTACAATTTTCACTTAGCAATTGACATCATTTGAGATATGGCTTGACCATGGATCTGAACACAAGAAACCACCAAAGCATGCTCACATTGATCACATGATTTTTGTTGAAAGCTTTGATACTGATTTCAATTCTTCCTACAGGAACTCATTCAGTGAAGTACAAACGGCTCTCTGTTTCTGTGATGAGGTTGGTTTCTGTGTCCAACGTAAACTTCCTAAAATAGCACATATAAACTCTTCCAAATATAAAGTTAGTTAGACATGAGAAGAGTAATTAATTTTGAAATTCTTGTATGTCAATTGATGTCTTAGTGTGTCAATTGATTGTTGGCTTCACTTGTCAATTGATTGCCTTAAGATTGGTCCTACAATCACTCGATGGAAATGTTAGTTATCGAATAAATTCAGAGTATGTCAGTCAATTGCTTGATTCCCAAATTGATTGCTTTCCATCAATCGATTGCACAGCGACCTATCAATGGCTTTTAGTTTACTTCGAACTCAAGTATCAATTGATTGCTCATCGATCGTTGCTGCTAATCGATTGCCTTTCTTTCCATTGATTGTTCTATTGTCTGATCACTTTGAAAACTTAAGATAAACAATCCATGTATGTAGCTAACAATCGATTGATCCATCAGTTTATCGATTGAAACTGGGCAATCGGTATGCCATCGATTGCTGAGTCACAACTTCAATCGAATGGCGCTGAGGGCTATAGATTGCTCCTTAACTTAGTTTAAAAACTTTTTTGAAAATATTTTTCCAAGTTAAGTTGCTATAAATTTCATTGCCTAAGTCATGTTTGGTTATTATCAAAATCTGAGTTTCAACATATTTTGCATTCTGTGACCCTATTTTAGTTTTGGATTCTAATTGTATTGAGGTAAATGCCAAGTTTTAGTGTGGGGCAAGTTAATTGTGAAATGTGCTTATAGAAGTGATTGACTTTTGCTGAAATAATGTGTGCAGGGGTCATTTTCTTTTATTTTCCATGTCCCTTTTTTATATGAGATGTGGAAGATGCTAGTTTTTCATGTTTATTTTATGTCTCATTTTTACTAGAATTTAAAAATACAGATGTTCTACGTCTCCCTTAAAAACGTCCCCTCAAAATGAGACGTGAAAAGCCCAAAACATGTTCTGTAGTAGTGCGAATTCGTGGGGGGATCCATAAACCTGTAAAATAATTAAGCAAGACATGATTTTAGTACATATGAAGATAGTGATTGAAGTGTATGCAAATTAAAGGAAATAATTCTTAGTTTAAAAAAGAAAATACATAAAATATAAATCAATACGATGGCCCTCATCTCTTTTTCTTCTTTGTTATACTATCTAAAATTTTTTGCTTCATTTTTGTTGTTGGATTTAGGGTTGTGTTGACCTAAATGCCTTCTTCATGATCACATCTTACATACACAGATTCATCTTTGTCATCATATCTATTTGCATCAAAGTCTTCTAAGAGTAATGTCTCAAAGGAAGGATTATCTTCTATCATATTCATATCAAGATCACTACTTTCAGCATAAACTTGTTCAACATAATTTTTGTTCAACTGCATGATAATTGAACAATTCTTCTTAGAAGGGTCTCCAATGTAAAACACTAGTACTACTTGAGACGCTAGAATGTAAGGATCATCCCTATATCCAACTTTAGAAAGATCAATTGATATAAACCCAAATTCATCTAGCCGCCTTCCACTATGGTTGTTTACCTGCTAACATCAGAAGACAAGAACCCTGACCATGGTTAATCTAACTCCCAAATGCAATCTCACCTTCCTAAACGTCTTGGGGGTGAAAATGCAAAATAATTAAACCAAGGATTATACTAGTGGTGTTCTCCCAGATCGTCTCACGAGGAGTAGGTTAACTAACTATCTAAGTTAACTAAATGCATGAAAAGCTATAAAATCGGGGTTTTTGGGATTTTTTATTAAAGAAAACTATCTACTTCTTTTTTTTATTTTAGGTTTATAAGAAAGCAATTAAAATAGGGTTGTGAAAACTATATGATGAATATGGGTCTCTTGATGAATTGGGCAACCTTCCTAGCTTCTAAGGTGATATGGGAGTGTTAAACCAAGTTCTAATGCAAAACCTAAGGCAATCGCTCTTAGTCCAATTTACCTTATTAATTAACTAACAAGGGGCATCGCTCATTCAATTAATCAAATAGGCAATCGTCAAGTTTCAACTTGGTAGTGAAGACTCATGATAAACACACAAAGAGACTCTCGTTAGAAGTAGATTAAACCATCTAACATTGGACCTGGTGTCTAAACACACATACAATCGCATTGAATTCAACATATTCTAGAAATCCAAAGGAGATATAAATGAAGCACATCTATTATATGATATCACAAAATCAACACTTAGATTCATACACATAAAAGCCATTGCTTAATTACATGCATGACCATTAAACAAAGGATTAAACATCAAAACACACTTGTTTATTCTAAGACCAAATACATATGACAAAACACAAGGAATTGTGATACATAAATAGAACTTAAACAAAAGAAACTAAATAATTCCCCGATAAAGATGTTGAAGCTCCAGTTGCCTTCCTTCATAAAGATCCCCACAAGGTGTTTAGCCGCTCATGTTCTCAAACACGATCGATTGGAATTTGGAGTCAAAAGCCATGAAATTGATGCAGAGGAGGTGAAATTTGTATAGATGGATGAATGGAAGGGATGAAGTCGTGCAGAGAGGCTGAGGGTGATGGAAGGTGGTGAATTGTGGTAATTGATGGTGAGTGGTAATGAGAATGGTTGTTATGAAGAGGAAATTCGGGTCTATATTTATTAAAGAAAATAAGCAACCCAAAAGCCTTCCTAATTGGCTCTAAATTACTTGGGGAGGTCGAATTCATTTATTAGGAAACAATGGAAGAAGACCCAATTACTAAAATTTGGAAATAAAATCAAAACGGAAACTTCCTAAAATATCCAGGATTCACGCCCTTGCCGTGGCGAGCCCACGGCGAGGTAACTTCAACTCTGTTTTCCTTTCTGTCTCTCGCTGTTGTGATTCCATGACGAGGAAGTTTTTTTTTTCTTTCTTTGTTTATCTCCCCTCTTCTTCAATCAGAGCCTCATTCTTTGCATCTATAATGGGAAATTAAAGTACATGTGAGGTATTTTAAGTCTAGGATTGTGGAATACATGAGTTAAAAGCCTAATATGCTCGAATTACCATCAAAATGCAATTAACTCCTTAAGTATGGACCATACATGTAATTTTACCTAATTCCCATAGAATTCTCCTAAATCAAATACTAATTTCCTATTATTGGTGGTTAAAATTATATAATAATCATGCACAATCAATGTTCGCATGGGGTGATTGTATATATCTATTTGCCATATATTATTTAATTTTGAAAAGATATTTGAAAGAGAGACACCGATTTTGTAATATGCATTTATCTGAGTACCTGTCATGCTTTGAGACTATGTATGTATGTATTATTGCACTTGACAACTTGGTAGCACACACCACATATAGATGAGTAGTTAATGGTTACGAGTGCACGTGGGTCTAACCCCTTTATCTCATTCTTACAGTTTAGCACTGGGTAAGGACGTAAAATACAATAAAGACGTAAAAGCATGCAGCTAATTATTTTTTAAAAATCATCCTTAACTTTACTGTACATAAAGTTTCACTTTAGTTCCTTAATTAGTGTTTTTGGTATGTATCCTTCATATCGCTAACAAAAAAGTGTTGATAATGACAGTTTTAATGTTGAAAAATATTTTTAAATTCGGATATATTAAGATTAATTTTAAGAATAACAATGATTGTAACAAAAAAAGTTATTATTTGAAACTGATGATGTTAGAGTTAAAGGATTGAAAACATGATTTTTAAAGTGAATAAACTGCATCGAAACATAAGTTAATGGAACAAAATGTGTACTTTCACCAAGTAGTTGTTAACGGGGGAAAAATAAAATAGTAAAAATTTTAGATAAGCTATTTCTCTTATATAATTAAGAACATGCCATCTCTAATATATATATATATATATATATATATATATATATATATATAAGGACTGGAGGGAGCTAGGGCTTAAAATACCACTTTGGTACTTCCAACTTGTTTAACTAGAATAAAAAAAAACATTAAAATTTATTAAGTCCGAAAATTTAAGAAGCTTTTAACTTTGTCCCTACTCCCCCATGTCTAAATATGTGTTTTATTTTTTCGTGTAGGGATGATCTTTTTCATAAATTATACTTTGTACTTAACTGATTTTTTTTTAATTTTTTCATTTTTACCTCAATTAAATTACATAACTCTCTCATACCTTTAATTTTCTCTCTCATTGTCTATTGTAACACCCCAAAATTTGAATTAGAGATAATAGGAACTTATTGAAGGTTTTGGGGTATCATTTACAAATTAAAAAGTCTTATAAATAAATTTATCAGATAAAGATGTATTTCTAATAATTTTAAGATTTATTTTCTTTATTAATTGAGGGAAAAAATAATTAGATGATAAATTTTAATTTGGAAATTTGAGGAAAAACTATTTTGAGGCCCAAATAAATTTATGGGTAAGAAAATATCTAATCTGATATGAGAACTAATTTTAGGAAATTAATTTTTCAGATAAGGATCAAACTGAAAATAATAGAAAGATTAAGAATAAGGACTAAAGTGAAAAGAACAGAAGTTAAAAAGGGTAGAAGCGCAATTATCTCCTTACCCCCTTTATAAAATCAGACACTCCTTCCTTTCCGTCATTTTTCCCTTCTCCCTCCCTCTCTTCGACATCTCTCTCCATTTCTCTATCTCCGTTTTCCTCCTCAGTTCCAGCCATCTTCACCGTCGATGGAGGCAATTTCTGGCGGTTGGGAACTCTGACGACGCATGCATCACGGGATTCGGCCTCAAGTGAGCCTCCTCTATACTTCTCTACTCTTGATTTCTCCGGTTAGGGTCTTTATTGTGTGAGGTTCAGATTAGGGGGTTTGGGTTTTTGAGAATCTCACCGATTAATTTGGAGTTTAGTCATATAAATGAGTTTTCCTAAAGAAATTGAACCTTTCATGAAATATTCTAGCCGGATTCCAGAATTCTTTGCTTGAGGTTACCGTTCACCGAATTGATCCTTTGATTTCTTAACCGAATCAAAACAAAATAATGTTCAAAAGTTGTTAAAAGAGTAATAGAGATGTTTCGTACTACTGCATGTTCAATTTTCTTCACGTGTAATTCTTGAAATTTAAGGGATCTTGATTCGTGGTGAAGCTTCAGTTTCAGTTTGCTTTATGTGTTTATTTTCTGAATTACGATCTTATATGATGTTTAATAATGATTATTTGCTTAGCTAATTTCTGTCCTTACATGTGTAATTGGAATGATTATGTGAGGATTTTGAATTATAACCTTATGCTCTGTTTCTAGTTGCCGTTCTCAGCCGTGACTGAAGTTGTTAGCTGAGTTGTGTCTGATTGGGCTTTGTTTCATAGTGATATTCCTTAAAATGGGAGATGATGCTTGAAACATAAACCTTTGTTCTAGTCTGTACATTTTTGTACAGTGATGTTCTATAATTTCAGAATTTGGGGTTCATGTTTTTCTGAGTGTCTAGATGATGGTAGTAAATTGAATCTATGGCTCCTGAGTATCTGTGTATTTTCGGATTTCAAAGTAAAAGGGGCTAAAGATGTAAATATTGGCAATTGAGGAATATGAATTTTCGGTCCAAATAATAAAAGAAACTTGTTTTAGCATTAGAGGATGCAGAGATAGATTTTTGAAGCTAGAAACTAATTTGGACTCTATTGCTTAATGTTTTCAAGAGCTGAATAAAGATCACTGTGTTTTCTTATTATGGTTATTTAAGGATTTGTACATGTTCAGCTGTTACTGTGGGAATTATAATCAATTGGAATGTTCTTTTAAGTTTATAAGACTAAGTATGTAATGGTAGTCACAAGTTGGTGATTTTCAACTTTATAAAGGATATTTGGGTAGTTTTAGTCGATGTATGAAGATGGATTAAAATAATTAAATAAACCTTCTTGTGCTATGCGCCTATGCTGTGCTGTAGCTTTTTGGAGTTGCTATGATAATGCTGAATGAATTAAGTACGCAGTTTTACAAACTAAGTGCAGTTCTCTGAATGTTAAATAATGATTAAAAGAAAGAATGTTTTGGGATGATTAAATGATGATATAAAATGTTATTTTGTGACAAAGATGATTTATCTGAGCTAGAAACTTCAGATTTTAATTATGGCCTTACAAAGCATAAAAAAAAAATAATAATGTTATGAGATATTAGATATCTATACATGATATAATGTGGCACGAGGGAATGGGTTTGAAGTCTAGGAACTGATTTAAAATTTGTTATGTCTCAACTTGTCAAATAATTGTGCTAAATAATAATGGTGTGATTGGAGAAGGAGTTGTTGACCATTAAGTGAGCTTGTGAGATTTTTACTTTAGGACAAATTGTGTAAATGTTAATTAAGTATAAGAAAAGCATTATTAATGTTGTGTTTAGACTCTGAATACTTGTTATTTGAGCTTCATATGAATTGAAATAGTTTAATGGAGTTAATGAGGGTTGATTCAAAGGACTTATACTTTGAGTATTACTGAAGCATAATTTTGGTGAAATTAAGATTTAAATCTTGTTACGAGGCTGCAATTTTTGTACTTAGTATGTTTGAAATGGATAAGGGTTGATGTATATATTGTATTTTTGTTGACTAGTTTAAGATCATAATAGTGCAAGTTCGAAAGCTAATTATAGAGTTGTTTTGGGATTTCTTAAATTGTTTGAAAGAATTGATTAAATTATTAGTCAAACATTGAGAATAAGAAATACTAATTGGAGTAAAGTAATTATAAGTGATCTTTTAATCTTAAGATATAGTAAATTAGAATGATTCATATATATAAAAATAGTGGGGTAGTTACAAGCATTTAGGACTCGAGAGAGACGCTTAGTATAAATATAGAATTACATATATTAACTTACTCTTATTATAATATGATATGTAGATAGGCTTTGATATTGGTATGAGTTCACCAAGACAGTGGAAAGTAAAGGATCTGGTTCAAGAAATAGCTCTGGTATCCAGGTAGTAGTTTAATTCATAATATAAATTTCTATATATAATTTTGTAATATCTGTGGCATTTAAATGAACATTATTCCTGTTATGATATTGATGATATTTATGGAGTACTCCAAGGCCTAGGTGGGTCGCTCCCCCTTTGCCAGTTAAATTCCTATAACCGTGAGGGTTATTGAGTAGCTGTGAGGGCTACAGTTAAATTCCTATAACCGTGAGGGTTATTGAGTAGCTGTGAGGGCTACAATATAATTCTTATAACCGTGAGGGTTATTGAGTAGCCGTGAGGGCTATAATTGGAAAATCCTGCAGGTATTGGTTTAAAAGGGATATATGCTTTCATTATATGCACAGGTTTATGAAATTGATGTATATGTATATATATATAAGTGCACACATGATATGGAATAAACTGCTATTGAGATTTCCAATCTCACTGTTTTCCAAAACGTTTTCAGTATAGCAGAATGGGAGTAGCTAGCTAGGAAAGAAGTAAGGTAGTATGAAGAGGGAAGAATGCCTGCTTTGTCTTGTACCTTGAAAGTAGATATTTTAAGAGACTATTTACCCGTATATGTTGTATGTTTAAATAATTAAGACAAGTTGGAAGCTTGTCTAGTAGTTAATGTATATTTTATATATGTATATATATCTTTAAGAAATAATAGAGCTGCATACTCATATAAGAGGGTTATCAATCAAGATAACCCGCCAATATATTATTATAGTAAGAGAGGTGTAAATAGATAAGTTGAACATAATCTAAAGAATATGTAAATATAGTGTAAGGGGTTTGACTCCCCAAGCATTATAATTCGAGTTATTTTAATTGTTTTAATAACCACTTTATTTTATTGAAAGTTTAAAGATATTTCAATTTGTCAGAAAATTCCCATTTGAAAGGAAGGAAATTTGATTTAATACTTTGGAAAGAAAAAGTTTTAAATTTTTCATATTTTTGGGCTTCTGGAATTAAAAAGTGATTATAAATCAATTAAAATGCTATAATATAGTAGTAAAAATTTAGGTGTTACATCTATCGCTCTCACCCTCTCCGTGAAAAAAATATATGTCTGACTTAATTAATTTTAACCAACTTGTTACATACATAATTGGATTATTTCTTTTTTTGGAAATTTAACTTATATACAGGTCCACAGTATTATTATATATACCAAATTTCAAAATTAATTAACATACACCAACATTTAAATGAGGTGTTAAAGGGAAAACTACTCATAAAACTGAATAAAGTGCCCTATAATTAAGACACAATTTTTTTCTCTCTACCTCATAAATGGGAATAAGTGGTATTATGATTGATTATAAAATACTCCCTCTTGTCCTTATTATAGGAAACTTTATTAAAGCAATTGTTGGTCTCAAATATAAGTCACAAATTGTCTCATCAATAGCCTCTTTCCCACTTTACTCTTGTTAATTGAGATTCATATAGTTGAAATAAAATTAGATTACATCATTTAAAGATGAGCAAGATTAAAAAAATCATATTAATCTAAGATTAATTTAATGACTTAACTATCATTTTTTTGGAGTGTGAGAATTAATTAGAAGTGCCTTAACAAGCAAATAAGAAAAATATGGAGTATAGTTGTGTAATAGAAGTTAGAGACAAACCAGGAGGCATCCAAGGATGAGAATGAGAATTCCAATGTTTTTGTGATGAGTAACGTAGACTCTCTTAGTTAAGGCGAATCCACATATTATTCCAACGGCACCAGCAAAGAAGGCAAGTGTTTGGATAGAAATGTGCAAATCATGGTAATTAAACCCGGATCGGCTATTGAACCGGTAGAGATAGTGGGTCAAGGGTTAGTGGGTCAGACCGTAACTGACCCGTGAGCTAGACCGGTAATGAATAAAAAATTAAAAAATATTACCTTGCTTATGACATGTAATATATGCTAAAATTTAATGGTTCATTTTACCTCCTTAATCTCTAAAAAAAATTAATTTGATCTTATATTTAAAAAAAGAAGGAATACATATATAATTTTTTAATCTTCAATATAAATTTTCTCTTATTTTCCCACTGCAATTTCCTCACTGCTGACTTTTTGCTCTCTCCCACCATGTGACCATCATTGTTGTTCTGTACAACAATTAACACATCAACCAAAAACGCACATCACGAGGAGAAAGGCACAAATCACGGAGGTGTTTTGCCAATCACGAAACATACATCATCTTCCTCCTTCTTCTTTCATTTCATCTTCCTTTGCTTCTTTTATTTCATCAGGCTTCATGCTTCTTTGTTCTTTCATCTTCACTCTTCCCTCTTCCTCCCTCCCTCGTTCTTCATCCGCGAAGTCAACAAAGACGCAAGAATGAAAGGTCACTGGTTGTCATCTCCTCCTCATGTAGCAACATCCCCGGCATCAGCCCTGACAGTGTTGGAAGCAACCTCTTCTTCTTCTTCTAGAAATTCACCAAAGACAGACTCATGCTTGGCCAAGGCCTGATTTACATCCCAGGAAGTATGCTTCCTAGCTTGGTGCTCTCGCGTCATGTCTACCATATCAAGCTTTCCCCTGATCTTGCAGGGCTTTCACTGTGTCCTTCAACTCAGCAACTTCGACATCCTCCTCTGTTAGCTTGTCCTCCATATCAAGCTTGTTGATTTGAAACCCCTGGTTGGTCGATTCCTCCCTCAAATGATCCACCCGGCTGGCTCGCCCAACTCGGCGAGTCGCACGGGCTGTGTCCGGGTTTGACCGAGTCAGCCGAGTTGTGGCCGAGTCTGTCCGTACCCGGGCTAAAATCTAACCCGGACCGGTCTAGGCCCCGGGCCGGCGAGTTCCGGTCCGGATCGATCGGGCCGGTCCGGGTTTAATAACCATGGTGCAAATAGAACCAAAGTGGGTCCCTTTGCTTGCAGTAGCGAGCAATTATGGCTCCTATCATCATCAGAAGACTCCATCCTATCATATTTAGCCACCCATGGCTTCTTCTTAGCATTGAGGAAGATATTAAGGTGACTTTACCTGTTGAAACAGAGTACACTAGTCAATTAAAGATGTAATATTATATTGGGAATTAAATGAGGGGATACGTAGAGTAGGAGGGAGGGAGGGTAGAGATGATGGGACAAAATGGCCAAAACATCAAACAATTGAGGGCAAAATGGTCTAACACTATAATTCTATAGAAAGTAGCATGATTCCATGGTAGGTATATGATACACTACAAACAACTTAAATTTTTGAAGGAATATTTCCTGTTCCATTTCCATAAAGCAAAATGACTTTAGGAAATTTGCTAATCCCTTTGTACTTATGGGTCATTTCCAACTTTCAAAATATTACACCACAATCAAGACACAGTTTAGAACTTACTCATTCTTCTTATTTAAAAACTTGTAAACTTTATTTAATATATATGTAATGAGAAATCCAAAAAAATAATAGTTTACAGAATAGCAAATTATTGGTATAACTTATATTAAGAAAATTGGGTAAATGTGCAAATTTAATATCACACAATATTGCAAATCATACCAAACATAAATTACAATTTTTTTTGTGTGATTATAGTCACCAAGAATTTTTTTCGTAGCATATATAATAACGGTAAAAATTTATGGTACAAAATTGGTCATCATAAATTTCTTTTGGTAGCATATATAGTAACATATTTCGCAATCTGTATTAACGGTGTTATTATATATGATACGAAAAAATTTTATGATGACCATAAACACATAAAAAAATTGTAGTTTATATTTGATACGATTTACAATATTATAGGATATTAAATTTGCACCTTTACCCTAAGAAAATTCATCATTCAATAATATTGTGAATTCAACTAGTTTATGCGGTTAAGATTATATGGAATCATTGCATAAGCAAATATTTAAAGAGGAGAGCCGCGTTCATTCTAAAAGACTAACTTATTTGATTTAATAACCTCTTGAACTTATAAATCTCACTTTTCTTGTCAATAAACTGCATTACTGCATACATGCACACACTTACCTGTATTATTGTTGATCTTAAGGACAATGTAATCACGGTGTTGAGTGAGGCGATAGTCCGGAGCAGAAGGGAAGGAATGTTTTGGTCCAATGGCGAATAGAAGATATGGCGCTGCATTGCGTGGAACTTCATTGTACACATATGCTATAGGTTGAGTTGTGGGATCGATAGATTCAGTATTAGCTTCACCACTATAAGGGATCACTTGTTCAGTTTTTTTGCCATTCAAAGTGTACCCTTGTATTTGGACTTTGCCGCCGCCGACCCACGTCACACCGGCATAGGAACCCACCATTCCACCGTCTTTCGAGAACCCTATTGCTACATATATATGCACCTATGTCTGATGGGTATGACAGCACCCAGTTTATCGTGTCTGATGAAGTCTTTGCATACTGTGTGCTCCACATTCAAATTATCAATCAATATACATATAGGGAATAAATTGTACTGTTAGTATTTATGACTTGCATATAGTATGATTTGATCTAGTAAATGTAAGAACCATTTTTTAGTGAGTTTTGCATCGTTCAAATACATATTCAATATATATAATATGTACACACATTTTTTATATATTATTCCAAGTTGATTATTTTAGAGATATTAAGGAAGATAAATAAGCCACATAATTATATCTTATGTCACATGTCATGTCATTAGATTACATATAAGTTTATAAAATATATAAATCAGTTTGGCAAAATATGGTAAATAAAAATATTTTAAAGTAATTCATTTTACTTAAATGATATTACCAATTAAGTCAACTTGATCTTAAACTAATGACTGGAGGGGGTATCATGACTTGTGAGTAATATGATTTGCTGTATTTAATGTGCTTATTAACATATAGATGGAAAATTTATAGATATCTATCTTTTCATTTTCATCTCAAATGTAACTCGGACTAATTTCAAGGGGGAAAATATTAAGCTTCTCTGACAAACATATTGATGTACTAAACCGTGCCTCTCCAACTAAAATGTATTCATGTGAATTGTTCTATATATAACATATATAAAGAGAGTTTGAATAATGGAGATTACACACACACACACACACATATATATATATATATATATATATGTATATGTATATTTACATGAACTTACTCTGAAAAGCAAATTATGAGCCGGCCAAATACGAACGCACCGAAGTGAACTTTTATCAAAAGGAATTTTGAGCCTATCATCCAGTTGTAGAGAACAAGTGTCTTGTGATTTCCCAAGGCTTGATGAATAGCAAAATATAATGCTGAACAGCACAAAGCTTAGATAAGAAGGCTTCATCTCTATAAGTAAAGAAAAGCAAGAGTCTCTTATTTAGGACTTTCAAATCATTATGCCTTGCAGCTTCAGTTGAGTTTTATATATAAATGAAAACAACTAGTAATGATATATAATTCTCGTCGGAGTTTACGATGTCGATCGATCTGATTGGTGCATATATATTTGCATAATTAAATCCAATTATTTATTATTATATTTATGGTCAAAACGAAAAATTTAAGATAAAAGTCCTCATTTGCTAGGGATAGCCTGATTCAACCAATTTGGCTTCAAAGGAGTTTCCTAGCTCAACTCTAAATTTAACGATGTCTTAAGCATTTGTCCGTTTTTAAAAACGACGATATTTAAGACATGTTCTTTTTGTTTGATTATATTTGGTGTTAATGCAATGAGGAATAGAATATAGACATACAGTTAATCAAAGTCACACTTTGTTGTAGTAAAATAAAAACTTACCCTATTATATATATACACATATATCTTTAAATATTAATACCTTAGTGCATATATATAAATCTTAAGAATACAAGTACATGAAAGTAAATATCACTGAAAGCAACTAATCTAAATTCTGTTATTGTATTGGTCAAATAACGATAATTCAAATAAAATCTAATTATCCAGTTGGCCTAGATTATTATAAATTAATTAACAAATAATATTGTATTGTTAATTTTTAGAAGAAAAATCTCAACAATCCAGATGGAAGATTGATACATAATGGCAAAAATGAACTTTAAATAAGTTAAATTTAATATAACATAATAAAGAAATCCGATTTTCAAAGCAACACTTTAAACATATTCGTTTTTAATATGATATTTTCATTATTTCTTAATTTATAAATTTCCCATCAATTTGGAGGGAAATGCCTGTATTATTGTTACTTACTATTTAATAATGATTTGCTGGCCAAAATTTGGCCTATGTTCTTATGACCTTGTGCTTTGCTCCTATCTGAATCACCCGCAAATTTACAAGTGTTTTCACCTCCTCTTGCTTAGGAATACTTTCAAGTTCAACAATTCCAAATGCTAGCTACCCCGTCTGTCCCTCATCTTCGACCTAGAATTGTAGCTTTCTTACAACACTTTTAATAGTTTTAAAGAGTATATATCAAAAGCTTTTATGCCATATATGCTCATATTTAACAAAATTAATGAAAGTAAATATTCTATCTGGTTTGAAATATCATTAGTCACTTATAACCGTCAAGGCTTTATACCCCAAATGACACTAAACACATCTCTTAAGGTTTTCTTAAAAGTGATTTTGTGATTTTGAACGCTTAGTGGATTGTACGATAGGTGTAAATTCCTTTACTAAATTTATCAAATTAACTTAACATAATCGTTATCACTTTGCAAACCATAATTTGTTAACTATGATAGAAAAACATTTAGCTATACATTTCAAATAAAACTATCCTTGTTAAAAAAAATTGAATTGATCCTTTAAGTTATCCATGATAGAAAAAGGACAATATTAAATGTCCAAATATCATAGATAATAAAATGTTTCCCAATACTCACAATTGAACTTCTCAAAACAATAATAAACTCTTCTTTATGAATTACTAAATGCCACCATTAAATGTGCCGATATTGACCATTAAGTTGATCAAAAACGCTGACGTGGAGGTTGATGTGGCATAAAATGTCAGAGACCAATGGCATAATGTGCAATACTACCCATGCTTTTTCAAAAGGTGTGTCTATCACTATATACATTATTTTGAGGCAAAAATACCCATAAACTATTATCACTTAGTGGGCTCCATATTATTATTTTTATATAAAAATGGTCACATTTTCTCCCCACCACTCTCCTCCTCATCTCTTTTTCCCTTTCATTCCCCTACCTTCTTATATCATCCCATCAGCCCTTTTCTTAATTTTTAGTCACAAATCTCACTTGTTAAATACTCATTAGGGCACTGCCAGATATCAATGAAGAAAATGATCAATACCGGTGGTAGTGTGCTATCATAATGGTGAAGGGTGTAATGTAGAAGAGCTCATGGTGTGTAATCATTGTAGTTAGGCGCTATTAAGGGTCTTGACTTTGGAAGTTAGTTCGGGCATGATATTAGCCATTATAAACCATCAAACAACATGCAAAAACTTTCCCAATTCATCAAGATCTCTCAAGAACTCTAATTCCCAATCTTCCAATTCACAAAAGGTCGATATAAAACCAAGTTCTACACAAACCGATTAAAACCTTGTCTAAGTCATAAGAAGGATTTAAAGTAGAAGAACTAAAGAGATATATAACTCAAATCAAGATTTCTTTAAAAATCCCAAACCAGAAAGTTCATCAAAAAGAGGAGAGAAAGGTTATAATTCACTTACCTAGTGATTAGTAGCCTTAATCTTTATTATGAATTTCAATCTCTTGATTTGAAAATTTTCTCTTTCAAGGATCCGCGCGCGCACTCACACACACACAATCTCTCTAAAATCCTAATTCTTTCATCTTTTTACAATTGACAACTGTAACACCTAAATTTTTACTACTATATTATAGCATTTTAATTGATTTATAACCACTTTTTAATTCCAGAAGCCCAAAAATACGAAAATTTTTAAATTTTTTCTTTCCAAAGTATTAAATCAAATTTCCTTTCTTTCAAATGAAATTTTCTGATAAATTCGTTTATATTTAAACTTTCAATAAAATAGAGTGGTTATTAAAACAATTAAAATAACTCGAATTATAACGCTTGGGGAGCCAAACCCCTTACATTATATTTACATATTCTTTAGATTATGTTCTATTTATTTATTTTCATCTCTCTTACTATAATAATATATTGGCGGGTTATCTCGATTGATAACCCTCTTACATGTGTATGTAGCTCTATTATTCCTTAAGGATATATATACATATACAAATATACATTATCTATTAGACAAGCTTCCCACTTGTCTTAATTATTTAAACATACAACATACACAGGTAAGTAGGTTCTTAAAGTAGCTACCTACAGGTTACAAGACAAAGCAGGCATTCCTGCCCCTTCATACTACCTTACTTCTTTCCCAGCTAGCTACTCCCATTCTGCTATATTGAAAACGTTTTGGAAAACAGTGAGATTGGAAATCTCAATAGCAGTTTATTCCATATCATGTGTGCACTTATATATAAACATATACATCAATTTCATAAACCTATGCATATAATGAAAGCATATATCCCTTTTAAACCAATACCTGCAGGATTTTCCAATTATAGTCCTCACGGCTACTCAATAACCCTCACGGTTATAGGAATTATAGCCCTCACGGCTACTCGATAACCCACACGGTTATAGGAAATTTAAGTGTAGCCCTCACAGATACTCAATAACCCTCACGGTTATAGGAATTTAACTGTAGCCCTCACAGCTACTCAATAACTCTCACGGTTATAGGAATTTAACTGGCAAAGGGGGAGCGACCCACCTAGGCCTTGGAGTACTCCATAAATATCATCAATATCATAACAGGAATAATGCCCATTTAAATGCCACAGATATTACAAAATTATATATAGAAATTTATATTATGAATTAAACTACTGCCAGGACACCAGAGCTATTTCCTGAACCAGATCCTTTACTTTCCACTGTCTTGGTGAACTCATACCAATATCAAAGCCTATCTACACATGAGGAGCTCGGAAATTGATTAAGGGTTTAGGTTCGGAGCAGTGCCGCCTCGAGTCCGCTCTCCAAGAAATTAAACCCGAGGGGTTAGTGGAAGCTAACCTGGGGTGTCGATCTCAAGGAGCCTAGTGTAATATGGTTCCTAATAGCTAAAATGTAAATTTGAAAAGACGGGTAAAAAGCATTTTTGTTTGGTTTTGATAGGAAGTTTAGTATGTGCAAAGGTAAAGTAAAAGATTAGAGTTAAAAGTGAGATTTGGATGAAAATGGGATAAAGGTCATTCTTGATGAATGAAAGCTTTGGGAATCATTGCTTCAAAAGGTTTTCGAGGAGTTTGTTTGATTTCTAAAGAACCCTAGAGAAACCCCTCTAGGCTAGGCTTGGGTTAACTTAATTAATGCCGGAACCCCGCACATTACTTAATTTAACCCAAGTTGATTAAGTTCAAAATCAAGAAATAATTGATTATGCAAGACTTTAAATCCACAATATGGGCCACCCCATAATTGCTCTAAATTTCTCTCTAAACCCTAATCTATTGATGGCCACCCATACAATAAATTAGGACCTAGAGAGTGTTTGCCCAATGTCTCAACACAACCAATTAATTCTTATGTCATATCCCTCAAGCAAATAGCTTAACACTCTTAATCCACTAACCAAGCCACCTTGCATTAGCACATAATTTTCACCAAGATAATAACAAAACTATGAACCCATAAATTTCATTAAACTCAAAGCTACTAAGTAGCAATGTCAAGCATTATACAAGAAGGAAACAACATAAACATAAACATAGTGTCTAACCCTAATGACATAAATGCATTCAACTAAGTGCCATAATGCACCTCAACCAAATGCAATAGCAATTAATACAACCCACCAAAATGTCATAAATGCAACCCTAGAAACCTAGAAAAGCATAAATACAACAAATGGGAAAGGATTAGAACTAGGAAAACTCCCCTATTGAAGCTTCAAGCTCATCCCTTAGCTCTCACCACCAAGAATGGTGGAGCCTAGCTGCTACTCTCCATGGAGGAACCAACAAGAAGGAAGGAAGGAAAGGAAGCCATGGAAGGATGGAAGAAGAATGAAGAAGATGAAGATGGAGATGGAGAAGAGAGAGCTAGGGTGATTTGAGCCTTTCCTAATACGCTTTGGGGTTCAAATGCAAAATTTAATTAACCAAGGATTGCACTAGTGGTGCTTTCCCGGATCGTCTCTCAAGGAGTCTAATGAACTAACCTAGGAAACTAAATGCATGAAAAGCTATAAAGTCGGGGGTTTTTGAGATTTTAATTAAGGAAACTAAACTAGATTCTTTTTGGGATTTTTGTTATTAAAGAAAGCAATTAAAATGGATTTGTGAAAACTATCGAGATGAACATGGGTCTCTTGATGAATTAGGCAACCTTCCTAGCTTCTAAAATGATATGGGAGTTTTTAAACCAAGTTCTAATGCATAACCTAAGGCAATCGCTCTTAGTCCAATTAACCTACTTAATCAACCAACGTGGCGCATCGCTCATGCAATTAATTAAATAGGCAATCATTAAGTTTCAACTTGGCAGTGAAGATTCATGATAAACATGCAAGGAGACTCTCGTTAGAAGTAAATCGAACCATCTAACGTTCGACCTAGTGTCTAAACACACATACAATCGCACATGAATTCAACATATATATTCTAGAAATCCAAAGGGAATATAAATGAAGCATATCCATTGCATAATATCAAGAAAACAACACTTAGGTTCATACATATAAAAGACATCTCTTAATTACATGCATGACCATTTAAACAAAAGATCAAACAATGAAGCACACTTGTTCCAAGACCCATTACATATAACAAAAGGGATTGAAATAAATAATAAGACTTAGACAAGAGAAACTAAATAACTCCCCATTAGAAACGTTGAAGCTCCGGTTGCCGTCCTCCATCAAGATCCCCACAAAGATGCCTAGCCACTCATGCTCTCAAAGCAACAGCCCGCATATTGAATTGATAGCCCCATGAGAGTGTAGTGGAAGGTTGGAATTCGGCCAAGAGAGAAGGGAGAAGGGAGAGGACCAAAATTGAGAGAAGAGTGAGAGAGAGTGGCATAAATTTCGTTGGTCTTCCTTATATAGAGCAAGAGGCAACTTAAAACCTTCCAAATTGGCCTAGGTGTCCTATTCTTTCTAGGATTAACAAATAGGAAAGGTTTGGGGAAAGAATTAAGAGAGAATGGGTGATAAATATGTAAATTCGGATTCCCCCTCTATGGCACAAGAAACCACTCAAAAACTATCCAAAATGGCCTCCGGTTGCCTAATTTGGCCTCCCATAACATATAGGAAAGATTTGGGGAAGAACCAAGTACCCTCTCTCAAGAAATCTAGCCAAAATAGGAAGTTGTGATTAGAATAATCAATTAGGAAACTTCTTATCCTCAATCAAGCCTAGGGTTGCCTATTCTTGAAGAAATAACAAAAATGAAATATTTTAGGCAAACCCAATCAACCAATCCAATAGGAAATTTCTTATTTTGCAAAAGTTCCCTTTTTTGTAGAAGTTTCCTATTTTGTTTTCTTCCTTCTTTGACCTTAATTCTTTGCACCTACAATGGAAATTTTAAGCGCATGTGAAGTATTTCAAGTCCATAAAAAATAAATGCATGAGTTAAATGCCTAATATGCTCAAATTATAATGAAAATGCAATTAACTCTCTAATATTGGACCCTAAGTATAAAAGTGCCTAAATCCCCATTTAATAGCCTAGAATGAATGCTAATATCCTATAATTAGTGGATAAAAATGTGTAATAATCAAGTGCAATCATTCCCTCACACTTAGACCTTTGTACTCCTGGACAAAGCATAGACTCACAATGATAAAGGCCTAAGATAATCAATAATCATATTGGAACAAATTATACTCAAGATGTGGAAAGGAAAAACTAGCGATGCAATTGATAACCGAATAGCAACAAGTGAGCACTCTCACGAATATCAAATTGTCTCACACAGCCTCACCATATGGGTCATTTACTCTCTTCTTGCTCAATATGCAACTTACCATATGCTTGCAACAATTCTCAATCTCCACTAGTTTAGCACACACACAAAGAACCAAGAGGACTTAAGATTATGGTAATGGAAAGATGTAATCCATGAGTAAGAACTAAACCACTTACAAGCATCCTTATTATTGTTTTTTTTTCTTCTTTTTTTTTCTTTTTCTTTTTTTTACATCTTGAGCTGTTGTAGATCCCCTTTTGACGCGACTTTGCACATGGGTAATGCAACGCCGGTTACTCAGTTACTCCAACAAAACACCAAGAGACCTTTAGTCCAACTCATAACCCTCTTAGACTTGACCATTTGATGCGACTGCCAACATTGGTGATGAAGTGCCCCCGGTTACTAAGTCAAGTTTAGAAGGCCAGCGGAATTGTGCAATTATAGCAATTAAAACCTGGATGCAATTTTATAGATATGTTCTACTAATGAAAGACATCAGTTAGAAGTGAAAAGGATGGATATATGGATATATGGATTGAATGCCTCCATCATATTCATCATGTATGACTAGATTGTTTCGACTAGGAATTGAGACAAGTTCTAGAAGTCAACACATTAGAAACAAGTATTCACTCAAAATTATTATTTGGCCAAAAATAAACTCACAACAAGGATAAGCTCACAATTTACCATTCAATAATCAATTGACACAGCAATTTTCACCATACATATCCAGGCATTTCTCATACCCAACTTATGAAAATTGAAAAACAAAGGCCAACAACATTGCAAAATCTATCCAAGGTCCAAGATAACAAATAACCTAAGATGGGTCTCTTCTTGCACAAGTTTTCAAAAAGTGGGGTGAACTATGTTTTCATAAAAACACTTTGAAAAGCACTTGAATTCATTCTTAACAAGCCCACTATGACAAATGCGACCCTTTGTACGCAATAGACAAGTCAAGAACAACTTCAAGTCAAAAATTTAAAAGAATAGTCCAAAAACAGTCAAAGTTTACCCAAAACCACAAATTATGGGAAATTAGGCAAGGAAACCTCAAAATACGCACTAACCCCCCACACTTAAATCAAACATTGCCCTCAATGTTCAAAATATAATACTATCAGAGACCAAAGAGGAACAACACCTATAAATGTGGGCAACCATCAACAAAAATGTGGGGAACCAAAAACAAAAAATAAAATCAAAACAAAACAAACTACTATTCTACTAGTGAGTCCCATTCCCCCACACTAAAACTACACACCACATCAGTCAAAACAGCATCCAATCAATTTATGCAGTGTAAAGTAAAAGAGTAAAGGAAAGGGACAACCTGGCATTTAAAACGCTTCAAACTCTTGTAGGAGAAGTTCTCATCCCGAATGAGAAACATATATGTCTTCATGTAAGCTCCTTCTCCCACATGCTCTTGTGTGAGGTGTTTCAATTCCTGCAAGAAAAATACCAAAAATGGAGCAGTACCAAATTCTAGGAAAGGAAACATTTTATCTAAATAAGCATTACAACCAAGAAAGTCAATCATGCTCCCATCAGCAGGAGCAAAACAAAAATTTTCATTTTTAGAACACTCAAGTGCATGTGTATCAGAAATCGCGAAGTCCAACTCAAGGTTGGGGTATGTAATGTCGCTTACACATGTCAAAAAGAGGGGGTGGATAAAGAAGGGGGCAAAGAAAAGGTGGTGGGTGAGGCACAACAAACACTTTCTTTATCAAATATATCTGGTGGAAGATCACAAGATAGTATTTGTTTGAAAGATCTTCTATCATCAACAATATCAATATCTATGCATGGATAATCTTTCATAGGTGCACTCTCCATATCATGTAATCCAATGGGACCAAAAACATTTGCAATATCAACCACAATAGAATTCTCATTCTCAATTATTTTATGCTTAGAAATTTCAACACTCCTAGCACTATTAGATGCATCATATTCAATAGTAGAATTGGTCAATGTGTCCAAGGCATGCTTTTTAAATTCAACAAGCAAGTTTTTTTTCACATCATAGCAATGCACACAAATTTCATATTCTACACAAGAACAAGATTTAATCACATTTAATTCAACAACATCATCATGACTAGCACTAAGGAGAGAAGCATGTTCATCACAAGAAAAATCAATGATAGTGCAAGCAACATTCTCAATTGAACTACTATTAATTGAAGCACTAGAGTGAGCATGTTCATCAATAGACCTATGAGGAAATTCACAAATAATTTCCCCATCCACTTCATCTTCACTCTCAAGAATAGTAACATGTTCAATCAAGGAATCAACCAAAGAATGATTAATCTCCTCAAGGATAGGAGCATTACCTAGTGGGGAGTGCATGTCCTCTTGAGGTTGTGGGGTAGCTTGCTTCATCTCTTCAACTTGTATGGGTTCATTGAATGTCACCGCTAGAGGTTGGGGTTCTTCCACGAGAGATGTGAGATGTTTCCCTTCATTTGATGTCTCCCTTTCAACTTTAGGATCATAAGGCCACAGGCTTCCTTCCTCTCCTTTCGTTCTTTTCCAAAGCACATGCAAGTAGAATGCATTGAGGTACACCCTTAGCTCTTCCAACTCATCTTTCTCTTCCTTTGACATTCCAAGTTGGTACCTATGTAATTCCCTGAACTAGTCTGTATTTACCTCATACATCCTTTTGAGCTCTTTTGTGTAATCATCCATGTCAGAGCAGTCAAAGAAAGCATCAAGCTCTATTTGCTCAGGGGTGATGGGTTTGGGTGGAGATGAAGGTTCACAAGGTGGTGGTTGGTATGTAGTTTGATATGAATGGTAAAGTGGTGGTGGGCAAGGTTGGGGTGGGGAGTATGGTTCAAATTGGGGGGGGTGACACTGGAATTGTGGAGATGGTTCATGGTATGACCTATATGGTGGAGGTGAAAGTTCATGTCGTGGGGCTTGATATGGAGAATGATATGATGAAGGGCATGATGGATAATAAGGTTCATGGTATGGAGAATAATTTGGTGGATAAGGGTCTTCGAAGTATAGATGATGGTAAGGTGGAGGGTAAGGTTGGTCTTGACATGTTGATTCGTAGAAGTTGCGCAAGGATTCAAAAATGGCCTTTGCTTTGTTAAGGTCATCACGAATTGAAGAAAATTCATCATCCACCACAGTGTTGTTTCCTACAAAAGAATTAGAATACTCAAGTGGACCATGATCACAACCAAATTTTCTATAATTCCAAGACATGAGAATTTAATGATTTAGTTCCAAAGAATCAAGCAAGCAAGCATAATGCACCAAAAGATCAAATGGGCAATGAAGGGGTGAATAATGGGTGAAACCAACTCAAAAAAACTAATAAAGAAAGTAAATCAAAGAAGAAAATTTCAAAAACAAAACTATCCTAAAATCTGGAAAAATCCTAGAAAATAAAGAACAATTGAAAAAGTGCCCAAAATGATGGAATTTGGCCAAAATCCACCACACCCAATAGCAAAGCTATTGAAATTTCTTAAAATGGCCCAAAACTTTAGGAAACTGAAGCACATAAATTTCTGGGGGAATATTTTCGAAAATTGACAGCAAGCTCGAGTACGGGTGTTGATGAATTTTGAACAATTTCCAATCAATTTACAAGAAAGATAGTATTCAATCCCAACAAAGCCAATTAAAATTTGATTTTAAATAATAGAGAACACACAACAAGAACAATATTTTTGGATTTTTTTTTTCAATTTATGCAATCCAAATGCAACCTAGAAGTACTAACTAAAAATGCACATGCAACCTAAATGACCTAAAAACTAACGTAAAGACTCCTAACCCCTTATCAATAAGCAATTGACACCTAGCTAACCTAGGAGTCAAAAATGACTCCCCGACAACGGCGCCATTGATTTGAGCCTTTCCTAATACGCCTTGGGGTTCAAATGCAAAATTTAATTAACCAAGGATTGCACTAGTGGTGCTTTCCCGGATCGTCTCTCAAGGAGTCTAATGAACTAACCTAGGAAACTAAATGCATGAAAAGCTATAAAGTCGGGCGTTTTTGAGATTTTAATTAAGGAAACTAAACTAGATTCTTTTTGGGATTTTTGTTATTAAAGAAAGCAATTAAAATGGATTTGTGAAAACTATCGAGATGAACATGGGTCTCTTGATGAATTGGGCAACCTTCCTAGCTTCTAAAATGATATGGGAGTTTTTAAACCAAGTTCTAATGCATAACCTAAGGCAATCGCTCTTAGTCCAATTAACCTACTTAATCAACCAACGTGGCGCATCGCTCATTCAATTAATTAAATAGGCAATCATTAAGTTTCAACTTGGCAGTGAAGATTCATGATAAACATGCAAGGAGACTCTCGTTAGAAGTAAATCGAACCATCTAACGTTGGACCTAGTGTCTAAACACACATACAATCGCACATGAATTCAACATATATATTCTAGAAATCCAAAGGGAATATAAATGAAGCATATCCATTGCATAATATCAAGAAAACAACACTTAGGTTCATACATATAAAAGACATCTCTTAATTACATGCATGACCATTTAAACAAAAGATCAAACAATGAAGCACACTTGTTCCAAGACCCATTACATATAACAAAAGGGATTGAAATAAATAATAAGACTTAGACAAGAGAAACTAAATAACTCCCCATTAGAAACGTTGAAGCTCCGGTTGCCGTCCTCCATCAAGATCCCCACAAAGATGCCTAGCCACTCATGCTCTCAAAGCAACAGCCCGCATATTGAATTGATAGCCCCATGAGAGTGTAGTGGAAGGTTGGAATTCGGCCAAGAGAGAAGAGGAGAAGGGAGAGGACCAAAATTGAGAGAAGAGTGAGAGAGAGTGGCATAAATTTCGTTGGTCTTCCTTATATAGAGCAAGAGGCAACTTAAAACCTTCCAAATTGGCCTAGGTGTCCTATTCTTTCTAGGATTAACAAATAGGAAAGGTTTGGGGAAAGAATTAAGAGAGAATGGGTGATAAATATGTAAATTCGGATTCCCCCCTCTATGGCACAAGAAACCACTCAAAAACTATCCAAAATGGCCTCCGGTTGCCTAATGTGGCCTCCCATAACATATAGGAAAGATTTGGGGAAGAACCAAGTACCCCCTCTCAAGAAATCTAGCCAAAATAGGAAGTTGTGATTAGAATAATCAATTAGGAAACTTCTTATCCTCAATCAAGCCTAGGGTTGCCTATTCTTGAAGAAATAACAAAAAGGAAATATTTTAGGCAAACCCAATCAACCAATCCAATAGGAAATTTCCTATTTTGCAAAAGTTCCCTTTTTTGTAGAAGTTTCCTATTTTGTTTTCTTCCTTCTTTGACCTTAATTCTTTGCACCTACAATGGAAATTTTAAGCGCATGTGAAGTATTTCAAGTCCATAAAAAATAAATGCATGAGTTAAATGCCTAATATGCTCAAATTATAATGAAAATGCAATTAACTCTCTAATCTTGGACCCTAAGTATAAAAGTGCCTAAATCCCCATTTAATAGCCTAGAATGAATGCTAATATCCTATAATTAGTGGATAAAAATGTGTAATAATCAAGTGCAATCATAGGGCTTGGGGTGTGAAATTGTGAACCAAATCTGCCCTAAGGGAGTGTGTATTTCGTGTTTTATCTTTCCCAAGTCCGGTCAAGTGAGTGGGTTTCAAGTTGGATCCGGATCTGGGCCAAAATTCGCGTTCTGATATTCTGCAGATTCGTCCGTTCGCCGTCTACTTCGCCGCGGCGAAGTGATGTAGCCTCTGGTTCTTCTCCCCTTTTCGCCGTGGGTTCGCCGCGGCGAAAGCCATGGCGAACTCACTTCTCCTCTGCCTCTGATGGGTTTTTCGCCTTCTGACTCGCCGCGGCGAAGTCACTTTGTTGCTGCTTCTTTATTTGGCCTTCTCCTTCATTCCGGGTTCGATCTTTTGGTTCTGAGCAACCCTGCAAGTGAAAATAAGATAAAACCAAGATCAAATAGCCCTATAAATTAATTATTACAATTAATCTACAATTATGGCTAATTACTCCTAATTTTACACTTATTTCCCTTGAGAGTTTGGGATATTCAACTTGACACTGACAGACCAAAACCTGCATCTTAATTAGGTTAATTGCCTCAATTTAAGCATATAAAAGCATTACAAATCAGAGATTTGTCAACACATCATATTATAATAAGAGTAAGTTAATATATGTACTTCTATATTTATACTAAGCGTCTCTCTCAAGTCCTAAAATGCTTGTGACTATCCCATTATTTATATCTATGAATCATTATAATTTGCTATAACTATCTTGACTATGTAAGATTAAAAGGTCACTTTGAATTACTTTACTCCAATTAGTACTTCTTATTCTCAATATTTAACCAATAGTTTCTATAGAAACCATTCTTTAAAGGCCTTAGTCCTTCACACACTTAACATATACATACATGCTCACTTAAATATCATATCAATCATTCCAACTTCACAAAACTTTCACCTTAAATATGAAATTTCCAAACTTATAAAACATTGCAGGTTTGAAAACTTATTTTCATTAATTCTCTAATTAAGTCATTAATTACAATATCCTCAAGCACATAATGTTTCCCACAAAGAAATTTCATATCCAATTAATAACTACACAAAATAGAGCAGCAGTTCAGCTTAGGCAAAACAAACAGGAAATCGCTGAAGCAACAACAAATACTAAATTTCAGAAATCCAAAAACTCAACAACAAGACATTAACTAATAAACTGACAAATTATAATTTACTAGAACTATGTTGACCCTTTAAGATTAAATGATCAATTATAAGTAATCAACAGAAAATCTCCATACACTTAATTTCAGTAAAATCCAAGACAAAGAGGAGCTGGAATTTCTTTTCATCTTATTAAAATCCTAACTATGCTTAAATCAAAACAGTTATTTACTTTTGGTTTTCACCTCCCAAATCAACTCCAATAAAGTCCCACTGTTTTTACAACCAAATACCATTAGCATAATCAATCTATTTTCCAAATACATCTTTAGCATTTGAGAACCTTAAGGTTGTTTACAAAAATCTAATTTAATCCTTCAAATCATCTAAACAACTTATTTAACACAATATAAAACTATGATTTATTCTTTTCTGCTCAACCTAATTACAGAAACTAACTTCATTAAAATAAAAAACAATTAACACCCAATAGCAATTCATTCTCAAGCTTAAACAATCCTTAAAATCAAACATATCACAAGCATTCAAAACTTAAACATGTATGCTTGAAGTGGTTTAAACAACCATTTTTACTAGATCTGAATATTCCATACTTCAACCATCAAATAGCAGCTATCACTTCAAAACAATAATTAATAGCTGGAAATAGTCATAAGCATTTCAATCGCCTTCAAGCCAATTGATTAACAAATTTATCTCATAATTATCCTTATTAAATTTCTGAAATTTCCAGGTTTACATTTATGGATTATCAAGCTGAAACTTCAGGTTATAATTTCCAAACTATATACCTTTTTATAAATCTTACAAATAATTCCAACAAAGAAAAATAATCATTATTCTGTATTCTATTACATAATCATCAAACAACCATCAACATGTCTCTTAACAAAATACTATAAATATTCAATTCAACTTACCATTCAATACAAACTTTCTGAATAGCTTATCTATGGACCTGAAAATCACTTTCCAACTAGCAAACGTTCTTAAACAAACATTTCAAAGTCTCCAATAATAGTTTGTCACCTTAGAACATTTATTTAGTATTTAGGGATCCTAAAATGGAAAATCGAATCAAATTTAACCTGTATAAACCAACACCAATTTCACAGCCAGAACATACAATCCAAATAAAGTATCATACACCAATTTCCAAAGCTACAATTACTCAACCAAAAACCAACATGCAAAAATCATAAAATTAATTCCCTTATGAATTTAAACCTTAAACACCATCAACATTTGTCAAACATAAGAGGACTCTAATGAATAGTTATAATCAAAGCCCAACTTCAATTCAAGACAGCAACCATATACTCAACAAAATTCACATCAGCTCAATCACGGCAATCATAAGAACAGAAACAGCAAAAATCACAAAGCATAACAAAGAACACCCAGCTGCAACAACAGTTATATGTCATGTGTTCTTTCACCCAAACCAAGAAATCAGCGGCACAGAGAAAAAGGAAAAAGGAACAGAATTTACAGAACCCCAAAATTTAAAACAAAACATCAATAACAATGTATACTCCCTGGCCGACAGAGGGAAGCACCAAAAAATTTCAAATGAACAGGGAAGGATGAGAAATCAAAATCGGACCTAACCCAGAAAATTCAACATGCAAGACTCACATTATTTCTCCCTACTCTTAAATTTGTCGTTTCCAAAATTTTAGCCCCTCATGCCCGACGGGTTCGAATGAAACAGGGGAGAAGAGGAAAATTCTAAATTTTACACAAACCTCATAAATCAAACATGCATTAACATCTGATGACCCTAACCTACTCCTAATCTCATTAAATTAGAGTTTCATTCGAATTTCGCTCGGAAACCACCAAGAACAGCGGCGGATGAACAGTAACCGATTGGGGATTTCTGAAGCAAATCGACCAAACACTCCACCATTACTCAAATTGATCCACAAGAGTGGTTAATCAGAGTCTAAGCTTTGATTTTACTGATTTAGGACTCTTAAAATCCCCAACCCCAAATCGGACCTCACTTGAAAATCACTCAACTCGGAGAAATAGAGGGTATAATCGAGTAGAGGAAGCTCACCGGATTTCACACCCAAGCTTGCATGTGCCGTCGCCACCTTGCTCCGCTATGAATCGCCGCCAGGGACGCTGGGCCGAGAAAGCACGAGAGAGAGTGAGAGAAAGTAAAGAAGGAAGAGAGAGAGAAGGAAGACGGAATGGAGAAGGAAGGAGGGAGTATTATATAAGAGATGAGGGGGAAATTCAAGTTCTGACTCCTAAAACTTTCGTCTTTTCGATTTAATCCCTAAAATCCACTTTTTGCTATTTTTAGTTTAGTCCCTACTTGAAAATAATTTCTAGAATTAAATCCTTGTATCTAATTAGATATTTTCTTCCACCATAATTTACTTTAAGTCTCAAAATAATTTACCTAAAATTCTTCTATTAAAATTCGTCTCCTTATTTCTTCTTTTGAAAATTTAATTTTATCTTCTAATTATTTTTCCTCAATTAATGAAGAAAATGAGCCTTGAAATTATTAAAAATACGCCTGGCCTCATAAATTATTTATAAGGCTTTTTAATTTCTAAATGACACCCCAAGACCTTAAATAAATCCTTATTTTCTATTTTCTAAAATTTGGGGTGTTACAACAACGATATGTTAGTTCAAAATTTGCATGCTCGCCACAGTGAGTAAAGTGAGGGTTATAGATGTAACACCTACTTCTAGGACTCATTCCCAAGCTTAATAATCATTGGGAATCATATTCAAGCTCATATGGGACATAGAACATCAAAACCACAAACTTTTAAAACTTTTCTTTATTTCTGGAAAAATACTGAAAATGCGGAACTTTTCCAGCAACTTTGAAAAATCATAACTAATTGTAGAAAATTGGTTTTGACTTGGTTCAAGTATCAAATTAAATCTTGAAGAGTCCTTCATCTGGTAAAAATATCAAACATAACATGCATCAACGCAGGTGATACAGCTATTTGATTTTCCCAACTTGCCTTCATTTTCACGCCCATAAATTTTGGCCTTCTTGCGTGATTTTTAATGTAAGATAAATAACTACGATTTACTTCATTTTTGGGTTTTCAGAAACCCCTACATGTCTATTAGTTTACATAAAAATTCCAAAGCTAAAGGAATTCATCTTCTATCTCGAATAATATCATCAATAGACATTGCACAGAATGGAACCAAGAAAACAGCATTTCATTTGCATGAATTAAAACTTGTTCTTAATGGCCAAGAATGACCATATACATACATAAATCCAAAAGGGAAACATAATAACAACACAATCCAAGGCATCCCAAAAATATTACAGATTTATCATGAGTTCAAAGATGCACAACAAAAACAGTAACATTGAATCCCTCATCTTGATTAGGCTAGCTTCATCTCTTTCTCCTTTGATGAACTTGCTCCTAAAATGGTTTAGATTTGGGGGGGTGATATTTTGGGGAAAATCTCAGCAGCACAATACTCAACAAACAACCATGCAAGTTTAACATTGGACAAGATATGGCAATACCAATAACTTATACATGTGAGCATTTATGTTCTTGAATAATAACATATGGCCATAGCATTATAAGAAACACATAATCACTTCAAATATGATTCATCAAGGCAGCCAAATACCACATCACAATATTGAAACAATGCTGGAAATGTAAGAGAGTAAGTACTACCTTAGAGCTTTACAACTTCTCTTGGAGTCCTAACCTTCAAGGCTCCTCAAGAACACTCCTTTTTCTCTCACTTTCTTTGGGGCTACGAATTTTGGTGTGAAGAATGGGATGGAAGAGGTCCTATTTATAAGGGAAATGAGGCTTGGATCACTCTTAAGCCACATCATTCATTGCCCAATCACATGAAGATTTCCTCCACCACCCTTATCCTTCATTTACACTAGCCAACCCTAATACACCACTCATGCATTTTCTTTTCTTTTCTTGCTTTTCTTTCCTTTTCTTTTCTTTTCTCTCTTCTTAATAATGATTATTTTATCCCTAGTAAATGGCCCTTTTTACTTATTAAAGACTAAAACTAATTTCTCACTTTTTGCTTAATTACTTTATCCACAATTTTCTTTATGCCTATTGGTGGACTATACATATTTTTATTATTTTCTTTGCCTTCTTTTGTCCTTCCATGCACCACTTGTGGCTAATTGGGGAAGGAAGAGAGACTTCTTTCTCTTATTATGCATGAAGAAAGGTGACATCACTCACAAAAATCATTTAGGCTTGCATGTCTTTCCATTGGCCACTTATTATCTTATTTCTTTTTCTTTTACCTCTTGCATGCATTTCCATTTCTTTCTTATTATACTTTATTTTCTATTTTGATTTATTTCCTTGCATGTCTTCCTATTGGTCATCTTGTCATGATAACCCCTTCTACTTTTTCCCTTGCATGCATTTCTATTGGTTATTACATAATCTTTTCTTTCTAATATAATTTATGCTGACACATATTACAATTCCTTTTCTATTTATTATTTGCAACATAATTCCCTCCCTTTCCATGACCTGTGGCGCCACCCTAAGCTCCACAAGGGGGAATTACCATTTCTTATGGGCTAAGGTCTTTCTCTAGTCCATTTTCTAAGCCCAACCCTAAACTAGATGGGTTTCTAAGCAAATAATATCATTAACATGTAAATTTCTACTTAATTATTATAAATTCTATCTTAATGTTTTATGAGAATTCTTAGGGAAAATTATCAACAAACACTTAAACTTTCTCATGCTTTAAACTAATGCCTATAAAATGTAATTTCCGTACTATTAAAAATAGGGACGTTACAATAGAGCTTCGCCATGTCATTGTTTGCTTGCTAGGAGGAGAGGAAGAGAAGTTCTTCTTGTAACTTGGCAGGAATACACAAGAGGGGGTGAATTGTGCTTTTTCAATTTAAATCTGAATTACTCAAGATTTATACTAGTTCAGCTCAATCTTTGCCTACGTCCAGTTCTCCAACCTTCAGTTGGGTTCCACTAACTTTTCAAGATCAACTCAGGCTCTTGAATGCCTTTACAAGTGACAGTAAGACAACACTCTTTTCACTGATCACTCTCCCTTACAATTTATAAGATTACACCCTTACTCTTAAGATCTCACTATCTTAAGAGTGATCCTCACTTGGTAGTAAATACAGAAAACTTGTTCACTCAATTGAACTGATTATGTTACACACTGAAGAATATCAAAGAGATAAGCTTTCTAAAGATTGGTGAGTATTGAATGCAGTAGTTACAACAATTAATTTTTGCAATGAATGAATATTACCAACTTTCTTCTGAGAGGCTTTTATAATCTCTTCTGGAAATCTACCCGTTGAGAGTTTTAGCCGTTGTACCACCAGAACACTTGATTAGTTTGATATAGAGTGTTAGAATTGAGTTCTGAGAGGCATTAACTCCATTATACTTGTTTTGCTTCAGTTCTTCTCTCTTCATTTATCGTTGGAGGTGGTTGGTGAGTCTAACGGCTCTTTTTGAACCAAATTGTGTGCTAACGTAAGCTTCCTTAAGTAGGCCTGTGCATATCTGTACCTTGAAAGCTTAAAATAGTAGACTTGGCCGTTGGTTTTGAATAAATCCTATCGCCACTTCGATTATAACCTCTTGATCGATTACAGGGAAAGGTTTATGATCGATTACACACAGATTATAGCCTGCATCACTGAATATTCAAGTTAGAAAGAAACTCGCCTAATCGATTTCAGGGGAACCCTGATCGATTAGGCATGGCTAATCGATTGCAAACAGCTTATACTCAGATTATATGTTCTCTTTAATCGATCACTCAATATACTCTAATTGATTATTGTTCTCTAATCGATTATGCTTGTGATTATAGCTCTCTGATCGATTAGGCTAATTCCTCTTAATCGATTATGGCTCTTTGATCGATTATGCTAATTCCCCTTAATCGATTATAGCTAAATCCTTGATCGATTACAGGGGTCTCTAATCGATTAGGCAGCTACAACTTAATTTCTAATCTAAACCTGATCTGACTCTAATCGATTAGGCTTTAAGTTCTTATCTTGTAATCTATCCCTGATCGATTAGGCAACACTTAAGATTTCTTATCAGATTTTCTCTAAGTTATTTTCTGATCCTTATCCAACCTATCTTCATGCCTAAGTTATGTTTAGTTATCATCAAAACATATTATTCTAACACTTCCTACCTCTGCTTTGCTCGTTGCGGCAGTGAGGTGGAATAGCCTCTTTCCCCTTTCTTTACTTTTATTTCACTTACTAACTCTTCCATTCTCTCATGTAAGTATATAACCTCAAATAATAAAAGTATACTTAATTCCACAACCTCAACCATTCAATCAATTCCTCAAACATATATTCAATGATTCCTAATTATTTTATAAACCTCTCCTCAAATTTCTTAGTGTAACAGTAGTCTAAAACTTTGGATGTTACAAGTTGGCTTGAGCAAAACCATAGCGAAGCGATGAAGTTGGCTAAGGAACCAAATGTTCTTGATATGGACTCACTAGGGTAAGGCAACAATGAGAGAAGCAACACAAAAAGGCCCCAACTTGAGGTTACTTTGCCTTAGGCTTGCTCAAGTGAGGCTAGAGAAGGAAAACAAATAGAAAGGTTTGAAAATAATAGGGTTCTTCACTACAGAGCGAGGCCACCATAATAACATTTTCTTTGTTAAAACCGTTTTATCAACCATAATCTGAATGTTAACAAGATTTAATCAATACTAACTATGTTAGGAAAAAGGGTTTACTAAATAAAATACTAACATAGTTAAGAAAGAGTTTAAGGTAATAGTTTCCTTAAATTCAAACTCAACTGTCTAACTATGATATAGAAAAAGAATAGTTCTAAAGTACAAAAAGGGTCTATCATAGTTAAATAAAAATTTGCCTTATTTAATTAAGAGATAATCCCAGATAGGGCAAGAGTAGAAGACAATTTTACCAAATCACAACTAACATAGATATTAAAAATTCAACTATTACATAAACCAATCCATGTTAAAAAAAGGAACATTCCACATTTCTAAACCATCAATCTTTCTAACCATTTACTTAACATAATCATGCCATTTTCAAAAATAATAAAATATTCGAAGAAATCCCAAAACATCCATGGCGGATATGCGGTCGTTCCCAACCAACGGCTTACAACCAAATCACAAATAGTAAAGTAATACCAATAGGTATCATGCCTATATTCCGAAAATGGACCGGTTACAACCAATTACAAAATCAACACTTCAATCAAAGTAAAAACTTGTTCGCCCTACGCCGCAAGTGCACGGGTCGCGCCAAGTAATAAAGTGATGAGAAAAGTATCGTTCCCACGAGGATTTGTCCAAAACCCGGTCAAACAATGATTATTACACTCTCGCCCAATTTGAGTGACACAAATGTTGAGATTGAAAATTAACTAAGAAAATAAAATGAAAATAAAACTATAAACAAGTGATTCTCCAACTTCAAGGATAAAATGGGTCCTAAGATTACCTATCCCCCTTGTACTTCTTAAAGCTCAATTAACCTCCCCTCAAAGAAGCTCTCAACGAAACCATGTGCTAATCTAGGGTTCATAGAGTACTCGTAAAAGCTCTCTTAAGTCAAGAACAAGTGTTTAGTCTTATTAATTGCACAATCTCTTGCTACAATTTAATAAAACCCAATTATCAAGCTCCAACCGTAATGTGACTATGCAAGGCTAGCAAGTATATCTCTATCTTACCAACAAAACCATCCATTCGTCATGCAAACTTCAAGTTCTTGCACTACTTTACCCAAGTTCTACACTCAACCTAACCCTCTCAAGCATAAATCAAGTGAACCCAACATCTAAATGGTGATCAGGCACTTAGAAGCATTAGGAGAAGAGTAAAATAAGCACATAGATATCATTAATCACAACATAAGAGGAGGAATCAAGAATCAATACATACAAGGTTTCAAAATAATCCTAGAATCAAAGTACTTAGCTACTCATGTTCTACAACTCCATGGGAGCATATATATACAACATTACAAAACAAAACAAGAGAAGAGAAGGAAGATGGAAGAGATAAACCAAGAGAGGAAGCTCAAATCTCTTCAAAGCTCCAAGCTCAAGCTTAATCCCCTCCAAACTCCATGCCCTAGCAGAGCAAAACACCCCCAAGAATGCCCAGAAGTCGAAGAATGAGGGCTCACAACGAAGCCCTAGCTTTTATATCAGTTAAAACGCGCCTGTTCTGTCCAAAACGCGCAGAAAACATGCAGTTCGCCGTGGGTTTCGCCCCACGGCGAAGTCCTTTCTTCTCTATTTTGTTGCCTTTTTTTCTTTATTCCTTGAGCTGCTCTGGTTTCTTCTTATTTTTATTCACTTGGGAGCTTGGTGGATGGGCTAAAATCTCTTGCTTATTGCATCAAATTATTCCTACAAAAATTACATAAAACAAAATAAGAAACTAACTATAAAAACAATCAAAATCAACCGAAAATCAAATGAGCATTTTCCCTCTTGAGTATCCAAAATGTATAAATAATAGACAAAAACTCAAGAAAAAATATACTCAAATAATCATGAATTTCTAGGAGTTATCAATGACAAATACAATATTTAGGACCGTTATTAATAATTAAATATGTAGTTTAAAATAGCAGAAGCAATGCAATCCTAAGCTTATATATGTGGCAATATACAACCTCTGTATAGGCTAAAAGAGAATCTCACTATAAATCAGTGAGGTCCCCTGATGCCTCCTTTCCCCACGACTCCACTATCTGACTAGTACTTGCAAGGATATTAAGCAATGGGGAGGTAGACAATGTCTACCATAACGACTAACTACTAGCCTACATGTGATTATGTGTGCTAACAAGGTGTCAATGTGGGAAACTATACATATATATATATGATCAATTTGAAATATGGGCACATAACCAGATAATCATGCAGTAATCCACATTAGGAAAATCATCTAACAACTCCATGTATATCAACATTTTATAAAAATAGTTCAAAATACATTTTGCACAATCATCCATAATGTTCGTCCTGCGAAATGTTAGGTTGTCCCCTACCACTAGGTGGACCTGAGTGGAACTCGACAGGGATCTCAACCTGTACCCAGAACCACAAAGAAGTGGAACTCAATGGGGACTTCAACTCATACCCAGAACCACAACAGGGGTAATGCTCGATGGGGGCTATCCATACATAGCACACCGAAGGGTAGTACTTGATGGGGTCTAATCTATACCCAGTACACTGATAATATAATTAGTCCCTGTGGGCCAACAGGGTACCTCATCACGTGATGGCAAGAGTCTCCAAAGCATCGATCTAACTACCACAACATATGCATTACAAGCAACAATTGCAATATAACAAAAAATAAGCACTTGGCCTTACCAGTGTTCCAAAGGTCATGCGATAAGATTTCAAAACCATATATATATATATATTCTTTTTCAAAATTTATGATGCAATACACAAATATATATGCCAGGTTTAACATAAAATCCCACATGACATTTTCATATCAAAGTAAACAATTTAAATCATGCTATATGTATACCACTAGAATCCAGAATTTCATAATCAAAAATATAATTTCAAAGCTCTTACTAACAACACACGTACACACATAGCACTAGTAGAAGCGGTTATTACCTTTAACTAGGCACCCAAATGCTGCAACCAAATAACTCCTCGTGCTCGACTAAGGACAATTCACTGTCTATAGGACAGTCACATACAATAAAATTAACACTAAAATTAAGTGTTCATATACGAAATTTGGGAATTCAATTCCCAAACCAAAAACTCCATCCCCAAGAAATTTAATCCAAACCTCTCCTTAATGCTCTTAACTAAACCATTATAATCCTCTCTTTATATCCATCATAAAATCCCAAAATTCAACCTCACCTACCCAAGTAAATCCTTTCAACTCCCATAACATTTCAATTAATCCTATTTAACCAATGAACATTATTAATTTTGCTTCCATGAATTTAAAAAAATCACAAATTAACCTCAAATACTCATATTCCAAGAATTCCTCCACAATAATTAGCCTACCCCAAACTTTATCTGTCTAAAAATTCCACCAAATTAGCCAGATTAACATCATAATATAATATTAAATAAACTCCACAATTATTCAATTAACCTCAGACAAGTCAGATCACAATATCCCCAAATGTTTCCTAAGCTTAGAAATTCTAAAAATTCCAAATAAATTGGAAAATCTCAAATAAATTGTAAATTGCTTCAGGGAAGTTCTAAATCAAATATTACACTTCAACATAATGGGTTTAGACATCCCAAAAGCCTCAACTCAGATACGGCCTAGTTTTGAAACGATAGAAATTAGAGAAACTAATGACATAGGCGCGTAGAGAAAACCCACTATTCAGGTGCCGGCAAGCTCCAAAAAATATTTGACAAGCTTTTTTGATCTACTTCGACAAGCCTAGATCGAATCCAAAATGAGTAGAGAAAGTACATAGGAGGTGAGGGGAGTGAAGAATGGCAGTTTTCTAGTGAAAACTCACCGAAAATTGCCCCCCTTACGAGCTTGATCGGCGGTAGAAATGGAGAAGGAAATGAGAGAGAAATAGAGGAAGGGAGGAGGGAGAGAGAAGTCTGGGGAGGTGAGGACAGCAACACCCGTCATCGACGTCGTTGGTGGCTAAGAAGAGAGAGAGATGGTGATGAAGATAGGAGAGAAAGAGAGAAAGAAAGAGAGAAACTGGGGGGGTTCTGCATGAGTGAGGAAAGGAAAGAGTGTGAGAGAAGAGAGGAATAAAAGTAGGAAAAATGCACTATTAGGCCCTAGATTCCTCAAATAAGATATTACTTTTTAAGCTAAAATTATTTTATTTTCACTCTCAAAATTTACTTGTTATAATATCCTTTACTTATTTTCTCCCATAATAACCTCTTTTGAGCCTAAAATTAATTTTTCCAAAATTATTGTCCTTAAAATAAAGGAGAAACTAAGCCTTTAAGATCCTCAAAATACCTCAAATTCATCAAATATCCTCATAATCCATCATTTCTCATTAATTAATTCCTAATTATACCCACTAATCCACAATTAATATTTAGGATGTTACAGCTCTCCCCACCGTTATAGTTGTTTTGTCCCTAAAATTCAAAAAATGAAAGCAAAACAACACGAGATAATCATGGCGCATAAGCTTGTAATTCCTTAGAGAAATCGTTGGCCAGCCCATCATTGAAGGAAATAAGTTCATTTATGTTTCCCACCTTTAGTTCATGCATGTTTGAGTAATGATTGATCCCAAGAAATCTCTAGTTGAGAATATTCGAGTGCGTCTTGATGATGGTTCCATAGTATGGGTGGAATGCAAGTATGAACATGTCTTCTGTAGTTGCTCCATCTGCCACGTTATTGGCCACTCAATGCATGATTGTCCACGACCTATTAGGGATGTGTTCCAAGGGTTCAATGCAATAGAAAATCGTGTTCATCGTAGTTTTTGCTCACACTTGGTATGTAGTTTGAAATCGAGAGAAGGTGAGCTTGTTTGACAAAATTGGATTAGACAACATAGAGCATCTGGCTCCACTCGCATTTGCTTTTATGGTTGTGGAACCAACAATTATCGTATCTATAAAACTTCCCGTCAGAATGTTTTGCTTCCTCAGGGAAACCATTTTAATGGCTTTTTCCATTTCTCATCTGATGACTCTGACCAGACAGAGAATGACATGGTAGTAGATGTAACTATGGGCCCCCAATTTCTCCTGTCTCTCTACTTGATGGACCTGAAGGCAACCCCATCATGGTGTTGAACCTTAGAATTTTGATGATAGCCAAATATGACTTAGGCTATAAAAATCATAGATATCTTAACATAGATAATGTTTTGATACAAGTTTTAAAAACTAAGTTAAGATCAATCGGTAGCTAGACAGCAATCGATTGAACTTCAGAACCCACAATCAATTGGACATCGATTACCTATTGATTTTTGAATTCTCAATCGAATGTTGCTAACTACAATTGATTTTTGAAGTCTCAATCGAACGTTGCTTACTACAATCGATTGTTGAAGTCTCAATCGAATATTGCTTGCTGCAATTGATTGCTGGTATCCTGTAATCGAGTGCTGACTCAATTTTTCAATGTAAATCTTTGTAAGTGTAATCGATTGGTCATTGCACAATCAATTGATCACCATCAATCGATAAGTACTAGATTGAATCGATTGTTACTTGACTAAGAAGAAACTCAGCAGCCATCAATCAGTTGGAAGAACAATCGATTGAAGGTTGTTAATCGATTTCCAAATCACTAATTGATTGCTGCACATTGATCTTAATCGATATCTAACATTTCCATCAAGTATTGCATGTAACAATCTATAGAAAACAGAACCAATATGAAGGCCATCGAGTGTTGGACTTAAGTAGCAATCGATTGGCCACTTAGCCATTGATTGACAAACTGAAAATTTCAAAATAAATTACTCTTCTCATGTCTAATTAACTTTATATTTTTGGAGATTTTGCATGGCATATTTAGGGAAATTTTTGTTGGACACAGACCAAGCAAACTCAGAAACACAGAGAAAAGAAGAAGTCGTTACACTGGATAAAGCCTAAATCCAGCAAGAGAGGGGAAACTAACACACATAAACAACTTTGGAGCATTATTTGCAATGGCTAAATCCACTCTAACACTCTAGATTATCTCACTCTCACAACGGCAAATCAGAAGCTTTAACGGATAAATTTCTCAAAGATGCTATAAGAAACTTAAAGCTAAAAACTTGCAAGGAAAAGAATTATGTGCTATCCAACTACCAATTCAAACAGCATTCAATCCAAGTTTTCTGAGTTTTCTCATTCATTCTTCAAACTGTATCTTATCAGCTCAACAGTATGAGCAAGCTGTCAACTTGTATTTCAATTCTTATTGTGTGATTTCCTTAAAATAAGTGGGATTCTAAGGAATGGGTTGTAATCTTACAAAGTATAAGGGGGAGAGAATTTGATGAGATAGTGAGATCTTACTGAGGAAATTCTTTGAGGTTGTAAAGATGTTTAGGAACCTGTTTTAATCTTGAGTCATTAGTGGAATCAAACAAAGTTCGTGAACTGGACGTAGCTCAAGAGTTGGACCGAACCAGTATAAAGTCTGTGTTATTATTCCTTTAAGTAAAAAAATTTGAAATACAAGTCACCCCCCTCTTGTATATTTCCTACTATCTTCATTTGGTATCAGAGCAAGGCTTCTCAAATAAGTGATCCAACAATCAGAGAAGAAAAGATCTATGGCAATAGTAAACGAAAGCATGTTACCTGAAGGAAGCTCTATCACAAAACCACCTAGTTTTAATGTAGAATATTATGCTTTCTGGAAGATGAAAATGAAAATTTTCATTAAGGCAAATGGATACAAACTCTGACAAGTGATAGAGAATGGAGATTACACACCCATGAAGACAGAGAATAGGGTATTGGTGAAGAAGCAACCAGAAGAATACACCAACATTGACATAGATCATCTTGAGATGAATAGCAAAGCAATCCTGATGATCCAAAGTGCTCTAAGTCAAAAAGAGCATTTCAAAATGTCAAATCTTGAGACTGCTAAAGAAATGTGGGATGCTCTTGAAGTAGCACATGAAGGAACAAAATGAGTGAAGAGCATGGGAATCAATCAGCTAACTACTGAACATCATTTGTTCAGAATGAAGGAAGGAGAACCATCAGAGAGCTAGAAATCAGATTCACTCATTTCATCAACCATCTTGCTAGTCTTGGGAAAATACTTTCTCAAGAAGAACAGGTCACGAAAATCCTGAATATCCTCAAAGATGAGTGGCAAGCCAAAGCCACAGCTATTAAGGAAATTCATGGAGAATCTATGAGTTCAGTTACTTCCTTGTTTGGAAGCCTGGATGAGTATAAGAGCAAGATAAAGTACATACAGGAGCTAGCTAGGGAAGATAAGAAGAAAAAGGCTCTGGCTCTTATTGCATCAAAAGAAGAAGAAGATGATGAGGATAAAGGAGATATGGATGATGAAGAAATGGGGTTGATGGTGAGAAGATTCAAGCGTTTCTTCAAAGGAAGAGGAAGAAGGTTTCAAATATGTGGTCCTAGCTTCACAAAGAAAGATCAACAAAAGAATGCCACTCCTTTATGCCATGAATTCAAGAAACCTAAACACTTCAAATCTGAATGTCCTAGTCTCCAAAGGTAGAAGAAGAAAGAAAAATATGCTGGAAAGAAAAAGGCCTATGTGTCATCAATATAAGGTGACAACACTGATGAAGAAGAAAGTGATTCAGAGAAAACATCCAACCTGTGTTTGGTAGCTCAAGAAGAATCAAACACTGAGGTAAATATTTTTGAACCATCTTTTCATGAACTCCAAGATGCATACAATGCCTTACATATAAAGCTTGTGAAAATTGATAAAGAAGTAGTTTTCTTAAGAAAACAAAACTTGGAATATGAGAAAAAGGATGAAATATCTTATTGCAAGGACTGTGAAAAACTCACTCTTGAAAATGAAAAGCTTTCAAAAACTTTACAGAAATTTACTAAAGGTAGTGAGCCTTTGCAAGTAATGCTGACCAATCAAAGAGCATATAGAGATAGAACTAGCCTTGGTTATGATACTGCACCTAAATTTTTTAAAAGCTAATATGCCCGTCTCTGGCAAGTACCACAAATACCAAGAACTTCATAAAGGTATAACATGAAAGAAATAAATTTAGTATACCTCCATGGGGAATCACTTTCACAAAAACGGGATATACCATTCATGGCTGAAAACGTGTCAATGTGAACCCACTGTTCATTTGTATCATTAATAACACCTGCTAAGAACAACTTCCACAATATTGTGAATAGACTTGAGATAATGCAATGCCCAGAGACATAATTAATAGTGCATTATTAGGAAAGAAAACTCAAGTCCCTCAATCCATTCATCCAGCATTTCAGTAACTAGATAAAAGACCAAGATGCTACTAAGCAATTCATCCAAATGATGTACACAGTCAAGCATTGAAAAATCAATGTCAAAATTCATTTGGTACAGACATTGCCATTGAAATATATTATCAAGTTCTAGTTAGTCAAACAAACTTCCCCCAATATACAAGTTGTTGAGTATCATACCTTTAATTCATTGATACTTGCATTGTTCATGTTTGTCAGCGTATTGGATCTTACCCTAAAAGCCCAAGAGTAGTTTAACCTCCTTTATTTTCTACTCATATGTCCCAGGTTTTTTGGGAATAGAATAACTTAGTTTTCATGGCATATATGAAATTAATGTTGATGTTAATCATAAGATTCAAGCTAGATGGTTTAAATGGAGAAAAGCTACTGGTATTAGATCGAAAAACACTAGATAAAGTAAAAGTAATACACATACAATCGCACATGCATTCAACATATTCTAGCAATCCAAAGGAGATATAAATAAAGTACATCTATTGCATAATATCATGAAAACATCACTAGGTTCATACATACAAAAGAACATGGCTTAATAACATGCATGACCGATAGAAACTCAAAACCATGTTCCAAAAACATATACATATACCAAAACACATGGAATTAAAATACATAGATGAAGTTCGACAAGGAAAAGAAAACTAATAAACTCTCTATTTATGAAGATGAAGCTCTGGTTGCCTTCTCTCGATCAACATGGACTGGATTTTGGAATTAGAAGATATGAGAGTGTAGTGGAAGATGATTTTCATGCAAGGCGGAGAGAAGAGGGGGAGATGATGAAAATTTTGAGAGATGAGTGAGTGAAATTAGTTGGTCCCCTTCTTATAGCAAAAGAGGAAACCCAAAACATTCCAAATTGGCCTACGGTGTCTTATTCTTACTATGATTAACAAATAGGAAAGGTTTGGGGAAAGATGGGATGAAAGAGAGAATGGGTGAATGAATATGGAAATTGGGATTCCCCTCTTTCTAGGACAAGAAACCACTGGTTGCCTAATTTGGCCTCCCATAACATATAGGAAAGATTTGGGAAAGACCCAATCACTCAATCTCAAGAAATCTAGCGAAAATAGGAAGTAGTGATTAGAATAATGAATTAGGAAACTTCTTTACCTCAAGGTTGCCTATTCTTGTAGAAAATAACAAATAGGAAATATTTTAGGCAAACCCAATCAACCAATTTGATTGAAATAGGAAACTTCCTATTCTAGTTTATTTTACCAATTAGGAAAGTTTAGAGGCCAATCCATTAGGGTCAATCAATCAATCAAGTTTTCTAATAAAGAATTTCCTATTTTGCGGAAGTTTCCTTTTTTGTAGAAGTTTCCTTTTTTGCAAAAATTTCCTATTTTGCAAAATTTTCCTTTTTTGTAGAAGTTTCCTATTTTTCTTTGTTCTTGCTTTGACCTTTATTTTTTGCACCTACCATGGAAATTTTAAGCACATGTGAAGTATTTCAAGTCCAGAAACAATAAATGCATGAGTTAAATGCATAATATGCTCAAATTATAATGAATATGTAATTAACTCTCTAATATTGGACCCTAAGTCTAAAAGTGCCTAAATCCCCATTTTATAGCATAGAACAAATGCTAATTTCCTATAATTAGTAGATAAAAACATGTAATAATCAAGTGCCCTATCCCGAAGAAAAGGGCTCGGGACTGAAATCTCGTCCAGTGTCCCGTCCATTCCGTATCGGGACGGGACGAGACAGGAACTGTCCCTTTTTTTATGCAAAATTTTTTTTTAAAAAATCTAGCAGAGGATGCAACAAACATGAGGGTGAGAAGGTAGAGAAGTGATCCCCCGGTGACAGAATAGAGTGAGGAAGGTATAATCATAGAGATTGTTACAATGTTAGCAAAATTAAATAAGATGAAGTTTAAAAACAAACCCCAATGAGTTATCCCGTATGGCCAAATCCACCAATTAAGTATCACACAACACCTTCACTACCTTCAAAAAGGAATTGTTCCCATGTCACAGATCACAATGGCATGAAACTCTAATGATAAAACTTAAAAAGGGGAAATGACCACAAATCAAGATACTAAATTACCTAAATCCGACAAATCGAACAGCAATCTTCATAAAAAAATACATATAGGTAAGTGATTGAGGATTTGTTGGTGAGAAGATAGAGGAAACGAGCATAAAGTAAAGAAGTAACTAACATCTTTGAACTGAAGAAGCCCTAGATCACCGAGGTAAGAGACGGAAAGGTGAGCGGATTCCATGGGAACAATGAGCTGAATGAGCTATATTGGCTTAGAATGGAAAAGATCCTCACCCTATTCTGTTGCGGGGATGCGAGATTAACGCTAGCAGCAGCGACAGCTTGAGAGCGATTGTGGCTGAGATTTCAGGTGAAAGGAAAATGTCAAAGGGAAGAGATGATGGTTCAAAGGAAAGAGATAATGATGATTTCTGGTTTGAAGGGGAAGTTTCAAATGATGATGATGGTTTAGATCTGAGAAAGATTAGAGATTGTGAGTACATATATGCTAACGGTGAGTGCAGATCGAAGGCGGTGATGGAAGGGATTGGTGGTGGAGGCTAACATCGGCGAGTGAGAGAAGGTGAGAGAGAAGAGGGACAGAGAGAGAGAGAGTCTAGGGTGAAGCTGAGAAAAGTCTGCATACAAGAAGTCAAGGGAGAAGACTGAAATGAGGCCACTGAATATTAGGTTTTATTTTAAAACAAAATTACACCACATGACCACACACATGTGATGACGTGGCCCATGTATTTTAAAAAAATAATTAAAAACACACACACATATATTCGGGATGGGGCCGGGACAGGACGACCCTGTCCCGAGTCCCGTCCCATCCTAAACACACATTCTATCCCATCCCCGATTTGTCCCGTCCCAAAATTCCCGGGACAGGATGTGACAGACCGGGAGAGGACAATTGTGAATACCCCTAATCCATTGAGCAAACTCTTGGTACGACCATTGATTGGGTATCGAGTGCTTACAGAGTATTGAAGTAAGGTAAAAATGATCAAGTTAAAACTTAGTGCTTCAAGTAAAAAGCTATGATCAACCATTGAGCACTCAAAATACATTGAGTGAACAAATTATGGAAAGGAAGAGTTCCATCGATAGCCATAACGCCAATCAAATGTCGGACCACCATCAAATAGTTTATTCGACCATTAAGCATTGGGAAGGTATACAAAATAAATTAGATGGTAATCAAGTATTCAACGTGGGAATCATTCGAGCATCAAAATCCTCCATTGAGCAAAATGATGACCATCAACTGAACTTCCAATCATCGAGAAAACTTTGTAGGTAACCATCGATGGTTGATCTATCCATCAATAAAACTTTCCAATGGTAACTTTTATCTCTCTGTATATAAATGTAACTGTTACATTTGACCATTACACACTATTGCATTCACTCAAAATCATTCCAGCAACATTCTCGGCCAAACCCTTGTACCTCTCCATGATTTTCTCTCATTTTCAAATATCCCAAGAATCATTGTTAATTATCACACCATTTTCCCCTCGATAAGTACCCAACATGGCTCCAAATATGAAACTACCTCCAAACATGGATCCAGGAAGTAAGAAAGGAAAAGAGAAGTCCCAATCTACCTAGGAAAAGCCAAAGTCTACCGATGATCCTGCTATAACAATGAGGAATGCTCCAAATAGATTTGAACAAGTCATAGATGAACAAGCCAGGGCACTATCTCAACACCAAACAAAATCCTCCTCAAAGAGGCTTTCTTTTACAAAGACATCTCATCACTCTAGGGATACAAACTTTCTGTTTGACAATCCTTCACCCATTAGTGATATCAAGAAGAAGGAGGCCAGAAGGAAAGCTATTGAGGACTCTAGAAAAGATTAGGTTCAATCAAAGCCTACTCCTCCATCGTCCAAACCAAGTTAGAAGAGAAAACTTGCAGAGATATTGGCTGGGGATGAGACATATGAATCTCCAGAAGGATTTTTCACCAAGGCCTTGTCTGCAATTGCAAGCAGATATGCTGCAAGTGACTTTGCCAGAATAGCCTACTTTGATCAGGAACTTCTAAAGAAAGAAGGAGTGGATTTATATCCCTGGTTAACACCATACCAGACTTGGATAGGGATAAATCTACCTTGCAATCCTAGAGTGGTAAGAAGTTTCTATTCAAACATGGAGGTTAAAAACACTCATAAGGAGACCTCTAACATCATTGACAAAGAGAACACTTCCACTGTCAGAGGCAAGAGAATCTCCTTCAATTGGAATACCGTGAATTGGTGGCTTGGAGTCATTGAATCCTATGTGAATTAGTGGCTTACTATAAAGGAGTATTCAGAACAAGAAATGATCAAGATTTATGATCCATCCAAGCCTGTGCCTGATCCATACTTTAAGCCTGCTCTTATGCCCATGGTTCAGAGAGTGTTGTACTACATTTACTCCAGAATCATGGTGAACAAAGGAGGAAACTTGTCTCACCTGCAGAAAAATGGCAATCCAATCCTCCCTGTCCTAATCAACAAAGACAAACTTAACCCTGGGCAACTTATTACTCAACAGATGAAGGAATTCCATGATTCTAAGAGAACCAAAACTCAACTACCATTTCCTCAACTAATATCCTTCATACCACTCAAGAATGGGATATAGTATCTGGATGATGATCAACCAGAGAACATCAAGAAAATTACACAGTTGTTAGTGAGTCATATAAAACAACAGAGCAATTGAAGAACAGCCCTCTGCTCCTTCCATTGCTCCCTCAATGTTTGGGTCTGCAATGAGAACACTATTATCTGACGAGGTTCTTCAACTATTTGAAGACAAACTCATCAAAAGGTGGTAAAAAGAATAAGCAACCTCATAAGAAAAGCTCCTATAGAAAATTCAGGAAGAAAATCAGAAGCAACAAGAAAGGATAGTTGAAGGATTTTTTTGATGCCTTCAATGTCTCTTACATGCCAGATGAAGATACTAGACCGGAGGAGGATGAACAACATGGAGAACTTTTGATTGTGTCATGGAAATGCAGTAAAGCAAGTGTTTAATGCTTTTGATTGTGTCATGGATCTAATGAAGATAATCGACTAGAGGATGGAAACATGGAGAACTTCTTTGGCATGGTACCCCCACAAAGTGGTAGAAGTCTGAGAAACAAAAATTGGTTAACCATCTGGAGAAGCAAATATGGAAGAAAATCCTGCATGACATCCACCCATTTACCTTGAGACATACTCATCTCCCACTAACCTTGAAACATAAGCCAGGTCCCCTACTCCACAAGATTCCCCACTACACCTCTCTCCTAAGCCATCACCCAAACCTTCTCCTCATCCATCACCAAAATCACTACCACAACATTCACCAAAAACCTCTCACTAAATCACCTATCCCTGCCACCAAAACTCAAACTACTACTCCACCGTCGATCCAACCTTTTCCCTCTCACTTTTCCAGAAAGAAGTATAGAACAACTAACCTCAATCCCTCCATGTCTCCAAAGCTAGCACCTCAGTTCATTTCTAATATAACACCCCAAATTTTAGAAAAGAGATAATAAGGATTTATTTAAGATCTTGGGGTGGCATTTAGAAATTAAAAGGCCTTATAAATAAATTCAGGAGGCCAGATGTATTTTTAATAATTTTTAAGGCTTATTTTCTTTATTAATTGAAGAAAAATAGTTAGAAGATGAATTTAAGTAAGGGAATATTTAGAACCTTGGGGTATTGTTTAGTATTTAAAAAGTCTTATAAATATTTGAAAATTAAAGCATATCTAGAAAAATTATTTTTAGAATAAATTCAGATTAATTTGTAAAGGAAATGGTAGTTAAAAGTTTTAAAGAAGGGCATAAAGGGAAAGATGAAAAATAAAAGGAAAGGAAAATGACAATATCTCTGCCTCTAGTTGAAAATATCTTCAGTTGTAAAAGGAAGCACAATATGGTAAAATACTCATTTAAAATATCAACACCTTCTTTTATTATTAGACTCCCACATGTTCCTTTCCCTCATACTCTCTTTGTTTCTCTCCCTCACCCGAGTCTTCCTCTGTCCTCACTCCCTCCCCATTTCCTTTGTTTCCTTCGATTCCCAACGGCGGACGACGGTGACCGACGGCAAGAAGCGGCGGAAAACACTCAATAAGCTTGGGTCAACCTTAGGTAAGGCTTTTCCTTTGTTTTCTTCCTCTTCTTTGTCAGATTCTGAGCGAGTTTCATGAAGGTGATTCGAATTTCTGGGGGGCTTTTGAAGTTCCTAAATTCAGGGAGATGATGTCTAGGCTCCGATTTTGATGATTTGGGTAAGATTGAGCTAAGAATTGGGTTGTGTGTTGAATTTTGGAGTGTTCCATCGCTTGTTGATTTTCTGCTTCCCTTGTGATTCGGATTTCTTTTCTTTCCTCTACGTTAATTTGATTTCTGTTGATGATGGAAGGAAGATGAAGTTGAGGTTGATTGTATATGGTTGATGGTATGTGAATTTGAAATTGTTCAATTCTTCTTTTTTCTGCTTGTTCTGGCCGGTAATTACAGGAATTAGGAAGGAGGAAATATATGTTTAATGATGAAGGATTGAGGTTTAGTTGAATACATGAATTTGTGGAATTTTTTTTATTTATTTTTCTTCTCTGCTAGCCGATGGATTCAGTAATAGGGAAAGGAGAATTGTTAATGTTAATCTAGTAGGATTGGTGTTTAATTGAGTAAGGATGAATAATGAATTGAATTAGGAATGGAGTTTTTGGGATTGGATCTTTAAATATGTAAGTTGATCAAAGCTTGATGTTGAGGTTGCTAAGGGAGGATTTGGGTTAGAAGATATAATGTATTTTTAATGCTATGATGAGCGAATAGTGATTTGAGTATGGGACGATTTGTACTTTGAGTTCTGGTTGGAAAGGATTATGGGAGTTGAAGGAATTAGCGATGAAATCCGCCACTTTAAAGGTATTATTGTTGAGGTTCTTGTGATTAGACTTCATTCTTTAAGGACCTGAAGCATAGGAGTTATGGTTTTAAACCAAGAAGAGAAGGTTTTTGAGGATCGTACGATGTATGGTAGTGTTTAAAAATTGATTAAGCCAAGGGTGATCGAATTTGGGTGTGAAAGTGTTCAAACCAAAGACTTTAAAATTTAGACAACCTTTACTTACTTTGTTTCTTTTATTTCTCGTGAAATCCTAATCAAAGGAATTATATTTTTATGAGTTAAAACAAAATTTGTATATTAGAAAGGAGATGATATAAGCTTTACAATTTATATCAAATTATTGTCCAGGATTTTCAAAAGATATGCTAAGCATATATTGTTGGAGTTGTTTGGTCATCATTTGGTTCATAAGGGTGAAATTGTGCTGGTCTTGTTTTTATATATTTCATGCTGAAAGAGATGATCGTGAGGGATGGGTATATGTGATTGTGGCTGTGAAACAGATTAAGGGGAATATTTTTAAAGATGATTCCGTTATAAATTGCCCTGTTTTATTGAGTGAGATGTAATGGAGTAAATAATTAATGATTGATTGAAGTGTGTTAGTAAGAAGAAAGAGTTAATGGTAATTTCTGATTATGATTTTGGGAACACAAATACTTGATGTTTTATTTTGTGATATTTTATTTAATTGAACAATTTAGTAATTTGGAGATAGTTGTGTTAGTAATAGTATTTTTGTAGGAGATTTCTCTTTTAAGAACTGATTCCATATTAGTTGTAAGGATTGATGTTGGATTATAGGATAAAAAAATAATAATAATAAGACCAAGGATTTTAATTGATGAAGAGGGCTTGAGAGTTGAATATATGAAGTACTGATCCTAGGATTAAGGAAAGGGAAATCGATAAAGACAAGTTAATTAAGGGAGGCTATATAAATTGGTTTATGGGTGTTTTTTTTTTTTTTTTTGATTCTTCAAAAAGAATGAAAAAAAGTAAATATAAATGTTTAGTTAGTAAGGTATGGAAGGTATTTAAATGATACTCATGTGGAAGTCATGATAGTGTGATTAAATCTTTGTTTTGTTTTGTTTTAGTTGGTTGATATTTAAGTTAGGATCTTAAGTGAATTTTAGAGGTTGGAAGCGAGTAATAAGAAGTTGTTTAAAGATTATGAATGATATATGGTATCTCAAAGTATTTAAATTAGCATTAGGATTTATTAAGATGATATGAGGTGGCATATGTCTGGTCAAATAGTCCTGTATGGTACAGATTGAAGTTTAAAGATTATTTCAAATCCTTGTGAGAATAAAATTGGTTTATTGTGTGATTATTAAAGTGGGATCCACATGAAGTATAGAGAATTAATTAAATGATTAAGTGTGAATTTATGGAGGTAAATGGTTTAAGGATTAGAATATATGAAGTGTTGATTCTAGATTCAAGGAAAGAACTTGATTCCTAAGATTGGGATTTAATCTAGGGTGATTATTTTAAGAACTTCTGGGAGAATGGATTCTATATTATTTGTAGGGATTAATTGTTCATATTTGATTAGGTAAAATACAGAGGGAAATAGGGTTTATGTACTTTGATTTTCACTTGGTTAATTTTAGTTTAGATTCTAAGTGAAGTTTAGTATATCTAAATGATATTATAATGTAGGTGGAAGTTATAAATTTCTAAAAGTCTAGATTTACTTCTGTGCTTGGTTCTATGTCCGATTGCTCTATATTTTTTATAGTATGAAGTAATGATGGAAATAGAAATTAAATCTATCTATGGTTTATTTGTTGGACTGAATGTAATAAGTTGAAACCTCTGCTCTATTTCTGTTCTCTTAAACAACATTTTCAGTGACAACATTGAATCAGTGGTAAGCTGAGATTCTGATAAGATTAAAGTTATACTGTACAAGAATAAGGAATTAATATATGGTAGAAGATGGTAATGTTTAGTAGATTAATTACAATTAAGTCATTGTGAATTTTTATATTTAATTTCAGGAAAGATGATAATGAGAATCAAAATGATTAATTGGAATGAATTCTTTTAAGTGACCTTTTAATTTTCAAAAGGGGAAAAATAGTCAAAGTAAAACCTAGTTATATAAGATATAAAGAATGGGGTAGTATTAAGTATATTAGGACCTGAGAGAGACGCGAAATATAAATAGAAAAGTATATATATTAACCTACTCTTATCATAATATAATGTGTGGATAGGATTTGCATAGTGGCATGAGTTCAGTAGGACAGTGGTAAAGGAAAGAATTGGTTTAGAATGGAGTTCTGGTATCCAAGTAGCAGTTTATCTCATTACACTAAAATTGCATGTATAATTTTGTAATACCTGTTGCATATAAATGGTATGACTTTTATTCCTTTCATGTTTGGAGTACTCCAGGGCTTAGGTGGTTCACTACCCCTTTGCCAGATCAGTTACGTTATAGCTTTAAATGTTATAACGAGAAGTCCTGCAGGTCCTCTACTAGTTAACGAAGATATCGTTATCAGTAGTTGGTAGGTGCAGATGGCACCCAGATTAATAGGATAAATGCTATCATTATTTGTGAAGGTTTATAAATGTATACACGATAATCCATGCATGAAATTTATAGTTAATGACATAAACTGCGTTAAATTACTGTTTTAGAGAAGCTGGTAGATGGTAAGATGGTTGAGATAAGGCAGGAATGCTAGAGGAAAATAAGACGAAGAAATAAGATTATTGTTGGAAAGTAAGAATAACTGCGGGGGTGCTTTACTATGGTAGTTAAATATTTTAGTAGTATTATCTGTATATAATATAAAAATTAAATTAAGTTTATTAGCAAAAAGTATAAAAAATAGAATTATATATATACATGTATAAAGGGATTTAAATTTCCCAAGTACCATAAATAAGGGATATATACCCTAAGAAGGTTAATGTACTTTTAATTGCTTTATGAACCACTCTGTTTTAGAAACATTTTAAATTATTCAATTTTTCAGAAAAGCCCATTCAAATAGGAATGAGGTGAGTTGATATTTAGAAAGAAAAAGTTTTAAATTTTTTCGTATTTTTGGGCTTCTGACACTGAAGAGTGGTTGTAATTTGATTAAAAATGCTATAGTATAGTAGAAAATTTTAGGTGTTACATCTCACATACCTTATCCTCTCAAACATCCATTGCTACTGGCTTCTCTCCCTTAACTATGAAAATCCTTTTGATGATGATAAAAAGGGGGAGAGGAATAAGGAAGCTAATATGACTAAGGATGAGGAAGCTTATATGACTAAGGAGAAAGTTGAAGTTGAGCAAGTTAAGCTTGCACAAGTTCTTGACAAAAATCCACCACTAAGCTGAGGTGATTCAAGAAGAAGCTAAGAAAGAAGCTGTTGAGACCACAATGGACCCTACTGCAAAGGGTTTTGAAATTCCTAAAGAAAATTGTTTATCCAGTTAAATCCACAAATAAGCATCAAGAAAAGGAGGAGAATAAGGAGGAACTCAAGGATGATGGAAAGTCTAAGGAAGAAACCACTAAGAAATTCCTCCAAAGCTTAGATGAGAAAGAAGGAAAAGGAAAAGAAGAAAAAGAGGCCTCAGAGAATTTTGAGTCTAAGAAAGAGGCATATGAGAAAGCAGATGAGGAATAAGCATATGAAGGATCTGACATAGGAACGAATACTCAATTCCTCATCTCCCCTAGGCCAAGAAGAATGATGACCAGAAGTATGGCTAGGGCAAGAGCACAAGAAGTGGAATATGAATCTGAGGAAGAAGCCTCTGAAGAAGAAGAAGAAAATATAAGGAATCAAATCAAAAGGAAGAATTTGAGGCTGAGCAAGAATCAGAGCAAGAGACAGTGGTCTCTAAGCAACAAAGGAATGAATCTGAGGTAGAAGCTGAGTCTGGAAGGACCATATCTGATTAAACCTCTTCTTCCAGTGATCCACCAGAGGAATTATCACCTGAGCTTCAAAGTTGTAGCCAATATTCCTCAAAAGATTAGCCCCTAGCACCAATATAGGATCATGCATACATTTCATGAAAATTCTCTTTTGCATTTATCCTAACTTGCTCTTATCTATTAATTTAAGTTATAATTTCTGTCAAATTATCTACTAATTTCACTTCGAGTTATCATTCCAGTACTTATGTTATTTGCATTGACTCTTTTTTTGATGTAAATGTTATTAAGATCATCCTAATATTTATATGTTGAAGCTTATTAATCATATCATACCAAGATCACATTTTTATTGTAACTGTCAAATTTTCTTTACTGATAGCCAAGCATGTTTTGTCATCATCAAAAAGGGGGAGAATGTTAAACATTAGAGTTTTGATGATAACCAAACATGACTTAGGCTAAAAAAATTATAGATATCTTAAATTGGAAAATATTTTGAATTAAGCTTTTGGAACCAAGTTAAGAACCATCAATGACTTGATGAACCATCAATGGATTCTAAGCTTGAACCATCAATGGAGCATAGAGCATACATTGAGCATTGAGTAACAATCAATTAACACATGCTCAATTGATGACAAAAACACTTTTAAGCTTTAACTTCCATCGAGCATCATTATGATAATCGATTGTTGATAAACAATCAATGGCCATATGATCAATCAATGATTAGATAACATAGAAAAATAAGAAAATTTAAAGGGTGTAATTGACAAAAGAAGGGGTTAGAAACATGATACTCTATTACAACTCATTGGGTTTACCATTCCTAATTCTCTTCCAACATACATATATTGTTCTCCAGCAAGAGAGGTTTGGTAAAGATGTCTACTAGTTGTAGGTGAGTTGGGATGAATTCCACCTTCACATCCTTCTTTAACACATGATCTCTGATGAAGTGATGTCTCACTTCTATGTGCTTTTCATTGCATAATGTACTGGGATTTTGGCCAAACTTATTGTGCAAGTGTTGTCATAATAAATTAGAGCTTGGGAAAGTCCATTCCCAGATCTTTTAGTTGATGCTTGAGCCATGGGACTTGAGCACAGCAACTTGTAGCAACAATATACTCAGCTTCTATAAATGACAAAGATACAGTGTTCTACTTCTTGCTGAACCATGACACCAGAGATCCTCCAAGAAACTCACATTGACCACTAGTACATTTTCTGTCAGTTTTGTACCCAACATGATCTGAATCTGAATAGGTAATGATGTATTCTTGAGTTCCTTTAGGATACCATAGGCCAAGTTCTTGAGTGCCAACTAGGTATCTCAGAATTCTCTTCACATTCTTCATATGAGATTCTTTAGGCTTGGCTTGATATCTGGCACACATCCCCACACTAAATTAGATGTCTGTTCTGCTTGTAGTTAGATATAGGAGGGAACCAATCATTCCTTTGTAGGTGGATTGATTGAAGTCCTTCCCCTTTTCATCAACATCCAACATTACAATGGAGCTCATTGGGGTGTCTTTTTCTTGAGATAGGTCCACTCCAAATTTCTTGAGAATCTCCTTCACATACTTTGTTTGAGAAACAAATATGCCATTATTTCTTTGTTTTAACTGGAGACCTAGGAAGAAATTTAATTCTCCCAATATGGACATCTCAAATTCCCCTTGCATCATCTTTGAAAATTCTTGGCATAGATTTTCATTAGTAGCACCAAAAGTAATATCATCTACATAGATTTGTACTACAAACATATTTTTATTTTTGTGCAATATAAATAAGGTAGTATCTATTTTTCCTCTTGTAAAACCTTTGCTTAAGAGAAAATTATTAAGCCTTTCATATCAAGCTCTTGGAGCTTTCTTGAGACCATACAAAGCCTTTTTAAGTTGGAAAACATCGTATGGCTTAGCCATATCTTCAAAACCAGAGGGTCGCTCAACATATACTTCCTCCATGATATATCCATTAAGAAAGGCACTATTTATATCCATTTGATTGAGTTTAAAATTTTTCATAGATATATTATTCAAATCTCTGGTGATATCATTTTAGTCTAATTAATTTATTTAGGCTAAAAAAGTTAACTCCCTGTAATTCCTAAATTTTTCCTATTCACCGTGACTGGATTAAATAACCGTTCATTTTATTTGTTAATTATTAATTAGTTTCTTTGATTAGGATTTTAAACTCTCATTATAAAACAAACCCCCAAAAATTGCATTGCATTCATATAGATTCTTTTTGCTTTCATTTAGGGTTTAGGGTTACATATTGTATTTAGTTAATTTATTTAGTTAGATTTGCATGATAGTTAAGGTCCATCATTTTATTGCATTTTTTCACCTAAATTTAGTTTTAAAGAAAAACCTATAAATTGCTTCTTAGAAGAATGACCTAGGCTAGCACTATAGTGCATTTGTAATTGGACCTAGTTTAATTGATTACTTTAGAGACAAAAGTAAGACATCACACACCATTCATTAGGATTATGAAATCATTAAAAGCCTTTGTTCAACCTCTCCAAAATGTAGTCTAACACTTTCTCAAACCATAGGAAGGGACAAACAATTTATTTAGTGTTAACACAACTAATAAAATTTTTTTGACCCCTATGAACCTTCTTATGGGATCACCAATCATAAAGGTTGGGTTGACAATCGCTATTAATTTCAAGTTGGCTTCTGACCTTGTCCCCTTGATTAATTTAATTCTTCCCCAAGGGTTTTTCTAACAGATCCGTCAGGTCTACTTTTAAATGCACAAAATCAATTGAGATAACTCTACAATTTTCAATCGTGCTATTCATATTATATCTCGAAATATTTTTAACTACACCATTGTACACTTTGGAATAGCTATTACCATTTGGGAATCACAGTCGAGATAAAAAGTACATGAATATATGGAAGTATTTAGGGGAACATAGCAGTAGAAATTTTATTGTAAATCAATAAGGAAAAGGTGCAATTTTAACCAAAAAAAATTTGTCAGGAGTGTCTAGCACCATAAAGTTTTTCAAGGAAAAAAAATGCATGCAAACTTTATAAAATGGAGCAAATGCAACACAACACATAACACTCTATAACATTCATTGCTTTTTATGTTTGTGAGCCCCATAGTAATCAATTTTAAATCATTACTTTTTTAAAAATAAGGCCAAAAGTGAAAATTTAATAATAAGTTTGTTTCACGAGCATCTTCCACTATAAAGGTTTTCGAATAGCAAAAGTGCACATAACCTTTATGAAATTTAGCAATTTTAATGCAAGACCTAGCACTGTTAATTTTGCATTATGTTTTAGTATTGTGGTGATCTCGTTAATTAAATTTAAGTAGTTATTTAAAAATCATTAAAGTTCCTTTCTATTTCTTCCACCTCATCAGCCCCCCGAACTCACATTAGTGTGGTATTCCCATCCCAGCGGATAAGCGAGTGTCCTAAAACGCATAATGAAGATATTTAACTCACTCAGTACTTTTTTATTAGATTTGATTATTCTATACCAATCCACGCTTCCTTCTCATGTAAGAAAAAATATTCATAAACCAACAAAGAAATGAACATGTTCTAATATAAACTACTGTGATTCCCCTTCTTGCTTGCTTATTCTTCTTCTTCTCCACTTTTATTCTGCTAAATATTCCACCAGTTTCAACACTTTTTGCTTCTTATACGGACACAAACATGACCTTCTCCTAATAACAATTTCTCTCCACCCTACCACCCTTCTCAAGCCCCAACAAGTTTTCCTCCCTCTTTCATTGCTCCCGTCTTCTTTCGTCGATGACATATATACCCTTTGTTTGGTCTGCCTATAATGGTGTCACTATAAATTCCCTTGACTTATTTTAATTTCTCTCCTCTGGCGTTCTTCATTTTGGCTTTAACCAACTCGGTAATTAATCTTCTTTGTATTTGCTTTAGTGCATTGTGTAGAAAGAGCGAGGTGGACAGAGGAGATGGGATGAGGTGGAAGATAGAGAGAAAATATTTAATGATGTTTTAAAATTATTGTTTAAAATTTATTAAACGTGGGTTCACAAAACCAAAAGGTAATGAAAGTACAGTATTTGGGCTTGTCTTAAAAATGTTCCATTTTTATAAATTTTATGTCTGTATTTTCTCCTAAAAAAAAATTTATGGCGATAGAAACTTCTAATACGAAACTTTGTTGTTAAAAGTACGCATTTACCCTTTTAAAATTAATTAATGTGAAGCTCACAAACCTAAAAAGTAACGGAAGTTTAATGGTATTAGATATGTTAAAATTTCTCCATTTTATAAGCTTCATATGCATTTTTGCTCCTCGAAAAACTTTATGATGTCATTTGATCATAACACAAAACTTTGTTATTAAAATTACACATCCACCCAATAAATAATTATAACTTCAACTTAAAACATAATGGAAGTGGAGGAGAGAAATGGTAATAATACATGCCAACTAGTGTACCTTTTAAAATCCAGCCAGTCCATACACGCACACACACACGAGAAAAGAAACCATTAATTAGCCTTCTCAAATTAAATTAACCATGACAGCTACAAATTCTTTAATCATTCTGCATCCTTCAATTGTGTAATCTAACTTTTGGCTTTTCAATTAGTAGCTGGATGGTGCGGGAGCTGGTGAGACCTCGCCTGCCCAACAAGAAATTAAATTAGTGTATGATAAAAATAACATGTACGTTAAAAAGGAAATATACTGGATGTCCCCGTAGGACAAAAAGTTATATGTGTGTGTATAAAGTGATTAAAAGAAATATAGTTATTATTTCTCTGGTCCTAAATATATGACACCTTTAACTACTTTGATTAATTAAGGATGTTAGTTATATTAGTTAGTATGTTACGTTTTTTTCTAAAACACTACAATCATTTTCCCTTATTTCCTTTCACATCTCTTGCTTGATTATTGTTAAAGGAGCACTAATAGAGACAATTTGAGAAAAAGTTGACAAAAATCAAAATTAGGTCCTATATTTAAAATCAAATACCAACTTCTCAAATAGGTCCTCTATTTAGGATCAGAGGGAGTATTAAATGAAGACACAATTATACTCTCTCCCATACTTTTTAATAAGATACAGATAGTCAAATTATATAAAAGTTTTTAAAACAAAAGATATGTAAAAAATATAAATATTTTAAAAAAAAAGATGCTTATTTGCTGAAAGAGAATGAGGAAATACGGAAAAGATATGTGAGAGAACAAGAACCAGTTGAAAAAAATGTAACACACACACACATATATATAGAATGATCATACAGTAATAATTCAAATATGTAGATAATTAACTAAAATAATGTAGTGAGACTAACCAATAATTAATGGGGGCACATAGAAAAAAAGTGTACTAAAAATTTCGGACATGCTACCAGTATTCCTTAATTATAAATAGTAACATTTCGTCCATAATTAAAAAACCTCTTATATATAGAATTGGAGATAGTAATGTGCAAGGAAAAAGTAATCTATTTCTCATGGAGATATCAAATTATTTGGAAATGCTAAGAGATATAAAGGAATGGTGATATGAAGAGTCCAATGTGGTCACTTACTGGCATATGCATAATCCATCTTAAAGGAAAGGTGATATCTGTGAAATGCCAAGGAATAGTTTGGAGGAGAGGGGAAGGAGCCATTGGGTCCAATTGCAAATATGAGATATGATAATGGCTTACTAGTTTTCAACTGAAAGGCTATGTAAGCAATATTTGATGATATTGAAGCTGAAACTAAAGATTCTTTTGTCCATGGAAGGTTCCCTTTATCAGGGATCACCTGGTTTGAACTATGTCCACCCAAATAGTACTGCTTCAATCCGGTGCTACTGTTGGTTGGTCCAAGCCACCCTACCACGGCGCTAGAACCGACCATATGGCCGTCATCGGAGAACCCTATTGCACCATATGAATTTATGCCTTTAGGGTATGAGAGCACAAAACTCCACAATTTCGATGAAGCCTGGCCATACTGATCAACATTCAATTTAGTTAGATAAGAATTTGTATGCATTTATTCTTCTCTGTGTTTTTAATATATTCTCATTAAAAAATTATCCTTTATATTGATTTGTTTTGGGACAATTGCAATGAAGTTACAAATAAGAGATTTAATATTAGACAAGTCTATTGATAACTTTTTTTGTCATCATATCATGTTATCTATTTCGCTAGGTAATCATGGTTATTTTGAAGTTTGACTTAGATTATATGGATCAGAGAATATTTGTTCAAAATAGTTGGACTAAAATCTTACCAAGTGACTACTCGTTAGTCCAAAAATAACATTTTACATAGGTAAAATATATTTGTACACCAGTGTTAGAGTGGATATAACCGGTATATTTAGAAAATTATTTTTCCGGACTGCTTGTTGTTAATCAGTTACTATAACCCAAAAATAAATTTCTTCACTTCGACACTGGTTTGTTTGTAATTAGGATAGATCTTTATAAAATATTAATTAATTTAAATTACTATCTACACTAGTTCTTTCATCAATCAGTGTACGTAGAAAGTCAATACTCTCTCATCTTATTTATGAAAATCTTACTAGTCACACTTTCTATATCTGCCCCACATTAATTAACAATTCAAAATGCGCTGCCGTAAAAATGCTACTCTTTCATGTTTTAAATACAAGATCTATTTAACTATTTTGATTAAATTAAGGATATTAGTTATGGTAATTAGTATATTATGTTCTATATAAAACACCCCAATCATTTTCCTTTATCCTCCTATAATCTAATTTGATTATTATTGGATAAACACCGATATGGATTATTTGGGAAGAAATTGACAAAAATTATAATTGGATCCTATATTTTGTACCAAGACCAATTCACCAAATAGGTCTAATATTTATGACTGGAAGAAGTATTTTGTGCTAGCAAGTAGCGTACATTGAATTGAATTGAAATCTGGTTTTTGCCAAAAAAAAAAAAAAATTGAAGTCCGATTGGGCTCATTTAACTATAAAAAAATATGGTGAGCCTGCTAGATATCTATGAATTACTCCCTCCTCCGGTCCTAATTATAAGATCATTTTGACCTTTTTGGAGAAATTAAGGATACAAAATTAATCACTTTAAATTGTTTATAATTATCTTTTTTTCTCAAAACTAATTTATTCTACTTATAAACTATATAATCTAATTACATGTGACATATGTTATGATTTAGTGGTCTAATTTGCTTCTTTAACTTCCATAAAAAAAGTCAAAGTGATCTTATATTTAAGACTATTTAGGACCGGAGGGAGTACTTTAATATGTGTATGTATACAAAATATATATATATATATATATATGAATTTACAATATTTAATGAGTATGAACTTACTCGAAGGACGAAACTTCTTTCTGGCCAAACAGCAGCACAGCGAAGTGAAGCTGTATCAAAGGGGATGCCAGAAACATTGAGGATATTAGAATTACACGAGTCTTGTGATTTCACCAGCCTTGATGATGAACTGCTGAAAATAGTGAACAACACAGTAAGGCAAACAAAACAATGGTATGGCTTCATCTCTTTATAAAGATGTGTGTGTGTGCTCGCGCTCGCAAATGTTGATTTTTTGTTCTTTTGTATTGAAGGTGATATTGTAGATGGAGTGATATTGAGGAAGATCAAACGTTGGGCTCTATTTATAGATTGAGGGAATTACGTACAAATTTGTTTCATTGCGTATTTATTTATTTATCCTTAAAGTTAACGAGCTGCTTGCTTGACAAATTTGGTAGGAAATTATTTAGTTCTGGGAAGATGCCTTTTATTATATCTTCTCAATGGCCAATTAATTAACAAGTTGCATTGAATAAACATTAAATATTTTCATGTTTATCGACATAACCATGGAAGCTTGGCTTTTTCTGGTTTTGTTTTATTCAAAAACTTTTTTCCAATCCAAGTGAAACTTTAAAAAAAAAAAAATCCATTATTTTAGTTTACTAGTATACGACAAAACAAAAGTTGGGCTTAAGCAAATTTTCCTGAATTTTGACCTTTTCAAAAATGTAAAAACGAACATTTAAAGAGTTCTTCGTTATAACTTTTCAAGATCCAAAAAATTGTGAGTTGCCCACGGAACAAAAGAGCCTTAAAAAGTGAGATTCTTAATTATAAAACGTTATACCTGTAAACAATATAAACAAAACCTTTAATATTTTAATGCTAAAGGTTGAATAATTTAGGGGGTAAAATTGTACCTTTTCTTGTCTTTGTGAGGAGAGAGATACAAATTATGAACATTTTCTCTACAAAAAGTCTGAAGATTGGAATATTGTGCATTTTGGTGACAATAATTCAGATCTAAAATACAAAAGATATTGATTAAATTTCTTAAAGCCTCTTGTGCCTACATGATAATTTAAATCAGCACAGTGAATAAAATTTTACGCTACTTTGATATATTTTGTCCATGTTAACTGGGATGGAGTCTGAAAAAAGAAATTAAACTTCAAATTTTTTCTTTTGATAGATAGGACAGTTATAATAATTTAAATCCTAACAAACTTTTTTACTACAAGTACATGCATCATTCTATTACAAACAATCATGTTCAAGACACTATAGACACCAAATGTAGGCAACTCTTCCAATGAAATCCTAACAAAGACTTTACCCTTCTAACTACTTATAACCTGCAAGAAATTTCAAAATTTCTCCGCCATGATTATAAAATAATTCTAAAAAGACTTTCTATATGTACAAAAAATTATTAGATTCTCCAATAAAATTATATGTAAAAAAAAATATGAACAACCCAATCTCATGATGTTGAGCTATACAAAATTCACCTATCATTATTATGGAAGAACTTATCAACCGGCCGGGGCCTCATTTTGTTGTAATAACAAGAGTTTAAGAAAGATAATATGTAGAAGCACCGAATTACATTGAGAAGCTATTCTATTATGAATCCATAACGAAGCCTAAATACAACAATTGTTGAGTCCACTTATATGGGAATGGGATATATCTATATGTTACATTTCTGCCTTATACGACCTCAACAAACAATATACAAGGCCAAAATTCAACCTCCGGAACCACATTCATACCCAAGAATTCTTCATTTACGACCCTTTTTGCTGTCTAATTTTGAATGTTTTGCGGCGAGTCGCGGCTTCAGCTGCAGAGAATATAGAAGTTAAGGACACAAACAGACCACAAGAAAGAAACCATTATAGATATCTCAATAGGGGAAAAGCCTTCAAGGTACGTAGTAACAACCAATGCTTGCAAGGGAGTGGAGTGGTTATGCACATGGATCATTCCCAATAACTAATTTTGTAAAGCCATTATTGGTGCTTCCTAAAGTTACTCATTTAATCTATATACATTATAACATGATCTTTCTGACATTACAAAAAAATGTAATATAGATTTGTTTCTATTATTTTAGATGAAAACACCATTAAAACAATGAAAAGACTAAATTGCAACTTTAAGGAGTATGGGTTATAATTATAAGATTCAACAATGGCAACTTATATTTATGATCCCCAATACAACCAGTCCCAATTGACCACCAATGTTGAAAACAATATGACAAAGTCATGGTTTCTAAATTCCATGACGTTGAAGAATTATGCAACCTTTGAACTAGCCAAGACAGTGAAGTTCGGGAAACTATCCACAAATCCCAATCGCACAAATCCTACTCTAACGTGGAAAACAATGCTTTATTTCATAGCAAACGCAATTGAAAGACCTAAAAAAGGTGGTGCCAGTGTACCTCAGAATGACAACACTAGTGAAATTTTGTTATGAATTCTCAATGAAGTTGATGAATGAACAAATACTGTAAAAGCCGACACCTACAAGATGGAGGAGAAAGGTAGGTTTTCTGGTTTTCTTTTAGATCTCGAAATCGTATTTGAGTAAACCTCAAGGCCAATCATTTTGTTTGTGGTTTTTATTAAGGTACACTACAAAAAAGGATTCTCAGGAAGCTTCTACTCGTCAATAACCTTCTAGATCATTAGATTTGGTCAGTGAGAACAACACACCCACCATTGACCGCACCTTCAAAGTTCAAAGAATGGCAGACCTTCATGTGATTTTTTCCTTAACACGAGTCATATCAAGGTTATTAGAGGGAAGCTTCAACCCTTCAATTGAAAGTCAGGATAGCAGCATTAAGGTGGTTGTCTCATGATTTGTGGCAGAAAGAAGGCTACCAATTACCTTAGCTTGATTCAACAATGTTCAAGTAGAACCAACTTGAGATTTACAAGAAGTTATTGAAGCCTGAGGACCAGATAAATCCAAAATTCTCTCGGATTCAAGTGGAATTCAATAGCATTATATACACATTTAGATATCAAATTCTCTCGGATTGCCACTTGGGCATCTGATTCTATGCTGTTCTTATCCTAGGAAACTTGGCAGTCAGAAAAGCTGAAGATTTTGCAGATGAAGGATGGCCTTGGTACTAATAAAATAACCTGAGCATATAACACTTGGAGATGTTCCACTGGTTTCAATTAAATTGCAATCTTGTCCCCATCGACAAACTAACAAAAGGTCAAAACATCATTTTAACAATGTAAAGGGTACCAAAGTTGGATGAATCAACCCACTTAAATAAGGCATCTCATACTTCTCAATGTTGGACTTAGTATCCCATGCTATCAAATCTACATATACCAAGTCTCCATCACAATGATGATTGTTATTCTGTGGGTTTGGAACTGATGAAGACGATGGTCAATGCTCGAATGTGCACTGGCCTGTGCTACAAAGATAGCCCCAATAAGAAGAAAATGGAATCTATGAATCATCATGTCACTTCTAATAATAATAACGGCTTGATGTGGTATAGCATGGTATGCCACCTCAGTTTTGCTTACAAGAGTCTTTTGTATCCCAATTTGATTGGGGAAAAAAATATCTACCATGGCATGAAGTAAGTTCAGTGTTATATTATATAATTAGACTTCATTGGAGCTAACCACTTACTACCATCCACGAACTGAAGATGCGTAAACAGCTTAGGTCAAGCATGTAGGCTATGTACTCTATATAGGCTTAAGAAGTCTCCTAGGACATGGTTTGAAAAGTTTGATACAACTATGAAGACATTAGGGTACAATCAATTCCATATAGATGAGGCTTAATTTGTGAAGATGTGTCAATATGGGGGATGATAATGTAATTAATGCTCATGGTGTGAAGAGAGAGCCAACCTAGTGAAACCAAGTATGACTACGACTCATGAATTTGATGTCAAGAACCTAAGAAAGATTAAAATACTTTCTCATTATCAAAGTTGCTACAACCAAGGAGGGCATCTCTATATGGAGGCTAACTTCAGACATGTTGATGTAGGGCAAGGGAGGAAAAGATAAATAGAGGAAAAAGAGCGGGAGAGAGGAGATTGTTAATAAAACTTTGACAAGGCACGACCCAAGTAACAAAACTCTTCATTAATACATGTAGTATCCAAATTTGAGGAACCTTTTTAACAAACAAGACAATGCTGGAGGGGACAGAAGGGAAAAGGAGAAATATGATAATCCATAACAACATCAATTTTCATAGGGGCAAATGCAGGAAAAAAATCTGTGTTCTGGAACAAATTTATTGAGTAAAACTAACCTTAATACCTTAGTGTCTTATATTTAACACCACAGGGAGCATTGTATTTTAGTATATTTTCTTTTAGTTCAAGTCATTATGTATTTGGGATCGATTATGCCAAAAGATTATGAAATTGAGGTAAATGTTAATCACAAAATTCAAGCTGGGTAATCTAAGTGGAGAAAAGCTACCGAAGTTGTTTGCAATCGGAAAGTACCTAATAAAGGCAAAAGGAATGTTTAATCACACTTTCATAAAACCAGTAGTGCTATATGGCAATAAATGATGGACTTTAAAACAACAGCACAAGCATAAAGCAAGGGTACCTGAGATGATGTTAAAATGGATGTGTGGTCATACAAGATACGATTCGTAACGAACATATACGAGAATAGTTGAAATTATCAGAATTATTTTTATTATTGTATTTGGGATCCTAAATAGTCCCAGGCTTATTTCAATTTCAGAACTCTTTTAATGAATAACTAGTGTCATACTTTGCTGTCACACTCTCCCCAGTTTCTTTTTCTCCCCTTACCCTCTTGTCCTCCCTCCTCCTGATTCTCACTTCCCTCTATATTTAATCAACAAAAACCCTTGCATGCGTTCATCATCAAAAAATCAACAGAAATCTCAAAATAATCACCCAAAGCAAGAAAGCTCCTCCAATTAATATAGGAAGATACCAATAAATTGTAGGGAAATTAATTAGTTTCAATCTTTTCTACGAACAAATCAAATGAGGAAAATTAGGAGGCAAAGTAAAGAATCCCAAGATATCTCAAGATGACCCTGCGCAAAAGATATTTTTTTACGAGGAGATCATATAGGTATGAAGGTGTTTTCATATGCACATAGCATTTTCGGAATCAACCTACCTTCCTACCAACTCACAAGTATCTATTGTGTTCCCCCAAGGGCATACCATGAATCAAGCTTGAAAAATTGAACATCAAGTTAGGAATTATCACTGTACACAATCCAACTTATTTTTGGGGGGAAGGGGGTTCAATCAGTCACATGACTTTTATAGATAATTTTCTTGATTTATTAAAGTTTTAAAGAACAGTAGTTTTTATCATACAGCTAACATGTTTTTATACCCTTTTTCATGGGGATTACTTTAAGGTTAGTTCTTTTAACAGTGCAACCTTTGCTCTGTTTTTCTTCAATTAATTCCCATTGAGATTATTTATAATCAATAAAATAAGTGAGGTTGTTCACAGCACAGCCAGTCCCATCCCAGAAACACACATGGGGCAGTATTTCCGTCCCATATCCCATCTGTCCTGGAGCTGTATGGGGCAAGGACGGGACTGAGACCAGGACGGACCGTCAACAAAAAACAGAGCATGGATTTCTTCAAAATTACATATCTTAAACGTACCATTTCTATATACTTCACTTGCTTCTGAACTTGATCTGTTTCCAACTCCTGCAACCATTAACGAAAGACCATTACTTCAAAACGAAAAAAAGCTGGAAAAACTTTGGGAAAATAGTTTGAACAGTGAAGCACAAAACAGGACTTAACAAGATATCCAAACTGGCAGCAAACACCTCTAAAAAAAGGCAAAATTATATAAGGGCTATCACATAGCAGGTTTAACATAAAAGCAAACTATGCATTATATTATGCAACCTTCACCTAGGCCTTTTATTCTTCATCATCTATAATGGAAAGAAGAACAAAAGGAGGAGCAAAGATGCTCCTTTTTATTGAAAAAATTAAAAATAAGATAAACCAAGAAAATATGAACAAATAAAAACAAAAACAAAGGATCTGGTGAGGAATAGCCGGATGCACAAATAACAGCATCAATCACTGACAACAATGACTTTTAATGTCAGAATTTATCTCTAGTTTACAATTCAGGGTTAAAAGTCCTAGAGAAATATTACTATCCCCATTCAGTCACAGATCTTAAAAATCAAGAATTATTAATATTATAGTCCCCTCTTCCTGTAAACAAAGTAACCCCAAAATAACTATAAAGAAATTGAATCAACATGTTGTTTACCACTTTACCTGAGGCACAGCACAATCAGCATGAGCTGGATCCCAAGGGATGGCGCAAAAGCACTCCCAATTATCAGTTTGAACTTCAAACAGAGGAGCCCTGCCATAACAAAATATTCTCTACATTAGGCATTTCGAGCATAATCAACAAGAGATTTTTCCTCATACTTCTCTTTTCTCCCAATTGCATGACTCATCAATATATGAATAGAGAAAAGAGAAGTTCAGGACAAATGAACTTGTTTCTTTAGCCTCCTAAACCATCTTACTTCTAGACAAATAGGGGTGCAATACATGTATACATACAAGAAGTGCCTTCTACTTGCATCATTAAAATAAATAAACAAAACTCCTCCGCAAAAGCAGATCACAAAGTCACCAAATTGTTATTCTTATTACCAAATCCCCCAAATCTAATTCAAATTTACTCAAGTGTTAGGAGACAGTCGACTGAGGAAAAAAATACCAATGAGGCTATCCCTTCATCATTAACAAATACAATATATAATGCAAATTTTCTGAGACCATCCCAAACGTTCTATTCAACTAGAGTTGAAAGTTGAACTGCCACCTAGCTAGAACCAATATCTTCGACAGCTAATACCCTGCACTATGCTGTGTGGCTTACCTGCGCCATTTCCCACATATAGTTCCTTTGGCTCTATCAACCACCTCCTGACACTGAAGCCAGTTACAAATCGAGCTGAGTCTACTCGACCTTTTGAGATTCCTTTCCTACAGAGCAAGATGATAGTTCATTTTTTTCAAAGTCAAACGAAAATGCAGATCATAAATTGACTAACCCATCAGGCAGCAATTTTACCTGAAAACTCAAAAATTCTGAAAAATCAATTTTCAACAGTTCACCACAGTCATCATAACTGCAAAAATGTTAGCAAGATGATGTAAATATGATACCATAGATATCACAAAAGCAGAATTTAATGAGTTACATGGGCTCACTTACTGCATGCTGCGAGTCCACAATAGTTGGGCTCCCAGCCTAGTAGCTATATAAATGTAAAATATAAACTTTATAGAAAGCCATGTAATCTATAAGCTAAAGATAGGGCTACCCACTTTAGACCCCACGCAAAGCATGGAAAAATGTGAATCCTTATTTGTGAGAACACAAATTCCAAGTTGCAACCTACATTGATTGCGTGATCATTTCAAAAGCCAATGACTATCCCCAAAGCAATCTCATATGCTAGGAGGATAGTAGCAATGCAAGAGGGAATGACAAGTGAAAAGGAAAGAAAAAATACTTTGGATTTGGCACCTCCCCTTCATGGCATGCCAGCCATTAGTTGTAAGTGTTTATTGTTCAGGTTAGCCCTAATGATTATTTTGTTCATCTAAACGCTCATCAAGTTGCCAAAGGCTAGCACAAATATATTATCAAAGTTATTTAGAACATTTTCTCAGATTGTTAAACCCATCTTCATCAAAACACTAACATCTCTTCAAAACGATGAATCCACTGGCTTTGCCTTAGCCAGATGCTAAAAATGCATTTACCCAATAATACATATGCAGAAGTTTACATAGAACAACCATAAAGTTTTGTCACTAGGACAGAGAGGTGAGGTATATTAGCTTAAGAAGTCATTGGCTCAAAGTATGGTTAAGCCAGACCTGACATGTGGGGTTCAGACAGTTCAGAGAAGCACTTCTCTTAGTAGGAAGGCATAAGAGTAATTTTGATCACTCTAATTTTTATCACTAGTATAAGGTTAATAGTATTTTAGTAAATGTTCATGCTAATAATCTTATCAGGAAAGACGTTACTAGCATGCTTCTAAAAAAGAATTCTATATTCTGCATGGCACAAGGGTCTTTTGCTGAAAAAACATCTTTTCAGGTTTTTTTTTTTCTAGATATGGAAACACTTAAACTAAATGCAGCATACACAGACAATTCCTAAGGAAAACCTCATGGCAAATGATGGAAAAACTCTTCGAAAAGAAAAAAAATACAGGACACTTGAAAACAGGACATTCATTCCTGCAACAAATCCAATCATCAACTCTAGAATAAGTGAAGCACTCCAACTCAATAAAGATCAATACATCCAAACAAGAAGAAAATGCCACGAAACAAACATCCATACAATTCCATTTTAACAAAATGATTTATGTGTATCCTTAATACATCATATGTCAATACAAATATACACATCACGATTTTTTGCCACAAAATTTTTCCATTTTTCTTTGTTAAAAAGAGCCCAGTGACATGTAAAGTGACACTTCTTATAAAGATTGTAATAGTACAACTTCTCCAGATGCTCAATCCTAGCAAGATAGACTCTCAGTCATAATCGATAAGAGACTGCCAATTAAAAAAGGAGTATTTACATAAAGCCACATCAAGGAAAGGCTAGAATAATATGATAAAAATCATTCAAGATACAAAAAGAGCATACCTTCCTATTGGACCTGACCATTCAGGAACTTCTGCTTGAAAACCTTTACCAACCCGTACACCACTTGTGCTTGGTACAGAATCATTCAACATCAACAGTATAGGATTCAGTCCTCCATTAACTGAGGAAGATCTGCATACTTCTTTTTCACTGTTGATAGTTGGTGAACTTCCAATAATCTTCTCCTTAAGAATTTTTTGCTTTTTTCTTATACACGAATGACAAAACCATTCATCAATTGGTAACTTCTTCATACGTGGAATGATGCAGGATGGATGGTATGCCTGTTCACAATGATCACATATAAGCATGTTCGATGAGCCACCTGAATGGCCACATATTTTGCATGACCGAGAACTGAAACTATCACCAGAGGCAGCAGCCTGTGTTTGACAAGCTACAGTATCAGCATGAGAATCTCCTCCTAGGAGTCCATGGCTTCTTAGAACTTCGATGCAGAAATCCTTTGCGGATAGGTCTTCTCTAGGGACCTCCGTGTCTAATACACTAGATGAGGAGCATTCGCCAGTGTCATCCCCTCTAGTTTGTATGGAATCTGAAACAATTTCCATGATTGATTTTGATGAGGAGCAACTATCATTAATGCTTTCAATACCTAAATTTTTTGGTATGCTTTTGTCTATCGCTGTTTCGCACAAGACAATGGGTGAAGCAGGGTCTTTAACCATCTCAATATCTTGCTCAACTTGAGAGCTGGCTGGCTGATGCTCCAATGATAATTTATTAGCACAGAGGCTTATGAATGAAGGGCAATTGGCATTTGCTGGCAGAGACATAGGTCCTACTTTTAAAAGCGGTGCGGTTGAATTCTTCCGTAGCTTCTTTCTCCTGTAAACTATATTAGGCACAGTGTTTCCAGTCATTGTACTGGCAGTTGGTCTGTCTAAGCTGCTTATACAGTTTGAGCTGCATGGAACATCATCATTACTTCTATCCTCTACCTCTTGCATTGCTTCAACTTTTCTGCAGCATGGAACATCATCAATCTTTCTATCCTCTACCTCTTGCATTGCTTCAATGTTTCTGCAGCATACAGCATCATTCCTTCTATCCTCTACCTCTTGCATTGGTTCAATTTTTCTGTGACATGGAACATCATCATTCCTTCTATCCTCTACCTCTTGCATTGCTTCAATTTTTCTGTGACATGGAACATCATCATTCCTTCTATCCTCTACCTCTTGCATTGCTTCAACTTTTATGCAGCATGGAACATCATCATTTCTTCTATCCTCTACCTCTTGCATTGCTTCAACTTTTATGCAGTATGGAACATCATCAATCCTTCTATCTTCTACCTCTTGCATTGCTTCAATTTTTCTGCAGCATACATCACCATTCCTTCCATCATCTACCTCTTGCATTGCTTCAAATTTTCTGTAGCATGGAACATCATCATTCCTTCCATCCTCTACCTTTTGCATTGCTTCAACTTTTCTGCAGCATGGAGTATTGACATTCATTCTATACTCTTGCTCTTGCATTGCTTCAACTTCTCCGCAGCATGGAACATCAACATTCAAACTATACTCTTGCTCTTGCATTGCATCAACTTCTCTGCAGCATGGAACCCCAATGTTCATTCTATCCTCTTGCTCTTGCATTGCTTCAACTTCTCTGCAGCATGGAACATCATCATTCCTTCTAACCTCTTGCTCATGCATTGCTTCAACTTCTGTGCAGCATGGAACATCATCATTCCTTCTATCCTCTTGCTCCTGCATTGCTTCAACTTTTCTGCAGCAGTAAAGAGGGTATTTTTTGCATTTCAAGCACACCTGCCAAGTTTCAGCACTAGGCATCCGGTCACATAGAGCATCTTCCTTCGCTTTATCAGATACATGAAATATAGCAGCTTCAATTGAACTAGGAAGAGAACTCTGCATTAACATTATCACCTGAATCTATTGTAGAAAAACTTCACTTTATAACACCATAAGCCCCAAAAGTTTAAACTCCATATTACTCTCTTTCAATGTACCAAATGAAAGATTGACGAATGGTAAGAACCGGGCTCATCAATCACATCAACACAGGGGTAGCATCCTGATTCATGAATCATGATCAGAACCGGGAAAAAAGATAACCAAAATGTATAAAACAAGCAGTGCGTCTAACATGACAATGATCAACATCTTCAACATCAAGAAAAAATAAGTCACAATTAAAGTTTTCAATGACGTGCAGAAGAAACAGCCGCAAGCCACAGGAAAAACCCGTGACCACATTGAAAAACTTGAGACTCAACCAAAGGAAATAATCATGCACAATACAGATGTCAACATATCAAGCAAAACTTCTACAAGCACATAAAATCAGCACATCATACATGAAAAAGAATACAACAACAACACCCACACAAACCTAACCCCATTAGGCGAGATTGGCCACATGGATTGCCCGACACCATTGTTCTCTATCAACAACCAAATCTTTAGATGGATTGTTCACCAAAAGTACTCCTATTCAATGACTTCATTGAGCATTCTCTTCGGTTTTCTTCAACACCCATTTTAGAGGACTCCATACTATCTAATCTACCCCCTCACCGACGCCTCCAACAACCTTATTTGTATATATCCAAACCACCTCAAATGGTTTTCTACCATCTTCTCTTCAACAGGCACCATGCCTACTCTTCCTTTGATATGATCATCTTAAATCTAATCTTTTTCATATGATCACACATCCATCTCAACATAAAAGATAATAAAACAAACATTGATCTTCAAAATAAGGGGAAACCAACAAAATATGGTTTGATAGGAATTAATTAGAAAAGGAACATCATTTAGGAAATTCTTTTTTTAATTGAAAATGCAGACAAAAGCAACCCTATGGGAGATAAAACCCTCCACCTCCCCTATGCAAGGGGACTAATTAGCCACTAGGACATGCACCAAATGCATCTTTTAAGAAATTGAAATGATTAGGAGAACTACTCTCAATAAAAATTAGATCACCAAATCCATCATTTCTTTTATAAGCACAACATACAACCCTCTTTTGCTTTAAAATCACCATGTTTCTTCAACATTTCTTGGTCTGAAGACAATAACTATCTAATCGCTATCAATAGAATCATTTAGAGAGCAAGAAAAATCAGATAGAGGTGTCCAAAAAAGACTTCAAATAATATGAAAACATTTGGGGATGAGAAGGGCAAACTTTCTAGTAACTTGAATGAGGATTTTGGTCACATCCATGAAGATATGAGGCCTGAATATACAGCACTGGAGCTCCCTGGGCTATTCACAATGTTTTCCACAATTCTTGATTGATTACGCATTTTATTAAAAAGATTGCAAGAATAAAATTTACAATCTCCAACAAACTAAATAATTAAATTCTTGAAAGCCCAAACATAATGAAGTTCAAAGCAATAGCTTTTTTCCCAACCGATTGGTCTTTATGCCATCATATTATTCACTGTTCACTCTTCAATCGAAGGAAGCCCTTGTCTCCCTGGTTCATGCCGTTAAGCAACAAATTCAGATCCAACCAGACCAGCAAACCCGTAACCTAAATGATATGATTGACTGTTCTAATAAAACTTTCTACCAAAGAAACAGGGATATGTAAAAAATATTCAATTAACCCTTTGTTAACCGAGCATAATCTTTCCCAAGAAACCAAAACCCATTTTCCTCACTGCAATCTGTACAACTACATGTCTTCTCTGCAATTTAAAACAAGAATTCCAATCTTACAAGAACAATACTATAAGCATATATCACAGGCGTATTTCTCAATCCGTGAAACATCAACTAAAGAACCGCCAATTAAACCATATTTGCAGTAAGTAAAAGAGGATTCACCGAACAAATTCTAAAATGTAGAACGAGTACACAATATATATACCATGCATATACCTCCTATCAAATCTATAAGACAAGATTGAAGTAGCCCCCGTCGGCCATTGTTGAGAAGGATTTTTTTTTTCCCCCTTCTTTTGTTGGCTTGAGAAGATACTTTGAAACCTTGGGGACAGATTGTTTACAATAATCTTCGCTCTTCACAACCTAGAAAATGAAGAATCACGGTGGTTTAAGGAGACTCTCTCTCTCTCTCTCTCTCTCTCTCTCTCTCTCTCTTCCTTGTCTCTCCTCTGGTTTCTTGTGTGTGCTTTTCTCCCACGGTGTTTTTGTATATTTCTCACAAAATGGCTCTCTGGGATTGTCCTTTCACTTTTTAAATTTGTTGTTCATCCATGTCTCTTGCTCTTTCCTTTTTTTTTTTTCTTGCCAACATTTCTATGTTTTTTATTTCCATATGAAATTGCTTTTATGCAATCCAAACCCGATTTGGATTCTCACAAGTTTTTTTTTCTTTTACTTTGATTAATAGTCTTATTTTTCTGATAAGAATAGTCATATTTTGTGAATCATCATATTTATTGACAATTTAAATGCGATTCAGAATGCATCAAATCATTATTCCATAATTATGTGAATTAGATTGTTTTTTTAATGCGTAAACCATCGTTGTAATTTTGAAAATGCTAGCTATTTAATTTATTTTTGAAAGCAATATGAGGGTTTAGATATTTGTATGTCTTTAATTATATATCTAGAAAAAGAAAATGTTTATAAATAGTTTACATAAAGAATAAAAACTTTAATTTTTTTTTTTAAGTTCTATATAAGCAGGCAAACATGCCATGCACATATTTATGTATTTATGAATCTATTTATAATTTATTCTAAAAGGAATGTGAATGTCACTTTAATCATATCCCAATATGAGCAATGGATAAGAATAGTTAAAAAACATGTTTGAAGCATCTGTTATCTTGTTTAATAAATAGCGTAATTTACAAATATCAAGATATTATTCATTATCATATGTTAAATTTTGATAGTGAAAGTTTGTAAGAGTGAATGAAATGTTTTACTTGTCATAAATGTAATGTCCCCTAACTAAATAACTAACAACTGCTTTCAACATGGATGACGTATTAGACCATTCATAGTTCATGTAGGATATGGATCATCTACTCATCCTTTCTCTCATTTTCTTCTCATAATCCAATCTCCAATTTTTGTATAAAAATTGAATGGTTAAAATTTAATGTTTTATTAAACTAATATACTATAACATACATAAATTTAATTAAATCATAGTCATTGAATTCTTAACCCTAGGGAAAGGGCAGGAAGAGAAGAAGACAATGAGAAGAGGATCCAAATCCGATAATGCAGGTACCAAAACTACATAAATATGCTCCAAACTAAAAATGGTTGAATTTGATCCCCTTCATCACTTGAATATTCTGAATTCTTCACTAGAAACATTATAACTAAACTACTTTTCAATTAAACAAAATGATTGCTTACCAAAAAAAAAACTTGATTGAAGTATTGGAACTTTCTAGAACCGAAACTCTCTTTAATGTAGGGTTCACACAGGTTTAAATCCCATTTGATATATGCTTGCTTGATCTGTTATTATCATATCTTCAAAACAAATTCAGGTGCTAAAGAATCAATTGGGTGGCACTAATTATTAGGCAAGGAAATATCAGATAGATAAATTGCAGAGTTGGATTCTATGAAAATAACTTTAAAACCAAGAAAGGAAAAGAAAAGAAGAAAACAAAGTCTCTGGAAAACTCTTTTCTTTCTCAAGTAGTTGAAATACCAATTGCTTAATCGGTTATATCATACTGTTGTGCATTTTTAGATGACAATTCTATCAATAATAACAGCAGAGTAAAGAAAACAACAACAATTCTAGTAAATGCCAACAAGAACCTTAAGATTGATAGAAAAGAGCGTTGATAGAAGAACAGGAATTTTTTAATAAAAGAGAAGGCTTTGATGAGTATATATCATCAAGCTGGTCAAATGATGGCTTTTATTCTTTAGCATCTCATAAGAGTTGAATAAAGGCAGAAGAGGATTAAGGTGGTAACAGAGATCTCCTTAACAAGAGACATTGGAAGTATTAATATAGGCTTCCAACCAAAATCATGTTTGGGAAAGGAAAAGAAGAAAGTAATTCCAACTATATAGTCAATAACATCATATTCTTGTGCATTATATGTAGGCACATCAGCAAAATGAAGAAAACAAACAACACTATGAGTGAATGAAGACTTTGGTGAGTATATCAGCATATTGGTAAAGGATGGAAATTACTTTGTGCTTGTTGGGTGATAATGATTGTTCCTTGATGAGTATATCAGTATATCAGCATACTAGAGATAATGGTTGTTCCTTGGATCCTTGATTATGCCATAGAAATTCTTTAAGATGAGAATCTTTGTGACAAATAATTCCATGGAATACAAGATCCTATCCTTCATCATGTAGGGATAAGCAAGAATCAATCACAGTTTTCAGCATGCTATATCTTCTCAATTGTGTGGAATTGGAGAAGGTTACATATGTGAAATATACTGGTTACTTAATTTCCTGTATTATTGCAGTTTGAGTGTCTCTATTGCAAAGCTTGATTGCGCTTTCTCTAAATAGAGTGCAGAAGACAAATCATTTGAGATACTAACTGGCATAAAACATCATTATGCACGACACATCGACACATAATGTGTCTTTGAGCCATTTCTTGAAATCATGGAAAAGTAAAAGATAGTCTGCAATATTCAGCTTTTGTTGTTCAGCAAAAACCTTGTTCTTTTCAAAAGACTACATCTTTAAGTTACCTTCAAAAAAGTAGTAGCCAACATATACCTTCAATATCAAGATTACTACCCTAGTCAGTAATTAGCATATGAGACGCTTTATGAATAAAGATAAAATGATTGGGTGTCATTTAGATACTTTAACAGCCATTTAGCAGACCTCCACTGAGTATCCAAGGATTTTCATCAAGTGGCTCAGTTTGTTAAGTACATAAGCAACATTTGGGTGAGTGCAAGTACACACACATATAAAAATATATATAATGAAGAGCGCCATGCTTGTGCCTATAGAGTTTATCATCATAAAGTGGCAATGATTTAGCAGCCAACATTGAAGCTTTTCTTTTGCAACAATTCAGAAACAAATGTTGAGACAACAAAATTCCACCCTCTACTTGACAAAGCTCTATTCCTGAAAAAAAGTTTCAACTACTGTAAAGAGATCTTTCAAGCAGAAGGAATTTGTCATTTGAAAGTTAAGAGCTGTGAATGATGTAGTGTTGTTTCCTGTCAGGACTAAAATCCAATAGGAGCCTGCTTTAGAAGGATCAAACTCTAAAGATCACTTGTATTCATGGAGTTTCTCCAACCAAGCCCAAGTGCTCATTTGAGACCATTAAGAGGCTAGCCAAGTTTACAAACTAGAGGAGAGGTTGAAATAATGAAATTGTAGATTGTTGTTCGAATCTACAGGGTCAGTTTAGGTATATTTCTTTTGTAGGATATCCAAATTTTTAAAAAACGTGTTGCTAAAGTCAACTTAATGTAAGGAAAGTGATAATCTGATAGTTAAGTGCTGCATTCACCATAGTGTATGATGCTTTGTTATTGTTTGCACTAACCTCGTGTATATAGACCTTAGCCATAAGAGGAGCCTTAAACTTGACCATTGAACCATCGGCTTTCCCATTCACTATAGTGTTCTACATGGAGGATGACATGGATTATTGCATGGTTGACAGTTAAATATATTGAACATGATGTGCCACAAGAAAGGGCATCCCAAAAGCCATCATGGCATGCCTAATACACTTATTTGAGCATGGAGAAGTCCAATGGAGCATTAATATTTCAAATTGGGGCCCAAATGCTTATTGTAGTGGCCCAAGAGAATTTGAAAATGTGATTCAACCACATTCAAGCCCAAATGGTTGTCTTAAAGGCCCCATTATTGTTTTGGACGAAAATAATAAAAGAAAGACTCCTTCTAAAGATCCAAGAAGGTTTAAGAAGCATCAAGAGTGGTCTTACCTATTTTGTATTGCATTAATTAGTAGAGAGTCAAATATCGTTCCTTTTCATTCATGATGGGATCTCTCTAGGTAGTGAGTCATCTAGATTATTCTATTTTGACTAGCAAGTTAGAATATTCCAGAAGGTCTTCTAGTTTTTCCTATTTTTATTGTATTTTCGCAATTTTTTTGTTGTATTTTATTAAGTCAGTGTTTTATGCTCAAGTAGCTTATTATGGGCTTTTGGGCTTAGGTTATTAATTAGGGTTTTCATATTAGGGCTTCTTTCAAGTGTCTTGGCTTATAAATATTTCACAATGTACTCATTTGAGACTTGAATAAAGATGATTTGATAAGAACTATGTTCTTAGAGAGATTTTTAATCTCTTGTGTGAGCTATGCTTGAAGGTTATATTCTTGATTGAATACTTGATTGTATCAAGGACTGATCATCCTTGTTGTGTCTGTGACTTATGGTTGTAAAAGACGAGTACTCTTTCTCCCATTGATCATCTTTCCCGTTCATCGAGTGTTTTACTTGTCTTTTAGCCGATCCACCCCCTATTCTATCACTATTTGTGATGATAGTTAGATTTTCTTGAGGATTAAATTAAGTACATGATGATAGTGGATAGGTGATGATCTATAATTTAAGGTTATTTGAGGTAAGTATAGGAAGATTTGAGAGCTTAAAGGTGAACTTGGGTTCTTGGTTATTTTGTCGTACGCTCGCCGTGGCAAATCCCCGGTGAACTAAATGGAATTTTGAGGCTGAGAGCATTGATCTGAGGTTCATCATGGCTTCGCTGGAGTGAACCCATGACAAAGTAATCATTTGAGAGCTTCCAAGGGAGGTTCACGCATGGCTTCACTGGAGCAAACCCACAAAAAAGTCTTGAGATAAAGAAGGATCTTGGGGAGTTTGCCATGGGATCACTTAAGTGAACCTAGCATGGCAAAGTCCTGAAAATTTGTCGCCTATAAATATCTCTTATTGAATTTTTGAAGAGAAAAAACTAGGATTCTAAGAAAGAGTGTAGAGAGGGCAATTTTTCTTTGTTAGGGCTGGAGGATTTGGAGGTTCTAAGGAAATTTTGGAGCTCTCCCATCTAGTAATCATCTCCTAAGCCTTCCCTCACCTTTTTCTTCTTATTTTCTTGAAGAGTTTTAGGTTAGGTGGTTAGGGTTTTCATAAAATTTGGAAATCTAGGTGGATTGGTGGTTTCTAATCCCTCCTTAGACTTATTCTAACTCCTTTATTGGATTATATTGTTGGGATTTGGCCTAGATTGCATTTTGACCCTTTAAAGTTTGAAAATCCTAAGGCAAAAGTGTTGAATTCTAGATTTTGATGATAACCAAATATGACTTAGGCTATAGGGATCATGACATCTTACCTTAGAAAAATATTTTGTAATCAGTTTATTGAAATCTAAGTTAAGCAATCGATGGCTCAAATTAGCAATCGATTGGTGTGAAGCTTTAGTAATCTATAGGATATCAATTGTTGAGTCTCAATTGATAAAAAGGTGGATCAATCGATTGCTTGTCCTAGTTTTTCCAAGTGATCCATCAAAGGAGCAATCAATAGGAAGAAAAGCAATCGATTGGTAGAAACAATCGAAGAGCAATTGATTGTTATTTAAGGTCGAAGCAAGCAGGGAGCAATCGATTGACCTCTGACCAATCGGTTGACATTAAACAATTGATTGGAGACTTCAAAAATCGATTGGTAAACTCATATTTTATTCGATAATTGACATATCCATCGAGTGTTGCAGGTAGCAATCTGAACCATTTTGAAGGCAATCGATCGGAAACCAGAGGCAGCAATCGATTGGCATACCTGGCCATCTATTGGAGCATTAAAATTTTAAATTCATTTCTCTTCTCATGATTAACTAACTTTATATCTGGAAGTTGTACTTGTATCTATTTTAGGCAGTTTACGTTAGATATAGACCTCAACATAACAGAGAGCCGTTACACTCGTTCTTCACTCTGCAAACTCCATACTTCACTAATTGATCAAGGAAGAGAAGAAAAGAGAGAGAGAGAGAGAGAGAGAGAGAGTGAGTGAGAGAGAGAGCAACTCAAAACCTACTCTGGAGCATTAATTGCAACTCAGAATCATCATCAAGACTTCAGAGCCTCATCACTTACAAAGTCATATAACGGCAAAACAGAGAGTCTCTAAGCAACAACGGGCAAATTTTCTCAAGGACTATAAAAGCATTTGAAGCCTAAATTGGTTTGTAGAGAGAGAGAGAGAGAGAATTAAGTGCTATTCAACTACCAATTCTTACTGCAATCAATTCAAGTGTCTGAGTTCTCTCATCTGTTCTACAAACTGTAATTTCTATCAGCTCAAGTGAGTGAGCAAGCATGTAATTCTGAAATCCTTTTCATTGAGTGTTTTCCTTGGGATAGTGGGATCCTAGAGGAAATGGTTGTAATCTTATAAAGTGTAAGGGGGGGAGAGAATTTGGTGAGATAGTGAGGTCTTACTAAGAAAATTCTCTGTAGTGTAAAGGTATTCAAGAACCTGTTGTATTCCTGATTCACTAGTTGAACCCAACAGAGGTTGGAGAACTGGATGAAGGTCAGAGTTAGGACCGAATCAGTATAAATCTCTTGTATTTGTTCTAGATCTTTCAAATTTTTAAGATACACAATTCACCCCCTTCTTGTGTATTTTCTGTCATTTTCAAAAAGGGGGATTTTGAATTGGATGGTGATCTGTGGTGATTTTATAGGTTTATTGATGCTATTAAATTATTCCTAATGGAGTCAGCCTGGTAAGTCAAATTCTCTTTCAATTCATTGTCTTTTGGCACTATAAAAAACAGTGAATTAGCCACGGAATTAGCCACATAATTATTTTTAAAATAGGTTGTTGCTTAAAAAGTAGCCACATAATTTCTCATTTAGACATAGAATTTTGTCTTTACCAACAAAATTCCGTCACTAATCACGTGAAATAGTACAACTTATACTTTTGCAGTGATAACACATGGAACATATCAAGTAAATTAGTTAAATTCAAGGGTAAAGCAATCCAGCAGGAAACAAAACCATCCGCTCAATAATATTAAAAGGACCACTGAAAGAGGAATGTAACACCTCAAAATTTAAAAAAATTGATATAAAGAGTTATTTAGGGTTTTGGGAATATTATTAAAATATTAAAAAGAAAAAAAATGAATTTATGATGTTTTAAGGATTTTAATAATTTTTAAGACTTATTTTGTTCAGGAAAAAAGGAAAAATAATTAGAAGATAAAATTTAATTTAGAAAAGGAATAATAGGGAATATTTAGAATTCTGGGGTATTGTTTAAATTTTAAAAGTCTTATAAATAAATTTGGACATCAAAGTATATCTAGATAATTTATTTATGAACTAAATATGGACTGATATTTTTGGGAATTGTAATTAAATTTTGAAAAGAAGGGTAAAATAGGAAAAAGAGGAATGGCAACTTGTAATATTGATGTGAATCAGGGTAAAATAATAAAAAGCCCCTTAAAAATCCCATCATCCTTATTTTCTCTTAATCTCCATGTGCTTAAATTCTTTCACTCATTCATCTCACCTTCCCGTCACTCTCACTCTCGCTCACGCCTTCACTCTCTGCTCTCTCTCTCGTGTTTCTTCGTTCCATCGGCGGATTCGGCAGCGAACGGCGGCGACAGGTGGAGGCAAACGTTCACAAGGCTGGGGTGAAACTTGGGTAAGCTTTTCCTCTTCGTTTTCCTTCTTCTCTTGGGCGATTTCGAGTGTGATAAGGGGAAGAGGGATTCGAAATTTGGGAAGTTTTGAGGCTTCTAAATACATGAAAATGAAGCTTAGGACTTGAATAAGGGTAATCTTGAAATGAATTTGAGGTAGGAAGGCTGATTTGATCCGATTGCTCAAAATTCCTCTTCGGGTTACTGTTCACCCGACGGGGTTTTTAGGATTTCTGTGTGTTTAAATGAACTAAAGTTTAATTAATTTTGTTTAGGAGTAAGTTTAAGTATATTTAGTGCTTTGTATGTTGATTAATGAAGCTTGGAATTTTCTTTGAATTTTCTCTTCTTTCTCCCATGTTCTTTATTAGCGCCATTGGTGGTGATAGCCATTGGTGATGAATTTTATTATTGAATAAAGTAGGATTGAAGCTTGATTAAGTATGTGAATTGTGGTAAAATTTCTGGGTTATTTGTTTCTTTTTCCTCTGTTGCTTGGGGCTGCTCGACGGGTTCTTGCACAGGGGAGCGTTTGAGAATTTTGGAATTTTGGGTACCTCTGCTCCTGATTAATTTATATGCATAAGCTGTGTTTTGATGATGATGAATTTAGAATTAAGATGCTTGGCCTAAGCTGAACTTCTGCCCTGTTTAGTTAATTTAAATATTTTCTCTGTTTGATTCCGTTTCTTGTTCTGTTTGGCTGAAATTCTGCTCTGGCTTTTGTGATTTGTTTGATGATGTTGAGTTGCTTGTTATTTGAGTGTGAAGCTGTGTAATTTCTCCTTTCTCCTGGCTGTTCTGTTTGACGAATTTCAGTGGTGGGGGAGGTGAATTTGTGGGTTTTTCATGGGAATCAAGGCTATTGCACCGATTTTGATTTCCTTGTTTCTCATTTGTTCGATGTTCCGTTCTGCTTGGTGACTGAGTAAATGTAAAATGAAGATGATTTTAGTGACTGCATGAACTGATCAAGTCTTGGTGATGATTTTGAAGTTTTCCCTTGCTACTCTATTTCATTTTACTGAAAGAAAGCTTAGTAAATCTGATATTAATTTATGAAGGCTTTATGGGTAATCTTAAAAATAATATAGGGGGTGTTTGGGTATTAATGATTGAGAAATGTTATGTGAACTGTGTAACTGATATTTAAGTTTTCTTTTCTATATTAAATAGGATGAATCACTAAATTGGGTTGGCAATTGTTTGTTGTAAGGAATATTCATTTGTTAAGAAAGCTACCAAATATAAATACTGTTTTGTGTGTTGGGGTGAAAAATGAGAATTTATTAGACACTTAGAGATTTCAATGTGATTGTTGGAACTTGCTGAATTTTAGGTTATAAATGTTAAGTAATGATTCAAGCTAAAATGGTACTCTATGAACAATATTCGAATCTATTATGGTTATCCAAATTCGGTCAATGAGCTATTCTTAGGATCAATTTGATAATGACTAAAGGCTAAAAAACAGATTCTTATTTAGGTCCGTTCGTTGTACAGTGAGGGATTCAAATTAGAAATAAAACATCCTCACACCTTCACATGTTTATTTGAATGGAATTTTGCAAAACTATAGTAAGATATGAACTGGATATTGATACAAGTATGATTATAGGGATTTAATGGAGGGTTTGAGCTTGTTACATCTATGTTCCTGTTTCTGTATGTGTTAGGGAATTAGAGCTTCCCAAGCTTCCTAAAAATTAAAAGTTGAGGAAAGGACTAAAAAGGTTCACTGAAAGCCTACAAGAATAAATTCCAGATATGTACAATTTTAGAAATAATAAATGTTTAGGATCCTTTAATAAAGGTTCTTGTAGGAATTATGATTCAAATGTTGATTAGTTAGTAATGGAAAAGTTTTGCAAGTGTTTGAATATAATTTAACAAGTTATGTATTAACCTGAAACAATTCTGCAGTAAGAATGATAGGTGCATAAGTCTTGAGTTTTAAGGATGAGAATAATAAATTACTGTGATGTGTTTAAGGTAGAAGGATAGGTGTTGTATGTTTTTACATGATTAGTATGCAATTTTTATTAGATTATGCTAGGAGATGATAAGGAACATTTAAATGTTATAGAATAAGTTATTCATGTGTATTTGTTTAAATTGTCAAATTCTTTTAATATACTTAGCTTGCTATTGAAAATTGGAGATTCTGGATTTTTGGTGTTCTGTTCGGTTCTATTTGAATGTGAAGCTTTATTTTCACTCTTCTTTGGGCCTTGTCTCTTGTTCTTGTTATTTTTGTTAATGGAATTTAATTTTCGAATCTTACATGTGAATAAGAATTTGAGGCTTTAAGAAATAATTGGTAATTAAATGTAAGAATCTGTGTGGGTTAGTTTTGAAATGGGAAACATCCAGATCTAATAGTAGTGGTTTTCTTTATTGGTAACAAGATTTAAATACGAATTAAGTAAAAAGGATATATGGGTTGGAATTAGGTATTGTTTTGAAACTTTTCCTACTAAACAAGCATTACAAAGTGACTAAAGGATTAACTAAAATTGTATGATCATGTTTTGATGATTATGTGATATCATTATTATGATGTTAGGAGTTTAGGAATTTTATGATCACCAGAATTGATTTTTAGGGAAGTTAGTAGTCAAACGTTGAGAATAAGAAACACTAATTGGAATAAATTAATTAAAAGTGTCCTTTAGATCTTAAATGGTTAGGTTAATTACAATAAGTTAAGTTGTAGGTAATAATTATTAATGTGGAGGAAAAGTATGATCATCAGAAATTTATTTGAAATCTAGCGAATTTAATTAGGTTAAGTAAGTTGTTATATATATATATATATTAATACACTATGTAAGTTTTGAATGTTATATGGTATGATTTAGATAAGCATTAGAATTTATTTAAGATAATGTGAAGTAGCATTTGTGTGGTTAAATAATTCTGTGTGTGTGTGTGTGTGTGATTGAGAATTATAAGGTAGTAATTAAAGAAACCCTTTAATTATAAAGGTTAAGATAGTTTCAACAAATTATAAATTTTCTTAGACTTAAAAAGGTTGGGTAGAAACAAGTATTTAGGATCCGTGAGAGACGTAGAATTATTATAAGTTAATATATATATATATATTAATTTACTATATCATATGTAAATAGGTCTTGATAGTGACATAAGTTGAGGAGGCCAGTAGAAAGGAAAGGAGCAGGTCAGGAATAAGCATTGGAATCTAGGTAGCAGTTTATTTCAGTAACAATTAAATTGCATGTATTATTTTGTAATATCTGTTGCATTTAATTGGTAAGTTTTTATTCCTATCATGTTTCATGTGGAGTACTCTAAGGCTTAGGTGGTTAGCTACCCATTTGCTAGATTAGTTAGTTATAACTTTAAATATTATAATGAGAAAATCCTGCAGGTAAAGTCGCACCGGTAACGAATATATTGTTATCCGTGTTTGGTAGGTGCTTATGGCACAGAGGTTAATAGGATGAAAATTATCGTTATTTGTTCAGGTTTATAAAATGTATACATGGCAATTTTAGCATGGAAATAACTGTTAATGAAAGAAACTGCTATTGGGATTTCCAATCTCACTCCATCCCCAAACATTATTCAATGTAGCAGGTTGAGAGAAGCTAGCTGGGAAGAAGTTAGTATGAAGAAGCAGGAATGCCTGCTATGTTTTGTATCACCGTAGATATTATGTTATTATAGTAGGAATGATAGGAACCCATAAGTAGAGATTATATATATATATAAAGGGGTTTTGCTCCCCAAGCACTATCAAAAAGGGTAGGTACATTAAGTAGGTGGGAGTTATTTTAATTATTTTATTAACCACTTTATTTTATAAAAAGTTTTAAATTGTTCCAATTTGTCTGAAAAGCCCATTCCAACAGAAATAAAGTTGGAATAATGTTTTAAAGAAAATTTTTAAATTTTTCGTATTTTCGAGCTTTTGGCATTTGCAAAAGTGGTTGTAAATCAATTAAAATGCTCTAATATAGTGGTAAAAATTAAGATGTTACAAGGAATATGTTTCTTAGCACTAATTGTCCTCCTAACTCCCATGGTAGACGATATGAGCAAGTAATTATAGGCCCTTACACAAAAGTCTAGCAGTCCAAATCGCTTATGAGCATGATTCTTTTGTTGACTATGGGCAGTCAACAGCTTTGTATATTCATTTCAATATTCTAGGTGGGTTGATCCACCACCAACTTTGGCAATTAATAGCCCAATAACATCCATCTTGGATAAGAGGAAAGATGCATAAACCTGACACATGCGGTTAAACCTTTACTGCATGGCCTTAAAGAGATTATAACTTTAATCATATAAGGGAACATAACCTTGCTACACATGCGGTTAAACCTTCAAACATACTTGGTTCTGATATCGGCACCATAACCTTAAACAACTATACACCTAATCCTTCTAGTTACATGAAGCAGTTACTATTCATCAACTTCATATCTATACAAGAATATACGCACCATGGCCTCTCAAATTTCAACTTTATCTTAACCTTATATAACTAACTCGATGTCTCAATCTCATGCCACTTAGGCATTTTCTCAGCTAGATTATTATAAAATTCCCCATTCCACTACTACAAAAATATCCTATTGCAGCGCAACAGTAGCAGCGCTTATAAAACACAAGTGATGGGATAGGTCGTGGTTGACCTATTCCGGCACTTCATAAATATAAGTGTTGGTATAGGTAAAACCTATACCGGTGCTTTTACATAAAAAGTGCTGGGATAGGGTACGAGATATTTTTTTTAATATTTTAAGCCTAACCCAACACTCACATACTGCTCAATATTGTTTTATTAAATTTTTTTTATGGAAGGCAGGATTATGGACTCAATTTACGTAAAAAGCGCTGGGATAAGTCATTTGCTTTATATTTAATTAATTCTCTGAATATTTAACCTTATCTTTTTTATTTAATTTTTGATAAATTCCTCCCTTTTTTTTAATTTTTATAACCCTATCCCAGCGCTTTTTACTTAAAAAGCGCTGGGATAGGTGCGCGGGAAATTTCCCTCCACAGATCTAAAATTTTCCTTTTCCCTCTCATTTCCCCACATTTCCCTCTCATCTTTGCCTCTTCCATTGAAAACTTTAGCTCTTATTCCTCCATCCCTACATACCTAGCGCCACACTTCCACTCTTCTTCATCACCACCCATTTAATTAATCACTCTTCTTCATCATCTCCTCCTTGCTTCTTCATCTCTTCCTTCTCTCCGATCATCATCATCGAGGTCTCTTAGATCTGTATGGATCAAGTCCAAATCTACATGCTGATGGTGGTTTCTTAAGGGTAAGGGTCCTCTCTTATATTGAACGTTGTGTTTTCAACCTCATCACCTTTTTCTCTTTTCTTCTACCCCTTCCAAATTTTTTTGTCTTTAGTCACGGATCAGATTTTGTGCTCCATTTTTTCTTCTTCTTCACTACTCTTGACTTCGCTTCTGGAATTGATTCTGTTATGGGAATTAGGGTTTAAAGGAGGATTTAAGAATGGGCGAGGTTGTGGAGTCGTGAGAAGGTTCTAGAAGCTACAAAGGTCATATTAATCTTCCTTAGCTTTTAAATGTTTGTTTTCTCCTCTACGTTTTCTTGGGGTTTTCTTTTCTGATGGATTTTCAAAGAACACTTCTCACTAAAACCTCTCCCCTTTATACTTTATAAGATAACACCCTTTTTTAGAATCCCAATATTCTAAGAAATAAAAATAATGAAATATTACAATTGAGCATATACAATTTTGTTTAAGCACTCAGAGAGAAAGTTTAAGCACACAGAGAGAATTCCAGTAGAAGACTTGAAAGCTCTTAAAATTCTGTTTTTGGAAATGCATTTAACTTCTCTGCCTTCTCATAACTGCTGCAAATGCTTATATAGTCTGATAGAATATTACCGTTGCAGCTAGCCGTTGCCTTTCTCTAATTTGAAGTTCAGGAGTGCTTTTTATGATGATGAATGGTTGATTCCATGTATTTTATCAAAGATATTTGTACTTGATTTCTTGATTAAAAACTGTATATTTGAATCTTTATCCATTATGCAATCTGCTAACGACTAAACACTATTTATGACATCAACATTTGCTTTTGTCTGTTTTGGCTCTAATGTTCTCTTTCCTAAAATCAACCAAACAAAAATTCTGTAACACCTAAATTTTTAATAGTATAATATAGTATCTTAATTGAATTATAATCACTTCTTCAGTGCTTGAAGCCTAAAAATACGAAAAAATTTAAAACTTTTTCTTCCTAAACATCAATTCAATTTCCCTTCTGTTGGAATGAGCTTTTTTGACAAATTAAAACAATTTAAAACTTTTTATAAAACTGAGTAGTTATTACAGATAAGCTATATCCAAAATAATTATCTACTAAAGTACAAAATATAACAGGCATTCCTGCTCCTTCACATACTACCTTATCCCAAATATATAAAGTCCCAACTCCTTCATGCTTCTCTGAAAAAAAAAACAAATATCAAGTGAATTGAGATTCAAAGAATCTCAATAGCACTTTATTTTATACATTACCATATATTATAATTCATAACCTGCACAAACAATGTTAGCCTTTATCTTTATAACTGTGTGCTCCATGCACCTACCAATCATTAATAACAATCTTGTTGCTAAATAATGGAGGTCTGCCAATCACTAATAACAAATGCCTGCCAACCACTAATAACAATATCTTTGTTAAATAGCGGAGGCCTACCAACCACTAATAACAATATGTTTGTTAAATAGTGGATGCCTACCAACTACTAATAAATAATGAAGGCTTTACCTGCAGGATTTCCCAGTTATAATCCTCACGACCATAAAAGCTGAAGTTAGAACCCTCACGGTTATAAAAGCTGAACTGGCAAAGGCGTAGCGAACCACCTAAGCCTTGGAGTACTCCATAATAACCATAAAAGGAATAAAGCCCATTTTATTGCACCAGATATTACAAAATTATATATATATGTAAATTTTATATCATCAAAAAAACTACTATCTGGATACCAGAACATAGTACTGAACCAGCTCCCTTCCTCTCTATCATTTTGATGAATTCAAATCAAAAGTCAAAGCCGATATACATATATAGCTTTGGGTTAGAGCCTAAACTATTAAGTCAATCGATGCATCTCTCTCTGATCATATTGTGTTTGTTACTATCCATTTCTTCTCATAATTTCTGTTATGCTAACCAAGACCATCCTTGTAAACATGGACTACTTCTGAAATTAATCTCTTTACTTAATTCCTTGTTATTCTCAATATTTGACTAATAAATTTCTATAAGAAGTGTCCCTTAAAGGCCTTAAATGAACTTTAAACAATTTTTAATCTTGAAAACTTAAAGTGACAACAGCCTAAACCCTAATACTTTTAAAACTTCAAAGTAAACACTTAGAATCATTTTTCATTTCCTAACCTAACTTAAAAACTATCAATCCCATCGACCAGATTTCATTACATTCCACATCAACAACTAGTTACTAGTTTGAATCTGTATGATATTTAGTTTCCGACCTAAACCAAACAACCACATTCACATCTCTTTAATAAGATCCAATTTTAACCACCGCTTTTTCTTCTTTTATGCAATTCAACGAATTTCCCATTCTAAATTTAATTTAACTATTTCATTGCATTTAACACTTAATCCTTAAACTCAAATCATTACATAGGTAATACATGCACAGAAAAAGAGAAGAGGGATCTAGGTTCCTTAGTTTTAAGTTAGAGATTTGGCATCAAAGTACTATACTACTATACCCAACTTTGCTAAATCATTATCAACTCTCAAATATCCTTGAGAATCCAAGGAAACATGTTTACTATTGATTCCTAAACTTTATTCATTCGCTTCATACACTTAACTTATTTCATTTCCTAGAACCAATTGTCTTACACCTTATAAAACACCCAACCATATACTTCAAATTCAATTCAGTCTAATTTTCTTAAAGCAAAAACTTTAACTCTCTTGACCAAGATAGCTATACAATAGTGCCTACACTTCACTTTTGTCAATCATTCTACTTTTATTCTTAATCTTAAATTCAAGCTGCATTTTCTAATTAATGAACCTTTGTTTTAATGTAAATCATATTGATCATTAACCCCACATCTTACTTCATTCATGATTAATGAATCTCTGCAAAACCTTATTTTACAAATCCCATAAATTGAATCAACATTTTATATCAACCTGATTGTACTTTCATCATTATTCCATTACCCTCAACATCTCCCTAATCCCAGAAAAACCGAACCAAAACAGAGAGAGGACAGAAATTCCAAAACCCCAAAATTTCACAAAATGTAACATACATAACCTTATTCTGATTATATATTCATCTTGTCATCAATAGACAGAACCATACGGACAGCACCAAACAGAGTAGAAAACTGAATAGAGGGAGAGGAAACAAAATTGGTAACAATTTCAAAACCCCAAAAACTTAACAAGCATCTCAATGTAACAACTTTAATTTACTTATAACCCCATTTAATTAAGCTTTAGTTCAATTTCAACCCAGAAACCCCTCAAAAATGCGCCAGAACAGTGAACAAAATTTGGGCTTTTTGAAGAAAATCATCCAAAAACAGAGCAAAATCAAAATCGAACCAAACAGAGCCTATATTCAGAAATCTCAGAAATTCCTAACTGAACAAAATTCACAAGCAAACAAAAAAATTATCTCCAATACATTCCCTCTTACTTCTAATCATTATTCTCGCCGGATTTGGGTCGGAAATCCCAAAACCCGTCGGTGAACAGTGTCTGAGAGTGAGGAATTCAAGAAATGTGAACAAAAATACAATGCATGCTCAAATTTCTTTAGGGAAACTCAAAATCTACACTAAGCTTTGGTTTAATAGGTGATTGTACCCCAAATCCCAACCTCTAATCCAACTCTCCCTCTTTTAAACTGATTCTGATCGGAGGAACAGAGGTTAGAAAAAAGTTTACGGAACTTACTTAAAACTAAATGGGTGGTTGCATACATGATTGGGGCTCGCCGTCGCCGAAATTGTGGCTCCAAGAGAGAGAGAGATGAGTGACGATAATGAATGAAGAAGGAGAAGACAAGAATGAAGATAGGAAACTCACCAGAAATTGCATGTCCCATATTGATCTCGCCGGCGACGGAAACACCCTTGATGCCGCGGGAGTTCGCTGAATCCCGAGAGGAGACAGAGAGAAAGAGAGAAAAGTGGACGGAAATGGGGAAGAAGGAAAGAGGAAAGAAATTTTATATCGATTTTAAAGAGCAAATTGCCATTTTCCCCCTATTCTTTGAACTTTTCATTATCTCAATTTAGTCCTTCTTCAGAAAATAATTTCTAGATTGAAATCCTCATGTCAAACTGGAAATTTTCTTCTGCTATAAATTCGTTTGATCCTCAAAATAATTTTTCTAAAATTCTCAAATTAAAATTTATCTTTTAACTATTTTTTTTAATTTCTAAAGAAAATAAGCCTTAAAAATTATTAAATATATCTCAAACATCATAAATTTATATATAAGGCTTTTTAACATCTTAATAACACCCAAAGACCTTGTATAAGTTCTTATACCTATTTTCCAAATTTTAGGGTGTTACAAACTTCAGAAAAGCAAAGTTAATCAGTAAATCAAACATGGGAATGGCAAGTTAAAATTCAAACATTTAAATTCAATGCTCGATGATTCTTTCAATCATCGATGGTTCTTGGTTTACTTCCATCAATTGTTCACTTGGTAATGGTGCATTCTCCATTACTCGATGACGAACTCACTGTTCTTAAGAAGTTTGCTTGTAATGCTCGATGGAATAGTTAGATATCGATTAAATATATCATATCAATGCTTGATGGATGAAACAATGCTCAATTAAACTTGATCAATCGATGAACAATTAATATTTGAAAAATTTCTAAGTTTAGTCTAGTCATCGATTGAAAGATGTAATCATCGAGTTTCTTCACTGCTTGATAGTCATAATGGTGCTCGAGCATTCTTCTTCAAGATTGCTTCAAGTAATCATTTTGATCATCGAGTATAAGCTTCAAAAAATACCATGATACTCGATGGAATGTTCAACGATCAAATTTTTCTTTGACAGAATCAACACTCGATATATGCTCTATAGACTATCGATGGTTGAAGCCTTGAAATGCTCGATGGTTTACCAAGTCATCAAGCCTTCTTAACTTAGTTTTTAACTTGTGACAAAATGTTTTCTAAGTTAAGAGATCTATAATTATATTAGTCTAAATCATGTTTGGTTATCATAAAAACTCAGAGGTCCAATAGAAAGATGTTTCCATTCTTTGTAAAGTTTTATCCATGATAAAAAAGAGAATTCTAAACAGTGACTAACATGGATATTAAAACTTTACATGCCCTTTCAGAAGCTACCATGTTAGAAAGAAGTCATATAACATTGTTAATAAAATTCAACACATAATTCAACATCTAACAATATTAGAAAGTTCACACCTAACACAGTTATTTAAAACCTTTCAAAATCCTTTAGAATGCTAACCATGTTAGAAAGAAAATCACTAACACGGTTATAAAAATCATCGTATATAAAAGTAGATATTTATGTTAGAAAATCTTTCAACTAGCATAGTCAATAAAGAACTTGTAAATGATTTTCATAATTAAATCATGTTAGAAAAAGCTCAACCTAACATGGTTATAAAAAATCAACCTATACCAAACATTCCTTTCAATGCAACCACCAAAAAAAGGCTGATCATTCACAATTACGTACACATTATATCATTCATCACATGGGATTAAACATTTGCCACCTCACCATAATAAACCTAATTAACCACTTACTATAACCACTTAGTCCTTAAGACCATTCCACAATGTGTGATTCACACAATCACCATTGCATTCCATATCTTGTAACACCCCCCAAAATTCTTGTTCAAGCACTTGACCAAAATGCTATTATAGCATTAAAAATTTATCCAATATCCAGCATAGATAATTATTTAGTTCAAATACGTCCCATGTCATAGTGAAAATCTTAAAACCTCACGATAATTTATACAACATAATACATAAAGTCTTAAGTACATGGCAAAATAAATACAATATAACATAAACTTAAGTAGCACAAAGAGCCTTCAAAGCTCACTTCTTAAGTGTCTTCCCTTGCTTCCTATTAGGTCAATCACCTGGAAAATGTTAATAATAGGATGAGATCGACATCTCAGTAACTACCGAAAAATCCTAACATACACAAGCAAATCACGTATAATTCTAATTTAACCAATTATACACATGTAGTTCTTCATACAACTCATGGCTGTCAAATATATATACCCAACATAGGGAAAACTTTCATAAATTCTCAATAAATTGTACTCATAAATAAATATTTATATGTGCAATATGCAACTCCTTATTTCATCGTCCATCCTTATTCCGCTGACTGGAGCCATAGGCTAACACATATTGTCCAATAGAGAACTAATTCATACAACTGAATTATCTCAAGCTCACCAGTACCTAAGATGTATCCGGCCAAAGATACAGAGCTCAAGTATGGACTATGGCTCCCCTCCTTAAACAATCACACTAAGGAGGTGTCACATGTCCCACAACTCCAATGCAATCCCGGCCAAAGGAAAACATGGAAGGAGGGGCCCTGACAAGTGCCATCCACTGTGCACTGAGTGATGGCTTACCACGTGGTAATACGGATATCATATATCTCCTCTTCAAATCTTAACCCCTCATGGATGCAAATGCAATCATCATTACACCATAAATAATTCATAAATAATTATCAGCCCAAATATACTTAACATACTCAAGTATACTTAAAATAAAACAAGCGTAATTTATTTTCCATAGCAAATAGGCAATAAGCAGGCATGCTTGAAAAGTGATAAACTTATTATTGCGTGATAATTAATTAAAATAAAACTACACATAATTCACAAGCATACGAAAGAAATTTCCAGAGTTACCTGTTGCTCCTAAGCTCACAGGTAATCACACAATCACTCCAAAAATTCCTAAGAAAATTATAACTCAAATATTAGATTTTAATATAATGGATTTAGATATCCTAAAAACCCCAACTCAGATAAGGCCTATTTTTAAAATATTTCATATTAGAAAATTAATGACATAGGTGCGTAGAAGACACTTACGGGAGTTCGAATATGGTCTTAGATGGTCGAACAAATCACTGGTTTGACGCCGGCGGAATCTGAAAGCTTTAAGAATAATTATTTTAGTCTGCTTTCTAAGCACAAATCGGACCGAAATTGAGTGGAGGAATGAAGGAATTTTTTTTTTTTTCAGAGGAGGTAAGAGGAAGAGAGAAATGGTAGTGGTGATGGTGAAGAAATGAAGAAGCATAAATGGTGAGGAAGTAACATATATATATATATATATATATATATATAGAAACAAGGAGATGATGATGAGAAGACAAGAAAGAAGTCACGGGAGGCATGTAGGAAAAAGAAAAGAAAGAAAGAAAGAAAGGGAAAGGAAAAGGAAAAGGAGTCACGGGTAGAAAGAAACAAAAGAAAAGAAAGAAAAAGGAAAAGGAAAAGGAAAAGAAAAAGAAAAAGATTAGGGAAAAATACACTACTAGGCCTTAAAATTCTCAAATAAGATATTTCTTTTGAACAAAAATTTTCTTTACACTCTCAAAATTTTCCCTATATTATATTTTATTTATTTACTCCCACAATACTCTTTTGAGTCTAAAAATAATTTCTCCAAAATTATTATCCTCAAAATAAGGGAGAAACTAGGCATTTAATATCATCAAAAATACCTCAAGATCTTTCAAATATTCTCATAACACATCATTTCTCATTAATACATTCTTATTTACTCTCACTAAACCTCAATTAAATTTTTAGGATGTTACATATCTCATAACATACACAAAGTATTTCATAACTCATAACACACATACAAATGGACTAGGCCCAAGCCTGGAAGCCCCTTTTTCAACTCTACTCTTTGATACATGATTTATAAAAATTTCTATAAATGAGTAGTAATGTTTGTCTTGTATGTCCTTAACAAATTTCAGCTTCAAATCATAAGCCAAAAAGGTCTTAAATCAAGAAACTTTATTTATGCCCTTGGATTCCTTCTTGTGGCAAAATTATCCTAGAAGGTCACAGAATTACACATGTAGCAGCGAGGCACTACCTTCTCGTCTTTCTCTCACCTAGAAGGACTAATCAAAAGAACCCTAATTGTTAATTATGAATCTGTAAAGTTCATGAGATGCCTTTGATCATTGAAATGATTGTCATTATGTTTAAAACCTTTTTAATATTATGATGCATATAGATTATGTATGTATTTGGTCAATCATAGCCAAATTGAACAAGTATTACATATAGTATCTAATCATATAAATCGTATCTAAGTAAGCTAAGCTAAGTAAATTTATGATACCGGTGTGAATTCGGGTTTCTCCGGTTCAACTAGGATCATAGTTCTTAAATTTCTACACGAATCAAGATGAAGAAAAGGAAGTTTTCCAATCATTGACTCAAACCCATTGTCGAATCGAACCCCACTAAGCGGAATATGGAGGTACTTATGGCAGAACGGGCCATACTATATGTAAGTTATGTTATGTTTTTCTGGGTTCCAAATTTGAGTTATGTTTATTCATGGATCAATTTGAGATAGTAAATGAATTTTTTTTCTCCTGAAATATTTATGTAAAATATTAGACAAGTCTGTAAACCCAAAAATGAAATGAATTGAAGTTGTATACCTCCAATCAAAAATCATTCAATCAGACAGATAATTCTGGGTGCATGAGCGAAGCAGATTTGGAAAATAACAAACTGTATCATATGGGTTAGTGCATGTTCCATTTGATATTTTTCTCAGAAATAGGACACTTCAAGCTTTAATTTGGGACTTGAATTATGTCAAAATCATTTTTGTGCAATTGGTTATGAGTTTTCAAATTTATTGGAAAAAGTTTACGCATTTCAGAATTTTCCAAAAATAAAGAAAATTTTGAAAAAGTTGTGCTTTTGATGTTCTAAATCCCGTACAACATTGAATAAGTTTCCCATTTCTAATCTAGCTTGAGAATGAGTCCTAAAAGTAGAGTGTTATAAATCACATGTGTATTTTTGAATCTATTTAACGGAAACTATGAATTTTGAGCCTAATTTGGAAGTTTATGGTCACTTTTGATAAAAAAAAAAGAACTTGATGCTTGATAAACTATTGACAAAATTACATGTGTATTTTTTACTCTTAACCCTATATTTTGTGTGTGTGTGTGTGTTATTTGGAATATTTGACTTTAAAATCTGAGAAGTTTTTCTTTTGAATTTAAAATTTCAAAGTCAACAATCAAGACACTCATATTTGAATTGCAATCAACGCCTTTTGTGGATTATAATACCATGTATCCGAGCAACTGATTACTCTAGTTTTGGGTTTGTTGCTTCCCCTCGCAACACAAGCGTCTTCTCTAGGACTCAAACTCAAGACCCAAAAGGATCAAATGGGGCCTTACACCGTTAGATCAACTATGTGTTGAGTTTTAGCAATGCTACTGAGGGGAAAATTAATATTCCCCAAAAAAATGACATAAATGACAAAATCAAATATTGATTTTTTTATTGGATAATTTTCCTAAGTAAAAATGATTGAACAATCAATAGCGTCAACCTAGACAAATCATATAAGGTCAAGTCAACTATTCCTTCCACTTTTATTTTTACTCTTTTTACATAATTTATTCTGTTATAACATTCACTAATTCTCTTTATAACTTTTGTTGCAAAAGATACTTAATAAAATAGAAATTGATGACTCTTTTTAAAGAGAAAATGAGTTAAAATCAAAATTCGAATATGTCCACTAACCATTTTATTAAGTATAATACTAATGAGTTAATGATAATTATTTATCACTCAAGAAGAAAACAATTCTCAACAATTCTCATGATTAATGCTTTTCAATTGTCACAAATCGTGCCATGCACTATGGATAATACGAGATTTTATATATGACATTATAATTATGACATTTCATAATGACTTATTATTTCTCTAAATTTGACTTATAATTATGTTGATTGAAACTTGATAAGTATTAAAAATGCATGTTATTAATTGTTGATAAAAAAACCCGACTCATTTTGAACAGGTTGTTGCACGAGTATAAATAATAAGACTTCATGGTATAAGTTAACTAATGATAATAATCCACTTAATAACATCTTATAACGACTAATTATTCATTGATCACAAAAAATAATGACAAATGTTTTTTATACTTTTGAAATATAATTAATGCTTATTGAGAATTGATAAGTGACAATGTATGTTATTAGTTTTTACTAGTAAAACATGACCCACATCAATGGATTGTTGTTGATTATTATGAAATTTCATATGATAAATTGATGATTAATTGGTTCCATGTTCCATGTAGGTGTAGGGACATAAAATTATTAGCAATTTGTCATATGAAAAGGATCGAAATTTTTACCTTGAAGACACTATCCCATATGTTTTTTTAATAACATTATGTAGCCAACACCCATACTAAGGAAGATCAGCTTCCAAAATCCTCATCAGAGATGGCATAGGATGTGCTAAGAAGTGAAAACCTAGTGCCATTGATAGGCCCTCTTTAGCTAAGTGATCCTCTAGGAGATTGCTCTATCTGTTAACATGTTTAAGCTCCACCTGCCATTCTTGTTGCAGTATATTACGTGCTTCATAATGAGTCCAAAATCAGCATGACTTTCACTGACTTCACCTGACAGAAGAGTGAGAGCATATGTCAAATCCGACTCCAAAACAACCTCCTTGTACCCCATGTCCCATGCTAATTTCAATCCATGAATACACGCCCATATTTTTGCTGCTAGAGGGTTAAAAAAGCCTTTGAGAAACATACCAACCTCATTATGGATAAGCCCCCCGCATGCAGCACTATTACTATGATGGGAAAAAGCTCCATCCACATTGATGATTACCCCTCCCTTCTTTGGTGTCTTCCATTTGCATATATCTGATTGCAGACCACTGTTAGATAATCTACCTCTCTGAAACTTCTCATTGGCACTTTGAATGCTACTAATAATCAATTTAACACTAGTAACATTGATTGAATTTGGAACCTTTTTGTCCTTGAAACACAAAGAGGTTACATCGCTTTCAAATCCACCAACACGTGACAGTAAAGATCACCCTCCAATTTTTATCTTCCTTGTTTCAGTTTAGGGAGAGATTCCATCTGAACCAGTTGTCAAAAGGCAATGTGAAGAACCTACGCCAAGCTTATAGGTGAACCAAATCCTTTCAAAGGTTTCTTGTGATTTCACAATCACGGAGAACATGAACTATACCTCCTTTAGACCATTACACACTTGACGGAATTCCTCTTACCATAAATTTTTCCCCTTCTATTTTCATTTGTAAGAAGTTTTTGATGAGCCGCTAGCCAAGTAAAGAATCAACACCTTTCTAGAATAGGGAGCTTCCAGATCTTTGACTATAGGGGATCCGAGTTTTGTTCAAATGAGTGCAGCATCTCATATGTTGATTTTATTCTGAATAAACCATTCTTAGCCCTTCTCCAAATTGCTTTGATAATTGCACATCTTCATACACCTTCGGCCAGTTATTTTTAATACCACTTCACACATTAAAGCATCTTATGTTCTAGTCAATTTTCGGTAAGAGGTTCGCATTATACTTATCTCTCACCACTTGCATAGAGAAATCTACCCTTTTGTTGATAAGGTTCCATCCTAGCTTCATTATGAAGGACTAATTCTGATCTCTTGCTTTTCTCAGTCCTAAACCCCCTCTTTGTTCCAGCTCACATACATCATCCCAAGAAACTGGGTGAATTTTATGATGTTCCTGCCCCAAAGAAAATTTTTGTTCAACTTATCCAAATCATTGCACACATCCAGAGTTAAAGAAGATGTTTGCAAAACTAATCCAATTTTACGATGTTCTTCCGAGTTATCCCATATGTTTTTAATGTTCTATTTCTTTCCAAGTTTATGGGAGGTGAGAGAATAAAATTAAAAAATGATCAATATAGAAATGGAAAAATGTAGTTGTAAAGTCCTACTTACTAATAACAATTAAAACCCTAATAAACGATTGCAATCATCATCATCATCAATACTAACTATAATAAGAAAAGGATTTTCATACAAATTTCAACAATACTATCATAGTTAGAAAATGCTCTTTCTAATTATTCCAAATGAAATAAGACATCCCTTTTCTCAATGATCTTTCTAAATGATAACTGAAATACTAATTATGATAGGAAAAAGAGTTTACATAACATTTGTTTGAATTGCTATCCTAGTTAGAAAAAGAGCTTTGTGAATTTGAACTTTACTGTACATGACAGAAAAGCATTTGACCAATATATGGACAATAAAACTATCATGGATATTAAAAGCTTTCTATGTTTAAAAAGTAACCATGTTAGAAAAGGATCATGCTAACATGGTTAATAAAAATGGACACCCGATTCAATCCAATCAACCCTTTTTAAATTACATATTTTACAAACTATGATAGATAGGGATTTTCTTCAAGTTAAAGCAGTAACTATCATAGTTAGGAAAACCATTGGCAAATTTTCAAAATGCGTTATCCATTATAGGAAAGAAATCTACTAATAAATCGACAATAGAGCTATCATGGATATTAAGACACTTGATAACCTATATGATTTAATCACGTTTGAAAAGTGTAACACCTGGACTTTTATTACTATATTATAGCCTTTTAATTGAATTATTACCACTTTTATGAAAATTAGAAGCCCAAAAATACGATAAAATTTAAAATTTTTTCTTAAAAACATTAAACCAACCTTTGGTCAGTTGGAATGGGCTTTTCGTACAACTTAGAATTTAAATCTTTTTATAAATCCAAGTGGTACCTAACACAATTAAACTACTTAAGTTCCCTTATAATTTCTTCCCCTTGACGATAGTGTGTGGGGAGCGAAAACCCATTCATGGGTTCTCTGTATCTACTTATGGGTTTCTGCCTTTCCAATATTAAAACGCTGGGGTTACCTCAGTTGATAACCCTTCTACCAGAATGCACAGCGTCATTAGGGTAATACATACATTTACATACGGTTAAGTATTAATTCTTTATATTCATTCTCATAGGTAATTAAATTCTAAATTAACTAACTATGGTGGTACATAACTTAGCAAGCATTCTTACTTATTCATACACCACCTTGCTAGAGTGTCTACTCGTAATTCATAATACTTAAGAAATTTAATTCTTTTAATAAATTTATGTAGTTCTATTTCCTGTGCTCTCTATTATTAATTTAATAATTTACTTTACAACATATACAAATAACCTTATTAAAATTTTTACTACCTCTTACTTTTCAAACTATAATCCTAATTTCTTCGTCTACTCTTCTTCCCCAGCTAGCTTCTTTCAACCTGCTAAACTGAAAAATGTTTGGGGAAGAGGGTGAGATTGGAAATCCCAATAGCAGTTTCTTTCATTAACATATATTATCATGTTAGCATTGTCATGTATTAATTTCATAAACCTGAACAAATAGAACAATTATACATACTTCCTGCGCTCAATGCTCTACCAGCCACTATTAACAATATATTCGTTAACTAGTGGAGGTCTTACCTGCAGGATTTCTCGTTATAACTATCCCGTTATAACATAACTGAACTGGAAAAGGGGGTGCAACCCACCTAAGCCTGGAGTACTCCATAAATTACTATGCAGGAATTAACAAGGCTTATCACCTTCATGCATAATGTAAACTTGAAACAGATATTACAAAATAATACATGCAATTCTTTTTACTGTAATGAAATAAACTGCTACCTGTATTCCAAACTTAATCCTTATCTGCTCCTTTCTTTTTCACTGGCCTCCTCAACTTATGTTATTATCAAGACCTATTGACATTTAATGTATAAATAGTAAATTAATACCTAAACTTCTATATAATTATTCAGCGTCTCTCACGATCCTATGGTGTTATATATTTCTACCCTTCCCTTTCTAATATATGTTTAATTTCTATTCTCGAACTCAGCTATTACCTAAATTATTATCACACAGATATTTAACAATCATCAAATAAAACCTTATAAGTATTTGAAATAATATAGTTGACCATTCTAAACTTAAATTAAAACCAGAGAATGTCAAATAGAGGAAGAAAGAATCAAATCACATCTTTACATTCAAAACATAAATTGAATAGGCAATAACATACTTGAGTTCTAATATATCTTCGTCATTTGTTTTTCCTAAAGAATTTCATATTAACTATTAATATCATTAAAAAGTCCTGAAAGCAGCCATCGTAAATTAAATCTCCAATTCTATTTCATTCATCCCTCTTTGATTTCCTAAATAGAAGAATTAATCTAACACTACTACAATTATCAACATCATCAATTCCAAATTATAAACTAGCTTAACTTAATTAAATTTCAATCATTCAATTTCCCAAAATCTTCTTCTTTATCCTCAATTTCATCAGAACAACTAAACAAAGAACCAATACCCCTATGAATCTAGAATTCCTCAGAAATTATTTGTTAAATTCATCCTTATCAACTAATAAATAACCTATATTACCCTGTCATCCAAAGGTCTTTCAACAGCTTTCATAAATTAGGTTGCAACATTATAAATAATTCCCTTTTTCCTGAATCTGTAATTTATACTCCAAATGAGCATAATCCCTAATAGTGAAGACCAACCTTAATTTTCCTCCCTTTCTCTACAACTAAACTTGCCGGCAGAATAATCAGAAAAAGAAAGAGAAATTAAATAACTTCACATGTTCAACCAAACCTTATTCCTACTAAATTAAACATCTAAAATCAGCCTCAAACATCAAGTTTTGATTAATTCTTTAGATTTGAAATCCAATTCAACAAAAACCCAAATCCTAATTCACTACTACACCTATGCCAACCAAAGTTTAGTCATCAAACCAGTAAATGCCAACAACCCTCATCACGTATCATTCATCATCAATCGAATTCTTATTTCTAAATTTCGGTCAACCTTCAAAAAGAATACAACCATACCAATTCCTAACTAATTCATCTTTATATTGCAAAATATCTTTTATCTATCAGTTACTCAAGAACAAAGACAAAGCAATCAGCCATAAACCATTATCTTGCTTTCTAAAACATTGAAGAATCCATATCTGTAATTCACTCACAACTCTCATATTTCCAGTTGCTGCCAATCCCCCATAACCACTTCCACTGCAATACTAACCATAGTTCTAACAAAGAAAATGCTCAATTTTCTTTTCCTCCTAAAATTAATCAAGACCTAAGCAACTAAGAATCATTCTCCCCTGTTGCAATTGCTGAAGAACCAGTGAAAATCACAGCAATTCTCAAAGACTTCCAGAACTCTAGTTTTTCCTCCACTAAAACCAGAAATTCAAATACATACACCCAACATATCAGATCCTAAACTATCCATCTTCCTTTTCCCCTGCTAATAGCTGCACCAGATCACCCTAAAGGAGAGATTACAATAATCTCCTACATCCAGTTAAACAGCAATCTATCCCAATTAAACATCACAATTTTCCCCCTTTATCCTGTCTTCAAAACTATAAGCCAATGCAACACAAACAGAGAAGGAACAAGCAACCCGCTTTATCTTAATTCAACATTTTTATTCCTATAACTTCTGTTTCAAATTTAACATCAATAAAATCTCCCTTCCCTTGACATTGAGCAGCCGAACAGCACTAGCAAAACAGAACAAAATTACAACAATTTTGATTCAAGTTAAACATCAATTTATACACAATAAAACATCACAAAACAGGAACAGAAATTCGGCCCAAGTAGAGAGGAAATCGGACCACAGAGAGAGACAAGAAATCAGAATCACAGAGGAACAAGAAGAAGAACACAAATTTCACACACAATCAGATTCATTTCCATCATCAACAGAACACAATCACAGAGCTACAATGATTCGATGAACGAAAAAGACGGTGAAACAGAGAAAGAAGAAACAAAAATGATAAACAAGGATTTTCAACATACAAATCACTCTATGACCTTAAACTCATTCCTAGTAACGTTTTATTAAACTTTCATTCGAATTTTGCCCAGAAACAAGCAAGAACAGCGTCGGATGAACAGTGGAGACACTTGGGATTCTTGATCTAAATCGGCCAAACTCGACCCTGCCTTCAAAATTTCTTCCTAAATCTTTGAATTCGAAGCTTAACTTTCATTTTGATGATTTTAGGAACCCTAGAAACCCCAAAATCCAAACCAATTCCTCCCTCAACTCACTCAAAACGGACCGAGAAGGAAGGGAAAACGAAAGAGAAATGCTTACCCAAAGTTAACCTAAGCTCCTTGCACGTTTTCGCCTTCTCCTGCCGTCGTTCTCCGTCATTTGAGCCGTTGAACGTCGCTGGTGAAGAAGAGAGAACGGAGAGAGCAGAGAGGGTGTGGGAGAGTCTGAGAGAGTGAGAGAAGGAAGGGGTGTGTGTGTATATCGGGTCTGAGGGAGTAAAATGACTAAGAAGGAAGGAGAGAGACACGTGTGTGGTCCATATTAAAAGAGACTGATATTTTTCTTTTATAGGTATTTTACTATCTTGCCCTTCTCTTTATAATTGAAGATATTTTCAACTAGGGGCAGATATTGTCTTTTTTATTTTCTTTTTTCTATTTTTCTCTTAAATCATAATTTTATTTATCATTATCATTTAGAAATAGACCTAAATCTGTTCCCAAAATAATTTCTCTAGATATGGTTTAATTTCTAAATTTATTTATAAGACTTTTTAATTAATAACCAATACCCCAATATTCCAAATATTCCCTTCTTTAAATTTATCTCCTAACTATTTTCCTTGAACTAATAAAGAAAATAAACTTTAAAAATTATTAAAAATATACCTGACCTCATAAATTTATTTGTAAGGCTTTTTAATTTCTACGTACCTTTCTAAGATCCCAACTACATCCTTATTATCCCTTTTTTTTCAAATTAAGTTTTATCTCCTAATTATTTCTCTTTATTTCTTTAAGAAAATAAGCCTTGAAATTATCAAAAATGCCTAAATATCATAAATTTATTTTTCAATGCTTTGTAATGTTTTAGTAATATTCAAAAATCTTAAATAATTTCTTATTTTCTATTTTCTAAAATTTGGGGTGTTACAAAAAGAAACTCACTAACATGGTTATTAAAAACAAACCTATAGTACAACTTCATTAGAATGAAATCAAATACAACCATGTTAGAAGGGAATACTCTAACATGGTTATATTATAAAACTTGTCTATCACCAAATATAATCATACATCAGGCCTCAGGTCAGTAATCCCAGACATTCAGTAATAAGCCCATCCACAAAATAAGTACAACATATCACGTCATCATTCATAATCATCCAAAGTATGAACCTTGCACCACCTTAACTCACATGCATGTGATGAAAACATAATAAAATTGAAATCATACACCATTAATACAACATCGGCACAACCAGATGGCACACAACATAGTATCCAAGTAAAACATCAACCTCATATAGTTTTCCAATTAAACAAGTAAGCATGCGGAAGCTAAAAGTTGCATCCTAATGATTTGGCAACGTACCATTCCACAATACCAGTACCACCACCAACTCGCGAGGTCAGTATAGCTCAAATGGCCCCCTTTCCCTTAGATCCACTGTGATGTATGATCACTTGCAAAAATATAAACTACAATGGGGTGAGACAAATTGTCTCATTAACCATTGCCTTCACTCAATATACAAGTTAGAGTGGGTTAGCAGAGTCTAATTGGTTACCACAGTTCAATAATAAAATAACTTAATGAAACCTCAAAATAATCATTTTATATATACTTTCAAAATTAGTTTATATCACAAAATCAGTAATCCTCTGTCTATAATGGGGATGGCACTCTCTATCCAAATCAGAGGTAGGTCTTGTCTAATAACAAAGAATGGTCCCTGTCTATTCGTAAGTTCCATAAACAGCATGCCATTTCAAGTATGAGCAATTCAGATAACAAAGCAATAGTATGCAAACATGAAGTGACAATGTGCCTTCGTCTATAATCAGGATGACATACTCCTCTATCCATAATCAGGATGGGGATCTCCTTGTCTATAATTAAGGAGTAGTCTCTATCTATAATCAGAATGACCGGTGGTTCCTGTCTATAATAAGGATTACCAATATAAATAACCACACGGTTGGCCGACCGAGGGTTACATCACACGATAGTGCAATTCAGTGTCATATAAAACAATCAACAAGAAAACAATTTCTCAATATTTTCAAATCGCAATATTTCAATATCAATTTTACCAATCATCATCAATTTACAAATCAATTTTGCAATATAACACTCAATATGTAACAAAATATTCATAGTACATGAAAGGTACCCAAAAGACGGTTTTACATATCAAATTATCATGTTGAAACCATTTAATAGTATACAAGCTATCATATAAGGGATTTTGAAAATCCCAACTAACATCACACATGCAAGTATAGTGAGGTGAGTGTGGTTACTTGAACTTGCCCAAAAGCAAGAAAAATACCAGACTAATGCTATCCTCGAGCTCCACTTGACTCACCGACGTCTATAATCATACAAATGAACAATTATAGGTCATGACATATTGTGAGTGGCTTTGACCTTGACATTTGGGACCTGGCCCACAAGATTTGCAATGAAGTAATAAATACAACAAGCTTAAGTAACTTGATTAAGTTAAGGGCAACAACTACCTTACAATCATCTCTTGGATTTCAAACTTTCCCATTTGGACCAAACACCTAAATTTCAACAAATTCCCAATTCAAGCCTAAAGGAAACCTCCTCCATTAATAACCCAAACCCTTTACCATACAACTATACCATTACACAATTACATCCACAATCTATTTTCCATTATACCTGCAAACTTTACAATTCAAGCTTAAGAAAAACCCCTCCAATTACTAACCACCGCCCCTTCACAACTTCACTTTTAACTTCATGTCATCAAATCAATATTCCCAACCATTTATCATCAACCTTTATACTCACACAACACCATAAAAATTTACAAGTCCATTTGCCTCTTCATCATTCATCACAATTTCAAGCATTGGCCAAAAGGTTATATAATCACAATTCATCAAATATCCATATCCAATTTCAATAAACAATCATTATATTACGTTCCAAAACAATATCCAAATGGATTTTATAAGCCTGTCATGCAATTTTCCTCTCTTTGAACACTCAAAATTCAGCCTAATCAATATCACCACAAATCATTAGTTTCATAATCATAGATAAGCACCAATAAAACCCATAGAAATCATCACAACCTCAATATTCAAGAGAAAACTCGAAATCCTCACAAACCCTAGCATATATAAACTTTAGATTAAGAAAAATCGCAAATATGCTCAAATCATAGGGACCCACTCCATTAGAAACTCTCATTAGGCTCTAACGATAACTAACAATCCATCAAATAACTCAAAAATTTTCGGATTTCGAATTCAAGCTTAACCCTAACATCCCCAAATCTGAAATTCATATGAAAGAGAGAAGATTAAAGGTAGAAATCAAGATTAGGAAGCCTCAAAACCACTTCAAAACTCCCTCCTATCGAACCCTAGCATCAACGTCTGATTTATCAGAAAGATGCCCACTGTGAGGACCACAAGCCACGGTGAGGATCACGGCGAACAAGGAAAATTTTGCGTCAAAATTACAAAATTGCCGCTATCTATAATCCAACTAATTCTACCTCTAATTAACATTAGTCCTCATAATCCAACACTAATTAACCTCTAATCGTCCATGACATTCCAGGATGTTACAGTAGTTAGAGTGAGCAAGAACAAAACAAATTTAGTTTATTAATGATAATGTCTATTATAGTTGTTTATTAATTAAAATAAAAATGATGAGAGAAAAAATTAAGAGAACAATATAATTTCACAAATATTTTTTACATATTTATTTTATTAAATTCAATTCAAACTATATAAAGTTAACTTTTCATACATTCAACTAACTTTTGTAATCATAAACAAGTTACTCAAAGAAATATTAACTTCTTTAGTTTATTTTATTTTCTTTTACTTTTTATTTTTAAAAATTTAGAAGGATTTTACATACACACATATATACTTTTCCATGCATCATACTGACTGGGACAAAAATTTAGTGTTCTTATGTTAAAGCTAATATAACAATAGTAAAAGTAGAAATCTTTTTCAAGGGAATATTACAAATAAAAATCAATAAATAAAACAAGAACTACACAACTAATAAACTCTTCAAATATAATGAAGTATTGTTTTAATCATCGTCATCATCATCCTCATCATCACTCCACTTTCTCATCTCAAAAATGAAAGCAATAAATAATAAAATGGCAAGAACGATGCCATAACCTATCTTCCAAGCACTTCCTTCATGAGCTATATGGATTCCATAGAAAATGTTAGCTATTGCAATAATGATCAAGATTCTGCCCGTATTGTGATGATACAAATTCCAATATTTTCTTGCTTTTGATTCCCTGTTCGGCCTCACCAGAATAGCCATCATCTGCATCAAAACAATATTAAGTAGGGTTTAGTTTGATTCATTTAAACTAAATACTGATATTTTGGATTTTTAGATTTGATTATTGAATTTCTTGAGTTTTGATCCTTACTATTCGCTATTGCCCTTGAAACTTTATAATGAAATTAGATTAGGTTAGATTTGTCAACTTTTAAAATGGAGGAATTAGATTTCTGACTCAATAAATAATAAAGTTTAAATTTGATTTATATATTTACATTTCAAGTGTTTTAAATCTTTTTATCATATTTTCATAAAGTCGCAACTACTCATAGGGTTAAGCAGCATTTCTGGCCCTAATTTATTTTTATAGTAGCATATTAAACTTTAGGAACAACATTAACATAACATGGGGTAGTTGAAATAAGAATGTTGAGATGGATGTCTGCTCATATAAGAAAAGATGAGACTCATAATAATCATACACCTGAACGAGTTGGAGTGGCTCAGTGAGAAAATGTTAGAAAATCGTTTGAAGTGGTTTGGATATATTTAGAGAGCGCCATTGGATGCCCCAGTTAGGAGGGTGGATCAAACAGTATGGAGTCTTGTTTAGAGAGATAGAGGGAGACCGAAGCGAACACTCAGTGAAGTTGTAGAGCGAGATTTTTTGGATAACAATATATTTAAGATTTGGTTACTTATAGAGCCCAATGACATCATTTGATCCATGTAGCCGACCCCACCTGATGTGATCAAGCTTTGTTGTTGTTGTATATTAAACTAGCATTTGACATATCTAGCATTCTGAAGTATTTTATTAGTGTACCCAATATCCTAAAATAAATTTCAGTACATCCACCATCCTAAAGTATTATTCTAGCTACTACCGTTCAATAAGTTAGTGCTAATTGCAAGTGAGAGAAACACTTTAACAGCAAAATTAAACCAAAAATCAATTTGCAATATTTGATGCTACTAAACAATATTCGATACTATAAAAATTAGTTTATAGTCCTTCCGGTTCTAATTATAAAATCATTTTGACTTTTTTGAAGAAATTAAGGATGCAAAATTAATCACTTTAAATTGTTTATATTTATCTTTTTTCCTCAAAACTAATTTATTCTACTTATAAACTAACCTATAATCTAATTACATGTGACAAATGTTATAATTTAGTGATCTAATTTGCTTCCTTAACTTCCACAAAAAAGTCAAAGTGATCTTATATTTAGAATTGGAGAGAGCATACTAAATTTTATAGAAAAAAAATGCTTCAGTGAATTGGATACAACTTAACACTAAATTAAAATATGAGCTTGATCAATTGCACAATCTACTTTATTAAAATAAAACATTTTTGTCCATAAAAGAACCCAATGAACATTTGAACAGTACAATTACATAAATATGATTTGAATCCTTTTAGTTTGTTTAGGCTCAAAAGTATATAATGTATTGAATTTTAAAGATTGAACATCCTATCTTACTCAATATTTTATGAGGAATCTAGAGATCACTTCCAAAAACGTCAAATGTATGCTTTTGAATCAACTAACATCATTAACATGATTTGAGCCTTTTTATTTTGTTTAGTGTCAAAACAATTTAATATAATCAATTTCTTAGATTGAAACATTCTATCCCACTCAATCTTTCATGAGGAATCTAGATTGACCCCCAAAAAGGTCAAATACATCCTTTTGGATAAACTAACTCCATTAACACGATTTGAGCACCTTCAGTTTGTTTAGTGTGAAAAGTATTTAATATATTCGATTGGGTGTATCTCTATTGCATCACTTACCATTGAAGTAAAACCTCAGCCAGCAATGACTGGCCCCTTTTTCCGGAACCTTGGTAACAATTAAAAGAATAATATTAACCAGAAAGGAAGGGTGCTATGAAATACCTGAAGGCAAGCCAAGGTGAGAACAATAATTCCAAGGGTCTTGTGGATGCCAACATCTGCATGAAGTTTATCATTCAAGAGAAGCCCAGAAATGACCCCAATGAGGCCTAGAATGAAGCCCAATGATTGAACTGACACATGAAAGTAAAACCAAAATGGATCCCATTGCCTGAAGTTGCGAGCAATTATTGAACCCATTATGATCAATATTCCCCAACCTAATATGTTCAACAATCCATGTGTTCTTTTTAGGCTCACAATTGAGTCCCCTGATAAGGATGATGATGACGATGATGCACTTGATCCTGTTTCACGCACATAACAAGATAACAATTATGAATCGTTCTTGCTTCAATTCAACTAACATACTACCACTTTATTTCTATTTATAAATTTACTTTACCTAATTCCCACATACCAAAGAATGGTAGTTGTGTCATTAAAAATATCCACAACTGGATCAATCTTTCTAGTTTTACCTTTAATTTAAGAATGAATATTACATTCTTTTCCTACATTTATCAACATTCTTTATCACATTAATAGGAGCAAAATTGTACTTCTCACGTTAATTTCTCATCAATGGACTTATGATGAACACAATTTTTTTTCTATAAAATGGGCTTATAAATAGGAACAGAGAATAATTTATAGAGATTAAGAAAATTAGATAACCTTTTTATATGTCATTAATAAAGATAGTTTTGGGGTGGGGGAATAAATATAGTAAACAAAGTGAATTGAGATATTGCAAGGAGTATACAGTAAGTCATGTTATTTACAGTTGTAAACAATATATCTTAATATTTTTCAATTTATTTTCAATTTTTTTTTTTGTATATGCATATATGTCTCTCTTGATATTAAAAATTTGACAATGAAGGTTTGAAATTGATTATTAATGTCAATATAAAACATAAAATTCAATAATTTATAACGATTGATTCTATAAATTTCAAAAATTTGGGAATTGTATGATTTATTTTTTTATTTTATACATAAAATAAGTATACCGAACTCACCTGGTTGAGTTAGTATATTCTTCAAACTCTATCATTTAATACTCTTTTTTCATTAAAGATTTCATGCGCAAACTAAGATCTCTTTTTTTTTTTTTTTTGACCTGACAAATTAAGATCTCTTTGATATTTAGAACTTAGTTGTTTTACAAAATATGATGATCAACGATAAAAAAATTCTTAAACTTTGTTTTACAAATAAAATATAGAGGGATGTGCATAGTATGTGAATCATTTATAGATTTAATTAAGACATATATGGTATGAATATTTTAATTTTGATTTGTTTTATTTGGAAGGAATAGTAGTGCAAAATATATTTTCACGCATTAACCGAAAATAAATTTAAATTAAAAAGAAAAATATAATCCAAACTATTTCAACCAGATCTAGATCTAATAAAGAGGATGTGCTTGTTTTTGCTAAGTTCCCTACCTTCCTTAAACTTCAAGATATATGTACTATGCCCTTGGAAAATAGAACAGAAAAAGTATGAAATTTCCACAAAATTAAAGTAAAATCCGATAATTAGATTAGACTGTCAAATTATTGAAGATAAAACTGGCAAGAAATTTCACGTGAGGAAAAATGCTGGTAGACTTTTTTAGGTTTGGTAAAGGGTCAGTTCCGATCAAACGTTTCAACTTTAATATGAAGACTAATTTGTAGAATGTTCGTTCAACAACCTCTAATCTGATTTATATTTAGTGGGCCTTGAATCTGTCATGACACGACAAAAACCAACTAATTTAAAGCTTTATATATATATATATATATATATAGCATCATAATTCAACATATAATAGAACAAAATACTTTTCATTATTACCTTTTCTTGAAAGAAAGTTAATTAATGAAACAAGTCATCCACTTCTTGTCCAACTATTTAATCTTTTCTTATGACATAGCAACAAACATGGCATCATGCATGATCTTGATTGCCTCAATTTCCCATGATGATGTGTGAAGACTAACTTTTTTCCCTACATTAATTATGACATTATTAAACTGAACTTCAAAACATTTATATTTCGATATAATTAAAGTGAATGCAGATGTGGAGAAGATAAGTGTATTATTGGCCAAAAAAAAAAAAAGAAAATTGTAGATCGCTATAATTTTACCTGATTTTTAATTTGATCAAACCCTTGCATATTTTTTTATAGGTTTTTGTTGTTTCTATTCATTTATAAATGTTAATTTCTATGCTCATAATCTATTAATTAGGACTTTGATGTCGATGTCGGCTAGGTAACATGTAAATTACCACAATATAATATACTAAACAAATAAATTCTTTAAAAATAAAATGTTGAAAAAAATTATTTATTATCATCAACATAATGTCATCATTGTGTCTTTTGAATCTATGTATAAGTAATGTGTAATCTACTTGATTTTTCATTTTATTTAGATCCATGTGAGAAGATTAATTTAGGTGTATATATGTTGAGCAAGGAGCACATCTACTGTTATAACATCGTTTCCCTTATAAATGAAATAACTCTAAGTATATAGGCAGTGATATCCATAATTGAGAAATGATCCAATAAAAGGGAAAAAGTTATAAGAATCTAATAAAAAATGAGGTCAAATTATAAAGACTTACATGTTATTTTCCCTGCACTATTCAAAATAAATATTTCCACTAGTTAAAAATCTTTATATTATATAAAAGTATATTTATTTGCATTAACATATTATATAGTCTGACTAGTCGCCCTGACGGGAGAAAGAGAAAGGTGATATATTTGTTTGCACTAACCTGTTGCAGAAGCATAATTGAAGGTAATGGAAGCTTTATCTTGGTGTTGAGCTAGGGCAAAACTTGGAGCCGCAGGAAAAACACCGGTCGGACCGAGGCCGAAAATGAGCCGGGACAAAGGCCGGGCGGTCTGCAACTGAAAGGCAAGGAAGAGACGAGAGGACTGAGAAGTGATTAGGGTTGAGTTAGCCACAAATTGCAAGTTTCCTTTATCTGGAACAACTTGTGATGGTGTAGTACCACCAAGATAATACTGCTTCAAGCCTGCATTACCAGAACCAGTGGATGGGACCCAGCCAACAATGGCACTGGACCCCACCATGCCTCCATTGGGAGAGAATCCCATGGCAATGTAGCTGTTCTTGTCTGGTCCTGATAGAATGAAGCTCCATGTGTATGATGAACTCTGAGAATACTGCATATAAAGTTTTTTAATATTAATACATATATTAATGGTGGTGTTTGAATGATGATTATATTAGTTAATTAATAACTAGTGCTTAATGATTTTTTATTTTAAATGAAAACTAGTGTGAACATCTTATGCGTTACACTAAATCTAAACAAAAAAATAAGGTGCATACTGCTATTCATAAGAGATGAATAATCTGGTTTGTGCTGTATGTTTATGTGAATTAAAAAGTTAGGTAAATTTATTATTAATGGTGCAAATGTGACATAATTTCTCTTAAAATTCATTTGTATTAAAAAGAAAGTGGCATTAAATCATAGTTTTCTCTTGTGGCATCAGTGAAGTTAGATTACGTTGTTAGGCATGAAAAAAAATATGCAATTTTATACAGCTAAATGCCATACATGCAGTAGTTAAATAAGTGAAGAAGACGATGAATTGTGCTTACTCTGAGGATAAAATCTTGAGCATTCCAAACAGGAAAGCAATTGAGACTGGTTGTGTCAAATGGGAAAACAACATTCAAATTCAGCTTATTTCCACAAGAGTCACCTAATTGTGTTGTTGATGAAGATGATGATGAGGAGGAGGAAGAGGAGGAGGAGGGGGGACTTCCACTTTCTTGTGATTGTGAATTCCCAATGCTGCCTGAACAATTTTTATGACAAGCAATTCATTAATTTTTATTTTGCCAACAAGTAATTCATTAATTATTCATATTAAACCTATTAATTAATGTAACACCTTCTTTCAACTCTATCTTAATCATTAATTAATTTTAACATTAATATTTAGTGCGCATGTACACACACAAATACTTGAGTTTTAGAAGGAGATAGATGAATAGATCGATTTTGAACATGTACACTATTTATTAGGTCATATAGATTCAAAGAAAAAGAAGGGAAGGGATTGATGCTAGTGAGAGAGACCATTAAGATATTATAAGAAAAATAATGTAGAGTAAGGACCTCCAAATTATATAAATATTAACGTTTTATTTATAATGTAAAAGTGGGGAATAATTAAAATAGTTTCTATCTCGGATGCATTAGAATTAATTATTAATATTATAAATATTACCGTTTTATTTTTAATGTAGAATCACATCAATCTTTGTGTTACTTTTTTCCTTTGATATATATGTTTTTTTATACAAATGAAATCCTAACAATCTTAATTAATTACCATCAATTGTTTTTTTAAGGAATAATAACTATTAAATTGAGAGAAGGCTGTTAGGAGTGGTCTAACCTTTAGCCTATATAATATGTATATACCTTCAAAGGTGGACCTAAAATCTAGCTAAAAGTTTCATGAACAAAATAATTCCATCTTTTTCATGGTCCTATATTATATATTATAATTGTGGGACATATCCGTGAAATCTAAGAAATAAACTATACTTATAACGTTTGATTCACCTTTTTTATTTTATATTAAAATTATTTCATTTTTGTTTCAAAGATTTCACGCTATCACATGAAGAATATTAAAAACAACATAGATGACTAATGAATTTTTAACCAAATTATGCATATTCTCACGATATTGTAGGTGACTGATATCATTTTTGTTGGAACATATTTAAGGTAAATTCTCTATATTGATTTTATTAAGTTTTTCAATCATATGTAGTCATGTGTTTTATTTTATCAATATTGCACTTCAATTATAAATCCACATGAAATAAATATGCCACATGACCTTTTGTGATTGGAAAAAAAAAATTGATTTGATAAATACAAGGAACTTGATCAAAGTATTTTCTAATTTTTGTTTTCAAAGAGAAATTTATGTATAGTTTCGAGAGAAAAAAATCTATGTGTAGTTTTTATTCTGAGAAAAGTCCAATGTAATGGCATGAAAGAAAAAAGAAAAGTGCAATGTAAATTTTAAAAAGAGAAAAGAAATCGTGCGAAAAAAAAAATCTCCTTTAATTTTTTCTTATGATAAAACACCTTACCGACTCCATCGAGATGCCTAATAGTCCTGAACCCCGAATTTGTGTAGGTGAATGAATAAAATATGAATGTCACAATTCAATCCCAACCACAACCATAATGATATACAATGATGTGTACTTTGACCTTTAACCACTAATTGCTCATTTTTTGTCTCCATATTAATAATAATATACAATTATGCCAATAATTAATAAAAAACAAAATATGAAAATTTAATTTCCACTAATTCTTTCATTGTCTTCACCCTTCATTTCCAATTTATTCCTTATTCTATTTCCTAATGCTAGATAAATCTCATTGTTGTACTAGGTAAGCTGTCATACATGGCACGGAATATGATGAATATGTTGACATCTATATAGAAATTAAGGAGAAAAACAGAAAATATGTAAATCTAAATTCAAGACCCTAATACGGCCAAATTGGCCTACAAATCCTAGGGACTATCACTAAGTTATGAAGTGAAACCATCCACATGCCCTTCATTTGAAATATGAAAAGTGAAAAGATAAAATGAATAACAACAATTTAATAAACAGCGATTTGAACTCATTAAATGATAATAACAATTAAGGTACTGACAACTATTATTTTTTTTTAAAATAAAAAACTTTTGCTCGATATCAATGACAACAATGGTTTAATAAATAATAATGTCAAACTTATTATATGAAAATAACAACTAACTTCACTTAGGGAAAATGGGTTATTTTACGTACAAAACTAAATTCCAGGACACTTTCTAAGGATTTTATAGAAAACATACCATTTTGAAGTACCATTTTACAATTACCATATTTTAGTCCTTACCCTTACTCATGTCTTTCTCCCTTTTGAATCATTAACAGATAAAGGTAAGCTTGGAGTTGGATTCTAGTTCATTATTATACATAGATTATATAAATTTTGAATGGATATATAATGTTGGCAAACAAAGAAGATAGAAGTATATAAAAGCGTCATGTTTGGTAACACACACACTCACACACACACACATACACACACCAACCTGAAGTGTAGTCAATTGTGATGGAGACCTTGTCAAGGTGCTTCACAAGTTGATAACTTGGAGCTGAAGGAAACAACCCGGTGGGCCCCGTGGCGAACAAGAGCCATGGCGACGGTGGAGAAGCCGTGGTGGTTGACAACTGAAACACCATGTACACACGATTTGACTCCATTGTTATAAAGCTTGAATTTCCATTCACTTGCAAATTTCCTTTGTCTGGAACCACCTGGTCTGGTGTTAAACCTCCTAGATAGTACTTTTTGATCCCACCACTGCTTCCCCTCCCTGCCACCCATCCCACCATTGCGCTTGAACCGACCATCATGCCGTCTGACGAGAACCCCATCGCTATGTATGAGTTGGTGTCTGGTGTTGAGAGGATGAAGCTCCACAAGTTTGGAGAGGTCTGAACATACTGTTCAATAGATAAATTTTTTAGTATTTATTAAAGCAGAAATGATCATATTTGTATACAACTAGTTTTTTTAACATTTAGGGAACAAGTCCGTAAAACAAAGGTTTCACTTGATGGTTTCAGTATAAAGTGAAGAGAATAAAGATGTCATGACTTTGTAACTTAGTGACATGAAAGTTCCTTATGAGTCTGAGATTGTAAGTTTAATCTTGCTTATAACTTTAGTCGCTAGTAATTGTGACTCTAATTTAAAAAGAGAAGATAAGAAAGAGATCATAACTCTTATGTATCTGTTTATAGCTCTTTCTTCTTCACATAAGAGACAACTCAAATTCATATTAGTAACTCAAATTTAGTTTCAATGAAATTCAGAACCAAATAGGTGTTATTTATTTATTTATTTATTTATTTGGTAAGAGAAGGGGAACCAACAGGTGTTAGAAGAAAGAGAAGGAGAAGAACTTACTCTGAGAATGAAGCCTTGAGAATCCCAGACAGAGAGGCAATGGAGGTTGGAGGTATCAAAAGGGATAGGGACTTGGAGGTTGAGATTGCAAGTGCATGAGTCTGCTTGTTGTGAACTTGCATAATAACAATGGAGTGTGAAGAAGAAGATATGGAATATTTGCAGACATTTCTTCAATTCATTATTTCCCTCCATTAGTGAGCGTGTGTATGTGTGTGCGATTTTGTGTTTGGGAATTGCATAACAGGTTTCAGATTTATTTTGGATATGGTTGATGGGAAGCTAAATACTGTTCTTATTGGTGATGATAATTAGTGGAAGAAAATAGAGGGTGATTGTCATTTTGTAACTAACCTTGGTGTGGGGGCTTTTTCCAATTATGACTTATTTAGACCAACGAATCACAATACTCATCCCTCATGTGTTTAGTATATGACCAATTTGGGGAGTGGATTTTAATACAAAATATAATATTTTATTTATGATTTGTCAATTTTTTTCTCTAAATTATCTATATTAATACTTTCTCAACAATAATCATGTAATAGAAGAGAAGAGAAAATTAAGAAAGAAGATTATGATGTTTTAGAAAAAAAAATCATGTCATATTAATTAACTTCACTAACATTCTTAATTCAATCAATTTAGATAAATATGCCATACATTTAGGACCGGAATGAGTACTATAGCTTGGTAGAAAGATTTTCTATATGTCCGTAGGATTAAGATAGATTCAATCATAATTGGATCCAATTGGTAGTAACTCACCGAAGGGCATTTTTTTTGCATTCATATGAACTTGAATTCAAGACCTTATGTTTAAGCGATCAAAACCTCTTACACTGGCATTAATGCTGGTTGATGTAGAGTATTTAAATTCACAAATAAACAATTATGATTTTTTATTGAATGCGTTTGTTGCTTATGATGGAGTAGTTATCTATTATTACATATTGTAAGTTATCATACATATCGCTTGATTTAAGCTCCAAAAAGAACGAAGAGGGTGTGCTTGTAATGAATAGGTTGATAAAATTAGAATGCCTAATGATAGTCTTAACAAAATCTATCTATTCACTTTCAATTATTTGACCTAAGGTTGAACCTCATATTGAAGTTGAATGATTGATAATGGGCCATGACTAAGACCTCATCCATAGATTTTGTGTTTGGTGACCTAATAATTCCATCACATATTTTCTTAAAATTTAATTTTTGATCCATAATCAACATTGCCATAAACAGTAATTGGAAGTAAATAATATTTCCTATATAATTTATATGATAACCAATACTAACGAGTCAGATTCAAGTACTATAAAATCATATGTCTTGACCTTAAGTGAGGTATGACCATATTACAAGCCTTCACTTGTCTTAATTGACCAACAATAAAATTATCAAACTTCCGGTACTTAACAACTTAATTTAAAATTGGGAAAATTAAAAAAAAAAAAAGACCTTCAAAATAACTAAAGGACAGTTTGCTACACTGAAATTTGGAAAGGGAAATTCAGTACAATTGACTGAGTTGTCCAAACCAAATTTAAGTGAAATGTCTAAAATGCCCTTGAAATTTTTTTTTACCGAAACGTGATGGTAATCCCCTATCCCAAGTTGGTAATCCCCCTATCCGATTTTGGTAATCATCTATACAATTCTGGGAACGAACAAAGGAAATTGATAATGATGTTGTAATTGAATAGAGTGTTGGCAATCCCTTATCCGATTTGGGCTATCGCCTATACAATTCTGGAAACAAACAAAGGAAGTTGGTAATGATGTTGTAATTAAATAGAAACGTGTTGGTAATCCCCTATCCGATTTTGGTAATAGCCTATACAATTCTGGGAATGAACAAAGAAAGTTGGTAATGATAATTTAAACCAATAGCATTTTAGACATTTCACTTAAATTTGGTTTGGACAATTCAGTCAATTGTACAGAATTGTCCTTTCCGAATTTCAGTGTAGCAAACTGTCCTTTAGTTATTTTGAGGGTCTTTTTTTTTTGGAATTTTTCCTTTTAAATTTAGGTAAACATAATTTAGAAAACTATTCAATTATTAAACTCATTCAGTTCCAAATTGGTCAATTATTACCAAAGAGTAAAAATATGTAACAGAAATCTAATGCCAAGAAACAAAAGATAAATAGTCATGTACCCTTATTAATGGTACAATATATTACACTGTAATAAGGCGTCATCATCCATATCCGTGACAGGATACATAAATTCACATGACATTGCAACTAATACTGTTACACAAGCAGCAAATGAAATTCATGACACAATAAGGTAAAATTATGCCTAAAGACTTGAACTTGACAAAAATTACATGAAAACAGCTAAAAATAATTATAATTGCCCCAAAAGACCAAAGGTTGCTTCATTTTAGGAAACTTGATATGAAGCTTTATGGAAGTTACTATCAAGATTTAGGAATATTACAAATTCAAGTGATCAATAATAATTTCTCTATAAACACTAAATTCTCGTTGTAATTTTCTAAAACAAGATAGTAACTTCTTATCGTTGAGGCAAATAGTAATTACACAACTTCAGGATTGAACATATTTTTTTGTCAAGTTTAGGTCCTTAAATATAATTTCATCCTAGAATAATCCCAATCTTCCATGAATCTCATTTCAATGTAGGATTGACATAGAGCACAACACAGTACTCAAGGCCACACCTAACCTTGAATTCACAAGCCAACTGATGAATGTTTAGCTTGCCAATACTATTATTATTGTCCCTCCAAATTATAACATATAGTACAGCATCTCACCAACTGATGATCGTTTAAAGTCACAGACAAAAGCGTCCCACCAGAGCTTTACAGAGCTTCATTATCAGTAAATCAAACCTTGAGGTCCACCCCTCTCTACAGACACAAATGATAATGATATAAATTTGCAGAGAAGAACTATTCCAATTCAATGTAAGTGGACAATGATGGGTTATATTTACAATTAGTTCAATAAAAAGGAATCCATCTATCTATCAATCTATCTATCTATCTATCTATAATCTCATCAAAACCTTATCCTCTGAATTTTATGATATTGATTAAACGGAAAACCAATCATCAGTAGTTAAATGAATACAACCATAAACAGCAACAGAGTACCACCATAATTAAATCCTCTGAATTTGTACATTCAAGAGAGAGATATGAATGAATGTGGTTATGCATGAAGTTTTACATCATATCTTCACGCCCATATCTTTTTTACATCTCCCCTTCTAATCCCTTTGGAACGCATTATATACATTATTTTTGTTAATACAGGATGTGTGAATACACATTACACTCTTTCTCTATCTTCCATGGTTAGCACTTACTAAATTAATGACAGCATGTGATAACCTGTTAAAATGGCGACTGGTACCATAAACACTACCTATCTGTGCTATAAATTACTACAGCTTAGCATAAAAAGAATTTAATGTTTGATAAAGAGGTGAGTTGATGATTTACTTGTTTCCATATTCAGATATATAAATCAGAAAATCAAATTGAAAGAGCAAAACAGTTTTCTAAGATAAGGATTTTAGCCAAATAAATAAATAAATATGAGTACGGCACAAAAAATAAGTGTGACCTAAACTTTCGAATAAGCATGCTATAAATCTTGGAATACTACATATGAGAGCAAAAACAGATTGCACTGTTACAGAAATCTATGCATAATTCATCTTTGACTCTGAAACTGTAGAAGATAGTGTTAACAAAAAAAAAAAAAATCTCTAGACAGATAAGATTCATCAAGACATTTGTTGTGAAACAGAAAATCTTTAAACATATAAGATTTTTTCAAACTTCTATCCACTGGAGGGGTCCATCAGTTACACCAAGAAGAAAAACCAGCATGAACGCAACTAATGCTATATTAACCAGCAAAGGTACATGGAATAAAGTCACTCCTACAGTATCATTTGTATCAAAAGAAGTCATATGAAAACACATGCAAACATCTGGTTTGGACTACATAAAAAATGCAAAGCATGGTTTATCAAAAATGCAAACCATTTTATATGAACTGAATTGGCGCAAATATTAAATCAGATCTATGAACAAATACTCCATCATTTATATTGAACAGGTTGAATACAACGACACACTAGATGTGCAGTACATAAGTTAATCCAAGGTTGGTCAACAAGATCTTGACATACAGAAACAAATATTTGTAATTATGTACAAGGCTATTCTGACAATGCAAGCATGCTATCATATTACAATCAGAATGTAGACTGCATTTCTACCTTAAAAACAAAATATCAAACATATTTTTACATCTTGCGAACATATAAAACAAAAATCACTTCCATAATCGGTCATTTGGCCACTAGTTAGTCATTCAAATTTGGGTTGTACTATGGTTAAATCAGGAAGAATAGCCATAAAAGAATTGTTTATGATTTTTCATTTATAGTTTGTTTAGATTAGGAAAAGGTTGATTTCAATTGCAAATTTTCTGGATTGTCAAACTGATACTTAAAAGGTTTATTTAAAGACAATGATAAGCATATTCTTTTCATGCTAAACATTAGATACCATAATGCTCCATATGAGGAAGGAAAATCAGGGCTCTTCACAAAGAGGGGAAGATTGAATTACTCTGATTGGCTTGTGCAATATGAGAATCTTGCTTAGAGTCATCTCTAACCTGTAGGCCTTTCTTAGTTTCGGGTCAACAGTCTACCATGTTCCCATAAACTGGCCATTTTCAGGAGGGATTTGACAAATTTATTTAAGGAAAAAAAAAAAAAACAATATATTTCCACTCGGACAGGCTAGAGACCAATTCTTACTAGATGTCAAATCAATCCAACCATACATACAGTTAGGGTCCTTGTAATTACTGATATAGAAAGGATTAAGTGATAGACTTACCAGATGATACATGCACTGGAAGGCTGACATATTTGGGACATGATGACTTTGAAGTAACCATGTCAATTTTAATGTCAGATGCAACTACACAATCTCGTGGCTGTAACAAAAACAAGAATGCAATTAGATAATAAAAGTGACAAAAATTGTGTCTTGCTAGGACAATGAACAATCACAAAATTAACAAAAACAAATTACATCAGTCCCAAGCAACCTTAAATAATTTTTAAAATAATTCTAAAACCATTGAAGCACATAACTGAACAATGAGGCTACACAGTTTAATTTTATTAAAACAAAAGGAAAATGACCCTGTACTGCTTGTAACAAAACAGTTTTAAACAGCTAAATATTATAATATATGCCTCACTTTTTATCAGAACTTCCAGACTTCCTCACTGCTGTCAATCATGGATCTTAAACATTATTCCATTTTCAGGGAGACAAGTTCAATAACAACACCACTAGTTCAGTACCACAGATTGAACATACAGGCTCTACATTACCGTGTCAACTAATTTTGAAAGGTCTAACTCCCAACAATAAATAAGACAAATCTTAGTTCAAAATCTTCATGTCTCAATATGCCAAAATTATTGGATCAGAGTTACAACCTTGAAGTCTTTATAAAAGCATAGACGGATTTCCTCCACTGCATCACGTGAGCAAATTACTTGAGGAGATATATGGAAGGCGTTCTCAATGGCAGAGACAATGCCTCCAAGGGGATATTTTTCTCTATTAGAGGGAACATATCCAGCTTCATTTAGAACTTTCTGAGAAAAGAAAAGTGAAGGGTAATGGTCAGGCTAACTTATGAATATGCACGCAAGATGCAAACATTCACATATTGATAACCAAAGGTTTGAAAAGACAATTAATGATGATCCAAAAACAAACAAGGTCCAAAATAAAGCATGGACAAGATTAGTTCAAAATAAAATAACTATCGACATTTTAAACTATATAAAGAACTTGCAGTCTAATTATCAATGCCCAGAAATGTGCAGCAACTCATGCTATTTGTTTATCAATACCTCATAAGTACATAATCAAGAAAATGCATAGCATTAGACAAGGAATTATCCAAATTCAATTCCTCTCGAAATCATTTCTGGAAATGGACACCCTAGTCTGTATTCTCTTCACTTCTTACATCTCACTTTCCTCATGGCATGCCTGACCTTATTTAACATTATTAAGTAAAATTCTCAAACAGTTTATCACAAAACATATTTATAGCAACGGGGTGGGCGTTTACAAGTGTGCAATAACTTGTCATTCCATAATAATAGTAAGAAGCGAGTAGATGGAGAGGATAGCCTGAATCTAAATACTTGGAATGTGTTACCATCTTCTATAGCTAGTATCTTTTTTTAATACTTTCCTTGTAAAGGCAATTGTGCCATACTGGTAGTGCATATTCTGTGGTTGTGATGGGTACCCAAACCCTTGGAGAGCCCATCCCCTAAAGCTAGCTGTTAGAGAGGGAGAGCCAAGAGTTTAAATACCCCATCAAGTAGCCCATACTACTCAACGTGGGACTTCGCCCCTACAAAGTCCCTATCAATACACCATCCCCGGAAAGCCGACATCCCGGCGGCTCCACTCTATGGCGCTTCACTTGGCCCTTACCAGTCAGCCCCTTTCCGATGCGTCGACCACCGGCTCTGATACTATTGATAGGTACCCAAACCCTTGGAGAGCCCATCCCCAAAAGCTAGCTATTAGGGAAAGAGAGCCAAGAGTTTAAATACCCCATCAAACTGCCCATACTACTCGATGTGGGACTTTACCCACACAAAGTCCCTATCAATTTGCTGGTTTCAGTTACATGCAAAATAATTATCTCATATTCATGCTTACAATTAACTTAGTTGGGTAACAGGCTGTCATTCTACACAGTACACAGTACATCTACATATCAAAATAGATATGATTCTCAAAGTAATTCATCTTCCAGACCTAAACTCAACAATGACTAAATGATCCATGGTCCACCAAAAGCAAAATAAAACAAAAAAAGCAGGGATGTTCAAAGTATTTGCAACAGGACAATGAAGAACATGGATCAACAAATTTTTGGTTGCCAAACACACCCTCATTAAATAGTGAACCAGTTGAGATAAAACCAACCATCTTACTCTCCCTGAATTATCTATTAAAGATTTAGTAATAGTTGGCAGCAAACAAAGGTTTCCAGTTCCATAAAACCAACCTCTCAAATCTTTTAAACATGAATGAATTTTCCTTCATATCCAGTCACTCATGCCTAGCAGCAACCAAGCAAAAAAAAAAAAAAAAAAAGTCTCTTCCAATAGCACCTCTTACCAAAATAAGGTAAGCATATTTTCAATTGAAGCATGAAAGAAACTTAGAGATGCATAAACTTAGTTTCTAAGAACTTACAGTCACATTATATTTGAAGTAGACATTTAAGACTGTCAAGAAATAATTGTATTCATCTCGAAATACAGGAAATGAGCATGTGCCATGCTTCTCTGCAAGTAAGATGAATAAAATATTAGAATACTACAAATGTAAATGAAAGCATGCAACATTTCTGTGACTCATTCAAATCATTAGGCAGTTCAAGCATACCCTGTACTGAAATCATAACTAGTTAAATCATGTAAGAGCAGAATTTATAAAGATTATTACCCCACTGTCAATGTGTCCACATGTGGTAGCACCAGGAACAAAGAGATGAAAAAACATTAGTTTCATATTAATCGAGACTCATGAGGATAAATTAAAGCTAAAAAATTTGCAATGACCACCTCATGAGCCCAAAATGACCCTCTTGTACCATGACACGTTGATGGTGAGCCACAACTTAATGATGGCCAATATTGCTGTAAAGCTTTAGTCAATGTTGATATCTACAAATGAAGATGGAGCAATAATACTTAGAAGAGGTGAAAATGAGAAAGTTGATACTTACAAGTAGTAACTCATGTCCTCAGTAAATAACTATCTTGTAATAAAATAACATGCTGGTAGTATTACAGGTTCAATGGGTTTATTTTATAAAATTTATTAATATTGATTTTTTTTAGTCAACAGTGACAAACAAATTTATACGAGCAAATGGTTTACAAATTAAGGTTATGGAAAAAAATGGGGAGAATTGCTTTGATGTTCCAAGGACGAAAATTAATATCAGACAAGTCCTAAGGAGTTGTCAATGATACTTTTTCACTAGTTAACAATGACTATTTCAGTTGTCATTGACCACTCCTTGGGACTTTTCTTGATATTAACTCTCTTCCTTGGAACCTGAAAGCAATTCTCCCATACCTGACACAGGAAGCTGTAAGTTAAAAAAAGCATAAGTTACAAGATCCCAAGATGGCACTAGTTTATTTATAGATAACCTTTGGCAGGATTGAAATATTTTATAGCTTTAGAGGATGACACTGCTCATATTATCAAGTTGAAATATGCAGTTTATTAACTTTAATAGCTTAATTTGCAGTCCTAGGAGTATTTTAGTGACTTTCTGTTGATTCATGTGGTCAAGTATTTAGTCATGTCAAAATGTAACCTACGTTTAGCAGGAAATTTTTCTTAAGTGAACTTTGTTTCACAGGATTTTCCCAAAGTTTGTTTCTTTCACTTAGTTGGACTGATATTTATGTACAATAGTGACCAGTGATTTAAGTTGGGTCTTATGCAGTGAACTACTTGATCCCCATGTTTTTACTTGTACTATTTAAGTAATGTAATCAGCTTTCAAAGAGAAAATGAATAGCTGGCTTTAGAAAGGCTCCCGCTGCTCAGCTTTTCTTTCAAAGAGAAAAAAAAAAGTGTTGGCTTTCAATAAAACCCTGCTGCAAAGGTGTACGATGCTGGGATGCATTTTCCATCACTCATACTGTCATCTTCTCCAATCTCCTTCATTAACCCCTGGACCTAACTCTATTAGCTGACATCATTAAACATTCGCACATCAAAACCCTCATCAATTCTTTACTGTTCTTGCCAAAGAAAGTATAACCTCATAAACACCAGTATCTATGGGTAGCCAGGTAACGTTCATACCACTTTGAACACCACCCAAAAATATAATAAAATGCTGAATCATAGAAACACTTCCACAGTACCTCTTTAGGATTAAAAACAGATCGGGAGCAACAGGATGGCCAAGATCCATCATTATAATCAGGCCAGAGTCCATCTGTCATACAAGTAGATAAGGTGAGTTAGTTAACATATTTCTTCATGAGTCACATACAAAGAAGGAGAATATAAAATGATGACAGTAATAAATTTGCAGCCTCATACTCACGAATGGTAAATTCTGTTGGAGCATTAGAGCTGAAAAGGAAGGTGACAAAGACAAAATGCAACTCTGTCAGTGTTGCTTATTATATTTCATATACAAGTTAGTTAATAATATTCACATACTAAAATCAGCCACAACGAAGCAAGAAAAAAGATATGCAATGGCTGTAGAGTAGAGATCACACGATCTGCAAACTGGCTAAATTAGTCTATAAATAACTTCATTTGGGCCAAGAAGGCTTATCCAATTGGGTGTATAACAAACTCCGTCAAACCAAAAATAATAGCCTCCCATAAACAAATTTGCTAATAAAGAATTCCCTGTATTTAATTTATGCTAAAAGAATATCAATGATTTCCATATCCAACAAGCCCTAATATTCAAATCATTCACAATAGCCCATCACAGTTCCATTCTTGTTTAACCAGCAGAACAAGTTACAACCATATACAGAATTTTTCAAGGGAAAAACGTGACTGAAAAGGGTTTTAATTTTCCCCTACGCTCTACAACAAGCATTGGAAAGGTGGTAAATAGACTTATCTAGTTATCTAACAAGATGAATGAGCATGACAAACTTCGTCAAACCAAAAATGGAAGCCTAAAAAAATGCTAATAAAAAATTTCAGTGCTTAATTTATGCTAAAAGAATATCCATGATTTCCACATCCAACAAGCCCTAATATTCAAATCTCTCGCAATAGCCTATCAACAATTCCTTCTTGTTTAACCAGCCTAACACATTCCAAACATATACAACAACTTCTCTATAATGAAAAGTAAAAAAGTGACAAAACTGAATAGGGTTTAAATTTTACATTACCCTCTGCAACAAGCATTGGAGGAGCAACAATGACGAGTGCGACGACAGTAAGTGCCAGGCCATTGAAGAGCCAAAGCGAAGTAATCAAACTCTCTTTGATTCGTTTCTTTGATGCTTCCATTGACCTCCTCAATTGCACATACTGAACTCACGATAATCGCGAGTAATAGCCATGGAAGAGTAACAATGCGTGTTTGAGAAGAGAAGGAAGCCATTGCTAGAAGCTTTCAAAATCTGAAGGTAGTTGCAATATACTATAAGACAGTTAGGTACAATACGATGCCTATTCGTCAATGAAAGATCAAACTAGACGGATCTTTTGGCATTATTGGTCACAACATTTAATAATTGGGCAGATCTCACAGCTTATCCTGTTTCTATTAAAAAAAAAAAAGGCATATTCTGATATTCCTTTTTGAAGGAATCACGGCATTCTTATTAAATTAAAAAATAAATAAAATAAATAAGGTTCAGCAGGTAACTGTCTTTGGAACAGATTTTTTCCAAGAAAATAAAAACAGAAAAACTGTTTAAAAAATTGTTTCCAATTAATTGTTTTTAAGAACAAAAAAGGGGAAAAAAAGTTCCTAAATCATTAATATCTCCTTACCTAATGAAAGGATAGTACATGTGTTCCCAGGAAAAAAAACAAAGAAAGATGCATAAAATATTAAAATATTTTATATTATATTAATTTAAAATGCTGAGTTTTTTTTTTTTTGTTCAACATTTAAAATGCTGAGCTAATTAGACGATTTTGTTTATTTTGGACAGTATTAATTAGATGGATTTATTTCTTAATAATAATGTTGGTTTTGTGACAAAATGCTAATAAATGTATGTGAGAGTATCTTTGAAAGATACATTTAATGAAAGGTAAAAAAACAGATACATTTAATGCTTCTACAAAGAAAAGAGGCAGTTGATTCATGCATCATAAATTGGTGATGAATTTCTACATGCTCTTTCTTTTCTGCCATCAAAATTTCTAATCCTTTTTCACATTAAGCCACCATGTCAATTAGTTAACATTACTCAACCTATCTCAATTATATAAGGGACAATTGCACATAGGTTTCAAGTAAGAGAATTAATTTTAAAGAGGTCCCAAGGAGTTGTTAATGACAACTATTAACAACTGCAATAGCATTGATTAACAAGTGAAGGAGTTGTCAATAGACCTATCTGAAATTAATTCTCTTGTTTGGAACCTATTTGCATTTCTCCTATTATATAATGGTTACTGTTAAAAGTTAAAAACATTTTGAAAAGGAATGATGACTTTAAAATGTTTTTAAACTTATAGTTTATTCAACATAGTTCATTCAGTCATTCATTGCATGAGCTTTAGAATAAGCCATTACCATTAATGATGTGTTATAGCGTCATTTTCTTATATAAGTTAGATAAATTGGAGTATAATATCTCTGTAAACTTTGAGTCAGTTGTGAATAAACTACTAGTCTACCCTCACATTTCTTAGTTGGGAAAATTGCACTTAGATCCCAGAGAAGGCAAAATAATATAATTGAGTCCTAAGAAATTTCAAAATTACTAATCGATCCAATGAACTTAAGGGTAATATAATGCAATTGTAAGATTGTCTCTTTGACTTTGTTGATAGACAAAGAAGAGCATTGACAAGTAGATGTGCTTCGATTGACAACTGCATCAACTTTTTTAATAAGTAATACCAACATGCTCAACACACTTGTTAATGACAACTAATTTAAACTACATTAGAAACTGTTGCAACATGTATTAACAACTAATCAGTTAGGGTAACTTAGTAATTTCACAATTACATTATATTATTCATAGGCCCACTGAGACCTATTAGTAATTTTGAAATTTTAAGGAACCTTACTAATATGCCTATGTTGACCTTTAGAAAGTTAGCATATTTCACTATGCATTATATTATTCATAGGCCCATTGAGACCTATTAGTAATTTTGAAATTTTAAGGAACCTTGCAGTACTAATATGCCTATGTTAACCTTTAGTAATTTTGAAATTTCACTATGCATTTATTTTGGTTGATTTTCGTTTTAGAGAGTTTTCTATTTTATTTTCATTTCATAAAACCCTTTGGTCAATGCTTGTTCAAAAAGACTTTGTTTTAGTTTCCTATTTTTATATAGCTGACTTTTACCTCAAGTTTAGGTATTTTTATAATTCCTTTAGGATTGAATGGTGTCAATCAAGTTAATCAATCATCATTAAGGTATCATTCATAGCAATTATATCTTACATTTTTTATTCTAGGGTGTCTATGTTTGCCTATCAGATAAGATGCGATTTCGTACTTGAAATTTTAGACTTGAATGATGCATTATTCAGCATACTTGCTCTCTTGTATTCTCGTTCTAGAACTGAGTGTTCATTGGGTTTCTAATTTCAAGATCACTATCATGTCTTTTGTTTTTAATTATTCCCTTCTGTAACATCCTAATTTAAACTTAGGATTTAAGATAGGGATTAGAGTTTAATTGATCTAGTTGGAGGAATTTTGCGATAATTTAGGTGATTATACTTTTGAGGTTTTTAGTGTGTGATGACAGTGAATAGATGATAAATCATGATTTGGTGTAGATTAAGGTTAACTGAGGTAAAATTTGAGGATTGAGGGCCAAAATGTAATGCAAATTCTGGGCAACACTACTACAACAAATTGATGGGGTGGCATTTAATTTGCATATTCCTATGGGTAGGCTTGCTGTGGTGAACCCACGATGAAGTCTCGAACTCGAGAGCATTCTAGGCAAGATTGTTGTGGCGAACACTACTACAAAAATACCCTATTGCAGCGCAACAATAGCAGCGCTTATAAAATGTAAGTGATGGGATAGGTATAATATGACCTATACCAGCGCTTATAAATAAAAGTGCTGGTATAGGTATAAGCATATAGCAGCGCTTAAGCGCTGCTATAGACCCCCTGGAATTTAAAAAATATGTAAAACAATTTAAAAAAAATTGGCAAATTGTTTTACAATTTTTTTAAATCAAAATTAAAACCCAGGGGCCTATACCAGCGCTTAAGCGCTGGTATAGACCCCTGGGGTTTATTTTTTATATTAAAAAATATTTAAAGCAATTTAAAAAATATTAGAAAATTTTTTTACATATTTTTTTCAACAAAAAATAAACCCCTAGGGCCTATACCAGCGCTTAAGCGATGGTATAGGCCCTTGGGATTTATTTTTTATATTAAAAAATATTTAAAACAATTTAAAAATAATTGAAAAATTGTTATACAATTTTTTTCAATAAAAAATAAACCCCAGGGGCCTATACCAGCGCTTAAGCGCTGCTATAGGCCCATGGGGTTTTTTTTATATTAAAAAATATTCAAAAAAAATTTAAAAATAATTGGAAAATTTTTTTACAATTTTTTTAAAATAAAAATTAAATTCCAGGGGCCTATACCAGCGCTTAAGCGCTGCTATAGGCCTAAATATGTATTTTTAAATTTTGTTTTCTTTTTTAAAATTAATTATTATTTTAAAAATTAGTTTTAGATATTTTTTAAATAAAATTTAAATGACAGGGGCCTATATAGGACTATTAGGTATTTTTAAATTTTCTTTATTTTTTTAAAATGAATTAGTATTTTTAAAATTGGTTTTTGATATTATTTAAATAAAATTTAAATCACAGGGGCCTATAGCAGCGCTTAGTCGCTAAGCGCTGCTATAGGCCCTTGTGATTTAAAAAAAATTGACAAATTATTTTACATATTTTTTTCAACAAAAAATCAACCCCACGGGCCTATACCAGCGCTTAATCGCTGGTATAGGCCCCTGGGATTTATTTTTTATATTAAAAAATATTTAAAACAATTTAAAAAAATTGGAAAACTGTTTTACATATTTTTTTCAATAAAAAATAAACCTTAGGGGCCTATACCAGCGCTTAAGCGCTGCTATAGGCCTTTGGGGTTTATTTTTTATATTAAAAAATATTTAAAACAATTTAAAAATAATTGGAAAATTTTTTTACAATTTTTTTTAAATAAAAATTAAATCCCAGGGGCCTATACCAGCGCTTAAGCGCTGCTATAGGCCTAAATATGTATTTTTAAAATTTGTTTTCTTTTTGAAAATTAATTATTATTTTAAAAATTAGTTTTAGATATTTTTTAAATAAAATTTAAATGACAGGGGCCTATATAGGCCTATTAGGTATTTTTAAATTTTCTTTATTTTTTTAAAATGAATTAGTATTTTTAAAATTGGTTTTTGATATTATTTAAATAAAATTTAAATCACAGGGGCCTATAGCAGCGCTTAGCGACTAAGCGCTGCTATAGGCCCTTGTGATTTAAAAAAAATTGACAAATTATTTTACATATTTTTTTCAACAAAAAATAACCCCACGGGCCTATACCAGCGCTTAATCGCTGGTATAGGCCCCTGGGATTTATTGTTTCTATTAAAAAATATTTAAAACAATTTAAAAAAATTAGAAAACTGTTTTACATATTTGTTTCAATAAAAAATAAACCCCAGGGGCCTATACCAGCGCTTAAGCGCTGCTATAGGCCCTTGGGGTTTATTTTTTATATTAAAAAATATTTAAAAAAATTTAAAAATAATTCGAAAATTTTTTTACAAATTTTTTTAAATAAAAATTAAATCCCAGGGGCCTATACCAGCGCTTAAGCGCTGCTATAGGCCTAAATATGTATTTTTAAATTTTGTTTTCTTTTTGAAATTTAATAATTATTTTAAAAATTAGTTTTAGATATTTTTTAAATAAAATTTAAATGACAGGGGCTTATATAGGCCTATTAGGTATTTTTAAATTTTCTTTATTTTTTTAAATGACAGGGGCTTAAAAATTATCTAAAACAAATTTTAAATAAAATTTAAATCACAGGGGCCTATAGCAGCGCTTGTGATTTAAATTTATTTAAAAAATATCTGAAACCAAATTTAAAAATACCAATTTTTAAACACCCGCCCAATTTTCCCCTATTTCCCTCCCTAATTTCATCCACCCTCCCTCCTCAATGACACACACACAAAAACTCTTCTTTTATTTCCCTTTCTCTATCTCTCAACACACACACACATAAGCTCCCTCTCTCACCGACGCACACACACTCTCATTCTCTCTTCTCTGTTCTTTGTCTTCCAGCGGCGGAATCGGCCCCATCGACGGCGTTTGACGGTGGAAAACGTTCGCAGAAGCTTGAAACAAGTTTAGGTAAGCCTTCTTCTCTTGTTTCTTCTCTTTTCCGTCGCGATTTTTGAGTGGATGGGGAGAAATGATTCGAATTTCTGAGATGTTTTTGAAGTTTCTGAAATTATAGAAATGGTGCTTGAGGCTTGTTCTTGATGTTTTGGGTGTCGATTTTGGGAAAGGAAGTTGAATAGGACCAATTTTTGCACAAAATTCCTCCTCTGGCACTGTTCATCCGAAGCAAAAATTGGGATTTTCGGATGTTTGTTGTTTTGAAGTTTAATTGCTTGTGATTTCTAGCAATTCTAAGACTATGGAATGGATTGAATGTGTGTTCTTGAGGTTAGGGAATTTTTGGGATTTAATCATTGTCTCCCCTGTTCCTGCGCGTTTTCTGGGCTGAGAAGGGGAAAATGTCTGTAGTTTCTAAATTGATGCAGGGATAAAAATTAATTTTTTTTTAAAAAAAAATAATACCTATAGCAGCGCTTATTCAGATAAGCGCTGCTATAGGTATTATTTTTTTAAAAAATAAATTACCTATAGCAGCGATTAAGCACTGCTTTAGGTCACCTATTGCAGCGCTTAAGCGCTGCTTTAGGTCACCTATCGCAGCGCTTAACAAACGCTGCGTTAGGCTTAATAGCCTATAGCATCACTGGCTATTGCAGCGCTTATAAACGCTGATATAGGGCCAAAATAAGTGCTGCTATAGGCATTTTCTGTAGTAGTGGAACCCACAGCAAACCTACGATTTTCTATCACAAATAAATATGTGTAAACAGAATTTTGAGGTTATCACATCCATGAAGGTTGAAGCTGACCCACTGATGACTCGCCATTTAACATTGATTTTTAGGGCATATTTAGAACATATTTGGGGAGTCATCAATGTTAATTAAATATATTTTAAGAGTTTTTGAGAAAAAATTGTGCAAATAGATCATATGATCTTAATTTGATTATTTTTTAAATAATATGATAATTTATTAGAAAATTTGATTGACATGTTTCCCTCACATTTATGCATGATTTTGATAGGTATATATGGATATTCGAAGTTAGAAAGGAGAAGAAGATCGAAGGAAAAGAGTGGAGAAAGCTGGAGCATAATTGCTGAAAATAGCTGGAAATTGCCTCTAGTGCCATGGCACTACACCTGAGTGTCATAGCACTGCGCGAAAATCCCAAAAACACATAGCTTCATTTTTTTACCCTATTTAAACACCTAAAGCACGAAAATTCATGGGAATCAGCCCACTTTCTACCCTAGAACCTTTAGGAACGATAAGAGTTATCGGTGCACACAATTACGAAGCTAGGATTTGCAAAATTAGAGGTTGAGAAGCAAAATTGGAAGATTTTCTTGCCCTGCGGAAGTAGATTCTTCTTGTTTTCTTCTATTTTTTGCTACTTTTGTGAATTAGACATGGGATTTTTTTATATTTTTTTGTTTAATCCATTCATGAGTAGCTTAAATATTTGTTCTAAGATTGATTCAAGCCTTGTATAGATTGAAACCTAATTTATTTCCTTTATTGATGACTTTGTGTTGATTTATCTTATTCTTAATGCCTCTAATTGACTAATCACCCTTTTAGAGCGATTTGTTCATTTAAATTATATTCGAGAGAGATAGTTTAGGTGTAGAACTTGGGTAAATCAGATTAGACTTGAAGTTTAAATCAACTAACGGATGGTTTGTTGGTAGAATAGAGATATATCTACTGACCTAGTTTTGTCAGATTAGGTTGACTCTTAAGGCATACTTTCATTAATTTGTAACAAGAGATTTAGCAAGTTTAATGAGAAGTATATATTTGATTTTGACCCTAGAGAGCGTTTTTCAAGTGCTTTAAAACCTTAGGCAAACACAAGTTGTCATTTAAAGACTAAAGGAAGGAAAATTAATTAGGGATCATAAAATACAACGGTGAGAATCAATCCTATGCTTAGTTTGTTGATAAGTTAAATCTTTCTTGTGCGTTTCTTTATTTCTTAGAATAGCTTTCAAAACCTGTTTTCTAAAAGAATTTGATTAGTTCAACTTAGTTGAATTTATTAGCCTGTTGTTTAATTGGGATTTTAAAACAAATCTCCGTGGGAACAATAATTTTATACTACGTCGCGCTCCGTACTCTTGTGGGCAAACACCCACTAAACTAACAATATATGAGCAATACTCGGTCAAACCTCATCAAACAGCCGCCCATATCCATCAATTTCGGATCTCACCATGTTCCCATAAGTGATGCTATAACTAACCATGACATCACGACGGGGCCTCATCCTATAAAAGGGTGAAGGTTAAGACAGGGGGAGCATTCCTTAAGCTCTCTCAACACTCAATACTCTCAAGAGGTCTGGGTATATTGGGCATTGCGGCATCATTATTTATTCATATCTCACACTAAAACTCTCTCTTTCTCTCTATATTGTACACTTTTCTCTATATTTCCATTAAATTCATTAAACTTCATCACTTTATGCACCATCTATTGTTCTTTGTAATTCAAACTATGGTTGTTGGTGACCCCTTTTCTATTCTCAATAAAATTTCAATTTATTTATTGCTTTATCAAATTTAGCATCAACAGTACCTATGTTCAAGAGCCAACATCTCTAATGGCTTTACATACGTTACTATATTTCACCTAACCTCTTGTCAATCAAAATCCTCCATGGAGATCTCTCCGTGAACATTTGCTTCTCAACTGAAGCTCTCTCCGTGAACATTTGCTTCTCAACAAAAGCACATTTATCATATTAAGGAATCCAATGGGAGAGCCATCCAAAATGTTAGATAAGTTTATAATTGGTTGGAAAAGCCCCCCAAAACTTATAAACCAAGCTTCCATTATGAAGTCCGGTAATAAGTTATGGGTATATTTTTTAATATTAACTTTAGACATTTCTATCATTCTCCCTTAAACAACAGCGATAACTGTGTTATGCAAAAATATTCATTAGTTTTTATATTTCATCTAATAATATTATTCTATTTTTTATCCAAAAAAATGCTATTTCAATTGATAAAATTTAACAAAAATCCTATTGAATTTATTAGGATCACAATAGCAACAAACGGGGTTTAATGATTATTTTTGTATAAAACAGTCATCATATATGTTTAAAAAATTGAGGCATAATTTTTCTCTTCAGAAGTATCAGTTTGACCCTCTATATGTGTGTGTGTGTGTGTTGTAGTTGTTTAAGGAATATTTTTGTTATCCTAGCTTGAACTTTTTAGTTACTACTATTCTAATAAATGTAATAAACCAATTGAAAGCGTATTAAGACATTTAAGATTTTTACCTTGAAATTTTAAAAATAAAAGGTTTTTAACATTGAAATGTCAAAGTGATTATTTGCATTTCACCTAAAGTTTTTGAAAGTTTATGTATAATTTAGCCTTATAAATTTTGTAGTCTATAATTATAAAAGGATAATATTATTGAACATCATTTATTGATCTTTTTAACTTTTAAAAAAATAAATGTGATTTAAATGTAATTAAAACAAAATATCTTTAATTAATGGGCTTCTACGCGTTTAGAATCCAACAGAAGAGAGTAGATTAAGATGAAAAAAAAAAATTGCATCTCCAATTGCAATTCCTTCTATTTGTCCCCATCAAAAGCGTTGCCAGGAGGGGAAAACACAAATAAAGCGCTTTATTTTGCTTAACATTTTTACACTCACAATTTTAAATAGCTTTGTTATATAACTAAACTTGAATTGTGAACCTGAGTCTTACATGTTTAAAATCAAGCTTATCTCAATCAATAAATAACAATTAAAGATATATGATAAGATGAATGATTAGAATACAAAGAATGACACAATTTAATTTAAAATATTTTAAATCCAAATCATTTAAAATTAAATCCACCAACACATAAAAGTTTATCATTCTCAACATTAGATATTTCTGTGAAATTCAAATATGAAATCACTACATATAATCAAGTTGATATGGTTTTGTAAGGTATGTATAAGAAAGAGTTGATATAGAGAAATAACCATAAACTCAACTAGTCAAGTCACACGTTTAATTGAACTATGGTTTAATTAATTAGGCCATCCATTCATTATCGTCCAGCTGTTAGTGAGAGGATTAAACCAATAAGCACCATCGGTTCTAATGCTCCATTTACAGTCTTTGCATTTATCATCATCTCTAGTTGCTTTGTAAGCATCAAAACTTCCATTCTTATTATTCCCCCACCACATGGAGCAATAGAAGTCCGTATTAGCAACAAACGCGTTTGTTTTGAACTCCCATTGGAAAGTACTATGAAACGGCAGGTCGTGCATTCCCAGATCATTGTCCTTTGATTGGCAATGAATCTTCAAAACGCTACCCTCCCCCAGGTCGTTTGTGATACTCACATGCCTCTTTGTCAATAAAGGGATCTTTTCTTCCATAGAAGCAGTTGGCACCACAAAGACTAGTGATGATGCCAGAAGAAGCAAAAGAGAAAGAGACGATGCTGAATATGGATTATATAGCTTCTCCATTGCCTCTCTAGGAATTATGGAACAAATCACGCAATGTCAATGTCAGGATTGCACAACTGATCATCAAAAGAAGGAAAGAGAGATAGCTAGAGAAGTTGGACGATTTGAGGAACAATGGAGGGGTACCTCCTATTTATAATGCTCAAAGTGAATGGAAGATGACACCCTATTAATTGCCCCTCATTTAATTCTATCAATAAGAAATTATGACAATCTTTTTCTTTACATATAAAAGGAAGGGTTGACTTCAATCAGTAATGAATGCTAATTGAGTCAACAAACAGTATTTAATACTAATTTACTTCTCGGATATTTATCTCAATTAGATCCCATTCGAATAATCGGGCCATCGAGGGCGGACTCAAACCTAGTCAAATAATATCATACGAGTGAAGTAGATATATACAAGGTTGTCAAACTCGTGAATTTAAGTAAACTCGTGAGAAGAATGTAAAATCGGACCGTAAACTCGAATCGTAAACTCGTAAGAGTTTACCTTTATTAATAAATACATATTTTCAGTATATAATTAGATAAGAAATACAAAAAATAATAATAATTTGACTTGCATATATTTTAAATATAAATAGTTGGTATTAAATATATCAACATTCATACTTTATTAAACTCAATAAAGAAATTTCTATGAAATTTATATATAAATTCATTGAATAATTCAAATAAAAATAATTAACATAGAATTTATAGCAAGTTAACACGATTTTCTATAAGGTAAAAACGTAAAAACGATAAATTCGGCATGTAAACTCGTGAGTTTTTACCGAGTTTACAGCTGATACGAATTTCAGTGACTCGTGACACGTTTTGATTAGGTAGAGCCGTAAAAAAGGTAAAATCGGAGAGTCAACTCGTGAGTTTGACAACAATGGATATATATGCTCAAATCAGATTAGAATTTGATATACATATACATAAAAGCACACACATATATACCAACACATAGTTGGTCTAGCAGTGTAAGGCCCCGTTAGATCCCTTAGGGGTCTCAAATTTCAGTCTAAGAGGAGACACTTGTGTCAGGAGAGGAAGTCACAAACCCCGACACTTCAGTAATTGATTGCTTAGATATTTGATAATATGATCCAGAAAAAGCGTCGATTGGCGGTTGATATATGAAAAAAAACACACACACACACACACATATCAAGGTAGAAGAGAAGAAAGCAAGGATTGAGAGATTTTGTGGTAGCTAATTAATTGATAATTGATTGACTTCAAGATAATTTTGATTCATTACGAATGGCTTTGATTTTTGTCATTGATGCGGTGATTTATTCAAGTTACACTATTTGGCTGCGTAAAAGGTGAACTGATCAGAAGAATTAATAAGTAAACTAAAAAAAATGTTTTTTTGTCTTTAATTCTATGTATAGGTGGTTTTGGTTCCATATAAACATTAATCAAACATCAATCAATCAACTATGATTACTTAAAGTTAAATGGGTACAACTATGTTTTAATATAATTAAGAGTTAAAGAGTAATTTTACCAACAGACTATTGTTCAAGTTGCAGATGGCACAATGGATAATTGAAAGGGTCAGAAATACTAATGGACATTTCAACCAAGAACAGATTGGTTAACACCGTTAAAAATACCAAACGTCTGTTACAAATTTAAGTGGGGCCCACAATTTTTTGTAGGGTTAAAGAGCAATTTCACTAATAGATTATTGTCCAGGTTGCAGATAGCACAACAAAAGTAACGGCCACCATTTGCTCAAATTAAACAGCATTGGCCAATCTGCCCCTGGTTAAAAAGTCCATTAGTATTTTCGACCCTTTCAATTGTCAATTGTGCCATCTGCAACCTGGACAACAGTCTGTTGGTGAAATTGCTCTTTAACCCTATAATTAATAAGTTTGTAATATAAAAATATATAATTAATAAGTTCATTTTATAATAATTTATTTTAATAAACGATATGCGAAGAAATGATATAGATGATGGGAATTGGCAAACAGGTTTAAGGAAATAATCAAATAGTAATTCAAACATGATTACTTAATCAGTCAACTGAAAAAATATAATTAAAAAAGGAAATTAAAAATAATCGATAAGGAAATAATATGAAATATGTTGGGAATGGAAAAAAATGAAATAACCTAATATATAAATATTGATTATCTACTTGAAAAATTTTGGGACATAATGTTGGGATATGGGTATCCTTATGAGGGGAGTGTGAAATAAAAGAAATTAGGAGAAATTGAAGAAATAGTCATACCATGGCATTAGGCACAAAAGTAAAAGGGTCAATATTATGAAATAATTTGTAATAATATAGGGATCTACTGCTAATTGGAAAAGACTAGACCCCTGTTTAAGGTAAACATATTTTAAAGCGGGTATTACGATATATCTAGCACTAATTTAAAAATGAATTGATGTAATCTTATTACTTAGAAACCTAAAAATGATAAATTTAATAAATTATTAACGATATTTGAAAAAAATAATAGTTTAACATACCCCTTTTATAAATCATCCTTTATTAATAGTGTAAATTCTTTATATTGGAACAAGGGAATTTTTCTTGATAAAGTTAACAAGAATGAACATATGCTCATTTGTGTGTTAGGCCTATTATACTCCATGTGTTCTTAAATATAGGATCTAATTGACTCTTTTTGGAAAAACCTAAGAAAACTAAATAATTTATTTATAAATTGATTTGTCTGAATTTTTTCTCTAAACATGTTTATTTGACTTATAAGCTAACATATAATCTATCTAATAATACACAAAATACGTTGTGATTAAGTGGCTCATTCAACTTCCTTAATTTCTCCAAAAAAAAAAAAGTCAACCGAAATTTATATTTAGTAACAGATGAAAGTATTTTTTTTATAGTTGTTTAATTACATGTTTGTTGTTTTCTGCAGCTAGTCTTCACAGTTGCTTATTATAACTATAAAGACTATTCCTTACAATTGTAGTACAACTTCCTAAATATTCTAAATCTAAAGTAATAATAGTTTCCCATCTCCTTATATTTATATAGAATCAACTAGAGTCGGTAATACAGGGTTGGAACCCGTGGGTCAACCCAAAACCTGTAAAAAAATATGGTTATGGACTCGGAAAAATAGGGCCCATATTAAAATGGATTTTTTGGGTCCGAACCCGTGATGAGGTAAACCGTTAAACCCGTGGGCAAACCCAAACCATTTTTCCCTTTTTTTCTTTGTTTTTTTGTAAAAACAAAAATAAACCCTATATTCCCTTCCTAATGAGTCTCATCTCATCTTCGAATTGGTAATTGCAAAAATAAATGATTCCATCAAAATGCCTATTACTCAATAAATTCAATGATAACGACACCTTATACGCGTTTAAATCCTGCCTTTTTTTTAACTGAAGCTTAAATCCTTCTTTTTCTCCATTATCTCCCATACTTTTGACATCATTTTTTTTACTTAATTTCATTCCTTAATTACCATGTTTCCATTAACTCTTGCCCCTTACACTGCACATAATTAAAAATAACTGTGTACTATTAGTAATTTATAAATGTATCTGAATGGAGGCCTTTAAGATTAAAAATGCGAACAAATGTGGAAACTCTTAGTTGAGATTACTTTAGTAAAGGGTTAAGATCATTTTGGCCAATGAACTATGGGCCAAGTATCACCTGGCACATATATTTATAAATAGTATCATGGATGCCAAATAAGTTTTAAAATCAAACAGATTGGCCAACGCCGTCAGATCTGAGCTAACTGTCGTTAATCTCCTGCCACATATCACAGATCAGACCCGTAAATTAGAGAAGGGGATTAACGGGGTTAGCTCATATTTGATGCTGTTGGCTAATCTGTTCAATTTTAAAACTTCTTTGGCATCCATGATACCATTTATAAATATATGTGCCAGGTGATACTTGGCCCATAGTTCATTGGCCAAAATGATCTTTGACCCATTAGTAAAACTTTATAATATGCCAGAAGATTAAATCCTTTCATAATATTTTTAGCACAAAAAAAAAATGTAAAACATATCCACTTGATGGTTGGCATTCTGCTTCTTCATTTGCTAATAGTAGTTTATTTAAGAGTACGAAAATGATAATGGTACAATTGATTTTGTATTGGAAATTAGAAATTCGAAATCTTGGCTTTTTGAATTTTAGATTTATTTTTGTTTGGAATATTTGAAGTTGAATATTGTATTCTATATTTTATTATCATTTTTGTTATTTGAAATGTGTTAAAAACTTGAAATTGAATTTATAATCTTGTGTTGTATATTTGTATTATAATTAGATTGTAAAATGGGGGAAACTCATTCGAAAAAAAGGGAAAAATTGATAAAGATAGGCTTAAAATGGCTTTTTTGGGCACGGCCCAAAACCCGAACAAAATGGTCTGGGCTGATAAATCAAGCCCATATTCAAAATAAGATTTTTGGGACCGGTCTGTTTTTTCACAAGCTTTTTTGGGCTCGGCCCGAACCCGTCGGGCCCGCCCATATTACCATAGATAATTTGTTTGGTTGGGTTTAATGATGGTAAAAAAGATTACAATTGTAATGAAGATTGCATATTTTTTGGTAATGTGTTTTCATAGGGTCCCCCCTATAAATGATCATTGCAGGCTACTATCTCAAATAAAATGTCTATTTTATCCTCAATAAGCTAAGCCATGTGAAAAGACAATCATCTACCATCAAGATTTCTCCATCATCTAGCCCTCTTTCCAAACCTTCTCGTCACACCCAATATCTGCTGCCGCCGAGGATGACCTAACCACCATCAAGGTCGCTGCACCCCAGTCACCGCCGATGAAGACCTGACCACCATGAATGCCGTCACACCCAGCCACCGCTGCCGCCGAGCAAGATCCAACACAATGAATGTCACCACACTTAGCACCCGCCGCCGCCGCTGACTAAGATCTGAACACCATGAACGTCACCGCAACTACCACCCGTCACCGTCGCCGATGAAAGTCTACCCATCATCATCTATGCCACATCCCTGTCACCATGCTTTGCATCAGTCAGGAAAGGGAGGATCGACAAAGATTTGACCACCGTAAACGTCGAAATACCCCAGCACTTGCCGTTGTCATCCTGCCACCGCCGTTATTGTTTGTGAGACCTTCATCATAGTTTATGAACAACATTCAGCAACATGTGGTCTCCATTTTTGTTGAACTGTTTTTTATTTGCAAGTCCGTTCAGCAACATGTGGTCTCCAAAACAGTATCCATTGTAAAGTAGCTTATAAATCTTAAGAAGAAAGTGTAGTCTGAATGTAATAAGAATGGAGCTTCGAAAACGTTGATGAGGAAAGAAGAAATCCCTTCACTTTTTTTACTGGTGGAAATTTTTTTAAATGGGGCTATTTTAGACTTTTTAATAACTGCAACTATTTAATTAATTATAAAAACTAACCCATTACTGAAAACTAACCAAACAACCACATGGTAATTAATATTGTATTACATACCATTACATTGCATTGCATTGCAGCCATAAAGTAGGCTGTAATTGATCCAAACGGGCCCTACGTTATTTAAAATTAGGGCTAAGGTACAAAAATGACCATATAGTTTGATCCAGGGTACACCCAACACCGCGAAGTTTTTTTTGGAACAAAAGTGCCCACGTAGTTACCAAAATGGGACAAAAGTACCCATACCGTTAATTTATACTAACGGCGTTAAGTTTTTCAAAGTTAGGGAAAATAAAAGGTGCGAAAATACCCATAAAGTTTGGTCCGAAGTGCATCTAACACCGTGAATTTTTTTTGGCCTAAAAAAGTGCCGACGTAGTTACCAAAATGGTTCCCTCAATACATTTCCCGTTACTTTACACATGTTAGACAGGAAAAATACACAAGAGGGCGGTGAATTTCGTATTTCAATAAAATATTTTTTCAAAACATTAAGTTCAAAATCAATTTTAAAAAACAGATAAGAAAGAAACAGAGTATTCAAATGCTTCCAGATAAAACAAAGTATATGATAAACACTTAAGCTCACAGAAATTTAGAGAAACAGAGTATGAAGATTTGAAGTGCTAGACAAATACTTATATGTCAAATTTTTTTCTGTAATTTTATGTTTCAATCTTTCTAATCAATGGATATAGGGTTAAATGTCATATTTTCCCTAAAAGTATGCATGATGGGTCACATGATGACATGGCGAGAGACTGAACTCGCCGGACATGGCGAGCAACATCGGCTTCGGAGGAGAGGTTCTTTGGGGCATGCAAGACCTGATCCGAACTCCAGTAAGTCTTGTCTACCTCCTTCCTTCATCGTTTTCTGATAGCTTGGCAGATTTGAGAGTGAGGGTTCCGATTTAGGTTGGGATTTTTTTTGGGGGGTTTGTACCAATTAAATATAATAAGCTAGAGTTTTAAAAATGTGTTTTCCTAAAGAAATCGTGGTTGCATGTAATTATTTGGCCGGATTTCTTCCAAAAGGATTTCGGAGCGGTGTTGCTGTTCATCATGAACTCATCAATTTCTGGCCTAAATCCTATTTAAATGGTGTTTAAATGTTGCTAGGAGTATATTACAGTTGAGCTTTGAAGTTATGTTCGATTCCTTTCTATTGTTTTTGTGATTTCGGACCCTAAACATGGTTGCTCTGTTTCTGATAGTGTTGTCGGCAATATAATTTGCTGAAGTTGATTATATACTTTCCTTTGAATGTAATTTTTGGTGCTGAAGGTAATTACTAGATGTATTGCAAGACTGCACAGAGGTTATGGTTTTGGTGGTTGATTTTAATCCGACTTAAACTTTAAAGAGATTATTTTATTTTACAAAATTGTGCAGTTCAGATTTTGTAAAGATATGAAGTAGGAAAATGTTTAAATTATAGATTGAAGGGTTGTAGTTGAAATCTGGTTAGACATGAGTAAAGTATGGGGAAAACTGATTTAGTTCTGCTGTTCAATGATTTAATATATGAAAACAAACATTGTTGGGTTGAGCTTTTGGAATCTGAACAGTGATGAGTTTTGGACCCAAAGTTTCCTGTCCTGTTTAAGTGTAGTGTCGGGTTCTTTAGCCAAATGAAAAGAAAGTATGTTATGTTTAAAAGAGTTTAAGTGTTAAAAAAGAGATAGATTATGCATGATACGGGCAGCCACTATATATGGATGTGTTAATCTGAAGTTTTGTTTAATTGAGGAGGTTTATCAAGTGTTTTAAATTATGTGGAAAGAAGGGTATAGTTATATCAAATGTGGTATTCAGAATTTGTGATTGGAGAAGAAATTTTCAGGTTCATGTGTTATGGTGATCCTGATCTTTATTATTACAGACTAGATTGTTCAAGGCTAAAGTAGTTGGAACATGTGAGATGCTATTTGGTTATACATGAGTTGCTGTTTATTTTTCCGGTCAAGAATTATTTCAGTTTTAGGAGCTGAATTTTATAAGAGACACCATATATATAATTTGCTTCACAGTTTTATTGAAAAGTAAAGGAATGAGCATTATTGTTCTTGAGCCTATAAGAGTTTTACATAATTAAGATGGGAATCAAAGTACAGGTTTTATTGTGGGATTTCTAAGTGATAAACTAACATTTTAGTTTCTCAAAACCAAGACTATTTTGAGGTAAGATTTTTCATTTATTTTTAAAAAAAAAATAGGGTTGTTAATTGGATGATTGTAGAATAAAGACATTTACATGATCAACTAATGACTGGTGCAAGAAGGGAAGTCTGAATTTTCACTCTTGAAGAATTTGATGCAGTTTTCTCAATAGGTTGAAGATTGATTTAAATCCGTAAGTATCAATGATTTTTTATATAAAGAGATGTATACATATATATATATGTATTAGTTAAGCAAGCAAAGAGCTTGTATAGTAGTTATATATAATGGTATCTATATACGTATATATATCTATAGAAATGGGGTTTTCGCTCTCCAAACGCTATCAGTAAGAGATAAGTATGTTAGGGAGGTTTGAACTACTCTAATTGTTTTATAAATCACTTTGCTTTATAAAAGGATTCAAATTGTACCAATTATCAGAAAAAACCCATTTCAATAGAAATAAAGTTGGATTGATTTGTGTTAAAGGAAAAAGTTTTAAATTTTTCATATTTTTGGGTCTTTAGCATTGGAGAAGTGGTTATAAATCAATTAAGATGCTATAATATAGTAGTGAAAAATTAGGTTTTACAACTTATATCTTAAATTTCTTACTATGATTTCCTATCACATAGGGTGCGCTTTTTACTTGTTTTTCATACTTGAATGAAGATTTATTTAGATACTTACTCCCTTGTACTATTGTACGGATACTACTTGACATAAAATGTTAATAAACTCTTGTTTTGTTAAAGTTTTTGAGCTGTGTTTCCCTTGGGTACTAGTTTTCATATGATAAACTCTTGTGATGTTAAATTTTTTGAGCCGTGTTTCTTTTGGGTACTAGTTTTCATATGATAAACTCTTGTGTTGTTAAAGTTTTTGAGCCGTGTTTCCTTTTAGTACTAGTTTTCAGATACCCATTGTTTTTTGGAACGAGTATTCATTGGCTTCGTAATTTTAACATCACTATCCTTTATTTTTTGTTGCCTTTGTTAATCAATTTATAATTTATGAGTTTTCTAGGACATACTCCCTTTGTGATGCACATGTAACTTTTCAATTCTATAAAACCTCATAAACTTTGGCTATTGTCAAATACATGCTCTAACTTTTGTGAGAAAAACTACTCTAACATTTCAAATTTTAAATCTAATCTTCTTGAAATTTGAATTCTTAATGTAAAACCCAGTTCTATCATCTTAATAATTAAATAATACTTTTATTAAAATTTATCAATTGAAATAGCATTTTTGGGATACAAATCAGAGTACTACTATTTCAAGAAACATAAAAACTAATGATTATTTTTTTAATAAAACAGCTATTGTAGTTGTTTATAAATTGAAGTAGAAATTTTCTCTTATCTTTTTGGGACAAATGCTCTTAAATATCCAGTAAGTTATATACAGGGATCTATCAGCGCCAGGAAGTTTGTTTGGGACCTTAAATACAATGAAAGTTAATTTTGGCAGTTATGCTGACCATTTTTAACGGTGCCAGTTTAATTGGCGTTAAGTGGACACTCTAGCAGGACACATATATAGTGGACACATGACTTGGGTTAAGGTTCTTAAATGCCCTGGAAGTTTTATCGAAGGAGCATATAGCACCTCGGAAGTTTTGCTTTGGTTCTTAAATGCCCCGGAAGTTTTCTCAAAGGTGTTCTTTAACCCAAGCCACGTCATTATCCATTCAGCATGGCGTGGCATTCATTTTGACGTGGCAAACGTCCGTTTTGCTCTTCGTTCACTTTGGGTATTAATGCTACGAAAATAATACTTCCCGAGCATGTAAGATAAAAAAAAAACCTGGTGCTGGCAGCTCCTTAGGTATAACTTCCCAGGTATTTAAAAGCCTTTGCCCCTCTTTTTGAACAGAAATTTTGTCTTCAGAAGTATGAATATGACTATATATATACATGTTGTAATTGTTCAACGAAATTTTTTTGTTATACTTAGCATGTACCTTTTAATTGCTACTATTCTCTAACAAATGTAAAACAATTGAAAGCGTAGTATACAGATCCATTAAGACTTTTAAGAGAAATGATTTTTACCTTGAAATTTTAAAAATAATTAAAAGGTTTTCAACTTTGAAATGTAGAGTAATTAGTTTCATTTAACCTAAAGTTTAGGAAAGGTTTTGTATTGTTTAACCTTATAAATTTTATAATTTATTATAATGATAAAAGGATGATATTTGTCATCATTTATTTATCTTTTAAACTGTTTTAAAAATAAATGAGATTTAAATGTAATAAAAAAAAAACTATTCTCTGTTCAATCATATAAGACCTAATTCTTTCATATAAGACTTTGCTGACTTGTTTTGGAGAGATTTAGTAAACTAAATAAGCTTTCTTCATTCATGTTTTGGTATTATGGTTTCTTAGGCATAGAGGAATCACACCAATCCATCCCAAACTTTGTGGTTAAACTCTTCTACCCTACATAATTAGTTTGGAGAAAAACTTAGGCAAACCAATTTAAAATTAGTTTATTTAGTTTTCATAGGGATTTTCAGAAAAAATCAATTATATCCTATATTAAGGAAGAAAGTGAGTATTTAATTAATGATGAGCTTCTATACGTTTAGAATACAAAGAGTGTAGATCAACATGGAAAAAAATTGCATCTCCACCTTGTTAATATTACCATTTGAATTCACTTGTTCAAACTTTTTAATCATATAAGCTCAAATTTTGAATCTCTCCGATTGCAATTCCTTCGATTTGTCTCCATTAAAAGCATTGCAAGAGGGGGTATACAAAAATAAACCACTTTGTTTTGCCTAAAAAAATTCTAAACTCACAAGTTTAAATAAATTTTTGTTACAGACGTATGTAGATTCTTAAAATTACTTGTAGTTTATCTCAATAAATAAATAGCAATTAAAATATATGATTACATAATTAAAATACAAATAATGATACAAATTAATTTAAATATAGTTTAAATCCATATAATTGAAATTAAATCCTTCAACACATAAAAGTTTATCATTCTCAAAATTAGATATTTCTATGAAATTCATATATGAAATCATCAGTATATATAGTCAAGCTGAAAAATTATAAAGATAGATGCAATAAAGAGAATCAAAGGCTAAACTAGTAATGTTCTCATTAAACTTGACATGGTTTTGTAAGGTAGCATAAATGGAAGAAAGAGTTGACAAGACCCAAGAAAAATAACCATAATCTCAATGAGTCAAGTCACGAGTTTAACCAAACTACGATTTAATTGGGCCATGCATACATGATCTTCCAGCTATTGGTGAGAGGATTAAACCAATAAGCACCATCAGTTCTAATGCTCCATTTACAGTCTTTGCATTTATCATCATCTCTAGTTGCTTTGTAAACATCAAAACTTCCACTCTTATTATTCACCCACCACATGGAGCAATAGAAGTCCGTATTCGCAACAAACGCGTTGGTTTTGAACTCCCATTGGAAAGTACTGTGAAACGGCAGGTCGTGCATTCCCAGATCATTGTCCTTTGATTGGCAATGAGTCTTCAAAACGCTACCCTCCCCCAGGTCGTTTGTGATACTCACATGCCTCTTTGCAATGAAAGAGATCTTCTCTTCCATAGCAGTAGTTGACACCACAAAGATTAGTGATGATGCCATGAGAAGAAGCAACAGAGAAAGTGCTGAATATGAATTATATTGCTTCTCCATTGTCTTGTATGTGAAGGAGATATGCTCAAATCAGAATCGGAATTTGAAATACATATACATGGAGACACACACATATATATAAGGGGGGATCAAGATAGAAGAAGCAAGGAATGAGAAATTTTGTGGCAACTGATTATTAATTAATTGATAATTATTATTGATAATTGATCATTGATTGACTACAATATAATTTTGGTTCACTACGAATCGCTTTGATTTTTGTCATTTATATTTATTCAATTTTCACTAAGCTATTTGACAGCGCAAAAGGTGAACTGTACTTCTAAGAAGAATTAATACGTAAACTGATAAAAAAAAATCATCTTTATTTCTCTTTAATTCTATGTATAGAAGGTTTTGGTTCCATATAAAAATCAATCAAACATCAATCAATGGGCACAACTAAGTTTTAATCTATTTTATAAGTTCATTTAATAATAATTTATTTTAATAAACAATGTGCGAGGAAATTATATAGATGATATATGGGAGGTGATGACAAACGGATTTTAGGAAACAACAATCATTCAAATATGATTACTTAATCAATCAAATGAGTAAATATAAAAAAAGGAAATAAAAATAATCAATAAGGGGAGTATATGAAATATGAGTTGGGAACGGCAAAAACAAAATCACCTAATTTATAAATATCTATTATTTGATTGAAACTTTTTTGAATAATAATGTCGGCTGATGAACATCCTTATGAGGGGAGTGTGATGAAATAAAAGAAAATAGGAAATTGAAGAATATCATACCATGTCATTACGCAGAAAAGTACAAGAGTCAATATTAGGAAATAATTTGTAATAATATAGGGATTTATTGCTTATTGGAAAATACCTTACATCTTTTTAAGGTAAATGGGTTTTAAAGGGTGTATTACAATATGTCAATGGTAAAATTTAATTATATCTAGCACTAAATTAATAATGAATTGGTGTAATTTTATTAGTTAGAAAGGTGAAAATTATGAATTTAATAAATTATTGGTTTTGCCGTACATACTACTTACCCCTCCCATATTCATCGTCCTTTATTAATAGTGTAAATTTTTTATATTGGAACAAGGAAATTTTTCTTGATAAAATTAACAAGAATGAACATATGTTCATTAGTGTGTTAGGCCTATTAGTTGTACGGTTTTTGTGTTATTTTTTATTTGAGTAAAATACACTCGCATCTCTTCTATTTTATTTTAGTTATAGAAATATTCCCTCTATTTGGAAATTGTATATAAACCTCCCTTAAATTAAATTATAAATTACATAAATCTCCCTCATATATCTCAGATTTTATTTCCATTCATCCTATCCTAACCATTAGTTGAATATCATGTTTGACTTACAAACTTTATTTAGACTAAAATACCCCTTTTGAAATAATAGTTGTGTAAACATTTATATTTTAAAAAATATTATTTATAAAATAAAAATAATTCTCACACGCATTTTTTGAATGCACACATATATTTTCGAAATTTCTAATATATTTATTCAATTTTTTATTTTTTATTTAAATCATCAACTTTTATAAATCAAATTTTCAATGCATTCATAAAAAATTATTTATTTTGATTTCAATTTCTAAACATTTATGTCAGATATATTTTTATTCATAGTATGATACAATAATGTTTTTATTTCAAATTTTCAATGTGCACAATTAACGTAACTTAGATTTATTGAAAATTATTTATTTTAATTTCTTTTAAATTGCCACTAACTTCAATTGCCGCCATTGAATCTTTCGAACTTTCTTATTCTCAGTTGGCAACTTCATCTCTTTGAGCAATAATATAATGTAGGGTTTTATTAGAATTGAGGGTAAAATAGTAAATACAATATAAATTTAATTTAAAACTTTGTTTTTAGAATCTTTTCACAATATTCCTAACAGCGTAAACATATGGACAAAGGCTCTTAAATACCCACGAAGTTATACTTAAGGAGCTACCAGCACCGGAAAGTTTTTTAGAGACCTTAAATACCATGGAAATTAATTTTGGTAGCTATGCTGACCATTTTTAATGGTGCCAACTTATCTGGCGTTAAGTGGACACTCTGGCAGGACACATAGTGGACACGTGACTTGGGTTAAGGTTCTTAAATGCCCCTGGAAGTTTTCTCGAAGGAGGATATAGCACCCGAAAGTTTTTCTTTGGTTCTTAAATACCCGGAAAGTTTTCTCTAAGGTGCTATTTAAACCAAATCACGTCATCATCCATTCAGTCTAATGTGGTAAACGTCTTTTCCTCTCCGTTCACTTTGGGCATTAATGCTACAAAAATAATACTTCTCGGTCATTTAAGATCCAAAAAACTTCTCTATACTAGCAGCTCCTTGGATATAACTTTCTGAGTATTTAAGAGCCTTTGCCCTAAATATATTGGACTAAATTGTAAGTTTTAAAAAAAAAGAGAGAATCTCTATGTAATAAAGGCATCATAATATTTTACCCTTTGTTTTTATTTTTTGGTTGCTTTCTGTACTTAGTTTTCATATTTGCTTATCTTGTTTAGATTACTTTTTAAACCTTTTCTTTTCTTTGTATCATTGTATTTAGTTAATGATACATATAAAGCTTTACAAAATAAAAAAATTCAAATTGGGCTGGTAAATTTACCACATCTTTAATTGAGTTACTGACCAAATTTGAGATCAAAAAATTTGAATAAGATAATATTAATGGCTTAAATATATATAAATCAATATATCTATTTATATCCACTATGATTATAAGACTGTTCCTTATAATTGTAGTACAACTTCCTAAATATTATAAAGTAATAATAGTTCCTCATCTCCTTATATTTAGATATAATATAATTAAATGCGGTATATAAAATGAAAATTCTGAATATAAGCTGGAATCAATGTATTTTTGCGGAGCCGTAAAAGCAATTTTACCAAATTTTGAAAACATCAATTAGCCCAATGACTCAATTTGGGATTTTATTAAATTTATTAACCGATTTAAGTAACTTTATATGAGATTTTTGCATAACAAAATGGTCTTTCACTGAAAAAAAACAATAGAAATCCGCAAGGCACAAAAATTCAAGTATAAATTAAAATTTTTACCTTAATGTACGCAATTTAATGTTTTAACTTCAGACATATAGTTTAGTATTAAAAAAAAAAAAAACCTTTACACAACCCTTTCTAGGTAAAACTCCATACATAGATTTATATTTGTCCCTTATTTTTACAAGTGTGTTTTGAAAATTTTATTCTAAGGATTTGGTTGTTGATAGAATATAATATAATATTGTAATCAATTTAATCTATCCCTGGGATATAATATTTGTTATTAAGTCTTATAACCCTAACATTGTTATTTTATTAAAAAAATGTTAAAATAGAACTTTTAAATATTAACTACACATTTTTAATATTGGATATTAAGCTTAATTTTTAAAAAATAATAATAAATGACACTTATATAAAAAGAAATAATAATTGACACAAAATATCATCATTAAAGTATTGCAAAGACAATTTTGTAAAAATGAATAACCAAAAAAATTCTTAGATGAAGACGAAAATCCACTTTTACCTAAATGACTTATATCAAGAATTTCTCAAAATTGGAAAAAAGATAAATAAGTATATGATCTCTCGAATTTCAAAATCCCAGAAAGGTACCTCCAATATGAAAAATGATATAAGTGGGATTGAATCCAATTTGAGGTAAGTAAATTTGGACATTAACCACTCCAGTAACAGTATCAACTATTTGAATAAAGGTATTAACAACTTTACACAATTAAAACTTAGTATCAATTTTACTCATAATGGAAATATTGTTGATCATTCGAGCAACGGTATTAACCACTCTATTATGTGTATTAACCAATCAATTTCACTCACAATAGTAAACGTTGTTAACCACTTCAGCAATGGCATTAACCATTCCAGTAGTAGTATTAACCAATCTACCCCAAATTTAGTTATCCCAAATTGGAAACAATCTTTCTTATATCATTTCTCATATTAGAGATACCTTCCGAGCCTTTTGAAATTCGTGGTGTGTTTATTTATCTTTTTTTCAAAAAAAAAAAAAAATAGATCAAGTGCTGAGAGTATATTATATACGCTCCCAAACAATGATTTATCCTAATCCTTTACAAGTTAATTACAACTACAACAAGCCTGTAACGTAATAGCACAATTCCTTTTCCACGATGAGATTAGATAACTCTAGTTAGCTAACAAATAAAACAATTCCTAATTAACTAACTTAACTAATTTAACGATCGACCTTATGCAAAAATTTCATGGCAAAAATTAATTACATGATGATTAGGGATAATTAATTGGGAGAAAGAGAGGAGAAGCCACGAGAAGTGTGGAGGAAAGAAGAAAAGGCACCACTGTGTTTAACCAAATAAGCAATGAATGATAACCAAGCAGCTGCACAAATCATTACCACAAAACCAAACACAAGTCCTTTCACTTCTGATAGGAAGAAGTCCAGCAACATGTATCCATATACCAGAATTACCAACATTGCCACTGTCCATGCCACTTTCTGCATCATTAATTAATTAATGCAAATTAAAGTATGAAAGATGTACTCTATCCATATATATATATATATAAATATTTATATATGACAACATACAATAGTAAGTAATGATTCTATATATAACTCTCTCTATTACAACAAGGTATATATACTGCCACATGGTATATACTACAACAGGATGATATATTGAAAAATCATTGTTAGAAGGTTCAAATATTAGAAGGTATATATACTGGAGGGAAATTGATGGCATTTAAGAAAAATAATTTTATCTTTTATTTTCTTTTTTAAGATCTTTGGGATCATGTTGTCCTTTCAGCCTGAACAATCATTTTTGGCCAATATCTGATATTTGGGATCACTCTTAAAGAAATGGGTTTCCAACTCAATAAGTCAAGTTGAAGATACAGCAATTTTCTTAGTTTTGACGTTTTTTCTAATATTTGAACCTTCTAACAATGATTTTTCAATATATCATCGTGACTAGTTTCTGTCAAACTTAATTTTTTATAAAAAAATATCCTAACATAAATCACATTTTACTAATTAGCTTCTACCCTATCTTTAGTTTGCAAAGTTCAATTAAGACATAAGTCACTTTTACCAAAGTGAAAATCAAATAGTAAAATGAATGTGTTTGTGTGTGTGTATCTGACCTCCACAAGGGGTCCGATTCTGAATGATCCCATGACCTCCTCTTTAGACACCAAAGTGAGAAGAGGAATAAGAGCAAAAGGAATCTGAATAGACTGAACCACATTAAGCCACTCATTCAAAACATCCAAAGACCCTTCAGAAGTATTAAAAATAAGAGCCACAATCATGGTAGGAACAATGGCTAAACTTCTTGTAATCAAAGCCCTTAACCATTTCTTTAAACGTAGTTTCAAAAACCCTTCAGTAATAAATTGTCCAGCATAAGTACCAGTAATAGTACTACTTTGTCCAGCAGCCAATAACCCTATTCCCCATATATACAATATAGGGAAAAACCCTCCACCATATTTCTCTTGTAGATACTGACCGGCATTCACTAGTCCAATGGAACCAGCTTGATAGGAGCCGTAGAAAACCTTAGCGAAGACGGTCATGACCGAGAGATTGATGAAGAATGTTACAAGAAGTGCAAGTGTGGATTCTATTGTGTAGTAATTTAGAGCTTCTTGGACTTGGCCTTTGTTTTTTATGTCTATGTTTCTTGATTGAACTAGGGCTGAGTGGAGAAATACGTTGTGTGGGGTTATAACACAGCCTATAATTTCCACCGCTTGACGAAGTGTTTTTGAGGTTACTTTTGGCACCAAAAGACCTGCAAAAAAGAATTGGGAATGTAATTTATAAGCATCATTTAAGTGTGAATGTATATGGAAAACTAATCCTGAGGATTTGTTTCATTGATTTTAAATCATATCCTTAAACCCTTTTCTTTTCTTTTTATTTATTATTTATTATTATTATTATTATTATTATTATTATTTTTTTTTTGCGATCTTCTGCTGTTAAATCTGTTACTCGTTCTAAGAGGTCAAAACTATTAAATAAACCTTAAATCTGCCAACAGTTTAGGTTGAAGCACCACCAGCTGAATTTTATTTTATAATATTAATTTGTATTTTACAGTTTTAACCTTATAGACCAACATAGGTAAACAGCAGAATATTGAAAGACTCAATAAAAAAAAGCATAGCGACCTTATTCAAAATGAATGAAAAGTAAAAGGACATCCATATTAGTTTTCTAAATGTGTGTGCGGATTCTGAAGAATTTATGTGATTTTTTTTTTTGACCTGTAAGAATTCATGTGATTAAATATATTGGTTTGCGTATGCATACCTATAAGAAGTTGTTTAGGATTAGGCTTTGTATCAATAAACATCCAAGCGAAAGAAAGGGCCATAGTTCCAACGAACATTGCGAAAACACCTTCCAGCTTCCTCACTCCATAATTCTCAAGAAACAGGAACACAAAACTGATCACCATAGAGAGAATTTTGAATGATATAAGTAAGGTTTTCTCAAGAAATAGAAGATAACTTTTTTGTCAGGTATGAGTGAAGTATTTATTCAATCAATATTTACTATTAAGTTAATTATATTATTTATATGTATATACTTAAGGAGATTGTAATATTTAAATATTTGTTGAACTTTCTTATGGACAATATTTACTAATATGTTATTATCACAAGTTTAAAAGGAGAGTCCATAGAAAATAACTAATTTATCGGATGATACTCCGTGATGTGACTGGTGTGGGTGTGACTCTTAACAATGAACCTACATTCAAGAGCCAACATCTCCTACGCCTTTAAATATATTATTACATTTTAGCTAACCTCTTGTCCATCGAAATCCTCCATGGTAAATCTCTCCTTGAACATTTGCTTCTCAACGAAAGCGAATTTATTATTGTAGCTAGTCCAATAGGAGAGCCATCCAAAAAAATTAGACTTGCCTATAATTGGTTGGAAAAGCGCCAAAAACTTGTAAACCACGCTTCCCTTGCGGAATTCTCTAATGAGTTACGGGGAGATTTTTTTAATATTTACTTTATTACAATTTTGTCATCTCCCTAAACCCTTATTTTCTTTAAAGGACATTATACCTTTTCTGAACTTCATGGACCATGAGCCAATTCATTTCTCAATCTGGGGTTTTTGGCTAATTTTCCCTTTACAATATAGCAAGTTCAATGGCTAATTTTAGAAGTATCATACACGCACCCACACACACACACAAACAAATATTTGAGAAACTCATCATGTAAAATGGAAATAACAAGAAATAATCACAAACTCAAAATAATGAACATACCTATCCAAGGCAGTGACTACAACCCCAGCCCAAATAGGCAAAAACCCATTACTCAAAATCTTAATGGCTATGGCACTACCAATAACCTCCTGAATATCTGCAGCTATCAATGCCATTTCTGCCATCACATAAAGCACCAACCTTGCCCACCTTGTGTACTCTTCCCGGCACAACTCCGCCAAGTGCCGCCCCGTTGCCACACCAAGCCTAGCCGACAAAAGCTGTATCAACAACCCCATAATTGTCGTCCACATTAATAACCATAACAATGAGTACCCTCCAATAGCTCCTGCTTGTAAATCTCCCTCCAAATTCCCTGGATCCAAAAAAGCCACGCTCATCAATATCCCCGGCCCGGTGAACAACCATAGCTTCCGCCATGAGAATGGTGGCACCACCGTGGCCGCCGATGCTGCCGCCTTGGAATTTGAATAAGATTCCCAGTCAAAGATGTGCACTTTCACCTTGTCTGCATACACAACTTCTTCATCGTCGTTATTGTTCTTGTCGTGGGGTGACGGCCATGTTGGCTCCGATGACAATGGTATTCTATCTATGTGATGTAGAAGAATGTTCTCTTCTGCTTCTTGATCTTTTGTTGTATTATCATGTTTGAGTTTCTGCAAGTTAGATGAGCTCATTGTACGTTACGATACAACATGTGGGTGACAGTGATAATGATAATGATAATGATAATGATATTATTGCAGGTTTTGATTCTGAATTTGATATATTTTTTTTGGGGGGTTTTTTATTTGGAGGAGAGGGAGAAGATGGAAGAGAATGATGAGAAGGATGATATGGGTATGTAAGGGGGAGAGAGAATCCAGGGTGTGTATGAGAATTTAGACCCCATGCTATTTTTGCAATGTGTATTTATATATAGTCAATAATTTCTAGAATGGAGTAAACGAATTTGGTGGGACTTTCTTCAGTTCTTGGTTGTTGGGATCACTTTTAGCACTAAATTAATTGAATATAATCTAATGAATGTGGACAACTAATATAAGGCAGAAGCGCAGCAGTTAGGAGAAACTTCTCCAAAATTGTTAATATATATATTTTAGTCCTTTAATTTATTTATTTATTATTTATTAATTTATTTATTATAAAATAATTCTAATTCTAATTATTAAATCATTATAAAAATAGTTATAATTATTATTAATTAATTGATTTGAATTAATAAAAAAATGAAACTTGCAAGAAATCCACGACCCTTATAAGATTCTATAAAAAATCATTGAGGTTGTTTGTTACAAGGGATTTGAATGGGAGGCGAAGAAATTTTTTTTTCAGTTGGATTTTAAAAAGATTGAAGAAATAGGGTAATAAAATTATGATATGTAACATTAAAAAAAAAGTAAGAAAAGTTAAATTAAAAATTTTGACCCCCATTTTTCTAAACTTTTTTTAATTCAACTCAAAAGTGTTCTCTTCGTTCGCCTTCCCTCCCCCTACCAAACAGCCTCTAAGAGACAAAACTTGCTACTTGAAAGTTTAGTAGATAGTTTGTCCAAATTTATGTTGCATAAATTAGTTGTTTCATAACTAATGAGTAGTTGGTTGAGCTGGTAAGTGGGTTCACCCCCTTAAGGATGAGAACGTGTGTTCCAATCCCGGGAAGCGCTCTCATTAGGAGGGGGAACAACCCTACCTATATGGGTAGCACTCTTACTCCTCAAGTTCGAATTAGTCGGTTGTTAATAGGCACTGGATTACCGGGCTATATTTAACCAAAAAAAAAAATTAGTTGTCTGATATCAAAGTGGTTCTCTCAGCTTGTACCAAATCAACGGTTAAAATTTAATGAGAATGAAAAGTACATCATGATGTTCCTTTGACTTTTGACCGTAAAAAATGTATACGGAGATAGTAAAACAGGCTAAGTCTATTTAACCGGCCCATTTAGACCCCAAAATTGCGATGATGGGCATGAGAAATTGGTCTCTGTATCGCAATTAGACCTAAAACGGCTAGCCCGTTAGGCTCTTTTTTTTTTTTTTTTAAATATACTCATATAATGCTTCAATTTCTACACTATTAATAACGTTGCAACAATTTACTTGCTATTATCTTTTTATTTAAATTGAATTCCTTGAAATGGTTCATTCATTTTTTTTGACCTGAAATGGTTCATTCATTGAATCTTATAAAAATGGATTAATTTGCACATGACGATTTGAATTAGAAATTCATCTATTTTAATAATAATGCATCTCAAATTAAAGCAAAATAATAACTGGATTTGCAAAATTTAAAGGTAAATTTTATATTAATTAGAATCTACATTGAAACTTAAAAAATTCAGAAGAGTAGTTAGTACAAATACAAAAATTAAATTAGGAATTTCATCATTTTACTTTATTTTTTAATAAAAATGAATAAAATAATAGTTTTTGTTAAAAGGACCTAAAACCTGTGGACTATTTTAATGGTAGAAATGAAGGTTAGGAAGCCTACCAAGTGGATTAGAAGCCTCAAATCTATCTCAAACATTCCTCCTCCAATGCCCTAATAGAGCCCAAAATCGCACCTCCCCCAATTTCTTTCTCTCTCCGTCGAAATGAAACTGACGGACTTAAAAACACAAATTTTCAAGCGCCACAGTGAAAGACAAATAATGGCTCGCCATGGTGAGCACCAAAATATCCCCACTCAAAATTATGTAATTGCCCCTATCCTTAATTGAGCTAAATCCTACCCCGAATAAATCTTAATCCTCATAATCCAACGCAAATTAACTTCTAATCTTCAATGAAATTCTAGGATGCTACAAATACAATAACAATGAAAATTCTTTGTGCTCAAGCTCAACAAGAAATTCTTCTCACATATCAAACATATAGCATATGCTTAACAATTAATCAAGTGACGATCACAATAACTTAGGAACTTAATCCTTTCTAAGTTCCAAATGGCACTTTAGGAACTCAATTGCAATCCATAGGATATGATTAAGTTTATCTAACTCCTATCATGCCTATTAACCCCTCATCGTCTTCAATTACTTCAATCATCTTCACTTCCAATTTCCCATAGCTTAACATTTTCACCAAGTATACCCATTTTCGAAAATCATGTATATATATGTGGAATTCTAATATGATTAAACCTCAAATCATACTTATGATAAGATAACACAACCATTAAAATCGCCTTTAAAACCTTTCATTATCACAACTTTGACAAATTGTCCTATAATATTAAAACATACATTTTTTTTATTTCAGAAAACCTTAAATTCAATCAAACTAATTAAAACAATCAAAACACTCATCTAACCTTAATGAATCATTCAAAGCTCAAAATTCGAGGAAAACAACACCCTATAGCAGATTCTCCAAAATCCCTAAATCCTCAAGTCATTCAAATTCAAAAATCTAAGAGGCAAAGGGTAGAAATCAAGTCAGAAACCCTTAACTAGATGTTTGGTAACTCAATTATGCTCTAAGACCTTTGAAACCTCCAACCCTAGCAGAGTAATTCCCTTTGTCTTCAGTTTCCTACTTTTCCTCTCTTCATTTACAGTCTGAAATCTATTAATAGATGACTCACATCAGGCCCTCATTGTCACTTTACTCTAGCGAATCCACTGTGAGGCTACAAATATAATTTTCCCCATTTCGCCAACTCATTGTGGTTTCGCTCCAGGAAGTCCACAACAAAAGACCATCAAAATACACCCCTTCTGTGATCATTGTTGTGGTTGATCATACCACATTTTATATCATTATTCTCTATCATTTTAAGGGGTTTTATCTTGAATTCTAGGCTTAATTAAATGATTTTATTGTTATTTTGGCTTAGGTATGCTTGCATAAAGTTAGTGTAAAATAGGGCCAAAAATATCATAATTGGAGATTATTTGTACTAATTAATTTTTAGGAGAAATGATATCATTTTTACATTAATTTTTATTGCAAGCCACTAGGGAGATTTGAAGAAAGGAGCTAAAAATGTGCCCACAAATTGCATGAGTCAAGTCAGGAGAATATTATAGAAAAGGGCCCAGAATTTAGGATAACTCCATAAAAGCCCCCAAGTTGGCCGTGATTTCACACCAGTGAAGCCACAACAAACTTCACCTTAGTCTTTGAAACCATTTAAAAATCGTTACGATACTAATTAGTTAACAAAATCATAACTATGATAGTAAATGATCTATCATAGTTATTGAAACTTTAATCATACAATAAGGGATAACTATGATAGAAATGAAAACGCTAAATACCCAAAGATCTATCATAGTTATAAAAACATTTAGTTAATTTTTGGAACCATAACTATGATTGAAAACGATCTATCATATAGTTACAAAGAAACAAACTTATAAATTGAACTTTAAGACATCAATGATAGAAAAGACACAAGATATACAATCGATAATGACCATCATGGATAAAAGAACCTTTAAAGATACTTGGTGGAACAAACTATATTATAAAGAACGAGAATTCACGGTAAAAGAGTTTTTTTCTAGAGTTTAAAAGGTTTTAGAGTTCAAATCAACTGTATTAGAAAGAAATCACCTAACATAGTTATTGAAAGTTTACTAAATATCATAACTATGTTAGATAAAGCTCAATTAACATAGTTACATTTTAAAATCCAATATTTTCCAAAATAAGCTAGGTAACTATGTTATAAAAGGGGTTCAACTTACTAATATAGTTACAAAAGAAATAACTTAATCTCCTTTTGAAAATCAAAATGATAACTATCTTAGAGAAGAATTCCCCTATTAACATAGTTATAAAAAGGTTTAAAAAGTAAACAACCAAAACTACCATGTTAGAAAAGGCTTATCTAACGTGGTAATTAAAAACATGTCATGATCCAAAACCTTGCCTTTATTTGAAAATTACACAACCATAACCTCAATCAAGATAACATCAACCTCACATTAATGAAGCCATACCCACAATTCCTCAAAAAATTAAAAATTTAAGAATCCATAAACAATAACCAAGAATCCACAAAAAACAACCAGAATAACATAAAAGTCTACTTTCTAATCATTGAAACTATATCTAAGTATGCTCAATGGAACCATAAATTTAAATCAACATCTAAACTATCCATGTCGAATAAAACAAAGTCACCTCCAATGCTGACTACCAGCATGCAAATACAAACATAAAACCATAAGGCCTCCAACCACAATTTGCCAAAAGGGACCGGTCTTAGAAATTATCAACAATACAGTAATCCATATTATCAAATAAAATGTGGAATCAAACATGCATGCAAGTCTTGTCTATAGTGTGCGGCAATATACATGTTATCAAAATAAACTAACAACAACCTCACTAATCAACGAGTGTCCATCGGTTCCTTTGTCTCACGTCTAACACCAGAGCTAGACCCTAACATAATGAACAAGAAAAGAAAATAATGGTAATGATAACCATGTCATACTCCAAATTAGCTACCCAGTATTTTAAAAACAGTAAAATTTACATGAGACAATGTGTAAAGAATGTGATAACCAAAACAAATGGAAAACACAATTTACTTGCTGATTCTAAACTACTCCATACATCTTACAGTTAGACAAAAACCCCATAGCCTATATCAAATTACCAACAAAGTATTGTATAGAAAAAAATTAGAAGCCAAGATGGGTTTTGAATGCAAGCTAAACAATTTAAAATACTCAAGCCTAAATAAACCACATCTAATAAAGTCATTTCACATTTTTTATGATGGGAATGCCTTTTGAATAATGGAAAAGAAAGTATGCAACTAACATTTATAAATCTCTTCTCAAGTTGTAGTTGGAAATACATACCATCATTCACTACATAAAACCAGGCAATTACCGATGGAATTTACCGACGGAATAAATTATGTCGGTAATTTTCGACGGATTTCCGGCGGAAAATTTACCGACGGAATTCCGTCGGTAAATTTTTTTAAAAAAAATAAAAAATGAATTATTTTTTAAAAAAATTTACCGACGGAATTCTGTCGTTAATTAATTTAATAATTACCGACAGAATTCTGTCGGTACTTAATTTAATAATTACAGACGGAATTCCGTCGGTAGTGTTTTTTAAAAAAAATTAATTATGTTTTTTGAAAATTACCGACGGAATTCCGTCGGTAATTTATTTAATATTTTTTTAATAATTACAGACCGAATTCCGTCGGTAAGTTTTTTAAAAAAAATAAAAAATTAATTAATTTTTAAATAATTAATTTATTTTAGTTTATTAACTATTTTATATATAAAATAGATAATAAATATATTTTATAAATATTAATACGTACATATATATATTTATTACAATTTAATTATGAATTTTTTATGAATTAATATGTTATTTATTACAAATTTAATTTAAATATTTTTAATAATATATATAATAAAATAATAATTATCAATATGTAAACTATATATTAATAAATATATATATTTCATAATTTATTAATTTAAATATAATGTAAATATATATAAGATTAAATATAATTATATTAATGGGAGTATAAATATAATAAATATAATTGTTTGCAAATATTATCACAAGGTCTTCATAACTCAATTGGTTAAGGCATTAGCACGCACGCAGGAGGTCACGAGTTCGAGTAGCAACTCGTCACATTTCAAAGAATTTGAGAGCGCGACACGTGGCGGCCCGCGAGAGCGACACGTGGCATAAATAAAAAATGTTTTTAAAAATTTACCGACGGAATTCCGCCGGTAATTTTCGCCGGTAAATTCCGCCAGAAAATTACTTTACCGACGGAATTCCGTCGGTAATTACTGACGGAATCATATTTCCGTCGCTAATTTAATTAGCAACGGAAATTTACCGATGGACAAATTTCTGTCGGTAATTTTTTTCTGACAGAATTCTGTCGGAAATCCGTCTGAAAATTTAAATGACGGAATTTCGTCGGTAAATTCCGCCGGTAATTCCGTGTTTTTTTGTAGTGATTAAGATCATTCCCAAGCCAGTTTGCTCAATCACAACCAACTGCAAATTTTTATGGAAACTAATCAATAATCAATGGTGAGGAATTAGCGGCAAAGAACAGTCATAATTTATATTAGAAATATGAAGAGCTTTTGACCTACTCTTAATTGCGGTAAAGCTAGAGCATATTGCACTAACAAGAGTGAAGAAAAGCACAAGACAACTTCTTCAAAGGTATGTTCCAATACTGCTGAACAAATGCGGCCTTGTGTAAAATTCTACTTACTAATAATAATTAAACCCCTAATAACACATTTCAATCACCATTAGCAATACTAACTATGATAGAAAAAGAAATTTTCATATAAATGAAGCCACCCTATCATAGTTAGAAAAGATCTTCCTTACAAATCAACATGCTATCCATGATAGAAAGAGCAAATCATATTATGATATAATCGCTATCATGGATAGAAAAATGTCTAACCATGTTAGAAAAGGGTTTCCCTAACATGGTTAACGGAATTCACATGATCAACAATTAAATTAACCATGTTAGATAAAGGGCTACCTAACGTGGTTAAATAAAATACTTATAAGCATACGAAAACATTCAACAGGTGGTTCCAGTCATTTTCATATCAAAACTGAACCCGTTGTAAAATCCTACTTACTAATTAATACTGAATTCTAATAACCCATCTCAATCATACTTATTCACACTAACTATGATAGGAAAAAGGTTTTACATACAATTAACCACATCCTATCATAGTTAGAAAAACATTCTTCTCAAGATTTAACAAATTATCCATGTAGGGAAATGAATCCCTTAACCTAAAATAGTCACTATCATGGATAATAAAATAACTAACCATGTTAGAAAATGGTTTCCCTAATATGGTTAATAAAATCCCCCTGACTACCAAAAATTTAACTATTTAGATAAAGATAAACCTAACATGGTTATTAAAATTAACTTATATCTATGAGTAATTCATTAATCAATTCATTTCATATAACCATGTTAGAAGGAATTGGTCTAACATGTTTTTTAATCGAACCTACTCAATTAATCGATAAAATACCATTTGGGGTCTTAAGTCTACAATCTCGACATAAAACAATATAGCTAACAACTCGGAATAACACCTCCACCTATATATATATATGTATATAACCTAATTTGTTTAAAATCATGACCGTGTGCCATAATATATACCATCAATAATGTACCATTCCAACCAATAGCAGGCAAACAATAAGAAATCGAACCAAATAAATACCAATACAGTCATCCAAATTTCATAATCAATTACAAACGTAAAGATGCGGAAGCATATGCAACCTATGGAATGGCAATATACGATATTCCAAATTAAATATACCATTTCCAATCCACCGACCAATGTGGTTTGGACAGTTTCCCTTCCCTTTCGCCCTATATAGTGCATGATCACCTGTACAAATGTCAACAATAATAGAGTAAGACAAATTGTCTCAGTAACCGCAGCTCAACTCATTATAAGAGTGAGAGTGGGTTAGCAGAGTGCCTAAAGGGTACCACATTTAAAATATTTAATCAATACGGAGTGGATCTATATTTGTATATATATAACTGTATTATTGTCTGCATATCAGCCTGCAACAAGATCGTAACACTAAAGAGATAAACAGTTCTCAAATGCATAAAACAAAAGTAACTGTGATGTGACATTGTGTCCCTGTCTACAATCAGGATGGCAAGTTCCCCTCTGTCTACAATCAGAATGGGGATTCCCCTCTGTCTACAATCAGAATGGGGAGTGGTCCCTGTCTACAATTAGGATGACCAAGTACAAATAACCGCTCGGTTGGCCTACCGAGGGTTACATCGCGCGATGGTACATTTCAGTGTCATGCAACAAGACTCATCAACCACAATAAATCATGATCCTCACCACCACAACTAACTAGGATATTACGTGTAATATATCAAACACAATAAATCGCAATCATCACCACCACAACCAGCCAGGATACTACATATAATATATCAAACTTCTTCCTATGAAAATAATCGCAGTTCAAAGGCACCCAATAGACTATTTTATATGAAAATAACTTTGAATATTGTAACAGGGGTACATACATAGGTAAGAAGGGATTTAAAAAAATCCCAACTAACATCACCCACAATAATATAGCAAGGTGAGAGTGGTTACTTGCACCGGTCCAAACAATAAATATACTCACTAAGGTAGTCGTTGAGCTCCGCTCGATTCACCGACGTCTACATTCATACAAAAAAACAATAATTGGTCAAGACACATTTTATGTGGCATCATTGACCCTACACTTTGGGACTTAGCCAAAAGAAGTCCCAATTGCATAAAGAATTTCAATCACATTTATTTGACTTGGTTAAGTTAAATTAAACCCGTACCAAGCTTAAAATAACATTTACCCCCAATAATCTATTCTTGAATTAAGAACTTTTCTCTCTTTAATCAAAGCTACTTAACCCTAATTAATCTCAATTCACAATTCAGGATAAATACTCCAATTCATCAACCATAATTTTTCAACTTACCATATCCTATGAAATCTCTAAAACCATCCTTACACATTTATCATACCAATTTCACTATCCCCCTCTCACATAATCATCTATTCGATTAGAACCTCTTAATTCATATGGCATCATAATTTCATCCTATTTATCCAACCAGCAGCCTTAATTTAAGATTCATAAATTCATAAAATTCACCAATTCACCTTACTGTCCATATTTCAAGAATTCCTCCTCAATCACTAATATATTCCAAACTTTATCAGTCTAAAAATTTCATCAAATGAAATTCCTCCAATTCAGCCAGATTAACATCATCACATAAATCTTAAATACACTCTAATGACCATAAATTAATCTCAGATAAGTCAGATCACATAATCTCTACATTTTCCCTAAGCTTAAAATTCAAAAATTCCAAATAAATTAGAAAACTTCAATTAACTCAAAAATATCTTCAGGGGATTTCTAAATCATATTTTTAGCTTTAACATTGTTAGTTTACAACTCCCAAAAATCCCAACTTAAACAAGACCCAATTTTCAAACGGAGCTAATCGAAGAAACTAAGGACATGGGAAGGTAGAGGAGGCTTACGGGAACCCGAAAATGTGCTTAGCTGACCGGAAAACTCTGTGACCGGCGCCGAAAAGCTCAAGAAAATCTGGTGAACACGTTTTTCCATCTCCTCATACGCCCACGGATCGGACTAGAACCAAGTAGAGGAAGGGTGTAGGATGTGAGAGGAGATGAATGGTGGTGGTGGGTGGTGATTTTCCGGTGAGGTTCGCCGGAAACACCTTCTCAAACACACACACACCACCGCCGCCGTCACGTGAGAGGGAGAAGAAGACGACAGAAGAAGAGGAGGAAGGAGGAGGTAAGAAGGGAAGCCCAAGGGGTGGCCGGTCCTGCCGCCGGCGAGGCTGAGGGAGGAGAGAGAGAGCGAGAGAAAATGAGAGAGAGATGAGAGATGAGAGTGGAACTAGAGGGAGCCACATGAAAGAGAAGAGGAGGAAGAAGAAGAAGAAAAAGAAAAGAGAGGAGAGAGGAAAAGAGGAAAGAAAAGAAAAGAAAAATAAAGTGGGGAGGAAAATTACACTATAAGGCTCTAAAATCCTCAAATAAGATATTCTTTTTAAGCTAATAAAATTTCTTTTCACTTCCAAAAATTCACCTATAATATCCTCTAGATATTTTCTCTCATAATAACTTCTTTTGAACTTAAAAATAATTTCCCAAATTTTTGTTCTCAAAATAAAAGAAAACTAAGCCTTTAAAATCCTAATAAATACTTTAAATTTTTCAAATATTCTCATAATCAATCAATTTCTCTTAATTAATCTCTTATCATATACACTAATCCTCAATAATTTTCCTAGGATGTTACACCTTGTGCTTACTGTAAATCTCTATACTAATTTAAGATTTAATATATATTATGAGTAAAATAAATAAAAAAATGATACAATAAGAAGATACATGACACAATAATAATAAATATTTATTTATTCAAGTCAAACATCAACTACAAGTAGTGCAAACTCTAGTAAATACCACATAACATTATTCTTTATTATTGTATTATTTTTTTCTTATTCATTATAACATAATTCGACAGTTAGCTTCTATGGATTCCCGAGTGGTGGCTGGCCTTTTGGGGTGGTGGTAGTTCCTAGAGAATCCAAAATGATACTATTTGCAGTGAAAGAGGCAATCAGATCTTCTCGAGAGCAAAGAAGTTTTGAACATAGTTATTGTAAAACACTATAAGACTCATAGGAGAACTGGGTGGTGGTACTGGTAGCTCCATAGGGGTGGTACAAATCATCTGGATATTCTGAATCACCTACATAGGCCCTACCCATACCCACTCAATTAAAACTTTCACCTAGGTTGTTGGCATCTGGAACATTACAAAGACAATGACTGATGCCAAATTTGAACTAATAATGTCTAGCTGCTTATTTAGCAGAAAACAAGATTTTACTCTATAAAAATAATAAAAATAAACTATATGAGAAATTGCACCAGAAAATAATTTAAGGGAATACATCTCTTATATGAACATAACTAGGGCGTCCCCTAGTATGGATCCATAATATCATACCACACAGAATTATTTTCCTTATCTGCAACACACAGCAGCCACACAGTTTGGCAATTCTCATTTAGTCAAATCATTTGGAGTAAAGTAAAAAAAATTTGGCAAATATGATTTCAAAATTTTATACTCTTTGAAATTGTCAAACAGAAACAATTACACAGAGACAAGTCAAATTTTATGGTCATATTCTTTGGATAAAAAGGAGAACTATTGTTTCCTTACGAGGTGAAAGAACAAGAAACTGAAATACTCCTTCCGGTCCTAAATATAAGACCATTTTGACTTTTTTTGTGGAAGTTAAGGAAGCAAATTAGACCACTAAATTATAACATATGTCACATGAAATTAGATTATAGGTTAGTTTATAAGTAGAATAAATTAGTTTTGAGGAAAAGATATGTTTTTTGGACTGAAACTACTTTTTTTGGACTGGAGAAAAAAGTCAAAAAAGTCAAAGTGATCTCATAATTAGGACCGGAAGGAGTATATATACATGATTCAAGTCAAAGCATGTCAGGCTTAGCAATAAGAATATCCATAGTTTTATATCATTCGATAGAAAAAAAAATATAACAAAGACTTTGTGAAAGAATTTGATGGGACTAAAGCAGAAGTAGTTTTCTTCCTGCACATGCATACACAAATAGAATCTAAGAGAGAGAGAGAGTAAGTCAGGTTGTAGCAAGATATTTTTTTGGACTAAGGTTGTAGCAAGATATGGATATATATACACACACAGATATATATAGAAGAGAGGACTCCTTTTGTTTTTCGGGTAAATCAAAGAAGTTCATAAATGAAAGGAAATTGGTGTGTTTGTTCACGTGATTTTGAGTGAAGAAGGGGTGGAAGACAAATACAACTATAGAGAGAGAGAGAGAGTCAAGCCTGGGAAAAGCATGAGAATATAAATATAAAGAGAGATAAGAGTAATTAAAACATAGAACAATAGCCATGGTTGGGAAAGAGAATCAAAACAGTCAAGAGCATGAGTGTAAGTATATATATGTGTGTGTAAAAATAGTTTATGTGATGTGATGAGATGAAGGAACAACCCTCTGCGTGACCACACATACATATATACTTTAAGAAGAGATGCACAAAAGGACAAATGTATAAAAAGTGAGAGAAGTAAAATAAAGCATCCCATATGGGTGATGTAACATTTGCTTCCTTAAAAACATTTTAAGTCGCCATTAACCGACCTCAAAACCATTTTAGTAGCTAACTATGTTAGAAAAAAGGATTTGTCTTATTTTAAATGACTAACATAGTTAGAAAAGAATTTTCATAAATATTTTTAATAAAACAAATTTCACAGTCTAACTATGATAGAAAAGGAACTTCCAAAATAATAAAATGCGCCTATCATAGTTAGAAAAGAATTTCCATAATTATTCTTAATAAAACAATTTTCACGGTCTAACTATGATAGAAAAGGAACTTCCAAAATAATAAAATGAGCCTATCATAGTTAGAAAAGAATTTAACATTATAAAAGTAACTCATGTTTGAAAATAATTTAACTAATTGGAATAAGCTAACATGGATAATAAAACAACACTTATAAATCAAATATATCCATATTAGAAAAAGAACTTTCTAAAATTATGAAGCTAACATGGATATTTAAAATCACAAATACTTATAAAACAGTTAATCCATGTTAGATAAGGATTTGCCTAACATGGATATTTAAAACAACCTAATTACAATGCAGTATGACTAATTCAGATAAGTGCACCTATACAATGATATAAAAGGAAATTGCAAATCAAATCTAAGAGACAATAATGCTAAATCAAAGCGGAAGCATAAAAAATGCATGAGCCTAAGTGTGGCAATAACCCCTGTCCTAACGGCCCAAAGGAACTCACTATATCAGTGAGAAGCTCCCGGATCCTTCCCTTGACCGGCTACTCCGTGACTCGGACCTGCAAAAGTGAGATAAAAGTGGGGTAGACCCAGGTAACCACTAACTACTCGTCTACGTGCGGTGTGTGCTAGCAAGGTGTTCAGTGGAGTATTACTATATATATAGGATTAAATCATATGACAAATACCAAATAAATGCATAATAATATCCAATATCCCTTTCCAAACCTTCTCAATCATCAATCAGTATGCAATAGTTTCAAATGTCATTCACATAAAATAATACCAAAATCATTAATCACAGTGTGTCACAAAATCACCGGTATCATATTACGGTCCAGTAGGGACTCACAACCCTCGCCTGAGACCGGGGGCGTTCTCCCCATTATCGTCTTTATTTTCTATTAGTCCTTGTGGGCCAACAAGGAACCTCATCGCGCGATGGCATTTTATTTAATTAACCGGTATTACGTACACAATCACCACAATCAAATCACAACTGTATGCAGCACCAACAATTATAAGGCACAAGGCCCATCCAGTAATTCTTTAAAATCTAATCATGCGATAACCTTTAATGTATAATATCGTTCCAAACATGACAATACACATCTTCATGCTAGTTCAAAATACATACTCCACTAAACAGGTTATGTTATAAAATAAGCTTTCAAAATTCGTATTCATCGAGACTATAGCCAACCACAAAATTATAAATTTTAAATACTCACTAACCCACACACACACGCAAACAAGCAGAAGTAGTTACCTGGTAACTCGTACCGATCTCACAACAGTACAGCATACTCCCGTGCTAACTCAGCACAATCAGACTCTACACGCATATTCATATAACACAATCACTAACTAATAAAAGCAATCACAAGCCATAGATTAAATTCATAGTTACCGAACCTTACTTCTATTAATTTCTAATCTCAACCTTTCTTTATTCCATCACAACCATCATTCACCACTAATCCTAATTACCCAATTCAAGCCTAGGTATACCTTTCCAATCATTAATCGATCATTACTTAACCTCAAAAATCCCTTCATCATTCAATAATTAATTCCTTGATCTTCCATATGCAAATTCTTTCATATTCAAGCCTAAGAGATAACCCAATTTTCTCAAATCACCCTAATATTACTATCATCATAAGCTAAAATTATATGTAAAAAGTTCATAAAAGAAGTTAAATCAAAAGAAGTTATTCTAATTATCTAATTTATCTACAAAACTCACCTAAATCTGCTCCCAGCTACAAACGCACGCTGGACGAACTGATACACAGCGGCGGCTTTGCGCATGCAACTCAATTGACTCAAGTTGTTTGGGGTATATAAATACTTAGATGCGGGCCCCACTGATCTTATTTTATTATTATTTATATTATATATATATATATCTATTTATTTGTTTAGTATTATATCTATATACAACTATATCTTTTCATTTTTTTTTGATAAACTACAAATTTATCTTTTATTCCACGCATATTTGCTTCTTCTTCTTTTTCTTTGTTTATCATATTCCAAAAAAAAATATTTGGAACAAAATATATCTTTTCTTCTATTTTTTTTTCTGTATATGTATATATTTTAAAAATAAATATTTACATTAATTTAGTATCTCTCCCTAAAATTTAAATAATTACTAAGTTTTGGATCATATTCCAATATATATATTTATATTTTTATAAGAGTAAGGATATGATTTTCTATTTTTAGATTTCCTATTTAAATTATCAACATAATCTTCTAATTATTTTCAACCTACCTATTAATTCTCATCAATAAATCTTAAGTCATCTAGAAATTTCTTCTTTCACCATAAATCTCTCCAACAAATCTCCATAAAATCCTCCATTCAAATTAAAAACTCAAATTCAATTTAAATCCCTAAACTCAAATTAAATCTTTAAATCCAAATTAAATCATCAAATTCGAACTAAATCTCAAATTCAAATTACATCCCTCAATTCAAATTAGATAGTTAATTATCTTTCTTAAAATAAAGAAAATACTAAGCCCCTAGAAACCCTCAATTTCCAACAAGGTAGCAACAATTTCCCAAATTCATTATTAAAATTCTAGATAAAAATCACTAATCCTTAAATTAATTTTTCAGGATATTAAGGTGAGGTAAGAGAGAGGCAAGTAAAATGAGTCTCCTTTTTCACTCCTTCGGTTCTTCCACACACAGAAACAAGAATAATAGATAGAAGTAAAGCAATGAAATAGAGACATGTAACACTCATATATGCGAAAGTAGGAAAGACTGGAGAGAGGGAAGAAAGTCAGACTTTCAAAATTCAGAGTGCTTATGAAATGTTTCTTTTTTTTCTCTCTTTCTAAATTTGGGGTGCCTTTCTCAGTTTATCACTAGGGTCTATTTATAATAATTTTCTCACCCTATCTGACTAAGATCATTTAATATCATCCTATCACTTAAAATCTTCTTTCTTTAGTCAAGTTATTATTACCTTATTTTCCCTTTCTATTTTTTTATCTCCAAGTCAATTTATTATTATTACCTTCCTATTCAGCGTACAGTCACCTTTCTATCTATCCTCTAATCCCTCTAGAATTCTCCATACATTAAAAAGATAATTAACTCATATTCAAAATCTGTACAGAGGCAAGGGTTGCTTGATTTCACAATAATTGCTTAATTACACTAAAGTTCCTACGTGTTTCTTGTGCTATGAACCTAATATGTGTCACTATATTGTCAGTAGCTTAATTACACTAAAGTTCCTACGTGTTGCTTGTGCTATGAACCTAATATGTGTCACTTTATTGTCAGTAGCTCTTCCATATATTTCTAAGTATTGTCTTCTATATATTTATCTTCAATAATAATGCTATCAAAAATTATTATTATTTTCTTCTATATATTTCAAAGTATTAATATATGTATATATTTACATATATATTTTTATGGATGTTACACTTACGGTACTTGTGATCATAAAAATCTTTCAACATATTATGTATATTCCCATAACAGTGACTTATTTGGGTTACATCAACCTGATCACAAAGTCTACATTTCATCTCAATCACCTTACGCTTGTTGATGTTGTACACCTTCAAACACACTAAGTAGAAAGTCCAAAATGAAGCCAGCATAGAAAGTAATTAATTAATTTTACAAATTTAGGAGACTCTTTTGGTATGACCTCCGAATAACACTCTCGAATTCTGTCTTCTCTTTCTTGTACAGTTGTGAGTAGAATCTCATACAATCTCCTATTATTCATTCTCTTCATAAAGTTTTTGGAAGTGTTCCAATTTAAACTTTTGCATTGATTCAAATTTAGCATCTCTGAAATGATATGAGACAATAGAAATCTTGTTAGGGGTGTAGGCAAAGCGGTCTACTCTCCGAAGTTGTTCAGGAACTTTAAATATGGTACAATTCGAAGTTAAATGAAGACCACTGTCAAGTTCCCTTTCTAATATAGCTTCTAAGTCATCTAAGAGTAGTCTAGACATTTTCTCAATCCTTGCACTGAAAAAAAAGCCATATATAGGAAACAAATTAACATTGATAATTAAAAATATGGAATATTAAGTGTAAAAAATCAGCAACATTAACAAAGAAGCCCAAAATAATTAAAAAGCAATTATCACACCCAATGATTCATGATTCCTTTTGAAAAACTGTAATGGAGAACATAGATGAAGAGAGAAAGAGGAGGAAAGAGAGAAAAGAATGGGAGTCAACTGATCTAACTTTCACTTTCATTTACAGCTTCTCACATACCACTGAACTTTCTTCTTTCACTCACAGCCAAAAAAGCGAGTTCCTTTTGAATTCTGTACTCGATGAGGAAAGAGAAAGAGGAGGAAAGAGAAAGAAAAGAATGGGAATCAACTGATCTAACTTTCATTTACAGCTTCTCACATACCACTGAACTTTCTTCTTTCCCTCACAGCCAAAAAAGCAAGTTCCTTTTGAAATCTGTACTCGATGAGGATGTATAATACACGCTTCTATTGTTCTTAATATGAGACATAATGGACTAATTTGAGTAGATCACCTAATTAGGTCCTAAATTAGGCACGGGAAGAATGTGTGTATTAACATAATGAATATCTAGGTCTTAGGAATGCAAAGAAGACCAAGACCGTTCCCAAAGGTTATAGAAAAGTTTCAAAATCTGGAGTCTTTGGACCTAAAGCATACTACTTATGTTCAATAGAGAGGGCATGCCATATCTATTTTCACTAGGTATTAATTAGCAGAAGAAAAGATGTGAAGTTTCTGCCAAGACAACACTTTTTGGATTTTATTAAACTGAGAATCCTCGTACAAACAATGTCAAAGAAAGGTCTCCAACCGTTTGACGAACATAATACTAATCCTAAGAACACACAGCCCTTCTGAAGAAAAATCTTCATTAAAAACATTTAATTCTCTCATATCTTCCAGATCATTGATAAAGATATGAGACACATCACTTCTTTCTGTCGATGATTCTCTTAGAGGTTTCAAAACATATGTATACACATTTGGAAGAGTGATGAGAGGTCAAATCTTATTCCTGAACCAGGAAGAGAATGGAATGTGATACACGTAGATGGGGCCTACTCTTACTTTAATGGAGCAGTAGGATGTGGGGATGTAATAAGGAAAAGTGAAGGGCAATGTTTGGAGTAATGCAGAGTTGAAGCCCAGGATAATCTAGAAACAGAATTATGGAGTTGCATGTGGGGGCTATGTCGGGCATGGGAGTTGAGGTTTAAAAGAATTCATACATGTTCAGATTCTACTAAGGCAATAGAACTGTGTAAAAAGGAGAACTATGAGTTGCATCTTCATGCTGGGTTGATTGAAGAAATCCAAAGCTTCTTGAGAAGGAGCTGGGAAGTATAGCTGGTGTTGATTAAACGGGGAAGGAAATGTTCATTACTCAAGTCTGTTACTTTTTTTTTTGAACTGGCTCAAGTCCGTTACTCAAAGCACTACAAAATAACTAAATTTAGGGAAAAGAAATCACACTCTAGTTATCCCCTGTCTAAAATGGATACCCACATAAAATTTATCAAAACTCTACTTAAATTCCTCACACAAAAAATGCGCTTAAAAACTGCAGGAAAGAATAAAAAGAAAAAGAAAAAGCAGTCAATCAAATGATGCAAGCATGAGGGAACTAAATATTTGATTTTGACCGGCTTTGTTATGAATCTTTCTGCCAAAAGGAAAACCAGACACACAAAAGGGTTGCAGGTGTAAAGTGAGAAGGAAAAAAACTTGTAAGAATATATATACCTGCGCTCATCAAGGTGCATAACTAACTCCAAGCAAATGAAATCTTATTGCAATGACATTGTCGACCCCTCTCACAGCACCATCATTCAACATGGTGGTCATACTGTGTACAGATCTAGGCCAGGATTGCCCCAGTCCTTGAATTCTGTTCAAACAAAAAGTGAGATAGTACAGTTAATTCTAAGATCTTGGTGATTCCGAAATCAAACAGAGGACTTGAGTAATGAACTTTTTGTGGGACTTGAGATGGGAAGCAGACTTCCTTGCAAGAGATACCACCAGAAATATCATTGAAGAGAGTGGCATTACCTAGTGGATTTTACGCTTTCTTTTTCTACATTTTTTTGTTTACTTATTTTTTCTGTCATTGCAATTATGTAATTGCGACTTATAAAAAAAGGGTGAAGCAACAACGAGGAAGATGAGATGTGCAACGAGAAGTAATGGGAAACTCATTAAAAGAGGAAAATTTGGTGGGGAAAGTGGGCTCATAAGAAATATTATTCCAATTATTAGCAAAAATGCCATTTCAGAGCATGTTTTAATTCAAAATAAGTAAGGACATCAAATTCATAATCGTGATTTTATATAAATGCGTGTATGTAATTGACAATAAATAATCACTTCAAAAAGCATAAACGCTAGTGCATGGAAACAAAATAGATTAAATTGGTTCACTGAAGATATAACAATATACTAATTAATAAAAAAAAAAAAAATAAGAAGATAACGAGGAACCTCAAAACAGGTTGAGGTGCTTTTAATAATTTATTTTGTACCAATAAATCTGATAAATCTGATTGTAACTGGAGAAAGAGTTTTGTGTTGTAATGCTTTTCAAAAATCGATCGCATAATTGAAGAGAAAATGTACAGATAAATCTAATTGTATAATGAAATATCTACAAAATTATCTGCTTACGATTTTATAACATAAAATCATATGGAGTATAAATATACTAAAACAATTATTTAATGGTTAACAAAAAAGTGTATGATGACTATATTATGAACAATTGCCAGAGGTCACGTATGTTAAATAATTATTGCAAAATATTTTTAATTATACATGCAATTATGCAAATCAACTATGATTTTAATATATTTTTTTAATAAATATAGTACTGACTCCATATTTTCCGTATTATTTGTTTTGTACTGGGTCCAACAAAATTCATTGATTATAGAATACACTTTTAGGACCACTAAAAGATTCACTACTCGTTTATAGTAATTAATCTGTGTTTGTTCAAAACCATCATTAAAGTAAACATGCCCATAAGAGTAAAAAGAAAACTTTCTGTGGTCCTAAAATTTAAATTATAACAAACGGTTTATCTCATTTGAGAGATACTGACGTACCTCAAAATTTTCTTAAAAGTTTTCAACTTAATATTTTCGGTCAGTTTAGTTAAACAGTGTTTCAAATAAAAAAAATCAATATTTTCCTAAACACACACTCTCTCTCTCTCTGGGGCTAACTCTTATGTGTTTGAATCTGAAATTAAGAGAAAAGCAAGCACAAATTCTGAAGCAATCCTATATATAGCATCAATATATCTTTCAACTCAATATATATATGTGTGTGTGTGTCCGCCATTGGCAAACGGAACCAATGAATTGAAGCCTGTCTTTAACTTTAAGAGGCTCAGGCCAGACATCTTCATTGAATAAAGCATGAGAGTAGTAAATAAACAGCAGAAGGTGAAGGAGGGAAATGATGAGTTTTATTTGGTACTCTTGATGAAAATGGAAAAAAAAAAAGAAAAAAAAAAAGAAACGGCTAAGCATGAAGCACAACTAAGATGCAAGCTTCAACAAATAGAAGCGAAAGAGTGAAAAAGATATAGAAGCTCACTGTTTAATGAAGCAAGGCAGAACAAAAAAAGTAAATGAGCAGAAAAGCAGTGGTGCAAATTAAGCTTAAATTGTAACCAAGGGTTTATCTCATTTAAGAGATAATGTACCTCAAAAAATTTTTTAAATGGTTTTCAACTTAATATTTTTAATCAATTTAGTTAAACAGATTTTTTATAGCACAAAAAAATAAATCAATATGTTACCTTAATTTTGCATTGATATATATATTTTGAAATTAAGACAAAAGCAAGCATATATTCTGAACCAATCGTATACATAGCATACGTCTAGCTTTCAACTCAACATATATATATATATATATATAGGTCTTCCATTGGCAAACAGAACCGTTGAAGCCTTGCTTTAAGTTTAACAGGCTGAGGCCAGAGACATTTTTACACATAACAATGCTTGAGAATAGTAAATAAACAGAAGAAACAAACAGGAGGTGAAGGAGGGAAATTATGGGGTTTTATTTCATACGCCTGAAAATGGAATTTTTTTTTTTTAAAAAAACAGAGAGATAAAAAAGAAACAGCAAAGTATGAAGCACCACTAAGATGCATGCGAGTTTCAAGAATAAGAAGAAAGCTAAGAGATGTGTAGAAGCTCACCGTTTAATGAAGCAAAGCAGAAAAAAATGTGGAGAATGATTCAAGAGTGAAGTTCAAGAGGAGGAAAGATTGGTCTGGTCTTGCCAGCCGACTTAAGTAGTAGAAGAGATTCTGAGAAAAGACTGTGGGGGATTCTGATTGTTGATTACGAGCCCCTTTAGTACCCAAAAGAAAAAAGAAAAAGAAAAGAAAAGAAAAGCAGAACAAAAGGTAAATGAGCAGAAAAGCAATGATGCAAATGAAGCTAAAATCCTAACCACCAAGTTTAGGTGAAAGTGTAGGTGCGGTGTTGATTATTACAACTACGCATTTTTAAGGTAAAGTCAGTCCCGCCTTTATAGGCTCAGTGACTATGTGTGGCTGAAACTTACACGCCTGATTGAGAGCCAACTGAAGCAGAGGCCAGCTTGTTTTTTTTTTCGAAAAACTCATCCTAAATAACTCACTCTTATTCTTATCTTTAGCATAAGATCTAGTTCATTGTTCTTTTTTCCTTAAATAATAAAAAAAAAACTATATTTATAAATTGGATATTTTGAAATTTTTTTATACTTGAATGGGTTTGTTTCACTTGCAAACTAATACTCATTTGGTCCTATTTATAAGTCACTTACAGCATATTTCACACAGATCAAGGCCTGTTTGGGGTGGCTTTTAGAACCATGGTTTGGAGAAAAAAGCTGGAAAAATGTTTTTTTCAGCTTTTCTGAGAAAAGCTGAAAAATGGCTTTTGATGAAATGAGAGTGTTTGGATAATTGTTGTGAGAATAGCTTTTTCTATGTGTAAATTACTAAAAAGGATATAAGTTAATGTGTTGGGAAAGAGAGACGATAATGGCATTTTCGGTAGGTCAATATGAAATGTATAATGATGATATATTTCTACCTCGTACTTCGTGTAAAAGCTGAAAAAAATAGTTTTTTCCCAAACCATAGTTTTAAGCCCAAAACCATGGTTTTGGACTCAAACCATGGTTTGGAGAAATTTTCATCTGTTTGGCTGAGAGCTTTTGAAACCATGGTTTTGGACCCAAACAATGGTTTCAAAAGCCACCCCAAACAGGCTCTTAAAACTCATTAACTTTCCACTAAAATCCAGCAAATTTACAATTTTACCTATATTAAATATCTACTATATCACATGAAAATAAAGTCAACACATAATAAATGAAGGGTAAACTTGTACATTCACATTAAATATTTAATGAAATTACTTATATATAGGACCAAATAAAACCTTCTCTTTCTGCCTTATAAATAGGACCAGAGGAGTATATATTTTTCTGACATGCAACATATGTTATTGAATAGCTTATTTAACTTTACTAATTTTTCCAAATAAAAGTTAATTGGGTTTCATATTAAAAGCATGATATGCTAATTTATTTTGATAAAATGATCAATTCTATTCATTATTAAAGATTGTCACATTAAGATACTTACATAAAAATTAACAACACACTTATGATGCTTAATTTCAAACATAACCGTTGCAACTAACATAAAAAAACTATACTTGTTGACAAACACTCCTAAACACAAGTATAAAATAAAAATTACAATATCACGACATGAACAAGTAATACATCATATAGAAAATCATTGACCATGAGAACCCATATACTTCATTCGGTCCTAATTATAAGATCATTTTGACTTTTTTGACTTTTTTTTCCAGTCCAAAAAAAAAAGTAGTTTCAATCCAAAAGAAAAAATATTTTTTCCTTAAAACTAATTTATTCTACTTATAAACTAACCTATAATCTAATTTCATGTGATATATGTTATAATTTAGTGGTTTAATTTGCTTCCTTAACTTCCATAAAAAAAGTCAAAGTGATCTTATATTTAGGACCGGATGGAGTATATAAATAAAGATTATGCCACTAATTTTACTCTTAAAAGTGGAAAAATGGCATCTATATATCCAAATTGAGTTTAAAACAGAAAAATATCCTAAATCTAACACCAAGTCAGAGTCCAATGAAGTCTATAACAACGTTTGTAGAACATAGAAATATTATCAAAGTAAAACTTGCTTATGATTCTATGTTAGAATTTAGACTTTAAAACAAGTAGAACAAAGACAACACCTTGATAAGTAAGAACACATCTAATGGTAAATTTTTATGCTAATGTAGAAGAGTTTATTCCAAAGTGAAAACGCCTATGCTTTTTTTATTTTTCTTCTAGAGAATTGTCAGTTTGTTTAAATAAATACTGCGTTCTGTTAATTAATTAATTAATTACTCATCAACTATGCTACCATATCGATTACATCAAATTGAAGACATTAACAAAATAACATCCGAAAAAAAAAAAACAAAGTGTTTCAACAAATCGTATACTTCTTTAACTGTCGCTGTTTTGAGTGATGAATGACACTTCATATGATATTGATAAATAACACAAATGATATTTATTATAAGAGATAAAGCATTAAAAATTGATCCGACAAGGTTTTCACTTCGTCAAAATTTGATTGACCCCTAGTTTAAATGAAAAAAAAAAAAAAACCTATCATGCATTTACAACTTAAAAAGCATTACACTCGACATATAACTGTAAGTATGTGATAATATTTTTTCAGTTTTTTTTGGAACACCAATTTATTATTTCTTTCATCAATATTCTGCACCCAATAAAACTGACAAGTGTGTATATTCAATTTTTTTTTAGAACACCTGAACCTATATCTTTTTGACTTGTTACTACTCTTCCCATTTTGTGCTGCCACCTTTTTCTCTACCCCAAATACTGTAACGTTCAAATTGTCAGCCACCATTATCCCCTTGCTTCCCCACATCATTTTTTTATTTCATCAGTCACAAGTAAATACTTAAATTCTAATGTGAAAATTTTAATCTTATCGGGTACTTAAAAATTAGCCAACAAGTAAAAATATTTATTCAACTTGTAAAATAAAAAACATATAAAACATGTGATTAAACTATTTTTATCTATTAACTAATTTTTTTAGAGCACCTAATAAAATTCAGATTTTCACGTCAGACTTAAGGTGTTCGGTTGTGATTTGTTAAACTATAAATGATGTTGCGAACTTAGAATTTCTCTATTCTAAGTATATCTAGTACATAATTAACTAAAGGAAGTAAGTTTAAATTTAATGGAATCATGCAAGAGAGGCACAGAAAAGAATTGAAAACAAATGAGCCAAAATTGATGACTATACTGTAGTCACCGTCCTTTCATATATAGAGCAAGAGAATACAGGAGGTGTGGTCCCATAAGGGAATATTACAGCTGTAAAGAATATTAACTATGTTCTAACATTCCCCCTCAAACGAGAGGGTGTGATAGTCATCCCGAGTTTGCTTCTGAAGGTTGAGAACTTTGAGTGAGTTAAAGGCTTTGTAAGACAATCAGCAATTTGTTGTGTAGACGGAACAAATCTTACATCAAGGAATTTTGACAACACTAGATCCCGAACAAAATGTTGATCAATTTCAATGTGTTTCGTTCTAGCATGTTGCACTGGGTTTGCTGCCATGGCTTTTGAACTAATGTTATCACACCAGATGATGGATGGTTTCTGCAGCCATAATCCAAGCTCAAATAACAGGGAGTTGAGCCATTTAATCTCAGCTGCACCATCTGCCAAGGCTCGATATTCAGATTCTGCAGTTGATCTGGACACAACCTTTTGTTTTCGTGAGGCCCATGAAATCAGAGAATTTCCAAGAAATACACAACACCCAGCTGTTGACCTCCGATCATCTATGTCGGCTGCCCAGTCAGCGTCAGTGAAGGCTGTTATTCTGGGTGAACTAAAGGGCTGAATGTGCAACCCATAGTTGTATGTTCCTTTGACATATCTCAGGATTCGCTTGACGCCTTGAAAATGCAAGTCGGTTGGTTGAGACAAGTATTGACTTAATTTATTCACTGAATAGGAAATGTCTGGACGTGTGGTTGTTAAATATTGAAGAGAACCAATTGCTCTTCTATAGAGTGAAGGGTCCTTCATCACCTCACCAACATATTTGGAGAAGTGTCTGTCAGCTACCATTGGTGTGGGTACTGGTGCACAGTCGAGCATATCAAATTTTCTCAGCAAATCAAGTGTATATTTCCCTTGGTTTAAATAGAAACCAGTGGAGTCCCTATAAATTTCAAGTCCTAAAAAGTAGTAAAGTGGACCAAGATCTTTCAATGAAAATAGAGCATTCAATTGCTGTATAAATTTTCTGACCGAATCAGGACGATTCCCAGTGACTAAAATATCATCCACATAAATGAGAATATAAATTGTCAGATAGGATGTTCTGAGATAAAATAAGGAGATATCACTCCTAGAGTTTCGAAAGCCCCACTTGAGCAATGTCATTCGAAGCCTATCAAACCAAGCTCTTGGGGCTTGTTTCAAGCCATAAATTGCTTTAATTAATTTGCACACGAAATTTGGTCTACGAGGATCTTTAAAACCTTCGGGCTGTTTCATAAACACATTTTCTGCAAGATAACCATTCAGAAAAGCATTGTTAACATCAAGTTGTCTTACCTCCCAGTTGAACGTGGCTGCTATTGATAGAACCACTCGAATAGTTGTGGGCTTTATTACAGGGCTGAAAGTCTCCCCATAGTCGACTCCTTCTAGCTGCTGAAAACCCTTTGCAACCAAGCGAGCTTTTGGTTTCAGGATTGAACCATCTGCTTTGAATTTATTTTTGAACACCCACTTGCAATCAACTAGAGAGGTTGCATGATGTCTCGGAACCAAAATCCATGTCCGATTTCTTGTTAGAGCATCAAATTCGTCAAGCATCGCTTTCTTCCAGTATGGCGATGAGAGAGCTTCTGTCACTGTTTTCGGCTCAGAGATGACCTTCAATGTGATAGGATCTTCAAATTTTAATAAGCCAACAAAAGGATACTTGGGCTTGACTGTACCAACCTTAGATCTTGTGACCATTTGATGAAGATTGGACTTAGAGGGTGTAGGCCCAACTGATTTTGACCCATTATCACTTGAATTTAATTCTGTCTTCTCAGGTTCCTGTGAAGTGCGTTCTTGAGGAGGTAAATTTTGTGTGCTTCTTGGGCTTGGACTTGGGCTTGATACTTGGGCCTGTGAAGGTGAGTGAGTAGAGCTGGGTACATGACTTTCAGTAGGTTCAGAGTCACCGCCATTTTGAGGGCTTGACCTCCATGTGGTAGGAAAAATAAATGAAGCAGCAAGACCAGGTTGTGCAGTATTTTCTGGCATAGTTCGTCGATTGAGAAAACCAGCTGCAAAAGGAAAAATAGATGCATCAAAGACAACATGACGTGAGATGTAAATTTTCCCAGTAGAGCTAAGACACTTGTACCCCTTGTGTTGAGGTGCTGGTCCCAAATACACACATCTTTGGCTATGAAATTGGAATTTGTGCTCATTATATGGTTTTAAACAAGGGTAACACGCACACCCAAAAGGTTGTAATTCAGTATAATTAGGCTCCACTTTTAGAAGACGAAACAGGGGTGTTGAGCCTAGTAGAATGGGAGTAGGAAGCCTGTTAATTAGATGAACAGCAGTCTGAAAAGCTTCAGTCCAATATGTGAGGGGCATATGAGCTTGTGCCAATAATGTAAGTCCCATTTCAACTACATGACGATGCTTCCTCTCAGCACGTCCATTCTGAACAGAGGTATAGGGGCAAGTGAATCGCATCGCTATCCCTGATTCTTGTGCTAAGGGGACGAGTGGTTTATATTCTGTGCCATTATCACACTGGATCATTTTGATCTTAGAGTTGAACTGATTTTCTACCTGTTTTTGGAAAACCTGAAAAACATGTGCAGCCTCATTTTTGTGCTTCAAAGGAAATAGCCATGTGAATCTACTATAATCATCAAGAAATAGTATGTAAAATCGATGTCCACTGTTTGATTGTATGGGTGAAGGGCCCCATATATCAGTATGAATAAGCTCTAACACTGATTTTGCTTGAGATGCAGAGGAAGGAAAGGGTAGAAACTTAGATTTGCCATGTTGACATGCTTCACAAACATATTTTTCATTGATCTCAATTTTCTCATTACAATGATTAAGAACTTGCTTCAAAATACGATTACTAGGATGTCCTAATTTGTGGTGCCATCTAAGAAAAGCGTCACTTCTTGAAGAGATAAAATCTGCAGATGTAGCATAAACTTGAGCTGGAGGTCCATTCCCTTTACTTCTCATTGGGTACATTCCTAGGCTTTCCTTCCCTTGCATCAGGATTTTCCCAGTTCTCTTGTCCTTCACAACACAATCGTTATTAGTAAAATATATATCAACATAATTATCCTTGAGCAATCTGTTCACACTCATCAAATTTTTAGTTGCAGAGGGTACCAATAACACATCATTCAATTGAATTCTAGACCTGGAAAAAGATTTACAACCAACACCTTCTATTTTAACCTTTTCACCAGTGCATGTGGACAGATAGGAATTACCTGGGGAAGTAATGTGATCCAGTTGATCAGAATATGGAGTGACATGGTAGTTTGCTCCACTATCCATGTACCAGGATGGATCATTCACAGTACTTGAGCTTGCATAGAATGCATTAGGATTGAAGCCACCATGATGTGAAGGAGGTTTATAATTGCGATCAAAGCGGCGGAAGCAATCAGCAACCTCATGGCCTGGTTTTTCACACAAGTGGCAGTAAGGTCGGCATCCTCCTTGTGAATTTCTAGACGAGTAACCACCTTGTCTCCCTCGACCACGTCTACCACGAGAAGCCCTTTGTCCTCTCCAAGAGCCACGATTGGAGTCCGAGTTATGACGAGAGGAATCAGTTTGGTGATCATTTTTATGAGCAACATTTACTGAAGGCTCGATAGTCAGACTTGAGAGTCTCTTACGTTGCTCGATTCTGCTTTCAAATGTTAGCAAGGATGCCTGAGCCTCAATCCAAGAGAGATTCGGTTGATCATAAAGTTTCACCACGATTGGGTCATAGGCTGGACCCAGTCCTCCTAAGGTGTGCATGACCAATTCTTCAACAGAAATTGGTGCTCCTGCTAAAGCCAATTGATCAGATAGGATCTTCATTCTACCCAGGTACTCTTCCATTGTCATATTCTCTTTCTGAGTTGAACTGAGCTCAGATTTGTACATCATAACTCGTGCTCTGTTCGAAGCACTCGTGAGCTCTCTGGCACCGACCCAGAGATCTCTAGCCCAGCGGTAATGAAGAAGTTGAGCTGCAACTTCTGGAGAAATATTGTTCCTAAGCCAACTTACAAGGAGACGATCAACAGCGACCCAATCTTCATGATCCGGGTTTATAACCGTACCTGGTCCAGCTACATTTGGAATAAAACGAGGTGGAATGATCCCTGTTCCATCAATATGAGATTGAAGACGATGACCCTCGATGAATGGGAGAACAACTGACTCCCAGAGGAGGAAATTTCCTCTATCAAGCTTGATGGTAGCGCTCTGGCTTGACGAGCTAAAAAGTCCAAGACCTTTTTGAGTAGCTGCTGCAGTGGTAGAGGAATTAGTGGCAGTGGAATTCAAAAAGCTATTTGTGGCTGAGGAGCTAGCAGGTGTCGAGGCCATGAGAAAAAAAAAATTCTGGAAAAAGTGGCTCTGATGCCAAGAAAAGAATTGAAAACAAATGAGCCAAAATTGATGACTATACTGTAGTCACCGTCCTTTCATATATAGAGCAAGAGAATACAGGAGGTGTGGTCCCATAAGGGAATATTACAGCTGTAAAGAATATTAACTATGTTCTAACAGGCACAAACCTAAAGAGAGTGGAGACGAGGAATACCCAGCAGTTGGTCAACTGCTTCATAATAGGGAAGCTCACTAAATACATATAAAAAAAAATAATATTCAGAACACAAATATGTGAAAAATATTCTGAACATAAAATAAATAAACATCAAAAAGAGTAAAAAAAAAATAAACACTAAAATGCATTATAAAAATTTTCCAGAAAAACACGACAGAGCACGAACTACCCAGTTTGATCTCGTACCAAGTCTCATCTTAATGACTTAATCCACACCTCAAAGTTATATTAACATACTTTTATAGTAGTTAATCTGATCTGTCTTTGTTTAAAACCATCAATAGTTTTTTTTTTTTTTTAAATTATAACCAACGGTTCATCTCATTTAAGAGGTACTGTACCTCAAAATTTTCTTAAAAGGTTTTCGACTTAATGTTTTCAATCAATTTAGTTAAACAGTTTTTCAAAGAAAAAAGCAATAGTTTTTCTTAACTCTCCCTTCCTCCCTCTCTTTGTGTGCGTGGCTAGTTTGGTTTTTTTCTTTTTTTCTTTTTTTCTTTTTTTTTGCATTAATCTACTTAATAATGCAATTTAATGTGATTGAAAGTAAGACAAAAGCAGGCACATATTCTGAAGCAATCCTAAGTATACCATACATCTAGCTTTGAACAAAGCTTGAGATCAGAATAGTAAATAAACAGCAGAAGGCAAAGGAGGGAAATAATGAGTTTAATTTGATACTCTTAGAAATGGAAAAGAAAAATTAGAAAAAGAAACAGCAAAACATTAAGCACCACTAAGATGCAAGCTTCAATATATTCAAAAAGACCCAAGCTTCAACAAATATAAGAAGAAAGGCGAAAAAGAGAAAAATGTATAGAAGCTCACCGTTTAATGAAGCAAAACAGAAAATTTTCAGAAAGCTGTGCAATACTGGAAGGGCTCACCTTATAATGGGAATGAGGATTTAAGTAAGTCGAAGTAGAAATTGATGCTAAGCCTTAAACACAAAAGCATGTATTAGAGGATGTAATAGCATCATAAGGAAAATACAAGAACTCAATAAGAGAGAATGGCAACTCAAATTTTCTCACCTTCATAGAGAATGAAACCAGTGTGCGGCTAGAATGGCAGCTCTAAGTGAACATCAAATAGAGAGCAAGTGATGGACAATGGCCTTGTAGTAATGTAATATAGAGACTAGGCTTTGCCCCTTTTGTAACACTAAAAAAAAGGCAAAACAAAAAAGTAAATGAGCAAAAAAGTTGGAATACAAATTAAACCAAAAAGATTTCAGAATCCTAAGTGTTGGTCAAAGTTTATGTGCGGTGTTCATTACTATAACTACGTATTTTTAAGGGGAGGTATCAGACCCTTGTAAAGCATCTTTTGTTCCACTCCCCAATCGATGTAGGACTTAAAAATCCACCCCCTCGACCCGAGCCTGGCTCTGATACTATTTGTAACATCCTAACATCTTACTCTCGAAATTATTCGCTTTGGGGCCTCATCACCTCTCACGGTTTTATATTTCTCTTTTAAACAAGAAATTCAACATCTTCGGAGTCGATATGATTATTCAAAAGGAATATGTACTCAGTGACGAACTGGAAGAAGGATAAAGACACAACTCTAGAGCAATTACATTTCTTAGTAATGTGTCACTCCAACAAAATATGCTCAAACTTGGAATTTTCAATGTCGTTCCTCCAACATTATGTCCCACAATCTCAGTCATAGGCGCATTGTGATTAACTACAAATTTCAATCCCACTCTTCTTATTGATGTACACTATATGAGCAATTCCTTGCCAAGCCATATCCTAGAGTTTGCGAATTTGACATGTAAAACTTTCTTATCAAATCACTTAAGTGATGTGGCGTACATTCTTGACACATTCCAATCCTTTTATTTTCCCTCTTGTCACTTGTTGAGTTTTGACTGGGATGTTTCATGACCAGCTTTTCAAATCAAGTCTGAACAATATGTTCAAATTACCTATTCTACTATATTACTCAACTTTATCGAAAATGGTTTTCAGAACAAGTTATGGTATTTAATTCTCCAATTTAAACAAATCAAGTATTAAATATGCTTTTGTCTCTTGTATAGTTGAACCACTTTCAAACACACTGATTAGAAAGTAGAGAATGAAGCAAGCATCAAAAGTAATTAATTTTACAAATTCAAGAGACTCCATTGGTATGACCTCTGGATAATACTCTTGAATTCTATCTTTTTTTTTCTTGTATGATTGGAAGACGAATCTCATACAATCTCCTGATATTCATCCTCTTGAGAATGTTCTAGAAGTGTTCCAATTTAAAGTTATGCACTTATTCAAATCTAGCATCTCCATAATGATACGAGCCAATATAATCTTGTTAGGGGTGTACGCAAAGTGGTCTACTATCAGAAGTTGTTTTGGAACTTTAAATATGGTACAATTCAAATTTAAATGAAGATTTTACCTTCCTAATATAGTTTCTACTTCTAAGTCATTAAAGAGTCTTGCCATTTTCTCAATCCTTGCACTAAAGGAAAAAAAAAAAGCCATATATAAGGAAACAAATTAACATCGATAATTAAATACATGGAATATTAAGTATGAAAAAATAACAAACATTAACAAAGACGCCCAAATTAATTAAAAAGCAATTATCAAGTGCAATTATTCGTGATTCCTTTTGAAGGACTGTGCAATGGAGAACATAGGGGAAGAGAAAAGGAGGAGGAAAGAGAAAGAAAAGAATGGGAATAAACTACAAAGAATAGGCAAGAATTATGCTAATTGTAATATTTTTGCAGGTTTATTATTTATTATATATAGTAATAGATGAAATAAGCTACAACAAAGATTCTTTGAATCTTGCTCTTTTGGATACATGATTTAAAAAGGAGCAGGGAGAGAGAAGGGGGCTGTGGTTAAGGTAGTACGAAGAGCATGGATGAATGCGTTATTTTGTACATATGTATATATTTTTTAATATTTACCTATATATGTTTATGGAAGTATGTTAGGAGAATGCAAATGTGGTACTTGCATAAAGATCATATTATTTTGTATACCACCCTAAGGAGGATCTCCTTTGCATATATAGGCAAGTGGCTTATAGACTAAGATAAAGGAGACTTTGTTAGTATTAGAGCAGATATATACATATAGACACACACATGTGTTAGAAATATACACTACTATAAAAAACAGTATTTACGTCCCCATTTCACGTCTCTTTTTTAAATATGAGATGTAGAAAAAAGGCTGTGGCAAAACTGTAATTTTTTACAACACTTTCAACGTCTCTTTTTTATTATGAGACGTGGAATCTCTTAAAAAAAGCGGTAAGCACAAAATTTCAAAAATAAAGGCGGGATGTTTGCCAAAAAGGGAAAAAAATGATTTTCCACGTCTCATATATTTTATGAGACGTGGAAAGTGTTGAATCCACGTTTCATAAAAGATATGAGACGTAGATACTTTTTTCTATTTTTTTTATTTTTTTTAAATGAGATTTCACGTCTCATATTAGATATGAGACGCGAAAAATGTGGAATCCACGTCTCAAAAGATATGAGACGTAGATAGTTTTTCCTATTTTTTTAAAACTTTTTTAATGAGTTTTCACGTCTCATATCTGATATGAGATGTAAAAAATGTGGAATCATGATATGAGACGTAGATAGTTTTTCCTATTTTTTTTTAAATTTTTTTAATGAGTTTTCACGTCTCATATCTGATATGAGATGTAAAAAATGTGGAATCCACGTCTCATATTTGATATGAGACGTGGATTCCTTTCAAATAAAAAAACACACACACACAGAGAGATAATCTCCCTCTTCTCATCGCTCTCCGCCTCTCTCCCTCTGCTCGCGCCTTGCTTTCCCTTCTTCTCCTTCCACCGCCGTCGCTGTCTCTATCATCGACGAGGATGATCTCATGGAGACTTCTTACATCATCCACAATAAGCCTCCGATTAAGGAGATCGCTCTCGCTTTTTCCCTCCTCGTATTCGGAACCTTAGGTATCGTCATCGGCTGTCTCATGGCTTACAACCACATCGGCAGCGATTCTTCTCACGGTAAACCCTATTTTCTTCTCTTTCCCTTTTCCCCTTTCCCTTTTCCTGATTTTGAGTTTCCCCTTGGATATCACTTGCTCCTCAGTTCTTCGCAGCGAGGCAGAGAGAGTTCAAGAACTAGTGAGGATGCTGGACATCGCAGGTTGCAGATGGCATGGCTAGGGCTGTGTGCATGATTTCTCTGTTATTCTCTCGTTCACACACTTGCCGAGCTTGTATTTTTCCATTCTGAAGTTTTCATATTCTGACTTTGGTTGGGCATTTCTTTAATCTTTCCCTTATTCATTCACTCCTTTGGAATCAAGTGCCAGCTACTTTACTGGTTACTGAATCAATTTGTTGTTGGGGTTCAATTTCGCATTATTTGTTTTTTAATTCGTATTGAGTTCTCGGTGTTTTTGAATTACCCATTCCATCACTACAAAAAAAAGGGCTTTTAGTAGCGGTTAACTTAGTCGCGGAACACTAAAACCGCTAGTAATTTTACATTAGTAGCGGTTATAAGCACAAACCGCAAGTAAATCCGACGGTTTGACCACAGAAGTACTTAGTAGCGGATATTACTAGCGGTTTTGGGGGTTATAACCGCAACAAATTTGGCGCGTTTTGGCGGGAAAAGTAGTGGCGTACATTTAGTCGCGGTTCTGGAGGGAAAAACCGCTAGAAAATGAATGGCGACTGAATTAGTGGTGGTTTTAGTACATTAGTAGCGGTTTCCCCCAAAACCGCCACTAATTCAGCGAAATAAATGCAACTGCATTTATTACTGATTGATTTAGTCGCGGTTTCAGCGGCGGTTTTAGCTGAAACCGCGACTAATAGTAGCGGTTCTTGCAGAACCGCTACTAAAAGTGAACAGTTTAAAAAGGCTCGTGCCTTTTCAGAGAAAAGGCACGAGCTTTTTGAGAAAGAAAGTGACCTGACGTGACTTCGACTAGAAAAAAGAGATCAAAATCATGGTGAAAAAGGGCGATCACAATAAGAGTCATATGACCGATGAACAAATGGAAGCTGAGGAGCGGCTACGTAAGGAACTGGCTGAGCAGGCCGAGAGGGATCGTATAGAACAAGAGGGCATCCGTGTACAGAACGATCCGATTCCAGAAGATGTAATCAACGCATTCTGGAGCGGGGGAGAGGCGTTCGACGAGACTGGAGGAGGAGCGGATTTTGAGGATATGGAACGTTGGTTGGACGGTGAGGAATTTGACGAGGCGGGGCACCCTAAACGATCCTCCGGAAGAGGTTGAACGTTGGTTGGACGGTAAGGAAATTCAATTTTTATTGTTTTTATGAGATAATTATAATTTTTTATCGCTCATTAAATTGAAATTGTTCCCTAATTTTTACAGACCCTTCTGGTAGCATAAGTGAGAAGAGGTTGACGGTGCAAGATGCGATGAACCTTCCGAGCGGGCACAGAGTTATAGTTGAGTGGGACGACTTGACCAAATTACCGGTTGGACAAGGGGGGCAACTGTACTCGAGGTTCGTCGGGGGTATAGGCCAGAATTATCAGCGATTTCCGATTGACGCTTTGGACTGGAGGAAGATTGATGCGAACTCTAAAAAGTTCGCGTTTGACGAAATTGTTAAGGTTTGTTGAATTAACTTTGACCTTATTTATTGTTTATTATTTATTATTATTAGAATGTGATTTTAATTAATACTATAAGAAATATTCTTGTTATTATGTATTGTTTATTATTTATTATTTTTTATTTCTTTTCTGTTATTATTTGAATTTGATTTTAATAAATATTATAGGAAATATATTTATTATTTCTTATTTCTTTTCTGTTATTATTTGAATTTGATTTTAATAAATATTATAGGAAATGTATTTATTATTTCTTATTTGTTTTATGTTATTATTGGAATTTGTTATTATTTATTAATTTCTAATTAAACATACTTAAATTTAATATTTTACAGAGGAAGTTTGATGTGAGGGACAGCCGCAAGAATTGGACAGAATCAAAGATGGGGGACGGTTGGAAGAACAAGCGGTTGGATATGTTCAAAGAAAGAAATCGGGGTGGGAGTAGGCCGATTCAGGAGTTGGTCGATGATGTCCCTGGTGGCGTCCCTGCGGATGCGTGGGAGAGATATGTGGGTTGGAGGAGGGGAGACATTGGGAAGGTATAATGAATAATATTATTGAATTGATATTGAAATATCATATTGAAAAATTATTTTTGAATTACTGATTATTATTTAATTTTATTTTATGTTAACAGAAGAGGTCGCAACAAGGTCTTGCCGCGAAGGCCCATCAGAAGGTTCATCATACGGCTGGGACGAAGCCGTTTTCGGTTGGGTACAAAGAGATGGTATGAAGGAATGAAGTTTCATTGTTTGATTTAAAAATAATTTATCTTTATATATTAATAACTGTTTGTATCTTAATTTTCAGGAGGAAGAGGCTGCGAAGAAAGGGCAGAAGGCTACCTACGGTCGTTTCTACCAAATAAAGCACAGACACGCCGACGGGAGCCCAACATCCAGGGAGGCTGAGGAGCAAATTGTAAAATTTTTATTTATTTATTTATTTTTATATTATTATATTTTTAATAACAACGACATCAAAATAAAATTGTTAATATGTTTGTGTGTGCAGGCTAGGATTGAGGCTGCGGAGAGAGAGATCGCCGAGTAGCAGGGGGACAATGTAGACCCCACTGCCTCGCTAAGGGCTGCCCTAGGGCCTCGAGAGCACCCTGGCCGGGTTCGCGGGATGGGATTCGGAGCCCGACCTACGGTGGTGTACGGCAGGTCAGGCGACCCAGGCAGCGCCCAGTCTACAGCTTCGAGCCAACCATCAACAAGTGGCCCGATTTGGGGAGGCGCAGAGTTTGAGGCTCAAATGAGGGAGAGACTCACTCATGAGATTACGGAACGGGTGACTGATCAGGTGTATGACCGACTAGACTCCTGGGTGCACGACGCCAATAGCACGTTGGAACGGATACAGCGGATGTTCGACCCAGATAGATCTCCTTTGCGAGTACCACTACCTCCTCGTCCACCGAAGCATCCTCGCAACCGTTCTCCGGAGCATCAAGACGACGATCAGCCTCCTGCGGCGTAGATCTAGAGTCTTTTTTTTATTAGAATGTTTATTTTAGGATTTAAGTTGAACATTTTTATATTTAAATGTTTGCTAATTTGAATATTAGTTGTTTAAACATTTCATATCTTTAATGTTGCATAATTTTGTTAGTTGTTAATATCTGATTTTATTTTTTACTTTACAAATGGCGATAATTTGTTTTAACAGTTCAACAAAAAAGTTTCTCCCTGACTTACTAAATAAACCGTTGTTATTTGTTTATTTTCTTATATAGTATTTGAAAAAAACAAGATATAAATAACATTAAAAATACAAAATAGCACATTTAGTAGCGGTTTCAGAACCGCTACTAACTGAAGAAATATTAAAAAAAATTAAAATTAGTAGCGGTTTTAAACCGCCACTAAGTTACTAATTATAAAAATAATTTAATATTAGTAGCGGTTCTAGAACCGCTACTAATGTATACTCAGACACATCTGCCACCTGTTAACTTTCCAACGGTCTGATTGAGTTAGTTGCGGTTTTAGTAGCGGTTATAGAACCGCTACTAATGTCTAAATTTCATTTTATAAGCCCTTGATTCTTTCCAATTCATTTTCACATTTCATTCAAACTATTAAGCTCTTTCCTTCTTTGATAATATCTTCAGTCATATGATGGATAAATCTTGGATAAGTTTGCCACGGACGTCTCCCCGCTATTTGGTTGGTGTTGACCACTTTTTAGATTTTGCTTTCATCCGCACCGGTGTTAACAATAAGATATTGTGTCCTTGTCCGAAATGTAAATTTAAGAAGTGGCATCCCAGAAATGTTGTGCGTGAGCATCTTATACTGAAACAATTCCCATCAAATTACACATTCTGGGGTATTCATGGCGAGAACGATGATGATGGTGGTGAGGTAGTTGCTCGAACATCTCAGGTTGGAATGCAGATCGACGATGACGATGATGACGACAATCATGTGGATCCATTTAACGATGTTGTGCGTGATGCTTTCGGGGTGCAAGGTGACGGCATCGGGAGTCAGGAAGGGGTTGAAGGACCACTCCCGGAGTTTTTTCGAAATGAAGCTGCAAAGAATTTTTTCGACCTTATGACGGATTCAGATAAGCCATTGTTTCCAGGTTCTACTAAAAACTGCCTCTCATTTCGTTTCTAGTTTTGTCACATAAACGTTCATTTTAGAATAAGAATAATGTTTATTCAGGGTGCAGTAAATATTCAAAACTATCATTTCTTGTCAAGCTCTATCATATCAAGTGCTTGTGTGGCTTCAACGATAAGGGGATGTCGATGGTGTTAGAATTATTGGGAGATGCATTCTCTCAGGCAGAAATCGCACCATCATTCTACGAAGCAAAGAAGACTATTAACAAGTTGGGATTGAACTACACTAAAATCCATGCCTGCCCGAATGATTGTATGTTGTACTGGGGAGAAGACGCCGGGTTGGACAGATGTAAGCGGTGTAATGCGTCTCGGTACAAACAGGCGAAGAGGGGTCGAATAGCAACCAAGAAGCCTGCAAAGATTCTAAGATATTTCCCCCTGACTCCACGACTTCAGAGGTTGTATGTGTCATCCAAAACGGCGGAGCACATGCGGTGGCATTCATCAGAGCCCAACGTCGATGGGAAGTTGAGACATCCTAGGGATGCTGAGGCTTGGAAAGCGTTTGATGCTCGATTCCCGGAATTCGCCAGTGACCCGAGAAATGTACGCCTCGCTCTCGCATCAGATGGGTTCAATCCGTTCGGGAATCTTAGCACTACGTACAGTATATGGCCTGTGGTATTGATACCGTACAACTTACCCCCTTGGATGTGTATGAAACAGAGCTCATTCATTCTTTCGATGATTATTCCGGGGAAGAAAGCTCCTGGAAACGATATAGATGTCTACCTTCAACCGTTGATACAGGAGTTGAAGGAACTTTGGACCAACGGAGTTGAGACGTATGACGCTTACAGTAAGACGCTCTTCACACTCCGTGCATCGTTGATGTGGACAGTGAGCGATTTTCCCGGACTTGGCACATTGTCTGGTTGGAACGTGCATACAGGCAGAGCTTGCCCCAACTGCAACTTTGACCAAGACTCGGTCCGCCTTCCTCACAGTCGCAAGTGGTGCTTCATGGGTCATCGGCGGTTCCTTCCTGGCGGTCATAGGTTCCGGCTGTAGAAGATTAGATTTAACGGATCGCAGGAAATGAGGGATCCTCCTACGTTTTTGTCTGGCGCAGATATTCTTCAACAGCTTGAAGATGTTCATGTAGAGTTCGGGAAGACAGACGGCGTTCAGCCTGGGGGAAGAAGGGGACGCGGCCAGTCCCAGGGGGAAAACGTGCAGCAATGGCGAAAGAAGAGCATTTTCTTCGAGCTCCCCTACTGGAAATCTAATCTACTTCGCCACTGTCTTGATGTCATGCACATCGAAAAAAATGTGTGTGACAATATTTTGTACACTTTACTCAACGAGTCTGGAAAGTCCAAGGACCATCTCCAAGCAAGGAAAGATCTGATGGCGATGGGAATACGTGAAGACGCATGGCCGGATGAGAATGACAAGTTTGCCCCAGCCTCATTCACACTGACAAGAGCCAACAAGGAAGTCTTCCTCTCCACACTTAAGGACATCAAGGTCCCTGATGGTTATTCAAGCAACATCTCAAGATGTGTGGACATGCACTCTAAGAAGATTGCCGGGTTGAAAACCCATGACTGCCACGTTTTGCTCCAGCAATTCCTACCTCTGGCAATTAAAAGCACATTGCCCCCGGAGGTGTCTAATGTTTTGGTTCAACTCAGTTCTTTCTACCGACGGTTGTGTGCAAAAGTTTTGGACAAAGCAGAGCTGGATCAATTGCAGGAAAAAATTGTTCTAACGCTCTGTCATATGGAGATGATATTTCCCCCGTCTTTCTTCACGGTCATGGTCCATCTCACTGTACACCTCGTTCAAGACGCAAAGATAGGCGTCCCGGTTCAATACCGCTGGATGTATCCCATAGAGAGGTCCGTTGATTCATTTTTCCAGTGGTTTCATGATTTTGTTTCAGTTACCTGATTGTACTTGTAATTACAGATACTTGGGGAAATTGAAGTCGTATGTGAGGAACAAAGCATCTCCAGAGGGTTCTATAGCAGAGGGTTATTCTGGTGACGAGGTGTTAACATATTGTTCACGCTATTTTGATGATGACATCGAGACTTCATTCAACCGCCCTCCTCGTGTCGATGACAGCCCATCCAATGTCCAGTCACCTTCCAACACATTATTCCCGCCAGTCGGAAAGCCAGTTGGAGGAAGTCAGTATTACAGGCTCACTCCCACTGAGAGGTTGCAAGCACACAGACATGTCTTGACAAATTGCCCTCAAGTGGAGCCCTACATTCAGTAAGAATTTTAACACTATATACACGTATCATGTTATTTTTTTTATTTCCAAACCACATAACCCTCTGATATGTTCCATTGGAATTTAGGGATTTCCGCCGCTATGTTAAACGCCAACTACGAAGCCGCACAAGGTCATCTGCCGAGGTGGACAAAAAGGTCCTTCGAGAGTTTCCGGATTGGTTTGCACAGAGGATACTCAATGACAACAACCCCCATGCGCCTGATATGATAAATCTAGCAACCGGTCCACTCGACCATGTCAGGAGATATACGGCATACAACGTCAACGGCTTCAAGTTCTGCACCATTGCAAGGGATGAAGGTTCTCTCACCCAGAATTCCGGAGTCTTTGGCACATTCGGAACAAGGAGTTATGCCAGCTCACGGGATACAGACATGCGATTTGGAGGCGTATCATACTATGGAAAGCTCGTGGACATCATCGAGCTTAACTATCAAGGTCATTTCACCGTGCCTCTCTTCAACTGCATGTGGACAGACACCAGAACTTCTCGAGGCATTACATTGGACATCTTGGGCATCACGTCCGTAAATTTCTCGAGGCTCATTCACACAGGGGAAATGGCAGATGATGAGCCGTATATTCTTGCCTCACAGGCGCAGCAAGTTTACTATGTGGAAGATCGGACACATAAAGATTGGCACATGGTGATTCATATGAAGCCGCGTGACCTCTACGACATGGGTGACGAAGATGATCTGGAACTAGGCAGCCAACATTTCGAACCTGGAAACTTCGACAACCTCATTTCTGAAGAAGACGGTCATTTACAAGTAGTTAGGTGAGCATTTTCACTACAAATAATTTAAACAAATTTCAACACCTTTAGCAATAGAAATTTATATATTTGTTTATGTTCTTTTTAGGCAGGAGCAAGAAGAAGATGATTGAAGCAGCCAACCATAATTATTTTTTCATTTTATAAAATTTTCATAAAAATGTGTATCAAACGTTCATATATCATATTTTTTTTAATGTAGGTTGAGGTTTTTTTTTAATTAAATACATTTAGTAGCGGTTTCAGAACCGCTACTAATTCTGCGGCCAAATATTAGTGGCGGTTCTATAACCGCTGCCCAAACCGCTACTAAATCGCGCACAAATCACTATAAATATCCACCCCCTCCCCTCATTTTTCTTCACACATTCATTCAATTCCTTCTCCCTTTCCATTCAATTTATCCTCAGTCTGACCGTTAATGCCTTTTTTTTTTGTTCTGAAAACAATTTATCTTATATTTCTTATTATTTAATGTGTTTTATTTTCTATTCTGAATTAATTTGCTAATTTGTTTGCTACTTTTTTTTTTCAGGTAACAATATCGAATTATTTCCCATTTTTAGTGATAAAAATGTTTTAATTTATTATTCATATTATTCTTATAACAAATATAATTACTTGTTTATTTTTAACTATTTCTTTTTTATGTGTTTGATATATTGTTTTTTTCTATATATGGTTGTTAATATAGTTGAGAAATTTTTTTTATTTTAACAATAAGAACATTTTGTAATACACTAATTTATTATCATTGTTTTTTGATTACATTTGATCATATGACTTTGATTATTTAATATCTAATGTGGTTGTTTTTTAAAATCCTTAAACTTTAGTAGCGGTTTTGAACCGCCACTAATAAATTGGACATTTTTTTATTCTTTTTAATTAGTAGCGGTTTTGAACCGCCACTAATAAGTTGGACATTTTTTTTATTCTTTTTAATTAGTAGCGGTTTGCGAACCGCTGCTCAAACCGCCACTAATAAATGGGCCAATTTTTTTTTTTTAATTAGTGGCGGTTTGAACCGCCACTAAATTGAGAATTGAATTTTTCCACGATTATGCTAATTTTTACATTAGAGGCGGTTCTTTTTTATTTAGTAGCGGTTTTGAAAACCGCTACTAATTAGTAGCGTCTTTGACTTTGTTACACGCGGTTTCGATAACCGCTAGTACATGTTTGTCACGGACGATTTAGTGGCGGAAACAAGAACCGCTGGAAACATGTTAGTAGCGGTTAGAACCGCTACTAATCGTCATTTATAACCGCTACTAATGCACGCTTTTTTTGTAGTGTGGGGGTGGTCTAAATACTGACTTTCTCCTCTTTATCGATCATGGCTTCATACCCCGGGATTAAATCCACCAACAGCATATTTATCTGTGACCAATCATCAAGCCAGAAAGAAGTTGAGTGCCCATTTCCAATCTTCATTCCAACTCCCTTGAGAGTTTTCCACACCTAACATATACCTTTCCAAGTAAGAGATGAAGTCTTTTTGGGTTGGACTTTAGGCATCGATCTTAGTACTTGAACCCATAGGGCCTCTTGGTTGTTTATCAAGTTCCATCATAGTCTCATGTTGAAGGACTTGTTTTGGGTTTCTAGTCGTTTAATGCCAAGGCAACCAAGGCCTCTTTCCTTGGTAATGTTCCCGAAGACATTGGATGATTCTTCCTGCCTTCATCGGTGTCACCCCAATGGAAGTTTCTACTTTGCTTCTCCAACTCCACTAAGATTTCTTTTGGTACCATCATGGTTTGAATATGGTAGGATGAGAGGGCTGACAACACTGATCGAATAAGAATAGTTCTGCCCGAGAAGTTAAGGCAACCTCTCTTCCAACTATATAACTTCCTGAGTTTTTTCAAGCAAAGGAGCAAAGGTGAGGAGGGTAGCTCTTTTATGCAGCAAAAATTTCAAGATAACATTATTGTATTTTATTGTATTTAAATGAATTTTATGGGTGTGACTTGTGAGCGCACATTTTATTATCTCTGGTTACGAACTAGTCATAGGAGCGCTCAAAGAGTCTGAAGTGATGTTGTTCCTTGGCCATTTTTCTTTTATTATTTAATTATAATGCCAATTTTTAAGATAAAAAGTTACCTCTGAAAGTTTCAATAACTAAGGACCTATCATTTTTTTTTATTTTTAGTAAACAAAAATTTATTTTTATATTAATTCAAAAGATTTTATACCTAGGTGGCAATGGCTATGCTTTTTATTTTGCTTCTTCCAAGTACTATTAATACCTTAGAGAATTTTAAAATTGTATTCTACTGTTATACTTAATTTTTTGGGGTCAAATACTGTTCTAATTAATTGACTGATTATTTAATCAATACTACTGGATTACATAAAAGTGATAAACTATTTTTAATATCTTCCAACATTTGTGACGAAGGCTCTTAGTTTTTTTGAGAGATAATATGATTTTATTAGGTTATATGCGGCTGATCAGCCGATAATAAAACTCCTTATAAGTTTACATATAGGGAAAATGATAAAAAAATCTCTTTAAATTTCAAAATCTTAATAACAACTTCATGATAGGTATTAACAACCATTAACAACACAAAATTCCTTATTTAGGATTTTGCAAATTGGAAGGGATTTGTTTGTCATCCATTACATATATATGCTATAGAATTAACTTAAAGCTACATACTAAATATAATCGTCGATATAATTAAGGGTCAATTAATTTTATTTTGGAAGGTTATGGAATCTAAATGTATTACTTTCAAGTATCTATATTGATTCTCATAAAAAATGTATTTATGTTGATCATTTCTTTTTAAACTAAATGTCTGATTCAAACTAATTAATAATTATTTATAATTATGAAACTTATTTAGTTTCCCTAATATCTCTAAAGGCTAAAGTGTATTTTTAGTCCTTTATAATTATATTCCTAAACTTTATGCCCTTTAATTTTTAATTTGATATGTATACTTTTTTTCATAATGAAATCATTAATTTTACTCTCTTACCGTCATTAACTAGTGTAACTTTATTATGTTATTACTATTAGGCGTTAGCTCATGCACAGGAGTTAATGAAGCTAACACAGAAAAATTAAAAAAAATAATTATTGGAAAAAAAATAGACAGATACCAAGTTAAAAATTGAAGAAAATTATAATTATTTACAATGGATTTTTCTTTTAATAAAAAAAAAAGAACAAGTTTTACCTTGAGACACGGGATCATTGAAATTTATTTTCATTTATGTGAATATTTGTATTTTTTACTATGGGAAAAGCAATTTAAGCTTACATGAGGAGAACAAATTGGGAATTTAAGGAAGGTTACGTGAAATGCTTAATTTTTTTTTTAAAGTAAAAGTAGCGATGAAATGGTAGTATTTAATATTTACACTAATGCAGTTTGAAAGTTTGAACTAGGGATTACACATGGGTTGAGAAAACCAATTGACAGGTGACTGATTATATTGTAAATTAAACTTATTACTCTACCGTCCAAATGGGCATTTATTATTTGGATTAAGACGTATAATTGTCACCGAAGTTTTTAACTCAATTGAGCTATCAATTTCGCACTTTTTCATTAAAATATTAATGATCAATGTCAATTTTAACGGTAAAAGATAAAATTGTTACATTTTAAAATTTATGAGACAATTTTAAATGTAAAAAACTTCCAAAACAAAATAACCATCAAGTATATATTTATGAAATAAATTTGTACTTTAACCTTTTTTTTATTTTACTTTTGTTGACTGGTTTGACCATCCAAGAACCTGGGCATAATAAAGATCAACCCCCCCTCCTTCGGCCTTCCACATCCTCTCACTCTTCTCAACACTTTGAGTTTGACCCGTTGCTTTGAGATTGCCTTAGCATAATAAAGAATTAAGAGTTAAGGGTAAAAAATATACATGTGATTTTGTTAAAATTTCATCCAGCATCAAATGTTTTTTTTTCCCACCAAAAATACACATGAACTTTCGAATTGCATCAAAAGTCACATTTACGGTTATCTTCTAAAAGAAAACATTTGGTGTTGGACGAACCTTTTTACAAAATTACATGTGTATTTTTTACCTTAATTTAACTGTAAATGCGTATTTTTGATCTAATTTGAAAGTTCATGTGTATTTTTAGCCAAAGAAAAACATAGGTGCTGAATGAACGTTTGACAAAATCACATGCCTATTTTTGACACTTCACCCAAGAATTAAAAATCTATTTCCTTTCTCTTCCTTCCTTTCCTTTTTCTGTAAACCCTAGCCTATTCACACCCTAAAGCCAAACCCAATTCATTCCACTTCCAACCTTAAACTAAGAGTCTCTTTGAATTAGTTTTTGGAGAATAGTTTATGAAAAAAGCTGTAAAAGTGCTTTTAAAGAAGAGATTTTGAGGATAATAGATTTTGTGAGAAAATGACTTTTGATAAATTGAGAGTGTTTTGATGATTGTTATGAGAAATGGCTTTTTTTGTGTAAATTACTAAAAAGGACTTAAGTTTAATGTGTTGGGAAAGAGAAAAGATAAGGGTATTTTTGGTAGATTATTATGATATGTGTAATGATGACATTTTTATACCTTATATTTCGTGCAAAAGTGAAAAATTCTAACTTATTCAAAACCTAGATTGTGGAGGCCAAAACCTAGTTTTCCAACCCAAAAGGGCTGTTCACATTTTTTTTCAAGGTTTGGCTTATCTTTTTTTAATCCTAGGTTTGAGTCCAAACATATATTCGAAAAGCTAAACCAAAATTAGGCAAAGTCTAAAACCAATTTCCTTAAAATGCCACCAACAATACACTTAGTCTGAGACCATTAGCAAAGAAAAAAGATGACTAAGAAAGAGGAAGAAAAGGGATGGGATGAGAAGTCCCAAAAATTCCCTCTTTCACCATTAAGCAAATTAAAGTCTGAAACCAATAGCCTTAAAATGCCACCAACAATACACTTACATTACATAGTTAAGTACATTTCACAAATGAGAAGAGACTAAAAATAAGAAAGGATATAACTTGTCCAAATAAAAAAAACATGCCGCAAAAGTAGACAAGCCAGTGCACCAAAAATAGAAAATTTCAAAAAAAAGGAGCTAATAACTTTTCCCCAGTGAAGGGACAGAAAGCTATCAAATTAGTTGTTTTTTTGTTGTTGCATAAATCTGGAAATCATGCCTCAAAAGGCTAACATCTAACAATAAAATCACCTACTCCTAAGTTGTAACAACAACCACCCCTTCAATGAAAGGTGGAGGTTGGGAGAACATACAAAAAACATCTACCAAACTATGAGAGTGTTTAGCTAATCTATCCACTACTACAATCTTTTCTCTTAATACATGATGAATTTGAACACACCAATCTCTATGAAAACTTGATCTAACTTCATCAATGATATCCCTAAAGGGGTGGTCATCGCCACACCCTCTAAGGACAAAATCGATGGCTTCAAACGAGTCCATGCACAAGTTCACTTTCCTATAGCCTTTGTCCCAGCACCAGTTTAGCCCATGAATAGCTCCAATTAGTTTAGCAAAGACTGGAGGAACAATGGTTAGCTTGCAACCGAAGCCCCCTAGCCATCTCCCAATATAGTCCTGAGCATATACTCCACACCCACTACATCCATCTTCCAGAACCGATCCATCAACTACTAGTATAACAGCACCCTCCAGCTGCTCCAAACCTTGCCCATCCATTGGATTGTCCTTCTTTAACATGTATCCTACTTTAACCAAGTCTTGATCTGAACAAGCCTTGAAAAAAGTATGATCCACATTTAAAGAATGGATGTTGTCTTGAGTGTTAAACAGCTTGTTACATCTTAAAACCCAGATATCCCAGCACAAATAGCCAAACAGAAAAGACCACGGTACCTTTCTCATCCGCGGCATCCAAGCATCATTATCAAGGTTCCGTCTAATCAAAATAGTTGTTTAATTGATCTCCTCACGTGAATCATTGGATTTTTTAATTAAAAACACCAAAGTTTTATTTTGGATCAATAAGTTTGCTCAACACTCACTACTACAGAAATATCCTATAGCAGCGCTTTTTTGACCCTATAGCAGCGCTTTTAAGCACTGCTATAGCCAGTGCTGCAATAGGTCATATGACCTATTGCATCGCTTATTTTGTGTTATAAGCGTCGCTATAGGTAACCTAAAGCGGCGCTTATAATCTCAAAAGTGCAGCTTTAGGTCATACCTATAGGAATTATTTTTTTAAAAAAATAAAAAATAATACCTATAGCAGCGCTTATTAATAAAAAAGCGCTGCTATAAATAACCTATAGCAGCGCTTATTACGTAATAAGCGCTGCTATAGGGTTACATATAGCAGCGCTTATTACATAATAACAAACAACACAGGTACAACTCACATATCTAATCCACAAGGCAATAATCTCATAAAAGTAAATTAACATACTACACATTCTTAGCATCTAACATAAAAATGTACCTTAATGAGCTCTTTGACTTGTCTTTCGGTAGAGGATCAAAATGAAGTATAAGAATAGGAATGAATCTTCAACTACTTTCTTTTACTGCTGACAAATCTCTGATTTGTATGGTTTTTATATTCCTAATTTGAGGAAATTAACATGATTGAGATGCAAGTTTGGTCTAATAATGTCTAATTGAATATCCCAATCTCTCAAGGGAAATGAGTGTAAAATTAGGAGTAATTAGCCATAATTGTAGATTAATTGTATTAGTTAATTTATAGGGCTATTCGATCTTGGTTTTATCTTATTCTCACTTGCAGGGTCGCTCAGGACCAAAAGATCGGACCCGGGACAAAGAAGAAGGCCAAACAAAGGAGCAGAAGAAACGTGAGTTCGCAGTGGCCTCGCCACGGCGAGCGGACTTCCAAGAGGCAGAGAAAAAGCGACCTCGCCGTGGCCTCGCCACGGTGAGCCGACGGCGAGAAAACCTCAAAGTTCCAGAAAAGAATGTAGCTCGCACCAGCTTCGCCGCAGCGAGCAGACGGCGAACGAAGCGTTCTGCAGCTTATCAATTTGCGAATTTCAGGCCCAATTCGGATCTAACTCAATACCCACTCACTTGACCCGACTTGGGGGACATAAAACTTGAAATTTACACCCCATTAGGGTAGATTTGGCTCACATTTACACCCTCCAAGCCCTAGCTCTCTCTTCTCCATCTTCATCTTCATATTCTTCATCTTTCTTCCTTCCACCCATGGCTTCCACTCCTTCCTCTCTTCTTGTTGGTTCTTCCATGGAGAGTAGTAGCTAGGCTCCACCATTCTTGGTGGTGGGAGACAAGGGATGAGCTTGAAGCTTGAATAGGGGAGTTTTTCTAGTTATAATCCTTTCTCCATTTGTTGTATTTATGCTTTTCTAGGGTTCTAGGGGTGCATTTATGGCATTTGGTGGAATGTATTAATTGCATTTGGTTGAAGTGCATTTATGGCACTTGGTTGAGTGCATTTATGTCATTAGGGTTAGAAACTATGTTTATGTTATTTCCTTCTTGTATAATGCTTGACATTGCTACTTATTAACTTTGGTTTAATGAAATTTATGGGTTCATAGTTTTGTTATTCTCTTTGTGAAAATTATGTGCTAATGCAAGGTGGCTTGGTTAGTGGATTAAGAGTGTTAAGTTATTTGCTTGAGGGAGATGGCATAAGAATTAATTGGTTGTGTTGAGACATTGGGCAAACACTCTTTAGGTCCTAATTTATTGTATGGGTGGCCATCAATGGATTAAGGTTTAGAGAGAAATTTAGAGCAATTATGGGGTGGCCAAATTGTGGATTTAAAAGTCTTACATGATCAATTATTTCTTGATTTTGAACTTAATCAACTTGGGTTAAATTAAGTAATGTGCGGGGTTCCGACATTAATTAAGTTAACCTAAGCTTAGCTTAGAGGGGATCCTCTAGGGTCCTTTAGAAATCAATTAAACTCCCTATAAATCTTTAAGAAGCAATGATTCCCGAATCTCTCATTCATCAAGAATGATCTTTATCCCATTTTCATCCAAATCTCACTTTTAAATCCACTCTTTTACTTTACCTTTCATACATACCAAACTTCATACTAAAACCAAACAAAAAAATGCTTTTACCCGCCTTTTCAAGTTTTACATATTAGCTATTAGGAATCATATTACACTAGGCTCCTTGAGATCGACACCCAGGGTTAGCTTCCACTATCCCCTCGGGGTTTAATTTCTTGGAGAGTGGACTCGAGGCGGCACTGCTCTGATACAAACCCCAATCGGTGAGCTCTTCAAGTGGCGCCATTGCCGGGGAGCCAAGTAATTGGTTCCCTAGTAGCCAGTTGTCAAACTTGCTTTGGCCGGGTCTAGCTTCTAGTTGCATTTTAGCTTAGTTGCATCTTAGTTTATTTTTCATCTTTGCATATCATATTTTGAAACACCCTTGAAAATTGGTATAGATGCTTGCTCTTTGCATTTTCTTGGCTCACTGACTTGCTATTGTGCTTGGTTGCTTTATTGGTAGTATTATTGCACTAATTGTGAATGTTTTCCTTTGCTGGAATTTGAGTGCATGAATCTATCCCCCAAGTCACATTCTTGTTGCTTGAAGCTTACTTGTGCATAACATACTTGCTCTGACTGATTTGCACTTGTTTGAAGTGGTATATCGCATTTTCACTCAATTGGTGTTAGCTTTTGAAACTTCTGAAAATTCTGCAGTTTGCCTTCTATTCAGTGGCAGAATCAGCCACTCCTCGCCGTGCACTCGCAGCCACGGCGAGAAAAACTTTCTGATTCCTCGCCGTCACCTCGCCGCGGTGAAGAGACGGCGAGCTCCACCTGTGTCAGCCTCTGTTTTTGCTGACTTTCGCTATTCTCTGATCATTCTTGCTGCATAGACACACCATACTCACACCATATTCATACTTACACATTTCATACACGTACATACACTTTCATACATCACATACCATTGACTCTCACTTGACTTTTGTACATTCTAAGTCTTGGTTGCTGTGATAGTCCACTTGATGTCTGTGCCTTATGTGACTCAACTTTGACTTGCTTTTGATTTCTTCTACTTGTTTATATCTCATTGTGCATGCCTAGAGGGAGAGGTAGAAGGAGAAGAGGATTATACCTTCCATCCTTAAACCTTGGGATTGAGCCAAACCGTACCCAACTTAGGAGAGCTAACCAAGGAGGTCCCTCTAGCCCTATTTTAGAAGAGTCCTCTTTTGGGGAGTCTAGCATCTCATCCCATTCAGACACTGAAAACTCTATCCACATAGAAATACCTCTAGATATCCCTATGGCTCACAGACCACACCCAATGGCAATAATGGAAACAATGGTGAGGGTGAGGGTGAGGGAGTAGGAAACAATGAAATCCCTAGGAGGCATAGTATTAGGGAAGTTACCTCAACTGGTGTCACATACGACCCATTCCAAACTGCATATCATGCTCTAAATGCTGATTTTGGGATAAAAGGACCACTAATTGCAACGTTACCTCATTTTGCAGGATTGGAAGGGGATGATATGGGGTCTACCTTGCTTGCACAAGCATGAAACCAGCTGGGGAAAATATTGATGATGTGCAGTTGAAAGTCTTTCACTTGTCGTTGGATGGAAAAGCCAAAGAGTGGTTTAGACTCCTACCAAGACATGATGAGAATGCTCTCACTTCTTGGGCTAATTTGAGGAGGGCATTTCTGAAGCATTACTTCGCAGATGTTAAGACTGAGGATTTGAAGAAGGACATCTATTCCATCAGACAAGATCCTTCAGAGAGCTTTTATTAGTATTGGTGCCATTTTCAAGAGTTATTAGCCAAGTGTCCTCACCACCAGATCATAGATGAACAGTTGATTCAATACTTCCACAAGGGGCTCTTGCCTAATGAGAAAGGCATTATGGATGCTAGTGCCGGTGGTTCTTTGGAAGACCTACCTGCCGAGGAAGCTTGGGCTATGATTAAACTGAGAGCCAAAAACACCCAACAATACAATAGAAGAGGTTCCAAATGGGTGTTTGAGTTGAGCTCCAACCCACAACAGACAAGGAGGATGGTTTATTTAGAGGCCAAGGTGGATACTTTGAGTTCCCAAATTACTTCTCAGCTTGCCTTTATTACTTCAAAATTAAGGAACCTTAGCTTGCAACAGTGTGCTCCCACTTCCCCTACCTCCAAGGCCTTAGTTGCACCAAGTTGTGAGCATTGTGGTTCAGTGATGCATATCAGTAGCCTTTTTCCTAATGAACCGGCGGATGTCAATGCTATGTACCAGGGGAGGTCCCGCTCTAATCCCAGCCAAAAATGGGATCCCCATAGCAACACCTACAATGAAGGATGGAGATCACACCCTAACTTCCGGTGGAGAGACAACAACAATAATTCCATGACCAATTACAAGGGCCAATCTTCTTCTTCCCCAGGGTCCTTAGTTCCCCAAGATTCACCAAGAGGGGATGATTCATGTGATCAGATTCTCAAGAGCATACAAAGAATGCATAAGGATATGAATGCTCACAACGATGCGAGGTTTGCATCTCTTGAATCCAAGATGGAGCAATGGGAGACTAGAACCACAAATCTTCAATCCTTTGTGACCCAATTGTCGGATGGTTTGAGTGACAAGCAAGCAAGGACAAGTGGAGCTTCCCCCTCTAATACTGTGATTAACCCAAAGCCCCTTAATGCCATTACCTTGATAAGTGGCAAGAAGGTCAAGTTCCAAGGCCTTGAGGATGATGAGTCCGATGTTGATGAGGAGATTGTGTGTGATAGACCACCTTTGGGTATGGGGGAGTGTTCCAACTCCAAGACCATTGAGGAGAGCTCCTTGCCTATGCCGACCCCCCCGGTCCAAAGTGAGAGCAATGAAGAGAGAAAGCTTCTAGCTACCCGCTTTCCACAAGAAAACAAAGAGGAGTTCGCTTTGAAACACAAGATTCACCCAACCAAGAGCCACAAAAAGGTAAAGAGGTAAAAGTTTCTGACCTTCCTTTTCCTCATTCATATTTGGCTAGCAAAAGGGTTGTAGATGATAAATGTGATAAAGAAATGTTTGACATGTTTAGCAAAGTTGAAGTGAATTTACCTCTTCTTGATTTGATAAAGAAAATGCCCAAGTCGGCAAAGTTTTTAAAAGATTTGTGCACCAACAAGAGGAAATACAAGCATAGTGAAAGAATCCAACTGGGGTCTAATGTTAGTGCTTTGTTTAAACCACAATTACCTTTGAAATGTAAAGACCCGGGTTCTTACACTATCCCTTGTATTATAGGCAAGACCACCATTTCAAATGCTTTACTAAATCTTGGTGCAGCGATAAATGTCATGCCTTCCTCTATTTTTGAGTCATTGGGTACGCAATCCATTTGAGACACAAGTGTGGTTCTCTAACTTGTAGACCGAACAATTAGGTATCCTAAAGGCATTTTGGAAGATATTTTGGTGCAAGTGAAAGGCCTTGTTTTTCTGGCCGATTTCTATGTCTTAGACATGACTAGTGACAACCCTAGTGAAAGTACTTTGATTCTTGGCCGACCTTTTCTTAGAACGGCTGAAACCATCATTGATATGAAACAAGGTACAATCACTATGGGAACTGGTGACCAAGAGGTCAAATTTCTGTTTTCAGAGACCATGCGCAATGCTAGTGATGATTGTACTTACCTAGGCATTAGTGCAATTTCTTGTGTGGATGATGAGATTGATGAGCTTTGTGATTCTAAATGGTTTGATTCGATTGAGCATGTTGAGCCATCCCCCATTATTTCCCCCTCCCATACATCTTTATGTTGTGCATGTGTTGGTGATGTGAAATGTGTTGATTGCATTGAGATTGATGATTATCTTTCCACCTCACATGATTTGGATGAGTTTTCATGCTTAGTTGATACTTTATCTGCTCACCCCACACCCAATGGTCTTAGGAAAGTTTCTTCTGATGCAGGTCCTGCTACCCACATAGACACTGATGTCCAAGCTACACTGGTAGCTTTGTCTATGGTGGATACTTGCTCACCCTTGGGAAGTGGAGAAATTACAGCATTGGTAGATGCACCCATATCTCCTTCCCCACTTTGTGATGACACAATTTTGCCACTTGCTACACTTGAGCTTCAGGAGTTGGTACCTTCTGTGGTAAAACCCCCGATTTGAGAATGGCAAACGCACAAGAGGGGGGTGAATTGTGCTTCCGAAAATTAACAAACTAATTAAAGCAACACAGACTTTATACTGGTTCGGCCAACACTGCCTACGTCCAGTTCTCCAACACCTCGTTGGGTTCCACTAACCACAGGTTTTGTAACACAGGTTCACCTGTCAACCTTTACAGAGTTTTAGAATCCCTGTAAACACTCCCCCTTACTATCTGTAAGGTTACTACCTTGTTCTTAAAGCACCAAGCTTTAGAACAACCTCAAACAATAGAGGATTTTAGCAATAAAGTTCACTTAATGAACAGATTATGATAATCACTTAAGTACAAATAAAATCACTAAGAACAATAAATACAAAGATCAGAGAGCAAAGAATGTGTTCGTGAATATTCTCATTTTTCGTCTGTCTATCATAAATGCTCAAGTTCTGTATTTATATCTTGTTCTCAGATTGCCTTTGCGTTCAAATTAATGAGGTCGTTTGAATATGGTCATTGAGAGCTCATAGCCATTGGCATTTAATGCAGTTTCTTCATCGAGGTTAACTTTTTGCTCTAGCTTCAACTGCTCTTGCGTAGGGTGAGCTAAGAGAGATGTAGACTGAGCGTTCTGAGCATCTGTACAAACTGTACTTTCATAGCAGCTTTTTCAGTAGCGCTAGTATGATTTGCTATCGCTAACTTCATAGTGTAAGTCCTGCACTTAAGTTGTTAGCTGAACAAATAATCATTTAATGCACAGCAGATGCTATCGCAAGCTTAGTCTTTTAGCTTAATGAGATAGAGACAGTATCTAAGGAATTTCAAAGCATTTTCGATCAATAGACATGAGTATTATCGCTAGCATATTCTTTTAGTTCAATGTTCAGCGTACTAGCCATGTCATCTTAATAAGCATTCTTCTATCGATATTATCGCTAGTTACTTGTTTGCTCATTAGCTTAAGGATACTGAGCTAGCTGAATATTTTAAGTTATTTCAGGTATCCTGTTATCGATGGCTAAATCTGTTAGCGCTAGCAACTATGTTATCACTAGTTAGTTCATTTGCTCAGGCACTAGCTATCAGAATGTTTATTATATGAAGTACTCTGTTATCGATAGCTTAACCCGTTATTGCTAGCTGATTCCATTAACTCAAGGACTTGGTTCATTGTTCAGCTAGTTATTCTTCCTTTTATTTATCCATGTTCTTAATGAGCTTCTAGCGATAGGGTATTTCTTAGCGATAAATATTAACTTTGTTATTTCTAAGTCTTCATTTGCTATGGCTGTGTCTATTAGCTATAGAGATACACTTAGCGATAGAGATATTTATTCTTAGTGTTCTGCTAAGTTTCCATCTGCTATAGTTGAACCTTTCAATAGTGATAGTCTTTAGCTCTAGTGATAGAGATATGTTACCTATCAGATTTTACTTGTTTAATTCAAAGGTAACTTACGCTTATTTACTTATGTTATATATGGGGTTAGTCTTCATCAAAACTTAAGATTCTAACATTCTCCCCCTTTTTGATGATGACAAAACATAAGTAAACCATATACATTAAAGCACGTTCAGAGCATAAACATTTATATCAGCATAAGCATATATCATAATAAAATAATGGTAATGCATCTACAGAGCATCTGATATAAGTATGTTCAGAAAAAAATTTGTGATGAAGAATGTACATTTTTATTCTGTATTGCAGAAGGAAATACTAAACACAAACTATAATACTGATAAATGTGCAATTTATGTATGATGCAAATGAGAGCGGCTTCAGGGAATGATTCAGGCTTTTTGATTCAGTCAGACTCAGAAACATCCTCCCAATTAGATGTGCCAAGGTCATAATCTCCACATTTTTCTCCCTTTGCTTCTCCCCCTTTTTGTCATCATCATTGGCAGAGGTAGTTGAAGATGTAACCCACCATCACATCCCACTGAAGCCCTGGACGAATAGTACCCCTCATCCGGCACCAAAATCAGCAGCAGCATAATCTTGGACAGGAGCCACCTCGTCTTCCTAAAGTTGTTTGGTCTCCTCAAGCTCTCTGTAGAAGAACAAATCTACCAAAACTGCAGCCCTATCTAGGGTTTTTCGTTGTGCGAAGAGGGCGCATGGAGCTTGGAGATATTCTTCTGAGTAGGACAAATCAGAGGTAGTTCGCTTTTGATGCTTGATACCTGATTCAACCACTTCTTTGGAGAATGACACAGCTTTCTGGGTTTTGGACCTCTTGCTAAAGGATTGAGATGAGGGTTTAGCGCTAGAGGTTGTCTCAACATCACTCGCATTTGGAACTTTGGTTCTGGCCATTTTTAGGGTTTAGGGTTTTGAGATGGAGAGAGGCTTAAATGCTTAGAGAGATTTGGAGTAGAAGAGAAAATGCAGATGAATAATGAATGCAGAATGCAAATGACCTACTTTTATAGGTTTCAGAGATTACCATAAATGATGAATACTCGCTAAACATTTCGCATTCTGAGCCTTTTAAGTGACTTACTATCGCTAGTAAGAGCTGCTATCGCTAGCAGGCATGATCCCACGCTGAGCAAGTGACTCAGGCTTTTCACTCACTCCTTCCAAGTTTCATCTATCGATAGCTGACTTTGCTATCGATAATGCATTTAGCTAGCGATGGCAATCTTTGTTCAAACATCTTATGTCTCGCATACAGTTAGCGATAGTGAAACTCACTATTGATGGGTCAGTCCTGCAAAAACTTAAGATTTGGCACTCCGATGCCTAAGTTAGCGATAGTTCATATGAATAATATGAAAATAAATCAAGAACTAAGGCAAAAATATTTATAACTCATTTGAATTTACCATTCCTAGCTCTCTTCTGATATAGAAAAATTGATCTGGCTTAAGAGGCTTGGTGAATATATCAGCAAGTTGCAGATGAGTTGATATAAATTCCACCTTGACATCCTTCTTCTAAATATGATCTCTCAAGAAGTGATGTCTCACATCAATATGCTTGGTTCTGGAATGCTGAACTGGATTTTTGGCCAAGCTTATTGTGCTGGTGTTGTCATAGAGAATGGGTACTTCTGGGAATTCCAAACCCAGATCTCTTAGTTGATGCTTAAGCCATAAAACTTGAGTGCAACAACTTACTGCTGCGATGTATTCAAACTCTGTGGATGAAAGGGAGACATAGTTTTGCTTCTTGCTTGCCCAAGAGACTAAACAGCCACCAAGGAATTGACATTGACCACTTGTACGTTTTCTATCTGTCTTATAACCTGCATGGTCAGAGTCAGGATAAGCAAGAAGGTACTCTTGAGTTCGCTTGGGATGCCACAGCCCAAGCTCTTGAGTCCCTTATAAATAACGCAAAATCCTTTTTACAGTTGATAAATGAAATTCTTTAGAATTTGCTTGATATCTAGCACACATGCCTATACTAAATTGAATGTCAGGCCTACTAGCAGTTAAGTAAAGTAAGGAACCAATAAGCCCTCTATAATGTGTTTGATTTACTACTTTGCCCTGTGCATCAGCATCTAACTTAGTAGAGGCACTCATGGGAGTGTCGTCTTCTTTGGATAGATCAATCCCAAATTTGTTGAGAATTTCTTTACAATATTTGGTTTGGGAGATGAAGATGCCATCCTTCTTTTGCTTTATCTGTAGGCCTAGGAAGAATGTTAATTCTCCCATCATAGACATTTCAAACTCTCCCTGCATTATCTTAGCAAAATCTTCACAGAGTTTTTCGTTAGTTGCACCAAAAATAATATCATCAACATAAATTTGAACTATGAGCATGTGATTATTTTTATGCATGATAAACAAGGTAGTATCTGATTTTCCTCTAGAAAATCCTTTATCAATAAGAAAAGTACTAAGTCTCTCATACCAAGCCCTAGGTGCTTGTTTGAGACCATAAAGAGCCTTTTTAAGTTTGAAAACATGGTCAGGCTTAGACTTTTCTTCAAAACCAGGAGGTTGCTCTACATATACCTCTTCTTTAATATATCCATTAAGAAAAGCACTCTTAACATCCATTTGATAAAGTTTAATATTTTTTATGGATGCAAAAGCTAGAAGAATTCTTATTGCTTCAAGTCTTGCAACTGGAGCAAAAGTTTCTTCATAATCAATGCCTTATTCTTGGTTATATCCTTTGGCAACTAATCTGGCTTTATTTTTGACAATTTGTCCAACTTCATCAAGTTTGTTTTTGAAAACCCATTTAGTACCAATAATAGGATGATCTTTAGGTCTAGGTACTAAATCCCAAACTTGATTTCTTTTGAATTGATTAAGTTCTTCCTGCATTGCAACTATCCAGTCACATTCAGCAAGAGCATCATCACTGCAAGTTGGTTCAACTTGAGAAAGAAAGCAAGAAAATTCCATTTCGTTTTGTAGTTGCCTTCTTGTTTTAACTCCTTTTGAAATTTCTCCAATAATCTGTTCAGGAGGATGATTCTTAAGATGTCTTATGGAAGATCAAGGCTCGTTAGCTTCATCTAGATCATCTTTAGTTTCATCCTGATCATTTTCAGCATTGTTTTCAGGATTTGCTATCGATGGCTGAGGTGCTATCGATAGAGACTGTTTTAAAAATTTTGAAAAATCTTCATCCTCATCAACATATTATTGTTTTTCTTGAGGTGTTTCATCAAATACTACATGCATAGACTCTTCAACAGTTTGACTTCTATTATTATAAACTCTATATCCTTTACTTCTATTTGAATAGCCTATGAATATGCCAATATCAGATTTAGGATCGAATTTACCTAGATTTACCTTTCCATTGTTGTGAATGTAGCATTTTGATCCGAAAATTCTCAGGTGACTGATATTGGGCTTCCTTCCCTTGTAGAGTTCATATGGAGTCTTCTCCATCCCCTTTCTGATGTAGGCGCTGTTTGAGATGTAGCAAGCTATGCTCATTGCATCTGCCCAAAATATTTGAGGCACTTGTTTCTCGTTCAGCATGCTTCTTGCCATTTCTGTGAGCACTCTGTTCTTTCTCTCTACAACACCATTTTGTTGAGGAGTACGAGGGGCAGAGAAGTTGTGTTCAATTCCATTTTCATCACACAGCTCCATGAACTCTTTGTTCTCAAATTCTCCTCCATGATCAGTCCTGATTGCTATAATCTTTGTGCCTTTTTCATTCTGCAATTTCTTAGCAAGCACACAAAAGGCATCAAAAGTTTCATGCTTAGAGGAAAGAAACATAGTCCAGGTAAATCTTGAATAGTCATCCACGACTACAAGAGTGTATAGACTTCCACCTAGACTTTTCACTCTTGCTGACCCAATTAAATCCATGTGGATTAGTTCCAATGGTCTACTAGTGGAGATTGTCTTCTTGATTTTAAAAGAGGACTTTGTTTGTTTACCTCTTTGACAGGATTCACAAATCAAATCATGTTTTGTCTTGAAACTAGGGATTCCTATGACTAATTCCTTCTTAACTAGCTTATCTAGTTGTGTAAAGTTCACATGTGCTAATCTCTTATGCCATAACCAACAATTTTCATCATTTGAAATAAAGCATTTTTCTTCAAGTTGTTGGCATAAATCTAAAGTGTATAAATTTCCATTTCTGTTTGCTTTTATCTTACACTTGAGATTAGACTTATTTATATCTAAATCATTTTTATCAACAATAAGACATTCATTAGAATCAAAAATTACCCAGTTGCCATTATCTGTTCTTTGACTAACAATCAGCAAGTTGTGGCAGAGACCATCTACTAGGTAAACATCCTTGACTGGACCTACTTCACCAACTCCAGTGATCTTTCCACTTTGGTTTCCACCAAAACTAACTTTGTCTCCATCCTTTATCACTAGGTTGTTGATTTTGTCCTTGTCACCAGTCATATGCTTCTAGCATCCACTATCAATATACCATTTTCCTTTGCTGGATGCTTTAAGACATACCTGCACAAACTATACAGATTTAGGTACCCAAACTTTCTTGGGTCCTTTAAAGTTAGTCTTGTGCTCTAAGTTTGTGAAAAACTTAGGCACATGAGTTCCTTTAGGAACCCACTTATAAGAGCTACTGATTCCATATTTTCTGTGATTGCAGGTAGACTGAGTATGGCCTTTCTTGTTACAATAATTGCAAAAACTATATGGTGAAGAATATTCAGAGGATCTTCTAAAATATTTCATATATGACTTCACCTTGGGTTCAACCCATTTTTTTGAAAATTTTTGCTTAGGATCATAACCAATACCAGTTCTATCTCTAAAAACTTTTTGGTTGTTTAAAATCACATTTAACGTCTCTGAGCCTTTTGTAAATTTTTCTAAAATATTTGAAAGCTTTTCTTTTTCCTTCAACAGTTTTTCACAGTTAGAACAATTTTTAGTTGAAGGAGTTGCTATCGATAGAGGCTCAGCTATTGAAAGTTCTTTTCTGGGAGCTTGCGATAGCTCCTCTTCTATCGATAGAGAAGAAGGACCTTTTTGAGAAGAAGAGTTTTTCTGAAGTTCTTTGTTTTCTTTTCTTAACCTGACTACTTCTTTAGCAAGTTTCATTAATTCAATATGCATTTCATCGTAAAAGCTTTGAAGTTCAGAATGAGAAGGTTCAGAATCAGATACCTCAGAATCACTTTGCTCTTCTCGAGCAACTAGGCAGAGGTTGGCGCATTCTTCGCCATCGCTACCTTCTTCATCAGAGCTATCACCCAAATGGATGACACATAAGCTTTCTTCTTTCCATAAGTCTTCTTTGTCTCCTTCTCCTTTAATCTTTGAAGACTTGGACACTCAGCTCTGAAGTGACCAGGCTTCTTGCATTCAAAACATACAGGAGTTTTGTCCTTCTGAGAGTCTTTGAAGTTAGGACCACCTCTCTGGAATCTTTCTCTTCTTCTGAAGAACTTTTTAAATTTTCTGGCCATGAGGGCTATGTCCTCATCATCAAGATCTTCATCATTATCATCAATTTCGTCTTTCTCTGATACAGCAAGAGCAAGAGACTTCTTTTTGGAATTTCCTTGAGCTTCCCTTTGGGCTATCAGGGTTGGCTCATATTCTGCAAGACTGCCAAACAGAGCTGTAATAGACTTAGTTGATTCTCCTTGCATTTCTTGTATGGCAGTGACATTCATGAGCCAATCTCCTTTTAGAACTTTTAGAATCTTATTTACTTGCTCTTTCTCTGTGATTTTCCTTCCTAGAGCAGCAAGATTATTAATGAGATGGGTAAATCTGATCTCTAGGTCTCTTATCTTTTCTCCTTCATTCATTTAGAATTTGTGGAATTCTTCTACTAGCATTTCAACACGTCTATCCTTTACTCCAGTGGTTCCCTCGTGAGCAATCTACAGAGCTTCCCACATTTCTTTAGCAGTGTCCAAGTGGCTCACTATGAAGAACTCAGTTTGACTGAGTGCACTTTGGATCATGAGGACTGCCTTGCTGTTCAACTCTAGATTAGCAATATCCTCATCTGTAAATTCATCCTCAGCCTTTGGAAGGCCCAAGGTATCTTTAGGCACGATATCTTCCTCTTCAATGATCTTCCACAGTTTGTACCCATTTGCCTTGATGTAGATTTTCATCTTAAGTTTCCAGAAGGTGTAGTGCTTCCCATCAAAGCCGGGAGGTTTGTTAATGGAACTTCCCTCAGGTAGAATTTTTTCAAGCGATGCCATAATGATCTTTACTTCTCATATTCGTTGGAATCACACAGAGAAGACCTGCTCTGATACAAAATGAGAATGGCAAACGCACAAGAGGGGGGGTGAATTGTGCTTCCGAAAATTAACAAACTAATTAAGAGAGATGTAGACTGAGCGTTCTGAGCATCTGTACGAACTGTACTTTCATAGCAGCTTTTTCAGTAGCGCTAGTATGATTTGCTATTGCTAACTTCATAGTGTAAGTCCTGCACTTAAGTTGTTAGCTGAACAAATAATCATTTAATGCACAACAGATGCTATCGCAAGCTTAGTCTTTTAGCTCAATGAGATAGAGACAGTATCTAAGGAATTTCAAAGCATTTTCGATCAATAGACATGAGTATTATTGCTAGCATATTCTTTTAGTTCAATGTTCAGCGTATTAGCCATGTCATCTTAATAAGCATTCTTCTATCGATAGCTAATCTCATTATCGCTAGTTATTTGTTTGCTCATTAGCTTAAGGATACTAAGCTAGCTGAATATTTTAAGTTATTTCAGGTATCCTGTTATCGATGGCTAAATCTGTTAGCGCTAGAAACTATGTTATCACTAGTTAATTCATTTGCTCAGGCACTAGCTATCAGAATGTTTATTATCTGAAGTACTCTGTTATCGATAGCTTAACCCGTTATCGCTAGCTGATTCCATTAGCTCAAGGACTTGGTTCATTGTTCAGCTAGTTATTCTTCCTTTTATTTATCCATGTTCTTAATGAGCTTCTAGCGATAGGGTATTTCTTAGCGATAGATATTAACTTTATTATTTTTAAGTCTTCATTTGCTATGGCTGTGTCTATTAGCTATAGAGATACACTTAGCGATAGAGATATTTATTCTTAGTGTTCTGCTAAGTTTCCATCTGCTATAGTTGAACCTTTCAATAGTGATAGTCTTTAGCTCTAGTGATAGAGATCTGTTACCTATCAGATTTTACTTGTTTAATTCAAAGGTAACTTACGCTTATTTACTTATGTTATATATGGGGTTAGTCTTCATCAAAACTTAAGATTCCAACATTTTCCCCTTTTTTGATGATGACAAAACATAAGTAAACCATATACATTAAAGCACGTTCAAAGCATAAACATTTATATCAGTATAAGCATATATCAGAATAAAATAATGGTAATGCATCTACAGAGCATCTGATATAAGTATGTTTAGAACAAAATTTGAGATGAAGAATGTACATTTTTATTCTGTAATTGTGATAAATTGCCTGTGATTATTTCAAGTGCTTTATCTGATGTTGAGGAGGGCAGACTTGTTTCCCTTCTTAGGTCTTATAGGGGTGCAATTGGGTGGTCTCTTGCTGACATTCCAGGGATCAATCCCTCAGTTTGTACACATAGAATCCTCTTGGAGGAGGGTTCTAAGCCTATTCGGCAACCACAGAGGAGACTGAATCCTCTCATTCTTGATGTTGTGAGAAAAGAGATAGCTAAACTCTTAAGTGCTGGGATCATTTATCCCATTTCTGATAGCAAGTGGGTGTCACCGGTACAAGTAGTACTGAAGAAGAGTGGAATTACCGTTGTCCGGAGTAACAACGATGAGCTTATACCCACCAGAGTCCAAAATTCTTGGAGAGTGTGTATAGATTATAGGAAGCTTAATTCCTCGATTAGAAAGGACCGCTTTCCTCTGCCTTTTATTGATCAAATGCTTGAGAGAATTTCTGGCACGTCTCACTATTGCTTTCTTGATGGTTTCTCCGGGTACTTCCAAGTACCAATTGCACCGGAGGACCAAGAAAAAACCACCTTCACATGCCCTTTTGGTACCTTTGCTTACCGTAGGATGCCTTTTGGACTTTGTAATGCTCCCGGTACTTTTCAACGATGCATGATGTCCATTTTTAGTGATTTGTTGGAGCATAACATGGAGGTGTTTATGGATGATTTCACTGTTTATGGTTCTAGCTTTGATGAATGCCTCTCTAGTTTAGAACTTGTTTTGAAAAGATGTTTGGAAAAGAACTTGGTTTTAAACTATGAGAAGTGTCATTTCATGGTGGATAGTGGCATTGTTTTAGGTCACTTGATCTCCCAAAAGGGGATTGAGGTTGACAAAGCTAAAATTGAAGTTATTGCATCTTTGCCCTATCCCACCAATTTGAAAGAAGTTAGATCATTTCTTGGGCATGCGGGGTTCTATAGGCGTTTCATTGCTAATTTTTCCAAAATTTCCTTACCCCTTTCATCTTTGCTAAAAAAGGATTCTGATTTTGTGTTTGATGATAAATGTAAGCATGCCTTTGACACATTGAAGTCTTCCTTGATTTCTCCTCCCATTATTAGTGCACCTAATTGGCAATTGCCCTTTGAGCTTTCATGTGATGCATCTAATTTTGCGGTAGGAGCCATGCTTGGTCAGAGAGTTGACAAGGTCCCTAGGGTTATTGCATATGCTTCTAGGACACTTGATTCTGCACAAGTTAATTACACCACTACTGAAAAGAGTTGTTTGCTATAATTTTTGCACTTGACAAGTTTAGACAATATTTGATAAACTCTTCTGTGGTAGTATACATTGACCATACAGCTGTGCGATATTTGTTTCAAAAGCCCCAGTCTAAGGCTAGACGGCTGAGATGGGCTCTTCTAATGCAAGAATTCGATGTAAGAATCAAGGATTGGGCTGGAGCTGAGAATCATGTGGCCGATCATTTGAGCCGCTTGCCTCCCGACACAAGGGGAGTTGATTCTTCTGATCTTTGCATTGATTCTTTTCCTGATTTTGCTCTGTTCACCTTGGCAACTGTTGAGCCTTGGTATGCACATATTGTGAACTACCTAACTGCTGATGTGGTTCCCTCTTCCTTGTCTCATTTCCAGGTCAACAAATTAAAAAGGGAGGCCAAGTACTACATCTGGGATCCACCCACTCTGTGGCACATTTGTTGTGACCAGATCATCCGCCGTTGTGTCCCAAATGATGAGATTCACTCTATCCTTACTCATGCTCATTTCTTATCTTATGGTGGTCATTTTAGTGCTAAAAATACTGCTAGGAGAGTGTTGGAGTGTGGATTTTTCTGGCTTACTTTGTTTAGAGATGCATTTATTTATTGTAAGTCTTGTGAGAAATGTCAACAGTTTGGGAGTTGGGGTAAGAGGCATGAAATGCCTATGAGGCCCATGCACTTCTGTGAGGTTTTTGATGTTTGGGGCATTGATTTTATGGGATTCTTTCCCCCTTCCTGTGGATTTACTTACATTTTGCTTGCAGTAGATTATGTGTCTAGATGGGTTAAGGCAATCCCAACTAGGAAAGATGATGCCGCTACTGTTTCTAGATTCTTACGTTCTCATATCTTTTGCAGGTACGGCATTCCTAGAGCTATCATCAGTGATCAGGGCACTCATTTCTGCAACCGGATCATCCAGTCCCTTTTTGCCAAGTATGGCGTCACTCACAAAGTTGCTACACCCTACCATCCCCAAACCAATGGGCTAGCTAAAGTTTCGAACAGGGAGGTGAAGCGTATTCTTGAGAAGATAGTGAAGCCATCACGCAAAGATTGTAGTGATCGATTGGAGGAAGCTCTTTGGGCATATAGGACGGCCTACAAGACGCCTATTGGGACATCACCCTTTAGAGTTGTCTATGGGAAGTCTTGCCACCTACCTATGGAGTTGGAGCATAAATCATATTGGGCTATCAAAGCTTGCAATGCCGATTTGGAGTCTTCCTTGACCAATCGGATGATTCAACTCCAAGAGCTTGAGGAATTGCGGTTGCACGCCTATGAAAATGGGCTCATCTACAAGGATCGGTTGAAGATGATACATGACAAACACATCTTGAAGAAGGACTTTAAGAAAGGGGACAAGGTGATGATGTTTAAGGCAAGACTCAAGATCCTACCGGGAAAATTCAAATCTAGGTGGGAGGGTCCATATCAAGTTGTTCAAGCCTACCCCTACGGTGCATTTGAGCTTCTAGATGGCGCTACCGGATCAAAATTCAAAGTCAATGGCCATTTGCTCAAGCACTACCATGAGCCATCTCAACTACCTTGATCCTGAGGTTGTTCCTTTCCTCTCTACTTGCTCCTTTTGCTTTATATTTGCTACATTTTTTTTGAGATAAGTGTGGGGGAGGGAACTTATCAGTAGGCAAAGGTAGTTGTAGTTGTAGTTGTAGTTGTTTTTCAATTCTTAGGATTAGTACTAAAAGCTTCTTGCTCACCACACTTGATTTCAACATGCTTTGAAAATTTCATTGGTATAACATTTTGACTCACTCTTGCCTCTTCCTATTTTTCTTTTGGTGATTGATGACGTGTTGTGCTTCAATCTTGAATTGGACTTCACAACTTTCCACTTCACCCTAAGAGTTGAGTTAGATTGATATTTCCATATTTTTGTTACATTGAGGACAATGTAGAAATTAAGTGTGGGGGAGGGATGTGCATCATAGTGGGTGAAGTGGGTTGAAAATCATTGCATCTTTCTTATGTTTTTAGCTTCAAAAAGTTGGAAAAATTTGAAAAATTTTAAACTTTACCTCACTTCCACTTTTGTTCCTCTCTGGACTGGACATGATATTTTTGGACTTGTTTTGGCAATTATGGGAATTGTTTCATGCTTTTGGATATGTTGTTGATGCTTTTGATTAATCTTCTTGATTGGCAACTTTGTTGATTGAAATTGATGCTTTATGGTTGAATCTTGGTTGTAGTTGATCATTGTTTATGAATTTTGGGAGAATTAGCCATGTCGTGAGGTTTATTTGGGCCTATATGTTCATTCTTGTGTGATAATCCACTTGTTGCCATTCTCTAGAACTTGTTTGCATTCTTGATCGAAACTTCTTGCATTTGGTGTGATGAAACATGATAGAGGCATTCATTCATACCCCTACATCCCAAACACAAACCACAAACACTCTTTCCACTTGTCACCCCATATTGAGCCATTCACTTGATGTTTTGCATTAACATGCCAATATGTGAAAAGTTGCATCATTGCTTGGATTGTTTGAAAAATGCCACTGCTTGGTTGTATATAAGCATGCCATGTATAGAGAAAAACAAAAATACAAAAAGAAGAAAAAGAGTGAAAAAGAAAAAAAAAAGTGAAAAATTGAAAAGTTGCAAAAGTACAAAATAAGGCATGTGTAGTTGTTGGCAAATGCAATTAGTATTTTGGATTGAATTGGGAATTCAAGCATGCACAACATCAAATTCCTTTCATTTCACCATACCATGTGACCGATTCCATCATTACAACCCCAAAAGACCTTTTGATGCATTACACTTTTTGCTTTTAAGTGAAGATCTTAGAATTCTTACAAGCTTATGGTAGAATGTGTTTCAAGGTAGATTTTGAGAGTAGAAAATGAACCCAATATGGTGAGAAGAGTAAAACACTTATCCTTGAGTGACCTTCTCCTTTGCTCATACTCATTGCATTCACTACACTCATGGTTAGCCCTTTAGCATCATTTCATTCCTCATTGCTTGTTGGTTGAAGAGTTGTCAATTTGCATTAGCTCATATTCATTTAGCATGCTGAAGTTCTCATTTATGCCTTACTTACCATTGTGCTTAAGCTTTAAAATTTGTCTTTGTTCGGAAGTACAAAGGTTTAAGTGTGGGGGAGTTGACAAATCTCTGATTTGTATGGTTTTTATATGCCTAATTTGAGGAAATTAACATGATTGAGATGCAAGTTTGGTCTAATAATGTCTAATTGAATATCCCAATCTCTTAAGGGAAATGAGTGTAAAATTAGGAGTAATTAGCCATAATTGTAGATTAATTGTATTAATTAATTTATAGGGCTATTTGATCTTGGTTTTATCTTATTCTCACTTGCAGGGTCGCTCAGGACCAAAAGATCGGACCTGGGACAAAGAAGAAGGCCAAACAAAGGAGCAGAAGAAATGTGAGTTCGCCGTGGCCTCGCCACGGCGAGCCAACGGTGAACGGGCTTCCAAGAGGCAGAGAAAAAGTGAGCTCGCCATGGCCTCACCACGGTGAGCTGACAGCGAGAAAACCTCAAAGTTCCAGAAAAGAATGTAGCTCACCGCAGCTTCGCCGCGGCAAGCAGACTGCGAACGAAGCGTTCTACAACTTATTAATTCACGAATTTCGGGCCCAATCCGGATCTAACTCAATACCAACTCACTTGACCCGACTTGGGGGACATAAAACTCAAAATTTACACCCCATTAGGGCAGATTTGGCTCACATTTACACCCTCCAAGCCCTAGCTCTCTCTTCTCCAACTTCATCTTCATCTTCTTCATCTTTCTTCCTTCCACCCATGGCTTCCACACCTTCCTCTCTTCTTGTTGGTTCTTCCATGGAGAGTAGCAGCTAGGCTCCACCATTCTTGGTGGTGGGAGCCAAGGGATGAGCTTGAAGCTTGAATAGGGGAGTTTTTCTAGTTCTAATCCTTTCTCCATTTGTTGTATTTATGCTTTTCTAGGGTTCTAGGGGTGCATTTATGGCATTTGGTGGAATGTATTAATTGCATTTGGTTGAAGTGCATTTATGGCACTTGGTTGAGTGCATTTATGTCATTAGGGTTAGAAACTATGTTTATGTTATTTCCTTCTTGTATAATGCTTGACATTGCTACTTATTAACTGAGTTTAATGAAATTTATGGGTTCATAGTTTTGTTATTCTCATTGTGAAAATTATGTGCTAATGCAAGGTGGCTTGGTTAGTGGATTAAGAGTGTTAAGTTATTTGCTTGAGGGAGATGGCATAAGAATTAATTGGTTGTGTTGAGACATTGGGCAAACACTCTTTAGGTCCTAATTTATTGTTTGGGTGGCCATCAATGGATTAGGGTTTAGAGATAAATTTAGAGCAATTATGGGGTGGCCCAAATTGTGGATTTAAAAGTCTTACATGATCAATTATTTCTTGATTTTGAACTTAATCAACTTGGGTTAAATTAAGTAATGTGCGGGTTCCGGCATTAATTAAGTTAACCTAAGCCTAGCCTAGAGGGGTTCCTCTAGGGTCCTTTAGAAAGCAATTAAACTCCCTAAAAATCTTTAAGAAGCAATGATTCCCGAATCTCTCATTCATCAAGAATGATCTTTATCCTATTTTCATCCAAATCTCACTTTTAAATCCACTCTTTTACTTTACCTTTCGCACATACCAAACTTCATACTAAAACCAAACAAAAAAATGCTTTTACCCGCCTTTTCAAGTTTTACATATTAGCTATTAGGAACCATATTAAACTAGGCTCCTTGAGATCGACACCCAGGGTTAGCTTCCACTATCCCCTCGGGTTTAATTTCTTGGAGAGCGGACTCGAGGCGGCATTGCTCCGATACAAACCCAATAGGTGAGCTCTTCAACTGCCTACACAACACCTCCAAATGACAACAAACAAACAGTATTAGCACAAGAAGGTAAAAAAATCATATTCTTTCCACACAAAAAAGTAATATCAAAATTATGCAATCACCACTCATTTAAATGGATTAGCAGCCACAAAATATCAACATTGTGCAATCATAGTGGGAGCATTCAATTAATAATATAAGTTTGAACTAAAAAAAGAAAAAATCCACCTAAAAACTGTCTATATTATCGTCTAGCTCACGATTGGATGTTTAGCTATTTCATTTAGACAAAGCTTTGTCTTATCTGATACAAATACAACAAAAGATTTGAAAGAAGCAATATTTGAGTTCTACAAATATTTTATTGACTAGTATAAGAGGGAAATGCTAGGTCTACAAGTACCATCTGTAAATGGCAAAATGCACAAGAGAGGGGGTGAATTGTGCTTTCCAAAAATTAAACTTGAAATACAAAGACAATCCTTTATACTGGTTCGGCCAAACACTGCCTACGTCCAGTTCTCCAACTCCTCTTTGAGTTCCACTAATCATAGGTTTTACAAACCGAGTTCACCTGCCAACCTTTACAATCACAGAGCTTTAGATTTTCTCTAAACGCTCCCCCTTACAAGTTGTAAGACTACAACCCTGTTCTAAAATCCAAGATTTTAGAACAACCTCAAACAGTAGAGGATTTCAATAAATGAGTTCACTAAATGAACAGATTTTGTTAATCACTGAAGTACAAATGAACTCTCTAAGAGTAATAAAGCTTTGAGCTGAAGGTAGGTAAAGATAATGAATGAATGTTCACAGTTTTTCTTCTTACATACATAAATGCTCAAGTCTTGGTTTTTATATCTCTTGTCAGATTTTCCTTTCTCTTTCAGCTTCATGAGACTGTTTGAATGTATTCGTTGGAAGCTCCTAGCCGTTGGCATTAAATGCTGGTCTCCATCTTGGTCTTTTATCTTCTCTTACTTCATTTAATTAAGATGAGCTATGAGAGATAGTCTGTGTTTACCAACTACCTGCAACATTGTACTTGTGTAGCAGCTTTTTCAGTAGCGCTAGCATCTCATGCTATCGCTAGCTTCATAGTGTGAGTCCTGCACTTAGTTTGTTAGCTAAACAAGTATTCATGTGAAGCACATTAGGTGTTATCGCTAGAATGATTCATTATGTCAGTGCATACAGGTAATATATTAGCTATCAGAATGTCAAGTTATTTCATAAGGATTCTGTTATCGATAGCTATAACCCATTATTGCTAGCAGCTATGTTATTGATAGGTTATTATTAGCTCTACATAGCAACTTATCTGAATGTCTAAGTGTTCTACTTTCGCTAGCTATTTCAGATATCGCTAGAGTCTATATTAGCGCTAGTGTATTCTATTTGCTCAAACTTTGCTTCTTATCATCCATCTGCTATCGATAACTCTCCATGTTATCGCTAGTGATTATGTTGTAATTTCTTCTAGCTGTTCCTTATGAGGTCTTAGCGATAGAATCATTTTCTTTCAGTTTATTGCCAAGTTTTCATTAGCTAGTATTATCCTTGTTTCTTCATTTACTAGCGATAGGCTTCTAGTCTAGCGATAATATCTGTTATCCATAGAACCTGATTAACGTTTAGATAACTTATATTTTTCCTTAGTCACTTCCTTTAATTCTTTTCTAAGTTATATTCTTATCTGTTCATTTTACTTATGCTATCTATAGGGTCTAGTCTTCATCAAAACTTAAGATTTCTAACACCATCGAACTCCAACTGTGCAAACTTTAACCTTGTCCCCTTATTAATTTTCCCAACTAGTAATGCATTATAAATGAATACTCAATGACGAGTGAGTTCCAAAACCGCAATTATTCCAAAATGAAAGTTTGCTTTGTCCAATAAAATTCACCAGACACTACCTAAAGGAACATTAGTGCTCAGAAAACAGGGGGCAAATAGGATGAAATAAACATGTAAGCCATTTTTTTTGTTAAGTGTTTAAATTTGAAAAATTACAACTCAAACAGATAAACAGTTCAAGGCTTCAAGCTAGATCATAAACCAGAATAATCAAAATTAAGTAAAGAAAATCAAAATCCCATTACACGCATCACACTATGAATAAAGAAATTCCCAAAAAAAACAGAAGAAGAGAGAACTCACCGATGAATGAAGCGAGTGGAAGAAGAAGGAAGTGAAGCTAACTGGGAAGGAACAGAGCAATCCTAGTTGAAGAAGCACGAACAACACCACACCGATGAATGAAGCTGCTTGCATGCACGATCGGACCTTCTCTCGCTCTCTCACTATCTCGGCCGTGACAGATCTGAGCTCACAATGAAAATGGCAAGTTTGATGAAAAATGAACAGTGAAACGACGAGCTTTTGGAGGGGGAATGGTGAGCTTTGGGACTAAAAATGAGAACGAAGGTAGACTTGGGAAGGAGCTTGGTGACGGCGGCACTCGAAGGAATGGGAACTTGAGGGAAGAGAGAAGAAGAGAGAGAGAGAGAGCTGAGGGAAAATGAGAGGGAAATGGGAAAAAGGGTGAATAAATGGCGGGTGACCCTATCCCTGCATTTACTACACCAAAAGCGCCGGGATAGGGCCAAAAAATTAATAAAAAAAGATGACAGAATTAAAAAATTAAAAACACCTATCCCGGCGCTTTACACGTGTAAAGCGCCGGGATAGATCTTAAAATATTAAAAAACAGTTATGTTTAGGGAAAAAAATGCATAAAAAAAAGTTAAGGAAAAAATAATAAAAAATAAAAGAATAAAGTAAAAAATAAATAAAGCGCTAGGATAGGCCTTAAAAAATTAAAAACAATTAATTTCAGACCAAATAAAATAACAATAAAGATTAAGTAAATTATAAAAAAATTATAGGAATACCTGGGGGCTTATCCCGGCGCTTTATACGTGTAAAGCGCCGGTATAGGCCTTAAAAAATTAAAAACAATTAATTTCAGACCAAATAAAATAACAATAAAGATTAAGTAATTATAAAAAAATTATAGGAATACCTGGGGGCCTATCACGGTGCTTTATACTTTATATGTATAAAGCGCCTTTATAGGCCTTAAAAAATTAAAAAGAATTAATTTCAAACCAAATAAAATAATAATAAAGATTAAGTAAATTATAAAAAAATTATAGGAATACCTGGGGGCCTACCCCAGCGCTTTGTTAATGCAAGCGCCGCTATTGCTGTGCTGCAATAGCCTCTTTCTGTAGTAGTGACTTGTTAGATGTGCTCTATTTATAGTTAACACTACCAGAAATATTGCCAACTTTAAGCATAATTTTATTTTTCTCTTGGATATTAGGGTGTGCTTGGATTAGCGATTGGAAAAGGGAAAATTTCATTTTACCCCCATAATAAGGAATTAATCTCAGATTCCCCCCAAAATATTTTGAAATTTCAATGTACCCCCGAAGGGACTAAAGTGAAATTAAATATTTCAGCTAAAAGACCAAAATGTCCTTATTGAAAGAAGTACAAACGTTTTGGAAATTTCTCATATGTGTCTTGGAAATTCTCCATATGTGTCTTGGAAATTTTTCATATGTGTCTTGGAAATATAGTTGTGAAATTTTGGATGTTTTAGTGTTAGATTCCATGATTTTTGAGACTTGAAAATACTCACATTGATGTTGAAAATAAGCACAAATGTTTTGAAAAGTTCCCTGATATGCTTCTTAGAAATTTCCCATAAATGTCTTGGAAATTCTTCATATGTGTCTTGGAAATCCAGTACAAAATTCGATAAGGACATTTTGGTCTTTTAGCTGAAACATTTAATTTCACTTTAGTCCCTTGGGGGTGCAGTGAAATTTCAGAATGTTTTGGGGGAATATGAGATTAATTCCTTATTATGGGGGAAAACTGAAATTTTCCCGTTGGAAAAATGACTTTTTTCTCAATCCGACTTTTACATAAGTAAGATTAGATATAAATTAGAATGTATAATGAGATTTATGTTTGGATTAACAGTGATATAAATGACTATATACAAAGTAAAACTTATTTGGATTAGCGATTGTAAAAGTAACTTTTATATATATTGTAACAATCTTAAGAAAAATATTTAAACTAAAATCATTGAAAAATTATTTTGTTTTTAAAAAGTTTAAAATATTTTTCCAGTGTTATTTATAAGTTATCTTATCATGTTAAAATAATACAAGAAAATTATTCTTCTAACATGATTATTATAGAGAGATATGTAACATATATATATATATACCATAATTAAATAATTTATTTAGATTTTTCGTCTCTACAAATTAGTCAACTAGCTCTTATATTTAGGATTAAATATAATTTTTTTCTCATTCCTTTATAGCCAAAAAGCATAATTCGTAGCCATAAGCTACTTTATTTTGGCTTATGCTTATTAGTAGTTTATGGACCGTAGGTAAAATTGCAAATCAGCTGGGCCAAATACACCACAAAAATAAAAAACTGTTTTTAAGTGCTTCTTCATACTAAAAAGCACTTTTTTTCCCTAAAAATAAGTGAATCCAAACACACCTCTGGCCTCTTCTATATAAAGAAACAATGGTAGCAACAACTAAAGTTCTTTTAGAAATAGTTATCAATCATGGCATAAAGCAACGTTAATTATATTAAGACAATCGTAATTAACTTGCTCTAGTTTTACTAATCAATGCTATCGGCAGTGCATATATATATATATATATATATATCAATATTGATTATTACTACCTATACCCAGAGCTCTATGACTAAATGTAAAATATTGAGAAAGTAGTTAGTTGATCATCCAAAAAAAAAACAAGTAGTTAGTTATTGATAACCCAACTGTGTTATATCCTTTTTTTTAAAAAAAAAATACCCCTCTTTAATAATTTAATAATGGACATTAGACTGTGAAAATCCCTTAGAGGTACAATCTACACAGATGCTTTGGGAAAAAGTTATAGACTTTTTTTTTGAGGGGAGGGGGGGGGGGGGGGCGGGTTTGAGTTTGGTTTTCTATATTCATTCAGGAATAGAACATATATCTTTATTTATCTACCTCTTGTATATTTAGTCCGGAGTTATAGTAACATATAAATATTAATGAAATCAATAAAATTTGTTTTTCAAAAATCACCATTCATCAGATATGGATAATGCCGCTCACTTTTAAAATTGGGTGCTGGGCAAACAATAACTAGTAAGATTTCCCCCATCCATATGACTAATTCTTTGATTACATCTATAAATATTTTTATTTAAAGGGTTAGAGTGCAATATTACCAACAAATAATGTTTGAAGAGTGTGAAACACAAATAACAATTGGATGGTTCTTATATACATATAGAATTTTAAAATTGGTGGAGATTGGTAAACTCTGTGAAATAGGTGAAAACCGCCATTAATTAGTATGATCTCTTCCTTACTATTTATGGTTTGACATATAGGACAAAAAAATTACAGCACCTAGGAAGAAGAAGAGAATGGTGCTTTTTTTAATTAGACTTCTCACCATAATCGATGGTGAATCCCCCACATTACATCCAGAGAAACTCATCATCGTTCTATAGATTCATTCTCTTCATCACTGAACTCGTTAACCTCTAAGCTCATAATAATAATGTCTTCAATAATGGCAAAATATCTAGGTTACTGTGAGGTACTCATCTGGTCCTATTTATAAGTCACTTCCAGCATATTTCACACAGACCAAGGAAAGCCTTAAAACTCATTAACTTTCCACTAAAATCCAACAAATTTACAACTTTACCCATATTAAATATCCCCTATACCATATGAAAATAAAGTCAACACATAAAAAATGAAGGGTAAACTTGTACATTCATATTAAATATTTAATGAGGTGGCTTATATATATAGGACCAAATAAAACCTTCTTTCTCTGCCCTATAAATATGACCAGAGGAGTATATTGTAATCAACACTTCAAAACCAATCACAGCCAGAATCTTCATCTCTGATTCCTCACTTGCCTCTCACTCCCAATATTAAGTTAAATTGAACATCCATATAATGTTTGTTTCTTAACATTTCCCTTCCATCTCCTCCCATTATTTGATTCGAATTTTAATTCTTACCCAAATATTATTTTGTCTTTCTACAGAAGTGTTGGTGGCAGTTATTTGATCCCGATTAGTTTTATAAGTTTGAATGCTTTATTTTGATAATATTTATAATTTAAATTAGCAATTCCATGAAGTTTATCATTTATTGTTTGTTTGATTGATATTTTAAAATTGAAAGGAAATTAATAAAAATACCTTAAAACCCGTGGGCGAGTCCTAAGCTTGCATGTTCAAGGGATGACTGCAAAAAAATCGGTTTTCAATGGGCCGGCTCGACACGTACAGACAACTCTTGTCTTAATTACATATGGAAAACTCTTCTATTTTGAAAGCATACCATTAAAGTCCAATATGTTAACTCCGCTAAAAAATATTTTTAAAAAGATTTTCATTCAAATTTAGGGGTTGTTTAGTTACCTATTCTCATAATTTTTTTCGTTTCAAGAAGAAAACAATAACAAAACATAATTGGGAGAAACTAATTATTCTATAACAAGTTTTCAAAAACAAGAAAGCAATACTATTTTTGAGGTGTTTTTGAGTTTTTTTTTTTCAAAACTGATAACATATTCTTCTGATTAAAGGCATGAGTTTGTCACATATCCACCACCTATATTACATCCAGACGACTGCCAAGTCATTGATGGTGACAGTCACAATCCACCACCTATATTACATCCAGTCGACAGTGACAGCCACAACAACATCATTCACTACAAAAAAACACGAAATTACCAATGGAATTCCGTCGGTAATTTAAATTTTCCGACGAAACTCCGTCAGAAAAAAAATTACCGACGGAAATTTTTCGGTAGCTAATTTCTCCATTGCTAATTAAATTAGCGACGGAAAGTTTATTCTATCGGTAATTACCGACGGAATTCCGTGGCTAATTTAGCGACTGAATTCCGTCGGTAAATTACTGGCGGAAATTCTCGGCGGAATTCTGTCGCTAAATTTAACGAAGGAAATTACCGACGGAATTCCGTCGATAATTTTTTAAAAACTTTTTTTCATTTATGCCACGTGTCCTTCCTGCCACATATCCCCTCTCACAGTCCACCACGTGTCGCTTCCGCACGCCGCCACGTGTTGCTCTCACAGATTGTCTGAAATGTGGTGTTGCTGCGATTCGAACCCGTGACCTCATGTGCGTGTGCTCATGCCTTAACCAGTTGAGTTATGAAGACCTTGTGATATTATTTGCAAACAATTATATTTATATATACTTTACATTATATTTAAATTAATACATTATGAAATATATTTAATTATTAATATATAATTTACATATTAATAATTATTATTTTATTGTATATATTAGTAAAAAAAATTAAATTAAATTTGTAAGAAATAACATGTTACTTAATAAAAATTCAAAATTAAATTGTAATAAATATATATGTACGAATTAATATTTATAAAATATATTTATTAACTATTATATATATAATTGTTAATAAATTAAAATAAATAATATTATTTTATAAATTACCGACAGAATTCCGTCGGTAATTTTTAATTTTTTTTTAAATTACCGACGGAATTCCGTCGGTAAATTTACCAATGGAAATTCCGCCGGAAATTACCTGTTTTTTTGTAGTGATTGGCAATGGCTACAGCGACTGCGACATCACTATAGGAAACTACAAAGTCCCAGATGGTGAAAACCATAATGACGTTACTGATGACAGTCACGACACAACCGACGGCGATGACGACAACAACATTATCAGTGGTGGTAACCTCCAGAACATCACTGTCAGTGACAATGGCTAGAATATCATCGACGATAACAACAAAAAGAATATCACTATGATAGGTGTTTTCTCTTCTATCATGGTATGATACGAAGTTTATTTGAAAAGCTTTCTATGTATAATAGGTGAATTTTAATATTCATGTTAGGCAAATCATATCTATCATGTATAAATTGTTTTCAATGTTGGCAAATCTTGAAATCCATGTTAGCATTGATTTAAAAAGACTCTTTACTAACATGGATTGATTAAAGTTTAAATGACTTGTTTTGTTATCCATGTTAGCCTTTTTGAAAAGAAACTTTTTTCTAACATGGATTTTCTTTTAAATAAGATAAACTTTTTCCACTATGAAAGATTTTATTATATGTTGGAAGTTTTCTTTCTATCATAGTTAAGCGATTGGTATTGGTTTTAAAGGGATCTCTTATTTGGAAAACTTTTCTAACTATGTTATTATTTTATTAAGTAGACTTTTTTTCCTAACATAATTAATTATAAGTAATGTGATCGGTGGTTCAGTTAGTGGTTAATTAAATATATTAAGAAAGCAAATGTTACACCTTTAATAACCATCAAATGGACTAAACTAGCCATCTTACGCTGATAAAATTAATTCCTTCTCAAATTGTGGTTACTAAGAGTCAGATTAATCAGACAAATTCCATATGATAAAAAATTTGCACCTCCAAGAGTCACTCCACAGTTGAAGGAACCACTCCAATAGTACCTTGTATGTTTGAAGGATTTTACACGTGTTCATTTTTGTCAATATTTTCTCCTCTGGTACCTCACCTATTGGAAGGGATTTTCAAACTGGAGCGTAAGTGGAATTTTATCCCACCATTCCCTCCCGTGATTTATGCGTTGTTTTTACCTCGTCAGGAACGGAGTTGTTCTAATAGGAGAGAAATGGTGTAATATGGGATAAAGGACAATTATGAGTTTTATTAATATATTTCTAGGATATTAGATATTATTTCAATTTATCAGTGTTTAATTATTTTAGGATTTCATGTTATCTTTTCTAATTTGAATTATAATTTTAGTTTGACCAAAAACTTAATGCTACCAAAATTTTAAATAAGCTCCGCAAGTGTACGGACTGTAGAAATAGTAATTTGGCAAATCAAGGTCGATCCCACAGAGACTCAAAACAATTAATAATTAGGCATTAGATCTCCTATTTGTATCTAAGTTGAGCTAAACAGAGATAAGTTCAAACGAGTGAAGAAAAATTAACCAAGATCTAATAAAAACTACAAACATTGAAACGGATTAAATTTAAGCGTTAACAAACAACCTAGAGTCACTAATCCCTTGTTTGTTTCTTAGATTTTATTCCCAGTAAATTAATTATATTTTAGTTTAATCAGCTAATCTAGAGTACTAATGTCTATAAATGCCTGTCGATCTATTTATATGCTTACCTAGATTAATTATGCAATATCTTACACAAATTAACTAGATAAGCTTCTAGGTATATGTCTATCCTAGGTGCAAATTAGATTAAAATCTAATTCTATATTATTTAATCTCACGATCTATTTAAAATTCCCTCTGTCAATTCATATAAAGAGAAATTATTTTGGAGTAAATTCATATAAATTTGAAAACGGTAATGGTAAATAAAATTACCATTGAAGGGCAAAATGGGAAATAGAAATGAAAATGACAATATCTATCCTTAGTTGAAAATATCTCCAATTATAAAAGAAAGAGAAAAATGGTAAAACACCCATTTAAAATATGAAATCCTTCCTACTTTTATTGTACACCCACATGTTCCTTCTATTCCCTTCCACTCTTTGCCACTCCCTCAAACCGAACTCCCTCTCTCACTCACCCTCCTCTGTTTCTTTGACATCCCAGTGGCGGCTCCAGCCAAAATTGATGGTGACCGGCGGCGAGAAGTGGTGGAAAACACTCAGGAAGGTTGGGTCAATCTCAGGTAAGCTCTTTTCTTTGTTTTCTCTTCTCTTCTGGCCGATTTCGAGTGAGCTAAAGGGAGGGTGATTCGAATTTTTGGGAAGTTTTTGAAGCTTCTAGATTCATAAAAATGATGCTTGGAGTTTGACCTTGTTCTTGATGATTTGAGTGTCGATTTTGGGAGGGAAATCGGATTGAGTCAGATTGCTCCAAGAATTCGAATCTTGGTATTGTTCACCTGATTGGTTCTTGTGATTTTGGGCAAGAATCGAATGAAACTCCTCAATAAACATGATTAGGAATAGTATAAGTTCAAGGAGAGAGTGTTATATGGTTGATTTGAAGAAGTTTGGAATTGTTAGATTTTTGTTCTTCATTTTCCCCTGTTCATTCGGATTGTGTTCCCTCTGTACCGCTGATTTCTTGTTCATTGAGGGATGTGTTTTTGTGATTTTGTTGGTGATGGTGATGAAGGAGGAAGTGGATTGAAGTTGCTTGTTATTTGAGTGTGGAGCTATGTAATTTCTGCTTTCTCTTGGCTATTATGTTTGACGAATTTCAATGACGGGGGAGGTGGATTTGTGGTGTTTGGTTTTGTAGAATTGATGTTTAATTGGATGTATGAAATTGTTGTAATTCTTCTCCCTCTTGGCCGGTTTTGTTCAGCGATTGACAAGGATAAAGGGGAAGGAAGTTTAAATGGATATGAAGCTTAAATTGAAGCTTTAGTTCAATTTATTATAATTGTTCTATTTGTTAAGTGCTTGTATAATTGTATAGTTAATTGGTGATTGAAGTGGTGGATGGTTTGTCGAATACTTGCTGTTATAAATTGAAGGACATTAAGTTTGAATTTAAAAAAGAAGACAAGAATGGTTGCAAATTTATAACTGTTTAATTGAGTGGTTATATGATATTTAAAGCTTAACTAGGTTGATTAAACCAGTAAGTAATAAAGCAAGATAATTTTGAAATGTAAAATAGACATTTTGGGTGTGCTCTGTAATCTATGGTGCTTATGTTTTGATTGGCTTTGTGTGTTTTTGTGAATTTGAGGAGTTTGGGCTCTGTTTTGAACTTTACAGTGTGATAGATAAGAGTTAAAATATGCTTTATCACATAAAATGATGTCTTGATGTATATACCCCTTTCTATGTTCTAAGAAACAAAAAGGGTAAAAGAAGTTAATATACCTAAAGAACAATAAATAATTAGTTTGGAAAGAGAATGAGTGTATAATGGAGGTTTGTAATCTGGAAAAATAAAGGTATCTATTTTAAATGGATCGCTGAATTGGTTTTATGTAGAACTTTGGATGATCAAGATTTTATTGAGTTAGAACAAATGTAGAGGTTATGGTATTTAAGTGAAAACTTTAAGGGTAGTTAATAAATGAGGATGGTGGCTCATGAATAAAGATATGAAATTTAAAGATCAAATAAGTTTAGTTGGAGAAAGGAAGAGGAATATATGGTGAGGGGAAATATATAGTGATAGAAATGTGGTAGGAATTAATGAAGGATTGTACATGTGGATTATGTTGGTCTTAAGGACTATGTAAACTTGAGAATTACCCTATAATCTAGGAAATGATAATAATAAGGAACTTATTAAATAAAGGATTATAGACATTTGTGGGATTTTAAACACTTTGACGTTAAAAATCTAGTTATAGGTATTGATTGTAAAGTCCCCAAATACCAAATAAGTGTTATAAAGTGTCAAGATAAGATTAGAGGCTTTAGATGTTGAGTTAGGTATTAATATAAATGATGGAAATGACATTTACTGGTTTTGGATGTGGCAATCCGAGAATATGAGAGGTTTGAGATTTATAAAGTGAATGAATGTAATGGAAGTGTGAAAATACATTTTAGTATATTTAAAGTATGTTAGAGGGATAATTAGATGTTGGAAAATTTTTAGACTAATAAAGGAAAGTTCATCATGTCATTGGAAGAGTTTAGAGGCAACTAAGGATTTGTGAATAATGAAAATTTAGCTAAGTAGGACTTTGGACATGAGCTTGGTTTTGTGGAAAGGATTTTGTTTGATTACATGAGGTTATTGGGAAGACTAGCATTGTTTTTAAGTAAACATTTTTTTTTGTTGATTAATGTTTCTGGATACAATAAGATACTTTATTGAGGGTTCTTAAGTAGATGGTTGGGATTAATTCAACTATAGAATTTAGATGGGTTAAATGCTTAACAAAGATTTGAAGTAAATAATTTCAGGTTTAAAAAGAAACAGAAATACTTAAGTGTAATTGTTTATTGGGTTGCTAATTGATGCTTTTGTAATTCAAATACGTAGATACTCATCAGAAATTGATTCTAGTTTGTTCTGATCAATGATTTCCGTTATATCTTCGCTTATTCCTTTGGTGGCCGAAGTAGGGAGTTTAATTCCTCTAAATACAAATTTAAGTTAAAAGTACCTATGTGGATTAATGAATGGTAGTAGGGGACCATGATGAGGTTGTTTGGAGTTTAAACGTTTACACAAGCTTTTTGAAATGAGGATATACAAAATTATTAAAGAGATTGCTTGAACTTGAGGTGTGATGTTTTGTTAATGAGTTAATAGTTTAAGGATTAAAGATGATTAATATTGTTAATTATGTTCAAAACTTATCATGTAATTTTTTTGGTGATTGATAGGATTAGAACATTGAAGTTAAAACTAATTGTATGTTGTGATTTAGATATACCAAATGTTAAAGAGAATGAATTCTGTTTAAAAAAATTATTTCAATATAAAATTTTATTGTGGTTGTATATATTCCTAGCTTATAATTGGAGAGAGCAAAGAGTTTTTCGGTAGAAGAAAATTAGGTGTCATATTAGGTGTTTGTTTGTGTGCAAATGATTGTTATTTACTAGAGGAAGAAGAAATTAAATTTAAGTTACATAAGAGAAAGTTTAATTAAGTATTAATTAAGGAAGGGAAGGATAGAAATATATGATATCATATCATAGGAACGTGAGAGAGACGCTGATTATAAATAGATAAGTATACTTTTAATCAATCTCTATTATATATATATATATATATTATGTGTAATAGGCATTGGTAGTGTTAGAAGTTCGTCAAAGCAATGGAAAGGAAAGGATCTGGTGCAAGGTAACTAAGTAGCAGTTTATTTCATAAAAGATTTCATTAAAGCACATACATGCATAAATTTCATAATATATGTAGCAACGATAAGCTTTTTACTCCTTAGAGGTATAATGATGATGAAAGTTATGATTATGAAGGGAGTATTCCGAGGCTTAGGTGGGTTGCTCTCCCTTTTCTAGAAACTGAAAATCCTGCAGGTAAAGGGCCTCTACTATTTAACCAGATGTTATTAGTAGTTGGCAAGCCTCCACTATCTAAATAATATATTGTTAATAGTGGTTGGCAGAGACTAATGATTCACAGTATAAGGATAAAGATTATCAGTATTGTTAAGGTTTATGATTTATTATGCATGAACTCATATGAAAGAAACTGATATTGGGATTTCCAATATCACCCCCTCCCCAAACATTTTTCAGTATAGCAGATTGGAAGAAGCTAGTTGGGGAAGAAGTAAGGTAATATGAAGTAGCAGGAGTGCCTGTTATGTTTTGTACCACCGTAGATAGTTGTTTGAAACCTAGTTACCTTTGTATGTTATAAGTTCAAGTAAGTAGAACAAGTTGGAAGCTTGTTTAGTAGTTATCATATAACTATATATATGTAGATATCCTTAATAAGCAGTGTAGATGCGTATGTAGGTAAGAGGGTTGTCATTCGAGATAACCCGCTATTACATTATTATAGTAGGAAAAAAATATGGTGTAAGGGGTTTTAACTCCCCAAGTGCTAAACGAAAAAGGGTAGGTACATTAAATTGATCTGTGTTATTTTAATTACTTTAATAACCACTTTATATCATAAAAAGTTTTTAAGTTATTCCAATTTGTTTGAAAAGCTCATTCGAACAAAAGTGACGTTGGAATAATGTTTGAAAAGAAAAAGTTTTAAATTTTTCGTGCTTCTGGGCTTCTGGCATTGAAAAGTGGTTATAAATCAATTAAAATACTATAATATAGTAATAAAATTTTAAGTGTTACAAAAACAATGGCAGCTTGCCAGCGTGTGCGTTGATGAATTGAATACTTCAATGGTGCCGCCGCTCCTCTTGCATGTGCATGATCAGAATCAATTAGATTAGGTCTCCTTTTGCTCTCATATGAAACTGTGAGTTTTGTCCTTCCTTCCTTTTTTTTTTTTTTTTGATATAAAGGGAAATAATAACATCTACCCTATATTACAAGGAATAAACAAATGAAAATCACATAAGGGAACAAAATGAAACCCAGGAGGCATTTGTAAAGATCGTTTGCCAAGAATATCAGCTTCCATGTTATTCACCCTCTGAACATTTGGATATCAATCACCTAGTCTCGCTGCAGCATCTGATGGGTTTCGATGATTAAATTCCAATCTTGATGAAGATCATTATTTCCATCTTTAACAAGATTAATTGCATCTGAAGAATCACTTCTTAAGCAAACCCTTTTATGATTCCCATCCCAAGCTCTTCTAAGACCCATAAGGCATGCCCAAAGTTCTGCTGTTAGTGGATCCCCATTTGTAATATTAAACATAAAGGCTTCAATAAAAGTACCATTATGATCTTTGATAATGCCTCCACACCCTGCCTTGCCATCCTTATAAGAATATGCTCCATCCACATTAACAGTTACCCATCCTTTCGGCCCTATTTGAGATTGCATCATGTGAGGCCCACTAATTCCTTTTAATTTGGCTTGGTCCATTTGACTTCGAGCTGCATGAAAGCTAGACAATAAAGCCCTAGCCTTTGGTAAGATTCCATCAATTCTTGAATCTTTGTTATCAAAAATTCTTTCATTGCGTCGTTTCCAAACAAGCCAGCAGAGTGTGACAAAAAATTCTTTCCAATGTCCATCACGCTCACCCACCTTCTCATTAAGATTCAGAAAGCACCATTGCCAAAGATCACAATTGAAAAACCTGAAATGAAAATTGGATTGAACAATTGAAAGCCATAATTCCTTAACCTCAGCACAATCCCGTAAAACATGTAAAGAGCTTTCAACAGAATTAGCACACCAGATCCATGAAGCTGATTCACTGATTCCCCGTCTCCTACGCTCTTCCTTAGTAAGTAGCTTATTATGAAGTGTAAGCCATATAAAAGATTTACACCGTTGAGGCAAACTCAACTTCCAGATTTTGTTCCATAAAGGATTTTCTCTAGAATCTTGATCTAATAAGAGATTATAAGCCGATTTAATGGAAAAATTTCCATGTTTTTCATGAGCCCACCTTATTGCTTCATACTGACCCCTGACTATATGTTCAGATCCTTGAATCACCTGATCCCATGTAGCTTTTATGCCTTTCCATAAACGTGAACCGGAACGCGATCTATCAACATTAGGAATCAAATCATTACCACATTTGTACTTACTCCTTATAACCTGAGCCCGCAAAGCATCTTTGTTCTGAATCAAACCCCATCCAGCCTTCATCATAAAAGCTTTATTTTGTAATATAATCTAGAGTGACGGATACCCAAACCCCCTCTTTTCTTTTCCTTACACACCTCATTCAATGCTACAAGATGAGTCTTCCTGTTCTCATTACATGATCCCCAAAGAAATTGCCTAGCATTTTATTTTGTCCTTCCTTCCTATTTCCCTTTCTTTATTCTTTTTTTCAAGCTTCCAAATCGAACCCAAAATAATCAAGGAAATAGAAAATCTGATTCTTTCTATAACTATCATGATAATGATAATAAAAAATAAATCAGGCTGAAACTTTTTCTTTTTGTTATTTTTAACTTTCCTATTCTAATTAAAGATAAGCTATTTTAAAAGAAAATCCCTAAATAATGTGTCAATTTGATATATAACAAGTCCATCAAAATCTTTTGTTTTTCGAATAAATGACTCTTCAAATACAATAAATATATTTAAAAATATAATAAATATCATAAGATTTCATCCATATTTAGTGTCCTCCCTTTTCTAATATCTCTCCTCTACTCTAATGCTCCTTTTTTCCCTTTCACTTATGTCCTGTTTTACATCAGTGCCTCTAGATATTCTGATACTAATGATAATGATTAAGAATTATTTGTTATTAATGTTGCAAAGGTATTGATGTTTTTGGGGCAATAATGATTATGAATTATTTGTTATTGTTTATTTATGTTTTCATAGCATTTTCTGTTTAAATAAAGAATTCGATCTTTTTAAAATAATATCATCTTAAATTAAGATAGATTTAATGATATCATCATTTATTATAAGTGATCTCATTCTTGTAGTGCAAAATATTTTTGAGGATAGAAAAAGGAATTCTCTGCATTTTAAGTTTTTAGTACATCTATTGGTTTGCTAAAATCAGAAAATGTAGGGAGAGATTTGTTCTGTTAAAAAAAATTAGTAGTATACTCCGGTGTTTTTCTAAAAAAAATTATATTTTAAAATAGTACTATGTTATTAAAGGATATGATAAAACATTGCTGTTATTTTTTTCCATTAAGATGCATAAGAAATATATTAAGACCTTAATTAATAACATTTTATAATAGCTGATTGTATTTTAAAATTTGAAAGTTACAGTACACTTTTGGTTTTTTATATTTGCTTCAAATATCATTTTGGTCTCTTAAGTTTGAAAAATGCACTTTTAATCATTCTTTTACTTATGATGTTTGTTTACTTAATGGAAAATGATGACTAATAGCAAATCTATTGGATTATTCTATAATTAAATGCAAATAAAAATGGTTCATTTTTAAAATATAAAAATTATTATGCTAAAAAAATTAATTTAAGAATTTTTTATCTACATTTAATCATAGAATCACAATTTAATTTTGTTGAATTAGTACTTTGCAAAAAAAAACTTATAAAATTTTTATTTGTTGAGTCAGCATTTTCCATACAGTGAAGCAAAACCATTAGTTAAAAGGGACTAAAAATATGCTTTTCAAACTTTACGTGGTCAAAATGATACGTAAAACAAACATAAAAGACCAAAAGTATACATTAACCAATCTAAAATTTGAAATATGGTTTGTTGGCCTATCAATACTTTAATTAATAACATCTCACAGTAATTGATTATATAAAACTATGATGAAATTAAACTTTTAATCTTTTATGTTTGTATCAAATCTACTTTTAGTCTCTTAAGTTACAAAAATACAATTTAAGTTCTTTTTAGCTGACACCGTTAGTGTCATTTAATGGAAAATGCTAATCCTCAAAATCTAAATGATGATTCTATGGTTCAATGCTGATAAAAAATGGTTATATTTTAAATTATATGAATGAATATTCTAAAGAATTAAAATTTAAACTTTTGTTGTCAAAATTTAACTATAGAATTATCTAAATGGGTTGTTGAGCCGGTATTACAAGATTTCATATTACAAGTTGATAGTCAAACAAAAGTTTTTCCCCAAAACTTGTTTTAAAAAACTATTAGCCAAACACTTTTTTTTTTTCTTTTTCTTGTTTCTAACTTGTTTTCAAAAACTGTTTTATATTATTATTATTATTATTATTTGGGCCTGACAATATATTTTTATATTATTATTTATTATATTATTATTATCCCTCCGTTATTGTGCTGCAAATACATCAATACACCATCCAAACCATTAAACACAACATAAACATATATGAATAATTGTATATAACACTTTACGAAGTATTATTAATGTTTTCAAGCATTACGAAAGATAACACTCACCTAAAGCTTATCTGGCTTAAAAGATAGATGGTCATTAAGTGGTAACTAATATGTATATATCGGAGGAATCAAAATTGCTCTCATTTCCCATTCCTTGATTTGATGGCACCTGATATTTCCATTGACGATCATAATCAAATACTGTAGATGCTTTTGTGGCTAACATGTGCCATTTGATCGCAATCGCCACTATCCCCTCAACTTTATGTGTGATCCTGGCGGTCAATAAGAAGTATTATTCCATTATTCAATATCAAAGTTCTTGAGAGGTAAAAATAGGTAGGTATTTTTGGGGGGGGGGAGTTGAGGGCATTGTTGTCAAACTCACAAGTTGACTCTCCGATTTTACCGTTTTTACGGCTCTACCTAATCAAAACGTGTCATAAGTCACTCAAATTTGTACTGGCTGTAAACTCGGTAAAAACTCACGAGTTTACATGCTGAATTTACTGTTTTTACGTTTTTACCTTATAAAAAATCGTGTTAACTTGCTATCAATATCATGTTTATTATTTTTATTTGACCATATTCAATGAATTTACATATAAATTTCATAGAAATTTGTTTATTGAGTTAGATAAAGTATGAATGTTATTATATTTAATATCAACTATTTATATTTAAAATATATTCAAGTCAAATTATTATTATTTTTTGTATTTCTTATTTAATTATATACTGGAAACACGTATTTATTAATAAAAATAAACTCTTATGAGTTTACGATTTGATTTTACATTCTTCTCATGAGTTTACTTAAACTTGCGAGTTTGACAACCTTGGTTGAGGGGGTGGGTGTGGATATGAGGAGAGGGGGAGAGTGAAGTTTTCTTTATTAAAATAATATAAAATATATTGGGGGCCCACTCAATAAAAAAAAGGAAATAGCATTTTACTTTCTTTAACATATGACTTTTTAAAAAAAGTTCATGCTTTTCACAAAAAAAGTTCAGTGGTTATCATGTTGCATAAAAAAAGTATATGGTGTCACATGTACTTATAAGAAATGTATATGTCTATTTTTTTTACTTTTAACCCTGAAAATAATAATATAAAAATACATTGTAAAACCCATTAAATCAAAAAAGTAATTGCACTTTAACATTTTAATGGACATGTCATGGTTTACCCATTTTAAAGAGTCCATCATCATTTTGACACCCAAAATAAATATATGATGATGGCACGCTTATGACCTTAACTCTAAATTTTATTTCTTTTTCGCTTTGGTAAACTTTTGTAAATAATAATTAGGAATTAAATTTAAAAAAAAAAGAATTAGGAATTAAAGGGTGGTTAATTTCAATTATGCTTCGACCAACTCGTCAGATTCAATTCAGCAACGTTAATTTCATCTTCTTCCTCATCAGATTTTCATCCGGTGATTGCCTTATTTAGTAACCTTTACCTTGGAACCACCGCTCTCACAATCTCCATCTCTCCTTTTCTTCTTTTTCATCTTCTATCCTCTACTTCTCCTTTCACAATGACTTACATTTTCTATCTATTATTATTCCTTTTTTCTTTCTGGAGCTTAATTTCAAAGGCAAAACGTCTCACCCGCCTCACCGAGTCACCGCTTTTTTTACCCGTTCCGGCCGGGTTTCACCGATTCATCCCGGCACAGTTTTGTGACGGCTCATTTTCATGTATTTTAATTTTTTACCTTCTCCAAATTTCTTGACATTCTGAACAAAAAAAAAAAAATATATTTGATATCAAATCACTCAATCAGTATCTAATCTCTAATTTTTATAACTATTATTATCAAATAAAATTTTTAAATTAAATATTTAGGATATATTTTAATATATCACGGGTGATTGCTGATCCAACGGAACTGTCACCCCTGATTTTCAGGCGATCTTGAATGGCGGTATCATTATAAGGAGGAATTTCGTGATCCATTCTACAAAAAAAAAAAAAAAAAAAAAAAAAAAAGTCAGAATGCCGGCATCAGCATGGTATGTTTGAGCATGACTTTTCTGAGAATTACTAATTACTGATTTGTGATTAACTTTTATTCCTTTATCTTCTTTTTCAGCTTTGATTCTTCCCTAACCAAGTTCTTAAGAGGTATCTTCTTATTGTGAATAAATCGTCCTTTTTCTAATCCCTGTTTTCTCTGTGTTATATTATTGTGTTTAATTTCTTATGAACAGTTATATTTTGTGAGCGGTGGCGTGCAAACAGAAAATCTGATAAAACAAAGCCTCGATATCTTCCTCTGGAAATCTGGGAGAAAATATTCCAAAGATTGACGGTGAAATCATTAGGAAAATGCATTTGTGTTTGCAAAGGTTGGAAGACTATCATCACAAATCAAGCCTTCATACTTGCACATTTAAGTCATAGAGGAGCCAATAATAAGGATATTGATTCTCTCTTTCTCCAATACCAATCTATCATACATCCAAAAGGAATCTCCTCAATCTATGACCTTCCATTTGGTGCAAAGTTTTCTGAACATATAATTACATCGGAGGAACATCTATTAGTACGTTCGGATGATAAAGAAGTAAATTGCCACGCAATTATTTCAACGTCAATGAGATTTGCATGTCATGACTTGGATATGGTTGGCACTTGCAATGGGTTAGTATGTTTTGTTAAGAACTCAGATTCAATAGAGTTCACTGGAGTTATAATTATGAACCTGGTCATTCAAAAATATATCATACTTCCTTTACCTATGTGTTTCACAAAACCTCATGGGCATCTTAATTGGAACTTTACCTTTTTTGGATTTGGTTTTGATTCTAAAAGCAATGACTTTAAGGTTCTCATGTTTGCCCTTGACCTCTACGGTCGCCCAAAACAAGTTCAGGTCTACTCTCTTGCAACTGGTAAATGGAGAAGCATCAGCCATGGAGCTCCTTCAATTTGTGGTGAAGTCTCTATGATGCCCAAGCAAAAATTGATGTGTTTGAATGGTGCACTACATTGGATGTTCTGTTCAGATTGCATTAATAAATGTGGTAATTTTATATCAACATTTGATTTGGCCGAGGAGACATTTGGAGAAATAATGCTACCTAATTTCTGGAATAATAAGTCATGTTTTGGTACATGTCTTTTTGTTAGAGGAAGTTGTCTTGCTTTGGTTTATGAGAAGAATGATGAATTGTATTATAAACGGCAGGAACCCACATATATTGTATGTGTAATGAAAGAGTATGGTGCTGTGGATTCATGGGATGTGGTGTGTTCTGTTGATTCAAGACAATATCCACACCTAATAAGCGTAAGAGCTCTCATGAGTTCTAAGAAAATGGTGGCACATGCTTGTGAAATGGGGCTAATCATATTAGGTGATAGTATGAAAAAAGAAACAATCAAAGATCTTAAATTGCCGGATCACCTGATTATTGACTTTGTTGAAGATTATGTGGAGAGTTTGTTTTTGATCAACCATAACGAAAATAATGCCTATGTAAATAACAAAGGCATTTTAGATGTTCGTTTTGTTTCACCAAAGAAAATGTAATGTTGTTTGTGCAGGTTTGTATTCAACTTCAAATTCTTTTGATTAGTATATTCTTGAGGTTTATTAGTCTTTAAATTTTTGAAGCAAGATCTTTTATAGAATTACACGTTTGAAGAAATATTTAAGATACATTTCCATAATCTATAGTTGCGAAATTCAATATGTACATATTTATAATATTTAAACTTCAAAAAATAATATTAACATATTTCAAAGAAAAAAACTTACATCCAGTTACTCCAGTTTTTCAATCACCATGTGCCTCATGGATTTATTAAACACCTTACCATTTATAAAGCCGTTGCCCTTCTTTTCATCGCTATTTTCCAAGCTTCTATCAATGAAAGAGGGAAGAAGCTAAAAAGAAGCTCAACCACTTCAACAACAAAGCGTTCATGCTTTGGGGCCCCAGCCCCCCCCGGGGGGGGGGGGTGTTAAATTTAACAGTGGCTCTTAGGTTTGATTTCAAATTTCCGGTATTAAATTAGAAAGGGATAAGGGTCCACTAAGGATTTCACAGAGCAACCGGAAGTTTTTAGGATCAATTTTACCTCAGAACTCACCAAAATGTATCAATATTGTCCTACCATTATTTAGCGTTAAATTTGACCATTTGATTGACTAATTTGACACACTTGGCACTGACATGTCACCATTTAAAGCCACCTCATTATCTCTCTATCTTGTCCTTACCACAAGATCAGTCTTCTTCTTCCTCTTCCTTCTAAAGTTCCTCGCCGCCGACGAGTCCTTAATAGAAGACATCATACTACTACAAAAAGTATTTTTAACGTCACAAATTTTGGGGGTTTCCACGTCACTTTTTCAGGGGACATTGAAACAAGTGACATGGAAAATGGACTTTTAACGTCACATATTTATGTGACGTAGAAAGTCAGAGAAACCACGTCACACATAATATTAGGTGTGATGTTGTAAGTTTCTCGGAGGAAACCACGTCACACAGAATATTTGTGTGACGTGGTTTCCTGGAAACCACGTCACACAGATTATTTTTGTGACGTGGTTTCCAGGAAACCACGTCACACAAATATTCTGTGTGACGTTGTTTCTTTTTTTTTTTTAAAAAAAAACATTTTTAATTTTTCTATTCCCCGTTGATATACATTGCAAATGTCTAAATGCAGGTCAGATAATACATACACAAAATTCAAGTTCCAAGCAATGTACAGAGCATAACAATAAAATGCTATCACTACTATACAATCACCAACATAGGCCAGACCAAAGAAAATAAGTCGAATCGAATGAAAGGAAAGATCACCAGCAAATAATTTTGATTCAGATTGTTACATAATCAAAAATAAAAGGAAAAATTGAGCAATACGTTCAGAATCGCATCGATGTCTTCGACTGTAAATTCATCGATTCGGTCATAAAACTGCAACAATAATGGATACTATGATCAATACAAAGTTAGATAAAATTGTATGAATCATATAATAAGCTATAGATAAGAATTTATACCTGTGGGAAGGATCCGCTACGGTCACTCTCAATAATGTCACACATATACTTCATGACATAATACCCACACTCCTTATTCGTCGGTTGCTTGGGGCACTTTATAAATCAAAGGAAATAATATAAATTAATAACAAAGTAAATAATATCTCAATAATATCTCAATTGACTAACATTGAAGGAATTTAAATCAAAATACTTACTTTAGGTCTTTGCACCGTGATGGGATTATTCATTTCATCGGTATCTTCCATAAAATGCCATTGCTGAATGCCCCTGAAATGGAACCAAAATTAGCACCTATACATGAAAATAATTTATTTAACCCAAAGTAAAAAGTCATTAAAACTACTTACTTCGATAAAAGAGTTTTATAATAGGAGGTTATATTATGCCTCAAGGAGTCAAACCAAACCAAACGATGTTGTCTGGGGCAAATGACAGCTAATGACCAGTGCTTACTGAAAGACATTAAAACTATTAAGGCCACACGGAAACAACAAAACATTTGTAAATGTGCAAATGATAAAAATTTGGCAAAAAGTAATAATCACACTTACTCTTGAAGAATAGGCGCAAAATAGACAGATCCCCGATTCGCTGACATTTGATGTATGACATAAGCTCGCATCTCATCCTCATATCTCAGCTGGTCCGCCTTGTTGTTGAAATCATCTCTCCTCGCCAAGGCCAATGGACTAAGGAATCTGTATTGTTCTGTGCTTAATTGGATGCATAGGTCGTGGAAGTACCTATCGTAAAATAATTGAAATTATAAAAGGATAGAAGTACAAATATTGCAGAGACATAAATAGTAATAGTAATTTACATAGTTGCTAATTCGAGCCAAGCGAGGTCAATACAGTCCATTGTCAAAAACTCCACGATATCTCTGTCACCATCAATCGCAAATTCATATGTACGATCTGGACTGACTACTCCTGGAGGCATCTTAATGGATGTGGATTGCAAACTTGGTTGCATCTCCCGCAGGAGTTGGAGAGAAGGATATTGATCTGGAAAGACCTGTAGGTGATGAAAAAATCAGTGTTATATATTCTTACATGCTGTAATATATTAAAACAAGCAATCTCAAAAATTAAGTGTACATACCACATCAACCGGCGCCTTTTGTTGAGTCTTGTGTACAAGTCGTCTTGGCCACAAGATGAATGCCCCCATAGCATCGCCTAGTCTGGTTACTTCGCTATCATGAACAGGTATAGCTGAACCCCTCTCATTCTTTCGAACATTTGTAACAGACACCTTCACTTGGTCCTCCGGAATACGCTTATTATGTATGAAGGAGGCGTTCGGGAACTGGAGAGCTTTTGCGACCGCGCGCAGGCGAGGGACATCGAGATGGAGATAACACTCCTCTCCAACTTCAGGGTCATTGTCTGGTGTGGGATTTGATTGGTCCTCACGAATTGATCCTAACAGCACAGTGTGATTGCAGCTGTCTTTGCCGCTTGGACCTCCGGTAGCGGGGGACTCCTACAGGAGATGATATTATACAGAGTGAGTGTAATTTTCTAATTGACAAACTCGGAAGTCGGTAATTAAAATATATAAAAGATGCTCAAACCTGCTGTCTTTGTTGAGAAGAATTTGATGAGATTCCAAGCTGTATAGTAGACGCTCTAACCTGTGCCTCAATCTGCGCACGGATCTGCTCCCCCATATAACCCGAAAGAGCTTCCTGGACCTGCGCAGCCACCTGACTTTCGAATTGTGCTGCCATCTGCCGTTGGGATAAAGCAAACCGCTCCTCCAATTGGGCCTCCATCTCCGCCCAAGCCTTAGCCACAATCTCCTCAGTGGATTCTCTACGGTTGTAGTTGGATCTGCGGCCAAAATACTTGGCAAACCCTACAGTCCTGGGCTCCCCGAGTACTCGGCCGGGGCGATCGGGCTTCCCAATTGCCGTGGCCAGGATGTCCATCCTCCCAGAAGGTGTGAAGGACCCTTGGGTAGCCAGCTGCTCAAGTTCGACCTACAATGACCGAAAAATCGTAAGTGGTAATTTGTTATAAAACCACAAGTTAAATGAATGAACAACCAAGTAAAATACTTACAATCCTATTTGCAACTGCTTCAGCCTCCGGATTGATAAATGTTCCTTCTTTATTCTTCCTTCCCTCAGACCATTTCGTATGACGTGAGAAGGACGGCGGAGGCTCTATAACAATGGTAGGATCGGACCGTGCCGCTTCCTCCATTTCCGCAAAATATTTCTCGGTCAACTTTTTCTCGACCCACTTGTAACCCCCCCGAGACATTGTGTGCTTGTAGATATTCTTTTCTTGATGCTCCTTTTGTTTTTGGCTTTTCTCCTGTGAAAACTAAACTAAGTTAGTTAACTAATATAATATGTTAAAATTCATCAGTTTTGAAGCAAAGTAAAAGATCTATACAAACCTGAAACTTTTTATCTAATCGTTTCTTAACAAACGTCTTCCAAGTCTCTGGGTCAAGAGAGGGGTAGGTCTGATAAGGATCTTGATCCATCTTGTTCCCCCGGATGTAATCTTTGGTCAGGGTAGTCTTGAAATTCTTCCACATCTTGCGCGCTTCGTTCAACCAAAAATCCTTGAACTGTTCGGTGTTTGGGACATCAAAATTTTGCTGCAAAGAATAAGAATAAAATACACATCAGTTGAGTAACTAAACAAACAAATACATGCATATTAGGAACAAACAGATAGATAATGATAAAACATACCAAGATATCTGACCAACATTGATCCTTAATGTCTTTTTCGACTTCCCTCCAATCGTCAACCAATATGCTTACTCGATTCCTTGCCACAAAACCGACGTAGCTCACGAAGTTCGCGCCAATTTCCCCGATAGGATTCATGTCCTCGTCAAATTCCACATGGATAGGCTGCACATTTGTCCCATGACGGACAACAATGTCAGTGAGCTTCGTCGGACCTCTTTTCTTTCTTCGAGAGGGATTGTTTTGTCCCTGATTGTTAGAATCATCCTCCATGATGTACCTGTTAACAAATCAATGATGTGAAGAGTCAATAAAAGGCAACAACTTTCACAAAAACAAAATAAAAACAATAACAGTACTTAATACATGATAATTCAAAAAGGTTCTCACTTTATGTGTTATCCCATATCCCCTCACAATGATCATTTCTAGAGGCAAATTGGTCATCATCAACATCTATCAATTCAAATTCACTTGGTTCACGTGGTCCTGTGCACAAAGGTGGTATCTCATCTAGATCTAAAGTGGGAGCGCGGTCCTTTTGCTTTTTACTTTGCAACACTATGGACAATTGCTTATTTATGGGATCTGTTACATAGAACACCTGTTTTGTGTGACTTGCTAAAATAAAAGGCTCATCTCTGTATCCAACCTTGTGAATATCAATTGAGATCATACCAGTGTGGGGATCAACTCCAACTGCACTATTGTTAACCCACTTGCATTTAAAGATTGGAATTTTGAACTTGGTGTAACTAACTTCCCAAATTTCTTCAATTACCCCATAATATGCCATGGAAGCCAATCGTGGGTTTTTATCTTTCGAACTGGAGAAGTGCATCGCTTCGGCTACCACCATCACGCCACTGTTTTGCATGGTGCTGTTGTTGTCCTGAGCCTTAGTGTAGAAACAATAGCCATTTATGTCAAAAGAGCCCCAAGTAACAACCTCAAAACGAGGCCCTCCTGCTAACCATCTTATTGTATCCGGCCCACCGGTCTCCTTTTGAACTTTCTCTTTGAACCACCCAATGAATGTCCTGTTATGCTCGTTAGAAATCTGCATGTCACTCTTTTTCGGGTTCTTTTCTTTCAGGATCCTCTTATGCTCATCCAAATAAGGCTGCACTTCTTCCATATTATTCAAGATGTATAGGTGTGCTTGTAACACCTCTTCACGGCGCATAGTCTTCACTTTGATGCCACGTACCCCCTTACCGATCCCATCTTCATGTCGTGGGTTTTCCTCAACCCCTTTTAGATACGATTTGCAAAAATCCATTGCCTCCTCAACTATGTATCTTTCAACAATTGATGCCTCAGGTCGATGTGGGTTCTTAGAATACCCTTTCAAGACTTTCATGAATTGCTCGAACGAGTACATCCACCTTAGATAAACAGGGCCACACAGCCTTATCTCCCTTACCAAATGAACAATCAAGTGCACCATAATATCGAAAAATGCTGGAGCAAAGAGCATCTCTAGTTGGCACAATATAACATAACCCTCATTTTCCAACTCGTCGAGCTTTTCAGTGTCGATGACTTTGCTACAGATCGTATTGAAAAACATACACAGTCTTGTTATGGTCATCCTGACATCATCTTCCAAAATGCCTCTTATAGCAATTGGTAAGAATTGTTGCATCAATACATGGTAATCATGCGACTTCATTCCCACCAACTTCAAATCATTCATAGACACAAGTCTGCTAACATTGGAGGAATAACCCTGCGGAACCTTGATCCCACTCAAACACTCACACAGACTTTTTTTCTCCTCTTTGGAAAGTGTATGAGCAGCAGGTTCCATATAAGCCCTCTTGCCATTTTCACTGACTACAGGATGCAACCGTGGTCTTATGCCCATTTCAACCAAGTCTAATCGAGCATTGAGTCCGTCCTTTGTCTTCCCCTGTATGTGCAACAGTGTCCCAACAAGACTATCACCAACATTTTTCTCCACATGCATCACATCTATACTGTGCCTCACATCGAGATATCGCCAATAAGGTAGATCAAAGAAGATTGACCTCTTCTTCCAAATAATCTTCTCAGAACCGGTCTTCGTCTTCTGTTTCTTACCGAATACCATATTGACATTCTCAACACGACGGTAAACTTCCTCCCCGGTTAAGGGGGTCGGAGCAGATCGGTACTCAGATAAGCCATTAAAACACTTCTTTAGTCTACGGTAAGGATGGAACCGATCAAGAAACCTCCTGTGACCGAGGTAGACGGTTTTTCTTCCGTATTTGAGATAGTGGCAGTGTGTGTCAGACTCACATATAGGGCATGCCATAAAACCCTTCACACTGTAACCAGAAAGATTGCCATATGCAGGGAAGTCATTTATTGTGGTAAACAACATAGCTAGCAACTTGAATGTCTCCTGCCTGTAAGCATCAAACACATCTACGCCTTCCTCCCACAACATCTTCAAGTCCTCAATCAAAGGTGCCAGGTAGACATCGATATCGTTACCAGGCTGTTTCGGCCCTGAAATCATCATTGACATCATCACATACTTGCACTTCGTGCACAACCAAGGCGGCAGGTTGTAAATGACCAACAAAACTGGCCAAGCACTATGTGTGCTACTGAGACTCCCGAAAGGGTTGAAACCATCCGTACACAGTCCGAGACGAAGGTTCCTCGGCTCACCACCAAATTCAGGAAACATGGAATCTATCTTCTTCCATTGAGGAGAATCAGCAGGATGCCGGAGATATCTTCCATCGGATATTCTCTCATCACAATGCCATCTCAATTTCTTTGCTTCTGCCTCATTTGCAAACAAGCGTTTAAACCGTGGAACAATTGGAAGGTACCACATTACCTTCAAAGGTATCCCTTTCTTTGATCCATCATCATCACCAACGGCATCCTTCCTCGGTTTGTACCTCGAAGTATGACATTTTGGACACTCTTTTAGGCCCTCATACTCTTTCCTGTATAACACGCAATCATTAGGGCAAGCGTGTATCTTCTTATACTCCATGCCCATCTTGCTTAGAACTTTTTTAGCCTCGTACATGCGCTTCGGAAGCACATTGCCTGCCGGGAACATATCACTCAAAGCTTCAAGCATCTGTGAGAATCCCGCGTCTGCCCACCCATTTTCTGTCTTTATTTTCAACAATTTCAGGACGCCGGTTAACCGAGTATACTTAGTACACCCCGGGAACAACGGTGTCTCTGCATCACTCCTCAACTTGTCGAACTCATGGACCACAGAAAATGACTCCACCCCAATGTCATTAATCATCTCGTCCATTCCATCATCACAAACACCATCCACCGCTTCTTGTACATTTTGTGACGGGAACGCATGTACGGTACTTCCCAATTCCCCATGCCAAAGCCACTTCTTATAACGGAGATTAATCCCATCACAAAGAAGGTGATCCCTTATATCATCAATGCTCTTACGATAAGCATTTGCACACTTCACACAAGGGCAAAGATACATGCCATTCTTACTGGACACGTTTTTTTTGGCAAATTCAATAAATTCTTCCACACCCATCTGATACTTTTTAGTGGTTCTCAATGCATGCATCCAACTACGATCCATTCTGTTAAACCTATACCGTCTCCAACAAACTAGTCAAGTTTATCTCACTACATTATTAGGAAGAAATGGGCATGCTATGCATATCTTCACTTCATGCAAATTTTTTTAAAAATTTGGCAAAGCCTCCTCTTGTAAATGTGACATCCAAAAATTACATTTACAATCCAATTTCACTCCAATTATTTGAAGTGATTTATAGAAGCAAAACCAGCATGTAAAATGCAACAAAGGAACAAGCAACAATGCAACGAAATTCACGACGATTTTAGTAGCAACAAGATCAATTAGACAAAATAAATCTTCAGCAATTTGAGAACAAAAACCAATAGCAAACCAATTTACAAGACTTATAAAACATTTTGGCAAGTATGCAATATTTGCAGTGACTACAACGTAACAGCATTTGCAAACCAATTTACAATTGAACATTAAACATTCTATGGGAGACCAATTTATAAGACTTACAAAACCATTAAATATGCTATGGCATTTTTTGCAATTTACAATTGAGAAAAAAAAGGCAGCAGATTTAATTATCAGGAAAAAATAAGGAAAAGAAGGAACCTTGATGAAGTGAAGCTGTGAACGGAGGCGCAATTGAAATTGCTGAACCCGATAGGAGGAAATCAGAGCTGAAAAAAACTTTGAACAAGTAAAAAAAAAAAAGAACCAGATAGATAAAATTGCATATTTAATTACCAACCAGCGAAGTTTTCAACAGATATATTGATGAAAACAGCAGCTATTCCAGTACCTGTTAAAATTTGATGAAATACACATAATCAACAATAATTTAACATATATGAGAAAGCTAAGGATATATAAGGTGCATGCATGAAAGGCATAACGTCACTAAGCTTTATGCCTATGTCTCATTTTTTTTCCTCCTCCAAAAAACGATTTTTTAGAATTAAAAAAATACCATCAAATCTGCATTAGAATAATAATAATTTATAAAAACAGAACTAATGAAAAATAATCACAGCAGACGCAAGATAATCAAATTAAAAAAAGAAAAGGATTTTTCTAACCACATACCAAATGAACCATTAATAGTTCAATCATGGCAATTCAGAACTAGAGCTTATAAAATTGAAACTACCAGAATATATATACACTTCAAGGTTAAGATAAGAAACTCAAGGCAGAAAGAAGAAGAACGTACCAATTCCTATGAGCAAAGCAAAGAACCATTTCACCACCAACAAATAGCCCACATTACAGCTTCCCTCTAAGCTCCTATCAATATCAAATTACAGAAAAAATAAAGATTTGATTCTAAACTATAACAGAAACCGAAATAGCAATAGCAAGAAGAACGTACCAATTTTCAATGACTTCATTGTGTGGGGGGTTGTGTGCCCGTGGGTGGGTGGGTGTGTGGGGGGGGGTGTGGCCGTGGGTTTGGGGGGGTTTTGGCCGTGTGGGGGTGGGGGTGGGATCCCCGTGTGTGTGGGTGTGTGTGGGGGGGGTGGGTGGGGCCGTGTGGGGTGGGGGGTGTGGCCGTGGGTTTTTGGGGGGGTGGGGGGTGGGGGTGGTGAGCTTGTTGGGGGGGGGGTTTGGCCGTGCGCGTGTGTGTGTGTGGGGGGGGTTTGGCCGTGTGTGGTGGGGGGGGGGTTTGGCCGTGTGTGGTGGGGGTGGTGGGGGTGTGTGTCTGTGTGTGGGGGGGTGGGGTTTGGCCGTGTGTGGGGGAGGGTGGGGGTGGGGGGTGGTGGGGGTGTGTGTCTGTGTGTGGGGGGTGGGGTTTGGGGGTGGGGTCTCGGGGTGAAGCCGTGTGTGTGTGTGGGGGGGGTAGGGGTGGTGGGGGTGTGTGTTTGTGTGTGGGCCACCTCACCAGCTTGTGGGGGGGAGGGGGCGGGAAGGGGAAAATTGGGGGCGGGAAACCTGGTTTCCACGTCACACCACTTAGTGGTGTGACGTGGAAAACCCCCCCCCCCCTTCTTTTTTTTTTTTCATTTTCCCTCCAACCATTTTTTCATTTTTTTCATTTTCTGAAAAACACTTTTAACGTCACACTAAAATTTTAGTGTGACGTGGAAAAGTTTCAACATCACCTCTAAAGTTGAATAGATCTGAAAGCTTTCTTCACTCACGAGAACCATCTGCCTCATTTCTTCCCCATCTCCAGCCGAAAAATACCAACGGCTGTGACCTGTCAACAAGTTGAATCCTACGATCCAGAGCTACACGGCCATTTGTTTACACGGTAATGGGTTAGCCTCATGATTGGGTATGGCATGAAATGGAACCAAAAATATTTACAATACCACGGCTTATTTTTGTGGATATGATATTCATTTCTGTGGGTATACTCTTCTACAGAAAGGATCATTCTAGAGAGCTAAACCAGGAGGGACAGAAAGCTAGCTAAGAGATAATTAAATGGTGACGACAGAACTTGTGGCAAGGAAGAAATTATTATATTAATTAATTGTTTGTAACGGAGAAATTATGATCACAATATTAGTGGTGTTGCAAATTGGTTCCTATAAATATCTAGCCCATCCAATGGCCTCTACAATATCTGCATTCCCAATCGTTCCTCATTCTTAAAACATTGAATTTCAGATTCAATGTATAGATAGATTCGCATGGTAAGTATACCATGTACGTCTCAGTTTCGCATGGTGCTTTCTTCTTTCTTTCATTGGGCATTATTAATTTTGGGGGAAGTTTCAGAGTTAAAAGGAAGAGGAAATGATGGTGGGAGCAGGGTTTACAGCCACCGACGGTAACTTGTGACGGTGGGAGCAAAGGAACTTTAGAGGGAAGAGGAAGAAGAAGACAGAACTTGTGGCAAGGAAGAGATTAGAAGATGATGAGGTGGCTTTAAATGGTGATGTCTGTGCCGAATGTATTAAGTTAGTCAAATAAATGGTCAAATTTAACTTTGAAAAACGGCAACATTGATACATTTACTTTAGTAACTTCTGAGGTAAAATTGATTATAAAATAAACTTTTGAATATCTAATGATCTTCAATAGATAATTTTACGGTAAAAATGACCTTTATCCCAATTAAAAATTTTACAAACAAAAGAGTGAGATCAGCTATCCCCTTTTGATTCCTTTGTTATTGTGAGACTCATTACGAAAATGGTGAGGTATTTAATGAATCCAGGTGGCATATGATGGCTGGAAAACCGGAGGAACCGGTAGATATAGTGAACTGGATGTGATTTTCTTCTATTTCATCTTCCATACACATTACATTATATCAAAATAACATGATATTAAACATTTTAGTCCTTTATGTTTCATCAAATCTCATTTTGATTACTTAAATATCAAAAAATACACTTTTAATCCTTTTTACAAAGGGGAAATGACCAAAAAATATCTTCCAAATTCAAAATCCCAAACTATTTCAATATAGGTATTAACAAGTTGATTATAGGTATTAACAGCTACAAATCACCTATTTGGGATTTTGAAATTTGGAAGGTATTTTATTGTCATTTTCCCTTTTACAAACGTTGTGAGTTTAATTTAACAGAAAATATTTGTTCAACAAACATAAAGAGTAATTCTATAATATTAAAAATAGCTAAATCTTAAAGTATAATAATTGTTATAGTAAAGAATTAAAACTTAGGCATATTTTAATTTGTAGATATTTAACTATAAAATCACCATTCAAATTTGATGAGTCAATATATATATATTTCGTTAAATGAATTTAAAATAAAATTTATTATATTTGTATATAAATTTTTATTTGTATTTGATATTTTTATGTAATATTTTTTTGAACTGTTAGATAATATTTTATTGAAAAATTAAATTTCATAAGGTTAATTTTCATAAGAAAATTATAATTTTTTTAGATTTTTTTATGTTACATTATTTTTATTATATATATTATTTAAATAATTTATTATTTTTTATATTATATAAATTATTATAATAAAAAAATTTAAAACGGAAGTCCGTTGGAAAATACTGTGGGTAATTTCTCACTATAAATGAATTGAAAAAAAATGTTGGAACTTGGAATACACGTTTTTATGAACATTATCGGTGAAGATCGTCCATGTGGATGATGTTTATTAAAATGGTCTTTCTTTCATTCTTTTTTTTTTTTTTTTTTTGATAACATGTTGAAATGGATTTTGTTATTATTTTCCCTCTTAGTTGAATAGCAACACTTTATGAAGTAACACACCTAATTTCCTTGAACCACTACAAAAAAACAATGAATTTCCGACGAAATTTTTTCCGTCGGTAACGGAGTCGGTAATTTTACCGACGGAATTTCTGTCGGTAATTGACTTAATTATTTTTTTATTTATAAATTATTATTTTAATTTAAATTGAATAATAAAATATTATTACCGACGGAATTTCCGTTGGTAATTTAATTAATTATTTTTTTATTTATAAATTTTTATTTTAATTTATAAATTTATAAATAATATAATAAAATATTATTACCGAAGGAAATTCCGTTGGTAACTTTAATTATTTATTATTTTAATTTATAAATAAAAAATAAAAAATATTATGTTAATTTATTTTTAAAAATATTTTATAAATAAATAAAATATATTTAATAAAAATTAATATATATACACGTATATAGATATATATTTATTACCAAATTTTATTTTTAATTTTTTATTAAAAATATTTTATTTTTTAATAAATAATTAAATATTAGTAATAAAAACAAAAAATAATTATAATTTAATAATATATGTCATAAAATAATTATTTAAAAATGTCATAAAATAAAATGAAAAATAATTATAATTTAATAATATAAAATGAAAATACTAAATATAATGGATTGTATATGAATATAAAAATTATTTATAAAAAATAATAGAATTATTAATATGTAAGTTATATATTAATAATTATAAAATATTTCATAATATATTAAGATTAAATATAATTATAATAATGGGAGTTTAAATATTGTAAATATAATAGTTTGCAAATAATTTCACAAGGTGTTCGTAGCTCAACTGGTTAAGGCGTCAGACACGCCCCAACAGGTTGCGGGTTCGAATCTCTCTAACGACAAAATTGAAGGCAATTTGTGGGAGCGACACGTGGTGGCACGAGAGAGCGACACGTGACGGATTAAAATTTTTAAATATTTAAAAAAATTACCGACGGAAATTCAGTCAGTAATAATATTTTAATATATTATGTATAAATTAAAAAATAATTCATTTATAAAATAATATTATTATTTTTCTGACGAAATTTTCGTCGGTAATTTACCGACGGAATTTTTTTTCCGTCAGTAGATCGATTTGCGACGGTGGAATTTTCGACGGAAAAAATTCCGTCGGAAATTCCGCCCAAAAAATTTTTCCGACAGAATTCCTCTGGAAATCCGTCGGAAAAGTTGATTTTCCGACGGAATTCCGTCGCTAAATCATTGTTTTTTTGTAGTGAACAAAAAACTCTGTCGTCGGTGTAAATTTTTGCTTACTGCCTTATAAGAACCATAAGGTGCTAGTCTGCCATCATGAAGACTCCTTCTAAATGTTCACCGCTTATTTGTGGCAAAGAAAACTCTACATAGAAGACACCTGCATCAGCTTTATCAAGTGTAAACGACGATAGCACACAACTGTCAAGTGTTTTAACTCCACTAGATCTGAACTCGTCAAAAAATAATACAAGGAAACAAATGCTACTACAGAACCTAATGTGTCTGCTCAACTTGCTCAGAGATTTGGTTCTAATGCTTCTACCAGTAAGTCTTTTATATATATATATGTGTAAGTTAAATTTTTTCACCTTGTACTCCATTAACCGATCTATCATTCTTTTATGTAGGTGTTTGTAGGAATATAAGGCAACCCGTGCCTAATGTCGAAGAGTTTTTCTAGAGAAAGAGTGGATGATTGCAAGGAATTCTTAATAGTAAGGATGATAGACAAAATGTGGCCCCCAGAAAACGCCACCAACTGTTAAGATTTAATGATATTTCATTGCTTCGAAATAAAACAATTATTTATACAACTTCATTTAAATTATTTTGGAATGAGACATAGTAATTATTTATGTTCATTAGTTCTATATGATTTGAATTGACACTTTCATGAAAAAATACATGAAGCCCAAGCAAGTTCACTTACTTCTATCAAGGCAACCAACCCTCCTCACATCAACATGGTTCACAGACAAATATAGCTACGACTAACCATACACATGGAAAGACCAACGAAACAATCACAGTTAACATAGGTGAGGAATTTCTTGATATGCTTTATCAATTATGAAGCCTATTTCTGCAGCTTCATTTGATGCATTTATCGGCATTCACTTATGTTTATTATTTTAGTAACTTGCCGTCATGATTGATATATTCCACTTTTGCATCATAATAGTTCAAAATGTCAACTATGAAGACATTCAGTTCAACTTGGAATTCAATGAAATGATGTTACATTGACAATAATGCATCAGACACTGATGACAATGAAGGTAATTACCATATAGTGATTTATAATTGTTAATGTTTACTGGATATCATTTGCTTGATTGCAAATGTTCTGACTTTTAAATGCAACATTTTGATTTTAGATGATGCGGCTGACAAATTGGAGTAAACATCAACGGAAGAATTTGCTGCTACCAGTTGTTTCCCACATGAGGATTCATTATATGAAGGTACATATGCTTATCCTTACATTTTGTTTTACATATGTTACATGCACTGAAAGGTTACCTGACAGCATTAATTCTATTACTAACTTCATTTTATGTGTCATACATGTATAACTGAGAGTAAACTGGTTACCTTATCAACGTAATTGATTTTGTAGCATCATATTTGGATGAAGGTGATCCGATACATACATGTAAATACTGTGGAGCATTATTTTGGTTTAACGAGAGAGTTAAAAAGGACTCAAAAAAAGGAGGGCTGATACTTTTTCAATGTGTTGCCTCCAAGGTAAGGTGGAACTACCTAAAATGAAGCTTCCACCTCCTTGGCTCCATGACCTATTCAATGAAAGAAATACCTGATGTCCAAAAAATTTCTTGAGAATTTACGACAATACAATAATACTCTTTCACATCCATGGGAGGTAAAATTGACCACACAAATAATTCAGGTGGTGGTCCATATTGTTTTGTACTCTCTGGAATGAATCACCACTGAATTGGGAGTCTACTACCTCCAGATGGCATGCAACCAGTTTAATCTCAGTTATACATGTAGGACACAGAAAATGAAGTTAGTAATAGAATTAATACTGTTAGGTAACCATTCAGTGTATGTAACATATGTTGTTGATGATTGTGTTCACTGTGCTTTTCTTACTAACACGAAGCACTCTTCATTGATTACAGCAAGCATCAGACAAGTTCAAAATTAGACCCAAACATTGTGCAGAAGATTAAGGAAGTATTAGACGATGTTAATCTTTTCGTTAAATAATATAGACATGCATCTAGACAACTGATGACCGAACACTCAGCTGAAATGAAGTTATGTTTACTTAGCTCGAGTCTTCATGACGGTCGAACTTACAATATACCCACAGCTTCTGAAGTTGCCGCATTAATTATTGGTGATATTGACATGAATTTCAACATTAGAGATATCATTGTTCATGAGCAATCAGGCACAGAACAAACGATTAATGAATTACATGCATCCTATTTACCTCTCCAATATCCTATTTTATTCCCATAAGAAGCAGATGGTTACAAGGATGATATTGAACATCAAGAAGAGACTCTTTCTTTTAAAAAAAAGACTCAGCATAAGGGAATTCTTTGCATATAGGTTGATGATAAGAGCTGACGAGATATCTGTGATACTTCATGCATATTTCATAAATTTATTGTTGATGGTTATGCAATGCTTGAGTCCCAACGTTTGCACTAGGTATGAAAGCACCGAAAAGAGCTTAGAGTTGACCTCTACCAAGGGCTCTCTAATGCAGTTTTACATGGTGAAGTCAATGCTGCATCTACTGACAAACGAATAATACTTCCACATTCTCGGTGGTGCAAGATATATGCTACAAAACTACCAAGTTGCAATGGCTATTTGTTGTTGGGTGGGTTATCCAGATATTTTCATTACATTCACATGTTATCCAGTGTGGCCGGAGATAATGCACTTATATAAAGAATGCAAAGTCAAACCCTCCAATAAACCCGAGTTGCTTTCAAGGATTTTTTGGCTAAAATTAATAAACTAATGAAGATTGTGAAGGAAAAGAAGATATTTAGAGAAGTTTGAGAAGGTAACTTTTATGAGTATTTTCTAACTTATTCCAAATCGTTTTTCCAAGTCCCTTATTGCTTTATCACATTCTAGCACAATATTTATGTATTCATGTTGTCTTCCAGAAGTATATGTTCGCACCGCAAGTGCACAGGTTACGTCAAGTAATAAAGTGATAAGTAGAGTATTGTTCCCATGAGGATTTGGTTCCAAAACCCAGTCAAACAATGATTGTCACACTCTCACCCAATTTGAGTGATTTAAATATTGAGATTTAAGATTAACTATGAAAATAAACATAAGCTAAATGAAAACAAAATTATAAACAAGTAATTCTTCAACTTCAAGTATAAAATGGGTCATAAGATTATGTATCCCCCTTGTACTTCTTAAAACTCAATTAACCTTCTCTCAAAGATGTTCTCAATGATACCATGTGCTAATATAGGATTCACAGAGTGCTTGAAAAAGCTCTCTCAAGTCAAGAACAAGTGGTTGATCTCATTAATTACACAATCTCTTGCTATAATTAATAAAACCCAATTTTAAAGCTCCAATCCTAATGTGACTATGTAAGGTTAGCAAGTATATCTCTGTCTTACCAACAAAACCATCGATTCATCATGCAAACTTCAAGTTCTTACACTATTTTACCCAAGTTCTACACTCAATCTTGCCCTCTCAAGCATCAATCAAGTGAACACAACATCTAAATGGTGATCAATCACTTAGAAGCATTAGAAGAAGAGTAAAATAAACACATACATCTCATTAATCACAAAATAAGAGGAGGAATCAAGAGTTAATCCATACAAGGGTTCAAAATAATCTTAGAATCAAAATATTTAGCCACTCATGTTCCACAACTCCATGAGAGCATATATATACACCATCACAAAATAGAACAAGAGTAGAGAATAAAGATGAAGAAGATAAACCAAGAGGAGAAGCCCAAATCTCTTCAAAGTTCCAAGCCCTAGCTCAATCCCCACTAAGCTCCAAGCCCTAGCAGAGCAAAACACTCCAAAAATGCCCTAGAAGTCGAAGAATGTCTGCTGAACTCGAAACCCTTCCTTTTATTTCCATTCAGTCCGTCTTTTTATCAAAATGTGTAGCAGAATCTGCCGTCCGCCGTGGTGAGCCCATGGCGAACTATCAAAAGTTACAGAACTGGGTGATAGAAGCCACGGCGAGCTGACAGCGAGCAAGCAAAAAGGAGGGCAGAGATAAATGTTATTCGCCGTGGCCTCGCTGTGGCAAAGCCACGGTGAAATCACTTCTTTTCTGGTCCTTTGCTCTGGTTTCTTCTTAGCTTTGTCCACTTGTCAGCTTGATGAAGGGGCTATAATCACTTGGTTATTGCATCAAAATGTTGGTACAACATTTACATAAAACAACATAAGAAACAAGCTAGAAATATGATCAAAATCTACAAAAATAAACAATGATGTGCATCCAAAAATCAAATGAGCATTTTCCTATCTTGAGTATCCAAAATTTATCAATGATTGAATAAAACATCAAGGAAAAGGTGCTGAAATTACATAAATTCCTGGAAGTTGTCAGTATACACAATCGAATTTCAAAAGCGTGGTCTTCCTCATGGACACATATTATTGTTTGTTGAACCACATGACAAAATAAAAACCCCAGTTGCAATTGATGCTTTAATTTTTGCTGAAATCCCTGATAAATCAAAGTCACCTATGCTTTTTGAGTTGGTTTAGAAATTCATGGTTCATGGTTCATGTGGAATGACTAATCCAAAAGCAGCATGCATGAAGGATAAAAGTTGCAGGAAGCATTATCCAAAAGAATTACCTCTCTTACTGAAATTGATGAGGAGCCACCCTACATATTGACAGAGGGACGATGGTAGGAGCATTGAAGCCACATGTACTTTCTTGGATAATCGGTTTGTTGTACCATATAATCCAAAACTATTAACTATGTTCCAAGCTCATATTAATGTTGAGAAATGCAATCAGTCTACTGCTATTAAGTATTTATTCAAGTACATTAGCAAAGGCGAGGGTATTTTTTACGACAGAAACAAGAAACATGGGAACTCTTTGATTGATGAGATACAACAATATGATAATGGTAGATATATCTCATCTCTTGAAGGTGCATTGCATATATTTTGGGTTCGAGATTCATCATAGGTACCTATCAGTTGAAAGATTAAGCTTCCATCTTCCTAATCAACAATATATAGTCTACTCTAAGCATGATGATGTGTCTGAACTTCTTGACAGCCTTCATGTATGTGAATCACAACTCATAGCTTGGATGCAAATGAATGTTCTTGATGATGATGTGGCTAAACTTACATATGTAACATCTTATTTTTTAAAAGAAAATAGAGAGTCTGTTGTGTCTTAATTTATTCGATATGCTATCTATGTATTTGTGTGTGTGTCTGTGTACATGATATCTTCACAAATTAATTTCTTATAAATATATCCGTATGTATTTATGAGAAGATAAATTAATATCATAAAACTACAAATTACCAAAAAGAGGCTTAAAAGTTTAAGGCATATTATCTAAGTCTAATTATGTTTAATATGTTAATAACATTTAGATAAATGCATTTAGAATTTATTTTTTTAAGAGAAAGCAAATATAATGAAAATATGGATCATTCAAAAGCCCAATCATGAAGAGTCCAATTATGCAAAACCCTACCTCATTCTTATAAGTATCATTATCTTCCTTCCTAATACATAGCCACCACTCTACAGCAACAGGTATCTCCCTGCTCCTCCCTTTGTCTTTCTCTCATTCGACATCATCTTCCTATTTGTCTTGTCCAAATTTCCACCCTTCATTTATCCTCCTTCCTTGATTTGCTAATTTGTCTTCTTGTATGTGCTGCCTTTCTTTTGCTCCACCAAATTCAATGCGTGAGTGTTGTGGAAGGTTTTCTCAATTCATGTCTCCATGGTCCATTGATTTTTCCCGTTGGATCATTTGTTCCCCCCCCTATTTTATTGTATATATTAATTATTATTTGGTTTTGTTTCCATTCAAATTGAAATACCTGTAGAATAAAAAAAAAGGCTTCGTCCTTTGGCATCCCTGTTGTGAAGAAATTTGTGTGAACAAATTGAAAGATAAATGTGGCATGTTTTTAATGACTTTGTCTTCATATTTTACTCTTCTTTTCAACCATTTTTTTAATTGTAATTTCTGGTCCTATCATCATTTTTGTTATCTTTTTATCCCTACCATGATTTACTGGCATGACTTTGAGGCTAAAATAAAAAAGGTCCTTTCAATTCACTCTTTCCCACATATGTGACGTTTCAAAACTTAGACCCCACACAACACATATGAACTTCCCTCTTCTGACATGTGCGTAACTATAATAATTTTCCCCTTTTGTCCAATTTTAGAAAAACTTGGTCAATGCTTGTCAACAAGCGTATGCATATGTGTATATACTAAGGGTGGAAGGAATGCACAAGAGGGCGTGAATTGTGCTAATTAAAAAAAATTTAAACACTAAGACATAAAGACTGGTTCAGCCCAACTCTTGGCCTACGTTCAGTTCTCTAATCTTCAGTTGGGTTCCACTAAACCTCAAGATTTAAACAGGCTCTTGATTGACTTTACAAGTGACCTCTCTGTAAGAGCTCTCTCTCTCTCTCTCACATAGATCACTCCCCCTTACAACTTGTAAGATTACAGCCTACTCTTAAAATTCCACTATCTTAAGAGTTAACCTTACTTGAAATGTGATTACTCAATGAACTAATTGTCATACACACTGAAGTACAATAACAATGAATGAATAAGTTTGAGAGTAGGTGAGTATTGAATGCTGTAAGTATGACTCAAAGGTGTATTCAATGTATGCAATCAATGTTCTTCACCAACTTCACCAAAGGTTTTATACTTGTTTCTAGAATTTTGCCTGTTGGTGAAATTATAGCCGTTGCTTGTTCTTTACTCAAAGGTGATTAATATGATGAAGTGTTGAAATGAATATGTTCTATGTTGTATTAACTCCATGTACTTGGATTGCTTTAGTTCTTCTCTCTTCATTAATTGCAAAAACCTTTTGTTGTTTCAAACGGCTTAATTCCTGAGTCTGAGAGGTAACATAAACTTCCCAAAATGGATTCTGACACATTCTGTACTTAAAAAGCTTTATCTTTCAAATGCATCACTAAATCGATCATTGGGCTCCAATCGATCACTGCCTTAGTTGTCTGATCGATCACACTTAAATTAGGCTTCGATCATGACTTGCATTACTTAACAGATGGATTAGAATTCAGGTTGCCTGATCGATCACAGGGGACCCTAATCGATTAGGCTTATATAATCGATTAAGCTTAGATTACTTCAAACTTTCATGATCGATTACACATTACTCTCTGATCGATTATGCTTTTTTGATCGATTAGGCTGAGATTAGACTTGAATTACAATTTAGACTATCTGATTGATCATAGGGGTGGCCTGATTGATCAGATCAATTGTTCAATCATAATAAGTTATTCCTATTTTTCTAATCGATTATACTGAGATTACTTAGCTTGACTTTTACTTCTCTAATTGATCACAGGGGTATCTTGATTGATTAGGCAACTAAGTTTCCTACTTCTATTCATTTTGATCTAACACTGATCAATCATTACCTTAGATTTTTAACAGATTACTTGACCCTGATCGATTAGGCAAAACTTAGTATTTCTATCAGATTATTTCTAAGTTTATTCTTGATCTAAGTTTAACCTTTCTTTATGCCTAAGTTATGTTTAGTTATCATCAAAACTTGTTTTTCTAACATATAAAATTATTTATGAAATTTTTAATTATTGGGCTTTCACCATTAAATCTCTTACCGTATAGTATTGGATTTTTTTCCTATTATTCTCAAATAATATAAAGTCTTAATATAAAAAGGTTAATTTGTATAATTGTGCGTATGAAATACTAGTTAGAGGGTACCTATAAGGTTTTATATTGCAAACTTTAGAAAATTTATGAAATATATATTAATAGATAATTGTCATTGTGATTTTGTAGACTCTCACTGAGAGCTTTGGAATAGCTATTTATGATTATCTGTAAGCTGTGGGTGACAGGTAACTCTGGAAAATTTCTTTCATATGCTTGTAGATTATGTATGGTTTTATTTGAATTAAACTTATTATCACACAATAATAAATTTATTCCTTTTCAAGCATTCTTGCTTTTCACATATTTCGTATGAAAAATAAGTTAAGTTTATTTCTTTTCAAGCATGCTTGAATACATTGGGTACATTTGGATTGAGAATTATTTATGCTGTGATTATGATACATTTGTATCCATGATGGGTTAAGTTTAGTAGAAGAGTTGTATCATATCTATTTTACCACGTGGTAAGCCATCACTATGTGCACAATGGATGGCACTTGTGAGGGCCCCTCCTTCTATGTTTTCCTTTGGCCATGACTGCATTGGAGTTGTGGGACATGTGACACCTCCTTAGTATGGTTCTTTAAGGAGGGGAGCCATCATCCAGGCTTGAGCTTTGTACCTTTGGCCAGGTTCATCTCAAGTATTGGTGAGTTTGAGACAATTCAGTTGTATGAATTGATTCTCTATTGGACAATATGTGTTAGCCCATGGCTCCAGTCAGGGGAATAAGGGTGGATGGTGATATAAGGAGTTGCATATTGCACAATATATTTATTTATAAGCATTACTTGTTGAGAATTTAAATGATAGTTTTCTCTGTCTCTCCAAGTATTTAACAGGTATTTAAAAACCATGAGTTGTACAAATAACTACATGTGTATAATTGATTGAATTAAAATTTATATGTGATTTGCTTGTGTATATTAGGATTTTCCACTAGCTACTAAGATGTCGATCTCATCCTATTATTAACATTTTCTAGGTGAAGAATCTAATAGGAAACAAGGGAAAACACTTGATGAGTGAGCCTATAAGGCTCTGTTGTGCTCATTGAGCACATTCTTACCACTTTATACTAAATTGTTATGATATTAGGATTATTTTTACATTATAAAAACTTTTAGTTAGAAAATGATTTGATAAACTATTGTGGTTGTTTTATATTTTACCATGGTAGATGATCTACCATGTAATGTATTAAAAGTCTTTAAGAATGTTGTCGTTTTCTAAATAACCATGGTAGACCTTCATAAGTAGTTTTATTCTTTTCTACCATGGTTAGCTCTTGAGAATTTAAATTTAATCCTTTTATACTTTGGTAGAGTTTTCAACTACTTTCATTCTTTTTCTATCATAGTAGGGTCTATCCATTTGATCTGTAGTTACAATTGGCTTTTAGTTTTCTGCCATGGTAAACTTTACTATTTGGGTATTAAATTCTTTATTACCATGGTAGGGTATACATTAATTTAAAGGTGGCTTTGGAGGGGTCACAACATACACTACTACAAAAAACCCTTTCCATGTCACTAATTAACGTCAGTTAAATAAAAAAATGATAGAAAAAAATGCGGTGGCATTTTTGTAAATAAGTTGGAGGCGGAGGGAGAAATAACGTCACATATATTGTTTATATGTGACGTTGAAAGAAACAACGTCACACATAAAACATGTGTGACGTGGTTTCTGGAAACGACGTCACACATGTTTCATGTGTGATGTTGTTTCTCAAGAAATGACATCACACATAAAATATGTGTGACGTCGTTTCTTTCCACGTCATACATATTTTATGTGTGACGTTGTTAAAATGTCCCTTCTTAAAAAATAAGTAACATTGTTTCTATTTGTTTATTTAATATTTCTCATCATTTTTTCCTTTTGCCAGACTTTGTTCCTTTTCTCTATCTTTGATCCTTCGACCCAGAGCCAAACCCTAGTGAGCATCTCCTTCCTTCTTCATGTCTGCGTTGCAACCATTGCCGGATATTCCCTTACTCTGCCACTCCCATTAATCTTAAGGTTTTCTCTTTCTCTGCCTTTAATCATCATTATAAGGATGGTGAATCCGTTCCTCCTTACGCCAACAAGGTCGGCCCTTTCCCCAATCCCAGGTATCCAATCCATTTCCCCCTTTTCCCCCTATGTTTCACATTCTGCTATTCTTGTAGCTTTCTTGGTTTTGAGGATCTGGGTTTGGATCTAATTCATTGAGGTTTTATCAAGCAAGGTCTTGTTTAGATGTTGTGATAACGGAAAACTAATTGAGGAGAAGATTTATGTTTTCTGGGTGGTGATCAAATCTGCACTTAAACCGTTAAACTTGTTGCTGTTATTTTTATAATTATTTGTTTTTTGTGCCTTCGATTGCTGCTTTTGGAAAGTTCTAGTTGGTAGGTTATGCTCATAATCTCTCTGTGCGTGTTTGTATAACAATATATATATATATATATTTGAATTACTCACATGTCATGTGCTAATTCTTTTGTTCTGCACATATTTAGTTTGAAACATCGATATAACAAGTTAATTGGGTTTTTATAAGCCACTTGTACAGTTTGCAATGTCTACTTATTTATTTTTTTAATATATCATTGATAAACAGTGTCATGTTCTTTATATTCTTATTTTTTAAAAAGTAACGGCAGGAATATTTTTTTGAAAAATATATTTGCAGCATCTTTTTTTCTCTACATTCTTGTAAATTCTGTTACTAAACGGCCTGTTATCAGCTCACACGATAGTGAAGTTGTTTTTTTCTATCAAAGATATCTATCAACAAGCCTATCGATGAAATCAACGTTGCTGTTGCTGTTGCTTTTTGGAGGTTCAGGAGGTTTTTGATGAGTTACTCTTGGTCTGTTTTTCTTCTCCATTATGGCTAGAACCTCCTTTTAAATCTTCCTCTACCTTCACATTTCCATTCTCATTCCCTTCACCCTCATTTGGCTTGCTGCGCTTACCATTATTAGAATCTTCATTTATTAGAATCTTCAATGAAAGGTTTAATTTGCTGTAAAGTCGCAGTCTTCTTTTCTCCTTCTCTTTCATTGTCTAAATTTTACGTTTGGCAGGCATGTACATCTTGATGAGCCAGGAAGAACTGAATGGGAAGGATTTTTTGCTAGGACAAGAGCTGCTGCTGCTGGTGTGCATATGTTCTTCAGCTATTAAGGATTATTCTTCTTACGAATATTGAGATGATAAAGTTATCACTAAGAAAAAAAAAATCAGAGAAATGATATTTTATTGTATTATTATTGTGAGATAATTAAGGAATGCTAGTGAAGAGGATGAAAGTAGGGACCCTGATTTAAGTGAAAAGCAAGTGAAGAATTAATTTAGTTGGACATGAATGTATGGAATTGGCTACGAAAGCTAGGACCTTGTAACCCCTTGTTAATGTTGAAATCTTTGACAGTGTTGTAACCTCTTTTTTAGGTTTATTGTTTTAGTTTAGTATTATCTTTTAGATTTGCTAATAATATTGGGTATTATTATGATTGTTAGGTTTATTGTTTTAATGTAGTATTATCTTCTAGATTTGCTAATATTGGGGATTATTAGATTTGTTCTTGCCCTTTTGGATTGTAGGTGATTCCAATCCGAAAAATTTCCCCTATTTTATAATTCAAACGTTCATGTAAGAGGCATTTTTTGGATTGTGGATGATTCTAATACAAAAAATGACCCTATTTTTTTTTTCCAAAAAAATTGGACTTTTCACGTCACATATTAGATAATATGTGACATGAAAAGTCCAGGCCGTGACTTTTCACGTCACACATTATCTAATATGTGACTTGAAAAGTCCAGGCTGGGACTTTTCACGTCACACTTTAAAATGTGTGACGTGAAAAGTCTGGACTTTTCACGTCACACATTAGAGAATGTATGACATGAAAAGTCCCGGCCAGGAAACCATGTCACAAATTGTTATTTGTGATGTTGTTTCCTGAGAAACCACGTCACACATAACCAATTTGTGACGTGGTTTCTGTAAACCACGTCACAAATTGGTAATTGTGACGTGGTTTCTTCCTCATATAACCATATCATTAACATCTAATTTTGGAGAAACAACGTTGCAATTTTTGTAATTTGTGACGTGAAAAATATGACTTTTCACGTCACTTTTTGGTGTGACGTTAAAAGTCTAGTTTTCCACATCACTTGAATTTATGTCCCCTTAAAAAGTGACGTGAAAAGCCCGAAATTTGTGACGTGAAAACCCTGTTTTATAATAGTGATATGCTTAATTCCCAAATAAATATGTCTATCAAAGAAATAATCACATGTGGAAAAAGAGAGATAAAGAATTTGCAATTGGTCGAATTGCAAATGTGTCCCCAAGTTTGGGGGAATTATATTACCTACGGATTCTCCTCACAAAGGTTAGAGGTCCGAAGTCTTTTGATGACATTAAAGCTATCAATGAAGCAATAATTTGGGCAACCGGTCAGTCGTTACGTAAACTATTTGTCAGTATGCTCTTGTCAAATTCTTTGCAGAGGCCTGAAATGGTTTGGAATAAATGTGCAAAGGTTTTGTCAGAAGACATGTTTTTCATACCAAGGTTGCATCCACACCATTCAGGTTTGCATACATTACACAATTTACTTAAAAACATTGTTACATGTTTTACATTCACTTTTATAGGTATTAACTATAATCTCTTATGTTACGACCTCGCTCATTATAGACGAAGCCAAAGAAAATGAATCTTTGAAAGGGATTGATCGTTTGCTTTGCCTCAAAGGCAAGACTCTTAAGGACTTTCCTACACTTCTAATTCCAACAAGTAGAGACATTGTTGATGTTTCAAATAATCTCATCCTACAAGAACTTTGTTATGATTGCTCAAATCTCTATCATCAAGCTACATAACTTCCCCAATCTTTAAATATTGAGTAGAAAAATATATTTTATGTAGTCATGTCATCACTTAAATCATCTTCATCAAGCTTCTTCTTTGTTCATGGATTTGGTGGCACTGGGAAAACTTTCCTATGGAATGCACTAGCATCCTGTCTATGGACTAAAAGTGACATACTTTCGGTTGTTGCTTCAAGTGGTATTACTCCTTCAGGCAGTACTGCTCATTCACGCTTTGCAATTCCAGTATAGGTGAATGAATTTTCTATGTGTTCTATTCGACAAAAAAGCCCACTTGCCGAACTTATAATCTCAACTAAGCTAATATATAATATGGGATGAAGTGCCATGATTCAAAGTTATTGTCTTGAGGCATTTGATCCCTCTCTAAAGGATATAATGCATTCAAACACTACTACAGAAATATCCTATAGCAGCGCTTTTAAGCGTTGCTATAGCCAGTGCTGCAATAGGTCATATGACCTATTACAGCGCTTATTTTGTGTTATAAGCGCCACTATAGGTAACCTAAAGCGGCGCTTATAATATCAAAAGCGCAGCTTTAGGTCATACCTATAAGAATTATTTTTTAAAATAATAAAAAATAATACCTATAGCAGTGTGACAAATCTCTGATTTGTATGGTTTTTATATGCCTAATTTGAGGAAATTAACATGATTGAGATGCAAGTTTGGTCAAATAATGCTTAATTGAATGTCTCAAACTCTCAAGTGAAATGAGTGTAAAATTAGGATTAATTAGCCATAATTGTAGATTAATTGCATTGATTAATTTATAGGGCTATTTGATCTTGGTTTTGTCTTATTTTTACTTACAGGGTCGTGCAAGGACCAAAGATCAGATTCTGGGCGAAGAAGAAGGGCTTTTCAAAGAGGCAGAATTGAAGGCTCCTCGCCGCGGCGAGCAGACGGCGAGAAAGCACCTTGAAAAGCATAAAGGAATGGTCCTCGCCGTGGCGAGAGGACGGCGAGAAATGCCCACTTTTGGCAGAGAGCAATGCAGCTCGCCGTGGCCTCGTCGGGGTGAGCTTGCGATTCTGCAAAATTTCAGTTCGAGTTTTTTGGGCCTGATCCAGATCCAACTTAATACCCACTCACTTGACCCGACTTGGGGGACATAAAACACGAAAATTAGACCCCATTAAGGCAGATTTGGAGTCCCATAAACCGTAGCCTCCTATTTTCTCTCATTCCCTCTTATCTCAATCCCCTCCATCTTCCATTTTCTTTCCTCCAACTTCATGGCAGCCACTTCCTTCTTCCTTGTTGGTGTTTTCTTCTTGGAGGACAACAGCTAGGCTCCACCATTCTTGGTGGTGGGAGCCAAGGGATGAGCTTGAAGCTTGAATAGGGGAGTTTTAGTTCTAATCCTTCTTCCTCTTGTTGTATTTATGCTTTTCTAGGGTTCTAGGAGTATATTTATGACATTTGGTTGTGTTCTTCATTTCTACATGTTGTATAAGGGTTAGAAACTATTTTATGTTGTTTCTTTCTTGTTGAATACTTGACATTGTGCTACATTAACTTTGAGTTTGATGAAATTTATGGGTTCATGATTTTGTTATTCTCTTTGTGAAAATTATGTGCTAATGCAAGGTGGCTTGGTTAGTGGATTAAAAATGTTAAGTGGTTTTGCATAAATGGAATGGCATAGGAATTAATTAATTGTGTCTATACATTGGGTAATTATTCTTTTCAACCTTAATCTTTGTTTGGGTGGCCATCAATGGTTAGGGTTAATTGAGAAATTAAGTGCAATTGTGGGGTGGCCCAAGTTGTGGATTTAAAGTCTTGCATGATTAGTTAGTTCTTGAATTTGTCAAATCGCATGAGTGGCATTGGGCTTCAATCCTAGAGTCTTGATTTGTTATGTGGGGTCCCAATAATTGATTAAACTCTAGGATCAATTAAGTGGCAATTCGGAGTCCCGGTTGTTGGATTAGGAGCCCCTTACGATTAGCAAATTCATATTGATTTTGAACTTAATCAACTTAGGTTAAATTAAGTAATGTCCGGGATTCTAGCATTAATTAAGTTAACCTAAACCTAGCCTAGAGGGGTTCCTCTAGGGGTCTTTTGAAAATCAACAAAAACTCCCAGAAAATCTTTAGAAGCAATGAATCCTAAGGTTTCCATTCATCAAGAATGATTCCATTTCCTTTCCCCTCCAAATCTCATTTTTATTTTACTTTTGAACATATCACACCTTTTGCATCTATTTTATACCAAAAAACCAAATACAATATTTTTACCCGCTTTTGTTAGTTTGCATCTTAGTTACTAGGTCATATTTTGCGTTAGGCTCCTCAAGCGAACGACACCTAGGGGTTAGCTTCCACTATCCCCTTGGTTCTTATTTTCTTGAAGGGCGGACCCAAGGGCGCTACACACACACACTCTCGAAAGAGGTGGAGCTCTTCACAGCTCTTATTAATAAAAAAGCGCTACTATAGGTATTTTTTTTAAAATATTCATTTATTTTTGTTTCACACCCTCCTGCATCAGTGCAAAATTCCTAATGAAGACTTCATAAATTCAAGCCTCAGAAAACATCAACCAATGCATATTAACAATCAATATGATGAAATAAGAAGAACCAGACCATGATACCTTCATATCAATATGATGGAATGAACATAAACTAAGAAGAGCAGCAACCAAAATATCTCTTCTAATTAAACTATCAACTTGCCATATCCAGAAACTAAAGATCAAGAAAGCATCAGAATTGTAACCATAGCTACAAAAAATAACAAGCTTCAAATAAAATAAAAATTAACACATGAAGTCTTTCACTTCAGCTTCATCAGAAAATTCAGATTAATCTCCTAAAAATCAAATTATACCCCAAAAAAATTTTGAAAATCCATCAGAAAAGAAAACCCCAAGAAAACGTAGAGGAGAAAACAAACATTTAAAAGCTAAGGAAGATTAATCTGACCTTTGTAGCTTCCAGAACCTTCTCACGACTCCACAACCTCGCCCATTCTTAAATCCTCCTTTAAACCCTAAATTCCCCTAACAGAATCGATTCCAGAAGCGAAGTCAAGAGTAGTGAAGAAGAAGAAAAAATAGAGCACAAAATATGATCTGTGACTAAAGACAAAAAAAATTTGGAAGGGGAAGAAGAAAAGAGAAAAAGGTAATGAGGTTGAAAACACAATGTTCAATATAAGAGAGGACCCTTACCCTTAAGAAACCACCATCAGCATGTAGATCTGGACTTGATCCATACAGATCTGAGAGACCTCGATGATGATGATCGGAGAGAAGGAAGAGATGAAGAAGCAAGGAGGAGAGGATGAAGAAGAGTGATTAATTAAATGGGTGCTGATGAAGAAGAGTGGAAGTGTGGCGCTGGGTATGTAAGGAGGGAGGAAGAAGAGTTAGGGTTTTCAATGGAAGAGGCAAAGATGAGAGGGAAATGTAAGGAAATGAGAGGGAAAAAGAAAATTTTAGATATGTGGAGGGAAATTTCCTGCGCATCTATCCCAGCTCTTTTTAAGTAAAAAGCGCTGGGATAGGGTTATAAAAATTAAAAAAAGGGAGGAATTTATAAAAAATTAAATAAAAAAGATAAGATTAAATATTCAGAGAATTAATTAAATATAAAGCAAATGACCTATCCAAGCACTTTTTACGTAAAAAGCGCTGGGATAGGGTCATAAAAATAAAAAAAGGGGGAGGAATTTATAAAAAATTAAATAAAAAAGATAAGGTTAAATATTCAGAGAATTAATTAAATATAAAGCAAATGACCTATCCCAGCACTTTTTACGTAAAAAACACTAGGATAGGGTCATAAAAATTAAAAAAAGGGAGGAATTTATAAAAAATTAAATAAAAAAGATAATGTTAAATATTCAAAGAATTAATTAAATATAAATCAAATGACCTATCCCAGCGCTTTTTACGTAAAAAGCGCTGGGATAAGGTCATAAAAATTTGAAAAATAATTGGGAGGAATTTAGAAATTATATAAAAAAAAAGATAAGGTTAAATAATAAGGTTCAGAGAATTAAGTTTAAAGGAAATAATCTATATAAAAACAAACCTGGGAGGAATTTATAAAAAATTAAATAAAAAAGATAATGTTAAATATTTAGAGAATTAATTAAATATAAAGCAAATGACATATCCCAGCACTTTTTACGTAACAAGTGCTGGAATATGGTCATAAAAATTTAAAAAAAAACTGGGAGGAATTTAGAAATTATTAAAAAAAAAAGATAAGGTTAAGTAATTCAAAACTGGAAAGAAAGGTTAAAAGAAAAACTAAATTGAGTCCATAATCCCGCCTTCCATAAAAAAAATTTAATAAAACAATATTGAGCAGTATGTGAGTGTTGGGTTAGGCTTAAAATATTAAAAAAATATCCCATACCCTATCCCAGCGCTTTTTATGTAAAAGCACCGGTATATGTTTTACCTATACCAACACTTATATTTAAGAAGCGCCGGAATAGGTCACCCAAGACCTATCCCATTACTTGTGTTTTATAAGCACTGCTATTGTTGCGCTGCAATAGGGTATTTTTATAGTAGTGAAACAAAGTTTTTAGTGGTAAATGCATTATCATGGATGGTGACTTCCGGCAAATACTTCTAGTAATGCCAAAAGGGTCAAGAGCTTCCATTGTCCATGCATCTATAAGCTCATCATCGTTATAGGGTCATTGCACCATATTCCACTTGACAAAAAACATGTGGTTAACTACTGGCCAGTCTTCTCAAGATCCTAAAACTTTGGAAAGGTTTAGAAATTAGCTCCTTGATGTTAGTGATGGTAGGTTAGGTGATTCGCATGATGGTGTTGTAGACATTGACATCCCACAGCACCTATTAGTTCCTCCTTCTAAAAATCCAATGGAAGCCATTGTTAATGGTACTTATTTGAATTTGACTGATAATTTATTCCGTAATGATTACTTCAATGATCGAGAAATCCTTACACCAACCATTGAAATAGTTAGTCAAATAAATGATTATATGTTTTCCTTACTTCCTGGTGAGGATCATGAATTTCTCAGTTGTGACTCAATATGTAGATCTAGTGGAGATAACGATGCATTTGATTGCTTGTACACCACAGAGTTCTTGAATACCATTAACTCATCCGGGTTGCCACCTCACAAGCTAATTTTGATAGTTGGCATGCCTATTATACTACTAAGAAACATTGATCAACATTCAGGTTTATGCAATGGTACTCGGCTTCTTATCTCTAAATAAAATGTTATTAAGCCATCACATTAAATGGCTCTCATCCTAATCAAAAAAATGTTATTAAGCCATCACATTACATGGCTCCCATCCTAATCAGAAGGTTCTAATCCATAGGATGGATCTCAATCCTTCGAAAAGTAGATGGCCATTTCACATGCGTCGAAGGCAATTTCCAATCAATCTTAGCTTTGCAATGGCAATAAACAAAAGTCAAGGGCAATCATTGTGTCAAGTTGGTGTGTTTTTACTAAGCATGTTTTCACCCATGGTCAATTATATGTTGCATTATCACAAGTCAAAAGCATGAAAGGTTTGAAAATCTATGTGGCACCAAATGGAGATTGTCAAGGAGTGAAGACAAAGAATATTGTTTACAAAGAGGCTTTTTGGAATCTGTACAAATAAGGGCCAGTGAATTTGTTTTTTATATGAACCACTCATATATTGTGTCATGTACTTCTATATCATTCGATTACTAAGTCGAATTCAAACTCAGTTGGAGTTCTTTATGCATTACTAATTCATGGTCTTCAGTGCGTTACATTTGTAGGTTGCAGGGGAAACATGTTGGTGGAATTCGTAGCATGCATCTCCTACCTATGTTCATGTTGCATGTGGTCTGTTTGTTTTCTCTAACCTTAAATGATGAATATAAGAAGCAGGTGCAATTGTAAAGAGGATGTGATGGATGAGGTTCTCTGTTACTTGTGTGGTTGGAAGGACTGTATAGTTACAGGTAGTGCAAATGGATGATCGTAATGGGTAAGCAAAGCACAGAAGGAATGGGAAGTAACACACCTAATTTCCCGGAACAAAGAACTAATTACACATATTTTGGGGAATTTTTCGTTCAAAATCCTATTTTATAACTCAAAAGTCTCAGTTGCAAAATTAAAATACGCATCCTAAAAAAAATCCATGGTAAATGACACAAAATTCACCCACGATTTTCTTTATTTAATTATATAAATATTCTTCATTTAAAATTAAGAAGGCTGAACAAAACGTTAGTCTAGCCAACTTTTAAAAAGGAACTCAACTTTCTTTTTTTTAAAAAAAAGAGAGAAGCAATTTTTTATAATTATTAAATTTTATAATTTTATTAATTTTTAGGTTAGCAAATTTTCTAACAGTACTCATTTTTTCTTTTTCTGACAAAAAAGGTAAATGTGCACTCAGCACCCTCAACTAATTTTGAAGTTGCAATTAGCGTCTCAAAGGTATTTATAAGTTCAAATAACACCCTAATGTTATTAAAATATGAAAGAGGCAATCGCACAAGAGGGGGGGTGAATTGTGCTTTCAAAAATTAAAATGATAACAAATAAATGCAACTCGAAAACTTTATACTGGTTCGGCCAACACTGCTTACGTCCAGTTCTCCAACACCTTGTTGGGTTCCACTAACCACAGGTTTTACAACACAGGTTCATCTGTCAACCTTTACAGAGTTTTAGAATCCCTCTAAACACTCCCCCTTACTACCTGTAAGGTAATATCCCTGTTCTAAAGCACCAAGCTTTCAGAACAACCTCAAACAGTAGAGGATTTCAATAAATATGTTCACTTAATGAACTGATTGTGATAAACACTTAAGTACAGATAAAATCTCTAAAACAATAAATACAGAAAACAGAGAGCAATAAATGAGTTCGTGAATATTCTCGTTTTTCGTCGTCATTTTCATAAATGCTCGAGTTCTGTATTTATATCTCCTCTCAGATTTTGCCCTAGCTTTCAACTTTAAGAAGCCGTTTGAATTTAGTCGTTGGGAGCTCATAGCCGTTGGCATTAAATGCAGTTTCTTCATCGGGCTTAACTTTCTACTCTAGCTTCAACTACTCTTGTGTAGGGTGAGCTAAGAGAGAGATAGACTTAGCGTTCTGAGCATCCGTACAAACTGTACCTGCATAGCAGCTTTTTCAGTAGCGCTAGCACATTTTGCTATCGCTAACTGCATAGAGTAAATCCTGCACTTGAGCTGTTAGCTAAATAAGTAACTATATAATGCAAAGCAGATGCTATCGTAAGCTTTGTCTATTAGCTCAATGAGATAGAGACAATATATATCAGCTAAGATTGTCTAAGTTATCAGAGCATACTCTTAATGATAGATATTAAGGCTAGCATGTTCTCTTGGTTCAATTGTTCAGCGTATTAGCTATATCATATCAGCAATTCTTCTATCGAAAGCTAATCCCATTATCGCTAGTTACTTGATTGCTTATTAGCTTTAAGGATACTGAGATGATTATTCAAAAGTATTTTAAGGTATCCTATTATCGATAGCTGAATGTGTTATCGCTAGCAACTATGTTATCACCAAATTCATTTGTTCTCAGGCACTAGCTATCTGAATCTCTATTATCTGAAGTACTCTTTTATCGATAGCTTAACCTGTTATCGCTAGCTGATTCCATTTGCTCAAGGACATGGTTCATTGTTCAGCTAGTTATTCTCCTTTTATTTATCCATGTTCTTAATGAGCCTTTAGCGATAGGTTCTTTCTTAGCGATATTGAATGACTTAGCGATAGATATTAACTTTGTTATTACTAAGTCTTCATTTGCTATGGCTATGTCTATTAGCTATAGAGATACACTTTAGCGATAGAGATTTTTATTCTTAGTGTTCTGCTAAGTTTCCATCTGTTATAGTTGATCCTTTCAATAGTGATAGTCTTTAGCTCTAGCGATAGAAATCTGTTACCTATCAAATTTTACTTGTTTTAATCCAAAGGTAACTTGCGCTTATTTACTTATGTTATATATGGGGTCAGTCTTCATCAAAACTTAAGATTCTAACATTCTCCCCCTTTTTGATGATGACAAAACATAAGCATATATACATTAAAGCACTTTCAGAGCATAATCATTTATATCAGCATAAGCATATATCAGACTAGAATAATGGTAATGCATGTACAGAGCATATGATATAAGTATATTCAGAACAAGGTACATTTTGCAGAAGGAAATACCAAAACACAAACTATCGAACTATAATACTGAAAAATATGCAATTTATGTATGATAGGCTTTTGATTCAACATCCTTTCAGTTATATCTCCCTTTGCTTCTCCCCCTTTTTATCATCATAATTGGCAGAGGAAGGTGAAGATGAATAATGATCTAATCCATCATCACATCCCACTGGAGCTCTGGACGAATAGTACCCCTGATCCAGCACCAAAAATCAACAGCAGCATAATCTTAGACAGGAGCCACTTCGTCTTCCTCAAGTTGTTTGGTCTCCTTAGGCTCTCTGTAGAAGAACAAATCCACCAAAACTGCAGCCCTATCTAGGGTTTTTCGATTTGCGAAGAGGGCGCGTTGAGCTTGGAAAGATTTTTCTGAGTAGGGCAAATCAGAGAAGGTTCGCTTTTGACGCTTGGTACCTGATTCAATCACTTCTCTGGAGAACGACACAGCTTTCTAGGTTTTGGACCTCTTGCTAGTGGATTGAGACGAGGGTTTAGCGCTAGAGGTTGCCTTAACATCACTCATTTTTGGAATTTTGGCTCTAGCCATTTTTAGGGTTTAGGGTTTTGAGAGAAGAGAGGCTGGAATGCTCAGAGAATAATGAATGCATAGTGCAAATGACCTACTTTTATAGGTTCAGAAATTACCATAAATGATGAATACTCGCTAGACGTTTCGCATTCTGAGCCTTTTAAGTGACTTGCTATCGCTAGTAAGAGCTGCTATCGCTAGCAGGCATGATCCCACGCTGAGCAAGTGACTTGGGCTTTTCACTCACTCCTTCCAAGTTTCATCTATCGATAGTTGACTTTGCTATCGATAATAATTTTAGCTAGCGATGGCAATCTTTGCTCAAACAGCTTATGTCTTGCATACAGCTGGCGATAGTGAAACTCACTATCGATGGGTCAGTCCTGCAAAAACTTAAGATTTGGCACTCCGATGCCTAAGTTAGCAATAATCCATTTGAATAACATTAGAATGAATCAAGAATTATGATAAAAATATTCACAACTCATTTGGATTTACCATTCCTAGTTCTCTTCTGATATAGAGAAATTGATCAGGCTCAAGAGGCTTGGTGAATATATCAGCAAGTTGCAGATGAGTTTATATAAATTCCACCTTGACATCCTTCTTCTGAATATGATCTCTCAAGAAGTGATGTCTTACATCAATATGCTTGGTTCTGGAATGCTGAACTGGATTTTTGGCCAAGCTTATTGTGCTAGTGTTGTCACAGAGAATGGGAACTTCTGGGAATTCCAAACCCAGATCTCTTAGTTGATGCTTAAGCCATAAGACTTGAGTACAACAACTTGCTGCTGCGATGTATTCGGCCTCTGTGGATGAAAGAGAAACACAATTTTGCTTCTTGCTTGCCCAAGTGACTAAACAGCCACCAAGAAATTGACATTGACCACTTGTGCTTTTTCGATCTGTCTTATAACCTGCATGGTTAGAATCAGTATAAGCAAGAAGGTACTCTTGAGTTCTCTTGGGATACCACAGCCCAAGCTCTTAAGTCCCTTGTAAATAACGCAAAATCCTTTTTACATTTGTTAAATGAGATTCTTTAGGATTTGCTTGATATCTAGCTCACAAGCCTACACTAAATTGGATGTCAGGCCTACTAGCAGTTAAATAAAGTAAAGATCCAATAATTCCTCTATAATGTGATTGATTTACTACTTTGCCTGGTGCATCTGCATCTAACTTGGCAGAGGCACTCATGGGAGTGTCCTCTTCTTTGGATAGATCCATCCCAAATTTGTTGAGAATTTCTTTACAATATTTGGTTTGGGATATGAAGATGCCATCCTTCTTTTGCTTTATCTACAGGCCTAGGAAGAATGTTAATTCTCCCATCATAGACATCTCAAACTCTCCCTGCATTATCTTAGCAAAATCTTCATAGAGCTTTTCGTTAGTTGCACCAAAAATAATGTCATCAACATAAATTTGGACTATGAGCATGTGATTATTTTTATGCATGATAAATAATGTAGTATCTGATTTTCCTCTAGAAAATCCTTTATCAAGCAGAAAAGTACTAAGTCTCTCATACCAAGCTCTAGGTGCTTGTTTGAGACCATAAAGAGCCTTTTTAAGTTTGAAAACATGGTCAGGCTTAGACTTTTCTTCAAAACCAGGAGGTTGCTCTACATATACTTCTTCTTTAATATAGCCATTAAGAAATGCACTCTTAACATCCATTTGATAAAGTTTAATATTTTTTATGGATGCAAAAGCTAAAAGAATCCTTATTGCTTCAAGTCTTGCAACTGGAGCAAAAGTTTCTTCATAATCAATGCCTTCTTTTTGGTTATATCCTTTGACAACTAATCTGGCTTTATTTTTGACAATTTGTCCAACTTCATCAAGTTTGTTTTTGAAAACCCATTTAGTACCAATAATAGGATAATTTCTTGGTCTAGGTACTAAATCCCAAACTTGATTTCTTTTGAATTGATTAAGTTCTTCCTGCATTGCAACTATCCAGTCACATTCAGCAAGAGCTTCATCAAAGCAAGTTGGTTCAATTTGAGAAAGAAAGCAAAAAAATTCCATTTCATTTTGTAGTTGCCTTCTTGTTTTAACTCCTTTTGAAATTTTTCCAATAATCTGTTCAGGAGGATGATTTTTAAGATGTCTAATGGAAGATTGAGGTTCGTTAGCTTCATCTAGATCATCTTTAGTTTCATCGTGATCATTTTCAGCATTGTTTTCAGGATTTGCTATCAATGGCTGAGGTCCTATCGATAGAGACTGTTTTAAAAGTTTTGAAAAATCTTCATCCTCATCAACAGATTCTTGTTTTTCTTGAGGTGTTTCATCAAATACTACATGCACAGACTCTTCAACAGTTTAACTTCTTTTATTATAAACTCTATATGCTTTACTTCTATTTGAATAGCCTATGAATATGCCAATATCAGATTTAGGATCGAATTTACCTAGATTTACCTTTCCATTGTTGTGAATGTAAAATTTTGATCCGAAAATTCTCAGGTGACTGATATTGGGCTTCCTTCCCTTGTAGAGTTCATATGGAGTCTTCTCCATCCCCTTTCTGATATAGGCCCTGTTTGAGATGTAGCAAGCTGTGCTCATTCATCTGCCCAAAATATTTGAGGCACTTGTTTCTCGTTCAGCATGCTTCTTGCCATTTCTGTGAGCACTCTGTTCTTTCTCTCTACAACACCATTTTGTTGAGGAGTACGAGGGGCAGAGAAGTTGTGTTCAATTCCATTTTCATCACACAGCTCCATGAACTCTTTGTTCTCAAATTCTCCTCCATGATCAATCCTGATTGCTATAATCTTTGTGCCTTTTTCATTCTACAATTTCTTGGCAAGCACACAAAAGGCATCAAAAGTTTCATGCTTAGAGGAAAGAAACATAGTCCAGGTAAATCTTAAATAGTCATCCACGACTACAAGAGTGTATAGACTTCCACCTAGACTTTTCACTCTTGCTGGCCCAATTAAATCCATGTGGATTAGTTCCAATGGCCTACTAGTGGAGACTGTCTTCTTGATTTTAAAAGAGGACTTTGTTTGTTTACCTCTTTGACAGGATTCACAAATCAAATCATGTTTTGTCTTGAAACTAGGGATTCCTATGACCAATTCCTTCTTAACTAGCTTATCTAGTTGATTAATGTTCACATGTGCTAATCTCTTATGCCATAACCAACAATTTTCATCATTTGAAATAAAGCATTTTTCTTCAAGTTGTTGGCATAAATCTAAAGTATATAAGTTTCCATTTCTGTTTGCTTTTATCTTATACTTGAGATTAGACTTATTTATATCTAAATCATTTTTATCAACAATAAGACATTCATTAGAATAAAAAATTACCCAGTTACCATGATCTGTGCTTTGGCTAACACTCAGCAAGTTGTGGCAGAGACCATCCACTAGGTAAACATCCTTGACTGGACCTACTTCACCCATTCCAGTGATTTTTCCACTTTGATTTCCACCAAAACTAACTTTGGCTCCATCCTTTATCACTAGATTGTTGATTTTGTCCTTGTCACCAGTCATGTGCCTTGAGCATCCACTATCAATATACCATTTTCCTTTATTGGATGCTTTAAGACAAACCTACACAAACTACACAGATTTAGGTACCCAAACTTTCTTGGGTCCTTTAAGTTTGTAAAAACCTTAGGCACATGAGTTCCTTTAGGAACCCACTTATAAGAGCTACTAATGCCATATTTTCTGTGATTGCAGATGGACTGTGTATGGCCTTTCTTGTTACAATAATTGCAAAAGCTATATGGTGAAGAATTTTCAGAAGATTTTCTAAACTATTTCATGTATGACTTCACCTTGGGTTCAACCCATCTTTTTGAAAACTTTTGTTTAGGCTCATAGCCAATACCAGTTCTGTCTCTAAAAACTTTTTGGTTGCTTAAAATCACATTTAAAGTTTCTGAGCCTTTTGTAAATTTTTCTAAAACATGTGAAAGCTTTTCCTTTTCCTTCAATAATTTTTCACAGTTGGAGCAATTTTCAGAAGTTGAAGGAGTTGCTATCAATAAAGGTTCCGCTAACGAAAGTTCTTTTCTAGGAGCTTGTGATAGCTGCTCTTCTATCGATAGAGACGAAGGAACATTTTCTGAAGAAAATTTTTTCTGAAGTTCTTTGTTTTCTTTTCTTAACCTGACTACTTCTTTAGCAAGTTTCATTAATTCTATGTGCATTTCATCATATAAATTTTGAAGTTCAGAATAAGAAGGTTCAGAGTCAGATACCTCAGAGTCACTTTGCTCTTCTCGAGCAACTAGGCAGAGGTTGGCGCATTCCTCACTATCGCTACATTCTTCATCAGAGCTATCACCCCAGATGGATGACACATAAGCTTTCTTCTTCCCATAAGTCTTCTTTTTCTCCTTCTCCTTTAATCTTTGAAGACTTGGACACTCAGCTCTGAAGTGACCAGGCTTCTTGCATTCAAAACATACAGGTGTTTTGTCTTTCTGAGAGTCTTTGAAGCTAGGACCACCTCTCTGGAATATTTCTCTTCTTCTGAAGAACTTTTTAAATTTTCTGGCCATAAGAGCTATGTCCTCATCATCAAGATCTTCATCATCATCATCATCAAATTCATCTTTCTCTGATACTTTAAGAGCAAGAGACTTCTTTTTGGGATTTCCTTGAGCTTCCCTTTGAGCTATCAGAGTTTGCTTATATTCAGCAAGGCTGCCAAACAGGGCAGTGATTGACTTAGTTGATTCTCCTTGCATTTCTTGAATAGCAGTGACCTTCATGAGCCAATCTCCTTTCAGAACTTTCAGGATCTTATTGACTTTCTCTTTTTCTGTAATTTTTCTTCCTAGAGCAGCAAGATTATTGATGAGATGAGTGAATCTAATTTCTAGATTTCTTATCTTTTCTCCTTCAGCCATTTCAAATTTGTGGAACTCTTCCACCAACATCTCAACATTTCTATCTTTTACTCCAGTGGTTCCCCCGTGGGCAATCTGCAGAGCTTCCCACATTTCTTTTGCAGTGTCCAAATGGCTCACTCTGAAGAACTCAGTTTGACTGAGAGCGCTTTGGATCATGAGGACTGCTTTGCTGTTCAGCTCTAGATTAGCAATATCCTCTTCTGTAAATTCATCTTCAGACTTTGGAATGCCCAAGGGATCTTTAGGCACAATATCTCCTTCTTCAATAATCTTCCAGAGCTTGTATCCATTGGCTTTGATGTAGATCTTCATCTTTAGTTTCCAGAAAGTGTAGTGCTTCCCATCAAAGCTTGGAGGTTTATTAATGGAACTTCCCTCAGGTAGAATATTTTCTAGCGATGCCATAATGATCTTTACTTCTCAGATTCGTTGGAATCAATCAAAGAAGACCTTGCTCTGATACCAAGTGAAAGAGGCAATCGCACAAGAGGGGGTGAATTATGCTTTCAAAAATTAAAATGATAACAAATAAATGCAACTCGAAAACTTTATACTGGTTCGGCCAACACTGCCTACGTCCAGTTCTCCAACACCTTGTTGGGTTCCACTAACCACAGGTTTTACAACACAGGTTCACCTGTAAACCTTTACAGAGTTTTAGAATCCCTCTAAACACTCCCCCTTACTACCTGTAAGGTAATATCCCTGTTCTAAAGCACCAAGCTTTCAGAACAACCTCAAATAGTAGAGGATTTCAATAAATATGTTCACTTAATGAACTGATTGTGATAAACACTTAAGTACAGATAAAATCTCTAAAACAATAAATACAGAAAACAGAGAGCAATGAATGAGTTTGTGAATATTCTCGTTTTTCGTCGTCATTTTCATAAATGCTTGAGTTCTGTATTTATATCTCCTCTCAGATTTTGCCCTAGCGTTCAACTTTAAGAAACCGTTTGAATTTAGTCGTTGGGAGCTCATAGCCGTTGGCATTAAATGCAGTTTCTTCATCGGGCTTAACTTTCTACTCTAGCTTCAACTACTCTTGTGTAGGGTGAGCTAAGAGAGAGATAGACTTAGCGTTCTGAGCATTCATACAAACTGCACCTGCATAGCAGCTTATTCAATAGCGCTAGCACGTTTTGCTATCGCTAACTGCATAGAGCAAATCCTGCACTTGAGCTGTTAGCTAAACAAGTAACTATATAATGCACAGCAGATGCTATCACAAGCTTTGTCTATTAGCTCAATGAGATAGAGACAATATATATCAGCTAAGATTGTATAAGTTATCAAAGCATACTCTTAATGATAGATATTAAGGCTAGCATGTTCTCTTGGTTCAATTGTTCAGCGTACTAGCTATATGATATCAGCAAACATTCTTCTATCGAAAGCTAATCCAATTATCGCTAGTTACTTGATTGCTTATTAGCTTTAAGGATACTGAGATGATTATTCAAAAGTATTTTAAGGTATCCTATTATCGATTGCTGAATGTGTTATCACTAGCAACTATGTTATCACCAAATTCATTTGTTCTCAGGCACTAGCTATCTGAATTTCTATTATCAGAAGTACTCTGTTATCGATAGCTTAACCTGTTATCGCTAGCTGATTCCATTTGCTCAAGGACATGGTTCATTGTTCAGCTAGTTATTCTTCCTTTTATTTATCCATGTTCTTAATGAGCCTTTAGCGATAGGTCTTTCTTAGCGATAGTGAATGACTTAGCGATAGATATTAACTTTGTTATTACTAAGTCTTCATTTGCTATGGCTCTGTCTATTAGCTATAGAGATACACTTTAGCGATAGAGATTTTTATTCTTAGTGTTCTGCTACGTTTCCATCTGTTATAGTTGATCCTTTCAATAGTGATAGTCTTTAGCTCTAGCGATAGAAATCTGTTACCTATCAGATTTTACTTGTTTTAATCCAAAGGTAACTTGCGCTTATTTACTTATGTTATATATGGGGTTAGTTTTCATCAAATCTTAAGATTCTAACAAAATAGAGTAATGTTTTCAGAGCTGAACCGAACCGGATGGCCGGACTGACTGCCAAAGTCGACGACGGCTCGTATTCAATGGAAAAGCCATTTAAAAGTTCTAGCCAGATTGGGCCCCAAAAAAGCCATCCAAAAGCCGGGAACCGCTTCCTGTCTGGGAGTCGGGACGGATTTTAAGCAATCGGACGACTCCCATCCACCATTTATGACCAGAAAAAAAATGAGACGAAGAAGAACCGAAGATGCCATAGTAATCATATGGCCAAAAAGTTATATTTCTTACCGTCTGATTTGCTTGACACAAGGTTATTCCAATAAGTTATTCTAAATATCTACTTCTCAAAGTTGAAAATATAGATTTTGTTTCCCCTGTTAAAGAAGGACTTGGCTTCCCTCCTCTACCTTTCCCATCATCTTCCCTCCTCTACCCTAAAATTTTATAATGTTGGGGTCAAATCTTTTTTGTTTGATTTCATCATTAGATTCTACATAAAATTAGTAACATTTTGAAATTTTATGGACAAAAAATGGTTTATTTTTCAATTTTATATGATTTTTTAAAGATTTAATGTTTACAATTTTTTATTTTTTTAAGCTAAAGTATCAAATCTTTGAAAAATCATATAAAATTGAAAACTAAACCATTTTTTGTACATAAGATATCAAAATGTCATTAATTTTATGTAAAATCTAATGATGAAATCAAACAAAAAAAATTGACCCCAACACTATATAATTTTAAGATAAAAAAGAAAAGAGGATGAGAAGGGGAAGAGGAGGAAGCCAAAACCAAAAAGTTGGCTCAATCGAGTGAAGCCGCAGAGAGAGAAATATGTTGCGTGATTCAGTTCCAAAAGATAATTCTCGGTTTTCATCATGTCAAATCTGCCCTCTTTTGTCTTCTAGTGGATTGTATTACGTATTTACCCATTGGTTCAAACACATTTTCAATTAGTTATCAATGGTTGTCCATTGTTTTTTTGCTAATGATCTGGTGATTTTTGCTGAAGCTAGATTGGATCAGGTTCATGTGATCAATTCATGGTTGCAGAAATTTTGTAAAGCATCTAGTCAGAAGGTAAATGTTTCTAAAACCAGAGTTTTTTCTCCCATAATGTGAACCGTAATTTACGCTCCCAACTTTATGATAATCTTGCTTTCACTATTGCGGCTAGTTTGGGAAAATATTTAGGAGTCTCTCTTCATCATAAAAGGGTCACTAAAGAAACTTATCAGTTTGCAATTAACAGAGTTCAACAGAGTATATCAAGTTGGAAACGTCACTACGTTCCCTGGAAGGTAGGAATACATTGATCAAATCAGTTTCTTTGCTATGCCTAATCATGTAATGTAGATGTCACTCTTGCCGGTAGGGTGTTGTAAGATTTCGATAAAATGCCAAAAATTTCTTATGGGGTTCTGATTGCACTTGATGATTAAATGTTTTGAGCTACTAATTATGGGGAATTAATGCATGTTCTAGGCTTATACATAGAGATTTAAGCACTTTAACATTTATGGTTCAAGAAAATGGAGTTTGTTGCATATTAGTCTTAATTCTAGAATTATAGGCTTTACCTCATGCATTTTACCACTTCTAGACTTGAGATGCTTCACATGTACTTGGATTTTCTATTGTAGTTCAAAGATTGGAGAATCAAGCAAAGAACAAGGCAAAAATTTGAAGTCCTACTAGGTTCACTGTGGACCCACAAGATGAAGCACATGGCAAAGAGCAAAAACATGTTTTGCCGTGTCAGCACACGGTGCAAAACAAGGCAAGCCGAAATTGCATCTTTGCTGTGAGTTCGCCATAGTAAACTCACGGCAAAATCTTGATATTTCCAGAAAATTAGGGTTCGATCGGACTTGTTTTTAGGATGGATCTGACCTAACCCACATTCAAACTTCTATAAATGGTAATCCGGCCATTTTCGAAACCCTAAGCCCCATTTCACATTCATACCTTTTCTCTTTCATTTCTCACTCTCTCCACTCTGATTTTGGGCATTTCTCCACCATTCTTCCATCCCACTTAAATTTTCCACCTCTCCTCCACATTTCCTACCATATTTTCATCCTTCTACTCATCTCATATGGAGCACACAACACAGATCACGAATTTAGAGCCTAAGAGCATGAGTGGCTAGAGCATTTGGGGTGTTTTGATGAAATAAAACCACTGGAGCTTCAATAGTCTTATAGGGGAATGTTTAGTGTTCTTTGATGTCTAATTTCACGCATATATTCAGATTCTTGTGTCTTTAGATGTATGTGTGTTGATTAGAACATGATGCACTATATATATTCTTAGTGGTAGATTTCTTGTAGGTCTTGCATGTAATTAAGCGATTGCTTATATGTGTAAGAACCTTAGTGTTTCTTACTTTGGTATTATTCAATTGATATTGTAGAATTGCTTATCTCCTTTGGATTGCTAGCTTGGATTAGCTCATTTGTTCATTGCATATGTCACTAGAAGAGACTCATTGTTTCTTTGTCAAGACTTCTCACTACCAAGTGGTTTTTTTAACAATTATCTAACTAATTATTAGGCAAGTGATATGCTGAAACAATTAGTAATTAGGATAATTGGACTTAAACATTTGCTTTTGGTTCAATACAATTGGACTTTGATTTTACTTCCATACCTTTTGTGAAGCTAGGAATGTTTCTACATTTTCATCAAGGGGTCCTATTCTATCCAAAAGTTTTCAAAAACCAATTCTATTTGCTTTCCCTAAATCTAAACCCCAAACAAGTATTTTTACATTTCTCTAATAAAAAAGACCATTGTTTTACACACATATTTAAATGATTCAATGTCCACCAAGAGCAAACATGAGGTGCTTATAAGCACTGTCATAGCTAGTGCTGCGATAGGCCATTAAACCTAACGCAGCGCTTGCTAAGCGCTGCTATAGGTATACCTATAGGGGGCTTATTTTGTTAGAAGCGTCGCTATAGGTATACCTATAGCGGTGCTTAACTAACGTAAGCGCCGCTTTAGGCCATTCAATTTTTTTTAATTTAACAGGCCTAAAGCGGCGCTTAACTTTTCTAAGCGCCGCTTGAATTTTTTTTTAAAAAAAATACCTATAGCAGTGCTTACAATGAAATAAGCGCCGCTATAGGTGTACCTATAGTGGCACTTTATCATAAAAAGTGTTTGCTATTGATGTTTTTTAAATAATTGATTTAGTTTATATACACTCTACCTGCATCAGTGCTAAATACCAGCAATTCTATACAATTCCAGGAAATCCATATACACCAATAACTCATCCAAAGAGCAATGTACAATTAAACCAAGCATTCTAATTGGGAAACAAAAAGCATGCTACTAGCTATACTATCTACATTTGTACATAATGAGAGAAAAGTGGTAGTACATAAGTACACCATTCTTCAATTAGCGCATTCATTTGTTCCCTTGACAACATCAAGTAACGTGCGTATGGGTAATATTACACAAACAAAGATATTTAAATGACAATCAAATCTACTTGAAATCTAATAACAAGTACAAATACAATTAGAGTTGGCAAAATATAAAACTTACTATCAATGGAATGCTACATAGGTCATGTGTAACAACATCCCTCATAAACTACATCACATAGTATCCACAGTCGTTGTTATTGGGTTGGAAGGGGTACTGTAACAAAAAACACCAAATATCATATGAGAAACATTTACGTTATGGTTTAACTAGATTGTTTAAAAAATTGAATAACTTGTAAAAACCTGGACTATGCTCCACTGATAAGCATCTTTCTGGTTAGGGCTTTGGAATAACTCAAGTTAATAGAGGAACGAAAATTGGTTAATGTGCTGGAACGAAACAAATTAAATTAATTTTATTAGCTAGGGTCATAAAATGACAAATAATACAATGCATTCAAAGAATGTTGACATTCACATACCTATTGTCGAGGCGCATCAAAGCTGTGTGATTGTCTGGTTTAGCACCTTACACAGGATCCAAATAGTAAATTAAGGGTTCCGGTTGTGCTGTTGGATAGATGACAAGAAAAAGCTAATGTGCCATAAAATGTTTTAGAACGTTATGTCAGTATATATATCTCTGATGCTTGGAGCTAAGAATACAATGAAACCTATAATGCGTATAGACTTACCCTGTATTAATTGGAGTTAAGAATAAAGTCTTGCCTATTACCTTTAAAGAAAATCACTTTTTAATCGCTTTGGAATGCTCATCATGTCTTGCACCCGAAATATGTGCTATGGCATAAGGGCTTATGAATTCGAACGAGACATGCTCCCCGGCAATCATGACATCTTCATACAGGTGCCTTCATAGAAACCATACCAACTCCCAATTAGTGTAAAACTTATGACATTAAACGAAACCACAATGGAAACCCATATATACCTGATCCATAAATTGATAACCGTAGCACTGAGCCATCCTTCATCGAGCACCTCCATGACCTGATCCCTAGAAACAAGCTCACTCATATTTGACTCGCCAAATATATGCTTGCTGAATGGAACCATGCCAACAGAATCGGGAAATATGGTGGCTGCAAATGCTCGCAATCGAGCATGATTTGGCGTCTCGAAGCTTGTACGTTCAATAACAGGAGCAGACACTTGTACGTTGCCTACAAACCATGTAAATAGAAAGTCCGAAATTTTATTCCAATAAAAAAGAATGCTAGTTTAAATTGATTAGTAAATAATCACCTGTGACAATGGATCAGTATGTGAAATCTTTTTCTTCATCAATTGAGCAGCTGAACCACCGGTGCCTTTGACATTAGCCACTTGTGCTTTCTTTCCAATAGATTATGTACCCTGAAAAAACATGTAAATAAAAGAGCGTTCTTCCAACACAATGAATGCTAGTGTAAATGTTATTAGTAAATAACCACATGTGGTGTTGGCTCAATCAAACCAATAGGCCATGTAATGAATGCACTGACAGCATCTCCGACCCTAGTCATCTCATCAATAGGGAACGATAATGGTGCCCTATTGTTGCAGGAGTATTCAATCATGACCCTCAGTGCATTATCAGGCAAGTGTGAGTTGTGCAGGGTCGTGTTGGAAGTATTGTAGACCTTGCCGATAGCAACTACTTAACTGAAAGAGTGATCCTTATACAACCTATAGTTTGACTTGCCCTACGAAAGAGTTGACAACATTAGCTCACAATCGATAATATAACAGTATCACTGCAAGTTTGTAAGAAGAAAATGTATGAACTACCTAAGGAATTTGGGCCTTAGGAATCGTATAGATATCCCTGATGCTCAGACTTTCGACAGAAGGAACGTTACCTTGTTGGATGAAGTTCGACGTTTGTGATGCAATATTATATCACTGGTAAAAATCGAACATATGCTCGTACCATCGATGCAGTTCCTAATTTCGTCATTCCATTTTCTCGTCTCGTCGTCGCATCTCTTCCCTCAGTGTTTGGACTTCTTCTTTTAATGCTCTAACTTCATATTTTGATGCCCTAGTTTGGCAGACAAAGTAAGATGAGGGCATGACCCCTACACCTGCCCTGAAAACGGCCTGAATACTCAGGGCGATCGAGTGCTCTGCTCAGGAAATCGCCAGGGCCAAATTTGTTGACCTCGTCAGGGAATTCTTGTGTCAACATATCCTATAACAAGAAGGAAGGATTATTAGTTATTAACTTAGCAAAGTCACCAATTAAAAATTTTACAAAGTCCAAGAGAATGACTTACACATTGTTCACGGACTCTTATGACCTCTTCATGAACGATGGTACCGTCCTTTTGGAGTGTCCCCTGACCCAGACCTCATGCCTTGGTGGTCTACCTTCTAGGCCCTGTTCCTGAATCTATCAAGGTAAACTAGGTAAACATATCAATAAATTACGTAAAAATTTATTCATAATTTTGGAACCAAAAGCGTAACTAACAAACCATATTATCCTCCAATTCTGGAAATGTCTTTCGTTCGCCTAAATACAGATACTCACAGCTTTTAGCCACTTGCCTATTTTTTTGACTTCTTTCTTGAAACTCCTCATCAGCCGTGAATGCACAAATGCATCCCATTGTTCTTGAGTAATTGACCCTACGTATGCCTCTGGGGGGTGTTGGAACAATCTCCCCGTTTTCATCTCTCAGATTCAACTTGTTCAAAGTTGAACGGAAATTCTGATGCATTTTGGAAGCTTTCTTCAGGACATACTCCCTATGAGTATCATCAATATCAAACACGGTATGTAACAATAGAAATCATATTAGATTTGTTAGTTACAATCTAATATGATAAAACTAAACCGCCTCATGTCTTTCCTTCTCTTGTCTCCAATCTGTAACAGTAATAGGCACTTTCTGCCGAACAGTGCACCCAAAAAACCTGAGAGGACTTTCGCAGTCTTTTTGATTGCTTGGTCATTTGTGTTCCATTTAAGTTTAGTCTTTTCTCCCAGAGCTCTGCGTCTAAGGAGTTCACGCATAATGGTTATGCCACGGTGAACATTCGCCTCAAAAGCTGATATACCCGCATCAATATCTACCGGGGCATTCAGTTGTTCTTCTTCCTCCTCTTTTAGGGGGGTCCATTATCCTGTAAAATAATTAAAAAAAGACATGATTTTAGTGCATATAATGATGTTATGTGTATGCAAATTAAATGAAATAATTCATAGTGTAAAACAGAAATACATACAAACTTAAATCAATGAGGACTTTCATCTCTTTTTCCTCTGTGTTATATTATCTAAAATTGTTTGCTTACTCTTTTTTTGTTGGATTTAAGGTTGTGTTAACCCAAATGCCTACTTCATGATCAAGCCTTACATAAACAGGTTCATCTCTGTCATCATATTCGCCCGCATCTGTTCGCCGTCAAGCGTTAACCGCAAGCGCACGGATCGTAAGTAGTATAAAATATCGTTCCCACGGGGATTTGGACTAAAATCTTGACCAAGCAAAAGACTAAGTGATTTCAATTAAGTTGAATTAAGAAAACATTTTTGGTTTGTGTAAAGAAATGTTGAAAATCTATTTCTAAAAACTAGAAAGTGATAAAAACAATGGTTCTTTTGACTTAAAGGATTAAATGAGGTCTAGGATTATTTATCCCCTTTGCATTTCATAAGACATAAAGAACTCCCTCTCAAATGGTATTTTTCATGAATATATGTGTTTGTCTAGGGTTCATATGCACTTGACTAAGCTCTCTCAAGTCAAAATCAAGTTTATCTTTCCATTAAAATGCACAATCTCTTGCTACAAATCATGAAAATCCCCTTTGAAAGCAAACCCTAATGTGACAATGCAAGGTTAGAAAAGATATCTCTATTTTACCAACAAACTTTCCATTTATCATGTAAACTTCAAGTCAAGCATGATTTTAACCAAGTTCTACACATGGATAAGCTCTCTCAAGTCAAACCCACATGAACAAATCAAACTAAATGGTGGCCAAACACTTAGAAGCATGAAGAAAGGGATAAAATCAACACATATATATCATTTACTACCAAAAGAGAGGAAGAATCAAGTCTTAATCCATACAAAGGTTCAAAATAATCCTAGAATAGAAGTTTAGCCACTCATGGAGTGCAAACAACAAATCTGGAAAATATACAAAGCCATGGCAGAAATTTCAGTGAAGAAAGAGAGAAGAACAAGAAAAACCAAGGGAAATGAGGTTGAATCTCTTCAAATCTTGGATCTCCACTTGAATCTCCTTGAAAATCCTCAAGCCCTAGCTCCCAAGAGGTCCCCAAAGAAAGCCCAAGTCAAAAGAATGTGTTTGAGTGTGAGTTTTGGGTGTTTTTAAACCCTATTTTCGAGCAGGATTTTTTTACTGTGCAGTCTGTCAGCAGTTTTGGCCGTGGCCAAGAATTTTGCCTGCATTGGTTGGCCGCGGCCAATAACTCTCTGCCTGGAATTTTTCTGGATTTGGCTGCGACCAGGAATTTTGCTTGTGCTTTTGGTTGCGGTGAATAACTTTCTGCATACTCTTTTTTCAACTTTCTTGGTTGCTCCAAAACTTCTTTTTCCACTCCTTTCTCCTTGATTTTAGCTTGAAATGCAACTCAAATAGGGCTTAATTACTTGGCTTCAACCACCTAATAATTAATGAAGTATACAAAAGCCAAATTTGATAAAAAGAGGGTAAACTATTCACATTTAAATCAAGCATTCAATGACTTTAACCCAAATATCAACTTGGCACATTTTCCTATCAAGTATATATCAAAATGTGTATAAATTCACCCAAAAATTGTAAGAACTATAGGAAAACGTGCTAAAATGGCATGAATTTCATGAGGTTAATAGCATCAAAGTCTTCTGACAGTACTGTCTCAAAGGAAGGATCCTCTTCTTCATATTCATATCATCATCACTACTTTCATCATCAACTTGTTCGGCATAATTTTTGTTCGACTGCATGACAATTGACCAATTCTTCTTAGAAGTATCTGCAATGTAAAACACTTGTGATGCTTGAGATGGTAGAATGTAAGGATCATCCTCATATGTAACTTTAGAAAGGTCGACCGATATAACCCCAAATTCATCTAACCGCTGTCCACTATGGTTGTTAACCCACTGACATCGGAACACAGGAACTCTGAACATGGTGTAATATAACTCCTAAATGCAATCAATCATACTAAAGTATGCCATCTGCGCATATATGTATAATATAACTCCCAAATTCATCCTAGCCTTTTGTATAGAATGTGTAACCATTGATTGCATAGGCGGTGTAAGAAAATGCGTGCAAACTTGGTACTTTCAACAGCCAAAACAATCTTTCAGAAACCGATTTTGCATCAAGCTCAACCTGCTGACAAATGCATGCATTAAACTATCTAATGAAATGTTTGTTGTGCTCCCTTGTAATCAAACTCTCATTTCTATCACCGTGTATTTGTCGCAGGAGTTTTTTGTGTTCTTCAACCAATGTTTTAACCTCAGGAGTGTTGTCAAAAATATACAAGTGAGCCAGCTCCCTTTCAGCATTAGAAATGCGTATTAAGTTGAACTCACTTGTTCCTTTCCTCGTTAATCACCTATCGTGATGAGACTTCGGCAAACCAACATGTTCAACATTTGATAAGTAATCGGCACACAAATCACTCGCTTCTTCAACGATGTATATTTCAGCAATACACCCCTCTAGTCGATATCTATTTTTAACATACCCCTTTAAAACTTTCATGAACTGCTCAATTGGGTACATCCATCTCAAATAGACTGGGCCGCACAGTTGAACCTCTTTGACCAAGTGTACAGTAAGATGAACCATGATGTCAAAGAATGATGGGGGAAATACATTTTAAGTTCACATAGGATACGAACGATCTTCCTCTGCAAATCCTGCAACCTTATTATATCAATCACTTTACTACAAATGAGCCTGAAGAACATACATAGTCTAGTGATTGTGCTCTGTAGTTTCTTAGGTAAAATGTTGCGTATGTCGACTGGTAAGAAATTTTGCATCAGGACGTGACAATCATGAGATTTCAGGTTCTTCAACTTCAACTCTTTCATCAATACAAGGTTCTTTACATTTGAGGTGTAGCCTTCTGGAACTTTGATTCCATTTAGGAACTCACAGAATGATCTTTTCTCTTTCATCGAAAGGCTATAAACTGCTGGAGGTAAATCCTCTCTCGACAGGTGCCAACTCTTGTCTTATTCCCAACTTGAGCATATCTAACCTTGAATTGACACCATCCTTACTTTTTCCTTGCAGATTTAGCAACGTGCCAATTAGGTTATCACATATGCTTTTTTTCAATATGCATCACATCAAGAAAGTGCCTAACATATAAGGACTTCCAATATGGGAGTTCAAAGAATATTTAGCAACGTGCCAATTAGGTTATCACAAATGTTTTTTTCAATATGCATCACATCAAGAAAGTGCCTAACATATAAGGACTTCCAATATGGGAGTTCAAAGAATATGGACCTCTTCTTCCAACCACTTGTCAACACATTTTTAACGAAAAGCTTGCCAAAATCATTCTCCAACGCATTCACCTTTTCAAAAACGTTATCCCTGGTCAATATCCTCGGTGGCCTACCTTCTTCTGAGCTCTTGTTAAATGCCTTCTTCTACCTCCGCCAACGATGTTTAAACAGCAAGAACCTCTGATGTCCCATGTAAACATTTTTCTTGCAATGATCCAATCGTATCAAATGGGTATCATCTTCACATATAGGGCACGCACCATATCCTTTGATGTTGTATCTGGACAAATTACCATATACTGGGAATTCATTTATTGTGCTAAACAACATGGCTCTCAATTTAAAACTTTCTTCCTTACAGCCATAAAAAACTGTCTTACCCAAATCTCACATATGCTTCATCAGGTCTTCAATCAAAGGATCCAAGTACACATCTATGTCGTTGTCTGGCTGTCTAGGCTTGGAAATAAGCATAGAAAGCATCATAAATTTATGTTTCATGATCAAATTTAGGGGGAGGTTGTATATCATTAGAATCACCGGCCATGTGCTGTGAAACTACTCTGAACTCCATGCAAATTGATTCCATCGGTTGCCCATGCAAGCCGTAGGTTTCTTGGTTCTTCACTGAACTCAGGGTACTCGTAATCAATTTTTTCCATTGGGGGGCATCTGCGGGGTGCCTAAGCTTGATGTCTTTAATCCTCTCATCAGCGTGCCATGTCAAAAGTCTTGCAACATCCGCATTACTGTACATGCTCTTGAATCTTGGAATGATAAAAAAGTACCACAACACTTTAGAAGGATTCTTACCTTTCTTTCCATACTGAGATGTGCTGCATTTAGGACACTTCTCCAAGTTCTAGAATAAAATACAGTCATAGGGACATGCATGTATTTTCTCATAATTCATACCAGTCGACGAGATAATTTGTTTTGCTTTGTATGTTTTCGAAGGGAGTACATTCGTTTCTGGGAGTATATCTCGCAGAGGGAACACCAGCGCAGTTAAACTTGCATCACTCCAACCATATCGCGCCTTCAGGTTATAAACTTTAAGCAACACACTCAATAGTGTGTATTTCCTGCATCCCACATACAAAGGCGTCTCTGCATCGCTCTTCAGTATCTCAAACATTTCAGGATTCTCCTCACCTACCACATTCAACATTTCTTCAAGATCATCTCTCTCATAACACATGTCTGTGTCAAGCACATTTGAAGCGCTACTAACATCAGGTACCCGGTCTCCGCATTCATCTTCATAGGTCTCACCATGCTTTGTCCATCGTGTATAAGATGGATCAATTCCATGACAAATTAAATGACCCAACAAGTCAAGAGGATGAAGACGCTTTCCATACAAACACACATATAAGGGCATATAATTCTGTTAGCATTCTTTGCATGCTCAGCAGCAAATTCAATGAACTCTTTTGCTCCATCTATATATTCCCTTGAACGGTGATCACATGACATCCATTTCTGATCCAACATTGTAACCTTCTAAAGGAAAGTGGTGGTAAGATCGATCTATATGACTTACTCATTAGATAGCCACCTTACGAGGTTACCTTATTTTTTTAACAAAAACTTGGCAGCATAACGGCTAAAAAATGAACCTTCCCATGCTCAAGGCCCTCACTTTTAATATAAAAATGGATAGCCCACCACAACAGAATTCATCACAGAGCATATATTCACGGGCAGAAAAACTCAATTACACCTCACAAATCCAGTTCCACAAGGCAATCATTTCATAAAAGTAAATTAAACGACCACACAGTAGTCTTAGCACCTAACATAACATATAATGTACCTAATTCAATTCTCTGACTTGTCTTCAGGTGGAGGATGAAAATGTGGACCAGGAAAATGCTTGTCAAAATTCCTACAACATATAAATAACATTATTAGATCAACCTAACAATCGAAATAAAATAAGTAAAAAGTATCTAAGTAACCAATGAAACTATCCTATTACATCTTCAAACAATAGAACACTTACTAACCAAGTCCCATAATTTAAAATCCAGAGAAATAAAGAAACTTGAAATTTTCAATAAAACTAAAGTCAAGAGCAATTTGGGCACACACAGATATAATGAGACTCAAAATGGAAGAGAGAATGAGCTTGAATGGCCAAATCCCATGAAATTGCTGTCGAATGCGAGAGCAACTTCAACAACAAACGTGATCCAAGCCAGACATAACAGAACTAGGCAGCCATATGAATGATAGTTTTGCTTCCTAAAACTACAATCTTTACTTCCTTTATGACAATAATTTGAAAGAACTTGCAGCCACCTACATTCAAACAACAATCACGGGAAATATATTATAAGTATGTGTATCAATCCTTGTTGTAATAATCTGGTATAAAAACTACAAGTTGCAAAAAAGATGGTTCGGAGGGTCACGATAACACAAAAGATCCTTTTTACTCTTGATTGCTACAGCTATAGCTTTTTCTACTAATGCAATATTTTTTCTTATACTCTACAAAATACAGAGCACATAGTTTTATGAGATTTCAAAATTGTTCTCTACTTTAATCATGCCTTTACCTTTTGGTATGCATATGCAGTATTTTTATTTCAAACAAACTAATATGCTTAACTTTTAAGTGCTACTTAAAGATTCAGCATAAAAAAATGAAAATCAATATAGAAGACAATTTAATCTAAGAACTACAAATCTAGGCTCCAAACAATTCCGAAATTCTTAAATATTCAAAATTGTGCATGCTAATTTCCTTGATTCATACAAATACCTCCTATCTAAGCAAGCCTACAAATTTCCCAGAAGAAAAATCATGGAAAAAATGTGAATCAAAGAACAAAAACTAAAATTGAAAGCTAGGAACACATTTGAATCAATGCACAATCCGATAAATGGGATAAAAAAAGGTTTAGGGTGAGACCTGACAAATCCTTATATTTGTATGTTTTTATATGTTTAATTTGAGGTTTCTAACATGAATAAGATGCAAATTTGGTCCAATTGTGCTTATTTAATATTTTAGACTCTTGGATGAAATTAGTATGAGATTAGAATTAATTGGCCATAATTGTAGATTAATTTGTATTAATTAATTTATAGGGTTATTTGATCCTTTTTCATGTCATATTCACTTGTAGGGTCGCTCAAGGACCAAAGGAATAGATTCTAGATGAAGAAGGACACTTGAAAAAGGGAGAAATTGGGGCTAGAAGCCGAAATTTCAAGAAAAAGGGAAAATACAAGTTTCTGGATGAATTGTGGAAATTACGAAAAGGACCTCGAAATTCCCGAATTACATAAAAGGACCACGAAATTCTAAATTTCAGAAAAGGGCCTCAAAATATCCAAATTACAGAAAAGTCCTGCCCAATACCACCTACCACTCACTCAACAACCCCACTATCATTTATTTTATTCTCCACCTACCATCCACTCAACAACCCCACTATCATTTATTTTATTCTCCACCAACCTTCCACTCAACAACCCCACTATCATTTATTTTATTCTCCACCTACCACCCACTCAACAACCCCACCATCATTTGTCTTCCATCACTCACTATATATATCATCTTCACCACCACCAAGCAACACACCTCTTCTTCATCCTCCTCTCTCTCTCAACTCTCTCATTCCACCTCCATCTCTCTTCCATTTCTCCTTCCTCCACTCCATGTCTACTATTTTCTTCCACCTTGGTGTTGTTCTTCCCGTGGAGAGTAGCAGCTAGGCTCCACCATTCTTGATGATGGGAGCCAAGGGATGAGCTTGAAGCTTCAAAGGGGAGTTTTACTTCTAATCCTTCTTCCTCTTGTTGTATTTATGCTTTTCTAGGGTTCTAGGAGTATATTTATGACATTTGGTTGTGTTCTTCATTTCTACATGTTGTATAAGGGTTGGAAACTATTTTATGTTGTTTCTTTCTTGTTGAATGCTTGACATTGTGCTACTTTAACTTTGAGTTTGATGAAATTTATGGGTTCATGATTTTGTTATTCTCTTTGTGAATATCTTGTGCTAATTCAAGGTGGCTTGGTTAGTGGATAAAAAAATGTTAAGTGGTTTTGCATGAATGAAATGGCATATGAATTAATTAATTGTGTTTAGACATTGGGTAATCACTCTTTTCAACCTTAATCTTTGTTTGGGTGGCCATCAATGAGTTAGGGTTAATTGAGAAATTAAGTGCAATTGTGGGGTGGCCCAAATTGTGAATTATAAGTCTTATATAATTAATTGGTTCTTGAATTTGTCAAATTGTATGAGTGGCATTGGACTTCAATCCTAGAGTCTTGATTTATTATTTGGGGTTCCAGTAATCGATTAAGCTCTAGGATTAATTAAGTGGCAACTCGGGGTCCCGGTTGTTGGATTAGGAGCCCCTTACGATTAGCAAATTCATATTGATTTTGAACTTAATCAACTTAGGTTAAATTAAGTAATGTGCAGGGTTCCGGCATTAATTAAGTTAACCTAAGCCTAGCCTAGAGGGGTTCCTCTAGGGGTCTTTTGAAAATAAACTAAACTCCCTGAAAACCTTTAGAAGCAATGATTCCCGAAGCTCTCATTCATCAAGAATGATTTCATTTCCCTTCCCCTCCAAATCTCACTTTTATCTTATTTTTATTTTACTTTTGAACATATCATACATTTTGCATCTTTTCTAAATCAAAAACAAAATACAATACTTTTTGCTCGTGTTTAATAGTTTGCATATTAGCTACTAGGTAATCTTTTGCGTTTAGGCTCCTCAAGTGAACGACACCCGGGGGTTAGCTTCCACTATCCCCTTGGTTCTTATTTTCTTGAAGGGCGGACCCAAGGGCGCGCTACACGCACACACACTCAAAAGTGGTGCTCTTCAAGACCTGTCGGGTAAGATGGCGAGCATGAACACAGAGAGCGTAGGGTACAAAGAAACGGGGATCGGACTGGTAATGGGTTTCATAGCCTTTAAGGAAACAGAGAAAAGTTAACACAATGAAATCGCGACGGATCTGCAAGTAAGAAGAAGAAAATGGGAGGACTGGAGGAAGAATGGAGTAAAATGGTGAGCTTTGGGTTTGAACGGCGAGCTTTGGGGGGTTTCTGAGAAGAATAAGAAGAAGAACAATGAGAAGGAAGTAGCCAGCAACAATGGTGATGACGGAGGTGACGAAGAGTTTGAACGGTGAACCGTGAGCTATGGGTTTCTGAGAGGGAAGTACCTGGGTTCATATTTGAGAAGAAGAAGAAGAAGAAGAAGAAGACGAGGGTTCAAATTTGGCTTGAACGGCCGGCTTGTGTTTCTGCGAGCTTTGAGAGATACAAGAGGAAATTGAATGACGAGGGAAAACCAAATAATATTTGGGGAAATTTGGGATAAGTTACACCATGCCTACCCGACGCTTACGTCATATAAGCACCGGGATAGGCCTAAAAATAAAAAAACTAAAAAAAGGTTAAAAAACTAAAATTAAATAAAAAAGCTTAAAAAACTAAAATTAAATAAAAAAGCTTAAAAAGAGGTTAAAAACTAAAATTAAAAAAGGGGGTAACAATAGCTATCCCGGCGCTTATGAATAATAAGCGCCGGGATAGGCCTAAAAAATAAGAAAAAAACTGAAAAGAAGGTTAAAAAACTAAAATATAAAAAAAAAGCTGAAAAAAAGGTTAAAAACATAAAATTAAAAAAAGGTATTACAATAGCTATCCCGGCTCTTTTCTCAAAAGAACCGCCGGGATAGGCGCCCCTAGTAACTAAATAATATTTAATTAATAAGTAAAATAAATTAAAAAAATGGAAGCATTTAAAAAAAGGGAAAAGGATTTAAAAATGTTAAATAGCCTATCCCGGCGCTTTTCTCAAAATAAGTGCCGGGATAGGCACCCCTGGTAACTAAATAATATTTAATTAATAAGTAAAAAAAATTAAAAAAAATGGAAGCATTTAATAAAAAAGGGAAAAGGATTTAAAAATGTGAAATAGCCTATCCCGGCACTTTTCACAAAATAAGTGCCAGGATAGCCCCCTGGTAACTAAATTATAATTAATAAGGAAGAAAAGCAAATTAAAAAAAATGGAGGCACTTAAAAAAAGGGGGAAAGATTTTAAAATGTTAAATAGCCTATTCCGGCACTTTTCTCAAAATAAGCACAGGGAAAGGCACCCCTGGTAACTAAATAATATTTAATTAATAAGTAAAACAAATTAAAAAAACATGGAAGCATTTAAAAAAAGGGAAAAGGATTTAAAAATGTGAAATAGCCTATCTCGACGCTTTTCTCAAAATAAGCGTTGGGATAGCCCCATGGTAACTAAATAATATTTAATAAGTAAGAAAAAAAACTAAAAAAATATGGAAGCATTTAAAAAAGGGGGAAAGGATTTTAAAATGTTAAATAGCCTATCCCGATGCTTTTCTCAAAATAAGAGCTGGGATGGGCACCCCTGGTAACTAAATAATATTTAATTTATAAGTAAAACAAATTAAAAAACATGGAAGCATTTAAAGAAAAGGGAAAAGGATTTAAAAATGTGAAATAGCCTATCCCGACGCTTTTCTCAGAATAAGCGCTGGGATAGCCCCCTGGTAACTAAATAATATTTAATAAGTAAGAAAAACAAATTAAAAAAACATGGAAGCATTTAAAAAAAAGGGAAAACGATTAAAAATGTGAAATAGCATATCCCGGCACTTTTCTCAAAATAAACGGCGGGGTAGCCCCCTGCTAACTAAATAATATTTAATAAGTAAGAAAAGCAAATTAAAAAAACATGGAAGCATTTAAAATGGGAAAAGTATTTTAAAATGTTAAATAGCCTATCCCGGCGCTTTTCTTAAAATAAGCGCCGGTATAGCCCCCTAGTAACTAAATAATATTTAATAAGTAAGAAAAACAAATTAAAAAAACATGGAAGCATTTTAATAAAAAGGGAAAAGGATTTTGAAAACGATAAATAGCCTATCTCGGTGATTTTCTCAAAATAAGCGCCGGGATAGGCACCCCTGGTAACAAAATAATATTTAATAATACGTAAAACAAATTAAAAAAAAACATGGAAGCCTTTAAATATTAATAAAAATATCTAGAGAGCATATCTCGGCTCGTATAATTAATAAGCGCCAGGATAGTTTATACCTATACCGACAATTATCCAATACCTACCCCGGCGCTTGCATTTTGTGAGCGCCGCTATTGTTGCGTTTCAATAGAGTATTTCTATATTAGTGAATAATTATTTTATTTTGAATGTTAATATATTTAATTGAACTCTCATAAATTTATCTTACGGTTCTATATTAACTTTTTGAGTGTACTTTTTATAAAAACATTGTGAGTAATCTTGAAATCGAAAGTTTGACAAAAATAGAAATGATTTGAGTAAATTTAGCAATTTTAGTCATGATGGACCACGAATGTTAATGAATTCAATGTTAACTACTTAGAATTAAATTATATGTAAATTTAATATTTTTTTCATTTTAATTAATTGTTTGTTTATATACTTATTATAGCTATTTATTGATAAATGTAAAATCTTAAAAGTCTACTATCTGAGTTCATGTCTCACTCACTTGTTTCTTTAAACTCGCGAATTTGACAACCTTACTTTTAGCTATGAAGGAAACCATGCAAAACTCAATTTCTCTTTTGCAATCAGTCAAATTGATTCTAAACAAAGTAGTGGGCGACCACACGCTTGAATTAATAAATTATGGAATGGAAAGGGTATGGCTAGCTACAGCAACGTGTGATTAAAAAAATAAAAGGCCAAATATGTTTCAAAACTCGTATACTTGACACATGTTGAACATGATAGCATTGTTGTTAAACTTGCTAGATGACTCTCTGATTTTAATCTTTTTTACGGTTTTACCTACCCAAAACGCGTTATAAGGCACTTAAATTTACAATAGGTGTAAACTAGGTTAAACTTATGAGTTTACACACCGACTTTATCGTTTTTACATTTCTACTTTATGAAATAATTTTGTTAACTTGCTCTAAATCTCATGTTAATTATCTTATTTGATCATATTTAATGAATTTATATACAAAGTTTATATAAATTTCTATATTGAGTTTGGTGAAGTATGAAAGTTGATATATTCAATATCAACTGTTTATATTTAAAATAAATTTAAGTCAAATTATTTTTATTTTTTTTCTAATTTTTATTAAATTATATAATTTAAACATACATTTATTAATATAAATAAACTCTTACGAATTTATGATTCGATTTTACATTATTATCATGAATTTACTTAAACTCACGAGTTTGACAACTAATGAGAGAGTGAAAGCAAAATGATGGGTTGTAAAGAGACAAATGACAATCATATATCTATGTATAAAGATCATGGGTGATTAAAGGAATTCAAGTTATGAGAATTTAAAGAAAACAAATGACCCAACAAATTGTATAAGCAAGTTCATCCACATCAATACACCTCTATCTTTATATAGAGATATTCGTCGACTTATATACAAGATGATATGAATATTCAAAAAAAAAAAAGATTACATCTTTGATAGACTATCCATTCTCAATAAAAATCTTTTTTGAGTGTAGAGAGAATAAGGGTATGTTAAGATGGATGGAAAATGGGAGAGGAAAGAAAAGTAGGGAGGAAAAGTGGGGGAGGGAGAATATTTTCCCTTGCTTGGATTGAAAGAAAACGGGAGAGGAAGGAAAAGAGAGGAGAAAAATGGGAGTGGATCCCACCCCCATTTTCCTCCCAACTTTTCTCTCTATAAGTGGAGAGATTTTGGGGAGAAAATTGGTTGCCCATATCTACCATCATATCTCTCTTGTTTTTATCGTCTGGGTTAGAATGTTGTCATTCATAATGTTTTTTTTTACATTGTTTTTTGTTTAAATCCGAATGCCCTGTTATTTATTTATCAAAGAATTCCTCATTAAGTCATGCGTAAGTTTGCTCTTTGATTATTTTATTAATTTTGTTACAGGAATTTAATAACTTATTTATTTATTTAATGTACTAAGTTTTAAAAATTTATTCACTTTTTTATTTTATATATTAAAAAACATTTTGCTACATTAATTTTTTTTTGCCAGTACATTAACGTTAATATATAATTTAATTTTAAATGAATTTTCTTAAAAATAACATCTTTCACTATTACATCTAATTTAATTATAAATATATTATTTTAGTATAGAGATAAGGGCATTTTAGTCATCAAATATTTGCTCATTTTCTTTCCTCTCATTTTTCTCCCACCCATCCAAGTAAGGAGAGTGATAATATTTTCTTCCCACTTTTCTCTCATCCCTATTTTCCTTTCTCCTATTTTCTTTCCTCCCAACTTTTCCTCTCATCCAAGGATACCCTAAAGATTTAGAATTTTGTCTCTCTTTATACCTTCCCAATTTCTGGTGTGTTCCCTTGCTCTCTTTTATATAGGAAACAGCTAGGGTTGCCTCACTAATGCTCTTATTTTTTTAAAAAAAAATTGTTTTTAACTTTTTTCATTTCTATTTTAATGACATTTCCTATTCTATAAGACTCAATCAACCTAAATGACAACATTTTTTTAATAATTTTTAGCTTTTATTTTTAAATTATCTATTTGATCATCTATTAACCACTAATCATCATTAATTACTCTAATCATCATCAATTTTATTTTCCCAAAACTTACTTTTGCAATTATGACCGACCAATCAAAATTAATAATTCATAATCACCATAAATTTTATTTTTCAAAATTTTCTTTTGTAATGATTACCACTCAATCAATGCCAATGACACCTATTCATAATCAATTAATGATTTTTTTTTAATTTTTCTATAATACTCATACTGATTAAAATGACATTTTCAATTTGGCAATCATAATCGGTGAGCGGTTCCTTGAAATTCCTACAATTATTATTTATCTTATTTTTATTTTTATTCTTTTGTAGAAACCGGACAAAATAGGATGTATAAACTAGGTCCCTAGACTTGGTCATTATGGGTCTCTACCAAATAAAACCATATAATTGCATGTTTATTGTACCAATCTCAATAAACCTTGAACTTCTTTAATTTCTTTGCTCTGAGGAAGCACGTCTGGGACTCGAAAGTTAAAATTAAATATAGCACAATTCCTTTTTTTTTATTAGGGTTAATGAAATAAGCATGTTACCCCTTCTTTATTGTTACTTAATTACCGAATATATAAATGCTATGAATTTATCCATAGTCCTTCATAAGGATTTTCTTTATCAACTAACTTCTTTAATCCTTAAAGTAATTTCTCTTAAAAAATTTTATGTCGAATGACCTCTAACTTTTTTCTTGAATCATTTTAAGAAAATAAACTATTAATCTATAAATTTATCTTTTGAAAAAATAATTTATTTCATATTTTCAATTTTTAAATAAATCCCCAAGACCCTAATTATTCCTTCATATATTTTTTTTTAAAATTTTAAGGTTTTTGGGATGTTACAATTGGGGTTTTTATAAGAAAATATAATTCAGTAAAAAAAATTAAAAAAGTGTTATTTATGATCAGATTGAATGCTAATTGGTCTCATATTAGGAAATGCCGTTTGGAGTCATTAAATGAAAAATGAAAAAAAAATAGATGAAAGATCTCTCATCTAGGATGATAGGCTCCTAGGAAATATGATTTGGGTCATTATGGGAAAAAATGGAAATTAAAAGGAAAATCTCTAATTTACAATGATCTGTACTCAAATTAGTAAATATCATTATGAAACCTTTTTAAAAAAAATTGAATTTAGAAAAGGAGGCATCAATGTGAAAAATCCTAGGTGATACTTGTGTGTGCAAAGACTACACAACCCCGAATTCAGTCTTCTTAGATTGGATAAATTATTTTTCACCAATGCGATAAATTTTGCATAAGAACAAGAAGAACACAAGTGTAAAATTTTGCATAAGAAGTACGTTGAACGGTTGAAAGTAAACTCATGCAGGAGAAAGAATGGAAAGAAAAAGAAGAAAAGAAGTGTAAAATTCGAGAAAAAGGTCGATAGTTAAATATCATTACAGAGTCTAAAAGTTTTAATAATTTTGAAAAGATTGTGTTGTTGAATGATGATTCTTGAAATCAAATTATTGATTTACAATCACATTCAATTCAAATATCTTCAATATTTCCTACTTAATTACTTCCATAATCATTGGGATAAGCCTTGAGGCGTCTCCGCGTATGCCCTAGGTTTTACTGTTTTGTTGTGAATAAAACATACAACAAAATAGGTGGTATATATGTTTGAACGTAATATCCAAATTCCTTTGACATTCTTCTGAAGATCAACTTTTGCTCCTTTATCTTCTATTTCAGCTTTGAATTTTCAGTCAGCATGTTCTTAAGAGGTAACTTCTTGAAAATATTTAATTCATTTATAATCCATGTTTTCTCAGCATTTTATTCTTTTGTTTAATTTCCTTTATTTGAACAGTTAAGTTTTGTGCGTGGTGGCAATCCCTCAAAAGTACAAACAGAAAATCTAATAAAGCAAAGCCTCAATATCATCTTCCTCCAGAGATTTGGGAGAAAATATTTCAGAGACTGCCGGCGAAATTTTTAGTGAAGTGCATTTGTGTTTGTAAAGCTTGGAAGTCTATAATCACCGATCAAGCCTTCATATTTGCTCATTTAAGTTATAGAAGAGCCAACAACGAGTGTCTCTTTCTTCAGTACCAACTTTTGACAAACCCTGAAGATGGCTCCATATATTTATACGATTATGACTCAATTCGTGTTCAATCAAAAAAATCTGAGCAATATTTGTTGGTACGTTCGGATGACAAAGAAGTTAGTTGCCTCGCAATGATGACAACATTAATCAATTATCCATCTATATCTGACTTGGATGTGGTTGGCACTTGCAATGGGTTAGTATGTCTTGTTAAGTATACAGAATCATTATGGTTTGACAGAGTTATAATTATGAATCCATCTATTCGAAAATGTGTGGCTCTTCCCAAGCTTGATCATGAGAGTTTAACAATACCCAAAAGGCGTCTTTATTGGGGCCATATTTATTTTGGCTTTGGTTTTGATTCTAGAAACAATGACTTTAAGGTTGTCATGCTTGTCCTTAATCATCCTACGAAAATTGAGCTGTATTCTCTGGCCTCTGGTGAATGGAGAAGCATCAACTATAAAACTTCTTCATTCTGTACTTGTTGGAATAAAAGGCCAAAACTTAACCTAACGTTTGTAAATGGTGCACTACATTGGATGTTTCGTAGACGCTGTAATAGTAATCATCGTACTTATATATCAACATTTGATTTGACTGAGGAGACATTTGGAGAAATAAAGCTACCTAAATTTTGGAAAGAGTCATCATGTTTTGATGCATATCTTTTGGTTAGAGGAAGTTGTCTTGCTTTGACTTATTATAAAAAATCAGTGTCGGATAAAATCACATATATTGTATGTGTAATGAAAGAGTATGGTGTTGTGGATTCATGGGATTTGGTCTTTTCTGTTGATTCAACAAAATTTCCAGACATAAGTAGAGTAGTGGCTCTCATGGGCTCTGAGAAAGTGGTTGTACAAACTTCTGACCAGAGGATACTTATAGTAGATGATGGTATGAACAAGGAAACAGTCAAAGATCTTGAACTGCAGAAATATACGGTTGACTTTGCTGGAGATCATGTGGAGAGTTTGTTCTTGATAAATCATAAAGAAAATAATGCCTCTGTGGTCAACAAAGGCATTATAGATGTTCAATTTGTTTCAGCAAAATAATGTAACGCTGTTTGTGTACATTTATATTAAACTATGAATTAAATGCTTTTGATTTCATCCATTAACATTTGAAACAAGATCCTTTATCAAATGATAGACAGAGTAAAAATGATTAAAAGTAATTTTGGAATGTTACGTTGTTGTAAAAATAATTGACTGTTGACAAATCACACAGAAAGAATAGAGGGAATAAGTCTCAAAGATGAACTCCGCTATAGAAGATATATAAATTATATAGACGGAAGGTTCCTTAAAAAAAATAAAATTAGTTAGTGTAAAAAAACATTATTTTATTAAAGTTCCCTAATTTTTTTATGGATAAAGATACTCTCATATTTTGTGGATGTTAGCGAGAGAGAAGGGGTGGGAAATCTGGTTTTTTTTTTTTTTTGGAAAAAGACAAAAAAAATCCCTTTCAATTTGTAAAATCTCAATAACAACTTCATGATAGGTATTAACAACCATTAACAACTCAAAATTCCGTATTTGGGATTTTGCAAATTGGAAGGGATTTTATTGTCTTTCCCCCTTTTTTACATTTATTTTTAGTTACAAGAATTCAAATTAAATTTTTTTTAGCTTAGAATTTCTATAAGAAGATTATTAGTCTAAATATATTGGTCTATAAGATTTCATTTGAAGGATTGAGATCAAAACTTATATGCCATGGGAGAAATCGCTGAATTTTTTTTTTTAAAAAAAATTGAAACTTCATCGAGGTTTTGGATGGATATTTCTCATAGGATATGAAGTGACGGAAATAACTTAAGTATTTAATGTCCATTATATTAAGTTTTCAGATTATATATGGTCGTGTGTGTTATTTTTTAGATAATATCATTTGAAAGTTAAAACTATAAGTCCATATAAAAAAAATAGGAAATATAGTCACATGTGATTGCAAAAATTAATATAGTCACATGTGAAGTCTTTACTCCAATGACATCATTCCCTCCCCCTCATAGAGAAGGTTGTGAGATCAATTCCCAGATTTTCAGATTTGGAAAAATCTGTGTTCTCGTGTGTGGTGGTGGTGTGTGTAGCCCCCCTTTGGGGAGGGTTAGGATAGCAATATAAAAAAATTAATATAGTGAATACAAAAATTTTGATTTATATAAAAAAAAATACAAATATTTTGACGCAAGTAAGTTATGGAGTGGTAAGAGGCGGGTTTATGTTTAATATTGGGAAAGGTACTAGTTTTTATGCAGAGATGTGGGGAGTCCTAATGGGATTAAAATGGAGTTGGGATCTTGGGGTTAGATATCTTGTGCTTGAGACAGATTGTTTAGAGCTGGTCCAGGAAATTGAGAAGGCAAGGTGGGATGATGAGCATGGAACCGTGGAGTTGAGGGAGATAGCATCTTTCTTTTATAGAGAATGGGATCTGCATATTTCATGGTGTAGGAGAGAGGCCAATGAAGTGGCAGACTGTATGGCTAAAAGGGCGCTGGATGTGGGAGCTGGTTTAGTTTGCTTCAGCCAAGTGCCAGATGACGTTACCGCCATAGTGTAGAAGGAGCAGGAAGAGGGACGTACAATGCTCTAGTTTTATGTGCTTTACTATGTAATAAAAAAAAAAGATAAATTTTCATTGTGTTATTAAAAAACAACCATAAGTTTTCACATACAAAAAAGGAAAAAAAATCATTTAATTGAATGCTTGTGTGATATCAATAATTTTTCCACATGTTTTCTGAAGTACAAAAACTTTCTCCCTGCTTGAGACAGTGTATATTGGTAGGTGAAATTAATTTATAATTTCAAATGTAAAATTGAGGTGAAAAAGAGGAAACTACATTTTTTATATATCTATGATCACAAGAGTTAGAACAGTTACTCAAACATAACAAAAAATTAGTTTTGTAGAATTTGAGTTAAATTTAAAAACATCACTACTATAAAATACCCTTTTAAGATTCTAATTAATGTCTGTTAATTATAAAGTAGATGTTAAAAAAAGACGGTAACAATTTTGTAATTAAATAAAATGCTCTGAAAGAAACGACATCCCTAATTAAATAAATTAGGGATGTCATAAGTTACGACATCCCTCATTTAAAATAAGTGATGTCGTTTCTAAGAAACAACATCCCCGTTTAAAATGAGAGATGTTGTTTCCTTTAAAATGCTCGTTAGCGTCGATGCTTGAGATTTCTGTTAGGTAAAGGAGTGCAATCTATCACAATTAAAGTTATTCTATAATTGGAAATTTGTACGGACCGAAGAGCTGAAAGTTCTGAGAGCAATGCAGATTTTTATGTTTTTTCTAAATGATTTTCTAATCAGGTGAACAACATTTACAACAAGCAGATATATTCAATCTCTCTGTTTTTTTTTTCTTTTTACGCGTTGTTGTCTATTTGTGATCTGTTTGGAAATGTTATTGTTGGATTTTGCCTTTCGTTGAGGGTCTACTTGTCTCACATTCCAACATGGCTGGAAAATGAAAAATCTCCTATTGGAGTTGTCTATTATATTTCGTTGTTGTTTGAACAAAATAATACATTGATTCGTGAAGAGTGTAATGGGTTCATTAATATTGGCTGAATAGCCAAAGGAGTTACTTTATGTATAAAAAGGGGGAAAAAAGAACGTGAGTGAGTGTTCTGGATATTCATAACCTGCGAATTGTGATTCTTATAGTGAACAAATCATCACACGAGTGAACTCTGCTTGTTTCAACCTTGAAGATATGTTTTTCAATGAATAATATAATTGTTTGTATAACCTTGAACTGTTCTTCGCTTTGTTCACAGGTCTTGAAGCCGTTCCATTACCCATTCACCATCACTGCAGTTCAATTTGCTGTTGGGAGTGTCCTTGTGTTATTTATGTGGGGTTTACATCTATACAAAAGGCCTAAAATCAGTGGTGCCCAGGTATCTGGATCTGTGCAGAATTAGCTATTCGGTTTCTTATATTTGCGCAGTTTCTCACAATAAACAAAATTAGAGGTAGCTGCTGCTATTCATGGTTTTTTTTTTTTTCTATTGTAGGAAGTTCTCAATCAGGTGTTTTCTTTGAACTACATTTAGAAGTTTCGATAACTAAATTTAAAAGTTTTTTTGTTTGGGCATTTATTGTCATTAAATTTTTCCCCTTAATTTCATATTATCCGAATGCAGAGGGGTTGGATACATTAAAAATACCAAGAGATATTTCCATCTTTGTTGCTTGATAGAATTTTAGAAGCAGCGGGGTTGCGATGTAGGTTGAACTATCCGAAGGGAAAAAGTGTTCTCTATTTGTTTATTTATTTCTTCCTTGGGGCCGAGGGTGGGAATTCAAATATGAACCTCTTATACTTAGTTCTTTTTCATTATTAGGCTTTGTTGATGCACCATAAGGCTAGTTAAGACAACTAATAGAATCGAATTTTATTCTGTGTTAGTGTGCATTTAAAGAACTGGGAGCCATTTCAGAAAATGCTAAACCCATTTTAATAACAGCCTTAAAACTATAGGGATTTAATTTGGAAATTAATTTTCCCATTTTATTTTCTTAAGTATAGGGATTAAATTGCATGGGTCAAATTGTAATAAGGACTGAATTACAATTGTGTTAAAACCATAGGGACTAAAAGATTAATAATTTTCCCTTAATAAAAAGTAGCATTATACAAAAGTTATGTAGTAGTATTGTACAACTCACATTAAGCTTTTGTGCACAGGATGAGATTTGATATTAAGAAATCATTACAATTTTAATCATGTTATATGGCCAAAGACAATTAAATATGAAGACTCGAATATACTTTAGAACGTGTTTACACTGAAAATGCCCTTCGGCTTTAGTGTGTTTAAAGAGAGAATATGATAACTTTTTATATGGTTGATACAATTAATACATTGTTTATCCAATTTCTTTACATCACAATTTATATTGTTGCAGTTTTATGGTTCATCCAACTCATTTGACCAAGTACAAGACCTTGATTGAATTCGTGATAATGTGGTAGAGTTTTTCCTTTCAAATTTAGGGTAAAAAGTGACCACACAAGTGTAGTTTGACCTAGCTAGCTTCCACATGTATATACTCTCATTTAATAATGATATCTCTTTCTTAGTACTTATGTCCACGTTTCATCTATTTTTTGTCCACATATATATGTATATGTTAATTAATTTGATTAGTTAGTTAGTTAGGTTGATATGCATTAAACTTGTGCTGAATAATGTATTAATTCTGTTTATGTAGGTATCTATCTCTGTATGAGTATATATGTGTAATTGTGATCTGTAAAATGCATATGGACATCAGAACAAATAAATAAAACTGAAAAAAAAGAGAAAAGTTTAGACATCTCTCATTAAGAAAAAAAAAGAGATGTCAAAAAGAAGAAACAAAATCATTTGTTATGTTAACAAGTGATGTCGATAAACAGAAACAACATCACCTATTATATAATAGGGGATGTTGTTTCTCTCACTGTAGAAACAACATCTCTAATTTTCTTAGCATGTCATGTCGTTAGTCTCTAACAGTGTCTTAAGAGTGCTCTTTCTAGGACTATTGACATCTCTTAATTGATATAATATGAGATGTTGAAAGTCTGACATTTAATATCCGTTATTTAAAGCAATGTTAAAAAGTCGACGTTTCAACATAACTGAGATTGAATCCCCTACAGAACGGATGTTAAAACCCTTTAATAACGGATGTTAAAACCCTTTTCTGCAGTAGTGTATAAATATGCAATAAGAATTGGAAAATTATATTGATGTGTTAATGGTTATTTCAAAATATTTCATCTTGATAAATAAAAGGCTACCTTTTTTTAACTGAATAAAAGGCTACCTCAAGCAAACACACTTTTTTTTCTTTTCCTTTTTTTTTTTAAATGATTGGCCGATACAACTTTCAAAATTTGGCTACAATGTTTAATGCTTTTGAAGAGGTGAAAATGGCACTGCTTTAAAATAAAGAGGAGTTCAGTTAAAAAAATAAATAAATAAAGAAGAGGAGCAGATGACGTAATCAAGGAATAATTGAATGCCTTGTCACCAGTTAAGTTAAGACAAATTACGAAGGGATGAAATAAAGGAAATCTAAAAATTTTGAAAGATAAGTTATTGACCCATTAATATCTTAATTAATAACATCTCATAAAAAAGCTTAAAATAAATAAATAAATAAACACTAAAATGCTTTATAAAAATTTTGCGGAAAAGGACACTGAACACACAGAGCACGAACTGCCGAGCTTTATCTCGTACCAGGTCTCATCTTAATGACTTCATCCACACCTCAAAGTTATATTAACATACTTTTATATTTAATCATTTTAAAAAGGATAAACTTTATTTTAATTCAAAATAGACTTACTTTCTTGCTTCTTTAGACAGTCCACCAGTACTAGTCTGAAACCTGTCCGCTGCCTCACCTTAGGAAAATTATTCCGCATTTGATCTCTCATCAAGCTATGCTTCCCTGCCTTTCAATCGCAAGAATAGCTCTTCCAGTGTGCCAAAGGAGTCTTGATAGTAGTCCTTCCGTTGGACATCAAATTCATAATCATGATTTTATATAAATGCGTGTATGTAATTAACAATAAATAATTTCATTTCAAAAAGCATAAATACTAGTGCATGGCAACAAAATAGATTGGTTCACTGAAGATATAACAATATACTAATTAATACAAAAGATTAAGAAGATAACGAGGAACTCCATAACAGTGTGAGGTGCTTTTTATAATTATTTTGTGCCAGTAAATCTGATAAATCTGATTGGAACTATCTACTGGGTACAACAAAATTCACTGACTACAGAATACTATTTTAGGACCAGTAAAAGATTCACTACTCATTTTTAGTAGTTAATCTGATCCGTCTTTGTTTAAAACCATCAATAGTTTTTTTAAATTATAACCAACGGTTCATCTCATTCAAGAGATATGTACCTCAAAATTTTCTTAAAAGGTTTCCGACTTAATGTTTTCAACCAATCTGGTTAAACAGTTTTTTAAAGGAAAAAAAAATAAATAGTTTTTCTTAACTGTCCCTCCCTCCCCTCTCTTTGTGTGTGTGTGGCTAGTTTGTTTTTTTTTTTTTTTGTTTGTTTTTTTGTTTTTGCATTGATCTACTTAACGATGCAATTTAATGTGTTTGAAATTAAGACAAAAGCAGGCACATATTCTGAAGCAATCCTACGTATACCATACATCTAGCTTTGAACTAAGCTTGAGAATAGTAAATAAACAGCAGAAGGCGAAGGGGGGAACTAATGAGTTTTATTTGATATTCTTGGAAATAGAAAAGAAAAAATAGAAAAAGCAACAGCAAGCTTCAATATATTCAAAAAGACCCAAGCTTCAACAAATATAAGAGGAAAGGCGAAAGAGAGAAAAATGAATAGAAGCTCACCATTTAATGAAGCAAAACAAAAAATTTTCAAAACGCTGTGCAATACTAGAAGGGATCACCTTATGCTGGGAATTAGGATTTAAGTAGGTCAAAGTAGAAAGTGATGCTAAGCCTTAAACACGAAAGCATGTATTAGAGGATGTGATAGCATCATAAGGAAAATACAAGAACTCAATAAGAGAGAAAGGCAACTTAGATTTTCTCACCTTCATAGAGAAGGAAACCAGTGTGCGGCTAGAATGGCAGCTCTAAGTGAACATCAAATAGAGAGCAAAGTGATGGACAATAGCCTTGTAGTGATGTAATATAGAGACTGGGCTTTGCCCGTTTTGTAACACTAAAAAAAGCAAAACAATAAAAGTAAATGAGCAGAAAAGTAGGAGTACAAATAAAGCCAAAAAGATATCAAAATCCTAAGTGTTTGTGAAACTTTATGTACGGTGTTCATTATTATAGCTATGCATTTTTAGGGGGGTATCAGACCCTTGTAAGGCGTCTTTTGTTATACTTCCCAATTGATGTGGGACTTCACAATCCACCTTCCTCGATTTGAGCCCATCTCTGATACTATCTATAACATCCTAGCATCTTGCTCTCAAAATTGTTTGCTTTAGGGCTTCCTCACCCCTCACAGTTTTATATTTCCCTTTTCAACAAGAAATTCAACATCTTCGATGTTGATAAGATCATTCAGAAGGAATACATACTCAGTGACGTACTGGAAGAAAGGATAAAGACACAACTCTAGAGCAATTACATTTCTTAGTACTGTGTCACTCCAACAAAATATGTTCAAACTTGGAATTTTCAATGTCATCCCTCCAACATTATGTCCCACAATATCAGTCATAGGTGTATTGTGATTAACTACAAATTTCAATCACGCTCTATGTAATTGACCTACACTATATGAGCGATTCCTTGCCAAGCCATATCTTGGAGTTTGCGAATTTGACATGTAAAACTTTCTTACCAAATCACATAAGTGATGTGGCGTATATTTTTGAGACATTCCAATCATTTTATTTTCCCATTTGTCAATTGTTGAGTTTTGACCAGGATGTTTCAAGACCAGCTTTTCAAAGCAAGCCTAAACAATATGTTCAAATTACCTATTCTACTATACTCATTCAAAACTTTATCTAAAATGGTTTTCAGAAAAAAGTATGGTATTTGATTCTCCAATTTAAACAAATCAAGAATTAAATATGCTTTTGTCTCTTGTATAGTCGAACCACCTTCAAACACACTAATTAGAAAGTCAAGTATGAAGCAAGCATCGAAAGTAATTAATTTTGCAAATTTAGGAAACTCCATTGGTATGACCTCTAAATAATAATCTCGAATTCTATCTTCTTTTTCTTGTATGATTGCGAGAAGAATCTCATACAATCTCCTGATATTCATCCTCTTGAGAATGTTTTGGAAGTGTTCCAACTTAAAGTTCTGCAGTGATTCCAATCTAGCATCTCCATAATGATATGAGCCAAAAGAAATCTTGTTAGGAGTGTGAGCAAAGTGGTCTACTCTCTGAAGTTGTTCTGGAACTTTAAATATGGTACAATTCGAATTTAAATGAAGATGTTCCCTTTCTAATATAGCTTCTAATTCTAAGTCATCTAAGAGTCTTGCCATTTTCTCAATCCTTGCACTAAATGGAAAAAAAGCCATATATAAGGAAACAAATTAACATTGATAATTAAATACATGGAATATTAAGTATAAAAAATAACAAACATTAACAAAGAAGCCCAAATTAATTAAAAAGAAATTATCATGCCCAATTATTCTTGATTCCTTTTGAAGGCCTGTGTAATGGAGAATATAGAGGAAGAGAAAAGGAGGAGGAAAGAGAAAGAAAAGAATGGGAATCAACAAAGCTAACTTTTGTTTACAACTTCTCACACACCACTGAACTTTCTTCTTTCCCTCACAGCCAAAAAACCAAGTTCCTTTTGAAATCTTTAGTCGATGAGGATCTATAATAAGCACTCCTATTGTGCTTAATATGAGACATAATGAACTAATTTAATTAGATCACCTCCTAATTAGGTCCTACATTAGACACTGGAAGTGTGTTTGTGTGTGTGTATATTAACATAATGAAATATCTAGGTCATAGGAATGCAAAGAAGACCAAGACCATTCCCAGAGTTTATAGGGAATTTTCAAAATCTGGAGTCTTTGGACCTAAAGCATACTACTTATGTTCAATAGAGAGAGCACGCCACATCCATGTTCACTAGGTATTAATTAGCAGAAGAAAAGATGTAAAGTTGTATGGTATTTGAAAAAAGATGTTTCAATTTGTAAATATGGAACATATGGGATAGCATTAGATGAAAGATATAAGATAAGTAAAAGATTGATTGAATGGTTTAACGATTAAAGTTCAAAGTTTGAAGATTTTGCAAGTTAAAGGAAAATAAGTAGGATACGATTGAAATAAAGAATCAAGTGGAATTCTTGATTATAAATATTAAAAGAAAAGAAAATTAAATTTTAGTTAATTAAGGGAGGGAAGGGTAGAAATATATTGTAATTGGAACCAACGTGAGCCACGCAAAGTAAATATATATCTATATATATATATATATGAGAATATATGTATTAATTAATTAATTAATTAATATATTATGTGAAAATAAAGGTTTTGATGGTGATATAAGCTCCTCAAGGCAGTTAAGGTGAAAAAACCCAATTATTCATAACTAGGTTATGATCATAGGCAGCAGTTTTATTTTATATCATATATTATATACAACTATTTGCATAATATCTATTTGTTACAGTTTTGCATTATGGATGAAGGTTAATAAACCTTGCTAATTCTTCCATGCAAGTATTACTTCCAAGTTGATCGGAGTATTTTAAAGCTAAGAGGGAAGCTAACCATAGTAGGAACAGTTATAAACCGAAATCGAGTAGATAGAGACCAAGTATCTCATAGTCCACACAATTAATAAACGTAATCGTACCAGAAATTGTGTGGAAGTGCCAATAGCACTAAGAATAGGCAAGAATTATGCTAATTGTAATATTTTTGCAGGTTTATTATTTATTATATACATATATATGTTAATAGAGATGAAATAAACTGCAACAAAGATTATTTGAATTTTACTCTTTTGGATATATGATTTACAAAGGAGCAGGGAGAGAGAAGGAGGCTGTGGTTAAGGCAGTATGAAGAGTATGGATGAATGTGTTATTTGGTACATTTGTATATATTTTTTAATATTTACCTATATATGTTTATGGAAGTATGTTAGGAGAATGCAAATGTGGTACTTGCATAGAGATTATATTATTTTGTATACCACCCTAAGGAGGATCTCCTTTGCATATATAGGCAAGTGGGTTATAGACCAAGATAAACGAGACTCTGTTAGTATTAGAGCAGATATATACATATAGACACACACACACACTTGTTAGGAATATAGTTACTTTTGGCTCCCCACACAATATCATACACTACAAAAAAAGCGGCACTTAATAGCGGTTAAAACAGTTGATTAGTAGCGGTTTTAACCGCTACTAAGTGGTTACTAGCGGTTTTACATTCCGCTAGTAAATCACCCGTGGCTAACATTTAGTGGCGGTTATAAAAACCGCTGGTAATATGGTCAACACCGCTACTAATCCAGTAGCGGAAACAAAAACCGCCACTAATCAGATACTAGCAGCGGTTCAGAACCGCTACTAATGAGGAAAAATTAGTAGTGGTTTGTGAACCGCTACTGGATGCTCAAAAATATAAAAAAAATTCTGATCTGACCCAATTTTACTATTTGCAATAATGTTTAATTTTATAAAACTTTTTTTAAAAAAGTTAACATTAAACATTCATAAAAAAATTTTATCACATTTTCTCAATTGTTATATCCAAAATGATATGTCAAATAAATAATTCATAGTATGAAAAAAGGTGATTAGAACTAATCAATTTAATTTAATAGTATTCAAATGAAGATAGTGAGTACGTACACATGAAAACAAAAACAAAAAAAGTTAGTAGATATATATGATTGAAAATTGAATAAAATAATTAGAATAAAAAAAATAAAAGATAAATTAATGAGATTGATGGAAAAATTAAGAGCATCAGAGGAGAAGAATTGAGAAGGAAGGTTTTATGAGGTTGAATGAAATGAGGAGAGGAGTAGGTATTTATAATTGTTGTAGGCGGGAATCAGTAGCCTTTTTTGTGGCGGTTAAGAGAACCGCCACTAACTGCACCAAAAACTGATACTTGCGCATTTAGTAGCGGTTCTTGAGAACCGCTACTATTAGTAGCGGTTCTTACACATTTAGTAGCGGTTCTTGAGAACCGCTACTAAATGTAGCGGTTATTTTTTGGAAAACCGTCGTTTAAATCGCTACTAAATTACGCCTACAATTAATGAATTTGTTAAGTTAGTAGCGGTTTTAGGAGAACCGCCACTAACTACACAAAAAACCGCTACTAATGAGTGGCGGTCTTAAGAGAACCGCCACTAACTACATGACCTTTCAATTTCTCGCGGTTTTTCCAACACAACCGCCACTAATGTGACGTCACTAAGTTTCCCGCCAATTGGCGCCACTTTAGTGGCGGTTTTGTGAGACTAACCGCCACTAAAATACGCCACTATCTTTGATATTGGTCAAACATACAGATTTAGTCGCGGTTTCTTATTAAAACCGCTACTAATATGTAATTAGTGGCGGTTTTAGTTTTCCGCTACTAAATGAACCGCCAGTAAACCATGTTTTTTTTTTTTGTAGTGATATAAGATAATAATTTAAGTTAGACATGGTTGTTTGTTAATTTAAGAACCACTTTAAAGTTTTATAAAATATATGAAAAATGTGAAAAAGGTTTTAGAAAGAGTTCTTTTGATTTAAAATAAAGTTTTAAATGTATTCTAATTTAAGGCTTTGAAAGAGTTACAAGTGTTCTAAATTAATAAATAGCATTAGTGTATGCAATAAAATTAGGTGTTACAAACTTACAATATACATGTGTTTCTATAAAAACACATTTCAAAATTGTAAACTACAAATATTTAAGGGTTAACCTAAAAGTTGTCATGTAAGAGTAATATTGTCCCCAAATTTTTTAGAAGCGTATTGTTGTCCCAAAAGTTTCAAAAACATAGTAACTTTGGTCTTGTCATTTTCTCTGTTACATTTTAATGTTTGTTGACCAAATGTGTTAAGTTGGCAAGTCTATGTGTCATCACATCATTTTTGTTAAGGTGTAAATTTGCTTTGAAAGTTTTCCAATTAAAGGTAATATTGATCCAAAAGTTTCCAAGTTATAGTATTATCAACTTGACCTCATTTATATTACGTTTGACCATTATTTGATAAAATATGGTGCGTTGATGGCATGAACACCAAAAAGTTGAAAATTCGTAGATGGAAGAACTCACAGTTGCTAGAGTAAGGAAATAATTTAATTATTAAATGTAGGACACACTGGTGTTGATTGCTAAGAACAAGTCTGCTTAAAAACCTCAGCCACTGCACCTGATTTTCTCCAAAACTTTGAACATGATCCATTTTAAATTTTTTATTGCATTTAAGATTTTCAATCACTAAATCTAACTTTGAAAAAAATAAAGTTTATCACACATGAACTTGTCGAATAAATATATTTGGTCAATTAACAATATAATTTAACATGACAATAATCAAGGTGAAATTACTATTATGATTTGAAAATTTTTGGGCAACATTGATCCTAAATAAAAACTTTTAAGGTAAAATTGCACTTTAACTCTAAACAAAATTAACATGATAATATGTAGACATGTGAATTTAGCATATTTAGTCAACTAATAGTCAAATTTAACCTAAATAACAGTTTGTACAGATACTAAATTTTTGCACCTTTGGAGAGACATTTCTCCTCACAATTTTTTTTTTTTTGGAACTAGAAACTGGATTCATTCTCTTGCATAAAGGAGTGGACAAAATGGTTTCCTACATAGACAACCTGCCCTTGGTTCTGGGGAGGTGGGTGCTCTAAAAAACAAAAGGGGGAGTTGTTTGAATGAGACATTGATAAGCTCTTAAATTTAATACATTTCATCACATTTTCCCCACATTTGTGAATAAAGTGTTGAAAAGAAAACAAAAGCTAACAAAAAAGGGGAGCAAAGAAAGATTTTACATGTGAATGAAATTCGGAGCTTAATGGATATAAACTTGAGTTATTTATAGAACTCATCTACCCTCTTTCTCTCTTGTATAGGAAGCTAAGAGGTGGACAAGTTGAAAAGCTAAGAAGAAACCAGAGCAACAGAGGAACAAGAATTGGAGAAAAGCAATTAAGGGAACAAGAGAACCAAAAAAAGGATGAGCTCGCAGTGCGCTTGACACTCCGTGAAATTGTAGAGTGAGATCTTTTAGTAAATAATATATCTAAAGATTTGGTTATTGATATAGTACAATGGCGTCGTGCGATCCATGTAACCAACCCCACCTAATGGGATAAGGCCTAGTTGTTTTTGTTGTTGTTGTTCTATATTGTAACGTCTGGAATTTTACTACTATAATATAACATTTTAATTGAATTATAACCACTTTTTAATGTCAAAAGCCCAAAAATACGTAAAAATTTAAAACTTTTCTTTTAAAATGTTAGACCAACCCTCTGTTGGTTGAAATGGGCTTTTCAGACAAATTGAAATAACTTAAAACTCTTTATAAAATAAAGTGGTTAATAAAACAATTAAAAGTACACTAACTCTCTTAAGGGAGTTTATTCATAATTCATAATATTTAGGAAATTTAAATCTCTAAATAATTTATACAATTCTAATTTCTATACTTTCTACTATTAATTTAATAATTTAAATTTTACAACATATACAAATAACCCTATTAAAATATTTACTACCTCTTGCTTTCCAAATTAAAATCCTAATTTCTCCGTCTACTCTTCTTCCCCAGCTAGCTTCTTTCAACCTGCTAAACTGAAAAATGTTTGGGGAAGGGGGTGAGATTGGAAATCCCAATAGCAGTTTCTTTCATTAACATATATTATCATGCTAGCATTGTCATGTATATATTTCATAAACCTGAACAAATATCACAATTACACATACTTCCTGCGCTCAATGCTCTACCAGCCACTATTAACAATATATTCGTTAACTAGTGGAGGCCTCACCTGCAGGATTTCTCGTTATAACTATCCCGTTATAACATAACTGAACTGGCAAAGGGGTAGCGAACCACCTAAGCCTGGAGTACTCCATAAATTACTATGCAGGAATTAACAAGGCTTATCACTTTCATGCATAATGTAAACTTGAAACAGATATTATAAAATAATACATGCAATTTAATTGTTACTGAAATAAACTGCTACCTGGACTTCAAGCTTAGACCTTATCTGCTCCTTTCCTTCCACTGATCTTCTCAATTTAGGTTACTATCAAGACCTATTGACATTTAATATAAATAATAAATTAATACCTATATTTCGATATGATTATTCAGCGTTTCTCACGAATCCTAATTTAATTGATACTACCCCAAAGCTTATTTTCTAGGTAAATTATATTTTTCTCATATTTATTTAAATTTGTGACCATTCAAAATACCTTAATAATTTACTTATTTTAAACCTTCTTATTCTCAATGTTTGACCAATAGTTTTATAAAATCCTTTTGTAAAAACTTTAGTCATTTACAAACATACCTATATTTATTTTCTATTTATTATAAAATTTTAAAAAATCAATCAATCAACTAAATAATATAAATCAAGCTCCAAATTATTCACAATACAAAAGGTTAGAATTTTAGTCTTCATGTAAGCATTTAACTGTCATCCAAAACAGAACCTAATTAATCAAATTAGATCTCCTCACTTATATCACCATAGTAGTCAACATATAGTTACCTTATCCTACCTTTAAAATCCTCAAAACAGTCGTCATGGGTTAAATTATCATTCACTCAAACCACATTTCCCCTATCATTCAAAGTATATTCTCCACACCAAAACATTCTTCACAGCAACAGCAACAACAACCACTAAATCAGAATACGTATAATCCCATTTTAAACTTCATTAATCATCATTCGGCTATTTCATATATAGCATTACCCTTTTAAATTTTTCTAAATTCTAATTCTAAATCTGAAAATTTTCTACCAATCCTTTCAATATACTAAAATGCAAATCCCTTGTTTCATTTAATCATCAATATCATCATTTCCAATCAACAATCAAGAGCAATTAATCCAACTTGCTTAATTCCTTAAACTTAATTCCTTTTGAACCATCACCTGACAAAATCAAAAAGCCACCACTCAAGGATTAGAGCTCTAACACCTTAAATTCACAATCAAACCTTATCCACAATTATTTCTTGCTCAACATTAAAACCATTTTAACTTCCCACTTCTCTTAAATTAATCCCCAATCAATAGTTAGAATTACCATCACAACCAATAATCAAAATTCTAAAACCTAAGCTTATGACATCCACCTATAACACCTCCCATGGAACCAATAACACAATTTCTTCTTAAACAATTTTTCCACATCTTTAGGACTTAACCACCTTCAATCAAAGTTAAAATCACATTTAACAATTCTCATTCAACAAAACTTACTCCTCCTTCATGATTATATACCAACCAAAACATAACAATATTGACACCTTCCTTTTGGATTTACCAAGCATATTTGAATCCTCTAAAAGAATTTTATAGCCATGCAAATCTCCTCCTACCTCACAAATCTTCCACAACTATTAAACAATCCGACTAATTAAGTATTTAATTCCTCAAGCACATTTACAACTGCATCAGTCCTCAAATCAGAACAATTCAATTATTCTTGAATTAACCATCATCCCTCAAATAGTCCTAACTCAAGTATAGCCAACCACACATATTCATCCTTAATTTCCTTATGTTTGGGCCACTCAAGAATTCCTCAGCATCAATATAACTAACAACATTCACAATCACAGATAGCCAATATACTCACCTCATCAACAGAGTTGTAGAAAACAGAGAAATCACACAGTTAGGGGAAGAGAGCCGAATACACACACAAAGGAAAGAAGCCAGAAATTATCAATCATCCTCAAAATACTTGATTACACATAATGAAGTTTTAATCCAAGCCTAATGCAAACAACCACCCCTCTCTTACTGCAGATGAATCATGTCGGCAGGGCAGGTAAGAGGAGAAAAGATAATTAAACAATTAACATCCCCTAATTAACCAACATCAATCCCATCTTTATCTCATCATCATTCTCAGAAACAAAGTCACACGAAACAAGAATTCAAACAGCAACAGAAATGGGTTCACAGGGAAGCAGAAAATCGAACCAATAAGGGAAGAGAAATTGAATAATCCAAAACCATCAAAACTCAACATACGTCAACAATCATAAGCTTCATTATTTCCCATTTCAGGTCAATGAGAACAACACATCAACGAAGAACAGAGGGAGAACGAAACTCGGCGGAACAGAGGGAGCCAGATTTGGCCAGAATAGAACAAGAACAGGGGAAACCAAGAACAACCATACAAGACTCATTCATAGCATCAATCTCACTCTAAACAAGTTTAATTAAGCTTTGAACCATTAAACCCCCAAAAATCGAAGGAAAAGGCGACGGATGAACAGTGTCCGAAGCTCATATGTGAGAGAAATCAAACCAAATCGAACTTCATTCACAAAATCGCTTCAGAAAAACTTATAATCAAAGGTTAAGCTTCACTTTTACTGATTTAACAAACCCTTAAAACCCCAAAAGCTCAGATCGATTCTCCCCAACTCGCACAACATAAGAGGAACAAAGGTTAGAGATATGAAAAGCAACCTCACCCGCTGTGGAATCAAGCTTCACACGCATCACCGGAGCTCCTCACCGTCGAAATCGCCGTCGTCACCGCTGAGAAGCTCGAAGGACCAGAGGAACGAAGAGAGAGTAGAGACAGAGAGAGGAGAACGAGAGTGAGGGAGAGTCGGTGAAAGAGAGGGAGTATGAAATGTGTGTGTATATACGTGGAGGCAGAGAGGGAGTATATTAAAAGAATAAGGACACGTGTGATGTTCTAATTAAAAGAGAGACTGATATTTTTCTTTTATTGGTATTTTACTATCTTACCCTTCCTTTTATAATTGAAGATATTTTCAACTAAGGGCAGATATTGTCTTTTCTATTTTCTATTTCCTATTTTTCTCTTAAATCATAATTTTATTTATCATTATCATTTAAAAATATCCCTAAATCTGTTCCCAAAATAATTTTCCTAGATATACTTTAATTCCTAAATTTATTTATAAGACTGTTTAAATGTCAAATAATACCTCAAAGTTCTAAATATTCCCTTATTTAAAATTTATCTCTTAACTATTTTTCTTAATTAATAAAGAAAATAAACCTTAAAAATTATTAAAAATACACCTGGCCTCATAAATTTGTTTATAAGGCTTTTTAATTTCTAAATGCCTTTCTAAGACCTCAATTAAATTATTATTATTTCTTTTCTCTAAATTAAATTTCATCTTCTAATTATTTCCCTTTATTTATTTATTATTATTTATTATTATTTTTATAGAAACTAAGCCTCAAAATTTATTAAAAATGCCTAAAGCCTCAAATTCATTTTCAATGCTTTTTATATTTTGGTTACATTCCTTAAAATCTGAAATAATTCCCTATTTTCTATTTTCTAAAATTTGGGGTGTTACATATATTAACTTTCTGAGTGAACTGTTTATAAAAAGAAAACTCTGTGAGTGAACTTGAAATCGAAAGTTTGACAAAACTGCATCTTTAATCTCATAAATGTGGATGGGGTTAGGGAAGATTATAATGACAATAGTATGATGAGAATGAGGACTGTGAGTCTCATAAATGTAAAGGGTAAATAAGAAACTTGAACACGATAAATATGATAACTATATAACATTTGATCATCTTTGTTGTTTTAGATTTGAGTAAATGTTTTTGGCAAAAAAAAAAAAGAAAAGATCTGAGTAAATATAGTAATTTTATATATGAATTTTGTAAAAAATTATGCCTTAGTTGTGATGGACCTCGAATATTAATGAATTCAATGTTAATTATTTAGAATTAATATATATATAAATTTAATAGTTTTTTTTTCATTTTAATTGTTTGTTCATATACTTCTAATCAAGGTTGTCAAACTCGTGAGTTTAAGTAAACTCATGAGAAGAATGTAAAATCGGATCGTAAACTCGTAAGAGTTTACCTTTATTAATAAATACGTGTTTCTAGTATATAATTAAATAAGAAATACAAAAAATAATAATAATTTGACTTGAATATATTTTAAATATAAATAGTTTTTATTAAATATATCAACATTCATAATTTATCTAACTCAATAAACAAATTTCTATGAAATTTATACATAAATTCATTGAATATGGTTAAATAAAAATAATCAGCATGATATTGATAGTAAGTTAACACGATTTTCTATAAGGTAGAAACGTAAAAACGGTAAATTCGACATGTAAACTCTTGAGTTTTTACCGAGTTTACAGCCAATATAAATTTGAGTGACTCGTGACACGTTTTGATTAGGTGGAGCCGTAAAAACGGTAAAATCGGAGAGTCAACTCGCAAGTTTGACAACAATGCTTCTAATAGCTATTTATTGAGAAGGGTAAACTCTTACGAGTTCACGTTGCTCTCACATGTTCCCCTAAACCTGTGAGTTTGACAATCTTGTAACTATGAAGGAAACCATGCGAAACTCAATTTCTCTTTTGCAATAAGTCAAATTGATTCTTTTTTTATTGGCAAATTTTAGGAAATGAGTTTGGCTCACACACATTGATTCTAAACAAAGTAGTGGGCGAGCATATACTTGAATTCATAAATGATGGAAAAGGGTATGGCTAGCTCCAGCAACATGTGATAAAAATAAAAGGCCACATACGTTTCAAAACTAATGTATACTTTACACATGTTGAAATATGAGAACATTATAGTCAAATTCGCTAGTTGATTATCCGATTTTAACATTTTTATGGTTCTACCTACTCAAAACATGTGATGAGTCACTTAAATTCGCAGTAGATGTATACTCAGTTAAACTCACGAGTTTACACATTGAGTTTACCATTTTTACGATTTTATTTTATGAAATAATCTTGCTAATTTGCACTAAATCTCATGTTAATTATTTTTATTTGACTATATTTAATGAATTTATATATAAAGTTTATATTAATTTCTATATTGAGTTTGGTAAAGTATGAATATTGATATATTTACTATCAACTATTTATATTTAAAATACATTTCAGTCAAATTATTGTTATTTTTTGTGTTTCTCATTTAATTATATATTTTAAACACTCATTTATTAATAAAAATAAATTTTTACGAGTGTACAATCATATTTTACATTTTTACCATGAATTTAGATAAATTCACGAGTTTGATAACCTAATGAGAGAGCGAAAGCAAAATAATGGGTTTTAAAGAGACTATCATATGATTTATATCTATGTATAAAGCATCATGGGTGATTAACGGAATTCAATTTATGAGAATTCAAAGAAAACAAATGACCCAACAAATTGTACAAGCAATTTCATCCCCATCAATACACCTCACACTCTATATAGATATATTCCTTGACTTATATACAAGATGATATGAATATTCAAATGAAAGATTACATCTTTGATAGATTAAAAGATTACATCTTTAATAGATTATCCATTCTCAATAACAATCTTTTTCTGAGTGTTGAGAGAATAAAGATTTAGAATTATGTCTCCCTATACCTTCCCGATTTCTGGTGTGTTCCCTTACTCTAATTTATATAGGAAACACCTTGGGTTTGCATCACTAATGCTCTGATATTTTTAAAAATTTGTTTTTAACCTTTTTTTTAATTTCTATTTTAATGACATTTCCTATTCTAAGATTCAATCAACATAAATCACAACATTTTTTTAGTATTTTTTATTTTTTTAATTATCTATTTGATCATCTATCAACAACCAATCATCATTAATTACTCTAGTCACCGTCAATTTTATTTTCCCAAAATTTACTTTATGCAGTTATGATTCACCAATATAATCAACATTAATAACACATAATCACCATTAATTTTATTTTTCAAAACTTTTTTTATAATGATGACCACTCAATCAATGCTAATGACACCTAATCATAATGAATCAATGATTTTCTTTTTTCAATTTTTATATAATACTGATCAAAATACCATTTTCAATTCAGCATCAATCATAATTCGATGAGTGATTCCTTGAAATTCATACAGCAATTATTTTTCTTATTTTTATTTTTATTCTTTTGTAGAAACCGGACAAAATAGGATGTACTCCTCTGGTCCTATTTATAGGGCAGAGAGAGAATGTTTTATTTGGTCCTATATATAAGTCACCTCATTAAATATTTAGTGTGAATGTACAAGTTTACCCTTCATTTATTATGTGTTGACTTTATTTTTATGTGGTACAGTGAATATTTAATATAGGTAAAGTTGTAAATTTGTTGGATTTTAGTGGAAAGTTAATGAGTTTTAAGGCTTTTCTTGGTCTATGTGAAATATGCTGGAAGTGACTTATAAATAGGACCAGATGAGTATAAATTAGGTCCCTAGAATAGTCATTATGGGTCTCTACCAAATCAAGCCACATAATTGCAAGTTTATTGTACCAATCTCAATAAACCTTGAACTTCTTTCTTTGCTCTGAGGAAGCATGGGGAAGCACGCCTGGGACTTTAGTGAAAGGAGCATGTTACCCCTTCTTTATTGGTACTTAATTACCGAATAAATGCTATGAATTCATCCATAGTACTTCATAAGGATTTTCTTTATAATGAGTACCTCTAACTTTTTTCTTGAATTATTTAAAGAAAATTATAGACTATTAATCTATAAAATTATCTTTTGAATAAATAATTTATTTCGTATTTTCAATTTTTAAATAACTCCCAAGACCTCAATCATTTCTTCCTATATCTTTTTAAAATTTTTGTGATGTTACAATTGGGTTTTTATAAGGAAATATAATTAAATCAGTAAAAAAATAAAAATAAAAAAGTGTTATTTATGAATGCTATTTGGACTCATGTTAGGAAATGCGGTTTGGAGTCATTAAATAAAAAATAAGAAAAAAAAAACTAGATGAGCTCATCTAGGATGATCAGCTCCTAGGAAATATGATTTGAGTCTTTATGGAAAAAAATAAAAAAATTGCAAAGTAAAAGGAAAATCTCTAATTTACAATGATGTATTGTAGTCATGTTTTTTTTTCTTTTTTTTTGATTAATCGGTACTCAAGTTAGTAAATACCATTAAGAAACTTTTTTTAAAAAAAGAATTTAGAAAAGGAGGCATTAATGTGAAAAATCCTAGGTGATACTATGGTCAGTGGGTGTGAAAAGACTAGACAACCCTGAATGAAGTTTTCTCAGATTGGAAAATTATTGTTCACTAAGGGGATAAATTTTGCCTAAGAACAAGAAGAAAAGAAGTGTAAAATTTTGCATAAGAAGTACGTTGAACGGTTGAAAGTAAACTCAGGACAAAGAATGAAAAGAAAAAGAAGTGTAAAATTCGAGAAAAAGGTATTCTCAAAAGTCTTAATATTTTTGAAAAGATTGTGTTGATGAATGATGATTCTTGAAACCAAATTATTGATGATTTACAATCACATTCAATTCAAATATCTTCAATATTTCCTACTTAATTACTTCCATAATCATAGGGAGAGGCGTCTCCGCGTATGCCCGAGGTTTTACTGTTTTGTTTTGGATAAGGCATACAACAATATATAAAATAGGCGGTGGTATGTTTGAGCGTAATATCAAAAATTCCTTTGCCATTCTTCTGAAGATTAACTTTTATTCCTTTATCTTCTATTTCAGCTTTGAATTTTCTGTCAGCATGTTCTTAAGAGGTAACTTCTTGTAAATATATAATTCGTTTATAATCCATGTTTTCTCAGTATTTATTCTTTTGTTTAATTTTCCTTATTTGAACAGTTAAGTTTTGTACGTGGTGGCAATCCCTCTAAAGTACAAATAGAAATAAAGCAAAGCCTCAATATTATCTTCCGGAGAAAATATTTCAGAGATTTGGGAGAAAATATTTCAGAGACTGCCGGCGAAATTTTTAGTGAAATGCATTTGTGTTTGTAAAGCTTGGAAGTCTATAATCACCGATCAAGCCTTCATATTTGCTCATTTAAGTTATAGAAGAGCCAACAACGAGTGTCTCTTTCTTCAGTACCAACTTTTGACAACCCTGAAGATGGCTCCATATATGTATACAATTATGGTTCAATTCGTGTTCAATCGAAAAAATCTGAGCAATATTTATTGGTACGTTCGGATGATAAAGAAGTTAGTTGCCTCGCAATGATGACAACATTAATCAATTATCCATCTATATCTGACTTGGATGTGGTTGTCACTTGCAATGGGTTAGTATGTCTTGTTAAGTATACAGAATCATTAAGGTTTGATCGAGTTATAATTATGAATCCATCTATTCGAAAATGCGTGGCTCTTCCCAAGCCTCATCATGAGAGTTTAACAATACCCAATAGGCGTCTTTATTGGGGCCATATTTATTTTGGCTTTGGTTTTGATTCTAGAAACAACGACTTTAAGGTTGTCATGCTTGTCCTTAATCATCTTATGAAAATTGAGCTGTATTCTCTTGCCTCTGGTAAATGGAGAATGCTTCTTCATTCTGTACTTGTTGGAATAAAAGGCCCAAACGTAACCTAACGTTTGTAAATGGTGCACTACATTGGATGTTTCGTGGACGCTGTAATAGTAATCATCGTACTTATATATCAACATTTGATTTGACTGAGGAGACATTTGGAGAAACAAAGCTACCTAAATTTTGGAAAGAGTCATCTTGTTTTTTTTTTTTTGGGACTGATAAGAGTCATCATGTTTTGATGCATATCTTTTGGTTAGAGGAAGTTGTCTTGCTTTGACTTATTATAAAAAAATCAGTGTCAGATAAAATCACATATATTGTATGTGTAATGAAAGAGTATGGTGTTTTGGATTCATGGGATTTGGTCTTTTCTGTTGATTCAAAAAAATTTCCAGACATAAGTAGAGTAGTGGCTCTCATGGGCTCTGAGAAAGTGGTTGTGCAAACTTCTGACCAGAGGATACTTATAGTAGATGATGATATGAACAAGGAAACAGTCAAAGATCTTGAACTACAGAAATATACGGTTGACTTTGCTGGAGAGTTTGTTCTTGATAAATCATAAAGAAAATAATGCTTCTGTGGTCAACAAAGGCATTATAGATGTTCAATTTGTTTCACAAATTAATGTAACGCGGTTTGTGTACATTTATATTAAACTTTGAATTAAATGCTTTTGATTTCATCAATTAACATTTGAAACAAGATCCTTTATCAAATGATAGACGGAGTAAAAATGACTAAAAGTAATTTTGGAATGTTACGTTGTTGTATAAATAATTGACTGTTAACAAATCACATAGAAAGAATAGAGGGAATAAGTCTCAAAGATGAACTCCGCTATAGAAGTATATAAATTATATCGACGGAAGGTTCCTTTAAAAAATAAAATTAGGTTGTGTAAAAAAACATTATTTTATTAAAGTTCCCTAATTTTTTATGGATAAAGATACTCTCATTTTTTGTGCATGTTGGCGAGAGAGAATGGGTGGGAAATCTGTTTTTTTTTTTTTTACATTTATTTTTAGTTACAAGAAAAAATTTTTAGCTTAGAATTTTTATAATAAGATTATTAGTCTAAATATATTGGTCTATAAGATTTCATTTGAAGGATTGAGATCAAAACTTATATGCCATGGGAGAAATCGCTGAAATTTAAAAGGAAAAAAATTGAAACCTTATCGGGGTTGTGGGTGGATGTTTGTCATAGAATATGAAGTGAAGGAAAATAACTTAAGTATTCAATGTCCATTATATTAAGTTTTCAGATTATATATGGTTCTGTGTGTTATTTTCTGATAATATCATTTAAAAGTTAAAACTATAAGTCCATATAAAAAATAGGAAATAAAGTTACATACATTGTTGTCAAACTCACGAGTTAGGTAGCTCTTTGATTTTACCGTTTTTACGGCTATATCTAACCGAAACATGTTACGAGTCACTTAAATTTGTACTAGCTGTAAACTCAGTTAAACTCACGAGTTTACACGAGTTCACCGTTTTTACGTTTCTACTTTACGAAATAATCGTATCAACTTGCTCTAAATATCATGTTAATTATTTTTATTTGACCATATTCAAAGCCATTCAAGATATGTATTAGTGAGTAGCGTTAGAACATTTGGAGGAAAAACACAAGACTTTCCAATAAAAATTGGATTGCATCAATGTTCAGCTTTGAGCCCATATTTGTTCAACGTAGTTTTGGATATCCTAACAGCAAATATCCAAGAAAAAATTCCTAAGTGCATGCTTTTTGCGAATGATATAGTCCTTTTAGGCAAATCAAGAGAAGAAATTAATTGGAAACTAAAGTTATGGAGAAGGACCATAAGGTTAAAAGGTTTTCGATTGAGTGGGTGGAAATAGGCTAGGCTTATGTAGGCTTCAACTAAATAGGCCTGGGCCTGATTAAAAATGTAAAAATTAAGCCTGGGCCTAAGCCTGTATATAAATGTATTTTCAGGTCTAAGCATGAGCTTTCAAAAGGCCTGACAAGGCCTGAAAACCTATTTAAAAGCCTACTTAAAATGTAGATAAAATATTTTTGAGATATACATATACGTTTTCATATGTTTAAAAGGTAATATAAGGAATCATAAGTATGACTTTTAAACCTATTTAAAAGTGCAGGCTTTTAAATAGGCTTAAAAGTCATACTTACACTTTTAAATATGCTTAAAAGTCATACTTATGATTCCTTATATTACCATTTAAACGTATGAAAACGCATATGTATATCTCAAAAATATTTTATGGTTAAAAAACTAGATAAGTTGGTAATGTTATAATTAATTTATATAATTTATTTTATATTATATATCATAATAGAAATTACAAAACAAGTAAATAGGTTAGGCCTATAGGCTTATAGGCTAGGCCTTACAAAAAAAACCTGGTTTGTTTACCTAAATAGGCCTAACAATAGATCTGATTATGAGTCTGGTTTATTTACTAAATAGGTTAGGCTAGGCTTATTGTAGGCTAAGTGACAAATCTCAGATTTGTATGGTTTTTATATGCCTAATTTGAGGAAATTAACATGATTGAGATGCAAGTTTGGTCCAATAATGCTTAATTGAATGTCTTAAACTCTCAAGTGAAACAAGTGTAAAATTAGTATTAATTGGCCATAATTGTAGATTAATTTGTATGAATTGGTTTATAGGGCCATTTGATCCTTTTTCTCTCTTGTTTCTACTTGTAGGGTCATCCGAGGACCAAATATGAAGGATTCCGGACGAAGAAGAAGGACACTTGAAAAGGGGAGAAATTGGGGCTAGAAGCTGAAATTTCAAGAAAAAAAGGGAAAATACAAGTTTCTGGATGAATTATAGAAACTACAGAAAAGGACCTCGAAATTCCCAAATTACAGAAAAGGACCACGAAATTCTAAATTTCAGAAAAGGGTCTCAAAATTTCCAAATTACAGAAAAGTCCTGCCCACTATCATTTGTCTTATTCTCCACCCCACTATCATTTGTCTTATTCTCCACCTACCACCCACTCAACAACCCCACTATCATTTATCTTATTCTCCACCTACCATCCACTCAACAACCCCACTATCATTTGTCTTCCATCACTCACTATATATATCATCTTCACCACCACCAAGCAACACACCTCTTCTTCATCCTCCTCTCTCTCTCAACTCTCTCATTCCACCTCCATCTCTCTTCCATTTCTCCTTCCTCCACTCCATGTCTACTATTTTCTTCCACCTTGGTGTTGTTCTTCCCGTGGAGAGTAGCAGCTAGGCTCCACCATTCTTGATGATGGGAGCCAAGGGATGAGCTTGAAGCTTCAAAGGGGAGTTTTAGTTCTAATCCTTCTTCCTCTTGTTGTATTTATGCTTTTCTAGGATTCTAGGAGTATATTTATGACATTTGGTTGTGTTCTTCATTTCTACATGTTGTATAAGGGTTGGAAACTATTTTATGTTGTTTCTTTCTTGTTGAATGCTTGACATTGTGCTACTTTAACTTTGAGTTTGATGAAATTTACGGGTTCATGATTTTTTTATTCTCTTTGTGAATATCTTGTGCTAATTCAAGGTGGCTTGGTTAGTGGATAAAAAATGTTAAGTGGTTTTGCATGAATGAAATGGCATATGAATTAATTAATTGTGTTTAGACATTGGGTAATCACTCTTTTTAACCTTAATCTTTGTTTGGGTGGCCATCAATGAGTTAGGGTTAATTGAGAAATTAAGTGCAATTGTGGGGTGGCCCAAATTGTGGATTATAAGTCTTGTATAATTAATTAGTTCTTGAATTTGTCAAATTGTATGAGTGGCATTGGACTTCAATCCTAGAGTCTTGATTTATTATTTGGGGTTCCAGTAATCGATTAAACTCTAGGATTAATTAAGTGGCAACTCGGGGTCCCGGTTGTTGGATTAGGAGCCCCTTACGATTAGCAAATTCATATTGATTTTGGACTTAATCAACTTAGGTTAAATTAGGTAATGTGCGGGGTTCCGGCATTAATTAAGTTAGCCTAAACCTAGCCTAGAGGGGTTCCTCTAGGGGTCTTTTGAAAATCAACGCAAACTCCCTAAAAACCTTTAGAAGCAATGAATCCCGAGGTTTCTATTTATCAAGAATGATTCCATTTCACTTCCCCTCCAAATCTCACTTTTATCTTATCTTTATTTTACTTTTGAACATATCATACCTTTTGCATCTTTTCTAAATCAAAAACCAAATACAATACTTTTTACTCGCTTTCTCAAGTTTGCATATTAGCTACTAGGTAATCTTTTGCGTTTAGGCTCCTCAAGTGAACGACACCCGGGGGTTAGCTTTCACTATCCCCTTGGTTCTTATTTTCTTGAAGGGCGGACCCAAGGGCGCTACACGCACACACACTCGAAAGTGGTGCTCTTCACTAAGCCGTAGGCCCCTGATAAGGGCCTGGCCTATTCTCATCCCTAGGGACAAGATAGAATATATGCATTATAGTTTTGATAATACACAAACTCATGGGGATATAGAAGTTAAATTGGGAGACCATTCTATACCGCAGGTGGAAAGGTTTAAATATTTGGGATTGATTATATAAAAAGATTATGAGATTGATGGCGATGTTAATAATAGAATTCAAACCGGGTGGTTTAAATGAAGAAAAGTTACTAGGGTTATATGTGATTGTAAAGCATAAGATAAGGTAAAAGGGAAATTCTATCGAACAGCCATTAGACTAACTATGTTACATGGTAGTGAATGTTGGGCTATAAAGAGACAACACGAACATAAGATGGGGGTAGTAGAAATGAGAATGTTGATATGGATGTGTCATCATACGATAAAAGATATGATCCCAATTATCATATTCGAGAAAGAGTCGAGGTAGTATCGATTTGTAGAGAAAATGGTAGAAAGTCGCTTGATGTGGTTTATTTGGGCATGTTCAAAGAAGACAATTAGATGAGCTAGTTAGGAGAATTGATCAAATAGTGTGGAATCTTCCCAAAAGAGGAAGAGGGAGATCAAAGAGAACTCTTAACGACGTTATCCAACGAGATCTTTTGGTCAATAATTTATCGCAAAATATGGCTATTGATAGAACACAATGGCTTCAGGTGATTCATGCAACTAACCCCACCTAGTGGGATAAGGCTTTTTTATTGTTGTTGTTGTTGTTGACTATATTCAATGAATTTATATAGAAATTTTATAAAAATTTCTTTATTGATTTTGTTAAAATATCAATGTTGATGTATTTAATATCAAATATTTATATTTAAAATATATTTAAGTCAAATTATTGTTATTTTTTATATTTCTTATTTAATTATATACTTTAAACACATATATATTTATATAAGTAAACTCTTACAAGTTTATAATTCGAATTTACAATCCGATTTTATATTCTTATCATGATTTTTCTTAAACTCATGAATTTGACAACCTTGGTCACATGTGATTACAAAAATTAATATAATGAATACAAAAAATTTGATGTAAGTATGACCCATTTGTGCATTTGTGTTGTATGCAAATAAAATTTCATTGTGTTATTTTAAAAAAAACCATAAATTTTCACATACCAAAAAGGAAAAAAATCATTTAATTGAATGCTTGTATGATATAAATAATTTTTCCACATGTTTTCTGAAGTAACAAAAACTTTCTCCCTGCAACCAAGCTGAGTTGGTGTGATAGTTCGGCATCTCATCCCTTAAGCAAGTGGTTGGGGGTTCGATCCCCAACTCTTGTGAATGGAGCAAACTCCTTGGCCAGTCATTTGCCGCTTCGTGCGCCGACCCGGGACGAAGGATTAGTTTCATGGCGTCCGGCTGTGGAGATACTTTGATTCATATAAAAAAAAACTTTCTCCCTGCTTGAGATCGTGTATAATTGTATATATATAGGTAGGTGAAATTAGTTCATAATTTCAAATGTAAAATTGAGGTGAAAAAGAGGAAACTACAATTTTTTATATTTCTATGATCAGAATAGTTAGAAAAGTTACTCAAATAGAACAAAAAAAAAATAGTTTTGTAGAATTTGATTTAAATTTAAAAATATAAATATGCAATAAGATTTAGAAAATTATATTGATGTGTTTTTATTTATTTCAAGTTACTTCATCTTGATAAATAAAAGGCTACCTCAGGCAAACACACTTTTTATTCTTTTCTTTTCTTTCTTTCTTTTTTTAATGAGTGGCTTGATACAACTTTCATAATTTGGCTACAATGTTTGATGCTTTTGAAAAGGTGAAAATGGCACTGCTTTAAAGGGCAGGAGTTCAGTTAAAAAAAAAATTAGAGAAGAGGAGCATATGACGTAATCAAGGAATAGAAATTGAATGCATTGTCGCCAGTAAAGACAAATTACGAAGGGATGAAATAAAGGAAATCTAAAAATTGAAAATTTTGAAAAATTTAACGCCGTTAGTGCATATTGGTTGTAGGGGTACTTTTGACCTATTTTAGTAACTATATGTGTACATTTAGGACAAAACAAATTTCACAGTGTTGGTTGCACTTTGGACTAACGACATGGATATTTTCACTACAAAAAAACCAGTAATTAGCGACGGAATTTAGCGACGGAACAATTTTCGTCGGTAATTTCCGACGGATTTCCAGCGGAAATTCCGTCGGAAAATTTACCGGCGGAATTACCGACGGAAATTCCGTCGGTAATTTTAATTAATTATATTATTTTATTTATAAATTATTATTTTAATTTTAATTAAATATTAAAATATTATTACTGACGGAAATTTCCGGCGGAATTTCCGTCAGTAATTTAATTAATTATTTTATTTTCTAAATAAATTATTATTTTAAATTATAAATAATATAATAATATATAATTACCGACAGAATATTTTCGGTCGGTAATTACCGACGGAAAATATTCCGTCGGTAATTATATATTATTATATTATTTTATAAATAAAATATTTTTTAATTTATTAAAAATATATTAAAATATTATTTTTATTTATTTTAAAAATATTTTATAAATAAATAATATTTAATAAATATTAATAAAAATTACTATTTATACGTATATAAACATAAATTTTTAATAAATTTAATTGTAATTTTTTATTAAAAAATATGTTATTTTTAATAAATATTAGTAATAAAAATGAAAAACAATTATAATTGAATAATATATATAATAAAATAATTATTAAAATAATTTAATGATAATAATTATAATAATTATTATAATTTAAATAAAAAATGAAAATACTAAATATAATGTAATATTATAAATATAATAGTTTGCAAATAATATCACATGGTCCTCATAGCTCAACCGGTTAAGGCATCAGCATGCGCGTAAGAGGTTGCGGGTTCGATTCTCAGCTCTGTTACAATTGGGAGACAATTTGTGGAGGCGACACGTGGCGGCAAAAAATATGGCATATATTTTAAAAAAAAATTAAAAAATTACCGACGGAATTCCGTCGGTAAAAATAATATTTTAATATATTATTTTTAAATTAAAATAATAATTTATTTATAAAATAATATAAATTAGCGAAGGAAATTCCGTCGGAAATATTATCGACGGAATTCCGTCGGTAATTTCCGACGGAAAAAAAATCTATCGGTAAATCAATTTGAGACGGTGGAATTTTCGACGGAATTCTGCCAGAAATCCGTCGGAAAAATCGATTTTCTGACGGAATTCCGTCGGAAAATTCCGTCACTAAATCGTAGTTTTTTTGTAGTGTTTTGCACTTTCGTCCAATTTTGAAAGATAAGTTATTGACCCATTAATATCTTAATTAATAACATCTCATAATAACTAATTATATTTTAAAAATTTGAAAAGAGTTATTAACCTGTCAATGTATACCTAAGTAACAAGAAGAATATCCCCGTGCATTGCACAGGGTTTGTTTTATTTGAAGTAATTTGTCTAAATTATTAATGTGTAGATTTTTATTGTGTCAATAATTTTAGTAATTGTTTTTTTATCTCGGAATATCTTTATAAGTTACGAATTAAATATTTCTATAATGCATTCATTGTCCAAAATTTTGACCTTAAAGCAAATTGGTTAGGGAAACTAACCAATACTATTAACAATGATAGAACCAAAGAGTACAAAAGAAAACACCTATTAACTTCCTCTAATTCCATATTAGTGCAATATAAAAACTAAAAATATTTTATGCTCCACAAATTTATTTCGTATTAACTTCTTTAGTCTTTTGATAAGAAAATGTAATTTCATATCAATACATTGCTTAATTCTTTTTCTTTTTTAATTTTTTTCTTCTAAAGGTAGGATCAATTTTACAACAACAAATAAAGTAACTATACATCGTATTACCAATGACGATGACTAATATTAAAACTAAATTATATTATAATAACAAAAAAAAATGTATTGTAATACTTAAATTTTAAGTTTTGTACTGATTTTTTGTGAATTTACTAATTTTAAACTAAAGTTACCTAATTTGACCAAATAATACAAATCTAAAGTAACCACTCATGTGGTAATGTATATTAGAAATTATTTTTAGGGAGAATAAAAAATTTAGGGGCTACAACGAAGTTCCCAACACGGTAACAACCTTTGAAATTTATAATGGTATGGTATATCATTAATCCTCTATCTTGTTTCAGTATGCTTTTTTGTATGATGATAGAATATACATCTTTACACACATCGTCCGTTGGTTCAACTGGCGAAAGGGTTGGACATCAACCATCTTGGCGAGTGTTTGATCTCTGGGGAGGACCACTTAGTTGTGGTTCTAGTCACAGCGCTTAGGGAGGCATCTCCATAGCTAAGTGAAGTTGGGTGAAACCTACTTGTGTGGATAGAATAAAAGGCTTGCTTGTCTTGCTTCAGAGTCTACAGGGGCAGGCCCTAGTGGATGATGAGTTAGGAGCACTGCTCTTAGATTAAGGGGGCCAAACCCCTTTCCTAAAATCAATGTGTAAAAAAAAGAATATACATCTTTACTCAAAGAAAATATTTTATTGAGTATATAGGATGGTAGATAAAAAGTGTGTAGATTTTTAATGAAAACATTGAGGGGAAGATTGTTTTAGATCACTTGTCTTGCAAAAACATTGAGAGGAAGATTGCTTTAGGTCGCTTGTCTTGCTTGCAAATGTTGAAGCTGTACAATAACCAAACAAAACAATGTTTGCAAAATTCTCACTCCTACACAAAAAATAAATGATGTTTAGATATTAGATAACATATTAAAGAAAAACAATCTTGCTGGTGCACCATATAGAAAGGAAAAAGGGTCAAGATTTAATCAATGAAGACTTCTCCCCCTATCCCTACTATTTCGTCCTATTTTTTTTTTTTTTGGCTCAATTTGTTAATATATTCATTTACATTTTACTCCAAAACAAAAAACAAAAAAAAAAATAAAAGAAAAAAAAAATCTGAAATTTCTTAACATCTTCATATATCTCTACTATTTCTCAAACCAAATTGGCAAATCTGAATTTTGTTGGCATCCATAAAATTAAAGTCACAATCATATGCCATAATTAAATTTAATGAATAAATTCAACAATTAAATGTTAAACAAAATTTGTTGTCAGTTATAACTTATTGCTCACTCAATAATTCAATTCAATCAATAGAGTAAAAAAAAATACATAAAGATTGCTGTGACTTGTGACTTTTATTAGTAGTAAAGTGTTATTTTCGGGGTTGCAGAAATCAAACCACCCACTATTGATTGGTAAAAAATATCAACCTATACAACTTCAAAAGATCATATATATTAATAGCCCAGATAATGAGGCGAGATTGCGAAGGAATTAAATCATAACCATTATTTCATAATATTAACTACAAAACATTTGTACAAGGCAAAACAAATCATAGCTTCTATAACAGTGTCACTTCTATAACAACCTAAATTGACCTATAAGATCAAATTACCAAAAAGAAGAAAGAGCTAGCAAATTTAAATTCATTTGTAACTGTTAATTGGGGAAAAGGACGATAGACAATTAGCAAGCAAGGAATTCCAAACCCTTACATATTGTTTAGAAAGAAGAAGGAGCATAAACAAAACTAACATGAGAAAGTTGCAAATTTTAGACTGATATGAATGCATATAAAACTTATTGAAGATCTTAAATTTGACCTCATGGTATGATTTAAAAATATTAACATGGAAGCTTAGCCGTTGAGACATATGCAGTACCTATTGACCAGAATGAGCAGCAATTGAACAAGATAACATATTTTTATGTGTTCAAGCATCATGAAGGAAGCCTTAAAAAAAAGGAAATTTCTTCCTTTCTGAAAAATTGAAAGTCAATTTTAAAAACATTATCAAGCATCAGATGTGACGATGGACAAATCATTGCTAACTGTCACATTGAAAATGGTTCCCCACAACTGCATTATAATCCATAAAGCATATACATTCATGTTCACAAATGAAAGGCGTCAAATGTTCACGAGAAAAATCATTCCTCCTCAGCAGCAAAGGGAAGGTCATTGACAAAATTGCTTTGAAAGAGATTCAATCATATATTCATTGTATCCTAGATCATTGAAAGACTTTAGACTGAATCTCACTGTTAGACAATAGTTTTCTCCATATCTTCAACAATTTTTGTGATTCAATCTTAAAAAGTAAGGGGAGATTTTCCAATAAAAATAAAAACATAATAATAAAAATTGAGAAGGCTCTTAACGCATCTTCTTCTCAGTTTTCTGGGCAAAGTAAGAAATTAATTGCAGATATTGATAAGAGAAGATGGGAGAGGGAGGAAGGGAGATGATGGAGTATCAGGGAAATAAAGCCTTGAAGTGAAAACATTCTTCAAATGCATCCAACGATCACAAAACAGGAAACATACATGTGCCTCCCAAGAAGCGAAGGAGCGCTGATGAGAATCAAGTGAGAAGAAATAGAAGATGAAGAAGGTCAAGCAGAAGACGATGAAGAAGGTGATGAAGAGGAATAGAAACAGAAAGCGATGAAATGCTGAAATGGGAATGATAATTAAATGACAGATATTATGGATTTTTAGACGTGGGACCATAAATGGTGCGATGACAGCGTTGATCACGGGATTTAGAAAAATAAACGGAGAGATCACGCTGTCACTACAAGATTTAGAGTATATATTGATTGATATTGATTGATTGATAGCATCTCATAATGACTTGTTATATATATATTTCAAATTTTGAAATATAATTAATGCTGATTGAAACTTGATAAGTATTGACAATACATATAGTTAATTGTTAATAAAAAAAATAACCCATATTTTAGTTAAATGGATTGTTGTATGGGTATAACATTTTTTCCCCTAGTAATACAACATTTCATATTATAAGTTCGGTTAAGGTACAAACTTGACACAAAAGTTTTCTCATATGGGTTATTTCCCCTTGAAAGTTTATGTTGGGTTCAAAAATTGTCCTATAAGCTAAGTTTCAATCCACAACAATATTACCCTATTCTATTGTAAAATTAAAAATTAACAATGACTATTAAAAAGTTGACATCGGTAGTTAATATTATAAAAAGTGCTCACTTTCAATATGTTAAGGGAAACATTATTACTTCCGAAAAACTTACGATGCAATGTTGCTACCAAGAAAAAACTTATGACTTATGTTGCACCTTGACCTTTTTAAATAGATTGAAGGGTTAAAGGGCAAAAATATATACTTAAAAGTTTTTACTCAAAGTGCGCTCAACACCATATGTTTTTCGGAGGTGCAAAAGTACCCATGAACTTGTAAAATCGATGTGAAAATGCCAGCACCATTAAAAGAGCCTAACGATCTGTTAATTACAATTTGAAATCACCAAAATACCCTTTTTGAGAAAAAAAATAACCTCCCCTTCCAACCTCTCGTTCACCTCTTCACTCCCAGAAATTCATCATCAAAGAGGCCCTCAATTATGAACCAATAACCTGAAAATAGTGAAGAGCTTACCTGCAACTATAGCTATGCACACAATTTTATCTTGCTAAAAGTAAAACTGACATCAGGAACGAACAACTCCATCAAAATATCAAACTTTGATCTTTCCATAAAAATGCAGACACAATGCACGGTAGAAAATTCAACAAAGAAGAAGAGGAGTTGTACTGCTCCCTACTTCTTTTCCTTACTAGTTTCTGTTATCCTCTTCATTTTCTTTAATCACACAACATCTATCAACTATCTCCATGAATCTAACCAGAAACGTCACAGAAATCATGGTTTACATCGTGCACCTCTTGAAGAAGAGGCGGGAAGGGTCATCATCATTATATCGATCAATCCAATCCCAATTCCTCTAAACTCTTCAAAAGCCCCTTGACCCGCCCGCCGCCATAGAGCTCTCTAATGAAATTTGGGACCATTGAAAGCTTCAAAACAAAGACGGAAGAAGAGCCAAATCTCTACAATGCCCTCCATCTCGCCGCCACCGAAAAAGGCACACCCAATCATCTTCCTAGTGTGTTGTACCGATGACAGGGCAATATGAGTGAAACAATGAAGAAAAAGTTTAGTTATTGATGTGCTTGATTCAAATCTACAAAGTGAAAAAGGAAAAAAAAAAAAAGAACAAGCCAAATCCATTGGGAGAGGTGAGAATCATCGTCTTCGCTAGTGGAGGAAAGTTGCTGTCGTTGAAGAGATGCCACCTTCATCGTTGGTGGAGAATGCCACTGCAGTTGGTGATGGAAGGTCGATGGGGTACAGATCTTGGAAGGGCATAAAAGGAAAATTATAAGATAAAGACATTATTATCTATAAAACCTATATTACACTTAGTCTCTCCCGGATTTTGCTAGTTTTTGCGTGTATTGGTTTTTCTCTGCCTTTAGCGTTTGTTAGTGTTCTGTTATGTGTTCAGTTTATTTAGGTTGTTTTATTATTCTTATTTCGATGATCCTGACTCTTCTTTTTGTGTGCATGGGTTTGTTGGATCTGATTGCTTATCCTTATCCTCCTTTTGTTGTCATGTGGAAGATTTTTTTTTTAATATTGATGGAACGTACTGTTTTTGTGGAATTTGTCTGGTAGTTTATTCGATGCTATGTTTTTTTGGTTATCTGTTATGGTGTTTGTTTTCGGAGTTTTTTCATTTTTTTGTTTATGTGTTTCTTTGATCTGTTTTGTGTTCTTCTCATTGCCTTTTGTTTTGTTTAATTGATCGTAGTGTTGATTTTCTTCTTCTTTTTTTTTTTTTGACAGTTGTTAGTTTTGAAGATGAATAGGTTGACAAAGTTGTTGTTCATGGTGAGTTGTAAGATTCCCTTTCCTTTGACATTATTCTTTGTGCTCTAATTGTTTTCAAGGTGTTTGTTAGTTTGGATTTCCAAAGGCGCTTATGATGTTCAAATTCATATTGGTTTGTAACTCTTGCTTTTCTTTGAGATTTTTCTTGTTTTTGCAGGGGTTCATTATGTGATTGTGTTGATTTTATTATGTGTTTACATTGATTATTTTGTTTTTGGTGGATTAATTCCGCTTTCCATATATTTCTTTTTGTGTTTCTTTTCTTTATGTTTTTTAACTCTTGCTTTTGTTTTAGAATTTTCTTATTTTGGCAGGGGGTTCATTCTGTGATTGTGTTGATTATTTTGTATTTGGTACTTTATCCCTTTCTCCATATACTTCTCTGCTATCTTTCTTTTCTTTTACTTTTTTTACGTACTAGTATATCCATATTTTTTGCTTCTTTGGATTTTATTGATTTGTTTTGTGGTTTTTTCATTGGCTTCCTTTTGTTCACTTTTTGTAATTTTGATTTTCTTTCATTTGTCTTTCTTAACAGTTGTTGATTCCGAGGATTTACAGGGCCTGGTAATATTTTGATTGTAGTGATTTGTAACTTTTTGTTGTTGTTTAGGATTATTTTCATCGCAGTAATTATATTGGTAGGTCTTATATGTTTCTTCTCTCAAGAATATTCTCTTTTGCTTCTTATATTGTTACACGTTCGGTTATCAGCTTTGACGATGAAGATTCATGTTTTTATTTTGGGTAGGGTGGGTGTTTTTTTAGTTATAGTTTGGTTGGAGGCAGTATTTATTCCTATTTGTTTTCTCAGTCCCCTGAATAATATTTTTTTCAATCCTGTTATATTTTTTACATTAAAATTATATATTGTGAGATGCTTTTTTAATATTTATTGGTTAGCCATTTTTCAGGGTCACATTTGAAATTGTTTATTGTGAACTGTTTCGTTTCTCTATATTCATCGATGGAAAAAAAACCTTACAAAACAATGACTTAATAATATATTGTAATTAAGAAAGTTTTAATTAGGAGTTTTATTTAGGTAGGATAAATAATTCATTCATGTAAACTTCTGCTTATGTAAAACTTTGTTATAATGTGTAATTGGGTCATAGTTTCCTATGATCCTTTTGTACTGGTCGTTGAATTTGATTTGTCGTGGTGTCTGACTACGGTTAAACTAAAGTATATCGAGTAGTGGAGGGATTCATGAGGAATATTAAGAAAGAAAAAGTAAAGTTTTTTTTTTTTTTTTTTTGTATGGGGAGGATGTATGTGGCACAATGATATTATAATGAATAAAGTATTGTATTTTAAAGTTTATGTTAGATTTTTGTATGTATATTTTTTTTTTTATTTTGAATTGTTTGGTCTTTCCCTCTTACTGTTTTTTTTTTTGTGTTCTTTTATGATGTATAGTTTTCCCGGAGGATTGTTTTTAATTTTTCTTTGAGCTTCTGTTTAAGTTATTGTTTTATTGTTCAGTTAAAAGTTGCTGTTAATTAATGTTTGACTTAAGGATTGGATTTTTGTTTCTTTTCTTATTATTTAAATATTTTTTTACTATTTTGGTGTTATATCAATAAAAACAATAAGTTTGCATCAACTTCTGCTGCAGGTGTATCATTTTCTTATGAACAAAGTTTTTTTCCTAACAGTTATTTTAGTTGTTAATGTGATTCTGTGTATTATTTTGCATAGGTAAAGAAGTGAAAGTTCATGATGAATTGCCTCATGTTGACCATATTTTCAAGCGAAAGAGTGCTCGATTGAAGACCATCACTACTACAAAAAACACTTTTCACGTCCATAATTCACATCCATTATTTTAAAATGGATGTTACAAAAAGGCGGTGGCATACTTGTAATTAAATTCCAAGAAAACAACGTCCATTATTATATAAATGGACTTTGTTTTTCATAAATGAAAGATAATTTACGTCCATTTCAGTATAATGGACTTAAAAAAAATGGCGGTGGCATATATTGTAAATTTATGTTCACAATATTTACATCCATTTTTGTATAATGGACTTGAAAAATTTTCCCAAAATTCATTTTGGAGCCGAGCTCTTAAACAAAAATTGGTTAAGGCGCTCTGAACAAACACACCCGTGCTTAGGGTTGAGCAAAATACCCGAAACCCGATGGGCTAACCCACTACCCCAATTTTTACCCATTTAATGCCTACCCAATTAAAGCCCATGATGGGCGGGTGCAAACCCAACCCATTTAAGAATTAAATGAGCGGGCAATGGGCACACCCTTAGGCTGCCTATACCCGCCCATATATATATATTTTTAATTTGTTTTAATTTTTTCTAGTGACCATTTGCATTCTCCATCTATAAATTTTAATAAGTAAAATTGTAAAAAGTCAAAAGTAAAAACCCTCAATCCTCTCCTCTCTAAGAACACACACAGTTACAGAACCCGAACCCTAGCCCTAGAGACGACGGTGACGCTCACTCTCACAACCCATTAATCCTTTTGAACTTGTGGTTGTAATGTTTTTACTTTGAAGTTTGAACATTAAAAAGATGTTATTATGGTATTTGTCTAAATTTAAGTTCTTTTGTACAAACAATGATGTAAACATGGATGTGAAATTGCGGATCATGTGGCTGTCACTTTTAATATGTGAATGTGATGCTTATATTTTGAAATTTGATAAGAAATTTGGAAATTTGTTATAGTAGAAAAACAAGTCAAGATATTAATGGGTTTTTATGTAACCCATTTAACCCGCCCATTTAACCCAACCCATTTAATTCGGGTTTAAATGGGTTGAGGACCATACCACCCTAATATTGCTCTGAACAAACTCTCCCAATCGAAGAAATCCTCCTTCGCCCGTGCTTGATCTGAATAAACTCTCCCAATCGAAGAAATTCTTCCTTCACACTTTGCATTCGAGCTTCGCACTCTGCTTTTTCACTCTCGATTTTCAGCTGCGAAACCTTCATCCGCTCACTCTCAAGTCAGTTTATTTCAGTGGTGCACTCTACTTCAATTTCAGTCTCGATTTTCTCAGTTGGATTTCAGGTTCCGTCTCTCTACCCTCATTTTCTTCTATTTTCTGCTCGTTCTTTTTTTTCCTTAGTTCTGTCTGCTCTTTATTCTCTGCTCATTGCTGGTCAATTTGGAGTTACTCTCATCTTAATTAACTTGTTCCTCAACTTATTGCTATGTTTTCCTTTGTTTTTTTCCCTTCGTCTTTGTCATTTAAGCTGACACAGAAAAAAATTTTTGGGCCAGTTTTTATCCATGGTAAACTGACTCAGTGACTCAGTTTTTATTTGTTGTCTTCTTCAGTTGTCCTCCACTACAGTTATTTGTCTTTTTGCAATTGCTTAGTTTCCTTTATAAATCTTCTTTATTTATTATTTGGAAATCTTCTTTATTATTTGTATTTACAAATCCATATGTTACTCCTCTGACGAAGAACCCTTCACTATGACTTACTGACCATATGTATTGTGATTTGCCAAAACTTAGAAGGCCTAGCATGTCTTAAAGAGACTGAAATTGACTGTGGGGAAATTTTATCTTTAGTTGTTTTTATCTTTAAATGGTGTATGGTAGTTATTGATAGAATTGAGGAACCGATGGTGGTTTTATTTGTCATTCTAATGTAATTGCTTTCAAGCGGTCAAGCCTGTCACTTTGTGTATTTATATGCATGATAGAAGAAAAAGAAGCACTATTATGCTTCATTAGCCTTGTCTAAAAGTTATTCTGCCACCACTAGAATATGCGCCCCCACCTGTAGAGTCACGCAATAATCTAATGTTCATGTGAATCATCTTTCTATTTATCTCTGGAACACATGAGAAGCTCAGAATAATACTGCAGCAGATTTATAATAATTATTCACAATAAAATAACATTTTAACCATTATTTTTCAAAGTAAAGCATATCTATGTACAAAAGGTTTTTGTAATCACGAAAAAATAGTAGCACTTTGACATTTCCCATTCTCTCGTATCATTCCTACCATGCGCATAATAAGATTACATCATATATATATATATATATATATATGAGAAAACAAGAAATGTGGTGAGATGGGTTTTATGGTTTGATTTGGTATCAGTTCTCTTTCTTTGGATGGTGAGGAACTTCTTTAAGAGGAAAAAGGTTCAGCTTCCACCTTCCAAGAATATTGTGTAACATGCTGGTTAGATAAAATTCATCAAATACCAAGAACTAAAACTTTCAGCCCATGGTATTTAATAACATGTACATATTTGATTATAATAATACTCTCTCTGCTTTTTTAATAGACACAACCCTGATAATTGGGAGTAGTAGTACTGCTTGCTAATGATCCACTACTGCAGAAAAGGGTTTTAACATCCGTTATTAAAGGGTTTTAACATCCATTCCATAGGGGATGTCTATCTGAGTGATGTTGAAAAGTCGATCTTTAAACATCACTTTAAATAACGGATGTTAAATGTCAGACTTTCAACATCTCATATTATACCAATAAGGGATGCCAATAGTCCCAGAAAAAGCCGTTTTAAGATATTGTCAGGGACTAACGACATCACACGCTAAGAAAATAAGAGATGTCGTTTCTGCCGTCAGAGAAACATCATCCCTTATTATGTAATATGTGATGTTGTTTCTGTTTATCGACATCACTTGTTAACATAACAAGTGATGTCGTTTCTGCCATCAGAGAAACAACATCACCTATTATATAATAGGTGATGTTGTTTCTTCTTTTTGACATCTCTTTTTTTTTTCTTAATGAGAGATGTCGAAACTTTTCTCTTTTTTTTTTAGTTTTATTTATTTGTTCTGATGTCCATCTGCATTTTACAGATCACAATTACATATACATGTGGACAAAAAATAGATGAAATGTGGACAAAAGTACTAAGAAAGAGATATCATTATTAAGAGGAAGAATCTCAGAATTAAAGACTGAGAGAGCAAGCAATGAGATATAAGCAGTAAATCAAAATATAAAGCATCAAATACTGTCATCGAAGTCTGTATGAATTTATGTTTTTAGAAGAAAAAACGCAGTGCATTCCAGGAGACTAGCTAGGAGCCATTTTTGGTTCCTGATTGTGTTGCATATCTTCACAAACTTACGCTAGTAGGGAGAGTTTTCCCAAATATTGAGAATCAGAAACTTCAAATAGCTTATCTCCCAAAACAATGCATTGTGGTCATGGTTTTAATAGCATTATTACAAGATGCCCTCATAAATTCATTTAAAATAAAAATGCAGAGTAGTTTTGAATTGCAGATTTTCTTTCAAGTATTCAGTTGACATGCTAGGTTGCTATTTCTTCGTTTTCATCCACCTAAACCAACCACAAAAGGCCCACTTGTCACTTGTCAGCAAGAATCCTTATTAAGCTCTAAATGCCATTACAGATCCCACCAACTTCTAGTCATGACTGGATTATAAGTGTATCATTATTGAAGATAATAAAAGAAGCAGCGAATTTTTTTATGGTGTAAGCATAAGCAAATGGATGCTAAAAAAATGTGTGGAGATCATATCACATAAGTATGGCTTTATATTAATTTAGGACCGAAGGTAGTATTAGATTCAGCATTGAGATCACATCAGTATGGCTTTATATTAATTTTTCTTCCAGATATATCAAGAGTACATAAAACAATATTAAAATTTTTCAAAGAATGATAAATGTAATTCTCTAAGGTCTTTCCTCATGCACAAATCAAATCCATGACATAAAAGCATATTTCTAATGAAAATTATGTTTAAAGACACTCAAGAAATAGAAGCCAGTTTCAGAGTACAGCATATGAAATTACCCATGTTAAATTCTCCCGATGTAAGTGCTTCCTTCAATGAGTCATGTGCAGCATTCTGCAAAATTACAACAATTAAAAGGTCTCTAAGAATATGATATGGTTGTAATTCATGTGTACAAATGCTAGGCTATAGCCAAAAAATCTGATTAGAGAATGCCATTAAATTTTGAGAGACTCATCCAGATAATTTTAAAAATGTACAGGAGAGAAAGGCAACAAAAGATTAGTAAGAAGATCCCATAGCAAGCCAGGTAAGATGGGTAGTGACCAATGTTAAAACAATCAAACCAGCCAGTGACATGAGTATAAAGAATATAGCAAAGGGAATAGCAATTACCAGGCCAAAGCGAAGAAAGCTGTTGCTGTAAAGGTTGTAAGTGGTATTCCCAAGTTTAACAGCTCGTAAAAACCAAGATGGAAATGACTCTGTTGATACAAATGTAACCTGAAAGTCAAGCATAAACTCTAAGTAGTAATTCCATACATCATGCTCCCTAGGAGGGTGATTCTAGCTAAACTCATAACTCACAAAAAAAGCCTGACTAATTGAAACCTGAAGGATTTTGTAGCATACTAACTACTAAATAATTTTTAATGACGTTGGAAAATAAAAGCTTCTAAATAACCTTCTTGATGAGTTTTAACAAGGACCACAATAGGATAATTATCATAGCAACCTAGCATGTCAACTGAAACAGAGCAGAGACAAGGAGGAAAAAATCACCACAATTACACCTTCAATTAGCATCAACCATAAATCATCAAGCATCATAAATTTTCCAAACATCTTGCCCCTTGAACCTGTCGGATCCGAGTGAAACAGGGGAGGAGGAAATTTTCCAAAAATTCCCAAATGTCAATAATAAACATACAAAGCCCATTTATAGCATTAATCCTACTCCTAAACAAGATTAACTAAGCTTCAAAACAATGAAACTCCAAAAATCAGGAAAAATGGCGTCGGATGAACAGTACCCGAAGCTCACATCAGCGGAAATCGAACATCAAACATCATTCCTTTACAAAATCACTTCAAGAATACTCTTATTCAAGTCCTAAGCTTCATTTTCATGGGATTAAAAGCTTCAAAACCCCCCCAACATTTCGAATATCTCTCTCCTATTCAAGCTTGAAATCGGACTAGAGAGAGAAAGAAATAGGAGGAAAGAGCTTACCCAGAGTTAGCCTCAGTGTCTTGAACGTTTTGCTCCTCCTCGCACAGCCTTTCTGGCCGGAGAACGCTACTGGAACAAGGAACCCGAGGGAGAGCAAGGTGAGAGCGTGAGAGAGAGGGAAAAGCAAAGAGAGAGGGAGAGTGAGAGGTGAAGCATAGGACTTAGGGCTTTGAAATTGAAGCAGATTGTGAGAAATTGGGCGGAGGGGAAGTGGGGAAGAGGGGGCGGGAATTGAAAAAGAGGGGAAAATTGGGTGTCAGACAAATAACATCACTCATTAAAAATGAGAGATGTTGTATCTTAGAAACAACATCACTCATTTTTAATGAGTGATGTCGTTACTTACGACATCCCTAATTTTTATAAATAGTGATGTCTTTTCTTTCTCCACATACCACTTAATTACAAAATTTCCACCGCCTTTTTTTTAACATATGTTTCATGATTAACTGATGTTAAAAAGGTTTTTTGTAGTAGTGATCCTTTCCCTAGATTCTTAAAGCTTGCAGTGAATTAGACTCATTCTCATTAAAACAATTAAAACCAAAATCATGAATACCACCTGATAGTCCAAAAACCAAGCATAGTTATCCTCCCAAGAAGGCACGGTCATGTCATGATTAGTAGTAGTGTTCTGCACTTTGGCTTCACTGTCCCATAATGCATCCACAAAATTATGATCCTACTATTTTTTCTCAGTCCTTTAGTAATGCATCATTGAGATTCACTAAATCCTAACTTTAATTTGTTGGTTCACTAAATTACTTAAGTTGTCTATTTAGCCAACTTAGGTAATTCTCACATTGTTCTTTTTCACCCAATCAATTGTTCTATTGTAAATGATGGGGATCATACTTCTCATCCATGAAAATGTGCAATGCAGGTTCATCTACTTTATTTCTTAGTGAGGAGTAGCGTCCAGTTGCAAAATTTCATCAAGGACAATCAGTCGATCAATTTAGGTAGGCAATTCAAAATAAGTTTAATTTTGGTCTTTGGAAATTTTGTTGTTTTTTATTTTCTGTTGCAAGTAATATTTTGTATGCTTTGGATTGTATTTGAAAATTTTGGTATTGTTACTATTATGGGGAAATGCTACCAAAATTTTTAGAAAATGTGTAAGGCAATTCATCAATCACATTGACTTAGTGATGATCTAAACTTAGACCTTTGTGTATAATGGTGTAGGTTTGAATAGAATAATGGATCGAAGTTGGATGAATGCGTTGAGAACTAGTAATACGTATGAGCTTGGGGTTCAAGAATTTATTGAGTTTGCTAAAAGAAACGCACCTAATAAGAATGAGATGTATTTTTGCCCTTGTGTGAAGTGTTTAAATCGGAATCTAAAGAGTATTGATGACATAAGAGATGACCTCTTTTGTAACGGAATCAATCTTCTGTACAAAAAATGGGTTTGGCATGGTGAATTAGGAACAACAACAGTTACTTCCACATCCCAAAACATGAAAGTTGTGGATGATGTGGATGTTGGAAGAATGGAGGACATGATTAATGATATTGAGGCGGAATCATTTACACCACTTCCTGAGTATGACGAGTTGTGGAGTGATGCGGAGACACCGTTGTACCTAGGGTGTAGTAAGTATACGTGTTTGACTGGTGTGTTGACCTTATTGAACATAAAAGCAAGTAATGGGTGGGCGGATGCAGGCTTCTCACAGATGCTGGAAGCCTTGAGTGATATGTTTCCAGATGGTAATGTTCTCCCGAAAGGAATGTACGAGGCTAAAAAAATTCTTAATAAGATGGGTTTGGAGTATAAGAAGAGACACGCCTGCCCTAATGATTGCGTGTTGTATAGGAATGAGTACGATGGACTAACGGAGTGTCCAAAATGCAATACTCCAAGATATAAAGTTAGGAAGGATGTCGGTGGTGATAAGGAAAATAAAGGGTTTCCTTTGAAGGTGATGTGGTACCTTCCAATAGTACCATGATTCAAAAGTTTGTATGCAAATGCTCAGGAAGCAAAGAATCTAAGATGGCACTATGAAGATAAAGTCACTGATGGAAGATACCTCCGGCACCCAACCAATTTTCCTCAATGGAAGAAGATAGATGAAATGTTTCCCAACTTCGGCTGTGAGCCTAGGAATTTTTGGCTTAGTCTATGTACCAATGGATTCAACCCTTTCGGAAGCCTCAGTAGCACACATAGTGCTTGGCCTGTTCTCCTTGTCATTTATAACCTACCCCCTTGGTTGTGCACGAAACGTAAGTACATGATGCTTTCAATGATGATTTCGGGGCCAAAATGGCCAGGACACGATATTGATGTTTACCTGGAGCCTTTGATTGATGATTTGAAGAAGTTGTGGGAAGAAGGCTTTGATGTGTTTGATGCATACAAGCAGGAGTCATTTAAATTGCGCGCTATGATATTCACAACAATAAATGACTTCCCTGCATATGGAAATCTCTCAGGATATAGCGTGAAGGGGCACAGGGCATGCCCTATATGTGAAGCAGACATGCATTACCACCAACTTAAGCACGGGAGGAAGACTGTATATCTTGGTCATAGGCGGTTTCATCATCGGCACCACCCTTACCGTAAGCTGAAGAAGAATTTTAACGGTTTACCGGAGCATGGATTAGCTCCTAAGGCATTATCAGGGGAGGAAGTTTATTGCCGGTTAAAGAATGTTAATGTCATATTTGGTAAGAAACAAAGAAGTGGGAGTGAGAATAACATATACAAGAAGAGATAAGTCTTTTTTGATCTGCCATATTGGCGGTTTCTTAATGTGAGACATAGTATTGATGTGATGCATGTAGAGAAAAATGTGTGTGATAGTCTTATCAGAACACTCTTGCACATACCAGGGAAGACTAAGGATGGACTCAATGTGAGATTAGACTTGGTGGAAATGGGAATAAGACAACGGCTGCATCCAAAAGTAAGTGATAATGGCAAGATGGTTTATATGGAACCAGTAGCTTATACACTATCTAAACAGGAGAAAAAAAGCTTGTGTGGGTGTTTGCGTGAGATTAAGGTGCCTCAAGGGTATTCTTCTAATGTGAGTAGACTTGTGCATATGGATGATATGAAACTTGTAGGAATGAAGTCGCATGATTACCATGTTTTGATGCAACAACTATTACCAATTGCTATCAAGGGCATTATGCAAGATAATGTGAGGAACACTAAAACTAGACTGTGTTTATTTTTCAATACTGTATGCAGCAAAGTTGTCGACAATGAGAAATTGGACGAGTTGGAAAATGAGGGTTACATTATTCTATCCCAATTAGAGGTGCACTTTCCTCCATCATTTTTTGATATCATGGTTCATTTGGTTGTTCACTTGGTAAGAGAGATACGGCTGTGTGGCCCTGTTTATCTAAGGTGGATGTACCCTTTCGAGCAATTCATGAAAGTTTTAAAAGGATATTCTAAGAACCCATATCGACCCGAGGCATCTATTGTTGAAAGATATCTAGTTGAAGAGGCAATGGACTTTTGCCAGTCATACCTAAAAGAGGCAGAGAAAAAGCCCCGACATGAAGATGGAATCAATAAGGGAACACGAGGCATCAGACTAAAAAGTATGACAAAGGAGCAATTGAAGTCAATGGAGGAGGCATCCCAATCAAATCCTAGTATTGTTCTTGAACCTCTTCCACCTATCCCACGTCATAAAAAATATGTAGAAGGGAGGAAGTGAGGAGGGAAATTTATAAACCTGCAAGTAGAAGAGATTGCAAGAAAGATTGTAAGTTATTTGTCAATTGATGTTCGATAAATTGAAATCCTAACTTTTTCCCTTAAATAATTGTGAATGATTGTTTTTCTGCATCTTATAGGATGAGCTTGAGGAGCAAAGTTCCAAAGGATCATTCTCTCAGACTGGTAGGATGGACATACTAGTTACAGCAATTGGGAAGGCAGATGCTCCCGAACGCGTTAGAGGGGAGTATGGGTCAGTTGGTTTGACCAAGTTTTTCGGTCGTCGTACAGAAGCCGAACCTAGTGAGGAACTTGTGGCTAAGATGAAACAAGTTTATGGATAAGGTCATGGAACAAGTTCGTGGTATGGTGAGCAACATGGTCTCTAACATGCAAGTTGGTCAAACACCACAACATGTGAGTATTTAATTGTATATTAAGTAGCATTGAGCTTTACTTTGAAATAGCTCATCTCTTTGTTTTCACTTCCATTACAAGAATGCCCCGTCTTTTAAAGCACAAAAAATAGCTGCACTGAGCCAATCAGGGAAGACGTGGATCATCATGACCCCCTGGCTATAGCTCAATTGTTGAGGGAGAACCTTGCTTTCTACATTTGGATGTCTCGAATCTTCGAGGAGTTGCCAAAGCTACACATTACCCGAGGTCCTCCACCATTCATAATATGATCATTCCCGAGGACCAAGTTAAGGTATCAGTTATAAGTTTTGTGGCGGGGGAGGCAACTACAGATATCCCATTTCCCATGGACGATGTCTTCAAATTAGGAGAAGCAGTAGGCTGTTTTATTTTATGGCCTAAGCGGCTTGTCTTCGACACACAAATCATGAGTTCTATTGAAAATTCTAGCAGATATCCCTCTCTAGAAGTGTTGCACAACTTTGTCCCTTCACTTCCTAACAAAATCAACTTGAACATGGCTCCAGGAGTCGTTGGTCCTGATAAGACGTATACGTTTGGGTTTGTGCCAAGTGATGTAGTGGCTTTTTTATCTATGCAAGACCTAGACCTCAAATGGCTGGAACTTGCAATCCAGTAAGTTTACATTTTTCCTGTTTTACCTTTCATTTATGCAAAAATATGATTTAATAGTGTTGTCATTGCAATTCTATTATAGGTACTTGTACCACACATGTCATCAGGCAGGCTTTACGGACTATGCATTCCTAAGTCCAATGTCGTTGCTAAGGAGTGTAGCCGAAAAAAAAGGAAGATATTGAAGAACACAACACCGTTATGCAGGCCTATGTGGGGTTTCAAATGGCACATACTAGAAAGCCTTGTTATTTGGCACCAATTCTTGATAAGTATGCTTGTTAACTATATACATTTTTGCTTTAATTATTTTGTTTTCTATCTTTGGTAATATTAACTCTGTGTTTCAGGAAACATTGGAGTCTATGTGTTGTTGTATGTCTTGACGAAAGCATTGTTTATTGGTTTGATCCCTTGCACTGGAAGCCAACCCCTCCATATAAAATGATCTTCAACAAGTGTGTTGATGGTTAATTCTTATCAATATTTTGGTCTGAAATAAATTGTTTGCATATATTCTGATTTTCATTTCATTCCAGGAACATAAGAACTTGGCATTACATATGTAGTACAGGTCGTGGAAGTAACACCATCAAGTGGGTTTTTCCTAAAGTAAGTCATTTTGATTGAATTAATTTGATATATCAAATGACATTGCTTGTTTATTGATATATTTTTGTATAATTTACAGTGTCCTAAGCAACCTGGAAATAAAGAATGTGGATATTATGTTATACGGTACATGTATAACATAATTTACAGTATCTAATATTGGTGAATGGACTTGAATTATATGATATTCAACGTCCATTTTAAAATGGACGTAAAAAATCAATATTTTCAACGTCACTTTTCCTTACGTCCCTCTATTTTTGGACGTTAAATGTCCAAAATAATGGACGTTAAAAGTGTTTTTTCTAGTAGTGCATCCTTCATTCCAATGACAAACAAACTCAACAACCTAACACAAATATTCCAAATGTTCAACTGAAGCATCATTCTAGGTCCAATAGCAATACAGGTTTGATTTTGTTCATATTGCACATTAGCATACTAAGACGTCATTCATCTTATTTTTGTGATTTCTCACGCTTTGTTTGAAATGTGCCGATGTGTTTGAACTTTTGTTTTGCTTTTTAGTACGATTACTCAAAGAAAACATTGATAGTCATTCTGATAATATTGCCAAGGAACCTACAAATGCTGCCTTCCCTAAACACAGAGGTAAGTACTATATCATGACTCTACATGTTACATTTTTTCTTGTGGAAATAACTATGCTTTAATTATATCTCATGCCATGCGTTTATATAATCGACAAAAAACGATAATCAAACATTAGAACCTTCAACTGAAGAACACACTTACCTGCATCTTTCACAAGCCAAGGCAAGGAAAAGGAAACCCTTGCAGAATCTGACCAACCAATCCGTCCAATTATCAAATCATTTTGCATCAACTTGTGCTGCAGGTATGTAATATTTGCATGAACAATGGTTTTTAATAACAGTTTGCTCTGTTGTGTTAATGTAGTTGCGTATATTATTTTGCACAGGTAAAGAAGTGAACGTTAATGATGAATTGCCTTTAGTGGATCACATTTTCAAGCGAAAGAATGCTCGCTTAAAAGTTATCCTTCATTCCAATGATAGAGAAACTCAGCAAGCTAACACAGATTTTCAATATGTCACTTAGAAACATCCTTCCTGTACATCATCACATCAAACCGAAAGCATTGCTATTGCTATTCTAACTAACAATATTGCCAAGCAAGCTACAACTACTGCCTTATCTAAAGACATAGGTAACTAAATTATCATAACTCTACCTGTTACATGTTCTCTTCTTATGTCAATAACTCCAATTTAATTGGATTTCATCTCATCCATTCATATAATAGTTCAAATCATCAATTACAAGACATCACTTTTAACTTGGACTACAATGAAAGGAATTACATGACAGACGGATCGTCAAGTTCAGACGATGAACAAGATAGTGGTTTGTTTTGTCGTCACATTATTTGCCTAACTATCCCTCTACCCCACTGTTACTTGATGGATTTGTTATTATTTTCAATACAGATTCCTACACACCCTCAGATGAAAAGGTTGCATCAAACTCAAAACAAGTAAGGCATAAAACTACAGATTCCCACACAGATTCCGGAGGTATTGAAAGTTTACTTCCATTGAAACTATGCATAGTTTCACACCATAAAATGTGTTTTCCCTATGATAATCGTGTTATAACTATTTTCAGACTACATAGATGAGGGTGATCCTATTCATCCATGCAAATATTGTGGTGCACTTTTTTGGTACAATGAAAGAGTTAAGAAAGACAATAAGAAAAGGATTGTGAATGCATTTTCCATGTGTTGTCTTCAAGGAAAGGTTGTATTACCCACAATAAAGCCACCTACTCCTACATTGCATAAACTATACTTCGATAAGGACTCTGAAAGTTCCGAACTATTCCATGCCAATATAAGGCAATACAATAACATGTTTGTATTTACATCTATAGGTGGTAAGATTGATCATTCAAAAAATTCTAGTGGAGGTCCATATTGCTTCAGACTATCTGGAATGAACTATCATTACATTGGAAGTTTGTTGCCACTAGAAGGTGCACGTCCAGTCTACTCGCAATTGTACATATATGATACAGATAATGAAGTTAGCAATCGAATAGAAGCGGTTAGGTAGAAAAATCAGTGGTATACGTATTTTTATCATTCTGCTTCCACTTATTTTTTAAGGGCATTTTGACCTGGTTCATCATATGCAGTAAGGACAAATTAGTGAGTGGCATCGATCCCATTATTGTTCATCAATTGAAACAAGTGCTAGATAAGGTGAATCCATTTGTAAAATAGTATCGCAATGGGGCAACCTATTTGAATAACAACCCATCAAGTCAATTGAAACTTTGCTTGATAGGCACAAGACAGCGTGATGGCTGATGTTACAATTTGCCAACTAAATCAGAAGTAGCGGCTTTAATTGTGGGGGACATTGATATGACGTTCAATATTAGAGATATTATTGTAGAGGAAAATTATGGCACACCCAAAAGGTTAAATGAGTTACAGCCTTCTTATTTGCCGCTACAGTATCCATTACTTTTCCCTATGGTGAAGGTGGATATAGAGAGGATATCCGACACAGGGAAGAGACTTTAGCTTATACAAAGAAAAAGAAGATGCTCAGCATTCATGAGTTTTTTGCTTTCAGGTTTCTTAAAACTACTAATGCATTAGGTGTTTTATTGTATATGCAGTTGCTTACTCAAAATATGCGTAAAGTTAACACGTCCTTATTGCTGTCAGGTTGATGAAAAGGGATACAAAAATATCAATGTTGTTGCATGCTAACAATTTGCTTCAACAATTCATAGTAGATGCATATTGCATGATTGAATCGCAAAGAATACATTGGGTTAGAACACATCAAAAGGAGCTTTGAGTTTATTTGTATCAAGGCTTATCTGATGCAATTGTTAATGGTGAGTTAAATGTTGCTTTAACTGGACGTCGTATTATTTTACCATCATTTACAGGGGGAGCACGCTATATGTTGCAAAACTATCAAGATGCTATGGCCATTTGCCGTTGGGTTGGATATCCTGATATCTTCATCATTTTCACTTGTAATCCCACTTGGCCAAAAACTACACGTTATTGTAAAGAAAACAAAGTTTCTTTTGTAGCCCAAGCTGATCTGCTTGTGTGGATTTTTAGGATGAAATTAAAGTCTCTTATGAAAACAATCAAATCATCAAAGATATGCGGTACTATTCGAGCAGGTACCTGCCAATGGTCATTATCTTCTTCTCTTTATCAATCTTACATAATTCATAAATTGACTTATTCACTAATCCCTTGCAGAAGTCTACACTATTGAATTTTAGAAACTGTGGGAATATTGTGTAATAATTGTAAATATTCCGTTTTGATTGTATAGTTATTATTAGGCTTAATTAGTTGTTATTAGGCTTGATTAGAATTTATTTCATTGTCTTCCTCATTTCCTATAAATGGGCACATATGTAACTCAATATAATATGAGAAATACATTACATTATTTTCCTCTCAAATCATCCACATGGTATCAGAGACTAAAATTTTTTAGGGGTTCAGTTTTGCATACTATTCAGCGTGTTCGTACGGTCACTATTCATCGCGTCCGTACATGTACGTATGGTTAGTGTTCGACATGTCCGTACCGTCGTACTGTTCATCCCGTATATACAGTGCGTTTAGATTCTCAAATCACCTTCTTCTACACATGTGGGTACTCCAAGTTTGTATCCAAAGTGGTTATCTCGTGTGCTGCCAGAGGACTGAAGTGACGGAGACAAGTGGAGATATGAAGGAGCTTAGTGTGATGAAGTTTCTGGTCTATACACTAGTGTATCTCGGCTTCTTAAGTCTGTTTTGCATCAAGTTTTTGTCTCTGTGTCAAAGGCTTCGAATGAGGAGTTTTGTCTCTCAACCTGAAGTTAAGACATTTATAGGCCAACAAGTGTTGGCACTATTGGCTCAAAAAGGGGATTTCCTTAGAGCTCTCAAAACCTCAAGGAAAAAAGGAATCTTGATAGTTGATTCTGGCGCATCATATCACATGACTGAATGTCATCACTTATTCTCCACCTATGTTCCATGTGCTGGCAACAAAAAAGTACTAATTGCTGATGGCTCTCTTGCAACTATTGCTGGGGGAGTATTCGAATGAGTGAATCTTAGACTTTGGTGCCTTTACCTAGTCAAGAATATGTTCTACTTAAACCATGGACCACACCAGCACCACCACCTCAAACAGAACCTCTACCATCACAGCAACAGCTACCTCAAATAGAACCTCTTCCACCACAGCCAGAGCCACTACAAACAGAACCATCTTCACCCCTCAACCAACCGTCTCTTGTGCCATTCACAAAAGAAAGTTTAAATGCAGGGGGAGATGAAGAAAAGAAACCATACAAAGATATGTTGGTGTACTTACGAAGGCATAAGGTTAAGGAAGGAGGGAACCTTGCATCTGAAGATCCAAGAACCCAGAACCAGTGATAGCTCCTGGAGAACCAGAGGAGGAAGAACCGGTGGTGGCCCCTGAAGGGATTGATCCAAAGGTATCTCATGTTCCCGAACAGATTAATGAACATAATGACCTTGATTTGTCTATTGCTCGTAGGAAACAGCCTCGATCGTGCACTTTACATCCAATCCAGAAATATGTGTCTTATAAGGCTCTTTCCTCCAACTATCGAGCCTTTGTCACCAATCTGGATAAAGTGTGCATTCCCAAGAACATCCAGGAGGCATGACAAATCTCTGATTTGTAATGCTTTTATATGCTTAAATTGAGGCAATTAACCTAATTAAGATGCAAGTTTTGGTCTGACAGTGTCAAGTTGAATATCCCAAACTCTCAAGGGAAATAAGTGTAAAATTAGGAGTAATTAGCCATAATTGTAGATTAATTGTAATAATTAATTTATAGGGCTATTTGATCTTGGTTTTATCTTATTTTCACTTGCAGGGTCGCTCATGACCAAAAGATCGAACCCGGAATGAAGGAGAAGGCCAAATAAAGAAGCAGCAACAAAGTGACTTCGCCGCGGTGAGTCAGACGGCGAAAAACCCATCAGAGGCAGAGGAGAAGTGAGTTCGCCGTGGCTTTCGCTGCGGCGAACCCACGGCAAAAAGGGGAGAAGAACCAGAGGCTACATCACTTCACCGCAGCGAAGTAGACGGCGAACGGACGAATCTGCAGAATATCAGAACGCGAATTTTGGCCCAGATCCGGATCCAACTTGAAACCCACTCACTTGACCCGACTTAGGAAAGATAAAACACGAAATACACACTCCCTTAGGGCAGATTTGGTCCCCATTTCACACCCCAAGCCCTAGCTCTCTCTTCTCCATCTCTATCTTCATCATCTTCATTCTTCTTCCATCCTTCCATGGCTTCCACTCCTTCCTCTTTTCTTGTTGGTTCCTCCATGGAGAGTAGCAGCTAGGCTCCACCATTCTTGGTGGTGAGAGCCAAGGGATGAGCTTGAAGCTTCAATAGGGGAGTTTTCCTAGTTCTAATCCTTTCCCCATTTGTTGTATTTATGCTTTTCTAGGTTTCTAGGGTTGCATTTATGACATTTTGGTGGGTTGTATAAATTGCTATTGCATTTGGTTGAGGTGCATTTATGGCACTTAGTTGGATGCATTTATGTCATTAGGGTTAGAAACTATGTTTATGTTTATGTTGTTTCCTTCTTGTATAATGCTTGACATTGCTACTTATTAGCTTTGAGTTTAATGAAATTTATGGGTTCATAGTTTTGTTATTCTCTTGGTGAAAATTATGTGCTAATGCAAGGTGGCTTGGTTAGTGGATTAAGAATGTTAAGTTGTTTGCTAGAGGGAGATGGCATAAGAATTAATTAGTTGTGTTGAGACATTGGGCAAACACTCTCTAGGTCCTAATTTATTGTATGGGTGGCCATCAATGGATTAGGGTTTAGAGAGAAATTTAGAGCAATTATGGGGTGGCCCAAATTGTGGATTTAAAGTCTTGCATAATCAATTATTTCTTGATTTGGAACTTAATCAACTTGGGTTAAATTAAGTAATGTGCGGGGTTCGGGCATTAATTAAGTTAACCTAAAGCCTAGCCTAGAGGGGTTCCTCTAGGGTTCTTTAGAAAGCAAACAAACTCCTCGAAAACCTTTTGAAGCAATGATTCCCAAAGCTTTCATTCATCAAGAATGACCTTTATCCCATTTTCATCCAAATCTCACTTTTAACTCTAATCTCTTACTTTACCTTTTGCACATACCAAACTAAACTTCCTATCAAAACCAAACAAAAATGCTTTTTACCCGCTTTTTCAAGTTTACATTCTAGTTATTAGGATCCATGTTACACTAGGCTCCTTGAGATCGACACCCCGGGTTAGCTTCCACTAACCCCTCGGGTTTAATTTCTTGGAGAGCGGACTTGAGGCGGCACTGCTCCGAAGCTAAACCCTTAATCAATTTACGAGCTCTTCAAGGCACCAGAGATACCAGAATGGAGATTCGCAGTTGTGGAGGAGATGAGAGCTTTAGAGAAGAATGGAACGTGGGATGTTGTTGAAAAACCGAGTGGCAAGAAACTTGTTAGCTGTAAGTGGGTGTTCACCCCTAAATACATGGCTGATGGTACTCTTGATAAGTTAAAAGCATAGCTGGTAGCAAGAGGTTTCACTCAGACATAAGGTCTAGACTATCAGGAGACATTTGCACCAGTGGCAAAACTAAACACCATCCGAGTTCTATTATCTATAGCAGCCAACCTAGAGTGGCCACTTTATCAGCTGGACATCAAGAATGATTTTCTGAATGGAGAGCTTAAAGAAGAGGTCTACATGACTCTACCTTTTGGTTTTGAGAGGGGAAGGGGTGTTAACAAAAGCGTTACTCAAGCCTGCCTTTGAGAGTTGTATAAGCAAGTTGGACATGATCAATATCTATGATCCAACTTGAGGGGGAGTGTGGGAATATTGTGTAATAATTGTAAATATTATGTTTCGATTGTATTGTTATTATTAGGCTTAATTAGTTATTATTAGCCTTGATTAGAATTTATTTCATTGTCTTCCTCATTGCCTATAAATAAGCACATATGTAACTCAATATAATTTGAGAAATACATTATTTTCCTCACAAATCATCCACAACGTGGTCTTCCTCACGCACATATCCTATTGTTTCTTGAACCATCTGACAAGATCAAGGATCCAAGTGATATTGATAGAGATATTTCAGCTAAAATCCCTGATAAACAATCATGTCCAAAATTGTATGAGTTAGTGAAGAAGTTTATGGTTCATGGGCCTTGCGGATTAGCCATTCCTAAATCTCCATGCATGAAAGATAAGAAGTGTAGGAAGCAATTCCCAAAAAAGTTTAATTTACATACAACTGTGGATGATGATGGTTATCCCACATATAGAAGAAAGGATGATGGAAAACTCATTGAAATAAAAAATAAGCAAATTGGACAACCGTTATGTAGTTCATTACAATGCGAAACTTCTTAGAAAGTTTGAAGCTCATATTAATGTTGAGAACTGCAACCAGAGTACTGCAATCAAGTACTTATTCAAGTACATTAGCAAAGGAAATGATAGGTTAGTTGCTGGAATTTTTGATAGTTTAAACCGAAATGGTACCATACTTCTTGATGAGATACAACAGTATTATAATTGTAGATATATTTCTACTTGTGAAGGTGCATGGTTGTTTTTTGGGTTTGATATTCATCATAGATTTCCTTCTGTTGAGAGACTAAGCTTCCACTTGCCTAACCAACAATACATCATTTACTCAAGTCATGATGATGTGCCGGAATTGCTAGATAAACCTAGAGTTTGTGAATCTCAATTCTTAGCAAGGATGAAAATTAATGAGGTTGATGATGATGCATTACAGTGGTCCTTCTTAGCATTAATGAGTTTGGGAATTATATTACATGCATATCCTACTCACTAAAGTTTGAGGTCCTTCCTCATTTGATGCTATCAAGACAGTAGATGGTGTTGTTCATGATACCTTTCGGTCCGCATATGATGCTTTAGGATTATTAGATGATGATAAAGAATATATTAATGTGATAAAAGAGGCATCACAGTGGGCGACAGGGACTGCTTTAAGGAAGTTATTTGTTAGCATGCTCTTGTCTAATTGCGTGCAAAGGCCTCACTTACTTTGGCAAGAAAGTTCTACATTGCTTTCTGAAGATATGTTCTACCTTCCACGCTCTCATCCTCACTTGTCATGTATGTCATTATTCAACATTTATTTCCATCCTACAATTTTTTTAACGGTATTGTATTTGTTATTCTGAACTAATGTATTCCTTGTGGATAGGTTTGAACATAAGTACAGTTGAGAAAGAAGATGCAGCATTAAAGGAGATTGATCAGTTCCTCTGTGTCAATGGAAAAACAGTTCAAGATTATCCCGGCCTCCCTACTCCTACATGCTCTGTAACTTCAAATGTATCAAACAATCTCATTGTACAAGAAATGTGCTATGACCACTGTGCACTCAGTGATATGTCTGCATCTCTTGTCGCTTCTCTTAATACGGAGCAGAAAAGTATTTATGATAAGGTAATGCACTCATTAAGGACTTCACAATCAACTTTCTTCTTTGTACACAGTTATGGTGGAACTGGGAAATCATTCTTATGGAATGCATTGACATCATCTCTACGTGCTTAGGGCGACATTGTTCTAACTGTTGCATCAAGCGGTATTAGAGCAACTCTTCTCCCATCTGGTCGAACAGCGCATTCTCGCTTTGCAATCCCAATCCAAATTAATTAGTTTTCACTCTGCAACATTAGGTAAAAAAACAGAACTGGCTGAGCTACTCATTTCTACAAAGCTTATAATATGGGATGAAGCACCAATGGTTCAACGATTTTGTATTGAAGCTTTTGATCGCACCTTAAAAGACATCATGCATTCCAATAAAATTTTCAGTGGTAAATTCATCATTATGGGAGGTGACTTTCGTCAAATACTGCCTGTCATTCCAAAAGGTACATGAGCCTCTGTTGCTAATGCATGCATTAGTTCCTCTATCTTATGGGACCAATGTTAAAACATGCGTTTAAATGCCGGTGCAAGTGCTGAAGAAATCAAGAAGATTAAGTGGTTTGCTCAATGGCTCCTGGATGTTGGAGATGGTAAAATTAGTTAGAGTCAAGATGGAGTTGATGACATAGAAATCCCACAGGAACTTTTAGTTCCATAGTCAGATCACCCTATACAAGCAATTGTTGAAGCCACTTATGGTGATTTGGCATCTAATTTATAGAACAATGAGTACTTCAATGAGAGGGCCATACTTGCTGTTCGCCACGCGCCGCAAGTGCACGGGTCGCGCCAAGTAATAAAATGATGAGTAGAGTATCGTTCCCACGAGGATTTGTCCAAAACCCGGTCAAACAATGATTATCACACTATCGCACAATTTGAGTGATACAAATGTTGAGATTGAAAATTAAATAAGAAAATAAAATATAAACAAGTGATTCCCCAACTTCAAGGATAAAAAGGGTCCTAGGATTATCTATCCCCCTCTGTACTTCTCAAAACTCAATTAACCTCCCCTCAAGAAGCTCTCAACGAAACCACGTGCTAATCTAGGGTTCAAAGAGTACTTGTAATGCTCTCTCGAGTCAAGAACAAGTGTTTAGTCCTATTCTTTGCACAATCTCTTGCCACAATTTGATAGAACCCAATTATCACACTCCAACCCTAATGTGACTATGCAAGGCTAGCAAGTATATCTCTATCTTACCAACAAAACCATCCGTTCGTCATGCAAACTTCCGGTTCTTGCACTACTTTACCCAAGTTCTACACTCAACCTAGCTCTCTCGAGTCATAAATCAAGCGAACACAACATCTAAATGGTGATCAAGCACTTAGAAGCATTAAGAACGGGGTAAAATAAGCACATAGATATCATTAATCACAAATCAAGAGGAGGAATCAAGAATCAATACATACAAGGGTTCAAAATAATCCTAGAATCAAAGTATTTAGCTACTCATGTTCTACAACTCCAAGGGAGCATATATATACAACATTACAAACAGAACAAGAGAAGAGAATGAAGAAGGAAGAGATAAACCAAGAGAGGAAGCCCAAATCTCTATGAAGCTCCGAGCCCAAGCCAAATCCCACCAATCTCCAAGCCCTAGCAGAGCCAAACACGCCCAAAATATGCCCAGAAGTCGAAGAATGAGGGCTCACAACGAAGCCCTAGCTTTTATATAAGTGAAAACGCGCCTTATCTGTCCAAAACGCGCAAAACGCGAAGTTCGCCGTGGGTCTCGCCGCGGCGAGCCCACGGCGAAGTCCAAAAATTACAGAATCAAGAGTCGCTCGCCGTGGCTTTCGCCGCGGCGAGCAGACGGTGAGCTCTCTCAAAAAGGGGCAGAGGCAGATTCACTTCGCCGCGGCGGGCGAAGTCTTTTATTCTCTGGTGCTTTGCTCTGCTTTCTTTATTTCTTTGGCTGCTTTGGCTTCTTCTTATTTTTGCTCAATTGGGAGCTTGCAGAAGGGCTAAAATCTCTTGCTTATTGCTTCAAATTATTCCTACAAAAATTATATACAATAACATAAGAAACTAACTACAAAAACAATCAAAATCTATATAAATATACAATAAGGTGAAACCGAAGATCAAATGAGCATTTTCCTTCTTGAGTATCCAAAATGTATAAATAATAGACAAAAACTCAAGTAAAATATACTCAAATATCATGAATTTCTAGGAATTATCACACCCCAAAACTTAGACTTTTACTCGTCCTCGAGTAAAACACAATATGATATTTTAGATTGATGAAGTATTCTCTTACTATGCATGCAGAGAGCTTTCCTCATGGGTTGCTCAAGAAGACATATTCAATGGGAAAGCAATGGAATATGGAAGAATGCAAAACTCACACATTAAGAACAAACTTCCCAACAATCATTAAGTGTGTGTGTGCAAAGCCAGAGAATAATTCTTCAGCAAATGTCAAAAAGAAAATTGCAACATTTCAATATATATCTAGCTCTCTCAACATTCAAAACTTCATATGCCTACTCTCTTCCTCTCTCTCCACCAAAAGAATGTTTCTTACACAAATTCAAAATCAATGGGACTTTATAAGCTTGTAATGAGGCCAAGGGTTAAGCTCATAGAAAGAAAGGTATAAAGAGGATTCAAATATCTTGAGATAAATGACAATACATAGCTCATCTTTCTTTTCTATACAAAATTCCCTTCCAAAATTCAAACCACTCCCCCAAACTTATCTCAAAATGATGTGTGTGCACTCCAAGTCTTATTGAAAGTAAACTCTTTTTCTTTTTCTTTTTCTTTTTTTTCTTTTATTCTTCCATAAACTTGCAATGACTTTGGAGTACAAGCTATTAAACATCATGCACCTCTTATGTTCCCCACACCAATTTTTGTAACAACCATCCAATACCTTCTCCCAATGATTCATCAATTATCTCAAAATTTAGGTAGTTCATGGTTTTTCAAGTTGCTAAGGTTAAGGTCTATTGTGGGTACCAAAAAGAAAATTCATATGGTTTTTCATTATAAGGCTCAAAGAGGGTGCAAATGGAATTATGTTAAGGGTTGGCTTGAAAGGCTCAAACTCATTGAAAGGAATGCCCATATCATTTTCCAAACTCATGTAAAATCATTACAAAGCCTCAAGAGATTCCAAGATAGGTTCTAGAGTCTATTGGCTGAGAAAGAAAATGTAAACTGAAATGCTACAACATCTCCAAACAAAGGCTGTCAAATCATTTCCAACTCAAGTGTACCAAAAATTCTATTTCATTTTATTTTTCAAAATGGTCAGAAAGCCAATCTCAATAATGCAAATCCAACATCCAAAAATATTAACCACAACTTCCTCTTAAACATACAATCTAAGCAACCATTCTATCATTGGATCCCACATTTAGTTCAGTGGATACTAAATCAATCTAAATCTCGTTTATTGTAAAATGACAAGTAAACGTCCAAGTTTACAAAATTGAAATTCATGTCAATCTAAATCATTCAATTCTAAGCAAATTGGAAAAGCACGAAACTTCCCTGTAAATGCTCTTTGTGCTCCAAACTTGCGTTCCTTTGCCTCATGTTAATTTTGATGACAAACCTTGAAAATGCCCAAAAAAGGTCACACCTACTAAAGAAAAACAACAATAGAAACTATTAAATTTTTAAAACTTGGGTTGCCTCCCAAGAAGCGCTAAGTTTACAGTCTTCAGCCAGACTTTCCTAATACTAATCATACGTATCAAAAACAAAAACCACCTTGTCTTCATTTCTCTTCAAAAGACAAGGTGTCAGAAGAATTGGGAATTCATTTATACAAGAATTACATGACCCCTCATTCAAGAGTGATTTCAAGGTACATGATTCAATATGGCACATGTTTGAAAACCCAATAAAATCTACCTGACTCCCATCAGTAGGAGCCAAGCTATCAGTAGGGGGTTTTGAACATAAATTGCAGGGATTTCAATGTTGTTCTCTCCCTCTTCAATTTCTAGCACACAATCACCCACAAAAGTAGTACAAGACATTGACAGCACATTATCACTTCCCACAGACAATTCCTCACTTGAAATGGCCTCTTCCACATCATAGTCATTTGAACTATCAATGAAAACACCATTTTGCTTTAAAGACTCAATGGTTGATGCCATTTCATTTGCCCTAGATGCTAAACTTTCAAGAGCTAATTCATGTTCATTCAATTTCTCTTTTGTCCAAGCTCTTATTTCATTTTGATTATCCAAAATACGTTGAAGCATCTCCTCTACAGTGGGCTTTTTCTCATGAATGGGAGTGATTTCATCTAAATGATTGGGTGAGGATTGATAACATGATGCATATGAAGGAAAAGAAACATTTGGATCCCAAGATAATGAATGCTCATGATTCCAACTAGGGTAAAAAGAATTATCATGCCAATCAGTTTGAACCCTATTGAAATCATCCCCTACATAATCCAAGGTTGAGACATGGGGGCATTGATCAATATAATGATTATCACCACAAAAATTGCAACAAATATACTCACAGTGAGTTTCAAAAGCATTAGGATCATAGCAAGAAGGTAGATAATCATTATCCTGTTCAAATTCATCACTTGCCCCAGTAGTCCACCAAGGATAATCCATAACAAAAATTAAAAGAAAATAACTAACAAACAAAAAGACAAACAAAGAAAACAAATATACACATGCGAACACAAGAAAAGAAACTACAATAGAAAAACAAACACACGAACAAATATATACAAACTCAAGCTTAAGCTACTAGTGCTCTAACCAAGGTTGACCAAAGACGATTTTGGGAAACAATTCCCCGGCAACGGCGCCAAAAACTTGTTCGCCACGCGCCGCAAGTGCACGGGTCGTGCCAAGTAATAAAATGATGAGTAGAGTATCGTTCCCACGAGGATTTGTCCAAAACCCGGTCAAACAATGATTATCACACTATCGCCCAATTTGAGTGATACAAATTTTGAGATTGAAAATTAAATAAGAAAATAAAATATAAACAAGTGATTCCCCAACTTCAAGGATAAAAAGGGTCCTAGGATTATCTATCCCCCTCTGTACTTCTCAAAACTCAATTAACCTCCCCTCAAGAAGCTCTCAACGAAACCACGTGCTAATCTAGGGTTCAAAGAGTACTTGTAATGCTCTCTCGAGTCAAGAACAAGTGTTTAGTCCTATTCTTTGCACAATCTCTTGCCACAATTTGATAGAACCCAATTATCACACTCCAACCCTAATGTGACTATGCAAGGCTAGCAAGTATATCTCTATCTTACCAACAAAACCATCCGTTCGTCATGCAAACTTCCGGTTCTTGCACTACTTTACCCAAGTTCTACACTCAACCTAGCTCTCTCGAGTCATAAATCAAGCGAACACAACATCTAAATGGTGATCAAGCACTTAGAAGCATTAAGAACGGGGTAAAATAAGCACATAGATATCATTAATCACAAATCAAGAGGAGGAATCAAGAATCAATACATACAAGGGTTCAAAATAATCCTAGAATCAAAGTATTTAGCTACTCATGTTCTACAACTCCAAGGGAGCATATATATACAACATTACAAACAGAACAAGAGAAGAGAATGAAGAAGGAAGAGATAAACCAAGAGAGGAAGCCCAAATCTCTATGAAGCTCCGAGCCCAAGCCAAATCCCACCAATCTCCAAGCCCTAGCAGAGCCAAACACGCCCAAAATATGCCCAGAAGTCGAAGAATGAGGGCTCACAACGAAGCCCTAGCTTTTATATAAGTGAAAACGCGCCTTATCTGTCCAAAACGCGCAAAACGCGAAGTTCGCCGTGGGTCTCGCCGCGGCGAGCCCACGGCGAAGTCCAAAAATTACAGAATCAAGAGTCGCTCGCCGTGGCTTTCGCCGCGGCGAGCAGACGGTGAGCTCTCTCAAAAAGGGGCAGAGGCAGATTCACTTCGCCGCGGCGGGCGAAGTCTTTTATTCTCTGGTGCTTTGCTCTGCTTTCTTTATTTCTTTGGCTGCTTTGGCTTCTTCTTATTTTTGCTCAATTGGGAGCTTGCAGAAGGGCTAAAATCTCTTGCTTATTGCTTCAAATTATTCCTACAAAAATTATATACAATAACATAAGAAACTAACTACAAAAACAATCAAAATCTATATAAATATACAATAAGGTGAAACCGAAGATCAAATGAGCATTTTCCTTCTTGAGTATCCAAAATGTATAAATAATAGACAAAAACTCAAGTAAAATATACTCAAATATCATGAATTTCTAGGAGTTATCACTTGCACCAACTATTGACATGGTTAATCAAATTAATGATCACATGTGCTCTTTGTTTCCCGGTCAGCCCTTTGATTATCTTAGTTGTGATTCTGTTTGCAAATCAACTGAAGATTGTGACAAATTTGATAATCTGTATACACCTGAATTCCTTAATAATATAAATAGCCTTGGGTTGCCACCTTATAAACTTATATTGAAGATTGGAGCTCCAATTATGCTACTAAGGAATTTCAATCAATCTTCTGGATTAAGTAATGGCACTCGACTAAGAACATCACCCTTAGGAAAAAATGTTATTGAAGCAATAACAATAAATGGTTCTCACCCAAACCACAAGGTATTAATACATAGGATGGACATGAATCCTTCGGAAAGCAGATGGCCATTTCAAATGAGGAGAAGACAATTTCCAATAACCATGAGTTTTGCCATGACAATAAACAAAAGTCAAGGGCAATCGTTAAAGCGTGTTGGGCTTTTCCTCTCAAAACCCGTATTCACACATGGTCAATTATATGTTGCTTTATCAAGAGCGAAGAGCATAGATGGTTTGAGAATATGTGCACCGAGAAATGATGAAGGTGGTGCAACACTGACCACAAATGTTGTTTACAAGGAGGTTTTTAGAAACCTAATTCAATAGAAGGTAATAAAATAATAACCCTGAACATGTAGTCATTAACTTCTTACTGTCTGCCGTGATTATATAATTAGCATTTGATGTTTAACTGCTGCTGTTTAATAACATTTGTAGCTTCTTCAATCGTTGAGAAAATGGCTGCCCGCAATTTTTGAAATTCAGCTGTTGTCATTCAAATTGGCAAGTCTTACCTTTTGAATGCAGGTAAGACTGGAATTACGTGTTCATTTGATTTTCTCACATAATAAGTACATGTAGAATCCAATGTGACATGTTGTAGCCATTCGCAGAATTTGGGCTACATTATTTCCAGCACAATGAGGCACAAAGTTGCTGATTGCTTGTGTGACATGTTCTACCCTTTCACGGTTTTTTTTATGTTTATGCAACAAGTGCCAGAAATTCATTGCTGCCATGTAACTTTATTTTAAGCATTTCTTATTACTATGCTAATATATTTCCATAAGGCGTCAGAAGCTTGGACCCCATAATTTGTAAGTGTATTAATATTTGTTGCACTGACATTTTATATTAAATGAACTACTTCACGTTACGTTGCAAGAAGATTTTCATAACACTCGATTATGCTGGTCCCCATAATTTGTTAGTGTAACAATTGTTGCTGCAGCAAAATTGTTTCAAAATTGAAGCATTTCACATTACTTTGGGCATACATTTTCGTGAGATGCACTTCTTTGGATTCCAGATGGTGTAATGCTATTTCTTGCAGCAGCATTTATTGTTATATGCTTCCCGCACAACGCACGGGGGAGTTCATGCTAGTTATTATAACATTAGAATTTCAATTGTAGTATTTTGTGTGTCTTTGTACATTTCACTTGATCTCTTTGGGGATGTGAGGAGGTATTATTTTCTGTTTTATTGTTTGAGGGGATTTTTAAGGTTACTAATGTAATTTAGGTCCTGTGTTTGGGTAATCATTACTAAACGGTGCTTAATTATTTTCCTGTAAGTCTTATCAAATTGGCTTGCTGGATTTCGAAAACAGCGTTTTCGTTTTTCAATGTAATAATAGTTTTGACATTAAAACATATATGTTTGCGAGTTTAATGGTTTCTTTTTAAGATTTTAATACCCATGGTGCTGTGTCTTCTTCAAGAAATTATTTCCCTGTTACAAAGTTGAAAACTTCCTTCTTAGGACTTTTATAAGAGGAATTAAAATGGTTGAATTTCCATTGATGGAACTCCTAGATGATTTATTCATTTGGATCTTCGAGAAGGTTGAGTCCCAGAGCTTGGAGTCATTTCGTTATCTTCTTTAGACGTGCAAGACATTTAAACAAGTTGGTTGATCGTTAGAGGTTTTATCTGGGGTTGATTTCTCTCCCCTAAAACTTTACATTTCTTGGAAAAATTGTTATAGGGCGAGGTTTTTAGATGAGCGTAGAAATGTCAGCAACCTTGATCTTAGGTACAGAGTTGGGATTTGGAAATATTTGGCTGATGCACGCTATCCAATGGATGGATTGAATGTTCTTTTTGAGGTTGCTAGTGCTGGACATATTCGCACAGTATATTATTTGTCTTTTTTTTGTTTAGTAAATTCCATAGGTGTACTTGGAATGAGAGATCGGTTGCATGTAACCACTGGAGATCTTTGAGCAAATCTAAGGTTGTCGGACTTTGTTGAGATAGATTTCGTGCATCCTATTTCCAGTGTCATTCTGTTTTGTGCAAGGTTCCACATGTTCCTCTTCCTCGGAAAAGTATTTGCAAGGGTCATCTTTGAACGAGAAAGGGTTCTGTTTTCAGGATACGTTCATATTTGTCTAGAGGACCAGCCTGGATAAGATTATTGCGAGAAATGTAGGATTGACCTTGAACTGGTCGAATTTTATAGTGTGAGTTGTAGTGGTGTTTTTTTATCGGCGTCTTGATTTATTTTGTTTTCCTTTGCATTTCATGTTGTGTTTCTTGGTTTTCCTGTCGTCTATAGGTATGCTTATTATTTTGATCATTTTGAGTTTCATGTTACCTTATTTAAATTGTATTTCAATTAGCTTTTGTTTTCGTGTTTGGTTGTTTGAATTTTTCTTGATGATTATCTATCTTTTCTCTATAAGACATATATTACATGTGGTGGCTTCGTCAATTTTGAATTTCATGTGTGATTATTTATTTGTTGTAATTTTGATTTACACTGGGATTTTTTTGTTTTGATTTCATTTGTTATTATTTTTTTTTCATTCTAGCATTGTCTTCGAGGTCTTATGTTATCTAATGTTTTTTTTTTATTATTTTGCAGACTATGGCATTTAACCATGCAGAGTGTTACATTAGAAGATCTCTTCCTTTTCCTGCAATTTAGACTTGTGTTGGTTTAATTTTAGAGTATCTATTTGAAGCTTTGACAAATTTAGCTTTTTAGTTTTAATATAATATTGTATTTTGTTATAAACCTTGCCTTTCAAGTAATTTTCGATTATTAAGGTTCATGTCATGGATTATTTTTGTTCCATGTGGTGTATGGTATTTATCTTTTTAAATCTTTAATTTTTAATGGATCATCGTTTTATGTTACCGTGGTTAAACAATTAAGTTGGGACAACTGTAATCCAAACGCGTATAACAATCGTCTGTCTTAAAATACTATACGAAATTCTTAATACCTAAAGGAGGAATAGGAAATTAAGACCGTCAAAACCAACCGAAGAAGGGAAAAATTTGATAAATCATCCCGTGAACTCATTACAAATAAAATAAGTACACCTGAATTCTAGAATAATTGTATGTTTGCCAAAAAAAATAAAATAAAAGGAAGGTGAAAAAAAATTGTCTTGTTTCCAATTGGGAGTCCTTCATTTTTTATTTATTTATTTTTTTGTGTGCATTATCTTGATTGAGATACAGTACAAAGTCCTTACCGCCTAAAAGGAAAAAAAAATGGAACTAGGAACATCGAAATTAAAACGACATCGGAAAGGCCATGATATGAAAAAACTGAAAATTTTAGAATGTATTATAGGACCACAACATAAAATAAAAGGAAACTGATGGATTTGTGTTATTTTTTACTTGCAGTCGTTTAATTTTTTTTTTTGAGAGTATTTATTTTCATTTTTGTTTGTTTGTGTTTTAATGAGTTTTTTAGTTCCCAGATTTTCTTTTTTTCTTATGCAAGTACAATGCGTAAAATTTAAAGAAGGGTTATGTATTTTGAATCTTCAAGCATAGAAAATAGGTCTGTTTTGTATTTAAAACAACAAGTCTTATAAATATATATATATATCATATATTTTAGGGTTAAAGAGCAATTTTACCAATAGACTATTGTCCAGGTTGCAGATGGCACAATTGACAATAAAAAGGGTCATTACCACCAATGTACCTTTTAATCAAGGGTAGATTGGCCAATACTGTTTAATTTGAGCAAATGACTATTATTTTATGACAAAAAGCATTAAAGAGCAATTTTACTAATAAACTATTGTTGAAGTTACATATGGCACTATTGACAATAATAAGAGTCGTTATCGCCAATGGACCTTTTAACCAGAGGTAGATTGACCAACACCAGTTAATTTATGGATGTTGACCATTAATTTTTCACTTAATTGGAGTGTTGGCTTTTATTTGGAGACGTGGCGAACAACAAGTTGTCATGTGGCATATTTTAGACTGTGATATGGATTAATAATAGGAAAATACCAAAATACCTTCAAGCAATAAAAAAAATTCCTCCCACCAAAACAAACTGTTCGAACATCCTCACCAGTGTTTATCAAACATCCTTGGGTGTTCTTCATCTGTGGCTATGGTGAAGGTTATGTTGAGGGTGAAGGTATGTAAGGGTGGGTGAGGGTGGGTGTAAAGGTATGTGAGGGTGGGTGAGGATGGGGGTAAAGGTATGTGAGGGTGGGTGAAGGTGAGGGTGTCTGTCGTCCGTTGCCGTCTGCCATCCTCGTGTGTTCTTTCATCCATGGTTATGGCGAGGGCTCTGTCGTCGAGGGTAAATGTATGTGAAGGTAGGTGAGGGTAATGGTGAAACTAGGTCTGCTGTATGGAATTCACCAAACTGCCAGGTGGACATCATTGCGCCATGAGTCACAAAACTAATGGGGAGTTGCATGAATAAAATGATATTGGCCAATCCGCCCTTGATTAAAAGGTCCATTGGTGATACTGACCCTTTTTATTGTTAATTGTGCTATCTGTAACCTGGATAATAGTCTATTAGTAAAATTGCTCTTTAACCCACAAAAATTGTGGGCCCCACTTAAACTTTTGATGGACGTTCAGTATTTTTAACGGCGTTGGCTAGTCCGCTCCTAATTAAAAAGTCCATTGGTGATAACAACCCCTATTTATTGTCAATTGTACCATCTGCAACTTGGACAATATTTTATTCATAAAATTGCTCTTTAACCCTATATTTTAATTTATATTATATATATATATATATCATATATTTTAATTTATAGTTTATGGTTAGGATAAGTAATCCATCAGTAGTTTTTGTCTATTTAATTATGACAATTGAGTGCCTTATTTTAATTAAATATCTTATAATAATGAATAGTATGGGTGAAAATTTTCCACTATTCATCTGTTATCTATTATATAGTTTTTTAGTAAGATGTTCTAAATTCTAATGATATGATTACTCTCTTTTTTTCAAAAAACTTGATTTGATGTTGTTCCTCCTTTTTTTTCCCTTTTTGAGACAGAGTACTTGTATTTATTTTATCTAAGTCACATGTGAGTCTTCTTTATGTTGAGCATCAGAGTTTTAATAATAACCAAACATGACTTAGGCTATAAAAATTGTGGATATCTTAACTTAGAAAATGTTTTGAAACAAGTTTTAAGAACTAAGTTAAGAACAATCGATAGCCAGGGAATAATCGAATGAACTTCATACACTTCAATCAATGGGATATCGATTGCTCATCGATTGTTGAAGCCCTCAATCGAGTGTTCGACATCACTTATATTTGATTTTTATACAAAATTCTCAAAGTAAACTTGGCTGAGTGTAATTGATTGCCCTAATGGCCATCGATTAATCATCCAACTACTACAGAAATAACCTATTGCGGCGTAACAATAGCGATGCTTAAAAAGTGTAAGCGTCGGGGTTGGTTGAAGTTCACCTATACTGGTGCTTAAAAAACATAAGTGCCAGTATAGGTTTAAACCTATCCCGGCGATTATTATCTATAAGCACCGAGATAGGATCTTTCGATCTTATGTTTTATTTTTTTTAAGTTTTGACCTTTACCGGCGCTTAATTCTATGAAGCGTCGGGATAAGTAAATCTATCCCGGCGCTTATTATCTATAAGCTCCAGGATAGGATTTTTCGTTCTTATGTTTTTTTTAAGTTTTGACCTTTACTGGCGCTTAATTATATGAAGCATCGGGATAGGTGTTTTAATTTCTTTTTTTTAAAATTTTTCTTACCTATCCCAGCGCTTATTTGGTTTAAGCGCCGGGATATGTCTTTTTTTTTTCTGAATTGTGACCTATTCTGGCGCTTATATCTTTTAAGCGCCGGGATAGGTCTTATTTTTTTATTATTTTTTTAATTTTGACCTATTCCGGCTCCTATTGTTAATAAGCGCCGAGATATCTTATTTATTTTTTAACTTTAATTTTTTAATTATTTTAAAAACGCGTGAGGCCTATCCCGGCGCTTATTAGACATAAGCTCCGGGATAGGTGTTGTTACTTTATTATTTTAAGATAAAACCTATCCCGACGCTTATTTTTTATAAGCGCTGGGATAACTTATTTTTATTTTAACCTTATTTTTTTAATTTTTTGGGCCTATCCTGGCGCTTTTAGTTTATAAGCACTGGGATAGGCAAGGCTCGAATTTCCCACTTGTTTATTTTTCCCTCTAAGAATCTCAATCTAAACCCTCGACTTAGAAGCTAAACCTCATTCCCTCTTGTCCGCCGCATCCCTCTTCTTCTTTTTCCTCGTTGTTGCCCTATCTTCCCTCTCATTCAAGCTCATTCCCAAATCTTTCCATTCAAACTCCTTCTCACCTCCGCCGTTACCCTCTTCTTCTTCTCTTCTCCGTCCAAGCTCATAGTTCTCGTCTTCCTTTCACCATTGTTGGCCACTCACATTTATATATGTGCAAAATAAACAAACTTACGCATCAAGAATAGGCACAAAATAGCAAAAGCTCCTCGATTCACCCACATATGATACATGACATATGGCTGTATCATGTCAAAATGATTCTTTCCTCCACCTTGGACTTGAAATTTCTCCTCATCACCAAGTTTCCCCTTATAAATATGACATCCAAAATTACAAACTATCAAATATTTAAATACATACAATCAAAGGCAGTCCAATCTATCCATCTATTCCATGCAAATGCACAAATTTGATTGAAGCAATACCAAGTATAAATCACAACTGGTAACATAAATTACTAACTTTGAAAAATAAAATTTCAGGAGCATTTTACATTGAGAGAATCCGAAGCCTTCTTGAGCTCAATTGTGATGTTTTGGGCTACTTCATGTTTTTTCATTGATATGACAACATCAAGCATTTTACATTTGAAGTACCTAAATAAAAGCAATACTAAGAGTTCATGAACTCTTAGTATTGCTTTTATTTAGGTACTTTCTTATTGAAGGTTTCACCTGAATCTGTTTGAAGATGTTCCCCAAAATCATTTTAAGTATTTCATGAGAACGCTTAGTATTACATTTCAAATTCTACTGCTCTGCCTTTTTATGCATGCATTCAATTTCTTCAAAAATTTGCCATTTCTATCATGTCAAATCCTATGCCTGAGTTTGAATCTTATTATCTACTATCATATAATATTTTATTTGCAAAATATAATTATTCTGTACAAACCTAGTTGCATTAATTACTAACCAATGCAAAATAGGCAAAAATGAACACAAGAAAGATTGAGGAGGCATACCTTAGTAAGTTTGATTTGGTGTTCTTTAGAAACGAGGGAAGATGATAACTTCACAGAAAATAACTTCTTCCTCTCCACTGGTAGTAGTGATGAAGCAAAAACCCAAATAAAACCTAGAGAAACACCAATAGCACAGTAGATTTAGGGTTTAAAACAAAACCCTAACAAAACCAAAGAGACAAAGCAAAAAGCAGAGATAAACTTGAAGTTCCTCAATAATAGCCACGATGAAGGAAAAGGAAGGGCGATTGACTTGCCACCTTCCTAAATGCCTTGGGGTGCAAATGCAAAATATTTCTAACCAAGGATTGCACCAGTGGTGCTTTCTCGGATCGTCTTTCAAGGAGCCTAATGAACTAACCTAAGCTAACTAAATGCATGAAAAGCTATAAAAATTCTTGGTTTTGTGATTTTGATTAAGGAAACTAGACTAAATTCTTTTTGGGATTTTCGTTTTATGAGAAAGCAATTAATTGGTGTTGTGAAACTTATGGATGAATATAGATCTCTTGATGAATTGGGCAACCTTCCTAGCTTCTCAAATGATATGGGAGTTTCTAAACCAAATTCTAATGCAAAACCCAAGGCAATCTCTTTTAGTCCACTTAACCTAATTAATTAAATAACGTGGCGCATCGCTCATTATATTAATCAAATAGATAATTGTTAAGTTCCAACTTGGTAGTGAAGACTTATGATAAATACGCATAGTGTAACACCCCAAATTTTAGAAAATAGAAAATAAGGAATTATTTAAGATTTTGAAATATTACTAAAACATTAAAAAGCATTGGAAAATAAATTTATAATATTTAGGCATTTTTAGTAATTTTCAGGCTTATTTTCTTTAAGAAATAAAGAGAAATAATTAGGAGATAAAACTTAATTTAGATAAAAGAGATAATAAGGGTTTATTTAAAGTCTTGGGATGGCATCTAGAAATTAAATAGCCTTATAAATAAATTTATGAGGCCATCACTACAAAAAAAGAAGGCTTTAGTAGCGTAACAAATAAACCGCTACTAAATGCACATTAGTAGCGGTTAACGAGAAGAACCGCGACTAAAATGGTCAGTTTGACCAAAATTAATATACTGGCATACATTAGTAGCGGTTACAATCAAAATAACTGCTATAAAGGTCGCGCCCTTTGGCGGGAACATTAGTTTCGTTAATTTAGTAGCGGTTTAGAGACAGAAACCGCGGGTAAATAGGGGGTTATGAATTAGTAGCGGTTATTTTTACATTAGTTGCGGATATTTTACAACCGCCACTGACTGAAAAGACGCATTAATTGAAGTGGGACATTAGCGGCGGTTTTTGTATTTTAATAGCGGTTATAACCGCCACTAACGCAACGATCGCATTTATTGCTGGAGCGTATTAGTGGCGGTTTTTGTTGATAACTGCTACTAATAGTAGCGGTTATTATGAACCGCTACTAAATTTGAGTACTATTTAACTTCCTCATTTCCATTCATAAATGTACGAGGAATCTGGTGAAAAAGACATACGCACGTACATTATTCGGCTTTTTCGAATATTAGAAGGACATACAGATTTTCAGACACCAGTTTAGGCACCAATTATGGCAGAGAAGAACAACCGCGGTAAAGGAAAGGCTCATATGACTGCTGAGGAGGAGGAGCAAGAGCGACAACGCCAAAATCAACTGAGAGAGGAGGGGCGTATACAAGCGGAGCGAGAACGTATACATCGAGAGGCAATTCCCGAGGATATCATCAACGAGTTCTACAATGAGAACTCTCCTCATATTCCGAATTTGGACGCCTTCGAACAATGGTTGAATAGTGAGGACACTGAGGAAACCGGCGGGGGTGCTAGCAGACGGTCCAGTCGAAAGACAACTGGATTCAATGTACAAGTGCTGGGTAAGGGAATAAAATTTTTTGTCGTTTTTATGAGATAATTTAAATTTTTACTTGGGTTTAACAGTATTTTAAAATTGTGCAGACCCTTCTGGTAGTACCACGAGGAGGACGCTGAGTGTGCAAGATGCGCACAACCTCCCGACCGGCCACAGGGTGAAGGTTGACTGGAACTTGTTAACCCTTCAACCTAAAGGGAAGGGGGGTCAACTTTTGGCAGGTTCTGCGGGAATGTTGGCCAGAATTACCAGTGCTTCCCGATTGACGCTTTAGACTGAAGGAAGGTTAATAAAGAGACGAAGGATTTTGCCTGGAGGGAGATCGTGAAGGTCAATTTAATTGAGTTATAGTTTATCTATTATTTGTTATTTTAGGAAAATGATTTTCTTAAATGATATGAATTCTATTTATTATTTATTATTATTGAAATATTATTGTAATTGTAAGTACATTATTTGTTCAATGATCTTTTTCATATTTTGCAGAAGAAGTTTGATGTGCGAGATATGTTCAAACGTTGGGCAGTAGGGAAGATGGGTGACGGTTGGAAGAACAAGAGGTTGGATTTGTTCAACCAAAGGGATGCCGGTGGGAGCAGGCCGATTCAGGAGTTGATAGAAAATGTCCCTGGTAGAGTACCTCCGGATTCCTGGGAGAGATATGTCCGTTGGAGGAGGGGAGACTTAGGAAAGGTATATTTAATAATTTAATTATTAAGGTATTCATCATTATTAAGAAATATTTTTTATTTATAATCATGATTAAATTTTATTTTATGTTAACAGAAGAGATCACAGCAAGGCGTTTACAGCCGATCGCAGCAGAAGGTTCATCATACGGCTGGCACGAAGCCATTTTCGGTTGGCTACGGAGAGATGGTATGAAAAATAAACCTTTCTTATTTAATTGATATTTATTTTTAATTTATATTTATTTAACTGTATATAATAATAAATTATTCAATAATTTCAGGAGGACGAAGCTTTGCAGCAAGGGAAGAAGGCTACGTACGGCCTTTTCTACTGTCAGAAACACAGGCACCATGACGGGAGTGCAACATCCACAGAGGCTGAGGAGCATATTGTAAGAATTCTATTACTTTTAATTGGATTTATCTATTTTTTTAACAATTACATTTGTAGAAAAGTCTAATATATGTTCTGTGTTCAGGCTACAATTGAAGAAGTAGAGAGAGAGCTTCAGGAGTCGCAGGGGGATAATATAGACCCCACTGCCTCACTCAGGGCCGCCCTTGGGACCCGTGAGCACCCTGGCCGTGTGCGCGGGATGGGTTACGGAGCCCTACCGTTAGTGGTGTATGGCCGGGCTGGGTCGTCAAGCACTGCCCAGTCTGCAGGAGCCGGCCAAGCGTCTTCCAGCGGCTCTATGATGCACGATCCGGAGTATGAGGCTTGGACGAGGGAACGGTTGACTCAGGAGATTACAGATCAAGTGTACGATCGATTGGAGTCCTGGGTCGAAAGTACCAATAGTGCACTCGACCGGATCATTCAAAGGGTGGACCCAGGCGGACCTCCTATACGTGTACCAGGACTACCACCACGTCCACCGAGACCAACGCGCAACCATTCTTCAGGATCCCATGTTAATCTCTTGGAATTCATGTCTTTTGGCACAATTTTAATTGGATTTTATATATTCTTGGAGCATTTGTACATATTTTGGATGCTCAAAGATAGAAAAGTTGGCATGATGTTTTTGATTGCAATTTGTGCTAAATTTTGCTTATTTTGGGATTTCCTCTTTGTTTAATATGAGCTCATTAAATTTATTATTGTGCAAGAGGTGTTTCAGGAAAGAGAATTAGAGCTAAGGCATTTGGGAAATCAAAGATGAGGAAAATGATGGCTAATCATGGATAGACCACTTTATTGTAAGAGAAGAAATCAAATTTTCCATATGCAAACTGAGCCGCAGCTCAAAATATTGGGCGCAGCTCATCCGCAGCTCAATTCTGGACAGAGGAAAAATGGGCCGCAGCTCAGTTTCTCAACCGCAGCTCATCCGCAGCTCAGTTCTTAGCAGAAGAAAACTGAGCCGCGGCTCAAACATCTGGGCCGCGGCTCAGTCGCGCAGCAAAACGCACAGCATTACTTTGACGCGAAAATGAAGGTTTAAAGGTTGGAAAACGAAGGAAAACGCGGATTCTTGACTTTCTGGGCAGCTTGGGAGTATTTTGGGGTGCTAGGGCTTGGTTTTTGAAGAGAAGGAAGCAAGGATTGGGCTTTGGAAGAGATTTGGAGCTTCATTTCTTTGGTTTTTCTTCTTCATCTTCCTTCCCTCTCTTGTTCTATGTTATGGCTGCATTTTCTCTTTGGATTTGTAGTTTTTCATTGACTATGAGTAGCTAAACTTGTTATCTAGGATTATTTTGAACCCTTGTATGGATTAACTCTATAATACTCCTCTCCTTTTGTGATTAATGGTATATATGTGTTTATTTTACTCTTTGCTTAATGCTTCTATATGCTTGATCACCATTTAGATGTTTTGTTCATTTGATTGAAGCTTGAGAGAGCTAGGTTAAATGTAGAACTTGGGTGAAATTGTGCAAGAACTTGAAATTTGCTTAATGAATGGATGGTTTTGTTGGTAAGATAGAGATATACTTATTAACCTTGCATAGCCACCTTAGGGTTGGAGTTTGGAAATTGGGTTTTATTAATTGAACAAGAGATTGAGCAATTAATGAAATGAAACACTTGTTCTTGACTTGAGAAAGCTTTTACAAGTATATTTTGAACCCTAGGCTAACACATGTATGTTTATTGAAAGCATTTGTGAGAGGAGGTTATTTAGAGGTTATGAAATACAAGGGGGATAAATAATCCTAGGCTCCATTTTATCCTTTAAGTCAAAGAATCATTTGTAGTTATCAACTCTTATTTTCAAAAGTACTTTTCTATTAATTAACTCTTCCAACCGAAATTTGCTTTAGCTCAACTTAATTGAAATCACTAAGCCTTATGTTTGATCACATTTGTAAACAAATCCTCGTGGGAACGATACTTTCTTATCACTTTATTACTTGGCGCGACCCGTGCACTTGCGGTGCGAACATCCCAGCCAGAGGTCAATCAGCCAGAAGGTGGTCAGCCGGATACCACTCAACCAGATGCGTAGTTATAGGGTTTTTTTAATTAGTTGAAAGTTTGTAATTTCAGGACTGTTACATCTTTTTTTTTTAGTTGTGAAACTTGTGTTTTATTTTGGCTACGATTGCAAAAATTTCTAAATTTTTTGTTGTTATATAATTTATTTATATTTGAAGTTATTTTATATGGAAATGCGATTTTTATAAAAAAAAATATAAATGCGACTGAGTGGGACCGCTACTCTAGTATATTTTATAAATGCAGTATTTATTTAAAAAAAAGAATATACTTAGTTAGTAGCGGTTTAATAACTAAGCGCCAGGATAGGTGTTTAAAAAAATTTAACATCTATCCCAATGCTTAGAATGTATAAGTGCCGGTATAGGATTTGCCAGATTTTGAAAAATTTAAAAATATTGAAGGAACTATCCCGGCACTTGGATTTACTAAGTGCCGGTATAGGTTTTTAAAAGAAATTAAAAAAAATATAAGACCTATCCCAGCGCTTAAAAGAAATAAGCGTTGGGATTGGTTTTATTAATTGAAAAAAATAAAAAAAAAACTTGAATAGTAAAGCCTATAGCAGCGCTTGTAAAATAAGCGCCGCTATTGTTATGCCGCGATAGGTTATTTCTATAGTAGTGTCACGTGATGGGGGTAAAACCAATCTCTTACCAAATGCCACTATCAACTAACAGCAATATAAATGCAACACACAGAAAGATCATGCTTTCACAAGTTGTTAATCAAGAACATCATATTCTCTTCCATAATTAACCAGGCATACTCAAGTGCAACCACATATATACATAGATAATCACTAACCAACAACAAGTTTTCACGATCACCATAATTCAACACAAATAAAAAACAACATATTATTTTCCACAATTAACCAAGCATACTCAAGGCCGACCACATGTATGCATAGATAATCATTAACCAACAACAAGTTTCCACAATTACCTAAATCCAACACATGCTTTGTCTTAATAATAGAGTAATAGAGTAAACATTTACTATTACCCATGTTAGCAAGCATGTTAGCCACGTTGCACAATCTCATCCAACAGTCAAAATTACCAATGCATCATATACAATTTAAGACAAGAAAATGGTTACTTGAAAACAAAAGAAATACCTATGTAGCCAAAGTCATCGAGTTCAGCTCAACGCACCAATGTCAACTCCTTATAATCACCGGGAAGTCTCTGAAAATCGCCCATGCACAGCCCCTCAGCTTACCAACCGAAAACCTCCATATCCTCTCTTTTCTTCCTCACAGTAAGCGTGCGTGCACACACACACGAGCCAGGAGGAGGAGTGGAAGGAATGGTGAGAGGATGGAGGGACCATCCTCCTTGATGGCTATGCCGTCGCTGGCATCGACAGCAGCGGCTGTCGCTGCCCTCTTAACTCCACTCACACACAGGGGAGTTGGGGACAAGGTGAGGGTCGTGGGAAGGAGAGGTGAAGAAAGGAAAAACAAAGGGAATGAATTTTAAAACAAAAGAAAATTAAATAAATAATGTAAAGAATTTGCTATTAGGTCCTTAAATCTTCACAATAAGATAGATTCTTTAGGCTAAAAATTATCCCTTCAAATCCTAAAAATTTCCATCATTATAAGCTAAGAATTTCCTCCCACTATAAACCCTTTTGGTCAAGAAATAATTTCTTTAGCCCTAATTTTCCTAAATTAATCAAGAATTTAGGCCTTTAAAAAAATTCTCAAATACTTCTATTTCCATGAATTTATTTATAAAGCTCTTACAATTCCTTAATTAATCAAATATCAATTCTTAATTCCCCCACTAATCCTCAATTAACTTTTTGGGATGTTACAACTCTTCCTACCTTTAGGAATTTTGTCCCCAAAATTCAAGATAACATAACACTGATTTGTCACCTTTCCTAAACGTCTTGGGGTGCAAATGGAAAATTAATTAAAAAACAAGGATTGCACTACTGGTGCTTTGCCAAAAAAAGAGGCAACTCAAAACCTTTTAAATCACTACCACAAAAAACACCTATAGCGGTGCTTTTTTGACCCCTATAGCGGCGCTTTTGAAGTGCCGCTATAGCTAGCGTCGCAATAGGTCAGGTGACCTATAGCGGCGCTTATAAAGCGCCGCTATAGGTGACCATATAGCGGCGCTTAATTACCCAAAAGCGCCGCTATAGGTCATGTTTTAATTAAATTTTATTAAAACTGAAAAGGCCTATACCGGTGCTTTTTGTAAAAAGCGCCGCTATAGGTCATGTTTTAATTAAATTTTATTAAAACTGAAAAGGCCTATACCGGCGCTTTTTGTAAAAAGCGCCGGTATAGGCCTCTCTATAGCGGCGCTTTTCGTAAAAAGCGCCGCTATAGGTTATATTTTTTTAAAAATATACAATTTGTATTTTAATTCACACCCACCTGCATCATTGCAAAAATTCCAGTAATTCTATACAATTTCAGGCAGTCCATATACACCAGTAATTCTATACAATTTGTTTTTAGGGGCCATAAATATTTGCTAATTATATTCCAACTATCAAATACAACAATTATACAAGTAAAGGAGTAAGTGTATCTCAACAAGTAAATGAACAAGGTAACATATACTACCAGTTTCCCCCTGCCACGTATCAATAAGTCAATGTCATTTTTTCTCAATGTAATTTGTTCTTGCCTCCATTGTAATTTGAACTTATGTGAGGCAGAGAAGAAGCAACGAATTCTAAGATAAATAAAAAAATTTCGGAAGAAAATAATTAAAAGTAGCAAAGCAGGTGAAGAAACTCACATGTATCGGTGGAGGAGGGAGAACCAGCGACGGAGGAGGGAGCAACGGCAGTGGAGGAGTGAGAACCCGGGGCGGAGGAGAGAGCAACGGTGGCGGACGACTGAGCAACGGCGCGAAGCGTCGCTAATAAGAGAACGGCGAGTCGGATCTTGGGGTTACAAGGAGGGAGTTAACGGCAGCGACGGTAGCGGAGGAGGCTACAACAGCGCAGTGGACTCTGGAAAGAATAAAAGAGTAAGGAGGAGGGAGAAAGAACAAAAAAGAAGACAGATACGGGAGGGAGAATGGGGGTTATATTAAAGACTATAACCCCTATACCGGCGCTTTCTTTAAAAAGCGCCGGTATAGGGGGTTCCAAATTTTTGGAGGGAAATTTCCCTCCAATTTTTGGCCCCCTATACCGGTGCTTTTTTCAAAAAGCGCCGGTATAGTTATTAGTATTTACATTTTAATTTTAAATTATTATTTTAATTATTATAAAGAAAACGAAGCAGAATATTTAAAATTAAATAAAGCCTATACCGGCGATTTTTAAAAAAGCGCCGGTATAGGTATTATTGCTTCTTTTTAATATTAATTTATTTTTTTGATTATTATAATGATTTAATTTGAAAAAAATATGAATATTTTATTCATTTCTTTCTTTTTAATATTTAATATTTAGTCTTAAATTCTTATACCAATTATTAATTATTATTTTCAATTTAAAATTCAAAAAATGTAATTTTTTTATTAGAAAATAATATTAATTAGTATATCAACCTATACCGGCGCTTTCTTTAAAAAGCGCCGGTATAGGGGTCCGAAATTTTTGGAGGGAAATTTCCCTCCAATTTTTGGCCCCCTATACCGGCGCTTTTTGAAAAAAGCGCCGGTATAGCTATTAGTATTTACAGTTTAATTTTAAATTATTATTTTAATTATTATAAAAAAACGAAATAGAATATATAATATTAATTAGTATATCAGCCTATACCGGCGCTTTAAGACTAAGCGCCGCTATAGGTTTCATAAATAAAAGAAAGAATAAAAGTGGAAAAACAACTACCCTATAGCGGCGCTTGTACTAGAAAGCGCCGCTATAGGCCAGACCTATAGCGGCGCTTATTACAATAAGCGCCGCTATAGGTCCACCCCCACCCTATACCGGCGCTCACCGCTGAAAGCGCCGCTATTGGGGCGCTGCAATAGCTCATTTCTGTAGTAGTGAATTGACCCAGGTGTCCTATTCTAACTATGATTAACATATAGGAAAGATTGAGGAAAAACCCAATCACTTAATCTTAAGAAATCTAGCCAACATAGGAAGTAATAATTAGAATAATGAATTAGGAAACTTCTTAACCTCAATGAAGCCTACGGTTGTCTATTCTTGTAGAAATAACAAATAGGAAATATTTTAGGCAAAACCAACCAATCCAATACGAAGTTTCCTATTCTTCTTGATTTTACTAATTAAGAAAGTTGAGAGGCCAATCTATTAGATTCAATCAATCAATCCAATTTTTTAATCACTAATTTCCTATTTTGCTTTATTCTTATTTTGCAGAAGCTTCCTTTTTTTTTTACAGAAGTTACCTATTTTGTTTTATTCTTACTTTGACCTTTGTTCTTTGCACCTACAACGGAAATTTTAAGCACATGTGAAATATTTGAAATCCATGAACATTCTATAACCCTAAGTACAAAAGTGCCTAATTCCCAATATATTTACCTAGAACAAATGCTAATTTCCCATAATTAATGGATAAAACTATATAATAATTAAGCGTAATTAAACACCCAGCACAATAATACACAATTTAACCTTGAATTGTCTCACATCAAGTCTAGCCTATCTTAGAATGCTTAACCATAATTCAATATCCCAAACACCAACCTTTAGCACACATCTCAAGTTCTTTAAGTTCAATCCTTCATTCTTGAACTATTTAAATAGCAAAACTTATAATATCAATTCTTTCATAGAAACTGGCATGCAACCTCAAAACATCATCTTCAATCAAGTTTATCCCTCTTTCAAAATTTAGCCAATTAGGAATCTAGAAAACCTGATGTTGTTGCAAGTAAGCAAGGTTTCCTAATTAATACTATTAAATATAGAGAAATTTCACGCTGCTCATAGAACAATCCGAGGAGAGTTCAGTTCGATAAGCATCTTGCTTAATCACAGAGTTGAAAGAGCCGAGCCCTGAGAATGATTCACTGCACTCATTTACAAGGAAACAATCCCCTCAAAATTTGAAGAGAGGAAAAAAACAGGGTCGGTGACTAAAGTCTATCCGAGACACACCAAGAATCTATGTAACTAACATACACGTGACAACCCCACACACTTCCAGAATCTTCTGGTATCCATAGGCCATATCCACTCAACAATTCTCAAAACAGGGCAGAAACGAGCTATATACAAGGCTTACTCCCACATCACCATTTCACTCATATAGCTAGCCATTGCAGAACAGAAAAGAAAGAGAAGATGAAGCCAATAGTCGAGAAGAAAGAGAAAGTGACAATAAGGGCGGTGAATCATGACGAAGAAAGAAGGAAGAGGGTGGAGAAGGTTGATAATGTCTTTCTTCTTGCCAATTTAATTTCACTTTGTCCCACAAGCTTTAAATTATATTTCAGAATATTTTGATTCTTTTTTTAAATTAATTAGTTACAAGGATTTTTTATTGAAATTCTCCCATAAATCAATTATAAATTATGGATCCAATCCAAATATGTAATAAAAGTTAGGCTAAATTATAGAAAACCTCCCTGAACTTTGGGTCAATTGCAGATGACCTCCCTAACCTTTGAAAATTTAAATTGAGCACCCCTGACATTTCATGTTTTGACTCTCAACCCCCTGCCGTTAAAATTTCCGTTAAAGTTAACGGCTTTTATCTTATCCAATTTTTTTAATATTTTGTATTGTATAATATGTCATTTAAAAATTAACCATTTTCATTTAATATATAATTGTAAGTATATTATAATTTTTTTATTTAAAAAATACATGATCAAACAAATATTTTATATGCATTTTAAGTATTTTTATTTTTAAAGCATTTTTATTTATAAAGTGTATAGTCAAGAAAACACTTTAAATCCTTTTTTAAATATTTTTATATTTTTCAGTTTTAAAAAATACTTAGAATTATAAGTCAGTTATTAAGGGGTTTTTTGTAAAATGCTATGGTATATAATTAAAAATGATAAAAATTGTTAATGACAAAAAACCGTTAACTTTAATGGCAATTTTAACGGTAGGGGGTTGAGAGTCAAAACATGAAACGTTAGGGGTGCTCAATTTGAACTTTCAAATGTTAGGGAGGTTATCTGCATCTAACTCAAAGTTCAGAGGGGTTTTCTATAATTTAGCATAAAAGTTATTATAACGAATCTCCTAATATTTATAATTAAACTTCTAATATATATATATATATATATATATGTGTGTGCGCGCGCGCGCGCAATCAATTCACAATTTACAATTGATTCGGTTCTAATGTTTCCGTATTTATAACTTCATTATTTACAACTTAATTTCTATAATAAAATCTCAAAATTCACAATTAATTTGTAACTAATATTTCAAGAATTGCAGCTGTGTGCCAACTTAACCATGTGCCAACTGCCAACCATGTAAAGGCATTTTCAAGTTTTTCCACTTCCTTTTTTTTAAAAAAAAAAACTAGTATTTAATTATATATAACTGTGGTAAGATAATTAATTTTCCTTTCATAATCTATACATGTTAATCTCCCAACAACAAAAAATAATACTCAAATTGTAAGGCTTGTGTGGTCCTCAATATTCCCACTACTGCATTCCAAGGGAATCAAAATTAGCTTGATACGTGGGAATATCTCCTTCCATGGTATTATACTTTTAGGGTTAACATGAACATATATTATAGAAGTTTTGGATCAGCAATAAAATTGCCTTAGACGTTTATTTAAATAATAATAATAATAATTTTGCCTTTTACAATTACAATATTAGTAGTAATTGTTAATTTTTTAATAATTAATGTTAATTTCATCATGGAATAAGGCAATTTTTTGACATCTTAAAACTTTAGGGATAATTTTTGAACCCAAAAAAACTTTCAAAGCCAAATAGCTCACGAGTAAAAGCTTTTAAAGGGAATTTGCACCTTAACCCTACTTTTTACTTCTATGGACTCAAAAATGCTACCTAAAGTCTCTAATAGTTTAGACACGAAGAAAATTAGTGATGAAAGATTACTATAAAGGAAAATTCTTAAAAATGATACTTCTTTCACCATTTTTGAAAGTTTTCTTTTCTAGTATTCCCTTCCCAACTTTCCTCTCCTTTTTACCCATCCAAACAAAAGGTAAATGTAATTTTCCTTCCATAAACAAGCATCCATTTTTAAAACTAACATATGATAGCAGAGTTTTTAGACACTGCAGGGTCACAATAGTACACTTACTAAGAAATTTATACCCAATTAAAGTCATTATAGTGTATATTTGTAAGACAAGCCCACATTTTTTAGATTGTTACCATTGAATTGATACCTAACATACCTAAGAAACGCCAGAGATCCAAAAAATGCACACAACTTCTTTGGGTAAAGATGAAAGGATTTCATTCCACGTTAAACCAAAAGCAAATGTTTTCCTCCATATAGAGCTACATAGAGAGAGGTGTGAGAGATCAGAGGCAAGCAACCATGGCAGTTCCCTTGTTCTGCAACTACAGATGACAGCAAGCAAGGACTATCTATGATTAAAGACTTTTAAAATACCTTCCAAGATGGGCTCAAAAATATTTTATGTATTTATGCACATGGAAGAACACCAACACAGAGCAAATTTATCTGAGATCCCATCATACCATATGCATTCACTTCCATATTTCAATCCTATGGATATGTTGTTTCTTCATCTAATTGAAATGGATCATGCAAAGTCATGTTCCAGGTAGCAAGATAACAATCTGACTATGAAAACCTGACCATAAAATGCTTGCAAATCAGTGCTTAAAACAAAGATCTGCTAATAACTTTAAAACAGATGATGAACCTAATACATCTTACATAAATATCAAACCAAGCTGATAGGTAACCTCAACATGTTATGCATCATATTTTGGAGTTCCCAACCAACCAAATCCAAAATCTACAACAACAGGTTGGAGAGATGTGGACATGTTCTAAAATTACCATCCACTAGGAATGTTTTGATACAAAAAGCATTCAAATTATATAACATAATCTGACCACTCAGAGATGAATGAAGTATGATCCATAGACTCCCCAGGCATATCCTCATGTGTTTTTGGCTTCTCCTTTCCACCCACCAACCTCGCCGGATTCCCGACTGCCGTCGTCCGTGGCGGCACATCAATCAAAACAACAGCCCCAGCACCAATTTTTGCACCTTCCCCAATCTTGACATTCCCTAGAATGGTCGCTCCAGCTCCAATAAGAACTCCATCTCCAATCTTAGGGTGCCTATCCCCACTGGCTTTCCCTGTCCCTCCCAAAGTCACTTGATGCAGAATCGAAACATTGTTTCCGATCACCGCCGTCTCACCCACCACCACGCCGGTAGCATGATCCAACAATATCCCTTTGCCAATCTTCGCCGCAGGATGAATTTCCACCGCAAACACATCAGCAATACGAGATTGTAGTGCCAGAGCTAATGGCTTCCGAGATTGCTGCCACAACCTGTTCGTCACACGCTGTGCCTGCCAAAAAAAAAAAGGAAAAGGAAAAAAAATCAAAACAAAAGAAAAATTTACTCCAATTGAAACAAAACAGGAACAAAATCCACAAAACCAGAGAAACAAAAATTCAATGCACAATCCATTAGCTCAATCATCAATTAAAGACTACACAAACCCAAACATTCAACCGACATGGTAAATGTTAACAATATTGATAGGACAGAAATCAAATCATATAACATAATCTTTCTCACACCTTACACATTACTTAAGACTCCCATTTACACAGACCAATCACTAATTATTACAACTCTTCAATATTCCAACACTAAACTACAAAATCGCGACCAGAGAAGGGAAAACCCTAACATGTAACCGACAAGGTAAATGTTCTCAATATTGATAGGACAGAAACCAAATCATACAACACAAATCTCTCCCTCCTTTGGTGTAGATCACACAATCTCTCCCACCTTACACATTAACTAGGACTCCTATCTATATAAGAACCAATCACCAATTATCACAATTAATCAAAACTCCAACAGCAAACCACAAAATAACGACCATAAGAAGAAGAAGAACGAATCGGAGATGAGAAATTGAAATTAAATAACATAATCTCTCGCACCTTACAAATTAACTAACAATCACAATTGTTCAATATTCCAATAGTGAACCACAAAATCGGAGAAGTGAAATTGGGATTACCTGGACGGCGAGGTAACCTTTGTAATTAAGGAGGCATTGGGAGAAAGAAGCGCAAGCAGGATCGCGTTCACGGGCGGCGCGAAGGTCAGCGACAGCGGCGGAACGAAGAGAAGGATCGGAAGAGAAGTCGTTGATGAAGAGATGCCTGCATTCTTTTGTATTCATATATATAATATATATATATATATATATATATATATATATATATATTGAGTCTTTTACCTGTACATATTATAAGTTTAAGATAGGAAAAGCAAGCATAAAACTTGTATAGTTATTATATAATTTTGTACATATATATATTCTTAAGGAAGAGCACAACAACATATACGGGTAAAGGATTATCAACTAAGACAACCCCAAGATTTAGTTATTATGACGATAGATGTGTGTGTAGGATGCATGTTATACATAATAGATAAAGAATTATAGTTTTATCAAGTAATATGTTCATCTTTGCTTGCCTAAGAGCCTCTTTGCAATGGATCTCGTCTACTAATCTTCTCAACAATGAATCCAATGAGCTTCAAATTCAAACCATCGGCAGACAAATGATGAACTTAAGAAGCATAAGAAGTCAAGCTAGCAATACCATATTCCATGATACTACTTTATAGGGGAGAGGACCCGATTGCGCCTCCCTCAGCTACTCTCAGCTGTCCCTAATTTTTGAGGCACTTCCCATATATATATACCATTAGATTTTGCATTAAAAGAGAGTGACATTTTAATATATTAGGGGTAACCGAGAGTAGATGAGGGGAGGGCAGCCCACACCCTTGCCCCTACTTTCTCAATTAATTTAAAAAAAAAAAATCTTTAGTTATTGGTTCATTTGATGAATGCTTGTAAGTCTTATTTTCCTATTCTAGTGACTACTCTAGAACTGTAATATTTTATTTTAATGAATCATTTGACTTTTTATGAAAAAAATGATAAATTAATAAAATTAGTTAACAAAATGATTGTTTATCTTCATATAAAATACATTTTCTTACAATGTAAAATTATAATAAAAAATTAACATTATTGAAATCATAAACGCAATCTTATGCGTCTATATAATATTAGTTCAGTAAAATATTTTAAACTTAAAAATAAAATTTGAAATTTAAAACGGTTAAACTATTGAAATAATAAAAAAAATATTATGACAACTATGAAAAAATAACATATTATATGAAAAGTATATGAAGAAAAATGATATTATGAAACAATTAGTTTCATAAAAAAAATTGAAAAAATATATGTCTTTGGGTGGGATGCGAAGGGTAGAGTTTAACCTCAATAAAGTGTCTGACCCGATCAAATAACCCAAATGACGATGAGCAAGGTCAGGGTTAAGAAACTTTTGAATGACTTATACAATTCTAATAATATCTCTGTTGTTTAATATAAAATCTGATTGAATGTTTTAGAAAATTATAAGAAATTTAAATAAGTTATTATAAATTGATTTGCCTATATTATTATCCAAATTAATTTATTTAATGTTGAATTTAAATTACCTCGCAAGTTGCATTTAAGCAAGTGATGTGGCGTGTCGTATTGCTAAGATTATGAATGATCTATTATTCTAAGTGATTTTTTTAATAGTTACAAAACCAGGAATAACAATAATCGTTTACAAGTCATTGTTTAAACAAATATATAAAGAAAAAATCATTTCAAAGGGTGCGGCTATCTCCACTCATAAAAAAGGTCATTGGACAAAGCAAAAAATATATAGAATATCGGGATATCATTTAGATGATGTATATTTATTTTACAAAAAAAATTCATTAAAATCTTCTAGTATGAACAAAGTGGTTTCGTTAGTTACATTATGTAGTAAATGTTATATTTCATTTTATAAAAATAGTAATGATTTTTAAATTTTCTTAAACGGATACAAAATCTGAAATAAAAATAAACATATTTAAATTATCTAGATCTCATTTAGATTGTTTATATTTATTTTTCCAAAAAAAAATTGTTAAAATCCTTTAAAGTAGGAAGTTTTGTTAGTTGACAGTGGGAAATGAGGAACTTTGGAACAAATTGTGCAATACTTTGCGTGGGGATTCATTGCAAAGGAAAAATGTTGTTTCCTTGATAATGTTTGGATTAAAAATACGTTTCTTGGAATGAAAGTGTATTATAAATTGTCAAGCTCCCGCGCCACAATTTGTTACTGCAACATATGGATTCCATAATGCGATATGTGTTCTATATAATTCTGTGCACCGTTGTACATCTTGCTGGACGAAAGATACCGAGACTTTAGAGTGGTTTAAATTGATCCCTTTGAATTTGTCGTGATTTTATTGATTTCCTTCGCGTACAAAACTGATTCCATAGTAAATAAAATAAAACTAGTTGAAATTCATATATTAATTTTATACTACCCGCGCAACGCGTGTAGAAGCACAAGCTAGTTCTTTCACAGAAACTGGTATGCAACCTCAAAATATCATCTTCAATCAAGTTTAACCAACTAGGAATCTAAAAAACCTGATGTTGTATAAAGTAAGCAAGGTTTCCTAATCAATACTATTAAACATAGAGAAATTTCACGTTGCTCATAGAACGATCCGAGGAGAGTTCAAATTCGATAAGTATCTTGCTTAATCACAGAGTTGAAAGAGCCGAGCCCTGAGAATGATTCACTGCACTCATCTTCGAGGAAACAATCCCCTCAAAATTTAAAAAGAGGAAAAAACAGGCCGAGACACACCAAGAATCTATGTAGCTAACATGCACGTGACAACTTCACACACTTCCTGCTCCTTCTGGTATCCATAGGCCATATCCACTCACAACAATTCTCAAAACAGGGAACGAGCTTTATATAAAGCTTACTCCCGCATCACCATTTCACTCATATAGCTAGCCATTGCAGAACAGAAAAGAAAGAGAAGATGAAGCCAATAGACGAGAAGAAAGAGAAAGTGACAACAAGAGAGGTGTATCATGACAAAGAAAGAAGAGGGTGGAGAAGGTTAGTAAGGTCTTTATCCTTACCAATTTAATTTCATTATGCCCTCACAAGCTTTAAGTGATATTTCATAACATTTTGGTTCTTCTTTTAAATTAATTAGCTACAAGGGTTCTTTATTAAAATTCTCCCATAAATCAATTATAAATTATGGATCCAATCCAAATATGTAGTAAAAGTTATTTAGAACGAATCTCCTAAGATTTATTTATAATTAAACTTCTAAAATATATGTGTGTATGCAATCCACAATTTACAATTGATTCGGTTCTAATGTGTCCGTATTTATAACTTCATTATTTACAACTGAATTTCTATAATAAAAACTCAAAACTCACGATTTGTTACTAATATTTCAAGATTCAGAGCTGAACTTCTAGGATTTAGAACATGATCTAATGCGATTTACCACTTAACCATGTGCCAACCATGTAAAGGCATTTTCAAGTTTTTCCACTTCCTTTCCTTTTCTTTTCTTTTTTAAAAAAGTTGAATTTAATTATATATAACTGTGGTAAGATATTTAATTCTCCTTCCATGATCCATACATGTCATACTCCCAACAACAAAAGATACTCAAATTGTAAGGCTTGTGTGGTCCTCAATATTCCCACTATTGCATTCCAAGGGAATCAAAATTAGCTTACTTGATATGTGGGAATATTTCCTTCCATGGTATTATTCTTACAGGGTTAACATGAACATATGTTCTAGAACTTTTGGATCAGTAGTAAAATTGCCTTAGACGGGTCTTCATGGAATAAGTCAATATTGCTACATCTTGAAAATTCGAGGATAACTTTCAAAGCCAAATAGCTCATGAGTAAAAGCTTTCAAAGGGAATTTGCACCTTAACCCTACTTTTTATTTCTATAGACTCAAAAATCTTGACACGAACAAAATTAATGATGATAGATTACTATAAAGGAAAATTCTCAAAAACGATACTTTTTTTTTTGGTACCATTTTTGAAAGTTTTATTTTCAAGTATTCCCTCCCCCACTTTCCTCTCCTTTTTACCCATCCAAACAAAAGGTAAATGTAATTTTCCTTCCATAAAACAAGCATCCATTTTTTAAACTAACACATGATAGCAGAGTTTTTTGCCATTGCAAGGTCACAATAGCACACTTGCTAAGAAATTTCTACCCAACTAAAGTCACTATAGCGTATATTTGCAAGACAAGCCCACATTTTTTAGATAGTTACCATTGAATTATACCTAACATGCCTAAGAAACGCTAGAGATCCAAAAGATGCACACAAAGTCTTTGGGTAGAGAAGAGAGGATTTCATTCCACATTAAATCAAAAACAAATGTGTTCCTCCATATAAAGCTCTACATAGAGAGAGGTGTGAGAGATCAGAGACTAGCAACCATGGCAGTTTCCTTGTTCTGCAACTACAGATGACAGCAAGCAAGAACTATCTATGATTAAAGACTTTTAAAATACCTTCCAAGATGGGGTCAAAAATATTTTATGTATTTATGCATATGGAAGAACACCAACACAGCAACTTTATCTGAGATCCCATCATACTATATGCACTCACTTCCATGATTCAATCCTATGGATATGTAGTTTCTTCATCTAATTGAACTGGATCATGCAAAGTCATGTTCCAGGTAGCAAGATAACAATCTGATTATGAACACCTGACCAAGAAATGCTTGCAAATCAGTGCTTAAAACTAAGATCTACTCATAACTTTAAAGCAGATGATGGACCTTATACATCTTACATAAATATCAAACCAAGCTGATAGGTAACCTCAACAAGTTATGCATCATATATTGGGGGTTCCCAACCAACCAAATCCAAAATCTACAACAACAGGTTGGAGTGTCCTAATACAAAAAGCTTTCAAATTATATAACATAATCTGACCACTCAGAGATGAAGGAAGTATGGTCCATAGACTCCCCAGGCATATCCTCATGTGTTTTTGGCTTCTCCTTTCCACCCACCAACCTCGCCGGATTCCCGACCGCCGTCGTCCGTGGCGGCACATCAATCAAAACAACAGCCCCAGCACCAATTTTCGCACCTTCCCCAATCTTGACATTCCCTAGAATGGTCGCTCCAGCTCCAATAAGAACTCCATCTCCAATCTTAGGGTGCCTATCCCCACTAGCTTTCCCTGTCCCTCCCAAAGTCACTTGATGCAGAATCGAAACATTGTTTCCGATCACCGCCGTCTCACCCACCACCACGCCGGTAGCATGATCCAACAATATCCCTTTGCCAATCTTCGCCGCAGGATGAATTTCCACCGCAAACACATCCGCAATACGAGATTGTAGTGCCAGAGCTAATGGCTTCCGAGATTGCTGCCACAACCTGTTCGTCACACGCTGTGCCTGCAAAAAAAAAAACAAAAAACAAAAAAAAAAAGGAAAAGGAAAAAAAATCAAAACAAAAGAAAAATTCACTCCAATTGAAACAAAACAGGAACAAAATCCACAAAACCAGAGAACAAAAATTCAATGCACAATCCATTAGCTCAATCATCAATTAAAGACTACACAAACCCAAACATTCAACCGACATGGTAAATGTTAACAATATTGATAAGACAGAAATCAAATCATATAACATAATCTTTCTCACACCTTACACATTACTTAAGACTCCCATTTACACAGACCAATCACTAATTATTACAACTCTTCAATATTCCACCACTAAACTACAAAATCGCGACCAGAGAAGGGAAAACCCTAACATTTAACCGACAAGGTAACTGTTCTCAATATTGATAGGACAGAAACCAAATCATACAACACAAATCTCTCCCTCCTTTGGTGTAGATCACACAATCTCTCCCACCTTACACATTAACTAAGACTCCTATCTATATAAGAACCAATCACCAATTATCACAATTGTTCAAAATTCCAACAGCAAACCACAAAATCACGACCATAAGAAGAAGAAGAACGAATCGGAGATGAGAAATTGAAATTAAACAACATAATAATCTCTTTCCCTCTTCGGTGTGGATTACACAATCTCTCGCACCTTACAAATTAACTAACTATCACAATTGTTCAATATTCCAACAATATACCACAAAATCGGAGAAGTGAAATTGGGATTACCTGGACGGCGAGGTAACCTTTGTAGTTAAGGAGGCATTGGGAGAAAGAAGCGCAAGCAGGATCGCGTTCACGGGCGGCGCGAAGGTCAGCGACAGCGGCAGAACGAAGAGAAGGATCGGAAGAGAAGGCGTTGATGAAGATATCGTAAAGGAGGGTGGAGAGAAGAGTGGAGGAACAAAGCTTGTTGCCTAAGTGGAAAGAGAGGGATCGTTCGAGGGAAGAGTGGGCAAGTATTGTGGAGTAAAGGTAGCTAGCTAAGGCTGGTTCTGATTCTGCGTCACGGTGGGCCTCTGCTTTGATTTGAGCCCATACCCAGGCTTCGTCGTCGGTTGCTACGGCTACGGCGGTGGAACATTCCTCCGCCGTCGTTGCCGGTGCCGGAGAGTTGTAGCGGATTTCGCCGGCTGGCATTGGGATTTGTTCGAGTTTGAAGTGAGGAGTGATTGGTTGGGAGTTGCTAAAGGCTTTGATTCGACTACAGTATAAATTAATCGCCTCCAGTCTCCTCCACCACAAACAGAAAAATTCGACTACTAGAATATTTTTCTGAATATACTCCCTCCAATGATTAAAATATACTTTTAATCCTTTATCTTTACATTAAATCTTTTTTTAATCCTTTAACTTTGAAAAGTGTACTTTTGGTCCTTTTTCACTGACACTGTTAGTTTCATTTAACGGAAAATGCTGACTCATTCAATCTAAAAAGTAATTTTATAATTAAATATTAATAAAAATGGTCAAATTTTAAAATATAAGAATTATTTCCTTTAAATGAAACTAACGACGTTAGAGAAAAAGGATTAAAAGTGCACTTTTCAAAGTTAAGGAACTAAAAGGGGACTTGATACTAAGATCAGGGACCAAAAATATACTTTAGTCTTACTTTTATATATAAATTGATTGTCTCCATGTTTTCTCTTTTTTTTTGAAATAGTTTATTTGATTTATAAGTTAAAATATAATCCATTCTATTTAAAAAGAAGTCAACTAAGTTTTACATTCATGAATGGAGGAAGTAACAAGGAGTTATTAGGAGATAAAGGATTTAATATAAGTGATATATTATTAGATTATATATTAACTTATTATAAGTCAAATAAATAAGTTTGGAGAAATTCAGGTAAATTAATTTATAAGTGTATTGTTTTCAGGTAAATTAATTTATAAATGTCTTGGTTAAGTTTATTATAATTTTTCAAAAAAAAAAATCAAATAGGTTCTATATTAAATAATGGAGGAAGTCTGGCAAAAAAAAAAAAAAAAAAAGCATGAGAGAGGAAGTAATATTTTAGAAGAAAAAAAAATAGAAAATTGATTTTGGTCGTAGGGGCAAGATCTATTTTTCATTTTTGTCAGCTTTGTCATAAAACACTGGTTTTATGGGATTATAGAAGATGATTATAGTGTTTTAAATTAAACATGATGTATTAATCAACTTGAGTAACATTATTAATCTTTTTTGTCAAAAAGTAACATTATTAATCTAATTGAAGTAAATATGTCCTTTGTTTCAAATGGAGTATTCCTTCGTATCTTTAATACTCCATTCGGTCCTTATTACAAGAGTCTGAAGACCTAATCACATTTTTAAGAAAAATGTTTAAAGTAGATAAAAATTATAAATATATCTAAAATAGATTTTTTTCCAATAGTACCATTATTTTATGGGACTATTAAGAGAGAGAAGTAGAAATATTAATGAGTACAAAATATATAAGTACCAACACACCATTTATTTAATTCAATACTTCAAATTAGTTAGGGGTAAAATAGAAAAAAATTAATTAAATGATGAGACAACTCAAGGCATGCTCTTATATTTTGCATCAAACCAATTCAAAATTTAAATTCTTATAATATGGATCAAAGTGAGTACGTAAGATCAAGTTGATTTTTTTAAGAGATTAAAGAAACTAAATAAACTACTTAAATATATCATATGTTATATTTTTCTAGAGTATATATAAGTTTTAATAGATATATATTAGTTCACAAGTTGTGTAAAATAATTTGGAGAAAAAGGATAAGTATAAATATTTTTAAATTAATTTATCTTACATTTTTTTAAATTTTAAAATGGTTAAACTTATTTTTAGACCTTTATATTTACATCTTGTATTATTTTATCCATTAAATTTGAAAACCATACTTTTAGTCTTTTTTTTTTTTTGGCACCATTAGTTTCACCTAACTAAAATTATGGTCTCAACAAACCTAAATAATGATTTTGTGGTTAAAAGTTGACAAAATATGCTTAAATTTTATTTTAACTATAATCATTTTTATATTTTTAAAATTATTCATTTTTATCCATATTTAATTATACAATCCTCAATAATATTTGTTAAGTCACCATTTTCAAGTCAAATGAAATTACCGACTAGAGGAAAAGGATTAAATTTGCACTTTTAAAACTCAAAAGTATAAAATAAAATTTGATGTAAATAAAAAGGATGAAGATTACACTTTAACTTTATAGAAAAGGATTAACTTAATATAATTTTAAGTACATCCAAAGGTTTACATTTTAATCAGCCACTCGAGTAATTCATATTTAATTTTTCAATTATAAAATGTAACTTTAGCTATTTAATTTTCACACCAAAAATACAAATAAAATAATCTTGTGTTAACATTAAAGAACTGAAAATAAAAGAACAAAAGAATATTTAATTTAAATTTAATTATTAAAGCCGTTGGTCCTCAATTGACGGCAGTTATGTTAAAAATAAATTATCAAAAACTATCCTATTCTAAAAATGTTGACGTTATCACGAGGTCGATTGAGCGTTAAATAAGACATCTAGAATTTTTTTGGACCAAAAAAAAAAAAAAAAGATTAAGACATTCAGATAAGATCCTCCTTTTGTCGTATCTGATAGTCATTTTAATCATGTTTACGTACAATCAGAAGTTTTTTACCCCTGTGTACAATTAGAAGAAATTTAAACTATATAAAATCTACCTCAAATTTTAAAACTGTAATAACCTTTTTAATTTTACCATTATTAATAAACAACATATTTCAAAAACAAAATCAATACATAACAATAAATTATTGGTATAACTAAACTTTAATATAACTAAATTTCATAATGTAACTTATAAATATGATTAAAATTATTTTTATCTTTTTTATTGTATAAAAAGAACACGAGAAATACTACTTAATAGAAGATTCTTTTTTCTTTTTAGTAAACATTTGATAGCTTCAACTAGCATTAAATATTTTTCATGTATGCTTATATTTAATAAGAGTAACGAGAGAAGCGTGATTAATAAGGGTATCACTAAAAATTATTTGAATTTTATGATAAATTTAATTATTTATCTATTTTTTTTTATAAATACATGTGAATAAATTTGAAACCTGTTGAGAGAATTAGATCACATGGATTCATCCAAAGAAAAAAGATTCATCCAAAGAATTAGATCACATGGAGTGAGGGGTGTTTTGTCTCTTCGCATTACAAATTTATCAGAGAACTATTTCATTACTTTATAGTCTTTTTTTTTTTTTTGAAATACTCTATCAATCTTTAATATAATGTTTAGTTAACTTTATTAAGAGATTAAGTTAAAAAAATCTTAGAAATTGATTAAATTTTGTATTAAGGGTGAGGGAATGATTGAATAAAAAAAGGGTTAAAGATCATATTTCCCCTGGAAGTATGTATGGTGGATCACATCTGCCCCGGAAGTTTTTTTTTATCCAATTTTGCTACGGAAATGTGTAAAATGTATCATATTCGCCCTTTACCGTTAAAAAACTCAAGTTGACCGTTAAATAGTTGACGTTGACCATTAGTATTTTAACGGTATACGGCGATTATGATCCACTTTGCACACTTCCGAAGTAAAATTGGACCAAAAAATACTTCGGGGGTAAATCACTACTACAAAAATTGCCTATAGCAGTGTTTATTTTACCCCTATAGCAGCACTTATAAGCGTCACAATAGCTAGTGCTGCGATAGGCTATTAAGCCTAACGCGGCGTTTTTTAAGCGCTGCAATAGGTATACCTATAGCGGCGCTTATTTCGTTAGAAGTGTTGCTCTAGGTATACCTATTACGGCGCTTATTTTGTTAGAAGCGCCGCTTTAGGCCAGTCATAGGGTGCCTATAGCGGCGCTTACAATTAATAAAATGCTGCGTTAGGCACCTATCGCGGCGCTTTTTTAAATAAGCGCTGCAATGGGTTATTTTTTAAAAAAATAATAAATTACCGCCATTAAATCTACATTTCAAATTTTAATTTTATACATGGTATCCAGATGCTAACTTCTCTAACAAACAAATCAGATATTCTTTACAAATTTATGACTATAATAATATCATCCCTAAATAAAAAATAATATAATTCATTGAGATTATTCCAATAATGAAACAAAAAATAAAATCAAATCCGAACCTCCCTAACAAATCTACAAATTAGGTAACTAGTGAATGCAAAAGCTATAAACAGTTAGTGTGGAAAGTATGTAATGGCTTTTTAATCCTTATGGCGGGTAATCAAACCATGCATGCATCTCATTGGCGACTCAATTCATCCCAATCGATGAAACGCTCAAGTGGCTCTTTCTCTTTTAGAACTAAGCAAGCTTCAGCCCTCTCAAACCATTCATAGTGATGCTCTGCTATATGGTCGTAGGCACTGTCCCTAATAGGCCTTGGAACTACCAGCAGTAAGCTTAAAGCAAAGTAAGGCAGTTGCAAATATGACAGAACCCGTAATGCAGCTGCACAAGTCATATTTGAACAATTAGACTGGCATGTTCAAGCCATAAGGAAAGCAGAGAGAATGACAAAATTATAATTGGCACTACAGCATATATTAATGTAGGCATTTATTCTAAAAATATCAAAGGAAATCTGGGAGATGGTGCAACCACTACTACAGAATATGGCTATTGCGGCGCAGCAATACCGGTGCTTACTTAAATAAGCGCCGCTATTGGTATAACCTATCCCGGCGCTTATAAAACTAAGCGCCGCTATAGACTTTACATATTAAATTTTTTTATTTTTTTTACTAGAAAACCTATCCCGGAGCTTGTGTCTGTAAGCGCCGGGATAGGTTATTAATATAAAAAATTAATATTAAATATTAATATAATTATTTAAATATTAAATAAAATATTCCTATTCATTTTTAATAAAAATAATTTTTTTAGAATTTAAAAAAAATAATAATGAATATAAAAATTTAATATTAAATATTAAATAATTAATTAACAATTAAATATCAATTTGTATTTTTTAAAAATATTACGTGCACCTATAGCAGCACTTTTTAAAGAAAGCGCCGCTATAGGCATCAAAAAATGGAGGGAAAGTTTCCCCCCATTTTTTTCGAATTTTCACCTATAGCGGCGCTTTTTAAAGAAAGCGCCGCTATAGGTTATAAATTCAAAATAAAAAAAAGGAGGGAAACTTTCCCTCCAGTTTTTTATGCCTATAGCGGCGCTTTCTTTAAAAAGCGCCGCTATAGGTGCACGTGACTCTTTCTTATTTATTCTCTTTTAACACATTCCATTCCCATTTTTTTCTTCTCTCTTCTTTCTTTCTCTTCCCGTCCCACTCTCTCTTCTCTCTTCACAAGGGATTTGATCAACAACTTGTAAGTTTCTCCTTCTTTCCTCAAATATTCTCTCTTCTCTCTTAGCTTCTCACCATTTACCTCTCTCTTTTTTTTGGCATATCACACTCTCTTTCTCTCACTGCCATTTCTGGAGAAATCATTTACAGTTGCAGATTATGGAGCTCCAAGTTTACAGGTGATTTCCGAATCTCAAATGGTAGAAGCTTTTTTTTTCTTCGATACCTAGATTTTTTTTGTTTCTACTCATTGTATAGGAATGGAAAAAGGAAAAATAATTTGGATTTCTTGTTTCTACTTATTGTATTAAGTTACAACACTAAGCACATAAAATGGAAAAAGGGGAAAATAATTTTGATTTCTTGTTTATACTCGTTGTATTAAGTTACAAAACTGAGCACATGAAAAACCATTCTGAATTAGGAGTATTTTGCTTTTTGTTGAGTTCCAGTGCTGAAATTTTCGCACTGATGTAGGTGCGTGTGAAAAAACAATATTGATTTATTTTTTTAAAAAAATAAAATCTATAGCGGCGCTTTTTACGAAAAGTGCCGCTATAAAGAGGCCTATACCGGCGCTTTAAGATATAAAAGCGCCGGTATAGATGGTCCTATATCGGCGCTTTTTGTAAAAAGCGCCGGTATAGGCCTTTTCAGTTTCAATAAAAAATTAATTAAAACATACCTATAGCTGCGCTTTTGGGTAATAAAGCGCCGCTATAGGTCACCTGACCTATTGCGGGGCTAGTTATAGCGGCACTTCAAAAGCGCCGCTATAGGGGTCAAAAAAGCGCCGCTATAGGTGTGTTCTGTGGTAGTGAACAAGGAGAAAAATCAAACCACCTTGTTTGAAACCTGGAGAAAGTCCTTAACAGAAGACTCCTAGCCTCTCCATTAGATTTGCCCAATGTCTTATAGAGCCTTGCTATGCAGCATTTCCACATGCTTCACAAAGCAATAAGCTTCATTTTGCAAACTACGTGATGCAGAGATACAAAGAATTTTTCCTATCCAAGTCATATATTAACTGCTCTCTGTTCTAGTAAGACATTTTCTAGTTCCTTTATATAACCATCTCTCTTTAAAAGATAAGATTCAAGATCCTGCATTTGAAAAAAAACAACAAATGGCAAACAAAAAAACATTGAGAATGATAACCAAAAAATGGATGAAAAGCAACCTGAAAATGATTAGAACTTGCTAGTACATCCCCAGTTTTGTCACCCTTCAAACTGGAAGCATTTCTTAATTTATCTCTTTTCTCAATAATAATAGCAAGCTGCAGTTCACAATAAATATCATATAAAAGCATGCAACTTAAATTGTTGACAGACCAAACTGCAACATAGGGTACATATTGAGTAAGAAAATCTAATTCATATAAAAGCATGCAACCATAACATACTGACCATTTTGGCTCAGAAATTGCAAATTTAATTCATAGCAACATAGGGTACATATTGAGTAAGAAAATTTAGATTCCATAATTTGATAAAATTATTAATGAAGATGTTTGAGCCAAATCAGGATAAGATCTTACTTGAGCTGCGTATACTTTTAGTTTATTTCTCTTCCTGTCCTCTATCAGTTTAACTTTTATTAAAACACACATTTGTAATACAATGATCATAATATGCTATAAAATTTAGAAACATAATTGTCAAGAAGGTACACAAGAGCCCAATTAAGTGAACACTCCAGAATATTACAACTTACCTTCGCTGCCATACTTCGATTTGAATCACAAGTATTGGACATTCCCTGAACCAATTCCAAGAAAAAGTGAAAATTGCATAACCAAAAAAGAAAAACAATACATTAAGAGCTTATCTATGTTCATAATCTAACGTCAAACAATCCAATTGCAAACACATGCTAATGAAACAGAACATTAAAGAAAAACAAGATGTCACAAGGATACACCGAGAAAAACTGACATCACACCATTTATATACTGATGGTTATGTTAGAATCTTGAGTTTTGATGAGGACTGGTCCAATAGATAACATAAGTAAATAGAGTAAGTCACCTTTGAATTTAACAAGTAAAATCTGATGGGTAACATATCACTATCGCTAGAGCTAGAGCCTATCGCTAATAGACAAAGAGACAGAGCAAATGAAGACTTAGGAATAACAAAGTTAATATCTATCGCTAAGTCATTCAATATCGCTAAGGAATATCCTATCGCTAGAAGTCCATTAAGAACATGGATAAATGAAAGAAAGAACATCTAGCAGAAAAATAAACCTAGTCCTTGAGCTATTGGAATCAGCTAGCGATATCATAAGTTGCTATCGATAATAGGATTAGCTATCGATATCTAAATACTTGAGGAAATAACATAACTCAGATAGCTAAACAAACTTGCAATAACAAAGGTCACAAGCGATAACGTATCTAGCTATCGATAGGAGAATGCACTGTGATAAATTAAACTAATAAACTGATACATTGAGCTAATAGACTAAGCTTACGATAGCATCTATTATGTATTACATGATTACTCTTTTAGCTAACAGCTCAAGTGCAGGAATTATACTATGCAGTTAGCGATAACAAAGCATGCTAGCGGTACTGAAAAAGCTGCTATGAAAGTACAGTTGGTACAGATGCTCAGAACGCTCAGTCTATGTAACACCCCAAATTTTAGAAAAAGAGAAAATAAGGAATTATTTAAGATTTAGGAAATATTATTAAAATATTAAAAAGCATTAAAAATAAATTTATGATGTTTTAGGTATTTTTTAATAATTTTAAGGCTTATTTTACATAAGAAACAAAGAAGAATTAATTAGAAGATAAAACGTAATTTGGAGAAAAAGGGATAACAAGGATATAGTTGAGGTTTTAGAAATGTATTTAGAAATTAAAAAGCCTTATAAATAAATTTATGAGGTCAGGTATATTTTTAATAATTTTTAAAGTTTATTTTCTTTATTAGCTCCGAGAAAATAGTTAGAAGATAAATTTAAATAAGGGAATATTTAGAATCTTGGGGTATTGGTTATTAGTTAAAAGATCTTATAAATAAATTTAGAAATTAAAACATATCTAGAGAAATTATTTTGGAGACAGACTTAGGTATATTTCCAAGTGATAATGGTAAATAAAAATTATGATTTAGGAGAAAATAGGAGATAGAAAATGGAAAAAGACAATATCTGCCCTAGTTAAAAATATCCTCAATTTTAAAAGGAAGGGTAAGATAGTAAAATACCTATTAAAAATATCACATTTGTACCTTTTAATAACAGCCACACATGTGTCCCTATATTCATCTCTCTCTGCCTCCACCACACACATACACGACATATACTCCCTCTGCTCCCTCAAACCGACTCTCACCCTCTCCCTCTCTTCTCTCTATTTCTCCGAATCGCAGCGGCGGGTTCAACCTCTAGCGACGGCGATCGACGGCGAGATGCGGCGGAAGACGTTCAAGGAGTTTGGAACAAGCTGCGGTAAGCTATTTCTCTTCATTTTCCTCTCTTTCTGGGCGAGTTCGGGTGAGATTGGGAAAGGAGGATTCGAATTCTTGTGAGGTTTTGGAGCTTCTAACTTTATAAAAATAATGCTTAGACTTCACTCTTGATGATTTGAGTATTGATTTTGGGATAGAAGTTGAGCTTAGTCCGATTTCTCCAAGAACCCCAGAACGGGCACTGTTCATCGACGTCATTTATGTGGTTCTTGGATGGAAATCAACTAACACCTTGATTAAACCCATTTAAGAGTAAGATTAAGCAAAGAAATTTAGTTGTGTGTTGAATTTTGGGTGGTTTCTCGTTGGTCCGATTTCTTTCTCTGTTGGCCGAATTTCTGCTCCTCTTTTTGTAATCTTGTTTCTTGAATATGATGAAAGGAAGATGGAGTTAATGTGGATTGTGTATGGCTGATTCCTATTTGCGTATGAAATTTTGTTGATTTCTTTTCTTTCTTGACCCTGCTCGGCCAGGTAATGTAAAGGGCAAATTTCTGAAGAATCAATCACCAATTAGAAGCTATAATAAGTGTTTAAATGGTGTGATTTGATGAAGATTGGAATGGTTGATTGTTGTTCTTGTTCTCCCTTGTCTCTGCCCTGTCTGACCGAGAAGAGGAAAAAGGAGAGGAATGGGATTTTGAAAACTATAGTTTTAATATCTCACCTCTGTGAATGCTTTGCTCTGATGAATAGGTGAAATTAGTGACATATAGGATTCTTATTTTCTCCTTGCTTTCTGTTCTGTTCTGCTGTAGGGAAGAAAAATATGGCCATTGATGTTGTTTTGCTTTTGGGAGATGGATTGAGATTGTTTACTTATAGTTGATTAATATATGGTTGTCAAGTGTGCAATTCTTGGCTTTCTTGATGCTTTGGCTGACTGGAATGTTTAGGGGAAAAAGAAAAATACAATAATGTTTAATTGAAACAGAAAGAGGAAATGATAATGTTAGTTTAATAGGAATTAAATTAAGAAAAGTAGAAGTTGTTAAGAATGTTGATTGTAAGTTCTAGGTGCTAAAATTATAATTATTGGTTGTTCTGGCTGCTGGTTGTATTAGCAAAGAAAGGAGAAATTTATGATATTTGTTGCTTGTAATTAATTTTGAACCTCTTCCTGTTCTTGTTGGTCCTAATTATTTCTTGTTATTAATGTTCCTTATGAAGAGTAATTATTTTAGTTAAGTGAGTTAGTGATATTGAAATCTTAAAGGTTTAGGAAGTTGAAAGAAAGTGGTCAAGAGTCTTTTGGAATCAAGTATTATCCTTGTATGTTGCATTTCTTCTTTTTATATGTAGTAAATCCAATTGCTTTGCCTAGAATACATAGGTTGAAGGAAATTCTAAATACCTAAACTAATGAGTTAAAGCTAAGGAATTGTTGATGTATGTTGATTGACAAATGATGTCTTGGATCTTAATTCTTGATTGTTAGGAGCTTTATTCTAATCACTACTTTGAGTTTTTAATTGATAAATCAACTAAGTGAAGAAATGTTGTTTAGAATTGATGTAAGAGGTTAGAATTTATAGTGATGTTTGTAAGTAATCAAGAGAGAAATAAATGCGTATGAAAGTATAATCCAAGTTCATTGCAATGATTAAGTGATATCAAAGTAATTAGGATCCCTAAAGGATAAACCAGAATTCTAAGGTGATGAGAGGTTTCAAGTGTTGATCTAGATGTTTAAAAGCTTACTAAATGAAACTTATGGTTTATGTATGTTCACTACTTTGCTTATGCTGGTTGTTGCAAGAATTATTTAAAGCTCAGGCTGATTGAAAATTTGTTCATAAAAATGGACTAAAAATATGTTATTAAAAGTTAAAAATTCCAATTTTAGGTGTGAGAAAGTAAGAACAAAGACAGATTGTGAGTGTTCAAGTATATAGTACATATTATAAATAGTGACCTGTAAGGTCCTTTAATAAATTGAATTACTTAAGCTTGAATTTGGTTTATATTGTTGATTTCCCCATTCTCGAGATTTCGCAATTAATAGAAAAGAAAGGTATATGTATATGTATGGGTGTATGTTTGGTGTGTAAATGATTATATGATTAGCAATTAAGTTACAAACTAGGATTTAATCCTATATTAGATCTGGGAATGGTAGTAATATAGGAACATGAGAGACGCGAATTAAATATAAATGTATAAGTATTAATTTATGTTATTATTCATATGATGAATAAATAGGTTGAGATAATGGTATAAGCTCAGCAAGTTAGTGGAAAGGAAAGAAGCTGGTTAAGGATTAAGCTTGGAGTTCAGGTAGCAGTTTCATTCAATTTCATCTGTCATGTATTAATAATTGCATAGCATGTTTTATAAATTTATAGTAGTTTTAACCTTGTCAGAAATATTCATGGGATCCGAGTACTCGATGACTAGAGGGCTAGCTACCCCTAGTACAGATTAGATATGACCGAAAGGTTATATTCAGGAGGTTGAGCCTCACAGTAGTGCCTTAAGAGCACTAGCAACAAGGTTAATGTTTACTTATATGGGATGAGTGCGGGGGCCCACAGAGGGGCAACATCCCTACCCATACACACATGTTTTTAATTATACCTATTTTATTAATTATTATGCATGGTAATGAATAAAAATGAACTGCGTTAAATTGCTTTTTCAGAGAAGCTGATAGATGATTAGATGATTGAGAGAAGGCAGGAGTGCTGGAGGAAGATTAGATGAAAAATTAAGATTATGTTATAAAAGTAAGATTATCTGTACGTAATGTAAATTTAAATTATCAAATTAATAGTAGAAAGTATAGAAAATAGAATTATATATATTTATTAAGAAATTTACATTTCCCAAGTTTTATGAATTAAGAATAAACGCCCTAAGAGGGTTAGAATATTGTTAATTGTTTTATTAACCACTTTGTTTTATAAAGAGTTTTTAAATTATTCAATTTGTCCGAAAAGCCCATTCCAACTGCAATAAAGTTGGAACACTGTTTAGTAAGAAAAAGTTTTAAATTTTCCGTATTTTTGGGCTTCGGACACTGCAAATTGGTTATAATTCAATTAAAAAGGCTATAATATAGTAATAAAAGTCCAGGTGTTACAGTCTACATCTCTCTTAGCTCACCCTACGCAAGAGCAGTTGAAGCTAGAGCAGAAAGTTAACCTCGATGAAGAAACTGCATTAAATGCCAACGGCTATGAGCTCTCAACGACCATATTCAAACGGCCTCATGAACGCAATGGCAAATCTGAGAAGAGCTTTAAATACAGAACTTGAGCATTTATGAAGAACTGACGAAAAACGAGAATATTCACGAATACATTCACTGCTCTCTGTTTCTAGTATTTATTGTTCTCAGTGATTTTATTTGTACTTAAGTGATTATCATAATCTGTTCATTAAGTGAACTTTATTGTTGAAATCCTCTACTGTTTGAGGTTGTTCTAAAGCTTGGTGCTTTGAGAACAGGGAAGTAACCTTACAGGTAGTAAGGGGGAGTATTTAGAGGGATTCTAAAACTCTGTAAAGGTTGGCAGGTGAACCAGTGTTGTAAAACCTGTGGTTAGTGGAACCCAACGAGGTGTTAGAGAACTGGACGTAGGCAGTGTTGGCCGAACCAGTATAAAGATTGTATTGCATTAATTAATGTTTAATTTTCGAAAGCACAATTCACCCCCCCTTGTGCGATTGCCATTCTCAGGTTAATGCTGGTTAAAAATATAGCCATATACAGTTGAGCAAGGAAAGATGCACCGCTTATTCACTTTATTATGCCACCAGATGTTCTATCAATGCATCACTTAAAACAGTACATGCCTAAACTGTGCAACCCAGTTTACTTGTGTCTAATAGGTAATGCATAGTAATTCATATTTCATTATCTACTAACTATACAACAGCAAATGTACGGTAAGATCATCATTTCTACCTTTCCTATAAAAAGAACTAGACGTGACAATAATAATGATGAAACGATGATGATGTTGAACCTCCCAAAATGTCATTGATCAACACATATACCTTTCCTATACATTAGGAGTCAAAGCTGAATCAATTTCAAAACTTGAATATTGATTTTAAAAACAATGGTTACCTTGAACATCCCTTCCAATTTGCTTGTGAATTGGCTGCCACACTCAGTCTTCAACTGTATCAATAAAAGAAAATTGTTAATACTACTAATAAAACTGTTAACACAGAGAGAGAGAGAGAGAGAGAGAGAGAGAAGATTTACTTCATAAGTCAATCAAAGAGTAGAAGAACTTAATCTTTGAGATCATAGATTTCTCAACATCAATAGAAGCACTCTTTCCCAAAAGCAATATCTTAGCAAGGCCTTACAGGAGCACCAATGGATATTGCAGAAAACAAAGTGGAATTATTTGTAACTCTCACAAGACCATATTAAACGTACCTGGATCAACATGAATAATACTAGGACTTTATCTAGTGTACCCTTAATTCATCTTCCGAAGTACCCTTGTTACCTGCACGAAGCTTCTCATCCAGAAACTTGGCAATCAACTCACAGGTCGGTTCTGTCATGGTAGCACAACACAGTGAATTGTTTGCCCAAAATATTTATTCATATGTCAAATAATCACTTACCTTAAAGTTTAAACCAGCAAAGAGATCAAAAGTGAATTTCACTGTTCAGAAAAAACCTCTCAAGCAAAAGCCAATTGCTCATAAATATGAATAAACATAGTCTCACCACTGACGAGGAAAAATTCAATAACAAATGGGAATCACCAACAGGAAAATATAAAACCACTAGGAAAATCCATGAAAGAGTCTTTCATCCTCAGGCAGAAGAGAGGAAAAGGCTGAACTTGAAAAACAAAACAGTAAGGTAAGGGGTGAACCGTGAACCTATTACCTTTATGACTAAAAATACTACGTAATGCTACATATTTTTTTCTGAGCAGAATGTGTAATGCTATATATCACATATGTTCTTATTATTGATTATACGAGAAGCCATGGACATGTTTATTTCCTTGTTTTGGAAGCAGTTTTTAAATAAAAAAAAACAAAAAAAAAACGTTGTTTGGCAAGTTTTTTTATGGGAATATTAATTTGGAGTTCCATGTAGGACACTTAATAAGAGAGATGTCACACAAACTGGCAAAATTAATGTAAAATCCCTTGGGACCTTATTTGTAGGGAAAATTCCAGAAAAGACCTATTTCTATTATGTTTAAAAATCAAATGACATTTTTACTCTCCTTATATTTAACAAAAGAAAAGGAGCAATACTCACTCATTCACGAAGAGCAACTTAGAAGGAATTGAAGGATTTGGGAAGAGTCACTCACCAAGAGCATGAAGACACAACTCATCGTCCATCATCATCCACCTTTCATCACTTGAAGACCCAACTTGGATTTATCTTTTAAACTAGTGGTATGTCCAAAAAATCAATTTTCATGTCTCGTAGAAATGTGATTTAGGATGAATGTTTTAAAACAAAAGTAAAAAATTTCCATAGAAATATAATTTTGGATGAATGTTTGAGTATAAAAGACATATTTATATACAAACCTTAGTAATTTTTTGTTGTACTTCTGATGTAAGCTGGTTTCTCATTTATTGTTGATAAGGGTTTGGGTTGGTACTATATAAGGGGGTGTATATACTTTGTTTTTTGTGTAAAAACAAGGGAAATTCGAAAAGGTTGAAGCTTTTTTTTCTATTTCCACATCGTTTTAAAATGTATTTTTGTCAGATGCTCAAAGGTTGTTATCGCAGATCATTCAGTTGTGAATAACGACTTTCTGGAAGACATTTAAAATTTTGAATAAATTTTATTGGGGATAGGTTTTGTACTCTATTATTTCATTCTAAGATAGTGGTGAACTAAAAAGTTAAAGCTTTATTGGGTTATCACCAATGTGTTAGTATCTAATATGGTGTTTTCATAAATTGATAGAAAGTTGTCACAAATGTTTATTTAGTTGTTATATATGGTCATTTCCTTATGAATAACAATGTTCTTGTGTAGGGTGAATAAGAAGATGGCAGGCACATCAGGGAAGCATATAACATGTTTGTTGAGTACAGGTGGACAATTTTTAAATGGCGAAGAAGGTGACATGCAATACATGTAGGCAATACCATATCAACAACCATAAAGGAAGGCACTACATATAAAGAATTGAGAACAATTGTAGCATCAATTGTTAGAGAGGAGACTACGGGAATAACCATGAAATTCAGAGTTTGCTTTGATGATTAGGAAAGACATGTACAAAGAGTACATTGTATGGTTGAATTACAGTCAAGCTTAATGGGGAAAAGCAAGAGCCTTAAATGAACTTCAAGGCAGCGCAAAAGAATCTTACAAGCTACTTCCATGGATTTGTCAGAGGCTAAATGAAAGTGATCCAAAAATGGTTGCTCGATGGTCTTTTTCTTGTACCTGTATGTTAAAATAACACATAAACAATCTACAACTTGTGAATGATGACCAGCCATTTGTTACCTATTGCTCAAATTGTTGTAACTATGTGGTCTAAAATTGTTATAAATATTGTGTCATTTTCTTTAACCTTCGTTCCAAATTACCTGAATGTGTCATTTTGTGACACTTGTGAATCCTGATCAATCAGTTGATACACAAGGGCCAAAACTTATTACAGCTTGTTTATAAGTTGTTAATGGCCAATAACTTTTTACAATTGTGACTGATGCTCACATAGTTGTTACACTTAGCTCAAAACATTGTAACTGTCTGGCCATAAGTTGTTATAACGGTTGTGTCATTTTCTTTTACCTTTGTTCCCGAGTACCTAATTTTAACATTTTGTGATACTTGTGAATCCTGGTCAATCAGTTCTTACACAAGGCCCAAAACTTATTACCGCTTGGTCATAAGTTGTTATGGCCAATAATTTTTTACAATTGTGATTGATGCTTATATAGTTTTTACACTTATCTCAAAACATTGTAACTATCTGGCCTAAAGTAGTTATAACGATTGTGCCACTTTCTTTTACCTTTCCCAAGAACCTCATTTTAACATTTTGTGAAACTTGTGAATCCTAGTCAATCAGTTGTTGCAAAAGGCCCAAAACTTGTTACCAATAATTTTTTACAATTGTGACTAATGCTCATATAGTTATTACACTTAGCTCAAAACATTGTAAATGTCTGGCCAAAAGATGTTATAACGATTGTGTCATTTTCTTTTACTTTTGTTCCCAAGTACCTCATTTTAACATTTTGTGACACTTGTGAATCTTGGTTAATTAGTTGTTACACATGGCCCCAAACTTATTGCTGCTTATTTATAAGTTGTTATTGGCCAATATTTTTTTACAATTGTGACTTATGCTCATATAATTGTTACACTTAGCTCAAAACATTGTAACTGTCTGGCCTAAAGTTGTTATAATAATTGTGTCATTTACTTTTACCTTTGTTCCCAAGTACCTTATTTTAACATTTTGTGACACTTATGAATCCTGGTCAATCAATTTTGTAATATGTTGTGACATTTTGTATCTTCTTCTTTGCTTCTTCTTCCATTTGTAACCCTATGTAAGTCATATTATCCAACATTGAATCAAGGGCATAGAAGCGTATATTCTTAGTCTCTAACATGTAAGAGAACTAGTGGTCTTCGTGATGTACATGAGCAAAAATAAAGTCTTAATTGCCTATATATGTTGTATTTAACCTTACTAGAACACTCTTGCAATTTAATCACATTGACTGGTGTGAGGGATTTTGCACCATTTCATCCATGAAAAATGGGGAAAATATGTGCCTTGATACCTTCCCAAATTTTTTTCTTTTTGATCCCCAATCATGGCCCTCACTATCATTTCCATAAACTATGATGAAAATAATAAAAATGTCTACCAAACAACAATAAATCACAAAAATGTGTAATATAAAGCCTTATATGTCTCTTATCGTGTTACTAATCCACCCATTCTCATGAAGACAACAAAAGCTCCCATGCGTTAGGTGGTATCTAAGCATTTCCACAAAGATACTAATGGACATATTAATGCACAATTATCAGGCTAAAATACACAATATTAGGGGTGAGCAAAACCGAAAACCAAACCGAACCAAATGCTTTTCGGTTTTTCAGTTTCGGTTTCGGTTTTTATTTTTCTACTTTTCGGTTTTTGGTTCGTTTTTTAGAAAATGGTTTCGGTTTGAAACCAAAAAACCGAAAACTATAATAGTACTCCCTCCATCTCACAATATAAGGTCTTTTTAACCGAATTGCTGGTTCCTAAAAAATTAGTTAGAGTTAGTTAAAAACAATAAATGTGTAGGAAATATACCAGATTGCCCTTATTTATGAATGATTAAGAGAGGGGGTAATTATGAAAAGAAGATGAAAGAGAATGTGTGGGAAAATAAATGCATGGGTAAAATGGGAAAAAACATTTATTACTCAAACAGAGTCAAATAGGACCTTATATTGTGGGACAAGATCATTCAAAAAAATGGATCTTATATTATGGGATGGAGGGAGTATTAAAAAAATCTAGAATTTTTGTTTAAAAATAGGATAACAAGTAAACCTAAAAAAATATCTCAAAATCCAAATAAATAAAATTTTCTTTCTAATAAAAACAAACACTTTTTAAATATGTGACATTAAAAAAAGCACAGAATGTTTATTAATTACAGAATGTGCTCTGAAAGTTAAAGAACCAATTCAATATTGTCACGTATTAAGTATTATTTTTTTTTGTTTTGGACACTGAATTAATAGTTTAGTTGATTTAAATTAGATATTAAATTTGTATAACTATTCATATATATTGAATCCATTTTTTCATTTTTTATTGAATTTTCGTATTGGACAAAATTGCAACAAAAGAGTATTAAAAATATAGTTCAGAAACCAAAAAAACCAAAAAACCGAACAGAAAACAATTCGGTTTTTTGGTTCAGTTTCGGTTTTGCTATTTGCCCCTTATTGGTTTTCGGTTTTTTTAGTTTTCGGTTCGGTTTCGAACTGAAAACCGTTTGCCCACCCCTACACAATATACAAAATGCAACATATTATAAAATAAATAGCGTCAATGAACTATAACAAATTACTTACTCTTCACCCTCTTCAGCATTGCACCTTCTTGTGCACATCTCATATAAACTTTCTTTCACATCAATTGTTCTCTTCCTCCCACTCTTTCATTGTATTATCACCAAAAAAATGGAGTTCTTATTGCTGGCTTCTTCTCTTTAGTGGACCTTTTTAGTTCTTTCTCCTCTTCATTCTCTTCAGCTGAATCATCATCGCCTTCATTCATGTCCTTATCATCCTCATCATCCTTTGATTTAGTTGCTCTTTGCCTTCTTCATCCTTTGGATCATTAAGTCCTTCATTCATGTTATTGTAATCTTCATTGTCCTCTGATTTTGTATAACCTTTCCCCTATTCCCCTTCCCCTTCCCCTTCCTCATCCTCATTGTCTAATTCACTTTCCACGTTGTGTACTTCATCATCATCTACTTTTGTTTCCCCTTTCTCCTTTGCCTCTTCATCATCTTAATTGTCATCTTCATGTGATGCACTAGTCAACCCCTTATTCCCCCTATAGCAGCAAGTCTACTACCACGTACCCCTCCCCCACAAATGACATTATTCGTTGGTATGTTGTCCTAATTACCTGAACATTACAACAAAATTGATTACAGAGTGTGGAATATACCATCGTTATGTTAATCAAAAAATTCAAATATTAGTTCACTTATTAGGTGAACAAAAATTGCTTCATCCATCACACGTATCTTTCGCCCTTTTTTGCCCTTTTTCATGCAATATGCCATCACTTTTCAACATTTCTTCTTTAACTATTTCATGCACTTTCTTGTCAGTCTAATAAAATCGAGCACCACTATAAGAACTTTCTCTTTCTTTGGAAAGACAAAAGTTTTGAAACAAAAAATCTGCACATGACATTAATAAATCATTATGTATCAATTAAGAATGTCTTAGACAAAAAATAAATACGAATTAAATAAGCAATGTACACTCACCATAAGGAAGTAAAGGCAACCCCCCACATTCTTCCTATCATCAACCATCCCTTTCTTCACCTCTTTCTTGTAATCTTCAATGGACTTGCAAAGTACATTCAACACAAACGACCACCAATCAAAATTAGCTAACGAACTAGATGTCAAGACGATTGTAACACCTGGACTTTTATTACTATATTATATCCTTTTAACTGAATCATAACCACTTTCCAATGTCAGAAGCCCAAAAATACGGAAAATTTAAAACTTTTTTTTTAAAACATTAGACCAACCATTCGTTGGTTGGAATGGGCTTTTCAGACAAATTGAAAGAACTTACAATTCTTTATGAAATAAAGTGGTTCATAAGACAATTAAAAGTTCACTAACCCTATTAGGGTATCTCTTATTAATTCATAATACTTAGGAAATTTAAATCCCTTAATAAATTTATACAATTCTATTTTCTATACTATCTATTATTAATTCAATAATTTAATTTTACATCATATACAATTAACCTTACTTTTTATAACATAATTTTAAATTCTTCATATAATCTTCCTCCAGCACTCCTGCCCTATCTCAATCATCTTACCATCTATCAGCTTATCTGAAACAGCAATTTAACGCAGTTCATTTCATTCATTACCATGCATAATAATTAGCAAATGTGTATAACTAAAAAAAAAACATGTCTGTATGGGTAGGGATGTTGCCCCTCTGTGGGCCCCCGCACTCATCCCATATAAGTAAACATTAACCTTGTTGTTAGTGCACTTAAGGCACTACTGTGAGGCTCAACCTCCTGAATATAACCTTTCGGTCATATCTAATCTGTACTAGGGGTAGCTAGCCCTCTAGTCATCGAGTACTCGGATCCCATGAATAATTCTGACAAGGTTAAAGCTACTATAAATTTATAAAACATGCTATGCAATTATCATACATGATAAATGATATTGAATGAAACTGCTACCTGTATCCTGAGCTTACTCTTCACTGTATTCCTTCTCTTCTACGTATTCTGGGAATTCGATCCCACTATTTTGTCCTAGAAATATTTATAATACCGAAATAATATATCAATGTCTAAATTTAGGCATAATAATTAAACGTCTCTCACGTTCCTATAACTCTGCCCCTTTCCCATCTTTAATATAATTAAATCTTAGTTTCTATATAAATGGTTAATCACACCATCATCAATTAACATTGCACCAACATTAATTTGTATACACAATACAAACATAAGAATGTCATTACTATTTAAATTAAACTTACATTTTTGTTTTATCAATCAATTATCCTTTTACCTCAATTTACTTCCTAAATTTCTTAGTAGACCATACAACTATTTACTTTATACTTAGAAGTCTAACTACCCTTTAGGTATACAACTATAACAATCCAAACAGGATAAGACAGGAATTTCATTTTCAGAATAATATCATCAACTAATAATTCAATCAAGCAATTATAAACTTTCAACCATTATTATTTACTAATCTCTAAATTTATCACAACAATTGATCCACCACTTACTAATTACATACTCAGTATATAGAAAGTATTACTAGGAAATAGAGAACAACTAGACCTGAGCCATATAAACTAATTATTTATCATCCAAACAAGGAAATCAGATAGCAGAGAATCCGGAAATCAAAATCAAAATAAAGTCTCACATCAATGCTCTATCTTCAAGCAACAATTTATCTTATGCTCCTGCAAATTAAACATAAATTCCCTATTTCAGACCTGCACATATATTTTCAGATCCTCAAAATCATCATCCTTCAGTATTTACACCTTTTAATACCACATTTTCAATTCCTTTGAACCCTTTTCCAAATCTGGATCATTTTTAAGAATCTTAGTTAAAATTCCATCTTCATGTAGTTATATTTATAAATTAATTGAGCAATGTATTCAAATCCTCAAAATCTTCCTCTTTACTCCCACAGCTAGAACAGAACAGGAGATCAGAGGAGTATGAGGAACAAAACTCAACCATAGCACTCAACTTTTTCCTTCATCAAAATCAGCAACAAAGTCACAATATCCTTCTTTGATTCATCAGAATCAGCAGCACAAGGAAAGCAGAAGTTCAAAGGAACAAGGGAAAACAAGACAGAATCTAACGGCAGTGCAAGGCAAGAGAAATCATCACAATTGAACATTAAATTTCCCTTCTTTCCTCTATTACAGCTGCCGGTCAGAGCATCAGGAAAATAAGAATTGCACATTTAATATCCTAACATTAATCAACCACACATAAGCCAATTCCAATCCATCTCCCAGAACAAAACAAAATATCAATAACCCTCTTTATCCCCTTTGGCCGAACAGAACTGAAAAACAAGAGGAGGAACAAGAATCCTATAATTAATTCAATCACTTATTTCATCATTGTTCCTTGTGCTTGGGGCGCCCATATACCAGAGAAAAGAACAAGAATCAAGCCTCACTGAGGGAGTGAAGCTTGGCCAGAACAAGAATGAACAAGGGAAACAGGAAACATCAAATAGCCATTTTACAATTTATCGAATTTAGCATTCAGAGCACCCCATTCTAGCTCCCCAATCCATACATATATTGGTTCAGAATTTCCCCCCCTCGGCCAGACGAACTCGCAGGAACAGGGGAGAGGAAGAACAAGCACTACTACAGAAATGCCCTATTGCAGCACACCAATAGCAGCGCACACCAAAAGTAAGCGCTGGGATAGGTATGTAAGACCTATCCCAGCGCTTTATAAATATTTATAAGCGCTGGGATAGGCTAATTCCCTAAATATTAATTTAAAATAATGTCTTTTATTTAATAATGTCTAAATTACCTCCTAGGTTTGTCTTTATATAGGTGATTTCCTTTGAACTTAATTCTCTGAACCATATTTAACCCCCATAATATATTATACGTATCCTTATTATTTAATAATATCTAAATTTAATTACCAATAGTTTTTTTTTAATTTTTAATTACCTATCCCAGCACTTTTTACGTAAAAAGCGCTGGGATAGGTCATTTATGGTTTATAATTTATTCCCTGAATATGTAAACTTATCTCTTTTATTTAATAATTAATAAAATTCCCCCAGTTTTTTTTTTAATTTTTAATGACCTATACCAGCGCTTTTCACGTAAAAAGCGCTGGTATAGGTCATTTATGGTTTATATTTTATTTCCTGAATATGTAAACTTATCTCTTTTATTTAATAATTAATAAAATTCCCCCAGTTTTTTTTTAATTTTTAATGACCTATACCAGCGCTTTTTACGTAAAAAGCGCTGGTATAGGTCATTTATGGTTTATAATTTATTCCCTGAATATGTAAACTTATCTCTTTTATTTAATAATTAATAAAATTCCCCCAGTTTTTTTTTTAATTTTTAATGACCTATACCAGCGCTTTTTACGTAAAAAGCGCTGGTATAGGTCATTTATGGTTTATATTTTATTTCCTGAATATGTAAACTTATCTCTTTTATTTAATAATTAATAAAATTCCCCCAGTTTTTTTTTTAATTTTTAATGACCTATACCAGCGCTTTTTACGTAAAAAGCGCTGGTATAGGTCATTTATGGTTTATATTTTATTTCCTGAATATGTAAACTTATCTCTTTTATTTAATAATTAATAAAATTCCCCCAGTTTTTTTTTAATTTTTAATGACCTATACCAGCGCTTTTTACGTAAAAAGTGCTGGTATAGGTCATTTATGGTTTATAATTTATTCCCTGAATATGTAAACTTATCTCTTTTATTTAATAATTAATAAAATTCCCCCAGTTTTTTTTTTAATTTTTAATGACCTATACCAGCGCTTTTTACGTAAAAAGCGCTGGTATAGGTCATTTATGGTTTATATTTTATTTCCTGAATATGTAAACTTATCTCTTTTATTTAATAATTAATAAAATTCCCCCAGTTTTTTTTTTAATTTTTAATGACCTATACCAGCGCTTTTTACGTAAAAAGCGCTGGTATAGGTCATTTATGGTTTATATTTTATTTCCTGAATATGTAAACTTATCTCTTTTATTTAATAATTAATAAAATTCCCCCAGTTTTTTTTTAATTTTTAATGACCTATACCAGCGCTTTTTACGTAAAAAGTGCTGGTATAGGTCATTTATGGTTTATAATTTATTCCCTGAATATGTAAACTTATCTCTTTTATTTAATAATTAATAAAATTCCCCCATTTTTTTTTTAATGACCTATACCAGCGCTTTTTACGTAAAAAACGCTGGTATAGGTCATTTATGGTTTATATTTTATTTCCTGAATATGTAAACTTATCTCTTTTATTTAATAATTAATAAAATTCCCCCAGTTTTTTTTTAATTTTTAATGACCTATACCAGCGCTTTTCACGTAAAAAGCGGTGGTATAGGTCATTTATGGTTTATATTTTATTCCCTGAATATGTAAACTTATCTCTTTTATTTAATAATTAATAAAATTCCCCCAGTTTTTTTTTTAATTTTTATGACCTATCCCAGCGCTTTTTACGTAAAAAGCGCTGGTATAGGCCCCAGAAGAAGTAATTTTTATTTTCAGTTATTAATTGTTCTGGTTTAATTAATTTTAGTAATTTTCATTCATTTTTAGGGCCTATACCAAAAATTTTCATGTAAAAAGCACAGGTATAGTTTTTATAATTATTATTTTACTTTTCCTCTATTTTAATCTTTTTTCTGATTTAATTCATTGAATATTTCACCTTGTCTTTTTTAATTCATAATTTCTAAATTACCAATAGTTTTTTTTACATTTTTGTGACCCTATCCCAGTTTTTTTTTCATGATTTCCTTTAAATTTTTATTTAAACTTATCACATCAAAAATTTATTTATATAGGTCATTTAATAATTTGTATTTTATTCCCCGAATATATTTAACCCGGTCCTTATTATTTAAGAATTTCTAAATTCCATCCAGTTTTATTTTTTTAAATTTTTAAAGACCTATCCCAGCGCTTTTTACGTAAAAAGCGCTGGGATATGTCTCATAAAAGAATTTTTTAATTTAATTATTTTTTAATTTAATTATTTTAGAATATGATTTATGTAATTTTTTTTTAATTTTTATCACCTATCCCAGCGCTTTATATGTATAAAGCGCTGGGATAGGTGTGGCGCGTTTTACAATTCATTTCCCTCTTTTTTCTCCCTCTCAAAACCCCCAAAGTTCAACCCGGCCAGCTCAAAAGTGAATCTTAGCTTTAGGCGAACTTTTGTTCCTTCTTCTTCTTGCTTCGTCTTCTTCCATTTCCAGATAACCCAGCTCCGTTTTGTTCCTTCTTCTTCCAGATCCTATAACCCAGCTCCATCATATTTCCATCCTTCGTCTTCAAGTTCTGTTCCTCCATGTTTCCAGATCCTATTTTCTTGGTTCTTCACGCTGTCGTCGCTGTGAGTAGTGGAGATGCTGAAATAATCATTGTTGGTGCTGTGCTCTTGCTTACACGCTGCTCTCGTTGTGAGGAGTAAGAATCAGATCCTATTCGGGTATTTCTTCTTGTTCTTCTTGCTTACACGCTGCTATCGTTTGTTTTTTTTTTCTTCTTGTCGTTTGTTGTTTTTTTTTCTTATTCTTCTGTTTCTTTTTGTTTTTAATTTTTTTGTTAGAATCTCCTTAATTTCTGATTTCTTAATAGATATGTTATTTACCCATGCATTATTCATAATCATTAATCAAATTATGTAAATATTAAAAAAGTTTCTTGTAGTAGGAAGACCGTGCCTACAAAACTTTTTGCTTTACTAAAGATTTAACATATATCCTATAATGGTAAGAGTTCAAATTATTGTGAATAAAAAATGTTAGTGATCAATAGCTTGCAAGTGCTTTATATAGTTTCTTGATATTGGGGAATGTTGATGAATGACCAATATTTGTGCTAAAAATAATACATTTCTAATTTGAAGATCGGGATTTTAATGAAGTTATAGGATTAACAAATATTGGATTAACTTTATTTTAATGTAATTTGAATATGTAATGGGGTAGTTTCATTGTTGTTGTTGATCCTAATTTATAAGGTTGATTAACTTTATTTTATTTTGATTGTTAGGTTGATCTAATTATGTTATTTATATGTTGTAGGAATTTGAACAAGCATTTTCGTGGTCCACATTTTCATTGTCCACCTAAAGACAAATTAGAGAATTGAATCAGGTACATTATATGTTATGTTAGGTGCTAAAACTACTGTGTGGTCGTTTAATGTGCTTTTGTTTTCAACTTACAATGGTTGGTTTTATTGTACAATATTAGTATGACTTTTCTGGTGTGTATGTATATATGGTTTGGCTGGAATGGATAGTGTTGCTGGTTTTTTGCACTGATGCAGGAGGTTGTGAAACAAAAATAACTGAATATTTAAAAAATAATCATGCCTATAGCAGCGCTTATTACGTAAAAAGCGCTGCTATAGGGTAACCTATACCAGCGCTCATTATGTAATAAGCGCTGCTATATGGTTTCTTTTTTATTTTTTATTTTTTAAAATTCATATAGGCATGACCTAAAGCTGCGCTTTTCAGATAATGAGCGCTGCTATAGGTAACCTATAGCAGCGCTCATAACACAAAATAAGCGCTGCAATAGGTCATATGACCTATTGCAGCACTGGCTATAGCAGCGCTTAAAAGCGCTGCTATAGGGTCAAAAAAAACGCTGCTATAGGCTTTTGCTGTAGTAGTGAAGAACCAAAATCCCAAAATTCTTCCTATCAATCCCAATAACGTTCTCTCTTCCACTTAAGCTACTCCTAAACACAATTAATCAAGCTTCAAGGCATGAAACACACGGAACCCCCAAAATGCCCGTCGCATGAACAGTAACAGAGGGCAAATTCATCGAAGAAATCAGTCCTATTTGACTTTAATCCCCAAGATTAACACTCAAATAACTAAGAGCAAGGCTCAAGCACCAATCCTATAATTTCAGAGCTTCAAAATCTTCCCAAAAATCTGAATCGATTCACCCCCCAATCACTCAACTCGCGTCAGAAAGAGACGAGAAACAAGAAGGAATACTCACCTAAGAGTGGCCCAAGCTTCGTGCGTCTTTTCCTCGCCTCGTCGCCGGTCACCGTCGCTGGTCTGGGTCGTGGCCGCTGCTGAAAGACGAAGCACGGAGGGAGGAGAATGAGAGTGAAATCGGGGAGAGAGAAATGAAGGAATTTGTGTGTATATGTGTGTTCGGGTTGGGGGTGCAGAGAGGAAAAAGGAAAATAGAGAGGAATAAAAAAAAAATTGAGGACACGTGTGTGGCTTATATTTAAAGAGAAGACTGATATATTTTTTTTAACAGGTATTTTACTATCTTGCCCTTCCCTTTTTAATTGAATATATTTTCAACTAGGGGCAGATATTGTCTTTTCCATTTTCTATTTCCTATTTTTCTTTTAAATCATAATTTTATTTACCATTATCACTTGGAAATATACCTAAGTCTATCCCCAAAATAATTTCTCTAGATATGTTTTAATTTCTAAATTTATTTATAAGACTTTTTAATTAATAACCAATACCCCAAGATTCTAAATATTCCCTTATTTAAATTTATCTTCTAACTATTTTCCCTGAGCTAATAAAGAAAATAAACTTTAAAAATTATTAAAAATATACCTGGCCTCATAAATTTATTTATAAGGCTTTTTAATTTCTAAATACATTTCTAAAACCTCAACTATATCCTTGTTATCCCTTTTTCTCCAAATTACGTTTTATCTTCTAATTAGTTCTTCTTTGTTTCTTAAATAAAATAAGCCTTAAAATTATTAAAAATACCTAAAACATCATAAATTTATTTTTAATGCTTTTTAATGTTTTAATAAAATTTTCTAAATCTTAAATAATTCCTTATTTTCTCTTTTTCTAAAATTTGGGGTGTTACAACGATGACCTCCAATATGTTGTCAGTCAATCTTACACTTGAACTAGGACACAACAAGGTCTCCAATGCATACATAACAAACAAAAATTCAAAGTCCTTATCTTTCTCATCGATCTAAATTAGCCATGAAGCAAATGTACTCAATTTCACTTTGCCATAGTCACTTTTAAATTCCTTTAACACTTTATTTTCATCATTCTACGTGTGTGGCTCTATTTCCAGCTCTCGACAAGGTATTCCCATTAAATCATGCACATTTTTTCACTTTATTTGAATTGAAATGTCTCTTATGCAAATTTCCCTTGTTTTAGAGTTAAAGGAACGTATCAGCTCTCCACAATACTCTCTTGCAATTGCTGGGTATCACACTTAAACTAATTTATCATATCCTATCATCTTCAACTTTTTGATCATCCTAGCTTTACTTTTAAGGTGCTTGTAGACTTCTATAAATTGCTTTGGGGCACACCTTGTGTAAAAAAGAACCCCTATAAATACTGTAATCATTACTACAACCTCTTACTTTCTTTGCTGCTTCTCTATACATCTCTTTATCCTGCTCAGACAACTTTTTCCAAGCCTCTGTCAAATATTGATTGCTAGACTTCACTAAGTTCCCAGAGTTTTCTTTGTAAAAACTCTTTGTGAATAGTGAAAACACACTGACATTATTGCTCTTACGAACTTCTTTACTCTTTCTAGTACATTAGTCGTCTTTACTTTTTGTATTTTTCTCCTCATGTTTACTTTGTGTGCAATTTTTAGCAACTCCAATCCTTTTGCCCTTTCTCATTCTCTAATCTAACAAAGAGATGATAAAAATGATAACTCACTCAAATCACAACAGCGCTTAGTGAATAGGCTTCTCAAGCTAAGTCCCAGTACTTATGGTATGGGCTTCTAATCTAGGGTACCTCCGTCCCTTGAGATATGAGTTCACCAGAAGTTTTGTATAAATGTATCGCCAGGAATGGAGAAGGAACCAAATGAAAACAAATTTTTAGATCATTGCTTTACAATATCATGTTGAACAAGTATGTTATCATATTGAAACAAATCTGGAAAAAAACAATCAACAATTAATTCCTTTTTATAACAATTAATTACTTAATCATACACAGAAAATTGCAATAACGCCTAAACTATCTCTAGCTAAGAAGTATCAAATGTACATTGTGAAATTTGATTTATTATCATAGAAAAGAGAATCAACATCCAAAGCTAACATGTTTCATTATCTTGAGGATATATCTCAGGGTAGTTTTTCAGCTAATATAGAGATAGGTTAGTGATAAATTTCATCGCGTGGATTAACTTCCCCAAAAAAGTGACTTTTACAAATATTTGACCAAAGATAATCTTTTGCACCATCTAAAACAATAGCTATTTATTAGCACCTACAGTTTAGCAGCTTTTCAAAAGTTACAATACTTCCAAATAAAATAAATCCTAAATCAGAATAGTGTTTGGTAGTTTCTTTAAGTATTTCATTATTGAGAAATTTAGACTAAGAAAGAAAGAAATAAAGGATAATAACATCAAGAATGGAACATGTCTTTCCGTTTCTCCCTTCACATATTTAATTCAAGGCATCTATAACATCATTAATCAACGCCATTTTAAAGTCTAAGCATGAATAGACAACATAAAGAAATTCACAACAAAAAATACACCAATTCCCCAGAGTTCAAGACCTCCATTTTTTTGCTCTTCTTCAACTAAATGAAAATTTCAAATTAAAAATAAAATCCCAATTCCCTTGCAAAGACAAAATAAGCCAAAGCAGTAGGAAACACAAGACAAGAGACCAGCTAAAGATCAAGTGAATCTCAACACTATATTCAGAAAAAAAAAACCCAAACCATACCTGAGCAAACTCGACAGCATTGGAAAACCCCAAATCTCCGGTAACCTCAGCAATGCACACGATTAGTAGCGACATGGTGGAAAATTTTTGGATCACGATACGATGGTTCAAAATGAATATCAACAGCGAAGCTGGCTCACAATCTTTGCTTGAACCAGAGCCTACTCGACACAAAGACAACAAGCGAAACTCGATAGTACACTAAATGATGGCGAAATCTAAGGCTTTTCGATGAGGAAGGGAATGAAGGTTTCTCACTGGGTGCTAACTTCGAACCACGATAGAGAGTGGAGAAGAATAAGATTGTTGCTTTTTAATGAAAGGAGCAAAAGAATCATTTGGTTTTGAGACATAATACAAATTAGGTCCCTTGGGACCTTACTTTAATTATGCGATTTTGTGAGACCTCTCTCTTATTAAGCGTCCTACATAGGACTTCAAATTAATTTTCGCTTTTTTTATTAGGTGTTTTTGAAGAAAACAACTTATTTATTAAAAATAAAAAATCAAAAAAAATTTCTTATATTTACTTGTTTTTGTTTTTCTATTTCTTATTTTTTATGTTGTTAAAAAGGGAACTCATTCTTCTCCAATTAAACTTTTAAAGGTTAGAGGCCATTACCTATTTACCATCGGGTTAAAGAGCAATTTTACCATCAAACTATTGTCCAAGTTGCAGATGGCACAATTGACAATTGAAATGGACGGAAATACTAATGGACCTTTTAACCGGGCGCAGATTGGCCAACACTGTTAAAAATACCAAATGGCCGTTACGTTTAATATAAAAAAGTTGTGGCCCACAATTTTTTATGGTGTTAAAGAGCAATTTTACCAATAGACTATTGTCAAGGTTGCAGATGACACAATTGACAATAAAAATGGTCGTTATCACCAACGGACCTTTTAACTAGGGGCGGATTGGCCAATACAATTTTACTTATGGATGTTGACAGTTAATTTTAATTTGGAGATGTAACAGACAACGAGTTGCCATGTGGAATATTTTAGACTGTGACATGGATTAATAATAGGAAAATACCAAAATACCCCCAAGCAATTAAAAAATCCCTCCCGCTGTGACAAGTTGCCATGTGGCACATTTTAGACTGTCGAGGGTGGGTGAGAATAAGGGTGTCCACCGTCTGTTGCTGTCCGCCATCCTTAAGTGTTCTTTCGTTCATGGTTATGGTGAGGGCTCTATCGTGGAGGGTGAAGGTATGTGAGGGCAGGTGAGGGTGAGGTGGGTGAGGTCAAATCAGGTCTGCCATGTAGAATTCACCAAGTTACCAGGTGGACATCATTGCGCCAATTGTCCCACAACTAATGGCGGGTTGCATAAATAAAATAGTATTGGCCTATCTGCCCCTGGTTAAAAGGTCCATTGGTGATACTGACCCTTTTTATTGTTAATTGTGCCATTTGCAACCTGGACAATAGTCTGTTGGTAAAATTACTCTTTAACCCCACAAAAAATTATGGGCCACACTTTTTTATATTAAAAAATTGTGGGCCTGATTGTTTTATGTTTTAAACCACTAATTTTGGGAAATTAACACTTGTCCTAGGCTAATACATGGAAATTTAGGCACTTTTACACTTAGAGTTCTAATGCATTGAGTTAATTGCATTTTAGTTCTAAATTAAGCATTTTATGGTTTAAACTCATGCATCTTTTATTTATGAACATGGGATATTACAATTTGTGCTTGTATTTATCATTGTAGGAAGTCTTGATGAATAGGTGCCCGAATTTCAGAAATTACAGTTTAGTGCTCGATTTCGAAAAATACAACGAAGTCCCATGGCACTACATATCTCAGCTGGACAAGGACAAGTTTGGTAATTTCGGAGCTTAAAGGAGGGCAAAGATGGGATAAAAATTGCTAGATTTATTTTCATATTTTTATAATTAAAGATTGCAAAAGTAAGGGGCTTGTTTAGATGTTCAATTCGGTATCTAACAAAAACCCTTGAATTTTAGGATTAATTTCCCTCAACCAAACAGCTCCTAAACTCCCTTCTATCCCTAAATCCATCTGAAACCTGAGAACACCAGCACACACTCACCATTGCAGAATCGATCTCACCATCATTCATCGTTTCTCACCGTTCACCACCACCGACCACTGTCGGCCTCTACCGTCTCTACCTTCATCTTCTCCATAAGGCCGGCAGTTTCCACTCCCACAGCCCCATCTCCACACAATTTTTAGCAAGACATACTCTCCATCATCTTCCCCATTTTCACCTCCAAACCATTCAGCCTTCCCATTCGTCTCCTTCTTCACTCTCCATTTCCACATCACACCATGAGCTCCCTTAAGCCAATTCACACAGCAACATATATATACACATTCAAGCCCCATTTGTCTCCATTCCTCTTCTCACACTTCACATCACTTCCATTACCTAGAGCTGGGATTTTCGGGCTGGCCCGTGGGCAAGCCCGAAAAAACAATAAAAAAAATCGGGTTTGGGTTGCAAAAAAGGCAGCCCGAAATGAAATGGGTTTATTAACCTGTAGGCCCGAAAAATCGGGTTCTAGTCGGGCTAACCTGTCAGTCTTACGGGTTGGCCCGATTGTATTTAAAAAAAATAAAACAACACACACACACACGTGACGCATCATACACACCACAGATAAAGTGACTCGTCTCCCTCAGTCAGTCTCTTTCTCTCTCGATGGTTCTGGTTCCCTTACCTCAGCCCTCTCTCAATCCCTATCCTCCATCCTCTCCTCTGACCTCTCACTCTCCTGCAATTTCCCATACCTCCGCCTCTCCCTCCATCCTCTACTCCTCCGTCCTCCGTCCACCATCATCAGTTTCCGGCAGATTCTCAATGCGAGGGAGGCAGAGAGCTTGGTGAGACGGTGCAGGCAATGTCTCTTGCATCAGGCTCTTTCGTCTTCTTTCATAAATGAGAGTAGAACAAGACTTACTCAAATTGTTCCTGGTGTTTTCTATTTCTATCTTTTGTTCCATTTTAGGGTTTTCACTTTTGATTTTTGTTTCCTTCTAGACTTCTATTTTTCTTGTGCATTTCCTTATAGGCGTCTATTTTTCTTTTGATTTTCGGTATTCTTCTGTTCGATTCTATGTCTGTGTCTTTCTTTCTTTCTTCTCATCTTCTGTGCCTGCGTTTTTGTGGTTGATTTCTCTCATTCTCTTTTATTTCTGGGTACATTTTCTGTGGTTCTAAACAAAAGAAGGCTGTTATTTCACTCCCTACGATATTACTCAGATTTTCTTTTGTCCTGATTTCTGATTGTTGGTTTTTGAGTTTTATTGCTTAACTTGCCTTTAATTGGGTATGTTTTGGTCTTTTGGTCATTCCTAATTATACTGGGTGATTGAGGCATTGGTCCTAATTTTAATTCCTAAATTTGAATCTAAGTGATGTAAAGGTTATTGTTATTGTTGTTGCAATAGGAAATGGCTTCAGATTCAAATAAGGAGAAGAGGAGAAAGATTGGCAGTGATGATGATGAAGACGACATCACGCATGGCAGCCTGCAGGGAAGCAAAGAAAGGCTTTGTTTGGGATTTTTCTTCTTTTATAAATAGCTCATGTCGGGCTGTCGGGCTAGTGGGTCTAGGGCCAGAAAATCCCTAGCCCAAAATGTGGCGGGTTGAATGCGGGTTGGCCTGTGGGCTGATTAGGCTGGCCCGAAATCCCGACTCTAATTATACCAAACGGGGCATAATTATTTTTAGTCTTTTTTAAAAATAATTTCTCTTTCTCATCTGTAAATCTTCTTCACCTCTTTTGACGAGTACTACGCCACCTTCATCAAGATCGCCTCCATCACTTTCAGTTGTCCATAATATGTCACATCATTTGTTATATGCCCTATCAAAATACAACACCTCACTTAATTTTGATGATAATTGTGATCTTATTCGTTATTTCTTCTTCCTCTCTCCAGAAATTCCGTAGGTTTGGGATCAATTGTAGTATAAACGAAGGCGAAGATGATAGGGGCTGCACAAGACTCCCTTCCTCCTCTTTTCTTTTCGTTGTCGTTCACCTCTGAACAACAATGTGAAGCAACAATGGTGGCAACAATTTTTTCGCTTTTTTTAAAAGATTCAAAATAATTAGAAGTGATGTAATTACTGGAGAATATATGCATTACAATTTTGCAAATAGACAACTTAGAGGTGATTTGGAGGTTAAATTGGGAGGGCAAACAATCCCTCAAGTGACAAAGTTTAAGTATTTGGGATCAATTATAAGACAAGATGGTGAGATTGATGACGATGTCAATCATATAATTCAAGCTAGGTGGTATAAGTGGAGGAAAGCTACTGGAGTTCTCTGCGATAAAAAAGTACCCCATAAGGTAAAAGGGAAGTTTTATCGCACTGCTATAAAACCAGCAGTATTATATGGTAGTGAATGTTGGGCTTTGAAGGGTCAACATGAACATAAGATGGGGGTAGCTGAAATGAGGATGTTGAGATGGATGTGTGGTCACACAAGAAAGGATAAGATTCGGAATGATCATATACGCGAACAAGTTGGAGTGGCACCTATCAGTGAGAAAATGGTAGAAAATCGTCTGAGGTGGTTTGGACATGTACAAAGAAGGCCATTAGATGTGCCAGTGAGGAGGGTAGATCAAACAGTCTGGAGTCCGATTAAGAGAGGAAGAGGGAGACCGAGGCTTACACTCAGTGAAGTTGTAGAGCGAGATCTTTTAGTAAATAATATATCTAAAGATTTGGTTACCGATAGAGTACAATGGCGTCGTGCGATCCATGTAGCCGACCCCACTTAGTGGGATAAGGCTTAGTTGTTGTTGATGTAATTACTAGAGAATTAGGAACAATATGATATGAGGAGGTGTATTTTTTGGATTCGGACTCTCCACTTAATTTTCCGTTCACTTACCTTCACTTAGATAAAACTATATCATTTGATTTAAAAAACCTACGATCTAACAAATTTTTCGAAATTAATTCTTTTTGTTTGAGGTAAAATATTATTCTACAGAGTTTTTTTTTTTTAATGAAATGACGTAATTTTATATAAGTTGAAGTAAGTGGATGAGAAACTAAATGGAGAGGTTCTTAAACGATATTTTTTTCTCAGGCTAGCTATAAAATATCTATTGCCACATCGACCTCCATGTCAGTCTCTTAGTGAACTCTAGTACAATTAATGGTCAATATAGACATGTTAAATGGTGACACTTGCCCCATTTTTTTAATCTTTCTAGGCAATTTTACGCCAAGATTTGATTAGAGTAAGAAACACTCGTGAAAAATGACTAGTATTTTTGCCCATTTACAAAATTATGTATAGCAAAAATTAACCAAGGTTTGGAGGATGTAATGGATATGACATTTTGCTCCATTCCCAATAAATGATTATAGTGCTAACACCCCTTTCTTTTAAAAAAAAATAAATGATATTTTCGAACCTTTACTCTTAAGAGAAAAAAAAGAAAAAAATAAACTACTTGTCCCAATTACACAGTTTCGGCCCAAAAGAGATTACATCTTTAAAATCTTTCAGTAAACAGACTTTTATCACAAAATAATGCACTCCGCATTAGTACAGATCCAACCATATCCAAATAACGATTCAAAATTCTTACAGTTCCTACCCAACTTGATTCAAAATTCTTACAGTTCCTACCCAACTTGTTGGACATTAACTGCATTTTAAAGATTATATCTAAAATACCTGGCACTGCCTGGTAAAAGTTCACTGTAAACTAAAATATCTAACTCTAAAGCTCCGGTGATTTATAATATATTTCCCCCTTTCCTACCCTTTCAAGAAATTTAGAACCATGTTTCTTTAAGCAGCGAGGGGGAAAATAAAAAAGAACGACTCTAGCTACAATACATCTTCCTCTTGAAACTTCAGATCAATGACAGATTTCTCTAGCTTGAATCAGAATCCGGGTCTCCATCCACAATATCAGGTAAATCATGATCATCACTATCAGATGCATCATCATGATCTAGTTTAGGTGCAAATCCCTGATCCCTTTTCAAATCTGAGGTTATTGGCATTTGGTTGTTGAGATTAGCTGATTCACTGAATTTGCTGATGGAGGCTTCCTGGCTTGATTCCATTCGATTGCCTGTATGAGGCACTTTGTTATCTGGAACAGTATTCTCAGAAACTCGCTCAACAACTACAGATCTGGGGTCCTGAAGTTGCATGGCATATTCAACAGGACGGTCTGATCTGGTGACATTTTCATCTTCAATGGTTGTCATTTCAATATGTGCACAAGTGGCAGTCTCGGGCATTTTCTCATTCCTGTCAGGATTTTTGGTGCTGGTTGTATGGTGTACAGTATGCAGTTTAGGGTCATCTCTAGATATCACAGAAGGCTCTTCGGGTTGCTTTGTACCCTCCTTAGCCAAAGGCAGGTCTGGCTCTGAGCCAACTTCCAGCCACTCCTGAAATGAATCATCATCTGATTCAGGAGTATCATATCCCACTTGCCGAGACTCAAAATGGTTACTTTTGTTATGGTCAATGGCATAACCATCTTGAAAATTACTGTGAGCTTTGCCAAAAGAATCATTAGTTGCAGAGTCGTCTACCAATGGAAGTGCCCTTGGATGTATAAGCACTTCCAATGCTAAAAGTGCATAGGCACAGAACTCGGAAAGTTTTGTCCCCACTATCCTTTTCCCTGCACAAATAGATTCCATGCTGTTACCAACAGCTTTGCATAAAAGTTTAAAGAAAAGGCAGCTAAGAATTGCTCTCATAAAAAAATTAAAATCCCAAACATTTACTTTCACATTCAAAAAGTGTAAAAGTGTCTGGCCAGCATGCAATTTTTAATTCAAAGTACAATGACTGGAATTAGTCAGTAGATGGTCGTCGAATCGCAGCAGATACCAAATTCGACTAGAAACTATTTTTAATTGAAAATATTGGAGATAAGACCAAAGGCGACGCTAGGAAAGGATATCGTGACTTTTATACCATGCTCACAATGGGGAAAAAAAAATCCCCATGTAATACTGAATAAGTACCACGTTTATCCAGAGAGGAAATTTATCTCCATTTTTATCAGGCACCACCATCAGCTGTCTGAGATGGAATAAAGCTCAAATACGATCTACAGTAGATTGAGGGATAAACACACATTTTTCTTTTTTGGCGCTGATTAACTCTCAAATGCTCTACAAGAAACACCTAATCTACACAGCAAAAATTAGAAAACAGAAAGTTGAAGAAATTGAAGCATCAATCCAAAATGGAGTTGAAGATTCTCTCATCTGTAATGTATAAACCGTTTCTTTTTAAGAGTCAGCGCCAAATTTTATAAGAAAAGAACTGCTAATATTCCCAACAATAATTACTACGAGTATTTCTTCTTTGGATGCATAAAATTCATCAATTATTTGATTTATTTAATGAGGAATAAAAATATTTGCAAGAATGACAAGTTCCATATTGATGAATAAAAAAGTACCTCTATGGAATAGTTGTAGACCCTGGGCTAAATGTGGGGCTCGTGCTAGAGAAAATGAAAGAAAAGAAGCCAAAAGAGCACGTAATGCAGAGAGCTGCAAATCAGCAGAAGTAACAGCAGACTCCTTTTGCTCAAACGTATGTATTTCCTCACTGATCCATTCTTCTTCAAAAGAATCACTTGCTATGACTATCAAAAGATTATCAACTTTTGACCTCCATGTTTCAGATTTCAAACTGCCAGCCTGTCAAAGATAAAAAAAATTGTGCATAAATTAATAATATTCTATTCAAGGTTAAAACAAACCTGCTGCAATCACTTGGATGTATTTAACCAAGAAGAAAATTTTAAGATTTTGGTAGAGCTGTGAATAGAGGATTTAATTAAATAAATTTCTGTAGGTTCCCAAGGGAACGATATCTATGGTATGCTGTTGATAACTGCCCTTTATTGGAATGAGGACGAAGAGAAATCTGTTGATAATAGCCTTTTTTTTGGAGGATAATGAGAATTCTGTTAATAATACTCTTATCTCCTACAAATATTACTTCCCACCATAGCACATTGCTCAATTCTTCAACAGTCTCTCTTTTACAGGAGAAGATGTTTTTTTGTAGATCTTCAGTTTGGTATCCAACACATGGATTTTCAGGGAAATGCTGATCTTACATGAAGAGATTGAGCTTCTCTGCAGCCTTGTTATTAGCCTATTCTGATCAATAGGCTTCTATATTTTCCTGTTTCACTCAGAGGATGTATTATTCTCCTATACTCTAACTCTGTTCATCATAAATAATTTTTTCCTATATAAAATAAACAACAAAAATGCATGGTATGGCTACATAAAGTAGACCCAGAGTGAGCCCAACCCTCTCCAGAGCCCACGCAAAAACCTTGTGCTCTAGGCTATCTGAGTGTCTTTTTCAAAAAGCAACAGAACAAGAGAGGCAATCTTATTCCTCATTTTTTGGATGGAAATTTAAAATTAAATAATGATGGTTATCAGAAGTCAACCCATGCCAGAATTGTGCTGAAACAAATCTTTCTCTAACTGTAGATAATCCATTTCAGATATCAATTACTCATGATTTTAAAAACTGTAGATGTGTGGATAAAAAGTGCACAAGAAATATCCTTTATAACTGTTACTCATGATTTTAAAAACTGTAGATGTGTGGATAAAAAGTGCACAAGAAAGATCCTTTATAACTGTGGCTTACAGGATAGCACTGTATCATGGTACCGCACTACTATTAATTTCACACAGCAATATGATTAGATTTTATGATGGTTGTCTCGCTTTACAGTTTGCAAAAATCATCAATCAAAAACATGACTTCACTGATGATGTGAGAATTAGAGAAGAAACCAAAAAGGCAATGGAGGAGGGAAAACATCTACAAAGATTGGAATATAACATACCACAGTGATCAGAACCTCTAGTGCTTCAAGTGCAGCTATCCTCAGAGACATTGGAGTCGCTGGATAGTTCTTTGGAGCATCCGCTGCCGAAACACTAACTTCATCATGCTGCTGATGCTGAAGAGAACCTGTCATACTCTTACTCTTTCGCTTCCTTTTTCTACTTTTTGACTGTAGCAATTCTTTAGTAGGCGCATTTGAATTTGAAAGACTCGATGCATCAGAACCCTTATTCCTGATGGTACTCAAATCAACAAAGGTGTTGCTGACCACTTCCTGTGCAAGGCATAAAGCCATTCCTGTTCAAGATCACTAATTAGTAAATAAAGCTAGCCTAATCTAACAACTAGGAAAACAAAATTGATTTGACACCAAACTTGAAGAGTCAAATATTGGATACTAAAAAAGTAGTTTGTGAGAATAAACCCAACAAGAAACACTTACATACTCAAAGTCAAGATGGAAATAATAAATGCACCGGAGGGCTTCTGATTGCTACAGACAGTTCAATTATATTTCTAGATCTCTCTCTCAAATAAACACACAAAATACATAAAAAAAGACAAAGGCAGGATAATGACCCGTAAGATATTTTACAGATCTCATAATCTAGAATATTTGCATGACAAAAACCTTAACTTATGCATCAGTCATCCAATTATTTAAACAGATGCTGCAGAGAAATTATAAACTGCAAGCTCAATAATTATTTTTTCTCCAAATTCTCCTATTTTCACGTAAGATCTAGAGGGTAGTAATGCTGTGATTCTGATACAGAATCATTATACTGTATGTGAGAGAAAGAGGGAAAGATAGAAAATAAGAGAGAGAAAGGAGAAGAGAATTAGAGAAACTGAGAGGGGAAGCAGAGAAGAGGATCTGAACATCAACACTAATCCATTATTCAGTCATAGTCTAGGGATTCCAATGGAGGTAGTCATCTATTTATAGGGTTATAGTCACTGCCTCTAATAAACTCTAATGGCTAATAAACTATAACCAACTCCTAACTAACTAAATAACTAACTAACCAACCCTTTTATTCTTATTATGATTACATATCAGATTCCCAGACTGAAACGAAAATGCAAGAAATAAAAATTGAAATTGATAGTATTATGCACTTCTGTACAGCAGTAATTGGAGGATGCAAACAAGTATGTCAATATTTTAATATTTTATAAATACATGGCATTATTCACTTTTCCTAATTATTCCATTAAGCTTTTAGAGATCAGCACTTCAAAACAATGGTTAAACCCAATGAAACAAAAAAGAAAATTTGAATGTACATCTCCAATGGTTCAGAAAGAGAAAGTTGAAACAGCCACTAACAATATCAACACTTAGAAATGAGACATCTTTGTTATGAAATTGTACATACCAACACCCATTGATATAAGGAGAATCTTTGTGATAGAATAGACTTTGATTCTTAATTCTGGCAATGCACATGTCTTGAAGTACATTGTAACCATTCGTGCGATAAAGGAAGCATGCGGTAACAGCTGACTGCAATAAAGATATCGTCAATTAGGAGAAATTCTGTGCAGTTTTACAAGATATATAATACACAAAAGATAAATGAGGAAATCAATTACTTACAAGTCATGCATAGCATAGAGTGAGTCACACACGTGTACTAGGGAAAAAAAGAGCAAAGAAAAAAAAAACAATATGGCAGCAAGATCTTGCCCCCAACAAACCAAAAAGGAAGAGGACAAGAAACAATGTAGAAAGCTTAAAAAGGATTTTGGGTTGGATAAAAGCCATAACTGACACTCACTCAGTAGCAGACAGAAAAATAATGATGGCCAAACAATAGTAGTTAGGTTAAGAACAAATTAGTTTACCACAACTTGAGAGATTGATATCATGAGTGACACGTGACTAAAAAATTAATTCAGCAGACCATTGGTTAATACGGTCCAATAGCATGTCCAAGAACCTTAAAAAAATGTGTACTTGGCAAGTGGCAACTACATTTGACTATAAAAGTAATAACAACAACAAAAAATCGAATAACAGAAATCAAAACACAACAACATAGGTAAAGGATGATGAGACAATAAATACAAATCAGATATCCTTGAGCAAAGCTTTGTGAAAACATTATGGGACAAAACATTGCAAGTTATAAAACTTGACAAAGAAAATAAACTCAAGAAAGGCATGACAGGCTAATAAATGACTTTTAACAAATAGAAACTTATAAGGTTCTAGCAAGTTCAACATCTCATTCATGTCATAAGTTGCACTGCCAACAAACATTTCATCATTTTCTTTTCATGGTTCTACTATAGAAAGGTATCATGCAGGCATACCTGCCCACACCCTTCACAACAGCAGTGAGCAATTCCAGGCCATATGAGTGCAGAACAGGAAGCTCAGAACAAATATCCTCCTGCTGCTTGGCAGTAACAAAGGGCATTGACATTTGTGGTAAAGAGCCATTCACCACGAGTACTCTGTCAACAAGGGCCAATAAGTTGCGAACCGGAACATTCACCTGGCAACGCATTACATTGTTTTACACCATTCTTCTAAATAAAAAAATTTATAGTGAAATAATTGGACTTTAATTCCTTCTCATCAAAGAACTAAACAGTACCTTAAAGGGATACGGATTTGTAAGCATTGTGCAACAACAATGCAGAAGTGTAGAGACAATAAATATTGATGACTGCTGAGATTTTTTTGTAGCTTTGTAACTCGCTTTTTCAGAAGATACATAGCCTCCCAAAGTTGGAGGAGGATCTTTTCCAGGTTGAACCAATAATTTAACGAATTCATGGCGCCTGGAATCTGCCATACGAGCAAAGTAGTCAACTACCATCATTAACTGGCACAAATAAAACAAATAGTTGTGACATATACCTTCTTCTAAACCTTGAAAGGAATGATTCAATTGATCATTTATCATGATCAAAATTTTCTGCATCAGCACAAACCAGCTTTCTGCATCTCCTCTTGTTTTTGGAAGTAATGCTAAGGAATAAGCAAGTTTCTGGAGTTACAACACCAAACAAAAGCCAGGACATATATTATGATCAAGATCCTGTTTACACATGAATGTGCGTGCACACACTTCTTTAAATATGAAGAGACCATACATCCAGAGCAAGAGTTCAATATTCTAACGCACAATAAGAAATACTCAACTTTATTTTTTATGTAAGTCTGTAATAATATCATTACAGCCAAGGAAGCTTCCAAATATCGACAATCATTGCAACTCAAAAACTTAAGCTGTTAAGTAAAGTTCTATAGACAACTGCATCATAATTTTTGACCCAAAATCACCAAATCCTAAACTAAGGGCCTGAAGTATGGACAAAGCGACTGCTCATCAACTCTTGTGTCAACAAACCCTCAATTTTCTTAGCGAAAAATAAAGTTTAAGGAAAGAGAAAATAAAACTTGAAGTAAGACGAGAAATCGTCAATTTTTATTTAGAAAGATAAGGGTTGGCCTAATATTGAGTTCCTATTCAAAAGAGTCCTTGACATATATATTTTGGCAGTATGGGATAATGGAAATGAGAGATCAATATGAAATAGTGGTTAACTGATTTGAGATATAACTGAGATGATAAATAAACCCATGTCACATTCCTTTATCCTGTCACCATTTCCTTATATGACACAGCTCAAAATATAACCAAAAAAAGGGGAAAAAATGTTATTATGAAATCTTGCTCCTTCCTGTGCAAATCTAAAATTCTATTATCAACATCATTGACGTAGAAAAGATTGATTACATTTTCAAAGATGGGATATGGTAGAAATAAACTGATATGAGAAATTCCAATACATAAACTCAAGGGACCGAAAGTGTATTTTGCCACATATATAGTGAAAGAATCAGCAAGAGTAATCGCCAAAATTAAATAGAAAATCAGAGGAAAAAAAAAAGAAAGTCCTCCTCTAAAATGTCTCTTAGTAGTACAAAAATTATTTATTATGTCTAGCGAGAGAGTAGGTAGGCCTTTTGTTGTTCATAGCCCACACATGGGTGGGGTTTTTTCTAAAGCTGCTAAGTAACCGAAAAGTAGAAGTAAAGATGCAAAACGTAGGAGTGTAGGACCATAAACAGAATTATAGGGGCATCATTTCTAGTCTACAATACCTTCTCTGGAAACTAATTGTTACAAATGAAGGGCAAGCCTTTCAAATAAGAGAGAGCAGAAAAAAACAAAGTATCCTTTAACCTAGATTTCCATAAACTCTTTAGCAGAAACTTTTCCACATCCTCAGATATAAAACAATACATAAATAAGGACAAACTTCGGAAATAGCGCTTTGCGATGCTTAATGAGGCCCCTACTTTGCCACAGCCAAAAGTGTTGCTACATAATATGCATATTATTTATTATCGTGCCTTCTCTCTTAAGCTTTTGCATAGTATGAAATAAGTATGCAACTTCAACGTGGAAGGACTAATTAAACTTCAGGGACTGTAAGAAAGTCCATGAGCAGGCTATTGTTGGACAATCAAGAAATACGAAGCACTCTACCTTCAACAAATATTGACTGCATCCTCCCGACAGTAGTTTTGAAGCAACAGCAGATTCAAACTGCAAAAATTTGAAATAATTATCAAGCCACAATAACATTAAATGGAGAGGGTGCCCTTTATTCAGAGGACACCCAATTCTCACCCATGACCTAAAACAGTTTATTCCATAAGGCAGCAACTACAGAATATTCTTGCTCATTCAGCATTTTAAATATGGAAGAGGAAGATAGTGAACAAAAGTTTTACAGAATATTACTCAGAACCATCTCCAACCACGAAAAACTCAGAACTATCCAATTTGTAGTGCTTGAAAGGCAAAGGGTTTCAAAATAATGAGGATGCTTATCCTTGAGATCCCTTTGAAAGTGGAAATTTCAAGAATAACCAGCCTCATGAATTAATTGAGCTTTGAACTAGGGTACCAATCAAAGAAGGGAACCTGGACTTAGGAAAGCTTGGAAGGGATAATTTCTCACCCAAGCATCCTCCAAAAACCTGTTGCAACAACCATTGCCAGCCCTTAAAGAAAAATGAGCCACTTAAATTTATATTCCTAAGAAATTAAATTTCCAGGGCTTACAAGAGTAGCAGTGATTGCTGAGTCGACAGTTTCTCCACATGATATTGGGTTTCTAAACACCCCAAGCTATTTGCACAATTCTATGGTTCTGGTGAAGCAGAATTCAAGTAAATTATAGCAAGTGCCACATTCAATAGCGGACCTTCTTTTTCATCACACACCATCTAATTGGAGTTATTAACCACATAGGATACAAGTTGTTCAGAGTTATCTGTCATTGCAAGGCACCTATTAAGCTTAAAGGGAAATTTTCTCGATTTATTATAAGACCAATGATATTACATGGTAGTGAATGATGATGGGCATTGAAGAGATTTTTAAAAGCAAAAAATCGGGGGTAGCAACAACGTAGATGTTGAGTTAGATATGTAGTCATACAAAGAGAAAAGAATCTCCATAATGATTGAATACAAGTAAAAGCTGGTTCTAGAGTGGAAACAATGGTAGGAAAATCATCCAAAGGAGTTCGAACATGTCCAGAAGAAGCATATAAAGACACCAGTGAGGAGGGGTTAATAGACAGTCTTTAGACCCATGAAAAGATGGAGAAGAAGATCAAGAAGGACGCGCAAAGAAAATATCAAGTATCCAATAGACATATTTGAAAAGTTGGTTATTTCTTGTGTAATTCACTTAGTTCATCTCATCTAGTAAGATAAGACATGATGCTGTCGTTATCATGGCCTTCTCCAAGGATTATACTATCAAAATCACAATTTATTTTAGGATTTATATAAATAAAAAATTTTTGTTTCCAAATTACCCTTTTTTTTTTGGAACTTACACAAATCAGGATTATTTGTTATAACAAAATATTGCATTTTATAATTTTCTAATTAGAAGGAATTAGAGGGTACACTACTCAATTGTACAGGAAAAGCACACAACACAATTTAGCAATATTAATTGAATATATATAATTAATCATGCTCACAAGGTTACAACAAAGAGAAAGGAAGCTTACAATGTCATAATTACGTTGAACAGCAAATGGGAATGAAGTCACTATTGTACATAGCAAACAAAGTCCACCTTCCTGCACGCACCACAATTCAGATAACAACTGAATCTCCATAAAGTAAACAAAGCAGATATACATGAACTGACAAGCTAAACCCAGGGCGAAAGCATGCAATGAAAATAAAATTGTCACGTCAACTGTTTGCAGCATTTAGCAAAAGAGGGATTCATGACAAACTTTTGATCTTTCAAACAAACTAGTTTTAACAGCACGACATATTCATCACTTCCCATTTATATATTTGTATGAGATGCAGTGATGAGAAGAGGGGGAGCGAAAAAAGAGGTATTCTGCAAACTTTATTTTTACCAAAAAATAAACTTCCAGGCTCCAGAAAACTACCTTGTGAAAATTAAAGTACCCATCAACACGTGTTCATTAATATAGGCCTTTAGCTATAATCTGTCAATGTAATCTAAACATTAATTCACTTCGAAACAACTGGTTCTTCCAATTCTCACAACAACATCCCATAATTCTTCTACTTCTTGTAAATCATGCCAAAAAAAAAAAATGTTGCCAACACAAAAAAATACTGACCTTCATCCATGTTGCTTGATATTTTACCAATTATTTACAAGAGAACAGAATTATGGTCTTCAAATTATGCTAATGCAACTTACCCATATAACCTCCGAGTTGTCATCATTTAACAGCTTCAGAAGTGGTTGAACAACTTTTGCAGCAAGGGAAGACCCCTCTTTCTTAACAGTAGGAAACCCACTCAGCCTAAATTAAAATAGTATGAGGCACAGGATCCAGCTAATAGACTCAAGATATATCATTTTAAAATGATTTCCCCAAGGGAAAGATGTATAGAAGTTAAAATGAGAATGCAACATGAGCATTTTACATGACATTCTAACCTTGTAAACAAATCAGACGTTGAAGCAACAGAAGCCACCCTCACAAAATGAGAACTTGCTGGCGACTGTTATGTCACACATAGGTATGTATCAACAACAAGAACAACAACAAAATCAACAAATATATCCAATATGACACAATTTAAACCCAGACCCTCAACCATGCATGGAAACAAGTGATTTCTGTACAGACAAGTGATTAGCTTTTCATTGTCACCAACTGTACAAACAAGTGATTTTCTTTGTTCTTGCATGGCAGAGACAAGTATACATATATAGCTTCCAATCAAAAGCAAATCCACAGTTGAAATTCGAAGAGAAAATGGAAGTTCAATAAATCTTGCAAGCAAAGGAGCCAAATGCATGAAAAAAATAGATTGATACCTGTAAAAGTTGCAGCACTTTCTCAAACCACTCTGTGTAGGATTGTAGGAAACGAGGAGAGCTGCACTCTTGACAGTTAAAGCCCAGCAAAGAGATTCCTGCCCAACATTTATCTGGCTACAACATAGAAATATGGCCACAAAATTCACATAAATGTCCCTTCCAACATCCCATACTTGACAAAACAAAATCATAGCTCAAGCATAAACTATTTATGTGCAAAGAGGCACTAAAGAATATAAAAAAAAAAATCCAACAATGTGGCTAATAACTCAGTATAAAAAAAAAGCTCCAAATCATTCAAAACAAAGTGCATTCATAGAATAATCATATTTACCATGTCACTAGATATGAGAGTCAAAATGCAGTCAACCCACGAATCAACGGCAGATTTCCATCGTTCGATTTGCTTTTGGCCCATGTCATCGGTGAAAGCTTCAGCAAGAAGACGGTGAGTTTTGATCATGGAAACAACACGAGAAAGCTCTGAGGGATTCAAAACGGGATTTTTCTCATCGGGAAGGTGGTTTTTGATAAGGGTATGAAGCAGGCGAGGTTTGAGCGCAACATCGTACATGTCGCTGACATGATTGAAAGCCTCCATGGGAAGAAGATTCCAAGTTCGAAGCTCACTATACTAGAGTGAAAACCCTATTTACGAAAAATAGAATGAGAAGTTTATTCAAAAGCACACAATATGGACACAGAAAGGCAAGGAAGCAAAGAACAAAATGCAGAGTTTCCGAGGGAGGAGAAGCCGCCGCTCTGAGGCTGAACCAAGAGGAGCAGAGTGTATAGTAAAACAATAGCTTTTTGGAATATATATATATAAATATATATATATATAATACTATAATAGTGAAATCAAAATATAAATATAACGAAAATTAATAATGCAAAAGTTGTACGAGCAATCATGACTTTATAAGTTGCACCAAACAGGCTCTAAAGGGTAAAGGGTTAGCTCTAAATCATGATTTCATAAACCATACCAAACAGATTCTAAAGGATTAGTAGTGGGCTTGGTACTGGTATTGACCATTTTATAATGTTTGATAGGAAGGTCTATAAATACGTAGGAATTGTGAATACCTCATAGGTAAGGTGGTTGTAAACCCATCGAGGTACTACTGAAAAAACGGTCCAAGGATTAAAACATTTTAAGACAAAATTATCCCTGAATATAATAAGAGTTTGGCAAAGTTGTCCCTCTTAAATTTTACTGATAGGTGAAAATTAATCATTTATCTTTATTGCTCCAAGCTATCACCAACCCCACCTTCATTGCCAATAATTTGTTCTTTCCAATTTTTTATTTCTGGCGGTGAATTTATTCTTTCCCATTTTTTATTTCTAAAATAGAATCTAGTACCTTCCAGTAATTATGCTAGAACAAAGTAGCTGCACATACGTTTTTTTTTTTTTTTCATTTGTGATTTCCATTTTATCTTCAATGTTGGGAATTGGGATAGTAATCCATGGCTGCAAAACTTTTTCCCCTTTATTTTTCCTTGTCGTCCTCATCTGTACAGTCTGAAATTAACAATTTCTGTTCTGGTGATCAAAGTTTATCAAAACTGTAATTTCACTATGCTCAATTTACCTTTTGAAATTCCAGCACTCATGCATCGTCATCAGGATTAGATCACATTAGGTCCCACAATGTAATTCCCCATTTCTTCCTTAATTTAATTAAGGGCTATTATAGTCTTTTAATTATTTAAGACTAATTTTAAAATAAATTCTATTTAAGTTGTCCTTCCAAATAATACTTCATACTAAACATAATTTTAAGGCCAAAATCCTAATCCAATCCCACTCCCAATCTCATTTCCAATCCCAGTCCCAGTCCATCAACATTTAATACCATGTACCAAATACGGCCTAAAGTTTCACAGAGTTTATTACTCTAGAAAATTAATTATGTAATCCTTATAATTTCACAAATAGAGTTGATAATTTGAGCAGAACCTGTTGGACCAGCCTGTTTGAACCCGTTTAAGTGGAGGACGGACTCTGATTTTGGAGCTTCTAAAAGGAGTTAGGCTTAACGAGCCAACCATATAGGGTAGATGGCTTAAATGAGTCAGCCTGTTAGGCCCCGTCATATTTTTTAATAAAAAATAAAAATTGAAACAAAAAGTTTATAAAAAAAAATAGAAACTTTAAACCTATCCCCATATAGATACATAAGCTATTTGAAAAATTTTACTTCTGTCCCTAATGTCCTAAATTTATCTATCATCAATGATGCGGTTGATGTTGATGATTGGGGTGAGATGATGATGATGGTCACAATATTATTGCTTAGCTTTTATTGTTGAGTAGTTTCTCTTGTATAACTTATTTAAGTATGGATAATATTTATCATTTCTTGATGATTTATTAGCGTTTATTTGTTAGTATTTGTATTATAACTTAATATTTATGTGTTAAATAAAGGATTTATTTGGTTTAATTGTTTTATGGAAAAGGATTCAAAAGCAATGGAAAAGCGTTAAACAGGCCTAAGACCCGCAGACTGGCCCTAAGCTAGACAATTCGAGGGCTAGGCTTCGTAAAGTAGTCATATTTTCATACCCTAAGCCTAACAGGTTGGCTCATTTAGGCCAGCGCTCTTGAATAGTCGGCCTGAATTACCAGCCCTATTTACAAAGTCTATTACTTAGTCTTTGTAATTTAACTTGTTGAGCTCAGTCCATGAAGTTTGCATGGTTGAGATGTGACTTTAGAGCTTGATTGAGCCACAACGAAGTAAACTACACAAATTGGGTTACACAATTTGTGAAATTATTTTTCCCATATATATAGCTAATTTAAATAATTAATTAATTTTTGGGAAATTTACAATTAGCAAAATAGAAGTAATTTGATATTGTAGAGCCCAAAAAATTCAAAAATATCACTGCACCCTTAGGGAAAAATGAAATAAAATCTTGAGAGTCAAATAATTTAATTGTCTCTTATCATTTACAATATAGATATAAGAATTTTCAAAACAAATATATAAATTTCAGGCACTAATGAAGGTATTTCCGAGACAATATATGCGAATCTTAAACAATAGTAGTTACAAGAAAATGTGTCATTTGTAAGACAAATATGATAATTTTCAAGACAAATATGCTTATTTCCAACACATATATGAAGGTGTTTTCAAGATATTTATTTCCAAAACACGTAGGTATTCCAAAGCACATGTGTATTGATAATTCCTTTATGTGTGTTAGAAATAAACATACTTGTGTTGGAAATCATTATATTTGTTTTGCAAGTGACACATTTTCTTTTTAATGATTTGTCTTTTAAACATGAATTCATTTATTATTTTAAAAATACCTTTATATGTATTGGAAATCCGTGCACTTGTTTTGAAAATTCTCATATTTGTCTTGAAAGTGACACATTTTTCTTCCAAAAAGAGACAAGAGTAATAAACTCTTTTGACATTCAAGATTTTATTTCATTTCCACATAGGGAGCTTAGTGATGTTCCAAATTTTTTTGGGGTTCTTTCATATATAAAATTGCTTCCAGGGGGGCTAATTGAAATTTTTCCTTATTTTACTTTGGGCTCTTTCTTTTGAATAGGAGTGTCTACTATTGTCCTGTCGTGTCCGTCCTGTTTTGATCCCCATCATTTTGGAACAGGACAAACTCATCCTGACTAAATTTAAGATAGGACAAAAAGCGAGATGAGATCAAATTATTACCGAAACAAGATGCAGAAGAGCTTTGCTCTGTCCTCGCTTTTTGTCCTGTCTCGAATATTTATGTTTTATTCAAAATATTAGAAATATTTAAGAAATTAATCTATATGTTTTTTTATTTTTTTACGTGAATATATAATATTTTTATTAAAAATATAAATAATATGTTTTAGTATAGATATTAGTTAAATAAAAATATATTATCGTTTTGACCATATATTTGATACAAATATTAGAAAAATCAAAATTGTGTTTCTCTTCAATCTTTAGAAATATCACTCAGTCATTGTCAAGTTGAACAAATATTATTATATGCAAGTTACATTCTGCTTTTCTAGATTTCAAATGTGAGTTATGTTTGTTCATGGATGAATTAGAGATAATAAATGAATTTCTTTTGTCTTAAAATATTTATGTAAAATATTAGACATATAGGGCTTTCTGGAAACCCAAAAACAAAATGAATTGGAGTTGTATACCTCCAATTAAAAATCATGTGATCAAGCATATAATTGTGGACGTGTAAGGGAAGGCAGATTTGGAAAATCAATAAACTGTACAATATGGGTTTGTGCATTTCTATCTGATATTTTTTCCAGATAGAGGATTATTCAAGCTTTAGTTTGGGACTTAAACCATGTCAAAATCATTTTTATGCACTTAATTTTAATTCTTCAAAGTTATTGCAAAATTTTTCCTCATTTCAAAAAAAAAGTTTGAAAAAAATTGTGGTTTTGATATTCTAAATCCAATACAAGCCTGAATAAGTTTTTCATTGCAAATATAGCTTGGAAATGAGTCCTAAAAGTAGGATGTTACAAATCACATGTATAATGTTAACTCTATTTAACGGAAGTTGTTACTTTTAAACCTAATTTGGATGTTCATTGTCACTTTTGATATAAAAAGAAACACTTGATGCTGGATGAATTTTTGATAAAATCACATATGTATTTTTTACCATTAACTCTTAAATAATCTAAAAGCATATGGGACCTGAGAGTGAGCCCAATAAAAAATAAGAAATTACCACTTTACCCTCATTAATAACTCACCCCAATTTCAATTGTAACTTGCTCCAGTATCACTTGTAATTCGCCCTTTATTAACTTGTAAATCGCCAATCATTACTTGTTAGTGTTATCCCCGTTATTTTATTGTCAAAGTCACTTGTAATTTGCTCCAGTTTCAATTGTAACTTGCCATAGTTTCCCTTATAACTTGCTCTACATTAACTCATAAGTCACTGATCATTCCTTGTTAGTGATGTCCATGTTACTTTATTTTCAAACTTACTTGTAACTTGCCCTAGTTTTAATTGGAACTTGTCCCAATTTTACTTGTATTTCACCCATTAACTCGTAAATGATTGATTTATGAGTTAATGATGAGGGAAAATCACAGTTAATTTGTGTATTTAATAATAAGGGTAGAGTCGTAGTTGTCTATTTTTTCTATCTCGCTGGCAGTTTCGATGGGATTTTTAAATTATTTAATGATCTTATGGGACCTTTTAATTATTATTTCTCATATGGGGACCTCATTGTGATTTTAAATATTAAAAAATCAGAAGTACTGAAGTAAGAAGTGTATAAAAATCATAGTTTTCCTCCCATGTGCTAATGCTTAATAAGATACTTGTGTGTGTATCACAATTGTCAAAAATATATAATAAAAAAATTGTCCTTCAATTTCTTGTCTTTTTTAATCAGTTCGATTATTATTGTGTGTATAAATGCATGGTCTCATAAAAGAAACTAATGAGCCTCTTCTTTTCTTTCTTAAGCCACTCACGAGTCAAATGCTATTGCTGCGCACGCTCTAACCCTAAGTTAAAGGCTTTGTTTTGTTTTGTTTTTTTTTTTTTTTTGAACTGAAGTTAAGGCTTTGTTTGCAAGTAGAATGAGAAGTTTATCCAAAAGTTCAAAATAAACACAGCAAGGCTAGGAAATGCATCAATCCGTTAAAAAGATAAGGGTTAAACTTAAAGGTCATTTTTACTCCAAAAATACAAAAAACGAGCCAATGTTACCCTAAATCAATATTTCCAAATAGTCAACTAAAGGTTGACTAATTTTACCCATTTGTGACTACCACATTGGATCATACATACGTCACATAATTATCATCCTCCTCCTTACTGGGAAAAATAACATAAGACTCTCCCTCCTTATCATCACCATTCACAATGAAAAGTTTGAACAATGAACTACTGGATGAAAATAGATCAATAAGATAAAAACAAATGCCGGGGAACCATCAACTAATTAAACAAGCACCACAACCACATAAACCATTAAACCATATGTAAAACATCTCCCCTTTCAATCAAATAAAATAATTCTGGAACAAAGATTAATACATGATATAATAATGATCGTACTATAATTTCATAACTAAATTGAGTGGATTATTGCATATTTTAGGAATTTTTATACTGAATTAGAGAAAACACTAATTTTAAACACTCACTTGAGACTTGTGCTAATCAGGGGTAAAATGGGTATAATCAATGATTTATTTTGATTAGCAATTCTCTAGGACAATTGATGAAGGGGCCAAAATTGGAAGAAAATTCAAGTGATGGAAGGCTATGAGCAAAAAGCAAGAAGAAAAAGTTTATGTCTTTCTCACTGCGGTGAGAGCTTTTGTTCCTTCCACCTAGCTACCCTTACACCAAAAAAAGTTTTATCACCTTCGCCGAGGCGAGCCAGCAGTAAAGAGGCGAAATCTTTTGTCTCCTTTGCCATGATGAGAATTTCTGTTCGCCGCGGCAAGCCAACTTTGAAGACCCAAATTTTTGCATCTCTTGATGCAGGGAGAACTTCTGTTTGGTGTAGCAAGAAACTCAACACAAGCCAAGATTATGCCTTCTTCGCTGCAGCGGCCAACTGTCCTTTAAAGATAGGGAAATGGGTTCTCAAAAAACATGGTGGGAACCCATTTTCGGTCATGTGTGAGAAGGTCCAAGAGACCTTTTGCCCTCACCCTTGTTCTTCTTCTTCTCTTTCTTCAACTGTATCTTTGTCTCTCTCACTTTGTCGCCACTTAGCCACTATAAGGAAGAAGAAGAAGAAGAAATGGTAGCCCCCCAGTGATGTCGAAGGTGACACAATTATGAGGGAGGGAAACCTGAAACTCGCGATGTTGAGGAAGAGTCGACGCAGAAGAAAAATATTTTTGCAACTCTCTCTCTCTCTCTCTCTCTCTCTCTCTCTCTCTCTCTCTCTCTCTCTCTCTCTCTCTCTCTCTCTCTCTCTCTCTCTCTCTCTCTCTCTCTCTCTCTCTCTCTCTCTCTCTCTCTCTCTCTCTCTCTCTCTCTCTCTCTCTCTCTCTCTCTCTCTCTCAGTGCCTCAAGAAGGAAGAGGAGGAGGAGGAGGAGAATAATTTGCTTTGTTGTTTTTCATTTTTTTTTCTTTACCTCTTGTGTTTATGCATGTGTAGACACCCTCACTTATTTTCTTCATAATCTTCATGCATATATAAACTAAGTTCTTGTACTGTATAACATCTCAACGCCTAGCCCTCAAATTGTCCGCTTTAGGGCCTCCTCACCCCTCATGGTTTTAAACATTTTCCTCAACAATTGCACTAAACCTATTAGCAATCCATAGTGAATAAGCAATTCTACAACATCAAGTGATATTATATCCATAATTCAAACACATAAGTTCATACATGCAATAGCAAAATGCTAGATTACACATATCACTTAGAGAAATCCTACATGAACACATAAAATCAAAGTAACTTTGTTTTAGATATACTTACATCAACAAATACACATAGAAAAATGTTTAAATACATAATTATTGGCATGAAGAACGCTAAATAAATCCCCTATAATGCATTGAAGCTTCGGTTGTTCAATCTTGACAAAAGAACCCAAAGGCTTTTAGCTACTCCTACTTCCACAACTGCAATTTGCGTTCTAACTTGAAATCTCTATAGAAGTGTAGTGGTTTAACCAAAATTCAGTAGGAAATGATTGCCAATGGAAGGAAATGGTGGAAATCAAACATAGGGATTTGAGAGATGGAAGACAAAAAGAATTGAAAGTGAAAATCGGCTAAGAGTTTGAACATCACTTGAGAAAACTACATAGGGTAATTAGGGCTCGGGTCGGATTGGACGTAACCCAGGTTATCTGGCCTGAACTCTCTTTTCTGGACAATTTGTGAGTTCGTCAAGGTTCTCCCTCGAAAATGCCACAACAAACTAGCTTGCAATTTGTTAGAATAATGAGTTTTGATGATAACTAAACATAACTTAGGTATAAAGAAAAGTTAAGACTTAGAACTGGAATGAATTTAGAAATAATCTGATAGAAATGCTAAGTTATTGCCCATTTGATCAGGATCAGATAATGAGTCAAAAAGACTAAAGGAATGATCGATCAGGATAAGATTATAATGAAGTTAAGTTATAAGTTGGCCGCCTAATCGATCAGGCAACCCCTGTGATCGATCAGAGAAGTGAAAACAAGCTAAGTAATCTCAGTGTTATCGATTAGAGAAATGGAAATAAACTTAGTATGATCGAACAATTAGGTATGATCGATCAGGACACCCTGTGATCGATCATGAAGTCTAAATTGTAATTCAAGCCTAATCTCAGCTTATTCGATCAAACATGCCTAATCAATCAGGGAGTAGTAAGTATGTCCTGTGATCGATCATAGAAGTATGAAATTAACTTCAAAGTAATCTAAGCATAATCGATCATGAAGCCTAATCGATCAGGGTCCCCTGTGATCGATCAGGTGAGGTGTTTATCTAATCTCAATTCAAGTGATGCAGGTTATAATCGAAGCCTAATCTAAGTGTGATCGATCAGACAGCTGAGGCAGTGATCGATTGGAGTATTGTAATCGATCTGGCGATTGATTTGAATAGTTAAGCCTTTTATATGCAGGACGTGTCAGGCATATTTAGAGAAGTTTACGTTACACTCATAAACTCAGGAATTAAGCCGTTTGCAACAACAATTGCTTTCTGCAATAAATGAGGAGAGATGAATAGAAGCAAACTAAGTACAGAGGAGTTAATGCTACATAGAACATCTTTATCTCAACACTCCATCATCAGATTAATCATCTCTTATCAAAGATCAAGCAACGGCTATAAATGGTTACCAACGGCTAAAAAACAGAAACACCTATAAAAGTATTGGTGAAGAAGTTGGTCACCAACGGCCAAAAACCAGAAACACCTATAAAAGCATTGGTGAAGAAGTTGGTGAAGACATTGATTGCATACATTGAATACACTCTTGAGTTATCCTTACTGCATTCAATACTTACATAATCTCAGATATAATCATTCATTGTTTTGCGCTTCAGTGTGTATCAAAATCAGTTCAGTTGAGTGAACAAGTCTTGTAATCATATTTCAAGTGAGGTTTACTCTTAAATAGTGGGATTTTAAGAGTAGGTTGTAATCTTACAAGTTGTAAGTGGAAGTGATCTGTAAGAGGGAGTTCTTACTGAGTGATCACTTGTAAAGGCAATCAAGAGCCTGATTTAATCTTGAGTTTAGTGGAACCCAACTGAGGTTGGAGAACTGGACGGAGGCTAAGAGTTGGGCTGAACCAGTATAAGCTTTGTGTCTTAGTTTCTTAAATTTTTAATTAGCACAATTCACCCCCTCTTGTGCATCCCTACCACTTTCATTTGGTATCAAAGCAAGTCTTCTCAGAACTCATTGGTCCAACGATCCTATATACAAGAAGACGAATGAGGGGAAACCCAGATAAAGATGTGTCTTTTCTGTCATTTGCATATCGAAAATTAACTTCAAACTATATGAAAAACACAAAATCAAATGATTACAGCCAGATCTGGTTTGACCATGCAAATCACAGAGCCATAAAATGAGAAGCTCAAATAAAATAAACAAAAAAGATTAACCCAGCTTGTGAAAACGAAAGAGAAAATAAACAGACCATGAAAGATTGGGAAATCCTTTTCATTATGCCCAGAAACGAGATCATAGAGAGAGGAACAGAAATTGTAACCGAAACAAAGAGGGAGCACAGAAATTCCAAATCCTCAAATCAACTTCTTAAAATCAGTTTAGAATCTCAAAATCCCCTAAACCCCTAAATCAACTTCTCTCTCAAATCGGCCTTAATCAGAGAAGCAAAGAGTAGAAATGAAAAGAGGAGGCTCACCGTGTAGGAACCAAGCTAACTGGTGCAGGAATTGGCTTCGTCGTCGCCGGAGAAGACTCCATCCATCATCATTTTTTTCTTGTCATGAGCGAGCTTGAGAGAGAGCAAAAGAGAGGGAAATTATGTCCGAACTCCAAGCTTTCCCAAGGGCACTGCAAACCTCAAAGACTGACCACATGAGAGAGAGGAATTGATAGAGAGAGAGATGAGTGGTGATAAGAAGGATCTAGGGTTTGCAGTTGGAGGGTTAGAGAGGAGCGATGGTACTGATCTGAATTTTTTTTAATATTGGAGAGTTTCTACGTCTCACTAAATTTGTGAGACATAGAAAGCTCTTTTCCACGTCTCACAAAATTTGGGAGACGTGGAAAGATATTGATGTGAACTTTTTTTTATATTAAAGAGTTTCTACATCTCAATAAATTTATGAGACGTAGAAAGATGTTTTCCATGTCTCACAAATTTTGAGACGTGGAAATCTCTTAATTGGCCTGCTTTCCACGTCTTACAAATTTTGTGAGACGTGGAAACTATTTCCCTCCTTTCTTTTTTTTATCTTTTCGTCTTCCTGCCCTTTTTTGGTAGAATCCACGTCTCATATTTAGAAAAGAGACGTTAAAATTTTTTCACATGTTTACAATTTTGCCACCGCCTTTTTTCTACATCTCATATTTAAAAAAGAGACATGAAATAGGGACATGAAAAGTGTTTTTTGTAGCAGTGCATGTGAATGATTTAATCTAATCACATGAGTCTGATTAGGTAGAGTTCCACAAGTTAGAGGTTTGCTTATGATCTATTGTGGATTAGTTGTTGGATTCAAGGGTATTAAGTAACTTGGATGTGACCCAAGCTATTATATCCATTGGAACTAATTTCTAATCAATGTTGCTTTATAGGTAATTTAGTTGGACTATTGGGGTTGAGTGATGCTATGACTAGCTCATTCCTTCATTTAAGTCTAATTGTTCTCACTTTTGTGAACTTCTCCTAATAGTCCTCTTAATTCCCCCAAGAATGTGAAGAGTGTACTTGCCAATATGTTATCCCCAATCCAAGACATCATCCATCAATGCATCCCATTCGTTATCCATTCCTATCAGAAAACATGAAAAACAAGTCATGTATCTTCTTTTAATCAAAAATACCAAAAACAGTTTCCTAATTGAACAACCCCAAATTTAATTGATTTCTCATGTATTTAGAAAATTCTAGGCATCAAATAATTAACTCCTCAAGTGAGAAGACCCGTGGTTGTGCCACTATGCACAATCCTTGGTTTTACATAATTTGCATTTGACCCTAAGGCGCTTCTAGACAAAGGTCAAATAAAAAATGAAAATGTATTATTTCTCTATATGATATTATATAAGATCTCTAGTAATCCCAAAACAATTATAATTCCCTTATTTTCATATCCTATCAGTTTGGGTACAGTTTGGGAAGAAGAATGGAAGTTTGAAAATCATATGTCTCTCTAGGATAAGGCCGAATCTAAGGGTTTCAAAGACTGAAGAATACTTGAGTTATGGAGAGTGCTACCCAAATCTAGAAATATTGTTAGAGGATTGTTTATAGTACTCTTATATTTAAAAGTCAGAGTAAGTGACAATGAAATGATGTGAATCATGAGATTGGGTGTATATTCATGGTTGAGAAGTTCAATAAGGGCTTGTTCGTAGTTTTTAAGTGAATAAAGGAAAATGGATATTTAAATGACTATGAATTTGGTTAGTGCTATTCACTTTACTTAAGGTTCTATTTTAGGTATTTAAATTTGATTTGTATGAGATTCTAAGTTAGAATATGTCAATTGACAATTGAAAGTATTTACGATTATATAGTTTGGTGATAATTTCTACATTAGTAAGCTGTTATTGGGTTATGCTCTAGATCTAGAGCACTGTACTTCTATGAGTAGTTATCCTAAATCAATTGATAGATATAAATTAGATATATATAATATACGATTTTATGGATCAAAGATTGGGATTTTCCCTTTTGAGTTATACTAAAAGATGATAAGAAGTAGAGAAAAAATGTTCTCTAATGGTAGAATTAGTTCTATGATAAAACATAGATACCTTTTTTTATAGACTGATAAAACATAGATACTAATATCATATAGTGAGTGAAGTTAATGATTCCAGTTTCAAGAACCCATTTTGGTTATTGTTTTGGAAGTTATAAAGAAGTTATAAAGATTATTAAAGAATTAAACTCCTTCATGAATATAAGAAGTGAAGTCAAGTTCCTAAATATTGTATTGTAGATATTTGGGACAAGTTAGCAAGAGTATAGAGAAGATGGAATCTATTAGAAATTGATTTTTCAAATGATATTCTTGTAGCTGTAACTTTCCAGAATTTAAAAGAGGAAGCTCTATGAACATTTAGAAATTATGAAGTGGTGATTTAACCAATTGGAGCTTAGGAAGTTGTTTGATGTTTTTGTTCTTTAGTTCTAAATGATGGATAGTGTATTTATTATAATAAATGACTCATGACTTATTAATGTTGATTTTGATAATAGTTGTAGGTTAAAACTGATTCTTATTACTAGCTTTGGAATTTCCAAACTAAGTATTTGTTTTAAGACTCCCAAATGATATACAAATGTTGCAAGGATTAAAGAATTGTAAAAAATTCTCTAGAGAATTATCCTTGAGGAACTTATTAGTCAAACATTGAGAATCAGAGAGATTAATTAGAATAGAATATTTAGATGTGACTCTTTGATCTTAAAGGATCAATATAGTATGGCAAATCATAATTTGCCTATATATAATTTGATCTTAAAGATTAGTTATTTTTAGACATTTTTATGGTAAGTAGCTACTTTTTAGTAATGTAGATAAACTAGAAGCAAAAGGATGGCAAATTAATAGTTTCACATACCACTTAAGATTTTACAATAGTTTGAAGTTTGTAAATTTGACTAGAAAAAACCCATTTCTTCAAAGTATAATTTTTACTTAAGCTTTTGAAAAGAAGATATTTATTTTATTTAGGGTTTTGGGCTTATGATAAAGACGAAGTAGTTGTAAAGTAGTTAAATAGCCTTAGTAAAGGCCTATAGAAAGTAGGTGTTACACATTAGATCACTTGAATGCTCCGAGCATTGATCTAAGTGCTTAATCATGCTAAGTTGCTTGAAAAGTTTTCTCAATACTCGTTCATTGATTTTCATAAAACAAGTCTTAACAATCTATCATTGAAGTTAATGCTCGATATGTGCTCTGTGTATGCTTAATCACTAGTATGATCTAGTGCCCGATGATTCTCTAGGTCATAAAGCATTCTTAACTTAGTCTTCAAAATCATTTCAAAACTTTTTCTAAGTTAAGATCCACTCAATTTTCTTATCTAAAGTTGTGTTTAGTTGTCATCAAAATTATGAGTTTCAACATTCTCCCCCATTTTGATGATGACAAAACACTTTAAATTATTGATTCAAGAAAATTGAGACTAATTAGATAAATGTATAAAGCGTCATTCAAAACACAAAAGTCAATCATGTTCATTGCAATCAAGGCAGAGAATTAGTACAAGAAACGCAACAAGATATAACATAAGACTACGCATAAATATGAAAGAACATGAAATGTGTGTGGTGTCCTTAGCTTGGCTTTAAGTTAATCTGATGATTACAGGCTAGAGCTATAGAGATAAGATGATGGTGCAAATGATAGTTCAATGGTGGAAGAAGAGGGAGTGGAGATGGTTTTTCCAGATTCGGCCTCTGATTCTTTCATTTGTTGTTCAACCACTTGTTCCTCAACAATTTCTGCATCTGCCTCACTTTGGCCTTGATCTTTATGAACTAGCATGAATTGATCTTACTCTGCTTTCTCTGATTGTTCCTCAAACTTAACATCTTCATCTTCCTTCTGAGCTTCCTTAATTTCTGCTACAATTTGTTATGTTGGAATTCATTAGATTTCATTTCAATATCTGTCACAATATCTTTCTCCCCCTTTTGTCATCTTCAAAAGGAGTTCTTGAGATAAGTAGAGATAGTTCTTGAATAGAAATAACAAGAGTGGATGAAGTAGGTTGGGATGTTTGAGCAGGTGATGAACGTATAGAGGGTGGTAGGTTTGGAGAACTGGAAATGTTGAGAAGGCTAAGGAAAGTTTTTCTTTTCTTTCTTGAGTAGTGAGAGGAATGTGGCTTGATGATAGAGTCGTATACTTTAGGTTTAGGAGTGGGTTGAGGGTAGCATGCTCAATTTGAGAGGTAAGGAGTTGGAAAGTTGGCGAGATTTGTTTTGGTGAGATAGTGTCTAGTATTTGTGAGGCTTGTGTTTCTGATTGAAGGGTTTGTGTTTTAGGTATGATAGTTGGTGAGGATGGCATGTAAGAGTCAGGTGTGGGAGACATAGGCTTGGGTGAAGTTTGCGGTTCCGTGATTAGAGATTCAGAAGTGGTTAAGGCTTGTATTGGAGATGGAGACATGTTAGGTCAAGCCTATTCTATCATGGTTAAACTATAAAAATAATTTACAATGATATTTTTTAATTATATTAGTAGAAAACTTTTCTAACATGGTTAACTACTTTTATATAAGACGATTTCTATAAAACATGTTGGGAATTTTATTTCTAACATGGTTACCTCTTTAAATGATTTTGAAATGTTTTAAATAACTTTATTAGGTGTGAATTTTCTAACATGGTTGGATGTCAAATTATGTATTGATTTTTATTAACTGTGTTAGGATGCTTCTTTTTAGCATGGTTAGCTTTTGAAATTGATAAACAATGTTGTAATATCCATGATAGCCCAATGTTTAGAATATCTATCTTCATTGATAGGATCTTTATAATTAGTATATTTATTTTGAAAGTGCCCCTAACAAACAAATATTCGTTTAATCCTATTTATGAAGTATTTCCCCAAAAAAAATTTTGAGCAAAAAAAATAGAAAAATGGTAAACACCATTGATGATATCTTAAAATTTAATACTTTATATCTTTAATATAAGACTCAACTAACTAATTTGTGAATGTAAATGAAGGTCTAAAAAATCTTCATATTTTATCCTTCCCCCACACTCTTCCATGTCCTCTCTTCCTTTCACTAATTGCTCACCTTAGTCCATCAACCCATCACCTTATTCTCTTAAATTCTTATCCGGACTATTACTCTTCAACAACTTGTTAGTGCACCACAAAATATAAATTTTTTATCATTTTTAAATGATCATTTAATAAATAATATATCTATTGATCTTCCATTGACGACAACAACAATAAAGAAGAGTGTCAAGGTGGTTGGTGGTGTACTGTGGCGGTGAGGGTAGTGGTGTCATTGTTGATATTGTTGTGATACATTTTCATGGAAGGATGTGATACATTTTCATGGAAGGATGGACGTGAGTTGGTTGATGAAGAGATTGACATGATTGGTTTAATATCTATGAAAAGCTTTTTCAAAGAAGGACTATGATGCTGATGATTTTTATAATAGATATATAATGGGTGTGTTTAGATTGACTTCTAGAAAAGTGACTATATATAAGTCAAACTAAAAATAAGTCAGATTGTGTAATGAGATTTATGTTTGGATGTGCTGTTAAAAATATGACTTATAAGTGACTTATAAGTCATAAGTCATATTGTGTAATGAGATGTATGTTTGGATGGACTTTTGGAAAAGTGATTTATGTCTAGGTTAGTTGTGATTGTATGTGTAAAATAAGTCAGAATTGTGGGGTCCACCTCTGTAAGTGACTTATAAGTCATAAGTCATAAGTTGAAAAAAAAACTTATACTTATTTTGATTTATAAGTTATAAGTTACTTATTTTTATAAGTCCAGACAAACATACTCAAAACAACTTTTCTGAAAATAAGTCCTTATTGAAAATAAGGATTTATTTGGCTAGAATAAATCTGGCCAAACAAGCCCAATATATCTAACAATGCACTATCAAGTATTTGAAGAGTGAGACTTTAGACTAAAAATTAAGATAATGGGTGATGAATTAAGGCATAAAGCTGGAGGATGAGAGGGGGTTGGGGGAGGGTGTGAGGTGAGAGAGAATATGAGGATTTTTTTAAATAATTATTTAAAAATAATAATATGGGCAGACTAATTTAAAAGAGTCAATGGGTACTTTTGCACAACTAACAATCATATATGGTGTCAGACACACATTTTGGAAAATACATGGGCATTGCATATTCACCTTAGTGGTTTTGACAATTTTATACCACATTAGCCTCTATATCAGCATGTTAAGTCAATTTAACGGTCAACGTTGACCAATTTAACTGTATAAGCATTTTTACTTCATTTTTGAGACGTTGATATGACAAAGTTAGATGAATATTTTTGACATTATCCCTAAAATTTATATATCTAACTATATTATTCTAACTTTTGTTTGCTTAGGAAAAAAACACAACAGATAAATTTATTAAGGTTAAATCATAGTCAATCCATTACATTATAAATATATATTTTAAGGAGATTGAAAACAAACAATAATTCATAATGTACCCTGCTTTATTTTTTTAAGCCAACTTCACCAACATAATACAAATGACAAAAACGACTTCAAGTTATACAATATCACAAATTCAACAGAAAATACAAAAGATATTCAAGCCAGATAATCATGGAAGATGTTAAACTTTCATGAGTTGTCCAATTGTGATGTTGTTGAACTGGTTCACTGAATAAGGTTTAGACCTTACAAGTGTCAAATATACTTGTTGCATGGTTGGTCGATATTGAGGATCTTCATTCAAGCAGGCAAGTGCTATTTTTGCAATTAGCATTACTTCCTTAACAACTATGTTTAAGGGTGGAGCAAGTCGTTGATCCAACAAATTCTTAAGTGGAAAATCATGGGATGCTGAAATCTCTGTCAAAGAATAAATAAACTCTCCTGGATGTCTTCCCATTAGAATTTCTAATGTGAGAACACCAAAACTATAAACATCACATTTCTCATTTGCTTGCATTGTAAAAGCAATCTCTACATATGAAACAAGTGAAACTATGAGAATAATTATATTGCATTGCATAGAATAATAACAATGAGTTTTTGTTACAAAGAAAGGAGGTCTTACCTGGAGCAGCATATCCATATGTACAAGCGAATGAGGTCATATTGTTCGAGTCAAGCTTGAGAAACTTGGCTATTCCAAAGTCAGTTATATGAGCTTCTTGATATTTTGAATCTAGCAAAATATTCTTGCTTGATATGTCGCGATGAATTATGGGACATGAGAGACCATGGTGCATATGGAATAATGCACTAGCCACACCTTTAACAACATTCACCCTCTTACCCCAGTCAAGTTTAGATGCTTGCTCATCACTTCTTAAAATCTTATCCAAGCTACATTCTAGGAACTCATAGATTAAGAACAACACTTGTGGGCTCGAATAATATCCAAGCAACTTCACTACGTTACGATGCTTGATGTCAATTAGTGCCTGAATTTCACTTATAAATGCTTTGACATTGGAGAAATTTGTATACGAATTTGAACGAAGTTTCTTCACAGCAAAAAATTGATTTGGAATTAACTCAGCCTTGTAGACACTTCCTTGTCCTCCAACTCCAACAAGATATTTGTCATCAAAATTCTCTGTAGCCTCAACAACTATTTGATGCAACATTTCCTTATCAAAACACCTCTTCACCAAGAAAAGGTTTTGAGCTTGTTCTTGTCTGTTTGGATTCTCGGTTTTCTTTGATTTTTGAATTAGAACATAGGAAATTCCACTCACTACAAGCATTAGAGTCAAAAAACAAACAACGAATGTCACTAATAGCTTTGTTTTTTTCTTCATATGACCTTGTGGATTATTGGTATGTTTATTGCAAGGCTCTAAGCCTCTAACATTACCACATAAACCAGTGTTGTTCCTCACAGCCTCAAATGTAATATTTTGAAAGGCATGGTTGTTCGGAAGTTGTCCCTCTAAATGATTATTGTACGATATGTCAACAGATATCAAGCTTGCCATATCATCAAAAACGGATGGAATGGTGCCAAAGAGATTATTATGTGAAAGGTTCAAAGTTCCCAACATCTTTAATGTTCCTAATGTTGCTGGTATTTTTCCTTTGAGCACATTATCACTAAGGTCAAGAACTTTCAAGTCTTGCAATTGACCGAACTCTAATGGAATGCTTCCACTGAATTTATTTTTGCTCAAGTTCAAAAGCCATAGCTTGCGTAAGCCTCCAAGCTCTTTAGGTACAGGACCGATGAGATTATTTGCTGACAAATCCAATTCAATGAGAGACTGGAGGTTCCCAAATTCACAAGGAATGGAACCTGACAATCTATTTTTGTAGAGGTAAAGAATTTCCAATTCACTCAAGTTTCCTAATGAAGAAGGGATTCTTCCAGTTAAGAAAGCGTTCTTTGACAAGTGTAAAAATTTGAGATTACTTAGCATTCCGATTTCTTGAGGAATGGAGCCAGAAAGATTATTTGTGTGGAGGGATAATACTTCCAAGTTCCTCAAGTTCCCAATTTCTTTAGGAATGAGCCCAGTGAGATTATTCACATTAATAGCAAGCACATTTAGAGTAGTCAGTGCCCTTATTTCCGAAGGGATGAAACCACTCAAGAAATTATGATCCATATACAATGATAAAATACTGGACAATTTGCCAATTTGGCTGGGGATAGTTCCATAAAATTTGTTGTCACTGATTTCTAAAATTTTAAGTTTAGGGAAAGATGAGAAGCTGAGATTGTGAAGTGTACCTTGTAGCCCAAGACCTGTGAGATTTATGGTGGAGACAGACAAGAATTCATCACAAGTAATTCCTTTCCAGTACTGTTTACAAGGATGAGAGCCATTCCAAGAAGACAAGATGGCTTGGCTTTGGGTTGTAAGGCTAGCTTTCCACTTCAAAAGACCATTTGCTTCCTCTGTAGCGAGTGATGAAGAGAACATCATAGAGACATTGAACAATAAGAATATGCATAGAATTTGCCGTAATGCTGCAAGTGGAAGAGAGGAATCAGTCTTTTGCGACTTAAGCATCATCACTTTTAGACTCCAAGAGGAAGAATATGAGCGAGTATAAATGGAGGGTAGGAGGTTTTTCTAATAGTTCACACTTCACCCTATCATGTCCACTAATACACGTCACACGGTTTGACTTTTTCAAACATTCGAATTATTACTATTATTAAATAATAATAACAATAATTAAGTTAAGCTGTTAAAATACATTTTTGTCTTTTATGTTACAACTTGTTCTATATATTTTAATTTTAAACCACTGTTAAATGTGCTAAAAAAACACATGCTATTACCAAAAGAATTTGACTTTATCGATGGATTTAACAACATAACTAAATTACGGACGGAATTTTTTTCCGTTAATAAGTTTTGGGTGACCAATTGGTTTATGGACATAATTTCTTTCCTCACAACTTCAGCAGCAAAATTTTGTCAAAAATATTTATGATGGAAAAATTTGGGAGTGGCTTTTTTTATCTACCCTTTCTCTCATTTGCCCCTCCTCTATCATGAAATTACATAGTTTTGGGGTTAATTTTTTTTTTTGGTTTGATTTCATCATTAGATTCTACATAAAATTAATGACATTTTGATATCGTATGGACGAAAAAATGGTTCAGTTTTCAATTTTATATGATTTTTTTAAAAATTGAATACTTTAATCTAAAAAAAATACAGAATTTTGAACATTAAATTATTGAAAAATCATATAAAATTGAAAACTGAATCACTTTTTGTCCATAAGATATCAAAATGTCGTTAATTTTATGTAGAATCTAATGATGAAATCCAGCACAAAAAATTTAACTACAAAACTATATAATTTTAGGATAGATTTGAACTCTCAACCTCTCACCCATGATACCTTTCTATATTTTCGAATTAATTCACATACGTGTTGAAAAGGTGGGGACGTATATGGTACTCCCCTCTAGTACATAAAGCCCACTTTATATTTGAATTGTTTTTATTAAAGATTGTCTTGTACTCCCTCCGTCTTTTATTATAAGAGCCAAAAAGGTAAAATCAAGTTAAGAGAGATAAATATGTTTGGAATAATTTTGTTTTCTCAAGTTTACCTTTATTTATATAAGAGAGAGAAATGTGATAATAATGTTATAAATGATTATGAAAGATAATGTTAGTAGAGAGAATAGTGATGAGTAAAATGGGAAAAAACGCATTAAATACTTTAACAAATTGTATCAGGTTTTTATAAAAGGGGACAAAATTATTCAAATTTTTTGTTCTTATATAATTATATATAATGACGGACGGAGTATTAAGAAGAGGAGGGAAAGAGGAGTAGGGAGTATTATATTAGGTGAATGTGGACATCAATTAATTATTTTCTTGAACAAACAATAAATACTTCCTCACAATCTTCGTACTATATGCAACTTCTGTTACTTTTCAACACGGCAAAACCATCCTCATCATCTAAGTCTCTGGTCCACATGCGAGACTCATGCAGTCTTCGTCAACGCATGCACTCCAAGTCCTCCTCATTTTTAACAAACACTAAGTCCACCTTAATATTCCAATTTTTGTTTGATATCTTTGTCCATCAGCTTGAAGTACTATATTCCACAATTTAAACGTAATTTTATATATTAGAGAAAACAAAATTAATAATATTAATTAATATAAGTAATAGAGAACATACCATGTTCAAAATAACTACAGTGTAGTTTATAAGGTGTTTATAAAGATATTTATAAGTAAATGATAATGAAATTCTCACATTGATAGCAAAATTCAATGGGAAATTTTCATTTAACCGGTATATATATAGCCATTATTTAATGTCAAATACACCTAAAAGACTTTAAAGTATATTGCAATCCTAGGGGTAAAATGAAATAAATTTTTGAAGTGAAAAGACTTCATTGCCCTCATCTTTTATTTTTTAAAAACGGCAAACTCACACCGGCCCCAGAGCTTTGGCGGCCAGCCACCACCGTCAGGCAGAGCTTTGCTGGGCAATCCTAACCATAGTCATCAACGATAGGTCGGTTGGGGCTTCCGTGACCAGAAAATATTCTCCCGATACAAGTATGCTTATTTCAAACATACATAAATTAAAAATATTTTCAAGAAAGCCCGTATCATTTGTATGACAATTATGAGAATTTTTTAGACGAATATGCTTATTTACAAAACGAACGATAATATTTTCAAGACAAAAAAATAAACCCACAACAACACTTGAGAGGAAAAAAAAAAGAACATGTATAAGAAAGCACATATTTTTAACAAAACAAATATGGAAAGTTTTAAGTATGCTTATTTTCAATGTAACAAACATAAATGTATTTCTACGATAAATAAATATAAGAATTTTTATGACAATTATGCTGATTTTCTATACACATGAAGATAATTTCTAAGATAATCAATGAATCCACAACAAAATTTAAGATAAATAAGATAAAACCTAATAAAGTAATTTTCGGGAAGCTATTTGATATTAAAAGGTTATAGGAGGATTAAGCAAATTTTCCCAAGTTCAGATCAAACTCACACTTTTTGGGAATATGAGTTCGTTATACTTCCCTAAATCTTCATTCAATTGCATTACTCACTTTCCTTTAACATTTGACAAGATCACAAATTTAAATTTTAAGGTGTGGTTTGGAATTAGGTATAAATTAAAGAAGCGTAAAGAGAGCGATTGTAATCATGATTAAACAAAAACAGCAAGCCTAAATATATTTCTTCCCATGTTACACAAGCTTGAACCACTAAGCCATCTCTCTCACACAAGCCTAAACACCTTCGAAATGTCTAATAATATGACCAGTCTAGTTAAAGACACTAATTTTTTCACCTAATATCCCTAACTAATTATAAATTTTCCTAACTAGCTAATTAACTAACTCCTCTATCTAATGACTACTGTATAAAGGGTAACTTTGATATTGTATCAGAACTGACTAGTTTCTTGGGATTTCACTTCAAACCAGCATAGAGAGACTGGAGATGGAATGTAATTTTAAGGGTGAATGAATCGAGGGAACAGAGCTACATCCTCAAATTCCAAAGCCGTTTATATGTATTGCTGTGTTTATTAGTAAGTACATTTTTCTATGTTTAGGTCCTGAAAGACTATTGTTTCCCAGAAGGAATAAATAGTTTGTGTCCCTTATATAACCATTTAATTTATTGATTTTTCCTGTTAAGCATTAATGTCACATGGACACAAGATTCCTTTTACATTGGAGATTTAAAATATTTTTTCTACACAAATTGCAAATACTTTTTTTTTTTTTGAACCAATGGTATGTACATGCTACTTTAGATTCAGCACTACTCTCTTTAATTTCAAGATTTAGAATGCAAATGATTTTCGCATTTTCAGTTAGTGCGCTTTTCAGGGCTTGACCTATATTCTTCCCTGAACATGTGTAAGGCCGCTTACCCCTTTAGCCAATAGGTTATTAAAACCTGCCAATATTTCTAACCTAGCATTTAGTTTTAATTTCTTAAGTGAAGAATGCGAAGTACATAGCATAATAATTATATTTGATATATATTTGGGTAAATTTAGGGAGTCATTGATACAAAATTAATAAGATTTTTGAGATTTTGATAAGTTATCAAGTAGGTGCATTATTTTGAGGTTTTTGTGATCGGGGAAAACCAAGATGTTACGGCGGAGGACGAAAAGGATGAGGCGGCGTTTGGTGGATGGATGGTGGTACAGAGAAATTGGAGGTCAAAAATTCAGGGTAGACAAGATAGGAAAGGGCGAGATTTGCGTGGTGATGGGGGAGGAAATCGTGCCTACAATATGGGATCTCGTTTCTCAGCTTTGAATACAGAGAATAATTTGGATTCCTTTGAAATAGGAGAGTCAAGCATTAATGACGTGCCAGCCAATGATGTTTTTAATGGGCAATTAATGGGAGGAAAGAGTTTTAATAGGAGTCAGAAAAAAGAATTAAAAATAAATAAGTTAGTGGGCCAAAAGAAGAGTATTAACGTTGTGCCAAGCCCAATGGAAGCTTACTTGGCTGTTAAAAGCAAAATGGGCCATTTAGAGTCCAATTCTTTGAACATGGAGCAAGACGTGGTGGACTTGAAATTGAAGAGAGTAAGTGAGATGCAATTAAAAGAACATGCAAAGACGTTGAAGCAAGTAAGCACTACGAATGATTTAAGGAAAGGTATGGATACTCCTATGGACCCAGGAGGAAAAAATAAAGGGTCTTTAATTATAAGAGACAACCCATTATCTCATGTGCTAGAGGATAATGTGGGTATTCAATATGGGCGTGATGAGCCCTCTGGTTCTAGTTGAAAAGATTATATCTTGTGCCTTTAGTCTCATCATTATTTATTGTTTTTTTTATGATGATGAAATTATTTATTTGGAATGCTAGAGGAGTTGGAGGGAAGGCATTTGTTCCGTTACTATTGGAGTTGAAGAAAAAACATAAGTTTCAATTTTTGTCTATTCTTGAGCCAAAGCAAAAAGGTGAAAAGGCTGACACATTAAGAAGAAGATTAGCTTTTGATGAAATGGCAATAGTAGACGTAACAGGTTTTGGGGGAGGTATATGGTGTTTTTGGGAGTTGGTTGTGGGTTTTAGAGCTCTTCATCGACATGATCAGGTGTTACATGGAGTTTTTCAAGAAGGCCAGAGGAGCCAGTGGGGGATATCTGTTGTGTATGGTAGTCCTAACTTTCAACGTCGCAGAGAATTGTGGGAAGAGTTATCGCATGTGGGGAGGTATGAAGTCCAAAAGTGGTGTTTTTGTGGTGATTTCAATGCTACTCTAAGGTCAGGAGAACGTGAGTCATTGGCTAGAAATAAGGTGCCCCCAGATTGGCGTTTTAGGGAGTGGGTGGCAGAAGATTCTTTATGTGAATTGGATGCAGTGGGTCCTCGTTTCACATGGGGGAGAAAAGGAGTATCAAGTAAACTTGATAGAGTGTTGGTATCTCCTAATTGGTTGAATCAGTTTCCTAAAGCTAGTGTAATTCACCTTCCAAAATTCAAATATGATCATTGTCCGTTATTGATTAAGATGGATACGGTTAGAGAAGGAAATAGGGGGATTAAACCTTTTAGGTTTTTTGCTCCGTGGGTAACTCACGTTGAGTTTGGAGAAGTGGTGAAGAGATCGTGGTGTCCATCTAAGGAGTGGGAGGATAATGTGAAGAATTTTGTGGGGAATATAAGTGAATGGAATACGAATGTTTTTGGGTGTGTAAATAAGAATAAAGCTTCATTACTAAGAAGCTTAGATGAGGTTAATAGAAAGTTGGGGAGAGGTGGAGATGATACGAAGTTAGAGAAGAGGCGGGAGAATCTTTGGGTTCAGTTGGAGGAAGTTCTTGTTCAGGAAGAGATCATGTGGCTACAAAGGTCCCGTTGCAACTGGTATACGGTGGGGGATAAAAATACTAAATATTTCCATTCTATGACGAATAGTAGGGGAAGGAGAAATAAAATAGAGGCAATTCGCAATGAAGAGGGTGAGTGGGAATATGATGAGATGAAGATAAGACAGATTGGATCCAATTTTTATGAGAAGCTCTATGAAGAGGAAGGAGCAACCACGAACTATTTGAGTTTTGGTATGTCTTTTCCTACTTTACTTGATAGTGATATTTTAATGATTGGAAGGGATATTTCTCATTTGGAGGTGAAACATGCATTATTTGCTATGGGTCCTTTAAAAGCCCCGGGACCGGATGGACTTAATCCTTTATTTTTCCAAAGTCAATGGGAGATATTGGGTAAGTCTATTATAGATAAGATCAGGAATATGTTTTGTAATTGTGATGAGATCAGTAAAGTCAATGACACCAACATTGTGTTGATTCCAAAGTCTAATCATCCAGAGACGATAAGAGATTTTAGACCAATTAGCTTGTGTAATGTGGTCTACAAAATTCTAACGAAAGTGATAGCAACAAGGTTGAGAAGAATTATGCCAAAGATTATTTCCCCCAATCAATGTAGTTTTGTGCCTGGGAGATTGGGAACGGATAATATTATTGTAGCTCAGGAAGTGATTCATTCCATGAGAAAAAAGACTGGTAAAAAGGGATTTATGGCGTTCAAGATTGACCTTGAGAAGGCTTATGATCGAGTGAGGTGGGTGTTTTTAGAGAAATGTTTAGAGGAGTTACGCCTTCCTCAAAATGTTATTAATGTCATCAAATGGTGTATTAGCACTGCTAGAATGCAATTGATGTGGAATGGGGAGAAAGGGAGGAGTTTTCAGCCATCTAGGGGTCTGAGACAAGGTGATCCATTATCTCTGTACCTGTTTGTTATTTTGATGGAGAAGTTTGCTCATCTTATTCAAAAGGAAGTTGAAGAGGATAACTGGCAGCCATTTCGTTTGAGGAAAAATGGGACTTATGTGTCTCACTTGTTCTTTGCGGATGATTTGTTCTTATTTGCAGAAGCTTCCTTAGAACAAGCAGCAATTTTGAAAGCCTGTTTGGATGATTTTTGTGAAGTTTCAGGGGAGAAGGTGAATAATTCTAAATCTAGAATTTTTTTCTCCAAGAATATTAATCATAGAAGAGTTCAAGAGATAAGTAATTTCATGGGGTTTACTCCTTGTGCGGACTTAGGTAAGTACCTTGGTGTTCCTTTGCATCATAAAAAGGTTACTAAGGTTACTTATAATGATATTCTGGATAAGATGGATAAGAGACTCTCTTCCTGGAAGGCTAACTCATTGTCTAGTGCTGCTAGACATACTCTGGTACAGTCAGTGGTTTCATCAATTCCGTCATACACAATGCAAACAGTTCCTCTCCTCCAGTCGACATGTTCTGAGATAGATAAAAGATGTAGAAGGTTTTTATGGGGTGGCCAACTTTCTATAAGAAAGATGCACTTGGTTTCTTGGGACAAAGTTTGTCGTAGTAAAGAAGATGGTGGACTTGGCCTACGTAAAGCAAAGTTGCAAAATAATGCTTATATGATGAAGCTAGGTTGGGGTCTATTGCATAGGCGTGATACCTTATGGGTTCGCCTCATGCGTGAGAAATATGGTTGTGGATCTAATATTATGCCACATGTCTTAAAAACTAGGAAAGGTTCTAAGGCATGGCAAGGCGTGTGTGGAATATGGGACAATTTCGCCTCTAGTTTGAAGTGGAGTATAAGGAATGGTCTTTCAATTAGATTCTGGAAGGATGTATGGATGCCTGAGGGTATTAAGTTACTGGATGTTAAGGTTGCAGACATTCTGAAGCATTTATTAGATATGAAGGTGGCTCAGTTTTTCACGGAACAAGGAGAGTGGGATGTCAGTAAATTTGGACAATATTTACCTCAGAGTATTGTCAATAATATTGTCATCCAAGTTCGAGTTCCAGATGAAGAAGACATTCCTGTGTGGATTCACAACTCATCAGGTATGTTTTCCGTTCGGTCTGCTTATTATAGTCAACTTGGGCCCCATTCTGAGGATAATAGATGGATATGGAAGAAATTATGGAAGTTAAACATACCCCAGAGATGTAAGAATTTTTTGTGGCTTGTTGCTAAGGATAGGATAATGACTAATGAAACAAGATTTAACAGGGATCTATCAGATTCTATGGATTGTATTTGTTGCCCTGATGTTATAGAGAATGTCATGCATGTGTTACGTGATTGTCCCAAAGCCATTGAAGTATGGAAGCGTGTTGTTCCATGCGCATCCCAGATGACATTTTTCAATGAGATAGAGGTTAGGAAGTGGTTGGAGGTAAACTTAACGTCAAATGTTGTGGTGCATGGTGTTAAGTGGAGTTTGCTGTTTTCGGTAATTTGTTATCATGTTTGGTTGGCTAGAAACCATAGGGTGTTTCAAAATTCTGAGACATCCCCTTCAGCTATCGTGGGTAAGTCACGTGCTTGGATTTCCTGGGGTGTTGATCGAGTTTACCATCAGTTGAATGCTAGTAATGAAGTGATTTCATGGAGGCCACCGGATAGAGAAGTATTAAAGATGAATACGGATGGATCTCACCAGAGTGGAACAGGAGACATAGCCTGTGGAGGAATTCTACGTGATTGGAAGGGTGAGGTGAAAAAAGGTTTTATGTTCAACATCGGAAAGGGGGGGAGTTTTCTGGCAGAGTTGTGGGGCATATTTATGGGGTTAAGATGGTTATGGGATCATGGAGCACGTTGTGTAGTGATAGAGACGGATTGTTTGGAGGCTGTGCAAAGCTTGGAGGATGTATCTGATGATTTCTATGATGATTGTCATGTTCTCTTGGACATAAAATCTATGATTACAAGGGATTGGGATGTTCAGATTTGTTGGTGCAGGAGGGAGGCTACCACGTCGGCTGATTTGTTGGCAAAGAGAGCCTTTGACATAGGTGCTGGATTAGTAAGCTTCCAAGAGATTCCAGATTTTATTGCTGCTCAAGTGGAGCAGGAGAAGCTATTGGTTTCTTAATCAATAGTTAGTGCTATTGTAATAAAAAAAAATGAATACTTGGCCTCAAAAGCTTTTTGCATCATCCATTGTTGGCCGAAATCTTGGATTTTTCTCCATACATCCAAAAACTAATCTTGCTGTCAAGTGTCAACATTACCTCCTCAACAATTGACCCCGTCGGGTGAGCAAGCCTTGGATCTAATAAATCCTTCAGTGCCAAATCATAGTTTGTTGGTGAAAGGGTTTTCTTATAACTGAAAGGGTTTATAACCCAAATCTCTTGGTGACCCAAGGGATCATGAGTCCAAACACCCCCCCCCCAAAATGGCCACTTTTTTTTTTTGATAAATTACATATGCTCTAATTGATTAAGGCTGAGCGCCTAAGTCCTGTTGAACAACATCTTGAAGCACTTGATGAGACTCATCCAGGAACACAGCTCCTTCCATCATGTTCAAAGCCATCTTTGCTAATGAATCTGCCGCTCCATTGATCTCTCTCGGGTACCACTGAACTTCAACATCCCAAACTCTTTCAAAGCAAAGTCTAGCTTGCTGCAGAACCTCTCTTTGTGGATGATCTTCACTCCATCCAGATGCTAATAACTCAACTACACTTGAGCAGTCTGTCTCTATCACCACTCTCTTCCATCCCATGCCATGTCCCAAGACCTTTTCAACCCCCATAAGACTCCCCATATCTCTGCATATAAACTATTTCCCCTACCCAAATTGCAGAAAAAACCTCCTATCACGTTTCCCTCATGATCACGTGCAAAACCAGCACAGGCCGACACATTACAATCTGTTGTACATGCACCATCAACGTTTAATTTAATACATCCCAAGAACGCCGCCTTCCAGTTCATGATTCTCTCTGATTCAAGCTGAGATTTGCACAGGTGTAAAGTACAGCAATGAACCTGAGCCTTTACTGATGACAAAATACCAACAGAGAACCCATCGCCTTCCCCTGAAAATTTCCAGAGTTGCGATTAATCCAAAGTTGACGACATAGGATGGGGAACCATATTGTCCACCGTAAACACGAAACTGAATGAGGTTGATTAATATTCCAACCAATCCACTGAGCGACATTTGAAATACTGAAAAACTTAGAGCACAAATGATCTGGAAATATTTGTCTCCAGCAATGTTTAGCTATAGTACAGTTTCGAAGTACAAGTATATTCTCCGAAGCTTCATGACACAGTACACATTCTGCAGAATCATGCATACCACAGGATACTCTTACTTCATTAGTCAATAAACTACCTCTTGCAGAAAGCCAAAGGAAAACTTTAGGGAGAATTGCATATAAGTCCCAAGGAAGAGAATTAATTTCAGACAGGTCCATTAACAACTCCTCCACTTGTTAACCAAGGCTATTGCAGTTGTTAATAGCTATCATTAACAACTCCTTGGGACCTCTCTGAAATTAATTCTCTTCCTTGGGATCTATATGCAATTGTCCCAAAACTTTACACCGTTGAGGAACTTGAAGTTTCCATATCCTCCTCCATAATCCCCTATGCCTGTTCTGACTATGATTAGCAATCATTATATACGCAGACTTAACGGAGAATTCTCCATTAGGTGAGACACGCCAAGAAGGAACATCTTCCCTACTTCTGGGTAAAGACGGAAACACCTTGTTAATATAGATAACTATATGGGAGGGAAGAAAACCAACAAAACGAGACCAATCCCAACCCCCGAGGCCGTGCAATAGTCTGCAACACATTCGAACGCATTATCTCAGGAACAGTCTTTATTGCCGAAGAAATAAGTTTGTCACAATTAGGAAGCCACACATCAGTCCAGAACTTAACTCGATGTCCATCCCTTATACCTGACACCCAAGGCCTTGAAGAGTATACTTCCAAGTTTTCTTGACCCCCTTTCCATATCTCTGAACCCTGTTTGTTAAGTGCAATTTTCGGTAATATATCCCCTCCACAATTATACTTATCCCTCATAAATTTCACCCACAACGCATCCCTTCTCTTGATTAATCCCCAACCAATTTTTGTCATAAGTGCAGAGTTTTGATAAACCATAATGAAATATGCTACTAGTCGCACTTCTCATCGACCTAATGCAATTCTTCGTGTTGTTTATTTTATAACCAGACAATTTTATTATTCTACGTATGCATTAAATTAATGAGCTTTCCTTACACCCTCCAAAGTACTACCTCTGTTCCTAATTATAAGAGCCAGTTGACTTTTTTGGAAAAATTAAGGATGCAGAATATACCACTATGAATTGTTTATATTTTTCTTTTTTCCTCAAAATTAAGTTATTTTACTTATAAACTATCATATAATCTAATTACATTTAGCATATTTTAAGATTAAGGGGTCTAAATTGCTTCCTTAATCTTTCCAAAAAAAGTCAACTGACTCTTATAATTAGGACCGGAGGGAGTAATAGATAATATGGGAGCCCAATATGACAATACTCCATATATATATAAGGATAATACTCCATATACATATATATATATATAAGACCTCAAAATTCGAATAATTTTATCCTTTTTTTTATAAAACACGGCCTAAAATTGGCATAACATTTAATGATTTTTTCTTATTTTGTCCACTGTTATGTTTTTTATTAATATTTTCTTTCATATTCATTTATCATTATTATCATTCCTCTTTATTATACTTCTTATCATAAATAAGGGTAAATTTAAAAAATAAAAATTATTTTAGATATATTTATTATGTGTAACTATTTTCAGTGAGAATGTTTTTGAGCTCTTATTTATATAGATATATACACACATATGGATGGAGGGAGTAGCAAACACTAAACAAGCATAAAGTAAAAGCCTAAACTAGACGGGCCTAGCTAGGGGCCCAAGCAAGAGGTAGCTCCGGAAGTACAAGCCGATGCAATGGATTCCTCATATTTTATGTAATGTAGAGAATCTATATTTTACCTAGAATTTAAGGGAGCTCACGGCTTTAATTTTTTTCTGGTTCTCAAATGGGGATTTGTACCCTAATTTCTCAAAAAACTATATATGTGTGTGTATATATATTGCAACTTTCTCCAAAATAATCTTCAATGCAACCAGAAAATTCTCCAATTGCAATTGCCAAACCCAAACTTCTCCACATAGCCAAAATTACAAAGAGGTGGCTCAGGGGCGGTGCTCGGATGGTTAAAAGTGGGATAGTAAAGCACCTCCCTGCCATTTGTCAAAGGGCCCGAGTTCAAACCCTAGGAAGTCTCCTTAATCTCGAGGGGCGACTCCAGATTAGTCGGTTCTCAATGAGGCCGGACACTAGGGGCTTTAAGCAAAATAAAAAAAAAATTAACAAAGAGGTCCACCGAGCAAACATGAAATCATACACGAATTAATCTATCTATTATACATTCGTGTGCTTCGTTAATCACATAATAAGATAGTTAATTCTTATGTCAGATAAGTAAGGATATATCATAGGCCAACAAAAACTCCTGTATGGCTTAACTCAAACATCATAATAGCCAAGTAAATGACAAATATCAATGATTTGCTTGCCGTATTAAGCATACAAAGTAGGTTGATCTCTAAAACTACTATACTCACCAAAAAAAAAAAAAAACAAAATGGATTTGGGTTTCACAATTTTCAGGTTACAATACTTACAAACAAGGGTTTGGGTTTTACCAGTTTCAGTTTATAAAATGTAGCAAAGCAGGCAGGTGCACGAGTAGCTGCAACAACCACCTCGTCACACTGTGACAAGAAAGGAATGATGATGGCATAACTATCCTTGGATGATTTTGCTCACCTCACCAGCCAACCCAAGTGACCAAGCCTCGATATTTTCATTTCATACCCGACAAAAAAAAGAACTGCAAGATTCATCGCAATCGTACATGAAATTAAGTTTGCATTAGGTAATGTGGAAATGAAAATGAAAGAGGAGCATATACCCGATTTTTTTGTAAAAGAAAAAGAAAGAAAAACTTTCAGTGTCATTGATCATGAAAACCTGGTGCAGAAAGTTGATGTACAAATAGTTGCAATACTCCATGACTGATCTATGATATAATTACCATCAACCAGGTAAAAAAAAGATACCATATGATTTTCTGAATAAAAAACTCACCATAAATATTACAATTATTTAATAGTTACAGGTAAAGTAGATTGACTCTTAAGCTTCCTTCCCTGATTAAAAGAGTCCAATATAAGCATCTTTTTGGAAGAACCTTCTTGGTTATATGCTGAAAAAAAATCCAGACAGTGATAATACTAGTTTGAACTGGTCAAATGTGTTAACTTCTTGGTGGTGTGAACATGGTTAAATTTAAGATGGTAAAATCAGAACTGCAAAATGAGGACTGGAAGCATGACTTGAAGGTAGCTATACCTACTCCAAGTGGGATCATTAGATGGGGTCAATGTCAAACGTGAATAAGTCAAGTAATCAAATGTTGAGTCTGTCAAGTCATCAAAAGGTAGCAACCTTAAGTTTCTTAATCCTTAATTCGTTAAATCTAAACCAGGTCGTGAGAATAATCAAGAAACACCCAAAACATCAGAAAACATATCAGATCATATGGGTGGAAAGTTGCTAAAGGGATCAGATAATTGTTCTTCTCTAAAACAGCTAGTGCCTTTGGAATCAGTGCTAATTTTTGCAATGACAGCTTTGGCTTCAGGCGAAAGCCATAAGCTCACCAGAGTTGAGTGGTAGTGAAGATTGTTATAGTAATGGGAAGAATCAAGTAGGTTCGAACAAAAACAGTTGCCATATCTATAATTTAAAATGCAGAACCAAGCGATCCTAGCTTGAAGGATTCTAAAAAGAATTGGAGAAAATGTGGATGATGCCGAGGGTTGCAAGGTAAAAACTCACAAAAAAGCTCCCATAAGATCCACAAGGCAGGGTTGAAGACAGTGTAAGATAACCTTATCAGCTGATATGCTATCCTTATGGTTATGAATATTATTCAGATGGCACTCATTCTTTAAACCATTAAATCACTCACTGGACTCGATCTATCAGGTAAGAGAAATATGTTGTTTCCAGTAATTATGTTGACAAGCATATTAATAATGAAGTCTAAAGAGTTCATTGTTCAAACATTATCCCCTGTTGAAAAAAATGAAAAAGAGAACTGTTACAGTGAAATGAAATGCTATAACAGTGGTACTGGCATTGAATCACACGACAAGTCTGATAATGTCACTGACAAAAATGTGCCTACAAGAGTAATTAGATGCTGAAAAGCCAATTGTTAGCTTGCAAATGAGGTTGTTAGATCTTTCTGAAATGAAGAAAGGCGTTAAATCTATAGAGAATGCATCATTACTTGACCAAGCCATTATGCCAAGGAGGTTGTTAACAACATGGACATCACATCTCTCTCCCAGATTCTCTCTGCTTCCTTTGTCTTTCTACTTCTCCCTCTCTCGTCTTTCCGTTTGACCTATATCAACTAGGACAACTTCATTTATTAATTTCTAACATTCACAATAGTTTCAAAAGCACAAATTTGATCATCATCTAACTTGTTCGGTAATTTGGAGAAATAAAAGGCGGGGATCTAACATAAGAAACTTGTTACCATTTATATTGTTAAGATCAAAGCAAAAAGAATTGATTTCAGTACAATATAAATTCATAATAAAAGATCAAGAGTTTTTCCTGTGGGCTAGAATAAAAAGACAAAGATTTGGAGATAGATATACCAATGCATTAAACAAACATCTACTATAAAGATCATCAGGACCACAGGTATTAGTAGCGCCCACACAAAGTTCCATATAGAGGAACATAGAGAGGGGACAGGGGTTTATCTAGTCATCATCCATGCATTGATGGGGGAAGGGTAGTAACCTTATGTAATATCTGGTTAAACCAGACAAGATCAACCATCAATTTTTACTGAGAATAAATCAACCAATGACCAAGGACTTCAAGTTTTGAAGGGGGGAAAACATAAATCAAACCTCAATCTCCATGTTAAGTTATGTTATATCAGCAAAGAGTTACATGAGTAACCGAAGGGGAGCTCTGTTGTGTCATCAGTCATGAGAGTTTCAGTGATTGTACAAGAGTTTGCCATGCCCAGGTGTCATTAATGTTGCATGAGGCTAAATAAAAGATAAGGTTCAATTGTTTTAAGCTTTAGTCGCCTTTTAGAAGAAATTGAATGTTATTGTGAAGGTTTGCAAAAAATATGTTAACACCAAGGGTGCACTCCAACAAGTAAACAATATTAAATCAGTGTATTAAAAAGGCTTACGGAGGAAAAATAATAAAATTATTAGCAATATGTACGCATTTGCAAGCTCATACTCTAGCACACAGAAAAATAAATCACACAATTGCAGAATGTTAAAAGAACTAGTTACCCTGAATTGGCAAGGTTATTTTACATTTTACAAATGAGAGGCTAAAGCCCACTGTAGGAATTGCAAAATACTCATACTTCCATTTAAAATCAGCTAGCAACTTCCCTCCCTAATAATCCATGTGCAAAATTTAATGTTTATGGCACAGCCACAAGAAAGTTTCAAGAGATGGTTCAAATAGGTCGCAATAAAATTTCTAATACTAATCCACAGTATTAAACTACAGAGTCAGTTTCCCTGAGAATAATTGAACCACAATGAACATCAACTAATTAGTCAAAATCCAACGTTCCAACAGACCACTTGAATGAGTTAAGGGGCAATGTATGAAGAGCAGTACAAGACATGGGCTTGAAAGAGACCAAGCTTGGAAATTTACTGTATTAAAAGAAGGCCTTACTCCCCAATTACTTTCTTCCACAAAACTGTTTACCAATATGTTCCAAGTGACTTTATTAGGTACAAACCATTTCTCCACGCCTTTAAATTAAAGTAAACATGCGTCACTAAAGAAACCCTCTTGCAGTGCTTGCCTATCAATGCGTTATATGTAAAAGCATCAGGATGGATTCCTTCAGCCAATAACCTGTCAAAAAGGTTTAGAGCCTCCTGAACATTACCGATTTTGCATAGACCATTGATGAGGGTATTATATGTGACTATATCTGGTGCCAATCCACAATGAATCATAATAGAAGGGCATCATTTACTTTTCCAATTCTACTTAAGGCATTGATCAAAATATTGCAAGAGATAACGCTAGGAAAAATCCCTTTACCAAGCATCTTCTCAAACATATTTAATCCTTTTTCAATAGCCCCTACTTTGCAGAAAGCTTTGATCGGGCTATTGTAGGTAATACTATTGTCTAAAGTGCACCCTCTAAATAGCATCTCGTCAACAAGCTTTAGCACTGGCTGAATTGAATCTTTTCCAAGAAACGCATGAATCAATATGTTATATGTTACAGTGTTGGAAATGACCCTCCAAGAACAAGTCATGATACAACTGCAAGGCTTCTTCCAACTAATTATCCTCACAGAGACCATATAATAAAGAATTGAATGTTTATATGTCAGGTTTACATCCTTTGTTGGACATTTCAGCAAAAACATGTAAAGCTTCTTGAACCCTACCATTTTTACAGAGAGCACAAATCAAGCAATTGTATCCCACGCTGTTTAAACTGAGACCCTTAGCTGACATTTCATTTACAAATTTGATAGCTTCCTCCAATCGGCCATCCCTGCAGAAAGCATTGACCAATATGGTGTAAGTAATAACATTAGGTTCAATGCCTAGTGATGGCATATTAAGAGAGCATTTACATGCTGAGAATAAATTCCCATTCATGCAAAATCCATGGATCAATATGTTAACTGTGAAGACATCTGGCGCATAGCCTCCAATTAACATGTTATTATTGTACAAAAACTCTATGGCTTCGTCGAAACGTCCAATTGAGACATATCCATTAATTAATGCTCTCCAATTAATGCTCTCTATGGCTTCATCGGAACGTACAATACATGCTGAGAATAAATTCCCATTCTTGCAAAATCCATGGATCAATATGTTAAATGTGAAGACATCTGGCGCATAAACATGTTATCATTATAGATCACATTATTCGGGTTAGGAATTTCGCTAAGCAAGACCCTTGCTTCATCAACTCGACCGATTGTACACCAACCATGCATTAGAACACCATAAGTTACAGTATCAGCAACAAATTAAAACCTCGATAAAGAATTCGATTCAACAATTTTTCAGCTTCATTAATTCTTTTGGCCCTGCAGAGACCATGGATACCATCATTGATGGTTTGAATATCTGGTGTGCAGCCCACCAACAACATTTCTCCTAAAAGTTACACAGCTTCATTCACTCTATCACTTTTGGAACACAACCCTGCTTTGTTATGTCTCTTAGAAGTGAGCAAGCTAAATCCACCTCATTAATCATACAAAATGCCTTCATCACCAATCCAAATGTGTAGACGGTCGGAGAAATTCCTCGGCCTAACATGTCATAGAAAACATTAGGAGCAACTATGGGACAATTTCCCGAAACCAATATATCCAATGCAACATTATATGTCCTAAAAGTAGGCTCACATGAATAAACACTCTTCATATCTAACAAAAGTTTTGTAGCTTGCCCAGGCAACCCAGCTTTTCCATAGTATTTCATAATCAAAAGAAAAAGTGATTCTTTAATGACAATCTTTCCTTCTTTCATCTGCAATAACAACCTGTCGATGATTTTAACCTCACCAGCTGCACCATGCTTATCAAATAAAATGTAGTATACATCATAGGAATGACAATATCCACTCTGGGAACCTGCCCATTCAAATATCTCCATTGGCATGGGTATGTCAAGTGGGAGCTCCAGCAATTTGCAAAGTTGAACTGAACTAATTTGATTAAGAGACCTTATAAGTTGTTTAAGACCAAAAGGCTTAAGCAATCTCTCCCATTCGGTCTCACTGCCAGACCCATTATCGTTCAAGACTATATTATTCCGATATGTATTGACAGCAGTTGAGCAAATTACAAAAGAATGCATTCTAAACAAAACCCAAGTACTTTCACACATACTGATGGAAACTCTTAATATTTTCAACGGTGAAAAGAGAACATCCCTTGCTCAGAGGTGAAATTTAGGAGCTGATTCAATACAACAGAGACGTTTCGGTGCCTCAATCATTTGATTGGCTTCTCAAAGCTTCAAATATGAACCACTGACACTGCTTCTGTGCTTATTGAAAAAGGTTCAATGTGAATGGAACCCAGGAAGAACGAAGAGCATTATTGAGAGATCCTGATAGGGAAAATAACAATTAAAACAGGATCAACTATTTATTTAGGATAATGGTATAATTTTATTTATTTATTTATTTATCTTTTTGCCAGGATAAAGGTGTAATTTTGTCTAAGAAGTTTTTGGCAAGGGCATCTGACAAAACAATATTGCGAGGTGCAAAACTACCAATAAAGTTTTAAAAATGGGGCAATTATAATCAATATTTTAAAAGTTGGACCAGACATCGAGCCGAATAAGCTAGCAGGTCACAGTTCAAACAGTCGAGCTGTTAGTAGGACCGGTGATAAAATAATTAAATTAAAATAATATTTTATACATATATAATGATACAAATATAAAATATAATATGAAATAGTTATGTATTTTAAAAATAAATGTCAGTATTATGTCCTTTTAATACTACTTTTTCAATACAAAATTTTAAAGGTAAAAGATATGACATCCATCTTTAAAAAGTATAGTTGAAAAAATTCAAAATATACATTTTTGTTATGGGAGTGGAAATTCATTTGAAGTCTTTAAATTATTTTAAAAAAATAAACATTGGAAATGACGTTAAGATGATAATTCATAAATGTTTATTTTTGAAAAAATAAACAAAATAAACATTTCAATGTATAATTAAATATGGGTTGCTCATGAGGTGATATTTTCCCTATGGGTTGAAGCTTTAAACTGATGGATAATTTGTCTATCCCACTAAATGACAAAACTTGACAGGTTTTCACAAAGACAAAAGTGATTTGGAATTTGTAACATGGGTAAAAAAGAACACATCCTTGTAATTTTCACTTTCCACCCACATGCTCACCATTTCTCCTGTCATATCTGTGTCTTCCATTAACTTCTGGGAAGCTCGTTTTTGCATTTTGTCTATGGACAGTTCATATTCGCAAGGAGTTTTTGTCGATCAATCTGGTTATTATTTTATCTTCTTCCCTTGCTCATTTCTTTTTGCCGTGAAAGATGGATGAGAGCCGTCCGGTTAGCCGAAAACCGTCCCAGCTCCTGGCTAGAAAGCGGTTTCTGGCCCGATGACCCTTTTTTTCGGGGCTAATCCAGCCAAACAATAAAAATGGTTTTCTTGACAATCCGAGCCGTGGATATCTCCAGCTGACGATCCGGTAGGTTCGGCTCGGCTTGGCTTTAACAACACTGATTATAACAATGACGTTAACCGCCACTAAACTCACTTAATTTTGGTCATGTGGGTCCCATATTATTAATATTAAATGATTATGTTTTTAAAAGAAATTATTAAGAAAATTACAACCCCATCCAACTCCTCACACTGGACCCAAACATTGTACATAGACACACATGCCTCTATGGAGCAACAACACTGCCGATTCTCTCTCCCCACAATTCCTATACTTCCTTCCAGTCACCATCTCCGCCGTCGTCGCAGCATTCCCCCACCATCGTCCTTCCACTTCTTGCTTACTAAATGCTGTCAATTCCTTCACACGCTGCACTCAGATTCACCATTCATACCAAGCCGACACTTTGCCAGATCCATTTTTCAGTCCTCACCTGAAAATAAACATCATCACTCTCTCTTCATCATTGTTTTTTTTCTAGCTTCACTTTACTTTTCCTTCTTTGATTTCTACCTTTTTCTTTTGGTGATGGTGATTGTTGTGCCAGGTACGCTTCGCATTTCATTTTTCCGATTAATATACCTGTAACTCTGCTTTGTCAGGAGATGATAAATCATGTCGTAACTTCTCATTACTTTTTTTTTTTTTTTTTTCAATACTTCTACGATGGCGACGATGGGTTTTGTTGAATTATTAAGATCGGTAGAGAGGAGGTTTTGAAGGAGTTGAAAGTAGTGGTCGTGGATTTTGTGGATGAATTGAAATGGGTGGGAAAGTGGTTCCTATGTAGGGATGGAGGTGGTGGCTAGGATTTGTTGGACGTCAAGCGGAGAGTAAGGGTGGAGAGAAAAGGGAAGGAATGAAGGGAAGTGGGAGAAAATGATGAAAGTGACTCCATGAGTTCTATGATGGGGAGAAGATGTGTAATACCTTAATTTTACTACTATAATATAATATTTTAATTGAATTATAACCACTTTTCTAGTGTTAGAAGCCCGAAAATACGAAAAATTTAAAACTTTTTTTTTAAATATCAATCTACTTCATTCCTGTTGGAATGAGCTTTTCTAACAAATTGGAATAATTTAAAAATTTTACTAAAACAGAGGTTTATAAAATAATTAAAAGTACATTAATCATCTTAGGGTATCTATCCTTATTTATGGTACTTGGAAAATTTAAATTCCTTTATACATGTATATATTTCTATTTTCTATGCTTTCTGCTATTAACTTAATAATTTAATTTTATATCATATGTAGACAATACTACTAAAACATTCAACTACCATAGTTCAGCAAACATTCCTGCTTTCCAAAATATCATCTTATTTTTTTTGTCTCATCTTCTTCCAACACTCCTGCCTTATCTCAACCATCTTACCATCTACTAGCTTCTCTGAAAATAGTAGTTCAACGCAGTTTATGTCATTAACTGTAAATTTCATGCATGCATTGTCATGTATACATTTTATAAACCTTTACAAATAATGATAGCATTTATCCTACTAATATGTGTGCGATCTGCACCTACCAACCACTGATAACAATATCTTCGTTAACTAGTGAAGGCTTTACCTGCAGGATTTTCTCATTATAACATTTAAAGTCATAACGTAACTGATCTGGCAAAGGGGTAGCGAACCACCTAAGCCTTGGAGTACTCCAAACATAAAAGGAATAACAGTCTTACCAATTAAATGCAACATGTATCACAAAATTATACATGCAATTGAGTGTAATGAGATAAACTGCTACTTGGATATCAAAGCTTAGTCCTTTACTGTTTCCTTTCCTCTCTACCATCTTGATGAACTCAAATCACTAGTCAAAGCCTATGTACATATATAGGTTGGGGTTAGAGTCTGAATTATAAACTAATCAATGCGTCTCTCTCAAATCCTAACTTAATTAATACTACCCCAAGTCTTTTCATTTAAACAAATTATAATTTATCCATATTTAATTAGGATCTTGACTATCCAAGATCACTTTGATAATTTACCTATATTGAGCTGTCTTATTCTCAATGTTTGACCAATAGTTTCTATAAAAATCATTCTTTAAAGACCTTAGTCATTCACACACGCAAACACACACCTATTTATATATACTCTTGAAAAATCTCAAGACAGCCACCATGAATCATTTCAGACAATCTCCCGTTGCTAATCATCAACAATCCATTTAAAGCCTATAAGTATGAACAAGAACTCAAATTTAGTTATTAATTCTTAGAGATGGCGGTTAGCAAAACTTAAAATGTTTCTAAATTACACTCTAATCATACTTTAACACCCAATCACCTTTTAAACCTCAAAACTATAATAAACAAATCAGATTCAAACATCAACTAATAACTAATAATCATTATCGTACATATTCCTTAATATTAAGGGTTATGTATCTAATAAGAATCCCAACACATACAGAACATAGACATAGGTGTATCAAGCTCAAAACCTCACCAATTTAAGAATCCATAAACACACTTTACCTTTCAAGTCACCAATTATAATTCATATGTTCCTCAAACTTGCCTCATTCAATAATCTCTACCTTGATTTCCTAATTTGAAACTACAATTACCATAATCCCAATCAGATTCAATCGTAATCCATCCATTAAAATTCCTTGTCTTTGCTAGCCATATCATCACCAAAAACAACTCAAACACTAACTAAAAACAATTGACCCAAGAAAGGGTTTTAATCACACTATCATCATTTATCCATCCTTCAATATTTTTTCATATCTTGTGGGAATCTCACAACAACAACTGAAAGCTATATTCTTCCACATGTAAATCAAACATACACCTCTTGACACTCTCACAACAAAAAACTGTAATTGGCAGGAATGCACAAGAGGGGGGTGAATTGTGCTTTCAAAAATCAAAACTCAATGAAATAGAATTTATACTGGTTCAGCTCAATCTTGACCCCCGTCCAGTTCTCCAACTTATAGTTGGGTTCTACTAACACTTCAAGATTAAATCAGGCCCTTGAATGCCTTTACAAGTGACAGCAAGAAGCCTCTCTCTTCACTGATCACTCCCCCTTACAACTTGTAAGATTACACCATACTTTTAAGATCCCACTATCTTAAGAGTAATCCTCACATGATTGTAATACAGAATGCTTGTTCACACTATTGAACAGATTGTGTTATACACTGAAGAATATTAATCAATGAACTTTCTAAAGATTAGTGAGTATTTAATGCAGTAGTTAATACAGATAATCAATGTTGCAATCAATGTTCTTTACCAACTTCTTCACAGTGGCTTTTATACTCTCTTCTGGAAATTTGCCCATTATGAAGATATAGCCGTTGCATGTCCAGATAATAGGTTAATCTGATATGGAGTGTTGGGATTGTATTCTGGAAAGCATTAACTCCATTTTACTTGTTTTACTTCAGTTCATCTCTCTTCATTAATTGCTGGAAGTAGTTGGTGTGTCTAACGGCTTTAATGACAGTTTGCGTGCCAACGTTAACTTCCTGAAATAGGTCTGAGCACTTTCTATACTTGAAGGCTTAAAATAGACTGAACCATTGAATTTGAATAAGTCCTATCGCCACTTCGATCATAGCCTCTGATCGATCATAGGGATTGGTTTCTGATCGATCACACATCGATTACACATAGATCACAGCCTGCATCACTAAATATTGAGTTACAGAAATACTCGCCTGATCGATCACAGGGGAACCTTGATCGAATGAGAATGGCAATCGCACAAGAGGGGGGTGAATTGTGCTTCCGAAAATTAAAAACTAATTAATGCAACACAATCTTTATACTGGTTCGGCCAACACTGCCTACGTCCAGTTCTCCAACTCCTCGTTGGGTTCCACTAACCACAGGTTTTACAACACAGGTTCACCTGCCAACCTTTAGAGAGTTTTAGAATCCCTCTAAACACTCCCCCTTACTACCTGTAAGGTTACTACCTTGTTTTCAAAGCACCAAGCTTTAGAACAACCTCAAACAGTAGAGGATTTCACACTACTACAAAACAGGGTTTTCACGTCACAAATTTTGGACTTTTCACGTCACATTTTGGTGTGACATAAATTGAAGTGACGTGGAAAACTGGACTTTTAACGTCACACCAAAAAGTGACGTTAAAAGTCATCTTTTTCACGTCACAAATTACAAATATTGTGACGTTGTTTGTCAAAAATTAGAGTAAATTGTTGAAGATGTGGCAGAGAAACCACGTCACAATTTAAAAATTTGTGACGTTGTTTCTCAGAAACCACGTCACAAATTATTAAATTGTGACGTGGTTAATGTTTTTTTTTTTAAAAAAAACGATGGTTAATTTTAACTTCTTTTGGTTTCCCAATCTATATTCATTGCAAATGTCACAGAAATAGATATAATGCAGATCAACAGTATACATTATTCACACATGTATACATAGCTATATTATAACTAAATCAAACTAAACATATATATATATATACACACAAAAAATTCCATGTTTACACAACAAAATATATTTTGCAATGATCACTTTTTAACCAACAACAAATGAAAGAAAAAATTGAGCAATACGGTCACGAAGTGAATCAAGGTCTCTGACTTCAAATGAGTTGTTTCCATCATAAAACTGCAACAATAATGGATGCTATGATTAATGCAAAGTTAGATAAATAAATCATATATTTATGTACTGATTGTATCAAGCTATAGATAAGAATTTAATTTATACCTGTGTAAAGGATCCGGTACGATCACTCTCAATAATGTCACACATATACTTCATGACGTAATACCCACACTCCTTATTTGTCGGTTGCTAGGGGCACTTTATAAATCACAAGAAATAGTATAAATTAATAACAAAATAAATAATATCTCAATTGACTAACATTGAATGAATTTAAATGAAAGGTAGTTACTCTAGGTCTTTGTGTTACGATGGCATCATCCATTTGACCGGTTTCTGCTGCAAAATGCCATTGTTGAATGCCCCTAAAAATGGAACTAAAATTAGCACATAAACATGAAAATAATTTATGTAGTCCAAAGTAAAAAGTCATTAGAAATACTTACTTAGATAAGAGGGTTTTATAATATGAGGTCATATTATATCTCAAGGGGTCAAACCAAACCAGACGATGTTGTATGGGGCAAATGACAACTAATGACCAGTGTTTACTAAAAGACATTAAGAATATTATGTCCACACAGAAACATAACATTTGTAAATGTGCAAATAATGAAAAGTTGGAAAAAGGTAATAATGACACTTACTCTTGAAGAATAGGAGCAAAATAGACAGATCCCCGATTCGCTGACATTTGATGTATGACATAAGCCCGCATCTCGTCCTCATACTCCAGCTTGGCCTTGTCGTTTTTAAAATCATCTCTCCTCGCCAAGGCCATTGGACTAAGGAATCTGTATTGTCCCCTGCCTAATTGGTTGCACAGCTGGTGGAAGTACCTATCGTAAAATAATTGAAATTATAAAAGGATATATGTAAAAATATTGCACAGACATAAAAAGTAACAGTCATGTACAAAGTCGCTAATTCGAGCCAGGCGAGGTCAATTTCTTCCATCGTCAAAAACTCCACAATATCTCTGTCACCACCAAGTAGAAAATCATATGAACGATACGGACTGACTACTCCTGGAGGCATCTTAATGGTTGTGGAGAGCAAAGATGGCTGCATCTCCCGCAAGAGTTGGAGAGAAGGATATTCATCTGAAAAGAACTGCGGGCGATGAAAAAACCAATGTTATATATTTTTACAAACTATAATATATGAAACAAGGAGTCTCAAAAATTAAGTGTACATACCGCATCAATTGGCGCCTTTTGTGGAGTGTTGTGTACAAGTCGTCTAGGCCACAGGATGAATGTCCCGATCGCCTCGTATAGTTTGGTGACTTCATTATGGGGAATGGGTACATCTGTCCCCCCTCATCATTTAGGATATTTGTAACAGACACCTTCACTTGGTCCTCCTGAATAAGCATATTATGTATGAAGGAGGCGTTCGGGAACTGGCGAGCTTCTGCGACCGGGTGCAGGTGAGGGAAATCGATATAGAGATAACACTCTACTCCAACTTCAGGGTCATTGTCTGGTGTGGGATTTGATTCATTCTCACGAATTGATCCTAACGGCACAGTCTGATTGCAGCTGTCTTTGCCGCTTGGACCGCCGGTAGCAGGGGACTCCTACAGGAGATGAGAATATACAGAGTGAGCCTAATTGATAAACCCACAATTCGGTAATTAACATATATAGGAGATGGTCAAACCTGCTGTCTTTGTTGAGAAGAATTTGATGACAGTCTAAGCTGCATGGTAGACGCTCTGACCTGTGCCTCAATCTGCGCTCGGATCTGCTCCCCCATATAACCCGCAAGAGCTTCCTGGACCTTCGCGACCACCTGCCCATCGAACTGTGCTGCCATCTGCTGCTGGGACAAAGCAACCCGCTCCTCCAACTGGGCCTCCATCTCTGCCCGAGCCTTAGCCAATATCTCCTCAGTAGAATATGTGCGGGTGGGTCGGGATTTACGGCCGAAATACTTGGTAAACCCTACAGTCCTGAGCTCCCCTAGTACTAGGCCGAGGCGATCGGGCTTCCCAATTGCCGTGGCCAGGATGCCCATCCTCCCAGAAGGTGTGAAGGACCCTTGGGTGGTCTGCTGCTCAAGTTCTTCCTGCAATGACCGAAAAAATCTTAAGTTGTAATGTGCTATAAAACCACAAGTTAAAGGAATAAACAACCAAGCAAAATACTTACAATCCTCTTTGCAACTGCTTCAACCTCCAGATTAACAAATTTTCCTTCTTTAGACTTCCTTCCCTCAGCCCATTTCGTATGACGTGAGATTGGCGGCGGAGGCTGTAGAACAGCGGTAGGATCGGTCCATGCTACTTCCTGCATTTCTGCAATTTGTTTCTCAATCAACTTTTTCTCGACCCACTTGTAACCCCCCCGAGACATTGTGTGCTTGTAAATATTCTTTTCTTGTCGCTCCTTTTGTTTTTGGCTATTCTCTTATGAAAATAAAACTAAGTTAGTTAATTAATATAATGTGCTCAAAATTCAGTTTTGAAGCAAAGTAAAAGAACTATTTATAACCTATACACACCTGGAACTTTTGGTCTAGCCGTTTCTTAATAAAGGTCTTCCAAGTCTCCGGGTCAATAGAGGGATAGGTCTGACAGGGATCTTGACCCATCTTGTCCCCCCGGATGTAGTCTCTGGTTAGGTTATTCTTAAAACTCTTCCACATCTTGCGCAATTCATTCAACCAAAAATCCTTGAACGATTGGGTGTTTGGGATGTCGAAGTTTTGCTGCAAAGAAAAATAAGAATAAAAGACACATCAGTTGAGTTAATTAAAAAAAACAAATACATGCATATTAGGAACAAACAGATAAATAATGATAAAACATACCAAGATATCTGACCAACATTGATCCTTAATGTCTTTATGGACTTCCCTCCAATCGTCATCCAAGATGCTTACTCGGTTCCTTGCCACAAAACCGACGTAGCTCACGAAATTCGCGCCAATCTCTCCAATAGGATTCATGTCCTCGTCAAATTTCACACGAATAGGCTGAACATTTGTCCCGTGACGGACAATAATGTCTTTGAGCTTCGTCGGGCCTCTTCCCTTTTTTCGAGGGGGATTGTTTTGTTGTTGATTGTTAGAATCATCCGTCATGATGTACCTGTTAACAAATCAAAGATGTGATGAGTCATTACAAGGCAACAACTTTCACAAAACCAAAACAAAAACAATAATACGTAATACATTATAATTCAAAAAGATTCTCACTTTAGGTGTTATCCCATATCCCCTCACAATGATCATTTCTAGAGGCAAATTGGTCATCATCATCTATCAATTCCGATTCGCTTGGTTCAAGCGGAATTGCGCACAAAGGTGGTATCTCATCAAGATCTAAAGTGGGAGCACGATCCTTTTGCTTTTTACTTTGCAAGACTATGGACAATTGCTTATTTGCGGGATCCGTTACATAGAACACTTGTTTTGCGTGACTTGCTAAAATAAAAGGCTCATCTCTGTACCCAACCTTGTGAAGATCAATTGAGATCATACCAGTGTGGGGTTCAATCACAACTGCGCTATTGTTAACCCACTTGCATTTGAAGATTGGAACCTTGAACTTGGTGAAACTAACTTCCCAAATTTCTTCAATTACCCCATAATATGCCATGGAAGCCAATCTTGGGTTTTTATCTTTCGAACTGGAGAAGTGCATCGCTTCGGCTACCACCATCACGCCACTGTTTTGCATGGTGCTGTTGTTGTCCTGAGCCTTAGTGTAGAAAGAATAACCATTTATGTCAAAAGAGCCCCACGTAACAACCTCAAAACGCGGCCCTCCGGCTAACCATCTTATTGTATCCAGTCCACTAATCTCCTTTTCAACATTCTCCTTAAACCACCCAATGAATGTCCTATTATGCTCGTTAGAAATCTGCATGTCACTCTTTTTCGGGTTCTTTTCTTTGAGGATCCTCTTATGCTCGTCCAAATAAGGCTGCACTTCTTCCATATTATTCAAGATGTATAGGTGTGCTTGTAACACCTCTTCACGGCACATAGTCTTTACTTTGACGCCCCGTACCCCCTTACCGATCCCATCTTCATGTCGTGGGTTTTCCTCAACCCCTTTTAGATACGATTTGCAAAAATCCATTGCCTCATCAACTAAGTATCTTTCAACAATTGATGCCTCAGGTCGGTGTGGGTTCTTGGAATACCCTTTTAAGACTTTCATGAATTGCTCAAAAGGGTACATCCACCTTAGATAAACAGGGCCACAGAGCCTTATCTCCCTTACCAAATGAACAATCAAGTGCACCATAATATCGAAAAAGGCTGGAGCAAAGTGCATCTCTAGTTGGCACAATATAATGTAACCCTCATTTTCCAACTCGTCTAGCTTTTCAGTGTCGATGACTTTGCTGCATATCGCATTGAAAAACAAACATAGTCTTGCTATAGTCTTCCTGACATCATCTTGCATAATGCCTCTTATAGCAATTGGTAAGAATTGTTGCATCAATACATGGTAATCATGTGACTTCATTCCCACCAACTTCAAATCATTCATAGACACAAGTCTGCTAACATTAGAAGAATAACCCTGTGGAACCTTGATCCTACTCAAACACTCACACAGACTTTTTTTCTCCTGTTTCGAAAGTGTATGCGCAGCAGGTTCCATATAAGCCCTCTTGCCATTTTCACTGACTATAGGATGCAACCGTGGTCTTATGCCCATTTCAACCAAGTCTAATCGAGCATTGAGTCCGTCCTTTGTCTTCCCCTGTATGTGCAACAATGTCCCAACAAGACTATCACCAACATTTTTCTCCACATGCATTACATCAATACTGTGCCTCACATCGAGATATCGCCAATAAGGTAGATCAAAGAAGATTGACCTTTTCTTCCAAATGATCTTTTCAGAACCGATCTTTGGCTTCTGTTTCTTACCAAATACCATACTGACATTTTGAACACGGCGGTAAACTTCCTCCCCGGTTAAGGGGGTAGGAGCATATCGGTACTCATATGAGCCATTAAAACACTTCGTTAGTCTACGGTAAGGATGGAACCGATCAAGAAACCTCCTGTGACCGAGGTAGACGGTTTTTCTTCCGTGTTTGAGATAGTGGCAGTGTGTGTCAGACTCACATATAGGGCATGCCATAAAACCCTTCACACTGTAACTAGAAAGATTGCCATATGCAGGGAAGTCATTTATTGTGGTAAACAACATAGCTCGCAACCTGAATGTCTCCTGCCTGTAAGCATCAAACACATCTACGCCTTCCTCCCACAACATCTTCAAGTCCTCAATCAAAGGTGCCAGGTAGACATCGATATCGTTACCAGGCTGTTTCAGCCCTGAAATCATCATTGACATCATCACATACTTGCGCTTCGTGCACAACCAAGGCGGCATGTTGTAAATGACCAGCAAAACAGGCCAAGCACTATGTGTGCTACTGAGACTCCCGAAAGGGTTGAAACCATCCGTACACAGTCCGAGACGAAGGTTTCTTGGCTCACCACCAAATTCAGGAAACATGGAATCTATCTTCTTCCATTGAGGAGAGTCAGCAGGGTGCCGGAGATATCTTCCATCGGAGATTCTCTCATCACAATGCCATCTCAGTTTCTTTGCTTCTGCCTCATTTGCAAACAAGCGTTTAAACCGGGGCACAATTGGAAGGTACCACATTACCTTCAAAGGTACCCCTTTCTTTGATCCATCATCGTCACAAACGGCATCCTTCCTCGCCTTGTACCTCGGAGTATTACATTTTGGACACTCTTTTAGGCCTTCATACTCTTTCCTGTATAACACGCAATCATTGGGGCAAGCGTGTATCTTCTTATACTCCATGCCCATATTTCTTAGAACTTTTTTAGCCTCATACATACGATTCGGAAGCACATTGCCCGCCGGGAACATATCACTCAAAGCTTCAAGCATCTGCGAGAAACCCGAGTCTGCCCACCCATTTTCTGTCTTTATTTTCAACAATTTCAGGATGCCACTCAACCGAGTATACTTAGTACACCCCGGAAACAACTGTGTCTCTGCATCACTACGCAACTTGTCAAACTCTTGTACCACAGAAAATGACTCCGCCCCAATGTCATTGATCATGTCGTCCATTCCATCATCACAAACATCATCCACTGTTGCTTCTACAATTTTGTGACGGGCACGCATGTACGGTACTTCCCAATTCCCCATGCCAAAGCCACTTCTTATAACGAAGATTGATCCCATCACAAAGAAGGTGATCCCTTATATCATCAACGCTCTTACGATAAGCATTTGCACAATTCACACAAGGGCAAAGATACATGCCATTCTTACTAGGCATGTTTCTCTTGGCAAATTCAATAAATTCTTCCACACCCATTTGATACTCTCTAGTGGTTCTCAATGTATGCATCCAACTACGATCCATTCTATTAAACCTATGCCATTTCGAACAAGCTAGTCAAGTTTATCTCACTACATTATGAAGAAATTGGCATGCTATGCACTTAACTTCACTTCATACAATCCAATTTCAGTCCAGTAAATACAAAATAATACCATTATTAATTCAACACCATTCAGTGATTACAAAACATATAATTTCACCTTTTTTCAGTGCAAACAAAAATCAGCAAAGTGGTAGCCACATATCATCACCAAAAAGATGAATTATGGAACAAATTTTCAGCGAAAATTCAGCTCAATACAATAGTAAACCAATTTAGAAGACTTAAAAAATAGTTTGGCAAGTATGCAAGATTTGCAGCAACTTCAAGGTAACAGCAGCAAATCTAATTCAGTTCATCGATTAAACATTCTATGGCAGCATTTACAATTTGCAATTGATAAAAAAACAAAGAAGATCAGAGCATACCACAGGCACAAAAATACCCTCGAATCGCACGATTGAAGTTGCTGAACCCAATAAGAAAACAGAGCTGAAAAAGAAAGTATGAGATACCAAATGTGATTTAACTCTTCAATGGAACAAAGCTTATTTGAACCTTTGCAAGACAAACTTATTTGAACCTTTTAAAACACCAAACATAAATAAAGCTTTCATTTCCTCTTAAACCAACCTTTCTTTTTATTTAACAACATAAACTTAGTTTTCACATATATAGAAATCATTCACTTCAATTAACATCTATGTATATCAATATGTACTTAATTCCTATACCTTTCAGCAATCATCAAACAATCAATTCCATATTCTTAATCCTTTAATTAGCTCAAAATAATAAAATTCCAGACTTAATTAATATTAATTAACAACGTCAATCTTTGCTAACTCTTTTAAACACTCCTTATAAAACAAAAAATTCCACCTTACTTCCTACAGTTTCTAATGCCTTCAATATTTCCAACAATACCAAGGCAGGGCCGAACATAAGCCAGAGAATATGAAGAATATTAACAATTTTAAAGCGAGAATTTGAAGGGAAATAAGCCAGAGAGAAAATGCAATATTGTTTTATTCCTAGTAGCATAAGATAGGGAACATTGAGCATATAGCAAGGCTGAACAGACTAAAGGCTTACAAAGGCAGTATTTCAGAACATTTTCAACCTCAAAGCCCTAAGAAATTTACTTTTAGCTCAAAATAACTTATTTATGCAGAAAAGAAAACCAATTCTAGAAGAACCCCATTCAACAAAATATTCTAGAACAAATTAGGGCTGACAGAGAAAAACAGCACTTAGGTGTGCCAACATCATCTTCATTGCTACTGTTTTTTTTTTCATTTATTATTTTCTTATGCAAAGCCTAATGATAATTGTCAAACAAATTAACTTATCCAGAGAAATAGACGACGCAGCACCACAACAATATTCCAGAAATCCAAAAACTAAACTACATTCAACACCACAACTAATTATCTTCCTCATAAATTTCATTATTTTATTTTCAATTGCATATATATTGGTAAAAAAATGATTTCAGAAACCTGGTGGGAAAAAAATTAAGCACGATGACATAATGACAAAGAAACAAATAAAAAGTTGTAAAAAAAACGAAAAAAGAACTCACAGGGTAGGGAGCTGAGGGTTGGGAGAAGGGGGAGCTGGCGGCGGCGGCGGGAGCTGGGGGCGGAGCTGAGGGAGGGAGGAGCTGAAAAAACGAAACGGAGTTGAGGGAGGAGGATCTGAAAAAACGAAACGGGGCTGAGGGAGGAGGATCTGAAAAAACAGAGCTGAAGGTGGGGGAGGGGGAGCTGGGGGCGGAGCTGAGGGAGGGAGGAGCTGAAAAAACGGAGCTAAGGGATTTTGATTTTGGGGGAGCTGAAGACAGGGGCGGGGGAGGGAAGAAAACGCGCGTTTTTTTTTATTATAGTGACATTTTCAACGTCACACATTATATAATGTGTGACGTTGAAAATCCTATTTTCTTTTTTTTTTTTAAAAAAATGCAGTTTCAACGTCACACAATACTTCTGTGTGACGTTGAAACTCTAATATTTTTTTTATAAAAAAAATAGATTTTCAACGTCACATATTATATTTTATGTGACGTTGAAAATCCAATATTCCAACTTTTTTCTTTTTTTTTTAAAAAATAGAGTTTCAACGTCACACAAATTTTCTGTGTGACGTTAAAACTCTAATATTCCTACGTTATTTTTTTTAAAAAATAGAGTTTCAACGTCACATATTATGTTCTGTGTGACGTTGAAACTCCAAAATTCCAACGTACTTTTTTTAACAAAAAAATAAATTACTTTCAACGTCACACTATATTTTCTATGTGACGTTGATACTATATTATTAGAACGAATAGTATTTTTTTTTATTTTTCAAATGGAGTTTCAACGTCACACATAAATTATGTGTGACGTTGAAACTTTCAACGTCACATATTAAATTATATGTGACGTTGTTTCCCTTCAGTTTCTAACTTATTTACAAAAATGCCACCGCATTTTTTTTCAACGTCACATTTTTAATTATCAGACATAAATTAGTGACATAGAAAGGGTATTTTGTAGTAGTGTCAATAATAAAGTTCACTTAATGAACAGATTATGATAATCATTTAAGTCCAAGTAAAATCACTAAGAACAATAAATACAAAAATAAGAGAGCACTGAATGTGTTCGTGAAAATTCTTTGTTTTTTGTCAGTTCTTCATCAATGCTCAAGTTTTGTATTTATATCTCTTCTCAGATTTTCCATTGCGTTCATCTTCATGAGGCCGTTTGAATATGGTCGTTGAGAGCTCATAGCCGTTGGCAATTAATGCAATTTCTTCATCGAAGTTAACTTTCTGCTCTAGCTTCAACTACTCTTGCGTAGGGTGAGCTAAGAGAGATGTAGACTGAGCGTTCTGAGCATCTGTACCAACTGTACTTGCATAGTAGCTTTTTCAATAGCGCTAGCATACTTTTCTATCGCTAACTGCATAGTATAATTCCTGCACTTGAGCTGTTAGCTAAACAAGTAATCATGTAATGCACAGCAGATGTTATCGCAAGCTTAGTCCATTAGCTCAATGTATCAGCTTATCAGTTTGTCTAAGTTATCACAACGGGCATTCTCCTATCGATAGCTAGATGCGTTATCGCTAGTGACCTTTGTTATTGCAAGTTAGTTTAGATATCTGAGTATTTAAGATATTTCAATAAGTATACAGATATCGATAGCTAGATTTGTTATCGATAGCATCATTTGTTATCGCTAGCTTATTCCATTAGTACAAAGACTTAGTTCATTTTTCTGCTAGTTGTTTTTCCTTTCATTTATCCATGTTATGAATGAACTTCTAGCGATAGGATATTTCTTAGCGATAGATAAAGACTTTAGCGATAGATATTAACTTCTTATTTCTAAGTCTTCATTTGCTATTCCTTTCTATCTATTAGCGATAAGGATATACTTAGCGATAGAGATATTTATTTTAGTGTTCTACTAAGTTTCCATCTGCTATTGTTGGGCTTTTCATTTGCGATATATTTTTACTCTAGCGATGGTGAAAGACTTTAGCGATAGATATTGACTTTGTTATTTCTAAATCTTTATTTACTATTTCTTTTTATCTATTTGTGATAGGCTTTAGCTCTAGCGATAGTAATCTGTTACCTATCAGATTTTACTTGTTTAATTCAAAGGTAACTTACACTCTATTTACTTATGTTATCTACGGGGCCAGTCCTCATCAAAACTTAAGATTCTAACATTCTCCCCCTTTTTGATGATGACAAAAACATAAGTAAACCATATACATTAAAGCACGTTCAGAGCATAAACATATATCAGCATAAGCATATATCAGAACATAAAATAATAGCAATGCATGTACAGAGCATATAATATAAGTATGCTTAGAGCAAAAATTGAGATGAAAAGTGTACGTTTTTATTTTGACTTATCAGCATCAAAGCTTTCAAGTTCATATTCATAAGTTGGCCTTTCAAAAGAAATTTCAAAATCAAAGTTAAAATCAGAAATGTCATGACTAGCTAAGTATGATTGGTATTCAGAGAGATTTCTAAAAGTTAGGGTGTAATCATTGTTAAGTTTCTCTCTAGAGGCTATGGCAAAGTACTCTTCATCAGGATAGTCAGATAGCTCAGAGTCTGAGTAGAAGAATTTGTCTTCGTCAATGTTCTTGGGGCCACCCTTAGCTCTTTCTTCTTCAGCTTTTTGAACAAGTTCTCTGATGGAAATATTTGAAGAGCCACCCTTGGATTTGTGAAATCTTCTCTTGTAGACCCAGGGTTTCTTGCCTTTAGCAATCTCCTTCTTTCTTGCTTTAGCCTTTTTCGGTTCCTCATATTTCACCTTCCATGCAGCCAAATTAGCCTTTCTTGCTTCTTAAGCAGCCTTCCATGCAGCCATGTTATCCTTAGCAGATTTTTCTTTTGCTAAAGCATCTTCTAATTCTTTCCTTTTGGCTTCCTCCTTGTCTTGCCTTAAGAGTGCTGCAATTGCTTTCTTATCTGCCCTAGCAGCTGCCCTCTTGGCTTTAGCTGTTTCTTTCTTATCTTGCCTTAAGATCTCAGCTATGACTTTCTTGTCTTCTTTTGACAATTCTGGAGGAAGAGATAGCTCTTCAGATGCTTTGGCCTTTGGCTTCGGAGCTGTCATTTTTATCCTTGGAGCTCTAGCTGTAGCCTTCCTCTTTCTCTTTTCTGGAGGAGCTTGAGCCTTTTCTTGAGGAAGAGGAGGGGTTCTGTGCTCCTCTGATTTCATGTAGCAGCGTGCAATTTCTATAATTACTTCCTCAGCTTCTTCTACTATCATGGGATCCTTTAGAATTTTCTCCACATTTTTCTCCATGTGTTTATCCCCCCTTTTTGTCATCATCATCGGTAGGGGTAGGTGAAGAGGGTTGGTCAGGAGTTTGGGAAGAGATGAGAGGAGGAGGAGGGCTTGTGATGGTGGTAACGATAGAGGTTGGCTGTATTGGTGGTGAAGTATGGGTGCTATCACTAGGGTAGGGGCTAGAGATAGGGGTTGCTTGTGGTGTTGGGACTTTGGTTTTTGAGGGTAAGGCTTGTGTTTGTGGGTTAGCGCTAGGGGAAGGGTTAGCGGTAGGAGTGTCTGGAGGTGTTGGCTGTTTGGTTTGTGGTGAAGGTGGTTGTGTAGTTGTTTTGGTGTGGGAATGATGGCTATCGCTAGGGGAAGGATGATGGAAAGTGGAAGAAGATGGATAGTGAGAGAGATGAATAGAAGGACTAGTAAGGGTTGAAGGTGAGTGTTGAGGAGAGGAATGAGAGGGTGATTGAAAACAGAGAGGGGAATGATGATGTGATGAAGAAGTACCTTCAGAGGGAGGAGCTGTTCCCCTTTGTCTGACATTTTCACGAACAAGACAGAGGCTTTCTTCCAAGTTCTTCACGTGGGCCTTGAGCTCCAAAATTGGCTTCATTAGCTCTGTTTTCTGAGCTTCTAGAGCCAAGGTGAATTCAGCTGAGATTCTGAAGATTAGTTCTTCCACTGCTTCTCGAGAGAATGAGGCAGGCTTTGGAGTTGCACGAGGAGGTGGAGGAGCTCTCTGTGACTGAACTTCTTCTTCTGGAGGTGCAGAGGCAGTTTGGGCTTTTGAAGAGACAGTACGAGAAGCTTGAGATTTTGAGGTAGAGGCAGCGCCAGCATCTTCCAACAGAATCCTCATTTTCTTAAGGGTGGTGGTGGTCAGCTACTTGCATTTCTTGTTGTCTCCATCCCCTGTGGATTTAATCTTTGAGAACTCCAGGATGAATGATATTAGCTGAGGATATGGGAGAGGAGCTTTGGCAGACTTGTCAGATAAGAATCTGTGAAGCTCCATTGATACCAACTGCCCTAGATTTAAAGGAACTTTTGAGATCAGGTTGGGCAGCCAGGGGTTGTCTATCTTAGGAAAGCTGCTGAAGTTCCCTGCCTTGTGAGTCATGATTCTGATATACACATAATGTAGGATTCTGTTGACCACAGGCATGTTGGTTGGATTGTTGGAGGAGGTTTCATAAATCTCTTCAAGATCCTCCTTGGAGTAGGGCTTAGGGGAATACCACTTGTTGTATTCTGCTTCAAATATCCCCAAAATCTTGTTGATGAACAACCAGTCAAAAGAAATTCCCCTTCCTCTCACAGAAGCCTCAAACACTATATTTACCAGCTTCGATTTCTCATACTCTGGCTTGGCTTTCATGGTTGAGTAAAATGACCTCAGCACTTTCTTATTGTAGTCATTCTGAATGTTGAGCCAGCTCTTGTAGGGTAGAAGCCAGGCATCCAAATCGAAACCATTCTGCTTGAAATATTCAAGGTCCACCCAAACCATTCTGATGCGTAAGGCAGATCTGTGGTAGTTCGCTTTTGACGCTTCTGACCTTATTCAACCACCTCTTTTGAGAATGATACACCTTTCTGGGTTCTGGACCTCTTGCTAGCGGATTGTGACGAGGGTTTAGCGCTAGAGGTTGCCTCAACATCACTCACATTTGGAACTTTGGTTCTGGCCATTTTTAGGGTTTAGGGATTTGAGAGTAAGAGTAGGCTTGAATGCTCAGAGAGGTTTGGAGTAGAAGAGAAAATGCAGATGAATAATGAATGCAGAATGCAAAAGATCTACTTTTATAAGTTCAGAGTTTACCATCAATGAAGAATACTCGCTAAACGTTTCGCATTCTGATGATTAAGTGACTTGCTATCGCTAGTACGAGCTGCTATCGCTAGCGGGCATTATCCCACGCTGAGCAAGTGACTTAGACTTCAGTTCACTTGCTCCTTCCATCTATCGATAGCTGATTTTGCTATCGATAACGCTTTTGGTTAGTGATGGCAATCTTTGTTCAAACGGCTTTTGTCCTGCATACAGCTAGCAATAGTGGAACTCACTATCGATGAGTCAGTCCTGCAAAAACTTAAGATTTGGCACTCCGATGCCTAAGTTAGCGATAATTCATATGAATAACATGAAAATAAATCAACAATTAAGTCAAAAATATTCACAACCCATTTAGATTTACCATTCCTAGCTCTCTTCTGATATAGATGAATTGATCTGGCTCAAGAGGCTTGGTGAATATATCAGTAAGTTGTAAATGAGTTGATATAAACTCCACCTTGACATCCTTCTTCTGAATATGATCTCTCAAGAAGTGATGTCTCACATCAATATGCTTGGTTCTGGAATGATGAACTGGATTTTTGGCCAAGCTTATTGTGCTGGTGTTGTCACAGAGAATGGGTACTTATGGGAATTCCAAACCCAGATCTCTTAGTTGATGCTTAAGCCATAAGACTTGAGTACAACAACTTGCTGCTGCGATGTATTCAGCCTCTGTGGATGAAAGAGAGACACAGTTTTGCTTCTTGCTTGCCCAAGAGACTAAACAGCCACCAAGGAATTGACATTGACCACTTGTACTTTTTCTATCTGTCTTATAACCTGCATGGTCAGAGTCAGTATAAGCAAGAAGGTACTCTTGAGTTCCCTTGGGATACCACAGCCCAAGCTCTTGAGTCTCTTGTAAATAACGCAAAATCCTTTCTACATTTGATAAATGAGATTCTTTAGGATTTGCTTGATATCTAGCACACATGCCTACACTAAATTGAATGTCAGGCCTACTAGCAGTTAAGTAAAGTAAAGAACCAATAATTCCTCTATAATGTGATTGATTCACTATTTTGCCCTATGCATCAGCATCTAACTTGGCAGAGGCACTCATAGGAGTGTCGTCTTCTTTGGATAGATCCATCCCAAATTTGTTGAGAATTTCTTTACAATATTTGGTTTGGGAGATGAAGATGCCATCCTTCTTTTGCTTTATCTGCAGGCCTAAGAAGAATGTTAATTATCCCATCATAGACATTTCAAACTCTCCCTGCATTATCTTAGCAAAATCTTCACAGAGCTTTTCATTAGTTGCACCAAAAATAATATCATCAACATAAATTTGAACTATGAGCATGTGATTATTTTTACGCATGACAAACAAGGTAGTATCTGATTTTCCTCTAGAAAATCCTTTATCAAGCAGAAAAGTACTAAGTCTCTCATACCAAGCTCTAGGTGCTTGTTTGAGACCATAAAGAGCCTTTTTAAGTTTGAAAACATGGTCAGGCTTAGACCTTTCTTCAAAACCAGGAGGTTGCTCTACATATACCTCTTCTTTAATATATCCATTAAGAAAAGCACTCTTAACATCCATTTGATAAAGTTTAATATTTTTGATGGATGCAAAAGCTAGAAGAATTCTTATTGCTTCAAGTCTTGCAACTGGAGCAAAAGTTTCTTCATAATCAATGCCTTCTTCTTGGTTATATCCTTTGGCAACTAATCTGGCTTTATTTTTGACAATTTTTCCAACTTCATCAAGTTTGTTTTTGAAAACCCATTTAGTACCAATAATAGGATGATTTCTTGGTCTACGTACTAAATCCCAAACTTGATTTCTTTTGAATTGATTAAGTTCTTCCTGCATTGCAACTATCCAGTCACATTCAACAAGAGCTTCATCAACGCAAGTTGGTTCAATTTGAGAAAGAAAGCAAGAAAATTCTATTTCATTTTGTAGTTGCCTTCTGGTTCTAACTCCTTTTGAAATTTCTCCAATAATCTGTTCAGGAGGATGATTCTTAAGATGTCTTATGGAAGATTGAGGCTCATTAGCTTCATCTAGATCATCTTTAATTTCATCCTAATTTAACCTTTTTCTAATCGCCTTGGGGGTTAAATGCAAAATATTTATATAACCAAGGATTGCACTATAATGGTGTGATCCCGGATCGTCTCTCAAGGAGCCTAATGACTAACCTAGGAAACTAAATGTCATGCAAATGAAGTATAACTAATTTTTATCTTTTCTTTAATGAGGTGGAATGGTTGGATGGGTGAAGTGAAATTGATGGAATGGATCTCTTGAGTCTAGGTGAGGTGACAAACATAGGTTCAAATCATTTGGGGGTTTAATTCATCAAGTCTAGTTAGAGAAATCCCCAAGCAACCACTAGGGGTCCACTAGCCCTAATCAATGACTAATTTAGCAACCACTTTCATAGCCATTACTTAGGGTTAGTGTTAAAGTCCACTTGATGTGTGAAATACTTTGAGCAAAAACACTTGTGGCTCTCATAAAAGTGCAACCACAACAATTATGAATGGAAGCAATGAATTAAGCCCACTAGCAACCACTAAAATGAAATTAACTTCATGCAACCACAATGTAGATAAGAATTCATAACTCAAGTGTTCAAAGCCCAAAATAAACACATATAGTTCATACACATACATATCTAAAATCTCATTCCAATACATAAATCCAAACATCTCCAAGAGAAATTCAAATAAACATAGAAGAAATCCTAAATACATATGTTAGAACAAAGAAAAACTCCCCTAATGAAGAACCCATGCTTGAAACACCATCAACCCATCCTCAAGAGATGAAAAGCTCCTCACTCTGACATAGAAACTCCAAGAGGAACCCCAAGAAGAAGCTCCATCCGAAAATCCATGGAAGAAGAGGGTGGAAGAAGGTGGAAGATGAAGATGGAGGTGGAAATGAGTGGGGAATGAAGGAATGGACGGGAACCCTAGGAGAGGGAGTGTATTTCGTGCTCTGAAGCCTCTGTCTCTGGAGATAGGGTTGTTAGGATCCATTTATACTCCCTCAGAAAACCTAAAATCGCGTCAGATTTCTACAGAATTTCGTGACTTCGCCGTGGGCTCGCCGCGGCGAAAGCCACGGCGAACTCACACTGGTTCTGCCTCTTCTTGTCTTTCTTCGCCGTCAGTTCGCCGCGGCAAGACATTTATTCTGTTTCTCTCTTCACTTTCTTCTTCTGCTCCGCCCAGAATTCTTCACTACAACTTGGTTTCTTAGTTTGGGCATGTTTCTTCTATGACCTGCATATAAAATGGACCTAAGGTAGCATCAAAATGTTCTTGAAAATGGGTTAAACAATAAATCATATTAATGATGCCCAAATCGCCCTTTACTAGAACAAATTCCAACAAGGTGTGCAAAAGTCAGAAATTACCCTAATTAGGTGCAATTACCCCAAGAACATGCAATAATCTAATGATTTTATCAATGAAAAGTATATAAAAATATGGTGCAATCACATCCTGATCATTTTCAGTATTGTTTCCAGGATTTGCTATCGATGGCTGAGGTGCTTTCGATAGAGACTGCTTTAAAAACTTTGAAAAATCTTCATCCTCATCAACAGATTGTTGTTTTTCTCGAGTTGTTTCATCAAATACTACATGCATAGACTCTTCAACAGTTTGATTCCTTTTATTATAGACTCTATATGCTTTACTTCTATTTGAATAGCCTATGAATATGCCAATGTCAGATTTAGGATCGAATTTACCTAAGTTTACCTTTCAGTTGTTGTGAATGTAGCATTTTGATCCGAAAATTCTTAGGTGACTGATATTGGGCTTCCTTCCCTTGTAGAGCTCATATAGAGTTTTCTCCATCCCCTTTCTGATATAGGCTCTGTTTGAGATGTAGCAAGCTGTGCTCATTGCATCTGCCCAAAATATTTGAGGCACTTGTTTCTCATTCAGCATGCTTCTTGCCATTTCTGTGAGCACTCTGTTCTTTCTCTCTACAACACCATTTTGTTGAGGAGTACGAGGGGTAGAGAAGTTGTGTTTAATCCCATTTTCATCACACAGCTCCATGAACTCTTTGTTCTCAAATTCTCCTCCATGATCAGTCCTGATTGCTACAATCTTTGTGTCTTTTTCATTCTGCAATTTCTTAGCAAGCACACAAAAGGCATCAAAGGTTTCATGTTTAGAGGAAAGAAACATAGTCCAAGTAAACCTTGAATAGTCATCCCACTACTACAGAAATGATCTATTGCATCGCAATAATAGCAGCGCATATAAACTGCAAATGTTGGGATAGGTCATTGGAAGCCTATACCAGCGCTTTAATAAATTAAGCATTGGGATAGGTATGAACCTATCCCAACGCTTTTCTTCTAAAAGCGTTGGGATATCTTATCCCAGCACCTGGATAATAAAAGGTAAAATTTGTTTTTATAAAGTATGATTATGAGTTGACTTTAGTTTTTATTTTGACCTTTCTTTCAATTTTTAAATAAAGTTTGATCTAACCTCTTTTTAATATTTTTCGGATTAATTCAGAATTTTATTTTCAATTTTTCTTTAATTTCTGGGACCTATCCCAGCGCTTTATATGTATTAAGCGTAGGGATAGGGTTGTAATAATAATTTTAATTGTCCTCTACTTTTATTTCGAATTTTTTTTTAATTTCTGGGACCTATCCCTCCGCCTTATATGTATATATAAAGCGTAGGGACAGGTTTCTTAATTATTATTTTGTTTTTTATATTTTTTTGATTTAATTTAGATTTTGTTTTGAATTTTTTTTTAATATATGTGACCTATCCCTACGCTTTATATGTTTAAAGCGCAGGGATAGGTGTTTTAGTTTTGTTTTTTTATTTTTAAATTTTTTTTTACTTAAGTCAGAATATTTTTGGAATTTTTTTTAATTTCTGGGGCCTATCCCTGCGCTTTATATGTATAAAGCGCAGGGATAGGTCTTTTAGTTTTGTTTTTTAATTTTTAAATTTTTTTTTTGTCAGAATTTTTTTGGAATTTTTTTTTAATTTCTGGGCCCTATCCCTGCGCTTTATATGTATAAAGCGCAGGGATAGGTCTTTTAGTTTTGTTTTTTAATTTTTTAATTTTTTTTACTTAAGTCAGAATTTTTTTGGAATTTTTTTTCTAATTTCTGGGACCTATCCCTGCGCTTTATATGTATAAAGTGCAGGGATAGGTATTTTAGTTTTGTTTTTCAATTTTTAAATTTTTTTTACTTAAGTCAGAATTTTTTTGGAATTTTTTTTTTATTTTCTGGGCCCTATCCCTGCGCTTTATATGTTTAAAGCGCAGTGATAGGTGTTTTAGTTTTGTTTTTTAATTTTTAAATTTTTTTATTTAATTAAGATTTTTTTGGAATTTTTTTTAATTTCTGGAACCTATCCCTGCGCTTTTTCTTTATAAAGCGCAGGGATAGGTTTTTATTTTTTTTTAATTTTTAAATTTTGTTTATTTAAGTCAGCTGTTTTGGGATTTTTTTTAATTTCTGGGACCTATCCCTGCGCTTTTTCTGTATAAAGCGCAGGGATAGGTTTTTATTATTTTTTTTTAATTTTTAGATTTTTTTTTTATTTAACTCATATTTTTTCGAATTTTTTTTATTTCTGGGACCTATCCCTGCGCTTTATATGTATAAAGCACAGGGATAGGGTTTCCCGCGAATAAATTCATTTGTTCCCTCTCAAAAACCCCCAAATTTCCCTCCCTCAGCTCGAAAACCCTCCCCCTCAGCTCCCCCGTCTTGTTCCCCCTCAGCTCCGCCGTCCCAAGTTCCCCCACAGTTCAGCCCTCAGCTCCGCCGTGTTGTTCTCCAAGCTTTCAGCTCCCGTCTTGTTCCTCTCAGCTCTCAGCTCCGTCGTTCAGCTCGTGCCGCCCCAAGCTCGTTCCTCTCAGTTCGTGCCCCCAAGCTCGTTCCTCTCAGCTCGTGCTGCCCCAAGCTCGCTCATTCCTCTCAGCTTGTTCCTCTCACTCTGTCGTTCCTCCGTCGTTTTGTACAGGTTCCATTTTTTTTTGGTGAACACTTTTTTATTTTTTTATTTCGTGTTTGTACAGGTAACAGGTTCTTATTTTTTTATTGTTTGAGCTAAACATGCTCAATTTATTTGTTCTCTCTTTTATTCATTATCAATAAATCTGGATTCTCAATTCATTGATATTGATTCATGTTCTGATTGTTATTGATTCACCATTCTTGTTAATTGCTTCTGCCAGGTATAGCATACAAATCTATTTTTTTTGTTTTTTTTGGCTAAATGGCTACTATTGTGTTATTATTCTTCACTGAACTTTGAAAGCTTGTTTATTGTACTCTTTCCCCTGTAAATTAGATGTTACACTATGCATAATGAAGTGTTTATTACTATAATGAATGAATTTTTATTTTGATTGTTAGGTTGCTCTAATTATGTTATTTATATGTTGTAGGAATTTGAACAAGCATTTTCTTGGTCCGCATTTTCATCCTCTACCTAAAGACAAGTTAGAGAATTGAATCAGGTACATTATATGTTATGTTAGGTGCTAAGACTACTGTGTGGTCGTTTAATGTACTTTTATGAAATGATTGCCTTGTGGAACTGGATTTGTGAGCTGTAATTGAGTTTTTCTGCCTGTGAATATATGCTCTGTGCTGAGTTCTGTTGTGGTGAGCTATCCATTTTTATATTAAAAGAGAGGGCCTTGAGCCTGGGAGCGTTCATTTTTTAGCCGTTATGCTGCCGAATTTTTGTTAAAAAATAAGGAACATCGTAAGGTGGCTACCTAATGATTAAGTCATGCACATCGATCTTACTTCCACTTTCCTTTAGTAGGTTATAATGTTGGATCGGAAATGGATGTCTTGTGATCGACGTTCAAAGGAATATATAGATGGAGCAAAAGAATTCATTGAATTTGCTGCTGAGCATGCAGAGAATTCTAACAGAATTGTATGCCCCTGTATGTAGTGTTTGTATGGAAAGCTTCTCCGTCCTCTTGACTTGTTGGGCCATTTATTCTATCATGGGATCGATCCAACTTATACATGTTGGACAAAGCATGGTGAGACGTATGAGTGTTCTGGCGGAGACCGGGTACTTGATGTTAGTAGCGCTTCAAATGTGGTTGACATAGACATGTGTGATGAGAGCGATGATCTTGAAGAAATGTTGAATGTGGTGGGTGAGGAGGATCCTGAAATGTTTGAGACACTGAAGAGCGATGCAGAGACGCCTCTGTATGTGGGATGCAGTAAATACACCAGATTGCGTGTGGTGCTTAAATTGTATAACCTGAAGGCGCGATACGGTTGGAGTGATGCAAGTTTCACTGCTCTGCTATCCGCTCTTCGAGATATACTCCCAGAAGGGAACGTACTCCCCTCGAAAACATACGAGGCAAAGCAAATTCTCCGGTCGACCGGTATGAAATATGAGAAAATACATGCATGTCCCAATGACTGTATTTTATTTCGGAACCAGTATGCGTCGTTGGAGAAGTGTCCTAAATGCAGCACGTCTCGGTATGGAAAGAAAGGTAAGAGTCCTTCTAAAGTCTTGTGGTACTTTCCGATCATTCCAAGATTCAAGCGCATGTACAGTAATGCGGAAAAATGTTTACATGGGACATCGGAGGTTCTTGCCGTTAAGGCATCGTTGGCGGAGGTGGAATAAGGCATTTAACGGGAGCTCAGAAGAAGGTAGGCCACCAAGATTATTGACCGGGGAAGACATTCTTGAAAAGGTGAATGCGGTGGAGAATCATTTTGGCAAGCCTTTTGCTAAAAATGTATTGACAAGTGGCTGGAAGAAGAGGTCCATATTCTTCGAACTCCCGTATTGGAAGTCCTTATATGTCAGGCACTTTCTTGATGTGATGCATATTGAAAAAAACATGTGATAACCTAATTGGCACGTTACTAAATATGCAAGGAAAAAGTAAGGATGGTGTCAATTCAAGGTTAGATATGCTCAAGCTGGGAATAAGACAAGAGTTGGCACCTGTCGAGAAGGGATACCGCACTTATTTACCTCCAGCTGCTTACACCCTTTCGAGGAAAGAGAAAAGATTATTCTGTGAGTTTCTTAGTGGAATCAAAGTTCCAGAGGGCTACTCCTCAAATGTAAAGAACCTTGTATCTGTGAAAGAGTTGAAGTTGAAGAACCTGAAATCTCATGATTGCCACGTCCTGATGCAAAATTTCTTACCGGTTGGCATACGCAGCATTTTGCCCAAGAAACTGCGGACCACGATCACCAGACTTTGTATGTTCTTCAAGCTTATTTGTAGTAAAGTGGTTGATACAACGAAGTTGCAGGATTTGCAGAGGCAGATCGTTTGTACCCTGTGCGAAGTTGAAATGTATTTCCCCCCTTCATTCTTTGACATCATGGTTCACCTTACTGTACACTTGGTCAAAGAGGTTCAATTGTGCGGCCCAGTCTATTTGAGATGGATGTACCGGATTGAGCGGTTCATGAAAGTTTTAAAGGGGTATGTCAAAAACAGATATCGATTGTGACCTAATGTTGATAACTCTTTCGTAGGGTGAGACAAAGTGCAAGCTGTATACGGATCAATCTTTCAGTGAGGTTGTTGCGGTTGGCAAGGTCTACAACACTTCGAACATGACCCTGCACAACTCGCCGTTGCCTGAAAATGCACTCAGGGTATTGATTGAATACTCGTACAACGACTGGGCCTTGTTACCATTCCCTACTCCTGATTTGATGACTAGGGTCGGAGACGTTGTCGGTGCATACGTTGCTTGGCCCATTGCTTTGATTGTGCCAACACCACAGGTAATTATTTAGTAATAACATTTCCAATAGCATTCATTGTTTTTGAATAACGTTCTTTTATTTAAATTTTTTTACAGGGTACCCAATTTATGGGAAAGAAAGCACAAGTGGCTAATGTCAAAGGTACCCGTGGTTCAGCTGCTCAAATCAAGAAAAAGAGTACCCGTACCGATCCGTTACCACAGGTGATTATTTGCTAATTAATTTAAACTAGCACTCTTCTTAATTATTGGAATGAATTTTTAAACTTTCTATTTACATGGTTTATAGCCACCAAAAGCTAAGGGTAAGAAAAAAGTTCAAGTGCCTGATCCTGTGATTGAAGATACAAGCGTCGAAACGCCATATCGTGCTTGGTTGCGAGCATTTGCAGCTACCGTTTCTCGCGATGCTATTGTCTTCATTCCATTCCGCAGGCCTATATTTGACGAGGTAAATTTCACTGACGCTCTGTCTAAGGATCAGGTAATGGAGGTGCTTAACCAAAGATGGGTCGGTGCAACGGTTATCAATATATGGATCAGGTATATATACGTTTTCATTGTGGTTTCATTCAATGTCATAAGTTTTACACTAATTGGGAGTTGGTATGGTTTCTATGAAGGTATCTGCATGAACATGTCATGATCGCCGGGCGCAACGTTTCGTTCGAATTCATAAGCCCTTATTCGATAGCACAAGTTCCGGGCACGATACGTGAGGACCAGTTCAGAGCGATTCAAAGGCGTTTCTCTTTAAAGGCAACAGCCAGAACTTTATTCTTAGCTCCAATTAATACAGGGTAAGTCTATACATATTTTTAGTTTCGAGCATCATAGATATATATACTGACATAACGTTATAAAACATTTTAGGCTACATTGGATTTTGCTTGTCATCAATCCGATGGCACAAGAGGAACCCATAATTTACTATTTGGATCCTGTGGAATCTGCTCTCCCTTCTAATCGCCCAGATTTGATGCGTCTCTTTAATGGGTAAGTGAATGTCAACATTAGTTGAATGCGTTGTATTATTTGTCACTTTATGCCCGATCCTAGCCAATAAAATTAATTTAATATGTTTCTTTTTCAGAGTATTGACTAGTTTTCGGGCCGATGTTCAGTTGAAGTATTCTAGAGCCCCTGACCCGAAAGATGCTTATAAGTGGCAACAAGTCCAGGTTTTATAAAGTTATTCAATTTTTGAAACAATATATCTACACATAAAATATAACGTAAATGTTTCTTATATGATATATTTGGTGTTTCTTGTTACAATGCCCCTACCAACCCAATAACAACGATTGTGGTTACTATGTGATGCAATACATGCGAGATATCATTACACATGATCGACTCGGCATCCCACTGACAGTAAGTTTTATATTTTTCCAACTCTAATGTGTTTGTACTTGTTAGACTTCAAGTAAATTTACTTGTCATTTAAATGTGTTCGTGCAGTATTACCCAGACGCTCGTTCGTTCATGTTGTCAAGGAAAAAAATGGATGCACTAATTGAAGAATGGTGCACTTATGTATACCCTCTTTTCTCCAACATTAGATGATCCATTCATTAATTAGTATGCTTTTGTTTTCAACTTACAATGGTTGGTTTTATTGTACAATATTAGTATGACTTTTCTGGTGTGTATGTATATATGGTTTGGCTGGAATGGATAGTGTTGCTGGTTTTTTGCACTGATGCAGGAGGTTGTGAAACAAAAATAACTGAATATTTTAAAAAAATAATGCCTATAGCAGCGCTTATTACGTAAAAAGCGCTGCTATAGGGTAACCTATACCAGCGCTCATTATGTAATAAGCGCTGGCATAGGTACCTATAGCAGCGCTTTTTAAGTAATAAGCGCTGCTATAGGGTTTCTTTTTTATTTATTTTTTTAAAAATTCATATAGGTATGACCTAAAGCTGCGCTTTTCAGATAATGAGCGCTGCTATAGATTACCTATAGCAGCGCTCATAACACAAAATAAGCGCTGCAATAGGTCATATGACTTATTGCAGCACTGGCTATAGCAGCGCTTAGAAGCGCTGCTATAGGGTCAAAAAAAGCGCTGCTATAGGCTTTTGCTGTAATAGTGACTACAAGGGTGTATAGACTTCCACCTAGACTTTTCACTCTTGCTGGCCCAACTAAATCCATGTGGATTAGTTCCAATGGCCTGCTTGTGGAGACTGCCTTCTTAATTTTAAAAGAGGACTTTGTTTGTTTACCTCTTTGACAAGATTCACAGATTAAATCATGTTTAGTCCTAAAGCTAGGAATGCCTATAACTAGCTCTCTTTTGACTAGCTTATCAAGTTGAGTGAAGTTTACATGAGCTAGTCTCTTATGCCATAGCCAACAAGTTTCATCATTTGAAATAAAACATTTTTCTTCAAGTTGTTGGCATAAATCCAAAGTGTATAAATTTCCATTTCTGTTTGCTTTTATCTTACACTTGAGATTAGACTTATTTATATCTAAATCATTTTTATCAACAATGAGACATTCATTAGAATAAAAAATTACCCAGTTACCATGATCTGTGCTTTGGCTAACACTCAGCAAGTTGTGGCAGAGACCATCTACTAGGTAAACATCATTGACTGGACCAACTTCACCAACTCTAGTGATCTTTCCACTTTGGTTTCCACCAAAACTAACTTTGGCTCCATCCTTTATCACTAGATTGTTGATTTTGTCCTTGTCACCAGTCATATGCCTTGAGCATCCACTATCAATATACCATTTTCCTTTGTTGGATGCTTTAAGACACACTTGCACAAACTATACAGATTTAGGTACCCAAACTTTCTTGGGTCCTTTAGGGTTAGTCTTGTGATCTAAGTTTGTAAAAACCTTAGGCGCATGAGTTCCTTTAGGAACCCACTTATAAGAGCTACTAACTCTATATTTTCTGTATTGCAAGTAGACTATGTATGGCCCTTCTTGTTACAATAATTGCAAAAACTATATGGTGAAGAATATTCAGAGGATTTTCTAAAATATTTCATATATGACTTCACCTTGGGTTCAACCCATTTCTTTGAAAATTTTTGCTTAGGCTCATAACCAATACCAGTTCTGTCTCTAAAAACCTTTTGGTTATTTAAAATCACATTTAACGTCTCTGAGCCTTTCGTAAATTTTTCTAAAACATTTGAAAGCGTTTCTTTTTCCTTCAACAATTTTTCACAGTTAGAACAATTTTCAGAATTTGAAGGAGTTGCTATCGATAGAGACTCAGCTATCGAAGGCTCATTTCTGGGAGCTTGCGATAGCTCATCTTCTATCGATAGTGATGAAGAAACTTTTTGTGAAGAAGAATTTTTCTGAAGTTCCATGTTTTCTTTTCTTAACCTGACAACTTCTTTAGCAAGTTTCATTAATTCAATGTGCATTTCATCATACATGCTTTGAAGTTCAGAATGAGAAGGTTCAGAATCGGATACCTCAGAGTCACTTTGCTCTTCTCAAGCAACTAGGCAGAGGTTGGCACACTCTTCGCTATCGCTACCTTCTTCATCAGAACTATCACCCCAGATGGATGACACATAAGCTTTCTTCTTTCCAAAAGTCTTCTTCTTTTTCTCCTTTTCCTTTAATCTTTGAAGACTTGGACACTCAACTTTGAAGTGACCAGGCTTCTTGCATTCAAAGCACACAGGAGCTTTGTCCTTCTGAGAGTCCTTGAAGCTAGAACCACTTCTCTGGAATATTCCTCTTCTTTTGAAGAACTTTTTAAACTTTCTGGCCATGAGAGCTATGTCCTCATCATCAAGATCTTCATCTTCATCATTATCATCAATTTCGTCTTTCTCAGATACAGCAAGAGCAAGAGACTTCTTTTTGGAATTTCCTTGAGCTTCCCTTTGGGCTATCAAGGTTGGCTCATATTCTGCAAGGCTGCCAAACAGGGCTGTGATAGACTTAGTTGATTCTCCTTGCATTTCTTGCATGGCAGTGACCTTCATGAGCCAATATCCTTTTAGAACTTTCAGAATCTTATTGACTTGCTCTTTCTCTGTAATTTTCCTTCCTAGGGCAGCAAGATTATTAATGAGATGAGTGAATATGATCTCCAGGTCTCTTATCTTTTCTCCTTCAGTCATTTTGAACTTGTGGAATTCTTCAACTAGCATTTCAACGCGTCTATCCTTTACTCTAGTGGTTCCCTCGTGAGCAATCTGCAGAGCTTCCCACATTTCTTTAGCAGTGTTCAAATGGCTCACTCTGAAGAACTCAGTTTGAGTGAGAGCACTTTGGATCATGAGAACTGCTTTGCTGTTCAACTCTAGCTTAGCAATATCCTCATCTGTAAATTCATTCTCAGCCTTTGGAATGCTCAAGGTGTCTTTAGGCACGATATCTCCTTCTTCGATGATCTTCCATCGTTTGTACGCATTTGCTTTGATGTAGATCTTCATCTTAAGTTTCCAGAAGGTGTAGTGCTTCCCATCAAAGCCAGGAGGTTTGTTAATGGAACTTCCCTCAGGTAGAATATTTTCAAGCGATGCCATTATGATCTTTACGTCTCAGATTCGTTGGAATCAAACAGAGAAGACTTGCTCTGATACCAAATGAGAATGGCAATCACACAAGAGGGGGGTGAATTGTGCTTCTGAAAATTAAAAACTAATTAATGCAACACAATCTTTATACTTGTTCGGCCAACACTGCCTACGTCCAGTTCTCCAACTCCTAGTTAGGTTCCACTAACCACAGGTTTTACAACACAACTTCACCTGCCAACCTTTACAGAGTTTTAGAATCCCTCTAAACACTCCCCCTTACTACCTGTAAGGTTACTATCCTGTTCTCAAAGCACCAAGCTTTAGAACAACCTCAAACAGTAGAGGATTTCAATAATAAAGTTCACTTAATGAACAGATTATGATAATCACTTAAGTACAAGTAAAATCACTAAGAACAATAAATACAAAAATCAAAGAGCAATGAATGTGTTCGTTAAAATTCTTTGTTTTTCGTCAGTTCTTCATAAATGCTCAAGTTCTGTATTTATATCTCTTCTCAGATTTGCCATTGCATTCATCTTCATGAGGCCGTTTAAATATGGTCGTTGAGAGCTCATAGCCGTTGGCAATTAATGCAATTTCTTCATCGAAGTTAACTTTCTGCTCTAGTTTCAACTGCTCTTGCGTAGGGTGAGCTAAGAGAGATGTAGACTGAGCGTTCTGAGCATCTGTACCAACTGTACTTGCATAGCAGCTTTTTCAGTAGCGCTAGCATGCTTTGCTATCGCTAACTGCATAGTATAATTCCTGCACTTGAGCTGTTAGCTAAACAAGTAATCATGTAATGCACAGCAGATGTTATCGCAAGCTTAGTCCATTAGCTCAATGTATCAGCTTATCAGTTTGTCTAAGTTATCACAATGGGCATTCTCCTATCGATAGCTAGATCCGTTATCACTAGTGACCTTTGTTATTGCAAGTTAGTTTAGCTATCTAAGTATTTAAGATATTTCAATAAGTATACAGATATCGATAGCTAGATTTGTTATCGATAGCATCATTTGTTATCGCTAGCTGATTCCATTAGTACAAAGACTTAGTTCATTTTTCTGCTAGTTGTTTTTCCTTTCATTTATCCATGTTATTAATGAACTTCTAGCGATAGGATATTTCTTAGCGATAGATAAAGACTTTAGCGATAGATATTAACTTCTTATTTCTAAGTCTTCATTTGATATTCCTTTCTATCTATTAGCGATAGGGATATACTTAGCGATAGAGATATTTATTTTAGTGTTCTGCTAATTTTCCATCTGCTATTGTTGGGCTTTTCATTTGCGATATATTCTTACTCTAGCGATAGTGAAAGACTTTAGCGATAGATATTGACTTTGTTATTTCTAAATCTTCATTTGCTATTTCTTTTTATCTATTTGTGATAGGCTCTAGCTCTAGCAATAGTACTCTGTTACCTATCAGATTTTACTTGTTTAATTCAAAGGTAACTTACACTCTATTTACTTATGTTATCTATAGGGCCAGTCCTCTTCAAAACTTAAGATTCTAACAGATTGATTAGTCATGTCCAACCAATTATAAACAGATTATACTCAGATTATATGCCTTCTCTGATCGATCACTCAACATACTCTAATCGATTGATGCACTCTGATCGATCAGCCTTAGATTATGTTTGGATTATACTTTGATTCCTCTGATCGATTAATGGAAAGGGCCTAATCGATCAGCCTTAGATTATGTTTGGATTATCCAATCGATTACTCGAAGTCCTTCTAAGTTCTGTGATCGATTACTGCTCTCTTATCGATTAGACTAAGTTCTCTTAATTTCTGTGATCGATTACACAAAGTCCCTGATCGATCACAGGGATCTCTGATTGATTGGGCGACTATAATCCTAACTTCTAATCTGAACTTGATTTGATCCTGATCGATTAGGCTTTAAGTTTCTTAGCTTGTAATCTGAACCTGATCGATTAGGCAACACTTTAGAATTTTCTATCAGATTGTTTCTAAGTTATTTATGATCTTTACCCAACCTTACTTTATGCCTAAGTTATGTTTAGTTATCATCAAAACTCATTATTCTAACAAAAACATCAAACTACATTGAAGTTCCAGTTTTAGATCCATCCCTAACCTTCATTACAAATCTCTAAATCAAATTCAGGTTCAATTAATAACCATAGACCTTCAAAAATATTCAAATAACATCAAATAGTGTTTTGGGAAATACTTCCAGTTCTCAAAACCATCACCCTTCAGCATCTAAGCATTTAAGCACTTATATATATATATCCATATATCACTCAGTTTCATAACTTATCAAACATTTGCAGCAATGATTCAGCACAATTAACAAGTCTAATATCAAATTCTAAATTCAAATTCTTCAAACATCACATTACATCTAGTTTCTAGACTTTGACCATTTTGGTAATTCTAGAGAGTTATTTAATGTTCTCAAAATAATCCAATTGGTCATTAAATCTTGGAGGTATCCAACATCAAGCCCTATTTACTGTGCAGTCTTAAAATTATGTGTTCAAAGCTACCAAAATTCCTAAATCTAATTATTTAAAATCCCTTTTTAACCTCAGAAAAAATCAGCAATATCATCCTTCCAATAATCTTACATATTTAAATACTAGAGCCACATGAAAACACCTCTTCTACAGGCTTCCAACTCTAAATTCTTCAAACACTTCACCATTATACTTTATCATACTATTCCACTTCACAATACTCAAATCACTGAAGCAAGAACACAAAGGCAGAACAAGAAACTTTGATTTATGAAATCAGCCACAACTCTCTCATCATAAGCAACATCCTCCATTCATTTATGTTCTATTCTTTAACCAAGAAATTTATAAAAGTTAACTCACAATCTGCTAGATTACTTCATCACTTTGGGTCTTCTAACATAGTTCAATTACCCAAAGCTATTAATTTCAAGTAAGCTTTTAATTTCAAAAATCTACACCTCAAAGATTCTTGCCGACATAACACACATTGATGCAGCCGGAAACTACAAATATTTAGGCTATTCTATAAGTATAAAATAGAATAATTTCTCTTCCTTTAAAACCTTAAATCATTGGCTAATAATTAAGGACCTCCAATAGTAAAATAAAATCAAGTCTTAACCTCCTTTTTAAACTCACATTCAGCAACCAACACAGAGCACTCCAACTCTAATTTATTCCTCAAATGACATGGAACCAATAAGAAAATTTGGGAAATACCCACTAATATATACCCCCAAATTCCTTTTCTCGTTACCCAATCAACCATGGTCAATAAAAATGAATTCAATCTCTCACCCTTAAAATACTTAATCTCTTTCTACACAGTTTCTATGATAGAGTTCAGCCAAACTTACTTCTTTCCTTATTTAATTGGTCCTGTCCAAACAGAAATCTAATCCATCTTAAAACCAAGAGTCCAAACCAGTTTTCTTGGTTTAGTTAACATCAATTAAACTTCCAATCTTCAAGCACTATCTCTAAAGCAAACCCATATCTTAAACAATTTATCTTTGGATAACCAAACATAATTCCACTCTTCTTTATCCCTGTAAACCCGAAACACACACACTCAGGGAAGTAACAGAGATTTTCCAATCCTCACCTATCAAATCTCTAATTAAAGTCTAATATCAACAAAATCCATCCTCCCCTGTCTTGAATCCGCCAACCAGAACAAGCAAAACAGGAAAAATTACCACAACTTCTCCTTTAATTAAAATCAATCCTACACCATCAAATATCCATTCCATCCTTCCTAATTCATGCTCAAAAAGCCTAAAACACAAAGGAAGAGAAACACATGATAACAGAATCAAGAACAAGAATTCGACCAAACAGAGGGTTAGATAGAGATTCAGAAAATCTCAGAAATCAAGCATACAACTCCAAATATAAACTCCAATCGACTTCTAACATCATTTAAACACTAATTAAGTTTGTTTTGTGTGAAGAATTGAAGAAGAGCTTCGGTGAAGAGTGCCAAAATTTGGGGCTTTTAAAGGAAGTCGCCTAATACCAAAACACCACTCAAAAGCTTTCCCAAATCCTTGAAATCGAAGTCTATGCTTCATTACTACGAATTTAGGAACCTAAAAGCCTCTCAAAATTCTAATCGATTTCTCTCCAAACTCGCTCAAATCGAAAGAACAGAGGGTAGAACAGACAAGCCAAGGCTTACCTAAGGTCGAATCGAGTCTCCCATGCGTCGTTGAAGCTCTCCGACGCCGATAATCGCCGTTGCCGCTGGTGATGCTTGCCAGAAATGAAGAAGAAAACAGAGAGGGTGAAACATGAGAGAGGGAACAGGAATGAGAGAGGGACAAAGTAAAGAAGAAGGAGCACGTGGGTGATAACAAAGGAAGGAGGAAGTTGATATTTTAAGTAGTCCAATTACCATTTTGCCTATTCCTTTATAATTGAATATATTTCCAACTAGGGGCAGATATTGTCATTTTCATTTCCTCTTTCCCATTATATCCTTCATTGCAAATTTTAATTACCATTCCCTTTTAACTTTGATATGAATTTATTCTAAAAATAATTTATCTAGATATACTTTAATTCCTAAATTTATTTATAAGGCTTTTTTAAATATCAAACAATACCCCAATGTTCTAAATATTCCCTAATTTAAATGCATCTTCTAACTATTTTTCCTCAATTAATAAAGAAAATAAGCCTTAAAAATTATTAAAAATACATCTGGCCTCATGAATTTATTTATAAGGCTTTTTAATTTCTAAATGCCACCCCAAGACCTTAAATAAATCCTTATTATCTCTTTTTGAAAATTTGGGGTGTTACAAGATGGCCTTGTCCCATGAAGGGTACCACCCAAATGTTCACAGACATGGTGTAGGAAAGTTCAGTGCGATGGGTTGTGAGAGTGAATTTTCGTAGAAGAAGATGAAGAAGAAGTGGAATCGATTTTCTTACTCATAAAAAATATGACTAGAACGAGTTAGGCGTATCTAAATCATTTAGATATCATCTCGACAGTTTAGATTTGATTTGAGACGCAAATCTTTAATAAATATAAAATCTGAAATCAAATCTAGATTATCCAGATAAAATCTAAATGGTCTAGATAGGCCTAGCTCTCCCTATTTATTTTTTGATGAGTAGGGAAACTGGTTCCGCCAAGTTCATTTGGTCAATTTTATAAAGCACTTGTTCATTTTTAACAAGCATTAAATGGATTTTTCCATCCATGCCTTATTTTATAAGGGTAGTAAGAAAGAGTAGTAATTAATATGGTATTTGAGTTTAGTGTAGTTAGTATAGCTACTATTGTAAATCACTTGAATTTTAAGACAACTTTAATGCTTACAACTGATTTTATTACTATGTGGGACTTGTTAGTTAAGTTATGCTACCAAAATTTAAATAAGCTCTGCAAGGCTGTAGAAATAGTAAATTGGCGAATCAAGGTCGATCCCTCAGAGACTCAAAGTAATTGATAACTAGGCATTAAATCTCCTATTTTTATTTAAGTTGAGCAAGACAGAATTGATTATTTCAAACGATTGAAGAAAAATTAACTAAAACAAACTTTCACACGGATTAAATTTAAGAGTTAAAACATGTGAGCACTCCCAAGGATATAATGTGTTTCACACAACTCACAATCATGGGTTATTTCTCTCAACTTGCTCAACATGCAATTTACCATATGTTTGTAACAATTTTCAAAATCTCCACTAATTTAGCACACATGCAAAGAATCAATAACACTTTCAAGCTCGTAATGTTGGAAAGGCAAAAGATGAAATATATATGTAATATCATAATAATAATGGATGAAATGCACATGCAAGTCAAAACATATTTGATAACAATAATGACCCACACACTTAAGCACATTTAGCCATATTTCACACCATGCCTTATTTTTGCGCTATTTTGTGCAATTTCCACTTCTTTTTCTTTTGATTTTTCGAATTTTTTATTTTTATCTTTTTAACCAAGTCGTATGGCATATAACTTTTTAGTACAAATGGCTTTAACAGATATATAGTGGCAAATGCTACACACAACAAAGTCAAGAATGCAAATCAACTAAGTGATAGGTTCAAAGGGGTGACTAATATAAAATATGAGCAGGTTTGTGTTTCGAACAATGGGTGATGAAACAATGCCTCTATCATGTTCAACACGTATGGCTAATACCATTTCAACCAAGAATTGGGACAAGTCCTAGAAATTGACACAACTAAGCAAGCATGCACACATATTTAGGAAGTTGAAATTAGGCCGACAATGAACTCATGGCAAGCTAAAGCTCACACATCACCATTCAACAACCAATTACAAAGCAATTTTCACAATACATGCCTTGAACACATCTCATATCAACTCTTGAAAATTGAAAGCAAAGGACAAAAGCATTGCAAAGTCTATCCAAAATTCTAGATAACAAACAACCTAAGATGGGGTCTCTTCTTGCACCGGTTTTCAAAAATTAGGTAAACTAGGTTTTCGAAAAAATAGTTTCAAAAGCACTTGATTTTTTTCTTAACAAGTCTACTAATATAAAAAGGGGAGCGGATCGGCAAGAAAACAAGTGTAAAGACTCAATAAACAAAACAAGTGATCAATGGGAGGAATAGTACCCATCTCTTACAACCTTAGCCACAGACACCACAAGGATGATCAGTCCTTGATACAGTCAAGTATTCTCACAAGAATACAATATGTAAGCATAGCTCACAAAAGAGATTAAAAATCTTTCTAAGAACAAAGTTCTTATTTCAATTCATTTTCATTCTAGTATGAAAATTTCAATATAAAGCATAGCCTATATATAAGCAACAATAGAATACTCTAGAATACAAAAAAAATCTAAGAATTCAATGGTGCATAAATGATGATTGATATTTTGAGTGGCACCATTCCACTTAAAGAAATGACTTATTCTTAAAGAAAAAGTCAACTAAGCCAAGATAGGAAGATATGACAAGGCTTCTAAAATAAAATAAGAAACTTTCCAAAACAAAATCCCATCAGATTTGATGCATGTGGAGCTTTGTAGTTGCTTCTTGAACCTTCTTCTATCTTCCAAAGGAGTCTTTATTTTATTATTTTCGTCCAAAACAATGTTATGGCCTTTAAAACAACAATTTGGGCTTGAATGTGGTTGAATCACATTCTAAAACTCTCCTGCTCTACTACAATATGCATTTGGGCCGCAATGTGAAATATTAAAGTTCCATTATGTTGAACTCTATAATTTTGATGATAACCAAACATGACTTATGCTGAAGGATCATGAGATCTTAACATAGAAAAATACTTTGAAAAACTGTTTCTCAAAATCTAAGTTAAGCAATCGATTGGACATATCTACAATCGATTGGAGGATTACAATACAATCGATTGCATATTGATTGGGGACTATCAATCGATAGGAAGACAGAACAATCGATTGTTGCACAAAAGTACTCTAAGTAATCAGACTGCGATCAATCGATTGGATGGAAAAACAATTGATTGGGATAGCAATCGATGTGCAATCGATGGGAACTTACAAAGAATCAAAGATATATGCAATCAATTGAAACTTAATCAATCGATTGACACAAGGCAATCAATTGGTAAACCAAGCAACTGATTGACTCATTTAGTTTTTATTCGATAGCTGACATTTCAATCGAGTGATACAGGTAGCAATCTAACCCAAACTAAAGGCAATCGATTAAAGGCCAGAGACACCAATCGATTGACACTTCTTGCAATCGATTGGAAATTGAAGATTTTCAAATCTGTTTCTTTTCTTATGTCTAACTATCTTTATATTGCAAGATGTACTTATTGCTATTTTAGGTAGTTTACGTTGGACACAAAGAAAGACAACCAAAAAGCCGTTACTCACAGCAACACAGAGTCTGGATTACTACTCTGAACATCAGGGAAGAAAGAAGAGAAAATGCACATCAAAACTTCTCTGGAGCATTAAATGCATCTCAGAACTATCATCAATCTCCAGATCTTTATCTCTCTCCTGACTTCACAGACTATTACACAGAAGACTCAAACTTCACCAACGGGCAGAAAATCTAAAAGGACTATAAAAGCATTGAAGTTGAAGTTGGTTGGTAGAGAGCATTAAGTGAAATCCAACAACCTATCTCCTACTGAAATCAATTCAAACTGAGTTCTCTCAATTGTTCTTCAGTTTGTAATCTGATCAGCTCAAGTGTGTGAGCAAGCTTTGTACTTTCTAAAATTCATATATGTTGAGCGTTTTCCTTGGGATAGTGGGATCCTAGAGGAAAGGGTTGTATTCTTGATAACTCCCAAGAATTCATGTAATTTCAGCACATTTTCCTTGAGTTTTATTCAATCATTGATATATTTTGGAAACTCAAGATAGGAAAATGTTCATTTGATTTAGGTTGCACATCATTTTTCATTTGTGTAGATTTTGCTCATATTTCTAGTTAGTTTCTTATATTGTTTTATGTAAATATTGTAGGAATATTTTGATACAATAACCAAGGGATTCCGGATTAAGAAGAACACTTGAAAAGGGGAGAAATTGGGGCTAGAAGCTGAAATTTCAAGAAAAAAGGGAAAATACAAGTTTCTAGACGAATTGTAAAAATTACAGAAAAGGACATGAAATTTCCCAAATTACAGATAGGTCCCCGAAATTCCAAAATTACAGATAGGTCCCAGTTCGCCGTGGATTTCGCCGCGGCGAAACCAACAGCGAACTCCCTCTATTTCTGCCCTCTTTGGTATTTTTCACCGTGGGCTCGCCGCGGCGTACTCCCTGTTCTGCTGCCCGTTTTGACAGCACAGACGCGTTTTAAAGGTTATAAAAGCTAGAGTTTCGTTCTTGGCCGATATTCTTCGACTTTGGGGACATTTTGGGAGTGTTTTTCTCTGCTAGGGCTTGGAGCTTGGTGGGGATTGAGCTAGGGTTTGGAGCTTTGAAGAGATTTGGGCTTCTCTCTTGGTTTATCTTCTCCATCTTCATTATCTTCTCTTGTTCTCTGTTTCTGTTTGTATGTATATATGCTCCCATGGAGTTGTTGAACATGAGTAGCTAAAATACTTTGATTCTAAGATTATTTTAAACCCTTGTATGTATTGATTCTTGATTCCTCCTCTTATGTTGTGATTAATGAGATGTATGTGTTTATTTTACTCTTTTCTTAATGCTTCTAAGTGCTTGATCACCATTTAGATGTTGGGTTCACTTGATTGATGCTTGAGAGGGCTAGATTGAGTGTAGAACTTGGGTAAAATAGTGCAAGAACTTGAAGTTTGCATGACAAATGGATGGTTTTGTTGGTAAGATAGAGATATACTTGCTAGCCTTGCATAGTCACATTAGGGTTGGAGCTTGATAATTGGGTTTTATTAAATTGTAGCAAGAGATTGTGCAATTAATAAGATTAAACACTTGTTCTTGACTTGAGAGAGCGTTTACAAGTCCTTTGTGAATCCTAGACTAGCACGTGGTTTCATTGAAAGCATCTTTGAGAGGAGGTTAAATTAAGTTTTAAGAAGTATAAGGGGGATAGATAATCTTACGACCCATTTTATCCTTGAAGTTGGAGAATCACTTGTTTATAATTTTATTTTCATTTAGTATATGTTTATTTTCTTTGTTGATTTTCAATCTCAACATTTGTGTCACTCAAATTGGGCGAGAGTGTGACAATCATTGTTTGACCGGGTTTTGGATCAAATCCTCGTGGGAACGATACTTTACTTATCACTTTATTACTTGGCGTGACCCGTGCACTTGCGGCCGGTGACGAACAAGTTTTTGGCGTCGTTGCTGGGGATTTGTTTCCCAAAACCGTCCTTGGTCAACCTTGGTTAAAGCACTAGTAGCTTAAGCTTGAGTTTGTATATATTTGTTCATGTGTTTGTTTTTCTCTTGTAGCTTATTTTCTTGTGTTCATATGTGTAAATTTGTTCTCTTTGTTTGTCTTTTTAGTGTGTTAGTTATTTTCTTTTAAATTTTGTGTATAGATCATCCTTGGTGGACTAATAGGGCAAGTAGTGGATTTGAACAGGATAATGATTATCTACATTCTTGCTATGACCCTAATGCTTTTGAAACTCAATATGAGTACCTTTGTTGCAATTTTTGTGGAGATAATCATTATATTGAGCAATGCCCCCATGTCTCAACCTTGGATTATGTAGGGGAAGATTTTGCTAGGGTTCAAACTGATTGGCATGATAATTCTTTTAACCCTAGTTGGAATCAAGAACATGTATTGCCTTGGGATCCAAATGCTTCTTTCCATTCATATACATCATATTATCAAACATCACCTAATCATGTAGAAGAGATCACTCCCATTCATGAGATAAAGCCCACAGTAGAGGAGATGCTTCAGCGTATTTTGGATAATCAAAATGAAATGAGGGCTTGGACAAAAGAAAAATTTAATGAACATGCATTAGCTCTTGAACATTTAGCATATAGGGCAAATGAACTGGCTTCTACCATTGAGTCTTTAAAGCAAACAGATATTTTCATTGATAAATCAAATGACTCTTATGTGGAAGAGGCCATTTCAAGTGGGCAATTGCCTATGGGGAGTGATAATACGCTGTCAATGGCTTGTAATACTTTTGTGGGTGATTGTAAGCTAGAAATGGAAGAGGGAGAGAACAACATTGAGTTGGAGCCTAATCTAGAGATCCCTGCAATTTGTGTTCAAAGTCCTCTTACTGATAGCTTGACTCCTACTGAGGGGAGTCAAGTAGATTTCATTGGGTTTTCAAAATATTTGGGGGTTAATGAGGATAAAGTTGAAACAATTGAATTGATACCTCCCATGTGCCATAATGCATCATGTTCCTTAAAATCACTCTTGATTGAGGGAACATGTAATTCTTGTATAAATGAATTCCCAATTCTGCCGACACCTTGTCTTTTGAAGAGAAATGAAGACAAGGTGATTTTTGTTTTTGATACGTATGATTAGCAATTGGAAAGTCTGGCTGAAGACTATAAACTTAGCGCTTCTTGGGAGGCAACCCAAGATTTAAAAATTTAATAGTTTTCATTGTTGTTTTCTTTAGTAGGTGTGACCTCTTTGGAGCATTTTCAAAGCTTGTCATCAAATTGAACATGAGGCAAAGGAAAGCAAGTTTGGAGCACAAAAAGCATTTATAGGGAAGTTTCTTGCATTCCGAATTTGCTGAGAACTGACTGAATAGATGATAGACTATTGATTAAAATTGACAAGGATTTCAATTTTGAAAACTTGGACGATTACTTGTCATTTTACAATAAGCATGATTTAGATTGATTTAGTATCCACTGAACTAAAATGTGGGATCCAATGATAGAATGGTTGCTTAGATTATATGTTTAAGAGGAAGTTGTGGTTAATAATTTTGGATGCTGGATTTGCATTATTGAAACTGGCTTTCTGACCATTTTGAAAAATAAAATAAAATAGAATTTTTGGTACACTCGTGTTGGAAATGATTTGAAAGCCTTTGTTTGGAGATTTTGTGGCATTTTAGCATGTATTTTCTTTCTCAACTGATAGACTCTAGAACCTGTCTTGGAATCTCTTGAGGCTTTGTAATGATTTTACATGAGTTTGGAAAATGATATGGGCATTCTTTTCAATGAGTTTGAGCCTTTCAAGCCAACCCATGATATACTCCCTTTTGCACCCTCTTTGAGCCGTATAATGAAAAACCATATGAATTTTCTTTTTGGAACTCACAATAGACCTTAACCTTAGAAACTTGAAAAACCATGAACTACCCAAATCTTGAGATAATTGATGAATCATTGGTAAAAGGTATTTGATGGTTGCTAAATATGCAAGATGGTACAAAAATTGGTGTGGGGAATATAAGTGGTGCATGATGTTCAATAGTCTGTACTCCAAAGTCATTTCAAGTTTATATATAAAAAACAAAAAGAGAGAGAGAGAGAAAAAAAAAGGGAAAGAAAAAGGAAAAAAAAGAAGAAAATAGTTTGGTTTCAATAAGACTTGGAGTGCACATACATCATTTTGAGATAAGTTTGGGGGAGTGGTTTGAATTTTGGAAGGGAATTTTGTATAGAAAAGAAAGATGAGCTACATATTGTCATTTATCTCAAGATATTTGAATTCTCTTTATACCTTTCTTTCTATGAGCTTAACCCTTGGCCACATTACAAGCCTATCAAGTCCCATTGATTTTGAATTTGTGTAAGAAAAATTCTTTTGGTGGAGAGAGAGGAAGAGAGTAGGCATATGTAGTTTGAATTTTGAGAGAGCTTAATATATATTGAAATGTTGCAATTTTCTTCTTGACATTTGCTGAAGAATTGTTCTCTGGCTTTTGCACACACAAATTTTAAAAATGTTGGAAAAGTTTGCTCTTAATTTGTGAGTTTTGCATCCTTCTATATTCCATTGATTTCCTATTGAATATATCTTCTTGAGCAACTAATGAGGAAAACTCCATGCTTGCATAGTAAGTGGATAATTTATCAATCTAACAATCTCATATCTTGTTTTACTCGAGGACGAGTAAAAGTTTAAGTTTGGGGGTGAATTCTTACAAGGTGTAAGGGGGAGTGATCTGTGAGAAAGAGTTCTTACTGAGTGATCACTTGTAAAGGCATTCAAGAGCCTAATTTAATCTTGAAAAGATTAGTGGAACCCAACTGAAAGTTGGAGAACTGACGTAGGCCAAGAGTTTGGGCTGAACCAGTATAAATCTTGTGCATTCCTGCCAAATTACACATTAGACTCCTTCATAGCCAAATGAGTGTATTGGACATGCCATTGTGTCTTTGGGAGTGCCCTTTCTTGTGGCACATCAAGCTCAACATATTTAGCTGTCAACCAAGCAATAATTAATGTCATCCTCCATGTAAACACTATATAAACTCCTTAAGCACCTTTGATGGTTTGTCGAGCCTTTGAATGAATTAGTGCTTCTTGGACCTCATAATCAACAAATTCAATACCTCTGGATATTCTACCATCTTACACATCACACATACAAGAAGGGAGACGAGTAGAGAATTGTGCCATCAACATAAAGCAATTTCAATCAAAACCAATGAAAGACAGCAAATGCAAGCATGGCAACCATCACAACAACGTCTAGGGAAGTTGATTCCTTGCACTATAGGGAAGTTAATGGTAACTAATGCATTGTTGGATTTAGGAGCGGCTATAAATTAATACCTAGTGCGATTTTCTATTATTTAGGCATCACTGGTTTGGAAAGGACAAGTATAATTTTACAATTAGTCCATCACACACTCTAATATCCATAAGGCATTATTGAGGATATACTTGTTAAAGTTAAAGATTTGGTGTTCCCACTGATTTTTATGTACATGACATGGCTAATGAGCTAAGTGAATCGATGATCATTCTTGGTATGTCTTTCATGCGGACCGTTAGTTCGGTGATCGATATGGAAAACGAGTTGATAACAATAGAAGTGGGAGATCACAAAAGTAGCTTTAACATGTATGAAACTTTGCGACATTCTCATGAGAACTATTCTCATCTTGACTTGAGTGCGATTGACATTGCCATGGAAGATGCCATAAAATAGAATGAGCTAGGAGTATTTTTTTTATAATTTTTAAGGTTTATTTATTTATTAATGGAGGAAAAATATTTGGAAGATAAATTTAAATAAGGGAACATTTAGAACCTTGGGGTAATGCTTAATATTTAAAAAGTCTTATAAATAAATTTGGAAATTAAAGCATATTTAGATAAATTAGTTTGGGAGTGAATTCAGATAAATTTAAAAATGGTAATGGTAAATAAAATTATCATTGAAGGGCAAAATAGTAAAGGGAAATAAAAATGACAATATCTGTTCCTAGTTCAAAATATCTCCAGTTGAATAAGGAGGGGCAAAATGGTAAAGTACCTAATTAAAATATCTAATTCATACTTCAATTATATACTCCCACGTTTTCAGCTTTCATTCACTCTCCCCTCTTTCAAACCCGTCATCCCCTCCGTCCTCACTCTCTCCCTCTCGTGCTCTCTGTTCCCTCTGTTCCTTGCGTCTGCAATCGACGATCAGCGGCGGATGGCGGCCGAAATTGCGACAGGAAGACGGCAGACGTTCAAGGGAAGCTTGGGGTAGCAGTGGGTAAGCCTATTTCCTTCTGATTTCTTCTCTTTCTGGTTCGATTTCGAGCAAGTTGAGGGAGCGATCCGAATTTCTGGTGGGTTCTTAAGGTTTATAAATTCATAGGAATGATGTTTGGGTTGTGTTTTTAATGATTTGGGAAGCGATTTTGAGTAGGGAAGTGTGTTTGGCCGATTTGTTCAAAAACCCCAAATCGGGGTACTGTTCCTCTGACGTGGTTCATGCGATTTCTGGGTGGGAATCAACTGAAATCTTAATAGAACGTGATTAGGAGTAGTTTAAGCTCATGGAGTGTCATGTATGCTGAGATTTTTGAGGTTGGGTGAATTTGGTATTTCTGTTCTTATTTCTCTGTTTTGTCGATTCTCTTGCTGGCTGAGGAATATGTTCATATGTGATTTTGTTCCTGTTAGTGGTGAAGAAAGGAATGGATTGATGTTGATTAGAATGGGAAGTTGTTTTGTTTTCTCCTTTTCTGGTTGTTCTGGCCGGCGGTTCATAGGAAGAAGAGGAAGAGAAATAAGATTGATGTTATGCTCTATTTGTCACTGGTTGATTGTATAGTTTTAAGTGACTGCATGTTTGATTTCTTACTAGGAAACGATTCTGAATTTGATTGTTTCCAACTCTGTTTCTATTTTTATCACTGCCGTGTTTGACCTGGATTCTAAGGGGAAGAGTTTTGAAGGTACTGAAAAGGTTTATAGATATGAAGCATTGGTAGAATTCTAAGTTTGAGAGGCTTGACGGTGGATATTCTTGTGATTTCTCATTTGTTATGAAGATTAATTGGAACAGGGGAATATAGTTATATGCAAAAACTGAGTCTTAGGTGATTCAAGTGTCAAATTTTGGAGGTGTTGAGCGTTGGGGTAAGTTACTAAATTAGAGGTTCAAAATGAAACTTTAAAAGTCTCTAACTTAGACTAGAAGTGAGAGTAAATGGGTAAATTGATACAATGATTCGAATTAGATGCTTTGAGAATTTATTTACAAGATAAATGTGTTCGGAAAGTAATGCTTCTGCTTTAGAATTAAACTATTAGGATAAAAGGAAAAGTCCAACGGTTCTCTAAGTCAGAATTTGGATGGTCAACAGTGATGTATATAGTTTGTTGCCGGAAGACATGGGCCTGAAATTATTAAATAACAAGTAACATAAGTAGTTTAGCTTAGGAAGTCATTAATAGTTGAATGGTTTGGGGTTCTTAGGAATGACAACTTGTTAATGGTTAGGTGGGAGGATTAGTTATAGTTAAACAAATGTCTTTGAGCCTTAAAATAAAGATCAAGTTGGTTCAATAGGTAAGAATTGTTTAATCGAGGTTTAAGTTTGAGTTGGAACTGATTTTGTGCCTTATTGGTTTATGTTTTAAAGATTGGAAGTGTTGATGTTGAGCTCTAGTTTAAGATCTGATGATTAAGGCATTAGGAGATTGAAATAAAGATTGGATTATGGTGATTTCGTTAGACTTGAATGGTTTGTAATTAGGACTAGTAATGTTGAGGAATTCATGATCATGTACTGTTTGGTATTGTTGAGTATATTGGGAGTTTTGTTAAGTAATCTGGAATTTTCTACATTCTGTGAGGACTTTTGGAAGCTCATATATTCCTTATAGAGAAGGTGCTGCTATTTGGAATATGTTTAAGAGGTAGGAACTGGTTATTATTGTTGATGATTTAAGTATGCTGTTTTAATGTCTCTAAGATAAAGGTTTGAACATGGTTTTATAGTTGGAAGATTTAGATAGGAAGTATGATCGGGAAATCTGAAATTATTTCTTAAGTTTAATGGATATTGCTATTTGGATGTTTGAGGTATTAGATAATTAGTTATAAGGAAATGCAACATGTTAAGTATTATTGGGAATTTTCGGAAGTATGTTCTGGGGGTCTTAATTCATAATTCAATTTGAACAAGTAAAGTGATTTTGTTATGTAATATAAATGCCTCAAAAGTTAGAAATTTGGTTTATGAAATGTTGTTTGGATTCTATTCTAAGGGTTTGAATTTATGATTTCTTGATTGTAAGAAACTAAGAATAAAAGTAGGATAGTAAGTGTTTAAATAAATGGAATGTCTTTTAATGAATTGAATTTACTAGACTTGAAAATGATTTACATGGTTGATTGATTGATTTATTCTTGAAATTTTGTATAAATAAGAAGTAAGGATATATATATAGGTGTGTTATGTATGTAAATGATTTTTAAAGAATATGGAAGTGTTGAATCATATTTATTAATATTCAATTTTAAGCTTTTGAATTTAAAGTGATGTTTACTGTTTAAAATCCTAAAAGGTGTAACAAGAATTCTATATTATAAAATCACCCCTAAGAGGCAATGAACCCCATGTGAGAATGTTTGGTTCTGTTTTGGTAAAGTATAAATGTAAAGTCAAAATAAGAATTTGTAATTTAGTGTTTCCAGTTATTGAATGAAGAATAGAAACTTTAAAGAATTATAGTTCACTGTTTTGAAAAGTCGCATAATGAAGTGTTAAGATTAGTTAAAATAGTTGATGATTTTCTTTAGATATAAAATTTATAATTGGATGTAATAGTGTGAAAATGTTATGACGGTAGAAAAGAAGGATTTTAGGAAATTCATTAATCAAACATTGAGAATAAGAAAGATTAATTGGAATAGATTAATTAAAAATGTTCGTTAGATCTTAAATGATCAGGTTAATTATAATAAGTTAAGTTATAGGTAATAATTATTAATGTGAAGAAAAAGTATGATCATTAGAAATTTATTTTAAGTCCCTTGAATCTAATTAATTAAAGTAAGTTGTTTTATATATATATAATTTAAGTAATTAGAGAGGCACTGATGCTTGTATTGTTTACTGATTGTAAACTATCTGTTTGATCATAATAATCAACAATTGAATTAAAGATTATGAGTGAAACATATGTTAGAAAAGGAAGGGGTAGAAATCCAGGTAATACTATAGGAACGTGAGAGACGCTGAATAATTATATATAAACATAGGAATTAATTTATTATTTATATATTATATGTAAATAGGTCCTGATAGTGGCATAAGTCGAGGAGGTCAGTGGAAAGGAAAAGAGACAGTAAAGGATTAAGCTTAGAGTTCAGGTAGCAGTTTATTTCAGTAACAATTAAATTGCATGTATTATTTTGTAATATCTGTTGCATTTAGTTGGTAAGTTGTTATTCCTCAGATGGAGTACTCCAGGCTTAGGTGATTAGCTACACCTTTGCAAGATTAGTTACGTTTTAGCCTTATGTGCTTTAACGAGAAACCCTGCAGGTAAAGCCTCCACTATAACGAATATATTGTTATTAGTGGTTGGCAGGTGCTTTAGCACACAGATTAATAGGAGTAAGACTATCATCATTTGTACAGTTTTATGAAATATATACATGACAATGCTAGTATGATCATATATGTTAATGAAAGAAACTACTATTGGGATTTCCAATCTCACCCCCTTCCCCAAACATTTTCAGTTTAGCAGGTTGGAAGAAGCTAGCTGGGGAGAAGAGTAGACGAAGAAATTAGGATTAGAAATTGAAAAGCTAGAGGTAGTAAATATTTTAATAAGATTATTTGTATATGTTGTAAAAGTAAGTTATTAAATTAATAATAGAGAGCACAGGAAATAGAATTACAATAAATTTATTAAGGGAATTAAATTTCACTACTACAGAAAACACTTTTCACGTCTCTTTTTTTGGACTTTTCACGTCTCTTTTTTGTGGGACGTGGATACGGGAGACGTAGAAAGTCGGAACTTTCCACGTCTCACATTTAAAATGAGACGTGGAAAGTGCGGACTTTCCACGTCTCATTTTTGAATGTGAGACGTGGAAAGTCCCCACTTTCCACGTCTCATTTTTGAATGTGAGACGTGAAAAGTGGCCACAGAAGACTTTCCACGTCTCACATTCAAAAATGAGATGTGAAAAGTGGGGACTTTCCACGTCTCTTTTTTGAATGTGAGACGTGGAAAGTCTTCTGCGACCACTTTTCACGTCTCCTTTTTTAATGTGAGACGTAAAAAATACTTTTCACGTCTCTTTTTCAAATAAGAGACGTGAAAAGTCTTTTTTTTAAAAAAAAGAATATTTTTTTAATTAGGCTGATTAACCACAATCTAAAAAAAACCCCAATATCTTATCTGAATAATAGAAATATAACACTTAAAATAAAAAAAATGAACTAATTTTATTATTTATATCCAAACTAATATTAGAAGCCAATCAGAGTCAATTCAACTAAGTAAATCACAATAAAGAAGACATTAATTACCTCCTACTCAACATCACAGACTGAACATATAACCTGAAATAAACAAAAGTCACGACCAAGTTTTAACAAATCAATGCCAATAATAAATACTAATTCATTAAAACAAACATATACAAAATGCAAATAACTGAAGGCAGGGTCGGTAAAAAAGGAGTAGAGGCAAGCTTCTTACCTGCTTAACATCATGCCTGACCAGTTCATGGTGCTCTTTGGGGTTGTCAAGCGAGCTCTTAATCACAAAAAAAACACATTTCAATTCAAACAAAAAAAAATCAACGAATAAACTAGATTGGGAATTTGTATATAAATCATAGACGATCTAGAAGTGAATATAAATATAAGAAAGGAAGAGATAGAAGAGACCATGGCTTCGTTGTGGCAGTGGCGACATGGAAAGATCTAAGCTTGGAGAAGAAAAAGAAACTGACGGAAAGGGGAAGAGAGGTTGAAGTTGAAGAAGGGGAAGTAGGGATACAAAATCTGTGGCACAAAGTAATTGATAAATCATTGTACTGCTATATTATTCCAAAAAAAACAACTACATACCAGATCTGTAAATTTCGAATGAGATGTCGAGGGAGTGGTGAGGGAAAGGTGAAGGCAGTGGTGAGGGAAGGACGGCGAGTAAGAAGATGTCGAGGGAGATGTTGAGAGAGAGAAGATGGAATGGAAATTTCGAAATCAGATCTGTAAATTTAGAGAGAGAGAGACCAAAAGCAAAGATAAGATCTTCTGTCTGTTTCTTTTAAATCCACCTCGTCAGGACTTTCAACGTCTCATAAAATTTATGAGATGTTGAAAGTCACTTTTAACGTCTCATAAATTTTATGAGACGTTGAAAGTTTTTTTTTTTTAAAATCCACGTCTTTCAACGTCTCATAAAATTTATGAGACGTTGAAAGTCACTTTCAACGTCTCATAAATTTTATGAGACGTTGAAAGTTTTTTTTTTTAAAAAAAAATCCACGTCTTTCAACGTCTCATAAAATTTATGAGATGTTGAAAGTGACTTTCAACGTCTCATAAATTTTATGAGACGTTGAAAGTTTTTTTTTTTAAATCCACATCTTTCAACGTCTCATAAAATTTATGAGACGTTGAAAGTGACTTTCAACGTCTCATAAATTTTATGAGACGTTGAAAGTTTTTTTTTTAAATCCACTTCTCACTTTAAAAAAGTTTTTTGTGAGACGTGGAAAGTAATTTCCCGCCTATTATTTTGCCTATTTTCAAATTCCGCTCCCAAATTTCACAATAATCCACGTCTCATAAATAAAAATGAGACGTGGAAAGATTTTAGATTTTTTTTTTAAAAAAAAAAATTACCTACTTTCCACGTCTCACAAAAAATGTGAGACGTGGAAAGCAGTTTTCAACGTCTCACATTTTTTGTGAGACGTTGAAAACAACTTTCCACGTCTCACATTTTTTGTGAGACGTGGAAAGTAATTTCCCGCCTATTATTTTGCCTATTTTCAAATTCCGCGCCCAAATTTCACAATAATCCACGTCTCATAAATAAAAATGAGACGTGGAAAGATTTTAGATTTTTTTTAAAAAAAAAAAATTTGCCTACTTTCCACGTCTCACAAAAAATGTGAGACGTGGAAAGCAGTTTTCAACGTCTCACATTTTTTGTGAGACGTTGAAAACTGCTTTCCACGTCTCACATTTTTTGTGAGACGTGGAAAGTAATTTCCCGCCTATATTTTCCCATATTTTTTTGTTTGGCGCTCTTTTTTCAGAGAATCCACGTCTCATATTTAAAAAAGAGACGTTAAAAGTGTTTCACTTATTTACAATTTTGCCACCGCCTTTTTTTTACATCTCATTTTCAAAAAAGAGACGTGAAATGGGGACGTGAATTCTGTTTTTTGTAGTAGTGTTTCCTAAGGGTTATGAATTATGAATAGATACTTTAAAAAGAAAATGTATGTATTACCCTAATGACGCTGCGTATTCGGATAGAAGGGTTATCAATTGAGATGACCCCAGCGTTTAAATAGTGGTAAGGTAGAAACCCATCAGTAGATGCAGAGAACCCATGAGTGGGTTTTCGCTCCCCACACACTATCATCAAGGGGAGGAAATAATAAGGGAACCTAAGTAGTTTAATTGTTTTATGCACCGCTTGGTTTTATAAAAAGTTTTAAATTCTGAATTGTTCGGAAAGCCCATTCCAACTGTCAGAAGGTTGGATAAGTATTTTAAAAAGAAAAAGTTTTAAATTTTCCGTATTTTTGGGCTTCAAATATTCATATAAGTGGTTATAATTCAATTAAATGGCTATAATATAGTAGTAAAAGTCCAGGTGTTACATTTTGGTATGTGAAGTCCCACATCGGCTGGGATCGAGGTGTGCCTAGCCTATATAAGGGGGCATATTCTCCTTCCCATCAGGACGCGTTTTCATGGGTGAGTGTGTGAGGCTTCGGCCAGTATCCCTACCATGAGGAACAAAACCGTGAGGGGAGTGTGTGGGGCCCATAGCTATGGGAGCATCCCTACCCAAAGCGGACAATATCCTGATCGAGTTTGGGCTGTTACAAATGGTATCAGAGCCAGGCTAAGGTCGATGTGCCAGCGAGGACGCTGGGCCCCCAAGGGGGGTGGATTGTGAAGTCCCACATCGGCTGGGACCGAGGTGTGCCTAGCCTATATAAGGGGGCATATTCTCCTTCCCATCAGGACGCGTTTTCATGGGTGAGTGTGGGAGGCTTCGGCCAGTATCCCTACCATGAGGAACAAAACCGTGAGGGGAGTGTGTGGGGCCCATAGCTATATGAGCATCCCTACCCAAAGCGGACAATATCCTGATCGAGTTTGGGCTGTTACAAGTGACGTGTATGACCTTGACTTGCATGTGGTTGATAGCTTGCTTTCCATTGCTAAGGATTTTTCTATGATTGGTGATTCTATCTGTGATTTGATTTCCACTAAACTTTCCTTGTTGAGTGATGATTTCTCTTTGGAAGATGGTAGTTAGTAGAATGTTGTGAGTACCAAGAAAGTCCAAGAAGTGGAGTTTGAGTTGGGAAGCCACGATTTGGATGATATGCAATCTAAGGGGATAACCCTCTCACTAATTAAGCTTGCTTCCACCACTACCCTCTTTGGACCTACTTCTTATGTGGTTACAGAGCCACTTCCTTCTTACTTATTTTTGAACTCAAATTCTACGCCTAAATTCTCCTCCCACACCCTACGCTATTTAAAAGATATTGTTATTCCAAGTGATATAGGTGTGCAAAGTGGAGCGAAAAAATGAGACAGCCACTGTCCATGATCAACTAGAGGTTGATTCGGCTACTCAGACACCACATTTATGTGTGGAAGATGTTTACCCTAGGGTAGTTACTGCTATAGATCATCTAGTGATTGATTTAACACTTGGGAAGATCGATGGTCAAGTTGGTAAGTTTGTTGAGCCTAGTCCTAGCGGTTTGAGTGAATCGACAAAGGGGAGTTTTTCTTTACCTTCTACTTTTTCTACTTTTACTCTTTCTATTATTGATCCCCCCTCCTTTGAGCTTAAGCCTTTACTTAGCAACTTAAATTGTTGCCTTATGACTTCATAATCAATGTGTTATTTCACGTTGTTCTGTTTTCTATTTGGATTTTGTTGAGATGTTGCTGGTTTGATGAAATTGAAACCCAAAATTATAGTGTATTGGAGTGAGAAGAGAAGCATAAAGGAAAAGAAGAATGGTTTTTGGGTGTTCATTATGTTGTTCTGGTTCAGCTCAAATCTATGGTGAAGGATGGAGGTGCACAATGGGATGAGGGTTGATGGTGGTGGGTTACAGGTGGAGGGCTTTATTATTTCTTAAAAAATTATGATAAGAGTATTTCAGTCTTCTCATTTGAAAAAAAATATACATTTTAATTAAAAATTATATCTCACTTCCATCAACATACTAAACAAACTTTAGAAGCAACTTTCACTTCTATTTCCACTTCCACTTCTATAAAAAACTCTCCATTGTACCAAACGGGGTATTAGTTTTTTAAAAATGTTTCAAAACTTTTTCTAAGTTAAATTTTGATTAACTTAATTTTCTTAGCCTATATCTTGTTTAGTTATCATCAAAATCATAAGTTTAAACACTAGTATTTGATTTATGCCCAAATCTACCATGGGTCACCGAGAAAGAAGTGCTAGAGAAAGCGAGCAAAACAAAGGTAGTTTTAATTATTAATTTAATATATTTTGTATTGATGCATGTTTAGTTTTTTCATGATTGCTATAGTTAAGCATGAGAACATATAAATTTCTTAATTTGCTATATACCATGGTCATGTGTGATAGCTGGTTTTCAGTTATTCAGTTTTTAGATATTCAGTGTTTGTAATGTGTTGTTCTCTATGGCTTGTTTTACAAGTATAGTTATTTTGTAGTACATTACAAGGAGAAGCAAGTACCAACCTTAGGGGAAAGTAATAATAGGAAAGGAGAAGCTGATGGAAGTATAGCTAAGGTGCATGGACAAGGAGAGGAAAGTACCGTTTGGAATTACTAAATCTAATTTAAACTAAACTTATCTTGTTTTGGGCTGTACATAGATCCCTATGGAGCCAAATAAAATTAGCGAGCACTAAGAAAAGTAGAAGCCATAAATATTCCTCATACAGTAGAATCTTTATAGTTATGCCTAGATACGCTCGTGTGCATACACACACACACATATATATATATATATATGCATCGCATGTGGTATGTTTATCTTGTGATGGATATTTTACAGGTTTATTTGTTTAAATTAAACCATGAGAGTAGGCAGGATAACAGTACACACATCCTAATTTTCAAAACAAGTATTAATTCATAATTTTTGAATTCTTAGATAAAGAGATGTCAATTTTCTAATAAGTTAGGTTTGAAACCTGGAATTTTCTGCGAAAATTCCCTCAAGTAGTTTGAGTTTCAAGTAGGTTTTGGATCCAATGGGACCAAGATGAGCCCAAGTCTTACTTTATCATAAAGAATTTTTAAGGAGCCAAAGTTTGAGCTCTAAACCACCAATTTTGAAATTATACCGAATTACTTATTAATTTATAAAGTTGATTTAGAAACCCCATTCCAATGATAGTAATACATTGAGATAGATCTTTAATTGTTGGAATCATTGGGTTCATATATTCAACTAAAAGGCTCTGAAATTATCATAGAAGTAAGTTATGACATATATTAATTGACATTTTTTTATTGAATTATCGTGATCAACAACAATAAAGCATATGAAGTTAATCTGATCCTAAGTTGGGAGTAATGCGACCTTTATGATCTTGAGCCGCACTTTAGTTATAGTAAAAATATATCAGACATTATGACAAATATGTGTAAGGTCCTCAATTTTAATCTTCAGGTTTAGACTTAATTAAATTAGATTAGTAAGGGGATAAAGGTAATAAGTAGAAATCTAACGAAATTTGAGGCTTAGAAACACCAATACTTAAAATTGGATGACGTGTTTCAAAATCCTTTGGAGTAGTGTGGGAAGTTAAGAGTTTTCGAGGATCAAATGACATTATTTCTTTATGATTTTTTTTTTTTGGCATTGAAAACAAGACATATCAAACTTTCTAAAAAGTCATAATTTATAGTTTTTGGAGATTTGTGTAATATATTATGTAAACTTGAAATAATGGACGTTTTTGTTACATTCATGTTTTAATGACATAATCGGGTCATTTTGAGCCAAACTCACTGTCGACAAGGCCATGACGTGCTATCAATGATAGAAATGGCTGAAAATGGCTTAAACTTGTTGTGGACTTGTCAAGACCACGACGAACTATCAATGATAGAAATGCCTGAAAATAGCCTAAAATTGCTGTCAATAAAGGCCACGATGATCAGCTATCAATATTTGAACTTGACATAAATTAGAGAAAATTAGAAGGGGAAGAAAAGTAACTGGTTGGTTGGGGTTGTGCTAGGGCAACGTACATGGAGTATTTGAACTTCTTATCGGTTAACCTCAATAAATGACAATTGTTTTGCAAATCCCGAGGTCTTAGCTGTCTTCACATTTTAAACTTATATTCATGGAATACTTCATTTGGCTATAACATTGTTTAAAACTTGATTTATAATCTTAGAGTTATATGCATGGTAATCAAACCCGGCCCGACCCGGCCGGGTTGACCCGTAACCCGCCAACCCGGGCACTAAACCGGGCCGGGTTGGATGCTAACCCGGGGTCTTATTGACCCGGCACAACCCGGGGCTGACCCGGCTAACCCGGTGCAACCCGGGACTGACCCGGTGGGTCAGTGGGTTGGCTTTTTTTTTTTTTTTTAAATATTTTTTTGTATGAATGGTAGAAAGCAATATTTATTGAAATTAATGACAATTATAATGGTAATAACTATTAGTTTAATGATTAAAGTACTATGAGTATGAATATTTTGTGATCATTTATCTATTTTGATAATTATTATGTGAAGAATATTTAGTGATTATTGATTTTGATATCATTTGATAGTGGATTGATGCTATAATGTCAATATATCAAATAAATTGCTAGGAATGTTGGATGAGTATATGATATTTTGTTAGTGATTTAAGGCAGTGAACTAATATTTAGTTAGTTGGCAAAAAAAAAAGAAATTAATATTTAGTATTTAATGGAACAATGAGAGTCTAAATTGTTTTTTAATTTTTTATTCCCCACCGGTCTGGCCCCCGGGTTAATTACGAGCTGACCCACTAACCCTTGACCCACCATCTCCGCCGGTCTAGACTCCGGTCCGAGTTTGATTACCTTGGTTATATGTACTGTAACATTAACATTAAATTAGGGTGTGTTTGGCTCAACTTAGGGGAAGTATTTTAATGGAGGGAGGGAGTAGTGATATTTTAATATTACCTTGTTTAGATTGAAGCGAGGGGAGGGTAGACGCTTTAATGTTATTCTCTCCGTTCCTAAATATAAGACATATTTATCTAATTTAATTAGATTAATGATGTTAATTAAGTTTGTTTAAATCACACGATATTACCAAAACACTCTAACCATCTATACCCTTATTATCATCATCTCCCTCTCTTGCTTGTTATTTATTGAAGAGCATTAATAGGGACAATTTAGGGAAAATATTGAGAATAAATAGAAAGATGTCTTATATTTAAGAAAAAAAACTTACCTCCCCAGATAGATCTTATATTTAGGAATGGAGGGTGTACTATTTATATTATAGCATTTGTAATTATTTAAAATGTATTTTTTTTTGGTGTTACATAGGGTTTGTTTGAAATTTTATTAAAGTATATATGAATGTAAGAAATTATTGTGGGTAAATAACTGAAACATGTCAAAATGTTATATTTTTCATACAAATCTTCCCACTTTTTGGGTGGAGGGTTAGAATGGGAGAGGGACAAAAAATTTCAGAAATTTTTACATCCCTCCTTAAAAAATTCAACTGGTCAAACAAGAGTTTTTTGATATGAGGGGACAAGCGAGGGAAAAGGAAGGATTTGAATCCCCTCCCTTTCTTTATCAAGCTAAATTTTTTTAGGAGGGGAAAGAAGGTTTTGAATCACTCCCCTCCCTTTCTAACCTCTCCTCCAAATATGGTTAAATTTTGAGGGAAAATGTCACATTTCGATATGTTCAAACAAAATCCATAAGCTATATAATATATTTATATATATATATATATATAATAAAAATAGTAACATTAGAACCCCTCCCCTCTAATTAATACAAGGTAATATTAACCTCCCTCCCCTCCATTGAACTAAACACATACTCAAGGTAAAATTGGGTTTCAATGGTTTATTTTTACCAAAGGCTTTTTAGCTTATTAATATTACATCTCCATGATAAGTAGGTAGGTACAGATTTGAGTCCAATTGTTATCCCATACACTTAGTGCAGGCCGCTTTAATTTTTCTTTTTCTTTTTTTTTTGAAAAAAAAAGAAACTTGTTTGGACAGGTGATAAAGACCCTTAGCTTCCTACATAATTGTGACGTGGCTTCATGAAATCGCAGCATATCTTTGGGACCAGTTGAGTACTAATCATTTATATCTTACCAACCTTTTCCATTACAGTTTTTACTCAATGGGCAAAGCAGCGAATTTAACAAAAAACTTTTTGATCAGACACTATAATTTTTTGGAGGACTCTAAATACACACGAACTTTAAAATATGGACCTTAAATACATACGAACATTGAAATCTGGAGCATTTTTAACACTGATGTTAATAGGAGGTTTACGGTATTAATTTATACTTAAGTGGGACCCACTAAAGTTGGCTATTCCTTCATGGAAGTGTAAGGTTTAGCACTTTTAGTACTTCCAGGTATTAAAAATTCCTGTTTCTTTTTTTTTTTTTATTTGAGGTTTGCTGAATTCGATTCTTGCTTCTGTGTGCCTTGCCGCTTAAGATCCTTAATGAAGGAAGATGGAGTTTTTGAAATCACTTATAGATTTTTGAAATAAGTCGAATCACTGATTTCAAACCACGAATTTGAGATGCAATTTGGTGATCCATTAATGGAGGCCATTCTGTTGCATTCAAGATTTTAAGGGTTTGGTGAGAAGATGGCTGATGTGGAATGGAAAAGGAGCGGTCAAAATAATAATGTATTACATTTGTAGAAATTTGTGGGCCCCAATTTTAATAAAGTAACCCCAATTTTAATAAAATAACGACATTAAGTTAGGAGATAATGGCTGTGTTAAAAATGTTCCAGATTTCAAAATTTATGTGTATTTAAGGTCCAGATTTCAAAGTTCGTGTGTATTTAAGGTCCTTCAAAAAGTTTATGGTGCCAGACACTCCTAGACAAAAGATTTGTTGTTAAATTTTCTCATTTGCCCTTTATTTAATCGGAGGGGCATTTTAGGGAAAAAATCAATTACATCTAAAATTTTGTAAAATGAGTTATACAAAGATACACTGAAACTTTTAATATTCTCTTTATAATTAAATACAAATAGAGTATTAAAATGTGTATTTTAATATTACCTTGTTTAGATCGATTAGAGAGGACGAGAGGGGAATGCTTTATTTGCTATTTTTATTATATTTTTTGTAATCATTTTAAAAATATCTTTTTATGTTTCATAGATTTTGTTTGAAATTGTATTAAAAAATAGATGAATGTAAGAAATTATCGTGGGTAAAATAGCTCAAACATGTCAAAATGTGATATTTTCCCTCAGATCACCCCAGCTTTTGGGGAGTGTTAGGAGAGAAAAGGGATGAAAATTTCAGAATTTTTTTTATCCTTCCTAGAAAAGTTAGCTTGTCAAACAATGTTGTATTAGACATCAAGGAGGAGAGGAAAAAATGAGGGGTTTTTCTCCTCTGTTCTTTAGCAAAGGAAAGTATTAGATCACCACTCTATTTTTTTTTTCGGAAGGAAAGGAAAGTTTTCTTAAACTCTCTCCCATCACCTCCAATCCTTTCCTCCAAAAGTGGGAATATTTTGAGGGAAAATATCACACTTTAGATATTGAGACTGTTTTACATACACTTATTTCTAATATCAATTTGTTAAATAAAATTTTATACAAACTCTTAAGATGCGTAATGATATATATAAATAAATGTAATAAAAATAGTAAAATAAAAAAGCTCCTCCCCTCCTCTCTAATCAATCCAAACAAGGTAATATTAACCTCCCACCCCTCCCTCCATTAAAATATATCCCCTCCCTTCCATTAAAGTATCTCCCCTCTCTTCCATTGAGCTAGACAGAGGTAAAATTGGTTTTAGATAGGTTTTTTTTTTATCAAAGACCTTATAAACTGAAGAATCGATGATTTTTAAACTGAAACCAATGCACCTGTGAATTTATTTTTCAATCGTAGCTCTTAGCATGTGCCATGCAATCTGACAAGACTGTAGGACAGACCGAGGCCAGTAGTGGCCATGTGCGTTCTAGCTCCTGTGAGTCTATGAACTTGAGGAAGGAGATAGAAAAAGAGAAAAAAGGCAAGAAATTAGGTCAAGCACAGTTCACAATGCTCATTTCATTATTCTCTTTTCAGCTCATCCTCTCAAACTACTTCAAAGAAGTTGGATATAGGTAATTTCTTGATTTGGGAGTCCACTGTTCTTCCCCATATTGAATGGAATGGCTTGGCAAAACACATTGATGGTGCTGCACAAGCTCCTCTACGTCTTCTTCCTACTGCTACAGGAACCAAAATGAGTCCTCTCTTTGAGGAGTGGTTGTCAATTGATCGAATAGCTATTGCCTGGATTAGGAGCACCATGACTCAAGATGTGGGTGCTCAACATCTTCATTGTAAGACAGCTCGGGAGCTATGGGTTGAGCCCTTGAGTTGACGTGTGCTTCAACTAGAGCCAGAGTGATGGTCTATATATCAGAGCTGCATCATGCTCGGAAGGACTTCATGAAAATGGAGGATTATCTAGCAAAAAATGAAAATACTACTGATCAGATCAACTCGCCCTTACAGGAGCTCCAATTTCTACCGATGATCTTGTTATGCATACTTTGAATGGACTTGATGCAGAATATAATGCTATAGTGGTGAAGTTGATGGATCAACCAAATCTTACCTTGGTGGATTCTCAAGCATCTCTTCTTTCTTTTGAAAGCAGGATTAAACAACTCAATCAGTTTGCATCTCTTTTCATTCAGCTTAGCATTAATTTTGCTAACAATGACTCAACCAGCAAAGAGTATCCTACTCATTACAATTCTGGGAGATGCTTTGGTGACATCCATAATGGTTCATGGCATGGTTCCCATGGATCAAGAGGTCTTAGGTCACGTGGAGGTCGTGGTGATCATACTGGTGGCAACTATCCATTTTGCACCTGGCGTGAGAAACATGGGCATGTGTCATCAACTTGTTTTAGCCAACTAGAGCAGTCATCCTATTAGCCCTCATGCTTCATCTGGATATGGGCGTCCTTCAACTGGGCATTTTTCTCCTGAAGCTTATTATACTGGACCTCAAAACAAACCATTGATCTGACATGGTATTTAGATAGTGGCTCAAATTATAATGGAACTCCCTACTCAGATAATCTTGAGCAAGTGGCTCCGGTTAGTAAGTCTGATTTACTTACTTGTACTGGTGAAAAGGATCATATTCATGGTATTGGATCTACCTCTATGTCTTATCTTCAGCTACATAATGTGCTTGTTGTTCCATCTACTACTAAGAATTTGCTTAGTGTTAACAGATTAGTTTAGGATAATCAATTGGATACTCTATTTACTAATATTGAGTGTATCGTGAAGGAAGGAAGAGTTTTGATGCGCGGTCGACCGAAGGAGACTTATGAAAAACTTCACATGGTTTAAAAACATGACCGGACCGGCTGGTTCATCTGTTAAACTGCTGAACTGGACCCATGCTCGGTCTAGTTTGCAAGTTGTACTGGAGGAGAAAAGAACTGGCGTTGCTCCGAGTTGAAGCGGCCCGTTCGGCCTTGACTCGAAAGCGTGTAGCTGTAGGGATAGGTTGAGTAGTTGTTGACTCATAACGTAGAGGTGGCTGTTGTGCTTGTGGATGGGTGTTATGCTAGTTAGGGTTTACTATATTTATTTGGGCTGGGCCTCTTACACCTAAAAAGTGGGCTACATATATTTTTAAAAAATAAATAAGTAAATCAGAAAATGCTTTGTTTTGACAAAAATTTATACAAATGAATTTGATAAAAAAATTTCTTCAGCGTCAATTTCATATTCTAGAAACTTATTTTTGTTTTTTTTAATTTACAAAGTATTTGCAACTCAATTTTTTAGTTTTTAATAGTTAAAAGGTTTACAAAATATGAGATTGTATTAAAGTTATATATGTGTTCATAATGAAATATAATCTTTTGACCAGCTATTAAAAATACTAATGTACTCCACTATATTGAGAGCACACTTTAGAGTTAATCAAATTTATTTATAACTAAATATAATATAATAGTTTAATTTAAACTATATCATTCTAATTAAAGTCACTCTAACCCCGAGTTGACCCACGGTCTAACTAATTACCTAATCCGACTGTCGTTTTATCACCTTAGGGTCAAATATAAAATAAACAAAGGACTGTACTATAAGGCACAACCTCGGGTCGTTCTCTCTCTAGGAGCCTTTTCTTTGTTTCTAAGTGATCTAAATGTCATGAAATGCAATATGAATAAGGGTAAATAATTTTGGTTTTCTTATAAATGAGTGTGAACGCAAGAATGAGAATAAAAATCCTAAACTACTTATTTTTGGTGTTTTTATAAAGATAGGGTGGTGAATGGAAAATGGATGAAGTGGATCTCATGAAAATGGATTACATGCAATCATTGTTCTTTCAGGACAATGGGAGTTTCTTGGCTAATTACCAAATTGACCCTATAGGAACCCCTCTAGGCTAGGCTTAAATTCAAATGATTAATACCGGAACCCCGCATATTAATCATTTCAACACTTTAGCCAATCAATGGACCAATTACTTGTATAAAGCTCTTAGTCCCACAACCGAGCCACCCCGCATTTTTACTTGATTTCCTCTAAGTTCTAACACATTGTTAGCCACCCAATCAATGAATTAGGACTAAAGAGACGATGTCCAATGCTTTTATACAACTAATCGGTTCATTTGCAATCAATTACAACTAAGTCTCTCAATATGCCAAACCTCAAGGATACCCTTAAGTCCAATGTCTAATTAATGGCCACCCATATCATTAGACATTGTTAATCACCACTTAATAAAATTGAATTTTCTGTAAGTTCTCTAATATACCAAACCTCACTAACTGGCAAGTCTAATGCCTAAACTCATAGACCCATTCATTTAAGCATTATTAAAACCTCTTAGAGTGTGATTATGGATTAGCAATGCTTTAGGTTCAATTACAATTCCACTTCAATCAAACTACTTAGCAAACATGCTTAATAGAGAATCAGTGAAACTATAATGAGACATATAAAACCATATATATTGAGGAGCACAAATCCTCATCACAAATCCAAACCACGAATTAGAATCCAACATTGATTACAAAAATAATCAAATGAGTCCAACTACAAATTACAGAACCTAAACCTAGGAATTGAAAAACCTGTAGTTAGAACAAAGGATGAAACATAGAAAACTCCCTTTTGAAGCTTGGAACTTATGGATCTTCAAGAGTTGGAAACCCTAACCTCCCATGGCATCAATAACAGCCCCAAATGGGGGAGAAATTTCGGCTATATAGGTTGGATATGGAAGAAATTGGAAGAAATGAAAGTTAGATGGAAGAAGTGGAAGAAAATGGAGGTTCGGTAGGAGAAAATAAAAGAGGAAGAGAGTGGAGATGGAAATGTAGTGAAGGAAAATGTTAGAAATGGTTAGGGTTTGACCCTTTTAAGTCTAGAACAAGTGGGAGCCGGGTTAGAGTTGATTTAGGTTGGATCCGGGTAAAAAATAAGCAAAAAATCGCGTTTCAGCATTTCTGTCAGTAGCGCTCATCGCGGCTAGCACACGACGAGTGACAATGTTCTCTGCCTCACGCTCGCTGTGCTCTCGCCACGGTGAGCACACGGCTAACTTTGGGCTTTTCTGTAATTTTTGGAAAGTTCTAGGTCATTGTCTGTAATTTTTACAATTTATCTAAAAACTTATATTTTGAATTTTTTCTTGAATTTTCAGTTTCTAGGCCCAATTTCTCCCCTTTTCAAGCGCCCTAAAATATGAAATAACATAAAAAAAATATGAATAGATCCCAATAAATATTCAAATCAACAGTAATTATAAAAACATTCCAAAAATTCCTTTTTACCGCTAAATGCATGCAATTACTCTAGAGCTTAATTTCTTATAAGATATGCAATAATGCCCAAATAACTTGATTAAAGACCTCCAAAATGATATGAAATGTGTGCAAATCTTCGGAACTAGTCCCTTTTTCTTAACCTTGTGACTTCAAGCTCAAACGTTTGCAGCAAAGTTTGTGACAACAAGTGATAATTATTTTCTTTGGTGGCATTATAAGTAAGGACATCCAAGAGTTAAAGTGGTGAAACAAATTTTGACTGATTGTAATGTTGAAATTAAATATAATAACAATTTTGTTTGTGAAGCTTGTCAAATGGGAAAATCTAAGTATTTACCATTTCCTATTTCTTCCTCACATGCCTCTGTTCCTTTTGCTCTTATTCATACAGACCTTTGGGGTCCTTCACCAATACAATATGCTAATGGTAGTCGATTTTACATTCACTTTGTTGATGATTTTAGTTGATACACTTGGATTCATCCATTGAAACACAAAAATAAAGTAGTTGCTTTTAAGCATTTTTGTCAAATGGTTGCAACTCAATTTAACTCAAAGATTAAAAGCCTATAATGTGACAATGGGACTAAGTTTAAGGCATTTGTTCCGATTGCTAATGAAGATGGGATGATTATGAGGTTTACTTGTCCTTACACCTCTCAACCAATCGGTCGAGCTGAAAGTAAACATTGTCACACAGTTGAAATGGGTCTAACTTTTTTAGCCCAAACACATATGCCTTTTGTTATTGGGTTGATGCCTTTCAAGCTTCTATATCTTATTAATCGTTTGCCTACTATGGTCTTGCATGGTGATACACCTTTGTCTAAATTATACAACACCAAACCCAATTATTTAGGACTTGGGTGTGCTTGTTATCCATGCCTCAAGCCATATAGTTCACTCAAGTTTCAATTTTTGATGCATTTATTTTTCCATTTATCACAGGCTTTTTTGGATCGATCAGGATCATCTAGAGTTACTGCTCAAAATGAAACAGGATCGACCGAGACTAGCTTGCTCTAAATCCTCAGAGGGAGAGACTTTTCTCTTTATTGCTGCAGTCTCAACACTCTCTGCTATATGGTCTTTCCTCATCAACTTCTGTACCTTCCACAAGTTCTCTTTTATCGGATTGTTACTTTTTGTCTTGGTTTTCTTATTAGTATTTTGTGAGTTGTTGTGCTCTGTTTTGTGTTAAACTTCGTTGTTCTATCCCTATGGGGCATGGTTACTGTCAGACTCCCTTTCTTTTTTTGAGGGTTATCTCTAAGAACTTGATACATGTACCAAAGCTACAATCTCTGTTTAATATTCATTGGCACATGCGTGGAAAAGTATTTATTTCTCAGGCCTTTGGAAATCATTTTATCATCTTCTTTCAACATCCAATGGACAGAGATTATATATTAAATCAAGGCTCTTGGAGATTACAGAATTTTCTCTGTATATTTTCTTCTTGGACACCTGATACTTCTGTTCAAGATTTAAATATTAGAGAGGGTTATATTTGGATCTCCATCTTTGGTTTACCGGTGGAATATTATACTGAGCATGTTGGAAGAATTATTGGGCAATGGTTTGGTCGTTTTATCAGCCTTGATACTTCCAGCAAAAAAACGGAATTCGGGATTTAGAATTAAGGTTTGCATGTCGTTGAGCCATCCAACACTTTTCATTCCTCAAGAGGTTCTGCTTTCATCATCAGGCAAACGTGTTAAACTTTCCTTCTTCCTTGAGCATGTTCGAATGATATGTCGGTTCTGTGGTTCCTTGTTCCATACTTCACAACATTGTGCACATGCGTGTTTATCCCATGAGCTAAACGTGATGACTGCTTTTGCTGGTCCTTTCTCCACTCATATTAATTATCGGCATAAACGATACTTCATCAGGAGACTGACAGGCCTCTCTATCTGGGCCCAATCTACCTCTCACCCAGTCCATACATCAAGAATTTAATCACTGGTCTAAAACGAGCCAGAGACTGGTATTTGGAATCCACTAGGCCCAAAACACGCCGATTAACATCCACCTCTGTTTCATACTTCGATCTTTTTGAGGATGAGGACACTTGGCAACCTTTTAAATTTGCAGTAGCACGTCATCACCTTTCTAGAAAGAGGCCCTCAGATATCATTGATTTGGTTTTGCTGCAGCAACCAAAAAAGTTTAAGCTTAATCCTCTGTCAAATTCAGAGATTAACACGTCAACTAGTATTTCTCTTTGGGCTGAATCTTGTGCTCAACATGATCTTCCTTCTGAGGTAATACACGCTGGGCTTAAACGTAGCCGAGATTGGGTTCATGACTCTAACAGGCCCAAGTTGCAATGATCAGCTTTTAACTCTGTTACTTATTTTGATTTATTCCGGCGTTGCAATGATGAGAATTGGAGGCCATTTAGATTTGGTTCCATATCCAAAGCGCCTTCTAGAAAACGGACTGCACCTGTCAATTTTTGGTATTTACCGCCTCAGTAAAAAAGGAGTAAGCATGGTTCTCTGTCAGGTTTTCAGTCTAACACGTTGACATGTGCCAGGGGAGCCGCTTTTTGCATTTCACTACTAGGATCTTTTGTGGAATTAACAAAGCGTTCTTGTCAATTTACTTTGGATGATCAAGCTAAATCTGTGACAAAGCTTAAATGTCATATTTTCTCTCTTTATGTTTTTTGAAACTCGATGTTTGCAATTTAATCGCCAGATTGCCCTCTTCTCTCAACTACATGCAACAAGTTTCTTCTTCTACAAGAACATGGGAAGGAAAATATCATGGAAAGAGTGCCTTTCTCATTCTCTGGGTTCTCACGAAGCTTGTGTCAAAAAGTTTCGTGCATGTGGATGATTATATTAGGGACCTCTAAGTTTTTAACAGCAGCCACTTAGAGGTCCTTCCAGCAGTGCTGCTAACTACTAATTACTCTATGATTATACTTAGTTGCTTGTATGTTTTTAGTGTTTTTTATGCAGGTAATATGGGCTTTCTTTTCTTTTGGCTCTCTTGGATCCTCATATTGCATCAATGGAAGGGAATATCTCTTACTTCAAACACCACAGGTGTAGACGTCATCAAGCTTCAAATTCATTTGAAGCATTTTTACGACGTGTCTTTTATCTCTCTTCAAAATGGAGCTTCCTGGCTGCAGCAATTGCATTCTTCGTAGTGATGACGCTAATGATATCCTATGGGTTATCATTTTGTTGTTCTTCTCTCGCAAGCCTATTAGTGGGGATTCTACTTACTAGTCTCTCTTTTGAAAACCCAAGTATTATTATGCCCCAGTATGTTATTGTGTTCTCTTGTATGTAGTATAATATTAGGCTTTCTTATTGACTATATAAGTAAGTCTTAGTTTGTAATCGTTTTGCTTATAATGAAATTGTCCTTTTATACAAAAAAAAAAAAAAATATGAGACAGGATCTGATGTTGTTGAAGAGCCCATTTCGCCACTTATTATTCAAGGTTTGAAAGCCCATTCCACCTCACAACACTCAGAAGGCCATGCTTTGACTATTCCACTAACTTCTCGAGGTGATTCACATGCATGCAAATGACTCAGGAAAGGGCTTTCTTTTCTTTTCTTTCTTTTACTTCTCGAGGTGATTCACGTGCATGCAAATGACTCAGAAAAAGGGCTTTCTTTTCTTTTCTTTCTTCCACCACCACCACCACACCATTACTACCACTCCCGCTACACCATTACTACCACTACCACTAGTATTACGACTACTACGACTACTACCACACGACCACGACCACCACCACACGACCACCACCACCACAAGGCAAATGATTTAGGAAAGGGCTTTCTTTTCTTTTCTTTCTTTTACTACTACTCCTATTACTGCTACTACTGCTACTACTACAAGGCAAATGACTCAGGAAAGGGCTTTCTTTTCTTTTCTTTCTTTTGCTACTACTGCTACACCACCACCACCACCACCAGGCAAATGACTCAGGAAAGGGCTTTCTTTTCTTTTCTTTCATTTACTACTACTCCTACTACTACTACTACTGCTGCTGCTACAAGGCAAATGACTCAGGAAAGGGCTATCTTTTCTTTTCTTTCTTTTGCTACTACTGTTACTACATACTACTACTACTACTAGGCCAAGGCAAATGACTCAGGAAAGGGCTTTCTTTTCTTTTGTTTTTTCACCACCACCACCACCACCAGTGGGGATTGGGAAAATTAATGTTAGGTCCCGTGAAAGGAAATAATAAAGATTAGGTCCTACAAAATAAGAAAATTAAAATAAAATCCCTTAGATCTTAGAATATATCAAGTAGAAATATCAAATCACACCCTACCACATTTTCATCCAACATCTCTCTTCTTCTCTCTTTCTCGTCGCTGAAGTTCCTTCCTTCCCCCACAACGGTTCCATCACGCACTGCCACTACCATCCACTCACCACCTCCATCACTTCTCGAGTTGGACTTCGTCTCTCTTAAGTCTCTCCTTTCCTATACATCCCTTAAAGATGTACTTCCTTCATCCACTGCCGTCAATTCCCCCACCGTCCCCACTTCTTCCTTCACCAACTACTTAATGTAATTTAAGATGGTGGGTAAAAATAAAAAGGGTAATAGCGTAATTTGACATTTCTAATTAATATAATTTAAGTCCCAAGGGACCTTACTTTAATTGGCTTATTTCGTGGAACCTGATTTTTATTATTTGTCTTTCACGACACTTCACATTAATTTTCCAAAATTATTTGCCAATATGCTACACCTGAAGCCGTTTTTTAGGTGAACGACTTCAGAATAACAAAGAAGTTGTTTTTCGTGTGAACGATTTCAATTTCTTGGTCATCGTGCTTCTATTTCCTCCTAATTGAATGCCTAATTAATTTCCTCCAAAATATAAGACTTTCTACTACAATTAATTTAATTAAATTAAGAAGATAAATTAACTAATGTGAGAGAGAATTCTCTTAAACAACCTGATTTAACCTTTTGCCTAAATGCGTCTTGGGGGTTAAGATCAAAATTAATCCAAGGATTGCAATATAGGTTGCAACCCCGGGTCGTTTCACTTAAGGAGTCTTTTGACCTACCTAAACTAGCTAAATGCAATCAAAACAATAAAAGATATGGGGGTTTTGCTTTGAAACTTCATTTAATAAAACTATAGACAAATGCAATTACTTGTTTTTGGTATTTTAGATTAATGAGTGAAAAGAGTTTGGATTAAGGGAAATTTGTAAAATGGGCTTTGGTAGTGCTACGGTGGCTCTCACGCTTCATTAAATTGATATTTGGAGTTAAAGATTCACCAAGTCTAATTGAAAAAATCCCCAAGCAACCATTAGGGGTCCACTATCCCTAATTAATAACTAATCAAGCAACCACTTTCATAGCTATCACTTAGGGTTAGTGTTAAGCTCCACTTGGTGTGTGTTAGAACATGAGTTTTGAAAACCAATTCCTCTCAAGAATGTGCAACCACAGCATTCAATTGGACAAATTAAGCTACACAATCTAGCAACCACTAAAAATCATATAGCATTCATAAACCCAATAGGAAATGTAATCATACATATCATTCAATTAACATAACTCAATATTCAACACAAATGTTCCAATTCATAGACAACTAGAAAAGGAAATCATGTCTCAAATCCAAATATACAAAGAGAAATGCAACCACAAGACTCAATACATAAGGAAAAGAGCATGATAAAACAAACAACTCCCCTATTTTGCCCATTGAAGCTCAAGCCACCTTCACACCACCAAAAAGCCCAAGTTCTAGCCTCTCATGTCTTCAATTTCGTGCAAAAGAAAGCCCATAGCCACAGCCTCCATGAATGGGGAAGAATAGAGAAGAAGTGAGGTGGAAATGGAAGGTGGAAGGATGAAGAACAAGAAAAATAGCAAGATTTGAGGTGGAAGTGAGTGGGAATGTGGGGATTTGAGTGAGGATGGAAGAAAATGATGAAAACCCTAGTAGAGGAATGTGTTTTCGAGCTTGGGGGAGGCTTGGGAAATGTTTTTCGGGCATGGGTGATTGCACCATATTTTTATACACTTTTCATTGATAAAATCAGTAGATTATTGCATGTTCTTGGGGTAATTGCACCTTATTAGGGTAATTTCTGGCTTTTGCACACTTTGTTGGAATTTATTCTAGTCAAGGGCAATTTGGGCATAGTTAGCATAAATTATTGTTAACCTATTTTCAAGAACATTTGATGCTACCTCTGGCTTGATTTTATTTGTAGGTCATAGAAGAAACATGCCCAAATTAAGGAGACAAGTTGCAGCGAAGAATTCTGGACGGGGAAGAAGAAGGAAGCGAAGAGAGAAACAAAATCAATATCCCTTCGCCGCGGCTAACGCCGCGGCGAACTGGCGGCGAGAAAGTCCAGGGAGGCAGAAGCAACGTGAGCTCGCCGTGGGTCTCGCCGCGGCGAACTCACGGCGAACTCCCTAGCAAGTTCCAGAATGAGTGGTAGCTCGCTGTTCGCCATAAATTGCTACCGCAAGTGCACGGGTCAAGTTTAGTAGTATAGTTCAAGAAAGGGTTGTCGTTCCACTAGGACCACGTTAAAAGCGAGTTCATTAGGTTCATTATATTCCAAATTAGCAATGGGCAATATGCAAATGATTTAATAAAATTAAAATGACTAAAGAAAAGGTAATTGTGAAATAGAACACTTGAAACGAAATTTAACACAATGAGAAAAGCCTAGGCCTATTTATCCACTTGCATTTCATGACACATAATTTCCCCTTTCCTAATGCCAATTTATGCCTATTATGTTATTGCTTGAAGTCTCTTGTGTTCAAATAGCTCTCTCAAGCCTATTCAAACCTTAATTGGTATTAACTTGCATAATCTCTTACTACATGCTATTACCAATTAGTCTCTTTAATCACCCAACCTCAATTTTCACAAAACTTGGTTAGTGAATATCTCTATCTCACTAACACACTTCCAATTAGTTAAAATTGCAAGACAAGCTTGGTTTTAGCCTAGTTCTTTCCCCAATTAATGCTCTCTCAAGCCACTAATTAAGCAACAATCCAAATGTTGGCCACCATTTAGAAAACCATAGGGTCAAGCTAAAACCATAACATAACATTCATTAATTTAGCAATAGGAAAGAAAATCATAGATATCAATCCATACAAGCTTCAAAATAGACCTAGAATATGAGTTTAGCTACTCATAACACAAGAATATCAACAATCATCTTCAAATACATCACAATGCTCAGAAATAAGCAAGAGAAATGAAGAAGAGGAAAGAAATGAAGAGAAGCAAACATAAGAAATTTCTGCTTGAAGCTCAAAGAATCTACTTCTCCCAAGCTCCCAAATCCTTCTCCAAGCTTTCTCTAGCTCCTTCTTGGTGTTTCTCAGCCTCCAATCTCGTGCCCAGGTGTTCCTCCTTCAAATTCGGCCAACCCTAGCTTTTATCTCATTGTTTTTGTGTGTTTCAGACCCAAAACGCGCAGCAGAACTGACGCGTTTTCGCTGCAGCGAGAAGATGTTCTCGCTGCAGCCAAGCAAACAGAGAGGAGGGGGAATTTGAAGAGGTTTCTCGCTGCAGCGAGAAGATGTTCTCGCTGCAGCCAGGTAGGCAGAGAAGGGGACCCAATTTTTGCCACTTGTTCGCTGCAGCTAGCAAGTGTTGTTGCTGCAGCCAGAAGCTCAGTCACGCCTCCTTTAACTTTGCTTTGTTATCCTTGCTTCCCTTTTTCTTCACTCTTAATTTCTTCTTCTTTTTCCTACAAATTAGAGAGGGAAATCATCAATTCATCTCAATCTTAAGGTGATAGGAGTTCACACATTTTCACATAATGTTCTTCCTTACAAACATATTAACAGGCATATATGAGCTCAAAGCATGTGAAAAATGTGCGAAATGTGTAAAATTTCTAAAGGTTAACACTCGCCGTGGCTCTCGCCGCGGCGAGCCCACGGCGAAGTGCCCAGTATCTGCGAAATCTGACACGATTTTAGGGTCTCTGAGGGATTATAAATAGTTCCAAACACACGAAAATAAAAAAAAGCTTCCTCAGGTCCGAAAACCAGCCCTCTCCTAGGGTTCCTCTTGTTCTTCTTCATTCCTCACTCAAATCCTCTCATCCCCACTCATTTCCACCTCCATTAAGTTCTTGGTGCTTTGGTGGTGTGAAGGTGGCTCTAGCTTCATGGACCAACATAGGGGAGTTTCTAGTTTACAATTTCTTATTTCCTTCGTATTTGGCTTATACTCTTTTGTATTGGTCTTGTATTTGGATTTAAGACTTGGGATATGTGGTTGCTATCTATGTTTGTGAACTATATTGTGTATGCTTTGAATTGAATGTGATTGAGATACAATTTCCTATCTACTTGTATTTGTATTCTTGGTTTTAGCCATTTTAGGGTTGCTAGTGGTTATAGTCAATTTCTTCCATGCATGATGATGTGATTGCACTTCATGAGAGTTAAATTGCATTTGTTTCAAGGCATTTCACAAACCAAGTGGATCTTCACACTAACCCTAAGTGATGGCTATGAGAGTGATTGCTAGATTAGTCATTAATTAGGGCTAGTGGACCCCTAGTGGTTGCTTGGGGATTTTTCAATTAGACTTGGTAAATTAAACTTCCACTTATCATTTTGAAAGAAGCGTTTGAGTCACCAAAGCACTACCAAAGCCCATATTATAAAATCACCCCCAATCCAAACTCTTTTCACTTTTCACTTATTAATCTAAAACACCAAAAACAAGTAACTGCTTTTGTTAATAGCTTTAGTAAATGAATCTTCAAACCAAAACCCACGTACCTTTTTATTGTTTTAATTGCATTTAGTTAGCTTAGGTTGTTTAGAAGGACTCCTCAAGTGAAACGATCCGGGATTGTGCCACTTTACACAATCCTTGGTAATTATTGTGATTTTAACCCCAAGGCGCATTAGGCAAAAGGTTAAATCAATGGCGCCGTTGCCGGGGAGTCATTTTTGACTCCCTAGGTTAGCTAAGTGTCAATTGAAACTATTGACTAGGGGTAGGAGTCATTAGGATTAGATTTAGGTCATTTGCATTTTTAGGTTAGTTTACAATTACTTGTTCTGCATTGTATAAAGTTTGACAAGAAAATACCAAAAATATTGCTTGCCCTTTGCTCTTGCTTGAATTGTGATACCTGCTTAGGTGTATTGCTAGACTTTCTTGCACCTACTTGTGAATACTTGACTTGCCATACTTCTACACTCATATACATCGCACACACATCTCATACCATACTTTGCCATACACACCACACATATTTTACATCATACTTTCACACCATACTCACTTGCATCATCATTCATCCATTTTTCCTTGAAATTGTGCAAGTGCATCTTTGTTGAGCCTTAGTCCACACTTGTTGTCTGCGCCTTGTGTATGACTAGAGGGAACTCTAGAGACCAAGAGCTTTACCCTGAATACCCAGAAATTGAGAGACACCTTGCTAGGTTGAGAAAGACACAAAGAGAGGGATCTTCAGTTACACCCTTGATAGTGGAACACCCACCCTCTTGTGAGCCTAGTATTGAGAGTGACCCAGAAACTGAGAGTGATACTAGAGACATGGAGGGAGATCACCATATTCCTGAAGTCCAAGTAGAGCCAAATCTAGGTGGTAATGGGGGAGGACAAGTGTATAATGATGGTGAGCGACCTAGAAGAAGAACCATCAGGGAAGCCACCACAACCAGCCTTAACCATAACCCATTCATGAATGCATTCCCCACTATGAACACTGATTTTGAAATTAAAGGCTTATTGATACAATCCTTACCTAAGTTTTATGGTTTGCAGGAAGATGAGCCACATGATCACTTGGATGAGATCTTCATACATTGCAACACCATGAAACCAGTGAGAGCACAAGTGGAGGATGTCATGTGGAGAGTGTTCCACCTTACTCTAGAAGGCAAGGCTAAGCAATGGTACATGAGTTTGCCTACTTTCAATCCAGACGCCCTCGCCTCTTGGGGCAACTTGAAACAAGCCTTTCTAGAAAAGTTCTACCCAGCCACTAGAACATCTGCAAGAAGGAAAGAGATAAATTCCATCACTCAAGAACCAGATGAATCTCTTTTTGATTATTGGTCAAGATTCCAAGACCTTTTGAAGAAATGCCCTCATCACCAAATTCCCGATGAACAATTAGCCCATACCTTCTATGATGGGTTGAGGGAGAGAGACCAAGACAAGCTGGATGCAGCCGCTGGAGGCTCATTCATTGACTACACACCTGAAGAGGCATGGCCTCTAGTTCGTAAGCTCGCTTTGGCCAAAGAAAAACATGGTTCAAGAAGATCAACCCGCAGTCTTCAAAGGGTTGATTATACTTCTCTTCACATTCCTCAATTGGATAGGTTTGAGGCCGAATTCAAAGCAATCCACTCTAGATTGGACAAGATCTCTGGTCCATCTTCCCCACCAGGTCCAGTTGGTAATGAGTTGGTGGGTCCCTCTTGTGATTATTGTGCATCACTTATGCACCTCTCGAGCGATTGCCCTTCTAAGCCGGAAGAATGTAATGCAATGTTCCAACCAAGGCAAGGCAACAATCCGAGATGGGACCCCTATTCCAATACATACAATGAGGGGTGGAGACAAAATCCTAAATTTAGTTGGCGCCAAGATGGCAATCCCCCAAGGCAATTCCAAGGGGAGTCATCCCAAGCACTAGCTCCCGTTAGAAGGGACAGACCCACTAATGACTTTGAAGAGTTGAACAAGTCCATCACTATGGGATTCTGTCATGTGGAAGGTCTCATTGACTCTAGGGCGAGTGAAACGAAGCAATGTATGGAGTCAAGGTTTGAGAAGGTAGACAACCGTATGAGCCAATGGGAGACTAAGAGTGCTAACTTGGAAGACTATGTCATGAAGCTTTCAAACTCCTTCAATGAGCTTCAAGCCAAGGCAAGTGGCCCAACTCCGTCCAATACGGTCATCAACCCCAAGTCTTTGAATGCTGTTACTTTGACAAGTGGAAAATCACTAAATCCCATGCCAATCAAGAAGAGGGTTCACTTTTCAAGTAGTGAAGAGGAGGATGATGATGAGCCAGTGGACGAGGAGATTGAAGTGGAAAGCCCTACTTGGAGCCCACCATTGAGCCCAATGAAGTTTCCTCAATCTGAGAGTGTTAAGGAAAAGGAACTTCAAGAAAGAAGGGCATTGACTAGAAAGGAGAAAGTGATGGAGGATCCTGAGGCACCACCACAAGAGAAGCAACAACACAACAAGCAATTGAGTATCAATGAGAAAGGAGAATGTAGCTCACAAGATACCTTGGCCAAACCTCCGGCCAAGGAGGTAACTATCTCTCAACTCCCTTTTCCTCAAGCTTATTTTAAAAGCAAAAAGAAACATGATGAGGTTGTTGAAAATGAAATGCTTGAACTTTTTAGCAAATTGCATGTGAATGTTCCTTTCTTCCAACTTGTGAAATCTATGCCTAGCTATTGTAAATTCTTGAAAGAGTTGTGCACCAATAAGAGGAAGTTTAGGCCAAATGAAAGAATTCAATTGAATCCTAGTGTGTCGGCTTTGTTCAAGCCTCAGTTTCCGGTCAAGTGCAAAGACCCTGGATCATTTATGATCCCTTGCACCATAGGGAACTTGACGGTGACGAATGCATTGTTGGATTTAGGAGCGGCCATTAATGTGATGCCTAGTGCGATTTTCACTTCTTTAGGCATCACCGGTTTGAAAAAGACAAGTGTGATTTTACAATTGGCCGATCGCACACTCCGATATCCACAAGGCATTCTTGAGGATATAGTTGTTAAGGTTAAAGATTTAGTTTTTCCCGCCGATTTCTATGTTCTTGACATCGCTAGCGAGCCATGTGAATCGACTATCATTCTTGGTAGGCCCTTCATGTGGACCGCCGGATCGGTAATTGATATGAAAAATGGTTTGATAACAATGGAAGTGGGAGAACATAAGATTAGCTTTAACATGTATGAAGCAATGCGACACCCCCATGAGGACTATTCTCTTCTAGATTTGAATGTGATTGATATTGCTGTGGAAGATGCCATTGAGGAGCATGAATTAAGCTTGCATTCATATGATTACACATCTGATCTTGAAGCTTATGATTCTTATTTTTCTACCCTGCCTTCTGTTCATTCTTTTTCTTCCTTAAGTGATGACGTGTATGACCTTGACTCACATGTAGTTGATTGTCTACTTTCTGTCCCTTTGGATTTTTCTTTGATTGATAATGATACTGCTAATTTGGATATGAGCTCCACTAACCTTTCCTTGATGAGTGATGATATTTCTTTGGAAGATGGTAGTTTTCTTAATGTTTCAGGTCATAAGTTGGTTGAAGAATGTGAATTTGAGGTTGGAAGCCAAGAGTTGGCCGATTTGAGCTCAAAGGGTATAGCCCTCACCCTAACAAAAGCTACTTCACACTTGACCTTCTTTGGACCGGATCACCATGTGGTAAAAGGGCCACCTTTTACACCCTCTTCCATTGATTTTAATCCTAGACCTAGGATTTCTTCCCACACACTTAGATATTTGAATGATCTTGTTACAAGTTGTGATGTAGGTGTTGTGGATGACAGTTCCCCAAGGCAAGTCGCTGTGATAGATCAATCTAGTGTTGATTCGGCTCTTGGGAAGACCAATGAACAAGTGATGAGGTCTTTTGAGCCTAGTCTACCTTTTCCAATTGGGTCTACAAAGGGGAGTTCTTCTCACACTTTCAATCTTCCTACTCTTGTTCCCTCTGTTTTGGAACCACCCATTTTGGAATTAAAGCCTTTGCCAAGCAATTTAAAATATGCTTTTCTTGCCCCCAATGACAAATTGCCGGTTATTATTTCTAATACCTTGAGTGCAATTGAGGAGGTCAAGTTGCTTGATGTTTTGAAGAAATATAGCAAGGCTTTAGGTTGGACATTGGCTGATATTCCGGGTATGAACCCCGCTATTTGCACCCATCGGATTTTACTTAAAGAGGATTCCAGGCCTCTTAGGCAACCTCAAAGGCGGCTTAACCCCCTCATTTTGGATGTGGTCAAAAAGGAGGTCACAAAACTCCTAAGCGCCGGCATCATATATCCGATCTCGGATAGTGAGTGGGTTTCGCCTGTCCAAGTGGTGCCTAAGAAGTCCGGAATCACTGTTTTGAAAAATGAAAACAATGAACTTATTCCAACAAGGGTGCAAAATAGTTGGCGTGTGTGTATTGACTATAGGAAGTTGAATGATGCCACCCGAAAGGACCACTTCCCACTTCCATTTATTGATCAAATGTTGGAAAGGCTTGCGGGAAGAAGCCATTACTGTTTTCTAGATGGTTATTCGGGGTATTTTCAAATTCCTATAGCACCCGAGGACCAGGAAAAGACCACTTTCACTTGCCCATTCGGTACTTTTGCCTACAGGCGCATGCCCTTTGGTCTATGCAATGCACCGGGCACTTTTCAACGTTGCATGATGAGCATCTTTTCTGATATGCTCGATGATTGCCTAGAAGTTTTCATGGATGACTTCACTGTTTTTGGTGATTCGTTTGATGTTTGCTTGCATAGTTTGGAGAAAGTCCTAGCTAGGTGTGTCGAGAAGGATTTAGTGCTTAATTATGAAAAATGCCATTTTATGGTCACACATGGCATAGTTCTAGGCCACCTAGTCTCTAGCTGAGGCATTGAGGTCGATAAAGCCAAAACCGAGGTGATTGCGTCCTTGCCTTATCCCACTTGTATCAAAGAGCTTCGCTCTTTCTTGGGACATGTAGGCTTTTACCGACGTTTCATCAAGGGTTTCTCCCAAATTGCATTGCCTCTTTCTCATTTACTGCAAAAAGATGTCGAATTTGTTTTTGATGATGAGTGTAAAATTGCTTTTGAAACATTGAAGAAAACTCTTTTGGAGCCTCCTATTCTTCTTGCTCCCGATTGGTCATTGCCCTTCGAACTAGCATGTGATGCTTCCAACTATGCGGTTGGCGCCATGCTAGGTCAAAGGAGCAACAAGACACCACATGTCATAGCCTATGCATCTAAGACTCTGGACTGTGCACAAAGGAACTATACCACCACTGAAAAAGAACTCTTTGCCATAGTCTTTGCATTAGACAAATTTAGACAATACTTGCTTCATTCTGTGGTTGTCATTTATACTGACCATGCAGCTATAAAGTTTCTGTTCACAAAGCCACACTCAAAGCCGAGACTTCTTCGGTGGACACTCTTGCTTCAAGAGTTTAATTTGCAGATCAAGGATCGCGCCGGCAATGCCAATTTGGTAGCCGACCACTTGAGTAGACTCCCAGACAACACCAGGGGAGTAGATCTTTCTGACTTAACTTGTAATAATTTTCCGGATTCCTCTTTGTATGCAATAGATGTTGAGGTGCCTTGGTATGCCTGTTTAGTTAATTATCTTGTTTGTGCCCTCACCCCGGATGACATGTCTCCTTTTCAGGTGCAAAAATTAAAGAGAGAGGCCCAATACTATGTTTGGGATGAACCACACCTATGGAGACTGTGCAACGATCAAGTAATACGGAGATGCATACCGGAATCCGAGTCCCTAGACATCCTCTCTGCTTGCCACTCGATGGTTTGTGCTGGTAACTATAGTTCTAGGAAAACTGCTAGGAGGGTCTTAGACGCTGGTTTTTATTGGCCTACACTCTTCAAAGATGCCTATGCCTTTTGTAAATCGTGTGGTAAGTGCCAAAAATTTGGGGGGAGTGTGACAAAAAGACATGAGATGCCCCAACGGCCCATCCTAGTTTGTGAGATTTTTGATATTTGGGGGATAGACTTTATGGGACCTTTCCCACCTTCTTCTGGTTTCACCTATATCTTACTTGCTGTAGATTATGTCTTTAGGTGGGTAGAGGCTATCCCAACCCGAAAGGATGATGCACCCACGGTCTCTAAGTTTCTCAAGTCTAACATCTTTAGTAGATTTGGAGTACCTAGGGGTCTTATAAGTGATCGAGGAACCCACTTTTGCAATAAGCTTCTTGATAACTTGCTTGCTAAGTATGGGGTGTCCCACAGAGTGTCTAGCCCATACCATCCCCAAACAAATGGCCAAGTAGAGGTGTCTAACAGGGATATAAAGCACATTCTTGAGAGAATTGTTAAGCCATCAAGAAAAGATTGGAGTGATCGACTTGAGGATGCATTGTGGGCATATCGGACCGCATTCAAGACACCCTTAGGCATGTCTCCATACCGGTTAGTTTTTGGTAAAGCTTGTCATTTGTCGGTTGAATTGGAGCATAAGTCCTATTGGGCCGTGAAACTATGCAATATGGAGTTGGATGCCGCCGGGAATGAAAGATGCCTTCAATTGCAAGAGCTTGATGAACTGCGCCTTCAGGCATATGAGAGCTCAAGGCTCTACAAAGAAAGGGCCAAGTTGATCCATGATGGCAAGATCTTCAACCGCAGCTTCAAAGTTGGTGACCAAGTCCTTATGTACCAAGCCCGCTTCCGCCATGGTCATGGGAAGCTCACATCCAATTGGTTCGGGCCGTACAAAGTAACGAAGGTCCACAAGTATGGGATGGTAGAGCTCATTGAAGAGGGAACCGGGAAGGAATTCGTTTCGAATGGGCATCTCCTCAAGCTCTACCATGAGCCGGTTTCCAAGCCTCCTTGAGGCCAGGTTGCTTTTCTCCTTATCTTGTTTACTTTCATGCATTCTGGGCTGGCTGGTTGATATTTTACTGTCATTGCATTGAACAAGTGTGGGGGAGGGAGTATCCTAGTAGAAAGTAGAAAATTAGGACTTTTTCATTCAATAAAATACCCTATGCCATTGAGGACAATGCCAATTTCAAGTGTGGGGGAGGGGACTATGTAGTCTTGTTGCTTGATCTATTGGTTTTATCATGTTTATGCCACATTAGAGGTAATTTTTAAAACTCTGTGTCAAATTTTTCAAAATCCAGGTAGATTGTGCTCCTTAGTCTTTTGTTGCAATAGAGGGTCGCATTCAGTGCAATGGAGGACCAAATTGCATTTTCCTACCCAATTTTTTAAAAAAAAAACTGGTTTGTGAAAACCTAGTGTGGCAACAATTTTTGAAAAACCATGGAGCAAGACTAGACCTTACCCTTTGATTAATGAGCTTCATGAGCAATGGGAAGAATTCTAAGAATTATGCATTTTATCCTTTCAATCTTCAAAGAGCTAGTGATGAGTTATTTTCAAGCATATGCATTGTGTTAATTGGCCCTGCAATTGGATTTTAATTGGAAATTGAGGTTAACCTTGTTGTGAGATTCTTGGGCCTATTTTCATTTCAGGAGTGTATACTTGCTTGATCATTCAATTTCTAGAACTTGTCTTTACTCTTTGTCAAAGCTATAATTGCATTCATGCTTGAAGATGATTTAGGCATTCATTTCAACACCCCATCTTTCCAAACACAAACCCACATCATTTCACTTTCCATTATTCACCCATTTTGAGCTATTCCTTGGTTGTAATGCATTAATGTGAATTTTGAGATAAGCATTGAGTTTGAGCCACTTTTGTTTGTTGTTAATGCCATGCTTATGTTAGAAAGAAAAAAAAGAGAAAAAGAAAAAAGAAAAGTGTGCATAAAAATAAAGAAAAAAAAAGAGGGAAGAAGAAAAAGAAAGTTTGAAGAATAAGGCATTTCTTGGTGTGGCATCATTATTATTGAAATTATGCTCTCATGTGCTATGTTCTTAAATTGTGACTTTGAATTGCATTGCAACCTTTCCTTTTCCATAACATGCAATCCATCTTGCCTTTTCCATCATTTCAACCTTGCAAGTCCTTTTGATTCATACGTGATTGTATGCATGTGTGGAGATGTTAGGGTAGTTACAAGCTTATGGCAAATTGTTGTTTGAGCAAGTTAAGTGTGAAAAGATCCCACATGAGGTGAGTATAGGGAAACACTATTATCTTGAGAGTCCTCTTCACCAGTGCTTTATCAAATTGCTTTGCCAATTCTCCCTTTGCATATCCTTGATCATGACTCATGCTAGCTTGATATTATTGATTGGTTAAAACCATTCTTCTTTGCATTGTACCCTTTGTCCAGGAGTACAAAGGTCTAAGTGTGGGGGAAATGATTGCACCATATTTTTATACACTTTTCATTGATAAAATCAGTAGATTATTGCATGTTCTTGGGGTAATTGCACCTAATTAGGGTAATTTCTGGCTTTTGCACACTTTGTTGGAATTTATTCTAGTCAAGGGCAATTTGGGCATAGTTAGCATAAATTATTGTTAACCTATTTTCAAGAACATTTGATGCTACCTCTGGCTTGATTTTATTTGTAGGTCATAGAAGAAACATGCCCAAATTAAGGAGACAAGTTGCAGCGAAGAATTCTGGACGGGGAAGAAGAAGGAAGCGAAGAGAGAAACAAAATCAATATCCCTTCGCCGCGGCGAACTGGCGGCGAGAAAGTCCAGGGAGGCAGAAGCAATGTGAGCTCGCCGTGGGTCTCGCCGCGGCGAACTCACGGCGAACTCCCCAGCAAGTTCCAGAATGAGTGGTAGCTCGCCGTGGCTCTCGCAGCGGCGAGCCCACGGCGAAGTGCCCAGTATCTGCGAAATCTGACGCGATTTTAGGGTCTCTGAGGGATTATAAATAGTTCCAAACACACAAAAATAAAAAAAAGCTTCCTCAGGTCCGAAAACCAGCCCTCTCCTAGGGTTCCTCTTGTTCTTCTTCATTCCTACTCAAATCCTCTCATCCCCACTCATTTCCACCTCCATTATTGCTGATTTTCTTGTTCTTTCTCTTTCCACCTTCCATTTCCACTCCACATTTCCTTCTATCTTCTTCATTCATGGAAGCTATCATCATGGGTCCTCTTGGGCACGAGTTTGAAGACATGAGAGGCTAAGTTCTTGGTGCTTTGGTGGTGTGAAGGTGGCTCTAGCTTCACGGACCAACATAGGGGAGTTTCTAGTTTACAATTTCTTATTTCCTTTGTATTTGGCTTATACTCTTTTGTATTGGTCTTGTATTTGGATTTAAGACTTGGGATATGTGGTTGCTATCTATGTTTGTGAACTATATTGTGTATGCTTTGAATTGAATGTGATTGAGATACAATTTCCTATCTACTTGTGGTTGTATTCTTGGTTTTAGCCATTTTAGTGGTTGCTAGTGGTTATAGTCAATTTCTTCCATGCATGATGATGTGATTGCACTTCATGAGAGTTAAATTGCATTTGTTTCAAGGCATTTCACAAACCAAGTGGATCTTCACACTAACCCTAAGTGATGGCTATGAGAGTGATTGCTAGATTAGTCATTAATTAGGGCTAGTGGACCCCTAGTGGTTGCTTGGGGATTTTTCAATTAGACTTGGTAAATTAAACTCCCACTTATCATTTTGAAAGAAGCGTTTGAGTCACCAAAGCACTACCAAAGCCCATATTATAAAATCACCCCCAATCCAAACTCTTTTCTCTTTTCACTTATTAATCTAAAACACCAAAATCAAGTAACTGCTTTTGTTAATAGCTTTAGTAAATGAATCTTCAAACCAAAACCCCCGTACCTTTTTATTGTTTTAATTGCATTTAGTTAGCTTAGGTTGTTTAGAAGGACTCCTCAAGTGAAACGATCCGGGATTGTGCCACTTTACACAATCCTTGGTAATTATTGTGATTTTAACCCCAAGGCGCATTTGGCAAAAGGTTAAATCAATGGGTACCCTTAAAAACCCGTCTGGAACCCTAAAAAACGTGATAGCAAAATTGCTGTCATGAAGAGTTCGTTGCAGCGAGCAAACCTTCTCGCTGCAGCGAGCTTGGCAGAAAGTTAGCCCCAAGCTTCTGTCCTCCTGGCTGCAGCCAGCAAAAGTTCTGGCTGCGGCCAGATGCTCGAAAGGCTAGGGTGAATTTCTTACTTTGGCCAGCTTTCTTCTTCGCAACTCGCTCTTCCGCCCAGCCCACTTCTTCTATGACCTGCACTAAAATTACACTCAAGGTAGCATCAAAATGTTCTTGGGAATATGTCAATCAATAAATTATGCTAATTATGACCAAATTTCCCTTGATTAGTATAAACTCCAACAAAGTGTATGAAAGTTAGAATTTATCCTAATTAGGCACAATTACTCCTAGAACATGCAATAATCCAATGATTTTATCAATGAAAAGTGTATAAAATTATGGTGCAATCATTTCCCCCACACTTAGACCTTTGTACTCCTGGACAAAGGGTACAATGCAAAGAAGAATGGTTTTAACCAATCAGTAATCTCAAGCTAGCATGAATCATGATCAAGAATATGCAAAAGGAGAATTGGCAAAGCAATTGGATAAGCAACGTCAAAGAGGACTCTCAAGATAATAGTGTTTCACTCTCCTTACCTTATGTGGGGTTTTTTTCACACTCAACTTGCTTAAACAACAATTTACCATAAGCTTGTAACTAATCTAATATCTCCACTCAAGCATACAATCATGTATGAATCAAAAGGACTTGTAGGGTTGAAATGATGGAAAACGCAAGATGGATTGCATGTTATGGAAGGAAAAGGTTGAAATGCAATTTAATGTTACTATTAGGGTACATAGCATATGAGAGCATAATTTCAACAATGATAATGCCACATCAAGAAATGCCTTATTCTTCAAACCTTCTTTCTTTCTTTCTTTCTTTCTTTCTTTTTTCTCTGTTTTTTTTCATATATATATATTTTGTTTTTATGCACACTTTTTTTTATTTGATTTTCTTTCTAATATATGCATGGCATTAATAACAAAAAAAAGTGGCTCAAACTCAATGCTTCAGCACAAAATTCACATTAATGCATTACAACCAAGGAATGGTTCAAAGTGGGTGAACAATGGAAAATGTCATGTTATGGGCTTGTGTTTGGGAAAATGGGGTGATGAAATGAATGCCTAAATCCTCTTCATGCATGAATGCAATTTAGCTTTGACAAAGAGTAGAGACAAGTTCTAGAAATTGAATGATTAAGCAAGTATACACTCTTGAAATGAAAGTAGGCCCAAAAATCTCACAACAAGGTTAACCTCAATTGCTAATTGAACATCCAATTGCAAGGCCAATTAACACAATGCATATGCTTGAAAATAACTCATCACTAGCTCTTGAAAATTGAAAGGCTAAACTGCATAATTCTTTGAATTCTTCCCATTGCTCATGAAGCTCATTGGTCAAAAGGTTAAGGTCCATTCTTACTCCATGGTTTTCAAAAATTGTTGCCACACTAGGTTTTCACAAAACAAGTTTTAAAAATGGATAGAAAATGCAACTAGGTTCTCCATTGCAATGAATGCGACCCTCCATCACAATGAAAGACTAAGGAGCAAAATTTACCTTGGTTTTGAAAAAACAAATTTTGACAAAAATTTCCTCTAATGTGGCATAACATCATAATATGATAAAATCAATAGATCAAGCAGTAAGACTACCTAGTCCCCTCCCCCCCACACTTGAAATTTACATTGTCCTCAATGTTGAAAATTACCAAACTACCAATTGACTTATCCCTGGTGAAGAGGAAAGTTGCGAAGTCCAATCGGAAGATTGGGGCACAACACGTCCCTACACATAAGGGGAGAGAAGAAGAGACAAGTGCAATCAATAGTTGGCATGTTAAAAAAACGCAAATCACATGACAAATGCATATAACAAGTGAAAATGACAGAAATTTTCAATGGCATAGGGTATTTTATTGAATGAAAAAGTCCTAATTCCTACTTTCTACTAGGATGCTCCCTCCCCTACACTTGTTCAATGCAATGACAGTAAAATATCAACCAGCCAGTCCAGAATGCATGAAAGTAAACAAGATAAGGAGAAGAAGCAACCTGGCCTCAAGGAGGCTTTGCAACTGGTCCATGGTAGAGCTTGAGGAGATGCCCATTTGACACGAATTCTTTCCCGGTCTCCTCTTCAATGAGCTCCACCATCCCATACTTGTTGACCTTTGTTACTTTGTACGGTACGAACCAATTTGATGTGAGCTTCCCGTGACCATGGCGGAAGCGGGCTTGGTACATAAGAACTTGGTCTCCAACTTTGAAGCTGCGGTTGAAGATCTTGCCATCATGGATTAGCTTGGTCTTTTCCTTGTAGAGCCTTGAGCTTTCATATGCCTGAAGGCGCAATTCATCAAGCTCTTGCAATTGAAGGCATCTTTCATTTCCGGCGGCATCCAACTCCATATTGCATAGTTTCACAGCCCAATAGGACTTGTGCTCCAACTCAACCGGCAAATGACAAGCTTTACCAAAGACCAACCGGTATGGAGACATGCCTAAGGGTGTCTTGAATGCTGTCCGGTATGCCCATAATGCATCTTCAAGTCGATCACTCCAATCTTTTCTTAAAGGCTTCACAATTTTCTTAAGAATGTGTTTTATATCCTTATTGGACACCTCTGCTTGGCCATTTGTTTGGGGATGGTATGGGCTAGACACTCTGTGTGACACCCCATACTTAGCAAGCAAGTTATCAAGAAGCTTGTTGCAAAAGTGGGTTCTTTGATCACTTATGAGGCCTCTTGGTACTCCAAATCTACTAAAGATGTTAGACTTGAGAAACTTGGAGACCGTGGGTGCATCGTCTTTTCGGGTCGGGATAGCTTCTACCCACCTAGAGACATAGTCTACGGCAAGTAGGATATAAGTGAAACCGGAAGAAGGTGGGAACGGTCCCATAAAGTCTATCCCCCAAATATAAAAAATATCACAAACTAGGATGGGTCGTTGGGGCATCTCATGTCTTTTTGTCACACTCCTCCCAAATTTTTGGCACTTATCACAGGATTTACAAAAGGAATAGGCATCTTTGAAAAGTGTAGGCCAATAAAAACCAACGTCTAAGACCCTCCTAGCGGTTTTCCTAGAACTATAGTGACCAGCACAAACCATCGAGTGGCAAGCAGACAGGATGTCTAGGGACTCGGATTCCGGTATGCATCGCCGGATTACTTGATCATTGCACAGTCTCCATAGGTGTGGTTCATCCCAAACGTAGTGTTGGGCCTCTCTCTTTAATTTTTGCACCTGAAAAGGAGACATGTCATCCGGGGTGAGGGCACAAACAAGATAATTAACCAAACAAGCATACTAAGGCACCTCAACATCAACCGCACACAAAGAGGAATCCGGAAAATTATCACAAGTTAAGTCAGAAAGATCTACTCCCCTAGTGTTTTCTAGGAGTCTACTCAAGTGGTCGGCTACCAAGTTGGCATTGCCGGGATCCTTGATGTGTAAATCAAACTCTTGTAGCAAAAGTATCCACCGAAGAAGTCTCGGCTTGGAGTGCGGCTTTGTGAATAGAAACTTTATAGCTGCATGGTCAGTATAAATGACAACCACAGAATGTAGCAAGTATTGTCTAAACTTATCCAATGCAAAGACTATGGCAAAAAGTTCTTTTTCAGTGGTGGTATAATTCCTTTGTGCACAGTCCAAAGTCTTAGATGCATATGCTATAACATGTGGTGCCTTGTTGCTCCTTTGACCTAGCATGGCGCCAACCGCATAGTTGGAAGCATCACATGCTAGTTCAAAGGGCAATGACCAATCGGGAGCAAGAAGAATATGAGGCTCCAAAAGAGCTTTCTTTAATGTTTCAAAAGCCATTTTGCACTCATCATCAAAAACAAACTCGACATCTTTTTGCAGCAAATGAGAAAGGGGCAATGCAATTTGGGAAAAGCCCTTGATAAAGTGTCGGTAAAAGCCTACATGTCCCAAGAAAGAGCGGAGCTCTTTGATACAAGTGGGATAAAGCAAGGACGCAATCACCTCGGTCTTAGCTTTATCGACCTCAATGCCTCGGCTAGAGACTAGGTGGCCTAGAACTATGCCATGTGTGACCATGAAATGACATTTTTCATAATTAAGGCCTAAATTCTTTTCGACACAACTAGCTAGCACGCTCTCTAGACTAAGCAAGCAAACATCAAAAGAATCACCAAAAATATTGAAGTCATCCATGAAAACTTCCAAGCAATCATCAAGCATATCAGAAAAGATGCTCATCATGCAACGTTGGAAGGTGCCCGGCGCGTTGCATAAACCAAAGGGCATGCGCCTATAGGCAAAAGTACCGAATGGACAAGTGAAAGTGGTCCTTTCCTGGTCCTCGGGCGCTATAGAAATTTTAAAATACCCCGAATAACCATCTAGAAAATAGTAATGGCTTCTTCCCGCAAGCCGTTCCAACATTTGATCAATAAATGAAAGCGGGAAGTGGTCTTTTCGGGTGGCATCATTCAACTTCCTATAGTCAATACACACACGCCAACTATTTTGCACCCTTGTTGGAATAAGTTTATTGTTTTCATTTTTCAAAACAGTGATTCCGGACTTCTTAGGGACCACTTGAACCGGCGAAACCCACTCACTATCCGAGATCAGATATATGATGCCGGCGCTTAGGAGTTTTGTGACCTCCTTTTTGACCACATCCAAAATGAGGGGGTTAAGCCGCCTTTGAGGTTGCCTAAGAGGCCTAGAATCCTCTTTAAGTAAAATCCGATGGGTGCAAATAGTGGGGTTCATACCCGGAATATCAGCCAATGTCCAACCCAAAGCCTTGCTATATTTTTTCAAAACATCAAGCAATTTGACCTCCTCAATTGCACTCAAGGTATTAGAAATAATAACCGGCAATTTGTCATTGGGGGCAAGAAAAGCATATTTGAGATTGCTTGGCAAAGGCTTTAAGTCCAAAGTGGGTGGTTCCAAAATTAAGGGAACAAGAGTAGGAAGAGTTAAAGTGTAAGAAGAACTCCCCTTTGTAGACCCAATTGGAAAAGGTGGACTAGGTTCACTAGACTCTATCACTTGTGCATTAGTCTTCCCAAGAGCCGAATCAACACTTGGTTGATCTATCGCAGCGACTTGCCTTAGGGAAATGTCATCCACAACACCTACATCACAACTTGTAACAAGATCATTCAAATATCTAAGTGTGTGGGAAGAAATCCTAGGTCTAGGATTAAAATCCATGGAAGAGGGTTTAGAAGGTGGCCCTTTTACCACATGGTGATCCGGTCCAAAGAAGGTCAAGTGTGAAGTGGCTTTGGTTGGTGTGAGGGTTATACCCTTTGAGCTCAAATCGGCCAACTCTTGGCTTCCAACTTCAAATTCACATTCTTCAACCAACTTATGACCTGAAACATTAAGAAAACCACCATCCTCCAAAGAAATGTCATCACTCATCAAGGAAATGTTAGTGGAGCTCATATCCAGATTAGCATTATCATTATTAATCAAAGAAAAATCCAAAGGGACAGAAAGTAGACAATCAACTACAAGTGAGTCAAGGTCATACACGTCATCACCTAAGGAAGAAAAAGAATGAACAGAGGGTAGGGAACAAAAATAAGAGTCATAAGCTTCAAGATCAGATGTGTAATCATATGAATGCAAGCTTAATTCATGCTCCTCAATGGCATCTTCCACAGCAATGTCAATCACACTCACATCTAGAAGAGAATAGTCCTCATGGGGGTGTCGCATTGCTTCATACATGTTAAAGCTAATCTTATGTTCTCCTACCTCCATTGTTATCAAACCATTTTTCATATCAATTACCGATCCGGCGGTCCGCATGAAAGGCCTACCAAGAATGATAGTCGATTCACATGGCTCACTAGCGGTGTCAAGAACATAGAAATCAGCGGGAAAAACTAAGTCTTTACTTTAACAAGTATATCCTCAATAATGCCTTGTGGATATCGGAGTGTGCGATCAGCCAATTGTAGAATCACACTTGTCTTTTTCAAACCGGTGATGCCTAAAGAAGTGAAAATCGCACTAGGCATCACATTAATGACCGCTCCTAAATCCAACAATGCATTGGTCACCGTCAAGTTCCCTATCGTGCAAGGGATCATAAATGATCCAGGGTCTTTGCACTTGACCGACAACTGAGGCTTGAACAAAGCTGACAATCTGGGATTCAATTGAATCCTCTCATTTGGTTTAAACTTCCTTTTATTGGTGCACAATTCTTTCAAGAATTTACAATAACTAGGCATAGATTTCACAAGTTGAAAGAAAGGCACATTCACATGCAATTTGCTAAAAAGTTCAAGCATTTCATTTTCAACAACCTCATCATGTTTCTTTTTGCTTCTAAAGTAAGCTTGAGGAAAAGGGAGTTGAGAGATAGTTACCTCCTTGGTCGGAGGTTTGGCCAAGGTGTCTTGTGTGCTACACTCTCCTTTCTCATTTATGCTCAACTGCTTTGTGCGCTTTCTCTTCTCTTGAGGTTGTGCCTTAGGATCCTCCACCACTTTCTCTTTTTGAGTAAATGCTCTCCTTTCTTGAAGTTCTCTCTCCTTAGAACTTTCGGATTGCACAAACTTCATTGGGCTCAATGGTGGGCTCCATGTAGGGCTCTCCACTTCGATTTCCTCATCCACCGGTTCATCATCTTCCTCATCACTACTTGCAAAGTGAACCCTCTTCTTGAGTGGGATGGGGTTGAGTGGTTTCCCACTCCTCAAATTAATGGCATTCAAGGACTTAGGGTTGATGACCGTGTTGGATGGAGTTGGGCCTTAGAGTCAATGAGACCTTCCACATGGCGGAACCCCATAGTGATAGACTTGTTCAACTCTTCAAAGTCATTAGTAGGTCTCTCTCTTCTCACGGGAGCTAGTTCTTGGGAAGACTCCCCTTGGAATTGTCTTTGAGGATTTCCATCTTGGCGCCAACTAAACTTAGGATTTTGTCTCCACCCCTCATTGTAAGTATTGGAATAAGGGTCTCATCTTGGATTGTTCTCTTGCCTTTGTTGAAACATTGCATTGCATTCTTCCGGCTTTGAGGGGCAATTGCTTGAGAGGTGCATAGGAGATGCACAATGATCACAAGAGGGAGCCACCAACTCATTTCCTATTGGACTTTGTGGGGAAGGTGGACCAGAGATCTTGTCCAATCTAGAATGGATCGCTTTGAATTCAGCCTCAAACCTCTCCAATTGAGGAATGTGAAGAGAGGTAGATTCAACCCTTTGAAGATTGCGGATTGACCTTCTTGAACCATGTTTCTCCTTGGCCGATGCAAGCTTTCGAACTAAAGGCCATGCTTCTTTCGGTGTATAGTCAATGAAGGATCCACCGGAGGCCGCATCCAACTTATCTTGGTCTCTTTCTGTCAAACCATCATAAAAGGTGTGGGCTAACTACTCATCCGGAATCTGATGTTGTGGACACCTCTTCAAAAGGTCTTGGAACCTTGTCCAATAATCAAAGAGAGACTCATCCGGCTCTTGCATAATGGAGTTGATCTCTTTTCTCCTTGCTGATGTTCTTGTGGCCGGGTAAAACTTCTCCAGAAAAGCTTGTTTCAAGCTGCCCCAAGAGGCTAGGGCTTCTGGCTTGAGAGTAGGCAAGCTCATGTACCATTGCTTAGCCTTGCCTTCCAGTGTGAGGTGGAACACTCTCCACATAACATCCTCCACTTGTGCTCTCGCTGGTTTCATGGTGTTGCAATGTATGAAAATTTCATCCAAGTGGTCATGTGGTTCATCTTCCTGCAAACCATAAAATTTAGGTAAGGATTGTATCAATAAACCTTTAATTTCATAGTCAGCATTAATGGTGGGAAATGCATTCATGAATGGGTTGTGGTCAATGTTGGTTGTGGTGGCATCCCTAATGGTTCTTCTTCTAGGTTGCTCACCATCATTAAACACTTGTCCTCCCCCATTACCACCTAGATTCGGCTCTACTTGGACTTCAGGAATATGGTGATCCCCCTCCATTTCTCTAGTATCACTATTGGTTTCTGGATCACTATCAATGCTTGACTCACAAGAAGATGGGTGTTCAACTGTCAAGGATGTAACTGAGGTTCCCTCTTTCTGTGTCTTTCTCAATCTAGTAAGGTGTCTCTCAATTTCTGGGTATTCAAGGTAAAGCTCTTGGTCTCTAGTGTTCCCTCGAGTCATACACAAGGCACAGACAACAAGTGTAGACTAAGGTTCAGACAAAATTGCACTTGCACAAATTCAAGGAAAAATGGATGAATGATGATGCAAGTGAGTGTGGTATGGAGTGTATAGGAAATGTGTATGATATGTATGAAGTATAATAGTATGTGTGTTGAGTGTCTGGTATGTACGCAAGTATGGAGGTATGGTAAGTCAAGTAATGACAATTCAACCAAGGACAAAGAGTTAGCAATATTTTTGGTATTTTCAAGGAAAATTGGATGCAAAATAAAACAAGCAAATGTAAGCTAACCTAAAGATGCAAATGCCCTAAACCTAATCCTAATGACTCCTACCCCTAGTCAATAGTTTCAATTGACACTTAGCCAACCTAGGGAGTAAAAAATGACTCCCCGACAACGGCGCCATTGATTTAACCTTTTGCCTAAATGCGCCTTGGGGGTTAAGATCAAAATTAATCCAAGGATTGCAATATAGGTTGCAACCCCGGGTCGTTTCACTTAAGGAGTCTTTTGACCTACCTAAACTAGCTAAATGCAATCAAAACAATAAAAGATATGGGGGTTTTGCTTTGAAACTTCATTTAATAAAACTATAGACAAATGCAATTACTTGTTTTTGGTATTTTAGATTAATGAGTGAAAAGAGTTTGGATTAAGGGAAATTTGTAAAATGGGCTTTGGTAGTGCTACGGTGGCTCTCACGCTTCATTAAATTGATATTTGGAGTTAAAGATTCACCAAGTCTAATTGAAAAAATCCCCAAGCAACCACTAGGGGTCCACTATCCCTAATTAATAACTAATCAAGCAACCACTTTCATAGCTATCACTTAGGGTTAGTGTTAAGCTCCAATTGGTGTGTGTTGGAACATGAGTTTCGAAAACCAATTCCTCTCAAGAATGTGCAACCATAGCATTCAATTGGACAAATTAAGCTACACAATCTAGCAACCACTAAAAATCATATAGCATTCATAAACCCAATAGGAAATGTAAACATACATATCATTCAATTAACATAACTCAATATCCAACACAAATGTTCCAATTCATAGACAACTAGAAAAGGAAAGCATGTCTCAAATCCAAATATACAAAGAGAAATGCAACCACAAGACTCAATATATAAGGAAAAGAGCATGAGAAAACAAACAACTCCCCTATTTTGCCCATTGAAGCTCAAGCCACCTTTACACCACCAAAAAGCCCAAGTTCTAGCCTCTCATGTCTTCAATTTCGTGTAAAAGAAAGCCCATAGCCACAGCCTCCATGAATGGGGAAGAATAGAGAAGAAGTGAGGTGGAAATGGAAGGTGGAAGGATGAAGAACAAGAAAAATAGCAAGATTTGAGGTGGAAGTGAGTGGGAATGTGGGGATTTGAGTGAGGATGGAAGAGAATGATGAAAACCCTAGCAGAGGAATGTGTTTTCGAGCTTGGGGGAGGCTTGGGAAATGTTTTTCGGGCATGGGTACCCTTAAAAACCCGTCTGGAACCCTAAAAAACGTGACAGCAAAATTGCTATCACGAAGAGTTCGCTGCAGCGAGCAAACCTTCTCGCTGCAGCGAGCTTGGCAGAAAGTTAGTCCCAAGCTTCTGTCCTCCTGGCTGCGGCCAGATGCTCGAAAGGCTAGGGTGAATTTCTTACTTTGGCCAGCTTTCTTCTTCGCAACTCGCTCTTCCGCCCCGCCCACTTCTTCTATGACCTGCACTAAAATTACACTCAAGGTAGCTTCAAAATGTTCTTGGGAATATGTCAATCAATAAATTATGCTAATATGACCAAATTGCCCTTGATTAGTATAAACTCCAACAAAGTGTATGAAAGTCAGAATTTATCCTAATTAGGCACAATTACTCCTAGAACATGCAATAATCCAATGATTTTATCAATGAAAAGTGTATAAAAATATGGTGCAATCACAACCCAAATAATCTTCCTTAATCCCCCTACCCTTTTTCTATTTCTCCTATCCATATACTTATTTCCCCACTCTCACACGAAACCCCTCTCCCTCACGTGTTCTGTTTCTCTCCTCTCATACTCAAATATCACCATCAACTTTTCTCTTTACTTTTCTCACATTCAAATATCATTATCATAATTTTTTTATTATTATTTATTCCTCTCTCTCTTCCCTCTCTTTTGTTCTCTACATCAGACCCCTCCACTCATGACTTCCCTTCTCTCTTTCTCTATTTCTTTTCTTTTTCTCTTCTTTCTCTCTTCCTCTCATACTCCCTTACCGTTCTTGTTCTTTCTTCTCTAGCGTCGGCCACCACCACCACCACTGACCGGCTTCTTCTTCTTCATTCCTTCTCCTTCCTTCTCCCTCTCGTTTTCTCTCTCTTCTCTTCCTTTAGTCCGCCGCCGTAGTTGACTTTAGGAGGGATTTTTCTGGCGAGTTTCGCTGAAAAACCACCATTCCTCTCCTCCTCTCACCTCCTCCAATATTGTATTTGCTTCCTCCACTCTTTTTTAAACTGATTTGTGCTTAGAAAGTAGATTAAAATAATTGTTCTCCGGAGCTTTCGGAGCTCACCAGCACCGAATCGGTGGTTTTTCTGGCCATCTAAGACCATATTCGAACTCCCTCAAGTATTCTCTATGCACCTATGTCATTAGTTTTCTGATATGTAATATTTCAAAAATAGGACTTATCCGAGTTAGGGTTTTTGGGATATCTAAATCTATTATGTTGAGGTCTCATATTTGTTAGAATAATGAGTTTTGATGATAACTAAACATAACTTAGTCATAAAGAAGGGCCATGATAAGAACAGAAATATCTTAGGGATAATCTGATAGAAAATCCTAAGTCCTGCCCAATCGATCAGGGATAGATTACAAGTCAAAGATCTTAAGCCTAATCGATTAGAGATGAATCAAGATCAGATCACATAGCGCCCAATAGATTAGAGGCCCCTGTAATCGATGAGTGAAATTAGACCAATCGATTAGAGTCATCTAATCGATTAAGAGAAAGAACGCCCAATCGATTAGAGCCCTGTAATCGATTAAGAAAAAGATGCCCAATCGATTAGTGATATGTAATCGATTAGGGAAGATTAAGTAATCTGTTTGTAATCGATTAGAGAATTATGTAATCTATGTGTAATCGATTAAACCTGCCTAATCAATCAGGCTTCCCCTGTAATCGATTAGGCGCATGAATTTCTAATCTGATGTTCAGTTATGCAGGCTATAATCTATAGGTAATCGATATGTAATCGATTAGAGAACAGACCCTGTGATCGATCAGAGGCATGTAATCTGAGTGGCGATGGAAAATATTCAAAATCAATAACAAGCCTACTTTTAGCTTTCCAAGTACAGAGTTGTTCAGACCTACTTATGGAAGTTAACGTTAATACACAATTTGATCAAAAGAGCCGTTGGAACTCACCTACCCTGTCAGCTATAGAGGAAGAGAGATGAGCTAAAGCAAAATCAAGTACAATGGAGTAAATGCATAGCAGATTACATCTTCCATACTTCACCAGATCACTCAACTCTCTTGACATGTTCAACGGCCATATTATCAACGGATATATTTCTAAGAGAAACTATAAATGCTTCAGAAGAGAAGTTAGTTGTAAGAATTGATTGCCACATTGATTATCTGTATCTACTGCATTCAATACTCTCAACACTTACTGTTCTCATATTCTTAAGTGTGTAACAATCTGTTCAATTGAGTGAACAATTATTCTGTATTCATTTTCAAAGTGAGGTTTACTCTTAAGATAGTGGGATCTTAAGAGTAGGGTGTAAACTTACAAAGTGTAAGGGGGAGTGATCAGTAAAGAGAGGAGTTCTTGCTGTCACTTGTAAAGGCTATTAAGAGCCTGATTTAATTTTGAGGAATTAGTGGAACCCACCCTGCAGGTTGGAGAACTGGACGTAGGCCAAGTTTGGGCTGAACTAGTATAAACTGTATTGTTTATCTTCAGGATTAGATTTTAAAAAAAAACACAATTCACCTCCCTTTTGTGCATTCCTGCCTGTTACATTTGGTATCAGAGCTTGGTCTTCTCAAATTCCACTGATCCCACGATCAGGAGAAGTAAAGATCTATAATGGCAGGATATGACAACGTGCTCCCAGAAGGCAGTTCAATCAACAAACCCCCTGGATTCAATGGTGAACACTATACCTTTTGGAAGATGAAAATGAAAGTGTTCATCAAATCATCTGGGTATGATCTTTGGAGGATAGTTGAAGAAGGGAATCTTGTTCCCATGAAAACTGAAAATGGAGTTCAAGTTCCAAAGCTCCCTCAGGAGCTGACGGATGATGACAAAGGAGACCTGGAACTCAACAGCAGAGCAGTCTTGATTCTTCAAAATGCCTTAAGCCAAAAAGAATACTTTAGAGTATGTCATTTGGAGACTGCCAAAGAAATGTGGGATGCCCTAGCAGTTGCTCATGAAGGAACCAGTGGTGTAAAGACTAGAAGAGTTGAGCAACTAATTACTGACTTTCACTTATTCAAAATGGAAGAAGGAGAACCAATTAGGGAGCTGGAAATCAGATTCACTCACTTGATCAATAATCTTACAGCTCTCAGAAGAAGAATCTCATAGGCAGAACAAGTTTCCAAAATTTTAAAGATTCTGACTCCTAAATGGCAGATGAAAGCTACTGCAATCCAAGAAATGAGAGGAGAATCCATGAGCTCCATCACGTCACTGTTTGGAAGCCTAGCTGAGTATGAAACAACTATTAAAGTGCAAAGAGAACTCTATGGAGATAAAAAGAAAAAGAATCTTGCACTAACAGCCTCTACAAAAGATGATGAGCATGAGGAAGATGAGGAGGAACTGGATGATGATGAGATGGCCTTTATGGTAAGAAAATTTAGAAAGTTCTTCAGAAATAGAGGAAGATACCAGAGAGGTGGCTCAAGCAATATCAGAAAGGACTCCCAGAAAAATGCTCCTGTGTGCTATGAATGTAAGAAGCCTGGACACTTCAAGGCTGAATGTCCAAGTCTTCAAAGATTTAAAGAGAAAGAGAAAAAGAAGGAGAAGTTCCAAGGCAGAAAGAAAGCTTACGTTTCATCTATATGGGGAGACAGCTCGGATGAGGAGACTAGTGATGTTGAGGAAGCAGCCAACCTCTGCTTGGTGGGTCAAGAGGAATCATCTGACAGTGAGGTATATTCTACTAACCCATCTTTTCAAGAGCTCCAAGATGCTTATGATGATATACATATTGAATTTGAAAAGCTCGCAAAAGAAGTATCTATTCTGAGAAAGAAAAACAAAGAACTTGAAAAGAAAGCTGAAAAATCTGATTGTGAGAAATGTAAACAGATTTCAGAGAAGGTTTTTCAAGAAAATTCTGATTGCAAAAACTGTGAAACACTTTGAAAAGAAAATGGGAAAATTTCTGAAATTCTAAAGAAGTTCACCAAGAGCACAGAAACACTTGATATCATGCTAATGAATCAAAAGGCATATAGAGATAAAACTGGGATAGGGTATGATCCAACTCCCAAAAATTTGAAAGAAAACAGATCTGTGCCAAAAGAGAAATCATACATGAAATTCTTCAGAAAAGCTTCAGACTATTCATCACCTTTCTCTTTTTACAATTACTGTAATAGAAAAGGTCATTCTGAATCAACTTGTTATCCTAAAAAATATGGATTATCAAAATCATACAAGTGGGTCCCTAAAGGGACACATCAGCCTAAAGTCCACTTGGATCAAAGGCAGCAAACTAATTCCAAAGGACCCAAGAAAATCTGGGTACCTAAAACTGTTTAGTATGTGCAGGTATGTCTCAAAGCATCCAACAACGCAAAATGGTATATTGACAGTGGGTGCTCAAGACACATGACAGGAGATAAAGAAAAATTGGACAACCTGATTTTGAAGGATGGTGCCAAAGTGAGTTTTGGAGGAAATCAATCTGGTAAAATCGCTGGAAAAGGAGACATTGGTCCAGTTAAAGATATCTATCTTGTGGAAGGTCTCTGTCACAATTTGCTGAGTGTTAGTCAAAGTACTGACAGAGGTAACTGGGTAATCTTTGACTCAAATGAATGTCTCATAGTAGATAAAAATGAATTAGCTATAGACAAATCAAATATAAATTACAGATTGAAAGCCAACAGGAATGGAAATCTGTATGTAGTAGATTTAAATCAGCATCTCTCTGAAAATTGTTTTATTAGCAATTCTGATAACTGTTGGCTATAGCATAAAAGATTAGCTCATGTTAATATGTCTCAACTAGAGAAATTAATCAAAAAGGATTTGGTTATTGGAATACCAAATATGAAAGTAAAATCTGATTTGGTGTGTGAAGCATGTCAAAAGGGTAAACAAACAAAGTCCTCTTTTAAACCTAAGAAGGAAGTTACCACTACTAGACCTCTGGAACTAATTCATATGGATTTGGTTGGTCCAGCAAGAGTGAAGAGTCTAGGAGGAAGTCTGTACACTCTTGTGATTGTGGATGACTATTCTAGGTTCACTTGGACTATGTTTCTTTCCTCCAAACATGAAACCTTTGATGCTTTTTATGTGTTTGCTAAGAAAGTGCAGAATGAGAAAGACAAGAAAATCAGGTCAATTAGGACAGATCATGGAGGAGAATTTGAGAACCAAGACTTCCTAGAGCTGTGCAAAGAAAATGGCATCAATCACAATTTCTCAGCTCCTAGAACCCCACAACAGAATGGAGTAGTTGAAAGGAAGAATAGAATACTCACTGAAATGGCCAGAACAATGCTAAATGAAAAGGAAGTATCTCAAGTATTCTGGGCAGATGCAATGAATACAGCATGTTACATTTCAAACAGAGCCTACATTCGAAAGGGAATGGACAAGACTCCATATGAGCTTTACAAAGGAAGAAAGCCAAATGTAAGCCATCTCAAGGTCTTTGGTTCCAAATGCTTCATTAACAACAATGGGAAGGTAAACCTAGGTAAACTCGACCCTAAGTCTGATTCTGGGATTTTCATTGGCTATTCTAGTAGGAGTAAGGCTTATAGAGTATTCAATAAAAGAACTTCTACTGTTGAAGAGTCAGTTCATGTAGTCTTTGATGAAACTGACTCTGAACAGAATATTACAGCAGAAGATGAATCAGTTTTTCAAAAGAGGGTTAAAAACTCTACACAATCATTATCTTCAATAGATGAATCCCATGAGGAGGGACAAGAGGATGATCCTCATGATACACCAGCTGGACCCTCAGCATGGAAACATCACAGGGATCATCCACCTGAGCAAATCATTGGTGGGGTTAATGAAGGTGTTAAAACCAGAAATCAAATTCAAAATGAAATGCGCTTCTCTACATTTATTTCTGAAATTGAACCCATTTGCATTGAAGAAGCTCTAGAGGACTGTGATTGGATAGCTGCAATGCAAGAAGAGCTCAATCAGTTTGAAAGAAGTCAAGTTTGGGATTTAGTTCCAAGGCTTTCAAATTATCCTATTATTGGAACTAAATGGGTTTTCAAAAACAAACTTGATGAGTATGGGTCTGTGGTCAGAAATAAGGCAAGACTTGTGGCTAAAGGATATAACCAAGAAGAGGGTATTGACTATGAGGAAACTTTTGCTCCAGTTGCAAGATTGGAAGCAATAAGACTGTTATTGGCTTTTGCATCCCTCAAAAATTTTAAACATTATCAAATGGATGTAAAGAGTGCCTTTCTTAATGGTTATATCAAGGAGGAGGTATATGTTGAACAACCTCCTGGTTTTGAAATTTCTACTAAACCTGATCATGTCTTTAAGCTTAAAAGGCCTTATATGGACTCAAGCAGGCACCAAGAGCCTGGTATGAAAGACTAAGTAATTTTCTATTAGAAAAATGTTTTTCAAGAGGAAAAGTAGACACCACTCTATTTATTTTACATAAAAAGAAAAACATGCTTGTTGTACAGATTTATGTAGATGATATTATTTTTGGTGCTACTGATGAATCTCTTTGTGAGGAATTTTCCAAGACTATGCAGGGAGAATTCGAGATGTCCATGATGGGGGAACTCAATTTCTTTCTAGGTCTTCAGATTAAACAAAGAAAGGATGGGATCTTCATTTCCCAATCCAAGTATGTGAAGGAGATTTTGAAGAAATTTGGAATGGATCTGTCCAAGAAAGAAGATACTCCTATGAGCTCTACAGTAGTAATGGATGCTGATCTAGAGGGAAAGGACTTCAACAAATCAACATATAGAGGTCTAATTGGTTCTCTCCTATATCTAACTGCCAACAGACCAGATATTCAATTTAGTATGGGAGTATGTGCCAGATATCAAGCTAATCCAAAGGAAACACATCACACATGTGTTAAAAGAATCTTAAGATATCTGGTAGGAACTCAGGAGCTAGGGTTGTGGTATCCAAAGGGAACTCAGGAGTATCTCATTGCTTACTCAGACTCAGACCATGCTGGGTACAAAACTGACAGAAAGAGTACCAGTGGTCAATGTGAATATCTTGGAGGATCCTTAGTTTCATGGGCAAGCAAGAAGCAGACATGTGTCTCTCTATCATCAACTGAAGCTGAATATATAGCTGTTGTAAGCTGTTGTGCTCAAGTTCTATGGCTCAAGCATCAATTAAGGGATTTGGGGATGGAGTTTCCAGAAGTTCCAATCCTCTGTGACAACACAAGCACTATTAGTTTGGCCAAAAATCCTGTGCATCACACAAGAACAAAGCACATTGATGTAAGGCATCATTTCATCAGAGACCATGTGCAAAAGAAGGATGTCAGAGTGGAATTTATTTCAACACACTTGCAACTAGCTGATATCTTCCCTAAGCCCTTAGCAACTGAACAATTCATGTTCATCAGAAGAGAATTGGGAATGGTAAATCCCAATGAGTTGTAAGTCTGTGTAGAATTCTTTAATACTCTAAAATTTATCTGAATTATTTCATGTTTTGATGATCCAGTACTAACTTAGGCATCGGAGTGTCAAAATAAAATTTTTGCAGGTTCTGCGTCCAATCGATCACAGCAATCCCTAATCGATCAGACGCATCTCATCGATCAGAGACTACTCCCTGTAATCGATTACTCAGCACACGTAATCGATTAGGCGTCAACGGTAACTTTTGTAACGTACACTTTCTCTGACAATTACATGTTTTTCTGTGATTTCTCTCTCATATAAACTTGAAATATGTAACTGAAGCATCATTTCGCACCATATTGCATTCGTTCTAAAGCATTCTCTCTTGATCTACTCTTAAACCCTAACGTTCGAACCATCAAACCCCTTCGTAACCATCATAACTGTTGCCATTACTCGAATCATCATCAGACATAACCCCTCCAAACCAGTTACAACCTTTCGAATCACCAGGCATATCCTTAAACTCTCCATATAAACCCTCTCCATGGCACCCAAAATGCGCTACCAAAGAACTATAGAGCCCAGATTGTCCCTGACACAGTTCCCCTGCTAGAAGGTGATCCTGCCTTAACCTACAGACCTTCATCACCTCCCTCAAATCCTCCTCCCTCAACCTCTCAACCATCACCAGAAATGGCCAAAACCCGTGGTTCTGCATCAAAGTCTCAAGCCAAAAGTCCTACTTCAGTTAGAGTCAGAGAACTCATTTCTGGGGATACAGAAGTTCCTGTTGATTCTTCATTTGCTCAGGGTCCTATTGAGGATGCCTCAGAAGATATTCAAAGGAGATTTCTGCAACCAAGGTGTGGGTTTGTTGATATAGTCTATCTAGAGAAGAATGGCTTTCCTGTGTCTGAATGGTTGGAGCCCTACAAGCATTGGATAGGGATCGAGAACCACTACAATGAGAGGGTTATCAAGGCCTTCTATTCCAACATGAAGATCCATGTCATTGAATCAGAAGGGAAAGTCACAGGAATTACAATATCTTCCAAGGTCAGAGGCAAGGCCTTCTCCTTCGATTGGAAGAATTTGAACCAATGGCTTCATATGGATGGGCCTAATATGGAAAAGTACAACTCTTAGCAGTTAAAAGAAAAATTTTCAGATGAGGAACTCAAGCAGATCTATCAGCCAACAAGTCCTATTAAGGGAAATCTGACACCTGCTCAATTGCCTCCTGCCTATAGGATCCTTCACTATGCTTATTCCAGATGTATGGTCAACAAGGCAGGAAACTTTTCCCTGATTCTTGATATTGATAATCCCATTCTGCCCATGCTGATCAACAAGATTCCCATCAATCCTAGTCAAGTTATCTGTGAAGAATTTCTAAGATTTCACAAGATCAAGACAGTGAAGACCACTCTTCCCTTTGCTCAACTTGTTTCCTTCATTCTCTGCAACAACAAAATTTTCTGGCTTGAAGAGGAACAGAATAGGGAACCACCTAAGTTTGATCTAACCACTTTGAAAAAGATGGGGATATATCCATTTGGTCAGATTCCTTCTCAGCCTGATCCTACCATTCACATTGAAGAGGAACAACCTCAAGAAGGACTTGAACCAGAAGACATTCCTGACCAGGGCCATGTCCCAGACCCCATGGATCAAGAAGAAACAACACATGTTTCCCCTGTGAGTCCAGCACCCCAGTCACATCCTCATTTGTCAGCATCTCTTCCAGATCAAGGGGTCTCCCTTCCTGCCAACATCATTGATGACCTGGTTGAGAGAGTCTCAGCCAGAGTTGTGGAAGAAGTGGCTCTAGAACATCAAGCCATGGAGGATCGATTGCTGAAAAGATTAGTGGCTGCTTTAAATGATTCTGTGGTGAAATCTGTCAAGGAAAGCACCATGACCATTTTCGATGGGTGTGACGCTGTGGTCAATATGCACAAGTTTTTGCACAATAGACTTGCTGGGCTGGAGGACATTCTAAGGCAATCTCATCAGGTCGACCTCCCAGGCTCTCCCCTATCCCAATTTGCTGGACATGAGGCACATCAGGTTTCCCCCATTCATTATTCACCGTCTCACTCTAATCCCTCTCCTCCAATTCCCCAAACACAAACCTCACCCAAACACACCCCTTCACCATCCAAACCTTCATCTCCCACCAAGCAACCTTCTTCCAGTTCCTCAGACAATCCAGACCCTCCACCCTCTCCTGACCACATCCTTACCCCTGCCTCTCATCCTGCACCTCCTCACCAACCTACACCACCACCACCCCCTCAGCCTACATCACCATCACTTCCTCCTCTTGCCAAAACCTATCTTAGGAAAGGAAAAGCTGTCCTAGCTGCCTCTCCTCCTTCTTTTGATGATGCCAAAAAGGGGGAGAAGATATTCAGTGTTCCAACCCCTGGAGAGAGCAGTCAGATTCAAGAAAAAGCTGTGGAAGCTGCCACCATCCTCTCAACCATTGCCTCTGAAATCCCTCAGATGCCCCAAATTCCTGAGGAAGCCACCATGAGCCAGACACTTGAGGAAATTCATGAGCTTGCAGAAGCCATCAAGCTAAGCATGGCAGATGAAGAGGTTGTAGTAGAAGAAGCCTCAGATCCTGAAGTTGAGGAAAACTTAGAGATGGCTATGGTCCTGTATAAAGGGGAGCCCAAACCTGTTGCTGTTGACTTGCTGCCTCACTATCTTCATCAGGCAGATGTGCTGCATCATCAAGTGGAAGAATTTTGTCAGACTTTGGCTCAGAGCCAAAAAGAAATGGAAGATAGAGATGCAGCAAAGGCTGAGATGGCAGAATCAAAACAAAAACATCAAGTGCCCCATCCTACGTTTCCTAGTTGGGGTATCCAGAAGCAAGTAAAATTCAAGAAGTCTGATCAAAAGAAAATAGTGGATCCCATTCAGACTACATCAGACTTTCTGAAATCTGATGAGGAAGAGGAGGGGCAAGAAGTTCAATCTGTTGATAAAGGGAAAAGAATCAAGAAAGTTGCTCCTAAGCCAGCTGTCAAAGCAGTGCCAAGGAGAAGTACCAGGGCAACAAAAGGCATTGTAATTGAAGAACCTAAGCCTGCCCAGCAGCCAGCTTCAAAGAGGAAAGTTGCACCTAAGGGGAAAGGAAAATCTGTCAAACCTCCTCCTAAGAAGAAATAAAAGCGTCCATCTAAATTGGATGAGCTTCTGTCTTGGCTTCCTCCTCCATCTCCTCCTAAGAAGAAAGCTGTCACCAAGAAGAAGAAAGCCCCTGCTAAGATAAAGGAGGTAGAAATTGAGTCTGAGATACTTGAAGATCCATCAACTGACTCTGGAGGAATTAGCAGTGAATCTGGGGACTATGATCTGGACAAAACAAAATGGAAGGATGACACTGATTCTGACTGATCCAGAAATCCTCCACAACACCATAGCTATCCTCATATGCATCACTCACTTTCTGCATATTTACTTGCTTTCTAGTTTTTGTTGTTTCATTATCTGATCAATTATATTTCTCTTGTATTATCTGACTTATGGTCTATAATATATTTATTATCAGTTTCCTATTTTTGTCTCTTTATTTGTTTACTAAATCGATTGTTTTGTCATCATCAAAAAGGGGGAGAATGTTAGAATAATGAGTTTTGATGATAACTAAACATAACTTAGTCTTAAAGAAGGGCCATGATAAGAACAGAAATATCTTAGGGATAATCTGATAGAAAATCCTAATTCCTGCCCAATCGATTTGGGATAGATTACAAGTCAAAGATCTTAAGCCTAATCGATTAGAGATGAATCAAGATCAGATCACATAGCGCCCAATCGATTAGAGGCCCCTGTAATCGATGAGTGAAATTAGACCAATCGAGTAGAGTCATCTAATCGATTAAGAGAAAGAACGCCCAATCGATTAGAGCCCTGTAATCGATTAAGAAAAAGATGCCCAATCGATTAGTGATATGTAATCGATTAGGGAAGATTAAGTAATCTGTTTGTAATCGATTAGAGAATTATGTAGTCTATGTGTAATCGATTAAACCTGCCTAATCGATCAGGCTTCCCCTGTAATCGATTAGGCGCATGAATTTCTAATCTGATGTTCAGTTATGCAGGCTATAATCTATAGGTAATCGATATGTAATCGATTAGAGAACAGACCCTGTGATCGATCAGAGGCATGTAATCTGAGTGGCGATGGAAAATATTCAAAATCAATAACAAGCCTACTTTTAGCTTTCCAAGTACAGAGTTGTTCAGACCTACTTATGGAAGTTAACGTTAATACACAATTTGATCAAAAGAGCCGTTGGAACTCACCTACCCTATCAGCTATAGAGGAAGAGAGATGAGCTAAAGCAAAATCAAGTACAATGGAGTAAATGCATAGCAGATTACATCTTCCATACTTCACCAGATCACTCAACTCTCTTGACATGTTCAATGGCCATATTATCAACGGATATATTTCTAAGAGAAACTATAAATGCTTCAGAAGAGAAGTTAGTTGTAAGAATTGATTGCCACATTGGTTATCTGTATCTACTGCATTCAATACTCTCAACACTTACTGTTTTCATATTCTTAAGTGTGTAACAAAATCTGTTCAATTGAATGAACAATTATTCTGTATTCATTTTCAAAGTGAGGTTTACTCTTAAGATAGTGGGATCTTAAGAGTAGGGTGTAAACTTACAAAGTGTAAGGGGGAGTGATCAGTAAAGAGAGGAGTTCTTGCTTTCACTTGTAAAGGCTATTAAGAGCCTGATTTAATCTTGAGGAATTAGTGGAACCCAACTGCAGGTTAGAGAACTGGACGTAGGCCAAGTTTGGGCTGAACTAGTATAAACTGTATTGTTTATCTTCAAGATTAGATTTAAAAAAAAACACAATTCACCCCCCTCTTATGCATTCCTGCCTGTTACAATATTTGAGTTAGAATTTTTCTTAAGGAAATTGCAATTTATTTGAGGTTTTCCAATTTATTTGGAATTTTCAGAATTTATTAGATTAAGGAAAAAATTTGGGGATATTGTGGTTTGACTTGTTTGAGGTTATATTGTTGATTTTTTTAGGATTTTATTTCAGATTATATTATGATATTAATCTGGTTGTTTTGGTGAAACTTTAGATTGATAAAGTTTGAAGTAGGCTAATGATTAAGGAGGAATTTTTGAAAGATGGGCCTTTGAGGTTAATTGGTAATTTTAATAAATTTATGGATATTAAATTAAGGTTGTTGGTGGGATAAATAGGATTGAATTGAGATGTTATGGGAGTTGAATGGATTTACTTGGGTATGTGAGGATTGGATTTTGGGATATTAGGATGGATATGGATGGAGATTTTTAATGGTTTAGTTGAGAGAGAATTAAGGAGGGATTTGGAATTATTTCTTGAGGATGAATGTTTTTCATTCGGTTAGGGAATTAAATTCCCTAACTTTGTATTTGAACGCTTATTTAAGTGTTAATTTTATATGACTATTATGTAAACAGTGACTTGTCTTGAGTTGAGAAAAGGGGAGTGTGGTTTTACTGTGGTGCCTTGATATTCTACTTGAAGGTAACCACTGGCTACTTAGTCTCTGTGTGTGTGTGTGTGTGTGTGTGTGTTGTTAGTAAGAGTTTTGAAATTATATTTTTATTGTATTATGAAATTCTGGGTTCTGTTGATATACATATTGTATCATTTATATTGTTTATTTTTCTATGAAAAAGTCATGTGGGATTTTATGTTAACCCTGGCATATATATTTGTGTATTGCATCATAAATCTTGAAAAGAATATATATATATGGTTTTAAAATATTATCGCATGGTTTTTTGGAAACATTGATAAGGCCAAGTGCCTGTTTTGTGGTTGTATTGCTATTATTGCTTGTGATGCATACGCTACTACAAAAAACCCTTTTAATGTCCGTTATTTATATAACTGACGTTGAAAAAAAAGGTGGTGACAATTTTGTAATTAACTGGCAAGTTAGGAAGAAACAACGTCACTAGTTTTAAAAATAAGTGACGTCGTAAGAAATGTCATCTCTTATTTAAAATTAGTGACATTGTTTCTTCAAAACGACGTCTCTTGTTAAAATAAGAGATGTGGTTTTGAAGAAACAACGTCACTAATTTAAAATTTAGTGACGCCATTTGTCTGCCCCTTTCCTTTCCATTCGCGTGGTCTCTTCCTCATTTCCTCCCTTCTTCCTTCCCCAGCCATTTCCCCCTCTCTTGTTAGGGCTAATGAGAATGGCAATCGCACAAGAGGGGGGGTGAATTGTGCTTCCGAAAAATAAAAACTAATTAATCAAACACAATCTTTATACTGGTTCGGCCAACATTGCCTACGTCCAGTTCTCCAACTCCTTGTTGGGTTCCACTAATCACAGGTTTTACAACACAGGTTCACCTGACAACCTTTACAGAGTTTTAGAATCCCTCTAAACACTCCCCCTTACTACCTGTAAGGTTACTACCCTGTTCTCAAAGCACCAAGCTTTAGAACAACCTCAAATAGTAGAGGATTTCAATAATAATGTTCACTTAATAAACGGATTGTGATAATCACTTAAGTACAAATAAAATCACTAAGAACAATAAATACAAAGATCAGAGAGCAATGAATGTGTTCGTGAATATTCTTTTTTTTTCATCGTTTTTCATAAATGCTCAAGTATTGTATTTATATCTGTTCTCAGATTTGCCATTGTGTTCATCTTCATAAGGCCATTTGAATATGGTCGTTGAGAGCTCATAGCCGTTGGTAATTAATGTAGTTACTTCATCGAGGTTAACTTTCTGCTCTAGCTTCAACTGCTCCTATGTAGAGTGAGCTAAGAGAGATGTAGACTGAGCGTTCTGAGCACCTGTACGAACTGTACTTGCATAGCAGCTTTTTCAGTAGCGCTAGCATGTTTTACTATCGCTAACTGCATAGTATAATTCCTGCACTTGAGCTGTTAGCTATAACAAGTATTCATGTATTGCACAACAGATGTTATCGCAAGCTTAGTCTATTAGCTCAATGTATCAGCCTATCAGATTGTCTAAGTTATCACAATGGGCATTCTTCTATCGATAGCTAATCCCATTATTGCTAGTTACTTGTTTGCTCATTAGCTAAAGGATACTGAGCTTGCTGAATATTCTAAGTTATTTCAGGTATCCAGTTATCGATAGCTAATTCTGTTATCGCTAGCAACTATGTTATCGCTAGTTAACTCATTTGCTCTCAGGCACTAGCTATCTGAATGTCTATTATTTGAAGTACTCTGTTATCGATAGCTTAACCTGTTATCGCTAGCTGATTCCATTAGTTCAAGGACTTGGTTCATTTTTCTGCTAGTTATTTATTCATGTTCTCAATGAACTTCTAGCGATAGGATATTTCTTAGCGATAGTGAATGACTTAGCGATAGATATTAACTTTGTTATTTCTAAGTCTTCATTTGCTATGGCTTTTTATCTATTAGCGATAGGCTCTAGCTTTAGCGATAGTGATCTGTTACCTATTAGATTTTACTTGTTTAATTCAAAGGTAACTTACACTTATTTTACTTATGTTATCTATGGGCCAGTCCTCATCAAAACTTAAGATTCTAACAGCTAACACCATGTCGTGTTTATATTGTCTTATCTCTTTATTTAATGATTTGATCGATCAGTGTAGAGGTAGATAAATTTCCTCATGTCGTGTTATACCGTTTTGATTGGACATTTCATGTACTCGATTATTTGTGTTGAAATTATTTCCCTAATTTCATTAGTCTTATTTCTGCATTTCTGATCGTCCCCGATTACAACCGTAATGTGTAGATGTATCATTGTTTGTCCTTATAAAAGCTGTCTTCTTTGACACCTCAATCTTGCTGGCTTTTAATGCAGTGGTCATAGGTTCTAGTATTGGTAGTTCTTTCCCAGGATATTGTCTAATGTGTTCTTGTGTTGCAGAAGGAAACTACATTATCTACTGTATAACCTCTTGAAAAGTGGGAAATGTTCATTACTTTCATATTTTTTTGTTGGAATTATTAGTCCCTGAATACATTTCCTCCTTCATTTAGGTCTTTTGATTTCCATAAATTGAAGGTTTTCGCTCTGTTGGTTCCCATGTTTTCCCTTTTTTCTTAAACCTTTTCTATATTGCTTTGTTTTATATGATTTCTCAATGATGTGAGAGGCAACAACTTGACGGGCACAATACCTGAAACCATTGGGAACTTTACAAGTTTTCAAATTCTATATGTTATCTCTCCAGTGAATTCAAAGGTGGCTTTTATTAGTATGATCCCCCCAAAACAAATTCTCACACAAGCTTTTGATTGAGATGCGGGGATATCTCCTACAACCAAATTACTGGGGAGATTCCCTATGATATTGGATTTCTGCAGGTGGCTATTCTATGAGTATCTTTTCTTCTATAAATCTTTGTTCTTTAATGTTGCCTTGATGTAAGAGTTAATTGTTTGAATCATGTCTTCTATATCTTCCTGAATAGTTGGTTATTTTTATTTGATTTCTCATTTGATTCACATGAAGGAGAAATGACAAAACTGAGTGTGATGATTGTTTTCTATATTCCATTGGTTCAAGGTGTTAGTAATGACATTCCATTAGTTCAAGGTACCTTACACGCCATTCTCAACAATTTTTCTTTTCCTCCGCCTATATTTGGTGCTTGGTGAAATTTATTTGGGTGAATGTGGCAATTGAAACTCATTTGATTTGAATTTGGCTACATGTTAGTTTAGAACCATTGTATGGGAAGAAGGTGGAACATAATGGTGTTAAAATTGAGTTACTTGGTCAAATAGGTATGCTTCCTTTCATTTCTCTGAGGGAGGATATAATCTATACATTGAATAAGCGTTTTCATGGATAATCATACAGTGAATTCATTTCAACTAATTTGCCTTTGTTTTGAAATCTAATGAAATGAATAAGTTTATTAACATTGAACTAAATCTTCTAAAGGGTTGAAATCTGAACCAGTGATTGAATTACATACAGTATCACCAGCGTTTTGAGAGCCGAGCCGGACCGGACGGTCCGGCCGGCCAGACCGTTAGCCGGACATAAAAACGGCTTGATTTTCAGGTGGAAACCGTTTGTTAAGTTAGACTGGAATGAGCCGTCTTTCAGCCGTCATTAGGCCGGAATCCGTTTTTGGGCCGTTACCCGTTCCGGATTTCCAATAGCCGGACGGTCTGAAAGTTTTTCAGGCATCATATATATTTAGCAGACAAAATGAAACTCCGACCACAGTAGAAGAAAAGAAGAAACGGTCCTAGCATGGAAAAACATATAAGAGAAGAAGAAAAGCAGCATTTCATATAGCACAAGACCATATGATCGAACTAAGCTCCACAAAAAAGAGAGATCACAAGAGGGTAGTTGCTGGATTTTGCATTTCTGATCTACCGAGAGAGCGAGAACTATACCTGGGCTGCAGATCTAAAATTAGAATGCAGAATCGAAGTGGAAGAGGGAAGATATTATTCAAGGTGAGGCTTTAGATTATCCTATAACTAATGGATATAAGGTTGCATTAAGCTCATATCAGTACAATATTCATTGGATAAAAGGTGTCACTAATATCAATCCAATATTCATTGGATAAAAGATGTCGCTCATAGTCATATCACTACAATGTTCATTGGATAAAAGATGTCACTTGTCTAATTTTCCACGCATGGCTTTAGCTCCTCGTTCAACGTGAATCTCTTCTAAAATTTTAGTTTAAATGCAAAGTATAATTGCAACTTCTCCTAGCTTTTTCCGGAAAAAATAATAACTTACTCAAATTATTATTTTTGAATAAAAAAATCTCACATTCTTATATTTATTTATTTTAATATAAAACTTTAGTTGGCAAAAAAATAATCTTAAATTTATAAAATATTGTTTTATCATAATGACATAAAATTTGACCAATGTACCAAAAAAAATCAAATTGAACCTAAAAGATATGTTGGGTCTTATTAACTTTTCATTAAATTAGACTAATTATAATTATATTTTCAAATGTGTATATAATATTATAGTTTATAATTAAATATTATATCACCGGCCCGACCGAACGGCCTGACCGTTTCAACCGTTTGAACCATGACCCGCTGTTATTTCCGGCTCGAGTTCCGGCCCGGCTTTTAAAACATTGAGTATCACTCTTAAAATATTTAATTCTTGAATTTTGATTTCTGAAATTATCTTTCTATACTAGAGTTTTTTTAATGCATTATAGAATCCTTCCTTGACGTTGGCATTTAACTTGGACTTGACTTTAACACTGTCTATACTAGAGTTTTTTTTAATGCATTATCTTTCTATAGTAGAGTTTTTTTAATACATTATACAATGCTTCCTTTATGTTTTGTATTTATTATGATGCTTTATTTCTTTTACTTGTAGAGTTGTATTTTGACGGAAGCAACTTCTATGATTTTACATCACTTGGTAAGTGGAAACTTTATGGTTTGGATCTTTTCCATTCTCCTTATTTAGGGAAGACTTGCATACATTATATTCCTTTTCTTCCCATATCTCTTGTACCCATCTGTTAGGGACCAATATTGTCCTTATCACCTTTTACTGTTTACAATTGGTATGATTATATTGCAGGCCTGCACTGAATTTGTCTCATGAAACGTCCATAGAGTTATGTGTACAAGTTTTGATTTTGTAACAGTTGTAATGGACATATATGAAATGTTGAGTTTGTATTGCTCTCTCACTGTTGTAATGGACATATATTTCTTATGTTGTAGTTTCATAGTTGTGACTAATAACTATCCTATTTTACTTCAAATGTTTATATAGGGGCACTTTTTTAGATTGTGGGTGATTCCAATCCAAAATTTTGCCCTTATTTTTTTATTCAAATGTTCAAGTAGGGGGTATTTTTTGGATTGTGGGTGATTTCAATCCAAAAAATTACCCTTATTTTATAATTCAAATGTTCATGTATGGGGCCTTTTTTGGATTGTGAATGATTACAATACAAAAAATGCCCCTATTTTTTTTTCAAAAAATTTGGACTTTCCATGTCCCTTATTAGCTAATAAGGGACATGGAAAGTCTAGGCCGGACTTTTCACGTCACATATTAGATAATAAGTGACATGAAAAGTCCAACCTTGACTTTCCACAAAGCCAGACTTTTCATGTCACTTATTATCTAATATGTGACGTGAAAAGTCCGGCCTGGAGACTTGTTATGTCACTTATTATCCAATAAGTGACGTGAAAAGTCCAATGATAGACTTTAAGAGATGGCTTTTGTGAGACTATTGACGTCTCTCTTTTGTAAAATTTGTGACGTAGAAACTCTGACATTCCACGTCACGTATTGTAGGGACGTTAAAAGTCTTCTTTTCCATATCACATATATTAACGTCCCTTGAAAAAGTGACTTGAAAACCCCAAAATAAATGACATGGAAACCCTTTTCTGTAGTAGTGATATGTTGTGGTAGTTAGCATCGATGCCTTTGATACTCTTGCCATAATGTGATGAGGTACCCTGTTGGCCCACAGGAACTAATTATTTTATCGGTGTACTATGTATGGGTAGTCCCCATCGAGTACTACCTTTCGGTGTGCTGGGTATGGGTAGCCGCCTTTGAGCATTACCCCCATTGTGGTGCTAGGTGTGGGTTGATAAACTTATTAATTATACACTCGAACCTTATGATTCAACAATAAATGTTAATTACCATGCAAATGTTAAGTATGTGATAAATTCTATAATAAAAGCATACATGCATATAGAATTTCTACCAATCTCAGAGTAAAACAGCGGAAGACTTAAATTATAAATTCCTCTTGCCATGCTAATTGATCTATAGATAAAAATCCATAACGATAAAGCCCCACAAATAGAGGAATAGGAAATGACAGAGGAATTTTTCTTACTGGTAGATAGGTACAGTGATGGCCTATTGGGTTGCCTTCTCTACTCAGGGAACCTCCTTTTTATAAACAAATACATGAATGGATATGTCTCTAAATTATAAGACATGTCTGTACTATTTAAAAGGTGACCTTATTATTATTAATCTCATATCAAAACTAATAATAATATTTTGGCCAGATAATTACCCTAAACGAAACCTAATGCATCTAACGTGCGGGCCACATAGGGAGATATTTTAATAATTAGAATACCCAGTATATTCAGAATAACCATATAGGATATAATAAATTGCAGAGTATTCTAATATAGAAATATAAGAAAATATATATAAAATATCTAACATTTTCCCACTTGGCCTACAACTAATGCCAAGTGCCAAATCAAGGTTTAATTGAGTAATACTATAGGAATCATGGTGGTAAGTCCTCTTTACTCGAGTATTACCTTCCATGCATCACAAGTAGAACTCTTACTTAATGGGTCAAAACTTTATGAATAAACACTACAAAAAAGCGGGGTTTACTAGCGGTTCATTTAGTAGCGGAAAACTAAAACCGCCACTAATTACACATTAGTGGCGGTTTTAATAAGAAACCGCGACTAAATCTATCTATTTGACCAATATCAAAGATAGTGGCGTATTTTAGTGGCGGTTAGTCCCAAGAAACCGCCACTAAAGTGGCGCCATTTGGTGGGAAACTTAGTGGCAGTTGTGTTGGAAAAACAGCAAAAAATTGGAAGGTCATGTAGTTAGTGGCAGTTCTGTTAAAACCACCACTAATTAGTACCGGTTTTTTGTGTAGTTAGTGGTGGTTCTCTTAAAACCGCCACTAACTTAACAAATTCATTAATTGCATGCATAATTTAGTGGCGGTTTAGGCGGCGGTTTTCCAAAAATAAACGCCGCTATTAGTAGCGGTTCTTGAGAACCGCTACTAAATGCGTAAGTACCGATTCTCTTAACCACCACTAAAACCGCTACTGATTCCCGCCTGCAACAACTATAAATACCTACTCCTCTCCTCATTTCATTCAACCTTATAAAACCTTCCTTCTCAATTCTTCTCCTCTGATGCTCTTAATTTTTCCATCAATCTCATAAATGAAAGTGGCAATCGCACAAGAGAGGGGGTGAATTGTGCTATTTTAAAAATATAGGAATAATTAAAATAACACAGCCTTTATACTGGTTCGGCCAACACTGCCTACGTCCAGTTCTCCAACACTCAGTTGGGTTCCACTAACCACAGGTTTTACGAACACAGGTTCACCTGTCAACCTTTACAGAGTTTTAGAATCCCTCTAAACAGTCCCCCTTACTACCTGTAAGGCAATATCCCTGTTCTAAAGCACCAAGCTTTCAGAACAACCTCAAACAGTAGAGGATTTCAATAAATGTGTTCACTTAATGAACAGATTTTGATAAACACTTAAGTACAGATAAAATCTCTAATAAATACAGAAAACAGAGAGCAATGAATGCACTTGTAAATATTCTCGTTTTTCGTTGTTGTTTTCATAAATGCTCAAATTCTGTATTTATATCTCTTCTCAGTTTTTTCCCTAACATTCAATATTCAAGAAGCCGTTTGAATTTAGTCGTTGGGAGCTCATAGCCGTTGGCATTTAATGCAGCTTCTTCATCGGGCTTAACTTTCTGCTCTAGCTTCAACTACTTCTTGCGTAGGGTGAGCTAGGAGAGAGATTGACTCAGAGTTCTGTGCATCCGTACAAGTTGTACTTTCTGGCAGCTTTTTCATTAGTGCTAACTTGGTCTGCTATCGCTAATCTCATAGAGTGAATTCTGCACTGAAGCTGTTAGCTAACCAAATAATCATATATTGCACAGAAGACACTATCGCCAGCTTAATCCATTAGCTCAGTGAGATAAAGACAATATAAGGTATTTCAGAGCTTTTCATATTGATAAGAAGATGTATAATCGATAGCATATTCTCTTGGATCAGAAAGCATTATATCAGCATAGAATTTTCTATCGATTGCTAATCCATTATCGCTATTATCTTTAAGGATACTATTATTTAAGCATTCAAAGATATTTCCAGGTATCCTATTATCGATAGACAAGCATGATAGCGCTAGAATCATGTTAGCTCATTTGACTCATTTGCACTGAGGCATTAGCTATCTGAATGATTTATTATTTGAAGCACTTTTGCTATCGATAGCTTAACCTATTATCGCTAGCTAATTTCTTATGCTCAAGGACTTGGTTTATTTTTCTGCTAGCTGAGTTATCAATGAGCTTTTAGCGATGGATTTTTTCTTTATTGATAGAGAATGACTTAGTGATTTGATATCAACCTTATTATTGCTAAGTCTTCACTTGCTATTCTTTTCTGTCTATTAGCTATTGAGATTCACTTAGCGATGGAGATATTCATTCTTTATTGATCTTGCTAAGTTATCATCTTTCATTAGTGATGGATCTTTATTCTTGCAATGGTGATCTGTTACCTGGCAGATTTTACACAATTAATTCAGAGGTAACTTTCACTTATGTCTTCTCAGGGTCAGTCTTCATCAAAACTTAAGATTTCTAACATTCTCCCCCTTTTTGATGATGACAAAACATAAGTAAATATACACAAAAGCAAGTTCAGAACATAATCATTTATATCAGCATAAGCATATTTCAAGGCTTGCATATCAGAACCTGAATAACAATAAATCTTGTACAGAACATTTGATTTAGGCATATTCAGAACATAGTACATCTTGCAAAAAGAAACACTTAAAAACATAATCTATCTATTAATGCTTGATGCAAATAAGGGAGGTTTCAGGAAGTAGGCTTTTGACTCGATCTTCCTAATAATAGACTTTGCTTGAACCATTTCTCCCCCTTTTTGTCATCATTTGTTGGAGAGAAATGATTTAACCCACCAAACCTTGGACGAATAGTACCCCTGAACCGATACTAAAGGCAGCAGAATAATCTTGGACAGAAGTCGCTTCGTCTTCCTCAAGAGGTTTGGTCGCCCTGGTTAGGGTTTTTCCATGTGCGAGAAGAGCGATTTGAACTTTGAAAGATATTTCTTTGGAGAATGACACAACTTTCTGGATTTTGGAACACTGGCTAGAGGATTGAGAAGAGAGTTTAGCGCTAGAGGTTTCCTTATCACCACTCATTTTTGGAATCTTGGCTCTGCCCATTTCTGGGATTAGGGTTTTGAGAGAAGGGAGGCTCGAGATTTCAGAGAGATTTAAGAAGATGAAGAGACTCTCAGGGTAAGTAATGAATGCAAAATGCAAATGACCTGCTTTTATAGAGTTCAGAAATTACCATAAATAATATAATATTCGCTGACGTTTCGCATTCTGAGACTGTCAAGTGATTTGCTATCGCTAATATGAGAAGTTATCGCTAGCAGGCATGATTCCACGCTGAGTAAATGACTTAGCTTTTCACTTACTCTTTCCAAGTTTTACCTATCGATAGCTGACTTTGCTATCGATAACTCTTTAGGCTAGCGATGACAATCTTAGCTCAACATTAGCTCTTGTTCTGCATATACTAGCGATAGTGAAATTCACTATCGATTGGTCAGTCCTGCAAAATCTTAAGATTTGGCACTCCGATGCCTAAGTTAGCAATATAATTCATATGAATAATTAAGAGAATAAATCAAGAATTTATAATAGTATTCACAATTCATTTGGATTTACCATTCCTAGCTCTCTTTTGATATAAAGAAATTGATCAGGCTCAAGAGGCTTGGTGAATATATCAGCAAGTTGCAGATGAGTTGATATGAATTCCACTTTGACATCCTTCTTCTGAATATGATCTCTCAAGAAGTGATGTCTTACATCAATATGCTTGGTTCTGGAATGTTTAACTGGATTCTTGGCCAAGCTTATTGTGCTGGTGTTGTCACAGAGGATGGGTACTTCTGAGAAGTCCAAACCCAGATCTCTTAGATGCTGCCTAAGCCATAATACTTGAGTACAACAACTTGCTGCTGCAATGTATTATGCCTCTGTGGATGAAAGAGAAACACAATTTTGCTTCTTGCTTGCCCAAGTGATTAAACAGTTACCAAGAAATTGACATTGACCACTTGTGCTTTTTCTATCTGATTTATAGCCTGCATGATCAGAGTCAATATAAGCAAGAAGGTACTCTTGAGTTCCCTTGGGATACCACAGCCCAAGCTCTTGAGTCCCTTGTAAATAACGCAAAATCCTTTTTACATTTGTTAAATGAGATTCTTTAGGATTTGCTTGATATCTAGCGCACACTCCTACACTAAATTGGATGTCAGGTCTACTAGCAGTTAAATAAAGTAAAGAACCAATGATTCCTCTATAATGTGATTGATTTACTTCTTTGCCAGGAGCATCTGCATCTAACTTGGCAGAGGTACTCATGGGAGTGTCCCCTTTTTTGGATAGATCCATCCCAAATTTGTTTAGAATTTCTTTACAATATTTGGTTTGGGATATGAAGATGCCATCCTTCTTTTGTTTTATTTGCAGACCTAGGAAGAAGGTTAATTCTCCCATCATGGACATCTCAAATTCTCCCTGCATTGTCTTAGCAAAATCCTCACACAGAGTTTCATTAGTTGCACCAAAAATAATGTCATCAACATAAATTTGAACTATAAGCATATGATTATTTTTGTGCATGATGAATAATGTAGTATCTGACTTTCCTCTAGAGAATCCTTTGTCAAGAGAAAAGTACTAAGTCTTTCATACCAAGCTCTAGGTGCTTGTTTGAGACCATAAAGAGCCTTTTTAAGTTTGAAAACATGGTCAGGCTTGGACTTTTCTTCAAAGCCAGGAGGTTGCTCAACATACACTTTTTCCTTAATATAGCCATTAAGAAAAGCACTCTTAACATCCATTTGATAAAGTTTAAAATTTTTGACAGATGCAAAAGCTAGAAGAATCCTTATTGCTTCCAATCTTGCAACTGAAGCAAAGGTTTCCTCATAATCAATGCCTTCTTCTTGGTTATATCCTTTAGCAACTAATCTGGCTTTATTTTTCACAATTTGTCCAACTTCATCAAGTTTGTTTTTGAAAACCCATTTAGTACCGATAATAGGATGATTTCTGGGCCTTGGTACTAAATCCCAAACTTGATTTCTTTTGAATTGATTAAGTTCTTCTTGCATTGCTATTATCCAGTCATATTCAGCAAGAGCTTCATCAATACAAGTTGGTTCAATTTGAGAAAGAAAGCAAGAAAATTCCATTTCATTTTGTAGTTGCCTTCTTGTTTTAACTCCTTTTGAAATCTCTCCAATAATCTGTTCAGGAGGATGATTTTTAAGATGTCTAATGGAAGATTGAGGCTCATTAGCTTCATCTAGATCATCTTCAGCTTTATCCTGATCATTTTCAACATTGTTTTTAGGATTTGCTATCGATGGCTGATGTGCTATCGATAGATGCTGTTTTAAAAACTTGGAAAAATCTTCATCCTCATCAACAGATTGTTGTTTTTCTTGAGGAGTTTCATCAAATACTACATGTACATATTCTTCAACAGCTCGAGTTCTTTTATTATAAACTCTATATGCTCTACTTCTATTTGAATATCCAATGAATATGCCAATATCAGATTTGGGATCGAATTTACCTAAATTTACCTTTTCATTGTTGTGGATGTAGCATTTTGATCCAAAAATCCTCAGGTGACTGATATTAGGCTTCCTTCCCTTGTAGAGCTCATATGGAGTCTTTTCCATCCCCTTTCTGATGTAGGCTTTGTTAGAAATGTAGCAAGCTGTACTCATAGCATATGCCCAAAATATTTGAGGCACTTGTTTCTCGTTCAGCATGCTTCTAGCCATTTCTGTGAGCACTCTGTTCTTTCTCTCTACAACACCATTTTGTTGAGGAGTACGAGGGGCAGAGAAGTTATGATCAATTCCATTCTCATCACACAGCTCCATGAACTCTTTGTTCTCAAATTCTCCCCCATGGTCAGTCCTGATTGCTATGATCTTTGTGCCTTTCTCATTCTGCAATTTCTTAGCAAGCACACAAAAAGCATCAAAAGTTTCATGCTTAGAGGAAAGAAACATAGTCCAGGTAAATCTTGAGTAGTCATCCACAACTACAAGAGTGTATAGGCTTCCTCCTAGACTTTTCACTCTTGCTGGCCCAACTAGATCCATGTGAATTAGTTCCAATGGCCTACTAGTGGAGACTGTCTTCTTGATTTTAAAAGAGGACTTTGTTTGTTTACCTCTTTGACAGGATTCACAAATTAAATCATGCTTTGATTTAAAACTGGGAATTCCTATGACTAACTCCTTCTTAACTAATTTATCTAGCTGAGAAAAGTTCACATGAGCTAATCTTTTATGCCATAACCAGCAATTTTCATCATTTGAAATAAAACATTTTTCTTCAAGCTGTTGGCATAAATCCAGAGTATATAAGTTTCCATTTCTATTTCCTTTTATCTTATACTTCAGACTGGATTTATTTATATCTAAATCATTCTTATCAACAATAAGACATTCATTTGAATCAAAAATTACCCAGTTACCATGGTCTGCGCTTTGGCTAACACTTAGTAGGTTGTGGCAGAGACCATCCACCAGGTAGACATCCTTGACTGGACCTACTTCACCCACTCCAGTGATTTTTCCACTTTGGTTCCCACCAAAGCTAACTTTAGCTCCATCTTTTATCACCAGATTGTTGATTTTGTCCTTGTCACCAGTCATGTGTCTTGAGCATCCACTATCAATATACCATTTCCCTTTACTGGATGCTTTAAGACATACCTGCACAAACTACACAGATTTAGGTACCCAAACTTTCTTGGGTCCTTTAAAGTTAGTCTTGTGCTCTAAGTTTGTAAAAACCTTAGGCACACGAGTTCCTTTAGGAACCCAATTGTAAGAGTTATTAACCCCATATTTTCTATGATTACAGATGGACTGGGTATGACCTTTCTTATTACAATAATTGCAAAAACTATATGGTGAAGAACTTTCAGAAGATTTTCTAAAATATTTCATGTATGACTTCACCTTTGGTTCAACCCATCTTTTTGAAACTTTTGTTTAGGCTCATAGCCAATACCTGTTCTATCTCTAAAAACTTTTTGATTGCTTAAAATCACATTTAAAGTTTCTGAGCCTTTTGTAAATTTTTCTAAAACATACGAAAGTTTTTCCTTTTCCTTCAATAATTTTTCACAATTGGAGCAATTTTCAGAAATTGAAGGAATTGTTATCGATAGAGGCTTAGCTATCGATAGATCTTGTCTAGGAGCTTGCGATAGCTCCTCTTCTATCGCTAGAGAAGAAGAAACTTTTTGTAAAGAGAGGTTTTTTTGAAGATCTTTATTTTCTCTTCTTAATCTGACTACTTCTTTAGCTAGTTTCATTAATTCTATGTGCATTTCATCATATAAGCTTTGAAGTTCAGAATAAGAAGGTTCAGAGTCAGATACCTCAGAATCACTTTGCTCTTCTTGGGCAACAAGGCAGAGGTTGGCGCATTCCTCACTATCTCTAGCTTCTTCATCAGAACTATCACCCCAGATGGATGACATATAAGCCTTTTTCTTTCCATAGATCTTCTTTTTCTCCTTCTCCTTTAATCTTTGAAGGCTGGGACACTCAGTTCTGAAGTGACCAGGCTTCTTGCATTCGAAACATACAGGAGTTTTGTCTTTCTGGGAGTCTTTGAAGCTAGGGCCACTCCTCTGAAATCTTTCTCTTCTTCTGAAGAACTTTTTAAATTTTCTGGCCATAAGAGCTATGTCCTCCTCATCAAGATCTTCCTCATCATTGTCAATTTCATCCTTTTCTAAAGCAGCAAGAGCAAGTGACTTTTTCTTGGAATTTCCTTGTGTTTCCCTTTGAGCTATCAAGGTAGGCTCATACTCAGCAAGGCTGCCAAACAGGGCAGTGATGGATTTAGTTGATTCTCCTTGCATTTCTTGAATGGCTGTTACTTTCATGAGCCAGTCTCCCTTCAGAACTTTCAGGATTTTGTTGACCTGCTCTTTCTCCGTAATTTTTCTCCCCAGAGCAGCAAGATTATTGATGAGATGGGTGAATCTGATCTCCAGATCTCTTATCTTCTCACCCTCAAACATTTCAAACTTGTGGAACTCTTCCACCAGCATTTCTACGCGCCTATCTTTCACTCCAGAAGTCCCTTCATGAGCAATTTGTAGTGCTTCCCACATTTCTTTAGCTGAGTCAAGGTGACTCACTCTAAAGAACTCTGTTTGACTAAGAGCACTCTGTATCATGAGGACTGCTTTGCTATTTAACTCCAGATTAGCAATGTCCTCCTCTGTGTATTCATCCTCAGCCTTTGGGATGCCCATGGGATCTTTAGGAACAATATCTCCTTCTTCAATAATTTTCCAGAGCTTGTACCCGTTGGGTTTGATGTAGATTTTCATCTTTAACTTCCAGAAAGTATAATGCTTCCCATCAAATCCAGGAGGCTTATTAATGGAGCTTCCTTCAGGGAGGATATTTTCAAGCGATGCCATTTAGATCTATGCTTCTGGGATTCGTTGGAATCTTAAAAACAGAGAAGACCTGCTCTGATACCAATTGAAAGTGGCAATCGCACAAGAGGGGGGTGAATTGTGCTATTTTAAAAATCTAGGAATAATTAAAATAACACAGCCTTTATACTGGTTCGGCCAACACTGCCTACGTCCAGTTCTCCAACACTCAGTTGGGTTCCACTAACCACAGGTTTTACGAACACAGGTTCACCTGTCAACCTTTACAGAGTTTTAGAATCTCTCTAAACACTCCCCCTTACTACCTGTAAGGCAATATCCCTGTTCTAAAGCACCAAGCTTTCAGAACAACCTCAAACAGTAGAGGATTTCAATAAATGTGTTCACTTAATGAACAGATTTTGATAAACACTTAAGTACAGATAAAATCTCTAATAAATACAGAAAACAGAGAGCAATGAATGAACTTGTAAATATTCTCGTTTTTCGTCGTTGTTTTCATAAATGCTCAAGTTCTGTATTTATATCTCTTCTCAGATTTTGCCCTAACATTCAATATTCAAGAAGCCGTTTGAATTTAGTCGTTGGGAGCTCATAGCCGTTGGCATTTAATGCAGCTTCTTCATCGGGCTTAACTTTCTGCTCTAGCTTCAACTACTTCTTGCGTAGGGTGAGCTAGGAGAGAGATTGACTCAGAGTTCTGTGCATTCGTACAAGTTGTACTTTCTGGCAGCTTTTTCATTAGTGCTAACTTGGTCTGCTATCGCTAATCTCATAGAGTGAATTCTGCACTTAAGCTGTTAGCTAACCAAATAATCATATATTGCACAGAAGACACTATCGCAAGCTTAATCCATTAGCTCAGTGAGATAAAGACAATATAAGGTATTTCAGAGCTTTTCATATTGATATAAGAAGATGTATAATCGATAGCATATTCTCTTGGATCAGAAAGCATTATATCAGCATATAATTTTCTATCGATTGCTAATCCATTATCGCTATTATCTTTAAGGATACTATTATCTAAGAATTCAGAGATATTTCCAGGTATCCTATTATCGATAGACAAGCATGATAGCGCTAGAATCATGTTAGGTCATTTGACTCATTTGCACTGAGGCATTAGCTATCTGAATGATTTATTATCTGAAGCACTTTTGCTATCGATAGCTTAACCTATTATCGCTAGCTAATTTCTTATGCTCAAGGACTTGGTTTATTTTTCTGCTAGCTGAGTTATCAATGAGCTTTTAGCGATGGATTCTTTCTTTATCGATAGAGAATGACTTAGTGATTTGATATCAACCTTATTATTGCTAAGTCTTCACTTGCTATTCTTTTCTGTCTATTAGCTATTGAGATTCACTTAGCGATGGAGATATTCATTCTTTATTGATCTTGCTAAGTTATCATCTTTCATTAGTGATAGATCTTTATTCTTGCAATGGTGATCTGTTACCTGGCAGATTTTACATGATTAATTCAGAGGTAACTTTCACTTATGTTTTCTTAGTGTCAGTCTTCATCAAAACTTAAGATTTCTAACAATAAATTTATCTTTTATATTTTTTTATTCTAATTATTTCTTTCAATTTTCAATCATATATATCTACTAATTTTTTTTGTTTTTTTTCTCTTGTGTACGTACTCACTATCTTCATTTGAATACTATTAAATTAAATTGATTAGTTATAATCACCTTTTTTCATACTATGAATTATTTATTTGACATATCATTTTGGATATATCAATTGAGAAAATGTGATAAAATTTTTTATGATTGTTTAATGTTAATTTTTTTAAAATGTTTTATAAAATTAAACATTATTGCAAATAGTAAAATTGGGTCTGATCAGAATTTTTTTTTTGTATTTTTGAGCATCTAGTAGCGGTTCACAAACTGCTACTAATTTTTCCTCATTAGTAGCGGTTCTGAACCACTGCTAATATTTGATTAGTGGCGGTTTTTGTTTCCGCTACTGGATTAGTAGCGGTGTTGACCATATTACCAGCGGTTTTTATTACCGCCTGATTTGACCTTTATCGGTATGGTGCGCCTCGGGTTCAAATGCAAGAAAATATTTGAAACCAAGGCTTGAGCAAAGTGGCTCAACCTCGGGTCGTCTCTCAAAGGAGTCAACTTATTTTGATGCCTAGACTAACCTAAATGCATTGAAAAGCAAATAAACTGGGGGTTTAGTCATTGAAAAGTCTTTTTGGTATTTTTTCAATTATAGAGTTGTAAAGGGACTTGTTTTTGTCTTTTTGGATTTAGTAAAGCAAATAAAAGTGGTTTAAAAACTCTTTAATGGAATGGGTTCTTGGTGAAAACTTTGCAATCTTCATAGCTTCTCAAATGAATTAGGAGTTCAAAATCCAAGACCAAATGTTAAAAACCAAAGGCAATCGCCTAAGTCCAATTGACCTAGTTACTAATGCACAATTAGTCAACTAGCCAATTGTTAGAAAATCGCTTGGTAGTGGAAACCCTTGACAACACACAATGAGTCTCCTCTTGAAGGTATAATTTGACCCTTCAAGAATGGACCTAGTGTTTAATGCTAAATGCAAGAAGCAAATGCATTAATCCAATCTAGCAATCCAAAGTAAATAATCAATGCTACCATGTCAAATTGCATTATGCCAAATGATTAACACTAAGGTTTATGAACATAAAAGCAATCTCCAAATTACATACATAACTCAAAAGAAATCTACCCCTAGGAATAGAAACCATAGCACCTCTTGTTCTAAAATTACATATCAAGTAGAAACAAATAGGAATCTCTATTAAATACATAATTTAGACAAGAAGAAGTTAGATAACTCCCCTAATAAAACATTGAAGCTTAAATTGCATTGTAGCCACCAAGAATTGCCCAATCAACCGGCCATCACAACAGCACAAACATACTCAACAAGCTCCTTGAGTCCGTTGGCTATGGGATGCGGGAATGAAGTGATGGGAACAAATTGAAGAAGGAATGGGAGTTGTGTAGGAAGATGGTGAGTGGCCGAGAATGTTGTTGGGATGGAAAAATGTTGATAAGTGTTGGTTCAAGAAAATGGCATGGGGAGAAGAGTGTTTGGCCGAATTTGGAGCTGAAGGGAATGTGTGTGGCGATGATGGAGAAGAGAGTGAGTCGAGAGTTAAAGATGGTGGTCGAATGAGAAAGAGAAAGAGAGGAATGCGATGGTGGTGGCGTTGTGCGATAAAGATTGTTCTGCAGTGGTTGAAGATGGAAATACAAGGAAGGAAGGATGATGGGAGGTGGAACCCGTCGGCTTGGTGGATGGAATGGAGGTGAAGAAGCCGACAGTGGTGATGGAGGTAGGCGAGGAAGAGAGGATGGTGGTTGCTGAAAATGGTGTGCGATGGTGGTTCTATGGTGTTGGTTCTCCTACTGCCTCACGGGTCTGGGAAATAGTTTTAGGGATTAAAGAGCTTAGGGCATGTTTGGTTTATGAAATTCAAGCCCTATATCCAAAGGTCTAGTCTAAATTCCTAAATAAGCTCCCAAACGGAGCCCTTACTCATTTAATCTCTACATAGAAAAATATAAGAATAAACCCAGCAATTTTTATTCCATATTTGCTGTAACATCCCAAAAAATCCAATTAGTAATAAAATTACTCAAGGAAGATAAGAAATGTCTTTTACCAAATTGGAACAATATGTAACATTGTTGATAAAAATCAAAGGTAAGGGTAAAAGAGCCAATTAAGTAAAATAAGGAGATGATTAAATTACCCCACCCAAATACTAAATAATTTATTATTATTTACTCCCTTATGTTCAGCCGAAAACACACACACACATTCATTGACTCTTCCTCTTCTTCCATTTCGTCTCTCTCTCTCTCTTGCTCTCTAAAATGCTCCAACTTCTGCCCAAAGTCAAGCAGCTTCCTTGGACGAATTTGGAGGAAGATTAAAGTGGAATTCACATGCAAAGCAAGATTCAAACTCAGGTGAAGATTTCCTAACCATCTATGCCAAATTTTCTTCAATCAAGAGGTGATTTAAGTGAGATGCATGTCAGGTTTGAGGGCGAATTTGGGGCTGTTCGAACCAGATTTTGTGTAGCTAAGTGGGTGATTGTTAAAGGGGTTTATGTGAGTGAAAAGGGGTGGTTGCATGTACAAATATATAGCTTTGATGCTCTGTTTTGTATGAGCCGAATGGAGCCATGAAATCTGTCCGAAATTTGGTGATTTTGGTCAGTTTTTCTTGACCGATTAAAGGAAGAGAATTGGCTCTAACATTTTCATCTTTTATTTATGAAAGTTACAACTAAAATTGGGAAGGTATCTTGTAAAGAATTGGCTACAAATGGATGCAAGTTTGTGCTGAAAATTGCTGTCCATTTGTGCTGTCATAGGTATTAAAATTTGTGATTCTTCATGTGTGTAAAAGAATGTAGTATTTTTGTATGAAGGGCAATTCGGTTCAGCCATTAAGTTTACTTGTGTGTGTGCAGATTTTCTTTTATAATTCACACAAGATTAGCATAACTTAGTTACTTTATTGATGATTCAAGTCGCTGTAAAGTAGTGAAGAAATATAAAGTTATGGTTTGTGCATATTGCTGCAATTTGTGACAGCAATTTTGATTAAATTGATTAGATTGTGCTTTGAGGAAATAGCAGATGAAAATTGGTTCTGTTTTGGCCTAGAATGAATGGGACTAATGGAATTAATAAGGGGTGACTTGTTTTGACTAAAAACAATGTGAATGGCATTATAATGTGCCCAATTTTACTGCTGTACAATTGTAATGAAAATAAAGATAATGTGACATAGAATTTCTCTGTATTACATTACAAGATGTTTGATAATTTTGAGTACAAGTTGCTGCTGCCCTATTGTAAGTGTTTTTAATTAAATTAGGTTCAAAAGTTGTGGACAATTGTGCTATAACAAGTGTTTAAAGTGTGATGCTTCTTGTACATAAATGAACTTAATTGTTGTTGTTGAATTGGCAATTAAATCCAGCCATAAGTAGTGCTATATTAAACATTGATTGTGGAATTTCTTTCTTTAATAGAAATACAAACTTTTAGAGTTGGAGAATGAGACTTGTTGTTCTAATTAGAGATGTGAATGTGTTTCACCTAGTAAGAACTATCACTAAGGGGTGGGTAGTATACTAGGACCGAGAGCGAGATATCTAATATGTATAATATGAGTATTGACCTCTATTATTACATGATGTAATAATAGGAGGACCAAGTGGTGACAAATCTGATAGGCAGCGAGAAGGAAAGGCTCCAGTGAAGTAGTACGTGGTTGTCACAGGTGAGGGTTTACTTCATACACACCTAGAACAATGCATGATTGGATTGTATGATAATTAAGCATGATTGCTGTTACAGATACTTGATAAATGATTATTGCTCGTATGTTCTTATTATTTTTAAATTCGGAGTACTCCCAGGCATACGGTGGGTCGCTCCCCCTATGTCAGATTTTCTATCTATATGATATATCTGTATGTCATTATTAAAACCCTGCAGGCATAGTCACTACTAATAGGGGATGTATCCTTATTAATAGGTGGCAGGTGCTATATGCACATTGAGATAAATAATTAGTCTCCAAGTGAATGAATATATCATTACTTGGATGATCGGCGTCAAAGACGCGAAATATGAGGATGACGTTATCATTATTTGTACAGCTTAAATGAATTGTGATGGTATGACTGTATGAATTTAGAGTGTATGAGGTAAACCTGAGAAAATTTTGGTTGCAGGGAAAGATAGGCTGGACTGCTTTTGGTAAGGCTGGATTTAGTGAAGGCATATGTAGCCTGAGGATGTTGTATAAGATTGCTTAGGCAATTTGTATATACTTTTGAGAATGTTAATATTAAGCTATGGTGAATACTTGCTGCATATGTATATTTTGTAAACACTATGGTGGGAAGAAGTTGTTACATGTAAGTGAATTTGGGGTAAAGATTGTAGTAGATATAAAAAGGGACATGAGCCTCAATATATATATATGTATTAACCCAGTATCCTTATCGTAGGCAATGGTATGATGTCTTGATCGATATGTAAATGATAGTTTTAATATATACATGTTAGTGAAGCTTAATGATCAAGTACCAAATAAAATTTAAATTTGATAAGGCATTAAATGATAAGTTAATTTGACACATCAAGGTTCCAATAAAAAGTTTTAATCTAATCAATTTTGGGCTACTTAAAGAGGTTTTCTATAAGTTTTAGTTAACTAAATATTGGCTAAACGTTAAGAAAGGCTACCAAGTAGGCAAGGTTTTATCAAAAAGGTAAAACGAAAACTAGGTGTTACATTTTTGGTATCAGAGTAAAGATTCTGGCACGGAAAGCTAGAATACTTTGCTTGAATACCACTTCCAAATAGGAAGATGGTTAATAGTTTTATAATTTAGGAAGACTTTATAGATAGTCCTTGAGGAACTAGTAAACCTTGATTAGATTTGAAAGTATTTGTTTAATATATGAATTATGAATGCTTGAAGTGCATTATCTACATTCTTACCATGAATGTTGAGATTTGTTTACTGTGAAGTGATGTGAACTTCTTCATGTAAGAAGGTATATAGCAAGAAGATATGTGTGTTGCAGTGTACCAAGTATATATACATGTATTGAATGGCTAACCGTTGTTATATTGGTTGGGATTTATTGATGATTGGTAGTAATTTGGAATTGGACTAAGCAAAGGGATAAAGTCCTTGGAAATGGGGATTATTTCTTGGGGTCTCAAATATAATTATGAACCCGGGCATAATGATAGTTGAGGCATCAATGAAAACCCTATAACATTTATATATATATAGGAACTTGATTGAAAATGAATTGGGATTGTGGTGATGGTTGTAATATTATGAATGTTACTTAGTAGCATTTGGATTAAATTTGGTATGTTTTATGTATTGCATTGGCATGGTGATCTAATTATTATTAGATACATACTCATCATTGGATGTAACTAAATAGTTTACATGTGATGGTGATAGGAAAGTTTATAAAATGGTAAACACCAGGAGGGGTGGCCGAGGTCAAGGTAGGGGTCGAGGTAATCCTGAACCCCAAGTTGATCCCTTACAGGTTATACTGGATCGATTGAACGAGCAGCAGGCTACTATTAATCAGCTGAGAGAAAGGCAGGAACAATATGATAAGCAAAATGAAGAAAACAGAACCAATAGAGGTCAGGAGGAACCAGTCCAGAATTCCTTAGGACAGAATCAACAAGCAAATGTAAATCAGGAGGAGTTAATCCTGAACCAGCCAGAGCCTCCGCAAGAAGTGATATACCAGGCTATAGAGCGATTTTGTAAGCACCGTCCATCTACTTTTGATGGAAGGGTTGATGTGGTGCAGGCGGAAAGGTGGTTAAAGACCCTTGAGAAGATATTCAGAGTTATGAGATGTTCCACTGAAGAGAAGGCTCAGATGGCCATATATAAGCTTGATGGTGCTGCAAATGATTGGTTGTTGAACACTGAATTAGTCTTACAAGCACAGAATATTCCCATCACCTGGGAAGTATTTAGGAGGAAGTTCTATGAAAAATATTTCCCGCCATCTTTAAGGGAGGAGAAAGAGGCAGAATTTCTAACAATCCGCCAAGGTAATGATGAGTCCTTTGATGACTACTTATCCAGATTCAACTAGTTCTCGCACTATTATACCCACCTGGATAACAGAAATGATGGTAAGTGGCTGACTAGCCGATTAGTCAGAGGATTGAATTCCTATTTGAGGGAGAGACTAGCTCCCATGCAACTTGAAGATTTTGCTAAGTCAATTGAAGTTTGTCGCATTGCCGAGATCAATAGATCAAAATTTGTCAGATCAAGTGATCAGAGTAAGACTAGTGGGTCCTTTGGAGGGGCTGCAGGAGAGTCGCAGAAAAGAAAGAACTTTCCTCCTACTAATTTTGTGAATCCCTCAAAACGATCGCATTATCAGTCTCAGTCTGATAGACCGCCTCAGCAGAAATCTAGTTCTTCTCAGTTTCCAGCATCTAAGTCTCCTCAAACATTTCCAGTTTCTTCTCCTCACCAACAGAATCAAAATCCACCTAAATTTAAGGTGGCATCATCTGGGGAAGGAAAGAGGTGTAGATTTTGTGGGAAGAATCATGGCGACCGAGCATGTCATTACGGGCAACCCGTATGTTTCAATTGTTTCAAGCCGGGCCATTTTTCTAAGGTTTGTCCTCTGAAGCAGAATGCATCCCGCTCTACTCTGCAAGGGAAAGTATTTGCCATGACTCACGAGGAGGCTCAGAGATCTCCAAGAATGGTAGAAGGTATGATTCTCCTAAATGGATATTCTGTATGTGCCTTATTTGATTCTGGAGCAAGTAGATCATTTATCTCTGATAGTTGTCCGGGGAAATTAAATCTGGTAATGGATAAATTGCCATATTTGATTCGTGTTTCCACACCGATGGGTGGTAAGGTAATCACAGGACTTGCTTGTCTTAATTGTGTGATCCAGTATGAACAGATTTGTAGTAGTATTGATCTTGTGATTCTACCTTTAAAAGACATTGATGTGATCATTGGTCTCGATTGGTTGTCTGCTAACAGTATACTGATTGATTGTGCCAATAAAGCTTTGATAATTCCTAAAAGCTTAGAACCTTCCAGGGTAGAAGCTAGAATTAACCTAATTATCGCAGCTCGAGCAGAAAAGAGCTTGAACAAGGGGTGTCAAGGGTTTATTGTGTTCTTCTCAGTTCAAGATGAATATGAGATGAAATTGGAAGATATCCCAGTGGTACAGGAATTCCCTGAAGTATTTCCTGAGGATATAGTAGGGTTACCTCCTGAGCGAGAAGTGGAATTTTCTATTGAGTTAGTTCCTGGAACTGGGGCTATCTCTAAAGCGCCATATAGAATGGCACCAAGTGAAATGGCAGAACTTAAGAAGCAAATTGAAGAGTTACTTGAAAAAGGGTTCATTCGCCCTAGTGTCTCTCCATGGGGTGCTCCGGTATTATTTGTGAAAAAGAAGGATGGGAGTCTGCGATTATGTATTGATTACCGGGAATTAAGTAAGGTGACAGTAAAGAACAAGTATCCTTTGCCAAGGATTGATGATTTGATTGATCAATTAGAAGGATCTAGAGTCTTTTCCAAGATTGATCTGAGATTGGGTTATCACCAGTTGCGTGTTAAGGCGGAAGATATCCCTAAAACGGCTTTTAGAACTCGATATGGGCATTATGAGTTCCTGGTTATGCCTTTCGGACTAACTAATGCTCCAGCTGTGTTTATGGACTATATGAACAGAATCTTTCGATCATTTCTTGATAAATTTGTTGTCGTATTTATCGATGACATTTTGATATACTCCCAGAGCCATGAAGAACATGAAGAGCATCTGCGTACAGTCTTGAATATATTGAGAGAGAAGCAATTATATGCAAAGCTTGACAAATGTGATTTCTGGCTTCCTGAAGTTAAATTTCTGGGACACGTTATTTCTAATGAAGGAGCAGCAGTTGATCCCAGTAAAGTAGAAGCTGTTCTAGAATGGAAGAGGCCTGGGTCAGTTACTGAAATTAGAAGTTTCCTGGGCTTAGCAGGTTACTACAGGAGATTCATTAAGGATTTCTCTAAGATGGCTTTGCCTCTAACCAAGCTTACCCGGAAGAATCAAGCCTTTGTCTGGACTGATGAATGTGAAGCCAGTTTCCAGACCTTAAAAGAAAAGCTTACTACTGCTCCAGTTTTAATTATTCCTGTGCCGCATGAGACGTATATGGTCTATAGTGATGCAAGCAAACAGGGTCTGGGATGCATGCTGATGCAACAAGGAAGAGTAGTAGCTTATGCCTCTCGACAGTTGAGGCCGCATGAGCAAAATTATCCAACTCATGATTTGGAGTTAGCTGCAATTGTATTTGCTTTGAAAATATGGAGACATTATCTATATGGAGCTAAAGTTGAATTATTCTGTGATCATAAAAGCCTGAAGTACCTGCAAGATCAGAAAGAGATAAATATGAGACAACGAAGATGGATGGAGTTACTAAAAGATTATGATTATAAGATTCACTATCATCCCGACAAAGCGAACGTTGTGGCTGATGCCCTCAGTAAAAAATCAATGCATATGGCAACCTTGATGACTTATGAGCAGGAATTGATAGAACAGTTCCGAGACCTTAATTTGGCAAATGAGATAAGCATCCCAGAGTGTGCTATGCTAAAAATTACAAGTGACTTGGGCGATGAGATTGAAGAAGCCCATAAACAAGATAGTCTTGTCGTCGCAATCAAAGAGAAAATTGAGAAACAGATAGATGATGATTATGATCTGTCGCCCAGCGGCTTGATCCGTTGTAAACAAAGGATTTATGTTCCTCCAGAACCCACCATTAGAATTCGGATTCTAGAGGAAGCTCATAAAAGTCGTTTTACCTTGCATCCAGGGATGGTAAAGATGTATCATAGCTTGAAATCTTTGTACTGGTGGCCAGGAATGAAGAGTGATGTCACAAAATTTGTTGCTAGATGCCTAACTTGTCAAAGGGTAAAAGCGGAACATCAGAAATCCCCAGGTCTTCTACAACAAATTGAATTACCTGAATGGAAATGGGAGAGTGTCACAATGGATTTTATGGGTGGTTTACCCCGAACTTCTGCGGGATATGATTCTATTTGGGTGATTGTTGACAGACTCACGAAATCAGCACATTTTCTAGCTATCAAAGCGAATTATACTCTAGATACATTGGTGAAGGTTTACATCAGAGATTGTTAGGTTGCATGGAGTACCTACTAGTATCATCTCTGATAGGGACCCAAGATTCACTTCCCAGTTCTGGCATTCCTTACATGAAGCCATGGGAACTCGATTACGATTTAGTACTGCGTACCATCCTCTAACGGATGGGCAATCGGAAAGAACCATACAAACGTTAGAAGATATGTTGAGGTCTTGTGTGCTGGACTTTAAGAAAAGCTGGGATGAAATTCTACCCTATGCGGAGTTTGCATACAATAACAGCTATCATGCTAGTATTCAAATGGCTCCGTATGAGGCTCTATATGGGAGACATTGTAGATCCCCACTTTGTTGGACAGAATTATTTGAGAGGAAATTGTATGGGCCTGAATTGATTGATCAGACAGTGGAACAAATTAAGTTAATCAGAAAAAGGTTGTTGGCAGCACAGAGTCGACAGAAGAGCTATGCTGATAAACATAGAAGACCTCTAGAATTTGAGGTTGGAGATCATGTTTTTCTAAGGGTATCGCCATCCACAGGGATAGGCCGATCAATCAAACACTCCAAATTGAATCCTCGATTCGTCGGACCCTTTGAAATTTTGGAGAAAGTCGGAAAGGTTGCATACCGAATTGCTCTGCCTCCCCATTTGAGTAAGCTACATGATGTATTTCATGTTTCCCAGCTAAAGAAGTACCAACCTGACCCAGAGCATATCCTGGAGCATGAGGATTAAAAATTCAGGATGATTTGACTTATAAAATTGAACCGGAACAAATCATTGATTATCAAGAAAAGAATCTCCGGAATAAGTATATTCCCTCTGTAAAAGTTTTGTGGAAAGGGTTTTCTATTCGTGAAGCTACATGGGAACTGTTAGATGAAATGAAGAAGAAATTTCCAGAATTCATGAGTCGAGGTAATACTTCTAATTTCGAGGACGAAATTCTTTAAGGTGGAGGGAATTGTAACATCCCAAAAAATCCAATTAGTAAATAAAATTACTCAAGGAAGATAAGAAATGTCTTTTACCAAATTGGAACAATATGTAATATTGTTGATAAAAATCAAAGGTAAAGGTAAAAGAGCCAATTAAGTAAAATAAGGAGATGATTAAATTACCTCACCCAAATACTAAATAATTTATTATTATTTACTCCCTTATGTTCAGCCGAAAACACACACACACACACATTCATTGACTTTTCCTCTTCTTCCATTTCGTCTCTCTCTCTCTCTCTCTTGCTCTCTAAAATGCTCCAACTTCTGCCCAAACTCCAGCAGCTTCCTTGGACGAATTTGGAGGAAGATTGAAGTGGAATTCACATGCAAAGTAAGATTCAAACTTAGGTGAAGATTTCCTAACCATCTATGCCAAATTTTCTTCAATCAAGAGGTGATTTAAGTGAGATGCATGTCAGGTTTGAGGGCGAATTTGGGGCTGTTCGAACCAGATTTTGTGTAGCTAAGTGGGTGATTGTTAAAGGGGTTTATGTGAGTGAAAAGGGGTGGTTGCATGTACAAATATATAGCTTTGATGCTCTGTTTTGTATGAGCCGAATGGAGCCATGAAATCTGTCCGAAATTTGGTGATTTTGGTCAGTTTTTCTTGACCGATTAAAGGAAGAGAATTGGCTCTAACATTTTCATCTTTTATCTATGAAAGTTACAACTAAAATTGGGAAGGTATCTTGTAAAGAATTGGCTACAAATGGATGCAAGTTTGTGCTGAAAATTGCTGTCCATTTGTGCTGTCATAGGTATTAAAATTTGTGATTCTTCATGTGTGTAAAAGAATGTAGTATTTTTGTATGAAGGGCAATTCGGTTCAGCCATTAAGTTTACTTGTGTGTGTGCAGATTTTCTTTTATAATTCACACAAGATTAGCATAACTTAGTTACTTTATTGATGATTCAAGTCGCTGTAAAGTAGTGAAGAAATATAAAGTTATGGTTTGTGCATATTGCTGCAATTTGTGACAGCAATTTTGATTAAATTGATTAGATTGTGCTTTGAGGAAATAGCAGATGAAAATTGGTTCTGTTTTGGCCTAGAATGAATGGGACTAATGGAATTAATAAGGGGTGACTTGTTTTGACTAAAAACAATGTGAATGGCATTATAATGTGCCCAATTTTACTGCTGCACAATTGTAATGAAAATAAAGATAATGTGACATAGAATTTCTCTGTATTACATTACAAGATGTTTGATAATTTTGAGTACAAGTTGCTGCTGCCCTATTGTAAGTGTTTTTAATTAAATTAGGTTCAAAAGTTGTGGACAATTGTGCTATAACAAGTGTTTAAAGTGTGATGCTTCTTGTACATAAATGAACTTAATTGTTGTTGTTGAATTGGAAATTAAATCCAGCCATAAGTAGTGCTATATTAAACATTGATTGTGGAATTTCTTTCTTTAATAGAAATACCAACTTTTAGAGTTGGAGAATGAGACTTGTTGTTCTAATTAGAGATGTGAATGTGTTTCACCTAGTAAGAACTATCACTAAGGGGTGGGTAGTATACTAGGACCGAGAGCGAGATATCTAATATGTATAATATGAGTATTGACCTCTATTATTACATGATGTAATAATAGGAAGACCAAGTGGTGACAAATATGATAGGCAGCGAGAAGGAAAGGCTCCAGTGAAGTAGTACGTGGTTGTCACAGGTGAGGGTTTACTTCATACACACCTAGAACAATGCATGATTAGATTGTATGATAATTAAGCATGATTGCTGTTACAGATACTTGATAAATGATTATTGCTCGTAAGTTCTTATTATTTTTAAATTCGGAGTACTCCCAAGCATACGGTGGGTTGCTCCCCCTATGTCAGATTTTCTATCTATATGATATATCTGTATGTCATTATTAAAACCCTGCAGGCATAGTCACTACTAATAGGGGATGTATCCTTATTAATAGGTGGCAGGTGCTATATGCACATTGAGATAAATAATTAGTCTCCAAGTGAATGAATATATCATTACTTGGATGACCGGCGTCAGAGACGCGAAATATGAGGATAACATTATCATTATTTGTACAGCTTAAATGAATCGTGATGGTATGACTGTATGAATTTAGAGTGTATGAGGTAAACCTGAGAAAATTTTGGTTGCAGGGAAAGATAGGCTGGACTGCTTTTGGTAAGGCTGGATTTAGTGAAGGCATATGTAGCCTGAGGATGTTGTATAAGATTGCTTAGGCAATTTGTATATATTTTTGAGTATGTTAATATTAAGCTATGGTGAATACTTGCTGCATATGTATATTTTGTAAACACTATGGTGGGAAGAAGTTGTTACATGTAAGTGAATTTGGGGTAAAGATTGTAGTAGATATAAAAAGGGACATGAGCCTCAATATATATATATGTATTAACCCAGTATCCTTATCGTAGGCAATGGTATGATGTCTTGATCGATATGTAAATGATAGTTTTAATATATATATGTTAGTGAAGCTTAATGATCAAGTACCAAATAAAATTTCAATTTGATAAGGCATTAAATGATAAGTTAATTGGACACATCAAGGTTCCAATAAAAAGTTTTAATCTTGTCAATTTTGGGCTACTTAAAGAGGTTTTCTATAAGTTTTAGTTAACTAAATATTGTCTAAACGTTAAGAAAGGTTACCAAGTAGGCAAGGTTTTATCAGAAAGGTAAAACGAAAACTAGGTGTTACATTTGCCCTCCTTTAGTCTCCCAAATTACCCAACTTGCCCATTTGAAATACACAGTGCAATGTGACTTAGTTGTAATTTCTGAAATTTGAGCACTAAACTGTAATTTCTGGAATTCAGGTACATCTTCATCAAGACTTCCTACAATAACAAATTCAAGCCCAAATTGTAATATCCCAAGTCCATAAATCATAAATGCATGAGTTTAAACCTTAAAATGTTCAATTTAGCACTAAAATGCAAATAACTCAATGCATTGGAACTTTAAGTATAAAAGTGCCTAAATAGCTATGTATTAGCCTAAGACAAGTGCTAATTTCCCAAAATTAGTGGTTAGAAACATAAAATAATCAGGTGCAATCATTGCCACTAAATGTTAGTCATGGGTGATTTACTAGTGGAATGTAGAACCGCTAGTAACCACTTAGTAGCGGTTAAAACCGCTACTAATCAACTGTTTTAACCGCTACTAAATGCCGCTTTTTTTGTAGTGAAACCTCAAATGCTTATTCGGTTCCAACTTACATATTTGTTATTAGTCTCATAAAATCCAAGTACCAAAAACCGAGACCACAAAATAAAACTTGAATTTCATCTCTTGATAATTCTCATCTAGATCACTAAATGTGATTCATCCATGATGAGATATTTGATTCTTTGATTTCCCTACAAGCATGCTCTTTAATAAAGTATTTTTACTTTATGTGTTTTGTAACCAATTGACTTTACGATTGTAAGACATGCTTAATGCGTTTGAATTAATTTAATAATTTCAATACCTCACGATGAAATTCCTTTAATAATCTTGTTACTTGCCTCTAAAAATGATTAACTTGGCATCTCATGGTGAAAATAAGTAATAAATGACTGCTCATCAATCTTGCACTTCCCATGATGCAACTTGTTTAATCATGAAAAGATGTATGGTTATGTTAACTTTTTTAAAGTTAACTCACCTTACTGAACTAAACCAAAAATTAACCATTCAATAAAATTTACTTTCCTATAAGTAAATCATGAAAGCTTTAATGTACATTTAGTAATGTACTTCATTACTTGCAACATTTTCATTTATTCAAGCAAGAATTTACCTAAGAGCTCTTCTAATATCCATTTGCAATGGCATTGCTCATGCGTGCATACATTTAACAAGCACATGTCTCAATAATGAAATTAGAAGGAATAATCATCTTCTTCACTGTATGAAGATCATATTAGAGATATGGAGAATCTAATCATAACCCCATAATAGGCTACATAGATAAAAACCATTTACACATGGATGTTTAGCTTTCTATGATTTCTAGCTACTTATGATACTCCCAATTATTTTGAGAATAATCCCTTATATATATATTCTAAAAGAATAATACACATAAAAGCACAATCACAACATTAGAACAATGGTCATCCTTCTTTATGTAATGCCCTGACTTAATAAATATAAGCAGCATGGATCATTTATTTATAAACTGTATAAGATTACACTCCCACTAATCTAGTGATACAAACATGATCATGATACTCTCAACATACTTGTGCATGTGATTGTATTACAATACCTTAATCATCACTATCATGAGACATGCTCATAGAAAAATCTTTCATAAAAAATTCTCCCATTTTAACTTATTGATTGCACCGTACTTTTATACACTTTTTATTGATAAAATCAGTGGATTATCGCATGTTCTTAGGGAAATTGCACCTAATTAGGTTAATTCCTGACTTTTGCACACTTTGTTGGAATTTATTTTAGTCAAGGGCAATTTGGGCATAATTAGTATGATTTATTATTTAACCCATTTTCAAGAACATTTTGATGCTACCTTAGGCCTATTTCATTTACAGATCATGGGAGAATTGAAGAAATAGGTTGAAAATGTAAAAAAACAAGCTCAAAAAGTGAATCTGTCAAATTTGGAGAAAATTACGAAAATGACACTCTTGGCCCACCTTTTCTGTCCTTCGCCGTGGGCCTCGCCGTGGGGAGCTAAGGCGAGGACCAGAAACTCCACCACCTTTTCTGTCCTTCGCCGTAGCCCTCGCCGTGGGTAGCTAAGGCGAGGACTAGAAACTTTCTGCCCTTCGCTGTGGCTCCCACGGCGAGGGCTACGACGAGGCCCCGAAACAGCAATTCTCAGACATGTTTTAGGGTTTATGGGGGAGTATAAATAGCACCCAACACCCCAACCTTTATTTTCAAGCCTCCTCAGCTCGAACTACATTTGTTCTGCTAGGGTTTTACTCATCTCCTTCATTCCTCACTCAAATCTTCACCATCCTCACTCAATTTCACCCCCTCTCTTGCTGATTTTCTGGTTTTTCCTCTTCCACCTTCCATCCCTTGACCATTTCTTCCCCATATCCTTCCATTTTCGTCCAGCCATGATGTCTACACTTGGGAGGGTGCTTGAGCTCAAAATTTCATCAATGAGAGGCTAGGTCCAAGGTGCTTTGGTGGTGTGAAGGTGGCTCTTGCTTCAATGGGCAAAATAGGGGAGTTATATGCTTTCTCATGCTCTTTTCCTTATGTATTGAGTTTTGTGGTTGCATTTCTCTTGTATGTTTGGATTGGAGACATGATTTTCCTCTTTCATTGTCTATGAATTGGAATATTTGTGTTGGATATTGAGTTATGTTAATTGAATGATGTTTATGTTCAAATTTCCTATTGGGTTTGTGATGCTATATGATTTTTAGTGGTTGCTAGATTGTGTAGCTTAATTTATCCAATTGAATGTTGTGGTTGCAAATTCTTGAGAGGAATCGGTTTTCAAAACTCAAGTTTCAACACACACCAAGTGGAGCTTAACACTAACCCTAAGTAATGGCTAAGAAAGTGGTTGCTTGATTAGTCATTAATTAGGGCTAGTGGACCCCTAGTGGTTGCTTGGGGATTTTTCAATTATACTTGGTGCATCTTTTAACTCCCAATATCAATTTTAATGAATCGTGAGAGCCACCGAAACACTACCAAAGCCCATTTTATAAAATCACCCTTAATCCAAACTCTTTGCACTCATTAATCTAAAATACCAAAAACAAGTAATTGCATTTGTCAATAGTTTTAGTAAATGAATTTTCAAACCAAAACCCCCCATACCTTTTATTGTTTTAATTGCATTTAGCTAGTTTAGGTAGGTTAAAAGACTCCTCAAGTGAGAGGACCCGGGGTTGCAACCTATATTGCAATCCTTGGATTAAATCTTGATTTTAACCCCCAAGGCGCATTTAGGCAAAAAGGTTAAATCACTTATATATATATATATATTTATATATATATCTCCTTATAGAAAGATACTAATAATGCTCAATTCATGCTCTATTCCATTTTCCTGAAGTACAGCATGTAGTAACTAGGAATTGCGAAATATTTTCATCTTCATTGATCTTAACTTAATTGTTGATGTCATTGAAGTTGCACAAACAAGAGCACCACCTATCAATTTCAAGATATCTCTCATTTTTTTTTGAGATAACTCCTTTATAATTGATAGAATCCTTAATTTGATGTCTCACAATTTACTAGCATGACCAAAATTGATGATTTCAGAATTTCATAATGTTTTACATTTATCTCAACATTGTGAGTTTAAATTAGGTATAAAATATCTAACAAAGTATACTATGATTGAAGGAATTGAAGATAAATTTGTTATTTACAAAATGTTTTAATTTTCAGCTGTGTCCCAAATTGTCTAAGAGAATGCCCAGTAAAAAACGTGGCATACTTTATTCTTTAAGCTCTTTGAAAGCTGATTTGGAAATTATGGACCATTCAGAGTTTCCGACACCATCAAGCTGTTGCATCTATAGAGTGCCACCAAAACTTAGGAAAATGAATGAAGCAGCCTACACTCCATCTTCAATTTCAATTGGCCCATATCACCATGGAAACAAAAGATTGAAATCAATGGAAGAGGTCAAATTTCGGTTTCTCAACAAACTTTTGAAGAGGACTCAAGCGAAATCGTTTGATGATTATGTTCATGTCCTAAGAGATGAAGATGCTAAAATTCGAAGTTGCTACTTAGAGACCATTCCAATGGAGAGTGATGAATTTGTAAGGACGATGATATTAACTGACTCTTGCTTCATCATCGAATACTTTCTTCTAAATCTAGATGGAGGCGGTTGGCATTCCAAGCTATGGTCCATAGATAATATAAGAGCAGATATGATTTTGCTTGAAAATCAGCTACCCTTTTTTGCTCTTAAAGCCATATTTGACCTAACTTTCCCCATTGGTTACAGTGATCTATTCCAATTTGAGTCTATTGCCTACAACTATTTTCATGGTTCATTTCTTAATTTTATACTTCATGATGATAAACTTCGTGAAGAGTTTACCTTCCAATATTTTGTGCAACACCACCTACCAAGACTTACTGATGGTGCTCCGCAAGTGCATCACTTGTGTGATATGCTGAGAATCTTTTACGTACGACTTGATCAACTACCAAGGGAAGATAATGGCATCAAATTTAAGCCAATATATAGTGCAACTAAACTACCTGATGCGGGAATAAAATTTGGGGTCAATGATAGGGAGAATAACAATTAAAATAGGATCAACTATTTATTTAGGATAAATGTGCAATTTTTGTTTTTGCCAGGATAAAGGTGTAATTTTATCAAAATAGTTTTTCATGAGGGCATGTGACACAAAAAAATATTGTTAGGTGAAAAACTACCAATAAGCTTTTAAAAATGGGGCAATTATAACAATGATATTTACCGTTACTAAACTCGCTTAATTTTGGTCATGTGGGTCTCATATTATTAATATTAAATGATTATTTTTTTAAAAAGAAATTATTAAGAAAATTACAATAACCCCATCCAACTCTCACACTGGACCCACACATTGTACATTGTACACAGACACATATGCCTCCATGGAGCAACAACACTGCCGATTCTCTCTCCCCACAATTGCTATACTTCCTTCCAGTCACCATCTCCGCCGTCGTCGCAGCATTCCCCCACCATCGTCCTTCCACTTCTTGCTTACTAAATGCTGTCAATTCCTTCACACGCTGCACTCAGATTCACCATTCATACCAAGCCGACACTTTGCCAGATCCATTTTTCAGTCCTCACCTGAAAATAAACATCATCACTCTCTCTTCATCATTGTTTTTTTTCTAGCTTCACTTTACTTTTCCTTCTTTGATTTCTACCTTTTTCTTTTGGTGATGGTGATTGTTGTGCCAGGTACGCTTCGCATTTCATTTTTCCGATTAATATACCTGTAACTCTGCTTTGTCAGGAGATGATAAATCATGTCGTAACTTCTCATTACTTTTTTTTTTTTTTTTTTCAATACTTCTACGATGGCGACGATGGGTTTTGTTGAATTATTAAGATCGGTAGAGAGGAGGTTTTGAAGGAGTTGAAAGTAGTGGTCGTGGATTTTGTGGATGAATTGAAATGGGTGGGAAAGTGGTTCCTATGTAGGGATGGAGGTGGTGGCTAGGATTTGTTGGACGTCAAGCGGAGAGTAAGGGTGGAGAGAAAAGGGAAGGAATGAAGGGAAGTGGGAGAAAATGATGAAAGTGACTCCATGAGTTCTATGATGGGGAGAAGATGTGTAATACCTTAATTTTACTACTATAATATAATATTTTAATTGAATTATAACCACTTTTCTAGTGTTAGAAGCCCGAAAATACGAAAAATTTAAAACTTTTTTTTTAAATATCAATCTACTTCATTCCTGTTGGAATGAGCTTTTCTAACAAATTGGAATAATTTAAAAATTTTACTAAAACAGAGGTTTATAAAATAATTAAAAGTACATTAATCATCTTAGGGTATCTATCCTTATTTATGGTACTTGGAAAATTTAAATTCCTTTATACATGTATATATTTCTATTTTCTATGCTTTCTGCTATTAACTTAATAATTTAATTTTATATCATATGTAGACAATACTACTAAAACATTCAACTACCATAGTTCAGCAAACATTCCTGCTTTCCAAAATATCATCTTATTTTTTTTGTCTCATCTTCTTCCAACACTCCTGCCTTATCTCAACCATCTTACCATCTACTAGCTTCTCTGAAAATAGTAGTTCAACGCAGTTTATGTCATTAACTGTAAATTTCATGCATGCATTGTCATGTATACATTTTATAAACCTTTACAAATAATGATAGCATTTATCCTACTAATATGTGTGCGATCTGCACCTACCAACCACTGATAACAATATCTTCGTTAACTAGTGAAGGCTTTACCTGCAGGATTTTCTCATTATAACATTTAAAGTCATAACGTAACTGATCTGGCAAAGGGGTAGCGAACCACCTAAGCCTTGGAGTACTCCAAACATAAAAGGAATAACAGTCTTACCAATTAAATGCAACATGTATCACAAAATTATACATGCAATTGAGTGTAATGAGATAAACTGCTACTTGGATATCAAAGCTTAGTCCTTTACTGTTTCCTTTCCTCTCTACCATCTTGATGAACTCAAATCACTAGTCAAAGCCTATGTACATATATAGGTTGGGGTTAGAGTCTGAATTATAAACTAATCAATGCGTCTCTCTCAAATCCTAACTTAATTAATACTACCCCAAGTCTTTTCATTTAAACAAATTATAATTTATCCATATTTAATTAGGATCTTGACTATCCAAGATCACTTTGATAATTTACCTATATTGAGCTGTCTTATTCTCAATGTTTGACCAATAGTTTCTATAAAAATCATTCTTTAAAGACCTTAGTCATTCACACACGCAAACACACACCTATTTATATATACTCTTGAAAAATCTCAAGACAGCCACCATGAATCATTTCAGACAATCTCCCGTTGCTAATCATCAACAATCCATTTAAAGCCTATAAGTATGAACAAGAACTCAAATTTAGTTATTAATTCTTAGAGATGGCGGTTAGCAAAACTTAAAATGTTTCTAAATTACACTCTAATCATACTTTAACACCCAATCACCTTTTAAACCTCAAAACTATAATAAACAAATCAGATTCAAACATCAACTAATAACTAATAATCATTATCGTACATATTCCTTAATATTAAGGGTTATGTATCTAATAAGAATCCCAACACATACAGAACATAGACATAGGTGTATCAAGCTCAAAACCTCACCAATTTAAGAATCCATAAACACACTTTACCTTTCAAGTCACCAATTATAATTCATATGTTCCTCAAACTTGCCTCATTCAATAATCTCTACCTTGATTTCCTAATTTGAAACTACAATTACCATAATCCCAATCAGATTCAATCGTAATCCATCCATTAAAATTCCTTGTCTTTGCTAGCCATATCATCACCAAAAACAACTCAAACACTAACTAAAAACAATTGACCCAAGAAAGGGTTTTAATCACACTATCATCATTTATCCATCCTTCAATATTTTTTCATATCTTGTGGGAATCTCACAACAACAACTGAAAGCTATATTCTTCCACATGTAAATCAAACATACACCTCTTGACACTCTCACAACAAAAAACTGTAATTGGCAGGAATGCACAAGAGGGGGGTGAATTGTGCTTTCAAAAATCAAAACTCAATGAAATAGAATTTATACTGGTTCAGCTCAATCTTGACCCCCGTCCAGTTCTCCAACTTATAGTTGGGTTCTACTAACACTTCAAGATTAAATCAGGCCCTTGAATGCCTTTACAAGTGACAGCAAGAAGCCTCTCTCTTCACTGATCACTCCCCCTTACAACTTGTAAGATTACACCATACTTTTAAGATCCCACTATCTTAAGAGTAATCCTCACATGATTGTAATACAGAATGCTTGTTCACACTATTGAACAGATTGTGTTATACACTGAAGAATATTAATCAATGAACTTTCTAAAGATTAGTGAGTATTTAATGCAGTAGTTAATACAGATAATCAATGTTGCAATCAATGTTCTTTACCAACTTCTTCACAGTGGCTTTTATACTCTCTTCTGGAAATTTGCCCATTATGAAGATATAGCCGTTGCATGTCCAGATAATAGGTTAATCTGATATGGAGTGTTGGGATTGTATTCTGGAAAGCATTAACTCCATTTTACTTGTTTTACTTCAGTTCATCTCTCTTCATTAATTGCTGGAAGTAGTTGGTGTGTCTAACGGCTTTAATGACAGTTTGCGTGCCAACGTTAACTTCCTGAAATAGGTCTGAGCACTTTCTATACTTGAAGGCTTAAAATAGACTGAACCATTGAATTTGAATAAGTCCTATCGCCACTTCGATCATAGCCTCTGATCGATCATAGGGATTGGTTTCTGATCGATCACACATCGATTACACATAGATCACAGCCTGCATCACTAAATATTGAGTTACAGAAATACTCGCCTGATCGATCACAGGGGAACCTTGATCGAATGAGAATGGCAATCGCACAAGAGGGGGGTGAATTGTGCTTCCGAAAATTAAAAACTAATTAATGCAACACAATCTTTATACTGGTTCGGCCAACACTGCCTACGTCCAGTTCTCCAACTCCTCGTTGGGTTCCACTAACCACAGGTTTTACAACACAGGTTCACCTGCCAACCTTTAGAGAGTTTTAGAATCCCTCTAAACACTCCCCCTTACTACCTGTAAGGTTACTACCTTGTTTTCAAAGCACCAAGCTTTAGAACAACCTCAAACAGTAGAGGATTTCACACTACTACAAAACAGGGTTTTCACGTCACAAATTTTGGACTTTTCACGTCACATTTTGGTGTGACATAAATTGAAGTGACGTGGAAAACTGGACTTTTAACGTCACACCAAAAAGTGACGTTAAAAGTCATCTTTTTCACGTCACAAATTACAAATATTGTGACGTTGTTTGTCAAAAATTAGAGTAAATTGTTGAAGATGTGGCAGAGAAACCACGTCACAATTTAAAAATTTGTGACGTTGTTTCTCAGAAACCACGTCACAAATTATTAAATTGTGACGTGGTTAATGTTTTTTTTTTTTAAAAAAAACGATGGTTAATTTTAACTTCTTTTGGTTTCCCAATCTATATTCATTGCAAATGTCACAGAAATAGATATAATGCAGATCAACAGTATACATTATTCACACATGTATACATAGCTATATTATAACTAAATCAAACTAAACATATATATATATATACACACAAAAAATTCCATGTTTACACAACAAAATATATTTTGCAATGATCACTTTTTAACCAACAACAAATGAAAGAAAAAATTGAGCAATACGGTCACGAAGTGAATCAAGGTCTCTGACTTCAAATGAGTTGTTTCCATCATAAAACTGCAACAATAATGGATGCTATGATTAATGCAAAGTTAGATAAATAAATCATATATTTATGTACTGATTGTATCAAGCTATAGATAAGAATTTAATTTATACCTGTGTAAAGGATCCGGTACGATCACTCTCAATAATGTCACACATATACTTCATGACGTAATACCCACACTCCTTATTTGTCGGTTGCTAGGGGCACTTTATAAATCACAAGAAATAGTATAAATTAATAACAAAATAAATAATATCTCAATTGACTAACATTGAATGAATTTAAATGAAAGGTAGTTACTCTAGGTCTTTGTGTTACGATGGCATCATCCATTTGACCGGTTTCTGCTGCAAAATGCCATTGTTGAATGCCCCTAAAAATGGAACTAAAATTAGCACATAAACATGAAAATAATTTATGTAGTCCAAAGTAAAAAGTCATTAGAAATACTTACTTAGATAAGAGGGTTTTATAATATGAGGTCATATTATATCTCAAGGGGTCAAACCAAACCAGACGATGTTGTATGGGGCAAATGACAACTAATGACCAGTGTTTACTAAAAGACATTAAGAATATTATGTCCACACAGAAACATAACATTTGTAAATGTGCAAATAATGAAAAGTTGGAAAAAGGTAATAATGACACTTACTCTTGAAGAATAGGAGCAAAATAGACAGATCCCCGATTCGCTGACATTTGATGTATGACATAAGCCCGCATCTCGTCCTCATACTCCAGCTTGGCCTTGTCGTTTTTAAAATCATCTCTCCTCGCCAAGGCCATTGGACTAAGGAATCTGTATTGTCCCCTGCCTAATTGGTTGCACAGCTGGTGGAAGTACCTATCGTAAAATAATTGAAATTATAAAAGGATATATGTAAAAATATTGCACAGACATAAAAAGTAACAGTCATGTACAAAGTCGCTAATTCGAGCCAGGCGAGGTCAATTTCTTCCATCATCAAAAACTCCACAATATCTCTGTCACCACCAAGTAGAAAATCATATGAACGATACGGACTGACTACTCCTGGAGGCATCTTAATGGTTGTGGAGAGCAAAGATGGCTGCATCTCCCGCAAGAGTTGGAGAGAAGGATATTCATCTGAAAAGAACTGCGGGCGATGAAAAAACCAATGTTATATATTTTTACAAACTATAATATATGAAACAAGGAGTCTCAAAAATTAAGTGTACATACCGCATCAATTGGCGCCTTTTGTGGAGTGTTGTGTACAAGTCGTCTAGGCCACAGGATGAATGTCCCGATCGCCTCGTATAGTTTGGTGACTTCATTATGGGGAATGGGTACATCTGTCCCCCCTCATCATTTAGGATATTTGTAACAGACACCTTCACTTGGTCCTCCTGAATAAGCATATTATGTATGAAGGAGGCGTTCGGGAACTGGCGAGCTTCTGCGACCGGGTGCAGGTGAGGGAAATCGATATAGAGATAACACTCTACTCCAACTTCAGGGTCATTGTCTGGTGTGGGATTTGATTCATTCTCACGAATTGATCCTAACGGCACAGTCTGATTGCAGCTGTCTTTGCCGCTTGGACCGCCGGTAGCAGGGGACTCCTACAGGAGATGAGAATATACAGAGTGAGACCTCAAATGCTTATTCGGTTCCAACTTACATATTTGTTATTAGTCTCATAAAATCCAAGTACCAAAAACCGAGACCACAAAATAAAACTTGAATTTCATCTCTTGATAATTCTCATCTAGATCACTAAATGTGATTCATCCATGATGAGATATTTGATTCTTTGATTTCCCTACAAGCATGCTCTTTAATAAAGTATTTTTACTTTATGTGTTTTGTAACCAATTGACTTTACGATTGTAAGACATGCTTAATGCGTTTGAATTAATTTAATAATTTCAATACCTCACGATGAAATTCCTTTAATAATCTTGTTACTTGCCTCTAAAAATGATTAACTTGGCATCTCATGGTGAAAATAAGTAATAAATGACTGCTCATCAATCTTGCACTTCCCATGATGCAACTTGTTTAATCATGAAAAGATGTATGGTTATGTTAACTTTTTTAAAGTTAACTCACCTTACTGAACTAAACCAAAAATTAACCATTCAATAAAATTTACTTTCCTATAAGTAAATCATGAAAGCTTTAATGTACATTTAGTAATGTACTTCATTACTTGCAACATTTTCATTTATTCAAGCAAGAATTTACCTAAGAGCTCTTCTAATATCCATTTGCAATGGCATTGCTCATGCGTGCATACATTTAACAAGCACATGTCTCAATAATGAAATTAGAAGGAATAATCATCTTCTTCACTGTATGAAGATCATATTAGAGATATGGAGAATCTAATCATAACCCCATAATAGGCTACATAGATAAAAACCATTTACACATGGATGTTTAGCTTTCTATGATTTCTAGCTACTTATGATACTCCCAATTATTTTGAGAATAATCCCTTATATATATATTCTAAAAGAATAATACACATAAAAGCACAATCACAACATTAGAACAATGGTCATCCTTCTTTATGTAATGCCCTGACTTAATAAATATAAGCAGCATGGATCATTTATTTATAAACTGTATAAGATTACACTCCCACTAATCTAGTGATACAAACATGATCATGATACTCTCAACATACTTGTGCATGTGATTGTATTACAATACCTTAATCATCACTATCATGAGACATGCTCATAGAAAAATCTTTCATAAAAAATTCTCCCATTTTAACTTATTGATTGCACCGTACTTTTATACACTTTTTATTGATAAAATCAGTGGATTATCGCATGTTCTTAGGGAAATTGCACCTAATTAGGTTAATTCCTGACTTTTGCACACTTTGTTGGAATTTATTTTAGTCAAGGGCAATTTGGGCATAATTAGTATGATTTATTATTTAACCCATTTTCAAGAACATTTTGATGCTACCTTAGGCCTATTTCATTTACAGATCATGGGAGAATTGAAGAAATAGGTTGAAAATGTAAAAAAACAAGCTCAAAAAGTGAATCTGTCAAATTTGGAGAAAATTACGAAAATGACACTCTTGGCCCACCTTTTCTGTCCTTCGCCGTGGGCCTCGCCGTGGGGAGCTAAGGCGAGGACCAGAAACTCCACCACCTTTTCTGTCCTTCGCCGTAGCCCTCGCCGTGGGTAGCTAAGGCGAGGACTAGAAACTTTCTGCCCTTCGCTGTGGCTCCCACGGCGAGGGCTACGACGAGGCCCCGAAACAGCAATTCTCAGACATGTTTTAGGGTTTATGGGGGAGTATAAATAGCACCCAACACCCCAACCTTTATTTTCAAGCCTCCTCAGCTCGAACTACATTTGTTCTGCTAGGGTTTTACTCATCTCCTTCATTCCTCACTCAAATCTTCACCATCCTCACTCAATTTCACCCCCTCTCTTGCTGATTTTCTGGTTTTTCCTCTTCCACCTTCCATCCCTTGACCATTTCTTCCCCATATCCTTCCATTTTCGTCCAGCCATGATGTCTACACTTGGGAGGGTGCTTGAGCTCAAAATTTCATCAATGAGAGGCTAGGTCCAAGGTGCTTTGGTGGTGTGAAGGTGGCTCTTGCTTCAATGGGCAAAATAGGGGAGTTATATGCTTTCTCATGCTCTTTTCCTTATGTATTGAGTTTTGTGGTTGCATTTCTCTTGTATGTTTGGATTGGAGACATGATTTTCCTCTTTCATTGTCTATGAATTGGAATATTTGTGTTGGATATTGAGTTATGTTAATTGAATGATGTTTATGTTCAAATTTCCTATTGGGTTTGTGATGCTATATGATTTTTAGTGGTTGCTAGATTGTGTAGCTTAATTTATCCAATTGAATGTTGTGGTTGCAAATTCTTGAGAGGAATCGGTTTTCAAAACTCAAGTTTCAACACACACCAAGTGGAGCTTAACACTAACCCTAAGTAATGGCTAAGAAAGTGGTTGCTTGATTAGTCATTAATTAGGGCTAGTGGACCCCTAGTGGTTGCTTGGGGATTTTTCAATTATACTTGGTGCATCTTTTAACTCCCAATATCAATTTTAATGAATCGTGAGAGCCACCGAAACACTACCAAAGCCCATTTTATAAAATCACCCTTAATCCAAACTCTTTGCACTCATTAATCTAAAATACCAAAAACAAGTAATTGCATTTGTCAATAGTTTTAGTAAATGAATTTTCAAACCAAAACCCCCCATACCTTTTATTGTTTTAATTGCATTTAGCTAGTTTAGGTAGGTTAAAAGACTCCTCAAGTGAGAGGACCCGGGGTTGCAACCTATATTGCAATCCTTGGATTAAATCTTGATTTTAACCCCCAAGGCGCATTTAGGCAAAAAGGTTAAATCACTTATATATATATATATTTATATATATATCTCCTTATAGAAAGATACTAATAATGCTCAATTCATGCTCTATTCCATTTTCCTGAAGTACAGCATGTAGTAACTAGGAATTGCGAAATATTTTCATCTTCATTGATCTTAACTTAATTGTTGATGTCATTGAAGTTGCACAAACAAGAGCACCACCTATCAATTTCAAGATATCCCTCATTTTTTTTTGAGATAACTCCTTTATAATTGATAGAATCCTTAATTTGATGTCTCACAATTTACTAGCATGACCAAAATTGATGATTTCAGAATTTCATAATGTTTTACATTTATCTCAACATTGTGAGTTTAAATTAGGTATAAAATATCTAACAAAGTATACTATGATTGAAGGAATTGAAGATAAATTTGTTATTTACAAAATGTTTTAATTTTCAGCTGTGTCCCAAATTGTCTAAGAGAATGCCCAGTAAAAAACGTGGCATACTTTATTCTTTAAGCTCTTTGAAAGCTGATTTGGAAATTATGGACCATTCAGAGTTTCCGACACCATCAAGCTGTTGCATCTATAGAGTGCCACCAAAACTTAGGAAAATGAATGAAGCAGCCTACACTCCATCTTCAATTTCAATTGGCCCATATCACCATGGAAACAAAAGATTGAAATCAATGGAAGAGGTCAAATTTCGGTTTCTCAACAAACTTTTGAAGAGGACTCAAGCGAAATCGTTTGATGATTATGTTCATGTCCTAAGAGATGAAGATGCTAAAATTCGAAGTTGCTACTTAGAGACCATTCCAATGGAGAGTGATGAATTTGTAAGGACGATGATATTAACTGACTCTTGCTTCATCATCGAATACTTTCTTCTAAATCTAGATGGAGGCGGTTGGCATTCCAAGCTATGGTCCATAGATAATATAAGAGCAGATATGATTTTGCTTGAAAATCAGCTACCCTTTTTTGCTCTTAAAGCCATATTTGACCTAACTTTCCCCATTGGTTACAGTGATCTATTCCAATTTGAGTCTATTGCCTACAACTATTTTCATGGTTCATTTCTTAATTTTATACTTCATGATGATAAACTTCGTGAAGAGTTTACCTTCCAATATTTTGTGCAACACCACCTACCAAGACTTACTGATGGTGCTCCGCAAGTGCATCACTTGTGTGATATGCTGAGAATCTTTTACGTACGACTTGATCAACTACCAAGGGAAGATAATGGCATCAAATTTAAGCCAATATATAGTGCAACTAAACTACCTGATGCGGGAATAAAATTTGGGGTCAATGATAGGGAGAATAACAATTAAAATAGGATCAACTATTTATTTAGGATAAATGTGCAATTTTTGTTTTTGCCAGGATAAAGGTGTAATTTTATCAAAATAGTTTTTCATGAGGGCATGTGACACAAAAAAATATTGTTAGGTGAAAAACTACCAATAAGCTTTTAAAAATGGGGCAATTATAACAATGATATTTACCGTTACTAAACTCGCTTAATTTTGGTCATGTGGGTCTCATATTATTAATATTAAATGATTATTTTTTTAAAAAGAAATTATTAAGAAAATTACAATAACCCCATCCAACTCTCACACTGGACCCACACATTGTACATTGTACACAGACACATATGCCTCCATGGAGCAACAACACTGCCGATTCTCTCTCCCCACAATTGCTATACTTCCTTCCAGTGACCATCTCCGCCGTCGTCGCAGCATTCCTCCACCTTCGTCCTTCCGTTTCCTCCTCCTTACTGAATGCCATCAATTCCTTCACGTGCTGCACTCAGATTCACCATTCATACCAAGCCGACACTTTGCCAGATCCATTTTTCAGTCCTCGCCTGAAAACAAACATCACTCGCTCTTCTTCATTGTCCTTTTCTAGCTTCACTTTACTTTTCCTTTCTTTCATTTCTACCTTTTTCTTTTGGTGATGGTGATTGTTGTGCCAGGTTGCTTCGCATTTCATTTTTCCGATTAATATACCTGCAACTCTGCTTTGTCAGGAGATGACAAATCATGTCGTAACTTCTCATTACTTATTTTTTTTTTTATTTCAAGCATTGTCTAGTTTTTTTTAATTTTTTGTTTTTTATGGGTCCAACCCATAAATACTTCGACGATGGCGACAATGTGTTTTGTTGAATTATTAAGATCCGTAGAGAGGAGGTTTTGGAGGTGTTGAAAGTAGTGTTCGTGGATTTTGTGGTTGAATTGAAATGGGTGGGAAGGTGGTTCCTATGTAGGTATGAAGGTGGTGGTTAGGATTTGTTGGACGTGAAGCGGAGAGTAATAGTGGAGAGAAAAGGGAAGGGATGAAGGGAAGTGGGAGAAAATGATGAAAGTGACTCCATGCGTTCAGTGATGGGGAGAAGATGGCCTTGTCCCATGAAGGGTACCACCTAAATGGCCAAATGTTCACAGACATTGTGTAGGAAAGTTCAGTGCGATGGATTGTGAGAGAGTGAATTTTCGTAGAAGAAGATGAAGAAGAAGTGGAATCGATTTTCTTGTCAAAAATATGACTAGAACGAGTTAGGCGTATCTAAATCGTTTAAATCTCATATGGACAGTTTAGATTTGATTTTAGATGCAAATTTTTTAATAGATATAAAATCTAAAATCAAATCTAGATTGTTCAGATAAAATCTAAATGGTCTAGGTAAGCTTAGCTCTCCCTAGGGCTGTTCAACACTGTCCCGTCCCGTTCCGGCCATTTTGGGACGGGACAGAGTGCAGCTTCGGGACGGGACGGGACTCGGGACGGGGTCGTCCCGATCCCGTCCCGTCCCGTCCCGTCCCAAATATATATATGTATGTTCATATTTTTTTAAAAAAATACATGTGTCATATGTCTCATGTGTGAGTATATATGACTTTTTTTTAAAAAAAATATAACTCTAACTTCTAAACTAAGTTCCAACCATTCATCGATCTCAAATTTCTCGTCCACTACCACTATGCTCTATGTGTAACACATCACATTTGAAGTTTTTTTCAAACTCTATTTAAATGTGTAGTTGTTGCTACTTTTTTTTGCTCTACTTATTATGTTTTTGGTTTATTATGTATTAATATGGAGTGCTCATGGCACTGGAGGAGATTTAATTATGTTACAAAATCACCCACCAAGTGTGTTGCTCTGCAAAAAAAAAGATTTTTGGGTCAATTTTTTTTAATAGGGAAAAAATTTCGGGACAAGGCCCGTCCCGTCCCGTCCCGATCGAGACAGGGACAAGTTCGGGACATGGGACGGGAACCCCGTCCTGAACACTTTTCTTCGGAACGGGGTCGTCCCGGTCCCGTCCCGTCCCGTGAATACCCCTAGCTCTCCCTATTCATTTTTTGATGAGGAGGGAAACCGGTTCCGCCAAGTTCATTCGGTCAATTTTATAAAACACTTGTTAGTTCTTAAGAAGCATTAAATGGATTTTTCCATCCATGACTTATTTTATAAGGGTAGTAAGAAAGAGTAGTAATTAATATGGTATTTGAGTTTAGTGTAGTTAGTATTGCTACTACTGTAAATCACTTGAATTTTAAAACAACTTAAATGCTTACAACTGATTTTATTACTATGTGGGATTTGTTAGTTAAGTTATGCTACCAAAATTTAAATAAGCTCCGCAAGGATGTAGAAATAGTAAATTGGCGAATCAAAGTCAATCCCTCAGAGACTCGAAGTAATTGATAACTAGGCATTAAATCTCCCATTTTTGTTTAAATTGAGTAAGACAGAATTGATTATTTCAAACAATTGAAGAAAAATTAAGTAAGATCTAAAAAAACAAACTTTCACAAGGATTAAATTTAAGAGTTAAACGAATAACCTAGAGTATTTGCTTCTTAAATCCAGACCCTCAACCATGCATGGAAACAAGTGATTAGCTTTTCATTGTCACCAACTGTACAAAAAAGTGATTTTCTTTGTTCTTGCATGGCAGAGACAAGTATACATATATAGCTTCCAATCAAGAGCAAATCCACAGTTGAAATTCGAAGAGAAAATGGAAGTTCAATAAATCATGCAAGCAAAGGAGCCAAATGCATGAAAAAAACAAATTAATACCTGTAAAAGTTGCAGCACTTTCTCAAACCACTCTGAGTAGGATTCTAGGAAACGAGGAGAGCTGCACTCTTGACAGGTAAAGCCCAGCAAAGAGATTCCTGCCCAACATTTATCTGGCTACAACATAGAAATATGGCCACAAAAATCACATAAATGTGCCTTCCAACATCCCATACTTACCAAAACAAAATCACAGCTCAAGCATAGACTATTGTATGTGTAAAGAGGTAATAAAGAATATAAAAAATCCAACCGTGTGACTAATAACTCAGTATAAAAAAATGCTCCAATTCATTCAAAACAAAGTGCATTCATAGAATAATCATATTCACCATGTCACTAGATATGAGAGTCAAAATGCAGTCAACCCATGAATCAGCGGCAGCTTTCCATCTTTCAATTTGCTTTTGGCCTATGTCATTGGTGAAGGCTTTAGCAATGAGACGGTGAGTTCTGATCATTGAAACAACACGGGAATGTTAGATTATTATTATTATATTATCATATTAGTTATATTTAGGATTAATAATAATGTTTAGGTGGCCCGTAGTCAACATATAGGCCCAATTGTCAAAGTTAAGGTTTTCATACTTAGGTTATCTATATAAGGGGATTATCTGATGGGGAAAACATACCAACGCCAAAACATCTTTAGATACGGCAGATAACCAAATTACAGAGAGCGTTTCTTCTCTCTAACTTCTGGGTTCCCTAACTGGTTAAGGCTACTACAGCAGATACTGTTAGAATAATAGGTTTTGATGATAACCAAACATATCTTAGGCATAAGGTAAGTGAGTGATAAGTGTTTGGAATGATATGTCTTAGGTATGCATAGATAGCCCATTTAATCAGAGATAGATTCCAAGTCAAGTCATTTTGTCTAATCGATTAGAGTTCAGTCTAAGTTGTCGCCTAATCGATTAGAGACCCCTGTAATCGATGAGAGATCTTAGCCTTTCGATTAGGAGAAGTTGATGTAATCGATTAGGCTCGCCTGATCGATTAGAGGACCATTGCCTAATCGATCAGAGTCTTATAATCGATCAGAGAAGTTGGTATGTGTAATCGATCAGAGCCATGTAATCGATTAAAAGAGTTGTGAGTGATCTGAATGTAATCGATCAGAGGTAAGTAATCGATTAGAGGAAGTTTAAGTGTAATCGATTAGTCTTGCTTAATCGATCAGGCGTCCCTGTAATCGATTAGGCACATGAATTTCTAATCTATTGTTGAGTGATGCAGGTCCTAATCTATACATAATCGATATGTAATCGATCAGCCACCAAGCCCTGTAATCGATCAGAGGCTGTAATCTGAGTGGCGATGGGAATTATTCAAATTCAATGGCTAAAGCTATTTTAGGCTTTCCAAGTACAGAGTGCTCAGACCTACTTAAGGAAGTTTACGTTGGACACAAAATCTGAGCAATATAGCCGTTGGAACTCACCTACTTCCTCCAGCGATAGATAAAGAAAGATGAACAAAAAGCAAAGGAAGTACAATGGAGTAAATGCAACACAGGCTACATTCTCAACACTCCTCATCCGATTAAGATCTCTCTCTCTCTCTGAACAACTCTCAACGGTCATATTTATTACACAAGCTTCAGAGTGAAGAGTATAAAAGCATTGAGAAGCAGTTGGTTGAATCAATTGATTACTTCATTAAAGATCTTGTATCTACTGCATTCAATTCTCTCAACAATCACTGTTCTCAAATTCTTAAGTGTGTAACACAATCCGTTCAATATAGTGAACAATTTCTCTACACTTATATTTATTATCCGAGTAAGGATTACTCTTAAGATAGTGGGATCTTAAGGGTAGGGTGTAATCTTACAAAGTGTAAGGGGGAGTGATTAGTAAGGAGGTGAGCTCTTGCTGTCACTTGTAAAGGCTGTCAAGAGCCCGTTTAAATCTTGAAAAGCTAGTGGAACCCAACTGTCAAGTTGGAGAACTGGACGTAGGCCAAAAGTTGGGCTGAACCAGTATAAACTGTATTGTTCATTAAAGTTTTTTTTTAAAGCACAATTCACCCCCCCTCTTGTGCATTTCCTGCCTGTTACAGATACCATCATTGTACCGTACTCTAGTTAGAAGAGCTTTGGGTGATTTCTGACAGTGTTTTATTTTGCAGTTCCTCGTAGATCTTTCACTCATCAAACAATAGCAATGGCGAGAGGTATTTCGACTTCTGCTGTATTATTTATTCTGAGTAAAGATAGCATATATGATTGATATATGTTGTATGTATGGCTATCTTATTCTCACATGTGGCATCAGAGCCATTATTTTTCTCTACCTTGCTATTTGTTGATAACATGAAATTAATTTTTGTATGGTAATTTCGTTTATGGATCTGTGTATGAGAATTATCATTTTAAATTTTCCCGTCTTGTTGAATTTCAATCTGGATTTTTGATTTTCAATCAGTTGAAGCCAAACTTTCTTGGAGAAAATCAATCTATTTTTGTTCCAACGTTTATTTCAGTTCCAGTAAGCTAATTTTCGTTGATCAAATCCTCTGAAATAAAAAAAAGGATAACTGGGAAATCGTGTGGTACTCAATTTTTTGAATTTTTTCATCTTGAAACCATGAAAGAATCTTGGAGATAAAATCTCCATTAAGTTGTGTGTAGAACCCACATTTTTTCAGCATTAAGGACGCCAAAATCGAACTCCAGGTGGCCGGGAATGGTGCCTGGAATGTCAGACTTGAACGGCGGCTGGGGAGTTTAGGGGGAGGGTCACGCGTTTCAGGTCAGGTTTGGGCTTCAGGATCCGGCTGGGGAGGAAGAAGAGCAAAACGGTGCATTTTTCTTTAAGACAAAACGATGCCGTTTTGACTCATGAAGGAGCCCTTCTTCAATTGCGCCAAAACGGCTCCGTTTAGGCCCAATTGAAATGCAGTGTTTCACTTATGCAGCGAGCTGGGCCAGCGTGTTTTGGGCCTGGATCCTTAGCTTTTCTGTTATTTTAAAAAAAACCTGAAGCTTCTCGTTGGGCCTTGTAGAGCGTTTGGGCATATTTTAGTTCTGGGTTTTCACGCTTCTGGGCTTTTGCTCATTAAAAAAAACTTTCTGGGCCTTTTTTAATTTATTTTTCAGCAATGTTTGTTGTTTAACTGTTTTGGGCCTCGTGCTTTAAAAGTTTTTCGGCCCACTTATGCATTCTTTTGTTTTCTGGAATGTTGTACTTGGGCCTAATTGATGGACCTTAATTTTGGCTATATGTGTTTATTAAGAAATAAATATATGTGCCTATTTGCAAACTGATTTGATTTTCCATGACATATATTTGTATACATGTTTATTTTGGGCTGCGAAAATTCAATTTTTGTCCTATTTTACTTCTGGAATTATATTTTCAGGCTTTTCTAATGTTTTAAATTGTTAAGCTATTTATATTTTAAATTCCAGAAATTATATATGGCTAAATATATTGACTTTTATGATTGTTTTAATTGTATATGTCATATTTTAGCATGTGTAATTGTTTTAGCATCATTTTTTAATTGTTTAAATTTAGGAAAATTAATCTTGGCTATTTCACATGTTGGAATTATTAAGTAAAATATGCTATAGATTAATTATGAAACAATATTTTTGTGGATGCTATAATATTTTTGTGACATGTTTTTGCCTTAAAAGAGTAGCCACATCATCCTTTTCTTAAGTTTCATACATCACATATGGTTGGAAAATATCTATTGTAATTAAATATGCAATTATAATTAATCTTAGTCCACAGGTAGATAATTATAAGAGTATATTTAATTAGGGTGGGACAAAATGACCTTATTATTTCCTAAGTTGCCCATAGGTATTAGGAGATATAAATGTGTTTTAGTTCCATCATTTTGAGATAAATACATGCTATGCTAATTTCTTTGCCCACAGGTAGATTTTAGTGATACGTATTTATATTTGTATGCTTTTATTGGTTTTTCTAAAGCATGCATGGCACGGCGAATTGTGATTGCCTCAAATTATATGTCTAATTTCTGTTTTTGATTCTCTGAATAACGCAGCTAATGTTCCATCTCAGTTTCCCACTAACATTTTTCCCACTAGCATATTGGCTCAAGCTGGTAGGAATATGTTTTTAGATAACAACAATGTTACTAAATGGAAGGATGATATTATTCTGCAACTAGGGTGCATGGAAATCGATTTTGTCCTTGAAACACCCAGACGCCCTATGCATGCTGATTCAACAGATGAGGAAACTAAGGAGTACCATAGGCTTTGGGAAAAGATTAATCGTCTTGTCATGCCATAAGGACTAGGATCCAAAAATGCCTTCAGGAAGCGATCCCAAAATGCCAGACTGCTAAGGAATACTTGGAAGCTATTGAGAAACAATATAAGCCAACTGACAAACAGATAGGTGGTTCCATCATGTTGGAGTTGTGCTCTATGGAGCTCCATAGTCTTGGCGGGGTGAGGGAACATATCATGAAGATGAGAGATTTATGCTCTCATCTGAAATCCTTCGATATGGAGCCAACTAAGCAATTCTTGGTGCAATTAATTCTGAAGTCTCTTCCAAAACAATATGAAACTTTCAAAATCTCCTACAACACACATAAGGATATATGGACAATTGATGAGCTCATGTCTATGTGTGTGCAAGAGGAGACTAGACAGTTATTAAAGGGAAAGAGTGCACCTAAGGAGGCTTATATGATGGAAAGCTCCAATAAGGGTAGCGGCAAGAAGCAGGAAAAGAGGGATAACAAAAAGAAAAAGAACAAGATTCCTCATGCTAAGGCCGACATGAAGAAGGATGTTAGGTGTTTATTCTGCAAGAAGAAAGGGCATATGAAGAAAGATTTCCATAAAAGAAAGGCTTGGTTCGAGTGTAAAGGTATGCCAATGTCCTTTGTTAATTTTGAAGCACATAATGTTAATATCCAAAAGGATACATGGTGGATTGATACTGGTGCTCAAATACATATTTCTACTACCATGCAGGGCTTTCTAACAACCAGGCATCCTCGTCCCAACGAGGCCAAAGTCTTATCAGGAAGTGGAAAAGGAGATCCGGTGAAAGCAGTTGAAACTTTTCGTGTTGTTTTTTCAAATAATTTTGTTTTGGACTTATCAGAGACATTTTATGTACCCTCTTACAAGAGGAATTTGATTTCATTATCTAAACTTATTCCGTTTAATTATGTTATTTTGTTAGAAAAGGATTTGAAATATTTAAGTTTGAACCCTGTTCCAATTGCTGAGGTTGTTATGATTGATGGTTTATTTAAAATTGTTTCTGGATATTCAAATGTTTTTTCTACTATGCATGGTGTTAAGAGAAATATGATGAATGAGAACTCTATTAGCTTGTGGCATAAGAGATTAGGACATATCTATACTGACAGGATCAAGAGGTTAACTAAAGAAGGAATCCTTCCATCTTTAGACCATTCAGATCTTGGTACCTGTGTGGACTGCATAAGGGGAAAACAGACCAATAAGTCACATAAGGGAGCTAAAAGAAGTTCTGAATTGCTCGAAATTATACACACTGACATATGTTGCCCAGATTTAACCGCACGCGGTCAAAAGTACTTTATTACCTTTATTGACGAATTTTCGCGATACACGTATATCTACCGGCTTTATAATAAAAGTGAGGCACTAGATGCCTTTAAGGCATATAAAGCTGAAGTAGAAAAACAGATTGGGAAACCGATCAAGATTGTGAGATCTGATAGAGGTGGTGAGTATTTCGGTAGATACACTAGTAAAGGACAAGTGCCACGTCCTTTTGTGGATTTTCTTTGAGAGCAAGGTATAGTTGCACAATATACCATGTCTGGCTCACCTCAAATGATCAGTGTAGCTAAAAGAAGAAATAGGACCTTACTTGACATGGTTAGAAGCATGATGAGTAGCTCCAAACTGCCAATTTCCTTGTGGAAGGAAGCACTCAAGACAGCCGTACACATTTTGAACAGGGTTCTAACAAAGGCGGTGTCTAAGACACCCTTTGAAATATGGAAAGGTTAAAAACCTAGTTTAAACCACTTTAAGGTATGGGGCTGTCCTGCGGAAGTAAGAGTGTATAACCCATAAGAAAAGAAATTGGATCCCAAGACCATTAGAGCTTACTTTGTAGGCTATGCGGACAGGTCAAAGGGTTACACGTTTTATTGTCCTCCACCTTCAGTGCGTTTTGTAGAATCTAGGAATGCCAAGTTTCTTGAGAATGATGTGATTAGTGGGAGTGATCAGATTGTAGACGATCACATTAAGGGATCTCCTAGCACAACTGAGGAAGGGACATCGACTGTTGGCGACATTTCTACTGCTAGATATGTCACGCCAATTGAGACTATCCCAATACCCATAGTTGATCATGCGAGACGTGTGGAACATATACCTGAAGGTCCACCTGTTACAAATACAGAGTTACCACCAGTTGTGATAGAGAATGTTCTGAATGAGCAACCTGACCTAACCCAAGAGGTTGTGTTAAGGAGATAAACAAGGGCAAGAAACCAGTAATTCCAGATGACTACGTAGTGTATAATGCTGAAAATGACTGTGACATTGGCATTGATAATGATCCATTAACATTTTCTCAGGCTATTAAAAGTGAGAACTCCAAATTGTGGTATAATGCTATGAATGAAGAAATGAAATGAAATCCATGGCAAACAACCATGTCTGGGAACTTGTAGAGTCACCTAGTAGGTCTAAGGCCATTGGCTGTAAATGGGTTTACAAAACCAAAAGGGACTCACAGGGTAACATTGAGCACTACAAGGCAAGGTTGGTTGCTAAGAGCTTCACTCAGGTGGAAGAAGTCGATTACAAGGAGATATTTTCTCCTATTTTGACTAAGGATTATTTCCCTATTATCATGGCATTGGTTGCACATTTTGACTTGGAGTTACACCAAATGGATGTTAAGACTGCTTTTCTCAATGGTGTTCTTGAGGAAGAAGTCTACATGAAGCAGCCTAAGGGTTTTGTTGCAAAGGATAAGGAACATTTGGTATGCAAATTAGAAAAATCAATATATGGCTTAAAGCAAGCTTCCAGGCAATGGTATTTAAGGTTCCATGAGGTAATCTCTTCAATTGGTTTCGTTGAGAATATCGTGGATCAGTGTATATACCACAAGAATAGTGGGAGCAAATCCATATTTTTTATTTTGTATGTCGATGGCATATTGCTTACAACCAATGATTTAGGACTGTTACATGAGGTGAAACAGTTTCTGTTTAAGAACTTTAATATGAAGGACATGGGTGAGGCATCTTATGTCATTGGCATTAAGATCCATAGGGATAGAGCAAGGGGTATTCTAGACCTTTCTCAAGAAACCTATATCAACAAAGTTCTTGAGCATTTTAGAATGAGAAACTGTTCCGCTAACGTTGCTCCCATTGAAAAGGGAGATTTCTTCAGTCTAAGTTAGTGTCCTGACACAGAATTAAAGAAAAAAGGGATGGAAAATGTTCCCTATGCCTCTACTGTAGGAAGCTTGATGTATGCACAGGTCTGCCCAAGACCTGACATAGCTTTTGCAGTAGGCATGCTGGGGAGATACCAATGCAATCCTGGTAAAATGCATTTGGAAGCTACAAAGAAGGTGTTTAGGTATCTCCAAGGCACCAAGCACCTTATGTTGACTTACAAAAGGACAGAGAATCTTGAAGTGATGGGTTACTCAGATTCTGATCTGGGAGGATGTGTGGACACCAACAAGTCTACGACAGGTTACATCTTCTTATTAGCAGAGGGAGCTATTTCTTGGAAGAGTGCCAAACAGACACTCACAGCTCCTTCTACTTGTGATGCTGAGTATATCGCGTGTTTTGAGGCAAGTTCACAGGCTATCTGGATAAGACACTTCATTGCTGGACTGAAGATTGTAGAATCAATCTCCAGGCCAATCAAGATGTATTGCGATAATAAAGCAGCAGTGGCCATAGCAAATAAAAGAAGGAGTAGAAGCAAAAAGTTTATTGAACTGAAATTCCTTAGCTTGAAAGAAAGAATTGCTGATGGTCAGGTCACTGTTGATCTCATCCGAACAAAGAAAATGCTAGCTGATCCTTTGACTAAAGGGATGAAACCAAATGAGTTCGCTATACATGTACCTCATATAGGGATTGTAAGTCTTTTTGTGTAATTGAGGTGTGCAATGAGTATTTTTGGGATTTTGTTTATTATCTCTATGGTTGTTGTGTACACTTTTGATGTTGGTAAGATTAATGAACATTTAAAGTTTTTATTTTGGAACCGAATAAACATATATGTTTGAAGGTTTATTCATGGAGCGATACCCATTAGGTAAGGAATACTGTTTGTAATACATGGAAGGTAATACTTTAGATAAAGGACTTATCGCCATGATTCTTGCAGTATGACCTTAATTGATTTGACTAAAGGGAGCAATTGACATACAGTGTAAGGGCCAAGTGGGAGAATGTTAGATTATTATTATTATTATATTATCATATTAGTTATATTTAAGATTAATAATAATCTTTAGGTGGCCCGTAGTCAACATATATGCCCAATTGTCAAAATTAGGGTTTCCATACTTAGGTTATCTATATAAAGATGAGGAGGAAGAAGAGTCGGTTGATGCAAAGATTGTGGTTAAGAGTCCTCCCTTTAGCCCTACGCTCCTAGTCACATCTGAGATCATTAAGGAGAGATAGCTTAGTGAGAAGTGGAGCGTCACCATGAAGGAGCTGGTTGTTGGGAAAGTTCCTAAGGCACCTACATCTCCTAAAAAGTCAAAGCTCCCAAGCATTCATGAGCATAAAGGTGGAGTTCAAGCAATGACTTAGCCAAGTCCCTGGCTAAGGAGATAACGCTGATTTTTGACCTTTCCTAAATGCCTTGAGGTCCAAATACAAGAATTTATAAACCAAAGATTGCACTAGTGGTGCTTCTAAAATCCTTACCTTATAATTATAATTTATAAAACATTTAATCAAAATAACGATTTAATAACCCTATTATGGTAGAAAAAGAGGAAACGTTCTAGTAAAATTCTACCATAGTAGAAAAGTTTTTCGCCAATTTTTAAAACAATAACCATGATAGAAAAGAGTTTTACTAAATAGTATAAATACTATCATGGTTATAAAGAAACAATGTTCCTAAATCAAGTTAACCATAATAGAAAAATAACAAAGTTTAATTTAATAAACCTCTCATGGTTAAAAGAATGAAACTTATTTCATATTATTTATCCATGATAGAAAAGAGTGAAACTAGTAATTGAAAGCTACATAGATATTAAGCTTTTACTCATAAAAAACAATTAATTGAACATTTTAGAAAGAATAAAAACTGACTAACATGATTATAAAAAACAAACCCCTTTTTCTAATTCCAATTCACAAATAACAAAATAATAATTTAACATGTTGAACATTTAAAAAATCAAAATAATGTGATGGACCTAGGTGGCAATAACAATTTCGCACTAGGGCTAAATCTCTGGCGCCTTCTTCAACGAACTAACTCTAAAACTATCACCTGAAAGTTGGATTTTGGGGGGTGAGACAAAAGTCACAGTAACTACAATCCGAACACTATGCACATAAACAAGTGCTCTTGAGGTGTCAAGTGTGATAGTAAAATCAGAATAATATCATCACAATGATAATAGAAATAAGAATTTAAACAATTTTTAAGAGTCTCACCCATCTCCCTTATAATACCCCAACCTTATACCTCTGACTGAACGCATGGGCTACTTATATGTTAGAATCTTAAGTTTTGATGAGGACTGGACCTATAGATAACATAAGTAAAATGAACAATTAGCATATAACTTAGTCTGGAATAAATTGAGAAAAGAATCATGTTAAATGACTAAGTAAAAGAGTGTAGGTTACCTTAACATTGAACAAGTAAAATCTTATAGATAACAGATATACTATCGCTAAGCTAAAACCTATCGCTAACAAATGGAAGGCTTAGGATAACAATAGCTAATGAAGACTTAGCAATAAACTGAAGAAAAGTCAATATCTCTATCGCTAAGTCCTTCACTATCGCTAATATAATGAGTTGAGCTAGCCTAAGCAAGCAAAGAACAATAGATCACTATCGCTAAGCTCTGTCACTAGCGCTAAGGCCCCATAGATAACATGGATAACACAAAGGGGGAGATTGTTAGAATAGCTAGCAGTAATGAACTATGTTAGCTAGCGATAACATGATTAGCTATCGATAACAGAATACTTGAAATAACTTAGACATTCAGATAGCTAATAAGATAACTAGCGATAACATGATTAGCTAGCGATAACAGAATACTTGAAATAACTTAGACATTCAGATAGCTAATACAGTGAGCTAATAAGATAACTAGCGATAACAAAATACTTGTTGAAATACCTTAGATAATCAAATAGCTAATACATTGTCTTTGAACTTTGAGCTAATGAAATACACTAGCGATAACGCTTACTGTGCTTCACATGAATACTTGTGTAGGACTTACACTATTAAGCTAGCGATAGCCAAGAGTGCTAGTGCTACTGAAAGAGCTACTATGCAAGTACAATGTTGTAGGTGATCGTTACTCACAGTCTCTATCTCTCTTAGCTCATCCTCTGCAAGAATTAATTGAAGCAAGAGAAGAAAGTTGTCAAAGATGAAGAACATCATTAATTTCCAATGGCTAAGAGCTCCCAATGACTCATTTCAAACGGCCTCTTGAAGCTGAAAGAAAAGGGCAAGTTGTAAGGGGGAGCGTTTAGAGGGAAGTCTAAAGCTCTGTTGTAAAGGTTGGCAGGTGAACCCGTTTTTGTAAAACCTGTGGTATAGTGGAACCCAACGAGGAGTTGGAGAACTGGACGTAGGCATTGTGTTGGCCAAACCAGTATAAAAGATTGTCTTGTGGTTCTAAGTTTTATGTAAATTTGTAAAAGCACAATTCACCCCCTCTTGTGTGTTTTGCCATTCTCATTTGGTATCAGAGCAGGTCTTCTCCTTTTTGATTCCAACGAGTCTAAGAAGAAAAGATCAAGATGGCATCGTATGAGAATATTCTGCCTGAAGGAAGCTCCATTAGCAAACCCCCTGTTTTTGATGGAAAGCACTATACTTTTTGGAAACTCAAAATGAAGATCTACATCAAAGCCAATGGGTATAAGTTGTGGAAGATTATAGAAGAAGGGGATATTGTGCCTAGGAATATTTTAGGCAATCCAAAGAGTGAAAGTGAATTTACTGATGATGACATTACTGATCTCGAGTTAAACAGCAGGGTAATTATCATGATTCAAAGTGCTTTTAGTCAGACTGTATTTTTCAGAGTCAACCACTTGAACACTGCTAAGGAAATGTGGGAAGCTCTGCAGATTACTCATGAAGGAACCTCTGGAGTGAAAGATAGAAGAGTGGAAATGCTTGTTGAGGAGTTCCACAAGTTTCAAATGATGGAAGGTGAAAAGATAAGAGATTTGGAGATCAGATTCACTCATCTTATCAACAATCTTGCTGCTCTAGGAAGAAAATTTTTAGAGAAAGAGCAGGTCAACAAGATTCTAAAAGTATTAAAGGATGATTGGCTCATGAAGGTCACTGCTATTCAAGAAATGCAAGGAGAATCAACCAAGTCCATCACGGCCTTGTTTGGTAGTCTTGCTGAGTGTGAGCCAACTTTGATAGCTCAAAGGGAAGCTCATGGAAATCCTAAAAAGAAGTCTCCTGCCCTTGCTGTATCTGAAAGAGATGAAGTTGATGATGATGATGAAGATGAAGATCTAGATGATGAAGATATGGCTTTCATGGTTAGGAAGTTTAAGAAATTCTTTAGGAGAAGAGGAAGGTTCCGAAGGGTGGTCCTAGCTTCAGAAAGGACTCTCAAAAGGATAAAGCTCCTGTGTGTTTTGAATGTAAGAAGCCTAGTCATTTCAAAGCAGAGTGCCCAAGTCTTCAGAGATTCAAAGAAAAGGAGAAAAAGAAGGAGAAGTCCTTTGGAAAGAAGAAACCCTATCTACCATCCATCTGGGGTGATAGTTCAGATGAGGAAGCTAGCGATAATGAAGAGAGTGCCAATCTCTGCCTAGTTGCTCAAGAGGAGCAAAGTGACTCTGAGGTGTGCCTTAAAGCATCCAACAAAGGAAAGTGGTACATTGATAGTGGATGCTCAAGGCATATGACTAGTGACAAGGACAAGTTCAACAATCTAGTGATAAAAGATGGAGCCAAAGTCAGTTTTGGTGGAAATCAAAGTGGGAAGATCACTGGAGTTGGTGAAGTTGGTCCTGTCAAAGATGTGTACTTAGTGGATGGTCTCTGCCATAACTTGCTAAGTGTCAGCCAAAGCACTGACCATGGTAACTGGGTTATTTTTTATTCCAATGAATGCCTCATTGTTGATAAAAAGGATTTAGATATAAATAAAACTAATCTTAAGTGTAAGCTAAAAGCAAATAGAAATGGTAACTTATACACTTTAGATTTATGCCAACAACTTGAAGAAAAATGTTTTATTTCAAATGATGAAACTTGTTGGCCATGGCATAAGAGACTAGCTCATGTAAATTTTACTCTACTTGATAAGCTAGTCAGAAAGGAGCTAGTCATAGGTATTCCTAGTTTTAGGGCTAAGCATGATTTAATTTGTGAATCTTGCCAAAGGGGTAAACAAACAAAGTCTTCGTTTAAAACCAAGAAGACAGTTTCCACAAGTAGGCCGTTAGAACTAATCCACATGGATTTAGTTGGGCCTGCAAGAGTGAAAAGTCTAGGTGGAAGTCTATACACTCTTGTAATTGTGGATGACTATTCAAGGTTTACTTGGACTATGTTTCTTTCCTCAAAGCATGAAACTTTTGATGCCTTTTGTGTGCTTGCTAAGAAATTGCAGAATGAAAAAGGCACCAAGATTGTAGTAATTAGGACTGATCATGGAGGAGAGTTTGAGAACAAGGAGTTCATGGAGTTGTGTGATGAAAGTGGTATTGAACACAACTTCTTTGCCCCTCGTACTCCTCAGCAAAATGGTGTTGTTGAGAGGAAGAATAGAGTGCTCACAGAAATGGCAAGGAGCATGCTGAATGAGAAGCAAGTGCCTCAAATGTTTTGGGCAGATGCAATGAGCATAGCATGCTACATCTCAAATAGAGCATACATCAGAAAAGGGATTGAGAAGACTCCATATGAGCTCTACAAGGGAAGAAAGCCCAACATCAGTCATCTGAGGATCTTTGGATCTAAGTGCTACATACACAACAATGGGAAGGTAAACTTATGTAAATTTGACCCTAAATCTGACATTGGCATATTCATAGGTTACTCAAATAGGAGTAAAGAATATAGAGACTATAATAAAAGAACTCAAACTGTTGAAGAATCAATGCATGTAGTATTTGATGAAACTCCTCATGAAAGGCAACATTGTGTTGATGAGGATGAAGATTTTTCAAAATTTTTAAGACATCCTCTATCGATAGCACCAAAGCCATCGATAGTGAATGCTGAGGAAAATGCTGAAGATGATTAAGATGATGCTAACGAGCCTCAATCTTCCATAAGACATCTTAAGCACCATCCTCCTGAACAAATAATTGGAGAAATGTCAAAAGGTGTTAGAACGAGAAGGCAACTACAAAATGAAATGGAATTTTCTGCCTTTATTTCTGAAATTGAACCAACGTGTGTTGATGAAGCTCTTGTTGACTGTGACTGGATAGTTGCAATGCAGGAAGAACTTAATCAATTTGAAAGAAATCAAGTTTGGGATTTAGTACCTAGACCAAGAAATCATCCTATTATTGGTACTAAATGGGTTTTCAAAAACAAACTTCATGAAGTTGGTCAAATTGTCAAAAATAAAGCCAGATTAGTTGCCAAAGGGTATAACTAAGAAGAAGGCATTGATTGTGAAGAAACCTTTGCTCCAGTTGGAAGACTTGAAGCAATAAGGATTCTTCTAGCTTTTGCATCCACAAAAAATATTAAACTTTATCAAATGAATGTTAAGAGTGCCTTTCTTAATGGCTATATCAAAGAAGAGGTATATGTAGAACAACCTCCTGGTTTTGAAGAAAACTCTAAGCCTGACCATGTTTACAAACTTAAAAAGGCTCTTTATGGTCTCAAACAAGCACCTAGAGCTTGGTATGAGAGATTAGTACATTTCTACTTGAAAAAGGATTCTCTAGAGGAAAATTAGATACTACTTTATTCATCATGCATAAAGATAAATAGATGCTCATAGTTCAAATTTATGTTGATGATATTATCTTTGGTGCAACTAATGAAAAGCTTTGTGAAGAGTTTGCTAAGATGATGCAGGGAGAATTTGAAATGTCTATGATGGGAGAATTAACATTCGTCCTAGGCCTGCAGATAAAGCAAAAGAAAGATGGCATCTTCATCTCCCAAACCAAGTATTGTAAGGAGATTCTCAATAAGTTTGGGATGGAGAAATCTAAAGATTCTCAATAACTGCTAGTAGGCCTGACATTCAATTTAGTGTAGGAATGTGTGCCAGATATCAAGCAAATCCTAAAGAGTCCCACTTGACCAATGTAAAAAGGATTTTGTGATATTTACAAGGAAATCAAGAGCTTGGGCTGAGTACCTTCTTGCTTATACTGACTCTGACCATGCAGGTTATAGGACAGATAGAAAAAGTACAAGTGGTCAATGTCAATTCTTTGGTGGCTGTTTGGTCTCTTGGGCTAGCAAGAAGCAAAATTGTGTCTCCCTTTCATCCACAGAGGCTGAATATATTGCAGCAGCAAGTTGTTGTTCTCAAGTTCTATGGCTTAAGCATCAACTAAGAGATTTGGGGTTAGAATTCCCAGAGGTGCCTATTCTTTGTGACAACACCAGCATAATAAGCTTGGCCAAGAATCCAGTTCATCATTCCAAAACTAAGCATCTTGATGTGAGACATCACTTCCTAAGAGATCATGTTCAGAAGAAGGATGTCAAGGTGGAGTTCATCTCAACAAATTTGCAACTTGCTGATATCTTCACCAAACCTCTTGACTCAGACCAATTTAGCTTCATTAGAAGAGAACTAGGAATGGTAAATCCAAATGAGTTGTAAATATTTCTGACTTAATTCTTGATTTGATTTCATTTTAATCAATCACTAACTTAAGCATCGGAGTGTCGAATCTTAAGTTTTGCAGGACTGACCAATCGATAGTGAGTTTCACTATCACTAGCATATGCAAGACAAAGCTAAGTTTGAGCTAAGATTGCCATCAGTAGCCAAAAGCATTATCGATAGCAAAGTCAGCTATCGATAGCCGGAAGGAGTGAGTGATAAGCCTAAGTCACTTACTGATTGCACCATATTTTTATACACTTTTCATTGGTAAAATCATTGGATCATTGCATGTTCTTGAGGTAATTGCACCTAATTAGAGTAATTTCTGACTTTTGCACACTTTGTTGGAATTTGTTCTAGTCAAGGGCAATTTGGGCATAATTAGCATAAATTATTGTTTAACCTATTTTCAAGAACATTTGATGCTACCTCTGGCTTGATTTTATTTGTAGGTCATAGAAGAAACATGCCCAAATTAAGGAGACAAGTTGCAGCGAAGAATTCTGGACGGGGAAGAAGAAGGAAGCGAAGAGCCGCGGCGAACTGGCGGCGAGAAAGACCAGGGAGGCAGAAGCAACGTGAGCTCGCCGTGGGTCTCGCCGCGGCGAACTCACGGCGAACTCCCCAGCAAGTTCCAGAATGAGTGGTAGCTCGCCGTGGCTCTCGCCGCAGCGAGCCCACGGCGAAGTGCCCAGTATCTGCGAAATCTGACGCGATTTTAGGGTCTCTGAGGGATTATAAATAGTTTCTAACACCCGAAAATCCTCTATCTAAGCCTCCGAAGTCGAAAATACCTCAGTTCCTCGAGGGTTCCATCATTTTCCATCCTTCCTACTCAAATTTCCATCCATTCCACTCATTTTCACCCCCATTCTTGCTGATTTTCTTGTTCTTCATCCCTGTACCTTCCATTTCCACCCCATTTCATCTTCAATCTTCTTCTTCCATGGAGGCAGCTGTTATGGGCTCTCTTGGGAACGCATTTGAGGACATGAGAGGCTAAGTTCTCGGTGCTTTGGTGGTGTGGAGGTGGCTCTAGCTTCATGGAACAACATAGGGGAGTTTCTAGTTTACAATTTCTTACTTCCTTTGTATTTGGCTTATACTCTTTTGTATTGGTGTTGTATTTGGATTTAAGACTTGGGATATGTGGTTGCTATCTATGTTTGTGAACTATATTGTGTATGCTTTGAATTGAATGTGATTGAGATATAATTTCCTATCTACTTGTGGTTGTATTCTTGGTTGTATCGATTTTAGTGGTTGCTAGTGGTTATAGTCAATTTCTTCCATGCATGGATGTTGTGGTTGCACTTCATGAGAGTTAAATTGCATTTGTTTCAAGGCATTTCACAAACCAAGTGGATCTTAACACTAACCCTAAGTGATGGCTATGAAAGTGGTTGCTAGATTAGTCATTAATTAGGGCTAGTGGACCCCTAGTGGTTGCTTGGGGATTTCTCAATTAGACTTGGTAAATTAAACTCCCACTTATTATTTTGAAAGAAGCGTTTGAGTCACCAAAGCACTACCAAAGCCCATTTTATAAAATCACCCCTAATCCAAACTCTTTTCACTTTTCACTTATTAATCTAAAACACCAAAAACAAGTAATTTCTTTTGTTAATAGCTTTAGTAAATGAATCTTCAAACCAAAACCCCCCCAGACCTTTTTATTGTTTTAATTGCATTTAGTTAGCTTAGGTTGTTTAGAAGGACTCCTCAAGTGAAACGATCCGGGATTGTTCCACTTTACACAATCCTTGGTAATTATTGTGATTTTAACCCCAAGGCGTAAGGAAAAGGTTAAATCAATGGCGCCGTTGCCGGGGAGTCATTTTTTACTCCCTAGATTAGCTAAGTGTCAATTGAAACTATTGACTTGGGGTAGGAGTCATTAGGATTAGATTTAGGTCATTTGCATTCTTAGATTAGTTTACAATTACTTGTTCTGCATTGTATAAAGTTTGACAAGAAAATACCAAAAATATTGCTTGCCCTTTGCTCTTGCTTGAATTGTGATACTTGCTTAGGTGTATTGCTGGACTTTCTTGCACCTACTTGTGAATACTTGACTTGCCATACTTCTACACTCATATACATCGCATACACATCTCATACACACTTTCACACCATACTCACTTGCATCATCGTTCATCCATTTTTCCTTGAATTTGTTCAAGTGCATCTTTGTTGAGCCTTCATCTACACTTGTTTTCTATGCCTTGTGTATGACTCGAGGGAACCCTAGAGACCAAGAACTTTACCCTGAATACCCAGAAATTGAGAGACACCTTACTAGGTTGAGAAAGACAAAGAGAGAGGGACCTTCAGTTACATCCTTGATAGTTGAACACCCACCCTCTTGTGAGCCTAGTATTGAGAGTAACCCAGAAACTGAGAGTGATACTAGAGATATGGAGGGGGATCACCATATTCCTAAAGTCCAAGTAGAGCCAAATCTAGGTGGTAATGGGGGAGGACAAGTGTTTAATGATGGTGAGCGACCTAGAAGAAGAACCATCAGGGAAGCCACCACAACTAGCCTTAACCACAACCCATTCATGAATGCATTCCCCACTATGAACACTGATTATGAAATTAAAGGCTTATTGATACAATCCTTACCTAAGTTTTATGGTTTCAGGAAGATGAGCCACATGATCACTTGGATGAGATCTTCATACATTGCAACACCATGAAACCAGTCAGAGCACAAGTGGAGGATGTCATGTGGAGAGTGTTCCACCTTACTCTAGAAGGCAAGGCTAAGCAATGGTACATGAGTTTGCCTACTTTCAATCCAGATGCCCTCACCTCTTGGGGCAACTTGAAGCAAGCCTTTCTAGAAAAGTTCTACCCAGCCACTAGAACATCTGCAAGAAGGAAAGAGATCAATTCCATCACTCAAGAGCCCGATGAATCTCTTTTTGATTATTGGTCGAGATTCCAGGACGTTTTGAAGAAATGCCCTCATCACCAAATTCCCGATGAACAATTAGCCCATACCTTCTATGATGGGTTGAGGGAAAGAGACCAAGACAAGCTGGATGCAGCCGCTGGAGGCTCATTCATTGACTACACACCTGAAGAGGCATGGCCTCTAGTTCGTAAGCTCGCTTTGGCCAAAGAGAAACATGGTTCAAGAAGATCAACTCGTAGTCTTCAAAGGGTTGATTCTACTTCTCTTCACATTCCTCAATTGGATAGGTTTGAGGCCGAATTCAAAGCAATCCACTCTAGATTGGACAAGATCTCAGGTCCATCTTCCCCCCAGGTCCAGTTGGTAATGAGTTGGTGGGTCCGTCTTGTGATTATTGTGCATCACCTATGCATCTCTCAAGCGATTGCCCTTCTAAGCCAGAAGAATGTAATGCAATGTTCCAACCAAGGCAAGGCAACAATCCGAGATGGGACCCCTATTCCAATACATACAATGAGGGGTGGAGACAAAATCCAAAATTTAGTTGGCGCCAAGATGGCAACCCCCCAAGGCAATTCCAAGGGGAGTCCTCCCAAGCACTAACTCCTGTAAGAAAGGACCGACCCACTAATGACTTTGAAGAGTTGAACAAGTTCATTATTATGGGATTCCGCCATGTGGAAGGTCTCATTGACTCTAGGGCGAATGAAACAAAGCAATGTATGGAGTCAAGGTTTGAGAAGGTAGACAACCGTATGAGCCAATGGGAGACCAAGAGTGCTAACTTGGAGGATTATGTCATGAAGCTTTCAAACTCTTTCAATGAGCTTCAAGCCAAGGCAAGTGGCCCAACTCCATCCAATACGGTCATAAACCCTAAGTCTTTGAATGCTGTTACTTTGAGAAGTGGGAAATCACTAAATCCCATGCCAATCAAGAAGATGGTTCACTTTTCAAGTAGTGAAGAGGAGGAGGATGATGAGCCAGTGGATGAGGAGATTGAAGTGGAAAGCCCTACTTGGAGCCCACCATTGAGCCCAATGAAGTTTGCGCAATCTGAGAGTGTTAAGGAAAAGGAACTTCAAGAAAGGAGGGCATTGACTAGAAAGGAGAAAGTGATGGAGGATCCTGAGGCACCACCACAAGAGAAGCAGCAGAACAACAAGCAATTGAGTATCAATGAGACAGGAGAGTGTAGCACACAAGATACCTTGGCCAAACCTCCGGCCAAGGAGGTAACTATCTCTCAACTCCCTTTTCCTCAAGCTTACTTTAAAAGCAAAAAGAAACATGATGAAGTTGTTGAAAATGAAATGCTTAAACTTTTTAGCAAATTGCATGTGAATGTGCCTTTCTTTCAACTTGTGAAATCTATGCCTAGTTATTGTAAATTCTTGAAAGAGTTGTGCACCAATAAAAGGAAGTTTAGGCCAAATGAGAGAATTCAATTAAATCCTAGTGTGTCGGCTTTGTTTAAGCCTCAGTTGCCGGTCAAGTGCAAAGACCCTGGATCATTCATGATCCCTTGCACCATAGGGAACTTGACGGTGACAAATGCATTGTTGGATTTAGGAGCGGCCATTAATGTGATGCCTAGTGCGATTTTCACTTCTTTAGGCATCACCGGTTTGAAAAAGACAAGTGTCATTTTGCAATTGGCCGATCGCACACTCCGATATCCACAAGGCATTCTTGAGGATATACTTGTTAAGGTTAAAGACTTAGTTTTTCCCGCCGATTTCTATGTTCTTGACACCGCTAGCGAGCCATGTGAATCGACTATCATTCTTGGTAGGCCTTTCATGCGGACCGCCGGATCGGTAATTGATATGAAAAATGGTTTGATAACAATGGAAGTGGGAGAACATAAGATTAGCTTTAACATGTATGAAGCAATGCGACATCCTCATGAGGATTACTCTCTTCTAGATTTGAATGTGATTGATATTGCTATGGAAGATGCCATTGAGGAGCATGAATTAAGCTTGCATTCATATGATTACACATCTGATCTTGAAGCTTATGACTCTTATTTTTCTACCCTGCCTTCTGTTCATTCTTTTTCTTCCTTAGGTGATGACGTGTATGACCTTGACTCACATGTGGTTGATTGTCTACTTTCTGTCCCTTTGGATTTTTCTTTGATTGATAATGATAATGCTAATTTGGATATGAGCTCCACTAACATTTCTCTGATGAGTGATGATATTTCTTTGGAAGATGGTAGTTTTCTCAATGTTGCAGGTCATAAGTTGGTTGAAGAATGTGAATTTGAGGTTGGAAGCCAAGAGTTGGCCGATTTGAGCTCAAAGGGTATCGCCCTCACCCCAACCAAAGCCACTTCACACTTGACCTTCTTTGGACCGGATCACCATGTGGTAAAAGGGCCACCTTCTAAACCTTCTTCCATTGATTTTAATCCTAGACCTAGGATTTCTTCCCACACACTTAGATATTTGAATGATCTTGTTACAAGTTGTGATGTAGGTGTTGTGGATGACAGTTCCCCAAGGCAAGTCGCTATGATAGATCAATCTAGTGTTGATTCGGCTCTTGGGAAGACCAATGAACAAGTGATGAGGTCTTTTGAGCCTAGTCTACCTTTTCCAATTGGGTCTACAAAGGGGAGTCCTTCTCACACTTTAAATCTTCCTACTCTTGTTCCCTCTGTTTTGGAACCACCCATTTTGGAATTAAAGCCTTTGCCAAGCAATTTAAAATATGCTTTTCTTGCCCCCAATGACAAATTGCCGGTTATTATTTCTAATACCTTGAGTGCAATTGAGGAGGTCAAATTGCTTGATGTTTTGAAGAAATATAGCAAGGCTTTAGGTTGGACATTGGCTGATATTCCGGGTATGAACCCCGCTATCTGCACCCATCGGATTTTACTTAAAGAGGATTCTAGGCCTCTTAGGCAACCTCAAAGGCGGCTTAACCCCCTCATTTTGGATGTGGTCAAAAAGGAGGTCACAAAACTCCTAAGCGTCGGTATCATATATCCGATCTCGGATAGTGAGTGGGTTTCGCCTGTCCAAGTGGTGCCTAAGAAGTCCGGAATCACTATTTTGAAAAATGAAAACAATGAACTTATTCCAACAAGGGTGCAAAATAGTTGGCGTGTGTGTATTGACTATAGGAAGTTGAATGATGCCACCCGAAAGGACCACTTCCCACTTCCATTTATTGATCAAATTTTGGAAAGGCTTGCGGGAAGAAGCCATTACTGTTTTCTAGATGGTTATTCGGGGTATTTTCAAATTCCTATAGCACCCGAGGACCAGGAAAAGACCACTTTCACTTGCCCATTCGGTACTTTTGCCTACAGGCGCATGCCCTTTGGTCTATGCAATGCGCTGGGCACTTTTCAACGTTGAATGATGAGCATCTTTTCTGATATGCTCGATGATTGCGTAGAAGTTTTCATGGATGACTTCACTGTTTTTGGTGATTCGTTTGATGTTTGCTTGCATAGTTTGGAGAAAGTCCTAGCTAGGTGTGTCGAGAAGGATTTAGTGCTTAATTATGAAAAATGTCATTTTATGGTCACACATGGCATAGTTCTTGGCCACCTAGTCTCTAGCCGAGGCATTGAGGTTGATAAAGCCAAAACCGAGGTGATTTCGTCCTTGCCTTATCCCACTTGTATCAAAGAGCTCCGCTCTTTCCTGGGACATGTAGGCTTTTACCAACGTTTCATCAAGGGTTTTTCCCAAATTGCATTGCCTCTTTCTCATTTGCTGCAAAAAGATGTTGAATTTATTTTTGATGCTGAGTGTAAAACGGCTTTTGAAACATTGAAGAAAACTCTTTTGGAGCCTCCTATTCTTCTTGCTCCCGATTGGTCATTGCCCTTCGAACTAGCATGTGATGCTTCCAACTATGAGGTTGGCGCCATGCTAGGTGAAAGGAGCAACAAGACACCACATGTCATAGCCTATGCATCTAAGACTCTGGACTGTGCATAAAGGAACTATACCACCACTGAAAAAGAACTCTTTGCCATAGTCTTTGCATTAGACAAATTTAGACAATACTTGCTTCATTCTGTGGTTGTCATTTATACTGACCATGCAGCTATAAAGTTTTTGTTCACAAAGCCACACTCAAAGCTGAGACTTCTTCGGTGGACACTCTTGCTTCAAGAGTTTAATTTGCAGATCAAGGATCGCGTCGGCAATGCCAATTTGGTAGCCGATCACTTGAGTAGACTCCCAGACAACACCAGGGGAGTAGATCTTTCTGACTTAACCTGTGATAATTTTCTGGATTCCTCTTTGTATGCAATTGATATTGAGGTGCCTTGGTATGCTTGTTTAGTCAATTATCTTGTTTGTGCCCTCACCCCGGATGACATGTCTCCCTTTCAGGTGCAAAAGTTAAAGAGAGAAGCCCAATACTATGTTTGGGATAAACCACACCTATGGAGACTGTGCAATGATCAAGTAATCTGGAGATGCATACCGGAATCCGAGTCCCTAGACATCCTCTCTGCTTGCCACTCGATGGTTTGTGCTGGCCACTATAGTTCTAGAAAAACTGCTAGGAGGGTCTTAGACGCTGGTTTTTATTGGCCTACACTTTTCAAAGATGCCTATGCCTTTTGTAAATCATGTGGTAAGTGCCAAAAATTTGGGGGGAGTGTGACAAAAAGACATGAGTTACCCCAACGGCCCATCCTAGTTTGTGAGATTTTTGATATTTGGGGGATAGACTTTATGGGACCTTTCCCACCTTCTTCTGGTTTCACCTATATCCTACTTGCTGTAGATTATGTCTCTAGGTGGGTAGAGGCTATCCCAACCCGAAAGGATGATGCACCCACGGTCTCTAAGTTTCTCAAGTCTAACATCTTTAGAAGACTTGGAGTACCGGTCTTATAAGTGATCGAGGAACCCACTTTTGCAACAAGCTTCTTGATACTTGCTTGCTAAGTATGGGGTGTCCCACAGAGTGTCTAGCCCATACCATCCCCAGACAAATGGCCAAGCAGAGGTGTCTAACAGGGATATAAAGCACATTCTTGAGAAAATTGTTAAGCCATCAAGAAAAGATTGGAGTGATCGACTTGAGGATGCATTGTGGGCATATCGGACCGCATTCAAGACACCCTTAGGCATGTCTCCATACCAGTTAGTTTTTGGTAAAGCTTGTCATTTGCTGGTTGAATTGGAGCACAAGTCCTATTGGGCCGTGAAACTATGCAATATGGAGTTGGATGCCGCCGGGAATGAAAGATGCCTTCAATTGCAAGAGCTTGATGAACTGCTCCTTCAGGCATATGAGAGCTCAAGGCTCTACAAAGAAAGGACCAAGTTGATCCATGATGGCAAGATCTTCAACCGCAGCTTCAAAGTTGGTGACCAAGTCCTTATGTACCAAGCCCGCTTCCGCCATGGTCATGGGAAGCTCACATCCAATTGGTTCGGGCCGTACAAAGTAACGAAGGTCCACAAGTATGGGATGGTAGAGCTCATTGAAGAGGGAACCGGGAAGGAATTCGTTTCGAATGGGCATCTCCTCAAGCTCTACCATGAGCCGGTTGCCAAGCCTCCTTGAGGCCAGGTTGCTTCTTCTCCTTATCTTGTTTACTTTCATGCATTCTGGGCTGGCTGGTTGATATTTTACTGTCATTGCGTTGAACAAGTGTGGGGGAGGGAGCATCCTAGTAGAAAGTAGAAAATTAGGACTTTTTCATTCAATAAAATACCCTATGCCATTGAGGACAATGCCAATTTCAAGTGTGGGGGAAGGGACTAGGTAGTCTTGTTGCTTGATCTATTGGTTTTATCATGTTTATGACACATTAGAGGTAAATTTTTAAAATTCCGTGTCAAATTTTTCAAAATCAAGGTAGATTGTGCTCCTTAGCTTTTCATTGTGATAAAGGGTCGCATTCATTGCAATGGAGGACCTAGTTGCATTTTTCTACCCATTTTAAAACTTGTTTTGTGAAAACCTAGTGTGGCACCTATTTTTGAAAAAAAAAAACCATGGAGCAAGAGTGGATCTTAACCTTTTGATTAATGAGCTTCATGAGCAATAGGAAGAATTCAAAGATTATGCATTTTATCCTTTCAATCTTCAAAGAGCTAGTGATGAGTTATTTTCAAGCATATGCATTGTGTTAATTGGCCTTGCAATTGGATTTTTAATTGGCAATTGAGGTTAACCTTGTTGTGAGATTTTTGGGCCTATTTTCATTCCAAGAGTGTATACTTGCTTGATCGTTCAATTTCTAGAACTTGTCTTTACTCTTTGTCAAAGCTATAATTGCATTCATGCATGAAGATGATTTAGGCATTCATTTCAACACCCCATCTTCCCAAACACAAACCCACAACATTTCACTTTCCATTGTTCACCCATTTTGAGCTATTCCTTGGTTGTAATGCATTAATGTGAATTTTGTGATGAAGCATTGAATCTAAGCCACTTTTGTTTGTTGTTAATGCCATGTATGTGTTGAAAAAAAAAAGAGAAAATAGAAAAGTGTGCATAAAAATAAGGAAAGAAAAAAAAAGGAAGAAGAAAAAGAAAGTTTGAAGAATAAGGCATTTCTGGGTGTGGCATCATTATTGTTGAAATTATGCTCTCATTGTGACTTTGAATTGCATTGCAACCTTTCCTTTTCCATAACATGCAATCCATCTTGCCATTTCCATCATTTCAACCTTGCAAGTCCTTTTGATTCATACGTGATGGTATGCATGTGTGGAGATGTTAGGGTAGTTACAAGCTTATGGCAAATTGTTGTTTGAGCAAGTTAAGTGTGAAAAAATCCCACATCAGGTGAGTAGAGGGAAACACTATTATCTTGAGAGTCCTCTTCACCAGTGCTTTATCAAATTGCTTTGCCAATTCTCCCTTTGCATATCCTTGATCATGACTCATGCTAGCCTGAGATTATTGATTGGTTAAAACCATTCTTCTTTGCATTGTACCCTTTGTCCAGGAGTACAAAGGTTTAAGTGTGGGGGAAATGATTGCACCATATTTTTATACACTTTTCATTGGTAAAATCATTGGATCATTGCATGTTCTTGGGGTAATTGCACCTAATTAGAGTAATTTCTGACTTTTGCACACTTTGTTGGAATTTGTTCTAGTCAAGGGCAATTTGGGCATAATTAGCATAAATTATTGTTTAACCCATTTTCAAGAACATTTGATGCTACCTCTGGCTTGATTTTATTTGTAGGTCATAGAAGAAACATGCCCAAATTAAGGAGACAAGTTGCAGCGAAGAATTCTGGACGGGGAAGAAGAAGGAAGCGAAGAGCCGCGGCGAACTGGCGGCGAGAAAGACCAGGGAGGCAGAAGCAACGTGAGCTCGCCGTGGGTCTCGCTGCGGCGAACTCACGGCGAACTCCCCAGCAAGTTCCAGAATGAGTGGTAGCTCGCCGTGGCTCTCGCCGCAGCGAGCCCACGGCGAAGTGCCCAGTATCTGCGAAATCTGACGCGATTTTAGGGTCTCTGAGGGATTATAAATAGTTTCTAACACCCGAAAATCCTCTATCTAAGCCTCCGAAGTCGAAAATACCTCAGTTCCTCGAGGGTTCCATCATTTTCCATCCTTCCCACTCAAATTTCCATCCATTCCACTCATTTTCACCCCCATTCTTGCTGATTTTCTTGTTCTTCATCCCTGTACCTTCCATTTCCACCCCATTTCATCTTCAATCTTCTTCTTCCATGGAGGCAGCTGTTATGGGCTCTCTTGGGCACGCATTTGAGGACATGAGAGGCTAAGTTCTCGGTGCTTTGGTGGTGTGGAGGTGGCTCTAGCTTCATGGAACAACATAGGGGAGTTTCTAGTTTACAATTTCTTACTTCCTTTGTATTTGGCTTATACTCTTTTGTATTGGTGTTGTATTTGGATTTAAGACTTGGGATATGTGGTTGCTATCTATGTTTGCGAACTATATTGTGTATGCTTTGAATTGAATGTGATTGAGATATAATTTCCTATCTACTTGTGGTTGTATCGATTTTAGTGGTTGCTAGTAGTTATAGTCAATTTCTTCCATGCATGGATGTTGTGGTTGCACTTCATGAGAGTTAAATTGCATTTGTTTCAAGGCATTTCACAAACCAAGTGGATCTTAACACTAACCCTAAGTGATGGCTATGAAAGTGGTTGCTAGATTAGTCATTAATTAGGGCTAGTGGACCCCTAGTGGTTGCTTGGGGATTTCTCAATTAGACTTGGTAAATTAAACTCCCACTTATTATTTTGAAAGAAGCGTTTGAGTCACCAAAGCACTACCAAAGCCCATTTTATAAAATCACCCCTAATCCAAACTCTTTTCACTTTTCACTTATTAATCTAAAACACCAAAAACAAGTAATTGCTTTTGTTAATAGCTTTAGTAAATGAATCTTCAAACCAAAACCCCCCCAGACCTTTTTATTGTTTTAATTGCATTTAGTTAGCTTAGGTTGTTTAGAAGGACTCCTCAAGTGAAACGATCCGGGATTGTTCCACTTTACACAATCCTTGGTAATTATTGTGATTTTAACCCCGAGTCGTAAGGAAAAGGTTAAATCACTTACTCAGCGTGGGATCATGACTGCTAGCGATAGCAGCTCTTATTAGCGATAGCAAGTCACTTAGTTTAGGTTAGAATGCTTAATGACAGCGAGTATTCTTCATTGTGGTAAACTCTAAACCTATAAAATTAGGTTATTTGCATTAGCTTTCATCATTCACGAACACTCACAATTTCTCTTCTACTCCAAAACTCTCTAAGCACTCAAGCATACACATTCTCAAATCTCTCTTTTCCGTAAACCCTAAAATGGCCAGAACCAAAGTTCCTATGGTCAATGCAACCTCTAGCGCTAATCCCTCTTCCCAATCCGCTAGCAAAAGGTCGTGTGCCCAGAAATATGTCTCATTCTCTAAAGATGTAGTTGAGCACAACCCCAAAAGACAGAAAGAAACCTTCACTGGTGTACCCTATTTGAAAGACCTCCTTGAAGCTCCACGCACATTCTTCGCAGATAAGGGAACCCTAGATAGGGTTGTAGTGTGGGTAGATCTGGACTACTTCAAGCAGCAAGGTTTTGATTTAGATGCTTGGTTGCTTCCCTACAAAAACTGGCTGAGTGTGAAGAATGACTACAATGAAGAAGTGTTGAGATCATTCTACTCCAGTCTGACACCCCTTCCAGAATACAAGAAAGGGAAGCTTGTGAACGTCTCATTCGAAACCATTATGAGAGGAAGAGGCATCGTTTTTGGATGGAGGGCTATCAACAAGATTTTGGGGATCTCTGAGGAAGAGTATAATAAATGGTATATGCCTGAGAAGTATCCTGCAGAAGAACTTCAGGAGATATATGAGACAAACACCAACAAGCCAGCTGATATGCCTGTGATCAATATGATCCTTCACTACTCTACACAAGGATTATGACTCATAAGTCAGTGAACTTCAGCAGCTTTCCAAAGATTGACAACCTATGGCTGCCTAACCTCATTCAAAAAGTTCCCCTCAATCCAGGCCAGGTGGTTTGCATGGAGATTCATAGGTTCCTGTATGACAAATCTGCCAAGGCTCCTCTTCCCTATCCTCAACTAGTATCTCACATCTTGGAAATTTTAAAGATTAAATCATTAGGGGATGAAGAGAACAAGAAGTGCAAGCAGCTCACTACCACTACCCTGAAGAAAATAAGAATCCCAGTGGGTGTCAATGGGGCTGTTTCTGCCTCTCAATCCCAAGCTTCGCATGCTCCTTCTTCCTCAGCTCAGCCTGATTCTATTGATGAAAAAGCTCAGTCAAAAAGGGCTCCTCCTCTTCCTGCTGCTTCATCAAAGTCTTCTATTCTCTCAAGAGAAGCAATTGAGGAGATCATCTTCAGACTCTCTGCCGAGTTCAACCTTGCCTTGGAAGCTCAGAAAGCAGAATTGATGAAGCCTATCCTACAGCTTAAGGCACAAGTGAAAAATCTAGAAGACTGCCTTTGCCTTGTCCTTGAAGATATCATGCAAAGGGCAGCACATTCTCACCCTCAAGGTACATCATCACACCACTCCCCTACTCCATCTCAACATAGCCACCACTATTCTCCTACCCAACCTCACCACTCTCCAATTCCAGACACCACCCAAGTCCCAACAACCTAAGAAACCCCTATCGCTAATCCCTCCCCTTGCGATAGCCACCACTCTCAAGTCCAAACCTCACCACCTACCCCTATCGCTCACCCCTCTCCCAGCGCTAGCAACCACAGCACCCACACTTCCTAAATCTCACAGCCCACCCCTATCGCTAATCCTTCTATTAGCGATAGCATTTTTATCCCTATCATAATCTCTATCGATAATAACCCTCCTAGCTCTTTTCCACACCTTGCCAACCCCTTATCCCTGGTGACGATGACAAAAAGGGGGAGAATATTTCAACTTCTGATGAAGAGATTGAGGAAGTAGTCAGAGGCATTGCCCGCAGCTACGTGGAGTCTGAGGACCATAGGACTCCTCCTCCTCCTTAAGGCGAAGAAGAAGCTCAAGCTCCTAATGCTCAAGATCCTAATGCTTCAGAAGTGGACAGTTTTGTGAAGGCAGTTATGATTGCGGAGAAGCATGGCATTCCTCCAAGTGTCACATCTACAGAGCCAGTTCAAGTTTCTGTCATTCCTTCTAGAGCTGATGTTGAAATAACAATTCAAGACAAGCCTAGCACTGGAGATATGGTTAAAGATCATATTCAGAAGATGCTAGTGCTTGAGGCTAAGAAAAGAAGGAGTAAAGCTGAAGATTTGAAAAGGGAAAGGTCCAAGAGGAAAGCCAGAGAAGAGGTCTCTTTCAAGATTATTCCAATGACTTCTCCTGAGGCTCCTAAAAGGATCAAGCGAGTGGCAGCTAAGAATCCTAAAGCATCTGAAGAGCCAGCTCCTCCTCCCAAGTTGACAAAAGAAGAGAAGAAGGCTATTACAGAGGTCTTGAGAAAAGAGAAGAAGGCTGCTGCTGAGGCAAAGAAAAAGGCAGAGAAAGAGGCTACAGAAAGAAGAAAGAAATTAGCAAAGGAAATTGCTCAAAGAAAGAAAGTATGGGTATATAAGAGGAGGTTTCACAAGTCTAAGGCTGCCTCCAAAGATGTCTCTCTTGCTGAACCCATTCAGACCAGTGAACAAGACAAATTCTTCTACTCTGATTCCTCTATTTCTGATGGACCTGATGAAGAATACATAACCTCAGCCTCTGGAGCAAAGTTCAACAACGAAAAACCCCTAGCCTTTAGGAACCATTCTGCATACATTTCATACTTAACTAATCCTGAAAATTTTGATAACATAACTAAAATGAACAATTAGCATATAACTTAGTCTGGAATAAATTGAGATAAGAATCATATTAAATGACTAAGTAAAAGAGTGTAGGTTACCTTAACATTGAACAAGTAAAATCTTATAGATAACAGATATACTATCGCTAAGCTAAACCCTATCGCTAACATATAGAAGGCTTAGGATAACAATAGCTAATGAAGACTTAGCAATAAACTGAAGAAAAGTCAATATTTCTATCGCTAAGTCCTTCACTATCGCTAATATAATGAGTTGAGCTAGCCTAAGCAAGCAAAGAACAATAGATCACTATCGCTAAGCTCTGTCACTAGCGCTAAGGCCCCACAGATAACATGGATAACACAAAGGGGGAGACTGTTAGAATAGCTAGCAGCAATGAACTATGTTAGCTAGCGATAACATGATTAGCTATCGATAATAGAATACTTGAAATAACTTAGACATTTAGATAGCTAATACAGTGAGCTAATAAGATAACTAGCGATAACATGATTAGCTATCGATAACAGAATACTTGAAATAACTTAGACATTCAGATAGCTAATACAGTGAGCTAATAAGATAACTAGCGATAACATAGTTAGCTAGCGATAACAAAATACTTGTTGAAATACCTTAGATAATCAAATAGCTAATACATTGTCTTTGAACTTTGAGCTAATGAAATACACTAGCGATAACGCTTACTGTGCTTCACATGAATACTTGTGCGGGACTTACACTATTAAGCTAGCGATAGCCAAGAGTGCTAGCGCTACTGAAAAAGCTACTATGCAAGTACAATGTTGAAGGTGATCGTTACTCACAGTCTCTATCTCTCTTAGCTCATCCTCTGCAAGAATTAATTGAAGCAAGAGAAGAAAGTTGTCAAAGATGAAGAACAGCATTAATTGCCAACGGCTAAGAGCTTCCAACGACTCGTTTCAAATGGCCTCTTGAAGCTGAAAGAAAAGGGCAAGCTGTGAAGAGTTATAAGTATCAAGACTTGAGCATTTATGAGTAGCTGCTGAAAAACTCACTCACACGCACACAGAGACGAACCAACATTCAATATTCTCATCTACTCTCTGCTCACAAAAGCTCGAAGTATTTATTACTCTTAGTGAGATTATTTGTACTTAAATGTTTATCAAAATCTATTCATTGAGTGAACTCATTAATTGAAATCCTCTACTATTTGAGGTTGTTCTGAAGCTCGGGGCTTTAGGACAGGGTTGTATCCTTACAAGTTGTAAGGGGGAGCGTTTAGAGGGAAATCTAAAGCTCTGCTGTAAAGGTTGGCAGGTGAACCCATTTTTGTAAAACCTGTGGTATAGTGGAACCCAACGAGGAGTTGGAGAACCAGACGTAGGCATTGTGTTGGCCGAACCAGTATAAAAGATTGTCTTGTGGTTCTAAGTTTTATGTAAATTTGTAAAAGCACAATTCACCCCCCTCTTGTGCGTTTTGCCATTTTCATTATACTATCCCACGTGAATGGTAGCTCAGATTAACAAGCTCTTCAATTATGTGATATGGACCAAATTAAGGCTAATTCCTTAATCTGAGCTACCATTCATGTGGGATAGTATAAGTAGCCCATGGGTTCAGTCAGAGGTATAAGGTTGGGGTGTTATAAGGGAGATGGGTGAGACTCTTAAAATTTTTTTAAATGCTTATTTCTATTATCATTGTGATGATATTATTCTGATTTTACTATTCCACTTGACACCTCAAGAGCACTTGTTTGTGTGCATAGTGTTAGGATTGTAGTTACTGTGACTTTCGTCTCACCCCCAAAAATCCAACTTTCAGGTGATAGTCTTAGAGTTAGTTCATTGGGGAAGGCGCCGGAGATTTAGCCCTAATGCGAAATTGTTATTGCCGCCTACATCCATCACATTATTCTGATTTTTTTAAATGTTCAACATGTTAAATTATTATTTTGTTATTTGTGAATTGGAATTAAAAAAAGGTTTTTTTTCTATAATCATGTTAGTCAGTTTTTATTCTTTCTAAAATGATTAATTATTTATTTTTTTACGAGTAAAAGCTTAATATCCATGATAGCTTTCAATTACTAGTTTCATTCTTTTCTATCATGGATAAATAATAAGAAATAAGTTTAATTCTTTTAACCATGAGAGGTTTATTAAATTAAACTTTGATATTTTTCTATTATGGTTAACTTGATTTAGTAACATTTTTTTAATAACCATGATAGTGTTTATACTATTTAGTAAAACTCTTTTCTATCATGGTTATTTTTTAAAAAATTGGCTAAAAGCTTTTCTACTATGGTAGACTTTTACTAGAATGTTTCCTCTTTTCTACCATAGTAGGGTTATTAAATCGTTATTTTGATTAAATGTTTTATAAATTATAATTATAAGGTAAGGATTTTACAATTTGGTATCAGAGCCAAAGATTCTCTGATCTGTGTTGCATTGCATATTGTTGCAATATACAATATTCGCACATCCTTCCCTGTAGAACTATGGTTTTAGTGAGTTTTGTTTGACTAGTGGTGGGTTGCTTACTTAGGAGAGAGAGATGGTGCAAAGCACAATTCAATGTCTTTAATGTTTTTAAAGTTTAATTTTTGTAAAGCACAATTCACCCTCCCTCTTGTGCGTTTTGCCACCTTCATTTGGTATCAGAGCCGGTCTTCTCTTTTTTATTCCAACGAATCTGAGAAGTAAAGATCAAAGATGGCATCATACGAGAATATCTTACCTGAAGCAAGTTCCATCAACAAACCTCCTGGTTTTGATGGAAAGCATTATACCTTCTTGAAACTCAAAATGAAGGTATACATCAAAGCTAATGGGTATAGGCTATGGAAGATCATAGAAGAAGAGGATATTGTGTCTACAAGTATTCTAGGCAACCCAAAGAGTGAAAACAAATATACTCCTGAAGACATTGCAAATGTTGAGTTGAATAGCAAGGCAATCCTTATGATCCAAAGTGCCCTTAGCCAAAATGAGTTCTTCAGAATTAGTCACTTAAATACGGCAAAGGAAATGTGGGAGGCCTTACAGATTGCTCATGAAGGAACCTCAGGAGTAAAAAACAGAAGAGTGGAAATGCTTATTGAAGAATTCCACAAGTTTGAAATGATTGATGGAGAAAAGATAAGGGATCTGGAGATCAAATTCACTCATCTCATCAATAATCTTGCTACACTAGGAAGAAAAATTCCAGAGAAGGAACAAGTCAGCAAGATTCTGAAAGTGTTAAAAGGTGATTAGCTTATGAACGTCACTGCCATCCAAGAGATGCAAGGTGAATCAACCAAATCCATCACTGCCTTGTTTGGCAGTCTTGCTAAATATGAGCCAACTCTGATAGCCCAAAGGGAAGCTCAAGGAAATCCTAAGAAGAAATCTCTTACCCTAGCTATATCTAAAAGAGATGAAGAGGATAGTGATGATGAAGACCTTGATGATGAAGATATGGCCCTCATGGTCAGAAAATTTAAGAAACTCTTCAAAAGAAGAGGAGGTTTCCAAAGGGGTGGTCCTAGCTTCAGAAAGGATTCTCAGAAAGAGAAAGCTCCTGTATGCTTTGAATGCAAGAAGCCTGGCCACTTCAAAGCAGAGTGTCCATGTCTCCAAAGATTCAAAGAGAAGGAGAAAAAGAAGGAGAAGTCCTTTGGAAGGAAGAAAGCATATGTATCATCCATCTGGGGTGATAGCTCAGATGAGGAAGCTAGCGATCATGAAGAGAGTGCAAGTCTCTGTCTTGTTGCTCAAGAGGAACTATGTGATACTGAGGTATATGATTCTGAACCTACTTACTCTGAACTTCAAAATATGTATAATGAGATGCATACTGAACTAACTAAGCTTGCTAAGGAAGTTGTAGGTTTGATAAAAAAAAAACAAAGAACTCAAGAAAAATATTTCCTCTTCTGTATCAATAGTCTCTTCTACACTATCGATAGAAGAGCAGCTAGCGCAAGCTCCCAGAATTGAGCTATCGATAGCCACTCCTCCATCGATAGCAAATCATCCTTCAACAAAGATTGATAGATGCTCTCACTGTGAAAATTTGTTGAAGGAGAAAGAGAAGCTTTCAAATGCTTTAGAAAAATTTACAAAAGGTTCTGAAATGCTAAACATAATTTTGAAGGATCAAAAAGCATTTAGAAACAAAACTAGAATTGGTTATGAACCAAAGAAAGCTTCAAGGAAATGGGAAGAACCCAAAGTGAAACCATACTTAAAATATTTTAGGAAATCTTCAGAATATTCCTCACCTTATAGTTTTTGCAATTACTATAACAAGAAGGGGCATACACAATCAACCTGCAATCCAAAGAAATATGGAATTAGTGTGTTCCTAAAGGAACTTAGGTGCCTAAAGATTTCACAAACTCAGAGGCAAAGACTAATCATAAAGGACCCAAGAAAGTTTGGGTACCTAAATCTGTCTAAATTTGTGCAGGTGTGCCTTAAAGCATCCAATAAAGGAAAATGGTATATTGATAGTGGATGCTCAAGGCATATGATCGGTGACAAGAACAAATTCAACAATCTAGTGATAAAAGAAAGAGCCAAAGTCAGTTTTGGTGGAACCTATCAAGGATGTATACCTGGTGGATAGTTTGTGCCATAATTTGCTGAGCGTGAGCCAAAGCACTGATCATGGTAACTGGGTAATTTTTGATTCTAATGAATGCCTTATTGTTGATAAAAAGGACTTAGAGTTAAACAAAACTAATCTTAAGTGTAAACTAAGGGCAAATAGAAATGGTAATTTATACACTTTAGATTTATGCCAACAACTTGAAGAAAAATGTTTTATTTCAAATGATGAAACATGTTGGCTGTGGCATAAGAGACTAGCTCATGTAAATTTTATTCAACTTGATAAGCTTGTTAAAAAGGAACTAGTCATAGGAATCCCTAGTTCTAAAACTAAATAGGATTTAATTTGTGAATCTTGTCAAAGGGGTAAACAAACAAAATCCTCTTTTAAAACCAAGAAGACAGTCTCCACAAGTAGGTCATTGGAACTAATCCATATGGATCTGGTTGGGCCTGCAAGAGTGAAAAGTCTAGGTGGAAGTCTATACACTCTTGTAGTTGTGGATGACTATTCAATATTTACTTGGACTATGTTTCTTTCCTCAAAACATGAAACTTTTGATGCCTTTTCTGTGCTTGCTAAGAAATTGCAGAATGAAAAAGGCCTCAAGATTGTAGCAATCAGGACTGATCATGGAGGAGAATTTGAGAACAACGAGTTCATGGAATTGTGTGATGAAAGTGGTATTGAACACAACTTCTTTGCCCCACGTACTCCTCAACAAAATGGTGTTGTGGAGAGGAAGAATAGAGTGCTCACAGAAATGGCAAGAAGCATGCTGAATGAGAAACAAGTCCCTCAAACATTTTGGGCAGATGCAATGAGCACAGCATGTTACATCTCAAATAGAGCATACATCAGAAAGGGCATGGAGAAGACTCCATATGAGCTCTACAAAGGAAGGAAGCCCAACATCAGTCACCTAAGAATTTTTGGATCCAAGTGCTATATTCACAACAATGGGAAGGTAAACCTAGGTAAATTCGATCCTAAATCTGACATTGGCATATTTATAGGATATTCAAATAGGGGTAAAGCATATAGAGTATATAACAAAAGAACCCAAACAGTTGAAGAATCAATGCATGTAGTGTTTGATGAAACTCCTCAAGAAAAACGAGTGTTAATGAGGATGAAGATTTTTCTCAAGTTTTAAAACGTTCACTATCGATAGCCCCAGAGCCATCGATAGCAAACGCTGAAAATCAAAATTCAAACATTTCAAAACCTCCACTATCGATAGTACCCAAGCCATTGATAGTGAGTTCTGAAGAAAATGCTGAAGATGATCAAGATGAAGCTAATGAGTCTCAATCTTCCATAAAACATCTTAGGCACCATCCTCCTGATCAAGTAATTGGAGAAATGTCAAAAGGAGTTAGAACCAGAAGGCAACATCAAAATGAAATAGAATTTTCTGCCTTTATTTTTGAAATTGAACCAACCTGTGTTGATGAAGCTCTTGTCGATTGTGACTGGATGGTTGCAATGCAGGAAGAACTTAATCAATTTAAAAGGAATCAAGTTTGGGATTTAGTACCTAGACCAAGAAATTATCCTATCATTGGTACTAAATGGGTTTTCAAAAACAAACTTGATGAATCTGGTCAAATTGTCAAAAATAAGGCCAAATTAGTTGCCAAAGGATATAACCAAGAAGAAGGCATTGATTATGAAGAAACTTTTGCTTCAGTTGCAAGAATTGAAGCAATAAGGATTCTACTAGCTTTTGCATCCATCAAAAATATTAAACTCTATCAAATGGATGTTAAGAGTGCCTTTCTTAATGGATATATCAAAGAAGAGGTATATGTTGAGCAACCTCCTAGTTTTGAAGAAAACTCTAAGCTTGATCATGATTACAAACTTAAAAAGGCTTTTTATGGTCTCAAACAAGCACCTAGAGCTTGGTATGAGAGGCTTAGCATATTTCTCATTGAAAAAGGTTTTTCTAGAGGAAAATTAGATACTACCTTATTCATCATGCATAAAGATAAACACATGCTTATAGTTCGAATCTATGTTGATGATATTATTTTTGGTGCTACTAATGAAAAGCTCTGTGAATAGTTTGCTAAGATGATGCAGGGTGAATTTGAAATGTCAATGATGGGAGAATTAACATTCTTCCTAGGCCTACAAATAAAGCAAAGGAAAGATGGCATCTTTATCTCCTAAACAAAGTATTGTAAGGAAATTCTCAACAAATTTGGGATGGAGCAATCTAAGGATGAGGACACTCCCATGAGTACCTCTATCAGTTTAGATGCAGATGTCAAAGGGAAAGTAGTTAATCAGTCTCATTATAGAGGAATTATTGGATCCTTACTTTATTTAACAGCTAGTAGACCTGATATACAATTTAGTGTGGGAATGTGTGCTAGATATCAAGCAAATCCTAAAGAATCCCACTTAACCAATGTAAAAAGAATATTGTGTTATTTGCAGGGAACTCAAGAGCTTGGTTTGTGGTATCCCAAGGGAACTCAAGAGTACCTTCTTGCTTATTCTGACTCTGACCATACAGGCTATCACTACTACAAAATACCCTTTCTATGTCACTAATTTATGTCTGATAATTAAAAATCTGACGTTGAAAAAAAACGCGGTCGCATTTTTGTAAATAAGTTAGAAACTGAAGGGAAACAACATCACATATAATTTAATATGTGACGTTGAAAGTTTCAACGTCACACATAATTTATGTGTGACGTTGAAAGTCCATTTGAAAAATAAAAAAACAAACAATTCGTTCTAATAATAGAGTGTCAACGTCACACAAAACATACTGTGTGACGTTGAAACTATATTTAAAAAGAAAAAAAAATATTCTCCAGTTTCAACGTCACACAGAAAATATAGTGTGACGTTGAAAGTAAATTTTTTTTAAAAAAAATATTCGTTGGAATTTTAGAGTTTCAACGTCACACAGAATAGAATGTGTGACGTTGAAACTCTATTTTTTTAAAAAAAAAATAACGTAGAAATATTAGAGTTTCAACGTCACACAGAAAATATTGTGTGACGTTGAAACTCTATTTTTTTTAAAAAAAAAAAGAAAAAACATTGGAATATTATATTTTCAACGTCACAGAAAATATAATGTGTGACGTTGAAAATCTATTTTTTTTTTAAAAAAATACGTAGATATATTAGAGTTTCAATGTCACACAGAAAATATTGTGTGACGTTGAAACTGCATTTTTTTAAAAAAAAAAAGAAAATAAGATTTTCAACGTCACACAAAATATAATGTGTGACGTTAAAAATAAAAACGACGTCACACATTTGCTATGTGTGACGTTGTTTTAATTTTCAACGTCACACATTATATTTTGTGTGACGTTGAAAATCTCACACTTTAATAAAAAAAGGCGGGTTTTCTTCCCTCTCCCGCCCCTGCCTTCAGCTCCCCCAAAATCAAAACCCCATCCCTCAGCTTTTGCTCCTCCCCCTCCCCCCACCTTCAGCTCCGTTTTTTCAGATCCTCCTCCCTTAGCTCTGTTTCGTTTTTTCAGCTCCTCCCTCCCTCAGCTCCGCCCCAGCTCCGCCGCCAGCTCCCCCTTCTCCCAACCCTCAGCTCCCTACCCTGTGAGTTCTTTTTTCGTTTTTTTTACAACTTTTTTTTTGTTTCTTTGTCATTATGTCATCCTGCTTAATTTTTTTCCCACCAGGTTTCTGAAATCATTTTTTTACCAATATATATGCAATTGAAAATAAAATAATGAAATTTATGAGGAAGAAAATTAGTTGTGGTGTTGAATGTAGTTGAGTTTTTGGATTTCAGGAATATTATTGTTTGTTCTTGTTCAGCAATTTTCTGTTTGATTGGCCTAAACTGAAATTGCTGCTCTGTTTAGTGTAATTTAAATATTTTCTGTATGTTTGGCTGTTTCTGCTCTGCTTGGCTGATATAGCAGTACAGTGAAAGGGGTTTAAATAAAGAAACAATGATTTCAGGTTCATAAGAGTGTTTTAGAAAAGATTTTTAATGTGTATGAGTATTGGTATTGTTGGAAATATTGAAGGCATTAGAAACTGTAGGAAGTAAGGTGGAATTTTTTGTTTTATAAGGAGTGTTTAAAAGAGTTAGCAAAGATTGACGTTGTTAATGTTAATTAAGTCTGGAATTTTATTATTTTGAGCTAATTAAAGGATTAAGAATATGGAATTGATTGTTTGATGATTGCTGAAAGGTATAGGAATTAAGTACATATTGATATACATAGATGTTAATTGAAGTGAATGATTTCTATATATGTGAAAACTAAGTTTATGTTGTTAAATAAAAAGAAATGTTGGTTTAAGAGGAAATGAAAGCTTTATGTATGTTTGGTGTTTTAAAAGTTTCAAATAAGTTTGTCTTGCAAAGGTTCAAATAAGCTTTGTTCCATTGAAGAGTAAAATCACATTTGGTCTCTCATACTTTCTTTTTCAGCTCTGTTTTCTTGTTGGGTTCAGCAACTTCAATCATGCGATTCGAGGGTATTTTTGTGCCTGTGGTATGCTCTGATCTTCTTTGTTTTTTTATCCATTGCAAATTGTAAATGCTGCCATAGAATGTTTAATCGAAGAACTGAATTAGATTTGAATGTTTAAATGTGGAAAAGGGGAAAAAAAGGGGTATTGCTGCTGTTACCTTGAAGTTGCTGTAAATCTTGCATACTTGCCAAACTGTTTTGTAAGTCTTCTAAATTGGTTTGCTATTGGTTTTGTGCTCAAATTGCTGCAGATTTGTTTGTCAAATTGATCTTTTTGCTGCTGAAATTGTCGTGAATTTTGCTGCATTATTGCTTGTTTCTTTGGTGCAATTTTATGTTCTGCTAATGATGATTTGCTGCTCATTTTGCGTGTTCTACTTGCTGATTTTGCTGCTATAAATCACTTTAAATTGCTGCTGTATTGAGGTGAATTTTCGTTGAAAATTTATTCCATAATTCATCTTTTTGGTGATGATATGTGGCTGCCACTTTGCTGATTTTTTGTTTGCACTGAAATAAGGTGAAATTATAGGTTTTGTAATCACTGAATGGTGTTGAATTAATAATGGTATTATTTTGTATTTACTGGACTGAAATTGGATTGTATGAAGTGAAGTTAAGTGCATAGCATGCCAATTTCTTCATAATGTAGTGAGATAAACTTGACTAGCTTGTTGGAAATGGCATAGGTTTAATAGAATGGATCGTAGTTGGATGCATACATTGAGAACCACTAAAGAGTATCAGATGGGTGTGGAAGAATTTATTGAATTTGCCAAGAGAAACGTGCCTAGTAAGAATGGCATGTATCTTTGCCCTTGTGTGAATTGTGCAAATGCTTATCGTAAGAGCGTTGATGATATAAGGGATCACCTTCTTTGTGATGGGATCAATCTTCGTTATAAGAAGTGGCTTTGGCATGGGGAATTGGGAAGTACCGTACATGCGTGCCCGTCACAAAATGTAGAAGTAGCGGTGGATGATGTTTGTGATGATGGAATGGACGACATGATCAATGACATTAGGGCGGAGTCGTTTTCTGTGGTACAAGAGTTTGACAAGTTACGGAGTGATGCAGAGACACCGTTGTTCCCGGGGTGTACTAAGTATACTAGGTTGACTGTCGTCCTAAAATTGTTAAAATAAAGACAGAAAATGGGTGGGCGGACGCGGGTTTCTCGCAGATGCTTGAAGCTTTGAGTGATATGTTCCAGGCAGGCAATGTGCTTCCGAAGTGGATGTATGAGGCTAAAAAAGTTCTAAGGAAGATGGACATGGACTATAAGAAGATACACGCTTGCCCTAATGATTGCGTGTTATACAGGAAAGAGTATGAAGGCCTAAAAGAGTGTCCAAAATGTAATACTCCGAGGTACAAGCCGAGGAAGGATGCCGTTGGTGATGATGATGGATCAAAGAAAGGGGTACCTTTGAAGGTAATGTGGTACCTTCCAATTGTGCCACGGTTTACGCTTGTTTGCAAATGAGGGAGAAGCAAAGAAACTGAGATGGCATTGAGACGAGAAGATCTCCGATGGAAGATATCTTCGGCACCCTACTGATTCTCCTCAATGGAAGAAGATAGATTCCATGTTTCCTGAATTTGGTGGTGAGTCAAGGAACCTTCATCTCGGACTGTGTACGGATGGTTTCAACCCTTTCGGAAGTCTCAGTAGCACACATAGTGCTTGGCCTGTTTTGTTGGTCATTTACAACCTGCCGCCTTGGTTGTGCACGAAGCGCAAGTATGTGATGATGTCAATGATGATTTCGGGTCCGAAACAGCCTGGTAATGTTATATGTGCTAATTTTAGTTCCATTTTTACGGGCATTCAACAATGGCATTTTGCAGCAGAAACCGGTCAAATGGATGATGCCATCATGACACAAAGACCTAGAGTAAACTACCTTTAATTTAAATTCATTCAATGTTAGTCAATTGAGATATTATTTATTTTGTTATTAATTTATACTATTTCTTGTGATTTATAAAGTGCCCCCAGCAACCGACAAATAAGGAGTGTGGGTATTACGTCATGAAGTATATGTGTGACATTATTGAGAGTGATCGTACCGGATCCTTTACACAGGTATAAATTAAATTCTTATCTATAGCTTGATACAATCAGTACATAAATATATGATTTATTTATCTAACTTTGCATTAATCATAGCATCCATTATTGTTGCAGTTTTATGATGGAAACAAGTCATTTGAAGACAAAGACCTTGATTCACTTCGTGACCGTATTGCTCAATTTTTTCTTTCATTTGTTGTTGGTTAAAAAGTGATCATTGCAAAAAATACTTTGTTGTGTAAACATGGAATTTTGTGTGTGTATATATATATGTTTAGTTTGATTTAGTTATAATATAGCTATGTATACATGTTGTGTGAATAATGTATACTGTTGATCTGCATTATATCTATTCTGTGACATTTGCAATGAATACAGATTGGGAAACCAAAAGAAGTTAAATTAACCATCGTTTTTTTTTAAAAAAAACATTAACCACGTCACAATTTACAAATGTGTGATGCGGTTTCTCCAGAAACCACGTCACAAATTTTTAAATTGTGACGTGGTTTCTCTGCCATATCTTTATCAGTATTACTCTAATTTTTTACAAATAACGTCACAATTTTTGTAATTTGTGACGTGAAAAAGATGACTTTTCACATCACTTTTTGGTGTGACGTTAAAAGTCCAGTTTTCCACGTCACTTCAATTTATGTCACACCAAAATGTGACGTGAAAAGTCCAAAATTTGTGATGTGAAAACCCTGTTTTGTAGTAGTGTATAAGACAGATAGAAAAAGTACAAGTGGCCAATGTCAATTCATTGGTGGATGTCTAGTCTCTTGGGCTAGTAAGAAGCAAAATTGTGTCTCCCTTTCATCCACAGAGGCTGAATATATTGCAGCAGCAAGTTGTTGTGCTCAAGTTCTATGGCTTAAGCATCAACTAAGAGATTTGGGGTTAGAATTCCCAGAAGTGCCTATTCTCTGTGACAACACCAGCACAATAAGCTTGGCCAAAAATCCAGTTCATCATTCCAGAACCAAGCATATTGATGTGAGACATCACTTTCTAAGAGATCATGTTCAAAAGAAAGATGTCAAGGTGGAATTCATCTCAACAAACTTGCAACTTGCTGATATCTTTACCAAACCTCTTGAGCCAGCCCAATTTATCTTCATCAGACGGGAATTAGGAATGGTAAATCCAAACGAGTTGTAAATATCTCTGAAATATTCTAAATTTGATTTCATTTTATTCATACAGATTAATCACTAACTTAGGCATCGGAGTGCCAAATCTTAAGTTTTTGCAGGACTGACCTATCGATAATAAGGTTCATTATCGCTATCATATGCAGGGCAAAGCTAAGGATTGAGCAAAGATTGCCATCGCTAGCCACAAGCATTATTGATAGCAAAGTCAGCTATCGATAGCAGGAAGGAGTGAGTGAAAAGTCACTTGCTCAGCGTGGGATCATGCCTGCTAGCGATAGCAGCTTATATTAGCGATAACAAGTCACTTAACAGGTCAGAATGCGAAACGTTAGCTGATGTACTTGATTGCACCATATTTTTATACACTTTTCATTGATAAAATCATTGGATTATTGCATGTTCTAGGAGTAATTGTGCTTAATTAGGATAAATTCTGACTTTCATACACTTGGTTGGAGTTTATATTAATCAAGGGCAATTTGGTCATAATTAGCATAATTTATTGATTGACATATTCCCAAGAACATTTTGATGCTACCTTGAGTGTAATTTTAGTGCAGGTCATAGAAGAAGTGGGCCAAGCGGAAGAGCGAGTTGCGAAGAAGAAAGCTGGCCAAAGTAAGAAATTCACCCTAGCCTTTCGAGCATCTGGCCGCAGCCAGAACTTTTGCTGGCTGCAGCCAGGAGGACAGAAGCTTGGGGCTAACTTTCCGCCAAGCTCGCTGCAGCGAGAAGGTTTGCTCGCTGCAGCGAACTCTTCGTGACATCAATTTTGCTGTCATGTTTTTTAGGGTTCCAGACGGGTTTTTAAGGGTACCCATGCCCGAAAAACATTTCTGAAGCCTCCCCCAAGCTCGAAAACACATTCCTCTGCTAGGGTTTTCATCATTCTCTTCCATCCTCACTCAAATCCCCACATTCCCACTCACTTCCACCTCAAATCTTGCTATTTTTCTTGTTCTTCATCCTTCCACCTTCCATTTCCACCTCACTTCTTCTCCATTCTTCCCCATTCATGGAGGCTGTGGCTATGGGCTTTCTTTTGCACGAAATTGAAGACATGAGAGGCTAGAAATTGGGCTTTTTGGTGGTGTGAAGGTGGCTTGAGCTTCAATGGGCAAAATAGGGGAGTTGTTTGTTTTCTCATGCTCTTTTCATTATGTATTGAGTCTTGTGGTTGCATTTTTCTTTGTATATTTGGATTTGAGGCATGATTTCCTTTTCTAGTTGTCTATGAATTGGAACAATTGTGTTGGATATTGAGTTATGTTAATTGAATGATATGTATGTTTACATTTCCTATTGGGTTTATGAATGCTATATGATTTTTAGTGGTTGCTAGATTGTGTAGCTTAATTTGTCCAATTGAATGCTGTGGTTGCACATTCTTGAGAGGAATTGGTTTTCAAAACTCATGTTCCAACACACACCAAGTGGAGCTTAACACTAACCCTAAGTGATAGCTATGAAAGTGGTTGCTTGATTAGTTATTAATTAGGGATAGTGGACCCCTAGTGGTTGCTTGGGGATTTTTTCAATTAGACTTGGTGAATCTTTAACTCCAAATATCAATTTAATGAAGCGTGAGAGCCACCGTAGCACTACCAAAGCCCATTTTACAAATTTCCCTTAATCCAAACTCTTTTCACTCATTAATATAAAATACCAAAAACAAGTAATTGCATTTGTCTATAGTTTTATTAAATGAAGTTTCAAAGCAAAACCCCCATATCTTTTATTGTTTTGATTGCATTTAGCTAGTTTAGGTAGGTCAAAAGACTCCTTAAGTGAAACGGCCCGGGGTTGCAACCTATATTGCAATCCTTGGATTAATTTTGATCTTAACCCCCAAGGCGCATTTAGGCAAAAAGGTTAAATCAGTACTTCACTGATGGTAAATCCTAAACCCTAAACTTATATAAAGCTAGATCACTTGCATTTGCATTCATTCACAAAAAATCACATTCTCTTCTACTCTAAACACTCTCTGAGCATTCAAGCATTCATCTCCAAATCTCTCTATTCTCAAAACCCTAAAATGGCAAAAACTGAAGTTCCCCAGGTTTCAAAGAGTCCTAGCGCTAATCCATTCCCCAAATCAGCTAGCAAAAAGTCTCGTACCCAGAAGAGTGTCTCCTTTTCTAAAGAAGTTCCTGAGAATCATCCCAAGCATCAAAAAGTAACCCATTCTGAAGTTCTCTATCTGACAAATTCTCTCTCAGCTCCAAGTGCCTTCTTCGCAGAGAAAGGAACCCTAGATAGGGCTGCTGTATGGGTAGATTTGGAGTATTTCAAACAACAGGGTTTTGACTTAGATGCCTGGTTGCTTCCTTACCAAAACTGGCTCAATGTGAACAATGATTACAACGAAGACGTTCTAAGATCCTTCTACTTGAGTTTAAAGCCATTCCAGAATATAAAAAGGGGAAGCTTGTGAATGTCACCTTTGAAGCTGATGTGAGAGGAAGGGGTATTATTTTTGGGTGGAAAGCACTCAACAGAATTCTAGGGATCTCAGGGGAAGACTACAATAGATGGTACACGCCTGAAAAGTACCCTGAAGAAGAGCTAGCAGAGATCTATGAGACTCAATCAAACAAGCCAGTAGACATGCCTGTGATCAACTGGATTCTCCATTATGTGTATACCAGGATTATGACTCACAAGTCAGGGAATTTCAGTAGCTTTGCAAAAATTGACAACGTGGTTGGCCAATCTCATTCAAAATGTGCCCCTCAATCCAGGCCAGTTGATTAGTATGGAGATGCTCAGATTTCTGTCAGAAAAATCTGCCAAAGCTCCTCTACCTTACCCTCAGTTGGTATCTTTCATGCTGGAGTATGCGAAGATGAAATCTTTAGGGGATGGAGAGAAAAAAAATGCAAACAAGTCACCACCTCCACCCTGAAAAAGATGGGAATCCCAGTTGGAGCAGTGAGAGGCATTTCTGGTTCTCAGTCTCAGGCTTCTCATGCCTTTGCTTCTTCTGCTCAACCTGGATCCACTGAAGAAGAAGCTCAATCCAGAAGAGCTCCACCTCCTCCTCCTGCTGCGTCCAAATCTTCAGTTTTCTCCAAAGAAGCAGTTGAGGAAATAGTCTTCAGACTCTCTGCAGAAATTCAGTTTTGCTTTGGAAGCACAGAAAGCAGAGTTACTAAGCTTATTTAGGAGCTTCAGGCTCAAGTGAGAAATTTAGAAGAATGCCTGAGCCAAGAGGAACAACCTCTCAAGGTACATCATCACCACCTCACTCCCCCCTTCATCATTCTCACTCACCCCTCCACTCTCAAAACCACTCCTCTACTTCTTCCCACCATAGCCAACCCCCTTCTCCTATCCAAGTTCAAACCAACCCAGAAACACCTATCGGTACCACAATTCCTATCGCTAGCCCTCACTCACCTCTCCCACATATTCCTAAAGTCCCACCAACACAAGGACCTCCTATCGCTACCTCAGACCCACCACCTTAGTCAACTCCTACCGCTACCATTTCTCCTAGCGATAGCCCCCACTCTCCCAGACCTTCCACCACTACTCTAACACCTTCACCAACCCCTATCGCTAATCCACCTATTACCGATAGTATTCCTCTTCCTTCCACCACCCCTAAAGCTACTCCCATTCCTATCCTTCCACCAAACCTTGGTCCCACTCCCTTCTCTGGCCACGATGATGACAAAAAGGGGGAGAAAGATATTGACGCTTCCATGGTTGCTGAAGAAGTTGAGGAAGTTGTCAGAGGGATAGCTAGAAGCTACATGGCATCTGAGGATCATGTAACTCCTCCTCAACCTTCCAATAAGCCTCAAGCTCAGTCTGCTAAAGCACCAGAAATGGACCTGTTTGCAGAAGCCTTTATGATAGCAGACAAGTATGGGATTCCTCCAAGTGTTTTAACTGCCAAACCAATCCCAGTCTCTGTACTTCTTCCTGGAACTGGTGGAGAAATAACAATCCAGGACAAGCCCAGAACCGGAGATAAGTTTCAAGATAACATTCAGAAATTACTAGTGTCTGAGGCTAAGAGAAATAGGAGCAAGAGGAAAGCCAGAGAAGAAGTCTCCTTCAAGATCATTCCTAGGGCTACCACTGAGACTCTTAAGGCTTAGAAGATGAAGAAAGTAGCTCCATCTCGTCCCCACAGAATGTCAAAAGAAGAAAAGAAAAGGGCTGAAAAGGAGGCTGCTAATAAGAAAGCCCTTGAAGAGGCTTTGAGAAAACATAAAGAGGCTCTTGAGAAGAAAGCTGCTTTTGAGGAAAGAAGGAGGGCAAGAATAGAGAGGGAAGCAGGGGAAGCTGTAGAGAGGGCAGCAGAGAAGAAGAGAAAAGAAATTGCTCGAGGAAAAAGGGCATGGAGATACAAAAGAAGGTTTCATTCATCCAAGGCTAAAGAAGCTACGGGCATCTCCATTACTGAACCTTCTGAAAATCCTGAGCAAGCCAAATCTGAGCTAGTAAGAGCTAAGAAGGAAAAAGCTAAGCAAGAAAAACTCCAACAAGACAGATAATATATAGAAACTTAGAAACTTAACATGTTATAAGCAAATTTATACCTTAAAAATAGTGTTATTTTAAGAAAAATATAAAACGATAATGTTACATCCTAATTTAAAAGTTTGAGATCTATAAGATAAAATAGTGGATGAGGATCTCTTAGACAACAACAATGGGGAAAAAATCACATGTTAGAAGAGAAATTGTTAGCTTTATAAGACAACTGATAATAATGTTAGCATTTATAAATTGCCTTTTTATGTAAGTATGTAATATCTGACTGAGGGGTTTTTATGACTTATAGGAGTGATAAAATTATTTTTCATAAATGCCTTGAGGTCCAATGCAAGAATTTATAAACCAAAGATTGCACTAGTGGTGCTCTCCCACATCATCTCATGTGGAGTCGATTAAATAACTACATGGTATAACTAAATGCATGAAAGCGATAAAACTGAGGTTTTTCAGTAATTTTGATTAAAGGAAATGAAAGACTTATTTTTGTGATTTTTTATTTTAGGAAATCAATTAAATTGGTATGGAAAAATATTTGATGAATATTGGTCTCTTGATGAATTTGGCAACCTTCCTAGCTTCTAAAATGATATGGGAGTTCTTTAATCCAAGTTATAATGTAAAAACCAAAAGCAATTGCTTAAGTCCGATTAACTTAATTACTAATTGATTTGGCACATCACTTGCACAACCAATAAAAAGGCAATTGTTAAAGACAAATTGGCAATGAAAACTCATGATAAGTATGCAAAGAGTTTCTCATTGAAAGTAAATCAAACCTTCCAATATTAGACCTAATCGCTAAACAAATGTACAAGCATAGATGCATCCAACATATACTAGCAATCCAAAGTAAACAATGAATTCAACACGTCTATTGCATAATACAATGAAATAATCACTAGGTTCGTACACATAAAAGAAATCTCTTGATTACATGCATAACCCATAAAAATCTCAACACAAAATGTGGAAATAAAAATACAACTTGCTCCAATAACACATACATATACAAAACCCAAAAGGAATCAAATACATATATGAAAATTGGACAAGAAAAGGAACTAGATAACTCCCAAAATGATCTATTGAAGCTCCGGTTGCCTTCCTCCATCAAGATCCTAAGGGAGAACTAGCCACTCATGCTCTCAATCAACAAAGAAATATATTGTCTTGATTGTTCCATGGGAATGTAATGGATGAAATAAAATTGAGTGCAGAAATGGTAAAGAGGAGAGAAAATTAGGAGTTAGAAAGAATAGAGTGAATGTGTGGTGTTTAATGCAGATGTGGTGATTTGTATATCAAAATAGGAAGTTTAAAATCATCATTTAATCCTAGGGTTGCCTATTTTGGTTGAAAACAACAATAAGGAAAGATTTTAGGCAGACTTAATAGCTCAATCAATTAATTTTGATCAAAATCTGCGATTTCCTAATATGGTTGGAATTCACGCTTCGCCATGATTGACTCACGGTGAACTATCATTTCTCTTTCGGAATGGTTTCGCCATGGTGAAAGCCATGATGAACCTAATAGAACTTTGAGTTAGAAATCTTAAGTTTTGATGAGGACTGGACCCTATAGATAACATAAGTAAAATGAACAGATAAGAATATAACTTAGTCAGAAAAGAAACAAGATAAGAATCAAGGTAAATGACTAAGGAAAAGTATAAGTTATCTAAACGTTGAACAGGTTCTATAGATAACAGATATACTATCGCTAGACTAAGAACCTATCGCTAATAGGTGAAGAGATAAGAATAATAATAGCTAATGAAGTCTTGGCAATAAACTAAGACAAATATTCCTATCGCTAAGAACTTCACTATCGCAAATGGAATAGTTTGAGTTAGTCTAAAGCAAAGAACAAAAGATCACTATCTCTAAAACATGTCTCTATCGCTAAGGTCTCATAATAGACAAAAGACATAGCCACTAGCGATAGCATGAATAGATAGCGATAGCAGAACACTTAGATATTCAAATAAGTTACTATGTAGAGTTAACTTATCATCAACATAGCTACTAGCGATAATGAATTTAGCTATCGATAATGAAATCACTTGCTGAAATAACTTGACATTCTGATAGCTAATATATTATCTGTATACACTGAGCTAATGAATCCTACTAGCGATAACACCTATTGTGCTTCACATGAATACTTGTTTAGCTAATGGCTAAGTGCAGGACTCATTCTATGAAGCTAGCGATAGCATGGGATGCTAGCGCTACTGAAAAAGCTGCTACACAAGTACAATGTTGCAGGTAGTTGGTAATCATAGTCTCTATCTCTCATAGCTCATCTTCTGCAAGAATTAAATGAAGTAAGAGAAGAAAGATGACTAAGATGAAGACCAGCATTAAATGCCAACGGCTAGGAGCTTCCAACAGACATATTCAAACGGATGCATGAAGTTGAAAGAAGAAGAAAAAACTATGAAGAGATATAAAAGGCAAGTCTTGAGCATTTATGTAGAAGAGAACAAACTGACGAACAAGCATTCATTATTTCTCATCTACTCACTGCTCAATGCTTTATTATTCATAGTGAGCTTATTCTGTACTTCAATAATTAACAAAATCTGTTCATTAAGTGAACTCATTTATTGAAATCCTCTACTGTTTGAGGTTGTTCTTAAGTCTGGGACTTTAGAACAGGGTTGTAGTCTTACAACTTTTAAGGGGGAGTGTTTAGAGGAAATCTAAAACTCTGTCTTGTAAAGGTTGGCAGGTGAACCTGGTTTGTAAAACCTGTGGTTAGTGGAACCCAACGAGGAGTTGGAGAACTGGATGTAGGCAGTGTTTGGCCGAACCAGTATAAAGTATTGTCTTTAATTTTTTGAAGTTTAATTTTTGTAAAGCACAATTCACCCCTCCTCTTGTGCGTTTTGCCACCTTCACTTTGAACTTTATACACTTTTCCTCTTTGATCCTCATTCTTTACACCTACAATGGAATATTTAAGCACATGTGAAGTATTTCCAGTCCATAAACATCAAGTGCATGAGTTAATGCCCTAAACTGTTCAAATTAATATGAATATGCAATTAACTCAATATTATTGTACCCTAAGTGCAAAAGTGCTTGAATCTTCATATAATGGCCTATAACAAGTTCTAATTTGCCATATTAGTGGACAAAAATATGTAATAATCAAGTGTCATCATTGTCACACATTTAGACCTTTGTACTATTGGACAAAGCATAAATTCACAATGGTAATGGCCTAAGCTAATCAACAATCTCAAGTTGGAATGAAACATGCTCAAGATATGCAAAGGGAAAATCATCAATGCAACTGGAAATCAAATAGAAACATGTGAGCACTCCCAAGGATATAAAGTGTTTCACACAACTCACAATCATGGGTTATTTCTCTCAACTTGCTCAACATGCAATTTACCATATGTTTGTAACAATTTTCAAAATCTCCACTAATTTAGCACACATGCAAAGAATCAATAAGACTTTAAAGCTCGTAATGTTGGAAAGGAAAAAGATGAAATATATATGTAATATCATAATAATAATGGATGAAATGCACATGCAAGTCAAAACATATTTGGTCGCAATAATGACCCACACACTTAAGCACATTTAGCCATATTTCACACCATGCCTTATTTTTGCGCTATTTTGTGCAATTTCCTCTTCTTTTTCTTTTTCTTTTGATTTTTAGAATTTTTTATTTTTTTCTTTTTAACCAAGGCGCATGGCATACAAATTTTTAGTACAAATGGCTTTCACAGATATATAGTGGCAAATGCTACACACAACAAAGTCAAGAATGCAAATCAACTAAGTGATAGGTTCAAAGGGGTGACTAATAGAAAATATGAGCAGGTTTGTGTTTCGGACAATGGGTGATGAAACAATGCCTTTATCATGTTCAACACATATGGCTAATCCCTTTTCAACCAAGAATTGGGACAACTCCTAGAAATTGACACAACTAAGCAAGAATGCACACATTTTCAGGAAGTTGAAATTAGGCCGACAATAAACTCATGGCAAGCTAAAGCTCACACATCACCATTCAACAACCAATTACAGAGCAATTTTCACAATACATGCCTTGAACACATCTCATGTCAACTCTTGAAAATTGAAATCAAAGGACAAAAGCATTGCAAAGTCTATAACAAACAACCTAAGATGGGGTCTCTTCTTGCACTGGTTTTCAAAAAGTAGGTAAACTATGTTTTCGAAAAAATAGTTTCAAAAGCACTTGATTTTTTTTCTTAACAAGTCTACTGATATGATAAAGGGAGCGAATCGGCTAGAAAACAAGTGTAAAAACTTAATAAACAAAACAAGTGATCAATGGGAGGAAGAGTACCCATCTCTTACAACCCTAGCCATAGACACCACAAGGATGATCAGTCCTTGATACAGTCGAGTATTCTCACAAGAATACAATGTGTAAGCATAGCTCACAAAAGAGATTAAAAATCTCTCTAAGAACAAAGTCCTTATTTCAATTCATTTTCATTCTAGTATGAAAATTTCAATATAAAGCATAGCCTATATATAAGCAACGATAGAATACTCTAGAATAAAAAAAAACCTAAGAATTCAATGGTGCATAAATGATGGTTGATATTTTGATTGGCACCATTCCACTTAAAGAAATGACTTATCCTTAAAGAAAAAGTCAACTAAGCCAAGATAGGAAGATATGACATCTAGAATAAAATAAGAAACTTTCCAAAACAAAATCCCATCAGATTTGATGCATGTAGAGCTATGTAGTTGCTTGTTGAACCTTCTTGTATCTTCCAAAGGAGTCTTTATTTTATTATTTTCGTCCAAAAAAATGTTAGGGCCTTTAAAACAACAATTTGGGCTTAAATGTGGTTGAATCACATTCTAAAACTCTCCTGCTCTACTACAATATGCATTTGGGCCCCAATGTGAAATATTAAAGTTCCATTAGACGGACATGCCATTGTGTCTTTGGGGGTGCCCTTTCTTGTGCCACATCAAGCTCAACATATTTAAACCAAGCAATAACTAATGTCATCCTCCATGTAAATACTATATAAGCTCCTCAAGCACCTTTGATGGTTTGTTGAGCCTTTGAATGGATTAGTGCTTCTTGGACCTCATAATCAACAAATTCAATACCTCTGGATATTTTACCATCTTACACATCACACATACAAGGAGGGAGACGAGTAGAGAATGGTGCCATCAACATAAAGGAATTTCAATCAAAACCAATGAAAGACAACAAATGGAAGCATTGCAACCATCACAACAATGTCTAGGGAAGTTGATTCCTCGCACTATAGGGAAGTTAATAGTAACTAATGCATTGTTGGATTTAGGAGCGCTATAAATTGATGCCTAGTGCGATTTTCTATTATTTAGGCATCACTGGTTTGGAAAGGACAAGTATAATTTTACAATTAGTCCATCACACAATCTAATATCCATAAGTCATTATTGAGGATATACTTGTTAAAGTTGAAGATTTGGTGTTCCCACTTATTTTTATGTACATGACATGGCTAATGAGCTAAGTGAATCGATGATCATTCTTGATATGTCATTCATGCAGACCATTAGTTTGGTGATCGATATGGAAAACGAGTTGATAACAATGGAAGTGGGAGATCACAAAATTAGCTTTAACATGTATGAAACATTGCCACATTCTCATGAGGACTATTCTCATCTTGACTTGAGTGCGATTGACATTGCTTTGGAAGATGCCATAAAATAGAATGAGCTAGGTATACATTCATATGATTACACATCTGACCTAGAGACTTATGATTTTTATTTCTCTTCTCTACCTTCTGTTCCTTCTTTACCTTCCCTTAGTAGTGACGTGTATGACCTTGACTTGCATGTGGTTGATAGCCTGCTTTCCATTGCTAAGGATTTTTCTGTGATAGGTGATTCTATATGTGATTTGATTTCAACTAAACGTTCCTTGTTGAGTGATGATTTCTCTTTGGAAGATGGTAATTAGTTGAATGTTGTGAGTACCAAGAAAGTCCAAGAAGTGGAGTTTGAGTTGGGAAGCCACGATTTGGATGATATGCAATCTAAGGGGATAACCCTCTAACTAATTAAGCTTGCTTCCACCACTACTCTCTTTGGACCTGCTTCTTATGTGGTTACAGAGCCACTTCCTTCTTACTTATTTTTGAATTCAAATTCTAGGCCTAAATTCTCCTCCCACACCCTAAGCTATTTAAAAGATCTTGTTATGCTAAGTGATATAGGTGTGCGGAGTGGAGCGGAAAACTGAGACAGCCACTGTCTATGATCAACTGGAGGTTGATTCAGCTACTCAGACACCACATTTATGTGTGGAAGATGTTTACCCTAGGGTAGTTATTGCTATAGATCACCTGGTGATTGATTCAACACCTGGGAAGATCGAAGGTCAAGTTGGTAAGTTTGTTGAGCCTAGTCCTAGCGGTTTGAGTGGATCGGCAAAGGGGAGTTTTTGTTTACCTTATACTCTTCCTACTTTTACCTTTCTATTATTGATGCCCCCTCCTTTAACCTTAATCCTTTACTTAGCGACTTAAAATATGCTTTTCTTTCTTCCGATGATAAGCTGCCTCTGATAATCTCTAGTGATTTGAAGGATGTAAGGAAGCTCGATTGCTAGTTTGCTAGTTTTTTTTCAAAAAGTATAAAAAAGCTATTGGTTGGACTTTGGAAGATATCCCAGGTAATAATTCAACTATTTGCACTCATAGTACTTTGTTACAGGATAATGCTAGGCCTCTTCGACAACCATCACTAGTGCAAAAAAGTGCTTTTAGACCTCATATAAAGGGCTTTTTAGACCTCATCTACATGGGGTCTTGTTTCAGGGGGTTTAAAAAGTCTACAATTTTTTAGACCTTATTAACATAAGGTCTAAAAAGCATAATTTAGACCTAATATATGACTATAAGGTCTAAAAGTTTGACATTTTAGACCTCATAACACTCATATAAGGTTTAAAATTTTATACATTTTAGACCTCATATATTCATCTAAGGTCTAAAATAACACATATTAGACCTTATAAATCTTTTGTAAGGTCTAAAAATTTACATTTTCTATACCCCATATTTTTATATAAGGTCTAAATATAATGCTTTTTTTGTTTCATTTGTTTTCCCTCCAAACCCATTTTCCTGCAATAAAATTACACCGTCAAAGTATAAATTGAATTCCTATCATTCAAATATCCAATAACACCATGAAGGCTTTCAAATAAAATTAAATATAAACCAACAATCTTCCAATTCAAGTTCACCCAAATTTAATCACATAACTATTCATCATAAAAAGGTTCCTACATATACAGACAAATGAAAATGAAATTAAAAAACACACATCTCTTAACAATATAAACAAGAGCGTAGCCAAACTCATGAATGTTGTAAAAGCTCAATAATAAATTCAGCACAATGTTCCCGGATATAGTCAATATTTGCTTCAGGAAAAGGATTAGCAACATCAAACATCTGAAATATCATAAAAACAAAAAGACATTAACTTGCTACCCATAAAAATAAAAATAGTACAAAATTTTAGAAATACATTTACCTTTTCAGTTAATTCAATTGTGCCTAAGGTGATAATATTAAATATGTGTCTCAGCACATAAAAGGCACATAAGTTGGAATCCGGTGGTTGCTTATGACTCTACAGAAAAGAGGAAAGTCATATAAATCATCTTAATGAAAAATTAATAAAGCAAACTTCTTTTTCCATAGAGGAAACATTGCAAGTCAGCCACCAAAAAAACATAAAAGTTTTTTAGCTTTAGTCTATGCAATTGAAGGTGGCTCTTCGTCACTACATTCCTTATGTATATTGTTTTTCATCCAATAACAATACATTAATACGATACCTTTAAACTCCTGTGGCTGATGGTCTAATTTCAATATCTTGATTCTGCCCTTCTTTATTGAATTTCAATTGTTACAAAAAGTTCAAACATAGCTACTACCAGTCATAGAAACAAAATAACAAATATAGACAGCATTTCAATATACAGCCTAAAATGCCTCAAAGTCTTGTGAAACTTTAATTTCAATCCATCCAACTGATCCATTTATAAAAATTAATAAAGCAAACAAACATATACTAACCTTTGGAATGATCCATTTAGGTTCCTTTACCTCCTTTATATGTTTACCACAAGCTGCGTATTTATATGTTTTCATAGCCCTATCATGAAAGTCATAAAGTTAATAACTTATTTAACATATACAAAGGTCATATTTTTGTATAAGAAAACTCACGAGTTCATTGTCTTCCTCAAATCATTCCCTAGTCTATTGTGAATGGAGCATAAGAATAATATAGTATAAGTCTTCTTGCACACAACAACCAATTGCCAATGATTACTGAAAAATGGGATACTTTTAATTAAGCAAAAATCATTATATATACATTATTATGAAATATAAATTTTTTTCTCTTACTCATGCACATATGGCGCCAATAATCACACGTAGATTCACAAAGCCGCTCTGATAAATATGCATGTCTTGAAGCAGCAGTAGTCACTTTCTCTTAGATATGCATTGGACCAATAAATCCAAAATGTTTCCTTTTTCCTGAAGAAACCAACTCACGATTCGTGTACCTATAATAATGCAATAAAATAATCAGAAGAGTTATATAAGAGATAATTCTTATATATATGCTCACATTTACAAGAAGATACTTACATTAAAAATATTTGGACACATGCAATCGTAAGCTGCCGTTTAGGATCTATAAGGGAAACTAAGTCATCTCGTTTCAGGTTAACCTGTACACCTGTCTTGCCCACAACTGAAGTCATTGGCCACTCTCTTGGTTGAAAGGATTTATCATATCCCAACAAAAGCACATGTTGCATGACAGTTAATGGAGACTGTGAAACTGGTTGATTGGATGGAGTTAAAATTGGGTCTATGGCTTGGGTTGTCTTAGAAGGAATCATAACAAGATTCTTTGGCCAGGATATAAAAGTATTTTTGGCATCACCCACAATCTTCACAACATCATTAGGGATTGGAACTAGAGCATCTGCAATTATCACTTCTGTAACTGATACTCTTACTTGATCTTCTTTTATATGTTTATGGTGGACGGTTGATCCTAAGTTGTGTATGTTTCCACGTGCTACTAATTGTCTAAGAGGATTCTCAACAAATAGATCAAAAAGCTCACCCTGATGCATTGCATGACCTTCTGATGAATGGCTAATAATGGAACTCCCTTTAGTGCTTGGAATAGGTATAGTAGATAAAGTATTGGGAGCACCAGTCTCTTGACGCGTGCTCCAAAGAATCATCATTTCCTTTTTCATCTTGTTTAACCGATCTTCTATTAGCACATCCAATGATGCTTCTGCTTCCACCCTTGCCTCCGCTCTCACGGCGGCCAACTTTTCTTCCATCTCCTCCCTAGTCGCCACACCTAGGGAATGTCGCGGGGCTGATCCAAAGTATTCCCTTATGCCTACCTCTCCAATTCCCCTAACACGCCCTGGATTTTCTTGTTTGCCTGAAGCAACAGTCAAGATATCATTCTTACCTGATGGCTTGAAGGATCCTTCGTCTTGTTTTTTTTAAGTTCATCCTGTGATAGTCAAGAACATAAGTAAAAATATAATTAGTTTACTAAAGAAAAGAAGTAATAACACTCACAATCTTTTCAGCAACTATACGAGCTTTTTCACTTGTGTAAGAGCCGCTCCTTTTTTGGTGAGCATAAATCCATTTTTCTTCACGACGTATTGGAGATAACGTAGAATGAAGAACAGACGAATTGGACTAAGATGCTTCTTCTAATCTCTTCTGCTTAGCCATGATTAAGTCCTTTTCAGCCTTTGTATAACCCCCACGAGACATTGTGTGAGGACAATCATTCATTCTACCATACTCTTGCGCTTTTGCCCTTTTTAGCTATAAATAGAACCGTTTAAGAAAATTAAAATGAAAACATAAGTAATTTAATAATAAAAACATAAATAGTTATTCCAAAATTCAAATTAACTCAACTCACCAAGGCTTCTGGAGTAGTTCGAATCCTACAAAATTCTTGCCACGTCTCTTCATCAATAAAAGAATACGTGCTGCAAGAATTAGCACGAGGCGCCCCATTTTTCACATTGATATGTACATAAGTGTTAGCTAAATTTGTCTTAAATGCCTTCCAACGTTTACGACAAAATTTCATTGTCTTCTTCCTCAAGACTTCATTTTCAGGAACGTCATAATTAAGTTGTAATGCATTCAAATAGTGCATGACAAAAATATTAAAATAATTAATAACATAAATGATAGCATTTTTTCACTTGTTTCACGTTAAACCCGTATAGTGTCCCAAATCTGATTCTTCACATCCAGTTTAATATTTTTCCACTCATTTTTCAAGATGCTAGGCTTGTTACGATCGAGGACGCCAACGAAGCTAATATATCTTGTTGCATTAGGGCCGATTGGTTTCCAATATCTATCAAACTCAATTGGAATCTTTTGCCCATCTTGCTGAGACAAGGGAACATCTTTCAACCTGGTGCCCTTTCTACCCTTCTTCTGTGTAGATTGGATGCTACGCTCGCTTTGATTCTGGCGTAAACTATTGTCAGTCCTGGTCTGATTAACACTAGCTAGATTGCTTGAACCCTCCATGTTGTGCTTAGATAAAAGAAACAATCAGTTAGTTTAAAAATTAGTTAGTTTAAAAATCAAAACAAAAGAACTATTAAACATATTCAGTAAGAAAATAAATAATTACCTTTTAAACTAATTTCATATAAGGGTATCCTCCCATATCCCTTCATGGTGATCATTTCTTATGCCATATTCATTATCCATTTCATCATCTTCATTCAATTAAGGTAAACCCCTCGAAAAAGAAGGAGTCTCAGAAAGATCAAAATTTGAATAACCTGGCTCATCAATATCAATGACCTTTTTTCTCGGAGAACCACGGACCAATATTTATCTGCTGGATCCGTGATATAGAACACTTGTTTTGCTTGGTCTGCCATAATAAAAGGCTCATCTCCAAAACTTATACTATTAAGATCAACTATTGTAAATCCTAGGTTATCGATTTGAACACCATTATTAACATTAACCCACTTGCATTTGAAAATTGGGACTCTAAATTTTGTATAGTCCACCTCCCAAATCTCTTCAATTACGCCATAATAAGGCATGATCGCCAATTTAGGCTTCTTGTCTTTTGAACTAGAGAAATGCATAGATTGAGCCACCAACGAAATACCACTGTTTTGCACTGTACTCTTATCATCCAGAGACTTCGTATAAAAGGAATAACCATTGATCTCAAATGAAGTCCAACTCATGACATCAATCTCAGGACCACGTGCTAACCATTTAATTGTATCAGAAACACAATCATCTCTCTCAACATTTTGTTTGAACCAACACACAAATGTTTTGTTATGCTCCTTAATCAACTTTTGCTCTGTCATTTTCATTCGACTGTTTTATCTCCTTACGAGTTCTTTATGAGCAAGTATGTAGTCTTGAACTTCATCAATGTTATTCAAGATGTATAGGTGGACTTTTTGCAATTCATCAATATCCACACTCTTCACCGCAACCCCACGTCTACCACTATCTTCATCACGACTTTTAGGAAGCCCAATTGGTCTTACTTTTGACAAATAATGTTGACAAAATTCCATAGATTCTTCAGAAACATATTTTTGAACAATAGATGCTTCAGGTCGATTTGGGTTCTTCACATAAACTTTTAGGATTTTCATAGTTCTTTCAATTGGGTACATCCATCTTAAATAAACAGGGCCACACAACTTTATCTCTCTCACTAGATGAACAATTAGATGTACCATGATGTCCACAAATGTGGGAAGAAAGAGCTTCTCAAGTTGGCACAAGATAAGATAACCTTCGTTTTCTAGTTCATCCAATTTTTCAATATCAAGGACTTTGCTACAAATAGAATTGAAGAAGAAACAGAGTCTAGTCAAAATGTGTTGCAGATCATATTCGAAGATGCCTCGAATAGCCACTGGGAGTAGTTGTTGCATTAAGACATGACAATCATGAGACTTTTGGGCTACTAATTTCAATTCTTTCATCGACACAAGCTTCTTAAGATTTGAAGAGTACCCTGAGGGCACTTTGATGCCATGTAAACACTCACAAAAACTTCTTTTCTCATCCTTAGATAAAGTATGCAAAGCTGGGGGGCAATAAGTTCTTTTGCCATCTGTCCTTGGATGTAAGTCTTCTCGTATTCCCATTTCTTGCAAATCTAATCTTGCCTTTACACCATCCTTTCAGCTTCCTTGTATGTTGAGAAGTGTTCCAACAATATTGTCACATGCGTTTTTCTCCACATACATGACGTCGATACAATGTCTTACATCAAGATGACTCCAATGTGGAAGATCGAAGAAGATAGACCTCTTTTTCCATATATTTTTTTCATTCATAATTTTTGTAGTCTTACCAAAGGTAACATTGATATTTTCCACCTTTTCATAAACTTGCTCTCCGGTCAACAAATTCGGAGCAGCTTTGTGCTCTTGGCCACCAAAAAAAGCTTTCTTCAATCTACGATACGGGTGACCTGGTCCAAGAAATCTCCTATGACCAAGATAAACGGTCTTCCTTCCATGTGGCAATTGATGGTAGCACGTGTCTTCTTCACAAATCGGACATACTAAATGGCCCTTAACACTATACCCTGATAAGTTTCCATATGCAGTGAAGTCATTTATAGTAAGAAAGATCATGGCTCGCACTTAAAAATCTCCTTCTTATTTGCATCAAACACATCCACCCCATTGTCCCACAACTCTTTTAAGTCTTCAATCAAGGGTTTTAGATAAACATCTATGTTGTTCCCGGGTTGTTTTGGTCCCGAAATCAACATAGACAACATAATGTACTTACGTTTCATGCATAACATAGGAGATAAGTTGTAAATAACTAAGAGAACGGGCCATGAACTATGTATGCTGCTAAGGCTACCATAAGGATTCATACCATCTGTGCTAAGTCCAAGCCTAAGGTTCCTAGGTTCCTCACTAAACTCTGGAAATAACCGATCAATTTTCTTCCATTGCAAAGAATCAGCCGGATGTCGGAGCTTTCCATCAGAAATCCTCTCATCTGCATGCCATATCAAATTTTTTGCATCCTTTTCATTAGCGAACATGCGCTTGAATCTTGGTATAATTGGAAGATAGCACAATACTTTTGCGGGAGACTTATTTGATTTGTACCTTGGAGTTTCACATGTCGGACACTTTTGACGGTCTTCAAACTCTTTTCTATACAAAACGCAATCGTTAGGGCATGCATGTATCCTTTTATACTTCATGGCAAGTGGACTGATTGCACCATATTTCTATACACTTTTCATTGATAAAATCATTGGATTATTACAGGTTCTTGGGGTAATTGCACCTAATTAGGTTAATTTATAACTTGTGCACACTTTGTTGGAATTTGTTCTAGTCAAGGGCAATTTGGGCATGATTACCATGATTTATTGTTTAACCCATTTTCAAGAACATTTTGATGCTACCTTGGGCCTATTTCATTTATAGATCATGAGAGAATTGAAGAAAGAGGTTGAAAATGTCAAAAAAAGCTCAAAAAGTGAATCTGTCAAATTTGGAGAAAATTACGAAAATGCCACTCTTGGCCCACCTTTTCTGTCCTTCGCTGTGAGCCTCGCCGTAGGGAGCTAAGGCGAGAGCAAGAAACTTAACCACCTTTTACTGCCCTTCGCCGTGAGCCTCGCCGTCGGGAGTCAAGACGAGGACCAGAAACTTTCTGCCCTTCGCTGTGACATCCTACGGCGAGGGCTACAGCGAGGCCCCGAAACAGCAATTATGCAGACATGTTTTAGGGTTTATGGGGGAGTATAAATAGCACCCAACACCCCAACCTTCATTTTCAAGCCTCCTTAGCTCGAAATACACCTCTTCTGCTAGGGTTTCCTCCCATTCCTTCATTCCTCACTCAAATCTTCACCTTCCCACTCAATCTTACCTCCATTCTTGCTGATTTTCTTGCTCTTCCTTATTTCACCTTCCATTTCCACCATACTTCTTCTTCTACCTTCTTCATCCATAGGGGCTGTGGTCATGGGCTATCTTTGGCTCGATTTTGAAGACATGAGAGGCTAGGTCCAAGGTGCTTTAGTGGTGTGAAGGTGGCTCTTGCTTCAATGGGCAAAATAGGGGAGTTATATGCTTTCTCATGCTCTTTTCCTTATGTATTGAGTTTTGTGGTTGCATCTCTCTTGTATGTTTGGATTGGACACATGATTGTCCTCTTTCATTGTCTATGAATTGGAATATTTGTGTTGGATATTGAGTTATGTTAATTGAATGATGTTTATGTTCAAATTTCCTATTGGGTTTGTGATGCTATATGATTTTTAGTGGTTGCTAGATTGTGTAGCTTAATTTATCCAATTGAATGTTGTGGTTGCACATTCTTGAGAGGAATCGGTTTTCAAAGCTCAAGTTTCAACACATACCAAGTGGAGCTTAACACTAACCCTAAGTAATGGCTAAGAAAGTGGTTGCTTGATTAGTCATTAATTAGGGCTAGTGGACCCCTAGTGGTTGCTTGGGGATTTTTCAATTATACTTGGTGCATCTTTTAACTCCCAATATCAATTTTAATGAAGCGTGAGAGCCACCGAAACACTACCAAAGCCCATTTTATAAAATCACCCTTAATCCAAACTCTTTGCACTCATTAATCTAAAATACCAAAAACAAGTAATTGCATTTGTCAATAGTTTTAGTAAATGAATTTTCAAACCAAAAACCCCCCCATACCTTTTATTGTTTTAATTGCATTTAGCTAGTTTAGGTAGGTTAAAAGACTCCTCAAGTGAGACGACCTGGGGTTGCAACCTATATTGCAATCCTTAGATTAAATCTTGATTTTAACCCCCAAGGCGCATTAGGCAAAGGTTAAATCATGGACACAATATTTTCTTTGCATCATAGTATCGACTTGGCAACACATTATCTTTTGGAAGCATATCCTTCACCAGTTCAAGCAATTCTGTAAAACCATTATCACTCCACCCTAGTCGTGCATTTAACAATTGGTATTTTTCACACCCCGGGTACAAGGGCATATTTGCATCGTTGCACATATTACCGTATGCATGTGATTGCAAAAAAGCCTGTTCTCCAACATCACGAATAATGTCCTCTACTCGATCATCCATATCATTATCATGAAAGGTATCTTCCCCTTGTTGACATGCATCCGACATTTCTATTTTCTCACCATGCCAAACCCATACAGTATAACTTTTGCAAAATCCTTCACAAATTAAATGTGTATATATTTCCACATCGCTTAGTCATTTCTCATTCAAACATTCTACACAAGGGCAATAAAACCTCCCATCATCTTCACCGGCATTTCTTCTGGCAAATTCCAAGAATTCCCTTACTCCTTTATCATATTCAGCACTCATTCGTTTGGCATCTATCCAACTACGGTCCATACTATAATTCCTAAAGATGAACATAGATAATAGAATAGTTTATTATCCAACAATTTTATTTTTGAATGTGGTTGAATTCACATTAAAGGAAAAACCAAAAGAACGAAGCGTGGGAGAAATGAAGGGACATAAAGGATGGGGCCAATTTAATAAAAAATTATTATTATTGGGAAGTATAAGAGCTTAACTAACTATTAAACAACAATAATCAAGATGGACTTAAATTAAGATTGACTTAAATAGAAGTTACAAAATCCAATCACCCAAAATTAAGGACTCGCACAAAAAATGCATCTTTCCTCTTTTTTTATTATATGATCAGAGAACAACGAGTAAATGAGAAGCACAATAAGATACTAGTTTATATGAGATGGGAGAAGCTAAGATTGCAACTACTATACCTGGAAAATCCAAAGCGGCTTTATGACAAGAGTCACTAATTTGAAAAGATTCAGCAATCTGTTCACACTCTTCTTTCCTACGCCTTTCACTTTCTTCTCATGCTATTTGCTCAACCTATGAGGAAAGTTTCAAAATATTTGAGATAATTACAAGTTTTAAAATGTCATGAAAGAGAGCAAGAGATGTTAAAGTGACTGGTTCAGCTCTTCAATGCTGGATATTAAGGTGCATCTACAACTTGATAATAGTATTCCATAATTAGTCCATGCATATTTACAAAAACTAAGAAAATTAAGAAAGATATGATAATTGTATTTTAGCACTGATATACATATGATCTCACTAAATCCATGTAAATGACCGTGACATCATATTTAGAATTCCAAACTCAAATTCAATATTCAAAGTAATGCTTTTTGTCAAGAAACTAAAAGATCCTTGCATGACTAAGATCCATCAAATCCTTGTTTTACGATTAGGCCTTTTCTTGGTTTCTTTTTTGTGTGGATGATATACAACACAATTGACTTCTAGCATCAAATTTTTTTATGCTAATCTAATGTAAAGGAAATTACCGTTTTTTGATAATTTCTACCACATAGCCTCTTTTGTTATTCAATTGAATCCTTTCAATTCATATGGTAAATGATCTGAAGAAACATAAAAGGTTTTGTTTCATAAACTCCACAAAATCAAAATTTACAAAATGCCTATGTTTTTTATTTCTTTCTCTCTTATTTAAAAATCAATTTCAACAACTTCTTTTCCAAAGGCATATCAGACTAGCTACTTCCTATATGCACATAGATAACACTTTTCTTTTGGGAAAAAATATTTGCTTTGAACCACCTGATTAAGCATTTCACGGCCAATGAATAATTCAAAACCGCAGGCAGGATTATATCATTAGGAATTTGAATCACAAGGAAACATAAATTAATATAAACAACAGTGAATTAAGGAAGACCTAAGTACTAGATTTTGCAGCTTCAGTTCGCAGAAACTAGTGGCTGAGGAAACTTGTTTTTGATCTTCCGAACCCCAGTTAAGTTCCTTCCAAGAGGATGAAGTGAATGAGAATTAATAGTAATAAAAGAAACAAATGTGATGAAAAGAAGCAAATGTCAATCATATTTCCACAGTTCATGCCCCCCCAAAAAGAAACTACACAATCACAAACTGAAACAGTCGTTATCAATGCACAATTCACTTAATCGACAAAAATTCAATCAGGATAAAATGCAACAAAAGAAACAAAAGTGAAACAAAACATTGATCAAAGAAAGAAGAAGGTTTCTGGATGGCTTCATGTTTAATATTGGGCAAGGAAAGAAGAAGGTTTCTGCAACAAAAGTCTATTGCTTAGTCTCTAGTGTGCTGTGCTTGTAATCAAAATAGTGATCTAGTGTGTTGTGCATGTAATTAAAAAAAATAAGAATGACAGTTATAGTCGAAGGAGGATGTGCTGTGATTGTAAACAAAACAGTAAACAAAACAATGATCTAGTGTGCTGAGCTTGTAAACAAAACAGTGATCAAAGAAAGAAGAAGGTTTCTGCAACAAAAGTCTATTGCTTAGTCCCTAGTGTGCTGCGCTTGTAATCAAAAAAAGAAGAAAGAAAGAAAGAAAGAAAGAAAGAAGAAGGTAAAAGTAAGAGACCTGTACTGGAAAAAAAAGAAGACGAAAAATTTCAATGCAGGGACGGTTCTTGATCTCTCAGCAGCAAATGATGAATGACGGTTATAGTCAAAGGAGGATGAAAGACGGATGAATTCCGGGCAAAAACAGAGAGGTGATCGCAGGACCGAAAAAGACCGAAAAAGAAGAGGTGGCGATCAATGTTGAGGGATTTTGGCCGAAAACGTAGAGGAAATCTGTTACGTGATTCAGTTCATAAAAAAAATAAAGAAAAGAAAGATTACTTACGTGATGAAAGGCATCTGCAGACGGAGGATATGTGATAAAAATAATGTTTTTAGAGCTAATATATTTTTTAAACCTGGTTTTTAGAGTTAATATTTAAAGAATAGGTTTAAATAACTTCAATATATTTATAAAAATGCCACCTATCTTACTTTTAAGACCTTAAATTTAAAAATCAGTTCTAAATAATTTATATATATTTATAAAAATGACCCCGTCACACTTTTAAGACCTTATATCTAAAAATTAGGTCTAAATAATTTACATTTATTTACAAAACTGCCAGCGTTAACACTTTTTAGACCTTATCCTCCATATAAGGTCTAAAAGGGGTGGTCTAAAAAGCTAATTTTGTAGTAGTGCATAGTGACTGTTGAATCCACTCATTCTTGATGTTGTTAAGAAAGAGGTTACCATACTTCTTAGTGCTGGCTTCATTTATCCAATATCAGATAGTGAGTAGGTTTCATCGATATAGGTGGTGCATAAGAAGTCTAAAATCACCATTATAGAGAATGATAGCAATGAGCTTATGCAGACAAGAGTGCAAAACAACTGGTGTATTTGTATTAGCTATAGGAAACTAAATGATGCTATAAAAAAGGACCATTTGCATCTTCCATTGATCGATTAGATGTAGGAGTGGTTGGCAGGTCGTAGTCATTATTGCTTCATTGATGGTTATTGAGGCTATTTTTAGATTCCTATAGCACCTGAATATTAGGTTTAAACAACTTTACTTGCCCTTTTGGTACTTATGCATATAGGCACATGCTCTTCGAGTTATGTAATGTGTCGGGCACATTCTAGAGGTGCATAATAATCATTTTCTCTTATATGCTCAATGATTGCATGGAAATTTTTATGCATGACTTCACTGTCTATGGTGATTCATTCTAGACATGCCTAGGAAGTTTAGAGTGGGTACTCGCTAGATGTGTACAAAAGAATCTCAAGCTAATTTATGGGAAATGACATTTTATGGTGGGTCACAAGATTGCTTTGGGACACCTTGTATCTAAGCATGGTATTGAAATAGATAAGGCTAAAACAGAGGTGATAGTGACCTTACCTTATCCTTCTTGATTAAAAGATCTCTAACCTGGGGCATTAAGCTTCTATAGGCACTTCATCAAGGACTTTTCTAAAATAGACTTACCCATTTTCCAATTGTTTTATGAAGATGTAGACTTTATGTTTAATGATGATTGTGTGTTTGTATTTGATATTCTTAAAAATTAGTTGCTTGAACCACCCATTTTACTTGTGACGGATTGGTCGTTGCCCTTTGAATTAGCATATGACGCATCCAACTTTGCGGTTGTCACCATGTTGTGTGAAAGGTGTAATAGACATCTACATGTTATTACTTATGCTTCTAAGACTTTGGACATTGCATAGAGAAATTACACTACCACTGAAAAAGAGTTTTATACCATTGTCTTTGATTAGATAAGTCGAGGTCATGTCTATTGCATTCTGTTGTGGTTTTTTTAACTGATCATGCAGCTCTAAGTTCCTCTTCACCAAGCCACAATCTAAGCCAAGATTACTACATTAGATACTCTTACTCTAGGACTTTAACATCCAGATCAAAGATAGAGCCGAGGCGCCAACCTAGTAGCAAAATATTGAAGTTGCCTTCTAGATAACACAAGGAGAGTTGATTGTTCTGATTTGACTTGTGATGATTTTCCTGATTCTTCTCTCTTTAGTATTTCTATTGAAATACCCTGGTTTGTGGATATTGTTAATTAAATGGTATACGAACTCACTCTAGGTGATATGTCTCTATTTCAGGTCTAGAAGCTGAAACAAGAAACCCAACATTACTTGTGGGAATATTCGATCCTTTAGAGGATTTGCTAGAACCAAGTACTCCGGAGATGTGTTCCTGATTCTGAGTTTGGAAAGAATCTCACTTCCCACCATTATGTTGTTTATAGGGGGTAATATAACTCACTTAAGACCACTAGGAAAATTCTTGAATCTGGTTTTTATTGGCACACTGTTTATAAAGATGCAAATGTTTTTGTGAAATCTTGTGATGTTTGTCAAAGATTTGGGTGGGGTGTGAGCAAGAGAGATGAATTACCTTAAAAATCAATTCTGTTTTGTGAGCCTTTTGATGTTTATGGTATTAACTTTATGGGACGCTTTTAACCTTTCAATGGTTTTTCTTATATTCTGTTGGCTATCGACTACCTCTATAGGTAGGTCGAGGCTATTTAGATTTGGAAGGATGATGCTCCAATGGTTTCAAAGTATTTGTAAACTAATATTTTTGGTAGATTTGGAGTCCCTAAAGCCTAGATAAGTGATAGAGGCTCCTACTTTTGCTGCAAGCTTCTCAATAGCTTGCTTGCTAAATATAAGGTAGCCCATATAGTTTCTAGTCCCAATCACCCCACAAACAAACATACAAGCCGAAGTGTCAAATTGAGAGGTCAAGCACATATTATAGATAAGCGTGAAGCTGAGCATAAGTCCTATTGGATAGTTACACTTTGTGTATGTCATCTTATGGGTTTGTGTATGTTAAGGGTTGTCACCTTTCGATTGAGGTTGAGCATAAGTCCTATTGGATAGTTACACTTTGCAACATAGAGTTGCATGTAGCTGGTAAGGAGAGAGCCCTCCATATCCAAGAGCTACATGAGATGCACCTTAATGCATATGAAAGCTCATGGATTTAAAAAGCCAAGACAAAATTACTTCATGTTCAACATATTATTAACAAGAAGTAGGTGACCTCGTTCTCATGTATCAAGCCACAGACATGGAAAGCTGAAATTAAACTAGTTTGGGCCTTATCATGTGATTACAATCAACCTGTTTGGCATGATAAACCTTTTGAAGGAGGAGACAGGAAATACCTTTCAAGTAAATGGTCCTCTCCTTAAGGTCTACCATGGATATGGACCGAAGCCTCCTTGAGATTAGGTTGTCCCTTTCTCTTACCTTTTTCTTTGCATTGCATATGGATTGGACACTATTATGATCCAATATAGTGTTTAGTTCTAGTGTGGGGGAATGGGATTTTCCAGCAGGATAGTTGTTTTTCTTTTGTTTTGTTTTTCAATTCAATAAAATCCCTAGACATTTGATTTGAATGTTTCCTTAATTATGCCTTAGGGTTTAAAATGAAAATATTCTACCGAGGATTGCACTAAAGTGATGCGATCCTAGATCGTTCCTCGAGGAGTCTTACACAACCTAAGAAAACTAAATGCAATGATAGAGGGTTAAAGGTAAATATTTTTAAAATTTTTCATAAAATAAATATAAAATGGATAGATTAGTATTATGAAAATGAAATGATACTCTCTTAGCTAGGGCAGACATGTGGCAAACTATTGATTCACACTTTTAGGGAAATATAAAATTAATTGGGCTAAGTTTATGCAAGAAGATACAATCAACCTCAATTAGAGGAATATGTTGGATAACACCGATCAACTTCAATAGACCAATATCCTTGAATCAATATGTTGGATAATCCAAAATCAACTAGAAATCAGGTCTAATAGATGGAGTAAATCAGGTTCCATCCAAATTACTCAATATCCTTGAATCCAATAGCTAATTAACATTAGACATAAACAAACCCTATTACTTGTAGAACTCTACTTAATTACACTCATACATGTAGATTATATTATTGATTTAGTTACTTTAGTTAATTAATGGAATTATTAAAGTGTTATGGAAACTCAACATAATCAAACTCAAAACCATAAATAAGTCCCAAACGACATAATTACATGAAGTATGATGGATTAAATCATCTCACAAGCATGCTAGATAATGAAATCAACAAAGTCTAGGCATAATATTGCCTTTTGGAAAGATAAATAGAACAAGAAAAAAATCTGATCAAAACATGCAAATAGAGTTTAACAATCACATAGTCTAAAATCTCAAATACAAATGAAGTTTGAACACAAGATGAACAAGTATCTAAAATACATATGGAAATCAAAGGCTACAAAATCGGAACTAAAGAAAACTCCCCTAAAGTGGATTCAATTGCTTGCTTCATGTCATCCTATGGTCCAAGAGAGTATCTGGCAAAATTAGTTCTTCATAGGAGTAGAGAAGACACACAAATGGATCCGTAACTTGAACTCCATGGAGAACCAAGAAAGAAAACGAAAATAGGAAAAGAGGAGGATAAGGCAAAATTGATGGATGAGAGAAAGGGGGAATGGTGTTGTTGCTAGTGGAAGAGGATGGTGATGTTAGTGTATGTGAAAAATGAATAGAGGGCCTAGGTTTTTTTCTGCGTGAAAAATATATAAGAGAGAAAAGAATGAGTGACATGTTTAATTGATGATTATTTGGGGAACAAGATATTTGTGAGATATTTAATGTGTGTGTCATCCAAAATAGAGAGAGGAATAGGCATATAGGTTTGTATGTGATAGTGCTGGCTGTCACCCAAGAGGGGGGTGAATTGGGTGATGGGATAAAAACTTAAAATCTTTTCAAATCTTCTCTTTTCTAGAACCACAGTGAAGGCAATCTTTAAAATCCTTTTTGGTTTATCACTGAGAATATTTCAAAACATGAAATGCGCTAAAGAGTATACACGTTAGATATGCTGGAAACTAAGAAAGTTAAATGAAGAGATACAAGCAGAATTTATCCTGGTTCAGTCAACCCAGACCTACATCCAGTCCTCAGGCTCCACCTGAGATTTCCACTACCCTCTTGTTTAAAACGGGCACAAGAGAAGCCTTTACAACCCACAAGTTTAGCCTGGCACTTGTGAAGCCTTTACCACAGGTTTTACAACACGGGATCACCTGCCAACCTTTTCACAGAGTTTTTGAATTCTCTCTAAACACTCCCCCTTACTACCTGTAAGGTTACAACCCTGTTCTTAAAGCACCAAGCTTTAGAACAACCTCAAACAATAGAGGATTTCAGATGATAGGTTCACTTAATGAACGGATTGTGATAATCACTTAGAGGTATATATGATGAAACTACAATTCTAGAGCTTATCAATCTGACAATGTGTATTCTAGCTCTACTCTTCTAAATCACTCAATTCATCATTTTTGGGCTCACTTGAATATGACTGTTACTCTGTGCAGAGCCTTTGATTTTCATCTCATATCATCTTGTCATGTAAATGCGTCGTGTGTGCGCGTATATGTTTCTGATGTCTTCAAGTCTTTATATATGGTAGTAGACTTTTCTATCCATTGGAGACTTGGAGAACTAGCCGTTGGCACTTTTCTTTCTTCTCTTGCTTCAACTAATCTTGCAGAGGATAAGATAAGAGAGACAGAGACTGTGAGTAACGTTATCCTGCTACTACCTGCCACTGTACTTGTATGTCAGCTTTTTCATTAGCGCTAGCTCCCTTAGCTATCGCTATCTTAACAGTGTGAGTCCTGCACTTAAGTTGTTAGCTAAAACAAGTACTCATGCAGTGGATGTTATCGATAGTGCATTTCATTAGCTCAAAGAGATAGAGACAATATATTAGTTAAGGAATTTCAAAGCATTCTCTATCGATAGATATAAACATTATCGCTAGCATATTATTTTAGTTCAACGTTCAGTGTACTAGCTATATCATTTCAATAAGTATTCTTCTATCAATAGCTAATCCCGTTATCGCTAGTTACTTGATTGCTCATTAGCTAAAGGATACTGAGCTCGCTGAATATTCTAAGTTATTTCAGGTATCCTGTTATCGATAGCTAAATCTATTATCGCTAGCAACTATGTTATCGCTAGTTAATTCATTTGCTCTCAGGCACTAGCTATCTGAATGTCTATTATTTGAAGTACTCTGTTATCAATAGCTTAACTTGTTATCGCTAGCTGATTCCATTAGTTCAAAGACTTTGTTCATTTTTTTGCTAGTTATTTTTCGTTTAATTTATACATGTTATCAATGAACTTCTAGCAATAGGATATTTCTTAGCGATAGTGAATGACTTAGCGATAGAAATTAACTTTGTTATTTCTATGTCTTCATTTGCTATGGCTCTTTGTCTGTTAGCGATAGGTTCTAGCTCTAGCTATAGTGATCTGTTACCTATTAGATTTTACTTGTTTAATTCAAAGGTAACTTACACTTATTTTACTTATGTTATCTATGGCCCAGTCCTCATCAAAACTTAAGATTCTAACAGTATGTGTGTGAGAACAAATTTGGAGAGAAGAAAAGGGTTATGAGGAGTGAATTTTTTATGGGAGAAGGAGAGAGAAAAGATATGTGTGAGATATGTTTTTAGAGAGAGAAACAAAGAGAAAAGTGTGTGATTTATTTTTGGAGAGAGAAAGAGAGAAAACGTGAATGAAGATGGGAGAAGGACAAAAAGATATTTGTGAGGTATTTTTAGAGAGAGAAAGAGAGAGAGTGTGTAATCATGTGGGTTGTGCCAAATTGGATGAGAGAGGAGGAAAGAAAATGAGAGGGGGGAAGAGTGGTTCCTAAAATTTAGGGAGCAAAGAGAGAGAAAATGATATGAGGGAGTAGTTCCTAAAATTTAGGGAGAGGGAGAGAGAGTAGTTCACAAAATTTAGGCTTTCCAAACCTTAGCACAAGAGACAATTTAAATATGTTCAAAATGGGCTAGGGCTTAGTCAATATAATAGGTCTAAACTAATTTGGAAGATTAAAAAAGGTTCAGTTAGCCCAATTACTCAAATTAATTAGATTTTTAATTTACAAAGGGCCCATATCGTGTTTTTCCTCATCTTCTTGTTGTTAATTTGTCTTTTCTTTCCTTTTGCTCCTTGTTCCCTACTCCTACAATGAAATATTCAAGGCACATGTGAAATATCTCAAGTCCATAAATTCTAAATGCATGAGTTAATGCCCAAATATGCTCAAACTAGAATGAAAATGCAATCAACTATCTAATCTAGGACCTTAAGTATAAAAGTGCCTAATTCCCTATAATATAGCCTAGAACAAGTGCTAAATTCCCTATAATTAGTTGCTAAAAACATATAAAAATCAGGTGCAATCTATGCCCATATACCATCTACAATCAAAATTTCAGAGCCATTTTAGTCCACTTGGTCTAGGAAAATGATAGAACATCATATCTAATACAAAAATTGCAGACCTTGTTAAGACAATTTTTATTTCCTAACTCAATTTAAAACCCAAAATACTCCCCAGAGCTTGAAATTTTTAGGTTTACAACTTGAAATGAAGTTAATCATGCAACCTCTTACCTTGTTTTCCTTCTTCTTTAAAAAAAGCAGCTAATGTGCCTGTTGCACTCATTCTAGAATCTGTTGCTTATTGGTGACTAACATCAATGCTCCCCAAAGTTGATTTACTTGTTGGATTTATTCTTCTCCCCCTCCTTCAGAAGCTGTCCTTGAATCTCTACTTTAGCATCAAATCCATCAATGCAATAAACATCTTTTGAATCAATAATCCACATTTCCTAATTTTAACCTTGGGATGCTAGCAAGGCACACAGAAAATTCCCAAGAAGATTTAGTTCAACTTCACAGCAACAACAACAGTTCAATTCCATATGAAAATGACAAGAAAATTGTGTGGTAGCAATATCTCTCCCATTAAGCCTCGTTTCCGACAAAATAAGATATCAAAGTACACCTTAAACTTCTCAAAATTTAACAACTAGGATGGACTACCATGAAGAATTCTTGAGCTTGGTAAGGCCATCTTTGAAACCTTTAAAAAGATACTTAAACATATAAGAATGATCAGAAACAAGTTCAAACAACAAATGAACCTCAATTTCCCTCTTTACCCTTCTAAGAGAAATTTAATCCTAGAAATATCAACTAAATCATATACATGCCAATTGTAAAGGAATAATAAGAAAACTAACCATTTTATAGAATTGTGTTGTTGATTGCACTTGATTATTACATGTTTTTATCCACTAATTATAGGAAATTAACATTTATTCTAAGCTATTAAATGGGGATTTAGGCACTTTTATACTTAGGATCCAAGATTAGAGAGTTAATTGCATTTTCATTATAATTTGAGCATATTAGGCATTTAACTCATGCATTTATTTTTTATGGACTTGAAATACCTCACATGTGCTTAAAATTTCCATTGTAGGTGCAAAGAATTAAGGTCAAAGCAAGAATAAAACAAAATAGGAAACTTCTACAAGAAAAAGGAAATTCTACACAACAAGAAATTACTAATTAGGAAATTGGATTGATTGATTGAGCCTAATGGATTGGCCTATAATCTTTCCTAATTGGTAAAATCAACAAGAATAGGAAACTTCCTATTTCAACTAGGATTGGTTGATTGATTGATTGGGTTTGCTTAAAATATTTCCTATTTGTTATTTCTACAAGAATAGGCAACCCTATGCTTGATTGAGGTTAGGAAGTTTCCTAATTAATTATCCTACTCACTATTTCATATCTTGACTAGGTTTCTTGAAGTTTGAGTGATTGGGTCTTCCCCAATCCTTTCCTAATTGATAATCCTAGTCATAATAGGAGATCTTAGGCCAATTTGGATTATATATATGTTGCCTAGTGTGCCTAGGAGAGAGGAGCACAAAAATTACACATTGAAGACACAAATTCTCTCATATCTTCCACCAATTCCTTCCTCCATTCCACAATCCTTCGCTGGTTCACCATGGAGTTTGAGTTACAGATCCTTTGGGGTGATTTCTCCTCCTCTATGAAGAACTAATTCGGCTCAATGCTCTCTTGGATGATGGGATGACTTGAAGCAAGCATTGAATCCACTTTAGGGGAGTTTTATTAGTTTCCATTATGTAGTCTTGAATTTCCATTTGTTTCCTTGAGTATTTGTTCTTCTTATATTCGGACTTCATTTGTTTTGAGATTCTAGACAATGTAATTGTTGAATTCTATTTGCATGTATTGATTTGGTTTTCTTCTAGTTCCACCTATCTCCCCAAATTACCATGTGATGTTAGTCTTTGTTGATTTTATTGTCTAGCATGTTTGTTGGGTAATTTAGTCCATTGTGCTACATATAATTGTGTTGTTTGAGAGTTGATTTGTGGGTTTGAGTTATTGATGTCGAGTTTCCATAGGTGATTCCATTAATCAACTTGCCTAAAGGAACTAGATCACTAATCAAATCTATGTGCATGAGTATGATTAGGTAGAGTTCCATAAGTTGGATTGTTTGATTATAGTCTAGCATTAATTTGTTGTTGGATCCAAAGGATATTGAGTGACTTGAATGGGACCCAAGTTATTCTATCTATTGGAACCTACTTCTAGTTGATGTAGGATTATAGTTAATCTAATTGGTCTATTGAGGTTGAGTGGGTCTTAATTGACCTATTCCTTCGATTAAGGCTAATTGTATCCGCTTATGTTGAACTTAGCCCGATTAGCTCCTCCTTAAGAGTATGAGTCAATAGTTTGTCGCGTGTCATCCCTAGCTAAGAGAGCATCCCATCATCCCATTCCATCATCCATCCATATTTACCTTAAAAATACCAAAAACAAGTCTTTATGTTCCCTTTATAAAAAATACCAAAAATACCTACTCTTAATCCCCCGTTTTATAGCTTTAATTGCATTTAGTTTCCTGGGTTAGTTCATTAGGCTCCTTGAGAGACGATCCAGGATCGCACCACTATAGTGCAATCCTTGGTTAAAAATATTTTGCATTCGAACCCCAAACCGTATTAGGAAAGGTTCAGATCAGCTGTTAAATAGAAATTTAGGTAATTAATGCACATACCTTTTACTCTTCTCTTGAGTAATCTATATTGGAAAATTCTTGCTACTAAACTTTTTAATTACAACTCAACATCTTTGACATGAAAATATCCTGTTAGATACACACACACACATAAATATGAAATGTGCATGATAAGGGAAGCAAAGATACAACAAGACATCCTATAAGGTCTTCAATGATGTCTCAATTATAATTATGCCCAGTTCCTAATGATAATTGAGATCCCACTCAAGAATCCACGCTCGACATAACTATCAGAAACCTAAGCTCTAATACCAAATTGTCGCGCTGGTTGCACTTGATTATTACATATTTTTATCAACTAATTATGGAAAATTAGCATTTCTTTTTCTAGGTAAATATATTGGGCATTAGGAACTTTTATACTTAGGGTCCTAAATAGAGAGTTAATTGCATTTTCATCTTAATTTGAGCATTATAGCGTATTAACTTTTGCATTTGATGTTTATGTACCTGAAATACTTCACATGTGCTTAAAATTTCCATTGTAGGTGCAAAGAATGGGTATCGAAGTAAGAACTTCTGTGAAATAGGAATCTTCTGATTAGGAACTGGATTGATTCATTGAGCCTAATGGATTGGCCTCTAAACTTCTTAATTAGTAAAATCAACCACAATAAAAAGCAACCTTTTTTAATTGGATTGGTTGATTGGGTCTACCTAAAATATTTTCTATTTGTATTTTTGACCAAAATAGGCAACCCTTGGCCTAATTGAGGTTAAGAAGTTTCCTAATTGATTATTTTAATCACTACTTTCTATTTTGGTAAGATTTCTTGAGAGAGAGTGATTAGGTCTTCCATCTTTCCTATTAATTATGGGCGGCCAAAATAGGCAATCTTAGGGCAATTTGGATAGTTTATAAGTGGTTTCTTGTGCCATACATAGGGGAGGCGGAATTTATACACTTGTTCCACAAATTCTCTCATATATTCCATAATTCTTCAACGATTTTTCTTCGAGCTCGAGTTGTAGCTGCTCTTGGGTGACTTCTCCTCTTTTTTTATGAACTAAATCAGCTCGATGCTCTCTTGGATCATGGGATGACTTGAAGCAAGCATTGAATCTACTTTTGGGGAGTTTTTCTTAGTTCCAATTATCTAGTCTTGAATTTCCATTTGTACCTTGGATACTCGTTTAACTTGTGTTCATATTTTATGTATGTTTGAGATTCTAGACTATGTATTTGTTGAATTCTATTTGTATGAATTAATTTGGTTTTTTTCTAGTTACATTTATCTTCCTAAATTCATGTTATTCTAGTATTTGTTGATCTTATTGTCTAGCATGTTTGTTGGATGATTTAATCCATGATACTTCATATAATAGTGTTATTTGGGACAGATTTGTAGGTTTGAGTTTATTGATATTGAGTTTTCATAGCACTAGGTAATTCCATTAATCAAACTTTCCTAAAGGAACTAGACCATTAATTTAATCTATGTGCATGAGTATAATTAGGTTAAGTTTCATATGTTGGATAGTTTGATTGTAGTTTAATGTGAATTAGTTATTGGATTCGAAGGATATTGAGTGATTTGGACCGCACCCAAGTTACTCTATCTATTCGACCTAATTCCTAGTTAAAATTAGATTATAATTAACCTAATTGGTCCATTGAGGTTGAGTGGTGTCTTAATTGACCTATTCCTTCAACTAAGGCTAATTGTGCCCATTTCTATGAACTTAGCCCAATTATATCCCTAATTCCATATGAGTGTGAATCAATAGTTTGTTACATGTCACCCCTAGCCAAGAGAGCATCCAATCATTTTCATTCCATTAACTATTTATTTTTTTAATAAAAATATCAAAAACAAGTCTTTACTTTTATTTTAAGAAAAATACCAAAATACCTACTCTCAACCCCCAATTTTATAGCTTTTATTGCATTTAGTTTTCCTAGGTTAATTTGTTAGACTCCTTGAGAGATGATTCAGGATCACACCACTATAGTACAATCCTTGGTAAAATAATATTTTGCATTTGAACCCCAAGGCGTATTAGCAAAGGCTCAAATTACGCTCCCTAAAAATTTACGGGTGTGCGGCCAGGATATGAGAAAACGCATAACCTTTAAGCCTTAAATTTATAAAATTGTATATACTTAGTTATAGACATATTTACAATATATAATTTAAATCTATGATTATGTTTTATACAACAAAAGGTATAAACTTAAGAAATTTTAGAAAAAACTCCATTTTAAAGAGGACATCCCATAAACTCTACAATTATATATTCAGTAAGAATTCCACAAAAGGAACTCCACTCCAAATTAATAGATATACAAGGAAAGATAAGGATCCTACCTATAGGCTATATGGAGCATGTGCTATAAAAAAGTTAAATACATAATTTTAAGCTTAGACTCACATCAGCTCGTAACTTTTCCAATAATGACGGTCTTCATTGTCTAGTTAGATATGCAGGGCCAGTGGTGCTTATCTGAGACGAAAATAATCTTTTGGTGAATAACATCCCATTTGTAGAGATAGATAATATCCTAAAAGAAATTATTTAAGCATATCTAACTTAAAATGATAAAGCATGATAAAGCAACCGAAGCTTTGATGAACTACTAGGAGATTTATTTTGTGTTTTCTCATGTCAAATTCACACACACACACACACACACACATATATTTTATTCCTTCTGTTTTTGTATATGTATGTGGTGCTAGAACAAGATGCACTTTGATTTCTATGCTTATAGGTAGATTTCTCTTAGATCTTGCATGTAATTAAGCGATTGTTTTTACTTGTAAAACCCTTGGTGATTATTACTTGATATTATGTAATAAATGTGGTAGAATTGCTTATCTCCTATGGATTCCTAGCATATGTTCGTGCATTTACATTTGCAATTGTTACTAAATACTAGATCAATAATACTTGAAAGGACAAATTACACTATCAAGAAGAGACTCATTGTGTACTTATAGAGAATTTTCAATACCAAGTTGGGATTTAAAAATTAACCTAATTAATGATTGTGAAAGCAATTGCGAAATCAACTAGTAATTATGGTAATTGTACTTTAGTGGATTCGCTTTAGGTTGATTTCTTTTGAACTTGGATCTAAACTCCCAAATCATTTGAGACCCTAAGAAGCTTGCCATTTTCATCAAAGAGTTTTCAAAACTATTTCTTACTTGCTTTTCCCTAAATCCAAAATCACAAAAACAAGCATTTTCTATTTCTTAGCCTAAAAAAACCAAAAAGTGTTTCTAATGAACAAACCCTGAGAATGGCAAAGACGCACAAGAGGGGGGTGAATTGTGCTTTGAAAATTAAATAAAACTTAACAACACAAGACAATCCTTTATACTGGTTCAGCCAACACAATGCCTACGTCCAGTTCTCTAACTCCTTGTTGAGTTCCACTATACCACAGGTTTTACAAACACGGGTTCACCTGCCAACCTTTACAACAGAGCTTTAGACTTCGCTCTAAACGCTCCCCCTTACAACTTGTAAGGATACAACCCTGTCCTAAAGCCCCAAGCTTTAGAACAACCTCAAACAGTGAGGATTTCAATTAATGGGTTCAATTAATGAACAGATTTTGATAAACACTTAGTACAAATAATCTCACTAAGAGTAATAAAGACTTTGAGCTTTTGTGAGCAGAGAGTATATGAGAATATTGAATGCTGATTCGTCTCTGTGTGAGTGAGTCACACAGTTCAGTTATCTCTCATAAATGCTCAAGTCTTGATTCTTATAACTCTTCACAGCTTGCCCTTTTCTTTTAGCTTCAAGAGGCCGTTTGAAATGAGTCGTTGGGAGCTCTTAGCCGTTGGCAATTAATGTTGTTCTTCATCTTTGACAACTTTCTTCTCTTGCTTCAATTAATTCTTGCAGAGGATGAGCTAAGAGAGATAGAGTCTGTGAGTAACGATCACCTGCAACTATTGTACTTGCATAGCAGCTTTATCAGTAGCACTAGCTCCTTTGGCTATAGCTAGCTTAATAGTGTGAGTCCTACACTTAGCTGTTAGCTAAACAAGTATTCATGTAAAGCATAGTAGGTGTTATCGCTAGTGTATTTCATTAGCTCAATGTTCAGAGACAATGTATTAGCTATCTGATTATCTAAGGTATTTCAAGAAGTATTTCTCTATCGATAGCCAATCATGTTATCGCTAGTTCATTTCATTAGCTCAATGTATTAGCTATCTGAATGTCTAAGTTATTTCAAGTGTTCTGTTATCGATAGCTAATCATGTTATCGCTGGTAACTATGTTATCGCTAGTTATCTTATTAGCTCGCTGTATTAGCTATCTGAATGTCTAAGTTATTTCAAGTATTATGTTATCTATAGCTAATCATGTTATCGCTAGCTAACACAGTTCATTACTGCTAGCTGTTCTAACAGTCTCCCCCTTTGTGTTATCCATGTTATCTATGGGGCCTTCGCGCTAGTGACAGAGCTTAGCGATAGTGATCTATTGTTCTTTGCTTGCTTAGGTTAGCTCAACTCATTATATTAGCGATAGTGAAGGTCTTAGCGATAGAGATATTTGAAAGTGGCAATCGCACAAGGGGGGGTGAATTCTGCTATTTAAAAAAAATCTAGGAGAAATTAACTCAACACAAAAGTTATACTGGTTCGGCCAACACTGCCTACGTCCAGTTCTCCAACACTCTGTTGGGTTCCACTAACCATAGGTTTTACGAGCACAGGTTCACCTGTCAACCTTTACAGAGTTTTAGAATCTCTAAACACTCCCCCTTACTACCTGTAAGGAAATATCCCTGTTCTAAAGCACCAAGCTTTCAGAACAACCTCAAACAGTAGAGGATTTCAATAAATACGTTCACTTAATGAACTGATTTTGATAAACACTTAAGTACAATGAAATCTCTAAGACAATAAATACAGAGTAATGAATGAGCTTGTGAATATTCTCGTTGTTCGTCTCTACTCAATAAATGCTTGAGTTCTGTATTTATATCTTCTTCAGATTTTGCCCTTTTTGATTCAACATTCAAGAAGCCGTTTGAATTTAGTTGTTGGGAGCTCATAGCCGTTGGCATTAAATGCAGCTTCTTTATCGGGCTTAACTCTCTGCTCTAGCTTCAACTACTTCTTGCATAGGGTGAGCTAAGAGAGAGACAGACTCAGCGCTCTGAGTATCCGTACAAATAGTACTTTCTGGCAGCTTTCTATTAGCGCTAGCTTGATCTGTTATCGCTAATCTCATAGAGTGATATGCACTTAAACTGTTAGCTAACCAAATAGTCATATATAACACAGAGGTTACTATCGCAAGCTTAATCCATTAGCTCAATGAGATGAAAAACTATAAGGAATATCAGAGCTTTTTATTGATAGCATATTCTCTTGGATTAGAAAGCATTTCATCAGCAAAGATTATCTCTATCGATTGCAAATTCATTATCGCTATTATCCTTCAGGATACTATCATCCAAGTATTCAGATATTTTCAGGTATCCTATTATCGATAGCTCAATCCATTATCGCTAGCAACTACTTTAGCTCATTTGACACTTGCTCAGGCACTAGCTATCTGAATGATTTATTATCTGAAGCACTTTTGTTATCGATAGCTTAACCTGTTATCGCTAGCTGATTTCATTAGGTCAAGAACTAAGTTTATTTTTCTGCTAGCTGAGTTATCAAAGAGCTTCTAGCGATGGATTCTTTCTTAGCGATAGAGAATGACTTAGCGATAGATAATGACTTTGATATTTCTAAGTCTTCACTCGCTATTCCTTTCTATCTATTAGCTTATACAGATATACTTAGCGGTATAGATTTTCATTCTTATTGTTCTGCTAAGTTATCATTTCATATTATCGCTAGATTTATATGATTCAGTCTTCATCAAAACTTAAGATTCTAACAACATTGACTTTTCTTCAGATTATTGCTAAGTCTTCATTAGCTATTGTTATCCTAAGCCTTCCATTTGTTAGCGATAGGTTCTAGCTTAGCAATAGTGTATCTGTTACCTATAAGATTTGACTTGTTCAATGTTAAGGTAACCTATACTCTTTTACTTAGTCATTTAACATGATTCTTTTCTTAATTTATTTTATTCCAGACTAAGTTATATGCTAATTGTTCATTTTACTTATGTTATCTATGGGTCCAGTCCTCATCAAAACTTAAGATTCTAACAAACCCAAGTTTTATTGATTTTTCATACATTTTGTGCACCTTTGGAAGTTGATAGATTAGCTCCACATGAGACGATCTAGGAGAGCACTGCTTGTACAATCTTTGATTAAATTTTCTTGCATTTGGATCCCAAGACGCGGAAAGGCCTAAATCATTCGGCTATCATTGGCACCATCGATTCATGCTATCGTTGCCATTAGCTCAAGTTGTTCTGACCATCATGTCAAAGCTCACCGTCATTTGCTTAAGTTCTCTAGATCACGAGTCAAGCCTCAAATTTGGTCATTTATTCTGTCTTCCTTCACTCTACTCAACGTTGTGCTCTTTTCTGACCTAATTTTTCTCTGTGTCATTGCTTCCTTTGTGTGGTCAAATTTTTTGCCTTAAATTCTACATCTACCCTGGCTTCACTGCTTTCAGTTTGGGGAAGTGATTTCTACAATATTTGCTTGTTTTACACTTAGATCTTGTGTTAGGATTAAAATAGAAGATGGATTTTTGAGTAAAATGTTGCTTGTGGTTTTTTTATGGTGATAATTTGACTGTCAATGATGTTGATATTCTGAGAATAAATATGAAATCATAATTTGTTGTTGCTGGTTAGAAGTTGTTCCTTTTAGGAGGGTTGAGCACCACTGAATTTGACATTGAAAAGATCTGATTTTTCTTTTAGGCAACACTGAGAGTATATGCTAGATTTTGTGGAGCTGAAACTTGTTGATTATAAATGCTTGTGAGTAGAAACTGGAATTTAACTTGACTGAGGTTCTGAAGCACTGAAAAAAATTCTAATTGAAGCAATTAGGCTTGAACAAGTTCAGAATGAATGGACTGAGACTATAATTCATCTCTCAGATTAAGTATTTTCATGGTTTTGACTCAGCTTCACATTGGGAGATAACATTGAATTTGTTTGTGTGTTTGCAAGCTGTGTTGAGGCTTTAAATGGTGATTAAGTTTGAATGAATCTCTTTTATTTTCTTCTAGGATTGGTTAGGTTGCTTCTAGGATTGTGTTTATTTTTCCGAGTGATTAATTGTTTGTATGTCTTGGTGGTGTGCATGTTCAGTTTTGGATTGTAGGGACAATGAGGATATAAAGTACAACTGCAAGTTCTACAGTCAAAAAGAATCCGACAAATCCTTCTCCTAAAAAGTTGGTTGAAATTCTAAAGAAGATTTATAAGCCAAAATTTATTTAGAAGAGAGAATTCCCCACTACATTCGAATCTGACTTCCATGACATTATGTCTCAGCATCACAATTATGCATTTCTGGTTTGTCCCAAAGCTAAAGGAAACATGACTAAGGTGTAGGACTTTTACGCTCAACTATTTCAAATAAAATTTGGGCATTTTAGATTTTGTTGAGTTCTCATATATATATATATATATCTAAGAGGGTTTTGAATTTAACTCAAAACATTACAAGTTCTGGATTACAAATACAGATATTACAAGGAGCATGCAACCGAAATCCTGGACATTGAAATTGCAAAATTACTTGACTTTAAGAAGGATGAAGAGTCTTGGTTATCTCCATATGATGGTCAGAAACACCTACTCTATGAAAGGTTGTCTAAGGAAACAAGAATGTGGATGCATTTTATAAAGGACTATATCTGGGCATCATCCAATCATAGTTGTATCACTAAGGATCGAGCGCTAGCGATATATTTGCCAATGAGTAAAGAGCCAATAGATCTAAGAGCCATATTGTGGGATTTCTTTATGAGCTCCATCCATGGTCCCTTGTGATATCACTACCCCTTATTTGATCTTAGACTTTTTGTACGCCATTGGGGTTAAGGACAAACCAAATGATTCTTTCTTTTTGCATGATATGCATTCGAATTCAACACTATCAAACCACACAAGGGTGAGAATGAAACTAGTGAACCATCTTTTGCCCAGCCTCAACCTAATATGCAATAACTATTTTCCCAGATCGGCACACTTTCTAGACAAATTAGACAACTTTCTCGTCAGATTGGGCAATGGTTCACAATTATGCACAGCTTTAATGAGAGATTGGGAAGGATTGAGGCATTCATATCTTAGCAATCTCAAGATGACCTGTAATACTAATGTTGGCATTGAAAAGGAACAAGCACTTCTACACAAAAGGCCTATAGCGGCTCTTTTTTTGGCTTAATTGCTGCGCTTCTAAGCGCTGCAATAGCTGGTGCCGCGATAGGCCAAAAGGCCTATCACGGCGCTTAATAAGCGCCGCTGTACATAGGCCTATTACATAGTAAGCATCGCGTTAGGCTTACCTATCCCTGCTCTTATTTAAAAAAAGCACCGTGATAGAGTGTTTTCCTTTTAAAAAAATTACTTATCGCGACATTTTCTCTAAAAAATGCCGCGATAAGGCTTTTTTTTTAAAAAAATTAATTTATAATACTATCCCGTGTCTGAATAAATAAAATACAACGGGCATCCAAAAAACAAAAATAAGCTCTACAAGGAAAGCATTTAAGTGCTGCATTTATTGCCAATGTTGTTACTTCTCTACATATATTTCAGATCAATTATGGAATAAGGAAAGCTATTAAAATAATAGAAAACTGATTGTTTTGCCTATCCCTAAGCAAATGTAGACAAGACAATAAAAAATCTAATTAACAAAATGCAAAACATAAACAAAATTAATTAAGAATTGCAAGGCATATACATGTTGCTTATGCTCGAAAGTGAGCTGAAAATCTGACGGAGGCTGCCTGACGGAGAATTGAAAGAGAGATATATTAGAATGAGTTTTGATGATAACTAAACATAACTTAGGCATAAAGAAAGGTTGGGTAAGGATCAAGAATAAATTAGAAACAATCTGATAGATCAAAGACAGATTAGAAGTTAAGATCATAGTCACCCAATCAATCAGGAATCCCTGTGATCGATTAGAGAAAGAAATTAATAAACTAGGTACTTGTGTAATTGATAAGAGAAATTAAAAGAACTTAGAGTAATCGATTGGATAAGCCCAATCGATCAGAATAATTCAAGTCTATGAAAGAGGCAGGAATGCACAAGAGGGGGGTGAATTGTGCTTTAAAAAAAACTTAAAACCTGAGTGAAAATTTATACTGGTTCATCCCAATCTTGGCCTACGTCCAGTTCTCCAACCTTCAGTTGGATTCTACTAATCCTTTTCAAGATTAACTTCAGGCTCTTGAATGCCCTTACAAGTGTCAGCAAGAAAACTCTCTCTCTCTCTTCACTGGTCACTCCCCCTTACAACTTGTAAGATTACACCCTACTATTACGATCCCACTATCTCAAGAGTAATCCTCACTTGATTGTGAATACAGAACACTAGTTTACTCTACTGAACAGATTGTGTTACACACTGAAGAAAATCAATCAAATAACTTTCTAAAGATTGGTGAATATTGAATGCAGTAGGTTCAGATATTCAATATTGCAATCAATGTCTCCTACCAACTTCTTTACAATGGCTTTTATATTTTCTTCTGGAAATTTGCCCGTTGTGAAAATATAGCCGTTGCATGTCTAGAGAGTAGGTTAATCTAATTGTGGAGTGTTGAGATAGTATTCAGGAAAGCATTAGCTCCATTTTGCTTGATTTACTTCAATTCATCTCTCTTCATTAATTGTTGGAAGTAGTTGATGTGTCTAACGACTTTAATGGCAGTTTGTGTGCAAATGTTAACTTCCTGAAATAGGCCTGTGCACTTTCTTTACTTGATAGCTTAAAATAGTCTGAACCGTTGAATTTTGAATAAATCCTATCACCACTTCAATCATAGCATTCAATCGATCACAGGGGATGGTTTCTAATTGATCACATATCGATTACACATAGATCACAGCTTACTGTGAATGGCAATCGCATAAGAGGGGGGTGAATTGTGCTTCCGAAAAATAAAAACTAATTAAAGCAACACAATCTTTATACTGGTTCGGCCAACACTGCCTACGTCCAGTTCTCCAACTCCTCCCTCGGTTCCACTAACCACAGGTTTTACAACACAGGTTCACCTGTCAACCTTTACAAAGTTTTAGAATCCCTCTAAACACTCCCCCTTACTACCTGTAAGGTTACTACCCTGTTCTCAAAGCACCAAGCTTTAGAACAACCATAAACAGTAGAGGATTTCAATAATAAAGTTCACTTAATGAACAGATTGTGATAATCACTTAAGTACAAATCAAATCACTAAGAACAATAAATACACAAATCAGAGAGCAACGAATGTGTTCGTGAATATTCTTTGTTTTTCGTCCATTCTTCATAAATGCTCAAGTTCTATATTTATATCTGTTCTCAGATTTGCCATTGCGTTCAAATTCATGAGGTCGTTTGAATATGATCGTTGAGAGCCCATAGCCGTTGGCAATTAATGCAGTTACTTAATCGAGGTTATCTTTCTGCTCTAGCTTCAACTGCTTGTGTGTTGGGTGAGCTACGAGAGTTGTAGACTGAGCGCTCTGAGCATCTGTACGAACTGTACTTGCATAGCAGCTTTTTCAGTAGCGCTAGCATACTTTGCTATCGCTAACTGCATAGTATAATTCCTGCACTTGAGCTGTTAGCTAAACAAGTATACATGTAATGCACAACAGATGTTATCGCAAGCTTAGTCTATTAGCTCAATGAATCAGCCTATCAGATTGTCTAAGTTATCATAATGGCATTCTCCTATCGATAGACATAAACATTATCGCTATTATATTCTTTTAGTTCAACGTTCAGCGTACTAGCTGTCATCTTAATAAACATTCTTCTATTGATAGCTAATCCCATTATCGCTAGTTACTTGTTTGCTCATTAGCTAAAGGATACTGAGCTAGCTGAATATTCTAAGTTATTTCAGGTATCCTGTTATCGATAGCTAAATCTGTTATCGCTAGCAACTATGTTATCGCTAGTTAACTCATTTGCTCTCAGGCACTAGCTATCTGAATATCTAATTTTTTGATGTACTCTGTTATCGATAGCTTAACCTGTTATCGCTAGCTGATCCATTAGTTCAAAGACTTGGTCCATTTTTCTACTAGTTATTTTTCCTTTCATTTATCCATGTTATCAATGAACTTCTAGCGATAGAGAATGACTTAGTGATAGATATTAACTTTCTTATTTCTAAGTCTTCATTTGCTATGTCTCCTTGTCTATTAGCGATAGGCTCTAGCTCTAGCGATAGTGATCTGTTACCTATTAGATTTTACTTGTTTAATTTAGAGGTAACTTACACTTATGTTATCTATGGGTCAGTCTTCATCAAAACTTAAGATTCTAACATTCTCCCCCTTTTTGATGATGACAAAACATAAGTAAAGATATGTAAGATAAAACATGTTCAGAACAGAATAAGTAATATTATTGCAACATGTACAAGAAATACATCAGGGTAAACAGCTAGGGTCAGTATGAATAACAATACCCTCAGAATGTTTCTTTTCAGAATCAGAATCATCAAAATCATTATGCATGAATGGTATGGGATGAATACCTAGCATGCAATCTAAAAATGGTAGGATATCAGAAGAAGCTACGTATGATTTGTATTCTTTAGAGTTGTCAAAGGAAAGGGGGGTTCTAGTTCTAAGTTGGCTCCAGATGCTGTGGCAAAGTAATCTTCGTCAGGATAGTCAGATAGTTCAGAGTTTGAGTAGAAGAATTTGTCTTCGTTAATGCTCTTGGGGCCACCCTTAGCTCTTTCTTCTTCAGTTTTTTGAACAAGTTCTCTGATGGAGATACCTGAAGAGCCACCCTTGGATTTGTGAAATCTTCTCTTGTATTTCCACACCCGCTTTCCTTGAGCAATTTCTTTTCTTCTCCTCTCTTCTGCCCTTTGAGCAGCTACCTCTGCATCTCTTTCTATTCTGGCCCTCCTCCTTGCCTCAAAGGCAGCTTTCTTCTCAAGGGCTTCTTTGTGCTTTCTCTTAGCCTCTTCAAGGGCCTTCTTGCTAGCAGCCTCTTTTTCAGCCCTTTTCTTATCTTCTTTTGTCATTCTGCGAGGGCGAGAAGTGGCTACTTTCTTTTCTTTGAGAACAGGCACCTTTTCAACCTTTTTCTGCTCCTCATATTTCATCTTCCATTCAGCCAACTTAGCTTTTCTTGCTTCATAAGCAGTCTTCCATTCAGCCATCTCATCATCTTCTAATTTTTTCCTTTTGGCTTCCTCCTTGTCTTGCCTTAAGAGAGCTGCTATTGCTTTCTTATCTGCCCTAGTAGCTGCCCTCTTGGCTTTAACTGCTTCTTTCTTGTCTTGCCTTAATATCTCAGCTATGACTTTCTTGTCTTCTTTTGACAATTCTGGAGGAAGAGATAACTTTGCAGAAGTTTTGGCCTTTAGCATTGGAGCTGACATTTTTATTCTTGGAGCTCTGGCTGTAGAAGCTTCTGAGGGAGCCTTGGGAGTGACCTTGAAAGACATCTCTTTCCTTGCTTTTCTCTTGGTCCTTTTCCCTTTTAGGCTTTCAGCTGTAGCTTGCCTCTTTCTCTTTTTTGGAGGAGCTTGAGCCTTTTCTTGAGGAGGAGAGGTTCTGTGATCCCCTGATTCCATGTAGCATCGAGCAATTTTTTTGATAACTTCCTCACCTTCTTATGCTATCATGGGATCCTTCAGTAGTTGCTCCACATTTTTCTCTACAGGTTTCTCCCCCTTTTTGTCATTATCATAGGCAAGGGTAAGGGAAGAGGGTTGGTCAGGATTTTGGGAAGAGATGGGAGAAGAGGGAGGACGTGTAGTAGCAATAGAGGTTGGCTGGATGGGTGGTGAAGTATGGGTGCTGTCGCTAGGAAAGGAGCTAGCGATAGGGGTTGCTGGTGATGTTGGGACTTGTGAATGAGGGCTATCGCTAGGATGTTTGAAGGTGGAAGGAGAGGGGTAATAAGATAGATGAAGAGAAGAACTAAAAGGGGTGGAATGAGAGGGTGAGTGAAAACAGAGAGGGGAATTTGGTGGACTGGGAGAAGAAGAAGGAGTAGAAGAATGATTTGGGGAATGAAGGGGTGAGTGAGAAGGATGAAGAGGAGAATGTGGGGGGGATGATGATGATTTACCTTGATGGATTATGGGACTGGAGAGACCCAAGGATTCTTCCAAATTCTTCATTTGAGCCTAAAGCTCCCGGATATGCTTTAGCAGCTCCTCTTTCTGTGCCTCCAGAGCAAAAGCAAATTCGGCAGAGAGCCTGAAGACTATTTCCTCCACAGCTTCCTTGGAGAAACTTGTAGTTTGAGTTACAGTAGGAGGAACTCTCTGAGATTGAACCTCTTCTTGAACAGATTCAGGACGAGTTGAGGAAGATGGAGCTTGAGAAGCTTGAGATTGTGAAGCAGAGATACTCCTACCAGTAGTGACTGGAATCCCCATTTTCTTCAAGGTGGAGGTGGTAACTTGTTTGCATTTTTTGTTCTCACCATCCCCTAATGATTTGATCTTTGAAAATTCAAGGATGAAGGACATAAGCTGGGGGTAGGGAAGAGGGGCCTTGACAGATTTGTCAGAAAGAAATCTGTGCAACTCCATACATACAATCTGACCAGGGTTGAGAGGATGCTTCTGAATGAGGTTGGCCAGCCATGGGTTATCAATCTTTGCAAAACTGCTGAAATTTCCTGACTTGTGAGTCATGATTCTTGTGTAAACATAATGAAGAATCCGGTTGAGCACTGGCATGCTAGCTGGCTTATTGGACGAAGTCTCATAGATTTCAGCTAGTTCTTCATCTGAATATTGCTTAGTCATATACCACTTGTTATAATCTGCCCCATAAATCCCCAAAACTTTGTTCATAGTGTTAGAATCTTAAGTTTTGATGAAGACTGACCCCATAAATAACATAAGCAAATGAGAGCAAGTTACCTCTAAATTAAACAAGTAAAATCTAATAGGTAACAGATCTCTATCGCTAGAGTTAGATTCTATCGCTAATAGACATAGAGCAATAGCAAGTGAAGATTTAGAAATAACAAAGTTAATATCTATCACTAAGTCTGTTACTATCGCTAAGAAAGATTCTATCTCTAGAAGTTCAGAGATAACATGGATAAATGAAAGGAAATACAAATAGCAGGAATATAAATCAAAGTCGTTGAGCTATAGAATCAGCTAGCGATAATAGGTTAAGCTATCGATAACAAAAGTGCTTCAGATAATAAACATTCAGATAGCTAGTACCTAAGAACAAATGAATCAAATGAGCTAACATAGTTGCTAGCGCTAACACGTTTAGCTATTGATAATAGGATACCCTGAAATACTCTTGAATAATCATCCCAGTATCCTTAAAGCTAATGAACAAGCAAGTACCTAGCGATAATGAAATTAGTTATCGATAGAAGATTATTCATAAAGAAGTCAGCTAGTATGATGAACCTTGAATTAGAAGAATATACTAGCGATAACGTCTATGTCTATCGATAGAGAATGCTTTATGAAAATCCTCAGCTGATATAAATATTATCTATCACATTGAGCTAATAGACTATGCTTGGGATAACATCTGCTGTGCACTATATGCTTACTTGTTTAGCTAACAGCTAAAGTGCAGAAATTATACTATGTAGTTAGCGATAGCAAAGCATACTAGCACTACTGAAAAAGCTGCTATGTAAGTACAGATATTCAGAACGCGCAGTCTAGCCTACTCTACGCATGAACAGTTGAAACAAGATCAGAAGTTTGAATCAGCTGAAGAATAGTATCTATCTCCAACGGCTAGGGACTACCAACGACTATATTCTAACGGCCATATGAAGACGAATCAAAAGGAAATCTGTGAAGATATAAATAGAACAAGTTTTGCCTCCAAAAGATAACAATCAAGGAACGAATATAACGAGCGATGAACAGGGCTTTATACAGAATTGCATATTACTCAAATTGAGAACAAAATTAAGTCAGCCCAGAAATGATGAGTTGAGAGGAGTATAAAAGGAGAGCTAGAGAAATACATTGTTCAGATTATTAGGCTATAAGTTGTATTCCATTATACATTTCTCTGTACTTAAGTGTTTATCATAATCCGTTCATTGAGTGAACTTTATTGTTAAAATCCTCTACTATTTGAGGTAGTTCCAGAGCTTGGTGCTTTGAGAACATGGTGATAACCTTACAGGTAGTAAGGGGGAGTATTTAGAGGGATTCTAAAACTCTGTAAAGGTTGGCAGGTGAACCTGTGTTCGTAAAACCTATGGTAGGCTTCTCTTGTGCCAGGATTAAATAAGAGGGTAGTGGAAATCTCAGGTGAAGCCTGAGGACTGGATGTAGGTCCGGATTGACCGAACCAGGATAAACTCTGTGTGCATTATCTCTCGCCTTAACTCTCTTAGTTTCAAGCTTACCAAAGTTATTTACTCCTCTGTGTACTTCATGTTTTGAAATATTCTTTGTGATAAACCTAAAAGGATTTCAAAGATTGACATCACTTGTATTTTATTTAAAGAATCAAAGGTTTTTATTATGTCACCCAATTCACCCCCCCTCTTGGGTGATAGCTAGTACTAACAGATAGTAGACCATCCAAAAACAAAACCTCTCCCTCTGATAGTGACTTCAAAAGATACGTCCCTTAGAAGCCCTTTCTTGTATACTGGGATTGTTTTCATACTTGAGTAGAAGGTACGAAGAACTTCTTCATTGTAGTTGTTCTTAATACTCAGCCAATGTTTGTATGGAAGCAACCAAGCGTCTAAGTCAAAGCCCTGTTCCTTGAAATACTTCAAATCTACCCAAACTGCTGCCCTATCTAGAGTTCCCTTCTCTGCATAGAAGGCGCTGGGAGATGCAAGTGGTTCTGATGCGTAAGGCAGATCTGTGGTAGTTCGCTTTTGACGCTTCTGACCTGATTTATCCACCTCTTTTGAAAATGATACACTTTTCTGGGTTCTGGACCTCTTGCTAGCAGACTGGGATGAGGGTTTAGCGCTAGAGGTAGTCTCAACATCACTCACATTTGGAATTTTGGTTCTGGCCATTTCTAGGGTTTAGGTTTTTGAGAGAGAGAGTAGGCTTGAATGCTCAAAGAAGATTTTGAGTAGAAGAGAAAAAGATGTTTAATGAATGAATGCAAATGCAGGTGATTCACCTTTATAAGTTTTAGGGTTTAGGGTTTTACCATTAATGACGAATACTCGCTAAACGTTTCGCATTCTGAACTTTAAAGTGACTTGCTATCGCTAGAAAGAGCTGCTATCGCTAGAGGGCATGATCCCACACTGAGCAAGTGACTTAGGCTTATCACTCACTCCTTCCAAGTTTCATCTATCGATAGCTAACTTTGCTATCGATAATGCATTTAGCTAGCGATGGCAATCTTGACTCAGGCTTTAGTTTTGCATACAGGTAACGATAGTGGAACTCACTATCGATGGGTCAGTCCTGCAAAAACTTAAGATTTGGCACTCCGATGCCTAAGTTAGCGATAATTTATATGAATAACATGAAAAAAAAATGTTCACAACTCTTTTGGATTTACCATGCCTAGCTCTCTTCTAATATAGATGAATTGATTTGGCTCAAGAGGCTTGGTGAATATATCAGCAAGTTGTAAATGAGTTGATATAAACTCCACCTTGACATCCTTCTTCTGAATATGATCTCTAAAGAAGTGATGTCTCACATCAATATGCTTGGTTCTGGAATGTTTAACTGGATTTTTGGCCAAGCTTATTGTGCTGGTGTTGTCACAGAGAATGGGTGCTTCTGGGAATTCCAAACCCATATCTCTTAGTTGATGCTTAAGCCATAAGACTTGAGTACAACAACTTGCTGCTGCAATGTATTCAGCCTCTGTGGATGAAAGAGAGACACAATTTTGCTTCTTGCTTGCCCAAGAGACTAAACAACCACCAAGGAATTGACATTGACCACTTGTACTTTTTCTATCTGTTTTATAACCTGCATGGTCAGAGTCAGTATAAGCAAGAAGGTACTCTTGAGTTCCCTTGGGATACCACAGCCCAAGCTCTTGAGTCCCTTGTAAATAACGCAAAATCCTTTTTACATTTGATAAATGAGATTCTTTAGGATTTGCTTGATATCTAGCACACATGCCTACACTAAATTGGATGTCAGGTCTACTAGCAGTTAAGTAAAGTAAAGAACCAATAATTCCTCTATAATGTGATTGATTTACTACTTTTCCCTGTACATCAACATCTAACTTGACAGAGGCACTCATAGGAGTGTCGTCTTCTTTGGATAAGTCCATCCCAAATTTGTTGAGAATTTCTTTACAATATTTGGTTTGAGAGATGAAGATATCATCCTTCTTTTGCTTTATCTGCAGGACTAAGAAGAACGTTAATTCTCCCATCATTGACATTTCAAACTCTCCATGCATTGTCTTAGCAAAGTCTTCACAGAGCTTTTCATTAGTTGCACCACAAATAATATCATCTACATAAATTTGAACTATGAGCATGTAATTATTTTTACACATGATAAACAAGGTAGTATCTGATTTTCCTCTAAAGAATCCTTTATCAAGCAGAAAAGTGCTAAGTCTCTCATACCAAGCTCTAGGGGCTTGTTTGAGGCCATAAAGAGCCTTTTTGAGTTTGAAAAAATGATCAGGCTTAGACTTTTCTTCAAAACCAGGAGGTTGCTGTACATATACCTCTTCTTTAATATATCTATTAAAAAAAGCACTCTTAACATCCATTTGATAAAGTTTAATATTTTTGGTGGATGCAAAAGCTAGAAGAATTCTTATTGCTTCAAGTCTTGCAACTGGAGCAAAAGTTTCTTCGTAATCAATGCCTTCTTCTTGGTTATATCCTTTGGCAACTAATCTGGCTTTATTTTTGACAATTTGTCCAACTTCATCAAGTTTGTTTTTGAAAACCCATTTAGTACCAATAATAGGATGATCTTTAGGTCTAGGTACTAAATCCCAAACTTGATTTCTTTTGAATTGATTAAGTTCTTCCTGCATTGCAACTATCCAGTCACATTCAGCAAGAGCTTCATCAACGCAAGTTGGTTCAATTTGAGAAAGAAAGCAAGAAAATTCTACTTCATTTTGTAGGTGCCTTCTGGTTCTAACTCCTTTTGAAATCTCTCCAATAATCTGTTCAGGAGGATAATTCTTAAGATGTCTTATGGAAGATTGAGGCTCATTAGCTTCATCTAGATCATCTTTAGTTTCATCCTGATCATTTTCAGCATCATTACCAGGATTTGCTATCAATGGCTGTGGTGCTATCAATAGAGACTGTTTTAAAGACTTTGAAAAATCTTCATCCTCATCAACAGATTGTTGTTTTTCTCGAGGTGTTTCATCAAATACTACATGCATAGACTCTTCAACAGTTTGATTTCTTTTATTATAGACTCTATATGCTTTACTTCTATTTGAATAGCCTATGAATATGCCAATATCAGATTTAGGATCGAATTTACCTAAGTTTACCTTTCCGTTGTTATGAATGTAGCATTTTGATTCAAAAATTCTCTGGTGACTGATATTGGGCTTCCTTCCCTTGTAGAGCTCATATGGAGTCTTCTTCATCCCCTTTCTGATATAGGCTTTGTTTGAGACGTAGCAAGCTGTGCTCATTGCGTCTGAGCAAAATATTTGAGGCACTTGTTTCTCGTTCAGCATGCTTCTTGCCATTTCTGTGAGCACTCTGTTCTTTCTCTCTACAAAACCATTTTGTTGAGGAGTACGAGGGGCAGAGAAGTTGTGTTCTATCCCATTTTCATCACACAGCTCCATGAACTCTTTGTTTTCAAATTCTCCTCCATGATCAGTCCTGATTGCTACAATCTTTGTGCCTTTTTCATTCTGCAATTTCTTAGCAAGCACACAAAAGGCATCAAAAGTTTCATGTTTAGAGGAAAGAAACATAGTCCAAGTAAATCTTGAATAGTCATCCACAACTACAAGAGTGTATAGACTTCCACCTAGAATTTTCACTCTTGCTGGCCCAACTAAATCCATGTGGATTAGTTCCAATGGACTGCTTGTGGAGACTGCCTTCTTGATTTTAAAAGAAGACTTTGTTTGTTTACCCCTTTGACAGGATTCATAGATTAAATCATGTTTAGTCCTAAAGCTAGGAATGCCTATTACTAGCTCTCTTTTGACTAGTTTATCAAGTTGAGTGAAGTTTACATGAGCTAGTCTTTTATGCCATAGCCAACAAGTTTCATCATTTGAAATAAAACATTTTTCTTCAAGTTGTTGGCATAAATCTAAAGTGTATAAATTTCCATTTCTGTTTGCTTTTATCTTACACTTAAGATTAGACTTATTTATATCTAAATCATTTTTATCTACAATAAGACATTCATTAGAATAAAAAATTACCCAGTTACCATGATCTGTGCTTTGGCTAATACTCAGCAAGTTGTGGCAGAGACCATCTACTAGGTAAACATCCTTGACTGGACCAACTTAACCAACCCCAGTGATCTTTCCACTTTGGTTTCCACCAAAACTAACTTTGGCTCCATCCTTCATCACTAGATTGTTGATTTTGTTCTTGTCACCAGTCATATGCCTTGAGCATCCACTATCAATATACCATTTTCCTTTGTTGGATGCTTTAAGACATACCTGCACAAACTATACAGATTTAGGTACCCAAACTTTCTTGGGTCCTTTAAGGTTAGTCTTGTGCTCTAGGTTTATAGAAACCTTAGGCACATGAGTTCCTTTAGGAACCCACTTATAAGAGCTACTAACTCCATATTTTCTGTGATTGCAATTTGACTTTGTATGGCCCTTCTTGTTACAATAATTGCAAAAACTATATGGTGAAGAATTTTCAGAAGATTTTCTAAAATATTTCATATATGACTTCACCTTGGGTTCAACCCATTTCTTTGAAAATTTTTGCTTAGGCTCATAACCAATACCAGTTCTGTCTCTAAAAACCTTTTGGTTATTTAAAATCACATTTAATGTCATTGAGCCTTTCGTAAATTTTTCTAAAACATTTGAAAGCTTTTCTTTTTCCTTCAACAATTTTTCACAATTAGAACAATTTTCAGAATTTGAAGGAGTTGCTATCGATAGAGGCTCAGCTATCGATGGCTCATTTCTAGGAACTTGCGATAGCTCATCTTCTATCGATAGTGAAGAAGAAACTTTTTGTGAAGAAGAATTTTTCTGAAGTTCCTTGTTTTCTTTTCTTAACCTGACAACTTCTTTAGCAAGTTTCATTAGTTCCATGTGCATTTCATCATACAAGCTTTGAAGTTCAGAATAAGAAGGTTCAGAATCAGATACCTCAGAGTCACTTTGCTCTTCTTGAGCAACTAGGCAGAGGTTGGCATACTCTTCGCTATCGCTACCTTCTTCATCAGAACTATCACCCTAGATGGATGACACTTACGCTTTCTTCTTCCCAAAAGTCTTCTTCTTTTTCTCCTTTTCCTTTAATCTTTGAAGGCTTGGACACTCAGCCTTGAAGTGACCAGGCTTCTTGCATTCAAAGCACACAGGAGCTTTGTCCTTCTGAGAGTCCTTGAAGCTAGGACCACCTCTCTGGAATCTTCCTCTTCTTCTGAAGAACTTTTTAAACTTTCTGGCCATGAGAGCTATGTCCTCATCATCAAGATCTTCATCTTCATCATCATCATCATCAACTTCGTCTTTCTCAGATACAGCAAGAGCAAGAGACTTCTTTTTGGAATTTCCTTGAGCTTCCCTTTGGGCTATCAAGGTTGGCTCATATTCTGCAAGGCTGCCAAACAGGGCTGTGATAGATTTGGTAGATTCTCCTTGCATTTCTTGCATGGCAGTGACCTTCATGAGCCAATCTCCTTTTAGAACTTTCAGAATCTTATTGACTTGCTCTTTCTCTGTAATTTTCCTTCCTAGTGCAGCAAGATTATTGATGAGATGAGTGAATCTGATCTCCAGGTCTTTTATCTTTTCTCCTTCAGTCATTTCGAACTTGTGGAACTCTTCAACTAGCATTTCAACACGTCTATCCTTTACTCCAGTGGTTCCCTCGTGAGCAATCTGCAGAGCTTCCCACATTTCTTTAGCAGTGTCCAAATGACTCACTCTGAAGAATTTAGTTTGACTGAGAGCACTTTGGATCATGAGGACTGCTTTGCTGTTCAACTCTAGATTAGCAATATCCTCATTTGTAAATTCATCCTCAGCCTTTGGGAGGCCCAAAGTGTCTCTAGGTATGATATCTCCTTCTTCAATAATCTTCCATAGTTTGTACCCATTTGCTTTGATGTAGATCTTCATCTTTAATTTCCAGAAGGTGTAGTGCTTCCCATCAAAGCTAGGAGGTTTATTAATGGAACTTCCCTCAGGTAGAATATTTTCAAGCGATGCCATTTTGATCTTTACTTCTCAGATTCGTTGGAATCAAACAGAGAAGACCTGCTCTGATACCAAATGTGAATGGCAATCGCACAAGAGGGGGGTGAATTGTGCTTCCGAAAAATAAAAACTAATTAAAGCATCACAATCTTTATACTGGTTCGGCCAACACTGCCTACGTCCAGTTCTCCAACTCCTCGTTGGGCTCCACTAACCACAGGTTTTACAACACAGGTTCACCTATCAACCTTTACAGAGTTTTAGAATCCCTCTAAACACTCCCCCTTACTACCTGTAAGGTTACTACCCTGTTCTCAAAGCACCAAGCTTTAGAACAACCTCAAATAGTAGAGGATTTCAATAATAAAGTTCACTTAATGAACAGATTGTGATAATCACTTAAGTACAAATCAAATCACTAAGAACAATAAATACACAAATCATAGAGCAACGAATGTGTTCGTGAATATTCTTTGTTTTTCGTCCATTCTTCATAAATGCTCAAGTTCTATATTTATATCTGTTCTCAGATTTGCCATTGCGTTCAAATTCATGAGGCCGTTTGAATATGATCGTTGAGAGCCCATAGCCGTTGGCAATTAATGCAGTTACTTCATCGAGGTTAACTTTCTGTTCTAGCTTCAACTGCTTGTGTGTTGGGTGAGCTAAGAGAGATGTAGACTGAGCGCTCTGAGCATCTGTACGAACTGTACTTGCATAGCAGCTTTTTCAGTAGCGCTAGCATACTTTGCTATCGCTAACTGCATAGTATAATTCCTGCACTTGAGTTGTTAGCTAAACAAGTATACATGTAATGCACAATAGATGTTATCGCAAGCTTAGTCTATTAGCTCAATGAATCAGCCTATCAGATTGTCTAAGTTATCACAATGGCATTCTCCTATCGATAGACATAAACATTATCGCTAGTATATTCTTTTAGTTCAACATTCAGCGTACTAGCTGTCATCTTAATAAACATTCTTCTATTGATAGCTAATGCCATTATCGCTAGTTACTTGTTTGCTCATTAGCTAAAGGATACTGAGCTAGCTGAATATTCTAAGTTATTTCAGGTATCCTGTTATCGATAGCTAAATCTGTTATCGCTAGCAACTATGTTATCGCTAGTTAACTCATTTGCTCTCAGGCACTAGCTATCTGAATATATTAATTTTTTGATGTACTCTATTATCGATAGCTTACCCTGTTATCGCTAGCTGATTCCATTAGTTCAAAGACTTGGTCCATTTTTCTACTAGTTATTTTTCCTTTCATTTATCCATGTTATCAATGAACTTCTAGCGATAGGATATTTCTTAGCGATAGAGAATGACTTAGTGATAGATATTAACTTTCTTATTTCTAAGTCTTCATTTGCTATGTCTCCTTGTCTATTAGCGATAGGCTCTAGCTCTAGCGATAGTGATCTGTTACCTATTAGATTTTACTTGTTTAATTCAGAGGTAACTTACACTTATGTTATCTATGGGTCAGTCTTCATCAAAACTTAAGATTCTAACACTTACATCACTAAATATCAAGTTAGAAAATTACTCGCCTGATAGATTACAGGGGAACCCTGATCAATTAGGCATGTCCAATCGATTGCAGATAGATTATGTTTAGATTACATGCTTTCTCTGATCGATCACTCAATATACTCTAAACGATTAATGTTCTTTGATCGATTAGACTTAGATTATGTTATTTCCTCTGATCGATTAATGCTTTCTGATTGATTAGGCTTGCTTCTCTAATCGATTAGGCTTTCTTCTCTGATCGATCACAGGGCCTTTGATCGATTGGGCGACTACAACTCTAACTTCTAATCTGGACCTGATCTGTTCCTGATCGATTAGGCTTTAAGTTTCTTAACTTGTATTCTGAACCTGATTGATTAAGCATCACTTAGGATTTTCTATTAGATTATTTCTAAGTCATTCCTGATCTTTACCTAGCCTTTCTTTATGCCTAAGTTATGTTTAGTTATCATCAAAACTCATTATTCTAACAGTCTAATCTAAGCCTAATCGATCAGAGAAGTTTAATCGATTAGAGGACAATGCGTGATCGATTAGATAAAGGCTGTAATCTGAATGTAATCTGAACTCAATCAATTGGATAAGTCTAATCGATCGAGGATCCCTTGTGATCGATTAAACGAGATGTGTTTTAACTTCTTGTTTAGTGATGTAGATCCTAATCGATGTATGATTTATGCGTGATCGATTAGGAACCAGACCCTGTGATCGATTAGAGGCTATGATCGATGTGGCGATAGATTTAATTCAAACTGAATGGACAAGCCTACTTTTAGCATTCAAGTACAAAAGTTGTTCAGACCTATTTTAGGTAGTTAACGTCAGACACACAAGTCTGCCATTAAGAGCCGTTTGATTTAACAACTAAGCTCTGCGATTAATGAAGAGAGAGGAACTGAAGCAAACCAAGTACAATGGAGTTAATGCTACCCAGAACACATTCATCTCAACACTCCATCTATAATAATCTCTCCTCTAAGATAAAGCAACAACTATAACTTCATCAATGGGCAGAATTCTAGTGACGAATATAAAAGCCTTGATGAAGGAGTTGGAAAAGGCATTGATGATGTGCATTGATTATTCTTACTAAGTTATACTTACTGCATTCAATACCTACCAACTCTTAGAAAGATCATTCAGTGTCTTTGTACTTCAGTGTGTATCACAATCTATTCAGTGAGTGAACAAGCTTTCTGTAATATCATTTCAAGTAAAAATTACTCTTAAGATAATGGGATCTTAAGAGTACGGTGTATTCTTACAAGTTGTAAGGGGGAGTGATTAGTAAGAAAGAGTTCTTGCTGTGCAATCACTTGTAAAGGCACTCAAGAGCCTGATTGAATCTTGAGGGATTAGTGGAACCCAACTGAAGGTTGGAGAACTGGACGTAGGCCAAAACTTTAGGCTGAACCAGTATAAGCTTTGTGTCTCAAGTGATTGAATTTTTAGGTTGCACAATTCACCCCCCTCTTGTGCATTCCTGCCAATTAAATTTGGTATTAGAGTGTCTTCTCACAGCTTACTGATCCCACGATCAGGAGAAATAAAGATCCAAAATGGCAGGTTATGATAATGTACTTCCTGAAGGTAGTTCAATTTCTAAACCTCTTGGATTCAATGGAGAACACTACACCTTCTGGAAGATGAAGATGAGAATCTTTATCAAGGCAACTGGATACCTCCTCTGGAAGATAGTAGAAGAAGGAGATATTATCCCTATGAAGATGGAAAATGGAGCTCAAGTACCAAAGTTGCCTCACGAACATACAGAAGATGATAAAGAAAATCTAGGCAGAATAGCAGGGCAATCTTGATTCTTCAAAATGCCCTAAGTCAAAAAGAATATTTTAGAGTATGTCATCTAGAAACTGCCAAAGAAATGTGGGATGCTCTAGCAATTGCTCATGAGGGAACTATAGGAGTAAAAACAAGAAGAGCTGAGCAATTGATATAAGATTTTCATCTATTCAAAATGGAAGAAGGAGAACCAATCAGGGAGCTGGAGATCATATTCACTCACCTAATAAACAATGTCATCTTTAGGGTCGAATTTAGCAATGAAAATTCCAATGTCAGCTTTAGGGTCGAATTTACCTAAGTTTACCTTTCCATTGTTGTGGATGAAACATTTGGAACCAAATACTTTGAGATGGCTTACATTGGGCTTTCTTCCTTTGTAAAGTTCATATGGAGTTTTATTCATTCCTTTTCGTATGTAAGCTCTGTTGGATATGTAGCATGCTTACTCATTGCATCAGCCCAGAATACTTGAGATACTTCTCTTTCATTAAGCATTGTTTTGGCCATTTTAATGAGTACACGATTCTTCCTTTCCACCACTCCATTTTGTTGTGGTGTTCTGGGAGCTGAGAAGTTGTGATTTATGCCGTCTTCTTCACATAGCTCCAAGAAGTCTTGGTTCTCAAATTCTCCTCCATTATCTATTCTAATTGAGCTGATCTTTTTCCCTTTCTCATTCTGCACTTTCTTAGCAAACAGACAAAAAGCATCAAAGGTTTCATGCTTAGAGGAAAGAAACATAGTCCAAGTGAACCTTGAATAGTCATCCACAATTACAAGAGTATATAGGCTTCCTCCTAGACTTTTCACTCTTGTTGGACCAACTAAATCCATATGGATCAGTTCCAGGGGTCTAGTGGTGGAGACTTCCTTCTTTGGTTTAAAAGAGGACTTTTTTTGTTTCCTTTTTTGGCATGCTTCACACAATAAATCAGTTTTCACTTTCATGTTAGTTATGCCAATGACAAGATCCCTTTTAACTAGCTTATCTAATTGAGACATGTTCACATGGGCTAATATTCTATGCCACAGCCAGCAGCTATCAGAGTTACTTATAAAGCATTTTTCAGAGAATTGTTGGCTTAAATCAACAGTATACAAGTTACCATTCCTATTAGCTTTCAATCGACACTTAAGATTGGATTTATCTATGGTTAATTCTTGCTTATCTACTATGAGGCATTCATTTGAATTAAAAATTACCCAGTTACCTCTGTCAGTACTCTACCTGACACTTAGTAAATTGTGGCAGAGACCTTCCACAAGATAAACATCTTTGACTGCCCCAATTTCTCCTATTCTAGCAATTTTTCCTGACTGGTTTCCTCCAAAGCTAACTTTAGCTCCATCTTTTATGATCAGATTGTCAAATTTCTCTTTATCACCAGTCATGTGTCTTGAGCATCTACTATCTATGTACCACTTGTTGTTGTTGGATTCTTTAAGACAAACCTACACAAACTAAACAGATTTAGGTATTCAAATTTTCTTGGGTCCTTTGGGATTAGTTTGCTGCATTAGGTCTGAATGGACTTTAGGCTGATGTGTCCCTTTAGGGACCCATTTGTATAATTGAGATATACCATACTCCCTCCGGTCCTAAATATAAGACCACTTTGACTTTTTTGTGGAAGTCAAGGAAGTAAATTAGACCACTAAATTATAACATATGTCACATAAAATTAAATTATAGGTTAGTTTATAAGTAGAATAAATTAGTTTTGAGGAAAAAACATTTTTTGGACTGAAACTACTTTTTTTGACTGAAAAAAAGTCAAAAAAGTCAAAGTGGTCTTATAATTAGAACCGGAGGGAGTATTTCTTAGGATAGCAGGTAGGTTCAGTATGTCCCTTTCTATTGCAGAAATTACAAAAGCTAAATGGTAATGAATATTTTGAAGTTTTTCTTAAAAACTTTAAGTAAGGTTTCTCTTTAGATGCTGACTTTCTTTCTTTCAAGGACTTTGGGTGTTAAGTCATAACCTATGCCAGTTTTATCTCTAAAAGCTTTTTGATTCATTAGCATAATATCAAGAGCCTCAGTGCTCTTAGTAAATTTCTTTAAAATACTAGAGATCTTTTCATATTCTTTTGAAAGTTTTTCGCAGCCCTTGCATTCAGAATTTTCATCCTGTTGAGAAATAATTTTTGAAGCTTATACACAATCAGATCCCTCAATTTTCTTTTCAAGTTCCCTATTTTTCTTTCTTAAAACAGTTATTTCTTTTGCCAGTTTCACAAACTCTAGGTGTAGTTCATTATATGCATTTTGGAGTTCATGAAAAGATGAGTCAGAATGATATACCTCAGTATCAGATTCCTCTTGAGCTACCAGGCAGAGGTTGGCTGCTTCCTCAGCATCACTAGCTTCTTCATCTGAGCTATCTCCCCATATAGAAGAGACATAGGCTTTCTTCTTGCCTTGGAATCTCTCCTTCTTTTTCTCCTTCTTCTTAAATCTCTGAAGACTTGGACATTCTGATTTGAAGTGTCCAGGCTTCTTACATTCATAGCATATAGGAGGATTTTTCTGGGGATCCCTTCTAGTGTTGCTGGAACCACCTCTCTGGAATCTTCTTCCCTTTTTGAAGAACTTTCTAAATTTTCTAACCATAAAGGCCATCTCATCGTCATCCAGTTTTTCTTCTTCTTCCTCATCCTCATCTTCTCTTATTGGAGTTGAGAGGGCTAGATTCTTCTTTTTCTTGTCTCCATACAGCTCTCTTTGGGTCTTAATTGTCGTTTCATACTTAGCCAAGCTTTCAAACATAGCAGTGATGGATGCCATAGATTCTCCTCTCATTTCTTGGATGGCAGTAGCTTTCATTTGCCATTTTGGTGTGAGAATCTTTAGGATTTTGGATACCTACTCAACTTCTGTGATTCTCTTTCCCAGTGCAGTGAGATTATTTATCAGATGTGTGAATCTGATATCAAGTTCTCTAATAGGCTCTCCTTCTTCCATTTTGAAAAGATGAAATTCTGAGACTAGTTGCTCTGATATCCTTGCCTTAACTCCTGAAGTTCCTTCATGAGCAACTTCCAGAGCATCCCACATTTCTTTAGCTGTTTCTAGGTGACAAACTCTGAAGAATTCTTTCTGACTGAGAGCACTCTGAATCACTAGGATGGCTTTGCTGTTCAGCTCCATGTTGTCTTTGTCATCATTTGTGAACTCAGCAGGGAGTTTAGGAACCTGAGCTCCATTTTCAGTCTTCATTGGTACAATATCTCCTTCTTCTATGATCTTCCAGAGCATGTACCCATTTGCCTTGATAAACATTCTCATCTTCATCTTCAAGAATGTGTAATGTTCTCCATTGAAGCTTGGATGTCTGTTGATTGAGCTTCCTTCTGGGAGAAGATTGTCATATCCTACCATGATGGATCTTTGCTTCTCTTGATCGTTGGATCAATACTTCTGAAAAGACCTGCTCTGATACCAAATGTAATTGGCAGGAATGCACAAGAGGGGGTGAATTGTGCAATTTATAATTTAAACTGAATGAGACAAGATTTATACTAGTTCAGCCTAAACTCTTAGCCTATGTCTAGTTCTCCAACTTTCAGTTGGGTTCCACTAATTCCTCAAGATTCAAACATGCTCTTGAATGCCTTTACAGGTATCACTCAGTAAGAACTCTTTCTCAAAGATCACTCCCCCTTACAACTTGTAAGAATACAACCCTTCCTCTAGGATCCCACTATCCTAAGGAAATCACTCAACAGATAAGAAATTCATAAATACAAAGATTGCTCACACATTTGAGCTGATAAGATTACAAATTGAAGAACAATTGAGAGAACTTAGATTGAATTGATTGCAGTAGGAAATAGGTAGTTGGATTTCACTTAATGCTCTCTACAAACCAATTTCAACTTCAACGCTTTTATAGTCCTTGAAAACATCTGCTCATTGAACCGAAGTCTGAGTCTCTGATATGTCTGATGTGAGACTAAGAGAGAGATGGAATTCTGGATTTTGATGATGATTCTGAGTTTCATTTAATGCTCCAAAGTTGTTTTGATTTGCATTCTCTCTTTCTTTCTCCTCTGGTGTTCAGCGTACCGTGCCAGAATTTGTGTAGCTGTGTGTAACGGCTCTTTGTTTATGTTTCTTTGTGTCCAACGTAAACTATCCAAAATAGCAATAAGTATAACTTGCAATATAAAGTTAGTTAATCATGATAAAATAAACAAATTTGAAAATCATCACAAGTCAATCGATTGCAGAATGCTCCAATCGATTGCTGTCTCTGGCCTCCAATCGATTGCCTTCATATTGGTTCGGATTGCTACCTGCAACACTCGATTGATATGTTAGCTATTGGATAAAAATAAAGAGTGTCAATCGATTGCTTGGTTTCTCAATCGATTGCCTCGTGTCAACCGATTGATTAAGTTCCAATCGATTGCATATGTCTCATATTCGAAGTAAGTTCCAGTCGATTGCTCATTGATTGTACATTGATTGCTATTCCAATATATTGCTTTTCCAACCAATCGATTGATCGCAATATGATTACTCAGAGAGCAATTTTGTGTAACAATCGATTTCTCAGTCTTCTTATCGATTGATAGTCCACAATCGATATGCAATCAATATCCCATCGATTGCGTAGATAATTCTCCAATCGATTGCTTAACTTAGATTTTGAGAAACAGTTTTTCGAAGTATTTTTCTAAGTTAATTTCTCATGATCCTATAGCCTAAGTCATGTTTGATTATCATCAAAATATAGAGTTCAACACATTTTAATTCATAATGCTCCCAACTTTGCTTCATTACTTGTATGCTACACAATTCTTCATTTTAAACTCATTGGAATCATTAAAACAATAAAATTCAATGTCCCTCTTGATGCCCTGCATTGGTCGTGACTTATCATTGAAGAGAAATAAAGTGATTTTACAACTCTTATTTTATCAATGACTTCTGAAAGATTGGCCAGCATTTCCCCCTATTTTCCAAGCTTCCCAAAATTACAACTCAAGAACAACAATAAGCCAACCGCACCACCAACATAACCAATAACAACAATCATCCCTTACCTTAGTACAAGTTTAATTGTTTTCTTGTTTATTCCTCCTCTTGAAACTCTTAAGTTTCCAAATTTCTCTCTTTCTAAACACAACATCATGAGAGATTTAGAGACCATAGGAAGCTTTAAACACAAGGATTAAGGGTAGGAATGAGTATAGATCATCAACTTATATACCTAGGTTTCGGTTGTTGTTCCTCCTCCTTTCTCACTTTTCTTCCCTTCCTTTTATTCATTTCACCTTCTCGACCTCTCTCTTTTTCTCCTTAATTGCTGAAACTAATGGGGCAATATGAGGAATTAGATGGCTTTATTACAGATTAAATGAAATACTGTAAAAAAATTTGCTGCAAGTCCACCTCCTTCAATAAGTAATATTATTTTAATGCTCTCTTGATTAACATGTGGTGAAAATATCTCCTCCATGTGCTGACTAAAAGGCACGATTTTCATTGGAAAAATGGCATTTGGAATAACTTTTTATTAAATTTTGGTTTCAATCAACCATGTTTTGCCAAATCCCTACTTTAGGGAGAATTGCACTTAATCATCATTAATTTTGTTTTTCAAATATAAATCCTCGCCATTCATTTTAATATTTCATTCTTGCACTTGAAAACAATTTTAAACTCCCACTTTCGCCTTGTATATTATGATATTTACTAGTCTTGTTATCCATCCAATTCAACCATGGTAATTATCTTTACAACTATAATTAAGTTTTTTGGGAAATTCCTTACAAAAAATATCAATTTAATTCTTCCAAGAATCCATTTATCTCATAAAAGTAATTTCGAGTATTTTTTTTCAATTATTTGAGACATCATGGTGATTATTTATAATTAAATTTGGTTAGTAATCCTTCAATTAGCCAAAATTCATTAATCACAGAAAAATCATTTTTGAGGTAATTTTTGTCATTTATACCGGTCCAAAGAATTATTCTATACCATCTTGTATCTTGAGAGATTTTTCTTTAAATTCTCAATATAGTTTCTGAAATTGCTCTTATGTACCTCAAAATAGTGATAAAAATACGTCATGCCCTAGCCTATTTTAAAGCTTAACCTACCCTATTTAGTGAATAAGCTACAATCATATTCAGGCTTATTACTAGGCCTATTTAGATAAACAGGTCAGGTATTTTTTCGTAAGGCCTAACCTACAAGCCTACAAATCTGTCTTGTTTATTTTCTTTTATTAATTTATATTATTATATATAATATAAAATAAATCAATTATATAATTATTTATAATATCACAAACTTAAATTTAATTCTAAGCTTCACATTTCATCATTCTTACGCAAAAACTCAATCTTTTCATTTATTAGTCGTTCACTTCTTCATGATCTCTTCTTTCTAATCACTTAAAATGCGTTGCTAACTCACTTACCCTTCTCTAATTTGCATGATTTGCTAAAACATAATAATCGTTAATTACCACTTGCAAGTTTATTTTCGTTGTGCTCAAATAAAATATTATAAGCTTAATATGAATAATTTATCACAATTTTTATCATAAAAGTAAGAGAGAAAAGATAGTTTTATAGCCATAAGACCTTTTGATATATACATAAGATTTTGAATAGGTCTAAAGAATAATATATATAATTGAAGGCATAAGCTTTTAAACATATTTAAAGGCCTGCATTCATTGTAGGCTTTTAAAGGCTTTAGGCCTTGTCAAACCTTTTGAAGGATTAGGCTGACATTGGGGGGAAAAAACTTACATACAGAAACGAGCTTAGTCCTAATATTTCTGATGTAGGTCCAGGCTTATTCTATTAAATCATAACTCGGCTTGGCATATTTTAACCTACTGATGTACTATTTTATTGGCCTTTTGGCTAACCTTTAATTGCACGTTTATACTTTATTTAGAGGTATGGTTAAAAAGTCCTTAGGAATCGTTCTATCTTTTAAGGCATTTTTGGGAATATTACCCAATTGGGTTTGGCAACCTACTCTCTCTGTCCTTATACATAAGAGCTTAGAATTTGAATAAGTTTGTCCCTTTTTATAATAGCTCACCTAAAGTTGCTAGAGTATTTAATAAGTTTTTTTCTATTTTACTCATCATATATTATTCTTTCTATTACATTTTCTTTCATATTGATTTCAATCATTATTCTTTCACATTTTTTACTGTGTTAAATTGTATTTGTGCTCTTATATATAGTAACGTAGGAGTATTTAATTCATATATTAATTATTGGATTTTTAGACCCAAAATCCCGGATATGACAAGAAGTATGATGTAAGTTGTGGTGAGTTGGTGACGAATTTACAAATGCAAGTGATGATGTCATTGAAAGCCAGAAAGAAATAAATGTAATCAAGGGTCTGTTTGGTAAGTATTTTAAGATTTGGAGGGAAGGGGAGAGGAGGAAAAATTTTTGTGAGTTCAACTTTTTTAAAATTGAAGAAATGGGGGTTAATGATATTTTAAGAGATATAAGATGTAAGATAAAGAGTAAGAAAAATTAGTTAAAATACTTTAACCCCACTCCTCTAATTTTTATAAACTCAAGTCAAAAAAACTTTCTCTTGTGTCACTTTCCGTACCCTCAACTCATACCCAACGGGCCTTTACGAGTTACAGCTACTCAGAGGAGAAGCTATAAGTGAGGTTGGTTGGATATGTCAGGGGCTCTTAATTAGCGAAGACTTGGGGTAGACTTTACTACTCCTATATATTGGTGCTATATATCTGCTCTTGATCCACAAGTCTTTATTTGGGTGCTATCTGATCTGCTCCTCTTTAGTTTCCTTAACAACGATCAATGAACAGTCAGGTTATTAATATCACTTTCTTTCACTCATTTCATTCATGTCTTTCAATTTCTGTAATTAAACGTGTGTATGTTAATTTTGGAAGTTTGGTGTTTTTTTTAGGGAAAATGACAAAAAAATCCTTTCCAATTTGTAAAATCTCAAATAAAGAATTTTGAGTTGTTACTGGTTGTTAATACTTATAATGAAGTTGTTATTGAGATTTTACAAATTGGAAGGGATTTTTTTATCATTTTCCCTTTTTATTAATCTATCGTTCTCACTTCGTCCTTATATATAAAAGCTCAAATTGTAAAATCAAATAGATTAAGGAAGTAGTTGAAAATTATAAATATGTTAAGAAAATAAAATGATAAATATGTTTAAAATAATTTTTTTAAAAAATTTACCCTTATTTATGATAAGATATATAAGAAAGAGAAGCAATGATATAGATATATGTATGAAAGAGAATATCATCAGAGAAAATTATGATGATTAAAATAGGAAAAAACTCGTTAAATTATCTAACAAATCTAAGAAAACTTTTATAAAAAAGGATAAATTTGCTCAAATTTTGAGACCTCATAAAAAAAGGGGATGAAGAGGGAGTATAAGATATAGCAAAAATTGGTTAAGCAGCGAGAAAAGATAAACCTTTCTAACTTCTATTTATGTAATTATTATTATTATTATTATTTGCCAGCATTCTATTTATGTTATGTGCTTACACTAAAAAAATAAAAATGCTCGAGTTCTAAGTCCAACAAAAGATTGACTAATTTGGCAACTCTGTAATAATAACAAAAAAGTTTTTCCTTTTAAAATAAAGAACATGATAAATTAGTTTGAAATGTAAGTTGACTATATACATAGTCTGAATAATTATTAGCAGAAAAATCACTAGCTATCTGCAAGTATTAAAGCTTTTATGTCGTATATTGCCCAAAACGTACAATAAGGGATCGTTTGTCCAATTTCTAGAGTTATATACTCCCTCTTCTCCTTAAATATAGTAGCTTGCGCTAAAAAAACAATAAAAATAAATAAATCGTTTTTAGTGGTGACGCAAAAGGCTACCGTTGGAGGTGTCACATCCAGGGACAACCTTTAGATGTTGATGAGAGTCATACATTTAATTTCTCACCAATAAATATAACTTTTCAATTTTTTTCAATAAAATATTTAACATTTCATAATATTAAATGTATCTATATATGTTATTTTATTAAATATACATAGTTGACTTTTTATATTAATATATTAAATATGTGTAAATATATATAACTTGTTCCATCAATAGTAACATGATAGGAGTTCACCATACTTTAAATGGTTAGGGGTTCAAAGTTCTGTATTAATTATTTGTAATAAATGTGTTTTGAGTTTTCTAAAGTACATTTTTGTTAAAATAAAATGTACTAACCAATCATCTTTCTATTTTATGTTAATCACCGAAACCTCTTCAAAATTTTGAAAATATACATAAACCTTCTTTGTAATTAAATTATATGTTACACAAACCTCTCGTACATATTTTTGCTCTCGATATGAAAAGCTTTCTTAATTTGTTCCATTAATAGTACTTCTTCTTCTGTTTTTAAATATAAAACCTAATTGAAAAATTTTGAAGAAATTAAAAAAACTAAATGTGCCACTTAATCAAAGTGTATTTTACATATCATAGTGTCTTTTACGTATTAATAGATTATATGTTATCTTATAAGTCAAATAAACTAGTTTTAAAAAAATTCAGGCAAATAAATTTATAATTAACTTATTTTACTTTCTTAGTATTTTTTTTTAAAAAGCCAAGTAAGTCCTATATTTAAGAATGGAGGGAGTAATATTAAGAAAACAAATTATGAATTAAGGAAAAAGAGTGTATTAAATAATTACTCCCTCCGGTCCTAATTATAAGAGTCAGTTGACTTTTTTGGAAAAATTAAGGTTGCAAAATACACCATTATAAATTATTTATATTTGTCTTTTTTCCTCAAAACTAAGTTATTTTAGTTATAAACTATCATATAATCTAATTACATTTCGCATATATTAAGATTTAAGGGTCTAATTTGTTTCCTTAATCTCCCCAAAAAAAGTCAACTGACTCTTATAATTAGGACCGGAGGGAGTATATTCAAAATCAAAGAAAACTCCTGAACTACTAATAGTGAAATTATATTTAGGACTAGAATAGTATTTATTGTCTTATCTAAGACTACTTAAGGTTGGATTGAATAATGTAATGCATTCAAGTGTTAAAGCAATAAGTAAACAACCTCTGATTATGTTTTTGATGTTTACTTCATCTTCTCCTTAATTTCCTGGAGACTCATCAAAGCATCTGCAGATGAATTCATCTTCTTAATTTATTTCCTGCATGTCTTGTAATTTCTGCAGTTGAAATTGTGCTTTATATCCTAATCCTAAAAGCTTTTGTGGTATCTATTTACTCCATTCTATAACTCAGCTGCCAATCTTCAAGATCAGATTCAAAAGTTTAGTCCAGCAGATAAACTTATCAATTATATACTTGAACCTTTATGATTCAGTAATAAATGTTAATTACTATACAAATGTTGATTACTACTATGATTGAAGGAATTCAAGATAAATTTGTTATTTACAAAATGTTAAAATTTTTCAGCTGTGTCCCAAGTTGTCCCGTAGAATGCAGAGAAAAAAAGGTGCCAAACTTGATTCTTTAAACTCTCTGAAAGCTGAGTTGGAAACTATGGACCATTTAGAGTTTCCGGCACCATCTACTTGTTGCATCTACAAGGTGCCACCCAATCTTCGAAAAATGAATGAAGCAGCCTATACTCCTACTAAGGTTTCCATTGGCCCATATCACTATGGAAACAATAGATTGAAATCAATGAAAGAGGTCAAATTGTGGTTCCTCTTTAAATTTTTGAAGAGGAATCAAGCGAAATCGTTCGATTATTATGTTGATGTCCTACAAGATCAAGAAGGTAAAATTCGACACTGTTATTCAGAGACAATTCCAATGGGGAGCGATGAATTTGTAAGGATGATTCTAACTGATGCTTGCTTCATCATTGAATACTTTCTTCTATCCTTCCTAGGTGCAGACGATTGGCATTCTAAGCTATGGTCAATGGATTTATCAACAGACTTGATTTTGCTTGAAAATCAGTTACCATATTTTGTTCTAAAGGATCTGTTTCACCAAACATTTCCCGAAGGCTACGATGACACATTTCCATTTGAGTCTTTTGCCTTCACCTATATATATTTTCAACACATGGTTAATATGATTCCTCAGGAAAAACTTTATGGAAAGTTTACGTTCGAATATTTTGTAAAACACCACCTACCGAAACTTCCTGATGGTACTCCACAAATTCATCACTTGTGTGATATGCTTAGAATCTTTTATGTACCACTGGATCAACTACCAAGGGAAGTTAATGGCAATAAAATGAAGCCTGTATATAATGCAAGCAAGCTACATGATGCAGGAATTAAATTTGAGGTCAATGAAGATGAAATAAGCTTACTTAAGCTGCAATATTCAAATGGAGTGTTGAAAATACCAAGAATCGTGGTAAGTGATTCCACAGAGACCCAACTAAGAAACGTGGTTGCATTCGAGCAGTGTCACTTTCCTTCCAACAGAAGCATGACCGATTACATAATACTCTTGGAATATCTTATTAGAACAGGAAAAGACGTTGATGTGCTTGTTGAAAAGGGAATTCTACAGAACATCATAGGGGAGAATGATGCAATCGCTTCCATAACCAAGAAACTGGGCAGGCAAACTGTCTACACTAATTACAATAATGATTATATCTCTCTATTTGAAGATTTGAACAAGTTTTGTGATAGCGCATATCACAAGTACAAAGCAATCTTTATGGAGCAATACTGGAGCACTCCCTGGAGGATAGCATCATTCTTAGGAGCAATTCTGCTTCTTTTGCTCACTTTAATCCAGACAATATCTTCTGTCGTGGCCTTATATAAGAATTAAACGGCTTAAAAGCTCTTGTAAGGCTCATGCCTTAAATCTGTGGACTACAATCTTTTTTCTAGAATGCTATTTCAGCGGATGTTTGTGTGGGAAGGGAGTTTATTTTCTTTCTATTTGTTGGCCTTTCTTTTTCTATTGGAATAAGGATTTGACTTGTAATCCTTCGTGATAATCATGATGCCTAGTTGATTGGGTTGTTGAATTTCATAGATATGATCTTGTTCTTTTTTAAAGCAAGAAAACCTCTCTTTTTATATAATGAATCGCAGCTTTCTAGGTCTAAAGGCATACTCCATTGTTATATACTCCAATACTTGGGCATCATAATATTATGCATATAGTTATATATATGGAGCAGCAATACCCAAGAAACTAGCAATGACATTATAAGATTATTACTGCACATGATAACACGATTTAGTGCCTTTTTCTTCCTTATCAAAGTAGAAAAGAGAAGAGATAAATAGAGAGGAGATTCTAAACAACCATGTAAATGAATTATTCAATTTTGTGTAAAAATTAGAATACGATGTTGGTGGTTCGATTAAGAAAACAAGGACTATTTACAATTCATTTCCTTGCTACACCAATCTAAGCGTGAGGTTAATTATCTATTTTTCTTGTAATATTTTATTTTATGAAATCAGCAATCAATAAATCATTCTGAAGGATAAATAGAGAACAAAAATACTACTATCAGAGTAGATGGCTTACCAGGAATGATGTAAAACCTTCCAAACTCACTCAAGTCTAGACGTAGACCACAAAAGTCAAGGGGTGATCGCACAGGAACAGGGAGAGGAAAAAGCCATATAAAGGTTGGCTGGGGTGAGAAACAATTGAGGGGGCATCCCTTATTTACGGTGCCCATAATGGACGAAGCAAGAAATTTGACATGAATCAGCATTTATTGTTGATTGAGCCAAATTTCTAATTTCTTTTGACAACTTTCATCATCAAATCTCTCTCAAATAATATAGCCCATCGAGTGTGGACCCAGGCATATAGTCCAACACTTTCTATGGAAATTTAGAATCTTATGTTTTGTATTGCCTCTTCCATCAATTCGTCGCATTTCTCAACCACCAGATTTGTACGCAAAATTTGCTGTGTAAACTAGTGCATTATAACTAAATATTCATTAGAGCAATGTGTTTATAATTAATTATATAATTTTATTAGAAGAGGATTTCATCATAACTAACAATGTAAAGCTAGAGTGGGGTTACTTATAATAAAATTGTCTTTATGTAAAAATACCTAAAAGTCTTTTTAAATTATCTATTTAGCATGATTTGAAATTTGGGATATTATAAAATCAGAATTACTTTTGAGTTATAAGGGAATAATATTAAAAGTAGTGGTTACCGTATGACATTTGGCCAAAGAGAAATCAATTTTAGATGTTAATTAAAAAAGTTTACTATTCAAATACTGAATTTAAAAACATTAGTTAATAATATATGAGAAAAACAGTTGCTGTTAAAAAAGGGGAGGATGAAAATTAATAGTATCTCTATTCATATTTCTTTTTAAGGTTAAAAAGTGGTTAGAAGTCTGTAAATGCATAATTCAAAATGATGCACATATGTGGGGCTTTGGGTATTTATGGAGTTTTATTATGGAATATAAATGTTTTTTATTTTTCCAAAAATGCAAAATTACTTCAAGAACAGAAAAGTTTAATTAAGGCTAGGAGTTTAGGAAAAATTAGTTGAGATCATGGGATGAATAATTTTTAATTATCTTGTTTACTTGTATGAATGTTATGTGAAAGACAGAACAATACACAAGAAGGGGTGAATTGGGTATTGTATAAAAATTTTCTAACTCACACACCCTTTTTCTGGGTTTCTCAAAGTAGAAAGAAACAACTTGACACAAGGCTTATACTAGTTAGGCAAAAACTCAATGGCTACATCAAGTTCTCCAACCTTAGTTGGATTTCACTAGTGTTCTTCTAAGATTCAACTAGGTTCTTGGATACCTTTACAAACCAGAGAATTTTCTCAATAAGAACACACTTCTCACCAACTTCTCTCCCCTTACACTTTGTAAGATTACAACCTATTCCTTAGGATCCCAATATTCTAAGGAACTCATCAGAAAAAGAAGTGTTTACAAATGAAAGCTCACTATATGAGCAGATAATAAACACTCAATCACTTAGATTTAATACAATTTGAAGACTTAGAAAACTTTAGAACATTTTGTTGCGGTGGGCTTCAATGTTTTAGTGTGCTCCCTCTTTCTTCAACTCTATATAAGGACTTAGGAAATTTTGTCCATTGGATACTTAGCCGTTTGCCTTGCCCATTCAATCAACCACTTTGAAAATATGAAAAGCTTAAATGCTTCTAATGTTGCCACAACATCAATCCTTGTGTTTTGGAGCTATGATGATCGTTGGATGATGGAGATCAACTTAGCTTAGCCATTTGAGACCCTTCTGGTTGCATTTGAATTGGCTTGGACCACTTGAAGTTAGTAGGAAACCAGATTGCTTTTGCTTACATCATCACTTGATTTAAAGTATGTCTATGCCAAACAATCATATGTCCTAAAATAGTTCAAACCAATGCTACCAAAACGCTTTGTTAATGGTGAGGAACTTGCATATAAAAATTCAACTCAAAATTCAAAGGTTTGAAAAGAATGCTCGATGATTGATTCGACAATCGTTTGAACTTTGTCTCTGATTTTTTAATGCTATATGTGGTGCTAAAGCATTCCACTTTTGATCGAATAAGCACTCGGTGCTTTGAAGAACTTAGCCTGCAATGCTTGATTAAAATGTTAGACATCGATTGAACAAGATGATATAATGCTTGATTACTTACACAGTGATCGATTAAACTCAAGTGCTCGATTGAATAATGCATCATTGATGGCCTTCTGAACTTTGAAAAACATAAAATTAAGATTCAATAATCGATTACTGAAAGATTCATTGATCAATCCTCAATGCTTGATGACCAATACAATGCTCAGGATTGCTTCAAATGTTGTTGAACATTCGATCATTGTTTTGAGAAATCTATGTCAACAATCGATGGCACTTCAAAAATTGATTTTCTCGTTAAAAACTCAATGCTCTATATATAATCTATGTAAGATCAATCACTAAAAGGTTCAAATGCTTGATCACTTAAAGAACTATCGAGCATTTTTAACTTAGTTTCTTAAAACATTTTTGAAACATTTTCTAAGTTAGGATTTGATTCACTTAATTTTCTTAACCTAAATCTTGTTTAGTTGTCATCAAAATCATAAGTTTCAACATTAGGATTTGATTTGTGCCCAAATCTACCATGCACAAACCAAGAAAGGAGTGCTAGAGAAAGGGAGCAAAACAAAGGTAGTTTCCAATCCCAAGCATACAAAGTATCAAAGTTACCAACGACCTTAAACAAAGCCCACCACTCAGTAGTCTCCCTAGTTGACCCCCTGAAGCCAACCCAACACATGGCCCAACCTAGACATCACCACAAAACCCACCCTTAAACGTACCAAAAACAAAGCCCCCATCGGGCAAAGAAAACATTCTACCCTACCCACCAGAAAAAAGCCCAATTAAAGGAGGCTTTAAAGTGCAAAATAATGTGAAGGTGCGCAACCTTCAGCCCAAGTTTAAGGACACCTTAAGGGGGCTATCAGAAGAGTTAACCAAGATACTAGCAAAGGCCTTGAGCTCACCCCCTCTCTTTAACAATGAACTCCACTTTGTGGAAGCCGATGAGAACGCTTTTGATGATGAGGCAACACCCAATTGCTCTGTCATAGAGCATTAAGCCAACATGTCTATGGATTTATCCTTCCTTATTTGGAATTGCCATGGAGCAGCATCTGATCATTTTCACAGAGCTTTGAAATCCCTCTTGCAAGGGTATAACCTGGGTATTCTTGCCCTTGTAGAACCCTAGATATCTTGAATTAAAGTTGACAGGGCCATTCAGAAAATTGGTTATCCTACTCCCATCGTGTGGAAACACAAGGATTCTCTGGTAGACTTTGGCTCTTATGGAAGGACAATATCTAGCTGAACATAATTGTCAATTATAGATAGTTTATCCACACCTCAATTAACGATGCATCTCAAAACAAATCTTGCTTCTTTACAACAATTTATGGTAGTCCAAATCCCTATGGTGTGCCAACAACATGAAAAACATACCCTGTGAATTTTGGCTGGGGATTTTAATGCTACAATATTAGAGGATGAACGATGCGGAGGAGCCCAAAGTACTAGGCCTGGAAACATGGGGTTCAAGAACTTTCTACGCCAAATTGGGCTTCTTGATCTAGGCTATATTGGGCCCAATTGTATATGGCAACGTGGTAATTTGCTAGTTCGCCTTGACAAAGAAATCAGCAACCCAAGGTTGATCAAGGCTTACCCCAACACGCAAGTACTCCATCTCCCCAAGGTTTAAAGCAACCATAGGACCCTTCTCATCCAAACGTCAAGGAAAAAGGACAAACTTGAAAGCTCATTCAAATTCCTTGTGCCCTGGTTGCTCCACCATAACTTCAAACACCTGGTTGCACCATCATGGAAAATACTGAAAAAAAAATCTAGCAACTAATATTGAGTGCATTATGCAAGCTACTAATGAATGGAATGGAACCGTCTTCGGCCACGTGGGACAGCAAAAAAGCAAATGACGTGGACGTCTACTAGGCATCCAGAAAGCCTTAGAGAAGTTGAATCCTTCTTCTTTCCTCATAAGCTTGGAAAAGGAGCTCCTATCTGAATACAAAGACATTTGTTTGAGAAAAGAGATCCTGTGGCTGCAAAAATCTAGAAGTGAGTGGATCAATGATGGGGATTGAAACACTAGATTTTACCACACTAAGGCCTTGATTCACAAACAATGTAACAGCATCTTCCTCCTCAAGGATGAATCGGGGGATTGGGAATTGGACCAGTCTAAATTACAGTCCGTGATGCAAAATTATTTCCATAGCCTCTACCACTTAGATGACGGGGAGTCAAGAAATTACCATCTAACAGGTCTATTTCATCCTTTTCCAATTTCACTAACATTGTCCCTTGATTGCTAATTTGACCTTTGTCGAAATGGTGCGCCTCAGGGTCAAATGCAAGAAAATATGTGAGACCAAGGCTTGAGCAAAGTGGCTCAATCTCAGGTCGTCTTTCAAAGGAGTCAACTTATTTTGATGCCTAGACTAAACTAAATGCACTTAAAAGCAAATAAATTGGGGGTTTAGTCATTGAAAAGTCTTTTTGGTATTTTTTTCAATTATAAAAATGTAAAGGGACTTGTTTTTTACTTTTAGATTTAGGAAAGCAAGTAAAAGTGGTTTGAAGACTCCTTAAGGAAATGGGTTCTTGGCGAAAAATTTGCAATCTTCATAACTTTTCAAATGAATTGGGAGTTCCAAATCCAAGACCGAATGTAGAAAACCAAAGCCAATCGCCTAAGTCCAATTGACATAGTTACTAATTGATTTAGTGAATTACTTGCACAATTATTTAACTAGGCAATTGTTAGAAAATTGCTTGGTAGTGATAAATGTGAAGTCCCACATCGGCTGGGATCGGGGTGTGCCTAGCCTATATAAGGGGGCATATTCTCCTTCCCATCGAGACGCATTTTCACGGGTGAGTGTGGGAGGCCTTGGCTAGTATCCCTACCATGAGGAACAAAACCGTGAGGGGCATAGCTATGTCTCCAAAGCGGACAATATCTCGATCGAGTTTGGGCTATTACAAATGGTATCAGAGCCAGGCTCGGGTCGATGTGCCAGTGAGGACGCTGGCCCCCCAAGGGGGGTGGATTGTGAAGTCCCACATCGGTTGGGATCGGGGTGTGCCTAGCCTATATAAGAGGGCATATTCTCCTTCCCATCGAGACACGTTTTCACGGGTGAGTGTGGGAGGCCTTGGCCAGTATCCCTACCGTGAGGAACAAAACCATGAGGGGCATAGCTATGTGGCCAAAGTAGACAATATCTTGATCGAGTTTGGGCTGTTACAATAAACCATTGACAACATACAATGAGTCTCCTCTTGAAGGTATAATTTGATCCTTCAAGAATGGATGGACCTAGTGTCTAATGCTAAGTGCAAAAAGCAAATGCATTAATCCAATCTAGCAATCCAAAGTAGATAATTAATGCTACCACATCAAATTGCATTATGCCAAGTGATTAACACTAAGGTTTATGCACATAAAAGCAATCGCTAAATTATATACATAACCTAAAAGAAATCTAACCATATGAATAGAAATCATAGCATCTCTTGTTCCAAAATTGCATATCAAGTTGAAACAATTAGGAAGCTAATCATTATAAATTAAGCACTTTTTAATTCCATCTTTGGCCTCCTTTAAGCTCCAAAATTACCCAACTTGTCCTTGCCCATTTGAGATACACAGTACAAAGGGACTTAGTTATAATTTCTGAAATTCGAGCACTAAACTGTAATTTCTGGAATTTGGGCACATCTTCATCAAGACTTCCTGTAATGACAAATTTAAGCACAAATTATAATATCCTAAGTCCATAAATCATAAATGCATGATTTCAAACCTTAAAATACTCAATTTAGCAACAAAATGCAATTAACTCAATGCATTAGAACTGTAAATGTAAAAGTGCCTAAATTGCCACGTATTAGCCTAGGACAAGTGTTAATTTCCCAAAAGTAGTGGTTAGAAACATAAAATAATTAGGTGCAATCATTGCCAAACACTTAGACCTTTGTACTCTTGGGCAAATTATAGATAAGCAATGACAATGGCCTAAGCTAATCAACAGTCTCAAGTTGGAATGAGAAATGCACAAGACATGCAAAGCAAAAATTGACAATGTAATTAGAAACAAAGGGCAATATGTGAGAACTCTCAAGGATTGAATTGTTTAACTCATCTCACCGTATGGGTTCTTTCGCTCAAATTTCTCAATATGCAACTTACCATAAGTTTGTAACAAATCTAAGATCTCCATTTATAAAGCAAGTATGAAATGAATCATGAGGACTGAGGTTCTAATGATGGGAGAAAGCTATATGGATCAAAAAATGAGATATGAAATGAAAATGGTTGAAATTCATGTGCAACATTCAAAAAAGTATTGTAGCAGCCAAATTCACAAATTTGAACTCAAACTAGCCACACATTTCAATATACTATATTTTTGCAATCTTCTTGCTTTTCTAGCTTTCTTTCTTTCTTTTTTTTACTTTTTTTTTCTTTTTTCAAGCTACCCCTTTTCTTTTATTCACATGGCATCATACATATTTGCATAAGTGGCTTTTGCAATTCAACTCAACAAGATGCTACATTCAACAACTTAATTCAATGCAAATCAACCAATGAATGGCTGAAAAGTTGGACAATGGATGAATGATTAGGGCTTGTGTTTGGGATAAAGAGGTGATAAAATGAATGCCTCAATCACTTTCAAAACACATGTGCTAATACAATTTTGACCAAGAGTTGGAACAAGTTCTAGAAGTTAACATACCAAGCAAAATGCACTCGTGAATGGAAATTAGGCTCAATTTACCTCACGGCAAGGCTAATCTCACATATCACCTTTTACCAACCAATTACAATGCAATTTTCACAATGCATGCCTCAAACAAGTCTAATATCCAACCATCAAAATTGAAAAGCAAAGGCTAAGATCATTGCAAACTCTACCCAAAGTCCAAGATAACAAATAATGAAAGGCGGGGCTTCTTTCACAGGTTTTCAAAAAGTAAGGCAATCTAGGTTTTTACCAAAAAAAAAAACAAGTTGAAAAGCAAATACGACCCTTTGCACAAATAGGCAAGACAAAAGTAAAAACAAGCCAAATTTTGAAATTTTTTTTGAAAATAATCAAAGATTGCCCAAAGTTACCACTAATCATAGCAAATCATGCAAAGACCCCAAAAATGCCAATAAGCTATGCAACTACTCCCCACACTTAAACAAAACATTATCCTCAATGTTTAAAATGACCAAATATCAATTGACCAAGCTCTAGGTGTAGTGGAAAGTATGAAGTCCAATTCTAGATTGGAGCATACACGTCGCCTACACAAAGAGGGAGAAGAGTAGATAATGGTACAATCAACATGAGGTGATGTTTGAGAATCAAAGAGGAACAATGGATGCAAGTATGGTGCAATCATCGCAACAATGCCTAGGGATTTTATTAAATTGTAAAATCTACCTTTTACCTACTAGGATGTCCCTTCCCCCACACTTGTTCAATACAATATATCAATTTAATCAAGGAACAAGGAAAAGAGAGAGACAACCTTACAATCTTGGCGGCTTGTAACTAGAGAGGAGAATCAAGATCAGGGTTGATTTTGTCCCCCTCAGTGGTGGTCTAGGCTCCATCAGTAGGAGATTCAAAAGTGAAGGCATGTGATTGGCATGATGAAACACTCCCAAATGATAGGCCAGAAAAGAGTTAGCTAACACAAAAGCAGCAGTACCTACACCAAGTATACCACATGAATCATAACACTCAAATCCATGGAAAGAGTTAGCACAAATGAAGTGACAAAGTAGTGTATGCAATGTGAGAAGTCTAGAATCGGGCACATTCGATAACAAGTGCTTCTCACAACTAATAAAATAAACCAAAGTCATACAATCATCAAAACTAGGTACAACAAAGTCAATGTGGTTTGCAACAATGGTAGTATCACAAGCAAGTACTACCCTCTCATCAACAACATCAATCAAATCCACACAATTCATACCACAATCAAGTCCAAGTATGTCAGGAGGTAAATCACATGATAAAATTTGAGAACAGGAACACTCATGAAAGAAAGTCTCGACCAGAGGACTAGTGACCAAATTCAAATCATCATTGTTATCTTCACTTTTGTGTGAAATGGATAAAAAAGGAAGGTGTATCTCTACATCATGTAACACACGCATGTCACTAAGTCCTAAAGAATGGTCATTCTCAAACTTATCATCATCATTGGCACTCAAACTAGAGTCATCTTTTTCAAAAAATCCATGCTCAGTGACAACAACAATCATAGTATCATGTAATGCAAGCTCATGAAATTCAATAAGCAAAGAGCACTTTTGATCAATGCAATTTATACAACTCATATGCTCATCACAAGTGCATGGCAAACAATCAATTTTTTCAGCATCCTTAACATTGCTAGCACTAGGGAGAGTAACATGATTATCACAAGAAGAATCAACCTTACAATTGGTATGCTTAAGTGTAGTACTACTATTGATGGCATTAGGGCTGCACAAAGACCGGGCGGGACCGGGCTAGGTATATGCCCGGAGTCCCGTCCTAAAAATCTCTGGGCTTGCTTTCTTGGCCCGAAGCCTGGCCCGGTACCAAGACCAGGCAGGACATGTCCCCCGGGCCACGGGACATGTCCTATTGGTCCCTAAAAAAACCAGCTCTTGTCCTGTTGGTCCTTGAAAAAAAACCATCTCTTGTATTGCTATTTTAACCACAAAAACAATTTCTCAACTTTTCATTAACTTTGGTGAAAAAACTGTCATCAATATAAGCAACCAACAATTAAAGATACATATTGCATGAGCTGCCAAGCTAAAAGCATGTGTAGAATAGATCAAACTTGAAGTAATGGCTCACAGTACAGCCAAAATTCCAACATAATGCCTACGAAATTAGCAAAGCCTATTGATTGCACCATATTTTTATACGCTTTTCATAGTTAAAATCATTGGATTATTGCATATTATTGGGGTAATTGTGCCTAATTAGAACAAAATCTGACTTTTGCATACCTTGTAGGAGTTTATACTAATCAAGGGCACTTTGGGCATAATTAGCATGCTTTATTGATTAACCAATCTTCAAGGACATTTGACGCTACTTTTGGGTCATTTTGATGCTGCAGATCATGGAAGAAACAAGCCCAAATTGAAGAAACATGTTTCATAGAAAAGCTAGACGGAGCACAAAGAAGAGGCACCCTCTCTGCATGGTGTCCCGCGGCACACAAGTTTCTGTGCTGCGGCATAGCAACCACAGAGATCAGGAGGGCCTCTCTGCCTCGTGTGCCGCGGCATACAAACATGCATGCCGCAGCATACACGCATTTTCTGGCAACCCGAAACTGCTACGTTTTGGGACTGTGCTAGGGTGTTTTTAAGTGATACCCAGCCCGAAACTTCACTTCCCAAGCCTCCAAAGTCGAAAATCCTCAGCTCTCCTAGGGTTTCTTGGTCTCTTCCTCATTCCCACTCAAATCCTCACTATTTCCACTCATCTTCACTTCCATTTTGTTGAAATTCTGCACTACCTTTCTTCTTCCTTCCATTTTCTCCTCATTTCTCCTTCACTCTTCTCCATTTTCGTCCAACCATGGAGTCAGCTATTGGGGGAGTGCTTGAGCTCGAAATTTCATCAATGAGAGGCTAGAATCTTGGTGATTTGGTGGTGTGAAGGTGGCTTGAGCTTCAATGGGCGAAATAGGGGAGTTGTTTGTTTTCTCATGCTCTTTTCCTTATGTATTGAGTCTTGTGGTTGCATTTCTCTTTGTATATTTGGATTTGAGACATGATTTCCTTTTCTAGTTGCTTATGAATTGGAACACTTGTGTTGGATATTGGGTTATATTAATTGAATGATATATATGTTTAAATTTCCTATTGGATTTATGAATGCTATATGATTTTTAGTGGTTGCTAGATTGTGTAGCTTAATTTGTCCAATTGAATGCTGTGGTTGCACATTCTTGAGAGGAATCGATTTTCAAAACCTAAGTCCCAACACACACCAAGTGGAGCTTAACACTAACCCTAAGTAATAGCTATGAAAGTGGTTGCTTGATTAGTTATTAATTAGGGCTAGTGGACCCCTAGTGGTTCCTTGGGGATTCTTCAATTAGACTTGGTGAATCTTTAACTCCCAATATGAATTTAATGAAGTGTGAGAGCCATCGTAACACTACCAAAGCCCATTCTACAAATTTCCCCTAATCCAAACTCTTTTCACTCATTAATCAAAAAATTACCAAAAACAAGTCTTTAAATTTTCACTACTTTTATTAAATGACCTTTTCAAACAAAAACCACTTACCTTCTCTTGTTTTAATTGCATTTAGTTAAGTTAGGTAGTTTAGAAAGACTCCTCAAGTGAAACGACCCAGGGTTGCAATCTATATTGCAATCCTTGGATTAATTTTGATCTTAACCCCCAAGGCGCATTTAGGCAAAGGTTAAATCACCTATATACTACCTCATGAACATAAATTAACCTCAAATGAGCGACATTATAGAACCTTGATTACATAACACAACTAATAGGAATAACTTGCTATTTTGCTAACACATGAGTGCATGACAATTGGAATTGTAGCAATAAGAGACCATTAAACAATTTAATTACATCACTGCAATACTACACACATTGTGGCTAAACTTAATTAGTCCAAACTTAACTATATACACCAAATCCAGTTGAGTTACTAGTCAACAAATCCTAAAGACCAAAATAGGCCATATGCCACCCAAAAGAATCAAACATCAACTTGTACAACTGTACTGTTGTATCAGATCAACCAAGAAAATCAAGCAATGTACTCCAAAAAAGATGTCAGCCACCATGAAATATGCAAGAGATCATAACAAGTATTAATCAAGCTACCAAAAACCAAAATACAAGATCAACCTGTACACTTGTACTAATGAATCAGCCAAGAAAATCCAGCCATGTACACCAAAAAAGATGCTAGCCATCATGAAAGATTCAAGAGATCATAACAAGTCTGAATCAAGTAACCAAAAAGGCTAAAACCAAAATATCCAGCCATGCAACCAAAAAAAGCTGGAAAGCAATCACCATCAAACATACTAGATCATAATAATATTAACCCAAAATATCTTAAAGTTGAAATGCTGAAAGAAAGTCACACATCCTCCCCCATATCAGTAACACTGGAATGATCTGAAAAATTAAAGTATAAAAAATATATGTAGTCAATGACCTTACAATACAACCCATGTCAAATAATAAATACAAACACAATTAAATCTTTGCGATATTTATATAAAATATAAATAGTTTACTGCTTCATGACACATACCAGTCTGCACCACACCATCAGTCTCTTGAAAATTATCAAACTCTTTAAGTTGTGATGTAAATTCAAGAAGAGTTTGGCTAGGAAGTAGCCAATTTTGGGCACATATAAGTGCTTCAGTCATTGATCGAGATAATGAACTTCTATAAGAGTCCACAACACGTCCCCCTGTGCTGAAGGCCGCTTCTGAGGCTACTGAAGAGATAGGCACAGCCAAGACATCACGTGCCATCTTTGAAAGAACTTTATACCTCCCAGAATTATCTCTTCACCATGCTAATATATCAAAATCTTCATCATCATCTATATGAGAGTCATCACCAGAATTAGATGAAAGATATCTATCTAATTCTGATAGATTTTTTGCATGTGCTGAGGTCTTTTCTTTTCGAGAAGCTAACCATCTGCGACCTGGATCTCTACCCTCTTGGCTAGGCACATTTGATAATGATTGGGATATAGAAGAAGCATTGCTTGAAACATTACTACTTGCTTGCTCAGCAGTAGAATACTCATCAAACATATGGTACAAAATATCTTTTATCTTGGCTTTCATGGCCATACAAACATCCCTATCATCAAATAGCTCTTCAAATATATCATCCACATAAGCAAGCTTGTAGCGAGGATCCAAAATCACAGCTATAATGAGCAAAGCATTCATATTCTCTGTTTGACCCCAATATTTTTCATACTTACTTCTCATACTAAGGGGCATCTCCATTGGCAATGGATCGCCACTCCTAATGTTATCTTCCAACAACTCATCAATATAAGCAATCTGATGGAAACAAGTGTTAGAAGTCACATTTAGAGAGCTTGAAAAGATCAAGGTTATGTCATAGAATGCCTTCAAGAATTTAAGAAATACATTTGCCTTATCCTAATCACTAGCTTTAGGAGGGCCTTCATTCTTGATAAAATATGCCTCAAAATCATCAACTTCATATTCTAACCGTTAAAAAACCTTTTGAAACTTCAAAGCAGATTCCAACATCAAGTAAGTTGAGTTCCACCTAGTAGAAACATCAAGAACAACAAAGCTAGAGGTGTCTAATTTTTCACATTCAGCCATATTCTTGAACTTTAACATACGAGATGGTGAAGAACGGACATATTTAACTGCATTACGAATGGAATCAAAGCTATTCTTCAACTCTTTCAACCCCTTATTAACCACCAAGTTAAGAATGTGAGCTGCACATCTGAGATGAAGGTAATCACCCCCACAAACCATGCCTTTCCAATTCCTAAATTTCCTTTTGAGGTATGATAAGGCAGTATCATTAGAAGATGCATTGTCCATGGTTATGGTAAACACAGACTCAATCTCCCATTCCAATAAGCATTTTTCGATTGTTTTGCATATTGTATTACCCCTATGATTTTCAATCATGCAAAAATTCAATATCCTCTTATGCAACCTCCACTTAGTGTCAATGAAATGACAAGTTAAACATAAGTAATTTAAGTTTTGAGAGGATGTCCAACAATCAGTGGTCAGACATACCCGATTTGCAAACTTCTTCAATACTTGCTTCAATATCTTGACTTCTCCAAGGTAAAGTTGCCAAACATCTCGAGCAACAATCATGTGTGAAGGGATTCGGAATCTTGGTTCCAACTCTTTCACAAAAACCCTAAATCCTTGCTTCTCAACAATTCTGAATGGCATCTCATCACAAACAATAAATTCAGCCATCGCCCTTCTACATCATTTCTGGTTGAAAACATGTGGGACTAGGCTCCCTCCTTGCCCACCCGATGTCACATAATTTAACATTGACTGACTTGGGATTCTGTTGACCGTATTTGGGTCACTTGTACATTTTTTTTAACATGTGCCTTCTTAAGGATGAATTGCCATGTTTGTTGGGGTCACATAAATACTCTTTTTACAATATTTGCAAGCAGCCTTAATTTCTCCATTTGTTTCTTCTAGGGGTAATTTCTGAAACTGCTCCCAAACTTTTGATTTTTTCCTTGAGTTGGTAGCGCTTTCAACAGGCTCTAATTTTCTCTTTTTACTCACATATTCGCTATCAACATCTTGTGCAATGTTAGCAGAAGTATCAACGGGAGTATCTATATGAGGAGGACCAATTGGTGCAGTAGGAGGGGGCATTTCACTTTCACCAGTGCCTATTTCTTGTGTTGCTGATGGTACAGTAATAATAGCAGAATTTTCACTCACCGTCTCTGACATCAAAGAAAAACAACATAAGTAATCACATGGTAAAAGACAAAGAACCAAATAAAAAAGGAGAGAACAATAAATGGTAAAGGTCTGAAACACAACTTTAGAAAATATGTTAAAATGAAGCAGATCAACATGTTAAAGGAAAAAGGCTAACGGGCAGCAATTGCAAACATACAACCACATCAAATCAACACGACTGCATGAAAGTTGAAGCTAGCAGTTTCAGTTTTCTTTATTATTAGAAAGAGAAGAACAACTAGAGCCAGAACATATTTCTAAAAGAAAGGGAAAGGATAAAATACATTATACTTCATTCATTCATTCCCCAATGCATTACAATGAGTAAATATGAATATACTGGTTCTATAAATGACATAACTTCCCTAGATGGGATAAAACATAAGACACAACTAAACATAACTTCCTTATGCACAAACTAACACAAACTTCCACTTCACTATTCAAATAAATACCAAAATAATTAAATCAGTCCTTATTAGCTCTTCTCTTCCAAGAATAAACCATCAAGAGCTGTTGTTTCCAAACAAAAAGACATAGAAAAAATTATGCAATAAATAGTCTCAAGGAAAGAATAAAAGCAAGACAATAAACTTTAAGCATATACTTGTATTCAATACAAGAGGAGTCATAACAGGTGCAAGGAACAATACACAATAGGATGAAGTGGATGTTAGCAAAAAAATATTAATTGTTTATTATAAAAGGGAATGCCAGCATTAATAAATAATTCATATATTGATATGTCATAAACAATTCATATATTTCAGATGGAACCTCAAAGACCTACTGATATTGTCCTTTTTAATAGCATTTCCAGAAAATTGACCTTCATTAAACTTGCAATTAGATACAAAGATACCTTGCTGTTTCAAAATCAATCATCATACTTGGTTTCTTCTATTTCAATCATCATGCTTGCTTTCTTCTATTCATACAAGTTACTCCCTAAAAGTTTGTTCTTGTACCAAATTATACATTTGCAAACTTAGTAAGTCAGAGTCAAACACAAGAAATCAACCAATAGCAAGAATTATCACAAAGCCACAGAGGTACAAACAACAATTTCCACTAGAGCCAACTCAAATTATCACACGGCCAACAAAAATAAAAAATGCAATAGCAAGAAACATCTCTAACATACTCTTAACAACTTTAAAACACCTATTTTTCTGTGATTAAGATAAAAAATCGAAGAACAAGTGGTAGAACAGTAACTTCCATTCTAAAATTTTGAAAAAAATCCAAGCTTTAAGGACCACAATACCAATTTTAAGCTTATCACACCATTTTTCTGTGATTAAGGTAAAAAATCGAAGAACAAGTCGTAGAACAGTAAGTTCCATTCTAAAATTTCGAAAAATCCAAGCTTTAAGGACCACAATACCGATTTTAAGCTTATCCATAGTTTAATCATGATCTTGAAGTTCATAATCGGTGAAAAGTTTCCAAATCCCAAACTTAGATCAAAACCCCAACTCTCCAAACTCTCAAATCATGGAAGAAAAAGGGTAGAAAGCTAGAAATAGAAAGAGGAGACTCACCTATCCAAGCTTTAAGGACCGACGACCGGCGACCGACGACGTCGACGTTGACGAGATGAAGTGGGCTGCCGACTGTGGAGTAGCCGAGGCATCGAGCGATGGAAGATTGAGAGAAGAGTGTCAAAGAGATTAGATTAGGGCAAATGTTGAATGTTCTGGTCTGTTGTCTCGTGGTGCTTCACTGCTTTGCTCATGTGAGTCATGTCAGATCCAAAATTAAGAGAATAGGGAATAAAAGAAAAAATAATGAAAAAAATAATAAATTAGTAAGTACATATTAAAATGAAATTATTTTTTATAATAAATAATAATATCTCCGGGCTGGGCCAAGCTGCTGGTCTTGAAATGTATGTCCTTGTCCTGTCCTACCCGGAAGTCAGGGTTTGGTCCCATCCCACTTGTTATGGTTTCGGGCCAATTTGTTCTAGGACCAAATTAGTATTGGGCCGGGTCGGGTCCGGGCGGGCCGCTGGGTTGTCGGGTTACTTTTTCAGCCCTAGGCACTTGTGTGTTGGGAATACCTTTATGTCTGTTGGGAATAATCATACTTGTCTTGGAAATTCTTCTATTTATATTGCAAATGACACATTTTCTTGTAAATGATTTTATTCTTTTAAACATTGTTTTCAATTCATTTATTGTTGGAAATACCTTCATTTGTATTGAAAATCTATACACTTGTCTTGAAAGTTCTCATATTTGTCTTTGAAATGACACATTTTTCTTCCAAAAAGAGACAAGGACAATAAACTCTGTTCAAGATTATATTTCACTTCCCTCATAGGAGGTGCAGTGATGCTTCAAATTTTTTGGGGGTTATTTGATATAAAATTACTTTTGTAGGGGACAAACTGAATTTTCCATTAATTTTCTTATGCTCTTGCTTCTTAATAGGAGCGTCCACTATTGTCGTATCACATCCATCTTGTTTTGTCCCCATCAATTTGGAAGTGGACAAACCCACCCCGGCTAAATTCAAGATAGGACAAAAGAGAGACTGGACAAAATTATTACCAAAACAAGATGCAGGCAAGCTTGCTCCATACTGGCTTTATATTTATGTTTTATACAATATAATAGAAATTTTTAACACTTTAATCTATATGTTTTTCTACGTGAATATCTAACATTTTTATTAAAAATATAAATAATATATTTTAATATAGATAGTAGTTATATCAAAAGAGATTATAATTTTGACCATATATTTGATACAAAATACTAGAAATATCAAAAAAATTTCCTCTTGAGTCTTTATTTTTTAATATTTTCTTTATTACAATAAGTTTCAAGTGTTTTATTTATGATGACTGTAGAATCCTCCCTACTAATTACCACATTAACAAACATAATCACCTTTAATCTTTTGGAAACACTTTAATACCATAACTATGATAGAAAAAGGAAATGTGGAAGCATTTGTTTCTATCATAGTTAGAAAACATTCTCCTACTTTTAAAAACTAACTATAATAGTTATTAGAAACCTGATGATACTTGAGTCAATCATCCATGATCGAAAAAGGCATTTCTAAGTCAATTAATTACTATCATATAATAAAAGGACATCATGATTTGAAAGAATTAACCATGTTAGAAAAGCATCTCTTAACATGGTTACTAAAATTTCCTTGTATGAATAAGCAATTTACCCTAACTATGTTAAGAAAACAATTAAAAATAGTTAAAAAAAAACAGACTCAATTAATTAGAAAACATGCTTATACATCATACCATGTTAGGAAAGGTATAACCTAACATGGTAATTAAAAATACACTTGATTGCACCATATTTTAATACACTTTTCATACTTAAAATAATTGGATTATTGCATGTTCTAGGAGTAATTGCACCTAATTAGTATTAATTCTAACTTTTGTGCTTTTTGTTAGAGTTTATTCTAATTAAGGGCAATTTGGGCATTATTAAGATGATTTATTTTTTAATAAATCTTCAAGAACATTTTGATGTTACCCTAAGTTAAAATGTAATGCAGGTCATGGAAGATATTGGCAAAGTCAAAAAGCGAGTTGCGGAGAAGGAGGCAGGTGAAGTGCAAAATTCACCCCAAATTTCTGTGTAGCTCACTGCAGCGAGCAAAAGTGCTCACTGCAGTGAGAAGGACAAAACCTTGGGGTCAAGTTTCTGCCCAGCTCACTGTGTAACATCCTAAATTTTAATCTAAAGATTAAATGGTGTAATACCCAAAATTTGGAGGCAATAAGGAATTATTTAAAGTCTTGAGATGTCACTTGAAAATTAAAGGCCTTATAAATAAATTTACTAAGTTTGAAGTATTTTTAAATATTTTTTAGATTTATTTTCTTTATGAATTAAAGAAAATAGTTAGATAACTATTTTTATTTATTTATACAAAAATTTGGATATTATTTTGGGGACTTAAAGGAATTTATGATGAGAGAAAAATTGTATTTTGACTTGAGGATTTTTTTTAGGAATTAATTTCAGAAGAATACGTGAGCTGAAAATAATTAAGAGATTTATGTTTGAAAATTTAAATGGAAATCAAAAAATGGAAAAAGCGAAATAACCGCTTTGCATTCAATAGAAAAATATCTTCATTTCATAAGTAAGGGGTCATTTTTGTCATTTTCCCCAAAACCCTAATTTTTCTTTTCCCTCTCTTCCTCAAAAACATGCCTCTCCTTTTCACCATCACCATCGGCACTTCTTCACCATCAGTCACCTCCACCATAGCCATCCCTCTTCTCTCTTCTTCCCTAGCTCCTGACCCCCTCTAATTTCGGCATCACCATAGTCATTCTTCTTCCTCTTTCCCTCTAGCTCGCACACACAATCAGTCACCACAGTCACCCCCTCTGATGTCTTCGATCCACCACCATCACCATCACCATCATTCTTCTTTTCTTCGATCAAACTATGGCAGAAACGCCGACCTATGGCCATGCAAACACAGACTTCAACTCTTATTTTGATTCTTATCTATTGAACATGGGGACACATTTATGGTAATTCTTGGGTTGACTCCAAAGAGGTAATTACTTCCTTGTCTTAAATTATGTGTGATGCATGATAACTCAAATGTGTTGAAACTGAGAACATGGCTAAGATGCCAACTTACATGGGTAATGTTGATTGTTTACTCTATGATTCCATCACTTGAGAATAATATGTCCTAGATTCTGGTGGTTGTTAATTGGGTGTTAGTAATTTTTGGCATGAATATATATACATATGTGTGGTTGGTACCGGCGCTTCATGAGATTGGTTTCACCCTATGGTTGTGGTTGGTACTAGCGCTTGATGAGCCTAGTTTCACCCCCTTTTCATGATGAGTTACTCAAAGGCCATCGGGTTACCTCTTGGTTTTGTGTCCCGTGGGGACTTACCGACAGTGAAGTTTGGTTTTGGAGGCTCACAGTTAAAGGAGTTGGTTTCATTTATGTCACAGCAGTAAATTATGGTTTCGGTGGCTTCCATCATGCACAAAGTGTGTGTTGCCCTATTTGGAGGATTAATTGAATGACCTGTAATGATTTTGGGATTGCATGCAAATCTTGATTGTATCAATGGTTATATCTGGTTTCATTCATTGAATGTTGAGGAAAGTAAATAAGCATGAAATAAATGTTTATTGTGTATGTTTCACTCCCTGCAATTGTGGTATGTGATTGTTCTTGAATATTTCCCTTAATTGCATTAACACATACTTATGCATGTAGACAATATATGAAGAATAAGTGTTACTGGGACTTTATCTCATTTGGTTATTTTTCAGTTTCAGGTGCTTGTTCCGGTGGTAGACACGAGGGAAAGGAGTAGGCAGATAGTCGCTAGCTTAGCGTGTTTTTGTTTGGTATAATTACATGTATATTTCCATAAACTTAGGCTAGGCATCCTTTACTTTTTGCTTCTGCATGAATTCTTTTATGATTCTGGATAAATGTGTTTATTGTGTTATTGACTGAGATCGGTCCCTTTCCGACCAACTGTGGCCAGAGGCCTTATGCTTATCCGATGTTTGGAATTATGTTTTTGTTGCATGTTGGTAGCTCTGCTGAGCAGGAGTTGTCATTGTTGGATGTTATGGAATTGATTTTTTTCAGCACACTTGACCTTGGTTTCATGGTCATGGATGTTTTGGAAATTGATATATGGTGCCATTGAGCTCGCACAAATTTGGCTATAATGTTCTTTTTGAAAGTTGATTTGCGTGATTGTTGGTTTCCTGTTATGGTTTTATTGATTTTTGGAATGGTGAACATTTTGAGAAATTGTGATTTCAGATTCATAGATATTGAGATGATTGTTATACTAATTGAGCTTATGGTTTGTAAAATTTTCAAATAAAAGCAAGATTGTTTTTTTATAATTTGGTTTTATTGCCATGTTAGATCAGCCTTTTCTAACATGGTAGACTTGTTCAATTAGATAATCCTTTTATAACTATGTTGGTAGGTTGTCTCTTTCTAACATAGTTATCTTATTGTTTTATAATGGAATCATGATGTTTCTTTTGTAACTATATTAGTGAGAAGAAATCCTTTTCTAACATAGTTACCTTACCCGTTTTGGAAATCGTTGGGTTTTGAAAAGTTAACTATGTTAGTTTGAGCTTTATCTAATATAGTTACGATATTTAGCAAACTTTTAATAACCATGTTAGGTGTTGCCTTGCTACATGGTTGATTTAGATTCTCAATCCCTTTGAATTTTAGAGAAGCTTTATAACCATGTTAATCTTGTCCTTTCTGACATAGTTTATTCTGCAAAGTGTTTGCAAAACCATTTTATCCAGGATAGACTTTAATGGTTTCATAACTATTGTCTTTTCTATCATGGACAAGTTGCTTTCAACTCTTACTCCATTTTCTAATAACTATGATAGATTATTTTCTATCATAGTTAGGTCTTTAAGTAACTACTGTAACATCCTAAAAAATTAAGGTTTAGTGATTTTTTTAGGAGTTTAATAATGGAATTTGAGAAATTTTGGCAAATTTCATGGTGTCTTGAGGTGTTATTTGAGGATTAGAATAAATGAATAAGAGTTGAAGAATAAATTATATTAAGATATGGAGGAATTTGAGGTGTTATGAGGATTTTTAGGGCTTAGTATTTTCCTTAATTTAAGAAAGATAATTAATTATTTAATTTAAATTTTATTATTTAATTTGGATTTGAGGATATAATTTAGCTTTAAAAATTTAAATTGAATTTGAGGGTTTAATTTGAGTTTGAGGATTTTATAGAGATTAGTTGGAGAGATTTATGGTGGAAGGAGAAATTTTTACTTGACTTAAAATTTACTAATAATGATTAATTTCACAGAATAAGTAGGTTGAAAATAATTAGAATATTACGTTGATAATTTAAATGGGAAATTTGAAAATAGAAAATGACATCTTTAATCTTATAGAAAAATGAAATATATTTTTAGATAGGGTCCAAAACTTAGCTAATTATTTAAATTTTAGGAGAAGTTACTAAATTAATGTTAAAATTATAATTATATATATAACATAAAAAATGTGTGTGGAAGAAAAAATATATTATATATATAAATATGAACAAAATTAATCTCTCTGCAGCTCTCACGTTTAGGATATATGAATTACATGAATATGATTATTTTAAATCTACAAAGAAGACAGATGCATTTTATAATCTTATATGTGATTATAATTTAGGATAAAGGGTAAAAATGACCCTGTACTTATGTCTAAGGTGCATCTGGCATCTTGTACTTTTATTTGGCTCAAAATTGTCAATCAACTTTCAAATTCAAGTCAATAATGACTTTTCCGTCAAACTGGCTTAACAGATGTTTCAAATTCGGGTCAATAATGACTCATCCGTCAAAATGGCCCAACGGACGTTTCAAAAATAGGCCAATGATGACTCCTTCGTCAAATTATCCCAATTTTCATTACCTTTTTATGGGTAGGTCCCACACTAGAATTTCACAAGAATCTAATTTTTGTTTAGCCAGTTTGATGGATGAGCCATTATTGACCCGAATTTGAAACATCCGTTGGGCCAATTTGATGGAAGAGTAATTATTGGCCCGAATTTGAAAAATTCGTCGGGCCAATTTGACGAAGGAGTCATTATTGGCCTGAATTTGAAAGTTGATGGATAATTTTGAGCCAAAAAAAGTATAAGGTGCCAGATGCACCTTGGAAATAACTATAGGGTCATTTTTTACCCTTCACCCTATAATTTAATAGTTGTTGCAAATTTGCAATGGCAAATTACTTTTTCTCAAATATATATATAATACTAAATAAATAAATAGTGGGCTATATATAGACCCCAACCCCATGAGTCTTGTTATTAGCGTCTCTCATCTCTTTCCTTCGTCATGGTTTGTGGCAGTGTGGCAATTTGAACTGATTTAGGTGAGTTTTACAGATAATTTAGATAACTAAAGTCACTTCTTTTGACTTAAGTTCTATCATAAATGTTTTTACATGTAATTTTAGCTTTCTAATGACAATAATATTATGGTGATTAGAGCAAAATTTTGGATTTAAGTTTAAAGTGGGTGTTGAGTTTTGATAATAAGTGACCATAGATTTGTTGAAGTAAATTAATAGGTTGACTTTATGGGTTTAGATTTGTTTATAGGATGACTTGAGAATTTAAAATAATTTTCTTAATTTAGAAACTTAAAATTCATGAAGGATTTCAAAAATTAATGTTTAGGTAATAGATTATGGTTACCGTTTGGGTTATCTAGGTAGATTAAAGGTGTTGAAAGAGTTAACTAGGATAGCATGTGTGTTTTCTTATATTCAAATAGAGAATATGCTTGATTTTAATTTGGGAAGTCTTTGTGAATGGACAATTGAGGTGTATTGATGGAATCTAGGGACTTATTTGGGTATAACGGTAATTCCAGTAAGGTCAAATTGGTTAGATACGGTGTAGGTGTTGATTTGGGTAAGTTGGTGTTATCTTATAGGCTTGAATTCGGTGGAGTTAAATTGTAAAGAGCATAGGCATGAATTTAGGAATGGGTAGTTAGGAATTTAATTTGCAACTTGTGTTTTCCTTTAGTAGATAGTAATTATATGTGCTATGCTATGTAGAGTTTGAGTCATGCTAAAAAAGCAATGGGGGAGCTACATTGTTGTGAGATCGGTGCGAGCTACTAGGTAACTACTTTCTACTTGTTTATGTGTGTGTGTCTATTAGTAAGTGATTTGAAAACTATACGATTTGTAACTGTATGAGACATGTAAAATAACTGTTGAAACTCTTACTTTCCTATTATAACGTCCTATGGAATTATATTTTCAAACTAGCATATGGTTGTGATTTGGCATGTTTAGAATCGAGTATCCATTGATTTTGTAGCCATTTCATAAGCACTTTCTAAGAATATTGCATAGGCCAAGAGCCTGATATTTGTGGTGTTTGCATACCTATATAGTTGTGTGGATTTGGTTGCATGTGTGACACTGGTGGACGTGGAATTATGCCATCATGTGATGAGGTACCCTGTTGTGCCACAGAGACTAATTTGGTTACTATATGGGAGAATGCCCCTTAAGGGTTTAGGATGGGTAGAGAGGCTGCAACTGACCCGTATGTAGACCAAGGTAGGTAGAAAGGCTCCAACTGGTTCCACCTGATTTTCCCCTCGGCCTGTGTGACCTCTTGTGGGTTTGATGGTATTATGATCATGATTACTTGAATATGGCAGGAAATACACAAGAGGGGGTGAATTGTGTATCTCAAATTTTTCAAACTAAACTAAGAATTAATAACACAGAATTTATACTGGTTCGGTCCAACTCTTGACCTACGTCCAGTTCTCCAACTATGTTGGGTTCCACTAGTGACTTAGGATCAAAACAAGTTCCTGAACACCTTTACAACTCAGAAAATTTCCTCAGTAAGATCTCACTATCTCACCAAATTCTCTCCCCCTTACACTTTGTAAGATTACACCATTTCCTCTAGGATCCAACTATCCCAAGGAAAAACACTTAGTAAGAAAAGATTACAAGTAGAAAGCTTGCTCATACACTTAAGCTGATAAATTACAGTTTGAAGAACAGTTGAGAGAACTCAAAAGACTTGGATTGAATGCTGTTTGAATAAGTTGTTGGATAGCACTTAATTCTCTACCATCCAAGTCTTAAGCTTCAAAGCTTTTATAGTGTGTTAGAGAAATTTGCCCATTTGAAGCTTCAGAGTTGCCCATCATGAGAGTAAGATGATCTGGAGTGTTAGATTGGATTTAGCCGTTGTAATTAATGCTCCAGAGTTGATTATGTGTTGTGTTGCTTCTCTCTCTTGCTGGATTAAGTCTTTATTCACTGTAACAAGCTTCTGCGTTCTCTCTGTTTTTGAATTTTGCTTGCCTATTGTGTCCAACGGAACTTTCTTGAAATAGGCCATGCAAAATCTCTAGAAATATAAAGTGAGTTAAGCATGAGAAGAGTATTGATTTTGAAATTTTTGTTTATCAATTGATGGCCTTATTGATCAATCGATTGCCTCTCAAGCCGAGCAATCGATTGCATTGAGATTGTTCTCATTCCCTTCAAATTGTTCTACAACACTCTATGGAAAATGTCAGATATCGAATAAATTTAAGATGCAACAATCGATTGTTGAAGTGTCAATCGATTGACAGGCTTCAATCTATTGTTTTCTCATTTGATCGATAGTTGCTTATTGATTGATGATGATCAATCGATTGTAGAAGGTACAATCGATTATACTTACCCCATGTTAACTTTGACAATTTAAGACTGCACTCTATTAGAAGATAATATCAATTGATTCTAGCAAGTAACATTCGATTGAAACTTCAAAAATCAATAGGCAATCGATGTCCCATCAGTTGATGTTTCTGAAGTTCAATCGATTGCTGTCTGGCTATCGATTGTTCTTAACTTAAATTTTAAAACTTGTTTCAAAACATTTTCTAAGTTAAGATATCTATGATTTTCATAGCATAAGTCATCTCTGGTTATCATCAAAATTTTAAGGTTCAACATTACTATATTAAGAAGATGTTAAAAATGATATGAAATTATACCTCTTTCATACTAAAGTATTTGAAAATGGATGTGGAAACATATGATGTGCATCTTACTTAATACTCTGAGCATGATTCAGAACATGTATATGTATCTGTATTACAATTCTACTGGACACCTTGCTAGCACACACACCATATGTAGATAAGTAGAATAGTGGTTGTGTTGGGGCTACCCCCGTTTATCTTACTTTTGCAGGTCCTAGTAGCAGTGTAGTCGGTCAAGGGAAGGATCCGGGAAATTCTCACTAATTCAGTGGGTAATTCTTGGCCATCAAGACGAATAGTATTGCCACCTAGGGCTCCTGCATTTCTTAGTGCTTCCGTCTATTTTATTTCAGTTTAACTGTTTTTAATTTGAGACTGTAATTTTTTCATGAGTTATTATAATGGTCTATTTAGTTGATTAATACTATTTGAGGGACGGGTCCGATTCCAGAAGATTTTATTGTTGGTCATTTCGAGGACATTTATGTTTCAAGTACTTTAAGACAATATGATTGATTTGAAAATGTTTTAAGTATGCTATTAGTTTTACTAGGATGTTTCTTTAGATGTATGTGGTATCTTTTAGTTACCATGATAGAGTGTTCTTTTCTATCATGGTATAAGTGTATTTTAATTATCCATGTTAGCGTGTAATGCTAGGAAACTTTTTTTTCCAACATTATGGATATTTTCTTTAATCATGATAAATCTTTTTCTGACTATGATAGATTATAATTGTATTTGGAAACCTCTTTTTCCTATAATGGTTAGTCAGTTGAATTTGTATTTTATAAAAATTATGAAAATCCTTTTCTAACTATGTTAGCCATTTAAACTGAGACGAATCCTTTTACTAACATAGTTAGCTACTGTATTGGTTTGATGACATGGAATTGTGGTTTAAAATTATATTTAGAACATAAATGTTACAACTACACTCTTTTCATTTAACTACTAGAGGTCTTTTGGCAATTTTAACATTTCATTTTCTATCATAGTTAATGTTTAAGTAATTGGTTAAAGCTTTTGATAACTATGATAGTCGTCTCTTTGCTATTATAGTTATGATATTCATGTTGAACTCCTTTATTGTTCAAAGGCTTTGTAATTGTAATTGTTATTTGGAATTAGAAAATTAAAGAGGATTTTACATGCTGTGCTCCCTGCAGCGAGACTAACGATGCACAATTTCAGCTGGTTTTTTGGTTTTTAGGGTACATATTGGTAAGATCCGACAAAAAATGACCTAGACCCAACTCCTTAACATAAAAATTGACATAACACTCAATTTCCATCATCTTTTCCACCTCCATTCACTCCCAAAACCCTAAAATCCTCTCCACTCTCTCTACCCTCTTCCACCTACATCTTCTTCAACTTCCACCTTCTTCCACCCTCTTCTTCCATGGAATTTCGCATGAGGCTTCTTCATGGAGCTTCTCTTTGAGTTCCTATGTTTGATTGAGGAGTTCTTCATGTTAGAATAATATGTTTTGATGATAACTAAACATAAGTTAGGCATAAAGAAAGGTTGGACATAGATTAGGAATAACTTGGAATCAATCTGATAGAAAATGCTAAGTATTACCCAATCGATCAGGGACAGATTATCAGTTAAGAAACTAAGGCATTGATCAATCAGGGATAGATCAGAGTTAGATTATAAGTTTGAATCATAGCACCCAATCGATCAGACACCCCTGTAATCGATCAGAGAAATTAAGTTGAACTAAATAATCTCAGGTTGATCGATCAGAGAAATGCTTTCAAGTACAAAAGTTGTTGAGGCCTATTTTAGGAAGTTATCATTAGACACATAAATCTGCCATTAGAGTCGTTTGACTCAACAAATATGTTCTATGATTAATGAAGAGAGAGGATCTAAAGAAAGCCAAGTGCAATGGAGTTAATGCTGCCCAGACCACATACATCTCTATACTCCATCTAGATACATCTCTCATCTAAAATCAAGCAACAGCTATAACTTCATCAGCAACGGGCAGAATTCCATAGACTAGTATAAAAGCCTTGATGAAGAAGTTGGTTGAAAACAATTGATTGCTCACATTGATTATTCTTGTTAGTTATACTTACTGCATTCGATACTCACCAATCTTTAGAGAGATCATTCATTGATTATTGTACTTCAGTGTGTATCACAATCTGTTTAGTGAATGAACAAGTTTTCTATAATTTTATTCCAGGTAAGGATTACTCTCAAGATAGAGGGATCTTAAGAGTATGGTGTATTCTTACAAGTTGTAAGGGGGAGTGATTAGTAGGAGAGAGTTCTTGCTATGCAATCACTTGTATAGGCACTCAAGAGCCTGATTGAATCTTGAGGGATTAGTGGAACCCAACTAGAAGTTGGAGAACTGGACATAGGCCAAGAGTTTGGGCTGAACCAATATAAGGGTTTGTGTCTTAATTAGTTAAATTTTAAATCAACACAATTCAGCCCCCCTTGTGCATTCCTACCATTTACACTTCATCTCTTGAAGATGGGTTGATAGTGGCTCAAGCATGGGTTCTTCATCAGGAGAGTTTTTCTTTGTTCTACATATGTATTTAAGATTTCTTCTATGTTTATTTGAACTTCTCTTGGACATGTTTGGATTTATGTATTAGATTGAGATTTTAGATATGTTTGTGTGAGCTCTCTTTTGTTGATTTATTTCGGATATGTATGTAATTGTATGAGCTCTCTTTTGTTGGACATTCTTCCACTAGATTGAGCTTGGTAAAGGAAATAAACATTAACCCAATCTAAATTAGCTAATCAAATCATGTATGAACTAGTTTTTGTCTATTTTGGGCTTTGAGCACTATATATTATGTATTATGTTGGACATTTTGATTGTATAATATTAATCTCATTTTAGTGATTGCTAATGGGATTAATTGATTGCTTCCATTCATAATTGTTGTGATTGCACTTTTATGAGAGCCGCAAGTATTTTGACTCAAAGTATTTCACACATCAAGTGGACCTTAACAATTACACCAATTGATAGCTATTAATGCGATACGCTGGATTAGTTGTAAATTACTCCAGAAAAAAATTGAGACCAGTATGTGAAGCATTCTACAAGTTTTCTTTGGAAATTTGTAACATGCCATGGGATATATTGGAATAGCACTCACCATTGCTTTGATCTTAATTTCTCTTCTGGCAAAAGAGAGACATTTCCTTTGCCAACCTTGAAGCTTCCTACCCATTTTGTCCTGTACAAAAGCAAGATCTTTATTTTTGGAATTACCCTACAAGACAGGTGAACCAAGGTAGTAACTCGGTTCATGCACTTCCTCCACCTCGAGACATGCTTCCACTTCCTTTCTTCTAGCTGGAAGAGTATTTGTGGAAAAGAACAGGTCTGATTTGGCCAAATTAATTTTCTGAAAGCTTAACAAGAGGACACATTAGCACTAAAAAATACCATAGTATCATCTGCAAACATACAATGAGTTAAGGTAGGACCACCTCTAGAAAATTGAACACCTTTCAGGTTCCCCTGATTTGCATGAAAAGAGATCATAGAGTAATGTGCTTCAGAAGCAATAATGAACAAATATGGAGAGAGCAAATCCCCTTGGCGAAGACTACGCTGAGGAGTAATATTGGCAATGATTCTCCCCGTTAATTGTATATTAAAAGATACACTAGTAGCACACTTCATTATCTACTGCCCACAAAAATTCAACTTTGAAAGCATGCCTTCAAGAAAATTCCATTCCAACCTATCGTAGGCTTTGTTCATATCCATTTCCAAAGCAAATTCAAATTTACTACAAGGTCTCTTATTTTTCAGATAATGAAAACCCTCATGCAAAATGATACTGTTGTCTTGAATCATTTGATTAGGAATAAATGCTCTTTGTTCTCCTAAAATACAACCACCATCTAGCACACTTCGCAATCTGTTAGCTAAGATCTTTGAAAGGCAAAATTGCATAAACTTATAGGCCGATGTGACTAACTGATTTAGGGTGGTCGATTTTGAGAATGAGGATTAAAGTAGTCACATTGAGGGGATATATTTGCTCATCATTATTAGAAAATCCCTGCAACATGTTAATTAGGTGGAAGCGTATTCTAGTAAAAATGCCTCTGAATCAGTCATAGGAAGAGTTAACCAACGATTTTGTTGATCTCAAATTTTTGGTTATAAATAGTGCAACACCGAATCTAAATTATTGCATTTCTAACTTTGAAACAAAGAAGAGTAGTACTCAGTTATCATAGCAGAAACACTTGTCTCATCAGCAACCCATTCACCCTTAGAATTCTTCAATTTAACTACCAAATTTTGTTGACGACGGACAATGGTTGATCGGTGAAGGTACTTGGTGATAAGGTCCCCAACCTTCAACCAATTATTTGTTGACTGTTGCCACCAATAGATTTCCTCCTTCCGCTAAAATTCTTGAGTCATCTGTATAAATATCCTTTTTCAGCTTCTCAATCTTGGTAATGATCTCATTTATGATGCGACGATTATTAGAAAACACCCGCTTATGCCACCTTATAAGAGCTTTTTGACATCGGTTCAAAGCCACTATAAAGGCTTCAATTCTATTATACTATGAATTTGGTAGGACCTTCCAACAGTTATGAATGATAGCAGCAAAATCAGGGTGACTAGGCCATGTTGCTTCAAACTTAAAGGATTTGGGTGATTTGAATGTATTATAACACAAATGCAACATCAAGACGTGATGATCAGATGTATGACAAGAGATTTTGGGAAGGCCTCCTTAAAAGCTAAATTGCAATTGATCTATCAATGCGTTCTTTGATGTGGCCTCCCCTACTCTCTGGTTGCACCATGTAAACCAAGCCCATTTCACTTCAATCTCCACCAATTCACAATCCAAAACAAACTGTTGAAAATTACTAATGCACCTCATTGTATGAGGGTTTCCTCCCAATTTTTCATTTTGTGACATAAGATCATTGAAATCCCCAATGCAGAGCCAAGTCGAATTCATCGTCTATGCAATTCACACTACCATTTTTTCATCTTCTTTTGGAGGGCCATAGATGAAAGAGATATAGAGGGATATCCAAATGTGCAGAGACTAGTGATGTATGAATGACATTTTTTGAACTGGAAAGAATGTTAATCATTACCTCATTTGACCACCACAAAGCCAAACCACCAGATTTTCCTTGTGGAGGAACATACCATGCTTCGACCACATTGTTAGCTAACTTTCTCCATGTAGTTGAAATATTGTTTTGTCTCCATCAGGAAGATGATTTGGGGTTTTGATTTCTTTACCTCTTCCTTGAGGTTTTTAACTAGCAAAGCTGCCCCAAAACCTTGGCAGTTCCATAATATTAAGATTCATTGTTCTTTGGTGGCTGTTGAAGGACAGCCACCAGAACCCTCAGCAGGAAATTCTACCATAGCCTTATTATTACCTGACTCGGCCTTTGAAAGCCAACTTTCCGGAAAGTCAATTTCTTGTTGCATAATGTTCATCCCAAGCGATCTGCCTTAAGATCTCTTCTCTCCTTCCTACCACTTCCGTTATCCATCCAGTAATTTGCACAATCACACACTCACTACACAGGTTTCTCCCCCGAAGGAAAGAGGATGAAACTATTTGAAATAAAAAACCATAGTGGGTGGGTTTCTACCACTCTCGCCGCCACAGTTGGCTGCACCAAACCCTCTCAGAGTTGAGAGAAAATCCTCCCAAATGAGAGCACTATTCTACTTGTTCCGTTTAGTAACCGTAATTAGTGCCTTAATTTTAGCGTTTTGAAATGCTGATTTCCTAGTTATGTTAGATTGTTAGTAACGTGGCGTCCTCTTAACTCCCAAAACTGGAAATATAAATGCTCTCCAAGACAAAAATGCACATTTCTATCAATATAATCGCCTAAAGCATAAGTTTAATGAAAATTCTCTAACTATCCCAAGTTTTTAAATATCATAAGTATTGTCTAAGGCTCTCCCCACTCATGGACTCCATTTCCTTGAGACTTTCCTGAGCAAGAGATTTAACACAAGGTTCCACATCCTCAAGCAATTCACCTAGGAAGGGGATTGTTTCAGCAAGAGATACAAGATACTCTTCTTTCAAACTGTCCACTAGATACTTAACTATTCTTAGGCCCAACATTCTTGCTCGAAGCTTTTCACTACGTGTCTGTATCAAAACCTGCGAAATGAACAAGGCATAATCTGAATCAGTTGTTGAAGATTCTACAGCCATCGAATGAGATCTAAACATGACATTCTGGGCAGAGTTAAAATGAAGAAAATTGATGATAAAGAACAAGAAAAAAAAAAATAGATAACACTAACTTTTTGTTGCCTAGTATTATATGACTGGGTATTTCCACACACATAAAAATTCTCCCTTAGTGATAGAAATCTATATATTTACCTCATGATTCAAGGGTTTCCACAAGAGGTCACTTCCAGCAGTCACGGCCATTTGACCAATGCATACAACCAGTAGGTCATCAACTTCATTCAATTTTGGCATATTCGGGGTGTCGTCCAACGAAGCTGGTGGTTCTATAACTAATTGTGAAACAATCGGTTTTAATAGCACCTGCAACAAACATAATTTAGGTGAAGGGGTATTCAAACAAGAACATTATTAATAAAGGACCAATCTTTGAATGAACTTCATTAAGAGCAACGGGAACAAGATAATTTGGAAAGTTCAAAAGTACTGAATTAAATCCTGTAACCCAAAAAAATTACTGAATTATATCATAATCACTGGGAATCCATAAATAGAAAAGAGAAATTGAATTAAAAAGTGATTTTGTGGATGTTAAATGTCATTTATAACTTAAACAAAAAATAATCATAAGAGGAGGCAAGCACTAATGAAAATGAGGCAAGAGGTATGTAGATATTTGACATCTTGATTTGCATTTTATAAGAAAAAATTGGAATTACTAGCATCCTAACATTCCGATTGGGAAATGAAAATGATAATTATCAACATAGTAACGTAAAAAGGAAAAGCAAGGTGAAGATATCTTTAAGTGCGGATAATTATTCATAACCGTTCAGGGCTTCTCAAATCTGAATATATCGAAGTTTGCCTTTCATTGAATCAAATAAAGTGTTTAGATTTCAGGGGAAGGAGGTTACGTGCACATAAACACAGGTATGTAATGTGCGGGAAGAAGCCTTCTTAAGCGTTGTGAAGATATGATGACTAAACTGATGAAAGCATTTTAAAGCTTAACCGTATGAAATATGTTAAATGGATCATAACAACTAAGGCAGAGATATATCAATTGTTCATAACAACAAAGATATGACATCCGGTAATGTAAAATAATCTACCCACCTGAAAGTTCGAAGAGTCAAGAAACTTTGAGGATCCAGTATCATAGAGAAAGCACTTGTGCAAACACGACAAAACTAGCTTCCTAAGATGCCAACTTTTGATAGAAACAATGCCTTCCTTTGTACTATCATCATCCTGAAACTTGGCCTTCTTTTTCTTACGATTCATGAGTTGTGCATCTCCAGCATCACTAAGATAGTGAATACAGCTACCAAGCAAGTGTTTAAAATAAGGAACAAATAATGACCTACACAGGGCACAGCAGTCAAGAAACCATTAGGGAATTCAATCACTATTTTGGAAGAGTTCCACAAACAAAATTGATTGTGTTACTGAAGTTCCTTATGTACGAACAATTTAAGTGTGAAAGGAAGCACTTCTCACCAAAAACAAATTATGGATATCTTAATATAAATTCAGATGAAACTTTGTACTCAACTGAAGATCACGATAGTGTAATATAATACACCCAAAAATCCCAGAGAGATGCCTCTCTTTTGAGAAGCTAAGTAGAAAAGCACTTTCGAAAATAATAGACTACAGGAAAAAAATTATGGTGAACAGACACTGACTTACCGATGGCTCTCTGCAAGTTTATTTACCATGCCATAGAAGGATATAGCCCTATCAGTGCTACCCACAAATGCAGTTTCACCCACGTCAGATTCTGCCCACTCAATACTCTTTATGAATAGAGGTCTAAACATGCTCTCTGTAAGTTTCATGGTCAGAGAAACCACAGCATGGATCACACTTTTTTCTACTGCATCAATATTATGAACAGAAACAGGACTCTGATCACGAAGATCAAGGGCAAGTAGGCAGAGGTCAAAAATCTTTCTATGGAAAGCAACAATAGATGATCTATCCATGGTACCAACTAAGGTTGCCAACATGTCAAACATGATCTCTAAGCTTTTATCCCCAGCATTAACAGAAACTGGGTAAACTTTTAACAATGGTGGCAAGGCAAGCCGAACCTGTTTCAAAATAACAGCTTCTCTGAGTAAAGAGATGACCAAAATGTTGATCTCATACAATTGTCAAATGATAATATAAAATAATGAGGCTTACAGGTATTCTCTCAGCAAGGAGCTTGCGAAGTCCACTGGCTCTAGATTCAACTTTTGCATCCATTCCAGAGACATATTCAGCATGAAGTACCAGAAGATCTATTATATTTGGTAGATAAGGGTTTAGAAATCCACCAAGCTTGTCCACAACTACCTCCAGAATGATCAGAACAGAGAAATAATAAGAGTCAATTGAGACAGAGGAAACAAGCTCCCTATTTTGGGCTTTGATATCAGAATTAGAGAACAGTTCAGAAAAACGCTTCATCATAGTTTTCATGATGTGAGGAAGCTCTGCTAGAGCTTTTGGACCTAGGACATTGATCAAGGCAGCAGCTGTTTGAAGGCAGGAAGAGGCCACAACCAAGTTGCATAAACTGATGCATCTTGCAACAGATCTGAGGCATAGAACAAAGATTGAGTTATTAGAAGGAAAGCTGCTCGCCAAAACTCCAAAAGCAGAAACTGCTGCAACTTCCAATGAAGTATTCGAACCCTCAGCTGGATCATCAAGAACCCGAACGATCTCCAAACACATCTTATCAAATGACTTTTGATCACTCTCATTCATATTAAGCCAAGGAAGACAGGGATTTGAACTTCGAGTTTTACCATTTTTACTTTTTGAACTAACTCTTCGGTCCCTTGCAGTCTCACACAGAAGCCCAAGAGCCTGCAACAGAAATCAAATAATTATTAAATAATCATTACTTATCTCACATTGCTCATCATTGAATAAATTACATAAGAGGCAGGAAATATATGCCGTTAACTCCACTACTTGGGTAAAACATCTAAAGTCCTAAAGCTATGATGAACAAATATGGGCACACATTTGATATAATACAACATGATACATCATATATAACAAATTTTAAAATGTAAGGATATGGGTGCAGAAATGTACATATGTAATTATATATGTACAACAAATTAACATAAAAATACATAAATATAAAAATATTTGAGTTTTAAACAAATATTTCAAAAGTAATGTGTTGATATTAACAACAAAACTAAGTTTGAGTTATTTTGAAGCATTTCATAGGAAAAAAGATCATTAATACAAGTTTGAATTTATATCATTGCGGTCCTTATAGTTTGATGGAATTTCTACTTTGGTCAATGAAGTTTTAAATTGTTTTTGCTTTGCTTGATGCTTCAAAATAACTATCATATTGGATTTGATTGTTTCGGAATCATTGACTGTCATATTGACACCGATTGTTTGAGTCAATGAGTCACACAATGTAGCATGGATACTTCATAAAAGTTAATGTACCCTTTCTAAAGTGACTCACAAGGCTTATATTAGAGATGATGCTCGATTGTTTTTGCAGATCCGGAATTCCATTGATATTGAGATTATTCCTTCCTTGACTCATTGTCCTTTTGTTAAGTAGCTGAAACCCTAATGTTATGGTCCAAGAAGCTCAACAGGAACAATTGGCAATAATGAGTTTTCTTATGGGACTCACTTCAGTATATGAGATAGTTGGATCTCAAACCCTATGCAGTGATTCTGTTATTTCTCTTCCGGAGATCTACTCCCATGTCCTACAAGTTGAGGTTGTCCCTCCACCTCTTCCCAGTGCTTCTACAAGTGCACTTGCTAGTTGAGGTTCATGGGACAATAGGCATAATAGGGGATCATCTACCCATAGCACACCTAGGCCAAGGAGAGTTCCTCCAAATTCTATTGGTCTTGTCTACTGCAGAGTCACACCAAGCGTATTTGTCGCACATTTCAGAATAAATAACAATGAACCAACACCACAAACTTAGCATCTTCTCAAGATGCAGTTACAGCTTCTGCTGCTGAGTATGCCAAGTTCACAAAGTACCAGAAGCCTCTCCAACACGGCCCATCTGCTTTATATGCACATGTTGCCTCAAGTAATAATGACACTTATCTTGTCTCCTCTTCCTCAAAGTGGATCATCGATTCAGGCGCCACTGATCATATTACAGAAGCATCTCTTCTCTATTTATGATTTGTACGCCAACCCTTCCAATATCACAATTGCAAATGGTTCCAATTCTTGAGTTCTTGGCTCTAACTCAATTCACCCAACTCCTCTTCACTCATCTTCTATCTTAATCCTCCTGATCTTTCTTTCAATCTTCTCTCTCCTAGTAAACTGACTCGTCAATTATACTGTTTTGTCTCACTTTTTTATTATTGGTTAATTCAAGATCTTACGACAAAGCAGATTATTGGTAGAGGTTACCAATGAAGAGGTCATTACTTTTTTGATGATAGCGTGCCTCATCCAGTTGCTTGTGTCAAAGGTTTAACTCCCTTTAAAGCGCATTGTTGTCTGGGTCATTTATCTTTAACTTCTTTGAAAAAGCTTTACCCACAATTTCGTTCCGTGTCTTCCTTAGATTGTGACTTGTGAGTCATGCCAATTTTTCATATCATCGTCTTCTGCTTGTGTCTCGACTCAATAAACAGGTTGCGTCTGAATTAGTTCACTCCGATGTTTGGGGTCCATGTCCTATTGAGTCCACGTCTTGTTTCAAGCATTTTGTAATGTTTGTTGATGATTATTCTCGAACTACTTGGTTGTTATCTTTAATGAAAAATCGCTCTGAAGTGTTTTCACATTATTGCAATTTCTATATTCTAAGATATGAACTCAATTTGGTGTTTCTATTCGTACGTTACATAGTGATAATGCCAAGGAATATCTTTAATCATGTTTTTAGATATATGAGCTTTAACATGGTATTATCCATCAATTATCTTGTGTTAAAAAATGGTGTTGCTGAACATCAAAACAGACATTTGATTAAGGTGACTCGAGCACTAATGTTCCAAATGCATGTTCCTAAACCTTTTTGGGTAGATTCTATATCAACTGCTTGCTTTCTTATCAATCGCATGCCCTCCTTTGTTCTTAATAGTGACCTTCTCTACACAATTTTTTTCCCATATTAAACCTTTATTCCTTATTGATCCTAATATTTTTGGTTGTGTTTGCTTCATCCATGATGTTCAGCCTACTGTTTCTAAGTTAGATCCAGAGGCACTTAAATGCGTTATCCTTGGGTATCCGACGGTTCAAAAGGGTTTCTCTTGTTTTCCTCCTACCCTTCATCGTTACCTTGTCTCCTCTGATGTTACAATTCATGAGTCCAACCCATCCCCCCCTCATCTCCTCATGCACCTAATGAGGACTAACATTCTCTTAGTGTATCAGATTTTTTTGCCACCAACTATTCCAGCACCATTGCCAATTTAGGCACCTGTTCGACCACCGATCCACTACGTCGATGTTAGAATTCCAGAGTAAGTAGTGTGGCTAATCCAGATAGTGATCCTTCCATCTTTACTTCATCATCTGATCTTGACGTGAGCAATTAGGAAAATTCTGTTTCTCCGTCTGAGAAAGAGCATGTTATTCCACTTGATCCATCACTAGATTTGCCAATTGCAAATAGAAAAGGTTATCGTTCTTGCACATATCCTATTTCTTCTTATGTTTCATATAACCGCATGTCTCCTAGCTATAACATAAGATCTTTACACTCCATTACCATCCCTAACACCCTTCACCAAGCCTTAAATCATCCATGTTGGTGTGCTGCGATGGAGGCAAAAATGATGCCCCTTAAACAAACTGGCATCTAGACTCTCGTGGATTTACTAACAGAAAAGAAGCCAATTGGGCGTAAGTGGGTTTTCACAATCAAAACTAAAGTAGTCGGCACTATTAAGTGACTTAAGGCTCGTCTTGTGGCTAGGGGTTATACTCAAACCTATGGGGTTGATTATTCTGAAACCTTCTTGTGGCAAAGCTTTCTTCTGTCCAACTTTTTATTTCCATGGCCGCTACCTATAACTGGGAGCTTCATTAGCTAGATATAAAAAATGCCTTCTTAAATGGAACCCCCAATGAGGAAGTATAAATGGAGCAATCGCTTGGCTTTGATTCTTAGGGTGAGTATGGGAAGGTTTGTCGTCGTCTTCGTAATTCTCTATATGGACTTAAGCAGAGTCCTCGTGCCTGGTTTCATATCATCACTATTAAGCTATTCAGAAGTTTGGATTGGCACAAAGCAAATGTGATCATTCTATACAACAACAACAAAGCCTTATCCCACTAAGTGGGGTCATTCTATATTCTAGCAAAATTCAGATGCAGGCATGATTGTCTTGGTTGTGTAAGTGGATGATATTGTGATTACAGGTAGTAATGTCAATAGGATTTCGTCTCTTTAGGTTTTCCTTGATTCCTAATTTCAGATGAAGCATTTAGTTTTGTTAAAGTACTTTATGGAAATTAAGGTCATGAGAAGAAGGGCATTTATCTGAGCCAAAGAAAATATGTCTTTGATTTGTTAAAAGAAACAAGAAACTTTAGAGCTGCACCAAGCAATATTCCAATGATTCCAATCCCGTTTCTAGAAGTTAATGATAGAATACCATATGATGAGCTGCCAGAGGATGTCAGGAAGAAAGTTGACATCAAGAAGATCAAACCATTTGAGTTTCCTAATAGATATCGTAGATTGATTGGAAAATTGAATTATCCTATGGTAACCCGACCTGATGTGACTTTTCAATAAGTGTGCTTAGCCAATTCATGGCAGCACCAACCATGGGTCAGAGAAAAGCCTTGGAACATGTCCTACGCTAGCTCAAGGGATCCATAGGTCATGGTATTTATTGAATGTTTATGTGATGCTGATCATGCAGGATCTACAACGACTAAAATCCATTATAAGATATTGTGTATTTGTAGGAGGAAATTTAGTGTCTTCGAAAAGTAAAAAGAAAAGTGCCGCATCCCAATCCAGTGTAGAAGAATAATATACAGCTATGGCGTATTCTGTGTGTGAGATTGAGTGGATATATCAGTTGTTAAAGGAGGTTGGCCTCAAAACCTCACTACCTACGAAATTATGTGCGACAATCAGGCTGCTTTGCATATAGCAGCCAACTCAATATTCCATGAGCATATGAAACATATTAAGAACGATTGTCATTTTGTCCATGATGAGCTGAAGGAGAATTTTATTTCTGCAGGGCTTGAAAGATCTAGTGATCAACTTGTTGATCTCCTCACCAAAGCTTTAAGTGGGAATCAAATTGCTTACCTTTGTAACAAGTTAGGCATGACTAACATACATGCTCCAACTTGAGGGGGAGTGTTAAGATATGATAGTAATTATGTAGATATTGTAAGGATCCCATCATTTCAGGGATCATAAGCTGATTATTATTTACTAGGTAGATTAGAATCCCTAATTATTGGGCTCATTAATGCTTTGGTTTATATCTTGTAATCCTCTATTCAAGAATATAGAAGTTAATTCATACAGAATTATTCTTCCAACAAAAGTATCACACAAGAGACATACAAATCATAGTCTAAGAAATTACCTTTTCACCCACATCTCTATCTGCATGGCGAAGCAACTTAGTTATGCTCCTAAAGTATGATGAAGGGACCATGACCAAGGTAATATTTCTCAAAGCAGCACGCATAATTTCTTTTAACTCTTTCCTCAAAATAACAAGGAATTTCATTTCTTTCTTTTTTGAAAATACAAGTTGCAAGAGAATAACAATCTGCTCCATAAGCTCTTCAAGTCTCTTCTGCAACGTCAAAACAGTCAAGTCAGGAGGAAATGAAAATTTTGGCAGCAATAGTTTTCAAAACAAGTAGCAAGATTCTGATGGAAAACTGAACTGAAATTTGTATTGATCACTGAAATACTCCCTCCACAGAGTGTAAATCTACTGGAGGATGTCCTAATTACAGCAATGGAAATGACAGAATATAAAGAACAAACTAACAATGGAAATGCATTAGAGAGGGCATATCCAACTCTCCCAATTCTCACTCAATTCTCTTCATGCCTTCCACTCATCCCTTCCCTCTACTTTATACCTGTGCACCCTCTTTAACTGCCATATTATTCAAATACCTAAAATACCCCCTCACAGTTTTGCACCATCCATTCCTTAATCACTGGGCCGAAGCCCAATCCCAACATTCAGAAGCCCAATCCCAACAGATTCATGCAAAAAGTTAGATAGGAAAACTATTACAAGAACTTATTACAATGAGCATCTTATTGGCAACAATAGTTTTGTGACTTCTTTTCTACAGGTGTGTATGAAAAATCTAATTATGGTTTAACCAACCCAAACCAAAAAATTTTGTTTCGATATTATTTCAGTTAATAATATAATTTGGTTCTGTGTTGTTACAAGATCACTTTGGTGTTGTTTAAGGCCTCACTTCGGTGTTTTAGATCTTCGTTTTTCAGTCCTAAACAAACAGAAACACCAATTGTACAACCTTAGCTCTTACCTGAGGTTTTGGAAGATTAATTGGGTGGAAAACATGCCCTGGTGTTATGGGAGATTATTTGGGTGGAAAAATTATCCCCCACACTACACAATGCAGTAGACATAGGTTTGCGAATCTCAAAGGTTGTCCTAAGATATGTGCAGATTGGAGATACATATCAATTTTTATTTATTTATTGCCATAAGGTCATAGATATACCATGTAACAATCAGTTTGGATTTTTCTAAGTGGCATTTTTTTCCCAGAAAAATGCAGCATCTTGCAATGATTTAAAGTCACTGGCAATAAAAAGACGGGAAAATGTTTTGTGGCGAACAGGGCCGTGCTTTATATCTTGACAAATTTGGTTGAAAAGAAAAGCATGTAAATAAAAAGGCACTGCCTTGCCAAACCTGTATGGGTACTTAAAGGATCCACTTGGTAGCATATGAATGTTATAAAGGATATTCCTCTACAATGGGAAGAGACTGAACGAAAACCCTAGCCAGTTGATTCATAGCTTGTGCTATTAATTAAGTCAAATACTTGAAGACTTAAAGGTGTCAAAAATCATGAAAGAATATGGAATTATACCTGAATGACATCAGCATCTTCTCCTGATTCTATCTTGAATAAAAGTTCAGGATCTTGCAATTTGTGCAAAGTAAACTCCATCGCAAGAAACAACTCCAGAAAGAGTCCAGGGTCATCCCCCAGTTGTTGAAGTAGCACAACTAAAGCAGGAATCCAAGTCAGACTTGAGTATTGCTCACATATTTGTATTACAAGTTTATACTCCCACTTTCTCGTATAAAATGTTAATACATCCGCAACCTTGATATCAAGGAAAGTAGTTTGTTCCCTTGAAACTAATGAATGGAAAAGAAGGACAAGCAAAGAAGCCAGGCTTTTATCCTCACCCAAAGTTCTGCAAAGATGGAGCATAAAAACATGTAGCTTGAGAACAGATAAACAAAGTTCATAGAGAGTGAAATACAGGATAGAGTACCTTACCTTAACAAGTATAAAACAATTGACAATCTTCTATGCTCAACAACTTCAGGCAATGTATCCATGAAAATCTGAAGTGAGAAAACAATATTGATACGCTTAGAATTGCTTCCATTCATTTGGAACAAACATGGAACATGAATATATACACCAACGCATACATATACACAATCCCACACACATGTCTCAATAAATAATTACCTTTAGTAATGCTTCCACATTGTCAGTCTTAGATAGCCAGCAAGGAACAATGGCCGATATAAGATCCTCAAAAACATGCTTTGAAGGACTGTCAATCTACAGATAACAACTAAATCATGTGAATACAGATGATATATTGGACTAGACCTGATCATGAGTCAAAACCAAACCGATCAAAACAAAAGATATATGAACCTCAAAAATCCAAAATAAAGATGGACTAGTCTGACAATTTTGAAACCCAGATATTTGAACAGGGCCAAGCGTACAACTTTTATAAAGCTTAAATCCCTCAACCCATTTGAATATGTTATGATATAAATGTACTAGGAAAACTTTAATAAAAGTCGGCACTATTCAATTTTGTGTCAGTGAGAATACAATGAATTTGAAGAAATAGAATACAGAAAAATCTATCCATATCATAAATGTTTAAAAATTTTACACAACTATTTAAGAAAAGGTATCTAACGTGGTTGTAATATAATTAGTCAAAAAATGTCATCCTTTTTTGTTGACCACACTACATCAGTGGAAAACATTTCTTTAAAAGCGTTTCACTCATTACAATTAAGATCCCTGACTCTCGCATGTTGGCTATAGTGACTTTGATATGACGGTTTGATATTAAGGTCTTTGTAAGGGGAAAACAAGAAAAGAAACGAACAGGAATGCATTTTGGCATGGGCAAGGCTTTTCTATTGGGCCCAAACTTCATCAATTCTATTAGTATGTTCCTAATATCAAGTATTGCTTATAATTTCAAAAGATAGAATACCAAGCAATCAGTCCATCTAAAATATGACTTTCTCCTCCCCTGTATAGCTTATAATGAATAGAAAGAATTAACCAAAATCCAAGCATGCTCTTCACCGTTACTCCAAATTTCAAAGTTGCTTTAATCATATATTGACTAACCTGTGTGATAGTTGATTTTCCAACAACAGCAACAATATCAAGTATATGCTTGAAAACTTCTTCGGGAAAGGCTTTAACAACAGAAGAAAGCAGAGAAAATACATGGTTACGGGTGACTACATCCCTTGAAGAATGGGCACATTCTATCAGGATATCGAAGTTAATTTGTTTTGTTATATTTTCCTGAGAACAACAATTGAAAATAATTTGAATTAGGAAAAAACAGGCAGACAGAGTAACCTGTTAGATATCTTGAACTTTCAAGCATCAAGAATAAAAAAGAACCTTCAACGGGGCAGTGCTATCAAGAGATGTGATTATATCCTCAAGGATTATCAACAAAGTCTGTTGTATATAACATAATGCATTAAAGTAAGCCTCACTTAAAGAAGGTTGGGCCAAGCTCTTCTCCTGGAAGAGAGCATCATCCACCGTCTCCACAGAAAGAATCTTACTAAGAAGGTTAAATAAGGGGCTTATAAGCATATGCCTGCAACCATCAAGGTCAAAGTTAGCACAATAAAATATATTATTTATTTCAGGGATCCATAAATAGCATTAGATTTCTCACCTCTTCGTTATGTCTTTCTTCAGTAATAAAACATCAAGAAGGGAACTAAGGATATTGAAAGAATTCTCCCTTCTAAATAGGTCATCCTCTGCATGTAAACATAGTTTCTTCTTCTTGGATTCCGAGATATTTATGCACCTTCCCCTTTTGAGTAGGATATCAAGCATGTCACAAAATGTTGAGAAACTCATCTGCAAGCCCAGGAGGACCATGGACTATCAGTTAATTTTTCACTTTTTCTTCTATAGAAATTCTTAAATAATTAAGATGGTAAAAAGGATAAGCTGAAAAATTATAACATTATAAAAAGTGAACATAGTACCAAAACTAAAAGGTACAATAGATCCAAAACACAAGAACCACATGCTCCCTATATCACTGCTGCCCATGTAAAAGTTTGAATGAAAATAATTCTTAAAAAAAATCCCATTTTCAAATCAACCAACATAAAAAATGTGTAAATGCATGTCATCATTATTCATAATACATTATCACATGCATATTTCTGAAAATGCAAACCAGGATACCATTAGTTCCAAGCACAACATTGCTAATGAACGATCTACTGATTTAGCAAAACTGATTATACATTTATGTCACAGGTTTAAAACTTAAGTTCTTAAATTATCCAAAAAGATTATCTGTCAGATGAAAAAAATTGTCTCTTAGGAAATCATTTAAATTCATTATTTGTATGTCAGATGCTCCCATAACTGTTCTGCATCATACTGGTAAGCAACAACAAAATATATCCAACACAGTAAACAAAAAACAATAAAAGATGCACTAAATTGAACACATGATGAGTAAAATTAAACAATATATGAGAAACAACTTACATCTATGCGCAATATGGCCTCTCTTGCAGCACTTTGTATATCACCATTAGCATTACGACACAAAAACACAAGCTCATGAGACAAATGCTCCTGTAAAAAAGAAAGTTCATTGTCAGAAATTTAATGCATCTGATTCAAGATGGGGCTACATTGATCAGGTTATCACGGAAGGCAATGACACGATTTAGGAAGGAAATGAGTTTCCCAGTACCTTGACTTCATCATCCAACTCCTTATAAAATTGACCACTAAGTTTCCTCAGAACAGTTATACAGGGCAGTACATAGTCCGGGTGACCAGAAGTTGTAGAATCCAACTAACCAAGGCAACAGCCAGAGCATGTAAGCATAAGAAAAATAACAAAACAACCCAACATAGAAATACTATATCGCTTACCCGCAAAACTGCCAGTAAATGATCTTTTAAATCATTTCCACCCGAGGAAGAGGACATAACACAGCTCTATTATAATAGTGGGAATCAGTTCACATCAAATTCCATATGGAAGGGTGCCCTCAGCGAAAAATAACCAGATATACTTACCTCAAGTAATAGGCATAACATTTCAATTTCAATGCTTGACAGTTTCTGTGAGGTATCTAGCACATTAAGGAATTGATTCCGCCTAATCAAAAGTAGGGACAACAGTGACACAACTTCTTCAACACACACAATGCCTTTTCCAATTCCCTTGAGCAAGGATAAAATCTTCAGCTGCAAGAAAAATTAAGACACAAATATAATTGTTTTTCTCTAATATTTTTGGAAGCAATACACATAATAGTATCAAAACATTTTAGACGATATGGATGTTAAATTATGAATGCAAATTCTATGTGTTTGCAGAGAAGAAGTCAGTTTAAAAAAGATAGCAAACCTTGCCATAGTTTGAGAGTTTCAATGCAGAACCCAAAATGAAGCCAATAATTTTTTCTTTTGTAGACTGATCAAATCTGGTAACAAAATAAAAAAAACAATTAGGCACAGTGAGAAAATGAAAATCAGTAAGTTTGACCTTAGGTGCTCAAAAACTATTAATGAAAATAAAGGAAATGAAACTCTCATAAGGAAAAGAGAGAGTATCTCATTCAACTCCTAACCAGCAGTCTAAAGGAAAGAAACTGACATATTGATTTATCAATGACCATCTTTAGGGAGGATACCCTATCTACAAACGGAAGTTATATTAGAATAATTAGAATAATTAAAGAAAACCTAGAAATTCATCAAATTATTTAAATATTTGATTCAAGGAAAAACAATTCTAAATATACTACGATAAATTAATTTATATGTTCAAGATATTTTAAACAATTAAAAAAGTAAGAAAACTAAATTAACAAAATAATTACATTTCTATTGCTTATTCTGGATTGGTCTCTTAACATTTGACCAACAAATTAATGAGGAAAAGAAAAACCACTAACAATGCAATAAATATTGGGCGTGAATAAGCACCCAATGTTTATTGCGATTCATAGCTCTTCAAATGCCATTTTCAGGATAAATTAAAGCTGTCAATCAGCATCGGCTTTTGGCTGAAAATATCTTATATACATAACTTTGGAAAGCCAGCCCTGCACCATCTAAGACATTTTTTCTCTCTTTAGAAAAAATAAATAAATAATTTCAAGACTAAACATTACTACACATAATTCAAAACTTAAATCGTAATACAATCATAGAAATCAAATAAGACCATTCAAATGACAACTTAAAGTCTAAACATACTATCACTTATAATTCCAATCATAATAAATGAATTAAGACATCACAATCAACTCAATCATCATCAATAACAATTGCATCAATGGCTGTTGCTGGCCTGCTGAAAGACCAACACCAAAACACTAAAACTATAAGTTCCCCAGGGATTTGGACTCTTAACAAATTACAAAATAAATTAAGACAATATGGGCCATCCCTTTTCTAGTAAGGGCCTAAAAGAGCCAGCTTTCTTGACCTTTTATATGTTTCATGGAGATGGGCATATATTCACATGGAAATATTCTGAAGATGATTTCCATCATTGTTAATTCTCCTAAGCCACATGACAATTCTCTCGAGCCGTTTGACTGAGCGAACATAGGGATGTGGCAAGAAAATCTCACTATAAATGTAACAAGAATAAGCAAGTCTACCAACATGCAAGGAAATTCCAAACAAAGTAGGATCCATCGACTGAGCATGAATATAGTAACATTGTTTATTAGATGAAAATATGAAATATATGAATAATTATGCTAATATTTGTTAAAATACCTGTTTTCAATATTTTGAGGCACTAAGATGTTGTGACAGGTTGAGCCCAGCATTGATGCAAACATTGAAGGAAGAAATCTCTCATCAGATAGTATTAATGTTTTCTGCTGATCTATCAAACCCAAAAGTTCACCCATAAAATGGCTCCATGTCGCATTGCTCCCTGTTTTCACCAATTTAAAAAAAATGTAATATATCAAGGAAACAATTGACATCTAAGGCAGAACCCAATTATTATAAGGGTACATTACCATTTCTCCATCCAGAACATTCAAGACGAGACCACAATACACATAGCCCATCAATGCAGTTCATGGCTGCAACCCTTGTATCCTGAAAAATGGAGGGCAAAGCAAATGAATCAATTAGGTCAATTCCATTTTGTTGAAAGAGAAAGTTGGAAAATATTAGAATCACATCAAATCATATTGATTGAGAATAATTAATACATGATTATTATTTCCTATTGTATGAAATCAGATTTTTAGAGTCTTCTAAGCATTCACTATTACCTCTCATACATCTCTATAAATTGTACCCGTTGCCAATCATTTGAATAAATAAGAGAATATGTCTTTCTCTAAATCTCTCATGGTATCAGAGAAGGTGGTTCTATTCTGAAGAATCTCAGTGAAATCTGATTCAATTCATTGTATTTCTCATACACCCAATTGGGTATTATATACAAGAAGGAGGGAACGGCCAAGAAACAATTAGGCCTACAATCTTGGGATTACAAACTGATCTCTATGATCTAGGAATTAAATACAGATTCTGGAAGATATTTTAGGGAGTTATTTACTGCATTTACACCTAAATAATCAACAATAAATACAATATAATAAATACACGAATTATGCCTAAGATTGTGGATCTGAAATTCTACACTCCCCCTCAAGTTGGTACATAGATATCTATCATGTCTAACTTGCCAATAAAATAGTTGAATTTATCTCTAGGAAGACCTTTGGTGAGTATATCAGCCGTCTGCTCTCTTGAAGGAATATACTTCAATTCAATGATACCATTGTCAATTTTCTCACGTATGAAATGTTTATCAATTTCCACGTGTTTAGTTCTATCATGCAGAATTGGATTGTGACAGATATTGATGGCTGCCATATTGTCTGAATAGAACTTGATAGGAAGCCCTGCATGTAGCCTTAGTTCTTGAAGTACTCTTTTTAGCCATATGCCTTCACATATTCCAAGAGCTATAGCTCTGAACTCAGCTTCTGCACTGCTTCTTGCTACCACAGGTTGTTTCTTGCTTCTCCATGTTACAAGATTTCCCCACACATAAGTACAATATCCTGAAGTAGATTTTCGGTCTTCTTGATCTCCAGCCCAATCAGCATCGGTGAATATAGTAATATCTGTACGATCAGATTTCTTAAACAATAAACCACGTCCAGGAGATCCCTTTAGGTACCTAAGTATTCGGTAGACCTCATTAAGATGCTTTTGTTTAGGATCATGAGAATGCTGACTCACCATACTAACTGCAAATGCAATGTCCGGTCTAGTATGAGACAAGTAAATCAATTTACCAACCATGCGTTGGTATTTTCCCATGTCCACTGTCTTGCCAAGATCCTTGTCTTCACTGATCTTATCAGCCCTTATTGGCGTGTCACTAGGCCTGCAACCTAGCATTCCAGTTTCTTTCAAAAGATCGAGAATGTATTTTTTCTGAGAAATATAAATTCCCTTCTTTGATCTTGCAACCTCCATACCAAGGAAATACTTCATCTCCCCAAGGTCTTTAATTTGAAATTCATGAGCTAAAGCTCCTTTGATTCGATCAATTTCAGCAATGTCATCTCCTGTAAGAATTATATCATCAACATAGACCGTGAGAACTGTGAGCTTCCCTTTTTTCCTTTTGAAAAACATAGTGTGATCACTTTCACCTTGAGCGTATCCCTGATTCTTAAGAGCTCTTGTAAATCTCTCAAACCAAGCTCGGGGAGATTGCTTTAGACCGTATATAGATCTTTTAAGTTTGCACACCTGACTTGCTTTCTTTCCTGGGAAGCCTGGGGGTAGTTTCATGTAAACCTCCTCCTTGAGTTCGCCATTCAGAAATGCATTTTTTATGTCAAGTTGATGTAGAGGCCAGTCTAGGTTGGTAGCTAAGGATAACAAAACTCTAATTGTATTAAGTTTTGCTACCGGTGCAAACGTTTCTGTGTAGTCAAGGCCATACACTTGAGAGAAACCTTTTGCTACAAGTCTGGCTTTGTACTTGTCCAGGCTCCCATCAGCTTTGTATTTTGGGGTAAACACCCATTTGCAGCCAACTGCTTTCTTTCCCTTAGGGAGATCAACAATATCCCAAGTGCCATTCCTTTTGAGTGCTTCCATTTCCTCCATAACTGCATTCCGCCACTCAGGTATTGCCATGGCCTCTGCTATACTTTCTGGTACCCTTATACTGTCAAGGTGAGAAATAAATGCACTATATTTTGAAGATAGACCTTTATAAGAGACAAACCTTTCAATGGGATATCGGGTACAGGCTCTTGGTTGCTTTCTCTTAGCAATTGGGAGGTCTGAATCATTAGCAAGTTCTTGTACCATCTCTTGATTGTTGTCAGGACCTGTTTCTGGTTCAGACTCTTGGTGAGTGCCATGTTCTTGAGGTGCTATACCTGTCAAGTGTCTTCTTTGATAAGTCAACAAAGGTTTTGTTGTGTCCTCCCTAGAACTTGTCTTCTCTTTTTCTATAGGCACCTGGTTAGATTCAGATTCAAGATCTGGACTAGGCGAATGAATATCAAGGGTTGGTGAATAGTCAATAAAAAAGGATTCATCTAAGGTAGGTTCATCTTGATGATATTGACTAAGTGGCTGGAATTTATTTGAGTTCTCCCCCTGAATTTCAGGCACGGAATAATAGGGAACAGTTTCATGAAATGTAACATCACTAGTAACAAAGAGACGCTTGGAAAGAGGATCATAGCACTTATACCCCTTTTTAGAAGAGGAATACCCCAGAAAGATGCATTTGATGGCCCGGGGTTCAAGTTTATTGGGCTGGACATGATGAACATAGGACGTACATCCAAAAACTTTCAATGGCAATTTATTTTGAAGATATGGTAGATCATAGAATGTATTTAGAACTTGCCGAGGAGTCTGAAAAGAAAGAGGTTTGCTGGGCATGTGATTAATAAGAAATGTAGCAGTAAGAATTGCGTCATCCCAGTAAAATTTGGGTACATTGCTACTAAACATAATTGCCCTAGCTATTTCAAGAATATGACGATTTTTTCTCTCAGCAATTCCATTTTGTTGAGGAGTATTTGGACATGTGCTTTTATGAAGAATGCCATTTGTTGTAAGGAAATTTGAAAGAGTATGATTGAAATATTCTGTCCCATTATCAGTGTGGAGGATTCTTATTTTTGTTTGAAATTGGGTCTGGATCATGTTAAAGAAATTGATAAAGGTTTGGGAAACTTCAGTTTTATCCTTTAACAGATATACCCAACTTACCCGAGTATGGTCATCAATGAAAGTGATAAACCATTTTTTATGTGTTCGGTTTGGTGTTCGGGATGGTCCCCATAAGTCACTATGAATGATAGTGAAGGGAGAACTAGCTTGATATGGAATTTTAGGGAATGAATTTCGATGATGTTTTGCTTTTTCACAAGAATCACAATAAAATTGAGAAGCATTTTTATTATTGCAAATGGAAGGAAACATTTGTGACATATATTTGAGATTAGGATGACCTAACCGTTTGTGCCATAACTCCAAATCATTAGTTCTAGAAAGGGACACATTGTTACACAACCGAACACTACTTGAAACACTTTCATCCAGGTAATACAGCCCTTCAAATTCATTCGCACTCCCAATCGTCATCTCCGTCAACAGGTCCTGAAACAAACAATGAGAGGCAAAGAAGTTAACATGACATCTTTCATTCTTAGCCAATTTACTCACAGATAGTAAATTACACTTCAGATTTGGTACATGCAGGACAGACTTTAGAGTAAGTGCAGCGGAAATTTTTATTGTACCAAAACCAGCTACTAACGAATTAGAAGCATCAGCAATTTTTACTGTGATTTTTTCTGTTGCAGGAGTATAGGTTGAGAACAGAGAACGATCATCAGTCATATGATCTGAGGCACCTGAATCAATTATCCAACATCTCCCTGAACACATGTCTTTAATAGTAGCCAAGGCCTTTAAGAAGTTACCTCGTTTAACCACAGTAGCCACGGGTTGATTATGCTGCTGTGGTGAATTTTGTAGGGCTAGGAGCATCTCAAAAAGTTTGTTTAATTGATCTACTTGTGGGGTGGATGATTCTCCATTCTTTTCAGCAACATAGCCTCGGCCACGTCCCTTTTTGGGCTTCCAATCAGCCGGTTTGCCATGGATGTCCCAACATGTGTCCTTTGTGTGTCCTGTCTTCTTGCAATGATCACACATTGGGCGGCTCTTGTTGTTTTTGGAATCAGCATGGCGAACAGCAAGAGCAGTTGGTTCTGGAACCTGAATCAGAGTTGCTGGTTGTTCTTTAACCATAGTGACACGTCTGGATTCTTCATTCAGAAGGATAGAAACTGCCTCACGAACTGATGGCAGAGGTTTTTGCCTCAGAATTGAGGCTCTAGTATCATCATAAATAGGATTCAGACCCACCAAAAACTCAAATAGGCGTTCAGCTTCCTTTTCTTTGCTGTCATTCGTTGCATCAGCAGAGCAGTGATATATTCTGTTTTTGAGTGCATCTAACTCCTGCCAAAAATAAGATATCTCAAGGTAATAATTGTTGACAGTTTTATTGTCTTGTTTTACCTGCCAAATCTTTGCCTTCAGATCATAAATCTGAGACATATTTCCTCTAGCTCCATAGGTTTCACGTACTGCATCCCAGATTTCTTTTGCCGTGGGAAGGAACATGAAATTCCGACGTACAGCAGCAACCATGGAATTGATCAACCATGAGGATACAAGCGAGTTTTCCGACTTCCAAGCCTGCATCGCCTTCTTGTCAGATGACGATGGTGCTTTCGACTCACCAGTGAGAAATCCTAGCTTGTTTCGGCCGTCGACTGCAAGAGTGATGGAGTGAGCCCACTCTCTATAATTTTCTCCCGTCAGTTTCTCGGGTACTATCATGATAGTGGATGATTCAGTGGAGATTTTAATCAACCCACTTTGATCGGAGGAACCTTCAAGATCCGCCATTGTTGTTTGGGTTTGGGTGGACTGGTTGTTCGACTCCGAAGGTGTTGTGGACGATGAATCAGAGACAGAATCACTTTGATTCTCCGGAAGCTCTGATACCATGAAGAATCTCAGTGAAATCTGATTCAATTCATTGTATTTCTCATACACCCAATTGGGTATTATATACAAGAAGGAGGGAACGGCCAAGAAACAATTAGGCCTACAATCTTGGGATTACAAACTGATCTCTATGATCTAGGAATTAAATACAGATTCTGGAAGATATTTTAGGGAGTTATTTACTGCATTTACACCTAAATAATCAACAATAAATACAATATAATAAATACACGAATTATGCCTAAGATTGTGGATCTGAAATTCTACATATTCAAACCCAAAAAAACAGAGAAATAGTGAGAGTAAAGAAGAGCTGTCACCTAAGGTTCACGAGTTCCAATGAGTGAGACGACAACACTACCCTAGGTGTGATTGGAAACCCTCGATCTGCAAAACATTAGAAGCTGTTGTCGATTTGAACCGTGCGTGACGCTTCCGGTCCACCTCAGCAATGGCGCGTGGAGCCCTCACGCCGTCGTCCTTTGGCACTGGTGACCTTCTTTTGTCCATATTGATGGCTTCTCCTAGTTTCCCCACTCTGTTTGGCTGATATACTCCTAATTCCAACAATTAAGGTCCTAATCCAAAAGCTCTTATGTCGGGAATGGATTCTCCAAAGAAAGAAGAATCTGTTCATGTTCCAGGGGCCGCAGATTCCTGTAAAAGTTCCAACGGCTCCTAATATTCTACAGACCCTCAAGTAATGATTATCAACCCTCAATGGGAGCAACTACCTTCAATTGTCCCAAAGTGTCTTAAGGTATATCCGAGGAAGAAGAAAGGAAAAGTACATTAATGGAGAGGCACCACAACCTGCTCCTGAGGATTCTTTGTTTGACACTTGGTTTGCTGAAAATAACTAAGTGATGACTTGGTTATGTGATTCAATGACCAATGAAATAGGTAATGGGTATTTACTTGCAAACACAACTAATGAAATCTGGGATACAGCCAAACGCACTCATTCATCCTTGAACAACACTGCGGCATTGATTCAACTAAAAAGACAACTCCGAGATCTAAACTAGGAGAGTTGATGGTAACTCAATACTACAACGCGCTATTGAAGATTTGGCAATAACTGAACTTTTTTGAAGTACATTTGTGGAAGAATATTGAGGATGCTCAGTATTATAGGCAACTAGTTAAGCAGGGAAGAATACACGACTTCCTACAAGGTCTTTGATATACATGAAGTAAGAGGCAGAATCATGGGTCTGATACATATGAAGAACTAAGAGGCAAAATCATGGGCAAAATCATGGTAACCCAACCACAGAAATCCGAGCCACCAAAACACCAAGCCCAGAAATTCCTTATGAAATCCTAGCCACTAAAACACTAACCAGCCCTGAAATAGATAAAGCGAAACCTAGCACTTAACATTTAATGGAAACAAATGTTGAAATCAATACGAGGGTGGCTGATGAAGAACAAGATGAGGAGCAACATCAATCAAGTGATGAATACACTGATAGCAGAGTTCCTCCTACTCCAATGGATTACTGTGACTCCGACTTAGGAATAGATCCTGATGTGATGGGCTGTCCTATTGCACTCCCAAAGGGAGTAAGAACTTGTACTAAGCATTCTATTCAGAGATTTGTTTCTTATGGTAACCAATCTTAAGGATGCAGAGTTTTCTCGTTAACACCGCTTAGGCAGAAGTTCCAAACACCTTCGAAGAATACATGGCTAATCCTAACTGGTAGGTAGCAGCTGCAAAAGAAGAATTGAGAGCTGTCAAATAAAACAAGGCGTGAGAGATCAACACACTCCTAAGAGGCACGAAGCTGGTTGAATATAGGTGGATATTCAATCCCAAGTTCAATCCAGATGGAAGTATTAACAAGGCCAGATTGGTTGCGAAAGGATATACTAAGACATACAGAGTTCATTACCAGGAGACATTTACTTCGATTGCCAAATTCAGCACCATGAAGATATTACTCTCCATTGCAGCCAACTTGAATTGGTTATTTCATCAATTAGATGTTAAAAATGCATTCTTGAATAGAGACTTAGAAGGTGTATATGGAAGTTCCATATGGTGTCAAAGCTCCCAGCAACACTGTGTGCAAACTAAATAAGTCATTGTATGGTTTAAAACAATCTCCAAGAGCTTGTTTTAAAAGGTTTGCTAAGGCAATGAAGAAGATGAGACACTTCAAGGGACAAGCATATTACACCCTGTTCACTCAACATAGTGGTGACAAAGTGATGATCTTAATTGTCTATATTGATGGCATTGTTATCATTGGAAACGATGAAAATTCCATAGCTCAACTGAAAGGGGCACTAGCAAAAGAGTTCCAAGTGAAACACCTAGGACAAATGAGATACTTCTTTGGCATGGATATAGCCAATACAAAGAATGGCAAGTACACTCTAGATATAGCCAGATCCAGAGTGTCCCAGCGCAGGTACACTCTGAATTTGTTACAACAGGAATGCTAGGCATGAAACCAGATGAGATACCTATGAAAGAATCATGCAATCTAGAAGTCAATGAAAATGGTGTTCCTGTTGATGCAAAAATATAAAGAAGACTTGTAGGAAAACTGATATACTTGACTCACTCGTCCTTATATCAGTTATGCAGTTGGAATAGTAAGTCAATTCATGCATCAACCACAAGAGTAACATATGAAGTCATCAAGGAGAAGGTGGAATCATGAGATTGTCATATATCCGATCTTCTGAATAGATTGTAGACATGGTGACAAAGCTACTTGCTAGGATTAAATTTGAAGGATTTCAAAGCAAGTTGGGAATGATAGACATCTATTCTCCAGCTTAAGGGGGAGTGTAACAATCATATAAAATCAGATTAATAATTATTTCCTATTCTACGAAATTCGATTTCTCGAGTCTTCTAAGCATTTAATTCTTGATTGTAATTTCCTATTTCTTCCTCCTCTCCTATATCTCTATAAATTGCACCCATTTCTAGTCATTTGAATAAATTGGATAATATATTTCTTCTCTAAATCCCTCAAAAAAGAAAAGCACCGATGGCAGTGGCATAGGCTTCTCAAAATTGCATTATACAAGAAAATGTGTTAATAGTTATGTTTTTACAGAATGGAAAGAAAGGAGGGTAGAACAAGGAAAAGGCACTTTCAAATGTTTGGAATTGAGGGGGAAGTCATACCTGGTTATCACTAGCCAATGGAACAAGAACTGAAGGAAACTCAGCTAGAAGTTCAAACTGACATCTTTCATGTGACATGTTACAAAGAAATTCAAAGCATTGAAGACTTTCAACTTGGACTTTAATAGGAACACCTGCAAAAAGAAAAAACCATAAAAGATTTAGCTGATGCAAACTTTTACAGGAATATAACCATAACAATAAAAAATGAACTCAAACACTGAGATTTCACTAATTTGGAATAACAACCACACAAAAAAAAAATAACTGAAAGAATCTATAAATGAGATATTAAATTTCTATGGATGTGTATGGAAAGACATTCTAGCAAATATGTATGCAAAGATGGTCTAGTGACATTAATCCACACACAATCAGTAACTTTCATACATCTCAACCCATAATACAAATAAAAATCTAACTCTACTATGTTTGTCAAAGGATGGAGCTTAGATTGATTCCACATGATGGTCAGTTGTCAAATAAAAAACCCTTTAAAATGGGAAAGAAGGAAGATAAAACTGGAAACGCGTTTAGACTTTCCTACAGATAAAAATGAAAAGTTGAATCAAATGTTGTGACATCAAATTAAGGTCCTATATTTTAATATTTTGGAATCAACAACTCTAACATGCAAAGCTGTTTCTATTCAAGCCCTTATTTATATTCAACAATAAAGCCTTATCCCATTAGGTAGAGTCAACTACTTGGATTATACGACGTCATTATGCTTTATCAGTAACCAAATATTTACATATATTGTTAACCAAAAGATCTCGCTCTACAACTCCACTGAGTATTTTCTTTGGTCTCCCTCTACCACTCTTAACATGACTTCATATTGCTTAATCTACTTGCCTCACTGGCATTCAATGGCCATCTTTGAAGTATCCAAACAACTTCAAACGATTTTCTACAATTTTCTCACTAATAGGTCCACTTCAACTCGTTCGTGTATATCATCATTAGGAATTGTATCTTTTTTTTGTATGATCATATATCCATCTCAATATTCTCATATTTGCTAATCCCATTTTATGTTTATGTTATCTTTTTAAAGCCCAGTATTTACTACCATATAGCATTGCTGATCTTATAGTAGTGTGATAAAACTTCCCTTTTACCTTATGGAGTACTTTCCTGTCACAATTCAAGCCCTTATATATAATAACAAAATTAAAGGAAATGGCAACTGTGGAAATACCAACTAGTGATCACTAATAATTCAAGGCAATCAAGTACTCCTCAGATACAAAAATGGGAAAAAATCCTACATGAAATAGAAATAATTCTCATACTCTGCAATATTCATGTCAACAAGTCAACAAGCAAATAATCAATCAAGAAAAAATCAGTTGCATATAATATTCTAAGCTCATGAAGCGTCAATTCAAATAGAAAACAAATGAAAAGTACCTCCTTCTGTGAAAAACTTGGATAAGAGACAGGGAGGTGATATCTTGCATTGAGCCACCAAGCAACAGAGATGTACATGAAAAACATACTTGAATTTCGAGGACGCAAAACATACAAATAGATCCTTGATCAAGCTGACCCACATATCATTATCATCCTGCCTCATATGGGTGGTCAAATTAAGTAAACACATAGAAAACTTATCCATATTTGAGTCTAGTAAAAAGTGGAGAACTCTCCAGTCATCCTTTATTAAAGGAAAAAAAAACTACTAACCCGTGAAATTTCAGAAGGCATAGCTACTATTAGTGCAGAAAGAAACCTCCAAAATATGCAAAAAATAAGTTTTGCATTCAAAGATTTGAGATCAGTATCCAATAACTTCAGAATTGAACTGCAATCCCAATCCAGAACTTTAGAATTGAACTGTCAATCAAACATCGTCCAACCCAAAAAATTAAAACAAAATCAGTACTTTATCTCCCATAAAAAAAATACACTAAAATCATGAATCCATTCTACCTTTTCAAAAACAAAATTGTTAGCAGTTACTAATAACTCCCACTCAGACTTTAAAAAAGGAAATGCAGCTGCAAAAACTTCAGGAAAGTCAACACCTAAGCAAAAGCAAAAAGTTCAAATTCAGCATCTATAAATTAATTAATTAACTTCTCGTATGTGATTTGCTAAATCACACCATTCCCTGTCTACAAGATAATGAATATTTCAGAAAACTCTAAAGTAGAGAATGGAAAGAGTGAGAGGGAGAAACGAACTGCTTGGTTTACTAAGAGCCTCAAATAACACCAAAAAAAAGAGTGTCTTTGACGATTCCAAATCACTGCAATTCTCCACAAACCAAGTCATGTGGTCTTGAGAGTGGATCCTGAAATCCATAGCCAGGCTCTCGATGGTCTTCAGGTTAATTTTAGACAAAACTCCAGAAACAGTCTGCAATTGCATCTTCATAGTTAGTAAAATGAACCAATGTTTATTTCAATTTTCACACAATTTTCACACAATAGAAACAAAATCACGTTGACAAACAGCTCCCTGGAATCAAAGAACAATTGCAAACAAAATACCAGGAAGACATCATGCTAAAACTCGTCCATTCAGGGAATTTTTCCAATGATGAATCATTTGATATGAAAATAGTAATATTTATAATCTCAAGTAGCATTGGCTTGGTTACTTTTACTGGATGAGTAATATTAGTTAAACCCAGTCAACTTTTCCCAACGCATGGCCTACTTTGACATGAAATACACACAATGCCATCATAAGGGAAAACATAACAAATCGCATAGGGAAAACAGATGTAAAGCACATTTAAATTATGATAGGTATTGATGTATTTGTATTTTTCAGACCTTGATAAATGTAATCTGATATGGTTTAGATAATGTTTCTCCCCCTCAAGTTCTTTAACTTCCACCTCCATTTCTATTCTGTTACCCCTCATTTGGTTCTTATTCCCCCTCATTTCTGTTCTGATCTCCCTGTCCTTTCCTCTGTTTCAGCACTCTCCCAAATCCTTCTATGTTTTCTATCTATTTTTCTCTAAATCAACACTGTCTTCATATTAAAACAGGAGTGTGAGTGTTTCCCAGCCTGTTTTACATCACCAATCCTAGATAATGATATAACTGACATCATCAATGGTTTAAGCGCATACTTATAAGAGAAAGGGACAAAAGGGAAGTCCAAGTGATAGCAAGGAATGAGGAATGGGAGGTAAGATGGCTATAGACTCAGGCTAGTTACAAGGGGCATGGGTCATCACCTTGGGGTAATTTATTTTGCTGTTTCATTGTCTTTTAAATGTAAGTTGTTTTGTGTATTCTCTTGGCCTGGGAGAGCTCTAGTCTCTCAAAAACTAGAAGGACCTTCCTTTATGCTTGGTTATGCTTAGTTCTTGAAGATTACAGCTTGTATTAGGGAATAAGATTAGAATCAAGGAAGCCTCTTTTGTGATCTGATTCTATCTTATCATCAAAATTAAAATCTCAGTATTTCCAATGTTTATGTGTTCAATTTCTCTAAAATTGCTGCTATGATGTTTACTAGGACAAGTTCCTAACACATAATGAGACGGTTTGACAACTGTCAAGATCCATGAAGAGAAACACCAACCATGGTTTTGAAATAATTTCTAACATGATTAAAACAACTTAACTTCAAAAACTAAATTTGTATGTACATTTTAGTTTTAGGCATGACACACCAATGCTATACTAACACTGCAAAAAACCTAGCATACAGAGGCAAATTTGTAATTCGGTCGGCGGACAGAAAGATAAAAGGGAGGGGGAGAATTAAAGTTTTAATTAACTACCCCAAATTATCCAAAACAACGACAGCTTAGATTATGCATTAGATATCTTGATTTCTCTTCAAATAAGAAAGAATCAAGCTAGCCTTGGGATCACATAATACCTTAGATTTCTGCGCTAATAAACATTATTTCAATCACATGAACCAAAATATGATTTTGAGGCATCAATTCCTTCAAGGGCTCATTTGATACACTGGAATTGATGGTGATAGAAATGGGTATGGATGTGGAGATGAAATTTAAAAGTGTGTTTGATGTGTCATGGAAATGAGACCCAATTTTGATCTAAAAATACCAAAATGTCCTCCTAAATTATCAAAAAAGGGGTAAGGGCCTAAAAAGACTTCTTTTGTTGGGTTTGGCGTAATTGCCCTCTTTTGTTGACCTCCAAGGTATATTTATCCCTAAAAAGACTTCCAGACACCAGGTTCCCCCGTGGTGGATACTTCCGAGGCATTTTAGATTATCCCTTAAAATAAAACCACACCAAAACCTTCATCTCCTCCATGAAACTTGTGGTCAAGCAAGAAATCAGCAAATCTATGGAGATGAAGCAAGATTTCAGCAAATGTATGAAGGCCAAGAAGGATCTTCAGCAACTTTTTAGCTTTGGGTTGTGCAGATCTAAGGTTGGGGCAAAGAAAGGAGCTGTTAAATCTAGAAATCAATAGAATCTGCCATTGAAGGTGAACACTTGAAGCTTCCATTAATCAATCATTGAAATCAGACACTGCAGAGGTTAGTCGTTGAAGAAATCTGTGCTGTTAAAGATATCCTCCATAGCCGTCATCACCTTCAAAAGCAATCTCTTCCCTTCCATCGTGGATGTAAGGTCGAAATGGAGGAGATAGAGGTCATGTGGTCGAGGCCAAAGAAATGAATACAAATGTTGTGTGGTTGAGAAGTTCTTGCTGTCGTAAGGTTGCTCTCCCCTCCACCACCACTATCGGATTTGCGATCACAAGTCTCGACAGATTTTGTTGACAATGAAAGGCCGAGGGAGATAGTGTGAGATGCCAGCAATGGGAGGGGAGAGGATTAGGTAAAAACAAAAATGGGAGAGGCTAAGGTTGAAGATGGAAATAGGGACATGGATTACAAATCTTTGTATCTAAGCATGGAAACTATTTCCACATGGTTTGTTGAATATGGAAATGAAACGTTTTCAAATTCCATGGCACCAAACATGCTGAAAGCATGGAATTGGACTCCATTTTCATTTCCATGTGTTCATTTCCAATGTTTTGAACGGGCCGTAAGAAACTAAAGGACTACATGAAAGGGTTTCATATGGATTTTGTGGCCTAAGTAAAGGCTTGAAATTGAACAGATAGAAATAACTGAACCAAAGTATTTCAATCTGTTCGATTAAGTTATTGTCTTATGTTTGGTTTCAGTTCAGTGTCTTACCTTCATACAATTTAGTTGCTGGGTGTTTTTGGTCATTGAACATAACTGAACTGAAAAACTGAATGCTCACCCTTACTTATAACTCATTACCCTATCATTTACAATGTTATTATTACACAATATAGTTTGTGCAGAAATCAATTCAATTTTGCCAGACCAATCTCTTGACCCCTTGATCAAAGAAGATTTAATACCATGACAATAGTTATTTTTATTCCAAAGCCTCAAGTTGGTAAATGAAGGCCCGTCATCAATTTTATTACAATCCCCAACATCACACTTACCCTTCTCACCGATAGTTTACACCTCATATCAGATAAACATAGTAAAGAAAGATCATGGAAAATGAATTTGCTAGTAAATAATTTTTACCGATTCCCCAATAAGCGCAACTAAACTTTCATTTTCAGCAAAACCTGCAAATAAAAAAGAAAAGAAAAAGAAAAAATGAAAACAGGATATGAGTCATACATGTGATAGTCAAAATAATTACCCATACTTTTCAATTTCCTCATTACTATTGCACCAAAGTCCAAGCAAGCGACTTCAGCTTTAGAAGTAAGATAGGAAAGAGAGAGAGGGAGATAATAGAGATAAAGAGATATAGACGAGAGGGAAAGGGAGGAATAGAGAGAGGCTCAGTCTATCATTCCAAAAGATGAATATAATAACCCCCTCTTGTGCCCTTTTGTAGACCATAGTTCCTAAACCCAATTAACTAAGTACCCCCTAAAAATCATAACTTACTATCTCTCATTACGTTTTTTTTTTAATAACAAAATCTCATCACATATCTTTCTTAGAAGCCAACTTCATCCTCATCCAATAGTAAAATTGGGCAGCAGTTCTTGAAGAAATATACTCCCCATTTAAAGGTAACAGCAATGTACTAATAATGACATTGCTGGCTCATGAACAACATAAAGCGGCACCCCTTTATTATTTGTTTTCTTTATGAGACTTGGGAATAATCTGCTTGGTATTTTCATTTAAAATTTGGTGTGCCAGAGGATTTTGATGAGTTTTCTACTGATCCAGTAGAGACTTGGGTCATGACAAACATGCTAAAGTTCTATGAAAATTCAAGGATTTTACTGTGCTTAGATGAGTATGGGTGTAAAAACTAAAAAGGATTGAGAATGAGCTTAGTGCAACATTTATATGGTCCAGAACAATGTTCCCATCAAATAAGCATGAGTTCTTCTTTTTCTTGAAAGTTGTGAAATCATGGTGGCAACTAATAGTCAATCATGCCCTAAATCTTCGAAGGAGTTCCACTAACCAAAGATTGACTTATAGGACAGGATTTTCTCTCTTGTCTCCCTCGGCATTCTGCTTATGATTGCTGCTGATTAAGGGGGACTTCTCTCTTACATTAATAAGGAATGTGTACCATATCTAATGTTTAAGACCATACATTTTCCTCTTTCTTACTCATTTATTTCTCGCCTACTTGGTGGGTCATGGGGATGTGATCACATGTTCTCCAATCACATATTTCTCTCCCATTGTTTCTTTTTCTATCAAAATGATTTAATTAACCACACTTATTTTCTATGCCTCAATTTCTATCAATTTTCGGCAAGTATCTATGAAAATATTACCGTTTCCATGTTATTGTAAGAAAACATTTAGTAATTGAAACTAAAAGATGAAGAAACAGAAATCTAATTTCCCATATATACCATGCTTACCCAATAGCAGCTTTTCAATGCATCTTCTTAGCACATTCTGAAGAGCATCAAAGAGTTCAGAAGAACCAATTACATCAGGCAGTCCATCATCAGATAAAGCAGCTCGAACAACTGTTAGGTCTTTATCATTGAGTTGTCGAAATAAGGACTCTTGAATGTCTACAGCACTCTGATCAAAAGGAAAAATATTAGGACAGCTCATTTAAGAGCTAAACTTTGCACAGCAATTCAATTACAACAAAGGTCCGTCTCACATTTACAACATTCACAAATAATTTAGGTAAAGTTTAGAACAACTAATTGGTCCACTTAAAATTCAAGTGAATTGGATTAACACCAAGCAGTCACCAACACTTTTAAAAAATATAGTAAACGTGTAGATTTAAGAACAAACTATTGGACTAGATGCATCAAACATAATAATCTTTTGTGAGGTTCAAACACAGTCATAATGAAATAAAAAACGATGCAAATATCGCAAGCCTATTAATTTTTCCAAATGTCGGTCTAACATATTTGAAGTCCCTAAGAACCTGGGTGATATTAAATTGCATGTGTTGGAAATTGTCGATTCAATTAAATGAGTTGTTATCGACAACTTTTGACACATTTGATTTAATATCACCCATATTCTGATGGACTTCAATGTAATTTAATAACTTTTTGGAACATGGCTGTAATTAATTACCTTCCATTGGACCTATTTGTAATTCTCCCATCTTTTTAACTATTCTTAAACTTTATGGAACTGCAAGCCCTTTGCTGAAGTTTAGTTTGTATTTAGAAACCATAAAAAGAATTTATGAAAAGCTTGTCTGCTCATCACTTTTTTCTATGGACTGACTCAAAGGTAGCCTAATCTATTAGTTGTTGTAGTAATTTTATTTTTTTGTTGCCTGGGCCAATACATACACACTTGTTATCTTTTTCAATTTTTATGAATATTGATTGCTTTATGAGGTTGTTTTTCTTGATACAACTCATGTAACATGTTGATTTTTGATTGCTATGAATATTTATTATGATTTCAATCTATAATTTAGTTTGAAACTTCAAATAGGCATTTTAGACTTAATATCATAAAAATAGTGTAATTGATGAGCATTCCTAATCCTAAAAAATGTTGCTTTTGACCAAATCATTATTTTTGTAGTTCATTTTAAATGAAGGAAATATTTTTTGGTGATAAAAGAAATTATTTTTACAATATTTTAACTATTTTATTAAACTTTCTGGCACCTGGCCAAACCTGGTCTGGTACTCATCCGGCTCAGCCTCTTCAGGCACTCGTTTATCCCTGAAAGGTCAAACCTAACCCAATCCATGCACACTGTGCCTTTATAAAACTTTATTCATCATGTTCAAACTAAATAAGACGATAGGGAACAAGTTGATATAGAAATCCAACAGTTGGCAAAGAATCACTTGTACACCCCATCTTCAAGCTCCACTACAAGCATGATTCCCAAGAAAAAAGCAAAAATGCACAGATATACACAGTAAAAAGCACCTCACACCTGAATCTTAGTTTTTTTCCTTCTTTTGACTGAAACTAAAACTTTAAATATAATGCAGATCGACTACCAAATAATAATATCAGATACTTCAAATATAAGGCCCAATGTCAAAAGAAATTTATTCATGAAACAACTCAACGTTGACAAATTTAAAGTGATCTCAAACACACGCACACCATATGCAAAATGAACCAAATAAAATAAGTATCACAGTAGAAAGCAACAAAAGCTTATACCAAAAGAGAAAAAAAAATTATTAATTTATAAACAATTGAATAATACGATTCTAGCAATATGTCAACATTAACAAATATTCCAAAATATTGCTACCATGAAGTTAACAAACAAGATAGCTTTTAACTTTCACAGACAAATTGAACAACTAAAGAAAATTAAATGGAGAACCATGCAAGCAACATGGTAAAATACAGTCTCAGTATATACATATTTAACTTCAAATACTAAGTTAAACAACAATAGGCAATGTAATACCTCTGAAACAACTTCCTTAGATTTTAGAATGCCTGATGAATTTAACTCAGCCAATGAAGCACATCGAACATCAGCCTGTGCCACATCAAAAAAAAAAAAAACAAAAAAAGAGTTCTAAAGTTGCTTCCTCAATGACAGAAGACAGCTTGCCGCCATATCAAGGACATTTAAAGTATTTAAAGTGTAAGTAAAAAACCTAACGCTTTAATATGAATTTCAATAGATGATACCTTAGGATGCTGTAAGACAAGCCAGATTTTAGAATCTGACATATTGAGTGATGAATCTAGATTCCCATATAGCATCTCACATAAAATCTTGTACACTGATCCATTTTTCCTAGAATGAACTGTGTTATCCTATTAAGCAGGTTAAAAGCGTTAAAGATTCTGTGCACAGGCAAAGGTACAAGCATACAAGTAAAAGCAGAATATATCCCCAAACCTGAAGGAATTGATTAACTGCTCCACATAGCTCAGACGGAAACCTTTTATTGAAAACAGTCAAAATCTTCTTCACCCATCCTCCTAATCAAGCAATACTATGATTATTAAAAGGCCAATCATCTAAAAAAAAAAGTATTACGCTGTAAAAAGCAAGAGGAATTATTAAGGGTCATTTATTGAAGCTTTTTTTATGAAAGATTACTTATTATTTTTTGGGGTGAATACTTTTAAGAAATTTAGGATGTTTTGTTTAAAAATTAGATTCTAAAAAAATTTTAATTATCTTGTAGAGCTACTATTTTGAGTAACTTTCAGAAATAATCAAGTGCAGTAAATGACAAGGAAACTTGATAAAAATATGGAGATACACAAAGATTTCATAAAACCTGAAAATCACCAAAAGAATTTGTTTGTATACAACCCAAAAGCAAAATAATTTCTTCCTTTGCATAAAATTCCTAAACTACATATCAATTTTCATAAAGTACTTAAATGATTTGAAACTCACTTATTTTTAAATCATAAACAAAGAGGCCTTGGGTCACTTTCTTATTTATTTAATCAATGCATCTCTACGAAGATTATGCACTAGTGTATTCTCAAAAGGACAACGCAAGATATTTATCCCGATTGCTATATTAAATCCTTATGATAAGGAGTCAACCATTTAAAAATGGCCAGTTCAAATTGAGGGTGAATGGAGATTATAAAATGTATAAATTTCAAAAAAGGGGGATAAGTTTCAAATATCAATAATGCATAAAATGCTTCTTTGAGTGATATTTTACATTGATACTAATACTTAAATTCTCACCCACTTAAGTAATAGCAGGAAGACAAACTGAACAGACAAAAATAGTGGCGGCGGCGGCGGCAGCAGTAGTAATAGTTCCTTCATAATCAGCAAAAATTGCAATAGCATATTTAGGCACAGCAGATTTTAAAGGAAACTTTTGCATGTAGATTTAAACATCATTATCACATAAAATTTGAACTTCGCAGTTATGGGCATTAACTCAATCTTATAGGATACAGGACAACAGATTAGTTAAACGGAGGAGAATTACACTAAGTGTCATAAGTAGGAACCCAATGACCAACAAAATTTGATCCAGAACATACCCGGCGTAGAAAATTTTGAATCACTAGCTCTTTGCATTAACTTCACACACCTCGATAAGATCTTAGTAACCACATGATGAACATAACTCTTTAACGGAACTTTTTCGAGTAAAGATATCAATGCCTGCTGGGAACATTCATCAGACCAACTGCAAATACATGAAAATTAACATTAAAACACAAACTACTATGCAACATGATATCAAAGAAATAAATATAATAGTCAAAATTCCCACCATATGTCAATTAAAGAATCCATGAGTACTAAAAGGAACTTATCAATATTGAACTCATGAGATAATTCTGATAACATCCCTGCCAAGTTTCTTCAAAACAAAAAAGAAAAAACATAAATATCATGAATGACATAACAAAAAAAGCAGAGTATTTATGAGAATTCCTGGCAATAAGAAGCGATACCTATTATCTTTCAAAATGTCTATGGTCTTCTTTGGAAGAATATCGATCTTTTGTAACTGATAACAATCCAAAAGAAAAAAGTAAGGATTAACAAGACCCTAGTGTGCACCATACAGAAAGAGTTAAACCACAAAAATGCAGAGGATTGTGATCACATAGAACCCTATAAGAACAAAAATTTTCCTAACATTATTTTGCACAACAGAACAAACAAAAAAGTCAATCGAATTTAATTCTAAGAGCCATAAGCATAATTCAAGCACATATAAATGAATACACATGAAACATTTTCTGCAATAAGTACTCATCATATCAGAGAGTTTATAGTTGCCACAACATAAATTTATGTAGAATTTTGAAAACTCTTTAGCTAAGTAACTTTTATCAATGAAAAAATTGTCTTGCAACATTTTCCTAACAATAAAAAATAAACTTTTTGGAATATTAAGATATGATATGCTAACCATTTAGAATGGCAAGATACAAAAACATCATTCAAACAAGAAAATATATATTAAACAATGCGGAAAAAAGTATGCACTTGTGACATGCAATTAAAGACTAATGAACGTGAGAACAAATAAGTACCTGAACAAGGTTGATCAAAACAATAATTGATAAACGAAACGACTGGAGCTCAGTTGACTTTTCTACATCCTCACAACAAACCTCAGCAACTGAACGTATCAAGCTATTTAGAAGTTTAGGAGCTAAAGCAGCTTTTTTAACTAGCATCCCAATGATCAAAAAAGAAGAAGCCTATATATTCCCAAGGAAAGAACAACAGATTAGCGGTGATCAAGACATGAAACTATGTATCAAGTTAAAGCAACCCAAGCACTAATACAATAAAACATCAAAAGAAAATAGCAGTCCTTAAACTGATGGAAAACAATTCATTATCCACCTATTATATACATTTGAGTTACTTCAAACGTATTTTATACCCCATATTTAACGAGGGTAACTTATCTTCTACTTTTCTTTTGAGCTCCCCGGCGATTTGTTTTAAAGCTTGCAATAAAATAGTCTTTTAGAATTTAATGCTAATGACTATTAGAAACTTCATATGGGTGAACTGACAGCAAAAGGAATGAAATGACAGGAAACTTAACATGAATTTCATTGAAAAAACTTGATTCCTGACAATTACGATCAATGGTTCAAATCTTGTGGATGCAAAATAACTCATTTGAAGAACTACCTCAAATTAGGCTTGATGATGAGGAGTTCTAGCCCTATAGAACCGGATATCAGAGTTACTTTTATATGGTAGACTCTTAAAGTAAGGGCATAACTAGGCATTAATATATTAATCCTCGCCCAAAAAGCAAAAAAAAAAAGAAAAAAAAAATTGGAAGACCAGGAAACGAAGTGCAACAAATAAGTCCAATAGACTATATTGCCTTCACAATAAATATGGACGTGTGCTAAGCAAAGATTCTAGTACATTAGCAACATAAGGCTAGTTCACGTGGAAAGGGTGGGGAGGGGTAAAGAAAAGGAGGTTAAGGGTTTAGACCCTTCAAAAAAAGAAACAATACTGTATTTAACTCACAAGACAGAATGTCCAAAAACAAATGTAATGGCTAACAATATTGCTGATTTTGACTTTATCATTTTAAACAATCATCATAATTCCAAAGCCTGCAAAATGAATCATTGAAATCTGGGCTAAACTTAATTGATAGACCCACAAAAAAGTGAACATAGCAAATAACCTTCACGACTATCAAACACGGGGGGATCAAATAGTTGCCAGTGTCTCAACTATAACAAGAATCGAAGAGAAAAGAATTATATCATCTTCCCATTAACAGAATCCAGGAACTAAGATAATCTTCCCATGATCAGAATATAGGAACTAAATCTCTTCTAAACGGAATCTAGGAACTACATGAGCCTCAAATTTAGAGGCCTTCATTCTGCCAAAAACGAAAGGCGATGAGGTAAATATGTTCTAGAAGGGTGCAGAAAACTAACTCAGAAAATGAATAACAAATGAACTTTCTTTAGACCCAACTCTTCGATCCAAATTCCAAACTGCTTCAAAGATCAAAAGATTCACATTTATGAAAATGCTCAAAATAGAAAAGGGATCGATAACACAAGGATCATATTACTCCAAAACAATGCATATTGTCAAATTGTACAACATTAGGGTACCAAGTTGAAACACAATTGAAACTGAAGTATTTGAATTAAATAAACGACAACAAGAAATAAGACCAAACCCTGCGATCTAAAGCTCCTTTAACGCCATGATGAAGGCCAGAGACAACAAAAGGAAGGATTCTCTTGATAAGATCATCATTAACTGTCACAGCTGTACCCAAAACTTCAAAGAAAACAGCAGTACAAAAGCTTATCACATTTTTTGAAGGTTGAAACTTCTTTCTTGGTGATGCCTGCAGCCAGTATTTCAATTAGTTATTTGATTTAAGCGAAAGTTGATTAAATTCATCGATTCAAAATTAAATGAGTACTCACATAATCGCACAAAACATCTAAAATACCCTTATCACAGATACTTTGCTGTACTATAACACTTCTAGGTGGAGGAGCACCAGAGACTTTTACACCATCTAGAAACGCCCATTTAGTATTTCTATCAAAAGAATAGTGAAATATCATAAGGCACTCTTATCAGTAATACAAAAAGATTAGGAAAAATAAAATAAACCTGCTATCCCATAAATTCTAACTTTCTAACCTTGTATCGAGTATCTGAACTATTCGAACAAATGCATGTGTGTCATGGTAAGGCAAAGCACATAGAATGAGGTCGTCTGCATTATATACATGAACTCTGAAAATCCAGGTTAACCGCATCATAATCAAATATATATATATATATATATATGGCAGAAAAGTAGGCTATCAATATTCTAAAATTCTTACAAAGACAAAAGTTAATAAAACAAACTACTTACTTGTAACGACGTATCAAGTACTCAAGTGTCTTAAGAGCAGGGGGTAGAAGAAAAAACCCCGACAGTAGCCTCAAGTACGAACTAATTGAGGCATTAATTTGATTGTTTTCTTCCATACCCATCAACTCTCTATCCAACTCTTTACTTTTGTGGCTAAACAATTCATTCTTATAGTTTTGGAACCGCTCTTCAGAGCTTATGAGAACCTCTAAACCTGAAATAGCACATGATAAAACCGTCACTTCAATTGCTCTTTCTACGACATAACAGAATGGCGCATTCTGTGTGTTTGCCTGAATTCTCAACTTATCTATTTTCATACTATCCATGAGACCAGCATGGAACTTGGGACTATTTATGAAGGTGGGGAATAAAGAAGTTAACAAGAATAGGTGGGAATAGAAACGAGCTTAGGGGCAGCTTAATACTGCATCCATACCTACTTGACTTCTTTTTTCTTTTAAGTCTCACTTAATCATAAATTAGACTATATTTTATCAAGTCAAATAAAGTAATTCGGATAAAATATTTAGCCAAATCCTTTCCTCAATACAAGATAAAAACACAGTTTAGAAATTAAAAAAGCTAAATGAACCCTTATTTATATATTATTAGATTATATATTATTTTATAAGTCAAATAAATTAATTAAAAAAAATCAGTAAAATCATCAATTTACAATTTATTTAGAAGGATTTTTAGAAAAGGTCAAGTCTATGATTAGGAAAGTAGGAAAGGAGGGAGCAGTATTTAATAATACATTGTAGTTGGGACCTAGCAATTTTACTCGGGCAAGCATCGAGTGAACATTCTCTTATATGTATGTATGCATATGTATGTCTTCAAATTGCAGTTTAGCAAATAATTTCATGCTATACGGTTACCTTGAATTCCAATATTCCATATGGTTTCAATATCAATATCTGCCGCTTCTTTGTGATCAAACAACACAGAAGGCCTAGTAAACGGCCTCTTCGAAGGCTGAGAATCGGCATGTACGAAGGATTTGATTGCTTCTAATTGTGCAGCTATCGACTTCCCCATTGTTAGAGAGTTTGAGCAGTTTTAGTCTACTGGCATCAAATATGGGCATAACCAGGAAAGGGTTTTAGATACGCAGATAGGAAAAGCGAGGTTTGTTTTTTACTGCTGCTGTGTTTATTTATACAATGGCAATGGCAATATTATCGAAGATTCTTTCATTCAAAAATATTATCGAAGATTCTTGATACTGATATTGCAAATCTTTTGTTATTTTTATTTTTTTTTCTAAAATTTAATTTCAATAAATCAATAATTTATTCATTTTAAGTTAAATAATGATTGCATTATGTTATGTATTAATGTTTGTAAATAAATTATGTACTTATTTTGGCCAAAAAAAATTATGTACTTATTTGATAAGATAATATCCTAATTATTATTTAATATGGACTTAATGCTGCAAGACCTCTTAGATAAAGTGTTATCGTCTCGCTATGGCGGTCGAGTGGTTGGGTCGGGAGGAGAAAAAGAAAGATGGGTGGGTGCTTGTAACTTATTTTTTATACTTCATGTCATCATGTGTAACAAAATATAGGGCCTATTTGAAAGAGAAAATATTTTTTTTGTTAACAGAGCCGGTCTTTTTATGTCTAAACTCTAAACCCAAGCACTTGAGAGTCAGACTTTGAAAATTGATCAAATTTTTAAAGTCAAATCTTAAAGGGCCAGCCCTTTTCCTTAGATTTAGTTTCAGCAGAAGAAGTGAGGTTTTGTTAGGAAAGTGAGAAGTTTATAATTATAAGTTAACAAATATATATTTTTGTCAAAGTTTCTCATAAATTATTAATTATAAATTATTAATTTCTAATTTATAATTAAAAAATACGGTACGTAGACGTATCTCATAAAATGTTTTTATATTCTTTTTAAATGATGGTTTTATTTTATTTATTGATTTTTTAGTTGGCAAATATAATTTTACTATTTTATTTGGATTTCCCTCTACTCCTTTATGTTATTTTTATCGAAATCATTATTTTTTAAATGGTGATTTTATTTTATTGCTTTCATATGTTTTCTTATTTTCTCCCGAGAAATAGATAAATATATTATAATAACTAACTAGAATTTCCTCTGCACAAGAAAATATTAATATTCAAATTAATAACATTTTATAATGATTAATTGTATTTTAAAAATTTAAAATATTGTTTGTTGACTTATTAGTACTCAAATTAATATTATCTCATAATAGCAATAACTATATGCCAAGTATGAAAATTGAATCTTATTTTTTAAAATGTATTTTAAATTGATAGATACAACCTATTAATGTATGCATCTCAACTGCTTGACCTATTTTAGGAGCTAAATATTGAATTATATTTGAGTTTATTAAGTAACTGTTGATTGGAAAATCATAAATATCTATATACTTCTTAAAAGCTTCTAGCAGCATTCCCATTGGTCCACATGGTCAACAATTTTTAATTCTTAATTCATATGTATATTATTATTAATTGTGGTATTTGTACGTATGATCAAGAAATTCCATTAATTCTTAATGATTGATTCCACAATTATAGCAACAATATATTACCATGAGTTTTGTTTTATTGAATGAATTATATATTTATATATATATATATATATTTATTTATTTATGGCAGATTCCACAACTATGATTTTTCCATTTTTTAAAAAAAAAATAATAGGATTTAGCTCATAAATTCTTAATTCTTAATTATTGATTCCACAATTATAGCAACAATATATTACTATGAGTTTTGTTTTATTGAATGAATTATATATATATATATATATATATATATGACAGATCCAAAAGCATATACTAAAACCTTTTTTGCATTAAATAGTAGTGATTTTTTTAAAAATTATTAATATAATAAATTTTTTTTGCCTAAAATAGTGATGATTGTTTGCTTTTAAAATTTGTTTCCAACCCACATTATATACCTTTTCCACAAATATTTACTAAATCAGATGAATTTGAAAACATCTTCCACTGAAATCCCAGCTATTCGTCAATTGGAAAAATAAAAATATACTTTCTCAAACTATGATTATTGCTTTTTTAAAAAAAATAATAGGATTTATTTCATTAATTCTTAATTCTTAATGATTGATTCCACAATTATAGCAACAATATATTACCATGAGTTTTGTTTTATTCAATGAATTATATATACATATTCAAAAGCATATACTTAAACTTTTTTTTCTTTAAATAATGGTTATTGTTTTTAAATTATTAGTAATATTAATTTTTTTTAGTAAAATAAATATATGTATATACGGCAGATTCAAAGCATATAATTAAGTAGTTAAGTTTTTTTTTTGAATTATATATATATATATATACACGGCAGATTCAAAGCATATAAGTAAGTAGTTAAGTTTTTTTTTGGCGTAAAATAGTTGTTATTGTTTTTAAATTATTAGTTTTTTTTTTTTGCCTCAATAGTGGTGATTAATTTCAAATTATTAGTAATTAGTAATAGTAATGAAAGTAATGAATAAATTTATTGTTGTTAATAGGGAATCCCATTACCTATACATGTATAACCTTGAAATATTCCTCCACATTGTCTCTTCCTCCGAGGTCTATTCTTTCGAGGATTAATAGGTTAACAAATAATATTTTAAATTTTCAAAATACAATTAATCATTATAAAATGTTATTAATTAGAATATTAATATGTTTCTCGTGCATAGTTTGGGGACAAAATTGTAGTTACTTAGTAAAATAATACATTAATTGATATTTTAATTTAACATTATAGAAATATTCTAATTAATTCATACCCAAAAAAAGTAGTTAAAAATAGTATGTATAATTGAAAATCATATCAAAATACTAGTTTAACTTTTTTCCCATGTTATTGTCCAATGAAAATCAATATATCTATAAAAGAATATTAAACATATCAAAATTTAAACATTAAATCATACAATTTATTTTTAAAAAAGATAAAATTAAATTATTAAATTAAAGTAACTCTATGAAATCTCTAATCTCTAAATATAAAAATAGGAATAAAACTAAAATAAAATAAAATATATAAACCCTAATTCCCAAACTTCTTGCCATATTCATTATACTACCTGCAATCTTCAATCTTCGTGTCTTTTCTCTCTCTATTCAATAGTGAGATGCATAATGATTATGGTAGAATGTAGAATAGAGAGTGAAAGAACCATACCATATGAGATTAATAATGATCTTTATCATAAGTAGTATGGTATTTGAGAAGCATGATCAGGAATAAGAAAAAGAAGAAGATGAATAACCGATAGATAATTTATATGGATAATTATTAGGGTTTTAATGGGCCAATTAATAGTATTTTCTTAAAGGGTACTTTAGTCAATTTAAAAGTTATAATGGTAATATTGTCTTTTTATATGATTACAAGATACATGTAATCCCCATTCATTAGTCCTATCAATGTAATCCCCATTACATCTAAAGATGTAATCAGGATTACATCATGTAATTCTCATTGCATTAGAAAGGCACAACCAAACATTGTAATTAGTTTATTACATCAGAATTACATGTAATCCTCTCACACATAATTAAACCAAACGGGCTTAATTCTTAATGATTGATTCCACAACTATGATTATTCCATTTTTTTTAAAAAAATAATAGGATTTATCTCATAAATTCTTAATTCTTAATTATTAATTCCACAATTATAGCAACAATACATTACCATGGGTTTTTTTTATTGAATGAATTATATATATATGGCAGATTCAAAAGCATATACTTAAACCTTTTTTGTCTTTAATGGTAGTGATTTTTTTAAAATTATTAATATAATAATTTTTTTTGAGTAAAATAGTGATGATTGTTTGATTTCAAAGTTTTTTTTCCAACCCACATTATATACCTTTTCCACAAATATTTACTAAATCAGATGAATTTTAAAACGTCTTCGACTGAAATCCCAGCTACTCGTCAATTGGATAAATAAAAGTATACTTTCTCAAACTATGATTATTGCTTTTTTTAAAAAAAAATAATAGGATTTATCTCATTAATTCTTACTTCTTAATTATTGATTCCACAATTATAGCAACAATATATTACCATGAGTTTTGTTTTATTGAATGAATTATATTTATATATATATATATTCAAAAGCATATACTTAAACTTTTTTTTCTTTAAATAATGGTGATTGTTTTTAAATTATTAGTAATATTAATTTTTTTAGTAAAATAAATATATGTATATACGGCAGATTCAAAGCATATAATTAAGTAGTTAAGTTTTTATTGGCGTAAAATAATTGTTATTGTTTTTAAATTACTATTATTTTTTTGCGTAAATAGTGGTGATTGATTTCAAATTATTAGTAATTAGTAATAGTAATGAAAGTAATGAATAAATTTATTGTTGTTAATAGGGAATCCCATTACCTATATATGTATAACCTTGAAATATTCCTCCACATCGTCTCTTCCTCCTAGGTCCATTCTTTTGTATTCCAGTCGAAGATGGGTGATGAGAGAGATCCAATAAAGATGCTCGACGAAAGTAAAGACACATGGCAAATTGTGGCACTCGTGTTGCTGAAGTGGGTTGTGTGAAAAAATACTCATCTCTTTCCTGTTTGGAAGGTTGTGATGTTGTTGGTTGATGAGCAAGTATCTCTTCAAATCACTTGCATACTTAAATATATACCATCTATTCATTATCTTAATATAATGCTTTCATCGCTTTCAGGGGACTAGGATTGAGGGATATGTCACTCAGAAGTCATTGCTTCGCACTTACCAATCAGAACCAAGGAAAAGTTTATCATGTAGAGAATTTTGAAGTCTTACCAAACAGTGACCAGTGTAAGATCACAAACCATCATGGAGACTCAGTTTTCATTCCACAACGTTTTTTGATGTACTCCTCTATTTACCCCTATTCATGCTTTCAACTTTGTTCATCTCTACAAGATTGCAGATTGCTTGGCAACTAACGTAGAAATAATTGGCGAGTAAAATTACACTACAATAATGATATATTTTCATACATCCCTTATATCCAAAACACTAACCCAAAACACTAACTCCAATTTTTGATAATAAGATGTCATAGGTTTCCTTCAATAATTTGGTACTCTTGAGAACTATAGACGTGATTCTGGAGTAACAAAAAAATTAGTCTTTAGCATTTCTGATTCAAAGTAATGTTCACATTAAACTATTTATTTACAAATATAAGCACATTGTTATCTTCATATTTTCATGCTCATTTGATATTTTATGTATTTTACGGGGTTTTTGCCAAGCAAGTTTGTACTGAGAATGATAGCATCAATAGAAGTTCACATGCACGATACTCATACTATTGCTTTGAACAACCACTTCTCCTCCTCTTCTACGGCCAGTGGAACCATATTATCTCAGAAAATATCTCCTTTAGCAAACATAACCAACATTGAAGCACAAAGAAGCTCTATCATGCGTGTCAGAAAAAAAGCCTCACATCATGCACAGACACAAGAGTGGATTGCAGGAAGTTCGAAGGCTACCAATGTCCCAATGTATTCATTCAAGAAGAATCATCTTCATGGCATTGAGTGTGTAGCAACAAACCTAAGCGCTAGACTTTAAGATGCTTATTTTCAAGGTACAAAAAAGGTCTTGGTACTCAATATTTTTGTTTCCTTTCTTAAATTGTAATTTCGTAGTCAACAATGAATTCATTTTTATAAGATATATATATTAATTTACAAACAATAAATAATGTACAACAGTGCATTAATCATTTATTTATTGGGGAATTTGTTATATCGAATTGTTGTTAATTCGCTATTATTTTTTAAAAAAAGATATATATATATATATATACACACACCATAACTACTTATACTTATAATTTTGCGTTCCTAACATAAAAATTTAATGTGCTTAAATAGGTGAATAAATTATACAACATTGCATTGATCATCAACGAAATTTGTGAAGTTGTTATACCGAGTTGTGATTTCCAGTGTGAAAATTAACGTGTACCCAAAATAATTTTAAGAACATGAACATCCGTTATCGTTAAATGCGTTCAAATGAGGTTGTATTTTTTATAAAACAATAAATTATATGTCGTAATTTTTATTGTTGTACAATATTCAGAAGTTAATTTTGCGAATTAATAATATGTCTTTGCCGCCATATCTCCAAAATAAATGCACTTACTAGATTTTAAATTTGAATTTTTAAACAATACAGTGCATTAATTTATAGTTTGGATAAATTAGATGATGTCTTTCCTGCAATATCCCCTAAATAATTGCACTTACTTGCATTTTTTAAATATAAATAATTGTGCTTTAATATGCAATATTTTAAATTTTTGAAATTTATTAGTGAATTGTGTTCAAAATAGAGGTCCATTTTAATATTGATTTTCTTAATTTTTGACAGCAATTTTTTTTGTTACAGTAATTTCAATATTGCTAATATATAGTGAAAGTTTTCTTTACAGATAGTCAATGTTGCTTTTGAAACCAAAAAACTATCACAGTCTTTAAATAGTTTATTACATGTTACATCAGTGCATTAGTAATTCATTCCAAATAGGTGATGTCTTTCTTGCCACATCTACTAAATAAATGCAATTACTTGAATTTTTTAACAATATGTAATTGTGCTTTAATATGCAATATTTTAACTTTTTGAAATTTATGAGTAAATTATTTTGAAAATAGAGGACACTTTTAATATTGATTTTCTTATTTTTTGGCAACAATTTTTCCTATGACATTTAGAGTGTAAAAGTTCTTATAAGTAAATCACAGTCATGGGAATATATTCATACTCTTTTTGTTGAACCTAACGTTCTATCATTGTGGTTCATCACAAGACAACATTCATAATGAAGAGTTCGATGGGGTAGCAATTGAGGATCTATCTACTGACGATGGACGCTGTCACGCATCAGAGATTGACATATCCAACTCCCACTACCTTGACGAGGGTGATCCAATATGCCAATGTGAGTTTTGTGGAGCTATGATGTCGTTTAATGAGAGGCTGAAAGGACACCCCCCCAAATGAATACCCCAAGTTTTCAATCTACTGCGAGCATGGGAAGGTCGTTGTCCCTTTGTCGAAGCCGCCACAAGAAAAATTATGCACTCTATTTTTTGACGAGAAAAGCTCAAAATCAAGGAATTTTCTTGCAAATATAAGAGCATATAACAATATGTTTTGTTTTACATCAACGGGGGGACGAATACAACATTCACTCAATAGCATAGGAGGGGTCCTTACTCATTTATCATGTCAGGACAAAACTACCCACTACTTTGGTAGCTTGCTTCCTGAAGAAGGACATCAACCAGTGTACTCACAACTATACATCTATGATACAGAGAATGAAATTCAAAATCACATTTTAGCAGTGAGGTAATTTCTTTTTTGCATTGTTTTGATTGATCATATGCGTTAATGCTTGTACATTATACAAAATTCATGCTATGCTTATACAGCAGTTTATCGTTGATGGTTACGCAACGATGGAAAGTGAAAGGCTTGACTACTTACGGAGGCATCAAAAGGAGTTAAGGGTTGATCATTACAAAGGCCTGTCTAATGCAATCGTTAGGGGAGAGGTGGATGCATCAAGAACTGGGAAGCGTGTTATTTTTCCATCATCATTTATAGGAAGTGCTCGATACATGATAAATAACTTCTAAGATGCTATGGCAATAAGCAGGTGGGCTGGATATCCAGACCTCTTCTTAACATTAACATGTAATCCAGCTTGGCTAGAGATTAAGCTGTTATGTAATAAAGAAGGAGTTCAACCATCAAACAGTCCAGAGATGTTGAGTAAAATATTCAAGCTATAGGCTCTAGTGAAGGTCATCAAGGGTGAAAATTTTTTTGGTATAGTCAAAGCATGTAATTATGCCATATATCTATAATATCACTTTATACATTTCATCATGAAACCCCTTCCATTCATGCTTAAGCTTTTTATGCAATCGTATATGATTGCACTTGATTATTACATGTTTTTATCCACTAATTATAGGAAATTAGCATTCATTCTAAGCTATTAAATGGGGATTTAGGCACTTTTATACTTAGGGTCCAAGATTAGAGAGTTAATTGCATTTTCATTATAATTTGAGCATATTAGGCATTTAACTCATGCATTTATTTTTATGGACTTGAAATACTTCATATGTACTTAAAATTTCCATTGTAGGTGCAAAGAATTAAGGTCAAAGCAAGAAGAAAACAAAAATAGGAAACTTCTACAAGAAAAGGGAAATTCTACACAACAAGAAATTACTAATTAGGAAATTGGATTGATTGATTAAGCCTAATGGATTGGCCTATAATCTTTCCTAATTGGTAAAATCAATAAGAATAGGAAACTTCCTATTTCAACTAGGATTGGTTGATTGATTGATTGGGTTTGCTTAAAATATTTCCTATTTGTTATTTCTACAAGAATAGGCTACCCTATGCTTGATTGAGGTTAGGAAGTTTCCTAATTAATTATCCTACTCACTATTTCCTATCTTGACTAGGTTTCTTGAAGTTTGAGTGATTGGGTCTTCCCCAATCCTTTCCTAATTGATAATCCTAGTCATAATAGGAGATCTTAGGCTAATTTGGATTATATATATGTTGCCTATGAAAGAGGCAATCGCACAAGAGGGGGGGTGAATTGTGCTCTCAAAATTAAAATGATGACAAATAAAATCAAACTCTAAAACTTTATACTGGTTCGGCCAACACTGCCTACATCCAGTTCTCCAACACTTCGTTGGGTTCCACTAACCACAGGTTTTACGAGCACAGGTTCACCTGTCGACCTTTACAGAGTTTTAGAATCCTCTAAACACTCCCCCTTACTACCTGTAAGGTAATACCCTATTCTAAAGCACCAAGCTTTCAGAACAACCTCAAACAGTAAAGGATTTCAATAAATACGTTCACTTAATGAACTGATTTTGATAAACACTTAAGTAAAGATAAAATCTCTAAAACAATAAATACAGGAAAACGGAGAGCAATGAATGAGCTTGTGAATATTCTCGTTTTTCGTCGTCTTTCAATAAATGCTCAAGTTCTGTATTTATATCTCTTTTCAGATTTTGCCCTAGCGTTCTATCTTCAAGAAGCCGTTTGAATTTAGCCGTTGGGAGCTCATAGCCGTTGGCATTTAATGCATCTTCTTCATCGGACTTAACTTTCTGCTCTAGCTTCAACTACTTCTTACGTAGGGTAAGTATCTGTACGAACTGTACTTTTTGGCAGCTTTTTCAGTAGCGCTAGCTTGATCTGCTATCGCTAACTACATAGTGTGAGTTCTGCACTTTAAGCTGTTTAGCTAATCAAATAATCATGTAATGCATAGAAGATGCTATCGCAAGCTTAGTCTGTTACCATAATGAGATAGCGACAATATATAAAGTATTTTAAAAACATTCTCTATCGATAGACAAAAGTACCATCGCTAACATATTCTTTTCTTTCAATGCTTAGTGTTCTAGCAATATCATACCAATAAACATTTCTCTATCGATAGCTAATCCAATTATTGCTAGTTACTTGATTGCTCATTAGTTTTAAGGATACAGTTTAAATATTCAAAGGTATTTCAATGTATCCTACTATCGATAGATAATCATGTTAGCGCTAGTAACTATGTTATCACTAGACTCATTGGTTCTTAGGTACTAGCTATCTGAAAGTTTATTAACTGAAGCATTTTTTTATCGATAGCTTACTCTGTTATCGTTAACTAATTCCATTAGCTCAAGGATATGGTTTATTGTTCAGCTGGTTATACTTCCTTTTATTTTCCCATGTTCTTAATGAGCTACTAGCGATAGGATCTTTCTTAGCGATAGTGCTAGACTTAGCGATAGATATTAACTTTGTTATTTCTAAGTCTTCACTTGCTATGGCTCTGTCTATTAGTGATAGGAATACTCTTAGCGATAGATATATATTTATCTTAGTGTTCTGCTAAGTTTCCGTTTGCTTTGAGCCTTTCATTAGCGACACTTTCTATCGATAGTGATCTGTTACCTAACAAATTTTACTTGATTAATTCACAGGTAACTTGCACTTATGTTTTCTATGGGTCAGTCTTCATCAAAACTTAAGATTCTAACAGCCTAGTGTGCCTAGGAGGGGAGAGCATGAAAATTACACATTAAAGACACAAATTCTCTCATCTCTTCCACCAATTCCCTCCTCCATTCTACAATCCTTCACCGGTTCACCATGGAGTTCGAGTTGCAGATCCTTTCGGGTGATTTCTCCTCCTCTATGAAGAACTAATTCGGCTCGATGCTCTCTTGGATGATGGGATGACTTGAAGCAAGCATTGAATCCACTTTAGGGGAGTTTTATTAGTTTCCATTTTGTAGTCTTGAATTTCCATTTGTTTCCTTGAGTATTTGTTCTTCTTATATTCGGACTTCATTTGTTTTGAGATTCTAGACAATGTAATCGTTGAATTCTATTTGCATGTATTGATTTGGTTTTCTTCTAGTTCCATCTATCTTCCCAAATTACCATGTTATGTTAGTCTTTGTTGATTTTGTTGTCTAGCATGTTTGTTGGGTAATTTAGTCCATTGTGCTTCATATAGTTGCGTTATTTGGGAATGATTTGTGGGTTTGAGTTATTGATGTTGAGTTTCCATAGCTCTAGGTAATTCCATTAATCAACTTGCCTAAAGGAACTAGATCACTAATCAAATCAATGTGCATGAGTATGATTAGGTAGAGTTCCAAAAGTTGGATTGTTTGATTATAGTCTAGCATTAATTAGTTGTTGGATCCGAAGGATATTGAGGGACTTGGATGGGACCCAAGTTATTATATCTATTGGAACCTACTTCTAGTTTATGTAGGATTATAGTTAATCTAATTGGTCTATTGAGATTGAGTGGGTCTTAATTGATCTATTCCTTCGATTAAGGCTAATTGTATCCGCTTATGTTGAACTTAGCCCGATTAGCTCTTCCCTAAGAGTGTGAGTCAATAGTTTGTCACGTGTCATCCCTAGCCAAGAGAGCATTCCATCATCCCATTCCATCATTCATCCATATTTATCCTAAAAATACCAAAAACAAGTCTTTATATTCCCTTTATGAAAAATACCAAAAAAATTCCTACTCTTAATTCCCCATTTTATAGCTTTAATTGCATTAGTTTTCCTAGGTTAGTTCTGTAGGAAAGAGAGCTAATTGTCTGAAAGAGTTAATCTATTCATGTATGAGAGGGTTACATTTATACAAGAGGAGAGGAATCATAGTATTAATTACATATGAATAATATCCCTTAATCACAGGGATTGATTGAGAATTCAAATATATTTCCTAATCTGATTATAGTAATATTTCCTAATATTCTCTAACACTCCCCCTCAAGTTGGAGCATAGATGTTAATCATGCCCAACTTGTTACAAAGGTAATCAACCCGTGTCCCACTCAATGCCTTAGTCAATAAATCACCCAACTGATCATTGGACCTCACATGTCCTGTTGAGACAAAGTTTTCCTTGATCTTATCACGCACAAAATGACAGTCAATCTCGATGTGTTTTGTGCGCTCGTGAAACACCGAATTAGAAGCTATGTGCAAAGCAGCTTTATTATCACACCACAACTTAGCAGGTAACGATGTGGCAAATCCAATTTCTTTCATTAATTGGTGAATCCACACTATCTCCTGAACTGATTGGGCCATGGCTCTATATTCAGCTTCTGCACTAGACCGAGATACCACATCCTGTTTCTTGCTCTTCCAAGATATCAAGTTCCCACCAACGAACACACAATAACCTGTGGTAGATCTCCTTGTAGATTTCGACCCTGCATGGTCTGCATCACAGAAATATTCAATCTCAGTGTGGCCATGATTCGTATAGAGGATACCACGACCAGGTGATCCCTTCAAGTAATGCAATACGTGCTCTAATGCTTCCCACTGGCCCACAGTGGGAGCTGCCATGAACTGGCTAAGTACACTAACAGGAAAAGTCACATCAGGATGGGTAACCGTGAGATAATTTAATTTTCCAATCAACCTGCGATATCTCTCAGGGAACTCAAAAGGCTTTATCTTCTCAGGATCAACTCTCTTCCTCACCTCTTCAGGCAACTCATCATATGGTATTCGATCATCAAGTTCCAAGAAAGGATTTGGAACCATAGGAACGCTACTCGGTGCTGCCCCCAACTTCCCGGTTTCTTCTAGAAGATCAAGTACATATTTCCTCTGTGTTAGCAAGATACCCTTCTTACTTCTCATAACTTCAATTCCAAGAAAATACTTCAATGAGCCCAGATCCTTTGTCTGGAAGTGAGAATTAAGAAAGGCCTTAAGAGATGAAATACCGGATGTGTCACTACCCGTAATTACAATGTCATCAACATAGACCACTAGAAGGATCATGCTGTTAGAATAGTAAGTTTTGATGATAACTAAACATATCTTAGGCATAGGGAAGGGCTATGATAAAGATCAGAAATATCTTAGGCATAATGTGATAGAGAATTCTAAGTCTTGACCAATCGATCAGGGATAGATTACAAGTCAAATATCTTATGTCCAATCGATTAGAGAAGAATCAGAGATAGCGCCTAATCGATTAGAGGCCCCTGTAATCGATGAGAGAATCTAGCCTAATCGATTAGAGATGAATCAAGTTCAGTTCACATAGCGCCTAATCGATTAGAGGTCCCTGTAATCGATGAGAAAGTTTAGCCCAATCGATTAGAGTCGTCCAATCGATTAAGAGTCAAATGCTTAATCGATTAGAGCCATGTAATCGATCAAGAGAAGTCTAAGTAATCTGAATATAATCTGTCTGCAATCGATTAGAGAAATATGTGTAATCTATATGTAATCGATCAAACCTGCCTAATCGATCAGGCTTCCCCTGTAATCGATTAGGCGCATGAATTACTAATCTGATATTCAGTGATACAGGCTATAATCTATAGGTAATCGATGTGTAATCGATTAGACACCAGACCCTGTGATCGATCAGAGGCATGTAATCTGAGTGGCGATGAGAAATATTCAAAATCAATGTCAAGCCTATTTTTAGCCTTCAAGTACAGAGTTGTTCAGACCTACTTAAGGAAGTTTACATTAAGACACAAGTTGATCAAAAGAGCCGTTGGAACTTACCTACTCTGTCAGCGATAGAAGAAGAAAGATGAGCTAAAGCAAAAGCAAGTACAATGGAGTAAATGCATAGCAGATTTCATCTTCCATACTTCACCAGATCACTCAACTCTCTTGATATGTTCAACGGCCATATTTACAACGGATATATTTCTAAGAGAAACTATAAATGCTATTGGGAAGAAGTTAGTTGCAAGAAATTGATTGCCACATTGATTATCTGTATCTACTGCATTCAATACTCTAAATTCTCACTGTTATCTTATTCTTAAGTGTGTAACACAATCTGTTCAATTGAGTGAACAATTATTCTGTATTCATTATCAAAGTGAGGTTTACTCTTAAGATAGTGGGGTCTTAAGAGTAGGGTGTAATCTTACAAAGTGTAAGGGGGAGTGATCAGTAAAGAGGGTAATTCTTGCTATCACTTGTAAAGGCTGTCAAGAGCTTGGTTGAATCTTGAAGAATTAGTGGAACCCAACTACAGGTTGGAGAACTGGACGTAGGCCAAGGTTTGGGCTGAACCAGTATAAACTGCATTGTGTATCTTCAAGTTTAAATTTTAGAAAGCACAATTCACCCCCTCTTGTGCATTCGTGCCTGTTACATTTGGTATCAGAGCCTGGTCTTCTCAGATTTCACTGATCCCACGATAAGGAGAAGTAACGATCTAAAATGGCAGGATATGACAACGTGCTCCCAGAAGGCAGCTCAATCAACAAACCCCCTGGATTCAATGGTGAACATTATACTTTTTGGAAGATGAAAATGAAAGTGTTCATCAAATCATCTGGGTATGATCTTTGGAGGATTGTTGAAGAAGGGAATATTGTTCCCATGAAAACTGAAAATGGAGTACAAGTGCCAAAACTTCCTCATGAGCTGACAGATGATGACAAAGGAGACCTAGAACTTAATAGCAGAGCAGTCTTGATTCTCCAAAATGCCTTAAGTCAGAAAGAATACTTTAGAGTATGTCATTTGGAGACTGCCAAAGAGATGTGGGATGCCCTAGCAGTTGCTCATGAAGGAACCAGTGGTGTGAAGACTAGAAGAGTTGAGCAACTAATTACTGATTTCCACTTATTCAAAATGGAAGAAGGAGAACCAATTAGGGAGCTAGAAATCAGATTCACTCACTTGATCAATAATCTTACAGCTCTCGGAAGAAGATTCTCAGAGGCAGAACAAGTTTCCAAGATCTTAAAGATTCTAACTCCTGAATGGCAAATGAAGGCTACTGCAATCCAGGAAATGAGAGGAGAATCCATGAGCTCCATCACGTCTCTGTTTGGAAGCCTAGCTGAGTATGAAACAACTATTAAAGTGCAAAGAGAACTCTATGGAGATAAAAAGAAAAAGAATCTTGCACTAACAGCCTCTGCAAAAGATGATGAGGATGAGGAAGATGAGGAGGAACTGGATGATGATGAGATGGCCTTTATGGTCAGAAAATTTAGAAAGTTCTTCAGAAATAGAGGAAGATACCAGAGAGGTGGCTCAAGCAACATCAGAAAGGACCCCCAGAAGAATGCTCCTGTGTGCTATGAATGTAAGAAGCCTGGACACTTCAAGGCTGAATGTCCAAGTCTTCAAAGATTTAAAGAAAAAGAGAAAAAGAAGGAGAAGTATCAAGGCAGAAAGAAAGCTTATGTTTCATCTATATGGGGAGACAGCTCGGATGAGGAGACTAGTGATGTTGAGGAAGCAGCCAACTTATGCTTAGTGGCTCAAGAGGAATCATCTGACAGTGAGGTATATTCCACTAACCCATTTTTTCAAGAGCTTCAAGATGCTTATAATGACATACATATTGAATTTGAAAAGCTTGCAAAAGAAGTATCTATTCTGAGAAAGAAAAACAAAGAACTTGAAAAGAAAGCTGAAAAATCTGATTGTGAGAAATGTAAATAGAGTCCAGAGAAGGTTTTTCAAGAAAATTCTGATTGCAAAAACTGTGAAAATCTTCGAAAAGAAAATGGAAAAATTTCAGAAATTCTAAAGAAATTCACCAAGAGCACAGAAACACTTGATATCATGCTAATGAATCAAAAGGCATATAGAGATAAAACTGGAATAGGGTTTGATTCAACTCCCAAAAATTTGAAAGGAAACAGATCTGTGCCAAAAGAGAAATCATACATGAAATTTTTCAGAAAAGCTTCAGAGTATTCATCACCTTTCTCTTTTTGCAATTACTGTAATAGGAAAGGTCATTCTAAATCAACTTGTTATCCTAAGAAATATGGATTATCAAAATCATACAAGTGGGTCCCTAAAGGGACACATCAGCCTAAAGACCACTTGGATCAAAGGCAGCAAACTAATCCCAAAGGACCCAAGAAAATCTGGGTACCTAAAACTGTTTAGTATGTGCAGGTATGTCTCAAAGCATCCAACAACACAAAATGGTATATTGATAGTGGGTGCTCAAGACACATGACAGGAGATAAGGAAAAATTGGACAACCTGATTTTGAAAGACAGTGCCAAAGTGAGTTTTGGAGGAAATCAATCTGGTAAAATCGCTGGAAAAGGAGACATTGGTCCAGTTAAAGATATCTATCTTGTGGAAGGTCTCTGTCACAATTTGCTGAGTGTCAGTCAAAGTACTGACAGAGGTAACTGGGTAATCTTTGACTCAAATGAATGCCTCATAGTAGATAAGAATGAATTAGCCATAGACAAATCAAATATAAATTACAGATTGAAAGCTAACAGAAATGGGAATCTGTATGTAGTAGATTTAAATCAGCATCTCTCTGAAAAATGTTTTATTAGCAATTCTGATAACTGTTGTCTATGGCATAAAAGATTAGCTCATGTTAATATGTCTCAATTAGAGAAATTAATCAAAAAGGATTTGGTTATTGGGATACCAAATATGAAAGTAAAATCTGATTTGGTATGTGAAGCATGTCAAAAGGGTAAACAAACAAAGTCCTCTTTTAAACCTAAGAAGGAAGTTACCACTACTAGACCTCTGGAACTAATTCATATGGATTTAGTTGGTCCAGCAAGAGTGAAGAGTCTAGGAGGAAGTCTGTACACTCCTGTAATTGTGGATGACTATTCTAGGTTCACTTGGACTATGTTTCTTTCATCCAAACATGAAACTTTTGATGCTTTTTATGTGTTTGCTAAGAAAGTGCAGAATGAGAAAGACAAAAAAATCAGCTCAATCAGGACAGACCATAGAGGAGAATTTGAGAACCAAGATTTCCTGGAGCTTTGTGATAACTCCTAGAAATTCATGTCATTTGAATATATTTTCCTTGAGTTTTATTAACACATTGATAAATTTTGGATACTCAAGAGAGGAAATGTTCATTTGATTTTCGGTCGCATATAATTGTATATTTATGTAGATTTTGATTATTTTTGTAGTTAATTTCTTACGTTGTTTTATGTAAATATTGTAGGAATATTTTGATACAATAACCAAGGGATCCCGGATTAAGAAGAACACTTGAAAAGGGGAGAAATTGGGGCTAAAAGCTGAAATTTCAAGAAAAAAGGGAAAATACAAGTTTCTGGATGAATTGTAAAAATTACAGAAAAGGACCTCGAATTTCCCAAATTACAGATAGGTCCCCGAATTTCCAAAATTACCGACAGGTCCCAGTTCGCAGTGAGCTCGCCGCGGCGAACTCACGGCGAGCCGAAACCCCCAAAAAGAGCCAGAAACGATCATAGTTCGCCGTGGACTTAGTCGCGGCGAACCCAATGCGAACTGCGTGCTCTGCTGCGCGTTTTTTGACAGATTTAAGTGATATAAAAGCTAGGGTTTCGATCTAGCTCGACATTCTTCAACTTCTGGGCATATTTTGGGCATGTTTGGCTCTGCTAGGGCTTGGAGATTGGTGGGATTTGGCTTGGGCTCGGAGCTTCAAAGAGATTTGGGCTTCCTCTCTTGGTTTATCTCTTCCTTCTTCATTCTCTTCTCTTGTTCCGTTTGTAATGTTGTATATATATGCTCCCTTGGAGTTGTAGAACATGAGTAGCTAAATACTTTGATTCTAGGATTATTTTGAACCCTTGTATGTATTGATTCTTGATTCCTCCTCTTGATTTGTGATTAATGATATCTATGTGCTTATTTTACCCCGTTCTTAATGCTTCTAAGTGCTTGATCACCATTTAGATGTTGTGTTCGCTTGATTTATGACTCGAGAGAGCTAGGTTGAGTGTAGAACTTGGGTAAAGTAGTGCAAGAACCGGAAGTTTGCATGACGAATGGATGGTTTTGTTGGTAAGATAGAGATATACTTGCTAACCTTGCATAGTCACATTAGGGTTGGAGTGTGATAATTGGGTTCTATCAAATTGTGGCAAGAGATTGTGCAAAGAATAGGACTAAACACTTGTTCTTGACTCGAGAGAGCATTACAAGTAATCTTTGAACCCTAGATTAGCACGTGGTTTCGTTGAGAGCTTCTTGAGGGGAGGTTAATTGAGTTTTGAGAAGTACAAAGGGGGATAGATAATCCTAGGACCTATTTTATCCTTGAGGTTGGAGAATCACCTGTTTATAATATTTTATTTTCATTTATTTTCTTAGTTTATTTTCAATCTCTACATTTGTATCACTCAAATTGGGCGAGAGTGTGATAATCATTGTTTGACCGGGTTTTGGACAAATCCTCGTGGGAACGATACTCTACTCATCATTTTATTACTTGGCGCGACCCGTGCACTTGCGGCGCGTGGCGAACACTTTGCAAAGAAAATGGCATTAATCACAATTTCTCAGCCCCTAGAACTCCTCAACAGAATGGAGTGGTTGAAAGGAAGAACAGAGTACTCACTGAGATGGCCATAACAATGCTCAATGAAAAAGGAGTATCTCAAGTATTTTGGGCAGATGCAATGAATACTGCATGCTACATCTCAAACAGAGCTTACATTCGAAAGGGAATGGACAAGACTCCATATGAGCTTTACAAAGGAAGAAAACCAAATGTAAGCCATCTCAAGGTTTTTGGTTCCAAATGCTTCATTCACAACAATGGGAAGGTAAACTTAGGTAAATTCGACCCTAAGTCTGATTCTGGAATTTTCATTGGCTATTCTAGTAGAAGTAAAGCTTATAGAGTATTCAATAAAAGGACTTCTACTGTTGAAGAGTCAGTTCATGTAGTCTTTGATGAAACTGACTCCGAGCAGAATATTTCAACAGAAGATGAATCAGTTTTTCAAAAGAGAGTTAAACACTCTTCACAATTATTATCTCCACTAGATGAATCCCACGAGGAGGGACAAGAGGATGATTCTCATGATATACCAGCTGGACCCTCAGCATGGAAACATCACAGGGATCATCCACCTGAGCAAATCATTGGTGAGGTTAATGAAGGTGTTAAAACCAGAAATCAAATTCAAGATAAAATGTATTTATCTGCATTTATTTCTGAAATTGAACCCACTTGCATTGAAGAAGCTTTAGAGGATTGTGATTGGATAGTTGCAATGCAAGATGAACTCAATCAGTTTGAAAGAAGTCAAGTTTGGGATTTAGTTCCAAGGCCTTCAAAATTATCCTATTATTGGAACTAAATGGGTTTTCAAAAACAAACTTGATGAATATGGGTCTGTTGTCAGAAATAAGGCAAGCCTTGTGGCTAAAGGATATAACCAAAAAGAAGGTATTGATTATGAGGAGACTTTTGCCCCAGTTGCAAGATTGGAAGCAATAAGACTCCTATTAGCCTTTGCATCTCTCAAAGATTTTAAACTTTATCAAATGGATGTAAAGAGTGCCTTTCTTAATGGTTATATCATGGAGGAGGTATATGTTGATCAACCTCCTGGTTTTGAAATTTCTACTAAACCAGATCATGTCTTTAAGCTTAAAAAGGCCTTATATGGACTTAAACAGGCACCAAGAGCCTGGTATGAAAGACTAAGTAATTTCCTATTAGAAAAGGGGTTTTCAAGAGGAAAAGTAGACACCACTCTATTTATTTTACATAAGAAGAAAGATATGCTTGTTGTACAAATTTATGTAGATGATATTATTTTTGGTGCTACTGATGAATCCCTCTGTGAGGAATTTTCTAAGACTATGCAGGGAGAATTCGAGATGTCCATGATGGGAGAACTCAATTTCTTTCTAGGTCTTCAGATTAAATAAAGAAAGGATGGAATCTTTATTTCCCAATCCAAGTATGTAAAGGAGATCTTAAAGAAATTTGGAATGGACTTGTCCAAGGAAGAAGATACCCCAATGAGCTCTACAGTGGTAATGGATGCTGATCTAGAAGGAAAAGACTTCAATAAATCAATATATAGAGGTCTAATTGGTTCTCTCCTATATCTAACGGCCAGCACACCAGATATTCAATTTAGTGTGGGAGTATGTGCCAGATACCAAGCTAATCCAAAGGAAATGCATCACTCATGTGTTAAAAGAATCTTAAGATATCTGGTAGGAACTCAGAAGCTGGGGCTGTGGTATCCAAAAGGAACTCAGGAATATCTCATGGCTTACTCAGACTCAGACTATGCTGGGTACAAAACTGATAGAAAAAGTACCAGTGGTCAATGCGCATATCTTGGAGGATCCTTAGTCTCCTGGGCTAGTAAGAAATAAACATGTGTCTCCCTATCTTCAACTGAAGCTGAATATATAGCTGTTGCAAGCTGCTGTGCTCAAGTTCTATGGCTCAAACATCAATTGAGGGATTTGGGGATGGAGTTTCCAGAAGTTCCAATCCTCTGTGACAACACAAGCACCATTAGTTTGGCCAAAAATCCTGTACATCACACAAGAACAAAGCACATAGATGTAAGACATCATTTCATCAGAGATCATGTACAGAAGAAGGATGTCAGAGTGGAATTTATTTCAACACATATGCAACTAGCTGATATCTTCACTAAGCCCTTAGCAACTGAACAATTCATGTTCATCAGAAGAGAATTGGGAATGGTAAATCCCAATGAGTTGTAAGTTTGTGTAGAATTCTTTAATTCTCTAAAATTCATCTGAATTACTTCATGTTTTGATGATCTAGTACTAACTTAGGCATCGGAGTGTCATAATAGAATTTTTGCAGGTTCTGCGTCCAATCGATCAGGCAACCTTAATCGATTACAGAGCATGCCCTGTAATCGATTGGGCATCGATTAGAGAAGAAAGAAGGATCGATTAGGGACAAAGGCACAATCGATCAGAACAGTCTGATCGATCACAAGGAAGGAGTAATCGATTGGGCATCGATTACTCAGCATGGACCTATCGATCACAGCAATCCCTAATCGATCGGACGCATCTCATCGATCAAAGACTACATCCTGTAATCGATTACTCAGCACATGTAATCGATTAGGCGTCAACGGTAACTTTTGTAACATACACTTTCTCTGACAGTTACATGTTTTTCTGTGATTTCTCTCTCATATAAACTTGACATATGTATCTGAAGCATCATTTCGCACCATATTTCATTCGTTCTAAGGCTTTCTCTCTTCATCTACTCTTAAACCCTAACGTTCGAATCATCAAATCTCTTCGTAACCATCATAACTGTTGCCATTATTCGAATCATCATCAGACATAACTCCTCCAAACCAGTTACAACCCTTCGAATCATCAGACATATCCTTAACCTCTCTATATAAACCCTACCCATGGCACCCAAAATGCGCATACCAAAGAACTATAGAGCCCAGATCATCCCAGACACAGTTCCTTTGCCAGAAGGTGATCCTGCTTTAACCTACAGACCCTCATCACCTCCCTCAAATCCTCCTCCATCAACCTCTCATCCATCACCACAAATGGCCAAAACTCGTGGCTCTGCATCAAAATCCCAAACCAAAAGTCCTACTTCAGTCAGAGTCAGAGAACTCATTTCTGGGGATACAGAAGTGCCTATTGATTCATCATTTGCTCAGGGTCCTATTGAGGATGCCTCAGAAGATATTCAGAGGAGATCTCTGTAACCTAGGTGTGGGTTTGTTGATATAGTCTATCTAGAGAAGAATAATTTTCCTGTGTCTGAATGGTTGGAGCCCTACAAGCATTGGATAGGGATCAAGAACCACTACAATGAGAGGGTTATCAAGGCCTTCTATTCCAACATGAAGATTCATGTCCTTGAAACAGAAGGGAAAGTCACAGGGATTACCATATCTTCTAAAGTCTGAGGCAAGGCTTTCTCTTTTGATTGGAAGAATTTGAACCAATGGCTTCATATGGATGGGCCTAATATGGAAGAGTACAACTCTTGGCAGATAAGGGAAAAATTTTTAGATGAAGAACTCAAGCAGATCTATCAGCCAACGAGTCCTATCAAGGGTAATTTGACACCTGCTCAACTGCCTCCTGCCTATAGGATCCTTCATTATGCTTATTCCAGATGTATGGTCAACAAGGCAGGAAACTTTTCCCTGATTCTTGATATTGATAATCCTATTCTGCCCATGATGATCAACAAGATTCCTATTAATCCTGGTCAAGTTATCTGTGAGGAATTTTTGAGGTTTCACAAAACTAAGACAGTGAAGACCATTCTTCCCTTTGCTCAAGTTTGATCTGACCACTCTGAAGAAGATGGGGATAAGTCCCTTTGGACAGATTCCTTCTCTACCTGATCCTACAATTCAAATTGAAGAGGAACAGCCTCACGAGGAAGTTGGACCAGAAGACATTCCTGACCAGGGCCATGTTCCAGACCCCATGGATCAAGAAGAATCACCACATGCCTCTCCTATGAGCCCTGTACCACAGTCACATTCTCATCCTTCAACATCTCTTCCAGATCAAGGGGTTTCCCTTCCTGCAAACATTATTGATGATCTGGTTGAGAGAGTTTCAGCCAGAGTTGTGGAAGAAGTGGCTCTGGAACATCAAGCCATGGAGGATCGATTGCTCAAAAGATTAGTGGCTGCTTTGAATGACTCTGTGGTGAAATCTGTCAAGGAAAGCACCATGACCATTTACAATGGGTATGATGCTGTGGTGAATATGCACAAGTTCTTGCACAAGAGACTTGCTGGGCTGGAGGACATTCTCAGGCAATCTCATCAAGTCAACCTTCCAGGCTCTCCCTTATCCGCATTTGCTGGACATGAGGCACATCAGGTTTCTCCCATCCACTATTCACCCTCTCACTCTCATCCCTCTCCTCCTATTCCCCAAACACAACCCTCCCCCAAACACACTCCTTCACCATCCAAATCTTCATCTCCCTCCAAACACCCTTCTTCCAGTTCCTCAGATCATCCAAACCCTCCACCCTCTCTTGACCACATCCTTACCCCTGCTTTTCATCCTGCACCTCCCCAACAACCTCCTCCACCACCACCTTCTCAGCCTACACCTTCTCCTAAGCCTGAAATTGCCAAGACTTACATCAGAAAAGGGAAATCTATCCTAGAAGTCTCCCCTCCCTCTTTTGATGATGCCAAAAAGGGGGAGAAGATATTCAGTATTTCAACTCCTGGAGAAAGCAGTCAGATTCAAGAAAAGGCTGTGGAAGCTGCCACTATTCTCTCATCCATTGCCTCTGAAATCCCTCAGATGCCTCAAATTCCTGAGGAAGTCACCATGAGCCAGACTCTTGAGGAAATTCATGAGCTTGCAGAAGCCATCAAGCTAAGCATGGCTGAAGAAGAGGTGGTAGTAGAAGAAGCATCAGATTCTGAAGTTGAAGCCACCACAAATGTTCCCCCAGAAAATGCTGAAAATGTTCTGGAAGAAAACTTGGAGATGGCTATGGTCCTGTATGAAGGGGAGCCCAAACCTGTTGCTATTGACTTATTGCCCCATTATCTTCATCAGGCAGAAGAGCTGCATCAGCAAGTAGAAGAATTGTGCGTGACTTTAGTTCAGAGCCAAAAAGAAATGGAAGACAGAGATGCAGCAAAGGCTGAGTTGGTTGATTCAGGAAAGAAACATCATGAGCCTCAGTCTGTATTACCTAGATGGGGTGTTCAGAAGCAAGTTAAATTTAAAAAGTCTGATAAGAAGAAAGTGGTGGATCCCATTCAGACTACATCAGACTTTCTGAAATCTGATGAGGAAGAGGAGGGGCAAGAAGTTCAATCTGTTGATAAAGGGAAAAGAATCAAGAAAGTTGTCCCTAAGCCAGCTGTCAAAGCAATGCCAAGGAGGAGTACCAGGGCAACAAAAGGCATTGTAATTGAAGAACCTAAGCCTGTCCAACAGCCAGCTTCAAAGAGAAAAGTTGCACCTAAGGGGAAAGGAAAATCTGTCAAACCTCCTCCTAAGAAGAAACAAAAGCGTCCATCTAAATTGGATGAGCTTCTGTCCTGGCTTCCTCCTCCATCTCCTCCTAAGAAGAAAGCTGTCACGAAGAAGAAGAAAGCTCATGCTAAGATAAAGGAGAAAGAACTTGAGTCTGAGATACTTGAAGATCCATCAACTGACTCTGGAGGAATTAGCAGTGAATCTGGTGACTATGATCTGGACACATCAAATTGGAAGGATGACACGATTCTGACTGATCCAGAAAACTCTCATCACCCTTAGCTATCCTCATATGCATCACTCACACTCTGCATATTTATTTGCTTCCTAGTTTTTGTTGTGTTATTACCTGATCAATTATATTTCTCTTGTATTATTCGACTTATGATTTATAATATGTTTATTATCAGTTTTTTTTTATTTCTGTCTCTTTGCTTGTTTACTAAATTCATTGTTTTGTCATCATCAAAAAGGGGGAGAATGTTAGAATGGTAAGTTTTGATGATAACTAAACATATCTTAGGCATAGGGAAGGGCTATGATAAAGATCAGAAATATCTTAGGCATAATCTGATAGAGAATTCTAAGTCTTGACCAATCGATCAGGGATAGATTACAAGTCAAATATCTTATGTCCAATCGATTAGAGAAGAATAAGAGATAGTGCCCAATCGATTAGAGGCCCCTGTAATCGATGAGAGAATCTAGCCTAATCGATTAGAGATGAATCAAGTTCAGTTCACATAGCGCCTAATCGATTAGAGGTCCCTGTAATCGATGAGAAAGTTTAGCCCAATCGATTAGAGTCGTCCAATCGATTAAGAGTCAAATGCTTAATCGATTAGAGCCATGTAATCGATCAAGAGAAGTCTAAGTAATCTGAATATAATCTGTCTGCAATCGATTAGAGAAATATGTGTAATCTATATGTAATCGATCAAACCTGCCTAATCGATCAGGCTTCCCCTGTAATCGATTAGGCGCATGAATTACTAATCTGATATTCAGTGATGCAGGCTATAATCTATAGGTAATCGATGTGTAATCGATTAGACACCAGACCCTGTGATCGATCAGAGGCATGTAATCTGAGTGGCGATGAGAAATATTCAAAATCAATGTCAAGCCTATTTTTAGCCTTCAAGTACAGAGTTGTTCAGACCTACTTAAGGAAGTTTACATTAAGACACAAGTTGATCAAAAGAGCCGTTGGAACTTACCTACTCTGTCAGCGATAGAAGAAGAAAGATGAGCTAAAGAAAAAGCAAGTACAATGGAGTAAATGCATAGCAGATTTCATCTTCCATACTTCACCAGATCACTCAACTCTCTTGATATGTTCAACGGCCATATTTACAACGGATATATTTCTAAGAGAAACTATAAATGCTATTGGGAAGAAGTTAGTTGCAAGAAATTGATTGCCACATTGATTATCTGTATCTACTGCATTCAATACTCTAAATTCTCACTGTTATCTTATTCTTAAGTGTGTAACACAATATGTTCAATTGAGTGAACAATTATTCTGTATTCATTATCAAAGTGAGGTTTACTCTTAAGATAGTGGGGTCTTAAGAGTAGGGTGTAATCTTACAAAGTGTAAGGGGGAGTGATCAGTAAAGAGGGTAATTCTTGTTGTCACTTGTAAAGGCTGTCAAGAGCCTGGTTGAATCTTGAAGAATTAGTGGAACCCAACTGCAGGTTGGAGAACTGGACGTAGGCCAAGGTTTGGGCTGAACCAGTATAAACTGCATTGTGTATCTTCAAGTTTAAATTTTAGAAAGCACAATTCACCCCCCCTTGTGCATTCCTGCCTGTTACACATGCCACTATCTTTGTTTTGATAAAATACAGAATGATCACATTTGCTCTGTTGTAACCCAAACTTCTTAACAACTGAGCTGAATCTATCAAACCAAGCACAAGGGCTCTGTTTTAAGCCATATTAAGATTTCTGAAGGTAACAAACCCGTCCACTCTCCCCCTGAGCAACAAAACCAGGTGGTTGCTCCATATAGACTTCTTCAAGAAGATCACCATTCAAGAAGGCATTCTTCACATCCAACTGATGAAGATCCCAACCATATGTGGCTGCCATGGAGATAAATAGACGAACCGAAGATAACTTGGCAACAGGGGAGAAAGTCTCTGACTAATCAACACCATAAGTCTGAGCATATCCCTTGGCAACTAGACAAGCTTTCAAGCGTTCCAAAGTCCCATCAGCATTGGTCTTAACCGTGAAGACCCATTTGCACCCAATCGCCTTCTTACCAGGAGGTAGGTCAACAAGATGCCATGTACCTGCCTTATCAAGAGCCATCATTTCATCTTCCATCGCAGCACGCCAACCAGGGTGAGATAAGGCTTGGTGGAGGGAAGTAGGGATAGAGATGGAATCGATGGAAGCTATAAAGGAACACGATGGAGCAGACAGATGGTTATAAGAAACAAAAGAAGAAATAGGATAGGCAGGAAAGAGAGCTAATTGTCAGAAAGAGTTAATCTATTCATGTATGAGAGGGTTACATTTATACAAGAGGAGAGGAATCATAGTATTAATTACATATGAATAATATCCCTTAATCACAGGGATTGATTGAGAATTCAAATATATTTCCTAATCTAATTATAGTAATATTTCCTAATATTCTCTAACAAGTTCATTAGGCTCCTTGAGAGACGATCCGGGATCGCACCACTATAGTGCAATCCTTGGTTAGAAATATTTTGCATTTGAACCCCAAGGCGTATTAGGAAAGGTGGCAAATCAATGGCGCCGTTGCCGGGGAGTCATTTTTGACTCCCTAGGTTAGCTAAGTGTCACTAAGGCATTTACAAGGGGTAGGAGTCCTTAGGTTAGTTTTTAGGTCATATAGTTGCATTTAGATCTTAGATTAGTTGTAGGTTGCATTTGCATATCAAAAATTAAAAAAAAATCCAAAAAAAATATTGTTCTTGTTGTGTGCTGTGTTATTCTAAATCATATTTGAATTGTCTTTGTTGGGATTGAATGCTTTCTTGCTTGCCCATCGATTGGAAATTTTTCAAAATTTATCGACACCCGTAGTAGAGCTTGCTGTCAATTTTTGAAAATTTGTTTTGCCCAGAAATTTATAACCTTCGGTTTCCTAAGGTTTTGGGCCATTCTAAGAAAGTTCAATAGCTTTGCTATTGGGTGCGGTGTATTTTGGCCAAATTCTATCGTTTTGGGCACTTTATCGATTTTTCTTTATTTTCTGATATTTTTCATATTTTAGGATAATTTTGTTTTTGAGTTTCTCTTCTTTGATTTCCATTCATTCTTGGTTTGTTTTTGTTGGTTTCACTTATTTTCAATATCCATATCATCAATTTGACTTGTCGGTACATGCTAGTAAATTTTGGGCTATCTGCCTATCTCTTTGTGTATATCTTGCAGTTCTTGCATACACTTGCTGTCTGTTCCTTGTGTATGACTAGAACCAATACCAGTGAGTCTGATTTACTTCCTGAGAACCCTGAGATTGAGCGTCACCTTACCTAGTTAAGAAGAGCCAATAAAGCCATTGTTTCTACTACCAAGGTAGTTGTAGAGGACACATCTTTTAGTTACTCTAGTGAATAGGAACCCAACACTGAATTTGACCTCGATTTCCCAGCTATGGATCTACCCAATAACCAAGTCAACCCAATTGTTCCAGGAATCCCTATTGTTCCCAACATTTCAAATGAAGGTGTAGAGCCACCTAGGAACCAAAATGGGGGTAACGGTGTACATGGTCACAATGTCAATGGGGGTGGGGTCCCATATGGAGTTAGAAGGACCATTAGGGATGCTATTGTTGTGAATGATGATTATAATCCTTTTATAAATGCATTTCCTAATATTCATGCTGATTATGAGATAAAAGGTTTTTTGATTCGGTCCTTACCAAAATTTTATGGCTTGCAGGAAGATGAACCTTACAGACACTTGGATGAGCTATTTGTTCAATGTGACTCTTTGAAGCCCGCTGGAGCCCTAACTGAGGATGTTATGCGGCGTGTATTCCACCTCACTTTGGAGGGGAAAGCTAAAACATGGTTTATGAGCCTACCTAGGCTTGATCTAAATGTGTTGACTTCATGGAGAAATTTGAGGAAGGCATTCTTAGACAAGTATTACCCAGCCACAAAAACCTTTGCAAGGCGAAAAGAAATAACTTCCATTCTCCAAAATCATGATGAGTCCCTGTATGACTTTTGGATGCAATACCAAGACCAACTTGCTCAATGTCCACATCACCAGATCTCAGAAGAGTTACTTGTGCAGACATTCTATGATGGTCTTTTAGAGAAGAATCAAGATTTGTTAGACTCCACCACGCAGGGGTCTTTTCTAGATTGTACTTCAGATGAGGCATGGGACATAAACTGAAGACTTGCTCTTTCTAAGCAAAAACATTGCACCTCTAGCCGGTCTATAAGAGCTCTAAACAAGGTTGAGTCAACTCCCTTACACATACCGCAGCAAGATGGTCTGATGGCAGAATTCATCGCACTCTCTAATAAACTTGACAGATTTACCTCATCTTCATGTTAGAAATCTTAAGTTTTGATGAAGACTGACCCATAGAAAACATAAGTGAAAGTTACCTCTTAATTAAACGAGTAAAATCTGATAAGTAACAGATCTTCATGGCAAGGAAATGTTAACTTAGCAGAACAATAAAGAATGAATATCTCTATCGCTAAGTAACTCTCAATAGTTAATAAGAAAGAAAGGAATAGCATGTGAAGACTTAGAAATAACAAGGTTAATATCTATTGCTAAGTCATTCTCTATCGCTAAAAGAGTATTCCATCGCTAGAAGCTCTTTGATAACTCAGCTAGCAGAAAAATAAACCAAGTCCTTGATCTAATGAAATCAGCTAGCGATAACAGGTTAAGCTATCGATAACAAAAGGGCTTCAGATAATATTCATTCAGATAGCTAATGCCCAAGAGCAAATGAGCTAACATAATGCTAGCGCTAACATGTTTGTCCATCGATAATAGGATACCTTGAAATACCTTTGAATACTTTTATCTGTATCCTTAGGGCTAATAAACAATCAAGCATCTAGCGATAATTGGATTATCTATCGATAGTAAAATATTTGTTGGTATGAAATTGCTAGAACACTAAGCATTGATCTCAAAGGATGTATTAGCATTAATGCTCTTGTCTATCAATAGAGAATGTTTTCAAAAATAACATATTAATTATCTCTATCTCATTGAGCTAACAGACTAAGGTTGCGATAGCATCTTCTGTGCATTAAATGTTTATTTGTTCAGCTAACAGCTTAAGTGCAGATCTCACACAATGAAGTTAGCGATAGCTGATCAAGCTAGCGTTACTGAAAAAGCTGCCAGAAAGTACAATTCGTACAGATGCACAGAACGCTCTGTCTATCTCTCTCCTAGCTCACCCTACGCAAGAAGTAGTTGAAACTAGAGCAGATAGTTAAGCCCGATGAAGAAGCTGCATTAAATGCCAACGGCTATGAGCTCCCAACGACTAAATTCAAACGGCTTCTTGAAGATTGAATGTTAGGGCAAAATCTGAGAAGAAGATATAAATACAGAACTTAAACATTTATTGAGCATAGACGAAAAATAGACGAAAAACGAGAATATTCATAAGCTCATTTATTGCTCTGTACTCATTGTTTTAGAGATTTCATCTGTACTTAAGTGTGTATCAAAATCAGTTCATTAAGTGAACGTATTTATTGAAATCCTCTACTGTTTGAGGTTGTTCTGAAAGCTTGGTGCTTTAGAACAGGGATATTGCCTTACAGGTGGTAAGGGGGAGTGTTTAGAGAGATTCTAAAACTCTGTAAAGGTTGACAGGTGAACCTGTGCTCGTAAAACCTGTGGTTAGTGGAACCCAACAGAGAGTTGGAGAACTGGACGTAGGCAGTGTTGGCCGAACCAGTATAAAGATTGTGTTGTAATTAAATTATTATTAGTCTTTCAAATAGCACAATTCACCCCCCTCTTGTGCGATTGCCACTTTCAATTGGTATCAGAGCAGGTCTTCTCTGTTTTAAGATTCCAACGAATCCGAGAAGCAAAGATCTAAATGGCATCGCTTGAGAACATCCTCCCTGAAGGAAGCTCCATTAACAAGCCTCCTGGCTTTGATGGGAAGCATTATACTTTCTAGAAGTTAAAGATGAAAATCTACATCAAAGCCAATGGATACAAGCTCTGGAAAATCATTGAAGAAGGAGATATTTTTCCTAAAGATCCCATGGGCATCCCAAAGGCTGAGGATGAATACACAGAGGAGGACATTGCTAATCTGGAGTTAAATAGCAAAGCAGTCCTCATGATCCAGAGTGCTCTTAGTCAAACAGAGTTCCTTAGAGTGAGTCACCTTGACTCTGCTAAAGAAATGTGGGAAGCACTGCAAATTGCTCATGAAGGGACTTCTGGAGTTAAAGATAGGCGTGTAGAAATGCTAGTGGAAGAATTCCACAAGTTTGAAATGGCTGAGGATGAGAAGATAAGGGATCTGGAGATCAGATTTACTCACCTCATCAATAATCTTACTGCTCTGGGGAGAAAAATTACAGAGAAAGAGTAGGTCAACAAAATTCTGAAAGTCCTAAAGGGAGATTGGCTCATGAAAGTCACAGCCATTCAAGAAATGCAAGGAGAATCAACAAAATCCATCACTGCCCTGTTTGGCAGCCTTGCTGAGTATGAGCCTACCCTGATAGCTCAAAGGGAAGCACAAGGAAATTCCAAGAAAAAGTCACTTGCTCTTGCTGCTTCAGAAAGAGATGAAATGAATGATGATGAGGAAGATCTTGATGAGGAGGACATAGCTCTTATGGCCAGAAAATTTAAAAAGTTCTTCAGAAGAAGAGAAAGATTTCAGAGGAGTGGCCCTATCTTCAAAGACTCCCAGAAAGACAAAACTCCTGTATGTTTTCAATGCAAGAAGCCTGGTTACTTCAGAGCTGAGTGTCCCAGTCTTCAAAGGTTAAAGGAGAAGGAGAAAAAGAAAACTTATGGGAAGAAGAAGGCTTATGTATCCTCCATCTGGGGTGATAGCTCTGATGAAGAAGCTAGCGATAGCGAGGAATGCGCCAACCTCTGCCTTGTTGCTCGAGAAGAGCAAAGTGATTCTGAGGTATCTGACTCTGAACCTTCTTATTCTGAACTTCAAAGTTTATATGATGAAATGCACATAGAATTAATGAAACTTGCTAAAGAAGTAGTCAGACTAAGAAGAGAAAACAAAGAACTTCAGAAAAACCTTTCTTCACAAAAAGTTTCTTCTTCTCTAGCGATAGAAGAGGAGCTATCGCAAGCTCCTAGAAAAGAACTACCGATAGCTGAGTCTCTATCGATAGCAATTCCTTCAAATTCTGAAAATTGCTCCAATTGTGAAAAACTATTGAAGGAAAAGGAAAAACTTTCGTATGTTTTAGAAAAGTTTACAAAGGGCTCAGAAACTTTAAATGTGATTTTAAGCAATCAAAAAGTTTTTAGAGATAGAACAGGTATTGGCTATGAGCCTAAACAAACGTTTTCAAAAAGATGGGTTGAACCCAAGGTGAAGTCATACATGAAATATTTTAGAAAATCTTCTGAAAATTCTTCACCTTATAGCTTCTGCAATTATTGTAACAAGAAAGGCCATACACAGTCCATCTGTAATCATAGAAAATATGGCATTAGTAGCTCTTACTAGTGGGTTCCTAAAGGAACTCGTGTGCCTAAGGTTTTTACAAACCTAGAGCACAAGACTAACTTTAACGAACCCAAGGAAGTTTGGGTACCTAAATCTGTGTAGATTGTGCAGGTGTGTCTTAAAGCATCCAGTAAAGGAAAATGGTATATTGATAGTGGATGCTCAGGACATATGACTGGAGATAGAGACAAAATCAACAATCTGGTGATAAAAGATGGAGCCAAAGTTAGCTTTGGAGGGAACCAAAGTGGAAAAATCACTGGAGTGGGTGAAGTAGGACCAGTCAAGGAAGTCTACCTAGTGGATGGTCTCTGCCACAATCTTCTGAGTGTTAGCCAAAGCGCAGACCATGGTAACTGGGTAATTTTTTATTCAAATGAATGTCTTATTGTTGATAAAAATGATTTAGATATAAACAAATCCAATCTGAAGTGTAAAATAAAAGGAAATAGAAATGGAAATCTATACTCTTTAGATTTATGCCAACAGCTTGAAGAAAAATGCTTTATCTCAAATGATGAAAATTGTTGGTTATGGCATAAAAGATTAGCTCATGTGAACTTCTCTCAGCTAGATAAATTAGTCAAGAAGGAGTTAGTCATAGGAATTCCCAGTTTTAAGTCAAAGCATGATTTAATTTGTGAATCTTGTCAAAGAGGTAAACAAACAAAGTCCTCTTTTAAAATCAAGAAGACAGTCTCCACTAGTAGGCCATTGGAACTAATTCATATGGATCTAGTTGGGCCAGCAAGAGTGAAAAGTCTAGGAGGAAGCCTATACACTCTTGTAGTTGTGGATGACTACTCAAGATTTACCTGGACTATGTTTCTTTCCTCTAAGCATGAAACTTTTGATGCCTTTTGTGTGCTTGCTAAGAAATTGCAGAATGAGAAAGGCACAAAGATCATAGCAATCAGGACTGACCATGGAGGAGAATTTGAGAACAAAGAGTTCATGGAGCTGTGTGATGAGAATGGAATTGATCATAACTTCTCTGCCCCTCGTACTCCTCAACAAAATGGTGTTGTAGAGAGAAAGAACAGAGTGCTCACAGAAATGGCTAGAAGCATGCTGAATGAGAAACAAGTGCCTCAAATATTTTGGGCAGATGCTATGAGTACAGCTTGCTACATTTCTAACAGAGCCTACATCAGAAAGGGGATGGAAAAGACTCCATATGAGCTCTACAAGGGAAGGAAGCCTAATATCAATCACCTGAGGATTTTTGGATCAAAATGCTACATCCACAACAATGGAAAGGTAAATTTAGGTAAATTCGATCCTAAATATGATATTGGCATATTCATTGGATATTCAAATAGAAGTAGAGCATATAGAGTATATAATAAAAGAACTCGAACTGTTGAAGAATCTGTACATGTAGTATTTGATGAAACTCCTCAAGAAAAACAACAATCTATTGATGAGGATGAAGATTTTTCAAAGTTTTTAAAACAGCCTCTATCGATAGCACATCAGCCATCGATAGCAAATCCTGAAAACAATGTTGAAAATGATCAGGATAAAGCTGAAGATGATCTAGATGAAGCTAATGAGCCTTAATCTTCCATTAGACATCTTAAAAATCATCCTCCCGAACAGATTATTGGAGAGATTTCAAAAGGAGTTAAAACAAAAAGGCAACTACAAAATGAAATGGAATTTTCTTGCTTTCTTTCTCAAATTGAACCAACTTGTATTGATGAAGCTCTTGCTGAATATGACTGGATAATAGCAATGTAGGAAGAACTTAATCAATTCAAAAGAAATCAAGTTTGGGATTTAGTACCTAGACCAAAAGATCATCCTATTATTGGTACGAAATGGGTTTTCAAAAACAAACTTGATGAAGTTGGACAAATTGTGAAAAATAAAGCCAGATTGGTTGCCAAAGGATATAACCAAGAAGAAGGCATTGATTATGAGGAAACTTTTGCTCCAGTTGCAAGACTTGAAGCAATAAGGATTCTTCTAGCTTTTGCATCCATCAAAAATTTTAAACTTTATCAAATGGATGTTAAGAGTGCTTTTCTTAATGGCTATATTAAAGAAGAGGTGTATGTGGAACAACCTCCTGGTTTTGAAGAAAAGTCTAAGCCTGACCATGTTTTCAAACTTAAGAAGGCTCTTTATGGTCTCAAACAAGCACCAAGAGCTTGGTATGAGAGACTTAGCACTTTTCTGCTTGAAAAAGGATTTTCTAGTGGAAAATCAGATACTACATTATTCATCATGCACAAAAATAATCATATGCTTATAGTTCAAATTTATGTTGATGACATTATTTTTGGTGCAACTAATGACTCTCTGTGTGACGATTTTGCTAAGACAATACAGGGAGAGTTTGAAATGTCCATGATGGGAGAATTAACATTCTTCCTAGGTCTGCAAATAAAGCAAAAGAAGGATGGCATCTTCATATCCCAAATCAAATATTGTAAAGAAATTCTCAACAAATTTGGGATGGATCTATCCAAAGAAGGGGACACTCCCATGAGTACCTCTGCCAAGTTAGATGCAGATACTCCCGGCAAAGAAGTAAATCAATCTCATTATAGAGGAATCATTGGTTCTTTACTTTATTTAACTGCTAGTAGACCTGACATCCAATTTAGTGTAGGGGTATGTGCTAGATATCAAGCAAATCCTAAAGAATCTCATTTAACAAATGTAAAAAGGATCTTGCGTTATTTGCAAGGGACTCAAGAGCTTGGGCTGTGGTATCCCAAGGGAACTCAAGAGTACCTTCTTGCCTATTCTGACTCTGACCATGCAGGTTATAAATCAGATAGAAAAAGCACAAGTGGTCAATGTCAATTTCTTGGTAACTGTTTAATCACTTGGGCGAGCAAGAAGCAAAATTGTGTTTCTCTTTCATCCACAGAGGCAGAATACATTGTAGCAGCAAGTTGTTGTACTCAAGTCCTATGGCTTAGGCAGCATCTAAGAGATCTGGGTTTGGATTTCTCGGAAGTACCTATTCTCTGTGACAACACCAGCACAATAAGCTTGGCCAAGAATCCAGTTCAACATTCCAGAACCAAGCATATTGATGTAAGACATCATTTTTTGAGAGATCACATACAGAAGAAGGATGTCAAGGTGGAATTTATATCAACTCATCTGCAACTTGCTGATATATTTACCAAGCCTCTTGAGCCTGATCAATTTCTCTATATCAGAAGAGAGCTAGGAATGGTAAATCCAAATGAATTGTGAATATCCTTATAATTCTTGATTTATTATTTTTGATTATAAGAATTATTTTTGCTAACTTAGGCATCGGAGTGCCAAAATCTTAAGTTTTGCAGGACTGACCAATCGATAGTGAGTTCCACTATCGCTATCATATGCAGAACAAAGCTAAGATTGCCATCGCTAGCTAAATGCACTATCGATAGCAAAGTCAGCTTTCGATAGATGAAACTTGGAAGGAGTAAGTGAAGCTCAAAAGTCACTTACTCAGCGTGGGATCATGCCTGCTAGCGATAGCTGCTCATATTAGCGATAGCAAATCACTTGACAGACTCAGAATACGAAACGACAGCGAATATTATATCATTTATGGTAATTTCTGAACTCTATAAAAGTAGGGCATTTGCATTCATTATTCAGCTATCATCTCTTCATCTTCAAAATCCCTCTGAGATCTCAAGCCTCCCTTCTCTCAAAACCCTAAGCCCCAAAAATGGGCAGAGCCAAGACTCCAAAAATGAGTAATGTTGAGGAAACCTCTAGCGATAAACCCTCATCTCAATCAGCTAGCAAGAGTTCCAAAACCCAGAAAGCTGTGCCATTCTCCAAAGAAATCATTAAATCCGGTATCTTGAGTCAAAATCATGTCTCCTCTGAGATAATCCTTTCAGAAAAATACTTCAAAGTTCCAATCGCCCTCCTCACACATGGTAAAACCCTAACCAGGGCTGAAGTTTTGATGGATTTGTTCTTCTACAGAGAACCTGAGGAGACCAAACAACTTGAGGAAGACAAAGCGGCTCCTGTCCAAGATTATTCTGATGATTTTAGTATCGATTCAGGGGTACTATTCATCCAGGGTTTGGTGGGCTAAATCATTTCTCTCCAACAAATGATGACAAAAAGGGGGAGAAATGGTACAAGCAAAGACTATTATTAGGGAGATCGAGTAAAAAGCATATTTATGAAACCTCCCGCATTTGCATCATGCATTAATAGATAGATTATGTTTTAGCGTTTCCTTATGCAAGATGTACTATGTTCTGAATATAACTATATCAGATGATTTGTACAAACTTTATTGTTATTCAAGTTCTGATATATGCTTATGCTAATATAAATGATTATGTTTTGAACTTGCTTTTGTGTAGTTTTTACTTATGTTTTGTCATCATCAAAAAGGGGGAGAATGTTAGAAATCTTAAGTTTTGATGAAGACTGACCCATAGAAAACATAAGTGAAAGTTACCTCTTAATTAAACGAGTAAAATCTGATAAGTAACAGATCTTCATGGCAAGGAAATGTTAACTTAGCAGAACAATAAAGAATGAATATCTCTATCGCTAAGTAACTCTCAATAGCTAATAAGAAAGAAAGGAATAGCATGTGAAGACTTAGAAATAACAAGGTTAATATCTATTGCTAAGTCATTCTCTATCGCTAAAAGAGTATTCCATCGCTAGAAGCTCTTTGATAACTCAGCTAGCAGAAAAATAAACCAAGTCCTTGATCTAATGAAATCAGCTAGCGATAACAGGTTAAGCTATCGATAACAAAAGGGCTTCAGATAATATTCATTCAGATAGCTAATGCCCAAGAGCAAATGAGCTAACATAATGCTAGCGCTAACATGTTTGTCCATCGATAATAGGATACCTTGAAATACCTCTGAATACTTTTATCTGTATCCTTAGGGCTAATAAACAATCAAGCATCTAGCGATAATTGGATTATCTATCGATAGTAAAATATTTGTTGGTATGAAATTGCTAGAACACTAAGCATTGATCTCAAAGGATGTATTAGCATTAATGCTCTTGTCTATCAATAGAGAATGTTTTCAAAAATAACATATTAATTATCTCTATCTCATTGAGCTAACAGACTAAGGTTGCGATAGCATCTTCTGTGCATTAAATGTTTATTTGTTCAGCTAACAGCTTAAGTGCAGATCTCACACAATGAAGTTAGCGATAGCTGATCAAGCTAGCGCTACTGAAAAAGCTGCCAGAAAGTACAATTCGTACAGATGCACAGAACGCTCTGTCTATCTCTCTCCTAGCTCACCCTACACAAGAAGTAGTTGAAACTAGAGCAGATAGTTAAGCCCGATGAAGAAGCTGCATTAAATGCCAACGGCTATGAGTTCCCAACGACTAAATTCAAACGGCTTCTTGAAGATTGAATGTTAGGGCAAAATCTGAGAAGAAGATATAAATACAGAACTTAAACATTTATTGAGCAGAGACGAAAAATAGACGAAAAACGAGAATATTCATAAGCTCATTTATTGCTCTGTATTCATTGTTTTAGAGATTTCATCTGTACTTAAGTGTATATCAAAATCAGTTCATTAAGTGAACGTATTTATTGAAATCCTCTACTGTTTGAGGTTGTTCTGAAAGCTTGGTGCTTTAGAACAGGGATATTGCCTTACAGGTGGTAAGGGGGAGTGTTTAGAGAGATTCTAAAACTCTGTAAAGGTTGACAGGTGAACCTGTGCTCGTAAAACCTGTGGTTAGTGGAACCCAACAGAGAGTTGGAGAACTGGACGTAGGCAGTGTTGGCCGAACCAGTATAAAGATTGTGTTGTATTTAAATTATTATTAGTCTTTCAAATAGCACAATTCACCCCCCTCTTGTGCGATTGTCACTTTCACTTCATCTATGAATCCAACCGGTAGAGAGTTGATGGCACCAAGTTGTGATTATTGTGGATCTATTAGGCATGTTTCTTATAATTGCCCCTCCAATCGCCAAGGCCAAGGTGAAATTTCAAATCAGACAGTTCCTGTGCAGCAAGATGGGTTTTCTAATGTTATCAATGAATTAACCAAAACTTTCCAGAAAAGTTTCCAAGGTTTTCAGAGTCAAATTGACATTAAATTTGAAAAGAATGATGCTAGAATACAGCAGCTAGAGACAAGAAATTCTAATCTTGAGGATTTTGTTACAAAAATGGCTAATTCTTTTATGAATCAAAAATCACTTCATGCCATATCTCTTGGAGGCAAGACACATGTCCAGGATGAAGAGCCGGTAGATGAGGAGATTGAGTGTGAAAGTCCTCCAGCTAAGCATCCACTCTCGCTTGATGTTAAGGAGAAGCAACCTATTGAAAGAAAGCATGATGAATCAACTCAACAAGGAGCTACTACTACTGATGAGCCTCGGTCTCAAGTGGAGACACCACCACTTCTGAGAGAGATCGCTGTTGAGGGCTTGAGTTCACTACCGCCTGCCAAGCAAGGAACCACTGACATGCATGGAGCCTCATTGCAAACAAGTAAAGAGGTAAATCTTCGTGATATTCCTTTTCCTCAAGCTTTAGTCAAAAGTAGAAAGTATGATAGACCTAAGCATGATCAGGATGTTGTTGATTTGTTTAGTAGAAGTGAGGTGAACATTCCTTTGCTTGAGCTTGTTAAAAAGGTGCCTGCTTATTCTAAATTTTTAAAAGAATTATGCACCTCTAAAGGTAAATTCAAACTTGATGAGAGAGTCCAGTTAGGGTCTAGTGTATCTGCACTGTTTACTGATAGCATGCCACATAAGAGTCCCGATCCAGGGTCATACACTATTCCTTGTACTATTGGTAGAGCTTACATTTTTGATGCATTGTTGGAACTAGGTGCTGCCATTAATATGATGCCTAAATCTTTGTATGACACCTTAGGATTCACTAATTTAAAGCCTACCAGGACCATTCTATAGTTAGCTGACCAGACTGTTAGGTATCCCTATGGTGTTTTAGAGGATGTGCTAGTACGAGTTAGAGACTTAGTCTTCCCTGCTGACTTTGTCGTTTTAGATACCTCTAGGGATTCTAATGGTCAGAGTAATCTTATCTTAGGTAGACCTTTTCTTGACACTGCAAACACGATCATCAACATGAAAGAAAGGTCTATTACTATGTCTGTTGGGGAGCATGAGATCAAATATGTGCTTGATGGCTGTTCTAAGCATATGCATGATGTTACATCTTTGTATGGTGTTAAGATTGATGATTCTGTGCTTGATTGTGGAAATGTTGTTTCATCTACGCATGCTATAGACTATGATACCGTGTTTCGCTCACTCTCCTCTTCCTCTGATTCTGTTAGTCAGGAGCCTCTTGCTCCTACTGTTATACCTAACCCTGCTATGCTTGGAAAAGATTCTGTTTTATGTGATGTTGCAGGTTTTAGCAAGGAGGTCACACCTCCTAAGTCGACTCCTAAGAAGAAGAGTAAGCGGAAAAGAACTTGAAGGAAATCTACAAATGCTACTCGGTAGATGCCGCGCTCTTAAAACTTCAAAGAGAAGTGACCATGCCAGTCCATTCCAAGTTACTACCACTCCTCTATCCAATCTTAGCTCGATTGGATGTTTTGGATGCACCGAACTACGAAGACCCATTTCTTCCGGATCCTGTGGAAGAAGTCCCACTCAAGGTCTCCGATTTTTTTTGGTTCCAGATCGCTCAGTCTAGAGATGCAGATTTTGGTGAGAGAGCTCGATGGGTAGGACCATTAGAGATCAAGTCTATTGACTATTGCAAGAATCAAGCTTCACTTCAACTTTCTGAGGGACATAGCATGTGTTGCAAGCTAGACAAGCTTCAACTTTACCATTCAAGTTATAAGCCTCCATAACTTGTCAGGTTGTTCCTTTCTTCTCTTATTCTACTCTTATACATGTGTGACTAGCTAGTGATATTTGATTATGCATGTTAGAATAAGTGTGGGGGAGGAACCATTCCAGTAGTAAAAGGTAGTTTAGTATTTGTTTAGTGTTAGTAGAGTCAATAAATACCCCTTTTGTGGATGAGTGCTTGTTGTACCTTATATCTGGATTGTGCATTGGGGACAATGCAACATTCAAGTGTGGGGGAAGGGTCATTTGATTGAGTTATTTCGGATAGTTCTTTGCTTGATTTCTTATGGTTAGTGGTTTAGGGTGAACTTTGACTGTTTTTGAACTAGTTTTCAAAATATTTGGCTTGAAGTTGTTTTTGGCTTGCCTATTATGCACAAAGGGTCGCATTTGTCATAGTAGACTTGTTAAGAGTGAATTCAAGTGCTTTTCAAAATGTTGTTGTGAAAACCTAGTTCACCCCACTTTTTGAAAACCTATGCAAGAAGAAACCCATCTTAGGCTGTTTGTTATCTTGAACTTTGGATAGATTTTGCAATGCTTTTGTCCTTTGCTTTTCAATTTTCAAGAGTTGGACATGAGATATGTTTAAAGCATGTATTGTGAAAATTGCTTTGTTAATTTGTTGTTGAATGGTGATGTGTGAGCTTTAGCTTGCCGTGAGGTTATTGTTGGCTTAATTTCAACTTCCTAAATATGTGTGCATGCTTGCTTAATTGTGTCAATTTCTATAACTTGTCTCAATTCTTGGTTGAAACGGTATTAGCCATGTGTGTTGAACATGATAGAGGCATTCTTTCATCACCCATTGTCCCAAATACAAACCCTTCCATATCTTCCATTAGTCACCCATTTGAACCCTTCACTTGGTTGATTTGCACTGCTTGAATTGTTATGTGTAGCATTTGCCACTTTACATTTGTGAAAGCCATTTGTGCAAGAAAGTTAGATGCCATGTATAAAAAAAACAGAAGAAAAAAAAAAGAAAAAAACGAAAAAGTTGAAAAAATAGAAAAAAATGGAAAAGAGAAAAAAAAGGGAAAAAAGTGAAAAATAAGGCATCTTGAGATATATGGCTAGTTTGTGCTTGAATTTGTGGTCTTCATTGCTACCAAGTATGTTTTGACTTGCATGTGCATCTCAACCATCTTCCTTTCATATATTACATCTTATTCCATCTTTAGCCTTTTCCAACATTACAAGCTTTGAAGTCCTCTTGATTCTTTGCATGTGTGCTAAATTAGTGGATATTTTGAGAATTGTTACAAGCATATGGTAAATTCATGTTGAGCAAGTAGAGAGAAATAACCCATGATTGTGAGATTGTGCAAAACACTTTATATCCTTGAGAGTTCTCACATATTGCTATTTGATTCTCAATTGCATCATTGATTTTCTCATTATATATCTTGATTATGTCTTGTTCCAACTTGGGAATGTTGATTATCTTTGGCCTTTACCATTGTGAGTCTATGCTTTGTCCAGGAGTACAAAGGTCTAAGTGTGGGGGAATGATCGTGCTTGATTATTACATGTTTTTATCCACTAATTATAGGAAATTAGCATTTATTCTAAGCTATTAAATGGGGATTTAGGCACTTTTATACTTAGGGTCCAAGATTAGAGAGTTAATTGCATTTTCATTATAATTTGAGCATATTAGGCATTTAACTCATGCATTTATTTTTATGGACTTGAAATACTTCACATGTACTTAAAATTTCCATTGTAGGTGCAAAGAATTAAGGTCAAAGCAAGAAGAAAACAAAATAGGAAACTTCTACAAGAAAAGGGAAATTCTACACAACAAGAAATTACTAATTAGGAAATTGGATTGATTGATTAAGCCTAATGGATTGGCCTATAATCTTTCCTAATTGGTAAAATCAATAAGAATAGGAAACTTCCTATTTCAACTAGGATTGGTTGATTGGTTGATTGGGTTTGCTTAAAATATTTCCTATTTGTTATTTCTACAAGAATAGGCTACCCTATGCTTGATTGAGGTTAGGAAGTTTCCTAATTAATTATCCTACTCACTATTTCCTATCTTGACTAGGTTTCTTGAAGTTTGAGTGATTGGGTCTTCCCCAATCCTTTCCTAATTGATAATCCTAGTCAGAATAGGAGATCTTAGGCCAATTTGGATTATATATATGTTGCCTAGTGTGCCTAGGAGGGGAGAGCACGAAAATTACACATTGAAGACACAAATTCTCTCATCTCTTCCACCAATTCCCTCCTCCATTCCACAATCCTTCACCGGTTCACCATGGAGTTCGAGTTGCAGATCCTTTCAGGTGATTTCTCCTCCTCTATGAAGAACTAATTCGGCTCAATGCTCTCTTGGATGATGGGATGACTTGAAGCAAGCATTGAATCCACTTTTGGGGAGTTTTATTAGTTTCCATTTTGTAGTCTTGAATTTCCATTTGTTTCCTTGAGTATTTGTTCTTCTTATATTCGGACTTCATTTGTTTTGTGATTCTAGACAATGTAATCGTTGAATTCTATTTGCATGTATTGATTTGGTTTTCTTCTAGTTCCATCTATCTTCCCAAATTACCATGTTATGTTAGTCGTTGTTGATTTTGTTGTCTAGCATGTTTGTTGGGTAATTTAGTCCATTGTGCTTCATATAGTTGCGTTATTTGGGAATGATTTGTGGGTTTGAGTTATTGATGTTGAGTTTCCATAGCTCTAGGTAATTCCATTAATCAACTTGCCTAAAGGAACTAGATCACTAATCAAATCTATGTGCATGAGTATGATTAGGTAGAGTTCCATAAGTTGGATTGTTTGATTATAGTCTAGCATTAATTAGTTGTTGGATCCGAAGGATATTGAGTGACTTGGATGGGACCCAAGTTATTCTATCTATTGGAACCTACTTCTAGTTTATGTAGGATTATAGTTAATCTAATTGGTCTATTGAGGTTGAGTGGGTCTTAATTGATCTATTCCTTCGATTAAGGCTAATTGTATCCGCTTATGTTGAACTTAGCCCGATTAGCTCTTCCCTAAGAGTGTGAGTCAATAGTTTGTCATGTGTCATCCCTAGCCAAGAGAGCATCCCATCATCCCATTCCATCATCCATCCATATTTATCCTAAAAATACCAAAAACAAGTCTTTATATTCCCTTTATGAAAAATACCAAAAAAAATTCCTACTCTTAATTCCCCATTTTATAGCTTTAATTGCATTAGTTTTCCTAAGTTAGTTCATTAGGCTCCTTAAGAGACGATCTGGGATCGCACCACTATAGTGTAATCCTTGGTTAGAAATATTTTGCATTTGAACCCCAAGGCGTATTAGGAAAGGCTCAAATCAGTATACCACCTAATCAATTTTATGAAAATGCACAGCTTTACACCATCAAATTCTAGAAGAGAGGATTACCATATGCACATATTATTTTGTTCCTTGATAAATCTGATAAGTTGAAGACACCTGATGATGTGGACAATTTTATATGTGCCGAAATACTCGACATAGAGGAAGATCCTTTACTGTATGATTTAGTCAAAACCTACATGATCCATGGCCCTTGTGGGTACTGCCACAAAAAATCACCTTGCATGAAGGATGGCAGGTGCTCCAAGCACTTCCCCAAAAAATTTCAATGTCAAACTGTTATGGACGAAGAGGGGTACCCAACATACCGTAGAAGAGATAATGGACGGTCAGTTGAAAAAAAGGGTACATTATTAGATAGCAGGTATGTGGTGCCATACAACCTACTTTACTAAAATTATTTTAAGGCCACCTAAATGTTGAAAAGACCAATCAATCTAGAGCAATCAAATATTTGTTCAAGTACATTAGTAAAGGGATGACCGTGTTGTCGCTGGTATCTACAACAACAATGTTTCTGCGGGTGATCCAAATGCTTTTGATGATATAACTCATTACCTGAATTGCAGATATGTTTCACCTTGTGAAGGTGCGTGGAGAATGTTCTCATTCGATATACACCATAGGTATCTTGCAGTCAAGAGACTAAGCTTCCACCTTCCTGAACAACAAGCAATGTACTACTCAGGAAAAGATAGCATGCCGTCACTACTTGAAAAGCCTCGCGTTAAGGAGTTAATGTCCCTTGCTTGGAAGGATATGAATGTTGACAACCCTACTGCGCAAACTTACACATATGTTGAATTCCCTCAGAAGTACACTTTCGATAAAAAGGTCAGGATTTGGAAGTCAAGACAATGGAGTGGAACAATTGGGAGGTTGGCACATGCATCACCATCCCAAGGTGAATTATACTACCTCCGTATTCTTCTGACCAAGATGAAAGGACCTAAGTCATACGAAGACATAAAGACAGTGGATCGTGTAATCCATCCAACACTTAAGGCTACATGTTATGCTCTTGTTGTTGTTAAATGGAGATGACAAGTTCATTGATGCAGTCAAGGAAGCGTTTGGGTGGGCTTCAGGACACTACTTGCGAAAATTTTTTGTTACATGTTGTTAAGCAACTGCCTCACACAACCTCCTAAGGTTTGGGAGGCAACAAAGACACTTTTATGTGAGGACATGATGTACATTCCGTGAAGCAATACTCAAGTGTCAGGTGAGATGCTTATTTTGTATGGAATTCCGTCGATGATATTTTTTTTAGATAATTTCATTGTATGTTGAATGCCATCCTCTATTAAATTGATATATTCTCTATTTACAGTTAATATTATCAGAGATTCGGACAGGGTGCAAGCAGGTTTAGCGGAGATTAAGGACCTACTTCGTAAGAATGGGAAACCTTTGGGAGATTATCCATGAATGCCTAAGCCAATAAGCATTCAATTCTTTGACGCCAAAAACCATTTGGTGCTACAGGAGTTGAACTATGACTGTAATGTGTACGAATCCGAGTTTGTGAGACTTAGACAATCCCTTACAGATGAGCAACAACACATTTATGATGAGATATTACAAGCAAAAAATTCATCAATGGGGTTTTTTTTCTTCGTTTATGGGTTTGGAGGCATAGGTAAAACTTTCTTGTGGAATGCATTGACATTAGCCATTCGGGCAGCAGGAGAAATTGTCATCAATGTAGCATCTAGTGGGATAGCCGCAACCTTATTACCATTAGGAAGGACTGCACATTCAAGGTTTGCAATCCCAATTGATATAAATGAAGATTCTACATGTAACATCCCACACAATTTGGCATTATGCAATCTAATAATCCAGTCAAGCCTCATAATATGGGATGAAGCACCAATGGTCAGGCGATAGTGCATAGAATCAATAGATTGTACATTTAGAGATATCATGAAGAAAGATGAACCATTCGGTGGCAAGTGTGTAGTACTAGGAGGTGACTTCAGACAAATCCTTCCTGTAATTTCAAAGGGTGGCCGAGCACAAGTATTTAATGCCTCCATAAATTACTCGAGCCTATGGTCAAGCTGCAAAATATTCAAGCTAACAAGAAACATGAGGCTAACATCGTGTGCTCATGATGTTGAACAGGCGGAAATCAATTCGTTCTCTGATAGGTTGTTAAGTGTGGGTAGCGGTGATGAAGTTGGGCTCCCCCATGATGGAATAACTGAAATAAAAATCCCCACCAGCTACTTATCTTGAGTTGTGGCGATCCATTGAAGGAAATAATTTCATCCACTTTCCCTGACTTCTAGAGGAGATAAGATGATTAAAGCTATCTTAACAATAGAGCAATATTGACTCCAAGGACAGAGGTGGTTGACCAGATAAATGAATTGATGTGCTCAATGATAGATGGTGAAATTGACGAGTATTTGAGCTCGGACAACGTGAGTATGCATGATCATGACAACAGCATTCCACGAGCTATACACCACAGAGTTCTTAAACACTATCGATTGTTCAGGTCTTCCACCTTACTGACTACGCTTAAAAGTTGGGGTTCCTATAATGCTTATACGGAACATAGACCAATCAACTGGGTTAGTTAACGGTACAAGATTGAGAGTTACTTTCATGGGGAAAAATTTCCTAAAGGCTGTTGCCTTAAATGGGACGAGTGCTGGTCGAGAATTCTTAATACATCGTATGGACATGAATCCATTAGAGTGCAAGCTTCCATTTACAATGAGAAGAAGGAAATTTCCAATCATTCTTTCATTCGCCATGATGATTAACAAAAGCCAAGGGCAATCAATGTCCAACGCTGGATTGTATCTTCCAGTCCAGTCTTCACTCACTGACAGTTGTATGTTGCTTTGTCAAGGGTCAAGCGCGTTGACGGTCTTAAGATTCCTATTCTTGCTCAAGACAATCTTCCAACGGATGTCACAACAAATGTGGTGTATAGGGAGATATTTTAGAATATTGAACCTTAAACATTGGTGAGTTATTTACGTCATTTGACGTTACCATCGTTAAAGCACACTAATATTTTTCATACATTATTTGGGTGCTGATTGCACCATATTTTTATACACTTTTCATTGATAAAATCATTATATTATTGCATGTTCTTTGGGTAATTGCACCTAATTAGGGTAATTTCTGACTTTTGCACACTTTGTTGGAATTTGTTCTAGTCAAGGGCAATTTGGGCATCATTAGTATGATTTATTGTTTAACCCATTTTCAAGAACATTTTGATGCTACCTTAGGTCCATTTTATTTGTAGGCCATAGAAGAAACATGCCCAAATTAAGGAGCCAAGTTGCAGCGAAGAATTCTGGACGGAGTAGAAGAAGAAAGATAAGAAGAAACAGAAGCGCATGTCCGCGGCGAGATCACGGCGAGAAAGACGAGTAAGGCAGAACCAATATGAGTTCACCGTGGGTTTCACCGTGGCGAACTCCCAGCAAGTTCCAGAATGGATACCAGCTCGCCATAGCTTTCGCCGCGGCAAGCCCACGGCGAAGTCACGAGAATCTGCAAAAATCTGACGCCTTTTTAGGGTTCCTAGGGCAGTATAAATAGATCCAAACAATCCCACCTTCGGAATCCAAGCCTCCTATGCACGAAATTGAAGAGCTCTCCTAGGGTTTCACTCATTCCCTTCATTCCTCACTCAAATCCTCTCATCCCTACTCATCTCCACCTCAAATTCCACTGATTTTCTTGTTCTTTCCCTTTCTAACTTCCATTTCCACTCCAATTTTCCTTCTATCTTCCTCACTCATGGAGGCTGTCATCATGGGTCCTCTTGGGCTCGAATTTGAAGACATGAGAGGCTAGAATCTTGGTTCTTTGGTGGTGTGAAGGTGGCTTGAGCTTCAATGGGCGAAATAGGGGAGTTATTTGTTTTCTCATGCTCTTTTCCTTATGTATTGAGTCTTGTGGTTGCATTTCTCTTTGTATATTTGGATTTGAGACATGATTTCCTTTCTTAGTTGTTTATGAATTGGAACATTTGTGTTGGATATTGAGTTATGTTAATTGAATGGTATGTATGTTTAAATTTCCTATTGGATTTATGAATGCTATATGATTTTTAGTGGTTGCTAGATTGTGTATCTTAATTTTTCCAATTGAATGCTGTGGTTGCACATTCTTGAGAGGAATCGGTTTTCAAAACTCATGTTCCAACACACACCAAGTGGAGCTTAACACTAACCCTAAGTGATAGCTATGAAAGTGGTTGCTTGATTAGTTATTAATTAGGGCTAGTGGACCCCTAGTGGTTGCTTGGGGATTTTTCAATTAGACTTGGTGAATCTTTAACTCCCAATATCAATTTAATGAAGCGTGAGAGCCACCGTAGCACTATCAAAGCCCATTTTATCAATTTCCCTTAATCCAAACTCTTTTCACTTTTCACTCATTAATCTAAAATATCAAAAACAAGTAACTAAATGAAATTTCAAACCAAAACCCCCATATCTTTTATTGTTTTAATTGTATTTAGTTAAGTTAGGTAGTTTAGAAAGACTCCTCAAGTGAAACGACTCGAGGTTGCAGTCTATATTGCAATCCTTGGATTGAATTTTGATCTTAACCCCCAAGGCGCATTTAGGCAAAGGTTAAATCAGGTGCATATAGACAACTAAATTCATAAAATAACCATTCAATATTATTTTATGCAGGGAGACATCACCCTACTCAACTCGAGGATTATCTACAAAAAAAACCGCTTATCTTCAATGATTTTTTTTTTGTATTTTCCATGCATTGACTTGATGAGAACTTTTTCCCTTTCTGATTGACACTAAATTGTTGTTGCATTCTCTGACAACTTTTACAGTCTCCCTTTCCTAAAATGTATAATGGATTCCTGCAAGAAAATTTATTTTGATAGTATTATAGTTTTGTTCGTTGCAAACAATGAACAATTTCTCTCTTTTGATAATTCAATTTTGGGATAACACGATCCATGCATCGCACGAGGGGATATCACTAGTTTTTTTATCAAAGGTAGGAGGAATCTTTCCTGTTTTATTTGTATATGGGTTAAGAGGTGGGTATTACAAGATTTCAAATAAAAAGTTGATGATTGATGAATGATTGTATTTCAATTTTTGAAATTTAAAATGCGGTTTGTTGGATTAATACTCCAGTTAATAACATCTCATAATAACTGGTTTGCTAAAGTATACTTTTGTTCCTATTAATACTCCAGTTAATAACATCTCATAATAACTAGTTTGCATCAAGTTTCATTTTAATTATTTATGTTTGGAAAGTACACTTTTAATTCCTTTTTTTTGTTAACACCATTAATTTCACTTAACAGAGAACGATGACTCATCAAATTTAAAGGAATTAAATAGGGATAAAAAATGACTAATTTTTAAAATATAAGAATAATCATATTGAAATTTTTTTAATTTAAGCATATTTTATCAACATTTTTAATTTTTAATTTAAAAATGACTAATTAATGTTAATTGAAAATAACAATATATATACTCCCTCTAGTCCTAAATATAAGAGGTAACATTGCAAAATTTTTGGTCCAAAATATAAGAGGTAATATGCAAAAGTCAAAGTAATAAATGCATGTTTTCCATTAATGCCTTTATATATTAATAAATGCAAGAATGGGAGAGAAAGTGTGTATAATAAATGAGTAAGGGTAAAAATATAAAACCAACCCATAATAAATAATTCCAACATGTTTTTATTGGTACTTGTGAAAAGGTTGACTACCTCTTATAATAGGGACCAGAGGGAGTACTTAATTGTTAATTAAAAATTTGACCCATATTAGGGTTCAATGGAGTATTATGAGATTTTATATTATAAGTTGATATGATAAAATTAAAAGAAGGGAAAATTAATCTTTTATGGGTAAAAGTGCAAGCGGCACTCGAACTAATTTTTGAGGAGCAATAAACACCCTAAAATATTTATGGTTGCAATTTTTTAAAAATGGAGCAATAAACACCCAACGGTTGGGTTTCCTCTCTCCCCCACTCACGCTGTCATCTTTTCATTCCTCCCCCTCCGCATCTTCAATTCCTAAAGTATTTAGGTTAGTCTTCGTCTTAATCCATGGGTTAATTTAATTGCTCTACATGGTCTAATTATAGTTGCGTCTACATATATAATAAGATTCTCTGATATGAACTGTTCTTCATGGTAAACAAAAATATTATTGTTCTTCACCATTTCTCTTGAATGAAGCAAACAGACTTACCAACTTGAGGGCAATCGAATAAGGGGAATCTGGATTCGGATTTGGATCATTGATTTACTGGCTTAAATTTGATGTTTTGCGATTCTGGGTCGAGTCAATCTTGCGGTTTATATCGCTGTGTAATTTGATCTCCTTGATTGAAGTTGATATTCTTGTTGTACTATTTTTTGGATTGGTGGCTGTAGATAGATAAAACTTGCATGTTCTTTCAAGCTGAACTGTAGGAAAATAGATAATTCCCTTTGCCCTCTAGTTTTTTCTGATATGTCCAAAGAATTTTAATATAGATTAACAATTAGTGTAAATTTGGTGGCTTTTTTGTTGATACTTTAGGGCAATTGTGAAGTCACAAAAGAGCCCTTTATAGAATTTAGAATTAATCATTTTACGATATGCAAATTGTATGGTTTGCTAAATCCTTTTCATTACCACTCTTATTCGGGTGTTATATTAGTGTGGCGGAGGGCTTGGAGGATTCAATCGGCGAAAGGAGGTTGTTTGCACCTTTGCCCATCTTTTAATCCTTTAATTATTTCATGTAAAAAAATCCTTTAATTATTGACTCATTATTAATCAGTTATAATTTAGCTCTCCAATTTGTAAATCGTAGACTCAGTCTCTAAACTATTAACTGGCACATGACTCAATTCCTCAAATTTTCACTTTTTATATTGAACCGAATTTAAGCCATGAAGATAAATCTAAACTAGCAAAAGAAGAGTACTGAGTTCGTTTAAAAATAAAAAATTGAACGATTTCAAAAGAAAAAGAATTATTTCTTCCTTCATCTTCCTCTTCTCCTTTTCATACGCTTCAACCTCTGAATCTGATTCTTCCTTCCTTCTTCCCTCATCTTTCTCTCATTTTCTTAGTCTAAATACTTCTCATCTTGATACCACAAACATTTCCCTCATCAAAATCTCTCATTTGTCATTATTAGATTTTGCTTTATCATGTAAGTTTCATTTGAGATCTACTTCATCATATATTTTGATTTGATAAGAACTTTCTTCTTTGTGGGATTTTTGTGTGTGCTGTTGGTATGATTTTCCTTGGCCCCAAACAGGGGAAGACATCATTACTATGGTTCTTAAAGGTTCTTCGATTCTACCTTTTTTTATGATTTATAACATAAAGGTTCTTCCATTCTTATTACTGTATTTAATTTTTTTATGTGGAATTTGTTTCTGGAAACCTCAACCACAATGGCTCGAATCTAGCTGCCATTAATTTACATGATCACGCAAGCTTCAATATGATTCCATGTTCAAATTCTGGGAGTCCCTCCTCCAACCAAGAAAATTTTGCTCAAATGGCACAAGAGGATTTTTTACTGCCTTTCTAGAGAGAGATGGTCTCCCTTTTCCTTTCTTGTGAAGAGTGTTTTCTATGAAGCTTTTCTGTCTCAGCCATCCCTCTCCACTCATTTGTCTTATCCTCATCTCTAACAATCATTCCCAACCATCAATGCAGCTCTGTAGCCATCACTCTCCGTTGATTGACTTTCCTTCCTTTTCCCTTCTGATATGCACACCTGCTTATCTTTTCTCTTTTCCTGTAAAGGTCACTAATGGCCTCTTGCCTAAACCTCCCCGATTGGTTTTCTTGCTACTCTGCCGGTTTTTCTTGTTTCTTGTACGCCTCTTGCCTAAACTACATCTTCCCTAATTTCTTCTCCTAGTTTCTTTGCTCGATATTATTCCCTATTGGCTCATCGGTTATAAACCCCATTTTCATTTATTGCCCCTTCCTTCTATCTATTTCTCTTTCCACACTTGCATCGCTTGATATTCTACTATAAAACCAGCCTTAGCCTTGTTCCACTTACCGTGCATGCCTCTTTTGCTTCATCTTCCCCACTTTACTCTTTGCCATTACCTTCTTCTCTTACATTCCTGGTTTTGTTCTCTCCATTTTCTTCCTCTTTCACCTTCTTCAATGGCTTTCTTTACTTCCTTTCCCTCTAGTAACCTCCCTCTGTGGATCTACCTTATAAGGCCATTATTGTTATGATTGATGCTCATACTTTCTCTGAGAAATGATTTGAGAGTCGCGTTCATTCTTTTTGACAGCACAAGGACACCTTTATTGTTGATGACAAAGTTAGTTCCTTTTACAAACTCAGCTTCAAAGATGAAGAAGATCTCATGCATGTTATCACTTATGGACCCTAGGCAGTCAACAATGCAATCTTCACTATGTATCAGTGGAGATCTAATCTTTCCATGCATTCACTTCAGCTCAATGCTTTCCCAGTTTGAGTGCAGTTCTGAGGTCTTCCATTGTAATATCACAATGCTCAGGTGGCTACTAATCTAGGCAACATTGTTGGTGATATGGCTTTTAAAGACAACTTGGTTCACTATTCTGTAACTTTTCACTTCCTGCGAGTTAGAGTCTTGGTGGATCCTAAACCTCCTCTGATCCAAAACATTCAAGTGAAGCTTGATAATGATGAGATTTGCTAGCTAGAGTGTCTGTATGAACGGATCTTTTGATGCTACCACCTATATCATCAGATTGGCCATACACGCAACTTATGTTCTAGACTAGTCAATAGTCAATAGTATCACCCGGGGCTACAACCTGACCATAGATTGATTGTGCGTCGTTTTGGGTATCGCTTCATTATAAATTTTCAACCTAGCTAAAATGAGATCAAGTGTCAGAAATGGATCCGTCAATATAGGTCAAATGGGATTACCTGGATTCGATTTTACATGCATAACAGAATCCGTTATCGTGCTTTTGAAACTACCCACAAGACATTCTTCTGCCAAATAATAATGTTCATGGAGGCCTTTTACACTATTCACCTGAAGAATATTCTTCTGATTCCTCTGATGAAAACATGCAGTATGAAGATCCCGAGATGTGGCCCAAGTGCATGTGGTTCCTGATCGTTCTCCTTCCCAGAATTCTGGAGCTCAGCACAATGTGCCAAATTTTGAGCAACGTATCCTTATGGGGCCCTCCCCCTGGTTTCTTAAACAAGGATATTGAATACTTGATCCAAGAGTTGATGACTAATGATGTCATTGATCCTCCCCCTGCACCAATTCCTAGCTCATATCCTTCCAATCCAGGCCCATCCATACCTTCTTCATCAAAGCCCAAAACGTCACTGTCGACTAATCTATCTCCCCTAAAATCTCATCTTATGACTCTTATGAAGTGTTGAAAACCCTAGTTGCCTCATCCCCTAGCGTCTTTAAGCCTAGCTCCTTCTCGGGCCCTTCTTCAATTCCTGCGGTGGGTGAGGGATCATCTGAAGGCAAAAAGAGACGTTTGAACAATGTGCTCCCTGATTTGGATAATGATCTCAACCGTTTCATCTTGAACTGTTTCAAAATTATAGGGAAATGTGATATTCAGCCTCTGGAAGAAAACAAGTTCTCTCCTCTGGATTCTCATGAGGTGGAATAGGCCTTGACGAACTCTATTTTGAATGCTCATGAATTCTTTCTCAACCGGTGGAAAGCTCATTATCTGGATTTGGGATGGTTGCTGGACTGCTTTGGAATATTTTTTTTTCTTATAATAATGGAAAATTTGATTGGTAATTTATTGCCCCTAACCATAAGGATTTTGACTCCTTATTACATGCAGGAAGTGCTTTTTACTATTCCTTCTCTAGTATTCCCATCATGGCTTATTATACGAATGGTGTAATTCCTAGACCTAAACGGTTTATCCTCTTCTCATAAGTGAAACCTTCTCCAAAAGATTGCATGCCTATAGGAATGGTTCCATATTCTTCTTTTCTGCCTCAAGATCTCATGAATAAGACCTTTGGCAGCACTTGGTCATTTGACTTTAATGCACTTCATGAATCCAAGTTTTTTTCACTTACCTTGAGTCTGATAGATCTCTTAAGCCCAAACTAGAATCACCTCTCTCATCCCAAAGTCATTTAGGAAACTGAAGATCTCACCATTCTTTTCTGTTGCTACAACCATGGAAGCAGCTAAGGAAATGCTTCCAAATTCGCCATGAAAATACTAAGCTAAACTGCTATGGTTTTCATAAAACCATGGCAAAACCACGGCAATGCATAGATGCAGCAAATAAAATATGGAGCACTCCCCAGATTTTGTCTTCCTTTCTGAAATAAAGCTTCCAGTATCTGTTTCTTCAGTTACTTTAAATAATTTAGGCTATGAAAATTATCTAGGCATGGATGCCATTAGGAAAGGGGGCATTATCATAGCTTGGAAAGGGTCTTTGGTGGTTGTAATTGATGAAATTGGCCCTTTTGTTTGTCATTGTAAGATATCATCTAATGGAATCCCTCTTTTTATTACTTGTCTTTTGTTTATGGTCCTCCTTCATCTTCTTCTCAACTTCATTGTGGACTTGGATATCTTCAAAAGCTTAACTAATTAGTCCTCCTTCATCTTCTTCTTGACTTCATTGTGGACTTGGATATCTTCAAAAGCTTAACTAATTTATGAGCAGTGGCTTCTCTCAAGGGATTTTAATGAAAGTCTAAGTCCTACGGATAAACTCAGTACAATCGGCTTATCATCTGGTAGGCTTCCTTTGCCCATTACATTGACTTAGCCAACTTAGCTAATATATCCCCTAAGGAAGCATCATTTACTTGGTCAAATAACTGAAAGGATTTGTGTCTAATTCTTGAGAACCTTGATCGAGCTTTAGGGAACAATGCATGGCTATAATCTTTCCCACTCTCCTATTACCAAGCCTTTGGAATTGCAGCTTCAGACCGTAGCCCTCTTATCTTTTGCTCTAAATTCTAAAGCCTTATAGTCAACTGAAATTTGAATACTATTGGCATAGATTTTCTTAATGTACGAAAATTATCTATGACTCTTGGAACCAACACCCTAGGGGCTCTCCCACTTTTAGTCTCCACTGTTAATTGCTGTCAACACTGACTGCTTTCATTGACTGCTTTGTTTACTTGGAGTAAGTAGAATGTGGGTAGCCTATCCAAATATACCAGAGTTGGAACATCAATTGGTCTCCCTATTATCTTCTATTTCATTCAATTCATCATTATCTGATCGAGTTCATTCCTCGATTGTTGAAATTAAACATCAATTGCAATTCTTTTATGATTAAGAAGCAAGCTTCTGGGCCCAACGGTCTTGGCTTAAATGGCAAGTTGAGGGAGAATGGAACACTAGCTACTTTCATGAGGTAGCTAGTAGAAGAAATAAAAAAATCTCATTAATTGCCTTCAATCTTTGATGGTTCTTGGCTCTCTAACTCTAAAGACCTATCTAATGCAGCATCCCTCTATTTCAGGAAAGTTTATGTTAATTCTCAAGTTTCAAGTATGGATGATATAGTGCTAAATTTGTCTACTTTAAATCTCCCAGTTTTATCTGTTGAATCCTTGGCTTTGCTAATGAAGCCAATCACTGTGGAAGAGTTAAAAGGGGCCGTTTTTGGATTACCCAAGGATAGTGCCCCTAGACCTGACAGGTATCATGCTTAGTTCTATCAAGTACATTTAGATGTTATACATGATGATTTATTTCGTGCAATGCAATCCTTCTGGAATTTTGAATTTTTGCTGAAAGAGTTGAATGAGATGAACATTATTCTCATTCCAAAGATTGATAATCCTCAGCAGGTTAAGGATTTCAGGCCAATTAGCCTATATAATATCTCTTATAAGATCTTTTCTAAGGTGCTTGCAAATAGGTTGAAACTTATTCTCTCTGGACTCATTGTTCCTAAATCAGAGTGCTTTCTTGAAGGAAAACCTTAACTTAGATAATATAATGCTTGCCTCTGAATTTTATCTCTGTAGTCCTCTTTCGTATGGGCTTTCCAATGAATTGGGTTAATCTACTCTTCCAATTTGTTTCAACTATTGAATATAGTTTTCTTTTTAATGGTCAACTTGCAAGTGTTTTCTGTCTTACTCAAGGGATCAGATAAGGGGATACTTGTAACGTCCCAATTTTTATTAGCTTGGAAATTACATTTTTATGGGCATTAATTTAAAGCATGAGGAAGTTTGAGTATTTGTTGATAATATCCCCTAAGAATTCTCATAAAACACTAAGAAGAATTCATAATAATTAAGTAGAATTTTTGCATGACAATATGATATTATTTGCTTAGAAACCCATCTAGTTTAGGGTTGGGCTTGGAAAATGGACTAGAGAAAGACCTTAGCCCATGAGAAGTGGTAATTCCCCTTGAAAGAGCCTAGGGTGGCGCCACATGTCATGGAGAAAGGAGAAATTATGATGCAAATAATAAATAGAAAAGCAATTGCAATATGTGTAAGAATAAAATTATATTAGAAAGAAAAGGATTATTAATGACCAATAGAAATACATGCAAGGGAAAAGAAGAAGGGGTCATCATAACAAGATAGCCAATAGGAAGACATGCAAGGAAGAAAATCAAAATAGTAAATAAGATAAATTGAGAAAGCCAATAGAATTGCATGCAAGAGGAAAAAGGAAAAAGAAATAAGGGAATAAGTAACCAATGGAAAGACATGCAAAAGAAGATGCATGTGAGTGATGTCATAAGAGAAGTCTCTCTTCCTTCCCCAAGTAGCCAAAGGTGGCGCATGAAGGGATAGAAGAATAGGAAAAGAGCATAAAATAATAACCATCCAATGAGCAAAAAGGGAATTTGCTAATTTGATAAAATGAGATAATAGGCTTAGGGTTCAAATAGGTTAAGGGAGCCTCTTGCTAAGGATAAAATAATCATTTTTAAGGATATAAGAAATAATATAAAAGACAAGAAAAGAAAAGAAAAATGCATGAGTGGTGCAATAGTGGAGGCTAATCTAAAATAGGATAAGTGTGCAAGAGCAATCTCAAAACTATTGGGCAATGTGTGAGGTGGCTTGGGGTGATCATTGCCCTCATTTCCCCTGTAAATAGGACCTCTTCCATCCCATTCTTCACACCAAAATTCGTAGCCCCAAAAAGAGTGAGAGAAAAAGGAGTGTTCTTGAGTGTTCTTGAGAAGCCTTGAAGGTTGGGAATCCAAGAGAAGTTGTAAAGCTCTAAGGTAGTACTTACTCTCTTACATTTTCAGCATTGTTTCAATATTGTGATGTGGTATTTGGCTGCCTTGATGAATCATGTTTGAAGTGATTATGTGTTTCTTATAATGCTATGGCCATATGTTATTATTCAAGAACATAAATGCTCACATGTATAAGTTATTGGTATTGCCATATCTTGTCCAATGTTAAACTTGCATGGTTGTATATTGAGTATTGTGCTGCTGAGATTTTCCCCAAAATCTCACCCCCAAATCTAAACCATTTTAGGAGCAAGTTCATCCAAGGAGAAAGAGAAGAAGATAGCTTAGTCAAGATGAAGATTATGCTCTTTGTTTTTGTTGTGCATCCTTGAACTCATGATAAATATGTAATATTGTTGGGATGCCCTGGATTATGTTGTTATTATGTCTCTCTTTTGAATTTATGTATGTATATGGTCATTCTTGGCCATTAAGAACAAGTTTTAATTCATGCAAATGATATGCTGTTTTCTGGGTTCCCTTCTGTGCAATGTTGGTTGATGATATTATTCGAGGTATCAAATGAATACCTTTAGATTTGTAATTTTTATGTAAAGTACTAGACATATAGGGCTTTCTGGAAACCAAAAAAAGAAGCAAATCGGAGTTATGTAGCTTAAACTAAAAATCACGCAAGAAGGCCAATATTTCTGGGCGTGAAAACGAAGGCAGGTTGGGAAAATCAAATATCTGTATCACCTGGGTTGATGCATGTTATGTTTGATATTTTTACCAGAAAGAGGACTCTGCAAGCTTTAATGGGAGACTTGAACCAAGTCAAAACCATTTTTCTACAATTAGTTATGATTTTTCAAAGTTGCTGGAAAAGTTCCGCATTTTCAGCATTTTTCCAGAAATAAAGAAAAGTTTTAAAAGTTGTGGTTTTGATGTTCTAAGTCCCATATGAGCTTGAATATGATTCCCAAAGATTATTAGGCTTGGGAATGAGTCCTAGAAGTAGGTGTTACAATACTCTCCCCCCTTACATATACATATTGGCTTCTAATGTATTGTCTTGCCCTATAGCTCATAACGAATCTATCAATTCTTGGAAAGGCATCAAATTATGTCGATCAGCTCACCCCATTTCTTATCTATTATATGCTATTGACTCACTTATTTTTATAGAGGCCTCTAACACTAGCTTTAGAACAGTTATGTCTATGCTTTCTCAATATTGTTCTCTATTACGGCAGCTTCTCAACAAAGAAAAATCTAGTAGTATTTTCAGCCCTAATATGGCACATCAACTGAAATTGGATTTGTCACAAGAAATTAACATTCACTTCTCAGGACGATAGGAGAAATATCTTGGCACGTGGGTTGATCTACGCAGGAATTAACTTTGATTTATCAACAAGTATTGACTGCAATTGATTCCAGAATCTCATCTTGGAAATCCAAACTTCTGTCTCAAGCCAGTTGTTTAGTCTTAAGTCGTCTTGGCCTCTATTAACATTCATGTTCTTTCTTGTATAAAACTTCCATCCATAGCCTGCACAAAGGTTGATAGTCGTTGCCTTGATTTTTTTTGGGCTCAAATGGTTCCTCAAATAGGATGAATCTCTCTAGAAGAAACATTTTATTTCTTCTGGTCACATAAGGAGGATTGGGAATCAAACCAATTCATTAAGTTAACCGGTCTATTCTTAATAACCAGGTATAATGCTTCATTCCAGCGGACTCTTCATCTCTGTTATAAGTTATCATAGGAAAAAAGTATATCAACTGGTCCAAAAATCCATGGCTTTTGAAGCCCTACAATTCTTCCTGGTTATGGAATGATCTTCTTGAACATGGATCCTTAATTACTCATCACCTTAAATGGAAAATTGGTAGTAGTTTTTCGATTCTAATCAACCACCCCCTATGATGGCCCACACAGAGCACGATTAGAGACTTTGGTGTCATCCACCCTGTTTCCGACTTGCTTATGCATTTCTCTTTCTCCTGGAATCCTGTTCAATGGAATGTTCCATTAATTAGAAGATTATACTATTCAGAGGTTGTTTCTTCCATCCTCTCTTCGCCTGTTTCATTTTTTCTGAACTTGATCAAATAATTTGGACTCTTAGTCTTTCAAGTAGTTATTTTTCCAAATCGGGTTATCAGCTACTCTTTGATAGGACCATGCAAATACAATCAGCTCTAAACCCTTTCTAAAAATTCTTATGGTCAAGATCACTCCCTCAAAAATAGTTGCTTTTTATATGGAAGCTTCTTCATAAGGGTATACCATCCTGCGATCTTGAATCTAAGTGGGACCTGCCCTTTTGGTTATGATTCAGAAGAAACTCTTGCTCACATTTTCTTTGATTGTAGTTTTTCTAAAGCAGTGTGGTTTGGATATTGTGCATTACGACCGCCTAGCCACCTTCCTCTAAATGAAATTCTTCATTAGCTCAAGTCATTTCTGTTCTCCGCTTTGGCAGATCATGATTTGATTAAGCGTATTATGGTCTTGCTTTACAATTTATGGTTTACCAAGAATCTTATTGTTCATCACGATACTAAGCATCATCCTTAAGAAGTAATCACCCGAACTCAAGTTTCTATTGCTTTTTTATCCATGGATTTTATGACATCAGCCTCTTTGCCAAACCTCAAGATAGTCTTTAATGTAACTTCAACTGTCGCTGAGCTGGACTTTACAATCCGTAAGTGGAAATTCAAATCCATTTCCCATTAAAATGGCAAGAAATACACAAGAAGGGGTGAATTGTGTATCTCAAAAATTTGAAAGAATTAAAAACAAACACATGGAATTTATACTGGTTTGGTCCTAACTCTGACCTACATCCAGTTCTCCAACCTCAGTTGGGTTCCACTAGTGAATCAGGATTACAACAAGTTCCCTAATACCTTTACATTAAAGAGAATTTTCTCAGTAAGATCTCACTATCTCACCAAATTCTCATCCCCTTATACTTTGTAAGATTACAACCCTTTCTTCTTGGATCCAACTATCCCAAGGAAAACACATAATGAAAAGGATTACAGATTGATAAGCTTGCTCACTCACTTGAGTTGTTAAAAATTGCAGTTTGAAGAACAAATGAGAGAACTCAGAAAACTTGGATTGAATGTAGCATGAATTGGCAGTTGGATAACACTTAATTCTCTACCAACCAAGATTGGCTTCAAATGCTTTTATAATCCTTTAAGAAATTTTGCCCGTTGTTGAGTCTAAGTTTCTCTATTCTGTCCTTTGTGAGAGATGATAGACTGAGGAGAGTTGATGATGTTTCTTCAGATACAATTAATGCTCTAGAGTAGTATTAGAGTGGATTTAGTGTTGAGTTACTCCCTCTCTCTTGGCAGGTTAAGCTATCTCATTCAGTGAAGTACAATAACGGCTCTCTATTGCTGTGTTGGGGTTGGTTTCTGTGTCCCACGTAAACTTCCTGAAATATGACATGTAAACTCTTGCAAATATAACGTTAGTTAGTCATGAGAAGAGTAATAAATTTTGAAATTCTTGCATGTCAATCGATGGCTCAGTGTGTCAATCGATTGCTGGCCCTGCTTGTCAATCAATTGTCTTCAGATTGGTTCTGCAGCACTCGATGGAGATATTAGTTATCGAATAAATTCAAAGTATGTCAATCGATTGCTTAATTTCCAAATTGATTGTTTGCTATCAATCGATTGTACAACAACCAATTGATAGCTTTCAGTTTACTTTGAGCTCAAGTATCAATCGATTGCTCATTGATTGTTGCTGCCAATCGATTGCCTTTCTTTCCATCAATTACTCTTCTGTTTGATCACTTTGTAAACTTAAGATATCCAATCTATGTATATAGAAAATAATCGATTGATCCATTAGTCAATCGATTGAAATAGGGCAATCGATAGGCCACTGATATGCCATAGATTGCTAGGTCACAACTTCAATCGATTGGTGCTGGGGGCTATCATTTGCTCCTTAACTTAGTTTCAAAAACTTGTTTCAAAATATTTTTCTAAGTTAAGATGTCCATAATTTTTATAGCCTAAGTCATGTTTGATTATCATCAAAATCTGAGTTTCAACACATTTGTCTTAAAGGCATTCCACTTATGCAATTCATATGGAAGAGGTATCTTACTCCACGACCTATGTTTACTATTGCATGTTGTAGATCTACTTTAGTCTGGTGGGCATCACTGAGCCTTCACATAAATTGAATCTCTTTTTGGAATGTTTATAAGTTCATGGGAACCACCATACTCTTAATGTTTTAACACAATCAGTAACCTCTAAGGGTGTTTGAGCTTACTCAAGCCGTTTTCAGTTGTTCACTTTGGGATGGTCTCGTTGGACCACTTTAACCATGTTGCTAGTTTATTTCCATTCCTAGATGTAACTAAGACTATGTAATTTATTTCTAGTAATATTATTTTTCCTTTCTTTCAAAAAAAATGAAAATTTTGCTCATTAGAAGGAGAAAAGAAAGGAGTACTATAGGTTCAATGCGTCTTCGTATTCCCCCCCTTTTATCTACTATTCCATTTCTTTGGTGACGTGTGGTTGAGCTAGCCAGCCACATAGGATGGCTCAAAATGAGTTGGAGATAAAAAGGATAGAAATACAAAAAATGAAAAGTTCAAGAACTAAGTCATAGGTGAGTTAATAGTTTAGGGACTGAGTCACGGTGAGTCATATTTAGAGGATGAGTTATAATTGAGTCAACAATTCAAGGACTAAAACATTAATTTTCCCTTAAAATAATTATAAAATAAGATCAAATTTGAACATTTTGTGTCCTTAATTTTATAACATAAATATATACATATAATTATCACACAATTTCATTTCGTAAGCATAAGGTGGGAGTAGTTTAGGTGAGAAAGTGAGGCAAATACAGAGTCATATAAGTGAAAACAAAATATGAACATTTTTTATTTGAAATAAAATATGAAATGAACATATGAAAAGAATTGGAGTTACATTTTTCTAAAAAGAAAATGATAGGAAATTGCTTGAGGTGTTTGGACACATACAAATAAGATAATTAGATACACTATTGAAATTGTAAAATTCTTCTTGTAATTCTTTCAAATTCCATGTTTAACGATTAAAGTGCCTTCTTGGTTAAGCGGTGAAGAGTGAATATACTGATTGAGCCCAAGAAAAAGTACCATTATGTTTATTTAATACCATTTCAGTATTCATTTTAAAATCACGAAAAAGCATGTTCTATCGTGATTTGGATTTTTTAAGGGCTTTTGACAGAAGTGACAAGAGGGTTGTATTTTCAACTGGAGAAATCACGATTACAATAAAAAGTCCTTTCTACCCCTGCTTCATGACTAAAATCTCACATGACCAAATTATTTTACTTTGTTGTTATTTCTCAACAAAATTTTTCTAGGTCTAGCTATCTTATCTTTTTTTTAGAGTCAATAGAGACTAATTATATACCATAATTGACATACTAGCCATAAGTCCCTCATAGTGAAAAACCCATGGATGACCAAAGATGAGCTGGGTTATGGAAGGATTCCTGTCCTCTTTCATATAGGAACTATATTATATTACCTCTCATAAGAGGGTCAAACCTTCCTCCTTCAGACCATCCCAGCGAAGCATTCCTTCGTTTCCTACTGGAGGTGTAATTGAGTTTTCCATAAAGAGCTTATAGCTAGTTATCCCTTATAGGATCATAACTTTGTGGATCAAATAATACTACTACTTCGATCCCAAAAAAAAGTTTAGTTACACATAACTGATAAAACTATTCCAATAACTTTAAAATTTTCTGGAGGCTAAAAGTTGGAACTGTATGGGAATACTGAAAATATAAGATCGTATTAGGAAATTTTTCAGGTTACAAGAGAGCTTAGCAGTTGAGAACTCTATCTGCCTCTATCTTCCTAAACTGATTACAAGGCTTTATATAGAGGGCATTCCCTTCTCCTCATCTTACATCTCGAGCATTCCTTTCATACAAGACAAAACATCTTTTACTATGCATGTCACTATTCAAATAAGCTTTTTCTTTATGTCAATTTTTCTTCTTTTCCTTTTCTTCTTGTTTCGTACTGTCTCTTCTTGTCTTCATGTGTTGGCAGAAGTTCATTAGCTATGAATTATGTTGGCAATTCCTGGTTGGTTTATCTGGCCTTCCTTATATGATGCTCATGTTCATTACAGGATCTTCAAAGTCTTTTCTTTCTGGACTTTTTTCATCACATATTTACATCTATATACTGCATACTCAAATAATAACTGGCAAATTCTGCTTTCTGTATTTTCAATATTTTCAAATCTATTAGTCTTCATTTTGTCATTGAATTGATTAAAATAATTAAAATTCTTGGAAGTTCTTCCTGAGGAGTAAATTAAAGTAGTTGGACCTAAAAAGTATACCCATGTAGCTTCCACATCTGTTGCTAAATTCTGTTCATTTCTTGGAAAATTATACGATGGTCCTGTGCTCTGATTCTAGATACAATTTTCATAAGTTCCGCATCGTCTTCAATATCTTTTTTACATTCCACCAGATAGTCAAGTATCTTTTTTGTGGTTCTAAGTGTAATTAAGTTAATAGGATGATAAAATATATCGGGGTTATTTCCACTATTGTAGAGTAACATCTTATAAAAACTGTGTGTTGAGTCACAATCCCAAAATATGTCTTTATAGCTCTTTTCAACTGTTTTGGTAATCCTAAAAAGATTGTAATTCTTTTTATTTTTTATTTTTGCAAATTCAAGTACCTTTTTACTTATATATTCTTGTAATTCTATTCCTTCAAAAGATATATATTGTCCTAGAATCCTATTCTAGCTTTTTTTAATTATGCTTTTAGAGATGATATATTTAATCCTTTTTCTTCTATTAACTGTACAAACTGTCCAAATGTTTTTCATGTTCCTTTTCATTTTTTGATAATATTAAAATATCATCAATATATATTACTTCAAAATCTTTTATTGATAACAATAATTTAGACACATATTCTTGAAATATACTAGGACTATTATGGAATCCCATAGCAAATACATTCCATTCATATATTCCTTTTGAGGTACTAAGGCAGTATATTTCTTACTATCCTCTTCTAATTTTATTTCGAAAAATCCTGATTTACAATCAAACTTGCTAAATATCCTTTTTCCTTTTATCAGATTAAATAAAAGTTCTATTTTAGGTATTGGATATCTATTTCTAACATCTAAATCATTTAAATTTTTATAATTAATTATCATGCATGATTTTCCTTTCTCTTCTTCACTGTGCTTTATTACAATCATTGCTGATGATGAATAATTAGACCTACTTTCTCTAATTAAGTTATATTTTTTCATTTCATTTATATGCATTTTGAATTCCTTTTTATATTGTTTTGTCCAAGGGTATGGTTTACAATTGATTTCTTTACTATAATATTTTAATTCAATTTTTGCTATAGGCTTAGACATTTCCCAATGAATTAGAGAATTATCATCATAATTTTCCATTATATTAGTCTTTATTTAATTGTTTTATCCTCAATTGGCTTTACTTCTATTATGTCTAATGTTGCCATCATATGAATTATTTCTACAGGATGGATTAGGTAAGAACTAAACTTCATTTTCATGTTGTTTTTCTTTCTTCCATAGGGTTTGGTTATCCTTATTCCCCATGCATCATGTTTACAAGGGGTGGTTAAAATAATAGATTTCTCTATTAAGTGTATTGGATAATATTGACTTAGAAAATCTACTCCTAGTATTACATCACAAGATGGTTCATTATATTGATTTAATTCTTTGATTAGAAGCTCATATTCTCCTATTTATACCTTTATATTTTTAGCGTCTAATTCTATGATATGTATTTCCCTTCCTGCACTTTCCATTCTTAATATTCTATTTTTCTTTTTACATAATTCGGGTGGCAAAACATTATATTTAGTTGCTGTTAAATTAGCTTTTGTATCAACAGGGGCATGGTTGTATTTTCTAAGTCTATATAGTGAAAGTGGCAATCGCACAAGAGGGGGGGTGAATTGTGCTATAAAAAAATCTAGGGGAAATTAGCTCAACACAAAATTTATACTGGTTCGGCCAACACTGCCTACGTCCAGTTCTCCAACACTCTGTTGGGTTCCACTAACCACAGGTTTTACGAGCACAGGTTCACCTGTCAACCTTTACAGAGTTTTAGAATCTCTAAACACTCCCCCTTTCTACCTGTAAGGAAATATCCTTGTTCTAAAGCACCAAGCTTTCAGAACAACCTCAAACAGTAGAGGATTTCAATAAATACGTTCACTTAATGAACTGATTTTGATAAACACTTAAGTACAGATGAAATCTCTAAGACAATAAATACAGAGTAATGAATGAGCTTGTGAATATTCTCGTTGTTCGTCTCTACTCAATAAATGCTTGAGTTCTGTATTTATATCTTCTTCTTCAGATTTTGCCCTTTTGATTCAACATTCAAGAAGCCGTTTGAATTTAGTCGTTGGGAGCTCATAGCCGTTGTCATTAAATGCAGCTTCTTTATCGGGCTTAACTCTCTGCTCTAGCTTCAACTACTTCTTGCATAGGGTGAGCTAAGAGAGAGACAGACTCAGCGCTCTGAGCATCCGTACAAATAGTACTTTCTGGCAGCTTTCTATTAGCGCTAGCTTGATCTGTTATCGCTAATCTCATAGAGTGATCTGCACTTAAACTGTTAGCTAACCAAATAGTCATATATAGCACAGAGGTCATTAGCTCAATGAGATGAAGACAATATAAGGAATATCAGAGCTTTTTATTGATAACATATTCTCTTGGATTAGAAAGCATTTTATCAGCATAGATTATCTCTATCGATTGCAAATTCATTATCGCTATTATCCTTCAGGATACTATCATCCAAGTATTCAGATATTTCCAGGTATCCTATTATCGATAACTTAATACATTATCGCTAGCAACTACGTTAGCTCATTTGACTCTTGCTCTCAGGCACTAGCTATCTGAATGATTATTATCTGAAGCACTTTAGCTATCGATAGCTTAACCTGTTATCGCTAGCTGATTTCATTAGATCAAGGACTTGGGTTATCTTTCTGCTAGCTGAGTTATCAATGAACTTCTAGCGATGGATTCTTTCTTAGCGATAGAGGATGACTTAGCGATAGATAATGACTTTGATATTTCTGAGCCTTCATTCGCTATTCCTTTCAATCAATTTGTTATGGAAATTTACTTAGCAATAGAGATTTTCATTCTTATTGATCTACTAAGTTATCATTTCTTATTAGCGATATTTTTCATAGATCAGTCTTCATCAAAACTTAAGATTCTAACATTCTCCCCCTTTTTGATGATGACAAAACATAAGGAAAAATATACACAAAGACATGTTCGGAAACATAAACATATTCATATCAGCACAAGCATATTTCAAGATTTGCATATCAGAATTTAAATAACAATAAATCTTTTACAGAACATCTGATATATATATTCAGAACATAGTACATCTTGCAGAAGAAAAGTGCTTAAGACATAATCTATCTATTTATGCATGATGCATATGAGAGAGGTCTCCAGAAATTGAGCTTTTGGCTTTTGACTCGATCTCCCTAATAAAAGAGTTTTCTTGAACCATTTCTCCCCCTTTTTGTCATCATTTGTTGGAGAGAAATGATTGAACCCATCAAACCCTGGACGAATGGTACCCCTGAACCGATACTAAGATCAGCAGTATAATCTTGGACAGGAGTCGCTTCGTCTTCCTCAAGAGGTTGTGTCTCCTCAGGCTCTCTGTAGAAGAACAAATCCACCAAAACTCTCACCCCAGCTAGGGTTTTTCCATGAGCGAGAAGAGCGATTCGAACTTTGAAGGATTTTTCTGAAAGAATTAAATCAAGGAGACGCACTTTTGACGCTGGATACCGGATTTAATGATTTCTTTGGAGAATGACACAGTTTTCTGGGCTTTGAGACACTTGCTAGCGGATTGAGAGGATGGTTTAGCGCTAGAGGGTTCCTTATCATCACCTATTCTTGGATTCTTGACTCTACCCATTTCTGGGATTACGGTTTTGAGACGAGGGAGGCTCAAGATTTCAGAGAGTGTTTAAAGAGATGATGAGACTCTTTGGGTGAATAATGAATGCACAATACACATGTCCTGCTTTTATAGAGTTCAGAAATTACCAGAAATAATATAATATTCGCTGATGTTTCGCATTCTGAGACTCTTTAGTGATTTGCTATCGCTAGTGTGAGCAGCTATCGCTAGCAGGCATGATCCCACGCTGAGTAAGTGACGTTTGGGCTTCACTTACTCCTTCCAAGGTTTATCTATTGATAGCTGACTTAGCTATCGATAGTTCTGTAGGCTAGCGATGGCAATCTCACCTCAAACTTAGCTTTGTTCTGCATATGATAGCGATAGTATGACTCACTATCGATTGGTCAGTCCTGCAAAAACTTAAGATTTGGCACTCCGATGCCTAAGTCAGCAATAATTCAGATGACTAATCAATAAAACAAATTAAGAATAATAATATTTACAATTCATTTGGATTTACCATTCCTAGCTCTCTTCTAATATAGAGAAATTGATCAAGCTCAAGAGGCTTGGTAAATATATCAGCAAGTTGTAGATGGGTTGAAATAAATTCTATCTTGACATCCTTCTTCTGAATGTGATCTCTCAGGAAGTGAAGTCTCACATCTATATGCTTGGTTTTGGAATGTTGAACTGGATTCTTAGCCAAGCTTATTGTGCTGGTGTTGTCACAGAGAATAGGTACTTCTGAGAAGTTCAAACCCAGATCTTTCAGATGCTGCCTAAGCCATAAGACTTGAGTACAGCAACTTCCTGCTGCAATGTATTCTGCCTCTGTGGATGAAAGAGAAACACAAGTTTGCTTCTTGCTTGCCCAAGTGATTAGACAGTTACCGAGAAATTGGCATTGACCACTTGTGCTTTTTCTATCTGATTTATAGCCTGCATGGTCAGAGTCAGAATAGGCAAGAAGGTACTCTTGAGTTCCCTTGGGATACCACAGCCCAAGCTCTTGAGTCCCTTGTAAATAACGCAAAATCCTCTTTACATTTGATAAATGAGATTCTTTGGGATTTGCCTGATATCTAGCACATACTCCTACACTAAATTGAATGTCAGGTCTACTAGCAGTTAAATAAAGTAAAGAACCAATGATTCCTCTATAATGTGACTGATTTACTTCTTTGCCGGGAAGATCTGCATCTAATTTGGCAGAGGTACTCATTGGAGTGTCCCCTTCTTTGGATAGATCCATCCCAAATTTGTTGAGAATTTCTTTACAATATTTGGTTTGGGATATGAAGATGCCATCCTTCTTTTGCTTTACTTGTAGTCCCAGGAAGAATGTTAACTCTCCCATCATGGACATTTCAAATTCTCCCTGCATTGTCTTAGCAAAATCCTCACATAGAGTTTCATTAGTTGCACCGAAAATAATGTCATCAACATAAATTTGAACTATAAGCATATGATTATTTTTGTGCATGATGAACAATGTAGTATCTGATTTTCCTCTAGAAAATCCTTTTTCAAGCAGAAAAGTACTAAGTCTCTCATACCAAGCTCTAGGTGCTTGTTTGAGACCATAAAGAGCCTTTTTTGAGTTTGAAAACATGGTCAGGCTTAGTCTTTTCTTCAAAACCAGGAGGTTGTTCTACATACACCTCTTCTTTAATATAGCCATTAAGAAAAGCACTTTTAACATCCATTTGATAAAGTTTAAAATTTTTGATGGATGCAAAAGCTAGAAGAATCCTTATTGCTTCAAGTCTTGCAACTGGAGCAAAAGTTTCCTCATAATCAATGCCTTCTTCTTGGTTATATCCTTTTGCAACTAATCTGGCTTTATTTTTCACAATTTGACCAGCTTCATCAAGTTTGTTTTTGAAAACCCATTTAGTACCAATAATAGGATGATTTCTGGGCCTTGGTACTAAATCCCAAACTTGATTTCTTTTGAATTGATTAAGTTCTTCCTGCATAGCTATTATCCAGTCATATTCAGCAAGAGCTTCATCAATATGAGTTGGTTCAAGTTGAGAAAGAAAGCATGAAAATTCTACTTCATTTTGCAGTTGCCTTCTTGTTTTAACTCCTTTTGAAATTTCTCCAATAATCTGTTCAGGAGGATGATTTTTAAGATGTCTAATAGAAGATTGAGGCTCAACAGTTCCCTCTAGATCATCTTCAGTTTTATCCTGATTATTTTCAATATTTTTTTCAGGATTTGCTATCGATGGCTGAGGTGCTATCGATAGAGGCTGTTTTAAAAACTTTGAAAAATCTTCATCCTCATCAACAGATTGTTGTTTTTCCTGAGGGGTTTCATCAAATACTACATGAATAGATTCTTCAACAGTTTGAATTCTTTTATTATAAACTCTATATGCTCTACTTCTATTTGAATACCCGATGAAAATGCCAATATCAGATTTAGGATCGAATTTACCTAAATTTACCTTTCCATTGTTGTGGATGTAGCATTTTGATCCAAGAATCCTCAGGTGACTGATATTAGGTTTCCTTCCCTTGTAGAGCTCATATGGAGTCTTTTCCATCCCCTTTCTGATGTAGGCTCTGTTAGAAATATAGCAAGCTGTACTCATAGCATCTGCCCAAAATATTTGAGGCACTTGTTTCTCGTTCAGCATGCTTCTAGCCATTTCTGTGAGCACTCTGTTCTTTCTTTCTACAACACCATTTTGTTGAGGAGTCCGAGGGGAAGAGAAGTTGTGGTCAATTCCATTTTCATCACATAGCTCCATGAACTCTTTATTGTCAAATTCTCCTCCATGATCAGTCCTGATGGCTATAATCTTTGAGCTTTTCTCATTCTGCAATTTCTTAGCAAGCACACAAAAAGCATAAAAAGTTTCATGCTTAGAGGAAAGAAACATAGTCCAAGTAAATCTTGAGTAGTCATCCACAACTACAAGAGTGTATAGGCTTCCTCCTAGACTTTTCACTCTTGCTGGCCCAACTAGATCCATATGAATTAGTTCCAATGGCCTACTAATGGAGACTGTCTTCTTGATTTTAAAAGAGGACTTTGTTTGTTTACCTCTTTGACAAGATTCACAAATTAAATCATGCTTTGATTTAAAACTGGGAATTCCCATGACTAGCTCCTTCTTAATCAATTTATCTAGTTGAGAAGAATTCACATGAGCTAATCTTTTATGCCATAACCAACAGTTTTCATCATTTGAAATAAAGCATTTTTCCTCAAGCTGTTGGCATAAATCCAGAGTATATAAATTTCCATTTCTATTTCCTTTTATCTTATACTTCAGACTGGATTTATTTATATCTAGATCATTCTTATCAACAATAAGACATTTGTTTGAATCAAAAATTATCCAGTTACCATGGTCTGCAGTTTGGCTAACACTTAGTAGGTTGTGGCAGAGACCATCCACTAGGTAGACATCCTTGACTAGACCTACTTCACCCACTCTAGTGATTTTTCCACTTTGGTTTCCACCAAAGTTAACTTTGGCTCCATCTTTCATCACCAGATTGTTGATTTTGTCTTTGTCTCCAGTCATATGTCTTGAGCATCCACTGTCAATATACCATTTCCCTTTGCTGGATGCTTTCAGGCACACCTGCACATACTATACAGATTTAGGTACCCAAACTTTCTTGGGTCCTTTAAGGTCAGACTTGTGCTTTAGGTGTGTAGGGACCTTTGGCACATGATTTCCTTTAGGAACCCATTTATAAGAGCTTCTAACACCATATTTTCTGTGAATACAAGTTGACTGTGTATGGCCTTTCTTGTTGCAGTAATTGCAAAAACTATAAGGTGAAGAACTTTCAGAAGATTTTCTAAAATATTTCATGTATGATTTCACTTTTGGTTCAACCCATCTTTTTGAAAACTTTTGTTTAGGCTCATAGCCAATTCCTGTTCTATCTCTAAAAACTTTTTGATTGCTTAAAATCACATTTAAAGTTTCTGAGCCTTTTGTAAATTTTTTCAGAACATGCGAGAGTTTTTCTTTTTCCTTCAATAATTTTTCACAGTTGGAGCAATTTTCAGAAGTTGAAGGAATTGCTATCGAAAGTGGCTCAGCTATCGATAGTTCTTTTCTGAGAGTTTACGATAGCTCCTCTTCTATCGATAGAAAGGAAGAAGAAGTCTTTTGTGAGGAATTTTTTTGAAAATCTTTGTTTTCTCTTCTTAGTCTGACTACTTCTTTAGAAAGTTTTAAGAATTCTATGCACATTTCATCATATGAGTTTTGAAGATCAGAATAAGAGGGTTCAGAATCAGATACCTCAGAATCGCTTTGCTCTTCTCGAGCAACTAGGCAGAGGTTGGCACATTCCTCGCTATCGCTAGCTTCCTCATCAGAGCTATCACCCCAGATAGATGACACATAGGCCTTTTTCTTCCCATAAGTCTTCTTTTTCTCCTTCTCCTTTAATCTTTGAAGACTGGGACACTCAGCTCTGAAGTGACCAGGCTTCTTGCATTCAAAGCATACAGGAGATTTGTCTTTCTGGGAGTCATTGAAGTTGGTGCCACTCCTCTGAAATCTTTCTCTTCTTCTGAAGAACTTTTTAAATTTTCTGGCCATAAGAGCAATATCCTCCTCATCTAGGTCTTCCTCGTCATCATTGATTTCATTTCTTTCTGAAGCAACAAGAGCAAGTGACTTTTTCTTGGAATTTCCTTGTGCTTCTCTTTGAGCTATCAGGGTAGGCTCATACTCTGCAAGGCTGCCAAACAGGGCAGTGATGGATTTTGTTGATTCTCCTTGCATTTCTTGAATGGCTGTGACTTTCATGAGCCAATCTCCCTTTAGGACTTTCAAAATTTTGTTGACCTGCTCTTTCTCTGTAATCTTTCTCCCCAGAGCAGCAAGATTATTGATGAGGTGAGTGAATCTGATCTCTAGATCCCTTATCTTCTCATCCTCAATCATTTCAAACTTGTGGAACTCTTCCACTAGCATTTCCACACGCCTATCTTTTACTCCAGAAGTCCCTTCATGAGCTATTTGCAGGGCTTCCCACATTTCTTTAGTGAGTCAAGATGACTCACTCTAAAGAACTCTGTTTGACTAAGAGTACTCTGGATCATGAGGACTGCTTTGCTATTCAGCTCCAGATTAGCAATATCCTCTTCTGTGTACTCATCTTCTGCCTTTGGAATGCCCATGGGATCTCTGGGAACACTATTTCCTTCTTCTATAATTTTCCAGAGCTTGTATCCATTGGCTTTGATGTAAATCTTCATTTTTAATTTCCAGAAGGTATAATGTTTCCCATCAAAGCTAGGAGGCTTATTAATGGAGCTTCCTTCAGGGAGGATGTTTTCAAGCGATGCCATTTAGATCTTTGCTTCTCAGATTCGTTGGAATCTTAATAACAGAGAAGACCTGCTCTGATACCAAGTGAAAGTGGCAATCGCACAAGAGGGGGGGTGAATTGTGCTATAAAAAAAATCTAGGGGAAATTAGCTCAACACAAAATTTATACTGGTTCGGCCAACACTGCCTACGTCTAGTTCTCCAACACTCTGTTGGGTTCCACTAACCACAGGTTTTACGAGCACAGGTTCACCTGTCAACCTTGACAGAGTTTTAGAATCTCTAAACACTCCCCCTTACTACCTGTAAGGAAATATCCCTGTTCTAAAGCACCAAGCTTTCAGAACAACCTCAAACAGTAGAGGATTTCAATAAATACGTTCACTTAATGAACTGATTTTGATAAACACTTAAGTACAGATGAAATCTCTAAGACAATAAATACAGAGTAATGAATGAGCTTGTGAATATTCTCGTTGTTCGTCTCTACTCAATAAATGCTTGAGTTCTGTATTTATATCTTCTTCTTCAGATTTTGCCCTTTTGATTCAACATTCAAGAAGCCGTTTGAATTTAGTCGTTAGGAGCTCATAGCCGTTGTCATTAAATGCAGCTTCTTTATCGGGCTTAACTCTCTGCTCTAGCTTCAACTACTTCTTGCATAGGGTGAGCTAAGAGAGAGACAGACTCAGTGCTCTGAGCATCCGTACAAATAGTACTTTCTGGCAGCTTTCTATTAGCGCTAGCTTGATCTGTTATCGCTAATCTCATAGAGTGATCTGCACTTAAACTGTTAGCTAACCAAATAGTCATATATAGCACAGAGGTTACTATCGCAAGCTTAATCCATTAGCTCAATGAGATGAAGACAATATAAGGAATATCAGAGCTTTTTATTGATAGCATATTCTCTTGGATTAGAAAGCATTTTATCAGCATAGATTATCTCTATCGATTGCAAATTCATTATCGCTATTATCCTTCAGGATACTATCATCCAAGTATTCAGATATTTCCAGGTATCCTATTATCGATAACTTAATACATTATCGCTAGCAACTACGTTAGCTCATTTGACTCTTGCTCTCAGGCACTAGCTATCTGAATGATTATTATCTGAAGCACTTTAGCTACGATAGCTTAACCTGTTATCGCTAGCTGATTTCATTAGATCAAGGACTTGGGTTATCTTTCTGCTAGCTGAGTTATCAATGAACTTCTAGCGATGGATTCTTTCTTAGCGATAGAGGATGACTTAGCGATAGATAATGACTTTGATATTTCTGAGCCTTCATTCGCTATTCCTTTCAATCAATTTGTTATGGAAATTTACTTAGCAATAGAGATTTTCATTCTTATTGATCTGCTAAGTTATCATTTCTTATTAGCGATATTTTTCATAGATCAGTCTTCATCAAAACTTAAGATTCTAACAATATTTTTTTAATTAAATTTTACTAAGATATAAAGTAATTGTATATTCATTTGGGTTAAATATCAATTTGGCCGATGAACTATTAGCTAAGTATCATGTAACACAATTATTAATAAAAAGTCTCTTGGATGCCAACCAAGTTTTAAAAATGAACAAAATGTGTAATATCCCAAAAAATCCAATAAGCTTTAAAGTATCTAGCTAATGAATATTAAGGAAGATAATTAGGGCCTTAAGAAAGTAGAGATATTTGAGATTTTAGAAAGGGAATCATTATAAGATTAAGGGCCCAAGATAGTTTATATAAGCTTGTGAATTAAGTAAATTATATGTTTCAAAAGTTTATATGTAGTAAGTTTCAGTTGGAAGTTTATTATTGGGATCATAAAATAGCTTAATTTACATGTCTAGGATATGTCAAATGATCCCAAAATAATTAGCCATCTTGTTACAAATAAAGACAATTTTATTTAGCAAGTTTCCAACCAATTTTCATTTATAAGGATTAATGTTGCTCTTCCATTGCATGCAGCCACAACGTGGCAGCCCCATTCTAAAATAAGTAATGCACCTCTCCTTACTCCTTTACACATGTCCAATTCTTCCTCCTCAAGCTTATGCTTGCCGTCCAAGTAGACATGTGCTTGGCCTTCAAGATTAGTGTATGCGTGGCCTTTTTCTTGCAGCCCTTCATCTCTTCATGACACATGGAATGTCATGCAAGGCTAGCTTTGCCTCCAAGTTCACGTGTGGCTTCCATGCTAAGATTGGCATATGCTTGGCATCCAAGTGATTTATGCGTGGTCACCAAGAATTATTTGGCTATAAATAGAAGTGAAGGCAAGGCATGGAAGGTGAGAGGGCTGAGTGAGTGCGTGAAATAGAGAGGAAAGAAAGAAAGGATGAGAAAATAAAGAGAAGAAGAGAAAGAAAAATAGAGAGACAAGGAGGCCTAGTTAGAGGGAGTGCTTTAGAAAGAGACTCTTCAAGAGGTAGCTTTAATTTGCAATTTTGTATATTTTGTTTTGGTTGCATGTATATTATTGCCATTTATGCTGCAGTTAGGCATGAAAATATGTAATATCCTTACTCAGTTTGTTTTGCCATGATCATGTGTGAAATAGTCCCAGTTACAGTTTACAGTTTTGTAAGGTATTATTCTCATTGGCTTGATTTGCATGCAAAGTTTTTACCATGCATTATATACTAATTGTGATTATTGCTACTGAGATTTCCCCAAATCTCACCCCTTTTTCTATGTCCCACCCATAGGACCAAGCACATCTAGAGGAAATGAGAAGCAAACAGATCTCTAGCTAAGGCAAGGAGGACCTGGAATATTTTGGAGTTTATAGTTAATTATCATATTTTGGTCTATATGTATAAACTCCATAAGGAGCCTAATTAGTTTAAAGACCTGCAAAGAAGCCAAGAACATGAACTCTACTTCAAGTAGAAATCAGTATCTACTCTTAGAAAAATGTGAATACATGTGAACACGTTTTATTGTGGTAGATATTTTGACAGGTTATAATTTGAGTTAGGTTGTGATATTTTCCAGATAGTTAGTAATCATCCCAACCTTTAAATCAAGTACTCATTCATAATTTTTGGATGTGTATATTAGGAGATATGAATTTTGCAAGTTAGGCATAAAAACAGAAATTCCAACGAAATCCAATATGTCTGGAAAATATAAGAAGGTTTTTCAATGATAATGGGACCAAATTGAGCTAAGATTATTTTATGATTATAAAGAATATTTAAAGAACTAAAGTTTGAGCTTTGAACCACTATTTTTGAGTTTAGAAATAAATAAATATGAATTTTTAAAGTTAAAGCTCAAGTAAGATATTTAAGAAAAGTTTTAAGTTTTTGGCATTCTTGGATTTTCTAAATAGCTATAGTGGTTCAAACTTAATCAAAGGGCTCTAAAGAATGTCCCTAGAGTAAGGTATTACAAAATGGCCAACACTGTCAAATCTAGCTAAACGTCCACTAGGTCCATCCCCTAAGCCAATGAGGTGGAACAGTGACGTGTGCACACGTGGCATGTATTTAACGGACGTTTGGCTAGATTGACGGTGTTAGCCATTTTGTTCAATTTTAAAACTTGGTTGGCATCTAAGAGACTTTTTATTAATAATTGTGTCAGCTGATACTTAGCCAATAGTTCATTGACCAAATTGATATTTAACCTTATTCATTTTAACTTAGGGATTATTAAAGGTTGATGATTTATATTTATCATTATTCTTTCTTCTTGTATCGTATATGGCCTTACTGCTTGTAAAAAATATTTTCCTAAAACTATTTTATATTCATTTTTAGTATTCTCTTCTACCCATAATTTTATATCCATTATATCTCTTTTGTTAAATCTTATAATAGTATTTGATTTAGTTCTTTCTTCTCTTATTTCTAAAATTATTTTCTGTATAATCTTCTTCAATAAAAATTTTATTTCTTCCCATATTGTATCCTTTTTTATTTCTAATCTAAGATAACTTTTTCTTGTGTTAAATCTAGATGTCTAGTTTTTGGTCCTATCTGTGCTAAATTAGGGTTTATTGGTATTTCTGCTAATACATTTCTCTCATATTCATCATCTTTTTGACTTCCTGATCTAATTAATCCTCTCCTTGTTTCAGGTCTTTTTATAGAACAATCTAAACTTCTTCTTGGGGTATTAATACTTATATTGAAAGATAGTGTAGTAATTCTTAATATTCTTGGTCCTACATTATCTTTAGTGTGTATCCTTCTAGGATTAATTAATTGGTTAAAGTAAACAATTCTATCCAATTCTATTTGTAATTGTTCAGGAATTGTTATATTTTTGGGATCTAAAGAAATTTCTTTCAATATTGGCATAAAATAATTATTTATAGTTATTTTCTTCCATGTGATTTTTTATATATCTTATGTTCATTTGTAAAAACTAATCCTATCTTGTTCTCGCTCCTTCTAACATTTTAATTCTTCCTAATTTATGAGGTATAATTATTGATTTATTTATGTACTCATCTGCTCTTGATATAGTAAAATTTGTATGTACCGTAAATTTTAATTTTTGGAATATTAAATTTCCTGTTAATAGTCCTAACATACTATCTTATACACTACTTACAATTCTTCAATCAATATGTTATTAACAATTCTATAGGAGAGTTTATTCCTTCATTAAAATAAGCATTTACAAATAATTGTACTCCAGCTATATAAATTTCTGTAACTTCATCTCTAAATGGTAATTTGGATATTTCATCTTCAATTAAAGTTATACTTACTATAGGTATTCTTAAAACTCCTTCAGTTATAGGGTGCTTCTTTTCTAATACTACAAATGCACTTTTTTCATTTTTCTTGTGTTTTAATATTTTATTTATTTTATGCATAAAACCTTCATTATTTAATTCTTCAGGTCTCATATCTAATTTTATATCTTTTATTATATTGTTTTTCATTAAAAGTAATTCTTCTTTCACATATTCCTTCTTTACAATTCCTATATTCCTCATATTTTTCATATTCCTTGTTACTATTACTTGGTTCTTCATCATCATTTCTTATATTATTCATCATATAAATTATATAATTTTCTTCTTCCTCTAACGATAAATATTCATTATAATGAGATTCTTCTTCAATATATTTTAACTTATAATTTTATAATTCTTGGTTGTCTAAGTCACTATATACTGGTTCTAATTCATATTCAAAGGCTTTTTCCAATATTTTCTGTAACATCCGTTATTTTCTTCAACACTTAGAATAATTTTTTTTGTGGCATTATGATTTTATTGAGGTATAGGGTAAATTATATATTTAGAAGAAATAACAAGTTTGTTTAAAAAAATAATAATAATTTGGGTTTCAAAATATTGGACCATGTTAAATATACACACACATACGTAAATATGTTGATGACTTTTATATTATGACAATTCAATTATAATTAAAATGGTATTAAAATATATAAATAAGATGTAAGTCTTCAAAAAGCCTGCCAATTATGAAAACCTAGATCTTACTCCTATAATTAGTCTCCTTTTTCCTCGTTACACTCACACTCAACTTCGCCCCTCAAACAATCCTGGGTCAGGTACTCTCCTTTTCTCCATTATCTCTTACCCTCCGTCCTTTGTTCTGATTTCACTGCAAATCATCTTTATTCCTCCATTTCTTTACTATTTTGCACAGTAACATGTCTTGTATTGTCTATTCAGGTTTTCCTATCACGTTTTCCCCTTCTTACTATCACGGACTTGGTCGTAATACCAACAAACCGTGTGGCACTAGAAAACTTTCAACCATAGAACGCTAGTCAGCCTTTCTCTTAATGCTTGTAAGCGCTAAGTAATCATGAAGGAACTTGGATTTGCAAAGAAAGGAACATTTATTGATTTCTCTCAGAAAACTTTACAAATGCTTCACTTTGGTTTGTTGTCACAAATGAGAGGTGGTGAGGGGTATTTATACTAATCCACCTCCTCAATGAACGACTAAGATCTATTTGATCTAACGGTTACAATCGAGTCTCTAGAATATTCTACGAAAATATCTAAGATATTTACAAAGAATATCTCTACAATTCTCTAGAATGTTCCAGGCTCCTCTAGAAGATCCACCAGCTTCTAGAAAGTTCTACACTCTTTTAGAAAGTTTTGGACTTTTACAGAATGTTCTATATACTTCCAGACTATTCTAGAATGTTCCAGACTATTCCGGACAATTCTGGTTAGCTAATTTCTGCATTTTTAACTCAATCAGGAGCTGTGCGTGACATCCTCCCCCACTCAATGTGGCGACGTCCTCGGCGCATCTCTCCTGTATGCCTCTATTAAATCCTTGTAATCCCATAACGTAAGTTCATGTTCCCAGCTTGCCTCACTGTCAGGAGCTCCTTTCCATTTGACGAAGTACTCCACATAACTCAGATGACTCCGCATCTTGGAATTACTCGGTGTGCCATAATTTCTTCCACTTCGCGCTCTGGCATAATGGTGATAGCGGTTGGCGCTCTTCTTGACTTTCCCCTACTTGGATCATCTTCATCTTTGTTGAAGGGCTTCAACAAGCTCACATGAAAGATAGTATGCATCTTTAAGTGTGAAGGCAAAGTCAAGCGGTAGGCTAGCTTACCAATGCATTTCTCTATCGAAAATGGTCCCTTGTAACGTCTCACTGGCCCCTTGTGAACCTTGGCAAATCGACGACTTTGATGGGGAAGGAGCTTTACCATGACTAAGTCTCCTTCCTCAAATTCCAAATGCCTCCTCTTAGTATCAGCCCACTTCTTCATCTTCTTCGCTGGTAAGCCTTTGCCAAGTTAGTCTTCTCATGCCAACCCTTAGCAAACTTAAATGCAGCAGGACTTGGGCCTTTATAGCTAATGGCTAAAGTGTGTGGAGTCATTGGCTGCTGACCAGTAGCTATCTCAAACGGACTTGACCCCGTCGACTCGCTCTTTTGTAAGTTGTAAGAAAATTGAGCGATGTCCAAGTACTTAGCCCAATCTTGCTGATTAGCACTTACGTAGTGCCTTAAGTAAAGCTCTAATAAAGCATTCACCCTCTCTGTCTGGCCATCATTCTGTGGGTGAAAGGTTGTAGAAAAGTTGAGCTTAGACCCCATGATCTTGAAGAGCTCCATCCAGAATCTTCCTGTGAATCGAGTATCTCGGTCACTCACTATTGTCTTTGGAACACCCCAATACTTCACCACGTACTTAAAAAACAATCGTACAGCATCTTCTGCAGTGAACTTGGTCTGCATAGGTATGAATATACCATACTTACTAAATCAGTCCACCACGACCATAATGTTGCTACATCCTTCGATCTTTGGTAAGCAAGTGATGAAGTCCATGGAAAGACTTTCCCATGGTCTCTCAGGAATTCGTAGAGGTTCATGTAATCCAATTTCAGGGCATTGCTCTACCTTGTCTTATTGACACACAAGACAAGTTTTCACATAGAGCTCCATGTCTTCACACATCTGGGACCAATAGTATGCTCTCTCAATGAGTACCATTGTGTGTCAAACTCCTGGGTGACTAGCCCACCTTGAGTCGTGGCACTCCCTGATGATTTCCTTCCTTAAGCCTTGCCACTTTGGTACGTACACTCGGTAACCCCTAGTGACGAGCACCCCATCCTTAAGCCAAAATTGGCGCGTCTTCCCCTGACTTACCAGCTCCATCAAGTTCTTGGCATGTGGATCCTGCTCAAGTCCCTTCTTGATGCGTTTCACCATAGGAAAACTTGGACTTGTGATGGCATCAAGTTCAGCCTTTCTACTTAAAGCATTGGCCACTACATTGCCTTTCCCAGGCTTATACTCCATCACAAAGTCGAACTTAGCTAAAAAGGCTTGCCACCTTACCTGCTTCAGGGTAAGCTTCTCATGCCTACACTCTCAAACAATGGACCACAGCTGTCATCTCTTTCTCCTGGACCGTGTAGCGACGTTCAACTTCGTTAAGCTTACGACTTTCGTAAGCTACTGGATGGCCTTCTTGCATTAGGACTCCTCCTAAGGCAAAGTCAGACGCATCTGTTTGCACCTCGTACGGCTTGGTCTGATCAGGTGAGGCCAACACTGGCTCTTTGATCATGGCATTCTTAAGGTCTTCGAAAGCACATTGATAATCTTCATCCTAATTCTAGGTCTTATTCTTCTTTAGTAGATCAGTTAGGGGTGCGGCTATGGTAGAATAGCCTTTTATGAATTTCCAGTAGCAATTAGCTAGACCAAGGAAAGAACGAAGTTCAGGTACCTTCTGAAAGTGGCAAAACGCACAAGAGGGGGGGTGAATTGTGCGTTTCAAAAATTAAACTCTAAATACAAAGACAATCCTTTATACTGGTTCAGCCAAACACTGCCTACATCCAGTTCTCCAACTCCTCGTTGGGTTCCACTAAACCACAGGTTTTACAAACCAGGTTCACCTGCCAACCTTTACAAGACAGAGTTTTAGACTTCCTCTAAACACTTCCCCTTACAAGTTGTAAGACTACAACCCTGTTCTAAAGTCCCAGACTTAAGAACAACCTCAAACAGTAGAGGATATCAATAAATGAGTTCACTTAATGAACAGATTTTGTTAATTACTGAAGTACAGAATAATCTCACTAAGAATAAACCAGTGAGTAGATGAGAAATAATGAATACTTGTTCGTCAGTTTGTTCTCTACTTCATAAATGCTCAAGACTTGGTTTTTATATCTCTTCATTGTTTTACCTTTTTCTTTCAGCTTCATGAGTCCGTTTGAATATGTCCGTTGGAAGCTCCTAGCCGTTGCCATTTAATGCTGGTCTTCATTTTAGCCATCTTTCTTCTCTTACTTCATTTAATTCTTGCAGAAGATGAGCTATGAGAGATAGAGACTGTGACCAACAACTACCTACAACATTGTACTTGTGTAGCAGCTTTTTCAGTAGCGCTAGCATCCCAAGCTATCGCTAGCTTCATAGTGTTAATCCTGCACTTAGTGTAACACCCCAAATTTTGGAAAATAGAAAATAAGAAATTATTTAGGGTTTCCGAATATTACTAAAACCTTAAAAGCATTGAAAAATAAATTTATAATATTTTAGGCATTTTTAATAAATTTTAAGGCTTATTTTCTTTAAGAAATAAAGAGAAATAATTAGAAGATAAAAACTTAAATTGGAGAAAAGAGATAATAAGGGCTTATTTAAAGTCTTGGGACAGCATATAACAATTAAACAGTCTTATAAATAAATTTATGAGGTCAGCTGTATTTTTAATAATTTTTAAGGTTTATTTTCTTTATTAGTTAAGGAAAAATAATTAAGAGATAAATTTGCATAAGGGAATATTTAGAACCTTCGGAAGTTGTTTGATATTTAAAAAGTCTTATAAATAAATTTAGAAATTAAAGTATATCTAGAAAAATTATGTTGGGGACAAATCCAGATTTATTTGTAAATGATAATGATACATAAAATTACTATTTAAGAGAAAATAGGAAAAGGGAAATATAAAAGACAATATCTGCCCCTAGTTAAAAATATTTTTAGTTGTAAAAGGAAGGGCAAAATGGTACATTAGCTACTTAAAATATCTAATTTTTCCTTTCCCTTCTATAACCTCCCAAGCGTCCCATTCGTCACCATCACCGTCTCTCTCTTTCATTTCCCCAACTCCCCTCTCTCGTTCCCACTCTCTCTGATTTCCTTCAACATCACCGGCGAACGGCAGTTGACGACAGTGATGGCGGACAGCTGGTGACGGCGAGCAGCTCAGGAGCTTGGGGTTAGTTCGGGGTAAACCTCTTCCCTTTCGTTTTCTTCTTCTAGTCTGATTTCAAGCGAGTTGAGTGTGGGTGATTCGAATTCTGGGGGGAGTTTCTGAAGCTTTTAAATTCATGGAAGTAATGCTTGGACCTTGTTCTTGATGATTTTGGAAGCAATTTTAAGAAATGAGTTGAGTTGATCGGATTGCTCTGAAAATCCCAAATTTTCAAACTGTTCATCCGTCGTCATTCTTGCTGATATCTGGGCAACCATGGTTTGCACGCTTAACTAGTCTTGCTTAGGAGTAATTTTAAGTTCATAGGAGTATTTGTATGTTGAAGTTTCTGATTGGGTGATCTTGGTACCTTGATTTCTCTCTTCTTGTTCTGCCGACTTTCTTGTCTCTTGAGGATGGTATTCTTTTATGATTTTGCTCCTGTTGATGATGAAGAGAAGATTGGACGGGTGTTGATTACATCTGGCTGATTCTTGTATGTGTGTGGAATTTTGTGATTTTCCATCCTTTCTTGTTCCCTGTTCTCCGCGGCCAAATACTATGAAGAGGGGATTTGTTGGTTTTATGCTTGAATTAAAGCTAAGTAACGCTTAGTTTAAATTAGAAGATAAGAGGTTAATTGGTCTTCATGTATGGATTTCGAAATTCTTGTGTTTGCTCTGTTTCTGGTTCTTATCGTTGCTGTGTGCTAATGCTGATTTGGGAGTAATTTTGGGTGAAAACTAAACAAGGGATTTCTTAAGATTAATTAGAAATAGGATTAAGCTGATGCATTTAATTTAATTGCATGTGGATTTTCGATGGTGTGTGAAAATATGAAATTGTTGTTCTATTCAATTCCTTGTTGTGGCAAAGTGTTGATTAGAAGATGTATGAGGATAATTGGAAGTTTGGCTCTTTCCCTCTGTGTGTATGTTTTGGGTTTCAAAGAGAAAGGAAGAGGAATGTATGGTTTCGGTGAAGGGAGGAGAGGAATTTGCTGATGTTAAGCTTGAACTGGAATTCCACTCTGTCTGATTAAAATTCTATGAATTTGGAAGATGTTGAGTCTACTGTGAAGTGGGTTTTCTAATTGCTTTGATTGGTTTGATCTTGTTGGGCTAATGGGGTCTAAGAAGGTATATGGGAATTTTAATGGTTTGAGAATAAGAAATAGGATTGGTGTTATATTCTAGTTTTAGGAATGGTGGGAAATTCTGGTTCATTGTTTTGTGTGTATTTAGTTCTTTTTGTTGGAAGGAGAATAGAGAGGAAGATTAGGGAGAGATGGAAGCTGATCTTGTTTTATGTTCTGCCTATTTGAACCATGTTAATGATGAGGGTTTTGGGTAAGTTGGGATCATTATAGATGGTTTGATTCAATATTGAAGGCTAGGGGATCAGTTGCTTGATTAGGAAAGGATTATGAATTAAAGTGTCTTGGTTAATCTAATGGTTATTGTTTCTCTGATATGTGATTTAATTGGTGATTTATAAGAAAGAAGGGTTATTGTAAGATTCACATTATTAGAGCTTAACATGATAAAGCAAGTATTTATGTAGAATTGATTTTGAGTGTCAAGTTTTTAGAGGTTTCATAAATATTATTAAAGGGAGTGTGCTTGGTTTCTGGTGATTTGATAACATGGAGTCATTGGTTTGGCTGTAATTAAAATAGGAGGATGTATTTTAGTCAAAGTTTGAATCTAGCTACTATGATTAGTTCGAATGAGGATAGATTGGTAAAATCTAATGATTCATATTGGTGATGGAAATTAATAACTTGAACGGTGAATTGTTGACTTGAGACTATGAGTTTGTTAGTGTTTATACTCTCTTGTGAGGGATGATTACTTCCCTGATTTGGTTCAATTTAAATATGGGAGTGATTTTGGAAATGACTAAAGAAGGTAGAATATGGGTTAGATAGGGGTAAAGGTTATTTCAGATCCTTGCGAAGAATAAGAATTAATTTACTGATATATATGGATTAGTTTAATGTATTAGGCGTGAATTGAGTGATGAAGGTGGCTTGAGAATACGAACATGTGAAGTATTAACTCTAAGTTCAAAGGAGGAGAGTTAATTCTTGATGCGGTGATTTAGTTGTAGTAACCATCTTAGGGAGGTTAGAGGTGAGATAAGATGATTATATATGGAACACTATGACAATGGAAAGTTAAAGAATTTAATCGGCTTGATTAGGTGTGATATCATTTCTAAAACTGGAAATAGAGTTGCGATTCTAGGAGACTATTAGAGATAACAATTAAGGATTTAGTATTAATGATTATACCTTGATTGAGGATCTTAAAATTTAGACATGGGCTGTTAAGTTAGAAGTTATAAATTCCTAGAAGTTGAATTTATCTCTGTGCCTGATTCCATGTCTAATTGCTTTGTATTTTGATGGTAGAAAGTAATGATAGAGTTAGAAATTAAATGTAACCATGATTTAGTTGTTGGACTGGATTTGCTAAATTAAAACCTCTATTTTATTTCTATTCTCTTAAATAACATTTTCACTGACAACAGTGAATCAATAGTAAGCTATGATTCTGATAAGATTAAAGTTATACGGTACAAAAATAAGGAATTAATACATGATAAAAGATGGTAATGGTTAATAGATTAATCATGGTTAAGTCATTGTGATTTTTATATTTCATTTTTGGACAAGATAATAATGAGAATTAGAATAATTAATTGAAAGGAATTATCTTAAGTGGTCTTTTAATTTTAAAAGGGTCAAAATATTTAAAGTAAAACCTACTTATATGAGATATAAAGAATTGGGTAGAAATAAGTAAGTTAGGATTCGTGAGAGACGCTGAATAATCATATATAAGCATATGTGTTAATTTATTATTTATATGTAAATAGGTTTTGATAGCGGCATAAGTTGAGGAGATTAGTGGAAAAGAAAGGAGCAAGCTTATGATTAAGTTCTGGTATTCCAGGTAGCAGTTTATTTCAGTAACAATTAAATTGCATGTATTATTTTGTAATAACTGTTGCATTTAGTTGGTAAGTTGTTATTCCTCAGTTGGAGTACTCTAGGCTTAGGTGGTTCGCTACCCCTTTGCCAAACCAGTTTAGTTATAACGGGATTGTTATAACGAGAAGTCCTGCAGGTATAGCCTCCACTAGTTAGCGAAAATATCGTTATCAGTGGTTGGTAGGTGCGGATCGCACACAGATTAATAGGAGTAAAACTATCATCATTTGGGTAGTTTTATAAAATATATACATGGCAATGCATATGAATTTACAATTAATGACATAAACTGCATCGAACTGCTGTTTTTCAGAGAAGCTGGGAGATAGTGAGGTGGTTGAGATAAGGCAGAAGTGCTGAGAGGAGATTAGATGAAGAAATTAAGATTATATTATAAAAAGTAAAGTTATCTGTATATGACGTAAATTTAAATTAATAAAGAAATAGTAGATAGCGTAGAAAATAGAATTATATGAATTTATTATGGGATTTAAATTCCCTAAGTGTTATGAATTAAGAATAGACATCCTAAGAGGGTTAGAGTACTTTTAATTGTTTTATTAACCACTTTATTTTATAAAGAGTTTTTAAATTATTCAATTTGTCCGAAAAGCTCATTACAACTGCAATAAAGTTGGAACACTGTTTGGTAAGAAAAAGTTTTAAATTTTCCGTATTTTTGGGCTTCTGACATTAAAAAGTGGTTATAATTAAATTAAAATGTTATAGTATAGTAGTAAAATTCCAGGCGTTACACTTAGACTGTTAACTTAAACAAGTATTCATGTGAAGCACAGTTGGTGTTATCGCTAGTAGGATTCATTAGCTCAGTGTATACAGATTAGCTATCAGAATCTCAAGTTATCTCAGCAAGTGATTTCATTATCGATAGCTAAACTTGTTATCACTAGAAGCTATGTTATTGATAGGTTGTCATTAGCTCTACATAGCAACTCATCTGTATGTCCAAGAGTTCTGCTATCGCTAGCTATTCATGCTATCGCTAGTGACTATGGTTTAATACAGTTATTCTAATCAGTCTTGTCTGTTATGAGACCTTAGCGATATAGGCATGTCTTAGAGATAGTAATCTATTGTTCTTTGCTTAGACTAGCTCAAACCATTTCATTTGCAATAGTGAAGTTCATAGCGATAGGAATACTTACTTTCAATTTATTGCCAAGACTTCATTAGCCAATATTACCCTTATCTCTTCATTTATTAGCGATAAGCTCTTAGTCTAGCGATAGTGTATCTGTTATCTATAGGACTTGACTTGTTCAATGTTTAGATACCTTATACTTTTCCTTAGTCATATACCTTGATTCTTATCTCAATTCTTTTCTGACTAAGTTATATGCTATCTGTTCATTTTACTTATGTTATCTATAGGGTCCAGTCCTCATCAAAACTTAAGATTCTAACACCTTCCTTGGTGGTTTCTGTTAGAATCTTAAGTTTTGATGAAGACTGACCCCATAAATAACATAAGCAAGTAAGTGCAAGTTACCTATAAATTAAACAAGTTAAATCTAATAGGTAACAGATCTCTATCGCTAGAATTAGAGTCTATCGCTAATAGACAAAGAGCAATAGCAAGTGAAGACTTAGAAATAACAAAGTTAGTATCTATCGCTAAGTCTGTTACTATAGCTAAGAAAGATTCCATCGCTAGAAGCTCATAGATAACATGGACAAATGAAAGGAAGGACAAATATCAGAAATATAGATCAAAGTCCTTGAGCTAATAGAATCAGCTAGCGATAACAGGTTAAGCTATCGATAACAAAAGTGCTTCAGATAATGATCATTCAGATAGCAAGTGCCTGAGAGAAAATGAGTCAAATGAGCTAACATAGTTGCTAGCGCTAACTCGTTTAGCTATCGATAATAGGATACCTTGAAACACCTTTTAATAAACATCTCAGTATCCTTAAAGCTAATAAGCAATCAAGTATCTAGCGATAAGGGATTAGCAATCGATAGAAGAATTTATGCTGATATGATATAGCTAGTACTCTGAACGTTGAACTAGAAGAATATGCTAGCGATAATGTTTATGTCTATCGATAGAGATTGCTTTATAAAAATCCTTAGCTGGTATAAATATTATCTATCTCATTTGAGCTAATAGACTAAATTTGCGATAGCATTCTCTATACCATAAATGATTATTTGTTTAGCTAACAGCTTAAGTGCAGAACTCACTCTATGAAGTTAGCGATAGCAGATCAACCTAGCGCTACTGAAAAAGCTGCTATGAAAGTACAGGTGTTCAGAACGCACAGTCTAGCCTACTCTACGCATGAACAGTTGAAGCTAGATCAGAAGTTTGAATTAGCTGAAGAATAGTATCTATCTCCAACGGCTATGGACTTCCAACGACTATATTCTAACGGCCATATGAAGACGAATCAAAAGGCAATATGTGAAGATATAAATAGAACAAGATTCGCTTCTAAAAAGAGAGAATGATCAACGAACGAATATAACGAGCAATGAACAGAGCATTATACATAATTGCAAATTACTCTGATTAAGAGCGTTAGAAAAGAAAAGCTAGAGCAATACTTTGTTCAGATTATTAAGCTCTAGTCGTATTTCTTCATTTATTGATCTGTACTTAAGTGTTTATCAAAATCAGTTCATTAAGTGAACGTATTTATTGAAATCCTCTACTATTTGAGGTTGTTCTGAAAGCCTGGTGCTTTAGAACAGGGATATTACCTTACAGGTAGTAAGGGGGAGTGTTTAGAAGATTCTAAAACTCTGTAAAGGTTGGCAGGTGAACCTGTGTTCGTAAAACCTGTGGTAGGCTTCACTTGTGGCCGGTTTAAACAAGAGGATAGTGGAAATCTCAGGTGGAGCCTGAGGACTGGATGTAGGTCTGGGTTGACTGAACCAGGATAAATTCTGTGTGCATTATCTCTTCCCTTAACTCTCTTAATTTCAAGCATAGCAAAGTTATTTACTTCTCAGTGCATTTCATGTTTTGAAATATTCTCTGTGATAAACCCAAAAGAATCTTAAAGATTGTCTTCACTGTATTTTAGCAAGAAAAGTGTCACGATTTACACCATCACCCAATTCACCCCCCTCTTGGGTGACAGTCAGTATTTACAGTTTCCATTCTTGTATATCTTGTATCTTGGACCCATCCATCTATAGTTTTCCCTCTCCAACAATGTGCCCAGGGAATGTGACTTCTTGCTGAGCAAAGGCACATTTCTCCTTCTTCACATATAACTCATTTCCCTTAGTACTTGGAAGACTTGTCTTAAGTGTTTGACATGATCTTCCAATGTGTTACTATATATGACAATGTCATCCAAGTATACAACCACGAACTTGTCTAGGAATGGTTGTAAGACTCTGTTCATGAGACTGCAAAATGTTGCAAGTACATTTGTGAGCCCAAATGGCATAACTAGAAATTCATAAGAACTGTACCTGTTTACACATGTCGTCTTTGGTTCATCCCCATCGGCGATCCTCACTTGATAGTAGCCAGACCTTAAATCCAACTTGGTGAACCATCGAGCTTGACTAAGTTGATCAAAGAGGTCGGTGATTAGTGGAATTGGATACTTGTTCTTCACCGTGATCTTGTTAAGCACCTGGTAGTCAATGCATAACCAAAGTGATCCATCATACTTCTTCTTAAACAATACCGGCGCTCCGTAGGGTGCTTTGGATAGACGTATGTATCCTATGTCCATCAACTCCTTCAGCTGCCGCCGTAGTTCCTCAAGCTCTGGAGGTGCCATACAGTATGGCACTACCGCTAGCAGGGTTGCACCAGGTATCAACTCAATTTTATGGTCCACCTCCCTTTTAGGTGGAAACTTCTTAGGCAACTCGAGTAGCATCACGTCCTTGAACTCCTCGAGGACGTTTATAATACTTTTAGGGAGGCTTTCCATGGGCGGAACATCTGTCTCTTCTTTTAATGCCACGAGATAAGTTGGCTGCTTCTTCCTGATGCCCTTTGAGAGTTGCATTGCTGAAATTTGTTGTTCTTGAAGTTGGGCTTCTCGTTTTAGAGGTATTAATCGTATGTTGCCTTCCTCCAAGATGCACATTGTGTTTGCAAAGGGGATAGGAATAGCCTTGACCTTGTCTATGAACTCCATACCCAAAACAATTGGATAGTCATCCATAGTGACTACAGAAAAGTCTACGAGACCGCTTCAATCACCTAGGCTTACCTTCACGTCCTTAGTAACTCCGAAGGTGGCCTTTGGCTTGGAGTTTACCACCTTAAGCCATCCTTGTTTATCTTCATAATAGATGCCCATCTTCTTTGCCTCTTCTTCTCGTAGAAAGTTTTTGGTAGCTCCCGTCTCTACAAGTGTTTTCACGGTATGCCCACCAATCTTGGCTTCCACAAACAAACGTCCCTTCTTTTCGGACTTGGGAACTTCTACTTTGGCCTTTATGGCATTAAGGAGTTGTAATGCTCCAACCTTCTCGTCTTCACATTCCCGTTCCTCCCTTTCCTCGATTAAAGCAAAGAGATTAGCCTTCTTAGGGCATTCTCTTGCTCTATGTGGCCCTTCACAAAAGAAGCACTTAAGAGGTGGTTTCTCTCCAGTTTTATACTCCTCAGTACCCTTTTGCTTATGAGTAGATTCTTTGCCATGATGGTACTCTCCCCCACTCTTTCCCTTGCCACCTTTATCTTTCAGCTTCAACTTTTCAGGTTTCTTGAACTCGATAAGGGACTCAGTAATGGAAATAGCAGTGGTTATGTCTTGAGCACCACGACTTTGTATCTCAAGTTTAGCCCACTGTTGTAAACCATCCATAAAGGCAAGGAATGCTTCTTTATCAGTATAATCAGTGATTTTGAGGAGGACCTCAGTAAATTCCTTCATGTATTCTCAAATGCTTCCCTTGTGTTGGAGACGCCTTAGCTTCGCTCTGGCCTCTTCTTCAACATTAGTCAGATAGAATTGTTTGTTGATCTCGCGTTTGAATTCTGTGCAGGTGTCTATGGTGCACATACCCCTTTCAATATCCCCTCATCTCTTTCTCCACCACACCATCACGCTGTCGTCGAGGTAGAAACTTACTATGCAATCTTCATGGCGTCATCAGTGATGACGAGCTCCCTGAAGTGTTGTTCCATACTCCACAGGAAATTATCAAGTTCCTTTGCATTTCTTGAACCTTTAAAGGGTTTAGGTCGGAAAATCAATCTTAGCGGGAGTAATCCTTACCTCGGACGTGGATGAAACATCCTTTGCAAGTGCCTTCCTGCACACTGCTAGCTCTTTCTCAGTCTTCTCCAACTTGAGAAAGACCCCTTAGAGCTCTTCTCGAAGCAAAGAAACTTCAGCCCTGTGAGACCTGTAACACCTTAACTTTTACTACTATATTATAGTATTTTAATTGAATTATAACCACTTTTTGGTACCAAAAGCCCTAAAATATGAAAAATTTTAAAACTTTTCCTTTGTAAATATTGTTCCAACTTTATTATAGTTGGAATGGACTTTTCAGACTAATTTAAATACTATAAACTATTTGTAAGTTAAGTGGTTATAAAGCAGTTAGAATAATCAAAATCATCTTAATATCGATCTAATACTTAATATTGCCTAGTGTGGCTTAAAAAGAAATTAGTGGGATAATCTCGATCAATGATCCCCTTATCTTTACCTATCATCTCACTGCTTCTTAGTTATATATTTATACCTTCACATACTCTTACTTATGTATTTTATACCTGTCTGCTTGCTTACTTTTTAGCTTTACAATATATACAATCTAGTCCCAAAATAGCTATTAAAATACACTATAAAGCAGGCATTCCTACTTTCTTCTACTTTACCTTACTCCCCAAGAAGCTTAACTCTTGCCAGCTTCTCTGAAAACCAATAGTTCAACGCAGTTTATCTCATTAACCTATGTTCTCATGAATTTATTTATTGACATGTATACATTTTATAAATCATCACAAATATTGATAATCTTATTCCTATTATTCTGTGTGCGATCTGCACTTACCCTCCACTAATAACGATATATTCGTTATTTAATGGAGGTTCTACCTGCAGGACTTCTCGTTATAACATTTAAAGCTATAAATAATTGGTTGGGAAAAGAGATGGCCAAACCCCTAAACCCTGGAGTACTCCACTGAGGAATAAAAACTTATCAACTAAATGCAACAGATATTATAAAAGTATACATGCAATTTAATTGTTACTGAAATAAACTGCTACCTGGTTCTTGTGATTACTCGTCATTGTACTCCTTCACTTCTTCGTACTCTGGGGATTCAACCCCACTATCTTGTCCTATAGATATTTATAATATAAAAATAATATATTAATATCTAAACTTAGGCATAATAATTAAACGTCTCTCACGGTCCTATTGTACTACCCCTTTCTATTTCTAATACTATTAATTCTTAATTTCTAGATAAATGGTTAACCATACCATTATTAACCAACATTACACAAATACAATTAATATACACAACACAAACATAAAAATATCCCTACTATTTTAAATTAAACTTACATTGCCTATAAATCAATTATCCTTTAAGTTCAAATTACTTTCCAAATTTCTTGGTAATTCCTACAACCACTTACTTTATATTTAAGGATTCAATTTACCATTTAGGTGTACAAATACAACACTTCAAACATATTAAAGCATACATTTCATTTTCAGAATAATATCATCAATTAATAATTCAATCAAACAATATAAACTTACACCTACTATTATTTACTAATCTTTAAATTTAATTTAGCAACAATTGACTCTCAAATTACCTACTAAATGCAATGACATATGTTTATAATTCAACTTAAAGCTTTGTTCTAATCTTTGAAAATCCTTAAGCAATGAATTCAACTTCCAAACTAAACTTGCAATTTCTTAACTTTACCAATCATAACCATCTAGTAATATTGACATGGAAACCTCAATCATAGTACCAATTTAATCCGATAAATACCATTCCCAACCAACAATCCAGAAATGTAATCTAAATTACATTTTGAGTCAAGTCCAACAAATCCAAGAACAACCAATTCAACTTCTACTTTTCTAAATTTAATTCCTATTAAACTAACATCACCATTTCCTCTTTGTCTTTCACTGAAAACAATAATCAGCCACCAATCAAGGATTAAAATCTCAACACCTAGAACTTACAATCAAACATCCATAACAACTTTCTACTCTTTTAATTAATTAATTATGATACTATCTTTCTTTCCTGCCAATAAACCAGCAACCAAAAAGATCAATAATCATTTCTTGATTAACATTAACAACCATTTTCCTATCTCTTGTTCAATTAAATATCACCACATTCTCCTTCTTCCCTGCCAATAATCCACGGCCAAAACAACCAAGAGGGAATAAGATTAGACAACAAACAACTTACATCAACCCCACATATAGCAGAAAGAGAAATCAACAATTACACATCAAGAATTATAGTTTCAAAATTCTCTCCTTTTTCCTTTCTTCCTTCTCGGTCAGCCAGAGCAAGAACAGGGAAAACAAAGAACAACAATCAACCATTCAAAAATTCATCAAATCACACATACAAAAATGCTTATCAGAGCTTGTAATTGCAAGTGCATTTCGTCCAACAATTCTTTCCTCATGAATCTGACAGGCTCACAGAACCAGGGGAGGAAGAAAAATGCTTCAAAAATTCCTTAATCTTCAATAATCCACATATAACCCGTTCCTTAACCTTAATCTTGCTTATAATCACGAGTAATCTGAAAATGGCAGAAGGCATAAGAGGGGGGTGAATTGTGCTTTCAAAAATTTAAAGCTTGGAATCACAAAACAATCTTTATACTGGTTCAGCCAAACACTGCCTACGTCCAGTTCTCCAACTCCTCGTTGGGTTCCACTATACCACAGGTTTTACAACAAGGGTTCACCTGCCAACCTTTACAAAACAGAGCTTTAAACTTCCTGTAAACGCTCCCCCTTACAAGTTGTAAGACTACAACCCTGTTCTAAAGTCCCAGACTCTAGAACAACCTCAAACAGTAGAGGATTTCAATAAATGAGTACACTTAATAAACAGATTTTGATAAACACTGAAGTACATAATAATCTCACTAAGAGTAATAAAGCTTTGAGCAGTGAGTAGATAAGAATAATGAATGTAAGTTCGTCACTTTGTTCACCTCTTTCATAAATGCTCAAGTCTTGGTATTTATATCTCTTCACAGTTTTGCCTTTTTCCTTCAGCTTTATGAATTCGTTGGAAGCTCCTAGCCGTTGGCACTTAATGCTAGTCTTCATTTTAGTCATCTTTCTTCTCTTGCTTCATTTAATTCTTGCAAAATATGAGCTATGTGAGATAGAGACTATGACTAACAACTACCTGCAACATTGTACTTGCGTAGCAGCTTTTTCAGTAGCGCTAGCATCCCAAGCTATCGCTAGCTTCATAGTGTTAGTCCTACGCTTAGGCTGTTAGCTAAACAAGTATTCATGTGAAACACAATTGGTGTTATCGATAGAGAAATTCATTAGCTCAGTGTATATAGACAATGTATTAGCTATCAAAGTTATTTCAACAGGTAATTTCCTATCGATAGCTGATCTCCTTATCGCTAGTGACTATGTCATCGCTAATTCAATTCATTAGCTCAATGTATTTGCTATCTGTAAGTTATCTCAAGTGTTCTACTATCGATAGCTGATCCTGTTATCGCTAGTTATCTTTGCTAGCTATTTTCCCTTGTGATATCCATGTTGTTTATGAGACCTTAGCGATAGAGAAATATCTTAGCGATAGTGATCTATTGTTCTTTGCTCAGACTAGCTCTATTCCTTATATTACCGATAGTGAAGTTCTTAGCGATAGGGATATTTACTTCAGTTTATTGCTAAGTCTTCATTAGCTATTGTTATCCTAAGCCTTCCATTTGTTAGCGATAGGTTCTAGCTTAGCGATAGTGTATCTGTATCCTACACTATTTTACTTAGTCATATAACATGATTCTTATCTCAATTCATTCCAAACTAAGTTATTCGCTATCTGTTCATTTTACTTATGTTATCTATGGGTTCCAGTCCTCATCAAAACTTAAGATTCTAACATAATCAAGCTTCAAAACAACAAACACCCAAAAATCCCTCAAATTCCCGTCGAATGAACAGTACCCAACGGAGTTCTTGGGAGCAATTCCCAACTTTTCTAGCTTCTCTCCTACAATCAATGCTCAATCAATCAAGAATCAAGTCCAAGCACCATTTCCATAAGCTTAGAAGCTTCAAAAATCTCACAATATTCGAATCACTTCGCCCCCCGTTTCGCACAATTTCAGCTTAGAAAGAGGAGGAAACAAAAAGAAGAATCTTACCTGAGGTGACCCACGCCTTCTTGGACGTTCTCCGTCGCGGGTGGCCGCCGATCGCTGTCACTAGTGGACGGAGGGAGTGCTACGTTTTGAAGAACAGAGGGAGAGGAGAATGAGAGGGAGTATTTCGGGAAGCAGAGGGAGGAAATAGGGAGAAATAAAGAAAGCTGAGGGAGAGAGTATATTTAATAGGAAGGACACGTGGGTGGTGTGTATTTAAAGAGAAGGAGATATTTTTAACTAGGGGCAGATATTGTCTTTTGCATTGTCCTTTTTCTATTTCTCTCTTAAATGATAATTTTATTTATCATTATCATTTAGAAATAGAACCGTCCCAAAATAATTTTTCTAGATATGCTTTAATTTCTAAATTTATTTATAAGTCACTTTAAATATCAAATATTACCCCAAGATTCCAAATATTTCCTCATTTCTTATTTTCTAAAATTTAGGGTGTTACAAGACCCCTCCATGGCATTCACACGGTCAAGACAATGGGTGAGTACTTTGTTTATGGCTTGCATCACCTCACGGAACTCATCCATGCATTGCCCCACTTCCTCAAACTTTTCCTCACCATCAGCTATGGCTAACTCCACCTTGGCTAGCCGTGTCTCAAACTCTTCCATGGGTTCCCTCGAATGAGATCTCGGCTCCTTTGTTTCTTCTCGACCACCTTTTCTACTTGAGAGGTGTTGCTTCCGGTTTCCATTTCCCTCTTCGTTCCAACGGACTTTCAAACTTGGCTCTGATACCAACTGTCACGGACTTAGTTGTAATACCAACAAACCGTGCGGCACTAGCAAACTTTCAACCCTAGAATGCTAGACAGCCTTACTCTTAATACTTGTAAGCACTAAATAATCACGAAGGAACTTGGATTTGCAAAGAAAGGAACTTTTATTGATTTCTCTCAGAGAACTTTACAAATGCTTCACTTTGGTTTGTTGTCACAAATGAGAGGTGGTGAGGGGTATTTATACTAATCCACTCCTCAATGAACGGCTAAGATCTATTTGATCTAATGGTTACAATCGAGTCTCTAGAATATTCTACGAAAATATCTAAGGTATTTACAAAGAATATCTCTACAATTCTCTAGAATGTTCAAGGCTCCTCCAGAAGATCCACCAGCTTCTAGAAAGTTCTACACTCTTCTAGAAAGTTCTAGACTTTTCCAGAATGTTCCATATTCTTCTAGACTGCTCTAGAATGTTCCAAACTATTCCAGACAATTTCGGTTAGCCAATTTCTGCATTTTTAACTCAATCAGGAGCGGTGCGTGACATTGCGCACGAGCTTCACCCATGTGTGTACACACTCATATATATATAGATATATATTTCTCTTTCACTTCCTTAAGGCCCACCGTCACTCAAGATTATTTTTTTTTCTCTTTGTTCCACACATCCATAAATATTATAATAAATCCATGTTTGGTTGTAGCTAATTAAACGAGTCCATCTCATGAATTCTTTCTCGTCTCGTGGGTTTATACATATTGTATTATTTTTGTATCCCATATTTATTCCTTCATAGGTTTTTAATAGATTCATTCCTTCATCTTTCCATTTGTATATTTTATCTCCATTCATTGTTCCTTTTCCTATGTGTATGTTCAAACCATGGCTTAGCTTTCAACGTTGAATCATATATGTGCAGTATAGTAGCAGTTAAACCCACCCATAGGGGCATCCAATTGAGTCGGTGCTTCAAAATATTTTTTTCCTTATTTCATGGGCAATGGTATGTGTATCTTAGGCATAACCATTGCACAAAAAAAAACGCATTCAAACTTTATTTTTCCCTGTCCATCCTATATGTTTGATTTCAACCAGCTCGCTCCATGTGCCTTTTTCCGGAGTTTCGGTGGCTAAAAACACATGTGTGTGTATAAATATAAATTTATAACAATTTTTTAAATAAAAAAATTGATTCAAGGTTCTAAAATAATTTTAGAATAGCCAAGTAAAATTATAGTAAGTATGAGTTAATTATTAATAAATATTTACGTAGTCCTTGTAGACTATCGTAGAGAGCTTTGGAGTAGCTCTTTGGTATTTATCCATAACATGAGGAGTGGCAAGTAACTTTGAAAAATTCTTTCGTATACTTGTAAATTGTGTGTAATTATGTTTTGAATAATTATCACTTCATTTGATTATGTAAGACTAAATTTAGTGTTTATAGTATATTTATATTCTAAATCCTATATTAAGTTTTTATGTAAGATTGAATTTAGTATTTATAAAATATGGATATTAGTTCAATCCTTCCAAGCATGCTTGTATATGTTCTAAGTATATTTGAATTGGAATTTTCTTGTGGTATCATGTATTGGAATGATATAATATTTTCTAGTGTTTGATATAATTGGCATAACATTTGCATTCATGGTGATGGGATAGGATTGGAGGAGAAATTCGTATGGTAAAATCTTTTACCATGTGGTATGCCATCACTCGGTGCACAATGGATGACACTTGTCAGGGTCCCTTCTTCCATTTTTCCTTTGGTTGGGATTGCATTGAAGTATTGGGACATGTGACACATCCTTAGATTTTATATTAAGGTGGGGAGCCATAGTCCATGCTTGAGCTTTGTACCTTTGGCTGGGTACATCTCAAGTATTGGTGAGCTTAAGACAATCCATTTAAATGGATTTGTTCCTGTTGGACTATGTGTTAGCCTTTGGCTCCTGTCAACGAGATAAGGATGGATTGTGATATTAGGGAGGTTGCATGACTCATTTATTCATAAGTAAATCATTTCTACTTAAAACAATAGTTTTATATATGAATGGATGTAATATTTGTGTATCTGAAAAATCATGAATTGTTTTCTAGAACATAATTGTTTGTAGCATGATTGTACATGATTTGCTGGTGTATGTTAGATGCTTTGAGTAGTTACTGAGATATCATATTAACATTTTCAGGAGAAACATCAAGTAGGAAACAAAGGAAGATACGGGGAGCGAGCTTTAAAGGCTCTGTTGTACACATTGAACACATTTATGTCACTTTATATTTAATTGCCATGACACTAGGATTAATTTTACATCATGAAACCCCTTAATTAGTAAATGATTTATTAAATTATTGTGGAATTTTTGTTATTTCATGGTAGACCCTAATTTATTATTTTTTTTTGTCTTTTCTACCTTGATAAGCTTCCTAATAAAATGTTGTCTAGAATTATTATACTATTGTAGATCCTTTTCTACCACGACAGTGTAATAAAAGTTTGGAAGAAAATAGATGTTTTCTAAATAATCATGGTAGACATTTCCAATGTAGTTTTGTTCTTTTTTACCATAGTTAGCTCTTGAGAAAAGTAAGATTAATTCTTTTCTACTATGGTAGAGTCTTAAATCGGGTCCATACTTTTTCTACCATAGTAGGTTATATTGATTTGATCAATCTCCCTAATTGGCTATTATTTTTTTTTACCATGGTGAATTTTATTATTTGGATTTTAATTTCTTTATTACCATGGTAGAGTACACAAAAATTTAAAGGTAGTTTTGGAAGGGGTGTTACATTTTCATTGCTTTCTTATTATTAGGTTCAGAGCAATGAATAGCTATATGTCACATTTATATTTTTTTGGGTTTCTTACTATAATTAATTATTTTCTTCCATTTCTTAAATTCACGGATATACTGATTTAGATATTTTGGTTATGTCATGTAGTTTTTCTATAGCTTTCTTAATTTTAGTTTGTTCACTTAAGTTTGCATTCCTTCTTAGAAATTCATTTCTTAGTATTTGTTCATATCTTCTTACTAATAATGCATATAATTCATTCCTGTTATTATAGGTTCGTGAATCTATTTTTCTTGCATTTTCTTTAAATTCACAGGTTTCTCATTTCCACAAACTATGCACATTTCCAACAAAAGTTTCTTTTACTAACATGCTTGCATGATTAATATCTATTTGTCTTCCTATTAAAGCTATTAATTGTGATTTACTCCAGTCTTCTAGTCTTTTTTTTATTATCTAAATCTAACCATATTTCTATACTAGGTATATTCCTTGTTTCATATTGTTTTAAAGGTGTTGGTGTATATACTGATTTATTCGGTGTTTTAAAACTTGTTTCAAAGGATATTTTCATGTTAGATAGAGGTTCCATATGATATAAATTACTACTTCTACTTCCATTTCATTTCCTTCATTATGTCTTAGATTACTTGTTGTAGCTTGGTTTCTTGGATATTGAGTTATATTACTTTGAGTTGTTTCCATATTTACTTGACTAATAAAAAAATCTCCTATCTTTGTGACATTTGCAAATTGTTTTCTTATATTTTCTAGTTTTTCTTCTTCTTTTCCCATAATTTCTTCTATTTCTTCTCTATTTAAATCATCTATTTCCAAAGCATTCATCATATCTATAATGATACCATTATTTTCCTTAATAACTTCTTCTTTTTTCACTGGTGATTTAATTATTTCTACTTAATAATCCATTCCTATATTACATGTAATTTCAGCTATCATATTACTTCTTTATTATCTAATTCTATAATATATTCCCTTTCTTCTACTATGATTATACCAATTCTTTGTCTTTGATTTTCTAAATCAATTCGTTAAAATTCTTCATATATAGTCCATAAGTTTTTGTTTATCACTTCTTGTCTTTTAGAAACCCATTTGTAAGTTCTAGTCACATCAAATTTCATAGGATAGCATGTTGACACATAATGCCCTTTTCTATTGTAGAAATTACAAAAACTAAAAGGACTAACATATTCAATAGCTTATCTAAAAAACTTCAGATATGGTTTTTCCTTAGTTGGGTTTTTCTTTTCTTTTAAGAAGGGTTTTTGGCAAAAAAGAAATTTTTTTTGCATATTAGCGTCTAGCACAAAAATGTATTGGATGGGGCTTAAATACACATTATCTTTTAAAAATTGTGCAAATCTAACAATGTCGTTAATTATCCTCCAAATGCCGTTAATTATCTATACAAAAGTTCTGAAGGCGTTTCGAGGATAATTAACGGCATTATTGTATTTGCACTATTTTTAAAAGATAATGTGTATTTAAGTACCATGCAATACATTTTTGTGCTAGGCACTCATCTGCAGAAACTTTTTTGGCAAAATTGCACCTTTGCCCTCTTAAGAATTCTGGTATAGCATCATATCCAAGTCCAGTTCTATCTCTAAAAGCTCTTTGGTTTGTCAACATCATATGAAAAGCTTTACCACCTTTAGTGAATTTTTGCAAGGTTTTTGAAAGTCTCTTATTCTCACGAGTAAGGTTTTCACACGTTTTACATTTATTGAGCTCAACCTTTTCATATTCTGAGTTTCTTTTTCTTAAGAAAACAACTTCTTTTGCAATATTCATAAACTCTATATGTAAAGCATTATAAACATCTTGGAGTTCATGAAATTATGATTCAGAAGTAGTTACCTCAATGTCTGATTCTTCCTAAGCTACCAAACATAGGTTGGCTATTTCCTCAGAATCACTTTCCTCCTCATGTGAGCTATCATCCTAGATGATGACACATAGGCCTTCTATTACTTTTCTTTCTTCTTTTCTTTATCCTTTTGCCTCTAAAGATTTCAACATTCAGATTTAAAATGTCCAAGCTTTTTCATTCATGGCATACAGAGGAATTCTTTTGTTGATCTTTCTTCGTATAACCGGGGCCTCCTTTCTGGATCTTCTTGCACTTCCACCTTTGAAGAATCTTTTGAATCTTCTTACCATTAAGCCCATTTCATCATTGTTGAGATCCTCTTCATCTTCATCTTCTTCTTCATCTCTAAAAGTAGATGTCAGAGCTAGAGTTTTCTTCTTCTTTTCTCCTCCAACAAGCTCTTGTCTGTATTTCATTTTGCTTTCATATTCAGCTAGACTTCTAAAGAAGGATGTTATTGAGCTCATGGATTCTCCCCATATTTCTTCGATGGTTGTAGCCTTGGCTTGCCATTCATGAGTGAGAATATTTAGAATTTTGGGGACCTATTCTTCTTGGGAAAGTATCTTTCCAAGAGCTGCAAGATGATTGATGAGGTAAGTAAATCCATTCTCTAACTCTCTGATAGTTTCTCCTTCCTTCATCTTGAACAAGTGATATTCAGTAGTTAGTAGATTGATTCTTCTACTCTTCACACCTTATATTACTTCATAAGATACTTCTAGAGCATCGCACATTTTGTTGGCAGCTTCCAGATTTGAGATTCTAAAGTATTTCTTTTGACTCAGAGCACTTTTGATCATCAAGATTGACTTACTATTCAGCTCAAGGTGCTCTATGTCATCATTGGTGAACTCATCTGGTTGCTTTCACATTAGCACACCATTCTCAGTCTTTATGGGAGTGTAATCTCCATTCTCAATTACCTTCCATAGCTTGTATCCATTTGCCTTGATGAAGATTATCATCTTCATCTTCCAGAAGGCATAGTATTCTCCATTGAAGGAAAGATGTTTGGTTATAAAGTTCCCTTCAAACATCATGCGATCGTTGATTCTTGTAATGGATCTTTCTTCTCTAATCATTGGATCACTTTTCTAAGAAGCCTAGCTCTGATACAAATGAAAGCGGTAGGAAATACACAAGTTAGGGGTGAATTATGCATCTCAATAACTTTAAACAACTTGAATAGAGATCTCAATATTTATATTGGTTCGGTCTTAACTCTAACCTACATCTAGTTTTCTAATCTCAGTTCGGTTTCACTAGTGATAACTTTGGATTAAACCAAATATATAATTCACTAGCAATGTCTAAAACATAGAAATCAGCAGAAAAATCAAATCCTTAACTTTAACAAGTATATCCTCAAGAATGCCTTGCGAATATCGAAGTGTGCGATCAGCTAATTATAAAATAACACTAGTCTTGTTCAAACCGGTGATGCCTAAGGTAGAGAAAATCGCTCTAGGAATCACATTGATCGCCGCTGCTAGACCCAATAATGCATTGGTTACCGTCAAGTTCCCCATAATGCATGGAATCATGAATGATACAGGGTCCTTGCATTTGACCGGCAACTGAGATTTAAATAAAGCAGACACACTAGGAGTTAATTGAATTCATTCATTAGGTCTAAACTTTCTTTGTTAGTGCATAGTTCTTTCAAAAACTTACAATAGCTATGCATGGATTTCACAAGTTGAAAGAATGGAACATTAATAAGAAACTTGCCAAACAAATTAAGCATCTCTTTTTCAGTTTGGTCATTTAATCTTTTCCTACTCATAATGAGAGCATGTGGAAAGGGGAGTTAAGAAGTTTTACCTCCCTAGCAGGAGATTTGGCTAGGTCATTGATTTGAGCCTTTCCTAATATGCCCTAGGGTTCAAATGCAAAAATATTATTTTACCAAGAATTATGCTATAGCGATGCGATCCTGGATCATCTCTCAAGGAGTTAATGAATTAACCTAGGAAAACTAAATGCAATGAGAAAGCTATAAACCTAGGGTTGAAAATATGTATTTTGGGTATTTTTCATAAAACAACTTGAAGTGTTATTTTTGGTATTTTAGGATAATAATGGATAGGTGATGGAATGTAGATGATGGGATGCTCTCTTGGCTAAGGATGACACGTGACAAACTATTGATTTACACTCTTAGGGAATTAGGGAGCTAATTGGGCTAAGTTCACACAAATGGATATAGTTAGCCTGAGTTGAAGGAATAGGTCAATTAAGGCACCACTCAACCTCAATATACCAATTAGATTAACTATAATCCAACATCAACTAGAAATAGGTTCAAATAGATAGAATAGCTTGGGTCCCATCCAAATCACTCAATATCCTTCGAATCCTATAACTAATTTACGTTCGACTATAATCAAACCATCTAACTTATGAAACCTAACCTAATTAAACTCATGCACATAGATTAGATTAATGGTCTAGTTCCTTTAGGCAAGTTTGATTAATGGAATTACCTAGCACTAAGGAAACTCAACATCAACAAACTGAAACCCATAAATAAGTTCCAAGTAACACAATTATATATGAAGCACATGTTAGATATGAGATATGATTAGTTTGATGATATCAAATATAGATTTAAATCTAATGAGCAAAACATTTATGAAGTATTCATCTTCGACTTTGACTTGCCATTATTTCATGTGATATCTTGTATAGATTAGTCAAAGAAAGAATGAAGCTATTATGCTTAGTTATGGAGAGTGATATGATCAAGAAGAATAAGAAGAGAGATTGAATGAGAAAATCAAGAATCAAGTTATTAGACTTGATATTAGAAGTTTCTATGCTCAATTAGAAGTTAAAAGAAGCTTAAATGAAGTCCATATCATCAAACCATGAGTTCCCATGCATAAATGATCACATAGTATGCTCATAAGTGATTTTTATATTTTGGGGGAGAGGGTCAACAATCGATCAGCCATAATGGTTGGATCCCTAACACCATCGATGGGTGATTTTCCAATCGATGGTTGAGTTCCATCGAGCAGAAACATCAGTCTGACCCAGGTATAGTATTTTAGTTATATCACCTAAAATACAAATTGGATTGAGGTAAAACTTAATTTGTATCAAAATATACTTCTAAAGCAATTCATTTACCAAATTTCACATTAAAATAATTTATATCCACAGAGCTATAGATTTTTAAAGTCTACCTAGAATTTTCAAGTCACGCTGAAGGTAGGTAGTCATCTTTTGGAACATATTTCTCAGAATACAAATCCAGTTGGCATGAAACTTGATTCATATGAAACTAGGCTTCAAAATAATTTCATGAACTTAAGTTTCACTCTCAAAGAATTTAAACTGGAGGAGATATACTTTTCTAAAATTTTCCTAGGGAATTCACATTGTACACGAGTTTGAAAGTCACGATTTTGACTAGAACTTTCAAACCACATTAAGTTTGGTAATGATTGTTAGTTGATTTAAAATTAGATTCAAATAGCTTTCTGGGGAAATATTATAAGCTAAATTTGGAGTTGTAATGAGAAAGTTATGATTTTTCAAAATTTCTCTCATCTGAAAGAAAGCAAAGAACCATCGATGGATCAATCAACCATGGATAGAATTAATGTTGCAAACATCGATGGGGCTCAGAGTACATAAAGAACATTGATTTTTCTATCGATGATTAGCATGGTCATCAATTTTCATGCTAAGTTAGAAGTTCTCAAATGTGTGAAAGACTATCAATTGCTAAATCCACTATCAATGGATCAAGTTCCATCGATAGTTGATTTGGCTATCGAGTATTGAGTTAAATTTTTAATCGATAGCTGAGATGTTTAATCAAGTGTTTCATGTGAAAATGAGAATGCTCAGAACGCCATCGATTGACCAGCGTAAGGAGCCATTGATTGCTGAGCTAGCCATCGATGGATAAACTGAAAGTTCAAATTTAATTACTCTTCCTATACTTAACTAACTTTACATTTATGCAGTTTTTGCCTGACACATTTTAGGAAAGTTCTGTTGGACACAGAATCTAAGTAGAACACAAAGTTCTGAACACAGTGAGATGTTATAAATATATTCTGGACAAAGCATCAAACGTGTAGGAAATAAAGAGAACATCTATAAAAAAAGAATGGAGTAATCTCAACCATTGATAATCATTAAATCACTCCAACTTCTCTGACACTCACAACGCTAGTTCCTTAATTCTTCAATGGGCAAAAATCTAATAGGCCTTATATAAAGAACTGAGGCAATAGAGACTGAACAAAGGCTCAACACAAATCAAACAGATTGAGCGAAAACCACAAGTAAGCCTTGAAATGAAGAGATGATGATGAGACGAGAGAATTAGGAAAGATGAGCTAGAGCACATGTTGAAATCTAGATTTTGATGATAACCAAACATGACTTAGGCTATAGGATCATGAGATCTTAACTTAGAAAAATAGTTCAAAAAACAGTTTCTCAAAATCTAAGTTAAGCAATCAATGGCTTAAAACAACAATCGTTTGGAGTTGAGCATCATCAATCGATGGCACATCGATTGCATATCGATTGGTGAGTCTCAATCAATACAAAGTTAGAACAATCGATTGTTGCTCCAAGTTTTCAGAGTATTTAGTCAGACAAGCAATCGATAGGGAGGATAAGCAATCAATTGGCATGAACAATCGACGAGTTATTGATTGGAACTCAAGCTCAAACCAAAGTAAAAGCAATCAATTGGCTCTTGGACAATCGATTGACATGAACCAATCGATTGAGAAATCAGGCAATCGATTGATGCATATATAATTTATTCGATAGTTGACATATCCATCCAGTATTGCAGGTAGCAATCTGAACCAATCTGAAGGCAATCGATTGGCATACCAAGCCATCAATTGACACTTGAAATGTTTTCAAATTTGTTTCTTTTCTCATGTTTAATTAACTTTATATCTGTAAGTTGTAACTGTTGTTGTTTTGGGCAGTTTATGTTGGACTCACAAAAACATAAACAGAGAGCCATTACTTATAATGAGTCTGACTCTGCCATACTATGTTGAACAACAGAAGAGAAAGAAAGAGAGAACACAACTCAAAATGACTCTGAAGCATTAAATGGAACTTAGAATCATCATCAACCTCCAGACCTTAATCTCTCTCTCAAAAACTCACAACAGCTATAACCAGAGACTCAACAACTAACTAAGGGAAACAAATTCTATCAAGACTATAAAAACGTTGAAGTTGAAATTGGTTGGGAGAGAGCATTAAGTGATATCCAACTACATATGTCCTACTACATTCAATTCAAACATGGTTTAATCCTGATTCACTAGTGGAACCCAATTGAGGTTGGAGAACTGGATGTAGGTCAGAGTTAGGATCGAGCCAGTATAAATCCCTTCTGTTTGTTTTTTAAATACACAATTTACCTCCCCTCTTGTGTATTCCCTGCCAATTTTCATTTGGTATCAGAGCAAGGCTTCTCAACTAAGTGATCCAACGATTAGAGAAGAAAAGATCCATGGCAGGATTAAATGACTGCATGCTACCTGATGGAAGTTCCATCACAAACCCCCTGGTTTCAATAGAGAATATTATGCCTACTGGAAGATGAAGATGAAAATCTTCATTAAGGCAAATGGTTACAGACTTTGGCAAGTGATCGAGAATGGAGATTAGGTACCCATAAAAATAGAAAATGGGGTATTGGTAAAGAAGAAGCCTGGAGAATACACCAATGTTGACATAAAGTATCTGGAACTAAATAGCAAAGCCATCCTAATGATTCAAAGTGCTCTAAGTCGAAAGGAGTATTTCATAATCTCCAATCTTGAAACTGCAAAGGAGATGTGGGATGCTCTTGAAGTGGCTCATGAAGGAACTGAAGGAGTGAGGAGCAGACGGGTCAATCAACTAACTGCTAAATACCATCTGTTCAGAATGAAGGAAGGAGAGACCATCAGAGAACTGGAGATCAGATTCACACATCTCATTAATCATCTGGTTGCTCCTAGAAGTGTTATCTCTCAGCAAGATCAATTTACAAAAATTCTGAACATCCTCACAGATGAGTGGCAAGCCAAGGCAACAGCGATTGACGAAATCCATGGGGTCCATGAGCTCTGTAACTTCTCTATTTGGAAGTCTTACTGAGTATGAAAGAAAGATGAAATATAGACAAGAACTGGCTAGAGTAGAGAAGAAAAAGAAGACTCTAGCTCTTACAGCCTCCAAAGAAGAGGAAGATGATGATGATGAAGGAGATTTGGATGATGAAGAAATGGGCCTAATGGTGAGAAGATTCAAGAATTCTTCAGAAATAGAGGAAGAAAACTTCAGAAAGGAGGTCCCAGCTTCACCAAAAAGGATCAACAGAAAGGTACTGCACCTGTTTGCTATGAGTGCAAAAAACCTGGTTACTTTAAGTCAGAATGCCCCAGTCTCCAAAGGAACAAAGACAAAGACAAAAAGAAGGAGAAATATGCTTGCAAGAAAAAGGCCTATGTATCATCCATCAGGGAGATAGCTCGATGAAGAAGAAAGTGATTTAGAAGAAACTGCAAATCTGTGTCTGGTAGCTCAAGAAGAATCAGACACTGAGGTAATAAATTTTGAACCACACTCTCATGAACTCCACGATGCTTACAATGATTTACATATAGAGTTTGTGAAGATTGTTAAAGAAGTAATTTTTTTAGAAAAAGAAATACAAAACTAGAGAAAAGAACTGAAATTTTTGAGTGCAAGAACTGTGAAAAACTTAGTGATGAAAATGAAAAGCTTTCAAAAACCTTACAAAAGTTTACTAAAGGCAGTGAAGCTTTGCAAGTAATGCTCACCAATCGAAGAGCAATAGAGACAAAATAGGTCTTGGTTACAATGTTGTTCCTCAATTTTCAAAAAACAAGAAAACAGTTAAAGAAAAACCATGTTTGAAATTTGTCAGAAAATCAACTGAAAATGTTAGCCCTTTTACCTTCTGTAATTTTTGCAATAGAAAAGGACACTCTATATCAACATGCTATCCAAGAAAATATGGTGTAAAAGGAACTTACAAATGGGTCCCTAAGGGCTCACAACTTTATTCAGCTAAAAAGGGCCATAGTGCTTCATCTAACCCCAAAGGACCCAAATGTATTTGGGTACCTAAATCTCAGTAAACTATCTTGCTAGTCTGTCTTAAGGCATCTAGAAGCAACAAATGGTATATTGACAGTGGATGCTCGAGACACATGATTGGGGACAAAAAAAATTTCAAACACCTTGAACTCAAGGATGGAGCCAAAGTGAGTTTTGGAGGAAACCAGTCAGGAAAGATAGCTGGAATTGGAGAAGTGAACCATACAAATGGACAAATAGTCAAAGATGTCTACTTTGTAGAAGGCTTGCATCACAACCTCCTGAGTGTAAGCCAAGCTACTGACAAGGGTAACTGGATAATTTTCTATTCTAATGAATGCATTATTATTGATAAAAATGATTTAGATATAGGAGAAGCTTCCTTGAAATGCAAATTAAGAGCTAGTAAAGATGGAAATTGTTATACCATTGATCTAAATTGATCGATACAAAAAAAAATGCTTTGTTAGTAGCACTGAAAATTGTTGGCTGTGGTATGGAGACTAGCTCATGTGAATATGTCCCAATTAAATAAGCTAGTACAGAATGATCTTATGATAGCCATACCAGAACTTAGAGTTCAGACTTATATTATATGTGAATCATGCCAAAAGGGGAAACAAACAAAATCTTCTTTCAAACATAAGAAGGCAGTTTCTACGATAAGAATATTGAAACTGGTGCATATGGATCTAGTAGGTCCTACAAGAGTCAAAAGTATAGGAGAAAACCTATATACTCTTGTAATTATGGATGACTATTCTAGGTTTACTTGGATCTTGTTTCTTTCTTCTAAACATGATGCTTTTGATTCCTTTATGTTATTTGCTAAGAAAGTACAAAAGGAAAGAAGCTGTGAGATTGCATCAATTAGAACAGATCATGGTAGATAATTTGAGAACAGTGACTTTGCGGAATTCTATGAAAAAAATGGAATACATCACAACTTCTCAGCTCCAAGAACACCACAACAAAATGGAGTTGTGGAAAGGAATAACCAATTTCTAACATAAATGGCCAGAACCATGCTAAATGAAAAAGGAGTGTCACAAGGTTTTTGGGCTGATGTAATGAGCACTGCATGCTATATCTCGAATAGAGCCTATATCAGAACTAGCATGGACAAAACATCATATGAGCTCTACAAAGACAGAAAACAAAATATTGCTCACTTAAAGGTGTTTGGATCTAAATGCTACATTCACAACAATGGAAAGGTAAACATAGGTAAATTCCACCCTAAATCTGATGTTGGAATATTTATTGGTTATTCAAATAGAAGTAAAGCTTATAGAGTCTTCAACAAAAGAACTTAGGTTGTTTAAGAGTCTATTCATGTTGTTTTTGATGAAATTGACTTTCAAAAGAAAATAGAGGATGAGGATGAAACTCTCTTAAAATCAAAAATAGTTGAAAACCATCCTCAAGATCAACCAGTTACACAATCAATAAGTTCACCTGATGAATTAGATCATGAAGGTTCTGAGGATGATCATACTGATGAACCAGCTAAACCTCAAGCTTGGAAGCATCATAAATATTATCCACCAGAATAAATCATAGGTGAAATTGGTGGTGGTGTAAAGACTAGAAGGCAGATCAAGGAAGAAATGCAGTTTTCTGCATTCATCTCAAAAATTGAGCCCTCTTGTAAGGAAGAAGCCCTCTCAGACAGTGATTGGATGATAGCAATACAAGAAGAACTCAATCAATTTGAAAGAAACCAAGTTTGGGATTTGGTTTCTAGACCTCTGGACTATCCAGTAATAAGAACTAAGTGGGTTTTCAAAAACAAACTTGATGAATCTGAGATGATTGTAAAGAATAAGGCTAGATTAGTAGCAAAAGGGTATAACCAAGAAGAAGGCATAGATTATAAAGAGACTTTTGCCCCAATTGCAAGACTAGAAGCAACAAAATTGCTCTTAGCTTTTGCATCCCCAAAAACTTCAAACTTTATCAATTGGATGTAAAAAGTGCATTTCTTAATGGATATATCATGGAAGAAGTATATGTTGAACAACCTTCTGGTTTTGAAGACTCTAACAAACCTGACCATGTTTTCAAACTTGAAAAGGCATTATATGGACTCAAACAAGACCAAGAGCTTGGTATGAGAGACTTAGTAACTTCCTCTTGGGAAAAGGATTTGTTAGAGGAAAGAGTTTTCTAAGATAATGTAGGGAGAATTCAAGATGTCTATGATGGGAGAACTTTCCTAAGTCTTCAAATCAAACAAAAGAGGGATGGGACATTCATTTCCCAGAAAAAATATGTCAAGGGAATCTTGAAGAAGTTTGGAATGGATTTGTCAAAAGGAGAAGACACACCCATGAGTTCTACTGCATTACTCGATGCTGATGTGAGTGGAAAGGATTTCAATCAATCTATATACAGAGGAATGATTGGATCACTCCTATATTTGACTGCTAGTAGACCAGACATCCAATTCATTGTGGGAATGTGTGCCAGCTATCAAGCTAAGCCAAAAGAGTCATACCACAAGTGTGTCAAAAGGATTATGAGGTATCTGGTTGGAACTTAGGAACTTGGATTTTTGTATCCAAATGAAACTCAAGAATATCTCATGGCATACTCAGATTCAAACATGCTAGGTATAAGACTAACAGAAAAAGTACTAGTGGTCAGTGTGAATTTCTTGGAGGTTCTCTGGTGTCTTGGTTCAGCAAGAAACAGAATATTGTGTCTTTATCGTCAAGTGAAGCTGAATACATCGTTGCTGCAAGTTGTTGTGTTGAAGTGCTATGGCTCAAGCATCAATTGAAGGATCTGGGAATGGAATTTCCAGAAGTCCCTATCCTCTATGACAACACTAGCACCATCAGCTTAGCTAAGAACCTAGTACATCATGCAAGAACTAAGCACATGGATGTCCGACATCATTTCATTAGAGATCATGTTCAAAAGAAAGATGTGAAAGTGGAATCCATTCTAACTCACTTGCAGCTGGCAAATATATTCACCAAACCTCTTGTAGCTGAACAATTTATTTACATGAAGAGAGAATTGGGAATATTAAATCCCAATGAGTTGTAAAAACTGCATCAACTTTTTAATCCTCTTGAATTCATTTAAATTTTCAATATATTTTGATGATAAAATACTGATTTATGCATCAGAGTGGCTTGCAAATTCTTTGTAGGTCATGTTGCAGAAAAAGACAAGGCCAATCGATGGCCAGTACTTCCTATCGATTGACTCAAATGTCTAGCAATCGATTGGACATTGAGTAGGGATCGATTGCTATTACAAAACTAAAAGGATTCTAGTAAAAAGTGAAAAAGCCCAATCAAGTGCCAGTAACACAATCGATTGGACAGGCCCAATTGGTTGCCACATTGGCCCATCGATTGCAAACGCAATCAATCGGAAGCTAGGGAAGGGGCAATCGATAAGAAATCGATTGCTAAGTGTGGGAATCATTCGAGCACAACATAAATCCACCGATTGCTAGGGAATCAATCGATTGACCACCTTCACCATCGATAGAAAATCCCTGCACCCAATCGGTTGGTGAACCTCCCAATCGATTGAATCTCCAATGGTCATATTCCAACAGTAACTTTTCTCTCTCCAAAATCTTATATAACTGCCATTTTTTTACCGTTGCATCTTGCATTTGTAACACCTACTTCTAGGACTCATTCCCAAGCTTAATAATCATTGGGAATCATATTCAAGCTCATATGGGACTTAGAACATCAAAACCACAAACTTTTAAAACTTTTATTTATTTGGGGAAAAATGCTAAAAATGCTGAACTTTTCTAGCAACTTTGAAAAATCATAACTAATTATAGAAAATTCGTTTTGACTTGGTTCAAGTCTCAAATTAAAGCTTGAAGAGTCCTATTTCTGGGAAAAATATCAAACATAACATGCATCAACCCAGGTGATACAGATATTTGATTTTCCCAATCTGCCTTCGTTTTCACGCCCAGAAATATTGGCCTTCTTGCGTGATTTTTAGTTTAAGCTACATAACTCCATTTTACTTCGTTTTTGGGTTTCCAGAAAGCCCTATATGTCTAGTATGTTACATAAAAATTTCAAATCTAAAGGAACTCATTTGCTACCTCGAATAATATTATCAATAAACATTGCACAGAATGGAACCCAGAAAACAGAATTTCATTTGCATGAATTGAAACTTGTTTTTAATGGCCAAGAATGACCATATACATACATAAATTCAAAAGAGAAACATAATAACAACATAATCCAGGGCATCCCAACAATATTACATATTTATCATGAGTTCAAGGATGCACAACAAAAACAAAGAGCATAATCTTCATCTTGACTAAGCTATCTTCTTCTCTTTCTCCATGGATGAACTTGCTCCTAAAATGGTTTAGATTTGGGGGTGAGATTTTGGGGAAAATCTTAGCAGCACAATACTCAACAAATAACCATGCAAGTTTAACATTGCACAAGATATGGCAATACCAATAACTTATACATGTGAGCATTTATGTTCTTGAATAATAACATATGGCCATAGCATTATAAGAAACACATAATCACTTCAAACATGCATGATTCATCAAGGCAGCCAAATACCACATCACAATATTGAAACAATGCTGGAAATGTAAGAGAGTAAGTACTACCTTGGAGCTTTACAACTTCTCTTGGAGTCCCAACCTTCAAGGCTCCTCAAGAACACTCCTTTTTCTCTCACTCTCTTTGGGGCTACGAATTTTGGTGTGAATAATGAGATGGAAGAGGTCCTATTTATAGGGGAAATGAGGCTTGGATCACTCTTAAGCCACATCATTCATTGCCCAATCACATGAAGATTTCCTCCACCACCCTTATCCTTCATTTAGACTAGCCAACCCTAATGCACCACTCATGCATTTTCTTTTTCTTTTCTTGCTTTTCTTTCCTTTTCTTTTCTTTTCACTCTTCTTAATAATGATTATTTTATCCCTAGTAAGTGGCCCTTTTTACTTCTTTAAGACTAAAGCTAATTTCTCACTTTTTGCTTAATTACTTAATCCACAATTTTCTTTATGCCTATTGGTGGACTATACATATTTTTATTATTTCTTTGCCTTCTTTTGCCCCTCCATGCGCCACTTGTGGCTAATTGGGGAAGGAAGAGAGACTTCTTTCTCTTATTATGCATGAAGAAAGGTGACATCACTCACAAGAATCATTTAGGCTTGCATGTCTTTCCATTGGCCACTTATTATCTTATTTCTTTTTCTTTTACCTCTTGCATGCATTTCCATTGGCTTTCTTATTATACTTTATTTCCTTGCATGTCTTCCTATTGGTCATCTTGTCATGATAACCCCTTCTACTTTTCCTTTGCATGCATTTCTTTTGGTCATTATATAATCTTTTCTTTCTAATATAATTTATGCTCACACATATTACAATTCCTTTTCTATTTATTATTTGCAACATAATTCCCTCCCTTTCCATGACATGTGGCGCCACCCTAAGCTCCACAAGGGGGGATTACCATTTCTTATGGGCTAAGGTCTTTCTCTAGTCCATTTTCTAAGCCCAACCCTAAACTAGATGGGTTTCTGAGCAAATAATATCATTAACATGTAAATTTCTACTTAATTGTTATAAATTCTCTCTTAATGTTTTATGAGAATTCTTAGGGAAAATTATCAACAAATATTTAACTTCCTCATGCTTTAAACTAATGCCTATAGAATGTAATTTCTGGACTCTTAAAAATCGGGACGTTACAGCATTCACTATTCATCAATCTCTGCATCTGTTCGAAGCGAAATCCAGTTACCCCTCTAATTGCACCATATTTTTATACACTTTTCATGGTTTAAATCATTGGATTATTGCATGTTCTTGGGGTAATTGCACCTAGATAGGATGATTTCTGACTCTTACACACTTTGTTGGAGTTTATACCAATCAAGGGTAATTTGGGCATAATTAGCATGATTTATTATTTAACCAATCTTAAAGAACATTTTGATGCTACCTTAGGCTTATTTTATATGTAGATCATGGAAGAAACAAGCCACTTAAGAAGCCTGGTTGAGAAGAAGGCAGTTGAACAAGAGGGCAGAAAAATTCCCTACTAGCTGTGGTGAGCCCAAGGTGAGCCCGAGGTGAGCTCAAGGCGAGCAAAAACAAGAGAGGTAAAAAGCATGTTTGCTCATCGTGGCGGGCCCATGGCGAGCATTAACCAGAAATTCCAGAAAGTTAGTCTGCTCGCCATGACCTTACCACGACGAGCTCACGACGAGCTAACAACCCCAAAATTCCAGAATACCCCTCTACTGGCAACGGCGAGCTCACGGCGAGCACACCAGACCAGAAACGTGCTGACTCGTGTTTTTAGGGTTTTGGGGGACTATAAATAGAACCTAACCCTGAAATTCACATGTTCCAAGCCTCCAAACACGAAAATACTTCAGTTTTCCTAGGGTTCCATCATCTACCATCATTCCCACTCAAATTTCTACCAATTTCATTCATCTCCACCTCTATTCTTCTTGATTTTCAGCATCACCTCCCTTTCTTCTTCCATTTCTACCACATTTCTTCTCCTACCTTCTCATCCATGGATGCTGTGGTCATGTGCTATATTTGGCTCAAATTTGAAGACATGAGAGGCTAAGTTCAAGGTGCTTTGGTGGTGTGAAGGAGCTTTAGCTTCAATGGGCAAAATAGGGGAGTTATATGTTTTCTCCTTCTCTTTTTCTTATGTATTGAGTTTTGTGGTTGCATCTCTCTTGTATATTTGGATTGGAGACATGATTTTCCTTATTCATTGTCTATGATTTGGAATATTTGTGTTGGATATTGAGTTATGTTAATTGAATGATATATATGTTCAAATTTCCTATTGGATTTGTGATGCTATATGATCTTTAGTAGTTGCTAGGTTGTGTAGCTTAATTTGTCCAATTGAATGCTGTGGTTGCACATTCTTAAGAGGAATCGGTTTTCAAGACTCAAGTTCCAACACACACCAAGTGGAGATTCACACTAACCCTAAGTAATGGCTAAGAAAGTGGTTGCTAGATTAGTCATTAATTAGGGCTAGCGGACCCCTAGTAGTTGCTTGGGGATTTTTCAATTAGACTTGGTGAATCCTTTAACTCCTAATATCAATTTTAATGAAGCATGAGAGCCACCGTAACACTACCAAATCCCACTTTATAAAAGAACCCTTAATCCAAACACCCTTTTACTCTTTAATACAAAATTACCAAAAACAAGCATTTACATTTTCACTACTTCATCAAAATGACTTTTCAACCCAAAACCCCTTATCTTTTATTGTTTTAATTGCACTTAGTTAGTTTAGGTAGATTAGAAAGACTCCTCAAGTGAAATGACCCGGGGTTGCAACCTATATTGCAATCCTTAGATTAAATTTTGATCTTAAGCCCCAAGGCACATTAGGCAAAAGGTTAAATCACCCTCCCAAAAATTACGATCCTGCATTCAAATCTCTTCGAACTCTATCGAAATCTGTCAATTGCGTGTACCCATCCCATCCTTTAACACCATAATGCCTCCTAAAATGATCCTACCCAGTTTAAAACCTACCAAATCCACTCTTAAGAGTAAAAGGAGAAAAATCCAAAGCGAAACTTAAGAGAAATCTTCCAAATTTGCTCCCAAAGTACAGAAAGATCAGTTTCCCTTGCCTCTAGGTGATCCTTATGTTTCATTAAGGACTGCTCCTAACAGATTCGAAGCATAAGCCATGGCAAACTTAGCAAAATCATCTTCTCAGGGCGAGTCATCATCCAAGAAGCAAGTTATGTTTGCTAACTCAGTGAATACCTCCCAGAAACACTTTGAAAATAGGGAAGTTCAATCCAAGTCCACTCCAACCACTTCTGCAAGGGCAAGGGAAAGGCAAAAGTTAGAACCATTGAGGAATCTACTGCCCCTCCAGAGAAATTTGTTACAGAAGGGGAGTTTCCTGTTAGTAATCTTTATAGGCACAGAAGTATCAACAAAAGAACGTGCTGCTTTGACCTAGATCATCCTCACTAGATGGGTATTGATCTATCTCCTTGGCTAAAAGAATACGAAGAATTTCTGAAGATTAAACTGCCATACAGCCAAGAAGTAGTGAGGAGCTTTTATTCCACCATGGAGATCAACGGCACTCATACCACCAACAATGAAGTTGTAGACATTAAAGTTATCTCCACTGTCAAAGGGAAAACCTTCTCTTTCAACTAGAAAACACTGAATGAGTGGTTCAAGATCACCAATCATCTTCATAACCAGTGGCAGAAGAAAGAAAGATACCTTGAACCAGATGTTCTAAGGACCTATCAACCATCAGGGGAAGCTAAGGACTCCTGTAGTGTGAAGCCTGCAGACATGCCCTTCTACAACAGATTAATCCATTATGTCTATTCCCTGTGTATGGTCAACAAGGCAAGCAACCTGAGTCAATTACAACAGGTGGATAACCCCATCTTGCCTGCTTTAATTAAAGGAGATCCTCTAAATCTAGGGCAGATTCTCATAGAGGAATTTAAAACCTTCAGGGAGGCCAATAGTTCCAAGACTCCTCTTCTCTTTCCTCAAGTGATATCATTTATTCTACAAAAGAATGATATCTGGTACCTAGAGGAAAATGATGTACATGAGGTGCCACTCTTCTCAGAAACACACATCAAGAAGATGAAGATGGAGATCCCTGGTGCACACAGGAACCTTCTGCACCTAAGCTAGTCAAAAACAAGAGTGCACCAGCAGAAGGCTTCGGGGTAGTTCAAGATGAAGCCCAGTCCTTAGCTCCCACCACTTCTACACATCTATGTTTGGATCTGCCATCAGGAATATGCTCTCAGAAGAAGCAATAGCAAAAGTACCTGCAAAGGTGACCAAAAACTTGCAGCAGACTATCATCCCCAATCTGGTAAAAGAAATCTCTCTAGAAAACCAATCTATGGAGGACAGGTTATTGAAGAGGTTGGTCGCAGCACTAAATTCATCTTTGGTACCCTCTATCAGTGAATGTATCACATATGTCTACCAAGGTTATGATATAGTTGTAAACATCATCAAGCACTTAGAGGCAAGGGTGGTGAATATTGAGAGATTATAGGCTATGTCCACCCATCTAAAAGAGAGGCTGCTGGACCAAGATTCCTGAACTCAGAAATGGTAGGTCCATCTACTAAAGCAGATGAGGCTCATTCATAAGACTACTCGCCTCATCACTCTCCTATCCAGCTTGACACATCTCCCATCCTTCACACCCAAGCCTCTCCCGCTTCATCATCTCTAGTTCACCAAACTCAAGCCATACCTCCAGCCACCAAAGACCCTTCCCCTCACACCTCACCTCAAAACTCTTCACCAAAATCACTTCCACCTTCCTCTCTCATTCCTCAAACCACTCAAACTATCCCTACAGATCTCTTCACTCCCAGATTTATCCAACCACCCTCTCACACATACTCTAAATGCCAGCACAAAGCCTCAGTCATGTCACCAAACCTTCCCTTACTAGTACCCTCTATTAATACCTCTGACACCTATACCACAATTTCAGAACCCTTTCCCTTGGCACAGTGAACCCTTTTTGATGATGATAAAAAGGGGGAGAAGGATGAATTAGCAACAAAGCAGATAGACCTGGCAGATAAACCTGAGGAGACCTTCCCTGATGCCACTTTGAGCCAGATTCTTCCACAAATTCATGAATTAGTAGAAGGAATTAAGTCAAGCATGGAAGAACAGGTTCAGATTGAAGATTTGATCCGTGAAGAACCTAGACCTTCCAACATTCCTCCCTCAGATGCTAGTATTGTACTGGAAAGACAAGTTCCCATAGATGTAAGTGCTGAGGAGGATATGAGCTTAGCCATGGTGCTATATCAGGAACCTCAGCCAGTTTCAGTGGATACCTGGCCTTATCATTATCAACGAGTGGAGAAGTTTGCTGAAAGGCTGAACCAAAGCCAGCAAGAAAGAGAAGCCAGAGATGCCGCAAGGGCTGCAAAGGCAGAAACTAAGAAGATGCCTTGGCCTGTGATTTCTAGTTGGGGGTCAAGAGACAAGTATCTTACAAGGGCAAGCCAGCTGAGAAAGATCCTATCCAGACTACCTCACAATTTTTGGAGTCTGGTGAAGAAGAGGAAGGGCAGGAGATCCAGTCTGAGCTTAAAGGAAAGAAGATCAAGGTTACAGCCCCTAAGCCTCCACCAAAGATGACAACCAGAAGAGGATCCAAGGCTACAAAGGGCATAGTAATTGAAGAGCCCAAACCTGCTTCCAAGACTACATCCAAGAGGAAGGCAGCACCCAAAGGAAAAATTTCTAAGACTCTTCCAAAGAAGAAGCAGAAACAAATAATATATTTTTAGAGTATCCTAGCTAAGACTAAGCCCCCATCTCCCAAGAAAAAAAAAGGCTCCATCAAGAAAGAAGAAAGTAGAGCTTCAACCTGAGATCCAATTAGAAAAGCCCTCAATTGATTCTGGAGGCTTCAGTAGTGAGTCAGGGGACTACGATCTGAAGAATAAGTACTAGAAGGGTATAAACTCAAACTCAGACTAAATCATACAAACCCCTGCTACTTGCATTCATCATGAATCTGTCTTTCATCATTTTTTTTCTTAATTGATAGTATTTAACTCTGCAGTTCTAATGATTATTATGTCTAAATCTTTTATGTATCTGATATGAATATGTACTTACCTTAATTGCATAATAATATCATGAATTATATGTATCTGGTTCACACTTGTCTTTTGAAATATATCTGATAAAATACTGTGAAAAATGCTCATCCCATGATCTTCTAAACTTTCAAAATTTTCTTTTATAGAACTAAGTATGTTTTGTCATCATCGAAAAGGAGCAAAATGTTGAACTCTAGATTTTGATGATAACCAAACATGACTTAGGCTACAGGATCATGAGATCTTAACTTGGAAAAATATTTCGAAAAATAGTTTCTCAAAATCTAAGTTAAGCAATCGATGGCTCAAAACGACAATCGATTGGAGTTGAGCATCATCAATCGATGGCACATCGATTGCATATTGATTGGCGAGTCTCAATCGATACAAAGTTAAAACAATTGATTGTTGCTCCAAGTTTTCAGAGTATTCAGTCAGATAGGAAGGATAGGCAATCGATTGGCATGAACAATCGACGAGCAATGGATTGGAACTCAAGCTCAAACCAAAGTGAAAGCAATCAATTGGCTCTTGGAAAATCGATTGACATGAACCAATCGATTGATGCATATATATTTTATTTGATAGTTGACACATCCATCGAGTGTCGCAGGTAGCAATCTGAACCAATTTGAAGGCAATCGATTGAGGATAAGAGACAGTAATCGATTGGCATACCTGTCCATCGATTAACACTTGAAGTGTGTTCAAATTTGTTTCTTTTCTCTTGTTTAACTAACTTTATATCTGCAATTTGTACCTATTTCTGTTTTGGGTAGTTTACGTTGGACTCACAGAAACATAAACAGAGAGCCGTTACTCACAATGAGTCTGACTCTGCCATACTACGCTGAACAATAGAAGAGAAAGAAAGAGAGAACGTAACTCAAAATGACTCTGTAGCATTAAATGGAACTCAAAATCATCATCAACCTCCAGACCTTAATCCTTCTCTCAAAAACTCATAACAGCTATAGCCAGTGACTTAGCAACTAACTAACAGAAATTTTTTTTTATCAAGATTATAAAAACATTGAAGTAGAAATTGGTTGGGAGAGATTATTAAGTGATATCCAACCACCAGTTTCCTACTGCATTCAGTTCAAGCCTGAGTTCTCTCAATTGTTCTACAAGCTGTATTCTTATAAGCTCAAGAGTGTAAGCATGCCTTGTAATCCTGTAAACTGCTTTATTGAGTGATTTCCTTGGGATAGTAAGATCCTAGAGGAAGGGTTGTAATCTTACAAAGTGTAAGGGAGAGAGAATTCCCTAAGATAGAGATATCTTACTGAGATAATTCTTTGAAGTGTAAAGATATTTAGGAACCTGGTTTAATCCTGATTCACTAGTGGAACCCAACTGAGGTTGGAGAACTAGATGTAGGTCAAAGTTAAGACCAAACCAGTACAAATCCCTTGTGTTTGTTTTTTGTAAAATACACAATTCACCCCCTCTTGTGTATTTCCTGCCAATTTTCAACACACTGCTTAAATTATGAAGCTCTAGAATTGTTATTTCATCATATATCTTCTACCTCAATGAGTAACGAAATCCACTTCTCGGAGAGAAGTAAGCTTCCATTAAAATCATTCTATCTTAGTGAGTGATACTCAAGATATGGTGATCTTGAGTGGAAAACATATTGTATACTTACATGTTGTAAGGGGGAGTGGTTCTCAAGTTCCCAAATTAAACTTGAGTGAGAAAAGGCTTCACAAGTGCCCGGCTAAACTTGTGGGATTGTAAAGGCTTCTCTTGTGCTTGATTTAAACAAGAAGGTAGTAGATTGGAAATCTCAAGTGAAGCCTAGGGATTGGATGTAGGTTAAAGGAGTAGAATGAATCAGGATAAATCTATGATTGTCTTTTAGCTCTCATATTTTCTAGCATATCTAGCTTGCATATCTCATAGTGCATTTCATAATTCAAACTACTCTTAGTGAAAACTGAAAAGGATTCTAAACATTGATTGGTGTTTTCACTGTGATTTTAAGAAAGAGATTATAAGATTTTTTATTCTATCACTCAATTTACCCCCTCTTAGGTGACAACCAATACTTACAGCACAATGGATTAAATTACCCAACAAACATGATATACAATAAAACCAAGAAAGACTAAGCATGACTTGGTAATTTGGGAAGATAAATGGAACTATAATAAAACCAAATCAATACATGCAAATAGAATTGAACAATTATATGGTCTAGAATCTTAAAAGAAAATGAAGTCTAAACATAAAATGAACAAATATTCAAATACACATATGGAAACTCATGACTACTTAATTAGAACTAATGAAACTCCCCTATACTAGATTCAATGCATGCTTTGAGTCATCCCATGATCCAAGAGAGCATCGAGCCGATTTAGTCCATCAACGAGAAGGAGGAATTGCCCAAACGCAGTTGCAACTCGAGCTCCATGAAGAACTGATGAAGAATTATGGAATGGAAGAGAGAATTGGTATAAAAGGAGTGGAAATTTGACTTCCTCTTATATGGTACAAGAAACAACTTATAAACTATCCTAATTGGCCTTTGATTACTTGGCAAGGTTAAAAATATCAATTAGGAAAGGTTAAGGCCGGATTCAATCATTCAAAATTGCATAACTAATTGATATAAGAAGTTTCCAAAAATTTGTTCAGATCACGTCCTTACCTGGCCCTCACCATGGTCTGCCATGGCCAAGAGGGCATTTTTGCACCATTTTGAAATTCTGGCCCTTTTCTCTAATTTTCTCCAAATTTGACTGATGCACTTTTCAGGTTTATTTTTGACATTTTCAACATCTTTCTTCAATTCTCCCAATTGAAGTACAACGAAAATCAAGCACAATTATAGTATCCCAAGTCCATATTAAGAAATGCATGAGTTTAAGCCTTAAAAGACTTAATTTAAGATTAAAATGCAATTAACTCAATGCCTTTGGACTCTAAGTGTTAGTGCTGGCTGTCACCCAAGAGGGGGGTGAATTGGGTGATAGGATAAAATTCAAAACTTCTCTTTTCTAAAACACAATGAAGGCAATCTTTAAAATTCTTTTAGGTTTATCACTGAGAGTATTTCAAAACAAGAAATGCACTAAAGAGTATACAAGTTAGATATGCTGGAAACTAAGAGAGTTAAGGGAAGAGATAATGCAAACAGAATTTATCCTGGTTCGGTCTACCCTGACCTACATCCAGTCCTCAGGCTCCACCTGAGATTTCAATTACCCTCTTGTTTAAGCCAGGCACAAGAGAAGCCTTTACAACCCACAAGTTTAGCCGGGCACTTGTGAAGCCTTTACCACAGGTTTAACAACACGGGATCACCTGCCAACCTTTTAACGAGCTTTAGACTCCCTCTAAATGCTCCCCCTTACAACCTCAAAGGATACAATCTGTTTCCCACTCAAGATCTCCCAATCTTGAGCTTCACTCACTACAATAGAATGATTACAAAGAAAGTTTACTTCTCTCAAAGAAGGGATTTTGTTAATCACTGAAGTAAAGAAAGACGAATGATGAAATACAAATTATAGAGCTTAATGATTTGGACAATGTGTGTTCTAGCTCTTCTTTTCTAATGCACTCAACTCATCATTATCTCTTCATTTTCTGGGCTCACTTGAGTTTTGCTATTACTCTGTAATCTGCGTAGAGCCTCTATTTTTCATCGTCGTTCACCTCTTTTTGTTCATCTCAGTTTTTCATCATTCTTCGCTTGTCCATTGTTCTGTTGTTTCTTCATTTTTATATCTCTTCACAGCTTGCCTTTTAATCTCAGCTTCATGAGGCCGTTTGAATTTAGTCGTTGGTAGCTCATAGCCGTTGGCAATTAATGCTTGTGAGTAACGAACACCTGCAACGTTGTACTTGCGTAGCAGCTTTATCAGTAGCGCTAGCTCCCTTGGCTATCGCTATCTTCATAGTGTGAGTCCTGTACTTAAGCTGTTTGCTAAGCAAATATTTCTATGAAGCACAGTAGGTGTTATCGCTAATGACTATATTATCGCTAGAAACTTTCATTAGCTCTTGACATGTTCCAGCAGGCATTCCTCTATCGATAGCTAACCATGCTATCGCTAGAGTGTTTCATTTAAATCAGAGACAGACAATGAATGTTATATTATTCCAGCAGATATATCTTAAGTGTTTCTCTATCGATAGACATGAACATTATCGCTAGCATATTCTTTTAGTTCAATGTTCAGCGTACTAGCTATGTCATTTCAATAAGCATTCTTCTATCAATAGCTAATCCCATTGTCGCTAGTTACTTGATTGCTCATTAGCTTATGGATACTGAATTATATGAATATTCTAAGTTATTTCAGGTATCTTGTTATCGATAGCTAAATGCGTTATCGCTAGCTAACTATGTTAACTGATCTAACATTCTTCCCCTTAGTTTTCCATGTTATCTGTGGGGCTTTAGCGATAGTGATAGAGCCTAGAGATAGTGATCTATTCTTGGCTTGCTTAGGCTTGCTCTACTCATTCCATTAGCTATAGTGAAGGCCTTAGTGATAGAGGTATTGTTCTTTCATTGGATTACTGCTAAGTCCTCATTAGCCATTGTTATCCTAGGCTTTTCAGTGATTAGGGATAGGTTCTGGCTTAGCTATAGAGAATCTGTTACCTATAAGATTTTACTTATTTATTGCTGAGGTAACCTACACTCCTTTACTTAGTCATTATGATTCTTATCAGACTAAGTTATATGCTCTTATGTATGCAATCTGAGCCTATGGACATGTTATGTGATCATATATGCAATGCTTCAATCACAGTAAACATATAGCAAACATAATCTAATGGATGAGAATGGTAAACGCATAAGAGGGGGGTGAATTGTGCTTTCAAAAATTATACACTAATTAAAGCAACTCAATCTTTATACTGGTTCGGCCAACACTACCTACATCCAGTTCTCCAACTCCTCGTTGGGTTCCACTAACCACAGGTTTTACAACACAGGTTCACCTGTCAACCTTTACAGAGCTTTAGAATCCCTCTAAACACTCCCCCTTACTATCTGTAAAGTTACTACCATGTTCTTAAAGCACCAAGCTTTAGAACAACCTCAAACAATAGAGGATTTCAATAATGAAGTTCACTTAATGAACAGATTGTGATAATCACTTAAGTACAAATGAAATCAATAAGAACAATAAATACAAGATCAGAGAGCAATGAATGTGTTCGTGAATATTCTTTGTTTTTCATCAGTTCTTCATAAATGCTCAAGTTCTGTATTTATATCTGTTCTCAGATTTGTCATTGCGTTCATCTTCATAAGGCCGTTTGAATATAGTCGTTGAGAGCTCATAGCCGTTCGCATTTAATGTTGTCTTCATCGATGTTAACTTTCTGCTATAGCTTCAACTGCTCTTACGTAGGGTGACCTACGAGATGTAGACTGAGCGTTCTGAGCACCTGTACCAACTGTACTTGCATAGCAGCTTTTTCAGTAGCGCTAGCATGCTTTGCTATCGCTAACTACATAGTATAATTCCTGCACTTGAGCTGTTAGCTAAACAAGTAATCATATAATGTTAGAATCTTAAGTTTTGATGAGGACTGGACCCATAGATAACATAAGTAAATAATGTGTAAGTTACCTTTGAATTAAACAAGTAAAATCTGATAGGTAACAGATCACTAACGCTAGAGCTAGAGTGTATCGCTAATAGACAAAGAGCCATAGCAAATGAAGACTTAGAGTGTATCGCTAATAGACAAAGAGCCACAGCAAAGCAGTTCTTATGATCCAAAGTGCTCTCAGTCAAACTGAGTTCTTCAGAGTGAGCCACTTGGACACTGCTAAAGAAATGTGGGAAGCTCTGCAGATTGCACACAAGGGAACTACTAGAGTGAAGGATAGACGTGTGGAAATGCTAGTTGAAGAATTCCACAAGTTCGAAATGACTGAAGGAGAAAAGATAAGAGACCTGGAGATAAGATTTACTCATCTCATCAATAATCTTGCTGCTCTAGGAAGGAAAATTACAGAGAAAGAGCAAGTCAATAAGATTCTGAAAGTTCTAAAAGGAGATTGGCTCATGAAGGTCACTGCCATACAAGAAATGCAGGGAGAATCAACCAAGACTATCACAGCCCTGTTTGGCAGCCTTGCAGAATATGAGCCAACCTTGATAGCCCAAAGGAAAGCTCAAGGAAATTCCAAAAAGAAGTCTCTTGCTCTAGCTGTATCTGAGAAAGACGAAATTGATGATGATGATGATGAAGATCTTGATGATGAGGACATAGCTCTCATGGCCAGAAAATTTAAAAAGTTCTTCAGAAGAAGAGGAAGATTCCAGAGAGGTGGTCCTAGCTTCAAAGACTCTCAGAAGGACAAAACTCCTGTGTGTTTTGAATGCAAGAAGCCCGGTCACTTCAAAGCTGAGTGTCCAAGTCTTCAAAGAGTAAAGGAGAAGGAGAAAAAGAAGACTTTTGGAAAGAAGAAAGCTTATGTGTCATCCATCTGGGGTGATAGCTCTGATGAAGAACGTAGCGATAGCGAAGAGTGTGCCAACCTTTGCCTAGTTGCTCGAGAAGAGCAAAGTGACTCAGAGGTATCTGATTCTGAACCTTCTCATTCTGAACTTCAAAGCATGTATAATGAAATGCACATTGAATTAATGAAACTTGCTAAAGAAGTTGTCAGGTTAAGAAAAGAAAACAAGGAACTTCATAGAAATTATTCTTTACAAAAAGCTTCTTCCTCACTATCAATAGAAGAGGAGCTATCGCAAGCTCCCAGAAATGAACATGAGATAGCTGAGCCTCTATCGATAGCAACTCCCTCTAATTCTGAAAATTGTTCTAACTGTGAAAAATTGTTGAGGGAAAAAGAAAAGCTTTCAAATGTCTTAAAAAAATTTACAAAAGGCTCAGAAACTTTAGATGTGATTTTAAGCAACCAAAAGGTTTTTAGAGATAGAACTGGTATTGGTTATGAGCCCAAGCAAAAACCTTCAAAGAAATGGGTTGAACCCAAGGTGAAGTCATATATGAAATATTTTAGAAAATCCTCTGAATATTCTTCACCATATAGCTTTTGCAATTATTGTAACAAGAAGGGTCAAACACAGTCTAATTACAATCATAGAAAATATGGAATTAGTAGCTCTTATAAGTGGGTTCCTAAAGGAACTCATGTGCCTAAGGTTTTCACAAACTTAGAGCACAAGACTAACTTTAAAGGACCCAAGAAAGTTTGGGTACCTAAATCTGTATAGTTTGTGCAGGTATGTCTTAAAGCATCCAGCAAAGGAAAATGGTATATTGATAGTAGATGCTCGAGGCATATGACTGGTGACAAGGACAAAATCAACAATCTAGTGATAAAGGATGGAGCCAAAGTTAGTTTTGGTGGAAATCAAAGTGGAAAGATCACTGGAGTTGGTGAAGTAGGTCCAGTCAAGGATGTTTACCTAGTAGATGGTCTCTGCCACAACTTGCTGAGTGTTAGCCAAAGCACAGATCATGGTAACTGGGTAATTTTTGATTCTAATGAATGTCTTATTGTTGATAAAAATGATTTAGATATCAATAAGTCTAATCTCAAGTGTAAGATAAAAGCAAACAGAAATGGAAATTTATACACTTTGGATTTATGACAACAACTTGAAGAAAAATATTTTATTTCAAATGATGAAACTTGTTGGCTATGGCATAAAAGACTAGCTCATGTAAACTTCACTCAACTTGATAAGTTAGTCAAAAGAGAGCTAGTTATAGGCATTCCTAGCTTTAGGACTAAACATGATTTAATCTGTGAATCTTGTCAAAGAAGTAAACAAACAAAGTCCTCTTTTAAAATGAAGAAGACAGTCTCCACAAGGAGGCCATTGGAACTAATCCACATGGATTTAGTTGGGCCAGCAAGAGTGAAAAGTCTAGGTGGAAGTCTATACACTCTTGTAGTAGTGGATGACTATTCAAGATTTACCTGGACTATGTTTCTTTCCTCTAAACATGAAACTTTTGATGCCTTTTGTGTGCTTGCTAAGAAATTGCAGAATGAAAAAGGCATAAAGATTGTAGCAATCCGGACTGATCATGGAGGAGAATTTGAGAACAAAGAGTTCATGGAGTTGTGTGATGAAAATGGGATTGAACACAACTTCTCTGCCCCTCGTACTACTCAACAAAATGGTGTTGTAGAGAGAAAGAACAGAGTGCTCACAGAAATGGCAAGAAGCATGCTGAACGAGAAACAAGTGCCTCAAATATTTTGGGCAGATGCAATGAGCACAGCCTGCTACATATCAAACAGAGCCTATACTAGAAAGGGGATGGAGAAGACTCCATATGAGCTCTACAAGGGTAGGAAGCCCAATATCAGTCACCTGAGAATATTCAGATTAAAATGCTACATTCACAACAATTGAAAGGTAAATCTAGGTAAATTCGATCCTAAATCTGATATTGGCATATTCATAGGCTATTCAAATAGAAGTAAAGCATATAGAGTTTATAATAAAAGAAATCAAACTGTTGAAGAGTCTATGCATGTAGTATTTGATGAAACACCTCAAGAAAAACAACAATCTGTTGAAGAGGATGAAGATTTTTCAAAGTTTTTAAAACAGTCACTATCGATAGCACCTCAGCCATCGATAGCAAATCCTGGAAACAATACTGAAAATGATCAGGATGAAACTAAAGATGATCTAGGTGAAGCTAATGAGCCTCAATCTTCCATAAGACATCTTAAGAATCATCCTCCTGAACAGATTATTAGAGAAATCTCAAAAGGAGTTAAAACCAGAAGGCAACTACAAAATGAAATAGAATTTACTTGCTTTCTTTCTCAAATTGAACCAACTTGCGTTGATGAAGCTCTTGCTGAATGTGACTGGATAGTTGCGATGCAGGAAGAACTTAATCAATTCAAAAGAAATCAATTTTGGGATTTAGTACCTAGACCAAGAGATCATCCAATTATTGGTACTAAATGGGTTTTCAAAAACAAACTTGATGAAGTTGAACAAATTGTCAGAAATAAAGCCAGATTAGTTGCCAAAGGATATAACCAAGAAGAAGGCATTGATTATGAAGAAACTTTTGCTCCAGTTGCAAGACTTGAAGCAATAAGAATTCTTCTAGCTTTTGCATCCATCAAAAATATTAAACTTTATCAAATGGATGTTAAGAGTGCTTTTCTTAATTGATATATTAAAGAAGAGGTATATGTAGAGCAACCTCCTGGTTTTGAAGAAAATTCTAAGCCTGACCATGTTTTCAAACTTAAAAAGGCTCTTTATGGTCTCAAACAAGCACCTAGAGCTTGGTATGAGAGACTTAGTACTTTTCTGCTTGATAAAGGATTTTCTAGAGGAAAATCAGATACTACCCTGTTTATCATGCATAAAAATAATCACATGCTTGTAGTTCAGATTTATGTTGATGACATTATTTTTGGTGCAACTGATGAAAAGCTCTGTGAAGATTTTGCTAAGATAATGCAGGGAGAGTTTGAAATGTCTATGATGGGAGAATTAACATTCTTCCTAGGCCTGTAGATAAAGCAAAAGAAGGATGGTATCATCATCTCCCAAACCAAATACTGTAACGAAATTCTCAACAAATTTGGGATGGATCTATCCAAAGAAGACGATACCCCCATGAGTGCCTCTGCCAAATTAGATGCTGATGTACAGGGCAAAGTAGTAAATCAATCACATTATAGAGAAATTATTGGTTCTTTACTTTACTTAACTGCTAGTAGACCTGACATTCAATTTAGTGTAGGCATGTGTGCTAGGTATCAAGCAAATCGTAAAGAATCTCATTTATCAAATATAAAGAGGATTTTGCGTTATTTACAAGGGACTCAAGAGCTTGGGCTGTGGTATCCCAAGGGAACTCATGAGTACCTTCTTGCTTATACTGACTCTGACCATGCAGGTTATAAGACAGATATAAAAAGCACAAGTGGTCAATGTCAATTTCTTGGTGGCTGTTTAGTCTCTTGGGCAAGCAAGAAGCAAAACTGTGTCTCTCTTTCATCCACAGAGGCTGATTACATTGCAGCAGCAAGTTGTTGTACTCAAGTCTTATGGCTTAAGCATCAACTAAGAGATCTGGGTTTGGAATTCCCAGAAGTGCCCATTCTCTGTGACAACACCAGCACAATAAGCTTGACCAAAAATCCAGTTCAACATTCCAGAACCAAGCATATTGATGTGAGACATCACTTCTTGAGAGATCATATTCAGAAGAAGGATGTCAAGGTGGAATTTATATCAACTCATTTACAACTTGCTGATATATTCACCAAGCCTCTTGAGCCAGATCAATTTTTCTATATCAGAAGAGAGCTAGGAATGGTAAATCCAAATGAGTTGTGAATATTTTTGACTTAATTCCTAATTTATTTTCATGTTATTCATATGAACTATCGCTAACTTAGGCAGCGGAGTGCCAAATTTTAAGTTTTTGCAGGACTGACCCATCGATAGTGAGTTCCACTATCGCTAGCTGTATGTAGAACAAAAGCCTAAGTCTCAGTCAAGATTGCCATCGCTAGCAAAATGCATTATCGATAGCAAAGACAGCTATCGATAGATGAAACTTGGAAGGAATCAGTGATAAGTCTAGGTCACTTATTCAGTGTGGAATCATTCCTACTAGCGATAGCAGATCATATTATCAATAGCAAGTCACTTAACAGGTCAGAATGCGAAACGTTCGCTGGTGTACTTCATTAATGGTAAAACCCTAAACTCTAAAACTTATAAGGATGGATCACTTGCATTTGCATTCATTTTACATTCATTCTCTTCTACTCCAAACACTGTCTGAGCATTTTCGAATACATTTTTGCATCACTAAAATCCTAAACCAAAAAATGGCCAGAACCAAAGTACCCAATGTTTCGAAGATCTCTAGCGATAACCTATCTCCCAAATCAGCTAACAAAAGATCTCGGCCTCAGACGAGTGTTTCATTTTCAAAAGACATTACTAAACCTAACCCCAAACGTCCAAGAGAAATCTCTGCTGACATACCCTACCTATCAGCTCCCCTCGAAACCCCAAAGAAACTCTTCTCAGAAAAGGGAACCCTAGATAGGGCTGCAGTCTGGGTAGATTTTGAAATATTTAAATGAACAGGGCTTTGACTTAGACGAGTGGTTGCTGCCATACCAGAACTGGGTGAGTGTGAAGAATGTGTAACAGGCAGGAATGCACAAGAGGGGGGGTGAATTGTGCTTTTTAAAATCTAATCCTGAGAAGACAACACAGTTTATACTGGTTCAGCCCAAACTTGGCCTACGTCCAGTTCTCCAACCTGCAGTTGGGTTCCACTAATTCCTCAAGATTAAATCAGGCTCTTGATAGCCTTTATAAGTGACAGCAAGAACTCCACTCTTTACTGATCACTCCCCCTTACACTTTGTAAGTTTACACCCTACTCTTAAGATCCCACTATCTTAAGAGTAAATCTCACTTTGATAATGAATACAGAATAATTGTTCACTCAAATTGAACAGATTATGTTACACACTGAAGAGTATGAGAACAGTAAGTGTTGAGAGTATTGAATGCAGTAGATACAGATAATCAATGTGGCAATCAATTCTTACAACTAACTTCTACCTAAAGGTATATTGACAATATGGCCGTTGAACACATCAAGAGAGTTGAGTGATTTGGTGGTGTATTGGAGATGTATTCTGCTATGCATTTACTCCATTGTACTTGATTTTGCTTTTGCTCATCTCTCTTCATCTATCGCTGAAAGGGTAGGTGAGCTCCAACAGCTCTTTTGATCAGAGTGTCTCCTAACGTAAACTTCCTTAAATAGGTCTGAACAACTCTGTACTTGGAAATCTAAAAATAGGCTTGTCATTGATTTTGAATATTTTTCATCGCCACTCAGATTACATGCCTCTGATCGATCACAGGGTCTGATGTCTGATCAATTACATATCGATTACCTATAGATTATAGCCTGCATCACTGAACATCAGATTAGAAATTCATGCGCCTAATCGATTATAGGGGAAGCCTGATCGATTAGGCAGGTTTAATCGATTGCAAACAGATTACACTCAGATTACATTATTTCTCTAATCGATTACTAAATTTTCTTATAATCGATTAATGTTCTCTAATCGATTGGGCTTAGAATATGTACTGATCGATTAATGCTCTCTAATCGATTGGGCAATTTTCTTTTGATCGATTACTGGACTCTGATCGATTAGGCTAAGGTATCTTTAATCGATTAGACGACTCTAATTGATTACTTCAATTTCTCCTAATCGAATGGTCTATCTTTCTCTCATCGATTACAGGGGCCTCTAATCGATTGGGCGCTATCTGATTTATCTCTAATCGATTAAGCTTAAGTTCTTTGACTTGTAATCTATCCCTGATCGATTGGGCAAGACATAGGATTTTCTATTAGATTATCCTAAGATATTTATGATCTTATCATAGCCCTTCCATATGCCTAAGTTATGTTTAGTTATCATCAAAACTTATCATTCTAACAGAATGATTACAACGAAGAAGTTCTGAGGTCCTTCTACTCAAACCTGAAAGCTATCCCAGTTTACAAGAAAGGTCTTCTCAGGGATGTCTCTTTTGAAGCCACTGTCAGAGGGAGAGGCTTTGTCTTTGGTTGGTCTGCTATCAATAGAATTTTGGGGATCCATGGGGTAGATTACAACAAATGGCAGATGACTGCGCAATATTCAGACGTCGAACTTGCTGAAATCTATGAGACTTCTTCCAATAAGCCAGCCAGCATGCCAGTACTAAACCGGATTCTTCATTATGTCTACACAAGAATTATGACTCACAAGTCAGGAAATATCAGCAGTTTTGCAAAGATTCATAATCCCTGGCTTGCAAATCTCATTCAGAAGATCCCTCTCAATCCTGGCCAGATTATATGTATGGAGCTGCACAGATTTCTTTCTGACAAGTCTACCAAGGCCCCTCTTCCTTACCCTCAGCTTATATCCCTCATCCTTGAATTTTCCAAGATCAAATCATTAGGGACTGTTGAGAACAAGAAGTGCAAACAGGTCACCATCTCCACCTTAAAGAAAATAGGGATTCCAGTTGCTGCTGATAGAAGCATCTCTGCTTCTAAATATCAAACCTCTCAAGTTCCATCTTCCTCAACTCGTCCTAAATCTGTTGAAGACGAGGTTCAGTCTCAAAGAGCTCCTCCTCCTCCTCTTGTTGCACCAAAAGCTTCATATTTCTCCAAGGAAGATGTTGAGGAAATCGTCTTCCGGCTCTCTGCCGAGTTTGCCTTTGCTCTGGAGGGACAGAAATAGGAATTGCTAAAGCATATTCAGGAGCTTCAGGCTCAAGTAAAGAATTTGGAAGAATCCTTGAGTCTTTCTAGCCCCCTAATCCATCAGGGTAAATCATCATCTCTTCCTCACTTTCCTCTTCATCGTTCTCACTCACCCCTTCATTCCCCAAATCATTCTTCTACTCCCTCTTCTTCTCCCAGTCCACCAAATTCCACTCTCCATTTTCAATCACCCTCCCATTCCTCTCCCCATCATTCATTTTCCACTCCTACCAGTTCTTCTGTTCATCTCTCAAATTACCCATCTCCTCCCACCTTCAAACACCCTAGCCCTTCTTCTAGCACTAGCCACCATTCCCATATCAAACAGCCAACACCTCCAGACACTCCTATCGCTAACCCTTACCCTAGCGCTATTCCACAAACACAAGCCTCACCCTCCTCACAAACCAAAGTCCCAACACCACCAGTATCCCCTATCGCTAACCCATCTCCTAGCGATACCACCCGTACTTCACCATCAATCCAGCTAACCTCCATCGCTACAACAAGTCTTCCTTCTCCTCCCCTATCTTCCCACACTCCTGTCCAACCCTCTTCCCTTACCCCGGCCCATGATGATGACAAAAAGGGGGAGAAGCACATGAAGCAAAATGTGGAGCAAATACTAAAGGATCCCATGATAGCAGAAGAAGCTGAGGAAATTATCAGAAAAATTGCTCGCTGCTACATGGAATCAGAGGAGCACAGAACCCCTCCTCCTCCTCAAGCTCCAGAAAAGAGAAAGAGGCAAGCTACAGCTGAAAGCCTAAAAGGGACAAGGACCAAGAGAAAAGCAAGGCAAGACATATCCTTCAAGGTCATTCCCAAGGCTCCCTCAGAAGTTACCTCAGCCAGAGCTTCAAGAATAAAAATGACAGCTCCAAATCCAAAGGTCGAAGCATCCAAAAAGCAATCTCTTCCTCCAGATTTGTCAAAAGAAGATAAGAAAGTCATAGCTGAGATCTTAAGGCAAGACAAGAAAGAAGCAGCCAAAGCCAAGAGGGAAGCTGCTAAGGCAGACAAGAAAGCAATTGCAGCACTCTTAAGGCAAGATAAGGAGGAAGCCAAAAGAAAAGAGTTAGAAGATGACTTAGCGAAAGAAAAATCTGCTAAGGATGAGATGGCTGCATGGAAGGCTGCTTACGAACAAAGAAAGGCTAAGTTGGCCGACTGGAAGGAAAAATATGAGGGACAGAAAAAGGCTGAAGCAAGAAAGAAGGAGAAAGCTGAAAAGGTGCCAGAAAAGAAAGTAGCCACTACTCGCCCTCGCAGAATGTCAAAAGAAGAAAAGGAAAGGGTTGAAAGAGAGGCTGCTAACAAGAAAGCCCTTGAAAAGGTTATGAGGAAGCAAAAAGAAGCCCTTGAGAAGAAAGCTGCCTTTGAGGCAAGAAGGAGGGCAAGAATAGAGAGAGATGCACAGGTAGCTGCACAAAGGGAAGAAGAGAGGAGAAGAAAGGAAATTTCTCAAGGAAAACGGGTATGGAAATACAAGAGAAGATTTCACAAATCCAGGGGTGGCTCTTCAAATATCTCGATTAGAGAACTGGTTCAGAAAACTGAAGAAGAAAGAGCCAAGAAAGGCCCCAAGAGAGTTAGCAAAGACAGATTCTTCTACTCAGACTCAGAGCTATCTGACTACCCTGACGAAGAGTACTTTGCCTCAACCTCTGGAGAGAAATTCAACAATGACTACACCCTAACCATTAGAAATCTCTCTGAATATCAATCATATTTAGCTAGCCATGACCTTTCTGACTTTAATTTTGATTTTGAAATTTCTTTCGAAAGGCTAACTTATGAATATGAACTTGAAGGCTCTCATAAGTCAGAATAAAAATGTGCTTTCTTCATCTCAAATTTTTGTTCTGAACATATTTATATTATGTGCTCTGTACATGCATTATTCTGTTCTGATATATGTTTATGTTGATATAAATATTTATGATATGAACGTGCCTTAATGAATATGGTTTACTTATGTTTTGTCATCATCAAAAAGGGGGAGAATGTTAGAATCTTAAGTTTTGATGAGGACTGGACCCATAGATAACATAAGTAAATAATGTGTAAGTTACCTTTGAATTAAACAAATAAAATCTGATAGGTAACAGATCACTACCGCTAGAGCTAGAGTGTATCGCTAATAGACAAAGAGCCATAGCAAATGAAGACTTATAAATAACAAAATTAATATCTATCGCTAAGTCATTCAATATAGCTAGGAAATATCCCTATCGCTAGATGTTCATTGAGAACATGGATAAATGAAAGAAAGAACAACTAGCAGAAATATAAACTAAGACCTTGAGCTAATGGAAACAGCTAGCAATATCATAAGCTGCTATCGATAACAGGATTAGCTATCGATATCTAAATACTTGAGGAAATAACAACTCAGATAGCTAAGCAAACTTGCGATAACAAAGGTCATTAGCGATAACACATATAGCTATTGATAGTAGAATACTCATTGAAATAACAACTGATCAGCTGATACATTGAGCTAATAGAATAAGCTTGCGATAGCATCTGCTGTGCATTATATGATTACTTGTTTAGCTAACAGCTCAAGTGCAGGAATTATACTATGTAGTTAGCGATAGCAAAGCATGTTAGCGCTACTGAAAAAAGCTGCTATGCAAGTACAGTTGGTACAGGTGCTCAGAACGCTCAGTCTACATCTCTCTTAGGTCACCCTACGCAAGAGCAGTTGAAGATATAGCAGAAAGTTAACCTCGATGAAGAAACTGCATTAAATGCCAACGACTATGAGCTCTCAATGACTATATTCAAACGACCTTATGAAGATGAATGCAATGACAAATCTGAGAACAGATATAAATACAGAACTTGAGCATTTACGAAGAACTGACGAAAAACAAAGAATATTCACGAACACATTCATTGCTCTCTGATCTTGTATTTATTGTTCTTATTGATTTCATTTTTACTTAATTGATTATCACAATCTGTTCATTAAGTGAACTTCATTATTGAAATCCTCTATTGTTTGAGGTTGTTCTAAAGCTTGGTGCTTTAAGAACAGCGTAGTAACCTTACAGGTAGTAAGGGGGAGTGTTTAGAGGGATTCTAAAGCTCTGTAAAGGTTGACAGGTGAACCTATGTTGTAAAATCTGTGGTTAGTGGAACCCAACGAGGAGTTGGAGAACTGGACGTAGGCAGTGTTGGCCGAACCAGTATAAAGATTGAGTTGCTTTAATTAGTGTATAATTTTCGAAAGCACAATTCACCCCCCTCTTGTGCGTTTGCCATTCTCATATAATGCACAGCAGATGCTATCGCAAGCTTATTCTATTAGCTTAATGTATCAGCTGATCAGTTGTTATTTCAATGAGTATTCTACTATCGATAGCTATATGTGTTATCGGTAGTGACGTTTGTTATCGCAAGTTTGCTTAGCTATCTGAGTTGTTATTTCCTCAAGTATTTAGATATCGATAGCTAATCCTGTTATCGATAGCAGCTTATGATATTGCTAGCTGTTTCCATTAGCTCAAGGTCTTAGTTTATATTTCTGCTAGTTGTTCTTTCTTTCATTTATCCATGTTCTCAATGAACATCTAGCGATAGGGATATTTCCTAGCTATAGTGAATGACTTAGCGATAGATATTAATTTTGTTATTTATAAGTCTTCATTTGCTATGGCTCTTTGTCTATTAGCGATACACTCTAGCTCTAGCGGTAGTGATCTGTTACCTATCATATTTTACTTGTTTAATTCAAAGGTAACTTACACATTATTTACTTATGTTATCTATGGGTCCAGTCCTCATCAAAATTTAAGATTCTAACAATGGATAATAGGAGATAAACACTTTATACACACTTTTTGCTTACTACATTTAACTCTATATTTGACATCATCAAAACTAAGCATATCCAACATTCTCCCCCTTTTCGATGATGACAAATCCATGGTGAAAAGTATGTAAGAGTAAGATCATGGAAGTTAATGTAGATGCAATATATTGTTCATGCCTTTCACTCCTCATATCAATATATTTTTCATGCTTTTCTAGATTCAACATATTGTCATGCCTTTCTCTCCTCCTATCAATACATTTTTCATGCTTTTCTCTCCCCCTATTTGACATCAGCAAAAAGTTTGTGGAGACTTTAAATGTAACAAAGCTTTTCTCTCCCCAATGTAACAAAAGTTCTGACCAAATGAAGGGGATATCAAAAGGTTGTGGAAAAACATTAAAGTTCTTAAGGAGTACCAAATGTAAAAATATTGGACTCTATGTTTTCTGAAGTTTTGCCATAGATATGCAAGATGCTCAAACAAGGCATACAGATTTGACAATGCAAATTTATCAAAGAAAACTTTAAATGGAACATTTAGAAAGAGTTTAGAAATGCTCATTTATATTTGGCAAGATGATAGATCGATCCATGAAGCTTAGAGCCTTCCTCTCTTGATCTATTGATTTAACCTTTGCCTAATGCGCCTTGGGGGTTAAAATCAAGATTTAATCCAAGGATTGCAATATAGGTTGCAACCCCGGGTCGTCTCACTTGAGGAGTCTTTTAACCTACCTAAACTAGCTAAATGCAATTAAAACAATAAAAGGTATGGGGGTTTTTTGGTTTGAAAATTCATTTACTAAAACTATTGACAAATGCAATTACTTGTTTTTGGTATTTTAGATTAATGAGTGCAAAGAGTTTGGATTAAGGGTGATTTTATAAAATGGGCTTTGGTAGTGTTTCGGTGGCTCTCACGCTTCATTAAAATTGATATTGGGAGTTAAAAGATGCACCAAGTATAATTGAAAAATCCCCAAGCAACCACTAGGGGTCCACTAGCCCTAATTAATGACTAATCAAGCAACCACTTTCTTAGCCATTACTTAGGGTTAGTGTTAAGCTCCACTTGGTGTGTGTTGAAACTTGAGTTTTGAAAACCGATTCCTCTCAAGAATGTGCAACCACAACATTCAATTGGATAAATTAAGCTACACAATCTAGCAACCACTAAAAATCATATAGCATCACAAACCCAATAGGAAATTTGAACATAAACATCATTCAATTAACATAACTCAATATCCAACACAAATATTGCAATTCATAGACAATGAAAGAGGAAAATCATGTCTCCAATCCAAACATACAAGAGAAATGCAACCACAAAAATCAATACATAAGGAAAAGAGCATGAGAAAGCATATAACTCCCCTATTTTGCCCATTGAAGCAAGAGCTACCTTCACACCACCAAAGCACCTTGGACCTAGCCTCTCATTGATGTAATTTCGAGCTCAAGCACCCTCCCAAGTGTAGACATCATGGCTGGACGAAAATAGAAGGATATGGGGAAGAAATGGTGAAGGGATGGAAGGTGGAAGAGGAAAAACCAGAAAATCAGCAAGAGATGGGGTGAAATTGAGTGAGGATAGTGAAGATTTGAGTGAGGAATGAAGGAGATGAGTAAAACCCTAGCAGAGCAGATGTATTTCGAGTTGAGGAGGCATGAAAATGAAGGTTAGGGTGTTGGGTGCTATTTATACTCCCCCATAAACCCTAAAACATGTCTGCAGAATTGCTGTTTCGGGGCCTCGCCGTAGCCCTCGCTGTAGGATGTCACGGCGAAGGGCAGAAAGTTTCTGGTCCTCGCCTTAACTCCCCACGGCGAGGTTCACGGCGAAGGGCAGAAAAGGTGGTTAAGTTTCTGGCCCTCGCCTTAACTACCCACGGTGAGGCTCACGGCGAAGGACAAAAAAGGTGGGCCAAGAGTGGCATTTTCGTAATTTTCTCCAAATTTGACAAATTCACGTTTTGAGCTTGTTTTTGACATTTTCAACCTCTTTCTTCAATTCTCTCATGATCTGTAAATGAAATAGGCCCAAGGTAGCATAAAAATGTTCTTGAAAATGGGTTAAACAATAAATCATGCTAATTATGCCCAAATTGCCCTTGACTAGAACAAATTTCAACAAAGTGTGCAAAAGTCATAAATTAACCTAATTAGGTGCAATTACCCCAAGAACATGCAATAATCCAATGATTTTATCAATGAAAAGTGTATAGAAATATGGTGCAATCATCTGTTGTATGTGATAATCCGGTATTGATACCAATTGTTATTGGGAAAGTGTAAGCCAATCAGTGATCCATTGTGCATCTGCATCAATCCTCAGATTTGATAATGTGTCCTTGTGGAGTATTAAGGGATGCTCTTGCCCATACTGAGTTCTCCTGTCATCAATGTTTATCTTTCTTGCAAGGAGAGTGATTAATATAATCAAGGATTATGAAAGATTGATACCAAAAGTAATGAACCCTTAATTATCAGTGATTCAATGTTTACCAAATGTAAAGATTAAAAGAAACCTTAATGTAAGATAATGTCATATTGAGAGCACGAAGGAATCTTTAAGAGAGGATATCTCATCATCAAAACTAATTGATTGTTTTACCGTAAATTCAGATGAGCATGCTAGGAAGATTTACTTTAACCAAAGGAGATGAGCTTTAAAATATACACATGTTAATTTGAAGCTCCCCCTTAATTAATGCCTTTGATACCAAATGTTAGTAAAAATGATATTTCATTTCTCAAGAAGTATTATCATCAAGACATATTGATACCAAATGTTACAAGTCATCAATGAGGACAAATTTTCATAATTCAGTTCAAAATCTTTATCCTGAGAATACAGAGGGACAATGCACAGAACAATACAATGTCAAAGCTACACTGGCTGGTAAGTTGCAGGCAACTTCATATTCTTAATTCTATGCCCTTCATAGCTAGACATAATTAAGGATTTAGATTCCCTAGTAGTTCTCTTCAAAACAAATTTTTGAACAAGAACATGGTAGCAACAGTTATCCCATATTTGTTTATAAATTTCAGATTTGACATGTAAGATAATTTGAGACAATCAGGCTGGAAATTTCAGAGTAGATGCTTACAACAAATGAACAGCAATCATGTGCAAGTCGATTTATAGATTCATCAAGAAATTTCAGACAGATAATCCCAAAAAGGACTTGTCAATCTGAAGCAGTATTCAACTATTCAACCATAATCCAATTCAGCATTTTTATCAGATATTCAATAGTAAATAAAATGCAGTATGTTAAACATGATATATTCCCAAAACATCATATTACGATTAGTCAGCAAATCGATAGCAAGATATCAATGCAAAAACCTTTTAAGACAAGATCAGATTTGATAAAAATGGATTTTCCAATGTATAAACGATTCCAATAGTTTTTGCTGTTATAATCTTCCCAATCATGATCATTCAAATTACATATAATCATATTTGAGCATGTAAATCAGATCTAGTTAGATTTGATCAAGCAAGGACGCATAAATGAAGTAAGAAGATTGAATCACCAGCGCCAAAGAATGAAAAGTTTTGTCAACAAAAATTCAGTCACAAATTTCTAGAGGTTGCAATCTAAATTGAGATGGATAAACTTGTAGAAACAAGATTGCAATGTCAGTATGAACAAATATCAAGAAATCTGAGTTGAGGTAAAAACAAGATTGCAATGTCAGTGATTTGTCCATTTTGCGAGGTAAAAACATGTCAAATTGCGTCGAATATAAACAAAAATATTGATGGCAAAATCTGACACCAAGTAGGCAGCAATTCTGAATAGACTCTGATAAGCAAATTTAAGATTTAGCTTGCCCAGTGATGTCCACACCAAATTCAGATATCAAAAAAAGTTTTTCATCAATTTTCAAAATGATGACAATAACAGATTCAAACATCAAAAAATTACCATCTTAGTGCACACAAAAACAGTTGATAGAATATGAAAACAAGTCAGTTGTTTGAAGACATATTGATAACACCGAGCAAAAGATATCACAAAAACTCAGAGATTTCAATGGATGAATCAAACCAAAATTCATAGAAGAGTAAGCTTGATTGCTTTGGCTTGATGACCCTGGTTCTCTTCTTCTTCAGGCGTTGAAGCTGGATCTTTTGGACTATCGATAGTATGATTGCAATCGATAGCTGCTTCTCACGTTCAATTGATGGACCATGAAGCTATCGATGGCTGAGCACCATGAAGACTACTTGCTATTGCTAATAGGATCTGTAACCTGTGTCAGGCAACTTGGTACCCAACCTTGGGTCCTCATAATATTAGTCACAATAGCTTCTCTTCTCTTTCATAAACAACCAGCATAATAATTCATCAAAGTCTGTACTTGAACCAAAGAATATAATTTACTAGAATCATTAGATTCAAGTTACTGGTCATACAGAAAGAATTATCTGATGGTTTTTTCATGATCAATGACATTTTAACAGAAAATAACCTCATTTAGAAAGATGTCATTGACCTGAATCATATGCAAATAAATCCAATTAATAGCAAGTGGCAAATCTTCCCAAAATGATATTTGTCAACTATAAAGAGTGAGGGGTAGAAATGCTCATTTAAGATTTGCGGGGCATTCTTCAATGGATACTTGAGGTAGCCAGTTTCATCTTCAGCTAGAGCTTTTCATCTTGACCACTTCAAGTTTCTTCAATTTGCCATCTTTTATTTGCTCAATCAATGATAGCCTTTAATCCTTTTTCATAACCTGTAGAATCATACTCAAAAATACACGCTTGTTTTGAAATCATTAGTATGATTCATTTTCCAGTAAAAGTATAGAAAACTCAAGATAAGGTTTGAAACAATTTGCTTATACTTTTATGTGTAAATTCAAATAAAAAATATATTTCATAAAACATAAGAGACATTTGATAAATAACTTTCTCAGCATAGGTTTAAGATATCATGAAGCATAAATGAGATGCAGGTTTAAAATGTAAAATCATTTTTCAAACGTTTTAACATCCAATGCTCATGTAGAAATTTGTGCTTTGGTTCCTATCGCTAGGAGAGGAGTTTGCAATAGTGGTTTCTGGAGGTGTTGGGATATGGTAGTGGAAGCTATCGCTATGGGAAGGGTTAGCGATAGTGGATGGCAATATTGAGATGGAAGTCAACAATGAAGAAAATATGCCAAAATGCTTCACCTTTTAAGGATTAGAGAACATATCCAAAGAAGGCTTTGTGCTATAGACATGATAGACACAATGACTTTGATATGACTTAGAGATTTTCTTGAGTTTTAGAGCTGTGTTCAGAGTGATATGAATATTCAATATTAGGATAAACACAAGACTCTAGATACTCTAAAATGATAATGATTGATAATACATTTGAGTAATAGAATGAGGGATGGATTTTTGAATAATGGAGTATATGCTCATCAGTCCAAATAACTAGTCAAGAGTTTAAGCATTTGTCACAAGGCTTTCTCAAATGATGCTTAATTTGTGAGACATAGGATTTATCTCATCATAAAATAGGTTAGCACAGATTAGGCAGTACACAGAATATGGAAGTTAGAAGAAAAACTTTAGTGCATCAATTTGAAACATTTCCAACTTTTTGGTTCATAACAGATATCACCTTCCAATTTTCAAAGATAGTTTAAATGCAATTGAAGTGAACATATTTTTCAAAATGTGTGAATGCAATTTTATGAACCATGGTGAGTTGAAATCTAAACAAAATTTGGATTGTGCATTTTTAAAAAAAAACTTCACAATAGATAAATTATGCACACTTTCAACTTTTAAGTCATATAGCAATCTGATAGATATTTTATGGCAGTTAAAAATGGATTGCTAATGAAATGGGAGACAAGCATTCATTATCCAAACAAAATTATATTCATTCAAGATAGGATAAGAATGATATCACCATAACTGCACTTGTTTAGGCAGTGACTTGCTATCAGTAATAAGAGTTGTTATTGCTAGTAGGCATGATCCCACACTGATAGGCTTTCACTCCATCCCGCTATCGATAGCTGACTTTGCTATCGATGGGGCTTTTGATGGCAATCAGCTCAATCTTAGCTCTATCCTTCGTATGCTAGCGATAGTGAACTTCACTATCGATTGGACAGTCTGCGCTTGTCCATGCAGTAGCTTGATTTTGGCAAAATAATGACGATTCTCTTTTACAGGTTCACCACCAAAATCCAAGCATGAAGTTCAGCTCATCAAGACTTGAGTAAATTTCCATGTAGATCATAGTCTTGAAGCTTTCTATCCTTCTTTCCTACAAACTAAACAATTCTTTTTCTTTCTCAGTATCCAAATTCATATGGATCTGCTCATGGTTAGTTCGTAGGTATTAACAGCATAATTCACATGCTTCAAAAGATGTAATCAGTTCCAGATAGTTGAGCATAGTGAATGAATCATGACTACATGCACAAAGATATATATAAATATATTCTTCTCCAAATCAATATGCATGTATATAAGGGCTAAGTTATGAACATTGTAAATATTTTGTAATTTTCTTCAATACATGATTCAATGTTCATTCCTAAGGTTTCAGAGTGTAAAATCTCAATAAATATTACTGATAATAGAGTAGGAGATTTTACCATTTCATACCTCTACCTTAGGCATTTGGAGAATTTCTCTTGCTCACCCAAATGGTTCTGACATGCTTAGCACCGGGTTGCAGAGATCTCTCACGTGAAATAGAATTCAAGAATCTTCTTATTGGTGTATGAGGAATTCTATTTCTCTTGTTCTCTCAAGGTAATTGAATGGTACTTTGTGGTAGCTCATTCTTGAGGTAGAACATGTTCTTCTTGTCACTGTCCACTGCTTCTTATGATTTGAACCAGATGTTGTAGCAGTGGATTCTCCTAGAGTTCTCCTTCTATATGTAGATTCTATGAATCTCTTTCTTGAAGCATGAGAAACTCTTGGATTCTTCTTTGTTGTTTCTGCACCAGAATATCCATTTCTTCTAGAATTAATCTGCACACATAAAGTACTAAATGGACATTTTGGTACCCATTTATATTTGGGTCCTTCATTATTAGTCTTGGACCTTACATGTCCTTTTGGAACCCAAATAAATTTATTTCTCACATTTGAATTTCTTCTAATACTACATGTGTGAGAAATATGACCATATTTTCCACAATAATGGCAAATAATAGAATGATGTACATCATGAGATTTTATGCCACTATAGTGGTGGTTAGGGGAGTACAAACTCTGATTGTTTCTTTTCGAAAAATCTTTCTTCCCAAAACATTTTTCAGCATGTTTTAAAGCATTTTTACTCTTTGAAATATGATCAGTGATAGGCAGTAAATCAGCTTTATGCAAATCAACATTGTTTTTCTCAAAAACACAGGAATTGGAACTGTATATCATAGCTGCATCTTGAGCTCTGGAGAATGATCGATCAGACTTGTTCAAGTAGAGCTCTTGGCAGTCATCTTTCTCTTGTCCTTCTGTGTTGACTGAATCTTGGAAGGGTTCTATGATCTCTCCTTCTTCAATCTCAGCTTCCAGTTGTTCGTCATCCATAGATATGCAACTTTGAAACTCAGATGAACTGTCAACACTTTCAACTTCAACAGAGTGGTTAGTGCCATATATAGAGTCAAGTGTATCCCAAATTTCTTTAGCATTAGAGTAAAGTCTTATTTTCTGAAAATCATTTTCAGTTAAGCCTTTATGCAGAATTTGCATTGCTCTAATGTTCAAAGAAAATATTTTCTTTTCTTTCTCAGTCCAATCCTTTCTTGGTTTGAAATCAAAATCATTTATGAAAACATTCCACATATGATAATCCAATGATTTTATAAAACTCTTCATCCTAGCTTTCCAAAACCGAAAATCAATATATTTTGAGAAGAGGTGGAACAGTGAAGTCAAAACCTTCAGAAAACATGTTACACCCAAAATCAGCCATGATCTTTTCACTTGAGATCGTTGGATCCTTTAAACAAGTGACTCTGATACCAATTGTTAGTGCTGGCTGTCACCCAAGAGGGGGGTGAATTGGGTGATAGGATAAAATTCAAAACTTCTCTTTTCTAAAACACAATGAAGGCAATCTTTAAAATTCTTTTAGGTTTATCACTGAGAGTATTTCAAAACATGAAATGCACTAAAGAGTATACAAGTTAGATATTCTGGAAACTAAGAGAGTTAAGGGAAGATATAATGCAAACAGAATTTATCCTGGTTCGGTCTACCCTGACCTACATCCAGTCCTCAGGCTCCACCTGAGATTTCCACTACCCTCTTGTTTAAACTGGGCACAAGAGACACCTTTACAACCCACAAGTTTAGCCGGGCACTTGTGAAGCCTTTACCACAGGTTTTACAACACGGGATCACCTGCCAACCTTTAATCGAGCTTTAGACTCCCTCTAAATGCTCCCCCTTACAACCTATAAGGATACAATCTGTTTCCCACTCAAGATATCCCAATCTTGAGCTTCACTCACTATAACAGAATGATTACAAAGAAAGTTTACTTCTCTCAAAGAAGGGATTTTGTTAATCACTGAAGTACAGAAAGATGAATGATGAAATACAAATTATAGAGCTTAATGATTTGAACAATGTGTGCTCTAGCTCTTCTTTTCTAATGCACTCAACTCATCATTATCTCTTCATTTTCTGGGCTCACTTGAGTTTTGCTGTTACTCTGTAATCTGCGTAGAGCCTCTATTTTTCATCGTCGTTCACCTCTTTTTGTTCATCTCAGTTTTTCATCGTTCTTCGCTTGTCCACTGTTCTGTTATTTCTTCATTTTTATATCTCTTCACAGCTTGCCTTTTAATCTCAGCTTCATGAGGCCGTTTGAATTTAGTCGTTGGTAGCTCATAGCCGTTGGCAATTAATGCTTGTGAGTAACGAACACCTGCAACGTTGTACTTGCGTAGCAGCTTTATCAGTAGCGCTAGCTCCCTTGGCTATCACTATCTTCATAGTGTGAGTCCTGTACTTAAGCTGTTATCTAAGCAAGTACCTCTATGAAGCACAGTAGGTGTTATCGCTAATGACTATATTATCACTAGAAACTTTCATTAGCTCTTGACATGTTCCAGCAGGCATTCCTCTATCGATAGCTAACCATGCTATCGCTAGAGTGTTTCATTTAACTCAGAGACAGACAATGAATGTTATATTATTCCAGCAGATATATCTTAAGTGTTTCTCTATCGATAGACATGAACATTATCGCTAACATATTCTTTTAGTTCAATGTTCAGCGTACTAGCTATGTCATTTCAATAAGCATTCTTCTATCAATAGCTAATCCATTGTCGCTAGTTACTTGATTGTTCATTAGCTTAAGGATACTGACTTATATGAATATTCTAAGTTATTTCAGGTATCCTGTTATCGATAGCTAAATGCGTTATCGCTAACTAACTATGTTAACTGATCTAACATTCTTCCCCTTAGTTTTCCATGTTATCTGTGGGGCTTTAGCGATAGTGATAGAGCCTAGAGATAGTGATCTATTCTTTGCTTGCTTAGGCTGTCTCTACTCATTCCATTAGCTATAGTGAAGGCCTTAGCGATAGAGGTATTGTTCTTTCATTGGATTACTGCTAAGTCCTCATTAGCCATTGTTATCCTAGGCTTTTCAGTGATTAGGGATAGGTTCTGGCTTAGCTATAGAGAATCTGTTACCTATAAGATTTTACTTATTTATTGCTAAGGTAACCTACACTCCTTTACTTAGTCATTATGATTCTTATCTCATTTCATTCCATACTAAGTTATATGCTCTTATGTATGCAATCTGAGCCTATGGACATGTTATGTGATCATATATGCAATGCTTCAATCATAGTAAACATATAGCAAACATAATCTAATGGATAGTAGGAGATAAACACTTTATACATACTTTTTGCTTACTACATTTAACTCTATATTTGACATCATCAAAACTAAGAATATCCAACACTAAGTACATAAGTGCCTAAACTATCATGTAATGTCCTCTATCAAGTGCTAATTCCCCATAATTAGTGGAATAAAATATGTAATAATCAAGTACAATCATTCCCTCTTACTTTAACATTTGTACTTCTAGACAACGTACATATCACAATGGTAAAGGCTTAAGCTAATTAATGATCTCAAGTTGGAACAAGACATGCTCAAGATATGCAGAGGAAAAATTCTAATGCAATTGACATTCAAATAGTGACATGTGAGTGCTCTTAAGGATATAAAGTATTTCACACAATCTTAAAACATGGATTATTTCTCTCTACTTAGCCAACTCATCAAACTTATCAGGCTTTACATGAACTATCTTATTGGAACTTTCACCTTGGCCTTAGCCCCAACCCTCATTATATGTATTGGAATATGGATCCCATTACTGGTTTCCACCTCCCTGGCATCCTTAGAACATGGAATTCAATCCGCATACCAGGAGGGACAGTTACAAGATACATGCATAACATATCCACATAATTCACAAGAGGGGGCTACAATTTCGTTATCTGCTGTGTGGCCTGAAGAAGTAGGACTAGAGACTTGGTCCAGAATAGCATTGAGCTTATATTCAAGCTTGTTTATCTGAAGGATTTCGAGATAAGTAACCCGACCCTATCAAGGACCTAGATAGATCTCCAAGATGTGCCATGCTGTTGCTTAGTGAGGACTATCTTTCTGACTAGGTCCCAACCCTGCTCAATAGTCATATCAACGGAGGAATCACCTGCAGCAAAATTTAGCTTATCTTGCTCTTTCTCACGTAACCCATCATAGAAGTTCTGTGCAAGCTTCTCCTCAGGTATTTGATGGTTTGGGCAGTAATGAAGTAGATCATGAAATATAGTATAGTAATCATAGAGGGTCTCATTTACATCTTGCACAATTCCATTAATGTCTTCCATATAGCTGAAGTCCGTGTAGCAGGATAGAACCTCTCAAAGAAGGCATTTTTTACATTAGCCCAAGAGCATAGGGCCGTAAGTGTAACTCATGGGAAACTCATGTATCACTCCTTTGCTCTAGCCTCAAGAGTAAGGTGGAAAACTCTCCACATAACATCATCAATATGCGCACCAGTCGGTAATATAAAACTGCATAGGAGATATATCTCATCCAAATGCAAATGTAGTTCCTCAGCCTGTAAACCATGAAACTTAGGTAAGCCTTGGATCAACAAGCCTTTAATTTCATAACCAGCATTTATTTTAAAGAATGCATTCATAATGAAATTTTGCAGTAGTAGCAACCCTAATAGTCTTCCTAACCCTATATGGCATCTCACCCTCATTCACAATGTGACCATGTAGACCGTTACTCCCATTACCCCCATTTTGGTTTCTAGGTAGCTGTACACCCTCATTTGGTATATTGGGAAAAAAGGGATTCTAGGAACAATTGGGTTGATTTGGTTATTGGGTAGGAAATCTAGGTCAATGTTAGTTTGCTGGTCACTAGAGCCACAAGAGGATGCTTCTTTTATAACTACCTTGGTGGTAGAAACAATAGCTCTATTATCCCTCCTCAATTGGGTATGGTGACGCTCGATTTCAGTGTTCGGTAGTAAATCATACGCACTAGTAGTACTTCTAGTCATACATAAGGTACAGATAGCAAGTGTAGCAAGTAACGCAGTCAAATACCAAGTAAGCAATCACAATGCACCACTCACTCAAAATACATGATATAGAGATGAAATATGTGTGCAAACAAGTCATAATATGTGTCATGAACAAATCTGGAAAGTATGGGACAAAATATAGTCAAATTGTGGAAAAGTACGTGCAAAGCACAGCAAAACTAGAAAAATTCTGGTTCATATCTCTCACCGTGGAGTTCATTGTGGCGAGCCCATGGTGAACTAGTCAAAACGCAGCAAATCAACACATAAAATGTAGGACTTTCTGTGACCTTCACAGTGGAGGTCTTCGGCAAACAGAAAAAATAATCACAGACTAGAACTGGAAAACAATGAGAAAAATGGTACAAACTTGGTTCTATGGACTTTTAAACTAGGGTTAAAGGTCATATTTGCCCTGGAAGTGTGCACAGTGTACCATATATGTCTTGGAAGTGTTTTTGGGTCTAAATTTGCCGTAGAAGTATGAAATTAGATCAATTTCGGCCTTTACCATTAAAAAACTCACGTTGACCATTAAATAGTGGCCGTTGACCGTTAATATTTTAATGGTAAAGGGCGAAATTTATCTATTTTCATACTTTTAGGGCAAAGTTGGACCCAAAAAGTACTGCCGTGGCAGATATGATCCACTTTGCACACTTCCAGGGTAAATATGACTTTTAACCCTTTAAACTATCCCAGTGCTTCAAACAAATTTAAATGAGTTTAAGGGACCTACGGAAAATGTGAAAACACTCGAAAGGTGACTAGAATCAATTTTGACCACTTAAGTTGCCAATTTGCAAGAAAACTCCTTTGAAAATTGGCCAAATGCACAAATCCAAGAATTTTGAGTTTAAAAATGGGTGGCTTCAACAAGTCCAAATACCAAAAAGTGACTTAGTTGAGCGGTTTTGGTTGAAAAATTGAGTAAAATGCCAAATTTGTGTATATGATGTTATAAATCAATATTTTCATATATTTTATCCTATCTTATTCTATATTTTGGGAATAATTTTAGGCTATCTTGGATGAATTAAGAAATATTTGAATAATTAGCCACTTTTATGAAATAATGTAAATATGAATTAATAATGAGATTACTGGGTTTAAAATTGTCAATATTCCAATTGCCTATTTTGTGATTGACAAATTGTTTCCAAATATGTAAATTACAATCTCATTTAATTCTTGTAGGTCAAGGAAGAGGAGATTAGAAGATCCTACGATGCAGAATGAGTCTTAGAAATTAAGGGGGATTTAATGGTTAAATTTTGATGGGCTAATATAATCTTATTGGGCCCAAACTTTAGACCTAATTCTCCCACTCCCCTTAAAGAAAGCTGCTGCATATACACAGGAGGAGGAACGCTTAACATGCTCACCATCACAGTGTCAAAGTTTTCCTCTCGCCTTGAATACATCATCTTCCATTCTCAAGGATTCAATTAGCCACCACCCATTGAACCCAATAAGTGAATACCACGTCACACCTGCACCTCCCTCTAAACAATCCATATCATTACTTCTCTCCAATTTTACTCATGGCCCCACACCATTTGAACCCCACCATTCCTATTAAACTTGGGTCATGGATGTGGCTTCATCAATGAAATTTGGAAGAACGACGGAAGCTTAAGCTAATTGGGAGACAACTTGGGAGGAGCATGGAGGAGACTAGAGCCTAGGCTTTGCAATTGAAGACTATATGGGAGTGTTTGTCCTTTTATCTTTTTTTATCTAGAACTTAAGATTGTTTTGTTTTAAATAATTCTAAGTTGTAATTTTTGAGGTTAATTCTAGATTAAAGACTCATTTGTTCTGTGGATTGGATTTATGTCTAGATTCTATTTGTGCTTTATCAATTTTTGGATTTTATGGTTTCAAAACCCTTGCATTGGCAATTAAATTTATAATTGATTTTTTGTTATTAATTTAATTGTCTCTGTGATTTCTATTGCAAATTTGGTTTTTTATCACTTGATTGTTTGATTGAGTGGTAGGTTATTTAATTGTTCAATTAGATAATCCAAAATATAATTTCCACAATTTCTTGAGTTAAATTGTATTGGTTTTAATATATTTAATTAACTAACACTTAGTCCATTATGAGTTCTCTAGTGGGTTAGGTGGTGTTGTACTGAGGGTTTCCCATACAATACTTAGGTAATTATATATTAATTCCAATCTTTGGTGATCTCTTGTTAGTCTAATTAATTTATTTAGGTTAAGAAAGTTAACTCCATGTGATTTCTAGGTTGTCCCCATTCATCATAATTGAATCAAATAACCGTTCATTGTCTTTGTTAATTACCAATTAGTTTCTTTGCTTAGGATTTTAACCTCACTTTCTAAAAAAAAGCCACCCAAAAATTGAATTTGCATTCATATAGGTTAGTTCTATTCTTATTTAGGATTTATATTTTCATTCTAGTTTAGGTCCATTTTTCTGCATTTTTTATCACCCAACTTTAATCCAAAAAGAAAAGCCCATAGATTGCTCCTTGGGAGAATGACCTAGGTTGCCACTAGATTGTATTATTACTTGGACCTAGTTTAATTGTTTGCTTTAGCAACAAATGCAAGGACATTAAGATGCACAAGTACAAACTCAACCAATCAAAGAAAATACTACAAAGCAAAAACTAGTCAATGACTTCTCACTTAAATGGTGCAAGAAAATCAGTAATACACCACAAGTACAGTATTAAATATCACGCATAACATTGACATCAATAAATTTTTTTTGGATTTATCAATTTTATCAATGCAAATGCAACCTAGAACTGAACTAAAATCTAAATGCAACTATATGACCTAAAACTAACCTAAAATGTTACTAACTCCTTGTCAATAAGCAATTGACACTTAGTTAACCTAGGGAGTAAAAAATGACTCCTTGGCAATGGCGCCATTGATTTGTCACCTTCCTAAACCCCTTGGGGTGCAAATGCAAAATAATTAAAAACCAAGGATTGCACAAGTGGTGCTCTGCCAAATTGTCTCATGTGGAGGCGATTAACTAACTAACTAAGCTAACTAAATGCATGGAACAGCTATAAAAATCGGGGTTTTGTGATTTTGATTAGGAAAACTAAGCTAATTCTTTTTGGGATTTTTTTATAAAGAAAGAAATTAAAATGATTTGTGAAAAGTTTATGATGAATATGGATAGCTTGATGAATTGGGCAACCTTCCTAACTTCTAAAATGGTATGGGAGACCTAATCCAAGTTCTAGTGTAAAAAACCTAAGGCAATCACTCTTAGTCCAATTAACCTAATTAAATAATTAATGAGATGAATCGCTCATTCAATTAATCAAATAGGTAGTTGTTAATTCCCAACTTGGCACTGAAGATTCATGATAAACACACAAAGATACTCTCATTGGAAGTAGATCAAACCTTCCAATGATGGATCTAATGTTTAAACACACATACAATTGCACATGCATTCAACATACTCTAACAATCCAAAGGAGATATAAATGAAGTACATCTATTGCATGATTTCATGAAAACAACACTAGGTTCATACATATAAAAGAACATCACTTGATTATATACATGACCGATAGAGATTCAAAAGCTTGTTTCAAAAACACATACATATACCAAAACACAAGGAAGTAGAATACATAGATGAAATTAGACAAGGGAAAATAAACTAATAAAATCCCCAATTATGACAACAAACCTCCCGTTGCCTTCCTCCAACAAGATCCCCACAAAGATGCCTAACCACCAATGCTCTCGATCAACATGGATAGGATTTTGGAGTTAGAAGCCCTGACAATATATTGGAATGGATGAATTTTGGGCAGATGGGTGTATGGAAGAGAGGGAATTCGGATGGAGAGGCAGAGGGTAAGAGAATGGAATGAATGGGGTGAGAATTGTGGTATAGAAGAGATAATTGATGTGTGTATTCCTAAAACTTCAAAAAGAGTTAATAAGGAAATATTTAGAATCTTGGGGTATTGTTTAATATTTAGAAACCCTTATAAATAAACTTGGGAATTAAAACATATCTTAAGAATTTAATTTAGAGATCAAATGGAGATAAAGATTTAATGGGACTGACAACTAAAATTTGCAATGAGGGGTAAAATGGTAATATAGTATTTTAAAAATATTTTCTCCTCCTATTCCCTCAAAATTCCCTTCTATTCCAGTTACTTTTTCCCTTCTCTCTCTCTCAGTCAATTGCTCCATCTCTCTTTGCTCTCTACATTTTTCCTTGCGTCTCTGCGATCGACGGCAATAGCAAGCTTGATTTTCGGTGAGGGAAGGTTCAAAACTTGCATGCAACACCTAATTTGATGAGTTCCCTCTCCTTGTTCCTACCCTTCAATTGTCAATTTTAGAGATTTCTGAGAGAAATCATATTGGGGCTTTGGGGGATTTTTGGACTTAAGTCAAAGTGAGCTTAAGTTTCGATTTAGAAGTTTTGGGGAAGATTTTGAGGAATGGTGGAGTGTTTATTCGATTTTCCTCAGAAATCCCAAATTGGATCGCTGTTCACCGACGCCATTTAGGGTGGTTTTTTTGTTGAAATTGAACTTAAAGCTTAGTTAGAAGTAAGATAAAGTTAATGGAATGAGTTGCATCTTGAGTTTTGAGGGAATTTCTGAGGTTTCAGATTCCTTCTCCTGTTCGAGTCAATTCTCCTAAATTGGTTGATTGTGTTTGTGATTTAAAAATGACAGGATTAGAATAGAATTAATATATATGAGTTTGCATGTTGAATTTTTCTAAGCTTTGAGGGATCTTGAAATTTGTATTCAGCTTTCTCTTTAGTCCAAATTTCTATTTTAAGATTATTGTTCACTAATTTTCATCTTTGAGTTCCTAATTAAATCAAAGCTAACTGATTCTTAAATGCTCTTAGGAGTTAGGTAAGGTCGAATTCTAACATTATATGCTATGGATATGAAGTTTGGGTCTGATTCTCTGTTTCTGGGTCTTACCGTCACTGTGTTATAATGCTGATTTCTTTGATTGGGAGATATACGAAATGCCTAAAATGTTGTTAGGTATTTAATTGAACCCACTATGTTGTTACTTCTTGAAGTTTCTATTTGCTATTAAGTGTTATAGAAGGATTAAAGATCTTGGGAGAAAGAGATGAATGTATAATGTACTAGAGGTTAATCCTTCTGTTATGTTTGGAAAGAAGTGAATTTTAGTACATATTTTCATTATTTAGAAGTTTAGGTGCATTGAAGTATATGATTTATATTTTAGACTTTGACTCATTTATTAGGTATAAACAAAGATATAAACATACATATTATAAGGGGGGGAAAAAGATATTAAGGGAATGCAAATGAACTTAAGATGTACTTAATAACAGTTTGAATTAAATATTTAGTGTTTTGATGAGAAATAAATGTATATGGCTTCTAATTCTCTATCAAGTGGTAGAATTTCAGGAGAATGATGTTACTGATTTGATTTGTGTCTGGAAAGGATTATATGAGTGTATGTTAGTGTGTGATACAAGTGTTTTTGAAGTTTGTACTGCCTTAAGGTCCCAAACCACAGTTGAAATTTGACTATAGTAACTGATTTCAAAATTTTCGAGTAATTAAGAAAATGGTTATGATCTTTAGTTGTTGGTTGAGTTTATACTTTTCTGCTCACTAATGTTGTCATTAGAGGTTTAAGGTAATAAAGTTTCTGCCATTCTGATCTTAGGTTCACTAAGATTGAGATTTAAGGTAATAAAGTTAAATGGGAAACTAAGTTAAGTTACGATATAGAAATAAAGACTGAGGAAGCTTTATGACTTAACTAGAATCGACTCCTAGTAATTCCTCATTAACTCTTATGGATTGAAACAACGAAGGTTAAATTTTAGACATATAATTTCATTGACTTGATGGAAGTAATTCACAAACTCCGCCTATGTTTATAGCCGATCCCAAGCCCGGGTAAAGGAGGAGGGTTGTGTTAGGCCCTGACAGCCAGCGTAAAACCCCGTCAAATCTCATGAACATTGATCAACGAAGAAATTGTGTAAATGTTAGGTCGTTGCCCATAAGCAACACGCTGTATGGTTTGAGTATAGTGAGAAGAGAGCGAGAGCTGCTGCATCCTAGCCTAAATGCAGTGTTAAGAGAGCAAGGTCTAAAGGATAGGTCGTTGCCTGGTTGTAACGCGTGACAAATCTCTGATTTGTAATGCTTTTATATGCCTAATTTGAGGCAATTAATATGATTAAGATGCGATATTGGTCCAATAATGCTTAACATAGAACTTAGACTCTTAGGTGAAATAAGTGTTAGATTAGGGTTAATTGGCCATAATTGTAGATTAATTTGTATGAATTGGTTTATAGGGCTATTTGATCCTTGTTTAGTCTTGTTTCCACTTGCAGGGTCGCTCAGGACCAAAAGATCGGACCTGGGATGAAGAAGAAGGCCAAACGAAGGAGCAGAAGAAAGGTGAGTTCGCCGTGGCGAGCTCCCAAATTCCAGAGAAGAAGTGAGCTCACCACAGCGAGAAAGCCAGAAGAGAACCAGAAGCAACAGCAGCTCACCGTGGCGAGCGAACGGCGAGCCTGCGTTCTGCAGAAATTTCAGTTCGTATTTTGGGCCTTTGTTTCGGATCCAACTTAATACCTACTCTTAGACCCAACTTGGGGGACCTTTAAATATGAAAATCTAAACCCTAGAAGGCAGATTTGGTCCACAAAACACACACCCAAACCCTAGCTCTCTCATTCTCTCATCTCATCGTCATCTTCCACCTCCTTTTCACCCCAAATTTCCATGGCACCCACTCTCATTTCTCTTGTTGGTGACTTCTCCATGGAAGGCAGCAGCTAGAGGGCACAAATCCTTGGTGATGGAGACTAATGACTTGAGCTTGGAGCTTCATTAGGGGAGTTCTTGTTCTCCCACTCTCTCTTCCTTATGTTTAAGCATGTTTCTAGGATTCTAGGGCCTGTTTCTTCATTTGGATGTGATTTCTACGAATTATCTTTTGTTAGAGAGTGGTTGAAACACTTGTAGCTTGTTTCCATTCGTATATGCTTGACATTTGTTCTTCATTTACTTAAACTTTGTTTGAATGTATGGATTCATCATTTTGAATGAATGTTTTAGTTAATATTTGTGCTATTTGAGGATTCTAATTTAGTAGACCACTTTGTCAAGTATTTGCATTTGTGAATTGGCTATTGAGTTTGTTAAGTTGCTGATTTAGCCTTTTCCTAATCGCCTTGGGGTTAAATGCAAAATTATTTATTAACCAAGGATTGCACTATAGTGGTGTGATCCCGGATCGTCTCACTTGAGGAGTCTTTCTAAACTACCTAACTTAACTAAATGCAATTAAAACAATAAAAGATATGGAGTTTTTGTTTGAAAAGGTCATTTGATAAAAGTAATGAGAATTTAAAGACTTCCTTTTGGTAATTTTTTTGATTGATGAGTAAAAAAGGTTTGGATTAAGGGAAATTGATAAAATGGGCTTTGGTAGTGATACGGTGGCTCTCACGCTTCATTAAATTGATATTGGGAGTTAAAGATTCACCAAGTCTAATAGAAAAATCCCCAAGCAACCACTAAGGGTCCACTAGCCCTAATTAATAACTAATCAAGCAACCACTTTCATAGCTATCACTTAGGGTTAGTGTTAAGCTCCACTTGGTGTGTGTTGGAACATGAGTTTTGAAAACCGATTCCTCTCAAGAATGTGCAACCACAGCATTCAATTGGAAAAATTAAGCTACACAATCTAGCAACCACTAAAAATCATATAGCATCCATAAATCCAATAGGAAATTTAAGCATACATACCATTCAATTAACATAACTCAATATCCAACACAAATGTTCCAATTCATAGATAACTAAGAAATGAAATCATGTCTCAAATCCAAATATACAAGGAGAAATGCAACCACAAGACTCAATACATAAGGAAAAGAGCATGAGAAAACAAATAACTCCCCTATTTCGCCCATTGAAGATTGAGCCACCTTCACACCAAGATTCTAGCCTCACAAGTCTTCAAATTTGAGCCCAAAAGGACCCATGATGACAGCCTCCATGAGTGAGGAAGATAGAAGGAAAATTGGAGTGAAAATGGAAGTTAGACAAGGAAAGAACAAGAAAATTAGTGGAATTTGAGGTGGAGATAAGTAGGGATGAGAGGATTTGAGTGGAGAATGAGGATAGATGATGGAACCCTAGGAGAACTGAGGTATTTTCGTGCATAGGAGGCTTAGATTCTGAAGGTGGGGGTGTTTAGATCTATTTATACTGCTCCAAAACCCTAAAAATTGCGTCAGAATTTTGCAGATTTTCGTCACTTCGCCGCGGGCTCGCCGCGGCGAAGTGACGGCGAGGAAACACCAGTTCTGGAACTTTGGCCTTTTGGCTCGCCATCAGCTCGCCGCGGCCAGGAGACATTGATTCTGTTTCTCTCTTCACTTTCTTCTTCTACTCCGTCCAGAATTCTTCGCTGCAACTTGGCTCCTTAATTTGGGTATGTTTCTTCTATGAGCTGCATATAAAATGGACCTAAGGTAGCATCAAAATGTTCTTGATAATGGGTTAAACAATAAATCGTGTTAATTATTCCCAAATTGCCCTTGGCTAGAACAAATTCCAACAAAGTTGCACAAGTCAGAAATTACCCTAATTAGGTGCAACTACCCCAAGAACATGCAATAATCTAATGATTTTATCAATGAAAAGTGTATAAAAATATGGTGCAATCAGTTGCATGAGTGGCATTGGCCTTCTATCCTTGTGTTTTAATTTATTATGTGGGATTCCAGTAATTAATTGAACCCTAGGATTAATTAAGTGGCAATTCGGGATCCCGGTTGTCGGATTAATAGCCCCTTACAATTAACAAATTTACCTTGGTTTTTAACCTTAATCAACTCGGTGTTGGAGGAATTAGTAAGCGGGATTCCGGTACTAATTCACCTAATTCGAGCCTAGCCTAGAGGGATCCCTCTAGGGGCCTTTTTAATGAACCAAAGAGCTCCCTAAAAACAAATTGAAGCAATGATTGTCTTAAGTCTCTATTCACCAAGGGTTACTCCATCCCATTGAATCCAAATCTCCCGTTAAATCCAATCTCAATTCTTTCTTGAATATACAACACTTTTCATACAAACTTTTACATTTTAAAATCAAATACAAAATGTTTTACCCGCTTTATCAAATTTGCATCTAGCTATTAGGTCATCATTTGCATTTTAGGCTCCTCAAGAGAACGACACTCGGGGGTAGATCCCACTATCCCCTTGGTCCCTAAGTTTCTTGAAGAGAGGGACCAAGGCGGCACTGCTCCGACATAACCCCAACGGTTAGGTGCTCTTCAACGGGCTGTATGGCTCGAGTACAGTGATAAGAGAGCAAGAGCCGCTGCATCCTCGCCCGAATGCAGTGTTAAATGAGCAAGGGCTACCACACTCTAATTGACGGAGGCGGCTAAAGAAGCTATTTCATGAGAGTAAGATCAGATTTGGTTCTTGGAATATTGGGACGCTAAATGGGAAGCTTTTTGAGGTGGCACAAGTTATGAAGGATCGTAAGATTAATATATTATGCTTACATGAAACCACATGGGCTGGAGAGAGAACTAAAGAAATTGGAGTTAATGATTCTAAAATCTGGTACACAGGAAAGGTAAATGGGAGGAATGGTGTTGGTATCATTGCAGATAAAGAATGGCGGAAGAATGTAATGGAAGTTAAGCAGATTGCGGACCGAATCATATCTATGAGAGTAATTATGGGAAATGATACAATAAGTGTTATTAGTGCATATGCACCCCAAGTAGGGGTAGAAGCACATCTTAAGGAGAAGTTTTGGGCAGATATTGAAGGGTTGATTCAAGGTATACAAGCAACCGAGAAAATTTTTATTGGAGGGGATCTTAATGGAAATGTTGTGAAAGAGGCAGGATCATATGCAAGGGCGCATGGTCGTTTTGGTTATGGGGAGTTGAATAATGAAGGGCAAACAATTATCGATTTTTCCTTAGCATACAATCTTAAGATTGTTAATACATGCTTTAAGAAGTGGGAAGAACATTTAATTACATACAAAAGTGGAACCCACAAGTCACAAATTGACTTCTTTTTGGTAAGAAACCTTGATAGAAGGTTTTGTACTAATTGCAAAGTGATTCCTGGGCATAAGGAGACTGCTCAACATAGACTTCTAGTTCTTGATGTGAGAATTAAATGTATAAAACAAAGGCACCGAGTAGTTTTGAACTGAAAGATCAAGTGGTGGCAGTTAAAGGGGGAGAAGCGAGAGATTTTTAAGAGAAATCTATTGGATAAAGGGGTGTGGGAGCCACAAGGAAATGCTAACAGCATGTGGAAGAATATGGCTACGAAGATTGAAGTGGTTACTAAAGCTACTTTATGAGAATCAAAAGGTTTTGGACCGACAAGGATGTCCAACAAAAGGTGCGGAATAAAAAGAATTGTTTTAAGGTTATACACTTGTGTAATAATGCTGAAAATTGGGAAAAGTACTGCTTAGCTAAAAAGGAGACTAAGAAGGCAGTGAGTGAAGCTCGTGCTAAAGCATACAAGGGGTTTTATAACGAATTAGGTACAAAGGCTGGGGAACAAAATATTTACAAGATCACAAAGATTAGGGAGAGAGAGTCGAGAGATTTGGATCAAGTAAGATGTATAAAGGATGTGAGAGTACTGGCTGTCACTCAAGAGGGGGGGTGAATTGGGTGATAGGATAAAATTAAAACCTTTTTGAACTCTTTAATACTCTTACTGAGAATATTTCAAAATATGAAATGGACTGACAGATATAAAAGGATAGACTGGAAATTAAGAGAGCATAGGGAAGAGATAATACACACAAGATTTATCCTGGTTCGGTCAACCCAGACCTACATCCAGTCCTCAGGCTCCCCCTGAGATTTCCACTACCCTCTTGTTTAATCCTGGCACAAGAGAAGCCTACCACAGGTTTTACGAGCACAGGTTCACCTGCCAACCTTTACAGAGTTTTAGAATCTTCTAAACACTCCCCCTTACTACCCGTAAGGTTACCACCCAGTTCACAAAGCACCAAGCTAAGGAACTACCTCAAACAGAAGAGGATTTTAATAATAAAGTTCACTCAATGAACAGATTGTGATAAACACTTAAGAACAAGGTTATGTATAATGAAATACAAGATAGAGCTTAATAATCTGAACAAAGAATAACTCTAGCTCTTCTTTTCTAATGCTCTCAGTCTGAGAAATTTGCAATTCTGTATAGAGCCCTGTTCATCTCTCGTTGTTTTTCGTGTATGCGTTGTGTGTGCGTCTGTATATTCTTTCTGATATCTTCAGGTCTTTATATGTGGTATTACATTTTTCTATCCGTTGGAGACTTGGAGAACTAGCCGTTGGAATCATTCTTCAGATCTAGATTCAATGTTCATGCGTAGAGTAGGCTAGACTGCGCGTTCTGATCATCTGCAACAACTGTACTTGCATAGCAGCTTTTTCAGTAGCGCTAGCATTCTTTGCTATCGCTAACTGCATAGTATAATTTCTGCACTTGAGCTGTTAGCTAAACAAGTAATCATATAAATGCTCAGCAGTTGTTATCGCAAGCAAAGTTCATTAGCTCAATGAGATAGATAATATATGATTCAGTCAAGAAATTTTATTGAGCACTCATTATCGATAGACATAAGCATTATCGCTAGCATATTAGCTTGCTCATTACCTTTAGAGATACTGGGATGATTATTCAATAGTATTTCCAGGGTATCCTATTATCGATAACATAATCCATTATCGCTAGCAACTATGTTAGCTCATTTGACTCTTGCTCTCAGGCACTAGCTATCTGAATGATTATTATCTGAAGCACTTTTGTTATCGATAGCTTAACCTGTTATCGCTAGCTGATTTCATTAGATCAAGGTCTTGGGTTATCTTTCTGCTAGCTGAGTTATCAATGAACTTCTAGCGATGGATTCTTTCTTAGCGATAGAGAATGACTTAGCGATAGATAATGTCTTTGATATTTCTAAGTCTTCATTCGCTATTTCTTTCTATCAATTTGCTATGGAGATTTACTTAGCGATAGAGATCTTCATTCTTATTGATCTGCTAAGTTATCATTTCTTATTAGCGATATTTTTCATAGATCAGTCTTCATCAAAACTTAAGATTCTAACAGGATGAAGAAGGTAAAGTTTTGATTATTGACGAAGATATTAAGAATAGATGGGAGGTCTACTTTTCTAAGTTATTCAATGATAGAGGTGAACGTCTATCTTGTGAGTTGGGGGATTTGACAATTAGTGAAGATGGACTTAATAGGTCGTTTTATCGTAGAATTAGAGTTTAGGAGGTTAGAGAAGCTCTTAAGAAAATTGGAAAATGGTAAAGTGGTTGGACCTGATGGTATACCGATTGAAGTTTGGAAATGTTTAGGGGAAGATGGTGTGTTATGGTTAACTGAATTGTTTAACGAGATTTTACGGTCCAAGAGGATGCCTGATGATTGGAGAAAAAGTACTTTAGTTCTGATTTATAAAAACAAAGGCGATATACAAAATTGTGCAAATTATAGGGGAATTAAGCTTATGAGTCATACAATGAAACTATGGGAAAAGGTGATTGAGCATAGGTTAAGACTAGAAACTAGTATTTCTAAGAGACAGTTTGGGTTCATGCTAGGGAGATAATGGAAAAGTATTGAAGTAGAAAAAGAGACTTACATATGGTTTTTATTGACTTAGAGAAGGCGTATGATTGCATGCCAAGAGATTTACTTTGGAAAGCCTTGGAAAAGAAAGGAGTATGTGTTGCTTATATTAAAGTTATACAGGATATGTATGATGGGATGTTGACTAAGGTTAGAACGTCGGGAGGTAAGACAAAAGACTTCCCTATAAGAATTGGCCTACATCAGGGATCAACTTTGAGCCCACATTTTTTTAACTTAGTAGTAGATGCTCTAACTGATCCTATAGAAGAAGAGGTCCCTAAGTGCATGCTTTTTGCTGATGATATAGTCATTCTGGCCAAATCAAGAGAAGAGATTAATGATAAATTAGAGATATGGAGAAACACGCTGGAGTTGAAGGGTTTCCGTTTAAGTAGGAGTAAGACATAATATATGCATTGCAATTTTGCAAATAGACAACTTAGAGGAGATTTGGAGGTTAAACTGGGAGAGCAAACAATCCCTCAAGTGACAAAGTTTAGGTATTTGGGATCAATTATAAGACAAGATAGTGAGATTGATGACGATGTCAATCATAGAATTCAAGCTGGGTGGTATAAGTGGAGGAAAGCTACTGGAGTTCTCTGTGATAGAAAAGTACCCCATAAGGTAAAAGGGAAGTTTTATCTTACTACTATAAGACCAGCAGTATTGTATGGTAGTGAATGTTGGGCTTTGAAGGGTCATCATGAACATAAAATGGGAGTAGCTGAAATGAGGATGTTGAGATGGATGTGTGGTCACACAAGAAAGGATATGTGATTTGAGGTGGTTTGGACATGTACAAAGAAGGCCATTAGATGCGCCAGTGAGGAGGGTAAATCAAACGGTCTGGAGTCCGATTAAGAGAGGAAGAGGGAGACCGAGGCGTACCATCAATGAAGTTGTAGAGCGAGATCTTTTAGTAAATGATATATCTAAAGATTTGGTTACTGATAGAGCACAATGGCGTCGTGCGATCCATGTAGCCGACCCCACTTAGTGGGATAAGGCTTGGTTGTTGTTGTTGTTGATGATGGAAGTAATCCACAGTTCATGGTTAAATTTTAAGACCCTTAAAGGAGATGAAGTTCATATGTGGTCTGTTTTCCTTGGGTCCTCAAGGGTATTAAAGATTATGTGGGATTAAAATTGGATAATTATAAATTTGATTTTTTTCTTGTTTAAGGATCCCAATTGGTAAAGACATGTTTAGGATCTTCAAGGAATGGTTCTTGATGATAAAAGGGGTTTTGTTTTTGAACAAGGTATTAAAGCTGGAATTAATCATTAAGATGATGTTTTGATGCTTGTAAGTTATGGAAGCTAATATCTTGAAAGTTTGAAAAAGATTTAAGAATAGATAAATAGTACATGTGTCAATTACTAATTTAAAAATCGGTTCCAAGGTTCTCATGTATAAAGTATAAGGGCTGAAACATTGGTTTAAAGACTTAAATGGATTGGAGGATGTTAGAATCTTAAGTTTTGATGAAGACTGACCCAATATATAACATAAGTAAATAAGCGCAAGTTACCTTTGGAATAAAACAAGTAACATCTGATAGGTAACAGATCACCATTGCAAGAATAAAGATATATTGCTAGATGAAAGAATCAACTATAACAGATGGAAACTTAGCAGAACTCTAAGAATAAATATCTCTATCGCTAAGTGTATCTCTATAGCTAATAGACAGAGCCATAGCAAGTGAAGACTTAGAAATAACAAAGCTAATATCTATCGCTAAGAAAGATCCTATCGCTAGTAGCTCATTAAGAACATGGAAAAATAAAAGGAAGTATAACCAGCTGAACAATGAACCATTGTCCTTGAGCTAATGGAATCAACTAGAGATAACAGATTAAGCTATCGATAATAAAATGCTTCAGTTAATAAACATTCAGATAGCTAGTACCAGAGAACCAATGAGTCTAGTGATAACATAGTTGCTAGCGCTAACATAATTATCTATCGAATGTAGGATACCTGGAATTTCTTTTGATCAATAAAATAACTCAGTATCCTTAAAGCTAATGAGCAAAGAAGTAACTAGCGATAATTGGATTAGCTATCGATAGAGAAATGTTTATTGGTATGATATTGCTAGAACTCTAAGCATTGAACGAAAAGAATATGTTAGCGATGGTACTCTTGTCTATCGATAGAGAATGCTTTTAAAATACCTTATATATTGTCTCTATCTCATTATGGTAACAAACTAAGCTTGCGATAGCATCTTCTATGCATTAGATGATTATTTGATCAGATAACAGCTTAAAGTGCAGAACTCACACTATGTAGTTAGCGATAGAGGATCAAGCTAGCGCTACTGAAAAAGCTGCCAAAAAGTACAGTTCATACAGATGCTCAGAACGCTAAGTCTATCTCTCTTCTAGCTCACCCTACGCAAGAAGTAGTTGAAGCTAGAGCAGAAAGTTAAGCTCGATGAAGAAGCTGCATTAAATGCCAACGGCTATAAGCTCCCAACGACTAAATTCAAACGGCTTCTTGAAGATTGAACGCTAGGGCAAAATTTGAGAAGAGAAATAAATACAGAACTTGAGCATTTATTGAAGAACGACGAAAAACAAGAATATTCACGAACTCATTCATTGCTCTCTGTATTTATTGTTTTAGAGATTTTATCTGTACTTAAGTGTTTATCAGAATCAGTTCATTAAGTGAACATTTATTGAAATCCTCTACTGTTTGAGGTTGTTCTGAAAGCTTGGTGCTTTAGAACAGGGATATTTCCTTACAAGTGGTAAGGGGGAGTGTTTAGAGTGATTCTAAAGCTCTGTAAAGGTTGACAGGTGAACCTGTGTTGTAAAACCTGTGGTTAGTGGAACCCAACGAGGAGTTGGAGAACTGGACGTAGGCAGTGTTTGGCCGAACTAGTATAAAAGAGTGTGTTGCTTTAATTGGTTGTAATTTTTCGGAAGCACAATTCATTCCCCCTCTTGTGCGATTGCCACTTTCACTTGGTATCAGAGCGGGTCTTCTCTGTTTGATTCCAACGATTCTGAGAAGTAAAGATCATTGTGGCATCGCTTGAAAATATTCTACCTGAAGGAAGCTCCATTAATAAACCTCCAGGCTTTGATGGGAAGCATTACACTTTCTGGAAACTAAAGATGAAAATCTACATCAAAGCAAATGGATACAAGCTCTGGAAGATTATTGAAGAAGGAGATATTGTGCCGAAAGATCCCTTGGGCATTCCAAAGTCTAAAGATGAATTTACATAAGAGGATATTGCTTATCTAGAGCTGAACAGTAAAGCAGTCCTCATGATCCAAAGCACTCTCAGTCAAACTGAGTTCTTCAGTGTGAGCCATTTGGACACTGCAAAGGAAATGTGGGAAGCCCTGCAGATTGCCCACGAAGGAACTACTAGAGTAAAAGATAGACGTGTGGAAATGCTAGTTGAAGAGTTCCAAAAATTTGAAATGGCTGAAGGAGAAAAGATAAGAGACCTAGAGATCAGATTCACTCATCTCATCAACAATCTTGCCGCTCTAGGGAGAAAAATTACTGAAAAAGAGCAAGTCAACAAGATACTGAAAGTTCTGAAAGGAGACTGGCTCATGAAGGTCACTGCTATACAAGAAATGCAAGGAGAATCAACTAAGTCCATCACTGCCCTGTTTGGCAGCCTTGCTGAATATGAGCCAACCCTGATAGCTCAAAGGGAAGCTCAAGGAAATTCCAAAAAGAAGTCACTTGATCTTGCTGCTTCAGAGAAAGATGAAATTGATGATGATGATGATGAAGATCTTGATGAGGAGGACATAGCTCTTATGGCCAGAAAATTTAAAAAGTTCTTCAGAAGAAGAGAAAGATTCCAGAGGAGTGGTCCTAGCTTCAAAGACTCTCAGAAAGACAAGACTCCTATATGCTTTGAATGCAAGAAGCCTGGTCACTTCAGAGCTGAGTGTCCCAGTCTTCAAAGATTAAAGGAGAAGGAGAAAAAGAAGACTTATGGAAAGAAGAAAGCTTATGTGTCATCCATCTGGGGTGATAGCTCTGATGAAGAAGCTAGCGATAGCGAGGAATGCGCCAAGCTCTGCCTAGTTGCTCGAGAAGAGCAAAGTGATTCTGAGGTAGCTGACTCTGAACCTTCTTATTCTGAACTTCAAAGTTTATATGATGAAATGCACATAGAATTAATGAAACTTGCTAAAGAAGTAGTTAGATTAAGAAGAGAAAACAAAGAACTTCAGAAAAAATCTTCTTCACAAAAAGATTCTTCTTCTCTATCAATAGAAGAGGAGCTATCACAAGCTCCCAGAAAAGAACTTTCGATAGCTGAGCCTCTATCGATAGTAACTCCTTCAACTTCTGAAAATTGCTCCAACTGTGAAAAATTATTGAAGGAAAAGGAAAAGCTTTCACATGTTTTAGAAAAATTTACAAAAGGCTCAGAAACATTAAAAGTGATTTTAAGCAACCAAAAAGTTTTTAGAGATAGAACTGGTATTGGCTATGAGCCTAAACAAAAATGTTCAAAAAGATGGGTTGAACCCAAGGTGAAGTCATACATGAAATATTTTAGAAAATCTTCTGAAAACTCTTCACCATATAGCTTTTGCAATTATTGTAACAAGAAAGGCCATACACAGTCCATCTGTAATCACAGAAAATATGGCATTAGTAGCTCTTATAAGTGGGTTCCTAAAGGAACTCATGTGCCAAAGGTTTTTACAAACTTAGAGCACAATACTAACTTTAAAGGACGCAAGAAAGTTTGGGTACCTAAATCTGTGTAGTTTGTGCAGGTATGTCTTAAAGCATCCAGTAAAGGAAAATGGTATATTGATAGTGGATGCTCGAGGCACGTGACAGGTGATAAGGACAAAATCAACAACCTAGTGATAAAGGATGGAGCCAAAGTTAGTTTTGGTGGAAATCAAAGTGGAAAAATCACTGGAGCGGGTGAAGTAGGTCCAGTCAAGGATGTCTACCTAGTGGATGGTCTCTGCCACAATTTGTTGAGTGTTAGCCAAAGCGCAGATCATGGTAACTGGGTAATTTTTGATTCAAATGAATGCCTTATTGTTGATAAAAATGATTTAGATATAAACAAGTCTAGTCTGAAGTGTAAAATAAAAGCAAATAGAAATGGAAATTTATACACTTTAGATTTATGCCAACAACTTGAAGAAAAATGTTTTATATCAAATGATGAAAATTGTTGGTTATGGCATAAGAGATTAGCACATGTGAACTTTACTCAACTGGATAAGCTAGTTAAGAAGGAATTAGTCATAGGAATCCCTAATTTTAAGTCAAAGCATGATTTGATTTGTGAATCCTGTCAAAGAGGTAAACAAACAAAGTCCTCTTTTAAAATCAAGAAGACAGTCTCCACTAGTAGACCACTGGAACTAATTTATATGGATCTAGTTGGGCCAGCAAGAGTGAAAAGTCTAGGAGGAAGTCTATACACTCTTGTAGTTGTGGATGACTACTCAAGATTTACCTGGACTATGTTTCTTTCCTCTAAGCATGAGACTTTTGATGCTTTTTGTGTGCTTGCTAAGAAATTGCAGAATGAGAAAGGCACAAAGATTATAGCCATCAGGACTGATCATGGAGGAGAATTTGAAAATAAAGAGTTCATGGAGCTGTGTGATGAAAATGGAATTAAACACAATTTCTCTGCCCCTTGTACTCCTCAACAAAATGGTGTTGTAGAGAGAAAGAACAGAGTGCTCACTGAAATGGCAAGAAGCATGCTAAACGAGAAACAAGTGCCTCAAATATTTTGGGCAGATGCTATGAGTACAGCTTGCTACATTTCTAACAGAGCCTATATCAGAAAGGGGATGGAGAAGACTCCATATGAGCTCGACAAGGGAAGGAAACCCAATATCAGTCACCTGAGAATTTTCAGATCAAAATGCTACATTCACAACAATGGAAAGGTAAATCTAGGTAAATTCGATCCTAAATCTGATATTGGCATATTCATTGGCTATTCAAATAGAAGTAAAGCATATAGAGTTTATAATAAAAGAAGTCAAACTGTTGAAGAGTCTGTGCATGTAGTATTTGATGAAATACCTCAATAAAAACAACAAACTGTTGATGATGATGAAGATTTTTCAAGATTTTTAAAACAATCTCTATCGATAGCACCTCAGCCATCGATAGTAAATCCTGAAAACAATGCTGAAAATGATCAGGATAAAACTAAAGATGATCTAGATGAAGTTAACGAGCCTCAATCTTCCATTAGACATCTTAAAAATCATCCTCCCGAACAGATTATTGGAGAAATTTCAAAAGGAGTTAAAACAAGAAGGCAACTACAAAATGAAATGGAATTTTCTTGCTTTCTTTCTCAAATTGAACCAACTTGCGTTGAAGAAGCTCTTGCTGAAAGTGACTGGATAGTTGCAATGCAGGAAGAACTTAATCAATTCAAAAGAAATCAAGTTTGGGATTTAGTACCTAGACCAAGAAATTATCATATTATTGGTACTAAATGGGTTTTCCAAAACAAACTTGATGAAGTTGGACAAATTGTCAAAAATAAAGCCAGATTAGTTGCCAAAGGATATAACCAAGAAGAAGGCATTGATTATGAAGAAACTTTTGCTCCAGTTGCAAGACTTGAAGCAATAAGGATTCTTCTAGCTTTTGCATCCATCAAAAATATTAAACTTTATCAAATGGATGTTAAGAGTGCTTTTCTTAATGGCTATATTAAGGAAGAAGTATATGTAGAACAACCTCCTGGTTTTGAAGAAAAGTCTAAGCTTGACCATGTTTTCAAACTTAAAAAGGCTCTTTATGGTCTCAAACAAGCACCTAGAGCTTGGTATGAAAGACTTAGTACTTTTCTGTTGGATAAGGGATTTTCTAGAGGAAAATCAGATACTACATTATTCATCACGCATAAAAATAATCACATGCTCATAGTGCAAATTTATGTTGATGACATTATCTTTGGCGTAACTAATGAAAAACTCTGTGAAGATTTTGCTAAGACAATGCAGGGAGAGTTCGAAATGTCTATGATGGGAGAACTAGCATTCTTCCTAGGCCTGCAGATAAAGCAAAAGAAGGATGGCATCTTCATATCCAAAACCAAATATTGTATAGAAATTCTCAACAAATTTGGGATGGATCTATCCAAAGAAGAGGACACTCCATGAGTGCCTCTGCCAAGTTAGATGCAGATGCTCTAGGAAAAGTAGTAAATCAATCACATTATAGAGGAATAATTGGTTCTTTACTTTATTTAACTGCTAGTAGGCATGACATCCAATTTAGTGTAGGTTTGTGCGCTAGATATCAAGCAAATCCTAAAGAATCTCACTTAACAAATGTAAAAAGGATCTTACGTTATTTACAAGGGACTCAAGAGCTTGGGCTGTGGTATCCCAAGGGAACTCAAGAGTACCTTCTTGCTTATACTGACTCTGACCATGCAGGATATAAGAAAGATAGAAAAAACACAAGTGGTCAATGTCAATTTCTTGGTGGCTGTTTAGTCACTTGGGCAAGCAAGAAGCAAAATTGTGTCTCTCTTTCATCCACAGAAGTCGAATACATTGCAGCAGCAAGTTGTTGTACTCAAGTCTTATGGCTTAAGCATCAACTAAGAGATCTGGGTTTGGAATTCCCAGAAGTGCCCATTCTCTGTGACAACACCAGCACAATAAGCTTGGCCAAAAATCTAGTTCAGCATTCCAGAACCAAGCATATTGATGTAAGACATCACTTCTTGAGAGATCATATTCAGAAGAAGGATGTCAAGGTGGAATTTATATCAACTCATCTACAACTTGCTGATATATTCACCAAGCCTCTTGAGCCTGATCAATTTCTCTATATCAGAAGAGAGCTAGGAATGGTAAATCCAAATGAATTGTGAATATTTTATATAATTCTTGATTTATTCTATTGATTATTCATATGAATTACTACTAACTTAGGCATCAGAGTGCCAAATCTTAAGTTTTGCAGGACTGACCAATCGATAGTAAGTTCCACTATCGCTAGCATATGCAGAACAGAGCTAAGTTTGAGCTAAGATTGCCATCGCTAGCCTAAAGAATTATCGATAGCAAAGTCAGCTATCGATAATTGAAACATGGAAGGAGAAAGTGATGTCTAAGTCACTTGCTCAGCATGGAATCATGCCTGCTAGCGATTGCAGCTCTTCCTAGCGATAGCAAGTCTCTTAAACGACTCAGAATGCGAAACGTCAAGCGAGTACTCATCATTTATGGTAATCTCTGAAACCTATAAAAGTAGGTCATTTGCATTTTGCATTCATTATTCACCTTGAGTGTCTCTTCATCTCCAAAATCTCTCTGAGAAATCGAGCCTCCCTTCTCTCAAAACCCTAAACCCCAAAAATGGCCAGAGCCAAAATTCCAAAAATGAGTGATGTTGAGGCAACCTCTAGCGCTAAATCCTGGTCTCCATCTGCTAGCAAGAGATCAAAAACTCAAAAAGTTGTGTCAGTCTCCAAAGAAGTGGTCGAATCAGGTTCCAAATGTTAAAACCGAACTGTCTCTGATTTGCCCTACTCAGAAAAATCTTTCCAAGCTCTAAGGAGAGCCTAAGGAGACCAAACAACTTGAGGAAGACGAAATGGCTCCTGTTCAAGATTATGTTGTTACTAATTTTGGTACTGGATAAGGGATACTATTCGTCCAGGGCTCCAGTGGGATGTGATGGTGGAATAGTTCATTATTCATCTTCACCTTCCTCTGCCAATAATGATGACAAAAAGGGGGAGAAGCAAAGGGAGATCTAACTGAATCATTCTCTAAAGTCGCTCTCATTTGCATCATACATAAATTGCATATTTATCAGTATTAGAGTTTGATAGTTTGTATTTTGGTATTTCCTTCTGCAAAATGTGCTTTGTTCTGAATATCAGATGCTCTGTACAAGCATTACCATTATTCTAGTCTGATATATGATTTTACTGATATAAATGATTATGCTTTGAAAGTGCTCTAATGCATATATGCTTATGTTTTGTCATCATCAAAAAGGGGGAGAATGTTAGAATCTTAAGTTTTGATGAAGACTGACCCAATATATAACATAAGTAAATAAGCGCAAGTTACCTTTGGAATAAAACAAGTAAAATCTGATAGGTAACAGATCACCGTTGCAAGAATAAAGATAAGATGAAAGAATCAACTATAACAGATGGAAACTTAGCAGAACTCTAAGAATAAATATCTCTATCGCTAAGTGTATCTCTATAGCTAATAGACAGAGCCATAGCAAGTGAAGACTTAGAAATAACAAAGTTAATATCTATCGCTAGTAGCTCATTAAGAACATGGAAAAATAAAAGGAAGTATAACCAGCTGAACAATGAACCATTGTCCTTGAGCTAATGGAATCAGCTAGCGATAACAGATTAAGATATCGATAACGAAATGCTTCAATTAATAAACATTCAGATAGCTAGTACCAGAGAACCAATGAGTCTAGTGATAACATAGTTGCTAGCGCTAACATAATTATCTATCGAATGTAGGATACCTGGAATTTCTTTTGATCAATAAAATAACTCAGTATCCTTAAAGCTAATGAGCAAGGAAGTAACTAGCGATAATTGGATTAGCTATCGATAGAGAAATGTTTATTGGTATGATATTGCTAGAACTCTAAGCATTGAATGAAAATAATATGTTAGCGATGGTACTCTTGTCTATCGATAGAGAATGCTTTTAAAATACCTTATATATTGTCTCTATCTCATTATGGTAACAGACTAAGCTTGCGATAGCATCTTCTATGCATTAGATGATTATTTGATCAGCTAACAGCTTAAAGTGCAGAACTCACACTATGTAGTTAGTGATAGCGGATCAAGCTAGTGCTACTGAAAAAGCTGCCAAAAAGTACAGTTCGTATAGATGCTCAGAACGCTAAGTCTATCTCTCTTCTAGCTCACCCTACGCAAGAAGTAGTTGAAGCTAGAGCAGAAACTTAAGCCCGATGAAGAAGCTGCATTAAATGCCAATGGCTATAAGCTCCCAACGACTAAATTCAAACGGCTTCTTGAAGATTGAACGCTAGGGCAAAATCTGAGAAGAGAAATAAATACAGAACTTGAGCATTTATTGAAGAACGACGAAAAACAAGAATATTCACGAACTCATTCATTGCTCTTTGTATTTATTGTTTTAGAGATTTTATCTGTACTTAAGTGTTTATCAGAATCAGTTCATTAAGTGAACATTTATTGAAATCCTCTATTGTTTGAGGTTGTTCTGAAAGCTTGGTGCTTTAGAACAGGGATATTTCCTTACAAGTGGTAAGGGGGAGTGTTTAGAGTGATTCTAAAGCTCTGTAAAGGTTGACAGGTGAACCTCTGTTGTAAAACCTGTGGTTAGTGGAACCCAACGAGGAGTTGGAGAACTGGACGTAGGCAGTGTTTGGCCGAACCGGTATAAAAGAGTGTGTTGCTTTAATTGGTTGTAATTTTTCGGAAGCATAATTCACCCCCCCTCTTTTGCGATTGCCACTTTCAGAGGATTATATCTAGAATTGTTGCCAAATCTGATTTTTGAGGTTGCGTGTTTGATTGCTTGCTGCATATGTGATTTTAAAACTGAATTCTTTGCTTTTTTTCTGTGTAATTTTTTTTCTGTGTAAGAGCTATGAAATATAGGGGAGTAGGTTGATAGATTAAATTGAGGATGGAACCTGAAACATTGGAATAATATAATGGAGTGTGGTAGTTGAGTTTCATGTTTTTTTTCTGTATTCTCTAGATTAAGACAATTTAAATCAAGGGAAAAGTAATTTGAGCATAAGTGAAGTTTATCTTTTGGTTATTAGGCAGAACAAAGATGAACTAGTAATAAATTGGTAAATTATATTAATATTTTGCTAGTTCAGCTTTTGTAACTGTGAGGGTTATAATTCAGATTTTATAAATGTGAGGGTTATAACTGGGAAATCCTGCAGGTATAGTTTCCACTTATTAGTAAATATACTGTTAACAAGTTGGAAGCTTGTATTGTTTAGATATAACTGTATGTATGTATGTATATACCCTTAAGGAACTATACAACAGCATATACAGGTAAGGGGGTTATCGACCGAGATGACCCCACTATTTTGTTATTATTATAGAAGAGATTTACATAGATAACAAATACATAATTTAGGAAATATATTTGTGTATATATATAATGTGAGGGGTTTTCACTCCTCAAGCATTATAAAAAAAGAACAAAGTACGTTGGGTAGATTAGGGTTATTTTAATTGTTTTAGTAACCACTCTATTTTGTAAAGAGTTCTATATCGTTCCAATTAGTCAGAAAAGCTCATTCCAACATAAATGATGTTGGATTAATGTTAAAAGGAAGGAGTTTCAAAATTTTTCGTATTTTTGAGCTTCTAACATTTATAAAAGTGGTTATAAATCAATTAAAATGCTATATTATAGTAATGAATAATTAGGTGTTACATGTATGTTGTAAATTCGTATTCCACTTTAATGGGCACAATGGTCAACTTAAAAACTATCCAAATTGGTTTAAGATTAATTGGGAAGGTCGAAAATATCAATTAGGAAAGGTTTAGGTCGTATCCAATCACTCAAAATTGCACAATAAATAACCGAAATTCTCATGGAGGCAAGATGGGGATCCACCAAGGCCACTCCTATAGACTAGGCTAAGGTGATTGTTTACATGACATTGTTCAATGAAGAAAGAGATATCCTCCAATGCTATTGATGATTTAGTCAAGACTTGCCAACAAGAGTTCCAAGACATCCATAATCTTCTTCAAAACAAAATTTGAGTAAAAGTGATGCAAGGATGGCCCAATTGGAAACTGAGAACTCCATCTTTTAAGACATTGTCTCAAAGTTTTCAAATTTATTTAGTGAGATCCAAGCCCAAGTTAGTGGCTCAATTCCCTCCAACATGGTCATGAACCCTAATTCACTCAATGCCATAAACATTAAGAGTGGACAAGACACTTGATCCTTCTCCATTAAAGAAGAGGGAGAACTTTATTGTCGATGAGGAGGAGGATTAACTGGTTGATGAGGAGTTCATTGCTGAGTGTCCTCCTTAAGCTCTATGCAACTTGTGACATCCAAGAGTGCAAAGGAGAAGGAACTTGTTGATAGGTAGAGTGATACTATGAAGGAGTCCATGATTCAAGACGCTCCTAAGGCACTACTGTATCCCAAGCGGTCCAAGCTACCAAGCATTCATGAGCATGGGGAGTCGAGTTTAAGCAATGACTTCACCAAATCTCTGGTTAATGAAGTAACTCTTTCTAAACTCCCTTTCCCACATGCTTTGATAATTCATTAATTTATAGCATAAAAGTGTGCATGTTAGGCTAAAATTAGTGGATTAATTGGGTGAAAATTGCATTATAGTTTAATTACTTTGGATGTTCACTTGATTGGTGAAATTGGAAATTAAAATGTTGCTTTTATTGTTTTAATTGTTAGTTCCCAGATATACTTTTCATTTTATTGTTATTCTTATTTATCAATTAGGGGTAAAGAGGGAATTAAACATAATAAATGTTGGAGCTTTCTAAACTAGTTAAGTTAGAATCAAACAAGAGGGATGAGAGTTTCATTCGTGGCAATGGATAAGAGAAGAGCGAAGATTCAGGGCAGGAATTCATTGGAATCTTTGAGGAGCTAGCCACGTGAGTTAGTTAGAAGAACTAGAGGGGAATTTTCCTAAGAATTGAGAATTAACTTGAGGGATCATCTCTAGCCAGAATTGGAGAGAAAATCAAAATTGGAGGAAAAGCTATTGCTAAAAATAAACTGAAAGAGAAAACATGAGAGAATGTGGCAGAATTGAACTGAGAAATGAGACAGGAATTGGAGGAATTAGAGTAAATAAGCTAATTATGAGGAAAAGGTCTTCAACTAATTCCCATTATATTGTGTTATGATTTTTAGTTGTAATTCTTCCTAGAACTTGTCCAAATCCTTACTTAAGCCACATTAGGACTTTGACACTTGAAAATGATAAGGACGTTTGTTCTAAACCCTTTTGAGCCAAACACAATCCTAAACACATTTCTGCCTCATTTACCCTTTGAGACCTACACTATTCTTAATTCTATCTTTGAAAGCTGTGAATTGCTTGCATTCATCATGTTTGAATTTGTGAGTGAGTGATTAATTGAATGATATCAAGAGGGAAAGATGTGTATGTTTGTCTTGTGATATAGATGATTGGTTTTTTCTTGTAATTCTTGTCACTTAGTGACTGCCATTACAAAAGAAGAAGAAAAAAAGAAAAGCAAGAAATGAAAGCAAGAAGAAAATGAAAAAGCAAAAGGCATGAAAAAAGAGAAAGAAAATCTGAAAAATTAGAGAAGAAAACGTTTTGAGAAAAGGACATGCTAAGTGGTACACATGAGTCTGTAAAAGTACAAAAGTTAACATTGAGCTTGTAAAGTGTAAGATTCACTCTTAATGTCAATTTGTTTGAATTTGTTAAATGTGGCAAATTTTCATTGATCATTGGCACTTATTCTATTCCATCATTTGGCTTTTCCAATAATACAATAATACAACCCTTAAAAATCCCTTTGATTTACATTGCTTAGTTGCGTATGACTTATTGCACTTGATTATTAGATATTTTAGACCATTTATTATGATAAATTAATGCAAGTTCTAGGCTAATACATGGTTGTTTAGGCACTTTGGCATTTAAGGTTCAAGAGCATTGAGTTTGCTGCATATTTGTCTTAATTCTAGTATTATAGGCTTTAAACTCATGCATTAATTACTTCTAGACTTGAGATGCTTCACGTGTGCTTGAATTTTCTATTGCATGACCAAAGATTTGAAGAATCAAGCAAATAACAACATAAAAATCCAAATCGTCAACCCCAAATAGCGAAGGCAAAATGCACCTTCGCTGTGGGTTTGCCACCCAAAAAGTTCCATAATAAGGTTTCAATCGGATGAATTTGGGTTGGTCCGATTTTACCCGCCTTTAAACTTCTCTGAATGGAAAATTTGGCCATTTGAAAACCCTAAGGCCTAGATTTCGATTTCTCCTTTCCTCTGAAGCTCTCACACTTATAACTCTGATTTTCACCATTGCTTCACCCATTCTTCATTCCTCTTCGATATTCCATCTATCCTCCATATTTCTACCATATTTTAGGGCCTATATTCTTCTCTTATGGAGGAAACCACATTGACCACAAATTTAAAGCTCAAGATGCTAGAATTTTTTGGGGAATCCTGATGGAATAAAGCAACCAGAGTTTCAATAGTCCTCTAGGGGAGTTTTTAGTGTCTTATTATGTCTAATTTCTATTGCTTGTAGGTAGCTTTCTTGTAGATCATGCATGTAATAAAAAGATTTGTTTCAGGTGTATGAACCTTGGCGTTTGTGTCTTGGCATTATCCAATTGATGTGGTAGAAATTGTTATATCCATTGGATTGCTAGCATGGATTAGCTCATGTATTCATTGCATTTAGCACTAGATAATAGATCCAATCTTGAAGGATTGTATTATACCTTCAAGAAGAGTCTCATTGTTTCATTAACAAGGACTCTCAGTAACACGTGGTTTTTAACAATTATCTAATTAACTAATAATTGTGCAACCGAATAAATTAGTATTAGGATAATTAGACTTAAGAAATAGCTTTTGGTTAATGACATTAGGTCTTGGATTTTACTCCCATATCTTTTGTGAATCTACATTACTATAAAAAAATTATCTATGTCTCCGTTTCAAGTCTCTTTTTTAAATATTAGACTTTGAAAAAGGCGGTGGAAAAATTTTAAATATATAGAAAAGTTTCAACATCTCTTTTCTAATTGTGAGACGTGGATTCTCACAAAAAATGCACGGTAAGCATGAAAAAAAGGCGAAAAAGAAGGCGGGAAGTAGTTTCCACGCCTCACAATGTATGTTAGACGTGGAAAGTTTGTTTCCATGTCTCACAAAAGAACGCAGGAAGTAGTTTCCACTTCTCACAATGTATGTTAGACATGGAAGCAAGACCAATAAAAAAAACTCGGCCAGCTTATTCTTTCCCCATTTTCATCTTCCTCAAACTTAGCGTCTTCCTCAAGCTTAGAGTCCAGTTTCACGGCATCAACAAGTGACGGCGACGGTGAGGACATTCCCTCTCCTCGGTGAGGTCAAGCGAGTTTGATCGGGCTTTTGAACAAGCATTCTTGTGTTGGGTGTTAGGTTGTGCTTACTCCTGAGCTTTCAAGGTATGGTCGTTGCTGTCCCTGAACCAAAACCTTGGGATTTTCTGTTTCTCGGTTTCAATAATGTATTTTTTTCTTCTTCAGCTGGTGGCTTAGTGCCGCTGCCGCTCTCCTAAAAACCTGGTTATTCAGCTTTCTTTCTCAAACCCTCTCTTGCCATGACAGAAATTTGCCGCTAATTTCTTCTTCAATTGGTGTGTGCTTCTTCCTTCTTTTGTTGCACATTTGTACTTGGTCTTGTCGATTAAAATTATTTCTGGATTTCCACCCTGTTGATGCATTGGGGTTGTTCTTACTAATATCTTTTGTTGCCATGACAGTGATTTAATAACTTGTACCCCCATCCCATGAATTACAATAAGAAGTGTTTGTCTGAGGAGAAAGCAAATTCTTGGGCTGCCATTAACCATTGTTGAGACCAGTGCTTGTGAGAGCTTTTTCTTTTTCGCTTCCTCCTACATTGGTTATTCCTTCTCTTTAACTTGCTTTATCCCTACATTTTCCACAGAGAGAATGCAAAAGATTGCATGTCTTTTTCCTTCTAATCATACTTTGAACATTTGAAATCTTTTATACTCTTACTTCACAGTACTTGATGTTGTTGGACTTGTTCTATTAACTTGAGTCTTCATTTTTTTTAAGAATTTTTTTGAAGATCAGAGGAAGAAGTCTACAGCTCCCAAAGTTGACGTTATAATTTAAATTCATAACAAAAATATATAATTAATCTCGTTGTTCGCTGTTTCAATGTTTTCTTCATATTTTGATGACTATTTTTCGTTGCCCCTCGAAATTGATTGATTGATAATGCTTGTTTGGGCTTCTGATTTCAGGAGAGAAATTATGGATTTAAGTTGTTTTTTCACTTCATATTGTTGCTGCAAATTCACTTATATATGGGGCTGTTTTTGTGCTTGTTACACTGCTGTTTTTTTTTTCTGGTTTGTATCACCGTGTTTGCTACATAATTGTTGGTTTAATTGAGATGTGTTGTTGCTGAAGTTTTCTGATTCTTTGTGCTGTATTTTGCTGGAAATTCGCTCCATATTCCCTGCATTTTTCAGATTTGCTCCTATATATAAGTTTTTGTCATTTGAAATGTGAAACAAAAGTTCTACAATCAAGTTTTCTGGCTGCCATTACTACACTTGATTTCTCTATTGATATGATTTTTTGTTGTATTTATGGTTTCAGGGCTAATATACCTAATTTGGTGTAGAGGAATCAACCATTCTTTCTTGTTATTTGTTTGTTACTACTGAATTAGCTTCTTACTCTTCTTTCCTTCATTTTCTTTTGTGTATGTTGTTAAGAAAGTTCAGCTTGCTTTTATGGGGAGATGCTATCAAAATTTTTGGTATAGTTACTTTAATTAACTGCTCTATCATCATTCCTCCTAAATATAAATTAGTTTCACACTTGGTATAGTTACTTTTATGGGGAAATGCCGTCAAAATTTTTGGAAAATGTGTAAGCAATTCAATTAATTTGAGTTAGTGATGATCTAAACTTTACTTTTGTGGAATGTAGTGAAGATTTGAATAGAATGGATCGTAATTGGATGAATAAGTTAAGAACTAGTAAAGAGTATGAACTTGGGGTGGAAAAGTTTATTGAGTTTGCTAAAAGGAACACTCCTAGTAAAAGTGGGATGTTTTTTTTATCTTTGTATGAAGTGTATAAATCATATTTGAAAGGGCATTGATGATATAAGGGATGCCTGTATTTGTTACGGGATCAATCTCCGGTATAGAAAATGGGTTTGGCATGGTGAATTAGGAATAACAGTGCCTTCTTCAATGTCACAAAGCATGAAAGTTGTGGATGATGTAAGTGTTGATAAAAGGAATGACATGATTAATGATATTGGGTGGAGTCATTTATACCACATCCTGAACATGACAAGTTACGGAGTGATGCGGAGATACCGTTGTTCCCTGGGTGTCATAAGTATACATGTTTGACCGCTGTGTTGACCTTATTAAACATAAAGGCAAGTAATGGGTGGGCAGATTCAGGTTTCTTAGAGTTGGTTGAAGCTTTGAGTGATATGTTTCCAGACGATAATGTCCTTTTGAATCGAATGTATGAGTCTAAAAGGTTCTCAACAAAATGGGTATGGAGTATAAGAAGATACATGATTGCCCTAATGACTGCGTGTTGTATAGAAATGAATACGAGGGACTAACAAAGTGTCCAAAGTTCAAGACCCTAAGGTATAAAATTTAGAAGGATGTCTGTGGTGATAGAGTAAAGAAAGGGTCACCTTTGAAGGTGTTGTGGTATCTTCCAATAGTACCGCGGTTCAAACTTTTGTATGCAAATGCACAGGAAGCAAAGAATCTGGGATAGCACTGTGATGAGAAAATCTGTGATGGAAGATAATCTTTGGCACTCGACTGATTCTCCTCAATGGAAGAAGATAGATGAAATGTTTCCTGACTTCGGCTGTGAGCCAAGGAATCTTCACCTTGGTCTATGCACTGATGGATTTAACCCTTTCAGAAGCCTAAATAGCACACATAGTGCTTGGGCTCTTCTCCTAGTCACTTACAACCTACCTCTTTGGTTGTGTACGAAACGCAAGTACGTGATGGTCTCAATGTTGATGTGAGGGCCAAAAATGATGGGGAACGATATTGATGTCTACCTGGCGCCTTTGATTGAGGATTTGAAGAAGCTGTGGGAGTAAGGCATCGATGTGTTTGATTCATACAGGCGAGAGACATTTAAGTTGCACTCTATGATATTTATTACAATAAATGATTTTCCCACTTATAGAAATCTATCTAGATACAGCATGAAGGGGCATAGAGCATTTCCTATATGTGAAGTAGACACACACTACCATCAACTCAAGCACGAAAGAAAGACCGTTTATCTCGGTCATCGGCAGTTTCATGATCGGTATCATCCTTACCGTAAGCTAAAGAAGAATTTTAATGGTTCATTGAAGTATGGATTTTCACCAAAGGCATTATGGGGAGGAAGTTCATAGCTGTGTTGAGAATATCAAAGTGGTATTCAGTAAGAAAAAGAGGATTGGGAGTGAGAATAACATGTGGAAGAAGAGGTCAATCTTCTTTGATATACCATGTTGGCACTTTCTTGATGTGAGATACAGTATTGATGTGATGCATGTGGAGAAAAACGTGTGTGATAGTGATTGCACCATAATTTTATACACTTTTCATTGACAAAATCAGTAGATTATTGCATGTTCTTGGGGTAATTGCACCTAATTAGGGTAATTTCTCGCTTTTGCACACTTTGTTGGAATTTATTCTAGTCAAGGGCAATTTGGGCATAGTTAGCATAAATTATTGTTAACCTATTTTCAAGAACATTTGATGCTACCTCTGGCTTGATTTTATTTGTAGGTCATAGAAGAAACATGCCCAAATTAAGGAGACAAGTTGCAGCGAAGAATTCTGGACGGGGAAGAAGAAGGAAGCGAAGAGAGAAACAAAATCAATATCCCTTCGCCGCGGCGTACGCTGCGGCGAACTGGCGGCGAGAAAGTCCAGGGAGGCAGAAGCAACGTGAGCTCACCGTGGGTCTCGCCGCGGTGAACTCACGGCGAACTCCCCAGCAAGTTCCAGAATGAGTGGTAGCTCGCCGTGGCTCTCGCCGCGGCGAGCCCACGGCGAAGTGCCCAGTATCTGCGAAATCTGACGCGATTTTAGGGTCTCTGAGGGATTATAAATAGTTCAAAACACACGAAAATCACAAGCCAAGCCTTCTCTGCCCGAAAAAAACAGCCCCTCTCCTAGGGTTTATCTCATTTCCTCCATTCCTCACTCCAAATCCTCATCTTCCCACTCATTCTCACCTCCATTCTTGCTGGTTTTCTTGTTCTTCCTTGCTTCACCTTCCATTTCCACCATTTTTCTCCTTCTACCTTCCTTATCCATGGAGGCTGTGGTCATGGGTCATCCTTGGCTCGAATTTGAAGATATGAGAGGCTAAGTTCTTGGTGCTTTGGTGGTGTGAAGGTGGCTCTAGCTTCATGGACCAACATAGGGGAGTTTCTAGTTTACAATTTCTTATTTCCTTTGTATTTGGCTTATACTCTTTTGTATTGGTCTTGTATTTGGATTTAAGACTTGGGATATGTGGTTGCTATCTATGTTTGTGAACTATATTGTGTATGCTTTGAATTAAATGTGATTGAGATACAATTTCCTATCTACTTGTGGTTGTATTCTTGGTTGTAGCCATTTTAGTGGTTGCTAGTAGTTATAATCAATTTCTTCCATGCATGATGATGTGGTTGCACTTCATGAGAGTTAAATTGCATTTGTTTCAAGGCATTTCACAAATCAATGGCGCCGTTGCCGGGGAGTCATTTTTGAATCCCTAGGTTAGCTAAGTGTCAATTGAAACTATTGACTAGGGGTAGGAGTCATAGGATTAGATTTAGGTCATTTGCATTCTTAGGTTAGTTTACAATTACTTGTTCTGCATTGTATAAAGTTTGACAAGAAAATACCAAAAATATTGCTTGCCCTTTGCTCTTGCTTGAATTGTGATACTTGCTTAGGTGTATTGCTGGACTTTCTTGCACCTACTTGTGAATACTTGACTTGCCATACTTCCACACTGATATACACCGCATACACATCTCATACCATACTCTGCCATACACACCACACATACTTTACATCATACTTTCACACCATACTCACTTGCATCATCATTCATCCCTTTTTCCTTGAATTTGTGCAAGTGCATCTTTGTTGAGCCTTAGTCTACACTTGTTGTCTGCGCCTTGCGTATGACTCGAGGGAACTCTAGAGACCAAGAGCTTTACCCTGAATACCCAGAAATTGAGAGACACCTTACTAGGTTGAGAAAGACACAAAGAGAGGGATCTTCAGTTACATCCTTGATAGTTGAACACCCATCCTCTTGTGAGTCTAGTATTGAGAGTGACCCAGAAACTGAGAGTGATACTAGAGACATGGAGGGGGATCACCATATTCTTGAAGTCCAAGTAGAGCCAAATCTAGGTGGAAATGGGGGAGGACAAGAGTTTAATGATGGTGAGCAACATAGAAGAAGAACCATTAGGGAAGCCACCACAACCAACATTAACCACAACCCATTTATGAATGCATTCCCCACTATGAACACTGATTATGAAATTAAAGGCTTATTGATACAATCCTTACCTAAGTTTTATGGTTTGCAGGAAGATGAGCCACATGATCACTTGGATGAGATCTTCATCCATTGCAACACCATGAAACCAGTGAGAGCACAAGTGGAGGATGTCATGTGAAGAGTGTTCCACCTTACTCTAGAAGGCAAAGCTAAGCAATGGTATATGAGTTTGCCTACTTTCAATCCGGATGCCCTCGCCTCTTGGGGCACGTTGAAGCAAGCCTTTTTAGAAAAGTTCTACCCAGCCACTAGAACATCTGTAAGAAGGAAATAGATCAATTCCATCACTCAAGAGCCCGATGAATCTCTTTTTCATTATTGGTCGAGATTCCAGGACCTTCTGAAAAAATGCCCTCATCACCAAATTCCCGATGAACAATTAGCCCATACCTTCTATGATGGGTTGAGGGAAAGAGACCAAGACAAGCTGGATGCAGCCGCTGGAGGCTCATTCATTGACTACACACCTGAAGAGGCATGGCCTCTAGTTCGTAAGCTCGCTTTGGCCAAAGAAAAACATGGTTCAGGAAGATCAACCCGCAGTCTTCAAAGGGTTGATTCTACTTCTCTTCACATTCCTCAATTGGATAGGTTTGAGGCCGAATTCAAAGCAATCCACTCTAGATTGGACAAGATCTCAGGTCCATCTTCCCCACCAGGTCCAGTTGGTAATGAGTTGGTGGGTCCCTCTTGTGATTATTGTGCATCATTTATGCACCTCTCGAGCGATTGACCTTCTAAGCAGGAAGAATGTAATGCAATGTTCCAACCAAGGCAAGGCAACAATCCGAGATGGGACCCCTATTCCAATACATACAATGAGGGGTGGAGACAAAATCCTAAATTTAGTTGGCGCCAAGATGGCAATCCCCCAAGGCAATTCCAAAGGGAGTCATCCCAAGCACTAGCTCCCGTAAGAAGGGACAGACCCACTAATGACTTTGAAGAGTTGAACAAGTCCATCACTATGGGATTCCGTCATGTGGAAGGTCTCATTGACTCTAGGGCGAGTGAAACGAAGCAATGTATGGAGTCAAGGTTTGAGAAGGTAGACAACCGTATGAGCCAATGGGAGACTAAGAGTGCTAACTTGGAAGACTATGTCATGAAGCTTTCAAACTCCTTCAATGAGCTTCAAGCCAAGGCAACTGGCCCAACTCAGTCCAATACGGTCATCAACCCCAAGTCTTTGAATGCTGTTACTTTGAGAAGTGGAAAATCACTAAATCCCATGCCAATCAAGAAGAGGGTTCACTTTTCAAGTAGTGAAGAGGAGGATGATGATGAGCCAGTGGACGAGGAGATTGAAGTGGAAAGCCCTACTTGGAGCCCACCATTGAGTCCAATGAAGTTTCCTCAATCTGAGAGTGTTAAGGAAAAGGAACTTCAAGAAAGAAGGGCATTGACTAGAAAGGAGAAAGTGATGGAGGATCCTGAGGCACCACCACAAGAGAAGCAACAACACAACAAGCAATTGAGTATCAATGAGAAAGGAGAATGTAGCTCACAAGATACCTTGGCCAAACCTCCGGCCAAGGAGGTAACTATCTCTCAACTCCCTTTTCCTCAAGCTTATTTTAAAAGCAAAAAGAAACATGATGAGGTTGTTGAAAATGAAATGCTTGAACTTTTTAGCGAATTGCATGTGAATGTTCCTTTCTTCCAACTTGTGAAATATATGCCTAGCTATTGTAAATTCTTGAAAGAGTTGTGCACCAATAAGAGGAAGTTTAGGCCAAATGAAAGAATTCAATTGAATCCTAGTGTGTCGGCTTTGTTCAAGCCTCAGTTGCCGGTCAAGTGCAAAGACCCTGGATCATTCATGATCCCTTGCACCATAGGGAACTTGACGGTGACGAATGCACTGTTGGATTTAGGAGCGGCCATTAATGTGATGCCTAGTGCGATTTTCACTTCTTTAGGCATCACCGGTTTGAAAAAGACAAGTGTGATTTTACAATTGGCCGATCGTACACTCCGATATCCACAAGGAATTCTTGAGGATATACTTGTTAAGGTTAAAGATTTAGTTTTTCCCGCCGATTTCTATGTTCTTGACACCGCTAGCGAGCCATGTGAATCGACTATCATTCTTGGTAGGCCCTTCATGCGGACCGCCGGATCGGTAATTGATATGAAAAATGGTTTGATAACAATGGAAGTGGAAGAACATAAGATTAGCTTTAACATGTATGAAGCAATGCGACACCCCCATGAGGACTATTCTCTTCTAGATTTGAATGTGATTGATATTGCTGTGGAAGATGCCATTGAGGAGCATGAATTAAGCTTGCATTCATATGATTACACATCTGATCTTGAAGCTTATAATTCTTATTTTTCTACCCTGCCTTCTGTTCATTCTTTTTCTTCCTTAGGTGATGACGGTATGACCTTGACTCACATGTAGTTGATTGTCTACTTTCAGTCCCTTTGGATTTTTGTTTGATTGATAATGATACTGCTAATTTGGATATGAGCTCCACTAACCTTTCCTTGATGAGTGATGACATTTCTTTGGAAGATGGTAGTTTTCTTAATGTTTCAGGTCATAAGTTGGTTGAAGAATGTGAATTTGAGGTTGGAAGCCAAGAGTTGGCCGATTTGAGCTCAAAGGGTATAGCCCTCACCCTAACAAAAGCTACTTCACACTTGACCTTCTTTGGACCGGATCACCATGTGGTAAAAGGGCCACCTTTTACACCCTCTTCCATTGATTTTAATCCTAGACCTAGGATTTCTTCCCACACACTTAGATATTTGAATGATCTTGTTACAAGTTGTGATGTAGGTGTTGTGGATGACAGTTCCCCAAGGCAAGTCGCTGTGATAGATCAATCTAGTGTTGATTCGGCTCTTGGGAAGACCAATGAACAAGTGATGAGGTCTTTTGAGCCTAGTCTACCTTTTCCAATTGGGTCTACAAAGGGGAGTTCTTCTCACACTTTCAATCTTCCTACTCTTGTTCCCTCTGTTTTGGAACCACCCATTTTGGAATTAAAGCCTTTGCCAAGCAATTTAAAATATGCTTTTCTTGCCCCCAATGACAAATTGCCGGTTATTATTTCTAATACCTTGAGTGCAATTGAGGAGGTCAAGTTACTTGATGTTTTGAAGAAATATAGCAAGGCTTTAGGTTGGACATTGGCTGATATTCCGGGTATGAACCCCGCTATTTGCACCCATCAGATTTTACTTAAAGAGGATTCCAGGCCTCTTAGGCAACCTCAAAGGCGGCTTAACCCCCTCATTTTGGATGTGGTCAAAAAGGAGGTCACAAAACTCCTAAGCGCCGGCATCATATATCCGATCTCGGATAGTGAGTGGGTTTCGCCTGTCCAAGTGGTGCCTAAGAAGTCCGGAATCACTGTTTTGAAAAATGAAAACAATGAACTTATTCCAACAAGGGTGCAAAATAGTTGACATGTGTGTATTGACTATAGGAAGTTGAATGATGCCACCCGAAAGGACCACTTCCCACTTCCATTTATTGATCAAATGTTGGAAAGGCTTGCGGGAAGAAGCCATTACTGTTTTCTAGATGGTTATTCGGGGTATTTTCAAATTCCTATAGCACCTGAGGACCAGGAAAAGACCACTTTCACTTGCCCATTCGGTACTTTTGCCTACAGGCGCATGCCCTTTGGTCTATGCAATGCGCCGGGCACTTTTCAACGTTGCATGATGAACATCTTTTCTGATATGCTCGATGATTGCCTAGAAGTTTTCATGGATGACTTCACTATTTTTGGTGATTCGTTTGATGTTTGCTTGCATAGTTTGGAGAAAGTCCTAGCTAGGTGTGTCGAGAAGGATTTAGTGCTTAATTATGAAAAATGCCATTTTATGGTCACACATGGCATAGTTCTAGGCCACCTAGTCTCTAGCTGAGGCAATGAGGTCGATAAAGCCAAAACCGAGGTGATTGCGTCCTTGCCTTATCCCACTTGTATCAAAGAGCTTCGCTCTTTCTTGGGACATGTAGGCTTTTACCGACGTTTCATCAAGGGTTTCTCCCAAATTGCATTGCCTCTTTCTCATTTACTGCAAAAAGATGTCGAATTTGTTTTTGATGATGAGTGTAAAATTGCTTTTGAAACATTGAAGAAAACTCTTTTGGAGCCTCCTATTCTTCTTGCTCCCGATTGGTCATTGCCCTTCGAACTAGCATGTGATGCTTCCTGTAACGTCCCGATTTTTAATAGTCCGGAAATTACATTCTATAGGCATTAGTTTAAAGCATGATGAAGTTTAAATATTTGTTGATAATCTTTCCTAAGAATTCTCATAAAACATTGAGAAGAATTTATAATAATTTAGTAGAATTTTGCATGGTATTATTTGCTTAGAAGGAGTGTTACACCTTAGCCCATGAGAAGTAGTAACTTTCCCTTGTGGAGCTTATGTTGGGCTTAGAAAATGGACTAGATAAAGACCTTAGCCCATGAATAAGGGAGGAATTATGTTGCAAATAATAAATAATAAAGGAATTGTATATGTGTAAGCATAAAATTATATTAGAAAGAAATAAGAAAATCATAAGTGGAAATTCTTGTGAATAATGTCATCATGACTCATGCATGATAGGAGAAAGAAATCTCTCTTCCTTTTCCAAATAGCCACAAGTGGACCATTAGGTAAAGAAAGGAAGGTATGAACATTAGGTAAAGAAAGGAAGGTATGAACATTAGGTAAAGAAAGGAAGGTAAGAGCATTAGGTAAAGAAAGGAAGGTATGAACATTAGGTAAAGAAAGGAAGGTAAGAGCATTAGGTAAAGAAAGGAAGGTATGAACATTAGGTAAAGAAAGGAAGGTATGAGCATTAGGTAAAGAAAGGAAGGTAAAGAAAGGAAGGCATGAGCATTAGGTAAAGAAAGGAAGGCATGAGCATTAGGTAAAGAAATTAGGTGGAGCATTAGGTGAAGTGGCTTGATCCTTGCCCTCATTTCCCCTATAAATAAGACCTCTTCCATTCCATTCTACACACCAAAATTCATAGCCCCAAAGAAAGTGAGAGAAAGAGGAGTGTTCTTGAGTGTTTTTGAGTGTTCTTGAGGAACCTTGAAGGTTAGGACTCCAAGAGAAGTTGAAAAGCTTTAAGGTAGTACTTACTCTCTTACATTTCCAGCATTGTTTCAATATTGTGATGTGGTATTTGGCTGCCTTGATGAATCATGTTTGAAGTGATTATGTGTTTCTTATAATGCTATGGCCATATGTTATTATTTAAGAACATAAATGCTCACATGTATAAGTTATTGGTATTGCCATATCTTGTCCACTGTTAAACTTGCATGGTTGTTTATTGAGTATTGTGCTGCTGAGATTTTCCCCAAAATCTCACCCCCCCCCCAAATCTAAACCATTTTAGGAGCAAGTTCATCAAAGGAGAAAGAGAAGAAGCTAGCCTAGTCAAGATGAAGAATTCAATGTTCTTGTTTTTGTTATGCATCTTTGAACTCATGATAAATCTGTAATATTGTTGGGATGCTTTTGATTATGCTGTTATTATGTCATCCTTTTGGATTTATGTATGTATATGGTCATTCTTGGCCATTAAGAACAAGTTTTAATTCATGCAAGTGAAATGCTGTTTTCTGGGTTCCATTCTGTGCAATGTCTATTGTTGATATTATTCGAGATAGAAGAGGAATTCCTTTAGCTTTGGAATTTTTATGTAAAATAATAGACATGTAGGGATTTTTGGAAACCTAAAAACGAAGTAAATTGGAGTTATGTAGCTTAAGCTAAAAATCACGCAAGAAGGCCAATATTTCTGGGCATGAAAACGAAGGCAGGTTAGGAAAATCAAATATCTGTATCACCTAGGTTGATGCATATTATGTTTGATATTTTTCCCAGAAAGAGGACTCTTCAAGCTTTAATTTGAGACTTGAACCAAGTCAAAACCATTTTTCTACAATTAGTTATGATGTTTGAAAGTTGCTGGAAAAGTTCCGCATTTTCAGCATTTTTCCAGAAATAAAGAAAAGTTTTAAAAGTTGTGGTTTTGATGTTCTAAGTCCCATATGAGCTTGAATATGATTCCCAAAGATTATTAGGCTTGGGAATGAGTCCTAGAAGTAGGTGTTACACTTCCAACTATGCGGTTGGCGCCATGCTAGGTCAAAGGAGCAACAAGACACCACATGTCATAGCCTATGCATCTAAGACTCTGGACTGTGCACAAAGGAACTATACCAGCACTGAAAAAGAACTCTTTGCCATAGTCTTTGCATTAGACAAATTTAGACAATACTTGCTTCTGTGGTTGTCATTTATACTGACCATGCAGCTATAAAGTTTTTGTTCACAAAGCCACACTCAAAGCCGAGACTTCTTCGGTGGACACTCTTACTTCAAGAGTTTAATTTGCAGATCAAGGATCGCGCCGGCAATGCCAATTTGGTAGCCGACCACTTGAGTAGACTCCCAGACAACACCAGGGGAGTAGATCTTTCTGACTTAACTTGTGATAATTTTCCGGATTCCTCTTTGTATGCAATAGATGTTGAGGTGCCTTGGTATGCCTTTTTAGTTAATTATCTTGTTTGTGCCCTCACCCCGGATGACATGTCTCCTTTTCAGGTGCAGAAATTAAAGAGAGAGGCCCAATACTATGTTTGGGATGAACCACACCTATGGAGACTGTGCAACGATCAAGTAATCCGGAGATGCATACCGGAATCCGAGTCCCTAGACATCCTCTCTGCTTGCCACTCGATGGTTTGTGCTGGCCACTATAGTTCTAGGAAAACTGCTAGGAGGGTCTTAGACGCTGGTTTTTATTGGCCTACACTCTTCAAAGATGCCTATGCCTTTTGTAAATCGTGTGGTAAGTGCCAAAAATTTGGGGGGAGTGTGACAAAAAGACATGAGATGCCCCAACGGCCCATCCTAGTTTGTGAGATTTTTTATATCTGGGGGATAGACTTTATGGGACCTTTCCCACCTTCTTCTGGTTTCACCTATATCCTACTTGCTGTAGATTATGTCTCTAGGTGGGTAGAGGCTATCCCAACCTGAAAGGATGATGCACCCACGGTCTCTAAGTTTCTCAAGTCTAACATCTTTAGTAGATTTGGAGTACCAAGGGGTCTTATAAGTGATCGAGGAACCCACTTTTGCAACAAGCTTCTTGATAACTTGCTTGCTAAGTATGGGGTGTCCCACAGAGTGTCTAGCCCATACCATCCCCAAACAAATGGCCAAGAAGAGGTGTCTAACAGGGATATAAAGCACATTCTTGAGAAAATTGTTAAGCCATCAAGAAAAGATTGGAGTGATCGACTTGAGGATGCATTGTGGGCATCTCGGACCGCATTCAAGACACCCTTAGGCATGTCTCCATACCGGTTAGTTTTTGGTAAAGCTTGTCATTTGCCGGTTGAATTGGAGCACAAGTCCTATTGGGCCGTGAAACTATGCAATATGGAGTTGGATGCCGCCGGGAATGAAAGATGCCTTCAATTGCAAGAGCTTGATGAACTGCGCCTTCAGGCATATGAGAGCTCAAGGCTCTACAAAGAAAGGACCAAGTTGATCCATGATGGCAAGATCTTCAACCGCAGCTTCAAAGTTGGTGACCAAGTCCTTATGTACCAAGCCCGCTTCCGCCATGGTCATGGGAAGCTCACATCCAATTGGTTCGGGCCGTACAAAGTAACGAAGGTCCACAAGTATGGGATGGTAGAGCTCATTGAAGAGGGAACCGGGAAGGAATTCGTTTCGAATGGGCATCTCCTCAAGCTCTACCATGAGCTGGTTGCCAAGCCTCCTTGAGGCCAGGTTGCTTCTTCTCCTTATCTTGTTTACTTTCATGCATTCTGGGCTGGCTGCTTGATATTTTACTGTCATTGCATTGAACAAGTGTGGGGGAGGGAGCATCCTAGTAGAAAGTAGAAAATTAGGACTTTTTCATTCAATAAAATACCCTATGCCATTGAGGACAATGCCAATTTCAAGTGTGGGGGAGGGGACTAGGTAGTCTTGTTGCTTGATCTATTGGTTTTATCATGTTTATGCCACATTAGAGGTAATTTTTAAAACTCTGTGTCAAATTTTTCAAAATCCAGGTAGATTGTGCTCCTTAGTCTTTTGTTGCAATGGAGGGTCACATTCAGTGCAATGGAGGACCAAATTGCATTTTCCTACCCAATTTTAAAAAAAAACGGGTTTGTGAAAACCTAGTGTGGGAACAATTTTTGAAAAACCATGGAGCAAGACTAGACCTTACCCTTTGATTAATGAGCTTCATGAGCAATGGAAAGAATTCTAAGAATTATGCATTTTATCCTTTCAATCTTCAAAGAGCTAGTGATGAGTTATTTTCAAGCATATGCATTGTGTTAATTGGCCCTGCAATTGGATTTTAATTGGAAATTGAGGTTAACCTTGTTGTGAGATTCTTGGGCCTATTTTCATTTCAGGAGTGTATACTTGCTTGATCATTCAATTTCTAGAACTTGTCTTTACTCTTTGTCAAAGCTATAATTGCATTCATGCTTGAAGATGATTTAGGCATTCATTTCAACACCCCATCTTTCCAAACACAAACCCACATCATTTCACTTTCCATTGTTCACCCATTTTGAGCTATTCCTTGGTTGTAATGCATTAATGTGAATTTTGAGATAAGCATTGAGTTTGAGCCACTTTTGTTTGTTGTTAATGCCATGCTTATGTTAGAAAGAAAAAAAAAGAGAAAAAGAAAAAAAAAAGAAAATAGAAAAGTGTGCATAAAAATAAAGAAAAAAAAAGAGGGAAGAAGAAAAAGAAAGTTTGAAGAATAAGGCATTTCTTGGTGTGGCATCATTATTATTGAAATTATGCTCTCATGTGCTATGTTCTTAAATTGTGACTTTGAATTGCATTGCAACCTTTCCTTTTCCATAACATGCAATCCATCTTGCCTTTTCCATCATTTCAACCTTGCAAGTCCTTTTGATTCATACGTGATTGTATGCATGTGTGGAGATGTTAGGGTAGTTACAAGCTTATGGCAATTTGTTGTTTGAGCAAGTTAAGTGTGAAAAGATCCCACATGAGGTGAGTAGAGGGAAACACTATTATCTTGAGAGTCCTCTTCACCAGTGCTTTATCAAATTGCTTTGCCAATTCTCCCTTTGCATATCCTTGATCATGACTCATGCTAGCTTGAGATTATTGATTGGTTAAAACCATTCTTCTTTGCATTGTACCCTTTGTCCAGGAGTACAAAGGTCTAAGTGTGGGGGAAATGATTGCACCATATTTTTATACACTTTTCATTGATAAAATCAGTAGATTATTGCATGTTCTTGGGGTAATTGCACCTAATTAGGGTAATTTCTGGCTTTTGCACACTTTGTTGGAATTTATTCTAGTCAAGGGCAATTTGGGCATAGTTAGCATAAATTATTGTTAACCTATTTTCAAGAACATTTGATGCTACCTCTGGCTTGATTTTATTTGTAGGTCATAAAGAAACATGCCCAAATTAAGGAGACAAGTTGCAGCGAAGAATTCTGGACATGGAAGAAGAAGGAAGCGAAGAGAGAAACAAAATCAATATCCCTTCGCCGCGGCGTACGCCGCAGCAAACTGGCGGCGAGAAAGTCCAGGGAGGCAGAAGCAACGTGAGCTCACCGTGGGTCTCGCCGGGGCGAACTCACGGCGAACTCCCCAGCAAGTTCCAGAATGAGTGGTAGCTCATCGTGGCTCTCGCCATGGCGAGCCCACGGCGAAGTGCCCAGTATCTACGAAATCTGACGCGATTTTAGGGTCTCTGAGGGATTATAAATAGTTCCAAACACACGAAAATCGCAAGCCAAGCCTTCTCTGCCCAAAAAAAACAGCCCCTCTCCTAAGGTTTATCTCATTTCCTCCATTCCTCACTCCAAATCCTCATCTTCCCACTCATTCTCACCTCCATTCTTGCTGGTTTTCTTGTTCTTCCTTGCTTCACCTTCCATTTCCACCATTTTTCTCCTTCTACCTTCCTCATCCATGGAGGCTGTGGTCATGGGCCATCATTGGCTCGAATTTGAAGATATGAGAGGCTAAGTTCTTGGTGCTTTGGTGGTGTGAAGGTGACTCTAGCTTCATGGACCAACATAGGGGAGTTTCTAGTTTACAATTTCTTATTTCCTTTGTATTTGGCTTATACTCTTTTGTATTGGTCTTGTATTTGGATTTAAGACTTGGATATGTGGTTGCTATCTATGTTTGTGAACTATATTGTGTATGCTTTGAATTAAATGTGATTGAGATACAATTTCCTATCTACTTGTGGTTGTATTCTTGGTTGTAGCCATTTTAGTGGTTGCTAGTGGTTATAATCAATTTCTTCCATGCATGATGATGCGGTTCCACTTCATGAGAGTTAAATTGCATTTGTTTCAAGGCATTTCACAAACCAAGTGGATCTTCACACTAACCCTAAGTAATGGCTATGAAAGTGATTGCTAGATTAGTCATTAATTAGGGCTAGTGGACCCCTAGTGGTTGCTTGGGGATTTTTCAATTAGACTTGGTAAATTCAACTCCCACTTATCATTTTGAAAGAAGCGTTTGAGTCACCGAAACACTACCAAAGCCCATTTTATAAAATCATCCCTAATCCAAACTCTTTTCACTTTTCACTTATTAATCTAAAACACCAAAAACAAGTAACTGCTTTTGTTAATAGCTTAGTAAATGAATCTTCAAACCAAAACCCCCATACCTTTTTATTGTTTTAATTGCATTTAGTTAGCTTAGGTAGTTTAGAAGGACTCCTCAAGTGAAACGATCCGGGATTGTGCCACTTTACGCAGTCCTTGGTAATTATTGTGATTTTAACCCCAAGGCGCATTAGGCAAAGGTTAAATCAGATAGTTTTCTCGAAACACTTGTACACATTCTAGGAAAGACTAAGGACGGAATCAATGCGAGATTAAACTTGGTTGAAAAGGGAATAAGACAACGCTGCATCCAAAAGTAAGTGATAATAGCAAGAGATTTTATATGGAGCTAGCTGCTTATACATTGTCCAAACAAGAGAAAAGAAGTCTGTGTGGGTGTTTGCGTGGGATCAAGGTTCCACATGGCTATTCTTCTAACATTAGCAGACTTGTATCTGATGATTTAAAGTTGGTGGGAATGAAATCACATGATTACCATGTATTGATGCAACAATTATTACCAGCTGCTATAAGAAGCATTATGAAAGATGATGTAAGGAACACCATAACTAGATTGTGTATGATTTTCAATGCTGCATGTAGAAAAGTTATCAACACTGAGAAATTGGAGGAGTTGGAAAAGGAAGATTACATTATTTTGACCAAATTAGAGATGCACTTTGCTCCAGCGTTTTTTGATATCATGGTCCACATGATTGTACACTTGGTAAGGGAGATAAGACTATGTGGCCTTGTTTATCTAAGGTGGATGTACCCTTTTGAACAATTCATAAGTCCTAAAAGGATATTCTAAGAACCCCTATCGACATGAAGCATCCATTGTGGAAATATATGTGATTGAAGAGTCTATAGACTTTTGCAAACCATACTTGAAAGGTGTAGTGAAAGTCCAGACATGAAGACGGGATTGGTAAGGGAAGGGGCCTTAAAGAGAAGAGTATGAAACCTGAAGATATGTTACAAGCTCACCTATATATTATAAATAATATGGAAAAAGTGCATCCATATTTAGATGGCCACAAAAGAAGTTTAAGGGATAAGAACCTAAAGAAGAATGACAGATAAATAGCTAACGAGCGTAAGAAGACATTCATTGAGTGGTTCAAGGAAAATATTGCAGAAAAGAGCAATGTGTTGTATACAATTAATTGGTTAGCTAAGGGCCCCCATTTCATGGATCGGACATGATATAAATGGGTATTTGACAAATCTCTGATTTGCATGGTTTTTATATGCCTAATTTGAGGAAATTAACATGATTAAGATGCAAGTTTGGTCCAATAATGCTTAATTGAATGTCTTAAACTCTCAAGTGAAACGAGTATAAAATTAGGATTAATTAACCATAATTGTAGATTAATTGCACTGATTAGTTTATAGGGCTAGTTGATCCTTGTTTAGTCTTGTTTCCACTTGTAGGGTCGCTCAGGACCAAAAGAACGGACCCGGGACGAAGAAAAAGGCCAAACAAAATAGGCAGAACTGAAGGCTCCTCGCCGGGGCGAGTCAGATGGCGAACAGGCCCCAAATTCCAGAGAAGGAGTGAGCTCACCGTGGCGAGCCCGCGGCGAGAAAGGCAAGAAAGGTCTAGAGAGCAATGCACCTCGCTGCGGCGAGATGACGGCGAGACGCTGTTCTGCAGAATTTTTTAGTTCGCGTTTTGGGCCTCATTTTCGGATCCAACTTAATACCTACTCTTAGACCCCACTTGGGGGACCTATAAATACTTAAATCTACACCCTAGAAGGAAGATTTGGTTCACCACACATCCTCCTAAACCCTAGCCCTCTCATTCTCTCATCTCATCTTCATCTTCCACCTTCTTCTCCACCCAACATCCATGGCTTCCACCATTTCCTCCATCTTGGTTGATGCTTCTCCTATGAAAGGCAGCAGCTAAGCCCATTTGTTCTTGGTGATGCAGCTCAAGGGAGGAGCTTGAAGCTTCAAAAGGGAGTGTTGTTCTCCACTCTCTCTTCCTCTTGTATATTTCAAATTATCTAGGGTTCTAGGATTTGTCTTATGCATTTGGTTGTAAGCTTATTCTATATCTTGTATGAGACTGGTAGAAACAACCTATCTTGTTTATTTTCTTTGTACTGATGCTTGACATTGAACTTGTTGACTTGAGCATATTTTATTTGTATAGGTTCATCAATTACTATATATTTTCTTGTTAAAATCTTGTGCTAAATGAGGGTTCTTGTTTAGTGGATCATGGTGTCAAGTATTTATGTTTAGAAATTGGCAAGTAAATCTACTAATTGCTTGAGTGACATTGGACTTCAACCTATTGGGTTCAAGTTATTGGATGGGGTTCCACCAATAAATTGGAATTAATAGGCTAATTTGGTTGCAATTCGGGGTCCCGGTTGTAGGATTAATAGTCCCTTGCGATTAGTAGATTTAATTGGGTTAAGTGCTTAATCAACTTAGGTTAAGTTAATTAACGTGCGGGGTTCCGGCGTTAGTTAAATTAATCTGAGCCTAGCCTAAAGGGGTTTCTCTAGGGTTCTTTAGGAAATTGGCCATTTTTCAACTCCCAAAAATTTTAAGAAGCAATGATTCCAGAAGGTTCCATTTGAAAGAGGCAATCGCACAAGAGGGGGGGTGAATTGTGCTTTCAAAAAATTAAAATGATAACAAATAAATGCAACTCGAAAACTTTATACTGGTTCGGCCAACACTGCCTACGTCCAGTTCTCCAACACCTTGTTGGGTTCCACTAACCACAGGTTTTACAACACAAGTTCACCTGTCAACCTTTACAGAGTTTTAGAATCCCTCTAATCACTCCCCCTTACTATATGTAAGGTAATATCCCTGTTCTAAAGCACCAAGCTTTCAGAACAACCTCAAACAGTAGAGGATTTCAATAAATATGTTCACTTAATGAACTGATTGTGATAAACACTTAAGTACAGATAAAATCTTTAAAACAATAAATACAGAAAACAGAGAGCAATGAATGACTTTGTGAATATTCTCGTTTTTCGTCGTCGTTTTCATAAATGCTCGAGTTCTGTATTTATATCTCCTCTCAGATTTTGCCCTAGCGTTCAACTTCAAGAAGCCATTTGAATTTAGTCGTTGGGAGCTCATAGCCGTTGGCATTAAATGCAGCTTCTTCATCAGGCTTAACTTTCTACTCTAGCTTCAACTACTCTTGTGTAGGGTGAGCTAAGAGAGAGATAGACTTAGCGTTCTGAGCATCCGTACAAACTGTACCTGCATAGCAGCTTTTTTAGTAGCGCTAGCACGTTTTGCTATCGCTAACTACATAGAGTAAATCCTGCACTTGAGCTGTTAGCTAAACAAGTAACTATATAATGCACAGCAGATGCTATCGCAAGCTTTTTCTATTAGCTCAATGAGATAGAGACAATATATATCAGCTAAGATTGTCTAGGTTATCAGAGCATACTCTTAATGATAGATATTAAGGCTAGCATGTTCTCTTGGTTCAATTGTTCAGCGTACTAGCTATATCACATCAGCAAACATTCTTGTATCGATAGCTAATCCCATTATAGCTAGTTACTTGATTGCTTATTAGCTTTAAGGATACTGAGATGATTATTCAAGGGTATTTCAAGGTATCCTATTATCGATAGCTGAATGTGTTATCGCTAGCAACTATGTTATCACCAAATTCATTTGTTCTCATGCACTAGCTATATGAATTTCTATTATCTGAAGTACTCTGTTATCGATAGCTTAACCTGTTATCGCTAGCTGAGTCCATTTGCTTCAAGGACATGGTTCATTGTTCAGCTAGTTATTCTTCCTTTTATTTATCCATGTTCTTAATGAGCCTTTAGCGATAGGGTCTTTCTTAGCGATAGTGAATGACTTAGCGATAGATATTAACTTTGTTATTACTAAGTCTTCATTTGCTATGGCTCTGTCTATTAGCTATAGAGATACACTTAGCGATATAGATATTTATTCTTAGTGTTCTGCTCAGTTGATCTTTAGCTCTAGCGATAGTGATCTGTTACCTATCTGATTTTACTTGTTTGATTCGAAGGTAACTTTTACTTATGCTATCTATGGGGTCAGTCTTCATCAAAACTTAAGATTCTAACACCATTTACCAAGAATAATTATCCCTTTTAATCCAAATCTCCCGCTTAAATCCAATCTCAATTCTTTCTTGAACATACAACACTTTTCATACAAACCTTTCTTTTAAATCTCAAAAATCAAATACAAAATGTTTTTCCCGTCCAATTAGTTTTGCATCTAGCTGTTAGGTAGTCATTTACACTAAGGCTCCTTGAGACTGACTCCCGGGGATAGCTTCCACTACCCCTTGGGTTTAATTTCTTGAAGAGCGGACCCTAGGGCGCGTTACACGCACACACTCAAATTTGGTGCTCTTCAAGTGGCGTCGTTGCCGGGGAGCCAAGTAATTGGTTCCCTAGTAGCCGGTTGTCAAACTTGCTTTGGCCGGGTCTAGCTTTTAGTTGCATTTTAGCTTAGTTGCATCTTAGTTTAGTTTTTATTCTTGCATGTCATACTTTGAAAATCCTTAAAAATTAGTATAGATACTTGCTCTTGCACTTTCTTTGCTCTTTGACTCACTTGTGTGCTTGGTTGCTTTTGTGGTAGTTTTGTTGCACTAATTGTGAATGCTTGTTTTTGCTGGATTTTGAGTGCATGATTCTATCCCCCAAGTCACATTTTTGTTGCTTGAAGCTTACTTGTGCATAGCATACTTGCTCTGACTGATTTGCACTTGTTTGAAGTGGTATATCACATTTTCACTCAACCTGTGTTAATTTTTGGAAATTCTGCATTTTGCCTTCTATCAGTGGCAGAATCAACCTTTCCTCGCCGCCACCTCGCCACGGCGAGCAGACCTTGTGATAGCTCTGTTTTTGCTGATTTTCATTGTCCTCTCGCTATTCTTGCTGCACATACACCTCATACATACACCATACTCATACATACATACTTCATACACACATACACTTCCATGCATCGCATACCTTCATTCTTGCTCGAGTTTTGTACATTCTAAGTCTTGGTTGCTGCTAAAGTCCACTTGTTGTCTGTGCCTTGTGTGACTCAACCTTAACTTGCTCTTGATTTCTTCTACTTGTTTGTATCTCATTGTGCATGCCTAGAGGGAGAGGTAGAAGTAGAAGAGGATCAAACGTTCCACCCTTAAACCTTGGGATTGAGCCACACCTTAGCCAACTTAGGAGAGCCAATCAAGGTGGTCCCTCTAGCCCTATATTGGAGGAGTGTTCTTCTAGGGAGTCAAGCATTTCCTCTCACTCTGACACCGAAAACTCTATCCACATAGAAATACCTCTAGACATCCCACCCATGGCCCACACCACCCAATATTCCCAATGCTGACCCACCACCCAATGGTCAAAATGGAAACAATGGTGAGGGTGAGGGAGTAGGAAACAATGAAATCCCTAGGAGGAGGAGTATTAGGGAAGTTACCTCGAATGGTGTTACATATGATCCATTTCAAACTGCTTATCCTGCTTTACATGCTGATATTGAGATTAAAGGGCCTCTAATCGCAGCTTTACCTCATTTTGCAGGTTTGGAAGGGGAGGACGCATATGGCCATCTATATGGGGTCCACCTCGCATGTTCAAGTATGAAGCCGGTTGGGGCGAATATTGACAATGTGCAGTTGAAAGTCTTTCACTTGTCATTGGATGGAAAAGCCAAAGAGTGGTTTAGGCTCCTACCGAGACATGATGAAAATGCCCTCAGTCCTTGGGCCAATTTGAGGAGGGCATTTCTGGAGCATTACTTCCCGGATGTTAAGACTGAGGATTTGAAGAATGACATTTATACCATCAGACAAGATCCATCTGAGAGCTTTTATGAGTATTGGTGCTATTTTCAAGAGTTATTAGCCAAGTGTCCCCACCACCAAATCATAGATGAACAGTTGATTCAATACTTCCACAAGGGGCTCTTGCCTAATGAGAGAGGCATCATGGATGCTAGTGCCGGTGGTTCTTTGGAAGACCTACCCGCCGAAGAGGCTTGGGCTATTATTAAACTAAGAACCAAAAACACCCAACAATACAACAGAAGAGGTTCCAAAGGGGTGTTTGAGGTGAGCTCCAACCCACAACAAACAAGGAGGATGGATTCTTTAGAGGCTAAGGTGGATACTTTGAGTTCCCAACTTACTTCTCAACTTGCCTTCATTACTTCAGAGTTGAGGAACCTTAGCATGCAACAATGTGCTCCCACTTCCTCTACCTCCAAGGCCTTAGTTGCACCAAGTTGTGAGCATTGTGGTTCGGTGATGCATATTAGTAGCCTTTGCCCAAGTGTGCCGGTAGAAGCCAATTCTATGTACCAAGGGAGGTCCAACTCCAATCCCAATCAAAAATGGGATCCCTATAGCAACACCTACAATGAAGGGTGGAGGTCACACCTTAATTTCTGGTGGAGGGACGACAATACAACCACCATGACAAACTAGAAGGGCCAATCTTCTTCTTCTCCAAGGTCCTTAATTCCCCAAGATTCACCAAGAGGGGATGATTCATGTGATCGAATTCTCAAGAGTATGCAAAGGATGCATGAGGACATGAATGCTCGTAACGATGCGAGGTTTGCATCTCTTGAGTCTAAAATGGAGTAATGGGAGACTAGAGCTACAAACCTTCAATCCTTTGTGATCCAATTGTCGGATGGTTTGAGTGACAAGCAAGCAAGGTCAAGTGGAGCTTCTCCCTCCAACACTGTGATAAACCCGAAGTCCCTTAATGCCATCACCTTGAGAAGTGGCAAGAAAGTCAAGTTCCAAGACCTTGAGTGTGATGAGTCCGATGTTGATGAGGAGATTGTTTGTGATAGACCACCTTTGGGTATGGGGGAGTATTCCAACTCCAAGACCATTGAGGAGAGCTCCTTGCCTATGCCGATCCCTCCGGTCCAAAGTGAAAGCAATGAAGAGAGAAAGCTTTTAGCTGCTCCACCTTCCATAAGAAGAAAGAGAGGTGTTTGCTTTGAAACACAAGATTCACCCAACCAAGAGCCACAAGAAAAAGGTAAAGAGGTAAAAGTTTCTGACCTTCCTTTTCCTCATTCATATTTGGCTAGCAAAAGGGTTGCGGATGATAAATGTGATAAAGAGATGTTTGATATGTTTAGCAAAGTAGAAGTGAACTTACCTCTCCTTGATTTAATAAAGAAAATGCCCAAGTCGGCAAAGTTTTTAAAAGATCTATGCACCAATAAAAGAAAATACAAGCATAGTGAAAGAATCCAGCTGGGGTCAATTGTTAGTGCTTTATTTAAACCACAATTACCTTTGAAATGTAAAGACCCGGGTTCTTACACTATACCTTGTATTATAGGCAAGACCAATATTTCAAACGCTTTACTTGACCTTGGTGCTGCAATAAACGTCATGCCTACTTCTATCTTCGAGTCTTTGGGTACCCGATCCATCCGGGACATAAGTGTGGTTCTCCAACTTACAGACCGAACGATTAGGTACCCTAAAGGCATTTTGGAAGATATCTTGGTGCAAGTCAAGGGTCTTGTGTTCCTAGCTGATTTTTATGTGTTGGATATGTCTAATGAAAACCTTAGTGATAGTACCTTGATTCTTGGCCGTCCCTTTCTTAGAACGGCTGAAACCATTATTGACATGAAGCAAGGTTCCATTACTATGGGAACTGGGGACCAAGAGGTTTTCTGAGACTATGCGTAATGCCAATGATGATTGCACATACCTAGGCATTAGTGCAATTTCGTGTGTGGATGACGACATCGATGAGCTGTGTGATGCTATGTTTGTTGATTCATTTGAGCATGTTGAACCATCATCTGTCATTTCCCCATCCCATACTTCTTCATTTTGTGATTGCATTGGTAATGTGTCGTGTCTTGCTTGTATTGAGATTAATAGCTGGCTTTCCACTTCGCATGATTTTGATGCTTCTACTTGCTCTTGTGATGATATATCTGCTCACCCCACATCTAGTGGTCTTGGGAAAGTTTCTGTTGCTTGTGATGCAGGTTCTGTTGATCACCTAGGCGCTGTTATACAAGCTACACCGGTAGCTTCATCTACGGTGGACACTTGCTCACCCTTGGGAAGTGGAGAAGTCACAGCATATGTTGATGCACCCATATCTCCTTCCTCGACTTGTGATGACACCATTTTGCCACTTTCTGCACTTGAGTTGCAAGAGTTGGTGCCTTTTATTGTAAAACCCCCAATTGTGGATCTCAAACCCTTACCTCCTAACTTGAAATATGTGTTTCTTGCTGATTCTGATAAATTTCCTGTTATTATTTCAAGTTCTTTGTCTGATGTTGAGGAGAGTAGACTAGTTTCTCTTCTTAAGTCTTATAGGGGTGCGATTGGGTGGTCTCTTGATGACATTCAAGGGATTAATCCCTCAGTTTGTACTCATAGGATCCTCTTGGAGGAGGGTTCTAAGCCTATTCGGCAGGCACAAGGGAGACTGAATCCTCTCATTCTTGATGTTGTGAGGAAAGAGATAGCCAAGCTCTTGAGTGCTGGGATTATCTATCCCATTTCTGATAGTGAGTGGGTGTCACCGGTACAAGTAGTACCAAAGAAGAGTGGAATCATCGTTGTCCGGAGTGACAATGATGAACTTATCCCCACTAGAGTCCAGAATTCTTGGAGAGTGTGCATAGATTATAGGAAGCTTAATTCCTCAACTAGGAAGGACCATTTTCCTTTGCCCTTTATTGATCAGATGCTTGAGAGAATTTCTGGAAAGTCTCACTACTGTTTCCTTGATGGTTTCTCCGGGTACTTCCAAGTACCAATTGCACCGGAGGACCAAGAAAAAACCACCTTCACATGCCCTTTTGGTACCTTTGCTTATCATAGAATTCCATTTGGTTTGTGTAATGCTCCCGGTACTTTTCAAAGATGCATGATGTCTATTTTTAGTGATTTGTTGGAGCATAACATGGAGGTGTTTATGGATGATTTCACTGTTTATGGTTCTAGCTTTGATGAATGCCTCTCTAGTTTGGAACTTGTTTTGAAAAGATGTTTGGAAAAGAACTTGGTTTTGAACTATGAGAAGTGTCATTTCATGGTAGATAGTGGCATTGTTTTGGGTCACTTGATCTCCCAAAAGGAGATTGAGGTTGACAAGGCTAAAATCAAAGTTATTGCATATTTGCCCTATCCGACCAATTTAAAAGAAGTTAGATCATTTCTTGGGCATGCGGGGTTCTATAGGCGTTTTATTGCTAATTTTTCAAAGATTGCCTTGCCCCTCTCATCTTTGCTTAAAAAGGACACTGATTTTGTGTTTGATGATAAATGCAAGCATGCTTTTGATACATTGAAGTCTTCCTTGATTTCTCCCCCCATTATTAGTGTACCTAATTGGAATTTGCCCTTTAAGCTTTCATGTGATGCATCTAATTTTGCGGTAGGAGTCATGCTTGGTCAGAAAGTAGACAAGGTCCCTAGGGTCATTGCATATGCATCTAGGACACTTGATTCCGCACAAGTTAATTACACTACTACTGAAAAAGAGTTGTTTGCTGTGATTTTTGCACTTGATAAGTTTAGACAATATTTGATAAACTCTTATGTGGTAGTATACACTGACCATGCAGCTGTGCGGTACTTGTTTCAAAAGCCCCAGTCTAAGGCTAGACTGCTAAGATGGGCTCTTCTGATGCAAGAATTTGATGTGAGGATCAAGGATCGGGCCGTACTGAGAATCATGTGGCCGATCATTTGAGCCGTTTACCTCCTGACACAAGGGGAGTTGATTCTTCTGATCTTTGCATTGATTCTTTTCCTGACTCTGCTTTACTTGCCTTGGCCACTGTTGAGCCTTGGTATTCTCACATTGTGAATTTCCTTGTTGCTGATGTAGTCCCCTCCTCTTTGTCTCATTTTCAGGTGAAGAAGTTGAGGAGGGAAGCTAGATACTACATTTGGGATCCACCCATCCTATGGCACGTTTGTAGTGATCAGATCATCCGACGCTTGTCCCTAACCATGAGATTCATTCTATTTTGACACATTCTCATTATTTATCTTATGGGGGGCATTTTAGTGGTCGAAAGACAGATAGGAGGGTGATAGAATGTGGGTTCTACTGGCCTACACTATTCAGAGATGCACATATGTACTGCAAGACGTGTGATAAGTGCCAACAGTATGAGAGTTGGGGCAAGAGACATGAGATGCCCATGAACCAAATCCACTTTTGTGAGAACTTTGATGTTTGGGGCATTGATTTCATGGGCCCATTTCCCTCATCTTGCGGTTTCACTTACATTCTCCTTGCCGTAGATTATGTGTCTCGATGGATAGAGGCCATCCCCACTAGAAATGATGATGCCAATACTGTTTCCAAGTTCTTACGTTCTTCTATATTTTGTAGATATGGCATCCCCAAGGCAATCATCAGCGATCAGGGCACACACTTTTGCAACCGGATCATCCAGTCCCTCCTTGCTAAGTATGGAGTCATTCACAAAGTTGCTACACCCTACCATCCCCAGACCAATGGGCTAGCTGAAGTTTCAAACCGGGAGGTGAAGCACATTCTTGAGAAGATAGTGAAGCCATCGCGCAAATACTGGAGTGATCGCTTGGAAGAAGCTCTTTTGGCATATAGTACAGCCTACAAGACGTCTATTGGGACATCACCCTTTAGAGTTGTCTATGGGAAGTCTTGCCACCTACCTATGGAGTTGGAGCATAAATCATATTAGGCTATCAAAGCTTGTAATGCCGATTTGGAGTCTTCCTTGACCAATTGGATGATGCAACTCCAAGAACTTGAGGAATTGCGGTTGCACGCCTATGAGAATGGGCTAATCTACAAGGATCGGTTGAAGATGATGCATGATAAGCATATCATGAAGAAATACTTTAAGGAAGGGGACAAGGTGATGATGTTTAAGGCGAGACTCAAGATCTTACCGGGAAAGTTCAAGTCTAGGTGGGAGGGTCCATACCAATTTGTCTAAGCCTACCCCTATGGTGCATTTGAGCTTCTAGATGGTGTTACCGGATCAAAATTCAAAGTCAATGGCCATTTGCTCAAGCACTACCATGAGCCATCTCAACCACATTGATCATGAGGTTGTTCCTTTCCTCTTTACTTGCTCCTTTTGATTATTAATTGACATATGTTCTGAGCTAAGTGTGGGGGAGGGAACTTACCTAGTAGGAAAAGTAGTTGTAGTTGTTTTTAAATTCCTAGGATTAGTAATAAAAGCTTCTTGCTCACACTTGATTTCAACATGCTTTGAAAATATCATTGGTATAACATTTTGACTCACTCTTGCCTCTCCCTATTTTTCTTTTGGTGATTGATGACGTGTTGTGCTTCAATCTTGAATTAGACTTCACAACTTTCCACTTCACCCAAGAGTTGAGTTAAATTGGTATGTCCATATTTTTGCTACATTGAGGACAATGTAGAAATTAAGTGTGGGGGAGGGATGTGTTTTGTATTAGGTGAAGTGGGTTGAAATCTATTGCATCTTGCTTATGTTTTTAGCTTCAAAAATTTGGAAAAATTTGAAAATTTTTGAACTTTTCCTCACTTATGCTTTTGTTGATCCCTGGACCGGACATGATATTTTTGGACTTGTTTTGGCAATTATGGGAATTGTTTCATGCTTCTTGATGCTTTTGACTTATCTTCTTGATTGTCAACTTTGTTGATTGGAATTGATGCTTTATGGTTGAATCTTGGCTGTATTTGATCTATGTTTATGAGTTTTGGAGAATTAGCCATGTTGTGAGGTTTATTTGGGCCTATTGTTCATTCTTGTGTGATAATCCGCTTGTTGCCATTCACTAGAACTTGTTTGCATTCTTGGTTAAAACTTGTTGCATTTAGTGTAATGAAGCATGATAAAGGCATTCACTTCATACCATATCATCCCAAACACTCTTTCCAATTGTCACCCCATTTGAGCCATTCGCTTGATGTTTTGCATAAATTGCCAATATATGTGAAGTTGCATCATTGCTTGAATTATATGAAAAATGCCACTGCTTGGTTGTATATAAGCATGCCATGTATAGAGAAAAACAAAAATACAAAAAGAAGAAAAATAGTGAAAAAGAAAAAGAAAATGTGAAAAAATTACAAAAAGTGCAAAATAAGGCATGTGTGGTTACTAGCAAGTTGCAACTAATGTTTTGAGATTAATTAGGCATTCAAGCATGCATAACATCATCTTCTTTTCATTTCATCATACCATGTAGCCTATTTCATCATTACAACCCAAAAAGCCCTTTTGATGCATTGCACTTCTTGTGTTTAAGTGGCGATCTTAGAGTTCTTACAAGCATATGGTAGAGTGTGCTCCAATGTGGATCTTGAGAGTAGAAAATTAAACCCAATATAGTGAGAAGAGTGAAACACTTATCCTTGAGTGACTTTCTCCTTTATTCATCCACATTGCATCAATTACATTCATGGCTAGCCCTTTAGCATCATTTCATTCCTCATTGCTTGTTGGTTAGGGGGTTGTCGATTTGCATTAGCTCATATTTAATTAGCATGTTGAAGTTCTCATTTATGCCTTGCTTACCGTTGTGCTTAAATTTTGAAATTTGTCTTTGTCTGGGAGTACAAAGGTTTAAGTGTGGGGGAGTTGACAAATCTCTGATTTGCATGGTTTTTATATGCCTAATTTGAGGAAATTAACATGATTGAGATGCAAGTTTGGTCCAATAATGCTTAATTAAATGTCTTAAACTCTCAAGTGAAACGAGTATAAAATTAGGATTAATTAACCATAATTGTAGATTAATTGCACTGATTAGTTTATAGGGCTATTTGATCCTTGTTTAGTCTTGTTTCCACTTGTAGGGTCGCTCAGGACCAAAAGAACGGACCCGGGACGAAGAAAAAGGCCAAACAAAAGAGGCAGAACTGAAGGCTCCTCGCCGCGGCGAGTCAGACGGCGTACAGGCCCCAAATTCCAGAGAACAAGTGAGCTCGCCGTTGCTTCGCCGCGGCGAGAAAGGCAAGAGAGGTCCAGAGAACAACGCACCTCGCCGCAGCGAGACGCTGTTCTGCAGAATTTTTCAGTTCGCGTTTTGGGCCTCAGTTTCGGATCCAACTTAATACCTACTCTTAGACCCCACTTGGGGGACCTATAAATACTTAAATCTAAACCCTAGAAGGTAGATTTGGTTCACCACACATCCTCCTAAACCTTAGCCCTCTCATTCTCTCATCTCATCTTCATCTTCCACCTTCTTCTCCACCCAACATCCATGGCTTCCACCATTTCCTCCACCTTGGTTGATTCTTCTCCTATGAAAGAAAGCAGCTAAGCCCATTTGTTCTTGGTGATGGAGCTTAAGGGAGGAGCTTGAAGCTTCAAAGGGGAGTGTTGTTCTCCACTCTCTCTTCCTCTTGTATATTTCAAATTATCTAGGGTTCTAGGATTTGTCTTATGCATTTGGTTGTAAGCTTATTATATATCTTGTATGAGAGTGGTAGAAACAACCTATCTTGTTTATTTTCTTTGTATGGATGCTTGACATTGAACTTGTTGACTTGAGCATATTTTATTTGTATTGGTTCATCAATTAATATATATTTTCTTGTTAAAATCTTGTGCTAAATGAGGGTTCTTGTTTAGTGGATCATGGTGTCAAGTATTTATGTTTAGAAATTGGCAAGTAAATCTACTAATTGCTTGAGTGACATTGGATTTCAACCTATTTGGTTCAAGTTATTGGATGGGGTTCCACCAATAAATTGGAATTAATAGGCTAATTTGGTTGCAATTCGGGGTCCCGGTTGTAGGATTAATAGTCCCTTGCGATTAGTAGATTTAATTGGGTTAAGTGCTTAATCAACTTAGGTTAAGTTAATTAACGTGCGGGGTTCCGGCGTTAGTTAAATTAATCTGAGCCTAGCCTAGAGGGGTTCCTCTAGGGTTCTTTAGGAAATTGGCCATTTTTCAACTCCCAAAAATTTTAAGAAGCAATGATTCCCGAAGGTTCCATTTACCAAGAATAATTATCCCTTTTAATCCAAATCTCCCGCTTAAATCCAATCTCAATTCTTTCTTGAACATACAACACTTTTCATACAAACTTTTCTTTTAAATCTCAAAAATCAAATACAAAATGTTTTTCCCGTCCAATTAGTTTTGCATCTAGCTGTTAGGTAGTCATTTACACTAAGGCTCTTTGAGACCGACACCAGGGGATAGCTTCCACTACCCCTTGGGTTTAATTTCTTGAAGAGCGGACCCTAGGGCGCGCTACACGCACACACTTGAATTTGGTGCTCTTCAGTATTCTTTCTACACAAAAACTAAAGACGATAATAGTACTATGTAAAACAGTGGTGTAAAGGTGACATGATATAAATGGGTATTCTTTCTACACAAAAACTAAAGATGATAATAGTACTATGTAAAACAGTGGTGTAAAGGTCGTAGTCGAAGCTATGCACTATTTTAGTTCGAAGGATAAAAAACAAAAAGTAGCTTCCATGGCTTATTATGGAGTTATTGAAGAAATATGGGATGTAAGTTACAACAAGTTAAAACTTACACTCTTCAAATGCAAGTGGGTTAGCAAAAATGCAGTTCAGATCGATCATCAGTTTGGGTTTGGGTTTACCACTGTTGATCTTCAGAGGGTTGCTTTCAGTGATGAGCCTTTCATTTTAGCAAGTTTTCTATGTGACTGATCCTGCAAATCCCCAATCGTCCATAGTTCTACAAAGTAAAAAACAAAAGGACCATGATCCAATTTCAAATCTAGATGACACATCACCTTTCTCCTCAAAGCCACCTCAACTTGGTGAATTAGAATTGATAGATGATGACCAATATGCTTTTAGGAATGATCATTGTGAAGGAATATGGGATAACACATAAAGTAAGTACCTTAATGAATAAAGATTGTTTTTTTATTTCTTATATTTTATGTTGAAGTTATTTCAATTTTGTAATAGGTAAATGAAAGACAATTCTGACGATAACTCACATGAGGATGACACAAATGATGAAGAGCAACCACATGTCGATCCTCCCTAGAGAAAGTGGGGCAGGGGCTCCGCTAAGCTTCCTGAGATTGTTCAACGGCAAGGAACCAGCAACTTTGAGCCTCTTCATGTTGATTTTAGTAAGGACATGTACCCACTTGGTCCAAACAGAAAAACCATTGCTAGTTACCTCGGATTTGTAGCACGAAGCAAATTTTGCATCCACATAGATGATTGGAGATTAATACGCCTTGAAACTAAGAACAAAGTCTGGACGGATATTTTGGTATTTTCTAAACCTTTTCTTCAAATTGAGTGACGATTTGATTTATTTGTTACAATAATTGTATAAACATTTTAATAATTTGGTAGTTATACTTCACTGTCCCAAACACTAAGGCATTTAAAAAGCATTGTCTGAGGGAAGTACGCAGGAGATGAAAAGATTTCAAGTCTACTCTTACCAGGGAGTATGTTTGAGAACCTAAGAACAATAAAGTTCCTTGTCTTATTTGGCCATTTCTTAAGCCAGAGGATTGGAAAAAGTTTAAGGCATCACGGTTAAATGAGGAGTTCTAGGTATGTCTATTCTAACTGTTTCAAATAAACTTTGTTTACTAACTACTGGTTTATTGTATTATACTAACTTTGTTTTCTCTGCATAGGAAAAAAGTAAAAAACAACAAGAGAAGCAAAAGCTAAATGTGTATCCACACACAATGTCTTGCGGAGGTTATTTGTGGTTAGAAGAGAAAATAATTAGGGAACATTTGAAGGCAAAATAGGAAGCAGCCCAATCAGACCTTAACATTGTTGTACAAGCTCCCCCTCCTATCCCATGTCACAAAAAATTTGTAGAAGGAAGGAAGAGTGGAGGGAAATATGTAAATCCTGAAGTAAAAAAATTTCTAAAAAATTTTAAGTTATTTGTTAATGTTTGATAAATTGCAATACTAACTTTTTCTTCTAAACAAGACCAAATGATTTTTTTCATACAACCTATAGGATGAACTTGAGGAGCAAAATTCCCAAGGATCCTTCTCTTAGATCTGCAGGATGGACATTCTTTCTACGGCAATTGGGAAGCCTGACCCCCTGGATGAGTTAGAGGTGAGTATGGGACAATTGGTTTGAAAAAAAATATTTTGGCCGTTCCCAAGCACTGTCCAGTTTGGACCAAGTCAGGAACTTTTAGAAAAGTTCTTAGAAAAAATCGGGGATTAGATGATAGAACAAGTTCGAGGTGAGATAAGGAGTATGATGCAGCCTGGTGTTTCATCACCGCATGTGATTATCTAATATTGTTTATGAATTACTATAGATTATATCCTTTAATGAGCTTATCTCTATAATTTTGCAACCACCACAAGAATCTCCCGGCTTTCGAAACACAAAGAGTTGTTGCACTAAGTCGATTGACCCCCTGGTTCTAGCTCAGTAGATGAGGGACATCCTTGCTTTCTCCATTTGGATGTCCCGAATTTACAACCAGTTGCCAAAGCCACTCAGTATCTAAGGGCCTCAACCATCCATAATATGCCCATTTCAAAGGACCAAGTTAAGGTATCTGTTGAATTTGTTGTAGGGGGAAAGGAGTCCCCAAATGTTCCGTTTTCTACCGAAGAGGTCGATATATTAGACCAAGCAATAGGGTCTTTCATTTTATGGCCTAGGAAACTTGTCTTCGATTTATCAATCACAGCCCCTCTGGATGATGACGGCAATAAGTATGCCTCGCTGGCACTCCTACGCAACTTTGTCCCTTCCCTACCTAACTAGGTCAACTTTAGGATAGATCTAGGAGTCATGGGACCTGATAAGACATATCCATTTGGACTTGTGCAGGGTGTTGTCGTGGCATTTTTAACTATGAAAGATCTAGACCTTGGACGGGTGGAACTTGCAATTCAGTAAGCTTATTTTTTCCCTCATTTTTACCTTTCATTTGTGTACCAATATAATTATATGATATTCTCATTCAAGTTCTATTTTAGGTACATTCACCATATGTGCTGTCAGTAGGGCTTAACGGACTATGCATTTCTAAGTCCAATATCACTGCAGAAAGAATTGTTATTTTGCACCAATCCTTGATAGGTAAGTTTGTTCACTGCATACCATTTAGTTATTTTTTGTATCTTTGGTAAATTTAATTCTGTGCTTCAGGGGACATCGGAGTTTATGTGTTATCAGCCCTGAAGAAAGCCATATTTATTGGTTTGATTCCTTGGATCGTGGGCCACTCACTTTGTATAAAGGGTTTTCACCAACTAAGGGTGTTAACATTTTGAATTAGTAAATATATATGAGGATAAGTAAATTATTTGCATAGTTCTTATTTTAATTTCATTGTAGGGCCATAATGCATTGGCATATCACATTACAGACAAGCCATGGAAGTAACAAAATTGAGATTGTTAAGCCTATAGTAAGTCATTTGGATTGTATTTACTTAAATGTCCATCAATAATACCTTGAACATTAGTAAATTATCTTCAATGTTCTAATTGTTTTTGTATGATTTACAGTGCCCATAGCAATTTGGCAACATAGAATGTGGGTACTATGTAATTCGATATATGTATGACATAATTATGAGTGGACTTCATGAGGACTTGGCTAATGTATGTTTCATTCTTATCATCATTATTGCATTTCTTAATTCAATTGTTTCCTTCACTTATTAATTACAATTAACTAATTGATGTTTTGTTGCTTATATGGTGCAATTGATAACATTCAGGAAAGGAGTGAGTTAGAACTTACTTGTTTTGACTGTATAACATATGAATCTATATGTGATGTATGTAAACAACATTTTTTTGGTGAAATCTGTCTACTCAGATCTGTTTGTGGGGATTTGGACATTGTACGCTTAAATTGTAAAGTACAGTGGGATATGACTATCCTAGATGGAAATATTTTTTTAAAAATAATATTCTGACGGTGGCAGGAATGCACAAGAGGAGGGTGAATTGTGCTAATTAAAATTTAAACACTTGGAAACAAAACTTATACTAGTTCAGCCCAACACTCGGCCTATGTCTAGGTCTCCAAATCTCTATTGGGTTCTAGTAAACCTCAAGATTTAATAAGGCTCTTGATTTCCTTTACAAGTGACCTCTCAGTAAGAACTCGCTCTTACAGATCACTCCCCCTTACTACTTGTAAGATTGCAACCTACTCTTAAGATCCCACTATCTTAAGAGTAAACCTCACTTGAAATGTGATTACAAGGACTTGTTCACGTAAATGAACTGATTTTGATACACACTGAAGTACAACGAAAATGAATGATTATACCTGAGAGTAAGTAAGTATTGAATGCAGTAAGTGTAACTCAAGGTATATTCAATGTAAGCAATCAATGTGTCCACCAACTTCTTCACAAATGCCTTTTATACTTGTTTATGAATTTTGCTTGTTGGTGGCCTTTTATAGCCGTTGTTTGATCTTTGTTGAGAGATGATTAATCTGATGGAATGTTGAGATGTAGTTCTTGTGTTGCATTAACTCCCTTGTACTTGTTTATCTTCAGCTCTTCTCTCTTCATTAATTGTAGAAGGCAATTCTTCTTTCAAACAGCTATTTTCTTGAGTCTATGAGTGTAACGATATCTTGCCAAAATAGGTCTAACACATTCTGTGTTAAAAAGGATGAAGTTTACATTCTATCGCTACATCGATTATAGAGCTCCAATTGATCACTACTTCTATCATCACACATAGATTAGACTTAGATCAGGACCTGCATCACTTAACAAATATATTAGAATTCAGCATGCCTGATCGATCATAGGGTATTCTGATTGATCATGCTTCTTTAATCGATTATGCTTCAGTTAGTTCTTCATTTTCATAATCGATCACAAGACATCATTCACTTATTCTCCAATCAATTAGGCAACTATGATAGAATAGGCTTAAATTAGGCTTGAATTATAACTGAGGGGTCCTGATCGATCACAGGGTGCACTGATCGATCATACCCTTTCATTCAATCACACTATGATTACTAAGTTTGTTCTTCAGTTTTCTCTGATCAATTACAGAGGCCTCTTGATTGATTAGGTGGCCACGTTTATAACTTATACGCAATATAACCTTACCCTGATCGATTAGGAACTTAATTACATAACTTATGTTCTATCTAACCTTATCCTGATCGATCATGACCTTATATTTCTAACAGATTATTTCTTCCTCGTTGATTGTGCATTAACTTAGAATTTCTTATCAGTTCATGCTAGGTTCATTCTAGTTTTAAGTCCAGACTTTCTTTATGCCTAGGTTATGTTTAGTTATCATCAAAATTCAATATTCTAACATATTCCACCTCTCTTTTTTAATGTGAGATGTTGATTGCACTTGATTATTTTATGTTTCTAACCACTAATTTTGGGAAAATAACACTTGTCCTAGGCTAATACATGACTATTTAGGCACTTTTACATTTGGAGTTCTAATGCATTGAGTTAATTGCATTTTGGTGCTAAATTGAGCATTTTAAAGTTTAAACTCACGCATTTCTGATTTGTGAACTTGGGATATTACAATTTGAGCTTAAATTTGTCATTATAGGGGGTCTTGATGAAGATGTGCCTGAATTCCAGAAATTACAGTTTAGTGCTTGACTTTCAGAAAATACAACTAAGTCCCATGGCACTATATATTTTGATTGGGCAAAGACAAGTTGGGTAGTTTGGGAGCATAAAGGAGGGCAAAGACGAGATAAAATTTTTTGGGTTCATTTTCATATTTTTCTAAATAGAGATTAAATGAGTAAGGGCCTTGTTTGGAGTCTCACTTGTGAACACAGCCTAAACCATAGGATATTTGGCTTCTATTTCATAAACCAAATAGGCCTTAAGCCCTTTCAGTCCTAAAATACATCCAGAACAAGAAAATGCTCCTCTCACCTTCACCATTACAGAGCACATTATCACACAAATCATCACCATCTCATTCCTCTCTTCCATCATCACCCATCCCTATCGTCAGCCTCCATCACCTCCGTCTCCATCTCCTCCACTAAGGTTGGCAAGCTCCACCACCATACAGATACCTTTTCCACCATTCCTCTCACTCAACATTCCTTCCACACAATCCACTCCATTTCTAATCAATTCTTTACCTCCATTCTTCAATCATCAATTCAGCCATTTCCATCACTCTCCTCCACTATTTTCTTCACATGCACAGCATCCTCCATCCCTTCGGCTCCAACATCATTTCCTTCCTTCTACATTCACACCAAATTCATGCCATTTCTTGAACCAACAAGCACAAATCCAAACAGCACCCATTCATCTTCCATTTTCATACACACTTTGATCCTTACATTCCTCTCTTCTCTTCCACACATTTAGCCATACATCATCACACACCCGTTCACGTTTTCAGTCACCAAATCATCTCCATTTTCCATCGGTTACTCATTTTTCATGGAGCAAGAAAGTCAATTCATTAATTGTGGGCTCAAGAGGATGATTGGCTAGAGCAATTGGGTTTTCTTAGTGACAACAATGCAATTGGAGCTTTAATGTGTAATTAGGGGAGTTCTTAAGCTTTTTTTCATGTCTAATTTCACATGTATATATATTCAAATTCTCATGCCTTTGTATGTATATGTGATTTTGGAACATGATACACCAGGGATTTCTATTACTTATGGTAGTTTTCCTTTGGGTTATGTATGTAATTTAGCGATTACTTTTATATGCATAAACCTTAGTGTTTGTATCATGGCATTATTCAATTGATGTGGTAGAATTGCTTATCTCCTTTGGATTGCTAGGTTGGATTAGTGCATTTGTTCATTGCATTTAGCACTAGACACTAGATCCAATCTTGAAGGGTCAAATTATACCTTCAAGAAGAGACTCATTGTTTCTTTATCAAGGACTCTCACTACCAAGCGACTTTTGACAATCACCTAATTAATTAATTAATTGTGCAAGCGATGTGTTGAATCAGTTAGTAGTTAGGATTATTGGACTTAGGCGATTGCCTTTGGTTTTTAACATTCAGTTTTGGATTTTGAACTCCCAATTCATTTGAGAAGCTATGAAGATTGCAAAGTTTTCACCAAGAACCCATTCCATTAAAGAGTTTTTAAACCACTTTTATTTGCTTTCCTACATCTAAAAAGCCAAAAATAAGTCCCTTTACATTTCTATTATTGAAAAAAATACAAAAACGACTTTTCAATGACTAAACCCCTAGTTTATTTGCTTTTCACTGCATTTAGGTTAGTCTAGGCATTAAAATAAGTTGACTCCTTTGAGAGACGACCCGAGGTTGAGCCACTTTTCTCAAGCCTTGGTTTCACATATTTTCTTGCATTTGACCCCGAGGCTCATTATTCCGACAAAGGTCAAATGACATGAAAAATGAATTTTCCACATCTCACATTTAAATGTGAGAAGAGGAAAGTTCTCTCACATTTAAATGTGAGACGTGGAAAATTCAGTTTCCACGTTTCCTTTTAAATGTGAGACGTGGAAAACGCATTTCTAGACCATTGACGTCTATAAATAGAAATGAGACGTGAAATATAGATTTTTCACATCTCACATTTATTAGACGTAAAAAGTGCAGACTTTCTACGTCTCCTTGAAAGACATCCCACCAAAAAGAGGCTTGAAAAGTCCAAAAAAATGAGACGTAAAAAGTGTTTTCTGTGGTAGTGCTAAAAAGGTTGCTCCGTTTTCATCAAGGAAGTTTTTGAAAACAATCTACTTTGCTTTCCCTAAATTTTAAACCCAAAAACAAGTCATTTACTTTCATTGAGCTCAAAAAGGCCAAAAAGAATTTTCCAATGAACAACCCTAGTTTATTGCTTTCTTCATGTATTTATATTAGTATAGGCATCACATAATTGACTCCTCATGTGTGACGACTTGAGGTTGTACCATTTTGCACAATCCTTGGTTTCAATTAGTTTGCATTTGACTCCGAGGTGCAATTAAGTAGAAGGTCAAATAAAAGACAGTGATACACTTTTCCTTATGAGGAATCTCATTCTTATTTTTTATCCAATATTAGATTGGATGTTTGAGTTCAATTTTAGCATGGGAATTGTCCATGATTGATGTTATTGTTGAAAGGAAAAATTGATGATGATATCTTCTGTTTCAAACATGATTTGATATAATTCATTGGTATATATTTGAGATCAGATTTCATTGTACACGTTTTCTCAGGAGTGCAAAGAACAAGTGTTGGGGAATTTAATAATTTATAAATTCATTGTGACAAAGTATTTAATTAGTAGATTCATTGGGCATTTCGCTCCACCAGTCCTCTCCATTCTTTTCTTTCATTTTCTCTATTTTCAACCAAAATGTTCATCAATAATTCCATATTTGATTCTTTCCATATATGTTGCCGAAGCAATTCAAATTCCACCATTAGTTGAAGGTGAATCCAATCATCTATGTTCTGCAAAAGGAGTTCTCAATCATCTTCTATTTGATTCTTAGTTTCTATGTGTATATCTAGTGGATTTCATGTAGAGATTATTATGAGCATGAGTACTGTTACGAATTTCCAAATATGGAAGATGAATTTGGGATTTATTTCAGATTGATAGCTGAAAGTGGCAATCGCACAAGAGGGGGGTGAATTGTGCTAAAAAAATCTAGGGAAAATTAACTCAACACAAAATTTATACTGGTTCGGCCAACACTGCCTACGTCCAGTTCTCCAACACTCTGTTTGGTTCCACTAACCACAGGTTTTACGAGCACAGGTTCACCTGTCAACCTTTACAGAGTTTTAGAATCTCTAAACACTCCCCCTTACTACCTGTAAGGAAATATCCCTGTTCTAAAGCACCAAGCTTTCAGAACAACCTCAAACAGTAGAGGATTTCAATAAATACGTTCACTTAATGAACTGATTTTGATAAACACTTAAGTACAGATGAAATCTCTAAGACAATAAATACAGAGTAATGAATGAGCTTGTGAATATTCTCGTTGTTCGTCTCTACTCAATAAATGCTTGAGTTCTGTATTTATATCTTCTTCAGATTTTGCCCTTTTGATTCAACATTCAAGAAGTCGTTTGAATTTAGTCGTTGGGAGCTCATAGCCGTTGGCATTAAATGAAGCTTCTTTATCGGGCTTAACTCTCTGCTCTAGCTTCAACTACTTCTTGCATAGGGTGAGCGAAGAGAGAGACAGACTCAGCGCTCTGAGCATCCGTACAAATAGTACTTTCTGGCAGCTTTCTATTAGCGCTAGCTTGATCTGTTATCGCTAATCTCATAGAGTGATCTGTACTTAAACTGTTAGCTAACCAAATAGTCATATATAGCACAGAGGTTACTATCGCAAGCTTAATCCATTAGCTCAATGAGATGAAGACAGTATAAGGAATATCAGAGCTTTTTATTGATAGCATATTCTCTTGGATTAGAAAGCATTTCATCAGCATAGATTATCTCTATCGATTGCAAATTCATTATCGCTATTATCCTTCAGGATACTATTATCCAAGTATTCAGATATTTCCAGGTATCCTATTATCGATAGCTCAATCCATTATCGCTAGCAACTATGTTAGCTCATTTGACTCTTGCTCTCAGGCACTAGCTATCTGAATGATTATTATCTGAAGCACTTTTGTTATCGATAGCTTAACCTGTTATCGCTAGCTGATTTCATTAGATCAAGGACTTGGGTTATCTTTCTGCTAGCTGAGTTATCAATGAACGTCTAGCGATGGATTCTTTCTTAGCGATAGAGAATGACTTAGCGATAGATAATGTCTTTGATATTTCTAAGTCTTCATTCGCTATTTCTTTCTATCAATTTGCTATGGAGATTTACTTAGCGATAGAGATCTTCATTCTTATTGATCTGCTAAGTTATCATTTCTTATTAGCGATATTTTTCATAGATCAGTCTTCATCAAAACTTAAGATTCTAACATTCTCCCCCTTTTTGATGATGACAAAACATAAGGAAAAATATACACAAAGACAAGTTCGGAAACATAAACATATTCATATCAGCACAAGCATATTTCAAGATTTGCATATCAGAATTTGAATAACAATAAATCTTTTACAGAACATCTGATATATATATTCAGAACATAGTACATCTTGCAGAAGAAAAGTGCTTAAGATATAATCTATCTATTTATGCATGATGCATATGAGAGAGGTCTCCAGAAAATGAGCTTTTTGGCTTTTGACTCGATCTCCCTAATAAAAGAGTTTTCTTGAACCATTTCTCCCCCTTTTTGTCATCATTTGTTGGAGAGAAATGAGTGAACCCATCAAACCCTGGACGAATGGTACTCCTGAACCGATACTAAGATCAGCAGTATAATCTTGGACAGGAGTCGCTTCGTCTTCCTCAAGAGGTTGTGTCTCCTCAGGCTCTCTGTAGAAGAACAAATCCACCAAAACTCTCGCCCTGGCTAGGGTTTTTCCATGAGCGAGGAGAGCGATTGGAACTTTGAAGGATTTTTCTGAAAGAATATAATCAAAGGAGACGCACTTTTGACGCTGGATACCGGATTTAATGATTTCTTTGGAGAATGACACAGTTTTCCGGGCTTGGAGACACTTGCTAGCGGATTGAGAGGATGGTTTAGCGCTAGAGGGTTCCTTATCATCACCTATTCTTGGATTCTTGACTCTACCCATTTCTGGGATTAGGGTTTTGAGACGAGGGAAGCTCGAGATTTTAGAGTGTTTAAAGAGATGATGAGACTCTTTGGGTGAATAATGAATGCACAATACACATGTCCTGCTTTTATAGAGTTCAGAAATTACCAGAAATAATATAATATTCGCTGACGTTTCGCATTCTGAGACTCTTTAGTGATTTGCTATCGCTAGTGTGAGCAGCTATCGCTAGCAGGCATGATCCCACGCTGAGTAAGTGACGTTTGGGCTTCACTTACTCCTTCCAAGGTTTATCTATTGATAGCTGACTTTGCTATCGATAGTTCTGTAGGCTAGCGATGGCAGATCAACCGAGCGCTACTGAAAAAGCTGCCAGAAAGTACAGTTTGTACAGATGCTCAGAACGCTAAGTCTATCTCACTCCTAGCTCACTTTGCGCAAGAAGTAGTTGAAGCTAGAGCAGAAAGTTAAGACTGATGAAGAAGCTGCATTAAATGCCAATGGCTATGAGCTCCCAACGACTAAATTCGAATGGCTTCTTGAAGATTGAACGCTAGGGCAAAATCTGAGAAGAGATATAAATACAGAACTTGAGCATTTATTAAGGAACGACGAAAAACGAGAATATTTACAAACTCATTCATTACTCTCTGTTCTTTGTATTTATTTTAGAGATTTACTCTGTACTTAAGGGTTTATCACAATCTGTTCATTAAGTGAACGTATTTATTGAATTCCTCTACTGTTTGAGGTTGTTCTGAAAGCTTGGTGCTTTAGAACAGGGATATTGCCTTACAGGTAGTAAGGGGGAGTGTTTAGAGAGATTCTAAAACTATGTAAAGGTTGACAGGTGAACCTGTGCTTGTAAAACCTGTGGTTAGTGGAACCCAACAAAGTGTTGGAGAACTGGACGTAGGCAGTGTTGGCCGAACCAGTATAAAGTTTTAGAGTTGTTTTTATTTATCATCAGTTTAATCTTTGTTTGAAACCACAATTCCCCCCCTCTTGTGCTATTGCCTCTTTCATTTGGTATCAGAGCAGGTCTTCTCTGTTTGATTCCAACGAATCTGAGAAGTAAAGATCATTTTGGCATCGCTTGAAAATATTCTACCAGAAGGAAGCTCCATTAATAAACCACCAGGCTTTGATGGGAAACACTACACTTTCTGGAAACTAAAGATGAAAATCTACATCAAAGCAAATGGATACAAACTCTGGAAGATTATCGAAGAAGGAGATATTGTGCCTAAAGATCCCTTGGGCATTCCAAAGTCTGAAGATGAATTTACAGAAGAGGACATTGCTAATGTAGAGCTGAACAGTAAAGCAGTCCTCACGATCCAAAGCGCCCTCAGTCAAACTGAGTTCTTCAGAGTAAGTCATTTGGACACTGCAAAAGAAATGTGGGAAGCTTTGCAGATTGCCCATGAGGGAACCACTGGAGTAAAAGGTAGATGTGTTGAGATGCTAGTGGAAGAGTTCCATAAATTTGAGATGGCTGAAGGAGAAAAGATAAGAGACCTAGAGATCAGATTCACTCATCTCATCAACAATCTTGCCGCTCTAGGGAGAAAAATTACTGAAAAAGAGCAAGTCAACAAGATACTGAAAGTTCTGAAAGGAGATTGGCTCATCAAGGTCACTGCTATACAAGAAATGCAAGGAGAATCAACAAAGTCCATCACTGCCCTGTTTGGCAGCCTTGCTGAATATGAGCCAACCCTGATAACTCAAAGGGAAGCTCAAGGAAATTCCAAGAAAAAGTCACTTGCTCTTGCTGCTTCAGAAAAAGATGAAATTGATGATGATGATGATGAAGATCTTGATGAGGAGGACATAGCTCTTATGGCCAAAAAATTTAAAAAGTTCTTCAGAAGAAGAGAAAGATTCCAGAGGAGTGGTCCTAGCTTCAAAGATTCTCAGAAAGACAAGACTCCTGTATGCTTTGAATGCAAGAAGTCTGGTCACTTCAGCGCTGAGTGTCCCAGTCTTCAAAGATTAAAGGAAAAAGAGAAAAAGAAGACTTATGGAAAGAATAAAGCTTATGTGTCATCCATTTGGGGTGATAGCTTCGATGAAGAAGCTAGCGATAGCGAGGAATGCGCCAACCTCTGCCTAGTTGCTCGAGAAGAGCAAAGTGATTCTGAGGTATCTGACTCTGAACCTTCTTATTCTAAACTTCAAAGTTTATATGATGAAATGCACATAGAACTAATGAAACTTGCTAAAGAAGTAGTCAGATTAAGAAGAGAAAACAAAGAACTTCAGAAAAACTCCTTTTCACAAAAAGATTCTTCTTCTCTATCGATAGAAGAGGAGCTATCGCAAGCTCCCAGAAAAGAACATTCGATAGCTGAGCCTCTATCGATAGAAACTCCTTCAACTTCTGAAAATTGCTCCAGCTGTGAAAAATTATTAAAGGAAAAGGAAAAGCTTTCACATGTTTTAAAAAGGTTTACAAAAGGCTCTGAAACGTTAAATGTGATTTTGAGCAATCAAAAAGTTTTTAGAGACAAAACTGGTATTGGCTATGAGCCTAAACAAAAGTCTTCAAAGAAATGGGTTGAACCCAAGGTGAAATCATACATGAAATATTTTAGAAAATCTTCTGAAAATTCTTCACCATATAGTTTTTTCAATTATTGTAACAAGAAAGGCCATACTCAGTCTATCTGCAATCATAGAAAATATGGCATTAGTAGCTCTTATAAGTGGGTTCCTAAAGGAACTCATGTGCCTAAGGTTTTTACGAACTTAGAGCACAAGACTAACCTTAAAGGACCCAAGAAAGTTTGGGTACCTAAATCTGTGTAGTTTGTGCAGGTATGTCTTAAAGCATCCAGTAAAGGAAAATGGTATATTGATAGTGGATGCTCAAGGCACATGACTGGTGACAAAGACAAAATCAACAATCTAGTGATAAAAGATGGAGCCAAAGTTAGTTTTGGTGGAAATCAAAGTGGAAAAATCACTGGAGTGGGTGAAGTAGGTGCAGTCAAGGATGTTTACCTCGTAGATGGTCTCTGCCACAATTTGCTGAGTGTTAGCCAGAGCGCAGATCATGGTAACTGGGTAATTTTTGATTCAAATGAATGTCTTATTGTTGATAAAAATGATTTAGATATAAACAAGTCTAGTCTGAAGTGTAAGATAAAAGCTAATAGAAATGGAAACTTATACACTTTAGATTTATGCCAACAACTTGAAGAAAAATGTTTTATATCAAATGATGAAAATTGTTGGTTATGGCATAAAAGATTAGCACATGTGAACTTTACTCAACTAGGTAAGCTAGTTAAGATGGAATTAGTCATAGGAATCCCTAGTTTTAAGTCAAAGCATGATTTGATTTGTGAATCCTGTCAAAGAGGTAAACAAACAAAGTCCTCTTTTAAAATCAAGAGGACAGTCTCCACTAGTAGGCCACTAGAACTAATTCATATGGATCTAGTTGGGCCAGCAAGAGTGAAAAGTCTAGGAGAAAGTCTATACACTCTTATAGTTGTGGATGACTACTCAAGATTTACCTGGACTATGTTTCTTGCCTCTAAGCATGAAACTTTTGATGCTTTTTATGTGCTTGCTAAGAAATTGCAGAATGAGAAAGGCACAAAGATTATAGCCATCAGAACTGACCATGGAGGAGAATTTGAAAATAAAGAGTTCATGGAGCTATGTGATGAAAATGGAATTGAACACAATTTCTCTGCCCCTTGTACTCCTCAACAAAATGGTGTTGTAGAGAGAAAGAACAGAGTGCTCACTGAAATGGCAAGAAGCATGCTGAACGAGAAACAAGTGCCTCAAATATTTTGGGCAGATGCAATGAGCACAGCTTGCTACATTTCTAACAGAGCCTATATCAGAAAGGGGATGGAGAAGACTCCATATGAGCTCTACAAGGGAAAGAAGCCCAATATCAGTCATTTGAGAATTTTCGGATCAAAATGCTACATCCATAACAATGGAAAGGTAAATCTAGGTAAATTCGATCCTAAATCTGATATTGGCATATTTTTAGGCTACTCAAATAGAAGCAAAGCATATAGAGTTTATAATAAAAGAAATCAAACTATTGAAGAATCTATGCATGTAGTATTTGATGAAACTCCTCCAGAAAAACAACAATCTGTTGATGAGGATGAAGATTTTTCAAAATTTCTAAAACAGTCACTATCGATAGCACCTCAGCCATCGATAGCGAATCTTGAAAATAATCAGCATGAAACTAAAGATGATCTAGATGAAACTAATGAGCCTCAATCTTCAATTAGACATCTTAAGAATCATCCTCATGAACAGATTATTGGAGAAATTTCAAAAGGAGTTAAAACAAGAAGGCAACTACAAAATGAAATGGAATTCTCATGCTTTCTTTCTCAAGTTGAACCAACCTGTATTGATGAAGCTCTTGCTGAATATGACTGGATAATTGCAATGCAGGAAGAACTTAATCAATTCAGAAGAAATCAAGTTTGGGATTTAGTACCTAGACAAAGAAATCATCCTATTATTGGTACTAAATGGGTTTTCAAAAACAAACTTGATGAAGTTGGACAAATTGTGAAAAATAAAGCCAGATTAGTTGCCAAAGGATATAATCAAGAAGAAGGCATTGATTATGAGGAAACTTTTGCTCCAGTTGCAAGACTTGAAGCAATAAGGATTCTTCTAGCCTTTGCATCCATCAAAAATATTAAGCTCTATCAAATGGATGTTAAGAGTGCTTTTCTTAATGGCTATATTAAAGAAGAAGTATATGTAGAGCAACCTCCTGGTTTTGAAGAAAAGTCTAAGCCTGACCATGTTTTCAAACTTAAAAAGGCTCTTTATGGTCTCAAACAAGCACCTAGAGCTTGGTATGAGAGACTTAATACTTTTCTGCTGGATAAAGGATTTTCTAGAGGAAAATCAGATACTACACTATTTATCATGCATCAAAATAATCGCATGCTCATAGTACAAATTTATGTTGATGACATTATTTTTGGTGCAACTAATGAAAAACTCTGTGAAGATTTTGCTAAGACAATGCAGGGAGAATTCGAAATGTCTATTATGGGAGAATTAACTTTCTTTCTAGGTCTGCAGATAAAGCAAAAGAAGGATGGTATCTTCATATCCCAAACCAAATATTGTAAAGAAATTCTCAACAAATTTGGGATGGATCTATCCAAGGAAGGGGACACTCCCATAAGTGCCTCTGCCAAATTAGATGCAGATGCCCCAGGCAAAGAAGTAAATCAATCACATTGTAGAGGAATCATTGGTTCTCTACTTTATTTAACTGCTAGTAGACCTGACATCCAATTTAGTGTAGGCGTGTGAGCTAGATATCAAGCAAATCCTAAAGAATCTCATTTAACAAATGTAAAAAGGATTTTGCGTTATTTACAAGGGACTCAAGAGCTTGGGCTGTGGTATCCCAAGGGAACTCAAGAGTACCTTCTTGCTTATACTGACTCTGACCATGCAGGTTATAAATCAGATAGAAAAAGCACAAGTGGTCAATGTCAATTTCTTGGTAGCTGTTTAATCACCTGGGCAAGCAAGAAGCAAAATTGTTTTTCTCTTTCTTTCACAGAGGCAGAATACATTGCAGCAGCAAGTTGTTGTACTCAAGTCTTATGGCTTAAGCAACATCTAAGAGATCTAGGTTTGGATTTCCCAGAAGTGCCCATTCTTTGTGACAACACCAGCACAATAAGCTTGGCCAAAAATCCAGTTCAACATTCTAGAACCAAGCATATTGATGTGAGACATCACTTCTTGAGAGATCACATTTAGAAGAAGCATGTCAAGGTGGAGTTTATATCAACTCATCTGCAACTTGCTGATATATTCACCAAGCCTCTTGAGCCTGATCAATTTCTCTATATCAGAAGAGAGCTAGGAATGGTGAATCCAAATGAACTATGAATATTTTTTATAATTTTTGATCTATTCTCTTCATTATTCATATGAATTATCGCTAACTTAGGCATCGGAGTGCCAAATCTTAAGTTTTTACAGGACTGACCAATCGATAGTAAGTTTCACTATCGCTAGCATATGCAGAACAAAGCTAAGTTTGAGCTAAGATTGTCATCGCTAGCCTAAATGCATTATCGATAACAAAGTCAGCTATCGATAGATGGAACTTGGAAGGAGTAAGTGACAAGACTTGTCACTTGCTTAGCGTGGGATCATGCCAGCTAGCGATAGCTGCTCATATTAGCGATAGCAAGTCACTTAAAAGACTCAGAATGCGAAACGTCAGCGAATACTCTATCATTTATGGTAATTTCTGAAACCTATAAAAGTAGGTTATTTGCACTTTGCATTCATTATTCATATGGATCGTCTCTTCATCTTCAAAATCTCTCTAAGAACTCAAGCCTCTCTTCTCTCAAAACCCAAAACCCTAAACAGGGCCAGAGCCAAAATTCTGAAAATGAGTGATGTTGAGGTAACCTCTAGCGCTAAACCTTCGTCTCAATACGCTAGCAAGAGTTTCAAAACCTAGAAAACTGTGTCATTCTCCAAAGACATGATTCAAAAGCGAATCTTTTCTGATTTGCCCTACTCAGAAAAATCTTTCCAAATTCAAAGCGCCCTCTTCGCAAAACGAACAACCCTAACCAGGGCTGTAGTTTTAGTGGATTTGTTCTTCTTCAGAGAGCCTAAGGAGACCAAACAACTTGAGGAAGATGAAGCGGCTCTTGTCCAAGATTATTCTGCTGTTGATTTTTTTTTTGGGTATGGATCAGGGGTACTATTCATCCAGGGCTCCAGTGGGATGTGATGATGGATTAGTTCACCTCTGTCAATAATGATGACAACAAGGGGGAGAAGCAAGGGAGATCCATGTTGGGAGATCCATGTTGAATAAGGGAGAACCATGTTGAATCAAAAGCCTGTTCACTGAAACCCTCATTTGCATCATACATTAAATGCATTATAGTCTGATAGTTTATGTTTTAGTAATTCCCTTCTGCAAAATGTACTTTGTTCTGAATTATATCAGATGCTCTGTACAATCGTTACTATTTTTCCAGTCTGATATATGCTTAATACTGATATATGTTCTGAACGTGCTTTAATGTATAGCTTATGTTTTGTCATCATCAAAAAGGGGGAGAATGTTATAATCTTAAGTTTTGATGAAGACTGACCCATAGAAAACATAAGTGTAAGTTACCTCTGAATTAAGCGAGTAAAATCTGATAGGTAACAGATTAAAAGGATCAACTATAACAGATGGAAACTTAGCAGAAATCTAAGAATAAATATCTCTATAGCTAATAGACAGAACCATAGCAAGTGAAGACTTAGAAATAACAAAGTTAATATCTATCGCTAAGTCATTCACTATCGCTAAGAAATAGCCTATCGCTAGAAGTTCATTGAAGAACATGAGTAAATAACTAGCAGAAAGATGAACCAGGGAAATCAGCTAGAGATAACAGGTTAAGCTATCGATAACAAAAGTGCTTCAGATAATGATCATTCAGATAGCAAGTGCCTGAGAGAAAATGAGTCAAATGAGCTAACATAGTTGCTAGCGCTAACTTGTTTAGCTATCGAAAATAGGATACCTTGAAGCACCTTTTAATAAACATCTCAGTATCCTTAAAGCTAATAAGCAATCAAGTATCTAGTGATAAGGGATTAGCAATCGATAGAGAATGTTTTTAACTCACCTTATATATATTGTCTCTATCTCATTATGCTAACAGACTAAGCTTCCTATATCATCTTCTATGCATTACATGATTATTTAATCAGCTAACAGCTTAAGTACAGAACTCACTCTATGAAGTTAGCGATAGCATATCAACCTAGCACTACTGAAAAAGCTGCCAGAAAGTACAGTTCATACAGATGCTCAGAACGCTAAGTCTATCTCTCTCCTAGCTCACTCTACGCAAGAAGTAGTTGAAGCTAGAGCAGAAAGTTAAGCCCGATGAAGAAGCTGCATTAAATGCCAACGGCTTTGAGCCCCCAACGACTAAATTCGAACGGCTTCTTGAAGATTGAACGCTAGGGCAAAATCTGAGAAGAGATATAAATACAGAACTTGAGCATTTATTAAGGAACGACGAAAAACGAGAATATTTACAAACTCATTCATTGCTCTCTGTTCTTTGTATTTATTTTAGAGATTTACTCTGTACTTAAGGGTTTATCACAATCTGTTCATTAAGTGAACGTATTTATTGAATTCCTCTACTGTTTGAGGTTGTTCTGAAAGCTTGGTGCTTTAGAACAGGGATATTACCTTACAGGTAGTAAGGGGGAGTGTTTAGAGAGATTCTAAAACTCTGTAAAGGTTGACAGGTGAACCTGTACTTGTAAAACCTGTGGTTAGTGGAACCCAACAAAGTGTTGGAGAAATGGACGTAGGCAGTGTTGGCCGAACCAGTATAAAGTTTTAGAGTTGTTTTTATTTATCATCAGTTTAATCTTTGTTTGAAACCACAATTCACCCCCCTCTTGTGCGATTGCCTCTTTCACCTATCCCTATAGAGAATACTCTAGTATTTTTTGGTAGCTTATATGACAATTTTTATCAAAGTTTCATTAATAGTGGAGAAAGATTTGATGACTAAACTAATAAGGAGATGCTTGATTTATTTGGCAAGTTGAATATGAATGGGTGATTTAACCTTTTGCCTAAATGCGCCTTAGGGGTTAAAATCAAAATTAATCCAAGGATTGCAATATAGGTTGCAACCTCGGGTCGTTTCTCTTAAGGAGTCTTTTAACCCACCTAAACTAGCTAAATGCCGTCAAAACAATAAAAGATATGGGGGTTTTGGTTTGAAAATTCATTTAATAAAACTATTGACAAAAGTAGTTACTTGTTTTTGGTATTTTAGATTAATGAGTGAATAGAGTTTGGATTAAGGGAAATTTATAAAATGGGCTTTGGTATTGCTACGGTGGCTCTCACGCTTCATTAAATTGATATTGGGAGTTAAAGATTCACCAAGTCTAATTAAAAAATCCCCAAGCAACCACTAGGGGTCCACTAACCCTAATTAATAACTAATCAAGCAACCACTTTCATAGCTATCACTTAGGGTTAGTGTTAAGCTCCACTTGGTGTGTGTTGGAACATGAGTTTTGAAAACCGATTCCTCTCAAGAATGTGCAACCACAGCATTCAATTGGAAAAATTAAGTTACACAATCTAGCAACCACTAAAAATCATATAGCATTCATAAATCCAATAGGAAATTTAAACATACATACCATTCAATTAACATAACTTAATATCCAACACAAATGTTCCAATTCATAAACAACTAAGAAAGGAAATCATGTCTCAAATCCAAATATACAAAGAGAAATGCAACCACAAGACTCAATACATAAGGAAAAGAGCATGAGAAAACAAATAACTCCCCTATTTCGCCCATTGAAGCTCAAGCCACCTTCACACCACCAAAGCACCAAGATTCTAGCCTCTCATGTCTTCAAATTCAAGCCCAAGAGGACCCATGATGACAGCCTCCATGAGTGAGGAAGATAGCAGGAAAATTGGAGTGGAAATGGAAGTTAGAAAGGGAAAGAACAAGAAAATCAGTGGAATTTGAGGTGGAGATGAGTAGGGATGAGAGGATTTGAGTGGAGAATGAGGATAGATGATGGAACCCTAGGAGAACTGAGGTATTTTCGTGTTTGGAGGCTTAGATACTGAAGGTGGGGGTGTTTGGATCTATTTATACTCCTCCAAAACCCTAAAAATTTCGTGTTTGCTGGGAGTTCTTCGTGAGTTCGCCGCAGCGAAACCCACGGCGAACTCACATTGGTTCTGTCTCACTGGTCTTTCTCAAGGGACAGAAGCTTCTGCCTCTTCCTTCACTTTCTTCTTCTGCTCCGTCCAGAATTCTTCGCTGCAACTTGGCTCCTTAATTTGGGTATTTTCTTCTATGACCTGCATATAAATTGGACCTGAGGTAGCATCAGAATGTTCTTGAAAATGGGTTAAACAATAAATCATACTAATGATGCCCAAATTGCCCTTGACTAGAACAAATTCCAACAAAGTGTGCAAAAGTCAGAAATGAACCTAATTAAGTGCAATTACCCCAAGAACATGCAATAATCTAATGATTTTATCAATGAAAAGTGTATAAAAATATGGTGCAATCAATGGGCCTTTTTTTTCAATTAGTTAAATCCATGCCCTCCAATTGCAAGTTTCAAAGGAATTATAAGCAGATAAAAGAAATGTTAAGCTAAATGAGAGGATTCAATTTAATCCTAGTGTTTTGGCTCTCCTTAAGCCTTAGTTACCAATGAAATACCAAGATCCAGGTTCCTTTATGGTTCCTTACAGGTTCCATTTTTCCCTTAAAGCCTATTATCACATTTTTATTAAATCAATAGTTTCCTTTTAGTTCATTGGAGGATCATTATTTTAACTCTTTTTCTCTTCTCCTAGCCCTCCCATGCGCCACCTTAGGCCAATTCGGGAAGGAAGAGAGACTTCTCTTCTTATTTTACATGTGACATGATGACATCACTCTCAAGCATCTTTCTCAGCTCACATGTCTTCTCATTGGTCACTTATTGTCTTATTTCTTTTTCTTTTACTCTTTGCATGCATTTCCATTGGCTCTCTTATTTTATCTTATTTCCTATTTTGATTTTCTTCCTTGCATGTCTTCCTATTGGTTATCTTGTCATGATAACCCCTTCTTCTTTTCCCTTGCATGCATTTCTATTGGTCATCAATTAATCTTTTCTTTTTAATAAAATTTTATGCTTACACATATTACAATTCCTTTTTCTGTTTATTACTTGAACATAATTCCTTCTTTTTCCATGACATGTGGCACCACCCTAAGCTCCACAAGGGAGACTTACCATTTCCTTTGGGCTAAGGCCTTTCTCTAGTCTATTTTCTAAGCCCAACCCTAAACTAGATGGGTTTCTAAGCAAATAATATCATCTTATTAATATGCAAAATCCTACTTAATTATTATAAATTTTTCTTAATGTTTTATGAGAATTCTTAGGACAGATTATGAACAAATACTTAAACTTCCTCATGCTTTAAACTAATGCCTATAAAATGTAATTTCCAAGCTAGTAAAAATTGGGATGTTACAACTTCTATGTTTTAGACAAGATTAGGGAGACTCAAGATTTTACTATCATACTTGGTAGACCTTTCGTGAGAATGGCCAGTACTGTTATTGATATCAAAAATGGACAACTAACAATGGAAGTAAGAGAGCATAAAATTAGGTTTAACAAATATGGGCCCATGAGACACCCTCAGAGGAGCACTCTTTGCTTGACTTGAATGTGATTGACATTTCCATAGATGATGCCATTAAAGAACATGAGCTAGGCTTGTATTGTTATGATTATATATCAGACCTAGAAGTTTATGACTATTATTTCTATTCCCTAACATTTTTTTTTCATTCTATTTCATCCCTTAATAGTTGCATGTATGACTTTAACTTGCATGTAGTTGATTTTCTACTTTCTGTTACTAGGGATATGATTTTTCTTTGACATGTGAATCTAATGGTGGCATGAGTCCCACTAACATTTTTTAATGACCGATGACCATTCCTTGGAAGATGATAGTTTTTCCAATGTAGTAGGTACCAAGAAAGTACAAGAAGTAGAGTTTGAGTTGGGAAGCTAAGACTTGGATGATATGAGCTTTAAGGGGATAGCCTCACACCAACCAAGCATACCTCAGCAGAATCTACTTTAGACCTACTCCTCATGTGGTTAAAGGGCTATTTCCTTCTTACTCATCTTTAACTTCAAATTTTAGACCTAAAATCTCATCCCACACATTGCATTATTTGAATGATCATATTTTGTTGGGTGACATATGTGTCTGGAGTCAAGCGAAAACTGAGGCAGACACTGTCTTTCATTAATTGGAGGTTGATTTAGCCCCTTACACACTACATTTAAGTGTGTATGATACTTGCCCTAAGGTGATTGCTGCTATAGATCAACTGGTGGTTGATTCAACACTTGGCAAGACTATTGGACAAGTTGAGGAGTCCATTGAGCATAGCATGAGCCATCCAAGTAGGTCGATGAAGGGGAGTTTCTCTTTACTCTATTTTCTAGGCCTTTTTGGCAACCGTATCATTGGCTTAATCTATTCATACTTGATGTGGTAAAAAAGGAGGTCATAAAACTCCAAAGTGCTGGCATCATTTATCCAATATCGAATAGAGAGTGTGTTTCACTGGTGCAGGTGGTGCCGAAGAAGTCTGGGAGCACTATTGTTAAAGATAGAAATGATGATCGTATTCCTAAGTGAGTGAAAAACACCTTGGTTTTCTTTTATTGTGAACATTTTCATTTGTGGACTCACTCTAGGTGATATGTCTCAGTTTTAGATTGATAAGCTTAACTAAGAAGCTCGACACTATTTGTGGGAGGACCTTATCTTTTGCAGGATTTGGCAAGATCAATTAATCTAGAGATGTATCCCTGGGTCCAAGTTTGATAAAACCCTCACTTTATGCCATACCATAGTTTTTAGAGGGCACTATAGCTTACATAGAATTGCTAGCAAAGTTCTAAAGTCTGGCATTTATCTGTCTACATTTTTCAAAGCTGCAAATGATTTTGTGAAAACTTGTGATATTTTCCAATGATTTAGGTGGGGTGTGAGTAAGAGAGACAAAAGACCTTAAAAACCCATTTTGCTTTGTAAGACTTTTGATATTTAGGGACCTGACTTTATAGGTCTATTTTCACATTCAAACAGTTTTACTTATATTATTTTCTCTGTCGACTACCTCTCAAGGTGGGTTGAGCCTTTCCCCACTAGGAAAGGTGATGCTTCTATGGTTTTTAAGCTTTAAAAAGCTAATATTATTAGTCGATTTGGAGTACCTAAGGCCTTGTTCAGTGATAACGTCTCCAGCTTTTGCAACAAGCTCCTCAATAGCTTACTTGTCAAGTACGTGGTAGCCCATAATGTATCTAGTCCCTATCATCCACAAACAAACATTTAGGCCAAGGTGTCGAATCAGGAAAGTAAGCATATATTGAAAAAGATTGTGAAGTAGAGTAAAAATAATTGTAGTCAATGGCTAGATGAGGCATTATGGGCCTACAACACCACATTCAAGCCCCTATAGGCATGTCATCCTACTTGTTGGTGTATGGTAAGAGTACTTACCTTCCTATAGAGGTTAAGCACAAGTCCCATTAAGTGGTGACTTAATGCAACATAAAACTATAAGAGGCTGGCAAGGAATGAGCCCTCCATATTCAAGAGGTAGATGAACTACGCATAAACACCTATGAGATCTCAGGGATTTTCAATACCAAGACCAAGCTACTACAAGATGTCATATTATCAACAAGACCTCCAAAGTTGATGACCTAATTCTTTGTATCAAGCTTGCTATAGTCATGGACATGGGAAGCTGAAACCTAATTAGTTTGTACCATGTAGAGGGACTAGAGTCAATACATTTGGCATGGTAAATCTCTTGAGAGAGGAGACCAGAATGACCATGCAAGCAACAGCTCCTTAAGATCTACCATGGTTCACTTTAAAGCCTCCATGAGGCAAGGTTGTTCCATTCCCTTATTCCATTGGTATGATTTCATATGGACTAGTTAATGTTATGATCCAATGTAGTGTTTAACCCAAATGTTGAGCAATGGGACTTCCTAGTAGGATCATAACTATTTAAATTCAATAAAATCCCTAGACATTGTTGTGATGGTTGCTAATGATTGCATTCATTGCTCCTTTTTTATTTTTAAACATTACTTCATGTTGATTGTACCATTCTCTACTTGTCTTCCTCTTTGTGCATGTGATGTGTATGTTTCAATCTAGAGTGGGACTTTATACTTCCTACTACAACTATATTTTGGTCTATTGAAATTTGGTCATTTTAATCATTAAGGGCAATGTTTTGTTTAAGTGTGTATGTGTCAAGGGAGGAGTAATTGCATTTTTGCTGTCTCATTGCATGACTTTCCTTAATTGGTGGTTTTTGGCCAAACTTTGCGATTTTACAAAAAAAATTTCAAAGTTTGGCTAAGTTTGTTCATGACATGTTTATTATGTGAAAAGGGTTGCATTTGCCATGGTATACTAGTTTGGAATGAATCTAAAAACATAGTTTGCCCTTCTTTATGAAAACTAGTGCAATAAGGGACCCATCTTATATTATTTGTGTTCTTGGACTTTATGTAGAATTTACAATGCTTTGTCGTTTGCTTTTCGATTTCAAGAGTTGGACAAGAGATATGTTTATGGCATGCATTGTCAAATTGCTTTCTAATTGGTAATTGAATGATGAAGTGTGTGCTAAGCCTTGCTATGAAGTTATTTGGGCCTAATTTTATCCATTGAGTGTATGCTTGCTTGATAAGTCAATTTCTAGAACTTAACATAATTCTTGATCTAAATTGTATTAGCTATGTGTTTTGAACATGATTGAAACATTCTTTCATTAGCCATTAAACCCAAACACAAACCACTCCATTTTATTCATTGTTAACTCTTTGAGCCAACACTTGGGTGATTTGCATTGCTTAGTATTAATATGTTTAGAATTTGTGTCTGTATGGTTGAGAAAGAGCAATTTGTGCAAGAATGTTATATGCCATGGGAACAAAGGAAAAGAGGTTTGAAAAAAAAAGAAAAAAATTGAAAAGGAAACAGAAAAAGCAAAAATAGTGCAAAAATATGGCATTTGCATGTGAAATATGGCAAATATGTGTTTAAATATGTTGTTTTGATTGCTACCAAGTACATTTGGACTTGTTCATGCATTTCAACCATTCCATGTTATAATTTTACATACTGATCCATTTTTGGATTAGTATCATCATTCCAAGCCTTGAAGGCCTCTTGCATATGTGCTAAATTAATCGAGATTGTAGAATGGCTACAAGCTTATGGTAAATTGTGTATTGAGCAAGTTGAGAGACATAACCCATGTTGTGAGTTAAAATGAAACACTTTATATCCTTGAGAGCGTGCTCATATGTTTCCATTTGTTTTCTATTACATTGTTAATTTTTCCTTTGCATTTCTTGAACAAGTTTGATTTAACCTTGTCCTAAATGTGCCTCAAGGTCAAATGCAAACCTATCTAAACCAAGGATTGTGAAAAATGGCACAACCTTGGGTCGTCTCACTTGAAGACTCAATTATTTGATGCCTAGGCTAACCTAAATGCCTAAGGGAATTAAAAAAATTGGAGTGTTCAATGGAATTTTTGTTGTTGGTATTTTTGGTTTATAGAAATATGAAAATGCTTGTTTTTGGGTTTTTGATTTAGGAAAAGCAAAGTAAGTTCGTTTAAAAACGTTCTTGATTAAATAGGGCCTCTTGATGAAAATGGAGCAATCTTCCTAGCTTCACAAAAGATGTGGGAATAAAATCCAAGAGCTAATGTAATTAACCAAAAGCAATCGCTTAAGTCCAATTATCCTAATTAGAATTGATTCGGTGCATTGCTTGCACAATTAATTAATTAAATATAGTAATTGCTAAAAACCACTTGGTAGTGAGAGTCCTTGACAAAGAAACAATGAGTTTCTTCTTAAAGGTATAATATGACCCTTCAAGATTGTATCTAGTGTCTAGTGCTAAATGCAATGAACAAATGCACCAATCCAAGCTTGCAATCCAAAGTGAGAATGGCAAAATGCACAAGAGGGGGGTGAATTGTTGGTTTCAAAAAATAAAGCTTGGAAACATGAGACAAACTTTATACTGGTTTGGCCAACACAATGCCTACGTCTAGTTCTCCAACTCCTCGTTGGGTTCCACTATACCACAGGTTTTACAACACGGGTTCACCTGCCAACCTTTACAACAGAGCTTTAGACTTTTCCTCTAAACACTCCCCCTTACAACTTGTAAGGACACAACCCTGTTCTAAATCCCCAAGCTTTTAGAACAACCTCAAACAGTAGAGGATTTCAATTAATAAGTTCACTCAAATGAACAGATTTTGATAAACACTTAAGTACAAATAAACTCACTAAGAGTAATAAAGACTTTGAGCTTTTGTGAGCAGAGAATAGATGAGAATATTAAATGCTAGTTTTCTCTGTATGCGTGTGATTGAGTATTTCAGCTTCTTCATAAATGGTCAAGTCTTGATATTTACATCTCGTCATTTCCTTTCAGCTCTAAGAGGCCGTTTGAAATTAAACGTCCGGAGCTCCTAGCCGTTGGCATTTAATGTTGTTCTTCATCTTTGACAACTTTCGTCTCTTGCTTCATTTAATTCTTGCAGAGAGTGAGCTAAGAGAAAACAGTATCTGTGATTGCACCATATTTTTATACACATTTTATGATTAAAATCTTTGGATTATCGCATGTTCTTGGAGTAATTGCACATAATTGGGATGAATTCTGACTTTTGCACATCTTGTTGGGATTTACGCTGATCAAAGGGGAGTTTGGTCAAATTTGCATGATTTATTGATTTATAAATCCTCAAGGACATTTGATGGTACCTCTAGTTCATTCTTATGTGCAGATGATAGAAGAAACATGCCCAAACTAAAGGAAAAATAGCAAATCAAGAGGACAAGGTTTCTGCCCCTCGCTGTGAGCCTCCCACGGCTAGGTCCCTCCTCCTGAGCCCTTTTCTGTCCCTCGCCGTGAGCCTTCCACGGCGAGGCCCACGGCAAGGCCCCTTCTTCTGTGCCTTTTCTGCCCCTCGCCGTGGGCCTTCCACGGCGAGGACCCCTGTTATGCACCTTCTCTGCCCCTCGCCGTGAGCCTCCCACGGCGAGGCCCCGAAAACTGGGATTCTGCTGTGCGTTTCAGGAAATTTTGGGGTAGTATATAAGATAAAAATCAGACCCTTCTTCATTGTCCAAGCTCCCTCAGGCACGAAACACAGCCCCTCTCCTAGGGTTCCCTTCCATTCCTTCATTCCCCACTCATTTCCACCTCCACCTCCATCTTCTACCTTCTTCCACCCTCTTCTTCCATGGATTTTCGGATGGGGCTTCTTCTTGGGGTCCCTCTTGGAGTTTCTATGTTGGATTGAGGAGCTCTTCATCTCTTGAGGATGGGTTGATGGTGTCTCAAGCATGGGTTCTTCATTAGGGGAGTTTTTCTTTGTTCTAACATATGTATTTAGGATTTCTTCTATGTTTATTTGAACCTCTCTTGGAAGATGTTTGGATTTATGTATTGGATTGAGATTTTGGATATGTATGTGTATGAACTATATGTGTTTATTTTGGGCTTTGAACACTTGAGTTATGAATTCTTATCTACATTGTGGTTGTATGAAGTTAATTTCATTTTAGTGGTTGCTAGTGGACTTAATTGATTGCTTCCATTCATAATTATTGTGATTGCAATTTTATGAGAGCCACAAGTGTTTTGACTCAAAGTATTTCACACATCAAGTGGACTTTAACACTAACCCTAAGTAATGGCTATGAAAGTGGTTGCTAAATTAGTCATTGATTAGGGCTAGTGGACCCCTAGTGGTTGCTTGGGGATTTCTCTAACTAGACTTGATGAATTAAACCCCTAAATGATTTGAACCTATGTTTGTCGCCTCACCTAGACTCAAGAGATCCATTCCATCAATTTCACTTCACCCATCCAACCATTCCACCTCATTAAAGAAAAGATAAAAAAATATTGTAGTTAGGCTCATTTTGCATTCTTCATATTAAAACCCAACAAAACCCCTTTTATACTTCATTTGCATGACATTTAGTTTCCTAGGTTAGTCATTAGGCTCCTTGAGAGACGATCCGGGATCACACCATTATAGTGCAATCCTTGGTTTTATAAATATTTTGCATTTAACCCCCAAGGTGATTAGGAAAAGGTTAAATCAATCTGTGAGTAACGAACACCTGTAACATTGTACTTGCATAACAGCTTTATCAGTATCACTAGCTCCTTTGGCTATCGCTAGCTTAATAGTGTGAGTCATGTACTTAAGTTGTTAGCTAAACAAGTATTCATGTGAAGCACAATAGGTGTTATTGCTAGTGAAATTCATTAGCTCAATGTTTATGAACAATGTATTAGCTATCAGAATGTCTAAGTTATTTTAATAAGTATTTTCCTGTCGATAGCCAATCTTGTTATCGCTAGAGATTATGTTATCACTAGTCCATTTCATTAGCTCAAGGTATTAGCTATCTGAATGTCTAAGTTATTTCAACAAGTGTTCTGCTATCGATAGCTAACCATGTTATCACTAGTAACTGTAATTCATTACTGCTAGCTGATCTATGTTATCTATGAGGCCTTAGCGATAGAGACAGAGCTTAGTGATAGTGATCTATTGTTCTTTGCCTGCTTAGGCTAGCTCAACTTATTTAGCGATAGTGAAGGTCTTAGTGATAGAAATATTTACCTTTCTTCAGATTATTGCTAAGTCTTCATTAGCTATTGTTATTCTAAGCCTTTCATCTGTTAGCGATAGGTTCTAGCTTAGCGATAGTATATCTGTTACCTATAGGGTTTTACTTGTTCAATGTTAAGGTAACCTACACTCTTAGTCATATACCATGATTCTTATCTCAATTCATTTCAGACTAAGTTATATGCTATCAGTTCATTTTACTTATGTTATCTATGGGTTCAGTCCTCATCAAAACTTAAGATTCTAACATTCTCCCCCTTTTTGATGATGACAAAACATAAGTAAAAACATATATCAGATAAAGCATGTACACAGCATATAATTATCAGGATCAAAACAATTTTCAGATAAGGCATGTACTGACTTGAGCCTTGAGTTCCAGTATTGGCTTCATCTTCTCTCTTAGCCCAAATTCCACCCATTCTCTCATCGATTCCACAATCCTTCACTGGTTCACAATGAAGTTTGAGTTGCAGATACTTTGGGGTGATTTCTCCTCCTCTATGAAGAACTAATTCACTTGGATGCTCTCTTGGATGATGGGATGACTTGAAGCAAGCATTGAATATACTTTAGGGGAGTTTTGTTAGTTCCAATTATGTCGTCATGAATTTCCATTTGTTTCCTTGAATATTTGATCTTCTTATGCTTGGACTTCATTTGTTTTAGAGATTTGAGACCGTGTAATTGTTAAATTCTATTTGGTTCTAGTTTCATTTATCTTTCCAAATTACCATGTTATGCTTAGTCTTTGTTGATTTTATTATCTAGCATGTTTGTTGGGTAATTTAGTCCATTGAGCTCCATATAATTGTGTTACTTGGGAATGATTTGTGGGTTTGAGTTTGTTGATGTCGAGTTTCCATAACGCTAGGTAATTCCATTAATCAAACTTGCCTAAAAGAACTAGATCATCAATCGAGTCTATATGCATGAGTATGATTAGGTAGAGTTTCATAAGTTGGATGGTTTGATTATAATCTAACGTTAATTAGTTGTTGGATTCGAAGGATATTGAGTGACTTGGATGAGACCCAAGTTATTCTATCTATTAGAACCTACTTCTAGTTGATGTGGGATTATAGTTAATGTAATTGGTCTACTAAGGTTGAGTGGCGTCTTAATTGACATATTCCTTCAGCTAAGGCTAATTGTATCCACTTGTGTTGAACTTAGCCTAATTAGCTCCTCCTTAAGAGTATGACTCATTAGTTTGTCATGTGTCATCCCTAGCCAAGGGAGCATCCCATCATCCCATTCCATCACCTATCCTTATTTATCCTAAAAATACCAAAAACAAGTCTTTATATTTTATGAAAAATACTAAAAATACCTTCTCTTAACCCCTGATTTTTAGAGCTTTAATTGCATTTAGTTTTCCTAGGTTAGTTCATTAGGCTCCTTGAGAGACGATCCGGGATCGCACCATTATAGCGCAATCCTTGATAAATAAACATTCTGTATTTGCACCCCAAGGCGTTTAAGAAAGGTGACAAATCACTAGGTTTTTTCCAAAAACAAGTTGAAAAGCACTTGAGTTCACTCCCAACAAGTCTACCATGTCAAATGCGACCCTTTGCACATAATAAGCAAGTTAAGAGGAAAAAAAGCCAAAATTTTTAAAAAAATTTCAAAATTAGTCAAAGTATGCTCAAATTTTTCACTAACCATAGCAAATCATGCAAAACCCCCCCGCCCAACAAACAAATGCATCCCCCCCCAAAACACACTTGACATTGTCCTTAATGTTAAATTTCTATTGTAGGTGCATGAATTGGGAGATTTAAAAAGGAAGAAAGAAGAGGCACTTGGATCATTGGATCATTCCACTACTCACCATGGGATCACTGCAGTGAATGCATAGTGAAGTCGTGATTTTTGAGAAAAATTTAAGGTTAGGCTAGAATCCTTGGTCTGATTTGTTTTAAGCTGACCATAAATCACCTTAAGTAGTTTTCTCATGCCACTTTTGAAGCTCGAAGCCAGTTCTTATGGTAAATTATTTTCATCTTTAATCTTTCACTTACCAAGTTTTGACTTAAATTCGCTTCCACTTCATTTCTTTGTCATTCTTCATCACTTTTCTAGTATTTTTGGCCAAGCACACTAAAATTCCATAGAGCTCTCACCTCCGATCATGTCTTACAGGTTGGAAGCATGACTGGCTAACTTCCTTGGGTGTTCTTAGTGTAGATTGAGCAACTAGAGAGTAAAATACAATATAGTGGAGATATTTCATTCTGTTTATGTTTATTTTTATGTGTTTGAATATATTCCATTTGATTTTTTAATGTATGTAGATCTAGAAAAAATTTTGCTATAGTTCTATTGCACATACGAACTTTGGTGTTTGAGTTGAGGGTTTATTATTATCAATGTGGTATGATTTTTTATTTCCTTTGGGTTCATAGTATATGTTATTTGTAGTTGTTCAACGCATGGTAACTAAACAATAGGTCCGTACTTGGGCTGTCCAATTACACACACAAGTAAAACCTTGATTCTTTTTAACCCCAATCTTGCTGATTCAGTCGTTCCTTTATGCCTTAGGAGTAAAATGCAAAATTATTTATAAAACCAAGGATCGCAATCTAGTAGTGCAACTCTAGATATTTTGCATGGAGTCTAATGATCTACCTAGCCTAACTAAATATAAGAAAGACAAATAAAGGTAGGGGTTATGAGGTTCTTGGAAATAATTTCAACTAAGACTACAATGCATGCGAAAATAATTGTTTTGAGATTTTGGGATATAAATGAACTGAATGATGGAAATCAATGATATGGAGGCATTCTTTCTTATGACATTAGTGAAAAGCTTGAGTTCACACATTGTGGGAAGAGGAAGGGTAATTGGGCCAAGATCATCCTAATAAATCCCATTAATTTCCAATTGAAGGAATTGGTCAACAATGACTTGTAACTCCACTCAACATTAATTAAGAGTGTAATTGACTTGACTCAAATTCATGCTAATAAGAGATTAAGTCTACCAATGGAAACACTTAGAATCTCTTCCAAGTGACTCAACATTAATAGGCATAATGACTAATTAACATTAACTCACATCAAGTCATGACTAATGAGAGATCTTGTCCCAATCACTCTTGTGTGATTAAATTGGATAATTGCATTAATTACTTTAGGTGAGTTCAATTAATTAAATTGCATAAGCTCTAGTAAACATGGCAACTTAACATAAACAAACTTAACACATGGTTTTGGGCGTCTTCTTCATGTGATCAGTAATGAAAACCATGCTAAGGTAATATCAATTGTCCTAGAGATTAATTGATTGACAACAATCACCAATTATGACAATTATGCTACTAAATTGCATTAATTCCCAAGAAACAATACAAATGCTAGAATTTGTTCTATTAAGCACAAATGATCCTAAATTATGCTATAACCCACTTAACTTAGCCATGAACATCATGTAAATCATATGTGCAATAATTCCCCCACACTTAATATTTGTACTCCTAGACAAAGGATATAACTTACAATAGTAAATGATCCAACCAACACCCTCAAGATGGAATGAAAAATATTCAAGGCATGCAAAGGAAAAATTGGCAATGCAATATGAAAGTGAATAGAAACATGTGAGAACTCTCAAGGATTGAAGTGTTTAACTCAACTCACCATGTAGATTCTTCACTCAACTTGCTTAATAGGAAACTTACCATAAGCTTGTAACAAATCTGCAATATCCATTAACATAGTAAATATGCAATGAATCATGAGGGCTTTTTAGGGTTTTAATGATGGAAAAAGGCAATGTCAATCAAAACATGAAATATGAAATGGAAATGGTTGAGATGCATGAACAACTTAGAAATGCAATGTAGCCACCGAAATCACATAATTGAACACAATCAAGTCATACAACTTGAAACTTCCTTTTTCTATAATCTTTTGTTTTCTACTTTCTCTTGTATATTTTTCCTTTTCATGATATTATTCCTTTTAGGGTTAAAGGTTATATTTGCCTCGGAAGTAGGCAAGGTGTGTTATATCTGCCCCTGAAATATTTTTTGGTCCAATTTTGCCCTAAAAGTGTTTAAGGCGTATCATATTCACCCTTTGGTTTGTCACCTTCCTAAACGTCTTGGGGTGAAAATGCAAAATTAAATCTAACCAAAGATTGCACTAGTGGTGCTCTCCCAGATCATCTCACATGGAGTCGATTAATTAACTACCTAAGCTAACTAAATGCATGCAAAAGGTATAAAAGTCAGGATTTGTGATTTTGGTTCAGAAAACTAGACTAAATTCTTTTTCGGATTTTTGTTTATAAAACGAACAAATAAATTGGTTGTGAAACTTATTAGATGAAAATGGGTCTCTTGATGAATTGGGCAATCTTCCTAGCTTTTAAAAGGATATGGGAGTGTTAATCCGAGTTCTAATGATAAAACCTAAGGCAACCACTCTTAGTCCAATTACCTAATTAATTAACTAATATGCCACATCTCTCATTCGATCAATTAATCAAATAATCGTTAATTACCAATCGGTAGTGAAGAATCATAATAAGCATGCAAAGAGACTCTCTGATTGCACCATATTTTTATAAAATTTTCATTGATGAAATCATTGGATTATTGCATGTTCTTGGGGTAATTGCACCTAATTAGGTTAATTTCTGACTTTTGCATACTTTGTTGGAATTTGTTCTAGTCAAGGGCAATTTGGGCATAATTAGCATGATTTATTGTTTAACCCATTTTCAAGAACATTTTGATGCTACCTTAGGTCCATTTTATGTGTAGATCATGGAAGGAACACACCCAATGGAAGGGCCAAGTTGTAGAGAAGAATGCTGGACATAAACAGAACACAAGAAGGAGCTAAAAAGAGGGCAGAATCAATGTCTACTCGCCTTGACCTCACCGCGGCGAGCTCACGGCCAGTTCACAGCCCTAAACCTCCAGAATCAATGTTAGGTCGTCGCGAGCTCGCCACGGCGAGCGGGACGCATCAGCAACGCGCTGTTACGAATTCTAGGATACCTAGGAGGTTATAAATAGTTCCTAACCCCTAAAAATCATCTCTCCAAGCCTCCAAACACGAAAATACCTCAGTTCTCCTAGGGTTCCATCAACTACCACTACTACAAAAAGCCCTTTTTATGTCACCAATTAACGTCACTTATTTAAAAATGTGACATTGAAAACAAAGAGGAAAGAAACAACATCACACTTAAAATTAAGTGTGATGTTGAAACTTTTCAACGTGACACTTAAATTAAGTGTGACATTGAAAAGCACTTTCCATGTCACACCAAATTTTGGTGTGACATGGAAAATGTTTCAACGTCACACCAAAATGTGGTGTGACGTTGAAAGTTGTTTTCCACGTCACACCAAAATTTTGGTGTGACGTGGAAAACCCGTCCCCCTCCCACATTGAAACCACTTTCAACGTCACACCAAAATGTGGTGTGACGTTGAAAGTTGTTTTCCACGTCACACCAAAATTTTGGTGTGACGTGGAAAACCCGTCCCTCCTTTTTTTGTCATTTCCCGCCCCCCTCCCACATTGAAACCACTTTCAACATCACACCAAAATGTGGTGTGACGTTGAAAGTTGTTTTCCACGTCACACCAAAATTTTGGTGTGACGTGGAAAACCCGTCCCCTCCTTTTTTTTTATTTCCTGCCCCCCACTTTAATTTTTTCATTTCGCACCCCCCCAAAATAAAAACCATCAACTCCAGCTGTCTCCCATCCCCACCCCCCCAAAACAAAAACATCAGCTCCAACTCTCCCCCATCCACACCCCCCGTGTCCTTAGCTCCCCTACCCCCCCAACGCCCACAGCTCCCCCCTCCAACACCCCAAGCTCCCCCCTGGTGCCCTGATTGCACCATATTTTTATATACTTTTCATTGATAAAATCGGTAGATTATTTCATGTTCTTAGGGTAATTGCACCTAATTAGGGTGATTTCTGGCTTTTGCAATCTTTGTTGGAAGTTATTCTAGTCAAGGACAATTTGGGCATAATTAGCATAAATTATTGTTAACCTATTCTCAAGAACATTTGATGCTACCTTAGGTCCATTTTATGTGCAGATCATGAAGGAATATACCCAATGGAAGAGCCAAGTTGCGGACAAGAATGCCGACGGAGCGCAAGGAAGCATAAAAAAAGGATTCTGGGTTTCTGCCGCTCGCCGTGGCTCTCCCACGGCGAGGCCCACGGCGAGGCCCCTCCTCCTGGGCCATTTTCTGTCCCTCGGCGTGGACCTCCCACGGCGAGGACCCCTAAAAGTATGCACCTTTTCTGTCCCTCGCCGTGAGCCTTCCACGGCGAGGCCCACGGCGAGGACCCCTGTGATGCTTCCCCTCTGCCCCTCGCCGTGGGAGGCCCATGGCGAGGCTCTGATACAAATTCTGCTGCGCGTTTTTGCTGTTTTCTTCGGGTTTTTTGATTTTAATTGGTAGAATCCGACCCAGAAACCTTATGACCCGACTTCTTCACTATAATTTCGACCTATGCCTTCATTTCCTTGATCTTCTTCATTCCCATTCACTCCCAAAAAAAACCCTAAACTCCTCTCATCCATTTCCACCTCCATCTCCTTCATCTTCCACCTTCTTCCACCCTCTTCTTCCATGGATTTTCGGATGGGGCTTCTTCTTGGGGTCCCTCTTGGAGTTTCTATGTTGGATTGAGGAGCTCTTCATCTCTTGAGGATGGGTTGATGGTGTCTCAAGCATGGGTTCTTCATTTGGGGAAGTTTTTCTTTGTTCTAACATATATATTTAGGATTTCTTCTATGTTTATTTGAACCTCTCTTGGAAGATGTTTGGATTTATGTATTGGATTGAGATTTTGGATATGTATGTGTATGAACTATATGTGTTTATTTTGGGCTTTGAACACTTGAGTTATGAATTCTTATCTACATTGTGGTTGTATGAAGTTAATTTCATTTTAGTGGTTGCTAGTGGACTTAATTAATTGCTTCCATTCATAATCATTGTGATAGCATTTTTATGAGAGCCACAAGTGTTTTGACCCAAAGTATTTCACACATCAAGTGGACTTTAACACTAACCCTAAGTAATGGCTATGAAAGTGGTTGCTAAATTAGTCATTGATTAGGGCTAGTGGACCCCTAGTGGTTGCTTGGGGATTTCTCTAGCTAGACTTGATGAATCAAACCCCTAAATGATTTGAACCTATGTTTGTCACCTCACCTAGACTCAAGAGATCCATTCCATCAATTTCACTTCATCCATCCAACCATTCCACCTCATTAAAGAAAAGACAAAAAATATTGTAGTTAGGCTCATTTTGCATATTTCCTATTAAAACCCATCAAAACCCTTTTTTTTATACTTCATTTGCATGACATTTAGTTTCCTAGGTTAGTCATTAGGCTCCTTGAGAGACGATCCGGGATCACACCACTGTAGTGCAATCCTTGGTTTTATAAATATTTTGCATTTAACCCCCAAGGCGATTAGGAAAGGTTAAATCATGCCCACAGCTCCCCCACCCCCTAACCCACAGCTCCCCCCTTCCCTCCCCCCACAGCTCCCCACCAGCCGCCCCCCATCCCCCTCACCCTCCAGCTGCAGGTTCATTTCTTCTTTTCTTTTTCCTTTTTTTTCTGGTAATTAAATATGCAATTTCTATAGGGTTCTTTTTTTTACTTGTTCAAGGTTTTTTTTAGCTCTGTTTTCCTCCTACCGGGTTCAACAATTTCAATCGTGCCTCCGTTCGCAGCATCACTTCATCCAGGTTCCTTCTTTTCCTTTTTTTTCCTGATAATTAAATCTGCTGCCTTTTTTTCTCAATTGTAAATTGCAAAAAATGCCATAGAATATTTAATGGTTTTGTAAGTCTTGTAAATTGGTCTGCCATAGAATGTTTAATGTTCAATTGTAAATTGGTTTGCAAATGCCGTTACGTTGTAATTGCTGCAAATATTGCATACTTGCTAAAATGTTTTATAAGTCTTGTAAATTGGTTTGAATAGGTTTTTGTTCTCAAATTGCTGAATATCAACGGGGAATAGAAAAATTAAAAACGTTTTTTTTTAAAAAAAAAGAAACCACGTCACACATAATATTATGTGTGACGTTGTTTCTCTGACTTTCTATGTCACTTATTTATGTGACGTTAAAAGTCCATTTTCCATGTCACTTGATTCAATGTCCCCTGAAAAAGTGACGTGAAAACCCCCAAAATTTGTGACGTTAAAAATACTTTTTGTAGTAGTGTACCATCATTCCCACTCAAATTTCCATCAATTCCATTCATCTCCACTTCCATTCTTCTTGATTTTCAGCATCACCTCCCTTCTTTCTTCCATTTCTACCACATCTCTTCTTCATTCTTTTTCACTCATGGGGGCTGCTATGGTGGATCCTCTTGGGCACGAATTTGAAGACATGAGAGGCTAGAATCTTGGTGCTTTGGTGGTGTGAAGGTGGCTTGAGCTTCAATGGGCGAAATAGGGGAGTTGTTTGTTTTCTCATGCTCTTTTCCTTATGTATTGAGTCTTGTGGTTGCATTTCTCTTTGTATATTTGGATTTGAGACACGATTTCCTTTTCTAGTTGCTTATGAATTGGAACACTTGTGTTGGATATTGGGTTATGTTAATTGAATGATATGTATGTTTAAATTTCCTATTGCATTTATGAATGCTATATGATTTTTAGTGGTTGCTAGATTGTGTAGCTTAATTTGTCCAATTGAATGCTATGGTTGCACATTCTTGAGAGGAATCGATTTTCAAAACCTAAGTTCCAACACACACCAAGTGGAGCTTAACACTAACCTTAAGTAATAACTATGAAAGTAGTTGCTTGATTACTTATTAATTAGGGTTGGTGGACCCCTAGTGGTTGCTTGGGGATTCTTCAATTAGACTTGGTGAATCTTTAACTCCCAATATCAATTTAATGAAGCGTGAGAGCCACCGTAACACTACCAAAGCCAACGGGTAGGAGAAATGGAGGTTTGGGCTCTAAAGGGATTTGGTGTTGCTCATATTTTACAAGAGATTCTTACTTATAAATCGGATCATATTAGAGCTCGCCAAGAAGTACTCGAGACTACGATCATTGGAGGAACAATACCTAAACATGAGGATGCTCCCAAATCTTTTCGATTGCTTGTTCGAGAACTACGATCTTTGGCTCTGGAATTGAATCATTTCCTTGTATTTGAGAAGAACTTCCAGATTCATAGGAAGGAAGCTTAATCGGAATGAATCATAATTTTTCTTCTATGATTGATCAGTATAAACATCAACAACTCCGAATTGGATCAGTTTCTCCTCAACAAATAAGTGCTTGGGCCAATAAAATACTACCTAATGGAGAGATAGTTGGGGAGGTAACAAAACCCTATACTTTTCATTACAAAACCAATAAGCCTGAAAAAGATGGATTATTTTGTGAAAGAATTTTTGGGCCTATAAAAAGTGGTATTTGTGCTTGTGGAAATTATCAAGAGGTTCTACATTAGATGCTAATGGTAAAAAGGGGGGGTTGAATGTGGGGGTTGTTCTTATTTTACCGGAGGGGTTTGAATTGGCTCCCCCAGATCGTATTTCGCCTGAGATTAAAGAAAAGATAGGTAATATGTCTTTTCAAAGTTATCGTCCCACTAAAAAAATATTCTTGTGGTGGGCCCTATTCCTGGTCAAAAATATAATGAAATAACCTTTCCTATTCTTTCCCCTGATCCAGCTACTAAGAGAGATGTTCACTTCTTAAAATATCCAATATACGTAGGCGGGAACAGGGGAAGGGGGCAGCTTTAGCCCGACGGGAGCAAGAGTAATAATAATGTTTATAATGCTACAGCAGCGGGTATAGTAAACAAAATCATCCGAAAAGAAAAGGGGGGGTATGAAATAACTATAGTAGATGCAGCGGATGGTCGCGAAGTGATTGATATTATACCTCCAGGACCAGAACTTCTTGTGCTACAGCACCGGGTATAGTAAACAAAATCATCCGAAAAGAAAAGGGGGGTATGAAATAACTATAGTAGATGCAGCGGATGGTCACGAAGTGATTGATATTATACCTCTAGGACCAGAACTTCTTGTGCTACAGCAGCGGGTATAGTAAACAAAATCATCCAAAAAGAAAAGGGGGGTATGAAATAACTAAAGTAGATGCAGCGGATGGTCACGAAGTGATTGATATTATACCTCCAGGACCAGAACTTCTTGTGCTACAGCAGCGGGTATAGTAAACAAAATCATCCGAAAAGAAAAGGGGGGGTATGAAATAACTATAGTAGATGCAGTGGATGGTCGCAAAGTGATTGATATTATGCCTCCATGACCAGAACTTCTTGTTTCAGAGGGTGAATCTATCAAACTTGATCAACCATTAACGAGTAATTCCAATGTGGGTGGATTTGGTCAGGGGGATGCGGAAATAGTACTTCAAGATCCGTTACGTGTCCAAGGTCTCTTGTTCTTCGTGGCATCTGTTATTTTGGCACAAATCTTTTTGGTTCTTAAAAAGAAACAGTTTGAGAAGGTTCAATTATATGAAATGAATTTCTAGGTCCATGGATTTATCAACATATTAAGTTCGTAAGAATAACAAAATTTTTTGTGTTGATAATTATGTAATTTCGTATAATCAAAAGATTATGAAAAGGCCCTTGCTTGTTTCTATTCTTTTTTCTCCCATATTTAGAGAATTCACCGTAGTACTAGTCAGTCATAGTATGTATATTGTGAAGAAGACTATTTGACTTTACCTATTTTTTGGTTTCTTTTTTTTTCACCTCAAAGAAATTAAATTGGAGCACTATAATTATGTCACTATTTTCGGATTTCAATGTCATATAATATAAATATATTCAATTAATAGTTTTTGTTTAATAGTTTTTGTTTTTTTATTTGACTATAAGAAAATTCAACTCGATACTAAACGGAAAGCCCATTTTATAAATTTCCCTTAATCCAAACTCTTTTCACTTATTAATCTAACATACCAAAAACAAGTAATTGCATTTGTCTATAGTTTTATTAAATGAGTTTTCAAACCAAAACCCCCATATCTTTTATTGTTTTGATTGCATTTAGCTAGTTTAGGTAGGTCAAAAGACTCCTTAAGTGAAACAATCCGGGGTTACAACCTATAGTGCAATCCTCGAATTAATTTTGCATTTGACCCCGAGGCGCACCATTCTGACAAAGGTCAAATCACTCTCGTTAGAAGTAAATCAAACCATCTAATGTTGGACCTAGCATCTAAACACCCATACAATCACACATGCATTCAATATATTCTAGAAATCCAAAGGAGATATAAATGAAGCTTTATTTAATGCATGATATCATAAAAGCAACAATAGGTTCATACATATAAAAGAACATCGCTTGATTACATGCATGACCATTGAATGAAAGATTAAACATTAAATCATGCTTGTTCTAAGACCAAATACATATAGAAAACGCAAGTAATTTCAATACATAAGAAGAACTTAGACAAGAGAAACTAACAAACTCCCCGTTGAAGAACATTCAAGCTCTGGTTGCCTTGCTCCATCAAGATCCCCACAAAGTGTTTAGCCGCTCATGCTCTCGAACATGATTGATTGGAAAGAGGTTGAGGTAAAGAGGATGGAATAAATGAGAGTGAATTTTGGTGAATGGTGGTAATGAGAAAGGAAATTCAGGTCTATATTCAATAGACAAAATAGGCAACCCAAAACCCTTCATAATTGGCTCTAAATTACTTGGGGAAGTCGAATTGATTGATTAGGATATGATGGAAGATGACCTAAGTGCTAATATCTGGAAGTAAAATCAAAACGACGATTTCCTAAAATATCCAGGATTCGCGCCCTCACCGTGGTGAGCCTAGGCGAGGTAACTTTGCCTTTATTTCCATTTTTTTCTCTCGCGACAAGGCCACGAACAGGAAATCTTCTTCTTTCTTCTTTTTTCTAGCTTCTTTCTTCAATCAAAGCCTCATCCTTTGCACCTATAATGGGAAATTAAAGTACATATGAGGTATTTTAAGTCCATGATTGTGGAATACATGAGTTAAAAGCCTAATATGCTCGAATTATAATGAAAATGCAATTAACTCCTTACGTATGGACCATACATGTAATGGTACCTAATTCCCATAGAATTCTCCTAAATCAGCTTTTAATTTCCCATTATTAGTAGTTAAAATCATATAATAATCATGCACAATCATTCTCCCACACTTAGACCTTTGTACACCTAGACAAAGCATAGGCTCACAATGGTAAATGCCTAAGATAATCAATAATCTCAAATTGGAACAATACATGTGATTGTGCATGATTATTATACTATTTTAACCGCTAATAATGGGAAATTAGCATTCAATTTAGGAGAATTCAATGGGAATTAAGTACAATTGCATGGATGGTCCATACTTAAGGAATTAGTAGCATTTCTATGGTAATTTGAGCATATTAGGCTTTTAACTCATGTATTTCATGATTATGGATTTAAAATACTTCACATATACTTTAATTTCTCATTATAGGTGCAAAGGATGAGGCCCTAAATGAAGAAAAGGTGAGAAAAGCAAAGAAGAAGTTTATGTGCCTCGCCTTAGCTAGCCACGGTGAGGGCTACGGCAAAGGATAGAGAAGAACACAGCAAGGAAGTTGCCTCGCCATGGCTTGCCACGGCGAGGGCTACAGAGAGGGCCCGATAAAAGTCTGAAACGAGAAACGAAAGTTTTTAGTTGATTTCCAAATTTTGGGTGATTGGGTCCTCTTCCATTGTTTCCTAAAGGATGAATTCGACTTTCCCAAGAAATCTAGAGGAAAATTAGGAAGGTTTTTGGGTTTCCTATCTTGTTCAATAAATTTATACCCGAATTTTGTCTTCCACACCACCATTAACCACCGATTTAGATTCCATTCACTCTTCACTCACTCTCTTCCCTTCCATTCCCGAGCCCTCTGCCTCTGCACGAAAATTCATCCTCCATTCACTCATCTACACCAATTTCACTCATCCCACCTTAATCCCATGGCTTCCAACTCCAAATTCCATTCGATCGTGTTCAAGAGCATGAGTGGCTAAGTTCTTCGTGGTGATCTTGATGGATGAAGGCAACCGGAGCTTCAACGTTTATAATGGGGAGTTATCTAGTTTCTCTTGTCTAAGTCTTATTATGTATTTCAATTCCTATTGTTATATGCAATGGGTCTTGGAACAAGTGTGCTTCATTGTTTGATCTTTTGTTTAAATGGTCATGCATGTAATTAAGAGATATCTTTTATATGCATGAACCTAAGTGTTGTTTCATTAATATTATGCAATGGATATGCTTCATTTATATTCTCTTTGGATTTCTAGAATATGTTGAATGCATGTGCGATTGTATGTGTGTTTAGACACTAGGTCTAACGTTAGATGGTTCGATTTACTTCTAACGAGAGTCTCCTTGCATGTTTATCATGAATCTTCACTACCAAGTTGAAACTTAACGATTGCCTATTTAATTAATTGAATGAGCGATGCGCCACGTTAGTTGATTAATTAGGTTAATTGGACTAAGAGCGATTGCCTTAGGTTTTGCACTAGAACTTGGTTAAAAAGCTCCCATATCATTCGAGAAGCTAGGAAGGTTGACCAATTCATCAAGAGACCCATGTTTCCCATATAGTTTTCACAACCTTGTTTTAGTTGCTTTCTTTAATAGAAAAAAAACCAAAAAGAATCTAGCTTAGTTTCCTTATTTAAAATCTCAAAAACCCCGACTTTATAGCTTTTCATGCATTTAGTTTCCTAGGATAGTTTATTAGGCTCCTTGAGAGATGATCCGGGATCGCACCACTATAGTGCAATCCTTGGTAAAAAAAAATTTGCATTTGAACCCTAAGGCGTATTAGGAAAGAGTTCAGATCAATGGCGCCGTTTCCGGGGAGTCGTTTTTTACTCCCTTGGTTAGCTAAGTATCACTTGAGGCATTTACAAGAGGTATGAGTCTTTATGTTAGTTTTAGGTCATATTTTTCATTTTTATCATTTTCGGTCATTTAGTTGCTTTTGCATTGCATAAATTGAAAAAAAAATTGAAAAATATTGTTCTTGTTGTTTGTTCTCTATTATTCTAAATCAGATTGAATTGGTTTTGTTGGGATTGAATGTTATCTTGCTTGCACATCGATTGGAAATTGTTCAAAATTCATCGACACTCACACTAGAGCTTGCTGTCAATTTTCAAAAAAATTTCGCCCAGAAATTTATGAGCTTCGGTTTCTTAAATTTTTGGGCCATTCTAAGCAAGTTCAATAGCTTTGCTACTGGGTGTGGTGTATTTTGGCCAAATTCCATAGTTTTGGGCACGTTTTCAATTTTTCTTTATTTTCGTGTATTTTTCCAGATTTTTGGATAGTTTTGTTTTTGAGTTTTTCTTCTTTGATTTTCCTTCTTTCTTAGTTTGTTTGAGTTGGATTCACCCATCATTCATTTCTCCATTTCCCATTTGATCTTGTGGTGCATTCTGCTTGCTTGCTTGATTCTTTGGCAATAAATCATCTGTATTCTCATGTCTTGGAATTATAGAAAATTTGGTTATGATCATGGTCCACCTGAGTATTCTAATTCTTTTGTAGGAAATAACACTGTGGTGGATGATGAATTTTCTTCAATTCGTGATGACCTTAACAAAGCAAAGGCCATTTTCGAATCCTTGCACAACTCCTATGAATCACCATGTCAAGACCAACCTTACCCTCCACCTAACCATCATCTATACTTCGAAGACCCTTATCCACCAAATTATTCTCCATACCATGAACCTTACTATCCACCAGGCCCTTCATCATATCATTCTCCATATCAAGCCCCACAACGTGAACCTTCAACCCCACCATATAGATCATACCATGAACCATCTCCACAATTCCAATGGCCATCACACCTTTACCATTCATACCAACCTCCATTTTTCCATTCATACCAATCACCACCCTATGACCCTTCACCTATACAGTCGGCGGAGTTTGATCAGCTGTCCAACATGTTCAAGAGTATTGATGCTAAGCTTGATAAAGATGAAGCTAGACTGCAGCAGCTTGAGGCAAAGAGGTCTAACATGGAGGAAGTCATTGCAAGATTGTCTAACTCAATTAGTGAGCTACGAGCACAGTGGGGTAGGTTTGTTGCATCCACACAAGTTGAAGAGGTAAAGCAAGTGACCACTCAACCTAAAGAGGAAATGCACTCCCTACTAGGTAATACACATATCCTTGAGGAGACTACTCCTTTGGTTGATTCATTGACTAAATATTATGTGAGTGAAGATGATGTGGATGAGGGATTCATTCGTGAATTTCCTCATCGGTTTGTTGATGAATATGCTAAAATTTGTGCTTCACGTAGTAGTAGCTCAATTGAAAATGTTGCTTGCACTATTATTGATTCTTCTTGTGATGAACATGCTTCTCTCCTAGATACTAGTCATGATGATGTTGTTGAATTGAATGTGATTAAATCTTGTTCATGTATGGAATTTGAAATTTGTGTGCATTGCTATGAGGTGAAAAGACATTTATTTGATGAATATCCAAAGCATGGTTGTGCCACATTGAATGATTCTCTTATTGAACATGATGCATCTAATAGTGCTAGGAGTGCTAAAATTTTAAAGCATGATAAGATTGAGAATTTGGATCCTATATTGGTTGAGAATGAAACTGTTTCTGTTCCCATTGAATTACATAGGATTAAGAGTGCACCTATGAAAGATTCTCCATGCATAGATGTTGATATTGTTAATGATATGGAATCTTTCAAACAAATACTATCTTGTGATCTTCCACCAGACATATCTAATAAAGAAAGTGTTTGTTGTGACTCACCCAGCACCCCTTCTTTCCTCCCTTCTTTATCCACCCCCTCTTTCACATGTGTAAGTGATATTACATGCCCTAACCTTGAGTTGGACTTCGCGATTTCCATTACACATACATCTGCATGTTCTAAAAATGAAAATTTTTGTTTTGCTCCTATTGATGGGAGCATGATTGACTTTCTTGGTTGTAATACTTATTTAGATAAAGTATTTCCTTTCCTAGAATTTGGTACTACTCATTGCATGGTATTTGTCTTGCAAGAATTGAAACACCTCACACCAAGGAAAGAGCATGTAGGAGAAGGAGCTTACATGAAGACATATATGTTTCTCATTCGGGATGAGAACTTCTCCTACAAGAGTTTGAAGCGTTTTAAATGCCAGGTTGTCCCTTTCCTTTACTCTTTTACTTTACACTGCATAAATTGATTGGATGCTGTTTTGACTGATGTGGTGTGTAGTTCAAGTGTGAGGGGATGGGTTTTACCAATAGGATAATAGTTGTTTTGTTTTGTTTTTGTTTATTGCTCCCCATATTTTTGTTGATGGTTGCCCACATTTACAGGGGTTGTTCCTCTTTGGTCTCTGATAGTATTGTATTTTAAACATTGAGGATAATGTTTTGTTTAAGTGTGGGGGGTAGATGTGCATTTTGAGGTCTTCTTATATGATTTCCCATAATTTGTGGTTTTGGGTGAACTTTGATTGTTTTTGAACTAATTTTAAATTTTTTTGTTTTGAAGTTGTTCTTGACTTGTCTATTATGCACAAAGGGTCGCATTTGTCATAATGGATTTGTTAAGAGTAAATTCAAGGTCTTTTTCAAAATGTTTTTGTGAAAACCTAGTTCACCACACTTTTTGAAAACTTGTGCAAGAAGATACCCATCTTAGGTTGTTTTGTTATCTTGGACTTTGGATAAATTTTGCAATGTTTTTGTCCTTTGTTTTTCAATTTTCAAGAGTTGGATTTGAGGTATGTTTAGGATATATATAGTGGTGACTGTTGTGTTAATCGATTGTTGAATGGTAATTTTTGAGCTTATTCCTGCTGAGAGGTTGTTTTGGGCCAAATGAATTTGAGTGCATACTTGCTTTGATATACTAACTTCTAGAACTTGTCTCAATTCTTAGTTTAAGCTGCTTTAGTCATACATGATGAACATGATAGAGGCACTCATTCAATATATCCATATGTCCATCTCAACTACTTCCAACTGATGTCTTTCATGAGTAGAGCATATTTCTAAAATTGCATCCAGGTTCTAAATGCTATGATTGCACAACTCCACTGGCTTTCTAAGCTTGACTTAGTAACCGGGGCACTTCATCACCAGTGTTGGCACTCGTGTCAAACGGTCAAGGCAAGGAGAGTTATGAGTTGGACCAAAGGTCTCTTGAAGCTTTGTTGGAGTAACTGAGTAACCGGCATTGCATTACCCATGTGCAAAGTTGCGTCAAAAAGGGATCTACAACAGCTCAAGATAGATGTAAACAAATATGAAAAAAAAGAGGAAAAAAAAAGAAAAGAAATAACAATAATAAGGATGCTTGTAATTTGTTTGGTTCTTACTCATGGATGACATCTCTCCATTACCATAATCTTAAGTCCTCTTGATTCTTTATGTGTGTGCTAAACTAGTGGAGATTGAGATTGTTGCAAGCATATGGTAAGTTGCATGTTGAGCAAATAGAGAGTAAATAACCCATATGGTGTGATTGATTTAACCTTTTCCTAATCGCCTTGGGGGTTAAATGCAAAATATTTATAAAACCAAGGATTGCACTATAATGGTGTGATCCCAGATCGTCTCTCAAGGAGCCTAATGACTAACCTAGGAAACTAAATGTCATGCAAATGAAGTATAAAAGGGGTTTTGTTGGGTTTTAATATGAAGAATGCAAAATGAGCCTAACTACAATATTTTTTTATCTTTTCTTTAATGAGGTGGAATGGTTGGATGGGTGAAGTGAAATTGATGGAATGGATCTCTTGAGTCTAGGTGAGGCGACAAACATAGGTTCAAATCATTTAGGGGTTTAATTCATCAAGTCTAGTTAGAGAAATCCCCAAGCAACCACTAGGGGTCCACTAGCCCTAATCAATGACTAATTTAGCAACCACTTTCATAGCCATTACTTAGGGTTAGTGTTAAAGTCCACTTGATGTGTGAAATACTTTGAGTCAAAACACTTGTGGCTCTCATAAAATTGCAATCACAATAATTATGAATGGAAGCAATCAATTAAGTCCACTAGCAACCACTAAAATGAAATTAACTTCATACAACCACAATGTAGATAAGAATTCATAACTTAAGTGTTCAAAGCCCAAAATAAACACATATAGTTCATACACATACATATCCAAAATCTCAATCCAATACATAAATCCAAACATCTTCCAAGAGAGGTTCAAATAAACATAGAAGAAATCCTAAATACATATGTTAGAACAAAGAAAAAACTCCCCTAATGAAGAACCCATGCTTGAGACACCATCAACCCATCCTCAAGAGATGAAGAGCTCCTCAATCCGACATAGAAACTCCAAGAGGGACCCCAAGAAGAACCCCCATCCGAAAATCCATGGAAGAAGAGGGTGGAAGAAGGTAGAAGATGGAGGTGGAGGTGGAAATGAGTGGGGAATGAAGGAATGGAAGGGAACCCTAGGAGAGGGGCTGTGTTTCGTGCCTGAGGGTGCTTCGACCATGAAGAAGGGTCTGATTTTTATCTTATATACTCCCTCAAAAATTCCTGAAACGCACAGCAGAATCCCAGTTTTCGGGGCCTCGCCGTGGGCCTCTCACGGCGAGGGGCAGAGGAGATGCAAGAGAAAGGGCCTCGCCGTGGAAGGCTCACGGCGAGGGGCAGAAAAGGCTGCATAACAGGGGTCCCCGCCGTGGGCCTCGCCGTGGAAGGCTCACGGCGAGGGACAGAAAAGGCTCAGGAGAAGGGGGCCTCGCCGTGGGCCTCGCTGTGGAAGGTCCACGGCGAGGGACAGAAACACGCACATTTTGGGGTGCCCTCGCTGTGGGGGAGCCACGGTAAGGGACAAAAACTCAGAATCCTTCCCTTGTGCGCCGTCAGCATTCTTGTCCGCAACTTGGCTCTTCCATTGGGTATATTCCTTCATAATCTGCACATAAAATGGACCTAAGGTAGAATCATAATGTTCTTAAAAATGGGATAAACAACAAATCATATAAGTTATGCCCACATTTCCCTTGATTAGTACAAATTCCAACAGGGTGTGCAAAAGTCGGAAGTTACTCTAATTAGGCAAAATTACCCCAAGAACATGCAATAATCCAATGATTTTATCAATGAAAAGTGTATAAAAATATGGTACAATCATTTCCCCCACACTTAAACCTTTGTACTCCTGGACAAAGAGTACAATGCAAAGAAAAATGGTTTTAACCAATCAATAATCTCAGGCTAGCATGAGTCATGATCAAGGATATGCAAAGGGAGAATTGGCAAAGCAATCGGATGAAGCAATGGCAAAGAGGACTCTCAAGATAATGGTATTTCCCTCTACTCACCTCATGTGGGATCTTTTCACACTTAACTTGCTCAAACAACAATTTGCCATAAGCTTGTAACTACCCTAACATCTCCACACATGCATACAATCACGTATGAATCAAAAGGACTTGCAAGGTTGAAATGATGGAATAGGCAAGATGGATTGCATGTTATGGAAAAGGAAAGGTTGCAATGCAATTCAAAGTCACAATTTAAGAACATAGCACATGAGAGCATAATTTCAATAATAATGATGCCACACCCAGAAATACCTTATTCTTCAAACTTTCTTTCTTTCTTTTTTCTTTTTCTTTCTTTTCTTTCTTTATTTTTATGCACACTTTTCTATTTTCTCTCTTTTTTTTCAACACATACATGGCATTAACAACAAACAAAAGTGGCTCAGATTCAATGCTTCATCACAGAATTCACATTAATGCATTACAACCAAGGAATAGCTCAAAATGGGTGAACAATGGAAAGTGAAATGTTGTGGGTTTGTGTTTGGGAATATGGGGTGTTGGAATGAATGCCTAAATCATCTTCATGCATGAATGCAATTTAGCTTTGACAAAGAGTAGAGACAAGTTCTAGAAATTGAATGATCGAGCAAGTATACACTCCTGAAATGAAAATATGCCCAAAAAATCTCACAACAAGGTTAACCTCAATTGCTAATTGAACATCCAATTGCAAGGCCAATTAACACAATGCATATGCTTGAAAATAACTCATCACTAGCTCTTTGAAAATTGAAAGGATAAAATGCATAATTCTTTGAATTCTTCCCATTGCTCATGAAGTTCATTGATCCAAGGGTAATGTCCAGTCTTGCTCCATGGTTTTCCAAAATTTTGCCACACTAGGTTTTCACAAACAAGTTTTAAAAATGGGTAGAAAAATGCAACTAGGTCCTCCATTACAATGAATGCGACCCTTTATCACAATGAAAAACTAAGGAGCACAATCTACCTTGGTTTTGAAAAATTTTGACAAAAAATTTAAAATTTTCTCTAATGTTACATAACATGATAAAATCAATGGATCAAGCAAGTCTACCTAAGCAACACGACCCTTCCCCCACACTTAAATCTTGCATTGTCCCCAATGCAAAATCAAAATGTAAGGTGCAGTAAGCAAGAGAACACAATGGGGATTTATTGACTCAACTAACACTAAGTCTACCTTGTACTAATGGTGCAGTCCCTCCCCCACACTTATCATTCATCATAATCTCAAAAGAGCATGCAACAATTGAAGGCAATGAAAACACAAGAGAGGAGAGGGAAAACCTTGCGTTTAAAACGCTTCAAACTCTTGTAGGAGAAGTTCTCATCTCGAATGAGAAACATGCATGGCTTCATGTGGGCCACTTCTCCCACATGTTCCTTCCTTGGTGTGAAGTGTTGCGTTTCCTGCAAAAAGAATTCAACGAATACAGCAGTATCTAATTCTAGGGAAGGAAACAATTTTTCCAAATAGGTATTGCAACCAAGGAAGTCAATCAAACTCCCATCAGTAGGAGTAAAACAAGAAAATTTATTTTGAAAACACTCAAGTGTGTGTGTAGCGGACACATTGCATTCACATACACAAGAGGCAGCTGAGAGAGGGGGAAAAGAAAATTGGACGTTGGGAGTGGCATAACAAACACTTTCATTTTTAGATATGTCAGGTGGAAGATCACAAGAAAGTATTTGTTGGAAGGATTCCTTATTATTAGCAATCTCCAAATTTAAACATGGAGAATCCTTCCATGGTGCACTCTCATCATCGTGTAATTCAATGGGGACAAAAACATTTGCATTCTCAACCACAATGGAATAGTCATTCTCAATTATATCATGCTTGCAACTTTTAGCACTCCTAGCTCTAGCAGATGCATCATGCTCAATAGTAGAGTTATTTAATATGGCACAATCATGCTTTGGATATTCAATAACTAAATGATTTTTCACTGCACAACAATGCACACAAATTTCAAACTCCACACATGAGTAAGATTCAATCACATGTAATTTAACAACATCATCATAACTAGTACTAAGGAGAGAAGCATGGTTATCACAAGAAGAATCCATGATAGTGCAAGCAACATTCTCAATTGAGCTACTACTACTTGAAGCACTAAGTAGAGCATATTCATCAATAAACCGGTGAGGAAATTCACAAATGATTTCCTCATCCACCTCATCTTCACTCATATGATTAGTAGCTTGTTCAATCAAGGGATCAACCAAAGAAGGAATAATCTCCTCAAGGATAGGAGTATTACCTAGTGGGGAGTGCATTTCCTCTTGAGGTTGTGGAGTAGCTTGCTTCATTTCTTCGACTTGTGTAAGGTCATTAAAGGTCACCACTTGAGGTTGGGTATTCTCCACAAGAGATGTGGGATGTTGCGCTTCATTAAATGTCCCCGGCTCCTCTTCATCATTAGTGTCATAAGGCCATAAGGTTCCTTCTTCTCCTCCTGTTCTTTTCCAAAGCACATGTAGGTAGAATGCATTGAGGTACTCCCCTAGCTCTTCCAATTCATCTTCCAATTTCTTGGAGAGACCAATTGTGGTCTGCTTTCTATACAACTCCATGGAACGAGCCTTCTGGACCTCATACATTCTCTTGAGTTCCTTTGTACGATCATCCATGTCAGGATAATCAAAGAAAGCATCAAGCCCAGTTGGTTTAGGTGTGATGGGTTTAGGTGGAGGTGAGGGATCACGTGGTGGTGGTTGGTATGTAGTTTGGTAGGAATGGGGAGATAGTGGTGGACAAGGTAGGAATGGAGAGGATGGCGCAAATTGGAGGGGAGATTCATGATATGGCTTATATGGTTGAAGTGAAGGTTCATATGGTGAGGATTGGTATGGTGAAGGGTATGGCTCATGGTGTGGAGGAAAATATGGTGAGTAAGGTTCATTAAAGTATGAATGTGGTGTGGATGAAGGTGGGTCCCTATATTGTGTGTCATAGGATTTGAAGAAAGAATTTAGATTGGCCATCATTTTATCTCTTTCTTTACGAAACTCTTCCATGCTTGAAGAAGGTGCCTCTTCCGTCCGAGTGGTATTTCCTGCAAAAGAATGAGAATCCCCAAAGTCCCAAAGAATCACAAGCAATTAATCTATGTGCAAGTAAAAACAAGAATTAAAACGAAGAAAAAGTACGCAAAATGCAATGCATCTAAGCTAACCTAAATGGTGAAATAATGCAAATATGACCTAAAGGCTCCTACCCCTTCTAAATGTCTCAAGTGACACTTAGTTTCCCTAGGGAGTCAAAAATGACTCCTCGGCAACGGCGCCATTGATTTAACCTTTTCCTAATCGCCTTGGGGGTTAAATGCAAAATATTTATAAAACCAAGGATTGCACTATAATGGTGTGATCCCGGATCGTCTCTCAAGGAGCCTAATGACTAACCTAGGAAACTAAATGTCATGCAAATGAAGTATAAAAGGGGTTTTGTTGGGTTTTAATATGAAGAATGCAAAATGAGCCTAACTACAATATCTTTTTATCTTTTCTTTAATGAGGTGGAATGGTTGGATGGGTGAAGTGAAATTGATGGAATGGATCTCTTGAGTCTAGGTGAGGCGACAAACATAGGTTCAAATCATTTAGGGGTTTAATTCATCAAGTCTAGTTAGAGAAATCCCCAAGCAACCACTAGGGGTCCACTAGCCCTAATCAATGACTAATTTAGCAACCACTTTCATAGCCATTACTTAGGGTTAGTGTTAAAGTCCACTTGATGTGTGAAATACTTTGAGTCAAAACACTTGTGGCTCTCATAAAATTGCAATCACAATAATTATGAATGGAAGCAATCAATTAAGTCCACTAGCAACCACTAAAATGAAATTAACTTCATACAACCACAATGTAGATAAGAATTCATAACTCAAGTGTTCAAAGCCCAAAATAAACAAATATAGTTCATAACATACATATCCAAAATCTCAATCCAATACATAAATCCAAACATCTTCCAAGAGAGGTTCAAATAAACAGAAGAAATCCTAAATACATATGTTAGAACAAAGAAAAAACTCCCCTAATGAAGAACCCATGCTTGAGACACCATCCACCCATCCTCAAGAGATGAAGAGCTCCTCAATCCAACATAGAAACTCCAAGAGGGACCCCAAGAAGAACCCCCATCCGAAAATCCATGGAAGAAGAGGGTGGAAGAAGGTAGAAGATGGAGATGGAGGTGGAAATGAGTGGGGAATGAAGGAATGGAAGGGAACCCTAGGAGAGGGGCTGTGTTTCGTGCCTGAGGGTGCTTCGACCATGAAGAAGGGTCTGATTTTTATCTTATATACTCCCTCAAAAATTCCTGAAACGCACAGCAGAATCCCAGTTTTCGGGGCCTCGCCGTGGGCCTCTCATGGCGAGGGGCAGAGGAGATGCAAGAGAAAGGGCCTCGCCGTGGAAGGCTCACGGCGAGGGGCAGAAAAGGCTGCATAACAGGGGTCCCCGCCGTGGGCCTCGCCGTAGAAGGCTCACGGCGAGGGACAGAAAAGGCTCAGGAGAAGGGGGCCTCGCCGTGGGCCTCACTGTGGAAGGTCCACGGCAAGGGACAGAAACACGCACATTTTGGGGTGCCCTCGCTGTGGGGGAGCCACGGCGAGGGACAGAAACTCAGAATCCTTCCCTTGTGCGCCGTCAGCATTCTTGTCCGCAACTTGGCTCTTTCATTGTGTATATTCCTTCATAATCTGCACATAAAATGGACCTAAGGTAGAATCATAATGTTCTTAAAAATGGGATAAACAACAAATCATATAAGTTATGCCCACATTTCCCTTGATTAGTACAAATTCCAACAGGGTGTGCAAAAGTCGGAAGTTACTCTAATTAGGCAAAATTACCCCAAGAACATGCAATAATCCAATGATTTTATCAATGAAAAGTGTATAAAAATATGGTACAATCAGTGATTGTGTGAAATATTTTTTTTGAGTTTGCTCACTTGTTGCTATTTGATTCTCAATTGCATTGATAGTTCTCTCCTTTATATGCCTTGAACGTGTCTTGTTCCAATTTGAGATCATTGATTATCTCAGGCCTTTACCATTGTGAATTTATGCTTTATCCAGGAGTACAAAGGTCTATGTGTGGGGGAATGATTGTGCATGATTATTATACTATTTCCTCTTCCACACCACCATTCACCACCGATTTAGATTTCCATTCACTCTTCACTCACTCTCTTCCCTTCCATTCCCGAGCCCTCTCACTTTGCACGAAAATTCATCCTCCATTCACTCATCTACACCAATTTCACTCATCCCACCTTAATCCCATGGCTTCCAACTCCAAATTCCATTTGATCGTGTTCAAGAGCATGAGTGGCTAAGTTCTTCGTGGGGATCTTGATGGATGAAGCCAACCGAAGCTTCAATGTTTCTAATGGGGAGTTATCTAGTTTCTCTTGTCTAAGTCTTATTATGTATTTCAATTCCTTTTGTTATATGTAATGGGTCTTGGAAAAAGTGTGCTTCATTTTTTGATCTTTTGTTTAAATGATCATGCATGTAATTAAGAGATGTCTTTTATATTCATGAACCTAAGTGTTGTTTTCTTAAGACACTAGGTCCAACGTTAGATGGTTCGATTTACTTCTAACGAGAGTCTCCTTGCATGTTTATCATGAATCTTCACTACCAAGTTGAAACTTAACGATTGCCTATTTAATTAATTGAATGAGCGATGCGCCATGTTAGTTGATTAATTAGGTTAATTGGACTAAGAGCAATTGCCTTAGGTTTTGCACTAGAAGTTGGTTAAAAAACTCTCATATCATTCTAGAAGCTAGGAAGGTTGCCCAATTCATCAAGAGACCCATGTTTCCCATATAGTTTTCACAACCTTGTTTTAGTTGCTTTCTTTAATAAAAAAAACCAAAAAGAATCTAGCTTAGTTTCCTTATTTAAAATCTCAAAAACCCCGACTTTATAGCTTTTCATGCATTTAGTTTCCTAGGTTAGTTCATTAGGCTCATTGAGAGACGATCCGAGATCGCACCACTATAGTGCAATCCTTGGTAAAAAAATATTTTGCATTTAAACCCCAAGGCGTATTAGGAAAGGGTTCAGATCAACATGCTCAAGATATATAAAAGGGAAAACTATCAATGCAATTGAGAATCAAATAGCAGCAAGTAAGCACACTCATAAGTGTTTTGCACAATCTCACTATACGGTTATTTTCTCTCTACTTTCTCAATATGCAACTTACCATATGCTTGCCGCAATCCTCAATCTCCACTAGTCTAGCACACACACAAAATCAAGAGGACTTAGGATTATGGTAATGGACAGATATCATCCATGAGTAAGAACTAAACCGCTTACTAGCATCCTTATTATTTTCTCTTTCTCTTTTTTTTTCAAGCTTGAGCTATTGTAGATCTCTTTTTGACATGATCTTGCACATGGGTATTGCAACGGCCGGTTACTCAGTTACTCCAACAAAGTATCAAGAGACCTTTGGTCCAACTCATAACTATATTTGACTTGACAGTTTGAGGTGAGTGCCAACATTGGTGATGAATTCTCCCAGTTACTAAGTTAAGTTTAGAAAGCCAGTGAAGTTGTGCAATTATAGCATTTAAATCCTAGATGTAATCTTATAAATATGCTCTACTCGTGCAAGACATCAATTGAAAGTGAAAAGGATGTATATATGGATGTATGGAGTGAGTGCCTCTATCATGTTCATCACATATGGCTAAAACAGTTTAAACTAAGAATTGAGATAAGTTCTAGAAGTCAACATATTAACGCAAGTATGCACTCAAATAAATGGAAGTTATCATTAGGCTAGAAATAACCTCACAGCAAAGATAAACTCACAAATTACCATTCAACAATCAAATAACACAGCAATTTTCACCATATATACTTTAAATATTTCTCATATACAACTTTTGAAAATTAGGTAAGGACTTGTTCAATTCATTTCAAAATTTGCATCAATATTAGAGAAGAATTAGCTAAAGGGTTGTGATGGATGTTTGTGGCGGTTGCCCCCTAAATGTCCTTCTCCTTGTTTACTCACCATTATTTACTACTTGCTTCACATGACCATTTCCCCGAATCAGATTCTTAGTGGGTCTACATTAGTATTTGGGACATTTAGGATCCTCACACCTAGGTTTAGATCATAAGGTTATGGTTCCATGGCTCTACTCATTTGCACTAGTCATACAGAAGGCACAGACATCAAGTATAGACCAAGGTTCAACAAAATTTCACTTGCATTCAAATAAAAAATAGATGAATGTAGATGCAAGTGTTACGATGGTTCTCTTCACCAAATCTAATTAACAAATCCCCAAGCAACCACTAGGGCTCCATAACCCTCATTAGTAACTAATCTAACAACCACTTTTATATCCATTATTTAGGGTTAGTGTTAAGCTCCACTTGGTGTGTGTTGGAAATTGAGCTTTTAAATATTGATTCCTCTCAAGAATATGTGACCACAACATTCAATTGGATAAATTAAGCTACAAATATAGCAACCACTAAAAATCATATAACATCAAGAATCCAATAGGAAATTTAAACATAAATATCATTCCATTAATGTATCTCAACATCGAACACAAGTATTCCAATTCATAAACAACTATAAAGGAAAATCATGTCTGAAATCCAAATATACAAAGGAAAATGCAACCACACAACTAAATACATAAGGAAGAGGACATGAGGAAACAAATATATCCCCTATTTTGCCCATTAGAGCTAGAGCCACCTTCACACCACAGAAGCTCCAATATTCTACCATTTCATCTCTTCAATTTTGTGCCCAAGATAGCCCATGGTCACAACCTCCATGAATGAAGAAGGTTGAAGAAGAAATGTGGTGGAAACAGAATGAGGAAGGGAGTGGAAGAAGAAAAGCAACAAGGTTGAAGGTGAAGATGAGTGGAAATGATGAGGATTTGAGTAGGAATGATGGAGAACCAGAGGATCCTTAGGTGAGCTCAAGTATTTCAAACAAATGAGCCTTCAAGAGTGAAGTTTTGAGGTTGGGCACTACTTAAATAAGCCCCAAAACCCTATTTTTCATCAATATGTTCAACGTGGAGGACAAGCGTGGACAAAGTAGAGAGGGGGAGGCCTTCTCTATGGTGTTCGCCATGGCGAACAAGACAGAGAGAGGTCTCTCCTTATTTTTTCTGTCTCCAGTCTTCCGTCGCTTAGATGCTCTCCCAATTATTTCAACCAATTCTTAATGTGATCTGCAATACAAACCAAGCCAGGGTAGAATCAAATGTCCTTCAAGATTGTTTAATCAATAAATCATGCTAATTATACCCAGATTTCCGTTTATTAGTCTAAATTCCAATAAAGTCTGCAAAAGTCACATTTTATCCTAATTAGGTACAATTATCTCGACAACGTGCAAATATCCAATGGTTTTAACCATGAAAAGTGTATAAAAATATGGTGAAATCAAGATTGAAGCACCAAATTTTGGGAACGAGTGTGGAAACAAGTCTTACCACCCAAAAAAAGTTTCTTACACTCAAAGTGACTTGTGTGAATGGTTGTGGGTGCAATTTCAAATTGAGCATGCCAGATGTCAAAATCAACCACAATTAAGCATCTAAACTGCCAAAATGAGCACAATAAGGCGAATCATTTAAGTAGGTGATTGCACCATACTTTTATACACTTTTCATTGATAAAATCAGTCGATTATTGCATGTTCTTGGAGTAATTGCACCTAATTAGGGTAATTTCTGACTTTTGCACACTTTGTTGGAATTTATTCTAGTCAAGGGCAATTTGGGCATAATTAGCATAAATTATTGTTAACCTATTTTCAAGAACATTTGATGCTACCTGTGGCTTGATTTTACTTGTAGATCATAGAAGAAGCATGCCCAAATTAAGGAGCCAAATTGCAGCGAAGAATTCGGGACGGAGCAGAAGAAGGAAGTGAAGAGAGAAACAGAATCAATGTTCCCTCGCCGCGGCGAACTGGCGGCGAGAAAGACCAGGGAGGCAGAAGGAACGTGAGCTCGCCGTGGGTTTCGCCGCGGCGAACTCACGGCGAACTCCCCAGCAAAAGCTCCAGAATAGATGCCAGCTCGCCGTGGCTTTCGCCGCGGCGAGCTCATGGCGAGCGGTTCCAAATTCAGACAGAAGCTCTTGTTGCTCGCTGTGGCTCTCGCCGCGGCAAGCCGACGGCGAAGTCCCAGAATCTGCAGAAGTCTGGCGCGATTTTAGGTTTCTTTGGAGGGTTATAAATAGTTCCAACACCCGAAAATACAGATCTAAGCTTCCTCAGGTCCGAAAACCAGCCCTCTCCTAGGGTTCCTCTTGTTCTTCTTCATTCCTCACTCAAATCCTCTCATCCCCACTCATTTCCACCTCCATTATTGCTGATTTTCTTGTTCTTTCTCCTTCCACCTTCCATTTCCACTCCACATTTCCTTCTATCTTCTTCATTCATGGAAGCTATCATCATGGGCCCTCTCGGGCACGAGTTTGAAGACATGAGAGGCTAAGTTCTCGGTGCTTTGGTGGTGTGAAGGTGGCTCTAGCTTCATGGACCAACATAGGGGAGTTTCTAGTTTACAATTTCTTATTTCCTTTGTATTTGGCTTATACTCTTTTGTATTGGTCTTGTATTTGGATTTAAGACTTGGGATATGTGGTTGCTATCTATGTTTGTGAACTATATTGTGTATGCTTTGAATTGAATGTGATTGAGATACAATTTCCTATCTACTTGTGGTTGTATTCTTGGTTTTAGCCATTTTAGTGGTTGCTAGTGGTTATAGTCAATTTCTTCCATGCATGATGATGTGATTGCACTTCATGAGAGTTAAATTGCATTTGTTTCAAGGCATTTCACAAACCAAGTGGATCTTAACACTAACCCTAAGTAATGGCTATGAAAGTGGTTGCTAGATTAGTCATTAATTAGGGCTAGTGGACCCCTAGTGGTTGCTTGGGGATCTTTCAATTAGACTTGGTAAATTAAACTCCCACTTATCATTTTGAAAGAAGCGTTTGAGTCACCGAAACACTACCAAAGCCCATTTTATAAAATCACCCCTAATCCAAACTCTTCTCACTTTTCACTTATTAATCTAAAACACCAAAAACAAGTAACTGCTTTTGTTAATAGCTTAGTAAATGAATTTTCAAACCAAAACCCCCGTACCTTTTTATTGTTTTAATTGCATTTAGTTAGCTTAGGTAGTTTAGCAGGACTCCTCAAGTGAAACGATCCGGGATTGTGCCACTTTACGCAATCCTTGGTAATTATTGTGATTTTAACCCCAAGGCGCATTAGGCAAAGGTTAAATCAGTAGGTGCAAGAAATTAAGCAATATACCTAAGCAAATATCACAGTTCAATCAAGAGCAAAGGGCAAGCAATTTTTTTATTTTCTTGAGAAATTAGATGTAGCGCAAGACTAAAATTGTAAACTAACTTAAGGATTCAAATGACATAAACTAGTCCTAACAATTTCTACCCCTTTAAAATGTCTCAAATGACATATAGTTAAGCTAGGGAGTAAAAAATGACTCCTCGGCAACAGTGCCGTAAATTCAACAGTTCTTTTATGCCTTAGGAGTTAAAGGCAAAATTATTTATAAAATCAAGGATTGCAATCTAATGGTGCAACAATGGTCTATCTAGCATAACTAAATGCAAGAGTGACAAATAAAATCGGGGATTTTGGGGTTTATAGAAACAATTTCAACTAAGACTGTAATGCATGAGAAAATACTTGTTTTTGGATTTTTGGGATAAAAACGTACTGAATGATGGAAATCAATGATATGGATGCTCTCTTGATTAGGGCATTAGTGATACGCTTGAGTTCACACATTGGGGGAATAAGAAGGGTAATTGGACAAAGATCATCCATATAAATCCCTTTAAGTCCCAATTAAGGAAAAGGGTCAACAATGACTTGTAACTCTAATCAACATTAATTAAGAGCTGAATTTACCTGACTCAAATCTAGGCTAATAGGAGACTAACTCTACTAATGGGAATCACTTAGAACCTCTTCCAAATTACTCAACATCAATAGGCCTAATGGCTAATGAACATTAACTCACGTCAAGTCATGAATTGTGAGAGATCTTGTCCCAATCACTCTTGTGTAATTAGATTTGATAATTGCATTAATTACTTTAGGTGAGTTCAATTAATTAAATTACTCAAGCTCTAGTAAATTTGGCAACCCAACATAAGCAAACTCAACACAAAAATCTCTTATAGATATCAATCTCAAGACAAGCTAATAGATAAAATCATCCAACATTATCATGCTATCAAATTAAATCATGAAAATTCCAAATAAAATTGATACCAACAAAGAAGAAATGCTTAATAAAAAATCCAATCCATCAACAAAAAAATACCTAATCAACAATTACATCATTTCAATCTCAACCATAGACTTACTCTAGCAATCAACAAAGAAATACAAAGAGTACATGCATTGGAAATAAAAATACAATTGACACTACTACAAAAAACTGCATTCACATCTCCATTTCACATCTCTTTTTTCAATATGAGATGTAGAAAAAACGCGGTGGCAAATTTGTAATTATATTGAACATTTTCAACGTCTCTTTTTAAATAAGAGACGTGGATTCTCTTCCAAAAATATTAGTCCCGCCAAGTCAAAATAAAGGCGGGATGTTTGCAGGGGGAAAAAAAGGCGGGAGTATTTTCCACGTCTCATATTTTATGAGACGTGGATTATATGAGTATCCACGTCTCATAAAATATATGAGACGTGGATACATATAATTTTTTATTTTTTTATTGAGTAACCACGTCTCATATCTGATATGAGACGTGGTTACTCTTTTTTTTTTTTTAAATTAGTAACCACGTCTCATATCTGATATGAGACGTGGTTACTATTTGTTTTTTTTGAATTAGTAACCACGTCTCATATCTGATATGAGACGTGGTTACTCTTTTTTTATTTATTTTTAAATAGTAACCACGTCTCATATCCATTTATGAGATGTGGTTACTCTTTATATATATAAAAAAAAACCCCCTCATTCCCAACCCGCGGCAGCTTCCCCATTCCCCATTCTTCCTCTGCTTTTTCTCTCACTTTCTCCCATGGCATCCTCACTTTGGCTGATGCTCATACGCAGACGAAGAAGAGAAAAAGAAGCCGAAGCCATCAGATCCTCCCACCTCGATGGATATCTCTGCTTAGCAGTCCAGATAGCCCCCACTGATAGTGAATACCTATTTTCGTTCCGAAAATAGGTTCAATCGCTACGGTTCACTCCATTATGCAGCATTCGTTGTGCCCTGAGAGCATATTCTTCCATAAGATGCATTTGAGAAATCTCAACCGGTTCGTTTCAACATCAACACACTCATCAACGGCAGACCCGTCTTCCACCACGCAGTCAGCACCTCCGGCATAGCTCTTTCTTCTCCCTCACCATACCTACATCTCACTTCGTCTTGGTTCACTGTCACCATTCTCCTTCTTCCACTTAGTTTTTATCATCATCTCCCCGCGAAAGTCTCATCGTCCTTCTAGCTTCCAGTTTTCACAACATTCAGCACTCTTCAGAACGTGACTTGCTCCAGATCGCGATTTCTCTTCTCTTGCCTTCAGATTCGCCTTCTTCTCAATGCTTCCGATGCGTGTTCTTCCTTCCTCTGTTTTGTGGAGTCGAAATATTGAGCCCTAAATTCCTTATCTGTTTCATCTTCAGTGATCTCAGTTGGGTAAGAAATTTCTGAAGCTCTTGCTTGTGTGGTTTCAGTTTTGCGTTAAGATTTGAGTAGGCAATAATTTCAGAGCATCAGATTAAATTTTCAACTTGTTCAGAGAGATTATTTTGGCTGCCAATGATTTATTTTAATCTGATTAAGAATCATTCTGAACCTGCTCTGTCTAGTTGTCGCTGGTGTTTCTCATGGGGATAGGCATTATGTTGTGTTATAGATATAGGATGCTAAGGTTGAATTTTTGGGTAGTGTTGGGTGTATGGTATTGCTGAATCGAAGTTGCAGTTGTTCCATTATTTGCTTCTTTGGATTTGAGAGCATGTTGTGCTAGAAGTAGGACTTTGGGGTAACTCTGAATGGAATAAGAAGCAGTGACAAATGCATCTAATTGCAGCATTTAGTGAATACCTCTTCTTGTTTTTAGCTGATTTATGATGATGAAATTTGTAATTAAGATGACTTTGGAGTTATGATGGACACATAGCTGGGTCTCTTCATTTCGCCAGTGACTCTTTCTCGGAGAACATCTCCAATCTCGTTCAACAAGTCAAAGGCAAAGACACCCTTGTCTTCCACTGTGCTCTTAGTCAGGTTTGCTTCTCCTTTTTTATTCAAATTACGTGTTTCTTGGCTCTGGTTCTATTTCATTGTCTAATTTTCTGTTCCTTTTTCTTGTATTTTGTTCTATCAAGTATTCTACAGCACTGCATGTGAAATTTGAAATTTCAGACCTGTTGATTCCTGAATGAGTTGATAGGACATCGGAAAAATGTCTCTGACTGGACCCTTATATTTAAGCTACTGTGTATAAAGAGTGCAAATTAATAGAAAGTCACAGCATATGCAGCTCTTCAACAGCCTTCTCATTACAATATAGATTAATTAGCTTGGGTTGTTATAACGCTAATGTTAACAAGTTTGTATCCGCCTAGGAAGTTTCAAAATAGGAATTTTAGGGATTCACAATAATCCTACACCTACCAAACAGGGCAATTGTACAGCAATCTATTATGCAAGCATTCATCTTCATGGTTTGCTGTGTTTTCTTGATTTCTTCAAACTATTTGATTCTTGCTACTATAGAAATCTTTGTATAAAAATTAGTCATGTCTTTGCTTTTTTCATCACAAAAGCACTCACACAAAGGTACAAGCTACTAACACACATCTTTTATTTATGTTTAAGTGGAAAATAATGGTGCCAGGGTAGCTGAGTAATTACTACGGAGGCTTAAATGAAATGGATTTGTATTATTGATGTTAAAGTTAGTTTGAAATCTTAAACTAGGCTATTAAGTGTTAGCTTTGAAACTTGAATAGGTTAAGTTGTAGGTAATTATTATATATGTGGAGTTTAAGTTGATTTTCTCTTGTTTTGGGTTGTTTATTGAAGTGATTTGATGAATGATTCTCATTGTTTTTCTGTGTTAATGAAAATAGGGAGTAATGGATCTAGGTCTGAACCTTGAGTATGTATGTGTATTGCTCTTCTTTTTCTTTACAAAACCTGAGGAGATTTCAACCATTAATATCATTGTGGTAGTCTGTGGTGTAATGGTATGTTTTAGTTGTGATGAGTTCTTATTATGAAATGCAATTGTATGTTTGAGTATGTATGTGAATGAAAGACAATTCTTATTCCATTGCAAAGATTAAAGAAATTGATGTAGCTTTATGGGGTGTCGGCCCATTACTATATATAACAAGAAAACTGATCCTTTGGGTATGGTGTTTTTATTCACTTTTCATTTTCACTTTTATTGCTTCCACTTATATTTGACTGTCATTCTGCATATATATATGTATATATTACTAACAGGTTGTCATTGCAAATTTTTCTACAGACGGATAGCAATTGAAAGAAAAGCAGCACAAATTATGTAGTAACTTCTTATGTTCGCCCAATAATGTTATGGATTTGTGCTATACTTACGTGCAAGTTTAACTTTTTTTTTGTTTAACATCCCATATTTTAGGATCAAAGTTGTATTATAACATTTTTGTAATATTGGTTTTGATATAAATAATAAAATTAGTTCATTTTTTTTCATTTTAAGTGTTGTATTTCTATTATTTCGATAAAATATTGGGGGGTTTTTTAGATTGTGGTTAATCATCCTAATAAAAAAAATATCTTTTTTTTTAAAAAAAAGACTTTCCACGTCTCTTATTTGAAAAAGAGACTTGGAAAGTCTCACTTTTCACATCTCATTTCTGAAAAAGAGACGTGGAAAGTGCTGAACTAGCCACTTTCCACGTCTCACATTAAAAAAGAGACGTAGAAAGTGGCACTTTCCACATCTCTTTTTCATTGTGAGACGTGGAAAGTGTCAAGTTCAACACTTTCCACGTCTCTTTTTCAGAAATGAGACGTGGAAAGTGGCAACTTTTCCACGTTTCATATTAAAAAAGAGACGTAAAAAGTTCCGACTTTCCACATCTCCTCAATCCACGTCCCAGCAAAAAGAGACGTGAAAAGTCCAAAAAAAGAGACGTGAAAAGTGTTTTTTCTAGTAGTGATGAAATAAACTTTTTTTGAAGAGTCAAACTATGATATACATGTCATTATTAAAACAAAAGAAAAAAAAAAGAAACACTACTACAGAAATGTCCTATTGCAGCACAACAATAGCAGCGCTTACCAAACGTAGGCGCTGGGATAGGTACATAAGACCTATCCCAACGCTTTAAAAATAATTATAAGCGCTGGAATAGGTCCAGAAGATTAATTTAAAATAATCTCTTTTATTTAATAATGTCTAAATTACATCCCAGGTTTGTCTTTATATAGGTGATTTCCTTTGAAATTAATTCTCTGAACCTTATCTGAAATATATTTAATCCCCTGAATATATTTAAAATTGTCCTTATTATTTAATAATTTCTGAGTCCCCCAGTTTTTTTTTTTAATTTTTAATGCCTATTCCAGCGCTTTTTACGTAAAAAGCGCTGGAATAGGCCATTACCAAATATATTTAGTCCCCTGAATATATTTAAAATTGTCCTTATTATTTAATAATTTCTGAGTCCCCCAGTTTTTTTTTAATTTTTAATACCTATTCCAGCGCTTTTTACGTAAAAAGCGCTGGAATAGGCCATTCCCAAATATATTTAGTCCCCTGTATATATTTAAAATTGTCCTTATTATTTAATAATTTCTGAGTCCCCCAGTTTTTTTTTTAATTTTTAATACCTATTCCAGCGCTTTTTACGTAAAAAGCGCTGGAATAGGCCATTCCCAAATATATTTAGTCCCCTGTATATATTTAAAATTGTCCTTATTATTTAATAATTTTGAGTCCCCTAGTTTTTTTTTTTAATTTTTAATACCTATTCCAGCGCTTTTTAATTAAAAAGCGCTAGAATAGGCCATTCCCAAATATATTTAGTCCCCTGAATATATGTAACCTTGCCTTATTATATAATAATTTCTGAGTCCCCCAGTTTTTTTTTTAATTTTTAATACCTATTCCAGCGCTTTTTAATTAAAAAGCGCTGGAATAGGCCATTCCCAAATATATTTAGTCCCCTGTATATATTTAAAATTGTCCTTATGATTTAATAATTTTGAGTCCCCCAGTTTTTTTTTAAATTCTTAATACCTATTCCAGCGCTTTTTAATTAAAAAGCGCTGGAATAGGCCATTCCCAAATATATTTAGTCCCCTGTATATATTTAAAATTGTCCTTATGATTTAATAATTTTGAGTCCCCCAGTTTTTTTTTTAATTTTTAATACCTGTTCCAGCGCTGGAATAGGCTTTTTAGTTATTATTTTATTTGCCTGACATGTTAAACACCCGCGTGAGTTTCCATTTCCCTCTCCCCCATTTTTTCATTTCCCTCCCAAACACTTCTGCCCTCTCATTCTTCGCTTCTTCTCCCAACTTCTTCTCCCAATGTTCACTTCACCCAGATTTCGTCTTTGTGCTTTGGTGGTGATTTCGGCGGCGAACGGCGAAGAATCCTTCATCAGGTGAGTTTCGTTCTCGTGCTTCCATTTCTCTGATTTGAGTTTCTGTTTGAGCTTCGATTTGGGGTATGGGGATTTCAAAATTTGTGAACCATGTAAATGGAAGGTTACTCTTTGGTTAGATTTGGGGTATGAGGATTTCGATTTGGGGAATGCATGTATATTTGGTCAGATTTCTCGCAAAAATTACAGTACATCGATTTTGTTGAACCACTGATAAAAAAACGACGCCAACAATTTTTTTTGTTCAACCACGCACGCCAACAATGAATTGATGGTATTATTTCCAGTTTCCTCTTAGAATAAAGTAACATTTAATGGATTATATCTGCTAAATGATCCAACTTTCCATTTATTTTTAATTTATTTAACTGTGGGTAACAGAAATATACAATTTTCAACCATTGATTTTTTTTTTGTAATTAAATTAGTTCGCATTTCATAGGATAATAGGGCTAAATCTTGAAGATATCCAAAACTGAAAACCTATATAGCTAGATCAATTAGTCATTTGCCACCGACAGATTTAAACTTGTTGAAAAAAATTCAAAACCTTCTGGATATACTATAATATGAATTGTGGGTATTGTTCATCATCCACGCCATTGAAGGTGATTTCGGTTTGGAACTTACTAAAATCTTGATTAGACTTAATTTGGAGCAAGATTGAACTAATAATGGGGTTGCAAATGTGTTTTTCAATTTCCCATGATAAGTGTACATATATTCAAAACAATGGCTGTCAATTTGCCATGACAAAGAGTGTGTTTTAGTACTAATTAAGCTCATGTATAATGAATTTTGGCCACAGAAACCGAATTATTTATGAATTGATAAGTTTTAATAGTCATAGTAGGAGTATGTAATGGTAGTTTAATTCAAGCTTTTGCTTGCCTTTATGTATTCAAAAAATAGTCATAGTATGATTGATTTCTTTATTTCTTAAAATGAAATTCTGTAACTGTAATTATGTTTACATAATATTTTTTATAGGAGCCTACAATTGCCTAATAGTTTGTTGGCGGAAATGGGGGACCAAAAGTGAGAAACTTTCGGTGTGATTGAGAGCTTTTATTAATTGACTTCGCCACATAGAAGGTATACTTTTAAATTTCCTTCCTCCATTGAATTATGAATAATATTATTGTTGTTTCATTAAACTCTTATAACTAAGTTTGATGTGGTAGTAATTGTGCAATATTTGAAAATATCCATGAATGGTAGATATTGTGTTATTGTGCCCATTAATGCTATATGTATAAATTCTCTGTGAATTCTGTTGTTGATGACTACTGGAAAATTACTGAGTTAATGATTGGTGTTTTGTGGGCTATCCATTTCTAATTAAAAAGATAGGGCCTTGAGCCTGGGAATGTTCATTTTGTAGCCGTTATGCTGCCGAATTTTTGTTAAAAAAATAAGGTAACATCGTAAGGTGGCTACCTAATGATTAAGTCATGCACATCGATCTTACTTCCACTTTCCTTTAGTAGGCTATAATGTTGGATCGGAAATGGATGTCTTGTGATCGACGTTCAAAGGAATATATAGATGGAGCAAAAGAATTCATTGAATTTGCCGCTGAGCATGCAGAGAATTCTAACAGAATTGTATGCCCCTGTATGTCGTGTTTGTATGGAAAGCTTCTCCGTCCTCTTGACTTGTTGGGCCATTTATTCTGTCATGGGATCGATCCGTCCTATACACGTTGGACAAAGCATGGTGAGACGTATGAGTGTTCTGGTGGAGACCGGGTACCTGATGTTAGTAGCGCTTCAAACGTGGTTGACACAGACATGTGTGATGAGAGCGATGATCTTGAAGAAATGTTGAATGTGGTGGGTGAGGAGGATCCTGAAATGTTTGAGACACTGAAGAGCGATGCAGAGACGCCTCTGTATGTGGGATGCAGTAAATACACCAAATTGCGTGTGGTGCTTAAATTGTATAACCTGAAGGCGCGTTACGGTTGGAGTGATGCAAGTTTCACTGCTCTGCTATCCGCTCTGCGAGATATACTCCCAGAAGGGAACGTACTCCCCTCGAAAACATACGAGGCAAAGCAAATTCTTCGGTCGACCGGTATGAAATATGAGAAAATACATGCATGTCCCAACGACTGTATTTTATTCCGGAACCAGTATGCGTCGTTGGAGAAGTGTCCTAAATGCAGCACATCTCGGTATGGAAAGAAAGGTAAGAGTCCTTCTAAAGTCTTGTGGTACTTTCCGATCATTCCAAGATTCAAGCGCATGTACAGTAATGCGGATGTTGCAAGACTTTTGACATGGCACGCTGATGAGAGGATTCAAGACATCAAGCTTAGGCACCCCGCCGACGCCCCCCAATGGAAAAAAATTGATTACGAGTTCCCTGAGTTCGGTGAAGAACCAAGAAACCTACGGCTTGCATTGGCAACCGATGGAATCAACCCCCATGGGGTTCAGAGTAGTACTCACAGCACATGGCCGGTGATTCTGATGATATATAACCTCCCCCCAAATTTAATCATGAAACGCAAGTTTATGATGCTTTCCATGCTTATTTCCGGGCCTAGACAGCCCGGCAACGATATAGACGTGTACTTGGATCCTTTGATTGAAGACTTGAAGCATATGTGGGATTCGGGTGAGACAGTTTTTGATGGCTGTAAGGAAGAAAGTTTCAAATTGAGGGCCATGTTGTTTGGCACAATAAATGACTTCCCAACGTATGGTAATTTGTCCGGATACAGCGTCAAAGGATATGGTGCGTGCCCTATATGCGAAGATGATACCCATTCGATGCGACTGGATCACTGCAGGAAAAATGTTTACATGGGACATCGGAGGTTCTTGCCGTTAAGGCATCGTTGGCGGAGGTGGAAGAAGGCATTTAACGGGAGCTCAGAAGAAGGTAGGCCACCAAGATTATTGACCGGGGAAGACGTTCTTGAAAAGGTGAATGCGGTGGAGAATCATTTTGGCAAGCCTTTTGCTAAAAATGTATTGACAAGTGGCTGGAAGAAGAGGTCCATATTCTTCGAACTCCCGTATTGGAATTCCTTATATGTCAGGCACTTTCTTGATGTGATGCATATTGAAAAAAACATATGTGATAACCTAATTTGCACGTTACTAAATATGCAAGGAAAAAGTAAGGATGGTGTCAATTCAAGGTTAGATATGCTCAAGCTGGGAATAAGACAAGAGTTGGCACCTGTCGAGAAGGGATACCGCACTTATTTACCTCCAGCTGCTTACACCCTTTCGAGGAAAGAGAAAAGATTATTCTGTGAGTTTCTTAGTGGAATCAAAGTTCCAGAGGGCTACTCCTCAAATGTAAAGAACCTTGTATCTGTGAAAGAGTTGAAGTTGAAGAACCTGAAATCTCATGATTGCCACGTCTTGATGCAAAATTTCTTACCTGTTGGCATACGCAGCATTTTACCCAAGAAATTGCGGACCACGATCACCAGACTTTGTATGTTCTTCAAGCTTATTTGTAGTAAAGTGGTTGATACAACGAAGTTGCAGGATTTGCAGAGGCAGATCGTTTGTACCCTGTGCGAACTTGAAATGTATTTCCCCCCTTCATTCTTTGACATCATGGTTCACCTTACTGTACACTTGGTCAAAGAGGTTCAACTGTGCGGCCCAGTCTATTTGAGATGGATGTACCCGATTGAGCGGTTCATGAAAGTTTTAAAGGGGTATGTCAAAAACAGATATCGACCAGAGGGTTGTATTGCTGAACGATACATCGTTGAAGAAGCGAGTGATTTGTGTGCCGATTACTTATCAAATGTTGAACCTGTTGGCTTTCCCAAGTCTCGTCACGATGGGCGATTAACGGGGAAAGGAATAAGTGGGTTCAAGCTGTTATGCATTTCGAATGCTGAAAGAGAGTTGGCGCACTTGTATATTCTTCACAACACTCCTGAGGTTGAACCATTCGTTGAAGAACACAAAAATCTCCTTCGTGAAATACACGGTGATAGGAATGAGAGTTTGATCACAAAGGAGCACAACAAACATTTCATTAGATGGTTCAATGCCCGCATTTGTCAGCAGGTTGAGCTTAATGCCGGATCGGTTGGTGAAAGAGTGTTCTGGCTGTCGAAAGGACCGGGTTTGCACGCATTTTCTTATACCGGCTATGCAATCAACGGTTACACATTCTATACAAAAGGCCAGGATGAAAAAAGCACCATGCAAAATAGTGGAGTCACGCTTGTTGCCGAGGGGTGGCATATATCCAGTGCAAGAGATACAAATCCCATATATGTGCAGATGGCATACTTTGGTGTGATTGATTGCATTTGGGAGTTCGATTACACCATGTTCAGAGTTCCCGTGTTCCGGTGTCAGTGGGTTAACAACCACAGTGGACGGCGGTTAGATGAATTTGGGTTTATATCGGTCGACCTTTCTAAAGTTGGATATAAGGATGATCCTTACATTCTACCGTCTCAAGCAGCACAAGTGTTTTACGTTGAGGATCTTTCTAAGAAGAATTGGTCAGTTGTCATGCAGTCGAACAAAAATTATTCTGAGCAAGTTGATGATGAAAGTAGTGATGATGATATGAATGTGATAGAAGATGTTCCTTCCTTTGAGACAATACTGTCAGAAGACTTTGATGCAGACGTGTATGATGACGAAGATGAGCCCGTTTATGTAAGACGTGATCATGAAGAAGGCATTTGGGTAAACACAACCCTAAATCCAACAAAAAAGAGGAAGCAGACAATTGTAGACAATATAACAAAGAGGAAAAAGAGGCGAAAGCCCTCAGTTTGTATGTATTTATGTTGTACATTATGAATTTTTTAGCCCTCAGTTCGCATACAATTAGCATGATTATATGTATATGCACTAAAATCATTTCTTGTCTAATTTTTTTTTCAGGAGAATGGATCCCCATAGTGACCAGGAGGAAGAAGAACAACATAGTGGCCAGGAGGAAGAAGAACAACCTAGTGAACAGGTAGCTATTGCTGAAGGTAGAGCAAGGCATGAGGCGAATGTTGTTCGTGGCAGGACCCTTATGCGCAAACTCCTCACACGCAGAGCTCAGGGAGTAAAGACAAGACTTAAATGGAATCCAAATAACCAAGCTATTGGAAAGTCGGCGAAGCTCCTCTCGGGTTACATTGGGTGCACTGTTCGGGACAAAATCCCTATTACTATTACGGATTGGAGAAGAGCAGGCGACAAACATGAGGAGGTTTGGTTAGAGATTAAGGTAAACTACATTTTTACAATTAATGGCATATATGTCATCATAACATTGTAACTAACAAATTGAATATGATTTTTGTTGTTACAGACTGTCTTTGACATCGACGATACTCACAGGGATTATGTGCTGCAGAAAGCTTCGAGAATGCACCGGGGATATCGTTCCAACTTGACCACATATTACCTGAGAGATGACGAAGGGGAGATCGTTCCAACGCCACCATCTATATATGCTGGGTTAATTACTCAAGAACATTGGGATGAATTTGTGCGACAACGTTTGACTGAGGAGTTCCAAGAAAGAAGTAAAAAAATAGCCAAGCGGCTAAGAGCAGTCAGTATCCGTATATGGGCGGACGAAAGACATTTCCTGAATTGGAGGAAGATATGGTATGTTAGTAACACTTTTGGTTCCAAAATTATGAATAAATGTTTACGTGATTAATTTATACGTTCAACTGGTTTACCATGACAGATTGAGGAACAGGGCCTAGACTGTAGGCCACCACGGCATGGCCTCTGGGTCAGAGGTCACTCGCAGGCGGACGGTACCATCATTCATGAAGAGGTCAGAAGAGTCCATGAACGATGTGTAAGTCATTCTCTTGGAATTTCTAAATCTTTTCTAAACGGTGACTTTGCTAAGTGAATAACTAATAATCCTTTCTCCTTGTTATAGGTTTTGTTAACGCAAGAATGCCCTGACGAGGTCAACACTTTTGGCAGTGGCGATTTCCTCAGCAGAGCACTCGATCGCCCTGAGTATTCAGGCCGTGTTCGGGGTGCGGGTGTAGGTGTCACGCCCTCATCTTACTTTGGGCGCAAAAAGAGGGCATCAAAAGGCGATGTTAGAGCGTTGCAAGATGAAGTTCTTACTATGAGGGAGGAGATGCTTGAGATGCAACGACGCAACGAGGAAATGGAACGACAGAATGAGGAAATGCAAAGACGGCACGAGGAAATGGAACGACGGAATGAAGAAATGCAACAACGATACGAGAAGATGTACGAATTCTTCCAGCAAAGCAATGTTGCATCACAAAAGTCCAACTTCGTCCATCAAAGTCACATTCCTTCCGTCGAGAGTCCAAGCATCAAGGATAGCTGTACGATGCCCAGGGCTGACATTCCTCAGGTAGTTCATACATTTTCTACTAACAAACTAACAGTGATTCTGTTATATTATCGATTGTGACCTAATGTTGACAACTCTTTCGTAGGGCGAGACAAAGTGCAAGCTGTATACGGATCAATCTTTCAGTGAGGTAGTTGCGGTTGGCAAGGTCTACAACACTTCGAACATGACCCTGCACAATTCACCGTTGCCTGAAAATGCACTAAGGGTATTGATTGAATACTCGTACAACGACTGGGCCTCGTTACCATTCCCTACTCCTGATTTGATGACTAGGGTCGGAGACGTTGTCGGTGCATACGTTGCTTGGCCCATTGCTTTGATTGTGCCAATACCACAGGTAATTATTTAGTAATAACATTTCCAATAGCATTCATTGTTTTTGAATAACGCTCTTTTATTTAAATGTTTTTACAGGGTACCCAATTTATGGGAAAGAAAGCACAAGTGGCTAATGTCAAAGGTACCCGTGGTTCAGCTGCTCAAATCAAGAAAAAGAGTACCCGTACCGATCCGTTACCACAGGTGATTATTTGCTAATTAATTTAAACTAGCACTCTTCTTAATTATTGGAATGAATTTTTAAACTTTCTATTTACATGGTTTATAGGCACCAAAAGCTAAGGGTAAGAAAAAAGTTCAAGTGCCTGATCCTGTGATTGAAGATACAAGCGTCGAAACGCCATATCGTGCTCGGTTGCGAGCATTTGCAGCTACCGTTTCTCGCGATGCTATTGTCTTCATTCCATTCAGCAGGCCTATATTTGACGAGGTAAATTTCACTGACGCTCTGTCTAAAGATCAGGTAATGGAGGTGCTTAACCAAAGATGGGTCGGTGCGACAGTTATCAATATATGGATCAGGTATATATGCGTTTCCATTGTGGTTTCATTCAATGTCATAAGTTTTACACTAATTGGGAGTTGGTATGGTTTCTATGAAGGTATCTGCATGAACATGTCATGATCGCCGGGCGCAACGTTTCGTTTGAATTCATAAGCCCTTATTCGATAGCACAAGTTCCGGGCTCGAAACGTGAGGACCAGTTCAGAGCGATTCAAAGACGTTTCTCTTTAAAGGCAACAGCTAGAACTTTATTCTTAGCTCCAATTAATACAGGGTAAGTCTATACATATTTTTAGTTACGAGCATCATAGATATATATACTGACATAACGTTATAAAACATTTTAGGCTACATTGGATTTTGCTTGTCATCAATCCGATGGCACATGAAGAACCCATAATTTACTATTTGGATCCTGTGGAATCTGCTCTCCCAGATAATCGCCCAGATTTGATGCGTCTCTTCAATGGGTAAGTGAATGTCAACATTATTTGAATGCGTTGTATTATTTGTCACTTTATGCCCGATCCTAGCCAATAAAATTAATTTAATATGTTTCTTTTTCAGAGTATTGACTAGTTTTCTGGTTGATGTTCAGTTGAAGTATTCCATAGCCCCTGACCCGAAAGATGCTTATAAGTGGCAACACGTCCAGGTTTTATAAAGTTATTCAATTTTTGAAACAATATATCCATAGTTAAAATATAACGTAAATGTTTCTTATATGATATATTTGGTGTTTCTTGTTACAGTGCCCCTACCAACCCAATAACAACGATTGTGGTTACTATGTGATGCAATACATGCGAGATATCGTTACACATAATCGACTCGGCATCCCACTGACAGTAAGTTTTATATTTTTCCAAATCTAATGTGTTTGTACTTGTTAGACTTCAAGTAAATTTACTTGTCATTTAAATGTGTTCGTGCAGTATTACCCAGACGCTCGCTCCTTCATGTTGTCAAGGGAAAAAATGGATGCAATAATTGAAGAATGGTGCACTTATGTATACCCTATTTTCTCCAACATTAGATTATCCATTCATTAATTAGTATGCTTTTGTTTTCAACTTACAATGGTTGGTTTTATTGTACAATATTAGTATGACTTTTCTGGTGTGTATGTATATATGGTTTGGCTGGAATGGATAGTGTTGCTGGTTTTTTGCACTGATGCAGGAGGTTGTGAAACAAAAATAAGTGAATATTTAAAAAAAAATAATGCCTATAGCAGCGCTTTTTACGTAAAAAGCGCTGCTTTAGGGTAACCTATACCAGCGCTTATTACATAATGAGCGCTGGTATAGGTTCATATAGCAGCGCTCATTAAGTAATAAGCGCTGGTATAGGTTACCCTATAGCAGCGCCTTTTACGTAATAAGCGCTGCTATAGGTATTCTATTTTATTTTTTTTAAAAAAAAATTCATATATGTATGACCTAAAGCTGCGCTTTTCATATTATGAGCGCTGCTATAGGTTACCTATAGCAGCGCTCATAACACAAAATAAGCGCTGCAATAGGTCATATGACCTATTGCAGCACTGGCTATAGCAGCGCTTAAAAGCGCTGCTATAGGGTCAAAAAAAACGCTGCTATAGGCTTTTGCTGTAGTAGTGAAAAAACTGTCTTTATGAATGACACCATATGTGAATCTAGCATCCATCCAAGCAAATATTACATTTCATTGAAGCTTTGTGACACTTCATTAGTTGCTTGTAGAAGCCAGTCCTTGAAGCTGAATTACCACGACAAAGAATCAAGAGGGTCTCCAAAATCCTTGCATTCTTCAAAACAAATGAAGCAAGTTTGAATTGATACTCATTTGCCACATAGTTCCCAAGCTTCGAAACTTTTAGATGGGATGCAACACATTGGGGAACTTGAGGACTTTCATCCATCAAGCATTTTTTTCTAGACCAACCGGCCCAAGTAATCTTACAAAACCAAAAAAGACAAATAATTAGAAATATAGTTTTCTAAAATTGTGGGTGCTTTTAAAAAATAAAATTAAAATGATGTGTTACTTCAATTTCCAATAATGCATCAAATGAGTTTGTTGCTTTATAATTATCAATAATGCTCGCACATATATGTAGCAACGTTAAAGGTTGGAATACCATTGTGAAGAGTCAATATGCCTTGACTTACCTTGCCAATGACCAGAGTCTCTAGTATAGGGAAGCATCCAATAGATTTTATTAGTGCATTCACATCTTCACCATTTATGCTAGAGAATTCAAGGTAACTCAACTTTGAAAAGTTTGGAATACCATTTTGCGGGGTCCACATGTCCTGCATAAAAAGGAAAATTAAAAGAATACAATAGAAATCTTATTATCAAATAAAAAAAAAATAAGTTGCATCATAACTAAACAGATCAATACCTCATAAAAGTGTATACGCGAAGCATTTGACAATGCATCCCACTTAATCAAGTAAGTAGGTACTTTGGCTGAGAAAAGCTTTTCAAGTTTGTTAATATCCAACAATCTCCATCTAGGACCTATAGCTAGTGGTTGAATTGGTAAGCTAGTTTTCAAGGACTCTATAAGAAGATCTTGTAGACTAGGACAAGCACGTAGGAGCTTCATCATGGGTAAACCGAATGCCAACGAGATGAAGTACTTTAAGTTCAGGCAACTCAAAATCAACATCATCGATGGTAGCATGAGAAAGCTTTACAGAGGTAACGAATTTACTGATGAGCAGCTGGTGGGGAACACTGTGATAACGAGGAAAAAGTCTACTTTGGAACCCATCAGGACCAAAATGCAACTCAAGTTGAATAACGTTGAATTTTGAAAGTAGGTCACCCCAATAATCAAGAGTTTTAGCGGGGAGTGAAAGATGACACTTTAGATAGAATGATTCTAAATGAGGGATTCGATGGAGCATTGTAGTTATACTTTCATGAAGCGATCGAGCACTAGAAAAATGAGAACTATCAAAGCTGAGAGACCGAAGATTTTTACTGGCATCTCTCCAACTTTTGGAAAGAATACTACTGGCAAAGGCTTGCTTAGATGGAAGAAATGATAGAATGTGATCAAGATTAACAATAGGTAACTTGTCAAAATGATCTATCACCACACAATCTTGTGATGAGTTCCTGCACAAATAAAAACAGCGAAATCAAGCATAAATATGATAAACAGAAGTGTCATTTTTGCCTCAAAAAAATTCAATCTTGTTATAAAGATTAACAAAAGGTATCGTGATCAAAAAATTTCAATCTTGTCAATTTTTACCTATTGTGATCAAGATTAACAATGGGTATCTTGTCACTATGATCTATCTCTATACAATCTTGTGATGAGTTCCTGCACAAATAAAAACACCGAAATCCAGCATAAATACGATAAACAAAAGTGTCAATTTAATTTGCCTCAAAAACATTCAATCTTGTGATCAAGATTAACAAAAGGTATCTTGTGATCAAAAAAATTCAATATTGTCAATTTTTACCTATTGTGATCAAGATTAACAATAGGTATCTTGTCACTATGATCTATCACAATACAATCTTGTGATGAGTTCCTGCACAAATAAAAACACCGAAATCCAGTATAAATATGATAAACAGAAGTGTCAATTTTTGCACAAATAAAAACACCGAAATAAACTCATGAATTTACAACTATAAAGTCTTTCCCTATGAGCAATGAGGTCAAGAGTTACCGTTTCTAACTTAACGCGGGAAGTTATATGCACGTATACCAGAAAAGAATACAGCCTCCTTATTAAAAATATAAAGATGGAATCACGTTAAAGGAAAACATGCTTGTAAATTTTTATAAATCTTTTTTTTTTTTTTTTGGGGGCAAACAAAGCAAAACCAGTTGTTCGTTCAGAACTTGGACACATACAGCTAAAGAAAAAACTTTTGACAAAAAACAAATGCATGACAGCCAAAATGATGAAGACAGTCAAGAAACATTTGATAACATAATTCTGAAAAAGTCCATCCAGCAAGATTAACTGTGACGCCTATCTATATTTGATGAACTAAGAACAACTTCAAAGATTCAAGAGTGCCCAAAAAGGTTTAACAGTTAATCAAGCCCGAAATGGCGAAGTCTACTAATTTAAATGAGTAACCTGAACGTGATCTCCTCCGGCGACATCTTCTTATTTTTTCTCCCACCATGTCGTCTTGACCATATGAATCTCATCCTTCCTTTGAAGGTTAGAAAAACCAGAGAGTTCTTCTTTCTTGGACGCTTTCTTGAATGCAAATTGTTCATACTTCCTTCCGTTAGAATGAAAAGATGGTCTTTGAACCTCAACACAGAGAGAGAGAGAGAGATGACGCGCGAAGGTTCTCTATGAACCTGAAACGAGAGTGAGAGGGAGATGAAGTGCGAAGGTTGAAAGATCGTCTTTGAATCTGAATAGAGAGAGAGAGAGAGAGAGAGAGAGAGAGAGAGAGATGACGCGCGAAGGTTGAAAGATGGTTGAGGTCCGTTATTTGGTTTTAGTTTCTCGATGTTTTCTCATCTAAGTCAAAACAGTTTCCCTTCTTCCGTCTCCAGCTTCGCGGGAAAATCAAGGTAGTGGGGAAATTATAACTCGTTTCTTTTACACATCATTTTATGCATGTCTTTTAATTTCTATAATTAAACTTATGTATTTTAATTTTGGAAGTTTTTGTGTTTTCTTGGTTATTCTATCGTATAAGATAGCATCTCTCATCATTATAATAAGTCTATTGTGGAAGAAATTTTTTGTCCTAAAAATAAGTTCAACTAGAAAGTTATTAATGATTGTTTTCTTATACCACCAATAATTTGAATTAACTGGTAAGAGGATGTTCTATTTTAAACAGTGACTTTATGTTTTTGTCCTTCGTGATAATTATGCAGAGGTAGTGAGGTACCCCATTATGGACTTACATTCCTACAAACTTGACTAATTAGCTATTAGTTGCATCGGATACTAGTAAATAATAAAAAATGGTTTTCTTATTTTACTTGTAACAACCCGAATGTTGAAATTAGTTTGGTAATTAAGAAAATAAAATATAAAATATGTTCTCAAGTTATTATTTGTAAGGATCATAAAGATAATTTAGAGTTTAAATCCTCAACAAATGAATGATTTGATTTTAAATCTTTTGGGTAATAATTTCAGGAAAATAAAGAATGATATTAGAAATATTTAATGCCCGTAATTAACAATTAAGAAAAAAATATAGATGTTTATTTAAAACATATTTTCTTGAAATATATCCAGAAAATAGTTAGAGATTATCATTAGACTTTGATATTTCCAGAAAGTTACTTTAAAGGAAAAGTTTCAAATAAACACCACTTGGATATCAAAAGGACGTACATAAAGCTACCTCCAATATACAAAAGGATACAAGAGGGATTGTTCCCAACTTGGGATAACTAAGTTTTCGGCAAAAATACCAAATGGCCTCTTGCTCCCTTCATTCTCGTGAAAGTCGTTAACCACTCGAGTATAGCCATCAACCACTAGGGTATTGCCATTAACAACTCTAGTATGGTCATCAACCACTTCACTGATTTATTACTTAGGCTCTCAATTTTGCTTATGTTTGTGAAGTCGCCGTTAACTTCTCGGGTATGGCTATTAACCACTCGAGTATCGCCGTTAACCATTCGAGGATCTCTGCTAACCACTTCATTGATTCAATCGTTAGGCTCAATTTCGCTCATATTTATAAAAATGGTTAACCATTCGAGTATCATCGCTAACCAATTCATTGATTCATTAATTAGGTCAATTTCGCTTATGTTCATAAAAGTCATTAATCACCTGTGTATGGCTATTAACCACTCGAGTATCACCATTAAGAACCTTAATATGGCTATTAAACACTTCGCTAATTCATTACAGAATCTCAATTTTGCATGTGTTTGTGAAAGTCTTTAACAACTCAAGAATTACAACTAACCACTTCGTTGATTCATTAGATATATAGGGTCAATTTCATTCATGTTTCTGAAAATTGTTAACCACTCAAGTATGGCCATTAACCACTTGAGTATTGCTGTCAACCACTCTAGTATGGCCATTAACCACTACATTGATTCATTACCTAAGCTCAATTTCACTTGTTTGTAAAAGTTGTTAACCACTTGAGTATCGTCATTAACCTTTTGAGTATCACTATTAACCACTTCACTGATTCATTAGTTAAGCTCAATTTCGCTTATTTTTTTAAATTAAATAACAACTCGAATATGGCCATTACTCACTCAAGCATTGTCTTTAACCACTCTAGTTTGGCCATTAACCATTTCGCTTATTCATTACTTAGGCTCTTGATTTTTCTTAGGTTTGTTAAAGTCGTTAATTTCTCAAGTATCGCCATTAACCACTTGTGTTTCGCCATTGACCTTTCAAGTATCATTGCTAACCACATTGTTGGTTCAATAGTTAGGCTCAATTTTGCTTATATTTATAAAAGTAGTTAACCACTAGAGTATGGCCATTAACCACTTGTGTATCACTATTAACCACTCTAATGTGGCCATTGAACACTTCATTAATTCATTATTTAGGCTCAATTTTGCTTGTATTTGTGAAAGTCGTTAACCACTTGAATATGGCTGTTAACCACTCTAGATGGTCAATAACCACTTCACTGATTCATTACAAAGGCTTACAATTTTGCGTAAGTTTGTGAAAGTCATAAACCACTCAAGTAACGCCACTAACCACATGAGTATCGCCGTTCACCATTCAAGTATTGCCACTAACCACTTTGTTGATTCATTAGTTATGCTCAAATTTGCTTATGTTTATAAAGTCGTTAACCACCCGTGTATGACCATTAACCACTCAAGTACTGCCGTTCATCACTCTAGTATGGATATTAACGACTACATTGATTCATTACTTAGACTCAATTTTGCTTATGTTTTTGAAAATTTTTGGGCAAAACTTTTTGAAAATTGACAGCAAGCTCTAATGCGAGTGTTGATGAATTTTGAAAATTTTCCAATTGATGTGCAAGCAAGATAGCATTCAATCCCAACAAAGCCATTTCAAATTTGATTTAGAATAACACAACACACATCAAGAAAATATATTTTTTTGGATTTTCTCAATATATGAAATGCAAATACAACCTATAACTAAACTAAAACCTAAAATGCAACAAAACCCATGTCAATAAGCAAAATTGACACTTAGCTAACCTACGAACTAAACAATGACTCCCCGGCAACAACAACATTGATTTAAGCCTTTCCTAATAAGCCTTTGGGTTCAAATGCAAAATATCATTTAACCAATGATTGCATCATAGTGGTGTGATCCCGGATCGTCTCTTAATGAGTCTAATGAACTAACCTAGAAAAACTAAATGCATGCAAAATCTATAAAATTGGGGGTTGAGAGTAGGTATTTTTGGTATTTTTCATAAAGTAAATGTAAAGACTTATTTTTGGTATTTTTATGATAAAAATAGATGACTAATAGAATGCAAATGATCAGATACTCTCTTGGATAAGTATGACATGTGGCAAGCATATATTTCACACTCTTGGGGGAATTAAGAGGATAATTAGGCCAAGTTTATGAAAGCATAAACAAAATTAGTCTTAATCGAAGGAATAGGTTGGTGACAACCCACTCAACCTCAATAGACCAAGTAGGTTAATTCTAATCTAACATAAACTAGAAATACGTTACAATAGATAGAATAACTTGGGTCCCATCCAAATTACTCAATATTCTTCGGATCCTATAACTAATCAATATTAGATCATAATCAAACACTCATACTTGTAGATTTTACCTAATTACGCTCATTTGATTATATTGAATCAATAGTATGATTTCTTAGGCAAGATTAATTGATGGAGTTACTTAAGTTTTTAAAGAAGAAACTCAACATCAACATGCTCAAACCAAATTAATCATCCAAATGACATAATCATTATAAGATAAATGTGTAACGTCCTGATTTTTATTTGCTTGGAAATTACATTTTTATAGGCATTGGTTTAAAGCATGAGGAAGTTTAAGTATTTGTTGATAATCTTCCCTAAGAATTCTCATAAAACATTAAGAAGAATTCATAATAATTAAGTAGAATTTTGCATGATATTATTTGCTTAGAAACCCATCTAGTTTAGGGTTGGGCTTAGAAAATGGACTAGAGAAAGACCTTAGCCCATGAGAAGTAGTAATTCCCCCTTGTGGAGCTTAGGGTGGCGCCACATATCATGAAGAAGGGAGGAATTATGTTGCAAATAATAAATAGAAAAAGAATTGTAATATCTGTAAGCATAAAATTATATTAGAAAGAAAAGGATTATTGATGACCAATAGAAATGCAAGCAAGGGAAAAGAAGAAGGGGTCATCATAACAAGATAGCCAATAGGAAGACATACAAGGAAGAAAATCAAAATAGGAAATAAGATAAAATGAGAGAGCCAATGGAATTACATGCAAGAGGTAAAAGAAAAAGAAATAAGAAAATAAGTAGCCAATGAGGAGACATGCAAGCTTGAGAAGATGCATGTGAGTGATGTCACCATGTCTCATGCAAAATAAGAAGAGAAGTCTCTCTTCCTTCCCCAATAGGCCAAAGGTGGCACATGGAGAGGGCTAGAAGAAGAGGAAAAAAGTTAAAATAATAACCCTCCAATGAACTAAAAGGAAATTTGCTAATTTGATAAAATGAGATAATAGGCTTTAGGGTTCAAACACTACTACAAAACAGGGTTTTCACGTCACAAATTTTGGACTTTTCACGTCACATTTTGGTGTGACATAAATTGAAGTGACGTGGAAAACTGGACTTTTAACGTCACACTAAGAAGTGACGTGAAAAGTCATCTTTTTCACGTCACAAATTACAAATATTGTGACGTTCTTTGTCAAAAATTAGAGTAATTTGATGAAGATGTGGCAGAGAAACCACATCACAATTTAATAATTTGTGACCTGGTTTCTTAGAAACCACGTCACAAATTATTAAATTGTGACGTGGTTTCTCCTGAAACAACGTCACAAATTACCAATTTGTGACGTTGTTTCTGAGAAACCACGTCACAAATTATTAAATTGTGACGTGGTTAATTTTTTTTTTTAAAAAAACGATGGTTAATTTTAACTTCTTTTGGTTTCCCAATCTATATTCATTGCAAATGTCACAGAAATAGATATAATGCAGATCAACAGTATACATTATTCACACATGTATACATAGCTATATTATAACTAAATCAAACTAAACATATATATACACACAAAAAATTCCATGTTTACACAACAAAATATTTTTTGCAATGATCACTTTTTAACCAACAACAAATGAAAGAAAAAATTGAGCAATACGGTCATGAAGTGAATCAAGGTCTCTGTCTTCAAATGAGTTGTTTCCATCATAAAACTGCAACAATAATGGATGCTATGATTAATGCATGCAAAGTTAGATAAATAAATCATATATTTATGTACTGATTGTATCAAGCTATAGATAAGAATTTAATTTATACCTGTGTAAAGGATCCGGTACGATCACTCTCAATAATGTCACACATATACTTCATGACGTAATACCCACACTCCTTATTTGTCGGTTGCTGGGGGCACTTTATAAATCACAAGAAATAGTATAAATTAATAACAAAGTAAATAATATCTCAATTGACTAACATTGAATGAATTTAAATTAAAGGTAGTTACTCTAGGTCTTTGTGTCACGATGGCATCATCCATTTGACCAGTTTCTGCTGCAAAATGCCATTGTTGAATGCCCCTAAAAATGGAACTAAAATTAGCACATAAACATAAAAATAATTTATGTAGCCCAAAGTAAAAAGTCATTAGAAATACTTACTTAGATAAGAGGGTTTTATAATATGAGGTCATATTATATCTCAAGGGGTCAAACCAAACCAGACGATGTTGTATGGGGCAAACGACAGCTAATGACCAGTGTTTACTGAAAGACATTAAGAATATTATGTTCACACAGAAACATAACATTTGTAAATGTGCAAATAATGAAAAGTTGGAAAAAGGTAATAATGACACTTACTCTTGAAGAATAGGCGCAAAATAGACAGATCCCCAATTTGCTGACATTTGATGTATGACATAAGCCCGCATCTCGTCCTCATACTCCAGCTTGGCCTTGTCATTTTTAAAATCATCTCTCCTCGCCAAGGCCATTGGACTAAGGAATCTGTATTGTCCCCTGCCTAATTGGTTGCACAACTGGTGGTTCAATAAATTCTTCCACACCCATCTGATACTCTCTAGTGGTTCTCAATGTATGCATCCAACTACGATCCATTATATTAAACCTATGCCATTTCGAACAAGCTAGTCAAGTTTATCTCACTACATTTTGAAGAAATTGGCATGCTATGCACTTAACTTCACTTCATACAATCCAATTTCAGTCTAGTAAATACAAAATAATACCATTATTAATTCAACACCATTCAGTGATTACAAAACCTATAATTTCATCTTTTTTCAGTGCAAACAAAAATCAGCAAAGTGGCAGCCACATATCATCACCAAAAAGATGAATTATGGAACAAATTTTCAGCGAAATTTCAGCTCAATACAGTAGTAAACCAATTTAGAAGACTTACAAAACAGTTTGGCAAGTATGCAAGATTTGCTGCAACTTCAAGGTAACAGCAGCAATACCCCTTTTTTTCCCCTTTTCCACATTTAAACATTCAAATATAATTCAGTTCATCGATTAAACATTCTATGGCAGCATTTACAATTTGCAATTGATAAAAAAAACAAAGAAAATCAGAGCATACCACAGGCACAAAAATACCCTCGAATCGCACGATTGAAGTTGCTGAACCCAATAAGAAAACAAAGCTGAAAAAGAAAGTATGAGAGACCAAATGTGATTTAACTCTTCAATGGAACAAAGCTTATTTGAACCTTTGCAAGACAAACTTATTTGAACCTTTTAAAACACCAAACATAAATAAAGCTTTCATTTCCTCTTAAACCAACCTTTCTTTTTATTTAACAACATAAACTTAGTTTTCACATATATAGAAATCATTCACTTCAATTAACATCTATGTATATCAATATGTACTTAATTCCTATACCTTTCAGCAATCATCAAACAATCAATTCCATATTCTTAATCCTTTAATTAGCTCAAAATAATAAAATTCCAGACTTAATTAATATTAATTAACAACGTCAATCTTTGCTAACTCTTTTAAACACTCCTTATAAAACAAAAAATTCCACCTTACTTCCTACAGTTTCTAATGCCTTCAATATTTCCAACAATACCAAGGCAGGGCCGAACATAAGCCAGAGAATATGAAGAATATTAACATAAACCAAGGCGGGGCCGAACATAAAGCCTAATGATAATTGTCAAACAAATTAACTTATCCAGAGAAATAGACGACGCAGCACCACAACAATATTCCAGAAATCCAAAAACTAAACTACATTCAACACCACAACTAATTATCTTCCTCATAAATTTCATTATTTTATTTTCAATTGCATATATATTAGTAAAAAAATGATTTCAGAAACCTGGTGGGAAAAAAATTAAGCACGATGACATAATGACAAAGAAACAAAAAAAAGTTGTAAAAAAAAACGAAAAAAGAACTCACATGGTAGGGAGCTGAGGGTTGGGAGAAGGGGGGAGCTGGCGGCGGCGGCGGAGCTGGGGGCGGAGCTGAGGGAGGGAGGAGCTGAAAAAATGAAACGGAGCTGAGGGAGGAGGATCTGAAAAACGGAGCTGAAGGTGGGGGGAGGGGGAGCTGGGGGTGGAGCTGAGGGAGGGAGGAGCTGAAAAAAATCCCTTAGCTGAAGGTAAATGGAGCTAAGGGATTTTGATTTTGGGGGAGCTGGGGGCGGAGGAAAATGGAGCCAAGGGATTTTGATTTTGGGGGAGCTGAAGACAGGGGCGGGGGAGGGAAGAAAATGCGGGTTTTTTTTATTATAGTGACATTTTCAACGTCACACATTATATAATGTGTGACGTTGAAAATCAAAACGATGTCACACATAGCATATGTGTGACGTCGTTTTGATTTTCAACGTCACACATTATATTTTGTGTGACGTTGAAAATCTTATTTTCTTTTTTTTTTTAAAAAAATGAAGTTTCAACGTCACACAATACTTTCTGTGTGACGTTGAAACTCTAATATTTTTTTTAAAAAAAATAGATTTTCAACGTCACATATTATATTTTCTGTGACGTTGAAAATCCAATATTCCAACTTTTTTCTTTTCTTTTTTTAAAAATAGAGTTTCAACGTCACACAATATTTTCTGTGTGATGTTAAAACTCTAATATTCCTCCGTTATTTTTTTTTAAAAAAAATAGAGTTTCAACATCACACTATATTTTTTGTGTGACGTTGATACTCTATTATTAGAACGAATAGTATTTTTTTTTTATTTTTCAAATGGAGTTTCAACGTCACATATTAAATTATATGTGACGTTGTTTCCCTTCAGTTTCTAAATTATTTACAAAAATGCCACCGCGTTTTTTTTCAACGTCACATTTTTAATTATCAGACATAAATTAGTGACATAGAAAGGGTATTTTGTAGTAGTGAAATAGGCTAAGGGAGCCTCTTGCTAGGGATAAAATAATCATTTTTAAGAAGATAGAAAATAAAATAAAAGGCAAGAAAAGAAGAGAAATTGCATGAGTGGTGCAATATAGGAGGCTAGCCTAAAGATAGGATAAGTGTGCAAGAGAAATCTCAAAACTATTGGGCAATGTGTGAGATGGCTTGGGGTGATCCTTGCCCTCATTTCCCCTATAAATAGGACGTCTTCCATCCCATTCTACACACCAAAATTCGTAGCCCCAAAGAAAGTGAGAGAAAAAGGAGTGTTCTTGAGTGTTTTTGAGTGTTCTTGGGTGTTCTTGAGGAGCCTTGAAGGTTGGAACTCCAAAAGAAGTAGTAAAGCTCTAAGGTAGTACTTACTCTCTTAAATTTCCAGCATTGTTTGAATATTGTGATGTGATATTTGGCTGCCTTGATGAATCATGTTTGAAGTGATTATGTGTTTCTTATAATGCTATGGCCATATGTTATTATTTAAGAACATAAATGCTCACATGTATAAGTTATTAGTATTGCCATATCTTGTCCAATGTTAAACTTGCATGATTGTATGTTGAGTATTGTGCTGCTGAGATTTTCCCCAAAATCTCACCCCCCAAATCTAAACCATTTTAGGAGCAAGTTCATCCAAGGAGAAAGAGAAGAAGCTAGCTTAGTCAAGATGAAGATTCAATGATCTTTGTCTTTGTTGTGCATCTTTGAACTTATGATAAATCTGTAATATTGTTGGGATGCTATGGATTATGTTTAATTTTGGATTTATGTATGTATATGGTCATTCTTGGCCCTTAAGAACAAGTTTTTAATTCATGCAATTGAGATGCTGTTTTTTGGGTTCCATTCTGTGCAATGTCTATTGATGAATTTAGTTGAGTTAGCAAATGAATGCCTTTAGCTACGAAACTTTTATGTAAAATACTAAACATATAGGGCTTTCTATAAACCAAAAAATGAAAAATCAGAGTTATGTAGCTCAAATTAAAAATCACGCAAGAAGGCCAAAATTTCTGGGCTTGAGAATGAACGCAGGATAGGAAAATCCAATATCTGTATCACCTGGGTTGATGCATATTGTGTTTGGTATTTGTTCCAGATAGAGGATTCTGCAAGATTTAATTTGAGACTTGAACCAAGTCAAAACCATTTTTCTACAATTAGTTATGATTTTTCAAAGTTGCTGGAAAGTTTCCGCATTTTCAGCATTTTTCCAGCAATAAAGAAAAGTTTTAAAAACTTGTGGTTTTGATGTTCTAAGTCCCATATGAGCTTGAATATGATTCCCAATGATTATTAAGCTTGGGAATGAGTCCTAGAAGTAGGTGTTACAAAATGGACTAAATCACCACACACAATGATAGGCAATAAAACCAACAAGTACTCATAAAGATAATGTCAATTGAAAAGATAGATGAAACCAAACTTGATCCAATACAGATACAAAGATGAAATTCAACGATTACATAGCCTATAGTCTCAAACACAAATGAAATCCGAACATAAGGAGAACAAATATTCAAGGAAACATGGAAATCTATGGCTACATAATTGGAACTAGAAAAACTCTCCTAAAGTGGATTCAATGCTTGCTTCAAGTCATCCCATGGTCCAAGAGAGCATCTGGCCTAATTAATTCATCAAAGAAGAGAAGAAGTCACCCAAGAGCAGCTGCAACTCGAACTCCATGTAGAACCGGTGAAGAATTATGGGATGGATGAGAGAATGGATGGAATTTCGGCGAAGAGAGAAGAGGAGGGGAGGAGATTGAGGACAAAAATTTGAGAGGGGTATGTGCCAAATTCGTTGGTCCTCCTTATATAGAACAAGAGGCAACTTAAAACATTCCAAATTTGCCTAGGGTGTCCTAATCTTACTAGGATTAACAAATAGGAAAGGTTTGGGGAAGATCCAATAACTCAATCTTCAAGAAAGCTAGCCAAATTAGGAAGTGGTGATTAGAATAACAAATTTGGAAACTTCTCAACATCAATCAAGCATAGGGTTGCCTATTCTTGTAGAAATAACAAATAGGAAATATTTCAAGCGAACCCAATCACTTAATCAACCAATCCAATTGAAATAGCACTTTTCCTATTCTTGTTGACTTTACCAATTAGGAAAGTTTAGAGGCCAATCCATTAGTCTTAATCAATTAATCCAGTTTCTTAAGCAGTAGTTTCCTATTGTGGAGAATTTTCTTTTTTGCAGAAGTTTCCTATTTTGCTTTGTTCTTGCTTTGACCGTTATTCTTTGCACCTACAATGAAAATTTTAAGCACATGTGAAGTATTTCAAGTCCATAAACAATAAATGCATGAGTTAAATGCCTAACATGCTCAAATTATAATGAAAATGCAATTAACTCTCTAATCTTGGACCCGAGGTATAAAAGTGCCTAAATACCCATTTAATAGCTTAGAACAAATGCTAACTTTTTATAATTAGTGGATAAAAACATGTAATAATCAAGTGCAATCACTCACACATCACCATTTCACAACCAATGAGAAAGTAATTTTTCACAATGCATGCCTTAAGTGTATCTCATGTCCAACTCTTGAAAATTAAAAAGTGATTGCACCTGATTATTATATGTTTTTAGCCTCTAATTTCTTGGGAATTCAGCTCTTGTTCTAGGCTATATTATACGGAATTAGGTACTTTTATACTTAGTGTCCTAGATTAGAGAGTAAATTGCATTTTCATCCTAGTTTGAGCATATTAGGGCATTAACTCTTGTATTTAGGGTTTATGGGTTTGATAAATTTCACATGTGCCTTGAATATTTCATTGTAGGAGCAAGGAATAATGAGTAAAAGAAAGAAAATACAAATCAACAAGAGAAAAATAGGAGAGGGACATGCCACATGGCCTTTATATAAGTTAAAAATCTATTTGATTTAATTGTTTTCGGCTAATCAGGCCTTTTTCTAACTTTCCTAATTGGATTGGCCCTATTAGATTGAGTAAACCCTAGCCCATTTTGAATGTATTTAAAATCTCTCTTATTCTAGGGTTTGAGAGGACTAAATTTTAGGAGATACTCCCTCAACATGCACCTCCGTCTTACTCATTTTCTCTCTTAAAAATATCTTACAAATATATTTCTCTCTCTCAAAAATATCTTACAAATATCTCTCTCTCCCACCCACCATTTATTCACATCTCTCCCTATCTCTCTAATCATACACTACTTCTTCTCTTATTTTTATATTATTAAATATATTCAACCACTCTATCATCAAACACATGGCCACACACACCTAAAAACCCTAATTCTATCCATCTAAATCACACACCTCTTGGCATCTAATTTTCACGCCACCTCATCCAAAAAGAGAGAAAGGAATTTGGCTACCCATACACCAAAAACCCTAATCCATCCTCTCTTATAAATTGGGCCAAGCCTATAACACCACATGCCCTCTCTCATCCAAATTTTTTCACGCCACCTCCCTCTCCATCCTATTCATTCACCCCACTACTGCAGAAAAGGGTTTTAACATCCATTATTAAAGGGTTTTAACATCCGTTCCGTAAGGGATGTCTATCTAAGTGATGTTGAAAAGTCGACCTTTTAACATCACTTTAAATAACGGATGTTAAATGTCAGACTTTCAACATCTCATATTATACCAATAAGGGATGTCAATAGTCCCAGAAAAAGCTGTTTTAAGATATTGTCAGGGACTAACGACATCACACGCTAAGAAAATAAGAGATGTCGTTTCTGCCGTCAGAGAAACAACATCCCTTATTATATAATAGGTGATGTTGTTTCTGTTTATCGACATCACTTGTTAACATAACAAGCGATGTTGTTTCTGCTGTCTGAGAAACAACATCACCTATTATATAATAGGTGATGTTGTTAACATCACCTATTATATAATAAGTGATGTTGTTTCTGTTTATCGACATCACTTGTTAACATAACAAGTGATGTTGTTTCTTCTTTTTGACATCTCTTTTTTCCTTAATGAGAGATGTCGAAACTTTTCTCTTTTTTTTTCAGTTTTATTTATTTGTTCTGATGTCCATCTGCATTTTACAGATCACAATTACATATATACTCATACAGAGACAGATACCTAGATCAACAGATTCAGCACAAGTTTAATACATATGAACCTAACTAACTAACTAATCAAATTAATTAACATGTACATATATATATATGTGGACAAAAAAAATATGAAACGTGGACAAAAGTACTAAGAAAGAGATATCATTATTAAAGGAGAGTATATACATCTAGGAGAGCTAGATAGATCAAACCTCACATGTGTGGTTACTTTTTACCCCAAATTTGTAAGGAAAAACTCTGCCACATTATCACGAATCGGATCAAGGTCTTGTACTTGGTCAAATGACTTGGTTGAACCATAAAACTGTAACAATATAAATTGTGATGAAAAGAAATTGGATAAACAATGTATTAATTATATCAATCATATAAAATGTTATATAGATAAAAATTTTATACCTGTGAGAAGTTTCCGGTACGATCACTCATAATAATGTCAGACATATACTTCATAACATAATAACCACACTCCTTATTCGTCGGTTGCTGAGGACACTTTATAAATCACAAGAAACGTTATAAATTAATAACAAAGTAATTAATATCACAATTGACTAAAATTCAAAGAATTTAAATGAAAAGTACTTACTTTAGGTATTTGTGTCATGACGTTTTCAAAAGCTTGATTAGTTTTTTCCATTAGATGCCACTGCTGAATGCCCCTGAAATTAAACCAAAATTAGCACATATACATAAAAATTAATCTAATTAGGCATAAAATAAATAAAGACTTTATTATTAACACTTACATCAAGAAGAGCGTTTTATGATCGGAGGTTATATTACGCTTCAGCGAGTCAAACCAAAATATACGATGATCCCGAGGGCAAATGACAGCTAATGCCCAGTGACGACTGAAAGACATTAAAAATATTATGTCCACAAAAAACATAACTTTGAAAATGTGCATAATGATGAAAAGTTGGCAAAATGAAATAATTAAAACTTACTCTTCAAGAATAGGCCCCAAATAACAAGCTCCCCGATTCACTGACATTTGATGGTTAACATATGCTTGCATGCTGTCAACATAGTTCTGCTTCGCTGCCGGGGTCTTGAAATTATCTCGCCTCACCAAGGCCATTGGACTAAAGAATCTGTACGCCCCCCTCCCTAAATCGTTACACAACTTGTGAAAGTACCTACCATAGAATAATTGAAATTAGAAAATGACTGAAGTACAAATATTGCAAAAACATGTAACTATCATTTACATAATCGCTAATTCGAGCCAGCCGATGTCAATTTCCTGCATCTTCAAAAACTCAACGATATCTCTTTGACCATCAAGCCCAATTTTGTATGTACGATCGGGACTAACTATTCCTGCCGGCATATTAAAAGATACATAGTCCAAATTTGGTTGCATTTCCCGCAGGATTTGAAATTAATTAATTATCTACATAACATCTCCGAACTTGTTGCTTCCAAAATAAATCATTACTAATAGTCTCCCTGATCCCTCACATCCAATGCACAACAAAGCTGAAGAATAAGAGAAGATGGCCATAGAACCTAAAATGGAACCACCACATATGACCATAAAACAAAATCAGCTGCTACAGCTTAATTTGCAGCCTTGGACAACATTAAACTTTCGAAATTGGCTTACTAAATCATCAAGAAGATCCTATATATCAAAAACAATAATCTTGCACAATAGAAACACCAGCACAGCCATATACTCTCAGCAATTTAAATTCAGACAAGCAGTCAGAGGAGTCAAATATTCCACTCCTAAAGTTGCTTGTCATCAATCCGATGGCACATGAAGAACCCATAATTTACTATTTGGATCCTGTGGAATCTGCTCTCCCAGATAATCGCCCAGATTTGATGCGTCTCTTCAATGGGTAAGTGAATGTCAACATTATTTGAATGCGTTGTATTATTTGTCACTTTATGCCCGATCCTAGCCAATAAAATTAATTTAATATGTTTCTTTTTCAGAGTATTGACTAGTTTTCTGGTTGATGTTCAGTTGAAGTATTCCATAGCCCCTGACCCGAAAGATGCTTATAAGTGGCAACACGTCCAGGTTTTATAAAGTTATTCAATTTTTGAAACAATATATCCATAGTTAAAATATAACGTAAATGTTTCTTATATGATATATTTGGTGTTTCTTGTTACAGTGCCCCTACCAACCCAATAACAACGATTGTGGTTACTATGTGATGCAATACATGCGAGATATCGTTACACATAATCGACTCGGCATCCCACTGACAGTAAGTTTTATATTTTTCCAAATCTAATGTGTTTGTACTTGTTAGACTTCAAGTAAATTTACTTGTCATTTAAATGTGTTCGTGCAGTATTACCCAGACGCTCGCTCCTTCATGTTGTCAAGGGAAAAAATGGATGCAATAATTGAAGAATGGTGCACTTATGTATACCCTATTTTCTCCAACATTAGATTATCCATTCATTAATTAGTATGCTTTTGTTTTCAACTTACAATGGTTGGTTTTATTGTACAATATTAGTATGACTTTTCTGGTGTGTATGTATATATGGTTTGGCTGGAATGGATAGTGTTGCTGGTTTTTTGCACTGATGCAGGAGGTTGTGAAACAAAAATAAGTGAATATTTAAAAAAAAATAATGCCTATAGCAGCGCTTTTTACGTAAAAAGCGCTGCTTTAGGGTAACCTATACCAGCGCTTATTACATAATGAGCGCTGGTATAGGTTCATATAGCAGCGCTCATTAAGTAATAAGCGCTGGTATAGGTTACCCTATAGCAGCGCCTTTTACGTAATAAGCGCTGCTATAGGTATTCTATTTTATTTTTTTAAAAAAAAAATTCATATATGTATGACCTAAAGCTGCGCTTTTCATATTATGAGCGCTGCTATAGGTTACCTATAGCAGCGCTCATAACACAAAATAAGCGCTGCAATAGGTCATATGACCTATTGCAGCACTGGCTATAGCAGCGCTTAAAAGCGCTGCTATAGGGTCAAAAAAAACGCTGCTATAGGCTTTTGCTGTAGTAGTGAAAAAACTGTCTTTATGAATGACACCATATGTGAATCTAGCATCCATCCAAGCAAATATTACATTTCATTGAAGCTTTGTGACACTTCATTAGTTGCTTGTAGAAGCCAGTCCTTGAAGCTGAATTACCACGACAAAGAATCAAGAGGGTCTCCAAAATCCTTGCATTCTTCAAAACAAATGAAGCAAGTTTGAATTGATACTCATTTGCCACATAGTTCCCAAGCTTCGAAACTTTTAGATGGGATGCAACACATTGGGGAACTTGAGGACTTTCATCCATCAAGCATTTTTTTCTAGACCAACCGGCCCAAGTAATCTTACAAAACCAAAAAAGACAAATAATTAGAAATATAGTTTTCTAAAATTGTGGGTGCTTTTAAAAAATAAAATTAAAATGATGTGTTACTTCAATTTCCAATAATGCATCAAATGAGTTTGTTGCTTTATAATTATCAATAATGCTCGCACATATATGTAGCAACGTTAAAGGTTGGAATACCATTGTGAAGAGTCAATATGCCTTGACTTACCTTGCCAATGACCAGAGTCTCTAGTATAGGGAAGCATCCAATAGATTTTATTAGTGCATTCACATCTTCACCATTTATGCTAGAGAATTCAAGGTAACTCAACTTTGAAAAGTTTGGAATACCATTTTGCGGGGTCCACATGTCCTGCATAAAAAGGAAAATTAAAAGAATACAATAGAAATCTTATTATCAAATAAAAAAAAAATAAGTTGCATCATAACTAAACAGATCAATACCTCATAAAAGTGTATACGCGAAGCATTTGACAATGCATCCCACTTAATCAAGTAAGTAGGTACTTTGGCTGAGAAAAGCTTTTCAAGTTTGTTAATATCCAACAATCTCCATCTAGGACCTATAGCTAGTGGTTGAATTGGTAAGCTAGTTTTCAAGGACTCTATAAGAAGATCTTGTAGACTAGGACAAGCACGTAGGAGCTTCATCATGGGTAAACCGAATGCCAACGAGATGAAGTACTTTAAGTTCAGGCAACTCAAAATCAACATCATCGATGGTAGCATGAGAAAGCTTTACAGAGGTAACGAATTTACTGATGAGTAGCTGGTGGGGAACACTGTGATAACGAGGAAAAAGTCTACTTTGGAACCCATCAGGACCAAAATGCAACTCAAGTTGAATAACGTTGAATTTTGAAAGTAGGTCACCCCAATAATCAAGAGTTTTAGCGGGGAGTGAAAGATGACACTTTAGATAGAATGATTCTAAATGAGGGATTCGATGGAGCATTGTAGTTATACTTTCATGAAGCGATCGAGCACTAGAAAAATGAGAACTATCAAAGCTGAGAGACCGAAGATTTTTACTGGCATCTCTCCAACTTTTGGAAAGAATACTACTGGCAAAGGCTTGCTTAGATGGAAGAAATGATAGAATGTGATCAAGATTAACAATAGGTAACTTGTCAAAATGATCTATCACCACACAATCTTGTGATGAGTTCCTGCACAAATAAAAACAGCGAAATCAAGCATAAATATGATAAACAGAAGTGTCATTTTTGCCTCAAAAAAATTCAATCTTGTTATAAAGATTAACAAAAGGTATCGTGATCAAAAAATTTCAATCTTGTCAATTTTTACCTATTGTGATCAAGATTAACAATGGGTATCTTGTCACTATGATCTATCTCTATACAATCTTGTGATGAGTTCCTGCACAAATAAAAACACCGAAATCCAGCATAAATACGATAAACAAAAGTGTCAATTTAATTTGCCTCAAAAACATTCAATCTTGTGATCAAGATTAACAAAAGGTATCTTGTGATCAAAAAAATTCAATATTGTCAATTTTTACCTATTGTGATCAAGATTAACAATAGGTATCTTGTCACTATGATCTATCACAATACAATCTTGTGATGAGTTCCTGCACAAATAAAAACACCGAAATCCAGTATAAATATGATAAACAGAAGTGTCAATTTTTGCACAAATAAAAACACCGAAATAAACTCATGAATTTACAACTATAAAGTCTTTCCCTATGAGCAATGAGGTCAAGAGTTACCGTTTCTAACTTAACGCGGGAAGTTATATGCACGTATACCAGAAAAGAATACAGCCTCCTTATTAAAAATATAAAGATGGAATCACGTTAAAGGAAAACATGCTTGTAAATTTTTATAAATCTTTTTTTTTTTTTTTTGGGGGCAAACAAAGCAAAACCAGTTGTTCGTTCAGAACTTGGACACATACAGCTAAAGAAAAAACTTTTGACAAAAAACAAATGCATGACAGCCAAAATGATGAAGACAGTCAAGAAACATTTGATAACATAATTCTGAAAAAGTCCATCCAGCAAGATTAACTGTGACGCCTATCTATATTTGATGAACTAAGAACAACTTCAAAGATTCAAGAGTGCCCAAAAAGGTTTAACAGTTAATCAAGCCCGAAATGGCGAAGTCTACTAATTTAAATGAGTAACCTGAACGTGATCTCCTCCGGCGACATCTTCTTATTTTTTCTCCCACCATGTCGTCTTGACCATATGAATCTCATCCTTCCTTTGAAGGTTAGAAAAACCAGAGAGTTCTTCTTTCTTGGACGCTTTCTTGAATGCAAATTGTTCATACTTCCTTCCGTTAGAATGAAAAGATGGTCTTTGAACCTCAACACAGAGAGAGAGAGAGAGATGACGCGCGAAGGTTCTCTATGAACCTGAAACGAGAGTGAGAGGGAGATGAAGTGCGAAGGTTGAAAGATCGTCTTTGAATCTGAATAGAGAGAGAGAGAGAGAGAGAGAGAGAGAGAGAGAGAGAGATGACGCGCGAAGGTTGAAAGATGGTTGAGGTCCGTTATTTGGTTTTAGTTTCTCGATGTTTTCTCATCTAAGTCAAAACAGTTTCCCTTCTTCCGTCTCCAGCTTCGCGGGAAAATCAAGGTAGTGGGGAAATTATAACTCGTTTCTTTTACACATCATTTTATGCATGTCTTTTAATTTCTATAATTAAACTTATGTATTTTAATTTTGGAAGTTTTTGTGTTTTCTTGGTTATTCTATCGTATAAGATAGCATCTCTCATCATTATAATAAGTCTATTGTGGAAGAAATTTTTTGTCCTAAAAATAAGTTCAACTAGAAAGTTATTAATGATTGTTTTCTTATACCACCAATAATTTGAATTAACTGGTAAGAGGATGTTCTATTTTAAACAGTGGCTTTATGTTTTTGTCCTTCGTGATAATTATGCAGAGGTAGTGAGGTACCCCATTATGGACTTACATTCCTACAAACTTGACTAATTAGCTATTAGTTGCATCGGATACTAGTAAATAATAAAAAATGGTTTTCTTATTTTACTTGTAACAACCCGAATGTTGAATATTAGTTTGGTAATTAAGAAAATAAAATATAAAATATGTTCTCAAGTTATTATTTGTAAGGATCATAAAGATAATTTAGAGTTTAAATCCTCAACAAATGAATGATTTGATTTTAAATCTTTTGGGTAATAATTTCAGGAAAATAAAGAATGATATTAGAAATATTTAATGCCCGTAATTAACAATTAAGAAAAAAATATAGATGTTTATTTAAAACATATTTTCTTGAAATATATCCAGAAAATAGTTAGAGATTATCATTAGACTTTGATATTTCCAGAAAGTTACTTTAAAGGAAAAGTTTCAAATAAACACCACTTGGATATCAAAAGGACGTACATAAAGCTACCTCCAATATACAAAAGGATACAAGAGGGATTGTTCCCAACTTGGGATAACTAAGTTTTCGGCAAAAATACCAAATGGCCTCTTGCTCCCTTCATTCTCGTGAAAGTCGTTAACCACTCGAGTATAGCCATCAACCACTAGGGTATTGCCATTAACAACTCTAGTATGGTCATCAACCACTTCACTGATTTATTACTTAGGCTCTCAATTTTGCTTATGTTTGTGAAGTCGCCGTTAACTTCTCGGGTATGGCTATTAACCACTCGAGTATCGCCGTTAACCATTCGAGGATCTCTGCTAACCACTTCATTGATTCAATCGTTAGGCTCAATTTCGCTCATATTTATAAAAATGGTTAACCATTCGAGTATCATCGCTAACCAATTCATTGATTCATTAATTAGGTCAATTTCGCTTATGTTCATAAAAGTCATTAATCACCTGTGTATGGCTATTAACCACTCGAGTATCACCATTAAGAACCTTAATATGGCTATTAAACACTTCGCTAATTCATTACAGAATCTCAATTTTGCATGTGTTTGTGAAAGTCTTTAACAACTCAAGAATTACAACTAACCACTTCGTTGATTCATTAGATATATAGGGTCAATTTCATTCATGTTTCTGAAAATTGTTAACCACTCAAGTATGGCCATTAACCACTTGAGTATTGCTGTCAACCACTCTAGTATGGCCATTAACCACTACATTGATTCATTACCTAAGCTCAATTTCACTTGTTTGTAAAAGTTGTTAACCACTTGAGTATCGTCATTAACCTTTTGAGTATCACTATTAACCACTTCACTGATTCATTAGTTAAGCTCAATTTCGCTTATTTTTTTAAATTAAATAACAACTCGAATATGGCCATTACTCACTCAAGCATTGTCTTTAACCACTCTAGTTTGGCCATTAACCATTTCGCTTATTCATTACTTAGGCTCTTGATTTTTCTTAGGTTTGTTAAAGTCGTTAATTTCTCAAGTATCGCCATTAACCACTTGTGTTTCGCCATTGACCTTTCAAGTATCATTGCTAACCACATTGTTGGTTCAATAGTTAGGCTCAATTTTGCTTATATTTATAAAAGTAGTTAACCACTAGAGTATGGCCATTAACCACTTGTGTATCACTATTAACCACTCTAATGTGGCCATTGAACACTTCATTAATTCATTATTTAGGCTCAATTTTGCTTGTATTTGTGAAAGTCGTTAACCACTTGAATATGGCTGTTAACCACTCTAGATGGTCAATAACCACTTCACTGATTCATTACAAAGGCTTACAATTTTGCGTAAGTTTGTGAAAGTCATAAACCACTCAAGTAACGCCACTAACCACATGAGTATCGCCGTTCACCATTCAAGTATTGCCACTAACCACTTTGTTGATTCATTAGTTATGCTCAAATTTGCTTATGTTTATAAAGTCGTTAACCACCCGTGTATGACCATTAACCACTCAAGTACTGCCGTTCATCACTCTAGTATGGATATTAACGACTACATTGATTCATTACTTAGACTCAATTTTGCTTATGTTTTTGAAAATTTTTGGGCAAAACTTTTTGAAAATTGACAGCAAGCTCTAATGCGAGTGTTGATGAATTTTGAAAATTTTCCAATTGATGTGCAAGCAAGATAGCATTCAATCCCAACAAAGCCATTTCAAATTTGATTTAGAATAACACAACACACATCAAGAAAATATATTTTTTTGGATTTTCTCAATATATGAAATGCAAATACAACCTATAACTAAACTAAAACCTAAAATGCAACAAAACCCATGTCAATAAGCAAAATTGACACTTAGCTAACCTACGAACTAAACAATGACTCCCCGGCAACAACAACATTGATTTAAGCCTTTCCTAATAAGCCTTTGGGTTCAAATGCAAAATATCATTTAACCAATGATTGCATCATAGTGGTGTGATCCCGGATCGTCTCTTAATGAGTCTAATGAACTAACCTAGAAAAACTAAATGCATGCAAAATCTATAAAATTGGGGGTTGAGAGTAGGTATTTTTGGTATTTTTCATAAAGTAAATGTAAAGACTTATTTTTGGTATTTTTATGATAAAAATAGATGACTAATAGAATGCAAATGATCAGATACTCTCTTGGATAAGTATGACATGTGGCAAGCATATATTTCACACTCTTGGGGGAATTAAGAGGATAATTAGGCCAAGTTTATGAAAGCATAAACAAAATTAGTCTTAATCGAAGGAATAGGTTGGTGACAACCCACTCAACCTCAATAGACCAAGTAGGTTAATTCTAATCTAACATAAACTAGAAATACGTTACAATAGATAGAATAACTTGGGTCCCATCCAAATTACTCAATATTCTTCGGATCCTATAACTAATCAATATTAGATCATAATCAAACACTCATACTTGTAGATTTTACCTAATTACGCTCATTTGATTATATTGAATCAATAGTATGATTTCTTAGGCAAGATTAATTGATGGAGTTACTTAAGTTTTTAAAGAAGAAACTCAACATCAACATGCTCAAACCAAATTAATCATCCAAATGACATAATCATTATAAGATAAATGTGTAACGTCCTGATTTTTATTTGCTTGGAAATTACATTTTTATAGGCATTGGTTTAAAGCATGAGGAAGTTTAAGTATTTGTTGATAATCTTCCCTAAGAATTCTCATAAAACATTAAGAAGAATTCATAATAATTAAGTAGAATTTTGCATGATATTATTTGCTTAGAAACCCATCTAGTTTAGGGTTGGGCTTAGAAAATGGACTAGAGAAAGACCTTAGCCCATGAGAAGTAGTAATTCCCCCTTGTGGAGCTTAGGGTGGCGCCACATATCATGAAGAAGGGAGGAATTATGTTGCAAATAATAAATAGAAAAAGAATTGTAATATCTGTAAGCATAAAATTATATTAGAAAGAAAAGGATTATTGATGACCAATAGAAATGCATGCAAGGGAAAAGAAGAAGGGGTCATCATAACAAGATAGCCAATAGGAAGACATACAAGGAAGAAAATCAAAATAGGAAATAAGATAAAATGAGAGAGCCAATGGAATTACATGCAAGAGGTAAAAGAAAAAGAAATAAGAAAATAAGTAGCCAATGAGGAGACATGCAAGCTTGAGAAGATGCATGTGAGTGATGTCACCATGTCTCATGCAAAATAAGAAGAGAAGTCTCTCTTCCTTCCCCAATAGGCCAAAGGTGGCACATGGAGAGGGCTAGAAGAAGAGGAAAAAAGTTAAAATAATAACCCTCCAATGAACTAAAAGGAAATTTGCTAATTTGATAAAATGAGATAATAGGCTTTAGGGTTCAAACACTACTACAAAACAGGGTTTTCACGTCACAAATTTTGGACTTTTCACGTCACATTTTGGTGTGACATAAATTGAAGTGACGTGGAAAACTGGACTTTTAACGTCACACTAAGAAGTGACGTGAAAAGTCATCTTTTTCACGTCACAAATTACAAATATTGTGACGTTCTTTGTCAAAAATTAGAGTAATTTGATGAAGATGTGGCAGAGAAACCACATCACAATTTAATAATTTGTGACCTGGTTTCTTAGAAACCACGTCACAAATTATTAAATTGTGACGTGGTTTCTCCTGAAACAACGTCACAAATTACCAATTTGTGACGTTGTTTCTGAGAAACCACGTCACAAATTATTAAATTGTGACGTGGTTAATTTTTTTTTTTAAAAAAACGATGGTTAATTTTAACTTCTTTTGGTTTCCCAATCTATATTCATTGCAAATGTCACAGAAATAGATATAATGCAGATCAACAGTATACATTATTCACACATGTATACATAGCTATATTATAACTAAATCAAACTAAACATATATATACACACAAAAAATTCCATGTTTACACAACAAAATATTTTTTGCAATGATCACTTTTTAACCAACAACAAATGAAAGAAAAAATTGAGCAATACGGTCATGAAGTGAATCAAGGTCTCTGTCTTCAAATGAGTTGTTTCCATCATAAAACTGCAACAATAATGGATGCTATGATTAATGCATGCAAAGTTAGATAAATAAATCATATATTTATGTACTGATTGTATCAAGCTATAGATAAGAATTTAATTTATACCTGTGTAAAGGATCCGGTACGATCACTCTCAATAATGTCACACATATACTTCATGACGTAATACCCACACTCCTTATTTGTCGGTTGCTGGGGGCACTTTATAAATCACAAGAAATAGTATAAATTAATAACAAAGTAAATAATATCTCAATTGACTAACATTGAATGAATTTAAATTAAAGGTAGTTACTCTAGGTCTTTGTGTCACGATGGCATCATCCATTTGACCAGTTTCTGCTGCAAAATGCCATTGTTGAATGCCCCTAAAAATGGAACTAAAATTAGCACATAAACATAAAAATAATTTATGTAGCCCAAAGTAAAAAGTCATTAGAAATACTTACTTAGATAAGAGGGTTTTATAATATGAGGTCATATTATATCTCAAGGGGTCAAACCAAACCAGACGATGTTGTATGGGGCAAACGACAGCTAATGACCAGTGTTTACTGAAAGACATTAAGAATATTATGTTCACACAGAAACATAACATTTGTAAATGTGCAAATAATGAAAAGTTGGAAAAAGGTAATAATGACACTTACTCTTGAAGAATAGGCGCAAAATAGACAGATCCCCAATTTGCTGACATTTGATGTATGACATAAGCCCGCATCTCGTCCTCATACTCCAGCTTGGCCTTGTCATTTTTAAAATCATCTCTCCTCGCCAAGGCCATTGGACTAAGGAATCTGTATTGTCCCCTGCCTAATTGGTTGCACAACTGGTGGTTCAATAAATTCTTCCACACCCATCTGATACTCTCTAGTGGTTCTCAATGTATGCATCCAACTACGATCCATTATATTAAACCTATGCCATTTCGAACAAGCTAGTCAAGTTTATCTCACTACATTTTGAAGAAATTGGCATGCTATGCACTTAACTTCACTTCATACAATCCAATTTCAGTCTAGTAAATACAAAATAATACCATTATTAATTCAACACCATTCAGTGATTACAAAACCTATAATTTCATCTTTTTTCAGTGCAAACAAAAATCAGCAAAGTGGCAGCCACATATCATCACCAAAAAGATGAATTATGGAACAAATTTTCAGCGAAATTTCAGCTCAATACAGTAGTAAACCAATTTAGAAGACTTACAAAACAGTTTGGCAAGTATGCAAGATTTGCTGCAACTTCAAGGTAACAGCAGCAATACCCCTTTTTTCCCCTTTTCCACATTTAAACATTCAAATATAATTCAGTTCATCGATTAAACATTCTATGGCAGCATTTACAATTTGCAATTGATAAAAAAAACAAAGAAAATCAGAGCATACCACAGGCACAAAAATACCCTCGAATCGCACGATTGAAGTTGCTGAACCCAATAAGAAAACAGAGCTGAAAAAGAAAGTATGAGAGACCAAATGTGATTTAACTCTTCAATGGAACAAAGCTTATTTGAACCTTTGCAAGACAAACTTATTTGAACCTTTTAAAACACCAAACATAAATAAAGCTTTCATTTCCTCTTAAACGAACCTTTCTTTTTATTTAACAACATAAACTTAGTTTTCACATATATAGAAATCATTCACTTCAATTAACATCTATGTATATCAATATGTACTTAATTCCTATACCTTTCAGCAATCATCAAACAATCAATTCCATATTCTTAATCCTTTAATTAGCTCAAAATAATAAAATTCCAGACTTAATTAATATTAATTAACAACGTCAATCTTTGCTAACTCTTTTAAACACTCCTTATAAAACAAAAAATTCCACCTTACTTCCTACAGTTTCTAATGCCTTCAATATTTCCAACAATACCAAGGCAGGGCCGAACATAAGCCAGAGAATATGAAGAATATTAACATAAACCAAGGCGGGGCCGAACATAAAGCCTAATGATAATTGTCAAACAAATTAACTTATCCAGAGAAATAGACGACGCAGCACCACAACAATATTCCAGAAATCCAAAAACTAAACTACATTCAACACCACAACTAATTATCTTCCTCATAAATTTCATTATTTTATTTTCAATTGCATATATATTAGTAAAAAAATGATTTCAGAAACCTGGTGGGAAAAAAATTAAGCACGATGACATAATGACAAAGAAACAAAAAAAAGTTGTAAAAAAAACGAAAAAAGAACTCACATGGTAGGGAGCTGAGGGTTGGGAGAAGGGGGGAGCTGGCGGCGGCGGCGGAGCTGGGGGCGGAGCTGAGGGAGGGAGGAGCTGAAAAAATGAAACGGAGCTGAGGGAGGAGGATCTGAAAAACGGAGCTGAAGGTGGGGGGATGGGGAGCTGGGGGTGGAGCTGAGGGAGGGAGGAGCTGAAAAAAATCCCTTAGCTGAAGGTAAATGGAGCTAAGGGATTTTGATTTTGGGGGAGCTAGGGGCGGAGGAAAATGGAGCCAAGGGATTTTGATTTTGGGGGAGCTGAAGACAGGGGCGGGGGAGGGAAGAAAATGCGGGTTTTTTTTATTATAGTGACATTTTCAACGTCACACATTATATAATGTGTGACGTTGAAAATCAAAACGATGTCACACATAGCATATGTGTGACGTCGTTTTGATTTTCAACGTCACACATTATATTTTGTGTGACGTTGAAAATCTTATTTTCTTTTTTTTTTTAAAAAAATGAAGTTTCAACGTCACACAATACTTTCTGTGTGACGTTGAAACTCTAATATTTTTTTTTAAAAAAAATAGATTTTCAACGTCACATATTATATTTTCTGTGACGTTGAAAATCCAATATTCCAACTTTTTTCTTTTCTTTTTTTAAAAATAGAGTTTCAACGTCACACAATATTTTCTGTGTGATGTTAAAACTCTAATATTCCTCCGTTATTTTTTTTTTAAAAAAATAGAGTTTCAACATCACACTATATTTTTTGTGTGACGTTGATACTCTATTATTAGAACGAATAGTATTTTTTTTTATTTTTCAAATGGAGTTTCAACGTCACATATTAAATTATATGTGACGTTGTTTCCCTTCAGTTTCTAAATTATTTACAAAAATGCCACCGCGTTTTTTTTCAACGTCACATTTTTAATTATCAGACATAAATTAGTGACATAGAAAGGGTATTTTGTAGTAGTGAAATAGGCTAAGGGAGCCTCTTGCTAGGGATAAAATAATCATTTTTAAGAAGATAGAAAATAAAATAAAAGGCAAGAAAAGAAGAGAAATTGCATGAGTGGTGCAATATAGGAGGCTAGCCTAAAGATAGGATAAGTGTGCAAGAGAAATCTCAAAACTATTGGGCAATGTGTGAGATGGCTTGGGGTGATCCTTGCCCTCATTTCCCCTATAAATAGGACGTCTTCCATCCCATTCTACACACCAAAATTCGTAGCCCCAAAGAAAGTGAGAGAAAAAGGAGTGTTCTTGAGTGTTTTTGAGTGTTCTTGGGTGTTCTTGAGGAGCCTTGAAGGTTGGAACTCCAAAAGAAGTAGTAAAGCTCTAAGGTAGTACTTACTCTCTTAAATTTCCAGCATTGTTTGAATATTGTGATGTGATATTTGGCTGCCTTGATGAATCATGTTTGAAGTGATTATGTGTTTCTTATAATGCTATGGCCATATGTTATTATTTAAGAACATAAATGCTCACATGTATAAGTTATTAGTATTGCCATATCTTGTCCAATGTTAAACTTGCATGATTGTATGTTGAGTATTGTGCTGCTGAGATTTTCCCCAAAATCTCACCCCCCAAATCTAAACCATTTTAGGAGCAAGTTCATCCAAGGAGAAAGAGAAGAAGCTAGCTTAGTCAAGATGAAGATTCAATGATCTTTGTCTTTGTTGTGCATCTTTGAACTTATGATAAATCTGTAATATTGTTGGGATGCTATGGATTATGTTTAATTTTGGATTTATGTATGTATATGGTCATTCTTGGCCCTTAAGAACAAGTTTTTAATTCATGCAATTGAGATGCTGTTTTTTGGGTTCCATTCTGTGCAATGTCTATTGATGAATTTAGTTGAGTTAGCAAATGAATGCCTTTAGCTACGAAACTTTTATGTAAAATACTAAACATATAGGGCTTTCTATAAACCAAAAAATGAAAAATCAGAGTTATGTAGCTCAAATTAAAAATCACGCAAGAAGGCCAAAATTTCTGGGCTTGAGAATGAACGCAGGATAGGAAAATCCAATATCTGTATCACCTGGGTTGATGCATATTGTGTTTGGTATTTGTTCCAGATAGAGGATTCTGCAAGATTTAATTTGAGACTTGAACCAAGTCAAAACCATTTTTCTACAATTAGTTATGATTTTTCAAAGTTGCTGGAAAGTTTCCGCATTTTCAGCATTTTTCCAGCAATAAAGAAAAGTTTTAAAAACTTGTGGTTTTGATGTTCTAAGTCCCATATGAGCTTGAATATGATTCCCAATGATTATTAAGCTTGGGAATGAGTCCTAGAAGTAGGTGTTACAAAATGGACTAAATCACCACACACAATGATAGGCAATAAAACCAACAAGTACTCATAAAGATAATGTCAATTGAAAAGATAGATGAAACCAAACTTGATCCAATACAGATACAAAGATGAAATTCAACGATTACATAGCCTATAGTCTCAAACACAAATGAAATCCGAACATAAGGAGAACAAATATTCAAGGAAACATGGAAATCTATGGCTACATAATTGGAACTAGAAAAACTCTCCTAAAGTGGATTCAATGCTTGCTTCAAGTCATCCCATGGTCCAAGAGAGCATCTGGCCTAATTAATTCATCAAAGAAGAGAAGAAGTCACCCAAGAGCAGCTGCAACTCGAACTCCATGTAGAACCGGTGAAGAATTATGGGATGGATGAGAGAATGGATGGAATTTCGGCGAAGAGAGAAGAGGAGGGGAGGAGATTGAGGACAAAAATTTGAGAGGGGTATGTGCCAAATTCGTTGGTCCTCCTTATATAGAACAAGAGGCAACTTAAAACATTCCAAATTTGCCTAGGGTGTCCTAATCTTACTAGGATTAACAAATAGGAAAGGTTTGGGGAAGATCCAATAACTCAATCTTCAAGAAAGCTAGCCAAATTAGGAAGTGGTGATTAGAATAACAAATTTGGAAACTTCTCAACATCAATCAAGCATAGGGTTGCCTATTCTTGTAGAAATAACAAATAGGAAATATTTCAAGCGAACCCAATCACTTAATCAACCAATCCAATTGAAATAGCACTTTTCCTATTCTTGTTGACTTTACCAATTAGGAAAGTTTAGAGGCCAATCCATTAGTCTTAATCAATTAATCCAGTTTCTTAAGCAGTAGTTTCCTATTGTGGAGAATTTTCTTTTTTGCAGAAGTTTCCTATTTTGCTTTGTTCTTGCTTTGACCGTTATTCTTTGCACCTACAATGAAAATTTTAAGCACATGTGAAGTATTTCAAGTCCATAAACAATAAATGCATGAGTTAAATGCCTAACATGCTCAAATTATAATGAAAATGCAATTAACTCTCTAATCTTGGACCCGAGGTATAAAAGTGCCTAAATACCCATTTAATAGCTTAGAACAAATGCTAACTTTTTATAATTAGTGGATAAAAACATGTAATAATCAAGTGCAATCACTCACACATCACCATTTCACAACCAATGAGAAAGTAATTTTTCACAATGCATGCCTTAAGTGTATCTCATGTCCAACTCTTGAAAATTAAAAAGTGATTGCACCTGATTATTATATGTTTTTAGCCTCTAATTTCTTGGGAATTCAGCTCTTGTTCTAGGCTATATTATACGGAATTAGGTACTTTTATACTTAGTGTCCTAGATTAGAGAGTAAATTGCATTTTCATCCTAGTTTGAGCATATTAGGGCATTAACTCTTGTATTTAGGGTTTATGGGTTTGATAAATTTCACATGTGCCTTGAATATTTCATTGTAGGAGCAAGGAATAATGAGTAAAAGAAAGAAAATACAAATCAACAAGAGAAAAATAGGAGAGGGACATGCCACATGGCCTTTATATAAGTTAAAAATCTATTTGATTTAATTGTTTTCGGCTAATCAGGCCTTTTTCTAACTTTCCTAATTGGATTGGCCCTATTAGATTGAGTAAACCCTAGCCCATTTTGAATGTATTTAAAATCTCTCTTATTCTAGGGTTTGAGAGGACTAAATTTTAGGAGATACTCCCTCAACATGCACCTCCGTCTTACTCATTTTCTCTCTTAAAAATATCTTACAAATATATTTCTCTCTCTCAAAAATATCTTACAAATATCTCTCTCTCCCACCCACCATTTATTCACATCTCTCCCTATCTCTCTAATCATACACTACTTCTTCTCTTATTTTTATATTATTAAATATATTCAACCACTCTATCATCAAACACATGGCCACACACACCTAAAAACCCTAATTCTATCCATCTAAATCACACACCTCTTGGCATCTAATTTTCACGCCACCTCATCCAAAAAGAGAGAAAGGAATTTGGCTACCCATACACCAAAAACCCTAATCCATCCTCTCTTATAAATTGGGCCAAGCCTATAACACCACATGCCCTCTCTCATCCAAATTTTTTCACGCCACCTCCCTCTCCATCCTATTCATTCACCCCACTACTGCAGAAAAGGGTTTTAACATCCATTATTAAAGGGTTTTAACATCCGTTCCGTAAGGGATGTCTATCTAAGTGATGTTGAAAAGTCGACCTTTTAACATCACTTTAAATAACGGATGTTAAATGTCAGACTTTCAACATCTCATATTATACCAATAAGGGATGTCAATAGTCCCAGAAAAAGCTGTTTTAAGATATTGTCAGGGACTAACGACATCACACGCTAAGAAAATAAGAGATGTCGTTTCTGCCGTCAGAGAAACAACATCCCTTATTATATAATAGGTGATGTTGTTTCTGTTTATCGACATCACTTGTTAACATAACAAGCGATGTTGTTTCTGCTGTCTGAGAAACAACATCACCTATTATATAATAGGTGATGTTGTTAACATCACCTATTATATAATAAGTGATGTTGTTTCTGTTTATCGACATCACTTGTTAACATAACAAGTGATGTTGTTTCTTCTTTTTGACATCTCTTTTTTCCTTAATGAGAGATGTCGAAACTTTTCTCTTTTTTTTTCAGTTTTATTTATTTGTTCTGATGTCCATCTGCATTTTACAGATCACAATTACATATATACTCATACAGAGACAGATACCTAGATCAACAGATTCAGCACAAGTTTAATACATATGAACCTAACTAACTAACTAATCAAATTAATTAACATGTACATATATATATATGTGGACAAAAAAAATATGAAACGTGGACAAAAGTACTAAGAAAGAGATATCATTATTAAAGGAGAGTATATACATCTAGGAGAGCTAGATAGATCAAACCTCACATGTGTGGTTACTTTTTACCCCAAATTTGTAAGGAAAAACTCTGCCACATTATCACGAATCGGATCAAGGTCTTGTACTTGGTCAAATGACTTGGTTGAACCATAAAACTGTAACAATATAAATTGTGATGAAAAGAAATTGGATAAACAATGTATTAATTATATCAATCATATAAAATGTTATATAGATAAAAATTTTATACCTGTGAGAAGTTTCCGGTACGATCACTCATAATAATGTCAGACATATACTTCATAACATAATAACCACACTCCTTATTCGTCGGTTGCTGAGGACACTTTATAAATCACAAGAAACGTTATAAATTAATAACAAAGTAATTAATATCACAATTGACTAAAATTCAAAGAATTTAAATGAAAAGTACTTACTTTAGGTATTTGTGTCATGACGTTTTCAAAAGCTTGATTAGTTTTTTCCATTAGATGCCACTGCTGAATGCCCCTGAAATTAAACCAAAATTAGCACATATACATAAAAATTAATCTAATTAGGCATAAAATAAATAAAGACTTTATTATTAACACTTACATCAAGAAGAGCGTTTTATGATCGGAGGTTATATTACGCTTCAGCGAGTCAAACCAAAATATACGATGATCCCGAGGGCAAATGACAGCTAATGCCCAGTGACGACTGAAAGACATTAAAAATATTATGTCCACAAAAAACATAACTTTGAAAATGTGCATAATGATGAAAAGTTGGCAAAATGAAATAATTAAAACTTACTCTTCAAGAATAGGCCCCAAATAACAAGCTCCCCGATTCACTGACATTTGATGGTTAACATATGCTTGCATGCTGTCAACATAGTTCTGCTTCGCTGCCGGGGTCTTGAAATTATCTCGCCTCACCAAGGCCATTGGACTAAAGAATCTGTACGCCCCCCTCCCTAAATCGTTACACAACTTGTGAAAGTACCTACCATAGAATAATTGAAATTAGAAAATGACTGAAGTACAAATATTGCAAAAACATGTAACTATCATTTACATAATCGCTAATTCGAGCCAGCCGATGTCAATTTCCTGCATCTTCAAAAACTCAACGATATCTCTTTGACCATCAAGCCCAATTTTGTATGTACGATCGGGACTAACTATTCCTGCCGGCATATTAAAAGATACATAGTCCAAATTTGGTTGCATTTCCCGCAGGATTTGAAATTAATTAATTATCTACATAACATCTCCGAACTTGTTGCTTCCAAAATAAATCATTACTAATAGTCTCCCTGATCCCTCACATCCAATGCACAACAAAGCTGAAGAATAAGAGAAGATGGCCATAGAACCTAAAATGGAACCACCACATATGACCATAAAACAAAATCAGCTGCTACAGCTTAATTTGCAGCCTTGGACAACATTAAACTTTCGAAATTGGCTTACTAAATCATCAAGAAGATCCTATATATCAAAAACAATAATCTTGCACAATAGAAACACCAGCACAGCCATATACTCTCAGCAATTTAAATTCAGACAAGCAGTCAGAGGAGTCAAATATTCCACTCCTAAAGTTGCTTAACAAATCAGATTGTATTGTGATTAAAAACACACAATAACATAAAACCATCACAAAAACAAGTACATAATCTCAGCTTCTCAGACATTAATACGAAGAACTACACTATTCACCTAAAATGCATTAGTTCTTAACAGTGCCAGTCAAAACAGTGGAATTAAAAAGAGGCCCTGCGTAGTGCCTCACTACCTATATATATAGTCCCATCTTCTATAGCAGCTTTAATATATTGTTACTCATGTTTTTGAATCTTAAATATGATTCTATGTATGAATATCCATATATTATTAAAGCACAAGCTAATAATCAAAACTTATAACCAATAACACAACCTACAGAATCAGAGCCATTTAACATAGAAACAATACCACTATAACTCCAGAATTTGCAGAAATTACAAGACTCCAATATATACCACATATAATTCCCATTTAATCCCATCACCATCAGTTCTTCCTTATTATTGCACACGGACAAAACAGGGCAGAAAGGAAGAAATCCAAATTCCATATTTCAAGCATAAATTACACATACAACCACATGTATAAACTTCCTTTATGATCACTGCTTCAGAAAAATACACACACATAAGTCCACTGAACATAATCCTCACATCAATTGAACTGTCACAAAGCCTCAAAACAGATCAGGTTCCTAAATTTTTGAACTCTCACAAAACCACAAAATTTTCTAAACAATATTTAACCCCCAAATCGGAGTTCTCTCCAACTCGTACAAAATAGGAAGAAAAGAGGTTAAGAATGGGAAAACAGACCTGTACATGCGTCGTCGAAGCTCCTTGCCGCTAAAATCGTCGCTGTCGCAACTGCGAACGAAGAGAGAAGGCGGAGAGAACGAAGAGAAAGAGAGAGAGGAAACGGGCAACAGACAGGGGTTCGACAAAACCAAAAAAGGGAGGTAAAATCCAAAGCTCTTTGATTGTTCTGAGCTTTGGATCGACGGAGTGGAGCGGAGCGGCGGACAGGGGTGGAGAACTCGAAGGAGGGGAATGGGCAACGGGGGAGTGGAGAGGCGAACTGAGATGGTGGAGCGACGAAAGAGGGAGGGAAGTGGGAAGTGAAGTGGGAAATGAGATGAGAGGGAGGGAAGTGGGAAATGAGATGAGAGGGAGACGCGCGCGGGTTTTGAGAGGGAAGTGGGAAATGAGATGGGAGGGAAAGGCAAATGACATCACTCATTTTAAACGAGTGATGTCGTTTCTAAGAAACAACATCACTCGTTTTAATGAGTGATGTCGTTTCTTACGACATCTCTAATTTATTTAATTAGGGATGTCGTTTCTTCCTGAGCAACCATTTAATTACAAAATTGCCACCGCCTTTTTTTTAACATCTGTTTTATAATTAATAGACATTAATTAGGGATGTTAAAAGGCTTTTTTGTAGCAGTGCCCATTCAATCCATACGACCACATCCTCCCAATCACTCTCATCAATTTTTTTCCATCCTCCCATAAATCCAACTAATTCGCCACCTTCCTCTTTATCATTCATCACCATCAATATTCGTCCAACCCTCTCCTTCTATACACACCATCAGACCTTCACCTATCTTCCATCTCTCAACTTCAACACTCACCATTCCTTCCTTCTCTATATTGAAATTCTCTTCCCTTCCATTCCTCTTATGGCCGAAATTGCTGTTTCAATCTCATGGGATCTTCAATTCTATATGCTTGCTATTGGATTCAGAGCATGAGTATCTGAGCACCGTTGTGAGTATCATGATTGTGAGAAGGCAACCGGAGCTTCAATGTCTTTATTAGGGGATTTTTTGGTTTCCATCTTATCTGATTTTCATATATGTATTTTGTTCTTCTATGTCTACTGTATGTATGATTTTATCAGAATAAGATTTGGTTTGATTTCCTTGTTGATTGTTTTAAGTCATGCATGTAATCAAGAGATGTCTTTCATATGTATGTACCCTGTGATTCCATTATGGTATAATGCAATGGATGTTTTAATTCAGTATCTATTATTGGATGTATATGTTAGATTCATGTATGACTGTATGTGTGTTATAGCCACAAGGTCCAATCATGGAAGGTCAAATTAAACTTCCACAAAGAGACTTTTTGCGTAGTTATTATAGGTTTTCACTATCAAGTTGTAATTAATGATTTCCTATTTAATTTTTATGAAGGAGATTGCTAAATCAATTAGTTAATTAGGATAATTGAACTCCTTCAGAGATGATACAGGAGAGTACCACTAGGTGTAATCCTTGGTTAAATTAAATTCTTGCATTTGGACCCCGAGGCATTTAGGAAAGGTTTAAGTCAAAAAGTAAAGGATAAAAGCATTGGAAAGTCCTAAAGTCCAAGATAACAAACAATATAAGATGGGTCTTTTCTTGCACAGGCTTTCATAAAAGGGCAAATTTGGTTTCCACAAAAAAAAAGTTGAAAAGCACTTGAGTTAACAACTGAGAAGTCTACAATGGCAAATGGTACCCTTTGTACATAATAGGCATGCCAAAAGCAAATCATGCTCAATTTTTGCAAGATAATCAAAGTTTGCCCAAAAGTCCGCTAATCATAGAAAATCATGCGAAGAACCCAATGAAACCAGGGGGCTTTTTCTGGACACATAGTACCCCATTTTCTAGTACCCCATTTTCTATTTTCATGGGTACATAGTCTCAATTCTCTATCACTTGCCATAGTTTGTAACCATTTGCCTTAATGAAGATTTTCATCTTCATCTTCCAACAGGCATAATATTCTCCAATGAAACCGGGGGGCTTTATGATGGAGCTTCCTTCAGGTAGCATGCAATCTTTTAATCCTGCCATGGATCTTTTCTTCTCTAATCGTTGGATCACTTAGTTGAGAAGCTTAGCTTTAATACCACATGAAAGTGGCAGGAATGCACAAGAGGGGTGAATTGTGCTAATTAAAAATTCAAGAAACTAAGACACAAGACTTATACTGGTTCAGCCCAACTCTTGTCCTACATCCAATTCTCCAACCTCAGTTGGGTTTTACTAAAAAATTCAAGATTAAACCAGGCTCTTAAATATCTTTACAAGTGACCTCTTAGTAAGAACTCTCTCTTACAGATCACTCCCCCTTACAACTTGTAAGATTACAACCTACTCTTAAGATCCCACTATCTTAAGAGTAAACTTCACTTGAAATATGATTACAGAAAACTTGTTCACTCAATGAACTAATTGTGATACACACTGAAGTACAATAACAATGAATGAATAAGTCTGAAAGTATGTGAGTATTGAATGCTGTGAGTATAACTCAAGGTGTATTCAATGTATGCAATCAATGTTGTCACCGACTTCTTCACCAAATTCTTTTATAGGTGATTCTGGAAATATGCCCGTTGGTGACTGTTTATAGCCGTTGTTTGAGAGAGATTAATCTGATGGGTGGAGTATTGAGATGAACATGTTCTTGTGTTGCATTAACTCCCTTGTACTTGGTTATTTTTATTCTTCTCTCTTCATTAATTACTGGAGGCAAATCCAGCTTCAAATGGCTTAATTCTTGAGTCTATGAGTGTAACGTAAACTTTCCAAAATAGGTCTGACACATTCTGTACATAAAAAGCATTATCTTTGAATTGCATCACTGCATTGATCACATGACCCTAATCGATCAATGATTCAGGTGTCTAATCGATCACAGGCTCAGATCAGTACCTGCATCACTTAATAGATAGATTAGAATTCAGGGTGCCTGATCGATCACAAGGGACCCTGATCGATTAGGCTTCTATAATCGATTAAGTTTAGATTTCTTCATACTCTTATGATCGATCACTTACTACTCTCTAATCGATTATGCATCTCTGATCGATTAGTCTGAGATTATACTTGAATTATAATTTAGACTACCGGATCGATCACAGGGGTGTCCTAATCGATTAGGCTCAATTGTTAGATCATACCAAGTTATTCCTATTTCTCTAATCGATCACACTGAGATTACTTAGCTTGATTTTACTTCTGTAATCGATCACAGGGGTATCCTAATCGATTAGGCGTCTATGTTTTATTCTTCCATTCATTCTAATCTAACTCTGATCTAACTCTGATCGATCATTACCTTAGATTTTTAACTGATTATTCGACCCTAATTGATTAGGCAATACTTAGCATTTTCATACAGATTGTTTCAAAGTTCATTCTAGTTCTAAGTCTAACCTTTCTTTATGCCTAAGTTATGCTTAGTTATCATCAAAACCCATTATTCTAACAGAAATCGGGTCAAAAGAGTTGGTACTGGGTATAACCCATTTTGGATCCGAAAAGTCGAACAATGATTGCTGATATTGGGCCCTCATTGTGGGGGGTCCACGGTGAGGTACAGAAACACACACATTTTGGAGAGCCCTCACCATGGGGCTCGCTATGGCTTGCCCACGGTGAAGGTTAGAGAGCATGGAAATTTAGGGGTCCTAGCGTGGGTCTCGTCGTGGGCTGCAAAAACTTTGTCTTCTTGATTAGCCTTCTTCCTGTATGATCTACACATCAAATAAGCATGAGGTAGCATCAAACATCCTTGAAGATTGGTTAAACAATAAGCCATGCTAATAATGCCTAAATTGCCCTTAATTAGTACAAGCTCCAACAAGGTGACCAAAAGTCTGGATTTGTTCTAATTAGGTGCAATTATCCAAAGAGAATGCAATAATCCAATGATTTTATCAATGAAAAGTGTATAAAAATATGGTTCAATCATTTCCCCCATACTTAGACCTTTGTACTCCTGGACAAAGGTTAAAATGCAAAAAAGAATGGTTTTAACCAATCAATAATCTCAAGCTAGCATGAATTATAATCAAGAGTATGCAAAGGGAGAATTGGCAAAGCAATTGGATGAAGCAATGGCAAAGAAGACACTCAAGATAATAGTGTTTTACTCTCCTTACCTCATGTGGGGTTTTTCACACTCAACTTGCTCAAACAACAATTTGCCATAAACTTGTAACTACTGAAAGTGGCAATCGCACAAGAGGGGGGTGAATTGTGCTATTTAAAAATCTAGGAATAATTAAAAATAACACAGACTTTATACTGGTTCGGCCAACACTGCCTACATCCAGTTCTCCAACACTCTGTTGGGTTCCACTAACCACAGGTTTTACGAGCACAGGTTCACCTGTCAACCTTTACAGAGTTTTAGAATCTCTCTAAACACTCCCCCTTACTACCTGTAAGGCTATATCCCTGTTCTAAAGCACCAAGCTTTCAGAACAACCTCAAACAAAAGAGGATTTCAATAAATATGTTCACTTAATGAACTGATTTTGATAAACACTGAAGTACAAATAGAATATCTAAAACAATAAATACAGAGCAATGAATGAGTTTGTGAATATTCTCGTTTTTCGTCGCTACTCAATAAATGCTTGAGTTCTATATTTATATCTCTTCTCAGATTTTGCCCTTAGCATTCAATCTTCAAGAATCCGTTTGAATTTAGTCGTTGGGAGCTCATAGCCGTTGGCATTTAATGCAGCTTCTTCATAGGGCTTAACTATCTGCTCTAGCTTCAACTACTTCTTGCGTAGGTAGAGCTAGGAGAGAGATAGACACAGCGTTCTGAGCATCTGAACGAATTGTACTTTCTGGCAGCTTTTTCAGTACCGCTAGCTTGATCAGCTATCGCTAACTTCATTGTGTGAGATCTGCACTTAAGCTGTTAGCTGAACAAATAAACATTTAATGCACAGAAGATGCTATCGCAACCTTAGTCTGTTAGCTCAATGAGATAGAGACAATTAATATGTTATTTTGAAAGCATTCTCTATCGATAGACAAGAGCATTAACGCTTATGCATCCCTTGAGATCAATGCTTAGAGTTCTAGCGATTTCATACCAACAAATATTTTACTATCGATAGCTAATCCAATTATCGCTAGTTGCTTGATTGCTTATTAGCCTTAAGGATACAGATACAAGTATTCAGAGGTATTTCAAGGTATCCTATTATCGATAGCTAAACTTCTTAGCGCTAGCAACAATGTTAGCTTATTTGACTCTTGTTCTCAGGCACTAGCTATCTGAATGATTATTATCTGAAGCACTTTTGTTTATCGATAGCTTAACCTGTTATCGCTAGCTGATTTCATTAGTTCAAGGACTTGGTTTATTTTTCTGCTAGCTGAGTTATCAATGAGCTTCTTAGCGATAGTGAATGACTTAGCGATAGATATTAGCTTTGTTATTTCTAAGTCTTCACTTGCTATGGCTCTTTGTCTTATTAGCTATTGAGAGTTACTTAGCGATAGAGATATTCATTCTTTATTGTTCTGCTAAGTTAACATTTGATGGTATTCTTTATCCTTGCAATGGAGATCTGTTACCTATCAGATTTTACTAGATTAATTCGGAGGTAACTTTCACTTATGTTTTCTATGGGTCAGACTTCATCAAAACTTAAGATTTCTGACAACTACTCTAACATCTCCACCCTTACATACAATCATGTATGAATCAGACAAACTTGAAGGGTTAAAATGATTGAAAAAGCAAGATGGATTTCATGTTATGGAAAGGAAAGGTTGAAATGAAATTTAATGTCACTATTGGAGTATATAGCACATAAGAGCATAATTAAAACAAAAATGATACCACATCAAGAAATGCCTTATTCTCCAAACTCTTTCTCTTTTTTTTTCATTTTTCTATTATTCTCTTTTTTTTAACTTTTTATCATGCACACTTTTCTATTTTCTTTTCTTCCTACATTTACATGGCATCAACAATAAAAAAAAAAGTGGCTCAAACTCAATGCATCATCAAAAAATTCACATAAATGCATTAAACCCAAGGAATGGCTCAAATTGGGTGAACAATGGAAAATGATTAATTGTGGGTTTGTGTTTGGAAAAATAGGGTGATGAAATGAATGCCTAAATCATCTTCATGCAAGAATGCAATTTTAGCTTTGATAAAGAGTAGAGACAAGTTCTAAGAAATTGAATGATCAAGCAAGTATACACTCTTAAAATGAAAATAGGCCCAAAAATCTCACAACAAGGTTAACCTCAATTGCCAATGAAACATCCAAGTACAGGGCCAATTAACACAATGTATATGCTTGAAAATAACTCATCACTAGATCTTTGAACATTGAAACGATAAAATGCATAATTCTTTGAATTCTTCCCATTGCTCATGAAGCTCATTGATCAAAGGGTAAGGTCCATTCTTGCTCCACGGTTTTAAAAAATTGTTGCCACATGAGGTTTCAAAACTCAAGTTTTAAAAATAGGTAGATAATACAACTAGATCTTTTATTGCGTCGAATGTGACTCTTCGTCACAATACAAGGCTAAGAAGCAAAATCGACCTTAATTTTTTGAAAAACAAAATTTGACAAAAAATTTCCTCTAATGTGACATAACATGATAAAATCAATGGATCAAGCAGCAAAACTAACGATAGTCCCCTCCCCCACACTTGAAATTTACATTGTCCTCAATGTTAAAAATCACCAAACTACCAATTGACTTATCCCTTGTGACGAGGAAAGCTGCGAAGTCCAATCTTAAGATTGGGGCACAACATGTCACTACACATAAGGAGAGAGAGGGAAAGAGACAAGTGCAATCAATAGTAGCTATGTTTGAAAAACGCAAATCATAGGAAAAATGCATATCACAAGTGAAGAGGACACAAGGCTTCCATCGCCTATGGTGTTTTATTGAATTTAAAAGTCCTAATTTCTACTTTCTACTAGGATGCTCCCTCCCCCATACTTGTTCAATGCAATGACAATAAAATATCAACCAGCTAGTCCAGATGCCTGAAAATAAATAAGATAAGGAGAAGAAGCAACCTAGCCTCAAGGAGGCTTTACAACTAGTCTATGGTAGAGCTTAAGGAGATGCCCATTTGACACATTCTTTACTGGTCTCCTCTTCAATGAGCTCCACCATCCTATACTCGTTGACCTTTGTTACTTTTTACGCCCTAAAATAATTTGATGTGAGCTTCCCATGACCATAGCGAAAGTGGACTAGGTACATAAGAACTTGGTCTCTATCTTTGAAGCTTCGGTTGAAGATCTTGCCATCATGGAGCAACTTAGTCTTTTCCTTGTAGAACCTTGAGCTCTCAAATGCTTGGAGATGCAATTTATCAAGCTCTTGCATTTGAAGGCATCTTTCGTTTCCGGCGGCATCCAACTCCATATTGCATTGCTTCACGGCCTAATAGGACTTGTGCTCCAACTCAACCGACAAATGACAAGCTTTACCTAAACCCAACCGATATGGAGACATGCCTAAGGGTGTCTTGAATATGGTCCGATATGCCCATAATGCATCTTTAAGTCTATCACTCCAATCCTTCCTTGATGGCTTCACAATTTTCTCAAGAATGTGTTTTATATCCCTATTTGACACCTCCACTTAGCCATTGGTTTGTGGATGGTATAGGCTAGACACTCTATGCGACACCCCATACTTAGCAAGCAACTTATCAAGAAGCTTGTTGCAAAAATGGGTGCCTATATCACTTATAAGACCCAGTGGTACTCCAACTCTACTAAAGATGTTGGACTTTAGAAACTAGGAGACAGTTGGTGCATCATCCTTATAGGTTAAGATAGCTTCTACCCTCCTAAAGACATAATCAACGGCAAGTAGGATATAAGTGAAACCAAAAGAAGGTGGGAAAGGACCCATAAAGTTTATCCCCCAAATATAAAAAATCTCACAGACTAGAATGGATATTTAGGGCATCTCGTGTCTCTTTGTTACACTCTCCCCAAATATTTGGCACTTATCATAGGATTTTCAAAATGAGTAGGCATCTTTGAAAAGTGTTGGCAGATAGAAATCGGCATCTAAGACCGTCCTAGTAATTTTCCTAGAGCTATAGTGGCCAGCTTATACCATTGAGTGGCAAGCGGAGAGAATTCCTGGGGACTCAGATTTTGGTATGCATCTCTATATGACTTAGTCATTACAGAGTCTCCATAGGTATGGTTTATCCCAAACATAGTATTGGCCTTTCTCTTTAGTTTTAGCACCTGAAAAGGAAACATGTTTTCCGTGGTGAGGGCACAAACAACATAATTAAGTAATGAAGCATACCAGGCACCTCAAGATCAATCACACATAAAGAGGAATCCAAAAAATTATCACAAACTAGGTTAGAAAGTGTTGGATATGCTTAGTTTTGATGATGTCAAATATAGAGTAAAATGTAAGAAGCAAAAAGTGTGTATAAAGTGTTTATCTCCTACTATCTATTAGATTATGTTTGCTATATGTTTACTGTGATTGAAGCATTGCATATATGATCACATAACATGTCCATAAGCTCAGATTGCATACATAACAGCATGTAACTTAGTCTGGAATAAACTGAGAAAAGAATCATAATCATAATGGCTAAGGAAAAGAGTGTAGGTTACCTCAGCAATGAATAAGTAAAATCTAATAGGTAACAAATTCTCTATCGCTGATCATTGAACTAAAAGAATATGCTAGCTATAGCATGATTTGCTATCCATAGCATGACTTGCTATCCATAGCATCATTTGCTATCCATAGCAAGATTTGCTAGCAATAGCAAGACTTGCTATCCATAGCACGACTTGCTATCCATAGCAAGATTTGCTATCCATAGCAAGATTTGCTAGCGATAGCACGATTTGCTATCTATAGCATAATTTGCTATCTATAGAGTCTTTATTATTGAGCTAATGGACTAAGCTTGCGATAACATCTGCTGTGCATTATATGATTATCTGTTTAAGCTAAGTACTGGAATTACACTATGAAGCTAGCGATAGCTTTGTTAGCTATCGATAGCACAATATGTGCTGAGCTAATACATTGTTTCTAAAGTGCAGATTTTACACTGTCAAGCTAGCGATAGCAAAGGGAGCTAGCGCTAGTGAAAAAGCTGACAGCAAGTACAGTAGTAGGTAGCAGCAGGTTACCGTTACTCGGAGTCTCCATCTCTCTTAGCCAAAGCACGAGAAGAAAGAAATACTCAAACGGCTAGTTCTCCAAGTCTCCAACGGATAGAAATGCATCAAAACATATATAAAGACTTGAAGACATCAAAGAGACATAACGATCAACAAAATAGACGCACACACGATGAATATACGCTAACAGCAATGAAAACAGAGGCTCTGCACAGAATATTACATATATATCAGCGAGCCCAGAAATGATGGTTTGAGCGCATTAGAAAAGAAGAGCATGAGCACACATTGTTCAGATTTTTAAGCTTTGATTTGTATTTCATCATACATCTTAGTACTTCAGTGATTATCACAATCTGTTCATTTAGTGAACTTATTACTTTGATAAAATCCTCTATTGTTTGAGGTTGTTCTAAAGCTTGGTGCTTTAAGAACAGGGTAGTAACCTTACAGGTTGTAAGGGGGAGTGTTTAGAAGGTTTCTAAAACTCTGTAAAGGTTGGCTGGTAATCCCGTGTTTGTAAAACCAGTGGAAAAGGTTGACAGGTGAACCTGTGTTCGTAAAACCTGTGGTAGGCTTCTCTTGTGCCTCGTTTAAACAAGAGGATAGTGGAAATCTCAGGTGGAGCCTGAGGACTGGATGTAGGTCAGGGTTGACCAAACCAGGATAAATTCTGTGTGCATTATCTCTTCCCTAAACTCTCTTAGTTTCCAGCATATCTACATTATATATCTCTTGTGCTTTTAACAGTTTTGAAAAGATTGCCTTCATTGTGTTTTAGAAAAGAGAAGATCAGAAAAAGGTTTCAAAGTTTAAGTTTTTATCCTATCACCCAATTCACCCCCCCTCTTGGGTGACAGCCAGCACTTTCAGAAAGATCTACTCCCCTAGTGTTTTCAAGGAGTCTGCTCAAGTGGTTGGCTACCAAGTTGGCATTGCCAGCATGATCCTTGTTGTGCAAGTCAAGCTCTTTTAGCAAAAGCGCCCACCGAAGGAGTCTTGGCTTAAAGTATGGCTTAGTGAACAAAACCTTGTTAGCTGCATGGTCAGTAAAAATGACAACCACATAATGTAGCAAATAATGTCTAAATTTGTCCAATGTAAAGACTATGGCAAAAGGTTCCTTTTCAGTGGTAGTGCAATTCCTTTGTGCACGATTCAAAGTCTTTGATGCATATGTTGTAACATATGGTTCTTTATTGCTCCTTTGACCTAGCATGGTGCCAACCGCATAGTTCGAAGCATCAAATGCTAGTTCAAAGGCAATGACCAATCAGGAGCTAGAAGAATGGGAGGCTCCAAAAGAGTTTTCTTTAGAGCTTGAAAAGCCAATTCGCACTCATAATCAAAAACAAATTCAACATCCTTTTGCAACAAGTATGAGAGAGGCAATGCCATTTGGGAAAAACCCTTGATGAAGAGTCTGTAAAAAACTACATGTTCCAAGAAGGAGCAAAGCTCCTTGATACATGTGGGATAAGGCAATGACGCAATCACCTCGATCTTAGCTTTATCTACCTTAATGCCTCGGTTAGAGACTAGGTGTCCCAAAAATATGCAATGAGTGACCATGAAATGACATTATTCATAATTAAGAACCAAATTCTGTTCAACACACCTAGCTAGCACTCTTTCAAGACTATGCAAACAAACATCAAAAGAGTCACAAAAATGGTGAAGTCAAAGACTTCCAAGCAATCATCAAACATGTCAAAAAATATGCTCATTATGCAACGTTGGAAGGTGCCAGGTGCATTACATAGCCCAAAGGGCATGCGCCGATAGGCAAAAGTACTAAATGGACAAGTGAATGAAGTCTTTTCTTAATCCTCAGGCACTATAGTAATTTGAAAATGCCCCAAATAACTATCACTACTACAAAAAACCTTTTTAATGTCACTAATTAATGTCTGTTATTTATAAAAGTGACATTGAAAATAAGGCGATGGCAATTTTGTAATTAACTAGTAAAGGAAGGAAGAAATAACATCCCTAATTATAATAATTAGGGACGTTGTAAGTAACAACGTCACAGATTAAAATGAGTGAAGTGGTTTCAAAGAAACCACGTCACTCATTTTAAAATAAGTGACGTGGTTGTTTTTTACGTTGTTGTTTGTTTTCAGCAAATTTTGAAACCACGTCACTCATTTTAAAATGAGTGACGTTGTTGTTTTTTAAGTCCCTTGTTAAAAATAATAAGGGACGTTGTTTCTCTTCAACAAATATCTCCTCCCTTCAAACACACCGATTGCATTCACTCTGCCTCTCACCATTTTCCTCTCTTCCGTCGCACCTACTATAACTCTCTCGCCTTCAATCTTGCTCTCTCACCACCGTTCAGATTTCTTGTTCTTGATACATATTCCATCCTTAACCCAAAAATTTCTCTCACACCGAACGATTTTCCTGAGGCTTTCCTTCATCTCCCTGAAACCGATTCTCATTTATGAAGTTTTCCCTTCTGGGTTTCTTTTGATGGGATCTAAAGTGTACTACCTCGATTGATCATTATTTCCCTGAATCCGTAATGGTATTGATCTCTCTCTTTTTTAGTTTCCCTTCATTTGTTTTTTTACCTTTCTCTTCTGCCCTAATTTCTGGTTTTCCGTCCAATTCGTTCTCTTCCTTCATTTTTAGATATCAAGGCTTCGTTTGCATCCCTCCTTCACTGTCTCACAGAGAAAGTCACTCACCGACGCCGTTGGTGGCTTCGTCATCTCCGGCCTCAATTGTTGTTCTAATAAGTGCCTTTTCTCTTCTCTGCGTTATCTCTTTCATTTTGTACTGTTCGAGCTCACTTTGGCTGAATCGCAAACCACTCCCCTACTTCGAGTTTTCCATCTCAATGATTTCTTCATATATTTAAACTTTGATGATTCTGTATTCTCATTTTTTTCTTGCTGTCATCAGTTATGATGATTTTGGTTAGTTTTGTTCATGGCTCTTGGAAAGCAGGATTAAAATTTTCAGAGCTAGTAGTGAACCAATGAGCTTGTTTACAGGACAAAATGGTGTCAATTTAGTTTAAATCAATTTGGAGCTTTCATTGATTTTTTAAAGTTTTCTTACCAAATTTTCTGTTCATCTCGTGACAGATAAAAATAAAAATAAGTGCATGACTGCATTTTATAAATCACAGGCTTGTTTCTTTAATTTGGTAATGTTGAATGTTGTTTTGGGATTTCAGTGCTTATGTTGTTCGAATTATATTTGCTATGTTATTAGCTGGGTTGAGGTTTCCTTTAAAAACCATTTGTGTATTATTATTGTTGCTGCTGGGTTATTAAGAATTTGTTGGTTATGCGTGAAAAGGTTGCCAAAATTTGTATCTTTGCTGTCATCTAAATTGATTCATGTGTGATGTGACTTAGTTGGGTTAAAAGTTAGAAATCTGTATAAATTGTGAATTTTGATTTGATGCTTTATGTGTAGACAATTCTATTGTTCGAGTTATGATGAAGAGCTTATTTATTTTTAGCTAGAATACTTTTTTTAATTTTTACCTTGATATTTTTCTTAGCAGATTTTTCATCTCACATAATAGGGAGTTTCATATTGCATCACTTCCTTACAAATCTGACTTTAAGGTTATGCCTGAGGGTTGGGATGGTATCACCAAAGATTTGGATGAAGTCCATTATGAAATCTCCCAAAAGGAAGATGAGATGCTTTATTAAGAATTTGTTCAAAGGATGAATTTCAACTAAAAGAAAGTAAGTTCCTCGGGTCATAACCTTGTGTTTCTCCATGGAGATAATGCTAATGTTAAAACATACTCTTTTGCTTATAATTTATTATTTGTCTTTTTGTTGGTCTAAAATTTCTGCAGCAGAGTGGAGCCAACATTGTCTTGTATTGGTTTTTGTGGAATGAGAGATGAAATCGGGCATATACATAGTAGAAATTACACGAGGGTAGGATTTTCCAGTTGGACTTGTGATATTATCTTTGACTGCAGATGGCCCTGACAGTTGAGTGTTGAGGCTAATTACTGCAGATTTTCGAGGCTTGGGAGAGGGCACTCCAAAGATTTTCAAGTAGGCTTATTATTTTTGCTATTAATTTCATTTATGACATTTACAGAGTGAAAGATCCCATGACAAATTCTGTGATGACATATTTGGTGAGACGCCAACAAGAGTTCGCAAAATGGTAAGTGTGACTTATTGTGTTTTTATAATGACAACCATTATTTTTTCCACTCAAGCTAGTTGTTCACTTGGTCCATATATTGCTTTATAAGTAACAACACTTCTGGCAGGGAGTGGTATTAGGAGTTTTTTTAAATTATTACCTGATGCTTATTAAAATAGAATGTTATGGATAGTGATTAGGTATTTGAAGCTCCATGGGCTGTCCATTCCCTTAATTATTAAAAGAAGTTAAAGCTCAATTCATGTTGAAGTTCTATAGACTGATGGAGTTGTGATTAGGAGAGATCTTAGTTTATACACTTGTTGAGTCGGTTGCTTCTCTACTGGCATTTTTTAAAGCTCTGCTGTATTTATATTAATTTATTAACTTCTATTCAATGTGATAGGCTATTTTCACTGTTGGGTGGTAATATAGTGCAAATAATCTTAAGGAGCTACTGGATTTTGTGGTTGAATGTATTTATTAAAGTTTTCTTGGGACCTCATGGAAACTAAAATAGAACATAGAAATTTTGTAAACATATAAAGACAGACTAACATGTGAGTGGTAGTTATTTGTCTAATTCCTCCTCTTTTCCCATACTATCTATCAAAAAATTGTTTTCTATTGTTTCAGGGCAACGGGGATGGGTTGCGCATTGACAGGGGTGGATTGCATGATAATTGGGATGATGTAGAGGGATATTATAGTGAGTATTGCATTTAATTATATCTGGATGTATTTATTCCAATCTAGTTGTTGACTCAACTGATAACTGATTTTTGTGGCCTTTTGCCAGCTATGCGCCTTGCCTGGCAAGGGTATTTATATATTTTTCATGGCATCCTTTATTGAAAGCAAATGCAGATAAATTTTGCATTATATGCTAGAATTTATAATTACTGAAAGACATAAGAGTGCTACACTGAATCTTCTTACCCTTACAATAATTAATTTTTTTGTTGATGAATTTCTAGATCTCTTCAGGTATGCTTTGTCAGTGTGAATTTTGTGTTGAAGGTAGACTGGTTTTAATGATGAAATAACTTGTATATTGAATTCTTGATTCGATATTCTCATAGGCTAGAGGTAAATACTTGTATGTTTTATTGTGGAGTTTTATAAATACTTGTATGGAAATATCTCCCTCCTCTCCCTTGCTCAAGTATTCATAATCTGGTGCTTTGATTTTTTTTTGGATGTTTTTTTCTACTTAGGTTGAAACCATATGCTATTTACTTTGAATTTTTCGTTTATCATGGATGATTTGCATCTGTTCATATGAGGGCATTTTTTGGATTGTGAGTAATTCCAATACAAAAAATGTCCCTATTTTTTTTAAAAAGAAAATTGGACTTTCAATGTCCCTTATTAGCTAATAAGGGACATGGAAAGTCTGGCCTGGACTTTCCACGTCCCTTATTAGCTATAATAAGGGACGTTAAAAGTCTATGCCAGACTTTCCATGTCACTTATTATCTAAATAAGGGACGTGGAAAGTCTGGCCTGGACTTTCCATGTCCTTTATTAGCTATAATAAGGGACGTTAAAAGTCTATGCCAGACTTTCCATGTCACTTATTATCTAAATAAGGGACGTGGAAAGTCTGGCCTGGACTTTCCATGTCCCTTATTAGATAATTAGTGACGTGGAAAGTCCAGCAACAGACTTTGAGAGGGGGGTCTTTGTGGGACTATTCACGTGAAAAATCTGACATTCCATGTCTGTTATTTATAGGGACGTTGAAAGTCTATTTTTCCAAGTCACTTGTTTTAACGTCTCATACAAAAGTGACGTGAAAACCCCAAAATAACGGACATAAAAACCCTTTTTTGCAGTAGTGTATCTAGAAAACCATAATGGTTTCTTCCCACAAGCCGTTCCAACATTTGATCAATCAATGGAAGTGGGAAGTGGTCTTTTTGGGTGGCATCATTCTACTTCCTATAGTCACACGCCAACTATTTTACGCTCTTGTTGGAATGAGTTTATTGTTTTCATTTTTCAAAATAGTAATTATGGACTTCTTAGGCACTACTTAGATAGGTAAAACCCACTCGCTATCAAAGATCTAATATATGATACCGGCACTTAGGAGTTTTGTGACCTCCTTTTTAACCACATCCAAAATGAGGGGGTTAAGCCGCCTTTGTGGTTACTGATTGTTCTTGATTATTACATATTTTTACCCACTAATTATGGGAAATTAACACTTGATATAGGCCATTACATTATAGTTTAAGGCATAAACTCATGCATTTCTTAATATGGACTTTGGATATTACATTTGTGCTTGATTTTCATTGTAGGTCAATTGGGAGAATGAAAGAGGTTGAAAATTTCAAAAATAAGCCCAAAAAGTGAATCTATGAAATTTGGAGAAAATTACGAAAAAGGCCCAAATTTTCTGAAAAGGTGCAAAAATGCCCCTCTTGGCCGTGGGCCTCGTCGTGGCCTGGCATGCTCTCTGGACCTTGCTGTGGCCTTGCCACAGCGAGGGATATGGCTAGTACACTGATACATGAGCGAATTTTGTTGGTTTTTCGGGGTTTTTAGGGTACCCATTCGTAGGATATGACCCAAAACGACTTAGACCCGACTCCTAAACATAAAAATTGACCTAACACTCAATTCCCATAATCTTTTCCATTCCCATTCACTTCCAAAACCCTAAAATGCTCTCAACTCTCTCATCCTTCTTCCACCTCCCTCTTCTTCATCTTCCACCCTTTCCTTCCAAGTAATTTCACATGAGGCTTATTCTTAGAGCTTTCCTTGGAGTTTCTATGTTTGATTGAGGGGTTCTTCATCTCTTGAGGATGGGTTGATGGCTTTGAACTTCTCTTGGAGGTGTTTGGATTTATGTATTGGATTAAGATTCTAGATATATATGTTGATGTTTGACTTTGCTAATTTGGATTGGGATTATGTATTAAGTACTTTATTAATTATATATGTATGTTTGATTAATTCCTCTTGGTATTTAGTTGTTTGGCCATGTGCTGATGATTCTATCAAGTTGATTTATTTAGGATACATGTGTAATTATATGAGCTCTCTTTTGTGGAACGTCATTCCATTAGATTGAGCTTGGTAAAGGAAAGAAACATCAATCCAATCAAAGTTAGCTTATCACATCATGTATAAACTATTTTGTGTTTATTTTAGGCCTTGAACACTTGAGTTATGAATTCATATCTACATTGTTGTTGCATGAACTTAATCTCATTTTAGTGGTTGCTAGTGGGCTTAATTCATTACTTCCATTCATAATTGTTGTGGTTGCACTTTTATGAGAGCCACAAGTGTTTTTACTCAAAGTATTTCACACATCAAGTAGACCTTAACACTAACCCGAAGTAATGGCTATGAAAGTGGTTGCTAGATTAGTCATTAATTAGGGCTAGTGGATCCCTAGTGGTTGCTTGGGGATTGCTTCATTAGACTTGATAAATTGAACTCCCAAATGATTTGAACCGATATTTGTGACCTCACATAGACTCAAGAGATTCCATTTCATTGCATTAACTTTACTTCACCATTCAACCATTCCACCTCATCAAGGAAAAGATCAAAAATATTGTAGTTAGGCTCATTTTTCATGTTTCATACTAAAACCCAACAAAACCCCTTTTTATACCTCATTTACATGGCATTTATTTTCCTATGTTAGTCATTAGGCTCCTTGTGAGATGATCCGGGATCGCACCACTATAGTGCAATCCTTGGTTAATAAATAATTTTGCATTTAACCCCCAAGGTGATTAGGAAAAGGTTTAAATCAGTTGCCTAAGAGGCCTAGAATCCTCTTTAAGTAAAATCTGATGAGTGTAAATGGCGGGGTTCATACCCAGAATATCATCCAATGTCCAACCTAAAGTCTTGCTATATCTTTTCCAAACATCAAGCAATTCAACTCCTCAATTGCACTCAAGGTATTAGAAATAATAACCGATAATTTGTCATTGGAAGCAAGAAAAAATATTTAAGATTGTTTGGCGAAGGCTTTAATTCCAAAGTGGATGGTTCCAAGAGCCGAATCAACACTTGGTTGATCTATCACAGTGACTTGCCTTCGGGAAAAGTCATCCTCAAGACCTACATCACAACTTGCAAAAAGATCATTCAAGTATCTAAGTGTGTGAGAAGAAACCTTAGGTCTAGGATTAAAATCAAGAGGAGAGGGATTAGAAAGTGGCCCTTTTACCACATGGCGATTCGGTCTAAAGAAGGTCAATTGTGAAGTGGCTTTGGTTGGGGTGAGGGCTATACCCTTTGAGCTCAAATCATCCAACTCTTGGCTTCTAAACTCAAATTCAGATTTTTCAACCAACTTATGACCTGCAACATTCAAAAACATGCCCTCTCCAAGGGTATCATCACTCAAAATGGATAGAGTAGACGATGCAATGTCTACACTATTTGTCAATGAAAAAGTAAAATCCATGGTAGTGGAAAGCAAACAATTAACCAAGAACGGATCAAGGTTATGCACGTCACAACACATGGGATAAAAAGAATCAAGAGAGGGTGAAGAAGATATATATGAGTTCAAACTAAGTGTATAGTCATATTTATGCAAACTCATTTCATGCTCTTTGGCTAATGATTCAAGTTCAAAGTTAATTGCATTCACACCAAGCAAAGAATAATCTTAATGTGGGTGTCTCATTGCCTTATACATGTTAAAGCTAATTTTATGGTCCCCAACTTCCATTTTTAATTTTTCCATTTTTCATATCAATCATAGCACTTGCAGTTCACATGAAAGTTCTACCTAAGATGAGGGTAGGTTCACTAGAGTTATTGGTCATATCCAAAACATAAAAATCGGCTGGGAAGACCAAATCTTAAACTTTAACAAGTATGTCCTCAAGAATACCTTGTGGGTACCGGATTATCCTATCTGTTAGTTGAAGTATCACACTAGTTTTCTTAAGCCCATTGAAATCTGGGGCTTGGAAAATATTACTAGGCATTATGTTAATAGAGGCCCCAAGATCTGGGACCATGTTGCCAATAGTGCAAGGGACCGTGAAAGATCTAGGGTTAACCGGGAGGTGGAGCTTAAAGAGGATTGACACACTAGGATTAAGTTGAATTCTTCATTTGGCCTAAAATTTATTTTATTAGTTCACAACTCTTTCAAGAACTTACAATTGCTCGGCATAGATTTCACAAGTTGAAAGAAAGGAAAATTCACATGCAACTTACTGAAAAGTTCAAGCATTTCACTTTCAACAATCTTGTCACATTTCTTTTTGATTATAAAGTAAGCTTGAGGAAAAGGGAGTTGAGAGATTGTTACCTCCTTGGCCGGAGGTTTGGCCAAGGTGTCTTGTGTGCTACCCTTTCCTTTCTCATTGATGCTTAATTGCTTTGGGTGCTTTCTCTTCTCTTGAAGTTGTGCCTTATGATCCTCCACCACTTTCTTTTTTGTGTCAATGATCTCCTTTCTTGAACTTTTTTATCCTTAGCACTTTTGGATTGCACAAACTTCATAGGACTCAATGGTAGGCTCAATGTAGAGCTTTCTACTTCAATTTCCTCATCTACTGGTTCATCATCATCATCACTACTCATGAATTGAACCCTCTTCTTAAGTGGAATGGGATTGAGTGATTGCCCACTTCTCAAATTGATAACATTCAAAGACTTAGGGTTGATGACCGTATTGGATGGAGTTCGATCACTTGTCTTCGCTAGAAGCTCATTGAAGGAATATGATAGCCTTTGACATAATCCTCCAAATTTGCACTCTTGGTCTCCCATTCGCTCATGCAAATGACCACTTTCTCAAACCTTGACTTCATGCATTGCTTTGTTTCATTTTCCCTTGAGTCAATAAGACCCGCCAAATAGCGAAATCCCATAGTGATAAACTTCTTCAATTCTTTAAATTCATTGGTGGGTCTCTCCCTTTTCACTAGAGCTATTGCTTGGGAAGACTCTCCTTGGAATTGCCTTGGAGGATTACCATTTGGGCGCCAACTAAACTTAGGGTTGTGTCTCCACTCTTCATTATAAGTGTTAGAATAGGGGTCTCATCTTAAATCGTTGCCTTGCCTTGGTTGGAACATTGCATTACATTCTTCCGGCTTAAAAGGGCAATTGCTTGAGAGCATAGAAGATACACAATGGTCACAAGATGGAGCCACTAACTAGTTACCAATTAGACCTTGTGGTGAAGATGGACCAGAGATCTTGTCCAACCTATAATTGATTGCTTTGAATTTGGCCTCAAATCTCTCCAATTGAGGGATGTGAAGGAAGTAGAATGACAAATCTCTGATTTGTATGGTTTTTATATGCCTAATTTGAGGAAATTAACATGATTGAGATGCAAGTTTGGTCCAATAATGCTTAATCGAATGTCTTAAACTCTCAAGTAAAATGAGTATAAAATTAGGATTAATTAGTCATAATTGTAGATTAATTGCATTGATTAATTTATAGGGCTGTTTGATCTTGGTTCAGTCTTGTTTCCACTTGCAGGGTCGCCCAGGACCAAAAGATCGGACCCGGGACGAAGAAGAAGGCCAAACAAAGGAGCAGAGGAAACTGGATCTCGCCGTGGCCTCGCCATGGTGAGTAGACGACGAGAAACCTTCAACTTTGGCAGAAAAGACTGGACTTCGCCTCCACCTTGCCGCGGCGAACTGCGAGAATTCTGCAGATATCAGCTCACGTGTTTGGGCCTGATTCGGATCCAAATTGAATACCCACTCACTTGACCCGACTGGGGGACTTAAAACTCGAAAGAGACACCCCATTAGGGCAGATTTTGGAGCCATCACTCACTTCCTAACCCTAGCTCTCTCATTTCTCATCTCCATCTTCATCTTTCTCACTTCCTTCCACCCAAATCCATGACCTCTTTCCTTTCCACCTTGGTTGCTGTTCTTCCCATGGAGAGTAGCAGCTAGGCTCCACCATTCTTAGTGGTGGGAGCCAAGGGATGAGCTTGAAGCTTGAATAGGGGAGTTTTAGTTCTAATCCTTCTTCCTCTTGTTGTATTTATGCTTTTCTAGGGTTCTAGAAGTATATTTATGACATTTGGTTGTGTTCTTCATTTCTATATGTTGTATAAGGGTTAGAAACTATTTTATGTTGTTTCTTTCTTGTTGAATACTTTACATTGTTCTATATTAACTTTGAGTTTGATGAAATTTATGGGTTCATGATTTTGTTATTTTCTTTGTGAATATCTTGTGCTAACTCAAGGTGGCTTAGTTTGTGGATTAAAAATGTTAAGTGGTTTTGCATGAATGGAAGGGCATAGGAATTAATTATTTGTGTTTAGACATTAGATAATCACTCTTTTCAACCTTAATCTTTGTTTGGGTGGCCATCAATGAGTTAGGGTTAATTGAGAAATTAAGTGCAATTGTAGGGTGGCCCAAGTTGTGGATTTAAAGTCTTACATGATTGGTTAGTTCTTGAATTTGTCAAATTGCATGAGTGGCATTGGACTTCAATCCTAGAGTCTTGATTTATTATGTGGGGTTCCAATAATTGATTAAACTCTAGGATTAATTAAGTGGCAATTCGGAGTCCTGGTTGTTGGATTAGGAGCCCCTTACGATTAGCAAATTCATATTGATTTATGAACTTAATCAACTTAGGTTAAATTAAGTAATGTACGGGGTTCCGGCATTAATTAAGTTAACCTAAGCCTAGCCTAGAGGGGTTCCTCTAGGGGTCTTTTGAAAATCAACAAAAACTCCCTGAAAATCTTTAGAAGCAATGAATCCCGAGGTTTTCATTCATCAAGAATGATTCCATCTTCATTCCCCTCCAAATCTCACTTTTATCTTATTTTTATTTTACTTTTGAACATATCACACCTTTTCCATCTTTTCTAAATCAAAAACAAAATACAATACTTTTTACCCGCTTTCTCAAGTTTGTATATTAGCTACTAGGTCATCTTTTGCGTTAGGCTCCTCAAGCGAACGACACCTGGGGGTTAGCTTCCACTACCCCCTTGGTTCTTATTTTCTTGAAGGTTGGACCCAAGGGCGCGCTACACGCACACACACTCGAAAGTGGTGCTCTTCATAGAATCAATCCTTTGAAGATTGCAAATTGACCTTTTTGAGGAACCATGTCTCTCCTTGGCCAAAGCAAGCTTGCGAATTAGAGGCCATGCTTCTTCCAACGTGTAGTCAATAAATGAGCCACCGGCTGTCGCATCCAACTTATCTTGATCTATTTCCTTTAACCCTGATTTAACCTTTGCCTAGTACGCCTTGGGGGTTAAGATCAAAATTTAATCCAAGGATTGCAATATAGGTTGCAACTCTTGGTCGTTTCACTTGAGGAGGCTTTTAATCTACCTAAACTAGCTAAATGCAATTAAAACAATAAAAGGTAAGGGGTTTTGGTTTATAAAGTCATTTGATAAAAGTATTGAAAATGTAAATACTTGTTTTTGGTAATTTTTTATTAAAAAGTGAAAAGGTGTTTGGGTTAAGGGTAATTTTATAAAATGGGCTTTGGTAGTGTTACGGTGGCTCTCATGCTTCATTAAAATTGATATTGGGAGTTAAAGATTCACCAAGTATAATTGAAAAATCCCCAAGCAACCACTAGGGGTCCTCTAGCCCTAATTAATGACTAATCTAGCAACCACTTTCATAGCCATTACTTAAGGTTAGTGTTAAGCTTCACTTGGTGCGTGTTGGAAACTAGGTTTTGAAAATTGATTCCTCTCAAGAATGTGCAACCACAACATTCAATTAGATAAATTAAGCTACACAATCTAGCAACCACTAAAAATCATATGGCACCATAAATCCAATCAGAAATTTAAACATAAACATCATTCAATTGACATAACTTAATATCCAACACAAGTATTCCAGTTCATAGACAACTAGAAAGGAAAATCATGTCTCAAATCCAAATATACAAAGAGAAATGCAAACACAAGACTTAATACATAAGGAAAGGAGCATGAGAAAACAAATAACTCCCCTATTTTGCCCATTGAAGCTAGAGCCACCTTCACACCACCAAAGCACTAAGAATCTAGCCTCTCATATCTTCAATTTCGTGCCCAAGAATGCCCATGATGGCTGACTCCATGAATGAAGAAGGATGAAGGAGGAATGTAGTGGAAATAGTGATGGAAAGAGGAATAATGCAGAAAATCGGGAAGATAAATGCTGAAAATGAGTGGAAATGGTGAGGATGATGAAGTAATTTGAATTAGCAAATGAATGAATTTAGCTATGAAATATTTATGTAAAATACTAGACATATAGGGCTTACTATAAACCCCAAAAAAAGTGAATCAAAATTATGTAGCTCAAATTAAAAATCACGCAAGAAGATGGAAATTTCTGGGTGTGAGAAAGAAGACAGGTTGGCAAAAATAGAAATCTATACCGTATGAGTTGGTGCATGTCATATTTGATATTTTTCCCATATATAGGACTCTTAAATCTTTAATTTGAGATTTGAACCAAGTCAAAACCATTTTTCTACAATTAGTTATGAGTTTTCAAATTTACTGGATAAGTTTCCACATTTTCAGCATTTTTCCAGAAATAAATAAAAGTTTAAAAAGCTTGTGATTTTGATGTTCTAAGTCCCATATGATCTTGAATATGATTCCCAATGATTATTAAGCTTGGGAATGAGTTCAAGAAGTAGGTGTTACATAATATGTTTTCTGAAGGTTTTGATTTTACTGTTCCACCTCTTCTAAAAAAATATTGATTTTCGGTTTTGGAAAGCTAGAATGAAGAGTTTTATTAAATCATTTGATTATCATATGTGGAATGTATTTATAAATGACTTTCATTTCAAACCAAGAAAGGATTGGACTGAGAAAGGAAAGAATATGTTTTCTTTGAACATTAGAGCAATGAAAATTCTGTATAGTTGCTTAACTAAGAATGATTTTCAAAAAATCAGACTTTGCTTTAGTGCTAAAGATATTTGGGATACTCTTGACTCTATATATACTTCTAACTATTCTATTGAAGTTGAAAGTGATGGCAACTCATCTAAAATTCTAAGTTGCATATCTACTATTGATGAGCAAATGGAACCTGAGATTGAAGAAAATAAAGTCACAGAACACTTCCATGATCCAGTCAACACAAAAGGTCAACAGAAAGGTGGTTCCCTAAGAGAGCTCAACGTGAACGAGTCAGATAAATCATCATCTGGAGCTCAAGACATATTCATGGTATATAATTCAAATTCCTGTGCATTTCAAAACAATTCTAATATGCATAAAACTGATTTACAATCTATCACAGATCATATTTCAAAGATTGAAAATGTTTCAAATTATTCTGGAAAATCTTTTGGGAAGAAAGAACATTCATATAAAAACAACGTGAATTTGTACTCCCCTGACCATCACTATAGTGGCATAAAACCTCATATTACACATCACTCTATTATTTGCCATTATTATGGAAGATCTAGTCATATTTCTCACACATGTAATATTAGAAGAAATTCAAATGTGAGAAATAAATTTATTTGGATTCCAAAAGGACAAGTAAGGTCCAAAATTAACAATGAAGGACCCAAGTATAAATGGGTACCGAAATGTCCATCCAGTGCTTTATGTGTGTAGACTGATTCAGGAAGAAATGGAAATTATGATACAACAACAGAGAAGAATCTAAGAGTTTCTCATGCATTAAGAAGGAGATTCATGGAATCTACATACAAAAGGAGAACTCATGGTGAATCCACTACTGCAACCTCTTGGTCAAATAATAAGAAGCAATGCACAACCACAAGTAGAGCATGTTCTACCTCAAGAATGAGCTACCACAAAGTACCATTCAAATACCTTGAGGAGAACAAGAGAAATAGAATTTCTCAGACATCAAGAAGAATACTCTTGAATTTTATCTCTCATGAGAGATCTCTGCGACCCAAGCACAAATATATCAGAACCTTCTGGGTAAGCAAAAGCAATGATCCAAGTACCTAAGATAGAAGTATTCAATGGTAAAATCTCCTATACTATTATCAGAAATATTCATTGAGATTCTACACTTTGCATCCTTAGGAATGAGTATTGCATACAGTATTGAAGAAAGTTGAAAAAGACTTACAATGTTCATAACCTAGCTCCTTATATATATGCATAATGATTTGAAAAAGAATATATTTATATATTTATATATATATATATATATCCTTATGCATGTAGACTCACTATGCATCCTTAGGAATGAACATTGCATCCAGTATTGGCATGCCCACGACAAGGTCCAAAGATAATGGAAATTTTGGGACCCTTACCGTGGGGGGCCACAGTGAGGTACAGAAATGTACATATTTTCATGATCCCTCATCGTGGGGCTCATTGTGGCTTGCCCAAGACGAAGGTCAGAGAGCATGCAAATTCAGGGGTCCTCACCGTGGCTTGCAGAAACTTTGTCTTCTTGATTAGCCTTCTTCTTCTATGATTTGCACATCAAAATTAGCCTGAGGTAGCATCAAACATCATTGAAGATTGGTTAAACAATAAACCATGCTAATTATGCCCAAATTGCCCTTGATTTGTACAAGCTCCAACAAGGTGGGTGATTTTACCTTTGCCTAGTACTCCTTGGGGGTTAAGATCAAAATTTAATCCAAGGATTGCAATACAGGTTGTAACCCCGGGCCGTTTCACTTGAGGAGTCTTTTAATCTACCTAAACTAGCTAAATGCAGTTAAAACAATAAAAGGTAAGGGGTTTTGGTTTGAAAAGTCATTTGATAAAAGTAGTGAAAATGTAAATACTTTTTTTTTGGTAATTTTTGATTAAAAAGTGAAGAGATGTTTGGGTTAAGGCTAATTTTATAAAATGGGCTTTGGTAGTGTTACGGTGACTCTCATGCTTCATTAAAATTGATATTGGGAGTTAAAGATTCACCAAGTATAATTGAAAAATCCCCAAGCAACCACTAGGGGTCCACTAGTCCTAATTAATGACTAATCAAGCAACCACTTTAATAGCCATTACTTAAGGTTAGAGTTAAGCTCCACTTGGTGTGTGTTGGAACTTGAGTTTTGAAAACCGATTCCTCTCAAGAATGTGCAACCACAACATTCAATTGGACAAATTAAGCTATGCAATCTAGCAACCACTAAAAATTATATAGCATCACAAATCCAATAGGAAATTTGAACATAAATATCATTCAATTGACATAACTCAATATCCAACACAAATATTCCAATTCATAGACAATGAGAAAGGAAAATCATGTCTCCAATCCAAATATACAAGAGAAATGCAACCACACAACTCAATACGTAAGGAAAAGAGCATGAGAAAACAAGTAACTCTCCTATTTTGCCTATTGAAGCAAGAGCCACCTTCACACCACCAAAGCACCAAGATTCTAGCCTCTCATTGATGAAATTTCGAGCTCAAGCACTCCCCCAATAGCTGACTCCATGGTTGGATGAAAATGGAGAAGAGTGAAGGAGAAATGAGGAGAGAATGGAAGGAAGAAGAGAGATAGTGCAGAATTTCAGCAAAATGGAAGTGAAGATGAGTGGAAATAGTGAGGATTTGAGTGGGAATGAGGAAGAGACCAAGAAACCCTAGGAGAGCTGAGGATTTTCGACTTTTGAGGCTTGGGAAGTGAAGTTTTAGGCTGGGTATCACATAAAAACACCCCAACACAGTCCCAAAACGCAGCAGTTTCGAGCTGCCATAAAACACGTGTATGCCGCGGCATGCATGTTTGTGTGCCGCGGCACACGAGGCAAAGAGGCCCTCCTGATCTCTCTGGTTGCTATGCCGCAGCACACAAACTTGTGTGCCGCGGCACACCATGCAGAGAGGGTGCCTCTTATTTGTGCTCCGTCTAGCTTTTCTACGAAACATGTTTCTTTAATTTGGGCTTGTTTCTTCCATGATCTGCAGCATAAAAAGTACCCAAAAGTAGCATCAAATGTCCTTGAAGATTGGTTGATCAATAAATCATGCTAATTATGACAAAATTGCCCTTGATTAGTATAAACTCCTACAAGGTATGCAAAAGTTAGATTTTGTTCTAATTAGGCACAATTACCTCAATAACATGCAATGATCCAATGATTTTATCAATGAAAAGTGTATAAAAATATGGTGCAATCATTTCCCCCACACTTAGACCTTTGTACTCCTGGACAAAGGGTACATTGCAAAGAAGAATGGGTTTAGCCAATCAATAATCTCAAGCTAGCATGAATTATGATCAAGAATATGCAAAGGGAGAATTGGCAAAGCAATTGGATGAAACAATGGCAAAGAGGACTCTCAAGATAATAGTGTTTCGCTCTACTCACCTCATGTGGGGTTTTTCACACTTAACTTGCTCAAACAACAATTTGCCATAAGCTTGTAACTACTTTAATATCTCTACCCATGCATACAATCATGTATGAATCAAAAGGACTTGAGGGGTTGAAATGATGGAAAAGGCATGATGGATTGCATGTTATGGAAAGGAAAGGTTGAAATGCAATTTAATTTCACTATTGGAGTACATAGCACATAAGAGCATAATTTCAACAATAATGATGCCACATCAAGAAATGCCTTATTCTTCAAACTTTCTTTCCTTCTTTCTTTTTTTTCTTTTTTTTCTTTATATATTTTTTTATGCACACTTTTCTATTTTCTTTTTTTTTCTTTTAACATATACATGGCATTATCAACAAACAAAAGTGGTTCAAACTCAATGCTTCATCGCAAAATTCACATTAATGCATTACAACCAACTAAAAGACCATTGAAGCTCCAGTTGCTTTATTCCATCATGATGCCCCAAAGTGCTTTAGCCACTCATTCCTTTGAGCCCGAAATTCGTGATCTGATCTAATTACTCCATTAGAGATTAATGTTGACCCCAAAATAAGGTAGAAATGGTGGAGGAGAGGTGGAATATGGAAGAGAAGTGGAGGTTGGTTGAAGAAATGGTGGAAAAAGGATTTGGAAAGAGTGAGAGATGAAAGAGGAAAAGGGAAATTGAAATATGGGGCTTAGGGTTTCCAAAATAACCGGAAATTCCATTTAGAGAAGTTTAAAGGCTAGTCGGATCATGTTTTTGCCATGGCAACTATTGGGTTTTCCAAAATGACCGTAGTTTAGGCAACTATCGGGTTTTCACCGTGGCGAACCCACGAAGAAGATGGAATTTTTCCTTCGCTTTGTCTTCACTGTCACGGGTACGGCGAGGATGATTTTTCACCATTCGATGTCATTTTTGTTGTTGGGTGCCACGACGAATAGGATCTAATTTGATTTACAACTTTTGTTCTTTGCTTGATTCCTCCTTTCTTGCAGCTACAACATTAAATTCAAGCACATGTGATGCATTTCAAGTCCAGAAGTGATTAATGGATGAGTTGAAGCCTTAATATGTTAGGATTAAGATCAATATGCAACAAACTCTATACTCTTGAACCTTAAATGCTAAAGTGCACATAGTAAGTGTGTTGATTAGAACATGGTGTACTATGATTTCTATTCTTAGTGGTAAATTTCTTGTAGGTCTTGGTTGTAATTAAGTGATTTCTTTTATGTGTAATAACCTTAGTATTTGTATCTTGGCATTATTCAATTGTTGTGGTAGAATTGCTTACTCCTTTGGATTGCTAGCATGGGTTAGTGCATTTGTTCATTACATTTAACACTAGACACTAGATCCAATCTTGAAGGGTCAAATTACACCATCAAGAAGAAACTCATTGTTTCTTTGTCAAGGACTCTCATTACTAGGCGGTATTTAACAATTACCTAATTAATAATTATGCAAGCGATGTTGAATCAATTAATAATTAGGATAATTGGACTTAAGCATTTGGTTTTGGTTAAATACATTTGAAATTGGATTTGTTAGAATAATAAGTTTTGATGATAACTAAACATAACTTAGGCATAAAGAAAGGTTGGACATAGTTCAGTAATAACTTAGAAACAATCTGATAGAAAATGCTAAGTATAGTCCAATTGATCAGGATTAGATTATTAGTTAAGAAACTAAAGCATATGATCGATCAGAGATAGATCAGAGACAGATCAAACTTAGATTAGAAGTTTAAATCATAGGTACCCAATCAATCAGAGACCCTGTGATCGAACAGGGAAGTAAAGTTGAACTAAGTAATCTCAGGTTGATTGATCAGAGAAATAGAAGTGACTTAGTGCGATCGAAATAAAGCCTGTAATTGATCAGGCATCCCCTGTGATTGATCAGAAAGCTCAAAATGTAATCCAATCCTAATCTAAGCCTAATCAATCAGCAAAGCATAATCGATCAGAGAGTAATGAGTAATCGATCAAGGAATACTTGTAATCTGAATATAATCTGAGTGTGATCAATTATTTAAGCCTAATCGATCAAGGACCCCTGTGATCGATCAGGCGAGGTATTTTCTAACTTATATTTAAGTGATGCAGGCTGTGATCGATGTGTGACTCATGAGTGATCGATCAAAAAATAATTACAGTGATCGATCAGAGACCAATGATCGATGTGGCGACAGGATTTAATTCAAACTGAATTGTTAGCCTATTTTAAGCTTTCAAGTACAGAAGTTGTTCAGGCCTATTTTGGGAAGTTATCGTTAGACACATAAATCTGCCATTAGAGCCGTTTGACTCAACAACTAAGTTCTGCGATTAATGAAGAGAGAGGATTTGAAGCAAACCAAGTACAAAGAAGTTAATTCTACCTAGAACACACTCTTCTCTATACTTCATCTACAATCATCTCTCACCTAAAATTAAGCAACAGCTATAACTTCATCAGCAACAGGCAGAATTTCATATACGAGTATAAAAGCCTTGATGAAGAAGTTGGTGAAGCATTGAATACATACATTGATTATTCTTGAGAAGTTACACTTACTGCATTCAATACTTACCAACTCTTAGAGAGATCATTCATTGTCTTAATACTTCAGTGTGTATCACAATCAGTTCATTGAGTGAACAAGTATTCTGTAATCTCATTTTAAGTGAGGATTACTCTTAAGATAGTGGGATCTTGAGAGTAGGGTATATTCTTACAAGTTATAAGGGGGAGTGATCAGTAAGAGAGAGTTCTCACTGTGCGATCACTTGTAAAGTCACCCAAGAGTCTGATTGAATCTTAAGGGATTAGTAGAACCCAACTGGAAGTTGGAGAACTAGACGTAGGCCAAGAGTTTAGGCTGAACCAGTATAAGGGCTTGTGTCTTAACTCATTAAATTTCAACTTAGCACAATTCACCCCCTCTTATGCATTCCTGCCAATTACATTTGGTATCAGAGCCTGGTCTTCTTAGAACATACTGATCCCACGATCAGGAGAAGTAAAGATTCATAATGGCAAGATATGATAATGTACTTCCTGAAGGCAACTCAATCTCCAAACCTCCTGGATTCAACAGAGAACACTATACCTTCTGGAATATGAAAATGGGAATCTTCATCAAGGCAACTATGTACCTCCTCTAGAAGATAGTAGAAGAATGAGATATTATTTCTATGAAGACAGAAAATGGAGCTCAAGTGTCAAAGCTATCCCATGAACTCACAGAAGATGACAAAGAAAATCTGGAGTTGAACAGCAGGGCAATCTTGATTCTTCAAAATGCCCTAAGTCAAAAAGAATATTTTAAGTATGTCATCTGGAGACAGCCAAAGAAATGTGGGATGCTCTAGCAATTGCTCATGAGGGAACCATAGGGGTAAAAACAAGAAGAGCTGAGCAACTGGTATCAGATTTTCATCTATTCAAGATGGAAGAGGGAGAACCAATCAGGGAGCTAGAAATCAGATTCACTAATCTAATAAACAACCTTACAGCTCTTGGAAGAAGAATTTCAAAGACAGAACAAGTCTCCAAAGTTTTAAAGATTCTTACTCCTAAATGGCAAATGAAGGCCACTACAATTCAAGAAATGAGAGAAGAATCGATGAGCTCAATCACCTCCCTATTTGGAAGTCTAGCTGAGTATGAGTCAACCATTAAGGCTCAAAGGGAACTATATGGAGACAAGAAGAAAAGGAACTTAGCCCTCTTAACTCCCATAAAGGATAGTGAGGATGATGAAGATGAAGAAGAGCTAGATGATGAAGATATGGCCCTAATGGTAAGAAAATTCAAAAAGTTCTTCAAATGATGAAGAAGATACCAGAAGGGAGGGCCCAGCTACACCAAGAAAGACCAACAGAAAAGTCCACCCGTGTGCTATGAGTGCAAAAAATGTGGACATTTCAAATTTGAATGCCCAAGCCTACAAAGGCAAAAGGACAAAGAAAGAAAGAAATAAAAATATGCTGGGAAAAAGAAAGCTTATGTGTCCTCTATATGGGGAGACAACTAAAATTAGGAGGCTAGTGATGCTGAGGAAGCAGCTAATCTCTACTTGGTAGCTCAAGAGAAACCTGACAGTGAGGTATATCATTCTGACTCATCTTTTCATGAACTTCAAGATGCTTATAATGAATTACATATAGAGTTTGTGAAACTTGCAAAAGAAGTAGGTGCATTGAGAAAGAAAAACAAAGAATTAGAAAAGAAAGCTGAGGAACCTCCTTAGAAGATTGAAAAGGATGAATGTAAAAATTGTGAAACATTAATGAAAGAAAAAGAAAAGATTTCTAATGTCTTAGAAAAATTCACAAAAAGCACTAAAGCACTAGATGTTTGCTAATGAGTCAAAGAGCATTCAGAGATAAATCTGGTATAAGTTATAATTCAACTGTCAAGAAAGAAAGGAAGCAGATATCTAAAGCAAAACCCTATTTAAAATTTTTCAGAAAGGCTTCAAATTATTCATCACCATTTAGCTTCTGTAATTTTTGTAATAGGAGAGGACGTACTGATTCTACTTGTTATCCCAAGAAACATGGTGTGTCTGGATTATATAAGTGGGTACCTAAAGGGACCCAGCAGCCTAAATTCCATCTGGAAAAAAGGCACCAAGCCAATCCGAGAGGACCCAAGAAAGTTTGGGTACCTAAATCTGTGTAGTCTGTGCAGGTTTGTCTCAAAGCATCCAATAACAATAATAAGTAGTACATAGATAGTGGATGCTCAAGACACATGACTGGAGATAAGGAGAAGTTCGATAATCTCATCATAAAGAGTGGAGCCAAAGTCAGTTTTGGTGGGAACCAGTCTGGAAGAATAGCTGGTGTAGGAGAAATTGGATCAGTCAAAGATATCTATCTAGTTGATGGACTATGCCACAATCTCCTAAGTGTTAGTCAAAGTGCTGACATAGGTAACTGAGTGATATTTGATTCAAATGAATGCCTCATAGTGGATAAGAAAGAGCTAGATATAGACAAGTCAACCCTTAAGTGTCGACTGAAAGCTAACAGAAATGGAAATTTATATACAGTTGATCTAAATCAACAACTCTATGAGAAATGCCTTATAAGTAACTCTGATAAGTATAGGCTGCGACATAAGAGATTAGCTCATGTAAACATGACTCAGTTAGATAAGATAGTCAAAAAGGATCTTGTTATTAGTATACATAACATAAAAGTAAAAACTGATTTATTATGTGAAGAATGCCAAAATGGGAAACAAACAAGGTCCTCTTTTAAACCAAAGAAGGAAGTCTCCACCACTAGACCTTTGGAACTGATTTATATGGATTTATTTGGTCCAGCAAGAGTGAAAATTCTAGGAGGAAGTCTATATACTCTTTTAATTGTGGATCACTATTCAAGGTTTCCTCGGACTATGTTTCTTTCTTCTAAGCATGATACTTTTTATGCCTTTTATCTGTTTGCTAAGAAAGTGCAGAATGAAAAAGGACAGAAGATTGTTAGAATAATGTTTTTGATGATAACTAAATATAACTTAGGCATAAGGAAAGGTTGGATATAGATCAGGATAAACTTAGAATCAATTTGATAGAAAATGCTAAGTATTGCCCAATCGATCAGGATCAAATTATCAGTTGAGATTAAGGCATTGATCGATCAGGGATAGATCAGTGTTAGATTATAAGTTTGAATCATAGCGCCCAATCGATCAGGCACCCCTGTGATCGATCAGAGAAGTTAAAGTAAACTAAGTAATCTCACTGTAATCGATTGAAGAAATTATAATAACTTAGTCTGATCGAACTGTTGCATCTAATCGATTAGGCCTCCCCTATGATTAATCAGACAGACCAAAGTGTAACTCAAGCCGAACCTAAGTCTAATCGATCAGAGAATGATAATCGAACAGAGAGTAATGAGTGATCGATCAGAGAATACTTGTGATCTATATGTAATCTAATTGTGATCAATTGTATAAGCCTAATCGATCCGAAATACTATGATAGATCAGATGAAGTATTTTCTAACATCATGTTCAAGTCATGTAGGCTATGATCGATGTATGATCGATATGTGATCGATCAGATATGAGGCAGTGATCGATCAGACATCAATGATGGATGTGCCGATGGGATTTAATTCAAACTGAATGGTCAACCTATTTTAAGCTTTCAAGTACAAGAGTTGTTCAGACCTACTTTAGGAAGTTAACGTTAGACACACAAATCTGCCATTAGAGCCGTTTGACACAACAACTATGTTATGCGATTAATGAAGAGAGAGGATCTGAAGAAAGCCAAGTACAATGGAGTTAATGCTACCTAGAACACATACATCTCTATATCAATCTATATTCATCTCTCATCTATGATTATACAACGGCTATAACTTCATCAACAGGAAGAATTTCATTTACGAGTATAAAAGTCTTGATTAAGAAGTTGGTGAAAAAAATTGATTACACATATTCATTATTCTTGCGAAGTTACACTTACTCCATTCAATCCTTACCAACTCTTAGAGAGATCATTCATTGTCTTTGTACTTCAGTGTGTATCACAATCATTTCATTAAGTGAACAAGCATTCTGTAATCACATTTCTAGTGAGGTTTACTCTTAAGATAGTGGGATCTTAAGAGTAGGTTGTAATCCTACAAAGTGTAAGGAGGAGTGATCTGTAAGAGAGAGATCTTACTGTGAGGTCACGTGTAAAGGCATTCAAGAGCCTATTTTAATCTTGAGGTTTAGTGGAACCCAACTAAGGTTAGAGAACTGGACGTAGGCCACGATTTGGGTTGAACCAGTATACACTCTATGTCTTAGTGTATTAAATTTTAATTAACACAATTCACCCCCTCTTGTGCATTCCTGCCACTTTCATTTGGTATCAGAGCGAGTCTTCTCAGAACTTATTAGTCCAATGATCAAGAGAAGCAAAGATCCAACATGGCAGGATATGACAACATACTCCCTGAAGGAAGTTCAATCAACAAGCCACCAGGCTTCAATGGAGAACACTGTACTTTCTGGAAGATGAAGATGAGAACATTTATAAAAGCTGTTGGTTGTCTTTAGAAGATTGTAGAAGATGGAGATATCATTCTTGTCAAGATAGAAAATGGAGCACAAGTGCCTAAGCTCCCCACAGAATTTACATACGAAGAAGGACAACATGGAACTAAACAGCAAAGCAATTCTGATCATTCAAAGTGCCTTGAGCTAAAAAGAATACTTCAGAGTATGCCATCTTGAAACTTCTAAAGAGATGTGGGAAGCTCTAGAAGTTGCTCATGAAGGAACATCTGGTGTTAAGACCAGAAGAGTTGAAAATTTAACTTCAGAATTTCACCTCTTTAAGATGGAGGAAGGAGAACTTATCAAGGAGTTGGAGATTAGGTTCACTCATCTAATAAACAACCTCACTGCCTTAGGAAGGAGAATTCCAGAAGCGGAGCAAATGTCCAAGATTCTAAAAATTCTCACCCCAGAATGGCAAATGAAGGCCACAACTATCCAAGAAATGAGGGGAGAATCAATGAGGTCTACAACTGCACTATTTGGATGCCTAGCATAATATGAGTCAACTATTAGGACTCAAAGAGAGCTTTACGGGGATAAGAAGAAGAAGAATCTGACCCTCTTAGCTCCAGCAAAAGATGATGAGGATGAGGAAGAACTAAATGATCATGAGATGGCCTTCATGGTCAGAAAATTTAGAAGATTCTTTAGAAATGGTAAAAGATTCCAGAGAGGTGGTTCAAGCAATGCTAAAATGGACTCTCAGAAGAATGCTCATGTGTGCTAGGAATGTAAAAGTCCTGGGCACTTTAAATCTGAATGCCCAAGTCTATAGAGATACAAAGAAAAGGAGAAAAAGAGAGAGAAGTTCCAGAGCAGAAAGAAAGCTTATGTCTCCTCCATATGGAGGAGACATAAAAGAAAACCAAATATTCACAATTCTTGCATAAGGAAGAAGTGAAAAAGAGAGAGAAGTTCCAGAGCAGAAAGATGATGAAGCAAGTGATGCTGAGGAAAAAACCAACCTCTGCTTAGTTGCCCAAGAAGAATCTAACAGTGAGATATATCCTTATGAACCATTTTTTCATAAACTCCAAGATGCTTATAATGAATTACATATAAAGTTTGTAAAACTGGCAAAAGAAGTAGCTATTTTCAGAAAGAAAAATAAAGAACTAGAAAAGAAAGCTGAGGAACTAGATTGCATTAAATGCAAACACATTTAAATAGAAAAAGGTTCACAGGAAAGTTTTGAGTGCAAGAATTGTGAAAATCTTTTGAGAGAAAAAGAAAAGATCTCTTATGTGTTGAAAAATTTTACTAAAAGTACTGAGGCTCTAGATGTTATGCTAATGAATCAAAGGGCTTTCAGAGATAAAACTGGTATAGGCTATGATTCAACTATCAAGAAAGAAAGAAAGCAAATATCCAAAGAAAAACCTTACTTAAAATTTTCCAGAAAGGCTTCAAACTATTCGTCACCATTTAGCTTCTGCAATTTTTGTAATAGGAAAGAACACACTGATTCTACATGTTATCCCAAGAAACATGATGTGTCTAGATTATATAAGTGGGTTCCTAAAGGGACTCAGCAGCCTAAAATCCATCTGGACAAAAGGCATCAAACCAATCCGAGAGGACCCAAGAAAGTTTGGGTACCTAAATCTGTGTAGTCTGTGCAGGTTTGACTCAAAGCATCCAACACATAGATAGTGGATGCTCAAGACACATGACTGGAGATAAGGAGAGGTTTGATAATCTCATCATGAAGAGTGGAGCCAAAGTCAGTTTTGGTGGGAATTAGTCTGGTAGAATAACTGTTGTAGGAGAAATTTGATCAGTTGAAGATATATATCTAGTTGATGGCCTATGCCACAATCTTCTAAGTATCAATCAGAGTGCTGACAGAGGTAACTGGGTAATATTTGATTCAAATGAATGCCTCATAGTAGATAAGAAAGAGCTAGATATAGACAAATCAATTCTTAAGTGTCGACTGAAAGCTAACAGAAATGGAAATTTATATTCAGTTGATCTAAATCAACAATTCTCTGAGAAATGTCTTATAAGTAACTCTGATAATTGCTGGCTATGGCATAAAAGATTATCTCATGTAAACATGACTCAGTTAGATAATCTAGTCAAAAAGGATCTTGTTATTGGCATACCAAACATAAAAGCAAAAACTGATTTATTGTGTGAAGCATGCCAAAAGGGGAAACAAACAAAGTTCTCTTTTAAACCAAAGAAGGAAGTCTCCACCACTAGACCTCTAGAACTAATCCATATTAATTCAGTTGGTCCAGCAAGAGTGAAAAGTTTAGGAGGAAGTCTATACATTCTTGTCATTGTGGATGACTATTCAAGGTTTACTTGGACTATGTTTCTTTCTTCTAAACATGATACTTTTGATGCTTGTTATCTGTTTATTAAGAAAGTGCAGAATGAAAAAGGACAGAAGATCGGCTCAATCAGTACAGATCATGGAGGAGAATTTGAGAACCAAGACTTTCTAGAGCTGTGTGAAGAAAATGGCATAAATCACAATTTCTCAACTCCCAGAACACCTCAACAAAATGGAGTGGTTGGAAGGAAAAACAGAGTACTCACTGAAATGGCCAAAACAATGCTCAATGAAAGTGAAGTATCTTAGTATTCTAGGCAGATGCAATGAGTACAACTTGCTACATATCCAACAAGGCTTACACATGAAAAGGAATGGAGAAAACTCCATATGAGCTTTACAAAGGAAGAAAGCCAAATGTAAGCCATCTCAAGGTCTTTGGTTCCAAAAGCTTCATTCACAACAATGGAAAGGTAAACTTAGGTAAATTCGATCCTAAATCTAATTCTGAAATTTTTATTGGTTACTCTAACAGAAGCATAGCCTATAGAGTATTCAACATAAGAACCTCAACTGTTGAAGAGTCAGTCCATGTAGTATTTGATGAAACTGACTCTGAAGAAAAGTCTCTGTCAGAGGAAGAATTTGATGTTTCAAACAAAGCTAAATCCTCAACACAACCAATACCATCACCAGATGAAGAAGATCAAGATGATGATTCTCATGATGAACCAGTTGGGCCACCAGCTTGGAGACATCATAAGGATCATCCACTTGAGCAAATCATTGGTCACGTTAGTGGAGGTGTTAAGACCAGAAACCGGATTCAAAGTGAAATGCACGTTTCTGCCTTCATTTTTGAAATTGAACCCTCTTGCATAGAAAAAGCACTAATAGATTGTGATTGGATAGTTGCTATGCAATAAGAGCTCAATCAATTCCAAAGAAATCAAGTTTGGCATTTCGTTCTTAGGCCTTCAAACTATCCTATTATTGGAACCAGATGGGTTTTCAAAAACAAACTTGATGAATTGGATCAGTGGTCAGAAATAAGGCCAGGCTTGTGGCTAAAGGATATAACAAAGAAGAAGGCATAGATTATGAAGAGACTTTTGCCCTAGTTGCAAGACTAGAAGCAATAAGACTCCTCTTAGCCTTTGCATCTCCTAAAAATTTTAATCTTTATCAAATGGATGTGAAGAGTGCCTTTCTTAATGGATATATTATGGAAGAAGTTTATGTTGAACAACCTTCTAGTTTTGAAGATTCTTCCAAACCTGACCATGTTTTCAAACTTAAGAAGGCTTTATATGGACTTAAACAAGGACAAAGAACCTAGTATTAAAGACTTAGCAATTTTCTATTAGAAAAAGGCTTTATCAGAGGAAAGTGGATACTACATTATTTATTCTACATAAAAGGAAAAGCATGCTTCTAGTACAGATTTATGTTGATGATATCATTTTTAGTGCTACTGATGAATCTCTCTGTGAGGAATTTTCTAAGATTATGCAGGGAGAATTTGAGATGTCTATGATGGGAGAACTAAACTTCTTCCTAGGTCTTCAAATCAAACAAAGGAGAGATGGAATATTTATCTCTCGGACGATGTATGTAAAAGAAATCTTGAAGAAATTTGGAATAGACCTGTCAAAAGAAGAAGACACACCCATGAGCTCTACAGCACTACTGGATGCAGATGTAGATGGAAAGGACTTCAATCAATCCACGTATAGAGGATTGATTGGATCTCTCCTGTATTTAACTGCTAGCAGACCAGATATTCAATTCAGTGTAGGAAAGTGTTCTAGATATCAAGCTAATCCGAAGGAATCTCACCACAAATGTGTCAAAAGAATTCTAAGATATCTGGTTCGAACTCAGGAGCTGGGATTATGGTATCCAAAGGGAACTCAAGAGTATCTCATGGCCTATTCAGACATAGACCATGCTGGGTACAAGACTGATAGAAAGAGTACCAGGGGTCAGTGTGAGTTCCTTGGAGGATCCTTTGTTACATGGGCCAGGAAGAAGCAGAACTGTGTCTCTCTTTCATCAACAAAAGCTAAATATATTGCTACTACAAGTTGTTATGCTTAAGTTTTGTGGCTTAAGCATCAATTAAAAGATTTGGGGATGAAATTTCCAGAAGTCCCAATTCTCTATGACAACACAAGCATAATTATCTTGGCCAAGAATCCAGTTCACCACTCAAGAATAAAGCACATAGATGTCATACATCACTTCATTAGAGATCATGTGCAAAAGAAGGATGTCAAGGTGGAATTTATTCTCACACAATTACAGCTAGCAGATATCTTCACCAAGCCTCTGGCAGCTGAACAATTTATGTTCATCAAAAGAGAATTGGGAATGGTAAATCCCAATGAGTTGTAAGGCTATATCAATCTTTTAATCCTTCTTGAATTATTTAAATTATGTTTTGCTTTCATGATAAGGAACTAACTTAGGCATCGAAGTGCCAAAATAAAATTTTGCAGGTTCTGTGTTCAAAAGTGACTACTTCATCGCCTAATCGATCAGAAAACTCTGATCGATCATAGAACATGTTCTGTGATCGATTAGACATTGATCAGCAGGAAATCAAAGGAGATAGCTCAATTGATTAGAAAAAGGAGGCAATCGATCAGGGTTACCTGATCGATCATAAGGAAGGGGTAATCGATCAGGCATCGATTACTTAGCTTGGAGTCATTTGATCACAACCATCCCTAATTGATCAAACTTATCCTATCGATCAGACACCAGCCTCTCTGATTGATCACAGAGCACACGTGATCGATCAGGCGACAACGGTAACTTTTGCAATGTACATATTTTTTGACAGTTTCACAGCTTTTCACTCATAGTCTCTCATATATACTTGACCCTTGTAACTGTTGCATCATTTCACATTCACTTACATTCATTTTCAATCATTTCCCTCCATCTCTTTTAAACCCTAACGGCCTGAACCATCCCCTCCTCTCATTAAATCCCTCTGTTTTGAACCATCAATTGTGTCTCCCAGCTCTCTATATAAACCTATCTATGGCACCCAAATGGATCATACCCAAGCATTACAGATCCCAAGTTGTTTCTGATAAAGTTCCTCTTCCTTCAAACGATCTCGCTTTAACTTATAAACAACCCTCTCTCAATCAACTTCTCAACCCTCTGCAACAAGGATAAACACTTGAGCCCAAGCCTCCAAGTCCAAAAGCAAAAGTCATGTAACTGTGAGGGTAAGAGAATTGATTTCTGGTGATACAGAAGTCCCAGTAGATCCTTCGTATACCCAAGGTCCCATTGAACCTGCATCAGAAGACATTAGGAGAAGAACCATTCTACAATGCTGTGGTTTCGTGGACATAGATTATCTCGAGAAAAATGGTTATCCTATGATAGAGTGGCTGGAACCATACAGGAAATAGATAGGAATAAAAAACCACTATAATGAGAAAGTCATTAAGGCCTTCTACTCCAACATGAAGGTTTCTGTTACTGAATCAGAGGGCAAAACTACAGGAATCATGGTCTCCTCCCAAGTCAGAGGAAAGCAATTCTCCTTTAACTGGAAAGATTTAAATCGGTGGCTTAGCATAGACAAACCAAAGTACAATATTTGGCAAGAGAAGGAGAAGTACTAAGAGGATGATCCAATGAAGGCTTATTAACCCATCAGTCCTGTTCTAGGAACCCTCAAACCTATCCAGATGCCTCATGTCAAAAGAGCGATACACTACACCTACTCCAAATGCATGGTGAACAAAGCAGGGAACTTCACTCATATTCTGGAGATTGACAATCCAGTTCTAGCCATGCTTATCAACAAAGTCCCAGTCAATCCTGGACAACTGATATGTGAAGAGTTCTAGAGGTTCCACAAAAACAAGACTGTCAAAACTCATCTCCCATTTCCTCAGTTGGTGTCATTCATCCAAGATAGTAACATGATTTTCTGTTTGGAAGGAGAGAAGAATGTTGAACCACCCAGATGTGACCTAACCACTCTAAAGAAGATGAATTTATTGCCCTTTGCTCAAAGAAAAGCCCCTGCTCCTGTGCAAGACGACATCCCTGAGGCAGGAGGTCAACCTCAGGAAGAACATGAAGAAGAAGTTAATTCCTCTGCCTCCTAATCATCTGAGCCATCAGTACCTGAGTCTGTCAGAAGGGCCGCCCTCTAAAAAGAAATGATCAATCAGATTGCAGACAAAGTCACAGAAAAAGTAATGGCAGAAGTGACTTTGAAGAATGAAGCTATAGAGGACAGGATTTTGCAGAGGCTAGTGCTAGCTCTCAATGATTCAGTAGTCAAATCAGTCTAGGAAAGTACCCTAACAGTTTTCAAAGGGTATGATGCAGTAGTGGACATCACAAGTTTCTTCACAACAGAATTGCTGGCCTTGAAGAAGTTCTCAAGAAATACTTTGATGTACTAAGCTCACCCTTGGAACCATTCCCTGGCCATGAGGCCCATCAGGTATCCCCCATCTATGTGAATGGCAAAACGCACAAGAGGGGGGGTAAATTGTGCGTTTCAAAAATAAACTGTAAACTCAAAGACAATCCTTTATACTGGTTCGGCCAAAACACTGCCGACGTCCAGTTCTCCAACTCCTCGTTGGGTTCCACTATATCACAGGTTTTACAACACGGGTTTACCTGCCAACCTTTACAAAACAGAGCTTTAGACTTCCTCTAAACGCTCCCCCTTATATGTTGTAAAAATACAACCCTGTTCTAAAATCCCAGACTTTAGAACAACCTCAAACAGTAGAGGATTTCAATAAATGAGTTCACTTAATGAACAGATTTTGATAAACACTGAAGTAAAAATAATCTCACTAATAGTAATAAAAAATTTAAGCTTTAGAGAGCAGAGAGTAGGTGAAAGTAATGAATGTTTGTAGTTTCGTTCTCTTCTTCATAAATGCTCAAGTCTCGGTGTTTATATCTCTTCACAGCCTTGCCTTTTCCTTAAGCTCCAAGAGGCCGTTTGAATGTGTTCGTTGAGAGCTCTTAGCCGTTGGCAATAAATGTTGTTCTTTATCTAGGTCAACTTTCTTCTCTTGCTTCATTTAATTCTTGCAGAGAGTGAGCTAAGAGAAACACAGTATGTGAGTAACGATCACCTACAACATTGTACTTGCATAGCAGCTTTATCAGTAGCGCTAGCTCCTTTGGCTATCGCCAGCTTACTAGTGTGAGTCCTGCACTTAGCCATTAGCTAAACAAGTATTCATGTGAAGCACAGTAGGTGTTATCGCTAGTGAAATTCATTAGCTCAGTGTGTACAGACAATATATATTAGCTATCAGAATGTCTAAGTTATTTCAACAAGTGATTTCCTATCGATAGCTAATCTCCTTATCGCTAGTGACTATGTTATCATTAGTTCAATTCATTAGCTCAATGTATTTGCTATCTGTAAGTTATTTCAAGTGTTTTGTTATCGATAGCTAATCTTAGTATCGCTAGTTATCTTTGCTAGCTGATCTGACTGTTATCCATGTTAACTATGGGGTCTTAGCGATAGTGATAGAGTCTTAGCGATAGTGATCTATTGTTCTTTGCTTGGGCTAGCTCAATTCCTCATTAGCTAATGTTATCCTTATCTTTCCATCTGTTAGCGATAGGCTCTTAGCTTAGCGATAGAGTATCTATTACCTATAAGATTTTACTTATTCAATGTTAAGGTAACCTACACTCTTTTACTTAGCGTGATTCTTATCTCAATTTATTCCAGACTAAGTTATACGCTATCTGTTCATTTTACTTATGTTATCTATGGGGTCCAGTCCTCATCAAAACTTAAGATTCTAACATTCTCCCCCTTTTTGATGATTACAAAACATAAGTAAAAGCATTTATAAAATAAGGCATGTATAGAGCATAAATTGAGGCAAACAAATATATTATATCAGCTTTGCAAAAGGAAGTACATCAGTCTTAGCCATGTATGATGCATATGCAGAATGTTTTTTAAAGACTAAAACTTTTTCTCTTTCACATTTTGCTCCAAAAGGTGTGGCTCTGTATTTTTCATCAGGATAGTCAGAAATAGAAGAATCTGAGTAGAAGAATCTGTCATGCTTGATTTTCTCTTGCTTAGAGGGCTGAGATGGTTCAACAATGGATATATCTTTGGTAGCAGCCTTTTTCTTTGAAGCATTTTTCTTGTGAAATCTCCTCTTGTATGTCCATATTTTCTTTCCTTGGATGATTTCTTTCTTTTTCTTTTTAGCTTCTTTCTTTGCCTTCTTCTTTGCCTCAGCAGCAGCTCTTTTTTCTGCCTTTTTCTTTGCCTCCTCTGCATCCTTCATAGCCTTAGAAAAAGCCTCCTTCTTTTGTCTTAAGATTTCAGCAAGAGCCTTCTTCTCTTCTTTTGATAGCTTGGGAGGGGGAGCTAACTTTTCAGCTGCTTTTCCTCTTGTCCTTCTAGGAGCCACCCGCTTAATCCTTTGACCCTTAGGGGCCTCAAGAGAAGTCTTAGGGATAACCTTGAAGGAGACCTCTTCTCTGGCTTTCCTCTTGCTCCTTTCTCTTTTCACCTCTTCAGCTGAAATCTTGCTCTTGTTCTTCTCAGCCTCAAGCACTAGCAATTTCTGAATGTCATCCTAAACCTTATTTCTAGTGCTAGGCTTGACTCCAATTGAGAATTCAACATTTGCTTCTGGAGGGATGATTGATACTGGAACTGACTTTGTTGGATTGATGCTAGGAGGAACGCCATGCTTCTGCGCAATCTTAACAAAGAGATCTTCTTTTGAAGCCTGAGGAGCTGCAGATTCCATGTAGCTATGAGCTATGTCTCTGACCACTTCCTCAATTTCTTCGGCATCCGCATCCTCAAGAGCAACATCCTTCTTAAGAGCTGGATCATTATTCTCCCCCTTTTTGGCATCATCAAAAACTAGAGGGGTTTGGCTAAGGGTTGGTGAAGAGGAAGGAGGGTGAGGAGTGCTGATGTTGGTGGCAGGGATATGTGAGCTATCGCTAACAGAGGGATTAGCGATAGGAGTTGGGGGAGTTGGAAGGATTGGTGAATGGTGGCTAGCGCTGGGAGAGGGGTGAGTGATAGGAGAGTCATGAGTGGTGGGAATTTGGGTATGGGTGCTAGTGTTAGGGGATGGGTTAGCAATAGGGGTCTCCTGAGTGGGTGGGATTTGAGTGTGGTTGCTATCGCTAGGGGATGGATTAGCGATAGGGATTTCTGGAGGTGTTGGGACTTGGGTGGATTTTGGAGAAGGGGGTTGGCTATGTTGAGAGGGGGTAGAGGAGTGATTTTGGGAGTGGAGAGGTGAGGAAGAATGATGAATAAGAGAGTGAGAGTAGTGAGAAGGGGAGAGGTTTGGTGATGATGATGTACCTTTGTGAGGAGATGCTGCCTTGTGCAGGACATCTTCAGGAGCAAGACACAGGAAGTCTTCCAAATTCCTGACCTGAGACTTGAGTTCCATAATTGGCTTCATGAGCTCTGCTTTCTGGGCTTCCAGGGCCATGTTGAACTCAACAGAGAGTCTGAAGACGATCTCTTCAATTGCATCGATGGAGAAGACAGAGGTTTTGACTGAGGCAGGAGGAGGAGGAGGAGGAGGAGGAGCTCTTCTTGATTGAGCCTCTTCTTCAATTGTATCAGGCTAAGCTTGGGAAGAGGGAGCATGAGAGGCCTGGGATTGAGAAGCAGAACTACCCCCATTGATATTCACAGAAATCCTCATTTTCTTGAGAGTGGTGGTTGTCAGCTGCTTGCATTTCTTGTTCTCACTATTCCTTAATGATTTGATCTTTGAGTACTCCAGGATGTGAGATATGAGCTGAGGGTAGGGAAGAGGAGCCTTTGGAGACTTGTCTAATAAGAACCTGAGTATCTCCATACACACCAACTGGCCAGGATTCAGGGGAATCTTCTGAATGAGGTTTGGCAGCCACGGGTTGTCTATCTTTGGGAAGCTGCTAAAATTGCCAGATTTGTGAGTCATGATCCTTGTATAGACGTAGTGAAGGATCCTGTTGATGACTGGCATATCTGCTGGCTTATTTGTGTTTGTCTCATATATTTCTGCCAGTTGTTCATCAGAGTACTTCTCAGGCATGTACCATTTGTTGTATTCTTCCCCAAAGATTCCCAAAATCTTGTTAATAGCCATCCAACCAAAAATGATGCCTCATCCTCTCACAGTGGCTTCAAAAGAGATGTTTACCAGTTTCCCTTTCTTGTACTCTAGAGTGGCTTTTAGACTGGAGTAGAATGACTTTAGCACTTTTTCATTGTAGTCATTCTTCACACTCAGCCAGTTTTTGTAGGAAAGCAGCCAAGCATCTAGATCAAAACCTTGCTGCTTGAAATAATCCAAATCTACCCATACAGCAGCCCGATCCAGAGTTCCTTTTTCTGCAAAGAAAGGACGAGGAGCTTCAAGAGGATCTTGCACATAGGGAATACTAGAAGAGGTTTATTTCTGTCGTTTGGGATTTCTTTCAACGATTTCCTTAGAGAATGAGACGCTCTTTTGAGTACGAGGCCTTTTGCTTGCGGATGGAGAAGATGGATTAGCGCTAGAGGTTGCTCCGACATTGGGTACTTTGGTTCTCGCCATTTTAGGGTTTTTTAGAACAGAGAGATTTGGAAATGTATGCTTGAATGCTGAGAGAGGTTTTGGAGTAGGAGAGAAAAATGAGTGTTCGTGAATGAATGCAAATGCAAATGACCTGACTTTATAGGTTTAAGGTTTAGGGTTTACCATCAATGAAGAACATCCGTTAACGTTTCGCATTCTGACCTGTTAAGTGACTTGCTATCGCTAATAAGAGCTACTATCGCTAGCAGGCATGATCCCACGCTGAGTAAGTGACTTAGATTTATCAATCACTCCTTCTAGCTATCGATGGCTGACTTTGCTATTGATAATGTTTTTGACTAGCGATGGCAATCTTTGCTCAAACTTGGCTTTGCCCTGCACATGCTAGCGATAGTGAACTTCACTATCGATAGGTCAGTCCTGCAAAACTTAAGATTTTGCACTCCGACGCCTAAGTTAGTGACTGATTTATATGGGTAAAATGAAATCAAATCAAGAATAAGTCAGAAATATTTACAACTCATTTGGATCTACCATTCCTAACTCTCTTCTGATGAAGCTAAATTGGTCTGTCCCAAGAGGTTTGGTAAAGATATTAGCAAGTTGCAAGTTTGTTGAGATGAATTCCACCTTGATATATTTCTTCTGAACATGATCTCTCAGAAAGTGATGTCTCACATCAATATGCTTGGTTCTGGAATTATGAACTGGATTTTTGGCCAAGCTTATTGTGCTGGTGTTGTCACAGAGAATAGGCACTTCTGGAAATTCCAAACCCAGATCTCTTAGTTGATGCTTAAGCCACAGGACTAGAACACAACAACTTGCTGCTGCAATATATTCAGCCTCTATAGATGAAAGACACACACAATTTTGCTTCTTGCTAGCCCAGGAGACCAAACAGCCACCAAGGAATTGAATTTGACCACTTGTACTCTTTCTGTCTATCTTATATCCTATATGGTTAGAGTCAATAAGCAAGAAGGTACTCTTTAGTTCCCTTGGGATACCACAGCCCAAGCTCTTGAGTTCCTTGCAAATATCGCAAAATTCTTTTTACATTGGTTAAGTGGGATTCTTTAGGATTTGCTTGATATCTAGCACACATTCCCACACTAAATTGAATATCAGGCCTACTAGCAGTTAGATAAAGTAAGGATCCTATAATCCCTCTGTAATGAGATTGACTAACTACTTTGCCTTTGACATCTGCATCTAAACTGGCAGAGGTACTCATGGGAGTCTCCTCATCTTTAGATTGCTCCATCCCAAACTTATTGAGAATCTCCTTACAATACTTGGTTTGGGAGATGAAGATGCCATCTTTCTTTTGCTTTATTTGCAGGCCTAGGAAGAATGTTAATTCTCCCATCATTGACATTTCAAATTCACCCTGCATCATCTTAGCAAACTCTTTACAGAACTTTTCATTAGTAGCACCAAAAATAATATCATCAATATATAATTGAACTATAAGCATGTGTTTATCTTTATGCATGATGAATAAGGTAGTATCTAATTTTCCTGTAGAAAAACCTTTTTCAATGAGAAATGTGCTAAGCCTCTCAAACCAAGCTCTAGGTGCTTGTTTGAGACCATAAAGAGCCTTTTTAAGTTTGTAAACATGGTCAGGCTTAGAGTTTTCTTCAAAACAGGAGGTTGTTCAACATATAACTCTTCTTTGATGTAGCCATTAAGAAAGGTACTCTTCACATCCATTTGATAAAATTTAATATTTTTGATGGATGCAAAAGCTAGAAGAATCCTTATTGCTTCAATTCTTACAACTGGAGCAAAAGTTTCTTCATAATCAATGCCTTCTTCTTGGTTATACCCTTTGGCAACTAATCTGGCTTTATTTTTGACAATTTGACCAGATTCATCAAGTTTGTTTTTGAAAACCCATTTAGTACTAATAATAGGATGATTTCTTGGTCTAGGTACTAAATCCCAAACTTGATTCCTTTTAAATTGATTAACCTCTTCCTGCATTGCAACTATCCAGTCACAGTCAATAAGAGCTTCATCAACACAGGTTGGTTCAATTTCAGAAATAAAGGCAGAAAATTCTATTTCATTTTGTAGTTGCCTTCTGGTTCTAACACCTTTTGTCATTTCTCCAATTATTTGTTCAGGAGGTTGGTGCTTAAGATGTCTTATGGAAGATTGAGGCTCATTAGCTTTATCTTGATCATCTTCAGCATCTTCTTCAGAACTCACTATCGATGGCTTTGGTGCTATCGATAGTGGAGGTTTTGAAAAGTTTGAAGAAACTTGATTTTCAGCATTTACTATCGATGGATCTGGGGCTATCGATAGTGGATGTTTTAAAACCTTTCAAAAATCTTCATCCTCATCAACACAATGTTGTTTTTCTTGAGGAGTTTCATCAAATACTACATGCAATGATTCTTCAACAGTTTGAGTTCTCTTGTTATATACTCTATATGCTTTACTCTTATTTGAATATCCTATAAATATGCCAATGTCAGATTTAGGATCGAATTTACCTAAGTTTACCTTTCCATTGTTGTGAATGTAGCACTTGGATCCAAAGATTCTTAGATGACTGATGTTGGGTTTCCTTCCTTTGTAGAGCTCATATGGAGTCTTCTCCATCCCCTTTCTGATGTATGCTCTATTTGAGATGTAGCATGCTGTGCTCATTGCATCTGCCCAAAACATTTGAGGCACTTGTTTCTCAATCAGCATGCTCCTTGTCATTTCTGTGAGCACTCTATTCTTCCTCTCCACAACACCATTTTGTTGAGGAGTACGTGGGGCAGAGAAGTTGTGTTCAATACCACTTTCATCACACAACTCCATGAACTCTTTGTTCTCAAATTCTTGTCCATGATCAGTCCTGATTGCAACAATCTTGGTGCCTTTCTCATTCTGCAGTTTCTTAGCAAGCACACAAAAGGCATCAAAAGTTTCATGTTTTGAGGAAAGAAACATTGTCCAAGTAAACCTTGAATAGTCATCCACAACTACAAGAGTGTATAGACTTCCACCTAGACTTTTCACTCTTGTAGGCCCAACTAAATCCATGTGGATTAGCTCCAATGGCCTACTTGTGGTAACTGTTTTCTTGGTTTTAAACGGAGACTTTGTTTGTTTACCCCTTTGACAGGATTCACAAATTAAATCATGCTTAGTTCTAAAACTAGGAATCCGTATGACTAGCTCCTTCTGAACAAGCTTATCAAGTTGAGTAAAATTCACATGAGCTAGTCTCTTATGCCATAGCCAACAAGTTTCATCATTTGAAATAAAACATTTTTCTTCAAGTTGTTGGCATAAATCTATAGTGTATAGATTACCATTTCTATTTGCTTTTAGCTTACACTTAAGATTAGTTTTATTTAGATTTAAATCCTTTTTATCAACAATAAGACATTCATTAGAATAAAAAATTACCCAGTTACCATGGTCGGTGCTTTGGCTGACACTTAGCAAGTTATGGCAAAGACCATCCACTAGGTATACATCTTTGACAGAACTGACTTCACCAACTCCGGTGATCTTTCCACTTTGATTTCCTCCAAAGCTGACTTTGGCACCATCTTTTATCACTAGATTGTTGAACTTGTCCTTGTCACCGGTCATATGCCTCGAGCATCCACTATCAATGTACTACTTTCCTTTATTGGATGCTTTAAGGCACACCTGCACAAACTAGATAGATTTAGGTACCTAAACTTTCTTGGGTCCTTTAGGATTAGTCTTGGCCTATGAGTTTGTAAAAACTTTAGGCATATAAGTTCCTTTAGGAACCCACTTATATGACCCACTAATTCCATATTTCCTTGGATTGCAGGTAGATTAAGTATGCCCCTTTTTGTTACAATAATTGCAAAAGCTATATGGTGAGGAGTATTCAGAAGATTTTCTAAAGAACTTTAAATACGGTTTCACCTTTGGTTCCACCCATTTCTTTGAAATCTTTTGTTTTGGCTCATAACCAATGCTAGTTTTGTTTATAAAGGCTTTTTGGTCTTTTAAAATTATATTTAGCATTTCTAAGCCTTTTGTAAACTTTTCTAAGGCATTCGAAAGCTTTTCTTTTTCCTTCAACAAGTTTTCACAGTTAAAACACTTTTCAGAATTTGTTGGAGGATTAGCTATCGATGGAGGACTAGCTATCGATAGCTCAATCTGGGAGCTTGCGCTAGCTGCTCTTTTATGATAGCGCAGAAGGAACTTTTGATGCAGAAGAAAAAATATTTTTCTTAAGTTCCTTATTCTCTTTTCTCAAACCTACAACTTCTTTAGCAAGCTTAGTTAATTCAGTATGCATCTCATTATACATGCTTTGAAGTTCAGAGTAAGTAGGTTCAGAATCATATACCTCAGTGTCGCTTAGCTCCTCTTGAGCAACAAGGCAGAGATTTGCACTTTCTTCATTATCGCTAGCTTCCTCATCTGAGCTATCACCCCAGATGGATGATACATATGCTTTCTTCTTTCCAAAGGACTTCTCCTTCTTTTTCTCCTTTATCTTGAATCTTTGGAGACTTAGGCACTCTGCTTTGAAGTGACCAGGCTTCTTACATTCAAAACACACAGGAGCTTTCTCTTTCTGAGAATCCTTTCTTCTGAAGCTAGAACTACCCCTCTAGAAACCTCCTATTCTCCTGAAGAATTTCTTAAATTTTCTGACCATGAGAGCCATATCTTCATCATCGAGATCTTCATCATCACTATCAGCTTCATCTCTTTCAGATACAGCAAGGGCAAGAGACTTCTTTCTAGGATTTCCTTGAGCTTCCCTTTGAGCTATAAGAGTTGGCTCATATTCAGCAAGACTGCCAAACAAGGCAGTGATGGATTTGGTTGATTCACCTTGCATTTCTTGAATGGCGGTGACCTTCATAAGCCAATCACCCTTTAATACTTTCAGAATCTTGCTGACTTGTTCCTTCTCTGGAATTTTTCTTCCTAGTGCAGCAAGGTTATTGATGAGATGAGTGAATATGATCTCTAGATCTCTTATCCTTTCTCCTTCAATCATTTCAAACTTCTGGAATTCCTCAACAAGCATTTCCACTCTTCTGTCTTTTACAACAGAAGTTCCTTCATGAGCAATCTGCAGAGCTTCCCACATTTCTTTAGCAGTGTTTAAGTGGCTAATTCTGAAGAACTCAGTCTGGCTAAGAGCACTTTGGATCATAAGGATAGCCTTGCTATTTAACTCGAGATCAACGATGTCTTCATGAGTATATTCATTTTCGTTCTTTGGATTGCCTAAGATTCTTGTAGGCACAATATCCCCTTCTTCAATAATTTTCCATAACCTATACCCATTTGCTTTGATGTATATATTCATTTTGAGTTTCCAGAAAGTGTAATGCTTCCCATCAAAACCAGGGGGTTTGTTAATGGAGCTTCCTTCAGGAAAGATATTCTCGTACGATGCCATTTTGATCTTTACTTCTCAGACTCGTTGGAATCAAAAAGAGAAGACCCGCTCTCATACCAAATGTGAATGGCAAAACGCACAAGAGGGGGGTGAATTGTGCGTTTCAAAATTAAACTGTAAACTCAAAGACAATCCTTTATACTGGTTCGGCCAAAACACTTCCTACGTCCAGTTCTCCAACTCCTCGTTGGGTTCCACTATATCACAGGTTTTACAACACGGGTTCACCCGCCAACCTTTACAAAACAGAGCTTTAGACTTCCTCTAAACGCTCCCCCTTATAAGTTGTAAGAATACAACCCTATTCTAAAATCCCAGACTTTAGAACAACCTCAAACAGTAGAGGATTTCAATAAATGAGTTTACTTAATGAACAGATTTTGATAAACACTGAAGTACAAATAATATCACTAAGAGTAATAAAAACTTTAAGCTTTAGAGAGCAAAGAGTAGGTGAAAGTAATGAATGTTTGTAGTCTCATTCTCTTCTTCATAAATGCTCAAGTCTCGGTTTTTATATCTCTTCATAGCCTTGCATTTTCCTTCAGCTCCAAGAGGCTGTTTGAATGTGTTCGTTGAGAGCTCTTAGCCGTTGGCAATAAATGTTGTTCTTTATCTAGGTCAACTTTCTTCTCTTGCTTCATTTAATTCTTGCAGAGAGTGAGCTAAGAGAAACAGAGTCTGTGAGTAACGATCACCTGCAACATTGTACTTGCATAGCAGCTTTATCAGTAGCGCTAGCTCCTTTGGCTATCGCCAGCTTACTAGTGTGAGTCCTGCACTTAGCCATTAGCTAAACAAGTATTCATGTGAAGCACAGTAGGTGTTATCGCTAGTGAAATTCATTAGCTCAGTGTGTACAGACAATATATATTAGCTATCAGAATGTCTAAGTTATTTCAACAAGTGATTTCCTATCGATAGCTAATCTCCTTATCGCTAGTGACTATGTTATCATTAGTTCAATTCATTAGCTCAATGTATTTGCTATCTGTAAGTTATTTCAAGTGTTTTGTTATCGGTAGCTAATCTTATTATCGCTAGTTATCTTTGCTAGCTGATCTGACTGTTATCCATGTTAACTATGGGGTCTTAGCTATAGTGATAGAGTCTTAGCGATAGTGATCCATTGTTCTTTGCTTGGGCTAGCTCAATTCCTCATTAGCTAATGTTATCCTTATCTTTCCATCTGTTAGCGATAGGCTCTTAGCTTAGCGATAGAGTATCTGTTACCTATAAGATTTTACTTATTCAATGTTAAGGTAACCTACACTCTTCTACTTAGCGTGATTCTTATCTCAATTTATTCCAGACTAAGTTATACGTTATCTATTCATTTTACTTTTGTTATCTATGGGGTCCAGTCCTCATCAAAACTTAAGATTCTAACACATTTCACCCCTCATCATTCACCCTCTCCTTCTCATCCTCCCTCTCCATTCACCCAAACACAAGCCCTCTCCCTCATCCAAGCCTTCCTCACCATCCAAGCCAACTTCCACAGTTTCCTCAGACAATCAAGACCCCCCTCTTTCTCCTATGAATATCACCACCATGCCACTTTCTCACCCTCAGACCTCACCTTCCTCTCCTCCCACACAGACAACTCCTCAACCTACCCCAATTCACCCCTCTGCTCTCCACTATACACCCAGGCCAGATCCAGCACATACCTATGCAAGAAAGGGCAAAGCCATCCTTATTGATACCTCTCCACCTTCTGTCCCTTTTGATGATGCCAAAAAGGGGGAGAAGATCTTCAGTGTACCAACCCAAGGAGAGAGCAGTATTATCCAAGAGAAAGCTGTTGAGGCTACTACGATCCTTTCATCCATTACCTCTGATATGCCTCAAGTTCCGAGGATGTCACCATGAGCCAAACACTTGAAGAAATCCATGATTTGGTAGAAGGGATTAGGATAAGCATGGAAAAAGAAGGCATAGTGAAAGAAGCATCAGATGAAGACATCAAGGCCATAAATGTGCCTCCAGAAGATAAGGATATAGTACTGGAAGAAGACATGAGCATGGCCATAGTGTTGTATGAAGCGGAACCTCAGCCAGTATCAGTTGACACTTGGCCCTATCTTCATCGAAGGGTGCAAGAAATTGTTGCAAAAGGTGCTGAAAGGCAAAAAAGCAGAGCAGGAGCAAGAACAGAAAGCCAAGGCTGAGGCTAAAGCCAAGGCGAAAGAAGAAGAAGAGGCCAAGGCCAAAGAAGAAGAAGAGGCAAAGGCAAAAAGGGATCAGGAGGTACTACTTAAACATATGATTCCTAGTTGGGGTGTTAGGAAGACAGTGATCTATCAGAAGCCAGCCAAACCAGTACAAAAGGATCCTGTTCAAACTACATCAGAGTTCCTTCAATCTAGAGAAGAAGAAGGGCCAGAAGCTCAATCTATGGCCAAGAAAAAGAGGATAAAGAAGACTGCTCCCAAGTCGCTACCCAGAACAATCACAACAAGAAAAGGATCTAAGGCAGCAAAGGGGATTGTGATTGAAGAACCTAAGCCTGCCCCTAAGACTGCAACAAAAAGGAAGGCAGCACCAAAAGGAAAAACATCCAAACCTCCTCCTAAGAAGAAACAGAAACAGATGACCTAATTTGAGAGGATGCTTGAGAAAATCAAGCCTGCTTCTCCTCCCAAAAAGAAGAAGAAAGCTCCTGCCAAGAAGAAGATGGCTGATCCTAAGGATGAAATTCAATGGGAAGAGCCCTCAACTGACTCTGGGAAAATTAGCAGTGAATCTGAGGACTATGATGTGGATACAAAGTAATGAATGGATTTGGGTGACTCAGACTAAACCAGACAACCACCCTCACTTGCATCAATCATTTCCCATCTGCATCATTCATATCTATCTTACTTAATTACCTGTCTCTTATAATGTTCATATGTTTTGTTATTTTGTTTTTCAAGTTGCATTACATGACTCAATATTATAATGCCTATGTTTATCAGTTCACACCTTTTTGTTCAATCTATGCTCTCTGATTACCTTTAATTATATCTTATGTTTTGTCATCATCAAAAAGGGGGAGAATGTTAGAATAATGTGTTTTGATGATAACTAAACATAACTTAGGCATAAGGAAAGGTTGGATATAAATCAGGAATAACATAGAATCAATCTGATAGAAAAAGCTAAGTATTGCCCAATAGATCAAGATCAGATTATCAGTTAAGAGACTAAGGCATTGATCGATTAGGGATAGATCAGAGTTAGATTATAAGTTTGAATCATAGCTCCCAATCGATCAGACACCCCTGTGATTGATCAGAGAAGTTAAAGTAAACTAAGTAATCTTAGTGTGATCGATTGAAGAAATTAGAATAACTTAGTATGATCGAACTATTGCATCTAATCGATCAGGCCTCCCCTGTGATCGATCAGACAGACCAAAGTGTAACTCAAGCCAAATCTAAGTCTAATCTATCAGAGAAGGATAATCAATCAAAGAGTAATGAGTGATCGATCAGAGAAAACTTCTGATCTATATGTAATCTAATTGTGATCGATTGTATAAGCTTAATCGATCAGAAATACCTTGATAGAATAGACAAAGTATTTTCTAACATCATGTTCAAGTCATGCAACCTATGATCGATGTATGATCGATATGTGATCGATCAGATATGAGGCAGTGATCGATCAGACATCAATGATGGATGTGGCGGTGGGATTTAATTCAAACTGAATGGTCAACCTATTTTAAGCTTTCAAGTACAAGAGTTGTTTAGACCTACTTTGGGAAGTTCACGTTAGACACACAAATATGCCATTAGAGCCATTTGACACAACAACTATGTTCTGTGATTAATGAAGAGAGAGTATCTGAAGAAAGCCAAGTACAATGGAGTTAATCCTGCCTAGAACACATACATCTCTATACTCCATCTATATTCATCTCTCATCTAAGATTTGATTATTCTTGTGAAGTTACACTTACTGCATTCAATCCTTACCAACTCTTAGAGAGATCATTCATTGTCTTTGTACTTTAGTGTGTATCACAATCATTTCATCGAGTGAACAAGCATTCTGTAATCACATTTCTAGTGAGGTTTACTCTTAAGATAGTCGGATCTTAAGAGTAGGTTGTAATCCTACAAAGTGTAAGGGGGAGTGATCTGTAAGAGAGAGATCTTACTGTGAGGTCACGTGTAAAGGCATTCAAGAGCTTGTTTTAATCTTGAGGTTTAGTGGAACCCAACTAAGGTTAAAGAACAAGACGTAGGCCAAGATTTGGGCTGAACCAGTATAAACTCTCTGTCTTAGTGTATTAAATTTTATTTAGCACAATTAACCTCCCCTCTTGTGCATTCCTGCCACTTTCAAAGATTAGCCCAATCAGAAGGGATCATGGAGGAAAATTTGAGAACAAAGACTTCCTGGAGTTGTGTGAAGAAAATGGGATAAATTACAATTTCTCAGCTCCTAGGACACCTCAACAAAATGGAGTGGTTGAAAGGAAGAATAGAGTACTCACTAAAATGGCCAGAACGATGCTCAATGAAAGAGAAGTATCTGAAGTATTTTGGGCATATGCAATGAGTACATCTTGCTACATATCCAACAGGGCTTACATACGAAAAGGAATGGAGAAGACTCCATATGAGCTTTACAAAGGAAGAAAGCCAAATGTAAGCGATCTCAAGGTCTTTGGTTCCAAATGCTTCATTCACAATAATGCAAAGGTAAACCTAGGTAAATTTGATTCTGAAGCTTATCTTGGAATTTTTCATTAGTTATTCTAACAGAAGTAAGGCCTATAGAGTATTCAACAAAAGAGCTTCTATTGTTGAAGAGTCAATCTATGTAGTATCTGATGAAACTGACTCTGAACATAAATCTTCGGTAGAAGAAGAATTTGATTTTTCAAATAAAGCTAAACCTCCTACACAACCAATATCATCACTAGATGAATCACATATAAAAGGCCAAGAGGATGATCCTCATGATGCAACAGCTGGGTCCTCAGCTTGGAGACATCACAGGGACCACCCACCTGAGCTAATCATTGGTGATGTTAATAGGGGTGTTAAAACCAGAAATTAGATTCAAAATGAAATGCGTTTCTCAACCTTCATCTCTGAAATTGAACCCTCTTACGTTGAAGAAGTACTAACAGACTGTGACTGGATAGTTGCTATGCAAGAAGATCTCAATCAATTTGAAAGAAATCAAGTTTGGGATTTGATTCCTAAACCTTCAAACTATCCTATTATTAGAACCAAATGGGTTTTTAAAAGCAAACTTGATGAATCTGGTACAGTAGTCAGAAACAAGGCAAGGCTTGTGGTTAAAGGATAAAACAAAGAAGAAGGCATAGATTATGAAGAGACTTTTGCCCCAGTTGTAAGATTGGAAGCAATAAGACTTCTCTTAGCCTTTGCATCCCTCAAAAACTTTAAAATTTATCAAATGGATGTGAAGAGTGCCTTTCTTAATGGATATATAATGGAAGAAGTATATGTTGAACAACCCTCTGGTTTTGATGATTCATCCAAACCTGATCATGTTGGAAAAGGGTTTTACCAGAGGAAAAGTAGATACCACCCTATTCATTCTGCATAAAAAGAAAAGCATGCTTATAGTACAGATTTATGTTGATGATATGATTTTTGGTACTACTGATGAATCTCTCTATGAGGAATTCTCTAAGATTATGCAAAGAGAATTTGAAATGTCGATGATGGGAGAACTGAACTTCTTCCTGGGTCTCCAAATCAAACAAAGGAGAGATTGAATATTTATCTCTCAGACTAAATATGTGAAAGAGATCTTGAAGAAGTTTGGAATGGATCTATCTAAAGAAGAAAACATACCCATGAGCGCTACAACATTAATGGATGCTGAAGTAGAAGGGAAGGACTTCAATCAATCCACATACAGAGGTCTGATTGGATCTCTTATATACTTGACTTCTAGCAGACCAAACATCCAATTCAGTGTGGGAATGTGCACTAGATATCAAGCCAAACCAAAGGAATCTCACCACAAGTGTGTCAAAAGAATACTAAGATATCTGGTCGGAACTGAGGAGTTAGGATTATGGTATCCAAAGGAAACTCAACAGTATCTCATGGCCTACTCAGATTCAGACCATGCTGGGTATAAGACTGATAGGAAGAGTACCGGTGGTCAGTGTGAGTTCCTTGGAGGTTCCTTAGTTACATGGGCCAGTAAGAAGCAGAACTATGTCTCCCTATCATCAACAGAAGCTGAATATATTGCTGCTGCAAGCTATTGTGCTCAAGTTCTATGGTTCAAGCATCAATTGAAGGATTTGGCGATGGAATTTCCAGAAGTTCTAATTCTCTGTGACAACACAAGCACAATAAGCTTGGCCGAGAATCTAGTGCATCACTCAAGAACAAAGCACATTGATGTAAGACATCACTTCATCAGAGATCATGTGCAAAAGAAGGATGTCAAAGTGGAATTTATTCCTACTCACTTGCAGCTAGCAGATATTTTCACCAACCCTCTGGCAGCTGAACAATTTATGTTCATCAAATAGAATTGGGGATGGTAAATCCCAATGAGTTATAAAATTGTATTAATCACTTAACTTTTCTTGATTTATTTAAATTATGCTTTGTTTTGATGATAAGATACTAACTTAGGCATCGGAGTGCCAAAATAACATTTTGTAGGTTCTGTGTTCAAAAGAGAAACTTCATCTCCCAATCGATCAGAGACCTCTGATCAATTAGACATCGATCAGAAGGAAATCAAAAGATACAACCCAATCGATTAGGGAAAGAAAGCAATCGATCAGAGTTACCTGATCGAACATAAGGAAGGGGTAATCGATTAGGCATCGATTACTCAGCTTGGAGCCATTCGATCACAACCATCCTTAATCGATCACACGTATCCAATTGATCAGACACCAGCCTCTTTCATCACAGGGCACACGTGATCAGACACCAGCCTCTCTGATCCTGCGAAATGATCACAGGGCACACGTGATCGATCAGGCGCCAACGGTAACTTTTTTAACGTACATATTTTCTGACAGTTTCATAGATTTTCACTCATACTCTGTCATATATATTTGACCCATGTAACTGTTGCATCATTTCGCATTCATTTTCAATCATTTCCCTCCATATTCTTCAAAACCTAACGGACTGAACCATCACCTCCCTTCATTAAACCTCCTGTAACAGTCATAGCCACCCATTACTCAAACCATCATCAGGTGTAACACTTCTCTGTTTCGAACCTATCAGACGCATCCTCTAGCTCTCTATATAAACCTTCAAATGGCACCCAAAATGATTATACCCAGACATTACAGAGCCAAGTCGTTTTAGATGCAGTTCGTCTTCCTCCAGGAGACCCTGCAGTTACGTATAGACATCCTTCTCCATCCTCAAACCCTCAACCCTCAACCTCACAACCCTCTCCTGCAACCATGCCAAACACTAAAGCCCAAGCATCAATATCAAAAAGCAAGAGTCATGTAACTGTGAGAGTCAGAGAACTTATTTTTAGCGACACAAAAATCCCAGTGGATCCTTCCTATGCACAGGGTCCCATTGAAGAACCATTAGAAGACATTACCAAAAGAACCATTCTGACACGCTATGCGTATGTGGACATTGACTACCTTGAGAGGAATGGCTACCCTGTGACAGAGTGGTTAGAATCACTACAATGAGAAGGTGGTGAAAGCCTTCTACTCCAATATGAAGATCTCTATTACTGAGACTGGAGGAAAGCCTATAGGAATGAGAGTGTCCTCCCAAGTCAAAGGAAAGAAATTCTCTTTTGATTCGAAGGATCTAAATCAGTGGCTTGACATGAACAAGCTAGAGTTAGAAGCATATAACATCTGACAAGAAAGGCAGAAATACTCAGAGACTGATCTCATGAAGGCTTATCAACCACAAAAGCCCAGTTGAAGGAATCATCAAACCTATCCAGATGCCCCTAGCCCATAGGGTAATTCACTATGCCTACTCTAGATGCATGGTGAACAAGGCAGGAAACTTCACTCAGATTGTGGAGATTGACAACTCAGTTCTAGCCATGCTCATCAACAAAGTCCCAATTAATCTAGGCCAACTGATCTGTGAAGAGTTTCTCAGGTTTAAGAAAACCAAGACTGTCAAAACTCCTCTCCCATTCCCTAAGTTGGTGTCTTTCATTCTGTGCAACAACCACATTTTCTAGCTAGGAGAAGAGAACAATGTGGAACCCCCAAGATGTACCCTCACTACTCTAAAGCTGTCATTTGGTCAACAAGAAGCCCCTGCACCACCAGTTCAAGAAGAAGAAGTTCATGAGGAAGGAGTTCAACCTCAGGGGACACATGAAGAAGAAGTCCATTCCTCTGCCTCTCATTCGTCTGAACCACCAGCAGTCCCTAAACTTGAAGGAATAACCCCTCTCACAGACAATATGATCAATCAGATTGCTGATAGAGTGACAACCAGGGTTATGGAAGAACTGTCCTTGGAGCATCAAACCATGGATGACAGACTTATGCAAAGATTGGTGGCTGCCCTCAATAACAAAGTGGTAAAATTAGTCAAAGAAAGTGCAATGACAATCTTCAAGGGTTATGATACAGTTGTGGACATGCACAAGTTCCTCCACAATAGACTTTCTGGACTTGAAGATATTTTCAGGAAAAGATATGAAGTTGGTCTTCCTAGTTCACCATTGGAACCATTCCCTGGGCATGAAGCCCATCAAGTATCCCCAATTCACTACTCTATTCACCCATCACCCACACATTCCCACCCTACCTCTCCCTTCACCCAACCATAAGCCTCACCCAAATACACTCCTCCCTCATCCAAACCTTCCTCTCCTTCCAAGAAAACTTCCTCAGACTCCTAAGATAACTAATACTCTCCTCCACCTCCTTTGAACATTCCCATCATCCCACTCCCTCACCCACAAACCTCAGCAAAATCTCCACAAACACAAATTCCTTTCCAGCCCGCTCCACACCCAACTCACACCACTCTACCACCATCAAGACTTACTTAAATCCACCCCTCTGCCCTTCACTATACCCCTCAGCCAGACCCTTCCCTCACCTATACCAGAAAAGGGAAAGCCATAGTCATTGACTCCTCTCATACCCCTCCTTTTGATGATGCCAAAAAGGGGGAGAAGATATTCAGTGTTCCATCTCAAGGGGAGAGCAGTATCACTCGAGAGAAGGCTGTTGAAGCTGCTTCAATCCTGACCTCTATTACTACAGAATCATCCCATAAGGTCTCTGAAGATGCTTTTCCTAATGCCACTCTGACTGAGTTTCTTCCAGAAATCCATGAACTGGCCAAGGCAATCAAGTTAAGCATGGAAGACTATGTTGAAATGGAGGATGTGACCCATGAAGAACATGAGACCACAAATGTCCCTCCAGAAGATGATGATGTGGTGCTGGAGGAAGACTTGAGTATGGCTGAAGAGCACCACTCTTGAGTGTGTGTGCGTGTAACGCGCCCTTGGGTCCACCCTTCAAGAAAATAAGACCCAAGGGGATAGTAGAAGTTAAACCCCAGGTGTCGTTGGCTTGAGGAATCTAACTCAAAAGATGTCATAGTAGCTAAGATGCAAACTAACAAAAGCGAGTAAAAATATTGTATTTGGTTTCTTGATAGAATAGATGCAAAAGGTGTGATATGTTCAAAACTAAAATAAAAATAAGATAAAAATGAGATTTGGAGGAGGGTGAAGATGAAATCATTCTTGATAAATGGAAACCTTGGAATTCATTGCTTCTAAAGATTTTTAGGGAGTTATTTGTTGACTTTCAAATGGACCCTAGAGGAATCCCTCTAGGCTAGGCTTAGATTAACTTAATTAATGCCGGAATCCCGCACATTACTTAATTTAACCTAAGTTGATTAAGCTCAAAATCAAGGTGAATTTGCTAATTGTAAGGGGCTCCTAATCCAACAACCGGAACCCTGAATTGCCACTTTATTAATCCTAGGGTTTAATTAATTACTGGAACCCCACATAATAAATTAAAACTCTAGGATTGAAGTCCAATGCCACTCATGCAACTTGACAAATTCAAGAACCAATTAATTATGCAAGACTTATAATCCACAATTTTGGCCACTCCACAATTGCACATACTTTCTCAATTAACCCTAACTCATTGATGGCCACCCAAACAAAGATTGAGGTTGAAAAGAGTGATTACCCAATGTCTAAACACAATTAATTAATTCCTATGCCATTTTGATTGATGCAAAACCACTTAACATTTTTAATCCACTAACCAAGCCACCTTGCATTAGCACATAATTTTCACGAGGAGAATAACAAAATCATGAACCCATAAATTTCATCAAACTCAAAGTTAATGTAGCACAATGTCAAGTATTCAACAAGAAAGAAACAACATAAAATAGTTTCTAACCCTTATACAACATATAGAAATGAAGAACACAACCAAATGTCATAAATATACTCCTAGAACCCTAGAAAAGCATAAATACAACAAGAGGAAGAAGGATTAGAACTAAAACTCCCCTATATGTGCTCCAAACTCATCCCTTGGCTCCCACCACCAAGAATGGTGGAGCCTAGCTGCTGCTCTTTATGGGAGGAACACCAACAAGGAAGGAAGAAGAAGTTTCCATGGGTGGAAGGAAAGGAAAATGGGAGATGGGATGAGAGATTTGAGAGAAAATGGGGTGGGGTAAGAGATGAAATGAAGATGGATGGAATGAGAGGATTGAGGCCTTAGGTCAAAATTTAGGTTAGGAAACCGGGTATAGGTCATTTTGGGTCGGGTTGTATGAGTGGATACCCTAAAAACCCGAAAAAATAAGCAAATTCGCGAATCTGGTCTGATTGGAGCGCCTAGGCGCTACTCGAAGCGCCTAGGCGCTATCAGCCTCTGTTTGCCCCATCGCCTAAGCGCTATTCTGAGCGCCCGGGTGCTCGCAGCCTCTGTCTACCTAGCGCCTGGGCGCTTTTCCTCTGTTTTCTTCTATCCTTTTCTTCTTTTGTTTGTTCTCCTATGGTTCTTCAATGATCTTACAATTAAAAACACCATAGAAAAAGGATCAAATGCCCTAGAAATTAATTATTTCTAATTAACTACCAATTATGGCAAATTAATCCCATTTTAATGCTAATTTCACCTAAGGATATAAGATACTAAATGAGCACATTTTGAACTATAATTGCATCTTAGATATGTTAATTGCCTCACTTTATCATACAAAACCAATGCAAATCCAAGGATTTGTCAACTCCCCCACACTTAAACATTTGTACTCCCGGACAAAGACAAGTTTAAAATCTTAAGCATGATGGAAAGTAAGGCATAAATGAGAACTTTAACATGCTAGATGAACACGTGCCAATGCAAATTGACAACCTCCCAACTAACAAGCAATGTGAAATGGAATGATATTAAAGGGCTAACCATGAGTGTAGTGAAGCAATGAGGATGAGTAAAGCAGAAAGTCACTCAAGGATAAGTGTTTCACTCTTCTCACCATATTGAGTTCATTTTCTACTCTCAAGATCCACCTTGAAGCACATTCTACCATAGGCTTGTGAGAATTCTAAAATCTCCACTCAAACACAAGAAGTGCAATGCATCAAAAGGGCTTTTGGGTTGAAATGATGGAATAAGCCAAATGATTAGATGGAATGGATGAAAGATGATGTTATGCATGCTTGAATGCCTAATTCAACTCAAAACACTAATTGCAACTTGCCAATAACCACACATTCCTTTTTTCGCACTTTTTGCAACTTTTCAATTTTTCACATTTTTTTTCTTTTTCACTATTTTTCTTCTTTTTTGTATTTTTGTTTTTTTTTCTCTATACATGGCATGCTTATATACAACCTAGCAGTGGCATTTTTCAAACAACACAAGCAATGATGCAACTTTTTACAAATTGGCATGTTAATGCAAAACATCAAGTGAATGGCTCAAATGGGGTGGCAAATGGAAAGAGTGTTTGTGGTTTGTGTTTGGGATGTTATGGTATGAAATGAATGCCTTTATCATGCTTCATTACATTAAATGCAACAATTTTTTATCAAGAATGCAAACAAGTTCTAGAGAATGGCAACAAGTGGATATCACACAAGAATAAACATTTAGGATCAAATAAACCTCACGACATGGCTAATTCTCCAAAACTCATAAACAATTATCAACTACAAACAAGATTAAACCATAAATCATCAATTCCAATCAACAAGGTTTCCAATCAAGAAGATTAATCAAAAGCATGAACAACATATCCAAAAGCATGAAGCAATTCCCATAATTTCCAAAACAAGTCCAAAAATATCATGTTCGGTCCAAGGATCAACAAAAGTATAAGTGAGGAAAAGTTCAAAATTTTTCAAATTTTTCCAACTTTTTGAAGCTAAAAACATAACCAAGATGCAATGATTTTCAACCCACTTCACCCACTATGAAGCACATCCCTCCCCCACACTTAATTCCTACATTGTCCTCAATGTAGCAAAATATGGAAATACCAATTCAAAGCATGTTGAAATCAAGTGTGGTCTTCGTATGTGAGCAAGAGCATTTATTAATCCTAGGAATTGAAAGAAAAACCACTACTCTTTTTACTATTGACTTGTGTCTCTCCCCCACACTTATCTCCCTCATACAACAATTAAGCAAACATATGGATGAATATTAGGAAGAAAATAAGTGAGGAAAGAGACAACCTTTGTTATCGCCTCCTCAGAAACTTGAAGGAGAAGTTCTCATCCAAGATGAGAAGCATGCATTTCTTCAATGTGGCTCCCTCTCCCATATTGGACTTCCTTGGTAGTGGGGGTTCCTGAAAAAGAAACACCGGACTAGCAGCAGTATCTAGTCCAAAAGAGAATACATGGAGAGATCTAGAACATAACATATGCATTTTCAAAGCAAGATTCTCCAAGTAAACATCACAACCAAGTAAGTCAATGAGGTTCCCATTAGTAGGAACCAAGCATGCAGCCACATTGTCATCACCCTCAACATCAGGTGCTTCAAAACATTCAATTTCATTTCTACTAATGTCAGGTGGCAAGTCACAAGATAAAATAGATGGAAAGATCCATTCTTATTTACAAGTTCATCAATCGAAGCACTTGAATCTTTCCTTATTAAACTACTTAAAGCAAGAAGAGAATTGGGATCAAGAGATGAACAATTTTCATGGTTATTATCAAGTGTAGCATGTCCATTAGTGTTATCAATGAAACTAGATGAAGAAGTAACATCATGTAAAGTGGAAAGCCAATCATCAATTTCTATGCAAGTGGCACATGGCCCATCACATTCACATATGCAAATAAAAGAAGGATGTGGGGAGAAGGGGGTAATGAATTCTTCATCATGTTCAATGTATTGAAAAAGGCTCAAATCATGCTTATCAACACTTGAAAAAGAGGGTGATTGTTCACACTTCTCCACATCTTCAACATCCAAGCTTAACTCCACAATGTCTTTTCTAGTACTAGCAGATGCATTATGCGCTTCACCAAAGTTCTTTTTATGCAATGCAACAAATTTGTCATATTTCAAATCAATACAATCCATGCACATGTTGTCATCACCACAAGAACAAGGTAAAGGCTCATTCAAATCAAAATCCTCATTACAACTAGCACTCAGAGGGATATCATAATCACCACATTCATGAGTAGTACAAGCAAGATCATCAACTAAACAACTACCATGTGAAACTTCATGGTGAGCATGTTCAATATCAAGCATTTGAGGGGATTCAACAATAATTTCTTCATTCACCTCATCATCACTCACACCAACAATCATAATAGTATAAGAAGAGTTAACCTCTTCAAGAAGAGGAGGAATATTACCAAAGTGTGAATGTGACTCCTCTAGTGGTCAAAAAGATGCTTGCTCCGTCTTTTTATCTTGTGTGGGAATAGGTATTAGGGGTTGGAGATCATCCACTTGAAATGTGGCATTTGACTCTTGCTCTTCAATCTCCTCATCATTCTTGGAGTCATAAGGCCATGGTGCTACTTATTCTCCATTAGTCTTCTTCCAGAGAACATGTTGCACAAACGCCCTGATGAATTCTTGTATTGCTTCAAGCCGCTCTTCGTCTCCTTTGGAAGTTGATTAACCTCCTTTAGCATGAACAACTCAAATTGTTCAATTTTTAGCTCATCATACATCCTTCTTAAAGAAAGGGTTTGGTCATCCATGTTTGGAAAGGTGAGGAAGGCATCAAGTCCATTGGTTTGAGGCATAGAGGGTGGAGGTGGAGGTTTATGGTAAGGGAGAAGTGAAGGGTTGTATGGATTTCTATGTGAAGTAGGGAAGGGGGTGGGGTGAATTTGTGAACAAGATGGTTCCAAACCTTGGAAATGGTTGGGTGCTTGAGATCCAAATGCTCTATTGTGGCTTTGCAAATTCGCTCTCATAGAATCCAACTCTTGTAGAATGAAATCAACTTGAGAGTGGGTTAGAGTAGAAGGTGCCTTATTTCTCCAAGCATGTGAAAGGCTTGGTGTTTCATCATTCCTTGAAAAAGAATGCATAGAAGGATTGGTGTTGAACAAATACTCATGGTTATGGTTAAACCAAGACATGAAAATTGCAATCAAGCAAATCCCAATATGCAAGATGCAATGCTATGCAAATATGCCTAAATCTAAAATAAAAGAAAAAATGAAAAGATCAGGGTATGTACAAACAAATAGAAACCCTAAATGCAACCTAAGAAAATGGACCCGGCCAAAACAAGTTTGACAACCGGCTACTAGGGAACTAATTACTTGGCTCCCCGGCAACGGCGCCTCTTGAAGAGCACCACTTTTGAGTGTGTGTGCGTGTAGCGCGCCCTTAGGTCCGCCCTTCAAGAAAATAAGAACCAATGGGATAGTAGAAGCTAAACCCCGGGTGTCGTTAGCTTGAGGAGCCTAACGCAAAAGATGACATAGTAGCTAAGATGCAAACTAACAAAAGCAGGTAAAAATATTTTATTTGGTTTTTGGATAGAATAGATGCAAAAGGTGTGATATGTTCAAAACTAAAATAAAAATAAGATAAAAATGAGATTTGGAGGAGGGTGAAGATGAAATCATTCTTGATAAATGGAAACCTTGGGATTCATTGCTTCTAAAGATTTTTAGGGAGTTATTTGTTGACTTTCAAATGGACCCTAGAGGAATCCCTCTATGCTAGGCTTAGATTAACTTAATTAATGCCGGAATCCCGCACATTACTTAATTTAACCTAAGTTGATTAAGCTCAAAATCAAGGTGAATTTGCTAATTGTAAGGGGCTCCTAATCCAACAACCGGAACCCTGAATTGCCACTTTATTAATCCTAGGGTTTAATTAATTACTGGAACCCCACATAATAAATTAAAACTCTAGGATTGAAGTCCAATGCCACTCATGCAACTTGACAAATTCAAGAACCAATTAATTATGCAAGACTTATAATCCAAAATTTGGGCCACCCCACAATTGCACATACTTTCTCAATTAACTCTAACTCATTGATGGCCACCCAAACAAAGATTGAGGTTGAAAAGAATGATTACCCAATGTCTAAACACAATTAATTAATTCCTATGCCATTTTGATTGATGCAAAACCACTTAACATTTTTAATCCACTAACCAAGCCACCTTGCATTAGCACATAATTTTCACGAGGAGAATAACAAAATCATGAACCCATAAATTTCATCAAACTCAATGTTAATGTAGCACAATGTCAAGTATTCAACAAGAAAGAAACAACATAAAATAGTTTCTAACCCTTATACAACATATAGAAATGAAGAACACAACCAAATGTCATAAATATACTCTTAGAACCCTAGAAAAGCATAAATACAACAAGAGGAAGAAGTATTAGAACTAAAACTCCCCTATATGTGCTCCAAGCTCATCCCTTGGCTCCCACCACCAAGAATGGTGGAGCCTAGCTGCTGCTCTTTATGGGAGGAACACCAACAAGGAAGGAAGAAGAAGTTTCCATGGGTGGAAGGAAAGGAAAATGGGAGATGGGATGAGAGATTTGAGAGAAAATGGGGTAGGAGATGAAATGGAGGTGGATGGAATGAGAGGATTGAGGCCTTAGGTCAAAATTTAGGTTAGGAAACCGGGTATAGGTCATTTTAGGTTGGGTTGTATGATTGGGTACCCTAAAAACCTGAAAAACAGCAAATTCACGAATTTGGTCTAATAGGAGCGCCGAGGCGCTACTCGGAGCGTCTGGGCGCTAGCAGCTTCTGTTTGGCCCATCGCCTAGGCGCTATTTTGAGCACCCGGGCGCTCGCAGTCTCTGTCCACCTAGCGCCCGGGCGCTCGCAACCTCTGTCCACCTAGGGCCCGGGCGCTCGCAGCCTCTGTCCACCTAGCGCCTGGGCGCTATTCTGAGCGCCTGGGCGCTTTTCCTCTGTTTTCTTCTATCCTTTTCTTCTTTTGTTTGTTCTCCTATGGTTGTTCAATGATCCTACAAGTAAAAACACCATAGAAAAAGGATCAAATGCCCTAGAAATTAATTATTTCTAATTAACTACCAATTATGGCAAATTAATCCCATTTTAATGCTAATTTCACCTAAGGATATAAGATACTAAATGAGCACATTTTGAACCATAATTGTATCTTAGATATGTTAATTGCCTTACTTTATCATACAAAACCAATGCAAATCCAAGGATTTGTCAATGGCCATGATGTTGTATGAGTGGGAGTCTCAACTAGTATCAGTTGACACTTGACCCTACCTTCATCGAAGAGTGCAAGAAATGGTGGCAGAAGGTGCTGTAAGGGTAAGGGCAAAGCAAGAGCAAGAACAGAAAGCCAATGCTGAATCTGAAGCCAAGGTCAAGGAAGAAGAAGAGACCAAGGAAAAAGAGGAGAAAATTGATCCACCAAAGTCTGTGTTTCCAAACTAGGGAATGTAGAGGAAGGAGAAATTCAAGAAAACTGCTAAGAAAGATGTGAAGGATCCCATTCAGACCATCTCAGAGTTCATTAAGTCTGGTGAAGAAGAGGACGGGACAGAAGTTTAATCTGCTGCTAAGGGGAAGAGAATCAAGAAAACTGCTCCTAAGCCCCTAGCAAAAGTGACAACAAAGAAAAGCACCAGGGCAACCAAGGGGATTGTGATTGAAGAGCCTAAGCCTGCTCCTAAGATTGCAATAAAAAGGAAGGCAGTAACAAAAGGAAAATCATCCAAGCCTCCTCCTAAGAAGAAACAGAAGCATTTGACCTACTTTGAGAGGATGCTTGAGCAAATCAAGCCTGCTTCCCCTCCCAAAAAGAATAAGAAAGCTCCTGCCATGAAAAGAAGGCTGAGCCTAAGGATGAAATTCAATGGGAAGAACCCTCAACTGACTCAAGAAGAATCAGCAGTGAATCTGGGGACTATGATCTGGATACAAAGTACTAGAAGGACTCAAGTGACTCAGACTAAACCAGAGAATCACCCTCGCTTGCATCAACATTCCACATCTGCATCTTTTATGCTTTATATTAACTTAGTATATATTTGCTGCGATTGCCATCATGTTTATTTTACTGCCAAAATATACTACATGACTTGTTAAATTAAAATTTCAATGTTTATCATTCTATTATTCCATGCCTTCTATCAATTTAAATCCTATGTTTTGTCATCATCAAAAAGGGGGAGAATGTTAGAATAATGAGTTTTGATGATAACTAAACATAACTTAGGCATAATGAAAGGTTGGATATAGTTCAGGAATAACTTAGAAACAATATGATAGAAAATGTTAAGTATAGTCCAATCGATCAGGAACAGATTATTAGTTAAGAAACTAAAGCATATGATCGATCAAAGATAGACTAGACACAAATCAGACTTAGATTAGAAGTTAAAATCATAGGCGCCCAATTGATCTGACACCCTGTAATCGATCAAGGAAGTTAAGTTGAACTAAGTAATCTCAGGTTGATCGATCAGAGAAATAGAAATAACTTAGTGTGATCGAAATAAAGCCTCTAATCGATCAGGCATCCCCTGTGATCGATCAGAAAGCTTAAAATGTAATCCAATCCTAATCTAAGCCTAATCGATCAAAGAAGCATAATTGATCAGAGAGTAGTGAGTAATCGATCAAGGAATACTTGTAATCTGAATATATTCTGAGTGTGATTGATTATTTAAGCCTAATCGATCAAGGACCCTTGTGATCGATCAGGCAAGGTATTTTCTAACTTATATTTTAAGTGATGCAGGCTGTGATCGATGTGTAACTCATGAGTGACTCGATCAGAAAACAATGACAGTGATCGATCAGAGACCAATGATCAATGTGGCAATAGGATTTAATTCAAACTGAATTGTCAGCCTATTTTAAACTTTCAGGTACAGAAGTTGTTCAGGCCTATTTTGGGAAGTTATCATTCGACACATAAATCTGCCATTAGAGCCGTTTGACTCAACAACTAAGTTTTGCGATTAATGAAGAGAGAGGATCTGAAGCAAACCAAGTACAAAGAAGTTAATGCTACTTAGAACACACTCTTCTCTATACTTCATCTACAATCATCTCTCACCTAAAATCAAGCAACGGCTATAACTTCATCAGCAATGGGTAGAATTTCATATACGAGTATAAAAGCCTTGATGAAGAAGTTGGTGAAGCATTGAATACATACATTGATTATTCTTGAGAAGTTACACTTACTGCATTCAATACTTACCAACTCTTAGAGAGATCATTCATTGTCTTAATACTTCAGTTTGTATCACAATCAATTCATTGAGTGAACAAGTATTCTGTAATCTCATTTCAAGTAAGGATTACTCTTAAGATAGTGGGATCTTAAGAGTAGGGTGTATTCATACAAGTTGTAAGAGGTGAAAGTGGCAAAACGCACAAGAAGGGGGGTGAATTATGGTTTTTCAAAAATTAAACTTTAAACACAAAGACAATGCTTTATACTGGTTCGACCAAACACTGCCTACGTCCAGTTCTCCAACTCCTCGTTGGGTTCCACTAAAATACAGGTTTTACACTACGGGTTCACCTGCCAACCTTTACAAAACAGAGCTTTAGACTTCCTCTAAACGCTCCCCCTTACAAGTTGTAAGATTGCAACCCTGTTCTAAAATCCCAGATTTTAGAACAACCTCAAACAGTAGAGGATTTCAATAAATGAGTTCACTTAATGAACAGATTTTGATAATCACTGAAGTACAAATAAACTCTCTAAGAGTAATAAAACTTTTAGCAGAAAGTAGGTAAGGATAATGAATGAATGTTCGTCAGATTGTTCACTTCTTCATAAATACTCAAGTCTTGGTTTTTATATCTCTTCACAGTTTAGCCTTTTTCTTTCAGCTTCATGAGTCCGTTTGAATATGTCTGTTGGAAGCTCCTAGCCGTTTGCATTTAATGCTGGTCTTCATTTCAGTCATCTTTCATCTCTTACTTCATTTAATTCTTGAAGAAGATGAGCTATGAGAGATAGAGACTATGGCTACCAACCACCTGCAACATATGTAGCAGCTTTTTCAGTAGCGCTAGCATCTCAAGCTATCGCTAGTGACATAGTGTTAGTCCTGCACTTAGGCTGTTAGCTAAACAAGTATTCAGGTGAAGCACAGTTGGTGTTATCACTAGTAGGATTCATTAGCTCAGTGTACACAGATAATGTATCAGCTATCAGAATGTCAAGTTATCTCAACAAGGATTTCATTATCGATAGCTAAACTTGTTATCGCTAGTGACTACATTATCGCTAGAACATTTCATTTGCTCAAGGAGTTTTGCTGTCTGAATGTTTAAGTTACATCAACTATCTATCTGCTATCGATTGCTCACCATGTTATCGCTAGTGACTATGTTTAATTTCTACTAGCTGTTCCTTATGAAGTCTTAGCAATAAGGACATGTCTTAGAGATAGTGATCTATTGTTCTTAACTAGCTCAAATCATTTCTTTTGCGATAGTGAAGTTCTTAGCGATAGGAATACTTACTTTCAGTTTATTGTCAAGACTTCATTAGTCAATATTACCCTTCTTCATTTAATAGCGATAGGCTCCTAGTCTAGCGATAGTGTATCTGTTATCTATAGGACTTGTTCAACGTCTAGATACCTTATACTTTTCCTTAGTCATATACCTTCATTCTTATCTCAATTCTTTTCAGACTAAGTTATATGCTATCTGTTCATTTTACTTATGTTATCTATAGGATCCAGTCCTCATCAAAACTTAAGATTCTAACAAGGGGGAGTGATCAGTAAGAGAGAGTTCTCACTGTGCGATCACTTGTAAAGGCACTCAAGAGCCTGATTGAATCTTGAGGGATTAGTGGAACCCAACTGGAAATTGGAGAACTGGACGTAGGCCAAGAGTTTGGGCTGAACCAGTATAAGGGCTTGTGTCTTAATTCATTAAATTTCAACTTAGCACAATTCACCATCTCTTGTGCATTCCTGCCAATTATAAGATTTTAATCCCATATCTTTTGAGAAGGTAGGAAGGTTGTTTTATTTTCATCAAGAGGCCCTATTTTATTAAAAAGGTTTCAAAAAAATTTACTTTGCTTTCCATAAATCCAAAACCCAAAAACAAGCCATTTAATTTCTTTAAACTCAAAAAGACCAAAAAGAATCTTCCAATGAACAAACCCCAGTTTTATTGCTTTCGTATGCATTTACATTAGTCTAGGCATCCAAATAATTAACTTCTCAAGAGAAAGACCTGAGGTATGCCACTACGCACAATCCTCGGTTTCATTTAATTTGCATTTGACCCCAAGCGCAATTAAGGACAAGGTCAAATTAGATGCAGTGAAGAGATGAGGCTAAGGTGAATGGAGTTAGGCGACTAGATGAAGAGAATCAGTCATACTTTTTTTATTTTATGTAAAGAAAAACTAAAATTCACTTGGCCTGGAGTTGGAAGCAACATGGGGATGACTCATAACCAATGTTGTTGGAGCTGGACCGGACCGGCTGGACCGTCAGCCAGAGAGAGGGATGGCTTGGTTAAGCATGTTAGACCGTTGGGGTAATCAGACAGGATTGGGCCGCCTGAAACCACCTTTTGAGCCGATAGCCGGAATCAAGCCGCAACCCGGAACGGATATTGAAGAACCGGACGAGTCACAGAATATCCAGAAAAAAAAATGAAAGCAGAGTAGAGCGATGAAGGGATAGAATAGAAGATAAAATGTAAAAAAAGGAACATTATTATTGAAGAGGAATGGTGAGAATATTATCTATGACTATGATCGATTCAACTCATGAGATGAAATCTTTCATTTTTCCTTTGAAAGCTTGAACTCCTCCAACCTTCGTGCCATCCTTCATCGCCAGTATTACAGAAGCAACGGAGAAGAAAAGAAAGAAGACAATTGCTGGAGAGAGGAAAAGGAAACTCGTGACTTAGGGAGCAGTCCTCGTTAGTTATGAACTTCTTTAACACATTGTGATAATTCAAATAAAAATCCTTTTATTAATTTATTATTAATTATTAATATTGACCGGCAGTCCTAACTTAAACCCTCGTTAGTCGTGAACTTCTTTAACACGTTTTATTATTTATTATCAAATAAAAAGCCTATGAGGAGCTATGCTTTACACAGTTTTATGGTTGAAAATTAAATCAACCGTGGCATTGAATTATTTCAAATATTACATTGATAAACATTTTTAAAAAATTTTAAATTAAAATATAGTAGTAATATTTTTTCAAAGATATAAATTATTATAATTCTTTTTGTAAAATCAACTACTAATTTGTTAATTATATTTTTATTTTATGCTGGTTAATGACTAATATATTGTATTATTTTTAATTTAATATTTATATTGGCGGTTCAACCAAACGATTCAACCGATCCAACCGTTTGGACCATGACTCGCTAGCTTTTCCGGCTCGATCTCCGGCCCGGCTTTTAAAACATTGCTCATAGCTTACTCACCATGAAAAGTACTAAAATATAAATGATGAAAAAGATCAAGGACTGACTTACATGTGGGTTGAAAGTTCAGGAAGTGAGTTATACCGAGTCAAACATCAGCGACTGAGATTCATGAGAGTCAAAAGTTCAGGGAACAATAGATTAATTTTCCCTAGTATTTTTAATGATTGTTAACCATCGTACCCTTTTATTTTTTCTTCCAAATGATTGTTCGGTTTTCAACAATAATTTCAACATTCTTTTCAATATAATGAGAGCAATAATATCTGTAGCTAAATTTCCAGAATTTGTAACTAATATTTTTACAAGTTTTATAATTTACAAAAAAAAAAACTCATAGTCTATGAATTATTTGCACCTTAAATTAGCTTTTGAAATTCTTGATTAAATTTTCAAAAGTTGCAAGTAAACTATGTTGCACACTGGATAGGAGCATTTTCTGCTATAAAGCAAAGTAGATTCTACGATTTAACTCCTTGTCATTCTTTGTCTAATATTTTGTTTCCCCTCCCCCCTCCTTTTTCATTTTCTGCTATCAAGCAAAGTAGATTCTCCTCCTTTTTCATTCTCTGCTATCAAGCAAAGTAGATTCTAATAGAATCTACTTTGCTTGATAGCAGAGAATGAAAAATGAGGGCGGAGGGGAAACAAAATAGTTGACAAAGAATGATAAGGAGTTCCCTCCTAAGAAATAATCATATCTACACAAAACCTTTCAATTTTGATTAATTTTTCAATTTCATTTTTTCTCCTTTAAAAGGAGAGATATAATATTAAACAAAAAAATCGCAATAAATTTTAAAACAATTATATTGATAGACCAAATTAGAGGTATCTGGCTCTATTGCAACAAATTACCAGTAATCATTTATATTAATTGTCTTTGGATTGGCCCATCTTAACCAGTGTTTTTTTGTATGAGCCATGGGTTTATAACTATGATAATTACCTTTGAAGGTAGTGAAGTTTTCCATATTGTAGTCCTACGTTCCTCTGGATCAGATTAGTTGGTTGATAGTGGTACCAAAATAAAGATTGACACAAAAGATTGTGCATCTGAGAAAAAATAACTCTTTATAGCAGCAACGTTCAAAAAATTAGTGATCCCATTATTAGCTAATTGCTCACGATCGATAAGGATTTAGCACTTTTTCTTTTTTAACTTTTCCCTTATCAATGATGAGAGAAAGGAATAATTAAAGGAGATTGATCTTAAGAACCTTGTAAAGCAATTCACTTTTCTGTATAAATTGAATATGGAGTTGGTGGTTGGATCAAGGATACATTGTTATTTGAGGATTATCTCAACAATTCAGTTTCTTGGCTGCATCAATCAAAGCATAAGGTATATTATCTCTATTCTTGTACTTTTTTATGAAATTTCTGCAGTTAATTTGTCATTCTTTGTTTAATTATTTTGAATTTATACTTTGTGCTGTTTTTCCTCCCCCATCAATTCCGTGCATTTCTCATTCAGAATTGTAGACAAAAACTTCTCTATAAAACTTTACAGAATGACTAAAAGTTCATTAGAGTAATGTAATTTTGTTTCATAATAGTGATTTCATCGTAAATAAACAATGTTGCAGCTAGTGATGATAGAAATATTGCTGGGTTTTGATTCAATATATTTTTGGGCTGCAACTTCAGTCTTTTCTCTAATCTTTGAATTCTTTTTTGGCGGCCGCAATATGCTTTATTTTGAGATTAGTTTCTCCCCCCAACTATTGTATCATGCATTTTTGGTGGCAGTAATGTTTATTTTTGCTATGGATATTTCAATCTAAATCTTTTTCTAGTCGCTTGATTGAAAAAATCGTTTTCTAGTTTATAGAGTGAGATGTCTGTGTGTTTTACTTGTTTCATAAAACAAGAGATGCACCCATAGATGGTACACTTAAGGAACAATTTCTGTTACTGGCCATCATCACTTATTTTCAACATTTGAATGTGAAAGCATAATTATAAGTTCTATAAAAATTTTGTTGAGAGACTTAAAACAATTAAAGATGCTTAGGAGTAAGTTCAACACCCACCCAGTATTAACCTAAAGTGTGGGCTTGTGGAGGAGGTCTTCAAAATTGAAGAGAAATTTTGTTCCTTTGAAATTTTTACAGAGAAAAATTTATTTTTCATAAAAAATGAAAGAACAACTCTATAAAAAGATATTCCGAAATATATAATAAAACTTTTATAAAACAAATCAATAAAACTAACGCTTGAAAGTTGAGGTGGCATAAATTAATTATATTCTTATCTTGATTTTCTTTACTTATTCGTTGTTCCTCTTATACAATGTAGCGAGCAACAAGTCTTTTCAGAATAGCATAAAATTAAATGTAACACGTGTTATAAAAATACATTGGCCATTATGCATCTGTAGTATTATAAGTGTCGCATTATACACAATTAATATATGATAGTAAATTTGGATATATCGACTCCTATCTGTGCAATTGCAACATACTGATTAGGCTCTAGACCCATATGAGGAAACCACAATAGATTCAAGTAATTATCATGATTGTAGACTCATAGTTCAAACACGAGATCACTACAACCAACTAATGTAAGGTCATGGCGTGGTAATAAATTTCAATAACTATGAAAGTGTTAATAACTGTGATTCAGAAGATATTTCTTATTTATAAAATCTTTTGATTTTCAGCTGTACCAAATTTGTCCGAGTGAATGCAGGAAAAAAGTGCATAAAAAAACTTGATTGAAAATTTTAATTATTTAAAAAAAAATTAATTTTCAGCTGTGTCCCAAATTGTCAATTACTATGACAATGTTAATTATCATGATTGAGAAAATATTTCTTATTCATAAAATCGTCCAATTTTCAATTGTATCCCAAATTGTCCTAAAGAATGCCGAGAAAGAAAGGTGCTTCAAAAAAGCTTGATTCGATAAGCTCTCTGAAAGCTGATTTGGAAAATATGAATCACTTGGAGTTTCCCGCACCATCAAGTTGCTGCATCTATAGAGTGCCACCAAAACTTAGGAAAGTGAATGAAGCAGCCTATACTCCTACCAAGGTTTCCATTGGCCCATATCACTATGGAAACAACAGATTGAAATCAATGGAAGAGGTCAAATTGTGGTTTCTCTTTAAATTTTTGAAGAGGAATCATGCGAAATCGTTCGATTATTATGTTGGTGTTCTAAAAGATCGAGAAGGTGAAATTCGACACTGTTATTCAGAGAAAATCCCAATGAAGAGCGACGAATTTGTAAGGATGATTCTAACTGATGCTTGCTTCATCATTGAATACTTTCTTCTACTCTTAGATGAAAACAGTTGGCATTCTAAGCTCTGGTCAATGAATTTAACAACAGACTTGATTTTGCTTGAAAATCAGTTACCATATTTTGTTCTCAGGGATCTGTTTCACCGAACATTTCCCAATAGCAACGAAGAGAGATTTCCACTTGAGTATCTTACTTTCGCCTATATATATAATCAATTCATGATTAATATAGTTTCTGATGAAAAACTTCTTGAAAAGTTTACGTTCGAATATTTTAAACAACACCACCTACCAAGACTTCCTGATGGTACTCCACAAGTTCATCACTTGTGTGATATGCTTAGAATCTTTTATGTACGACTGGATCGACTACCAAGGGAAGTTAATGGCAAGAAAATGAAGCCTGTATATAATGCAAGCAAGCTACATGATGCAGGAATTAAATTTGAGGTCAATGAAGATGAAATGAGCTTACTAAAGCTGCAATATTCAAACGGAGTGTTGAAAATACCAAGAATCATGGTAAGTGATCCCACAGAGACCAATCTAAGAAACGTGGTTGCATTCGAGCAGTGTCACTTTACTTCGTATAGAAGCATGACTGATTACATAATACTCTTGGAATATCTTATTAGAACAGGAAACGATGTTGAATTGCTTGTTGAAAAGGGAATTCTACAGAACGTCCTAGGGGAGAATGATGCAGTCGCTTCCATAACCAAGAAACTGGGCAGGCAAACTTTCTACAGTAGTGAACATTTCAATAATGATTATGTCTCTCTATTTGAAGAATTGAACAAGTTTTGTGATAGCTCATATCACAAGTACAAAGCAATCTTTAAGGAGCAATACTGGAGCACTCCCTGGAGGATAGCATCTTTCTTGGGAGCAATTCTGCTTCTTTTGCTCACTTTAATCCAGACAATTTCTTCTGTCATGGCCTTATATAAGAATTAATCAGCTCAAAAGCTCTTGTAAGGCTCATGCCTTGAATCTGTGGACTATTATCTTTTTTCTAGAATGCTATTTCAGCGGATGTTAGTGTGGGAAGGGAGGCTTTTTTTTTTTTTTCTTTCTATTTGTTGGCCTTTCTTTTTCTATTGGAATAAGGATTTGACTTGTAATCCTTCGTGATAATCATGATGCCTAGTTGATTGGGTTGTTGAATTTCACAGATATCATGTTCTTTTTTAAAGCAAGAAAACCTCTCTCTTTTTATATAATGAATCGCACCTTTCTGGGTCTAAAGGCATACTCCATTGTTATATACTCCAATAGTTGGGCATCATAATATGGTGCACATATATCCATTATATATATATAGCAGCAATACCCAAGAAACTAGCAATGTCATTATAAGCTTATTACTACACATGATAACAATTTAGTTCTTTTTTGTCCTTATCAAAGAAAAAGAGAGAACGAGATAAATAGAGAGGAGATTCTAAAAAACCATGTAAATGAATCATTCAATTTTGTGTAAAAATTAGAATGCGATGTTGGTGGTTCGATTGAGAAAACAAGGACTATTTACCATTCATTTCCTTGCTACACCAATCTAAGCATAAGGTTAGTTATCTATTTTCTTGTAATATTTTATTTCATTAAATCAGCAATCAATGAATCATTCTGAAGGATAAATAGAGAACAAAAATACTACTATCATAGTAGAAGGCTTACCAGGAATGATGTAAAACCTTCCAAACTCACGCAAGTCTAGACCTAGACCACAAGAGTATAGGGGTGATCGCACATTAGCAGGGAGAGGAAAAAGCCACATAAAGGTTGGATAGGGTGAGAAACAACTGAGGAGGCATACCTTATTTACAGTGCCCATGGTGGATGGAGGAAGAAATTTGACATGAATTAGCATTTATTGCTAATTGAGTCAACTTTCTAATTTCTTTAGACAACTTTCAATGTCGAATCTCTTTCAAATAATCTGGCCCATCGAGGGTGGATCCAAGCACATACTCCAACACTTTCTATGGAAATTTTAAATCTTATGCATTGTATTTCCTCTTCCATCGATTCCTCACATTTCTCAACCACCTGATTTGTACACAAAATTCGTCGTGTAATCTAGTGCATTATAACTAATTATTCATTGTCCCTTCAGGGACATCCGACAAAATTGGAATGATACAGAGAAGATTAGCATGGCCCCTGTGCAAAGATGACACGCACAAATCGAGAAATATTCATTAGAACAATGTATTGATAATTAATTATTTAATTTTATTGGAAGAGGATTTCATCATAACTAACAATGTGAAGCTAGAGTGGGGTTATTAATATGATGCTAACAATCTGTGTGATATATTTTTCATTAAAAGATCAATACTGTTAAGATGGTGAAGCTTATACAACTAAACACCTACTTGTTTTTTATTTTTATGTTGTTTCCTTTTTCGTGTATGCACTATAATATTGGGCTCCCTCCCTCCCTCCCTCCCTCTCTCTCTGTTTTTTTATATGCATATTGGGCTCTCTTATGATAGTGTATAAGTGAGTATTGGCTTATAATCGTTTTACTTATAATAATTTGTCTTTATATAAAAATACCTAAAAGCCTTTTTAAATTATCTATTTAGCATTATTTGAAATTTGGGATATTATAATATCAAAATTACTTAAAAATTATTTTGAGTTATAAGGCAATAATATAAAAAGTAGTGATTGCTGTATGACATTTTGCAAAAGAGAAATCAATTTTAGATGTTAATTAAAAAAAAGTTTACTATCCAAATACTCAATTTAAAAGTATAGCTAATAATGTATGAGAAAAAAAGTTTCTGTGAAAAAAAGGGAGGATGAAAATTAAATTTTCATTTTGAGTAGATAATAAACACACAAGCACTCAGATATAATACAGTTTGAAGACTTAGAAAACTTTGGAACATTCGTTCACAGTAGGCTTCAATGTTTTAGTGTACTCCCTCTGTCTTCAACTCTATATAAGGACTTAGGAAATTTTGTCCATTGGAAACTTAGCCGTTTGTCTTGACCATTCAACCAACCACTTTGAATATTTGAAAAGCTTAAATACTTCTGATGTTGCCACAACATCAATCATTTTGTTTTGGAGCTATGACGATCGTTGGATGATTGAGAAAAACTTAACTTAGCCGTTTGAGACACTTCTGGTTGCATTTGAATTGGCTTGGACCACTTGAAGTTAGTAGGAAACCATATTGATTTTGCTTACATTATCACTTGCTATAATGTCTAGTTGTGTCTAAATATCATATGTCCTAAAAAGGTTCAAAGCAATATGCACCAAAACACTTTGTTAATGGTCAGGAACTTGCATATAAAATTCAGCTCAAATTCAAAGGTTTGAAAAGAATGCTCAATGATTGATTCAACAATCGATTGAACTTTGTCTCTGACTTTTTAATGCTATATGTGGTACTCGAGCATTCCACTTTTGATCGAATAAGCACTCGGTGCTTTGAAGAACTTAACCTGCAATGCTCGATTAACATGTTAGACATCAATTAAACAAGATGAAAGAATGCTGGATTACTTACACAGTGATCAATTAAACTCAAGTGTTCGATTGAAATACATCATATATGGCCTTCTAAACTTTGAAAAACATAAAGTTAAGCCTCAATAATCGATTACTGAAAGATTAATTGATCAATCCTCAATGCTCATGACCAATACAATGCTCAAGCATTCTTCCTCAAGATTGCTTCGAGTGTTGTTGATCATTCGATCATTGTTTTGAGAAATCTATGTAAACAATTGATGGCCACTTCAAAATTTGATTGTTCTTTTAAAAACTCAATGCTCAATATATGCTGTGTGTATGATCGATCACTTAAAGTTTCTAATGCTTGATAACTTAAAGAACTATCAAGCATTCTTAACTAAGTTTCTTAAAACAGTTTCAAAACATTTTCTAAGTTAAATCTTGATTCTCTTAATTTTCTTAGCCTAAATCTTGTTTAGTTATCATAAAAATCATAAGTTTCAATATTAGGATTTGATTTATGCCCAAATCTACCATGGGGACACCAATAAAGAAGTGTTGGCAATTTTGAGTTGGTGTGTTATAAGGAACAAGTCCCACATTATTTGGCATTTTGGGGTCCAAATTATTATTGAATTTGGATTACTCTATGAGCCAAGGAACTTGCACAATAATGGGCCATCAAAGATGAAATCTGGTTATTAATCCCCACCCATTAAGTTCAAATTAAAAGTTGACTGGGTATCTTATATTAGAAGGTTTTGAGGAAATATAAAAATATTTGATGAATAAAAGTGCTAATGCGAAATTCTACTTTCCGGCTTTTAATTTTTATGGACGTTGGTTTTCTCATAGTTAAACTGCTGATTTTATGGATAAAATTTCATGCATATCACAGTTTTCAAAGGCCTATTATATCCATGTGTCAAATGGATCTGTTTACCAACTCTTAATACCTTTAAAGATTGTTTTGAACATTGGTGTTTTAGGCCGTTTAACTCCATCGCATGAAAACTGACTCATTCATGTTTATTTATGGTCCCATTATGCTTTGAAACCGATGAGTAATTGCAAATGAGAAGTTGCCAACGGTATGATGTATTGTGCCTATATAAGATGCCTCAAATCAAGATGTAAGGAGATCAGCTCTTGACTTTTAGAGAGCTACCTCTCTTCCTCCTCTTGGTTATTTCTACCTTGCTAAGTAAAATACCTTCCATAGTTCTGCTCACCCTATTTTTACAAGAAGAGTTCATATAATCCTGGGGAGTGCCGCAACTTCTTTTTCCAGTAGTTGCGGAATAGCTCTTAAGGACAGTGCCCCTGAAGGCGTGACTCGAACTATACATATTGTTATTTGTGTTAGAATAATGAGTTTTGATGATAACCAAACATAACTTAGGCATAAAGAAAGGTTGGGTAAAGATCAGAAATAGCTTGGAAATAATCTGATAGAAAATCCTAAGTATTGTCTAATTGATCAGGTTCAGATTATAAGTTAAGGAATCAGTAGCCTAATCGATCAGGGATAGATCAGAGACAATTAGAAGTAAGAATCATAGGCGCCCAATCGATCAGGGACCCCTGTGATCGATCAGGGACTTTGTGTAATCGATCAGAAGAATTAAATGAACTTAGTGTAATCGATTGGATAAGCCCAATCGAATAGAGCTTCCCTTAGATTGATCAGAAGAACCAAAGTATAATCCAAACATAATCAAAGGATAATCGATCAGAGAGCTTTAATCAATCAGAGAGTATTAAGTGATCGATCAGAGAAAATATGTAATTTGTGAGTAATTTGTTTGCAATCGATTAGACACGCCTGATCGATCAGGGACCCCCTGTGATCGATCAAACAAGATATTTTCTAACTTCTTGTTCAGTGATGCAGGTTCTAATCGATATATAATTTATGCGTGATCGATCAGTCATCAAGCCCTGTGATCGATCAGAGGCTGTGATCGAAGTGGCGATGGATTTAATTCAAATTGATTGGATAGTGTATTTTAATCTTTCAAAGTATAGAGTTGGTCAGGTCTATTCTGGGAAATTATCGTTAGACACATAACCTGCTTTAAAGCTGTTTGATACACCAACCACCTTCTGGAATTAATGAAGAGAGATATTTTAAAGCAAAACCAGTACAATGGAGTTAATGCTCAACCAAAAATACTCCATCAACATCATTATTCAAGCAACGGCTATAATCTTCTCTCAACGGGCAAAATTTCAGAGTCAAGTATAAAAGGCCCTGTGAGAAAGTTGGTAGAGGTTCATTGATTGAAATATTGATTATATGTATTAAGTACTGCATTCAATACTCACCAACCTTCAGAAAGTCCATTCATTGATTATTATTCTTCAGTGTGTTACACAATCTGTTCAATAGTGTGAACAAGTTCTGTATTTACAATTAAGTGAGGATTACTCTTAAGATAGTTGGATCTTAAGAGTAGGGTGTAATCTTACAAGTTGTAAGGTGGAGTGATCAGTGAATAGAGAGGTCTCTGGCTATCACTTGTAAAGGCATTCAAGAGCCTGATTTAATCTTGAAGTGTTAGTGGAACCCAACAGAAAGTTGGAGAACTGGACGTAGGCCAAGAGTTTGGGCTGAACCAGTATAATCTTGTTTCATTCAGTTTAAATTCTAAAAAGCACAATCCATCCCCCCTCTTGTGCATTCCTGCCAATTACAATTTGTAGTTGTTGCTGCAACCGAATTAGCATAACACTAGAGAGGAGTTAGAAGATCAACTATATTATATGATGATTTGGGTACAGACGCCAACAATCTTAAGAGCTATTCTTCTGGCACCGTTTTGGTGTTTATGGAGGCAGAGTTATTGGATAGGGAGTTCCTTTAACTCTTGTTCTAAATTGCTAATTTTGTTTTGGGATTTTCCTCTTATGAAGGAATATTGAGTTAGGTCTCTCCTCTTAGGACATTTTTGTTGAGACCTTATAACGAAGAAATTGGCCTATGTAGGTTACTCCTTGTCTTTGTGGTAGGACTGAGATGAAAGAGCCCCATAACCTCTGATAATTGTGAGAGCCAGAGATGATCTAAGATGAGAATTTAGTTTTAATTCAAAGGGGTACCCAGACACAACCACATTGATGTGGTAGATGTGACTCCAATGAAAATGTGTCTTGAGGCACTGAGTCCATTGTTCTCTGAATAAAAATGGGTTATAAGGCATGTGTTATATGCTTATGAGGGTGATGAGGGTTGTGAACCCTGTGTACCAAACTCGCCTAATTGGACTCACATAAGACCTCATAGACACTACATTCTAGATGGAAAGTCTTATTACAAACACCACAATAGTAGTGGAGATGCTTGGAGAAAACTATACGAGACTGTTGAGGACCCATCAATGAGTTTTGTTTCACTTTAAGCCTCTCCAAGCATGGTGATTCTATTGTTGTGCATCACACTAATTAGGTATTTATTTCTTTAAGCGAAAATCTTGTGTTATAAAAGAAATAGGAATAATCTCAAACTTAATCTTGCGTACACGCACATGCTAATTTCAACTTAGAAATGCATGTGTGTGTGTTATCCTTTCTGGACCTGATTAAGGAAAAGTGGTGTGCTTATAATCATGATGAGTTTTCTATCCTCTAAAGGGGGAATGAGTATTTGCAAGGCAAAGTGGGTATTTTATGTTGTTGTGAAATGCTTTTTAATAATTAGTTTTGATGGATTCATTGTTTATATATAGGTCTTTTTCCTCTCCCCTGTGAGAGTTTGGTGAGGTTTACGACGTAACCTTTCTGACGTGGTTTTTGAACCGCGCGGTCTTCTTTTTCCTCATCCTTCATTCCTTGAGAGTAAGGAGTGAACGTTTGTTTCCATACGAGGTGTCTTCATTATTAGAATGAGGACAGTGCTCACTTCCTTCTTCTTCCTTCTTTGAGTGACTCTGTGGTTATTTTGTGTATGTGTGTGTGCAACCTTGTGTGCGTGAGTCGTGGTGCTCAATCGGTGTTTGGAGGTAAGGAAGCTGGGGGTATGGAGCCAGTGACTAGAAATCGACAAAAGAAACCTATGGAAGTTGTACTAAACCTAGGTAAAAAGCCTATTAAATCGACAGGTAAGACTTGTAGGAAGAATCATGACTGAGAAAATCCTAAATAAGCCTACTAAGTTGTCTATGATCAGAAAAGGGTGGCAAATCAATGAAGAAGTAGATATACATGATTTGGATCGTGCGAAATTTACTTTCCTATTCCGCTTCAATAAAGAAGAAAATGTAGCTAGAATTCTAAAGGGCACACCTTGGTCAATTCAAGGTTGTCTCCTCAACCTCTAGATGTGGGCAAAGTATATGGTGCTAAATGAGGTGGACTTTTCTACTTCGCCATTCTGGGTTTAAATCCATGGTCTACCATTGGAGGCCTTTGATGTTGAATAATGTGCAACTATTTTGGGAAATGCAGTTAGGGAAACTTTGATGGTGGAACAACCAAAGTTGGATGATAAAATTGGAAGAAGTTTTATACGGGTTAGGTCTCTTATTAAGCTAAAAGAACCTCTAGTGCCTGGTTTTTGGGTTCCTCAAGAAGGAAGAGACCCTGTTTGGGTGACAGTCAAGTACGAAAAGCTTCAGAAATTTTTCTATGGGTGTGGAAGAATTAATCATGATTGGCGAAACTGTAAGGAGCCTCGACGAGATATTGAGGGAGATGAGGAAGGCAAAGAATATGGCCACTGGCTTAGTACTCCATCAGTTAAAACTTTTGAAAGAAATATGTTCGTATGCAAAAAAGATTGGATTGAAGCAAGGTGGATGAAGAAGAATCCGGCGACCGGAGATAATATCCACAGATCGCCGGCAGATAAGTTAACAATTATGGGAAAAGTGACAATGGTGGCGGAATCATCATCAAATGACGAGATTGTTGGAAGTCAATTGGTTAAGACTAAAAAAGGAATATTTTGTGATAACGTCAAAAAGTCTGGGGATTCTCCTATAAAAGAAAATCAGGCAATTATTCCTTTAAATGATGCTATTAAATGCAGAAAGGCATTGATGTAGCAGGCATTGACCATAGGGTATTTAGGTGGAGGTAGAATTTATGAAGGATGCAAGGAATTTTTCACACCAAAAAGGCTCCAGAATCCTTCAGCCCAAAAAGAGAAGGCTTTTACTGAGAATAAGATTATAGAGATGGGCCCGGCCCCTACACTAGTATATAGGGTGGACTTTTCAGAAGAGGACCAAGAAGCATCCAAGGCCATTGTCATGGTCCATAACCTTTCGCCAATGTCTGTAGTCACATTTGGAATTAGTGGAATCAATTTAAAGAGGCCCAGCGAGATATTTCCTGATGAAGCATAACGATCAACCACAAGACGTCTTTTCCAGGAGGAGCCTAATAATGATAACCATTCTGTGGTTCCTATGCAAAATCCCAAAAGAAATAATTGAAGGAATGTTCGTGCTCTCAAAAACTCTATGCGCTGTAATGGTTACACTAAGAGACTGATAATCCTAAACCTGTCAGCATATCGACTGAAGTAGATTTCCCTGATTGCTGGTTTGTGGTCAACCGTTCTGATGGTGTTGATGATTCTTCTTCTCTACCTCAAAACGCCGGTGGTTGGATGGGACCAACCACCGGTTTGCAATAAATATCTTGTCTTAGAACTGTCAGGGCATTGGGGTGGCTCTGACAGTTTAAAATTTGAAGGAGGAATGCCTCCAAATTAAGCCATACCTAGTGTTTCTCATGGAAACCAAACCAAGAAAAGGAAAGTTAGTAAGGCTCATAGGAAATGTGACTTCATTGATGAATGGCTTGTTGACCCTCTGGGGAAGAGTGGTGGTTTAGCTCTCTGGTGGTCAAAGGAATTGATGGTCAATATTCTTTTTTCCTCTACAAATATTATCCACACAAAGATCTCTGTAGTGGCTTTTGATACTCCATCGTATGTCACTTTTATCTATGGTCCACCAAAGGAGCAGGATAGAAACTTATGCTGGAATGAAATTCAAAGAATAGCACGAGGAGTCAATGAATCCTAGCTTTATGTTGGAGACTTTAATGATATCCTTTTTGAAGAGGAAACGCAAGGGCTATGAGAAAAATACTAAATTTTCAATGCTTTGTAGCTGACTGTGAATTGCTCGATCTGGGTTTTAATGGCTTTCGATATACTTGGTGCAATAATAGAGAAGGGGAGGACTTCATATGGGAAAGGCTTAATAGAGCCTTTGGAAACATATAGCTCTGAGAACTATTCCCACAGTTACAGGTCTTTCATATAGATCCCATGGGGTCGGATCATCACCTATTTCTAGTAAATTGCTGATATAAGCGTTCGAGGTGACCTAGTTTTTAAATTCGAACCGATGTGGATTGATCACCCGGATTATTTAGCCATTGTGAAAAGAGGGTGGCTACAAGGTTCTGCTACACAAGCCTCAAGTATTTCGACCTTCATATCATGCCTATCCAGTTGTAGAGATGCTCTAGTAAGATGGAGCAAAAAATAATTTCCTAATAATTGGACAAAAATTGGTGAGTAAAAGACGCAACTGGCTGAATATAGGCAATCAGTTAATGGCTGGGATAATATTCGCAAAGTGGTGGAAATTAGAACAGAGATTGAAAAAGCCTTCAATCTTGAAGAGCAGTACTGGCGCCAGCGATCTAGAGTGGAGTGGCTGAAGGCAGGATATAAGAATTCCAGATTTTTCCACTTCTCAACCATCAAACGCAGACATAAGAACTATATCTTGAAACATAAAGATGACTCGGGTTGATGGTTAAATCAAGCATCAGAGATTAATGTGAATATCGCAAGTTTCTTTAGAGATTATTTTTAAAAGTGGGATAGCAACCACTACTTGAGGCTTTGGCTTACATTGAGCCAAAGATTGACGAACATATGAATCACCAACTCATGTCCCAAGTTACATGAGAAGAAATCAAAGCCGCCTTCAGTCTTGGGAGCACCAAAGAATCTGGACCAGATGGGTTCTCAGGACAATTCTATCACTCAACGTGGGAGGATATAGGTAACAGCTTGTGCTTAATGGTACTTATATTCTTTGATGGAAATCCCTGCTTCATGATATAAATGAGACAAATGTTACCTTAATTCCCAAAATCCCAAACCTGAGCATGTTTCCCATTTTCGTCCTATAGGCCTATGTAACTTTGCATACAAAATTATCTCTAAGATATTGACCAATAGAATGAGGTCTTGTTTACATCTTTGTATCTCCCAAAACCAAAGTGCATTTGTCCCTGGTAGGGTGATTCATGATAACATTATCATAGCCCATGAAGTCTACCATTATTTGAGGAGAAACAAAAGAGGAAAAAAATATGAGTTTGCCTTAAAGATAGATATGAGCAAGACCTATGATAGAGTGGAGTGGGCTTTTCTAGAACTTGTCTTGCTGAAGTTTGGGTTTTGTAATGAGTGGATTAGATTGATTATGAGATGTGCGAATTCTATTACACTTAATATTTGTGTCTCAGGTGAAACGATTAGTTCCATTACTCCAGGTAGAGGACTCAGACAAGGAGATCCACTCTCTCCTTACCTCTTTATTCTAATGGCTCAAGTTCTAAGTTGTATGATCAATACAAGCCTTACATCCAAAGAGCTAAAGAGAGTTAAACTTAGCAACACTCGTCTGGAGCTCTCTCACATTTTCTTTGCAGATGATGATGCCTTATTTTTCATTAATGCAGATGATCAAAATTGTAGGAAACTTGCTTCCCTCCTGAATGTGTACTGTAGTATGTTGGGTCAAGAGACTAATCTTGAAAAATCCAGTATTTACTTCTCGCATAACACACCAGCCGAGGTTAAAACCAGAGTGGGACAAATCTTGGGCATTAAAGGGACCAATGATCCTGGGAAATATCTTGGCATCCCTAGTATATGGGGAAACACCAAACAATAGGCTCTTTCATATCTTAGAGAGCGGGTCAGTTATAAGATCCAAGGCTAGCAGAAATCTACCCTTTCTTATGCTGGGAGAGAAGTGATGATAAAATCGGTCCTAAATGCTATTCCGATTTACCCTATGAAATGTTTTCAAATTCCCGACGAAGACATGCGAAGAGCTTAATAGTCTTATCTCTAGCTTCTGGTCAAATGGCTTAGGCGAAGGTGGGACAACATACTAGAAATCTTAGAATTTTCTTTCCCAATCCAAGTTTGATGGAGGCATGGGATTCCAAGATTTTGTAGTAATGAATGATGCGCTATTAGCTAAAACTACATGGAGGCTATAGAATAATCCAAATGATTTATGGGCTAGGGTCCTTAAAAGTATTTATTTCCCCAAAGTTTCCTTGTTGGAGGCCAAAAAAGGCTACAAAGCCTCATGGTGCTGGTCTAGCATTGTTGAAGGTACGAATGTTTTGAGGAATGAGCTTATCTAGGATATTGGCACTGGTGCTTTAGTTAAAATCTGGGGTTATAACTGGATTCCAAATATTCAATTAACCATTCATGAAGAGCACTCTCAGAACCACTTGGTGAAAGAAGGTAAAGTATGTGATATTATCTCTGATGGTATTTGGGACTTAACTCCTATTAGAAATCTTATCTCCGACGAAGCTGCTCCAGAAATTCTTAAGATACCAATTCCAAGGAATGGTATCCAGGATAAACTTGTATGGACAGGAGCACCGAATGGAGAATATACAATGAAGCTAGGCTACAAAAATGCAATTGCAAAATCCTCACCATCCACCAATATTACTATAGCTCTTCTTGTCACTTATCAAAGGAAAACTGGAAGTCCATATGGCACCTCAAGTCTATCCCATGCATCCATCATTTCATATGAAGGAGACTGAATGGAGCGGTGGCAACGAATGCAAACTTGTTTAGAAGGAAGAGATCACCCTCCCCTGTGTGCCCCATCTACAATGATCAAGAAAAAACAATTAAACACCTATTCTTCCATTGCCCATGGACGTGATGTGTTTGGTTTGGTAGCAGTTTGTGTGGGAGAATGGATGCTGTTACAATTGGTAACTTTAATATCTGGTGGCTAAACATTACAGACCCGAAAAGTGGATTAGACTGGTTTATGATATCTCAGATTTGTTGGACACTATGCTCATTTGGAAAAATAGGAATGATAAAGTCTTTAATTTCATTGAACCAAATCCGAATATTGTGATAGAACAGGCTGCTAAAATGAATTCTGAATTCTGGAACTCACATGCTAACTATGAAGGTTCCGTCCAGGATGTTGTAACTCCTCTTAAGAAGTGGACCCGGCCACCGAATGGATTTTTAAAAATCAATTCTGATGCTGCTTTCTCTGCCTCATCTGCATATGCTTCAAACGGTATAATATGTCAAGATGATTCTGATACTTTCTCATGGGCCTTTACTAACAAGATAAAATCCATTTCGGCCTTCATGTCAGAAGCTTTGGCCCTAAAGAGAGCATTGATGTTAGTCATAAATCTGGGCCATGATAAAGTATGCTTCGAATCAGATGCACAGTTGCTCGTTACCGGAATCAAAGCTCAAAAGCCTTATATGCACGATTGGAGGTGCAGAAGTATTATTCAGGATATCATAAACCTCTTGGAGTCAAACGTTGGGTTCTCGGTCACTTTCCTCCCTAGACAAGGAAATGTTGCAGCTGATTGTATTGCATCAGAGGCTTATAAAGGAGTGTACCCTCCGGGGTAGGTGAATCAACCTTCACTCCTTTTGCTTTCTCGTCTGACGGATGACGCCCAGGAGTGTAGTGAATCATCCTCAATCACCTCCACTTCTCAGAGAATGGGTGTTGGTTAATGCTATTTGTGCCAGCTTCACTTCTTTTATTTTGTTTCTTGTTCGTTGTTATTTTGTGAATTGGTTTCTTATTTTGAGACTTTATGATGTAATGTTGGGATATTTCATTTCTGACTGGTAATAGAATGCATCCTTTCTGATAAAAAAATGCTTTTTAAAAGACATCATTAAATTATACTATATGCTATTAATTATTTCTTAATGGGAGGAATTCAATTTATTGGAGGTGTTATTGTTCATAGTAATCAATATTTTGTTGTGGTGTGACCTCCTTGATTTAATAGGCATGAGTGTTATGCTGGGTTAAATGCAATTACATGTTAAATTGGTATGACAATCCTATTGGAAATTATGGGGTGAATGCTGTATTTTCTTGTTGGGAGGAAGGGATTAACGCGGAATTGTTTGCATATGTAATGAGTTTAATACTCCTCTAAAAGTAAAAGGAAGTTTATTACATGATTTGTTCTCTTGTGTGACTAAGGCTTGAAATACACGTTAAGAAGGAGGTCGATGGTTTCTTGCCATTGATTATATTTTTATACATTGACTTTAATGATATTACTTAATATTAATATATATATATATATATTGTTAGAATCTTAAGTTTTGATGAGGACTGACCCCATAAATAACATAAGTAAATAACGTGTAAGTTACCTTTGAATTTAACAAGTAAAATATGATAGGTAACAGATCACTATCGCTAGAGCTAAAGCCTATCGCTAATAGACAAAGAGCCAAAGCAAATGAAGACTTAGAAATAACCAAGTTAATATCTATCGCTAAGTCATTCACTATCACTAAGAAATATCCTATCGCTAGAAGTTCATTGATAACATGGATAAATGAAAGGAAGAACAACTAGCAGAAAAATAAACCAAGTCCTTGAGCTAATGAAATCAGCTAGCTATAACAGGTTAAGCTATCAATAACAAAGTACTTCAGATAATAGACATTCAGATAGCTAGTGCCTGAGAGCAAATGAGTTAACTAGCGATAACATAGTAGCTAGCGCTAACACATATAGCTATCGATAGTAGAATGCTCATTGAGATAACAACTGATAAGCTGATACATTGAGCTAATGGTCTAAGCTTGCGATAGCATTTGTCATGCATTACATGAATACTTGTTTAGCTAACAGCTCAAGTGTAGGAATTATACTATGCAGTTAGCGATAGCAAAGCATGCTAGCGCTACTGAAAAAGCTGCTATGCAAGTACAGTTGGTACAGGTGCTCAGAACGCTCAGTCTACATCTCTCTTAGGTCACCCTACGCAAGAGCAGTTGAATCTAGGACAGAAGTTTGAATTAGCTGAAGAATAGCATTTATTACCAACGGCTATGAGGTTCCAACGTATATATTAAAACGGCCACATGAAGCTGAAAGAAATGGCAAGCTGCAAAGATATAAATAGATCAAGAACTGCTTCCAGAAGTGTGACGAAGAAAACGATGATGAACAGGGCTTTTATGCAGAATTAAAGATTACACTGATTGAGAGCTAAACCTAGTGAGCCCATAAATGAGGAAAGAATGTTGAGTCGAGTAAATTAGTAAAAGAGAGCTAGAGCACTCATTGTTCATTCCGTTAAGCTCTAGGATTGTAATATCTTCATACATTCCTTTGTACTTAAGTGATTATCACAATCAGTTCATTAAGTGAACCTATTACTTGAAATTCTCTATTGTTTGAGGTTGTTCTAAAGCTTGGTGCTTTGAGAACAGAGTTGTAACCTTACAGGTTGTAAGGGGGAGTGTTTAGAGAGAATTCTAAAGCTCTATGAAAAGGTTGGCAGGTGAACCTGTGTTCGTAAAACCTGTGGTAGGCTTCACAAGTGCCCGGCTAAACTTGTGGATTGTAAAGGCTTCTCTTGTGCCCGAATTAAACAAGAGGGTAGTGGAAATCTCAGGTGGAGCCTGAGGACTGGATGTAGGTCAGGGTAGACCGAACCAGGATAAATACTGCTTGCATTATCTCTTCCCTTAACTCTCTTAGTTTCCAGCATATCTACATTATATCTCTTAGTGCATTTAACAGTTTTGAAATACTCTCAGTGATAAACTGAAAAAGATTGTGAAGATTGCCTTCATTGTATTTTTAAAAAAGAGAAGATATAAAAGAACTTAGGTTTTTATCCTATCACCCAATTCACCTCCTCTTGGGTGAAAGCCAACTCTAACATATATATGTCAATGGATGGAGATAACAGCATTTGTGAATTAAATATTTGTTCGTATTTCAGTGAATGATTAGTTTTTGAAAATTTAATTCCACCAGTTGGTGATAATTTCTATTGAAAGTTTAATTTTATTGTTTTAGTTAATTAATATTACAATGAGGAACATTTTTAATTGATTCTATTGCACTGGTCCATTTCTTGTGTATGAGTCTTTATGAAATTGGTTTTATAGACTTCATACGTTGAATTTCATATATTTGATGGATGAGTAATACCGTTTTATACTTGAGACTGTATTTTTAGTAATGACTATTGCCATGATTTATTGTGGTTGGCATTACAATAACAATTTCTTTTATTGATATATATGCGGTGTGACAATTACGGTGTTAAGCGATTAATTCTTACCTTTGGGATTATATATGCAATTTAATTTATTTCAATGGAAGAGATTATGCGGGTGATATTCTAATTTAATTAGAATTGTTATTGGAAAGTTACTAAATATAATTTGAGTATTTCATTGGTGACTTTAATATTTGCAACAGGAGTCTTGGAGGTTTTACAGTAATGCATTTATTTGGCTTTAGTAGTCAGCTATCTGCAGTTTGCTCTAGAAATGTTTTTCCAATTAATTTAATGTGCCTTTGGCTTTGTATGGCAGTTTTATAGATTATATGAAATTGGTTTATTGGTTAACCATTAATGGTTCCAAGAGTATTTAAATGCTGCTGTATTATTAATTCAGCAGGACCTGTTACTTTCGAGTAATTTATATTTGTGGAGGGAATTATGTTCATATTTAATGTCAATAGTGTGTTGTCATAGTATAAGTATTATATATTAAATTATGAATATTAAGGGCGGACCATATTATTGGGAAATGAAAAAAAAAAGTGTTACCGTGTTATCGTACGTTGTGCTTATCACCAGTTCATTAAGAGTATTAACGGTTGCAACGCTGAGTGGTGAAACAGTTTTCACTCTGAAGGTCACATGCTCATTTTAAAAAAAAAATGTTTTGAACCTTCTGTGTGGTGATTTTAATTACTTAGTTCGGTTTGAGAAGCAAACCTTCAATAACACCCGTGATGGTTGGTGAAATTCAAATCACGATAGTTGGAAGATTCTGATTCAATTAGAATTGTTGAAACTTTCTAAATATAATTGAATATTTGGAAGTGTGGCGAGGGTGCCTAATATGTGGATACCTTAGGATTTATTTTGAAGTTGCAAAATAATTGCTAAATATTCCTATTGATGCTAATTCTTTGTTTTGACTGGTTTGAAGCTCAATTTGTATATGCACAAATTATTGAGAATTTGTTGCATTAATGGATTTGATGAATCCTGAGATATAGTTTACACTATATAAAAATTGAGTGTGTATAAATTCACATGAGGAGAGTAAAATAGTCATGGGATAACAAAAATGTTGGTATCATGTACTGTGGATTCCTGTTGTATCGAGATACACAGATGTTAATTGAATTTTCAATTTTGTGAGAAAATCTGCTAGTAGACAAAACACAATATTGTGGTGTGAATCCAACACTTAGTATTGATAAATTATAATTTCCAAGCTGCCAAATGTATTTGAGCTATTTGGAACTATGGGTGCCTAAAATGTGGGGGGCCTTGGAAATATTTTTTAGGGTAAGTTGTTAAAAACTTAGCGAATATATTGGTGAAAAGCCAACATTTAATGTCGATGAGTTGTGATTGTCAAATGACAATAATCATTGTTAAAATAACAATGATATACATGAAAATTGTTTGAGATATAATGTGAATAAGCTAGCTTAAATTGAAAATTGTGGAGATATCTCAATCAATTTTGTGGGGTCAAAAATTGACTTATCGGATTCGTTAACAAAACCCTGGGAAAAAATAAATTAGTTGAGGGGAATGTGACTAAAGCCAACTTGAAAATTGACAACGATAGCAACCCAACCTCTGTGACTGGTGATCCCGTAAAGGAGATTTAATGGGTAAGAACAAGTCGTTTGTTAGTTCTGCTAGCACTAAAAGAATTTGCCAGTCCATTCCTATGACATGAGAAAGTGCTAGGTTGAATTTTGGTGAGGCTGAGTATAAAATCTTAATGATTTAATAATTGTTAACCTCATGAAATTCATGCCATTTTAGTACATTTTCCTATAGTTCTTACACTTTTTGGGGTGGATTTACACATATTTTGATGTACACATGATAGGAAAATATCACATGTTGATAGTTGGGTTGAAGTCATTGAATTCTTGATTTAAATGTGAATATTTTACCTTCTTTTTATCAACTTTGGCTTGTGTAGATTCCAATGCTTGTTAGGTTGTTGAAGCCAATCAATTAAGCCACATTTGAGTTGCACTTGAAGCTAAAGTCAAGGGGCAAGAAGTGGAAAAGAAGATATTTAGCACAACCAAGAAAGTTAAAAAAGGAGCCTATAGAAAGTTATTGGCCGTAGCCAAAAAGAACAGGCAAAATACCTAGTCACAGCCAAAACCAAAAAGTTCCAGGTAGAGAGTTATCGGCTGCAGCCAACCAGCGCAAGTAAAATTTTTGGCCGCGGTCAAAATGCTGACAGACTATACAATGAACACCTCATCTCGAAAATAGGGTTTTAAAACACCTTAAACTCGCACAGAAACACATTCTTTCGACTTGCACTACTACAAAAAGAGTTATTTAAACCACCTCATTAAGACCACACATACGAGATATGGTTTAAAAAATAAGATCGATGGCATATTTGTAAATATATGAACTTTTTTAAACCGCTTTTTTGGTATATGTGGTTTAAAAAATATGTTCGGTCCCAATTTTGTAAATATTATAAACTTGTTTACACCACTTTTTCATAAATGTGATTTAAAAAATATGCTCGGTGCCAGTTTTGTAAATATTGTGAACTTTTCTATAATTCATTTTTCTTCTCCTTGCCTTGACCGTCTCCCCTTCACCCTAACCTTGAGATCTCAAAGCTTTCTTCTTCGAATCCTCTCTACTTGGAGATTCCCATAACCCCAAATATTTCCTATGCGGCTGTGCCCTAATCGCCCATTCTTCTTCTTCTTTTTCTTCTTCTTCTTCTTCGCAAAACACCATTCTTTTCCTTCTTCTTTTGTTTCCAAAATGAATTCTTGCAACTTGAACAAAGAATTCTTCAGAAATTCCACACCTGTGCCCAAATCGTGGTCATCAAAGTTTTGGCCACCGCTCTGCCGTCCAACGAGGAATTCTCCAGTAGCAAGAGACCCGCTGAGATTTTGTGATCCTCTGCCGGTATCATCAATTCCTTCTCCTCTTCACAATTGCACACCACTTGCAACTTGCAGGTATGTATTATATGTATTTATGAACTTCTCTTCATCTTATTCATACTCTAGTTTGTTTTGGCCTTCTCCTGATCCCATCCTCCTTTTATATGCTATATTTGATTCTAAATCCATGAGGTTACAACTATTCATTGAATTATTGCTAGGAAACTCATACTCGAGAACTGTGGTTAAACTCCCTTATGCTAGGTTGGCCATGGCCATATGCATTTTATTCATACTCTTAAAGGCATGTTGACATTTTTAGGTTTATCACTGTCTACCTTAAGAAAAAGTGAAGAATCACATTTTAGTTCTCAAGAGTTAGGACTCAAAATCAGTTGAAGATATATCCTTCTGTGGCCAGGGTGAATTTTCATAATAATGCCTAAATCTTGTAGGCTCTTGTCAAAGTAATTTCGCTGTTTTGTAACATATGGAAGGATATGTTATGGGAGGCGCTGCAAGCTGTAGAAGTAGTCATCTTTGATTATCCTTGTGAGTATTTCAGAACTAAATTTCTTGTCTTTCATTACTGTGGCATTGATTGTTGTCTCTCTCTTTCAATTATCAAGGTTGGATATGTCCACCATCAGATCTTTATGTGCTAATGAAGCTAACAAATATGTGTGTTATGTGAATAAATGGTTTTGTTGGACTTTTTTTGGGGGGGGTCTGCTCTGAAGGCAGAGAAGCTGGGCTGGGTGAATTTCACTTTGGAATTGTAATGGAAACTGCTGCTAAGTTCCCTAGTTATCCCCTGATTTTGGCGAGAAAATCAATGAGTTCTGGGTATTTTTGTATTTTGCTCATTGGACTCATTGGACTTATGCTAGCAAGATAAGATATATTTCCTGGAGGTTTCTCATGTCTGTGCTGTTTTCTTGTAGAGTTAGTTGCATGGTCGCTGGTATTGAAGAAGTTTATGTCTCTGCTATTGTTTCCTTAGGCTACTCACTGAAGGTTTGATGTTCTTTTTCACTAACTTCTTATAATTGAACTCATTGTTTTGTAATTGATTTTGCTGGAGGTGTGGATATCTAAGGTTTCTAACTTGTATTTATTGGCCTTTCTAATATACGTTGTCTAGTTCATAATGCCATGATACTTGAGGTTGCTGTTATTTGATGTATGCATCTGTTGCTGTGTATGATAAGGTAGACTGCTAAAAAGTTACCATTTCTTTGAAATGACAAATTATAAAGTTTCCAGGCCAAAGGTTTTCTATTAACAACTTTGGTAGAATGAAGGTTTTACTATCACAGAGTCTATATTGTTTTTATTTTAGCTAGTAATCATTCTACTCTGTCAATTTGATCTTAGGTTGGTTCTCCAACTTCGGCCGTGTAATTTCTAAAGTTTGCCTTGTGGAGATCTGAAACTCATGACTTTTTTCTTCCTTTCTCTTTATCGTGGTGTTTGTCACACCTTCAGTCTTCTGTTCCAGCAAGCACAAGCGTGCATTGTGCTGCTTTATTTGAAGGACACGTACCACAAGTAAATTCAGAATTACATAATTTAGTTGCTCTTGTTTCAGGGCACCAGCGGAGGGATCAGAGATGAAATGCTTTGAGTTGACGGCAATGTTTGTACAGGTAGTCCTTACGCCTATGGTCATGATTCTCCAGTTTGATAGTATTGAAAAATAGGTGGATCTTTAAGTAATTAGTATTGGTAGATATGTGTTATTTATCATTTTGTTGAAATTATTGGGTGAATGGTTACCTTATTAGTTCTTATTTATTATTTTTTATATTATAGGATAGGAGGAAGCAGAGGACGCACACCCATATATGATCTATCCTTCCTTTTAACTCTCCAAAGCCACAACTGAGTTTACTCAAGATAGGTGATGTAAATTTCATAAAATTTTATTCAATATTTGTTATTTTAGATTTTGATATTTGCTTATTTTTGTTTCTTTAACAATTCAGATGTTTGAACCAATTTATCCCTTTGCTTAAGAAGACGTTGGCTCCATTTGCGAGTGTTGGAGTGCATTTTTTTATTGACTTTATAAAACATTCTCAATAGTGAGATTACATTGATGGACTCATATATCTCTGAGTTCACCTTATTGTTGGAATTATCTAAGCTTTTGAATTCACATAGTTGGAAGCATAGTTTTCTAATTGTAACTAGAAAAATTGAAATTTAAGAACGTGTTATATTTTTATCGTTCGTTAAATTTCTTTTCAACGTGTAAAATGTGAAGGGATGGATCAACTGATATGTATATATATATATATTTAAAAATTTATTAAAAATTTACATGTTTTTAGACCGCATAAGTGAAATTGCGGTCTAAAAAAGTACATGTATTTAGAACGCATAAGTGGTTATGCGGTTTAAAAAGTGTATGTATCAGGTCTAAAATTTCATTTATTTAGACCACATAAGTGATTATGTGATCTAAAAAGTATATATTTTTAGACTGCATTTTTAAAAAAGGGGTGTAAAAATTATTCTTTTAAACCGCTTTTTTATGCAGTTTAAAAGATTCATACTTTCTAAGCCACATTTATCTAAACCGCTCATATATGCGGTTTAAAAAACCTTTTTTATGCGGTTTAAATTTACTTTTTTGTACTAGTGTTGGGACATCTTTGGGGGCTACTTGGGAGCATTTCTAAGCTAGGTCTTGAGGGTTTTCAAGGAGATTCAAGTGGAGATTGAAGATTTGAAGAGATTCGACTTCATTTCCCTTGGTTTTTCTTGTTCTTCTCTCTTTCTTCTCTGAATTATTTGCCATGGCTGTCTTTATTTTCCATATTTGTGTTTTTCACTTCATGAGTAGCTAAACTTCCATTCTCGGATTATTTTGAACCTTTGTATGGATTAAGACTTGATTCTTCCTCTCTTTTGGTAGTTAATGATATATATGTGTGGATTTTATCATTCTCTTCACGCTTCTAAGTGTTTGACCACCATTTAGTTTGATTTGATCATGTGGGTTTGACTTGAGAGAGATAATCCATGTGTAGAACTTGGTTAAAATCATGCTTCACTTGGAAATTTACATGATAAATGAAAAGTTTATTGGTAAAATAGAGATATCTTTACTAATCTTGCATTGTCACATTAGGGTTTGTTTTCAAAGGGGATTTTCATGATTTGTAGCTAGAGATTGTGCATTTTAATGGAAATATAAACTTGAGTTTGACTTGAGAGAGCTTAGTCAAGTGCATATGAACCCTAGACAAACACATATATTCATTGAAAATACCATTTGAGAGGGAGTTCTTCATATCTTATGAAATACAAAGGGGATAAATAATCCTAGACCCCATTTAATCCTTGAAGTTAAAGAATCCTTTGTTTTTATCACTTTCTAGTTTTAGAAAAATATATTTCAAACTCTCATTACACAACCAAAAATATTTTCTTAGTTCAACTTAGTTGAATTCACTTAGTCTTTTGCTTGGTCAAGATTTTAGTCCAAATCTCCGTGGGAACGATATTTTATACTACTTACGATTCGTGCGCTTGCAGTTAACACTTGATGGTAAACAATAATCCTACGGGATGGTGTACTAATTGCAGGTACATTACATAAAATTACTTCCACGAATGTGGAGTGGGGCTGCACCTGAGACTGTGGTGAAATCTCTAGAGCATTTGTTATGCACCAGGCATGCTCACGGCCGATTTAATGGGCAAAACCGGCATTAACATCGGAAATGTGGGGGTATAATCTGGCTAGTAATACCTCTAGTATATGCCAAGAGGTGTGAGTTCATAGTCCATAGGACCACTGATGTAACATCCTTAAAATTAATTGAGGTTTAGTGGGATTAATTAGGAATTGATTAATGAGAAATGATGGATTATGAGAATATTTGAATAATTTTGAGGTGTTTTTGAGGATCTTAAAGGCCTAGTTTCTCCCTTATATTAAGAACAATAATTTTGGGGGAAATTATTATTAGGCTCAAAAGAGGTTATTATTGGAGAAAATAAGTGAAGGATATTATAGGAAAATTTTGAGAGTAAAAAGAAGATTTTTGGTTCAAAGAAAATATCTTGTTTAAGGATTTTAGGGCCTAATAGTGTATTTTTTTTCTCTTAACATTTTTCTTTTTCCTTTACACTCTCTTCCCCATACCTATTTCTCTCCTCTCACACGAAATCACCCTCCCTCACACTCAGCTCTCTTTTTCCTCCTCTCACACTCAATTACTCAAACATCACAATCAATCTCTCTTTTTCCCCTTTATTTTAATATTTATTTCCTCTTCCCTTTTATTCTAAATTATTTATTCCCTCCGCTTATTCCAAAACCATGACCCTTCTGCCTCTTCTCTCTTCCTCTTTTCCTTTTTTTTTCTCCTCTCTCTTCTCTCTTCCCTTTCTCTTTTCTTTTTCTTTCTCTTTCTCTTCCTTCCTCACCGTTCTTGATCTTTCTTCTTCTTCCTCAGCGTCGACCGTCGCCACCGCCACCACCATTGTTCAATTTCTTCTTCTTCCTTCCTCCTCCCTTCTCCCTCTCGTTTCTCTCTCTCTTCTCTCCCTTAGTCCACCAATGTGGTGGACTTTGGGGAGGGAATTTTCTGACGAGCTTCACCGGAAAACCACCATTACTCTCCTCCTGTCACCCCCTTCAATATTGTACTTCATTCCTCCACTCATTTTCAGTCTGATTTGTGCTTAGAAAGTAGATGAAAATATTGTTCACCGGAGCTTACAGAGCTCGTCGGCACTGGAACGGTGGTTTTTCCGGCCATCTAAGACCATATTCGGACTCCCGTAAGTATTCTCTACGCACCTATGTCATTAGTTTCCTGATTTGTGATATTTCAAAAAATAGGCCTTATCTGAGTTGGGGTTTTTAGGATATCTAAATCTATTATATTAAAGTCTAATATTTGAGTTAGAATTTTTCTTAAGGAGCTTATAATTTATTTGAGGTTTTTCCAATTTATTTGGAATTTTTGGAATTTCTAATATTAGGGAAAATTTTGAGATATTGTGGTCTGACTGGTTGTGGTTAAATTGACAATTTATGGGAGTTTATTTTTAACTATATTATGATGTTAATCTGGATGATTATGGTGGAATTTATTGGTGAAATTTTGGACTGATAAGGTCTGGATTAGACTAATGATTAAGGAGGAATTTTTGAAATATGGACATTTGAGGTTAATGGGTGATTTTTATAAATTTATGGATATTAAATTAAGGCTGTTGTTAGGATAAATAGGATTAAATTGAGAGGTTATGGGAGTTGAAAAGACTTACTTGGGTATGTGAGGATTGGATTTTGGGATCTTAGGATGGATATGGATGGATGCTTTTTTTTTTAATGGTTTAGTTGAGAGAGAATTAAGGAGGGATTTGGAATAAATTTCTTGAGGATTAATGTTTTTCTTTTGGTTAGGGAATTAAATTCCCTAACTTTACATTTGAACACTTAATTTAAGTGTTAAGTTTTATATGACTGTTATGTAGAAGGTTTCTTGTCTGGAGTCAGTACGGGGGAGCTGCACTGTTGTGAGATTGGTGCAGCTATCAGGTAACCGCTTCTACTTGTTTACGTGTGCCTGTGCTGTTGGTAAGGGATTTCAAATTCTCTTCTAACTATGAAATTCCTAGATGATGTGGTATAAGTATAGCGTGATTTTACCGATTATTTTAGTATTAAAATGTCAAGTGGGATTCTTATGGTGAACTTTGCACAAACCTGTGTATTGCATCATGATTTGGAAAATGAATATATATACTATTTTGGAAACTGTATTGCATGAGTTTTTGAACCACTGGAAAGGCTAAGTGCCTAGTTTTGATTAAATTGCAATTGTGACTTATGATGCATATATTGTTGTGGTAGTTAGCATCGATGCCTCGGATACTTTTGCCATCACGTGATGAGGTACCATGTTGGCCCACAGGGACTAATTATATTATCGGTGTACTGGGTATGGGTAGCCCCCATCTAGTATTACCGTTCGGTGTGCTGGGTATGGGTAGCCCCCATCGAGCATTACCCCTGTTGTGGTTCTGGGTATGAGTTGAAATCTCCATCGAGTCCCACTTCTCCGTGGTTCTGTGTACGGGTTGAGATCCCCATCGAGTTCCACCCTGGTCCACCTAGTGGTATGGGACAACCTAACGTTTCGCAGGGCGAACGTTATGGATGATTGTGAAAAATGTATTTGAAAACCATTTTTGTAAATGACGATATACATGTTGCGAAAATGTTTTTGGGTATTGATGATTACATAACTATCTGGTATGTGCTCATATTTCAAACTGAACATATATTATTTAGTTTCCCACATTGACACCTTGCTAGCACACACCGCACGTAGAGAAGTAGTTAGTGGTTACGTTTTAGGGCTACCCCCGTTTATCTCACTTTTTACAAGTCTAGGAGCGTAATAGACGGGTACTCGAGGAAAGGATCCCTCATCTTCTCACTGAAACATAGTGGGCTTTTATTTTGGGTTTTATGCGAGAAGTGTTTATTTTGCCATACTTCTTTAGGCTTTCATATTTCGCTTCCGTATTCTTACCTTTGGATAAATGTATGCTTTATTGTTTTGGTTGGGACCGGTCCATTTCCGACATATAGGCCTAAGACCTACTGGTATTGCGTTTCTAACTATATTTTGATTATGAACTGTTGGTCGGAAACTTCTTTCTACTTGCTATGGTTGTTGTGATTTTTACTGGATATTTTATCATACTTGAACAAGGCAGGAGTTCGTTAAGTAATTGATCAAAGATTTTGAGGTTTTATTTAAATGATTTACTCGGGTGATTAACTATATATTTTTAAAGAAAGATTTACAAAAGTATTCAGATACATAGTTCACATATTTTTATATCCATATTAGGTGAATTCTTTGTAATATGGATAAACTGATTTAAAAAGGTACTTTTCTAACATGGATTGGTATATGAAATGGTTGAATTTTTAAATATCCATGTTAGTTGTATTTTGGTGAAACTGTTTACTGCTTTCTTTCTAACTGGGATTTTCCTCTCACTTGAATAAGATAAATTCTTTTCTAGCTATGATAGTGCTTTCCGGTATTCTTAGTAATTTTATTTTCTATCATAGTTAGACATTTAAACTCTATTTTTTTAAAAAAAAAAGTGATACATTGAACTCTTTTCTAACTATGTTAGTATTTTATTTCGTAAATCCTTTTTCCTAACATAATTAGTATTGATAAAATCTTGTTACATTCTGTTTTATGGCTAATAAAATATATTTAAATCGGTTTTATAATTAATAAAATGGTTTTACAAAGCAAATGTTACAACTGACATCTTTGTGTACTAAGTGTTATTAGTCTAGGACTAGTTCTTAGCCTAAAGAACCATTAGATATAATGGTTATACTCATGTGTAACTCACTTAAGGTGTTCCTTTTGACACATGTGGGGGATTGTTGGCAATTTTAGGTGGTGTGTCATAAAGAATAAGTCCCACATTATTTGGGATTTTGGAGTCCAAATTATAAGTGAATTTGGATTACTATATGAGCCAAGAGGAGAAGTGAACTCGCACAATAATGGGCCATCAAAGATGAAATTCGGGTATTTATCCCCACCCATTAAGTGCGAGTTAAAAGTGGACTGGGCATCTTATATTAGAAGGTTTTGAAGAAATATAAAAATATTTGATGAATAAAAGTGCTAATGGGAATTATACTTTCCAGCTTTTAATTTTTATGGGTGTTTGTTTTCTCATAGTTAAACTGCTGATTTTATGGATCAAATTTAATGCATATGACAATTTTCAAAAGCCTATTATATCCATGTGTCAAATGGATATGTTTACCACCTATTAATACCTTTAAAGATTGTTTTGAACAATGGTGTTTTAGACCGTTTAACTCCACCACTTGAAAACTGACTCATTCATGTGTTTATTTATGGTCCCATTATGCTTTGAAAACGATGAATCATTGCAAATGAGAAGTTGCTAAGGGTATGATGTATTGTGCCTATATAAGATGCCTCAAGTCAAGATGTAACGAGATGAGCTCTTGACTTTTATAGAGCAACACTACTACAAAAAACAGTATTTATGTGCCCATTTCACGTCTCTTTTTTAAATATGAGATGTAGAAAAAAGGCGGTGGCAAAATTGTAAATATGTGAAAAAGTTTCAACGTCTCTTTTTTAATTATGAGACGTTGATTCTCGAAAAAAAAGCGGCAAACTCAAAATAAGGTGGGAAAAAAGGCGAGAAAAAACTTTCTACATCTCACAAATTTTATTAAATGTGGAAAATGCATTTTTCACGTCTCACTTTTAAAAGTGAGACGTGAAAAACCTGTGGGACATATTTTTCACGTCTCACTTTTAAAGTGAGACGTGGATACTATAATTTTTTTTAAATAAAATACTTTCCACGTCTCACTTATGAAGTGAGACGTAGATACTATAATTTTTTTTTTAAAAAAAAAGTTTTAACGTCTCACTTTATAAGTGAGACGTGGATACTCTATTTTTTTATTAAATAAAAAGGTTTCAACGTCTCATTTTATAAAGTGAGACGTGGGAACTGATTAAAAAAAAACACCCGCCCGATCTGGACCCCCCACCACTCCCATCCCATTTGAGCCCTAATTACATCACAGTCAGATCTGGAACAGTTTAGTGATGTGATGAAGAAGAAAACCATAGATTGCTTGGTCGTTCTCGTGATCATCAGGCAATATGATTTTTCACATATGGTTCGTATTCACTGAGCATCGATTTGATTAATCCTTTTTTTTCCACAAACGAAGGACCTATGGAGGAAGCGCTATAATTCAGTGTGCTTTTATCCAAGTTTGCCTTCGGAAATCGCATCGAACTCTGATCGCTCACCATTTGACTAATTCATTTGGTGAGATTAATGTCTTATTTGATTTTCGCACATTTTTTTTATGCAAGTTTCACTTTTCTTGATAAAGAACGCGAAGGTCCCAGCAGGGGAGTAAATTACTCTTACATTGAGGCTCCTCTAACTATTGATTTCAGTCAATCTATTTTATCTCTCGGAGTTCTCTCCGCGCACTCGCGTGAGAGTTAGGGTTCTCTCCACCAGTGGTGTGAGAGCGAAGTGATCGAGGAGGCGATCGGAGTTAGAATAAGGTGATCAAGGAGTGATCGGAGGTAGTGGTTGTGGTTAATGAAGTAATCTGATGGAGGAAAACAAGATCAAAGCACCGATAATTTGGAGAGAAGATGAATCGAAGAGGATTTTAATCGGTAAGGTTTTAGCGGATCGTAGCTTATCGAAGGCTGTGATGGAATCGATTCTCCAGAAGGCTTGGAATCTGCAATCAGGTTTAGAGGTAATTGTCGTGACTGGAAATGCTTTTCTATTCAAATTTGATAAGAAGGAAGAGTATGATAGAATACTCCGAGGTCGTCCATGGTCTGTAAATGGTAGCTTATTGAGTTTACACGAAAGATCTAGCTTCAAATCTGTTGAGGAATTTAATTTTGGCCTATGTCCTGTGTGGATTCAATTGCATAATGTTCCTCTTGAAGCTATGTTTCTGGAAAATGTGTTGACAATAGGAGGATATGTTGGAGAGGTTGTTATGGCTGAGGATCCATACTATGATGGTAAGCATAGTCGTGGTTTTCTGCGAGCCAGAGTAGTATTGAATCTGAGGAAGGCCTTAGCATATGGTTTTTGGATGCCAACGCCGGATGGTAGTGATGTGTGGATTACTGTGAGATATGAGAAATTGCCTAGTTTCTGCTATCGTTGTGGAAAGATTGGGCATGATCATAGGATTTGTAAAGCAGAGAGGCTACGTTCTGCTTTTAATTCAGAGGAGCCTAGATATGGTGCGTGGTTGTCAACTATGCTATGTCGGAATATTGATGAAGCGATGGTGATTATAAGAAATGATTGGCCGGAAGCTGAGATGGCGAGGAGGAAGAAAGAAGAAGCGATTCAAAGGAGATTGAATCAGAAAAAGGAGGAGGTTAGCAGTTTCAATGAAGATGAGTTATTCAGCATTAAAGTAACGAGAAGGAGAGAAGAAGAGAAGGTGGAGAAGAGGAAGAGTAAATCTGTTTTGGAGGAAGTTGCAATACCTGAAATTGTGGAAGTGAAGAGTTCTGGCCTGCTAAGTCGTCGGAATTGTGAAGGGGAGACATCTGGAGTAAGGCAAGCGAGGCCTCAGTTGAATGAGGATTTATTAGAGGATCAGTTTGTTTTGACTAAGCAAGGGATTGTGCTAGGGGATGCAGGAATGAATAATTTGCATGGAAGTGGATCAAGATTCGTTGTTGATGAGATGCAGGAATTGGATTCAAATCCAATGGCTATTGTTCCTTACAATGGGGGGGTTTTGGTGGAGATTGTTGATAAATTGAATTGCTTGAGGCTGAAGAGAGAAGCTCCTGAACCTTTGAGTTCTGAGAAAGTGAAGAGAAGGAGGATTACAGAGGCTGTGGATGTAAAGAAGCGTGAGATTTCTGTATATGCTTCCAATTTGAAGAGAACCAAGGCTAAGGCAAGGAAAGGGATTAGGAGGAAGGGGAAGGAAGTGAGGGAGGAAATTTTGGAGGAGAGTAGAGGAGAAGAGATAGTAATGAAGGAGAATGAGGGTATGGTGAATGGCGTATATGACTTTGTATTCAATGCGAGTAAGGGGAGTAAGAAGAGAGTAGTAGCTGTAGGCGAAGGTGGCTGGCCTTTATCAGCCACCCAAGCATCATGAAGATCCTATCTTGGAACTGTCAAGGTTTGGGAAGAGCCTTGACAGTGAGAAATTTAAAGGACTTGGTGAGGAAAAATAGTCCTGAAATTATCTTCCTTATGGAAACAAAAATAAGCTCTGGGAGGTGTAGGAGAATTATGAGGAATTGTAGTATGATTCATGAGGAATATGTGGAGCCTAGATTGTCTGGGGGTTTGGCGATTTGGTGGAATGATGAGGTGAATTTGACTTTCCTGTATAAGTCAAGGAATCTGGTTCATGTGGCAGTTGAATCAAGCGGTCAGTTAGTTCCACAGTTGATCACGTTTGTCTATGGGCCACCGAAGGAGGGGGAAAGAAGGCTGATATGGAATAAGGTGAGAAATTTGGCAGCTGGCATTAAAGAATCTTGGTTAATGGTGGGTGATTTCAATGATTTGCTTTCTCAATCTGAGAAAGAGGGTGGGAATCCGAGAGCATTGAGGAAGATCCTGCAATTTCAAAGTCTTCTGTCAGATTGTAACATGATTGATCTGGAATTCAAGGGGTCTAGGTTTACCTGGTGTAATAAAAGGCCTAATGCCATTGTTCGGGAGAGGATTGATAGAGCATTAGGAAATGTTGAATTCCGCAGTGAATTTGAAAGAGCTGTTGTCTTTCATACTGAGCCAATAGGTTATGATCATCATGCACTTCTAGTTGATTGTTGTTTCATGGAGGAGAAAGCTCCAAGGCAGTTTAAGTTTGAAGCTAATTGGGTTAATCATGATGAGTACTTGAATGTGGTGAGGAAAGGTTGGAATGGTGTTGTTGGGGAAATGGAGAGTAGGTTACAGGATCTTATTAGAAGGTTAACCTCTTGTCGAAGGGAGCTTATTAAGTGGAATAAGAAGGAGTTTCCTAATTTTAGGAAGCTGATTGATCAATTGAGACAAAGGTTGACTGATTGTCAGAAGGGTAATATGTCGGCTGAAAGATTGTTGGAAGCTGATGGACTAATAAAAGAGATTGAAGAAGCGTGGGGGAAGGAGGAGATTTTTTGGTGGCAGAGATCTAGACTAAATTGGCTGAGTAGTGGAGATAAGAATTCTAAGTTCTTTCATAGTAGTGTTATTCAGCGAAGGCAAAGAAACAAGATACTAAGGTTGAGAGATGATAATGGTAGATGGGTTGAGGAGAGAAGTAGGATTGATAAAATCTTCAGTGATTTTTATCATAATTTGTTTGAATCTGTGGGTTCAAGAGCTATGGATCAAGCCATAGATTATGTGAAGACTGTTGTGATGGATGAAGATAATGAGATGCTTATGAAATCTGTGACTGAAGTGGAAATTGAGGAGGCGCTTTTTCATATGGGTGCAAATAAGGCTCCAGGGCCTGATGGTTTTTCTGCTCTTTTTTATCAATCTGCATGGAAGGAGGTTAATAGGGAAGTGTGTGTTATGGTTAAGGAATTCTTTGAGAAAAAGACAGGGTTGTCAGGGATTAATAACACAAATATTGTGTTAATACCGAAGGTAGATAAGCCAGAAGGAGTTAATCATTTTAGACCGATTGGGTTGTGCAATGTGTCTTATAAGATCATTGCTAAAATCCTAACTAACAGAATGAAGGGGATGATGGATAGAATTATAAGCCCAAACCAGAGGGCTTTTATAGCAGGAAGGATGATTCAAGACAATATAGAGATTACTCATGAGGCTTTTCACTACTTGAAGATTAAGAAGACAGGAAGCAGAAGGGAGTTAGCCTTGAAGATTGATATGAATAAGGCTTATGATAGGGTGGAGTGGGATTTCTTGGAGGCTGTTATGCTGAAGATGGGGTTTTGTAGAGGATGGGTTAGTTGGATAATGGAGTGTGTTACCTCAGTTGATTTTACTTTGCAGATTGCTGGACGAAATGTTGATGCATTTGTGCCAAGAAGAGGAGTAAGGCAAGGGGATCCTCTTTCCCCTTACCTTTTCATCTTTGCTACTGAGGTGCTTTCTCTGATGATACAATACCATGTTGATAAAAAGGAGCTGAAGGGGGTGAAGCTTGCAAGGGGAGCCCCAACGCTATCTCACTGTTTTTTTGCTGATGATGCTATTCTTTTTTTGAATGCGGATAAGGTGAATTGCATGGTATTGAAGAAGATTTTGGATGTCTACTGTGGTGCATCAGGACAGATGGTTAATCTTGATAAATCAAGTATTTTTTTCTCAGCTAATACTCCATTGAGAATGAAAGAGGGGATTGCGGCATGTTTGGGAATCAATTTTTCTGATCAAGTGGAGAAGTATCTGGGACTACCTGTTCTGTGGGGTAGGTCCAAAACGGCGGCTCTGGCTTTTGTGCGTGATAGGATAGGAATGAAATTGCAAGGATGGAAGCAGAAACTTCTCACGTTTGCAGGGAGAGAGGTGTTGATTAAGGCTGTGGCAAATTCTATTCCTACTTATCCTATGGCATGTTTTTTGTTCCCTAAAAAATCTTGTATGGAAATTGATAGCCTAATTTCTAGATTTTGGTGGGGGCAAAAGAATGAAGATGGCGTCATTCACTGGAAGAGTTGGAAAAGGATGACGAAGAGCAAGGGGGAAGGAGGTATGGGATTTAGAGACTTGTTATGTTTCAATAAAGCTTTGTTGGCAAAGTCTGCTTGGAGATTGATGCAGAACCCGAATGACTTATGGTGCCAGTTGTTGAAGGGGATTTATTTTCCCAAGGGTGAGTTTTTGAGGGCTAAGAAGGGAAGGAGAGCCTCATGGGGTTGGTCAAGTCTGCTTGAGGGTAGGGATTTGTTGGTTAAGAAGTCTTGTTGGGTGGTGGGGGATGGTAAGAAGATTAGTGTGTGGAAGGACAAATGGGTTGTGGGTTTAGAGGACTGTAAATTGAAAGCTGAGGATCTTTCGGAGGAAGAGAAGGGTATGAGAGTGGTGGATCTAATTGAGGAAGGAAGATGGAATTTGAGAAGCATTGAATGTAAGATTTCTCAGGAAGAAAAAGAGGCGATTTTAAAGATTCCTATTTCTTTGAACCTTCCCCTTGATCGGCTGATTTGGATGAACAATAAGGATGGATGTTATTCAGTAAGATCTGGATATAAAGTGGCGAAGGAAGAGGAAAATGAAGTGGTACATAAGGGTCCAGGTTCATCATATAATGTTCCTAAGCAACTATGGAAGAGCATTTGGAGAATTTCAGTACCTCCAAAGGTTCAACATTTTTTATGGAGATTGGGAGCAGGAGCTGTGGCTACAAAGGAGGCTTTATTTAGAAGATCTTGTGCTAAGGATCCCATGTGCCCGATTTGCGAATCTGAAGTGGAAACGGTGGAGCACTTGCTTTTCCTTTGTCCTTGGACTAAGTTTTGCTGGTTTGGTAGTTGTTTGGGGTTAAAATTTAACAAGTGGCAGATAAAGAGATGTGAGCACTGGCTTTGTGAGATGTTGAGTGGTCAAGATGGGATTGATGAGTACAAAAAATCGGTCCTAGCAATGATGTGTTGGTGGATTTGGAAAAAAAGATGCAGTTGGGTATTTAGGGGTGAGGCTCTGGATGCTGAATCAGTTGTAAGGTTGGTACATGGGCAGGTGGAGGAGTTCTGGAGAGCTAAAGGAATAGTGAAGAACAAGGGGGGAAGATGCATGAGAAGGTTCTGGTTCGACATGAGAGATGGAAAGCACCAGAGGATGGGGTGGTGAAGATTAATGTTGATGGATCCTTTTGTGAGGCGAGAGGTGAGGCGGGTGTTGGACTGGTTTGCAGGAATGGAAGTGGTTGTTTTGTGGGGGGGAAATGTATGAGAGTTGCAGCTTCTTCTCCATTCATGGTGGAATGTATAGCAGTAAGGGAGGCTCTACGGGTTAAGAGGAAATTTCCAAGTAATCGAATTGAAGTGGAAATGGATTGTGAAGCTTTGTTTAAAAGTCTTCAGAGGGGTTCAACGGCTGGATGTGAGTGGAGATGTGTGGAATTAGTAAAGGAAATTCTAGATTTGAAAGAGTTAGTGGGTGGGGTCACCTTTTCTCTTGTTTCAAGAGAGGGGAACAAGGCTGCCGATTTTTTGGCAGTTGGTGCAGCAAGGGGGATGTTTCAGCATGAGTGGCTGACTTTGGTCCCATCCCCTTTAATTGCTTTTTTGACCCGTGACTCTATAGGATGCAGGGAATTCTATGCGGCTGAAGAGGTGGGCTTTGAGAAGGATGGTATTGGTTAGGATCTAACTAATGTAGGTACTGTAGTTTTCTGGTTTTGTCTTTTGCTTTATTTCTTTTTTTAGTGTTAGGTGGGAGATGTGTGTTAGGTTGTACTGTATAGGTTTTGAGTGTTTTTTCTTTGTTGGCTTCGGCTATTAGTGTGTGTAATGCTTTCTTTTGTTATTAATAAAATTGTTCTTTTGGCCAAAAAAAAAACTATTGATTTCAAAATCCTTCGCAGATTTAATAGCCGAATCTTAGGATGCCCAAAAAGTTTTGATTTTTGGTGCATCTGGAACCCTCGGCTATATGTCAACCTATTAGCAATTTTTCAACGTCAACCACTTCTCTGAACACTTCGCCAGATCTGTTCATCACAAGAGCAACCGTCGGAATTATCATGGCCAACAAACAGCTCATGTCTGGAAATGGTTATGGTTTCAGTTTTGGTCAGTCCTCATTTTTTCCCTACTTTGAATTTTTTTTCTTTCTCTATTTGGATCTGAAATTATTAGATCCCATGTCTTTACCTCCGACATTGTTTGATCTCCTCACTCTCTGGATCTACTCTCTTCTTGAGGCACGATCTAGATTCCATTGCAGTTCTTTTGTTTTCCCTAAAGTCTGGATTATCTATGTAATTGCGTGTAGATTGGAGGATGGTGCTATTGGATATGAGGAATCATGGAAAATCAGCCGACAGGAAACTCAATCCTCATACTATGGATATTGTGGCCAAGGATTTGGCTGATTTGGTAAATGTCGAAGGCTGGTCTTGGCCTGAAGTTTTTATTGGTCACTCTATGGGTGGCAAGGTGGCTATGCAATTTGCTGAGAGCTGTAGCCGAGGTGACTATGGTCATACTGCTTCATTGCCAAAAGCGGTCTTTCTTACACTTACTATTTCTCTAGTTGTTTGCTCATTTAATTGTTTGTTGTTATTTTGGTAAAGCTAAAAAAACACACTATCATCCATATTTGAATTTTATTCTGATTGATTCCCTCTACTGAAGGTTTTTCATTTTCCTCGAATTTATGGATGTTCTTTTAGATGAAATTTCTGGATGAAGATGTGGACTATTTGCTTTTACCAAACAGAGGTTTTGATCACTCATGAATGTTAACGCAATTTCAAATGAGTCATCTTAACCTCCTTTTGTCATTTTGATCATTCACGTTGAACTCTCTATTCATTCCTCTATTGTTTATCTTTTCCCTTTATGACCTTGTGCATATGGAAGGATCAGATTGTAACTCTCAATGAAGTATTGATTATGAATTTGGAAAAATTGTGAGAAGTTTTTATTTGATCTGCTTGCTTGGGGTGATGTTAGTGAAGATGCAAATTTGTTTTTAATCAATTAATGGGATGGGGATTTTGTTTTCCTCGAAATTATATATTTAGTTAAAAGGTATTTTTCCTTGCTTTCAGGTATGGAGTGTTTTGACATCTGGAAACAAAAATGTTGCTAGAAAGATTAAAGCAGCTTCTTGTTGCTGCGATAAATTGTTGCAATTCTGATGTGTTTAAGCAAACTACTGGTTTGAATGATCCAGAAGCTCTTGCAAGGGAGACAGTTTGTAAGTGTCTTCATAGAAGTTTTGAGATAACATTTGAAGGCGTTTTCTTTTGTTGTTGGCTACGTGGATTTTATGCATAATCATTTCTTCCTTTAATCAATATGGAAAATAAACAATTAATCCTTAACTGATTTTTAACTTATGAATAATGCTACTTGTTATAGCCTCTATATCTTTTATTGATATTGATTAGCTAATGATAAGGTTGCTTTTTGTTGTTGTAGCAGCAGCATTGATTAGCTTAGGATCTCTTTTTAAAACTTTGGTACCTTTAGCAATTTTGTCTATATATCTATGAACCTTCATGTTTAGATTTACTTCTGGTATTCAAACTTTCGTGTAGATATTGATGCCTTCAAGGTTTATAAGCATTTTTACAAGCCTATAATGCTAGCTTTCCATATGTGATTTTCTTATCATTCTTGATCAGCATCTTTGTAATGTGAGCTGAATAACTAGTAAATTGATTTGTTGAAAAAAAGACTAGCAGAGTCTCAGAAATTAATGTTTGCTGACATGCTTGTAGCTTTCCAAATCCAAATGGTTGAGTGATGTTCATTTGATTAAGCTTTAATCTATAGAAGTGTCTGTGATATTAATCTCTTGGTAAGTTCTCTAAGTATAAAAGTGACTGCAACCTGCAGTGATCTGAACATCATTCCATTTGTTTTCATTAACTCCCATATCCATCATAACCTTGTATACTTGTCTGCGCATTCATTCCTTCTTTCTTTACACTTTAATTTTTCAAGTTGTTTTAACTCTCTTTTATAGGATAAAGTTGGTAAGTTCTTTGGAAACTGGGCGGTTGCCAAAAAATTGTGATGATTCAATTTCAAGAAGTAACAGGGCTTGGTAAAATTGATTTCTCTTGCCATTTTATAGAAGTGTCTGTGATATTAGTCATATTCTTTCACTGAATTCTGTCTCTATATATCAATCATAATTTACCTTATCACTTGCTTACTGGTGGTTTATGTTGAACCCTTAAGAAAAAAAAGCATTTTAATGAGGTATCTATACTCTAAGTTTATGTTGAATCATTCATACTGCAAGCTTCTTCCACGTGAGTAAATACCTTACTAATGTTTTTTGTAGGGGTGTATGGGTAATGATTGCTGTTTTTCTTGCTTACTGCATGCTGCGAGCTCCTTCCATGTGGGTAATCAAAACAAATTTGTTGTATCAAGTTTGCATCTTTCATTTTTGTTGGCAGATCTTTATTTTTTGAATGTGTTCTTACTCTTCTTATTGTATGTGGTTCAAGTGAAAATGCTGGATTGGCAAATTGTGAGGAGGCTCTTTAACTATATATTTGGGAGAGAAGTGTGAAAAGAGTAGTATTAAATTAGAACTATCTACAATTGTCCACTGTATTTTTACTTTATTGAGAAGAAACTAGTGACGGGTAGAAGTTATATGAATTATATGCACATTCAGCATTTGTTTTTACTTTCTTTATAACCTTGAAAGGTGTCTTGCAGTGATATAGGTGATATGTTATCGTGTTGCTTTCAAGTCGACACTCTGGCTTACCACCTGTCAGTTCTTAAGGATTTGTTCCCTAAAGGAATCAATCTTCTCTTGCTGTTTTCTGGAATTGGTGGTGCTGAAGTAATGTTTTACCGGCTTGGCATTCCTCTTAAGAATGTTGTTTCAGTTGGGAAATCAAAGGTAAATAGGAGCATAGTCAGAAGCTGGTGGGATCAAACCAACCAGAAAGGAAATCTTTATGATTACTGTTGTATATAGTCATCTCTCTTTGATTACTGTTGTATCTTAGACTTAGTCAAAAATATAATGGCCAAAGGTCATTGATTCTTGTGAAAAGATCACCTCTGTTTAGGTCAGTGACTATGATCACTTCTGTTTGTTATGTGTATGTATTTGGAGTATTGGACTAATACTTGTTTGGCTATAAATAATAAAATTAGTTCATTTTTTTTATTTTAAGTGTTGTATTTCTATTATTCCTATAAGATATTGGGGGTTTTTTTGGATTGGAATTAATCATCCTAATTAAAAAATGTTCTTTTTTTTTAAAAAAAAAGACTTTCCACGTCTCTTATTTGAATAAGAGACGTGGAAAGTCTTACTTTCCACGTCTCATTTTTTAAAGAGACGTGGAAAGTTGGCACTGGTCTTTTTCCACATCTCTTTTAAAAATAAGACGTGGAAAGTCTCACTTTCCACGTCTCATTTTTAAAAAAGAGATGTGAAAAGTTGGTACTGGTCACTTTCCACGTCTCACATTTAAAAGTGAGACGTGGAAACTGGCACTTTCCACTTCTCACTTTTAAAATGAGACGTGAAAAGTTCCGACTTTCTACGTCTCTTCTATCCACGTCCCACAAAAAAGAGACGTGAAAAGTCCAAAAAAAGAGACGTGAAAAGTGTTTTTTGTAGTAGTGCTACCTCTATTCCTTCTCTTGGATATTTCTGCCTTGCTGAGTAAAATACCTTCTGTAGTTCTTCTCATCCTGTTTTTACAGGAAGAGTTTGTTTAATCCTGGGAAGTACCGCAACTTCTTTTGTCGGTAGTTGCGAAATAGCTCTTAAAGACAGTGCTCCTAAGGTTGCGGCTCGAACTATATATTTTGTTATTTGTGGGTGTTGCTGCCAATCGGATTAGCCTAACACTAGAGAGGAGCTGGAAGATCAATTGGATTATATGATGATTTGGGTACGAACATCACCAAGAAGTGCTAGAGAAAGCGAGCAAAACAAAAGTAGTGTAATTATTAATTTAATATATTTTGTATTGATGGATGCTTAGTTGTGTCATGATTGCTATAGTTAAGCATGAGAACATATAAATTTCTTAATTTGCTATTACCATGGTCATGTGTGATAGCTGGTTTTCAGTTACAGTTTTGAGATATTCAGTGTTTGTAATGTGTTGTGCTCTATGGCTTGTTTTACAAGTATAGTTATTTTGTCATACATTAAGTGTTTTAAAATATCACTCTCTCCCTCCATTAAAATACTTCCCCCCAGTTGGGCCAAACACACCCTAATTTACTGTTAATGTTACAGTACATATAACTCTAAGATTATAAATCAAGTTTTAAACAATGCTGCAGCCAAACAAATACAGTTGTGTCGCAATGTTTCTCCTTCACGTTCAGAGTTTGACACACAGTGAGGAGTCTTCCATGAATATTTTAATATTACCTTGTTTAGATTGATTAGAGGGGAGGGGAGACGTTTTAATGTTATTACCTCAGTTCCTAAATATAAGACATATTTATCTAATTTGATTAGATTAATTATGTTAATTAAGTTTGTTTAAAAACACGTGATATTACCAAAACACTCTAACCATCTACCATTACTATGATCCTCTCCCTCTCTTGAAAAATGTTGAGAATAAATAGAAAGAGGTCTTATATTTAGGAAAAAACTTACCTCCCTAAATAGATCTTATATTTAGGAATGGGAGTACTATTTATATTATAGCATTTGTCATTATTTTAAATGTATTTTTTTGTGTTTCATAGGGTTTGTTTGAAATTTTATTAAAACATATATGAATATAAGAAATTATTGTGGGTAAATAGCTAAAACATGTCAAAATGTGATTTTTTTCATACAAATCTTCCCACTTTTTCGGTGGACGGTTAGAAGGGGAGAGGGACAAAAATTTCAGAAAATTTTCCATCCCTCCTTAAAAAATTCAATTGGTCAAACAAGAGCCCTTTTGGGATGAGAGCACATGGGAGGGAAAAGGAGGGATTTTAATCCCCTCCCTTTCTTTATCAAGCTATTTTTTTAGGAGGGGAAAGAAAGTTTTCTGAATCACTCCCCCTCTCTTTCTAACTTCTCCTCCAGATGTGATTAAATTTTGAGGGAAAATGTCACATTTTGATATGTTTAAACTGTTTTACCTACACATATTTATTATATTCCTCTATTTGTTTAATAAGATATCAAAAAAAAATCCATAAGATACATAATATATATTTATATAAAATTAAAATAATAACATTAAAACCCCTCCCTTCTAATTAATCCAAGGTAATATTAACCTCCCTCCCCTCCATTGAGCTAAACACATACTTATGGTAAAATTGGGTTTCAATGGTTTATTTTTACCAAAGGCTTTGTAGTTTACTAATATCACATCTCTATGATAAGGAGGTAGGTTGTTCGCAAAAATTGCTACTGCAAGTGCACGGGTCAAGTTTTAGTAGTATAGTTCAAGAAAAGGTTGTCGTTCCACTAGGACCGCGTTAAAAGCAAGTTCATAAAGTTCATTATATTCAAAATTAGCAATGGGCAATAGGCAAGCGATTTAGTAGAGTTAAAATGGTTAAAAGAAATGGCAATTTGTAAAACAAAGCACTTAAAGTAAATTCAACACAATAGGAAAAGCCTAGGTTTATTTATCCACTTTGTATTTCATGATACTTGAATGGCCCTCCTCTAATGATAATTAATGAGCATTAAGTTGATGTTTGAAGTCTTAAGCATTTGAATAACTCTATCAAGCTTACCCAAACCTTAATTAACACTAATATGCATAATTTCTTGCTACACATTATGTCAATTAGTCTTTCTAAACATCCCACTTCAATTTTACAAAACTTGGTTAATGAATATCTCTATCTCATTAACAAACTCTCAATCCCAACTTGGAATTTTCAAGACAAGTTTGAATTTAACCCAGTTCTATGCTTAATTAATGCTCTCTCAAGCTACTAATTATGCTAACAAGCTAAATGTTGGCCACCTCTTAGGAAAAATGAAGCACAAGTTAAATTCACAACATCATACTCATTTATCATCAAAAGAGAAAAGGGGTTCAAGTATCAATCCATACAAAGCTTCTGAATAAACCTAGAATTTGAAGTTTAGCTACACATGAAGAAAGAAATCTAAACAAACATCTTCAAATACATCACAAAGTTCAGAGATAAACAAGAGAAAGGAAGAAGAAAAAAAAGGAGAAGAGAAGCAACCACAAACAATTCCTTCTTCAAACTCAAAGATTCCACTTCTCTAAAGCTCCCAAATCCTCCTCCAAGCTTTCTCTTGCTCTTTCTAAGTGTTTCTCAGGTCCTAGCCTCGTCCCCAAAGTGTGTTCTCTCAAAAAACGGGCCAACCCTAACTTTTATCCTCTTCATTTTGTGTTTCAGAATCCAAAATGCGTAGCTGTACTAATAGATTCTCTCTATGGCGACCAAAATTGCTCACTATGGCGAGGTTGACAAAGAGTTGGCTCACTGATACGCAGAGCTCGCTATAGCTAGCAAAACTGCTTGCTATAGTGAGAATGGCAAAGAGGTGGGTTTCAATTTTTGCATGGCTCACTTAGCGACCAAAACTTCTCGATGTAGTTAAAAGCATCAGTAATGCCTCCTTTACTTTGCTCTGATGTTCCTTTTCCTTGCTTCCTTGTTGCTCTACTCTCAACTCCTTCCCATCTTGGTTTCTTTTCCCTACAAACTAAAGAGAGAAATCATCAATCCTACACAATTTTTATGGTGAGAGGAATTCACACATTTTCACATGTTATTTTCCTTTGCAAGCATATTATCAAAAGCACATATAAACTTAAAGCATGTGAAATGTGTGTGAAATGTGTGAAATTTCTAAAGGTTAACATCCCCAAACTTGAACTTTTGCTTGTGCTCAAGCAAAGCTATACAACATGGTTCATGCAATTGCATTTTGATCCTCATAATGTTCTTCTCATTACAAGTAGCAGAAATAAACAATTCACATGTGACTTATCATGCTTCACAATATTGAAGTGCACTTGATTGAATTCCTTGAAATTTCTGTAATTTAAAGTCAAAGATTCTGAATGATTTGAAAACGGGCAAATGTCCAATTTCACCCCGGAAGTAACCCAATAGGAGTGTTCAGTGTCTGGAAGAAACAAAGGGAGCATATTTGACCCAGAAGTAGCAAAAGCGGTGCATTCTAGCCCACAGCAGACATACTTCCGGGGTAAATACGCTCCCTTTGTGGGCCAGAATGCGCCACTTTTGCTACTTCCAGGTAAATATGCTCCATTTGTTACTTCCAGACACTGAATGCTCCTATTGAGTTACTTCCGGGGTGAAATTGGATCTTTGCCCATTTGAAAACTCTAATTTTCAGAACTTGGTAAGAATTTGAATCACATACACATATTCAATTAGGCCCACTCATCTACATTTTCTTGCTTTCTCCCCTTAGTTTTCTCATCACAAAGACTCTGAAGTCACTTCTCTTTGTTGCTCATTTGATTTCTTTTCAACCTCCCCCAAACTTAGAGTTTGTGTTATTTATCACCTCTTTTTTTTTTAATCTTGAGGTGTTGTAATTTACCTCTTTACGCGACCTTGCACATAGATGGTGCAACACCGGTCTCAGTTATTCCAACCATCGCATCAAGAGGCTTTTGCCCAACTCATAGCCCTTTTTAACTTAACCGTTTGACGCGAGTGCCAACATTGGTAAATGAAGTGCCCCCGGTTAATAAGTTAGGTCTTTAGGCCACCGGAGTTGTTACAAATTTTTTTAAATCCCATGATAATCCACTAAGGTTTGAAACTTTACAAAGATTCTTTTGGATAGATGTAATTACATATATGTATGCAAAACAAATTGCCACTTATTCTTTACTAAAAAGAATTTTTAAATCTTTCTTGATTTCATCCATGCTTCCTCTTTGTTCAAAAGGTTCAAGAAATTCACAAAGTGCTAAACCAACATCAAGACTCATTCTAAATGACTTGTGAATTAAATTTTCTGCTATAGCACAAGTTGAACACTTTAATCCTAATCATTGGACTTTATGCAATCATTAGGGTCAAACTTTGCATACCACAAATAAAATTTCAAGCTTGTGAAATTTACATATTTCAAAGAGGGACTTCTTTTTCAAAAAGCTTGCTCCACTCCCCCAAACTCAAATGGGACAATACCCCCATTGTCACTGGACCATCAGTAGTCCATGCAATTTCCTGTGCAACATGTATAATCATGCAAAAAAAGAGAAGGAGTGGAGCCATCAGTAGCTCTAAACATGCAACACATACAGCTCAAATATTCAAGGATACATAAAATTGAAACAGAAGGCCATCAGTAGCCTTGAGAAGTGTCACTAAACACAAATTGTCAAGATAAACAAGGTAAGCATCAAGAGGAACCATCACTAGTTCCTAAATTTGAACAAAAGGGTATGGCCCTACAAAGTTACCAAAATATCATGTACCAGAAACTACAAAAGATTAATAACTATCACCAGCCAATACAAGTCACAACTACAACAAACAAACTAACAAAGTCATATCAACAAAAAGAAGAGTCAAGCACAACTAGTCAATCATCAAAGTCAACAGCCTCATCAACGGCCGCCTCCTCAACACCATCCTCTTCATCCTCAGCCCCCCCAATATCCTCATCAGAATAGTCTCCCACCTCATCCTCCTCTTCACTCACTTCCTGCTCAGGAATCTGCAACTGAAAATGGTTGGCTATCTACACCAATATATCGTGGTCCCTTGTCTCCTCAAAATACGATCTTGAACAATCTGCAAATTATCCACGGTCTCTTGGAGAGCTTGGATCCAAACATTAGTTGACAATTTCTGGCTCCTACAGGAAGATGCACCATCGTGAGTATGCATGTGAGTACAACTGAAGGGTGGGATAGCATGGAAGTGCCTATCTGAAGAGTCTTCTGGTACTCGTTGCGCCTCATAAAGGTCGGAGACGAAAGAAGCGAATAGGAGGGATCTTGACTACTTACGAAATGCGTTGCATATAGACTTGTAGAAAATGCTAACAAGGTCCACTGGTTGCTATATTTTAAGGAGGTAAACAAGGAGCGGCAAGTCTGATGGAACCTTCGCTTGGTGGCCAGTGGGACGAACATTTGTTATGACCACATGAAGCTATAACTTGGCTAGAGGAGTGAAACCTTTCGCAAGCAAGTATTTTTTTTTCTGCCTCTACCATGGGGCTCATACCACTTTTTGTTTCTCAGAGTGCACAATTCTGTGGCCATGTCTTTATAAGCGTACTTCTTGGGATCCTTAACTTGGTCAGGGTATTGACAATTTTCCTAATGGGGAAGGCTGTAATAATCTCACAGGTGATCAGAGTGGAAGTCGAGAACCTGGCCTCAATAGTGGTGTGGGTGGGTGTTGATATAACCAAAGCGCCAAGCATATGTTAGAATAATGGGTTTTAAAGAAAACTAAACATAACTTAGGCATAAAGAAAGATTAGACTTAGAACTGGAATGAACTCAAAATAATCTGATATAAATACTAAGTCATTGCCTAATCGATCAAGGAGAGATAATCAATTAAGAAACTAAGGTTATGATTGATCAAGATAAGGTTAGAATGAATATAAGTTATAAGTATGGCCACCTAATCGATTAGGATGCCCTATGATCGATTAAAGAAGCTTAAACCTAATTGGAAATCAAACTTAGTAATCTTAACATGATCGAATGACATGATCGATCAGGACACCCTATTATCGATCATGAAGTCTTAGTTGTAATTCAAAGTCCTCATCTTAGCCTATACGATCATAGTTGCCTAATCGATCAGGGAGTATGTGAGTAATGTCCTGTGATCGATTATGAAAGTATAAGATTAACTGAAATAAGGCCTAGCTATTTGATCAATGAAACATGACCGATCAGGGTATTTTGTGATGGATCAGGTGTGGCATTTTATCTAATATCATATTCAAGTGATGCAGGTCCTAATCTAAGCCTGATCTATGTATGATCGACTAGAGAACAGAAGCAGTGATCGAATGGAGCCTTGTAATCGATTTGGTGATGGACTTAGCTTCAAAATAGAATGTTTAGCCTTTTATGCAGAGTGTGTCAGACCTATTTTAGGAAGTTAACGTTACTCACACATATTCAAGAATTGAGCCGTTTGAAACCATATTTTCTTTCTGCAATTATTGAAGAAAGAAGAACTGAAGCTAATATAGTACAAGAAAGTTAATGCAACACAAGAACATCTACATCTCAACACTCCATCAGATTAATCATCTCTCATCAAAGATCAAATAACAGCTATAATCGGTCACGAACGGACAAAATTCCAGAGATATGTATAAAAGCCATTAGTGAAAAAGTTGGTGAAGTCAATTGATTGAGTACATTGAATACACTCCCAAGCTATCAATCGTCCTGCATTCAATACTACCTACTGATTGTTATATTCATCATTATCTTGTACTTCAGTGTGTATCAAAATCTGTTCATTGAGTGAATGACTCTTTGTAATCTTATTCTAAGTAAGGATTACTCTTAAGATAGTGGGATCTTAAGAGTGGGTTGTAATCTTACAAGTTGTAAGGGGGAGTGATCTGTAAGAGAGAGTTCTTAATGAGAGATCACTTGTAAAGGAAATTAAGAAACTAATTAAATCTTTAAGATTTTAGTGAAACCCAATTGAAGGTTGGAGAACTGGATGTAGGCCAAGGGTTGGGCTGAACCAGTATAAGCCTTGTGTTTCTTTGCATAAAATTGGAATTAGCACAATTCACCCCCTGTTGTGCATTTCTCACTTTCATTTGGTATCAGAGCAAGTCTTCTTAGAATTCATTGATCCAACAATCAAGAGAAGTAACGATCCACTATGGCAGGATATGAGAATATTCTCCCTGAAGGAAGCTCAATCAATAAGCCTCCTCGCTTCAATGGAGAGCACTATACCTTTTGGAAGATAAAGACGAGAACATATGTCAAAGCAAATGGATACATGCTATGGAAAATCATAGAAGATGGAGACATTGTTCCAATGAAGACAGAAAATGGAACTCAAGTTCCTAAGCAACCTGCAGAATTCACAAATGACGAAAAGACAACATGGAGCTGAAAAGCAAGACAGTCCTAGTTATTCAAAGCGCCCTGAGTCAGAAAGAGTACTTCAGAAGATGTCATCTTGCAACAGTTAAAGAAATGTGGGATGCTCTGGAGGTTTCTCTTGAAGGAACAACAGGAGTAAAAACCAAAAGAGCTGAGCAGCTAATCACAGAATTTCATCTCTTCAAAATAGAAGATGGAGAGCCTATTAGAGAGATGGAGATTAGATTCACTCATCTCATAAACAACCTCATCACTCTAGATAGGAGGATTTCAAAAGCTGATCAAGTATCTAAGATTCTAAAGATCCTCACACCAGAATGGCAAATAAAGGCCACTGCCATTCAGGAAATAAGAGGAGAATCAATGAGATCAGTCAGTTCCTTATTTGGAAGCTTAGCTGAATATGAGTCTACAATCAAGACTCAAAGAGAGCTCTATAGAGATAAGAAGAAGAAGAATCTAGTTCCCTCAGCTCCTGTGAAGGATGATGAGGATGAAGAAGTTGAAGAAGAATTTGATGACGATGAGATGGCCTTTATGGTTAGAAAATTAAGGTTCTTCATAAATGGAAAAAGATTCCAGAGAGGTGGCCCTAGCAACACTAGAAGGGACTCTCAGAAAAATGCTCCTGTATGCTATGAATGCAAGAGGCCTGGGCATTACAAATCAGAATGTCCAAGTCTTCAAAGGTTTAAAGAGAAGGAGAAAAAGAAGGAGAAGTTCCAGAGAAAAAAGAAGCATATGTCTCTTTTATATGGGGAGATAGTTCAGATGAGGAGAAAAGTAATGCTGAGGAGACAGCCAACCTCTGCCTGGTAGCCCAAGAAGAATCTGACAGTGAGGTATGCTCTTCTGAACTATCTTTTCATGAACTCCAAAGTGCATATAATGATTTACATATAGAGTTTGTGAAATTGGCAAAGGAAGTAGTTACTCTGAGAAAGAAAAACAAAGAACTTGAAAAGAAAGCTGAGGAACCTGATTGCATAAAATGTAAACAAGTCTCAACAGAAGAACTTCCTCAGAAAGTTGAGAATATTGAATGCAAAAACTGTGAAAATCTTTTAAAAGAAAATGAAAAGATTTCTGGTGTTCTGAAGAAGTTCACTAAAGGTACTGAAGCGTTGGATATTATGCTAATGAATCAGAGAGCCTTTAGAGATAGAAAGGGATTAGGATATGATTCAATTTCAAAACCTTTGCAAGAAAGAAAACCAGTATCTAAGGAAAAACCTTATTTAAAATTCTTCAGAAAAGCTTCTAACTATTCTTCACCATTTAGTTTTTGCAATTTTTGCAACAGAAAAGGACACACTGAATCTACTTGTTATCCTAAGAAACATGGTGTGTCTGGATTATACAAATGGGTCCCCAAAGGGACACAGCAGCCTAAAGTCCATTTGGACCAGAGGCATCGAACTAATCCTAAAGGAGCCAAGAAAATTTGGGTACCTAAATCTTCTTCTGTGCAGGTTTGTCTCAAAGCATCCAACAACAATAAGTAGTACATTGACAGTGGATGCTCAAGACACATGACTGGAGATAAAGAGAAATTTGATCATCTTATTATGAAAGATGGAACCAAAGTTAGTTTTAGTGGAAATCAATCAGGAAGAATTGCTGGAGTTGGAGAGATTAGGACAATCAAAGATGTCTATCTAGTTGATGGTCTCTACTACAATCTCCTAAGTGTCAGTCAGAGTACTGACAAAGGAAACTGGGTAATTTTTCATTCAAATGAGTGTCTTATAGTAGATAACAAAGAGCTAGTCATAGAAAAATCAAATCTTAAGTGTCGACTGAGAGCTAATAGAGATGGTAATCTATATACAGTTGACTTAAATCAGCGATTTCAAGAAAAGTGCTTTGTAAGTAATTCTAAAATTTGTTGGTTATGGCATAGAAGATTAGCTCATGTGAACATGTCTCATGTTATTTTCCTTTGCAAGCATATTATCAAAAGCACATATAAACTTAAAGCATGTGAAATGTGTGAAATTTCTAAAGGTTAACATAGGTACAGATTTGAGTCCACTTGTAATCCCATACACTCAGTGCAGGCAGCTTTAATTTTTTTTAAAAAAACTTTTTTGGACAGGTGATAAAGACCCTTCCTACATTATTGTGACGTGGCTTCATGAAATCTCAGCATCTCTTTAGGACAAGATGAGTACTGATCATTTATATCTTACCAACTTTTTCCATTACAATTTTTACTCAATTTATTTAATCCGAGGGGCATTTTAGGAAAAAGAATCAGTTACATCTAAAATTTTGTAAAATGAGTTATACAAAGATACACTGCAACTTTAAATATTTTCTTTATAATTAAATACGAATAGAGTATTAAAATGTGTATTTTAATATTACCTTGTTTAGATTGATTAGAGAGGACGGGGTGTTTAATTATTATTTTTATTATATTTTTGTAATCATTTTAAAAATATCATTTTATGTTTCATGGGTTTTGTTTGAAATTTTATTAAAAAATAGATGAATGTAAGAAATTATTGTGGGTAAAATAGCCTAAACATGTCAAAATGTGATATTTTCCCTCTAAATCGCCCCAACTTTTGGGGAGTGTTAGGAGGAAGAGGGGATGAAAATTTCAGAAAAATTTGTATCCATCCTAAAAAAAAATTAGCTTATCAAACAATGGTGTGTTAGACATGGGGGAGTAGAGGAAAAAATGAGGGATTTTTCTACTCTATTTTGGAAGAGAAGGAAAATTTTCTTAAACTTTCTCCCATCACCTCCAATCCTTTCCCCCAAAAGTGGGAATATTTAGAGGGGAAATATCACATTTTGGATATTGAGACTGTTTTACATACACTTATTTCTAATATTACTTTGTTTAATAAAATTTCATACAAAACTCTTAAGATAAGTAATGATATAAAAAATGTAATAAAAATAGTAACACCAAAAACTCCTCCCCTTCTCTCTAATCAATCCAAACAAGGCAATATTAACCTCCCTCCCCTCCCTCAATTAAAATATCTCCCCTCCCTTCCATTGAGCTAGACAAAGGTAAACTTTGTTTTAGATGGATTTTTTTATCAAAGGCTGTAAACCGAAGAATCGATGATTTCTAAACCGAAACCAATGCACATGTGAATTTATTTTTCAATCGCAACTCTTAGCATGTGTTATGCAGTCTGACAGGACTGTAGGCCAGGCCGAGGCCAGTAGTGGCCATGTGCGTTCTAGCTCCTACGAGTCTGTGACCTTGAGGAAGGAGATAGAAAAAGAGAAAAAAGCCTAGAAATTACGTCAAGCATGGTTCACAATGCTCATTTCATTATTCTCTTTTCAGTTCATCCTCTCAAACTACCTAAATCAAGTTGGATAGAGGTAATTTCTTGGTTTGGGAATCCACTGTTTTTTCCCTTATTGAATGGAATGGCTTGGCAAAACACATTGACATTAATGGCTTTACACAAGCTCCTCCATGTCTTCTTCCTACCGCTACAGAAATCAAAACGAGTCCTCTCTTTGAGGAGTGGTTTTCAATGGGTCGGATGGTTGTTGCCTGTATTAGGAACACCATGACTCAAGACGTGGGTGCTCAACTTCTCCATTGTAAGACAGCTCAGGAGCTGTGGTTGGAGCCAGTGAGTTTACATGTGCTTCAACTAGAGCCAGAGTCTTGGTCTATAAATCAATCAGAGCTCACTACTACAGAAAAGGTTTTCACGTCACTTTTACATGAGACATTTATCTAAGTAACGTGGAAAGCTAGACTTTTAAAGTCCCCATAAATAACGGACGTTGTGTGTCAGAGTTTCCAAGTCACAAATTATACAAAAAAGAGACGTTTCTGTCTTTTAACGTCCCCTTTTAAGATGTAAATATATCAGAGAAAAAGAGTTTTGATTTTTTATTTCTGAGAAACAACGTCACATATTATAAACGGTGTTTCTTGTATGTCGGAAACAATGTCACTTATTATATAATATGTGACGTTGTTTCTAGAAACCACGTCACTTACTATATAACAAGTGACGTTTCTCTGCAGCGTCACTTACTATATACTCCCTCCGTCCCTTATTATAAGAACCAAAGAGAAGAAATCACACAGATTAAGAAAGTGGTTGAGAGAGATAAATATGTCTGAAATTATTTTGTTTTCCCAAGTTTACCCTCATTTATGATTGATTATATAAGAGAGAGAAATGTGATAATAGTGTTATAAATGAGTATGAAAGAGAATGTAAATAGAGAGAATAATGATGGGTAAAGTGGGAAAAAACTCATTAAATACTTTGACAAATTTGGTTTGACTCTTATAAAAAGGGACAAAACCATTCAAAATTTTGGTTCTTATATATAGGGACGGAGGGAGTATATAATAAGTGACATCATTTGTAAGAAACATCACTTGTTATTTAATAAGAGACGTAAATTCTCTTTTTTTTAACATTTTATAAATTTCTTTTGGTTTCCCCATCTTCATGTACATGTTTTATGAGAGTAAAATGTTACGATCAAACCTTATTTTATGAAATTTATGCTTTAAAATATAAGCAACAACAAATAATATTATGCTAACAAATACAGGAACAAGTTAAATGAAAAAATCTGCACAGCTTTCTACAAATATGAGATAGTTGATAGAAAAAAAAATGGAAAGAAAACAAAAAATTACAATTATTAAGAATACGCAAATAATACATACATGAATGAATATTCTGTTCATGGGCAAATAGCAAATATAAGTGTCCATCATGTGCTTCAAAAAGATAAAGAAAAAAAATCGGTATTACTAACTCGCATTTGGAGTAGAAAGCACATCATCATCATAAGGAATTGGTCCGTCAAGTTGAGGAATCGTTGAAGTAGGCCTCTCCAAACATGTGGCTGATTTTCCTTTAGAAGTGCTGTGACATGCATCAACAGAGATGCTCCCTCCACATACCTAAAAAAAACATAATATTAAACAATCTCACGGCTAAAAGAACCTTTCTATCAATTCAAGCAAGAGGGCCAACAGACAGAATTTCATGTATCATGTGTACCGTAGAAACCTAGAGAGCAACTTCAAAGTGTGAAGCTGGGAAGGTTGTATTCTATAATGTTCGCTATATTTACAATGCAGATAATAAAGATCTGGTTTCTCTGTGCCGCGATGCAAAATCAGATTTATCAATTGTAGGATAAAGCCATTCTTACTACAGTTGAATAAATTTGCAGTGGTAGCATATGATTAATTTGGATCATATTCTCAACAAAAAGAGAACCAAAGACAGATTTCATATACATCACCTATGCACAAGAAGATCTGTATCAAACCAACTACAGATTAAAAAAATGCAGAGTAGATGGACAACACAATTAAAGGAAGAAATCGTTATCCAAGAGCTTGTTCACAGATCTCTCCATCACCTAACTCTACTTTCTAAGGATTTTCCAAAGCGTTGTGGGTACAAACTAAGTGTTCTGCAACTGAATTGACAATAAAAAAAAAAAAACCTCAATTTGAAAAACTCCAAACGTAGCATCTCCAGCCCCATCTTGCTGAGGTATATATCAACCAAAGTTATATTGTGGAGAAAAGCCTCTTGTCTAGTCCCAAAGAGCTTGTAAGTTAGAGAGTTGCTGAACCAATCAAACATCATTAAAAAGGGTTTAACTGATCAGTTTTTATGAAAACCAAGCTGGTTCAAAATTTAGTAATGTGAAATTCAAGCTTGAGGCCTCCAACATATAAGTCCAGTGCCTCGTCTATACAACTAGAATGTGTTATTTTTCATGAGTAGACATAATTTTAATTACAAACTTAGCGTAACAACCTTACATTGCCTATCCTGAAGTGCAAATCCATCAAGTATTATTAGCTTAATGGCCGATTATTTGTTCTTATACATTAAATGGTTTTTCATAGAAAATTAAACAAATGATTCTCATATAACCTTAGCATTCTCTTACATTAACAAAAAAAAAAAAAATACTCGGTAATTATAATAACAGGTGGATGAATTGTTTAAATTTCAAAATTAGACATTATGTCACAGTTGCATTAGTTTTAATACCTAATCAGTTGTAAAATATTTGATTTAAAAATTAGCTATTAATTTTGACTTGTCATAATTATATAAAATTTTAACATATCAAACGATGATATGTTTAGTTGGTTATAAAATCATTCACAACAAGAACATCACGAGACACTTTCGACTTATGCAACAAACATTCTTCTAAAATAAAATGCCTCACAGACTTGCTTACCTGTGTCAGGGGTTGATTAGACGTTCCTCTGTCTGCTTCATCCCGCCCTTCGACATAAGCTAGAACAACATGTATCATTATTAACATGTACCTGTGTCAGGGGTTGATTATATATATGAATTAGATTGCTGGTCACATTGAAAGGAAATTGTTACAGCAACCGTACATGATTTTAAAAGAGAAGATGGTAAACACATATATTTGATATAAAGGAAGAATAACATATATATGAACCACCTATCATTCAGTAGCATAATTCAGTGATAAATCATCATCGAGATGATCAACAAATGAACTTACCATGTATGGGCTTGGTCTTCCACCTTTCACCTCAATATTTCCGGTAGAATCATTTCCAGGAGTTGAGTAGTCACTAGGCCCAGTAGGAATGTTATACATGGAATTATCAACAGTTCCTGGTAAAGGTGTCTGAATTGGAGTTTGCAAAGGCGTCTATACAAACAGAATCCCATATCAACAAACAATACCATAATTGAAATTAAAAACGTAACAAACTAATTAAATAGAACCATTAAACGCAAGTTTTCAACTAGAGGATAAATCTCACAAGAGGGAAAAGTATTTCAACGGTCGGAGTTTCATATTCCTCTGTCCCCTCGTAAGGAACGTTTAGATCGTGAACCAGAGTTATCGAACCACTAGGCGTAGGCTTAGCTTTACCGGACCTATCTATTGGCCCCAGAATAACACCAGCCTGAATCATTTTTGTTTCCCACATCTAAATTATCAACAATGAGTAACCGGAAAGAGCGTGAGCATATAAAACAATGGACCTTTGGTAAGAAAATAAATCTAATAAATACTTAGATCAGATCGAAGCCCTAACTGAATCAGCCGATAAAAGAACAGTAAAAGAGTGAAAATAGAAAAGAGTTTGCCATTATTTTTCCTTCTCTTCTGGTTCACGGTTAGTAAAAAGAACACATAAGAACACTAAAAGATTAGGAAAAAAAACCCAATATCAAACGCCACTTTGTTTTGTTCTAGACAAGAGTTTGGCATAAAGCAACGATCGATCAAAACCTATTTTTCTCACGAAATTAATTTGTGTTTCCTACCCGCGTCCTCAACAATCATGCGAAAAATCAGAACACGAACTGAAAAAAGAAAACTCAGCATATTCTAACGAGATTAACCCGAGAAATTATTCGGTGAAAGGGTGTATAGAATTGAATAAGGGGAACAAAAACAGAAGAAGGAAATGAACCTGCGAGCTTCCGGACTTTAAAAGGCAGAAAATTGTATCATTTGATTGTGGGGATTTGTGATGTAAGAAACCCTCGCACCTGCAAAATATCGTCCGGCTACACGACAAAAACGAAGCAGGATGAGAATGAAGCTTCGGCCGGCTTCGCACAAGGAGGGTGAGAGACTGAGATTGAAGGTGAGAGTGGGTGCGACGGAGAAGGGCTTGGGAAATTTGGCAGGGCAAATGCAAGGTTTTCGAACGAAGTGGAAGACAAACCACGTCACAGGTTTAAAATGAGTGAGGTGATAACCTTGTGGCGTGGTTTTGGGAAATAACAAGAGACTCTCCTTATTTCCCAAAATCACGTCACTTATTTTAAATTTGTGATGTTGTTACTTATAATATCTCTAATTATTTTAATTAATGACGTTATTTCTTTCTCTGTTTTTCAGTTAATTATAAAATTATTATTGCCTTTTTTTCAACATTAGTTTTATAATTAACAGACGTTTATTGGTGAAGTTAAAAGGGATTTTTTTGTAGTAGTAGCTACGTCATATACTCAGAAGAACTCCATGAAAATGGAGGAATATCTAGCAAAAATGAAAAATACTACTGATTAACTCGCCCTTCCAAGAGCTCCAATTTCTACTGATGATCTTTTGTTATGCATACGCTGAATGGACTTGATGTAGAGTATATTGCTATAGTGGTGAAGTTGATAGATCAACCAAATTTTACCTTGGTGGATGCTCAAGCATCTCTTCTTTCTTTTGAAAGCAGGATTGAACAACTTAATCAGTTTGCATCTCTTTCCATTCAACTTAGCATTAATTTTGCTAACAATGACTTAACCAACAAAGAGTATCCTACTCATCACAATTCTGGAAGACGTTTTGGTGACAGCCATAATGGTTCACACTACAAAAAACATTGATTTTTCGACGGAATTTAGCGACGGAAAAAATTCCGTCGGTAATTTTTGACGGATTTTCGACGGAAATTCCGTCGGAAAATTTACCGACGGAATTTTTTCCGTCGGTTCGGTAATTTTACCGACAGAATTTTCGTCGGTAATTTAATTCATTATATTATTTTATTTATAAATTATTATTTTAATTTAAATTAAATAATAAAATATTATTACCGACGGAAATTTCCGGCGGAATTTCCGACGGTAATTTAATTAATTATTTTATATTATTTATAAATTATTATTTTCATTTATAATTAATATAATAAAATATTATTACTGACGAAAAATTTTCCGTCGGTAACTTTAATTATTTATTATTTTATAAATCAATTGTTATTTTAATTTATAAATAAAAAATAAAAAATATTATATTAATTTATTTTTAAAAATATTTTATAAATAAATAAAATATATTTAATAAAAATTAATATATAATCACGTATATAGATATATATTTATTACCAAATTTAATTTTTAATTTGTTATTAAACAATATTTTATTTTTTAATAAATAATTAAATATTAGTAATAAAAACGAAAAATAATTATAATTTAATAATATATTTAATAAAATAATTATTTAAAAATGTCATAAAATAAAATGAAAAATAATTATAATTTAATAATATAAAATGAAAATACTAAATATAATGGATTGTATATGAATATAAAAATTATTTATAAAAAATAATAGAATTATTAATATGTAAATTATATATTAATAATTATAAAATATTTCATAATATATTAAGATTAAATATAATTATAATAATGGGAGTTTAAATATTGTAAATATAATATTTTACAAATAATTTCACAAGGTGTTCGTAGCTCAATTGATTAAGGCGTCAGACACGCCCCAACAGGTTGCGGGTTCGAATCTCACCAACGACAATATTGAAGGCAATTTGTGGGAGCGACACGTGGCGGCACGAGAGAGCGACACGTGGCGGATTAAATTTTTTAAATATTTAAAAAAATTACCGACGGAAATTCCGTCGCAAATTTCCGTCGGTAATAATATTTTAATATATTATTTATAAATTAAAAAATAATTTATTTATAAAATAATATTATTAAATTACCGACGGAATTTCCGTCTGTAATTCCGTCGCTAATTACCGACGGAATTTTTTTTCCGTCCGTAAATCGATTTGCGACGGTGGAATTTCCGACGGAAAAAATTCCGCCGGAAAAATTTTTCCGACAGAATTCCGGCGGAAATCCGTCGGAAAAGTCGATTTTCCGACGGAATTCCGTCGCTAAATTCCGTCAGAAAATCAATGTTTTTTTGTAGTGTCATGGCATGGTTCACGTGGATCAAGAGGTCTTAGGTGTGGACTTCGTCGTGGTCATCCTGGTGGCAACCATCCATTTTGCACCCGATGTGAGAGACATGGGCATGTGGCATCAACTTGTTTTAGCCGACTAGAGAAATAATCCTATCAGCCTTCATGCTTCATCTGGATATGGGCGTCCTTCAACTGAGCATTTTTCTTTTTTTTTTTATTACATAAGAGAAAAGGCTACGTTATATCCTTCACTTCCTTGTCAGCTCCCCCCGATCCTTCTGAATGATATTCTCCAGCTCTGGAGGTGCAGTAGGAATTAAGTGAAACCCAAACACTAAGCATTTTTCTTCTTAAGCTTATTATGCCGGACCCCAAATAATCACTGATCCGGCATGGTATTTAGATAGTGGCTCAAATTAAAATGTGACTCCCTACTCAAATAATCTTGAGCACTGACTCCGGTTGGTAAGTTGACAAATCTCTGATTTGTATGGTTTTTATATGCCTAATTTGAGGAAATTAACATGATTGAGATGCAAGTTTTGGTCCAATAATGCTTAATTGAATATCTTAAACTCTCAAAGAAATAAGTGTAAAATTAGGAGTAATTAGCCATAATTGTAGATTAATTGTAATAATTAATTTATAGGGCTATTTGATCTTGGTTTTATCTTATTTTCACTTGCAGGGTCGCTCAGGACCAAAAGATCGAACCCGGAATAAAGGTGAAGGCCAAATAGAGAAACAGAAACAAAGTGACTTCGCCGCGGCGAGTCGGACGGCGAACGCACCTCAAAGAGGCAGAGAAAGAGTGAGCTCGCCGCGGCGAGTCCACGGCGAGAAGGCCCCCAGAGTTCCAGAGAACAACACACCTCGCCGTGGCTTTCGCCGCGGCGAGCCCACGGCGAGAATCGTTCTGCAGAATTCCAGAACGCGAATTTCGAGCCTGATTTGGATCCAACTTGAAACCCACTCACTTGACCCGACTTGGGAAAGATAAAACACGAAATACACACTCCCTTAGGGCAGATTTGGAGCCACCACTCACTCTCAAACCCTAACTCTCTCATTTCCTCCCATCTCCATCTTCCATCTTCCACCTTCTTCCTTCAAATCCTCCATGGTTCCTCAACCTTCACCTTGGTTGCTGTTCTTCCCATGGAGTAGCAGCTAGGCTCCACCATTCTTGGTGGTGGGAGCCAAGGGATGAGCTTGAAGCTTGAATAGGGGAGTTTTCTAGTTCTAATCCTTCTTCCTCTTGTTGTATTTATGCTTTTCTAGGGTTCTAGGAGTATATTTATGACATTTGGTTGTGTTCTTGATTTCTATATTTTGTATAAGGGTTGGAAACTATTTTATGTTGTTTTATTCTTGTTGAATGCTTGACATTGTGCTATATTAACTTTGAGTTTGATGAAATTTATGGGTTCATGATTTTGTTATTCTCTTAGTGAAAATCTTGTGCTAATGCAAGGTGGCTTGGTTAGTGGATGAAAAATGTTAATGGTGAAGCATGAATGAAATGGCATAGGAATTAATTAATTGTGTTTAGACATTGGGTAATTACTCTTTTCAACCTTAGCCTTTGTTTGGGTGGCCATCAATGAGTTAGGGTTAATTGAGAAATCAAGTGCAATTGTGGGGTGGCCCAAATTGTGGATTTAAAGTCTTACATGATTGGTTAGTTCTTGAATTTGTCAAATTGCATGAGTGGCATTGGACTTCAATTCTAGAGTCTTGATTTATTATCCGGGGTTCCAGTAATCCATTAAACTCTAGGATTAATTAAGTGGCAATTCGGGGTCCCGGTTGTTGGATTAGGAGCCCCTTACGATTAGCAAATTCACTTTGATTTTGAACTTAATCAACTTAGGTTAAATTAAGTAATGTGCGGAGTTCCGGCATTAATTAAGTTAACCTAAGCCTAGCCTAGAGGGGTTCCTCTAGGGGTCTTTTGAAAATCAACAAAAACTCCCTAAAAACTTTTAGACGCAATGAATCCCGAGGTTTCCATTCATCAAGAATGATTCCATCTTCATCCTCCTCCAAATCTCACTTTTATCTTATTTTTGTTTTACTTTTGAACATATCATACCTTTTGCATCTTTTCTAAACCAAAAACCAAAATACAATACTTTTTAACCGCTTATTCAAGTTTTGCATCTAGCTATTAGGTCATCTTTTACGTTTAGGCTCCTCAAGTGAACGATACCCGGGGGTTAGCTTCCACTATCCCCTTGGTTCTTATTTTCTTGAAGGGCGGACCCAAGGGCGCGCTACACGCACACACACCCGAAAGAGGTGGAGCTCTTCATAAGTCCATTTACTTACTTGTACTGGTGAAAAGGCTCATATTCATGGTATTGGATCTACCTCTATGTCTTATCTTTAGCTACATAATGTGCTTGTTGCTCCATCTACTACTAAGAATTTGCTTAGTGTTAACAGATTAGTTGAGGATAATCAAGTGGATACTCTGTTTACTAATATTGAGTGTACTGTGAAGGAAGGAAGAGTTTTGATGTGAGGTCGACCCAAGGAAGGGATATATCCCGTGACTTAGAAAAACTTCACATGGTTAAAGAACCTGACCGGACCGGCCGGTTCATCCGTTAAACAGCCGAACTGGACCCATGCCCAGTCTGGTTTGCAAGCTGGACCGAAGGAGAAATGAACTGGCGTTGCTCCGAGTTGAAGCGGCCGATTCGGCCTTGACTCCGAGTTTTGTTTTAAAAAAATACACACGTTTTACAAAGGACGATGGAAGCCAGAGAAGATCGACTGTGAAGAAAGATAGATAGGACTGAAACTAGAATAAACTGGAATAGAAGGAAAAACAGAGAAACTTATTGATATACTATAGAGAAGATCTAAAGAACTAGTGTCGACAGCTGCAAAAGCGGAGTAAAGGTGAAGATCTGAAATATAAGAAGATGAAGATGACTCGTGGGATGCATCAAAGATTATCGGCATTAGAAGGTTGAGAAAAAGCATGTAGCTGTAGGGATAGGTTGAGTAGTTGTTGACTCATAACGTCGAGGAGGCTGTTGTGCTTGTGGATGGGTGTTGTGCTAGTTAGGGTTTACTATATTTATTTGGGATGGGCCTCTTATACCTAAAAAATGGGCTACATATATTTTTAAAAATAAATAAGTAAATCATAAAATGCTTTGTTTTGACAAAAACATTATACTTATGAATTTGATAAAAAAATTTCTTCAACGTTATTTTCAAATTCTGGAATCTCAATTTTTTTTTTTGTTTTTTTAAATTAACAAAGTATTTGCAACTCAACTTTTTAGTTTTTAATAGTTAAAAAGTTTACAAAATATGAGATTGGATTAAAATTATATATGTGTTCATAATGAAACAATCTTTTGATTAGCTGTTAAAGGTATTGATGTACTCCACTCATTTGAGAGCACACTTTAGAGTTAATCAAATATAATAGTTTAATTTAAATAATATCATTTTAATTAAAGTTGGTTTAACACTGAGTTTCCCCCCAGTCTAACTAGTGACCCTTGAACCAACGTCTCTAGCAGTTTTTTTAACCTTATAACTTAAAGCTCAAACGTTTGCAGCAAAGTTTGTGATAGCAAGTGATAATTATTTTCTTTGGTGGCTTTATAAATTAGGACATCCAAGCATTAAAGTGATGAAACAAATTTTGACTGATTGTAATGTTGAAATTAAATTTAATGACAATGTTGTCTATGAAGCTTGTCAAATGGGAAAATCTAAGGGCCCATTTGGTTCAATTGCACACCCTCTTGACAATGCAATGGGATGCAATGCAATAATGATTACCATTAATACGTTTGGTTTGTTATTAACAAGATGTGGGAAAACTATTTTATATATATAATAAGAATTACTAAAGGTCCAAAATACCCCCTTAAACAAAAAAAAAACTATGCATCTTCCATCTTTTCTTCTCCAACCAGAATAATACATGTCAACAATAGAATAAGCAAGTAAAAAAATTCTAACCAACAAAGTCACACATAAATTAAGTTGTATAAATCTTGGTTCAAATCATAAAGAGAAAAAAACTGAAAACTAATTTTTCATATGGATTTGAACCACGAACACGGAAATGTTGAGCCTGTCACAGTGAATACAAATCTGAACATATGGAGAAAAAGATCTAGAAGAGGATGTTCTTAGATCTGAGAGGGAGGTATTCACAGCTTTGAACCTTGAAGGTGAAGGATTGGAGATGACAATGGTAATAGAAGGAGCGAGACAAAGGAGAAGGATACGATGATAATGAAGGAAGGGAGAAAATAGAGATTGGAGGAAGAAATCTGATTGGTTTAGTTGGGGGTGCAGTTGAAGTACATACAAAATGGAGGAGGAAGGGAGAAGACACTTAGAATGAAAATTAATGTTATTAAAGGGTGTAAAAGACTTTTTCATAAATTTAATGAGTGGTAATGATGAGATTCGTAGGGGGAGCTATGAATGGATATTACCATTTTTTTGGTAATCATCATTACTATGGTAAACCTCATTACCAAATTAAAGAGTAACCAAACATGCTTTCATCGGTAATGCAATCTTCATTACCATTGCATTCCTGCAATTAATACGGTTGAACCAAACGGGCTCTAAGTATTTACCATTTCCTATTTCTTCCTCACATGCCTCTATTCCTTTTGCTCTTGTTCATACAGACCTTTGGGGTCCTTCACTAGTACAATATGATGGTAGTCGATTTTACATTCACTTTGTTGATGATTTTGGTCAATACACTTGGATTTATCCACTGAATAACAAAAGTAAAGTTGTTAATGCTTTTAAGCATTTTCGTCAAATGGTTGCAACTCAATTTAATTCAAAGATTAAAAGTGTACAATGTGACAATAGAACTAAGTTTAAGGCATTTGTTCCTATTGCTAATGAAGATGGGATGTTTATGAGGTTTACTTGTCCTTACACCTCTCAACTAAACAATGAAGCTTAAAGGAAACATGTCACATGGTTGAAATGGGTCCAACTCTTTTAGCCCAAGCACATATGCCTTTTGTTTATTGGGTTGATGCATTTCAAGCTGCTGCGTATCTTATTAATCGTTTGCCTATTGTGGCCTTGCATGGTGACACACTTTTGTCTAAATTATACAACACCAAACCCAGTTATCTAGAACTTCGACATTTTGGATGTGCTTGTTATCCATGCCTCAAGCCATATAATTCATACAAGTTTCAATTTCAAAGTCAAAAGTATGTATCTTGGTCCTGCTCCTCAACATAAGGGATCTAAGTGTTTGAGTCCTACAGGAAAAATTTACATTCCACGCCATGTAATTTTTGATGCATCTATTTTTTCCATTTTTCACAGGCTTTTTGGATCTATCAGGATCATCTAGAGTTATTGCTCAAAATGAAGCAGGATCAGATGTTGTTGAAGAGCCCATTTCACCACATATTTTCAAGGTTTGAAAAATCAGGCTGAAAAGCCCATTCCACCTCACATCACTCAAGGAGGCCATGCGTCGACTATTCCACCCACTTCTCAAGGTGATTCACGTACATATACACGAAGTCCAAGACAAATGACTCAAATTCAAAATGGGTCCACATCACACCTGAGGGTGGTTACTGGTTACACTGATTTTTTTTAATAAAACCCGTAGAAGTTGCTCACATGAGTATACAGTTAAGTCACAAAATACTACTGGTCATCTATTACATCAATGTCATGTAAGGAATTCGACAGTTCCTTAAAGAAGCAGAAATTCTTTGTCATTCTACAATAATAATATTATATTATTCTCTAATATTGCATTATGCAATATATAATTTTTTGATAAAGAGGGAAAACACTAAAATCTACACTACAATACAAGAAGTAAATAAACGAAACTCATCTAAAGGAAGTAAATAAAAACCAAAAGGCATCTCCAAGGCACGCTTAGCAAGACGATCAGCTTCAAAATTATTATCTCTGTTAATATGTTGAATATCAACCGTCCACTCCCTATTCATCATATGATGATTTTCAAGGATTAAATTCCAGTGTTCATGAAGATCATTATATGCATCTTTTATGAGCCTGATAGTATCTAGGGAATCATTTCGCAAGCAAACTTTCTTATGGTTTCCATCCCATGCCCTTCGAAGACCAATAAGACATGCCCAAAGCTCTGCTGACAATGAGTCTCCATTCAGAATATTCAGCATAAAAGCTTCAATGACATTACCATTCTGTTCTTTAATGATTCCACCCAAGGAAGGGATATATCCCGTGACTTATGAAAAACTTCACATGGTTAAAGAACCTGACCGGACCGGCCGGTTCATCCGTTAAATCGCTGAACTGGACTCATGCCCGGTCTGGTTTGCAAGTTGGACCGGAGGAGAAATGAACTGGCGTTGCTCCGAGTTGAAGCGGCCGATTCGGCCTTGACTCCGAGTTTTGTTTTAAAAAAATACACACGTTTTACAAAGGACGATGGAAGCCGGAGAAGATCGACGGTGAAGAAAGAAAGATAGGACTGAAACTGGAATAAACTGGAATGGAAGGAAAAACAGAGAAACTTATTCATATAGAGAAGATTTAAAGAACTAGTGTCGACAGCTGCAAAAGCGGACTAAAGGTGAAGATATGAAATATAAGAAGATGAAGATGACTCATGGGATGCATCAAAGATTATAGCCATTAGAAGGTTGAGAAAAAGCATGTAGCTGAAGGTAAAAGAAATTTCTTTCAATTGTAAAATAAATGAGGTCAATTGGTGTACAAATTTTGGAAAACCTCTCTGTATACTACGTTACTGGTCTTGCTTATACTTCTTTTGTCATGTAAGATTAGTATTTTCAAGCCTTTTACACTCTTCACACGTGACAAAGCGATATACAGCTGACCATATAAGAATACAGGGTTCGGTAGATATAAACTAACAGTCGATATTGATTGTCGTTGACTTTTGTTTATTGTCATTGCAAAAGAAATGATAACAGGGAATTGCCTTCTTGTCATGTTGAATGGTAACTTAGACTCTGATGAATTCATGTCCATGCGATGTATAAGAACTTCTTGTCCAATGCTGCTCCCGTTGAGAGCAATTGCTTTAATGAAATTCTTACCAAGATGCGTAATCCCTCAACCTGGTGCCATTACAAAGACCTGCGGCTTGGTCAATGTTTCTTATTAGCATAATCAGAACTCTGACCTTCAGCTTCAATATGTGATGGGACATTCCAGAACAATTGATTGAATTCAGTAACTCAATATTGTACAAATCTTCAAACCTATCGTTCACATTGTCCGTGTGGTTGATTGCATTTGAGCTGAGATATTCAACCACATCACCTGGGAGTGAAGAACAAATGTAGTCGTTCAAACTATCGACCACCTCATTTGTAGGAGCAAGAATTGCACAGTTTGTTAAATAGTTTTCCTTAAATAAGTGATCTGATAAATCTGAAAATGTAGCTTCAACTATTGATTTAATAGGATCACCCCTATCTGACAACAATAATTCATCTGGCATTTGAATTTCTGTAGTTCCATCATGTGGTAGTCCAATCTCCCCATCTCCAACCTTCAATAACCATTCGGAGAATGACCGAATTATTGCCTGTTCCTTTGGATCGTCTGAAGATTGTAGTCTCATGTTCTTCTTGAGCTCCATTAATGCACACTCACGCCATAAGTTGGACGTGTTTAATGTTGCATCAACAATTTCTGCCCTCACACCTCTTGGTACTATAGGTAGTATCTGCTTGAAGTCACCTCCCATGACAACATACTTACCACCGAAGATTGAATCACATTTCATTATATCCCTCAATGTACTTTGGCAACTAATATCATCCCGACCTTCTAAATAGGGTGGGGAGCAACCTTCTTACGGACAACCCATTTTTGTAGTACTTTGGCATGGACGGACCATGTGTCCTTGCTGTCATCAATATCTCAGAACATATCCATCTTCACCATTCTTTAGTACGTCAATCGTGTTTGGAGGCCAAAACTTTGTAAGGTGATATTATGTCATCCAAGTGGATGATGATTGACATATATTTATATAGATTTAGAGGTGACCAATATTTAATTAACCATATTTTTATTTTTTTAATATGCAATTTTAAGGTCCAAATGTTTTATGAAAATTTAGAATATTCTTATTGGTCACTTTAAATTATCTTAATATTTTAAAATACTTTATAGTTTACAAATATTTTCGAAATTGAGTTTCTGATTCTTTATATCTTTATGAATGAAATATCTTAATATTTTTTGTACCTACAATATTTTAATCTATATTTGATATCTTTTCTTTTGTTTTTTATTTGATTGATGATTGATGATGATTATTATTTTATTTTAAAATCTATCATTATTTTCTACTTACTAAGATCTTTTTTTAAAAAAAAATTTCAAATCTGCAATTTTAAGACCAAATTAATCAAAGATCTTATTATTTTAAAATACTTTATAGTTTACAAATATTTTCAAAATTGAGTTTTTGATTCTTTATATCTTTATGAATGAAATTATTTTATTGATTATCATAGAAGATTGATTTTTAATTAAACTTAAATTAAGCCATTAAGATTAAATTTTGATTTTTTTTATTCTTTTATTGATTATCATAGATGATTGATTTTCAATTAAATTTAAATTAAGCCATTAAGATTAATTTTTGATTTTTTTATTCTTTTATTGATTATCATAGAAGATTGATTTTTAATCAAATTTAAATTAATCCATTAAGATTAAATTTCTTTAATTGAATATAATAATTGAATATTTTTTATGCTGACTTGGACCAATGATAGAGAGTTCATGAGATTAATTATATTTAAATTAAGCCACCATAAAGATTAAATTTCTTTAATTGATTATCATAATTGAATATTTTTTTATGCTGACTTGGACATTTGATTGAGAGTTCATGAAGATTAATTATATTTAAATTAAGCCACCATAAATATTAAATTTCTTTTATAGTCATTAAGATTAACTTTCTTTAATTTCCTATTTAATTTGTATCCTAAAATCATGGATCCATTAAAGCATTTGAATTTGAATTTTAAACTTTGAAACAAAAAGATTTTTTGATTTTTTTATTGATTGTCATAGAAGATTGATTTTTAATTAAATTTAAATTAAGCCATTAAGATTAAATTTCGATTTTTTATTCTTTTATTGATTATCATAGAAGATTGATTTTTAATTAAATATAAAGATTAAATTTCTTTTCATAATTGAATTTTTTTATGCTGACTTGACCAATGATAGAGAGTTCATGAGATTTAGATAAGTATATTGATATAATCTTTTGATCAACTATTAAAAATATTGATGTACTCCACTCCCTTGAGAGCACACTTTAGAGTTAATCAAATGTATTTATAACTAAATATAATAGTTTAATTTAAATTATATCATTTTATTAATTAAAGCTAGTCTAACCCTGAGTTGACCCACGGTTTAATTAGTGACCCTTGAACCAATGTCTCTAGCAATTCAATGACTACTGGTCTTATTTTTTTAACCTTATAACTTCAAGCTCAAACGTTTGCAGCAAAGTTTGTGACAGCTAGTGATAATTATTTTCTTTGGTGGGTTTATAAATTAGGACATCTGTAACGTCCCAATTTTTATTAGCTTGGAAATTACATTTTTATAGGCATAAGAAAGTTTAAGTATTTGTTGATAATATCCCCTAAGAATTCTCATAAAACATTAAGAAGAATTCATGATAATTAAGTAGAATTTTTGCATGATAATATGATATTATTTGTTTAGAAACCCATCTAGTTTATGGTTGGGCTTAGAAAATGGACTAGAGAAAGACCTTAGCCCATGAGAAGTGGTAATTCCTCTTGAAAGAGCTAAAGGTGGCGCCACATGTCATGAAGAAAGGAGGAATTATGTTGCATATAATAAATAGAAAAGGAATTGCAATATGTGTAAGCATAAAATTATATTAGAAAGAAAAGGATTATTAATGACCAATAGAAATACATGCAAGGGAAAAGAAGAAGGGGTCATCATAACAAGATAGCCAATAGAAAGACATGCAAGGAAGAAAATCAAAATAATAAATAAGATAAAATGAGAAAGCCAATAGAATTGCATGCAAGAGGAAAAAAGAAAAAGAAATAAGGGAATAAGTAACCAATGGAAAGATATGCAAGAGAAGATGCATGTGAGTGATGTCATAAGAGAAGTCTCTCTTCCTTCCCCAAGTGGCCAAAGGTGGCGCATGAAGGGATAGAAGAAGAGGAAAAGAGCTTAAAATAATAACCATCCAATGAGCTAAAAGGGAGTTAGCTAAATTGATAAAATGAGATAATAGCCTTTAGGGTTCAAATAGGCTAAGGGAGCCTCTTGCTAAGGATAAAATAATCATTTTTAAGGAGATAGAAAATAATACAAGAGACAAGAAAAGAAAAGAAAAATCCATGAGTGGTGCAATAGTTGAGGCTAGTCTAAAATAGGATAAGTGTGCAAGAGCAATCTCAAAACTATTGGGCAATGTGTAAGGTGGCTTGGGGTGATCCTTGCCCTCATTTCCCCTATAAATAGGACCTCTTCCATCCCATTCTTCACACCAAAATTCGTAGCCCCAAAGAGAGTGAGAGAGAAAGGAGCGTTCTTGAGTGTTCTTGAGTGTTTTTGAGTGTTCTTGAGTGTTCTTGAGGAGCCTTGAAGGTTGGGACTCCAAGAGAAGCTGTAAAGCTCTAAGGTAGTACTTAATCTCTTACATTTCCAGCATTGTTTCAATATTGTGATGTGGTATTTGGCTGCCTTGATGAATCATGTTTGAAGTGATTATGTGTTTCTTATAATGTTATGGCCATATGTTGTTATTCAAGAACATAAATGCTCACATGTATAAGTTATTGGTATTGACATATCTTGTCCAATGTTAAACTTGCATGGTTGTTTGTTGAGTATTGTGCTGCTGAGATTTTCCCCAAAATCTCACCCCCAAATCTAAAACCATTTTAGGAGCAAGTTCATCCAAGGAGAAAGAGAAGAAGATAGCTTAGTCAAGATGAAGATTATGCTCTTTGTTTTGTTGTGCATCCTTGAACTAATGATAAATATGTAATATTGTTGGGATGCCCTGGATTATGTTGTTATTATGTTTATCTTTTGAATTTATGTAAGCATATGGTCATTCTTGACCATTAAGAACAAGTTTTTATTCATGCAAATAAAATGCTGTTTTCTGGGTTCCATTCTGTGCAATGTTTATTGATAATATTATTCGAGATATCAAATGAATGCCTTTATATTGGTAATTTTTATGTAAATTACTAGACACAGAGGGCTTTCTGGAAACTGAAAAACGAATTGAATCGGAGTTATGTATCTTAAACTAAAAATCACGCAAGAAGGCCAATATTTCTGGGCGTGAAAACAAAGGCAAGTCGGGAAATCAAATATCTGTATCACCTAGGTTGATGCATGTTATGTTTGATATTTTTCCTAGAAAGGTGAGTCTTCAAGCTTTAATTTGAGACTTGAACCAAGTCAAAACCATGTTTCTACAATTAGTTATGATTTTTCAAAGTTACTGGAAAAGTTTCGCATTTTCACCATTTTTCCAGAAATAAAGAAAGGTTTTAAAAGTTTGTGGTTTTGATGTTCTAAGTCCCATATGAGCTTGAATATGATTCCCGATGATTATTAAGCTTGGGAATGAGTCCTAGAAGTAGGTGTTGCAACATCCAAGTGTTAAAGTGATGAAACAAATTTTGACTGATTGTAATGTTGAAATTAAATTTAATGACAATGTTGTTTGTGAAACTTGTCAAATGGGAAAATATAAGTATTTACCATTTCCTATTTCTTCCTCACATGCCTCTATTCCTTTTGCTCTTGTTCATACAGACCTTTGGGGTCCTTCACCAGTACAATATGATGGTAGTCTATTTTACAATCACTTTGTTGATGATTTTGGTCAATAAACTTGGATTTTTCCACTGAATAACAAAAGTAAAGTTGTTAATGCTTTTAAGCATTTTCGTCAAATGGTTGCAACTCAATTTAATTCAAAGATTAAAATCCTACAATGTGAGATGGGATGATTATGAGGTTCACTTGTCCTTGCACCTCTCAACCAAACAATCGAGCTGAAAGGAATCATCGTCACATGATTGAAATGGGTCCAACTCTTTTAGCCCGAGCACATATGCCTTTTGTATGTTTATTGGGTTGATGCATTTCAAGCTGCTGCGTATCTTATTAATCGTTTGCCTTTTGTGGTCTTGCATGGTGATACACTTTTGTCTAAATTATACAACACCAAACCCAGTTATCTAGAACTTCAACCTTTTGGATGTGCTTGTTATCCATGCCTCAAGCCATATAATCATACAAGTTTCAATTTCACAGTCAAAAGTGTGTATCTTGGTCCTGCTCCTCAACATAAGGGATCTAAGTGTTTGAGTCCTACAGGCAGAATTTACACTTCACGCCATGTAATTTTTTATGCATCTATTTTTTCCATTTATCACAGACTTTTTGGATCGATCAGGAACATCTAGAGTTATTGCTCAAAATGAAGCAGGATCAGATTTTGTTGAAGGGCCCATTCCACCACTTATTATCAAGGTTTGAAAAATCGGGCTGAAAAGCCCATTCCACCTCACATCACTCAAGGAGGCCATGCGTCGACTATTCCACCCACTTCTCAAGGTGATTCACGTGCATATATACACGAAGTCCAAGACAAATGATTCAAATTCAGAATGGGTCCACATCACACCTGAGGGTGGTTACACTGATTTTTTTTAATAAAACCCGTAGAAATTGCTCACATGAGTATACAGTTAGGTCACAAAATGCTACTGGTCGTCTATTACATCAATGTCATGTAAGGAATTCGACAGTTCCTTAAAGAAGCAGAAATTCTTTGTCATTCTACAATAATATTAATTATATTATTCTCTAATATTGTAGTACAATAATATTGCATTGTACAATATATAATTCTATAGAAGTGAAAGGATATCGTATTATGGTGTGATTGGGGGTGGTTACACTGATTTTCTTTTTTCTTTTTAATAAAACCTGTAGAAATTGCTCACATGAGCAGACAGTTAAGTCACAAAAAATTATTGGTCATCTATTACATCAGTATTACATAAGGAATTCAACGGTTCCTTCAAGAAGCAGAAATTCTTTGTGGTTACAGTGAATTTAAATCAGTGTATTACAATGGATAAAAAGGGGTGAGCAAAACCAAACTGAACCAAATGTATTTTGGTTTTTTGGTTCCGGTTTCGCAGTTTCGGTTTTGGTTTCGGTTTCGGTTTCGTTTTTTATGATTTTTTGTTTTCATTTTTCGGTTCGATTTTTAGAAAATGTTTTTTGGTTTGGAACTGAAAAACCGAAAGCCATAATGATATTTAAAAAAGCCAAGAATTTTTATTTGAAAATAGGATAACAAGTAACCCTAAATAAATATCTCAAAATCCAAATAAATAAAATATGCTTTCTAAAAAATCAAACACTTTTTAACCATGTGATATTAGGAAAGAAAACACAGAACGTTTATTAATTTCAGCAGAGTTAAGTGTCAAAAATACACATGTGATTTTGTCAAAAGTTCATCTAGCACCAAATATTTTTTTTGGAACAAAAATATACATGAACTTTCAAATTGGATCAAAAGTCACATTTACAGTTAAATTAGGGTAAAAAAATATATATGTGATTTTGTAAAAATGTTCGTCCAGCAACAAGTGCTTCCTTTTGGAAAGTAACTATAAATATGACTTTTGATTCAATTTGAAAGTTCATGTGTATTTTTGGTAAAAAAAAACGTTTGGTGCTAGATGAACTTTTGACAAAATCGCATGTGTATTTTTAACCATTAACCCATCACATAATGTGCTTTGAAAGTTAAAAAACCAATTTAATATTGTCACAGTTTAAGCATTATTTTTTGTTTTGGATACTGAATTAATAATTTAGTTGATTTAGATAAGATATTGAATTCGTATAACTATTCATCTGTATTGAATCTATTTTTTCCTTTTTTCATTGAATTTTTCTTATTGGACAAAATTGCAACAAAAGAGTATCAAAATTGCCCCAGTTCCCCATTCTTTCTCTTGTAGCAAAAGATGTTTTGGCTATTCCAATCATTCTCAATTTCTAATATATAGTTTATTTGCTTTTGGTTGATTTTTTAATTTCATTGTTTTAGTTGTAGGATGTGGCAATGTGCTCTAGAGTCACGAAGATGAAGTCAAAGAACTACTTCAATATTGACATTGTCACGTTTCAAGTTTTTCTTTTGTTTTAGACATATTGAATTAATAGTTTAGTTATTTTGGATAAGTTGTGGAATTTATATAATTACTTAGATACAACAAATCAGTTTTTTTTTATTTTATTGAATCTTCATATGGGCCAAAACCCAAAAAATAAACCCAAAAACAGAAAAACAATAAAACCAAACCGAAAACAATTCGATTTTTTCGGTTTCGGTTTCGGTTTTTCTATTGGCCAGTTAATGGTTTTCGGTTCACAACCAAACCGAAAAATATTTTACTCACCCCTAGATAATAGGGAATCTTTCCATCTATGCGCATTCTACAATAATATAATATTATTCTCCAATATTGTAGTACAATAATAGTGCATTGTAGAATACTTCCTTCAATCATTATTATAAGAGATTGAAATTTGAATTAATTTGATAAAAAAATATAAGAGCTCACCTTGCATTATCTCATTATTTAATGCATTTTTTCCTATTTTACCTCTAATTCTCTTCCATATTGTTTAATGCTCATATATTTATCTCTCTTAATAGATTCATCATAAATAAGGGTAATATTGGAAATATATATTTCAGACACATTTAATTACTTGCACATACTTTCTTGAAAAAACATTTATTGACGGTCGGACTCTTATAAATATGACCGAAGGGAGTATATGATTCCATGGAAGTGAGAGGATATGGTGTCATGTGGACCCATTGGTACCAAATGAAAACGAGGAAAAAGCCAAGAAATTTTTCTTTATGTTAATCAACATGATACAAGGCCAGCTAAGCCAAGAAATTTTCCTTTATAATTCCTCTTTTTCATCTTGGTTCCAGAGCCATTGTCCTTCTACTTTAATGGCTGCCTCTATAAAGAAGCCATTTGTTGAAATATAATGAATGACAATTTTAATAATAATATTGAATCTTGTCAATTGATTACATTGACAGAAGTCATAAAGATATTGTTAATAATATGGAAATGTCATTGGATCTGTCCTTTTTTGTGGAAGAAACGTGATCCCAGTTTTGTTATTATATGAAATAGGCATGATATTTTTAATTAGTATATTTAATATAATACTCTTTACATCCATTTTTAAATATAAGATCTATTTATCTATTTGATTAGTTTAAAGATGTTAATTAAGTTAGTTAAAATCATATAATATTATCAAAGCATCCTAACCACCAATCTTATTCCCATCTTCTCTTTCTTGCTTGTTTATTATTGATAAATATCAATATGGATAATTTAGAAAAAAAATTGAAGAAAAATAGAAAGGGTTCTTAAATTTAGGAACAAGTTCAACTCTTGAAAGAGATCCTATATTTATGAACAAATAGATTAATAAAGATTTACATTATAAACATATTGTAGTTACATGATAAGATTTGATTTATTAAAAATATTTCTCTCATATTCCCATTTGTTTTTTATTTTATAAGTTGAGCATTTTTTATTTATTTGAAAAAGATCTACATTAAAAGTATAAATTAAACAGTAAGCTAATGTGAGGAGGTAATAATTTAAAAGTTGTATAAATGGGTTATTAGAGATAGATCAATTGGCGGTTGATTGTTATAACTAAACAAGTGGTCTTGAGTTTGAGTCCTAAGTATATAGCTGTGATAATTACTTAGATGAAACGATATTCCCCCCATTGTAAGCCTATATTTCTACGAATCAGATTAGTAGATTGTAGGTAGAACACAATACCCATGAATAAATAAATAAAAAATATAATGTAACATTTCAAAGGTCTCATTAAATTCCAGTCTGCATTGTCACCATGACGTGGCTTTATGAAATTTCAGCGGATCTCTAGGATCAGAGGAGTACTCATCATTTATATCTTATATATATATATATATATAACCGTCAATATATACAACTTATAACAATAAATGGCAATAGAGAGTATTAAACAGTGTAATCAAAACTAGGACAGCCGGGACGTGTCAGCCCGAAACCGGTCAACCCGGCCACTCAAACGGGCTGGGTTGGATGCTCACCCGAGATCCCAGTGACCTGGAGTAACCCCGGGACTGACCCAACTAACCCGGTGCAACCCGGTATAACCTGGGAGTGACCCGGTAGGTCAATGGGTTGGTTTTTTTTTTAAAAAAAAATTGAATGAATGATAGAAGGCAATATTTGTTGAAATTAATGACAATTTTAATGGTAATAATTATTAGTTTAGTGATTTAAGTACTATGAGTAAGAATATTTTGTAACCATTTATCTATTTTGATGATTATTATGTGAAGAATATTTAGTGATTACTGATTTTGGTGTCATTTGATATTGGATTGATGCTATAATGTCAATATATCAAATAAATTATAAGGAATGTTGGATGAGTATATGATATTTTGTTAGTGATTTAAGGTAATGAACTAATATTTAGTTAGTTGGCAAAAAGAAAAAGAAGTAATATTTAATATTTGATGAAATAATGAGAGTCTAAATTTTTTCTAATTTTTTATTTCCCACCAGTTTAGCTCCCGGGTTGACTCCAAACTAACCCACTAACCCTTGATCCATCACCTCCACTAGTATAGACTCTGGTTCGAGTTTGATTACCTTGGTATTAAAAAATGGACGTCTGTGATACAATAATAATAGTATTAATGATAATAATAAACGAATTATGATGAAAATAATATACCAGTTTCATGAAAAAAAAAATTACTTTTGCTTCTAACTAATTTGGTAAATGTTAAACCAATTGTACATACCCATCTGCACTTATTATAAGATACTAATCATAAATTCTCACCATCTAATAAAATTAGTAAAAACATTAAAAATGTCATAAAATACAAGTACTTTTCACTATTATCCTTATCAATTATACTAAACTTCAACCCCATTTGCATTATTACCTCTTCTACTATCCTTATTAAATATGGACATACATAAAAAAAAATATAATTAATACTCTTTAAAAACTTACAAATGCCTTCTAAAAAAGATCAAGCATACTTGTTATTTTATTCCTATAGTAAGCATGAGAGGGATTAGTTCATAAGTGTGAGTGTGTGACGCCAACACATTGTTAGTCTATTATCTTTCAGTTATCTATTTCTTCTGTAATTACTGATTTCATTTTCCCATTCTCTCTCTTATTTCCATATATACGTGCCTTTGATATTTCCTTTTTTTATTTCAAACATTATATAAAGGCTCACTTCATCTTTCTTTAAGGTATGTTTTCTCTCTATATTTTCCAAATTATACACAAACATATAACCATGGTGGAAGAAAACTCTGAAGCCTTCAATGTTCCCAAGTACCTCCAGGAAGTGGAGTTAACCCAAGAAAACAAAAAATTCATTGAAACATTACCTAGTGATTCGTTTTGAAAATGGCGTACCATTATCAATATAATGGTTTCTGGCATAGCACCAGAATCTTACAAGGAATTCTCAATAGTCAGAAATACTTCAAAGCTCATGACTTTGATGTCCTTCTAGTTACCTTACCCAAATGTGGCACCACTTGGCTCAAGGCCCTAACCTTCGCTACTCTCTATCGTAAGATCCATTATCCAAATTCAGATATTGACCAGTAAAATCAGCCAAATTATACTGTAGGGTCCATATGTATGGCAGCTTTGATTCAGCCCCTTTTTCTCCTCCACGCTCATTCCAATAGGGTTCATCAACTCTCCCCTGTTCCTTTTCATATTATTCTTTCTCCTGCCCTCATCAAACCTTTTGTTTTTACCTTGGCCCTCATCAAACATAAACTACATCCATAGTCCATTCATCTCAAGTTCTATTTTTTTTTTTAATTTTTATAATTTCATCCATTTCAACTTCTAACCCGCCGCATTGAAAACTGAAAAGTGGCGTGAAAAAAAGTGAAATAGAAAAACGCTCCAGTCATGTTAATATTCTATTTTAAAACTTTCCATTTTATTTTTATTTCTTGATCTTTCAAATCTCAAATTTAAAAAGATATGTATTTTAAATTTTGAAATTGGATCCATATTTCATATCTTGCAATTCAACCCTTGAATCCTCTAAAAAAATTTTAGATTTTCCTTTTTCGAATGGTTTATTTTATATGTAAACTTTAATATAGAAAAGCGTATGACAAAATCAAAAAAAAAGGGGAAAGCCATCTAAACAAAATACCTAATGAGTTCTCTTTCAACTTTTTTGGACCAACAAATTTTTTCTTTTTTTGGGAACTTTACTAAAGTGTCAGCATTGATTCACTCTTTTTGAAACTTTACTTTTTGATATTAAACATTAGTGTATGTGAAAATCCAAAAAAATGCCTTTTAATTCTAACATTACAATATAATTACTTGAATATAAAAAATAAATACAAAGAGCATATAAATGTGTGATTTCAAAAATGGTAGTGCTTTTACAAAATTGTGTCCTTCATTTGCCTTTTAAAGGGAAAAAATACCACCATCGCTAATGTCCAACCGGCCGACCATTATTTGAAGCTTTAACAATGGCCCGTGGGCTAGAACTCTGTGATAATTAGTTGGAACAAAATACACCTTCACCATCTTGACTGTAAATTAGAAAATTTGTTGTTACCAAAAAAAAAAAATAATTAGAAAATTTGTAGGTTCGGAAAAATAGTCATTAGTGCCAAAGCTTTGATGGCCACTATAGTGAAGGTGGTTTTGACTTAAAATAAACCATTTCAAAAAAGGAAAATCTAATAAATTTTTAGAGGATTCAAGGGTTGAATTGCAAGATATGAACTAGATATGGATCCAATTTCAAAATTTAAAATACAGATATTTTTAAATTTGAGATTTGAAAAATCAAGAAATAGAAATAAAATGGAAATTGGGTGAAAAGTTTAAAATAGAAAATACTTATATATTATTAACACAGGAGCGTTTCTCTATTTCAATATTTTTTGAGTTAAATGTCATATTTGTTATAGAGATGTGTAAGGTTTATTATATCTGTTCCGGAAGTATTTTTGGGTCCAAATTTATTCTGGAAGTATGAAAATGGATCAATTTCACCCTTTGCCATTAAAAAACTCAAGTTAATTGTTAAATAGTGGACATTAACTATTAATATTTTAACATTAAAAGTTGAAATTGATCCATTTTTATAGTTTCAGGGCAAATTTAGACCCAAAAATACTTCTAAGACAGATATGATATATCTTGCACATTTCCGGGGTAAATATGACCTTTAACCTTATTTATTTTCACACCACATTTTGGTTTACAATGCGGGTTAAAAGCTGAAATGGATGATAGTATTAAAAAAAACAAGTACTTGAGATAAACGGACTATGGAGGTATTTTAAGTTTGATTAGGGCAAAAAAAAAAATAGTTTGATGAGGGCAGAAAGAGAATAAAATCAAAAGGAGTTGGAGAGAGTTGTGGGCCCTATTGAAGTGTGCGTCGGGGAGAAAAAAGAGAGGAATTAAAGCTGCCATACATATGGGTCCCATAGTGTGATTTGGCTGACTTTAACTGGTCAGAACATAGTTTACATAACAATGTCTCGTCACGAACACCCATTGTGCTGACTGATCCAATTCAAGATCACTTGAGAGTCTAAGCAACACCTTTGAGTGGGGCAACTCTTTAAGTATTTTAGAAAAAATAATTAAATATAACATTTTGTAAAATGATATATATGAAGAATAACTGCAGCTTTCGATACTCTCTGATAATTAAATACCAATAAAGTATTAAAACGTTAATGTCTGTAATACAATAATAATATTATTAATGATAATAATAAACGAATTATGATGAAAATAATACAATAATAATATTATTAATGATAATAATAAACGAATTATGATGAAAATAATATACTAGTTTCATGGAAAAAATTTTGAATTCATAATACTGATAGCTGTTATACAATGATTACTTTTGCTTCTAACTAATTTGGTAAATGTTAAGCCAACTGTACATAATATTTTTTTTCGATGGATACATGCAAAAACAATAGAACTAGTCTATTCTATCAATTAGAAGAGCATCAGAAATAAAACCAGCTGGAGTAAGGAAAGGAAGAACTCCACAATCCATTTGCAACGCCTCCTTAGCAAGTCTATCAACCACATTGACATCTCGACTACACCAGTCCACCACCACGTCCCATGCTGGACTTTTCAGCTGTAAAATCACAGCAAACAGCTCTCCATAAGGGTGATACTCCTCCCACCCATCATTTATATACCGCACTAGCTCCCTGCAATTCGATTCAACCACCACCTTCTTCCAATTCATGTCCCAAGCCCTCTTTAATCCCCACAGCATAGCCCAAGTCTCAACAAACAGGGAGCTTCCCTCACCCACATTAAAAATGAAACCCAAGAGAACTTCCCCTTCATGATTCCTAAAGATTCCACCACTAGCTGATATCTTTTTAGCACCCCCACAAGCTCCATTAAAAATGAAACCCAAGAGAACTTCCCCTTCATGATTCCTAAAGATTCCACCACTAGCTGATATCTTTTTAGCACCCCCACAAGCTCCATCAGCATTAACCTTGACCTACCCCACAAAAGGAGGTCTTCATCAGCAAGAGGTAGTATGGGAAGATATCACAGAAACCATATTACCTACTCCCTATTTAGTAGTAGCACGAGCTTGAGCTTAAAGGCTATTCGAGCCTACTGCCTTGTCCTAAAAAACCAACGCATTCCTATTCATCCATAGGATTCGACAAACCACAGCAAAAGAGGAATTCCTCCACCGGGCAACCTTTGTGCCCTAGCCTGCGTTCCGACTTTTGATTATCTGCTATGGTGCTTTAGTTTTTCTTAAATTGTTGGGTTATTTTTTAAAAAATAAAAACAAAGGCACATTCAGCTATTTTGCCCATGTGTTGTTCCATCTTGGTATATGATAACAGTGTTAGTGGCCATGTCAACTTTGTTTGCCATTTCATCATATAGAAGGACTAACACTTATAACGGAGTAAAACTAAGGATCAATACACAATGAAACAAACTATAAGGACTAATACCTAAATTAATTCAAACTATAAGAACTAAAAGTAAGGTTTACCCTAAAAAAATATATATATGAATACACAGTGGCCTGTCACTATCTCGGCAAATTCATTATTTTACCCTCTAAAACCTTTCTCACACACACGCACGCATGACGCACCTAATATAACCACAGTGACAGAAATCTATAAAGCCTTCGATATTTTAATTAGCATGAATAGAGAGAGTTCGGGAAGGAAAGAAAAAGGTGCAGTTGGTAAATGGCATGTTTTAATTGGACAGAGTAAATATAATGTCTAAATATACTTTGTTAGTATTTAATTGCACAATTATCACTAATACTCCCTCCATCCCCTATTATAAGAGCCAAATAGGTAAAATCACACAGATTAAAGAAGTAGTTGAGAGAGATAAATATGTCTGAAATAATTTTGTTTTCTCAAGTTTGCCCTTATTTATGAAGAGAGAGAAATATGATAATAGTGTTATAAATGAGTATGAAAGAGAATGTGAATGTGAATAGAAAGAATAATGATGGATAAAATGGGAAAATGTTCATTAAATGCTTTGATAAATTGTGACATGCTCTTATATAAAGGGATAAAATCATTCAAATTTTTTGCTCTTATATATAGGGACGGATGGAGTATTTGCTAACTCACCATTTTTTCGTTAAATGATACAAACTGTATTAAATTTAAAGGACTCAAAAAATATCTTAAAAAGGACTTAATTAAAACTTCATCCAAACTTAAAAGAGCATATGTGTATATATATCAACTTTAGCTTTTTAAAACGGAGAATTGATTTCTAAATCGTAACTAGTGCACATATCATTTTGTTCCTTATTATAAGTCTAACTATAATAAATTTTTTGTTCTAAAATATAAGTCCACTTTGAGATCAATTAATGCAACTATGACTATTTTACCTTTATATTGAAAATAGGAAAGATGAGACAAAATGCTTATAATGTATAAAATATTATTCTAACAGCTATTCTTAAATACCACTCTGTTCGTTATTATAAGTCCACCTTAACTACTTTTCACATACCAAGGAGTGGAAGTTATAGCATTAAATATGATCTATTTTCAAAAAAATTTCCAACTATGCCCTTTTTTAAGAATAGATGTTAAAATAATATTTTATATATTATAAGCCTTCTTTCTCATCTTTTCTATTTCCAACATAGAGGTAAAATAGTCACAGTAACATTAATTGATCTCAAAGTGGACTTATATTTTGGAACAAAAAATTTGTTGTAGTTGGACTTATAACAAGGAACAGAGTGGTAGGGGCATAGTTAATTTTTTTTAAAATAAGTTATATTTAAAGCTATAACTTCCACTCCTTGGTATGTAAGAAGTAGTTAGGATGGACTTATAATAAGGAACATAGTGATACTAATTTATTAGTCTACAGATAAATTGCAGCAAATGCACACACACAAATACATGCATGTGCTCATATTTGAGTTGGAAATCATTATACTACCTCCGGTCCTAATTATAAGAGTCAGTTGACTTTTTTGGGGGAGATTAAGAAAGTAAATTAGACTCCTAAATTTTAATATATACGAAATGTAATTAGATTATATGATAGCTTATAAGTACAATAACTTAGTTTTGAGGAAAAAAGACAAATATAAATAATTCATAGTAGTGTATTTTGTATCATTAATTTTTTCAAAAAAATCAACTGACTTTTATAATTAGGACCGGAGGAAGTAATAAGCTTGAGGATTGACCCAATCATTTTGTTTTTTCTGAGCTCTTTCCGTTCCATCTCTTGCGAAACTTCGACCTTGAGAAAGGGCATGTGTTCAAAAGTTTTTTCTCTTCTTCTGATCTTCTAGATCGGTTAAAATATAATGACTGATAATAATGATAATACCGGTAATAATATTCACTAATCTCATAGGGATCATATCAATTGATTACAGAGATCGAAGCAATCAAGATCTTGTCAATAATCTGGAAATCTTATTGGATGTGTCGTTTTCAGTGAATGCAACGTGACTCCCGCTGTGTAATTATAATTAATATGGAATGGGCGTGGGGACTCTCCATTGAGGCCCCCATGAAACGACACTGTTTTTGTATATATTAAAAAAAAATTCAGCACCTTTTCCCTCACAGCTTTCAGTCAATCTAAGGGTATGTTTGGATTAGTGTATGGAGAATAGCTTCTGAGAAAAAAAGGTGAAAAAAGTATTTTTTTTCAGTTTTTTCTAAAATAACTGAAAAAAATGACTTTTAATTAAATGAGAGTGTTTGGATGATTGTTGTGAGAATGACTTTTTCTATGTATAAATTATTAACAAGGACATAAGTTTAATGTGTTGGGAAAGAGAGAGGATAAGGGCATTATGGTATATTTCTACCTCGTACTTCGCGTAAAAGCTGAAAAAAGTAGCAGCCTGTTTTGATTACCTTTTAGAGAATGGCTTCTGAGGAATAGTTTTTTTCAGCTTTTCTGAAAAAATGGCTTTTGATAAAATGAGAGTGTTTGGATAATTGTTTTGAGAATGACTTTTTCTGTGTAAATTACTAAAAATGATATAAGTTTAATGTGTTGAGAAAGAGAGATGATGAGGATATTTTTGGTAGATCATTATGACATGTGTAATGATTGCATTTTTTAAACACCGTATTTCGTGCAAAAGGTAGAAATTCTAGCTTATTCAAAACTTAGGTTTTGGTAGCCAAAACCTAGGTTTCCAATCCAAAAAGGTTTTTTACATTTTTTCAAGTATTTGACTTACCTTTTTTTAAACCTAGGTTTGGATCAAAACCTAGGTTTATTAGAAAAAAAGTGTTTGGCTACCATTTTTTAAAACCTAGATTTGGACTAAAAACTTAAGCTTTATTAGCTACCCAAACAGGTACTAAGTCTCAGAGTGGGAAAATATATTTTACCTCCTGAAAATGCTACAAATTTGTCGCAATTCTAGTTCCTTCAACAATTATAGAAATTCTCTATTTCACCTCCAAAAAACTTTGCAAGATGGAGACGGTGATTTCGACGTTATGATTTTATCAAGACATTTAAATTTACAGATATAATAATTTGATGATTTGATATTATACTGCATAAATGATGAATGTGGTACCAGCAATTTTCTTGGCTTGGAGAATTTTTTCCGCCTTTAACAACAATATAATTATGTGTAACTTGTTATGAATTGGCTTTATAAAATGCATAGTTAAATTGCAGCAGAAAAAAAAATATACATCTCATTGTGTCTCTATTTGTGTTTGTGAGGGGAAGACCAGCTGAAAGCTGCGAGGGAAAAGGCGCTGATTTTTTTTTTATATATATATATATAAACGGTGCCGTTCCATGGAAATGGAGGGGGCTATGAAATAGGCATGACACTTTAAAATGGGAAAATTTCAAAAAATCTCCATATCAAGGAATTTATTTCACTCAACCCCAAAAGAATATGACAACTCACTGCACTTTAAGGAGTCAAAGTGATATTAAATGTTTCAGCTAAAAAACCAAAATATCCTTATTAAAAGAAACACAAACGTCTTGAAAATTCTCTATATGTTTTGAAAATTCTTCATATGTGTCTTCGAAATATAGTGAAATTTTGGATATTTTAGCGTTAGATTCTATGATTTTTAAAATTTGAAAATATTTACATTGATGTTGAAAATAAGCATAAACGTCTTGAAAATTTCCCATAATAATGTGTCTTAAAAATTTTCCATATGTGTCTTGAAAATTTTGGATACTTTTAATGTCAGATTCTATGATTTTTTAGACTTGAAAATACTCACATTGATGTTGGAAATATCTTGAAAATTCTTCATATATGTCTTGGGAATCCAATTGTAAAATTGTTGGATGCTTTAGTATTGGGTAAATGTGCTTATTTAGTACTCAACTATTACCAAAATTGCTACCAGCATAAAAAACAATTTCGAGTACCTGATACGGTACTCATCTATAAAAAACGTTGCTTGATTAGTAACGCCATTAATTTTGCCAAACGCCGTTATAAATTGCTGATGTGGCATTTTTCTTTTTTGAACTTGTGATGTGGCAGGGACAGCTGACATTTATTATTATTATTATTATTATTATTATTATTATTATTATTATTATTATTATTATTATTTTAACAATAGGCAGATAGGGCCTTTGGCCCCCCAAAACCAGATTGCCCCCGGTATCCGGCGCGGTTTTTTGAGTCCCTGGCCTTCTCAACTGGATCACGTAACCCGGCTTTATTTTTTTTGTAACAACAGGCAGATAGGGCCTTTGGCCCCAAAACCCGGATTCCCCCTGGTATCCGGCGCCTTTTTCAGAGTCCCTGGCCTTGTCAACTAGATGCGGTACTCATCTATAAAAAACGTTGCTTGATTAGTAACGCCGTTAAATGAGCCAAACGCCCGTTAAAAATTGCTGACGTGGCATTTTTTTTTACTTGTGATTTGGCACTGACATGTGGCATTTTTTATTATTTTTCATTTTTTATTTGTTTATTATTTTTCATTTTTTATTTTTTATTTTAACATTAGGCAGATAGGGCATTTGGCCCACAAACCTAGATTTTCCCTGGTATCCGGCACCTTTTCAAGAGTCCCTGGCTTTCTTGGCTGGGCCACATGTGACCCGGGTTTTTTTTCGGACCAGGTAACCTGGGGTAACCGACTAATCTAGAGTTAGGTTATATACGTTATCTGGTCTAGTTGACAAGGCCAGGAACTTTGAAAAAGGAGCCGGATACCCGGGGGAATCCGGGTTTTGGGGCCAAAGGCCCTATCTGCCTGTTCTGACTTAAAAATAAATAAAGCCGGGTTACGTGATCCAGTTGAGAAGGCCAGGGACTTAGAAAACCGTGCCGAATACCGGGGGGAATCTGGTTTTGGGGGCCAAAGGCCCTATCTGCTTGTTGTTAAAAAAATATAAAATAAAAAATATAATAAAATAATAAAAACTAATAAAAAATGCCAGCTGTCCCTGCCACATCACAAGTCCAAAAAAAAATGCCACGTCAGCAATTTATAACGGCGTTTGGCAAAATTAACGTCGTTACTAATCAAGTAACGTTTTTGATAGATAAGTACCGCATCAAGTACTATAAATTGTTTTTTATGCTGGTAGCAATTTTGGTAATAGTTGAGTACTAAATAAGCACCTTTACCCTTTAGTATTTGATTCCATGATTTTTGAGACTTAAAAACACATTGATATTGGGAAAAAAAGAAATGTATTAGAAATTCTCCACATGTGTCTTAAATTTTGGGTTACAAAATTCAAATAGGACATTTTGGTCTTTAGCCAAAACATGTAATATCACTTTGGCCCTTTGGAGGTGCAGTAAGTTTTCATATTCTTTTGGGGGTTGATTGAAATAAATTCCCTCCGGATTGAAATTTTCCCTATTAATTCGTACATTCAATATAATAATAAAGAATTATTTAATTAAAAGAATAATGTTACATGGTAAAAGTTGAATTATTAAAAGCATTTCTCTCATATTCGCATTTGTTTTGGATTTTGTAAGCTGAGCAGTTTTGATTTATTTGAACAAGATCTCCACTAAAAGTAGAAAACAGCAAGCTAATGTTGATGATTTTATACACTCTCTTATCCTAAATATAAGATCGTTTTAACTTTTTTTGTAGAAGGAAACAAAATAGATACCTAAATGTTAACATATGCTCTATATAATTATATTATGTATTGATTTATAACTAAAATAAATTAGTTTTAAAAAGAAAAGATAAATATAAACTATTTAAAATATTTATTTTACATCTTTAATTTTTTAAAAAATTAATTAATCTTATAATTTGGACGAATATAAAACAAAAATAGGTCGCGATAATTGATTGTATAATGCACCTAAACATCCATCTAAAGATTCCTTTCTATCCCTTATAACACGTGTATGCCTGATTTGAATTCACTTTAGCTACCCTTATGAGCTGTCCAACTCATGAGCTGGCTTTATGGACACATTTTGGCGTTTACTCTCTTTCTATCTTGACCAATTCATTATATTACTCTCTAAAGCCTTTCTCCCACATAGGGGTGGAAATAGTCCAGGTCTGGCCTGGCCTGACTATAAATGGGCCTGACCTGTTATGTAGCTGATTGGCTTGAGCCTGGCATGTGGCCTGTAGTAGGCCTTTTTTTTAGCCTGAGTCTGGCCTGTTCAAAGACCAAGCTTGGCCTGAAGCCTGTTATCAACAGGCCGCCTAACAAGTTTAAGACAGGCCTATGACTCAAAAAATCTAAAAGTACATTTTTTTACTCAGCAATAGTATGATACTCAGTAATGTAAGAACACAAATCTGATACAAAACAACAAGAGTCTAAAAGACAAAGCAAATAAATATAAACAAAACTAGTAGTCTGATACAACCAACAAAAATAAAGTGAAAAGTGATGGTAGAGATAGGAAAGGAAGAGGAGAAGATGGATGTATTGGTTCCAAGGTGATGGATTTGTGTCCTCAACAAGAAGGGGAAAAGGAAAACGGTGAGATAGAGTGAAAAGTGATGGTGAGTGAAAAAAATATCCTAGATACATATATGTGTAATTTTATTTCCAATCAATGGTACAAATATAATGTTACTAATTCTTTTTAAAAAAAATATATAGCAGGCCTAGGCTGGCCTGTTAGTCCTAATAGGCTTTTTTAAGAGGCATGGGCCTGGCCTGTTTAGGAAAATAGGCTTTAAAAAAAGCCTAAGCCTGGGCCTGTGGCCTGTTAGGCCTGGGCCTGGATAGGCCTGAAATAGGCCAAACCTAAGGCCCCTGTTAAGGGCCTAGCCTGCGAGTCCCACACTAATCCGCGTTACCAAATCCACGTTACTTGCTCATCCTCCTGATCCCAAAATAAATGGGAAATATACACTTTTTGTCCTTTTTTTTCTTAAAAAAATTTGTCATCTTTTTATTTGTTAAGTTGGAATTAGCATTGATATATTTTTTTAGTAACACATAGTATCATAAATTAATTAATCTAATAAAATATCATTAACTAATTAATTTTTACTGCATCTAATACCGTGGAGTATTTTTTCGCAATAGCTAAGCACTACTAAAAAAATACTTTAGAGTATTAGATGCATTAAAAATTAATTAATTTAGGATATATATTAGATAAAAAATATCTCAAGAGGGTTGATGCAATGAAGTTAATTCTAATGCAACCATGCCGGCATAAAGCTATGAAGCCTCCAATATTCCAAAGAACCTCCAGAATGTTGAATTAACCTAAGGAAACAAGGACCTTATTGCCACCTTACCTACTTAACGTTAAATTAGGGTGTGATTGGCTTATTTTAATGGAGGGGGTGGTGTTTTACCTTGTTTAGATTGAATATAGAGAAGGGAGACACTTTAATGGTACTATTTTTATTATGGTTTTTGTAATAATTATTGTAAATTTCAGAACAAAAAAATTATTTTAAATATATTATTTTGTGTCTCATAGGTTTTGTTTGAAATTTTTTCAAAAAATATGTGGACGTAAAAAATTTATATCTTACCAACTTTTTTGCATGAAAATAATAAAGGAATTATGATGAAAATAGTATAGTTTCATGAAAAAAATTGAATTCATAATACTGATAGCTTTTAAGTATTAATTTTCCTTCGAACTATTTTGGTAAACGGAAAGTTAAAGCCAACTGTACATCCCCCTCTCTGCTTTTATTGTAAGGTGAAAAATATAATTTTTCACAAGCAAATAAAATTAGTTAAAATTAAAAAATGTCCTAAAATTCAAGTACTTTTTATTGTTATCCTTATCAATTGTATTAAAATCCAACATTATTTGAATTATTACCTCTCTCACTACCCTTACTATCTATATGGATATGCATAAAAAGATAGAAGATGGAATTAATACTCCTTAGAAACTTGCAAGTGTCTTCTAAAAAGGATGAATAATATTTGTTAGTTCAAGGTGTGACGCCTTTACAATGTTAGCCCATGAAATAATAATTCATTTTCCCAATTTTCTATTTCTTTTGTAACTTCACTTTTTCATTCTCAATCTCTTTAGTACGTGAAAAATAGTTATGATAGACTTATAATAAGAATTAGAGGGTAACTACACTTTACCTTTTTTTTCTGAGTTTTTACTCCGGTGTCCCAGACAAGCCATCTTTCGGGCAGTCAACAGTCCAGAGTAATCAAGATCCGCCAAATTGTAGGCACCTAAAAATATAAGATGATTGACAAGATGATTTAATATTTTTTTATACCCAAATAAGGATCAAACCCTCAACCTTAATTGAGGAAGAGCTCCTACCACTCTCAGTTGGGATAGCTTTTGATAACTAAGTATCTATGATTTCTTAAACCAAAACAAATGCACATGCGAATTTATTACTCCACTGACAAATTGCAACAAATATGTACACACATAGACAAATTGCTGACTCTGATTTCACTTTCCCATTCTCTCTCTTGTTTTCGATATCTTTGAGGTTCTTCCTCTCTTTTTCACATATCCATGCTTTTTATACTCATCTGGTCTTATTTATAAGGTAGAGAGAGAATGTTTTATTTAATCCTATATATATCACCTCATTAAATATTTAGTATAAATGTACAAGTTTACCCTTCATTTATTATGTGTTGACTTTATTTTCATTTGAAATAGTGGACATTAAATATGGGTAAAGTTATAAATTTATTGGATTTTAGTGGAAAGTTAATGAGTTTTAAGGCTTTCATTGGTCTGTGTGAAATATGCTGGAAGTGACTTATAAATAGGATCAGATGAGTATTTCCTTAAATTTTTTTATTTCAAACACTATGTGCATGTTTGGGATGTCTTTTTTAGGGTCAGAAGGACTTTTCCGCAGGAGAAGCTAACTGAAAAAAAAATCATGTTTGGTTCATAAGCAGATGAAAAGATCTTTTCCTCCAGAAGTCCGATGGGGAAGCAAAAAGCCAGAAGTTAAAAATTTTGACTTTTGGCTTCTGGCTTTTGTTTTCTGATGGGCCCCACACCTTTTATTGTTTGTTATTTAATAAAGTGGATAGGAAAATTAGACTATTAGACCCCTAAAATTTTTAAATAAAATATTTTCTTGTAATATAAAATTTTCTTTTTATCTCCAAAAATTTACCATAATAATCTCTAATTATTTTCTCCCACAATATCCTCCTTTGTGCTAAAAATATAATTTTTTTTAAAATTATTTTCCTTAATATAAGGGAGAAACTAATCCTTTAAAATCCTTCAAAAACCCAAATTTCACTTTTTCTTTCTAAACTATAAGAATATATGCATATTATATATGTATTATTTAATAAAAATAATGCCCTTTTTAGTAATTTTTCATCTAAACTTACTTTTCAAAATAATCATTCAAACATGTTCTAAAAGTCAGACTAAAAAAAAGTCACTTCTAACATTACTAATCCAAACATAAATCACTTTTACAATCTAACTTTTTTCCAAAAGACCTTCTGAAAAAAAGCCAATCCAAACACACATTTATATAAAGGCTCACATCATCTTTGTTTAAAGTACGTTTTCTCACTGTATTTTCTGAATTATACACACACATATAACCATGGTGGAAGAACACTCAGAAGCCTTTAATGTTCCCAAGCACCTCCAGGAAGTGGAATTAACCCAAGAAAACAGGGAAATCATTGAAACATTACCTAGTGATTCGTTTTGGAAATGGCGTACCATTCATCAATATAATGGTTTCTGGCACAGCACCAAATTCATACAAGGAATTCTCAATAGTCAGAAATACTTCAAAGCCCATGACTCTGATGTCCTTCTAGCTACCTTACCAAAATGTGGCAGGACTTGGCTCCAAGCCATAACCTTAGCTATTCTCTATCGTAAGATCCATTATCCAAATTCAGATATTGATAAGAACCACTCTGATCCTCACCCTCTCCTCAGTTCTAACCCTCATGATCTTGTACCTTCTTTAGAGTTACAGCTCTACCTCCGTAATAGCAACCCTGATCTGAGTTCTTTCTCATCACCAAGGCTCTTCGCAACCCATATGCCATACATTTCATTGCCAAAATCTGTGAAGAAGTCAGAGTGTAAGATTGTGTACTGTTGTAGAGACCCAAAGGATATGTTCACGTCGTTGTGGCACTTTGGGAGAAAGATAAACCCACAAGCGCCAGAGCTCCGGTCAATGGAGGTAACATTTGAGCAGTTTTGCGAAGGAAAGATTGGCGATGGCCCATTTTGGGATCACATTTTGGGATACTACCAGCAGAGTTTGGAAAGACCAAATAAGGTGATGTTTTTGACGTATGAGGAGTTGAAGAGTGAGCCAGCAAGAGTTCTGAAGGACCTAGCTGAGTTTATTGGTTATGGTTTTACCAAGGAGGAAGAGAATGCTAATGTTGCCAATGATATATTGAAGCTTTGTAGTTTTGAGAATTTGAGCAAATTAGAAGTGAATAAAACTGGAAAATTATTGACCGGTGTAGAAAGTAACATTTTCTTCAGACGTGGAGAAGTTGGAGATAGTGAGAATTTTCTCACCCCTCAAATGATTGAAAAGCTTGATGTTATTACTCAAGAAAAGCTGCTTAAACATGGTGTGAACTTTCAGATGCACAAATCATGATCACTAAATCCTATCAAACATAAATGATGAGGTATGAATAGAACTTTAATTTCTTACCATTTTTTATCACTTCTTAACATTTTTCAAAGTTAAATGATGAAATTTTTTAGTTTCCGGTTTCTTAAAGTCATTTTTAATTTTATTCTATTTTATATTTTATATATATCATTCTACCTACTAAACTGACTATATGTATTTATACTTTTGGTTTCATAATTCATTATTAAAATCATGCATGTCAACCCAGATCAATTATAAAAAAAAAAGTGCTAATTAAGCTAAAATGTATAATATATATATATATATATATATATATTTTCACTGGAATCTCTCTTTGGACCTAATTAATTTCTTCGTGATGCAGATGTTTGTGGAATACTTGAATCTCTTATCTATTATCATTGTGTTATTCAACACTAAGTGGTAGCTACTTGAGTATGTATGTTTGTGAACTTCGAGGTCTTAGCTGTTTCAAATTTTGAAGTTATTCTCATGGAGGATTCTTCACCAGGTGTCAAACTGTGAACATGCATGAAGATGCGTAGCAGCACAATACAATTGTTTTCACTTGCTCTTTGTTAATTACTTTCCCTCTTCATAGATAGCAGCGTTTGATAATTAATTATTCTCTGATAGTGATCATATGCATTCTAAGAGCCATGTTTGAAGATTAAATGGTGTTGTGATGTTCTTTTTTTTACACAGTATGTTGTGATGTTCTAAGCTAAGCGTGAGAACCTTCTTGTGAAGCTTTCTTCCAAATGTCGGGACAGATGTCTCCAGTAATTTTTTTTTTTTATATAAAACATAGGCTTAAAAAAATTAACTTAGGAATCTTTAATTAAAGAAATTACATATTAAAATAATATTCTCAAAATTTTATCATTTTACAACTTTAAAATTTGATTGAATATATATACAAATACAATATATATATATATATATATATATATATATAATTGCAAAATGTTTTCAGCCAATATCCGTATTTAAAACATTACAGATTACATTCATTAATGTATTTTTTGGAATAAAGTTTAAACATTTAAAATTATTGGAAATGTTCTAATTATAAAGTTAATTAACGTTATAATACAAATTCAGTCAAGTTAATATAAAAAATATGAAAGTATATTAAAATTGTCTATTTATTGTTGAACCAAGATGTGATTATATTATTGTTGAGTAAAATTTATGTTAATCAACAGTATTTCGGTCGAAACAATTAATCAATGTTGTGATTTAACGGTTACCCATAGCACTACAAAAAAACTGTGGATTTGTCACGGTTAAAACCGTGGGTTTGTCACGGTTATAACCGTGACAAACGCCTTTGTCACGGTTCTAGGAACCGTGACAAATCCTACCGTGGCAAGCCGAGCTTGTCACGGTTTAAACCGTGACAAATCTTGTCACGGTTTAAACCGTGACAAGCTCTATCACGAATCTTGTCACGGTTTAAACCGTGACAAGCTTTGTCACGGTTTAAACCATGACAAATTAAACTGTGGGTTTTTTTTTAAATTAAATAATTGATATTTTTTCTAAAATAATATTTAGAATAAGATCGTATTTTTATTTAAAATTACATACACTATTAAACTATCTGTCACAGATTTGTATTTTTATTTAGAATAATATTTCTCATTATTCTAAAATAGATACTCTGCAACAAAAATAAAAAAAGTTATAACCAAATAAATAAGATAACTGGTTTGAAATGGAATCACCTAGAAAAAATGAATCAGACTTGTATAAGCCGGATGAGAGAAAAAAGAGAAGAGAATGGAGAGGAGAAGAGTGTATGAAATGTAAGGGGAAGGGGGTTTATATAGGAGATTTTATCAAGCGTGACAAACTACTTTGTTACAGTTTAAACCGTGACAAAGTTGTTAGTTTTGTCACGGTTTAAACCATGACAAAGTATGGTTTGTGGTTTGTCACGGTTTGAACCGTGACAACGTGACAAAGCGATTTGTCACGGTTTAAACCGTGACAAACAGTTGTGGTTTGTAACGGTTTAAACCGTGACAACCTGACAAAGCGGTTTGTCACTGTTTAAACCGTTACAATGTGACAAAGCGGTTGTCACGATTCAAACCGTGACAAACCGTTGTGGTTTGTAACGGTTTAAACCGTGACAAAACGGTTTGTCACGGTTCAAACCGTTACATATTAGTAACGGTGCCAACCGTTACTAGTTTGTAACGGTTTAAACCGTTACTAGTCTCTAGTAACGGTTTAAACCAATACAAAGTTTTTTTTTTTAAAAAAAAAAATTGTTTGTCACGGTTTTTTAGTACAACCGTGACAAATTCCAAACATTTGTCACGGTTGTGCTAAACCGTGACAAAATAACCGTTACTAATCATGTATTTTTTTGTAGTGTAGGTTGAGTGGATAAAAAATGAATTTTGAAGTTGGAAAAGAGGTTTATACAACATCTATTATTGATGCAAAAGGAGATTTAAAAGGGTATTCATGTGGGCTCACGAAAGAAAATAATGGTAACACATATTTTTAGGTAATCCATAGGTGCCAATATCAGCATGCATTATCATCCTTTGTAAGTTTTAAATATCTAATGTGAAAAGACAAAAAAATAACCTTGAAATCACAGCCCTCGTTTTCTGTCTTCTCTATCCTTCCATCACCTCTCCTCCACCACGTTCAAATTCATCGTTACTCATAGTTTTCACACCATGTTCAGTTGAGGTTCTTCTTTATCATTGCAATGAATCCCCTACGCCGTTGACGATGACACCCAAAACTTGTGCCATAACTACCGGCCAGAACTGTTTTCTTGATCACTTCATCATCAAACATTAATCCTCCACGCTGTCGATAATTTTTATATCTCCGCGCTGGCAGCGATGACACTTAAGCTTCTAGCCTCGATTCCCATATATGATTTTTCAGATCTCTTCATCTTTCAACAAGGCTGCCGAAAATTTCTTGATCTACACACACCCTCAAAGATTTAAAACTGTTCACTTTGTTCTTTTAGTCATAGATCGATGCTGTTGTTACTTGGTAAGCATTGTGAAAGAAAGAAACCTGTGAAGGAAGGGGATTTTTTTGACCAAGGGTAAAAAAGTCTTTACATAGTTTCGTTGCATTATTTTAAAATAGTGAACCAAACACTACCCTTGCAATGAATATTACATCGTTTGGTCATTGCACTATACTGCATTGCATTGCAAGGCGCTTGCAATTGAGCTCAGGCCCTTAACTGAAACTTTACCCAAATATAGGAGGAACATATATGTATACTTTAGCTTTTTAAGCCGAAAAATTGATTTCCAAACCGAAACCCATGCATATACTAATTTATTACTCCACAGACAAATTGCAGCAAATATGCACACACATAGATGCATGTGCGCATATATGAGCTGGAAATCATTTTAATAAGCTTGACGATGGGCGTGGCCCCAATTGTTTTGTTTTTTCTCTTAGTGAAACAAATAAATGATGCCAATGATATTGAATGAAATGAGCTCTTTCCATTCTAGCTCCTGCTATATATTCTGTGACCTTGAAGAAGGCCATGCATGCGATCAAAAGATTCTTTTTTATATCTTCTAGATCTGTTAAAATATAATGAATGATAATGTTAATAATAATATTCACTAATCTCAGGGAATCATGTCAACTGATTACATTGACCGAAGCCATCTAGATCTTGTAAATAATCTGGAAATCTCATTGGATTTGTCGTTTTTTATAATAGCAACGTGATCCCAGCTGTGCAATTAATATGAAAATAGACATAATAATAAAGAATTATATTATAAACAAATATAGTTACGTGATAAAATTAAAATTATTAAAAAGATTTCTCTCATATTCCCCATTTGTTTTGGATTTTATGAGCTGAGCAGTTTTGATTTATTTGAAAAGGTCTCCATTAAAAGTACAAATTAAACAGCAAGCTAATGTGAGAGCTGATAATTTAAAATTCTATAATTGGGGTATTAGAGAATAATCCATAGCTAAAAGAAGTAACAAATCAGATTCTCATTAAATTTCAGCCTGTTATGTGTAAATAAACTAACTAACTAATTATAATTATAAAATTTTTACATGTAATTTCCAAACTAATCAAGATCTCTGAGTAAAGAAATTAAATATATACGCATAATACACACACATATCGCTTGATTTTCTTTTTTCTTTTTGTTTTGGTTTTGTTAGAATATAACTAGTTTACCTTGATGGATTGGGATCCAAACCCTATAAATTGACGCAGAAATAGATGTTGAATGAGAACATGGGTCAATACATTTAGTTCTCCCTTAATGTTATAGATTTGAGTCCATGGAACTATCCATACATGATATAAAGAATACTTTTGGTCCTTTATGTTTGCGTCAAGTTTTATTTTAGTCATTTATGTTTAAAAAGTATACTTTTAGTCATTTATGTTTGCTTTAAGTTTCATTTTTGCCCTTTATGTTTAAAAAGTACAATTTTAATCCTTTTTGTCTAACGCCGTTAGTTTTATTTAACGGAAAATGCTGACTCATCATGTCTAAAAGGTAATTTTATAATTAATTGTGGATAAAAATGTTTAAATTTAAATTTTTTAGTGTAATCATTATTATATTTTAAAAATTAGTCATTTTTATCTATATTTAGTTATAGAATCACCTTTTAGATTTGATGAATCAACATTTTCCATTAAATGAAACGTAACTAACGGTGTTAGCAAAAAAAAGACCAAAAGTGTACTTTTCAAACATAAAGGACTAAAATAAAACTTAGTGTAAATATAAAGGACTAAAAGTGTACTTTTCAAACATAAAAGATTAAAATGAAACTTGGTATAAACATAAAGGATTAAAAGCATACTTTAACTTAATTAATATATAATATACAGAGTCAAGGGAGTTCGACCATAATGTGATGACTCATTGCCTCTCTAGAAAAATTGTTCTCCCTCAACTGAGTGGCATTTTTTTCTTTTAAAAAAAAAGTTCGACCATAATGTGATGACTCATTGCCTCTCTAAAAAAATTGTTCACCCGAAACTGAGTGGCATTTCTTTCTTTTTTTTCCAAAAAAAAAAAAAAAAATACACTACCCAATAATCTAATGCCTATTGGTAACTAACTAATTTGGGTCAAAAGGGTAGGAATGTTGTCCACATAGGTAGAGTTGTCCCCTCTTCCAATAAGAACGTTTCCCAAAGTTCAAATACATGTTCTAGTCTTTATGGCCGGGGAGCGAGTCCTATATCAGTTTGACGGACTGATCGTTGGTACTTTCTCTTCTTCCATGGTACTCAATGAGTTAGTCGTGTTTCAAGTATACATGCCAGAACCCCGTATAGCAATTGAATAGATCATCTCATTATTCATGACCTTCCTAATTACTTGAATGGTTTTGCCTCTTTCTTCTTCTTTTTTCTTCCCTTTAGAAGTTGTGCATACATCCTGTCTATGATACGAGAGATCTTTTTCATAAGAAAATTTTAACTAAATCACACTTATTAAATAAATGGAGTTAATATTAGTTAAAATCTTTATTTTATCACAAATTATTGCCATATTTCAGAAATATCCTTAATAAAAATTCCAGATCTAATATCATGCACATGGTTGTCATTTTATAAAGAGATGGCCAGACTATCACCTTTTTGGTTGCCCTTCTAGGGGGAGATTAAAATATAAAACTTCACTTGATTGTTGCTTTTTAAGTGGTATCGCCATACTTTCGGCCCCCAAAAAAAAAAAAAAAGTGGTATCGCCATACTTTCCCAACTATGTTCACACACACATCTAATACAGCTATAGCAACAGAAAACTATGAAGCCTCCGACTATTCCACCCACTTCTCAAGGTGATTCACGTGCATTTACTCCAAGGCCAAGGCAAATGACTCAAATTCAAAATGAGTCCATGTTCGCTTGTAAGAGTACGGATCGCAACGTAGTATAAAAATTATCGTCTCACAGATATTTGTTTTGAAATTCCAATCAAATAATAGGTTAATGAACTCAATTAAGTTAAACTAATCAAATTTTTTTAGAAAACAGATTTTGAAAACTATTCTAAGATAGAAATAAAGAATTGCACACGAAATATTTAACTTATCAATGAATTAAGCTTATGATTAATTCTCAACGTTGTATTTCATGAACCCTAGTTAATTTCATCTCATTAATCTTTAAATGACAGCTTGTGTTTGCCTAAGATTCTAATGCACTTGAAACGCTCTCTCGAGTCAAAATCAAATCTATACTTCTCATTAAACTTGTTCAATCTCTTGTTACAAATTAATGAAAGTACGCATTAAGAGTCAACCTTAATCTGAAAAAATTAGATCTGTAGATATACCTCTATTCTACCAACAAAACATCCATTAGTTGATTTAAACTTCAAGTCTAGTCTGATTTACCCTAGTTCTACAACTAAACTATCTTTCTCGAGTATAATTTAAATGAACAAATCACTCTAAAAGGTGATCAGTCAATTAGAGGCATTAGGAATAAAATAAATCAACATAAATAGTCATCAATTACTAAAAGAAAAAGAAACAAATTAGGTTTCAATCCATACAAAGTTTGAATTAATTCTAAAACAAACGATTTAGCTACTCATGAATGGATTAAACCAGAAAATACAAAGAAATCATATGTCTAATTCACAATAGTAGCAAAGAATTGAAGAAAATTAAACAAAAGAATCTACTACTGTAGGGCAAAAAACTCTTCCAATTCTGCTTCTTAACTTCCAATTTTACAAACCCTAACTCCTTATTTATATGCACTGATGAGTCTAATTGTTCCCAAGGATTTTAGAGTTGAAAGGCGGCTGATTCTGTGTGAATTTTCGTGCCCTAGGTGTTTAAAAAAGGTAAAAATCGAAGCTATGCGTTTAGGGATTTTCAGAGATTTTCGTGCAATGTCGTAACATCCTGGTGCAGTGTCGCAACACCATAAACAATTTTCAGCAATTTTCTTTAAATGAGCTCCGGCTTTCTCCATGCTTTTCCTCTGATTTTCTTCTCCTTTCTTTCTTAGAATATCCATATTTAGCTATCCAAATATGCATAAATGTGAGAAAATCATGCCAATTAAATTTCCTAATAAATTATCATATTTTTCTTAAAACTAATCAAATTAAGTTCATATGACAGATTTACATAATTTTCTCTTGAAAACTCTTAGAATAATGCCTTTAATTAATAATAATGACCCCCAAATATATTTTAAATATAACCTAAATTAATTATAAATAGGGAGCCATCGGTCTCCCCTTCTCACCATATTCTCTCACTTCCATAGAATCATATATTGTACAATGCAATATTATTTTATTTTACTATAATATTAGAGAATAATATAATATTATTTTACACTGCACATAGAGATGGAAAGATTCCCTTCGATCCGTTGTAATACGCTGATTTAATTCACTGTAACCACGGAGAATTTCTGCTTCTTTGAGCAACTGCCGGATTCCCTACATGACACTGATGTAACATGACCAGTAGTTCCTTTTGACTTCACTGTATGCTCATGTGAGCATTTTCTACAGGTTTTATTAAAAAAACAAAAAATCATTGTAACCAGCCCCACTATCAGATTCAGAGCCTTGTCCTTCTTCCTTTAATGGCTGCCTCTATAAAGAAGGCAATGTGTTAAAATATAATGAATGATATTATTAATAATAAATATTCACTAATATCAGAGAATCTTTCAATTGATTACATTGCCAGAAGCCAACAAGATATTCTCAATAATATGGAAATCACATTGGATTTGTCGTTTTTTGTGAATGCATGCAACTTGATCTGGTTGTCTAATTAATACTCTTACGTCCCACTATATAAGGTCTTTTTAACCGAATTATTGGTTCCTAAAAAATTAATTAGAGTTAGTTAAAAATAATAAATGTGTAAAAAATATACCATATTACCCTTATTTATGAATGAGTAAGAGAGGGGGTAATTATGGAAAGAAAATAAAAGAGAATGTGTGGGAAAATTAATACATGAGTAAAATGGGAAAAATATTTATTACTCAAACAAAGTCAAATAGGACCTTATATTGTAGGACAAGGCCATTCCAAAAAATAGACCTTATATTATGGGACGGAGGGAGTATGAAATAGGCATGACATTTTTAATTTGTATATTTAATATAATACTCCCTCCATCCCATATTATAATGTTCAATTTTTTGAATGACCTTATCTCATAATATAAGGTCTTATTTTAGTTTATGTGGATAATAAATGCATTTTTTCTAGTACTACCCTTAATAAATGTATTATATAAAAAATTGATTTAGCTTTATTTTTATGAGAGGAGAAAGATATGGCACTCTTATCAAAGCAAATAAATAAATTTACAGTAATGCATTTTCTCCCTCATTTTATATTTTATTCTCTCTCACAACATTTTTCTCTCACGTCATTTATTTACCATATATTCTCTTTCCTTCATTTTATTATTATCCTCTTTCTTATTCTTCCATAAATAAGGGCATTTCTGGAAACAAAGTTGTGTCTTCCATAAATTTATTGCTTTTTAACTAACTTTTAATAGTTTTTTGGGAACCCGTGATACAGTTAAAAAGACCTTATAATATGGGATGGTGGAAGGAGTAATAATAAAGAAGAATTATATTATAAACATATTATAGTTAGATGATAAAATTTGATTTATTAAAAAGATTTCTCTCATATTCCCTTTTTTTTATTTTATAAGTTGAGCAGTTTTGATTTATTTGAAAAAGATCTCCATTAAAAGTACAAATTAAACAGTAAGCTAATGTGAGGAGGTAATCCTTTAAAAATTGTTAATTGGGTTATTAGAGAATGATCCATAGCTAAAAGATGTAACAAGATTATTACTAGTTCCTTAACTAATTCTCAAAATCACTTGGTATGGAAATACCTTTGGGCAATTCATTTACCAGTCAAGTATTTATTGTTCATTTGGAAATTGATTTTTAGATGCATTCTTTCAGGAGATATTTTGCATTATCATCATATGGAGGTCAATATTAAATATGCATTTGGTTGTGATTATTTAGAAACAGTGGATCATCTTTTCTTTCGGTGCCCTTTTATTCGAGCCATCTGATTTGATTTGCTTAGCATTCATCTAGATTGGGAGAATTCTTTCTGTTCATGGCTTTAATGTATGATCTTAAAGCTACAGGAAGATAATCATCCACCGGTTCTACAAAAAATTATTCTTCTTTTAAACCATGTTTGGATGCTTAAAAACCATCTTTTTCATCCTGGTGGAACAATAGACCCAAAGAGATTCTCACAACAAATACTGCAAGCTTTATCTTTTAATATGCTTGTAGATTATAATGTGATGCATGCTCAGAGGTTTTCACCTTCAATTCCTCCTTCGTTGCCTCCAAATTTCTATGCTAATTGGATCATTCTCCTCGTCAAGTTCAAAAAGCGAAGAACATCTTATTGTTTAGCCCAAATATCTTGGCAACATCAAATTATCCAAACCTTTTTTTTTTGGCAAAAAGATCGGAGATTGTCGTCGGGCTTTACATTGAGATGTCTTAGAGCTTTATTAATATGGATATCATCAAGTAATTTGACTAGGGAACCTGGCTCACTTCTCATTCGTTCCAACTGTGGTCTCATTTACTTGTTCAAAAGTGCTGATGAGCTTAATGGAGAATTGCTTCACAAGGATATTGGAAAGTTGTTACATTCCTTCACATTGGTTTCTTTCTCCATGGACAAGAATTTGCATTTATCTATTTTTCAGGATTTTGTGTTTCAGTCGTTTGGTTGTAATCTATTATCTATTTAGAACTCCTAGTTGTATTATCCTTTTTATTTAATGATAATTGCCTTTTATTTAAAAAAAAAAAGATGTAACATATCAGAGTCTCATTAAATTACAGCAAGCATTATGTCACTGTGACGTGGCTTCATGAAATTGCAGCAGGTATTTAGGACGAGAGGAGTACTCATCAGTCATCATTTATAATATTTTAAAAAATTGTCAATGCATACATTTTATACGGTAAAAGGTAGGGAGAATTATAACTAAGTCCCATTGACAAATAATTAATCATAATTAGGTCCCAAAAATCCATTAAATTACATTAAAATTCTTTAGGACCTATGTGATATTATATCTAATTTGTCTGGAGCTGTCAATAACATTTAGTTATTTAAAGAGTTGTCAATAACATTTGGTCATCCCTGGGTTTTTCACTGATGGAATTTATAGCTAGTCTGTCCTTTATATGGTAAAAAGTTCAAACATTCCTCCTTCAGAACATTTCAATACAGCCTTCCTTTGTTTTCTACTGGATGAGTAACTATGGCCCCTTTTTGGTATAATAGAATTGGAGACTTGGATTTGGATATAGAATTGGATTCCATACCTTAAAGCATGTTTGGTGCACACAAAGAGGCATGGAATTGGAATCCACATGGAGCTGAATTCCATAAAAAGAGGCAGATTTGATTTCCAAACCATGACCATGGAAATGTGAAAAAAATCCATAGAAATTTTCTTTTACCCCTCTTTTGTTTTCATCTTCTCCAGCTCTCTACTTCATCCTGTCATCCCATCGTATATCACTACGATATGTGTTTCCCATTCATCCTCTTGAGTTCAAAGCTCAACGTGTGTCAACCCTTTCATCTCTGTGACAGACCGTCGGCGATCTTTTACCCATTCAAGGCCACCACGGGTGAGGGTCTTCGCTCAATGAAGCTTTCTGGTTCATCATCTTAGCACCCAAAAACCCACCAATTTCTATTTCTGCTTGGGTATGGGTTTTCATCTTCAGCTATGTATTTTCTACTTTTGTTAGGAGTTCTTGTCAAATATGAGAATAATAAAATATTTAGTTTGTCAATTGCATCTCATTTCACACAAAATCTTAAATGGGTACTGAAGTTCGATTCTTGTTTCTTTTTAGTTTTTGAACTTGGTTGACGAGGGCTTCATCTTGGTGTGAGATTGTGGAGGTCAGGGAGATGAGTTTGTAGAAGCAAAAGTGGGGGTTTTCTTTTGTTTCTTTTTTAAATATCAAGGGTACTTTGGGCTTTCTATGTGAAGATTTGATCTCATTTCTAAAAGGGAAAATTCCCGTGTCCAAAAAAAAACAGAGAGAAAATTCCAAATAAATACCTCTCCAATATCAAAAGGACACAAAGAGATCTCCATTTCTCAAAAAGACACAATGGGTATAGTTCCCAATTTGGAATAACCAAGTTTATGTTAGAAATCTTAAGTTTTGATGAAGACTGACCCATAGAAAACATAAGTAAAAGTTACCTCTGAATTTAAAAGAGTAAAGTCTGAAAGGTAACATATCTCTATCGCTAGAGTTAGAGTCTATCGCTAATAGACAGAGCCTATAGCAAGTGAAGACTTAGAAATAACAAAGTTGATATCTATCGCTAAGTCATTCACTATCGATAAAGAAATAATCTATCGCTAGAAGTTCATTAATCATATGAAATCAGCAGATGAATGAACTATGTCTCGAATACAAAGAAACTAGCTAGCGATATCAGGTCAAGCTATCGATAACAAAAGTGCTTCAGATAATAATCATTCAGATAAGCTAATGCCTAAGAGAGAATTATCAAAGTGATAACATAGCTTCTAGCGATATTGAGATTAGCTATTGATAGAAGACTGTTTATAAAAATGTCAGCTAGTATGATAAGTGCTGAACTAGAAGAATATGCTAGCGATAATGTTCATGTCTATCGATAGAAAATGCCTTATGAATAATCTTGGTTGATATAAATATTATCTATTTCATTGGGCTAATGGACTATGCTTGCGATAACATCTGCTATACATTATATGTTTACTTGTTTAGCTAACAGCTCAAGTGCAGAAACTATACTATGAAGTTAGCGATAGCAAAGCATGCTAGTGCTACTGAAAAAGCTGTTGTGAAAGTACAGGTGTTCAGAACGCTCAGTCTAGTCTACTCTACGCATGAACAGTTCAGAAGTTTGAATCAGCTGATAAATGGTATCTATCCCCAACGGCTATGGACTTCCAACGACTATATTCTAACGGCCATATGAAGACGAATAAAAAGGCAATATGTGAATATATAAAGAGAGCTGTTTTCCAAAAAGAGATGAAAAAAAACAATCAACGAATACATTATAACCTAGCGATGAACAGAGCATTATATAGAATTGCAAATACCTCAGATTAAGAGCGTTAGAAAAATAGAGCTAGAACGATACATTGTTCAGATCATCAAGCTTTAGTTCTACTTCATTATCTGTACTTAAGTGTTTATCAAAATCAGTTCATTAAGTGAACGTATTTATTGAAATCCTCTACTGTTTGAGGTTGTTCTGAAAGCTTGGTGCTTTAGAACAGGGATATAGCCTTACAGGTAGTAAGGGGGAGTGTTTAGAGAGATTCTAAAACTCTGTAAAGGTTGACAGGTGAACCTGTGTTCGTAAAACCTGTGGAAGGCTTCTCTTGTGCCAGTTTAAACAAGAGGGTAGTGGAAATCTCAGGTGAAGCCTGAGGACTGGATGTAGGTCTGGGTTGACCGAACCAGGATAATCTCTATTTGCATTATTTCATCCCTAACCTCTTTAGTTCCCAGCATATCTGCTTTATGTATATATATCTTACGCATTTAATAGTTTTGAAAAGCTTTCCTTCATTATACTTTAGAAAAAGAGGCATTGAAAGTTTTTATTCTGTCACCCAATTCACCCCCTCTTGGGTAACAGCCAGTACTTACAGTTTAAAGCAAAAAGACTGAAAAGCACCTCACTCTTCTCCTTACATTAAATATTATTTGAAACAAAAAAGAATACGCAGAAGTAGATCTACTGGCGCGAAGTGGAAGAGACGAAGCCATTAGAGCCAAGGTCGAAGATTGAAAAGGAGGAAAAGGTTGGAACTTTGAGTAGTATTTGGATAAAAATAGTGTTTTCCTTCTAGTATGAGGTAAAAGATGATATTGTGGTTGATTATTTTACTGGGTCTGTAATATAAGTAAATAGGTTTAAAGATTGATGATGAGTTAAGTTGGATAGTTGATTTAGTTTAATGATAGAGAATAAAAAGCTTAGATGTTGTACTCCTTTAAGTTTGGGTTGTGAGAAGAGTAAAATAATTATATATATATATGATAATCGGGTGTTAGATGAAGTGATACTAGGTGAATATATATATATATATATATATGGGAATGATGGAGAATGAGGTTGCCATTGTCCAGGGAGAGACAAATGCTAATCGTACATGGTTCTTACGAATGATCAAACAGATAGTTGGTTCGAAGGAAATAGTGATTTTGTCTGTTTGTCACAAGGCAATAATTCATTCTGTGTTAGTAGTACTTGGTGATGAGAGGTATGCTTATTGTTATAGGCACGTGAAGGAGAACTTTAGTTCTGAAATGATGAAATTGAACAGAGGGAAGAGGAAGACTAGTCGACCATCTGGAAGGCCAAGAGTCAAAAGAATTGAGTCACAGTTCCAAAACAAGAAGGTCTATAATTGTAGCTTTTGCCATGCAGCTGGACACACTAGGAGGACATGCAAAAATCCAAAGGTGAAGCTGGGCGTGATGACCTAAATGGCTACTTTTTTGGCGTCACTATTTTGTAGATATTGGATAAGAACTCACCCCTATATGCTTTTTGGGACAAGGGTTGTAGTAAAGTGAAAGGATTATGTTTTATGGCAGTGATGACAAGAAAACATTAGGTGGTTGAAGAAGCCTAATGTTCACTTGTCATATCAATATGTAATTATGCTGCTGCCATGTGGATTCAGGTTTTATGTTAACCATTATAGTGAAATGGTGAATATCATCACTAAAATAGTTAATGAAGATAATTACTATTTAATGTGTTTGTTGTTTAGATTGTTTTGCATATAGAACTATTTATGTTTAATTTTAGCAACAAATTTAAATAGGAACTGGTGCACAAATTGTTGGTAAGGTCTAATTAATGAAGCAGTAAAGTGGTTAATGGCCATAATGGAGTAGTTAATTTCTCTAGTCGCGTGGTTAACAATTTTTAGGAGAAGAAACGTTTTTTAGCTCGATGAATTAGGGAATCGTTTAACCAATTGAGTATGGGGATTAATCAATCGAATATGGCCATAACCAGTCGTATGACTATTAACTACTTCACGGATTTCTGACTTAGGCTTAAAATTTTGTTGTTGAGAAATTGGTTAGCCAGTCGAGTATGGGGATTAACCACTCGAGTTTGTGCATTAACCACTCAAATATGGGAATTAACCACTCCCCATATTTCTTACTTGGGTCTAAAAAGCAAGTTCTTGTGAAAGTGGTTAACCAGTCAAGTATGGGGATTAACCAGTCGAGTATAGCTTTTAACCACTCGAGTATGGGCATTAACCACTCAAGTATGGGAATTAACCACTCCCTGGATTTCATATTTGGGCCTAAAACGCAGGTTCTTGTGAAAGTAGTTAACCAGTCGAGTATCGCGATTAACCACTCAAGTATGAGAATTAACCACTTCCTGAATTTCTTACTTGAGCCTAAAACGCATGTTCTTGTGAAAGTGGTTAACCAATCGAGTATGGGGATTAACCAGTTGAGTATGGCTTTAACCACTCGAGTATGGGCATTAACCACTCAAGTATGGGAATTATCCACTCCCTGGATTTCTTACTTGGGCCTAAAACGCATATTCTTGTGAAAGTGGTTAACCAGTTGAGTATGGCGATTAACCACTCGAGTATGAGCATTAACCACTCAATTATGAGAATTAACCACTGCCTAGATTTCTTATTTGGGCTTAAAACGTAAGTTCTTTTGAAGAGTATGGGGATTAACCATTCGAATATGGGCATTAACCACTCCCCAGATTTCTTACTTGGGCTTAAAACGCAGGTTCTTGTGAAAGTGGTTAACCACTTGAGTATGGCGATTAATCACTTGAGTGTGTGCATTAACTACCCAAGTATGGGAATTAACCACCACGGATTTCTTACTTGAGTGGTTAACCACTTGAGTATGGCGATTAACCACTCGAGTATGGCCATTAACCACTTGAGTATGGGTATTAACCACCACATATTTCTTACTTGAGTTTAAAATGCTTGTTGTTGAGAAATTGGTTAACCACTTGAGTATGGACATTAACACTCGAGTATGGCCATTAACCACTGGCCATACTTGAGTGGTTAATGGCCATACCTTAGTGGTTAATACACATACCGAAATGGTTAACCACTTTCTCCAAATCAAGAATTTTAAGCAATGGTTAATGGCCATACTCGAGTGGCTAATAGCCATACTCGAGTGTTTAATCACCATATTCAACTGGTTAACCACTTTCTCAACAATAGGCATTTTAAACCTAAGAAATCCGTAGTGGTTAATTCTCATACTCGAGTGGTTAATAGCCATACTCGAGTGTTTAATTGCAATACTTGACTGGTTTATCCCTATACTCAAGTGGTTAACCACTTTCCGTAGTGGTTAATTCCCATACTCAAGTGGTTAATGGCCATACTCGAGTGGTTAATTGCCATACTTGATTGGTTTATCCCTATACTCAAGTGGTTAACCACTTTCTCAATAACAAGTATTTTAAAGTAAGAAATCCATGGTGGTTAATTCCCATACTCGGGTGGTTAATGACCATACTGGAGTGGTTAATCGTCATACTTGACTGGTTAATCCCTATACTCAAGTGGTTAACCACTTTCTCAATAACAAGTATTTTAACCACTCAAGTAAGAAATCTGTGAAGTGGTTAATTCCCATACTCGAGTGGTTAATGGTCATACTTGAGTGGTTAATCGCCATACTCTACTGTTTAACCACTTTCACAAGAATCTGCGTTTTAAACATAAGAAATCTGTGAAGTGGTTAATTCCCATAGTTGAGTAGTCAATAGCCATACTCGAGTGGTTAATCGCCATACTTGACTGGTTAATTCCCATACTCAAGCTGTTAATATGTCTGTGCGAAGTTCAGCCACATATAAACTAAAAGTGACCATGTTACTTTGGAAAATTGAATAGTAATGGCACATTCCACAATATTTTGCCAACAATAATTTACATAAGTAATAATTTACATAAGTAATACAATTTAAAAGGGTTAACAACAAAAGTGAAACAACAAAAATCTTGTTACATGTTTAATCATTTTGTTGTTTTTTACCTCTTATATTTTGAATTCATACTTTGGAATCTCCTTCCTTCCTTCTTTGTATATTCCTTGCAAAATAGTATATAACCATTTTGGATGCCTTCATTTTGCACCTCTTTCATACTTCCTGTTTGCAATTCCATTTTTCAGACCTACAAAACAACTTCTTCCATTCAGTTACTCAAACCATTTTCACAAATATTCTAGCCAATATTTCTTCATAGTAATATACATAATTACAGCCACCTACACAAACAAGTTCCAACTACAACAAAGTTCTAGCAACTCAATCAATAGTTAAAACACAGAATCTTTCACGTTTGTTGAATGCTTAATTTCACTCCCAAAACATACCAAAATTCAATAGTGCAATCACAAGCAATAGTTAATGATTCTCTTAATGACAAAAAATTTCAATTCTCACGACAACAATTTCAATTTGTAAAAAGAAACGTGTTACAATCAATAATTCTCTCATGCCTTTTTCATACCTAATTGAATAGTACTGAAAAGTAAGTACAACATAAACACTGATACAAGAAAAGCTAAGTTTCATACCACGTGAATTTCTTATGAAACATATATACCTTTCAATTAATTACAATTAAGGTTTAGTATTATGATATTCTAAGAATGAGGAAAAAATGCATGATAACATGAAGTTGGTAATTCTAAGGATAGATAATTAGTTGTTATAGTTAACTATTTATTTGAAGCATAAAGGAGAAAACACACGCACAAAGACAATTCTTACAGCAGAGCATATGTGAATAGATAAGATAAGGGTTTATTCAAATGAACTAAAATGGATAAGATAACTAATTGTGGAATTGTAATGGTGGGACAGGGAGGAGTTATAAACATGGAATGATCATTGTTGAGGGAATTTTCTTTTTCCTTTTTATATCTGAAAATGCCAAGGGAATCAACACAACAAAATCCTAACTCATAAATTATTAAACCGATACATTAAATACTCTAAACTAACCATACAAGTATTAAGTACACAACCATATCCAGTACATTCTAAATGCAACAAAAGCTTCACTTTTATTTTAATACCATCCTAAAGTTTGATTTGTTCTATTATGATCCTTGCAGACATGCATAATGTAGTTGTCACTAGACGTTTATACTCAATCATGTTGATTACCTATAAATAATATACCTAAAATAAGCCAATTATTTTGTCATTGCTCACTGTACGGGATTTAGTTATATATGCTGCAAATTAAGGAGTAGCAAAACAAAATAAAGAAGATGAACAAAGGTTAATTAACATTCAAATTGAAATAAGCGTCAAATTAGCAAATATTATCCAAGTTCTATTTATTCTATCTATTTAATTATAATACGAACCGACACAAAAAACTGCAAAAATGAATGATGCTGATGTTTGAAGTTGGCAAGTAAAAAGGGTGGGTCAGAAAAGCAAAAAAGGAGACAATATAGGATAAGTTGAGAGAGTTATAGATAATTCTCATAGTAAAACCTCCAAAAATTAATTGAGTTAGGCAGAGAAGCAAGAGTAGCATTCCACAAATTAAAATGCACGAGTTTTGCTCAATGCCGAAGAAAGAGAGAAGAAATTAAATCCTAAGGGTCCGAAAATTAGGGTACAAATAAGGAGTAAAAGATTCAAGGACACTTACCTTGCTATGTGAAATCGCAGGGCTCGGCTTCAACTTTAGTGACTCGATCGATGATCAACTTCACAGCTTTAATAGGTGAAGAAGGAAGCTGATGGTTTTGAGGAGTGATGGCAGACAATTTCCACTCTAACTGGAGACACCGATGACTTCCGATGAAGGAGAAGGTTGTTACGCGACAAAGGAGAATGAGGGGTTAGGTTTTTCGACCGCTTCTACGGTGAACTCCCTTCGTTTGTGTTATTTTCATGTGTTTAGGTCTTTTTGCTTTAAACTTGGTTATCCCAAATTGGGAACAATGCCCATTGTGTCCTTTTGAGAATTGGAGGTCCCTTTGTGTCCTTTAGATATTGGATAGGTATTTATTTGGAATTTTCCCTTTCTAAAACATATCAAATACACTTTCACTCTCCATATCTATCTCAATATACATCTTCATCTCCATATCTATTTCCATTTCTATCAAAATTAATTCCACTGTACTAAACATGCCCTATGTTTTTCTCTTCTGAACTTATAGTCAGTTATCCATTATAAGACCATAACTTTATAGATAAAATAATACTACTACCCTAACCCTTATAAAAAGTTTAGTTACAAATACCTGATAGAGCTATATTCCAATATGTCTTGATGTTTAAAATTTGAAAGAGTAGCAAAAAAAATGGAAATATAATATTGTATTAAGGAAATTTTCAGAATAAGAGAGTTTGACGGTCAAGAACTCTATATGCTTTTACCTTCTTAAGGTTATTTCAAGGCTTTATATAAAGATGGCATTCCATTCTCTTCATCTTTCTTCACTTTACATGTCGATCATTCATTAGTTCACAACAAAAAATAAGGAATTTCCGACGGAATTCCATCGAAAAATCCATTTTTCCGACGGATTTCCTGCGGAATTCTGTCGGAAAAACTTTTCTGGCGGAATTTCCGATGGAATTTTTTCCGTCGGAAATTCCACCGTCGCAATTGATTTACCTAAGGAATTTTTTTTTTCTGTCAGAAATTTCCGAAGGATTTTACCGACAGAATTTCTATCAGTAATTTATATTATTTTATAAATAAATTATTATTTTAATTAAAAATAATATATTAAAATATTATTATTATCGACGGAATTCTGTCGGTAAATTTTTAATTTTTTTAAATTATATGCCACATTTTTGACTGCTACGTGTCATTGTCGTGTACCTCCACGTGTCACCTCCTCATGCCGCCACGTGTCGCATTCACAAATTGTCTCCCAATTGTGGCAGAGCTGAGAATCGAACTCGCAACCTCTTACGCGCAGGCTGATGCCTTAACCAGTTGGGCTATGAAGACCATGTGATATTATCTATAAACTATTATATTTATAATATTACATTATATTTAATATTTTCATTTTTTATTCAAATTATAATTATTATCATTAAATTATTTTATTATATATATTATTCAATTACAATTATTTTTCATTTTTCTTACTAATATTTATTAAAAATAATATATTTTTTAATTAAAAATTACAATTAAATTTATTAAAAATTTATATCTATATACGTGTAAATAATAATTTTTATTAATATTAATTAAATATTATTTATTTATAAAATATTTTTTAAAATAAATAAAAATAATATTTTAATATATTTTCTGTAAAATAAAATAATAATATAATTCATAATTACCGACGGAAATGTTCCATCGGTAATAATATTATTTTAATATATTATTAATAAATTAAAATAATAATTTATTTATAAAATAATATAATAAATAAAATTACCAACAAAAAATTTTTCGTCGATAATAATATATATTATTTATAATTTAAAATAATTACCGACGGAAATTCCGTCGGTAATTTCCATCAGTAATAATATTTTAATATATTATTTAAATTAAAATAATAATTTATTAATAAAATAATATAATTAATAAAATTACCTGCGGAAAAATTTCCGTCGGTAAATTTTCCTTCGAAATTTCCGCCGAAAATTCATAGGTAATTACTAACGGAATTTTTTCCGTCAGAAAATTCTGTCGCTAATTACTAGTTTTTTTGTAGTGGTTTATGACAAAACATTACTTACCATGCATGTCATTATTCACATTTTTTACTATTTCTTTCTCTTTATGTCACCTTTCCTTTTTCTTTTATTTTGTCTCCTCTTGTCTTCATTCGTCAATATTGTTGGCAGAAGTCCATTGTTGAGAATTTTGTCAGCAATTCTTGGATGGTCCATATGACATTCCTTATATGATACTTAGATTCATTACAGGATCTTCAAAATCTTTTCTTTATAGACTCTTTTCATAACAATATTTACATTTATGTACTGCATACTCAAATAACAGCTGACAAATCCTTCTTTTTATAGTCTCAATATTTTCAAATATATTTGTCTTCATTTTATAATAGAATTGATTAAAATAATTAAGATTCTAGAAAGTTCTTCCTGAAGAATAAATCAAAGTAGTCGGACCTAATTAAAATGTATACCCATACAGCTTCCTCATCTGTTGCAAATATTCTTTTCGTTTCTTGGAAAATTATATGATGGTCCTGTACTTGGATTCTAGATACTGAATAAATTCCTCAGCTTCTCCAATATCTTCTTTAGTGCTACTTCTTTGATGTCCTCTGCATCTATGGAATTACCCGACAGTGACTTAATGTAGCTTTCCTGATTCCTGGAAGCTGTCACCAACACCAATTGTGCTGACTGATCCAATTCAAGATCACTTGTGAGTCTAAGCAACACCTTTAGAGGGGCAACTCTTTAGGTATTTTAGGAAAAAATCAATTAAATCTAACATTTTGTAAATTGATATATATATATATATAAAGAATAACTGCAACATTCAATACTCTCTTATAATTAAATACCAATAGAGTATTTAAACGTGGATGTCTGTAATAAAATAATAATAGTAATAATGATAATAATAAACGAATAATGATTAAAATAATATATTAGTTTCATGAAATTTTTTTTTGAATTCATAATACTGATAGATGTTATATAAATATTACTTTTGCTTCTAACTAATTCGGTAAATGTTAATTTAAGCCAACTGTACATACCCATCTGCATTTATGTTAAGGTTCTAACTATAAATTCTCACAAACCAATAAAATTAGTTAAAACATTAAAAATGTTATAAAATTCAAGTACTTTTTAGTATTATCCTTATCAGTTTATTCTAAACTTTAACACCATTTGGATTATTACCTCTCCCACTACCTTTCTTAAATATGGACATACATAAAATAATATAACTACTACTCCTTAAAATCTTGTCGGTGTCTTCTAAAAAAAGATCAAGAATACTTGTTATTTTATTCTTATAATAAGGATTAGTGGGATTAGTTCAAAGTGTGACGCCAATACAAGGATTAGTGGGATTAGTTCAAAGTGTGCCGCCAATACTTTGTTGGTCTATTAAATAATAATGCTTTTTCCCAGTTTTCTATTTCTTCTGCAATTATTAATTTCACTTTCCCATTCTCTCTCTTTTTCAATATCTTCGAGGTTCTTCCTATCTTTTAATTTCCAGATATTTCCTTTAATTTTTTTATTTTAAACATTATATAAAGGTTCATGTCATCTTTGTTTAAAATATGTTTTCTCTCTATATTTTCCAAATTATACACACACATATAACCATGGTGGAAGAACACTCTGAAGCCTTCAATGTTCCCAATTACCTCCAGGAAGTGGAATTAACCCAAGAAAACAAGGAATTCATTGAAACATTACCTAGTGATTCGTATTGGAAATGGCGTATCGTTCATCAATATAATGGTTTCTGGCACATCACCAAATACTTACAAGGAATTCTCAATAGTCAGAAGTACTTCAAAGCCTATGACTCTGATGTCCTTCTAGTTACCTTACCCAAATGTGGCACCACTTGGCTCAAGGCCCTAACCTTCTCTATTCTCTATCGTAAGATCCATTATCCAAATTCAGATATTGATAAGAACCACTCTAATCCTCACCCTTTCCTCAGTTCTAACCCTCATGATCTTGTACCTTTTCTAGAGATCAATCTCTACGTTTATAAATGCATCCCTGAGCTGAGTTCTTTCTCGTCACCCAGACTCTTCGCAAGCCATATGCCATACATTTCATTGCCAGAATCTGTAAAGAACTCAAAGTGTAAAATTGTGTACTTGTGTAGAAACCCAAAGGATATGTTCACGTCGTTTTGGCACTTTGGGAGAAAGTTTTTTCCACAAGCCCAAGAGGAGTGGGCAATCGAGGAAACATTTGAGAAGTTTTGCGAAGGAAAGATTGGTGGTGGCCCGTTTTGGGATCACATTTTGGGATACTTCCAACAGAGTTTGGAAAGACCAAATAAGGTGATGCTTTTGACGTATGAGGAGTTGAAGAGCGAGCCCGAAAGAGTTTTGAAGGACCTAGCTGAGTTTATTGGTTATGGTTTTACCAAGGAGGAAGAGAATGCTAATGTTGTCAATGATATACTGAAGCTCTGTAGTTTTGAGAATTTGAGCAACTTAGAAGTGAATAAGACTGGAAAACTATTGACCGGTGAAGAGAATAACATTTACTTTAGACGTGGAGAAATTGGAGATAACGAGAATTTTCTCACCCCTCACATGATTGAAAAGCTTGATGTTATTATGCAAGAAAAGCTGCATAAACATGGTGTGAACTTTTAGATCCACGAATCGTGATCGCAACACCCTATCAAACATAGATGATGAGGTATGAATAGAACTTTAATTTCTTATCATTTTCTATCACTTTTTAACATTTTTCAATGTGAAATGATGAAATTTTTAAATTTCCCGATTATTAAAGTCATTTTTTTATTTTATTCTATTTTATATTTTATATAATTCTACTTACTAAACTGAGTATGTATTTATACTTTTGCTTTCATAATCCAGTTTTAAAAACATGCATGTCAACCAGATCAATTTTAAGAAAACAAGCTAATCTATAATGTACAATATTTTTTTCATTAGAGTCTCTCTTTGGGCCTAATTAATTTCTTCGTGATGCAGGGGTTTATGGAACACTTGAATCTCTTATCGATTATCATTGTGTTACGCAGCAATAAGTGTCAGCTATGTTATGTATGTTTATGAACTTCGAAAGGTCTTTGCTGTTTCACATTTTAAAGTTCCCCTTATGGATGATACTTCACCAGGTGTCAAACCGTGAACATGCATGAGGATGTAGCAGCGCAATACAATTATTTTCACTTATTCTTCGTTAATTAATATGCCTTTTCATAGATAGCAGCGTTTGATAATTGATTGTTCTCTGATGTAGTCGTATGCATTGCAGGAGCCATGTTTGAAGATTAAGTTGTGATGTTCTAAGTGCGAGAACCTTTTTGTGAATCTTTATTGAGATACATGTCCCCTGTATTTTATTAAAATAACATAGGCTTAATAAACTTTAGAGAAAAAGACAAAAAAATCCCTTCCAATTTGTAAAATCCCAAATAAGGATTTTTGAGTTGTTAATGGTTGTTAATACCTATCATGAAGTTGTTATTGGGATTTTACAAATTGGAAGGGATTTTTTTATCTTTTCCCCCTAAAATTTACTTAAGAATCTTTAATTAAAGAAATTACATATTAAAATAGCATTCTCAAAATTTTATCATTTTATAACTTTAAAATTTAATTGAATAGATATAATTGCAAAACGTTTTCAGCCAATATATGTTTTTAAAACATTACAGATTTCATCATTAATGAGTTTTGTTTTTTTTTTTTAAAAAAAAGTTTAATCATTTAAGATTTTTAAAACATCTTCTAATTTTAAAGTTAATTGATATTATAATAAAAAAATCAGTCAAGTTAATATAATAAAGTAAATTAATATTTATACTTCTATATTTACACACTGCATCTCTCTCAGGTCCTCATACTTAATACTACCACATTCCTTATATATGTGAAAAATTATAATTTATTATAACTAGCTTGGCCCTTTTACATTAAAAGGTCACTATAAATACTTGACTTCAATTAATCTTTTTGATTCTCAATGTGTGACTAATAAATTCCTCAAAATAGCAAGACTTGCTAAAATTCCCAGTTTTAGCTTGTATTTGAAAATATTTCAATTAGTGTACAATCCCTTACTTTCAAGGGGGGAAAAAAAAAGTTAAGTTTTCAACCACAATACGTACAATCTTTCAGCCACATCATTATGCACTCAAATCTAAATTTTCCCCTGTTCATTACCATTTGATTTTTCCTTGATAAATTGCAAACCATTCTTATTTAAAACAGACACTTTAACTTCTAAAATATCTCTATCTAATCCACTAAGATACTCAAAATCTTTCCTAAATATAAAATCCCTCGTTCCAAATTCTTAATCTTAAGAGGACTCTTACTCCCGGATGATCATCTCTTACAAATCTTTACTCATTTACTTACATCATTACTATTTAAACATCAAAATATCTTAAAGTTCACCGGCAAAATAAATAAATAAATAAATAAATAAATAACTAAATAAAAATATCTTAAAGTTACTTCCAACCTCTAACCTTCTACAGTCCACTTATTCTCATACTCTTAAAACACTGATTCAACATCAATTCCACTTTTCTGATTGACCTTAAAATTCTGTTTCCATAGCCGCAACATATCATATACTTATCTGACCTTGCTCTGATTCTAGCAAGAATTCCAGACTTCAAAGAAAATATTCTCACCATTCGAACCTCATCTTATACAGATGTATAGCCACATGTAATCACAACAATTAAATCACGAACTTTACTATACTCATATACTATTACTTATATGATTTGCTATTTCCTCTTTCATCTTTCTATATCTCAGAAAAATCCAGTTTTAACCTCACAGTGTATACCTTCATAGTACTTAGGAACTTCAAAACAGAAACTCCAAGCTATCCTTCAGCTTCAACATTGACTTAATAAAAACTCCTAAAAAATCTATAAACATTTATGATTCTCTTTGCCTCCAAAAGCTTTAACCAGTCCCAAAATTCAATAAATCCCAAACTATCTTTCATTTAAAAGTCCCTACATGCCTAAAACCACTAAAGCAGAACCAGAGTCAAACACAAGGACATCCACATTGCTTAGAATCAACCATTATACATTCTAATTCATAAACACCTCAACAATCATCTCATCAGTTTTAAAACACAGAAACCAAATGATAATCTGACTCAACCTCCCACACTCTATTATAACATAACCAATCCTTACCATCACTAAAACAACCTTCTAACCTTTTCAAATCCAATGCCATCCTCATTATCAAATTCTGAAATAAATTCCATATTTCTAAAGAAAAATACTTAAATCACAATTATATTTTCATCTTCGTCGTTTATGCTAAAATATTTGCAGCAACAACTTTATATCAGCCCCCAAGTATTTCAGAACCATACACTAAGCTTCCACCAAACAAAACCTGCATCCTTTCTCAAACTTTAAGCACATTACTTTTTAATCCAAATTTAATTACCAATAATAATGTCTTAAGAATAAATCTCAAAGCACAACCTTAATCTCCAAAAACAACCTCATTTAGACCAACCAATCAACCACAAAAGTCCAACATTGATGCATAAACTAAATCCATTTTAAAACACTAAAACGTATACCTTAATCATATTAATCTGTACCTTAACACCCACAACAATCATCTCCATATTTGAACAGTCCTTAATCGCACCCATAATTCAGATCTGTCTATATATCAGCACCATATCTCCATAAACTTCCATCATTCTCTTTATTACGTATTTATCTCAAGTAACATTTCCTTGAACTATCATATATTTGATTCCTTTATTATAATCAGAGGAAAACCGAGAGTTAAACCTTTTTTTTTTTTTTTTGGTATACAGAGGCAAGCTGTGTAGAAAATGAAGCCTAAGAATTTGTCCCAGGAGTGCTGCCACATAACTATGACAGTGCAATAGGTCTTCTTGGTAGAGACTTAAGCATCCCATTGGTACTATCAGTACAAGAGTACGCCCAGGTCCTTGTTGCCGTCATTCTCATGCTAGATAGTCCGCACAGCCTATGGTATTTCTTCTGGCATACCTGAGCTCCACCTCCTCATTCTGAAGAAGAAGATCACATAAGTCGTTTACCAAGCTCCACTGAGGATGATCAGTCATGCAGACTCTCAGAAGAAGGTTAAGTGCTTCAAGAGAATCAGAGTATACAAGAGCTTTATTCATTCAAATCCCATGCTGCAGGTGAGTTCAACCCCATTCTTGATAGCAAATAATTCTGCTGTAGTAGTTGAACAAGGGTCAAGTGGGGTGTGGAATCACATGATCCATTCTCCTAAGTCGCTTCTAATTACCCCTCCACAGGCGGCTTTCTGGTTTCTCCTGAGTTAAACCTTAGTTCTTCTTATTGCAATGCTGTCAAATTTTAATCTACAATCTTTCACATACATAAAAGCTTCTCTTTTAGATTAACAAAATGCAGATTCAAAGTCCAAATCAAAACCTTCAACTCAATAATACCAGTACAATGATTTAAAAAGGTTCCATATTTAATTCATCTTAGTATTTAAGCATCATTGATTAAAACTCAAACTTTTCTTCATATTACATCAAACATAATCACACATTCCTAAACCTTCAAAATAAAAAAAAGCTTCCATACATTTAAGCTCTCATCCTCTTAGATAAAATTTCCTATCAGCTTCAGATTTTCTCCAGTGCATCACAGATATCACAGCAATATATATATATATATATATATGTCTACATATTTGAGCAACTCACAGTTTTAATTACACAATTAAATCTACCTTAAGATGTCTAGGATCCAAAACATTAACAACTCACGAATGGAATACCATTTCAATCAGAGCAAGGCTTTTTTTAAATTTTCAAAATTAACATACTTCATCTGTACCAACTAATCCATGAATATCCTTTTTCATTCCATCTTTAACTTACAGAAATTGATAATCAAATCCTTACTTCAAATCAACCCAAAACAAAGCATAACATCTACATCTTAAAATCATCAATGTTCAACGAAAATCAAACATGCAACATATTATATTAACTCTATCTTCTTCATGAATGAGTTTAATCAAACTTCGATGTAATTTCAAACCAGAAATCACACTTCTCTTCTCGGTGAACAGTAACTCAGAAAAGGGGTATCCGATAATCCAGCCAAAACACATATGAAACTTTCGATTTCTACGATAAAGCCTTCATTATTGCTTATCACTTGTTTTAATCGGTAGAAAACCCCAAGAATCAGGACTACCCAAACCCTCACTCTTCCAAAACGGTGCTAACAGAAAGATTAAAGGGCATAGACGGAAAGAGGAGGCTCACCGGATTTCGGAAATGTAATTGCAAGTATGCTCCCAGCCCTTCTGCTCCCGGCGACACACTCCCTCTCACTCTCGTTTCCTCTCTCTCTAAGGGAAGGACAAGAACAAATGATGAGGAAGAACTGAAGAAGATGAATGAATGGGTGATGATGTCGGAGGAGGGTTTATGTTATATAATTAGTGAAATGGCAAAACTGCCCCACTCTTGAAGGGAATGAGTCATGATTTCTCAGGGGCAAAACGGTCTCTTAAGACGTTTCCCCTTCTTATTTCAGTTTCTGACCAAGAAACTTTTATAATTTTCATATAAGTCTCTCTTCTAATAATAATTTCTAAGGAATTAATCCTTATATCAAACTGGGAATTTTCTTAGAGTATAAACTTCATTAAGGCTCAAAATAGTTTCCCTAAAACCGTTAAATTAAAATTTATCCTCCAACTATTTTTCTTCAATTTATTAATGAAAGAAATCTTCAAATCCTCAATAATACCTCGAATTTCATAATTTTATTTATAAGGATTTTTTAATTCCTAAATCATACCTCAAGATTTTAAATATTTTTTATTTCTACATTTCTAAATTTTGGGGGTGTTACACATATAGCCATGTGTCCTATTTTGAAATACTATTATTTTTTTTGTTACCCAAGGTATCCCCCAGCCCGACAGGCCAATGACTAATCCTCTGCATATCTGAGCTCCATTTAAGGGTCTGCCGCTGGCCAATGGGTTGCTGCATACACAAGGCAGGATTCAAACCCCCGATACTTGCTTAAATGGATGAGTGAGTTGACCACTCAACCAACTACGCTTGGTTTTAAAATACTATCATTTAATTATAAATAAAAATTAAAAAAGGATCCATGGGCATGTGACAGGAGAACTTGATATAATGGATGGATATTAATGAACATGATGTATGCTACTAAAAACTTTGACCATATAGTTTTAGTTTTTATTATAAGAAAAATTGTATTCAGATAAAAAAATTACTATTAAGTCCCATGAATCATCAAATTATTAACAAATCTCTAGGACCAACAACTTTCTCTTCCCATCATCGTGCATCTCGCCTCCATTACCCTGCCTCTCGTCTCTTTCCTTAGCCACTCTACCTCTCGGCTCTCGTTGGCACTTGGCACTGCTTGCCTTCCTGATTTAGCTGTATATAGAGTTGTCTTCTTCACTCCCTTCTTTTATCATGGTTGTCTAAATCCCTAGACCCGTTGTGGTATAAATCACACTATTTACATTTTTGGTTGGATAGATCACATTATTTACAAGTTGTGGTTTATTAAACAACATAGTGATTGTTCATTGTTCTTTCTAAAAAGTTTAATACTTCAAATCTTTGATCAAGCCTTCCTTTTTATTTGTCTTTTAGTTGTCTTGAATTGCAACAACAATATTCAAAAGATTTCATTTCATTTTATATTTACTTAATTTCTTTCTCTGACGACTCAAATTCAGGATGTTAGTTCTAGAATTGGTTTTCTATGCCTATGTAGCGAGTTTTCGGGCATATATTTGAAATTAAGTAGATAGGAAATCAAAGACGACAAAAAATGAAAACCACAATTATGGGGTATGGTGGGTTTCAAAAGCATTCATTCATATGAATAATGAGAGACTTAATAATTGACATATAATTATAGAGTATAGGCATACCTTTGTGAAACTAATAGAATCAGAACTACAACTTTCTTCTGCTATAAATAAGAACTTATGAATTGTAGATTCTTTTTTTTAAAAAAACTAAAGGGGCAAGCACCAACGGCTTGAAGTTACAAGTGGGATCGAATCCGCAACCTTCCACCTAACTGGGAGAGATGCCATACAATTGGGCTATAAGTGAAAGTGGCAAGAATGTACAAGAGGGGGTGAATTGTGTTAAAAATTTAATGCACTAAGACATAGCTTATACTGGTTCAGCCCAAATCTTGGCCTACGTCCAGTTCTCCAACCTCAGTTTGGTTCCACTAAACATCAAGATTAAAGCAGGCTCTTGAACGCTTTTACAAGTCACCTCACAGTAAGATCTTTCTCTTACAAATCACTCCCCCTTACACTTGTAAGATTACAACCTACTTTTAAGATCCCACTATCTTAAGAGTAAACCTCACTTGAAATGTGATTACAGAAAGCTTGTTCACTCAATTAACTGATTGTGATACACACTTAAGTATAAAGACAATGAGTGATCTTTCTAAGAGTTGGTAAGCATTGAATGCAGTAAGTGTAACTTAGCAAGAATAATCAATGTTTTGTAATCAATGCGTTCACCAACTTCTTCATTAAGGCTTTTATATTGGTTTCTGGAATTCAGCCCGTTGATGAAGTTATAGCCGTTGCTTTGCTCTTAGATGAGAGATGATTATAGATGGAGTGTTGAGAAGAATGTGTTTTGGGTAGCATTAACTCTTTTGTACTTGGTTTGCTTCAGATCCTCTCTCTTCATTAATCGTAGAACATAGTTGTTGTGTCAAACAGCTCTAATGGTAGATCTGTGTGTCTAATGATAACTTCCTAAAATAGACCTGAACACTTTCTGTACTTGAAATCTTAAAATATGCTAACCATTCAGTTTGAATTAAATCCTATCGCCACATCAATCATTGATGTCTGATCGATCACTGCCTCAAATCTGATTGATCACATATCAATCATACATCGATCACAACCAGCATCACTTGAATATGACATTAGAAAATACCTCGCCTGATCGATCACAGGGGTCCCTGATCGATTGGGCTTATATAATCGATTACACTTAGATTATATTCATATTACAAGTATTCTCTGATCGATTACTCACTACTCTCTAATCGATTAACCTTCTCTGATCGATTATGCTTAAATTAGGCTTAAAGTATTCTTTGGTCTTTCTGATCGATCACAGGGAGACCTGATCGATCAGATGCAATAGTTTGATTACACTAAGTTATTCTTATTCCTCCAATCGATCATGCTGAGATTACTTAGTTCATTTTTTACTACACTGATCAATCACAGGGATGCCTGATCGATTAGGTGCTTATGATTTAAACTTCTAATCTAACTCTAATCTATCCCTAATCGATCAATGCCTTAGTTTCTTAACTAATAATCTGATCCTGATCGATTGGGAAATACTTAGCATTTCCTATCAGATTGTTTCTAAGTTATTCCTGATCTGTGTCCAACCTTCTTTATGCCTAAGTTATATTTTTTTATCATCAAAACTCATTATTCTAAATTCTCCCTCTTTTTGATGATGACAAAACAAAATATTTAATTTGACAGTAGGCAAGAAATAACAAACTGATAAACATAGAAACTTTGTTAATGAACAAATCAACAAATCAAGTCATACATTACATTTGAAAGCAAGATAAACATGATGAAAACATATGTGAATCATAGTAAATATCTACTTAGTCAATCAGAAAAGATATAAAGCATGAAAGATGCAGATGTGAAATGATTGATGGAGAATGAGATGAGTTTTAGGCTGGATCAATCTGAGTCACTCGAGTCCTTCCAGTACTTTGTATTCAGATCATCATCTCCAGATTCACTGCTGTAACCTCTAGAGTCAGTTAAGGTCTCTTCCCATTGAATTTCATCCTTAGGCTCAACCTTCTTCTTCTTGGCATGAGCTTTCTTCTTCTTTGGAGGAGATGAAGGGAAGATTTTAGCAAAGATCCTATCAAAATAGGTCAGATCCTTCTGCTTCTTCTTTGGAGGAGGCTTGGATGATTTTCGTTTGGGAGCAGCCTTTCTCTTTGCTACAGTCTTAGGGGCAGGCTTAGGCTCTTCAATCACAATGCCCTTAGTTGCCATAGTGCTTTTACTTGTGATTTTTCTGGGAGGAGGCTTGGGAGTAGTCTTCTTTATCCTCTTTCTCTTGGCCTCATATTGAACTTTTGGCCCTTCTTCTTCTTCACCAGAATTAAGGAATTCTGAGGTGGTCTGAACAGGATCCTTCTTCATTGACTTGGTTGGTTTGTGATAAGTGTAAGTTTTCTTAGCACCCCAACCCGGAAATACTGGCTTAGGCAGATCATTTTGTTCTTTCTTAGCCTTAGCCTCTTCTTTTGCCTTAGCCTTGGCTTCAGTCTCAGCCTTGGCTTTCTGTTCTTGTTCCTTTCTGACTCTTTTAATTTCTTCTTCAACCATTTCTTGTACTTTGCGATAAAGGTAGGGCCAAGTATCAACTGATACAGGCTGAGGCTCTCCCTCATACAACACCATGGCCATACTCATATCTTCTTCCAGTATTACATCCTCATCTTCTGGAGGGACATTTGTGGCCTTGATTTCTTCATCTGATGCTTCTTCCACCATGCCTTCTTTTACCATGCTTAGTCTGATTCCTTCTGCCAAGTCATGGATTTCTTCAAGTGTTTGTCTCATTGTGACATCCTTAGGAACTTGGGGCATGTCAGAAGCAATGGATGAAAGGATCGCAGCAGCCTCAACAGCATTTTCTTGAACGATATTGCTCACCCCTTAGGGTGGAACACTAAAGATCTTCTACCCCTTTGTGGCATCATCAAAAGGGGCAGAGGGTGGAGAGGTGTCTATAATGATGGCTTTGCCCATCTGGCATAAGCATGTGTTGGATCTGGCCTAGGTGTATATTGAAGAGCATATGGGTGAATTGGAGTAGGATCAGATGGTGGTGGAGTAGTTTGAGTTGGTTGAGGAGTTGGCTAGGAAGGGAGTTGTGTTTGGGTAGAGGGAGGTGAGGTTTGAGGATGTGAACATGGTGTGGTGGTGATATTCATAGGAGAATGAGGAGGGTCTTGATTATCTGAGGGTCTGAGGAAATTTGCTTGGATGGAGAGGAAGGTTTGGATGAGGGAGAAGGCTTGTGTTTGGGTGAATGGAGAGGGTGGATGAGAAGGAGAGGGTGATTGGCGAGGAGAGAAATGGATGGGGGATACCTGATGGGCTTCATGGCCAGGGAATGGTTCTAAGGGTATGCCAGGAACTTCAAAATTTTTCTTAAGAACTTCAAGGCTAGCAATTCTGTTGTGGAGGAACTTGTGCATGTCTACTACTGCATCATGCCCCTTGAAGACTGTCATGCCACACTCCTGGACTGATTTCACCACATAGTCATTGAGGGTTGCCACTAGCCTCTTCAAGAGCCTATCCTCCATAGCTTGATTCTCTAAGGTCACCTCTGCCATAACTTTTTCTGTGACTTTGTCTGCAATCAAATTGATCATATCTTTTGAGAGGGAGGCCCTTCTGGTAGACTCAAGTACTGATGGTTCAGATGATTGAGAGGCAGAGGAATGTACTTCTTCTTCATGTTTTTCTTGAGGTTGACCTGCTACCTCAGGGATGCCTTCTTGCACCGGTGCAGGGGCTTCTCTTTCAACAAAAGGCAACAAATTCATCTTCTTCAGAGTGGTAAGGTCACATTTGGGTGGTTCAACATTCTTCTACCCTTCCAACCAGAAAATTATGTTACTGGCTAGCATGAATGACAACAACTATGGAAATGGGAGATGAGTTTTGTCAGTCTTGTGTTTGTGAAACCTCTGGAACTCTTCACATATTAGTTGTCCAGGATTGACAGAGACTTTGTTGATAAGCATGGCTAATATTGGGTTGTCAATCTCCAGAATCTGAGTGAAGTTCCCTATCTTGTTCACCATACATTTAGAGTAGGCATAGTAAATCACTCTATTGATAGGTGGCATCTAGATCGGTTTGAGGGTTTCTTGAATAGGACTGATGGGTTGATAGGCCTTCTTGAGATCATCCTCTGAGTACTTCTGCTTCTCTTGCCAAATGTTATACTCTGTTCTGTCTATATCGAGCCATTGATTCAAGTCTTTCTAATCAAAGGAGAAGTGCTTCCCCCTGACTTGTAAGGACACCCTGATTCCTGTAGTTTTGCCTTTTGATTCAGTAACAGAAACCTTCATGTTGGAGTAAAAAGCCTTGATGACCTTCACATTGTAGTGGTTCTTTAGCCCTATCCATTTCCTGTATGGTTCCAGCCAATCTGTCACATGATAGCCGTTTTTCTCAAGATAGTCAATGTCCACATACCCTAGGCATAAGAAGGATCCACTGGAACTTCTGTATCACCAGAAATCAGTTCCCTGACCCTCACAGTGGCTGCTGAACTCTTGCTTTTTGATTTGGAGGCTTAGGCTCGAGTGTTTGGCATAGTTGCAGAGGGTTGAGAAGTTGAGGGAGGAGAGGATTGTTTATAGGTTAAAGCAGGATCGTCTAGAGGGAGAGGGATTGTATCATGAACGACTTGGGCTCTGTATTTCTAGCTATAATCATTTTGGGTTCCATGGAGAGGTTTATATAGAGAGCTTGGAAACGCAACTGATGGTTTGAAACAGAAGAAGGTCACGATTGATGGTGTTTTGAATGGGGGGTGGTTTCAGTTACGACTGTTTCAGAGAGGTTTAATGAAGGGAAGTAATGGTTCAGTCCGTTAGGGTTTGAAAGAGAAGGAGGGAAATGATGGAAAATGAATGCAAGTGAATACGAAATGATGCAATAGTTACAAGGGTCAGATATATATAAGAGAGAAGAGTGAAAAGTTGTGCAACTGTCAGAGCAAATGTTCGTTGTAAAAGTTACTGTTGTCGCCTGATCAATCATGTGTGCCCTGTGATCAATCAGAGAGTCTGGTTTCTGATTGGTTGGATGTGTCTAATCGATTAGGAATTATTGTGATCGATTGGCTCCACGCTGAGTAATCAATGTCTGATCGATTACCCCTTCCTTATGATCGATTAGGTAACTCTGATCGATTACCTTCTTTCCCTAATCGATTGGACTGTCTCCTTTGATTTCCTTCTGATCGATGCCTGATCGATCACAGAACATGTTATGTGATCAATCAGAGTCCTCTGATCGATTGGACGATGCAAATTTTACTTTAAACACAGGACCTACAAAATGTTAATTTAGTACTCCAATGCCTAAGTTAGTATCTTATCATCAAAACATAGCATAATTTGAATAAATCTAGAAGAGTTAAAGGATTGATACAGTTTTACAACTCATTAGGATTTACCATTCCCAATTCTCTTCTGATGAATATAAATTGTTCAGCTACCAGAGGTTTGGTGAAAATATCTGCTAGCTACAAGTGAGTGGGAATAAATTCCACCTTGACATCCTTCTTTTACACATGATCTCTGATGAAGTGATGTCTGACATCAATGTGCTTTGTTCTTGAGTGGTGTACTAGATTCTTAGCCAAGCTAATTGTGCTTGTGTTGTCACAGAGAATTGGAACTTCTAGAAATTCCATCCCCAGATATTTCAATTGATGCTTGAGCCATAGAACTTGAGCATAATAGCTTGCAGCAGCAATATATTCAGCTTCTGTTGATGATAGGGAGACACAATTCTGCTTCTTGCTAGCCCATGTAACTAAGGATCCTCCAAGGAACTCACACTAACCACTGGTACTTTTACTATCAGTCTTGTAACCAGCATGGTTTGAATTTGAGTAGGCCACGAGATACTCTTGAGTTCTCTTTAGATACCATATAAGCACCGTTGTAGGTATGAACTATCTCGACGCTTATCAAACTAAGCGCCGTTATAGAGTTTACATTATAAATTTTTTACTTTTTTTACGTCTAAAACCTATCCCGGCGCTTGTGTCTCTAAGCGCCGGGATAAGTTATCTATTGTCTATTTTTTTAAAAAAAAATTTTAACCTATACCGGCGCTTGTGTCTCTAAGCGCCGGTATAGTTCTTTAGGAATACATAAATTTAATAAAAAAATTTTGACAATCCCGGTGCGTATAAAAAAAGAGCCGAGATTGGTCTATTTTTTTTAATTTCGTTATGTTACCTGCATGTGATTCCATCAAAACCCCTTTATGACCTATACCGGTGCTTTTTGTTAAAAGCGCCGTTATAAGCGAAAAAAGGAGGGAAACTTTCCCTCCATTTTTTTAACAAGTGTCCTCGCTATACTGGCGCTTTTTTTCAAAAGCACCGCTATATGCGAAAAGTTAGAGAGAAACTTTCCCTCCATTTTTTAACACGTTACTCATTATTCTCGCTATACCGGCGATTTTTGTCAAAAGCGCCGCTATAGGCAAAAAGAAGGAGGGAAACTTTCCCTCCACTTTTTTTAACACGTGTTCTCGCTATACCTGCGCTTTTTATCAAAAGCGCCACTATAGTCGAAAAAAAAGGAGGGAAACTTTCCCTCCATTTTTTTAACACGTGACTCACTATTCTTGCTATACCGGAGCTTTTTGTAGGCAATAAAAATGGAGGAAACTTTTCCTCCATTTTTTTAACACGTGACTTACTATTCTCACTATACCGGCGCTTTTTGTCAAAAGCGCCGCTATATGTGAAAAAATGGAGGCAACTTTCCCTCCGTTTTTTTAACAAGTGACTCACTTTTTTTAGCATATCCCTCCGTTTCTCTTCCCATCCCACTCTCTCTTCTCTCTTCTCTCTTCTCACTCTCTCTTTCTTTTCCCCAAATATTCTCTCTTCTTTCTTCTCTATTCTCTCTTCTTACCGTTTACTTCTGTTTTTTTAGCATATCATACTCTCTTTCTCTCGCTGCTTTTCTAGAGAAATCACTTACACATGCAGATTCTAGAGTTCCAAGTTTACAGGTGATTTCATGAATCTCAAATGGTATAAGCTTTTTTTTTCTTTTTTTTTCGGTACCTGGGTTTTTTGTTTTTACTCGTTGTATAGAAATGGGAAACGGAAAAAATAATTTGGATTTCTTATTTCTACTCGTTATATTAAGTTACAGCATTGAGCACATGAAATGGAAAAAGGAAAAAATAATTTGGATTTCTTATTTCTACTCGTTGTATTAAGTTACAGCACTGAGCACATGAAATGGAAAAAGGGAAAAATAATTTGGATTTCTTGTTTCTACTCGTTTTATCAAGTTACAACACTAAGCACATGAAAAGCCATTATGAATTAGGAGTGTTTTGCTTTCTGCTAAGTTTGAGTGATTTAAATGTTCTCAAAGCTGAATTATTTATGATAACTTTTTCTTTTAATTCCTCTCATTTATTTTTTTATTTGGGTAACATTATTCTCTGGACGAATCACTGGTGTATATGGATTTCTTGGAATTGTATAGAATTGCTGGAATTTTCGCACTGATACAAGTGGGTGTGATAAAAAAATATAGATTTATTTTTTTAAAAAAAAAACTATAGCAACGCTTTTTAAAAAAGCGCCTTTAAAAAGTGCCGCTATAGGCCTGCTAAATTTTTTTTCAAAAAATTAAATTGAAGGCCTAAAGCGGCGCTTATTTATTAAAATGCACAGCAATATGTCACCTATAGCGGCGCTTTTAATGCACCGGGATAGGCCATTTGACCTATCGCTATAGCGGCACTTCATAAGCGTCGCTATAGGCTATTTCTATGGTAGTGAATCCCAGCTCCTGAGTTCTAACCAGATATCTTAGTATTCTTTTGACACATTTGTGGTGAGATTCCTTCGGTTTGGCTTGATATCTGGCACACATTCCCACACTGAATTGGATATCTAGTCTATTGGAAATTAAATATAGGAGAGATCCAATCAACCCTCTGTACGTGGATTGATTGAAGTCCTTCCCATCTACATCAGCATCCAGTAATGTTGTAGAGCTCATGGGTGTGTCCTCTTCGTTGGATAGGTCCATCCCAAACTTCTTCAATATCTCTTTTACATATTTAGTTTGAGAGATAAATATTCCATCTCTCCTTTGTTTGATTTAAAGACCTAGGAAGAAGTTTAGTTCTCCCATCATAGACATCTCAAATTCTCCCTGCATAATCTTAGAAAATTCCTCACAGAGAGATTCTTCAGTAGCACCAAAAATGATATCATCAACATAAATCTGTATTATAAGCATGTTTTTCTTTTTATGTAGAATAAATAGGGAGTATCCACTTTCCCTCTGGTAAAGCCTTTTTCCAACAGAAAATTGCAAAGTCTTTCATACCAGGCTCTTGATGCTTGTTTAAGTCCATGTAAAGCCTTTTTAAGTTTGAAAACATGATCAGATTTGGAAGAATCTTCAAAACTAGAGGGTTGTTCAACATATACTTCTTCCATAATATATCCATTAAGAAAGGCACTCTTTACATCCATTTGATAAAGTTTAAAGTTTTTGAGGGATGCAAAGGCTAAGAGAAGTCTTATTGCTTCCAGTCTTACAACTGGGGAAAAAGTCTCTTCATAATCTATACCTTTTTCTTGGTTATATCCTTTAGCCACAAGCTTTGCCTTGTTTTTGACCACCGTTCCAGATTCATCAAGTTTGTTTTTCAAAACCCATTTGGTTCCAATAATAGGATAGTTTGAAGGTCTAGGAACCAAATCCCAAACTTGATTTCTTTCAAATTGATTGAGCTCTTTGATTTAACCGTTGTCTTATCGCCATGGGGTCAAATGCAAAATTAACCAAGGATTGTACTATATGGCACAACCTAGGGTCGTTCTCTCTCTCGAGGATCTTTTTATTGGTTCCTAAGTGATCTAAATGTCATGAAATGCAATATGAACAAGGGTAAATAATTTTGGTTTTCTTATAAATGAGTGTGAATGCAAGAATGAGAATAAAAATCCTAAACTACTTATTTTTGGTGTTTTTATAAAGATAGGGTAGTGAATGGAAAATGGATGAAGTGAATATCTTGAAAATGGATCAGTGATTTAACCTTTGCCTAATACGCCTTGGGGGTTAAAATCAAGATTTAATCCAAGGATTGCAATATAGGTTGCAACCCCGGGTCGTTTCACTTGAGGAGTCTTTTAACCTACCTAAACTAGCTAAATTCAATTAAAACAATAAAAGGTATGGGGGTTTTGATTTGAAAATTCATTTACTAAAACTATTAACAAATGCAATTACTTGTCTTTGTTATTTTTTGATTAATGAGTGAAAAGGATGTTTGGATTAAGGGTAATTTTATAAAATGGGCTTTGGTAGTGTTTCGGTGGCTCTCATGCTTCTTTAAAATGATTGGGAGTTTAATTTACCAAGTCTAATTGAAAGATCCCCAAGCAACCACTAGGGGTCCACTAGCCCTAATTAATGACTAATTTAGCAACCACTTTTATAGCCATTTCTTAGGGTTAGTGTTAAGATCCACTTGGTTTATGGAATGCCTTGAAACAAATGTAATTTAACTCTCATGAAGTGCAACCACAACATTCATGCATGGAAGGAATTGACTATAACCACTAGCAACCACTAAAATGGTTACAACCAAGAATACAACCACAAATAGATAGGAAATTGTATCTCAATCACATTAAATTCAAAGCATACACATAATAGTTCACAAACATAGATAGCAGTCACATATCTCATGTCTCAAATCCAAATACAAGACCAATACAAAAGAGTAGAAGTCAAATACAAAGGAAATAAAGAATTGTGAACTAAAAACTCCCCTATGTTGGTCCATGAAGCTTGAGCCACCTTCACACCACCAAAGCACCAAGATTCTAGCTTCTCATGTCTTCAAATTCGTGCCCAAGAGGACCCATGATGATAGCCTCCATGAATGAAGAAGATAGAAGGAAATATGGAGTGGAAATGGAAGATAGAAAGGGAAAGAACAAGAAAACCAGTGAAATTTGAGGTGGAAATGAGTGGGAATGAGAGGATTTGAGTGGAGAATGAAGAAGAATAAGGGAAACCCTAGGAGCACCTTGTATTTTCGTATTTGGAGGCTTGGAGAGGTGATTTTCTGGTGTTAGGAGCTATTTATAACCCCCTAGGAACCCTAGAATTCATAACAGTGCGTTGCTGATGCGTCCCGCTCACCGTAGCGAGCTCACGGCGAGCTAACGTTGATTCTGGAGGTTTTGCTGGGAGCTGGCCGTCGGCTGGCCGCGGCGAGCTCATGGCGAGCTCACGGCGAGCTCACGGCGAGCTAAAGTTGATTCTGCCCTCTTGTTCTTGTTTTGTCCAGCATTCTTCTCTGCAACTTGGCCCTTCGATTGGGTGTGTTTCTTCCATGATCTACACATAAAATGGACCTAAGGTAGCATCAAAATGTTCTCGAAAATGGGTTAAACAATAAATCATGCTAATTATGCCCAAATTGCCCTTGACTAGAACAAATTCCAACAAAGTGTGCAAAAATCAGAAATTACCCTAATTAGGTGCAATTACCCTAAGAACATGCAACAATCCAATGATTTTATTAATTAAAAGTGTATAAAAATATTGTACAATCATTTCCCCCACACTTAGACCTTTGTACTCCTGAACAAAGGGTACAATGCAAAGAAGAATTGTTTTAACAAAACAATAATCTCAAGCTAGCATGAATCAAAATCAATAATATGCAAAGGGAGAATTGGCAAAACAATTGGATGAAGCAATGGCAAAGAAGACTCTCAAGATAATAGTATTTCACTCTACTCACTTCATGTGGGATTTTTACACTCAACTTGCTCAAACAACAATTTGCTATAAACTTGTAACTACTCTAATATCTCCACACATGCATACAATCATGAATGAATCAAAAGGACTTGAGGGGTTGAGATGATGGAAAAGGCATGATGGATTGCATGTTATGGAATGTTGAAATGCAATGCAATGTTTCTATTGAAGTACATAGCATGTGAGAGCATAATTTCAACATAATGATGCCACATCAAGAAATGCCTTATTCTTCAAACTTTCTTTTTCTTTTTCACTTTCTTTCTTTTTCTATTTTTTATGCACACTTTTTTCTTTTCTTTTTAACATAAGCATGGCATTAACAACAAACAGAAGTGGCTCAAACTCAATGCATCATCTTAAATTTCACATTAATGCATTACAACCAAGGAATGGCTCAAAATGGGTGAACAATGGAAAATGACATATTGTGGGTTTGTGTTTGGGGAGAATGGGTGATGAAGTGAATGCCTAAATCATCTTCATGCATGAATGTAATTCTAGCTTTGACAAAGAGTAGAGACAAGTTCTAGAAATTGAATGATTAAGCAAGTATACACTCTTGAAAGGAAAATAGGCCCAAAAATCTCACAACAATGTTTACCTCAATTGCCAATTAAAAATCCAATTGCAAGGCCAATTAACAAAATGCATATGCTTGAAAATAACTCATCACTAGCTCTTTGAAAATTGAAAGGATAAAATGCATAATTCTTTGAATTCTTCCCATTGCTCATGAAGCTCATTGATCAAAAGGGTAAGGTCCATTCTTGCTCCATGGTCTTCAAAAATCGTTGCCACACTAGGTTTTCACAAAGCAAGTTTTAAAAATAGGTAGAGAATGGAGCTAGATCTTTTATTACGTCGAATGTGAACCTTCGTCACAAAATCTACCTTGGTTTTGAAAAGATTTGACAAAAAATTTAAAAATTTTCTCTAATGTGACATAACATGATAAAATCAATGGATCAAGCAAGGCTACCTAAACAACACATAGACCCATCCCCCACACTTAAATCTTGCATTGTCCCCAATGCAAAATCAAAATGTAAGGTGCAGTAAGCAGGAGAACACAATGAGGATTTATTGACTCAACTAACACAAGTCTACCTTTTACTAATGGTGCAGTCCCTCCCCCACACTTATCATTCATCATAATCTCAAAAGAGCATGCAACAATTGAAGACAATGAAAATACAAGAGAGAAGAGGGACAACCTTATGTTTAAAACGCTTCAAACTCTTGTACGAGAAGTTCTCATCTCGAATGAGAAACATGCATGCCTTCATGTGGGCCACTTCTCCCACATGTTCCTCCTTGGTGTGAAGTGTTGCGTTTCCTGCAAAAAGAATTCAACAAACACAGCAGTATCTAATTCTAGGCAAGGAAACGATTTTTCTAAATAGGTATTGCAACCAAGGAAGTCAATCAAACTCCCATCAGTAGGAGTAACACAAGAAAATTCATTTTCAAAACACTCAAGTGCATGTGTAGCGGAAATCGTGAAGTCCAACATATGGTTGGGGCACGAAATATTGCTTGGACATACACAAGAGTTAGTAGAGAAAGGAAGGAAAGAAGATGGTGTGGTGGGAGTGTCACTACAAATACTTTCAATTTTAGATATATCCAGTGGAAGATCACAAGAAAGTATTTGTTGGAAGGATTCCCTATTATCAATAATCTCCAAATTTAAACATGGAGAATCCTTCCATGGTGCACTCTCATCATTATTAGTGCTGGCTGTCACCCAAGAGGGGGGTGAATTGGGTGATAGGATAAAAGCTTTAGACTCTTTCGAATCTTCTCCTTTGTAAAATCATAATGAAGACAATCTTTTCAAAAACTGTTAAATGCACTAAGAAGATTATGATGTTTATATGCTGGAAAATAAGAGAGTTAAGGGAAGAGATAATGCAAACAGTATTTATCCTGGTTTGGTCTACCCTGACCTACATCCAGTCCTCAGGCTCCACCTGAGATTTCCACTACCCTCTTGTTTAAATCGGGCACAAGAGAAACCTTTACAACCCACAAGTTTAGCCGGGCACTTGTGAAGCCTACCACAGGTTTTACGAACACAGGTTCACCTGCCAACCTTTTCACAGAGCTTTAGAATTCTCTCTAAACACTCCCCCTTACACCTTGTAAGGTTACAACCATGTTCTCAAAGCACCAAGATTTAGAACAACCTCAAACAATAGAGGATTTCAGATAATATGTTCACTTAATGAACGGATTGTGATAAACACTTAAGTACAGAATAATATATGATGAATTTTACAACTCTAGAGCTTAACAAATTGAACAATGAATACTCTAGCTCTCTTTTTCTAATTTACTTGACTCAATCATTCATTCATCATTTCTGGGCTCACTATGATTTGCTCTCTATCAGTGTCATTTGCAGTTCTGTACAAAACCCTGTTCCATCGTTATCTTCTAGAGGCAAGTCTTGATCTATTTATATCTTCACAGCTTTGCCTTTTCTTTCAGCTCCATGTGGCCGTTTGAATATATCCGTTGGAGGTTCATAGTCGTTGGTAATAAATCTAATTCAAACTTCTGTTCTGGTTTCAACTGTTCATGCTTAGAAAAAGTTAGGAGAGAGATAGACTGCGCGTTCCGAACATCTCCAACAACTTGTACTTTCATAGCAGCTTTTTTAGTAGCGCTAGCATGCTTTGCTATCGCTAACTACATAGTCTAATTCCTGCACTTGAGCTGTTAGCTAAAACAAGTATTCATGTAGTGGATGTTATCGATAGTGCCTTTCATTAGCTCAAAGAGATAGAGACAATATATCAGTTAAGGATTTTTAAAGTATTCTCTATCGATAGTCAATCATGCTATCGCTATCATCTATTGCCAGTTAAGTTCATTAGCTTAAGGGACAAATAATATATCAGCCAAGGAATTTCATCAAGCTTTCTCTATCGATAGTTATGAACATTATTGCTAGTATTTTCTTTTAGTTCAATGTTCAGCGTAGTAGCTATGTCATCTTCAATAAGCATTCTTCTATCGATAGCTAATCCCATTATCGCTAGTTGCTTGATTTCTCATTAGCTTAAGGATACTGAGTTATATGAATATTCTAAGTAATTTCAGGTATCCTGTTATTGATAGCTGAACGTGTTAGCACTAGCAACTATGTTATCGCTAGTTAACTCTTTTGCTCTCAGGCACTAGCTATCTGAATGACTATTATCTGAAGTACTCTGTTATCGATAGCTTATCCTGTTGTCGCTAGCTGATTTCATTAGCTCTAGGACTTGGCCTATTTTTCTGCTAGTTGTTCTTCCTTTCATTTATCCATGTTATAAATGAACTTCTAGCGATAGGTTATTTATTAGCGATAGTGAATGACTTAGCGATAGATATTAACTTTGTTATTTCTAAGTCTTCATTTGCTATGGCTCTTTGTCTATTAGCGATAGGCTCTTGCTCTAACGATAGTGATCTGTTACCTATCAGATTTTACTTGTTAAATTCAATGGTAACTTTACACGTCATTTACTTATGTTATTTATGGGGTCAGTCTTCATCAAAACTTAAGATTCTAACAATTATAATGTAATTCAATGGGAACAAAAACATTGGCATCCTCAACCACAATGGAATCGTCATTCTCAATTATATCATGCTTACAACTTCCAGCACTCCTAGCTCTAGCAGATGCATCATGCTCAATAGTAGAGTCATTTAATATGGCACAATCATGCTTTTCATATTCAATAACTAAATGACTTTTCACCGCATAATAATGCACACAAATTTCAAACTCCACACATGAACAAGATTCAATCACATGTAATTCAACAACATCATCATAACTAGTACTAAGGAGAGAAGCATGGTTATCACAAGAAGAATCCATGATAGTGCCAGCAACATTCTCAATTGAATTACTACTACTTGAGGCACTAAGTTGAGCATATTCATCAATAAATTGTTGAGGTAATTAACAAATGATTTCCTCATCCACCTCATCTTCACTCATATGATTAGTACCTTGTTCAATCAAGGGATCAACCAAAGAAGGAGTAATCTCCTCAAGGATAGGAGTATTACCTAGTGGGGAGTGCATTTCCTCTTAAGGTTGTAGAGTAACTTGCTTTATTTCTTCAACTAGTGTAGGGTCATTAAAGGTTGCTACTGGAGGTTGGGTGTTCTCCATAAGAGATGTGGGATGTTGCTCTTCATTGAATGTCCCCGGCTCCTCTTCATCAATAGTGTCATAAGGCCATAAGGTTCCTTCTTCTCCTCCTGTTCTTTTCCAAAGCACATGTAGGTAGAATGCATTGAGGTACTCCCCTAGCTCTTCCAATTTCTTAGAGAGTCCAATTGTGATCTTCTTTCTATACAACTCCATGGAACGAGCCTTATGGACCTCATACATCCTCTTAAGTTCCTTTGTATGATCATCCATGTCAAGATAATCAAAGAAAGCATCAAGCCCAGTTGGTTTAGGTGTGATGGGTTTGGGTGGAGGTGAGGGATCACGTGGTGGTGGTTGGTATGTAGTTTGGTAGGAATGGTGAGATAGTGGCGGACAAGGTAGGAATGGAGAGGATGGCTCGAATTGGAGGGGAGATTCATGATATGGCTTATATGGTGGAAGTGAAGGCTCATATGGTGAGGATTGGTATGGTGAAGGGTATGGCTCATGGTGTGGAGGAAAATATGGTGAGTAAGGATCATCGAAGTATGAATGTGGTGTGGATGAAGGTGGGTCCCTACATTGTGTGTCATAGGATTTGAAGAAAGAATTTAGATTGGCCATCATTTTATCTCTTTCTTTACGAAACTCATCCATGCTTGAAGAAGGTGCCTCTTCCATCCTAGTGGTATTTCCTGCAAAAGAATGAGAATCCCCAAGTGGATCATGATTGTAACCAAAGTTTTTGTAATTCCAAGACATGAGAATTCAATGATTTAGTCCCAAAGAATCATAAGCAATTAATCTATGTGCAACCAAATATAAGAATTAAAAAGAAGAAAACGAATGCAAAATGCAATGCATCTAAGCTAATCCTAAATAATGAAATGATGCAAATATGATCTAAAGGCTCCTACCCCTTGTCAATGTTTCAATTGACACTTAGCTAACCTAGGGAGTAAAAAATGACTCCCCAGCAACGGCTCCATTGATTTAACCTTTTGCCTAATGCGCCTTGGGGGTTAAAATCAAGATTTAATCCAAGGATTGCAATATAGGTTGCAACCTCGGGTCGTTTCACTTGAGGAGTCTTTTAACCTACCTAAACTAGGTAAATACAATTAAAACAATAAAAGGTATGGGGGTTTGGTTTTGAAAATTCATTTAATGAAACAATAAAGGAAATGCAAATACTTGTTTTTGGTATTTTAGATTAAAGAGTGAGATAAGTTTGGATTAAGGGTGATTTTATAAAAAGGCCTTTGGTAATGTTACAGTGGCTCAAATGCTTCTTTAAAATGATTGGGAGTTTAATTTACCAAGTCTAATTGAAAGATCCCCAAGCAACCACTAGGGGTCCACTAGCCCTAATTAATGACTAATTTAGCAACCACTTTCATAGCCATTTCTTAGGGTTAGTGTTAGGATCGAATTTACCTAAGTTTACCTTTTCATTGTTGTGGATGAAGCATTTGGAACCAAAGTCCTTGAGATGGCTTACATTCGGCTTTCTTCCTTTGTAAAGTTAAAATGGAGTTTTCTCCATTCCTTTTCGTATGAAAGCTCTGTTGGATATGTAGCAGGCTGTACTCATTGCATCTGCCCAGAATGCTTGAGATACTTCTCTTTCATTGAGCATTGTTCTGGCTATTTCAGTGAGTACTCTATTCTTTCTTTCAACCACTCCATTTTGTTGAGGTGTTCTATCTAGGAGCTAAGAAGTTGTGATTTATCCCATTTTCTTCACACAGCTCTAGGAAGTTTTGGTTTTCAAATTCTCCTCCATGATCTATCATGATTGAGCTGATCTTCTGACCTTTTTCATTCTGCACTTTCTTAGCAAACAGGTAAAAGGCATCAAAAGTGTCATGTTTAGAAGAAAGAAACATAGTTCAGGTAAACCTTGAATAGTCATCCGTTATCACAAGAGTGTATAAACTTCCTCCTAGACTTTTCACCCTTGTTGGACCAACCAAGTTCATATGAATCAGTTCCAGTGGTCTAGTTGTGGAGACTTCCTTCTTTGGTTTAAAAGAGGACTTGGTTTGTTTCCCTTTTTGACATGCTTCAGACAACAAATTGGTTTTTACTTTTATGTTAGGTATGCCTATAACAAGATCCCTTTTGACTAGCTTATCTAATTGATTCATATTCACATGAGCTAACCTTCTATGCCACAGCCAATAGTTATCAGAATTATTTATAAAGCATTTCTCAGAGAATTGTTGATTTAGTTCAACTGTATATAAGTTTTCATTTCTGTTAGCTTTCAGCCGACACTTAAGGTTGGATTTGTCTATGGTTAACTCTTTCTTATCTACTATGAGACATTCATTTGAATCAAATATTACCCAGTTACCTATGTCAGTATTGTGACTGACACCTAGAAGATTGTGGCAGAGACCTTATACTAGGTAGATATCTTTAACTGCCCCAACTTCTCCTATTCTAGCAATTCTTCCTGACTGGTTTCCACCAAAGCTGACTTTGGCTCCACCTTTCATGATTAGATTGTCAAATTTCTTCTTATCTCCAGTCATGTGTCTTAAGCATCCACTGTCTATATACCACTTATTGTTGTTGGATGCTTTGAGACAAACCTGCACAAACTAAACAGATTTAGGTACCCAAATTTTCTTGGGTCCTTTGGGATTAGTTTGATGCCTTTGGTCTAAGTGGACTTTAGGCTAATGTGTCCCTTTGGGGACCCATTTTTATAATCTAGACACACCATGTTTCTTAGGATAGCATGTAGATTTAGTGTGTCCCTTTTTGTTACAGAAATTACAAAAGTTGAATGGCGATGAATATTTTGAAGCTTTTCTGAAAAACTTTAAGTAAGGTTTTTCTTTGGATGCTGACCTCCTTTCTTCCAAGGGCTTGGGTGTTGAATCATAACCTATACTAGTTTTATCTCTAAATGCTCTTTGACTCATTAACATAATATCAAGTGCTTCAGTGCCTTTAGTAAATTTCTTCAAAATACCAGAAATCTTTTCATTTTCTTTCAAAAGATTTTCACAACCCTTGCATTCAAAATTTTCATCCCTTTGAAAGATATCTTTTTTTGAAATCTATTTACATTTCACACAATCAGGTTCCTCAATTTTCTTTTCAAGTTCCTTGTTTTTCTTTCTCAAAACAGTTACTTCTTTTGCCAGTTTCACAAACTCTATATGTAAGTCATTATATGCATCTTGGAGTTCATGAAAAGATGAGTCAGAATGATATACCTCACTATCAAATCCCTCTTGGGCTACCAAGCAGAGATTAGCTGCTTCCTCAACATCACTAGCCTCCTCATCAGAGCTATCTCCCCATATAGAAGAGACAAATGCTTTCTTTTTGCTCTGGAACTTCTCATTCTTTTTCTCCTTTTCCTTGAACCTCTGAAGGCTTGGACATTTTGATTTGAAATGTCCAGGCTTCTTGCATTCATAGCACACATGAGCATTTTTCTGGGAGTCCCTTCTAGTGTTGCTGGAACTACCCCTCTGGAATTTTCTTCCATTTCTGAAGAACTTCTTGAATTTTCTGACCATAAAGGCCATCTCATCGTCATCCAGTTCTTCTTTATCTTCCTCATCCTCATCATCTTTTATAGGAGCTGAGAGAGCTAGGTTCTTCTTCTTCTTATCTTCAAAGAGTTCTTTTTGAGTCCTAATTGTCATCTCATACTCAGCCAAGCTACAAAATAGGGCAGTGATGGATCTCATCAATTCTCCTATCATTTCTTGAATGGCAGTAGCCTTCATTTGCCATTCTGGTGTGAGGATCTTCAGAATTTTGGACACTTGCTCAGCTTCTATGATTCTCTTTCCAAGGGCAGTGAGGTTGTTTATCAGATGTGTGAATCTGATCTCCAGTTCTCTGATAGGTTCTCCTTCTTCCATCTTGAAAAGATGAAATTCTAAGACTAGTTGCTCAATTCTTCTTGCTTTAACTCCTGTAGTTCCTTCATGAGAAACCTCCAGAGCATCCCACATCTCTTTTGCAGTTTCAAGATGGTATACTCTAAAATATTCTTTCTGGCTGAGAGCACTTTGAATCACCAGAATTGCTTTGCTGTTCAGCTCCATGTTGTCCTTGTCATCATTTGTGAATTCAGCTGGAGTTTAGGAACCCGTGCTCTATTTTTAATCTTCATTGGCAAAATATCTCCTTCTTCTATAATCTTCTAGAGCATGTATCCATTTGCTTTGATAAACATCCTCATTTTCATCTTCCAGAAGGTGTAATGTTCTCTATTGAAACCTGGAGGTCTGTTGATTGAGCTTTGTTCTAGGAGAATGTTGTCATATCCTGCCACGTTGGATCTTTACTTCTCTTGATCGTTGGATCAATAAGTTTTGAGAAGACCTGCTCTGATACCAAATGAAAGTGGCAGGAATGCATAAGAGGGGATGAATTGTGCTAAAAATTTAATGCACTAAGACAGAGAACTTATACTGGTTCAGCCCAAATCTTGGCCTACTTCCAATTCTCCAACCTTAGTTGGGTTCCACTAAACTTCAAGATTAAAACAAGCTCTTGAACGCCTTTACAAGTCACCTCACAGTAAGATCTCTCTCTTACAAATCACTCCATATTACACTGTAAGATTACAACCTACTCTTAAGCTCCCACTATCTTAAGAGTAAACCTCACTTAAAATGTGATTATAGAAAGTTTGTTCACTCAATGAACTGATTGTGATACACACTTAAGTACAAAGACAATGAATGATCTTTCTAAGAGTTGGTATTTATTGAATGCAGTAAGTGTAACTTAGCAAGAATAATCAATGTTTTGTAATCAATGTATTCACCAACTTCATCATCAAGGCTTTTATATTAGTTTCTGGAATTATGCCTGTTGATGAAGTTATAGTCGTTGCTTTGCTCTTAGATGAGAGATGATTATAGATGGAGTGTTGAGGATAATGTGTTTTGGGTAGCATTAACTCCTTTGTACTTGGTTTGCTTCAAATCCTCTCTCTTCATTAACCGCAGAACATAGTTGTTGAGTCAAACAGCTCTAATGGTATATCTGTATGTCTAACGATAACTTCCTAAAATAGACCTGAACACTTTCTGTACTTGAAAACTTAAAATAGGCTAACCATTCAGTTTGAATTAAATCCTATCGCCACATCGATCATTGATGTCTCATCGATCACTGCCTCAAATATGATAGATCACATATCGATCACAACCTGCATCACTTGAATATGACATTAGAAAATACCTCGCTTGATCGATGACAGGGCCCTGATCGATTTGGCTTATATAATCGATCACACTTAGATTATATTCATATTACAAGTATTCTCTAATCGATTACTCACTACTCTCTAATCGATTATGCTTAGATTAGGCTTGAATTATTCTTTGGTCTTTTTGATCGATCACAGGGGAGACCTGATCGATCAGATGCAATAGTTCGATCACACTAAGTTATTCTTATTCCTCCAATCGATCATGCTTAGATTACTTAGTTCATTTTTTATTACATTGATTGATCACAGGGATGCCTAATCGATTGGGCGCTTATGATTTAAACTTCTAATCTAACTCTAATCTATCCCTAATCGATCAATGCCTTAGTTTCTTAACTGATAAGCTGATCTTGATCGATTGGGCAATACTTAGCATTTCCTATTAGATTGTTTCTAAGTTATTCTTGATCCGTGTCCAACCTTTCTTTATGCGTAAGTTATGTTTAGTTATCATCAAAACTCATTATTCTAACAATAAGGCCCCTGATAATTTTAGAACATCACAAGTCTAACAAGAATAAGGTCTGTGAGAGAGTTCATAGTTTTGAAACTCAGTGGGTTCATGATTTTTCAAAAGTAAAAGATTAACGTATCTTGTTATATAAGAATACCTGCAAGAACGTAATAATTTACTATCTTTAAGCATGTATTATGGCCAGTCTCACAGTATGAAAATGGACATAGTAGCTCAAACCTTTTTGGTATGCATTGTTCAAGAGGCAGAAGGCATAGTTGGAAAATTAAACAAATTACATTTTTAACATAATTTTTGCTTTTGATCAATTTTAGTACTACCTCCAGTCCTTATTATAAGAGTTTGATAACTAAATTACACAGTTTATGAAAAACAATTAAAATCAGATAAAAGCAATAAGTATGTAAGAAATAAATATTTTTCCAACCATGCCCATAATAATGGGCGGCAAGTAAGAGAGAAAAAATAGAGTAATAATAAGAGGATGTACATAAGAGAATGTAGTATATGAAAATTAAAAGATGGAGATAATATAATTAATTAGGGGCAAAAATGGTAAATTACATTCAATGCTCAGAAACACTTACTGATGAGCCCTTGTAAAAACACCAGTAATTCAAATTTAGGCTCTTATAATAAACATTGAAGGGAGCATTTTTCTTTATAAACACAAAAAAGTTGTTTAAAGCTTATAATAAGAAATTAAGGGAGTATCAGAAATAGTAATTCATAATTATAGGAGGGTGAAGGCGCAAATTTAACAAAAAAGTTGTGCCAAGAATGCCTTGCACCATAATGTTTTTAATGAACAAAAAATACACATAAACTTTGTAAAATGATCCGATTTTAACACACAATCGTTAAATTTAGGTTACTTTTTGGTTGTGGGTCTCACAATTATTAATTTTCAATTATTATTTTAATTTTTTCCTACCTTAATTTTTTCCCCAGCGCTGGCCGACATCCCAATTGAAGAGCATTGTTGCTGGAAGGTGAGAAATCAACGGCTACACCGGTTCTTCTATGAGTTGCTATTTCTCACGTTTGCAACAAACATGGCAAAGTGAAATGTTCTGAGATGAAGCAAAAGGAATTTTGTTAACTACGATTCTTCTTTTCTCACTCCTTCTACAGTCCATTGTTTTCCTTCGGGATCCTTGTTTGTTCTGTGAAATAGTTACCCCTGCTCATGTTTTGCTTTTGTTCTGCCTTTTAATCATTCATCTGAAGATTGATGAATTAATTTCTTTCAATTTTTGCTGCATTACAGAGAAGCCGGGCTACTAGAGTATCATTTTTTTGGATGGGTTTTAAGTGCCATATCCGTTGAAAATCTTAGATTATTTCTAGTTAATGCTCTTGAGTAGTTTTAAAATCTTCGCTAAATAGATAGACGTGGCTGAGCCAACGAGGTTCGTCATTCATTTTCCGTTGGTATATGAGATTGATCGACAATGTCTTATAGACATTGCATATTTTGGTTGTTTTAAGAATTTAGCATCTCTACCTCTTCTTACCTTGTGGAATGTTCTCTGCAGATTTCAATGATAGCCTTTCATGTATTTAATCACTTGAGTTCCATAAATTGATAGGGGAAGAGAGGGAAAGGACGAAGGAGAGAGGAGGGTGGAGAGAAAAATTTAAAAAAAAATATTTTTGAAGATAATAATTTATAATAAATTATTGTTAGAGGTACAAACAAAAAACAAAAAAGTAACCGATCGAAACTTATCGGTTGAAGCTTTGTATTAATTATTAAAACCACCCTGCTGTAAGTTTATGTGTATTTTTTTGTCTTTAAAAAACTTTATAATGTCAGACGCTTCTACACAAAAGTTTGTTATTAAATTTGTAATTTCACCCATTATAGAATTATAGAATTATGAAAGTATGATGTAAGATGTGGTGACGAACTTACCAATGGAAGAGATGATGTCATTGAAGGCCCCAAATAAATTTATGTAATTAATAGTTAGTTACAACTACTGAGCAAAGAAATTAGTTACAACTACTCGTCAAAGATATCGTAGTGAGGTTTGTCTGAGCCATGAGATATTCTTAATTAGGAAGACTAGAGGCATGGTAAAATAAAAAAGAAGGAGGAAGACGACTTGAGGCTGACTTCCCTCCTATATAATCCATATATAGCACAAGGCGTAAAGCACTTCACCCCCAAGTTTTGTTATATTGGCGCTATCTGCTCTTCTCTTTAATTTCCTGAACATCAATCAAATAAATCACCAGGTTTGTTACACACACATGACACATCTATCTTTCTTTCACCCATATCATTTTATGCAGGCCTTTTTCTTTATGCAACTTAACTTGTGTGTATTAATAAGTTTGTTAATATGTTTATTATGGGGAAAATCACAATCAAGTCCCTCAAAAAGGAATTAATCACAACTAGGTCCTAAACAATCGTCAAATTACATTGAAATCCCAAGAGACCTAGATGATATTAAATGGCTTGTCATTGACAACTCAATAGTTGTCAATATCATATCAGCTCATTGAGTTATCAATGATTGACAACTATTAAGTTGTCATGATAACTAAAGTTTTTAAAAAAACTGCATTGACAACTCAGAGAGTTGCTATTAACAGCAATTGAGTTGTTAATTACAAGAATATAATCTAGGTTCTTTGGAACTTCAATGTAATTTGATGATTGTTTGGGACCTGATTGTAATTAATTCCTTTATGAGAGACCTGGTTGTGATTCTCCCTTTATCATCAAAGGCTACTTAAGGCTGACTTGAACAGTGTTCGAAGACCCGGACCGAACCGGGCGGTCGGACCAGTTGAACAGTGAACCGCCTACAAAACGGTCCGAGCTAGCCTTTAGCCCGGGAGAGCAGTTAAACCGGAGGAGAACCGGTTCAACCCGTCCAAAACCGGGTAACCCAGCTAGAACCGGTTCTATCCTTTTCTATTCTTTTCTTTTTCAAAATTTGATTTTTTAATTTTGTTATAATTCATCTAATTACCAACTTTCACTTCACTTAATTTTAGAAACAAGGAAATTATAATATTTTAAATGCTATTATACTTGCATATGTTTAGTATTTTATTGTTATTGCTCTTAGTATTTGAATTTTAGTCTGTGGATTGTAGAATAATATTTATTTTCACGTGTACTCAACTAATATTTTATATTTTTCCCTCTATAGAAACATCAAAATATTCATGTTTGATGAATCATGCATACTTATCTATATTTACATTTTGATATTAGTGATTATTAATGTTAATATCAATAAAATTTTATTATTTCAATACAACCGGTCCGACCCCGATCCGACCATTAACCCTTAAACCAGTGCCTCATCCGGTTCGATGTTCGGTCCGATTTTTTGAACCTTAAACTTGAATAAGGTAATAATGTATATCGCATTCAAGGGCTAAAGGAATAAATAAACAACCTCTCATCATGTTTCCTCTGTTTTATTTCTCTCTCTCTTTAATTTCCTGAAGATTTATTAATTAAAGTTGTAACACTTGGTACAGAAGCCGTATAACGATTTTCCACGAAGAAGGGATTTTGTAATTGGCTAGTGAAGACTTGAGGTTGACTAGAGGGATGTTGTGTACGATGCATTCATATGGGTAAAGTACACGGTACGACAAGTTTACAAGTGAACTTGAGATATATTCTCTAATAATTTCCTAAATCAAACCATCAGGTTAGTTAGCTATTTCTTTGTTGACCAAAAAGAAAAACTATTTCTTTTACCATATAAAATTTTGTGTTGCCTCTTATTTCCATTCCATATAACTCTATATTCACAGTCGGATTCTTTAGTTTATTTCTGGCATTAAAAATTATAAAAATCTTCTTTTAATTTATGCGCAGAACTGCTATGCTATTAGTTGCTTGATGTGTGTTCGTATTTAAACATGGTTTCATGTCTTCAAGTATGGTTGCTCTATACTTTCCAAGATCCATACTATACGATGATAACGGTTGATAGGTTTCACATATCTCACTAATATTAGCTCTAAGATCAAATTGGAGCCTTAAGGCCTATTTGGTATAAGGGGAGGGAAATTGGGTGGAGTGAAAATTTTGTAAACTTGAATCTACAAAAATGAGAGAAGTGGGATAAATTTTTTTTAATATTCTTTTATTTTTTATCTTATATTTCTTAAAATATCTTAATCCCACTTCTTTAATTTTTCAGAATTTAACTTACAAAAAATTTCCCTTCCCTCCCTTCCCCTCCAAATCTCTTGTATTAAACAGACCATTAATACCAAATGTCAGTTTGGGTCAAGTCTGCTAATAACATTGAGTAGATTAGTAACTAGATAGTAGGGAAATATGAAACAAATTGGACTGAGGTTTTGTTGAGATTGGTATTTCAAATTTGTAATTGGTATTTCAAATTTGGATGCACTACTCTAGGTCAATAAAAATATTGAAGGAATGTCAAAGCACAACAAACCTCTCCTCTTGAATGACTTGGAAGCCAGGTTAAAAATTCCAGACGAGGAAGGTGTTCCTTTCCAATCAAGTTGTACCATCTACAAAGTGCCACCACAACTTCGAAGAGTAAACCAACTAGCTCATACCCCTAGTGTGGTTTCTATTGGCCCATATCACTATGGAGATAGTAGACTAGAATCAATGCAACAATTTAAACTCTGGTACTTCAAGAAATTTCTGAATAGGATCCCTCACTACTACAAAACAGGCTTTTCATATCACCAATTAACGTCACATATTTATAAAAGTGACATGAAAAAAAAAACGCGGTGGCATTTTCGTAATTAAGTTGGAGATGGAGGGAGATACAACGTCACACATAATTTAAAGTGTGACGTTGAAAGTTTCAACGTCACACTTTAGATATGTGTGACGTTGTATGTTACAAAACGAAAAAAAAAAATTGCTGTGACTTTCAACGTCACACTTAATTTAAGTGTGACGTGGAAAGTCACCAATTTTTTTTTTAAATTTTTTTTTAAAAAATTGGTGACTTTCCAAGTCACACTTAATTTAAGTGTGACTTGGAAAGTCACCAATTTTTTTTAAATTTTTTTTTTAAAAATTCGTGACTTTCAACGTCACACTTAAATTAAGTGTGACGTTGAAAGTAATGAATTTTTTTTAAAAAAAATTTAAAAAAAAAATTGGTGACTTTCCATGTCACACTTAAATTAAGTGTGACGTTGAAAGCCACCAAATTTTTTTTTTCGTTTTTTTTTTAAATTTCTGTGACTTTCAAGGTCACTTAATTTAAGTGTGACATGGAAAGTCACCAATTTTTTTTTTAATTTTTTTTTAAAAAAAATTGGTGACTTTCAACGTCACACTTAAATTAAGTGTGACGTTGAAAGTTACAGAAATTTGTTAAAAAAAATATTTTAAAAAAATTGGTGACTTTCCAAGTCACACTTAATTTAAGTGTGACATGAAAAGTCACCAATTTTTTTTTTTAAAAAAATTGGTGACTTTCAACGTCACACTTAAATTAAGTGTGACGTTGAAAGTCACCAATTTTTTTAAAAAAAAATTAAAAAAAAAATTGGTGACTTTCCATGTCACACTTAAATTAAGTGTGACGTTAAAAGTCACAGAAATTTTTTTAAAAAAATATTTAAACAAAAATTCGTGACTTTCCATGTTACACTTAATTTAAGTGTGACATGGAAAGTCACGAATTTTTTTTTAAAATATTTTTTTTAAAAAATTTCTGTGACTTTCAACGTCACACTTTAATAAAGTGTGACGTTGAAAGTCACAGAAATTTTTTTTTAAATTGAAACACTTTCCACCCCCACACCCCCAATATTTCAGATCCCGCGCCCTCAGTTCCCTCTAAATCCCTCAAGCCCCCCAGCTTCCCCCCCACAGCTCCCCCCAGCCCCCCAACTTCCCCCCCTCAACGACGGCGATTCACGGCGGCGTGGAGCTCCGACGACCCATGCAAGTACTGGGTTGAGTTCAGGTGACTTCCCTCTCTCCTATTTCTACCCTTAACTCCTTCGGTTTGAGCGATTTTGTGCGAGGATCGATCTGGGTGCTAGGGAATTTTGAAGCTTCTAAACCGGTCAAAAACAAGTTTAAGCTTTGGTTAAGGAGTTTTGTGAAAGATTTTGAGGAGTTGGTTAAGATTTTGTGAAAGCTTAGGTATGTCTGTAACTTTTCCTTACTGATGCTTGCACAGTGGAATGAAGGTGTATTTTAATTCCTCTTTAACTGTCAATTGCTGACATGGGTTTAGGTGTTCCATTCTTTTCCTTCCTTCATTCATTTCTTTATGATTTGTTATGTGTGTGGTCAGCCCAAGTTTTTCCTTTGCTCTTAGATTATCGCTGATTTAGGGAAATAAAAGGAGTTATAATGTTAGTTTATTGGAATTTAGGCTAATAAATTTATTATAGACGCAAAAAGGAATTAATATTAACTATGGTAAGGAAATTGATTTTTAGGTACTCTAGGACATTTAATTTATACATAAAGGCATATTCATTTTTGCTGTTTGTAGTTTATATATTGGGGTTGTTGTGTTAATTAAATTCCTAGCTATTAAATTATATTTTAGATTGATTTAATTGTGGCAAGAAAATTATCATGAAAACTTATCTTGAGAAATTTTAAATTAAAGGAAACTTTGTTTCATAGTGTTAAAGTGTCAAGCTTGATTATGATTGATTATGACTGTAGAAGAGAATGATTCCTAAAGTTATTAATCATTAAGAATAAGGAAAAATCAATTAGAATAGATTATTTATAAGCAACCTTTTATTTTAAAAAGTTCAAGAAAGTGTGAGGCAAATCATAACTTTCTTGGATAAAATGAGTTGTTCTGCAAGACTGATTGTGTGTTCCTTTCAAGGTATTATGCATTGAAAAGCTCTGAGTTATTATAACGAGAATGGAGATTATTTATGGGTTAGTAAAGTATAATTTTGTTAGATGTATTATGAAACATGTCATTTTTGGAATGTTCATACTAATTTGGAAATTGTTCATTTTTATCTTATAAAATTTACAATGTCTTTGTTGTGTAAACATGGAATTTTGTGTGTGTATATATATATGTTTAGTTTGATTTAGTTATAATATAGCTATGTATACATGTTGTGTGAATAATGTATACCGTTGATTTGCATTATATCTATTTCTGTGACATTTGCAATGAATACAGATTGGGAAACCAAAATAAGTTAATTAAACCATCGTTTTTTTAAAAAAAAAAAAAACTAACCATGTCACACTTTACAAATTTGTGACATGGTTTCAAGAAACCATGTCACACATTACCAATATGTGACGTGGTTTCAAGAAACCACTTTGTGACGTGGTTTCTTGAAACCACGTCACAAATTGGTAATGTGTGACATGGTTTCTTGAAACCATGTCACAAATTTGTAAACTGTGACGTGGTTTCTCTGTCATATCTTTATCAATATAATCTAATTTTGGATAAATAACGTCACAATTTTTGTAATTTGTGACGTGAAAAAGATGACTTTTCACGTCACTTTTTGGTGTGACGTTAAAAGTCTAATTTTCCACGTCACTTGAATTTATGTCACACCAAAAAGTGACGTGAAAAGTCCAAAATTTGTGACGTGAAAACCCTGTTTTGTAGTAGTGCCTACGGATAACCCGTTGAATGTGTTATATGAAGCTATAAGAGAGAAGGAAGGCGAAATTCGAAGCTGTTATTCAGAGAACATAAATATGAAGTCTGAAGATTTTGTGAGGCTTATTATGGTTGACGCTTCTTTCATTATTGAGTTTCTTTATGCAACTTGTGATTTAAAGTTAGAAGACGACCTTTTGACGGCAAAACCATGGACATCTTATTTGATGCTAGACTTGGTTTTACTCGAGAACCAAATACCATATTTTGTTCTTGAGATCCTATTCAATCTAGCTACCTTTCCTGACAAGATATGTGTTGATTCGTTTGTTCAATTTGCCATTGCATCCTACTTCCTTAAACATATATATCCTGGTGATCAGGAAATAGATTCGAACCGGCCAGCACGAATGGACAGTATTAGATCGTTCCATAAAACAGTGAGACGGCGAATTGGTGACAATATTCGATCATCATTCCGGCCATGCCATTTTTGTGATTTGTTGAGGAATTTTTATGGGTCAAGATCAATATTTCCAAGATGTGGAAAATTAACGAAGTGTTCATATGGTGTAAGTCAGTTACAAGATGCAGGATTTAAATTTGAAGTTGATCACAATAAAAGTATTATTGACTTGGAATGTTTCAAAGGACAAAAATTACTAAAAATTCCAAGTATGAAGATAACTAATTGGACTGAGGTTTTGTTGAGAAATGTGGTTGCTTTTGAGCAGTGTCACTATCCTTTTGAGCGATCTGTGACTGATTACATAATCCTCTTGGATTGTATAATCAACACTGAAAAAGATGTTGAAATTCTTGTTGAACAGAAAATCATGCACACCTTAGTTGACAATGATAAAGTGGCTGCCATGGTTAACAAACTCAGTGACAATGTTAGTGCAACACATATCAGCCTATGTTATGTGGATGTATATCAAATGTTCAGCAAGTGTTATGATAACACATACTACAAGAATAAGGCAACCTTTGTTCGAGAATATTGGAGCACTCCTTGGAAAAAGATATCTCTACTTGGGGGAATCCTTCTTCTTTTTCTCACCCTCATCCAGACAATATGTTCAGTCATCTCCTTAATTAAGCAGTAGGTCAAAAGCTCTTGTATCTCGTAAGAATTAGTTGACAGCTATATGTTTCATTAATAAGTACTATTGGTGCATGCAACTTTTTTTTTTCATGCCCTTTTTCAAAATAACTACTTTGTTCTCCTAATTATTAATAAAAATTCCTTCAAAGCATGCATTGAATGAGTTTTTCTCTATTTTACCCATCACAGATAAAAAACTTCAAAGTTTTAGTTGTAGTTTGGCGGAACTAAGTTTTGACAAGTCTTCAACATTTTCTATTAATACTCCTTCCGTCCCTATATATAATAGCCTAAATTTAAATAATTTAGTTCATTTTTATAAAAATTTGGCTAAATTTGTCAAAGCATTGAATGAGTTTTTCCTTACTTTACCTTTCATTATTCTCTCTATTCATATTTTCATTCATACTTATTTATAACATTATTATCACATTTCTCTATCTTATATACTCAAACATAAATCAAGACAAACTTGAGAAAACAAAATTATTTCAGACATTTATCATTTTCAACTACTCTCTTAATCTGCATGATTTAGCTGATTGGACTCTTATATTTAGGGATGGGATGGGAAAATCCCAAAAGATTTTTTTATTGAAAATAGGTGCTGGTAAAAAAAAATGGCTTCTTGGGCTTTTAGTAAACGAATAAATGAGCTCAATATTGCTCCAAAAAATCTATCTTATAAACACAATAAGCTCAAAAATAATGATAATACATCTAAATTGGGTTTAAAATAAACTTTCATGTTAATACATAAACTTTAAATTAAAAACATGTCTTGAAATGTGAGGTGCAACATGTAGAGCATAGTGGCAGTGGACAGGAAATTTGAGATCAATGCATGGTTGGAACTTAGGGTAGTAATTTTTTAAAAAAAATTAATGACATATATGCTCATACATGAAACATATTTCACATGTATTATTTTTTTAAAAAAAATATAGACACACACATATATTCAAGACCCGATCCCTTCCTATCTCAAAGATCTACTCTGTCCCGTCCCGATTTATTTTCTCCCGAAACGACTGGAACGAACGGATTAGGATGAGAAAATATTGAACACCCCTACTTATAAGTGCCGTCTACTTGTGTCTGAAACCAAGAAAAATTGGTGTGGCCTTAACTTCAACGGGACCCTCTCAATAATAGTGACAGCTATGTGGTGTTGCATGCGTCACTGTTTCTTTTTATTTTAGTTTCTCTGCACTTTTCTTTAATGGTAAAGGTGTAAAATGCACATCTACAATTCTTCAATGTGCACTGGCACCATATACAAAATAAGGGTGCAAAAATTCCATGATGATTGAAAAATGAGACTTAAATATCAGGGCCGTTAAGTAAATTAAATGTCGTTCGTTTTGCTTTGTAGGTCCCGATAATTTGATCATATGAAGCTGATTAAGATGAGGAGTGGTGGATAATAAAATCCGACATGGCATTGAAGTGAAATTGAGAGCATTGAGAGGAAGAATTGAAAAAAGAAATAAAATAAAACAAACAAACAGGAACTCATCATCTCCTCTGAAAATTTCTTTCCCCTAAATCCATCATCTATAAAAATGTCACACGGCAGTCCCATCCCTCTTCACCATTCCTACCAATCGGACATTGATGAGATCGATAACCTAATCTGTGCTAGCATCCAATCGTGCCCCACTTCCATTCTTCCTGCCATACCATCAATTCTGATTTCTTCGTCGTCTCTGCCTCTGTCCCTACTGAAACCTTCCAATTTGAAAGCTTCGGCAACTCTTCTGGCTCCTCCGATTTCATCTTCTTTGGCCAATGTTGGCTTTAATGTCGCCTCCGGTGGATTCGACTCGCCATCGCTACGTTGATGAAACCGGTTTGGGACACCGTGAGAAGAGATGTGACGAGGATTGTTGATAATTTGAAGCAGCTTGTGTTTCCTAATCCGTTTCATTGGTTCCTCCTCTACCGAAATTGCGTTCCCCTCTTTGTTTTTTTCCTTTTCGATTTCTTTGTAGATTCTTCCCCTTAGTGCTCTCAATCTCATTTCAATGCCACATCAAGTTTTATTTTCCACCACCCCTCATCCTTATCAGCTTTATATAGTAAACCTAGTGGGACCAGCAACTCAAAACAAACAGCATTTAGTTTATTTAACGGCCGTGGCATTTAAACACCATTTTTCAATCATCACATGTATTTTTACACCCTTAGTTTATATATGGTGCTAGGTGCACTTCAAATAATTGTAGATGAGTATTTTCACATATTTACCCATTTCCTTAATTTTTATCCAATTTTTAACTTATTAAATCCCTCTTATCCTGCTATCTAGTTTCTTTTCATTGCATACTTCAATAGAATTAGTATTAGTAAAAAAATTTAAAAAGTCTTTAAACAGTATGAGAAGAATGCATATTCCTCTACTCGACCACTTCAAGTCAACACCACCACCTACTCCACCATCACATCCTCCTCCTCTACTGTCTCATGGCAGTCCTCAACTCCCTCGATCCCGATGACAACAATCCTCTGCCGCTGCCACCAAACTTGTTCTCCACTAATTCCATAGAGCTCCCTTTCATGCCAGCAGCCTGTCGGATCCAAACACACAAATCCACCATATTCCAAACCAACATGACACCTAGCCCTTTAAACGCCTCTGATCCGAGGGTCATCGCCGTACTTGATGTCGTCGGCTTCTTCGTCCTCTTTAACACATCAAAAATCGAGAGACGTGGTGTATTCGTCGGAACATACATGCTTTCATCGATGGTTACCATTTTGCCCAAACCTAGATCCATAAGAGATACTTCTTCTCTTTGCTCTCTCCCGGCATGTCGCGGTGATCGAGGTGATTTTGCTTCTCCGTAGTCACTTGTCAAAGTCTTCTCAGGTCATGTGGTTCCATATCTTTTAATATTTGGGTTTTTCCTAGGCTCTTTCCTGTGAGTTTTGCAAGTTAAGGATGTTTTTTCAAAATATTTTATTCAAAATTGATGCCACCAAACTATCCCACGTGGCTTTACTAGTTTCCATTTTATGTCAAAACTTAACATCGGTTAGGGGACTTTTACGGGGATACTACTTTTAGGCCATTTTTAAATGTTTGTGGACTTTTTTCCACCTAAAATTTACCTTGTGAATTTTAAAATCTTATATAGGTGATTTTTAATTAATAATATCTCTACTCACCTAGTTAATACCATTATTCAACTAATTAAAATCTCTTATATAAAATTTTAAAATTAAGAAGGTATTTTTCTGTCAGTTTCCTTTTATTTATTGCCACTTTATATATAATTATATTAAGAGTCATAACTACTCAATAAGAAGCCAGAGTGACGTTGGGTGTATATGTCGTGAGGAGCTCTTAATTAGCGAAAACTTGAGGCTTGCCTCCCTTTTGTATAATACGGGAACCAATTTCGACGCTCATCAGAAGGATGAGCAGGGGGAGCTCTTTCGCCTCAATCGTCCAGATCTAATTTGGATGGTCCAGATTTAATATTTTAAAGCTTACAATTTCTAAATGAAAACTATATTTTTTTTGACAAAATGATAGTTAAGACTTAAGAGATTATCTTTATTTAAGATTTTCTACCCTTTAAAATAATTGTCATTTAAAAATAATAAATTTTAAAATATTAGATCTGGACCATCCAAATTAGATCTAGACGATTAATTAGGTGAATCTTTATTAACTATGTTAGAGGAATTATTTCCAAACAAAGTTAGTATTAATTATCCATGATAGTATGATTATTGTATTGAGTGTTTGCCTTTCTATTATGGGTTATCTTATGAATTCTTAGTCAAATCTTTTTCTAACTAAGATAGGACTATTGTTGTAAATGTATGAAAAACCCTTTTTCCTATCATAGTTAGTGATATAATTGTGATTGGACTTGATGGTTAATAGTTTAATCGCATAATTAGTAGGTGTTGGATATGATTAGTTTTGATGATGTCAAATATAGATTTAAATATAGTAAGCAAAAAGTTTGTTAAAGTACGTTTATCTCCTACTTTGACTATCTATTATTTTATGTTGCTATCTTATATAGATTGATCAAAGAAAGATTGAAGCTATTGTGTTTACACTACAAAAAAACAACAAATTTCTGACGGAATTTACCGACGGAAAAAATTCCGTCGGTAATTTAATTAATTATTTTATTTTATTTATAAATTATTATTTTAATAATAATTAAATATTAAAATATTATTACCGACGGAATATTTTCCGTCGGTAATATTAATTATTTATAATTTTATAAATAAATTATTATTTTAATTTATAAATAATATATAAAAATAAAATATTATATTAATTTATTTTAAAAAATATTTTATAAATAAATAAGACTTATTTAATAAAAATTAATATTTACACGTGATGTAAATTTATTACAAATTTAATTTTAATTTTTTATTAAATAATATTTTATTTTTAATAAATAATTAAATATTAGTAATAAAAATGAAAATAATTATAATTTAATAATATATATAATAAAATAATTATTTAAAAATGTCATAAAATAAAATGAAAAATAATTATAATATAATAATATAAAATAAAAATACTAAATATAATGGATTGTATATGAATATAAAAATTATTTATAAAAAATAATAGAATTATTAATATGTAAATTATATATTAATAATTATAAAATATTTCATAATATATTAAGATTAAATATAATTATAATTATGGGAGTTTAAATATTATAAATATAATAGTTTGCAAATAATTTCACAAGGTGTTCGTAGCTCAGCTGGTTAAGGCAGTGCGACACGTGGCAACACGAGAGTGCGACACGTGGCAACTTAAATTTTTTAAAAAATTAAAAAAATTACCGACGGAAATTCAGTCGGTAATAATATTTTAATATTTAATTTAAATTAAAATAATAATTTATAAATAAAATAATATTATTAAAATTACCGACGGAATTTCCGTCGGTAACTCCGCCGGTAATTACCGACGGAAAAAAAATTCCGTCGGTAAATAGATTTGCGACGGTGGAATTTTCGACAGAAAAAATTCCGTCGGAAAAATTTTTCCGACGGAATTCTGCCGAAATCTGTCGGTAATTCCGTCGAAAAATCGCTGTTTTTTTGTAGTGTTATTTATGGAGAATTATTAGTTTTAAATCTAATAGGAAAAAGCTTGCATAAAATATTCATCTCCAAACCATTATTTCATGTGAATATCTTGTATAAAGTAGTCAAAGAAAGAATAATGCTGTTATGCTTGTTCATGGAGAATGATATGATCAAATAAGATTAGAGATTGAATGAGAAAATCATGAATCATGTTATTAGACTTGGTATTAGAAGTTTCTATGCTTAATTGGAAGTTAAAAGAAGCTCAAATGAAGTCCAAATCATCAAACCATAAGTTCCCACGCATAACCGATCATTCCCATGCATAATTGATCACAACAGAGTGGTTGTGATCGATCAAAGCACCCCGATCGATCATAAAATATGTTTTGAAGTCGCCTGATCGATCAGGAAGAATTCTCAATCTATCAGAAAATGCATCTGATCGATCAGACGTGAATTCTGGTTTTCATTCAGTCTGACCCTTGTCTAGTATTTTGATCATATCTCATAGACTATAACTCCTATTTAGATGAAACTTTTTTTGTAAGAAACCAGACTCCCAACATGGTTCATAGAAACAAATTTCACCCTCAAATGATTTATATCCAAGGAGATATTAATTTTTCAATCTTCCCAATATTTTCACGTCATGCATCAGAAAGGCAGTCATGTTTTGGATCATATCTTTCAAAATACAAATATGATTGGGATGAAACTTGTTTCATCTGAAACTAGACTTAATACCTGTTTTATTAACACAATTTTCACTTTAAAATATTTTAAAATGAGAGAGATATGAATTTTCAAAATTTTCCCAGTAAACTGTCATTTTGCATAAATCTGATAGTCACGATTTTAATCATAACTTTTGGCTCTCAAAGAATTTGGCAATGATTCTTTCTTCATTAAAACCTAGATTGAATTATCTTTCCATGGATATATTATATGCTAGATTTGGAGTTAAATTGAGAGAGTTTTGATTTTCCAAAGTTTATCCTTAAACTGAACAATGCCCAATTGATCAGGCCTTCCATGTGATCGACCAGATGAGGCTCTAATCTATGTCTAATCTATTTCTAATTGATCAGACAGGCTTAATTGATCAAAAGAAATTATGTAATTGATCAGACAGGCTTAATCGATCAGAAGAAAATGTGTGATCGATCAAACAAGGGCTATAATCTGAATGTAATTTGAGTGCAATCGATTGGATAAGACTAATCGATCAGGGATTCCCTGTGATCGATTAGACGAGATATTTTCTAACTTCATCTTTAGTGATGCTGCTCCTAATCGATGTATGAACTATTCAAGATCGATCAGCAACCAGACCCTGTGATCGATCAGACGCTATAATCTATGTGGCGATAGGATTTAATTCAAACTGAATTGTCAGCCTGTTTTAAGCTTTCAAGTACAGAAGTTGTTCAGGCCTATTTTTGGGAAGTTTACATTACTTCTCTGACTCACAAATTAAGCCGTTTGAAACAACAAAAGGTTCCTGCAATTTATGATGAGAGAAGAACAGAAGCAAACTATATATAGGGAGTTAATGCTACACAAGAATATCATCAGTTCAATATTCCACCAAGATTTATCATCTCTCTCTCACCAACGGCTAGTTCTTCAACGGGCAAAAATCTATTAGACAATAAATAAAGAGTTGAGGACATCACAAGCAAGTAGGCTCAATGAAGTAAGTTCAATGCAAACAGATTGAGAGCCCAAGTGAGGCCAGAAATGAAAAGTTCATGATGAGTGAAGTGAATTAGAAAAGAAGAGCTAGAGCACACATTGTTCAAATTGTTAAGCTCTAGAATAGTTATTCATCATATATCTTCCTGTACTTCAGTGAGTAACAAAATCCACTTCTTATAAAGAAGTAAGCTTTCATTGTAATCATTTTATATTTGTGATTGATACTCAAGATCGGGAGATCTTGACTGGGAAACAGATTGTATCCTCACAAGTTGTAAGGGGGAGTGGTTTTCAAGTGACTAAACTTGAGGGTGTAAAGGCTTCACAAGTGCCCAGCTAAACTTGTGGGATTGTAAAGGCTTCTCTTATGCCCGATTTAAATAAGAAGGTAGTGGATTTGAAATCTCAGGTGGAGCCTAACGACTGGATGTAGGTCAAAGGGATAGACCGAACCAGGATAAATCTTTGTTTGCATTATCTTTTCCCTTGACTCTCATCATATTTTCAGCATAACAGATTTACATAATTAATTAAGCATTTCATGTTTCGTGATGTTTTCATTGAATAGTTAAAAAGATCTTAAAGAGCTTTAATTATACCTTTAGCTGTGATTTTGAAAAGAAAAGATTTCCCAGTTTTTATTCTATCACCCAATTCACCTCCTCTTGGGTGACAGCCAGTACTAACAGTAGGACCTTACAATATTCAAGTCAATTCCCTTGGCCTACCATACAATTTTCCTCTCTTTTAAAACCCAAGATTCAACCCAATCAATACTCCCACAATAATAAATAAATTATCACCATCATACAACCTCAATAACAAGTAGAATCAATTGATTTACTCGAATCAATCAAAAATTTTGAAAATCACACAAAACCCTAACTTTACTCTTTGAAATATCAAGAAATCAAACACACAAGAGGGAAGGAGATAAGAGAGAAGTTACCCAAGGTCAGAGAGGTCTCCCCTGAACTCAAAAATGCCGGTGAGTTGCCGGAAAATCGCTTAATTCGTAGCCTTCCATTCACTCCCTCTCAACCTGTGTCGTGGAAGAAGAGTGGGAGAAATGATGATGGAGGTAGACACACGACACAGGAAAAAGGAAAAAGATTAAGTAAGGGAGAGAGAAGACGGAGGGTGGAGACCCTTCACCGGTGATGGTGGCGGCGACCCACAACTTCCCTCTCTCGTGCTACACTGTCAATATGAAGAAAGAAGAACATGTGATGACGATCGAAAATGGACAAGGAGCATGGGCAGGAGATAGGGGGAAAGAAAGAAAAGAGAGGGAAAAATAAAAGTAAATAAATGGATGGGATGGAAGTTACTACTAAGCCCTCAAGTTCTCAAGATAAGATATTTTTTTATGAGATAAAATTCCCTTTTCACTTTCTAAAATTTATTGTAAATATCCACCGAGATTTTTATCCCATTAGGTACTCTTGTGGGTCTAAAAATCCTTTAACTCCATTTTATTCAAATTAAGGGAGAAACTAGGCCTTTGAAAACTCCCCAAAATGCTTCATTTTCATGAATTTTATTTATAAAACTCCCAAATCTCATTTACTAACCTCAAGATCACCACTTAAACTATCATAAATCCATAATAAAAGTTTTGGGATGCTACACCATTGAATTAGGACTCTAGAATTAATCAAATGACAATGCGGGTTACCGGTTATTGGATTTAAAGCCCCTTATAATTAACAAGTCCATTTTTTGGCTACAGTGCTTCATCAACTTGGCTTGGAAGAATTAATATATGGGATTTTGGTATTGATCATTGCAATCTAAGCCTAACTTAGACAGATTCCTCTAAGTGTAATTTTGTAATTAGCCAAGAAACTGCTATTATCATAAGAGACCAATGATTGGACCTAATATATTTTCAAGAGATTCACTTCATCCATTTTCCATTCACCATCGTATCTTAACAAAAACACCACAAATAAGTAGTCTATCTCATTCTTGCATTCACACTCATGTATAAGAAATCCAAAATTACTTCCCGTTGTTAATATTGCATTTCATGAAAATTAGATCAATTATTAACTAATAAAAGACTCCTAGAGAGAGAGAGATAGAGAACTACCCAAGGCTGTGTCATATAGTAAAATCTATGGTTTATTTTGCATTTGATCCAAAGGGGGATAAGACGATGGTCAAATCAACTATGCTTGTCATTCATAACATACGGTTATAGTTGGTACTTGTAGCCTTTGGGTTACGCTTGGTTATGGTAACCTTCGAGTTGCATTAGGTATTTTGTAGCCTTGAGCTACACTGGATACTTGTAGCCTTTGGGTTATGCTTGGTTCTCGTAACCTTTAGGTTGTGCTTGGTATTCGAAGCCTTGAGCTATGCTTGGTATTCGTAGCCTTTGAGTTGCGCTTGTTATTCGTAGCCTTGAGCTACGCTTGTTGTGGTTTTCATGTGGTACTTGTTATTTGTAGTTTGCGCTAGAAAGAGCACTGAAATAGGGGTTGATTGGTGTAATGCCGCCTCGGACCGCTCTTTAAGAAATTTTGACCCAAGGGGTAGTGGAAGCTATCCCTAGGTGTCGGTTTGAAGGTGCTTATATGCAATTAAATCCTAATAACTAATGAAAACTAATTAAAGCAGAATACCTTAAAAACCCGAAATATCAGAAAAATCATGCATTAGAAAAAGCGCGTGTTTGCCGCTTTAGACAAACTTGTCCTCCGCAGTGGACAATACATAGAAGCAGGAAATGCTCATTGAGTAGTTTATCGTGCGGACAAGGCAGGGAGGTCTCCCCCCTTTCATTATCCAGCTTTGGTCTTCCCTCACTAGAATGCTCTTCAACTCGACCAATTTCTTCATGCAAATTTCTTCCTTTCACCTTGAATCTCCCTCTTCTGGTCCTTAGGCAACCCTACAAAAACAATTGCAATAAATAAGGATAAAAAAGCCCTAGAGATTATGGCTACATAATCTCATCTTCAAGCTAATTCAACTTAAAGTCCTATGATGTTCAATAAGCTCATATGGATCCAAATTGCATCATAAATATGTAAAAACCTCATTTTTAGCATAACAAAACAATATAAATCTAAGGATTCATTACGATATGTTTGCTAATTGTTTTGTATTAGTTCTTCTAATGAAACAAGCCTTTCTAATGTTTTCTTTGTTTCAAACTAATATGATTCTTTTACAGAAATTTTTTAAATTGAATTTAAAGGTATTTTCTTTGGTTTCTATTTTTGTTAAATTCAAGAAATGTTATGAAGGGATTGAATATAAGAAGAGTTAGAATTAATATTTATGCTTAAATCTATGATATTGTTTACCTCTCTTATATTGTGAAATTTGTACCAGCAAATGTGTATTGACACATTTATATTCTAGTATTTTATGGATTTTGGATATGGCCTACTTATACTAATACATAAATATTTAATCTTTATTTACTATTTATTTATCTAGTTTTAAGAAATTTAAGTAATAAACCATGCAATAAGATTGCCTTTACTTATTAAATTCTTTGTATTTTAGTAGTAGATCGTGGATCTGCTACTTATTGGATAATGGCATTGGATGGACGTTACAGTAAAGTTAATTTTAAAATTTGATTTACACTTTTGTTGTAAATAAAAATTGTTCCATTGACATTCATTTCCCTTGTATATTTATGTTTACATGCATTAAGAGAAAAAAGGTTATATAAGCTATAAACAAAAAAATGATTGAGATTATAAATATTTGAGAAGTGCTACTGATAAAGTTTATGCTTATTATGTATACAAAGTTCTTGGATGAGTATTATAATTACATCTAATATGACATTATTCAAGTAAAACTTGCTAATTATATTCAAGAAATAATAAATTGAAAGAGCTTAAGAAATGAGGATATCTTATATTTCGTGCTGGTCACACTTAGTATTTTGGGGGTATGACAGAACATGCATAGAAAATATAATAATTCTTAAAAACTTGCGAGTGTCTTCTAAAAAGGATAAAAAATTCTCTTTAGTTTATTCTTTGTAATAAGGATTAGAGTGATTAGTTCAAGGTGTGACGGCTGTATATTGTTAGTCAATGGAATAATAATGCACTCTCCTAGTTTTCTATTTCTTTTGAAATTTTACTTTTTGAAAATTAATTACAGGTCCCATAAAAAAAACTTAATTAAGATGAGGTCCAAAGAAATTTCTTAATTAATAAAATGAGGTCCCGTGGAATACCCTAATTAATTTGAGATCCTAAGTTCTGACCAGGAAGTTGTAATTAGGACTGAGCATTCGGTTTTTTGGTTCCAAACTGAACCGAAATCTGGTAAAAAACAAAACCGAAACCGAAACCAAAAACTGAATTATGTCGGTTTGGTTTAATGGTTTTTCGGTTTTTTGGGCTTGTTTTGGGCCTTTTTTGTTGCAGAATTGGGCCAACAAAAATTGAACAAAATAATAATAATAAGAAACGAATCATGACTTTCTGCCTGCCGATTTGGGCCTCTTTTTGGGCCTTTTTTACAGAATTGAACAAAAAAATAAAAAAAATCATCACCATTCACCAATTACTCAATTAGGCTTCCTTTTTGCCAAAGCCCAAAACTGTACATTTTTCTCTTGCCCCCAAGTTTGCTTTTTTATTCCAAAGATGATGATTGTTGATTGATTATATTTATAAGTGGCTGCTAAGTGCCAAATATATATATATATATATATATAAAACTAAAACAATGCATGCATTCAATCAAAATGGATTCAAATGTGATGCTGTGTTTCTTTCTTTCTTTTATTAGATCTAAATGTCCTATTTTTGTGAACATACTCTCAAACAGTTCACCAAGTTACAAACATAGATAGTAATATAAAGTTCACCAATTAGAGAATCAGCGTAACGCAAATTAGAGAGTTCGAGCAGATAAAACAATCACACATAAACAAGAAAGTTCGAGCAGATAAAACAATCACACATTTAGAATTAGTAAAACAATCAGTCAATCATACTTCACACATTTAGAATTAGATAAAAAAGAATCAGTGCAACGCTAGAACTCCCCAGAAATCAGACCAAGCAGAGGGAGTATTGAAAAATTCTGAAATCCCAAAAACCCCAACAAAATTCGACAAACAATGCAATCTATTAACTCAATCTTACTTCTAATCAAGTTTAATTAAATTTTAGTTCAGTTCTCACCCAACTCCATACCCAATTGACGCTGGAACAAATGAACAAACTCATCCAAGCATCAAACAACTAGTCAAAACCTTTCCCAAAAACTTTAAATTGAAGTATTAACTTCATTTTCAAACCTTAAAATCCCTGACTCTTCGGCGTCGTTTGAAAAGAAAAGAGAAGCAGAGGGTCACCTGTCGAGCTTTGATCTGTGAGGCAGAGACTGATGAGGAGCTTGGACTTAGAGGCCGATGAGTCTTCAACGTCGCTGTCGAGCTTCGAGCAATATGAGAGGAGCTTCAAGATGAGACTGATGAGGCAGAGAGGCAGAGAAGGCGTTAGCGTTAGCTAGGGCAAGATGAGAGGAACCAGAGAAGAGAATACAGAGGGCAGTTAGGGCGCGGTCTGGGTTATTGCTTCACTTGTAATGTTGTTGGGTCAGAGAGTGAAGTAATGGGCCTTTTTTTTTATTATATACATTTTGCGGTTTTCGGTTTGGAACTGAATTTTTTTTCAAAAACGGAACCATAAACCGAAAACCGAAAATGATGAAAATGGAAATCGAAACCGAACCATGAAACCGAAAAACTGAAAATCATTTGATCCGGTTTGGTTTGGTTTTTGCTCACTCCTAGTTGTAATAGTCTGGCCAAAAATTTGTTATTGATAAGAATTTAAAAAGTTGTAATTGATACTCATAATGTTGTTCCAAAGACCCTAAACGTTGTTACTGTTTGATTAAAAGTTTTTAGTGATTATGTGTTTAAATTTTTGCTGAGTAACAATTTTTTACCAGACCACAACAAATTTTTGTGCCTTTGTAACAACATTATGAGCATCATGCACAACTATTATAAAGTCTTAGTCACTAATAACTTTTGACAAGATGATAACAAATTTTTGGGCATTTCTAACAACTTTATGAGTATCAATCACTACTTTTTAAACTCTTGTCTATCAAAACTTTTGGCTAGATGATAACAATTTTTGGACAGACGATGATGACAAATCCTTAGATTTGTATGTTTTTATGTGATTAAATTGAGGCTTCTAACATAAATAAGATGCAAATTTGGTCCAATTGTGCTTATCTAATATCTTAGACTCTTGGGTGAAATTAGTATTAATTGGTCATAATTGTAGATTAATTTGTATTAATTAATTTATAGGGCTATTTGATCATTTTCCAAGTTATATTTACTTATAGGGTCGCTAGAAGACCAAAGGAATGGATCTCGAATGAAGAAGGAGACTTGAAAAGGGGAGAAATCGGGGCTAAAACCTGAAACCTCAAGAAAAAAAAGGGAAAATACAAGTTTCTGGGTGAATTGTAAAAATTGCAGAAAAGGACCTCAAAATTCCTAAATTACAGAAAAGGACCTGAAATTTGAAAATTACAGAGCAGTCCCAGGCAGAGAACATGTTAGTTCGCCGTGGCGAGCCCACGGCGAACTGCCCCTAAAAGAATCAGAAGCAATGTTTGCTTAGCCACGGCTAGCCGACAGCGAACTCGCGTATCAGCAACACATTAGACGCTATTTTCGGGCCCAATCCGGATCTAACCCAATACCCACTCACTTGAACCGACTTAGGGGGGACATAAAGCTCGAAAATTAGACCCCATTAGGGTAGATTTGGTTCACATACACACTCCCAAAACCCTAGCCTCTCTTCTCCATTTTCATCGTCATCTTTCTCACCTTCCTTCATTCCATCCATGGCTTCCACAACTTCCTTCCTTATTGTTGGTTCTTCCATGGAGAGTAGCAGCTAGGCTCCACCATTCTTGGTGGTTGGAGCCAAGGGATGAGTATTGGAGCTTATTAGGGGAGTTTTTCTAGGTCTAATCCTTCTCCCATTTGTTATATTTATTCTTTTCTAGGGTTTTAGGAGTGTATTTATGGCATTTGGTTCTGTGCTTGATTTCTATATGTTGTAATGGGATTAGAAACCATATTTATGTTATTTTCTTCTTGTTCAAATGCTTCACATTGCTATTTATTAACTTTGAGTTTAATGAAATTTATGGGTTCATAGTTTTATTATTTTCTTTGTGAAAACTATGTGCTAATGCAAGGTGGTTTGGTTAGTGGATTAAGAGTGTTAAGTTATTTGCTTGAGGGAGGTGGCATAAGAATTAATTGATTGTGTTGAGACATTGGGCAAGCACTCTTTAGGCCTTAATTTATTGTATGGGTGGCCATCAATGGATTAGGGTTTAGGGAGAAATTTAGAGCAATTGTGGGATGGCCCAAATTGTGGATTAAGAGTCCTTCATAATTAATTATTTCTTGATTTTGAATTTCATCAACTTAGGTTAAATTAAGTAATGTGCGGGCTTCCGGCATTACTTAAGTTAACATAAGCTTAGACTAGAGGGGTTCCTCTAGGGTTCTTTAGAAAATCAATTAGACTCCTTAAAAACCTTTAGAAGCAATGATTCTCGAAGCTTTCATCCATAAAGAATGATCTTTATCCCATTTTCATCCAAATATCACTTTTTAAATCTAATATTTCACTTTGACTTTTGAACACACCATACTTTTATACCTAACTTCATACTAAAATGAAACAAAACAAATGCTTTTTACCCGCTTTTTCAAGTTTACATATTAGCTATTAGGAATCAAATTACACTAGGCTCCTTGAGATCAACACCCGGGGTTAGCTTCCACTACCCCTTGAGTTTTAAATTTCTTGGAGAGCGGACTCGAGGCGGCATTGCTCCGATATAAACCCTATTCGGTGAGCTCTTCAGATGACAACTTTCTAGTCAAAACTAGTGACCTTCGTTTGATTTGGCGACCTTGTTGGACTTCAATCTAATTAACGGATTTCTTGAAAAATCATTTTAATTAAGTTTCTTATATAGGACATGTAATTAATTTTCCCATTACTTTTTCCATTATTTCCCTTACTTTCGATATCTTTAAGGCTCTTTCTTCACATTTAAAGTGCTCATTAAAGTGATGGGAGTGGAGACGCCGACTCATACTGAAGGATCGAATTAATTGGATGTGGCGTCCAAAGGATCCCCTCAAAATGATACCTTTGAGCAATGGATATTTTATTGTATCATTTACTACAAGAGAGGAAAGAGACTATGCTTATCAAGAAGGCCCATGGATGATTGATGATCACTACTTGATAGTTCAACGTTGGAGACCCAATTTTAACCCATGGAAGGTGGACTTTACAGAGAAGGATAGTAGCTTGGATTAGAATCCTAGATTTGCCAATGGAGCTTTATAATGCAGAATCATTGAGAAGGATTGTAAATATGGTCCGAAAAACAATAAAAATCGATAGATCTACATCCATTCATGATAAAGGAGGTTTTGCCAGATTATGTATGGAGATTGATCTGCATAAGCCACTCTTACCATCATTTGTTACTTTTGGTGAAGAGAGATCATTTGTTTATGAGGGTTTACACTTAGTTTGTCTTCATTGTGGTAAATACGGGCATAAAAAGGATGCATGTTTATTGAATGTAGTGAATGAATCAAATAAGAATAAAGGTAGTGAATCATCTGGGGATAAAGATAAAGTGATATGCTGGAGACAGAAAGAGGCAAGGCGGAGCAGGTGAAGATGAAGGAAGGGGGCTATAATTTTGATGAAGCTCCGGTGATGGATGATAGATTTGGAAATATTAACATTTTGAAGCGTGATTTTCGGAGGAAAGCAATTATTTCTGAAATAATGGGAATAAATGATTATGAGAGCAAAAATCAAGGTCACAAAGTCAAAGGATGAAAAAAGGAAGGTTACACGTCAAAATGGAGTAAATGAGAAGGATATTGTTGCTAAAAAGGCAGAGATAATGAGAGGTTTAGGAAAGGAGTTGAATCATGTCTCAAAGGAATGGGTCCCAGTTGGAACTAAAAGGAAAGGAATAATGCAAGCTAAACCTAAGGTGAAAGAGAGCAAGCTGCCATCACGTGAACGTGTCATAATTAAAGACTTGGCAAGACAAGGCCCAAAGTACTTTGAAGTAAAGAATTCTTTTGCTGCCCTTGAGACCCAATTAGAAGAGCCCAATAGTACTATTTTGCATACCAGTTTAGTGGATAAGGGTCAAAATGGTGTGGTACTAGAAAATCAATTGCCCATGAATGCCAATGATTTAATCTCAGAGAAGGAGTTGTGCGTTATACAACATGGGGACTTGGCTGTGGTCACACGTGAAATAAAAGGTTTGGAAGTCTAGGCTATTGACATTGAAATGGAGTTGGAGGATGTTCCCCAATTCCAAAATCCATTTATTGTTTCCCAATGAAGTTGATGATTTGGAATGTTAGAGGGACTGGAGCTAGAAGTTTTCTAGCTCTAGTAAGAAATATTAAAAATCATTATCAGTTGAATTTTCTTGCTATTTTAGAGACTCGTCGTGCAGTGGATATGTCTGCTAATCTGGTTAAAATGTTGGGTTTTCAACACTCTTCCCTCATTGATTTGGATGGTTATAAAGGGGGAATTTGGTGTTTATGGGATGATAATAATTTAAAAATTGAGGTGAGTGAAGAGCTCAGAAATTTGGGGTTTGTATTAGAGCAGTGCCGCCTCGAGTCCACTCTCCAAGAAATTAAAACCCGAGGGGATAGTGGAAGCTAACCCTGGGTGTCGATCTCAAGGAGCCTAGTGTAATATGGTTCCTAATAGCTAAGATGTAAACTTAAAAAGGCGGGTAAAAAGCATTTTTGTTTGGTTTTAGTATGAAGTTTGGTATGTGCGAAAGGTAAGGTAAAAGGTTGGAATTAAAAAAATGAGATTTGGATGGAAATGAGATAAAGATCATTCTTGATGAATGAGAGATTCGGAAATCATTGATTCTAAAGATTTTTAGGAAGTTTAATTGATTTCTAAAGAACCCTAGAGGAACCCCTCTAGGCTAGGCTTAGGTTAACTTAATTAATGCCGGAACCCCGCACATTACTTAATTTAACCCAAGTTGATTAAGTTCAAAATCAAGAAATAATTAATTATGCAAGACTTTTAAATCCACAATTTGGGCCACCCCAAAATTGCTCTAAATTTCTCTCTAAACCCTAATCTATTGATGGCCAACCATACAATAAATTAAGGCCTAAAAAGTGTTTGCCCAATGTCTCTACACAATCAATTAATTCTTATGCCATCTCCCTCAAGCAAACAACTTAACACTCTTAATCCACTAACCAAGCCACCTTACATTAGCACATGATTTTTACCAAGAGAATAATAAAACTATGAACCCATAAATTTCATTAAACTCAAAGTTAATAAATAGCAATGTCAAGCATTTGTACAAGAAGGAAACAAAAATAACATAGTTTCTAACCCCAACAACATAAATGCACCCAACCAAGTGCCATAAATACACCCAACCATGGAGATGGAGAAGAGAGAGCTAGGGCTTGGAGGGTGTAAATGTGAGCCAAATCTGACCTAATGGGTGTGTCTTTCATGTTTTATGTCGCCTAAGTTGGCTCAAATGAGTGGGTATTCAAGTTGGACCCAAATCAGGCCCAAAAACGCGAGCTGATAACTGCAGAATTCAAGTGGCTCGCCGTGGCGAGGCCGCGGTGAGCTGCATTGCTCTTTGCCAAAAGTGGGCTTTTCTCGCCGTCATCTTGCTACGGCGAGGCCGTGGCGAGGACCTTCATTTTTGCCTCTTTTGTTTGGCCTTCTTCTTCACCCCAGGTCCAATCTTTTGGTCTTGAGTAACCCTACAAATGAGAATAAGATAAAACCAAGATCAAATAACCCTATAAATTAATTAATGCAATTAATCTACAATTATGGCTAATTACTCCTAATTTTACACTCATTTCCCTTGAGAGTTTGGGACATTCAATTAGACATTATTAGACCAAACTTGCATCTTAATCATGTTAATTGCCTCAATTTAAGCATATAAAAGCATTACAAATCAGAGATTTGTCAGTGAGAGAGAAACATTCTAATCCATGCATCTTTTTATTTCTCCACAGTTAGGCAGGCCTTGGTTTTGTACCGTTGTTTATGAAAGTCCCCAATCTATAGGAAGAAGACAATTATGGCATAATCTTCTTCGGTTAGAGAGTGAGATTTCTTATCCTTGGATTTTAGGAGGTGACCTTAGTGCTACACTCTATTTTAATGAGAGAAAATCTTTAGCTCATAACCCATTATTGGTAGACAGAGATTTTATGTTATGGGCTAAAGCTTCAAATTTGAGTGACATGAGTTTTGTTGGGCCTTGTTTTACATGGAAAGGGGCACCACAGAAGCAAGATTGGACTGATGCTTTGCAAATGATATATGTAAGCAATTTTTTCCAAATGCAAGTGTAGCTCATCTTCCATTTTGAAATCAAATCATAGACCATTCCTTGTGAATTTACAAAATTCTCAAATGGGACATAAACCAAATCAACCTTTCAAGTTTATTGTTGCATGGGTCCTACATGAAAATTTTGATCAGTTTGTGAAGGAGAAATGGCATGAAGATATGGTGTGGACTAAAAATATTGACAGCTTTGCAAATGCTTGTTCCATATGGAATAAAGTCATATAGAGGGCAGAAAGAGGAATCTTCTTAGGCGCTTAGATGGAATTAATAATGCCATTGCTCGGAGGTGAAGTATACCTTATCTTGAGGAGCTACAATTTAATTTATGGAGAGAACTTGAAGATGTTTTACACTAAGATTCCCTCATTTGGGCTCAAAAAGCTCGTCTGGACTACTACTTATATGGGGATAGAAATTCACGTTATTTTCGTTCTAGAGCAAATAGCAGGAAGCAAGTAAATAAGATTGAAGCTCTTCATGATGATTATGGTGAATGGTGTTCGATGAGTTAAAGAAGACGACTACTTATTATTTTAGTTCTTTATTTACGAATGAAATAAAATGTCGACCGTCCCTTGATTGCAACATCAGTTTTCCTTCTATTCCCACAAGAGTCCTCATTAGGTGTGGGAGAGAGGTATCTAGTGATGAGATTAAAGTGGCCTTGTTCAGTATGGAAGCAATGAAATTGCATGGGCCGGATGGTTTTAATACTCTCTTCTTTCAAAATCAATGGAGTACGGTATGTTCCTCAATTACAAATATGTTAGTAATATCTTTGCTGACCCAGAGGCAGTGAAGGATATTAATGGAACTTTCATTGTGTTAATTCCTAAGAAGGAACCCCCTGAGTCAGTTAGAGACCTTTGACCTATCAGTCTATGTAACGTTGTTTACAAGATATTTCTTCCCCAAGTTATTTCTCCTAATCAATGCAGTTTTGTGCCTAGCAGACATAGTAGTGATAATATAATTGTCTCTCAGGAGGTGATCCATACTATGGGAAATATGAAAGGGAAAAAAGGTTTCATGGCAATCAAGATAGACCTTGAAAAAGCTTATGATTGAGTCAATTGATATTTTTTGAAGCAATGTCTTGATGAGCTTGGAATTCCCACTGAGCTCTCTGAATTGATTAATGCTTGTGTCTTCACCAAGTGTGTGACTTCTCTGGAATGGGGACAAAGCCGATTCTTTTAAGCCATCATGTGGAGTTCATCAAGGCGATCCGCTCTCCCCCTACTTGTTTGTTATTTGCATGGAGAAGCTTTCTCATTTGATCCAGTAAAGCATTGAGAGTAATTTATGGAAGCCAATGCGGCTATCTAAGACGAGGCCACCAATATCTCATTTATGTCTTGCGAATGATATTATATTATTTGCGGAAGCATCTGTTGATCAAGCGAATATAATTTAGAGCTGCATTCAATCCTTTCAAAAAGCGCGTATATTCTTTTCATCAAATATTAATCATACCAGGTGTTCTAAATTAAGTGCTATCCTGGGGTTCTCTCAAACAAGTGATTTGGGCAAGTATTTGGGAGTGAAATTACACCATGAGAAAGTTACAAATTCCTCTTTCAAGGATATCACTGATAAAGTTAGAAATAGGTTTGATAAATGGAAAGCTAATTCCCTTTCACTAGTAGGAAGGAAGACGTTAATTTCAGCTGTCACAAAGGCTATTCCCAGCTATACAATGCAAACGTCGTCATTGACTCATCAAACGTGTAAAAATCGAGACAAAATGAATAGAGACTATCTTTGGGGAAGTTCATATGAAAGACGAAGGAATCATTCAGTTGCATGGGATGATGTTTAAGCCCAAACAAATTGGGGGTCTTGGCTTGAAAAAACTAAAGATCAAAACAAGGCATTTATATATGATGAAGTTGGGGTGTAATTTAATGAATAGAAGAGATGATTTCTGGGTTTGAGTACTTAGAGACAAGTATAAATGTGGGAATGATTTGATCCCAAAGCTTGACTCTAAGGTTAGCTGCTCGAATTCTTGGAGTGGAATTAAGAAGTGTTGGTTAAGCCTACAAAAAGGTTTAGAAGTTACTAATCAGAGCAGTGTGAGATGGAATTAGGAAAAGAGTGGAGTCTTTACTATTAAATCAGCTTATAATTCATTGCAAGAAACTGAGTAGCAGACTAATCAGTTGTGGCTCCAGACATGGAAACTACCTATACCAGAATGGTGTAGAATGTTCACCTAGCTTGCAGCGCATGAAAAGTTACTAACAAATGAGAATAGGATGCAAAAGGGTCTATGTGACAATGATATCAGGTATGTAATAATCATTTAGAGAATATTTTACATGTCCTTCGAGATTGCCTAAAGACCGAGGAGCTCTAGAAGGAACTTGTACACCCATCAGCATGGAGGAGATTTTGTTCCATGAACTTTGAAGATTGGTTTAGGTGGAGTCTTTCACCTCATCATCATGAAAATGATGGTTCTTGGAGATCAATTTTTGCCATAACGTGTTGGTGGCTTTGGAAAAGGAGGAATCTGCATATTTTTCAGCAAAAAGAGATCCCAAAAATGGTGGTTATACCAAGTGTTAAAGCTATAGTGGGGAGCATTACAGCAGCTAAGCAAAAACTTGATGCAAGGTCACATGAAGCAGGAGTTTTGATGAACAGGAAAGGAAAATGGCAACCTCCAGAAGTGGGTTGGGTTATAGTCAATGTTGATGGGGCTTTTTCACATATTTCAAATTCTGCAGCTTGTGGGGGCCTTATTAGAGAGAAGTCAGGAATATTCATCCAAGCTTTTAAAGCCCACCTTGAAGAGGGAGATGCGCTATCAGTAGAAATATGGGAATGTATTCATGGCTTGAAAATGGCAGGAGCATGGGATACAGACGTATAATTTTAGAGTCGGATTCATCAGATGCTATCTAGCTTACATCAGGAGAAATTAATGAGGAACATGCTGACTTCAAAATCTTGATGATAGTGAAAAGATTGTTACAAGAAGATTGGCATGTGAGGGTCTCTCATATTGGTCGATGGTTCAACAAGGCAGCGGATTATTTAGCAAAAGAGAGCTTATCCATGGAGACAGGCTTATACATGATTTCTCAACCATCGCAAGTGTTTAAGTAGGATTCTAAGGGAGGATCAGCATTAGTTGTTTGATGGGTTACTTTCTGTTGTAAAAAAAAAAAAAGTGATAAAAACCAATTGGACCTCTCATCTTTTGTGAGAGCTTCTAACACTTCTGTCCTGTACTTCCTATTTATACAATTCACGTGACTTTTGTCCTTAACATGATTTTCTTCTTTCAAGATTCAATGTATATCTGTTTTTCATAATGTTTACTATCGCGGTGTCAATTCGTAATGACACGATCGATATGGCCTGTATTGGCTCTTACCTCAAACTCTACATTACCATTGCCGTTACATAAACTTATCTATGGAAGATATCCATGCTTTTGATATTTCCTTTACTTTTATATTTCAAACATAATATAAACTTACTGTGGAGTTGCCAATGCGAAGTCACAGCGACGGTACTACTTATGTCACCTATAAATAATTTAACATAACAGAAATTAGGGAAAATTAGAAGACGAAGGAGAGGAACCTGTTGGAGTTATGCTATGACAAGCACTTTCTTCGTAGCGCAGGCGTACATGGAGTATTTGAATTTTTTTATCTGGTTAATAGCAATACATGACAATATTTTTGCGAACCTCGGGGTCTTAGTTGTCTTCACATTTTTAACTTATCTTCATGGAAGACTCCTCACCGATCCATGTGTCAAGCTCTGAAACATTGCGACACAACTGTATCAATTAGATAATGGCACTGTTCAAAACTTGATATAGAATCTCACAGTGAGATTTATTATTGTAACATTAAGATTAAATTAGGGTGTGTTTGGCTTATTTTAATTGGGGGGGGGGGGTGGTATTTTTCCTTATTTAGATTGATTAGAGAGGAGGGGAGACACTTTAATGGTACTATTTTTATTATAGTTTTTGTAATAATTATTTTAAATATATAATTTGGTGTCTCATAGGTTTTAAATGAAATTTTATCAAAAAAAAATATGTGGATGAAAGAAATTTATATCTTAACTTTTTGCATAACAATAATAAACGAATTATGATGAAAATAATATAGTTTCATGAAAAAAAATCAAAATTCTTAATACTGATAGCTTTTATGTAATTATTACTTTTGCTTCTAACTAATTTGATAAATGGTAAGTTAAAACCAACTGACATGCCCCCTTAGCCTTTATTGTAAGGCAACAAATATAAATTCTCACAAACCAATAAAATTAGTTGAAAAAATTAAAAATGCCCTAAAATTCAAATACTTTTTAATATTATCTTTATCAATTATACTAAAATCCAATACCATTTGAATTACTACCTCTCCCACTACCCTTATTAGTTATGAACTTAGATAAAAATATATAGTTAATAGTCCTTAAAATCTTGTAAGTGTCTTTTAAAAATGATCAAGAATACTTATTAGTTTATTCTTATAACAAGGATTAGAGGGATTTGTTCAAAGTGTGAAGCCAATACATTGTCAGTTATATGAAATAATAATGCTTTGCCCAGTTTCCTATTTCTTATATAATTACTAATTTCACTTTCACATTCTCTCTTATTTTTTTCAAGGTTCTTCCTATCGTTTCCACATATCTATGCTTTTGATATCGTTTCCATAGGTTCAATATATGTAAACTGAATTTAAAACTAGAAAAGAGGCTTTTAAACATAAATTATTATGTAAAAGGAGGATTATATAGGCTCATAAAAATGATGGTAATCTAGATTACTCATATTTTGTTGGTAATCCACATTCATATTTGCCAGTATCAACATTATCATCCTTTGTATGTTTTAATTATCTGATGTGAAAAGACAAAAAAATAACCTTGAAATCACAGCCCTCCTTATCTGTCTTCTCTATCTTTCCATCACCTCCTCCTTCTTCCCGCTCACCTGCTCCTCCACCAGGTTCAAATTCATCGTTACTCCTATTTTTCCCACCATGTTCAGTTGAGGTTCTTCTTTATCATTGCAATGAATCCCCCACGCCGTCGACGATGACATCCAAAACTTGTGCCATATTGATCACTTCATCATCAAATATTAATACTCCACGCTGTCGATGATTTTTATATCTCCACGCTGGATGCGATGACATTTAAGCTTCAAGCCTTGATTCCCATATATGATTTTTCAGATCTCTTTATCTTTGAACAAGGCTTCCAAAAATTTCTTGGTCTATACACACCCTTAAAGATTTAGAACTGTTCACTTTGTTCTTTTAGTCATAGATCGATGCTGTTGTTATTACTTGGTAAGCATTGTGGGAGAAAGAAACCTGTGAACTGTGAAGGAAGGGGCTTTTATTTTACCAAGGGTAAAAAGGTGATGCAGAATGGGAAGAGGAATTAAAGAGAGTGTATGAGAATAAGATAGAAAGAGAGATAGAATAAGAAGAGAGATGGGGGAGAGAATTTAGAAGAGGAGAAATAGAGACAAAGGAAGACTGATATTATTATTTTAAATTCATAAGACGTACAAAGCAAATAGTTGATGTGCTATTTATAGGCCTCAACCAAACCCTAGGAATTGATGACAGAACATTCTAGAGATGCAAATCATAATTAATGTTGATTGATGACAATCAAATCAAAATAAAACTAGAACATTCTAGAAATTAAAACCAAATGCAAATCATAATTAATAATATTTGAAAATTATAAAGAATCTTTTGAAATCTCAGCAAATGATAATTTCCTAATTTCCATATCCCATCATTTCTTCCCCTCTTGAAAAAACTCAGCTCCCGAAGAGTTGATAGGGATGTGTCAGTCCTGAGAGGGAAGGACAATCAAAGTGACGTATTCATATGGGAATCCCTTCCAACAAGTGAGATACCAGAAGAGAAAACCATTACAAGCAGCTTGATAACATTGAATCTCTGGAAAACCTTTCCAACAAATGAGATAATAAAAGATAAACCCAAGAGAAGAGTGAACTTACGAAAACTTCAATACGGCATTTTTATTTGGATGCCCTCTCCAACATGTGAGGTACCAAAAGAGGAAACTCTTGATAGAGTGGCTAGTTTGATCATTGAGAAAATTCCTCACTGTTGAAGTCAACATGATTAGTATTATCACTAATACCAATCGTATGATCAAACTGATCCTTGATGGCCACAATCTGAGAGTGATTCACCTTAGTTACAAAAGTATTTAGTGGTGCTTGGTGTGGAACATGTTCTAGTGGGGTCATCTCGATGGCATAAGTGAGTTCCACTACTGGGGAGAAAACCTCAGGTGTCATAATCATTTCTTCTATGTCTAAGGATGAATCTTCAACCTCTGTTGATTTGGTTGCTTGAAATGTTTGACTCCTCCCATGAGTGTATGGATTTTTGAGACATTGGCGAATATCCTCTATGGCCTCCAGTACCCTAGAGCATTCTTGTTTCAACTCTTCATTATACTCAGTATTGGCCTTTTTGTATTCCTTAATAACCTCAAGACGTTGGAACAAAGCCACATACATATCTAAATCATTGGAACTTTCTTTCGCCATTATATAATTTTCTTTAGCTTGGGATCCACTTGGGTAGAAGCTAATGTTGTCATCTTCTTAGTATTCTTCATCATATTTTTCAAAATCATCATATTGAGTATTATATTGATATATGGTGTCATATATTCATACGAACACCCTATCAATGAGTATCCTTTGATCAAACTCATAGCTACAGCTAGAAACAATGCTTCTTAGGGTTTTAAGTTTGGTTTCAAACCTATAAAAGGTTCCCAAGTTGCCCCAACAGAAAATGTGAAGACCCTACTTAACAAACTTAACCCTCAGGGAACTCTATAGTCCGCAGGTATTATTCTTGCTAAATAAGTAACAACATGAGCGGGATCTTCATAGTAGCCTTGGAGGGTACAACCCTGCAGGGAAACCATTAGAAATCTCTACTAGCCTAGGGTAGAATGAGACCTGGGTGTAGGGCCGAATGTGTGTGAGGATATGTGTCGGTCCTAGGTTTGAGAATTTAATAATGAAGAAAAACTCAATAAGTAAACTTCACAATTTTTTTCTTCAAAATTCTTTTTCTTGCAATTTTTTTTTACCTTTTTATGCCTTTCTTTCTCAACAATTTTTTTCTTTTTCTTTTCACTATTTTTTCGAATTTTTTTTGTACAGCTAATTTTTCTTTTTTCTTTTTTCTTTTTTGGCTTTTTTTCAACTTTTTTTTTGCCTTTTTTTTTACTAGAACAACAAAATGAAATCAACAGAAAAAGAAAAATTACCAAATGATGCCTTGTAAGAATAAAGCTTGAAACTTCCTCCAAAAGTTGTTCTGAACAGTGATTCTTGTGTATGAGGAGATATAAAATTCAAGAAATCACGAGAACTTTCACTACTACAGAATTATCCTGTTGTGACGCAACAATACCGGCGCTTATAGTAAAAAGCGCCGGTATAGGTAAGCAAGGAGCCTATACCGGCGCTTTTCAAGAAAAGTGACGCAATAGAGGGAACCCTATACCGGCGCTTATTAGTAAAAGCGCCGGTATATGATTTCTGTTCGTCTTTTTTTATTTTTTATTTTACTTAAAAACCCTATACCGGCGCTTATTCATATAAGCGCCGGTATAGGTTGTTCATCTTTTTTCTTATTTTTAATTTAAAAACATATACCGGCGCTTATTTCACAAAGCGCCGGTATAGCTTTGGGCCTATACCGGCGCTTTGTGTAATAAGCGCCGGTATAGGCGAAAAATTGGAGGGAAATTCTCCCTCCAATTTTTCACCCAAGCCGGTGTGTCACTCTCACTCCCCCTTCCTTTTCTAATTTGTGTTTGGCTTTTTTAATCTTCTTCCTTCTCTCTCCCACACGACGGCCACCACGCTCTCAAACCCGACGGCCACGACGCTCAAACTCCCCACGGCCACCACCATCACTCTCTTCCCCACCACCAGCCAAAGACCTCCGGTGAAGCCTCCCCATTCTCCGACGACTATTCTCTCTCTCCATCGGCCAAATCACCTCCGACAGCCTTCACCTTTGTCTTCCATCTTTTCCGTTGCTGAGCATCACCTAATCATCGTTTTCTGCATCTAAACCGCGTGTTGCTAGCTTTCTGTCGTGGCTTTGCTATTCTCGCCGTAGTTCACGTTTCGTCGGCCTCCACCACCAAGGCTGACGTCTTTCGAACTTCTCTCCGCCCATCGTTTGAGCTTCCCCATGTAAACCTCCAGGTCGTGGTTTGCTTCTGTTCGTCGTCTCCACTTTCTCTCTCGTTGTTGTAGTTTCAAATCGCGAGAAGCTCATCGATCTGTTGCAGATCGCGATTCGCTCATCTTCATTGTCATCTCTCTCTTATCAGGGCAGAATCACTATTAGCTTCTTCCTTGCCCTTGTCTAAAGCTTTAAAATTGGAACCTTAATTTGTCCATTTGCACCAGTTTTCTAAGTCCTTTTTGGGTAAGATCTGATGCTCTTGCTTGTGTGGTTTCAGTTTTGCGTTAAGATTAGTAGGCACTTCAATTTCAGAGCAATGGGTTGCTATGGCTTGTTTGGAGTAATTATTTTGGCTGCCTCTGAGTTTTAATCCGATTAGATTCACTCTGAAACTGATTTAAATTGTGTCACTGGTTTGGAATTTGTATTTCATGGGGATAGGCATCATGTTGTGTTATAGATATAGGATGCTAAGGTTTAACGTTTGGGCAGCATTGGGTGTATGTTATTGCTGAATCAGAGCTGTTGTTGTTCCAATTTTTTTTCCTTCTTTCGATTTGAGAGCATGTTGTAACTTAGTCTTGATTACATGTTGGTAAAAATATATTGACCATTTGTACATAAGTGGTTCATTTATTCAATTAATGAGTTTATTTATGTTATAGGGACTTTAAGAAGTATTTGCTTTGCCCACATTCTCCATCAAAAGACAAAGTAAAAGAAGTTGTTCAGGTACAAACATTTTATGTTGGGTTATGAGACAAAACTGTATGGTATTTTATTTTACTTGTATGAAAATTTTGTTTTGTGGAGCTATTAATACTTTATATATGCTCTGTGAATTCTGTTGTGGTGGGCTGTGGAAATATATTGAGTTGATGTTGTTTATATAATTGGCAATCCATTATTATGTAAAAAAGAGAGGGCCTTGAGCCTGGGAACGCTCATTTTTTAGCCGTTATGCTGCCGATTTTTTGTTAAGAAAGTAAGGTAACATCGTAAGGTGGCTACCTAATGAGTAAGTCATATACATCTTACCGACGTTTTCCTTTAGTAGGTTATAATGTTGGATCGGAAATGGATGTCTTGTGATCGACGTTCAAGGGAATATATAGATGGAGCAAAAGAGTTCATTGAATTTGCTGCTGAGCATGCAGAGAATGCTAACAGAATTGTATGCCCCTGTATGTCGTGTTTGTATGGAAGGCATCTCCGTCCTCTTGACTTGTTGGGTCATTTAATTTGTCATGGAATCGATCCATCTTACACACGTTGGACTAAGCATGGTGAGACGTATGAGTATTCTAGCGGAGACCGAGTACCTGATGTTAGTAGCGCTTCAAATGTAGTTGACACAGACATGTGTGATGAGAGCGATGACCTTGAAGAAATGTTGAATGTGGTGGGTGAGGAGAATCCTGAAATGTTTGAGACACTGAAGAGCGATGCAGAGACGCCTTTGTATGTGGGATGCAGCAAATACACAAGATTGAGTGCGGTGCTTAAATTGTATAACCTGAAGGCACGATACGGTTGGAGTGATGCAAGTTTCACCGCACTGCTGTCCGCTTTGCGAGATATACTCCCAGAGGTGAATGTACTCCCCTCGAAAACATACGAGGCGAAGCAAATTCTCCGGTCGACTGGTATGAAATATGAGAAAATACATGCATGCCCTAATGACTGTATTTTATTCTGGAACCAGTATTCGTCGTTGGAGAAGTGTCCTAAATGCAGTACGTCTCGGTATGGAAAGAAAGGTAAGAGTCCTTCTAAAGTCTTGTGGTACTTTCCGATCATTCCGAGATTCAGGCGCATGTTCAATAATGCGGATGTTGCAAAGCTTTTAACTTGGCATGGCGATGAAAGGATTAAAGACACCAAGCTTAGGCACCCCGCAGATGATCCCCAATGGAAAAAAATTGATTATGAGTACCCTGAGTTCGGTGAAGAACCAAGAAGCCTACGGCTTGCATTGGCAACCGATGGAATCAATCCGCATGGAGTTCAGAGTAGTACTCATAGCACATGGCCGGTGATTTTGATGATATACAACCTCCCCCCAAATTTAATCATGAAACGCAAATTTATGATGCTTTCGATGCTTATTTCTGGGCCTAGACAACCCGACAACGATATAGATGTCTACTTGGATCCATTGATTGAAGACCTGAAGTATATGTGGAATTCGGGTGAGACAGTTTTTGATGGCTGTAAGGAAGAAAGTTTTAATTTGAGAGCCATGTTGTTTGGCACGATAAATGATTTCCCAGCATACGGTAATTTGTCCGGATACAGCATCAAAGGATATGGTGCGTGCCCTGTATGTGAAGATGATACCCATTCGATGCGACTGGATCATTGTAAGAAAAATGTGTACATGGGACATCGGAGGTTCTTGCCGTTAAAACATCGTTGGCGTAGGTGGAAAAAGGCGTTTAACGGGAACTCAGAAGAAGGTAGGCCACCAAGGACATTGAGCGGGGATAGCGTTTTTGAAAAGGTGAAGGCGTTGGAGAATGATTTTGGTAAGCCTTTCGCAAAAAATGTGTTGACAAGTGGTTGGAAGAAGAGGTCCATATTCTTCGAACTCCCGTATTGGAAGTCCTTATATGTTAGGCATTTTCTTGATGTGATGCATATTGAAAAAAACATCTGTGATAACCTAATTGGCACGTTGCTGAATATGCATGGGAAAAGTAAGGATGGTGTCAATTCGAGGTTAGATATGGTCAAGTTGGGAATAAGACAAGAGTTAGCACCTGTCGAGAGAGGATACCGCACTTATTTACCTCCAGCAGCTTACACCCTTTCGAAGAAAGAGAAAAGATCATTTTGTGAGTTTCTGAATGGAATCAAAGTTCCAGAGGGCTACTCCTCAAATGTAAAAAACCTTGTGTCCATGAAAGAGTTGAAATTGAAGAACCTGAAATCTCATGACTGTCACGTCCTGATGCAACATTTCTTACCGGTCGGCATACGCAACATTTTACCTAAGAAATTGCGTAGCACGATCACCAGACTTTGTATGTTCTTCAAGCTCATTTGTAGTAAAGTGGTTGATACAACAAAGTTGCAGGATTTGCAGAGACAGATCGTTTGTATCCTGTGCGAACTTGAAATGTATTTCCCCCCTTCATTCTTTGACATCATGGTTCATCTTACAGTACATTTGGTCAAAGAGGTTCAACTGTGCGGCCTAGTCTATTTGAGATGGATGTACCCAATTGAACGGTTCATGAAAGTTTTAAAGGGGTATGTTAAAAATAGATATCGACCAGAGGGGTGTATTGCTGAACGATACATCGTCGAAGAAGCGAGTGATTTGTGTGCAGATTACCTATCAAATATTGAACCTATTGGTTTACCTAAGTCTCGTCATGACGGGAGATTAACTGGGAAAGGAATGAGTGGGTTCAACTTAATACGCATTTCGAATGTTGAAAGGGAGATGGCGCACTTGTATATTCTTCATAATACTCCTGAGGTTGAACCATTTGTTGAAGAACACAAAAAACTTCTTCGGGAAATTCACGGTGATAGAAATGAGAATTTGATTACGAAGGAGCACAACAAACATTTCATTAGATGGTTCAATGCGCGTATTTGTCAGCAGCATGAGCTTAATGCCGGATCGGTTGGTGAAAGATTGTTCTGGCTGTCGAAAGGACCAGGTTTGCACGCATTTGCTTACACTGCCTATGCAATCAATGGTTACATATTCTATACAAAAGGTCAGGATGAGAAAAGCACAATGCAGAATAGTGGAGTCACAGTTGTTGCCGAGGCATGGCATATATCCAGTGCAAGGGATACAAATCCCGTCTATGCACAGATGTCATACTTTGGTGTGATTGATTGCATCTGGGAGTTAGATTACACCATGTTCAGAGTTCCTGTGTTCCGCTGTCAGTGGGTTAACAATAATAGTGGACGACGGTTAGATGAATTTGGGTTTATATCGGTTGACCTTTCTAAAGTTGGATATAAGGATTATCCATACATTCTACCGTCTCAAGCGGCACAAGTTTTTTACATTGCAGATCCTTCTAAGAAGAATTGGTCAGTTGTTATTCAGTCGAACAAAAATTATGCCGAACAAGTTGATGATGGAAGCAATGATGAAGATATGAATATGATTGAAGATGATCCTTCCTTTGATACATTACTGGCAGAAGACTTTGATGCAGACGGATATGATGACGAAGATGAGCCTGTTTATGTAAGGGGTGACCATGAAGAAGGCATTTGGGTCAACACAACCCTAAATCCCACAAAAAAGAGGAAGCCAACAATTTTGGATAATATAACAATGAGAAAAAGGAGTCGAATGCCATCATAATGATTTAAGTTTGTATGTATTTTCTTTTTTTTTACTACGAATTATTTCATTATATGCATATGCATGCACTAAAATCGTATATTGTTTAATTATTTTACAAGACAATGGATCCAAACGTACCTGAGGAGGAGGAAGCACCACAGAGTGCCCAGCAAGTTATTGATGAGGGTAGAGCACATGTTGAGGACCAAGTTCGTCGTGGCAAGACCATTATGCGTGATCTCCTCAAGCTTAGAGCTAAGGGAAAAAAGGCAGCCCTTGTATGGAACGACAATGGCCAACTAGTTGGAAAGAGTGCGAAGGCCCTTACCGGTTTCGTTGGATGCACTGTTCTTAATAAAGTTCCTATTACAGTTACAGATTGGAGAAAAGTAAACAAGAAAATACGTAATGAGATTTGGTCAGAGGTTCAGGTAAGCTATTTTTTTTACAATTAAGTTTAATTTTGTCATGATAGATAACATTGTAACTAACAAATTTAATATGATTTCTATTGCTACAGACTGTGTTTCATATCGATGAGACTCACAAGGACTATGTCATGAAGAAAGCTTCAAAAATACACAGAAACTTCCGTTCAGATTTGTCGACATTATATCTGAGAGATGAAAACGGGGAGGTAGTTCCAACACCCCCATCTACATATGAAGGGGTCATAACCCAAGCAGATTGGGATGAATTTGTGCAATCACGCTTATCAGAGGAGTTTCGGGAAAGAAGCGAAAAAAATAGCCAGGCGGCTAAAAGCTGTCCGTATCCCTATTTAGGTGGCCGGAAAACATTTCCAGAATTGGAGTACGAGATGGTATGTTAGCAACACCCTTTTGCTTCTAAAAGTGTGAATTAATGTTTATGTAATTAATTTATAAGTTCACCTGTTTTACCATGACAGATTCAGGAAGAGGGCTTAGAAGGTCACCCTCCACGGTTTAGGGTCTGGATCAAAGGACACTCCAAAAGCGATAGAACCATCGTTCACGAAGAGGTTAGAAGAATCCGTGAACGCTGTGTAAGTCATTCTCTTGGACTTTGTAATTTTTTTATTAGTGAATTTCCTAACTTAATAACTAATAATCCTTCCTTCTTGTTATAGGAAATGTTATCACAAGAATCGCCCGAGGAGGTCAACATATTTGGCCAAGGCGATATCCTCAGTAGAGCACTTGAACGTCCTGAGTATTCAGGCCGTGTTCGGGGCACTGGTATAGGGGTCACGCCTTCAGCTTACTTTGGCCGCCAACAGCGGGTAACACAAAGCCAAGTTTCTGTGTTGAAAGATGAAGTCAATACTCTGAGGGAGACTGTGCTTGAAATGCAAAGAAGGAATGAGGAAATGCAAAGACGGCAAGATATGATGTACGAATTTTTCCAGCGTAACAATGTTGGATCACAAATGTCGAACTTCATGCAACAAGGTAACGTTCCTTCGTGTCAGAGTCCAAGCATCAGGGATAGCTGTACGATGCCTAGGGCTCAAATTCCTCAGGTAATTCTTGTCTTTTGTACTTATAAAGTTGTAGTGACACTGTTATATTATCGATTGGGAGCTTACGTTGTTAACTCTTTTGTAGGGCGAATCAAGGTGCAACCTGTACAAGGATCAATCTTTCAGTGAAGTAGTTGCAATCGGTACGGTCTTCAACACTTCAAACAGGATCCTGCACAATTCTCCGTTGCCTGAAAATACATTGAGGGTTATGATTGAATTCTCCCTGAACGGGGATGCACCGTTACCATTCCCTACTCCTGATGCGATGACTAAGGTCGGAGATGTAGTTGGTGCATATGTTGCTTGGCCCATCAGTTTGATTGAGCCAATACCACATGTGGTATTTACTAATAACGTTCAGACTAGTATTCTTTGTTTTGGAATAACGCTCTTTTACAATTTATAAGTTTTTACAGGGTACAGAGTCTCTGGGAAAGAAAGCACAAGTGGCTAGTGTAAAAGGTACCGGTGGCCCAGCTGCTCAATTGAAGAAAAAGAGTTCACGAGCTGGTCCAGTGTCACAGGTGGTTAGTTTCTAATTAATTTAAACTAACACTCTTCTTATTGGAAGAATTTTTGAAACTTTCTATTTATATGGTTTATAGGCAACAAAAGCAAAGGGCAAGAAGAAAGTTCAAGTGCCTGCTCCTGTTATCCAAGATATAAGTGTTGAAACGCCAAATCGTTCTCGATTGCGAGCATTTGCAGCTACCATACCTCGCGATGCTACTGTCACAATCCCATTCAACAGGCTTATATTTGGCGAGTCAAATTTCAATGAGCTTCTTTCTAGGGATCAGCTCATGGAGGTGCTTGACGAAAGATGGGTCGGTGCTACGGTCGTCAATTTATGGATAAGGTATATATGTGCTTCCATTGTGGTTTCATTCAATGTCATAAGTTCTACACTAATTGGATGTTTGTATGGTTTCTTTGAAGGCACCTGCATGAAGAAGTCATAGTCTCCGAGGACAACGTCTCGCTCGAATTCATAAACCCTTATTTAATAGCGCAAATTGAGGGTGCGAAACGTGATGATCAGTTCAAAGCGATTAAGAGGCGTTTCACTTTAAAGGCAACAGGCAGAACTTTATTCTTAGCTCCAATTAATACAGGGTAAGTGTATAGGCATGATAGCTTTCATCGTATTCTCAGCTCCAATCATCATTGATATATATACTGACATAACGTTATAAAACGTCTTAGGCTACATTGGGTTTTGCTTGTCATCAATCCGACAGTACAGCCGGATCCACTTATTTACTATTTGGATCCTGTGGAATCTGCTGAACCAGATAATCACCCGGATTTGATGCGTCTCTTCAATGGGTAAGTGAATGTCAACATTATTTGAATGTGTTGTATTATCTGTCATTTTATATGACCGACCCAAGCTACTAAAATTAATTTAATATGTTTTGTTTCTAGAGCATTGACTAGTTATCGGGCAGCTAATGGGTACAATTATTCCAAAGCCCTTGACCAGAAAGATGCTTATCCGTGGCTCAAAGTTCAGGTTTTACAAGTTATTCAATTTTTCAAACAATCGTACATTACTTAAACCAGAACGTAACTGCTCTTATATGCTATTCTGTATTTTTTGTTACAGTGCCCACATCAACCCAATGACAACGACTGTGGATTCTATGTCATGTATTATATGAGGGATATCGTATCACGTGATCGAGATAACATCCCATTGACAGTAAGTTTTATATTGTTCCTAATCTAAGTGTTTGTACTTGTTAGATTTCAAGTAAATTTAATTGTCATTTAAATTTCTATACGCAGTATTACCCAGACACACGTTGCTTCATGTTGTCAAGGGAGAAGATGAAAGCGCTAATTGAAGAATGGTGTAGTTATGTACACCCTCTGTTCTCTCAAATTGGACAGCCTGACTAGTAATATGCACGTTTATTTTCCTAACTGAACAATATAACTTTTGGTCTTATTGTACATATTCTTCTCTGTTTGAGTTACTGGTGTATATAGACTGCCTGGAAATGTATAGAATTGCTGGAATTTTTGCAATGATGCAGGTGGGTGTGAATTAAAAAACAAATTGTATATTTTAAAAAAATATAACATATACCGGCGCTTTTTACAGAAAGCGCCGGTATAGATAAGCCTATACCGGCGCTTTTTAAAAAAGCGCCGGTATAGGCCTTTTCAGTTTCAGTAAAAAACTAATTAAAAGATACCTATACCGGCGCTTTTTGGTAATAAAGCGCCGCTATAGAGAGGCCTATACCGGCTCTTTGTAAGCGCCGGTATAGGTCTCGTGACCTATTGCGGCGCTAGCTATAGCGGCACTTCAAAAGCGCCGCTATAGGGGTCAAAAAAGCGCCGGTATAGGTCTTTTCTGTGGTAGTGTTTAGAAGGCTTTTAAAATTTTTAGAATTGATTTTGAAGGCTTATGCGAGTAAAAGGGAAGTGGAACCAGGCTCTAGTACCAATTGATGCAGAACGGGAAGGGGAATTAAAGAGAGTGTATGAGAATAAGATAGAAAGAGAGATAGAATAAGAAGAGAGATTAGGGAGAGAATTTAGAAGAGGAGAAATAGAGATAAAGGAAGACTGATATTATTATTTCAAATTTATAAGACGTACAAAGTAAATAGTTGAGGTGCTATTTATAAGCCTCAACCAAATCCTAGGAATTGATGACGGAACATTTTAGAGATGCAAATCATAATTAATGCTAATTGATGACAATCAAATCAAAATAAAACTAGAGAAATTAAAACCAAATGCAAATCATAATTAATACTATTTGAAAACAACTATTTCTCTAATAATGATAATTATAAAGAATCTTTTGGAATCTCAGCAAATGATAATTTCCTAATTTCTATATCCCATCAAAAAGTCTTTACATAGTTTCGTTGCATTACTTTAAAATAATGAACCAATCACTACCCTTGCAATCAATATTGCATCGTTTGGTCATTGCAATATACTGCATTGCATTGCAAGGGCGCTTGCAATTGAGGCCCTTAATTGAAACTTTACGTCTTTACCCAAACATAGGAACATATATGTATACTTTAGCATTTTAAGCCTAAAAATTGATTTCTAAACCGAAACCCATGCATATACGAATTTATTACTCCACAGACAAATTGCAGCAAATATGCACACACATAGATGCATGTGCGCATATATTTGATCTGGAAATCATTTTAATAAGCATGACGATGGGCCCAATCGTTTTGTTTTTTTCTTAGTGAAATAAATAAATGATGCTGATGATATTGAATCGAATGGGAAATGAGCTAGTCTGTGACTTTGAAGAAGGCCATGCATATGATCGAAAGATTCTTTTTTATATCTTCTAGATTGGTTAAAATATAATGAATGATAATGTTAATAATAATATTCACTAATCTCAGGGAATCATGTGAATTGATTGCATTGACCGAAGCATCAACATCTTGTCAATAATCTGGAAAGCTCATTGGATGTGTCGTTTTTTATAATAGCAACGTGATCCCGGCTGTGCAGTTAATATGAAAATAGACATAATAACAAAGACTTATACTATAAACAAGTATAGTTACATGATAAATTTTGAATTATTTAAAAGATTTCTCTCATATTCCCATTTGCTGTGGATTTTATGAGCTGAGCAGTTTTGATTTAATTGAAAAAGATCTCCATTAAAAGTACAAATTAAACAGCACGCTAATGTGAGGAGGTAATAACTTATTCTATAATTGGGGTATAGAGAATAAACCGTAGCTAAAGATGCAACAAATCAGATTCTCATTAAATTACAGCCTGGTATGTGTAAATAAACTAACTAATTATAATTATAAAATTTTTACATGTAATTTTCAAACTAATCAAGATCTCTGAGTGTAGAAATATGGATGCATACACACACATATTGCTTGATTTTCTATTTTACTTTTTGTTTTGGTTTTGTTGGAATATACCTAGTTTACCCTTAAGATGGATTGGGGTCCAGAGCCTATTCAAATTGGAGCAGAAATAGATGTTGAATAAGAACATGGGTCAATACGTGTAGTTCTCGCTTAATGTTATAGATTTGAATTCATGGAACTACCCATACATAATATATAATATATAGAGTCAAGGGAGTTCGACGATAGTGTGATGACTCATTGACTCTCTGAAAAAATTGTTCTCTATCAAATTAGTTGCATTTCTTTTCTTTTCTTTTTTTTTGGTTAAATACCGCCTAGTTATCTGATGTTTATTGGAAACAGACTAATTTGGACTCATTTTATAAAGAGAGGCTGAGTATCACCATATTTAGTATATTTTTATATATTTTTTATTGTATTCGGGAAGTCATCAATTCAAAAATTAAAATATTTGTTGAGATTTGAAAAGATAATGATCATTTGATATATTATTTGAGAATTTCTTTTGAAATATCATATCTTGAATTAAAATAGGAAAGTACAAAAAAAAATGTTTCATGGATCTTCATGAGTGGATATGTTATCATTATAGTGCAATCAAAAAGAAGGAAATAAAAGAGGAAACCTAATTTCTACAAGGATCAACGTGAAATAGGAAGGGGGACCTAAATAGAATAATAATCTCCATTCACACACAAAAAGACGACGGGAGGAGAGGAAACCAGGGAAGCCGCAACTGTTCACAACGTCTTCTCCTTTGGTCTTTCATGGTGAAATCAGAACGAGGAGGGAGGTGGCTAGTGTTCAAATTTTCTTCTCTGTTTCTCACGGGCAGAGGAGGAAAATTAGTTGTGGGTCTTTCTTATTTACTTGATGATTTGATTGATTTGGTATCTTGAACCCTTATTTGATGAGAAGATTTTGATGTAACCAATGTGTGGCTAGTTTTCTTTTACAACTGAGGGTGCTATGAACTTATTTGTGACTTAGAGATTTTTTCCACTTGTTAGTTATGCTTAGTTTTAATTCTATTTATTTAATTTTGTTATAATTGATTATTGTTTAATGATTGACTACTACTATTGAACATGTTTAGAGAATTTAAGGTTGAACTTGATGAAGGGAATTTTAAATAGACAATGAGATTAAATAATATGGAATTAGATTTTAATCAAATTTACGTCTAGGATAGACATATACTTAAAAGCTCCACATAGTCAAATTTGAGTAATACCAATATAAATTGTTTCTAATTAATTAATCTAGATAAGGATATAAGTGGATTGATATGCATTTATATGCTGGTTAAGTTGAGGCATAATTAATGTAGTGGGATTAAAATCTAAGAAGCAAACAAGGGAATAGTGACTTTAGATTATTTATTTAACTCTTGAATTTAATCCGTATGAAAGTCCGTGTTTTTCATTAGATCTTAGTTAATTTTTATTTACTCATTTAAAATCACTTTTATCTTGCTCAACTTAAACAAAAAGAGGAAATTAATTGCCTAATAATCAATCACTTTGAATTTCTGTGGGATCGACATCAAATTACTGTGACCCGTATACTTGTAAAGCTTAATTAAAATTTTAGCATCATCAAAGAGGGTTAGCATGTCTCTTCATCTTTATTCACTTTACATATCGATCATTCATTAAATTCATGACAAAACATTAGTTAGCATGTTACTTTCACATCACATCAGCTTTAATTATTTCTTTCTTTTCATTTCACTTTCTCCTTTTTCTTTTATTTTTTTGCCTTTTGTCTGCATTATTTAATAATGTCGGTAGAAGTTCAATGGTTGGTTGAGAATTCTATCGGTAATTCCTAGTTGGTCCATCTGACCATCCTCATATAATACTCATATCCATTACAGAATCTTCAAATATTTTCTTTTTGGGTTCTTTTCATCAAAATATTTAAATTTATGTACTACATACTCAGATGGAAACTGACAAATCTTTCTTTTTGTATTCTCAGTATTTTCATATCTATTTGTCTTCATTTTGTCATAGAATTTATTAAAATAATTAAGATTCTTGGAAATTCTTTGTAACACCCCAAATTTTAAAAAAAAGATAATAAGGATTTATTTAAGGTCTTAGGGTGGCATTTAGAAATTAAAAATCCTTATAAATAAATTCAGGAGGCCAAATGTATTTTTAATAATTTTTAAGGCTTATCTTCTTTATTAATTGAGGAAAAATAGTTAGAAGATGAATTTAAATAAGAGAATATTAGAACCTTGGGGTATTGTTTAGTATTTAAAAAGTCTTGTAAATAAATTTGGGAATTAAAGCATATCTAAAGAAATTATTTTTAGAATAAATTCATATCAATTTGTAAAGGAAATGGTAATTAAAATTTTTAAAGAAGGGCATAAAGGGAAAGAGGAAAAATAGAAGAAAAGCAAAGTGACAATGTCTGCCCCTAGATGAAAATATCTCCAGTTATAAAAGGAAAGGCAACATGGTAAAATACTCATTAAAAATATCAACATTCCCTCTTCAATAAATATACTCGCATGTGTTCCTTGCTATACAACCCCTCTCTCTGTTTTCCCTCTCATTCCCATTGTCCCTTTGCTCTCACTCTCCTTCCTCTGTTCGTCATCGTTTCAGCGGCGATCAGTGAGATTTCAGGCGAATGGCAGCTCCGACGACGCAGGCAAGGTCGAATGCGAGCTTAGGTGAGCTTCCTCTTCTTATTCCCTACCTTTCTTCCTCTGATTTGAGTGACTTTGGGAGAGGTCTGATTTAGGGTTTTGGGCAATTGGAGAGTCTTTAATCGATTAAATCAAAGAATAAGCTTAGAAAACGAGTTTCCCTAAGATTTTATGAAGTTTCATGGCCGGATTCTTAGAAATTTTTGTTTCTACTACTGTTCACCCTACTTTGTTCTTGTGATTTGGGGAAAGAATCGAGCGAAATTTTTTACTAAACATGATTAGAAGTAGTATGAGTTCAAAGAAAGAGTATCACATGTTTGATTTGTTGAGGTTTGATTTCTTGTTCTTCCCCTGTTCTTCTTTGTTTCTTGTTCGTTCTGTCTGCCGAAATTCTTGGGTGGAAAATGAACAAGGATTTTGATTGTTGCTCTGATGGAATGTGTTAGAAATCTTAAGTTTTGATGAGGACTGGACCCTATAGATAACATAAGTAAAATGAAAAGATAAGAATATAACTTAGAAAAGAATCAAGATAAGAATCAAGGTAAATGACTAAGGAAAAGTATAAGTTATCTAAACGTTGAACAAGTAGATAACAGATACACTATCGCTAGGCTTAGAGTCTATCGCTAATAGATGAAGAGATAAGAACAATATTATGATAGAATCTTAAGTTTTGATGAAGACTGGCCCCATAGATAACATAAGTAAATAAAGTGTAAAGTTACCTTTGAATTAAATGAGAAATATCTGATAGGTAACAAAACACTATCGCTAAAGCTAGAGCCTATCGCTAATAGACAAAGAGCCATAGCACTAAGTTCTTCACTATCGCTACTAAAATATCCTATCGCTAGAAGTTCATTGAGAACATGGATAAATAAAAGGAAGAACAACTAGCAGAAAAATAAAACAAGTCCTTGAGCTAGTGGAATCAGTTAGCGATATCATAAGCTGCTATCGATAACAGGGTTAGCTATCGATATCTAAATATTTGAGGAAATAAGTTACTCAGATAGCTAAACAAACTTGCGATAACAAAGGTCACTAGCGATAACGCACCTAGCTATCGATAGGAGAGTACTCATTGTGATAACTTAGACAAACTAATAGGCTAATACATTGAGCTAATAGACTAAGCTTGCGATAACATCTGTTGTGCATTACATAATACTTGTTTAGCTAACAGCTCAAGTGCAGGAATTATTCTATGCAGTTAGCGATAGCAAAGCATGCTAGCGCTACTGAAAAAGCTGCCATGCAAGTACAGTTCGTATAGTTGCTCAGAACGCTGAGTCTACATCTCTCTTAGCTCACCCTACGCAAGATCAGTTGAGGCTAGAGCAGAAAGTTAACCTCGATGAAGTAACTGCATTAATTGCCAACAGCTATGAGCTCTCAACGACCTTATTCAAACGGGCTTATGAAGATGAACGCAAAGGCAATCTGTGAACAAGATATAAATACAGAACTTGAGCATTTATGAAGGACTGACGAAAAACAAAGAATATTCATGAACTCCTTTATTGCTCACTGATCTTTGTATTTATTGTTCTTAGTGTTTTTATTTGTACTTAAGTGTTTAACACAATCTGTTCATTAAGTGAACATTATTGTTGAAATTGTCTACTGTTTGAGGTTGTTCTAAAGCTTAGTGCTTTGAGAACAGGGTAGTAACCTTACAGGTAGTAAGAGGGAGTGTTTAGAGGGATTCTAAAGCTCTGTAAAGGTTGACAGGTGAACCTGTGTTGTAAAACCTGTGGTTAGTGGAACCCAACGAAGTGTTGGAGAACTGGACGTAGGCAGTGTTGGCCGAACCAGTATAAATTCTGTGTTGCTTTAATTAGATTGTTAATTTTCGGAAGCACAATTCACCCCCCTCTTGTGCGCTTGCCATTCTCATATTAGTCTGAGAACTCAGCAATAATCTGAAGATAGATAATATCTCTATCGCTAAAGCCTTCTCTATCGCTAAGACTCCATAATTAACTTGGACAACAGAAAGCCAGATTAGCTAGCAAAGATAACTAGCGATAACAGGATCAGCTATCGATAGTAAAACACTTGACACTACTTACAGATAGCAAATACATTGAGCAAATGAATTAAACTAGCAAGAACATAGTCACTAGCGATAGGAAGTTTAGCTATCGATAATGAAATCACTTGGTGAAATAACTTAAAACATTCTGATAGCTAATATATTATCTGTATACACTGAGATAATGAATCCTACTAGCGATAACACCTACTGTGCTTCACATGAATACTTGTTTAGCTAATGGCTAAGCGCAGGACTCACTCTATGAAGCTAGCGATAGCATGAGATGCTAGCGCTACTGAAAAAGCTGCTACACAAGTACAATGTTGCAGGTAGTTGGTAATCACAGTCTATCTCTCATAGCTCATCTTCTGCAAGAATTAAATGAAGTAAGAGAAGAAAGATGACTAAAGATTAAGACCAGCATTAAATGCCAATGGCTAGGAGCTTCCAATGAACATATTCAAACGGTCTTATGAAGCTGAAAGGAAAAGGCAAATGAGGAGATATAAAAACCAAGTCTTGAGCATTTATGAAGTAGAGAACAAACTGACGAACAAGCATTCATTACTTCTCATCTACTCACTGGTCAAAGCTTTATTATTCTTAGTGAGATTTTTCTGTACTTCAGTGATTAACAAAATCTGTTCATTAAGTGAACTCATTTATTGAAATCCTCTTCTGTTTGAGGTTGTTCTTAAGTCTGGGACTTTAGAACAGGGTTGTAGTCTTACAACTTGTAAGGGGGAGTGTTTAGAGGAAGTCTAAAACTCTGTCTTGTAAAGGTTGGTAGGTGAACCTGGTTTGTAAAACCTGTGGTTTAGTGGAACCCAACGAGGAGTTGGAGAATTGGATGTAGGCAGTGTTTGGCCGAACCAGTATAAAGGATTGTCTTTAAAGTTTTAGAGTTTAATTTTTGAAAAGCACAATTCACCCCCCCCCATCTTGTGCGTTTTGGTACCTTCAGAATGAAATTAATGTTTGATTGGGTGGCGGTTGAATAGGAAGTTGTTCAAATTTTCTTCCTTGTGGGCTGGCCGACGGGTTACAGTGATGAGGAAGAGGAATTAATGATATTTTTCAATTATTTGATGTGTTATTTCGAATTCTTCTTATGAATGGAGTTGATGTTGATTGCTACTTGAATGTTAAGTTGTTCATTTTTCCTCTTTCTCTTGTTCTGCCGATTGGTTACAGTGTCAAGGGAGGGAATGAATTTGTTGATATTAAGCTTGAGTTGAAATTATATTATGCGTAATTAAAATTATAGGATGATGGAGAATTCTGGTTTTTCTCTGTGGTGTGTGTTGGTTGAGTAGAAAAGAAAGACGAGGATTTTAGGATAAGGGAATTGATTATTCCTTGTTTGGAATGGCCTTCCGATGAAGAAGAAGAATTTATGATGATGGAATTTGATTGGGAATTCTTGAGGTTACTGGGAAGTCCTGAATCGATCTAGTAGTGTGAAATTAATTTGTTTCTTTCTTGTTCTGGGTTGATTTCTGCTCTGATTTGGTCATATGTTAATTGCTCTATTCTGTTGGGAATGCTGTGAAGGCAAAAGTGGTTTTAGGTTCTACTAAATTAAGCTAGTTTTATGATTTGAAAATAGTGATATGAATAATGGTTTAGTATGGGATTACTTCCTCTGTTTAATTTGATTTTAAAGATGAAGGGGACTTTGAAAATTGTTAGAGGATAATGGAAAGTGAATGTGGTGAAAGTAAGAGGTAGTTACCGTTCGTGTTGGGATGTGATCTTCTCATTGGATTGAGTAAGTGAGAATTAATTAATGAAAATGATGGAGGAAGAATGTTGATGACTGATTTGTTATGTCAGAATTAGAAGTTGATTTTTAGAACATATGAGGAGCTTTCATTCACTTGTTTTAATAAATTAAGGAAGGTTAATTATATTACCTTAAATTCCTATATGTTTCATTTGGTAATGTCCAAACCTAAAGACAAGTAAATTTGGGCTGTTATTAAAGAAGTTGGAGATTTTAAAAGAAACATTTTAAGAAGCTTAGGGTTTCTTGAAGTTAGATATTTAAGTTGTTGATTGATGGGCAGTAAGTAAATTTGATTAAGGATTTTCTTTTCGTGCTTTAGGATTTACTAAAGAGGATGTAGGTGTTGTTTGGGGTTTGATGGTTTTTAGGAGTCTTTCTGGTAGGTTGGCTAAATGATTGGGTAAGGGATTATAAATGGTCATGGGTTTAAAAGTATGTAACATATTAAGTTAGCTTCAAATGATTTAGAGGTTACTTAGAAACATTAAAGAGATGATTTATTTACTTATCTTGAATCTAAAGCATTTCTTGTATTGTGGGTAGTGTTCAAAGAAGTCTGATTTGAAGTTATAATGAAAGATTGAATTGAAAAGACTACTTTGAATATCTCTTCTTGCAGAGTAATTATTTTAGCTAATTTAAATAAGTTAGCAGTGTTGGAATGACCAATTAATAAGAATTACATAAGCTGGGAATTTTAGAATTGGTTAATGATAATTTTGAGTTAAGGGCTTCAACTGGATGTCTAATGTGTTGATTTTTAGATGTGAATAAGATATCAATGAATTATAGAAGTTAAAGTTTTATTCTGAGGAGGATCTAAATTGATTGGCATATGTTTAAGGTCTTAAGGTATTAGTTAGGTTGTAATTGAAGCTAATAATGATTAGATTGGGGATTATAAAGGTATTGAAATGGAATCGGAATTTTGGAACATATATTAATGTACATATGATAGTTTGAAATAGGTGGGAGATTGGATGCACCTAAGTTGATGTTTAGATTATTGTGGAAATTAATGATAAGAGATGTAATGAATAATAATTGAATTGAGTGTAAGGAATAGAATGAAATGCTTGTTATTATGATTCAAGTATGGTTTTTAAATCTGAAAAGTTGATCTTTGATAAACAGTTGCTGATCTAAGAAGTTTAATTCAATGATATGTGTTAAGTGATGTATTTCTTAGAAGAATGTATTTATTGAGAATTTGTGATTTAAATTATGCTACTATGTTGAAAGGATTTTGAAGACAAGGTTAAGAATTAAAGTTAGGTACTGATTCAATTTGATTCAAAGGTATACCTTGTTTAGAAATTTGAAATGGGAGACTCTATGGTTTAATGGTGCGCTACTTGAGATTGTGGGTAGCAATGATTATTTTTGGAGTTGAATTAGTAATTTGAGCTGTTGGTCAATAGTTAGTAAGAAGTAAGTTAGTAGGAAGTAAGTGAAATATTAATTTGGAGGTATGGTTTTGGTTTAATTGTGATTGATGATTTGTAATATTCTTTAATAAATTGAATTACTTGGGCTTGATTTGCATTGCTGATTGATTTATTTTTTAGATCTTATAATAAATAGAAAGTAAGTATATATCTATAGGTGTATGAATGATTAGGTCTTTAATTAAAGAAGGATTCTTATAGAAAACTATTAGTCAAACATTGAGAATAAGAAAATTTAATATGAGTAAAGAAATATGGGAAAATCATAATTGGTCCAGATGAAAAGAATTGGGTAGTATCAAATATTTAGGATGTGAGAGACGTTGAATGATTACAAACAGGTAGGAGTATTAATTTATTTATATGTGTAATTATAGGAGAGGATAGTGGTGTGGGTTCCTTGAGGCACCCGAAAGGAAAAGAACCAGTTGATGAGTAATTTCTGAATCCAGGTAGCAGTTTATCTCATTACACTCAAATTGCATGTATAATTTTGTAATATCTATTGCATTTAAATGGTATGTCTTTTATTCCTTTTATGTTGGAGTACTTCAGGCTTAGGTGGTTCGCTACCCTTTGTTATATCAATTTAGTTATAGCTTTAAATGTTATAACGAGAAGTCTTGTAGGTAGAACCTCCACTAGTTAACGAATATATCGTTATCAGTAGTGGTTGGTAGGTGCAGATCACACCCAAATTAGTAGGATAAATGCTATCATTATTTGTAAAGGTTTATAAAATGTATACATGACAATGCATGCATGAAATTTACAGTGAATAACATAAACTGCGTTAAACTGTTGTTTTATAGAGAAGCTGGGAGATAGTGAGATGATTGAGTTAAGATATGAGTACTAGAAGAAGATTAGACGAAAGAAATAAGATAATATTGTGAAAGCAGGAGTATCTGCTGCACTATGGTAGTGGAATGTTTTCGTATTATTATATTATTCATTTACGATATGACATTAAATTATTAAATTATTAGTGGAAAGTATAGAAAATAGAAATGCATACATGTATAAGGAAATTTAAATTTCCCAAGTACCATAAATAAGGAATAGATACCTTAAGAGGGTTAATGTACTTTTAATTGTTTTATGAATCACTCTGTTTTAGTAAAAGTTTTTAAATTATTCCAATTTGTCAGAAAAGCCCATACCAACAGAAATAAAGTGAATTGATATCCCGAAAGAAAAGGTTTTAAATTTTTTCGTATTTCTAGGCTTCTGGCACTGAAGTAGTGGTTATAATTCAATTAAAATGCTATAATATAGTAGAAAATTTAGGTGTCACATTCTTCCTAAAGAATAAATTAAAGTAGTTGGACCTAAAAAGTATACCCATAGAACTTCCTCATCTATTGCCAACATTATTTTCATTTCTTGGAAAATTATATGATGGTTCTGTGCTCGGATTTTACATACCTTCTGCAGAAATTCCTCATCTTTTTCAATATCTTCATTAGTGCTAGCTCTTTGATGTCCTCTGCAATGATGGAATTACCCAACAGTGAATGTAGCTTGCCCGATTCTTGGAAGCTGCCACCAACACCAATTATGAAGACCGGCTAAGGGCCTGTTTGGATTAACTTTTAGAGAATAGTTTCTGAAAAAAAAGTTGAAAAAATGCTTTTAGATAATAGATTCTGAAAAATAGCTTATGAGATTATAGAAAATAATAGATTCTGACAAAACCTAGGTTTTCTGCCCCAAACCTAGGTTTTCAAGCAATCAAACTATTCTGAAAAAGCTGTGAGTATTTGTCTGGCTTAACTGAAACCTAAGTTTTGACAGTTAAAAACTATTCTAAAAAAACTGAGAGTATTTATCTACCCAAATTTTAAAACTTAACTTTGACCCCAAAAAACACTTTTTTTTGGGTTTGCCAACCACGCCCTAAAAGTATTACAAAAAAGCAAGCTTAGTTTCATGTGGTCATGATAATTTATTGGAGATCTAAAGATTCCTTTCTGTCTATTGTAACACGTGTATGGCTGATTTGAATTCATTGTACCACCCTCATGATCTGTCATTTCATGAGCTGGCTTTGTGGAGACATTTCGGCATTTTTTCTCTTTTTTATCTTGGCCAATTTTTTTCTTTTTAATATATCTGATAATATCTTGGCCAATTCATTATATTACTTTCTTAAACCTTTATCACAATTAATACTACTTTAAAACTTCCAAGTGTCTTAAAAAAAACACAAGAATACTTGTTAGTTTATTCGTTGAACAAGGATTAGAGGGATTAGTTTAATGTGTGACGTCAATACATTGTTAGCTTATGAAATAATAATGCTTTTTCCAAGTTTTCTGTTTCTTCTGTAATTGTTAATTTCACTTTCTCATTCTCTAGGTTCCGCATATCCATGCTTTTGATATTTCCTTTATTTTTTTTATTTGAAACATTATATAAAGGTTCACTTCATCTTTGTTTAAAGTATATTTTCTCTCTATATCTTCCAAATTATACACACACATATAACCATGGTGGAAGAAAACTCTGAAGCCTTCAATGTTCCCAAGTACCTCCAGGAAGTGGAATTAAGCCAAGAAAACAAGGAATTCATTGAAACATTACCTAGTGATTCGTATTGGAGGTTTACCGTTCATCAATATAATGGTTTCTGGCACATAACCAAATTCTTACAAGGGATCCTCAATAGTCAGAAATACTTCAAATCCCATGACTCTGATGTCCTTCTAGTTACCTTACCCAAATGTGGCACCACTTGGCTCAAGGCCCTAACCTTCTCTACAATCTATCGTAAGATCCATTATCCAAATTCAGATATTGATAAGAACCGCTCTAATCCTCACCCTCTCCTCAGTTCTAACCCTCATGATCTTGTACCTTTTTTAGAGATCAACCTTTACGCTTATAAAAGCATCCCTGATCTGAGTTCTTTCTCGTCACCAAGGCTCTTCGCAACCCATATGCCATACATTTCATTGCCAGAATCTGTGAAGAAGTCAGAGTGTAAGATTGTGTACTGTTGTAGAAACCCAAAGGATATGTTTACGTCGTTTTGGCACTTTGGGAACAAGTTAGTACCACAAGGCCCAGAGCTCCGGTCAATGGAGGTAACATTTGAGAAGTTTTGCGAAGGAAAGATTGGTAGTGGCCCGTTTTGGGATCACATTTTGGGATTCTACCAGCAGAGTTTGGAAAGACCAAATAAGGTGATGTTTTTGACGTATGAGGAGTTGAAGAGCGAGCCAGAAAGAGCTTTGAAGGACGTAGCTGAGTTTATTGGTTATGGTTTTACCAGGGAGGAAGAGAATGCTAATGCTGTCAATGATATACTGAAGCTCTGTAGTTTTGAGAATTTGAGCAACTTAGAAGTGAATAAGACTGGAAAACTATTGACCGGTGAAGAGAATAACATTTACTTTAGACGTGGAGAAATTGGAGATATTGAGAATTTTCTCACCCCTCACATGATTGAAAAGCTTGATGCTATTATTCAAGAAAAGCTGCTTAAACATGGTGTGAACTTTTAGATCCACAAATCCTGATCGCAAAATCCTATCAAACATAAATGATGAGGTATGAAAAGAATTTTAATTTCTTATCATTTTCTATCACTTCTCAATATTTTTCAATGTGAAATGATGAAAATTTTAAGTTTCCAAATTATTAAAGTCATTTTTAATTTTATTCTATTTTATATTTTATATGATTCTACCTACCAAACTGAGCATGTATTTATACTTTTGCTGTAATAATTCAGTTTCAAAAACATGCATGTCAACCAGATCAATTATAAGAAAACAAGCTAAGGTAAAATGTATAATATTTTTTTCATTACAGTTTCTCTTTGGACCTAATTAATTTGTTCGTGATGCAGGTGTCTATGGAACACTTGAATCTCTTTTCGATTATCATTGTGTTATGCAACAATAAGTCTCAGCTACGTTGAGTATGTATGTTTGTGTACTTCGAGAGGTCTTTGCTGTTTCACATTTTAAAGTTACCCTTATGGAGAATACTTCACCAGGTGTCAAACTGTGAACATGCATGAAGATGTAGCAGCGCAATACAATTATTTTCACTTATTCTTCGTTAATTACTATGCCTCTTCATAGATAGCAGCGTTTGATAATTGATTGTTCTCTGATGTAGCGGTATGCATTGTAGGAGCCATGTTTGAAGATTAAGTTGTGTTGTGTGATGTGGAATCAATAGGAACCTGTCCTAAAAAACCCAAAAATTACAAATCGATTAATAAAGGCGGAAGTGAATAAGTAAAAATAATTAAATGAAGGATAGGATATTGCAACAAGGAACCCAATAAACATGTGTTCCAGAAAACACTAGGTATATGAAACCCAACACCCAAAGGAAACATGGCTCAAGAACTTCATGTATAATAACACAAGAGTCGATCAGTCTCTTATACCCGTATTCTTTCAAGAATACATAACCAACAAGTATAAACTTATTAAAGGAGAATTATTATTCATCTTGTATGCATCTTCATATTAACTCCCAATTCAAGTACAAAATGAAGCTTATAAATAGGCAACAAGTTCATTCTAGAGAAAAACCTAAGACATAAATGCCATTAATGATAATTGATTGACCTGATTGGCACCAATCAATCCTAAGAGAATTAAGACATTACTTAAACTTGAAGTAAAAGTAACTTATTTAAGAAAATAGGAAACTAAAATAAACAATTTCATAATAGGAAACTAAAGTAGCCTTCAATAACAAGCATTGACCCAAAGGCCTTATTCAATGGAAATAAAACAAGAAACTTCCTAAAAATTAAAATCAAACAAACTAAAAGCATAATGGAGCATTTTTGGTGCTTCTTGAATGATATTGGAACTTTCAAATGGGTCTTCATTTTACTATTCATGTGCATAATCTTGTATGGACTTTTAAGACATCCATATGGGTTTGAATATAACTAAATCACATTCAGGAACTCCCATGGTCCATTACTAAATGCATTTGGGTCCCAATTTAATATATTACAGCTCCAATAGACTCCTCATCGGTCATATAATTGTATTGGGCCTTCAAAAACATTGGAGTTGAGTTCAAATACTCCTTTTAGGGTTCTCCAAATGTGTTGTTGTCTTTCTTAGCATCTAAGTGTGCATACATCAATGACTCACAAGCCATGGTAGTTCCTGGGGTGCTCTATCATGTGTCATGTCATGCTTCACATGAGTAGTTGTCTCTCCTTGTGTCCTATCATTGTGATGTTCTAAATGCGAGAACCTTCTTTTGAATCTTTCACTACTACAGCAAAAGCCTATAGCAGCGCTTTTTTTGACCCTATAGCAGCGCTTTTTAAGCGCTGCTATAGCGAGTGTTGCAATAGGTCATATGACCTATTGCAGCGCTTATTTTGTGTTATGAGCGCTGCTATAGGTTACCTATAGCAGCGCTCATAATCTGAAAAGCGCAGCTTTAGGTCATACATATATGAATTTTTTTAAAAAAAAATAAAAAAGAATACCTATACCAGCGCTCATTACATAATAAGCGCTGGTATAGGTTACCATATAGCAGCGCTTTTTACGTAAAAAGCGCTGCTATAGGCATTGTTTTTTTAAAAATATTCACTTATTTTTGTTTCACAACCTCCTGCATCAGTGCAAAAAACCAGCAACACTATCTATTCCAGCCAAACCATATATACATACACACCAGAAAAGTCATACTAATATTGTACAATAAAACAAACCATTGTAAGTTGAAAACAAAAGCATACTAATTAATGAATAGATCATCTAATGTTGGAGAAAAGAGGGTATACATAAGTGCACCATTCTTCAATTAGTGCATCCATTTTTTCCCTTGACAACATGAACGAACGAGCGTCTGGGTAATACTGCACAAACACATTTCAATAACAAGTAAATTTACTTGAAGTCTAACAAGTACAAACACATTAGATTTGGAAAAATATAAAACTTACTATCAGTGGGATGCCGAGTCGATCATGTGTAACGATATCTCGCATGTATTGCATCACATAGTAACCACAATCGTTGTTATTGGGTTGGTAGGGGCACTGTAACAAGAAACACCAAATATATCATATAAGAAACATTTACGTTATATTTTAACTATAGATATATTGTTTCAAAAATTGAATAACTTTATAAAACCTGGACTTGTTGCCACTTATAAGCATATTTTGGGTCAGGGGCTCTGGAATACTTCAACTGAACATCGGCCCGAAAACTAGTCAATACTCTGAAAAAGAAACATATTAAATTAATTTTATTGGCTAGGATCGGGCATAAAGTGACAAGTAATACAACGCATTCAAATAATGTTGACATTCACTTACCCATTGAAGAGACGCATCAAATCTGGGCGATTATTTGGGAGAGCAGATTCCACAGGATCCAAATAGTAAATTATGGGTTCTTCTTGTGCCATCGGATTGATGACAAGCAAAATCCAATGTAGCCTAAAATGTTTTATAACGTTATGTCAGTATATATATCTATGATGCTTGGAACTAAAAATATGTATAGACTTACCCTGTATTAATTGGAGTTAAGAATAAAGTTCTGGCTGTTGCCTTTAAAGAGAAACGCCTTTGAATCGCTCTGAACTGGTCCTTACGTTTCGAGCCCGGAACTTGTGCTATCGAATAAGGGCTTATGAATTCGAACGAAACGTTGCGCACGGCGATCATGACATGTTCATGCAGATACCTTCATAGAAACCATACCAACTCCCAATTAGTGTAAAACTTATGACATTGAATGAAACCACAATGGAAACGCATATATACCTGATCCATATATTGATAACCGTCGCACCGACCCATCTTTGGTTAAGCACCTCCATTACCTGATCCTTAAACAGAGCGTCAGTGAAATTTACCTCGTCAAATATAGGCCTGCTGAATGGAATGAAGACAATAGCATCGCGAGAAACGGTAGCTGCAAATGCTCGCAACCGAGCACGATATGGCGTTTCGACGCTTGTATCTTCAATCACAGGATCAGGCACTTGAACTTTTTTCTTACCCTTAGCTTTTGGTGCCTATAAACCATGTAAGTAGAAAGTTTAAAAATTAATTCCAATAATTAAGAAGAGTGGTACTTTAAATTAATTAGCAAATAATCACCTGTGGTAACGGATCGGTACGGGTACTCTTTTTCTTGATTTGAGCAGCTGAACTACGGGTACCTTTGACATTAGCCACTTGTGCTTTCTTTCCCATAAATTGGGTACCCTGTAAAGACATTTAAATAAAAGAGCGTTATTCAAAAACAATGAATGCTATTGGAAATGTTATTACTAAATAATTACCTGTGGTGTTGGCACAATCAAAGCAATGGGCCAAGCAACGTATGCACCGACAACGTCTCCGACCCTAGTCATCAAATCAGGAGTAGGAAATGGTAACGAGGCCCAGTCGTTGTACGAGTATTCAATCAATACCCTTAGTGCATTTTCAGGCAACGGTGAGTTGTGCAGGGTCATGTTCGAAGTGTTGTAGACCTTGCCAACCGCAACTACCTCACTGAAAGATTGATCCGTATACAGCTTGCACTTTGTCTCGCCCTACGAAAGAGTTGTCAACATTAGGTCACAATCGATAATATAACAGAATCACTGTTAGTTTGTTAGTAGAAAATGTATGAACTACCTAAGGAATGTCAGCCCTGGGCATCGTACAGCTATCCTTGATGCTTGGACTCTCGACGGAAGGAATGTGACTTTGATGCACGAAGTTGGACTTTTGTGATGCAACATTGCTTTGCTAGAAGAATTCGTACATCTTCTCGTATCGTTGTTGCATTTCTTCATTCCGTCGTTCCATTTCCTCGTGCCGTCTTTGCATTTCCTCATTCCGTCGTTCCATTTCCTCGTTGCGTCTTGCATCTCAAGCATCTCCTCCCTCATAGTAAGAACTTCATCTTGCAACGCTCTAACATCGACTTTTGATGCCTTCTTTTTGCGCCCAAAGTAAGATGAGGGCGTGACGCCTACACCCGCACCCCGAACACGGCCCGAATACTCAGGGCGATCGAGTGCTCTGCTAAGGAAATCGCCACTGCCAAAAGTGTTGACCTCGTCAGGGCATTCTTGCGTTAACAAAACCTATAACAAGGAGGAAGGATTATTAGTTATTCACTTAGCAAAGTCATCGTTTAGAAAAGATTTAGAAATTACAAGAGAATGACTTACACATCGTTCATGGACTCTTCTGACCTCTTCATGAATGATGGTACCGTCCGCCTGAGAGTGACCTCTGACCTAGAGGCCATGCCGTGGTGGCCTACAGTCTAGGCCCTGTTCCTCAATCTGTCATGGTAAACCAGTTGAACATATAAATTAATCACGTAAACATTTATTCATAATTTTGGAACCAAAAGTGTTACTTACATACCATATCTTCCTCCAATTCAGGAAATGTCTTTCGTCCGCCTATATACGGATACTGACCGCTCTTAGCCGCTTGGCTATTTTTTTACTTCTTTCTTGGAACTCCTCAGTCAAACGTTGTCGCACAAATTTATCCCAATGTTCTTGAGTAATTAACCCAACATATATAGATGGTGGCGTTGGAACGATCTCCCCTTCGTCATCTCTCAGGTAATACGTGGTCAAGTTGGAACAATATCCCCGGTGCATTCTCGAAGCTTTCTTCAGCACATAATCCCTGTGAGTATCGTCGATATCAAAGACAGTCTGTAACAACAAAAATCATATTCAGTTTGTTAGTTACAATGTTATGATGACATATATGCCATTAATTGTAAAAATGTAGTTTACCTTAATCTCTAACCAAACCTCCTCATGTTTGTCGCCTGCTCTTCTCCAATCCGTAATAGTAATAGGGATTTTGTCCCGAACAGTGCACCCAATGTAACCCGAGAAGAGCTTCGCCGACTTTCCAATAGCTTGGTTATTTGGATTCCATTTAAGTCTTGTCTTTACTCCTTAAGCTCTGCGTGTGAGGAGTTTGCGCATAAGGGTCCTGCCACAAACAGCATTCGCCTCATGCCTTGCTTACCTTCAGCAATAGCTACCTGCTCACTAGGTTGTTCTTCTTCCTCCTGGCCACTATGTTGTTCTTCTTCCTCCTGGTCACTATGAGGATCCATTCTCCTGTAAAAAATTAGACAAGAAATGATTTTAGTGCATATACATATAATCATGCTAATTGTATGCGAACTGAGGGCTAAAAAATTCATAGTGTACAACATAAATACATACAAACTGAGGGCTTTCGCCTCTTTTTCCTCTTTGTTATATTGTCTACAATTGTCTGCTTCCTCTTTTTTGTTGGATTTAGGGTTGTGTTTACCCAAATGCCTTCTTCATGATCACGTCTTACATAAACGAGCTCATCTTCGTCATCATACCCGTCTACATCAAAGTCTTCTGACAGTAATGTCTAAAAGGAAGGAACATCTTCTATCACATTCATATCATCATCACTACTTTCATCATCAACTTGCTCGGAATAATTTTTGTTCAACTGCATGACAACTGACCAATTCTTCTTAGAAAGATCCTCAACATAAAACAGTTGTGCTGCTTGAGACGGTAGAATGTAAGGATCATCCTTATATCCAACTTTAGAAAGGTCGACCGATATAAACCCAAATTCATCTAACCGCCGTCCACTGTGGTTGTTAACCCACTGACACCGGAACACGGGAACTCTGAACATGGTGTAATCTAACTCCCAAATGCAATCAATCACACCAAAGTATGCCATCTGCGCATATATGTGATTTGTATCTCTTGCACTGGATATATGCCACCCCTTCGGCAACAAGCGTGACTCCACTATTTTGCATGGTGCTTTTTTCATCCTGGCCTTTTGTATAGAATGTGTAACCGTTGATTGCATAGCCGGTATAAGAAAATGCGTGCAAACCCGGTCCTTTCGACAGCCAGAACAATCTTTCACCAACCGATCCGGCATTAAGCTCAACCTGCTGACAAATGCGTGCATTGAGCCATCTAATGAAATGTTTGTTGTGCTCCTTTGTGATCAAACTCTCATTCCTATCACCGTGTATTTCACGAAGGAGATTTTTGTGTTCTTCAACGAATGGTTCAACCTTAAGAGTATTGTGAAGAATGTACAAGTGCGCCAACTCTCTTTCAGCATTCGAAATGCGTAATAGCTTGAACCCACTTATTCCTTTCCCCGTTAATCGCCCATCGTGACGAGACTTCGGCAAGCCAACAGGTTCAACATATGATAAGTAATCAGCACACAAATCACTCACTTCTTCAACGATGTATCGTTCAGCAATACAACCCTCTGGTCGATATCTGTTTTTGACATACCCCTTTAAAACTTTCATGAACCGCTCAATCGGGTACATCCATCTCAAATAGACTGGGTCGCACAGTTGAACCTTTTTTACCAAATGTACAGTAAGGTGAACCATGATGTCAAAGAATGAAGGGGGGAAATACATTTCAAGTTCGCACAGGGTACAAACGATCTGCCTCTGCAAATCCTGCAACTTCGTTGTATTAACCACTTTACTACAAATAAGCTTGAAGAACATACAAAGTCTGGTGATCGTGGTCCGCAGTTTCTTGGGTAAAATGCTGCGTATACCAACCGGTAAGAAATTTTGCATCAGAACGTGGCAATCATGAGATTTCAGGTTCTTCAACTTCAACTCTTTCACAGATACAAGGTTCTTTACATTTGAGGAGTAGCCCTCTGGAACTTTGATTCCATTAAGAAACTCACAGAATAATCTTTTCTCTTTCCTCGAAAGGGTGTAAGCAGCTGGAGGTAAATAAGTGCGGTATCCCTTCTCGACAAGTGCCAACTCTTGTCTTATTCCCAGCTTGAGCATATCTAACCTTGAATTGACACCATCCTTACTTTTTCCTTGCATATTTAGTAACGTGCCAATTAGGTTATCACATATGTTTTTTTCAATATGCATCACATCAAGAAAGTGCTTGACATATAAGGACTTCCAATACGGGAGTTCGAAGAATATGGACCTCTTCTTCCAGCCACTTGTCAATACATTTTTAGCAAAAGGCTTACCAAAATCATTCTCCACCGCATTCACCTTTTCAAGAACGCCTTCCCCAGTCAATAATCTTGGTGGCCTACCTTCTTCTGAGCTCCCGTTAAATGCCTTCTTCCACCTCCGCCAACGATGCCTTAACGGCAAGAACCTCCGATGTCCCATGTAAACATTTTTCCTGTAGTGATCCAGTCGCATCGAATGGGTATCATCTTCACATACAGGGCACGCACCATATCCTTTGATGCTATATCCGGACAAATTACCATACGCTGAGAAGTCATTTATTGTGCCAAACAACATGGCCCTCAATCTGAAACTTTCTTCCTTACAGCCATCAAAAACCGTCTCACCCGAATCCCACATATGCTTCAAGTCTTCAATCAAATGATCCAAGTACACGTCTATATCGTTGCCGAGCTGTCTAGGCCCGGAAATAAGCAAGGAAAGCATCATAAACTTGCGCTTCATGATTAAATTTGGGGGGAGGTTATATATCATCAGAATCACCGGCCATGTGCTGTGAGTACTACTCTGAACTCCATGCGGATTGATTCCATCGGTTGCCAATGCAAGCCGTAGGTTTCTTGGTTCTTCACCGAACTCAGGGTACTCGTAATCAATTTTTTCCATTGGGGGGCGCCTGTGGGGTGCCTAAGCTTGATGTCTTGAATCCTCTCATCAGCGTGCCATGTCAAAAGTCTTGCAACATCCGCATTACTATACATGCGCTTGAAACTTGGAATGATCGGAAAGTACCACAAAACTTTAGAAGGACTCTTACCTTTCTTTCCAAACAGAGATGTGCTGCATTTAGGACACTTCTCCAACGACGCATACTGGTTCCGGAATAAAATACAGTCATTAGGACATGCATGTATTTTCTCATATTTCATACCAGTCGACCGGAGAATTTGCTTTGCCTCGTATGTTTTCGAGAGGAGTACGTTCCCTTCTGGGAGTATATCTCGTAGAGCGGATAGCAGAGCAGTGAAACTTGCATCACTCCAACTGTATCGCACCTTCAGGTTATACAATTTAAGCACCACACGCAATCTGGTGTATTTACTGCATCCCACATACAGAGGCGTCTCTGCATCGCTCTTCAGTGTCTCAAACATTTCAGGATCCTCCTCACCCACCACATTCAACATTTCTTCAAGATCATTGCTCTCATCACACATGTCTGTATCAACCACGTTTGAAGCGCTACTAACATCAGGTACCCGGTCTCCACCAGAACACTCATACGTCTCACCATGCTTTGTCCAACGTGTATAGGACGGATCGATCCCATGACAGAATAAATGGCCCAACAAGTCAAGAGGACGGAGAAGCTTTCCATACAAACACGACATACAGGGGCATACAATTCCGTTAGAATTCTCTGCATGCTCAGCGGCAAATTCAATGAATTCTTTTGCTCCATCTATATATTCCTTTGAACGTCGATCACAAGACATCCATTTCCGATCCAACATTATAACCTACTAAAGGAAAGTGGAAGCAAGATCGATGTGCATGACTTAATCATTAGGTAGCCACTTACGATGTTACCTTATATTTTTAACAAAAATTCGGCAGCATAACGGCTACAAAATGAACATTCCCAGGCTCAAGGCCCTATCTTTTTAATTAGAAATGGATAGCCTACAAAACACCATTCATTAACTCAGTAATTTTCCAGTAGTAATCAACAACAGAATTCACAGAGAATTTATACATATAGCATTAATGGGCACAATAACACAATATCTACCATTCATGGATATTTTCAAATATTGCACAATTACTACCACATCAAACTTAGTTATAAGAGTTTAATGAAACAACAATAATATTATTCATAATTCAATGGAGGAAGGAAATTTAAAAGTATACCTTTTATGTGGCGAAGTCAATTAATAAAAGCTCTCTATCACACCGAAAGTTTCTCACTTTTGGTCCCCCGTTTCCGCCAACAAACTATTCGGCAATTGTAGGCTCCTTTAAAAAATATTATGTAAACATAATTACATAAAGGCAAGCAAAAGCTTGAATTAAACTACCATTACATACTCCTACTATGACTATTAAAACTTATCAATTCATAAATAATTCGGTTTCTGCGGGCAAAATTCATTATACATGAGCTTAATTAGTACTACAACACACTCTTTGTCATGGTAAATTGACAGCCACAGTTCTAAAAAAATGAAGCAGTTGAACACAAAACGGAGCAATCATCATCAAGGGTTTGAATTTTATTAATTATTTCTTGCCTTCATGAGGCCTTCATTTTTTATATATAAGAACAGAATGAAGGTATGAAAAGGGGGAAAAAGGCTTTACCTTGTCTTCAAACAAACAACACAAGGATCAAGGTTTGATGTTGTGCAAGATTACGAAACACCTGCTCCAAAGCCAGAAAAGCAGCAGCATAGCAAACACACTTGCACACCCAGAAATCACCCAATGTACCCAAAAAGAAAAAAAGGTCGTTAATGCTACTCCCAGAAAACACACTTGCAACGGCGGATGAACAGTGCCAAAGAAAAAGAAAAAAGAAAAAAAATGGAAAACTTGAATAATGCTACTCCATTGCTCAAAATTCTTCACAAAGGTCGTTAATCGAAGTCTAAGCTTCGATTTTACTGGTTTAGATCTCCCAAATGTACTAAAAACCAGAAATCAATTTCTCTAAATTTCTCTCAAATCGGCCACAAACGAGTAGCAATAGAGAGAGGAGAGTTACCTAAGCTCGAATCAGAAATTGCATGCACCCCCTGAGCTTCCCTCCACCGTGGAACGCCGTCCAAACCGCCGGTGACACTGGAGGCCGAGAGCGAGCACAAGAGAAAGGGAAGAGAGATGGGAAAGGAAATGGGGAAGGAACGAAGTGAAGGGAGGAAGGGTTTTGGAAGAGGAGAAATGGGGAAGGATGGAGACCTTGGGAGGATTAATGGTGACCTTGGGAGCAACTCGCGAGACGCAGCATCTGATGAGGAAGAAGGGCTTTTCTGAAATATTGGAGGGAAATGGGAAAGAAGATGCGGGTGTTGAATTTTTTACAAAGGAAAATGCCTATCCCAGCACTTAATAGGTGTTAAAAATTAAAAAAAAATTGGGGGGGGGGGGCCACAAAAATTACATAATAAGGACAATCTTAAATATATTAAGAAGACTAAATATATTTCAGAAATTACCTATCCCAGCGCTTTATATGTAAAAAGCGCTGGAATAGGTGTTAAAAATTAAAAAAAAATTGAGGGGCCACAGAAATTATTACATAATAAGGACAATCTTAAATATATTAAGAAGACTAAATATATTTCAGAAATGGCCAATCCCAGCGCTTTATATGTAAAAAGCGCTGGAATAGGTGTTAAAAATTAAAAAAAAAATTGGGGGGGCCACAGAAATTATTACATAATAAGGACAACCTTAAATATATTAAGAAGACTAAATATATTTCAGAAATGGCCTATCCCAACGCTTTATATGTAAAAAGCGCTGGAATAGGTGTTAAAAATTAAAAAAAAATTGGGGGGGCCACAAAAATTATTACATAATAAGGACAAGTTTAAAAATATATGAAGGCGACTAAATATATTTAAGAAAAAACATGGGGGACTCAGAAATTATTAAATAATAAGGACAAGGTTCAGAGAATTAATTTCAAATCAAATCACCTATATAAAGACAAGCCTGGGAGGTAATTTAGACATTATTAAATAAAAGAAATTATTTTAAATTAATATTCAGGCCAGGGGATTAAACTATATATAAATATGGTTCACTCTAACCTATCCCAGCGCTTATAATTATTTATAAAGTGCTGGTATAGGTTATATATACCTATACCAGCGCTTACATTTGGTAAGCGCTGCTATTGTTGTACTGCAATAGGACATTTCTGTAGTAGTGTTTATTCCAAATGTTGAGATATATGCCCCCTGTATTTTTTTAAAAAAAAACATAGGCTTACTAAAATTTACTTAAGCATCTTTAATTAAAGAAATTACATATTAAAATAGTATTATATCAAAATTTTATCATTTTATAACTTTAAAATTTAATTGAATATATATATATATTTATATATAATTGCAAAACGTTTTCATCCAATATATGTTTTTAAAACATCACAGATTTCATCATTAATGAGTTTTTTTTTTAAACAAAGTTTAATCATTTAAGATTATTGAAATGTCGTCTGATTATAAAGTTAATTTGATGTTGTACTTAAAAATCAGTCAAGTTAATATAAGGGTTAAATGTCATATTTGCCCCTGAAATATGCAAGATGTATCATATCTGCCCCTGAAGTATTTTTGGGTTCAAATGTGCCCTCAAAGTATGAAAATGGATCATATGTGCCCTCGAAGTATGAAAATGGATCATATTCGCCCTTCAGCCGTTAAAATATTAACGGTCAATGTCCAGCATTTAACGGTCAACGTGAGCTTTTTAACGGCTGAAGGGCGAAAATGATCCATTTTCATACTTCGAGGGCACATTTGGACCCAAAAATACTTCAGGGGCAGATATGATACATCTTGCATACTTCAGGGGCAAATATGACCTTTAACCCTTAATATAATAAAGTAAATTAATACTTATACTTCTATATTTATACTCTTTGTCTCTCTCTGTAACTAATGTACTTGATACTATCACATTCCTTATTTATGTGAAAAATTATAATTTAATATAACTAGCTTGACCCTTTTACATTAAAATGTCATTATAAATAATCTACTCCAATTAATCATTCTGATTCTCAATGTGTGACTAATAAATTCCTCAAAATAGCAAGACTTGCTCAGATTCCCAATTTTAGCTTGTAACTGAAAATATTTCAATTAGTGTACAATCACTCCCCTTACTTTCAAGGGACAAAACAAGTTTCAAGTATAATACATACTCTTTCAGTCACATCATTATTACGCACTCAAATCTGAATTTTCCCTTGCTCATTACCATGTGATTTTTCCTTGATAAATTGCAAACCATTCTTATTTAAAGCAGACACTTTAACTTCTGAAATATCTCTATATACTCCACTAAGATACTCAAAATCTATCTTAAATATAAAATCCTTCATTCCAAATTCTTAACCTTAGAGAACTCTTACTCCCGGATGATCATCTCTTACAAATCTTTGCTCATTTGATTACATCATTACTGTAACATCCCTAAACAAAATAATATTGGTTACTTAATATTTTTATTACTTATTGTAGATTGTTTCCAAAGTTTAGCTTCTAGCTTGGTGGCATTAGATTGTTGGCTTCATTGAGGTACTGGGTTCAAACTCTACCACTATCAAAAGAGTTTTTTTTTTTTTTCCTTTCTTTATGTTGCATCTTAGGTAAATAATTACAGCAATGTCCTTTAAAAATTTATAAATAAAACAAAGACCAGATTTTCTTTCCTCTCTTTTTGCTCACCGACATTGATGAAATAAAATCCCTAGCCTCTTCTTCCTCCAAGTGCAGCGTCTTCTCCTCCAATTTCTTATTTCTCCCATTAGCGCTGAAGAGTGGCTGCCAAGAACCAACACCATCTTTCATACATATAATCAAATTTTGGGGTTGCTGTAATTTCCCCCCCCCCCCCCCCCCCCCCCCGGGGCGGAAGTTGGAGATTGGAGATTGTAAGAGGGGAGGATGTATGCTAGTTACAATTACATTAGATGACCCATTATAGTTTACATAAATCACAAATTTATTGCTTCTCATATCTTCTTGTTATTATGTACTATATATGTAAGCTTGAGTTCTCAAAGAACAAGGCTGTGGGAATTATTTCATTTTCACATTGATGTTGAAATGAGTAAAGACTTATGATTTTAGCCATTTAATGTTTTCAATGCTTCTTGTAATTGCTCATAGATAATTCTTGATTATGCTTGAGATTATGAGGAAACATTTGAGATGCTTGTGAACTTCATGCTGGGGTTTTTACTTATGAAGTATTGGATAGGAGTTATCATGATTTTAAACAATCTATCATTTCTTCCCAAGCATGCTTCAGAATGCTTTCAAGGGGACTGAATACAGAATGCTGGTTACTAATAACAGTACTATTAGTCATTGGCGCGCCATGGTAAAGTCAAGCTCGCTTGACATTCATGGGCACAGTATTCATGCTTGATAATCGTGAAATTCATTCTCACGCTTATTACTCATAGGGTTTGTACCTACACTTATCTTGGTGAAAGTCAAGCAGTACTATTGTTGTGCTGTGCTTATCTTGGTGACCTCAAGCTGTGCTTGGTTAGTTACCCTCATGGCCTTTGTGTCCACGCTTGTTAATTGTTCCATTGAAGCCTTATAATATTTGAGATTTGATATTTTAAAATGTTTGTAAAGTAAACTTTTATAGCATCATTTATTTTTGTTGGATTTGATCTCCTACATAGTTTCATTTGCAAGTGTAATTGTATTATTTAGAAGTTGAGATTTAGTATATTTTTTCATTATGCAAGTTAGATATATTTAATTCTATTAATGGGATGTTATGCACTAAAATATGTTTGTTTCAGATAGTATTGTTGACCCTATACCTCCAGCTGAGCACTGAAGAGCCTCCCTTTTGATCAAAGATTGCCGACTCCTTGTGAGTTACTACGGGATGTAAATATACTTTTGATTATGTATTTTTCTTTTTGTATTTAGAAGCTGCATGTAGCTTAAGAGCAAGACTCGTTGTTTTTCTTGTAATTAGTTTAAGCATGTGGTAGTGGATGATTCTGCTTGATTATTATATATTTTTAACCACTAATAATGGGAAATTAGCATTTGATTTAGGAGAATTACATGGAAATTAGATACAGTTATACATATGGTCCAAGATTATAGAGTTAATTGCATTTTCATTGAAACTCATATTAGGGCAATAACTCATGCATTTCATGATTATGAACTTAAAATACTTCACATATACCTTAATTTTCCATTATAGGTGCAAAGGAGGAGAACTAAATCGAATAAAGAGGCCACAAAAACAAGGAAGAAGAAAAGTTCATGGTAAGGGCTACGGTGAGAGACAGAAAAGGAAACAAAAGTAAAGTTGCCTCACCACGGGTTCGCCACGGTGAGGGCATGAATCCTTAATAAATTAGGAAGTTCCTTTTCTTGATTCAACTGGCAATTTAAGTAAATTGGGTCTTCTTCTATTGTTTCCTAATCCACAAATTTGACCTCCCTAAGTAATTTAGAGCCAATTAGGAAGGTTTTTGGGTTGCCTCTTTTGCTTATTAAATATCTAGCCGAATTTCCTCTCTTCACATGACCATTCACCATATTTCACTCTCATTCATTCCATTCTTTCTTCCTCAACCTCTCTGCATGAAAATTTACTCTCCCATTCATCCATCTACACAAATTTTCACTCATTCCACATCAATTCCATGGCTTCCAACTCCAAAATCCAATCGATCTTTTCGAGAGTATGAGCTGCTAAACACACTGTGGGGATCTTGATGGAGGAAGACAACCGGAGCTTTGTCGTCATAACTAGGGAGTTTATTAGTTTCTTTTCCCTGTCCAATTTCATCTATGTATTCTAATTCCATGGGTTTTGGTGTATGTTTATGTTTTTTGAGCAAGCTTTTGAGTTTCTATCGGTCATACATGTAATCAAACAATATTCTTTTATATGTCTGAACCTAGTATTGCTTTTATGATATCATGAAATATATATGCTTCATTTATATCTCTTTTGGATTTCTAGAATATGTTAAATGCATGTGCGATTGTATATATGTTTAGACACTAGGTCCAACGTTAGATGGTTTGATTTACTTCTAACGAGAGTCTCTTTGCATGTTTATCATGATTCTTCACTATCGAGTTGGGAATTAATCATTATTTGATTAATTAATTGCGTTGTACCACTGATTGCACCATATTTTTATACAATTTTCATAGCTAAAATCATTTGATTATTGCATATTATTGGGGTAATTGAACTTGATTCGGATAATTTCTGACTTTTGCACACTTTGTTGAAATTTGTTCTAGTCAAGGGTAATTTGAGCATAATTAGCATGATTTATTGTTTAACCCATTTTCAAAAACATTTTGATGCTACATTAAGTCCATTTTATGTGCAGATCACGGAAGGAGCACACCCAAATTGAAGAGCCAAATTATGGAAAAGAATGCTGGAACACAAGAAGGAGTTGAAAAGGAGGGCAGAAAACACCTCTGCTTGCCGTGAACTCGCCACAACGAGATCACAGCCCTAAAGTTCCAGAATGCATGTCTGCTCGCCGTGAGATTGCCACAGCAAGCGGCCCGAATCAGCATTGCGCTGTCACGAATTTTAGGGTCTCTAGCGGTATAAATAGGTCTAAACCCCCAAAAATCATTTTTCTAAGCCTCCAAACACGAAAATACAAGGCATTTGCTAGGGTTTCACTCCTCTCTTGCATTCCTCTCTCAAATACCCAAATTTTTCACTCACTTCCACCTCAAATTGTGCTATTTTTCTTGTTCTTTCTTCTTTCACCTTCCATTTCCACCATACTTCTTCTTCTACCTTCTTCATCCATGAACGCTGTGATCATGGGCTATCTTTGGCATGATTTTAAAGACTTGAGAGGCTAGGTTCAAGGTGCTTTATTGGTGTGAAGGTGGCTCTTGCTTCAATGGGAAAAATAGTGGAGTTATTTGTTTTCTCATGCTCTTTTCCTTATGTATCAAGTTGTGTGGTTGCATTTCTCCCATATATTTGGATTGGAGACATGCTTTTCCTTTTTCATTGTTTATGAATTGGAATGTTTGTGTTGGATATTGAGTTATGTTAATTGAATGATATTTATATTTAAATCTCCTATTGGATTTGTGATGCTAAAATGATTTTTAGTGGTTGTTACATTGTATAGCTTAATTTATCCAATTGAATGTTGTGGTTGTACATTTTTGAGAGGAATCGGTTTTCAAAACTCAAGTCCCAACACACACCAAGTGGAGCTTAACATTAACCTTAAGTAATGGCTATGAAAGTGGTTGCTAGACTAGTCATTAATTAGGGCTAGTGGACCCCTAGTGGTTGCTTGGGGATTTTTCAATTATGCTTGGTGAATCTTTAACTCCCAATATCAATTTAAGCGTGAGAGCTACCGTAACACTACCAAAGCCCGCTTTATAAAATTCCCCTAATCCAAATACTCTTCACCCTTAAATCTAAAATCACCAAAAACAAGTATTTGCATTTTCTTTATAGTTTCATTAAATGAAATTTGAAACCAAAACCCCCTTATCTTTTATTTTTTTAATTGCATTTAGCTAATTTAGGTAGGTTAAAAGACTCCTCAAGTGAAACAATCCAGGGTTGCTACCTATATTGCAATCCTTGGATTAAATTTTGATCTTAAACCCCAACGCGCATTTAGGCAAAGGTTAAATCAACGGCGCCGTTGCCGAGGAGTCATTTTTGGCTCCCTAGGTTAGCTAAGTGTCAATTGAAACTATTTACTAGGGGTATGAGTTGTTAGGATTAGATTTAGGGCATTTGCATTTTTAGGTTAGTTACATTTGCTTGTTTTGCATTACATCAAGTTTCTCAAGAAAATACCAAAAATATTGTTTACCCTTTTTCTTATTTTTAAAAGTGTCGTGTTATGAGGTTTGGAAAGAAAGGCAAGTTGAGTCCAAGATACATCAGTCCATTTGAGATATTAGAAAGAGTGGGTCATGTGGCTTACCGTTTAGCCTTACCACCGGAATTATCTGGTATTCATCCAATGTCTCATGTCTCAATGCTACACAAGTATTTATATGACCTTTCTCATGTCATTGAATATGAGGAAGTAGAGGTAAATGATGATTTGTCGTATGAAGAAACTCCAGTAGCCATTCTCGATAGACAAGTAAAGAAATTAAGGTCAAAAGAGATTGCTTCAGTTAACGTGTTATGGCACAATCATGCGCAGGAAGAGGCTACTTGGGAGATTGAAAGCGAAATGCGAGATAAGTACCGTCATTTATTTGTGAATTGAGTTGAGTTCATATTCAAATTCGAGGGACCGAATTTTTTTAGGGGGGACAATGTAATATCCTTAAACAAAATAATATTGGTTAATTAATATTTTTATTACTTATTGTAGATTGTCAACAAAATTTAGCTTCTAGCTTGGTGGCATTAGAGGGTTGGCTTCATGAAGGTACTGGGTTCAAACTCTACCACTATCAAAAGAGGTTTTTTTTTTCTTTCTTTCTTTCGTTATGTTGCAGCTTAAGTAAATAATTACGGCAATGCCCTTTAAAAATTTATAAATAAAACAAAGACCGGATTTTTTTCCTCTCTTGTTGCTCACCGACATTGCTGAAATTAAATAAAATCCCTAGCCTCTTCTTCCTCCAAGTGCAGCATCTTCTCCTCCAATTTCTTATTTTTCTCATTAGCGCTGAAGCATGGCTGCCAAGAACCAACACCATCTTTCATACATATAATCAAATTTTGGGGTTACTGTAATTTGTTCTCCCCCTCCTTGTGTTCTATGACTAGGAAGTTGGAGATTATAGGAGGGGATGATGTGAGTATCTTGGAAGCTAATAAATCGAAGAATATATAAAGATAAGCCTTCAAGTGAGTGATAACATCCCATATATGTTTTATTTCTTGTTACAATTACGTTAGATGAACCATTATAATTTAAATAAATGACAAATTTCTCATATCTTCTTGTTATTATGTACTATATATATAAGCTTGAGTTCTCAAAGAACAAGGCCGTGGGAATTATTTCATTTTCTCATTGATGTTGAAATGAGTAAAGACTTATGGTTTTAGCCATTTAATGTTTTCAATGCTTCTTGTATTGGTTCATAGATAATTCTTGATTATGCTTGAGATTACAAGGAAACATTTGAGATGCTTGCGAACTTCATGCTGGGATTTTTAATTATGAAGTATTGGATATGAGTTATCATGTTTTTAAACTATCTATCATTTCTTTTAATAAATGAACCCAAGCATGCTTGAGAATGCTTTCAAGGGGATTGAATACAGGACGTTGGTTACTAACAGCAGTATTAGTAGTCCTTGGCGTGCCATGATAAAGTCGAGCTCGCTAGACATTCATAGGTATAGGGCTGTTCAAGTACCGGGACGAAACCGGGACACCCTTTGTCCGAGTCCTGGTACTATAAGAAGGCCGGGACGTCATTTGTGTCCCGATCCCGGTACTGGTACTGAAGGGGTCCTGGACCCATCGGGACGGGGCAGACACATAGACCAAGACCGGGACGTCTCAATTCTCTTTGACACAATCTGCTTTATCAAGAAACAAAAAAAAAACGAAGCACCTACGTATGTTTATACTTTAGTTACTAATACTAAAATATAATTAATTTTTTAAAATCACACATATATTTATGTGTAAAAAAAGATTAATCATTCAATAATCATTCAGTCCAACAAATCTTTTTTAACTACTTATAAAATCTCCAAAATATTATAGCGAAACAAGACAACAACCATAAGTCTATAATGAAAATTTAAACATTCAAATTCAAAGCAACATCATTATTCAGAAGAAAAAAAAGAAATTCAAAGCAATAGTCAATAATTCAGTCATTCCCTACTTCTTCGATCCTTCTTCTTCGTTAAGGATTGTGGAACGATGGAAAAGAAAAAAGAGGTGTGCCTTTTAAAAGGTTAAATCTTAAATGATTGAATCAATCAATCATCAATATAATTAAATGATCTTGTAAAGAAAGAAAAAAATAATATTTGGGTAGGGACTTGATTAATTAATTGAAAAAAATAAAGGAATAAATGCATGTTGAATTAGGAAAAAAATTAAATAAGTAACTATACTTATGGTACCGTGACTGGATCGGGAATCCCGGATATGTGACCATATCTCGGTACCGTCCCGATTTCAATTTGGTCCTAGTACCGTTGATCCCGATATCGGATCCCGTTGGTCCCGGGAAATTCCGGTCCCGACAGGTCCGGAACAGGACCGGGATAACCGGGACAGGAACTTTTTAAACAGCCCTACATATGTACAATACTCATGCTTGATAATTGTGGGATTCATTCTCACGCTTATTACTCGTGGGTTTTGTACTTGTACTTGTTTCGTGGCATCGTGTTGCGCTTGTCTTCGTGGCCTAAAACTACGCTTGATTAGTTACTCTCGTGGACTTTGTATCCACACTTGTTAATTATTCTGTTGAAGTCATATAAGATTTAAGATTTGATATTCTAAAATGTTTGTACAATGAAATTTTATAGCATCATTTATTTTTGTTAGATTTTATCTCCTACGTAGTTTCAGTTGTATGTCTAATGGTATTATTTAGAAGTTGAGATTTAGTATAATGTTTTGTTACACAAGTTAAATATTCGATTAATGGGATGCTATTCACCAGAATATGTTTTGTTTTAGATAGTAGTGTTGGCCCTGTACCTCCAGTTGAGCACTGAAGAGTCTCCCTTTTGATTAAAAGCTTGCTGACTCCTTGTGAATTACTACCAGATGTAAATATTCTATTGATTATGTATTTTTTTCTTTAATTTAGAAGCTCCACATGGCTTATGAGCATAATCGATCTTTTCTTGTTATTAGTTAAAGCATGTGGTAGTGGAGCAGAGCTCCAAATATTGGTTAGAGATAGCAGGTCTTTGTAGAATGGTCGGCAAGTCCATCTTATAGAGGAGACTTTGCCGAAATTTCTACAAATGACTTTATATTTTGATTATAAAAAAAAATTATGAAGAATTTAAAAGTTAGGTATGTATGTTTATAATTAAAGTAATTATTATCTTTATACATTTGATTCTAGCGCTTACTATTTACAAAATATGAGTTCTCTCGTATTTCGTGCCAATTACCCCTTAAATTTTCAGGGTGTGACAATTACTATTTCTACACCAAAATATCTTAAAGTTAACCGGCAATATATATATATATATATCTTAAAGTTTACTTGCAACCTCTAACCTTCCACAGTCCATTTATTCTCAAACTCTTAAAACACTGATTCAACATCAATTTCTCTTTTCTGATTGACCTTAAAATTCTGTTTTCATAGCTGCAACATATCATATACTTATCTGACCTGGCTCTGATTCTAGAAAGAATTCCAGACTTCTAAGAAAATATTCTCACTATTTAAACCTCATATTATACAGGTGTATAGTCACATGTAATCACACCAATTAAATCATGAACCTTACTATCCTCACATATGCCATTACTTATACTATTTGCTGTCTCCTCTTTCATCTTTCTATATCTCAGAAAGATCCAGTTTTAACTTTCATAATTAAGAACTTCAAAACTGCAACTCCAAGTTACCCTTCAGCTTCAACATTAACTTAATAAAAACTCCTAAGCAGTCTGTAAACATTTATGGTTCTCTTTGCTTCCAAAAGCTTTAACCAGTCCCAAAATTCAATAAATCCCAAACTATCTTTCATTTAAAAGTCCCTACATGCCTAACACCAATAAAGCAGAACCAGAGTCAAACACAAGGACATCCACAACGCTTAGAATCAACCATTATACATTCTAATTCATATACACCTGAAAAATCATCTCATCAGTTTCAAAACGCACAAACCAAATGATAATCTGACTCAACCTCTCCATTATAACATAACCAATCCTTACCATCACTAAAACAACCTTCTAACCTTTACAAATCCATTATCACTCTCATTATTAAATTCTGAAATTCCATATTTTTAAAGAAAAATCCTTAAATCACAATTATATTTTCATCTTCATCCTTTATGCTAAAATATTTGCAGCACACACCCAAGCATTTTAGAACCATACACTAAGCTTCCACCAATCAAAACCTGCATACTTTCTCAAACTTTAGGCACATTAATTTTCAATCCTAATTTAGCTACCAATAATAATGTCTTAAAAATAAATCTCAAAGCACTACCTTAATCTCCTAAAACAACCTCATTTGGACCAACCAATCAACCAGAAAAGCCCAACATTGATGCATAAACTAAATCCATTTTAAAATACAAAAAACATACCTTAAACATATTAATCTGTACCTTAATACCCACAACAACCATCTCCATATTTGAACAGCCCTTAATCGCACCCTTGATTCAGATATATCTATAAATCAGCACCATATCTCCATAAATTTCCGTCATTCTCTTTAATACGTACTTATCTCAAGTAAACATTTCCTTAAACTATCATATATTTGATTCCTTTTTTATAATCAAAGGAAAACTGAGAATTAAACCTTAGTTCTTCTTATTGCAAAGCTTTCAAAATCTATAATCTTTCACATACCTAAAAGCTTCTCTTCTAGATAAACAAAATGCAGATTCAAAGTCCAAATCAAAACCTTCAACTCAATAACACTTGTACAATGATTTAAAAAAGTTCCATCTTTAATTCATCTTAGTATTCAAACATCATTAATTAAAACTGAATTTTTCCTTCATATTACATCAAAACAGAGTCACACATTCCTAAACCTTCAAAATAAAACAACGCTTCCATACATTTAAGCTCTCATCCTCTTAGTTAAAATTTCCTATCAGCTTAAGATTTGCTTCAGTACATCACAGATATCATAGCAATATATGTCTTCATATTTTAGCTACTCACAGTTTTTTATTACACAATTAAATCTACCTTAAGATGTCTGGGCTCCAAAACATTAACAACTCACGAATGGAATTCCATCTTTAACTTACAGACATTGATACTCAAATCCTTATTTCAAACCAAACCCAACACAGCGCATAACATCTACATCTTAAAATCATCAATGTTCAACGAAAATAAAACTTGCAACATACTATATTAACTGTATCTTGTTCATGAGTGAGTTTAATCAAACTTTTATGTAATTTCAAACCAGAAATCACACTTCTCTTCTCGGTGAACAGTAACTCAGAAAATCCAGCCAAAACACATATGAAACTTTCGATTTCTCAGGACTACCCAAACCCTCATTCATCCAAAACGGTGCTAATAGAAAGATTAAAGGGAATAGACGGAAAGAAGAGGCTCACCGGAGTTCGGAAATTTAATTGCATGCATGCTCCCAGCCCTTCTGTTCCCGGCACCACACTCCCTCTCGCTCGAAGGGAAGGGGGAAAAAAAAAAACAACAACAACAACCAAACGAAGAGGAAGAAGAGGAATGAATGGTGATGATGACGGAGAAGGGCGTATGTGATATAATTAGTGAAATGGCAATGAAGAGTCATGATTTCTCAGGGGCAAAACGGTCTCTCGAAACTTTTCCTTTCTTATTTCAGTTTCTGACCAAGAAACTTTTATTATTTTCATATAAGTCTCTCCTCTAATAATAATTTCAAAGGAATTAATCATCATATCAAATGGGGAATTTTCTTAGAGTATAAATTTCATTAAGCCTCAAAATAGTTTCCCTAAAACCATCCAATTAAAAATTCATCCTCCAACTATTTTTCTTCGATTTATGGATGAAAGAAGTCTTAAAATCCTTAAGAATGCCTCAAATTTCATAATTCTATTTATAACGTTTTCTAGTTCTTAAATCATATCTCAAGACTTTAAATATCTTTTTATTTCAGATTTTGGGGTGTTACACATATAACCATGTGTCCTGTTTTGAAATATTATCATTTAATTATAACTAAAATTAAAAAGGGATCCATGGGCATGTGACAAGAGAACTTGATATAATAGATATTAATGAACTGATGTATGGTACTAAAAATTTTAACCATATAGTTTTAGTTTTTATTATTGGGAAAATTGCATTCAGATATAAAAAAAATAAAAAAAAATCATTACTGCTAAGTTCCATGAAATCTTCAAATTATTGGCAAATCCCTACAAAGAACCAGCAGCTTCTCTCCTCATCACCTCCATTACTATGCCTCTTGTATCTTTCCTCTGCCACTCTACCTCTCGGCTCTCATTGGCACTGATTACCTCTAGGGGTGTGCATGCGGCCAAACCGCCCAGGGCGCCCGCCCCTGCCCGCACAAAAATTGCCTGACCTGGCCCGAAAAAAAGAGGTCCAACAAAAACTGGGCATGTTTGGGCCAGGCATGTCGTGGGCAGGACCAGGCATCAGGTAGGGGGTGCTGCCCTGCCCACATGGCCCTGCCCACAAAATAGATATTATATATTTTTTTGGCAAATATATTATATATTTATATTACTATCACATGTTAATAATTAAGTTGTTATCATAATTATAAATTATAATATTATATATATAAGCAATAGTCAAATTTAAGGGAGATTGTTGCAAACTACTTGGACTACAAGGCTTAAATTAGAATCTTTTTGTTGCCTTGTTTATAAAGGATTATGAATGTTGTTTAATTTTTGAATTAGTATTGGATATTTGCTAAGACATGAGATAGTTTAAAATTTCAGTACTCAAGTGTTAGACTTATTTTGGAATATTTTAACGTGTAGAATTATGTAATCAGAAATGTATTTGAATTTTATAAAGTGTTTATCATATATAATTTTGGGGAGGGTGTGATCGCATGGGCATTATGACTGCCTTGCCCGCCCTGGCCTTGCCCGGCCCAAAATAGTATGGGCTCTCTAATGGGCAGGGCGGGCGGTGGACTGCAAAATACAGCCCACTCATGTTTTGGGCAGGGCATCGGACAGGGGTCCTGCGCTGCCCAACCCTGCCCATGCACACCCCTAATTACCTCCCTGATTTAGCTACCGAGTTGTCTTTTGGTTGTCACGAATTACAACATCAATATTCAAAAGATTTCATTTCATTTCATTTCATATTTATTTTTTCTCTTTTGCTGAAGACTCAAATTCAGGATGTTAGATCTGGAATTGGTTTACTATGCCTATTTAGGGTGAGTTTCGGGTATTTGAAATTGTTCGGACAAAGTTATTGACAAGAGGACCATATTTAAGTAGAAAGGAGAATCTTCTAATAAAAAGCACCAATGATAAAAATACACTCAATGCTCTAGAATCCTTAGGGAGCTCTTATAAAAAGCACCAAGCTAATTCGAATTTTAGGCTCTTCTAATAAATACTGAAGGGAGTAGTTTTCTTGTTAAACACAAATAAGTTATTTGAAGCTTATAATAAAGTCTAAGGAAATATTAGAAATACTCATTTGGTCCCATTTATAAGTCACTTCCAGTGTACTTCACACAGACAAAGGAAAACCTTAAATTTCATTAATTATACCATAGAATTTGACAATTTTCCAACTTTACTCATATTTTATATCCACCACAATACATATAAAATAAAGTGAACATAATAAATGAAGAATGAAGGGTAAAGCACTCTTCTGATCCAATTTATAGGGCACTTCCAGCATTTTTTTACACAAATTAAGGAAAATTTTAAACATCATTAATTATACCATAAAATTTGAAAAATTTTCAACTTTACCTATATTTAATATCAACTACACCATATAGAAATAAAGTCAACGCATAATAAATGAAGGCCAAAACTACACATTTACATGAAAAAATTATTGAGTTGCCCTTTAAATAAGACCAAATGAAGTTTTCTCTTTCTGACTTATAAATAGGACCAGAGGAGTACATGGTATGACAAAGTTTACAAGTGATGTTGAGATACATTCTCTAATAATTTCCTAAATCAAACCATGAAGTTAGTTAACTATTTCTTTTACCAATGTGAGTTGCCTCTTATTCCATTTCATAATTCTATCTTTTTTTTTCACCAAAAAAAAACTACTGTGCTATTAGTTGATTGATGTGTGTTTGTATTTAAGCATGGTTTCATATCTTTAAGTATGGTTGTTCTTTATTTTCCAAGATAATACTTTACAATGATAACAGAATTGATAGGTTTCACGTTCTCCCCCTTTTTGATGATGACAAAACAATGGTTTTAGCAAAGATAAACAGTCCAAAAAAAAGACAGAAATAGAGAACTGATAGCATACATATTATAAAATATAAGTCAGGTAATACAAAAGATGTGATGGATCAGACATATAATGAAACGAACTAGAAAGCAGATAAACATGCAAATTGTGTATGATGCATATGAGGATAATTGAGGTGTGATGGAAGATTTCTGGATCAGTCAGAATCAGTGTCATTCTTCCAATTTGATGTGTCCAAGTCATAGTCCCCAGATTCACTGCTAATTCTTCCAGAGCAGTTGAGGGATCTTCAAGTAACTCAGTCTGAATTTTAACCTCCTTTTCCTTAGCAGGAGCTTTCTTCTTCGTGGTGACAGCTTTCTTCTTAGGAGGAGATGGAGGAGGAAGTTATGAAAGGATTTTTTCTAGACGACTCTGCTGTTTTGGTTTCTTCTTTGGAGGAAGCTTAGAGGATTTTCCTTTAGGAGCACCCTTCCTCTTTGCAGGAGTCTTAGGAGCAGACTTAGGTTCCTCAATTACAATGCCTTTTGTTGCCCTGGTACTCCTCCTTGTTACTATTTTGACAGCTGGCTTAGGAGCAGTTTTCTTAATTCTTTTCCCTTTGTCAACAGATTGAACTTCTTGCCCCTCTTCTTCCTTATCAGATTTCAAAAATTCTGATGTAGTCTGAATAGGATCCACTACTTTCTTCTGATCAGACTTCTTAAACTTTACTTGCCTCTGGACACCCCAACTGGGAATTACAGACTGAGGAACTTGTTCTTTCTGCTCTAATTCTGCCAACTCAGCCTTTGCTGCATCTCTGTCTTCTCTTTCATTTTGACTCTGAGCCAAAGTCTGGCCTAATTCTTCCACTTGCTGATGCAGCACTTCTGCCTGATGAAGATAATGAGGCAACAAGTCAACAGCAACAGGTTTGGGCTCCCCTTCATACAGAACCATAGCCATCTCTGAGTCTTCCTCCAGAACATTTTCAGTATTTTCTGGGGGAACATTGGTGGTGGCCTCATCTTCAGAATCTGAGGCTTCTTCTATGACAACTTCTTCTTCTGCCATGCTTAGCTTGATGGCTTCTGCAAGCTCATGAATTTTCTCAAGTGTCTGGGTCATGGTGGCTTCCTCAGGAATTTGGGGCTTTTGAGGGGTTTCAGAGGCAATGGTTGAGAAGATGGTGGCAGCTTCCACAGCCTTTTCTTGAACCTGGCTGCTTTCTCCAGGGGTTGGTACACTGAATATCTTCTCCCCCTTTTTGACATCATCAAAAGGAGGAGGGGTGGCAACTAGGACATCTTTCCCTTTTCTGATATAGGTTTTGGCAATTTCAGGTTTAGGGGAAGGTAGGGATGGAGAAATAGGCTGAGAAGAAGGTGGTGGTGGAGGTTGTTGTGGAGGTGCAAGATGAGAGGCAGGTGTAAGGATGTGAGTAGGAGAGGGTGGAGGGTCCGGGTTGTCTGAGGAACTGGAAGAAGTTTTCTTGGAGGGAGATGAAGGTTTGGATGGTGGAGGAGTATTTTTGGGAGAGGTTTGTGTTTGGGGAATTGGAGAAGAGGGATAAGAGTGAGAGGGTGAATAATGGATAGGGGATACCTGATGAGCCTCATGCCCAGAAAATGGTCATAGAGGAGAGCCTGGGAGATTGACTTGATGAGATTGTCTCAGTATGTCTTCCAGCTCAGCAAGTCTGTTGTGCAAGAACTTGTGCATGTTGACTACAGCATCATACCCATTGAAAATGGTCATGGTGCTTTCCTTGACAGACTTGACCACAGAATAATTCAGAGCAGCCACTAATCTTTTCAGCAATCGATCCTTCATGGCTTGGTGTTCTAGAGCCATTTCTTCCACAACTCTGGCTGAGACTCTTTCTACCAGTTGATCAATGAAGATGGCAGGAAGAGGAGCACCTTCTTCTGGTACTGGTGCTGCTGCTGGTTCAGGAACTGGTGGTGCAGGGGCAACAGGTTCTTATTCCTGAGGCTCCTGGACATGTGCCTCTTGGACAGGTATTTCTCCTGGCTCAAGTCCCTCTTGAGGCTGTTCCTCTTCAAAGTGAATGGGTGGTTCAGTGGTCATGGAGGGAACTTGTCCAAAAGGGGTCAGGCCCATCTTTTTCAGGGTGGTCAGATCACACTTAGGTGGTTCCCTATTCTGTTCTTCTTCAAGCCAGAAAATTTGGTTGTTGTAGAGAATGAAGGAAATAAGTTGAGCAAAAGGGAGAGTGGTCTTCACTGTCTTGGTCTTGTGAAACCTCAGAAATTCCTCACAGATAACTTGTCTAGGGTTAATAGGCATTTTGCTAATCAGCATGGGCAGAAGGGGGTTGTCAATATCAAGGATGAGAGAGAAATTTCCTGCTTTATTTACCATACATCTGGAGTAGGCATAATGTAGGACTCTGTAGACAGAGGGCAGTTGAGCAGGCTTGAGATTCCCTTTGATAAGACTATGTGGATTATAGATCTTGCTGAGTGCATCATCAGAGAATTTTTCCTTTTCTTGCCAGGTATTGTATTCCTCCATCCCTGGTCCATCCATATGAAGCCATTGATTTAAAAGCTTCCAATCAAAGGAGAAAGACTTGCCTCTGACCTTGGAAGATATGGTAATCCCTGTGACTTTCCCTTTTGACTCAGTGACTTGAATCTTCATATTGGAATAGAAAGCCTTGATAACCTTTTCATTGTAGTGATTCTTGACTCCTATCCAATGCTTATAGGGCTCCAACCATTCAGACACAGGATAGCCATTTTTCTCCAGATAGGCTATATCTACAAACCCACACCTTGGTTGCAGAAATCTCTTCCGAATATCTTCTGAGGCATCCTCAATAGGACCTTGAGCAAATGATGAATCAATGGGAACTTCTGTATCCCCTGAAATGAGTTCTCTGACTCTGACTGTAGAAGGACTCTTGGCTTGGGACTTGGATGCAGAACCACAGGTTTTGGCCATTTGTGGTAATGGTTGAGAGGTAGAGGGAGGAGGGTTTGAGGGAGGTGATGAAGGTCTGTAGGTTAAGGCAGGATCACCTTCTGGCAGGGGAACTGTGTCAAGGACAATCTGGGCTCTGTAGTTCTTTGGTATACGCATTTTGGGTGCCATGGAGAGGGTTTATATAGAGGATTTAAGGATATGGCTGGTGATTCGAAAGGTTGTAACTAGTTTGGAGGAGTTATGTCTGATGATGATTCGAGTAATGACTACAGTTATGATGGTTATGAAAGGGTTTGATGATTTGAGCTTTAGGTTTTGAGAATAGATGAAGAGAAGAGGCTTAGAGTGAATGCAATATGATGCGAAACGATGCTTCAGTTACATAAGTCAAGTATATATGAGAGAGAAATCACAGAAAAGCATGCAACTGTCAGAGAAAGTGTACGTTACAAATGTTACCGTTGACACCTAATCGATTACATGTGCTGAGTAATCGATTACAGGGAGTAGTCTCTTATCGATAGGATGCGTCTGATCAATTAGGGATTGCTGTGATCGATAGGTCTACGCTGAGTAATCAATGCCCAATCGATTACTCCTTCCTTGTGATCGATCAGATAGTTTTGATCGATTATACCTTTTCCCTAATTGATCTTTCTTTCTTCTCTAATCGATGCCTAATCGATTACAGGGCATGTTCTGTAATCGATTAAGGTTGCCTGATCGATTGGACGCAGAACTTGCAAAATTTTAATTTGGCACTCCGATGCCTAAGTTAGTACTAGATCATCAAAACATGAAATAATTCAGATAAATTTTAGAGAATTAAAGAATTTTATACAAACTTACAACTCATTGGGATTTACCATTCCCAATTCTCTTCTGATGAACATGAATTATTCAGTTGCTAACGGTTTAGTGAAAATATCAGCTAGTTGCAAGTGTGTCGAAATAAATTCCACTCTGACATCCTTCTTTTGCACATGGTCTCTGATAAAATGTTGCCTTACATCAATGTGCTTTTTCTTGTGTGATGCACAGGATTTTTGGCCAAGCTGATCGTGCTTATGTTGTCACAGAGGATTGGAACTTCTGGAAACTCCATCCCCAAATCCCTTAATTGATGCTTGAGCCATAGAACTTGAGCACAACAGCTTGCAACAGCTATATATTTAGCTTCAATTGAAGATAGGGAAACACATGTTTGTTTCTTGCTTGCCCAGGAGACTAAGGATCCTCCAAGATATGCACATTGACCACTGGTACTCTTTCTATCAATTTTGTACCCAGTATGGTCTGAGTCTGAGTAAGCAATGAGATACTCCTGAGTTCCCTTTGGATACCACAATCCCGCTCCTGAGTTCCTACCAGATATCTTAAGATTCTCTTAACACATATGTGATGTGTTTCCTTTGGATTAGCTTGATATCTGGCACATACTCCCACACTAAATTGAATATCTGGTCTGCTAGCAGTTAGATATAAGAGAGAACCAATTAAAGCTCTATATGTTGATTTATTGAAGTCCTTTCCCTCTAGATCAGCATCCATTACAACTGTAGAGCTCATAGGGGTATCTTCTTCCTTGGACAGATCCATTCCAAATTTCTTCAGAATCTCCTTGACATACTTGGATTGGGAAATGAAGATCCCATCCTTTCTTTGTTTAATCTGAAGACCTAGAAAGAAGTTGAGTTCCCCCATCATGGACATCTCGAATTCTCCCTGCATAGTCTTGGAAAATTCCTCACAGAGAGATTCATCAGTAACACCAAAAATAATATCATCTACATAAATCTGTACAACAAGCATGTTTTTCTTTTTATGTAAAATAAATAGAGTGGTGTCTTTTTGAGCTTAAAGACATGATCTGGCTTTTTGAGTCTTAGTGCCTGTTTGAGTCCATATAAGGCCTTTTTGAGCTTAAAGACATGATCTGGCTTGGTAGAAATTTCAAAACCAGGAGGTTGTTCAACATATACCTCCTCCATGATATAACCATTAAGAAAGGCACTCTTTACATCCATTTGATAAAGTTTAAAATTTTTGAGGGATGCAAAGGCCAATAAAAGTCTTATTGCTTTCAATCTTGCAACTGGAGCAAAAGTCTCCTCATAATCGATACCTTCTTCTTGGTTATATCCTTTAGCCACAAGTCTTGCCTTATTTCTGATCACAGATCCATATTCATCAAGTTTTTTTTTGGAAACCCATTTAGTTCCAATAATAGGATAATTTGAAGGCCTAGGTACTAAATCCCAAACTTGACTTCTTTCAAACTGATTGATGTAACACCTGGACTTTTACTACTATATTATAGTAATTTAATTGAATTATAACCACTTTTATAAATATTCAAAGCCCAAAAATACGGAAAATTTAAAACTTTTTCTTTTTAAGATATTTACCCAACCTTCTGTCAGCTGGAATGGGCTTTTCGTACGACTTAAGATTTAAATCTTTTTATAAATCAAAGTGGTACATAACACAATTAAACTACTTATGTTCCCTTATAAATTCCTCCCCTTGATGATAGTGTGTGGGGAGTGAAAACCCATTCATGGGTTCTCTGTATCTATTGATGGGTTTCTACCTTTCCAATATTAAAACGCTGGGGTTACCTCGGTTGATAATCCTTCTACCAGAATACGCAGCGACATTAAGATAATACATACATTTCCCTTTTAAATTATCTATTCATAATTAGAAATTCTTAGGAAATTTAATTCCCTTAATACATTTGTAGTAATTTTATTTCCTGGGCTCTCTATTAATAATTTAATAATTTTACTTTTACAACATATACAAATAATCTTATTAAAAATATTTACTACCTCTGACTTTTCAATTTCTACTCCTAATTTCTTCGTCTACTCCTCTCCCCCGCTAGCTTCTTTTAACCTGCTAAACTGGAAATGTTTGGGGAAGGGGTGAGATTGGAAATCCCAATAGCAGTTTCTTTCATTAACATATATTATCATGCTAGCAATTGTCATGTATATATTTCATAAAGCTGTACAAATGATGATAGTTTTATTCCTATTAATCTGTGTGCTAAAAGCACCTGCCAACCACTAATAACAATATATTCGTTATAGGGGAGGCTTTACCTGCAGGGTTTCTCGTTAAAGCACATAAGGCTAAAACGTAACTAATCTCGCAAAGGTGTAGCTAATCACCTAAGCCTGGAGTACTCCATCTGAGGAATAATAACTTACCAACTAAATGCAACAGTTATTACAAAATAATACATGCAATTTTAATTGTTACTGAAATAAACTGCTACCTGGAATCTAAGCTTAATCCTAAGCTCGCTCCTTTCTCTTCCACTGATCACCTCAATTTATGTCATTATCAAAACCTATTTACATATAAATCATAAATTAATACTTATATTTATATATAATTATTCAGCGCCTCTCACGTTTCTATAAGGTTACCTACATCTCTACTCAACCTTTTTAATATATTTCTTAAATCAATATTTCTAACTTTAATCAGCAAATAATACATACACAAGCATAGAAATATTCTAATTACTTTAAATTATATATATAAAATATATAAAGTTACATTTCAAGTTCCTAAAAATTCTTTATTTAGAATTATAATCATTTGAGGTACCTTAATAATTTACTTACATTAAATATTCTTATTTTTAATGTTTGATCAATAATTTCTATAAAAATTATTCTTAAAAAGCCTTAGTTATTTACACACACAAGCACACACCAATATATATATATATATATATATATTTCCTATTTATTATAAAATTTTCAAGAGTAAATAAATTAATAATGTAAATCAAACCCTAGTAATTCAATTTATTAAAGAATACTACAAATCAATCATAAATCACAATCAAACCCAAATCATATTTCTTTATTTTCTAAATCCTTATTTACCTTAATGCTTCCACCAATAATTATTTTCCTAAATCTCCACTTTAAACATTCCAACTCAATTTGTTTCCCACAAAACCCTATACACATCAACGACATAACTCATTAAAACAACATTATCCATGAATCCAATAAACAGATTTCTTTCCTACAAAACATAAACCAGTCCTTATTTCCTGAAATTCCATTTCAAATTAAGCAATACTTAAATCACCTCAACTCTTACTTCTTTTCGATTATCCCAATAAACATCAATCTAATCATCCATAAACAACTTAATTACAATTGTCAACATTTCTAATTCCATTCTTATTACCATCCGCATTAAACAATAAATTCTAGTTGTTTTGCTATTTATTGGGAAGATTCCAAAACAACCAATACCCTTTGTCTCTATATACACTTAACACCAACCATACTTGCATTAGTTTAGAAAATACTAAATACTAACTAAATATCACAAAAACACTCTTTTCTTTATCTTACCTCTAAAAGGGTTCAATCACAACTATAATTATGTCTCCCAAAATCTTACAACCAACACTATCAATTTCCTTCCTTAACTAATGGTCAATTAAACTTTTTCCTATCCAACTTAAATTTAATCCTATCTTCATTAGCATTTCATTATCATTAAAACTTCCTTCCATTCCAGAAAATTCGTCCAAACAGGGAAGGACAAGAATTTCAATTCTAATCCAACACCAATCCCCTAAACATTTAAAGGTCACAAATTTTCCTTCTTTCTTAACTAAATTTCTTGTGAACCCATATCACCATTCTCTTTTACTGCCTCTCAAATCAGTGACCAATGATCAACAAAACTGAAAACCATTATTACACTATTATCATCCTTAATTCTTCCTTACACCTAACCCCCATTGAACCAACATCACTAGTTCTTCTTTCCTCACCAATAAACAACAACCAGAGCAACAGAAATTAGAATTTCAGCACTACATCTTACAACAACATCACAAGAATTTCCACCCTTCAATCCTTACATTCACCCATTACCAACTTTTCATGTCATTATTGATTTTCCATCATGAGCCCAGCAAACAGAAAATCGAACTATTAGAGGGAGGACATAATTGCCCAATTCAAAACTAATATCCATACTTCTTTTTCTTTGCTGCAACAAATCGGATAGAACAGGAAGGACAGGAGAGAACAAGAAAAATTCCATATACCCCATCATACCTTATTCCTATTAAATTAATCATCCAAAATTTCTTCTTCTTCTTGCCACTAAACTGACGAACAGAACCAACAAAACCTATGAATTTACAACCAATTTACATATGCAACTAAACTTCAATTCTACACCAATAACCATTTAAATTCTCCTAATCCAAATTTAGGGACGTCCACCACCAATTAAATAGGCAAGAACAGAACAGAAAAGATTCATTGAAATCACAAGAACACCTTCCTTAATTGACCAGAAATCAACGGCACAAGGAAAGTAAGGATTCGGATGAACACAGGGAACCAGAAGAAATAGAAATTAAATAACTTCCTATCCCAGTAACCATCACCCTGAGCAAGCAATAACTATATATTTTTTTCTTTTCAAGTCCGAGCAGAACATCAAGGAAGAACAAGAATTCGACGGCACAGAGGAAGAAAGAACAAGAATCAACCCTCAGAAATCACATATACAAGACATTCCTTGAACTTATACTACTCCTATTCATGTTTAATGAAGAATTTCGTTCAACCCTTGCTCCAAATCACAAGAACAGAGTCGGGTGAACAGTGAAACGAAGGAGAAATTTGGGGAAACTTGATTAATCCGACTCTATTGCTTAAATTCGTTCTTGGGGTTTGTTAATCGAACCACAAGCTTCGAATTTATGGGTTTAGAAGCTTAAAAAAAACCCCAGAAACTCGAACCCTAAATCGGACCTCTCCCAAAAATCGATCAAAAGAGGAAGAAAACAGAGAGAAAAGGTTTACCCAAGACTCCCCCAAGCTTCCTGAGCTGCTCGCCGTTGATTTCCGCCGTCGCCGCCACTGATTCTCGCCGTCGATGGCCGCTGGTCGAAGACGCAAAGAGGTGAGAGCCAGAGAGAGAGTCGGTAAGGGAGAGTGGAACACGGGAAATGAAGGGAAGAAGAAGGAAATTCTGATTTTATAATGGTGCTAGGGGAAAATTACGTTCTAGCCCTCACAACTTCTATTCTTCTCATTTTAGTCCCTATTCTCAATCTTTTCTTCATTTCCACTTTGGTCCCTTTTCTAAAAAAATAATTTTCTAAAATAAATTCTTATATCATATTATAGATTCTCTTAATCATAAATCCCTTTTAGTCTTAAAATAAATTCTCCTAAAGTTCCCAAATAGAAATTTATTTTCTAATTATTTTTCCTTAGTTAATAGAGAAATTAAACTTTAAAAATTATTAAAAATACTTCTGGCCTCATAAATTTATTTATAAGGCTGTTTAATTTATAAATGTCGTCCTAAGACTTTAAATAAATCCTTATTGTTTCTTTTCTCCAATTTAAGTTTTATTTCCTAATTATTTCTCTTTATTTCTTGAAGAAAATAGGACTTAAAATTATTAAAAATACCTAAATATCATAAATTTATTTTCCTTTATTTTCTAAAGAAAATAATCCTTAAAATTTATTAAAAATGTCTAAAACATCATAATTTCATTTTTAATGCTTTTTAATATTTTAATAATATTTCTTAAATCTTAGTTAATTCCTTATTTTCTCTTTTCTAAAATTTGGGGTGTTACAATTGAGCTCTTCTTGCATTGCAACTATCCAATCACAGTCCTTTAGAGCTTCTTCAATGCAAGTAGGTTCAATTTCATAAATAAAGGCAGAGAAGTGCATTTCATTTTGAACTTGATTTCTGGTTTTAACACCTTCATTAACACCACCAATGATTTGCTCAGGTGGATGATCCTTGTGATGTTTCCACGCTAAGGGTCCAGCTGGTGCATCATGAAGATCATCCTCTTGTCCCTCCTAATGGGATTCATTTGGTGGAGATGATGATTGTGTAGAGTTTTTAGGCCACTTTTGAAAAATAGATTCATCTTCTGCTGAGATATTCTGATCAGAGTCAATTTCATCAAAGACTACATGAACTGACTCTTCAACAGTAGAGGTTCGTTTGTTGAAAACTCTATAAGCCTTACTTCTACTGGAATAGCCAATGAAAATTCCAGAATCAGATTTAGGATCGAATTTACCTAGGTTTACCTTCCCATTGTTGTGGATGAAGCATTTGGAACCAAAAACCTTAAGATGGCTTACATTTGGCTTTCTTCCTTTATAAAGCTCATATGGAGTCTTGTCCATTCCTTTTCGAATGTAGGCTCTGTTTGAAATATAATATGCAGTATTCATTGCATCTGCCCAGACCACTTGAGATACTTCTTTTCCATTTAGCATCGTTCTGGCCATCTCAGTGAGTACTCTGTTCTTCCTTTCAACTACTCCATTCTGTTGAGGAGTTCTAGGAGCTGAGAAATTATGATTGATGCCATTTTCTTTGCACAGCTCTAGAAAGTCTTGGTTCTTAAATTCTCCTCCATGATCTGTCCTAATTGAGCTGATTTTCTTGTCTTTTTCATTCTGCACTTTCTTAGCAAACAAATAAAAAGCATCAAAGGTTTCATCCTTGGAGGAAAGAAACATAGTCCAGGTAAACATAGAATAGTCATCCATAATCACAAAAGTGTACAGACTTCCTCCTAGACTCTTCACTCTTGCTGGTCTAATCAAATCCATATGAAATAGTTCCAGGGGTCTAGTTGTGGTAACTTCCTTCTTAGGTTTAAAAGAGGACTTTGTTTGTTTCCCCTTTTGACATGCTTCACACACCAAATCAGATTTAACTTTCATATTTGGTATCCTAATAACTAAATCCTTTTTGATTAGCTTTTCTAGTTGAGACATATTAACACGAGCTAATCTTTTATGCCATAGCCAACAGTTATCAGAATTGCTTATAAGACATTTTTCAGAAAGTTGCTGATTAAAATCTACTACATACAGATTTCCATTCCTGTTAGCTTTCAATCTATATTTCATATTCGATTTGTCTATAGCTAGTTCTTTCTTATCTACTATGAGGCATTCATTTGAGTCAAAAATTACCCAGTTACCTCTGTCAGTACTTTGACTGACACTTAGCAAGTTGTGGCAGAGACCTTCCACAAGATAGATATCTTTGACTGGACCAATGTCTCCTTTCCCAGTAATTTTGCCAGACTGATTTCCTCCAAAGCTAACTTTGGCACCATCCTTTAAAATCAGATTGTCCAGTTTTTCTTTGTCACTTGTCATGTGCCTTGAGCATCCACTGTCTATATACCATTTAGCATTGTTGGATGCTGTGAAACATACCTGCACAGACTAAACAGATTTAGGTACCCAGATTTTCTTGGGTCCTTTGGAATTAGTTTGCTGCCTTTGATCCAAGTGGATCTTAGGCTCATGTGTCCCTTTAGGGACCCACTTGTATGATTTTGATAATCCATGTTTCTTAGGATAACATGTTGATTCAGAATGGCCTTTTCTATTACAATAATTACAGAAAGAGAAAGGTGATGAATAATCTGAAGCTTTTCTGAAAAACTTCCAGTATGGTTTATCCTTTGACACATATTTATTTCGGTTCAAATTTTTGGGAGTTGAATCATACCCTATCCCAGTTTTATCTCTATATGCCTTTTGATTCATTAGCATAATATCAAGTGTTTCTGAGCTCTTGGTGAACTTCTTTAAAATCTCAGAAATTTTCTTATTTTCTTCTGAAGAGTTTCACAGTTTTTACAATCAGAATTTTCTTGAAAAACCTTTTCTGAGATCTGTTTACATTTTTCACAATCAGGTTTTTCAGCTTTCTTTTCAAGTTCTTTAGTTTTCTTTCTCAAGACAGATACTTTTTTTGCTAGCTTCTCAAATTCAACATGTATATCATTATAGGCATCTTGAAGCTCTTGAAAAGATAGGTCAGTAGAGTATACCTCATTGTCGGATGATTCCTCTTGAGCCACCAGACAGAGGTTGGCTGCTTCCTCAGCATCACTAGTCTCCTCATTCGATCTGTCTCCCCATATAGATGAAACATAGGCTTTCTTTCTGCCTTGAAATTTCTCCTTCTTTTTCTCTTTCTCCTTAAGTCTTTGAAGACTTGGACATTCTGCTTTGAAGTATCCAGGCTTCTTGCATTCATAGCACACAGGAGCATTTTTCCGGGAGTCCTTTCTGATGTTACTTGGTCCACCTCTCTGGTATCTCCCTCTATTTCTGAAGAACTTTCTAAATTTTCTGACCAAAAAGGCCATCTCATCATCATCCAGTTCCTCCTCATTTTCCTCATCCTCATCATCTTTTGTGGAGGCTGTTAATGCAAGATTCTTTTTCTTTTTATCTCCATAGAGTTCTCTTTGCACTTTAATGGTGGTTTCATACTCAGCCAGGCTTCCGAATAATGAATTGATGGAGCTCATGGATTCTCCTCTCATTTCTTGGATTGCAGTAGCTTTCATCTGCCATTCAGGAGTCAGAATCTTTAAGATTTTGGAGACTTGTTCTGCCTCTGAGATCCTTCTTCCTAGAACTGTAAGATTGTTGATCAAGTGAGTGAATCTGATTTCCAGCTCCCTAATTGGTTCTCCTTCTTCCATCTTGAATAAATGAAAGTCAGTAATAAGCTGCTCGACTCTTCTAGTCTTTACACCACTGGTCCCCTCATGAGCAACTGCTAGGGCATCCCACATCTCTTTTGCAGTCTCCAGATGACATACTCTAAAGTATTCCTTTTGGCTTAGGGCATTCTGAAGAATCAAGACTGCTTTGCTGTTGAGTTCCAGGTCAACTTTGTCATCATCTGTTAACTCCTAAGGGAGCTTTGGCACTTGAACTCCATTTTCTGTTTTCATGGGAACAAGATTTCCATCTTCAACTATCCTCCAGAGATCATACCCAGATGATTTGATAAACACCTTCATCTTCATCTTCCAAAAAGTATAATGTTCACCATTGAATCCAGGGGGTTTGTTGATTGAGCTGCCTTCTGGGAGCACGTTATCATATCCTGCCATAATAGATCTTTTCTTCTCCTGATCGTGGGATCAGTGGAATCTGAGAAGACCAGGCTCTGATACCAAATGTAACAGGCAGGAATGCACAAGAGGGGGGTGAATTGTGCTTTTAAAATCTTTCTCTGAGAAACAACACAATTTATACTGGTTCAGCCCAAACTTGGCCTACGTCCAGTTCTCCAACTTGCAGTTGGGTTCCACTAATTCCTCAAGATTAAATCAGGCTCTTGACAGCCTTTACAAGTGACAGCAAGAACTCCCCTCTTTACTGGTCACTCCCCCTTATACTTTGTAAGTTTACACCCTATTCTTAAGATCCCACTGTCTTAAGAGTAATTCTCACTTTGATAATGAATACAAAGTAATTGTTCACTTAATTGAACAGATTTTGTTACACACTTAAGAATATGAGAACAGTAAGTGTTGAGAGTATTGAATGCAGTAGATACAAATATTCAATGTGGCAATCAATTCTTCAACTAACTTCTACCCCAAATGCATTTATAGTTTCTTCTAGAGATATATCCGTTGACAATATGGCTGTTGAACACGTCAAGAGAGTTGAGTGATCTGGTGGAGTATTGGAGATGTATTCTGCTATGCATTTACTCCATTGTACTTGATTTTGCTTTAGCTCATCTCTCTTCATCTATCGCTGAAGGGGTAGGTGAGCTCCAACGGCTCTTTTGATCAGATTGTGTCCTAACGTAAACTTCCTTAAGTAGGTCTGAACAACTTTGTACTTGGAAAGCTAAAAATAGGCTTGTCATTGATTTTGAATATTTCTCATCGCCACTCAGATTACATGCCTCTGATCGATCACAGGGTCTGACGTCTGGTCGATTACATATCGATTACACATAGATTATAGCCTGCATCACTGAACATCATATTAGAAATCATGCGCCTAATCGATTACAGGGGAAGCCTGATCGATTAGGCACGTTTAATCGATTACAAACAGATTATATTCAGATTACATGATTTCTCTAATCGATTACTAAATTTCCTATAATCGATTAATGCTCTCTAATCGATTAGGCTTAGAGAATGTTCTGATCGATTAACGCTCTCAAATCGATTGGGCAATTTTTTCTTAATCGATTACTGGACTCTGATCTATTAGGCTAGGATATCTTAATCGATTAGACGACTCTAATCGATTACTCCAATTTCTCCTAATCGAATGGGCTAACTTTCTCTCATCGATTACAGGGGCCTCTAATCGATTTGGCACTATCTGATTCATCTCTAATCGATTAATCTTAAGTTCTTTAACTTGTAATCTATCCCTGATCGATTGGGCAAGACTTAGGATTTTCTATCAGATTATTCTTAAGATATTTCTGATCTTATCATAGCCCTTCCATATGCCTAAGTTATGTTTAGTTATCATCAAAACTTATTATTCTAACACACGTATCTCATTAACATTAGCTCTAAGATCAAATTGGAGCCTTAGGGCCCTTCCATAGCCCTTCCATATGCCTAAGTTATGTTTAGTTATCATCAAAACTTATTATTCTAACACACGTATCTCATTAACATTAGCTCTAAGATCAAACTGGAGCCTTAGGGCCTGTTTGGTATGAAGGGTATGAGGGGAGGGGAGGGGAACTAGGCAGAGGGAAAATTTTGTAAACTTGAATCTACAAAAATTAGAGAATTGATATTAAAAAATTTTAATATTCTTTTATTCTTTATCTTATATTTCTTAAAATATCATAACCCAACTTCTTTAATTAATTTTTAAGAATTTAATTTACAAAAAATTCTGCTCCAAATCTCTCGTATTAAACAAACCCTTAATACCAAATGTCAGATTGGGTTAAGTATGCAAATAACATGGAGTAGATTAGTTACAAGTAGGGAAATAATAAACTTAGTTAAATTCTTAACATTCTACATATTTGTAATTGGTATTTCAAATTTGGATGCAGTACTCCAGGTCAATAAAAATATTGAGGGAATGTCAAAACGAAACAAGCCTCTTCTCCTAAATGACTCGGAAGCCAAGTTAAAAATTCCAGACGAGGAAGGTGTTTCTTCCCAATCAAGTTGTACCATCTACATAGTGCCACCAGCCCACCACAAGTTCGAAGAGTAAACCAACTGGCCCATACCCCTAGTGTGGTTTCTATTGGCCCAAATCTCTATGGAGATAGTATATTAGAATCAATGCAACATAAATATGAAGTCTGAATATTTTGTGAGGCATATTATGCTTGGTGCTTCTTTCATTATTGTTTTTCTTTATGTAACTTGTGAATTTAAAGTCAGAAGACGACCTTTTGACTGCAAAGCTATGACATCTTATTTGATGCTATAGACTTGGTTTTGCTTGAGAACCAAATACCATATTTTGTTCTTGATGCGATCCTATTTGATCTACCTACCTTTCCTGACATGAGTAGGTGAAATAGATTCGAACAGGTCAGCATGAATGGACAGTATTAGATCGTTCCGTAAAACAGTGAGGGGGCGAATTGATGACAGTATTCGATTGTCATCTGCCCATTCCATTTTTGTGATTTGTTGAGGAATTTTTATAGGTCAAGATCAATATTTCCAAGATATGGAAAGTTAACAAAGTGTTCATATGGTGTAAGTCAGCTACAAGATGCAGGATTTAAATTTGAAGTTGATCACAACAAAAGTATTATTGACTTGGAATGTTTCAAAGGATAAAAAATTACTAAAAATTCCAAGATAACTAATTGGACTGAGGTTTTGTTGAGAAATGTGGTTGCTTTTGAGCAGTGTCACTATCCTTTTGAGCGATATGTGACTGACTACATAATCCTCTTTGATTGTATTATCAACACTGAAAAAGATGTTGAAATTCTTGTTGAAAAGAAAATCATGCACACCTTAGTTGACAATGATAAAGTGGCTGCCATGGTTAAAAAACTCTGACAATGTTAGTGCAACACATATCAGTCTATGTTATGCGGATGTCTATCAAATGTTTAGCAAGTAGTGTTATGATAACACATACTATAATAATAAGGCAACCTTTGTTCGAGAATATTTCTACTTTTTCTCACCTTCATCCAGACAATATGTTCTGTCATCTCCTTAATGTCAAAAGCTCTTGTATCTCGTAAGCATTAGTTAAATTTGTTGACAGGTATATATTGCATTAATAAGAATTATTGGTGCATGCAATTTTTTTTATGCTTTTACATTTTTAGCCTTTTTTCATAGTGACTATTTTGTTCTCCTGAATATTAATAAAAACTCCCTCCAGCCGTTTTTTTTTCTTTTTTATGATAAGATTCAAATATTTAAGGGGTAGTTAATTACAATCCGTGTAAGGAATTTAATTAAATGTGGTTCCACGAAATCGCGTAATTAATTTCAGGTCCCTGACACAAAGTTGTTATCATAGGCCAAACAGCTGTTATTGTCTGGTAAAAAATTGTAACTGAATTCTTAGTCACTAACAACTGAATGAGCAGGTGATAACAACTTTTTTTCCTACGATAACAACTTAATGATCAGTATAACAACTTCTGGCTAACCATAATAACTGAATGAGCATGTGTAACAACTTTTTTTTTGTTTAGTAACAACTTTTGAGCAGCCGATAACAACTGAATAAGCAAACAATAACAACTTTGTGAGACCTGAAATTAATTATGGGATTTCACATAGGACCTAAAATTAATTACGCAATTTCATGGGACCTCATGATAATTAAGTTCCTTACAAGGGACTTGTAATTAATTTTCCCAATATTTAAAATCGGTTGGATTGTTGTTATAAGATCCCATATGTGGTTGTCTCATCATTAAACGCTTTTTTATAAATTTCACCTCTAGTTCTAGTCTCTCTCATCATTATGTGTCAATACATTCTCTTTTATCATTTTTATCACTACAAATTATCTATGTTACTTGCCCACCCTTATAAGTGTCACACCCAAAAAATTGAGGTGTGACTGGCCCGGAATATGAGAAAAACCCACATCCCTTAAGCCTTGCATGTATATAAAATTCTGCATTGTAAATCATACGGCATACTTACATTACTTAATATACATGAAAAGAATTTTCACTCCTTACTAACAGATATATATATATATGTGGCGAAGGTAAGGATCCTAACTATAGTTTACGTGGGGCTTCTAAAACAAAATTTCTGACATATGGTATCAAGCTTGAATTTTACATCACCATGAAAACTCATCAATCGGTGCTTCATCATCTTCCATTCAATAGAAGTACTGAATTACCAACATTATTTGAGACCAAAAAAAAAAAATTCCAGTGAATAAAGCCCCATCAAAAATAAATGAAACAATTAAAAGAAATAGTTTCAATAGAATCAATTTTGAATAATAAAGTGTAATATCCCAAAAATCCAAGAAGTTTTAAAGTAGGTAGCTAATGAATATTAAGGAAGATAATTAGGGCCTTAAGAAAGTAGAGATATTTGAGATTTTAGAAAAGGAATTATTATAAGAATAAGGGCCCAAAATAGTTATATAAGCTTGTGAACTAAGTAAATTATAAGCTCCAAAAGCTTGTTTGTAGCAAGTTTCATTTGGAAGTTTATTATTGGGATCATAAAAGAGCATAATTTATATGTCTAGGACATGTCAAATAGTTCCAAAATAATTAGCCATCTTGTTTCTTAAGCTACCCTTATACGTGGCCTTGTATGTTTCATGTGATTTCATTCTTCTTGTAGACACTTGTCATTGCAAGATAATTCTTGCCCATTAAGTTGATTGAATATGTGGCATATTTTCATGGTTAATGCGTGCATGGCTTATAATGCCATCATTCTTGAAGCAAGACACTTGGCATTGCATGAAACCAAATCCTTGTTCACCAAGCATATATATTTGGCCTTCAAGAATTAGTGTGTGCGTGGCCTTTGTATGCTTCATAGGTTGCCACCCATTTTGAGGTAAAGACAAGTGTCATCTCATGTAGCTAGCTAGCCTTGCTCACCAAGTTCACGTGTGGCTTCCTTTCTAAGATGATATATGCGTGGCCACCAAGAATTATTGGCCTATAAATAGATGAGATTGCAATGAATTGGAGGGTGAGAGGGCTGAGTGGTCGTGAGGCAGAGAGGAAGAGAGATAGAGAGAAATACAGAAAAGAAGAGAAAGAAAAAGAGCAAGAAAAATAGAGAGTCAAGGAGGCCTAGTTAGAATGAGTGCTTTAGAAAGAGATTCTTCAAGAGGTAGCTTTAATTTGCAATTTTGTATATTTTGTTTTGGTTGCATGTATATTATTGCCATTTATGCTGCAGTTAGGCATGAGAATATGTAATATCCTTACTCAGTTTGTTTTGCCATGATCATGTGTGAATTAGTTCCAGTTACAGTTTACAGTTTTGTAAGGTATTATTCTCATTGGCTTGTTTTACATGCACAATTTTTTTTTACCATGCATTATATACTAATTGTGATTATTGCTACTGAGATTTCCCCAAATCTCACCCCCTTTTTCTATGCCCCACCCATAGGACCGAGCACTTCTAGAGAAAAGGAGAAGCAAGCAGATCTCTAGCTAAGGCAAGGCGGGCTTGGATATTTTGGAGTTTTAGTTAATTATTATATTTTGGTCTATATGTATAAACTCCATAAGGAGCCTAATTAGTTTAAAGACCTACAAAGAAGTCAAGAACATGAACTCTACTTCAAGTAGGAAATTATATCTACACATAGAAAAATTATGAGAGCATGTGAACACGTTTTATTGTGATAGATATTTCAACAGGGTATAATTTGAGTTAGGCCGTGATATTTTCCAGATAGTTAGTACTCATCCCAAGCTTTAAATCAAGTACTCATGCATAACTTTTGGACGTGTAGATTAGGAGATATGATTTTTGCAAGTTAGGCGTAAAAACAGAAATTTCCTGCGAAATTCAAATATGTCTGGAAAATACAAGAAGGTTTTTCAGTAGTAATGGGACCAAATGGAGCTAAGATCATATCATGATTAAAAAGAAAATTTAAAGAGCTAAAGTTTGAGCTTTGAACCACTAATTTTGAGTGTATATTCAATTAATTATGAATTTTCAAAATTAGAAGCCCAAGTAAGATATTTAAGAAAAGTTTTAAGTTTTTTTGTATTCTTGGGTCTTCTAAATAGCTTTAGTGGTTCAAACTCAATCAAAGGGCATTAAAGAATGTCCCAAGAGTAAGGTCTTACATAAAGCATGATACTATATTAAAGCTTCTTAATCCTACAATTATAAATATAAATGGAACTATATGAAAGAACATTAATTGAATAAAACCCACCAGTGATAAAACATTTTGTCTGGCAAAATCAATTTGAAACATAAAATCCCAAATTTCATTTTTCTTAGGACTTCAACAAAACGGAAGGTAACTAACCAAGCGCATCACAAGGCCACAAACACAAGCGTGGACACACAATCCATAGGGTAAGTAACCAAGAGCGGCTCGAAGCCATGAAATAAGCGCAGATACAAGACCCATGAATAACAAGCGTGAGATGAAGCCCACAGACATCAAGCGTGAGTACAGTGCACACGAATGTCAAGCGAGCTCGAGTTTACCATGGCGCGCCAAAGACTAACAGTACTACTGTTAGTATCCATCGTTCTATATTCAGTCCTCTTGAAAACATTTTCAAGCATGATTGGGATCATGTATTAAAAGAAATGATAGATCGTTTAAAATCATGGTAACTTCTATCCAATACTTCGTAATTAAAAACCCCAGCATGAAGTTCACAAGCATCTCAAATGTTTCCTTATAATCTCAAGCATAATTAAGAATTACACTTTGAACTAATACAAGAAGCATAGAAAACATTAAATGGCTAAAATCATAAATCTTTACTCATTTCAACATCAGTATGAAAATGAAATAATTCCCACAGCCTTTTCTTATAGAACACATGCTTATATATATAGTACATAATAACAACAAAATATGACAAGTAGTAAATTGTCATTTACATAAACTATGACAGTTCATCTAATGTAATTGTAACAAGCAATAAAACATATATGGGACATTATTCACTCACTTGTTACGCTCTCAAATCCATAATTAGCTCCGATTTAGATGCCTCCATACAAGTTTTCATTCTTAAATCCCCTATGGTCCAAAGTAATGTCATTGTCAATTTCTTTTACAAAATCTCTAAGAACTAAGAACGTTTAGAGTCAACTTAATAAAAATCCTTTTACTTCTTAGGTTTGTCACCTAACTATCATAGTTAACATCAAAGTATGGATCTTAGACATATCAACAAACAGGTCATAGACATTTCAAATATTAACAAAAAGATTCAGACTTAGTTCTCAAGTTATTTGTAAATTATTTTTAGTTCATTCATTGTTAGTTTCATTATCAACTTCATGGCTCATCATATCAATTGTTCCATATGCCAACACTCAAACAATCTCACCGAAAACTTAAAAGAACAACATAATGCAACCAAAGTTTCTCTTACACATTTAAACAAACACCTTACATGCACCTTACACACTAAAGCATATCACTAACATCAAATCGACTATGCAACAAACAACAATATAGCTCACAAATATCCAAGCAATTTAACTAATATGCCAATATTTCATTAGTGCAGACTTTGTCCATACAGATCATAATGATCTATGCTTTTGGTTTCACCAATGCAATTAAGAATGGGAATAGGCTAGGCCATTATTAGGAGCTTACGGTCTAGCCTACAATAAGCCTAGCCTATTTAGTAAATAGGCCAAGTTCATATTTAGGCCTATTTAGGTAAACAAACCAGGTCTTTTTTCATAAGGCCTATCTTATAAGCCTACAAGCCTGACCTGTTTAATTGTTTCGTAATTTCTACTAAGATATATAATATAAAATAAGTTATATAAATTAATTATAATATTATCAATTTATCTTTAGTTTTAAGCTTCACATTTCATCATTCGCACACAAAGTTTAGCCCTTTCATTCATTAGTCATTCACCTCTTTTTTATCTCTTTCAAATACTTAAGATGCTTCTTCATTCGTACATAAAGTTTAACCATTTCATTCATTAGTCGTTCACCTCTTTTTTATCTCTTTCAAATACTTAAGATGCATTGCTAACTCACTACTCTTATGTAATTTGTATGATTTTCTTAAGCGTAATAATTGTTGCAACGAACAAATTTATTCTAATTGTGCCCATATGAAATATTATAATCTAAACAAGAATAATTTATAATAGTTTCTACGGTAAAAGTAACAGAAAAATCTAGTTTTATGGCCATAAAATCTTTTTGGGACATATAGATGCGTTGTAATAGGTCTAAAAGATAATACATGGAATTAAAAGTACAGATTTTTAAGCCTATTTAAGAGTCTACATTTTAGATAAGCTTTTAAATATGCTTTCAGCTTTTTTCAGGCCTTTTGAAGGCTCGTGCTCAGGCAAAAAAAAAAAAAGCTTATAGACAGGCCCAAGCCAAGGCTTAAGTTCTACGGTTGTAATCAGGCCTAGGCCATTTAATTGAAGTCTATATCGGCCTAGCCTATTTCCACTCCTAAAGTAATCCCAATAAATTCATGTACTTTTAAGTGCCTTCTACTACTGTTGAAACCAAGAAAAATTGGTGTGGCCTTAACTTAAATGGGACCCTCTCAATAACATTCTTATTTAGGATCAATGGAGTATAATATGAATGTGCTCATCTCTATTTATAAGAATAAGAAAGAATATCTTACCTATAAGGTCACTTCATTTAATTTTAGGCAAAGATGAACTTAGCACTATTGATTATATTTGAATGTGCATTTAACACCCTAAAGTATTTAAAATTGCAATTTTACCCTTTGTGCATTAAATTTGTTACAATTAAGTGTACTCACTATTTGGATACTGATTGTGGTTGATTTTTACATATTTTTATCCACTAATTATGGAGAATTAGCATTTGATATAGGCCAATATATGATAGTTTAGGTACTTGTATACTTAGAGTTCCAAGGCATTGACTTATTTGCATTCCGATCTTAAATTGAGCATTTTAAGGCTTAAACTCATGCATTTCTTAATATGGACCTGGGATATTTCAATTGTGCTTGATTTTCATTGTAGGTAAATTCAGAGAATTGAAGAGGTTGAAAATATAAAATATAAACCCAAAAATTGAACCATTCAAATTTGGATAAACTTACAAAAAAGGGCCCAGAAGTAAAAAAAATTGCAGAAAAGTCCCTATTGGCCTTGGCAGACCAGGGTGAGCGGTACGGCGATTAATTGTGCAATTTTTAGTGATTGGGTCCAAGTTAAAACTTTTCTAATTGATATTTTCGACCTTCCAAAGTAATCCTAGACCAATTTAGATAGTTTATAAGTTGCTTATTGTGCCAGTGAAGGGGAAATATGAATTTCATCACACACACACCCATTATATATTCCATTCCACTATTCTTCATCTGTTCTCCATAGAATTGGAAGTCCAACTACTCTTGGGCGTTTCCTCTTCCTTTGTGATGAACTAAATTCACTAAATACTCTCTTGGACCATGAGATGACATGAGGCAAGCTATTTTTCAGCGTTAGAGGAGTTTTTCTAGTTCCAATTATGCAGCCATGGATTTCCATGTGTCTTTAAATATTTGTTCTTCTTATGTTCAGACTTCATTTGTTTTTGAGACTACAGGCTATGTAATTGTTGAATTTCATCTTTGTGTTTGTATTGAATCTAGTTTGGTTTCATTTATCTTTACAAATGACATTATCTTTATGAGTGATTGTTGATTTTATTGCCTATCATTATGTGTGGTGATTTCACTTCTACAAAAAGGGCCTTTAACGTCACCTTTTAACCTCCGTTAATGACAAACCTTAACGTTGAAAAAAAGGCGGTGGAAATTTTGTAAATATATTTCAAGTGGAGGAAGAAATGACGTCTCTTAATATGATAACTAGGGACGTTGTTACTTATGACGTCTCAAGTTAAAAAAGGGAGATGTCGTTTTTGAGATATGGCATCTCTCATTAAAAAAGAGTGTCATCATTTATTAATGGTGTCTCTAATTAATAAAATGAGAGACGTCATTTCTTTGATATAGCATAGTTCTACCCCCATTTTTGTGAAATCGTATAACACTTCACTATCTTTAGTTTTCTCTCATCTTCTTCGACAACGTCGCACCCTTTCGGAGTCTATTTAGCCATTGGAGAGTCCAAAGCACACACATTTTAGTTCACGAATTAGCATTCTCTTGAAGACACCGTTCTGGTGATTCAAAGAGGGCACTCTGGTTATTCAAAGATTTTTTCTTGCTTATCGGCCTAGGTATGATTTTTCTGTTTTGATTCGTCAATGTTGGCATATTTGGTTTAGGTCTTGTTGAAACCCTAAGCCCCTCTTCAATTTTAGCTAAACATGTTACTATATATGGGTTATTGATGGGTTTTCAATGGTATGTTCTTTGTGTTCTTCAGGCTTCTTCAAGGCCCCTCCTTCCTTTACTTTGTTCAATTCGTGCCGCTTCTCTGCCTCTATTCTCCTTCAGGTTTGTTCCCTGTCTTCATTCACCAACATTTAAGTTCATGCTTTTGACTGATGTAAAATTGAATATAAAAATTGTTTTATTTTCTACGTGGGTTAAGCTTTTGATATGTGGGGCTTATAGATTTTGGGTCATAGACTTTTGGAACAAGAATTTGAGGATTAGTTTACTCGAGTTTTGTTAGCAGGATTTGAATAATTATTGAGGTGGCTTGGCTGCTAAAGTGTGTTCAAGATTAATGGGAGAGGTAGGTATAGGTTCAATGTGAGAGTAAGTGTGTATTTAAGGTATTGATGGTAGAGTTTGAGTGATTTGGTTTAGTGTGGGAGATGGCTATTCAGGTCATGAAGTATATGTCAATGCATATGCTATTCTTTTGTTCACTGTTTGCTATCTATATTTTTCTCTATTTTACCAACACATGCTGTGTATAACTCTAAAGCTCTCAATGATTATTACTGGAGTGTGTACTGATTTTTACTGAACTGAAATTAGATTGTAAAAATAATTTTTGGACGTTACATTTACAAGGGGAACCTTTGCCGAATTTTTTGAAAAATTTGCATAAAGTAAAGTTAAGTATATTGCATGCCCATTTCTTCACAAGTTAGTGAGCTAAACTTGACTAATTTGTTGGTAATCGCATAGGTTTATTAGAATGGATCATAGTTGGATGTATGCATTAAGAACTAGTAAAGAGTATCAGATGGGGGTAGAAGAATTTATTGAATTTGCCAAAAGAAACATGCCTAGTAAGAATGACATGTATCTTTGCCCTTGTGTGGTATGTGTAAATGATGATAGTAAGAGCGTTGATGATATAAGGGATCACCTTCTTTGTGATGGGATCAATCTCTGTTATAAGAAGTGGCTTTGGCATAGGGAATTGGCAAGTACAGTACATGCATGCATGTCACAAAATGTAGAGGTAGCTATGGATGATGTTTATGATGATGATGATGGAATGGACAACATGATCAATGACATTGGGGTAAAGTCATTTTTTGTGGTAGATGAGTTTGACAAATTATGAAGTGATGTAGAGACACCGTTGTTCCTGGGGTGTACTAAGTATACGCGGTTGACCGGCATCCTGAAATTGTTGAATATAAAGACAGAAAATGGTTGGGTGGATGCAGGTTTCTCACATATGCTTGAAGCTCTGAGTGATATGCTCTCGGCCAGTAATGTGCTTCCGAAGCGTATGTACGAGGCTAAAGAAGTTCTAAGCAAGATGGGCATGGAGCATAAGAAGATACATGCTTGCCCTAATGATTGCGTGTTGTACAGGAATGAGTATGAATGCCTGAAAGAGTGTCCAAAATGTAACTACTACAAAAAGTACTTTTAACGTCACAAATTTTGGGGGTTTCCACGTCACTTTTTCAGGGGACATTGAATCAAGTGACATGGAAAATGGACTTTTAACTTCACATAAACAAGTGACGTAGAAAGTCAGAGAAACAACGTCACACATAATATTATGTGTGACGTTGTAAGTTGCTCGGAGAAACCACGTCACACATTATGTGTGACGTGGTTTCCAGGAAACCACGTCACACATCTTACATTGTGTGACGTGGTTTCTTTTTTTTTTTTCTAAAAAAAACGTTTTTAATTTTTCTATTCCCCGTTGATATACATACATTGCAAATGTCTAAATGCAGGTCAACAAATAATACATTATACACAAAATTCAAGTTCCACCAATGTACAGAGCATAACAGTAAAATGCTATCACTACTATACAATCACCAACATAGGCCGGACCAAAGAAAATAAGTCAAATCGAATGAAAGGAAAGATCACCAGCACATAATTTTGATTTAGATTGTTACATAATAAAAAATAAAAGGAAAAATTGAGCAATACGTTCACGAATCGCATCAATGTCTTCGACTGTAAATTCGTCGATTCGGTCATAAAACTGCAACAATAATGGATACTATGATCAATACAAAGTTAGATAAAACATCATATATATGTATTAATTGTATGAATCATATAATAAGCTATAGATAAGAATTTATTCCTGTGGGAAGGATCCGCTACGGTCACTCTCAATAATGTCACACATATACTTCATGACATAATACCCACACTCCTTATTCGTTGGTTGCATGGGGCACTTTATAAATCAAAGGAAATAATATAAATTAATAACAAAGTAAATAATATCTCAATTGACTAACATTGAAGGAATTTAAATCAAAATACTTACTTTAGGTCTTTGTACCATGATGGGATTATTCATTTCATCGGTATCTTCCACAAAATGCCATTCTGAATGCCCCTGAAATGGAACCAAAATTAGCACATATACATGAAAATAATTTATTTAACCCAAAGTAAAAAGTCATTAAAACTACTTACTTCGATAAAAGAGTTTTATAATAGGAGGCTATATTATGCCTCAAGGAGTCAAACCAAACCAAACGATGTTGTCTGGGGCAAATGACAGCTAATGACCAGTGCTTACTGAAAGACATTAAAAATATTAAGTCCACACGGAAACAAAACATTTGTAAATGTGCAAATGATGAAAATTTGGCAAAAGGTAATAATCACACTTACTCTTGAAGAATAAGAGCAAAATAGATAGATCCCCGATTCGCTGACATTTGATGTATGACATAAGCCCACATCTCATCCTCATATCTCAACTGGTTCACCTTGTTGTTGAAATCATCTCTCCTCGCCAAGGCCAATGGACTGAGGAATCTGTATTGTTCTATGCCTAATTGGATGCATAGCTCGTGGAAGTACCTATCGTAAAATAATTGAAATTATAAAAGGATATAAGTACAAATATTGCAGAGACATAAATAGTAATAGTAATTTACATAGTCGCTAATTCGAGGCAGGCGAGGTCAATACAGTCCATTGTCAAAAACTCCACGATATCTCTGTCACTATCAATCGCAAATTCATATGTACGATCTGGATTGACTACTCTTGGAGGCATCCTAATGGATGTGGATTGCAAAGTCGGTTTCATCTCCTGCAGGAGTTGGAGAGAAGGATATTTATCTGGAAAGACCTGTAGGTGATGAAAAAAATCAGTGTTATATATTCTTACATGCTGTAATATATTAAAACAAGCAATCTCAAAAATTAAGTGTACATACCACATCAACCGGCGCCTTTTGTTGAGTCTTGTGTACAAGTCGTCTTGGCCACAAGATGAATGCCCCGATAGCATCGCCTAGTCTGGTTACTTCGCTATCATGAAAAGGTATAGCTGAACCCCTCTCATTCTTTTGAACACTTGTACCAGACACCTTCACTTAGTCCTCCGGAATATGCTTATTATGTATGAAGGAGGCGTTCGGGAACTGGAGAGCTTTTGCGACCGTGCGTAGGCGAGGGACATTGAGATGGAGATAACACTCCTTTCCAACTTCAGGGTCATTGTCTGGTGTGGGATTTGATTGGTCCTGACGAATTGATCCTAACAGCACAGTGTGATTGCAGCTGTCTTTGCCGCTTGGACCTCCGGTAGCAGGGGACTCCTACAGGAGATGATATTATATAGAGTAGTATAATTTTCTAATTGACAAACCCGGAATTCGGTAATTAAAATATATAGTAGATGCTCAAACCTGCTGTCTTTGTTGAGAAGAATTTGATGAGATTCCAAGCTGTATAGTAGACGCTCTAACATGTGCCTCAATCTGCGAACGGATCTGCTCCCCCATATAACCCGAAAGAGCTTCCTAGAGCTGCGCCGCCACCTGACTTTCGAGTTGTGCTGCCATCTGCTGTTGGGATAAAGCAAAGCGCTCCTCCAATTGGGCCTCCATCTCCGCCCGAGCCTTAGCCACAATCTCCTCAGTGGATTCTCTACGGTTGTATTTGGATTTGCGGCCAAAATACATGGCAAACCCTACAGTCCTGGGCTCCCTGAGTACTCGGCCGGGGCGATCAGGCTTCCCAATTGCCGTGTCCAGGATGTCCATCCTCCCAGAGGTGTGAAGGACCCTTGGGTAGCCTGCTGCTCAAGTTCGCCCTACAATGACCGGAAAATCATAAGTGGTAATTTGCTATAAAACCACAAGTTAAATGAATGAACAACCAAGTAAAATACTTACAATCCTATTTGCAACTGCTTCAACCTCCGGATTGATAAATGTTCCTTCTTTATTCTTCCTTCCCTCAGACCATTTCGTATGACGTGAGAAGGGCGGCGGAGGCTCTACAACAATGGTAGGATCGGACCGTGCCTCTTCCTCCATTTCTGTAATATATTTCTCGGTTAACTTTTTCTCGACCCACTTGTAACCCCCCGAGACATTGTGTGCTTGTAGATATTCTTTTCTTGATGCTCCTTTTGTTTTTGGCTTTTCTCCTGTGAAAATTAAACTAAGTTAGTTAACTAATATAATATGTTAAAATTCAGTTTTAAAGCAAAGTAAAAGATCTATACAAACCTGAAACTTTTTATCTAATCGTTTCTTAACAAACGTCTTCCAAGTCTCTGGGTCAACAGAGGGGTAGGTCTGACAGGGATCTTGATCCATCTTGTCCCCCCGGATGTAATCTTTGGTCAGGGTAGTCTTGACATTCTTCCACATCTTGCGCACTTCGTTCAACCAAAAATCCCTGAACTGTTCGCTGTTTGGGACATCGAAATTTTGCTGCAAAGATAAGAATAAAATACACATCAGTTGAGTAAATAAACAAACAAATACATGCATATTAGGAACAAACAGATAGATAATGATAAAACATACCAAGATATCTGACCAACATTGATCCTTAATGTCTTTTTGGACTTCCCTCCAATCGTCAACCAATATGCTTACTCGATTCCTTGCCACAAAACCGACGTAGCTCACGAAAGTCGTGCCAATTTCCCCGATAGGATTCATGTCCTTGTCAAATTCCACATGGATAGGCTGCACATTTGTCCCATGACGGACAACAATGTCAGTGAGCTTCGTCAGACCTCTTTTCTTTCTTCGAGGGGGATTGTTTTGTCCCTGATTGTTAGAATCATCCTCCATGATGTACCTGTTAACAAATCAAAGATGTGATGAGTCAATACAAGGCAACAACTTTCACAAAAACAAAATAAAAACAATAACAGTACTTAATACATGATAATTCAAAAAGGTTCTCACTTTATGTGTTATCCCATATCCCCTCACAATGATCATTTCTAGAGGCAAATTGGTCATCATCATCATCTATCAATTCAAATTCACTTGGTTCAGGTGGTCCTGCACACAAAGGTGGTATCTCATCTAGATCTAAAGTGGGAGCGCGATCCTTTTGCTTTTTACTTTGCAACACTATGGACAATTGCCTATTTCGGGATCTGTTACATAGAACACCTATTTTGCGTGACTTGCTAAAATAAAAGGCTCATCTCTGTACCCAACCTTGTAAAGATCAATTGAGATCATACCAGTGTGGGGATCAACTCCAACTGCACTATTGTTAACCCACTTGCATTTAAAGATTAGAATTTTGAACTTGGTGTAACTAAATTCCCAAATTTCTTCAATTACCCCATAATATGCCATGGAAGCCAATCGTGGGTTTTTATCTTTCGAACTGGAGAAGTGCATCGCTTCGGCTACCACCATCACGCCACTATTTTGTATGGTGCTGTTGTTGTCCTGAGCCTTAGTGTAGAAAGAATAGCCATTTATGTCAAAAGAGCCCCAAGTAACAACCTCAAAGCGAGGCCCTCCTGCTAACCATCTTATTGTATCTGGCCCACTGGTCTCCTTTTCAACTTTCTCTTTGAACCACCCAATGAATGTCCTGTTATTGTCGTTAGAAATGTGCATGTCACTCTTTTTCTGGTTCTTTTCTTTCAGGATCCTCTTATGCTCATCCAAATAAGGCTGCACTTCTTCTATATTATTCAAGATGTATAGATGTGCTTGTAACACCTCCTCACGTCGCATAGTCTTCACTTTGACGCCATGTACCCCCTTACCGATCCCATCTTCATGTCGGGGGGTTTCCTCAACCCCTACGATTTGCAAAAATCCATTGCCTCCTCAACTATGTATCTTTCAACAATTGATGCCTTAGGTCGATGTGGGTTCTTGGAATACCCTTTCAAGACTTTCATGAATTGCTCGAACGGGTACATCCACCTTAGATAAACAGGGCCACACAGCCTTATCTCCCTTACCAAATGAACAATCAAGTGCACCATAATATCGAAAAATGCTAGAGCAAAGAGCATCTCTAGTTGGCACAATATAACATAACCCTCATTTTCCAACTTGTTGAGCTTTTCAGTGTCGATGACTTTGCTGCAGATCGTATTGAAAAACATACACAGTCTTGTTATGGTCATCCTGACATCATCTTCCAAAATGCCTCTTATAGCAATTGGTAAGAATTGTTGCATCAATACATGGTAATCATGCGACTTCATTACCACCAACTTCAAATCATTCATAGACACAAGTCTGTTAACATTGGAGGAATAACCCTGCGGAACCTTGATCCCACTCAAACACTCACACAGACTTTTTTCTCCTCTTTGGAAAGTGTATGAGCAGCAGGTTCCATATAAGCCCTCTTGCCATTTTCACTGACTACAGGATGCAACCGTGGTCTTATGCCCATTTCAACCAAGTCTAATCGAGCATTGAGTCCGTCCTTTGTCTTCCCCTGTATGTGCAACAGTGTCCCAACAAGACTATCACCAACATTTTTCTCCACATGCATCACATCAATACTGTGCCTCACATCGAGATATCGCCAATAAGGTAGATCAAAGAAGATTAACCTCTTCTTCCAAATAATCTTCTCAGAACCTGCCTTCGTCTTCTGTTTCTTACCGAATACCATATTGACATTCTCAACACGGCGGTAAACTTCCTCCCTGGTTAAGGGGGTCGGAGCAGATCGGTACTCAGATGAGCCATTAAAACACTTCTTTGGTCTACGGTAAGGATGGAATCGATCAAGAAACCTCCTGTGACCGAGGTAGATGGTTTTTCTTCCGTGTATGAGACAGTGGCAGTGTGTGTCAGACTCACATATAGGGCATGCCATAAAACCCTTCACACTGTAACCAGAAAGATTGCCATATGTAGGGAAGTCATTTATTGTGGTAAACAACATAGCTCGCAACTTGAATGTCTCCTGCCTGTAAGAATCAAACACATCTACGCCTTCCTCCCACAACATCTTCAAGTCCTCAATCAAAGGTGCCAGGTAGACATCGATATCGTTACCAGGCTATTTCGGCCCTGAAATCATCATTGACATCATCACATACTTGCGCTTCGTGAACAACCAAGGCGGCAGGTTGTAAATGACCAGCAAAACTGGCCAACCACTATGTGTGCTACTGAGACTCCCGAAAGGGTTGAAACCATCCGTACACAGTTCGAGACGAAGGTTCCTCAGCTCACCACCAAATTTAGGAAACATGGAATCTATCTTCTTCCATTGAGGAGAATCAGCAAGATGCCGGAGATATCTTCCATCGGAGATTCTCTCATCATAATGCCATCTCATTTTCTTTGCTTCTGCCTCATTTGCAAACAAGCGTTTAAACCGTGGAACAATTGGAAGGTACCACATTACCTTCAAAGGTACCCCTTTCTTTGATCCATCATCATCACCAACGGCATCCTTCCTCGGTTTGTACCTTGAAGTATGACATTTTGGACACTCTTTTAGGCCTTCATACTCTTTCCTGTATAACACGCAATCATTAGGGCAAGCATGTATCTTCTTATACTCCATGCCCATCTTGCTTAGAACTTTTTTAGCCTCGTACATACGCTTCGGAAGCACATTGCCTGTCGGGAACATATCACTCAAAGCTTCAAGCATCTGTGAGAAACCCGCGTCTGCCCACCCATTTTCTGTCTTTATTTTCAACAATTTCAGGATGCCGGTCAATCGAGTATACTTAGTACACCCCGGGAACAATGGTGTCTCTGCATCACTCCTCAACTTGTCGAACTCATGGACCACAGAAAATGACTCCGCCCCAATGTCATTAATCATCTCGTCCATTGCATCATCATAAACATCATCCACCGCTGCTTCTACATTTTGTGACGGAGATTAATCCCATCACAAAGAAGGTGATCCCTTATATCATCAATGCTCTTACGATAATCATTTGCACACTTCACACAAGGGCAAAGATACATGCCATTCTTACTGGACACGTTTCTTTTGGCAAATTCAATAAATTCTTCCACACCCATCTGATACTTTTTAGTGGTTCTCAATGCATGCATCCAACTACGATCCATTCTATTAAACCTATGCCATTTCCAACAAACTAGTCAAGTTTATCTCACTACATTATTGGGAAGAAATGGGCATGCTATGCATATCTTCACTTCATGCAAATTTTTTTAAAAATTTGGCAAAGCCTCCTCTTGTAAATGTGACATCCAAAAATTACATTTACAATCCAATTTCACTCCAGTAATTTGAAGTGATTTATAGAAGCAAAACCAGCAAGTAAAATGCAACAAAGAAACAAGCAACAATGCAACGAAATTCACGACAATTTTAGTAGCAACAAGATCAATTAGACAAAATAAATCTTCAGCAATTTAAGAACAAAAACCAATAGCAAACCAATTTACAAGACTTATAAAACATTTTGGCAAGTATGCAATATTTGCAGCAACTACAACGTAACAGCATTTGCAAACCAATTTACAATTGAACATTAAACATTCTATGGCAGACCAATTTACAAGACTTACAAAACCATTAAATATTCTATGGCATTTTTTGCAATTTACAATTGAGAAAAAAAGGCAGCAGATTTAATTATCAGGAAAAAAAAGGAAAAGAAGGAGCCTGGATGAAGTGAAGCTGCGAACGGAGGCACGATTGAAATTGCTGAACCCGATAGGAAAATAGAGCTGAAAAAAAACTTTGAACAAGTAAAAAAAAAGAACCCGATAGAAATTGCATATTTAATTACCAGAAAAAAAAAGAAAAGAAGAAACGGATTGAACCTGCAGCTGGAGGGTGAGGGGGATGGGGGAGCTTTGGGTTGCTGGGGGGGAGCTGTGGGCAGCTGGGAGGGAGCTGAGGTCCGCTAGGGGGAGTTGTAGGGGGGAGGGAAGGGGGAGCTGTGGGTTGGGGGTGGGGAAGCTGTGGGTGGGGGTGGGGGCGGCGGCTGGGGGGTGGGGGAGCTGGGGGCACGGGGGGGAGGGGGGAGCTGGGGGCATGGGGGTAGGGGAGCTGTGGGCTGGGAGGTGGGGGAGCTGAGGGCACGGGGGGGTGGGAGCTGTGGGCTGGGGGGTGGGGGAGCTGGGGGCACGGGGGGTGGGGGGAGAGCTAGCTGGAGCTGGGTTTTGTTTTGGGGGGCGCGAAATGAAAAAAAAAGAGGGGACGTTTTCCACGTCACACCAAATTTTGGTGTGACATTGAAACATTTTCCACGTCACACCAAAATTTGGTGTGACGTGGAAAGTGCTTTTCAACGTCACACTTAAAATTAAGTGTGACGTTGAAAAGTTTCAATATCACACTTAATTTTAAGTGTGACGTTGTTTCTCTCCTGTATGAACTCCTTCCTTTTCAATGTCACATTTTTAAATAAGTGACGTTAATTGGTGACATAAAAAGGGCTTTTTGTAGTAGTAAGCCAATCAAGGATGGTGGTGGTGATGATGATGATGGATCAAAGAAAGGGCCATCTTTGAAGGTAATTTGGTACCTTCCAATTATGCCACGGTTTAAGCGCTTGTTTGCAAATGTGATAGAAGTAAAGAATCTGAGATGGCATTGTGATGAGAAAATCTCTTATGGAAGATATCTTTGACACCCTTTATCTTGGCTTGTGTACGGATGGCTTCAACCCTTTCGAGAGTCTGAATAGCACACATAGTGTGTGGCCAGTTTTGCTGGTCATTTACAACTTGCCCCCTGGTTGTGCATGAAACACAAGTATGTGATGATGTCAATGATGATTTCAGGGCTGTAACAGCTAGGGAATGATATCGATATCTACTCGGTACCTTTAATTGAGGACTTGAAGATGTTGTGGGAGGAATACGTCGATGTGTTTAATGCATATAGTTAGGAGATATTCAAGTTGAGAGCTATGCTATTTACTACAATAAATGACTTTCTTGCATATAGCAATCTTTCTGGATACAGTGTGAAGGGCCAAATGGCATGTCCTATGTGAGTCAGACACCTAGTTCCACCAGCTGAAACACAGAAGAAAGACCATTTACCTTTGTCACAGGAGGTTTCTTGATTGATTACATCCTTATCGTAGACTAAAGAAGTGTTTTAATGGCTCATCTAAGTATCGATATACTCCGACCCCCTTAACTGGGGAGGAAGTATACCGCCATGTTGAATTTCTATCGGTCATGCATTTAATCAAGTGATGTTCTTTTATGTGTATGAACCTAGTGTTGTTTTCATGATATCATGCAAAAGATATGCTTCATTTATATCTCCTTTGGATTTCTAGAATATATTGAATGCATGTACGATTGTATGTGTGTTTAGACACTAGGTATAACGTTAGATGGTTTGATTTACTTCTAACGAGAGTCTCTTTGCATGTTTATAATAATTCTTCACTACCGAGTTGGGAATTAACAGTTGTTTGATTAATTAATTGAATGAGCGATGCGCCATGCTAATTAGTTAATTAGGTAACTAGACTAAGAGCGATTGCCTTAGGTTTTGCATTAGAACTTGGTTAAAACTCCCATATCACCTTAGAAGCTAGAAAGGTTAACCAATTCATCAAGAGACCCATGTTCATCTATAAGTTTTTCATAAATCAATTTTAATTGATTTCTTATAAATCAAAACTCGCAAAAAGAAGTAGTTTAGTTTCGTTAATCAAAATCACAAAAACCCCAACTTTTTATAGCTTTTCATGCATTTAGTTAGCTTAGGTTAGTTCATTAGGCTCCTTGAGAGACAATCTGGGAAAGCACTACTAGTGCAATCCTTGGTTTAATTAATTTTGCATTTGCACCCCAAGGCGTTTAGGATGGTGGCAAATCAATGGCGCCGTTGCCAAGGAGTCAATTTTGACTCCTATGTTAGCTAAGTGTCAATTGCTTATTGACAAGGGGTTAGTTACATTTTAGGTGTTAGTTTAGTTATAGGTTGCATTTGCATTTCATGAATTAAAAAAAATCAAAAAAATATTGTTCTTGCTGTGTGGTTTATTGTTCTAAATTTTATTTGAATTGGCTTTGTTTGGATTGAATGTCATCTTGCTTGTGAAAGTGGCAATCGCACAAGAGGGGGGGTGAATTGTGCTATTTAAAAAATCTAGGAGAAATTAACTCAACACAAAATTTATACTGGTTCGGCCAACACTGCCTACGTCCAGTTCTCCAACACTCTGTTGGTTCCACTAACCACAGGTTTTACGAGCACATGTTCACCTGTCAACCTTTATAGAGTTTTAGAATATCTAAACACTCCCCCTTACTTCCTGTAAGGAAATATCCCTGTTCTAAAGCACCAAGCTTTCAGAACAACCTCAAACAGTAGAGGATTTCAATAATTACATTCACTTAATGAACTGATTTTGATAAACACTTAAGTACAATGAAATCTCTAAGACAATAAATACAGAGTAATGAATGAGCTTGTGAATATTCTCGTTGTTCGTCTCTACTCAATAAATGCTTGAGTTTTGTATTTATATCTTCTTCAGATTTTGCCCTTTTGATTCAGCATTCAAGAAGTCGTTTGAATTTAGTCGTTGGGAGCTCATAGCCGTTGGCATTAAATGCAGCTTCTTTATCGGGCTTAACTATCTGCTCTAGCTTCAACTACTTCTTGCATAGGGTGAGCTAAGAGAGAGACAGACTCAGCGCTCTGAGCATCCGTACAAATAGTACTTTCTGGCAGCTTTCTGTTAGCGCTGGCTTGATCTGTTATCGCTAATCTCATAGAGTGATCTCTACACTTAAACTGTTAGCTGAACAGATAATCTTCCAAAGATATAGCAATGCTATCGCAAACTTAGTATGTTAGCTCAATTGAGATAAAAACAATATAAGGAATTTCAGAGCATTTTTAATATAGATAGGAATGTAAACTATCGATAGCATATTCTTTTAGATTAGAAAGCATCATCAGCATAGATTTATCTCTATCGATTGCTTAAACTACTATCGCTAGATACTTGATTTGCTTATTAGCTTTAAGGATACAATTATCAAAGAATTCAGAACTTCAAGGTATCCCATTATCGATAGATAAACATTTTAGCGCAAGCAAACATATCAGCTCTTGATTCATTAGCTCTTAGGCACTAGCTATCTGAAAGATCATTATCTGAAGCACTTATGGTTATCGATAGCTTAACCTATTATCGCTAACTGATTTAGGGACTTAGTTCATTTATCTGCTGGTTTCATTTACTTATAAGCTCAATGAACTTCTAGCGATGGAACCTTTGCTTAGCGATAGAGGGAGACTTAGCGAAAGATATTAACCTTGATATTGCTAAGTCTTCACTTGCTATTCCTTTCTTTCAATTAGCTATACAGATACACTTAGCGATAAGGATACTCATTCATTATTGGTCTGCTAAGTTATCATTATTCATTAGAGATAGATCTTTGTTCTCGCAAAGGTGATTTGTTACCTGGCAGATTTTATAAGATTAATTCAGAGGTAATTTTCACTTATGTTTTCTCAGGGTCAGTCCTCATCAAAACTTAAGATTCTAACAGCTTGCACATCAATTGGAAATTTTTCAAAATTCATCGACACCTGTACTAGAGCTTACTGTCAATTTTTGAAAAAATTTCGCCCAGAAATTTATGAGCTTTGGTTTCCTAAAGTTTTGGGCCATTCTAAGCAAGTTCAATAGCTTTGCTATTGGGTGTGGTGGAGTTTGGCCAAATTCTATCGTTTTGGGCACTTTTGTCAATTTTTCTTTATTTTCTAGGATTTTTCCAGATTTTAGAACAGAGCTCGATGCTTTCTTTGACTGTTCAGACACGGATGATTACACAAAGGAGCTCAAAAGGATGTATATCGTGAATAAAGCCCGGTGCATGGAATTACATGAACAGAAAACCATATTTCGACTTTCTAAGCAATCGGAAGAGGAAATGGAAGAGTTATAGGAGTTAACTCGTGCATTCTACTTTCATGTGTTGTGGAAAAGAACGAAAGGAGAAGAAGGCACCCCATGGCCTTATGATCCTAAAGTTAAAGGAGAGAGATCAAATGAAGAACAACATCCCACATCTCTTGTGGAAGAGCCACAACCTCTAGTGGTGACATTCCATGAACCCACACAAGTTGAAGAGATGAAGCAAGCTACCCTACAACCGAAAGAGGAAATGCACTCTCCACTAGGTAATACTCATATCATTGAGGAGATTAATCCTTCTTTGGTTGATTCCTTGATTGAACATGCTACTACTCTCGAGAGTAAAGATGAGGTCGTTAGGGAAATTATTTGTGAATTTTCTCATAAGTTTATTAATGAAAATGCTCACTATAGTGCTTCAATTAATAGGAGTTCAATTGAGAATGTTTCTTGCACTACCATTGATTCTTCTTGTGATGAACAGGCTTCTCTCCTTAGTGCTAGTCATGATGATGTTGTTGATTTAAATGTGATTAAAGCTTGTTCTTGTATAGAATATCAAATTTGTGTGCATTGCTATGATGTGAAAAAACACTTGCTTGTTGAATTTAAAAAGCATGCCTTTGACACATTGACTAATTCTACTATTGAACATGATGCATCTAATAGTGTTAGGAGTGCTGAAATTTCTAAGTAGGAGATAATTGAGAATGAGAATTGCATTATGGTTAAGAATGAGAATGATTTTTGTTCCATTAGATTACATGATATTGAGAGTGCACCTATGAAAGATTCTCCATGCATAGATGTTGATGTTGTCGATGATAAGGGATCTTTCAAACAAATACTATCTTGTGATCTTCCGTCAGATATACCTAATAAGAAAAGTGTTTGTTGTGCCCCATTGATTTGCCACCTTCCTAAACGCCTTGGGGTGCAAATACGAAATTAATTAAACCAAGGATTGCACTAGTGGTGCTTTTCTGGATCGTCTCTCAAAGAGCCTAATGAACTAACCTAAGCTAACTAAATGCATGAAAAGCTATAAAAAGTCGGGGTTTTTGTGATTTTGATTAAGGAAACTAAACTACTTCTTTTTTATTTTGATTTATGAGAAAGAAATTAAAATGGATTTATGAAAAACTTATAGATGAACATGGGTCTCTTGATGAATTGGGCAACCTTCCTAGCTTCTAAGGTGATATGGGAGTTTTAACTAAGTTCTAATGCAAAACCTAAGGCAATCGCTCTTAGTCCAGTTACCTAATTAACTAATTAACTAATTAATTAATTAAACAACCGTTAATTAAACAATCGCACATGCATTCAACATATTCTAGAAATCCAAAGGAGATATAAATGAAGCATATCTTTTGCATTATATCATGAAAACAACACTAGGTTCATACATATAAAAGAACATCGTTTGATTACATGCATGACCGATAGAAATTCAAAGACAACTTGTTCCAAAAGCATATACATATACCAAAACACAAGGAATTGAAATACATAGATTAGATTGGACAAGAAAAGAAACTAATAACTCCCCATTAAATATGCTGAAGCTCTGGTTGCCTTCCTCTATCAAGATCCCCACAAAGGTGCCTAGTCACTATACTCTCGATCAACATGGACTGGATTTTGGAAATGGAACCCATGAGAGTGTAGTGGAATGGATGAATTTCGTGCAAGGAGGAGAGAAGAAGAGAGGAGGACGAAATTTTGGGAGAGGAGATAAATTTTTGTTGGTGGCATATATATAGAACAAGAGGCAACCCAAAACCTTCCAAATTGGTGTAAGATGTCCTATTCTTACTAGGATTGACAAATAGGAAAGGTTTTGGGGAAAGAATTATGGGATGCAAGAGAGAATAGGTGAATAAATATGAAAATTCGAATTTCCCTCTCTATGGCTGATAATTCATTAATTAAAGTGATAAAAGTGTGCATTTTTGAGCTTAAAGTAGTGTGTTAAATTGTGAAAATTGCATTATAGTATGATTAATTAGGATGTACACTTAATTAGGAAAATTTGTGTTTAAATGTGTTCTTAGTGTATTAATTGTAAAATTCCAGACTTGCCCTTCTTTCACTTGTTAATATTTCTTTGTCACAGGGAGCAAAAATGGGATTTTACACAAAATGAAATGAAAAAAAAAAAGAAAGAAGAGCTTCAGTTTTGGAAAGTTGAACACGAGGGAAGCAAAGAACAATATAAAGCTGCCTAGGGTGAGAGAAAGTCGATTTGGCTAGGAGTTCTTGGGCTGGCGGAGAGAGTGAGGGGAAGAGTTCGAAGTGGAAGTTCCAGCGTGGAGCAAAGCAGTTACAAATTTATTGAGCTGGGCATGTGAATCATTGAAAGGAATTGAAGGGAAGGAGGGCAAATCGGAACTGGAGAAGGGAGTATATATTTTCGTTTGGGCAGAGTTTGAAGGCATTCCTTCATTTTCCATTTCACAGCCATTTCTTTACTCCCATTTCCCCTCACCGTTTCACCATTTCCTTTCATCGAATTTCACCATATTTCGCTGTTCTTCATGGAAGCTTCGGATTCTGAGTATTTTGGAGCAGATTATCCAGCGATGCTTGATTGATTCTATCGATTTCTCTTGAGTGAAGCGAAGTTCCAGAGCCTAATTCCTGCTTTCCAAGGGAGTCTCTTAATCCTGCCACTATTGCTTTCAATTCTGTAATCTAGTTGTATCATTGACTTGAGAGATTTCAGACAAGTAGTTCTTGTTTGGTTCTTTATTGTTTGAAGTGTGGAGGATAATTTGCATTTGATTTGATTCCTAACCTGGTTGATTCTGAACTTTGATAATTGTAGTTCAATTCATGGAACCTTCATCTAGTTGTTTGAAATTCATGAGTTGGATGAATGATACTAAGGTGTCTCTAGTTGAGATTCCACATGTTTGGATTGTTAGGTTTCAAATCTTTGTAAATCTTTCTTTGATTAACATGTTACTTTGCTTAATAATTTTGCTTAGTTAGCAACTTAATTAGTCAAGTGAATGTGGTCCGAATCAAAGTGAGACTTTAATCCATATTAGGCAAGGAAGGAATCTAGTGGAACTCAAGGGAAATCACTTACCATTGCTATCTTCTTCACATTTTACCTTTACTTTCATTTTGAATTTGCTTGAGTCTTTTCTTTAAAAAGAAAATAAAAAATTCAGATTAGTCTTAGGTAGTTTAATTCACTGAAATTCTGGACTTAATTTGTCAACTTTGCATTTTAATCACACAATTTGCCAAGAAACGAGGAAATGACCTAGGGTTAGCTTTACTGCACTATAGGAGTTTATTCTAGTATTTTGAGGCCTATACGACAAGGTTAATCAATGGCACAAGAAACCACTCAAAAAACTATCCAAAATGGCCTCCGGTTGCCTAATTTGGCCCCCTATAACATATAAGAAAGATTTGGGGAAGACCCAAGCACTCAATCTCAAGAAATCTAGCCAAAATAGGAAGTAAATGAATTAGAAAACTTCTTAACCTTAACCAAGCCTAGGGTTGCCTATTCTTGTAGAAATAACAAAAAGGAAATATTTTAGGCCAACCCAGTCAACCAATCCAATAGGAAATTTCCTATTTTGCAAAAGTTTCCTTTTTTTTAGAAGTTTCCTTTTTTCTTTGCAGAAGTTTCCTATTTTGTGAAAGTTTCCTTTTTTTCTTGCTTTGACCTTTATTCTTTGCACCTACCATGGAAATTTTAAGCAAATGTGAAGTATTTCAAGTCCATAAATAATAAATGCATGAGTTAAATGCCTAATATGCTCAAATTATAATGAAAATTCAATTAACTCTCTAATCTTGGATCCTAAGTATAAAAGTACCTAAATCCTCATTTAATAGCCTAGAACAAATGCTAATTAGTGGATAAAAATATGTAATAATCAAGTGCAATAATATGGAAGAAATGCTAATCCCCATTTTGCAAATCATACCTAAAAAGGGTACGGGGTGTCAAAGTGAAGAGTATGACTCGTGAAGAGTTGGACAATCAAACCTATATATCTTGAAAATATGGAAGAAGTGCAGCCTTATTTGGGTGAGTATAAGAGGATCCTGAAGGAAAAGAACCCGAAAAGGAGTGACATGCAAATTTCTAGTGAGCATAAGAAGACATTCATTGGGTGGTTCAATGAGTATGTTGAAAAAAAGACAGGTGTGCCGAATACAATAAGATGGTTAGCTGGAGGGCCTCGTTTTGAGGTTGTTACTTTGGGCTCTTATGACATAAATGTGTATTCTTTCTATACTAAGGCCTAGGACAACAATAGTACTATGCAAAACAGTGGTGTGATGGTGGTAGCTGAAGCAATGTACTTTTCCAGTTCGAAGGATAAAAATCCAAGACTAGCTTGAATGGCATATTATGGGGTCATTGAAGAAATTTGGGATGTTAGTTACACCAAGTTCAAAGTTCCAATCTTCAAATGCAAGTGGGATTGATCCCCACACTAGTATGATCTCGACTAATCTTCATAGGGTTGGGTATAGAGATGGGCCCTTTATTTTGGCAAGTCACTCGAAACAAGTGTTCTATGTGATGGATACCGCAAATAAGCAATTGTCCATAGTCTTGCAATGTCAAACACAAAAGGACCAGGCTCCCAATTTAGATCTAGATGAGATACCACCCTTATGAGCAAATCCACCTAAACTAAGATACCACCATTATGAGCAAATCCACCTAAACTAAGCGAATTAGAATTGATAGATGATGATGACCAATTTGCGTCTAGAAATTATCATTATGAGTGGATATGGGATAACAGATAAAGTAAGAATCTTTTTGAATTATCGTGTATTAATTCTTGTTGTTATGTTTGTTTTGATCATATGAAAGTTGTGGCAATGTATTGACTTATCTCATGTATTAATTTAGTTGTTAACAGATACATAGCGGACGGTTCTAACAACGAGAAACTGAGAGATCCTCCTTGAAAAAGGGGTAAAGGCGCGACGAAGCTCAATGACATTGTTGTCTGTCAACGGACAAATATGGAGCCTATCCTTGTGGATTTTGACAATGACCTTAATCCTCTCGGTGAAAATGGCGCGAGATTCGCCAGCTATGTCGGGTTTGTAGCAAGAAACAGGATAAGTGTCTTGACTAATGATTGGAGGGAAGTTCATAATACCGTTAAGGACGCCTGTTGGTACGATGTCTTAGTGTATATATATATATTTGAATTTTTGTTTGTTCCTAATATGTATTTATTTTGTTAGTTAACTCAAACCACTATTCATTTATTTTTTCTTTTTTGTAGCAAAACTTTGCAGTTCCCACTGCACAACAGTTCAGGTATTTTTGGTTGGATAAGGTGCATAAGATATGAAAGGATTTCAAGAATTAGTTAGGCAAACATTACATCTAGGGGAAGTATTAGGGTCAAGATCCCTATAAGGTCTATCCTTTTCTTAACCCGGAGACTTGGAAGAAGTTTGTTGCGTCTCGACTAGACCCTAAGTTCAAGGTGTGCAATTTAAAGATAGCTCTTTAACTTTGGTTTTACGGTTGCATTGTTAACACATTTGTTAACCTTTTTTTATTTTTGTAGGAGGAGAGCGAAAAGCAGCAAGAGAAATAGGTGAAGAATGTCTACAAACACACCACCATGTCTCTGGTGGTTACAAGTAGCTTGAGAAAAAGTTGACCCAGGCATAAATTAAAGAAATAGAGGAAGCGGCACAATCTGATCCTACCATCGTTGTAGAGCTGCCACCTCGCATCCCGCGTCATACGAAGTGGGCTAAGGAAAGGAAGCATAGAGAAGGCAAATACGTAAATCCGGAGGTTGAAGCAGTTGCAAAGAAGATTGTAAGTATTTTACTTGGTTGATTATTCATTTAACTCAGAGTTTTATAGTATATTGCCACGTATGAGTTTTTCAGTCATTATTATAAGACGAACTTGAAGAGTAGTCTACCCAAGGAACATTCACAATGTTTGGGATGATGGAAATCTTAGCAACGACAATGGAGAAGCCTAACCACCCTAGTCGAGTTATCAGGGAGCCTAAGATTGTTGGGCTGAAGAAGTATTTTAGTCTCAAAACCTGATCATCCGCCCATAGAGAATCCCCTGCGGAGATCGTGGCCAGGGTTCGGGTAGAGATGAAGGCCCAGTTCTAGGTGCAGGTAGCTGCACAGGTTTAACAGCAGGTGGTGGTACATGTCCAGCAGCTTACGAGACAAATGACGGAGCAGATTCAGGTACAGGTTGAGGAACATGTTCAAGCGTCTACCATACAACTCGGCCTCACGTCATAATCTCTTAAACAAAGACAGCAGGTCTGAGCATTTACTACATATGTTGACTATCAAATTCAAGATTCATCAATTATGCTTACTTTGTATATTCTAATGCCTTACAGGAATCCGTTGGTATCAGCGGTCCAAGCAGCAAAGACAACAATTAACCTTTGCATTTGGATCAATTTGTGAGGGTGACTCAAGTCCCACACTAGAAAGCAACCATGACATTGGAGAGGAGTATTATCTTCATCTCGATGTCCCTCGTCTGCACCCTGTGGCTAAAGCTCGCCAGTTCCCAAAGGCCTTCATCATCCATAATATGCCTATTCAGGAGGACCAAGTCAAGGAGTCAATTGATGTTGTCCTAGAGAATGAGGCTGGGGCAATATACCCTTTCCCGATAAGGAAGTAAAACTGCTAGGCAAGGTGATCAGGTCATTCATCTTGTGGCCTAAACGACTTGTACACAAGACTCCACAGCAGGCGTTGCATGATCAGCTTAATTTGGTAATAAGATAGTTAAGTTTGGGATTTCTTGTTATATATATTACAGTTTTTAATAAGATAATTAACCTTGATTTTTTTTAATCACCCGCAGGCTTTTCAAGCTAGATATCTGTCTCTGCAAGTCATAAGGGGACATGTAGCCAGGATGGACTACATCAGCTTCACAATGCCACCAAGAGTGGTTAGTCCTAATCGTTCTTACAAATTTGGGTTTAATGGTCAAAGAGATATCATGGAGTTCTTGAAGATGGAAGAACTTGACCTCGGCTGACTTGAATTAGTGGTTATGTAAGTGAATGCTAACTTTTATCCATTTGCAATATTTGTGCATCAATCCTTTTCTAATTTCATTATTTCTATGATAGGTACCTCCACAAGTTGTGTGAGTATTTAGGTAGGACTAGGTACCGCTTCTTCAGTCCGATGGCCTTAGTGATGAAGAGAAATTTCAAGACCAAGGCGGAGGAGAAGAATTATTTTGAGACGATGCAGGCATATGTCACATAATATATGTCAGTGAATCGTGGAGCTTGCTATTTTGTGCCTATTCTTGATGAGTAAGTTTGATTATTTTTCACATATATAAATGTTATTTTTCATATGGATATAATTTATATTTTTAATTTTTAATTTATATAAAAGATGTGCCTCAACTGGTGATGAGGAAGACAGGCCCTAGGCTTCCAAGGATTTCAGTGCAGAAAAAGAGTAGGGTTGCTCAAGTGGTATAGGAGTCAGATTCTAGGTTAGAGAGAACCATATCAGATAGAGCATCACCATCAAGTGAACCCCCTGAAGAATTATCACCTCAACTTCAAGCCTCCAGCAAATCATCCTCCAGAGATTAACCCCTTAAAGCCAAAGATTAGGACCATGCACCATTGATATTTATCTTCTTTATTCTAAATTTTACTCTGAAACTGAAAGATTATGTTTTCTAGTAATTTTGCATCTGTTATCTGCATATGTGCTTTTTATCTGTATGATGCCATATGTTATATGTATCTACTTCATATATTATACTTGACTTACTCTATAATACATTATGATCTTTTGAACTATCTAACATTGACCATTTTTCCTTGTTATCTTCTATTCACTTGAAAAAAAAAATTCAAAGAATTCTTATATATAGCTCAGTATGTTTTGTCATCATCAAAAAGGGGGAGAATATTAAACCTTAGAATTTTGATGATAACCAAACATGACTTAGGCTATGAAAATTATGGACATCTTAACTTAGAAAATGTTTTGAAACAAGTTTTTAAAAGCTAAGTTAAGAAGCAATCGATAGCCTCCAAATCTAAGCGATTGAATTCCTATCTCAGCAATCGATGGCATATCGACTGCCAAGTTTCAAAAGATTATCAGGTGGCTCAATCGATTATTCGCTACATCCATCGATTGCCTTATCTTTATTTTTCAAAGTAAACAGGTAGAAGACCAATTGATTGACAGTAAGGAAATTGATTGATCACCAACAATCAATGAGCAATCGATTGTTACTTAATTTTAAGGAAAAATGAAATACATCGATAGGATGGTGAGCAATTGATTGGGGAACTTAGCTAATCAATTGACATACACTGAAATTATCTGATAACTAACATTTCCATCAAGTGTTGTAGGTAACAATATGAAGAAAACAAAACCAACCTAAAGGCCATCGAGTGCGGCACATAAGTAGCAATCGATTGGCCATCTAGCCATCGATTGACATGTTGAAAATTTTCAAAATTAATTAATCTTCTCATGTCTAACTAACTTTATATTTGGAAGATTTTACATGACCTATTTCAAAAAGTTTACGTTGGACACAAAAACCAACCTCAACATAGAAACAGAGAGAAACATAAAGTTGTTACTTGTACTTCACTGGAGACAATAGCTTAATCCGGCAAGAGAGGGAGCAACAAAACACTGAATCTACTTTTTTTTAATGGAACACTAAATCTACTTTAATACAACTCTGGAGCATTAATTGCATCTGCAGAAACATCATCAGCCCTCCAAATCAACCAACTTTCTCAAATGCTATAATGCTTCAATGGACAAATTTCTCAAAGACAATATAAAAGCCTTGAAGCTGAAACTTGGAAAGTAGAGAATTAAGTGTTATCCAACTACCAATTCAAACTGCATTCAATCCAAGTATTCTGAGTTCTCTCATCTGTTCTTCAAACTGCAATCTTATCAGCTCAAGTGAGTGAGCAAGCTTGTCAAATCTGTCTCCTTTTCATTGAGTGATTTCCTTGGGATAGTGGGATCCTAAAGGAAAGGGTTGTAATCTTACAACGTGTTAGGGGGAGAGAATTTGGTGAGATAGTGAGATCTTACTGAGAAAATTCTTTGTGGTGTAAAGGTATTCAGGAACCTATTTTATTCCTGATTCACTAGTAGAACCCAACTTGGTTGGAGAACTGTACGTAGGTCAAGAGTTGGACCAAACCAGTATAAATTATGTGTCCTTTATTCTTATCTCAGTTTCAAAAATTTTGAGATACACAATTCACCCCCCTCTTGTGTATTTTCCTAACATCTTCAATTACTTTGTTATTAATGCCATTTTTTGTTATTTATAGTGCCCTATGCAACCACAAATAAAGAGTGTGGGTATTACGTCATAAAGTACATGTGTGACATTATCATGACTAGAAATACTAAACACTTCTCAAAGATATAAAATTTTTATATATTATTTCTCTTACATGATTAATATACCATACTATTTTTGGGTCCAAATGTGCCCTCAAAGTATGAAAATGGATCAATTTTTCCCTTTAACCATTAAAATATTAACTATCAACGTCCACTATTTAATGGTCAACGTGAGTTTTTTAACGGGAAAGGGCAAAATTGATCCATTTTCATACTTCGAGAGCACATTTGGACCCAAAATTACTTCAGGGGCAAATATGATACACCTTGTACACTTCAGGGGCAAATATGACCTTTAACCCTTTAAGCAATATAAGTGTGAGGGTTGGAATATAAGCCAATATTGGATATTGAGTAATTAGGATAGGACACAAGTTATTTTATCTTTTGGAACCTCTTTCTAGTTGATGTTAGATTATAATTGACCTAGTTGGTTTGTTGAAGTTGAGTGGATTGTAACCACCCTATTCCTTCAATTAAGACTAAGTGAGTTTACTTGCATGAGTTTGGCCTCATTATCCTCCTAATTTCCCAAGAGTGTGAAATATATGCTTGTCACATGTCTACCATAACCAAGAGAGCATCCCATTAACTATCCACTTTTATCTTAAAATTAACAAAAATAAGTCTTTAAATTTACTCTATGAAAAATACCAAAAATACCACCCTCAAACCTGGGTTTTATAGCTTTTCATGCATTTAATTCTTCTAGGTTAGTTCATTAGACTCCTTGAGAGACGATCTGGGATCGCACCACTATAGTGCAATCATTGGTAAAATAATATTTTGTATTTGAACCCCAAGGCGTATTAGGAAAGGCTCAAATCATATACACTTCCAGAAATAGTTCACAGTGTTGAATTCACCTTTACACTTTAATTTTTTATATAATTGTACAATTTTACCTTTTTATTTATTATTTTGTATATTTCTTTCTCATGTGAGGCATTATATATATCCCCTCTAATCCTATTTATAATTAAAATTCTTACATGGGGTTGGTCACATACATTGATTACATATTTGCTCCATCTCCTTTTCCACCCATTTTCTCTCACACTCATTATCTTCGTAAATAAGAATATGTTATTTGAAAAATAATTACATCTCTTACACATGTATTATTTTCTCAACTAATTTTATGTGATTCAAATAGTTGTTGCTTATAAAAAGCACTCTAGGATGTATTGAATATGGGTAAAATTAAAAAATTGTTAAATATTATGGTAGAGTTAATGAGCTCATATATTTTACTTATTTATAAATGACTTATGGAAAAAGACTAGATGAGTAGAATATCATGTCAGTTGGGAGCTAGTTTCGGTACTCATTAGAAAGATGAGTAAGGGAACTCCTCCACTTTGGACCTTCCAAATCAAATCTGGACGGTAGATTTAATACTTTTAAGTTTAAGATTCTTAAATGAAAAGTATGTTTTTTTATGTCCAAATTTAATAATTTCAAGTTTATGATTTTTAAAATATAATTACTTTAATGGGTACATAATCTAAAATAAAGATTTAGCTATCATTTTTTCAAAAAACATACTTTTCATTTAAAAATTATAAACTTAAAAATATCCAATATAGACCGTCTAGATTGGATCTTGACGGTCTATAATAGAGGAGCGCCCCCTACACATCTTTCTGATGAGCACTGAAGAGCACCACTTACGAGTGTGTGTGCGTGTAGCACACCCTTGGGTCCGCCCTTCAAGAAAATAAGAACCAAGGGGATAGTGGAAGCTAACCCCCGGGTGTCATTCGCTTGAGGAGCCTTACGTAAAAAATGACCTAGTAGCTAAGATGCTAACCAACAAATCAGGTAAAAATATTGTATTTGGTTTTTGGATAGGATAGATGCAAAAGGTGTGATATGTTCAAAAGTAAGATAAAAATGAGATTTGGAGGGGGATGAAAATGTAATCATTCTTGATAAGTGGAAACCTTGGGATTCATTGTTTCGAAAGATTTTTAGGGAGTTTCATGTTGATTTTTGAAAGACCCCTAGAGGAACCCCTCTAGTCTAGGCTTAGGTTAACTTAATTAACGCCGGAACCCCGCACATTACTTAATTTAACCTAAGTTGATTAAGCTCAAAATCAAAGTGAATTTGCTAATTGCAATGGGCTCCTAATCCAACAACCGGAACCCCGAATTGCCACTTAATTAATCCTCGGGTTTAATTTATTATTGGAACCCCACATAATAAATCAATACTCTAGGATTGAAGCCCAATGTCACTCATACATTTGACAAATTCAAGAACCAATTAAACCTACTAATCGCAAGGAACTCTTGATCCTACAACCGGAACCCCTCATTGCAGCAAGATTAACCTATTAGTCCCAAGTCATTGGTGGAACCCCAACCAATAAATTGAATCCAATAGGTTGAAGTCCAATATTACTCAAGCAATTAGTAGATTTACTTGCTAATTTCTAAACACAAACACCTGACACCATGATCCACTAAACAAGAACCCTCATTTAGCACAAGATTTTAACAAGAAAACATATATTAAATGATGAACCCATACAAATAAGATATGATCAAGTCAATAGTGTTAGAATCTTAAGTTTTGATGAAGACTGACCCCATATATAACATAAGTAAATAAGCGCAAGTTACCTTTGAATTAAACAAGTAAAATCTGATAGGTAACAGATTTCTATCGCTAGAGCTAAAGACTATCACTATTGAAAGGATCAACTATAACAGATGGAAACTTAGCAGAACTCTAAGAATAAATAGCTCCATCGCTAAGTGTATACAGAGCCATAGCAAATGAAGATCTAGTAATATCAAAGTTGATATCTATTGCTAAGAAAGATCCTATCGCTAGAAACTCATTAAGAACATGGATAAATAAAAGGAAGAATAACTAGCTGAACAATGAACCATGTCTGAGCAAATGGAATCAGCTAACGATAACAGGTTAAGCTATCGATAACAGAGTACCTCAGATAATAGAAATTCAGATATCTAGTGCCTGAGAACAAATGAATTTGGTGATAACATAGTTGCTAGTGATAACATATTCAGCTATCGATAATAGGATACCTTGAAATACCTTTGAAAAATCATCTCAGTATCCTTAAAGCAAATAAGCAATCTAGTAACTAGCGATAATGGGATTAGCTATCGATAGAAGAATGTTTGCTGATATGATATAGCTAGTACACTGAACAATTGAGCCAAGAGAACATGCTAGCCTTAATATCTATCATTAAGAGTATGCTCTGATAACTTAGACAATCTTAGCTGATATATATTGTCTCTATCTCATTGAGCTAATAGACAAAGCTTGCGATAGCATCTGCTGTGCATTATAATAGTTACTTATTTAGCTAACAGCTCAAGTGCAGGATTTACTCTATGCAGTTAGCGATAGCAAAACGTGCTAGCGCTACTAAAAAAGCTGCTATGCAGGTACAGTTTGTATGGATGCTCAGAACGCTAAGTCTATCTCTCTCGTAGCTCACCCTACACAAGAGTAGTTGAAGCTAGAGTAGAAAGTTAAGCCCGATGAAGAAACTGTATTTAATGCCAATGGCTATGAGCTCCCAATGACTAAATTCAAACGGCTTCTTGAAGTTGAACGCTAGGGAAAAATCTGAAAAGAGATATAAATACAGAACTCGAGCATTTATGAAAAAGACGATGAAAAATGAGAATATTCACAAACTCATTCATTGCTCTCTGTTTTCTGTATTTATTGTATTAGAGATTTTATTTGTACTTAAGTGTTTATCAAAATCAGTTCATTAAGTGAACATATTTATTGAAATCCTCTACTGTATGAGGTTGTTCTGAAAGCTTGGTGCTTTAGAACAGGGATATTACCTTACAGGTAGTAAGGGGGAGTGTTTAGAGGAATTCTAAAACTCTGTAAAGGTTGACAGGTGAACCTGTGTTGTAAAACCTGTAGTTAATGGAACCCAACAAGGTATTGGAGAACTGGACGTAGGTAGTGTTGGCCGAACCAGTATAAAGTTTTCGAGTTGCATTTATTTGTTATCATTTTAATTTTTGAAAGCATAATTCACCCCCCCTCTTGTGCGATTGCCTCTTTCAAATAGGTGCAATGTCAAGCATCCATACAAAGAAAATAAACAAGACAAGTTGTTTCTACTACTCTCATACAAAGATATAGAATAAAATTACAACCAAATGCATATAACAATCCCTAGAACCCTAGATAAATTGAAATACACAAGAGGAAGAGAGAATGGAGAACAACACTCCCCTTTGAATTTTCAAGCTCATCCCTTGCCTCCACCATCAAGAATGGGAAAGCCTAGCTATTGTCCTCCATGAGAAAGCAAGCACCAAGGAGTGAAGGTAGAGGAAACATGGAGATTTGGGTGGAAGAAGGTGGAAGATAGAAAATGGAGATGAGAGGAAATGAGATAACGATGAGAGTTAGGGTTTGTGGTGGCTCCAAATCTGACCTAGGGTTCCCAAATTTCATGTCTAATACACCTAAGTCTGGTCAAGAAGTGGGTAAATGAATTGGATCCGATTTGGCCCAAAACAGATGCTGATTTTCTGTAGGTTTTGGGGCCTCACTGTGGGCCTCGCTGTGGGGTACCACGGAAAAGGCCAAAAGCAAAGAAAACTCTTGGATCCTCGCTGTGGGGTCCCACATTGAGGGACTTTTCTGTAATTTCAAAATTTCAGGGTCCTTTTCTATAATTTTCACAATTTATCCAGAAGCTTGTATTTTAACTTTTTTTCTTGAAATTTCAGCTTCTAGCCCCACTTTTCTTGCTTCTTCTCATATGGAATCCTTCATATTTGGTCCTCAGATAGTCCTACAAGTAAAATATGCAACAAACAAGAATCAAAGAGCCATAACAATCAACTAATGCTAATTGATCTTCAATTATGGCCATTTAATCCTATTTTCATGCTACTTTAACTTAAGGAACTATATTATTATTTAAACACTTATGGATCAATATTGCATCTCAATTATGTTAATTACCTCAATTTAAGCACACAAAAGCATACAAATCCAAGGATATGTCAACTCCCCCACACTTTAACCTTTGTACTCCCGGACAAAGACAAATTTAAAAGCTTAAGCACAAATGGTAAGTAAGGCATAAATGAGAACTTCAACATGCTAGATGAATATGAGTGATTTAACCTTTGCCTAAATGCGCCTTGGGGGTTAAAATCAAAATTAATCCAAGGATTGCAATATAGGTTGCAACCCCGGGTCGTTTCACTTTAGGAGTCTTTTAACCTACCTAAACTAGCTAAATACAATCAAAACAATAAAAGATATGGGGGTTTTGGTTTAAAAATTCATTTAATAAAACTATTGACAAAAGCAGTTACTTGTTTTTGGTATTTTAGATTAATGAGTGAAAAGAGTTTGGATTAAGGGAAATTGATAAAATGGGCTTTGGTAGTGCTACAGTAGCTCTCACGCTTCATTAAATTGATATTGGGAGTTAAAGATTCACCAAGTCTAATTGAAAGATCCCCAAGCAACCACTAGGGATCCACTAGCCCTAATTAATAACTAATCAAGCAACCACTTTCATAGCTATTACTTAGGGTTAGTGTTAAGCTCCACTTGGTGTGTGTTGGAACATGAGTTTTGAAAACCGATTCCTCTTAAGAATGTGCAACCACAGCATTCAATTGGACAAATTAAGCTACACAATCTAGTAACCACTAAAAATCATATAGCATTCATAAATCCAATAGGAAATTTAAACATACATATCATTCAATTAACATAACTCAATGTCCAACACAAATGTTCCAATTCATAAACAACTAGAAAAGGAAATCATGTCTCAAATCCAAATATACATAGAGAAATGCAACCACAAGACTCAATACATAAGGAAAAGAGCATGAGGAAACAAACAACTCCCCTATCTCGCCCATTGAAGCTCAAGCCACCTTCACACCACCAAAGCACCAAGATTCTAGCCTCTCATGTCCTCAAATTCGAGCCAAAGATAGCCCATGACCACAGCCTCCATAGATGAAGAAGGTGGAAGAAGAAGTATGGTAGAAATGGAAGGTGGAAAGATGAAGAAAAAGAAAATCAGCAAGAATGGAGGTGAGATTGAGTGGGAAGATGAAGATTTGAGTGAGGAATGAAGGGAATGAGTGAAACCCTAACAGAGGAGGTGTATTTCGTGCATAGGAGGCTTGGACACTGAAGGTGAGGGTGTTTGGATCTATTTATACTCCCCCAGAAACCCTAAAAACGCGTCAGATTTTTTGCAGATTTTCGTCACTTCGTCGCCACGGCGAGCTAGCATCCATTCTGGAACTTGCTGGGAATTTGTCGTGAGTTCTCCATGGCGAAACCCATGGTGAACTCACATTGGTTCTGCCTCACTTGTCTTTCTCTGCTCATTCCAGAATTCTTCGCTGTAACTTGGCTTCTTAGTTTGGGCATGTTTCTTCTATGACCTGCATATAAAATGGACCTAAGGTAGCATCAAAATGTTCTTGAAAATGGGTTGAACAATAAATCATGCTAATTATGCCCAAATTGCCCTCGACTAGATCAAATTCCAACAAAGTGTGTAAAAGTCAGAAATTAACCTAATTAGGTGCAATTACCCCAAGAACATGCAATAATCTAAAGATTTTATCAATGAAAAGTGTATAAAAATATGGTGCAATCAATGAGTTAAATAAAATTGATAACCCCTTAACTAACTAGCAATGAGGAATGAAATGATGATAAAGAGCTAACCTTGAGTGTAGTGAATGCAATGGGGATGAGTAAAGGAGAAAGTCACTCAAGGATAAGTGTTTCACTCTTCTCACCATATTGGGTTCATTTTCTACTCTCAAGATCCACCTTAGAGCACATTCTACCATATACTTGTAGGAATTCTAAGATCTCCACTTAAACACATGAACTATAATGCATTAAAAGGGCTTCTAGGGTTGTAAGATGGAGTAGGCCACATGACATGATGAAATGAAAGAAACATGATGTTGTGCATAATTGAATGCCTAATTCAACTCAAAACACTAATTGCAACTTGCCAACAACCATATATGCCTTATTTTGTACTTTTTTGTAACTTTTCAATTTTTCACATTTTCTTTTTCTTTTTCACTATTTTTCATCTTTTTGTATTTTTGTTTTTCTCTATACATGGCATGCTTATATACAACAAAGCAATGGCATTTTTCAAACAATCCAAGCAAGATGCAACTTTTCACATATTGGCATGTTAATGCAAAACATCAAGTGAATAGCTCAAATGGGGTGGCAAATGTTTGTGTTTGGGATGTGAAGGTATGAAATGAATGCCCTTATCATGCTTCATTATACTAAATGCAAAAAGTTTTGATCAAGAATACGAACAAGTTCTAGAGAATGGCAACAAGTGCATGTCACATAAGCCAATTCAAAGCATGTTGAAATCAAGTGTGGTCTTGGTGTGTGAGCAAGAGCATTTATTAATCCTAGGAATTGAAAGAATAACAACTACTCTTTTTACTATTGACTTGTGTCTCTCCCCCACACTTATCTCCCTCATACAACAATTAAGCCAACATATGCAAGAAGATTAGGAAGAAAACAAGTGAGAAAAGAGACAACATTTGTTATGGCCTCTTAAGGCCCTTGAAGGAGAAGTTCTCATCCAAGATGAGAAGCATGTATTTCTTCAATGTGGCTCCTTCTCCTATATTGGACTTCCTTGGTAGTGGGGGTTCCTAAAAATAAACATCGGACCAGCAACAGTATCTAGTCCAAAAGAAGAATACATGGAGATATCTAAAACATAACATATGCATTTTGAAAGCAAGATTCTCCAAGTAAACATCACAACCAAGCAAGTCTGTGAGGTTCCCATCAGTAGGAACCAAGCAAGCAGCCACATTGTCATAACCTTTGACATTGGGTGTTTCAAAATGATCAATTTGAGTCCCATCAATGTTGGGTGGCAAGTCACAAGATAAAATTAAATGGAAAGATTCATTCTTGTTCACTATTTTATCAATTAACGCATTTGGATCTTTCCTTATTAAAGTAGCTAAAGAAAGAAAAGAGTTGGGATCAAGAGATGAACAATTTTCATGGTTGTTATCAAGTGTATCATGTGCATTAGTGTTATCAATTAAACTAGATGAAGAAGCAACATCATGTGAAGTGGAAAGCCAATCATCAATTTCTATGCAAGTGGCCATGGCCCATCACATTCACATGTGCATATGAAAGAAGTATGTGGGAAGGAGGGGTAAATGAATTCTTCATCATGTTCAATAGATTCAAAGAAGCTCAAGTCATGCTTATCAACACTTGAAGAAGAGGATGCTTGTTCATACTTCTCTACATTTCTAACATCCAAGCTTAATGAATTATTTTCCACAATATCATCTCTAGTACTAGTGGATGCATCATGCACTTCACCAAAGTTCTTTATATGCAATGCAACAAATTTGTCATATTTAAAATCAATGCAATCCATGCACATGATGTTATCACCACAAGAACAAGGTAAAGGCTCATTCAAAACAAGATCATCATAAAAACTAACACTTAGAGAAATATCATTATCACCACACTCATGAGTAGTACAAGCAACATCATCAACTACACAACTACCATGTGAGACTTTATAATGAGCATTTTCAATATCAAATATTTGAGGGGATTCAACAACAATTTCTTCATCCACCTTATCACCACTCACATCAACAATCACAGTAGTATGAGGAGAGTTAACCTCTTCAAGAAAAGGAGGAATATTACCAAAGTGTAAAGGTAACTCCTCCGGTGGTTGAAAAGATGATTGCTCCTTCTTTTTATCTTGTGTGGGAATAGGCATTGCGGGTTGGAGATCATCCACTTGAGATGTGGCATTTGACTCTTGTTATTCAATCTCTTAATCATTCTTGGAGTCATAAGGCCATGGTGCTCCTTCTTCTCCATTAGTCTTCTTGAATAGAACAAGTTGCACAAACGCCCTGATGAATTCTTGTATTGCTTCAAGCCGCTCTTCCATCTCCTTAGGAAGTTGATTAACCTCCTTTAACATGAACAACTCATATTGTTGAACTTTTAGCTCATCATACATCCTTCTTAAAGAGAGGGTTTGGTCATCCATGTTTTAAATGGTGAGGAAGGCATCAAGTCCACGGGTTGAGGGTATGAAGGGTGGAGGTGGATGTTTATGGTAAGGAAGAGATGGTGGATTATATGGATTTCTATGCGGTGTAGGGGGAGGTTGGGGTGAATTAGCGGACAAGATGGTTTTGTAACATTTACGTCCTAAATATACTTTTAATTCATAATTTCACCTCATCAAACCGTTACAATAACTAACTATGTTAGGAAAAGAAATTAACTTAACAAAATAGCTAACATAGTTAGAAAAAGGATTTTCATAATTTCTATAAAATACAAATTCAACCGACTAACCATGATAGGAAAAAGAGGTTTCCAAATATAATTATAATCATCATGGTTAGAAAAAGATTTGTCATGATTAAAGAAAATATCCATGTTAGAAAAAGAAGTTTCCTAGCATTAGACGCTAACATGGATAATTAAAATACACCTATACCATGATAGAAAAGAACACTCTATCATGGTAATTAAAATAGACCATATACATCTAAAATTAACATCCCTGTAAAATTAATAACATACTTAAAACATTCTCAAAGATGTCATAGTGTCTCAAAATACTCAAACCATAAATGTTCTCATAAAATACAAATTCAACCAACAACAAAATCTTCCGAAATTGGATCGGTCCCTCAAAAAAAAAGGTTTTAATCAACTAAATAGTCTAACATAATTTGTCATGAAGAAATCATAGTCTCAAATTAAAACCATTTAAACTAAAATAAAATAGATGGAAGCAATAAGGAATGCATGAGGCCTAGGTGTCAATACTATTCTGTCCTGATGCCCAGAATTTCCCACTGAATCAGTGAGAAGTTCCTGGATCCTTCTCTTGACCGTCTACACCGCTACTAGGACCTGCAAAAGTGAGATAAACGGGGGTAGCCCCAACGCAACTGCTATTCTACTTATCTACATGTGGTGTGTGCTAGCAAGGTGTCCAGTGGAATTGTAATACAGATACATATACATGTTCTAAATCATGCTTAGAGTATCAAGTAAGATGCACATCATATAATCTCCATATCCATTTTCAAATACTTTACTACAAACAAAAGAGATATAATTTCATATTATTTTCAACATTTTCAAAATATAGTAATCATAATCATGATACAAACAAACCCCCAAGCGGTCACATAGGCCGCGGGAAAAATCAGGTGGAACCAGTCAGAGCCTCTCTACCCTCCCTGGTCTACATACGGGTCAGTTGGAGCCTCTCTACCCATCCTGAACCCGTGAGGGGCATTCTCGCTTATAGTAACCAAATTAGTCCCTATGGTGCAACAGGGTACCTCATCACGTGATGGCAAAATTCCAAATCCACCGGTGTTGCACACACAACCAAATCCACACAACAATATATGTATGCAAACACCACAAATATCAGTCTCTTGGCCTATGCAATATTCTTAGAAAGTGCTTATGCAATGGTTACAAAATCAATGCATACTCAGTTCTAAACATGCAAAATCATAACAATATGCCAGTTTCAAAATATAATTCCATAGGACGTTGTAATAGGAAAGTAAGAGTTTCAACTGTTATTTTTACATATATCATATAGCTACAAAATCGTACAGTTTTCAAATCACTTACTAACAGACACGCACTCATTAACAAGCAGAAAGCAGTTACCTAGTAGCTTGCACCGATCTCACAACAGTGCAGCTTTCTCCCGTGCCAACTCAGCACAATCAGACTCTACATGAATATTCATACAACACAATCACTATCTAATAAAAGCAATCACAAGTCACAGATTAAATTCCTAGCTACTCAATCTTATTTCTACTAGTTTCTAATCTCAGCCTTTCTTTATTCCACTACAGCCATCATTCAACACTAATTCTAATTGCCCAATTCAATCCTAGTTATACATATCCAATCATTAACCGATCATTACTTAATCTCCAAAATCCCTTCATCATTTAATAATTAATTCCTTAATCTTCCATAAGCAAATTCTTCCATATTCAAGCCTAAGAGATAACCCAATTTTCTCAAATCAATTCATACACCAAACTAACCCATTCAACATTACTAGTAATATCGTTGAGTCCAAATGATCTCTTAAATTCCATAATGTCACCTCAAACACCCAAATTCATAGATTTCTCCAATTAAAACCAAGCTTAAAGCTACTCAGATCAAGAAAAATCACCCATAAGGATCAACTCTATCACAACTAAACCTTTTAATGTCTTTAATCATACTAGATAACCCAAACGATAAACTATAATACATTCATTACCCAAGCAGTAATTTTCAAAATCTTTTATGAGTTCTAAGTTTTCAAATTAAGAAAATTATTTTAAATTCTCAAGTCACCTAATAGACAAATCTAAACTCATAAAATCAACCTACTAATTTACCTCAACAACTCTATGGTCAGTTATTATCAAAACTCAACTCCTACTTCAAGCCTAAGTCCCAATTTTTGCTCTAATCACCCTAATATTACTGTCATTAGAAAGCTAAAATTATATGTAAAAAGGTTCATGAAAGAAGTTAAGTCAAAAGAAGTGATTCTAATTTATTTGTAAAACACACCTAAACCTGCTCATAGCTACGAATGCACGCTAGACGAATTAACGAAAAAAAGACGAACTGACACACAGCGGCTTTGCGCACACAATTGAATTGACTCAAGGTGTTTGGGGTATATAAATATAAGACGCGGGCCCCACTGATCTTAGTTTATTATTATTTTTATTATATATATATTTGTTTAGTATTATATCTATATACAAATATATATTTCTTCCACGTATATTTCTTTTTATATTTATTTTTTTATTATATAATATTATATATTATTTTCTTCTTCCTCTTTTTTTCTTTGTTTATTATATATATATATATTTTTATGTTCCAGATAAATATTTGGAACAATATATATATATTTTCTCTTCTATATTTATTTATTTATTTTTTGTTGTATATGTACATATTTTAAAAATAAATATTTACATTAATTTAGCATCTCTTCCTAAAATTTAAATAATTACTAAGTTTTGGATCATATCCAGAGATATATATATATTTATATTTTTATAAGAGTAAGGATATCATTTTTTATTTTCGGATTTCCTATTTAAATTATCAACATAATCTCCTAATTATTTTCAATCTACCTATTAATTCTCATCAATAAATCTTAAGTCATCTAGAAGTTTCTTCTTTCACCATAAATATCTCCAATGAATCTCCATAAAATCCTCCATTCAAATTTAAAACTCAAATTCAATTTAAATCCCTAAATTCAAATTAAATCTTCAAATCCAAATTAAATCCTCAAATCCAAATTAAATCCTCGAATTCAAATTAAATCTCAAATTCAAATCACATCCTCCAATTCAAATTAGATAATTAATTATCTTTCTTAAAATAAAGAAAATACTAAGCCTCTCGAAATCCTCAACTTCCAATAAGGTAGCAATAATTTCCCAAATTCATTATTAAAATCCTAGATAAAAATCACTAATCCCTAAATTAATTTTTCAGGATGTTACAGGTGAAAGTGGCAATCGCACAAGAGGGGGGTGAATTGTGCTATTTAAAAAATCTAGGAATAATTAAAATAACACAGTCTTTATACTGGTTCGGCCAACACTGCCTACGTCCAGTTCTCCAACACTCTGTTGGGTTCCACTAACCACAGGTTTTACGAGCACAGGTTCACCTGTCAACCTTTACAGAGTTTTAGAATCTCTCTAAACACTCCCCCTTACTACCTGTAAGGCTATATCCCTGTTCTAAAGCACCAAGCTTTCAGAGCAACCTCAAACAGAAGAGGATTTCAATAAATATGTTCACTTAATGAACTGATTTTGATAAACACTGAAGTACAAATAGAATATCTAAAACAATAAATACAGAGCAATGAATGAGTTTGTGAATATTCTCGTTTTTCGTCACTACTCAATAAATGTTTGAGTTCTGTATTTATATCTCTTCTCAGATTTTGCCCTAGCATTCAATCTTCAAGAAGCCGTTTAAATTTAGCCGTTGGGATCTCATAGCCGTTGGCATTTAATGCAGCTTCTTCATCGGGCTTAACTATCTGCTCTAGCTTCAACTACTTCTTGCGTAGGGTGAGCTAGGAGAGAGATAGACACAGCGTTCTGTGCATCTGTACGAATTGTACTTTCTGGCAGCTTTTTCAGTAGCGCTAGCTTGATCTGCTATCGCTAACTTCATTGTGTGAGATCTGCACTTAAGCTGTTAGCTGAACAAATAATCATTTATTGCACAGAAGATGCTATCGCAACCTTAGTCTGTTAGCTCAATGAGATAGAGACCAGTAATATATGTTATATTGAAAGCATTCTCTATCGATAGACAAGAGCATTATCGATAATACATCCGTTGTGATCAATGCTAGTGTTCTAGCAATATCATGCCAACAAATATTTTACTATCGATAGCTAATCCCATTATCGCTAGTTGCTTGATTGCTCATTAGCCTTAAGGATACAGATACAAGTATTCAGAGGTATTTCAAGGTATCCTATTATCGATAGCTAAACTTGTTATCGCTAGCAACAATGTTAGCTCATTTGACTCTTGCTCTCAGGTACTAGCTATCTGAATGATTATTATCTGAAGCACTTTTGTTATCGATAGCTTAACCTGTTATCGCTAGCTGATTTCATTAGTTCAAGGACTTGGTTTATTTTTCTGCTAGCTGAGTTATCAATGAGCTTCTAGCGATGGATTCTTTCTTTAGCGATAGTGAATGGCTTAGCCACAGATATCAACTTTGTTATTTCTAAGTCCACTTGCTATGGCTCTGTCTATTAGCTATAGAGATACACTTAGCGATTTGAGATATTCATTCTTATTGTTCTGCTAAGTTACCATCTGCTATTTTTGAATCTTTTATTCAGCAATCTATCTTTTATTCTTGCAATGGTGATCTGTTACCTATACGTTTAATTCAGAGGTAACTTTCTCTTATTTACTTATGTTTTCTATGGGTCAGTCTTCATCAAAACTTAAGATTATAACATTCTCCCCCTTTTTGATGATGACAAAACATAAGTTAAAGATTTTCATTAAAGTACTTTCAAAGCATAATCATTTATATCAGCATAAGCATATATCAGAACTTGAATGACAATAATACTTGTACAGAGCATCTGATATAGTTATATTCAGAACAAAGTACATTCTGCAGAAGGAAACGCTAAAACATAAGCTATCTATTAATGTATGATGCAAATGAGGGTTTCAGGAAATTTCAGGAAATAGGCTTTTGATTCAACATGGATCTCGATCTCCGTTTTTGCTTTGCTTATACCATTTCTCCCCCTTTTTGTCATCATTTGTTGGAGAGAGATGATTTAGCCCACCAAACCCTGGACGAATAGTACCCCTGAACCGATACTAAAATCAGCAGAATAATCTTGGACAGGAGCCGCTTCGTCTTCCTCAAGATGTTTGGTCTCCTCAGGTTCTCTGTAGAAGAACACATCCACCAAAACTACAGCCCTACTTAGGGTTTTTCGATTTGCGAAGAGGGCGCTTTGAGTTAGGAAGGATTCCTCTGAGAGGATTAATTCAGAGGAGACTCGCTTTTGACGCTGGATGCCGGATTTAATCATTTCTTTGGAGAATGACACAGCTTTCTGGGTTTTGGAACTCTTGCTAGCGGATTGAGATGAGGGTTTATCGCTAGAGGTTACCTCAACATCACTCATTTTGGAATTTTTGGCTCTGGCCCTGTTTAGGGTTTTTGGTTTTTGAGAGAGAAAAGAGGCTTGAGATCTCAGAGAAATTTTGAAGATGAAGAGATGATCCAGATGAATAATGAATGCAAATGACCTACTCTTATAGAGTTCAGAAATTACCATAAATGATATAATATTCGCTGACGTTTCGCATTCTGAGACTTTCAGGTGATTGGCTATCGCTAATATGAGCAGCTATCGCTAGCAGGCATGATCCCACGCTGAGCAAGTGACTTGATCATCACTTTCCCCTTCCAAGTTTTATCTATCGATAGCTGACTTTGCTATCGATAATCTTTTAGGCTAGCGATGGCAATCTTAGCTCAATCTTAGCTTTATTCTGCATATGATAGTGATATTGGAACTCACTATCGATTGGTCAGTCCTGTAAAACTTAAGATTTGGCACTCCGATGCCTAAGTTAGCAATAATTCATATGAATAATCAATAGAACAAATTAAGAATTATAATAATATTCACAATTCATTTGGATTTACCATTCCTAGCTCTCTTCTGATATAGAGAAATTGATCAGGCTCAAGACGCTTGGTGAATATATCAGCAAGTTGCAGGTGAGTTGATATAAATTCCACCTTGACATCCTTCTTCTGAATGTGATCTCTCAAGAAGTGATGTCTCACATCAATATGCTTGGTTCTGGAATGTTGAACTGGATTTTTGGCCAAGCTTATTGTGGTGGTGTTGTCACAGAGAATGGGTACTTCCGAAAAGTTCAAACCCAGATCTCTTAGATGCTACCTAAGCCATAAGACTTAAGTACAACAACTTGCTGTTGCATTGTATTCTGCCTCTGTGGATGAAAGAGAAACACAATTTTGCTTCTTGCTTGCCCAAGTGATTAAACAGTTACCAAGAAATTGACATTGACCACTCGTGCTTTTTCTATCTGATTTATAACCTACATGGTCAGAGTCAGTATAGGCAAGAAGGTACTCTTGAGTTCCCTTGGGATACCACAGCCCAAGCTCTTGAGTCCTTTGTAAATAACGTAAAATCCTTTTTACATTTGATAGATGAGATTCTTTAGGATTTGCTTGATATCTAGCGCATACCCCTACACTAAATTGGATGCCAGGTCTACTAGCAGTTAAATAAAGTAAAGAACCAATGATTCCTCTATAATGTGATTGATTTACTTCTTTGCCTGGAGTATCTGTATCTAACTTGGCAGAGGTACTCATGGGAGTGTCCCCTTCTTTGGATAGATCCATCCCAAATTTGTTGAGAATTTCTTTGCAATATTTGGTTTGGGATATGAAGATGCCATCCTTCTTTTGCTTTATTTGCAGACCAAGGAAGAATGTTAATTCTCCCATCATGGACATTTCAAATTCTCCCTGCATTGTCTTAGCAAAATCCTCACAAAGAGTTTCATTAGTTGCACCAAAAATAATGTCATCAACATAAATTTGAACTATAAGCATGTGATTATTTTTGTGCATGATAAATAATGTAGTATCTGATTTTCCTCTAGAAAATCCTTTTTCAAGCAAAAAAGTGCTAAGTCTCTCATACCAAGCTCTAGGTGCTTGTTTGAGACCATAAAGAGCCTTTTTAAGTTTGAAAACATGGTCAGGCTTAGACTTTTCTTCAAAACCAGGAGGTTGTTCTACATACACCTCTTCTTTAATATAGCCATTAAGAAAAGCACTCTTAACATCCATTTGATAAAGTTTAAAATTTTTTATGGATGCAAAAGCTAGAAGAATCCTTATTGCTTCAAGTCTTGCAACTGGAGCAAAAGTTTCCTCATAATCAATGCCTTCTTCTTGGTTATATCCCTTGCCAACCAATCTGGCTTTATTTTTCACAATTTGTCCAACTTCATCAAGTTTGTTTTTGAAAACCCATTTAGTACCAATAATAGGATGATCTTTTGGTCTATGTACTAAATCCCAAACTTGATTTCTTTTGAATTGATTAAGTTCTTCCTGCATTGCAACTATCCAGTCACATTCAGCAAGAGCTTCATCAATGCAAGTTGGTTCAATTTGAGAAAGAAAGCAAGAAAATTCCATTTCGTTTTGTAGTTGCCTTCTTGTTTTAACTCCTTTTGAAATTTCTCCAATAATCTGTTCAGGAGGATGATTTTTAAGATGTCTAATGGAAGATTGAGACTCGTTAGCTTCATCTAGATCATCTTTGGATTTATCCTGATTATATTCAGCATTGTTTTCAGGATTTGCTATCGATGGCTGAGGCGCTATCGATAGAGGCTGTTTTAAAAACTTTGAAAAATCTTCATGCCCATCAACAGATTGTTGTTTTTCTTGAGGAGTTTCATCAAATACTACATGTACATATTCTTCAACAGTTTGAGTTCTTTTATTATAAACTCTATATGCTCTACTTCTATTTGAATACCCAATGAATATGGCAATATCAGATTTAGGATCGAATTTACCTAAATTTACCTTTCCATTGTTGAGGATGTAGCATTTTGATCCAAAAATCCTCAGGTGACTGATATTAGGCTTCCTTCCCTTGTAGAGCTCATATGGAGTCTTTTCCATCCCCTTTCTGATGTAGGCTCTGTTAGAGATGTAGCAAGCTGTACTCATAGCATCTGCCCAAAATATTTGAGGCACTTGTTTCTCGTTTAGCATGCTTCTAGCCATTTCTGTGAGCACTCTGTTCTTTCTCTCTACAACACCATTTTGTTGAGGAGTACGAGGGGCAGAGAAGTTGTGATCAATTCCATTCTCATCACACAGCTCCATGAACTCTTTGTTTTCAAATTCTCCTCCATGATCAGTCCTGATGGCTATAATCTTCGTGCCTTTCTCATTCTGCAATTTCTTAGCAAGTACACAAAAGGCATCAAAAGTTTCATGTTTAGAGGAAAGAAACATAGTCCAGGTAAATCTTGAGTAGTCATCCACAACTACAAGAGTGTATAGGCTTCCTCCTAGACTTTTCACTCTTGCTGGCCCAACTAGATCCATATGAATTAGTTCCAATGGCCTACTAGTGGAGACTGTCTTCTTGATTTTAAAAGAGGACTTTGTTTGTTTACCTCTTTGATAGGATTCACAAATTAAATCATGCTTTGACTTAAAACTAGGAATTCCTATGACTAATTCCTTCTTAACTAATTTGTCTAGTTGAGAGAAGTTCACATGAGCTAATCTTTTATACCATAACCAACAATTTTCATCATTTGAAATAAAGCATTTTTCTTCAAGCTGTTGGCATAAATCTAAAGTGTATAGATTTCCATTTCTATTTCCTTTTATTTTATACTTCAGATTGGATTTGTTTATATCTAAATCATTTTTATCAACAATAAGACATTCATTTGAATCAAAAATTACCCAGTTACCATGGTCTACGCTCTGGCTGACACTCAGCAAATTGTGGCAAAGTCCATCCACTAGGTAAACATCCTTGACTGGACCTACTTCACCCACTCCAGTGATTTTTCCACTTTGATTCCACCAAAACTAACTTTGGCTCCATCTTTTATCACCAGATTGTTGATTCTGTCCTTGTCACCAGTCATGTGTCTTGAGCATCCACTATAAATATACCATTTTCCTTTACTGGATGCTTTAAGACATACCTGCGCAAACTACACAGATTTAGGTACCCAAACTTTCTTGGGTCCTTTAAAGTTAGTCTTGTGCTCTAAGTTTGTAAAAACCTTAGGCACACGAGTTCCTTTAGGAACCCACTTGTAAGAGCTATTAATGCCATATTTTCTATGATTACAGATGGACTGAGTATGGCCTTTCTTATTACAATAATTGCAGAAGCTATATGGTGAAGAATTTTCAGAAGATTTTCTAAAATATTTCATGTATGACTTAACCTTTGGTTCAACCCATCTTTTTGAAAACTTTTGTTTAGGCTCATAGCCAATACCTGTTCTATCTCTAAAAACATTTTGATTGCTTAAAATCACATTTAAAGTTTCTGAGCCCTTTGTAAATTTTTCTAAAACATGCGAAAGTTTTTCCTTTTCCTTCAATAACTTTTCATAATTGGAGCAATTTTCAGAAATTGAAGGAATTGCTATCGATAGAGACTCAGCTATTGATAGTTCTTTTCTAGGAGCTTGCGATAGCCCCTCTTCTATCGCTAGAGAAGAAGAAACTTTTTGTGAAGAAAAGTTTTTCTGAAGTTCTTTGTTTTCTCTTCTTAGTCTGACTACTTCTTTAGCAAGTTTCATTAATTCTATGTGCATTTCATCATATAAACTTTGAAGTTCAGAATAAGAAGGTTCAGAGTCAGATACCTCAGAATCACTTTGCTCTTCTCGAGCAACAAGGCAGAGGTTGGCTCATTCCTCGCTATCGCTAGCTTTTTCATCAGAGCTATCACCCCAGATGGAGGATACATAAGCCTTCTTCTTTCCATAAGTTTTCTTTTTCTCCTTCTCCTTTAAACTTTAAAGACTGGGACACTCAGCTCTGAAGTGACCAGGCTTTTTGCATTCAAAACATACAGGAGTTTTGTCTTTCTGGGAGTCTTTGAAGTTAGGTCCACTCCTTTGAAATATTTCTCTTCTTCTGAAGAACTTTTTAAATTTTCTGGCCATAAGAGCTATGTCCTCCTCATCAAGATCTTCCTCATCATTATCAATTTCATCCTTTTCTGAAGCAGCAAGAGCAAGTGACTTTTTCTTGGAATTTCCTTGTGCTTCCCTTTGAGCTATCAGGGTAGGCTCATACTCAGCAAGGCTGCCAAACAAGGCAGTGATGGATTTAGTTAATTCTCCTTGCATTTCTTGAATGGCTGTTACCTTCATGAGCCAGTCTCCTTTCAGGACTTTTAGAATTTTGTTGACCTACTCTTTCTCCGTAATTTTCCTCCCTAGAGCAGCAAGATTATTGATGAGATGAGTGAATCTGATCTCCAGATCTCTTATCTTCTCACCCTCAGCCATCTCAAATTTATGGAATTCTTCCACTAGCATTTCTACACGCCTATCTTTTACTCCAGAAGTTCCTTCATGCGCAATTTGCAGTGCTTCCCACATTTCTTTAGCAGAGTCAAGTTAACTCACTCTAAAGAACTCTATTTGGCTGATAGCACTTTGGATCATGAGGACTGCTTTGCTATTTAACTCAAGATTGGCAATGTCCTCATCTGTGTATTCATCCTCAGCATTTGGGATACCCATGGGATCTTTAGGCATAATATCTCCTTCTTCAATGATCTTACAGAGCTTGTATCCATTGGCTTTGATGTAGATCTTCATCTTTAGCTTCCAGAAAGTAAATGCTTCCCATCAAAGCCAGGAGGCTTATTTATGGAGCTTCCTTCAGGGAGGATATTTTCAAGCAGTGCCATTTTGATCTTTGCTTCTTGGATTCGTTGGAATCTAGATCAGAGAAGACCTTGCTCTGATACCAAATGAAAGTGGCAATCGCACAAGAGGGGGGTGAATTGTGCTATTTAAAAAATCTAGGAATAATTAAAATAACACAGTCTTTATACTGGTTCGGCCAACACTGCTTACGTCCAGTTCTCCAACACTCTGTTGGGTTCCACTAACCACAGGTTTTACTAGCACAGGTTCACCTGTCAACCTTTACAGAGTTTTAGAATCTCTCTAAACACTCCCCCTTACTACCTGTAAGGCTATATCCCTGTTCTAAAGCACCAAGCTTTCAGAACAACCTCAAACAGAAGAGGATTTCAATAAATATGTTCACTTAATGAACTGATTTTGATAAACACTGAAGTACAAATAGAATATCTAAAACAATAAATACAGAGCAATGAATGAGTTTGTGAATATTCTCGTTTTTCGTCACTACTCAATAAATGCTTGAGTTCTGTATTTATATCTCTTCTCAGATTTTGCCCTAGCATTCAATCTTCAAGAAGCCGTTTGAATTTAGTCGTTGGGAGCTCATAGCCGTTGGCATTTAATGCAGCTTCTTCATCGGGCTTAACTATCTACTCTAGCTTCAACTACTTCTTGCGTAGGGTGAGCTAGGAGAGAGATAGACACAGCGTTCTGTGCATCTGTACGAATTGTACTTTCTGGCAGCTTTTTCAGTAGCGCTAGCTTGATCTGCTATCGCTAACTTCATTGTGTGAGATCTGCACTTAAGCTGTTAGCTGAACAAATAATCATTTATTGCACAGAAGATGCTATCACAACCTTAGTCTGTTAGCTCAATGAGATAGAGACAATTAATATATGTTATATTGAAAGCATTCTCTATCGATAGACAAGAGTATTATCGATAATACACCCCTTGTGATCAATGCTTAGTGTTCTAGCAATATCATGCCAACAAATATTTTACTATCGATAGCTAATCCCATTATCGCTAGTTGCTTGATTGCTCATTAGCCTTAAGGATACAGATACAAGTATTCAGAGGTATTTCAAGGTATCCTATTATCGATAGCTAAACTTGTTATCGCTAGCAACAATGTTAGCTCATTTGACTCTTGCTCTCAGGTACTAGCTATCTGAATGATTATTATCTGAAGCACTTTTGTTATCGATAGCTTAACCTGTTATCGCTAGCTGATTTCATTAGTTCAAGGACTTGGTTTATTTTTCTGCTAGCTGAGTTATCAATGAGCTTCTAGCGATGGATTCTTTCTTTAGCGATAGTGAATGGCTTAGCGATAGATATCAACTTTGTTATTTCTAAGTCTTCATTTGCTATGGCTCTGTCTATTAGCTATAGAGATACACTTAGCGATTTGAGATATTTATTCTTATTGTTCTGCTAAGTTACCATATGCTATTTTTGAATCTTTTATTCAGCAATCTATCTTTTATTCTTGCAATGGTGATCTGTTACCTATACGTTGAATTCAGAGGTAACTTTCTCTTATTTACTTATGTTTTCTATGGGTCAGTCTTCATCAAAACTTAAGATTCTAACAATAGGTTCCAAATCCGTTTGGAAATGGTTGAGTGCTTGAGATCCAAAGGCTTTGTTGTGCCTTTGCAAATCCACCCTCATAGAATCTAACTTTTGTAGAATAAAATCAACTTGGGAGTAAGTTAGAGTAGAAGGTGCCTCATTTCTCCAATTAGGTGGAAGGCTTGGTGTTTCATCATTCCTTGAAAAATAATGCATAGGAGAATCAGTGTAGAACAAAAGCTCATAGTTAATGTTAAACTAAGACATGAACATTGCAATCAAGCAAATCCTAATATGCAAGATGTAATGCTATACAAATATACCTAAACCTAAAATAAAAGAAACAAATGCAAAGATCATGGTATGTACAAACAAATAGAAAACCTAAAATGCAACTAAACTAAATGAAACCTAAGAAAATGGACTCGACCAAAACGAAAATGGACCCGGCTACTAGGGAACCAATTACTTGGCTCCCCAACAACGGCGCCACTTGAAGAGAACGACTTTTGAGTGTGTGTGCATGTAACGCGCCCTTGGGTCCGCCCTTCAAGAAAATAAGAACCAAGGAGATAGTGGAAGCTAACCCCCGGGTGTCGTTCACTTAAGGAGCCTTACGCAAAAGATGACCTAGTAGCTAAGATGCAAACCAACAAAAGCGGGTAAGAATATTGTATTTGGTTTTTATATAGGATAGATGCAAAAGGTGTGATATGTTCAAAAGTAAAATAAAAATGAGATTTGGTAGGGGATGAAAATGGAATCATTCTTGATAAGTGGAAACCTTGGGATTCATTGCTTCAAAAGATTTTTAGGGAGTTTCATGTTGATTTTTGAAAGACCCCTAAAGAAACCCCTCTAGGCTAGGCTTAGGTTAACTTAATTAACGCCGGAACCCCGTAAATTATTTAATTTAACCTAAGTTGATTAAGCTCAAAATCAAAGTGAATTTGCTAATTGTAAGGGGCTCCTAATCCAACAACCGGAACCCCGAATTGCCACTTAATTAATCCCAGGGTTTAATTTATTATTGGAACCCCACATAATAAATCAATACTCTAGGATTGAAGCTCAATGCCACTAATACAATTTGACAAATTCAAGAACCAATTAAACCTACTAATCGCAGGGAACTCTTGATCCTACAACCTGAACCCTGCATTGCACCAAGATTAACCTATTAGTCCTAAGTCATTGGTGGAACCCCAACCAATAAATTGAACCCAATAGGTTGAAGTCCAATGTTACTCAAGCAATTAGTATATTTACTTGCTAATTTCTAAACACAAGCACTTGACACCATGATCCACTAAATAAGAACCCTCATTTAGCACAAGATTTTAACAAGAAAACATATATTAAATGATGAACCCATACAATAAGATATGTTCAAGTCAATAGGTGCAATGTCAAGCATCCATACAAAGAAAATAAACAAGACAAGTTGTTTCTACCACTCTTATACAAAGATATAGAATAAAATTACAACCAAATGCATATAACAACCTAGAACCCTAGATAAATTGAAATACACAAGAGAAAGAGAGAATGGAGAACAACACTCCTCGTTGAATTTTCAAGCTCATCCCTTGGCCTCCACCATCAAGAATGGGAAAGCCTAGTCGCTATCCTCCATGAGAAAGCAAGCACCAAGGAGTGGAGGTAGAGGAAACATGGAGATTTGGGTGGAAGAAGGTGGAAGATAGAAAATGGAGATGAGAGGAAATGAGAGAAAGATGAGAGTTATGATTTGTGGTGGCTCCAAATTTGACCTAGGGTTCCCAAATTTCGTGTCTAATACCCCCCAAGTCGGGTCAAGAAGTGGGTAAATGAATTGGATCCGATTTGGCCTAAAATAGATGTTGATTTTCTGCAGGTTTCGGTGCCTCGCCGTGGGCCTCACTGTGGGGTACCACGGCAAAGGCTAGAAGCAAAGAAAACTCTCCCCACAGCGAGGGACTTTTCTGTAATTTCAAATTTTCATGGTCCTTTTCTGTAATTTTCACATTTATCCAGAAGCTTGTATTTTGACCTTTTTTTCTTGAAATTTCAGCTTCTAGCCCCACTTTTCTTGCTTCTTCTCATATGTAATCCTTCATATTTGGTCCTCAGATAGCCCTACAAGTAAAATATGCAACAAACAAGAATTAAAGAGCCCTAAAAATCAACTAATGCTAATTGATCTTCAATTATGGCCATTCAATCCTATTTTCATGCCACTTTAACTTAAGGATCTATATTATTATTTAAACACTTATGGAGCAATATTGCATCTCAATTATGTTAATTACCTCAATTTAAGCACACAAAAGCATACAAATCCAAGGATTTGTCAAGCACCGAATCTGGTTCCATGTAAGCTGTGGTGATGAAGAATTTACAAATGCAAGTGATCACAATGTCATTAAAAGCACCAAATAAATAGATGAATGTGTTTTTTTATATAAGGTCTTTGAAGATAGCAGGAAATACACAAAAGGGAGGGTGAATTGTGTATCTAAAAAATTTGAGGATTTTAAAACAAGATGCACAAGACTTATACTGGTTTGGTCCTAACTTTAACCTACATCTAGTTCTCTAACCTCAGTTGGTATCCAGTAGTGTTTTCTAATATTAGAACAAGTTTCTAAACACCTTTACAAACTCAGAGAATTGGCTCAGTAAAATCTCTCTATCTCACAGAATTCTCTTCCCCTCACACTTTGTAAGATTACACCCTTTCCTCTAGGATCCAACTATCTCAAGGAAATCAATCAAACAGTAGAAAAGATTACAAGTTGAAAGCCTGAACACACAATTGAGCTGATAGATTATAGTTTCAAGAATAGTTGAGAGAACTCAAAAGTAAACTTGAATGCTATTTGAGTAAGTAGTTGGGTCACACTTAATTCTCTACCTTCCAAGTTTGAGCTTCAAATGCTTGTATAGTATGTTAGAAAAATTTGGCCATTGAAGCTATTGCATTTCCCGTTGAGAGAGAGTGAGATAATTTGGAGTGTTGGAGTGAATTTAGTCGTTGTAGTTAATGCTCCAGAGTTGTTTATCTGTTGTGCTTACTTCTCTCTTCTTGGATTAAGGCATTATCCAACGTAACGGTCTCTGAGTCTCTCTGCTTTCTAAGTTTGCTTGGCTTCTGTGTCCAACAAAACTTTCTTGAAGTAAGCCATATAAAAACTCAAGAAATGTAAAGTTAGTTAACGTGAGAATAGTAATAAGATTTTGAATTTTCAGATTAGCAATCAATAGCATGACTGGTAATTGATTGTTGCCTTTACTTGTTAATTGATGGTAATTGGATTGTTCCTATTTTCCTCCTGAAACACTCGATGGAAATGTCAGTTATTGAATAATCTCAAAGTATAGCAATCGATGGCTAATATTTGTCAATCGATTGAACATTAAGCTATCGATATGTCACTTTTTCTTCTAAGTCAAGTAACAATCGATTGTGTATCGATTGTTGATGTTTGTTCGATGGCTATATTAACAATCGATTGTCCTCATTTTGATTCACTTTGAATATTTAGCGAAACAATCAAAATGTAGATGATGTCAATCAGTTAAGCCAAGTAACACTCGATTGAAGCTTCATCAATCAATGAGCAATCAATATGCCATCGATTGAAGATACAGAAGTTCAATCGATTGTTTATGGCTATCAATTATTCTTAACTTAGTTTTTAAAAACTTGTTTCAAGACATTTACTTAGTTAAGATATCTATGATTTTCATAACTTAAGTCATGTTTGGTTATCATCAAAAATCTGAGATTCAACAGTCTTAAATTTTGAACTTCTCTACCTTTTTTAAAAAGTCGTATTTAGGATTTTCTCACAAATAAATACATATTTTTTATTTTACTCTCAATTAATTTCCCTTATACTTTCATTTCATAATTATTTTCTCTAATTTACTTATTCATAAATGAAGACATATATGTCATAATATTTATATTTTCAATTTTAACTGTTTTTTCTTAAATTGAACAATTCAGTTTTTACCACTTTATATTTAAGTATGTGGGATGTAATAAAGAGTTACAATTACTCATCTAAGAAGCCATAGTGAGGTTGGGTGGATATGCCGTGGAGGGCTCTTAATTAGTGAAAACATGAGGCTAGCTTCCTTCCTGTATAATGCATATATCGCATAACGCGTAAAGCACTTCATCCCCAGGTTTTAATACATTGGTGCTAACTGTTCTTCTGTTTTATTTCCTAAACATCAATAAGTTGGACCATCAGGTTAGTTATAACTCTTTTCTTTCACATATCTTTATAGGCATGTCTTTTAATTTCTATAATTAAATTTGAGGATGTTAATTTTGAAGTTATTGTGTTTTCTTGGTTATTCTATCATACAAGATACCACTCTCATCATCGTAAAAGTCTATTGTGGAAGAAAGTTTTTATCTTAAATATAGGTTCAACTTTAAAGTATTTGTGATGGTTTTCTAGTACCACCAGTCATTTGGTTTAACTAGTAAGAAGTTGTTCCAAATTAACCAATTAGGGGTGTCCAAACCAGGATTGGGAGCAGGAATGACCATTCCTAATTCTGTCATATAGTCTTTGTCCCGGCATTCATGACTGGGTAATCCAGGGACCAAGACCGAGATATCCCAGAAAGAAAAGAACATATCATTAAAATAACGGCGGCGGTGATGATCGGCCATAATGGCAGAAGTAGATTGAAGATGCCAGTGAGGAAGAGGGATGCAACTAAAATAATGTATAAGTCAATCAATCAACAGGTTGAAGTTGGCAATTTGAAGTGTGATTTCTTTTAGGCTTGTTTCTGCAAAATATTTTAGAATAAAATTAGCTTCTTCTTGGAGAGAAAATCGAAGCCATAGGGATGAAGCTCCAACAATTACAGCTTCTTATTTTACAGAAACTACTTATACATTATTTTCTGAATTCAAACAAGAGAATATAAATAGTGACCGTGTTCCCCACCTGGGTGCTAGCAAAACAGAATGAATGAGCAAGGAGGAATTCAAGTCTGGGTGGAGGATGAATGGTCTGAAGCTGTCATGAACATACAAAAAATTTAACTTGTGAAAAAGTTGCCTTTCTCCCTCATATTAAATCATAATTATTGGAGATTCTGCAAGAATTATTTTTGTTATTTTATTTTTATTATTTTTTTATCATTTTGTGGGGCCTGGACAAAATAGGGTGTTTATAGTTGCCCCTCTTTACTTGTTCGTAGTTAAGAAAAGTGGGCTTCTCGTCTATGAATCAAGTAAAGATAAGAACACTTATTTTGTCCGGCCCGACATGAGACGCAAGAAGACACTACGAAAGATCCCCACAAATGAAAAGAGGGCATAGGCAAAATACATTGTCCCTGCCCCCTCTTTACTTGATTCATAGAAGAGAATGTGAGGGGTAAACAAAAGAGTTGTGCGGACAATAAAACATGACTCGAAAGAATATTGCCGTCAGGACTTGGCTTTCAAAGAATAGTGCCTGTAAAGCAGAACCTTAAGAGGGGGGCCAGCATAACAGGGCTTTGAGGGGCCTGCGAGCAAGGCCTTGAAAAGGAGCCAGCAGAACTGGGCTTTGAAAAGAAAAAGGGCCAGCGTAACTGGGCTTTAAGGGACCTACGTAACAGGGCTAAGAAAAGGGGCCTACGAAATAGGGCTTTAAAAGAACTTTGCCAGCTGATACTGGGATTTTGAAAAGGAAAGTGTCTGCCGATACATGGCTTTAAAAGAATTTTGCCAACTGTTATTGGGCTTTGAAAAGAATTATGCCTGTCGGTGTAGGGCTTTAAAAGAATTGTGCCAGCCGATACTAGGCTTTTGAAAAAGAATGTGCCTGTTGATACAGGGCTTTAAAAGAATTGTGACAGCCGTTAATGGGCTTTGAAAAGAATTGTGCCTGAAGGTATAGGGCTTTAAAAGAATTGTGCCAGCTAATACTGGGATTTTGAAAAGGAGTATACCTACCGATACAGGGCTTTAAAAGAATTTTGCCAGTCGTTACTGGGCTTTGAGAAGAATTATGCCTACTGATACAGGGCTTTCAAAGAATTGTGCCAGCCGATACTGATCTTTTAAAAAGAAGTGTGCCTGCCGATACAGGGTTTTAAAATAATTGTGCCAGCTGTTACTAGGCTTTGAGGGTGCCTGCCGATACGGGGCTTTAAAAGGATGCTAGCCGTTACTGGGCTTTGAGGGGTGCCTGCCGATACAGGGCTTTAAAAGGGTGCCAGCCATTACTAGGCTTTGATGATGCCTGCCGGTACAAGGCTTGAAAAATGAGGCATAACAAGGAATTTATTTTGCCCCTTGTTGTAATGCTCATCATATTGATGGAATGCTAATGCATATGATGGCACTTGAGATGAATGTGATAATGATAATGATGATGATGTAGAAGACTATGAGTATGTCATGAATGATGATAATAATGATGAAGTCCTAAATAGGATGTCATAATGATGACAATAAAAGTGATAGTGATATGGTAGTAAACACACATTGCCCCAGATGATGTAATGCATGCACTACAATGAGAATATTGAAAATGCCTATGATATGAAGTCCAAATGAAGATGTCAAAAATGAAGATCATGAATATCGATGACATTAAGCATGTGATGACCCAAACATACAAACTAGTGATGATAAAGTCCTTATAAGGATAATGTCAATGAATGAGACAAAGTCTATATAAGTTTGCGGTGCTCTAGATAATCTAATATGAGACCAAATGGTAATGATGGTGAAATGCTAATGAGGATGAGATTGATAACATGATGATGCTATTAAGGATGAGCATGACGAAATGAAAGAGGATGATGAGTAAGCTTACTGACGAAATGCATGAGGATGATGAGTAGGCTTACTAGTGATATTGCTTTCTCTTTGGTCTTACTCCTAACCAAGAACTTATTAGTTCAATCAAGATATATTTAGATTTAGGTCATCTTAACTTTTGTTAGTTTGCTGACCCTAATGACATTCCATTTGTTATCCTCATGAATAGTCTGAGAAGCTTTTGCATTTGCCCTAACCTAACAAAAGTTCATATTGAGACAATGTATGACATGATCGCAATATAGGCCTTAAACTTGCCCAAGTATGTGAAATGGCTTGCAATACATTTGAAGCAGAGTGATCGTACATTTATGTAAGACCTATAGTTGTTGGTTGAAGTAATGGCCATACATATCTGCCTAATATATTATAATTTCTCTCTTGCAGAATTTAATGTCAAATTTTGAACATTCAAACTTTATTTTCCTGACCTTAATTTGTGAAGCATGACAATCTCCCTCTTTTGGTCTATCTTCATCTTCAATGCTTGCATAGAAAAAAATGTTTTTACACTTCATTTAATAATGTCAATGTTGTCCCAAGAAGTGGATGCGAGGCAATAGAATCGAGGAGAAACCCCAAATTCTAACTTGGTTGTCTTTGTTGAGTAGATGAAAGGCATTGTCCCAAATGTGAAGTGGCATGACTGGGGAAAGGATCATATGCCATATGAGATAGGAGATATTTCCCTATAGCCAACAATTTAAAAAGATGTATGAGCAAAACTCAAGAACTTTAATCATGAAATCTCTGAGGTTAAAACATACAAGTCACATGAATAGAGGATCAACAAATATATCAATGCACAGCTATCAAAGTCATGTTGCCAACCTTAAGTTATATAGAATCAAGGTAGAAAGCTTAACAAGAATGTAATGCCCCAATGATTTTCCTTACAAGGTATAGTGTTTACTCTCATCACTCAGTGTTTGAGGGTTAGTGTTTGCTCTCAATATCCGAGTTATCCAACTCCTTTTCCATAAGCTTGGCAACAATCTAATTTCTCCATTAATTAAGAGTCTTATGCTAATATAGATCACAAGGACTTTTATTTGGATATGCTATGGGTATAGGGTACAAGGAGAAGATGAATGATATGTAAGAACCAAGGTGAATGCTCAAATGACTAAGAGCAATAGGAAATAAATGAGGAGTCAAGCAAGTGTACAACCCAAAAACCATATACAGAAGAGAAACTCAAGGAGGCTACTCATTTGTTCATTTTTTGTTTATTTTTTTTTGGTGCTCTAACTTTTGCCTAAGCCGCCCATTTGGGTTTTCAACTTAGTGAGCTTCTTTTCTTTTCTTTTTTCTTTTTCTCCTTTTTCCAACTTTTCTCTCAATGATTTTTTGTTTTCTCTTTTGAAATATTTCTTTCTTCTTCTTCTTTTCTTTTTTTCCTCTAACTTTGAAAACCCTGAATTGTTTATAAGAGAGTAGTCTTACAGCAAGACAACCTCAATAATGGTGGAGATGAACATATCCTCCCCTAACCAAGAAAATGAAGTGCTTTTAAGGATAAAATGTACCCTGAATGAAAGGTAAGGAGATATTTATGGTTTCTGTGGCTAATGGATGAGAAAGAAAAGTCATATTGGCACAAATGGATTTAAATGTAGCTTTTTGACCCTTTTCCATTTATGATGAAAATGAATGCATCGATCCTCTCTACATTAAGAAAATGAATCTTAAGTTTTACTTTGAACAAGATACATGCCAAGTTCTAGATTGGGTAAAGGATAAGTGGAACACACATTAAGTGAAATATGTCAATAGGCTAAAATCCTCACAAGGCTTATGTAATCATTGTTACATTGCATCCAAGGTAATTTAACTAGCCTTATCAAGGTCAGATTCAATCATTTTCATAACTGAGCATTTCTCTAGTATGTCATCACCTCTATTCAAGCAGCTTGTGCAAAACAATTTTTGGACTTCTCACATAGGGAAAGACAACCATTTAAGGGAGATATATGAAGAAGGAAGGACGACAGAGACAGAAGTTAAGTGAAGTCATTTTTAATGAGATAGTCTATGCAAACAATATCAAATGAAGACACAACTTTTATGTTTTTCTTCTTCTTCTTCTTTTGTTTTTTTATTTTTGTTAACCTTTTATTTTCTCTCTCTCTTATTTCATTCCTATTATGTGTTTTGGATAATGCTATTGAGAGCATGTTTTTTTAGGTTGACTAGAATTCCCTTTAAGATATTCATTTTCTTATTGAAAGACAAAAGACTTCATCTCCTCCAGATGCCCCTTGCATCATAGGGAAATAGAAGTGACATTTAACTTGAGAGGAACCAAAATCCCTACACGGTTAATGCCAAGGGATTAAGCTTCATGGGATAACAAGTTAATTCTCATTATAATAGTTAGTTAGAATTCCCTTATACTATTCACTTTCTTAAAGAAAGATGAAAGACCCCATCTCCTCCAGAAGCCTATTGCATCATAGGGAAATAGAAGTGACTTTTAACTTGCGAGGAATTAAAATCCCTACATAGTTAATGACAAGGGGGTCTAGCAGCATGAGAGGACATGTCAATTCTCATTTCAAGAGTTCTTCAGAATTCCCTTATGTAATTCACTTAACAAAATATGAAAGACCTCATATCCTCCAGATGCCCATTACATCATAGGGAAATAGAAGTGACATTTAATTAGTGAGGGATCAAAATCCCTACACGATCAATGCCAAAGGGATCTAGTTACATGATATAACATGTTGATTCTCATTAGAATAGTAAGTTTGGGTTTAAGAAAAATTGGAAGGAAATTCAACCATCTCCTTCCAAACATTTATGGCAATTCATTTTTGAAGAATTTGAATCCGTACATACTTATGAATAAATTTTATTATTTTTACTAAGTTGCTTAATGATTCCTTGTATTTTTTGGTTAAATTATTTGAATAAAAATATTATCTCATATCATTACCCTATATGTTTTATAGGCATGATAATTTAGCTCACATTGCACTGGCATAAGGCTCTTTTAGCATCAACACCCTCTAGCCTCCTCCGAGAATCCATTGTTCTATAGGGAGATCTAGAGTTGATCGTTAGACAGGAATGAGCTTAAATCCTATCCTAGCCTAAGATCTTAATGTTACATTTTCCCCTACGAAACTTTGAATGAGAGCTTGTTTTGAACTCGGTAATTATGCTAACAAACCCTTTGATAAGCTTTCACAATCACGAGATGATTCTCTAGCTTTTATACTGGCCTATTACCCCCTAAGGAGAATGAAGTGCCCCTTAGCATGCGAGTGTACTACTACAAAAAATACAATCTACGTCCCATTTTCACGTCTCTTTTTCAAATATTAGATGTAGAAAAAAAGGCGGTGGCAAAAGTGTAATTATATAAACAAGTGTGCAGACAATTCACGTCTCACAAATAAAAAAGAGACATGTAAAGTATTTTCCACATCTCTTAAATTTTGTTAGACATGAATTGTGGTTAAATAAAAGCGGTAAATTTCAAAAATAGCCCAAAAATAAAAGCGGGAAAGACTTTTCACGTCTCAAATACATATGAGATGTGGAATTTACTTTCCACGTCTCATATATGTATATGAGACGTGAAAAAGGTTGTACTAATTACTTTCCACGTCTTATATATGCACATGAGACGTGGATTCGGTTTAATAAAAAAAACCCCATCGAGTTGAACAAAGAGGAAGAGAGGCAAAACGATCCAGAAATTTGAACCACGCCCATATTTTATGGAATTCAAGGATTAGTTTAGAGATACATTTCTCAACCTTCACAAAGATGGTCTCATGAGAACATGGTTCAACAAATTATATGTCTCTTGCATATTCTATGAAAAAAAATGAAATCAAGCTCTACATCAATGACGAAGTGAAAGTCCCATCACAATAATAAGGGAGATCAAGAACTCTGTTACCTTTCAAGCTTATGCATTTTAGTTTTCAATCATATTTAACTACACATTGTGTGGGAAAATGTTTCCTCAAACTTCGTCAAATCTCAATATTACCTGGCAAGAAATCCTAGCTTTACTTTATGATTTTTCTATTATTAACATTAGGGTTATTTCTAATTCTTCATTTTACAATTTCTTAGGTATTAGGCTATGCAATTTATCTAATTTGTAAACACTGTTTTATATTTAATCTCATTTTTTTTAGATATAAAAAAGGAAGGGATAAAATAGTAAATTCATTAGTCCAAGCCCAAAAATGTCTTTGGGCCAAGCTTAAGCCCATAATTATAAGCACAACAAAAGAGATCATGTCCAAATGTCTGATGTTTACCCAATCAAATGTTGAAAATTAATGTATCAATACCGCATCCCTTTAAAATATTAAGAAAAAAAAATGTATCAATTACATGAAATTTAATTTCTTTTAAGTTTTTCATATGTCAAAAATGTTAACCAATTGCATTACGCGACTTGTTAAAATTGTTACACTATTAAATAGAATTTGCCAAAACCGGTAATGCCCATCATAACAGCTGCATTTTTCACTTCAAAACCCTCTTGAGATTTGGCTTGTCAATTCCTTCTTCATTGATAAAAAAGAGCAATGAGTAGAAAAAAAATGATTAATAAAGAAATGAAAAGGAGCAACAAATCTCGTATTGAACAAGAATATTTAAAACATCTGTCTAATCTATTCTTCAACTGCCAAAGATGAAAGAAAGCAATGAAATTTTTTATAATTGCTTGACTACTACAATTTTATTCAGAGGGGAAGAGATTGCCCTGTTGCAGCTATTGCAAAAGGATCTATGAAGCTCAAGCTCCTTACTCGGTGATGGCTTCTCACATTATTCAGAGGGGAAGAGATTGTCCTGTTGCAGATATTTCATCAAATTTTTTTCAGCTAGAACATCAGCTTGGGGATATGTGGAGCGATGCTCGTTAAGGTCCAGCTCGTTTGTTGAAGAACTTAGAGATATGTGGAGCGATGCTCGTTAAGGTTGGGAGAACTGGAATCCACCATATGCTTCAAGAAATCATAGACCTTTTAGATTAGTTATAACACAAGACCAACTTCTAAAGTGATCTTTTGAAAACTTTTGTGAGAAACAAAGCAGAAAGTTTTTTCTTATTTGCAAAAAATAAAATAAAAAAACTGCAAAAGGACAAGTCCTGTGAGAAACTAATAAAAATTAGGAACATGAATTTTTGTTAAATGCCTTCTTAATGAATATAAGCTGTAAGCATTGTTTTCAAGCAATTGAACTCATTCCTCAACTAAAAAAAATCCCCAGTATGGATTTTCTTTTCACATATTATCTTCATACCACCCTCTACTTTGATGTTTTACTCTTTACTTTTTTTTTTTGGTGGGATGCACGGTTTGAAATTTATAAATGGATTAGGATGACAAAAACCCATGTGAAAGAACAGTTGATCAGGTAATCTTGCACGATTTGAAGGGTAAGACTATAGTATATTTTGACGTCAACTCAAATAATGCAAAAGGCAACTAAATCATACCACAAGCAGGTCTGCTTCAACCACTTCTTCCAAAGTTGCATGGAATGCCTCCACTAACTGAAGGAAAAACAGAAACCAAAGGGATAGATAGCATTAGTGTCCAGAAAATACTGACAACACTTAGTAATGATACATGGAACTTCTGCTCATGATTTGTCATTACCTGTACAGGTAGATCGGAGATAAATCCTACTGCGTAACTGAAAGGAACTTTCCTCCCACGTATATACATAAGATTTGAACGAAGAGCTAGGCAATCTTAAATTTTTCTAACCAACGGACATCAAAGATCAATAAAAATCTCTGCTTGAAACTTGACCTACATTAGTAGGCTTTCCAATATATTTTCCACATCCCAATTAAGCAAAACTCCCCCATGCAACACAAGGACCTTGGGTGACAGGTAAAATAGCCAAGGACAAGCATTAGTAAAGAAAGACAATATTTTATATATGACCACACAATCAATGCATTCTCTTGTAACTTATCATTTATAAGTGTGTAATTCATACCTGAAACAAAGAATTATTGATTGCGTTAGTCAAACATAGCGGGTCATCTTACTTGAAGGAAGAAATTGATCGGAGTTGAGTTTCCGTTTACTTGTGTCATTCCAGTAGAAAGAAAACTTTGAGTTACTGATGCAAATTGAATCTCACGGGGCAATCCAAAATTCCTATGGCATAGACTGCATTTTAGGAAGCTGGTCATGGAGAAGTATCTGATGGAGATCCTTCCATGAAGATATAAAGCACGGTCATGTTTTTTTTTTTTTGGGTCTGAGCATCATGTGAATCCTTATCCACTCCAAACCCAACACAACGAAGGAAATGTTTCACGGTAATTCCTTCATCACCGTCGAATATTAGTAAGGGAACAATAATTGTAAGAAGGTAAGCCACCAGCGATGTTGGCTTCGATAAATAACAGCAGAAACCACGTTTCTCAGAATCATATATTAACAAAGGAAACATTGCACAGAACAATTCATAGGAACCGAGAATTGGAATGGAGAGCTAAATAGTAATACATGGGGAGCGAAACGAATAGAGACGAAAAAATAGTATTACTTGAGTATATGCAACGCTCTCTGAAAAAATCTCTACCAAGAACGTGGACCTAGTCACCCACACCCTCGCGAATACACTGGCTTCACAAATATAAGTATACTGCATTTTGGGATGCAAATTCAAATTTTGGAATTTACAAACCTTCCTTCCTTCTCTTCTTGACTTTGGCAAAAAAAAAACACCCACTTCCTTTAAAACAATTCCTCGCTTGTTCCTGCGTCCCTCTCTCTATACCACACCACCATGTATCAGCTTCCAGTATACCTGCAAGCAAAACCATACATCGACAAAAAAATGTGGAAAAAGAAAAATTCAAACTGATCAAAAACCCCACCCTCTTCTGAGAAAGAAAAAGCTTCTTTCTTTGTCATCTCACATAGGTAAAGATTGTATTTTTCTTACCTTCATTTTCCTTCTTCAATAACCGATAATAACCTTTAAAATGGTTTCCATCATTTGTATCTCTGATCGACAAAGACAAAATAGAGGAGTCAGAGATGAAGTGTGGAAGAAGAAGAAGCTGTAGATCCATGGTAATCGTCATGAACACCTTCATCTCCTACCTCAACAGCTGGATTGTACACCTCGTATACTGCACTCGGATGAATCATCCACATGAAATGATCCCTCGCTTCCTCGGACGGTAGCCTGGCAACCATCTTCATCCCCTGTTTGCAAAAATAGAATATCCTTTTAAATATGGCATTGATTGAAGAAAAATTAGGAACAGGGGAGTATAATATGAAGATTGCATACGGTGAAGAGGAACAATGAGGATATAGGAGATTTACCTCTTGATCATAGACAACGATGTCCACAGAGAGCAGCTCTTTCATTAGCCGAGTTAGGACCGACATACCTCATCACCTCCCTGTTATACGATCGATCTATCTTCACAGTGACTTTGAACCTGAGTCAGCAAGGTTGAATCATAGACAATGTAACTTCTTCAAGATGATCCATGGAGCTATTTTGTTATTGGAAGCAGGGAATAAAATTTGCTATTTGGTTGTAGAAGGAAGAGAAGCATGGAAAGGTGCCAGGCAGGGTGTCTCACTGTCTCTGACTCTCTGTATATGTATATTATGAAATTAAGGTGAGAAGTTTGAATTTGAAGTGTAGAATTTCGGAGGAAACACTACAAAAAAAAGCGGAGTTTACTAACTGTTACTATAATAGCGTAAAAAAGAAACCGCTACTAAATACACATTAGTAGCGGTTAATGAGAAAAACCGCGACTAAAATGGTCAGTTTGACCAAAATGAATATAGTGGCGTACATTAGTAGCAGTTACATTCAAAATAACCGCTACAAAGGTCGCGCCCTTTGGCGGGAACATTAGTGGCGTCAATTTAGTAGCGGTTTGGAGACAGAAACTGCGGGTAAATAGCGGGGTTACGAATTAGTAGCGGTTATTTTTAAATTAGTTGCAGTTATATCAAAACCGCCACTGACTGAAAGGACGCATTAATTGAAGTGGGACATTAGCGGCGGTTTTTTTATTTTAGTAGCGGTTATAACCGCCACTAACGCAACGGTCGCATTTATTGCTGGAGCGTATTAGTGGCGGTTTTTGTTTATAACCGCTACTATTAGTAGCGGTTATTATGAACCGCTACTAAATTCAAGTACTATTTAACTTCCTCGGTTCCATTCGTAAATGTACGAGGAATATGGTGAAAAAGACATACGCACGTACATTATTCGGCTTTTTCGAATATTAGAAGGACATACAGATTTTCAAACACCAGTTTAGGCACCAATTATGGCAGAGAAGAACAACCGCGGTAAAGGAAAGGCTCATATGACTGCTGAGGAGGAGGAGCAAGAGCGACAACGCCAAAATCAACTGAGAGAGGAGGGGCGTATACAAGCGGAGTGGGAACGTATACAGCGAGAGGCAATTCCTGAGGATATCATCAACGAGTTCTACAATGAGAACTCTCCTCATATTTCGGATTTGGACGCCTTCGAACAATGGTTGAATAGTGAGGACACTGAGGAAGCCGGCGGGGGTGCTAGCAGACGGTCCAGTCGAAAGACAACTGGATTCAATGTACAAGTGCAGGGTAAGGGAATAAAATTTTTTGTCGTTTTTATGAGATAATTTAAATTTTTACTTGGGTTTAACAGTATTTTTAAATTGTGCAGACCTTTCTGGTAGTACCACAAGAAGGACGCTGAGTGTGCAAGATGCGCACAACCTCCCGACCGGCCACAGGGTGAAGGTTGACTGGAACCTGTTCATCCTTCAACCTAAAGGGAAGGGGGTCAACTGTTTGGCAGGTTCTGCGGGAATGTTGGCCAGAATTACTAGCGCTTCCCGATTGACGCTTTAGACTGGAGGAAGGTTAATGGAGAGACGAAGGATTTTGCCTAGAGGGAAATCGTAAAGGTCAATTTAATTGAGTTATAGTTTATCTATTATTTATTATTTTAGGAATATGATTTTCTTAAATGATATGAATTCTATTTATTATTTATTATTATTGAAATATTATTGCAATTGTAAGTACATTATTTGTTCAATGATCTTTTTCATATTTTGCAGAAGAAGTTTGATGTGCGAGATATGTTCAAACGTTGGGCAGTAGGGAAGATGGGTGACGGTTGGAAGAACAAGAGGTTGGATTTGTTCAACCAAAAGGATGCCGGTGGGAGCAGGCCGATGCAGGAGTTGATAGATGATGTCCCTAGTGGAGTCCCTCCGGATGCCTGGGAGAGATATGTCCGTTGGAGGAGGGGAGACTTAGGAAAGGTATATTTAATAATTTAATTATTAAGGTATTCATCATTATTAAGAAATATTTTTTATTTATAATCATGATTAAATTTTATTTTATGTTAACAGAAGAGATCGCAGCAAGGCGTTTACAGCCGATCACAGCAGAAGGTTCATCATACGGCTGGCACGAAGCCATTTTCGGTCGGCTACGGAGAGATGGCATGAAACAATAAACCATTCTTGTTTAATTGATATTTATTTTTAATTTATATTTATTTAACTGTATATAATAATAAATTATTCAATAATTTCAGGAGGACGAAGCTTTGCAGCAAGGGAAGAAGGCTACATACGGCCTTTTCTACCGTTAGAAACACAGGCACCATGACGGGAGTGCAACATCCACAGAGGCTGACACTACTACAAAAAACACTTTTCACGTCTCTTTTTTGGGACTTTTCACGTCTCTTTTTGCTGAGACGTGGATCAGGGAGACGTAGAAAGTCCTCACTTTCCACGTCTCATTTTAAAAATGAGACGTGGAAAGTTCTCGACTTTCCACGTCTCACTTTTAAAATGAGACGTGGAAAGTGGCCACTTTTCGCATCTCACATTTAATTGTGAGACGTGAAAAGTTACCAGTGCCAACTTTCCACGTCTCTTTTTCAAAAATGAGACGTGGAAAGTCTCCACTTTCCACGTCTCACTTTTAAATGAGACGTGGAAAGTGACCAGTGCTAACTTTCCACGTCTCTTTTTCAAAAATAAGACGTGGAAAGTGACCAGTGCTAACTTTCCACGTCTCTTTTTCAAAAATGAGACGTGGAAAGTCTTCACTTTCCACGTCTCACATTTAAAATGAGACGTGGAAAGTGACCAGTATCAACTTTTCACGTCTCTTTTTCAAAAAAGAGACGTGGAAAGTGACCAGTGCCAACTTTTCACGTCTCTTTTTCAAAAAAGAGACGTGGAAAGTCTCATTTTTTTAAAAAAAATTATATTTTTTAATTATGATAATTAATTCCAATAAAAAAAACCCCAATATATTATCGGAATAATAGAAATACATTTAAAATGAAAAAAATGAACTAATCTTATTATTTATATCAAAACTAATATTACAAAAATGTTATAATACAACTTTCATCCTAAAATATGGGATAGAAATACACTATTCTAATACACTTGGTAACATGTAGTTTATAGACTACTATATAGTTAGCAATAAAAGGAAAAAAGAGGGACGTAGGCATGTGCACATTATCAAATACTACACTGAATTGAGTTACAAATCTGTCATACTAGCTGCAATCAAGATTGACATCTAGCAGCACTTGTTCAAGGAAACAGTAGATGCATCCTAACCTCCAAGCCAGCATATACTGCCACAAACAATGCATATCCAACTGGACCATAGCCTGAATGTTAAAAACCAAACATGGTTAGGTCTAATGCACCGAAAATAATCCTTTAGAGAAAATGAAAATAGTATGGAAACACGAAAAACTATAATAGTTGAGGATGGAAGCATGAACTTTAAGAAATTATATTGCTACAACTATAAATCCTAGGTAATAGGAAAACCTTACTAATGTAAACCCAAGCACAAATATAGACAATAGCCAGGATCTGGAATATTACAAAGATGGTTAGTGTTACATACATCATTGTTCTGGTTTGTTTGTCTCTTTCCCTCCAACTATTAAACAATATCAAGCAGCATATTAGAGAATTAGAAGAAAACAAAGAAATGAAAAAAAAAAATTCAACAGTTAATGTGAAATATTCACTTCTTTTTCATCCTGATCAAATATAGCATCTGCAAGAACTCTATAGTTCTCTTGTTCAATAAGCTCCCAGTTCTTATCATACTGTTTAAGAAGTTACTTCAATACCGGTTTAACTTTCACTTCCTTGATGCCAATAACAGTCATTGCACGATAGGCTGCAACAACCCTTGGATTGGGTGCCATTTTTTTTCAGCAAGCAATTATGGGAGTTCATATTGAAAGCAATTCTCAAGCAAAAGAAAAAATACATGTGCCGACAAGTGACAATTATAATATAACACTCTATTCTATATAAAAAACATTTCTTTTATGTCAAGAGGTGTTCAAACATATATCAGCCCTGTGTTGGGGTGGGGTATATCTGACTCCAAGAGAGTAAAGTCAAACTGCCTTAGCTGCAATTCAAAATTGCAACAATGTCCTTTCCCATATATTTTTGCCTCAAAGCCATGTTCTACAAAAAAAATATTAAAAGAGTCAATAAGTTGCTAAATAAAATCACAACAGAGGACCATTAGGGGCAGGCAGATTCTAAAGAACATTGACATAGTGCACATTAACTTGCCACACGCACATACAATAAATATTTTCCAAAGTCACAAAAATGGTCTGAAAAGTAAAAACATGTTAAACTGAAAACTATAGTGTGAAAATACAAACAAAAGAACAATTAAATGAAAATCTACCTGTAAGGAATATGCTGGTGGGTACAATACACATAACATAAAAAAGATGAGGGACTAGCTATAACTATAAAAAAAATAGGATACTCTTATTACAAAAAAAAACAAGATTATGATTTCAAGAGACAAAGAGAAAGAGAATGTACGCAAACAATTGTAGGACAAAAGTATTTGGCAGAAAGCTATACTAAATATCACCAAAAAGAAAGCAAGTTGTATACACTCCTAATGCCCTTTGTAATTACTTTTAATTCAGACATGGGAGTCTATGTATATATCTATATATGCAGACACGCACAAAAGAATAACCAAGGAAAAGAAATCTAGTACACCTCCAGACCAAACCTCAGATCCCACTAATAAACACTAATGAACGAATTCAGATCAGAAAACTTCAGATCTTCAAAACAAGAAAAAATGAATAAAAAGAAAAGAACACTACACAAATGAACGAATTCACTAATAAACACTTAAAACCACTAATCAACATTTGACTTCAACATTTAGAAAAAGAAGAAAGAAAGAAAAGCTATCTTAACCAAAGGGATTGTGAGTGTACACTCCTACTCCAAATCACGTTAAGTAAAAAATACCCTAGTCCAAATCAAGCTCCCCTAATGTCTTTTCAACTCCTCCATTAATTTACAGAACTGTAAACACTCTAGTGGTAGGGGTGAAATTGTTGAAGGGTCACCTGAAAAAGAGTTAAATCCCACTAATTCAGATATTGCAGAATCAGGTTCAAGCTCTGGTTCGGCTTCTTCTGACATAATTTCTTGCAGAAATTACCCAGATGAATGTTTAATAGGTTTTGGTATATGTGAATGTTAGAGAAAGAAGAATGGCCCGGCTTCTAGCAGACAAATTACCCAGATGAATTTTAATTTCTTCAAAGTAAATGAGAGTGTGGAACTGCAACAATGCTACTTATGTGCTTTGTACCAGAAACCTAAAGAAAGAACATTTAACGTATGATTAAATCCCAACTTATCACCATGACGTATGTGTTTCTTTTGGAAAGAATCCATCGACAGATTTAAAGTCATAGTATACAATAATATATACCGAATCGCAAGACATACTAACATTCAAAATTTCACGGGGTCAAGCATGGTCTCTCTGCATCAAAACCCATCAGCAACTAGAATACATAAACGTAAATTAATTCCAGCACCATCCCTACCTAGATACCGAGTGCCTTCCGTTTTGATTGTACACATTTCTTTGTGATGGATCGCTCAAAACTTGATAAGCTTCACCCAGAAGCTGCCAAAACCAGAGGAGTAAAACTATTAGACAATGTTCTGAGGTGGAAATCCCAATCTCTGTCTAGCTCCGTCATTTTCAATCGCAAATTGAAACTAGTTTTTCCCCCCTTCTAATTGCACAACGAAACAAACCAGAGTGAAAATTTGGGATTGGACTATGATTGAAGAGCTAATTCATCATTGAAGACTGTGAATGATTACTGAGAATTGGTTAGAATAAGAAGAAGCAGGGTCATTCAGATACTCAACACGAAGACGAAGGAATCATCTTCCCGCGGCAACAATAACGACGCTTTTGAAATTGCCTACATAACAATCCCACTTCCTTTCCTCTGAAGCAGAATCACCTAAATCCAAAAGCAGAACAAACAAAAAATTAGGGCACAAATTAAACAGAAACCTAATTAAACACAAAATACAGAAAAATCAAAGGCGGAAAAAGATTTTGAGGCAGAAAAATCAAAGGCGGATAGAGAGAAGACTGTAGGGGAGGCAGAAATTGGTGAGGAGAGGAGTATAGGAGAAGATTTTGAGGAAGACGGTGGTATTCGATCTTGAAGGAAGAAAGGACCGGGATAGGAGTAAGAAAGATTGGGGTTTCAACGGAGCTGAAGAAGTCGACGCCGGCGATGGTGGAGAGGAAGACAACGACGATTTATACTTCGATTACCCTCTAAGGCTTGAAGGGACGAAAATGGCGCTGGGGTTGTCTTGAGCGGCATCAGACTCGCAGATGGTGGCTGGCGATGAAGTTTGAACGGCAGTGATGGAGGTTGCTGTCGCCGGCATTCTCCCAGGGTGAAGAAGATGAAGCAGATCTGTGGAGCATGAGGAAGAAGTCGATCTGGAGGGTGAAGAAGAGAGACGAGCGCTGGAGGTAACGAAGCAATTTGATCTGGGAGCTTTTATTTTTTTTTTTACTTTTGAAGACCCTTTCAACGTCTCACAAATTTATTGAGACGTGGAAAGGGTGAAAATACTTCTTCTTTTTTTCTTTTGAAGACCCTTTCAACGTCTCATAATTTTTGTGAGACGTTAAAGGGTCCTTTCAACATCTCACAATTTTTGTGAGACGTGGAATCTCACTTTCCACGTCTCACATATTTTGTGAGACGTTGAAAGTAGGCACAAATTTTTTTTTAAAAAAAATCTGCCTACTTTCAACGTCTCACAAAAAATGTGAGACGTTGAAAACTGCTTTCAACGTCTCACATTTTTTGTGAGACGTTGAAAGTAGGCAGATTTTTTTTTTAAAAAAAATGTAAACTCTTTCCACGTCTCACAAAAATTGTGAGACGTGGAAAGAAGGTAATTTATTAAAAAATAAATACTCTCCTTAGCTCTTTCCACGTCTCACAATTTTTGTGAGACGTGGAAAGAGTTTACATTTTTTTTAAAAAAATCTGCCTACTTTCAACGTCTCACAAAAAATGTGAGACGTTGAAAACTTCTTTCAACGTCTCACATTTTTTGTGAGACGTTGAAAGTAGGCAGATTTTTTTTTTTAAAAAAAATGTAAACTCTTTCCACGTCTCACAAAAATTGTGAGACGTGGAAAGAAGGTAATTTATTAAAAAATAAATACTCTCCTTAGCTCTTTCCACTTCTCACAATTTTTGTGAGACGTGGAAAGAGTTTACATTTTTAAAAAAAAAAAAATTTGCCTACTTTCAACGTCTCACAAAAAATGTGAGACGTTGAAAGTAGTTTTCAACGTCTCACATTTTTTGTGAGACGTTGAAAGCAATTTTCAACATCTCACATTTTTTGTGAGACGTGGAAACTAATTTCCCGCCTATATTTTCGCACATTTTTTTGCTTGGCGGGCTTTTTTCAGAGAATCCACGTCTCATATTTAAAAAAGAGACGTTAAAAGTTTTCCACATATTTACAATTTTGCCACCGCCTTTTTTTTACATCTCATTTTCAAAAAAGAGACGTGAAATGGGGACGTTAATACTGATTTTTGTAGTAGTGTGAGGAGCATATTGTAAGAATTCTATTACTTTTATTTGGATTTATCATATTTTTTTTAACAATTATATTTGTAGAAAAGTCTAATATATGTTCTGTATTCAGGCTAGAATTGAAGAAGTAGAGAGAGAGCATCAGGAGTCGCAGGGGATAATATAGACCTCACTGCCTCACTCAGGGCCGCCCTTGGGACCCGTGAGCACCCTGGCCGTGTGCACGGGATGGGTTACGGAGCCCTACCGTCAGTGGTGTATGGCCGGACTGGGTCGGCAAGCACTGCCCAGTCTGCAGCAGCCGGCCAAGCGTCTTCCAGCGGCTCTATGATGCACGATCTAGAGTATGAGGCTCGGATGAGGGAATGGTTGACTCAGGAGATTACAGATCAGGTGTACGATCGATTGGAGTCCTAGGTCGAAAGTACCAACAATGCACTCGACCAGATCATTCAGAGGGTGGACCCAGGCGAACCTCCTATACGTGTACCAGGACTACCACCACATCCACCGAGACAAACCTGCAACCGTTCTTCAGGATCCCAGCCAGAGGTCAATCAGTCAGAAGGTGGTCAGCCGGACACCACTCAACCAGATGCGTAGTCATAGGGTTTTTTTATTAGTTGAACGTTTGTAATTTCAGGACTGTTACATCTTTTTTTTAATTGTGAAACTTGTGTTTTATTTTGGCTACGATTGCAGAAACTTCAAAATTTTTCGCTATGATATCATTTATTTTATATGTAAATGCAATTTTTATAAAAAAATATATATAAATGCGACTGAGTGGGACCGCTACTCTAGTATAGCGATATTTATTTAACAAAAGAATATACTTATTTAGTAGCGGTTCAAAACCGCTACAAATCCTTATTGGTTTTAGTAGCGGTTTAAATACGCCACTAATTGTTGGTACCTTTAGTAGCGGTTCAAAACCACTACTAAATAAATGTTTTTAGTAGCGGTTAAAAACCGCTACTAATATTAGTGGCAGTTCAAAACCGCCACTAAAATCAATTGACTTAATTTCCGGCGGTTCTGATCCGCTACTAAAAGCACTGCACTCAATTAACTTATATAAACTCCAGCTTATTCATTTCATTTCACATTTCCATCAAACTTCAATCCTTCCAATCTTTGATATCTTCTCTCATATAATGGATAGATCTTGGATCAATTTGCCATGTACGTCCTCCCACTATTTGGTCTGTTTAAACCATTTTTTAGATTTTGCTTTCGATCGCTCAAGTGTCAACAATAATATTCTTTGTCCCTGTCCGAAATGTAAATTCAAGAAGTGGCATCCAAGAGATGTTGTGTCTGAGCATCTTATAGTGAAACAATTCTCATCCAATTACACTTTCTGGGGGATTCATGGGGAGAACGATGATGATGACGACGGTGATTAATGCAGATCGATGATCACGAAGATCATGTAGATCATATCGACAATGTCGTGCGTGATGCTTTCAGTGCGCAACGTGACAACATTGTTACTGAAGAAGGCGTTGATGGACCACTGCCAGATTTTTTCCAAAACGATGCCGCTAGGAATTTTTTCGACCTTATGACGGAAGCTGATAAGCCATTGTTTCCAGGTTCTACTAAAAATTTCAAAATTTCATTTATAGTTAGTTAAATCATCTTTTTTACACTAAATTATTGTTTATCCAGGGTGCAATAAATACTCTAAACTTTCATTTCTAGTCAAACTCCATCACATCAAGTGCTTGTGTGGCTTTAGTGATAAGGGAATGTCAATGGTGTTAGAATTATTGGGAGATGCATTTTCTCAGGCAGAAATCCCACCTTCATTCTACGAAGCGAAGAAGACAATCAATAAGTTGGGATTGAACTACACCAAAATTCATGCATGCCCGAATGATTATATGCTGTATTGGGGAGACGACACTGAGTTAGACAGATGTACGCGGTGTAACGCGTCTCGATACAAACAGGCAAAGAGGGGTCGATGGGCAACCAAGAAGCCTGCAAAGATTCTTAGATATTTTCCATTGACTCCAAGACTTCAAAGGTTGTATACTTCGTCTAAAACGGCTGAGCACATGCAGTGGCATTCATCAGAGGCCAACGTGGATGGGAAGTTGAGACATCCTAGGGATGCTGAGGCTTGGAAAGCATTTGATGCTGAATTTCCGGAATTTTCTGCGGACCCAAGAAATGTCCGCCTAGCTCTCGCATCAGATGGTTTCAATCCGTTCGGGAATCTTAGCACTACGTACAGTATATGGCCTATTGTGTTGATATTGTACAACTTGCCCCCTTGGATGTGTATGAAGCAAAGCTCATTCATTCTTTCGATGATTATTCTGGGGAAGAGAGCTCCTGGAAATGATATAGATGTCTACCTTCAACCGTTGATACAAGAGTTGAAGGAACTGTGGAGCAACGGAGTTGAGACGTTTGACGCTTACAGTAAGACGTTATTCACACTCCGTGCGTCTTTGATGTGGACAGTTAGCGATTTCCCTGGACTTGGCACATTGTCTGGTTGGAACGTGCATACAGGGTTAGCTTGTCCTAACTGTAACTTTGATCAAGACTCTGTTCGCCTCCCCCACAGTCGCAAGTGGTGCTTTATGGGTCACCGACAGTTCCTTCCTCGAGGTCACAGGTTCAGGTTGCAGAAAATTAGATTCAACGGATCACAGGAAATGAGAGATCCACCTGTGTTGTTATCTGGCGTAGATGTTCTTCAACAGCTTGAAGATGTCGACGTACAATTCAGGAAGCCAGTTGACGTTCAGCCCGGTGGCAGAAGGCCTCGCGACCAGTCCCATGCGGCCGGGGATAACGTGCAGCAGTGGAGAAAGAGGAGCATTTTCTTTCAGCTCCCTTATTGGAAATCTAATAAGCTTCGTCATTGTCTAGATGTCATGCACATCGAGAAAAATGTGTGTGACAATGTTTTGTACACGTTGCTGAACGAGTCCGGAAAGTCCAAGGACCATCTGCAAGCAAGGAAAGATCTCATGGCTATGGGAATACGTCATGACGCCTGGCCAGATGAGAATGATAAGTTTGCCCCAGCATCATTCACATTCACAAGAGGCAACAAAGAAGTCTTTCTCTCCACACTTAAGGACATTAACGTTCCTGATGGTTATTCAAGCAACATCTCAAGATGTGTCGACATGCATGCCAAGAAGATTGCCGGGTTGAAAAGTCATGACTGCCACGTTTTGCTCCAGCAATTCCTACCTCTGGCAATTAAAAGCACACTGCCCCCGGAGGTGTCAAATGTTTTGGTTCAACTCAGTTCTTTCTACCGATGATTGTGTGCAAAGGTTTTGGACGCAACAGAGTTAGATCAATTGCAAGAGAAAATAATTCTAACGCTCTGTCATATGGAAATGATATTTCCTCCATCTTTTTTCACTGTGATGGTCCATCTCACTGTCCACCTCATTCAAGACGCAAAGATGGGTGGCCCTGTTCAATACCGTTGGATGTATCCCATAGAGAGGTAATTTGATTAATTACTCCGTACAGTAATTTCATGATTTTTGTTTCAGTAATCTGATTGTAAATGCAATTACAGATACCTAGGGAAATTGAAGTCATACGTCAGGAATAAAGCATCTCCAGAGGGTTCAATAGCAGAGGGTTACATTGGTGAAGAGGTGTTAACATATTGTTCGCGGTATTTTGTTGACATGGAGACCTCATTCAACCGCCCTCCTCGCGTCGATGACAGCCCCACCAATGTCCACTCACCTTCTAACACATTATTCCCACCCGTCGGAAAGCCAATTGGAGGAAGTCAGTATTATAAGCTCACTCCTACTGAGAGGTTGCAAACACACAGACATGTCTTGACAAATTGCCCTCAAGTAGAGACCTATATTCAGTAAGAATCATAACACTATGCACACGCATCGTATTATTTTATATACAAACCACGAAATCTTCTAATTTGTTGTTTTGAATTTAAGGGATTTCTGGCGTTATGTTAAACGCCAGCTTCGTAGCCGCACAAGGTCGTCTGCTGAAGTGGATAAAAAGGTCCATCGTGAGTTTCCAGATTGGTTTGCAAGCAGAATACTCAACGACGACAATCCCTATCCGCCTGATATGATAAATCTAGCAACTGGTCCACTCGACCATGTCAGGAGATATACGGCATACAACGTCAACGGTTTTAAGTTCTTCACCGTTGCACGGGATGAAGGTTCCCTCACCCAAAATTCCGGAGTATTCAGCACATTTGGTACAAGGAGTTATGCCAGCTCACGTGATACTGACATGCAATTTAGAGGCGTATCATATTATGGGAAGCTCGTTGATATCATCGAGCTAAACTATCAAGGCCATTTCACCGTGCCTCTCTTCAACTGCATGTGGGTGGACACCATAACTTCTCGAGGCATTACAGTAGATAGCTTGGGCATCACATCTGTCAATTTCTCAAGACTCATTCACACGGGGGAAGTACCAGATGACGAGCAGTATATTCTTGCCTCACAAGCGCAGCAAGTTTACTATGTGCAAGATCAGAAACACAAAGATTGGCACATGGTGATTCATATGAAGCCCCGACACCTCTACGAAATTGGTGAGGAAGATGATATGGAACTAGACAGCCAGCATTTTGAACCTGAAAACTTTGATAACCTCATTCCGGAAGAAGACGGGCATTTACTAGTAGTTAGGTGAGTTTGCTCACTACAAAGTTATTATACAATTTTTTGCATATTTTATTATCAAAAATTGATATAGGTGTTTATTATTTTCTTCTTAGGCGGGAGCAAGAAGATGATTGAAGAGACAATTTTTTTTTAATTTGTACCATTTTACATAACGGTGTGTATCAAACATTAATATATGTTTTTTTAAAAAAAATATTCATACATTTCTTTTATCAATTTTTTTTTCATTTTCGAACATTTAGTAGCGATTCTAACCGCTACTAAATATACGCTACAATTTGTAGCAATTAAAAGCTGCACTAAATTAAGCTACGTTTAGTAGCGGTTTTTAACCGCTACTAAGACACATAAACTGCTACTAATTAGCGCCTCCAGCACCTATAAATACCCACCACTCTCCCATTATTTCTCTACCCTCTGCTCATTTCCTTCTTTGCTCGTTTCTTTCTTTCCTTGTATTCCTTCAGCTAACAATGTTGTTATAATATTTTTTATAGATATAATTATTTTATGTAATATTGATTGTTCTGTATACAAATATGTCTTCTAATTTTTTATTCAGATTTACACTATAATATTAAATTTGATTTTGTTTATAGTTAGATTGGTTCTTTTGTTCTAATAAAATGTTTTTGCGTTACAAATTATTAATTCGATATATTCTTTTATAAGTTATGCGCTAAAAAACCTTCTTAATTATAAATTGTAAGTTGTTGCTTAAAAGCAGTTTAGTTGATAAAATTAGTAGACAATTTTAATTTGACGTGTTGTTTTTTTTTAATTTTTTCCCACTTAGTAGCGGTTCTGAAACCGCTACTCATGAATGATGACTTTAGCGGCGGTTTATAACCGCTACTAAACTTATGACACATCAGTAGCGGTTCTGAACCGCTGCTAAATCCATCATATCCTTAGTCGCGGTTTCGTAACGCCACTAAATGTACGTGTATTTAGTTGCGGTTTCAAACCGCCGCTAATAAATAAAATTACGTTTTTTTTTCTTGACATTAGTAGCGGTTTGATGAACCGCCGCTAATTAAATACAAAAAACGAAATTTTCATTTGTTGTTCTCTAGCAGTTTCTTTAACTGCTACTGAATTAGTAGCGGAGTTAACCGAATTAGCAGCGGTTAGCTAAATGTTTGTCACGGGAGATTTAGTAGCGGAAATAGAAACCGCTAGTAAAGTGTTAGTTGCGGTTGAAACCGCTACTAATCAACCTAAATAACCGCTACTAATACACACTTTTTTTGTAGTGAAATAATAAAGTGGCATTTGAAATTTGAAACTCACAAATGGGCTGGAGGGAGGACGTGGCAGACGTGTCAGAAGCCGTGGCTCCCAGTGAGCCGAATGAACACGTGGATCGGCTTGTGAATAGTGATCTGTGTCACAAGCCATGGCTCCCAGTGAGCCGAATGAACACGTGGATCGGCTTGTGAACAATGATCTGTGTCACAAGCCGTCCATTTCTCATCGGCTCCAGTGGAATAGGATATGAATGACTTGGAGGAACATTATTTTATTGTTAATAGATGCCCTTAGGGAAGTTGGGAATCCCTTTACAAGATTTTGGGAAAATATTAAAAAAAGAATGAAATATAGTATGTATATTACTTTTGTAATATATTTGATGATGAGACTTGGTGGCTTGGTGGTAGGCCACCAAGCCACCAAGTGGAGGGGTGGAACCCACCCCTTCACTTTGCCAAAATATTTTGGTGAACCCCTCTCCCATTGCCACGTGGCGGTGGGGTCCACCTGCCACGTGGCAATGGGCCACGGCGGTGGTGGGTGCCACCGGCCTATGGTGGCTGGTGGTGGTGGTGGTGGGCCATTTATGTAAAAAAAATAATTGAACCAGGGGCATTTTAGACTTTTCCTTTAAATTTGTTGTTCGACAATTTAGACATTGTACTGAATTGTCCTTTATGAAATTCATTGTAGCAAAGTGTCTTTTTTGTATTTGGATAGTCTTTTTTTTTTTTGGAATTTTCTCATTTATTTATATATAATATATTTTTAAGTTTTAATATGTTATGACTTATGATAATCATGCTATGATATTTTTAGTATATAGTTTAGTTCTTATTTGTAGAATGAAGAGTGACAAACAAATCCCATAGAAGAGAATTACTCTTAGGTTCTTATCATCAAATTTCTTTGAAGTCTATTGAGATTTGTTGGTTAAATCGAATTGTATCAATAGTTAATACAGTTCATTGATCTATCAATAACAATTAAATCTTTGAAGATCTGTCAGTAACAATTTGATGATCAACTTCAACCATTATTGATGCAATTCGATATTGTCTCGTATATGTCTATATAAACTTTAATATAATTTGATAATTTTAAGGTACGTGATTGATTGTGATCAATTGGTTACGACAATAGTGGTTGCAATTCTCTTTGAAATGTCGTATTTGTTCGCACTAGAGTCAACGCCGGGAAATGGGACGAATGAGAGGACGTGTCCTGGACAGAGCTTTCAGGAGGAAGTTAAATTTCAGTCAAAAAAAGAAATCTAGGACTACGAACTCAACGAAACTTCCAGGAAGAAGTTAATGTCCAAAGATTAGTCTGCTATTCTTGAATCTTGAAGAGATCATCCCCGTGAATGATAGACTGTTCATCCTCTCTGTTTTCAGATCTGGATAGCCTCATTCCCTTGTTGATCTCCAAATGATAGACTGTTCATCCTCTCTGTTTCCAGATCTGGATAGCCTCATTTCCTTGTTGATCTCCAAATAGAAGGTAAGGAAGTTTTCTGTTTTTGAGCACTATTTATTGATTTTCTTAGGAAACAAAAAAGTAGGAAGCGGATTTTTGTGTTCAATAACTAAAATGTACTCTAATGGCAAAGATCTTGCGTTGCAGATGCTAAAGTTGGCACTAACTAGTGGAAGTCTGGTTTCAGAACAAAAGAGCAAGGTTAGTTTTTAGTTTCTTCTATCTTGTGAAGAGTGTATACTATTTTTGTAAAGAATCAGGCATATATTAGGCTTACCTAACTTTAAACCAATAGTTTACCTTCACTTCAATCTCTAATTAATCAACTCGGGGTCTTGACTTTTCTGATAGAAGAGAAAAAATGAAAGTGTTTCTGATCTGGAAGTAATTGTTCCGGAGTGTTAGCTTTCCTTGCTTGTACATAATTTCATCATGTGGGTTATTTGCTTTACCATCATAGTTTTGAAATTTGAATAGGACTGCTTTTGTTTTGTGTCTTTAGCTTATCACTTAAACTTTTTCAGTAATTGTTCAACACTAAAAGTAGCACTGTGATTCATGTATGAGGTAAATATTTTATAAATTTAGATTTTTCACATCAGAAACCAGCATTCCGGTATATCCTTCATATGTAATAATTATTAAATTGCTGGCATATGTCCAGGGAAGCTCAGGCATATCAATACGAACAGAAACCAGAGGTTAGCAAGCAGAAAGGTGCAAAAAAGCCTTGGAATATATATCAATATATATATATATATATTGATCAGTGCTTTGCAAGTCCAATATTTGGGATTTTAAATCTTTGAAGATGTGTCAATATCATATTGAAGGCATCACAAAAGGTAAGATTTTCTCTGCTCAATTGTAAATGTTCAGCAACTTAACTTTATGCTAATACTCCATTCTTGATTTTGGACTAATCAATTATTATGGTTAAAATATATACAATTACCTAAACACTCTCATTTCATCAAAAGCTATTTTTTTTACAAAATTTATTATCCAAAAATGTATTCTTTAAAAGCATTTTTTCAGCTTTTTTCCCACATGTTATTCTCCAAAAGTTAATCTAAATAGGCTATTACTATTTAGGAAAAATCTCACAAAAAGAACATAGAATAGGTAAAAGACACATAAATGCACCCAATATTCATAATACCTCAGTTGTGAGGACCTAAAAGGTCTTTTGTGAAATCAAGTAGAAACGATAGAAATGCCCTTCAATTATTTAATGAGAAGGAGAAAGCGGAGGTAGATAAGCAGATGTCATTTTTATCATTTCCACCTGATTTCACATAAAACTTTCTAGATTCTCACACATTATAAGCATTATGAATACTGGGTGCTTATATGTGCCCTTTACCTCTTTCCAAGATTTATATATCCTTTTCCGTACTTTTTATTGTGAAATTATTTTTCAATCTTCACAAAATTACCTTTATAATTTTTTCCATTTTTTTTATCAATCTAGAATGCAAGAATTATGGCATCGCTTGTTGTTTCTATATCTAAACCTAGAAACTTAAAAAAGTGTAAACAGTATTTTTAAAGTCATACCAATCCAAATGATTGATCATTTGAAGGAAAATGATGAATACGGGCTGATTCTTGTCATTCTGCATATTTTTAAATTGATAATCGGATTACTTTTCAGATCCATCAGAAAATCACAAAATGTTGATGGCGATAAAAAACTATTGGAAGTGCAACGATCCAAATAATATTGGCCCTGAGTTTGATGATGGTGCTTGGTCCATAGAATTAAATGATTTGAAAGCCTATTTGCAAATTGCAAACTCTACAAAGCTTCCCTTAGCATCAAGTTGTTGTATCTATAGAGTGCTACCAAAACTTCGAAAGGTAAATGAAGAAGCCTATACTCCTAATGTGATTTCCATTGGCCCATATCATCGTCGAGACAAAAAATTGGAGTCAATGCAAGAATTAAAAGTATGGTACATGAGCAGATTTCTGAAGAGGACCCCGGATAAATTGTTAAAGGATTATATCAAAGTTTTGGAAGATTTGGAAGATAAGATACGACGTTGTTATTCAGAGACCATACCGATGAAGAGCGATGAATTTGTGCTCATGATTTTAATTGATGCTTGCTTCATCATTGAGTTCTTTCTTGACATAGTAGGCCTTGAAGGCCCTTTGGCTAAAAAACTATGGCCAACAGCTGATATTAAACTTGACTTGATTTTGCTTGAAAATCAACTTCCATTGTTTGTTCTCACTCACCTATTCAACCTAGCTTTTCCAAGTGGCTTCAATTGTGATCGTGAGCGTTCATTTATTAAGCTTACCTTTGATGTTTTTGTGAATGTCTTCTTGCAAGAGATATATCCCTTCAAGGAGACTCATCCTAAGTTCATCAGGAGCTTCAATCATGATAGTCTTTATCAAGCGAACCACCTTTGTGATGTGTTAAGGACCTTTTACTTACCAAGTGCTCCAAAACCATCAAGAGAACATCACGTAGCAATGAGTCGTTCGCACAGTGTAAATCAACTACACGAGGCAGGGATGAAATTTCAAGCAGATAAGGATAGTAGTGTAACTAAGCTACAATGTTCAGAGAGAAAAATGCTGAAGATACCAGGTATTGTGGTTAGTGATTGGACTGAGACTATGCTCCGAAATGTGGTTGCATTTGAGCAGTGTCACTGTCCTTTATCAGGCTATGTAACTGATTACATATGCCTGTTGGATGTTCTTATTAGCACTGGAAAAGATGTTGAAATTCTTGTTGAAAAGAAAATCATGGTGAACTTATTGAGTAACAGTAATGAAGTTGCTTCCATGGTGAACAAACTCTGCAAGAATGTTATTGTAACAAACACCAACACTGATTATATCTCTCTATATGAAGAAATGGGCGAGTTTTATGATAACCCCTATCACAAGTATAAGGCAATCTTTGTGCGTGAATATTGGAGCACCCCCTGGAAAATTGCATCTGTGATTGCTGCAACTTTGCTGTTGTTGCTCACTTTCATCCAAACAGTAAAGAAATAGGTAACAAGTTCTTGTATAAGTACTCTCATATCTTATTATATTTTTTTTTTTTTTTTGGAAAAAAATGATTATATTTGCTGTGTTTATATATAATAGTCATGCATGTGGTCATTGTTATTTTACAAACATAATGACAACATGTTTTGTTTTTATCAAAATCATCTACTTATGTTTTTTTCTGCATTTATATGGAACATAATAAATATTTATCGTGATTCCATGCTTTAATTACCATGCATCATTGAATTCTTTGCCTTATTATTTGAGATTGCCTTGGGTATAACATTCTCTTTTCCTAAGACTGAGAGAGGAGAAATACATAGGTGCTTGAAAAGTACAAGCTCATTTGTACTCTAATGCTTCACATCCGATAATTTTTGTATATGTGTCATCCTACTGAACCCCGTTTTAATAAAATTAAATGCCTAGAAATCATAGTTTCCCAAGACTGACCCTCTCCCTTCTCTCTCTCTCCCGTCTCTTCATCCTCTTCTTTTGACACCAAGAACAGCTCTGAAAAGGTCGTATCTTTGTTGGTGGTTAGCCTCAGCAAGGTTCTTCCAGTCGTCCAGAAGGCTTCACCGATCGAGAGAGATCAAGTCGAATTGCCAAAGTTTTGTTGAGATATATCATCTTGATTTATAGCTATTTTATTGATCCGAGGTTGAGAGGGGTGGGACCAAGACTTCAACATGATCGATCTAGTAGCCACAATATCATCAATATTTTTAGTGATACATCTATATATAGTATATCATCACCAAAAGTTTCTCCACCAAGAACACATGTGCCCTTTAGGGCAACAGACCATAGAAACCCAGAAAACTATCATTTGTGTGCTGATATGGGAGAAGAATTTATAGCCTAAAATAATCTGAATGAACCATATCAAGGTTGCATATAGATAGACTGTAGTGAGCAAGCCTCCAATAACCAAAGCAATGTGGCCATGAGATTTCATCTGGTACCTCATAGAGGACCTAAACAAACTATTAGGGGTTTCATAGCGAAATTCAATCCATTGGCAGATGGCTCAGAGAGATTTTATGAGTAGTTGCGTGATAAGGTGGAACCATAGAATTCTGAAAGCTTATGACATAGAGTAGAAAAAGTCTAAGAAGTATGATCGTAAAGGAGGCCAAAAGCACCGGGAAATGCTAAAGAATGTCCATAGTACGAAAGAAACCACAATGGCAAGCCATGTCTCGAAGGACAGAATGTCTTCTTTAAGTGTGGAAAGCCTGGGCACTATGCCAAGAAATGCGACCCAAGAGTGAATTGAGCATGACCCAAAAATCAAGGAAGTGTCTTTTCCTTGTTTCATGGAGAGGCATGCAACTCTCCAAAGATGATATAAATTAACATTACAATGAACAGTTGTATTGTTCAATGTTTGATTTTGGTGCTAGTCATTTATTTATATCTTTTAAATGTGAACTTGCATGAGGATATGTTACCATATGATATAGTTGTATACGCTCCAATTGGAGTACAACTCATTATTGTTATGCTTGTTTGAATTGCATAGTATAGTATTAGCATCACATCGTAGTGATAGACTTTATATATATACCATTCTTAGATATAGATGTAACAATTAGCCTTAATTGGTTTACTACAACAGTGTCTTTCGTGATTCTAAAAACAAGAAAGAAGTATTCCCATTTTCTAAGAGTAATGTAGGCTCAAATATAACCATGAAATTCATATCGGTAGCTTAACAGAAAAAGTATATAAGGGATGTAGAGGCTATATGATATTATTCTCTATGCAAGTAGATGCAGATATGAAAGTAGAAGATATACATGTAGTTAAAGAATTTCCAAAGGTATTTCTCAAAGAAATCAGCGGGTTGCCTCCAAAAAGAGAAGTGTAATTTACTGTCAACATAACACCTGGAGCGGGACCAGTTTCTAAGACCATTTACAGAATGGCTTCAAATGAAAAGGCAGAGTTGAAGAAGCAAATAAAAGAATTATCAGAGAAATGGTTTATATGACCTAGTGTTTTACCATGGGGCGCTCCAGTATTGTTCATAAAGAAGAAAGATGGAAGTCTCAAGTTATGTATCGATCACAAAGAATTGAACAAAGTTTCAATAAAGAACAAGTACCAACTCCCAAGAATAGATGACTCGCTAGATCAGCTAGGAGGCTCCTGTATCTTTTCAAAGATTGATTTACATTCAGGCTATCATCATATGTGAGTAAAGGTAGAAGATGTCCCACAGACTACATTCAGATTTCGATATGGGCATTATGAGTATCTGGTAATGCCTTTTGAGGTTAACCAATGCCCTAGCATTGTCTATGGACTATATGAATACAATTTTTAGGCAATATCTCTACATTGTTGTTGTAATTTTCATTGATGATATCTTGATTTACAACAAAAGCGTAGTTGAGTGTGAGCAACCCTTGAGAATAGTTTTAGAAATTTTTAAAGAGAAGCGGATGTTCGCTAAACTCAATAAATGTGAGTTATGGCTAACAGAAGTCAAATTCTTAAGCCATGCAATCTCACTAGATAATATCGCAGTAGATCCTTGCAAAGTTGAAGCAATGCTGAGATGGAAGAGGCCTTAGACAGTTTCAGAGATAAGAAGCTTTTTGGGTTTAGTTGGCTACTACAAAAGGTTTATTCCAAACTTTTCTCAAATTGTTTGCTGTAAACTAAGCTCACTAGAAAGAGCCATCCATTTGTCAAATGACAAGTGCGAGGATAGCTTTCAAGTCATAAAAGGGAGGCTTATATCCACAATAGTTCTAATCATCCATGAACCTAAGCAAACTAATGTGGTCTACAGTGATGCTAGCAAGAATGGACTAAGATGTGTGATCTCGTGTAATTTTGAACCTAAAAAAAGTACATGATGCCAAATGCACATTGGAGAATAGTAAATAGTCATTTTTGACCCTTTACCCTTTGGAAAATGACCCATTTTAATTAAATGACTAAGTTATGGAAATTGGGGATTTGGTGTGAATTGGGGATAATGGTGATTTATTAAGGATAATGGGCTTAGATAAGTTGATTAACTTGAACAAAGGAAGAAAATTTAATTAATTCCCTAGAGGACGAATTTGGACTCTATAGGGGATTAATTCCCTAAGTGATCTGTTTAGTCAAATGATTAATATGTGATGCTACACTTAGAGTTGGTGCTAAAGCTTGATTAAGGAGCTTGTTATTGTGTTATTAGTGAGTTGTATACAGTAGATAACTACTTTTCACTTTTCATACATGTTGGGGTCTTGTTGATAGAAATTTGTGAACCTATTTGGATATGTATTGGTTTGATTACAAGAGCATTTTGGAAATGTTATTTTGCTATTGAGATTGTCTTGTGGGAAGTGTAATTTAGAAAGATTTGAACTGTGACATGGATTTAGAAATGATATATCCTTTTGAAAATATACTGTTATGATATTGTAGAGCTGAGAAGTGACATGAAGGTCACCGGATATACATTGTAATTCTTGTTGCATAAGATGATTGTTGCGTAATGATTATGGATCAAAGAGTTACCACCATCACATAATGAGACCCTTAATTGGCCCAACAAGTGGTGCTTGTCCCTTGTGGATAGGCCGTATGGCTTTTTTGTCCTTACTAAACGATATGCCTGGATTGGCTTTATCAACCCCAAAAGAAGGGGATTTGTTGATAAGACTTGGTTGACCGTTTCCCCTCAAGTTAAGGAGGTTGACTTGCATGCTCAGTTAATTATATTGTTTTTGGAAATGCCATCTTGATTATAGATAAGGCAACTATACTGGGTTTGAAATGTGAAATTGATAATGATTATCTAGTTAAGAAAAATTTAATGATAATTTATATTGTTGTATTGGTTTAGAAAGATATTGTACATTAACTCCCACTTGACGCATTGTTGACACATACTTATATGTACGTTGAGTAGGTTAATGTGTTAGTGAAGCAATTGTCTTACTCTGTGGTTTTAATATTTTTAGGTGATTCCTCCAGAGTAAGAGATGCAGGGAAGTGGCCAGCCAATCAGTGTTAGGTTTGATATAGTGTAGCATGTATATTGCCAAAACTGTTTAGGTACGTTTATTACTTCTGCACTCTATTATGTGTTCTTGTTTGATTACCATTAATGATATTTGGATAACTGTTATACTACTACCTATTATCCTGAAGCTAACGTACATTCTAGCAGTATGTTTCAAATCTATGTGATTGTGTGACTATGTGATAGTTAGATGATGATTTATGGGCAATGCAATGTTAATTTAGATGACTAGTATCTTAATGTAATGTTTGAGTATTCTGAAATACTATGGTGGTTATGTGAACCACGGAATATAGGATGGTGTTGAGCCCAAGAGTTTATGGTAAGTTGTAGAATGGATATGTGTGTGATGAGGTATGGATTACCATTATCTATTGAATGGATACAATGAATGAGTTATGTGATTGTAGTATTAATTTATAGTGTTAATGAAAGGCATGTTTTACTGTGGTGTTAAATTTTAAATAACCATGTTATTTTAAGCCTTGTATAACATGAAGTTAAGGATTTAGATTATGAAAATCTATAATTAATATGTTAGAGAAATTCTTTTCTAACATAGTTAATTTGGGACTACATGATTTCTATTTACCATGTTAAGCTATTTCTTTCTAACATGGTTAGTTCTTGAAAATAATGAGCGAATTTCTAATATCTATGATAGTTCAATGTTTAGAAAATCTATTTTTTATCATGGATAGGATTTTTTAAAGTAAGAAAGACTCTTTCTAACCATAATAGCATGTATGATAAAGGATTATGAAACTTCTTTCTATCATGGTCAGCATTATAAATGTGAATTAAGGCATTTTTAGAAAGATATTAAGGAAACGATATCACACTAGAGAATAAGAGCAAGACAAAAGTAGTTTTTATCTTCAATTTTGTATACTTTGTTTTGGTTGCATGTTTGTTCGTGTCATTTAAGCTACAGTTAAGCATAAGATTATGTAATATCCTTACTCAATCTTTGCCATGATCATGTGTGATATAGATACCATTTTTCAGTTTTGAAAGATATTATTCTTTGTTACTTGTTTTGCATGCTCAATTAGTTATCGTGCATTATACACTAACTGTATTTATTGCTATGGAGAATGCTAAGAAAACTAGAAACCATAGTCTCCGCGAGAAGTAGAAAACAATAGCCACGATTAGACATGATATTTTATGGCAGTGGAGAGAAAACTTTGTCTTTCTAAAAGGCGGTGCTAAACTTTGCTATTGCTTGAGTTTTTCAATTTCAATCTCCTTCATAGTTAATCATTTATTTTTGTCTTTAATAGAGATTCTGGCTTTCTCTCTTGGCTTCATCTATCTTTTTGTGTTCTTGTGTGTGGTTATTTAAGCTTTGAGTGGTTTGATTGTGTGATGTTGCTCCTTCTTGTGACTCGGATCACATGGATTAATGTTGTAAGCACTTACCTTCCTCTTTGCGAAAACTAGCATACATCACACAATGAATTATGGCCCAAAATTTTTTATTTGAATACTCAACACTACACTGTTATAAAATGGATCAAGTGTAGGTTATTTAAATATTTTCTTAAAACACAATCACAATTAAGAAATTATTTTTGTGTTAGATTTTGCTTCCATTAAATTAAATTAAGAAATTTTTTAAAACCTCAAATGGAAACCATTTTAATGAGATGCATATAATGTACATATGTTTAATCCACCTTATTTATCTTTTTAATGAGTAGAAAGCATGATTCCCTTTGGAATTTTTGACTTCATTAAAAAATAGTATCTTTAATACGATGATAACAGAGATTATCTTTTTTTCCTTATCAATTAATGTATTTTTCAAATCTTCATTACTTTTGAAAACTCAAATCTAGATAAATTTAATAATTTTTTATTAAAAGCCGTTAGTATTTTTATAATTAAATGAGGATAAAAAATGAATAATTTTTAAATATAAAAATAATGTTACAAAAAATTAAAATGAAACATATTTGTCAAAATTTAATTACCATTTAAATTTAGTGAGTCATGATTTTCTATCAAGTAAAACTAACAATGTTAATTAAAAAGAATGACAATGCATCTTCCAAAATTAAAGGAATAATACTTGATAAAATTTTGCTTGTTAAACTATTGAAGGTTTGATGGGAAATGGATCCCTTTGTCTATTAGTAGGTCCTGAAAGAATGGTTCTCACGGCATGCTGGCTATTGAAGGTTTGATGAGAAATTGATTTCTTTGTCTTTTACTCCGTCCTACCGTAATTATAAGATCATTTTATTTCTTTAGAAAAATTGAAGATATAAAATTAATCACTTTAAAATATTTATAATTATCTTTTTTCTCAAAACTAAGTTACCTTACTTATAAACTATTGTAGAATATAATTATATGTAAACTTTAAAATTTAGTGGTCTATTTAACTTCCTTGATCTTCACAAAAATATTAAATGATCTTATATTTAGGATGGGACGGAGGAGTAGTTTCTGAATAGATACGGTAGAGTAGGTGGAGATGGGATTATGGGTGAGAAAACCAATATTATTTTGAAAATTGAAATTTACCTTTTTTACTATATTGAAATTCACCTTTTTTTCCCTCTCTAAAATACCTTGTCTTTTTCCTTCCTTTCAAGTCTCAGTTCCTAATTGTTAACTTATCTCTGTGAGATTATTTTGACTTTCTTCTACTCATCGCCTGTTTGGGGCAGCTTTTAGAACTTAGGTTTTGAAAAAAAAAAAGTTGGAAAAGTGCTTTTTTCAACTTTTCTGAAAAAAGCTGGAAAAAGCTGAAAAATGACTTTTGATGAAATGAGAGTGTTTGGATGATTGTTGTGAGAATGACTTTTTCTATGTATAAATTACTAAAAAGGACATAAGTTTAATGTATTGAAAAAGAGAGGGGATGAGGGCATTTTTGGTAGATCAATATGACATGTATAATGATGGTATATTTCTACTTCGTACTTCTTGTAAAAGCTAAAAGTAATAGCTTTTTCTCAAACCTAAGTTTTAAGCCCAAAACCATGGTTTAGCTCAAAAAAACACTTCTACCAAAAATTCATTTGTTTGGCTATCATATTTTAAAACCATGGTTTGGAACCAAAACCATGGTTTTAAAAGCTCCCCCAAACAGGCACTTAAGCTTCATTCATTTTTTCCGATCAAGTTCTTTGATTGGAGACCTAAATACATACATTTTAATTTACTTATAAAAAAATTAGATATACAAAATAAATTCCTTTAGATACAAAATAAATCATGATTTTATATAATTATGTACAATATATATTAGGTCTATTTAGCTATCTTAAATTCCACTTGATCTTAATTTAATGCCATAAGTATTTCATTAAGAAAATCATAGATAATAGATAAGAAATTAGCATATTTTAGATTGTGTATTTATTAAATAATTTTTTAAAAAAGCAATTATTACTATACTAATGGATGATACTGTTGAATGAGATAGGATACACATATGTGTATTTTTTGTTTGAGTTATCTCCTGACGTGGATCCATTAAAACAAATGTTGCGTTAACATTATAGTTAAATTAATGAAGATGAACAAACTTTAAAAAATAATATCTTCACAGTCTCAAATATTTGAAAAAAAAAAACATTTAGACACATTTGATGTTGACACCATCATAATCTTTCTTTGCTAGGATATTGAGGCATAAAAAAAAGCTGATAGGATTCTAAAAAGGTAAAAACAAAATAAAGGACAAAAAAAAAGCCGAAAATTCGGATGGTGTTTGCAATCTGTGTGGTTGTGGTTAAAATCCTTCCTCCTCCTCGTCGAACGTGTGGCTTTGGAAAAGAAAAGGGATTGGTGACAGTAAAAAAAATAGAAAGAAATAAAGGAAGGAAGAGAAGAATTTATTTCCCTCAATATTTCTTAATTTTTTTTATTCAAGCACACCTACTAAATTCTTCCATCTTTTTTTTTACTCTTTCTTCTCTCACTTATTTTCTGTCCCACGTGAGACCTGCCAGGACCCAGCCTTCCTTCATCCTCTCTCTTTTGTCTCTTCCACATGTAATGACTTCTTCACTCTTTTCTCACCACAACACGCAACATGTGATATGACCTCACAGTGTCCCTCAACTTCCACTAGAAGTCTAGAACTCTTTTCTTCACTCTTCAACAAATTTGCTTATAGTGAATGACGGCACAGATTGGACTTCTGGTTGTCCTCTTCTATTCCTTTGGGCAGAGAAAAAACATTTCAATTCCTTTCATTTTATTATTATAAGTCAGTCTTCTATTTTAAAAATAAAGAAGCGTTCTTAAATAGGAAAACACACACTTTTTATTAGAGAAATCATTCTTAAAGGAAACAAAATATATCATTAAGTTTCAATATATGCTATATATAATTAAATTATATGTTAGTTTATAAGTAAAATAAATCAAATAACATAATTTAAGTAAAAGCGGTTAAGAATTTTTATATTTAAATTAAAAAAAGTTACTTTTAATACCTACACATATTTTACATATATAAAATATTCAATTATTCATACATATAAAATTATTTCTCTCCAAAATCTAGATTAAAGTCTAATATTAAATTTCATTTCTTCGTATTTTTTTCCCTATCTTTTTACCCTTCTCTCCTCACGTGAGCTCCTTAGTTTCTTTCACTCCACATTAGCTAGCTTCCCTGGCACGCATCAGTAAGTCTTGAAGAGAGAAGACAAGACACCCCTCTTTTTTTTCTTTGTCGCGGATCCGTTGAAATTTGAATAAGAGAAAACTGCCCATTGATTTCTTATCAACTACAACACATCACTTGTTGAAGAAAATTAGATGTTCTATTTGGCTTCTTTAATCTCCACAAAAAAAGTCAAAGTGATATTATATTTAAGGCTTGATGAAGTTGGCAAAAAAAAAAGGATTAGATTATAGGGAGAAGATTACTCATCCTCAAGAATCATAGGTGTTCGCCGTCAAGCGTTAACCGCAAGCGCACGGATCGCAAGTAGTATAAAATATCGCTCCCACGGGGATTTGGACTAAAATCTCGACCAAACAAAAGACTAAGTGATTTCAATCAAGTTGAACTAAGAAAATATTTTTGGTTTGCGTAAAGAAATGTTGAAAATCTATTTTTAAAAACTAGAAAGTTATAAAAACGATGGTTCTTTTGACTTTAAGGATTTAATGAGGTCTAGGATTATTTATCCCTTTTGCATTTCATAAGACATTGAAGAACTCCCTCTCAAATGGTATTTTTAATGAACATATGTGTTTGTCTAGGGTTCATATGCACTTGACTAAGCTCTCTCAAGTCAAAATCAAGTTTATGTTTTCATTAAAATGCACAATCTCTTGCTACAAATAATGAAAATCCCCTTTGAAAGCAAACCCTAATGTGACAATGCATGGTTAGCAAAGATATCTCTATTTTACCAACAAACTTTCCATTTATCATGTAAACTTCAAGTCAAGCATGATTTTAACCAAGTTCTACACATGGATAAGCTCTCTCAAGTCAAACCCACATGAACAAATCAATCTAAATGATGGCCAAACACTTAGAAGCATGAAGAGAAGGATAAAATCAACACATATATATCATTTAATACCAAAAGAGAGGAAGAATCAAGTCTTAATCCATACAAAGGTTCAAAATAATCCTAGAATGGAAGTTTAGCCACTCATGGAGCAAAATATACAAATCTGGAAAATATGAACAGCCATGGAAGAAGCTTCAGAGAAGAAAGAGAGAAGAACAAGAAAAACCAAGGGAAATGAGGTTGAATCTCTTCAAATCTTGGATCTCCACTTGAATCTCCTTGAAAATCTCCAAACCCTATCTCCCAAGAGGTCCCCAAAGAAAGCCCAAGTCAAAAGAATGTGTTTAAGAGTGAGTTGGAACTGTTTTATAACCTAATTTTTGAGCAGAAAATTTTCACTGTGCAGTCTGTCAACAGCTTTGGCTGCGGCCAAGAATTTTGCCTGCACTTGTTGGCCGTGGCCAATAACTCTCTGCCTGGAATTTTTCAGGATTTGGCTGTGGCCAGGAATTTTGCCTGTGCTTTTGGCTGTGGCCAATAACTTTCTGCCTGCTATATTTTTCAGTTTTCTTGGTTGCTTTGAATCTTCTTTTCCACTTCTTGCTCCTTGATTTTAGCTTCAAATATAACTCAAATGTGGCTTAATTGATTGGCTCCACCCACCTAACAAGCAGTGAAATCTTCACAAGCCAAAGTTGATAAAAAGAGGGTAAAATATTCACATTTAAATCACGAATTCAATGACTTCAACCCAACTATCAGCTTGGCACATTTTCTTATCATATGTACATCAAAATGCATCTAGATCCAACCAAAAAGTTGTATGAACTATAGGAAAATGTGCTAAAATGGTATGAATTTCATGAGGTCAACACACCCCCAAACTTGAACTTTTACTCGTCCTCGAGTAAAACAAGTGATGTAAGAGTTAGATTCATGAATTATCCATTTAAGGTCCATGCATGATGATTTCCTCATTTATTGCTCAAGATCATATAATCAATAGGAAAGAAATGGAATAGATGCAAATGCTAGATTTACAAATTAAAAACAAATTTCCTATCAATTTTTAAAAGTGTGTGTGTGAAGAGTAATAGAATAATTGTCCTGGAATTGTCAAGATCAAATGCAACATTTCAACATATATAAAGCAACCTCAACATCAAGACTTCATAAGCTCAAAATCACCTCTCTCTCCACCACTAAATGATTCCACACAATTTCAAAATCAATGGGACTTTGTAAGCTTGTAATGAGGCTTAGGGCTAGGCTAGTGAAAAAAAAAGGTCAAAAGAGGAATTCAAACATCTTGAGATAAGTGACTATCAGCATATCTTCCATCTTCTTTCACTTCACAACATTGTTTTTTCAAGAAGCAACCACTCCCCCAAACTTGTTTCAAATTGAAATCTTTGTACTCCAAGTCTTTTTTTTTATTTGAACTACATTTTTTTCTTTTTTATCATTCATTTTTTTCTTTTTTTTTTTTTTTTTGACTTAGAAGTACAATCTATTGAGAACACCATGCACCATTTATGTTTCCCACACCAATTTTGTACCATTATGCACATTTGGCAAAACATCAAATCCTTCTACCAATGATTCATCAATTATCTCAAGATTTGGGTAATTCATGGTTTTACAAGTTGCTAAGGTTAAAGTCCATTGTGGGTTCCAAAAAGAAAATTCATATGGTTTTTCATTATAAGGCTCGAAAAGGGTGCAAATGGATTTATGTAATGGGTTGGCTTGAAAGGCTCAAACTCATTGAAAAGAATGCCCAAATCATCTTCCAAAAATGTGTGAAAACATCCAATTGTTTCAAGAGATTCAAAGATGAGTTCTAAAGCTTTTCAATTGAGAAAGAAAATACATGCCAACTTGCTACAAGATCCCCCAACAAAAGCATTCAAATCATTCCATAATCTCATGCGCATGATTTTTGTTTCCAAAAATTGCTAGGAATTAAGCTTTAAAATGCAAATCAATCATCCACAAATATTGACCACAATTTCCTATCAAGTATATCACCCAAGCAACTTTTCTATCATTGGATCACACATTCACCATATGAGATAATTAATTAATCTAACTCAACTTTCAAACATTCAAAACAAGAAAAAAATCCAAATTTCCCAAAATAGAATTTCATGCCAAATTAGCCAAAAAATTCAAAATACCCTCACCCTCAAACTTAAAATTGACAGTGTCCTCACTGTCACAAGGGGAAAAATGAGGGCCTTCTCTCATGCAAGAGAATAGTGAACTATCAAGTGCTTAGGAACCACAACAACAAGTTGTATTCAGCAAGAATGTAATAAATCCACAGAAAACCAGATTTAAAAACTTCTTGAATACAGAGCAAACTATGCAGCATTAAATCAGCACCATATGTCAGCTACAAATAAGCAAAAATGCAGCAACAAATCAGCAACTAAATAGCTCAAATATCAACTGAATTATTCTGCGCAAACAACAGCAGAGTTGCTGCAATTGTGCAGCTAAAGTGGTTAAAAACAGCAGCAAAATGGGTTGCAAAACAGCAACTAAATGGGCTGCAATTTCAGCAAAGTAGCATTAATCATCAGCACAAATAAGTATACTCTCAACCAAAAACAACATAGCAAAAATCAGCAAATCAGTGACAACATATCAGCAATTATGACAGCAAAATAGCAGCAGAATTGCTGCTGTAATGCTGCTGTTACAGCAGCAGAAACCTAGCTGAAATTCTGCTGTTATGCAGCAGAAAATCCTGCTGATACGCTGCAGTTTCAGCAGCAAAATTGATGTTGTAATGCTGCTATTTCAGCAGTAAAAATTCAGCAAAATGAGGCTAAATTGAGTAGCTCATGCAGGCTAATGTGAGCACAAATTACTGCACAAAAGTGGTTGCAAAAATGCAGCAAAGTGGCTGTCAAAGTTGCAACAAAGTTTGGAAAAATATGCAGCAAAGTGTGCAGTAATTCTTGCAAAAAGTCCTCAATTAATTCTAAGCTATTTTAAGCCTCCCCATTGATCAAAACAGGTTCAAATATGTTAGGGGGACTTGAGAAAAATACCTACACACTTGAAAAATGCTTAGAACCAAATATGACCACTTGGGTTGCAAAAGTGCACAAAGTAGTTCTTGAAAATGGACCAAAGTTGCAAAACTAAGGAATTGGGTTCAAACACTTGCAACAGTGATCCAAACAAGTTCAAAACACTAAAAATGACTTGGAGAAATGGTTTTGGGAGCAAAGTGGGCTGAAATGCAAAATTTGACCGTTCAAGGTGTAAACATCCACCAAGTTTGACTCCAAACCACAAAATTGAGCAATCAAGCCAATCAAACAAGTTAAGGTGCAAGAATAGCAGCAATACACCTATTCAAACACATCCAAAACAATAGCAAAATAGGGCACACCAAATTTTTGGGATTGTGTCAAAATTTCAAATGCAATGCTTAAAAAAGTCCACTGAATTTTGCAACAAAGTTGTAAAATGCAAAATCCAATGATGATTCTAGGTTACTTTAATCCTCCCCAGTAGTCAAAACAAGCTTAAATATGTTAGGGGGGCTTGAAAAAAATACCAAATCGCTTGGAAAGTGCCTAGAATCAAATTTGGACAGCAATGTGTCAAAATGCCCAAAAGTGCACTTTTACATGGACTTGAACACCAAGATCTTGCAATTAAGTTTAAAAATAGTGGGAAATGGTTTCAACAAGTCCAAATAGATGAAAATGACTTTGTTGAGTGGTTCACTTTGAAAAATTGGTGATATATCAAAATCTTGTTATGCAATGCACCCAATTCAGACAACAATTCAATCGCAAACACACCTAGCAGCAACAAGTCACACAAATCACAAAGAGTAGTGCAAGAGCACCGGAAATACAATATTTTCACTGCAACATGAGCAAAAGTTTCCCAAAAATCCTAAACAGATCTCAAGAACATGACAGCACACTCAAAATAGCAGCTCACATCACAGTCCAGTCCAAAATCATATCAAATTGCTTCCCAACTACAATTATCCACAAGAGATCAATCATTCACAAACATAAGCCTATTGGGAACTCATTTTTTACAGCATTTTCAATCAGAATCAGTCCCAAATATGCAGAATATGACAGCATATTCAAAGTAGCATCCCTCATCATAGAACTATGCAGTATTTTTTTTCAGCTTTATGCAGAATTTTTGACAGCATTATGTAGAATTTTGACAGCACTTTTCATCAGCAACAGCCCTTTATATGCAAAATATGATAGCATATCCACAACCAAACAACCACACATGTCCAGAAAAATTCCAAACACCAAGAAATTGGTTACACAAGCTCAAATCAAGACCAATGAGTCCCATGACAGATTTAAACCAACAGAGTCTTAATGAATGAAATACTTCCCTGAAAATGGCATATATATCAGTTTCAAATGCTCCATTTTCTTCCGAGCATCGGGGTACCTCTTTCACCTACAAAAAGTACAAGACCAAATATAAAACCTCTAAAACACCTAAAACACTACATGAACATAAAAATAAGGTTGAGAACTTGGGTTGCCTCCCAAGAAGCTCTTGGTTTAGAGTCCTCCAGCCCGACTCTTCAATCTTTCACATTGTTGTAGACAAGTAAAGGGTGGCCACTTGACGCTCCACATGTCCGCCCCAATAATGCTTCAACCGGTGGCCATTCACTTTGAATCTTTCACCCTTTTCATTTTCTAGCTCTACAGCACCAAAATTTGAGGCTTGAACAACGGTGAATGGTCCAGACCAACGGAATTTCAACTTTCCCAAAGATAATTTCATTTTACAGTTGTACAAGAGCACTCTTTGACCAGGATCAAAAGTCTTTGAAAAAATTTTCTTGTCATTGCACTTCTTGGTCTTCTCTTTAAAAGGCTTTGCATTTCCATAGGCATTGAGACAAAATTCCTCCGGTTCATTGAGTTGAGGAAGTGATGGTTTCGACTCCAAGATTGGAGGTTCTTCAATAGATGGCTTCAAAGATGGGCTTAATGCATTAGACACATCTAATGGTTCAAAATGTTTGAATCTTGCATGACCATAAGTATCCATAACACACACTTCCATTAATTCTTCATCATGAAAATCTTCAATACCCTCCTCTCCCTCAAATAAGGCTTCCAAGGGATCTTTAACCAGTGAAGCATAAACCTTCTATTGATGAACATAGTCAAGTACATCCACAAAAGAACATTGAGGAGAATCATCTGAGAACTTCAAATCTTTGTTCATGTTGAAACTTACTTGTTCATCATTTACTCTCAAAGTGATTTCACCCTTCTCCACATCAATAAGGGTTCTAACTGTGGCAAGGAATGGTCTCCCAAGTATGATAGGAATGTTCCAATCCACCTCACAATCAATAACAATAAAATCACCTGGAAAAATGAACTTGTCTACTTTTACCAGGACATCTTCAATGATCCCTCTAGGACGAGAGACACTCCTGTCAGCAAGAAGCAATGTTACTGTAGTAGGCCTTGCATCTCCCAATCCTAGTTGATTAAAGACAGTAGAAGGCATCAAATTTACACTTGCCCCCAAATCACAAAGGGCTTTTCCTTGAAAGTTCTTGCCAATATTACATGGAATGTAGAAACTCCCCGGATCTTTCAACTTTGGTGGGAGCTTTCTTTGTAGTATAGCACTACAATCTTCAGTCAAAGCAACATTTTCAAATTCACTGAACCTCCTCTTCTTGGACAATACATCTTTCAAGAACTTTGCATATTTTGGCATTTGGTCAAGCGCCTCCGCAAAAGGGATATTGATATGCAATTGTTTGAACATTTCTAAAAATTTCTTGAATTGCCCATCTTCTTCTTTCTTCTTGAATCTTTGAGGGAATGGAAGTGGAGGCATATAAGCCGGAGGACCATTTGTCTTTGACTTTGCCTCTTGCACCTTTTCTTTAATCACATCTGTTGGAATGATAAGTTTTGATGATAACTAAACATAGCTTAGGCATAGGAAAGGGCTATGATAAGATCAGAAATATCTTAGGCTTAATCTGATAGAGATTTCTAAGTCTTAACCAATCGATCAGGGATAGATTGCAAGTTCAAATTATATAGCGCCCAATCGATTAGAGGTTCTTGTAATCGATGAGAAAATTTTAGCCTAATCGATTAGAGATGTGTAATCGATCAAGAGATCTTAGTTCAATCGATTAGAGTCATGTAATCGATTAAGAAATCCCAGTCTAATCGATAAGAGTCCAGTAATCGATTAAGAGTCAATTGCCTAATCGATTAGAGCCATGTAATCGTTTAGGAGAAGATTAATAATATGAATGTAATCTGTTTGCAATCGATTAGAGGAATATGTGTAATCGATCAAATCTGCCTAATCGATCAGGCCTCCCCTGTAATCGATGAGGCGCATGAATTACTAATCTGATGTTCAGTGATGCAGGCTATAATCTATAGGTAATCGATGTGTAATCGATTAGACAACAGCTCCTGTGATCGATCAGAGGCATGTAATCGAAGTGGCGATAGAAAATATTCAAAATCAATGGTCAAGCCTATTTTTAGCTTTCAAAGTACAGAGTTGTTCAGACCTACTTATGAAAATTAAAGTTAACACACAAGTTGATCAAAAGAGCCGTTGGAGCTCACCTACTCTGTCAGCGATAGAAGAAGAAAGATGAGCTAAAGCAAAAGCAAGTACAATGGAGTAAATGCATAGCAGATTTCATCACCATTACTCCACCAGACTTCTCAACCTTCCTTGAGAACTTCAACGGCCATATTCTCAACGGATATATTTTTAAGAGAAACTATAAATGCTATTGGGAAGAAGTTAGTTGCAAGAATTGATTGCCACATTGATTATCTGTATCTACTGCATTCAATACTCTCAACATTCATTGATTTCATACTCTTCAGTGTGTAACACAATATGTTCAGTTGAGTGAACAATCATATTGTATTCATTATCAAAGTGAGATTTACTCTTAAGATAGTGGGATCTTAAGAGTAGGGTGTAATCTTACAAAGTGTAAGGGGGAGTGATCAGTAAAGAGGGTAGTTCTTGCTGTCACTTGTAAAGGCTGTCAAGAGCCTGATTGAATCTTGAGAAACTAGTGGAACCCAACTGCAAGTTGGAGAACTGGACGTAGGCCAAGTTTGGGCTGAACCAGTATAAACAGTGTTGTCATTTCATAATTAATTTTTGAAAGCACAATTCACCCCCCTCTTTTGCATTCCTGTCTGTTACAACATCATCATTAGCCTTCTCAACTTGCTTCTCCTTTTTACCCTCATCATTATCCACTAAAGGCTCGTCATCCCCTTCTCTTGCATCAAGAACAACATCATCATGAACTTCTTTGCTCACTCCACTAGGATTAGGCACATTAGGTAGTTGCTTCCCACTTCTTAAAGTAATTGCCTTGCATTCTTCCCTTCTTGGATTGGGGATTGTATCACTAGGGAGATTTCCTCTTGACATAACATTCATTTGAGAGGCCAATTGCCCCATTTGCACTTCAAGATTCTTGATTGCCGTCTCATGGAGAGCAAGAGTGGATTTAGTCTCAACCCTTGTAGCTTCTTGATTTGCCAAGATTTGAGCAAGCATCTTTTCCATTTTTGACTCTTCTTCCTTAATGGGAATTTGCCTTTGTTGACCATGAAAGCCCGGTGGATGAGTAGGCTTAACAATAGAGGAAGAAGGTTGATTCAAAGATTGGCCTTGATTCCATGAGAAATTAGGATGATTTCTCCACCCCGGATTGTATGTTTGAGAATATGGGTTGTTTTGAGGGTTTTGAAACTTTCCCATATAGTTGACAGATTCAGAGGCCATATAAAGAGGACAATGATCCGGAAGATGAACATCATGGCATTGCTCACAAACAATTGGAGTAGTATGAATGGAATGCACACTTTGAGAATTACTCTTATGCATTTTAGACTCCAACACATCAAACCGCTTGTTTATTGCAGAAAGAATAGTTGCAAATTGTGAAGATGAAGGAGAATCTTCCTTGGGAGTTGTTAATGGTTGTGATGTCCTCCTATCAGTGCCTGAGAATTGTTAGTAGATACTTGATCTAGCAGTCTGAACACTTCATTCACAGGGACATTTCTATATCCTCCATTTGTCATAGAATCAACCATTGCCTTAGATTGAGGATTAAGGCGATTGCAGAAAATTTGGACTATCACCCATTTGTCTACCCCATGATTAGGGCATTGCTTCATCAACATTTTGTACCTCTCCCATGCTGCATAGAGATGCTCATCAGGATGTTGCCTAAAGCTTAGAAATTCATCTCTTGCTTCCACAGACTTGTCATCAGAGAAAAAGCGAGCTCTAAATTTGCTTTCAAGATCATTCCAAGAAGTGATGGATCCTTCTGGTAAATTGTTGAACCATTCCCTAACTTTGCCTTGTAGAGAAAAAGGGAACAATCGAAGTCTAAGAACATCATCAGGAACTCCATTTTGCTTAAATGAACCACATACTTCCAAGAAGTACATCAAGTGCTTGTTAGCATCCTCATTGTAAAGCCCATGGAACATCCCATGCAATTGAAGCATTGTGATCATCACCGGCTTGATCTCAAAAGTATGAGCTTGCATTTCAGGCATCCGGATACAAGATTGAGTACCCCTCATGTTTCTGCTAGCAAAGTCATTCACGGTAGCTCTATCATACTCATCATCTGCCATGGTTTCAGGTTCAGTCTCACGTTCTTCAAAGATGTTGGCTATTTCAAGAACTACCTCCAATCCGTCCGGATCCAATCTTTGCATAGACTGAGAAGGTACCTAGGAGAAAAACAACTCAAAGCAAGTATCAAACTAAAATAAAAGAAATAAGAAAACAAACTAGAAAGTCCAATTATAAACAATTTTTATACAAGTTCAAGCGAAATTTAATATCACTAGCCCAGGGTTGGCCAAAGGATTTTTGCAAATCCCCGGCAACGGCGCCAGGAACTTGTTCGCCGTCAAGCGTTAACCGCAAGCGCACGGATCGCAAGTAGTATAAAATATCGTTCCCACGGGGATTTGGACTAAAATCTCGACCAAACAAAAGACTAAGTGATTTCAATCAAGTTGAACTAAGAAAATATTTTTGGTTTGCGTAAAGAAATGTTGAAAATCTATTTCTAAAAACTAGAAAGTTATAAAAACGATGGTTCTTTTGACTTTAAGGATTTAATGGGGTCTAGGATTATTTATCCCCTTTGCATTTCATAAGACATTGAAGAACTCCCTCTCAAATGGTATTTTTAATGAACATATGTGTTTGTCTAGGGTTCATATGCACTTGACTAAGCTCTCTCAAGTCAAAATCAAGTTTATGTTTCCATTAAAATACACAATCTCTTGCTACAAATAATGAAAATCCCCTTTGAAAGCAAACCCTAATGTGACAATGCATGGTTAGCAAAGATATCTCTATTTTACCAACAAACTTTCCATTTATCATGTAAACTTCAAGTCAAGCATGATTTTAACCAAGTTCTACACATGGATAAGCTCTCTCAAGTCAAACCCACATGAACAAATCAATCTAAATGATGGCCAAACACTTAGAAGCATGAAGAGAAGGATAAAATCAACACATATATATCATTTAATACCAAAAGAGAGGAAGAATCAAGTCTTAATCCATACAAAGGTTCAAAATAATCCTAGAATGGAAGTTTAGCCACTCATGGAGCAAAATATACAAATCTGGAAAATATGAACAGCCATGGAAGAAGCTTCAGAGAAGAAAGAGAGAAGAACAAGAAAAACCAAGGGAAATGAGGTTGAATCTCTTCAAATCTTGGATCTCCACTTGAATCTCCTTGAAAATCTCCAAACCCTATCTCCCAAGAGGTCCCCAAAGAAAGCCCAAGTCAAAAGAATGTGTTTAAGAGTGAGTTGGAGCTGTTTTATAACCTAATTTTCGAGCAGAAAATTTTCACTGTGCAGTCTGTCAACAGCTTTGGCCGCGGCCAATAACTCTCTGCCTGGAATTTTTCAGGATTTGGCTGTGGCCAGGAATTTTGCCTGTGCTTTTGGCTGTGGCCAATAACTTTCTGCCTGCTATATTTTTCAGTTTTCTTGGTTGCTTTGAATCTTCTTTTCCACTTCTTGCTCCTTGATTTTAGCTTCAAATATAACTCAAATGTGGCTTAATTGATTGGCTCCACCCACCTAACAAGCAGTGAAATCTTCACAAGCCAAAGTTGATAAAAAGAGGGTAAAATATTCACATTTAAATCACGAATTCAATGACTTCAACCCAACTATCAGCTTGGCACATTTTCTTATCATATGTACATCAAAATACATCTAGATCCAACCAAAAAGTTGTATGAACTATAGGAAAATGTGCTAAAATGGCATGAATTTCATGAGGTCAACAATAGGGCCATGATAATGGACAATGGGGAACAGGAATTGGATAGATATGTTAAGAAATAACTTTTCATTATTTAATAAATATTTAACCTTACATCTTAATTATCATCACTTAAAATGAAATAGCAATCAAACAAATAAATAAAGGCGTATTGAAAAAAATCATTTATGCCTTATCGATCCATCAAATCTTTTTAATTAGCATCTCAAATCTAGGTAATTTTGATTTTTTTTATAATATTTATGATTTCTGTATTTAATTAATCTCTCATAGTCTTTATTCTCATGTACCATTCTCATACTATTTTCCTTTTATGCTTTCCCTGATCACTATTATACTTGTCTGTCCTACTTTTCTTCTATAAATAAAGGGATAAATGAAAAAACATTCATATACAATAGTAATATATATATATATATAAAAGAAACACATTTATAACAAGTTTTCTTATCTTATTATAACACTTATATCACCTCTTTCTTCATTTTGCTTTCTTCTTCCTGGGCTCAGGAAAATACTGTAGATATAGCTATTGTGATCTAACTTTTATGAGTTAAGGAAAAAAAACTTGATTGCTTCTTTGTAATCCTTTACAATAATCTAGACGATATTCTCATTTTTTTAATCTGGACATATTTAACTTCGTAGTTCCTTTTAATAAAATTTTCAACCAAAGACAACATAGGGAGAATCGAAACAAAAGGTTATTCATGGAGGAAGCATTCACACCAGCAGATACAAGAGCAACCATTGAACATAGAAGCTTTAGTCAATCATACTGTCAAAGCTATGAATCTAATAGTATAGCTAGGCTTTAATGTAATTATTTCCTCACTAAAGGACATTATGTTATGATAAAATAAAATAAAATAAAATAAAATAAAGGACACTATATATTGTCAGGCTTCTGACCAACTTATATTTTTTAATATACTGCTTCATTTCATTTGGGAAAAAAAGAGAGTTAAGTGGAGAGAAAGGAGTGAAGTGGCAAGACCCAATTCTGCTTTTACTTACTGAATCACTGCACCCTCCAAGTCCTTGTCTTGTCTCATAAGGACAAAGAGCCAAAAAAAAAAAGAATGGGATAAGAAAGCAGTAGGTCACTTGAAGATGAGGAGGAAAAATCAATAAAAGAAAGGGAAAACATAAAACCAAAAGAATTTCATTTTTTTCAATAATGGGATGTTAAAAAAAATGATTAAAACATAAAACCAAAATAATTTCATTATTTGTACATGATAGGTTGAAGCCGTTCCTCATTTAACTATTTTAATCCTTCATTTTTTCCTTCAAATTTCAAGTTAATGGATTTAGATTTAGATTATTTAATTGTAAAATTTTATCCCTAGAAATTTCACAATAGTTTCTCTTTCAATCTGTATTATGTATTTTCAAACTCAAACTAATATTCATGTCTTATTGTTATCTTTATTTGAGTGTACTTTTCCATACAAAAATTAAGCATATTGTAAAAGAAAAATCATGCTTAATTTTGTATCTCCCTTTAGTGAAAAAAAGAAAATAAGGATTTTCAAAAGAAAAAAAAAAAGAATCTGCATCAATCAAGAAAAAAAGAAAGAAATTAATAAGAGAATGATTTGCCCCAAAATTGAATAACACAAGTTCCAAAATCTCCATAATTTCATATATTTTCTTTGTTTTTTTGTCATAAAAATTTCAAGATGCTTTCACGTGATTGTTTACTTCTACACTCTTCCCTCCCTCTCACATTGTGTGATGACAATTCTTCACATGTCTCAAGAACTTATTCTTCACACTCAGCCCTTCTCCATCATTCGCTGTCATCTTCAGTCCTTTTCACTACTTGCTCTATTTTTGAAGTGTCAGTAGCTTCTTCTCTTTACCTATTTTAAGCAAGATCCACTTCTAAAAACATAGTTTCATTCTTTAGAGCAGATCTTTCATCTGAATGAAGCCGAAAACATGTGGTCGGCCCTTCGAACATAATTTTATCCTTCTTCTACAACAAATGAGGCTTTGGTTCAGATTTTATTTTTCTTTATTCTTTCATCTTATTTCTGGGGTTTTTGCTCCCATACACATTGATTTTATCTTTCTACTTTTTCATCAAGCAGCACACTATAGATTCTTGGTTCTCAACACTTCTTTGAATGAGAGAGAGGATTCGAGTTAAAAAAAGTTATGGATGGAGAGGTCTATGAAGAAAGAGAAGGGGCTGAAAAATAAAAAGTTGGACCCGAGTTCCAAAATAGTGGTATTTATAAGAATCCCTGGAAGGGGATTGCAATCTGTCCTTTCTTTTATTTTGCCAGATGCAATATGTACATTGGTTACAGCATTTTTTTCCTTTTTTTTTATAGAAATAAGAACCTCATCTGAGACTTATGGTTTATTCCACATTGCTTCATATATCCGATGAAATCTACGCATAACTTTTGCCTTCTTGACTCATTTTTCATTTTTTTCATAATATAAGTAGTGTTTAACATGGAGTTCAGATTCCTCCTCCTCACTACGCAAAGTTAGCATCTTCCTTTATGTAACACCTACTTCTAGGACTCATTCCCAAGATTAATAATCATTGGAAATCATATTCAAGCTCATATAGGACTTAGAACATCAAAACCACAAACATTTAAAACTTTTCTTTATTTCTGGAAAAATGCTGAAAATGGGGAACTTTTCCAGCAAATTTGAAAAATCATAACTAATTGTAAACAAATGGTTTTGACTTAATTCAAGTCTCAAATTAAAGCTTGAAGAGTCCTCTGTATGGGAAAAATATCAAACATAACATGCATCAACCCGAGTGATACAGATATTTGATTTTCCCAACCTGCCTTCGTTTTCACGCCCAGAAATTTTGTCCTTCTTGCGTGATTTTTAGTTTAATCTACATAACTCCGATTTACTTCCTTTTTGGGTTTCCAGAAAGCCCTATATGTCTAGCAATTTACATAAAAATTACAAACCTAAAGGCATTCATTTTCTATCTCGAATAATATCATCAATAAACATTGCACAGAATGGAACCCAGAAAACAGAATTTCATTTGCATGAATTAAAACTTGTTCTTAATGGTCAAGAATGACCATATACATACATAAATTCAAAAGAGAAGCATAATAACAACATAATCCAGGGCATCCCAACAATATTACATATTTATCATGAGTTCAAGGATGCACAACAAAACAAAGAGCATAATCTTCATCTTGACTAAGCTATCTTCTTCTCTTTCTCCTTGGATGAACTTGCTCCTAAAATGGTTTAGATTTGAGGGTGAGATTTTGGGGAAAATCCCAACAGCACAATACTCAACAAACAACCATGCAAGTTTAACATTGGACAAGATATGGTAATACCAATAACTTATACATGTGAGCATTTATGTTCTTGAATAATAACATATGGCCATAGCATTATAAAAAACAATAATCACTTCAAACATGATTCATCAAGGCAACCAAATACCACATCACAATATTGAAACAATGCTGGAAATGTAAGAGAGTAAGTACTACCTTAGAGCTTTACAACTTCTTTTGGAGTCCTAACCTTCAAGGCTCCTCAAGAACACTCCTTTTTCTCTCACTTTCTTTGGGGCTACGAATTTTGGTGTGAAGAATGGGATGGGAGAGGTCCTCTTTATAGGGAAATGAGGGCAAGGATCACCCCAAACCACCTCACACATTGCCCAATAGTTTTGAGATTGCTCTTGCACACTTATCCTATCTTAGACTAGCCTCAACTATTGCACCACTCATGCATTTTTCTTTTCTTTTCTTGTCTTTTATATTATTTTCTATCTTCTTAAAAATGATTATTTTATCCTTAGCAAGAGGCTCCCTTAGCCTATTTGAACCCTAAAGCCTATTATCTCATTTTATCAATTTAGCAAATTCCCTTTTAACTCATTGGAGGGTTATTATTTTAAGCTCTTTTCCTCTTCTTCTATCCTTCCATGCGCCACCTTTGGCCACTTGTGAAAGGAAGAGAGACTTCTCTTATGAGACTGATTGCACCATATTTTTATACACTTTTCATTGATAAAATCATTATATTATTGCATGTTCTTGGGGTAATTGCACTTAATTAGGTTCATTTCTGACTTTTGCACACTTTGTTGGAGTTTGTTCTAGTCAAGGGCAATTTGGGCATAATTAGCATGATTTATTGGTTAACCCATTTTCAAGAACATTTTGATGCTACCTTAGGCCCATTTCATGTGTAGATCATGGAAGGAACACACCCAATGGAAGGGCAAAGTTGCAGAGAAGAATGCTGGACATAAACAGAAAAAGTGGGCAGAATCAACGTGAGCTCGCCTTGAGCTCGCCGTGACCTCGCCTTGAGCTCGCCGCGGCCAGGTCACAGCCAGCTCCCAGCAAAACATCCAGAATTGACATGAGCACGCTGCGGCGAGCCTACGGCGAGCGGGACGCATCAGCAACGCGCTGTTACGAATTCTAGGGTTCCTAGGGGGTTATAAATAGTTCCTAACACCCGAAAACCACTTCTCTAAGCCTCCTAAGTCGAAAATACCTCAGTTCCTCTAGGGTTAAATCATTTTCCATCCTTCCCACTCAAATGTCCATCAATTCCACTCATTTTCACCCCCATTCTTGCTGATTTTCTTGTTCTTCATCCCTGTACCTTCCATTTCCACCCCGTTTCATCTTCAATCTTCTTCATCCATGGGGGCAGCTGTTATGGGCTATCTTGGGCACGAATTTGAGGACATGAGAGGCTAGAATCTTGGTGCTTTGGTGGTGTGAAGGTGGCTCTAGCTTCATGGACCAACATAAGGGAGTTTCTAGTTTACAATTTCTTACTTCCTTTGTATTTGGCTTATACTCTTTTGTATTGGTCTTGTATTTGGATTTAAGACTTGAGATATGTGGTTGCTATCTATGTTTGTGAACTATATTGTGTATGCTTTGAATTGAATGTGATTGAGATACAATTTCCTATCTACTTGTGGTTGTATTCTTGGTTTTAGCCATTTTAGTGGTTGCTAGTTGTTATAGTCAATTTCTTCCATGCATGATGATGTGGTTGCACTTCATGAGAGTTAAATTGCATTTCGTTCAAGGCATTTCACAAACCAAGTGGATCTTCACACTAACCCTAAGTAATGGCTATGAAAGTGATTGCTAGATTAGTCATTAATTAGGGCTAGTGGACCCCTAGTGGTTGCTTGGGGATTTTTCAATTAGACTTGGTAAATTAAACTCCCACTTATCATTTTAAAAGAAGCGTTTGAGTCACCGAAACACTACCAAAGCCCATTTTATAAAATCACCCCTAATCCAAACTCTTTTCACTTTTCACTTATTAATCTAAAACACCAAAAACAAGTAATTGCTTTTGTTAATAGCTTTAGTAAATGAATCTCCAAACCAAAACCCCCATACCTTTTTATTGTTTTAATTGCATTTAGTTAGCTTAGGTTGTTTAGAAGGACTCCTCAAGTGAAACGATCCGGGATTGTGCCACTTTACACAATCCTTGGTAATTATTGTGATTTTAACCCCAAGGCGCATTAGGCAAAGGTTAAATCAATGGCGCCGTTGCCGGGGAGTCATTGTTGACTCCCTAGGTTAGCTAAGTGTCAATTGAAACTATTGACTAGGGGTAGGAGTCATTAGGATGAGATTTAGGTCATTTGCATTTTTAGGTTAGTTTACAATTACTTGTTCTGCATTGTATAAAGTTTGTCAAGAAAATACCAAAAATATTGCTTGCCCTTTGCTCTTGCTTGAATTGTGATACCTGCTTAGGTGTATTGCTGGACTTTCTTGCACCTACTTGTGAATAATTGACTTGCCATACTTCCACACTCATATACACCGCATACACATCTCATACCATACTCTGCCATACACACTTCACACATATATTACACTACACGTACTTTACATCATACTTTCACACCATACTCACTTGCATCATCGTTCATCCATTTTTCCTTGAATTTGTGCAAGTGCATCTTTGTGAGCCTTTAGTCTACACTTGTTGTCTGCGCCTTGTGTATGACTCGAGGGAACCATAGAGACCAAGAACTTTACCCTGAATACCCAGAAATTGAGAGACACCTTACTAGGTTGAGAATGACAAAGAGAGAGGGAACTTCAGTTACATCCTTGGTAGTTGAGCACCCATCCTCTTGTGAGTTAAGAATTGAGAGTGACCCAGAAACTGAGAGTGATACTAGAGACATGGAGGGAGATCACCATATTCCTGAAGTCCAAGTAGAGCCAAATCTAGGTGGTAATGGGGGAGGACAAGTGTTTAATGATGGTGAGCAACCTAGAAGAAGAACCATCAGGGAAGTTACCACAACCAACCTTAACCACAACCCATTCATGAATGCATTCCCCACTATGAACACTGATTATGAAATTAAAGGCTTATTGATACAATCCTTACCTAAGTTTTATGGTTTGCAGGAAGATGAGCCACATGATCACTTGGATGAGATCTCCATCCATTGCAACACCATGAAACCAGTGAGAGCACAAGTGGAGGATGTCATGTGGAGAGTGTTCCACCTTACTCTAGAAGGCAAGGCTAAGCAATGGTACATGAGTTTGCCTACTTTCAATCCAGATGCCCTCGCCTCTTGGGGCAAGTTGAAGCAAGCCTTTCTAGAAAAGTTCTACCCAGCCACTAGAACATCTGCAAGAAGGAAAGAGATCAATTCCATCACTCAAGAGTCTGATGAATCCCTTTTTGATTATTAGTCGAGATTCCAGGACCTTTTGAAGAAATGCCCTCATCACCAAATTCCCGATGAACAATTAGCCCATACCTTCTATGATGGGTTGAGGGAAAGAGACCAAGACAAGCTGGATGCAGCCGCTGGAGGCTCATTCATTGACTACACACCTGAAGAGGCGTGGCCTCTAATTCGTAAGCTCGCTTTGGCCAAAGAGAAACATGGTTCAAGAAGATCAACTCGTAGTCTTCAAAGGGTTGATTCTACTTCTCTTCACATTCCTCAATTGGATAGGTTTGAGGCCGAATTCAAAGCAATCCACTCTAGATTGGACAAGATCTCAGGTCCATCTTCCCCACCAGGTCCAGTTGGTAATGAGTTGGTGGGTCCGTCTTGTGATTATTGTGCATCACCAATGCATCTCTCAAGCGATTGCCCTTCTAAGCCGGAAAAATGTAATGCAATGTTCCAACCAAGGCAAGGCAACAATCCGAGATGGGACCCCTATTCCAATACATACAATGAAGGGTGGAGACAAAATCCAAAATTTAGTTGGCGCAAAGATGGCAACCCCCCGAGGCAATTCCAAGGGGAATCCTCCCAAGCACTAGCTCCTGTAAGAAGGGACAAACCCACTAATGACTTTGAAGAGTTGAACAAGTCCATCACTATGGGATTCCGTCATGTGGAAGGTCTCATTGACTCTAGGGCGAGTGAAACGAAGCAATGTATGGAGTCAAGGTTTGAGAAGGTAGATAACCGTATGAGCCAATGGGAGACCAAGAGTGCTAACTTGGAGGATTATGTCATGAAGCTTTCAAACTCTTTCAATGAGCTTCAAGCCAAGGCAAGTGGCCCAACTCCGTCCAATACGGTCATCAACCCCAAGTCTTTGAATGCTGTTACTTTGAGAAGTGGGAAATCACTAAAGCCCATGCCAATCAAGAAGAGGGTTCACTTTTCAAGTAGTGAAGAGGAGGATGATGATGAGCCAGTGCATGAGGAGATTGAAGTGGAAAGCCCTACTTAGAGGCCACCATTGAGCCCAATGAAGTTTGCACAATCTGAGAGTGCTAAGGAAAAGGAACTTCAAGAAAGGAGGGCATTGACTAGAAAAGAGAAAGTGATGGAGGAGCCTAAGGCACAACCTCAAGAGGAGAAGAAGCACAACAAACAATTGAGTATCAATGAGACAGGAGAGTGTAGCACACAAGGTACCTTGGCCAAACCTCCGGCCAAGGAGGTAACTATCTCTCAACTCCCTTTTCCTCAAGCTTACTTTAAAAGCAAAAAGAAACATGATGAAGTTGTTGAAAATGAAATGCTTGAACTTTTTAGCAAATTGCATGTGAATGTGCCTTTCTTTCAACTTGTAAAATCTATGCCTAGTTATTGTAAATTCTTGAAAGAGTTGTGCACCAATAAGAGAAAGTTTAGGCCAAATGAAAGAATTCAATTGAATCCTAGTGTATCGGCTTTGTTCAAGCCTCAGTTGCTGGTCAAGTGCAAAGACCCTGGATCATTCATGATCCCTTGCACCATAGGGAACTTGACGGTGACTAATGCATTGTTGGATTTAGGAGCGGCCATTAATGTGATGCCTAGTGCGATTTTCACTTCTTTAGGCATTAACGGTTTGAAAAAGCAAGTGTGATTTTACAATTGGCCGATCGCACACTCCGATATCCACAAGGTATTCTTGAGGACATACTTGTTAAGGTTAAAGACTTAGTTTTTCCCGCAGATTTCTATGTTCTTGACATCGCTAGCGAGCCATGTGAATCGACTATCATTCTTGGTAGGCCTTTCATGCGGACCGTCGGATCGGTAATTGATATGAAAAATGGTTTGATAACAATGGAGGTGGGAGAACATAAGATTAGCTTTAACATGTATGAAGCAATGCGACATCCTCATGAGGATTACTCTCTTCTAGATTTGAATGTGATTGATATTGCTATGGAAGATGCCATTGAGGAGCATGAATTAAGCTTACATTCATATGATTACACATCTGATCTTGAAGCTTATGATTCTTATTTTTCTACCCTGCCTTCTATTCATTCTTTTTCTTCCTTAGATGATGACGTGTATGACCTTGACTCACATGTAGTTGATTGTCTACTTTCTGTCCCTTTGGATTTTTCTTTGATTGATAATGATAATGCTAATCTGGATATGAGCTCCACTAACCTTTCCCTGATGAGTGATGATATTTCTTTGGAAGATGGTAGTTTTCTTAATGTTTCAGGTCATAAGTTGGCTGAAGAATGTGAATTTGAAGTTGGAAGCCAAGAGTTGGCCGATTTGAGCTCAAAGGGTATAGCCCTCACCCCAACCAAAGCCACTTCACATTTGACCTTCTTTAGACCGGATCACCATGTGGTAAAAGGGCCACTTTCTGAACCCTCTTCCATTGATTCGAAACCTAGACCTAGGATTTCTTCCCACACACTTAGATATTTGAATGATCTTGTTACAAGTTGTGATGTAGGTGTTGTGGATGACATTTCCCCAAGGCAAGTCGCTGCGATAGATCAACCAAGTGTTGATTCGGATCTTGGGAAGACCAATGAACAAGTGATGAGGTCTTTTGAGCCTAGTCCACCTTTTCCAATTGGGTCTACAAAGGGGAGTTCTTCTTACACCTTAACTCTTCCTACTCTTGTTCCCTCTGTTTTGGAACCACCCATTTTAGGAATTAAAGCCTTTGCCAAGCAATTTAAAATATGTTTTTCTTGCCCCCAATGACAAATTGCCGGTTATTATTTCTAATACCTTGAGTGCAATTGAGGAGGTCAAATTGCTTGATGTTTTGAAAAAGTATAGCAAGGCTTTAGGTTGGACATTGGCTGATATTCTGGGTATGAACCCCGCTATTTGCACCTATTGGATTTTACTTAAAGAGGATTCTAGGCCTCTTAGGCAACCTCAAAGGCGGCTTAACCCCCTCATTTTGGATGTGGTCAAAAAGGAGGTCACAAAACTCCTAAGTGCCGGCATCATATATCCGATCTCGGATAGTGAGTGGGTTTCCCCGGTCCAAGTGGTGCCTAAGAAGTCCGGAATCACTGTTTTGAAAAATGAAAACAATGAACTTATTCCAATAAGGGTGCAAAATAGTTGGCGTGTGTGTATTGACTATAGGAAGTTGAATGATGCCACCCGGAAAGACCACTTCCCGCTTCCATTTATTGATCAAATGTTGGAACGGCTTGCGGGAAGAAGCCATTACTGTTTTCTAGATGGTTATTCGGGATACTTTCAAATTCCTATAGCACCCGAGGACCAGGAAAAGACCACTTTCACGTGTCTATTTGGTACTTTTGCCTATAGGCGCATGCCCTTTGGTTTATGCAATGCGCCGGGCACCTTCCAACGTTGCATGATGAGCATCTTCTCTGATATGCTTGATGATTGCCTGGAAGTTTTCATGGATGACTTCACTGTTTTTGGTGATTCGTTTGATGTTTGCTTGCATAGTCTGGAGAGAGTACTAGCTAGGTGTGTCGAGAAGAATTTGGTACTTAATTATGAAAAATGTCATTTTATGGTCACACATGGCATAGATCTAGGCCACCTAGTCTCTAGCCGAGGCATTGAGGTCGATAAAGCGAAGACCGAGGTGATTGCGTCCTTGCCTTATCCCACTTGTATCAAAGAGCTCCGCTCTTTCTTGGGACATGTAGGCTTTTACCGACGTTTCATCAAGGGTTTTTCCCAAATTGCATTGCCTCTTTCTCATTTGCTGCAAAAAGATGTTGAATTTGTTTTTGATGATGAGTGTAAAATGGCTTTTGAAACATTAAAGAAAACTCTTTTGGAGCCTCCTATTCTTCTTGCTCCTGATTGGTCATTGCCCTTTGAACTAGCATGTGATGCTTCCAACTATGCGGTTGGCGCCATGCTAGGTCAAAGGAGCAACAAGACACCACATGTCATAGCCTATGCATCTAAGACTTTGGACTGTGCACAAAAGAATTATACCACCACTGAAAAGGAACTCTTTGCCATAGTCTTTGCATTAGACAAATTTAGACAATACTTGCTTCATTCTGTGGTTGTCATTTATACTGACCATGCAGCTATAAAGTTTTTATTCACAAAGCCACACTCAAAGCCGAGACTTCTTCGGTGGACACTCTTGCTACAAGAGTTTAATTTGCAGATCAAGGATCGCGCCGGCAATGCCAATTTGGTAGCCGACCACTTGAGTAGACTCCCAGACAACACCAGGGGAGTAGATCTTTCTGACTTAACCTGTGATAATTTTCCGGATTCCTCTTTGTATGCAATTGATGTTGAGGTGCCTTGGTATGCTTGTTTAGTCAATTATCTTGTTTGTGCCCTCACCCCGGATGATATGTCTCCTTTTCAGGAGCAAAAGTTAAAGAGAGAAGCCCAATACTATGTTTGGGATGAACCACACCTATGGAGACTGTGCAATGATCAAGTAATCCGGAGATGCATACCGGAATCCGAGTCCCTAGACATCCTCTCTGCTTGCCACTCGATGGTTTGTGCTGGCCACTATAGTTCTAGGAAAACTGCTAGGAGGGTCTTAGACGCTGGTTTTTATTGGCCTACACTTTTCAAAGATGCCTATGCCTTTTGTAAATCGTGTGGTAAGTGCCAAAAATTTGGGGGGAGTGTGACAAAAAGACATGAGATGCCTCAACGACCCATCCTGGTTTGTGAGATTTTTGATATTTGGGGGATAGACTTTATGTGACCTTTTCCACCTTCTTCTGGTTTCACTTATATCCTACTTGCAGTAGACTATGTCTCTAGGTGGGTAGAAGCAATCCCAACCCGAAAAGACGATACACCCATAGTCTCCAAGTTTCTCAAGTCTAACATCTTTAGTAGATTTGGAGTACCAAGAGGTCTCATAAGTGACCGAGGAACCCATTTTTGCAACAAGCTTCTTGATAACTTGCTTGCTAAGTATGGGGTGTCCCACAGAGTGTCTAGCCCATACCATCCCTAAACAAATGGCCAAGCGGAGGTGCCCAACAGGGATATAAAACACATTCTTGAAAAAATTGTCAAGCCATCAAGAAAAGATTAGAGTGATCAACTTGAGAATGCATTGTGGGCATACCGGACAACATTCAAGACACCCTTAGGCATGTCTCCATACCGGTTGGTTTTTGGTAAAGCTTGTCATTTGCCGGTTGAGTTGGAACACAAGTCCTATTGGGCCGTGAAACTATGCAATATGGAGTTGGATGCCGCCGGAAATGAAAGACGCCTTCAATTGCAAGAGCTTGATGAACTGCGCCTTCAGGCATATGAGAGCTCAAGGCTCTACAAAGAAAAGACCAAGTTGATCCATGATGGCAAGATCTTCAACCGCAGCTTCAAAGTTGGTGACCAAGTCCTTATGTACCAAGCCCGCTTCCGCCATGGTCATGGGAAGCTCACATCCAATTGGTTCGGGCCGTACAAAGTAACGAAGGTCCACAAGTATGGGATGGTGGAGCTCATTGAAGAGGAGACCGGGAAGGAATTCGTTTCAAATGGGCATCACCTCAAGCTCTACCATGAACCGGTTGACAAGCCTCCTTGAGGCCAGGTTGCTTCTTCTCCTTATCTTGTTTACTTTCATGCATTCCGGGCTGGCTGGTTGATATTTTACTGTCATTGCATTGAACAAGTGTGGGGGAGGGAGCATCCTAGTAGAAAGTAGAAAATTAAGACTTTTTCATTCAATAAAATACCCTATGCCATGAGGACAATGTCAATTTCAAGTGTGGGGGAGGGGACTAGGTAGTCTTGTTAGTCTTGTTGCTTGATCTATTGGTTTTATCATGTTTATGCCACATTAGAGATAATTTTTAAAATTCTTTGTCAAATTTTTCAAATTTTTCAAAATCAAGGTAGATTGTGCTCCTTAGTCATTTATTGCAACGAAGGGTCGCATTCAGTGCAATGGAGGACCTAATTGCATTTTTCTACCCAATTTTAAAACTAGTTTGTGAAAACCTAGTGTGGCAACAATTTTTGAAAAAAAAAAACCATGGAGCAAGACTGGACCTTACCCTTTGATTAATGAGCTTCATGAGCAATGGGAAGAATTCAAAGAATTATGAATTTTAGCCTTTCAATTTTCAAGAGCTAGTGATGAGTTATTTTCAAGCATATGCATTGTGTTAATTGTCCTCGTAATTGGATGTTCATTTGGTAATTGAGGTTAACCTTGTTGTGAGATTCTTGGGCCTATTTTCATTTCAAGAGTGTATACTTGCTTGATCGTTCAATTTTCTAGAACTTGTCTTTACTCTTTGTCAAAGCTATAATTGCATTCATGCATGAAGATGATTTAGGCATTCATTTCAACACCCCATCTTTCCAAACACAAACCCACAACATTTCACTTTCCATTGTTCACCCATTTTGAGCTATTCCTTGGTTGTAATGCATTAATATGAATTTTGTGATGAAGCATTGAATCTGAGCCACTTTTGTTTGTTGTTAATGCCATGTATGTGTTGAAAGAAAAAAAAAAGAAAATAGAAAAAGTGTGCATAAAAATAAAGAAAGAAAAAAAAAAGAAAAAGAAGGTTTGAAGAATAAGGCATTTCTTGGTGTGGCATCATTATTGTTGAAATTATGCTCTCATGTGCTATGTTCTTCAATTGTGACTTTGAATTGCATTGCAACCTTTCCCTTTCCATACCATGCAATCCATCTTGCCCTTTCCATCATTTCAACCCTACAAGTCCTTTTGATTCATACGTGATTGTATGCATGTGTGGAGATGTTAGGGTAGTTACAAGCTTATGGCAAATTGTTGTTTGAGCAAGTTAAGTATGAAAAGATCCCACATGAGGTGAGTAGAGGGAAACACTATTATCTTGAGAGTCCTCGTCACCAGTGCTTTATCCAATTGCTTTGCCGATTCTCCCTTTGCATATCCTTGATCATGATTCAAGCTAGCTTAAGATTATTGATCTGTTAAAACCATTCTTCTTTGCATTGTACCCTTTGTCCAGGAGTACAAAGGTCTAAGTGTGGGGGAAATGATTGCACCATATTTTTATACACTTTTCATTGATAAAATCATTAGATTATTGCATGTTCTTGGGGTAATTGCACTTAATTAGGTTCATTTCTGACTTTTGCACACTTTGTTGGAGTTTGTTCTAGTCAAGGGCAATTTGGGCATAATTAGCATGATTTATTGGTTAACCCATTTTCAAGAACATTTTGATGCTACCTTAGGCCCATTTCATGTGTAGATCATGGAAGGAACACACCCAATGGAAGGGCAAAGTTGCAGAGAAGAATGCTGGACAGAAACAGAAAAAGTGGGCAGAATCAACGTGAGCTCGCCTTGAGCTCGCCGCGGCCAGGTCACGGCCAGCTCCCAGCAAAACATCCAGAATTGACATGAGCACGCTGCGGCGAGCCTACGGCGAGCGGGACGCATCAGCAACGCGCTGTTACGAATTCTAGGGTTCCTAGGGGGTTATAAATAGTTCCTAACACCCGAAAACCACTTCTCTAAGCCTCCTAAGTCGAAAATACCTCAGTTCCTCTAGGGTTAAATCATTTTCCATCCTTCCCACTCAAATTTCCATCAATTCCACTCATTTTCACCCCCATTCTTGCTGATTTTCTTGTTCTTCATCCCTGTACCTTCCATTTCCACCCCGTTTCATCTTCAATCTTCTTCATCCATGGGGGCAGCTGTTATGGGCTATCTTGGGCACGAATTTGAGGACATGAGAGGCTAGAATCTTGGTGCTTTGGTGGTGTGAAGGTGGCTCTAGCTTCATGGACCAACATAGGGGAGTTTCTAGTTTACAATTTCTTACTTCCTTTGTATTTGGCTTATACTCTTTTGTATTGGTCTTGTATTTGGATTTAAGACTTGAGATATGTGGTTGCTATCTATGTTTGTGAACTATATTGTGTATGCTTTGAATTGAATGTGATTGAGATACAATTTCCTATCTACTTGTGGTTGTATTCTTGGTTTTAGCCATTTTAGTGGTTGCTAGTGGTTATAGTCAATTTCTTCCATGCATGATGATGTGGTTGCACTTCATGAGAGTTAAATTGCATTTCGTTCAAGGCATTTCACAAACCAAGTGGATCTTCACACTAACCCTAAGTAATGGCTATGAAAGTGATTGCTAGATTAGTCATTAATTAGGGCTAGTGGACCCCTAGTGGTTGCTTGGGGATTTTTCAATTAGACTTGGTAAATTAAACTCCCACTTATCATTTTGAAAGAAGCGTTTGAGTCACCGAAACACTACCAAAGCCCATTTTATAAAATCACCCCTAATCCAAACTCTTTTCACTTTTCACTTATTAATCTAAAACACCAAAAACAAGTAACTGCTTTTGTTAATAGCTTTAGTAAATGAATCTCCAAACCAAAACCCCCCATACCTTTTTATTGTTTTAATTGCATTTAGTTAGCTTAGGTTGTTTAGAAGGACTCCTCAAGTGAAACAATCCGGGATTGTACCACTTTACACAATCCTTGGTAATTATTGTGATTTTAACCCCAAGGCGCATTAGGCAAAGGTTAAATCAGAGACACAATGACATCACTCACATGCATCTTCTCTTGCATGTCTTTTCATTGGTTACTTATTCCCTTATTTGTTTTTCTTTTACCTCTTGCATGCAATTCTATTGGCTTTCTCATTTTATTTTATTTACTATTTTGATTTTCTTCCTTGCATGTCTTTCTATTGGCTATCTTGTTATGATGACCCCTTCTTCTTTTCCCTTGCATGTATTTCTATTGGTCATTAATAATCCTTTTCTTTCTAATATAATTTTATGCTTACACATATTGCAATTGCTTTTCTATTTATTATTTGCATCATAATTCCTCCTTTATTCATGACATGTGGTGCCACCCTAAGCACTTTCAAGGGGGATTACCACTTCTCATGGGCTAAGGTCTTTCCCTAGTCCATTTTCTAAGCCCAACCCTAAACTAGATGGGTTTCTAAGCAAATAATATCATATTATCATGCAAACATTCTAATTAATTATTAGGAATTCTTCTTAATGTTTTATGAGAATTCTTAGGGGATATTATCAACAAATAGTTAAACTTTCTCATGCCTATAAAATGTAATTTCCAAGATAGTAAAAATTAGGACGTTACACTTTGCCCATGACATTTGGCACCGGCACTGACACGTCGCCTCCTCCTCCTCCTCTGCTCTTCGGTTGTCTGAAAGTGAAGTTTGTTAAAGAACGTCGATCTCCCACTCCCCTGTAGGTCCATTTTTTTCCTTTCTACCGCACAAAGAAACTCGGCTTTGTAACTTCTCTCATTAACCAATATCCCTACATTCAAAAAATACACAAAGGAAGAAGGTAAAAATGGAATCAAAAGACTATATACTTGTATTTGATTTTGCTTTTCGTTACCATTCTCCATCTTCATTATTTTTCTCCTTGCTCATCTGTAGTAATACACAGACCAGGTGATGAAGAAAAAGAGAGACAGGGTGGGAAAATAGAGAAGGATACTTACTGGTTTTCTTTATTGTTGCATATTATGTTGTGGTAGGACTATGAATGTGGGTTGAAATTTGTATTTACAAAAGCATACCATGATCTGTGTAAGGTTGTGAGCAATGTAAATAATGCCTTTAAATAGGTGGAGTTTGGGATGAGTAGAAACAATTTAGGAGGGAAACAAATTTAATTGTATTTGTTTGAAATTTGAATTGAATGCTATGAGAGGCGGGGAACATCTTCAGTGGCAGGGGCAATAGTGTCAATAATAATGTTACTGTTTACGGTAAAACTCTTAGGAATAGTGATTTGTGAGTTTAGCGGGAAAATCTAGAATTAGAATGGTGGAAGAGAATCAATAAATATATTGATGATTCTTTCTCATTGTTTTGTTCATCGTAGCAAGCTTTCACTCACTCATCAACTTCCACTGGGAAGTCAAAGATCAGGTTTTATTTCTCAGCAACAGGAGACTCATTTTATGATCCATTTTTTATCATAAATCTGTTCTTTTATTTTGGATCATGGTTTAGTGTTACTTCAGGGCTTTTTTATTGCAATTTATGCTTGGAATCTTGAGTCTCCTATTTCTTCTGTTATTTTTCCTTTTATGCATGTTTGGATTCAATTGATTGGTCTTCCATTTGATTACCATACATTAACAGTTGCACGCATGATTGGCGGTTTATTTGGCTCTTAGATTATGATTCAAGTTATTCATTATCTAAGCCTGGTGGTTTCCATATTATAATCTCATTTCCAAAGGCTTTTCAATTTCCAAAAGTGTTTGATCTACAATTTAGTTTTGGAAAGGAGATTACATTCTCAATCATTTTGGATCATGCGAGTTCATTATGCAACAGTTGTGGTAGTGTGGGTTTTTAAATGGATCATTGTAGTAAGGGAGCTAAGTGATACAAAACTATGATTAAGCGTGTGAGCCCCAGGTCTAGCAACATTTGCTTCACAGGGATTAATTATCGTCAGGATCTTGGGCTAAAAATTTGGGCCTCTACGAACATGGATTAAATTTCAAATGGTTTTAATGTTTATACTCAATTTGCTTTCTCATTCTATCAGTTCATTGCTCTTAAGATGGCTCCTCTACAATTCGTTCTGATTTTGTGTGAAGTCTGCAATGATTAGATATTATTGCCTAGATGAGCTCTCTATTGACTAGTTGAGTCCATATTTTTTCTTCATTTTCAAGGAATGTTGTCAGCTAGCATGTTTCAATTTGAAGCATAAGAGCTTTTCTAAGAAGCTTTCATGAGATGATTCTCATCCATCCATCCTGGGAAAAAGCTCTGCACTTATGAATGATATTATTGGGGACCTCTAAGTTTATCAGAACCTACTTATAGGTCTTTCCTATAGCCTTCACTAATTTTCTCATGTTCTTTTACTTTTGATTTGATTATCTACTTGTATTCTTATTATATGTGTGGTTCAACTATGAAAAGCCAACTCAATCTTGCTCATATGCAACTTATGGTCTTTACTGCTATGGCGCCATCAAATATACTTGCGGAGATCTTCTCTCAGCCTCCATCTATCACCCTTTCTCAGTTGCTGACGTTGTGAAGTATGAACTCCTATTCATCATCTAATGTAGATAGAACAACCTCGACTAAAGTTGGTTACTATTGTTAGTTTTTTGTCCAATCTTATTATGATTATTTATTTTCTAGTTGTTTTCTTCATGTTCCAGCCTGCTCTTTCTTTTTCCTATACGCACTATAATATTAAGCTCTCTTATTTTGTTACATAAGTGAGCCTTGATTCTTAATCGTTTTTATATATAAAAAAACGAGCCCTAAGAATGTCTCTAAAGTAAGGTGTTACAACTATTAGCTAATGGTTACTCCATATAATAATTAATTTGCTCTCAATAATTTAACCATGGGGTAAAGTGTAAAAAAATATACCAGATTTATTTTCCTTAAACCATGATGTGCCTATCACCTACATCAATTCAAAGTATAAGGAAATACACCATGTAAAAAATAATTAACATGTACAAAAGTTTGGATCACGATAAGTGACCTACAAGATATATCATTTACCAAAAGTTACAAGCACCCACAACCTGAGCAATGACCAACTATTTCTCAACAATTTCAATGTGTGCTGCATTAAGTTATTGAGTTTTGACACAATCAACATTCATTAATTCTATGAAAAAGCCTGCAGCCTTGGCATCCTTTCTTGCTTGATGAGTTTGTCTTGACATACGATTTCCAAGGTTATCAAATAATTGAACAATTTTTTGGTCTAAAGCAATAATAGTTTCACGCAACCCTCAATGAGAAAGTTAGAGTTCTTAGTATCTATTCACTTTCTTGATGAGGAAGAGACCTCAATATTACCAGCTGTTGGTTATAACCATCATGTAACAACTGAATGTCCATAGTACAATAATGAGTTTCAGTTTCTTATGTCTAATTTCTTCTTCCATTCCACCTGGTGATTTACATAATTCACCATCGGCCCTATCTTTAGACCACGCAAATGTCAACTCTTGGAAGTGAAGTTAACACTTCTTTCGAAAGGGTACAACTTTCTTGTGCACCTCCCACATAAAGCATATGAACACTTACTCCAACAAATTCATTAACTACTAAGACATAAGAAGAATACACATCTAAAATAACAATTACCTTAATATACTAATCCCACACCTCTTTTTAAATAACCACACGTTTATACAAATCCAATCCAAAACATTAGCTATTGGTACCACAGATCATGTCATTCACAATTTACCAAGAAATTTTGATAGCCTAAATCCATGGGAGAATGTAAGGATTTGCTTTACCCCAAAACCATTTTTTCTTCTCTCATCTTAGACTCGACTGTCTTAGCATTTCCTGGTTTTTATTCATTTGCTGACACAAATGTTTGCTTTGTTATAAGCTCTGCAAGACATTTCACTAGCATTTTATCTTCATTCGCGCTCCATATGTGAAACTTTGACTTCATGGAATCCTCAATTCTATGCCTTATATCAAGAAAAATGCATTACTTCACTCTATAAAATGTACAAACTACCAAATAGTTATCAAAGATCATACATTATGTTAACTTTTATTTAAAAAAAACATTTCATTTCTATGTCAAACATGTTACAAATATGAAGGAAAAATATTCAACAAGCATAATCACTCTCTTTCTGTTGCTAGATATGCATTCTACATATCATTTACCAATTGTTCTTTGAAGTTATGCCAAGCATATAAATTTTCCATTGTTGCAATGGTGAGTTTTCCCACCAAAATCGGTGTGTGACCAAATTCAACTGTACAACATAAATTGGCTTGTAGCCAGAAATTCAATTCCCCTATGTTTCTCGTAATCAGCCGCCGCATAGGAAAATTTGGATTTTTAAATTTCATGGCCTCATATTCTCTGATCTAAATGAGCTATAACAGAGATTATCTTGTTTGAGCTTTCCCAGCCTAAGATACAGCCACAAATTTGGCATTAACTTCAACATTCTAGAAGCATGGATTTGAGAGTTGTAATTACTCTATAAACAGCTCTAACAAACTCAGACGGTAAGACCTGATTGACACGTGTACATAGATGTACTTCCCTACAATTATAATTGATAACTTATTTATAAAATGTTTCTTCCTAAAAAGTATACTTTCTGGAAAGTTAAATTTCCACAAAATTTGGTGAACTGCAACAAACAACTCTAACACTCCAATGTAATATTCAGAAATACATATGTATATAAAGAATTCCCTAGCATTCCTTCTCTTTCAAAAAAAATAAAAAAATAAAACCTGATTTGATTCAAGTGCATTCCAGTGAACTAGCTATTATAACTACTACTATACAACTAGAGCCAAGTTACTCAAATAAGCATTGGATGGTTGAAGGGAAATGGAAATATAATAGAGTAAATAAGATATACATATTGATACATACAAACAGAGGTACATACAAACAGAGAGGTATTGAACGTTCCAGAGATTCAAATGATAATAATACTTCTAGCATATTTGATTTTTTTGCTCCCAAATGATAGCATACAGGAGTTGTTCAATATAGAAGTCACAAAGCCCAACAAGCCGTCCAAAGTGCTCAACAGATTTATTGCTTGGGAATGCTTACATGGAGGATGAGATGGATTATTGCACGGGTAATTACATGGATGGCTACATGTGTGGAGTTACATGTGACATATGGCAGAGCATCCCCAAAATTACCATGATAAAGAGGAATCCAATGGTGCCTTAATATTTCAAATTAGGGCCCAAATGCATATTATAGTGGATCAAGAGAGTTTCAAAATGTGATTCAACCACATTCAAGCCCAAATGGTTGTGTTAAGGGCCCATCCATTGTCTTGCACGAAAGTATTAAAATAAAGATTCCTTTTAAAGATCCAAAAAGGTTCAAGAAGCATCAAGAATGATCTTATATGGAATTAATTAATTAGGATTCTATTTGTTTTAATTAGTTTCCTATTTTGTATTGATTGCTTCTTGAAGGCAAAGAATTACCTATTTTGTATTGCATATTAGAGGATCAGATACAGCCCTTTTCATTCATGATGGGATCTTTCTAGGTAGTAAGTCATCTAGATTATCTTGACTAGCAAGTTAGAGTATTCAAGAAGGTCTTATAGTTTTTCCTATTTTTATTGTATTTTCACAATTTATTTTGTTGTATTTTATTAAGTCAGTGTTTTATGCTCAAATAGCTTAGATGGGCTTTTGGGCTTAGGTTATCAATTAGGTTTTTCATTTTAGGGTTTTTTCAAGTGCCTTACTTATAAATATTTCATAATGTACTCATTTGAGATTAGGAGAGAATAGAGATGATTTGAGATAAGAACTATGCTCTTAAAGAGGTTTCTAATCTCTCATGTGAGCTATGATTGCACGGTGTATTCTTGTGAGAATACTTGATAATATCAAGGACTGATCATCCTTATGGTGTCTGTGGCTGATTTGAGCCTCTTATAATACCCCTTGGGGTTCAAATGTAAAATATTATTTTACAAAGGATTGCACTATAATGGTGCGATCCCGGATCGTCTCTCAAGGAGTCTAATGAACTAATCTAGGAAAACTAAATGCAGTTAGAACAATAAAACTGGGGTTGAGAGTAGGTATTTTTGGTATTTTTCATAAAAGAATGTAAAGACTTATTTTTGATATTTTTATGATAAAAATGGATAGGTGATGGAATGGAATGATGGGATGCTCTCTCAGCTACGGAAAACACGTGACAAACTATTGATTCACACTCTTAGGGAGGAGCTAATTGAGCTAAGTCAACATAAGTGGACACAATTAGCCTTAGTTGAAGGAATGGGTCAATTAAAACACCACTTAACTTCAGTAGAGTGACTAGATTAACTATAATCCAACATCAATAAGCTAGAAATAGGTTCCAATAGATAGAATAACTTGGGTCCCGTCCAAATCGCTCAATATCCTTCGGATCCAATAGCTAATTAACGTTAGACTATAATCAAACCATCCAACTTATGAAACTCAACCTAACTATACTCATGCACATAGATTAGATTAATGGTCTAATTCCTTTAGGTAAGTTTGATAAATGGAATTACCTAGCACTACAGAAACTCAACATCAACAAACTCAAGCCCACAAATCAATCTCAAGCAACACAGTTATATAAGGCACAATAGATGAAATTACCCAAAAAAATATGCTAGACAATAAAATAAACAAACACGAAGCATAATTTGGTAATTTTGGAAGATAAATGGAACTAGAATAAAACTAAATCAATACATGCAAATAGAATTCAACAATTACATGGTCTAGAATCTCAAAAACAAATGACATCTAAACATAAGAAGAACAAATATTCAAAGACACATATAGAAATTCATGACTACATAATTGGAACTAAGCAAAACTCCCCTAAAGTGGATTCAATGCTTGCTTCAAGTCATCCTATGATCCATGAGAGCATCGGGCCGATTTAGTTCATCAAAGAGAAGGAGGAGTTACCCAAGAGCAGCTGCAACTTGAGCTCCATGAAGAACTGATGAAGAATTGTGGAATGGAAGAGAGTAAGGTGGAAGAGGGATGGAAATTCAGCCTCCTTATTATGTGATACAAGAAGCAACTTATAAACTAACAAAATTGGCCTAGGATTACTTGGGAAGGTCGAACATATCAATTAGGAATGATTTAGGTCAGACTCAATCACTCAAAATTGTACAATCAATCAAAATAGCACTTTTTGGGTTTATTTTTGGCATTTTCTAAATCTTTCTTGAATTCTCCCAATTGACAATCAAAATCAAGTACAATTGTAATATCCAAAGTCCATAATAAGAATGCATGAGTTTAAGCCTTAAAATGCTCAATTTAAGATCAAATACAATTAACTCAATGCCTTGGGACTTTAAGTACACAAGTGCCTAAACTATCATGTAATGGCCTATATCAAGTGTTAATTCCTCATAATTAGTGGATAAAAATATGTAATAATCAACCACAATCATTCACCCACACTTATACGTTTGCACTTCTGGATAGAGTATAGACTCATAATGGTAAAGGCCTAAGCTAATCAACAATCTCAAGTTGGAACAAGACATGCTAAGATATGCAAAGAGAAAATTAACAATGCAATTGAAAATCGAATGGCGGCAAGTGAGCTCTCTCATGGACAGGAAATATTTCACACAATCTCATAATATGGGTTATTTCTCTCTACTTGCTCAATATGCAAATTACTATAAGCTTGTAACAATTTTCAATCTCCACTAGTTTAGAAGACAAGCAAAGAATCAAGAGGACTTAAGGGCTTGTGGTAATAGAAAGGCTAGATGTGAAAATGATGTCATCCATGAGTAAGGACTAAACAACTTGCAAGCATCTTTTATTATATATTTCTCCTTCTTTTTTTCTTCTTTTCTTCCTTTTTTACTTGAGTTATCATAGATCTCCTTTTGACACGACCGGTTACTCAGTAACTACAACAAAGCATCAAGAGACCTTTGGCCTAACTCATAAACCTCTTAGACTTGACCGTTTGATTCAAGCACCAACATTGGTAATGAAGTGTTCCCAGTTACTAAGTCAAGGTTAGAAAGCCAGAGGAGTGTATCATTAAAGCATTCAAAACATGGATGCAATTCTTATAAATATGCTCTACTCATGCAAGACATCAAATGAAAGTGCAATGGATGTGTATGTGGATATAGTTAGGACATATGGATTTATGAGATGAATGCCTCTATCATGTTCAATACACATGGCTAAAACAGTTTCAACGAAGACTTAAGACAAGTTCTAGAAATTGACATATTTAAAGCAAGTATGCACTCATACTAAATGAAGTTGAAATTAGGCCAAAAATAACCTTACGGCAAGGTAAAGCTCACAAATTACCATCCAACAATCAATTAACAAGGCAATTTTCACTATACATGCCATAAACATATCTTATATCCAACTCCTGAAAATTGAAAACAAGGGACAAAAGCATTGCAAAATCAATCCAAAGTCCAGAACAACAACAACCTAAGATGGGTCTCTTCTTGCACAGATTTTGAAAAGTGGGGTCAACTAGGTTTTCACAAAAAACATTCTGAAAAGCACTTATATTCACTCTTAACAAGTCTATTATGACAAATGCTACCCTTTGTACATAATAGGTAAGTCAAGAACAACTTTAAGCCAAAAATTTTGAAAACTTTTCAAAAACAATCAAAGTTCGCCCAATACCACTAATTGTAGGAAATCTAGAAAAGAGCTATCCAAAATGACCCAATCAAGCAACCCTTCCCCCACACTTGAACGTTGTATTGCCCCTAATGCAAAATCCAAATGTATGGTGCAACAAGCAATCATCTACAAAAGAGACTCTACTAACAATAAACTAAGACTAAACTACCTTTTACTACTGGAATGGTTCCTCCCCCACGCTTATCCTACATGCATCATAAGATATCACAAGCTAATCACACATGTATCATAGTAGATAAGAGAGGAAAGGAAGAACCTAGTGTTTAAAACGCTTCAAACACTTGTAGGAGAAGTTCTCATCTTGAATGAGAAACATGTATGCCTTGATGTAAGCTCCTTCTCCCACATGCTCTTTTCTTGGTCTTCTAATGTATCATTCATTTAACCCCTTAACTCACAAATAACAACCAAAACACAGTAAGGGTGTTCAGATTTCGAAAATCAACATATACAATAGGAATTGGACATGCAACCTCAAACAACACCTTTAATTAACTCTTAACATCATTTAAACACTAATTGGCTTTGGTTTAGATGAAGACTCGAAGAATAGCATCGGTGAACAGTAGCATAAACAGAATATTTGAGAACCCAGCCAAATTCTTTCATGCATGATCCAATTTCTTTAAGGAAAACAAAAATGCAATCATAAGCTTTGATTTAATCGGTGAAAGATTCACAAAAAATCCCCACAAATCAGGACTACCCAAACTCTCACTCTTCCAAAACGGTGCTAATAGAAAGAGTAAAGGGTATATACAGAAAGAGGAGGCTCACCTAATTCGAAATCCAAGATTGCATGGCTGAACGGCCCTCTCAGCCAATGCCAGTGACCCTCGCCGCCTCCGGCGAGCTTCTTCACTCTCCCTAATTTTCACAGGAATGGGAAGGAGAATGGGATTAAATGGGTTCTAAATGTTAAAATTACTATTTTACACCCTTTACTTCAAACTTTTCATCTTTTTAAGTCAGTCCCTCTTCGTAAAATAATTTTTTTTATGAAAAAATTACATATATATAAAGATAAATGTTTTACAAACATATATATATCTACAATATAATAGAATCAGAAAATCTACTTAAAATAGATAAGCAATCATGTAAAATCTTATGAGCTCCTACTACTAAAGAAATTTGACCATGCAGCACCAGGTTGAGTTTTGGATCTTGGACAACTATGATGATAGGATAACTATAAGGATTGGAAATGGACTGTTGATTACATAAGAAAAGAAAGCACTGTCTAATATGAGATAAAATAGCAATCCATTTATTCTAACAGCGATTCATGACATAGGAGAAATCTCTTACCCATTCCTCTTGAAAATACAGGGAGATCCAAAATGAACGGGTATGACACCTTTTAGAATTATTTATTCTGGAGATCACATCAACCCAATCATGAGTGAATTGGAGTTGACAATACGATTGAGAGATTGTATCAATTGAGAGACTTGATAAATTATAAGACTGAGAAACTTTGAGTGAAGATTGAAAATTGACTTGGGCAGATGATTTGACCTTTGTCGGAATGGTGTGCCTCGGGGTCAAACGCAAGAAAATATGTGAAACCAAGGCTTTAGCAAAGTGGCTCAACCTCGGGTCGTCTCTCAAAGGAGTCAACTTATTTTGATGCCTAGACTAACCTAAATGCATGAAGAAAGCAATTAAAACCGGGGTTTTGTCATTGAAATGATGTTTTTGATAGTTTTGAGTTAAGAAATGTAAATTGACTTGTTTTTGGCTTTTTAGATTTAGGAAAGCAAAGAAAAGTGGTTTGAAAAACTCTTTAATAGAATGGATTCTTGGTGAAAACTTTGCAATCTTCATAACTTCTCAAATGAATTGGGAGTTCAAAATCCAAGACCAAATGTTAAAAACCCAAGACAATCGCCTAAGTCCAATTAACCTAGTTACTAATTGATTCGGCGCATCGCTTGCACAATTAGACAACTAGGCAATTGTTAAAAACCGCTTGGTAGTGAGAGTCCTTGACAAGGAAACAATGAGTCTCTTCTTGAAGGTGTAATTTGACCCTTCAAGAATGGATCTAGTGTCTAGTGCTAAATGCGATGAACAAATACACTAATCCAAGCTAGCAATCCAAAGGAGATAAGCAATTCTACCACATCAATTGAATAATGCCAAGATACAAACACTAAGGTTCATACAAGTAAAAGCAATCGCTTAATTACAAGTAAGACCCAATAGAAATCTACATATAAGCATAGAAATTATAGCATCATGTTCTAATCAACACACATACATACAAAGGCATAAGAATCTGAACACATATGTGAAATTAGACATGAAAATAAGCTGAAGAACTCCCCTAGTTAAGCATTGAAACTCCAATTGCATTGTTGCCACCAAGAATTGCCCAATCAACCGGCCATCACAACAGCACAAACATACTCATCAAGCTCCTTGAGTCCGTTGGCTATGGGATACGGGAATGAAGTGATGGGAATGGATTGAAGAACGAATGGGAGTTGTGTAGGAAGATGGTGAGTGGCCGAGAGTATTGTTGGGGATAAAAAATGGTGATAAGTGTTGATTTAAGAAAATGGCATGGGAAGAAGAGTGTTTGGCCGAATCTGGAACTGAAGGGAATGTGTGTGGCGATGATGAACGGTGATGGGAAAAATGAAGAATGGGAAGAAAATGGTGGTTGTAGGCGGAGGAAGTGAATGAAGCCGAGAAAGGGTGATAGTGTTTTGGCTTGAATGATGTAGAAGGGGATGAGTTAGAGGAATGACGGGAGAGTGTGAATGGTTGACTGAACAGTGTGTGTGTATGGATTGATGGTGGAAACCGCCGGCCTAGATGGAGAAAATGGAGGTGGAGATGGTGGAAGCCGACGGTGGTCGATAGTGGTGAAAGGCGAGAGGTGGTGAAGATGAAGAAGCTTGATGCGATGATGATTCTCTATGGTGGCTGTGATGGTGTAGTGTTCTCGTTTCTTGTCACTCTTTTAGGGATTAAAGGGGGTAAGGGGCTGTTTGGTTTATGAAATTCAAGCCATATATCCAAAGGTTTAGGCTAAATTCCCAAATAAGCTTCCAAACGGGACCCTTACTCATTTAGTCTCTGTTTAGAAAAATATAAATATGAACCCAACAATTTTTATTCCATCTTTGCCCTCTTTTAATCTCCCAAATTACCCAATTTGTCCTTGCCCATTTGAGATACGCAGTGCAACGGTACTTAGTTGTAATTTCTGAAATTCGAGCACTAAACCGTAATTTCTGGAATTCGGGCACCTCTTCATCAAGACTTCCTACAATGACAAATTCAAGCACAAATTGTAATATCCCAAGTCCATAAATAAAAAATGCATGAGTTTAAACCTTAAAATGCTCAATTTAGCACCAAAATATAATTAACTCAATGCATTAGAACTCTAAATGTAAAAGTGCCTAAATTACCATGTATTAGCCTAGGACAAGTGTTAATTTCCCAAAATTAGTGGTTAGAAACATAAAATAATCAGGTGCAATCATTCCCTCACACTTAGACCTTTGTACTCCTAGACAAAGTATAGACAAGCAATGACAATGGCCTAAGCTAATCAACAATCTCATGTTGGAACAAGAAATGCTCATAACATACAAAGGAAAAATTGACAATGTAATTAGAAGCAAATGGTAATATGTGAGAACTCTCAAGGATTGTAGTGTTTAACTCATCTCACCGTACGAGTTCTTTCACTCAAATTGCTCAATATGCAACTTACCATAAGCTTGTAACAAATCTAAGATCTCTAATTATAAAGCAAATATGAAATGAATCATGAGGACTTTTAGGATTTAAAAATGGGAGAAAGCTATATGGATCGAAAAACAAGATATGAAATAGAAATGGTTGAAATGCATGAGCAACATTCAAAAATGCTTTATCGCAACCAAATTCACACATTTGAACTCAAACTAGCCACATGTTTCAATATGCCATATTTTTGCAATCTTTTTATTTTTTTTACCTTCATTTCTCTTTTTTTTCTCTGTTTTTTTTCATGCTACCCTTTCCTTTTATTCACATGACATCATACACATTTGCACAAGTGGCTTTTACAATTCAACTCAACAAAATGCTACATTCAACAACTCAATTCAATGCAAATCAACCAATGAATGGCTCAAAGGGTGGACAATGGATGAATGATTATTATGGCTTGTGTTTGGGATAAAGAGGTGATAAAATGAATGCCTCAATCACTTTCAAAAACACATGCTAATGCAATTTTGACCAAGAGTTGAAACAAGTTCTAGAAGTTAGCATACCAAGCAAAATACACTCATGAATGAAAATTAGGCTCGATTTACCTCACGACAGGGTTAATCTCACATATCACTATTTAACAACCAATTACAAAGCAATTTCCACAATGTATGCCTCAAACAAGCCTCATATCCAACCATCAAAAATTGAAAAGCAAAGGCAAGGTCATTGCATATTCTACCCAAAGTCCAAGATAACAGACAATAAAAGGTGAGGCTTCTTGCACAGGTTTTCAAAAAGTAGGGCAAACTAGCTTTTTATAAAAACAAGTCGAAAAGCACTTGAGTTTGCTCCCAACAAGTCTACCATGGCAAATGCGACCCTTTGTGCATAATAGACAAGTCAAAAACAAAAACAAACAAAATTTTGAAAATTGATTAAAGTTCGCCCAAAAACCACCAATCAAGGGAAATAAAGAAAAGAAACCACAAGGATGCATCTACCATCTACCCCCCACACTTGAACAAAACATTGTCCTCAATGTTTAAAATGACCAAATATCAATTGACCAAACTCTAGGTGTAGTGGAAAGTATGAAGTTCAATTCTAAATTGAAGCATACACATAGCCTACACAAAGAAGGAGAAGAGTAGAGAATGGTACAATCAACATGAGGTGATGTTTGAGAATCAAAGAGGAATAATGGATGCATATATGGTGCAATCATCGCAACAATGCTTAGGAATTTTATTGAATTGTAAAATCTACCTTTTACCTACTAGGTCGTCCCTTCCCCCACACTTGTTCAATACACTATATCAATTTAATCAAAGAACAAGGAAAGGAAAGAGACAACCTTATGATCATGGCGGCTTGTAGCTAGAGAGGAGAATAAAGAGGAGGGTTGATTTTGCCCTCCTCACTAGTGGTCTAGGCTCCATCAACAGGGGATCCAAAATTGAAGACGTGTGATGATTGGCATGATGGAATACTCCCAAATGATAGGCCTGAAAAGAGTTAGCCAACACAGAAGTAGCATTACCTACACCAAGTACACCACATGAGTCGAAATACTTAAAGGGAGAATTGCAAATAAGTCCCAAGCAAGAGAATTAATTTCAGACAGGTCCATTAACAACTCCTTCACTTGTTAACCAAGGCTATTGCAATTGTTAATAGCTATCATTAACAACTCCTTGGGATCTCTCTGAAATTAATTCTCTTGCTTGGGACTTATGTGCAATTGTCCCATACTTAAATCCATGGAAAGAATTAGCACAAATGAAGTGACAAAGTGGTGTATGCAATGTGAGAAGTCTAGAATCGGGCACATTCGATAACAAATGCTTCTCACAACCAATGAAATCAACCAAAGTCATGTAGCTATCAAAACTAGGTACTACAAAGTCAATGTGATTTGCAACAATGGTAGTATCACAAGCAAGTGCTACCCTTTCATCAACAACATCAACCAGATCCACACAATTCATATCACAAACAAATTTAATTATGTCATGAGGTAAATCACAAGATAAGATCTGAGAATAGGAACACTCATGAAAGCATTTCTCAACTAGAGGACTAGTAATCAATTTCAAATCACTATTGTTATCTTCACTCTTGTGTGGAGTGAATAAAAGAAGAGGGTGTATCTCTACATCATGTAACACATGCATATCACTAAGTAATAGAATATGATCATTCTCAAACCTATCATCAATATTGGCACTCAAACTAGACTCACCTTTTCCAAAATATCCATGCTCATTCACAATAGCAATCGTAGTATCGTGCAATGCATGCTCATGAAATTCAACAAGCAAGTGACACTTTTGATCAATGCAATTCATACAGCTCATATGTTCATCACAAGTGCATGGCAAACAATCAATTTTTTTAGCATTCTTGACATTGCTAGCACTGGGAAGAGCAACAAAATCATCACAAGAAAAATCAACATTGCAATTGGTATGCTCAAGTGTAGTACTACTATTGATGGCATCATGGTGAGCATGTTCAATTTGAGGTGTGTGAAGGGATTCAACAATGATTTCCTCATCTATCTCACTATCATTCTCACTGGCCATAATAGGAATAAGAGGAGGATAAACCTCTTCTAAAAGGGGAGGAATATTACTTATGCTTGAAAGTGCATCCTCTTGCGCTTGAGCTACCACTTGCTCAATCTCTTCACTCTTAGAATCATATGGCCAAGGGGTTCCCTCTTTTCCTTCCGTTCTTTTCCAAAGCACATGCATATAAAATGCATTAAGTTATGCCCCTAAATCTTCCAATTCTTCTTCCAATAGCTTGGAGAGCCCAAATACGGTTTTCTTCCTATACAATTCTAGGGATCGGGCTTTATGTATTGCATACATCCTCTTGAGCTCTTTTGTGTGGTCATCCATGTCAGGGTAGTCAAAGAAAGCATCAAGCCCAGTTGGTTTAGGGGTGATAGGTTCAGGTGGAGGTGAGGGTTCACAGGGTGGTGGGTGGTATGTAGTTTGGTATGAGTGGTGAAATGGTAGTGGGCAAGGTTGAGATGGAGGGTATGGTTCAAATAGAAGTGGTGGTGGCCATTGAAATTGTGGAGATGGTTCATGGTATGAATGGTAATTTTGTGGGGTAGGTTCTTTGGATGGATGATGGTTTAGTGGAGGTGGAGGTTGGTCCTTACATGGTGATTCATAGGATTTGGAGAGGGAATTGAGAGAAGCCATTACATTGTTGATCTATTTAGAGAACTCATCCCTAAATGAAGAAATCGCCCATTCCATGGTTAAGGTCTATTACTCTTCTCTAAGGGGACAATCCTTTGCAAAATATCCAAAAAAAAAGGCAATGCACACAAGCTAGTTCCTTTGATGTAAAATCTCAAGTCCAATTAGCAAACATCACACATTAACACTTAGCAAATGAGAGCAAGTCAGATTTAGATTCAAGAAATTTAGGTATGCACAAAACTGAGTCAAGCAAGATTATGACAGCAAAATCACCAAATCTGAGCATTTAACAGTAGGCAAAATATTTTACCAAGCTCTAGGCACTGGTAGATAATTCACAGCATCAATGAACAAAGCACATGATATATAATCAGACTTCAAATTGAGCACCAATTTCAGGTCTTCAGTTCTAGGTTTCTTAACAAGCCAAAAAAAAAATTCAAGTATTCTAACAACCTTAACCCTTTCACAACTCTCGATTCAAGATCTGTGCTCAAGTAACATTGCAGCAACACAAAGTATAACAAGCAATTTCCACAATTGACAAATTTCTTCCACACAGCAGAATGCAGCAAAGTGACAGAAAATTTCTCACTTACAATTTCTTAACTAACGGCAAATGATTTCCACAATATCAGTTATCCCCAAAAGCTCCAATAAGTAACAAACAGATCAAATTTCGTGTTTCAGGATAAAAATTCCAGCAGCAACTGAGTAACAAAGATATACTTCATAGAAATCAACCCAATTAGCCATTCAAAGCTGAGAGCTTAAGGGATCTGTTGTTAATCAGAATTAAACCAGATTTGTTTAAATCCACACGCTACATAAACTCTCAATCGCACAAGTCATATGTGTCCAATTCAGTTTACCACAGTAGCACCATGCAATTGTAAAGTTCACAGAAAAGAACATTCTCAAGGAAACAAGTAATTGGAAGATGTTCAGAGTTAAGCACCAAGAAATTTCATTCAGAGATAAGTGCTGTGCAGTGGCAAGGAGAGGAGGAATTTATCAATTCAAGAGATCGGCATACTACTCAATCAAGCACGTTCAACATCAATTAATTTCAGATTTATTCAGACTAGAGCATCAGCAAAATGCATCAAAACGAGCAGCAAAATGCATCAGTTAATCAGCACCTAAGGCAGAAAGAATTACAGCACAAACCAACACAAGTCAGAAGCAATGTCAGCAATATATCAGCACAATTTTGCAGCAACAATACAGTAGTAATTTGAAGCAAAAATCAGTGCAAAACAGAATTGCAACACAGCACCTATTCAGATCAGTTACAGCAGCAAAAATTCAGCAATTGGTTTCAGCACATGTTACAGCATATCAACGACAAAAATCAGCATTGAACAGCAAAAATCAGGAAGATAAAGCCAGCAAAGTGCAACAAAATGTTGAGCAACTTTTGCAGCAGTTAGTAGCAGAAAAATGCATCAATATGGCAGCAACTTAGGCACAAAACAGCAGCAAATACATAGCAAATTATGCAGCATTAAATCAGCACAAAAACAACAGCATCACAAACAAATCTGCACCAAAATTTCTGCACAAAAATAGCAGCAAATCTGCTGCAAAAATGCAGCAAAATTGATAGCAACTCAATGGTAGCAACGACCAAAAATTGCAGCAATGTAGCAAAATCTTGCAAAAAGTTCCCAATTGATTCTAAGCTATTTTAAGCCTCCCCAATGGTCAAAACAAGTTCAAAGGAGTACGGGGGACTTGAGAAAAATGTCAAATTACTTGAAAAATGCTTAGAATCAAATATGACCTCTCAAGTTGCAAAAATGCTAGAAAGTGACTTTCAAAGTAGACCAAAATGGCCAAAGTGAGAATTTGAGTTCAAAAACTTGTGCAATTGGCTTCAACAAGTCCAAACACTAGAAAATGACTTAGTTGAGTGGTCAAGGTTGAAAAATCAAGTGTTTTACAAAATTTGAGTATGCAATGCACAATCACAGCTTCAACAATTCACGCCAAGCACCATTTAGCAGCAACTAATAATGTAATTTTTAATGCAAACAAGATTGAGATAGGACAGCAACTATTCAATGGCAGTTGTTGAAGAATTCAAGCAGAATTAAAGTTCCACTGTAGCTTTTCAACTTCAATCAAACAATAGCAAATTGGTGGCAACAATTCCTTATGTAATGGCTCAAATTCAGCACGCAAAGGAACAAATTTGACAGCAAAAGGATGGAATTTATGCAACTTAAGCAACTTAAGTCACGTGTCAAAGTTGCAGCAATTCAGCAACTTAAGCACAATGACAGCACAATTCAGCAACAAGAAACAGCACAATGAATCAGCAATCAGCAATCAGCAAATTAGCGACATTTAGAAAATCTGCAGCAATATGACAACAATATGACAGCAAAATGTGCAGCGATATGACAGCAAATCTGCAGCAAGATTCAGGAGTAATTTGAGCAAAATCTCAGCAAAAATGCAGCATTTAATTAGCACAAGACAGTACCACGATACGATGCAACAATCAGCAAAAATCCAAATTAGATACAGCAGCAAAATTCAGTCACAATGCAGCAAAAGTGGCAACAAAGTTTGAAAAGGTGTGAATCAAAATGTGCAGTAATTCTTGCAAAAAGTCCCCAATTAATTCTAAGCAATTTTAATCCTCCCCAATAATCAAAACAAGTTTAAATGAGTTAGGGGGACTTGGGAAAAATGCTAAACCACTTGAAAATTGCTTAGAATCAAATATGGCCACTAAGGTTGCAAAAATGCACAAAGTAGTTCTTGAAAATGGATCAAAGTTGCAAAAGTGAGAAGTTAGCTTTAAAAACTTGCAAACATGATCCAAACAAGTTCAAAACATTAAAAATGACTTGGAGAAATGGTTTCGGGAGCAAAGTGGATTGAAATGCAAAATTTGACCGTTCAAGGTGCAAATAACCACCAAATTTGACTCCAAACCACAAAATTGAGCAACCAAGCCCATCAAACAAGTTTAGGTGCAAGAATAGCATCAATACACCTATCCAAACATGTCCAAAGCAGTAGCAAAATAGGGCACACGAAATTTTTGAGATTTCATCAAAATTCCCAATGTAATGCTAAAAGGTTCACTAAATGTTTGAACAAAGTTGCCAAAAAGTCCTCAATTAATTCTAGGCTATTTCAATCCCCCTCAATGATCAAAACATGTTTAAATATGTTAGAGGGACTTAAGAAAAATACCAAATCGCTTGGAAAAGGCCTAGAATCAAATTCGGACGCCAATATGCCAAAATGCCCAAAAGTGCACTTCTAAATGGACTTGAACACCAAGATTTTGTAATTGAGTTAAGAAATACTAGGAAATGGTCTCAACAAGTCCAAATAGATAAAAATGACTTTGTTGAGTGGTTCACTTTGAAAAATTGGTGATATGTCAAATTCTTGGTATGCAACATGCTCAATTCACACAACAATTCAATCGCAAACACACCTAGCAGCAACAAGTCACACAAATCACAAAGAAATGGAGCAAGAAACCAGCAATATACCAATATGGCAGTGAGCAAATAGAAAGAACATACAAGAGCACAATATTTTTGAATTTTGAAAAGTTATGCAATGTTAATGCAACCTACAACTACTTAACTACCTAAATGCAACTAAATGACCTAAATCTATCCTAAAAACCTAAAAACCCCTTGTCAATGCTCAATTGACACTTAGTTAGCCTAGGGAGTCAAAATTGACTCCCCGACAACGGCGCCATTGATTTGACCTTTATCAGAATGGTGTGCCTCGGGGTCAAATGCAAGAAAATATGTGAAACCAAGGCTTGAGCAAAGTGGCTCAACCTCGGGTCATCTCTCAAAGGAGTCAACTTATTTTGATACCTAGACTAACCTAAATGCATGAAGAAAGAGATTAAAACCGGGGTTTTGTCATTGAAATGATGTTTTTGATAGTTTTGAGTTAAGAAATGTAAATTGACTTGTTTTTGGCTTTTTAGATTTAGGAAAGCAAAGAAAAGTGGTTTGAAAAACTCTTTAATAGAATGGATTCTTGGTAAAAACTTTGCAATCTTCATAGCTTCTCAAATGAATTGGGAGTTCAAAATCCAAGACCAAATGTTAAAAACCCAAGACAATCGCCTAAGTCCAATTAACCTAGTTACTAATTGATTCAGCGAATCGCTTGCACAATTAGACAACTAGGCAATTGTTAAAAACCGCTTGGTAGTGAGAGTCCTTGACAAGTAAACAATGAGTCTCTTCTTGAAGGTGTAATTTGACCCTTCAAGAATGGATCTAGTGTCTAGTGCTAAATGCGATGAACAAATACACTAATCCAAGCTAGCAATCCAAAGGAGATAAGCAATTCTACCACATCAATTGAATAATGCCAAGATAAAAACACTAAGGTTCATACAAGTAAAAGCAATCGCTTAATTACAAGTAAGACCCAATAGAAATCTACATATAAGCATAGAAATTATAGCATCATGTTCTAATCAACACACATACATACAAAGGCATAAGAATCTGAACACATATGTGAAATTAAACATGAAAATAAGCTGAAGAACTCCCCTAGTTAAGCATTGAAACTCCAATTGCATTGTTGCCACCAAGAATTGCCCAATCAACCGGCCATCACAACAGCACAAACATACTCAACAAGCTCCTTGAGTCCGTTGGCTATGGGATGCGGGAATGAAGTGATGGGAACCGATTGAAGAACGAATGGGAGTTGTGTAGGAAGATGGTGAGTGGCCGAGAGTATTGTTGGGGATAAAAAATGGTGATAAGTGTTGATTTAAGAAAATGGCATGGGAAGAAGAGTGTTTGGCCGAATCTGGAACTGAAGGGAATGTGTGTGGCGATGATGAACGGTGATGGGAAAAATGAAGAATGGGAAGAAAATGGTGGTTGTAGGCGGAGGTAGTGAATGAAGCCGAGAAAGGGTGATGGTGTTTTGTCTTAAATGATGTAGAAGGGGATGAGTTAGAGGAATGACGGGAGAGTGTGAATGGTTGACTGAACAGTGTGTGTGTGTATGGATTGATGGTGGAAACCGCCGGCCTAGATGGAGAAAATGGAGGTGGAGATGGTGGAGGCCGACGGTGGTCGATGGTGGTGAAAGGCGAGAGGTGGTGAAGATGAAGAAGCTTGATGCGATGATGATTCTGTATGGTGGCTGTGATGGTGTAGTGTTCTCGTTTCTGGTCACTCTTTTTGGGATTAAAGGGGGTAAGGGCTGTTTGGTTTATGAAATTCAAGCTCTATATCCAAAGGTTTAGGCTAAATTCCCAAATAAACTTTCAAACGGGACCCTTACTCATTTAGTCTCTGTTTAGCAAAATATAAATATGAACCCAACAATTTTTATTCCATCTTTGCCCTCTTTTAATCTCCCAAATTACCCAATTTTTCCTTGCCCATTTGAGATACGCAGTGCAACGGTACTTAGTTGTAATTTCTGAAATTCGAGCACTAAACCGTAATTTCTGGAATTCAGGTGCCTCTTCATCAAGACTTCCTACAATGACAAATTCAAGCACAAATTGTAATATCCCAAGTCCATAAATAAAAAATGCATGAGTTTAAACCTTAAAATGCTCAATTTAGCACCAAAATATAATTAACTCAATGTATTAGAACTCTAAATGTAAAAGTGCCTAAATTACCATGTATTAGCCTAGGACAAGTGTTAATTTCCCAAAATTAGTGGTTAGAAACATAAAATAATCAGGTGCAATCAGCAGAAATTGAAGATATAACTTGCTTAGGACAAACTGAAATCTCTGCATGAAGCAGTTGATTTTTGTGATACCAAATAGAATACAAAGTCCAAGCAACCATTGAAGCAACATATTCAGAATGCTGTTCCAAAATATTCATTAGCCAAATGAGGAATTACCCTTGAGGTATATGATGAGACATGAAATAAATAGGTAATCCAAACCAGATAGCTTGAGACAAAGGGCATCGGAAAAAGAGATTATACATAGTCTCATTAGAACAAGAGCAAAACAAATAGAAAGTCTAGATCTGTAAGTGATGCTTGGTTAAAGTAGATCTGACTGGAAGAGAGTCCCAAAAGAATCTCCACAAAAATAAGGTTAATCTTGGGATAAACCTTAATCTTGTCATTTGCTTCCAAAATCTTGAGAAATCAATAAGCCCAGTATCATTACAATGGCTTAAAAGGATATACCCGTCAGTTACCGTATATCTGCACAGAGAGTTTCCATTCCAAGTAAGACAATCCTCTGACCTGAAAACAGAGAAAGGAGTAGAAAGAATCTTGGTTGCCACCTCAAAAGAGTATAAAGATTGAACCAATGGAACATTCCAACATCCTCTATGATGCAGTAACAAATCACCCACTGTAATAATTGAGAGTGGACAATTACACTGTAATGGCCCCCATAAGTGGTTGAAAAGGTTAATTTGATACCCATTTCCAAGGCACCATCAAAGACGATCTGTAACACCTAAATTTTTACTACTATATTATAGCATTTTAATTGATTTATAACCACTTTTAATTCCAGAAGCCCAAAAATACGAAACATTTAAAACTTTTTCTTTCCAAAGTATTAAATCAAATTTCCTTTCTTTCAAATGGAATTTTCTGATAAATTGGATTATCTTTAAACTTTCAATAAAATAGAGTGGTTATTAAAACAATTAAAATAACTCAAATTTTAATGCTTGGGGAGTCAAACCCCTTGCATTATATTTACATATTCTTTAGATTATGTTCTATTTATCTATTTTCACCTCTCTTACTATAATAATATATTGGCGGGTTATCTCGATTGATAACCCTCTTACATGTGTATGTAGCTCTGTTATTCCTTAAGGATATATATACATATACAAATATACATTATCTACTAGACAAGCTTCCCACTTGTCTTAATTATTTAAACATACAACATACACTGGTAAGTAGGTTCTTAAAGTCACTACCTACAGGGTACAAGACAAAGCAGGCATTTCTGCCCCTTCATATTACCTTACTTCTTTCCCAGCTAGCTACTCTCATTCTGCTATACTGAAAACGTTTTGGAAAACAGTGAGATTGGAAATCTCAATAGCAGTTTATTCCATATCATGTGTGCACTTATATATATATACATATACATCAATTTCATAAACATGTGCATATAATGAAAGCATATATCCCTTTTAAACCAATACCTGCAGGATTTTCCAATTATAGCCCTCACGGCTACTCAATAACCCTCACGGCTATAGGAATTTAATTGTAGCCCTCACGGCTACTCAATAACCCTCACGGTTATAGGAATTTAATTGTAGCCCTCACAGCTACTCAATAACCCTCACGGTTATAGGATACCAGAGCTATTTCCTGAACCAGATCCTTTACTTTCCACTGTCTTGGTGAACTCATACCAATATCAAAGCCTATCTACACATCATATTATAATAAGAGTAAGTTAATATATGTAATTCTATATTTATACTAAGCGTCTCTCTCGAGTCCTAAATGCTTGTAACTACCCCACTATTTTTATATCTATGAATCATTCTAATTTACTATATCTTAAGATTAAAAGATCACTTGTAATTACTTTACTCCAATTAGTATTTCTTATTCTCAATGTTTGACTAATAATTTAATCAATTCTTTCTAACAATTTAAGAAATCCCAAAACAACTCCATAATTAGCTTTCGAACTTGCACTATTATGATCTTAAACTAGTCAACAAAAATACAATATATCCATCAACCCTTATCCATTACAAACATACTAAGTACAAAAATTGCAGCCTCCGTAACAAGATTTAAATCTTAATTTCACCATCAAGACAGAGTCAGTTCTCTACTAATTATCATTTGTAACTCACATGCTTTCCACATTTCATTTATATTTCCAAAATAACCTCTTTTCCAATACAATGAAATCTTCAATTTAAAACAGCAAGTATTCCCCAAACCATCGAAACGCTAGATTAAATAACATACACTTATAATATATTAAACTTCAGCATTTCCCCAATTCCTTAAGAACATATAACCACAAGTATCACTCATTTTAGCTTAATCCACTTAATAAGTTCACTTTTGAAACTTACAACTCAAACCAAGAGACTAACATTTTCACAAATCACTTACATCACATACTTCTTTTACTTTCTCTATAGTCCATGTGCTCTCATATTTTATTCCATTTGAAACTACTATAAGCCCGATCTAGACAAAGATCAAATTCAATCATTAACTTAACATCAGCCTTATAATCCATCCTCTTCAAAAAAAACATTTATTTTCCGCATAACACAATAATCAAGCTTTTCATATATTCAAATTATAATTCCTCCCTAGCTAACAAAAATCTGTAAGACCTTCCAAGAATTACAACTTAACATAAAACTTCAAACCTATCTAATTATTTAAATCCCTTTTTGGAAAGTAGAAAATCAGCAATATTAAAAAGAATCCAAATCAAATTAAATCTCCAATATACTCTCAATTGATAAGCTTGGAAATGTAGTTCAAATTCTTCGATAAGACTTTGAGCAAGTTATTTAAACTTCCAAATAAAAACACAAATCTTTAACTTACCTTGAAACAAACATTGACATGTAAAGTATTCAAATAACTTTTCTACTTCAACATTAAAATATTTGAATGCCTTTAATAATTATTTCTAAATCGTTTCAGATTCATCAACTCATTAAAGTTGCATAGTTTCATTAGATATTAAATTCTCAAAACTAAATCAAATTAATTCAACTTCTCTAAACTTAATTAAATTTCAAATCTCAACAATTCAGTTTATCAAAGAACCAATGCCCATTCAACTTGACTAACTAATCACTCAATATTTCAAGCATTCTCAAACACTTTAGCATCTAAACAACAGAGCACAAAGGAAAGAAAATCAACCGGGAACAGAACATAAACTACAAAAACAAAGGTTCAACATGCAAAATGATTATTTCCATTTAAATTCCAACACTTGTAATTCCTCTTCATCAATGAACAGAATCCAAAACAAGGCAGGAATCGGCATATGCATAGATAAAGAGATATCAGAATTTCCAAAAATCCCAGAACCTCATAAGATACACAGACACAGCCATATACCAATTCTATCCTACTTCAATCTTAAATTCCTCATCACCGAAGCACCGAACAGAACAAGGCAAAAAGAAAATAAAATCAACTCAAGACTTCACATTTAAGCATGAATCGAACAAATACCACCAAGCACCAGCTTCATCATCCCTTTATTATCCTCAATACCTCTTCAAACCAAAGAATCAGACCAAATAGAAGGAGGGAGTGGAAATCCCGAAAATTCCCAAAGCCAACACATTCAACATGCAACTCAATCGATTAGCTTTATCTTACTTCTAACTAAGTTTAATTAAACTTTGGTCCAGTTCTAGCCCGAAATTACCCCCAAATCGGCGCCGGAACAGTGACCAAAACAGGGAGGAAGAAAGAAAAATCTAAAAATCCCAAAAACTTCACAAATCAACATGCAATGCAATCTATTAACTCACTATTACTTCTAATCAAGCTTAATTAAATTTTAGTTCAGTTCTCACCCCAAAAATCACCATAAACGGCGACGGATGAACAGTAACAGATTTGGGATTTCTGAAGCAAATCGACCAAACACTCCACCATTACTCAAATTGATTCACAAGAGTGGTTAATCGAAGCCTAAGCTTCGATTCCACTGATTTATAGCTCCTAGAGCTCACAAAAACTCGAATTGATCCCCCCTCAAATCCTCTCAAATCAGGTAAAACTGATAGTAATAGGAAGAGGGAAGTTACCTGAGTTCACTCCCAAGCTTGCATGGGCCGTCGCCACCTTGCTCCACTGTGAATCGGCCGTAGAAGCTGCCGGTGGTTGCTGGGACGAGAGAGAGCCCGAGAGAAAGTGAGAGAAAGTGAAGAAGGAAGAGAGAGAGAAGGAAGACGGAATGGAGAAGGAAGGAGGGAGGGTCTGATTTTTATAAAGGGGTTAGGAGTTAATTTCGTTTCGGCCCTTTTAACCTTTGTTCTTTTCAATTTAGTCCCTATCCTTAAGTTTTCCATTATTTTTAGTTTGGTCCTTATCTGAAAAATTAATTTCCTAAAATTAATTCTCATATCAGGTTAGATATTTTCTTACCCATAAACTTATTTGGGCCTCAAAATAGTTTTTCCTCAAATTTTCAAATTAAAATTTATCTTCTAATTATTTTTCCTCAATTAATAAAGAAAATAACCCTTAAAATTATTAGAAATACATCTTTATCTGATAAATTTATTTATAAGACTTTTTAATTTGTAAATGATACCCCAAAACCTTCAATAAGTTCCTATTATCTCTAATTCAAATTTTGGGGTGTTACACGATCAGTGATTACATTCTGCACCGCAACACTATCTTTCTAGATCGAAGATTGAATAAAACAAGAAACAATTAAACCATCAATTTGACGCTAGCCATATGTCAAACTAAAATATTTCTTCCACTTTAGCTTCCTTTGAACTTCAAAGTGATTTTTCCTAGAATTTCCAGATTTACATTCATCTTCTAGCTATTTTTCCTCAATTTATGAAGAAATAAACCTTAAAAATCCTTAAAAATACCCCCAACTTCATAAAATTGTTTATAAGGATTTTATTTCCCAAATAATACCCCAAGACTTCAAATATCTCCTTATTTCTTCTTTCCAAATTTCGGGATGTTACAATTTGATCAATGATTGCACCATATTTTTACACAATTTTTATAGTTAAAATCATTAGCTTATTGCATGTTCTTGGGGCAATTTTGCCTAATTAGGATAAATTCTGACTTTTGCACATTTGTTGGAATTTGTACTAATCAAGGGAAATTTGGGCATAATTAGCATGATTTATGATTTAACCCATCTTCAAGAACATTTTGATGCTACCTTAAGCCTATTTTATATGCAGATCATAGAAGAAACATGAGCAATTAAAGAGCCAAATTACGGAGAAGAATGATGGATAGAGCACAAGAGGGTAGCTGAACAAGGAGGCAGAAAGTCTCCTTGCTCACCGTGGCCTCGCCTTGACAAGCTCACAACAAGGAGAGGTAGAAAGCCTACTTGCTCGCTGTGGTTAGAAAGTTGCTATCGCAATTTCTAGGGCTTTTGGGGGTTATAAATTAGACCCAATCCCTAAAAATTATTTCCAGAAGCCTCCTAAGTCCGAAATATACCAGCTTCCCTAGGTTTCCTCTTACTCTTCCTTATTTCCACTCAAATCCTCACCATTTGTATCCTCTTTCCTCTATTCTTGCTGACTTTCTACATCATCTCCCCTCCTTCTTCCATTTCCATCTCATTCCTTCTTTAATCTACTTCATTCATGGAGGCTATCATCATGGACCATCTTGGGCACGAATTTGAAGAGATGAGTGGCTAGAATCTTGGTGCTTTGGTGATGTGAAGATGGCTCTACCTTCAATGGGCGAAATAGGGGAGTTATTTGTTTTCTCATACTCTTTTCCTTATGTATTGAGTCTTATGGTTGCATTTATCTTTGTATATTTGTATATTTTCTATGAATTGAAATACTTGTGTTGGATATTGAGTTATGTTAATTAAATGATGTTTCTGTTTAAATTCCCTATTGGGTTTATGATGCTATATGAATTTTAGTGGTTGCTAGATTATGTAGCTTAATTTATCCAATTGAAAGTTATGGTTGCACATTCTTGAGAGGAATCGATTTTCAAAACTTAGTTTCCAACACACCCAAGTGGAGCTTAACACTAACACTAAGTAATGGCTATGAAAGTAGTTGCTAGATTAGTCATTAATTAGGGCTAATGGACCCCCAATGGTTGCTTAATGATTTTTCAATTATACTTTGTGAATCTTTAACTCCCAACATCAACTTTAAAGAAGCGTGAGAGCCACCATAACATTACGAAAGACTATTTTATAAAATTAATCCAAACTCTTTTCACCCTTTAATCCAAAATTAACAAAAATGAGTATCTAGCATTTTTCACTAGTTTCATCACATGAATTTTCAAAACCAAACCCCCATACCTTTATTGTTTTAATTGCATTTAGCTATTGTAAACACCTTATTTTGTCCGGGCCCCGCAAAATAATAAAAAATAAAAAAAGAAAAATCATCCTTGTAGAATCTCCACTAATTTTGATTGAAAAATGGCACTTTAATTATTATTACAAAAAATTAAAAAATTCATTGATTTATTATGATTAGGTGTCATTAATTCTGATTGTTGGGTCATAATTAAAGAAGTAAATTTTGAAATTTAAATTGATTATAATTATGAGCCATTAATGATGATTGGTGGTTGATTGATGTTTAAAAATTAATAAAAAAATAAAAAAAACAAAAATTATAAAAAATATTGTCATTTAGGTGCAAGAATAGGAAATGTTGTTAAAAGAAAAATAAAAAACGAAAATTAAAAAAAAATATTAGTGCATTTATGATGGAAAACCCCAGTGGTGCCTATATAAAGGAGAATTTGGAAGATAAGGGGGAAGGATTCAGAGAGGCTAGGGTTTTTAGGAGGAAACAATTTGGGGAGACAAAATTGTCTCGAGAGATGGTAGCAAGGGAGAAATATAGAGAAACTGATTACTTCATCTTTTTTGTCTTGCTTCCCTTATTTCTTTTGATCGTTCCATCCTATGATTATTTTTCCAACTATTTTCCAGGGAAAGCCTATATTCTGTGGTTGTTGCTACACATGTAAGCTTCAACACCAATGGCTTGAGGGTTACAATAATATGATTGGACTGATTTATAAATAGTTCTTTTGTTTTCTTCTTCCTTCTTTCTTCATTATTTCATGCTACTTCATTTCTTCTCTAGAAAACTTGGGGGATTTAACAAATAAATGGTTTGATTTTCCTATATATGCCCTCTTCACTTCATTATTTTGCAGCAAAGATCAAAGCCTCTCAGGTAGAAACTCTCTTACTATTGAAAGCTATTGTTGGCTTAATTATCATTGAAGCTTGTCTTTGTTTGTTTAATAATGATTGTGAACCAATGTTTTGTTATGAAAACTAAAATAAAATATAAAATTTCTTTTGATTAAAAAAAAGGTTCAAAATCATGTTATGACGTGTGAGGCTTTTAGAACCTCCGCAAGCAGAAATGATTAATCTTCCGTGTGAGATTATAGGAATCTCCGCAGGAATGTTAATCAAGAAACTTTTCTTAAAAAATTATTTTATCCTGAAATAATAATAAGAATAGTTGTCTTAAAAAAATAAAAAATATCAACCAATACAAAAATCTTTCCAAAAAAATTAATTAAACATTTTCATAAAAAATATCAAACCAATTGACTTGCATTTCTACCCAAACTACGTGGGTTTTCATCCCTCTAAATGGTACGTAGGCTCTAGGTTTTATCCTAGGTCAAGTCCAATCTTTGTAAATAATTAATTTGTTTCACTATCTCTATTTTATCAATTTTTGAATATATTTTTTGGGTAATTAAAATAAAAATTAAAGGCCATATTAATTTTAAATAGTCAACTTAGAGTAACCGTTCTTGTGAACGGGTGTTGTTGGGTGCCTAATACCTTCCCCATGCACAATCGACTCCCGAACCCTGCTTGGTTTTAAAAGACCATTTATTATCTTAAAAAGGTTTTCCAAAATTACCCTATTTAAAATTTTTGGTGGCGACTCCATTTGACCTGATTTTAGGGCTCTACAACTAGTTTAGGTAGATTAAAAGACTTCTCAAGTGAAACGATCCGGGTTACAAGCTATATTACAATCATTGGATTAAATTTTTATCTTAACCCCCAAGGCACATTAGAAAAAGGTTAAATCAATCAAAATATGCAAAACAATCTCCTCAGATTGAGGGTTAATATCAAACCAAGTCTCAACGTTATATTCCCTACGCTTAGGGAACAATAAAGCATACAAAAGTCTATCCTTAAATAAGGATGATTAGCCATCTGGCTTATCCACAAGGGATGATTAAACGTTCAATGAGCAGATTGAAGGTTTTATCTCATGATAGTGTATTACTCAACCATGAATGTAACAATAAATAAATAGCTCAACATAATTCATAATAATGCACGATAATGACTTTCTAGCCATCTCATCGTAAAAAACATGGCACGCAATCATTTTCCAAACATGATTACATCACATCAGTAAAGATTCAACCATACAATTCCACAAGTTATTTCTATAAAAAAATAGTCATATTTCATAATCAATTTATAATAATTATTAAACATCTCAGAGAAGTTTGCATACCCCCATTAAGATGACTCAAACATGTATGATAAGTGGAAAGTGCTTACTTCTTAAAGACAAGGAATATAATACAACTAAACTTCTTCGTGCTCAAGCTCAACAACAACTCCTCTACACATATCAACACACATGCACATGATTAATTATTTATTCAAGTGACACACATAATACTTAGGGACTTAATTCCCTCTAAAGACCCAATTGGGTACTTCAGGAAATTAATTATGATTTCAAGGCTTGATTAAGTTAACCAAACTCATATCATGTCTATTAGCTTAATAAACATCTCAATTATCCAAAATCATACTCAATTCCTGAATTTCATAACTTAGAAATTTCTCTAAGTGTGCCAATTTCTAAAATCATTTCTAATAGGGATTCTTAAACAATCTAAATCTCAATAGGTGGCATTGATTTGACCTAATCCTAAAGCACCTTGGGATAAATGCAAACTACTTATACACCAAGAATTGCACTTAGTGGTGCAACCTTGGATCGTCTCATTAAGGAGTTGATTCTAACTACATAGGCTACACTAAATGTACCAAAAAGCTGTGAAAACTAGGGGTTTGTCATTGGAATGATATTTTTTTGTCTTTTTTATTAGTTGAAAGGTAAAATGCTTGTTTTTGGAGTTTAGATTTAGGGAAACAAATTAAAGACAGTTTAAAAACTCTTTTAATGGAATAGTGCCCTTGATGAGAACATTCCAACCATCCTAGCTTCTTAAAAGAATTGGGAGTTCAAAATCCAAGTTCAAAATGTAAACCCAAGCTAATCAAAATTGAGTTCAACTAGGATAATTTCCAATTGATTCGGTGTATCGCTTTCACAATTGTCAACTAGCTTAGTTGTTGAAAACCAACTTGGTAGTGTAACACTTGGATAAAATCCATTGAGTCTCTACTTAAGTGTATAATTTGAATGCTCAAGTATGGATCCAGAGTCAATTAACAAATGCAAACAACAATTGCAATTAAGCTCTAAAAATTTTATGGGAGATAAGTGTTTCTACACCATTTAATGACATTATAACCAAAAATCAAACACCAAAGTTCATACATGCAACAACAAACACTAAGTGACACATGACTTCAAGACTTCCAGACAAACAAATAGAATCAAAGTGAACCTTGTCCTAATTCTATACATATAAGCAATCACACAAGTGAATCAATTTACATATACAAATTTAGACATAAAGAACACTAGATAACTCTCCTAATAAGCATTGAAGCTTTGGTTGCATGATTTCACAAAGAATCCCCAAAATCTCTAGCCACTCATGCCTTCAAAGCTGCAAATCGGGATTTGAGATGACAGCTCCATGAAGGTGTTGTGGAATTGGCCGGGAATCAATATGCAATGTTGGAGGATGAAGGAAAATCAAAATAAAAGCCAATTTGGGTGAATAGAAGATGAACATCAGGGGAAAAAGAAGTGAGAGATGACAGGGGCAAGTTGTGAACTCAGAAATCTGGCCTAGAGTTCGAAAATGGCCTGAGATTGTTATTTAGGATAATTTAGGGTTGGGTCTCCAGCCAAAACCATGTTTTCTGAAAATTTATGAGTTTGTCGTGGCTTTAAAGTTGTTTTAGATTCTGGGTGAAACTTTGGAGATTCATCATAGCAAACCCACGGAGAACTAAGATGATCTGAGAGGTTTCCGTTGTTTTTGCCAATTTTCCAATGCTTGCACCAGTAATGGAAATTTGAAGCAATACTATAATATCCCAAGTCCATGAATAAGAAATGCATGAGTTTTAACCTTAAACACTTAATTTGACAATAAAATACAACTAACTTAATGCAGTGAACTTTAGATTGTGTACAGATCTAGGTCAGATCCAACTAACGTGGTGGATCTGTGGGTAAAAGGATCTATTTATTTAATATTATATATATTTATATAATGATGACTCCCCATTTTTTAATAGATGTGATATATAATTTGGGTATATTTGGGGAGTCTTTGATGTTAAATCAAAGGGATTTGGTTAAAATTTTGATAGGATATCAAATTGGTGCATTAGTTAAGGGATCTCATGGCAAACTGAATTAGCTAGATACTAGGGAAAAGAAAATATAAAAATAAAAAAATGATGGAAAATCCAAAGAAGTAGCCTCTTGTGGCCTAGAGCTGGACCAGAGGGCTGGCCCGTTACGGGTTGAGGGTTAGATGGTGCAGGCCGCAAAAGGGTTGGGAAAACCCTAACCCTAACCCTCTAGAAGCCAGCCCGTCACTTTTTTTTTAATTTTTTAACTTTTTTTTTTCCTGAAAATTCCATAATAAAAAAATAAAATTCTAAATCAACAAAAATATATCATAATTGCCTCAAATAAAATAGAATACCCCAAGTATCATAAAAATATGGACTCCATAATTACATATTTTTCTATATAAATATCTTCCTAGTTTTATTGTACTAACAATATTATCAACAAAATTTAGATTATACTATACAAACAACACAATTTGTTATGTCAACCACAATTTATATTAGTGAAGTGTCTAAAATATACCTTAATGAATTTTAAAAAAAAATCTTTTTTTAATAAAAAAATATATTTGGCAGGCTAACCCGCCAACCTCCGGGCTATATGGTGCGGGCCGCTTAAAGGGTTGGGAAAATCCCAACACTAGCCCTGCTCAACCATTGAACCCGCAGGTTGAGCCCATATTACCGGCTCTACTGTGGCCAAAAGTGTTTTGGGAACAAATTTTGGCGACCTAAAATTAAAAGGGAAAACACGTGAAGGAACAGGGCAAACTATGGCGTTCATTGAAAATCATCATCTTTACTGCGTCTAGAAATGAGTGCAAGGGGAGAAGAGGGGCGGACTGGGCAGAACATTGAACATCGTCTTCATGCCACCATCTTCTTCGAGAGCCAGATCTGGCGTGAGCGAGAACCATGGAGACTGGAGCTATGTGCAGGGAAGGAAAAGAGATAAATTAGCAGTGATTTATTCTTCTCTCTTTACTCATTTCATTGTGAATCTAAACTTTGAATGTGCGATATTGCCGAAATTATTTTGGTTTTAGTATGAGTGGCTAGCTAATTTATCTTATAATTTTTTTGAAGCTTTGTATAGATTGATGCTTGAACATACCCTATTTTGATGATTAATGAGTATTATATTGTGGATTTAACTTTAGATTTATTTCTTGTAAGTGATGGCCAACACTTAGCTTGTTTACCTAATCAATGGCTTGAAAGAGTACAACTAAGCAAAGAACTGAGTTAAATTCAAGCTTCTTATAAAATTCCAAGTTGGGATTGAGAGTTTGTTATAGAGATAAAGATGTTCAATAACCTAAATTTGTGAATTTGAAGTGAGTTGTTTATAAAGATTAGGTAACATAATATGTAACAGGAGATTATTCATATTAGTGCTAATTAAAGTTTGGATAGGTTTGAGAGAGCTATTCAAATGAATAAGACTTGAAGCAACAACTTAATGTTCATTAATTATCATTAGAGGTGGGTTAATTAAGCATATTGAAATACAAAATGGATAAATAATCCTAGACTCCTCTTATTTTAAATTAAAGTTTCAATTTAGTTTTTGCCAAGCTATTTTCATTTTAAATACTTTTAAATTTCAAAATACAAAAATATTCACTCAACCTAGTTGATAGCGTAATTGTAATGGTTAATCAACTTTTGCCTTAGTTCCTATTGGAACCGTGTCTTTTCTATACTACTTTTGACAACTCGTACCCTTGCAGATATGCTAAATAGCAGACCAACCATATATACTAGTTCAAAAAAAATATTTATATAATATATATTATGTATATTTATTTTTACCTTTTTATCAGATGTTCTGGTTACATGGATGAGAGTATGCCTTATATATATAATTATATATATATATCTATTCTCCTGTCATAATTATATAATTATAAGTATTTCCTTATCTTTTGCCCTAGTATATATTCTCTTAAACCCTATATTCAATTATCTTGGATTCTTTGCTCTCTCATTGTCTTATTATCGAGCATGTCCTATCTCTTCTCTTCCAACCCTTTTTTTATTACTCTTTGGCTATTTGCTCTACCCCACACACTGAAGAACAATTGCAGCGTACTGAACTCCACATAGATATGGAACACACTGTTTCTTAACAATTTTTCCTATTGGTAATTTTTATTTCTTAGTCCTATCTCTTATAATCTCATCCAATGTGTTATTTTTGTGGTGAAACAATGACTAATGATAAAATAAAGAAGGAAATTATGTTAGATGGAATCATTGTGAAGCTCTTCCTCCACATAGACTTGAAGTCAAATGCAAATATTGTGGATGTAAATGTTGGGGTGGTGTAGTTAGGATGAAGCATCATTTGGTGGGAACTAGAGAGAATGTGAGTGCTTGTATTAAAATTGCTGATGATGTTAAGGAATTTTTTTAATTAAATTGTTAGCAAATAAAGAAAAAAAATCAAAGATGCTACTAATTTTGAAGTGATTCAAGAGGGTGCTACACAAGTTGCTAATGAAAATAAAGTTACATCAAAGATAGAGAACAATGGATAAAGCCAAAGAAGAAATTGCTGAAAATTTTCAAAAGAATGTATAAAGGTATAATTAGGTGTGGAAGATCATTGATACTTGTTGGAATTTGTAATTTTACAGGCCGCTCCATGCGGCTGCCTTCTATCAATCCTAGGTAATTTTTATGCACTTGAAATATATATTGTTTAAGTGCAAATTTGAAAAACAAAATTGATCTCATTCATTGTTTTATTAGGTTCCATTATGACAAAAAGCTTGATGCAAACACTGAAGTGGTTTATATTTTATATGATACCATTGAGACAATGGTTTTCCACATAGGAAGACAAGATTTCAAATTGATAAACAACTAGACATATTCAAGTTTGCTAAGAGGCTTTTTGGAAGGACCGTGCTAATAAATACTAGAGATAAAAAGCAACCCAATAACTTTCTTCTACATACTACTCTCTTATTATTTTTTCAGAATTTTTAAACTTAATCTAAAATATAAATTAATATGAATTTTGGTGTTTTAAAAACATTTATAAAATATTATCTCATTTGTTTTGCTAGCTCTTTGGTGGGAGAGTTATGGAGCAAAAGGTAAGGAGTTGCAAAAGATATCCATGAGAATTTTAAGTCTCACATGTAGTGCTATGGGATTTGAGAGCAATTGAAGCACCTTTGATCAAATACATACTAAGCAAAGAAATCATTTGGATCAACAACGATTAAATGCACTTGTGGTTAATTGTAAAATACAACCTTCAACTTGAGATGAGACAAAAGAGTAGAGAGGATAAGGGAGAGACTTATGATCCAATCTTTTCATTTCACATTGAATATGATGATGAGTGAATTATTGAAAAAGAAAATTTGTGCTTACCAATTGATGATTCATGGATGGATATTCACAAAAGTTTCACTCTTGATGAGGGAGCTCCTTGCAAGAAAAGGAAGAGAGGTAAAACAAAACTTAGGTTGATACTTGATTTGATTCTAGTTCAAACTTCAAATATATATTATCATACTCACTATTAGAAAAAACACTTTTCATATCTCTTTTTTTGGACTTTTCACTTCTCTTTTTGCTGGGACGTGGATTAGGGAGACGTGAAAAGTCAGAACTTTCCATGTCTCTTTTTTAATATGAGACGTGGAAAAGTTGCCACTTTCCACGTCTCATTTTTGAAAAAGAGACGTGGAAAGTGTTGAACTGGCCACTTTCCACGTCTCACAATAAAAAAGAGGCGTGGAAAGTGCCACTTTCCACGTCTCTTTTTCAGAAATGAGACATGAAAAGTGGTGATAGAACTTTCCACATCTCTTATTCAAATAAGAGACGTGGAAAATCTTTTTTTAAAAAAAATATTTTTTAATTAGAAATATAACACTTAAAATAAAGAAAAATGAACGAATTTTATTATTTACATCCAAACTAATATTACAAAAATGTTATAATACAACTTTCATCATAAAATACAGATTCAACTAACATACATAAAATTCACCAAATGAATAAATTAACACAATATAGATATAATAGCCAGATATACATAGCTAGATAAATAAGCTGATTCAACCTCAAAAGCTTCTGCCGGGTTAGCCCTGATTGCCTGTAGTTCTTCATTGGTTTCACGAGCAACCTTATACATATCAGATATGCAAGGCAGAAAGTTGTATAGTGCTTCACAAGCATAATAACAAACTCTACTATGTTGCTCACAAAAGGACTTTAATACAGGAGGCACGATTTGCTGCCAGAGTGCAAGAATTATATATAAGGATAGAAACAAAAGAATTTATAAAGCATATTAAACTTAGATATACCGCAGTGAATAATAACATTCATGCATGCTTCATTTGAACATGGTGGGAAGGAGAACATGCCACAAACTGAATAAAAGTTATTCAAATTCACCATCCGCAAGAAGTTAAAGTTTCAAAAACTCTGTATGATAGTTTGAAAAGCCAATGAACAAGAATTTCTGGCAATCATCTAATTCCATATAAACATACAAGCTTTTGCATATTATAATGGGGAAAAAGAAAACAGAAAATAAGTTATATTACCTCCTTACAGTCCTCCAGAAAAGAGTGATTTCAGATCTTGAGGATTCCAAATTCTTAAGAGCTTCTAAATTCTTGTCGTGCTCTTCCTCAGTCCAGCTTTACTTGGACTTGGTTAATTTGCTAACAGACTTTTCGTGCTCTTACTTAACCAAATGATGTAAATAGAAACATAAGAAATAGTAAGAACAAATAATTAAAACATACAGCGTAGCAATGCAAATTGATCTCTTTTGTTTTCCACAATTTGTTTCCTCAATAACCTAGCGAAAGGTTTAATCAAAAGCAGAAGTAGTAAACTGACAAATAAATCGAGAGCTGATAGGATGAAGCATAAGCAAAGAACTCACCAATGTATTCATAGAACCAACACCACAGTAAATCCAAAGTTCCCAGAAATTGCAAAACTTCAGCATTCATGATATAATTCCAATTTAATCCTATCATCATTAACTCTTTCTACACTGAAACATCGCTCCAAATAGAGCAAGAAGAACATCAAATATATAAAACTTCATATTCAAACAGAATCGAATAGAACATTCAACCCAACATCTTTTATTTTCATCATGTCTTTGTCCAGGTCCTTTGGCAGGTTGATAATTTGGATGAAACGATTACACAGACATTCCACCTAAGACACCATTTGAAATTACAGAGGAGTCAATCCAAAGTGTAGAAATTTCCCACAAATCTCATAATACCAAACTAATATCGTATTCCTGAACAAAAAAGTGATACATTCTGCGGTTGAAACAGTCAGAACAAAGAGCCAGTAGTAAATACTCTATAAGCTTTAAGATCCACAAGATTACCACAAAGCTAAAGCTTAAAACTTTCCAACATAAATCCAATTTAGCTCTGAATCACAGGAATCAGAGTTTAAAATGAAATGGCAAGCAGTCAGAGTATACAAACTTGTTATAAACTTACATTTTAAATGTGAACATTAGCTTAATCCCCATGGTGGACCGCCGCCAAGAAAGCCAACGAATCCGTCCTCAAGAAACTCAACGAATCCGACGACGGCAGAGACATCGACGCCGTCGACTCCGACGGTCGAACCGCCCTCCTATTCGTCTCCGGCCTCGGATCCGAACCATGCGTCAAAACCCTAGCCGAATCTGGTGCCAATCTCGACCATAAAGACAATTCCGGCGGCTTAACGACCCTTCACATGGCCGCCGGCTACGTACGGCCAGACGTGGTGAAGCTTCTGGTAGATCTGGGAGCTGACGTGGAGGTTGAAGACGACAGAGGGAGGATGCCATTGGAGCTAGCGAAGGAGATTCTGGAGGCGACACCAAAAGGGAATCCGATGCAATTTGGGAGGAGGATTAGGTTGGAGAGTGTGATAAGGTATTTGGAAGGGGCGATATATGAATATGCAGAGGTGGAGGGGATAATGGGTAAGAGAGGGAAGGGGGAGAATTTGGAGTATTTGGTGAAGTGGAAGGATGGTGGAGAGAATGCGTGGGTGAAGGCGAGGTTTGTTGGGGAAGATGTGGTAAGGGATTACAAGACCTTCACCCTTGCCGTCACCAACGTCGACCATCTACGAACCCTAAAGAATGGAGAATGAGAATGAAGGAAGGGTGGATCTGGAGCAAAACGATTAGGGCTCAAATGGGTACTGTGGTGGGGCAAGGTTCTTTTTTTCTTTTAACACAGTTTCCACGTCTCACTTTAAAAGTGAGACGTGGAAACCCTTTTTATTTATAAAAAATACAGTAACCACGTCTCACTTTTAAAAGTGAGACGTGGAAACCTCTTTTTTTAAAAAAAAATAGTATCCACATCTCACTTTAAAAGTGAGATGTGGAAAATATATCCCAAAGGTTTTTCACGTCTCACTTTTAAAAGTGAGACGTGAAAAAAGCACTTTTTACGTCTCACAAATTTTGTGAGACATGGAAAGTTCTTCCCGCCTTCTTTTTCATTTTATTTTGTATTTACCGCTTTTTTTGGAGAATCCACGTCTCATAATTAAAAAAGAGACGTTGAAAGTTTTTCACATATTTACAATTTTACCACCGCCAGTTTTTTACATCTCATATTTAAAAAAGAGACGTGAAATGGGGACATAAATGTTGTTTTTTGTAGTAGTGACTTATTCAGTTTCTTTCTTAGGTCCAAGAGACTTGAATGCCAAAGCCAATAGCAAAAGGGAAATCTATATTGGGACAAGAGAATGAGAATGAAGAGAATATTGAGGAGGAGGAGGAGGAAGAAGGTGAAACAATCCGGATTAACGTGAAACCCAAATCATCAACTGGAACTGGCATGCTTTCGGCAGCTGGTTTAACAGGTGGGAATTCTGGAACTCCGAAGCCTAAAGCATTAAGCCTTGCTCCCCCAGGAAAAATCAGGTCTCCACTTCCGCCCCCTCCCAATGATCCTGTTGCTGCTAGGAAGATATCTACCAATCACAGTACTAATCTTAAAGCATATAACGATAGTGCTAGACATTCTACTGATTCTATTTCAGATCTTTCTCAACTAAAGGTAGAATGGTCTTCCCATCCTTTTGTTGTTTCCTCTTTGCATGATGCAATATCTTGTCGATATGCTGATATGTGTGTGGTGAATTAGAGCCTACTCTTATTTTATTTGACGCAAATAGTACCGTCAGTTTGCTTGTATCCATGCTTCTAGTTCCAGTAGCTAAATTAATTTAACAGAACTTCACCCTGGCCTTTGTCTTTTATTTATTCTATACTAATATAAGGGTGCCTTGTTGTCGAGACATACAATAAGAATAGTGACCCTCTTGGTTCATATTTGATATGAAAAGCATGAAATTTTGAAACTTTAAATTATTGAACTACAGTTTTATGTCCCAATTATCGATCCAGATTCCTATGTGATTGAAACGTACTAATTGGACAATGAACAATTAGTTGTATTGATAAGGATTCTGTATTGGGTGACATGAGGTACCTGAGCCGTAATACGATTGCCTTTTGGATAAATCCATCTATTTCCTCATATCTTTTTTTGTTGTCATTTACAGAGGAACCTTCCTTCAATAGCTGCATCAAGATCGACCACAGCATCAGGATGGGCAGCCTTCTGATTGTATGAACAAATTTACTAAACGAGGCCTTTCAAATACCTGAATATATACATACGTTTTTGGGCTATTTCTTGACAAAATACCTGAAGCTGGTGGTGCCAGAAATAAACGAGTCTGCATATGTTACAAGTAATCGTTCACATATTCGGGAATAGTCTCCTGCCTAATGTCGAAGATTTCTTTAATTTCCTTGGACTGTACTTATTAGATCCAGTATCTATATAAAAGAATGACTTTTTTCGATACGCTGACTCTTACTATAATGTATTCCAAATTATGTTCAAAGAAGTGTGTTTATGCTGCAATGATGCTGATCTTTGATCAATTAATCACTGATAACCTCTCAATTCACACACACACACACAAAAAAATCGCTAATAACTTCTGCAAACGTGTTATGAAATTATATGTTAGTGAATGTCCATAACATATTCCTCTTAGAATTCCTCCTATGATTCTTTTCTCTCTAAATGTTTTTAACTTTGAAACCTCTCAATGAATGGCTTGTAAATGCCATAAAATTTACCATTATTCTCTTGTAACCTCATGCATAGTCTTCAATGATTTGGAGCCTATAAATAGAGGTCATGTACAAGGCATTTGTACCATTAAATCACAAGTGAGAAAGTGATAGTTTCATCCTCTCATATTTTCTTGTTCCTCTCATATTTTCCTTATTGTTATTATATTCTCTCTTCTTCTTCTTCTTCTCATGTCAATTCGAGCCCGTAACCGCGTGGTGGAAACACTTGCCTCAACACCAACGTGTCATTTGAATTTTGACCATCTTGTAGATACATCTATTAAAAGCATAAAATATCTGAATGGTCCACATGGTGGATGAATAGGTCCACATATGTCCCCTTGAATACATTCTAAAAATGTAAGGGATTCAACTCCAACTTTTGTCAAAGAAGGCCTTGTTCTTAATTTACCTTGAGAGCAAGTAGCACAAGAAAGGTCTTTAAATTGAAGAATCTTTTGGTTCTTCAATGGATGTCCATGTGAATTTTCAATAATTCTTCTCATCATAGTTGATCCGGGATGGCCTAACCAATCATGCCAAACAATAAATGTTTTTTTATCAGCAAGCTTCTGGCTTACTATGACATTTGTCTCAATTGTTTTAATACTTGTATAGTACAAACCAGAAGACAGTGTAGGTAATTTTTTTAGGACACATTTTCCCCCATATCTAACATTTGTAATATGTAGATATTTGATATTTTTCTCACTGATAGTCTCAATGTGATATCCATTTTGACGGATATCTTTAAAACTTAATAAATTTCTTTGAGACATGGGGGAATATAAAGCATCATTGATGACAAATTTTGTCCTTTTGGGTAATATTATAATTGCTCTTCCGGAGCCTTCAATTATTCTTGTATTACCTACTATAGTACTGATGTTTGCCCTTCCTTTACTTATATAAGAAAAATATTTTCTATCTTTAAGTATGGTATGTGTTGTAGCACTATCTATGAGACATATGTCTTGATCCTTGTGTTCAATAAAAGCACGGTGAACATCCATATTCTTCATGAAAGAAAAAAAAATACAAAACAAAAGAAATTCATTAAAGCAAATTCGATACATGATAAGCATAGCAAGCAATAATGCTCTTATTACATGATGAAACTGAGGAAGTAAAAAGAGAAAATGGAAGTAAAACATAACTAGTTATGAAAACATAAATAAAATATTCTTATTATTTTTCCAGTAAAGCTTGTCTAATCATGATTATCAAAGAAGTCAGCCGCCTCCAAATGTGCCATCGCATCAAGGCCTTATCATCTAGCTCATTGGCATGGTCATTTTTGTATGCCTCAACATTATCATCTTGGAAAATCAAATTTGCTTCCACATTATTTGCATTCCTTTTCATGGAGGCTTTGTTAGAATAATAAGTTTTGATGATAACTAAACATAACTTAGGCATAAAGAAAGGTTAGGTAAGGATTAGGAATAACTTAGAAACAATTTGATAGAAAATCCTAATTATTGCTTAATCGATCAGGATAAGATTATAAGTTAAGGACCCATAAGCCTAATCGATTAGGGATAGATCAGAGACAAATTAGAAGTTAAGATCATAGGCGCCCAATCGATCATGGACCCCTGTGATTGATCAGAGAAAGTGAAAAATGAACTAAGTACTGGTATGATCGATTAGAGGAATCAAAAGAACTTAATGTAATCGATTAGATAAGCCTAATCGATCGGACCTCCCCTGTGATCGATCAGAAGAACTAAAGAATAACTCAAGTCTAATCTATTTCTAATCGATCAGAGGACAATGGGTGATCAATCAAATAAAGGCACTAATCTGAATATAATATGAGTGCAATTGATTGGATAAGTTTATTCGATCAGGGGCCCCCTGTGATCGATCAGAAGAAATATTTTCTAACTACCTATTCAGTGATGCAAGTCATGATCGATGAGTGATCCATGTGTGATCGATCAGGAACCAAAACCTGTGATCGATCAGAGCCTATGATCGATGTGGAGATGATTGCACCATATTTTTATACACTTTTCATTGATAAAATCATTAGATTATTGCATGTTCTTGGGGTAATTGCACTTAATTAGGTTTATTTCTAACTTTTGCACACTTTGTTGGAGTTTGTTCTAGTTCTAGTCAAGGGCAATTTGGGTATCATTAGTATGATTTATTGTTTAACCCATTTTCAAGAACATTTGATGCTACCTCTGGCTTGATTTTACTTGTAGGTCATAGAAGAAACATGCCCAAACTAAGAAGCCAAGTTGCAGCGAAGAATTCTGGACGAAGCAGAGGAAGAAAGTAAAGAAGAAACAGAATCAATGCTAGCTCACCACGGCTTCGCCGCGGGGAACTCACGGCGAGGAAGACAAGAAGAGGCAGAACCAATGTGAGTTTGCCGTGGGTTTTGCCGCGGCGAACTCACGGCGAACTCCCAGCAAGTTCCAGAATGTATGCTGGCTCGCCGCGGCAAGCCCACGGCAAAGTCCTCAGAATCTGAAAAAATCTGACGCGGTTTTAGGGTTTCTATGGCAGTATAAATAGATCCAAACACCCCCACCTTCAGAATCCAAGCCTCCCAAGCACGAAATTGAAGAGCTCTCCTAGGGTTTCACTCATTTCCTTCTTTCCTCACTCAAATCTTCATCTTCCCACTCAATCCCATCTCTATTCTTGCTGATTTTCTTGTTCTTCATCTTCCTACCTTCCATTTCCACCATACTTTTTCTTCTACTTTCTTCATCCATGGAAGCTGTGGTCATGGGCTATCTTTGGCCCGAATTTGAGGACATGAGAGGCTAGAATCTTGGTGCTTTGGTGGTGTGAAGGTGGCTCGGGCTTCAATGGGCAAAATAGGGGAGTTATTTGTTTTCATATGCTCTTTTCCTTATGTATTGAGTCTTGTGGTTGCATTTCTCTTTGTATATTTGGATTTGAGACATGATTTCATTTCTTAGTTGTTTATGAATTGGAACATTTGTGTTGGATATTGAGTTATGTTAATTGAATGATGTTTATGTTTGAATTTCCTATTGGGTTTATGATGCTATATGATTTTTAGTGGTTGCTAGATTGTGTAGCTTAATTTATCCAATTGAATGTTGTGGTTGCACATTCTTGAGAGGAATCGGTTTCAAAACTCATGTTCCAACACACACCAAGTGGAGCTTAACACTAACCCTAAGTAATGGCTAAGAAAGTGGTTGCTTGATTAGTCATTAATTATGGCTAATGGACCCCTAGTGGTTGCTTGGGGATTTTTTCAATTATACTTGGTGCATCTTTTAACTCCCAATATCAATTTTAATGAAGCGTGAGAGCCACCGTAGCACTATCAAAGCCCATTCTATCAATTTCCCTTAATCCAAACCCTTTTTACTCATCAATCAAAAATTACCAAAAAAAAGTCTTTAAATTCTCACTACTTTTATCAAATGACCTTTTCAAACGAAAACCCCATATCTTTTATTGTTTTAATTGCATTTAGTTAAGTTATGTAGTTTAGAAAGACTCCTCAAGCGAGACGATCCGGGATCGTACCATTATAGTGCAATCCTTGGTTAATAAACAATTTTGCATTTAACCCCCAAGGCGATTAGGAAAAGGTTAAATCAGTCGATAGATTTAATTCAAACTGAATGGACAAGTCTACTTTTAGCTTTCGAGTACAGAAGTTGTTCAGACCTATTTTAGGAAGTTAACTTAGACACATAAGTCTGCCATTAGAGCTGTTTGATTCAATAACTACGTTCTGCAATTAATGAAGAGAGAGGAACAAAGGCAAACTAAGTACAATGGAGTTAATGCTGCCCAGAACACATTCTTCTTAACACTTCATCTATAATCATCTCTCCTCTAAAATAAAGCAACGGCTATAACTTCATCAACGGGCAGAATTCCAGAGACCAATATGAAAGTATTGATAAAGAAGTTGGTTGAAGTATTGATGAGAAGCATTGATTATTCTTACTGATTTACACTTACTGCATTCAATACTTACCAACTCTTAGAAAGATCATTCAATGATTTTGTACTTCAGTGTGTATCACAATCAGTTCATTGAGTGAACAAGCATTCTGTAATCACATTTTTAGTGAGGCTTACTCTTAAGATAGTGGGATCTTAAGAGTATGATGTATTCTTACAAGTTGTAAGGGGGAGTGATTAGTAAGAGAGAGTTCTTGCTATATAATCACTTGTAAAGGCACTCAAAAGTCTGTTTGAATCTTGAGGGATTAGTAGAACCCAACTGAAAGTTGGAGAACTGGACGTATGCCAAAAGTTTAGGCTTAACTAGTATAAGCTTTGTGTCTCAAGTGATTGAATTTTTAGTTAGCACAATTCACCCCCCCCTCTTGTGCATTCCTGCCAATTACAGGCTTGATAAAGTTTTGCTAGATGTTCAGGTGTACGATAGGTACGTGACCAGTGCCCCTTCATGCCACACCGAAAACATTGATTTTCAACAGCTTTTGAAGGATTACTCTTGTCCTTTCTCTGCCATTCATTATGTTTCTTCTTTTGATGGAAATTAGGATTAAAATTGTTACTTCCACCACCATGATTACGATAATTTCCACGTCCCCAGCCACGACCACGTCCACGGCCGTTAACTGGAGATTTGTTCACAACACGTTCTGATGATTGCCATTTTGATGAATCAATTTTTCCAACATTAGGGGAAGATGATAAACAACTGGAAAAGGAGATCACATGGAAAACATTATCACTATCTCATCTAGATCCTCGTACACAGTAATGTGAACTTGAAGTTCAAAAAATAATTCATTTGCAAAATATTACTAATCAATTGTCAGATGCATTTACTAACCTCAAGAGAATTACCAAATCTCACATTCCAGCTGAAAATGCTCCAATTAGAATTGATGTCCCTGAAGGACAAGCAAAAATTGCAAATGAAACTAAGCCTCTCCTAAAGCGTGGTAGTCCAATCGGTTCCAAAGATAAGAATCTTAGAAAGAAAAAGGGAGCAAACAATTAAGATGGTCAAGTTGAAGAGGCTGGTCTTATAGGAGAAACTGAAGACATAATTAATAAAAAAAAACCCCAGAAGAGGTTCAGGTACCTAAAATTTATGAAGAGATCTCAATAATTATGTCACAACAGGAAAAAAGATGGAACCGAGAAAATATAGTTGTCGACAACACATTTTCATACAATGTTGCTCTTGAAATAATTAATCAAAGTGAGGATCTTGAACCTAGATCAGTTGAAGAATTTAGACATATAAGTGATTGGTCAAAGTGGAAAGACGCAATTCAAGTAGAGTTAAATTCACTCTCAAAACGAGAAGTTTTTGGACCTGTCGTCCAAATACCAAATGATGTACAACTTGTTGGATATAGATGGGTATTTGTGTTAAAATGAAATGAGAAAAATGAAATTGTTAGATACAAGGCATGATTTGTAGTACAAGGATTTTCACAAAAGCCTGACATTAATTATGAAGAGACATATTCTCCTATGGTGGATGCAATCACTTTAAGATATTTAATTAGCTTGGCAGTAAGCAATAAACTTGCCATGCGTCTAATGGATCTTGTCACAGCCTATTTATATGGCTCTTTAGACACTAAAATTTACATGAAAATCCCTGAAGGATTTAAGTTTCCAGAAGCATATAAAAATTCTCGAGAAAATTATGCGATTCGCTTGCATAAATCCTTATATGGATTGAAACAATCTGGAAGAATGTGGTATAACTGTCTTAGTGAGTATTTGTTGAAAGAAGGTTATAAAAATGATCCAATTTCCCCATGTGCTTTTATAAAAAGGAATGGATCAGAGTTTGTCATAGTCACTGTATATGTGGATGATTTAAACATAATTGGAACTCCTAAAGAGCTTCTAAAAGTAGTTACTTGTTTAAAAAGAGAATTTGAAATGAAGGATCTTGGGAGGACAAAGTTTTATCTTAGATTACAAATTAAGCATCTCACAAATGGAATCCTTCTTCATCAATCAACTTATATTGAGAAAATATTATAGCGATTTTATATGGATAAAGCTCATCCATTGACTACTCCAATGGTCGTAAAATCACTTGATAAGGAAAAAGATCATTTTCGTCTTCAAGGGGAAAAAGAAAATCTTCTTGGTTCAAAAGTACCATATCTTTGTGCTATAGGTGCACTAATGTATCTTGCTAATTCAACACATCCCGATATTGCATTTGCTGTAAATTTATTGGCAAGATTTAGTTCTTGTCCAACAAGAAGGCATTGGAATGGAAACAAACATATATTTCGATATCTTCAAGGGATAAGTGACATGGGATTATTTTATTCTAATGAATCTAGATCACAATTGGTTGGTTATACAGATGCAAGATTTTTTATCGGATCCGCACAATGGTAGATCACAAACAAGATATTTGTTTACTTGTGGAGGTACAGCTGTTTCATGGCGTTCAACGAAACAAACTTTGTCAGCTACATCATCAAATCATGCAGAAATAATTGCAGTTCACGAGGCAAGTCGAGAGTGTGTGTAGTTAAGGTCAATGACGCAACATATTAAATCGATGTGTGGTATGATTATTGCACAAAAGGCTCCGACAGTATTATATGAATATAATACAGCATGCATAGCTCAACTGAAAGAAGGATATATCAAAGGAGATAGAACAAAACATATTTCTCCAAAATTCCTTTTCACTCGTGATCTTGTAAAGAGTGATGATATAGATGTTCAACAAATTCACTCATGTGACAATCTTGCAGATATGTTTACCAGGACACTTCCAACAAGAACATTTGAGAAATTAGTGTGTAGTATTAGAATGCACAGACTCAGAGATAAAGTGATGTTATCATCAGGGGAAGATATTGTAGTGTTGCACCCTTTTTTCCTTAACCTAAGTTTTGTCCCACTGGGTTTTCCTGTTAAGGTTATTAACAAGGCAGTTTCAATAAATATTGTGTACTCTTTTTCCTTCACTGGCTTTTTATCCCAATGGGTTTTTCTAAGTAAAGTTTTAATGAGGCACAATAATATGGACATTCAAGAGGGAGTGTAATGAAATTATATGTCAGTGAATGACCACAACCTATTCCTCTTAGAATTCCTCTTAGGATTCTTTTCTCTCTAAATATTCTTAATTTTGTAACCTCTCCATAAACTTTACCATTATTCTCTTTTAACCTCATACATAATCTTCAATGACTTGAGGCCTATAAATAGAGATCATATACAAGGCATTTGTACCATTGAGTCAAAAGTGAGAAAGTGATAGTTTCATCTTATCATATTTTCTTGCTCCTCTCATATTTTCCTTCTTGTTATTATATTCTCTCTTCTCTCTATCTCTCTTCTTTTCTTTATTTTCATAACAAAACGAATATATTGCAAGAAACACTTTTTAGCTGTTTTCCATTTCCTTTGATAATCATCCAATACATAATGCTGCATACTTGCAACATGCTTTTAATCACGCATGATGTAAGCTAACTCTACATTCCACAATCAACCGCAAATTTTCTTTGCTTTGCAACGGAACAAACCCTACCTCTCAAAATTGTCATGAAATTTCTATAAGGATAGTAAATCTCAAATTGTTTACATCCTTCAGAATAAAATGTCAGTCGAAAGGGGAAAATGAAAGAAAAAGAAAGAAGGGGTAGGTCCAGAACGCTTCTCAACTGGCAAGTACAATCAGAAGATTTGCTTTGCTCCCTGGTAACATCCTTATGATGGGGTAAGTTCTTCAATTAAATAAAGAGCATTACCCTTCCATGGCGGGAAAATACCGTGAGCATGTAGCACCTATACAAAATCACCTTTCCAGAACAGCAGAAGCAATCCTACTTCCCCAGTCTTATCCCTTCACCATTCACAATCTTGTGCTCCAGACAGCAAATGTAATATAGGACTGGACTACTGGTAAAATATATATATATATAGGACTACCTTCTCAGGCCAAAAATATACCAAACCCCCCCCCCCCCAACCACAAAAAAAAAAAAAAAATACTATCTTTACAGATGTATCCTACAACAAATTATAGTGATCATTTTTTTCCTGGCCACAACAGTGTTCATATTTGAAAAGACCTCTCTACAACTCTCGTTGGTTTCATTGAAGTCTTTATCTGAGTTCAATCTGCCCAACCTGAATTTATATAAGGGCATATTAAACTCGAGTATAACCACATACCAGTAGTGACATAGCATGAGACAGAAATCTACAATCCCCATGCTAAAAAACTTGTCAAAAGATATCATCACCATTGATAACTCGAAGAAACAGGCTTCAAAGACCAGGCAACGGAATGACTATTCCATCAACACAATGTGCCAGTGGCGTGACTTGCTCATTATTCTTCATAGTCTGGCTTCAGAATCCAATGTGATCCGTTAGGCCCTTTTTCCAGAGTTGCTATTTCCTTTAACAGATTCTTGAACAAAGCAAGATCTGTTGAGGGTATCCTGTCCTTAAAATGCTGGACTATGCAGGAAGAATCAGACTGGCCACCTCTCTGTTGTAGAAATGTACAGATTTGTCGAATCAATACCTCAGGTTGCACTCCATCTACTTTCTTCCAAGCCCTAGAGGACCCAACATCCACAGATCTTGCTTGATTAGATAGGTTAACGGCCATACCAAACTGATGATCTAGACCATCACCAATGGCCTTTTCTTGGTTACCCCGGATTCGAGCCAAAAGTTCAGCAGAAGATAATGCCTTACTAGATGATGCCCCAGCAGCATATCCATTTAATTTTCTAGTTCTATCACCAGTCAATTCATCAGATTCTTTGCAATTATTTACCAACTGTGAATTCACAGTTGAACCAAACTTCTGACGAAAAGATGATGGTGCACCAGCAGTCCCTGACCTGCCTGTCCATGTAGGAACAGCGATGCTTTCACGACTTCTAAGCTTTCGTGACTGACGTAAAGCTTCTGCAGCTCTCTGTGCAACCTGGAAAGCTTGCTCCTCAAGCCTCATCTTTTCCTCATCATTGGCATTCATGATCAAGTCATGGTTCACAGCACTCTACGATCATCAAAACAAGTTTGATCAAAGAGGCCGAATACCATTTGCAAAAAAGACATACAAGGGTAAATCAAATCTAAGCTGCATATAAAATTATGTTGTGTAATAAATATTCCCAGCCCATTCAGCAGTATACTAATTTCAAATAATGAAACAAATAAACTCAAATGCACCTGCTAAATTAAATGTAAAATAAATCACAATGAAGAAGCTTACATGTAACCCATGCGCATCAAAAAGACTTTTCAATATATTTGTTTCCTCATCTGCTTCATCCAGACGATTTCTTTCCTCTTTTCCCTTTCCCTTGGCTGATTTTGTTTTTGACCTGCCATTGCTATTAACTACAACATCATCAGAACCTGGTTCAGCAGTTTGGGGATGTTTATGCTTCTCCTGCTTATCTTCATGTGCCCCAACAATATTTACATCTTCAGATATTTGACTGAAAATAGTTGACGTTTCAGTTGACCCACTTTTGTCATCCACATTCAATGTAAAAACATCTTTCATATCTCGAGCTTTAAAGAATCTTTTCTGCTGTGGGTTCTTCAATATCTTATTAGTAAGAAAATGTTTGTATATCTGACGGTGATACACTTTCTCCTCTATAGTTCCACGTGTGATCAACCTATATACTGTCACATCCCGTGTCTGACCAATTCGCCAAGCTCGTTCTCTGGCCTAATAAAAACAATAATTATAATAAACAAAATGATTAGATTTAAATTGAAGCAAAGCACAGTTCTCTGCCAGAAAAATCAGAAATTTCTTTATAAACAGTGACACACAGTACTCCAGAGAATGTATACATTTCAAGTCTAACATTTCATTTTGGGGAGCTACTTTGAGTGATACTAAATGCATCAAACACCAGCTGTTTTTTTAGATATAACTAAATGAACAACAATCGCAAATGAATGTTTCAAAGTTGTGGTTAAACTAATTCAAAACCCAGCAGGATGTATAAAAAACAAAATTACCTGAACGTCAGTTGAAGGATTCCAATCAGGGTCAAAGATAATTACCCTGTCTGCACCAGTAAGATTCGTCCCCAAGCCCCCAACTTTGGTTGTTAAAATGAATATAAGTACTTCCTTTGACTCATTAAATTCATCAATTAAAGCCATCCTTTGCTTTATGGGAGTGACTCCATCCATTCTCCGGTAATTATGACCAGAAGTGGTCAAAAAATTCTCAATAATGTCAAGCATTTGTTGGGTTTGAGTAAAAAGAAGAACCCGATGACCCTGTTCCTTCCAAACATTAAGCACCTGTGCCACAACTTTCATTTTCCCACTGCGCTCTGGATTTCCATAGTCTGGATTTCTGAATGCATGTTCCCTTTCAAGCAAGTCTGGGTGGTTGCAAAGCTTACGCATCACATCAATTCCATAAAGAGAATTCTTCCGTCCATCCAAAATTTGCTCCACTTCAGAGCTTGCCAAAAATGCTCTATAAGCAGATACTTGCTCAGTAGTAAGGCTACAAAATAAAACATGCTCAGTTTTCTTTGGAAGGTGGGCATCCACATCTGCTTTCATCCTCCGAAGAAAATAAGGCATGATCAAATCACGAAGCATCACAGCACACCTGCAAAATGTAAAATTTTAACTAATTATTTGGCATTGAGGGTAATGAGCTAGAAAAGTTACAAACATTACCTCCCTAATCAAATTATCTAACAATCTAACAGAAAATCCTTCCTTTTCAATTCGATATTATGTTCCTTGTTATTAATAAAATATATTACCAAATAAGTTAACAGAGGCCAATTCCATATGTGACAAGAAGATCAAAGAGGGAAAATCAAAACCACCTGTAAGCTGTTGATACTTGTAATGGTGAAGCATTTGCATATCCACCAACTGCTATAGGAACAGCAAACTCAGCTTCAAATACAGGCAAAACACCCAACTTTCCAGGGAAAACAAAATCAAACAATGACCAAAGTTCAGTCAGTTTGTTCTGTATAGGTGATCCAGTCATTATGACGCGGTGTACAGTCTGTAGCTGCTTGCAAACTAGGGTGATTTCAGCATTTGGATTCCTTATTCTGTGTCCTTCATCAAGAATTGCGTAACCCCATTCAATGTCAAGTAACAGGTCCCTCAATATTCTGAGCTGCTCATAGGTTGTGATAAGCAATCCAGATTCCGTTCTCATTACACGACTAATCAGGGATTCCCATTTTCTTGTGCTTTTTGATTGAATATTGATCTCATAGTCACTGTCACTTGAACTATTACTATCATAGTCTGATTCATCACATTTGGATTTCTTCTTTCTAACGTCAGGATCTCGTGCAGAATCATGCAAGAGCTCTACATGAAATTTCGGGTACCATTTTTTAACTTCCCTTTTCCACTGTCGCAAGAGGGTCACAGGACAAATGATAATGCTTGGTTTATACATGCCACTAAAGTGCAATGCACCAAGAAAGGATATGATCTGGATGGTTTTTCCAAGACCCATCTCATCCCCAATAATTCCACCAGCTCTTTGGCAATGCAATTCCCACAGCCACTGAACACCAACCTTTTGGTAGTCAAACAGTGCATCAAAAACATTATCAGGGATTTTCAACCCGCCTTCTAAAGTTATAAAAGAAGGATCATGATCAGCACCATCAAAATCCTGAGCATCTAAATTTTCACAGATGGAAGGGTCCAGGCAACCACTTGCTTCCTCTGAAAAGCATGCAACTGAAGCATGAACAAAAATAAAAACTGCATTACATGGCACAAACAAAGAAATCAAGGGCTTTAAAATGGATTGAAACCAGTTTATGGTAGTTAATGGTTCATGGACAAGTTGCCAACCATCACCACCATCCACAGAGAACCAATACACAGCTTACAATTATCAGCGCATAAACTAACAATAGAATTTTCCTTAATTTTGCTGATATTTTACTGAATTAGGAGAAGTCATGTGTGATTCGAAAATTGAGTGAAGATATGTTTAGTTCGAACAAAATTTAACAAATGTTATTGCAATCTAATTTATGTTTTAGGAGATTTCTATGTATGTTTTGAACTATACCATTGGACGCCTACTAACTTTACTCTAATGTTTCCCTTCTCTCTTGTAATAACAATAACAAACACAAACACCATATGAAAAAACATATAACATACCAGACTCTATTGAATGTATTTCCTCACTTGAAACACGCTCTGTCCATTTCGCACCAGGCAAAGGTCGCCTTTTTTTCCTTTTCAAATTATTTTTCTTTTCTAGATCTCTTTCTTGGGACTGAGGAAGTTTTTGTTTTAGTGGTACTTTGAGTCTGACAAAAGGACGAGTGGGTGCATCAAGCTTCGGCAGATCACCAGACTCAAGCAACTTGGTGGTTGGGCGAGCTCTTGCTGCCTCAGACATTGACTGGGCAGCTCTTTCAATAATAGAAGAAGCAAGATCGTCTGTCTTTTCTTCTTGACTCACACCATGACTACTAGATGTTTCTGATTGTTGAAAGCGACGCTCAAAGCCCTTCAGGTTAGAAAAGGGGGTCAAAATCCCTTTCCTTACCAAATGGTCCCTTTCCTGAAAACATGAAGCAGAAAATTAGCTCCTCCACATCTCTATCTGCAGATTGCATCCTTCACATTTGATTCATTCTCAGCAAAGCAACTTATAATAACATCGAGCAAAATGCATTTTCCTGACTTATCACAGATAGAGCAACAATCTAGAACACAAGAATATAAGTAACTCACTGTCTCAACGAAGCCTGCTGAGGCAGCATCTAAAACTGCATCAAAATCAACATCATCATTAAATGAAACAGTTTTATGCCGTTTCCCTGAGCCTTTTGGCAAACTTTTAACTTCTTCAGGCTTCCTCTTGGATCTTTGATCTTCCTTAACCAAATTAAAGATCTCGTTCTCTTTGTCCCGATCAATACTTTTGCAAGGCTTCTCCTTGAACAAACCTGAAAGTTCTTTTTCTAGTTGAGCCTTTGTCTTCTTTAGGCTTTCTAACCTATCAGCAGCAAGAACATGTTGAATATTCAAATCATTGGAGGAAGTATCCTTGGTAATCCCTTGCTCCCCATTGGCAGCACCACCATCAATACAATCTCCATTACTATCAACGTTTTCCACTTGATAGATAGTGGAAGCAACTGCATTTATTTCAAAATCTACGGCCCTCAACTTATGATAAAGTTCTGCTTTGCTAATAGATGATGGATCAACATTTTCATATTTCTGAGGAGATTCTTCTTTTGAGATCTCATCAGCTTCAGTAACGATCTCCACATCATTCTGGGCCTACAAGTTAACATTCTCCGTGATCAAATTTCAATATTTGGTTTAAAATGTCATTTCTCAAGCAAGATAAGTGAGATCCTACAGATGCCATATTCAGTTACAATTAAAGTTCAACATCAACTTTCTCATGAGAGTATTTAAAGATAACAATGGAGGAACTGGAGTTAGTAATGCTAATGAAATTTTTATGGGGGCCTATTAATCCTTATCTAACTTCTATTAGTAAATTACAAATCACACTTGATAACAAAAAGAAATCCATGGAAGTACTTCCAACTTGTTGGCTGCATGATATCCGATAAAACCATCCAACTATACACATAAAAGTATATATAACTATTCACTTAAGACACCTAAATAGCAAATACCAAGAGCTGGCTTGCTGATAATCCAAAGTTCTTCATTTGAAATATTTCAAAAAAAAAAAGACTTTGAATCTGCAAAGCAAAATTCTATTTTAAATACTTCTTTCTCCACTTTCACCAAAATTGTTTTAGGACCATATAAAATTGAACTTGAACGCCATCAGTTTTAAAGCTGATGCATTTTCTGTTGCAAAACAATAGAGCATAATAGAATGAGTGGTTTTTTTTTTTTTTTTTTTGTACAAAAAGAGCAAAATAACCATAGATTGCAACTAACTAGTTACATATTTTTCTTCTTTAAGATGCAATTAAACGGTAATGAGGATCCAGTGGGGTACTTCCTTTTAAAAACGAAATAGAACGCAGCAGTTCTTACTATATCCACAATGAAAAGGGGAAACTATCATGTTGCTTCAATTAGGCTCAAATCTATTTCTAGGCCAAAACAAATTTCAGACTATTTTTGTAGGCTTTCCTTATTAGTTGACAAATGTAATGGAGATGGCTGCATTACATATGAGCTTAGCGGAGTCAGCCTGTAAAATTGAACTTGAAATAAAAAAAAAGGCTAATGCATCAGAACCAGAACCTGGTACCTCAGCTAGTACATCTCTTTCAATGCATTCGTGATTGGCAGACTCTATGCCCAAACTATAAAGCAAAATTCTGTCTTCGTCTTCGTCTTCGTCTTCCTCCATAATATTATTTCACACCAACTAAAGCCACCTACAAGAGATACACATGGAAAATCTCAGCATATTAAAGCAGCATTTGCTTTCTTTGGGACCAAACCCAGAGTGTACAACGGCTAATCACTACTGTTAAAAGGGGCTTTTAGACCTCATAAAAGGTGCTTTACACCTCATCTATATGGGGTCTTGTTTCAGGGGTTTAAAAAGTCCACCACTTTTTAGACCTTATTAACATAAGGTCTAAAAAAGGATAATTTAGACCTAATATATGACTATAAGGTCTAAAAGCCTGACATTTTAGACCTCATAACCCTTATGTAAGGTGTAAAATTTTATACATTTTAGATTTTAGATCCCATATATTCATATAAGGTCTAGAATAAGACATATTAGACCTTATAAATCTTTTGTAAGGTCTAAAATTTTACATTTTCTATACCTCATATTTTTATACAAAGTCTAAATATAATACTTTTTAAAATCATTTGTTTTCCTTCCAAACCCATTTTCCTGCTATAAAATTCAACTGCCAAAGTAATAAGGAACTCAATCATCTATAAATTGAATTCCTATCACTCAAAAATATCGAATAGCAACATGAAGGCTTCAAATAAAATTAAATATAAAACCAACAATCTTCCAATTCAAGTGCATCCAAATTTAATTAAATAACTATTCATCATAAAAAAGTGCTAACATGGAACTTCATAAGCCAAAATACAGACAAATTAAATGCAATGAGAGTTGTGAAAATGATTTTATCTCACTTTCAACTTTAGTTTTACCTGATATAAAGATTTTACTTTGTGAAAATGATGTCCATTTGTTTCTTAATAGCATATAGAGTAGAATAAAAAGTACTGAATATAGCAACATAAAGCATCACAGTGATTTGTTGAGGTCAAAAAATTTCCAGTGCTTCATGGCTCCATTCAGATTATTCTCAAGATTGTACTCTTTAATCTAATATGATCTCAAATTAAAAAGATGCAGCTTCAATCAATTAATAACATATACTCTCATTGCTGCCCAAAATTTAAACGTTTAACATGATATATCGACAACAAACAATGATGATCATCCCTCACCTGAGAACTAACTTCAAATCAGCTCCAATAGTTGATACAACTTCATACCAAAAGAAATTCTGCTCACTAAGTTGATCTAATCCGTCACCCGTGAGTCCTATGGCCTTCTATAGCCATAACAAGTAACCATAAAAAAAAGGCATAAAAAAGAGTTATTCCTGCTTGATATAAGAGAGAGAGAGAGAGAGAGAGATAATACCAAAAGAAAACTATAATATTCATTCTGCATAGCTAGAGTTCTTGCCAAACTACTAACCCTTGTTACAAAACAATATAAAGAAGTAAACCATATTATTACCCATCATTGACTTAATGTCCCCATATTCACTGAAGGACATGCATTACACATCACAATTTCACTACACTAACTGCGCAAACTATATCCAAATTTTGAAGCAACCAAAATTACTTCCTGTAAGGATAACAATCACAGCATTGCCTAGTGTTGTTGACGTAAAGGCTTTATAATAAGAAATGCAAAGCCTGACCCAAATTAACATTTCTAATACAATAAAAAAACATATGGAATAAAATTTAAAATGAAAACACTCAGAAAATGCAAAATTTCAAGGGGGGCAGACAATCAAACCAAATTTAGAAAGGAAATATACCCACAGTAATAATACGTGAGCGACAATCTCAACAATAGAAAAATCAGAGGGCTTCACAAGAACAATAAAAAGAAAATTTGAATGCAGAAACCTGCAACGTATATGTCGAAGCCCAATATAATGACTCAATAACATTTATTCTAGATTCCACATATGTGTCAACAATCCATAGGCCAAAGACTCCATATATATCACAGTTACTGTGCACCGAAATAATACAATAAAAATATGAAACTTGTCTTTAGCATTCTCTGCTCTATGTACCTTTCTGCTCTAATAGTATATCAGTAATTCATCCCCAACAAAATCCGAAAAACATTGAATGGAAGAACTAACATCTTCAAGCGGCTCATCCCCACAAAAATATTAATCACCAACTCAGCCGAAAAATTATTTTTAGACAAACAATCCCAGAAACCTCAAAAAATCTGACGAATTCTCAGCAAAAGTAAAAGGTTCTTTCTCTGCAACGACCAAATCTCTGTCCACTGCTTTGAAAGTTGTATGAGTCCGTGGAAATTTAACACATTAAAATGAACTTTTGATAATTTAAAGTTTTGTGGGTTCATAATTTTGTCACTAATTGTTGAACCCACAAAACTTAAAATAAATTACACCATCCATAAATTAGTAGTCAATAAATTACACGCCGATTAGGTCATGATTTCCTACAAAAAATCAGAATGAAGAAGGTGATGGAAGGTGTTCATAAACCACAAAAACCAAAAAGATTTCAATCTCAACCAGACTAGTTAACAGACAGAAAAAAAAAAAAAGAATGAAAGAGACTATATATGTTTACTGATCAGCAATAAAATGTGAAGAATTAGCATCAATATTCCTGTACCGTGTCAAAAATCCATGAAAATAGGTTGCTGAAGCAGAAAGAGAGAGAGGTAAGAAGCAAGAAGAATCTGCGACCTGGATTCTACCTTCTTCGGAATCATCCACACAAAAGTCGTGCGTTGGATTTGATGAAATGCAAGAAAAAAGAAAAAAAAAAGAGTACAACTCAGAAACACCTACCCTAGAAGATGATGAAAATGAAGGAGGATTGATATTGAAAAACTAATAAAAGCAATATTCAAATGCATGAAGAACTATTCGTCAGATTTCAGAGGAACTTAAATTTCGAAGGCGTATTTCGAAGAATAGGCGCTAAAACCATCCGAAATCATACCAGAGAGGGAGTGCACAAATCTTCTAGTCGTTCCGAAATCTGAACATAGAACAACCTCAAAAGCCGCGAAGTTTGATGTGGAGGCCAAAGAACAAGAGAGGCCGACGAATTAGGGCAACTTAGAGAGTATCTAAATTAGGGCAACAAGAGAGGAGCAGAGATAGTGAAGATTGTGAATGAGAACGCGAAGAAAAATGGAAGAAGAACGAGAAAGAGGAATCAGGGCGATGAAGAATACAAAAAAGAAGAGAAACGAAGAATGAATGGAGGGAGGCAACTTCAACCTTCAAGCTTTTAAGGACTGATAATTTTTACTTAGAGCCAGGATGGTACAGATCTTACTCAAATTATGGTTTTGAAATGTTATTTTGTCTCTACAGATTTCATAAACTATATCAAACAAGCACTTAGCTGATTTAAATGTATATTTGTAAGAATCCAACCACATTTGATAGCTTATCTTTAAATAGTAGGGAAAAAGACTCTCAAATTAGATAAAAGACAATTTGCTGCAATCAATTTCAGAAAAGACAAGTCCACGCAATTGATTGAATTGTCCAAACCCAAATTTAAGTGAAATGTCTAAAATGCCCTTGGTTTAAACATTTTTTTAATAAATGGCCCATCACCACCGGTCGACTGCCGGTGAGGCCCTACCTGCCACGTGGCTGTGGGGCCTACTGCCACGTGGCAGTATCTAGGGAGGGGAGTCAAAAATAATATATGCAAAGTGGAGGGGTGAGAATCAAATTACCAACATGATTCTATCCAATTACCAACATCATTACCAACTTCTTTTTATTTGTTCCTAGAATTGGATATGGGATTACCAAATTCGGATAAGGGATTACCAACATGCTTCTATCACTTATCCATTATCCAAAGTTGGTAATCCCTTATTCGAATTTTGTAATCCCTTATCCAATTCTCAGAACAAATAAAAAGAAGTTAGTAATGATGTTGATGTTGATAATTTGATAGAAACATGTTGGTAATCCGTTATCCAAAGTTGGTAATCTCTTATTCGAATTTGGTGATCCCTTGTACAATTTTGGGAACAAACAAAAATAGTTGTTAAAGTTAGAAAGTTAGTAAATGGATAGACAAACATTTGTAAACCATTATCCAAAGTTGGTAATGTATTATTTAATGTTAGATGGAAACATGTTGGTAATCCCTTATCCAAATTTGCTAATCTCTTATACGATTTTGGTAAAATATTAACAAAGAATGAATCGTAGAATATATATAAGTTTTGTAACATATATAATAGGAAGGCTTTGTGGCTTGGTGGTATTACCACCAAGTCTCAAACCCCCTCCACTTTGCATATATTATTTTCGGTTCCCGCAAGAGAAGATTCTGAGATTCGTTCAAGAAAAGCTAAACGTGTAGAATTTATACTGTGGATACTAATAATTTTGATGAAAAAACTGAATTAGCTTTAATAGATTTTTCACCACAACCAGATTTTAGGCGAGACATAATCAAAGGGTCTAGCCGCGCTCAAAGACATAAAACTATTCATTTGAAAAACCTTCAAGCAAGTCCACATTCTCCTCTTTTTATGGACAAAACTGACAAACCCCCAAACACTGCCACGTGATAGTGGGCCCTACCACCACGTGGCAGGCCGGAGCTCCGGAGGCTGCCGGTAGTGGGCCCTTTATTTAAAAAAATAAATATTTAAAAGCAATGGCATTTTAGACATTTCACTTAAATTTGGGTTTGGACAATTCAGTTAATTGTACTGACTTGTCCTTTCTGAAATTGATTGTAGCAAATTGTCCTTTATCTAATTTGAGGTTCTTTTTCTGTCTTTTTCCCTAAGTATTATGTCTTAACAATTCAGAAATATTTACAAAAATGCCATCGATCACACTTTTAAGACCTTATCTCTAGAAATCAGTTCTAAAAGATTTAGAAATATAAAATTACCAAGCTCAATTGCTAAGAACAAGAATCCTTGCTTGCTTCTAGGTTCGATCAGGTCTCGACCATTCAATTTCATATATTATTTTTCCCCGAGAATCAAATTCGACAAGAAATGAATATAAACTGAACAAGCTTTGATTCGAAACGGTGACATTGACCCCGCCTCCTCCACCGGTTAGCGCCAAAGCATGTTGATGACTCCCCATTTGCCATTAATTTAGGGCATATTTAGAATATATTTGGGGAGTAATCATTGCTAATTAAGGGTATTTTAAGAGTTTTTAAGAGAAATTGTGTAAATCTGTCATATGAACTTAATTTGATTAATTTTAAGAAAAATATGATATTTATTAGGAAATTTAATTGGCATGATTCCCTCACATTTATGCATGTTTGGATAGGTAAATATGGATATTCTAAGCAAGGAAGGAGAGAAAGATCAAAGGAAAAACGTGGAGAAAGCTGGAGGTCATTTAAGGAAAATTGCTGAAAATTGGTTCTGATGTTGCGACATTGCACCAGGATGTCGCGACATTGCGTGAAAATCCTGAAAAATCTGCAAAACGCACAGCTTCGATTTTTACCCTTTTAAATCACCTAGGGCACAAAAATTGACAGAGAACCAGCCCCCTTTGAACCCTAGAACCCTTAGAAACGATAAGACTCATTGGTGCACACATCTTTGGAGCTAAGGTTTGCAAAATTGGAGGTTGAGAAGCAAAATTGGAAGGATTTCTTGCCCATGGTGATAGATTCTTCTTGTTTTCTTCAATTCTTTGTTACATTTGTGAATTAAACATGGGATCTCTTTGTATTTTCTGGTTTAATTCATTCATGAGTAGCTAAATCATTTGTTCTAGGATTGATTCAAACCTTGTATGGATTGAAACCTAATTTGTTTCCTTTTCTTTTAGAATTTAATGACTATTGATGTTGATTTATCTTGTTCTTAATGCCTCTAATTGACTGATCACCCTTTAGAGCGATATGTTCATTTAAATTATACTCGAGAGAGATAGTTTATATGTAGAACTAGGGTAAATCAGACTAGACTTGAAGTTTAAATCAACTAACGGATGGTTTGTCGGGCATAATAGAGATATATCTATCGACCTAGTTTTGTCAGATTAAGGTTGGCTCTTAAGGCATACTTTTATTAATTTGTAACAAGAGATTGAGCAAGTTAATGAGAAGTATAGAATTGATTTTGACTCGAGAGAGCGTTTCAAGTACTTTAGAATCTTAGGCAAACATAAATTGTCATTTGAAGACTAAAGGAAGGGAAATTAATTAGGGTTCATGAAATACAATGGTGAGAATTAATCATAGGCCTAGTTAATTGATAAATTAAATCTTTTGTTGTTTGTTTCTTTATTTTTTATTTTAAAATTAGTTTTCAAAACCAGTTTCTAAAAGAATTTGATTTGTTCAACTTAATTGAGTTCATTAGCCTGTTGTTTGATTGGGGTTTTAAAACAAATCTCTGTGGGACGATAATTTATTACTACGTTACGATCCGTACTCTTGCGGGTGAACACATGTGACATCACGTCTTCATCTCATCTCGGCCCAAAAAAGAACTAAGTTAAGCAAGAGAAGTAGGAGAAGAATTAAAAATTCCTCCTCCTCCTCCTCCTCCTTAACTAACTCTTGCTTTTTTAATTAACCACGCATAATGCACCTGACCTAACATTCTTCTCTTCTTTCTTTCCACCACCCACTTTCTCTGAAAAAAACCACCCACTTTCTGTTTCACTCATCCCCGTTCATCATACCCACTTTCTTTTTAACCATCAACCTGTGCAATATGCATGGGAAACTACACTAGTATATTAATAAAACCAGTAGGATTAACTGCTCCAAGTTTCAAGAGAATGAGAATGAAGAGAATATTGAGGAGGAGGAGGAGGAGGAGGTGATATTGTTAAATGAGGATGATGATGAACTGAGTGACATTGATCTTGAAGATAACGATGAATGATATTCTTTAATGAGAATGATGATGAATTGTGTGACAGTAATTTCACTTATTTGAATTGGGGACTTTTTTCGTTGCTTTTTTATATGTATTGGCTTTAACTCTTGAAATGTTAGCTTTATAAAGTATTATTTACCTATATATTGCTAATATCTTGTGTAAAAATTACATATTTTTTATACTTAATAATTGATCATGAATCTTATGATTTATGATATAGTTCGATTCACGATTCCAAAAATAGGTTTTCTAATTCACTATATGTATGTCGATTCGATAACCATTGTTATTCGTCCCAAAAGAGATAGGCCAGTTGGCTTTTTTGTCATTTGAAAAGTATAGGAATTGGTGACTATCTATTCGTTCTTATAATAGGTAACTAGACTCCACCTTTTCCCATAATGGACCAGAAAATGCAGGATCTATAGAGGTACTAGCAGAAAAAGAAGTCAAAAACTAAACATGGGAAGATCATGTATTTTGTTAAAAGAAAAGGAAACTACTTAGAGCTGAGATTTTTAGTATGCAAAGTAGCATCACGAGCAGATTTTGTAGATTCTTATAATTCTTCACATGTCATCATATTCACCTGATATTATACCACCACGTAGGTTCAAAAGATGCACATGACAAATTTCATGGGATTTATAATAGGAAGAGACTATAGAATGTATTATAAGATGAACATAACAAAATTATCATAAAGGTAGAAAAATGAATTTCAAGAGATGGCAAGTTGAAAAAAGTAAACATAAGTATTGAAAATTGTGACACTATTTTGCATACCAACCTCTAAATGCCTAGACAGGGCAGAAAGAAAATTACAATAACTAGTGAAATTACCCCCAATTAGTGACACCAAATGTAACATCATAAACTAAGCCCAAAATGAATATGTAAAATAAAATCCAATTCTACAATTAAAGATAGTTTCAAACTTGCATGGCATGTGTTCTTTTAATTCAATGATTTATTGTGCATCTTGGATATCTCTAATATGCACCTTTTAATATTTTGAAAGCAGAAAAGGTATGCGTTGTTAAAATAGGTGCAATAGTCCTATTAAAAAAATACTCTTCATGGAATACATTGGAAGTTTAATGCAAGTATATGATCCAACCTTATTAATAACAAAGCATGCTAAGAAGTTTCTTATTTGGAGGCAATAGTCATCAAGTGTATATAAAGTGGAATCCCTTGGGAGGTAAAACAATAGTAAGTAAGCAAATAAAGCTTATTAGATTCATCAGCCTCATAACATCTCAAATTAAAAAACTCTCCAAACATGTCATATGTAAGCTCTGAGATTTCTAAGATTTATTTTGTCAATGTGTTTCTCCAAACAAGAATTGGGAACACTAAACATCACACCTGTAACACCCCAAATTTTTGAAAATAGAAAATAGGAAATTATTTAAGATTTTAGAAATGTAACTACAGTATTAAAAATCATTGAGAAATAAATTGATGATATTTAGGCACTTTTGATAATTTCAAAGCTTACTTTCTCCAAGAAATAATGAGAAATAATTAGGAGATAAAACTTAATTTGGAGAAAAGAGATAATAAGGACTTATTTAAAGTCTTGGGATGTCATATAGAAATTAAAAAGCCTTATAAATAAATTTATGAGGTCAGGTGTATTTTTAATAATTTTTAAAGCTTATTTTTTCATATTAGTTAAGGAAAAAAAGTTGGAAGATGGATTTAAATAAGGGAATATTTAGAATCTTGAGGTATTGTTTAGTATTTAAAAAGTCTTATAAATAAATTTAGAAATTAAAGCATATTTAGATAAATTGGTTTGGGAGTGAATTCAGATTAATTTAACAATGGTAATGGTAAATAAAATTATCATTGAGGGGCAAAATGGGAAAAAGGAAATAAAAATGACAATATCTGCCCCTAGTTCAAAATATCTTCAGTTGTAACAGGAATGGTAAGATGGTAAAATACCCCTTAAAAATATCAACTCCTTCTCTTTTAATACATATACACCACGTGTTCCTTTATGTTCTTCACTCTCTCTGCCTCCCTCACCACCGAGACTCTCTCTCTCTCTCTCATTCTTCTTCCTTCGTCCTTCGAGTTCAGCGGCGCTTTCAGCCTCCGACGACGGCGACCGGCAACGAAGGATCATGGAAACATGCGGGAAGCTTAGGGATTAGTTCTGGGTAAGCTTCTTCCTCCGTTTTCCTTCGTTTTCTGGCCGATTATAGTGAGATTTAGGGGGAAGGTTGATTCGAAATTATTGGTTCTTGAAGCTCCTGAATCCAGAAAAAATCGAAGCTTAGACTTCGATTAACCACCTTTGTGAACAAATTTAAGCAGTAGCATAGCATTAATTGGGTTTTTTCCAATTTTCTTCCTTTGATCACTGTTCACCGACGCCATTTTCTCTGATTTTTGAATGTTTATTGCTTTGAAGCTTGATTAAGCATGGATTTGGGAGATGTTTGAGTTCCTAGAGTGACTTATATGTTGGGATTTCTGATTTTGGGCAAACCTGATATCTCTGTTCCTCTTCTGGTTCTGACGACTTCTGGGATTTGAAGGGTTGATAATTGGTGATTAATTTAAGTTAAGAGTATGATTAGAACATATAATGATTTTGTATGTTGAGTGGTGGTCATTGTTTAGGTGACTGATTCTTGCCTTTCTCTGTTCGATTTTCTCTTCTTTTCTCTTGTTCTGTTCGACGCTGGTAGGGAAGGGAGGAGAAATTTATTGTAATATGATGAAATTGGTGGTGATGGTGTATGAGTGATAGTTAATTGTGTATGAAGTTGCTTTGTGTTTCCTCTGTTCTCTGTTTGTTCTGGTTTGGCCGAATACAATGATAGGGAATATGAGAGATTTTGTTGGTCTTGTAGCTTGGATGTGGTATTTTCATTGTTGAGCTTCTGCTGGTCTCAGAGTTCATCCCCAGATGAAATTCCTGCAATGTAAAAGCTTAAAGTGGTGTTTAAGAATTCATTAGAATTAATAGCTATATTCACCTACGGTTGATCTGTAATTGTTGAATGTTGGGATTCTTAATTTCCTCCTATGCCCTGTATGATTCTTTGCTTGGTCAGTGACGGAATTTGATTGAGACTATGGTTCTGCTTATGGAAATTTTGTGTTCTGTTCTGAGTAGTATTTTGCTGTAAAGGAGGTTTGGATTGGAGGTTATAATTTATTTTAATGCTATGATGAAGGAATGGTGATGTGAATATGGGATGGTGTGTACTTTGGGTTCTGGTTGAAGATGTAATATTATTTTACAAACCTTGGTTGGGATTGGAAAGAAGTTTAGAGTATATAAGTGGGTATTAGAAGATTTTAGGCATACATTAGAAATGATATCTTGTTGGAATAGGTAGAATATGAATTTTAGATTGAAATGATTTGTGAGTTTATCATGTGAATTAATGTGAGCTCTTAAAAACTAGTTGGACTGATTTAGATGTTGCAGAATATAAGTAAATGGACAGATGAATGAAAGTATTGCTTATTCATAAAGGTTACCATCTTTAATAGTATGTTGACCGTTAAACTTAGGTTAGTATGTTAAAGGTTCTAAAGAAGAGTATTAGGTTGTTGTAACCATGGGAAAATATGTAAGTACTTAGTGTTAAGGATATTTTAAATCAAATTAGAAACTTTATGACGAAGGTAAAGATTTTTGCAAAGACACTGAAACTTTCTGAATTGTAGTGAGTAGTTGACATGTTTTTTTTTTAACATTTTGAAGGAGGATTAAATTAACATATTTAAGTTGTAATCTTCTGGGATGTGAAAGTAATATTTAAATGATTATTAGTTGATAATTATGTGTTAAGCATAGCTGACCGTAGTTGTAAAGATGAATTATTGAAGCTTGTTTAAGGGATGGTTTAAAGAGTTAAGATGATTGCTGGATAGTATATGCAGCTATGCTTTGAGTTGTGAAAATACAATCAAAGTTTTATGGTTTCTAGTGTATATTTGACAAGTCCTGTGATAGCAAAATCAATAAAGTTTAAATAGTCAAGTAGGATAGGATTTTATGAATTATAGATTATGATTTTCATGAGAACGGAATTGTAGTCTGATTTTGGTAATTTAAAGGAGATAGTTCGCCCTTCATATGAGCAGTGCTTTGAAACTCTTGAGCATTTGGACAGCCGAGATATGCGTACAATAGATGGCTTTAAGATGTTTATTATGAAACCTTTGAAGAAGGTTGTTTGAGTATGATAATTTCAAAATTTTGATTGTTTGAGATTTTAATGTGGAAGCTCATTATAACAGTTGTGAATAAATGGGAAGTTAAATTAAATATGAAAATAGTTTATTCAAAGTGTTAGGGGTACAATATGAAGTTATATGATATTTTCTTTGAGGCTTTTGTGATTTTTGAATCATTGGTTGGGATTAGTTGATTAATTACTATGAGCTCATGTTTTGGGAAACGGAGAATATAAATTGAGTTAATTAAGGATTTAGGTTGAATTTGGGGATTTTAGTATTAGCTGTGATTTTAAACATTTATGAAGGATGTGAAAGTGTGTAGTAAGCATACAAAGATTGGATTTTGAAATATACAAGAAATGAATAATAGAAGCTTAAGTTATGGAGTAAGAATGAGTGGATTAAAGTTGATTTTCGAGGTTGTATATGATTTTCTCTAGTTCTTTCTTCTGTCGGGTCTTGGATTTTCTGTTTAGTTGTAATAAAGCTAACTAGCTTTATGATTAATATTATTGAAAGTTGTGATATGATTTATAACAATTTATGGGGGGATGTTTGAATCTGGTGTGTTTGTTATTCAATGTTTACTTAAGGTAGGTGACTTCCTAGCATCTAAACTATGTTTATGTTGACCCTAGAATAGAAAAGATCCATAAGATAATAATTAGTTAAACATTGAGAATCAGGATGATTAATTAAAACTATTTATAAAAGACCATTAAATTTTAAAGGGCAAAGACAGTTTTAGTAAAATATAATTTTCACAAGATATAAAGAATGGGGTAGGATCAAGTACACTAGGATTAGAGAGAGAGACGCTGGATAATTATATAGGAATACGAGTATTAATTTATTATTTATATATTACATATAAATAGGTATTGATAGTGACATAAGTTGAGGAAGTCAGTGGAAAAGAAAGGAGCAGGTTCAGGACTAAGCTTGGAGTTGAGGTAGCAGTTTATTTCATTACATCAAAAGAATTGCATGTATTATTTTGTAATATCTGTTTCAAGTTTACATTATACATGAAGGTGGAATACCTTGTTAATTCCTGCATAGAAGTTTATGGAGTACTCCAGGCTTAGGTGGTTCGCTACCCCTTTGCCAGTTCAGTTATGTTATAACGGGATAGTTATAACGAGAAATCCTGCAGGTAAGGCCTCCACTAGTTAACGAATATATTGTTAATAGTGGCTGATAGAACATTGAGCGCATGAAGTATGTGTAATTGTGATATTTGTTCAGTTTTATGAAATATATACATGGCAATGCTAGCATGAAAATAACAGTTACTGAAAGAAACTGCTATTGGGATTTCCAATCTCACCCCCTCCCCAAACATTTTTCAGTAATGCAGGTTTGGAAGAAACTAGCTAGGAGATAGTGAGATGATTAAGGTAAGGCAGGAATACTGGAAGACGATTAGATGAAGAATTAAGTTTATGTTTTGAAAAGTAAGGTTATTTGTATATGATGTAAATTTAAATTCTTAAATTAATAGTAGCAAGCATAGAAAATAGGATTGTATAAATTCATAAAGGGATTTAAGTTTCCCGAGCAATATAAATTAAGAATGGACACCCTAAGATGGTTAGTATACTTTTAATTGTTTTATTAACCACTTTATTTTATAAAGGGTTGAAAATTATTTCAATTTGTCCGAAAAGCCCATTCCAACTGACAGAAGTTTGGTTAAATATTTTAAAAGAAAAAGTTTTAAATTTTTCCGTATTTTTGGGCTTTTGACATTGAAAAGTGGTTATAATTCAATTAAAATTGCTATAATATAGTAGAAAAGTCTAGGTGTTACAACACCAATTGAACGAACATGAAAAAAAAACAGAAATAGAGAATTCAATGTCTTCAATGAACACCAAATAGAAATATACAAAGGGATAGTCAAAGCCCCAAAAACATCTTCCAAAAAATAAAACAATTCCATAAGGTATCTCTTGGAAACAAGAAGGGTAATAATATGCCAGAGAAAGGGCAGAGAAAGCTAGAAATCAGAGAAAAAAGAGAGAAGCGAGAGTGCGCATAGAATGAATATGATGACAAACCTTCTTCATAGTATAATATATCATAAACATTGGTATGCTTATAACTGTAGGGTGTGTGCAGCCATGAATTTCAATTATTAAATGAACAAAACATGATAAGTTAAGACTTTTCAATTGCTCATAACAGACTCAAAAAGTGAGAAACGATTTAATGCTTTATCATAATCACTTGAACCCAAAAAAAACACTCTCACAAGCAAGGAATCATTATCTGTATATGCTTCGAATCATTCTTTTGCTTGTGCAAAGTTCTTGAGCTCGAACAAAAAAAATTGCTGCCATTTCCATCTGCTTTTGAGTTCAACAAATGCCTCCTCTTCTCTCTTTTGCCCCATTTGCTACAATGGAAGAGTTTTTCATGGAAGTGGAAGTGGATCTGGACATGGAATTGGAAGAGGAATGTGTTTTAAAGTCTGTTTGGTATACATATGCAAGTAAAGTATTATTTTTAATTTATATGTATATTTATAATGTGAGAAGACCAAAATAACCCTAGTTAAAAAAAACTTTCCTCTGAATCCATTCATCTTCTTCATTTGTCCCAGAAACTCATCATCTTCTTCATAGTGTTATCCCACCACATTCCATCAACATCAATAAAAAATGAAACTAACAAACAAAGAATGAAACTAAAAGTATAGAAATAGAGTAGGACTAATCGAGCTCGCCATTCAGATCACAAATGGAGAAGGAGAAGAAGATGCCGTCGTCATTGACGAAGGATAAGAAAGGTAAGGAGAGGTTGCCATCGCAGATAAGAGAGGGAGAAAGTGAAGATGAAATCTATGTCACCGTCACAAATTTCATCAGTGTTTCTCGTTCTCGCTGTATGCCATACGTGTCGCCGATCTGTTGTCTGCATCGCTGTCTAATGTTGTTGTTCGTTGTCTGCATCGCCATCCATCTTCGGCGTCCGTCGTCTGTGTCACCGTCCACCGTTCGCATCACCATCTACGCTTGCCCTCCTTGTGTTCACAAATGTTGTAGATAGAAAAAGGAAGGAGCCAAGATTGTCAAACATCTACTTCCATGGGAAATGGAAGTGAGTTCCTAGGGAGACTATGGAAGTCACTTCCATCATTTTTTATGGAAGTGGATTCCACAAGGAAGTAGGTTCTAACCCACCAAATACCCAAAAACATTGGTTCCACTTTCGCTTCCACTTCTCCGTCTTCATTTCCCTTGTACCAAACGTGACCTTCATTATTCTCTTTGCTTTCTCTATCTTTCTCATCATTACTTCCTCTCTCATCAGAGCTAGCTATACTCATGTAATCACCATTATACTTTATGCCATTATACTCACATGATATCATTGCTTTTGAGAATACTCTAGGAAACATATCTAAATTGAGAAACCATGACGGTAACATTAGGGATAATATAATTATGAACATACATGTTATGGAAGCCAAATAACAAGACTAATTTAAAGACATCAGCTTAAGAGCATTGATAGAAAAAGAATATATTTCATGCTCTGTGCAAATGCACAAAAATTACTCTAATGATTATGCTAAGTAAAATTGAATTGCACAAAGAGCATATCCATGTAAAGAGCCCACAAAACTGGTGCTTGAAAATTTTGGGAGAAAGATAATATCAAAGACCACTTTTATAAGCTTAATAAAAAAAGTCCTTCAATGTTTAAAGGCTCCTCCAACCCTCACATCAATCATACTAGTAGAAACATCAAAATAATTAAGCTACCAAATGACCTAAATAAGATCTTTTCAAAAAATGGATCTACTTAAAAGTTTTATACGTAATTCTCTACTAAAATTGAATAATTATATTACCATTTTAACATCACCAAACGTATCTTCGTATTGCCCACCAAGCTCGTTAACAATCTTTAATCTCACAAATGTAGGGCATGGATATGGACAAAGCTTCTTGTTTGAAGTGTCTATGCTTCCAACACTACAAACAAAACTCTAAAAAATCATTTGAGGACTTAAGACACAGCATCGACTTAGCATATGTGAAAGAATATAAAAACTAGGAATTAAATATGCAATAGAGACCTCAGTTACATGAAGCTTCCCTTGCACATTATCCGCATAATAAGAATCTGATTTCCCAGGTTTTACTTTGATGCCTTCTCTCGAATCATGGTAACCCGACGAATGCTTCGACCCAAAAATCTACTCTCGAATTGCCTAGAGTGAGTGATCCTGATCCCGATCCACTAACTCGGCCTAATTCTCGAAGAAGACTCATTCCGATTTCGGACCCTTCACTGAAATAGTGTTCGATTTTGAGCCATTTACGTCAGAATGCTTCCTCCTCTAGCGCAGGCACCTCCTCTGGCAAAAACTGATGATGATGAATCAGAGGTGAAGGGAGAAGCTCCGACACCGTCAGTGTAGCTTCAACCTCCAACTTTTCTCTCTCACTCTCGCCAATCTCTCTCTCTCAGCCTCGACGAAGAAAAACAGGAATGAAGAGGAAGATGATGGGAGGAAACTCTTCCTCCTCTGGCAAACACGGGCGAGCACAGAAGGCAAATGGAGATTTAATTTAATAAACGAACGATGGAGGAAGAGGGTTTGGGAACGACTTAGGAATGGCAAATGGAGAGGGTTTGGAGAGAATGAAGATGATATTTCATAGGGAAAAATGAGAAAGAGGGGAAAATGGTGGCCTGGGAGGGAGTTTAATTTCTGAAGCCTAAGGCGCTTATCCTAAAAGGTAGTGGGTTAGGCCAGAAAGTTCTTTTTTTTAAAAAAAAGATATGCCTATCTCGGTGCTTATTAGCACTTATTCTAATAAGCACCGGGTTAGGCCATAAAGTTTAAAAAAAATGAAGCCTAATCCGACGCTTTTTATATTTTAAAAAAACAATAAATTTTGGATGCCTATCCCGGTGCTTATACTAATAAGCACCGGGTTAGACTATAAAGGATTTTCAAAACAAAATGAATCCTAACCCGGCGCTTCTTACAAAAAGTGCCAAGTTAGGCAATACAGTTTTTTTAAAAAAAATTAATACCTATCCCGGCCCTTATTATAAAAAGCACTGGGTATGATAATTTAATTTTTTTAAATTATGCACCTAACGTGGCGTTTATTTTGATACACGCCATGTTAGAGCTAATACGGCATTTGTTTCAATAAACGCCGCCTATGTTGCGCTGCGTTAGGCCCTTTCTGTAGTAGTGCTTCGATACTTTTAATCCTTTCTCCATTTCCCACTCTCCAACACAAATCATCCTTTAAAATATCTACCTTCTAATATGCTTGTCCATCCCCATAAAGGCTTGCTTCCTTTTTTTCCCATTAAGAAATCTTCTTCTTGGAAATATAGCCCCTTTAAAATCTTACACCACAAAACTTCCGAGTTATGTAACATTCTCCAAGCCGTTTTTGTTAATAGAGCCTTATTAAAAAAAACTCTAAATCTCTAAATCTCATTCCTTCATCTCCCTTAGATCTACATAGAGAATCCCATGCCTTCCAATGAATTCTTTCCTCATCCCCTTTTTGTTGCCAATTATGGGACTTTGGAAGGGATTTGAATTCCCATTGTGCTATTGGTTACTTGATTAAGTCATTTGATCATGAGTGTATGCTTTAATTTTGTGTAAAGGTATTATTGTTGAATTGAGTACGGGGAAGAATCTTACTCGTAGTAAACTTGAATTGGCTTCAAAGGTAACAACTTTTTACTTGTTCTATGTGTGTGTGTGTGCTGGGTAAGAGCATTTCGAACTCTTTCAACTATTGGTTTGCTAAAAAATAAGAATAAATACATTGATTTAAATCATTGCATGACATGAATTTTTGGAGCAAGGAGAAGGTTATGTGCCTATTTTGATTAATGTTGGATTGTTGGTTACATTAAATAATTGTTGTGCTATTGGTACACTAATTTAACATTTGCCTAATGCGCCTTGGAGGTTAAGATCAAAATTTAATCCAAGAATTGCAATATAGGTTGCAATCCCGGGTCGTTTCACTTGAGGAGTCTTTTAATCTACCTAAACTAGCTAAATGCAATTAAAAACAATAAAAGGTATGGGGTTTTGATTTTGAAAGTTCATTTAATATAACTAATGAAAAATGCAAGATACTTGTTTTTGGTAATTTTGGATTAAAGGGTGGAAAGTGTTTGGATTAAGGGTAATTTTATAAAATGGGCTTTGGTAGTGTTATGGTGGCTCTCACGCTTCTTGAAAATTGATGTTGGGAGTAGGGGTGACCAAAACCCGAACCAAACTGAAAACCAAATCGGACCAAATGGTTTTCGGTTTCATGGTTCAATTTCGGTTTTCATTTTCATCATTTTCGGTTTGGGACAATTGCATATAGGTCCCAAGCAAGAGAATTAATTTTAGAGAGGTCCCAAGGAGTTGTTAATGACAGCTATTAACAACTGCAATAGCCTTGATTAACAAGTGAAGGAGTTGTTAATGGACCTGTCTGAAATTAATTCTCTTGCTTGGGACCTATTTGCAATTCTCCCTTTCGGTTTTCGGTTTATGGTTCGGTTTTTGTAAAAATATTTCGGTTCCAAACTAAAAACCAAAAAAGTTATTAATTAAAAAAAAGCCCAAACCTGTTAACACTTCAGAGTCTAGAAAAAAAGGCCCAACAAGTAATACCCAATAAGCAATAACCCAATAAACCCTAACCCAATAACCTGTTAACACTCTCTAACTCCCACGCCCTCTCGCAGCCTCGCTCTCTACTTCTGGTTCATCATCATCACTATGCCCTCTCATTTCTCATCTCATCTCACTTGCCCTAGTTCATCATCATCACCACGCCCTCTCTGCCTCTTACCCTCAGATCTTTAGAAGCTCCCACACGGCCACACGCTTCGAAGCTCGACAGCGACTCCGACCTCCGTCTCCTTCTCCCTCTTCATCTGCGTCGATTTCTGGATAGGTGAGCCTCATGAATTCATGTTTGATTTTACCAATTTTGATTTCTGAGGTGAGCCTCTCACAATTTTGTTTTTTCTTAATCTCTGTTATATTCGACCTGCCCCTCAATTAAATCATTAATTTTTAACGCCTAGATCATGCTCCTAAATGAGTCAAGATCATGCTCCTAAACTATATTCAGTGTTGCTGATATGCTTGCCAAATCTGCGTTGAACCAGCAAGTGATCTGTTTATGTTCGAGCACCCCCTTGACTTTTTGCATGAAGCCTTAAAATCGGATGAATGGAAAGAATAGTTGCTGGACTGTTTCTTTTCTTTGCTTTGTAATTCTGAGTTGTTAGTTTGTCTTTTAGTCATAAAAAAAACTATATTCAGTGTAGTGAAATTGCATTGATTATTTCTGTTGAATATGTCATTGTTATAGCTGAAGCTATTGTGTTAAAAATGATGCGATGACATACTGCCACCTATGATGGGGTAGAGTTAAGCTTAGCATATGATTCTTTTTTTTATTATTTTTTTGTTCAATTTTCTTGGCCCAAATCTGCAACAAAAAGGGCCCAAAAACCGAAAAAATAGTTAAACCAAACCGAAATAATTCGATTTTTTCGATTTCGGTTTTTCAGTTTTTTGGTTACGGTTTCCTTTTTTGCCAGTTTTTGGTTCGGTTTTGAACCGAAAAACCGAATGCTCACCCCTAGTTGGGAGTTTAACATTCACTAAGTATAATTAAAAAATCCCAAGCAACCACTAAAGGTCTACTAGCCCTAATTAATTACTAATCTAGCCACCACTTTCATAGCCATTACTTAAGGTTAGTGTTAAGCTCCACCTGGTGTGTGAAAATACTTTGAAACAAATGCAATTTTGACTCTCATGAAGTGTAACCACAACATTCATGAATAGAAGAAATTGACTATAACCACTAACAACCACTAAAATGGCTACAACCAAGAATACAACCACAAATAGATAGGGAATTGTATATCAAACACATTTAAATAAAAGAATACACATAATATTTCACAAACATAGATAACAACCACATATCCAATGTCTTAAATCCAAATACAAGACTAATACAAAAGAGTAGAGGTCAAATACAAAGGAAATAAGAAATCGTGAACTAGAAACTCCCCTATTTTTCCCATTGAAGCTAGAGCCACCTTTACACCACCAAAGAACCAAGATTCTAGCCTCTCATGTCTTCAATTTCATGCACAAGATGACCCATAATAATAGCCTCCATGAATGAGAAAGAATGAAGAAGAAGTGAAGTGGAAATTGAAGGTGAACGAAGGAAGAACAAGAAAACTAGCAAGATTTGAGGTGGAAGTGAGTGGAAAATGTGAGGAATTGAGTGGGAATGGAAGAAGAACAATGAAACCCTAGGAGAGCACTCTATTTTCGACTTGGGAGGCTTGAAAAAAAAATTCAAAGGTTGGGTGGTATTTATAACCCTGCAAAGAACCTTAAAAATCGTGACAGCAAGTTGCTAATAAAGTGGGCTCGCGACGAGCAGACATGCTCTCTACCCCTTTTCACTGTCAGTAGCCGTGGGGTAGCTGTGGCGAGCGCGATGGCGAGCAGAGTACTTTTTTGCCCCATTCTTCAGCTTCCTTCTTCTCAATTGGGCTCTTCGATTAGGTGTGTTTCTTCTATCATCTGCATATAAAATAGGCCTAAGGTGGCATCAAATTGTTCTTGAAGATTGGTTAAACAATAAATCATGCTAATCATGCCCAAATTGCCCTTGATTAGTATAAACCCCAATAAAATGTGAAAATGTCAGAACTTATCCTAATTGGCACAATTAACCCAAGAAAATGCAATAATCCAATGATTTTAACCATGAAAAGTGTACAAAAATATAGTTCCATCATACACCGTTAAATTTAGTTCCATTACCATCACGTGATGATGTACCCCGATGGCCCATAGGGACTAACTGTATTGAGAAAGGCAGTGACTGACTACATTTTGTTTTAATTGTCTCCTAAGTGTAGGGGACAAGGCTTAATGACGCGCATAGCGATTGTTCTGGCCCTTGTGTTTTTCTTCTTCGTGAGGTGTTGTGAAATATGATTTGTGAACTGTTTTGGAAATAATATATATACATATATATATATGATTTCAATGATATTTTTTTTGGCCAAAATGATTTCAATGATATTGACACTTGCTTATTGTGCATATTGCGAAATTATAGTGTATAAGTCCCACTTTACACCTTGCTGACACACACACATGTAAGGCATGTAGAAAATGAGTTACTAAGACATTTGTCACACCCAAGTTGCTCAAATATTTTTCAGTTGCTAATTCAAGTGTAGAGCCAAATGAAAAAGAGCCAACTGCAAGTCGCTGGTGAAAGTGAGGACTTTATGGCTTTTGCAGTGATATATATATATTGCCACATGAACTTAGGTATATTTATTTTGCTTCCGCTTACTTTGTTAATTTCTTATGGATGACTGTTAATTTATTGCATTTGACTGGGACCGGTCCATTTTCTGACACCAATGCCAGAGACCTTCATGATTTATTTTGGAATTGTTTTTTACTACATGTTTGTGAAACCCTGTCTGGTAGGAGGATTGTTCATTTTGGATCTCAAATGTCTTCAAATTTGAAAGATATTTTAATTATGTATAGGATGGTTAGTAGGATATTGGTTATCTTCAAGCTTGATTGATGTGATCTGATATGTATGTTGAATGGATGAATGCATTGAATGGGTTTCAAAGGAATAGGCAAAGTTGTGATTCGTATGTTTTGTTTTAAATTACCATGCTAGGATAGCCATTTTCTAGCATTGTCATCATTTGATGGTTTTAGAAAAGCTCTTTCTAGCTATGTTAGTAGACAAGCATTTTCCTAACATAGTTAACTTATAAATTTTATTTTTTTCAAAGTTTTATTAACTATGTTAGCTTATTCCTTTTTTTAACATAGTTAAAGGTTGTTGATCTGCGAAACATGTTATAGAAGCTAAATGGTATGTATGTGAACTTCTATATCCATGTTAGTCAAATCTTTTTCTAACATGGATTAGTTTTAATTTGTTGATATGAACTTATGTATCCATGTTAGCCTTTTGTTTTATAAAGGATCTTTTCTAACATGGAGTACACTTTAGAAAATAAGTTAAACTTTTTCTAACTACAATAGGCTTTCCATATATTTAGAAATTTCCTTTCTTATCATAGCTAGCGAAATCATATTTTTCAAAGGAAAATTTGGAGTATAAGGGCTGATTAAAATGGACTTTGGAAACAAATATTACAATTTACTACTCTAGTTTGCCTATTAAGTACTCTTGTTATGAAAATTCTACAAATATATTAAGTGTTGGAGCTCCAAGGACCAGCAATCTTGTAAAGTTTTTAGTATTCTTTTTCAATTTCCAAAACTGGAGTATTAATAGTGAAACAAGAGTAGATAATAGAAAATAACCAATCATAAGGATCATGTTTACAATCAAGTTTCGTTATTTACTACCACTCTGTTCCTTATTATAAGTCCAGCTACCACAAATTTTTTGTTCATAAATATAAGTCCAGTTTGTGATCAATTAATGCTAATGTGACTATTTTACCCCTATGTTTGTGTGGGAATATTATGTAATAATTGTAAATATTCCATTTTGGTTGTATTGTTATTATTAGGCTTAATTAGTAATTATTAGGCTTGATTAGACTTTATTTCACTGTCTTCCTCCTTGCCTATAAATAGGCACAAATGTAACTCAATATTCAATATGAGAAATACATTATTTTTCTCTCAAATCATCCACATGGTATCAGAGCCTAAAATTTTTTAGGGTTTCAATTCGGCCGTACTGTTCATCTGGCTTCACTGTTCATCGCGTATGTACAGTCCGTACGGTCACTGTTTTTATCGCATCCATACAAGTCCGTACCGTTGCACTGTTCGTCCCATCCGTACAGTGCTATTGGATTCTCAAATCGCCTTCTTCTACACATGTGGGTACTCCAAGTTTGTATCCAAAGTGGTTATCTTGTGTGCTGCTAGAGGACTGAAGTGATGGAGACAAGTGGAGATATGAAGGAGCTTAGTGTGATGAAGCTTCTGGTTTATACACTAGTGTATCTTGGCTTCTTAGGTCTGGTTTGCATCAAGTTTTTGTTTCTGCGTCAAAGGTTTCGAATGAGGAGTTTTGTCTCTCAACCTAAAGTTAAAAATGTTAGAATCTTAAGTTTTGATGAAGACTGACCCCATAGATAACATAAGTAAATAAGTGTAAGTTACCTTTGAATTAAACAAGTAAAATCTTATAGGTAACAAATCACTATCGCTATAACTAATCCCTATCGCTAATAGACAAGAGCCATAGCAAATGAAGACTTAGAAATAACAAAGTTAATATCTATCGCTAAGTCTTTTACTATCGCTAAAGAAATATTCTATCGCTAGAAGTTCATTGAGAACATAGATAAATGAAAGAAAGAACAACTAGCAGAAATATAAACCAAGTCCTTGAGCTAATGAAATCAGCTAGCGATAACAGGTTAAGCTATCGATAACAAAGTGCTTCAGATAATAGACATTCAGATAGCTAGTGCCTGAGAGCAAATAAGTTAACTAGCGATAACATAGTTGCTAGCGATAACACATTTAGATATCGATAAGAGAATGCTCATGGTAATAACTTAGACAAACTAAGCTGATACATTGAGCTAATAGACTAAGCTTGCGATAGCATCTGCTGTGCATTCCATGATTATCTGCTTTAGCTAACAGCTTAAGTGAAGGAATTACGGTATGCAGTTAGCGATAGCAAAGCATGCTAGCGCTACTGAAAAAGCTGCTATAAAAGTACAGTTGTACAGATGCTCAGAACGCTCAATCTACATCTCTCTTAGCTCACCCTACGCAAGAGCAGTTGAAGCTAGAGCAGAAAGTTAACCTCAATGAAGAAACTGCATTAAATGCCAACGGCTATGAGCTCTCAACGACCATATTCAAACGGCCTCATGAACGCAATGGAAAATCTGATAAGAGATTTAAATACAGAACTTGAGCATTTATGAAGGACTGACGAAAAACAAAGAATATTCACGAACACATTCATTGCTCTCTGATCTTTGTATTTATTGTTCTTAGTGATTTTATTTGTACTTAAGTGATTATCATAATCTGTTCATTTAGTGAACTTTATTGTTGAAATCCTCTACTGTTTGAGGGTGTTCTAAAGCTTGGTGCTTTGAGAACAGGGTAGTAACCTTACAGGTAGTAAGGGGGAGTGTTTAGAGGGATTCTTAAACTCTGTAAAGGTTGGCAGGTGAACCTGTGTTCGTAAAACCTGTGGTTAGTGGAACCCAACAAGGAGTTGGAGAACTGGACGTAGGCAGTGTTGGCCGAACCAGTATAAAGTTTGTGTTGAATTAATTAGTTATTAATTTTTCGGAAGCACAATTCACCCCCTATTGTGCGATTGCCATTCTCATTTGGTATCAGAGCAGGTCTTCTCTGTTTGATTCCAACGAATCTGAGAAGTAAAGATCTTTATGGCATCGCTTGAAAATATTCTACCTGAGGGAAGCTCCATTAAGAAACCTCCCGACTTTGACGGGAAGTACTACACCTTCTGGAAACTTAAGATGAAGATCTACATCAAAGCAAATGGGTACAAACTATAGAAGATCATCGAAGAAGGAGATATCGTGCCTAAAGACACCTTGGGCCTTCCAAAGGCTGAGGATGAATTTACAGATGAGGATATTGCTAATCTAGAGTTGAACAGCAAAGCAGTCCTCATGATCCAAAGTGCTCTCAGTCAAACTGAGTTCTTCAGAGTGAGCCATTTGGACACTGCTAAAGAAATGTGGGAAGCTCTGCAGATTGCTCACGAGGGAACCACTGGAGTACAAGATAGAAGTATTGAAATGCTAGTTGAAGAGTTCCACAAGTTCGAAATGACTGAAGGAGAAAAGATAAGAGACCTGGAGATCAGATTCACTCATCTCATCAATAATCTTGCTACTCTAGGAAGGAAAATTATAGAGAAAGAGCAAGTCAATAAGATTTTGAAAGTTCTAAAAGGAGATTGGCTCATGAAGGTCACTGCCATACAAGAAATGCAAGGAGAATCAACTAAGTCTATCACAGCCCTGTTTGGCAACCTTACAGAATATGAGCCAACCTTGATAGCCCAAAGGGAGACTCAAGGAAATTCCAAAAAGAAGTCCTTTACTCTTGCTGTATCTGAGAAAGACGAAATTGATGATGATGATGATGATGATGAAGATGAAGATCTTGATGATGAGGACATAGCTCTCATGGCCAGAAAGTTTAAAAAGTTCTTCAGAAGAAGAGGAAGATTCCAGAGAAGTGGTTCTAGCTTCAAGGACTCTCAGAAGGACAAAGCTCATGTGTGCTTTGAATGCAAGAAGCCAGGTCACTTCAAAGATGAGTGTCCAAGTCTTCAAAGATTAAAGGAAAAGGAGAAAAAGAAGAAGACTTTTGGAAAGAAGAAAGCATATGTGTCATCCATCTGGGGTGATAGTTCTGATGAAGAAGGTAGCGATAGCGAAGAGTGTGCCAACCTCTGCCTAGTTGCTCGAGAAGAGCAAAGTAACTCTGAGGTATCTGATTCTGAACCTTCTTATTCTGAACTTCAAAGCTTGTATGATGAAATGCACATTGAACTAATGAAACTTGCTAAAGAAGTTGTCAGGTTAAGAAAAGAAAACAAGGAACTTCAGAAAAATTCCTCTTCACAAAAAGTTTCTTCTTCACTATCGATAGAAGATGAGCTATCGCAAGTTCCCAGAAATGAGCCTTCGATAGTTGAGCCTCTATCGATAGCAACTCCTTCAAATTCTGAAAATTGTTCTAACTGTGAAAAATTATTGAAGGAAAAAGAAAAGCTTTCAAATGTTTTAGAAAAATTTACGAAAGGCTCAGAGACGTTAAATGTGATTTTGAATAACCAAAAGGTCTTTAGAGATAGAACTGGTATTGGTTATGAGCCTAAGAAAAAATTTTCAAAGAAATAGGTTAAACCCAAGGTGAAGACATATATGAAATATTTTAGAAAATCCTCTGAATATTCTTCACCGTATAGTTTTTGCAATTATTGCAACAAGAAGGCCATACACAGTCTACTTGCAATCACAGAAAATATGGAATTAATAGCTCTTATAAGTGGGTTCCTAAAGGAACTCATGTGCCTAAGGTTTTTACAAACTTATAGAACAAGACTAACCTTAAAGGACCCAAGAAAGTTTGGGTACCTAAATCTGTGTAGTTTGTGCAGGTATGTCTTAAAGCATCCAGTAAAGGAAAATGGTATATTGATAGTGGATGCTCAAGACACATGACAGGTGACAAGGACAAAATCAACAACTTAGTGATAAAGGATGGAGCCAAAGTTAGTTTTGGTGGAAACCAAAGTGGAAAGATCACTGGAGTTGGTGAAGTTGGTCCAGTCAAGGATGTTTACCTAGAAGATGGTCTCTGCCACAACTTGCTGAGTGTTAGCCAAAGCACGGATCATGGTAACTGGGTAATTTTTGATTCTAATGAATGTCTTATTGTTGATAAAAATGATTTAGATATAGATAAGTCTAATCTCAAGTGTAAGATAAAAGCAAACAGAAATGGAAATTTATACACTTTGGATTTATGCCAACAACTTGAAGAAAAATGTTTTATTTCAAATGATGAAACTTTTCGATTATGGCATAAGAGACTAGCTCATGTGAACTTCACTCAACTTGATAAGCTAGTCAAAAGAGAGCTAGTTATAGGCATTCCTAGCTTTAGGACTAAACATGATTTAATCTGTGAATCTTGTCAAAGAGGTAAACTAACAAAGTCCTCTTTTAAAATCAAGAAGGCAGTCTCCACAAACAGACCATTGGAACTAATCCACATGGATTTAGTTAGGCCAGCAAGAGTGAAAAGTCTAGGTGAAAGCCTATACACCCTTGTAGTCGTGGATGACTATTCAAGATTTACTTGGACTATGTTTCTTTCCTCTAAACATGAAACTTTTGATGCCTTTTGTGTGCTTGCTAAGAAATTGCAGAATGAAAAAGGCACAAAGATTGTAGCAATTAGGACTGATCATGGAGGAGAATTTGAGAACAAAGAGTTCATGGAGCTGTGTGATGAAAATGGGATTGAACACAACTTCTCTGCCCCTCGTACTCCTCAATAAAATGGTGTTGTAGAGAGAAAGAACAGAGTGCTCACAGAAATGGCAAGAAGCATGCTAAACGAGAAACAAGTGCCTCAAATCTTTTGGGCAGACGCAATGAGCACAGCTTGCTATATCTCAAACAGAGCCTATATCAGAAACGGAATGGAGAAGACTCCATATGAGCTCTACAAGGGAAGGAAGCCTAATATCAGTCACCTGAGAATTTTCGGATCAAAATGCTACATTCACAACAACGGAAAGGTAAATCTAGGTAAATTCGATCCTAAATCTGATATTGGCATATTCATAGGCTATTCAAATAGAAGTAAAGCATATAGAGTTTATAATAAAAGAAATCAAACTGTTGAAGAATCTATGCATGTAGTATTTGATGAAACTCCTCGAGAAAAACAATAATCTGTTGATGAGGATGAAGATTTTTCAAAGTTTTTAAAACAGTCCCTATCTATAGCACCTCAGCCATCGATAGCAAATCCTGAAAATGATCAGGATGAAACTAAAGATGATCTAGATGAATCTAATGAGCCTCAATCTTCCTTAAGACATCTTAAGAATCATCCTCCTGAACAGATTATTGGAGAAATTTCAAAAGGAGTTAAAACCAGAAGGCAACTACAAAATGAAATAGAATTTTCTTGCTTTCTTTCTCAAATTGAACCAACTTGCGTGGATGAAGCTCTTGCTGAATGTGACTGGATAGTTGCAATGCAGGAAGAACTTAATCAATTCAAAAGAAATCAAGTTTGGGATTTAGTACCTAGACCAAGAAATCATCCTATTATTGGTACTAAATGGGTTTTCAAAAACAAACTTGATGAAGTTGGACAAATTGTCAAAAATAAAGCAAGATTAGTTGCCAAAGGATATAACCAAGAAGAAGGCATTGATTATGAAGAAACTTTTGCTCCAGTTGCAAGACTTGAAGCAATAAGAATTCTTCTAGCCTTTGCATCCATAAAAAATATTAAACTTTATCAAATGGATGTTAAGAGTGCTTTTCTTAATGGATATATTAAAGAAGAGGTATATGTAGAGCAACCTCCTGGTTTTGAAGAAAAGTCTAAGCCTGATCATGTTTTCAAACTTAAAAAGGCTCTTTATGGTCTCAAACAAGCACCTAGAGCTTGGTATGAGAGACTTAGTACTTTTCTGCTTGATAAAGGCTTTTCTAGAGGAAAATCAGATACTACCTTGTTTATCATGCATAAAAATCATCACATGCTCATAGTTCAGATTTATGTTGATGATATTATTTTTGGTGCAACTAACGAAAAACTCTGTGAAGATTTTGCTAAGATAATGCAGGGAGAATTTGAAGTGTCTATGATGGGAGAATTAATATTCTTCCTAGGCCTGCAGATAAAGCAAAAGAAGGATGGCATCTTCATCTCACAAACCAAATATTGTAAAGAACTTCTCAACAAATTTGGGATGGATCTATCAAAAGAAGACGACACTCCCATGAGTGCCTCTGCCAAGTTAGATGCTGATGCACAAGGCAAAGTAGTAAATCAATCACATTATAGAGGAATTATTGGTTCTTTAATTTACCTAACTGCTAGCAGGCCTGACATTCAATTTAGTGTAGGCATGTGTGCTAGATATCAAGCAAATCCTAAAGAATCTCATTTATCAAATGTAAAAAGGATTTTGCGTTATTTACAAGGGACTCAAGAGCTTGGGCTGTGGTATCCCAAGGGAACTCAAGAGTACCTTCTTACTTATACTGACTCTGACCATGCAGGTTATAAGACAGATAGAAAAAGTACAAGTGGTCAATGTCAATTCCTGGGTGGCTGCTTAGTCTCTTGTGGAAGCAAGAAGCAAAACTGTGTCTCTCTTTCATCCACAGAGGTTGAATACATTGCAGCAGCAAGTTGTTGTACTCAAGTCTTATGGCTTAAGCATCAACTAAGAGATCTGGGTTTGGAATTCCCAGAAGTGCCCATTCTCTGTGACAACACCAGCACAATAAGCTTGGCCAAAAATCCAGTTCATCATTCCAGAACCAAGCATATTGATGTGAGACATCACTTCTTGAGAGATCATATTCAGAAGAAGGATGTCAAGGTGGAGTTTATATAAACTCCTTACAACTTGCTGATATATTCACCAAGCCTCTTGAGCCAGATCAATTTTTCTATATCAGAAGAGAGCTAGGAATGGTAAATCCCAATGAATTATGAATATTTTTGACTTGATTCTTGATTTATTCTCATGTTATTCATATGATTTATCGCTAACTTAGGCATAGGAGTGCCAAATCTTAAGTTTTTGCAGAACTGACCCATCGATAGTGAGTTCCACTATCGCTAGCTGAATGCAGAACAAAAGCCTGTCAAAATGGCCATCGTTAGCTAAATGCATTATCGATAGCAAAGTCAGCTATCGATAGATGAAACTTGGAAGGAGTAAGTGATAAGCCTAAGTCACTTACTCAGCGTGGGATCATGCCTACTAGCGATAGCAGATCATATTATCGATAGCAAGTCACTTGACAGGTCAGAATGCGAAACGTTAGCTGATGTACTTCATTAATGGTAAAACCCTAAACCCTAAAAGTTATAGAGCTGGATCACTTACATTTTGCATTCATTATTCATCTGCATTTTCTCTTCTACTCCAAACACTGTCTGAACATTCTCTGAGCACTTTCAAATACATTTTTGCATCCATAAAACCCTAAACCAGAAATGGCCAGAACCAAAGTACCCAATGTTTCGAAGACCTCTAGCGATAACCCATCTCCCAAATCAGCTAGTAAAAGGTCTCGGCCTCAGAAGAGTGTCTCATTTTCCAAAGAAATTGCTGAACCACCCAAACGTCAAAGAGAAACCACCACTGACATACCCTACCTATCAGCTCCTCTTGCAACCCCAAAGAAACTCTTCGCAGAAAAGGGAACCCTAGATAGGGCTGCTGTCTGGGTAGATTTCAAATATTTCAAGGAACAGGGCTTTGACTTATACTCTTGGTTGTTGCCATACCAGAACTGGGTGAGTGTGAAGAATGACTACAACGAAGAAGTTCTGAGATCCTTCTACTCAAGCCTGCAAGCTATCCTAGTTTACAAGAAAGGTCTTCTCAGGGACATCTTTTGAAGCCAGTGTCAGAGGAAGAGGTTTTGCTTTTGGTTGGTCTGCTATCAATAGAATTTTGGGGATCCATGGGGCAGATTACAACAAATGGCAGATGACTAAGCAATATTCAGACGAAGAACTTGCTGAAATATACGAGACTTCATCTAACAAGCCAGCCAGCATGCCAGTACTTAACCGAATTCTTCCTTATGTCTACACAAGAATTATGACTCACAAGTCAGGAAATTTCAGCAGTTTTGCAAAGATTGATAATCCCTGGCTTGCAAATCTCATTCAGAAGATCCCTCTCAATCCTGGCCAGATTATATGTATGGAGTTGCACAGATTTCTTTCTGACAAGTCTACCAAGGCCCCTCTTCCATACCCTCAGCATATATCCCTCATCCTTGAATTTTCCAAGATCAAATCATTAGGGACTGTTGAGGACAAGAAGTGTAAACAGGTCACCATCTCCACCTTAAAGAAAATGGGGATTCCAGTCGTTGTTGGTAGAAGTATCTCTGCTTCTAAATCTCAAGCCTCTCAAGTTCCATCTTCCTCAACTCGTCCTGAATCTGTTGAAGACGAGGTTCAGTTTCAAAGAGCTCCTCCTCCTCCTCTTGTTGGACCAAAAGCCTCATATTTCTCCAAGGAAGCTGTTGAGGAAATAGTCTTCCGGCTCTCTGCTGAGTTCGGTTTTGCTCTGGAGGCACAGAAAGCTGAGTTATTGAAGCATATTCAGAAGGTTCAGGCTCAAGTTAAGAATTTGGAAGAATCTCTGAGCCTCTCCAGGCAATCTACATCTCAAGGTATCTCATCCCCTCATCACTCCCCACTTCATCACTCTCACTCACCTCTACACTCCCAAAACCATTCTTCTACTCCTTCTTCTTCTCCAACTCCCCAGCACAAAGTCCCCACTCCTCCAATCTCTCCTATCGCTAACTCCCACTCACCACCCAAAGTCTCAACACCCCCTTCAACCCCTACTAGTCCTTCACTTCATCTCTCCAATTTTCCATATCCTCCCACCTTCAAACATCCTAGCCATTCTCTTAGCGCTAGCTACCATTCCCAAACCACACAAGCCTCACCCTCCTCCACAACCAAAGTCCCCACACCACAAGCAACCCCTATCGCTAGCCCCTTCCCTAGCGATAACATCCATACTTCACCACCAATACAGCCTACTTCTATCGCTACCACCACCACCATAAATCCTTCTCTTCCCATCTCTTCCCAAACTCCTGCCCAGCCATCTTCACCTATCCCTGGCAGTGATGATGACAACAAGGGGGAGAAACATGTAACGAAAAATGTGGAGCAAATTCTGAAGGATCCCATGATAGCAGAAGAAGCTGAGGAAGTTATCAGACAAATTGCACGCTGCTACATGGAATCAGAGGAGCACAGAACCCCTCCTCCTCAAGCTCCAGAAAAGAGAAAGAGGAAAGCTTCAGCTGAAAGCCTAAAAGGAAAAAGGACCAAGAGAAATGCAAGGAAAGATATATCCTTCAAGGTCACTCCCAAGGCCTCCTCAGAAGCCACTACAGCCAGAGCTCCAAGAATAGAAATGTCAGCTCCAAAGCCAAAAGCCAAAGCATCTGAAAAGCTAACTCTTCCTCCAGAATTGTCAAAAGAAGACAAGAAAGTCATAGCTGAGATCTTAAGGCAAGATAAGAAAGAAGCAGCTAAGGCCAAGAGGGCAGCTGCTAGGGCAGATAAGAAAGCAATTGCAGCGCTCTTAAGGCAAGACAAGGAGGAAGCCAAAAAGAAAAAATTAGAAGATGAAAAATCTGCTAAGGATGAGATGGCTGAATAGAAGGCTGCTTATGAAGCAAGAAAGGCTAAATTGGCTGATTTTAAGGTGCAATATGAGGAACAGAAAAAGGCTTAAGCAAGAAAGGAGGAGAGTACTAAAAGGGTTCCAGTCCACAAAGAAAAGAAAATAGCTACTTCTCGCCCTCGCAGAATGTCAAAAGAAGAAAAGGAAAGGGCTGAAAGAGAGGCTGCTAACAAGAAAGCCCTCGAAAAGGCTATGAGAAAGCATCAAGAAGCCCTTGAGAAGAAAGCTGCCTTTGAGGCAAGGAGGAGGGCAAGAATAGAGAGAGATGCAGAGGTAGCTGCACAAAGGGAAGAAGAGAGGAGAAGAAAGGAAATTACTCAAGGAAAACGGGTGTGGAAATACAAGAGAAGATTTCGCAAATCCAAGGGTGGCTCTTCAGGTATTTCAATCAAAGAACTTGTTCAGAAAAATGAAGAAGAAAGAGCTAAGGGTGGCCCCAAGAGCATTAACGAAGACAGATTCTTCTACCCAGACTCTGAGCTATCTGACTATCCTGACGAGGAGTACTTTGCCACAGCCTCTGGAGCGAATTTTGAAAATGATTACACCCTAACCTTTAGAAATTTCTCTGAATATCAATCATACCTAGCTAGTCATGACATTTCTGATTTTAATTTTGATTTTGAAATTTCATTTGAAAGGCCAACATATGAATATGAACTTGATGGCTCTGACTCTGATAAGTCAGAATAAAAGTGTACATTTTTCATCTCAATTTTTGCTTTGAACATACTTATATCATATGCTCTGTGAAAGAGGCAATCGCACAAGAGGGGGGTGAATTGTGCTTTCAAACAAAAATTAAACTGATGATAAATAAAATCAACTCTAAAACTTTATACTGGTTCGGCCAACACTGCCTACGACCTACGTCCAGTTCTCCAATACCTTGTTGGGTTCCACTAACCACAGGTTTTACAAGCACAGGTTCACCTGTCAACCTTTACAGAGTTTTAGAATCTCTCTAAACACTCCCCCTTACTACATGTAAGGCAATATCCCTGTTCTAAAGCACCAAGCTTTCAGAACAACCTCAAACAATAGAGGATTTCAATAAATACGTTCACTTAATGAACTGATTTTGATAAACACTTAAGTACAGATAAAATCTCTAAAACAATAAATACAGGAAAACAAAGAGCAATGAATGAGTTTGTGAATATTCTCGTTTTTCATCGTCTTTCAATAAATGCTCAAGTTCTGTATTTATATCTCTTCTCAGATTTTTGCCCTAGCGTTCAATCTTCAAGAAGACGTTTGAATTTAGTTGTTGGGAGCTCATAGCCGTTGGCATTTAATGCAACTTCTTCATCGGGCTTAACTTTCTGCTCTAGCTTCAACTACTTCTTGCGTAGGGTGAGCTAGGAGAGAGGTAGACTTAGCGTTCTGAGCATCTGTACGAACTGTACTGTTGTGGCAGCTTTTTCAGTAGCGCTAGCTTGATCTGCTATTGCTAACTACATAGTGTGAGTTCTGCACTTTAAGCTGTTGGCTGATCAAATAATCATGTAATGCATAAAAGATGCTATCGCAAGCTTAGTCTGTTAGCATAATGAGATAGAGACAATATATAAGGTATTTTAAAAGCATTCTCTATCGATAGACAAGAGTACCATTGCTAACATATTCTTTTCGTTCAATGCTTAGTGTTCTAGCAATATCATACCAATAAACATTTCTCTATCGATAGCTAATCCAATTATTACTAGTTAGTTGATTGCTCATTAGCTTTAAGGATACAGTTTAAATATTCAAAGGTATTTCAATGTATCCTACTATCGATAAATAATCATGTTAGCACTAGCAACTATGTTGACACTAGACTCATTCTTCCTCTCAGGCACTAGCTATCTGAATGTTTATTAGCATTTTGTTATTGATAGCTTACTCTGTTATCGCTAGCTGATTCTATTAGCTCAAGGACATGGTTCATTGTTCAGCTGGTTATACTTCCTTTTATTTTTCATGTTCTTTATGAGGTACTAGCGATAGGATCTTTCTTAGCGATAGTGCTAGACTTAGCGATAGATATTAACTTTGTTATTTCTAAGTCTTCACTTGCTATGGCTCTGTCTATTAGCTATAGAGATACATTTAGCGATAGAGATATTTATTCTTAGAGTTCTGCTAAGTTTCCATCTGTTATAGTTGATTCTTTCATCTAGCAATATATCTTTATTCTTGCAATGGTGATCTGTTACCTATCAGATTTTACTCGTTTAATTCAGAGGTAACTTACACTTATGTTTTCTATGGGTCAGTCTTCATCAAAACTTAAGATTCTAACACTCTGTACATGCATTGTTTTCTATGGGTCAGTCTTCATCAAAACTTAAGATTCTAACACTCTGTACATGCATTACCATTGTTTCATAATCTGATATATGCTTATATATATTTATGCTCTGAACGTGCTTGGTTTACTTATGTTTTGTCATCATCAAAAAGGGGGAGAATGTTAGACTCTTAAGTTTTGATGAAGACTGACCCCATAGATAACATAAGTAAATAAGTGTAAGTTACCTTTGAATTAAACAAGTAAAATCTTATAGGTAACAAATCACTATCGCTAGAACTAATCCCTATCGCTAATAGACAAGAGCCATAGCAAATGAAGACTTAGAAATAATAAAGTTAATATCTATCGCTAAGTCTTTTACTATCGCTAAAGAAATATTCTATCGCTAGAAGTTCGTTGAGAACATAGATAAATGAAAGAAAGAACAACTAGCAGAAATATAAACCAAGTCCTTGAGCTAATGAAATCAGCTAGCGATAACAGGTTAAGCTATCGATAACAAAGTGCTTCAGATAATAGACATTCAGATAGCTAGTGCCTGAGAGCAAATAAGTTAACTAGCGATAACATAGTTGCTATCGATAACGCATTTAGATATCTATAAGAGAATGCTCATGGTAATAACTTAGACAAACTAAGCTGATACATTGAGCTAATAGACTAAGCTTACGATAGTATCTGCTATGCATTACATGATTATCTGCTTTAGCTAACAGCTTAAGTGCAGGAATTACAGTATGCAGTTGCGATAGCAAAGCATGCTAGCGCTACTGAAAAAGCTGCTATGAAAGTACAGTTGTACAGATGCTCAGAACGCTCAGTCTACATTAGAGCCGGGATCTCGGGCCAGCCCGCGGGTTTCGGGCCAACCCGGCCAGACCCGCCAGTTAAACGGGCTGGCCCGTTTGTGACCCGAATTAATTCGGTCCAGGGTCCCCTTAACCCTGGACCGAATAAGCGGGCTGTCGGGTTAGCCCGACAGCCCGAAATACTTATTAAAAAACAGTTTTTTTTTTTTTTGGGCCTAATGACCCATGTTTTTTTTTGCCAGAAAATGGGTCATGCTTCAAAAGTGAAAAGTCCAAAAGTGTATATTATTAACTATTAAGGAATGCATCTAAATTATTGTTACCTATTAGAGATTTTGCACTTTGGCCTTTGCAATACTTTATAATTTATATTCACCATCACAATATTCTAATATTTTCAAATAATGGAAATGAACATGAAAACCATTTAGATCAATTTGCAAACTTAATGGAAACAAGGAATAAACATATCAATTAATAAAGTAGAATTAAGGGAAAACTCTAATAAATATAATAAACGAAATGGATTGGATCGTTAACTAAACTTATCCCTATGAAAGTAAGAAAGAACTAAGAACTAAGAAGTCTCAAATTGGGATTTTGAAAGTTTGAGAAAATGACAAATATAGTGGAAAATAACAAACATCCCTTGAAATAATAATAACTAATCCCACACAACAAAAACACACATAAAAAAGAGCATCTAACAAGTAACAATCATGGGAAAGTTTTTATGGGATGTAAATCACACACAAGCACAACTGCACAAGCAGTCAAGCACAACACACATGACATGAGTCCAAATATTCTAGTCAATACTCAATAGTCACTAATACAATAACAATACCAAAAGTCCAAAATACATCTAATAAATCATAAATTCATAATCATCTTCATTCTTCAATCAATGGTATTTGAAGCATTCTCTGAAGGTGCAAAAATTGGAACAGGAGCGGTTTCCTTTTTCTCAGCTTCGACGTCCTCTGCCACAAAAACATAACACATAAACCATAGTTATTTGAAACTATCACATTAATCAATACATATTTGATAAATTCATATTTGATAATCAACACATAAACCATAGATATTACAGTACCATTCCATGGAAAACCAAGAAGCCAATTTTGAGCACAAATCAGAGCTTCAACATTCTCTGGAAGAATACTACTTCGATATTTTGTGAGAACTCGAGAGCCGATGCTAAAAGCTGATTCACTAGCAGCATTAGCATTAGTATCATCATCATCAACTTCAATTGAGTTGTTGACGTCGTTCTCGTTGTCAATGTCATCATCATCACTGCCAATAATATGCCTTTTTCTCTTCTCCCTATTTGATGTTGAAGCCATTTTCTATTGCAACAACAATAACATATTGACAATAATCTTTTACTTACATCACTAGGTTTAAATAGTCAAAATTACAACAAGGCAGGCAGCCTCAAAAAAATTACACCAAAAATATCCTACCTAGCATAATATTAATAGCATTTACCCGAAACAGTGAGGCAGCCAAGCAGCCACAAAAAATTACAGCAACAAAATCAAACAAAATCAACAAGCCAGGCCAACCAGTTCATAGTCAAAAGTGAATTAGTGATACACTTTCCTACCTAGCATAAATAAATAGCATTCATACACTTTCAAATATACACTTTTCAGTTCATACTTCATACCAATTAGGCAATTACCAGCCACAGCCCACAACACCACAACCAGGCAGCCACAAAAAAATTATAGCACCAAAATCAACAAGCCACATGGTAATTTCATACCGAAACTCAAGACAAGCAAGAAGACAAGAGATTCAAACTCCACTATCAGTCTATCACCATTTCCTTTTTTTAATCATAGCCTCAAATCAATACAAAATGCAACATACATACACTGGTACACATCCACATAACTGATACATACAAGAGAGAAATCGGACAAATAACAAATTCCTATAATTTCAATTACTTATAATGTAATTCCAATTCAAACTTAATATCAACAAATTCCCCCCCATTCACTCTTCATTGTATCAGTGTGAGCAGAGCCAGAGCAGCAAGAGAAGGGAAAAAAAATCTCACATTCAAGCGTGAGCAGAAGAACGGAGAATGGAGAAAATCAGAAAAGGAAGCTCAGTAACTCACCTATGGTCCGAACGGAGGGAGAGCGTCAGAGGAAGAACGGAGAAAATCAGAACTCAGAAGGAAGAACGGAGGGAGAGCGTCAGAGTAGAGAGCCGGAGACGGAGAAGCGAACGGAGGGAGAAATGGTGGTGAGGGGTGATGAAGATGAACTGATGATGGTCTTCGACTCTTCGTCTCTTCGAGCTTCTAGGGTTCGTGGTTGCAGAGAGCCAGAGACAGAGAGAGACCGAGAGTGAGAGAGGAGAGGAAGGAATTGTGTTGTGTGTCATGTGTGTGTGTGTGTGATGTGTCGTGCTCGTGTAGTCGTGTGTGTGTCACGTGTGTGTGAACTGTGAGTGTGAAGTGTGTTGGGTTGGGTTGGATTCAGAGCTTAATTTTGGGTTGGGTTGGGCCTGGGGGTGGTTTTTTTTTTTTTTAATAATATCGGGCTTAACCCGTAAAACCGACGGGTTAAGCCCGATGTAGCCCGAACATATCCGGTTCGGGCTGTGTGAGCCCGATTATTTCCGGGCTCTTTTTTTGGCAACCCAAACCCGAATTTTTGGGTCATAATCGGGCCCAACCCGACGGGTTGGGCCCGAAATCCCGGCTCTAGTCTACATCTCTCTTAGCTCACCCTACGCAAGAGCAGTTGAAGCTAGAGCAGAAAGTTAACCTCGATGAAGAAACTGCATTAAATGCCAACGGCTATGAGCTCTCAACGACCATATTCAAACGGCCTCATGAACGCAATGGAAAATCTGAGAAGAGATTTAAATACAGAACTTGAGCATTTATGAAGGACTGAAGAAAAACAAAGAATATTCACGAACACATTCATTGCTCTCTGATCTTTGTATTTATTGTTCTTAGTGATTTTATTTGTACTTAAGTGATTATCATAATCTGTTCATTTAGTGAACTTTATTGTTGAAATCCTCTACTGTTTGAGGGTGTTCTAAAGCTTGGTGCTTTGAGAACAGGGTAGTAACCTTACAGGTAGTAAGGGGGAGTGTTTAGAGGGATTCTAAAACTCTGTAAAGGTTGGAAGGTGAACCTGTGTTCGTAAAACCTGTGGTTAGTGGAACCTAACAAGGAGTTGGAGAACGGGACGTAGGTAGTGTTGGCCGAACCAGTATAAAGTTTGTGTTGAATTAATTAGTTATTAATTTTTCAGAAGCACAATTCACCCCCCCTTTTGTGCGATTGCCATTCTCAAAAACATTTATAGGCCAACAAGTGTTGGCACTATTGGCTCAAAAAGGGGATTTCCTTATAGCTCTCAAAACCTCAAGGAAAAAAGAAATCTGGATAGTTGACTCCGGTGCATCTGATCACATGATTGAATGTCATCACTTATTCTCCACATATGTTCCATGTGCTGGCAACAAAAAAGTACAAATTGCTGATGGCTCTCTTGTAACTATTGCTGGGAAAGGGAGTATTCGAATTTCAGAGCGTATCACTCTGGAATCTATATTACATGTGCCAAAATTAGAATGCAGTTTATTATCAGTCAGTCAATTGACGAAGCAATCTAATTGTAGTGCTAATTTCCTGCCTAATCATTGTGTGTTTTAGGATCTATCATCGAGGATGGTGATTGGTCGTGCTAAGGAATGTGAGGGACTCTACTTACTTGATGATGCCGTAGTAAGTCACCAATCTATTACAAGTGTATGCAATTCTATATCTATCTCTAAAAATGAAGATACTATATTATGGCACAAGAGAATGGGTCATCCTAATTTTCATTATATGTCTCGTATGTTCCCATCTCTTTGTCCAACATCTAACCTTGATTTGAAATGTGAAGTCTGTGAATTAGCCAAACACCACCGATCATCATACCCTAGAACTCCATATGCACCTACCAAACCCTTCACTACCATCCATAGTGATTTATGGGGACCTTGTCGTAACCCAAACCGTACCAAGTCCAAAGGGTTCATTACATTCATAGATGACAATATCCGTGTTTGTTTGGTTTACCTCTTGAAAGACAAATCTAAGGCACCGTCTGCTTTCATAAAGTTCTTCACCATGATTAAGAACCAATTCAATATAAGCATCAAAGTCTTACACTCCGACAATGGCATTGAGTATTTTAACCAAACCTTGAGTGAGTTTCTCCAAACATATGGTATTATCCACAAAAGCTCATGTGTGCACATCCCTCAACAAAATGGGATTGCCTAGAGGAAAAATAGGCACATTCTAGAAGTCACTAGGACTCTTATACTTACTTATAATGTTCCAAAGCTTTATTGGGGAGATGCCATTTTAACTGCAACCCACCTCATCAACCGAATGCCAAATAGGGTCATATCCTTTGAAACTCCTATTAAAAAGTTATAAAGTATCTTCCCTACTACTCACCTTGAAAATAACCTTCCCTTTCGTGTGTTTGGATGTTCTGTCTTTATTCATACCTATCCAAATAATAAGCTTGATCCCCGTGCAGTAAAGTGTATATTCCTCGGGTACTCTCCTACTCAAAAGGGGTACAAATGTTTTGATCCTGCCTCTAAACACCTCTTTGTCAGCTTTGATGTTACCTTTCATGAAGATACTCCTTTCTATCCCAAGTCTTCAAATCAGGGGGAGAAAATGAGTGAATCTCAAACTTTGGTGCCTGAATCTAGCCAAGAATGTGTTCTACTTGAACCATGGACCACACCAGCACCACCACCTCAAACAGAACCTCTTCCACCACAACCAGAGCCACCACAAACAGAACCATCTTCACTCCTAAACCAACCATCTCTTATGCCAATCACAAAAGAAATTTTAAATGCAGGGGGAGATGTAGAAAAGCAACCAGACAAAGATATGTTGGTGTACTTAGGAAGGCATAAGGTTAAGGAAGGACGGAACCTTGAATCTGAAGCATCCAAGCAACCAGAACCAGTGATAGCTGCTAAAGAACTGGAGGAGGCAAAACCAGTGGTGGCTCCTGAAGGGATTGATCCAGAGGTATGTCATGTTCCTGAACAGGTTAATGAACATAATGACCTTGATTTGCCTATTGCTCACAGGAAACAGCCTCGATCATGCACTTTACATCCAATCCAGAAGTATGTGTCTTATAAGACTCTTTCCTCCAACTATCGGGCCTTTGTCACCAGTCTGGATAAAGTGTGCATTCCTAAGAACATCCAGGAGGCACTAGAGATACCAGAATGGAGATCCACAGTTACGGAGGAGAGGAGAGCTTTAGAGAAGAATGGAATGTGGGATTTTGTTGAAAAACCGAGAGGTAAGACACTTGTTAGCTGTAAGTGGGTGTTCACCCTTAAATACATGGCTAATGGTACTCTTGACAAGTTAAAAGCACGGCTAGTAGCAAGAGGTTTCACTTAGACATATGGTCTAGACTATTAGGAAACATTTGCACCAGTGGCGAAACTAAACACCATCCGAGTTCTATTATCTGTAGTAGCCAACCTAAAAGCCACTTTATCAGCTGAACATCAAGAATGCTTTTCTGAATTGAGAACTTAAAGAAGAGGTCTACATGACTCTACCTCCTACTTTTGAGAGGGGAAGAGGTGATAGAGTATTCAAGCTGAAGAAATCTCTTTATGGCCTGAAAAAATCTCCTAGGGCATGGTTTGACAACTTCTCAAAAGTCCTGAAATCTGAAGGCTACAAACAAAGATTATCAGATCATACGATGTTTGTCAAAACAAAGGGAGGAAGAAAATGCATCCTCATTGGGTATGTTGATGATATTATCCTTACAGGAGACCATATTATTGAAATGTCAATGATAAAGGTTGCACTTGGAAAGGAATTTGAAGTCAAGGATCTAGGAGCGTTGAAATACTTTCTTGGGATGGAAGTTGCCAGATCAAAAAGAGGCACTTATGTATCTCAAAGGAAGTATGTACTTGATCTTCTTGAAGAAACAGGCATGTTGGGGTGTAGTCCTTAATTAACTCCTATCCTACCTCCTAAAAAGAGGAAGAAGAAGCCTAAGAATGAGGGAAGTGGAGAGTTAGAAGAAGACAACCTTGATTATAAGACTGAAGATGAAGAAGAGAAAGAAATTGATGAGAAAGAAGAGGCGGTGGACAAAGAAAGATATCAAATGCTTGTTGGGAAACTAATTTACCTTTCCCATACAAGACCTGATATAGCTTTTGCAGTAAGTGTGGCCAGCCAATACATGAGTGAGCCAAAGAAGAAACATATGGATGCAGCTTTCAGAATTCTGAGGCATCTGAAAGGTACCCCTGGGAGAGGATTATTCTTCTAAAAACATGAACAAAGGACAATTGAAGTGTATACTGATGCAGATTGGCGAGGAACACATCCTGACCGAAGATCGACCTCTGGTTATTACTCCTTTGTCTGGGGAAATTTGGTCACTTGAAAGAGTCAAAAACAAAGAGTTGTATCTAATAGCAGTGCTAAAGCCGAATTAAGGGCATTGGCTCAAGGGATAATGGAGGAGATATGGCTTAAACGAGTCCTTTGTTAGATACAAGTCAAAGTGGAATTGCCATTGAAACTATATTGTGACAACAAGACCGCTCGCTATAAGCATGGCCTTGAATCCTATTTAGCATGAAAGATCTAAACACGTGGAGATAGATCGATATTTCATCAAGGAAAAAGTTGAAGAAGGGATCATATGTCTGACCTATTGACTTAACGGCCATTTGCGGTCATTACCGTAAGCATACGGGTCGTCAAATATAAGAAAATAGTATAGGAAAAAGTGTCGTTCCACAAGGATTGAGATTTGAGCAAGTTAATTAATACTAATCGGGCAATTAATTAGAAATGAGTAGGTAATGATGGGAAATTGAAATTTAAGAAAATCTTTGCAAGAAGTTATAAAATATCTAGGAAATTAATAAACACACTTGTTCAAGAAAATGAAAGCCTAAGGTTACTTATCCCCATCTTAATTCATGACCTAAACAAATCCCTTCAGTCTTTGGTGCTCAATGGAGTTCTTGTGATTATCCTCAAGAAAGATTTTGTGCATGCACATCAAAGGGCTAATACCCTTAATATCGGCAATTGTCCACCCAATGGCCCTTTTGTGAGCCTTTAGCACATTTACAAGTTGTTCCTCCTGTTAGGATGTTAAGTCTGCAGAAATTATAACCGGGAGAGTTTCTTTAGGACCTAAGTAGACATACTACAAGTGAGAAGATAGAGGCTTCAACTCCAGGGAGGGTGGCTCCTCTAATGAAGGAGTCAACTTAGGTCTGTCAGTGGAAGTAAGCTCAAGCGTTCAAATAGAGGTCGGGATTCAGGAAATGCAAATGCTGCATTCATAATAGCCATACATTCCTTCACATCCTCCTGTTCTACATTAACTCCCACTAAAGCTGCTTCAACTGGATCTTCCACACAAGACAAGTCGAATTCTCTTTGAACCACCTGGTGGATTACATCAATTGAACAACAATCATCATATACCAGCGAAGTTTGCATCAGTTGATTCATGTTGAAAGTGACCTCTTCATCAGCGACTCTCAAAGTCAATTCACCCTTTTCTACATCAATTACGGTTCTTGCAGTTGCTAGGAAAGGTCGACCCAAGAGCATAGGCATATCCTTGTCTGCCTCAAAATCTAAGACAATGAAGTCTGCAGGAAAAATAAACTTGTCCACTTTAACTAGTACATCCTCAATAATTCCCCTGGGGTATGAAATACTCCTGTCTTCCAGTTGCAATGTAACTGTAGTAGGCCGAGCTTCTCCCAATCCCATAGTGTTGAATATAGAGAGAGGCATTAGGTTAACACTGGCACCTAAATCACATAATCCTTTACCCAAGAACTTATCCCCAATGTGGCAAGGGATAGAGAAGCTTCCTGGATCTTTTAACTTAGGGGGAATTTGCTTGATTACATCTGTGAAACTTTTAGTCACTGCAACAGTTTCAAATTCATTGAATCGCCTCTTCTTGGTCAACACATCTTTCATAAACTTAGCATATTTCGGCATCTGTTCAAGAGCTTCTGCAAAAGGAATATTTACATGTAATTGCTTAAACATGTCAATGAATTGCCGGAATTGCTTGTCTTCTACATTCTTTTTAAGCCTCTGAGGAAATGGTGGTGGAGGCGCATATTTGGGTGGTGAAACATGAGTCTTTCTCTTCTTGTCATCAAGACCATCCCGAGCTATGTCTGTCCCTTTCAGTACATCATCCACAATTTCTTCTACTTGCTTCCTTTTCTTACTTTCATCTTCTTCTTCATTCACTGCTTCTTTACCACCCTCTTCAATCTCTTCCATTTCAATAAGTATCTCATGGTCTTTCGGAGGTATTTTGCTAGAGCTAGGAGTATCTTCAATCTTTTTACCACTCCTCAAAGTGATCACCTTGAGCTCTTCCTTCCCATCTCTCTTGGGGTTTGGAACGGTGTCACTAGGCAAGCCTTGCCGAGCAAGAATGTTCATTTGGGCTGCAAGTGGACCCATTTGAACTTAAAGATCTTTTATGATAGTATCCTGAAGGGAGGACTTGGCATTTGCAGCTTCTTGGTTAGCCATTAGTTGTCTGAACATCTTTTCAATCTTTGATTCATCAAGGGGCTTCGGTTGTGGTTGCGATTGTGGTTATTGCCCAAAACTGGGTAGAGCATTGGGTCTACTAGAAGATGCCCCTTGAGTGGAATTTAGACTCGGGCCATTCCTCCATGAAAAATTAGGATGATTTCTCCACCCTTGGTTGTATGTGTTACCGTAGGGGTTTCCTTGAGGGATACGGTTTTGATTTCCCATGTAATTAATAGTCTCAAGAGTGTAGGGGCAATCTTCTGCTCAATGATCTTCTCCACAACTACCACAGATGGGCATGGGCACTTGTAATGCATGAACACCTCTAGGTAAATGATTGTCAAACTTCATCTCCAACTTGTCAAACCTCTTTTTGATTGCCTCAAGCTGAGAACCAAAGTCATTGTAGCCACTGGATGATCCTCTAAATTGCATAGTGTTAGTGGCAATATCCTGAAACAGTTGTTGTAGCTCAGAACACTTCATCTTACCTACTCCTCCTTTAGAAGCCGTATTCAACATCACTTGGTTGGCCTCACTCAACCCTTTCTGAAAAGCATCTAACAGAATCAATTTTTGTTGCCCATAACTGGGACAGTTTCTCCCCATACCTTTGAATCTTTCCCAAGCCTCATAAAACGACTCCCCCTGCTCTTGCTTAAAATTAAGCAATTCTCCTCTTTGAATAGCTCTCAAACCCGTGGGAAGAAACCTTGTCTTAAACTTCATAGCTAGTACATCGCACGTAGTGATGGAGTTAGCTGGATGAGTATTTAGCCACGCTAAAGCTTTCCCTTCCAAAGACATAAGGAATAGGCGGAGTCTCAAAGCATCATTAGACACTCCAGCATTTTTGAAGTTGTTGCACAGCTGCACAAATTTTGTGAGATGCTCGACTGGGTCTTCTCCCTTTAAGCCCCTGAATGTTCCCATCATCTGAAGCATTTGGAGCATCACCGGTTTCACTTCAAAATTTCTAGCAGTGATAGCTGGGTATTGAATACTCGAAGAGTAAGTAAACTCCTCCCTCTCAAGAAATTCCTCCATTGATATATCTTCTTCATCATTGTGGTCAGTCATATCGTTATGTGGACCTGGTTGTACTTGAGGGATTGGTTGTCCGGGTTCCCAATCAAGAAACTCTTGCGGATCTCCTTACATATAGTAGGCACCAAGACCTACAAATTCACAACAATCCAACAAGTATCAACCTTATCAAAAGAAATCAACAAAGCAACTTAGGTAATGCTATCTCTAACACTCAAAGTAATTAGAAACAGCACACCTAAAATCACCAAAAGAAATTTGTACTCAAATGCAATTAAACACACAATTAGACTAATCAACTAGAAAATGACTCAATTCACAATCCCTGGTGGCGGCGCCATTGACTTAACGGCCATTTACGGTCATTACCATAAGTGTACGGGTCGTCAAATATAAGAAAATAGTATAGGAAAAAGTGTCGTTCCACAAGGATTGAGATTTGAGCAAGTTAATTAATACTAATCGGGCAATTAATTAGAAATGAGTAGGTAATGATGAGAAATTGAAATTTAAGAAAATCTTTGCAAGAAGTTATAAAATATCTAGGAAATTAATAAACACACTTGTTCAAGAAAATGAAAGCCTAAGGTTACTTATCCCCATCTTAATTCATGACCTAAACAAATCCCTTCCTTTTAATACCTTAAAGAATTAATGTATGAGCCCAAGAGTTAATTACATTTGGAAAAGCTTTCTCAAGTCAAAATCAAATTTATGCTTACATTAATATCACAATTTCTTGCCACCATTAATGCAAGCCCTTTTTCTCAACCACCCTCATAATGACAATGTTAGGTTAGTAACTATATCTCTATGTTACCAACTAACCATCCATTTAAAACCATAAATTTCAAGCCCAACATGATCCCATCCAAGTTCTAAAACAAAATACACTTTCTTAAGCCATATTTCATTTAACCAAAGCAAGTGGTGATCAAGCACTTGTAAAATAAAGAGCAAGATGGAAATCCATACATGTAAACTCATTAATAGCATTAAAGGAAAGGAAATACAAAGTTCAATCCATAAAAATAGTTCAAAGTAACCCTAGATAAGGTTTTAGTTACACATAAATGATTCTAAGCTGAAAATAAAAACTGAAATGGAGTTCATAGTACACAAGAAAAGAAGAAGAAGGAAGGAGAAAGTAAACCAAGATGTAAGAATCTTCAATCTCTCCGAGCTCCTCTAAGTTTCCAAGCACTTCCCAAGCTCTCCCTTGCAACTTTTAGACTCCCAAAATCGTGCCCAAGTGTGTTCTCCCTTGTTTCTTCGAAACCCTCAGTTTTTATCCCATTTCAGTCCGTGTTTTCTAATCAAAACGCGCAGCAGAATTGTTCACTCGCCGTGGCGAGGTCACGGCGAGCAGGCAAGGAAAAAGAGGCCGAATTGACATCTCCTCGCCGTGGCGAGCTCAGGATCTCTCTGGTCCTTTTTGCTTCTTTCGCTGCTCTTCTGTCCTTGATTGTTTTGATTCCCACTTAGTTTCTTTCGCTTGACCGCCTCTTCCTATCCAACAAAGAAAGAGGGTTGATGAGTTTTTCAACTAACTCATATATATATATATATTAAGCTCAAAATTTCATACATGTAAGCTTTCTTCTTTGTTAAGGCTTTCTAAGAGTTTCTATGTTCATTTCAAAACATCACTTTTAGAAATATATACAAAAGTGGGGGAAAATGTGATGAAATGTATGAAATTTAGGAGCTTATCACCTATCTACCAACAAATATCCAAGCCGAGGATGTGTTGACAAAAGCGCTACTCAAGCCTGCCTTTTAGAGTTGTATAAGCAAGTTGGACATGATCAACATCTATGATCCAACTTGAGGGGGAGTGTGGGAATATTATGTAATAATTGTAAATATTCCATTTTGGTTGTATTGTGATTATTAGGCTTAATTAGTAATTATTAGGCTTGATTAGAATTTATTTCATTGTCTTCCTCCTTACCTATAAATAGGCACATATGTAACTCAATATTCAATATGAGAAATACATTATTTTTCTCTCAAATCATTCACAGTTTGAAATAGGGAAGATGAGAGAGAAGGTTTGTACTGCATAAAATATTATTTTAATGCCTATTCTTAAATAAGGGTAAAGTTGGAAAAAATTTTAAAATGATGGCATATTTAATGCTATAACTTCCACTCCTTTAGCTTTGATATTCATTACTTTTGATTCAGAAATTTAATAATTGCATTATGAACTTCATCGACACCCAAAGCTCTGGTGATTGGCGGTTGACAAAGTCGTGCTAAGCTCTAGTGACCAGGCAGTAGTACTGAAACTACGATGGTCGATAATAAGGGATGAATAATATCTTTTTAAAAATTTGAGGGTAATGGTGTTTTTCACAACTTTTAAATTTAATTTGGGCCGATTTAAGATTATTGAAACTTGAGATTTTGACTTCTCCTTTTTATAATTTAAGAGTATTTTTCTATCATTTTCCTTTTAACTTATAAATTTACATGATTTATTTATTTGATCTTGAAAACGGGACCAAAAGGAGTAATTATCCAACACATACCATATTAAATGTACAATATAAGTCACTTCCTACTAATTCACCGGAATTAAAAATGACACTCAAATCATTAAATTTATTTTTATATTGGATTTTTTTCCAATTTTACTCATTGAAATGTGGTTTTGAAAGATAATTGTTTTTTCAATTTTACTCATTGAAATGCGGCTCTGAAAGATAAAATATTACAAGGCACATTCAACAATTAATTTGAATGGCAAATTGGACAAATAAGTATAAATTATTCTAGTGACTTGTATTATAGATAAAAAAAAATCTTGTTTCGTACCCTTTCGGCTCTACTCCCTTTGATCCATATTATAAGAGGTTATTAGGTAACAAAGAAGGATTTTTTAGTCCATGTCAAAAGAGGTTTCAAGATAATGAATTATTTTTTCCATTTTTTCCCTTTGTAGCTAAATTATGAGTAATAAATGCAGACATGAGAAAGGGGAGAAAGTGATGTTATATAATAAATGAAGTAATGCAGGCAAACATTGATATGAAATTAAATCTACACACACTAAGTGATTTAACTACCACTTTTTGATTTGTGTTATTTAGAAAGAAACATCTTATAATACTCCCTCCAGTCCTAAATATAAAACCACTTTGACTTTTTTTGTGGAAGTTTAGGAAGCAAATTAGATCACTAAATTATAACATATGTCCCATGAAAATAGATTATAGATTAGTTTATAGGTAGAATAAATTAGTTTTGAGGAAAGAAGATTTTTTTTGGGACTAAAACTACTTTTATTTTACTAAAAAAAAGTCAAAAAAGTCAAAGTGATCTTATAATTAGGACCGGAGGGAGTATGTTTTAGAGGAAATATTTATATGAGGCATGTAGAGAGTGATTATTTAATTTTGATCATATTTATATATCACATCATTAAATGTTTCATATGGAGGTACATTAACATCATTCATTTATTATTGTGTTAACTTATGTTTTCATGGAATGTATTGTATATTATATACGGATAAAATTATAAATTTATCAAATTATAAAACTATTATAAATATTAGATATATAGGTGTCTATAACTTCTCCCAACTCTTGACATTTCTCATCCTACACTCTGTAACTGTTAGAATAATGGGTTTTGATAATATCTAAACATTACTTAGGCATAAAGAAAGATTGGACTTAGAACTGGAATGAACTCAGAATAATCTGATAAAAATCCTAAGTCATTGCCTAATCAATCAGGGAGAGATAATCAATTAAGAATCTAAGGTTATGATCGATCAAGATAAGGTTAGAATGAATATAAGTTATAAGTACGACCGCCTAACCGATTAGGATGCCCTGTGATCGATTAGAGAAGCTTGAACTTAATTGGAAATCAAACTTAGTAATCCTAGCATGATCGAGTAAAAGGACATGATCGATCAAACCCCTCAAGAAGTCTTAGTTGCAATTCAAAGTATCTTAGCATGTTCGATCATAGTCGTCTAATCTATCAAAGAGTATGTGAGTGATGTCTTGTAATCAATTATGGAAGTCTAGGATTAATTGAAACAAGGCCAATATAACTTGAGCCTATTCTATCAATGAAGCATGATTGATCAGGGTACCCTGTGATCGATCAGGCGTGGCACTTTATAACTACACTCTAATCCCATGGTCAAGTAATGCAGGTCCTAATCTAAGCCTGATCTATGTGTGATTTATCAGAGAACAGAAGCAATGATCAAATAGAGCCTTATAATCGATCTGGCGATGGATTTGAATGTTTAGCCTTTTATATGCAGAGAATGTCAGACCTATTTTGGGAAGTTAATGTTACTCACACAGATTCAAGAATTAAGCCGTTTGAAACTAGAATTGCTTTCTGCAATTAATGAAGAGAGAAGAACTGAAGCTAACCTAGTATAAGGGAGTTAATGCAACATAAGAACATCATCAACTCAATACTCCATCAAGATTTATCATCTCTCATCCACATCAGATACACAACGGCTATAAACTCACCAACGGGCAGAATCCCAGAGACTTCTATAAAAGTCACTGGTGAAGAAGTTAGTGAAGTCATTGATTGAATACATTGAATACACTCTCAAGCAATCAATACTTCCTGCATTCAATACTCACCTACTCTCTGTTATATTCATTCATTATCTTTATACTTCAGTGTGTATCAAAATATGTTCATTGAGTGAACAAGTCTTTTTAATCTCATTCTAAGTGAGGATTACTCTTAAGATAGTGGAATCTTAAAAGTGGGTTGTAAACTTACAAGTGGTAAGGGGTAGTGATATGTAAGAGAGAGTTCTTACTGAAGGATCACTTGTAAATGCAATCAAGAGCCTGATTAATGAGAATGGCAAGCGCACAAGAGAGGGGTGAATTGTGCTCTCAAAAAAATTAACAAACTAATTTTAGCAACACAGACTTTATACTGGTTTGGCCAACACTGCCTACGTCCAGTTCTCCAACACCTCGTTGGATTCCACTAACCACAGGTTTTACAAACACAGGTTCACCTGTCAACCTTTACAGAGTTTTAGAATCCCTCTAAACACTCCCCCTTACTACTTGTAAGGTAATATCCCTGTTCTAAAGCACCAAGCTTTCAGAACAACCTCAAACAGTAGAGGATTTCAATAAATATGTTCACTTAATGAACTGATTGTGATAAACACTTAAGTACAGATACAATCTCTAGAACAATAAATACAGAAAACAGAGAGTAATGAATGAGTTCGTGAATATTCTCGTTTTTCGTCGATTCTACAAAAATGCTCGAGTTCTGTATTTATATCTCTTCTCAAATTTTGCCCTAGCGTTCATCTTCAATAGGCCGTTTGAATTTAGTCGTTGAGAGCTTATAGCCGTTGGCATTTAATGCAGTTTCTTCATCAGGCTTAACTTTCTGCTCTAGCTTCAACTACTCTTGTGTAGGGTGAGCTAAGAGAGATGTAGACTGAGCGTTTTGAGCATTCGTACAAACTGTACCTGCATAGCAGCTTTTTCAGTAGCGCTAGCATGTTTTGCTATCGCTAACTGCATAGAGTAAATCCTGCACTTGAGCTGTTAGCTAAACAAGTAACTATATAATGCACAGCATATGCTATCGCAAGCTTAGTCTATTAGCTCAATGAGATAGAAACAATATTTAAGGAATTTCAAAGCATTTTCTATCAATAGATATAAGTATTATCACTAGCATATTCTTTTAGTTCAATGTTCAACGTACTAGCCATGTCATCTTAATAAGCATTCTTCTATCAATAGCTAATCTCATTATCGCTAGTTACTATTAGCTTTGAGGATACTGAGTTATCTGGTTATTCAAAGGTAATTCCAGGTATCCTACTATCGATAGATAAACATGTTAGCGCTAGCAACTATGTTATCACAAGTTAACTCTTTTGCTCTCAGGCACTAGCTATCTGAATGTCTATTATCTGAAGCACTTTGTTATCGATAGCTTAATCTGTTATCGCTAGCTGATTCCATTAGCTCAAGGACATGGTTCATTGTTCAGCTAGTTATTCTTCCTTTTATTTAACCATGTTTTAATGAGCTTTTAGCGATAGGGTATTCCTTAGCGATAGTGAATGACTTAGCGAGAGATATTAACTTTGTTATTTTTAAGTCTTCATTTACTATGGCTCTGTCTATTAGCTATAGAGATACACTTAGCGATAGAGATATTTATTCTTAGTGTTCTGCTAAGTTTCCATCTGCTATAGTTAAACCTTTCAATAGTGATAGTCTTTAGCTCTAGGGATAGAGATCTGTTACCTATCAGATTTTACTTGTTTAATTCAAAGGTAACTTATGCTTATTTACTTATGTTATATATGGGGTCAGTCTTCATCAAAACTTAAGATTCTAACAATTAAATCTTGAAGATTTTAGTGGAACCCAACTGAAGGTTGGAGAAGTGGACGTAGGCCAAGAGTTGGGCTGAACCAGTATAAGCCTTGTGCCTCATTGCTTATAAAATTTAATTAGCACAGTTCACCCCCCCCCCCCTCTTGTGCATTTCTACCACTCTCAATAACCTCTCTAATGAATTGGTTTTAGGAGTTGTTATTGTTATAACTCAAATGTTACAACTTCTACACTTATGAGGATTAAACTTACTATTTACTTTGTGTAACTCTTGGTTGAAGTTGGGTAGCTATAAATAGATGACAATGTACTACACATTAGGCATCCAAGTGAATATATAAGAGTTTCTCCCTCTTTCTCTCCAATTTTCACTCTTGTCTTTCTTCAACTTTGTCATCTCATTTTCTTCTATTTTCTTATTTTCATAACACTTCATTAGCACGAATTCGCTATGGGGATTTGAGGTCCTACATATCTGCAGTTTTATTTTCTTTTCTAATAAGCGTTTGCCACATTTTGCCACGTTCTCTTATATTTTGCCACGTTTTGTTGTTTTCTTATTTTTTTCACCTCATCTTTCCTTTGTTTCACATAACCATTATTGTGGTTTTTCTTTTTACCTACATTCTTGTACTACTGCTATATTTATCTTACCTGTTACCTACATATATTAGGTCACTAAGCATTTGATTTTTGATTTCTCCCTCCTTCTGGCCTTACTTTACTTTATAGATTTATTTCTGTTTTATCATTTAAAGTGTAGTTTCAATTTTTGAATAAGGTTTACTCTTATATATACATATATCGTGTCATCTTATTATCATATGTTGTTAATTTTTTTTTTTTATGTTGTTGCTATTTTAGTGCTATTGCCATGTCATTCTGTTGTTTATCTATTGCCATATTATTATGTTGTTGTTATTGTTTTTAATCATTTACTGTGCTATATATTTTATATGGACCTTGTAATCTTCTTTAGATTTGGTGGATTTTTTTTATTTTTTATTTCATTATAATTATTAATTTTGATATCAAAAGGCTAATATGCAAAAGTTAATTACAATGTTGTGATGGCTAACAATGATCTCGCGTTTTGTGACTTTCTATTTTTGTGATTAAATGACAAAAGACCATGTTACACTTTTATTTTAACTCTCTTATATTTTTACTTCATGTTATCTGTATATTATTTGATATATTATGATACTCACACTTAGTAATAGTTTTTTCCCCACACAGTAACAATTTAATACACATATATAACAATTGCTACCAATTTTATTTAGTATCGCTATGACTTATATATATATACACATTCACATATTTGTATTAATGTATAGTCTCATAGTTTATATATACATATACACATGTGTTTTACTTCCAGTTTATTTATATTGTTAACTATATGATGGTGGGCTTATCTAATTCTTTATATTTGATTGTGAATTTTAATTATTTAATTTATTACAATATTCTTTTAATTTTATAGCATGGCCCGCAACCATAATACTTTATATTTTGTAACTAAATGACTAGAAGTCATATCACTTCATCTAATAATTCTTATGTAGTTGTGATTGGATGACCAGAAATCACATCACCTTCTTAATAGTTCTTTTGCAAGAAGAACATTAAGAAATTATGAGTTCCACTAAATTGTACCAGAAGAAAAAACTGTGATATTATAATGATTAAATCATTATAAATTTTAAAGCCTTGAAGGCTTATTATTCATGTATCAAAATGACAAACAGGAGCTTTATATCCTTAAAATATTTTTATATCCTGAAGACAAATATTTATAGAGAATTATAATATTCAAAAGCAATAGTCGTGAAGACTAATCAATATATTTGGCTATGAGCACACATGATCAATGCCTAAAATAAAATCAAAGGTAACAATGTTTTGTGATATTAAAATAATGATTGTTATATACGATTATTAGAAAGTGTTACAATATGACAAAGCTGTAGATAGCTAAACATATGTTACAATATGGCAAGGCTGTAGATAGCTAAACATGCACCTATTTACTGAAGGTAAAAGGTCTAAGTAGTTATAAAGTTGAAAAGATCATGAGATCATGAGATGACAAATATCAAAATTGACAATGAGTTGGCAAATAACAAAAGTGTAAATGGCTTATATAGAAATATGCCCAGATTTATTGTAACAGAAAAAAAAAAAAAAAAAAAAAAAAAAAAAAGAGAGAGATTTTCATGAGTTAGAAGGCTACCTTATGTTTAATGTGTGAGGAAAATTATTATAAGGATTTAATTTTGTGATATTTAGAGGAGCAAAATTTCTCTTCCACCAGACTTACTTTAATTTTTGTGAAACTACATGTATACAGATGTTGATAATAAATAGGTACGCATTTTTTTCCTTTCTATATGTATGTTCAAATGTGTGAATAATAAGATATTTAGAAAATATTATTATCATAGATATTGTGGTATTTTTTTGCATATATGATTAAATAAATTTTATTGCAGTTATTGTATGATTTTTTTTCTTTGAACAACAATATTATGTTTATCCCATAAAAACTATTTTTAAAGATTGTTTTTCCTCAAATAAGTCAAAATCTGATGATAGTGATGATGACACAAAAGAGGGGAATTAAAAGAAAGAAAGAAAAAGAAATCCTAAGATAATAAGAGTTAATTAAGTCGTGTGATTATTTGAGAACGGTGATGAGAGATAAGAATTAATTAAACCGTATGACTATTTTGAGAAGGGTAAAAATATATTTTATCAATTAATGGTACATTTTATCTAATTTGGTGGCAGAATTTTGATATTTTTATGAACTTAATGACAACCACATTAAAATGAATCATTATCATGTTAAATTATAATTTAATTGTTACATATATTATAAGGAAATATGACTGTTGGTTTTATTCTACAAGTAAGGTGGACACAAATTTTTTATGAGGACTTGATTGATTTGATAAATGATTGTTGATTAATTTTTGTTAGAGTAATTTTCATAATTGAGATTTGAGATGCAATTTTACTTACTATAATTTATTGGTTATCACATAAGATTACGAGAAAATATATGTTTCTAGAAAAAAAGAAAACAAGTTGAAGTATATTATTACTAATGAATAACGAAATTATATAGAAATATAATATTATTATCTGTTAGTTCTTAAAGAACTTATATGTGACAAAATAGATATAGTTTATGAAGAACTAATTTGATTTTTTTTAGTGGAAAAATAATTGATGGTGAAAATCATGTTTCATAGATTGATATTGGAACTTCTGTCCATTGAAGGAAATGAAAAAAAAAAAAAAAATACAATACTCTTATAGTTTAATAAAATGAGACTGATCATGTAAGTTCCTCCAGTTCCAAAGTTTCCAAACAAAACCCCCATAATTTTGATCACAATTCCCCATATTATAGCCAACTTTTTTTTTCGCATTGATTTATTAGAAAGTTCGTCATATTTATGAGACACTGCTATGTATATCATTAGCCACTTTCATTGTGATGACCCCAACACTTTGGTCTGCAGCCCATTACTATTGGCCCAAATTTCTCGTTTTTATTTTTTGGGCGTGCAGCCTAAATTTCCAATTTCAATCCTACAAGTAACAATACAACCATTTTACAAGTTACACCTAATTGTTGGTTCCTCTTCTGTTTTTATTTTTTAAAAATAATCCTATTTGATTGAAATCCATTTTTTTTTATCTGAGTAAGGAAGTACTTGACATTCCAAATGAAATGTAGGTTATTGTCCTACTATAATTGTCTTTAAAATACATAAATATAGGAAGTTTATTGGTATGACTTAAGGGGAGATTGTTGGAATACAAGTGTAAGTCAATGTTGAATGAAATTCCTCATATTCTTCCTCATATAGCCTAATGTATCTCCCAAAGATGGATGCAATGTTATGATATTAAATATAAAAATTGAAAAGTTTAATATTTGTTAAGAAACATGATGCTATAAACCAGAAGTTTACTGATTCAAATAAATTTATTATTGGTATGACTTGTTTGATCATCCAAGTCATATATATGAAACATCAAATTGTTGATATTAAATATTGACATCCATTGAAGAACCAGAAGATTCTTCTTGAATAGTTAATATAATTCAAGAATTAATATGTGTTGCTTGTTTTCAAATAAAATTTACAATGAAAAAATCACTAGTTATGATTTGGAACAGATCTATATATTTATAAAAATATATCAAACTTATGGACCCATTCAAAAAGTATGAAAACCATACAAGTATTCAATAAACTTGATATATGCATCTATAATGTGGTTACATTTGCAATTATTATATGATCATGTGAATAAATCATTATGTTGAGTGCATAATTTCCAGATTGTATGATCCAAAAACCATTTATTAAAGTCTTTATGAATAGATAGAGAACAAAATTTCTATATATTTCAATGTTGGCTTATTTAATATTATATGTTGCAACATATATTTACATCAAGCCAACAAGATTCTCCCATTAAAATTACCCTTTGGTCAAGAGCTAGATATTTCCCATCTTAAAAATATAGGAGTATTAAAATATTTATATGTTGCATTGCATACATCTAATAATCCACCACAATATGCATAGATGGATTTTGAAGAAAGTCGAGATAAATGTTGGATAATGACCTCATTCTTCTTGTTTGTTTTGAAATGAAACAAAATGATGCTTTTAAAGGAACAAATGGATTTAGAAGACTGATACGGCACAATTAATTGATTGTCATTCAACAAAAATGATGCAAACATGAGGGGGAGAAATTGAATAGATGGAAAAGAAAACATATTGAATATAGTATTATTATCAAATGTAGATCCTCAAATATAATAGTATGAGTCGGAAGTTCATCAGACTTTACATTCATAAAATGTTACAAAATATCTACCAAATATAATTACTAATATAAATGAGAATTACATATCTCATTTTCCAACTAAAAATGCTCCAATAAATGTGACATGTTTGAAGCATGAAAAATCAATCGGTTCCAAATGTAAATATTTTGGATAAATATGAGCTTATAATTAAGATGATCATATTGAGGAGGTAGGTACTCCAGAAGAGTGCCAAGACATAACTAATTGAAAAACCTCAAAGGAGGTAAAGGTACCTGAAAATTAACCAAGAGATATCAATAAGTTATATCATAACAAGAATCGAAAAGAATAAAGTTATGTCAATGAAGTATGTCATGAGAAATAAGCATAAAGATGATTGGTCAAGAGAAAAAAAAGGGGGGAAACAAAAATATAATTATGTTTCAAGATATGTGAAAATCATAGACCTAAAGTCTGAAATTCAGAAATATAAAGTTATAAATAGTTATGTGAAATATAGCTTTTCACAAAATCAATAAAGATTATGATAATGCATATTATTTTGTGGTGGATAAAATTATTCTACAAATATTAGTAGTCTAGCAATATATAAAAAGAAAATATGCGTCAATAATTGTATATATTTCACTTGATAATAAAATTTACATGAGATTCCCTGAATGCTCCAAAATGCCAGAAACATATATAAGAAAAGCATTCAAAATATATTATCACTTATAAAATATATAAGTTTAAATATTATTTGACCATTAAATCAAGTTATTAAATTCCTCAATGATTTTAATGTCATGAATAGAGGTCCCATATTAGGCTACTAAGTGAATAATTGTTTCTCTCTCTTTCTCTCCAGTTTTTACTCTTGTCTTTCATCAACTTTGTCATCTCATTTTCTTCTATTTTCTTATTTTTATAATAAAAATAGAGTTAATAATATTTAAAAAAAAAATTTGTCTGTGTGAAGTATGTCAAATGTAACTCGTAAATAGATCATAACAGTATATCTTTGGTACCATTTATAAACTTTATTTTCTTGAATAATGGGCTTGGTTGGCCTCGTTTTAGAGAACAATTATTGCATTTTGAGGTAGTATATTCCAACTAATGGTGTAGAGACAAGGCGAGAAGGGTATGTCTATATTTGGGTACATCAAATGATATAGTCACAATTGTGTTGTGGAATGTGGTCAGACATGGAGTCACAATATTTTGACTTTTTTGTTTGCATTGAGAACCTCGCCTACCCCATTAATTATGTTTTTTGTCTCAAAAAGTGGGGAACAAATAGAGAATATAATGACAATTATAATCTATTTTTTATCTGAACAATTATAATCTATTCGGTGATACTCTTTTCGGTCCTAATTATAATATTATTTTAATTTTTTTTAAGAAATTAAGGATTCAAAATTAATCAATTTAAAATATCTATACTTATCCTTTTTTCTTTAAAATTAATTTATCTTACTTATAAATTATAGCATAACACAATTACATATGAGATATGTTAAAATTAAAAGATATATTTGGCTTCCTGGATAATTGTGGGACCGATCTGTCTCCCTGGATAATTTAGGATCGGAGGGGTATTTGTTGAACCGATCTCTCTCCCTGGATATATAATTTCTTTAAAAAGCCCTCTTCTACGATTGACTAATTTGAATTAGTGAAGAAAGAATTCTTTTAATAAATATAAAATTAGATGCGGGGGCCGTATGTTGCGCGAAATATATGAAAGATTAGGAAGTTCGAATCTTGTGTCTCTTAAGAAAATATTAGGTACATGTTGTTTGACTTAATTTTCTTTATCGATCTCTTGCAATTAATTTTAATGTAGGTAAAAGAATAGCGAGGGATGATAAAAGAAGTAGGAGTTACAAATTTGAATTTGACATCTTACTTCTCTTATCCTATTTATAAGTTACTTTTAATTTGTATTACTCAAACCAAAAAGATTTAAACATTATTAACTCTACTTTAAAGTTTAACAATTATTTAAATTTACACTTAATAAACATATTAAATACCTCATCCAAATAGAGTATTCAGACGAACAATTGAATAAAATCACTTATAAGGTCAAAAAAATTTCTTTTTTTACCTTATAAATAGAAGAATACACAATAAAAGAATAAAATAATAACAAAATTTTATTTCATTAGGTGGGGTTGGTTATATAAATCACATGAAGCCACTACACTCTATTAAAAAACCATACATATTTTGCAATACACAATAAAAGAACGTACCACTATTTTTATGTTTTTGTCTCATCCGGTGCTATTATAAGCAACATTATTATCTCATATAGAGTTAGTCATATATATATATATATAAGCAACAATTTGTGTAACCTCAGATTAGATGGTCGTGGGCGTATAATGCTAGGATCCAATAGAATTTTCAGAGCTTATATGTTATTGAGATAATCTCCAAAAGCTCCTCTAACGATAACAGACAACGTCGGGCGTGTTTGAATAGGAGGAAGCTTTTTTCCTCTAAAGGATTAGAGTGACCGTATAATACATGGAACACTCACCCAATCAGTGCTCTACTAGTGAGTGAATAGGATTTTAATTTTGTCAAAAATTTTAAAGCGAAATTGGGGATAAACCCTTATTTTATAAATTAATTGAGAATAAGACATGACATATTGACATGTGTGTTAAATATGATTGCCATATGACAATGAGGTGTCATTCTTTATATAAGCTAGATTTTTCTCTCATGTGCGATATACGGATTTGTGAATATATAAAGATTTGGATGTCATTTAAGATTTTAAAGATAAAAATTAAAAATAGAAGAAAATAAACTAAAAATTAAATATTTTACTTTTAATTGTTAAGCCACCTGCAATCTCATTTATGGGAATAAAGTAGAAAATATGAACAAAATTAAATGAAAATTTTTCTAAAAAAATGTCATGGAATGAAAGTTGAATCTCCATGGATGGTTAGTGATATTGTATTAGTTATCAAAATTATTATATACTTAATCCTTCAATAAGATCTTATTGGATAGTAGTGAATAATGACTCTTGGGTAAGATATCCCTCAATACCCTCAACCCTAATTCCCTGGAAGTGTTGAAAACATCATAAATATACTGTCAAGTGGGTATATATATTGTTGGCAAAAAAAAAAAAGTGGGTATATATATAAGTATGAAATGATAAGAAATATGAAATTTCAGGCTAAGAGTATTAGAAACAATAAAGAAGCCAAAGTGAAGAGATCTCTGCCCATCAACAATTTTTTTATTTTTGGTCAAATGCTCATAAACCAATATCATGACAACCTTTCAAACAAAAAAAGGAAGAGTGATTTTTCATGTGAAAAGATATCTGCTCATCAACCAATATCATGACAACCTTCCAAACAGAAAAGGGAGGGGTGATTTTTCCTACAATCAACTTCGGTAGCAATTTGTCATGTATCCTTACTTTTGTCAAGCATGCTTATTGCAACGGCTCGTGGTCACCCATCCTGCACTTATTCTATATATTTCTAAGGGAACATTAGAGGAACGTATACAAAGAGAATGAGTATTTATATATTTGCAATGTAGAGAATTAAATATATTGGAAAAAATTGTTATTATTCACTAAATATCTGTTTGAATTTGTGAATTGAAAGAATTAATTTAGGTGGTTTTGTGATAATGGACATCTGATTCATAAAATGAACGAATTGACCTTTTCTACTAAAAAATAAATTTTTTTAATTTTGTGATGTGTTAATTTAGGTGATTTTGTGATAGGTTAATTTATTGTTTAATTTATACAAAACATACAATCAGTTATTATTAAAATGTTATACATTAATATATTTAATTTAGATAGGATATAGGAACATAGTGTTATACACAAAAATAAAATTTCTCCATAAAAACATGGTTAATGCATTTGATTTATGTGATTGATTTAGTGACCTGTATGAAAACATTATTTATTTTATAGGTTTTAAATAACTTTCATACATTTATGTATTTAATCATTGTTCAATTTTAAATAACTTTCAAAATTCAAAAGAATACCTTCCCAAAAGTAGAGATATGATGAATAATGATTAATTATTAGCAATGAAATGTAAAATTAAGAATAAAACCTTCCATTATGACTTGAATTATGCGAACATGTGAACCAATAATAGAGTTAAGTGAAGATGACGTCATTGGACATGTGAAACAGTGGGATTGTTGTTACGAGATCTCAAGAAGTCTATAGATAGATTTGTCAAATTTGATTTATCCTCAAATTTTCCAAAAATTTAATTTCACCTTTTCATTTTTAATGTCTAATTAATTACAAGTCTCTTCTCTCTTTTACCATTCATTCTACCTCATACTCATCATCTTCATAAATAAAGGTATATTTTGAAAAAAAAAAAAAGCATGTCTTATTTAACGTTTTTTTAACTATTTTTAATTAATACTCCCTCAGTTCATAAATATAAGACATATTTATCTAATTTGATTAGATTAAAGTTGTTAATTAAGATAGTTAAAATCACATGATATTACTAAAACACCATATCCAAATTCCTATATTTCAATTCTCCCTCTCTTGCTTGTTTATTATTGAGAATAATTAATAGGGATAATTTAAGGAAAATATGAGAAAAATAGAACGATATCTTAAATTTAGGAATAAATATACTTTCCTATATAAGTCTTATATTTAAGAACGTTGGAAGGAGTTGGTTTTAGCGGATGTTATGTTACGTTGCTCATAAGGAGAGGAAGTATAACTCAATTGAAATCTGAATTGAAAAATTGGGGTCCATGATATTTGACATTATGTGGGTTCATGTATAGCATGGATAGCATGGATTCATGTGAATGTTTTTTTTTTTTTTTTGGCAAACATGCTAGCGTGTTTTAAAACCTGTTTCTACAGTTCCTCTATATGAGCAATCTGAGTCTCAAGATATATGTCCCTGTGAAGATTGAAAATTTTTATTTCTTATTTTTTGGAGTTGAAACGTAAATTAAAATGTTAAAAAGTTGAAAAGAAGAATATGATTTATGCAATTTTAGTTTACATAGTTCTAACTAAATCATAAGACTAAAGTACATTTTAAACATGAAATTGTTTCGGAGAAACTAAATATACAGGCACTCAAAAAGAAATTCTATATGGAGTAATGTACAGCATTCTAATATTTTTTTAACAGTTAATATTACAATAATTGTTCTGAACCATTAGTGGAATTGAAGATAGTTGATTTAAAGTTGACGGTTAAAACATTAAATCAAGTAGTTATTTGCAAAACAAAAAAACACGGTCAACATTGCATTGAACTTATAAGCTTTATACAGATTTAATTATAATTAGTATTCTGATTTGGAAATTATTATAATTTCCAAGTAATACATATAGCATAAATATAAATAATTGAAATTATTAGCATATAAGTACATATAATACCCTATTTGTCCTCAAATTAAGTTTCACTTTTTTTATCACTCATTTAATTATTTCGTCATTTCTATTTTTTAAGTCATTCTTTATCTCATCCGCCCTCTTAATAAATAACTATATATTTGAAAAAATTGTATTTTATAACACATATATTCTATTTAACCAATTGTAACTAACTTTTTTATCATTTACTTTTAAATATAGTAGGATATATTTTAGCATTATAAAATGCTAAAAGAGGATGCAAGTGGTGGGTCCATCAATGATTAAAGTAGAACCAATTTGAACACCATTAATTGGCCGCAAGGATCAATCATGCATCTGAAAGTGGTACGTAACAAAGTCATAAAGCTGCGTCGAAAACTTAATTCCACATTTCTCTCCTTGCAAGGACAATCATGCATGAGATAACTCCCCACATGCCAAAAGAAACTTTAAAAAAAAAAAACAAAAAAGATTTAAGGAAAAACATTTTCTATATGTTCACTAAAAAATTCTACATCATGTTTGTTTCCTGAAATCCTTATTTTAAGGGTCTTTTGATACATGGCATGACATAAAATGAACTCTTAATGTGTTTGTGTCTTAACAATAGTTACATTTTAAAGAATTTGCAAAGTCCTAAAAACTTTTGTAAACAGGTAAAAAAACAAACTTTTGAAATACTCCTTTTTTCATTATTCAACCCCAACACTTTTAAATGGATTTTCTTTTCTCCTTTTCTTCTCTTTTTTCTTCTTTTTATTTCGCTATAGGCTATAGGTATCCAAGAGGATGTGTAATTTTTATTTTTTTAATTTTTTATAACATTTATTTTTTAATTTTTAATATGCTTTCTGAATGGATTTTAGAAAAGACAATATGCTAAAAAGTAAATAGTTTAAAAAAAGGGAAAATTTCACTGTGGGACTACTGTAGCGAATTAATTTATAAGAAGGACCATAAGAATCTGAAATTTCAGTTAGGGGTAGTGGGGGCAAAGTGAAATAAAATTGGACGGCCAAAAGACCAAATCACCCTTTTTCCCAAATCACCTTTTGTCCCAAATTCACCCAAATTTTGAAATCAAAATCTGTGAACCGCTTCACCCACAATCACCACCGTCGAGCGAGAGCGAAAAGGGCACAAGCAACACCGTACGGCAATCCACCCCAAAGTCATTGAAAAGTTGAATCTGTCAGCCACCAAATCTGCAATCGCGCGACGCTCTACTATTCCCCTCCGATTGAAAGTCAAAAGCAAAGCTTTGTTGGGTCTATTCGACACGATTTTGGTTGGAACTCGAACTCAAAATCGAAAGTAAAGGAGTTGTTCAAAGCCGAAACTAACAAGGTTCAAATGGTTGCTTTTTTTCAATGTTTGATGAATATTGTAGTTCCTCTAGATTTCCGTAGTGGTTTGTTCTTCATCATAATCTCTGTCATTGTTGTTCTTGCTTTGTTCTTCATTGTTTCCTATTTGGGTCGTCCAAATTATATGCCCCTTTTTTTCAAAATGGTAACTCATTTGATCTGTCTAGGCCACGCACAAGGAAATAACCATACGCACAAGGAAATATGCATATGCACAAGGAAATCGTCATATGAACAAGCAGTAATAAATTCACCTCATAACATGCTATGTCTAGGCCACGCACAAGGAAATCTCAACATGCACAAGAAAATATTAATATGAACAAGCAGTACTTAATTGGCCTTATAACGTGATCTGTCCAGGCCACGTACAAGGAAATGGCCATACGCACAAGGAAATATGCATATGCACAAGGAAATCGTCATATGAACAAGTAGTAATAAATTCACCTCATAACATGTTATGTCCAGGCCACGCATAAGGAAATATGCATATGAACAAATATGATTTGGTCTTTTGGCCTTCCAATTTTATTTCACTTTGCCCCCACTACCCTAACTGAAATTTCAGCTTCTTGTGGTCGTTCTTTTAAATTAATTCGCTACAGTAGTGGTCCCACAGTGAAATTTTCCCTTAAAAAAATGTTCTCAAACCTCAATCCGTATTCATGGAATATTAATCAAATAGATACATTTATTAATTAACATTAAATATAAATCATGGCTCAAGCAATATCAATTTATATATTTGTATATAACATAATTGAACAAAATACTGCAATATTTAGAGGACATTAATGGCACAATTTACCTCAAATTTTATGTAAAATAGGTGATCAACATTCTAATTTTTTGGATAGGAAGTTTATAGGAATATAAATTTTTCACAAAGTCAAATTCTAGTTCTTGGCCTCCCCTATTAATTTTGCCTTCCCTGGCGAACCATTCGCCCCTACGAACTTGGTCGGCTACTTGACCCCTACCCAACCTTACACGGATGCCCTTGCTGGGGCCATACTTCACAAGAAGTTTCACTAGCTTAATAGAGACTAAAAAAATAGTATTTAGTAGTGGTTAAAATGCTATATTAGTCATTTTTTGCTGTTAAAATTGTCGGTAGTAGCGGTTTCTCAAACCGCTACAAAAACCAATGTTACATAGCTTTTGTAGCGGTTGCTTATAACTAGAGGTGAGTAAAACCGAACCAAAACCGAAAATCAAACCAAACCAAATGGTTTTCGGTTTTACTTTTTGTCACTTTATGGTTTTTCGGTTTTTGGTTCAAAAATGAACCCAAAAGCCAAAAAATATGCTATTGTCCATGTACTATACATTATGCAAGTAATCTTTCAATATTTTTGTATCATTCTCAATTTGTAATATGTAATTTATTTATTTTTAGTTGATTTTACAATTTCATTGTTTTAATTGCAGGATGTGCTCTAGAAAACGAAGTGAATGAAACAATTGAATATTGCAATGTTTTAAGCATTTCTTTGTTTTTGACATATTAAATTAATAGTTTAGTTTTTTTGGACAAGATGTAGAATTTGTATAATTATTCAGAAACATTGAATTTGTTTTTTCCTTTTTTTAAATTGAATTTTCATATTTTAAAAAAAAGCCCAAAAAATCAAACCAAAAACTGAAAAACCGTAAAACCATACCCAAAAAAGTTCAGTTTTTTGGTTTTTGGTTCAAACCCGAACCGAAAAACCGTTTACTCACCCCTTCTTATAACCGCTGATCATTTGGTCAAACAATCGCTATCATAGAAGTAGCGATCGGATTGATGTGCTACTAACGTCGTCATGGATTCGGGTTCACTTTTCGGTTTAAATTTCATTAGTAGCAGTTTTTAAACCGCTAATCGTTGAAAATTTGAAATTTGCGCTTTGAGCTCTAATATAATAATAGTTTAAAAAATTGTGTTCATAGCGGTTTCTAAACCGCTAGTAATGTATAAGTTTGAATTTTAAATTTTGGCTCTACAATAGTAGGAGTTTACAAAAAAGCTACTAATATTTTGTATAAATGCTACTAATGCTACCATTGTTGTGTTTTAGAAATTTTTATCCGTGGCAGTTCAACCATTACTAATGCCCAGAATAATTATGGATAAAATGAACGAGCTTTGTTTCATACACATCTATGGTGGGAGATTGTATGGAACCAAGACAACCAGCCAAATACTATAACTGGTGCTAAGATTCTCAAATGAATTGAAACCATCGGTTGCTAAAGAAAGATGGACATTTCTAGGGTCAGCTACAGAATCTGAAAATTCTAAATCAAAAGCCTTCTAAGCTACCAAATCCCGTGGATGTCTTAACGTGCCATCAACACTCTTTTCAGCATCTTGCCATCACAATTACTCTACTGTTTTTTAAGACATGTACAACCTTTACAGTCAAGGCTTCAAAGGGAAGTATCTAAGAATTTTTGCTAGTTTCTTCCTTTTGTTTCTTGCCCTTCTGTACAGGCTGCCATCTAAATGTATTACACCGCTTACATTACTCTATCTGCACCATCTCCCCAATACAACATGCAATCGTTCGGACAAGCATAAATTTTCTTATATTCCAAACCTAATTTGTTTATGATTTTCTTTGCTTCATAAAAGGAATTGGGGATGTCAACATTGGTTAATGCATCTCTCAGTAATTCAAGTATCATTAACATTGCCTTAATAGTACTACCACACATATACTTAATATGAAATAATTTTAAAAGGAAATAGACTTGGCCTGGTGGTAAGAAAGTGGGTAGCAAGGCGCTCCCATACCCCAGGTCTCAGTTTCGAACCCTTACCCTGCCTCCGAAGGGAACAAAACTCTAGATTAGTCGGTTCTCTAAAGGGGGCCAGAAATTGGGGCCATTACAGCACTAAAAAAATATGAAATAATTTTATCAAAAATGATAGTTTCGAATATTTCACACCTGGATATAAAGGATTTTCCCCTTCATTTATAATCTAAAAAAAATCTCTTGCATCTTTATTAGCAGCATATTTTGGTTTTAGACCATTTACCTTCATTCATAATCTAAAAAAAATCTCTTGCATCTTTATTAGCAGCATATTATGGTTTTGGACCATTTACTTCTTCCTATGTGAAGTTTTTTGCATAAACCCTAAAAGCATCAAGCACCACATCATTGAAAAGATCAGACATCTCTATTTGTACTGCTACTTCAAAAGTTGTAGGCACGTCAATGCGTCTCATGCTCTCTCTTTTTCTGTGTGTATATCCTTGAGGGAAAGGCTTGAGTACCATATGTTCTCTACCTAATACTCTTGGGTGTCATTTCTTAAAGTTGCATTTTGGACATGGACAACGGATGTTACTATTGACACCGCTGTAAATCGTAACAAAATCTAAAAACCCATCCAAGCCATCCAAATATTAAGCAGAAGTGGGAGGCATTTTTATCCATAATCTATCCATAACTTTAAAACTAAAATATGAGGGTGAAAGGTGAAATGAAGTAGGATTGGGTGAGATCACTTATATTTAACAATTTTCAACATTTGTAGCGGTTCGAGTGCTACCTAAACTACTACATAAAAGAACCGTTAATTTTGAAAGTGTCATTCATAGCAGTTAATCGTTGATTCTAATGCTACTGAAAACATTAGTAGGGGTTAAACCGCTACTAATGCAACCATCAGCAGTTGTTTCACCACTATAAAAAATAATCGTCGCTGAGTGAATTATTTTATAAATTTAACTTAAGAAAGTACTAAATTTTTTCTGATTGGGCTACTACATAATTGTCTAAATTCTTTTACTAGCACATTAGTCTTCATTGCTTAAATAACAAGCTAAATATTTTTTGTAAATTCAACTTACTAAAATGCTAAATAATAAAATCATTTAGTAAATTTAACTTAATAAAAAGCTAAATAATTGCACAAAAGTTAACATAAAACCATAATATGTAGATAGATATCTGCAAGGTCCAGAAACACTTAAACAACATTTCACCAATAACTAAAATAAAACATCAACATAATCAAAATGCAGCATAAGAATCATCATCTTCCTCCTTGTCATCATCATCGTCGTCGTCGTCATCATCGTCCTGTTAGGCTGGATTTCTTCTATCATCAGTGGGATGTTAGGGAAATGGTATGTCAGGGACCTTGAAGGGTGGGATCTCAACTGACAGCAAAGGCTCTCTTGGATGGCAGTGACCCACATTTGTTCAACGAACTAAGCAGCAAGTTGTGAGGCAACGGTTACAACAATTTTCCCCAATCCTTCATCAATCTATAGTTCCCGCATCCTTTGTTCCACTCCTTGTCGCATATCACTGCTAGCTTTCTTCTTCGTGCCACTTGTGGATGCATAAGATTCACATTATGATTGGGACGACGTAGAGTTTTGTCTCCCTCATATCTTACTCGGCCGTGCAAAAACACCAAATCCACGACAACGACCAGACTACTCTTCACCTTCATAAATGCCCATAGTGCAACAATCAAATCTACATATTCCTACAACTCTTTCAACTCAATCTTCTTTGCTTGAATCCTCTCTTGTAGAGATAATTTTACTTAGTATGGTAATTATTTATAAAACATAATGATATATTAAATAATATTATTTTACTCATAATGATTTCCTCAGCATCCATGGAAGTGGTGGTACCATCTCTGTGCCTATTAGTATGGATATAGAGGTCTCTATAATCTACCTCTCTATCCTCCCCCTAGCCTACTCCACCGATATATGAACAAAAATAATAATTAAAACAATAATTTGAATACATAAATTCTTAATGACTTAAATGCTGTGTAACTATTTTACTCACCAGTTCACTCATTGTAATGGCAAAATTCTTTGATCCACTTGTATGGTGGATTGTCTGTCGGGATCGATACCTTCTGTTCCTTTGAAAAACCTCCTGTAAAGGAAATCAAATTATAAAAATATAAGCATTATTTTAACTTAATAGATTTATTATAAACAATTATTTGATTCCAAACGTACGAACTTGAACTCTATTTTCTGTCTTCATAGGAACAATATCTCCATCTTCTATGATTTTTCATAGCATATATCCATTTGCTTTGACATATGTTCTCATCTTCATCTTCCAAAAGGTATAGTGCTCTCTATTGAAGCCAGGAGGCTTGTTAATTGAGCTTCCTTCAGGGAGAATATTCTCATATCCTGCCATAGTGGATCTTTACTTCTCTTGATCGTTGGATCAATGAATTATAAGAAGACCTGCTCTGATACCAAATGAAAGTGGCAGAAATGCACAAGAGGGGGGTGAATTGTGCAAATTAAAAATTTTAAGCAATGAAACATAAGACTTATACTGGTTCAGCCCAACTCTTGGCCTACGTTCAGTTCTCCAACCTTTAGTTGGGTTCCACTAAAATCTTATGATTTAAATATTGAAGGGTGAAATTGATCTATTTTCATACTTCGAGGGCACATTTGGACCCAAAAATACTTTAGGGGCAGATATGATACACCTTGCATACTTCAAGGGCAAATATGACCTTTAACCCTTTATTCAATAACGGAAAAATTTCTTTGTGCTATTTTTTTCCAATTTGATGAATATTTGATCTTTATGTTTAAGCAATGCTTATGGTTATTGCAAGGTTATACTCTTGCCCTTTATCAATGGCAGTCAAAGAGTCAATTGCATGAACTTTTATTATCCAGTTACGTTGTCGGGTTTGGATCGGAATACATGGATTATCTCCAAAATATTTCTCTCCTGAATGGCTTTATTGTTTGTAAATATGGTAGGTTGTTTCATTGTTTATGACTGAAGAAGTGATCACAGTTCTGGTTTTTGACTTCAAGTTCTTATTCTAGAATATCAAGTCATAAGTCAAATTTCTCAAATCTATCCTATTGGTGAGATCATTAACGCTCAGGCGGTGATATTTGAGCAAGTGGGGTGATTATGTAATAATTGTTTAGGAATTGGCCATATGTTTCCAAATTTTGTGGAGTTAGAGCCCCCTCATGTGTAAATATCAATTCCTTCGGGATTGGGTGTCTCTCTGCAACTACTGTTTTTAACAAAATTTCAAATCATTATCACATAATAACTTCTAGTGTTGTAGGAGCTTCTCTAGAGTTTGTCTATGTATTATTTTCTTCAATCTGGTCTGAAAAAGGATGAGAAGATAGCAAAAGAAAGCTATCAAGTTGTGTTCAACGATGTGAATCGAATGTATTTGTAGGTAAAGGTTACGTGTGAGACCATATGATGTATCATCTTCAATTTTTTCCAAGCTTAGGAAACAAGTTAAAATTCATGAAATAAAAGCACACAAAATGTTAGAGCAGGACAATACGCAATAGTGGGTGAGTCGGGTATTGTATGTAGATTTTGGAACTTTGAAAACTCTTTTTCAAAAGAGCTTAGAGGGAAGGATGAGAACACTAGGGTTTATACTTGTTTAACCCTTACAAAGAGTACAACTTTGAAGCAGATATTCTTAGCAAGCGTGTTTTGGATATGCCCTTTAGGTTTTACTTAGTTCCTTTAGATGATTTTTATTTATTTACTTCTTATAATGTAATTTAGATTTTACTGCTTTATTCTTTATAGAAAAAAGTAATCGTATTTAAAAAGCTCTCATTAATATATGGGAAACGACTCACGCTCCAAGCAAAAGAATATAGTTAATAATCTTGAAACTATCAAATTACTTGGAAGTTCCTAAGAACCTAAGGGTAAAAGATTAATCCATTTATATAATAACATATTTGTCCTCTCACTCATTTAGTTGTTATTACATGCCTTTTCCCTTGTCAATCATGCTTCACTGATCACTTGTCAATTCATTATCTTCACTTGATAACCAACTAATTTACCCTAACTTGTCATTTCACAAGTGAAAAAAAGCGGAATAGACAAATGGTGGAAGCAATTGACTATGGGAACATGAAATAACAACTGAATGAACATGGCCTTTTTCTACAATTACAATATCTTACCTTAGATTCCAAGAAATTTTCTAGTATTTTGATGGTTTTATGGGAATGTAACTGTAATAAATTTTCGAACTCAAGATTTAACTGCGGATTTTTCCTTAATATATTGTTTGCGGGAGTAGTATTGTGCTGTCTCCGTGAGTTTGCATGTTTAATTTTTTTTTAAAAAAAAACAAAGTCTAACTAAGATAAAAAATGTTTTTGCCAAAAGAAAATTTTGATTTGGTAATATATTTATATTCAAAGTGGTCCTATTAAAACATATGACTTCCACATGCAATTTACCAGTACACACTCAACAATGGGCACTCATAAACTAATTATGACATGCAAGCCAAGTAGAAACCGACCAGAAAGTCGTTATAATTTATAAATTATATCATTGGGTAATGGAAAAAGTAAAATAAAACTAATGTTTTAAACAAAAAGAGATGTCCTCCATAACATTAAATACAACAAGATAATTAATTTAAAATAATGATTTGAGTATAATATATGCACATATTACATATTTTAATGTATGGAAAGATTAGAAAATCTCTTTCTTCAGTGAGTGCCAAAGATTTTGTAGTGCAGTAAATGAAAACTTTATCATAAATCTATCATTTTTTTTTATTTCACTTATAATTTTATGATATTAGTGTTTGCAAATGTTCCTTCTAGTCTTTTTAATAAATGATCTATTTAATTAATACATATTTATTTACAAAAAAATTTAATTAAGTTTAAGGAGGGGTTTTATCTACATACAACTTAAAATTTAAGTGGTTTATCCCCATATATAAACTTAAAATTTTAAGGGTTTATTTTTAAATTTTAAATGAAAATAAGGTTATTTATACATTAGTTATAAGTGTGGTAAAGTTTTGTACAAGCTAACAGAAAATCTTAATTCATAATTAAAAGAAATTCTTGTTACTGCGGCTTCTGCGTCAATGGTGGGAATATTTGTATCTTTTTGTTGTTAAAGAGACCACACGCTTCTCTAAGCAAGACATAGAGATGTGGGATTTGACCCTTGTGTTGGCCCATTGGCTTAAAATAATATGTGGATATTTTTCATGCTTAGCTTGCCACATGTATAAAAAAACATCATGTGTATATTGAAATCCAAATGAAACACATAGGCACTTTTTTAATATTATGCTCTTCCTACTTTTATACTGAACATTCTTTTACATAAGGTTAGTCCAACAATTTATTCGATACTTATTTAGCAAACTTCCTAAGCTTCCCCCTTTTATTTTTAAAATTCAAAAAAGAAAATTATTTGATGTTTTTTTTCAAAAAAAAATTATTATATTTTTTCTATAACAAATGGACCTAAAAATTTTACAAGTGCACATACATTCCCACTTGCCGTAACTAAGAGGCCACTTTATTCATACAAAATATTTCAATGCAAATGAATGGAACAGAATGGAACATAATGAAAAGGAAAATTTGAGGGGGTGACATGTTTAGTTGACATTCCCACTTGCCTTCAAAGGAAAGTGGGTTCTTGCGGGAAGAGAAAATTTGGCTAATTCTACGCCCCAAACATGTTTAACCTGAGGAATCCTCCATGATTTCCTTTTCCCATGCTAGTTTCAAGCAACCAAACGGGTCCTAAACTGAAAAGTTATGAATGGGAATGAAATGATTAATTTTTTTTTGTTTGAAGAATGAAATGATTAATCAAATGGCTAAAAAAATGGATAATTACATTACTAGGTATCCTATGACGATGAAATAATAATTATTCTAATACTTAAAAATTCAAATATCTTGAAAGACACAAATTATTTTATACTTTACAGAATTATACATAGTTTTTCCATATTTTTGCATTTTTCATTCTTAAAGTTACATATATATAAAAAAAATCTTTCAGATTTTTCTGCATCCATCTTAAGTTATAGAAGTCACCGAGTGAGTAAAGATGCATGCTTATTTTTATCCTGAACGTAAGACTTTAGTTAATTTAACTTTCAGAACTTCTCCTTCTCCTTTTTTACCTGAAAAACTTTCAAAAGTTCTAATAGTTAAATTTTAAATTATCATAATTCATCAGCCACATTAAATAAGTTTTCTATGAACCGAGGGGTTTTTAATGCAAATAACTAAAAAGTTTATGAAAATCAAAACACAAATAATTTTTCAATATCTATAAATTATTTAATTATATAGTTAATATATTTAGGAGAAATAGAGAAATATTTAGAAGGCTAAATTATAACTTGAAAGATGACAACAATGACAATTAATTAGAAGGCTAAATATTTAGAAGGTTAATGATAATTAATTTTATCTTTCTAGGTATTATATTTTGTATAGGCTTTAATTGTTGTATCTTAATTTTTTAATAAAGTTAACTTTTTCATCCACCGATGTTCATGCCCCTTTGATGGTATAATTTTCTAGGCTGGATGAATCCTTTTTCACAGACTTTATGACATTTTGAATGGTTTGTGCTTTCTCATGATCCTAAAAGGTTCTAATGTTTATTCCAAATAATTAGTGTGGGACACTATGTTTTGAGACCCGTTATATGTGAAATATAATTAATATTCCTCCCATCCTATATATATATATATATGAATTAATTGATTTTTTTTCAAGAAATTAAAGAAGTTAAATGAGCCATTTAATTATAACTTATTTTGTGTATTATTAGATTATATTTTAGCTTATAAATAAAGAAAAATTAATTTAAAAAAATTAAATAAATCAATTTATAAATAACTTACTTAACTTTTTTAATATTTTCTAAAAAAATTAATTAGATCTTATATTTAAGAACGAGGGAGTATTCAATTTTAGATTAAATACGGCTATCTTGGTATAGATATAGAGGGGCCCATTCTCCATCAGTGAAAGGCCAAGATTTTCAAAAGTTTATTTTGCCCCTCGGCGTAGCCGGAGTCAAAAGTTTGCCCTTTTTCTAATGGAATCCATGCATGACAAAAGAAATATACTACTAATAAAATACTTCACTGAATGTTTAATATATGGGTTAGCTAGTGGAAGATACTTTTTATGCCATAATCACTTTATTTCATAAATCTATATTTTTAAAAAATCATTAATTATACATATTATGGTTGTTTATTAAAATGAAATTAATTGAAAAAAATAAAAAAGAGTTTTATGAATCAAGTTTTTTAAAAGGGATAGAAATGATAATACAAGATATTATATTATATTTTGGTATGATCATTTTATTCAATTCGATTTTATTAATATGAGTACTGTCTTTGCATTAAACAAGTTCAATTTTTTTTAGCATTTGAACAAATTCAAATTCAATGAGTACTATTTTGGCAGAATTTAATAAACTTATAATAGAATTAGATTATTGACACGACACCGGGATGCTGATGCTTATTGGTTAGTTAACTAAACTATATTTCTCTTGTCCCCCCCCCCCCCCCAAATAGTTAGTTTAATTATCTGATACTGATAATTAATTTTGAGATAATTAGCGATAAATTTTGAAACCATGTCAGATCTCAATAATAGAGAGACCTAAGGTTTGAAGAAAATGGAGGGTAAGAAGAATTTTAATGGATTCAATTTTTTTTTTGAAAATGGACAAGTGGGACTTAAACTTGTATATATACGCAGGGTTAAAGGTCATATTTGCCCTGAAAATATACACAGTGATCATATCTGTCCCGAAAGTATTTTTTGGTCTAAATTTGCCCTGAAAGTGTGCAAAATGGATCATGTTTGCCCTTTACCGTTAAAAAACTCACGTTGACCGTTAAATAGTTGACATTGAACGTTAATATTTTAAAGGTAAAGGGCGAATATGATCCACTTTGCACACTTCCGGGGCAAATTTGGACCAAAAAATACTTTCGGGGAAGATTTGATCCACCGTGCATACTTCCGGGGTAAATATGACCTTCAACCCTATATGCACAATCTTATAGTAAAACATCAAGTTGTCCTCAAAAAAATATAACACATAAAGTATTCTTAATATATTTTATAAAATAATTATTAGTTTTCAAGTAACATTAATATTTTTGTATATGTATGCTTATATTTTTTTATATATTAATTTGCAATCAGTGCCTTTTTTAGATCTTATCACCAAGTATCTGAACAACTGACTATTCAAGTTTTGAGGTCCGTGGCTTCCTCTTCCCACACAAGTGTCTTCTTTTGGACTTGAACTCAGATATCTCAAATGATCTATCGAGGTTTTATACCATTAGACCAACTATGTGTTGGTACTGCTTATATTTAGTAAGGGTAATGGGAAATAAATAATTAATTATCCATCTAGGTTAGGAGAATTATATAGGAAATTTGAACTACTTTGCTTTTTTTTTTTTTTAATATGAAACCTAACTTTTGGTTGTTTGAACATTTAATATGTTTTTATCAATTTTCTCCTGTTTAATTCTGTTATCTCTTTTCTATCACACTCTCTTTCATACTTTTTATTATTACTATTTTATTTTTCTTTCTTACATACCCTTTTATGAGATGAGCATTATTAGAGAAAATATATAACTAGAGACAATGATATTAAAGTTTAGTGCAACTAAGCATGAGATGAGTAATACAAAGAACGCATAAGTCTTAAGATAAATTTAACATCTTAAACCAGTTTTATTAGTACATTTTTTTAGAACTGATTTTTTATTAGTACATTGGAAATCAGTATTTGGTGGCTCGGTGCCTTCACAAATATGATACGTGACGTGAGACTGTGAGAGTATACATACATATTAAGTATAACTTAACCGAATTTTAAAAAACAAATTTAACGTTTTTAACTTGTCTTCACTTTTATTAATACACTGAGGATTAGTAATTGATGCGTTCCAAAAATGACAAGTCAGCGTGTATAATGTAAAACAAAAGGAGTTCCGTTCCGTTACCCTTTCCCGCCAATTAGGTCCTCGGAATGAGGTCCCTAATTAGACATATCAAAGGTAAAAACCAAAAAGGTTGAAATCACACATCACCACAACTCTCCCTTCTCACCCTTCTGTACAACCTTAGCTGTACCCACTATCTCACTTTCCCTCCCCCTTTTTACCCTTCCCACAAACAACACGAATACACACAAATTTCCTCCTTTTCTTTCGACCTTTTCACACATACCCTCTCCCTCTCTCCTTCTCCCTCTCAACTTGAGTCCCCACAAATCATCCCCCCATTAAACCATCACTACTACTACCTCTCCATCAAGTATCAACCCTGTCACTCTCTCATATCCACCCACAGAGAAACAAACATTCATACTTCACAGTACTCCTCATTCTCACTCTCACTCTCACCCACCACTCCACAATGCCCTCCTCCTCCTTCCTCCTCCTCCTCCTCCTCTCACTCTCCCTCTTTCCCTCAAAACCCTTTGTTTCTTCTTCCTTATCCTCTCGGAGAGCCCTCCACGAACCCTTTCACCCATTAGACAACCAATCCCCTCCTTCCCTTCCCCTCCCTCCTCCTCCTTCCCCAGCTTCACCCCCAGAAACCCCCAAACTACCATCTTCCACTTTTACCCCTGACCCTCCCCCTTTTTTCCCAACATACCCCTCCTCCCCTCCACCCCCTCCCCCTTCCATCCCCACCACCTTCATCTCCTACCCCGCCAACATCTCCTCCCTCGCCATCCCCCAAACCCCCTCCCAAAAACCCAACCACCCCGCCAAGCTCCTCGCCCTCACCCTCGCCGCCATCCTCTCCTCCCTCTCCTTCCTCGCCGCCTCCGCCTTCTTCTACTCCCGCTGGCGCAGACGCACCCGCCTCTCCTCCTCCGACGACGACGACGAGAAAGCCGCCGTCTTCCGATCCGACAATGCCGAAACCGTTACCACCAGCCGTAAGGCCAGGCACGCTTCCTCCTCCTCCGCCGCCAGCTCCGAATTCCTCTACCTCGGCACCGTCGTCGACTCCCGCGGCATCGACGATCGTAACCGTAACGATAATGCCGCCGCCGCCGCCCGGAATTCGGACCCCCGTAGAATGGACTCGCCGGAGCTCCAGCCGCTGCCGCCGCTGGCGCGGCAAGCTTTGTTACAGCATAATGTAGCTGAGCAGCGTTGTTATGATGTGCGTTCAACGGATGAGGAAGAAGAAGAGGAATTTTACTCTCCGAAGGGTTCTAGTATTACCGGGTCGGGTTCTCGGGTCGGGTTTGCGGGTAATGTAGGAGGCGAAAATGTTGGTGGTGGGAGTAGTGATTCTGGTTCCACTTCGTTTTCTTCTACCTCTGGTTCGCCGCACCGGTCGAATTCCGCCAGCCTCTCGCCGCCGGTCAGCTTAAGCCCGAAACGGCCGCAGCCGAAATCGCCGGAGACGGAGACGGAAACGGCGCCGATAAACCGGGTCGAATCGCCGGCATTATCTCCTGTCCACAGTAATAATAATAATGATAATAATCAGTATGTGCAATGTTCAAATGCAGGGAAAGGTTTTGCTTGTGATGATGATGACAGGTCACCTTTGCTTTCTCCACTTTCGTTATCACCAAATAGAGCTTTGAAGAAGAATTCTAATTCAGGGGGAGTGGAGAGGAATGCTGGTGCTTCTTCTGCAAGATTGTCTAATGCTTCGTATCAGAGTACGAAATCTGTGTCGTCTTCTTCGGCTTTTTCTCTGCCATCGTCGCCGGAGAAAGCTTGGGAACGAAGCTTCGATCAGTCGCCGAGGATTTCGAGCTTTTCTGATCGGTATAGGCAATCCCCTTTGTCTCTGTCATCACGGCCATTGTCTCCAACCTTGCTTTCTTCACCAGAAACGGAAATGTGCAAAATTTCAGTTCAAGAATTTGTTCCACAGAGGAAAAGATGGGAGATTCCGACTCTTTTGACACCTGTTACTGCTCAGCCTCCTTTGGTTTCAACCCCGCCTCCTCCGCCGCCGCCGCCTCCGCCACCGGAACATAGTCGGAAACAATGGGAAATTCCGTCTAGTTCAACAGCCATTGATCAGCCCTTTTCTAGGCCACCTGAGCTAATACCACCTTCAAGGCCTTTTGTGTTGCAAAACCAAACAATGATGCCACCAAGTTCTCGTCAAAATTCAGGGGAAGTTGATGAAACCCAGAAACCGAAATTGAAGCCACTGCATTGGGATAAAGTGCGAGCGAGCTCTGATCGCGAAATGGTGTGGGATCACTTGAGGGCGAGTTCTTTTAAGTAAGATTGTTAGTTATCACTTATATAGTGATTCTTTTTTGTTTGTTTACCTGTCTGCATTTCAGATATGTTGTTGTTGGAATTTTCATTCCATGTTGCTGGATTTAAGTGATGAAGTTTGTGGGTTTACTGCAGATTGAATGAGGAAATGATTGAAACATTGTTTGTGAATGCGCCTAAGAATTCTACTCCACGCACAGGTCTTTCCCTGCAAAATGAGGACAGAATACTTGATCCTAAAAGGTCACAAAATATTTCCATTTTGCTAAGGGCGCTTAATGTAACTGTAGAAGAAGTTTGTGAAGCTCTTTTAGAAGGTACTATATATCCCTTTTGAGCTAGAATGATATCATGAAGTTTGGAATTTTGAATCCTTTGTGGTGTTATCTTTACATCTGGGAAGATGTGGCAATTTCATTGTTTTCTAGTATCTTGATTTATTGACTGGCTCTAAGGTTTTATTTACTTTTAAAGCCTCACGTGTCTCCCTTTAATCATGGTACTATCCACATATTGTTTGAAATTTCTCGGATCATGTGGATTGTGCAAATACAAGTTACTTTAGTGTTGTCTTTGAAGATTTAGGTGGTAGTCGAAGGTCACAAGACTTTGGTTTTTCGTATACTAATTGAGGCCAAAACTGTTTACCTCTCTCTACAGGTAGTGCTGATACACTTGGATCAGAACTACTTGAAAGCTTGTTAAAGATGGCGCCGAGCAAGGAAGAAGAGCGGAAATTGAGGGAACACAAAGATGACTCGCCAAGCAAGCTAGGTGTTGCTGAGAAATTTCTGAAGGCTGTGCTTGATATACCTTTTGCATTTAAAAGGGTGGAGGCAATGCTTTACATTGCTAACTTTGAATCTGAGGTGGAATATCTCAGGAAGTCATTCGGAATTCTTGAGGTAATGAACCATTCGTTACCTGTGATTATGTGTTTTGAGAAATCTTTGGAAACTTGTTTCAAAAAGATGAAGTGTGCTGCAACTTGAAAGAAGAATATTATGTGTTGTGTTCATTTCTGACTGCTAATTTCGCAGGGTGCATGCGAAGAGCTGAAGAACAGTAGAATGTTCTTGAAACTTTTAGAGGCTGTGCTTAAAACCGGGAACCGAATGAATGTGGGGACGAACCGAGGCGATGCAGTTGCCTTCAAGCTTGATACACTTCTCAAGCTTGTTGATGTCAAAGGTGCAGATGGAAAAACCAGTCTCCTGCATTTTGTTGTGCAGGAAATTATAAAAATCGAAGGCGCTCGTCTCTTAAGTACCGATCAAACTCCGAACCCAAGCTCCATTGAGGATGCCAAATGCAGGAAACTTGGACTGCAAGTAGTGTCCAGTCTGAGTTCAGAGCTAGCAAATGTAAAGAAGGCTGCTGCTATGGATTCTGATGTTCTCATTGGTGAAGTCTCCAAACTCTCTCAAGGACTAAAGAATGTCATTAGCGTTCTGCAATTAACCGAGACCACCAAGTCGGATGATGAAAGCAGCCAGAAATTTTCGGAGTCCATGAACAAATTCATGAGAATGGCTGAAGAAGAGATTCTGAAAGTTGAAGGTCAGGAAAGAGCTGCTTTGTCCCTTGTGAAGGAACTTACAGAGTACTTCCATGGAAACTTGGCTAAGGAAGAAGCTCATCCTTTCAGAATCTTCATGGTAGTAAGAGACTTCCTTACTGTTCTTGATCGGGTCTGCAAAGAAGTTAGCATGATCAATGAGCGAACCATGGTTAGTTCTGGGCATAAATTTCCAGTTCCTGTAAACCCTATGCTTCCACAGCCTCTTACTGGCTTACATGGCAAGGAGACAATGCAATAATTTCTTCAGATTGTGACAATTATTCTCCATAGCTATGTACTGGTCATACCATTGTGACCTCTCTTGCTTTTACATCTTCCGTTAGGAACAATTATTCTCGATCGGGTCTGCAAGGTGACTTTGACTCGTTTAAGTGTGCTTGTAAAAATTCTTGTAAAAATTAATGTATAAGATTGAAGCTGTATGTCTGTTATTGAAATATAGAGTAGAAGATTCTCTTTGGGAAGTAGTTTTCTCTGAAATCTCATGATTCGGAATTTGATTTAAGTTATAAAATGGTATTCGCAAACTTAGTATGACGAATTCTACAGAACTAGTTATATATCAGAGTAGACAATTAAAATTATTTGATAAAATTTTATTAAAAACCCAGAATTGTAATAAATTCACATAACATACTACCACTTAAAGAAACTTTATGTTTTTATTTATGTTATTGTGTAAAATTTATGAACCAATAAATATTTTTTTATTGTACCGTAAGTATAGACATTTTTTAGTGATTAGGTGGGAATAAATAGTATTTGAGATAGGGGAAAGATTATGTTGGAATTCATTGTATTTTTTTTTTTATCAACGAATTCATTGTATTCAAGGTAGGAAAAATTAGAGTTTGTTGCAATTAATTAAAGGTATTTTTGGAAAGATGAAATAATTTCAATATTATCAACCAGTTTTAACCAATTCTTAATTTAATTAAATTTATGAAGTATAGCAAGTAATTTTGATGCATATAAATACATTATTGGTTATCACAGACTCAGAGATGTCCCTTTCTTTTGGCGTCGTTCGTTTGAATTATGCATAAACCTGGATAGTGAAGTTTCATTTAAATTTATTCAAAAAAAGTTCCATTTAAATTGTCACACAACTCTCTCTCTCTCTATATATATATATATGTGTGTGTGTGTGTGTGTGTATTAATGATTATTATTATTAATGTGGAGACCCACGCAAGGACTGATATCAGACAATTTCAAGGCGATTAACTTTGTCTTCTTCGAATGGGTCTAATTTTGTCCATTAGTGCCATTTTCTCTATTGGCCTATCTGTTTGTCACGTGAAGGCAAATTCTATTTTCTATGTTCTTTTTAAACTTTTGGATAAACGTGTGTCTAAACTCTAAAACATCACTTTTAGGCATTACTTTAACCAGGTATTTTGTTATAGGCATATGTGTTTACTTTATTCACGTATTTTAAAACAATCATATGACTTAGTTTAATTTACCAAATTTACCATCGTTTATACATTTGTACAGGTCACACTTGGGATGCTTCTTTGAAAGAAAAAAAAAAATGTAATGCTACGACATTTCCAAAATTGGTTTAATAAAAGAGGACAAAGGGAGTATTATGTTATATCATATATTATGACAATTTTAACCAATCCAGTTCACTAGGAATTTAATAATATAAGGCATTTAAATCACAGTATTTAAAATATTTATAAGTATGAAAGGTCACATCACTATACATACATAAGTCAACACAAATTATGCCATTGTTTTAAAACCCCCCAACAGTACCAAACCTGAGCATTATTTTCTGCTCCACTAAATTTCTAACCCAAGGTTGGATGAAGGGTTATTGCAGTAGAATCCATCCTTTTTTTCTTTTATGATCATTTCTTGGCATCTTCTCTGATCTTAGCTACCGGTCAAATTTTATGGCTGAATAAACAGAAAATATGGACCAAAAAACCCCCCCCCCCCTTTTACTCCTACTTTCTCACCCACACCACACTATCTCTCTATTCTTTCCTCTTTTTCTTTTTCTTTTCTTTAGTTGGTAAGGAAGAAAAGGAGAAAACGACTATGAAAAAGAGTAGGGATTCATGTCGGAAGTGTAATAAAATCAAGTGATTAAGAAAAGTATAATATTCATAATCCTACACTGCAATGTATATGCTAAGCACTAAGATATAACAAATTTTCCCACCTAATAAACCAACTATAACTAACTAAAGAGACAGTTCTCCAACCCGTTAAAGCACTCATACATATTCAAACTACTCACAATGTTATACCACAGTGGCTAACTGTAAAGTAGATCATATTAGTATGAGAATATGACTTTTTTTAAGATAATTCAGGGTAAAAGTGCAAAATTGGCTAACAAAGGGTTTCACTATGTGCATTTAATATAATAATGTTTTGTTGGTGCAAAAATAAACTTCCATTACTTTACTTTTTATAAACTATCGGAAATTTTGTCTTGGTTGAGGGGATTATTATTATTATTATTATTAAAAAGTTTGTATTTATTTTTGTACCTAATAAAACATTATTATGTTAGGTGCGAATAGTGAAACCATTTTTTGCTAAATTTTCACTTTTACCCTATAATTAAAACTAGTTAATAGATAACAAAAATATAATTAAAACTGGTCAATACATAACGAAAATATATAAGCTAACTAACTGGATTATAAAGTTACAGCTGTCTGTATGACAAGAACAGGGATATCATGCTGAGCTTGCTGAAAACAAGTCCAAACACAGGTTACAGAAGTATACTTCAGCCAATATAAAAAAGCCCAGTGGCGTGTTATTAACAATATAAAACTACATTTACCACAGATTTATTGAAGATAATACAAACTTAAGGCGAACTTGTGCATTTAGATACAGGTGTGGTAAACTTATCATACATAGTAATGCTTATAGAGAGATCTCTTGTTTCTTGTTCAATCCCAACAGATACGTGTGCTTTCGATTTCGTCTTTTATTAACAGTTTCTTTTTGTATCGAATCACTTACTCATTAAAGAGTTCTATATTTGAAATTGAATTTCCTGTAGCATATCATCTTAGAGGTAGCCTGGTAGGCAATTAGGCATTTATTAGTTTCACAGATAACTGCTATTGCTTTATTTTATGAACGATTCACTAAGACCTTCTATTCTGAATCATTGCATGCTGTCAGCATCCATGCGTTCCAATATAAGGCGAGCTTCTTCCTCTGTTGATGGAACCACATTCCGAAGTTTGAATCCATCTTTCGTCACTTTTGCCTCAGGGCGAACCGAGAAAGTGAAGTAAAAAGTATTGGATACCTGTATTATGTAATAAGATGACACTGAGAAATCATACAATAATAATGACACAGAAAACTTATGTTATTCTTTTGTCATAACTAGGATGTAAAGAAAGAGCTGACCTATTGCTCCATGTGTAAGTACAGTTAAGCCAACTTACCTCACTGGTTCGAAGCTCTGGCCTTGTAACATGAGCCACAACTTCAACACTGATTAATGGTTGATCTGGGTTGTGGAGTTCTGTATATAACACACAGGATTTGAATCGCAAGAAATCTCCAACATCAACCTACAGTATATTGATTCCTCATCTTTAGGATACATTGAAATTGGGCAATTGTTTGATTATTGACTTGTTAATCCCTTACTATAGAGTAAATGATTATATTCCTGACAAATAAACAAGCAGGGGGAAACGAAAGCAGAAAAACATAAGTGGATCTTTATCTGAGAAATTTGTAGGTACACAATAAGGACCCCTAAAAGGCTAAAACCACTCAAAAACTTGAAAACATTTGTTAATGGAGAAAAGAATTACACTGTCAAAGGGTATGCTTTTGTTTTTTGTTTTTTTTTGTTTTTTTTTGGGGGGGGGTGTTGTTTAATTGAGAAGGAAAAGGAAGGTTTCATCAGAACATTTCCTTGCTGAGAGTTCCTTTTACGGAGGGACGCAAGGAAAATGAAGGATTTTCAACCAAAACATAAAGAATTCTTTGAAGTCCTCCATTCTTTGTGATAATAAGTTCCTTCAACTCAGGATTATAGAGAGACCAAACATTAAGTATTATGTTATTCATTAAGTGTTATCACGTCAATCAACCAAATTATTCTAATTCACCATTTTAAAGAAAGATGACACTAAAAAGAAATTTGGTAATTAATTACTTTATATTATTTTTATTAAATTTCTTACTTTGCTAATCCAATAGTTGATACTTTTTGTTTACAGAAAATTCAGATACACTCCCCCCCATTGTCCATAGTACAAAATAATGCAATGCAGGTACGTTTTTTTACCCCCCTTGGCCAGTAGCAGAGTTAAACTAATTTAAGCTACTGATTTATTACTATAGGCAAGCAAGCTTTGATAGTTGATGATGATGGTAATCATAATAAACACTCACAGGTCTTAAGAAATCAACATGGTCAACTTCAAGGAAGCAAGGGACCGATCCCGCAAAAGCATATGCCGTGGAAAAAGCCAATTCAAATGCTCGATGCATCAGAAAACCACCAAATATTCGTCCATGGATGTTCCTCTGCTGCGGCTGACATATTAAAGAGTTCTCAAGGCGAGTATCCCTTAGAAGAATACTGTCTCGGTCAGCTAATGCTGGCATGTCACAGAAAATTCTTCCCTCAGCCAATAGTGCTTTAAGTCTATTTATGTCCCCACTCTCAAAGTCCCTAGTCTCTCGTTTCTTTTTCTTCAAATTATTTCTTGCTTCAGCTTGTTCAAAAAGAATCTTTTCTTGTTCAGTTTCTGGTGAAAGCCGATTCACTGGAGCAGCCTTCCGGGTTTTTGAGTCCCGGGCAACAAATATAAAGTTAGCTGTTACTGCTACCGAATCTGATGTTTCAGAGCCATCTGCATGTTATAATACATGTGTATTATCGATTATTACATTTCATATCAATGAAACTATGGCCAAAGAATAAGATCACTATGATTATTTCCTGGGAATCAAAGTAGTAAAGATTTTTCATCTCATACAGGCAAAGCAATGTGAGAAAAATTTTCAAAAATCAGGAAAAAAATGGTCGAAGTTGCTGAATAGAGATAAGACAATGTATATCATAATATGATTTACTAAACCACGGTCAGTAGATGTAATCTTCCAATAAGGATCTCAAACAAGGGCACATTTGAATAACTTGAAAAGTGATTTAAACAATAAAAATCAGATGCAACAAAACCAAGCAAAAACTCCTTAACACTTGTAAACTGGCACTATAAAATATGCAAATAATTATAAGTATCTATACTGAGAATGTTATTGATAATGTGTCTGAAAAAGCCAGCAATGATATTTTATTAGCCCTAAAAATAACGGGAAATAGAGAAAGCCAAAGGAAAAATAGAAAACGGAAAACTGGATTAGTATACTATGAAAATCGAACTTGTAAGAACCAAGTTGAGGAAAAAAATGAATTTATGTGGGGATACATTCAAACACCAAAAGCAAACAGGTGGAGGCAATACACGTCTAATTCGCTTCAAATTGCATTGGACCTTAACATGCTTAATTTTCAGACATGTACATGTCAAATATTTTGTACCTTCTGAGGACTGGATCACATCCAGCTGAATCTCAATAGAGGATCGCCCAACCCATATAACAGAACCAACAATTTTGAGATCCTTGTCAACACTAATGGGCTTCTTCAGTACAATCTTATCAACAGAAGCGGTCACCAGTAAAAGTGGCCTAGTTGTGCTGTCAACATCAGCACAGTGCTGTTTCAAAAAAAAAAAAAAATGGGAATAGAACAAGTCAAATCAGGTACAGACAGACAGAGTATATTATTTGAAATATCAACATTTTTCCTTCAAACTTCATAAGCTAGCAAGTAATTTGGGCAACACACAGATATTATGATTGAAATAAAACCATGATTCTAATCCAAATTCCAAAAACAAAATACAACAAAACTATCAAATAACAGTTTACTAACCGTAGTATAAATCTTCAACCATAATTCAGATATTAAACACAGTTCGTTATAAGCTCTATTGCTCTTGATGAAAACTCTGATTTCAATTTTTAAATTTCTCTCTCAGAAGTAGGTAGAATACCAACCTGGTCCTCCTCACATTGTATCCTCCAATTCGATTCCCCCAATTATTATGAAGTTTACAACGTGACCTTTTTGAATTCCAGTTCATTGAAATTTTTTTGAGTTGGATGTCATATTGCCACTCATTACTAAAGTCAAAGTTACCATCAATCAAAAATGTCAAGGAAAGCAACTCACTATAGAAGAGCAAGTGAGCAACTATACAAGCATTTTTAACGATTGGGGGATTAAATTAATTGAAATAACCTGTGAATGGCCAAAATTTCAACTGGTAACTATACTTTTCTAGTTTTCTTAGCTGCCATCCACTTCCCCAATTATCATAATAATATCAAAACCACTAGCCATGTAGTCAATTCTTCTAAAAGGCTCAAACCTAAAAACACACACACACAAAAAGCGAAACTAAAGAATGTACAAAAGTGAGCATGGTGCTTACCTTTACCGATATAGTACCAGCCAAAGCGTCAAGATCTTCAAGCAATTTCCCAATCCGAACCTCATTCCATGGATCTCGATACTGCTCTCTGAGAATGAAATCAGAGGAGAAATTATACAGAATGCTAGTCCTACTTTGGGAAGGGGTTTTGGTGAGTAATTCGCTCTGAGGCGGAGCATCTACAGGTGGATCTAGAAGCCTCTCGAAGATCTTCGATCTAGCTTCCCACAGAGCCGTTGTGACTGGAGAATGGTACATTCCAGGCCATAAGGCTATGGGTTTGCGATCACCAGTGGAATTTGAAGAATTCGGAATCGTACCATTCACAGCGATTGTATGCGAAGGAGGAGAAGAAGAAGAAGAGTAATTGAAATCCATGGAGTTACGGTTGAGATTGTTGTTGAAGAAGTGTGAAGTGTGAACCACCGAACTCGTCTTGAGGAATTGAGTCTTTAGAGAATCAATGGCTTTCCTCAACGGCCACGGTCCTCTCATGGTCAAACGCTCGATGCATCTACCTCGTGTTCATCGACCAGTTATTTTTAAACAAATCAATAAAATAGATTTTTGGGAAAATCACAATGAGGTCCCATATAAGGCATTTAATCACAACCGAGTCTCAAACAATCATCAAATTATATTGAAATCCTAAGAGACCTGAGTGTAATTAAATGGTTTGTCATTGAGTTGTCAGTGCACACAAAAGAGTTGTCAATCGTTATTAATGAAATAGGTGCATTGACAATTCAAGGAGCTGCAATTGATAGCTATTTTGTGTGCAGTGACAAGTCAAACAGCTGGCATTGACAACTATTGAATTGACAACCCATTGACAACTATTGCGCTATGTGGTGACAACTCAATGAGCTGGTATTGACAACTCAATTTAATTACACCCAAGTCCCTTGGGATTTCAATGTAATTTGATGATTGTTTGGGACCTGGTTGTGGTTAAATGCCTTATGTGGGATCTCATTGTGATTTTCCCTAGATTTTTCAGTCATACTTAAGTACTTATCTAATCCTATTTATAAGGAAAGATGTAACACCCCAAATTTTAGAAAATAGAAAATAAGGAATTATTTAATGTTTTGGAATATTACTAAAACATTAAAAAGCATTAAAAAATAAATGTATGATATTTAGGCATTTTTAATAATTTTCAAGGCTTATTTTCTTTATTAATTGAAGGAAAAAAATATATAATAGTTAGAAGATGAATTTAAATAAGGGAATATTTAGAACATTGATGTATTGTTTAGTATTTAAAAAGTCTTATAAATAAATTTGGAAATTAAAGTATATCTAGATAAAATATTTTTGGGATAAATTTAGGTTTATTTGTAAGTGAGAATGGTAAATAAAATTACCATTTAATAGAAAAATAGAAAAAAGAAATGAAAATGACAATATCTGCCCCTAGTTGAAAATATCTCCAATTATAATAAGAAGAGCAAGATGGTAAAACACCTATTAAAAATATCGATCCCTCTTATCAACCATATATACCACACACGTGTTCCTATTCATATCATTCTTCTCTCTCCCTCTGTTCCTCGCTCTCAGTCCCCTGTCTCCCACCCTCTCCATTTCTCTCTCGGTTCCTGGCGTCCATCAGCGGCGTTCGACGGTGATATCAGCGGAGCAAGGCAGCGAGAAGTGGAGGGGACGACCATGGAGCTTAGGTTAGCCTTTGGTAAACCTATTTTCCTATGTTTCTTCCCCTTCTGGTTCCGATTTGAGTGGACTTGGGAGAGGAACCGTATCGGATTTTGGGGTTTCTAAGGTTCCTGAACTCATTAAAATGATGTTAGGCTGTGATTATGACAATTTGGGGGAGTAATTTTGAGTGAAAATCGAGTTCATTGAGTTTCTTCATAAGCCCTAAAATCTGTTCACTGTTTATCCAAGCCTCTACTTCGATTCTTCTATTTTGAATTGTTCCTAAGCCTAATTAAATTAGTTGGAGGTAAGTAAGGCTAATGGATTGGATTATATGTTGAATTTTGGACTGGTTCTTGGTCTATGACAAATCTCTGATTTGTATGGTTTTTACATGCCTAATTTGAGGAAATTAACATGATTGAGATGTAAGTTTGGTCCAATAATGCTTAATTAAATGTCTTAAACTCTCAAGTGAAATTAGTATAAAATTAGGATTAATTAGCCATAATTGTAGATTAATTGCATTGATTAATTTATAGGGTTATTTAATCCTTGTTTAGTCTTGTTTCCACTTGTAGGGTCGCTCAGGACTAAAAGAACGGACCCGGGATGAAGAAAAAGGCCAAACAAAGGAGCAGAAGAAATGTGAGTTCGCCGTGGCCTCGTCACTGCGAATGGATCCCCAAGAGGCAGAAAGGAATGGCCCTCGCCACGGTGAGAAAAGCCCACTTTTGGCAGAGAGAGGCATGGCGAGATTCGCGAATTCTGCAGTTATCAGCTCGCGTTTTTGGGCCTGATTTGGGTCCAACTTGAATACCCACTCACTTGACCTGACTTGGGAGACATAAAACTCAAAAGGCACACCCCATTAGGGTAGATTTTGGTCCACATTTACATCCTCCAAGCCCTAGCTCTCTCTTCTCCATCTTCATCTTTATCTTCTTCATTTTTCTTCCTTCCACCCATGGCTTCCACACCTTCCTCTCTTCTTGTTGGTTCGTCCATGGAGAGTAGCAACTAGGCTCCACCATTCTTGGTGGTGGGAGCCAAGGGATGAGCTTGAAGCTTGAATAGGGGAGTTTTTCTAATTCTAATCCTTCCTCCATTTGTTGTATTTATGCTTTTCTAGGGTTCTAGGGATGCATTTATGGCATTTGGTGGGATGTATTGATTGCATTTGGTTGAAGTGCATTTCTGGCACTTGGTTGAGTGCATTTATGTCATTAGGGTTAGAAACTATGTTTATGTTATTTCCTTCTTGTATAATGCTTGACATTGCTACTTATTAACTTTGAGTTTAATGAAATTTATGGGTTCATAGTTTTGTTATTCTCTTTGTGAAAATTATGTGCTAATGCAAGGTGGCTTGGTTATTGGATTAAGAGTGTTGAGTTATTTGCTTGAGGGAGATGGCATAAGAATTAATTGGTTGTGTTGAGACATTGGGCAAACACTCTTTAGGTCCTAATTTATTGTATGGGTGGCCATCAATGGATTAGGGTTTAGAGAGAAATTTAGAGCAATTATGGGGTGGCCCAAATTGTGGATTTAAAAGTCTTGCATAATCAATTATTTCTTGATTTTGAACTTAATCAACTTGGGTTAAATTAAGTAATGTGCGGGGTTTCGGCATTAATTAAGTTAACCTAAGCCTAGCCTGGAGGGCTTCCTCTAGGGTTCTTTAGAAATCAATTAAACTCCCTAAAAATCTTTAGAAGCAATGATTCCCGAATCTCTCATTCATCAAGAATGATCTTTATCCCATTTTCATCCAAATCTCACTTTTAAATCCACTCTTTTACTTTACCTTTCGCACATATCAAACTTCATACTAAAACCAAACAAAAAAAATGCTTTTACCCGCCTTTTCAAGTTTACATATTAGCTATTAGGAACCATATTACACTAGGCTCCTTGAGATCGACACCCAGGGTTAGCTTCCACTATCTCCTTGGATTTTAATTTCTTGGAGAGCAGACTCGAGGCGGCACTGCACCGATTTCTTCTCATTTCGGAGCTCTTTAGTCTACCCGATTTCTTTGTTCTCTGAATCCTTGCTCCTCCGTAATGGTGTTCCTGAACGTGATGAAAGCAGAATGGGAGTGATGTTTGATGATGTTTAGTTGATTGTTATTTGAATATTAAAATTGTACATTTCTTTTCCTCTTTTGCCTGTTCTGCTGGCTAGGTATAGTGATAGGGGAGGGAAGGAATTTGTTGATATTAGATTCTAATTAGGATTTCATTCTGTGAGATTAGATACTATGATGGTGGTTAAAATTCTGCCTTCTTCCCTTGTCCCTGCTCTGCTTGGCCGATTTCTTGGCTTGATAGGTTGATAAATTGGTAATTAATTTAAGGTTATAATGGAACCCATAAATGGTTGTTGCATGTTGGGCTTTGGGGTTCTGAAATTTTGGTGCCTGATTTGTCTGGGCCATACTTGGTGATGAGGAAGGAAAAATTGATGGTGATTTGGAATGAGGTTGATGTGGTGGTACGTTAAACTTTCATTTAGCCTTGGGGATTTAGGAATTTCAGATTTTAGTTGCTATGTTGGACCTGTTATTGGCTGGTTCTTGATGCTATTGATAAATAAATCAAGATAGGAAGGGAATGCAAATAATATATGATCTTAAATGATGATTCTCATTTAAGTATGCAAATATGAAATTTTGGGAAAAATGCTCTGTTATTTCGGTTGAAGCTTGGATTTGATTTGCACCTTTAATTTTGCTGACCCAAGGATGTTTAATGTTTAAGTCTTTAATTTAAATCTCCAAAGGCTAAGTTAATGAGTGTTTAATTCTGAAATCTGAATCAAATAAGGTTGTAATTGAGTGTTATGAAGTTTGGAGAGGAAGGACATAGGTTGATATTAAGGTTAAATCAAAATTTTTGTTTTATGTGACGTTAAGTTGAATTGTAGTTGGAGGTGATTTTGGGAACAAATAATTGATGTTTATTTGGTGGTATTTTATTGGATTGAATAGTTTTGTAGCTTGGAAATCACTCTTTTCTTGATGGACTTGAATTTAGCTGCAAGTTTCGTATGTTGGAGGTGTTGATGTTTCCACTCTAGTTTAAGATTTGGTGATTAAGGCATTAGGAGATTGAATTAGAAATTGGACTATGAGGATTGTAATGTTGAGGTTTTATTAGATTGGGTTAATTTAGTAATTTGAAGATAATGATATGGATAATGGGGTTGTTATGTAGATTCTTTTATAAGAATACAAGTTCTCTAATATATTTAATATAGACAAGGGATCCTTAAAAGAATTGGTCTAATATTAGGTGTGACTTGATTGAGGAAGGTGGCTTGAGAATCTAAATATAAGGAGTATTAATTTTAAATTCGAAGAGAGGGAATTGATTCTTGAAATAGTAATTTAATCTGTGACCACTATTTTGAGGATCTTAAAGGTAGAATAAGGTAACTATATGTTGATTACTATAGTGATGTAAGTTAGGAGATTTAATTTGATTAATTAGGCTTAATATCATTATTAGAATTGGAAATAAAGTTATGATTTAATTTAATTTATGAAAATTGTTAAATACTTTTGGAAAGGTGCTTTATGGTTGATGATGATTGTTGGGTTGACAAGAACATGGGATTCTTATTGATGTTGTTGTTGGTTGTTGAGATTTTAAGGAGACTAGTGTCATGTGCTAATGTGGATGGAATCTTAGATTTTAAGAAGAAATTGGTTGGTAAGGAAAGATTGGTTTAAAAGTGATTATGGATTGGGTTTGTTAGTTAATTAGGGAGTTTTGAAAAGCGGAGACCTCGTAAGTTGATTGGAAGTTCTTTGAGTTTCTCAGGTGATATATTAGTGATTCATAGTAAATATACTTATTCCTAATGTTTCTACAGATTTTATGCAAGGAGTTTGGACTTTATTTGTTGTCCTGAGAAAGAGATAGAAGAGTTGGATAACTAGTATTATTATCATTAATAAGGAATTAAGGTTTAAACTTATAGATTTTGGATTTTAACTGAGATTGATTTAAGAAGAATTAGTTTCGAGGATTTAATTCTTTAAAGATTAGGAAATTAGATGTAATAAGTTGAGTGAGATTTATGGATTGGAAATTTATGTTCTATTTCCGGTTTCAATATTGTAAGGATTAAGTTGGAATTATAATTGGTATGTTGAAGTTCTATAATTTCTAAGAAATTCTAGGATTTTTATTCTGTATGTTGAGTTTTTGATAGAAGATTTTGTGTCTAGTTTTTGTTATGTTCAGCTGTGGGATTGAAGTGTGTGCTCTAGGATTTGATTAAAAGTAAATGTAATGGTGAATTTAGATTTCTTTGTTTCTAATCGATGGTATTTAATACCGTACCAAGGAAGAAGTATAGAAGATTTTGGGGATTTATTGATTCTGATTTGGTGAAAGTGAATTAAAGTTTTAGCTTTTAATAAATAATAGCAGTAGGTTCTGTTGTGGAATAAAGGTTATATGACGTCAAAAATTAAACATGATGGTTGCTGTTTGTTGTTTAAGAATTTAATATTTCAATTTAGCAATTGTTAGAGTTGTTGTTTTAAGAAGCAAAATAAATAGAATATTGAAAGGTTGATTTATCAATCTTGAAACAAAATTAAATTTGAACTTGAGGCTTAATTATGTATTAAATAAATGACTAAGGTGAAGAATGATTTTTATAAAAACTATTGGTCAAACATTGAGAATAATAAAGTTTAATGTAAGTAAATTACTAGAGTAATTTCAAATGGTCAAGATCCTAATTAAGTATGGATAAATAATAATTCGCTTAATAAAAAAGACTTGGGTAGTATTAATTAAGTTAGGAATCGAGAGAGACACATCGATTAATTTATAGTCCGACCCCTAACCCAAACCCATATATGTCTATAGGCCCTAACTCTTGATATAAGCCGAAAGGGTAGAAGGAAAGAAGTTGATTCAGGAGTATGTTATGGGATCCAGGTAACAGTTTATCTCCATTCACTCAAATTGCATGTATAATTTTGTAATACTTGTTGCATTTAAGTGGTATGTCTTTTATTCCTCATGTTGGAGTACTCCAGGCTTAGGTGGTTCGCTACCCCTTTGCCAGTTTAGTTACGTTATAACGGGATAGTTATAACAAGAAGTCCTGCAGGCAGAACCTCCACTAGTTAACGAAGATATCGTTATCAGTGGTTGGTAGGTGCAGTTCGCACATAGAATAATAGGATAAATACTATCATTATTTGTGAAGGTTTATAAAATGTATACATGACAATGCATGCATGAAATTGTACGGTGAATGACATAAACTGCGGTAAATTGCTGTTTTAGAGAAGCGAGGAGATAGTGAGATGTTTGAAATAAGGCAGGAGGACTGAAAGAAGATGAAATGAAGAGAATAAGATGATAATTCGAAAAACAGAAATATATGTGGTAGGATTATTTGTATATGATTTAAGATTGAATTATTAAATCAATAGCGAATAGTATAGAAATTAGAAATGTTTACATTTAAAAATGGATTTAAATTTCACAAGTACTATAAATAAAAGATAGATAACCCGATGGGATTAATGTACTTTTAATTGTTTTATGAACCACTCTACTTTAGAAAAAGTTTTTAAATTGTTCAATTTGTCCAAAAAGCCCATTACAATAGAAATAAGATTAGTTTTAGTGATTGAAAAGAAAAGGTTTTAAATTTTTCGTATTTTTGGGCTTTTGACATTGAAGAGTGGTTATAATTCGATTAAAAATGTTATATTATAGTAGTAAAAATTAAAGTGTTACAAAAGAGAGGGGGTTTCATTTGATTATATTTATAAGACACTTCCATATAAATGTACTATCTTATCATTCATTTATTACCTGTTGACTTTTTTTTTGTGACAAAATTTTAGGAAGGGCTTTTGCCTCAACCCAATCCAAGGGCAGGGCAACTAACCCAGATCCACGACTTTACGGACCAGGTAGGAAGTACACATGCTTCCACCTCCCCCTAGCTAAAGGGCATTGGCCCTACAAGAGGTGGCTTCATATGGGCTGCGAAGATGCCTCTCCAAGCGCCGGTACTGGAAGCATAACAAAGTGCTTGCTCCCAGGAATCGATCTCTCACCAAAGTGGTCAACCAGGTTGAGAAGTTCAACTCCTTCGCCAGCTGAAGTAACGGACGATGGGTTGACTTTATTTTTATGTGGTGTAGTTGATATCAAATATTGGTAAATTTGGAAAGTTATCAAATTCCAATGCATTATTAATGAGGTTTAAAGTTTTTCTTGCTCTGTATGTGATAACTCCTAGAAATTCATGTCATTTGAGTATATTTTCCTTGAGTTTTATTAAATCATTGATAAATTTTGGATACTCAAGATAGGAAAATGTTCATTGGATTTTTGGTTGCACATCATTGTTTATTTATGTAGATTTTGATTGTTTTTATAGTTAGTTTCTTATGTTGTTTTGTGTAATTCTTGTAGGAATAATTTGATACAATAACCAAGTGATTATAGCCATCCACCAAGATCCCAAGTGAACAAAGCAGAGAGGAAACTAGAGCAAAGGACCAGAATAAGTGGGACTTCACGGCGAAACCTACGGCGAACAACATCAGTTTCTGCCCAGGTTTTGGTTAGCTCGCCGCGGCCAATGCATTTCTGGAATTTTTGGAAGTTCGCCGTGGGCTCGTCGCGGCGAAACCCACGACGAACTGCGTATTCTGCTGCGCGTTTTGTAAAAAGGGCGGACTGAATGGAAATAAAAGCTAGCTTTCGAGCTCATTCTTCATTCTTCGACTTTTGGGTCATTTTGGGAGTGTTTTGCTCTGCTAGGGCTTGGAGCTTGGTGGGGATTTAGCTTGGGCTTAGAGCTTCGAAGAGATTTGGGCTTCCTCTCTTGTAGTAACACCCCAAATTTTAGAAAAGAGAAAATAAGGAATTAATTAAGATTTAGGAAATATTATTAAAATATTAAAAAGCATTAAAAAATGAAATTATGATGTTTTAGACATTTTTAATAAATTTTAAGGGTTATTTTATTTATACATAAAGGTAAAATAATAATTACAAGATAAATTTTAATCTAGGAAAAATTTAATTGGGAAGGCATTTAGAAATTTGAAAGCCTTATAAATGAATTTATGAGGCCAGGTGTATTTTTAATAATTTTAAGGATTATTTTCTTTAGAAAATAAAGAAAAATAATTAGAAGATAAATTTTAATCTGGGAACTTCAAGAAAATTTATTTTAAGGCTTAAAGAAATTTATGACTAAGAAAATCTCTAATATGATATAAGAATTTATTCTAGAAAATTATTTTTCAGAGAAGGGACCAAACTGAAAATGATGGAAAGATTAAGAATAAGGACTAAAATGAGAAGGATAAAGGTTGTGAGTGCTGAAACGAAATTTTCCCCTAATACCTTTATAAAACAAAAATTCCTCTCTTTCCCTTCCTCATTCCGTCTTCCTCTTCCCTCTCTCTCGATATCCCTCTGTTCTCACTCTCCTCTCTCTTTGTTTTTGACGGCGACGGCAAAGAGGCTTTCCGGCAGAGGTGAGCTCGAATCGTGCATGCCACACCTGATTCAACATCATGTGAGCTTCCTCTCTTCATTTCTATCCTATATTTTTTTTCTTCTTTTCGATTTGACCGATTTTTGGGAGAGGTCCGATTTAGGGTTTGAGTTTCTGGGGTTTTTTTTAAGCTTCTAAATCCATAAATTCGAAGCTTGTGGTTCGATTAGCAAACCCCAATAACGAATTTGAACATTAGAGTGGTATTAATCGAGTTTTTCCCAAATTCTTTCATTCGGTCACTGTTCATCCGAAGTCTTTTCTATTGATTCATCGGTGTTCATTGCTTTAAGGCTTAATTAATCATGATTAGGAGTAAGTTTAAACTCCTAGGATTCATTTCATGTTGATTTTCTGAAGTTTGGAATTTCTGGGATTTTGTTCTTCATTTTCCCCTGTTCATGCGAGCCTTGTTCCTCTCTGGGCTGTTTGATTTCTATTCTTTCCTTTGTTGTATTAACATTTTAAGCGTAAGGAAAGGATGACGAAATTGGAGAATTAGATTGAGTGTGAAATTTTCATTTCTCCTCTTATCCCTCTGCATTCTGTTCGGCCAAGGAGCAGAAAATTGTTATGGATGTTTGGTTTTGCTTTGGCATGTGGTTTGAAGTTGCTTGTGATGGTCGATTGATGTTAGGATGTTAAGTGTTGAGTTTCTTCCCTTTTTGCTTGCTCTGGCCGGCGGCTTTAATAACAGAAGGAGGAAGATTTTGATGCTTAATTTAAATCAAACTTGTTGTAATGTTAATGTTGAGGGCTGATTATTATCAGAATGTCCATTGTTCATTTCCTTTCTTTCCCTGCTTATTTGGCCGACCAGTTTATTGTAAACAAGGGGGTTTTGCTAATGCTAGAGTCGAATTAGAATTTAACTATGTGGGATGAAAGTCCTCGATAATGATGGAAAATTTATGCTCTGTTTCTGAGTATTCTTGCTGCCCTAAAGTTTTAATGAATGCTTTTCAAATCTGGAATTTTGAAGGAAGTCTTGGTGATATTAGAATTTTAATAATTTTGTGCTGCTTCTGCTGGCTCTGGACGACTGTTGTAGTGGCAGGAAAAGAAGTAAATTGTGGTGCTTAGTTTAGTAGGAGCAAGGTTAGGTAAATGTGAAGTTAAGTGGTTTGTCTTGTGATTCTTGTTGGGTTTGACTTTTGCCAAATTGCTGAATTGTTTGGATTCTTATGATTCCATAAATAAATGGAGTTGAGTCAAAGGGTGAATTATTGTCTTTCAAATAGCTGTATGTTTGTTTATATTCCCATTATTGGTCAACCTTTTCTCTGGAATTAGGTAACAGAAATGTGGGGTCAAGGAAAAGGAAAAAGGAATGATGAATTTTGAATTCTACATGTTCTGTTTTAGGTGAAGTGTTAGGTTCAATTAAAAGGAAAAAAATGGATATTTAAATAATCTTATAAAATGATACACAATTGCAGTATTTTTCTCTTGAAAATAAGATCTAAATTAACGTTCAATTTATCTCATTGGATTATGGAATGGTTAGATATGTTTTAAAGTAATGTGAGGCAAGAAAGCTTGCTTCCAAATGTAGCAATGATAAAAGTGTTAAACAGGTATTCTAAAGGATTAGAATATATTTTAGAATATTTAAAATAAGAGTTATGTTTTAGGTAATTAAGGTATGGTTAGTGGTTAATCAAATCTGCATCTTTTATCTAAGGTTCTCAGGAAACTAGTGTTTTGAGAGCTTGGGCAATGTATTTAAACTATAATTAGAAAATTAAAGATGTGAGTTAAAAGCTACCAAATGACAGAGGAAGTAGTGATTTCCAGAACCGATTTGAAGGTCATTAGGGGCATCTTAGGTTCTACTATTATTATTTGGGCACTATAAGCAATTAGAATATTATTCCAAGTTAGTGAGATGGAGTGAGTAATGATAGTTGAAAGTTGGAAATAATAAATTTATTAAGAAGTCAGAAAGGACTTCCAGGTTTAATTAATTGATAGCGGTCTATTGGAGAATGTTTGAAATTAAATACTTGCTAAGATATACTGTGCAAAAGGGCTAATTGTAGTAATTAGATTGGTAGGATAAATGAATCCCTTTTGGGATAAAATCTGAATTTATTTTAGTTATGCATGAAGTTTCCAAGTGCATTGGATGATCTTGTGTGTTCTATTGATTAATTGAGTTGTTATAAAATATTTAAAGTTTGACAAGGCTGAGTAAATAAATGAGTAATAAAGAAAGATAAAGCTCCTTAAAGAGAACTATTCTTGAATTAATTATTGGTCAAACATTGAGAATAAGAAAGATTAATTGGAATAGAATAATTAAAAGTAACTGTCTGATCTTAAATGGTCAGGTTAACTATAATAAGTTAAGTTGTAAATAATTATCATTAACGTGGAAGAAAAAATATGATAATTAGAAATTTATTTTAAATCTATTGAATTTAATTAGGTAAAATAAGTTGTTATATATGTTATTATATGATGTAAATTTGATTTAAAGTAATTCAAGATACATTGATGCTTGTGTTTGTATATACTTGTATTGTCTTATGCTTAAAGTTAGAAATATGGATTTAAGAAATATATTAAAAAGGGAAGGGTAGAAGAATGTAATATCATAGGAACGTGAGAGACGTTTAATTATTATACCTAAGTTAGAAATTAATATATTATTTTTACATTATAAATATCTATAGGACAAGATAATGGGGTTGAATCCCCAGAGTACGAAAAAGTGAAGAAATACAGTGACGAATAATTCCAGAAGTCAGGTAGCAGTTTATTTCAGTAACAATTAAATTGCATGTATTATTTTGTAATAACTGTTGCATTTAGTTGGTAAGTTGTTATTCCTCAGTTGGAGTACTCCAGGCTTAGGTGATTAGCTACACCTTTGCGAGATTAGTTACGTTTTAGCCTTAAGTGCTATAACGAGAAACCCTGCAGGTAAAGCCTCCACTATAACGAATATATTGTTATTAGTGGGTGGCAGGTGCTTTTAGCACACAGATTAATAGGAGTAAGACTATCATCATTTGGGCAGTTTTATGAAATATATACATGACAATGCTAGCATGATAATGTATGTTAATGAAAGAAACTGCTATTGGGATTTCCAATCTCACCCCCTCCCCAAACATTTTCAGTACGCAGGATGGGAGAAGCTAGCTGGGAAAGAAGTAAGATAGTATAAGAAGAAGTAGGAATGCCTGCTAAACTATGTATCACTTTAGTTAGTTATTTTAGAATTGGAGTACCCACAAGTATCAAAATAAATGGTTAATATATAATTGTATATATATATGTGTATGTATAACCCTCATGATATAGTGTATTCCGGTAAAAAGGGGTTATCAGCTGAGGTAACCCTAGCGTTTCTAATATAAAAATGGTAGAAACCCATAAGTAGACATAAAGAACCCCTGAAGGGGTTTTCGCTTCCCACACACTATCGATAAGGGGCAGAACCCTAAGGGAACTTAAGTAGTTTAATTGTTTTATGAACCACTAAGTTTTATAAAAAGTTTTAAATTCGAAATGGTTCGAAAAGCCCATTCCAACTGGCAGAAGGTTGGATAAATGTTTTAAAAGAAAAAGTTTTAAATTTTCCGTATTTTTGGGCTTTGGACATTGAAAAGTGGTTATAATTCAATTAAAATGCTATAATATAGTAGTAAAAGTCCAGGTGTTACAGTTTATCTTCTCCATCTTCATTCTCTTCTCTTGTTCTGTTTTGTAATGTTGTATATATATGCTCCCATGGAGTTGTAAAACATGAGTAGCTAAATACTTTGATTCTAGAATTATTTTGAACCCTTATATGTATTGATTCTTGATTCCTCCTCTTACGTTGTGATTAATGATATCTATGTGCTTATTTTACTCTTCTCCTAATGCTTCTAAGTGCTTGATCACCATATAGATGTTGGGTTCACTTGATTGATGCTTGAGAGGGCTAGATTGAGTGTAGAACTTGGGTAAAATAGTGCAAGAACCTGAAGTTTGCATGGATGGATGGTTTTATTGGTAAGATAGAGATATACTTGCTAACCTTACATAGTCACATTAGGGTTGGAGTTTGATAATTGGGTTTTATTAAATTGTAGCAAGAGATTGTGCAATTAATAAGACTAAACACTTGTTCTTGACTTGAGAGAGCGTTTACAAGTACTCTATGAACCCTAGATTAGCACATGGTTTCGTTGAGAGCTTCTTTGAGAGGAGGTTAATTGAGTTTTAAGAAGTACAAGGGGGATAGATAATCTAAGGACCCATTTTATCCTTGAAGTTGGAGAATCACTTGTTTATAGTTTTATTTTCATTTATCATAGGTTTATTTTCATTGTTAATATCCAATCTCAACATTTGTGTCATTCAAATTGGGCGAGAGTGTGACAATTATTGTTTGACCGGGTTTTGGACAAATCCTCGTGGGAACGATACTTTACTTATCACTTTATTACTTGGCGCGACCCGTGCACTTGCGGCGCAGGGCGAACAGTATGAAATGTGTTGCAGATACCTTATAAACAGGACCAGAGGAGTAATTAGTACTCACATAGCACACAACTTTTTTTTTTCTTGGTCCTTTTTGTTTTTTACTTTGTTATAAGTTACTTCTCTTATCCTATTTATAAGGCATTTCAAACATATTTCGCATAAACGAAGGAAAATCTTAAACCTCATTAATTATACCCTGAAGTTTAACAACTTTCCAACTTTACCTCTATTTAATATCCATTTCACAACATTAGAAAAAAGTCAACACAAAATAAGTTGATGGTAAAGTTGTACATTCCTACATAAAATTTAATGACATGCCCTATAAATATAATCAAATAAAACCTTATCTCTGTCGTATAAATATGATCAGATGAGTAAATCAAAGAAAGGAAAAAGGACCGTTAAATACTCAAAAATGATACTTCATCAGTCCCACTCATACTAAATATAAAGCCCATATTTTTAAATACAAGAGTTGGTTGATTTTTTTTTTTTTTGAAATCTTAAGAAAATTAAATAAGATATAGATAAATTGAATTACATGATTTTTTTTTCTCTAACTAATATATTTTACTCATAGACTAATTTATAATATAATAATATAAAAAAATATATATTATAACTAAGTTACCACTCTGTTTTAAATTATAACTCAACCTTAACTACTTCTCACATACCAAGGAGTGGAAGTTATAGCATTAACTATGTTATATTTTTAAATAATTTTTTAACTTTGCCCTTATTTAATAATAGGAGTTAAAATAATATTTTATCCATTATAAACATTTTCCCTCATCTTCCCTATTTCCAACATAGGAGTAAAATAGTCACAGTAACATTAATTGATTCTAAAGTGGATTTATATTTTGGAACAAAAAATTTATAGTAGTTTGACTTATAATAAGGAACAGAATAGTGCTTATTTAACTTCATTAATGTTTTAGTGTTGTATTATGTGAACTACCGAACTCATCTTGAAGAATTGAGTCTATAGAGAATCAATGGCTTTTCTCAACGACCACAATCCTCTCATGGTCAAATGCTCAATGCACCTCGTGTCATCGCCAATATTTCTTTTTTAAAAATCAATAAAATAGATTTTAGTAGTTTTTTATACTAGATTTTAGTAGTTAGTACTTAGCAGTTAGTACACACATAGCACGCAGCAGGTTTTACTTTCCTACAAGGTAAATAAAAAAGGGAAAAAGACCGTTAAAATATAAACACATGAGTATAGTAACTCATAAAATGTCAAATAAATTCAAAGACAATCCATTAAAATCTTAGAATGTTGATTTTGTTTTTAAGTAGGAGGTCACGTGTTTGATTCCATCTAGAAACTTATGTAGTTGTTGTTGGTGTCTACCAATCTAAATGATTATTTTGTAATTTTATGAATTAATTTATTGCTTCTCAATTTTCACGTTAGAAAACTCACATTTATTCTTGCATAATGTTTTGCGAATTAAGGGCACACATTTTTTTAGTTTTTATCATTTCAAGAGTATTTGATTTGTTTCCTTAAAAAAAATGGAAGAATTGCATAGAAAAAAACCAAAAAAAAAAAAAAAATTGGTACGAGACAAACTGCACAATTATTAAATAATTAAATGCTTGCAGAAATTTTATTTTTTTTTAGTAATACCTTTGATTATTTAAAAGAGAAAATTGCTAAATATAAGGTGCACATGAAGAAATAAAACATGAATAATGCATACTTGTTTTTTTTCTGCTCAAGTGGACTGATGCTTAATGGATTGGAGTCTTCTCCAAAGTCCAAATCATAATTTTGGTTTGACCAGGAATAATTAAGTGAAATTTCATTTTTGATGTAGGTTTTAATAATTTGATTCATCATATATCTGATTCAATTCATTTAATTTGATTTCTTAGAAATTGACATGAACAACAAATATGTCTTTATTTATTCATCCGACAAATTATCACTCTTCTAATTTTATGTGAGCCTAATAAATTGAAGCCTTATGTATGCACATCACCATCTTCAATTCAAGATCTCAACTGTTTACTTCAATATTTGCAAATAGTTTGACTTCAATTTCAATATCACATATAGATTGATAATGTTGATTAAGTGAAACTTACCAAAATATTGTCATTTTATATTACATGTGTTAATTTCACCACAACATTGACGCATGCAGCATTCCCTTGCAAAATATCCAAATAACATAATAGTTAGATTCAATAAAACTGTTAAAACGCAGTCATTCCCTTTACACGCAGTCCTTCCTTTCAAACGCAGTCATTCCCTTGCAAATTTCTCTTCCTACCATTTTCATATCTGATCTGATGAGACAGTTCATTGCTTATGAACCATGAACTTGGGACATTTACCTCTTCGAATCATTTTAAAATGGAGAGTCTCTCTGAACTGAAAGCCATTTCTTCGAGCAAAGTCTGACCATCCCCTACTGAACCTAGCAAACATTCTATTTCTTTTCACGTGGGGAAGTAATGTGACTTTCCATACTCCATTCACAGTCTCCATCTCCACCTCGTACTTCTTCTTTCTCATATACCTCTTGAAGAAATCGGTTGGAATGCACTGCACAAAATACTCAAACATTTATATATTAGTTTGAATATATCACTTGATCAATCAACTCAATGCACATAAAGTACCGCACTATGTCTGAACTGAAAGTATGAGATATGAAATCATTTAGTGTCTGATACACATCTAACATCAGAGATGACACAACAGAACCAAAGAATGAACAGAGATTATTACCAAAGAAAACAGCGTTCTCTCCTGAACTTTGGTATGATTCTCTTTACCAGTGGTACTAATTAGCCTTCTTAACATCATTTTCATTTGTTGCTTGTCTATTATCATATTAAACATCTTTGGGAGTGATGTTGTAAATATTTTTTGTATCTCGAATTCTATCATACTTCAACAATAATACGTGACTTATTGTGTTACCAAAGTCCACATCTGATTCTATACAGATTGTACAATTCATAAGTCTACTAGCTAGTCTCGTCTCGTCCCACTACTACAAAAAACCTTTTCCATGTCACTAATTTATGTTTGATAATTAAAAAAGTGACGTTGAAAAAAAACGCGGTGGCATTTTTGTAATTAACTCATACACGGAGGGAGAAACCACGTCACATATTTTTAATATGTGACGTCGTTTAACGACATCACATTAAAAATATGTGACATGGTTTCTTTCAAAACAACGTCACATATTTAAATATGTGACGTCATTTTGAGGGAAACCACGTCACATATAAGATTATATGTGACGTGGTTTCTAACGACGTCACATATTAGCATCTGTGTGACCTTGTTAATTAAAAAAATTCGAAATTATTAAACCCCCAGCTCTGACCTCAGCTATCGTCTTCACCACCCCCCCCCCAAAAAAAATTCATTGCCGCGCTCGCTCTCAACTCATCTCTTCCCAAAAAAAATTTGAACCCCTCAGATCATCATCTTCAGCCTCACCCCTCAGCTCTCTCCCACAGCTCATCTAGCTCGCGCTCGCTTTCAGCTCTCTCCCTCAGCTTCATCGTTGAAGAGGCTCTCCCCCCAGATGCGAAATCTTCACCCCAAGCTTCGTCCAAATCCTGTCACCCCTCCCCCTAAATTTCTTCGTCCCTGAACCACATTTTTCTGTGCATGCCACTTTAGTTTCCAATTTTTACTGAGATTGTTGTTATTCTGTGATTTGTAATTTTTGAGGAAATTAAATGGGATTTTTTTTTTCTGTGCATGCCACTTTATTTTCCAATATTTACTGAGATTCCTTCTTCAAGTTCATCATATACCCCAGACATTTATTGATAGGCAAGGTCCAGCTAATCTCTCGTCCAAAACTTACAGAGCAACCATATCCACTAAAGTTGGAAAACAAGGTTGGTATTAAATGATTTCAATTTTGTTGTATTTCACTTGTGTGTTCTTGATCATCAATTATATTTTTTTCACTGCTCAAATCGTTGATTTCTAGGCTAGATAGCTGATTGGTTGTGTATAGACACAATTCTTAAAACTGTTGTTTCAACTTGAAATTTGACTTATTTTTGAAATGTGCATTTTCTGATCCTTTTGCCGGCAAATTATGTCCAGAATTGTTTGTATTTATTTGGTGGGCTTGGCTTTCATTCAGGTTGTGTATGTAGATGTTTAATATTTAAACATGAAAAACTATATACTCCCTCCGTCCCATAATATAAGGTCCATTTTTTTGAATGATCTTGTCCCACAATATAAGGTCCTATTTGACTTTATTTGAGTAATAAATGCTTTTTTTCCCATTTTACCCATGCATTAATTTTCCCACACATTCTCTTTCATCTTCTTTTCAAAATTACCCCCTCTCTTACTCATTCATAAATAAGGGCAAAATGGTATATTTCCTACACATTTATTGTTTTTAACTAACTCTAACTAATTTTTTAGGAACCCGCAATTCGGTTAAAATGACCTTATATTATGGGACGGAGGGAGTATTTGTCAAGATTGTTTGTAATTATTTGTGGCCATACATTCAGGGATTTTCATAGTTGGATTATCACAATATGAGATGGTAGTTGAATAATAGAATGAAATTTCAAGTGATTAAGGATTGTCAAGGAGTTATAGTTTGTTCTTCTTGTTGATTTTGGAATGTTGGCACATGGTTTCTTCCTTGCTCGTTTTTCTGCTGTGCAATTCTTTGAATTGCAAGTTGTGATTTTCTGAGTTTAAATCTAATAAGGGGGAAAACAAATAATACATGTGTATAATGGTGTTTAGAAATGCTTTTTGATTGATATGTTTCTATATACATTATTTGGGTGATTAAGCTGCAATATATTGATAAGAGGTGATGATGTTTAAATGTTGATTAGTGAAGTGTAAATTGTTGATTAAATAATTAAGGACTAGTAAGAGAATGGTATGGAGCAACAACGATAATTTGTTATCCCCCTTGGATAGAAGACATTAGGTTGAGACAGAAGAATGATACAAATAAATGAAATAAGATACTAATAATATATTTGTGTTCTGTCTATCTTGTATTTTTATTTACTGATCTTAAACTGTACTTTGCTTGATAGATGGTCGATTTCTTTCAAAACATAAATAGGATGCATCCAGCATACCTGTACTATATATGTTTGTTTTGTTAGTATTACCTCTTTTAGAACATTCCTTTTACATCTATTTTGTTTTGTTAGTATTTTGCAAGAATCCTTTTTTTGTGTGGAAGGACATCTTAAATAGGATGCTTCCAACATAACATACATGTACTATGTTTAGAGCACCAACACTTGATAAATTTAAGATAGTATATATAACATCTATGTTGCTTTACTTTGCAGTGTGCATGTCAAATACAAGACATCCCTTTCTACTCTGGAATATTTACCATTTTCTACTGTGACTTATTCTAAGGGTAGTTTTGAGGATATTATTGAGAGGTATTTACTTGTGTTTTATTTAGAACTAATTGAAGATAAATTATCTGTAAATTATTTAGAGCTTCAAGGAAATAAAAATAGACAAGTAACTCTGTAAGTAATAAACAAGTTTTTGGAATTTCAAGTTTCAGTATTCGCATATGTTAGAGCTTCACTTGCTTGATTTTTGACCCTATAGTTTTTAATGCACTAGTTTGATGCATTATGCATAAGGGATAAGAAGCTTCAGACATCCTACTTACCAGAAATGGTTGGGGAAAACTCTTTGATTCTAAAACACGCGAAGAGTGGCACTAAACTTTATTTTAATGCATTTGATGTATTGTTGAATTCTACAATCCGTGCTTCAGACCCTATGTGTTGAATGGGGGGTGGTTTTGATATGTAAATCTATGCTTGGGAGATGTTTTCTTGTTAATTTTTGCATATGAATATTGTTCTTGCACTTTTGGAATTGTATGAGATGTTGCACATAGGGACTTTTATTTGGATTGTGGGTGATTCCAATCCAAAAAATTGCCCTATTTTATAATTCAAATGTTCATGTAGGAGGCATTTTTTGGGTTATGAGTGATTCCAATACAAAAAATGCCCCTATTTTTTAAAAAAAAATTGCCTGACTTTCCATGTCACATATTAGATAATATGTGACGTGAAAAGTCATAATATGTGACATGGAAAGTTCGGCCTGGACTGGACTTTTTGAAAGTCCAGGCGGGACTTTTCATGTCACATACACTACTACAAAAAACCCATTTCTTGTCCCTAATTCACGTCACTAATTTATAAAACTGACATTGAAAAAAGCTTGGTGGCATTTTTGTAATTAAATCTAAGGCTGAGGAAGAAACCACGTCACAATAATGAGAGAAATGTGACGTGGTTTTAATTTGTGAGAAACCACGTCATATATTTTTAATATATGACGTGGTTTGCTAATCAGGTTATTTTTTATTTTTTTATTTTATACTAAACCACGTCACATATTTCTAATATGTGACGTGGTTTCATTCAAAATATTCGTTTTTTTTTATTTTTTAATACACCACGTCACATATTAAAAATATGTGACGTGGTGTATTATAAAAAAAATTAAAAATTTAATTAGGAGCCAACCACGTCACATATTAAAAATATGTGACGTGGTTTCTTCAAAAATATTCGTTTTTTTTATTTTTTTCATAAACCACGTCACATATTTTTATATGTGACGTGGTTTATGAAAAAAATAAAAAAAAACGAATATTTTTGAAGAAACCACGTCACATATTTTTAATATGTAACGTGGTTTATTAAAAAATAAAAAAAAAACGAATATTTTTGAAGAAACCACGTCACATATAGGATATATGTGACGTGGTTTCTTGTAAACGACGACACATATGATAATATGTGACGTCGTTTCATATAAACCACGTCACATATTTCCTAAAATGTGACGTGGTTATATAAAAAAAAATACATGTGTATTTAAAGCTCTCCCTCGTCTTCTTCCCCCAATTTTTCATTGCCGCGCGCGCTCTCAGCTCTCTCTTCTCCTCAGCTCTCTCCTCTCTCAGCTCTCTCTTCTCCTAAGCCGGCCCTCAACTCCCTCGCCCCTCAGCTCGTTCTCTCCCTCAGCTCCCTCACCCCTCAGCTCTCTCCTCTCTCCCTCACCCCTCAGCTTCATCTCCCTGCCTCAGCTTCATCTTCATCGTCTTGCTCCCTCAGCTCTCAGCTCTCAGCTCTCTCCCTCAGCTCGTCCTTCAGGTCTCTCACTCCCTCAGCTTTCTCGCTCCCTCAACTCTCTCCCTCAGCTCGTCCGCTCACATAGGTATGCTTATTTTGTAATTTATTTTATTTTGTAATTTTTTTTATTTCGTAATTTTTTTGGCTCTTGCACTGAATTTGCATAATGGGGCTTATTAGAGGAATGTTTAGTTTTGAAATTGTTTTAATTTGTTAAAAAATGAAAGGAAATTGTAGTGTGAACTCTATTATCTTCTACACAGCTTATATTTATGATCATTTAACTATTTGGTATAATTTACATGAATCACAATCCTAAACTGCAATTTTAATTAATTAGTATATATGCTGTAACATTTTGGGTTCAGGTGCAAAAAATGCATCTACGATATTTCCTTAAGTGCGTCCAACACTAAATGTTTATTTAGAGGCAATAGTAACAATGAACTTTTTAAAATGAATACAAAAAATACAAGCACCATTAGATTGACGGTTAGTTTGATGACTAAACTAATTTTAATCCTAAATTAGTTATCTATATTTTATATTAACCACAGGAGGGAATAGAAAATGTATAGATTTATTCCTGGAGTTTCATATGATGCCCTTGTGGTTCAACATGAGCCCAAGCACAATGCCTCGCATGAATGTGGGACAGTGAGATGTTACAAGGAATCAACTAATTTTAAAGCAATGTTTAATTTCCATCAAATGAGGGTGAAATTATAGGTTTTGTAATTACTGATTGGTGTTAAATTAGTAATGGTATGCTTTTGTATTTACTGGACTGAAGTTGGATTGTAAATGTAAATTTTGGATGTCACATTTATAAGGGGAAACTCTGCAAAAATTTTTAAAAAATTTGCATGAAGTGAAGTTAAATGTATGGCATGCCCATTTGATTGGTTTTGAATTAGTAATGGTATGCTTTTGTATTTACTGGACTGAAATTGGATTGTAAATGTAATTTTTGGATGTCACATTTACAAGGGGAAACTCTGCCAAATTTTTTAAAAAATTTGCATGAAGTGAAGTTAAGTGTATGGCTTGCCCATTTCTTCACAAGGTAGTGAACTAAACTTGACTAATTTGTTGGACATATGGCATAGGTTAATTAATTAGAATGGATCGTAGTTGGATGCATGCATTGAGAACCATTAGAGAGTATCAAATGGGGGTGGAAGAATTTATTGAATTTGCCAAAAGAAACGTGCCGAGTAAGAATGGCATGTATCGATGCCCTTGTGTGAAGTGTGTAAATGCTTATTGTAAAAGTGTTGATGATATAAGGGATCACCTTCTTTGTGATGGGATTAATCTCCGTTATAAGAAGTGGCTTTGGCATGGGGAATTGGGAAGTACCGTACATGTGTGCACATCACAAAATGTAGAAGCAGCGGTGGATGATGTTTGTGATGATGGAATGGACGAGATGATCAATGACATTAAGGCTGAGTCATTTTCTGTGGTAGATGAGTTTGAGAAATTGCGGAGTGATGCAGAGACACCGTTATTCCCGGGGTCTACTAAGTATACTCGGTTGACCGGCGTCCTGAAATTGTTGAAAATAAAGACAGAAAATGGGTGGGTGGACACGGGTTTCTCGCAGTTGCTTGAAGCTTTGAGTGATATGTTCCCTGCCGGCAATGTGCTTCCGAAGCGTATGTATGAGGCTAAAAAAGTTCTAAGCAAGATGGCGGTGGAGGATAAGAAGATACACGCTTGTCCTAATGATTGCGTGTTGTACAGGAATGAGTATGCAGGCCTGAAAGAGTGTCCTAAATGTGATACTCCGAGGTACAAGCTGAGAAAGGATGCCGTTGGTGATGATGATGGATCAAAGAAAGGGGTACCTTTGAAGGTAATGTGGTACCTTCCAATTGTACCACGGTTTAAACGCTTGTTTGCAAATGAGGCAGAAGCAAAGAAACTGAGATGGCATTGTGATGAGAGAATCTCCGATGGAAGATATCTCCGGCACCCTGCTGACTCTCCTTAATGGAAGAAAATTGATTCAATGTTTCCTGAATTTGGTGGTGAGCCGAGGAATCTTCGTCTTGGACTGTGTACGGATGGATTCAATCCTTTCGGGAGTCTGAGTAGCACACATAGTGCTTGGCCAGTTTTGCTGGTCATTTACAACCTGCCTCCTTGGTTGTGCACGAAACGCAAATATGTGATGATGTCTATGATGATTTCTGGGCCGAAACAGCCTGGGAACGATATCGATGTCTATCTTGCCCTTTGATTGAGGACTTGAAGATGTTGTGGGAGGAAGGCGTCGATGTGTTTGATGCGTACAGGCAAGAGACATTCAAGTTGCGAGCTATGCTGTTTACCACAATAAATGACTTCCCTGCATATGGCAATCTTTCTGGTTACAGTGTGAAGGGTTATATGGCATGTCCTATATGTGAGTTGGACACAAACTGCCACCAGCTTAAACATGGAAGAAAGACCGTTTACCTCAGTCACAGGAAGTTTCTTGATCGGTTTCATCCTTATCGTAGACTAAAGAAGTGTTTTAATGGCTCATCTGAATATAGATCTGCTCCGACCCCCTTAACCGGGGAGGAAGTTTTCAGCCGTGTTAAGAATGTTAATGTGGTATTTGGTAAGAAACAGAAGAAGAAGACCGGTTCTGAGAAGATCATTTGGAAGAAGAGGTCAATCTTCTTTGATCTACCTTATTGGCGATTTCTGGATATGAGGCACAGTATAGACGTGATGCATGTGGAGAAAAACGTCGGTGATAGTCTTGTAGGAACGTTGTTGCATATACAAGGGAAGACTAAGGACGGACTCAGTGCACGATTAGACTTGGTTGAAATGGGTATAAGACAACGGTTGCATCCTATAGTCAGTGAAAATGGAAAGAGGGCTTATATGGAACATGCTGCTCATACACTCTCTAAACAGGAGAAAAAAAGTCTTTGTGAGTGTTTACGTGGGATCAAGGTGCCGCAGGGTTATTCTTCTAATGTTAGTAGACTTGTGTCTATGAACGATTTGAAGTTGGTTGGAATGAAGTCGCATGATTACCATGTATTGATGCAACAATTCTTACCAGTTGCTATAAGAGGCATTATGCAAGATGATGTGAGGATGACTATAACAAGACTGTGTATGTTTTTCAATGCGATTTGCAGCAAAGTCATCGACACTGAAAAGCTCGACGAGTTGGAAAATGAGGGTTACATTATATTGTGCCAATTAGAGATGTACTTTGCTCCAGCCTTTTTCGATATTATGATGCACTTGATTGTTCATTTGGTAAGGGAGATAAGGCTATGTGGCCCTGTTTATCTGAGGTGGATGTACCCTTTTGAGCAATTCATGAAAGTTTTGAAAGGGTATTCCAAGAACCCACATCGACCTGAGGCATCAATTGTTGAAAGATACTTAGTTGAGGAGGCAATGGATTTTTGCAAATCGTATCTAAAAGTGGTTGAGGAAATCCCCCGACATGAAGATGGGATCGGTAAGGGGGTACGGGGCGTTAAAGTGAAGACTATGTGCCGTGAAGAGGTGTTACAAGCACACCTGTACATATTGAATAATATGGAAGAAGTGCAGCCTTATTTGGACGAGCATAAGAGAATCCTGAAAGAAAAGAACCCGAAAAAGAGTGACATGCAGATTTCTAACGAGCATAATAGGACATTTATTGGGTGGTTCAAGGAGTATGTTGAAAAGGAGACTGGTGCGCCGGATACAATAAGATGGTTAGCCGGAGGGCCTCGTTTTGAGGTTGTCACTTGGTGCTCTTTTGACATAAATGGTTATTCCTTCTACACTAAGGCCCAGGACAATAATAGCACCATGCAAAACAGTGGCGTGATGGTGGTAGCCGAAGCGATGCACTTCTCCAGTTCGAAAGATAAAAACGCAAGATTGGCTTCCATGGCATATTATGGCGTAATTGAAGAAATTTGGGAAGTTAGTTACACAAAGTTCAAAATTCCAATCTTCAAATGCAAGTGGGTTAACAATAGCGCAGTTGTGATTGATCCCCATACTGGTATGATCTCAATTGATCTTCAGAAGGTTGGGTACAGAGATGAGCCTTTTATTTTAGCAAGTCACGCGAAACATGTGTTCTATGTAACAGATCCCGCAAATAAGCAATTGTCCATAGTCTTGCAAGGTAAAAAGCAAAAGGACCGTGCTCCCAATTTAGATCTAGATGAGATACAACCTTTAGGCGTAGGACCACCTGAACCAAGTGAATTTGAATTGGTAGATGATGATGACCAATTTGCCTCTAGAAATGATCATTGTGAGGGGATATGGGATAACATATAAAATGAGAACCTTTTTGAATTATCATGTATTAATTCTTGTTAATGTTTTTGTTTTGGTTTTGTGAAGGTTGTGGAATTGTGACTCATCACATCTTTGATATGTTAACAGGTACATGGCAGACGGTGATAACAATCAGCAACGGGACGATCCCCCTCGGAGAAAGGGAAGAGGTCCGACGAAGCTCAATGACGTTGTTGTCAGGGGACAAATGTGCAGCCTATCCGTGTGGATTTTGACGATGACATGAATCCTATCGGGGAAGTTGGTGCGAATTTCGTCAGCTACGTCGGTTTTGTGGTGAGGAACCGGATAAGCATCTTGGTTAACGATTGGCGGAGAGTCAACAAAGACGTTAAGGATCAATGTTGGTCAGATATTTTGGTATATTTTATCATTATACTTCTGTTTGTTCCTAATATGTATGTATTCTTATTTCCACTTAATTCAACTAATGTGTTCGTCATTTTTTTCAGCAAAACTTTGATGTCCCAAACACACAATTTTTCAAGGATTTTTGGTTGGGAGAAGGGCGCAAGATGTGGAAGAATTTCAAGAATCTCCTGACCAGAGAATACGTCTTTGGAGACAAGTAGGGTCAAGATCCGGGTCAGAGCTATCCCAATATTGACCCATACACTTGGAAGCAGTTTGTTGCATCACGGCTAGACGAAAAGTTCAAGGTCTGTATATTTCATAAATAGCTTTTTAACTTTGGTTAAAAATTGCACTGTTAACACATTATATTAGTTAACTAAGTCTTAGTTTCACAGGAGGAGAGCGAAAAAAAAAAGAAGCGACAAGCGAAGAATATCTATAAGCACACGATGTCTCGGGGTGGTTACAAGTGGCTAGAGAAAAAGTTGACCAGAAACAAATTGCAGAAATGGAGGAAGCTGCACGGTCCGATCCTACCTTTGTTGTAGAGCCTCCGCCGCCCTTCCCACGTCATACGAAATGGGCTGAGGGAAGGAAGAATAAAGAAGGAAAATTTGTGACTCCGGAGGTTGAGAAAGTTGCACAGAGGATTGTAAGTATTTTACTTGGTTGTTTATGCATTTAACTTGTGGTTTTGTAGCACATTGCAAATTATGATTTTGTTGGGTCATTACAGGAAGAACTTGAGAAGCAAGCCACCCAAGGGTCCTTCACACCTTCTGGGAGGATGGACATCCTTGCCACGGCAATTAGGAAGCTCGACCACCACGGTCGAGTTATCGGGGAGCCGAGGAATGTAGAGCTGACCAAGTATTTCGGTCGCAAACCCCGATCTCACGCCCGTAGAGAATCCACTGAGGAGATTATGGCCAGGGCTCGGGCGGAGATGAAGGCCGAGTTCCAGGAACAGTTGGATGCACATATCCAGCAGCTTAATGAGCAGATCCGGATACAGGTTGAGGCACAGGTCCGAGCATCTACCGTACAGCTCGGACTCACGACGAATTCTTCTGGACAAAATAATCAGGTTTGATCATCTACTAAATATGTTGATTTTCATATTCCGGGTTCATCAATTATAGTCTTACTCTGTATATTTTCATCCCTTACAGGAGTCTCTCGGTACCGCCGGTCCAAGCGGCAAAGACAGCTGCAATCAGCCTGGACAGTTAGGATCAATTCATGAGGACGACTCAGATCCCACACCAGAAAACAACCCTGACTATGCAGAGGAGTGTTATCTCCATCTTGATTTCCCTCGCCTGCGTGCGGTAGCCAAAGCTCTCCAGTTCCCGAACGCCACCGTCATACATAATTTTCCTATAGATGAGGACCAAGTGAAGGTGTCCGTTAAAGCTATCCAGAGCAATGAGGCGAGGCGGTCGGGGCATTCATCTTGTGGCCTAGATATCTTGTACACAAGAGCCCGCAAACGGGGCCGGACCCGCCGGTTGATGTGGTATGTATACTTAAGTTTTGAGACTGCTTGTTTGATATTTTTCTGGTTTAGGCATAACATAACAATGATTTTTTCCATCTCCCTGCAGACCTTTTCAGAAGAATATCCTTCTCTCCAGCTCCTACGAGAGATGTAGCCAAATTTAGAGTCTGTGCCCTTTATGATGCCTCCAGGAGTAGTCAGTCCTAACCGTACATACAAATTTTTGCTTCAGAGTTCCGAAGATATCAGGGAGTTTTTGCTGCTACAGGAAATTGACCTTTGATGGCTTGAGTTAGCGACTATGTAATAAATGACCATTACTTTTTATGTCTCAGCAGTATTTCTTATTAAATCCCTTTTTGATTTCAACTGTCTATGATATATAGGTACTTCCACAGCTTGTGTAACAGATTAGGCAGGGGACAATACAGATTCTTCAGTCCAATGGCATTGGTGATGAGGGATAATTTCAATACCCCGGCGGAGCAGAGGAATTATGATGACAACATGCAGGCATACGTCAACCATCAAATGTCAGTGAACCGGGAAAATATCTATTTTGCACCTATTCTTGAAGAGTAAGTTTGATTGTTTCTTTTTGCCAACTTTTTATCATTATACACATTTGTAAATGTTATGATTATTTTTAATGTCTTTCAGTAAGCACTGGGCACTAGCTGTCGTTTGCCCTAGGGATCATTGTCTGGTTTGGTTTAACTCGTTGAGGCGTAATATAACCCCCTATCATAGAACTCTCCTATCGATGTGAGTAGTGTTAATATCTTTATTATATACTAGTGTCCCAAATAAATTAGTCACATATATATACTCATTTTGGTTCCATTTTAGGGGTATATCTCAGTGGCATTCAATGGAAAAAACTGGTCAAGAACATCAAGACGTCGTACTACAAAGACCTAGAGTAAGTACTTTTGATTTAAATTCTTTCAATGTTAGTCAATTGAGATTTATTAAATTGATTGCTATTAATTTATACCGTTTCTTGTGATTGAAGTGCCCTAGGCAACCGACCAATAAGGAGTACGGATATTACGTCATGAAATATATTTTTGACATTATTATTAGTGAACGAACCGGATCATTCTCACAGGTATAAGTTAAATTATTGTATGATTGATACAGTTAATACATAAATATATAATGTTTTATATAATTTCTTTGCATTGATAATCACATCTTTATTGTTGCAGTTTTATGATAACAACGCATTTACAGATGAAGATCTTGATTCAATTCGTGAGAATGTTGCTGAATTTTTGCTTTCGGAATTGGTTAGTAGAGATGCATGATTGATCATTGTATAAAATACTAAATTGTGTAACACTAATGGTTAATTTGTGAAGTAGTAGTAAACACAAGTTATATATGGTTAGTATGATTGATTACTTATGTTAGCTTGGTTTGATTGCTATTTGTGGTGAATCTGTTTTCTGAGACAGCAAAAACAAGAAAAAGAAAATGGGATCAAACGAAAATATTAAAATTTAATTTAAAAAAAAAATAATCCACGTCACATGTTTTGAAACATGTGACGTGAAATATTCTGGCAAGAAACCACGTCACTTATTAGCCAAATAAGTGACGTGGTTTCTACAAAACCACGTCACATATAACAAAAAATGTGACGTGGTTTATAAGAAACCACGTCACTTATTTGGCTAATAAGTGACGTGGTTTCTCCACGCCACTTTCCACGTCACATGTTTTCTAAACATTTGACGTGAAATCTCAGCCATTTAATAAAAAAAAATTATTCAGGGACTTATTTACATCGCTTGTTTCATAAGTTGTGACGTGGAAAATATTACTTTCCACGTCCTCTATTTTAAGTGACGTAAAATCTCCATATTTTCTAAGTCACTACTTTTCATGTCACATAAAAAAGTGACATGAAAACCCCTAAATAACAGACATGAAAACTCCTTTCTGTAGTAGTGATATTATCTAATATGTGACGTGGAAAGTCCGGCCTGAGACTTTTCACGTCACATATTAGATAATATGTGACATGACTTTCCACGTCACATATTAGATAATATGTGACATGAAAAGTCCCGCCTGGACTTTCCACCTTGAAAGGCAAGTTTAGGCCAGACTTTCCATGTCACATATTATCTAATATGTGACATGGAAACTCTGATGGATAAACAATGTCACAATTTTAGTAATTTGTGACGTGAAAAATCTGACTTTCCACGTCAGTTTTTTGTGTGACGTTAAAAGTTCAGTTTTCCACGTCACTTGAATTTATGTCCCCTTGAAAAGTGACGTGAAAAACCCAAAATTTGTGACGTGAAAACTCTCTTTTATAGTAGTGTCCTGACAAGATTTCAACTGTCTATTTCGGTCCATTTTGTATTGCACAAAATGAAACATCACTATCACTATCATGATACTCTCACATGACATGCATGGCACAATTAATGGAACCAATGAAGCACAAGAGCATAAATATTTTGAAGAGGATGAATGGTATAAGGAATTCAGAATCAAAGGAGGGAGTCGAAAGACAAGCCAATTTGTTTTTTCCACCCTTAATGAATTATGGTGATGTGGAGAAAATTTTGTTTCAATGACGCTATCAAATTAACTTGGTTATTTTCATAGGCATCCCGCATTTCTAAGCAATCAAGTATTTGAGTAAGCTTAAGAACTAACCATGACACCATCTGCTGAGGAAGGCTGGAGTTGTACCGTGAATGAAGGAATAATGGCCAGGCTGCTTCCTTCCCCTAATGAATCAATACGTGAGCTCAAATGTTACACTAAATAATCAACTAAATGGAAATTAAAGTAACAAAAGCCTAACTGCATAGTTTTCATAAACTTTCAAATTAAAATTTGAAATAGAAAGGGAATATATATATATATATATATATATATATTTATGAAGGGAAGGCTAGAGTGCTTACCAATATCAACGCTTTCTTCTTCCTCCTCCTCTTCTTCTTCCTCCTTTACTTCTTCTTCATGAAACAGTAATGGCCACGTTTCATCGCGCATCTCTTGGTTAGAAGTTCCAGGATCATCAAAATTTTCTCTCTCCTCCTTAATCTCAACATACATTGGATTCTTGCCTTTTGAATTTTCCCCACAATCTTGAGTTGTAGCTGTCGGTTTACTATGTTGTTCCCTGTGGCTATTCCCATTCATATGTGCTCGTGACATCAGCCTCTCAAGCTTCTTCTCGCAAGCAGATCTCCCGAAGATAATAACTTCGAATCTTGACTTCCCATCAAATTCGAAGAATAAAATATCTGCAGCCTCTAAAGCATTTTCTTTCGCAAATTTAGGCCATCCCTTTTTGAAATATAATTCAGAAGGATCCTCTTCTTCTTTTTCCATATTTACCATCCATAGACTTTTTGAAGAAGCATTGGTGAGTATTACAGACTTGGGATTGAGCTTACAGCTTCTGACAATTAGCCGAGGGATTCGCTGCAACAAAAAAAAAAAAATTACAAAAAGGTTTGAGGAAATTTCCATGGCTAAATTAAATTAATAAAGAGAAGTGAGTAATTAGTTGCCTAACTATTACAAAGAAAACAACCAATTATAGAAGTTTCAAAATCTGTATCTGGAGAGTTTGATATAATTTGAATGAATTTTTTATCAATAAAATAAAGATGAAAGTGAAATGACATATTTATCCTTGACCATATTTCCTCCACTATCGTTCTTCAGAACACAGCAGAATCATACGCAAAGACAAATGAACCAACTCATTCGAAGGAGAAATTTAGTTAGAAGTTTTATATTGCCATTACCGTTGGATTGTGTTTCTTAGATCATTACACAAAAGCAGGCAAATGAACCAAACCAGAAATAGAGAAACCAAAACCAACCAAATGAGCCAGACAAAAATCGAGAAGCAAAAACCAACCAAATAATCCAAACTCTAGATTTAGACAAGTACCAGCAAGTAAAAGAACCAAACTAGAAACTGAAAAAGAAAAGGAAAGAAGTAGAATCGAATCGAAGCCTAACATGAAAGACACTACAGACTCTGATTTATGACACAGAAGGCAAACAAATAGAGACATAGAAGAAAGAAAAGGAAAATCACCAGCTTAGTCCGCCACTCTGCCATGAGGATTTTGATGAAATAACAAGGCATAGTCACCGAGCAAAAACTATGATCTTTGACTGAGAGCTTTTGGAAGTTTATTTAACAGAATTGGCACCGAACTTTAGTTTAAAGAAGAGAGGAAAACTGAAGATATTCACCGACGATTTGTTCTGCAAGAACCTGCTAGATCACCAGCACAGAAATTGGCACATAAGAGATAACATGATAATAACAAGATATTGAGAATGGCAACAGGAATATATAATGCAGACTACAAACAACCCAGATAAGTTTCAGTTCAGGAATCATGAGTGAGGTAGTTGGTGAATCGATCATCAAACAGATTCCTACATATTTATCCCAAAGAATTTCTGATTTCTCCGGGAAGGGAAACAAAATTTTCTTAAGATGTTTTCAATCAAATTAGTTAAATATTTTTTTAACGCAAAAAAAAAAATCAATAATTTTCCTTAATTCTAAGTGAAATTAAAGGCCTGTTTGGTTATTACGGTGAGGAGACGGATATTTAAGCATTGTAAAAAAAGGATTTGAGGAAACTCGATGTAATAGTAATGCTCTTCCTGCGTTTTTAATTCTATAAACATTTTAACTTCTAAAGAAATAAATTTCTCAGATATATTTTCTTATCATTTCGTATACTTTTCCTTAAAAATAATATCAAAGATATAAAAAGAACAGATAGAACACCGGCAGACCTTAAAGTATTATTTAAAAACATGTCGAACATGCAAGAAAAAGAGAGAAATGAGCATATACAAAGTATATATAGAAACTAATAAACTAAAAGAAGTAAGTTTAAATTAAATGGAACCATGTAATATAAGCGAGGCACAAACCTAAAGAGAGTGGAGATATACCCAGCAGCTCAACACGGCTTCATAATAAGGGAGCACATTAAATACATTTTAAAAAAAGAATATTTTGAAGAACAAAAATAAGTGAAAAATATTCTGAGCACAAAATAAATAAACATTAAAAAAAGTGAAAAAAATAAACATTAAAATGCATTATTAAACTTTTCCAGAAAAGAACAAAGAACACTGAACACAACAGAGCATGAACTGCCGAGTTATATTAATATACTTTTATATTTAATCATTTCAAAAAGGATAAAGTTTAATTTAATTCAAAATAACTAAGGACATAAAATTCATAATCATGACTTTGTATAAATACGTGTATGTAACAATGAATAATTTCACTTAAAAAAGCATAAATGCTAGCGTGCGCATGGCAACAACATAGATTGGCTCACTGAAGATATAACGATATACTAAAAACATAAGAAATATATTAAACATTTCAGCTTTAGATAAGTTAAAAAAATCAATACAAATTAAATAAATAAATCTTACTGAAAAAATTAAATAACAATGCATGCTACATAACTACATACACGGGATATTGAGAAGACTAATAACGGGAGCATATAATGCAGACTACAAACAATACTATGAAGATCAACCCATATAAGTTAGTTTCAGTTCAAGAATCATATATGAGTGAGGCAGTTGGTGAGATCTCGAGAAGAGGATAAAGAAAACATAAGCTCTAGAAGAAGAGGGAAAAATATGCAAAACTGACAAGGATTAGGTGGAGAATCAGGCAATATTCAGTAATAATGAACTCAAGAAAGACGCAAGCAGCTCAAAACGAAAAACATTATGCGTGCAAATATATATTTGAGCTAAAAGAAAAAGAAAAATCAAAATCAACCAAGTTCTCACAACACAAAAACAGAAAGATAATGAGCATGCAAATTAAATGGGTATGAGGAAGGAAATATTAGTTTACAAACCACATTGAGTACCTTGGTGAAAAGAAAATGATGCATATGGGAAGTTTTAAGGCAAAATGAGGATGTTCATTGCGTGTTGATTCATGAAAAGTAGAGAGAGGGAGAGAGGGAAGGGAATGTGGTATAATTAAGAAGCTCACTTCTCTCTCTCTAAAAAAGGTGAAGAAGGAAGGAATTTCCTTTCTCTCTGCTATCTGGGTTTCTGCCACTTCTTCTCTGGTGGTGGATGTTCCAAACCCACCCTCACCTTCAACTCTTTTTACCTTCAACCAACGGTTTGACTTATAAACTTATTCAGGTAAGTATTTCAAAGAGATTTTGTACTGATTCAAGTGAGGGAGAAGAAAGTGCACAAGGTACGTATGTGTAAAGTGCACAAGGTACGTATGTGTAGCACGCGTGTGGACCCCACACATGAAAGATGAAAAACACTTGAACAGAGAACATAATGAGAGAGAAGAATGAGGGAAATTGTGTCAAAGTATTAATTTTTAGGAGGGAAAATTCCTAAAAAAAATACTACAGACTTAAATTCCAAAATATAGGTGAAGTATAGTTGTCAATGGGGTTACTCATATAGTCTCATGTATAAGATTTTGGAATTGAAGTGGTATTTCATTGGGATTTTCTTGTTTTACAAGATATTAAACAATGATATACTACCTCTTGTACTTAATATATATATAGTTGACAAATGAAAAGAAATTAAAAAATTACTTATTTAAATCATATGTTACATTATCTCTGTGAAATACTTATATGTATTACCGTCTCCGGTCCTGAATATAAAACCTATTTATGAAAGTAAGTTTGGTCATAGATATAAGATCTCTTTTTAATTTTTCTTAATTTTTTTCTTAAATTATCCATATTGATTCTCCTTGATTACAAACAAGAGAGGGAATGTGGGAATAAATGTTGATGGTTAAAGTGTTTTGGTAATATGATATGATTTTAACTAAATTAACTATAATTATTAATCTAATCAAATTAGGCAAATGGGTCTTCTACTAAAGGAAGTATAAGATTATCTACCACTTAGTTTATTATAAGTTAGCTAGACAAATTAGTTGAAGGAAAGTGTTATATATATATATATATATAAAATAAAAAAAGGCCTTATATTTAAGACCAAAATTAATTTTTTTACTGGTTCTTGCATTTGGGATTGGAGGTATCCTTTGCCACTTGAAATTATTCAAAGGTTATATATTATATTTCATTTTCTAATATTTTATTCTAAATCACTTTCAGTAAATATCAATGTATTCAACATCTTGTTCAATATAAATATTCAATTTCAATCCATATCAATATTAATAAGTTTTGAAAGAAAAACAGCACTATTCATTAATTATGGATAGTACATATAATGCCACCCATTCTTTATATTTGGTAAAAATACATGCACATAACCAGTTATATAATTATTATAAAAAAAATAAAAAAGTTATATGACATCAATGTAAAGCACCAGTAAGACTGAAAAATATTTTCAATTTGTTGGAAAAAACATTTTTTTTATTTTATATCTGTATGGTAATGGTAATTCAACTTAGGCCAATAAACTCTTGCTTGCATTCTTCTTCTAAGTCAATAATAAACCCAATCTTTGAAATAAATTTTACCAAAAAAAAATATATTTATTTCATTATTACATTTTTTCCCTTAATTTTCTAATTTGAAGTCAAAGTATTAAGACAAAATTACCCATAAGTCCTACATAAGACAATTTAATGCAGATAATACCAAAAAAGTTGAATTTCTTTAATAATTTTTTCTTGTAAATGCCATAACTTAACTTGTAAAATAAGAAAATTTAACTTGAAAATATAAGTTTAAAGATTTATTTTGTAAATATGAAATTTTAAAAATCTTTTTATTTATTTTATTATTTAGGATTTGTATATACTTTTTTAATATTAAATACACAAAACAGGGTGAGGTGTTTTTAATAATTATTTTGTTCCAATAAATCTGATTGGAACTAGAGAAAGAGTTTTGTTTTTTTACAGATAAATCTAATTACACAGTGAAATATGCGAAAATGACAGAAAAATAACTACAACTCATCTATATTAAAATAATTATTTAATGGTTAACGAAAAAATACATAATGATGATATCATGAATAATTGCCACGTCACGTATGTTAAATAATCGGTCTTTACTTAAAACCATATTAGATTAAACAACTAAACATGCCCGAAAGAGTAAAAGGATAATTTACTTTCTGTGGTTCAAAAATTTAAATTATAACCAACCGTTTTATCACATTTAAGTGATATTGTACCTCGAAATTTTCTAATAGGTTTTAAACTTAATATTTTCAATCAATTTAGTCAAACAGTTTCATGAAGGAAAAAATCAATATTTTTCCCATAATCCTAAATGAAATTAAGGGTCTGTTTGGCTATTTATATAAGGAAACGTATTTAAGCGTTGTAAAAAAAGGATTTGAGGAAATGTGATGTAATAGTAATACTCTTCCCGCGTTTCTAATTCTAAAAACATTTTAACTTTAAAAGCAATCAATGTTTTAAACATATTTTCTCAACATTTGGTTTACTTTTCCTTAAAAATATCTAGGATATAAAAAGAACAATAGAACCCCAGCATACCTTAAAATATTATTTAAAAACATGTCAAACATGCAAGAAAATAAGAAAAATGAGCTGAGGTCCTTGATATTGATATAACATGTAATTGATTTATTTAGTTAAAGAAGTTAAATAATTTAGTTAATAATAACATATGTAATATATTATTAAATTATATATTAGTTTATAAATCAAACAAATTAATTTGGAAAAAAAGTTTAGGTAGATCAATTTATAAACGATTTATTTAGATTTTTCAAAATTTTTTTTAAATCAAGTAGGTCTCGGTTTATATCTAGAACCTTCTAAACTAAAAGAAGTAAGTTTAAATTAAATGGCATCATGTAGGAGAGGCGCAAACCTAAAGAGAGTGGAGATGAGCAATACCCAGCAGATCAACCATGCTTCATAATTAGGGAGCACAATATATAGATTAAAAAAGAATATTCAGAACACAAATATGTAAAAAAAATTTCCGAAGATAAATAAAATAAACATTAAAGTAAGTAAAAAATAAACGCTAAAATGCATTAGTAAAATTTTGTCAGAAGAGAGAGCAGAGAACACTGAACACAACAGATCACAAACTGTTTGGAGTTTGATCTCATACTTGAATAGTTGAATCTTATCTTAATCCACACCTCAAAGTTATATTAATATACTTTTGTATTTAACCATTTTATAAAAATGCATGTAAGTAACATCTCACTTAAAAAGGCATAAATACTAGTGCATGGCAACAATATAGATTGTTTCACTGAAGATATAACGATATATACTAATACATAAAAAAAAAGAAATAAATTAAATAATTCAGCTTTAGAAGTTAAAAAAGTTAAATACAAACTAAATTACCGAAAAAAGTACATAACAATCCATGATGCATAATATAACAAACAATAATAATAATAATAAGTGTTTCGAAATCTCAAAATCTCAATACTTTCCTGCCTAATTTTTTTTTTAACTATTTAAGCAAAATAACAGTCAACGTAAAGTTAAGAATAAGAGGGAGTTAAGATGGATTAATTTCTCGAAAAAACAAGTTTTCCTCTAATCTTACCTTAAAAATGCGTCTGTAACAATGAACACTGTACCTCTTCTTTCAGCAATCCTTGGGGGTTAGGATGTTGATATTTTTTTGGCTTAATTTGCATTGCTGGCTTTTGCCGCTGATTTACTTTTTTGTTCTGCTTTTTTTCTGTTTTTATCTTAAAGCTGGGCTTCATTAATTCTGCTTGCCAATGGCGGAACTCTATATATATATATATATAAATATATATAGGTTGAGTTGAAGGCTAGATGTATGCTGTATATAGGATTGATTCGGAATATGTACTGTGCTTGCTTTTAATTTGCCTTAATTTTTCACCGCATTAGCTTGCATGTGAGTGGTACTTTTCAGTAATATTTATTTATATAATTTATATTAAAATTGGGATGGGATGGGACATGGGAGGAAAGGATTGAACAATTGAGATTTGGAAACCACCACCACTATCAATATCATTATCATTATTATTTCTTAAACCTAATATGTAATCTAATGACATACTATATATTATTAAATAACTTATTTAACTTTACTAAATTTAAAAATAAAAGTCAATTGGGTATTATATTAAGAATATGATGCACTAATTTATTTTGATAAAATGATTAATTATGTCAAACATTAAAGGTTGTTACATGAAGACACTTCCATAAGAATCAACATCCCACTCATGATACCTAATTTCAAACATAACTGTTTCAACTAGTTTAAAGAACTATTCTCGTTGACAGACACACCCAAACAAAAGTATAAAGTAAAAATTCCAACATCACAATATGAATAAGTAATACTCCCTATGAAAAATCATTGCACTATAACGTTACATATAGATAAATCTGATTGTAAAATGAATTATTTACTAAATTATCTGCTTACAATTTTAAAGCATGAAATTGCATGGATTATAATTACATTGAAATAATTATTTAATGGTAAACAAAAAATGTATGATGACTATATTATGAACAATTGCCAGGTCACCTATGTTAAATAATTATTGCAAAATATTTTTGGGAAATTTCTAGAAAAAGACCCTCGAATTACCAAAAGGATACTTTGATACAGCGAATTTCAGAAATGACTAGTCAGTACAAATCCGTACAGTGACTGAATTGTCCTTTGACAAATTTAAAAGAAAAGTCCAAAATGCCCTTGGTTCAATTATATGATTCCCAACTTCCCTCAAGGGATTCCCAACTTCCCTTAAGGGATTCACAACTTCTCTTAAGGGATTGCCAAATTAGTTGTGCAAAGGGTATTTTAGACATTTCCTTTAAATTTGGGTTTGGACAGTTCAGTCATTGTACTGAACTGTCCTTTTTGAAATTCGTTGTACTGAACTGTTCTTTATGTAATTTGAGGGTCTTTTTCTGGAATTTTCCCAATATTTTTTTACTATACATGCAATTATGCAAATCAACTATGATTTTAAAATATTTTTTTAATAAATATAGTACTGACTCCGTATCCTCCTTATTATTTGTTTTGTACTGGCTCCAACAAAATTCATTGATTATAGAATACTCTTTTAGGACTACTAAAAGATTCAAACTCATTTATAGTAATTAATCTGTCTTTAATTTGTTCAAAACCATCATTAAAATAAACATGCCCATAAGAGTAAAAGGAAAACTTTCTGTGGTCCCAAAATTTAAATTATAACCAACGGTTTATCTCATTTATGAGATACTGTACCTCCATTTTCTTAAAAGTTTTCAACTTAATATTTTCGATCAGTTTAGTTAAACAGTTTTCCAAATAAAAAAAAAATAACACTTTCCTTAACTTAATGTGTTTGAAATTAAGACAAGACAAAAGGAAACATATTCTGAAGCAATCCTATATATAGCATCAATATAGCTTTCAACAGAAAATATTTATCTCTCTCTCTCTCTCTCTCTCTCTCTCTATATATATATATATATAGGTCCGCTATTGGCAAACAGAACCAAATGAATTGAAGCTTGGCTTTAACTTTAAGAGGCTCAGGCCAGTCATCTTCATTGAATAAAGTTTGAGAATAGTAAATAAACAGCAGCAGGTGAAGGAGGGAAATGATGAGTTTTATTTGGTACTCTTGAAAATGGGAAATTAAAAAGAAAAAATAAGAAACAGCAAAGCATGAAGCACCACTATGATGCAAGCTTCAACAAATAGAAGAAGAAGGCCAAAGAGAGAAAAATGTATAGAAGGAGGTCACCGTTTAATGAATCAAAGCAGAACAAAAAAGTAAATGAGCAGAAAAGCAATGATGCAAATTAAGCTTAAATCCTAACTAATGGTTTATCTCATTTAAGAGATAATGTACCTCAATTTTTTTATAGGTTTTCAACTTAAATTTTCAATCAATTTAGTTAAACAGTTTTTTTAAAGCAAAAAAAAAAAAAAATCAATACTTTACCTTAATTTTGCATTGATGTACTTAATAATTAATAATGCAATATACTATATATGTTTGAAATTAAGACAAAAGCAAGCACATATTTTGAACCAATATCGTATACATAGCATAAATCTAGCTTTCGACTCAACATATATTTATACACACACACACACTATATATATATATATTTAGGTCTGCCATTGGCAAACAGAACCAATGAAGCCTAGCTTTAAGTTTAACCGGGACATTTTCACATAACAATGCTTGAGAATAGCAAATAAACAGAAGAAACAAGCAGAAGGTGAATGAGTTTTATTTCATACGCCTAAAAATGGAAAAAATTTAAAAGAGAGAGAGGGATAAGAGACAGCAAAAGCATGAAGCACCACCAAGATGCATGCAAACTTCAAGAATAAGAAGAAAGAGAAAAATGTGTAGAGGCTCACCTTTTAATGAAGCAAAGGAGAACAAAGTGCAGAGCAATGCAAGGTGTGCTGAGACGATGGCTAAACTGAGTGAAGTTCAAATTAAAGAGGTTTCTGATTCTGAGAGAAGACTGTGAGGGTTTCTGATTGTTGATTAATGGGCTCCGCCCCTTTAGTTACCAAAAGAGAAGAAGCAAAGCAGAACAAAAAGTAAATGATGAGCAGAGAAGCAGTGATGAAAATGAAGGAATATCCTAATAACCAGGGTTGGTGAAAATGTAGGAGGTACGGACGTACAGTGTCATTATTTATTTTTTTTGGAGCAAAAATACAGTGTCGTTATTAAACCTAGGTATTTTTAAGGTAAAGTCAGTCCTGTCTTAATACACCTGATTGAGACCCAACTGAACAAGAGGCAAAGTTGTTTTTTCGAAATTCATCCTTGATAACTCCTTCTTAGTCTTATCTACAGCTAGTTGACTGTGTTTTTGCTTGAATAATTAAAGAACTAATTAGGATATTTATAAACAGAATTTTTTGAAATTGTTTTATGTTTGAATTGGTTTGTTTCACTTGTAAACTAATATATATTATATAATCTAATAACATACAATATATATTTTTAATTTAATATCACTAATTTTTCAAAAAAAAATTACTTGAGTCTTTTCCTTAAATATATACTAATTTATTTTGATTTAATGATCAATTCTATTAAATACTCTTCCCGCGTTTCTAATTCTAATAACATTTTAACTTTAAAAGCAATTTATATCTTAAACATATTTTATCAACATTTTATTTGCTTTTCCTTAAAAATAATATCAAGGATATGAAAAGAACAGACATAACCCAAGCAAACCTTAAATTATTATTTAAAAACATGTCAAACACGCAAGAAAATGAGAGAAATGAGCATATATCAAGTGTATATGGAACCTAAACCAAAAGAAGTGAGTTTAAATTAATGGAATCATGTAAGAGAGGCACAAACCTAAAGAGAGTGGAGATGAGCAATACCCAGCAATTCAACAATGCTCCGTAAGAGTTAAAAAAATTAACACTAAAATGCATTATTAAAATTTTCCAGAAAAGAACAAAGAACACTGAGCACAACAGAGCAGGACCTGCCCAGTTTGATCTCGTACTCAAGTCTCATCTTAATCCACACTTCAAAGTTATATTAATATACTTTATATTTAATCATTTTAAAAAGAATAAAATTTAATTCAATTCAAAACATCTAAGGACATCAAATTCATAATCATGATTTTATATAAATGCGCGTATATGTAACAATGAATAATTTCACTTAAAAAAGCATAAATGTTAGTGCATGGCATCATAATAGATTGGTTCACTGAAGATATGACAATATACTAATACAAAAGATAAGAAATAAATTAAATAACTCGATCACCTTTAGAATTTAAAAAAATTCAAAACAAATTAAATAAATCTTACTGATAAAAGTACACAACAACAATAACAATGTGTTTCCAAATCTCAATCCTTCGATTCACCTTTGGACTCGAGAAGAGGATGAAGAAAACATTAGCTCTAGGAGAAGAAGAAGAAGTGACAAGAACCAGGTAAGAATAAGGCAATATTCAGTAATCATGAACTCAAGAAAGACGCAAGCAGTTGATGGGCCAACTTCTCACAACACAAAACCGATAGATAATGAGCATGCAATTGGGTGGTATAATTGAGGAAGAAATTTTAGTTTCCAAACCATTTTGAGTACCTCGTCAGAAAAGAAAATAATGCATGTGGAAATTTTAAGACAAAATGAAGATGTTCATTGTTTCGGAGGTTCACCTCTCTCTCTCTCTCTCTCTCTCTCTCTCTCTCTATATATATATATATGTGTGTGTGCAATCAACGCTTAGATTTTAATATCCCCCAGTAATCAATATTGCAAAACCTATAAAACATTTCCTATCAACCGCACCAATAAAAGTTTCAGAGAATGCCAATAATGTAGAAGAAGAATAACCGGATTAAAGTGATATTCAAGTTAAAAATCAAACCTTTAGAGTTCCTAAGGGATTTGAGGACCGTACGTCTTGTACCCCATTGTATACTTCCCACTCTTGATGACAAGAGCGAGCCTGTTACGTTGTTAATGCTCTCATGGGTCTTCTTCTGCAAGAGAGAGAGAGAGAGAAACAAGAAAACCATCAACTAATAGCTTATGCAGATATCAAAACCCCGCATCCAAAAATGGTGAAGAAGCTAAGGAAGGAATTACCTCTCTCTCTCTCTCTCTCTCTCTCTCTCTCTCTCTCTGGTTTCTGGCACTTCTTCTCTCACTCAAAGTTGAAGTTCCAAAACCACTCTCCCCTTCAACAATTTTTACCTTTAACCAACGGTTTGACTTATAAACTTATTCAGCTAAGTACTCCATTTAAATTCAAAGAGATCTTGGACTGGTCCGAATGAGGAAGAAGATCTTAAGCTTGTTTTCCTCCGTAAGATGGCGCTCAGTTAAGGTAGGTATGTGCACGCGTGTGGACCCCACACATGGAAGATGGACATAAATAAATAAATAAACGGATAATATAAAAAGAGAGGGGATGAAAAAAAATCTATTCCAATTTGTAAAATCTTAAATAAGGAATTTTGAGTTGTTAAAGGTAATACCTATCAAAAAATTGTTATTGTGATTTTATAAATTAGAAGAGATTTTTTTGTCATTTTCCCAAAAGAGAAGAGGGAAAAATCAAATTATTGATATTATATATTGACATCCATTAAAAAACTAAGAGATTTTTCATAAATAGTTAATATTTTCAAGAATTATTATGTGCTATTTATTCTCAAAGAAAATTTACAATGAAAAAAATTACTAATTGTGTTTTGGAATAGATCTGTACATTAATAGAAATATATGAAATTCATAATGGGCCCAATAACAGGTAAACCAAACAAATATTCGTAAATTTGATAGATGCATCTATAAAATGGTTATATGTGTGATTATCATTAGTTTGTAACCTTAAATTTGAAAGATCGTTTGAGTGAATCATTATGTTAAGTGCCCAATTTTCACATTATATGATCTAGAAATCATTCATTAAAACTTCCATGAAATATTTATGAAAACAAAGTTTCTTTTTCAATATTGATATATCTAATATCACATATTGCATCACTTATATATTTACATCAAGCCAATAATTTCTCTCCCAGTAAAATTGGCTTGTGGTTAGGAGCCGGATTTTTTCTATCTTAAAAGTTTTTGAATGTGCAATGCATATTCTTGTTAATCCACAACAATGTGTATAGATAGATATTTAAATGAAATTGGAAATGTTGAGTAAGGACCTTCTCTTCCTAGTTTGTTTCTAAGTGAAACAAAATGATTTTTTTAAAAGAAACAAGTGGAGGCTTATACCACATAATTATTTGATTATCATTCAACAAAGTTATCCAAACATAAGAAGGAGAAAAAGAGTAGTTAGAAAAGAAAATACATTGAATGCACTAGTATTATCAAATGTAGATTCTCTAGTATAAGCCAGAAGTTCATTATATTTTGCATTCATGAAATATTACAAAATATAACATGAACAAGTAATAGTGTAATACACCATATAAAAAATCATTGCACTATAATACCAACAACACATTCATGGTATCTTGACATTTGTCTCAGCTGCAGGCCTCTTTAGTGTCAAGCTTTGAGGTTTCTTTACATTGGACACTCTATCTATACTAAAGACATTCTGATCGTTTCCTTTTGTAGTTCAAATTTATGTATTTGGAGCTTATTTTGTATGTTTTTCTCCTTTCTTTTTGTTGGCTGTTTGGTTTGTGCTTCTAGGACTATGTTAGCTCTTTTGCTTTATTTTAATATAATTAGCTTTTGTTGGCCAAAATAAAAAAGGTTCATTTTTTATCTTCTTGATTTTAATAATTTGATTCATTATATATCTAATTCATTATTTAATTTGAATTCTTATTAATTGACATGAACAACAAAATTGTCATTCTTTATTCCTCCGACAAAATTATCATTCTTTTAACTTTATGTGAGCCTAATGAAATGAAACCTTGTGTATACCCCATCACGATCTTCAATTCAAGATCTTAACTGTTTACTTCAACATTTGCAAATAGTTTGACTTTAATTTCAATATCACATAGTTTGATAATGATGATTAAGTGAAACTTACCAAAATATTGTCATTTTATATTACATATGTTAATTTCACCACAACATTGACGCAGTCATTCCCTTGCAAAATATCAAATAATAGAATAGTTAGATTCAATAAAACTGTTAAAATGCAGTCATTCCCTTCAAACGCAGCCATTCCCCTTCCAAATTTCTCTTCCTACCACTTTCAAGTCTGATCTGATGAGACAGTTGATTGCTTATGAACCATGAACTTGGGATATTTACCTCTTCGAATCATTTTAAAAATGAGAGTCTCTCCGGCCTGAAACTGATTCCTTCGAGCAAATTCTGACCATCCCCTACTGAACCTAGCAAACATTCTATTTCTTTTGATGTGGGGAAGTGATGTGACTTTCCACACTCCATTCACCGTCTCCATCTCCACCTCTAGTTTCTTCTTTCTCATATACCTCTTGAAGAAATCGGTTGGAATGCACTGCACAAATTTCTCAAACATTTATATATCAGTCTGAATATATCACTTGAATCAACTCAAAGAACATAAAGTACCGCACTATGTCTGAACTGAAAGTATGAAATATAAAATCATTTAGTGTCTGATACACATCTAACATCAAAGATGACACAACAGAACCAAAGAAAGAATATAGCAGAAACAACCAGCAAATGTGGGGGTAATTTGGGTTTTGATAGTACTTGAATCAATAATGAATAGTATAGCTGAATAAAATTACAGAAGATGCAACTGATTAACTATAGCCAAAATCCTTACCCACAATTACACTCAAAGTAATGAACAGAGATTACAAAAGAAAACAGAGTTCTCTCCTGAACTTTGGTATGATTCGCTTGACCATTGGTACTAATTGGCCTTCTTAACATCATTTTCCTTTCTTGCCCGTCTATTATATTAAACCTCTTTGGGAGTGATGTTGTAACTATTTTTTGAATCTCCAATTCTATAATATTTCAACAATAATACGTGACTTATTGTGTTGCCAAAATCATTGTTCTACAAAATTATGATTTAGTAATACTGATTGTGCGGTTCATAAGTCTACTAGCTAATGGTATAAGGAATTCAGAATATAAGGAATGAGTGGAAAGACTTTTCTCCTTAATAAATTAGGATGATGCGGAGAAAAATTTCTGTTCCAGTGAAGCTATCAAATGATTGATTTGGTTATTTTCATAGGCATTTCTAAGCAGTCAAGTATTTGAGTGAGTTCAAGAACTAACCATGACACCCTTATTAGCTGAGGCAAGCTGGAGTTGTACTGTGAATGAGGGAATAATGCCCATGTTGCTTCCTTCCCCTAATGAGTCAATATGTGAGTATACTAAATAACAAATTAAATGGAAAGTAACAAAAGCCTAACTGTATAAATGGTGCAAGCTTTTAAAGTTTGAAATAAAAGGATATATATACATATATATATTTGTTGCAAGTTTAAAAGCTATAATTATTATATTCACCAATTCTGTACTTATACTAACTCAGTAATAAAAGTATGAGTTTGAGCAGAATTATGAAGGGAAGGGTAGATAGCTTACCAATATCATCGCTTTCTTCTTCTTCCTCCTCCTCCTCTTCCTTTTCTTCTTCTTCTTTTTCTTTTTCTTTATAAACATCACCATCATAGTCCTCATCGTCAGTATCATCATCATCATCATCTTCTTCTTCTTCTTCATCTTCTTCCTCCTCCTCCCCTCCTTCTTCATGACATAGGAATTTCCACGTTTCACCTCTCATGTCTTGGTTAGAAGTTCCAGGATCATCAAAATTTTCTCTCTCCTCCTTAATCTCAACAAACATCGGATCTTTTCCTTTTAGATTATCCCGACAATCTTGAGTTGCAGCTGTCTGTTTACTATGTTGTTTCTTGTGCTTATTTCGATTCATATGTGCTCGTGACATCTGCCTCTCAAGCTTCTTCTCGCATGCAGATTTCCCGAAGATAATAACTTCGAATCTTGACTTCCCATCAAATTCGAAGAATAAAAAATCTGCAGCCTCTAAAGCATTTTCTTGCACAAATTTTGGCCAACCCTTTTTGAAATACAATTCAGAAGGATCCTCTTCTTCTTTCTCAATGTTTACCATCCATAGACTTTTGGAAGAAGCATTCGTGAGTATTATTAATTTAGGATTGAGATTGCAGCTTCTGACAATTAACCGAGGGATTCGCTGCAACAACAAAATAACGTTAGACGAAATTTTCAAAGATTAAATCAAAGAGAAGTGTGAGTAATCACTTGTCTAACAATTATGAAGGAAACAGCTGACCAAAGAGTCAAAGGGCAAAAACATAAAAATAAATAAATAAAAAGAAGCAAAAGAAAACAGCCAATAATAGAAGTTTCAAATTCTGTATTTGGGGAGTTTGATATAATTATATAAATTTTTTATCAGAAAAATAAAGATAAATGTGAAATGACATATATCCTTGACAAATGAACCAACTCATTCTAAGGAGAAATTTATTCAGAAGTTTTATATTTCCAAAAGCAGCCAATTGAAACAAAACAGAAATAGAGATGCAAAAACCAACCAAATGAGCCAGACAAAAATAGAGAAGCAAAAATCAACCAAATAATCCAAACTAGAAACAGGGAAGGACAAGCAAGTAAAAGAACCAAACCAGAAATTGAAAAAGAAAAGGAAAAAAAACAGAATTGAAGCCTAACATGAAGAACACTACAGACTTGATTTATGACACAGAAGACAAACAAATAGAGAGATAGAAGAAAGAAAAGGAAAATCACCAGCTTAGTCTGCCACTCTCCGATGAGGACTTTGAAGAAATAATAAGGCATAGTCACCGAGCAAAAAATCAGATCTTTGACTGAAAGCTTCAAGAAGTTGAACAGAATCGGCACCGAACTTTAGCTTGAAGAACAGGAAAACTGAGATATTCACAGTCAATTTGTTCTGCAAGAACCTGCTAGATCACCAGTTTGTTCTAGTAATCTAGACCGTAGTCTAAAATCAGAATCACATAACATAAAAAGTGGCAAATAAGAGATAATCTGGTAATACAAGATTTTGAGAATACTAATACAATAACAGGAGCATATAATGCAGACTACAGACAATACTATGAAGATCAACCCAGATAAGTTTCAGCTCAGGAATCATGACTGAGGCAGTTGGTGAATCAATCATCAAACAGATTCCTACATATTATTTATCCCAAAAGCATTTCTGATTTCTCCGAGAAGGGAAATCAAAATTTTCTTAAAGGTTTTCAACTTAATAGTTTCAATCAATTTAGTTGAACAGTTTTCAAAAGAAAAAAATTTCAGTATTTTTCCTTAATGCTAAATGAAATTAAACCTGTATGTTTGGTTATTACAACGAGGAGACAGATACTAAAGCGTTGGACAAAAAAAAAAGGATATGAGGAAATGTGATGTAATAATAATGCTCTTCCCCCGTTTCTAATTCTAATAACATTTTAACTTTAAAAGCAATAAATTTCTAAAATATATTTTCTCAACATTTCGTATACTTTTCCTTAAAAATAAAATCAAGGATATAAAAAGAACAGATAAAACACCAGCAGACCTTAATATATTATTTAAAAACATGTCAAACATGTAAGAAAATGAGAGAAATGAGCATAAATACAGAGTATATATAGAACCTAATATACTGAACGAAGTAAGTTTAAATTAAATGGAATCATGTAAAAGAGGCATCACAAACCTAAATAGTGTATGTGGAGACAAGGAATACCCAGCAGTTGATCAACACTGCTTCATAATAGGGGAGCACACCAAATACATTAAAAAAAAAAAAAGAAAGAAATTTCAGAACACAAATATGTGAAAAATGTTCTGAACATAAAATAAATAAACATTAAAAGGAGTAAGAAAATAAATACGAAAATGCATTATTAAAATTTTTCAGAAAAGACCAAAGAACACTGAAAAAAAACTAAAGACATCAAATTCATGATTATGATTTTATATAAATGCGTGTATGCAATTGGAAAAAAAAAAAAAAACAACTTAAATGAGCATCAAGGCTTGGTGAAAATGTGGGTACAGTGTTCATTAATATATACAACTACGTACTTTTAAGGTAAAGTCAGTCCTATCTTTATGGGTACTGTGACTGTGCCTGAAATTTACACGCCTGATTGAGACCCAACTGAACAAGAGGCAAACTTGTTTTTTTTTTTTCCCGAAAAATTCATCAATCTTAACTGCCTTCTTTTACTTATCTTTAAGTTGACTGCTTTTTCCTTAAAACATTAAAAAATAAATACGTTATTTGTAAACTGAATTTTTTGAATTTTTTTGTAGGTATTGGTTTGTAAACTAATCTGTAATCTAATAAGATAAAATATCAATTAATATTAAATAACTATTTTTACTTTACTAATTTTTCAAAATAAAAAGTCAATAAAATATTATATTAAGAACAAGTTGTACTAATTTATTTTGATAATATGATTAAATGATTAATTCTATCAAATATTAAAGATTGTTACATCAGGACATTTACATAAGAATTAACAACACACTCATGATGTCTAATTTCAAACATAATTGTTTTAACTAGCCTAAAAAACTATACTTATTGACAAACATACCAAAACACAAGTACAAAGTAAAAATTCCAACATCATACATAATATGAACAAGTAATACACTATATGGAAAATCATTGCATTATAACGTTACATATAGATAAATCTAATTGTAAAATAAAATATCTACTAAAATATCTTACAATTTTAAAGCATGAAATCGCATGGAGTATAATTATATTGAAATAATTATTTAATGGTTAACAAAAAAAAATTTATGATGACTATATTATGAATAATTGCCAGGTCACCTATGTTAAATAATTATTGTACAATTTTTTTTGCAATACATGCAATTATGCAAATTAAATATGCTTTTAATATGTTTTTTAATTTTTTTTTTAATATAGAACTGACTCCATATCCTCCGTGTTATTTTCTTGCACCGGGTCCAACAAAATTCACTTGATATAGTATAATATTTTAGGACCACTAAAAGATTCACTACTCATTTATAGTAATTTATTGTCTTTGTTCAAAACTATCGTTAAATCGAACATGCCCATAAAAGTAAAAGGAAAACTTTCTTTATGTGCTCCCAAAATTTAAATTATAACCAAACGGTTTATCTCATTTAAGAGATAATATACCTCAAAATTTGTTTAAAGGTTTTCAACTTAATATTTTCAATCAATTTAGTCAAACAGATTTTTAAAGCAAGAAAATCGATATTTTCCCTTACTTTTGCATTGATCTGCTTAATAATGCAATCTAATTAATGTGTTTGAAATTAAGACAAAAGCAAGCACACATTCTGAAGCAATGAAGCCTGACTTTATGATTAACAGGCTTAGGTCAGACATCTTCATTGAACAAAGCTTGAGAATAGTGAATAAACAGCAGAAGGTGAAGGAGGAAAATGATAAGTTCTATTTGATGCACTTGAAAATGGAAAAGAAAAAAAGCAAAAACAAAAAAAACAAAGAAACAGCAAAGCATGATGAAGCATCACTAATGAAGCAAAGCAGAACAAAAACAAAAACAAAAAAAAAACAAAAAAAAAAGGTAAATGAGCAGAAAAGCAATGATGCAAATTAAGCTTAAATCCTAACCAACGGTTTATCTCATTTAATTAAGAGCTTATGTACCTCAAAATTTTTTTAAGGGTTTTCAACTTAATATTTTCAATCAATTTTGTTAAACAGTTTTTTTAAAGCAAAAAAATCAATATGTTACCTTTTTTGCATTGATGTACTTAATAATGCAATCTAATCTGTTTGAAATTAAGACAAAAGCAAGCACATGTTCTGAACCAATCCTATACATAGCATACATTAAGCTTTCAACTCAACACACACACACACACACACACATATATATATATTTTTAGGTCTGCCATTGACAAACAGAACCAATGAAGCCTAGCTAGCTTTAAGTTTAACAGGACATTTTCACAGAGCAATGCTTGAGAATAGTAAATAAACAGAAGAAACAAGCAGAAGGTAAAGGAGGAAATTAATCAGTTTTATTTCATACGCCAGAAAATGGAAAATTAAAAAAAAAAAAAACAAAACTGAGAGAGAAAAAAGAAACAGCAAAGCATGAAGCATCACTAGGATGCATGCAAGCTTCAAGAATAAGAAAAAAGAGAGAAAAATGTGTAGAAGCTCACCGTTTGATGAAGCAAAGCAGAACAAAGTGGAGAGCGATGCAAGGTGTGCTGATAAGATGATTAAACTGAGTGAAGCTCGAGAGGTGGAAAGATTGAAGTGGATGAGATTCTTAGAGAAGACTGTGAGGGTTTCTGATTGTTGATTACCAAAAGAAAAAAAGAAAAAAGAAAAAAGTAGAAGCAAAGCAGAACAAAAAGTAAATGAGCAGAAAAGCGATAATGAAGCTAATATCCTAACCACCAAGTTTAGGTGAAAGTACTGTAGGTACGGTGTTCATTATTACAACTAGGTATTTTTCAGGTAAAGTCAGTCATGCCTTTACACACCTGATAGAGACCCAACTGAACAAGAGGCAAACTTAGTTTTTCGAAATTTTAAAGCATCTTTTTATTAGGTTTTTTTATTTAGGGTTTGTGGATGCTTTTTTTTAATATTAAATACACAAAAAATTGAATGACACCCTTTGAAAATTTAAAGAAGACTTTATCAAAAAACAAAAAAACAAAAAAACAAAACAAACAAACAAAGAAAATTTAAACAAGACAACGAGGAACTCAAAACAGGGTGAGATGTTTTTAAAGAATTGTTTTTGTACCAATAAATCTGATAAGTCTGATTGGAACTGAAGAAAGAGTTTTGTTTTGCAATGCTTATTAATTGAAGGGAAAATGTATAGATAAATCCAATTGTTTTATGAAATATCTACTAAATTATCTGCTTACAATTTTTAAAACATGAAATCACATGGAGTATAATTATATCAAAATAATTATTAAATGGTTAACAAAAAAATGTATGATGACTACATTATGAACATTGGCCAGTTCACGCATGTTAAATAATTATTGCAAAACATTTTTGATTATGCATGTAAATTAACTATGATTTTAATGTAATTTTTAATAAATATAGTACTGACTTCGTATCCTCCGTATTATTTGTTTTGTACTGGGTCCAACAAAATTCACTGATTCAAAATGATATTTTAGGACCACGAAAAGATTCACTAATCATTTATAGTAAGAAATCTGTCTTTGTTCAAGACCATCATTAAAGTAAACGTGCCCATGAGAGTAAAAGGAAACCTACTCTCTGTGGTCCCAAAATTTAAAATTTAAATTATAACCATTGGTTTATCTCATTTAAGAGATACTGTACCTCAAAATTTTCTTAAAGGTTTTCAACTTAATATTTTCAGTCAGTTTAGTTAAACAGTTTTTTAAAGAGAAAAAATTCAATATTTTCCTTAATCATAAATGCAATTAAGGGCCTGTTTGGTTATTAATTACTATGAGGTGACGGATATTTAAGCGTTGGAAAAATAAAAGATTTGAGGAAATGTGATCTAATAGTAATACTCTTTCCACGTTTCTAATTCTAAGAACATCTCAACTTTAAAAGCAATAAATTTCTTAAACATATTGTCTCAACATTTTTTTTACTTTTCCTTAAAAATAATATCAAGGATATGAAAACAATAGATAGAACACCAGCAGACCTTAAAATATTATTTAAAAACATGTCAAACAAGCAAGAAAAGGAGAGAAATGAGCATATACAAAGTATATATAGAACCTAATAAACTAGAAGAAGTGAGTTTAAATTAAATAGAATCATGTAAGAGAGGCACAAACCTAAAGAGAGTGGAGACGAGCAATAGCCGGCAGTTCAACACTGCTTCTTAATCGGGGAGCACAATAAGTACATTTAAAAAAAAAAAGAATATTCAGAACACAAATATGTGAAAACTATTCTGAACATAAAATAAATAAACATTAAAAAGAGTAAGCAAAACACTAAAATGCATTACTAAACATTTCCAGAAAAGAACAAAGAACACTGAACACATCAGAGCACGAACTGCCGAGTTTGATCTCCCACTTAAGTCTCATCTTAATCCACACCTCAAAGTTATATTACTATACTTTTATATTTAATCATTTTAAAAAGGATAAATTTTAATTTAATTCAAAACAACTAAGGACATCAAATTCATAATTATAATTTTATATAAATGCGTGTATTTAACAATGAATAATTTCAAATGCCAGTGCATGGCAACAAAATAGCTTGGTTCACTGAACATATAACAATGTACTAATACAAAAAATAAGAAATAAATTAAATAACTCACCTTTAGAATTAAAAAAAATTCAAAATTAAATAAGTAAATCTTGCTAATAAAAGTGCATATCAATCTATGATGCATAATATGACAAATATAATAATAACACCGACAATAATAATGATAATAATGTGTTTCCAAATCTCAATCGCTCGATCCTTTCCCCCCATTCCATCCCAATTTCAGTACGAATTAAATAAATAAATCTTACTGAAAAGTACCACTCAGATTTAATCTTGAAGAAGTAGAAGAAGAAGAACAAGAATAAGAAGCTCACTGTTTCAAGAAGCAAAGCAATAAGTAGAACAAAGAAAACATCTCCATAAGTAATAACAAATGTAACAATATAACAAGTAAAGGCACACATTTTTTCATGACAAGGAGTAGTTTTGAGGGCTCAGCTAAACGCACCGTTTGGACTATTTGTGAGCAACTGGCCTGGAACCGTTGGATGGGAGATGAACTGGAAACAAAGCACTTCTGATTTGCCGTAGTATTTTCACTTAACAGAATTTTTTGATGCAGTTGGTGAGATCTCGAGAAGAGGATAAAGAAAACATTATTAGCTGTGGAAGAAGAGGGGAAAATAAGAAAAACTGACAAGAGTCAAGTAGAGAATCAGGCATAATATTCAGTAAATCATGAACTCAAGAAAGACGGAAGCAGCTCAAAACGAACAAAACATATATGCATGCAGATATTTGAGCTAAAAAAGCAAAATAAACAAGTTCTCACAACACAGAAACCGAAAGACCATAATGAGCATGCAAACGGGTATGAGGAAGAAATTTTAGTTTCCAAACCATTTTGAGTACCTTGGTTGAAAAGATAATAAAATGCATATGAACCAGACCAGAAATAGAGAAGCTAAAAGGAACCAAATCAACCAAACTAAAAACAGATAAGCACAAGCAACTAGAAACTGAAAAGAAACGGAAAAAGAAAAGGAACCAAAGTAACATGAAGAACACAAAATGAAAGAAAAAGTAGAGTATATTTAATAAAATGAGCATGCAAACGGATATGAGGAAGAACTTTTAGTTTCCAAAACCATTTTGAGTACCTTGGCTGAAAAGAAAATAATGCATATGGGAAGTTTAAGGCAAAATGAAGATGTTCTCTCTCTCTCTCTCTCTCTCTCTCTCTCTCTCTCTCTCTCTCTCTCTCTCTCTCTCTCTCTCTCTCTCTCTCTCTCTCTCTGGTTTCTGCCACTTCTTCTCTTAAGGTGGATGTTCCAAATGCACCCTCACCTTGAACTCTTTTTACCTTCAACCAACGGTTTGACTTGTAAACTTATTCAAGTAAGTATTTCGAAAGAGATATTGGACTGATTCAAATGAAGGAGAAGAAAGGGCAATGCCAGCCCGAAAACATGTCGTATGTGCAGCACGCGTGTGGACCCCACACATGGAAGATGGAAAAAAACAATAAACGTAGAATATAAAAAGAGAATATTCCGTCAGATGTCTGCGTGTAAGGAAGAAAGGGAATTTGTATCAAAATATTAGAGGGAAAATTCCTAAAAAATATACCACTTAAATCCCAAAATCTCATATAAGTAAAGTATAGTTGTTAATGGGGTTACTCATATGGAGTAGTGAAAATCATTACTCAAATAGTCAAAATCTCATATATAATAATTTGGAATTGATTTTTTTTTATTTTCCCTTTTTACAAGATATTAAACATTAAACAATGATATAATACCTCTTGCACTTAATATAAAAATTAGTTGACTGATTGAAAGAAATTAAATAAATTACCTTTTATAATATATGATACATGATATTTTTGGAATACTTATATATATATATATATATATGTATTATTAGATTATTAGATTATCTATTACCTAGTTTATCCTAAGTTAGACAAATTTGTGGAAGAAAAGTGGTGTGAGTATAGATACATATATAGAATAAATGCTTTATATTTAAGAATAAAATTTTTATATACTAGCTTTTATATTTAGGATTGGAGGTAGTGTTTTCTATTAGAAGTTATCAAGGTTCAAAAAAACTAACCGGGTATAAAACTAGCAGAAGCATTGGGTAAAGGGTTAATAGTTGGATCAGGGGTCAACTCGGGGTTAAACCGATAATATTAAAATAATATAATTGTATTGATAATAACATTGGTAATCACTAATACCAAAATATAAATATAGATAGGTATACATCATTCATTAAATATGAATAATTTAATATTTCTATAGAGGGAAAAAAGAAAAAAATTACACATGAAAGTAAATTTTATTCTACAATCCATAGACCAAATTAAAAATACTAAGAGCAACAATAATTAAAGATTAAACATATATGCAAATGAAATAACATTCAGAATAATCAACATAACTATATTATAGTTTCTTATATGTAGTTTCTAAAATTGAGTGAAGTAAAAGTTAATAATCATGGAGAATTACAACAAAATTAAAAAAACTACATTTTGTAATAAAAAAATAAATAGAGCCGGTTCAACCTCCTCGGTTTTTTATCGGTTCAACCACCTCACACCATTTTAACCCATTCCCCAGCTCCCCATTGACACAACCCGGAATGGAGACTGGTTCACCGGGTCTTTGGTTGAACTGTCGGGTTCAATCGGGGTTTTTGAACCATTTCAAATTATTCAAAGGTTTTATATTATATTTCATTTTTTCAATCTTTTATTCTAAATAAGTTTTAGTAAATATCAATGTGTTAAACATCATCTTCAATATAAATATTCAATTTCAATCCATACAATTATAAATTTTTAAAGAAAAACAGCACTATTCATCAATTATGGTTAGTACATATGATGCGAACCATTTTTTAGATTTATAAATAAATGTACATAACTAATTATATGATTATTATAAATAAAATAACAAGTTATATTTTTTTGAACAGTAAATAACAAGTTACGTGACATCTATGTCAAGTGGCTTTGTACATTACATGAAATCTGACAATTACTTATACGTATGTATGGGTGAATTTAAACTTTGCCTTCACTTGTTCATGTCAATATTTTGCACCAATAAGACTGAAATATACTTTCAATTTGTTGGAAAAAACATTTTCAATTATTAATGCATGGTAATGGTAATTTAACTTAAGTCTAATAAACTAAACTCATGCTTACATTTTTTTGAAGTCTATACCCAATCTTTGAAATAATTTTTACCAAGAAAATATACTTATTTCATTATTATTTTATTTGTTTTAACTTTTCTACTTTGAAGTCAAAGCATTAAACAAAATTACCCATAAGTCCTGGGTAAGAAAATTTAATCCGGAGAATCCTAAGAAATTTGTTTTTTTTTTTTAAATAACTTATACTTGTTAATGTCATAATTTAACTTGCAAAATATGAAATTCTAACTTTAAAATATAAATTTGAAATTTAATTTGTAAATATGAAATTTTATAACATCTTTTTATTTATTTTTCTTATCTAGGATTTGTGGATACTTTTTAATATTTAATGCACAAAAAATTGAAGGACACCCTTTGAAATTTGTAAAAGAAGAAGACGGGGAACCTCATAACAGGGTGAGATGTTTTTAATAATTAGTTTGTACCGATAAATCTGATTGGAACTGGAGAAAAAGTTTTGTTTTGTAATGCTTATTAAAAATCGATCGCATGATATAATTGAAGAGAAAATGTACAGATAAATCTGATTGTATCATGAAATATCTACTAAATTATTTGCTTACAATTTTAAGACATGAAATCGCATGGAGTATAATTATATTAAAATAATTATTTAGTGGTTAACCAAAAAAATGCATGATAAGTCATGACTATATTATGAATAATTGTCAGGTCACGTATGTTAAATATTTATTGCAAAATATTTACGATTGAAAATGCAAATTAATTATGATTTTAATATCTTTTTTTAATAAATTTAGCACTGACTCTGTGTCCTCCGCATTATTTGTTTTATACTGGGTCCAACAAAATTCACTTATTATAGAATACTATTGTAGCACCGCTAAAAGATTCACCGATCATTTATAGTTATTAGTCTGTCTTTGTTCAAAACTATTATTGAAGTAAAGATGCTTAAAAGAGTAAAATGATAACCTACGTTCAGTGGTCCCAAAATTTAAATTACTCCCTACAGTACTAATTATAAGATTAAATTAACTTTTTTTGGAGGAATTAGTGATGCAAAATTAATCATCATAAAATATCTGTATTTAATTATTTATCTTTTTTCCCTAAAAAATAATTTATATATATATATATCATATAATCTAATTATATGTAATATATGTTAAAATTAAGTGGTCATTTGGCCTCCAATCCTAATTATAAGATCAAGTTGATTTTTTTGGGGAAATATAATTAAGGATGTGAAATTAATCATTTTAAAATATCTATATTTATCTTTTTTTTTCCAAAAAAATAATTTATATATATTATATAATCTGATCATATGTAACATATGTTAAAATTAAGTGGTCTATTTGCATATAAAACAACAGCTCTAAGTGAACATCAAACAGAGAGCAAAGTGATCGTCAATGGCCTCGAGTGATGTAATACCAAAAAGTAAATGAGCACCAAGGATTGGTGAAAATGTAAGTATAGTGTACATTGATACAACTACATATTTTTAAGGTAAAGTCAGTCCTCCCTTTATGGGCTCTGTGACTGCGTGTGCCTGAAACTTACACAACTGATTGAAGAGCAACTGAACAAGATCGCCAAACTTGTTTTTTATTCCCCGTAAAGTTCATCGTTGTTACTCCCTCGTATTCTTAACTTTAGTTGATGATCTAGTTGACTGTTTTTTTTTTGGTCTCTTCATTGATTTGAAAACTTTAACAATTTATTCATAAATTGATTTGTTAAAAAAAAATTGGATTGTTTGGCTATATATTATTATAAACAACTTTATTAATTTTAAAAATAAAAATCCAATTAGATTAGATTTTATATTAAGGACGTAATATACTATTTTTTTTTAATAAAATGATCAGTTATATTAAATAATAAAGATGGTTATATCAAGACACTCACATAAGAACCAGCAACACACTTATAATGCCTACTTAAAACATAACTGTTACAACTAGTTTAAAGAAACTATATTTGTTGACAAACACACCGAACACAACCATAAAATAAGAATTCCAATATTAAGATGTGAACGAGTGATGTATTCCATAAAAAAAAATTTATACTGTAATGTCGAATATAGATAAAGCCATCAATACAAAGTTGATGAAGATATATCACTACTTCACACTCAAAAGATAAAAACATGCATACATCTAATTAGGATTTGAAAGAAAAGGACGGGAGTCCAATAGAAACTACAACAACATTTGGAGAATTCAGAAATTCCATTAAAGAAGTAAGACTTGATCGTGGTGGTTTTGTGTTGGAATTTAGACTCTAAAATGATGAGAACAAAGACAACACCTCCGTACGTATATAACTTTAAGAACACATCGAACAATAATAACCAAAGGCACATAATTAACCCAGATGATACTAATTGTAATAATGTACAACAGAGATCTCTTTTCCCATTTCATGCACATTTTTTCGTGACAGGGAGCAGTTTTTGGGGGTCAGCAAAACGCAACGTTTGGACTATTGGTGAGCAACTGGAGCCGTTGGATGCATGGGACATGATTGGCCGTTGATTTCTATTATGGGTCTGGGCATTTTTATGGTTCGTTAGCAATGAGCAATGGATGTAGAGTCAAACAGTCAATGTTTAAAGGAGAATGGCAGCGATTGTGGTCCAGAGTCAGTGGTGGAGCTAGTATCTGACTTAAGGTTGCATTTTAATTTGGTTAAGGTTATTTTATTTCAGAAGTGTTTTTAGTTCAAAATTATCCTAAGAGTTTCAAAACGTGTAATATTACCCTCTTATATTAAAATACTGCCTATCATGTTTCAAATACTCTCGTGAGATCTTCAACTGCATGGCCTTTCTTAAGCTTCCAATATATGAAATTTAAACATTCAAAGTGTTATAACTGAGGTACACTAGCATGACCTAGGAAAACAAGTTAGTAAATTGTATTGATTTATGCAACAATATGAAAGTTCGGTTGAATTGTCGTACATGATAAACTATATATGTTACATATAATTATATTTTAGATTAGTTTATATAAGTAAGATAAATTAGTTTTGAGAAAAACATGATAAATATAAATACTTTAAATTTATTTTGCATCCTTACTCTTTCCAAAAAATCACCTCGATCTTATATTTAGGACTGAAGGGAGTATGGTGTAATTCATGGATTCATTCCTTTTCCAAATGGCATTCTCTTCAATCCATACACATGTCAAAGATCCATGTAAAACAAAAAATGTGGATTCCCAATCTGTTCTAACTGAAAGAGGAACCATCCCCAAGATTTGAGAAATGAAAAACCAAAATATTTCGTAAGACCAGTAGTAAAAAGAAGATAAAATTTTCCCTAAAGTATCAGTGTGTAATCAAAAGGGAGAAACAAATACTTGGGCGACGTAACATATGTTGCTTCAAAGACGATATAGGATGCCGATGAGTTATTGTACCAATTGAATAATGAATAGACTGACCCCAACCATAATAGTGATTAGACCATATCCTTTTAACCAAGTGAACTCATCATGAAAGTACAACACTGCAGCTTACATGCAAACAGCATGAAACCAGTAAGTCAAGGGCAAGTAAACATCTGATTAGAGATCACAGTATGAGATATTTAGGTAAAAGAACTAAACAATATAACATTTATGAAAATCATAATACTTTATCCGTTTTTAAATATAATACCCAGTTGACTTTTTTTAGAGAGATTAAAGAAGTTAAATGAGCCACTTAATTGTAATTGTAACGTATTTTGTATATTATTAGATTATATGTTAGTTTATAAGTCAAATAAACTAATTTAGAAAAAAATTCAGATAAATCAATTCATAAGTAACTTATTTAACTTTATGAAGATTTTCTAAAAAAAGTCAACTAGGTCTTATATTTAGGAACTGAGAGAGTATTTTATTATACAACTGTGTGATGGAATGGACTGGTCCATATTTTAACGAAGTTGAAATCTGAAGAGGACACTGATCTCTAATGAAACACCACGGGAATACTACTAAAACAAGAAATGGTCCAGCATTATTATCAACTTTTCACCAAACTTAATAAATTATTATTTTTTTATACTTCAAACTTGGTAAATTATACTTAATAGGTTTTTATTTCAGAATATTTCTTTTTCTTTTTTTATCAGAAAGAGTAACAAAGAGATTAGCACTTTTTATTTTTTGAACAAATGGCCCAAATACCTCTGAGTAGGGTAATTATTAACAAACTCACTTAGGATATACATCCGGAAGGCGCATAGGGGTTAAATCACCTTTTTTTTTTTTTTACCAATAGGTTAAATCACCTATTTAAAGCTCCTGTTTTTGTCTATTTTAATTGAAATTTGACAGCATAAAGTATCATTGTTCATATTTTTCTGCCAGATAAAATGACAGTTTTCAATCTTCTTATCCAACAGGCCAGAGTAAAACAATCATATGCAATATCGGCTCATCATGAAACGACATACAGGAAAAACTCTAAAGTGAATATAATCAGCCATTGAAGCCTTTACTTGATAAGTAATAAATTTCTACTCTTCTGCTGAAGTGTTATATGGTAAAATCCAATTTTCCAGTTTCTATAGAATTTCCATATGGAATAGCTTTCCATTTTGACATGCAGATTTTGTTGCTAAATTATATGACACTTCACTTGGCCTGCTCACTCTGATTAAAATCTTTTGCAGGTTTCCTGCTTTACAGCCACTAATTTGATGCCAACCCTCCAACAAGCTATCTTAATGTCTATGACTATCATAAACTCTATTGCATTGCTTGAAAAATAATGATAAAGTCACTGACATGGTGGTTCCATGAATACTCATGTTTTAACGTATTTAATATCATGTCATAACTATTCGATAAACAATCAAGTTTTGCTTAGTACAGGTAGGATATAAATAACATACTATAAACTACCAAGAAACAACGATTAATATTCCCATAAACGAGTGGAAATCAGTTTAAACAGTTAAATACCAAAATGGTGACAGTCTCCTTGACCACCTCTGCTACTGTGACTGCACGAGTTACAGAGACAAGAATTGTAGGAATGCCAATGAGAATTGAGGCTATTATGTAAATAAGGAGAGATACTAGTTAAAAGGATGAATTTTTTCCCAATGATTTGAAATTTTAATCACCATAACTTCCCTTCCCATATAGTATATATGGGATTAGGGGTTAGAGGAAGTAAGTTGTCCAACTCAGACAGAAAAACAAAAACTTCTTATAAAAACTTTCTCCTTGTCTCTTCTCTTACTCTCAATGGTGTATTGTCGTATAACGTAATTGAGTTCTAATCAGTAACATTTGAGAACAGTTAAGCAAAATGGTTATGTGAAAAAGATAGCTTCTCAATTATCACAACTACATGCATAAATCTGTCATCTTCTGCATTAACAATTCCACACCATCATCAAGCTTTGAGAAAATACTTCTTTTTCCAGAAAGACAGTAAAATTACTTTGTTGTTAAATAAAATAGTTGAACTGCCTCAAATTTGATCATAATCAAACGACTCATTTTCTTTTCAAATAAAAGAAGGAATTTTATGAATTGAACAATGTCTATAAATGAGTTTAATGATGATGCTCTTAAGTGAGAATGTTAATAAGACTGTATTTGGCATAAAATTATTGGTACTGTATTTGACATAAGATTATTGGAAAAGAATTATGAAAAGAACTTACCATATTTTGATTTAATGGCCAATGATCATGAGTCACAGGCCTTAGAAATTTGTTATGATGAACATCTTGACAGAACTAGTGCCCAAATTCAACCGATGATTACTTCACATTGCATTCTAGTTGAGTTGATTCATCAAGCTCATATTGCATATCATCCTGAAGTTGTTGAGGCTATCAAAGAGCATATTGTTTTCTTCTTCAATGATAACCTCTACAACTATCTTGTATATTGGAAGTGTTTTCCAAATCAGTGTATTTAAATTGTTCACTCTTGTCAATGTCTCATTTTTTGTTACCTAGCTTGTTGGAAAGGATTTCTCGATTGAAGAGTTGTACTGAATTCTATCATTCCCAAATATGTGCTTCTGTCGTGACTCATAAGGAGCCGAGTTCTCAAATCAGGGGAGAAATGCTGAGCTACAGGAATAGTATTTCGAAAAATTCAATAGAAGGAAATCAATCTATATTTTATATTTTATTTCTGTTTCTACTTTTTATTAGCAAGTGGATTTTTTTTATATTTTATTTTAGCAAGTAGACTTAAGTTACTTAATAGGAAAGTAAAGAAGATTTCTTAACGGGTAGGAAACCTATGCCTATATATAATGTGTCCCTTATGTATCTTGAAAACAGATTTGGATGAATAAAAATATTATGTAAGACTTTTTGGGTCAAATTTGATATAAGATGATAAAGAGTAGGCGTCGGTGATCAATTAACGTATTTGTTGACATCCAAAGACGCTAAAACTCTTATGTGGATTATGTTGGTAATTGGGATTTGTGGTTAGAGATAAGCTACTTGAAGGTGTAACCTATGGAAAGGGTTATGATGATGAGATTCAGAGGGAAAGCTAAGCTAAGTCCAAGATATATTAGTTTGTTTACGATATTAGATAGCGTGGATGATGTAGCTTACTATTTAGCCTTGTCCCTGAAGTTATCTGGTATTCATCTATTGTTTCTTGTATTAATGTTATATTGAGAGCTCACCCCTTCTCTCTAGTCCCCCACCATTTTCTCTTCTGTTCCCCCTCCTTTGGTTCTTTCCCCCATTTGTTTAGGTCTGTTTCTCCCTCTTCCCCACCTCTGTTTTCTCTGCCCATTTCCTAATCTGTTTTGCATTAAGTTAGAGTGTGTGTAAGTGTTCCCAGCCTGTTTTACATCAGCTTCTTGCTTTCACATTAATTGTTTTTTATGACAACATTCACGGAGAGAATGAAATCAGGTTCCAACCCAGAAACATGGAGTGAAAATGCTTAGTTATTAAGGGAGGAAACAGAAATAAACATTAACATTTGTATTTGTGCGGATACATAAAGGAATGAAAACCTATAGAGAAATAAGAACTCAGGTATCATACTTGCAAAAGGATCTGCGTTATGCACCAGCAAAAAACCAGACATAATAGCAGCGGGCATAACAAGTATGAATCTCTATATTTTGAATTCTGTTTCTTTTGCTACTGCAGTAAAACAAAGCTCAAGATTAAGGTTGAAGCCACGAATTTTCAAAGTAGAGCTGAAACAAGTAACTTAACTGATATCATAGAAAGTTGAAACCATGTGATGAAATTACGAACATCTATAAAAAGAAGATTAACAATTTTTTTTTTGTACAAATAAAGAAATTTCCTAAATTATTGCAACAAAATCTAAAGTACAAATGACTACCGCATTCATATGTCTCATTATTCATTGTTTTTTTGAGCCAGAAGAGGTAATGTGTGTGTGTGTGTGTGTGTGTGAAGAACGTTCTAAACATGAAACAAATGTTCATGTGAGCATCAAACCCAAATAATGTGATAGATAATAGTAAAAAAAAAAAAAAAAAGGAATGACGATTGAGGAATTAAACTCTCAAAAAGTAGCGGAAGATAAATTCACCTAAAGCTACTCTGGAATATACCACCGTTATTCAATCTAGAAAACCATATAACAAGCAAAGCTCGTCCAAGGAAATAAAATTTTCTTCATTCCAAACACTTACTGATTTTACATACTGGATTAGTGTATTATAAATACCTTATTTTGTCCAGGCCACACAAAACAATAAAACAATTATAAAAATAAAAATAATAAAAATTTTCTTTTTAGGAATTTCAAAGAATCCCGACTCAGTATGATTGAAAAATGACATTTTAATTATTTTTACAAAAAATTCAAAAATTCATTGATTTATTGTGATTAGGTATCATTAATATTGATTTTTGAGTCATCATTGTAAAAGTCAAATTTGAAAATTAAAATTGATGATGATTATGTGCTGTTAATGATGATTGGTGGGTGATTGATAATTAAAAATTAATAAAAAAAATAAAAAAACGAAAATTAGAAAAAAAAATGTTGTCATTTACGTATTAGAATAGGAAATGTTATTAAAATAAAATTTAAAAATAAAAAATGAAAATTAAAAAAATAAGGAGTGCATTTATAGGGAAAACCCTAGTAGTGCCTATATAAATGAAAGTAAGAGAGCACAAAGGGGAAAAGAATTTGGAGAGACCTGGGTTTTTAAGATGAGACAGAAATCATTTGGAGTGAAAAAAATGAGGCAAGTGAGAAACATGAATAGACAAATTTATTCTTATCATTCAAATTCTTTCTTAGGAGGGATCGATAATCTCTCGTGCCAATGAAACATTTCTAATGGGATAGAGGCCCAAACATCTTCTTACTAAATACCCATTCTTTTCTCTTTATCATTCTTATGACTCATGGGTGAAACGTTCTAACCATTTGGTTATGATTTCATTATGCTCATCATCCATATTTGTGGAATGAAATACGCATTATTATTCAAAATTATTATCTCATCATACTCAATGCTTTTATATCAGTTTATTATTTCAAGTTCTTATTCTTATTGCTTACACATCATCCTTCTTGTCTTTGGATTCAAATTTCTCACCTTCTTCATGCATGTGGTTTGCACATGCAACAAAAATTCTACATGGATTAAAAGGTAGGTATCCTCATCATTTTTTATATCTTCTACTATGAATAAGATGTTGATCTTGCTACTTATACTTGTCTTTCTTAGCTTATCATTGCAAATGATTGTGAATCATTTTTTCTTATAAATTAAATTAAAATAAACATATTTTTTATTAAAATAAATTAATCATTCTTGAAAGTGGTTTTTATACTGTATGAGGTTTTTAGAACCTCCTGAAGTAGAAATTGATTATTCTTCCGTATGAAATTAAGTTTGATCGAAAATTCTTTCAAGAAACATTATTTTTTAAATAAAAATAAAATTATTTTCAAAATGATTTTCATGCCATGTGAGGTTTTTAGAACCTCCTATTCTTCTATGCGAGATTATGGGAATCTTCTCAGGAAGTCTAATACAAAAAAATTTTGAAAGTCTTTTTTCTAAATAAAAATAAAGACATATTTTCCTAAATAAAAAATAAAAACCAACAATAAATATTTTTCTTAAAAAAATAAACATTTTTCCTAAAAAATACAAACTTAGAGACTACCCCGAATTATGTGGGCTTTGAGTGTTGTGTGGTACCTAACACCTTCCCCATGTATAATGACTCCCAAACCCAATTTGATTTTAAAAGACTATTTATAATTTTCAAAAGGTTTTCTAAAATTATCTTATTTTAAAAATTTTGATGGCGACTCCATTGATTTTATTTTAGGGTGCTACAAGTATTTATAAGAAGATAAAGGACGTCTACTCTACACTACTTAGAACTCTTGAAGCCATAATATGAAAGCCTTTATTGATTAGTTAAACCCTAAAACTCAATATGAGCTATTATATATAACCCAAAATAGTAATTAAGAAATAGATACAAAAGTAAAATAATTATTAGGAAAACCAAAGCCCAATTAAGAAACATAAACAAGTCACCTAATCAACCCAATCACATGTAAGGCACATGGCATGCATATTTATATTTGATGGGCTGAAAATACTTTAAAATATAATTAAAATAATCAAACTGACATAAAATGACTCAAAACAAATATTGGACTTTTAACATGGGTTTGCTACTTAACCAAACACGCCTCGCACGGCTTCTTCTATGTTTCTGTTGTTAGAATCTTAAGTTTTGATGAAGACTGACCCATAGAAAACATAAGCATAAGTTACCTATGAATTAATCGTGTAAAATCTGATAGGTAACAGATCACCATTGCAAGAATAAAAGATAGATTGCTGAATAAAAGATTCAAAAATAGCAGATGGTAACTTAGCAGAACAATAAGAATGAATATCTCAATCGCTAAGTGTATCTCTATAGCTAATAGACAGAGCCATAGCAAGTGAAGACTTAGAAATAACAAAGTTGATATCTATCGCTAAGTCATTCACTATCGCTAAGGAAAGAATCCATCACTAGAAGCTCATTGATAACTCAGCTAGCAGAAAAATAAACTAAGTCCTTGAACTAATGAAATAAGCTAGCGATAACAAGTTAAGCTATCGATAACAGAAGTGCTTCAGATAATAATCATTCAGATAGCTAGTGCCTGAGAGCAAGAGTCTAATGAGCTAACATTGTTGCTAGCACTAACAAGTTTAGCTATCAATAGTAGGATACCTTGAAATACTTCTGAATACTTGTATCAGTATCCTTAAAGCTAAAAAGCAATCAAGTAACTAGCGATAATTGGATTAGCTATCGATAGTAAAATGTTTGTTGTTATGATCTTGCTAGAACTCAGCATTGAACTCAAGAGACGTGTTAGCGATAATGCTCTTGTCTACAGATAGAGAATGCTTTCAATTTACCATATATAAATTGTCTCTACCTCATTGAGCTAATAGACTAAGATTGCGATAGCAACTTCTGTGCATTAGATGATTATTTGTTCAACTAACAACTTAAGTGCAGATCTCACACAATGAAGTTAGCGATAACGGATCAAGCTTGCGCTACTGAAAAAGCTGCCAGAAAGTACAATTCGTACAGATGCACAGAACGCTGTGTCTATCTCTCTCCTAGCTCACCCTACGCAAGAAGTAGTTGAAGCTAGAGCAGATAGTTAAACCCGATGAAGAAGCTGCATTAAATGCCAACGGCTATGAGCTCCCAACGACTAAATTCAAACGGCTTCTTGAAGATTGAATGCTAGGGCAAAATCTGAGAAGAGATATAAATACAGAATTCAAGCATTTATTGAGTAGCGACGAAAAACAAGAATATTCACAAACTCGTTCATTGCTCTGTATTTATTGTTTTAGATATTCTATTTGTACTTCAGTGTTTATCAAAATCAGTTCATTAAGTGAACATATTTATTGAAATCCTCTTCTGTTTGAGGTTGTTCTGAAAGCTTGGTGCTTTAGAACAGGGATATAGCCTTACAGGTAGTAAGGGGGAGTGTTTAGAAAGATTCTAAAACTCTGTAAAGGTTGACAGGTGAACCTGTGCTCGTAAAACCTGTGGTTAGTGGAACCCAACAGAGTGTTGGAGAACTGGAAGTAGGCAGTGTTGGCCGAACCAGTATAAAGTCTGTGTTGTTTTAATTATTCCTAGATTTTTAAATAGCACAATTCACCCCCCCTCTTGTGCGATTGCCACTTTCATCTGTCACACCACTCTTATGGATTATTCTTTGCCATATGCTCGAACTTCTATAAGTTGTAAAAACATGTATATGGACCTGATTATGTATGGCTAAATCCTTATTTGCAACGTGTATACTAATATTATATGCCCTTGATGTAGTGCATTGAAACCCAAATGTTTCCTTCAACATTCTCACTATTTATTGGGCTTCTAGTAATAGGCCCTTAATGTCATGATGAAGAGACTCTTGGGCTCTTTTTGGATGTCATGGATATCATCTTGCTAATTGTAGATGTCATCTCTGATATGACTACCACGCATAATGCCTACCTTGGCTGCCATGTAGGTGTTAATTGCCACTTTAAATGCCTTGTTGGACACTACATAGGAGGTCACAAGTGCTCATATCACATAGTTTCTTATCGAAGCTGTTTTATCGAATAGTCAAGCATCAACAGCTTTACATGTTATTGTAGTAATTCATTCAAGTTGTCTTGAGTTAAGCATTCTAATTATTCATCAGTTCAAACTGATCTTTGAATTACTGGCGGGGTATCTAGGGAACTAAAGAAGGTGTATCAATCATGTCGTGTAATAATAATAATAATAATAATAATAATAATAATAATAATAATAATAATAATAATAATAATAATAATAATAATTATTTTTGAAGTTAACTTTGAAATCATCATCAGTATATAAATTTAGTTATAACTAAAATTCACTTTGAAATGAAATTCAAAGGTGTACCATGTACTATTACCAGAACAACTTCAAGCTATAAAACCAGTTCCATATGTATATTTACGGAACATTACCATACTCAAGACCAATGCTGAGAGAAACAGAACTAGTCTGTGTAATGAGAAAAACTAGTAAAGGAAGAAGAAATTAAACCGGTGAAATCGAAATTAACTAGTAAAATTAGTGGGAATACCAAGTTTCTTTTAAGCAGGACATAAAATTGAAATATTGACACCAGAATAACGAAACTACTTCTCCATAGTATACAACAGATTTTACAACTCACAAGCGTAGCAAACGGATTACACAAATCGGATTGAGCAGAGATATGTAACCTGCACATTTCCATTTGTGTTGTACAATAGCATCTGACCTACTTATTGTTATTAATAAAGGGGAGAGGGCTTATTGTTTGGACTAGAGTGAGGATAAGGAGCAAAAATTTAAGAACGGTATATGCAAATTCATGAACCCCATGTTTTGATTCATGGACAAACATATTGAGAGTTGCACCTATAGTATGTAGAGTTTCTTTCAAGTAATACATTCTTATACCGAGTGGTGGTTACCACACTTTTGGTTATAATATTTTACATGTGTCTTTAGGAAATAAAGAGACATGACCTTGGTGACTTTTATTGTTTTAACTCCTTACACACTCTTTATATGAAATTTTTAATTTACAAATACATCATGACTTTACCAAATCACATATATTCAATATAAAATATTCCAACAATAAATCATACTAGAATCACGAGAACTAATTAATTGGTGGACATATACTTATAGTGGTTGGTGCACATTAATTGACAAAGTCAAACAATACATTTCTCCAAGATTTAGAACTTTGCGTGAAAGGTGGTCATGTTTTCTCCAAATCCTAATGATCAATAAAAAAACGGATTGGCAATTATTGCCTTTACTAATCAGTTATTTTGTACAATGTTATAATTTCTTTTACGTGGTATAGCATAATATATAACATCTGAATTCTAAATTATAGCTACAACTTCATTCATTCCTCTATTATATTATATGATTTAGCATTTTTCAAACCTTTCACTTCATATTAAATAACAATCATATTTGGCAATATAACTAAATATGCATAATTTGTTCTTCGGTAATGAAATATGAGGATTTATTATATCGTAAAAACCACAGGTTTCATTCACTTCATCACACGAAATTCAGGACAAATTACTCTCTGTTCATGCCAATCTATGACTTCATATATGGCACCGTGGATGAATCCACAGATGATACTTACGAAATATCATTGAAGAGATCAAAAGATTCTACGCATGTGGTTCACTTAACTCATTTAACAACATCAGAATCCATCTACCATCTTCCAGTAGGGTTTGCTTCCTTGGCCTCAAACCCTCAGACCTCAAAATGGTATCTTTCTTTGATGTGGTCCTTCACATTCGTTTTTAACTTGATGGCTCGAACATATGGTCGTACCTTTGTCTCAGAAAGGAACACTTTCGAAAAGCTCAATTTGCAATTATGGGTCGTACCACGATTTACAAAACATGTAAGAATTTGGCCTTAATTCATCATAAATATCATTATTGACTAATGTCACGTAAAGTAACATAATTTCTCTTTTGATTCTTATCAATTTCCCTTTTTAAAAAACCAAATTGAAATATTTAAACCTGTTATATATGTTATATGCAGAAAGAAGAGCTGAATGTAAATGGTGAATTATATATTGAGAAGTTTCCAAAATTAAATGTAAAGATTGTCGATGGAAGTAGCTTAGCTGCTGCCATTGTTGTGAATAGCATTCCCAGAGGAACGCATCAAGTTCTTCTACTACGAGGAAACTTTGATAAGGTTTCTTTTGCTATAGCCAACTCTCTGTGTGAAGCAAATGTGCAGGTAATTAAGCTAACACATACATGCATGCACACTCTCCCTAGTCTTAAACATTTTTAATTTTAGGAAAACTTAACTATTTGATCCTTGTAGTTTTGCTTCAATTGTAACTCAATCCCTAAACTTTAATACATTGCAACTTATTATTAGTCCCTATAGTTTTGACTTGATTGAGATTTAATTTTGAACTTTGATTTGGTGCAACTCATTCTTAATAGTTTAGCCATTTAATACCCCTTTAAGTTTTAAAAAATAACTTTCATCCTTATAATTTTATTTCCTAAATTGACTAACAAAGACTATAAAGATTGATTTATACCAAGTTAGAATTTATGGACTAAATTTTATCCGAGTCAAAACTATAAACATTGATTTGCACGTAGTTGAAGTTTAAGGATAAGTTGTGACAAAATCAGAACTAAAGGGGGCAAATGATTAATTTTCCGTTAATGTTAACATTTGCTTCAATGTTAATGAAACCATACAAAGCCAAATAAACTTTGTGAAACTAGATATAGTTGGATTGATTTGATTTATTAAGATATTGAAATTCGGTGAGCAGGTGACTACCTTGTATGAAGATGAGTTAACTAAGCTTCATCTGGGACTCAACACTTCAGCATCTTCTTATGAGAAGAAGGTGAATGCATTTGGTGAAATCCAACTTCAATATACATTGCTATTAATTCAAATTGTGAAATTGTACTTCAGATTTCCCTCCTTATTGAAAGGATTTTTTATTGCATGATGTAACGTTGTTTAGATATGGTTAGTGGGAGATGGATGGGACAAAGATGAACAAATAAAAGCACCAAAAGGAACATTATTGGGCAAATGCTCTTAAATATTATATTCAGGAAGTTATATTCAAGGAGCTGCCAGCACCAGGAGGTTTTTTTGGGACCTTAAATACCATGGAAGTTAATTTTGGTAGCTATGCTGACCATTTTTAACGGTACCAACTTAACTAGCGTTAATTGGACACTCTGGCATGACACATAGTGGACACATGGCTTGGGTTAAAGTTCTTAGAAACCCCGAAAGTTTTCTCGAATGAGCATATAGCACCCAGAAGTTTTGCTTTGGTTCTTAAATGCCTTAGAAGTTTTCTCATAGGTTCTTCTTAACCCAAGGCACGTCATCATCCATTCATTCTGACATGGTGTTCAGTCTGACGTGGCAAACGTCCGTTTTTCTCTCCATTCACTTTGGGCATTAATGCTACAAAAATAATACTTCCCGAGCATTTAAGATCCAAAAAAATTTTCTGGTGTTGGCAGCTTCTTGGGTATAACTTCCTAGGTATTTAAGAGCCTCTGCCCGAACATTATTCATATGTAATGACTCCCCATATTTAGGAGATTTTTAGTTAGATTTTATTATATTTGAGAAGTCATCAATTCAAAAATTAAGAGATTTTGTTGTGATTTGAAAAGATACCAAATTGATACATTATTTCAGGATTTCTTTTAAAATATCTTGTTTTGAATTAAAATAGGAAAGTTAAAGAAAAAATTAAAAAAAAAATAATTTTCAATTTGTTATTATTATTAGTAAAGTTGTTTGAGGTTTCCTTATCAATTCTTTTTAATTTTTGGTAGTAGTCACACTCACACGCACAAGGGAAAGGGAATTGAAGGAATTATTAATCATCAGCAACATTGAAAAGGAAAGAAAAGGGAGCCACATGATGTGCACGGCACCGTTTAGGAAATAGAAAGGGAATGGAGCCATTAACGCATCAGTTTTGGAAAATAAAGAAGAGGAGATTGATCGTCAGGTACGGAATTAAAAGAAAGGAAGGCAGCCACTATGCATATTTTTCTTCTATATATTGATCAGCGAAAAAAAGGGGAGGAAGAGAGGAGGCAGCGCTTAGAGAAAGAGAGCACCAAGTCTTTGATCTTCTTCGCCATTGACTGCGGCCGGAGTAAGGACGGGAGGAATTTCGGTGTGCTTCAATGAATTTATTTAAAGGCTTGTGTAGCTAAACTTTCGTCTTAGATTATTGTAGTTGATTATGGATTAGTGGATGATAATTTCAAACTTTATTTGTTTTAATGTTATATTTGCTGATTTAATTGTGTGCTTTATTGTCCTGAAACAAGAGGCATTTGATTGGGATTAAATTTGATGTTCTAAAGGAGCCTAGACATAGGAAATTTAGACACCTTCAATTAAATGTGTAGGATTAAGTTTTTGAACTTAATATGCTTGTAGGATAGACATATACTCCCTTCGGTCCTAATTATAAGATCACTTTGACTTTTTTGAAAAAAAATTAAGGATGCAAAATTAATCATTTTAACTTGTCTATAGTTATCTTTTTTTCTCAAAACTAATTTATTCTACTTATAAACCAACCTATAATCTAATTATATGTGACATATATTATAATTTAGTAGTCTAATTTGTTTCCTTAACTTCCACAAAAAAAGTCAAAGTGATCTTATATTTAGGACCGGAGGGAGTACCTATCGGCCCTTCATAGTCACATTAGGCCTGCACTAAATTTAGTCTAATTAAGTAATCACCTGAGACATTAGGGATTGAATTAATTTAGAACATCTTTTAGTGATCGACGGACACTATTAGGTAATTAAGAGTCCTAAACTTGTAAATATAATGTTGATCGCAATTAAAGGGAGAAATTAGGCATTAAGAAGTAATCAAAGCTATGATAATCCAAGTCATCATGTTTGTTCATTAACCGTAGTTTAGATTTGATTTTTTTTTCTATTTAGGATTTAATTTTCATTTGATAATTGCTTCCTTTGTGTCTTGCTCAAATTAAGCGAAAGTGTAAAATTAATGCTCAATCTAGTTGTTAGTACCGAGTCCTCGAGGGAACGATACTTTACTAACTCTTTGTTAATTGATATAGCCCGTGCACTTGCGGAGTTTTAGGCTACAAAATCTGTGCCTATCACCATTTTCTCAATTTCCACCCAAAAAAAAAAATGCGGAAAGATTGCTTCTACCACTACACTCCATCGATCATGGATCCTCGTTCAATCACAAACATGCACTGTTGTGAGGTTAATAGCCTATGAAGTGTTTAACATTTAACTTTTTATTTTATTGTCATGCTGATAATTTAAAATAGGTTTATTTCTAAAACTATATTTTTAGGTGTCCCCAACTTACAAATAGTTTTCAGCTAGATATTTTATTTCGGACAATATTAAGATCAAGTTCTTTATTTATTTTCATTGTATCAAGTTCTCATATGGCACATGGTCATGCATCTTGTTTTAAAAAACATGACACATAACAATATGCAATTGGAGAATTTGACATAATAGATATAATTAGTTTAATCTAAACATGTTCCTTTTATCTATATTACCATCAAAGTAGAAGTCTGCAAAATCCTGCTATGAGTGAAAAAGAGAAGTAAACACTCACATAACATAAAGTCCTTAGGTATCTTTGAAAATAAATTTTACAATAGAAACTTTTTCAGCAATTTAACCCAGTTTTTATTGTAAGTAGAGCTTCAATATTGAACACTGCATACCACGTAAAATTTGTTTGTGTTTTAATTTTGTTCCTCTTCCACTTAAAAAACAAGTTTTTTAATCACAGAATTGGCTGCCAAGAAGAGCAATGAATGCTTGGCGTATAGCAGGAATAGTACATGCATTAGAAGGATGGAATTTTGATGAGTGTGGCTCTGCCACTTTTAGTCTCCATCAAATTTGGAATGCCTCTATTCGTCATGGTTTCCAACCTTTGAACACTCCTTGATGAGATCATGTTTTAGTAATAATTACAAAGAACTTAGAAATATGTGTGTTTGGGTGTTTATGTGTGTGTGTGCTTGAATAAAGTTGAAGATACTTTGTATTGTTATGAAGACAATGAGATAATAGTTTCATATATGTATGAATAATTGAACTTTGCCTCCACTTATTGCGAATATAATAAAAATTGCTTTAACATGCAATAACAGTTACAAGCTACTTAAATTTGTGTTATACATGGCTATGCAATATGAAGTCTCTAATAAAAACAAAACAAAACAAAAACACACACACACATACACACAAGGGCACACCAATATTGCAATACTCCATTGTATGGCTTTTACAAGCAACCATCTCTCTCATTGGAATGTTTGTTTTTTAAGTTAATACAATTTTTGTCTTTAAATTTTCATTTAATTTTGGTTTTGGTCCCTAAACTTTAAAATTGGTTGTTTTAGTCCTTAAACATTCGATCAATTTTAGTCTTGATCCTTTAAAATCAATGGTTTTGATCACTGAACTTTTAGTTAATTTTGGTCTTAATCCCTAACTTTAAAAAGAACTTCAAAAATCAAGGACCAATAGTTATAAATGGCACAAAGTTGAGGGACCAATAGTTATGATTGGCACAAAGTTGAGGGACCAAAACCACTGATTTAAAGTTCACGGACCAAGACCAAAGTTAACGAAAAATTTAAAACTTAAAAGCACTGATTTTGAAGTTCAATGCCTAAAATCAAAATTGATTGAAAGTTTAAAGATCAAAAGTAACATCAACACTTGTTTTTTCATAAGATAAGCTTAAGTGAGATGGGTTCAAGCCGCTTATTAGGGTCAAAGCATGCTTTCAATATAAGGAACAAATTCTTTTTTTATTGTCAACAAAGTGTTGGTCTAAGTGAAAATGACTTGAAGCTCTTTAAATATCTTGCCCTAAATTTAATACTTAGGGCGATGTGTATGAAAAACACTGTTGAGAAGGGTCTCCAAGAGATTAGTCTCTTATTAGTTTGAAGAGATAACATTGGGTTACACAAGAAATCAAATTCCTTTTATTTGAAATTTTAAGAGAAAATTCCAAATAAATACCCCTCGAATATCAAAAGGACAAAAATGTACATGCAATATACAAAAGGACATAAAAGGGATCGTTTCCAATTTGGGATAAACAATTTTAAGGCAAAAAGACCAAAATGCCCATGTTTCCATTAACCACTCAGGTAAGGCCATTAACCACTCCCGTATAGCGATTAATCACTCTAGTATAACCATTAACCACTTCGATGATTTATTAGTTAGGCTTGTTTTTGTGAAAGCTGTTAACTACTCTAATATAGCAATTAACCACTTCAGTATAGCTATTAACCACTCCAGTATAGCCATTAACTACTTCACTGATTCATTAGTTGGGCTCAAATACTCTTATATTTGTGAAAGTCGTTAACCATCCTAGTATAGCAATTAACCACTTCAGTATAATGATTAACCACTCTAGTAAAACCATTAACCACTCCACTTTGAAAGTGAATGGAAACATGAGCATTTTGGTCTTTTCGCCTTAAAATTGTTTATCCAAATTGGGATCGATCCCTTTTATGTTCTTTTGTATATTGAAGGTACCATTTTGTCCTTTTGATATTCAAAGGGTATTTATTTGAAATTTTCCCAAATTTTAAGCTGATATTTTCATTTTTACCCCTATAAAATATAAGTTGTAAATTATTATCTCTGCAATAATTACTAGTCATGTCATGAAAAACATAAACATATTACAAGTATTTTGTTTTTAGATACAAGTAATATTTTGAATTGAATAATTTCATTAATTGTTCCTTATAAAAAAGGATTAGGAGTTTTTCAAAAATACACAATATGGTCATGGACCTTCAACCCTTAGAAACAAAAACCTTTGAATAATGCGTATGAAAGAAATAGATCTTCAGTTACAAATTTCAAGGACTGACCATAATATTTGTCCAAAGAATACCGACGAGATTTATTAATGTAGTTTGGATCAAGATGGGACTACGACCAAATCCAAAAAAGTTTTCCCTATTTTATCCGCACTAAATAATTAAAAGATTAGAAGACGAGATTTCAAACAAGGAAAAGAAAAAAAGCACTCCTTTCCTTGAACATGAACTATTTACATTTATTGATCAATTACAAAAGGGATCATTAGTCCTATATATGTACATTAGGGACCTCAATCTAAAAAAAAAAAAGAAAGAAAGAATTTGAAAATAATTTAAGGGAACAAACAGAGTTACCTCATCTGGGAACACCTTTTGAGCTCCCCTTTCTGATATATATCTTTCTTAGACACACTAACAGTACCTGACTGTTGCTCAACCTTTCTTATGAGAAGCTTCAGTAATGGAACCTTTGATAGGGTTCTACAAGAACCCACCATGATCAGCTTTTTCTGCACAAATATTTACAAGCTAACTCTCAAAACACAAGCCACTTACAACATACATATATACAGCAGAAATCATAAAATACCTTGCCACGTGTGAGAGCCACATTTATCCTGTGCCAGTCTCCAAGCAGAGAAGAAGCACAGCTTGATGGATTTTCACTAGACCTCACAAAAGATACTAATATACAATCTTTATCTCTACCCTGAACAAAGAGTGAAAAACCCAGATGAATGACGCTAGTGCTACTATGATAATATTTTAAAAAGAGAGCAGAAACAACTCAGTGATGCCTGACATAAGTAAAATGCTAGACTGAGATGCTGTGTCTAAAACTTTAAAAAGTTATTTTAACTAATCCACCAGAGACTAACCCTAAAAATGGTTATTTTAACTAATCCACCAGAGCAAGTCATTGAGAGAATTTTAAGCTATACGTGATGTGTTATTGGAAGAGATTTTGTTTTCAGCTTATTTTAATACAACAACTACAAAGCCTTATCCCACGGGGAGGGGTTGGCTTTCAGCTTATTTTAATACGTTTAATCAAAATCACATCAAAATAAGCTGACAATAGATTTTCTTCCAACAACCGCTCATGTTTTATATCAAGGTTCTTTCAAAAACTACTCATGTAACTTCATCTAAATCACTTCATTTTGCTAATCTAAACAAACAGGTCCTGAATTATAAGAACTAATCATGAAAAAACAGCAGAGTAATTCATGCTATATAGTCTTAACATGTATGTCTAAGACGGACCTGGTATTTGTCAATGGTATGAATCTCCAACGAAGTCATGCAAGCAGCCTGCCGGATGAGATTTGCCTGGGAATTATAGGGGGTAATAATGCCAACATGTTCTTCTCCAATTCCATTTCTTACTAATGCCTTTGCTATCTATATTACAAGCAAAATAAACAATTATTATGGCTTGAATTTCATAACAAATTATGGCCAAAAAAGATCACGAGAGATACCTCGACGATTATGTGAGCTTCAATAGGGTTATTTATAGTTTTCTGTTCTCTTGTCTCTAAAGCGGGCAATTTATCTAAGATGGAATGAAAATAAAGTTAAGTTAATTATTCTAAAATGATAATGAGCACAAATGGTTAACGATGAAACATCATCTTTACATACCAGTATCAATGAATATCACCGGCCTGCCTGGATTTAAAACCTGTACAATACGCCAAAGAAATGGAAATTTTACATCCTTGTAAACATAATCAATTGTGTAGGGTTTTTGGTGACTTCAAGTTCACAAATAAAAAATTTTCAAACCCATGTGAAAGGCAATAAATATAAAATAAAGTTTCCTGCAATGTAAAGATAAAGATAGAAATTCAATATTTCTAAATGCAAATAACTCGCTTGCTTAGCCAAGTCCCATGTGTGTATTTTTACTATAAATGGATGCATAAAATCTCAGATAGTACAATAAAAACCAACTAGTCATCATACTTATTGTGATGTAAATGATACACATGATTGTATCACTCTATAAGGTTGGATAATAATCAAACTACACTCTTGCTAAGAAACACTATAATTAAAAAAGCCAAAGACAAGCCTATTCCAGTGTTGGAGTCAAAGCCAATCCATGAAGTCTTTAAGCCATGTTTAATTTTCTATGTGCAACCTTCATTTTAGAAAAATATATTGTTGCATTCACTTCCGTATCATACCATCATTAGCTTCTTACCAGCATAAGCCACTTAATGCTGCTTTAGGTAAGCATCAGACAACCAGAATTTCAGTCAATATAATGTAACTCACTATTGACAAATGTGAACTATGTAGCAACGCAACCGTATCAATTAATGTCAAGAGTCTGTATGAGCACCTACAGAAGCCCGTACAAATGCAAAAACAATTGAGTAGTAGACAGAAAATGAGGAAAACTTTTAAAGATGGCCAGCATGGGGGAAAGAGAGAATCAATGACACAAATATAAAAAGAAAAAAAATATTGCTTCCTTCAATGAGAAGTTGTTAAATAAATAAAATTCTGCCAACGCAAATCCATAAAAAATTCAAACAATAAGAACTTGGAAGATAGTAATCTTACATTTTTTACCCAAGGTAAGCCACATTTTAAGGTAGAAAACTCAAGTTTTGCATTAGCAATCTCAGTGGAACCGCACCTTAACCGATCACCATATATCAAGGCATTTGACAAGTCCATGATGCCCTGAGACATTCGGTACTGTATAGATTTCAAATTAATAAGTAATTAAATAGATGGTGAAAGCAAAAGAAACTAATTTTTAAAAATCGTACAAGTACCTGACTCTGTAGTGCTGAAATGGCTTGTGGATGTGCTTCAGAAAGCCTACAAAATAAACTTATCCCCATTCCATTCTCTCGAGCCTCTGCACTCTAGGAATTATTTGACACAAATTTTAAAAAGTTTACAAACAGTTTTATACCAAAAAATTAAAATAATAATGCAAGGTCAATACCTGGACAAGCGGAGGTAGTTGATAGTGATCACCCACAAGTACAAACATCGAGGAAAACATGAGAGGGCCCAAGGACACCTGACATAACAACAGTGTGCAACAAAGTTATATCCAGTTGTTTTAATAGTTTTAACAGAACACCATCTTATTTGCTACTACTTTGACACTGTAACTACAGAAAATTTCAATGGAGAACAGAAACATGCATGAAAAGCTTAAAACTGGCATAGACTCAAAAATATATACATGTAGTCTAACACAATTATGTAAACAATATAGGAAACACTATTTCATCTTCAGGCTATATTATAGACCAATTTATCCTCTCGTCTCAGATATGTCACCAAAGTAATCTAGTCCCCGATATCCGGTAAATTCATGGTCACCTAAACACTGTTTAGGGCTAAAGAGGAAATAAAGATTACCCAATTTGTAATAGCACATCAAGCTGGCTTTCCATTTAGGTAAATTCTTTCAAGATAAATACTTGAGTTCAGGGACAGAGAAGACACATCAATTTCAGGGCCATCAAATATCTCTTATGAGTAAAAATGTCCTAAAGGACCCTTTTCTGTTCTGAGTATTCATCTAAAGAAATGATTTTAAAACTAAAGTTGTACAAATCAATGTTGTAAAAACCGGACCGGAAGGTGAGCCGGAGAGGGCATCGGGTCACGGTTCGCACGGTCGGATCGGTCGGACCGAAGGTCGGACCGATGACGTAATAATTAAGGAAAAATATATGATTTTTAAATGTAAATTAAATATAAACAAATTATGGTTCCTTCACCTCTTAATTTTTAATGAAAGACCATTGACCAAGAAATAAATAGCCATTACAGACTTAGAAAACAATTATTCTTGTCTTTAGGTAAGCAAAACAAAGAAGGCATATAGAACCATTTGAGGATCACAGTTGCAGAAATTTTTGTCGAGATAGAAGAATTAGGAAGTTAAGAACACAAGCAATTTCTGTTATGCAAAAGGTAAGAGATAGAATATACAACTGATAAAAATATTAAAAGAAATATAAAATGTAGAAAGACAACAAGTGCTAAATATAGAATAAAAGCTTGGAAGAGACGTTAAACATCAACAATAGAGGAATGGTGATGAGAGAGATGATGTTCACCAATTGGTTGGAGTTTTGGAGATCAAATTTCAGAGCCATAAGATTTTCAAATGGTTGTTGGGGTTTTTAATTTGGGAGAAAGATATGAAGCTAATGAATTTGGGTTTCTTTTTTAAGAACTTGGGTTTTTTTGGGCTTGATTTTATTTTTTTTCATCTTTTTTTTTGGTTTTAGATTGGACCGCCCGGGTTTTATAAAACCGCTCCGGTTCCCGGTTTAACTCCGGTTCCCGGTCCAATATCCGGCTGGAAACGGCCCGATCCGGCTTAACACAATAAACGGTCAGACCATAAAATCCGAACCGACCTATGGAGCGGTCGACGGTCCAACCGGTCGGACCGCCCGGTCCGGTCCGGTTCTTACAACACTGGTACAAATAGTACATGCCATGACAAGTATCACATGTACTACATAATTATAAAGAGCAAGTAACATACTGGTAGAGTTGTCTGCCCAGCTTCGTCCATAATGCATACATCAAAAGTCCTGTTCGCAAGCAAGGGACTGGTGATGCCCAGACATGTAACTGCAACTACTTTGACTTGTTCTAACCTTACTTTGATCTCATCAACATTTTGTACATTTGTTGCTGCCAATTGTGACATGACTGAGTAAAACTACTACACCAAATCCAGAGTAAGGGTAAAAACGACTAATCAGCCAACCTGAAAGGCAGTGTTCTCTGACCTCTTCGTGCACAGCTTCATGTCTTCCAATACGTACAAAATCGATTCCCTACAATTTAATTTCACTATGCTATGAATCTTATATGCTTGAATTGCAAGAAACCACACACTAATACAGTGAATTGGATACTTTTAAAGTATTAATGTTGAGGAATATGCATTATACAGCATTGAGATGGTGAGTCTAGCAAGCAATCAAGAAACTTGTTTTAATGACCCATGGATTTTAAAAATATAAAATTTATTTAGCAATGCATAAGTGAATGAATAGTTTCAACATGTGAGCTTGTGCCCTGGTTTCAAACCCTTTGGAATTTGACGTGGAGTGTATTAGGGGTATAATAAACAAACTTGTAATGGCCTTCTAATGAGATCACATGCTTTAAGAGGCTACAATAAATCAGAGCATAGATACCTGAGCTTTCAACTTGATAAGTAAATTATCTATTGCGGAGTTTGTATAGGCTGTCAGCAAAATAGACGTGCCTCTGATTAATAATGCTTTCACAGCATAGACCATGGTCGATGTCTTTCCCGTTCCAGGCATTCCAAGTATGAGTGCATAATCCTTTGCCGTAAGAATCTGATAATTAGTAACAAAGCAGATCCACAGAAACGTCAATTCTATGTAAAATTACCAATAAATCTTGCTGAATAAATCTGGGGCATGAAAGAAGGGAATCCAGATTCAATTGGAACCTTGAGGACTGATCTACGCTGGTCGTCGTTCAAACTCCTCTCTGACCAGACATATGATATTGCTGGGTCCTGACTGACCATGGATACACTGTCAAATCTGGGAGCCTACAGGCAACACTCCAGTAAGAGGGCAGAACAAGATCATATAACTAGTAAAGAAGATAAAGTTGGGAGATTGAACATGATAGCAGCAAGCGACTCACCTCAAGATCAACAATCATCTTCCTCAGATGAGTACTTTGAGCATTTTGTAGAAAAAGTTGTACTAGATTAAACCTTTAAGGAGTGAAAAGTCACACACATACATAAATTTTTAAATACTGGCAAACGCCTTAAAATTGAGGTTTAAATTAAGCAATAACCATAGAAGCACCTCATAATAGCAAATGATGTAACAGTTTCATCCTTGTCAATTCTCCAAACCTGCTTACAGAGATCTTGGCTAGAGGAGATGCTTCCAGGAATCCGCAGGCGCTTTGAAAAGGAAACCTAGGAGATTTAATAATAAATAAACAGTTGTCATCTCCTTAAGTCATAACCATGTCAGCAAGATTTCTTCTAAAAATTGGCAATATATACTTTAATATATGAGCAAAAGAAATAAAATGCCTGTTAGGAAAGAGGCTCCACTGTTGGTTTATTCTAGGAGAAATAAGGCTTAGTGAGGAGCTTAATTAATTATCAGTTTATTTAATTGCCAGTTTATTCATTTCATTTTATTGTCAGTTTATTTATTCAATTCTTTATAATGGGCTGTGTACGTGGTCAGTGTGGCCATGGGTAGTGGAGTCATGGGGGTAGTACGTGTCAGTAAGTGTCAGTTATTTAGGCATTATGGTCAGTTATTTCCTTCAATTATTCGTCTATAAATTCTGGTTGTAATCCCTCTTTTTGGCATGAATGAATTATTGCAGTTGTCTTATCTCCCTCTTTCCTTCTTATACTCTCTGATTCTTATTTCTAGCTCTCATCCCCTCTAGTCCAAACAATGTCCAATGCGAAAGTATAAGAGATAAAAATGATAGAAATCAAACAAAAAGATATTACTATACTCACAGAAACATGGGCATGACTAATATCTGTAATCACACCACTAGCAATAGCTTGGCGGCTAGATTCAGTGCTCAATATCTAAAATGTTAAACAGAATAAACAAATAATTAATTAATAGTATGAGACATTTAGTGAAAAAATAATAATATTTATAATCCTTTTCAAAGCTAGTACACTTATTTTTCTGGGAATAAAATAATAATCCCATGTTGAGTACTGATCAAACCATGAATGACAGACTTTTAGCCAATCAAAATACAACCTGAGGTAAAAGAATACGTATAATAACATAAAACCATGGGCTAAGAGCGAAAGAGGAACAAATCATTTTCAGGTTTTTTTTTTTAGATTTGATTTGATTATACTTCACAGCGTCGTGCATGTTTTCTATGTTATTTTTCTTGAAATAAAGATAGAGTCTCATTAGATCGCCCAAATTATAACAGATAAATAAATAATAGTAGAGACAAATCTCAATTATAACAGAACATCACATTAAAAAAACACCGGCATTCATGGCAAATATTAATGTCTGTGATTACAAACTTTTTTCTTGGGGGTAAGGGTGTTGGGATGCCATATATCTCAATTTAATTTATTAGAAGAAATGATTCGTACCACATAGTCTCCAGTTCTTAGTTTGTGGTCCAAGTAATTTGTAGAAGCATTAGAAGGATCACCATCAGACACTTCAGATAGAGAAGATGGACCACATTGTACAAAACGATAAATGAAACAATTATCTTTAAGAGATTTCTGACATGGAATCTTATTTGAAGCATCAAGGATGACAGAAGAAAGGCCAGTGCTATTATGACTTTTAAAAGTATGTGATCGCCACATCTCTTTCTTCACAAGCTGCAAGAGTAGTGAGAATTAAACATGAAAAGAAAAAGAACAAATATAAAGAATATTGCTGATATAAGCACAGAAGAAACCTCAGTGGGACCTAAGATAAAGAACTCTGCCTTAAAAATTATACCTCAGTCTCTTTTGCTTCTAAATCAATCAGACGATCCCAATGACAAAGGAACTTACAATAAGTAGGTGAAAGGTGATTAGTATGTGAATCAAACACATCTCCCAATCCACTACTCTTTGTACTTCCTCCTTGAACCTGAAGCATTTCAATATATTACACCAAAAGATGAACAAATAAACACTTCAACAAGACTAAAGGCTAACTCACAATATGCTATAAGATCATGAAAAGCTTGAAATAAAAACAACCTACACGATCAAAATATTATAACTCAACAAAAGTCATTTTGATATTCTTGGAATAGTACTAATTTGAATCTTTTCTTTATTTAGCTACTCTATAGACGTCCCACATTGGCTCTATCATAACTAACAAGTTCAAATCTATTTTGCAATGTGAAGAAGCTTGGATCAATCATTGAATTAGTCAAAGCACCACTTCACAATTCAATGATCAAACCATGGTCAAACATTTATGTATGAATGGCTCATACTTTTAAGACTAATATCAACTCCCCAAATAGGTCCTATATTAAAGACTGGAGGGAGTAAATTTTAAATAATATTCTTATAACAAAAAGAAATATTAATCTGAAAATAAAAATGAATACTCCATAATCTTCATCCAAAATGTATATACTTATTTCATAAAAAATAAAAATGGGTTAAGGTCCATTTTTGCCCGGAAGTTACAGTATTGGGTATTCAAAAGCTTTTTTAAGATTATTTTTGCCTTGGAAGTAACCCCAATATAGCATTTTCACCATGAATGTTATTCAAAGTTAAATTTGACTGTTATATTTATATGAAGTGTTAGCACCCAACAAGACACCTCATTACCACACCTCATTATAGGCCTCCTGAACTCTCACCATGTGAATAGTGTGAACTGTTGCAACTAGCTTGAACACCAAGATCCTTCTTAATATTGTTTGTCAAGTCTTGGATGTAACAACTAATAGCCATGTCCAACTTTAATAGGGATATTAAAGGGCTACTCCTAGCTATGATTGAGGAAGTGTTCGAGAATAATTTAGTTCATTTAGTTATGACTCTGTTAGTTAGCACGCAGCAACCAGACACTAGTCCCTATCCCTACAGATATGGTGTGTTTGGATCCTACTTTTGGATCCTAGAAGTACATCCCCAACGGCAAAAGTCATTTTGAAAAAAAAAATATGTTTGGTTGCACTTATTTTTTGAATAACTTTTGGTTCAAAATGACTTTTGTAACGGCAAAAGTTAGAAGTAAAAAAAAAGTGGCTTTTGGCTTTTGACTTCTGGCTTCTGGTGGGTCCCACGCCTTTTGTTATGTATTATTTAATAAAGTGGGTAGGAAAATTAGACTGTTAGACCCCTAAAATTCTCAAATAAGATAATTTTTTTTAATCTAAAATTTTCTTTTTATCTCCAAAAATTTGCCATAACAATTTCTAACTACTTTCTCCCACAATATACTCCTTTGAGCGAAAAATATTATTTTTTAAAATTATTTTCCTGAAAATAAGGGAGAAACTAAGCTTTTAATAAGAATATATGCATATTATATATGTATTATTTAATGAAAATAATGCCCTTTTTGGTAATTTTTCATCTAAAAGTGCTTTTCAATATTATCATCCAAACATGTTTCTAAAAGTTAGATTGAAAAAAAGTCACTTCTATCATCACAAATCCAAACATAAATCACTTCACACAAATGACTTTTATCCAAAAGTCATTCTGAAAAAAAGTCACTTCTCCAACGGCAATTCAAACACACCCATATTATCCACTGTTTATAATCAATATAATCAATAACAATCATCTCTCAATTCCTTTTCAATTTCTCATGACATCGTTCCCTATTTTATTTTAATTTTCATCAAGCTAAATCTAGTGCTCTCCAACAGTCCTGTCTCTATTCTAGGTCTCCAATTCTCATGGGGACAAGCCAAAGTCCACTCTAATACCAGACTTTTTAGATTAAGAGAAATGAAAAGGAGATGTCTCCTTCACACTTTTTTGATAGGCAAGTCAAGGGTACACAATATATATGCTACCTCTCTCTCAGCTATTTAGTGAGCTATTTAGTTATTTCTTACAATACTAATAACATTCACCAATACATCTAAGACGTATCATACTTGGTTCTATCTATCTGCCACTATTTTAAAAATAAAACAGGAAATTTAAAAATTAAAAATTTTCAACAATTCAATCAATACAAATAACCCCATAAACTAGTGTTACCTTTAAACTATTTTGACAAACAAAACTCTGCCACAAAATAGTTCTAACAAAATCAATCAATTAAAATGGTGTGTGCTGTAAATTATCTGTTCTCTTTATATGCCCATAAAACAAAACCCACAGGTACAGCCTAGTTATTTCAAATTTAAAAGCATTCATAGTTGGATGTTTAATTCAGTTCTTATGATCAAGGCATAAACCATTTATTCGTAATTAAAAAAAATATAAAATTTTCTACAACTCTTGGCTCCGACAGTCTAATCAAAAAACAAAAGGAAAGTGGATAGAGGTATTAAGATCTTAACTGAAAAAAGTATAACTTATCATGAGTGAACAGGTCAAAACAGTTATCACAATTTTCTAAACCCATTTGAACAAGGTACCTTATGATAAATGCTACAAACATTAAGTTGACGACAACTTCTGCAAATGCTTGGACTCTGCAATAGGAAGATGAAAAAACAGGGAGTGACATTTGATATAATTATCATAAACACCAAGTTTAAAAATGCGGAATAAGCTCATGCCTGTAACATTGGAGGCAACTGTTGTGTGGTCAGTGCCTTCAAAATATCACTCGCAAGCTCATTACGTCGCATGATTAGCCCAACTAAGTCAGATCTTTGAACCACAATGCCCTTCATACAAAAACAAAAATGACCAGACTACTCTTCTTATTAAAAAAGATATAGCTAATAAGTATTGATATAACCTTACCTCTGTCTGATCTGACCGGAGATAATATAGAAGACCAGAATCAATAGTCTTCAGGTACCTATCAAATTAAACCAAGGAAAATAAATAAAAGAATGTTTTCTTGAAATATTCTAATATCGATATACTGCTAGAAACAGATTATGCACCTCTCAGACATCAGAAGAGTGTACAAAATCACTTGGGCGCGGTGTTCTATCGATGACTGCAAATATCAAATGCAATTTTCATAGCAAATATCAAACAAGATAACATAAGTGAATGATGTTTTATGCATTCTCGCAAGAATATAAATCCAACCCAACTTTTTATGGCCAATATTAGTAGTATGAACCAGAATCTTGCCTGGCCAGACATTGCTTTCCCAGTTTTAAATTCTAATGGCATGACCTTCTCATCTGCTTCACTTCCCGTTGTTAGAACTTTCACACTAACAGAAGCATCAATCATCCCTTTGAGACCATATTTAGGACCCCATGCCATCTCCTCAATATCAATCACCTACATTTGACCCAGATTCCTTTAACCATATAACAGGTTCCTTTTTTTACTGAAAAAACAGAAAATTACAAAAAAATATATACATGTGCATGTATGTAAGGTGAAACTCTTAAAACTACACTTCTATGATTTTTAGAATAAGACAATTACATGAGTACTCTGGACATAAAGTACAATCAAGGACATTATAAATTAATAATGAAAATACTAAAATCATATTAATCATGCTCCCTCGTAGGCTTATCAATGGATTTAATCATGCTGCCTGCACACCTAGTTCGTTCAACAGATCTAGAGTATAATTTCTTTCAGGAAACTGTGATGTTGCTGCTTTCAAGTGTATTGTTCAACATACATTTCGAAACTCTATATCCTTTAAATCTATTGAAGCAAACAGGCAGTCTGGGAGAAAAGCATGCTGAGATACCCATGGATTCCATTAACAAGTTGGGACTAAACGATAGGACAACTCCCATAAATATAGGAAGGTATAAAGAATTGGTGCAAAGCTCATTTATCCATAACACACAAAACCAGATATTGGCCAGCCTGCAAGAGGAACATATGAAGGCAGTAAACAAAATTTTGAGATATTTGAAGACATCTCCTGGAAAAGACTGTTCTTTCATAAAGGAAACTCTGGAGATGAAGTCTAGAAGCACAGATGCAAGTTGGGCTGTAGATCCACTATAGTAAGTGCTACATGAGAAAGGGTAACAGCTTTGAATAATGTTTCAGACATGGGTATGTCAGTCACCAAATTCTATGGAATGTCTAGGGCCTTTGCAGCAAAAAGAAATCACATAAATGGCAGTATTGTGTCAATATTAATAAAAGATACAAAAACAATATTACTAGAAAGAAAAAATGGCTCCAGACACTTGACTAAAAGACAATGCCTGAAGAAAGCAAACCAGAGGAGGAGGGGAATAGCCAAACTTTAAGCGTGTGAACAAAAGTTTGGTCCATAAAACACAAAGCTTATTTCTCCATGACAAATTTCAAATGCCATGACAATCCCACATTCATTAATTTTAGATTGAGACAATCATATAATATGCATAACTTAAGGAGGGCTATGCTAGGGATCACATTTAGGGACATCAAAAAAGGATGAAACATAAAAAACATGGACAACTAAAAACTGCATTATTTTTAACTTTAATCCTAACACTAATAACATGAACATACGCACATGAACTTATTGGACGGAAAACTTTAAATTTTCAAAACAAAAAACACATCAACAATAACAATTAGTCATTTACCCAACAACTTTCATTTATTATCATATCATAACTAGATTACGTATATGTCCATAGTGATATGCAATCAATCAATTGGTTAAACAGAGTGATCAAGTTTGGTGCTTGCCTCGGATATTTCAACTTTCTTTATACCATCATCGCGTCCAAAATCAACATAAGCATCTTTCTTTTCCTGTTGAAGTCGTTAGTCATCATAGCAAACAAATAAGGAATCAAAATCACCACACATATATAGATATAAAGATATATATATACAGTGCAGACTACTCAGGAATACAAAGTGTATATAAATACGCATTCACAGGCATTAGTCAGTGTTTTCTCTGTATGACTTCTAGACAAAATTTGTTACTCTAAATGCTACTCAACCTAATGGCAAGCCCACCAAGAGGGATAAAGCTTTCCTCTCTACTCTTTGAGGGCACGTGCATGCACAAGGATAACACATACACACATTTGTGTAAATGCTGTGATTTTTAAAAAATTGAAACGTAGAATATCTTGATGTATTTGGATTAAATCGAAAGGCGTTTATGAAGACCCTAGTAACAAATTTGCCACACTAGAAACCCTTAAAATCTTTTAAAAAACCATAACTCATAGCAACATGTTTGCTGCTAGAATTCAACAAATTAAGCCATTAATAAAAAGAAATAATTAATTGAGAAAATCCTTCACATTGTTGAGTAATGCTTCACGATGCACGTGCTCTCCTCATTTTATCTATCAGATTATTTAATTTATCTTCAGTTGATTGAGTCAGTCAAGTGGCACAATCCCGTCATATCTGATTCATATCCCCATTCTCCCACTTTTATTTATTTGTGATTATATTCAGTTTTATCTATTACTGTATTTGTGGCTCCAAGTCCATATGCCTATATATTGGCTACCACATTGATCAATAAGATATAGCAATTTGAGTTTTCTGCCACACTCTATTCTATTTGTTTTCTCCATAATTACAACACACATAATCAGCAAGCAGTCAATGGAAAAGTGGTTGGTGGAAAAAATGAACAATTAGGAGATATATTATTAATTAATAATTAATAATTAATGTAGGTCCCATGTGTTGCAGAGTCTCAGGAGTGAGAGTTGCACAATTTATGGCTTGTGAATAGTGTATTGTTAGAACTTTTATATTTTATATATGATATATTGTATATGATATATGACGTATGTAGGAGAAATTATGACCTCCAATAATACATAAAGTTAAAAAAATAGACAAAGCATTTTAAGCCCTACAATTCAATACTTTAGAACCACTGGCCTCAGCCCAATGATGTTTCATAAGCATGATGAGGATTATAGGAATTACAAAATAATTGTCCTTTATTCTTCAAGACCTTTCATGGTCGTTGCCAATAGATCCTAATCTCACAAGAATAAATAAAATTATTGATGAGATAGGCTAAATAATAAGCATAACTTTAGAATTGTTCATTTCTACATAGAAAAGATTTAAAAGCCATGCAGTACTATTGAGATTTACATTCTGCAGCTAAAAGCAATGACATGTATTCCAAAAGGCAGCAGCTAATGATAGTTGATAATTTATGGACAAAAGCTAGAGCTATTTTAACAATTTATGGACAAAAGCTAGAGCTATTTTAACGCACCTCTGAATTCTTAAACAGTTTGATCCAATTTAACAATCGTGGGATAGCATCTATCAAGGTTTTGTGCACATCATTTTCATTCACTGAAATATTCACAAAGGCTAAAGTCAATACTCCTGAGGATGATACAGAACACAAGATCAAAAGCTTTTTCTGAACAAATTACAAAGGAAAAGTAAAGAATCAACCACAAGAGCAATAAAGGTTATCCAGTCTTTTAATGCTCAACTACCAGCTCACAGTGAGAACTAACAATGTATGTCTCATGCACGCACACCCTAATATAAATACATAGACAAACCCTCACCTTCACAGGCATACAAGCTTTCAATGTTTCTGTGTAGAACCAATCGTGCATATTCCTCTAAGAAGTTTATTGTAGGACTATCCTTGATAAGTCCAGCCTGCCATACCCATCAAATCCCCATCCCATTTAAAAAACAAAGGAAGAAAACGAAAAAGAATATGAAATCCGATGTTTGCTTCATCACAGTAAAATAATTATGAAGATGCAATAACAACTTTATATAGTGGAAGAGCTTTATAGACCTGAAAAATTTGATGAAGTAACGTTCCAGTTAATGCAGCAATTGAGTACTCATTATATTTTAGCCTCTCATCTAACACAGTTCTCCTTGGACAAGTAAAACTAGCAGCTACCTGGAATAATTCTGTATATCAGAAAGAAAGATACAAAATGAAACAGTGAAATGAACATTGAAAAAAAAAATCAGAAAAATAGGATTCAGAAAAAAATCCTCCGAATCTCTTTATTTGAAAATAACAAGAGGAATATATATACGTAAGAGAAGACAAGTCTACAATAGCAAAAACTGTCATTCTCATTTTATAAATGAACTTTCAACAATAGAGAACATATGTAATTAGAGAAAATATAGAAGTATTGCTCCTGTAAAATTTCCGCATCATATAAAAGTTATCTAACAAAGTATATTAAAGATAGAAAAGCCATAGACAGAAATAAATAAATATAAATTTAAGATAGAAAAACATAAATACCCGAGATCCAGACACCAGAATATCTGGATGTACAATCAAAAAATTATTATCATGATCTACATCACAATGCCCCTGATCACCAAATTGGCCAATTATATTCACAGTATCTCCAGGTGCAACAACACTGTAAGACCTGAAATAATTTTAAACAATAACAAAATCCAAAAATATAATTACTCAAAAATATTATTAACAGACAGGATAATTAAGAAAATGTCAAAATTCAATAATTCATTTAAATTCCAAGACAAACTATTTAGCTAAGAGTTTTTAACTAGAGTCAGCAGATAACAAAGAAACATTGGCATACCAAATAACGTCTTGTTTTATACTATTACATATACATACAATCAACTTTACTGATTAAAAATCAGACTTAGCACAACTTACCATTCTTCTAACAAGTTTACAACCTTCTCTTCTCCAGTTTGTTCATTCACTAAACGAAGCACCTAGAAAGCAATCAATCAAGTAGATGAATTAGCAAGCCTATATTAGCCTTAACAAATCAGGGTGTTATTGCAATGAGCTTAAATAAACCTTGTATGGGCCTCGTAAAGCAGATGAATTGGCAAGCCCATGGTTTTCAGATACCTAAAACAAAACGCAGGTGGTTAACCTACAAGAATATATTTTTTGTTTAATGAAAACTAATAATAACGGACCATAATTTGAAAAAAAAATACCTCCAACACCAAATAATTAGAATTGGACCCACCAATGGCCTCTTTTGGTGTATGAATTTTAGTGCTCTCTGCTGCAGAATAAACTCCGATGGGCAGATTATCAGCAATTCTATCTTGAGGCTTGATGTAATTTGCACTTTTATCACAAATTGTAGCATTTTCAATACATATGGCATCTTCAACTTGATCTAACAGTTCAAGTAATGCCTGTAGAAATAAAGGAAAAAGTAGCCTAAGTAATGTATGGCTTCCACATGCATTGTAACTCATGAGGTTTAACTGCTATATAGTCTGTCATGGAAAAGGTCACAAGCCCCTTTTCATGAAATAATAGAAATATGCAATTGGTAGGACAAGAACAGAAGACATTTTTGAAGAAATTGCATCACAAAGGAAATTGTAATTATTTCTCTCCATATGTACATAGCTTGGGATGCCCCTCCTTTGTCATATTGTTACATGGCATTGGAATAAGAAATTAGTTTGTCTGTTACAACTTAAATGGCATAGCATTGTAACCTGAGATAGCAATATAAATAAAGAAGGCATGTGTAATAGTGGGGGGTGGTTGAATAAGAATTTAATTTTACGGATCATTTTCTCTCTCTTTCTCTTCTCCTTGTATCAATGGTATCAAAGCCAGTCCTCTGGCCGCCGCCGCCGCCTCCGGTCGCTGGAAAAACGATCCTAGCCACCGTCACAGAGTTAGGAGCACTGAAGCATGTATCAATGGTGAAAGATTACGCAAACCAGTTTGAATTCCTCTTACCATTCACTCATCTACTAGAATCAACTACTGTTAGATTGTTCATCGATGGACTGCAACCAGATATTCAACATTTCGTTCGATGTCTTAGTCCGAACAGCCTTCCCTCTACCATTTGTTTTGCTGACCTTCAAGAACGGTATGGACGGAAGCCACAAGAATCGAACAAGAACAATGAAGATACGAACTACTTGCAAGTACGGTCAATTGACTCAAATCGGTGCAGAATAGTTGAAGATTATGAGCTTCATGAAGGATGGAAGGAACAAGAATCGAATGAGAAGAATGAAGGTGAAGCGCGAGAAAAGATTTTCTACGGAAACAAGATCGCTGAAGATATACATGAAAGAATCGAGCTAAAGGAGTTCAAGATTCTGAATAGCGAGATAATTGAGGTCGCAACTGAATTGAATCAAATCGGTGATGCTATAATTGAAGAAGAAAATGGAAGAATCAAGTAAAAGGACTTCAAGGTTCCGAATATCATGGAACTTGATAGAATTGATGAAGAATCGGGTGAGATTTTGAAACTCTCCGTTGCTGTTGCTATTACTGAGATAGTTGTTAACGATTATCTAAAGACCGATGACATTGAATCAGACAAGAGTGAATCATCACAAAATGATGACGGAGCGTTGCACGACGAGAAGCACGCCAGTGAATTCGCCGTAGAGACTATTGTGACATTGAAGGATGGTGTTAGAGTATAACAAGAACAAAATTCATGCTCAAAATCGATTCCGATCGTTGACTTAGAGCCTTTGAAACAGTTGGCGTATACAAAAAGAATCGAGGAGCCCTTGAAGATTCAGAAAGAAAAGACTCGGGCCTCTACCTTCGTCTACAATTCTTACTCGCGAAACAGCTCATGCATCTCCGACCCATCCAAGAACGCGAGAATTCGTTTCAAGGTTTGAAACAACCAAAAACTCTACACCGCCGGCATTCAATTCTCTTCTTTGGTTGTCGACCCTTGTTCCATTGTGTTCGTAAGGTTCTGGCGATGATTGCAACGCCCTTTGCATCAAGAATGGACCCGATGTTCAGCCCAGACCCCTAGAAGTTACCTTCAGAAATATCCAAGTTGCAAACCAACATTCCTTTTCTTACATCTTTGCGGCCGGGGTCTCTCGCCGAACTCCTACAGATCTGGACGCATCTTGGTTTTCACGAACTTGTTGTGACAATTCTTTTACTCTCCACCTCAATGGTCCTTACTGCTTCTTCGCAGTTGATTGTCACATACATGATTCTTTGGCTCTGTAGAAGGCCTTTCAGAACCTTAGGCCCTACCACATTCACTCGCATTCCACTGAATTCAGCGGATTTGTCCTCATTGTTCATCAATCAAAGGTGCTCCGACAACAAGGCTGAAAGAAGAATGTTGATTGATGAAGGTAAGGAACAACTCTTCAAGGACACTGTTGGTTTTTCCTTCAAGTTGTATATAGGTTATTTCACGGGAAATACAAACTGCAATACAATGGCTTATGTGAAGAATGGCAATTTCACAAGGCCCAAGTGGAAGCTTCAATTTCCTGTCTTAATTACATGGAATGACCAATGGGTAATTGAAGAAGAACAATTGGTTATGATTTTCGGAGAGACGTGGTTACCTAGTTGCAGCAGCTCCATTGCGATTCTAGGCATGGGGGCAAAATTCTGTTCATTGTTTTTGAGTCTCAATGCTCAAATATTTGTAGAACAGCTGTCTTCCATGACTAAAGTAGGGTCAAAAGCTCAAAGACTCAAATCAGAGGGGTCAAGCAGACAAGTCCTTGGACTCTGTGTTGTTATTGCCATCCAGCTGTGTCCAATTAATAGCAAGAAATGCATTGTTTTTAGGCTATACGTTTTTTATGGATTTAATGGAGATGAGCTTATGTTACGTGGCATTGGAATAAGAAATTAGTTTGTTTGTTACAACTTAAATGGCATAGCACTGAAACCTGAAATAGCAATATAAATAGAGAAGGCATGTGTAATAGTGGGGGTGGTTGAATAAGAAATCTAGTTTTACGGATCTCTCTCTCTCTCTCTCTCTCTCTCTCCCCTCCTTGTATCACATATGCTTCCTGTCATCCCTCTCTAAAGTCAAAATATTTCTTTTCCTCGCTAGTCTAACTCTAACTAGTTCATCAACAACTTTTTCAAAAGTGTAAAGGTCATTGCTGCTACCGGCACAATAAGTTGCATACAGCAATTTACAGATTAAAACTGGAATCAATATTACATGCCTCAGATTTGCAGATTACAGTAACCTAGATCTGTATGAATGAATATTGCAAAAGCAAGTCCAAAGGCCTGACCTTTTTATGCTGTCTTAAATAAAGCTGGCCAGATAGTCCATTGTGCTCAACATCCCTGTCTTGATGCACCTTCAAATGGAACATGAGATGAAGATAGTACTTATAAACATTATTTGAAAGACACAAAGGTGATCAGAAAAATACAAAGATGTGGAAAAATAAAATAAAATAACGAATTTTGAAACAAAACTTTTATATGAATCTTTTATCTCCGTCTTCCATTATGGATAACTTTTTGACATTCTATATTTTTATACACTATGAAGATTAGAATACCTTGTCAGAGCAAAAGGATAAAGATGGTGGAGTTCTGAAGGGGCTCTGTCCAGTAATTATGCCAGAATCATTCACAGTAGTTGAACTGACATTAAAAACTATGTCTGGGTCTGGGTTTAAACGTTTCAAGTGTTTTTCATTCTTAGACACTGTTGACCTCTCAGCATCCTTTGTAGCTGGTGAATTAAGTAACTTTTCAAATTTGCCACCTTTACTCAGAGAAGTCTGCACCATCCACCGTAATCATTAACCATGTTAAGCAATAAAAAAGTCAAATTAAAGTGAGTGCTCCTAAAAAACTTGCCTGATTCTCTGAAGAAATCCCGATAGGCAATAAGTTGATTTGAGAAGATTCAGCCAAAGCTTGAATTATCTTAGGCATGTGTTTTGAAACCGCTTGAAGTCTTTCATTCACAGGAGATATCTTCCATGTAACTTCATCAACCCCATCATCCTGGCTTTGTTTTATGAACTGCCCCCAAGTATATATTTGCAAAGATATAATTAGAAACATTGAAGGAAACAACCAAAGATGTAAAATTGCAATTTAACCAGCAACTTGCATTAGGAAGAAGTCACAAAGAAAATGTATTATTAGCACTTCTGAGTTATAAGATTAAACCACAGAAATTGTTGTTTCAATTCAGGTGCAATTGAAGCATTACAAAAAATGTGTTCTCCAAAAATAAAAATTTTGATAACTAATTAGCTATTCGAACTAAGATGCTGTGAGATTTTAAGGGCTACATTTGAATAACTGAGAATTGACAATCAGTTTAAAATTTAAAGAAAAGGAATGAGATGATCAATTATTATTCAAAAAATAATAATCTACTACTTCATATAAAACAAATACCATCCCAGGCGAGAACTTAGAGCGCTTATGGGGCACAATCTTAGAAATTTCCGGAGATGCCTCAAGGAGATTTTCCACTGCATCAAACCCTGGTACTGACAAATTCTCTGAAGGAGTATTCTGCGACACGTTATTGGATTCATTTGCTCCTAGGGGCAAGATGTCTTTACGCTTTTGCGATTCCGAATTCCCCATTTTTGGCCCAGCCAAGTCTGATTTCAAATTATATTCAGCTCTGGGAAGAACGGAAGCTAAACTCTTTGGAGCAATAGCTTGCGACCCAGTAATAGAAGAAACATGAGAGTTAATAGGTGCAACAGATTTGGAATCTTGGAGGGCAGAAACTGGACGATTCGCAGATGCATCATCTTTTGTATACTTCTGAGAGGCCAGAAGAGCATTCTGAGTGTGGCGCTCAAAAAAGTGTTGAATGCCAAACTTGGATGGTTGAGCCTCGCTGTTCGGATTCGATTTCTTGGAAGAAGAGCTGGTTTTCTTCCTCTGAGGCATGTAGGTACGCCAATGGAAAGATCCCAAAAATTTTTGCACTATCAAAAGCCCAAAGCAAAAAAAACAGAATATCAAATTATACGGCACAAATGACATATAACAAACTAACAAATGAATTAAAGAAGTACTAATGACGAGTCAAAATCCAAAAAGCAAGGAAGATTCAAAACTTAATAAGAAAAATTAGAAGAAGGAAACAACTCATAGCCGAATATTTACACAGAAGTAGAATTAAACAACTTCAAAAATGAAACATGCCCCCATAAGAAACTAGGAAGAAAACAAGAAATCAAATCGAAAAGGGAAAAAATTTTATGAGGCATCGGTCCATCGAAACAGTCATTTTATATATAGATTATTATTTGAAGCAGTGAGGTTGAACCGTATGAGAGGGATTCTGAAGAAGTGTTTCCTGATCATTGAACTTCTAAAAATAATCACACACTCACCTTGAATGCTTACCCGAACTCGAACACTTTAGTGGCAACGGAGAGCTTCGAAACTTGAAGAAAGAGGGGCTCTATGTGCGTACGTATCAAAGCATTTGGCTTGGCTTTACCTATTTTGACCTTCTCAGTTTGCAAGAAAAGGAGGGGAAGAGAATGAAACCTTCGAGGTTTCCCGCCTAAACTATAGGAGCATCTCACAGAATGACAGAATGAGCCTGTGACTTCTGATGGGCTTGCTTCACGTATAATGGGCCTACATTTTTGTTATTGCTAATATAATGGGCCTAATTCATATATAAATTAATTAGGACTCATTTGATACATTAGAAATTATTTTGATGGAAATGGACATGGACATGGGCATGTTGAATCAATACGGTGATGGGTTTAAGATGAAATGAAGAAACTAATGTCCTTGTCGTTGGTGCCTTAAAAAATGATCTCTTCCCTTCTATTGTGGTTGTATGGTCAAAATGGAGGAGCCAGAGGTTGTGTGGTTGAAGACATAGAAGTGAAGAAGACAAAGGTTGTGTGGTTAAAAATCTCATCGTCGAAAGGTTGTCGCACTCCTCCATTGTTGGGGGATTTTGTCGGCATTGAACACAGGAGATGGTGTGGGAGGCCAGCAATGAGAGAGTAGATGTTTAGGTTAAAAAGGGAGAGGTCAAGATTGAACAAGGAAATTGGGACATGAGTTACAAATCTTTGGGTGCAAGCATGGAAGCCATTTTGACATGTTTTGATGATATAAAAATGGGATTTTTTTTCAATTTCCATGCTACTAAACATGCTCAAGGCATGAAAATGGGCCCCATTTCCATTTTCATGTGCTCAGGGTCATTGTACCAAACAAGTCGTCACATTATAACAAGCATTTGACGCGGATATTATACAATATGATACCAATTTTGGGTCTAACAAAAGGGCATAATCACGTGACAAACTCCTATTTGAATTCTTTTTATGAGTGGTGCTTGCATTTAATATGTGATAGTGCAGATAATAGAAATGCCTCTAATGGGATGGTACTTGTACCTAGCCAAAAAAAAAAAAAAAAAAGATATGTTGCAATTCTCATAATTTAAGGATACCATGATAGTATTTTATTATTTTTTAATACTATTACAACATAACTTGTCACAAAATATAATATAAGAAACGTATCTTTTATCCCCAAAGAGTGTTAGCTGAATCAACACACAAGAGAGATGATAGAAATCTGTATGAAAAGCTACAAATGCTATCAAATAGTACAGTTCTGTAAGGTATATAAATAAGCAAAGAGTGATTTTCTCAATAAAAGGTTTGACTTCCAGTAAGAACAGGTGAAAGGTGACTAAAAATTTAACAAAAAGAATCGATTACACCAATTAGATGGCCATTCATTAAATAGTTGGAAGATATGCTCTATTATACTCATTACTTGGCATGCGAGCTGCAAAACAAATGGAACAATCCTCCTCTAAACATATAGACGACATGCTATTTATAGTAGTTAAAAGATAATTTTAACAACACTAAGACTCATAATTCTATTACAAATTCAATGTTTTACAAGATCAGTAGATAGCTAATTAAAATTTGTCAACATGGAGGAGAAGATGCAAGTACTAAAGCTCTGAATAACAATGGCTGATTGCACTTACTCCATGAAGTTATCATAAATGAAGATTAGATGGTGAAAACCTGAGTTTATGGTTGTTTTGCATGGCAGGACTCCAATTATAAGTAAGGTGATCTTCCCAGGGGGAAATCCTAGGGGAACATGTGGGAGAGAAAATAAAATGGGAGGTGCAAATCAGTAAAACTAGTAAGAACTTTTTCCTCGCAAATTTTTCCAGTTAAAACTAATAAATGTTGCAATAAATCCCAAAATCCATGCAAATTTATATGATGATGGGTGCCAATCAAAAGGTGCATGTGAGTAGGCACAGTCTTAGGGTACAAGCGAAAAGAAGCACAGGTCAAAGGTTTGACCCAATGGCCAGAAAGTAATAAAGGGCAACTGAGGCTCTTTCCTAGTTCTAGGTAGCGTTTTATAGAGTTTTTAATGACAAGCTATTATGGGAATGAAATACTGGAAATGGGCAACTAATTATTTGGAAGTGTTGGTGGAGACTGGTAGTGGTAGCAGTCTCGGAAGTCAACTGAATTATCTCTCAATGCTCTCACAGTACAGCATTTTGCCCAGAGGACATTATCCATAAGGAAAATTTCAATACAATTTCGAAGCCAATCGTTACTTCAACCAGAAAACAGTGCTAATCCTCTGTAAGACTAAGCAAACGATAAGTAGTAGTGCATTCTTTCAATGACGGATCTTGCAACTGCATGGCAGCATGCCCCAGGACAAACTGAATTCTAGCACTTGAATGGATGTAGCCGAAAAGAAAACAACTTTGCACAAACTTCAAGCATAAAATCAAGGTTCAAAAAACCGGACCGGGCATCAAACCATGTGAGGCACTGGTTCAAAGGTCAATGGTTGGATCGGGGTCGGACCGGGTCAAACCGGTTATATTAAAATAATAAAATTTTATTGATATTAACATTAATAATCACTAATATCAAAATGTAAATGTAGATAGGTATGCATGATTCATCAAATATGAATATTTTAATGTTTCTATAGAAGGAAAAAGAGAAAATATTAGTTGATTACACGTAAAAATAAATATTATTCTACAATCCACAGACTAAAATATAAATATTAAGAGCAACAACAATTAAATATTAAGTATATGCAAGTAAAATAGCATTTAAAGTATTATAGTTTCCTAACTTCTAAAATTGAGTTAAGTGAAAATTAGTAATTAGGTGAATTATAATAAAATATTTTATTTTATTTTATTTTTTAAAAAAAGGGTCAACCTGGTTCAACCACCGGGTTGAGCGGGTTAGCGGTTAAACCCCCCGATTTGGACGGTTCAACCGCCGGGTTGACCGGGTCAACTTCCATCCCGGTTTTCACCTTGCCCAGACCTGTGTCCGGTTCATGGTTGAACCGGCCGGTCCGGTCCGGTTTTTTCATCCTTGCATAAAACACAACCTTAATTTGTGTAGCAATGCTACTGTAGAATTACTATTCGTAGGAGTGTAGCTATTTTACAGAAATTTCAAGTCCCAAAACTAAATCTTTAAGTTGAGTAACTCCAATCCTGAATTTTGCACCGAAACATCACTACAAGCAGCAGTTTCAAGCCAAAACAGAATCATAACAGGTGCAACTAAGTCTAAATTTAACACATAAAAATATAGCTGTATGCAGCAGTTAAGTCTTAAGACTGAATTCTAACATATCTTGGACAGAAAATTAGGGAAAACAAAAATAAATCTAATTTTAAGCAAGAAACAAGAGAAAAGGGGGGAAACATAGGGGCAGCAGGCACCCTTGAACTGGATTTAGGCCAACTTCAAGATGGGAACTGAACTTAATTCGGCTTTAACATTGATTGGGACATCAAGCATGGCTTCAAATAAAACTAAACTCAGAGCTAAGCTAGTTTCTCGGCATGTTTGTAAGGAGGAGCTATTTCATAAGGCAACAAAAAATCTCTTGTTTGAACACCAATACACAACGGGATAAATACAAAATGACAATTATAGCTAACTACATGAGCAAAACGAAAGGATCAGACTCAAACACGAGTAAAAACTGATTTGTAGTATAGAACAATAGCTAGAAACCCTAGAATCAAAGGATTACAAAAATGATGTCTCAATAACAGCCACAATAACACATTATTTAAACTCCTAAGACAAAGACAAGTAAATCTCTTGGGGTCTTACGCATCAGCAATTCAGAAGAAATCACAGTAAAATTAGAAAATTTGACTAAAAGCCTTTGGGGGAGAAATGGGTAATCTTTGTTTGAGATATGAAATGATAAAGGCAATGAAAAATTTGAAAGAAGAATTGCTATAAGACTTTGTTGACTGTGTAGCCCAAGTTCTTTACCTGAGATCTTCGTTTGAATCAGGTCAAAGAAATGCAGTGGCTGTGGCTTAGCTGGGAGATACTAGAATACGAAGAATAGTTTATGGCAGGAAACACCTAAAAACCATTCGTCCGAAATATTTTATATTCCAAGAAAGGTCAGGTCCCAAAAAAGGTGCAGAAAACAAATGGGCCTTAATATATGCAGTATAGCCCGAAAAATGGAAAATTACCATTTGTAAATTTTAAAGTGAAGATTTCATATTAAATAATGTTAGTTAAACTATACTTTTGGTCTTTTATCTTTGTATCAAGTCTTTTTTTAGTCCCTTAACTTTAAAAAGTGCACTTCTATTCCTTTTTTATTAACCCCGTTAGTTTTATTTAATGGAAAATGCTGTCTCAGCAAATCTAAAAAGTAATTTTTTTAATTAAATATTAATAAAAATAGTCAAATTTTAAAATATAAGAATTATTATACTAGATATTAATATTTAAACATATTTTGTTAGCATATAAGTATAAAATCATTATTTAAATTTGTTGAGTCAGCACTTTCTGTTAAATGAAACTACGTCGTTAGTGAAAAAGGATCAAAAGTACACTTTTTAAAGTTAAGGGATCAAAAAAAGAGTTGATATATAAAGGACTAAAAGTATACTTTAGCCAATAATATTTGTTATGAAAATTTGAAAAAAGAAGAAAGATGGAGAGATGAAGATAGAATAGCAAGAGAAGAAAGTGGAGAGGAAGCAAAGGAGTATTCTCATTCATTTGTGTGTATCAATTCTTTGTACATATCATCTATTTATAGGCCTCCGAGTAATGAAGACTAACCTAAAGAGTTACAAATACATAAAAAAATAATTAAATTATATAATGGTACAATTAGTGTTTATAGAGATTACGCACTTAACACCTTTCAATTTAAGAGTTATAGGGTATGATGTAGTTAGCCAAGAGATGGAATCGTAAGGGAGCATAGGTTATGAACATCCATATTCCACATTATTTATAATACTTCCTATTGGATGTTCATAAAAAAACATTATGCCTCATTAAAATCTTATTAAGAAAAATCAAATGGGACAAAAACCCAATGAAAGAGTAGAAGTACACAATATTTATTAACGTTATTTCTAATTATTAATTTGGGCATTGATACATGTGATCATTGCAAAATATGTTAATTTGTCTTTAGGACAATATATTCTTAAAATATTTTTTATAAAACTCCTTTTTTTGTCATTTGATACATGACAATAAGCCTTCAAGGCTTAACAATTCAACCATCATATATAGTACCACAATTTCTTCTTCTGATACAATTTAGTGGAACTCATAATATTCTTAATGTTCTTTTTACAAAAAACTATTAAAAGAGGTGACGTAACTTTTGATCATCCAATCACAACTATATAAAAATTATTATATAAAATGATATGACTTCTAGTCATTTAATCATAAAATATAAAGTACAGGCCATTTTATAAAACCAAAACAAATAATAAAATAAATTAACTAAATTAAAATTTATAATCAAAGGTAAATAATAAATAAACTTATAGGCCATACTATATAATCATATATATGTATATTTATATTTATATAATTGTATTATATATATATATACACACACATAAATATAACGTCTATATAAGTCGAAGAAAAAACTGTAATAAATCAAATTAAGAACAATGAATGATGTAAAACATACACAAAGGTAATATATATATAACACAATAAAAATGAATAAATAAAATATTATAAATAATAAACAAATTAAATTGATATTAAAAATTGCAATAAAATAAATAAATGAAATGGTTAATTTTAGTAGCTGCAGAAGTAAAAGACAATAAAAATAGACAATCTCAGACCTTCGAAGCAAACTCGTACTGATACCCTGTTATGAAAATTAGAAAAAAGAAGAAAGATGGAGTCAGGAGAGATGAAGATAGAATAGCAAAAGAAGAAATTGGAGAGGAAGCAAGAGAATATTCTCATTTACTTGTGTGTACCAATGCTTTGTACATAGCTTTTATTTATAGGCTTCCAAGAAATGAAGACTAACCTAAAGAGTTACAAATATATAAAGAAGATAATTAAGCTACATAATGGTACAAATATAGGTTACAGAGAATGTGCATTTAACACCTTTCAATGTGACAGTTATAGGGTATGATGTATGTTAGAATCTTAAGTTTTGATGAGGACTGACCCCATAGATAACATAAGTAAAATGAACTGATAACATATAACTTAGTCTGAAACAATTTGAGATAAGAATGACTAAGTATAAAAGCGTAGATTACCTTAACATTAATCAAGTACAATCTAATAGGTAACAGAAGCTCTATCGCTAAAGCTAAAACCTATCGCTAACAAATGAAAGGCTTAGGATAGTAATCGCTAATGAAGACTTAGCACTAAGGTCACTATCGCTAAGCAATTCAGTATCGCTAGGTCCTCATAGATAACATGGATAACTCACGGGGAGAATGTTGGAACAGAACAGCTAGCAATAAATAAGCTAAGCTAACATAGTTACTAGCGATAACATAATTAGCTATCGATAGCAGAACACATAACTTATTCAGGTAGCTAATACCTTGAGATTATGAAATGAACTAGTGATAACATAGTCACTAGTGATAACAAGATTGGCAATTGATTTAACCGGTTCCGTAAACGCCTTGGGGGTTAAATGCAAGAAAAATTATACCAAGGATTGCAACAAAGTGGTGCAACCTAGGGTCGTATCACAAGGAGTCAATTTATTATGAATGCCTAAACTAAACTAGATGCAAAGAAAGCTATAAAACAAGGGTTTTGTCATTGAAATGATCTTTTTAGTATTTTTCAATTGTAGAAATGCAAAGAAGACTTGTTTTTGGCTTTTTAGATTTTAGAAAGCAAATAAATGGTTTAAAAACTCTTTTGATGGAAGTGGGGCCTCTTGATGGAACTTAGCAACCTTCCTAGCTTCTTAATTAAATTGGGAGTAAAAGTCCAAGTCCAAGTGTAAAAACCAAAGGCAATCGCCTAAGTCCAATTGACTTAGTTATCAATTGATTCGGCGCATCGCTTGCACAATTGGTAAACTAAGCAATTGTTAGAAAACCGATTGGTAGTGAAAACTCTTGACAACACACAATGAGTCTCCTCTCGAAGGTGTAATTTGACCCTTCAAGAATGGATTTAGTGTCTAATGCTAGATGTAACAAACAAATGCATTAATCCAAACTAAGAATCCAAAGTAGATAATCAATGCTACCACATCAATTGTATTATGCCAAGCAATTAACACTAAGATTTATGCACATAAAAGCAATCGCTAAATTACATACATAACCCATTGAAAAACTATCACAAATAATATAAATCCATAGTGTACCATATTCCAATCAACACACATACATACAAATCAAAGGAACTTGAACATAAATGTGCCATTAGACATAGGAAAAACACTAAACACTCCCCTAGAAGACCATTGAAGCTCCGGTTGCTCTATCCACCAAGAATCCCCAAATGCTTTAGCCACACATCTCGTTACACACCACTTCAAGAAGCTTCACGAATTTGTTGGCCATGGAAGAAGGAAATGAGGTGGTGGAAATGAATAGGAAATGGAATGGGTGGTGTGAAAATTGGTGTATGCGTGAATTGTGGTGAAGGAAGATGATGAATGATTGAAGGTGTGTCTGCTTACTGAAATATGGCGTGAAGATGGGGCTGTGGGAGTGGAAATCGGTAGCCTTGTGGAGGAGATGGAGATGGAGGATGGTGATGAAAATTGGCGTGAGGAGATGAAGGTGAAATGGCGTGAAGAAAGCAAGAGGAATGATGGTGGAGCTTGTGTGAATGGTGGCTGTTCGTCTCTCTTCCTCGGGTCTGGGCAGAAATCAATTATATAAGGAGCTTAGGGGCTGTTTGGTTGAGGGAAATTAAGCCCTAAATCTAAGGGTTTTTGCTGGATACCCAAATAAGCTTCCAAACGGGACCCTTACTCATTTAATCTCTATTTAAAAAAATATAGAAATGAACCCAACAATTTTTATTCCATCTTTGCCCTCCTTTAATCTCCCAAATTTCCCAATTTGTCTTTGCCCAACTGAGATATGCAGTGCAGCGGGACCTAGGTGTAATTTCTGAAATTCGAGCACTAAATTGTAATTTCTGGAATTCGGGTCCATCTTTATCAAGACTTCCTACAATGACAAATTCAACCACAAATTGTAATATCCCAAGTCCAAAAATAAGAAATACATGAGTTTAAATCTTAAAATTCTCATTTAAGCACTAAAATGCAATTAACTCAATGTATTGGAATTATAAGTGTAAAAGTGCCTGAATTGCCATGTATTAGCCTAGGACAAGTGCTAATTTACTATAATTAGTGGGTCAAAATATAAAATAATTAGGTGCAATCATTCCCCCACACTTAGACCTTTGTACTCCTGGACAAAGTATAGATAAGCAATGACAATGACTTAAGCTAATCAACAATCTCAAGTCGGAATAAGAAATGCTCAAGACATACAAAGGAAAAATTGACAATGTAATTAGAAGCAAATGGCAATATGTGAGAACTCTCAAGAATTGAAGTGTTTAACTCATCTCACAGTATGGGTTCTTTCGCTCAAATTGCTCAATATGTCACTTACCATAAGCTTGTAACAAATCTAAGATCTCCATTTATAAAGCAAGTATGAAATGAATCATGAGGACTTTGAGGTTCTAATGATGGGGGAAAGCCATATGGATAAGAAAAAATGAGATATGAAATGAAGATGGTTGAAATGCATGAGCAACATTCAAAAATGCATTGTAGCAACTGAATTCACACATTTGAACTTAAACTAGCCACACGTTTCAATATACCATATTTTTGCAATCTTTTTGCTTTTCTACCTTTCTTTCTATATTTTTTTTTACTTTTTTTTTAAGCTACCCTTTTCTTTTATTCACATGGCATCAAACATATTTGCACAAGTGGCTTTTACAATTCAACTCAACAAGATGCTACATTCAACAACTCAATTCAATGCAGATCAACCAATGAATGGCTCAAAGGGTGGACAATGGATGAATAATTATGGCTTGTGTTTGGGTTAAAGAAGTGATAAAATGAATGCCTCAATCACTTTCAAAACACATATGCTAATGTAATTTTGACCAAGAGTTGAAACAAGTTCTAGAAGTTAACATATCAAGCAAAATGCACTCATCTATGAAAATTAGGCTCAATTACCTCACGACAAGGCTAATCTCACATATCACCATTAACAACCAATTACAAAGCAATTTTCACAATGCACGCTTCAACAAGTCTCATATCCAACTATCAAAAATTGAAAAGCAAAGGCTAAGATCATTGCAAACTCTACCCAAAGTCCAAGATAACAAACAATATAAGATGGGGCTTCTTGCACAGGTTTTCAAAAAGGTAGGGCAAACTAGGTTTTTATAAAAATAAATTGAAAAGCACTTAAATTCACTCCACCTTAGCAAAATAGTCAAGTCTAAAGCAAAAACAAGCCATATTTTGAAAAAAAAATTCATTCAAAAATAATCAAAGATTGCCCAAAGTTACCACTAATCATAGCAAATCATGCAAAGACCTCAAAATTGCCAAAAAACCATGCAACTACCCCCCACACTTGGACAAAACATTGTCCTCAATGTTTAAAAATGGCTAAATATCAATTGACCAAACTCTATGTGTAGCGGAAAGTATAAAGTCCAATTCTAGATCAGAGCATACACATCGTCTACACGAAGAGGGAGAGAGAGTAGTAGAGAATGGTGCAATCAACATAAAGCAAAAGTTTTAGAAACTGAAAGAGGAACAATGAATGCAAGCATATGCAACCATCACAACAATGTCTAGGGATTTTATTGAATTTAAACAACTAAGTTCCTACTAGGAAGTCCCATTCCCCCACAATTAAACTAGACACTACATTGGATCATAACATTGATCAGTCCATCTGTAATGAAAAGTAAGAGAGAAAGGAAAGGGACAACCTGTCCTCAAGAAGGCAGTGGTGGTGCTCCACGGTAGATCTTAAGGAGATGACCATTGGCTTGCAAGGTGTTTCCGGTCTCCTCCTCCAAAAGATCTAACATTCCAAACAGGTTGACCTTGATGACTCTATACGGCCCGAACCAATTAGATTTGAGCTTTCCTTAACCATGGCGGTAGCGGGCTTGATACATGAGCACTAGGTCCCCAACTTTAAAGGTCTTGTTGATGATGTGTCGATCATGAAGTAGCTTGGTTTTGGCTTTGTAGATCCGTGAGCTTTCATAGGCATTCATACGCAACTCTTCTAGCTCTTGGATGTGAAGGGCTCTTTCTTTGCCGGCTTCATTTAACTCCATGTTGCAAAGTGTGACCGCCCAATAGCTCTTGTGCTCAACCTCAACCGGAAGGTGACAACCCTTACCGTACACCAACCGGTAGGGTGACATGCCAATTGGAGTCTTGTATGCTGTGCGGTAGGCCCACAATGCTTCATCTAGCCTTTGGCTCCAGTCTTTTCTGCTCGGCTTCACAATCTTCTCTAATATGCGCTTGACCTCTCTATTGGACACTTCGGCCTGTCCATTGGTTTGTGGGTGATATGGGCTTGAAACTCTATGGGCCACCCCATACTTAGCAAGCAAGCTATTGATGAGCTTGTTGCAAAAGTGGGTGCCTCTGTCACTGATCAAGGACTTAGGTACTCCAAACCTACTAAAGATGTTAGTTTTCAAAAATTTCAAAACCGTCGAAGCATCATTAGTCCTAGTGGGGATAGCCTCGACCCACCTAGATAGGTAGTCGACGGCCAAAAGTATAAAAGTAAACCCATTTGAAGAAATGAAAGGTCCCATAAAGTCTATGCCCCAAACATCAAAGGGTTCACAAAAGAGAAGAGGCTTTTGAGGTAATTCATCTCGCTTATTCACGCCCCGCCCAAATCTTTGACAAGTGTCACAAGCCCTTACAAAATCATTTGAATCTTTAAAAAGGGTGGGCCAATAAAAACCAGCTTCTAAAACTTTCCTAGCTGTTTTGGTTGAGCTATAATGCCCCCCACAAACCACAGTATGGCACGAAGTCAGAATGTCCTCAAATTCAGAATCCGGAACACATCTCCTGATCACTTGATCTTGACAAATCCTCCAAAGGATTGGGTCCTCCCACAAGTAATGATGGGCTTCCTGTTTAAGCTTTTGGACCTGAAAGGGAGACATGTCACCGGGGGTAAGTCCGCAAACCAAATAGTTCACAATAGAAGCAAACCATGGTGTCTCAACAGATATAGCAAAGAGAGAAGAATCAGGGAAATCATCACAAACATAATTAGAACAATCAACTCCCCTTGTATCATCTGGAAGGCGGCTTAAGTGATCGGCTACTAAGTTGTTGCTCCCGGCCCTATCCTTGATTTGTATTTTGAATTCTTGGAGCAAGAGCGTCCAACGAAGCAGCCTAGGCTTAGAATGTGGCTTGGTAAATAAGAATTTCACCGCTGCATGATCAGTGAACACAACCACAACAGAATGCAGAAGATATGGTCTAAACTTATCAAGAGCAAAGACAATGGCAAATAATTCTTTTTTAGTGGTAGTGTAATTTCTTTGTGCAGTGTCCAATGTCTTTGAGGCATAAGCAATGACATGTGGTCGTCCATTGCTCCTTTGACCTAACATGGCGCCAACGGCAGCATTGGATGCATCACATGCCAATTCAAAGGGCAAAGACCAATCTGGTGCAACTAAAATGGGTGGTTCAAGTAACTTTTTCTTTAAAGTGTCAAAAGCAAGCACACAATGCTCATCAAACACAAAATCAGTATCCTTTTGAAGCAATTGAGAGAGGGGTATGGCTATTTTAGAAAAATCCTTAATGAAGCGCCTGTAGAAGCCTACATGTCCCAAGAAGGATCGTAGATCCTTTAGGCAAGTGGGATAAGGCAAGGTCGCTATCACTTCGGTTTTAGCCTTGTCTACTTCAACACCACGACTAGATACCAGGTGTCCTAATACGATACCATGGCTAACCATAAAATGACATTTCTCATAATTAAGCACAAGATTCTTTTGGACGCATCTAGCGAGTACCCTCTCTAAGCTGTGTAGGCACGAATGGAATGAGTCGCCATAGACGGTGAAGTCATCCATGAAGACTTCCATGCAATCATTGAGCATATCAGAAAATACACTCATCATGCATCGTTGGAAGGTGCCTGGCGCATTACAGAGCCCAAAGGGCATGCGCCGGTAAGCATAAGTACCAAATGGGCAAGTAAAAGTAGTTTTGTCCTGATCCTCGGGTGCAATAGGAATCTGAAAATACCCGGAATAACCATCTAGGAAGCAGTAGTGACTGCGACCCGCCAACCGTTCCAACATCTGGTCGATGAATGGAAGAGGGAAATGGTCCTTTCGCGTGGCATCATTCAATTTCCTATAGTCTATGCAAACCCTCCAACTATTTTGCACCCTCGTAGGTATAAGCTCATCATTTTCATTTTTGACAACGGTGATCCCGGACTTCTTTGGCACCACCTGTACCGGCGAAACCCACTCGCTATCTGATATGGGATATATGATCCCGGCACTTAGGAGTTTAGTGACCTCCTTTTTTACTACATCAAGGATAAGCGGGTTAAGCCGACGTTGGGGTTGCCTTAGAGGCCTAGAATCATCCTGTAAAAGAATACGATGGGTGCAAACAGTTGGGTTAATACCCGGAATATCAGCCAAAGTCCAACCGATAGCCTTTTTGTATTTTCTCAAAACATTTAGCAATTGGGCCTCCTCACTTGCCATCAAATCATTAGAGATTATCACAGGAAGCTTGTCATCGGAAGCGAGAAAAGCATATTTAAGATTGCTAGGTAAAGGCTTAAGTTCAAGGGATGGGGGTTCAACAATTGAAGGCACAAGAGAAGGGAGAGTAGTAGGTAAAGAAAGACTCCCCTTTGTTGACCCGCTAACTAGGTATGGACTAGGCTCAACAGAAGCATTAACTTGGCCCACGGTCTTCCCGGGTGTTGAATCAACCACCAGTTGATCTATAGCAGCAACCACCTCGGGGGAAACATCCTCGACACTTGATTGTGGTGTCCGGGTAGCCGAATCAACCTCTTGTTGATTTTGGACAGCGGCTACGTCGGTTTTTACTCCACTCTGTACACCTGTCTCGCATGGCAAAATTAGTTCATTCAAGTAACGCAAGGTATGAGAGGAGATCCTAGGTCTAGAATTTAAGTTCAAAGATGAGTAAGAGGGAAGTGGCCCTTTAACCACATGAGGGTGAGGTCCAAAGTGAGTGGTGGTAGAGGTGAGCTTTGTTGGAGTGAGGGCTATCCCCTTGGAGTCTGAATCACCCATGTGTTGGTTCCCAATCTCAAACTCGACCTCTTGCACTTCCTTGGTACCTACAACATTGAGAAAACTGCCATCTTCCAAAGAAGGGTTATCACTCACCAAAGAAATGTTAGTGGAGCTCATATCCAAACTAGCATCATACATCAAAGAAAAATCCAAAGGGACAGAAAGTAGACAATCAACTACATGTGAGTCAAGGTCATACACGTCATCACCTAAGGAAGAAAAAGAATGAATAGAGGGTAGGGAAGAAAAATAGGAGTCATAAGTTTCAAGATCGGATGTGTAATCATATGAATGCAAGCTTAACTCATGCTCCTCAATGGCATCCTCCATCGCAATGTCAATCACATTCAAATCTAGAAGAGAATAGTCCTCATGAGGATGCCGCATTGCTTCATACATGTTAAAGCTAATCTTATGTTCTCCCACCTCCATTGTAATCAAACCATTTTTCATGTCAATCACCGATCCGGCGGTCCGCATGAAAGGTCTACCAAGAATGATAGTCGATTCACATGGCTCGCTAGCGGTGTCAAGAACATAGAAATCGGCGGGGAAAACTAAGTCTTTAACCTTAACAAGTATGTCCTCAAGAATGCCTTGTGGATATCGGAGTGTGCGATCGGCCAATTGTAAAATCACACTTGTCTTTTTTAAACCAGTAATGCCTAAAGAAGTGAAAATCGCACTAGGCATCACATTAATAGCCGCTCCTAAATCCAACAATGCATTCGTCACCGTCAAGCTCCCTATGGTGCAAGGAATCATAAATGATCCAGGATCTTTGCACTTGACTGGTAACTGAGGCTTGAACAAAGCTGACACACTAGGATTCAATTGAATCCTCTCATTTGGCCTAAACTTTCTTTTGTTTGTGCATAATTCTTTTAAAAACTTGCAATAGGAGGGCATAGATTTGACCAACTGAAAGAAAGGGATGTTAACATGCAATTTTCCAAACAAATCAAGCATTTCTTGTTCAGTTTGATCATCAAATTTCTTTCTACTCTTAATGAAAGCATGTGGGAAAGGGAGTTTAGAAAGTGTTACCTTCCTAGCCGGTGATATGGCTAGGTCATTGCTTGAACTCGTCTCTCCATGCTCATGAACGCTTGGGAGTTTTGCTTTCTTGGGAGTCTTTGCTGCCGTGGGAGTTAGCTCAACCACCGGCTCTTTCATTGTGACCTTCTTCCTTGTATAGAGCTCCCTCTCCTTGGCACTTTCACATGGATCAAAATGCATCGGGCTCAAAGGAGGACTTTCCACAACAATCTCCTCATCAACCGGTTCTTCTTCATCTTCAACTACCTCAAAGTACACCTTCTTTTTCACTTGGAGGGGCTCAGATGTTGTTTTCCCACTCCTAAGGTTGATAGCATTGAGGGACTTTGGGTTCATGACCGTGTTGGATGGAAGGGAGCCCCCAAGTTGGGCTTGAAGCTCACTAAAGGAATTGGACAGCTTGGTCACATACTCCTCAAGGTTGGAGTTTTTGGTCTCCAATTGGGCCATCCTAGCATCACTTTTCTCAAACTTTGCCTCAACCATATTGTGGATGCCTTGGAAGCCTTGTTGACATGTCTTGGTAAGCTCCTCAAGAGCATTGGAAGACTTCTCTCGCCTCATAGGAACCATCTCATGGGAGGACTCACCTTGGCCTTGTCGATTGTTGAATGGCCTTGGTGGATCCCCATCTTGCCTCCACGAGAACTTAGGATTTTGGCGCCACCCTTCATTATAGGTGTTGCAGTAAGGGTCCCACTTAGAATTTCCACCTCCTTGACGTGGTTGATACATAGCATTGCAATCTTGGTACCTAGAGGGGCAATTGCAAGAGACATGCATGGATGACCCACAAAACTCACAAGAAGGGGCCACAAGCTCTCCACCGGATGTGTAACTTGGGGAAGTAGGTGGACTAGAAAGTCGGTCCAACCTAGAGTGAATGGCCTTTAATTCAGTCTCAAATCGATCCAACTGAGGTATATGTAGGGAGGTAGACTCAACCTTTTGCAAATCTCTAATCGACCTCTTAGATGGCCCATGTTGTTGCTTGGCTAGGGCTAACTTCTTCACAAGTTCCCAACCTTCTTCGGTGGTAAGGTCTACAAAAGAACCACCAGATGCTGAATCAAGCTTGTCTTGGTCTTTTTCACGAAGCCCATCATAAAAAGTTTGAGCCAATTGCTCTTCCGGTATTTGATGGTGTGGGCAACGGCTTAGCAATTCTTGGAATCTCACCCAATAGTCATACAAGGACTCATCTGCCTCTTGCAAAATAGAATTTATCTCCTTTCGCCTTGTTGAAGTCCTAGTATACGGATAGAATTTGTCTAAGAAAGCTTTCTTCAAGTTGGCCCATGAGCTAATTGCCTCTGGTGTAACTCTTGGTAGGCTCATATACCATTCCTTCGCTTTGCCCTCAAGAGTAAGATGAAAAACTCTCCACATGACATCTTCTATATTGGCTCCAATTGGCTTCATGGTATTGCAGTGTATAAAGATCTCATCCAAGTGCTTGTGTGGCTCCTCTTTCTCCAAACCAAGAAATTTAGGTAAGGACTGAATCAACAAGCCTTTAATTTCATAATCAGTGTGAATGGTAGGGAATGCATTTGTAAATGGATTGTAATCAATATTAGTGCAAGTAGCATCCCTAATAGTTCTTCTCATAGGTGGAGCATGAACGGGAATCTCTCCCTCATTAAAAACTTGCCCATGTGCCCCATTACCATTACCCCCGTTAGGATTCCTAGGTAGTTGTGGAATATTGGGTACATCGGGTATGTTGGGTATGACAGGGACATTTGGTGGGTTCATGGCTAGAGGTGGTGGGTCACTCTCTATGTCTGTGTCTGGGTCACTAGCTAAGCTAGAATCTTGAGAGGAAGGGTGTTCAACAACTAGAGAGGTGCTGGAAACGGTGGCTCTATGAGCTTTCCTCAATTGGGTAAGGTGTCTCTCAAGTTCTGGTATTTTTGGAATTAGTTCACCCTCCCCTGGGTTGTTTCTAGTCATACACAAGGAGCAGACAACAAGTGTATGCAAGAAATGCAAAATGTGCACTTAGAAAGAAAGGGGACCAAAGTGACCAAAATGAGAAATTGGAATTAAAATTTGCACAATTGGTCCGAGCAAGTCCAAGACTTTGAAAATGACTTGAGTGGTTTAGGGTGAAAAATCAAGTGTTTCACAAAATTTGAGTATGCAATGCACAATCACAGCTTCAACAATTCACACCAAGCACCATTTAGTAGCAACTAATCTGTAATTTTCAATGCAAACAAGATTGAGATAGGACAGCAACTATTCAGTGGCAGTTGTTCAAGAATTCAAGCAGAATTAAAGTTCCACTGTAGCTTTTCAACTTCAATCAAACAATAGCAAATTGGTGACAACAATTCCCTATGTAATGGCTCAAATTCAGCACGCAAAGGAACCAATTTGACAGCAAAAGGATGGAATTTTTGCAACTTAAGCAACTTAAGTCACGTGTCAAAGTTGCAGCAATTCAGCAGTAAAATTCAGCAAATTAGTGACATTTAGCAAATCTGCAACAACCAAAATCAGCAGCAACTTGACAGCCAATCGGTAGCACAAACAACAGCAAATTCAGCACAAAAACAGCAGCAAATGATAGCAAATTAAGCACCAAATAGCAGTGATTTCAGCTGCACAAATCTGCAAGAACAGCAAAAAGAAAAGCAGCAAGTCTGCTGCAATAATGCAGTACAAATGCAACGGAACAGCTCACAGATCAGCACTAAATCAGCACCATTTTGCAGCAATATCAACCCCAAAAAAAAAATCAGCAGCAAATGCGCTACAAAAATGCAGCAAGATTTGAAAAAAAAAATGAGCAACTTTATGCAACAAGTTTGCTCAGCAGCAAAATTGCTGCTAAAATGCAGCTAATTTCAGCAGAAAATTGGTTCTGATTTGGCAGCAAAATGGGTTCAATTTGAGCAGCAAGAGGTAGGTTACTTTGAGCACAAATCACTGCACAAAAGCGGCTACAAGAAAATCAGCAATGTGGCTGCACAAGTTGCAGCAAAGTTCAGAAAATATGCAGTAAAATGTGCAGCAATTCTTGCAAAAAGTCTTCAATTAATTCTAAGCCAATTTAATCCTCCCTAATGATCAAAACAAGTTTAAATGAGTTAGGGGGACTTGAGAAAAATGCTAAACCACTTGAAAAATGCTTAGAATCGAATATGGCCACTTGTGTTACAAAAAAAGGACAAAGTAGTTCTTGAAAATGGGCCCAAGTTGCAAAAGTGAGAATTTGGCTTTAAAAACTTGCAAAAATGATCCACACAAGTTCAAAACACTAACAATGACTTGGAGAAATGGTTTTGGGAGCAAAGTAGGTTGAAATACAAAATTTGACCGTTCAAGGTGCAAATAACCACCAAATTTGACTCCAAACCACAAAATTGAGCAACCAAGCCAATCATACAAGTTTAGGTTCAAGAATAGCAGCAATACACCTATCTAAACATGTCCAAAACACTAGAAACACAGGGCACACGAAATTTTTGGGATCTTGTCAAAGTTTCCAATGCAATGCTAAAAGGTTCACTAAATTTTTGAACAAAGTTGCAAAAAGTCCTCAATTAATTCTAGGCTATTTCAATCCCCCTCAATGATCAAAACATGTTTAAATATGTTAGAGGGACTCGAGAAAAATATCAAATCGCTTGGAAAAGGCTTAGAATCAAATTTGGACGCCAATATGCCAAAATGCCCAAAAATGCACTTCTAAATGGACTTGAACACCAAGATCTTGCAATTGAGTTTAAAAATAGTGGGAAATGGTCTCAACAAGTCCAAATATATGAAATTGACTTTGTTGAGTGGTTCACTTTGAAAAATTGGTGATATGTCAAATTCTTGATATGCAACGCACCTAATTCACACAACAATTCAATCGCAAACACACCTAGCAGCAACAAGTCACACAAATCACAAAGAAATGGTGTAAGAAACCAGCAATACACCAATATGGCAGTGAGCAAATAGCAAGAACATACAAGAGCACAATATTTTTGGATTTTCAAAAGTTATGCAATGTTAATGCAACCTACAACTATTTAAGTACCTAAATGCAACTAAATGACCTAAACCTATCCTAAAAACCTAAAAACCCCTTGTCAATGCTCAATTGACACTTAGTTAGCCTAGAGAGTCAAAATTGACTCCCCGACAACGGCGCCATTGATTTAACCGGTTCCGTAAACGCCTTGGGGGTTAAATGCAAGAAAAATTATACCAGGGATTGCAACAAAGTGGTGCAACCTAGGGTCGTATCACAAGGAGTCAATTTATTATGAATGCCTAAACTAAACTAGATGCAAAGAAAGCTATAAAACAAGGGTTTTGTCATTGAAATGATCTTTTTAGTATTTTTCAATTGTAGAAATGCAAAGAAGACTTGTTTTTGGCTTTTTAGATTTTAGAAAGCAAATAAATGGTTTGAAAACTCTTTTGATGGAAGTGGGGCCTCTTGATGGAACTTAGCAACCTTCCTAGCTTCTTAATTAAATTGGGAGTAAAAGTCCAAGTCCAAGTGTAAAAACCAAAGGCAATCGCCTAAGTCCAATTGACTTAGTTATCAATTGATTCGGCGCATCGCTTGCACAATTGGTAAACTAAGCAATTGTTAGAAAACCGATTGGTAGTGAAAACTCTTGACAACACACAATGAGTCTCCTCTCGAAGGTGTAATTTGACCCTTCAAGAATGGATTTAGTGTCTAATGCTAGATGTAACAAACAAATGCATTAATCCAAACTAAGAATCCAAAGTAGATAATCAATGCTACCACATCAATTGTATTATGCCAAGCAATTAACACTAAGATTTATGCACATAAAAGCAATCGCTAAATTACATACATAACCCATTGAAAAACTATCACAAATAATATAAATCCATAGTGTACCATATTCCAATCAACACACATACATACAAATCAAAGGAACTTGAACATAAATGTGCCATTAGACATAGGAAAAACACTAAACACTCCCCTAGAAGACCATTGAAGCTCCGGTTGCTCTATCCACCAAGAATCCCCAAATGCTTTAGCCACACATCTCGTTACACACCACTTCAAGAAGCTTCACGAATTTGTTGGCCATGGAAGAAGGAAATGAGGTGGTGGAAATGAATAGGAAATGGAATGGGTGGTGTGAAAATTGGTGTATGCGTGAATTGTGGTGAAGGAAGATGATGAATGATTGAAGGTGTGTCTGCTTACTGAAATATGGCGTGAAGATGGGGCTGTGGGAGTGGAAATCGGTAGCCTTGTGGAGGAGATGGAGATGGAGGATGGTGATGAAAATTGGCGTGAGGAGATGAAGGTGAAATGGCGTGAAGAAAGCAAGAGGAATGATGGTGGAGCTTGTGTGAATGGTGGCTGTTCGTCTCTCTTCCTCGGGTCTGGGCAGAAATCAATTATATAAGGAGCTTAGGGGCTGTTTGGTTGAGGGAAATTAAGCCCTAAATCTAAGGGTTTTTGCTGGATACCCAAATAAGCTTCCAAACGGGACCCTTACTCATTTAATCTCTATTTAAAAAAATATAGAAATGAACCCAACAATTTTTATTCCATCTTTGCCCTCCTTTAATCTCCCAAATTTCCCAATTTGTCTTTGCCCAACTGAGATATGCAGTGCAGCGGGACCTAGGTGTAATTTCTGAAATTCGAGCACTAAATTGTAATTTCTGGAATTCGGGTCCATCTTTATCAAGACTTCCTACAATGACAAATTCAACCACAAATTGTAATATCCCAAGTCCAAAAATAAGAAATACATGAGTTTAAACCTTAAAATTCTCATTTAAGCACTAAAATGCAATTAACTCAATGTATTGGAATTATAAGTGTAAAAGTGCCTGAATTGCCATGTATTAGCCTAGGACAAGTGCTAATTTACTATAATTAGTGGGTCAAAATATAAAATAATTAGGTGCAATCAATCGATAGGAAAAATACTTTATGAAATAACTTAAGACATTCTAATAGCTAATACATTGTCTGAAAACATTGAGCTAATGAATTTCACTAGCGATAACACCTACTGTGTGCTTCACATGAATACTTGTTTGGCTAAGTGCAGGGCTCACTCTATTATGCTAGCGATAGCCAAGGGAGCTAGCGCTACTGAAAAAGCTGCTATGCAAGTACAATGTTGCAGGTAGTTGTTACTTACATACTCTATCTCTCATAGCTTATATTCTGCAAGAATTAATTGAAGTAAGAGAATATAGTTGACTGAGATGAAGACCAGCATTAAGGGCCAACGGCTATAAGCTCTCAACGATTAAATTCCAACGGCCCTTTAGAGCTAAAAGAAAATGCATGCTGTGACGAGATATAAAAACCAAAAACTTGAGCATTTATAAAGAAGCTGCGGAAATACTCTATCACACGCACACAGAGAAATCTAGCATTTAATATTCTCATCTATTCTCTGCTCACAAAAAGCTCAAAGTCTTTATTTCTTTCAGTAAGTTTATTTGTACTTAAGTGTTTATCAAAATCTATTCATTTAGTGAACTTATTAATTGAAATCCTCTACTGTTTGAGGTTGTTCTAAAGTTTGGGACTTTAGAACAGGGTTATGTCCTTACAAGTTGTAAGGGGGAGCGTTTAGAGGTAGAGTCTAAAGCTCTGTTGTAAAGGTTGGTAGGTGAACCTGTTTTGTAAAACCCGTGGTATAGTGGAACCCAACGAGGAGTTGGAGAACTGGACGTAGGCATTGTGTTGACCGAACCAGTATAAAGATTGTCTTGTGATTCCAAGCTTTAATTTTTGAAAGCACAATTCACCCCCTCTTGTGCGTTCTGCCAAGAGATGGAGTTAATCAAGAGATGGAATGCTAAGAGAGCATAGGTTATGAACATCCATATTCCATATTATTTATAACAATATTAAAATTATTTTGATTAAAGTAAAAATTCACACAATCGAGCTGGAAATTATGCGGGGAAAAGTTCATTAAACCTCCATAGCTGGAAATTATGTTGGAAATTTGCATTGCAATTTTGCAAATAGACAACTTAGAGGTGATTTAGAGGTTAAATTGGGAGAGAAAACAATCCCTCAAGTGATAAAGTTTAAGTATTTGGGATCAATTATAAGACAAGATGGTGATATTGATAACGATGTCAATCATAGAATTCAAGTTGGGTGGTATAAGTGGAGGAAAGCTACTGGAGTTCTCTGCGACAGAAAAGTACCCCATAAGGTAAAAGGGAAGTTTTATCGCACTACTATAAGACCAGCATTATTATATGGTAGTGAATGTTGGGCTTCGAGGGGTCAACATGAACATAAAATAGGGGTAGCTGAAATGAGTATGTTGAGATGGATGTGTGGTCACACAAGAAAGAATAAGATTCGGAATGATCATATACGCGAGCAAGTTGGAGTGGCACCTATTAGTGAGAAAATGGTAGAAAATCGTTTGAAGTGGTTTGGACATTTACAAAGAAGGCCATTAGATTCGCCAGTGAGGAGGGTAGATCAAACAGTCTAGAGTCCAATTAAGAGAGGGAGAGGGAGACCGAGGCTTACACTCAGTGAAGTTGTAGAGCGAGATCTTTTAGTAAATAATATATCTAAAGATTTGGTTACCGATAGAGCACACTGGCGTCGTGTGATCCATGTAGCCGACCCCACTTAGTGGGATAAGGCTTGGTTGTTGTTGTTGTAACCTCCAAAAGAATATGAAAACTCACTGCACCCCATATGCCACAATGATATTAAGTTTTGTGGTTCAGAAAACAAAAATGCCCTCTACTTTAATCAAAATACATGATACATATGTGAAATTTCTGAAAGATTTATGCTTGTTTCCAATATCACGCATTTTCAAATCTAAAAAGTCATGGGATCCAATACTATAAAGCATCCAATATTTTCTAACTTGATTTTCAAGACATATATGGGGAATTTTCAAGACGTTTGTGCTTCTTTCCAACATCAATGTGAGTATTTTCAAGTCTCAACAATCATGGAATCCAATGCTAAAGCATCCAACATTTTACAACTGGATTTCCAAGACACATATGCAGAATTTCCAAGACATTTGTGCTTTTTTCCAACATCAACATGAATATTTTTAAGTCTAAAAAAATTATGAAATTGAACATGAAAGTATCCAACATTTTACAACAGGATTTTCATGACTTATAATGGGGAATTTCACATTTGTGATTCTTTCCAAAGGCATTATTGTGAGTATTTTCATGTCTCAACAATTATAGAATCGATAAGGACATTTTGTTCAAGCACATATGAACACAGAATCCTTCAGTATAAATATTATCTTTTATTTTCTTATTAAAAAATCCTTAATAGCAACATTGAGATGCCCGGTTGCCGAAAAGGTAAATTTAGGTTCAATTTTGAGGAATTTGAGGATTTTTGATATGCATAATAACACTTTTTCACTCATATCATATCATGTACTTGTATTCATGGAATTGATGAATATTATTTCGTCTTGATTAAAAAAAGTAATTGCTGATTCATTTCTTTTTCCATAATTTTTTCTTTTCCCCTTTTGATTTTTGGGCCATTTTTCATTTTCTTTTTCTTTTTTGAAAATCCATTCTCAAGTCTCACAATACACACGACTCACAAAAAATCTTGAGTTCATCAAATTATTCTGAAGTTTCATAGTCTTTAATTGTAAATAAGTTTAATATATACACTTATCAAAATGTTTTAATTTTTTTTAAAAAAATTCCTCTCTTCTCATGGGTTCATGACTGCTAAAGCTGAAGCATCCCCGCTAGTTTGCAAACGAACATGGCAATGCTACACATATTTGAATTTTATTGATCATGTTGATGTTTGAGAAGTTTATTTGCAATTTGTAAAACAAATAATATAATATAATATAATATAATATAATATAATATAGGCTATTAGAACACTTACAAATAATAGTGACTCTAGAAAATCATAACTGGAAAACTTAATTCTATAAGTTAAAAGCCAAAATCCCAGTATGGGCTATGAGCATTGGTAAAAAACGGACTGGACCTAATGGTTCAACTAGTCCAACTGCGAACCGCCCAATAGTCCGATCCAACTAGTCATTTAAATTGGAAGGGCAGTTGATCCCGCGGAGGACTAGGTCAACCCGCCAAAAACGGGGGAGATTGAACCGGGTTGGCTTTTTTCTTTCAAAATATGTTTTTTTTTATTTTATTATAATTCACCTAATTACTAACTTTCACTTTAATCAATTTTAGAAAATAAGAAACTATAATACTTCAAATGCTATTTTTACTTGCATATGTTTAATATTTAATTGTTGTTGCTCTTAATATTTTTATTTTAGTCTGTGGATTATAGAATAATATTTAGTTTCACATGTAATCAACTAATATTTTCTCTTTTCCCCTCTATAGAAACATTAAAATATTCATATTTGATGAATCATGCATACCTATCTATATTTACATTTTGATATTAATGATTATTAACGTTAATATCAATAAAATTTTATTATTTTAATATAACCGGTTTGACCCAGGTCCAACCCTTAACCCTTGAACCAGTGTCTCGTCTGTTTCTATGCCTGGTCAGGTTTTTTTTAACCTTGGCTATTAGACCCTAAATAGTGCTAGCTAAAAAATAGATACAAAAATACAGTAAAAATTAGTGAAAATAAAGTTGAAACGACTTACTCTAAGATATCTTTTCAAAACTGTTTAGCCATGTTCAAACTACATGTGACCCAATTAGTATCTTACACTATTTAAAACTTTTCAAAACATTTTAGTACTTGTTCCTCCGTTTCTGAATATAAGACTTAGTTTTCTTTTATTCTTTTAGAGAAATTAAGGAAGTGAAATGAGCCATTCAAGTATAACGTATTTTATGTATTATTATATTATATTTTAGCTTATAAGTCAAACAAAATATTTTAGAGAAAAATTTCAGTCAAATAAATTTATAAGTAACTTATTTAATTTTGGTATAGTTTTCTAAAAACATCAACTAAATCCTATTTAGGAGTCGATGGAGTACTATATATGAAATAATGAATTTTCTTGGAGTTTTGAAAGCTCATTTAATTCTGTAAACTCCAATTAAAGTAGTACAAAGTTCTATTTAAAGCTTTTGGAAGGCTCATAAGTAGCAGCAGGCATTGTAAATCAGGAGATTAAACAGGCAGTTTTCGACTTAGGGCCTTTCAAGGCCCCAGGACCGGATGGCATTCAAGCGTTCTTTTACCAAGAGTTCTGGGAGACCCTGGGAGGGCACTTATCCAATATGGTACAGGAGGCTTCAAGCAACCCAAACCTGGTGGAAAAACTCAACCATACTAATCTTGTCCTCATACCCAAGAAAGAAGTCCCGGAGTTTATCACCGATTTCAGACCCATCTCTCTTTGTAACGTGAGTTATAAGATCATCACTAAGATTATCAGCAACAGGCTTCGAGGTTTAATGGGCAAACTGGTGACAACCAATCAATGTAGTTTCATAGCAGGAAGACAAAGTAGCGATAATATCATTGTTGCTCAGGAAGTAATCCATTCTATGAGAACTAAAAAGGGCCCGGAGGGATGGTTAGCGGTGAAAGTTGACCTAGAGAAAGCCTATGACAGATTGGAGTGGTCCTTTATCCAAGAAACCTTAATCAAGGTGGGTATTGATGACCAATTGTGCAAGCTTATCATGGCCTGTATTACAAGTGCTTCATTCAAAGTGCTTTGGAATGGTGAGAAAACTGAAGAATTCAAAGCCACCAGGGGTATTCGACAAGGTGACCCCATCTCCCCATACATTTTCACCTTATGTATGGAGAGACTCAGTCATGCCATTCAAGATGCGATAGATGAAGAGAGTTGGATACCGATTAGACTAACAAATGGAGGCCCTCCTATTTCACACCTATTCTTTGCTGATGATTTAATCCTGTTTGGAGAAGCATCATCAAGTCAAATTGATGTTATGACAGATTGCTTGGGGAGATTCTGTGAAGCCTCTGGACAGAAAATGAACAAGGAGAAGACTAAAATGTGCTTCTCTCGGAACGTTCATTTTACCAGATCATCGGATCTAAGTAACCGTATGGGAGTTGGTCTCACGGGTGACTTAGGTAAATACCTAGGCATTCCTTTGATTCACAAGAAAGCAACATACCCTCTATTTGCACCAATTCTTGAAAAGGCTAAAGGTCGTCTATCTAGCTGGAAAGGTAGATACCTGAATATAGCAGGCCGAGCTACCCTCATCAAGGCAGTCCTTGATACTCTTCCAGCCTATTACATGCAAACAATTCTTCTTCCGAAAAGATTGATGAAGGAGCTTGAGAAGACTAGCAGAAGTTTCCTTTGGGGGGAAAATCAAGATAACAAGAAACTTCATTTGTTGGCCTGGGACAATGTAACGAAGGAGAAGAAGGATGGAGGATTGGGTATTAAAAATCTCCGTCTCCAGAATGAAGCTTACATGCTAAAACTGTGCTGGAACTTGACTACCAATAAAGAGGCCCTTTGGGTTCAAGTTCTTAGAGACAAGTACATGTGTGGTGGGCAACAAGTGCCTAAGGTGAAGAAGAAGAAGGAATCCTCACTAACTTGGAGGGGCATATGTACAGTATGGGACAAATTCTTATCTCGGATAAGGAAGAAAATTGGCAATGGTCGTCAAACAAACATGTGGTTCGAAAACTGGTCTGAATTGAATGTTCCCCTCATAGATCTAGTGCCTGGACTTGAAGGCTTCATCAATAAGGAACAGAGGGTAGTTGACTATGTATCTCCTGAAGGGAATTGGGATATCCAGAAACTCAGCTGTTGGTTTCCACCCCAAATGGTTAATTGTATCACTCGTGCTCACCCCCCATGTGAAGAGAGAGGAGAGGATAAATTTTATTGGAAACCGGCCAGTGATGGTGGTTTCTCCATTAAATCTGCATATTTGTCTCCTTTTGCAGGTAATCATGATCGGGAGGACATGATATGGAAGATGCTATGGAAGTGGAAGGGACCGGAGAAGATAAAGGCTTTCTTCTGGCTCCTAGCCCATGAGAGGGTTCACACAACAGTCCTAAGAGCACAGAGAGGACTTACGGAATCTGACAGATGCCCTCTTGGGTGTGAGGCTCAAGAAAGTGTCATGCATTTGATCCGAGACTGCAATAATGCCAAGAACAGATGGAGATCGGTGATCAAGCCAAGTCTTTGGGAAAACTTCTTCAATCTCTAAGGCGTAGAATGGCTAAAATGGAATCTACGACGAGAAGCAGGAAGAAACTTTACAAAGAAAATTCCATGGACGACTCTCTTTGGATACATTTGCTGGGATATTTGGTGCTCCAGGTGCAGTCAAACTTTTGAGCCAGTAGAAGAGCGCAGTGTAAACAATGTAAAGGATAGTTTTTATAGAGCATGTGCTGACAAGGATCTTTTAGATTGTCTTCCACAACAACCCAAAAGAACCATGGGAGAACGGGGGGACACAACAAAAGAGAAGCAATACTTTACACTAGAGACGGACGGTTCAGTACTTCAAGATGGCCAAAGCGGGTGTGGTGGTATCATCAAGAATGCTACTAAGGAGTGGGTTTGTGGCTACTGTTGTAAATTAACTAATGTACCACCTACAGTAGCTGAACTTTTGGGCATTATTCAAGGAATCACCATATGCAAGACTAAGCATATTGATAAAGTTGTAGTGCTCACAGATTCAGTGGAGGCGATAAATCTAATCCAACGAGGGTGTAACGTGGAACATCCTTTCAAGGACGTGGTAGACGATGCACGAAGCTGGATACATACAACTGGAATAGTAAAGTTAAAACACATGGATAGAGACAAATTGCAAGAGGCAAACTCCTTAGCCAGAATGTCACACAGCCTAGATGTCCCATTTAGAACCTTTAGCCACCCTCCCACCTATATGGGAAGGGAGGGAAGCGATCCTGTACTAGCGTAACTCTTGGCAGCAAATCATGCTGTCATAGTGTAATAGTTAGTCTCAGCTTTACATTCAAAAAAAGGCTCATAAGTCATAACAATCAAAATAAGACCCAGTTTCATCTCTGGGCCATCTAATTTAGAAACTAGAGTTGTAAGTTACGGGCTTGGGCTTAAAAAGATTAGGTCATTTAAGCCTGACTTCCATAAAGGGGTAGAATTTTGAGGATGGCTTGAAAGCTTGTGGGCTCGGGCTGACCCGAAGGTCTACATAATTTTTTCATATAGTTAGTTCAAACCATACAAGTTCTAATTTAAGACATAAATATTGAATATTGTGTTAATATATATTTGAAAACTGCAAGTTGTGAGTCACGAAAAAAATCACTAGAAAAAATTTCAAAATATTGGAAAGTTTGTAAGAATGATAACAAAATAAGAAAAACATTTTTATAAATTTATAAATTTAACACTCTTGATACAAAATTTTTATGAACAATTCATTTCTAGAAAAATAATGATAATTAAATACTTGTAACATCATTAACAAACAAAAAAATGTCATAACAGTAACACTATATGCATACTTGTTTTTTGGAAAAATAAAAACTAAAATAAACGGCATAAACGGTGTTGCATCAGAAATACGTTTGATTAAATATGTTGCATCAGACTCGACGCCCGCTGTTGAACTTCTGCAAAGTCATCTGAACGAAAATCATTATGATGTGGAGGTGATGGACCCATAGGAATTTGCTGAGGTGTCTTGCTTATGTATCAAAAAAACAAAGATGGTCTACATTTCAGATCATACATCGGATACGCACATACTAAAAATATGCCTGTCTACATTTCAGATCATACATAGGATACACACATACAAAAAAGATGCTTCACTGTTTAAAATCCATTTCATGGAAGTTCATAAAAATGGCAAGTGAAAGATCCTTAGCATGACCTTCTTAATTAATACTACATCCGGTCCTAATTATAAGAGCCAGTTGACTTTTTTTGGGGAGATTAAGGAAGCAAATTAGACTCCTAAATCTTAATATATATGACATGTAATTAGATTATATGATAGTTTATAAGCAAAATAACTTAGTTTTGAGGAAAAAAGACAAGTATAAACAATTTAAAGTGGTGTATTTTGCATCCTTAATTCTTCCAAAAAAGTCAACTGGCTCTTATAATTAGGATCGGAGGGAGTATTACCATTTACAGTACCTTTCATCAGGAATTTTCTTAATTAAGCCTATCATTTACATGACCTTATCACCAGAAATTTTTAAATGCACAACTCTGGGGCTGCTTCTATTCCCCTACTCTCTAACACTGCCTATCAACGAGAAACTTGGGATGATCACCTCTCCGAACCAATTTAAAAACTAGAGTTTCTCCAGTTTTGAAATGGTTCGCTTTGGCAAATTCTGACCAACCTTTGCTTAATCTGGCGAATGTCCTTGTCCTTTTCATGTGGGGGAGTAATGTCACAGTCCATACTCCTTCTACTGTCTCAATCTCTAACTCTTGTCTCTTATTTTTCATATACTTCTGGAAAAACTCTGTTGGAAAGCACTGCACAAGTTCCTCAAACAAATTAATACTAATTTCACTTGAATATAAACATCAATACACAGTGGAAACAATGCATGAACTAAAAATACATGAAACCATATTGATTCATATATTTACCTCATACATAATGCAAAATCAATTAACATAATCGAATCTAAACATTCACTTATTCAGTTATTGTCAATGTGTAAAATAGGCGTTCAAGAAAACAAATCAATTGGGGGTGATTTGAAGGACTAACCATAACACCCTTTTCTGCATAGGCTTGTTGCAGATAAATTTTGAATGTAGGATTCTTCTTAGAGCTCAAATTGGCGCCTTCATCACTAGATTCGTCATACATTGGTCCCTCATAATTGTTGCCTGCTGCAAATTGATCAAATTATTATGAGCTAAAATAAATGGAAATTCTCAGAAGCCTGAAAAGGAACTTGTTGAAATAAGTCTTATAGTCAACTATGATTTTGTAATTAGATGATAAATTCAGAGTAATAAAATATGATTTTGAACAAGATTTCGAATATTGTAGCTTTCTTTTTCATTAGCTTACCAGTTTTCCTGATTGGGCCATGAGAATCATAGCTTTGTTCTTCAACTTCCTTATGGGGAGCCTCAATTTCTTGGTTAGAGTGGTCCTGATGATCATCATAGCTTTGTTCTTCAACTTCCTTATGGGAAGCCTCAATTTCTTGGTTAGAGTTGTCCTGATGATCATCATAGCTTTGTTCTTCAACTTCCTTATGGGGAGCCTCAATTTCTTGGTTAGAGTTGTCCTGATCAAGATCCATCCTCTCAATTGGTGTCTCGGCATTTAGATTCGACTTTTGTTGATCTACAACATTTATTGGATCAAATTCTTCCTGAGTTTCTAGACGATCTTGAGTTGTCGTTACATAAAAATGTTGTATGCAGTAACTCTGATTGTTACATGGTTGATCCTCAAGCTCCCTCTCACATGCAGAGGTTCCAAAGATGTCAACTTTAAAAGTTGAGTGCCCATCAAATTTGAAAACTAGAAGATAAGAAATCTTTAGAGAGTTATCTTCCACAAATGATTTCCAGCCATTTTTGAAGTACAACCTTTTGTCATCTTCTTCCTCAATATCAACCTTCCACGATCTGTTAGAAGAAGAAGCTCTGATAAATGTTACTGTTTTTGGGAGAACAGTGGAATATCTGGAGACAAACAGCAAAGGGATTCTCTGCAATTACGGAGAATATAAAAAGATTAAGAGGGAATTTTTTTTTTTTTCAGTTGTGAAAACAAGTGAAACCGAAACCCAATGATGAAGAAAGAAAATTACAAATTTAGTTGTCATATTCTCGCCATGGAGGATCTTGAAGAAAGAAGATGCTGACATTGAGGTTGAGGCATCTCTTCTTAGGTAAGATGTTGCATAGATTTTAGCTTTAAATGTTGAGTTCCCATCGAATTTGAAAACAATAAATTCCGCTTCTCCTAGAGCATTATCTTCTACAAATGTATTCCAACCTCTTTTGAAATACAATTCGTTGTTATTTTCTTCCTCAATATCTACATCCCATGATCTTTCTGAAGAACAAAAAATTGTTACTGTTTTTGGTGTAAGACTGGGAAATCTGCAGACAAACACTGGAGGGATTTGCTGCCAAAGAAGACAAAAAAAATTAGTGTACTTTTTGAATTTGAATTGAATTCCCTGTGTGTTCATAGAGTTTGCATTTAAAAAAGAGGGAGAGAAATTGAGCGAACAAATGAAAAATTAGTAACACCCCACACCCATATCTGGTTGATTCACTACAATCACTACATGTATTCATATTCTGAAATTAGCACAATAAACACAATTTATAGTTTTCCATTGGAATAATCAGGCTCCAAGTCCTGACAAATTCACTCTATTTTTATCAGCTCCTTATAGTTTTGTTTTCCTTTTTTTTTTTTACTAAGTCCTTATACTTTTCTTTGTTTTTAATCAACTCGTTCAAGTTTTTTTTCTTTTTATCAAGTCCTTGTAGTATAATTCAATTTTTAATTAGGTCCCTTATTTGTAATCTTGTATTTCATTGATTCTAATAATGTCGTCCTACAAATATATATTATAAGTAATATCTTCAAGCGAAAATTAATTACAGGTCCTATATAAGGATTTTATTAATATGAGGTCCCACAGAGTTGTAATTACATGATCACAAGTTGTTATCATCAGATCAAAAGTTGTTATTTATAACTCCGTGAAACCTCATATTAATTAAGTTCCTTCTATGGTCTTGTAATTAATTTTCCCTATTTTTAATACTATGTTAATAATGAAAATTATTTTCTAATGTTTATTTATTTCTGTAATTATAAAGTTTACAACAAGAATATAATACAGGTAAAAAAACAATATAATATAATTATAATTAATTATTTATATACAAATTAATTAGATTAATTATTTTTTTTCAGATTATATAATTATTAATTTAAATTTATCACCATTATTTATATTTATATAAAAAAGAGAAAAATTACAAGGATCTATTAAAAATAAGTGAAAGTATAAGGACATAATTAAAAAGGAAAAAAACTATACGAATTCAATTAAAAGTTGAGTAAAATTATAAGGACTTCTGATTGTATCTGATGAAACTTTTCTTGATATTACATTTGTAGGGAGAAGAGAACTGATTTAAATTCTTCAAATTCATATTTTTAATATCTTTTTAAAGATCAAAAATAATTTTGTAAAGAGAAGTTCTAGAAATAATGGCAGAAAACAAAAGAAATCACTTTTCCTTTTTCATCACTAAATCAAAATTAAAACAATGATAAAAACCACCAAGAAAAACACGAAGAGTTTTAAACTCCGCATTATAAAGTAATTCTCTGCTATTTTTAAATAGGATTTTTGTTGTTGTCAAAACTAGCTATTTTGACTTTTTCAATAGTTGATTAACATTATAATGGAATATATTTTGGGAAAATTAATTACAAATCTCTTGTAAAGACCTTAATTATCATAAGATCCCACGAAATCGCGTAATTAATCTCGGGTCCCAGGTGAAATCGCGTAAGATCTCACAAAGTTGTTATCACTTGCTCATTCACTTGTTATCGACAGCTCAAAAATTGTTACTGAACAAGAGTTGTTACACATGCTCATTTAGTTGTTATGGTTAGACACAAGTTGTTATACATGCTCAGAAAGTTGTTATCATAGGCCAAAAAGTTGTTATCGCCTGCTCATTCAGTTGTTAGTGACTGAGAACACAGTAACAACTTTTGAATAGACGATAACAATTGTTTGGCCTACAATAACAATTTAATGAGTATGCGATAACAATTTTGTGTTAGGGATCTGAAATTAATTACGTGATTTCGTAGGACCTCCTCATCTTAATTAAGTTCCTTATAATTAATTACCCCATATATTTATTATAATAAATAAAAAACAAAAGTAAAATGACACGTCTGCCCTTTGACAAAGTTTCCCCTTCCCTAACAGCATAGTCAATCATCCTCACATCACCAACGCAACCACAAGTCCACAACAGGTCAATCATGCAAAAAATTTCAAGCATAAATGGCAGATCGAAACCAAAAATAAAAAAATAAAAAGCAGAGGCAAAACGAATGCGATCAAAAATATCAAATCGAACAAAGCCAGAGACTGAACGAAAAGGTAAGGATGTAGAAGTCGACTGCCGGAGTCTGATCACAGCCGGCGAGAACGAAGAAGGAAATAAATTAGAAGAAAGGAAAAGGGAAATTACCAATTTAGCCGCGTAATCTCCAAGGAGGGGTCTGAAGAAGGAAGACATTGAAGCTTTCTAGAAAGAAACAAAGTTTGAGACACAGAGAATAAGAATGACGAGGGAGATAATTTTAGTAAAGAAAGAAGAGGCAGCTCTCTGATTTATTGATCACTATTCACTAGTCACTGGTCCAAATTTTAACCTTCATGGTTGGTCTCGGTCCAATATATACATTGAAAAAATATCTTGTTGTAATAATTTTTCACTTTGATTATATCCTTTATTTTTATTTTTTTGATACATTTAAGTTTAAATCACGCTGATTTGCAAATTTTAAATCATGTGAGGATAATTGGTCAAAAAAAAAAAAATCATGTGCGGATATATAAGGATATATTGGTCCGTATCAATATCAATTTGCAAAATATTTAGGAGATCCGCTTGCCTTTATCTATTTTGTGTTGTCCAATTAGGTGTAACTTCAGTCCAAAAAAAATATAGATGTAACTGTGTGTATTGTTTTTAAAATATCGTAATTTAACGAATGAAAAATAAAATAAATAAGACATGTGGTTTTATATTATTTAAAACATTATGCAATATATTAAAAATATTATGTAATATATATATAAGAAATTTGATGTAAGGATTGTCCTACCAATATATTCAATAAATGTAAAAAGAAAATAAAAAAAAAAACCATTCAGTAATTGAGATATTATAAAATATTCTAATATGGTTCATCTTTTAGATTAATTAAAATTTCTTAGTGTCCAAGGGCATTTAGCAAAATGGATTTCGCGGATCTTCTATGATTTTTATGGGATGAATCACATTAAATATTTCCTAAGTACAAAAACTAATACAAACAAGATTAATATTTTGATTATACATTTTATTTCTAATTATAATACATTTCAAACATAATCCACACACACACACATGATAAACAAGAGGAATTCATGCGTGAACCTGATGCACCACATCATTTGTGGTCTAACTAATCATAAATAAATACATAAGGTCTAACTAACCACATCGTTTGTGGCACCCTAAAAAATTTAACTAGCATATAAAAAAAAATTAAAATATCATGTTTTCAATTTTTTTATTTTACAAGTTGAAAACAAATATTTTTATGAGTTAGTTGATTTTTTTAGAGCGCCAAGTTAGATTAAAAACTCCACTTCAGAGCTTATGTGTTTATATGTGATTGATTAGACCACAAATAATATGGTGCACAGGGTTCACGCAGGAATTTTTCGACAAAACTGTATGAATACAATACGAATGAATTTAATAAATAATTGTGTGTAAAGCAATCAAATAGATACACCCCTTATTAATATATCCAAATTGTAAGTGTAAATTGTTTCAAATTTATAAATATTTCGATGACAATTCTTTTTGGAAGATCAAGAAAGCAAAGTAAGTTAGTTAATAATACATGTGATATATTAATAGATTATGTATTAGTTTATATGTCAAACAAATTCAGGTAAATCAATTTATAAGTGATTTATTTATATATATTAGGATTTTTCCAAAAAAAAAATAATAATTAGACCATATATTTAAGATTTAGGAAGTACTCCCCCGTCCCATAATATAAAGTCATTTTTTAATGATATTGTCCCAAAATATAATGTCCTATTTGACTTAATTTGAATAATAAATTTCTTCCCATTTTACTCATACATTAATTTCCTTAACATATTCTCTTTCATCTTCTTTCGTAATTACCATCTCTCTTACTCATTCATAAATAAGAATACTTTTGGAAAAAAAAAGTGGAAAAAATGATATATTTCATATACATTTATTGTTTTTAACTAACTTTATCTTATTTTTTAAGAAACCATAGTTCACCTAAAAGGCCTTATAGTAATGTTTAAGATTTACAGTTTTAGGGAAAATGGTCCTTTTTTTTCCGGAAGTTTTAGCTTTAGAGCAATTTTGGTCCGGAAGTTTTTTTGGACCAATTTTCACATGAAAATTTACAAAACGTAGTAATATAAATTATAAACCTTTTGATGTCTCTCTATATTGTAAAATTGGTTTATATTGCTACGTTTTATAAACTTTAGGATCAAAATTGGTCCAAAAGTTATTTTTAGACCAAAATTACTCCAAAACTAAAACTTCCAACTAAAAAATGATCATTCTCACGTTAAATAAGAATAAGGGAAGGTGATGATCACGTTCAAAAGGTTTGTTTTGACCGGGGAGTAAGTAACAATTAATTTATTAATGTTGTGTCATTAAATGAAAGGAAAAATTATATATAGAAGATCTAAAACCAGCAATATGTTTTAATTAATGATGGAATTTATGAACTAAAAAATTATGTTGAAGGACAAAAATACAACAAATGGACCATCTTGCCCTTATCCAAATGTATTCACTTCTTTCTTTAATTTTTGGGATAGTTGAAATCAATTTTCAACGTCAAATAATTTCATTTGATTATTAATTAGGTTGTTAAAGTTGTTATTACTTATATTTAATTAGGTCCCTATTTTTTTTCTTTTTGTCAGGTCTCATATTGTTTAACATATTTTTAATCAAGTTCTAAGAATTTTTCTGTTTCTTTTTATCAATCAAACAAAAGTTACAAGGACATGATAAAAAGAGAAAACAAAACCTACAAGAATATGTTAAAAAAATGTATGGAGCTCTGTAAAAATTATTTTCTCTATTCTTAAATATAATACTCAGTTGACTACTTTTAGATAAGTTAAAGAAGTTAAATGAGTTACTTAATCATAACGTATTTGGTATATATATAGTTGATTATATGTTAGCTTATAAATCAAATAAAATAGTTTAGAGAAAAAATTTAGGCAGATCAATTTATAAGTAACTTATTTAACTTTTTTAAAATTTTCTCTAAAAACTAACTAAGTCTTATATTTAGAAAGGAGTGAGCAGAAGAAACTATATGGACATATATTGCAATTACTCCTAAATCTTCTTTTCTATTCTTTCCGTCCGTTTTAGCCTTAGGTAGGGGTAAAAAAAATCAATTCAGGCCAAACTTTACCCCTAACAAGATCAAAGCTATCTTCTAATAAGTGATGTTTGAATACAACCTATAGTATGTCATAGGCTTTTTTTAGCCTATGCTTGGATTGGTCTAAAGCTTATTGAAAAAGCCTGCATTTTTAAAAGCTTCAAACTAACTGTCAACCCAAAAAGAGACATTCATTTGAAAACAAGTATAGGCCTTCAAATAAACAAAAAGCAAAAGGGTTTACAATAATTAAATTATTATATCTTTAAACTATAATATATAATACTGGAAAAATTGTATATGATATTAACTTATACACACACACACACACATATAGTTAAATATAGTTTTATTTTAATGTATGAACACCCTAGCTAGCCCAAAACACTTATAGGCTACACTTTACTATAATAAAGATGACATATTTAGATATTAAAACCTTTAAATAGGTATGGACCTTACCTTTTTACAAACAGACAAGGCCAAGTGTCAGGCCATGGTTACAAGCTCATATACAAAGGGCTCTCTAATAATTGTAGAGTTCTGATTGACTGGAGGCTCTCTATCTGTCATAGTTGTTAATTAGTGCCTTTTATTTTTTTAACTGAATTAATTAGTGCCTGTTGAGGTAGCATAAGAAAAGGAATTTTGTGTTTCAAACCTTGGTTTGAGAAAAATCATGCAAATATTTGAAAAAATTGAAAAGGCATTTTTTTTTCTCTTGAAATTTTTGTTTTGGGTTTGAAATCAAGGTTTCAGACAAACTCTTTCCCCCTACCTTTTGCTATTTTATGCATTATCCTTGTTTATCATTCCAAAAATACCCTTCTTCCTTCCCCATTTCCTCACTGGAAGCACTGAAGATGACATATGAAAGCATTGAATAGAGCAAAAAGGGTCTCCAAATCCTTTGTTCCATGTCCTCTTGCTATGCAAAATTGATAAAAAAATAATACAAAAGAAATAAAATAAGATAAAAATAATGTGAAGCCAATAATTTTTTACACTTGGAATTATTTTTAACTTTAAATTAATTACTTTTATTTTATTTTAAAAAGTATTATATTTATAAAGTAATGCTCAAAATAATAATGTTCACAATTAAAATAAAATGAAACCTACCAGTTATTTTTACAAATACATATATATTACTTATTTATAACTTTAAACAAAAAAATATAATTTAAATTTAATCTTTTATAAAATTATCATATTAATTTAAGTCCTTTTTAGTAATTTATACACAAAAAAATATTATGTTAACCATAATTCAAACACTCTTATTTTATCAAAATCATTGTTTTAAAGAAAAAGCTATTCTCCCAACATCTATTTTCTAAAATCACTTTTACCATTTTTTTTTGGAAGTCATTATCTAAAAGCTAAACCAAACCCATAAACATTACCCTTTTGGTGAAAGTTTGATTCCCAATATAAAATTTATCTAAAAGTTTAACAAATAAATTTTATCCCCCACAATCATTGTGAATAATGGTAGAATTAAAAAAAGTTTACTCCATCAAGATTTTTGGTTGCACTCATGTGATGTTATACCAATCTAATGCAATATACCGATTATCTTTGTTCCAAGTAGTGAACAAAAACCCGAACCTGACTGAGTGGTCGGATCACCCATAAATCCGATCCGGGTGAGGTATTGACCTGGGAGGACCGGTTTAACCCACCCAAAACCGGGATGTTGAACCGTTCCCCCTCTCTCTTTGTAAATGTGATTTTTTTTATTTTGTTATAATATACCTAATTACCAACTTTTACTTCACTTAATTTTAGAAACCAAGAAACTATAATATTTTAAATGCTATTATACTTGCATATATTTAATATTTAATTATTATTACTCTTAGTATTTGTATTTTAGTTTGTGGATTATAGAATAATATTTATTTTTACGTGTAATCAACTAATATTTTATATTTTTCCCTCTATATAAATATTAAAATATTCATGTTTGAAGAATCATGCATACTTTTCTACATATATATTTTGATGTTAGTGATTATTAATATTATTATCGATAAAATTTTATTATTTTAATATAATCGGTCTGACCCCAGTTCGACCCTGATCCGACCATTAACTCTAGAACTAGTGCCTTGTCCGGTCCGATATCTGGTCCAGTTTTTTGAACCTTGATTCCAAATGCAAGGAACTTTTTTAGGTCAACCAAAAAGTGGAAGGAACTTTATCACCTTAGACATGAGGTCCTTTTGAATCTGTTGAATAAAGATTATATTTTGGGAAGAAATACCTTTAGTTTAGCTCAATAATACTGTTTAACAGGTCCAAGCATTATCAAAATATATTTTGAAAATATTATTGTAATGGACGTGAAAATTAATATTTATGGAGATTTATATAATGAAAAAATAACAATAATATAAATTATCCAAACTTACAAGGTTCGTCTGTACTATGATCATGTATACTTGATTGATAAAGAAATAATAGACAAAGACAACTATGTTTTGTCATGTATAATAAAATAATCATTATTGGTTAACGTTCTAAAAGAGTTGAAGGTGCAAAATTCAATTAACACTAAATAATTATATTTATGCCCAAAAGACCACATATTGTTTATGCTAATAGGTAGTTAAAGTAGTGTACTTTATTATGGAATTTATACATTCCTACAATAATAATGTTCAGGAATACACTTGATATGATATGTTATTATATCCCCTGAAATTTTCCTTATTTCAGTTTAGTTTTTGAATATCGACTATAGCGTGATTTTTATGTAGTTTTATTTTATTTCTTTAAGATTTTAATTTTTCAAATGTTTATTGAGTTTATAAGTTATATATATATATAGAGAGAGAGAGAGAGAGTACTTAAACAACTATTTCAAGAACTATATATAATGAAAATCAATGATATAGTTTGTGAAGAACTAATAACAAAATCGACATAGTTCTTGAAGAATTAACAAAATTTTATTTTGTGAGCGGAAAATGTATCTTTACATAACTCACACTTGAGGGAGTGATTGTTGGAATATAAGTATATGCCATATTGGATGAAATTTCAATTCTATACTTTTCCATAAAGCCTATTTGATCTCTCAAATGAAGGTCATCTTAATAGTTTCAATCAACCTATTGGTTAAGAAACATATTATAGTAAACTAGAAATTTATTAATTCAAACAAATTTATCGACGGAATGATTTGTTTGATTGTACATGCTAAGTCATATATTGATACAACAAACACTATGCGGTTATTTTAAGTCTTAGATTGTGATTTGAACTTTTCTTTAGTTGTTTTGAGGTTCCAATGCAAAACATTTATTAATACAAGGATTGTACTGTAGAGGTGTGATCCCGGATCATCTCTCAAAGAATCTAATGAACTAACCTGTGAAACTAAGTGTAATAAAGCAGTAAAACGTGGTTTAGAGTGAGATGCAAATGGAAAACATACAAATGAGACTAATTGCTATATTTTTTTATCTTTTCCTTAATAATGTAAAATTAATAGATGGATGAAGTGAAATTAATGCTATGGGATTGATCCCGAACTTAGATGAAGTGGCAAGCATTGATTTAATTCATTTGGGAAATTAGGGATAAAATTAGACATAATTAACTAACTGTGCCTTAAGGAAATTCAATTACTGCATCTCACCACTCGAACATAAATTTAACCACTAACATTAACTCATGACATATTAAAGACATGCTCACCACATGGGATCACTTAAAGGACATCCAAGTGTTCTATAACCTCGTTAACTAAACTTACACACATGCAAGAACTAAATTAAGGCAATTAGTTAATTAATATTGGGTCGAATTATACATAGCCAATTTAGATTGGTTAATGTCTCTTTTTTTGTCAAGTTCAATCAAATAGAAATCCTCATTGTCATGTACAATAATCTCTATAAAAAGAGCTTAACTCAATTAAACATACTTGTCAACTAAATCCCTTAATAGAATCATCAAACAAATGACCCAACAACTCAATACCAAGATGTCTTAATCAACACACATATATAATTGATAAAAATATTCAAAACATAATCCAAATCCAAGTTAGCCACACAAAGCTTATATATACATATTTGAGTTCTCAACAAATGTTTAAGAATGAACATCAAATTAAGAAATTCCACTACACATAAAGGAAAACCTAAATAAACATCTAAAGAACTAGAAAACTCCCCAATTGATGAACCAATGCCCCAAGCCCCTTCAAAACATCCTCAAGAGATAAAGGATCATTGGCCTCTCATTGATGCTTAAAAGGAAATCTCAAAAGGAATCGCTACTTGATAAGCCATGGAGAAAGAGGGTTGAAGGAGATGAATGTGGAAGAAGGAAATGGAAGAGAGGAAATAAATTAGGTTTGGAAGTGAAATGGAATGAAAAAGATGCCGAAATATCGAATGAAGTAATATCACCCAAGTTTAATAATAAAAAAAGTGCAACATATGACAGAAAATTTTGAGAAGACATGTGTTGGTAGAACTTAAAATTAGAGATGATTTGAAATGAGGACATGCATCAGTAACTATTGCCATAGGTGTGATAACTAACGCATGAGTGGTTAAGCTTGAGTAAAAGTGAAGTTGGTTATAAGTAAATCTCTTCTTCAATAATTAAGTAGGTACAAATACATGGAACAAAGTTTAAATAGAAGAACCAAACAACTGAAAATTTAATTAATATACGAACAATTTAAATGAGACTGGGAAGTTCCTTATATGTTTGTTTGAAAGTGTTAGAATCTTAAGTTTTGATGAAGATTGACCCATAGAAAACATAAGTAAATAAGAGAAAGTTACCTCTGAATTAAATGTGTAAAACCTGATAGGTAACAGATTCTCCATTGCAAGAATAAAAGATTCAAATATAGCAGATGGTAACTTAGAAGAACAATAAGAATGAATATCTCAATCGCTAAGTGTATCTCTATAGCTAATAGACAGAGCCATAGCAAGTGAAGACTTAGAAATAACAAAGCTGATATCTATCGCTAAGTCATTCACTATCGCTAAAGAAAGAATCCATCGCTAGAAGCTCATTAATAACTCAGCTAGCAGAAAAATAAACTAAGTCCTTGAATTAATGAAATCAGCTAGCGATAACAGGTTAAGCTATCTATAACAAAAGTGCTTCAGATAATGATCATTCAGATAGCTAGTGCCTGAGAGTAAGAGTCAAATGAGCTAACATTGTTGCTAGTGCTAAGAAGTTTAGCTATCGATAATAGGATACCTTGAAATACCTCTGAATACTTGTATCTATATCCTTAAGGCTAATAAGCAATCAAGCAACTAGCGATAATTGGATTAGCTATCGATAGTAAAATATTTGTTGGTATGATATTGCTAGAACACTAAGCATTGATCTCAAGGGATGTATTAGCGATAATGCTCTTGTCTATCGATAGAGAATGCTTTCAATATAACATATTAATTGTCTCAATCTCATTGAGCTAATGGACTATGCTTGCGATAACATCTGCTGTACATTAAATGTTTACTTGTTTAGCTAACAGCTCAAATGCAGAAATTATACTATGCAGTTAGCGATAGCAAGGCATGCTAGCGCTACTGAAAAAGCTGCTATGAAAGTACAGGTGTTCAGAACGCTCAGTCTAGCCTACTCTACGCGTGAACAGTTCAGAAGTTTGAATCAGCTGATAAATAGTATCTATCCCCAACGGCTATGGACTTCCAACAACCATATTCTAACGGTCATATGAAGCTGAATCAAAGGACAATCTGTGAAGATATAAATAGAACAAGATTTGCTTCCAGAAGAGAGAGATCTACAATTGAATAAAACGAGCGATGAACAGAGCATTATACAGAATTGCAAATTACTCAGATTGAGAGCATTAGATAAGAAGTGCTAGAGCAATACATTGTTAAGATTATTAAAGCTCTAGTTGTATTTCATCATACATAACTTTGTACTTAAGTGTTTATCACAATCCGTTCATTGAGTGAACCTAATTATTGAAATCCTCTACTGTTTGAGGTTGTTCCAAAGCTTGGTGCTTTAGGAACAGGGTGGTAACCTTACAGGTAGTAAGGGGGAGTGTTTAGAGAAATTCTAAAACTCTGTAAAGGTTGGCAGGTGAACCTGTGTTAGTAAAACCTGTGGTAGGCTTCTCTTGTGCCCGGTTTAAACAAGAGGATAGTGGAAATCTCAGGTGGAGCCTGAGGACTGGATGTAGGTCTGGGTTGACCGAACCAGGATAAATTCTGTGTGCATTATCTCTTCCCTAATCTCTCATAGTTTCCAACATATCTGCATTATATATATCTCTTGTACATTTAATAGTTTTGAAAGAGCTTGCCTTCAATAAATTTTAGAAGAAGAAGTTTTTAAACGAAAGTATTCTATCACCCAATTCACCCCCCTCTTGGGTGACAGCCAGCATTCTCAGAAAGTAGTGAAATGGATTTATAATGGCTGGAATAAACTTATAGAAGAAGGTGAGGAAAAAGTCAAGTGAAGTAACATCACCAAGATTAATAACAACCAAAAGGCAACATACCACAGGTCGTTAGCATGTGAGGGATGGAATTTTTGTTAGAGGTCACATTTAAAAGGAATTGTGAGAAGAGGAAGTTTCCAAAAAAAAGGTGAAGAGACAACTGTTGTTGGAAATTTAATGGCAAGTGGAACATCGAGAAACAAAGTGTAAATTGTACTTAGTTTGAGCAAGGCATAACAACATTGCACCCAATTGTGGTTTCACAAATAAAATTCTGCGGAAGAAATTTTAAAAAAGCGGAAGAGTCAGTTACTAATAACAGTTAACATGGAAGATTTGAAAAATATTTACATGGGAATTTTTAACATGGAAGATTTGAAAAATGTTTACATTGGAATTGTCTTCTTAGAGAATTAAGCATGCTGCTCTTCTAAGAAGACTTACTTGACTGATAAAAGGAAATATAGTTTAATCCTTGGATCAATTACATATGCGAGGAAAAGTGTACATTCATCATAATGAGTAGTTTTCACAAAGGTGAGGTATGAAGTTGTTCAAACTTCAAATGAGAGACCATGGTTGAATGACTGCCTTTAATTCACTTATTTGTGGGAGTGAAGACAATAACCTGAGTTTTTGATAGAGATCATGCACTCAACTAACGGCAAGATTTAATGGAATTATTTTTACTTCGAGTAATAAATTGTCATGATGACACTAAATATTAACGTGTGAATGGATCTAAAGTAGTTAGTATGGAAAAAGGATGTTAATAAGTATGCCAACTAAGTTAGATATGACATCCATAAAGTTAATAGAAATGTACTCATTAATGTACAAGAAATATGAAGAATGATATTGCATACATGCTATCAGTGGCTGACTGAGTATTGGTTCAATAGGAGGAGGAATTGATGGATCACATATATCAGGCAGAAAATAAAAGCAGAATCATGGACAATGTGAGAGGCGAAATATGGAGACATGGGTTAACTGATACAAAAATTAATTTGCAGAAGGACTGAAATCATATCAAGTTGGCAAATTTCATTACAAAAAGAGTGGACAGAAACCTTCAAGGAATATGTACTATGTATTCTCTATTAAGATGCCAAAATGATATAAGAGTAACACCTATTAAACAATACATTAGCTCCACTACAATTGGAAAGACAATTTGGTATTAAAGAGGTTATAGTAATTTTTGGGATTAAAAAAAGGGAATCTACAAAAGCAATTAAAAACAATACTAAGTGAGCCAGAAAACGTGACTGCATGCTTGAGCGCTTACCCAGACGGAAGAGATCATTAATAAGCATGGCCTCTCTCTGACTGTTAAAAAATATAGGGGTAATTAATTACAGTTCATGTATAAAGAATTTAATTAAGATGAGATCACACGAAATCATGTAATTAATCTCAGGTCCCTGTTAGGATATTGTTATGGCATACTCATTAAATTGTTATCGGCAGACTAAACAGTTGTTATCGTCTGGTTAGTAACAGGCAACTCAAAAGTTGTTACTGAACAAGAGTTAAAAAGATGTTATCGTTAGGCCCCAAGTTGTTATCGTCTGGCCAAAAGTTGTTATCATGAAGCTACTTTTGACCAGGTGATAACAACTTTTTGGCCTCATGATAACAACTTTTGGCAAAACATAACATCTTGGGGCCTAACGATAACAACTTTTTAACTCTTGTTCAGTAACAACTTTTGAGGAGACGATAGCAACTTCGTGAGACCTGAGATTAATTATGTGATTTCGTGGAACCTCATCTTAATTAAGTTCTTTACATGAGATTTATAATTAATTTTCCCAAGAATATACAACAGGTGTTGACTTCACCCATTGCAGATGACTTCACCTATTGCAGATTTCATTGATTTAAAAAATTATGTATTAAGGAAGCTACTTCAAAGAGTTTATGTTTTTCTACTCATAAAAAGTGAGAAAGACAAGCTAAATATATTTAAATTATTTGGATCTTAATTATACGTCTATATTTATTGTTTTAAAAAATATTAAATTCTTTTAATATAAATTAAGCTTTTTAATAATAAATTTCAGTAGTAAATGTTATATTTCATTTTTTGAAAAAGAAGTAGTGATTTTTTTTAAAAAAAATAGTTTATTGATACAAAATTTGAAATAAAAATAATCTTTTCAATTTTATTGTTTCAAAAAATTTTATAGAAAGCTTTATATATAATATAATGGAGGAAATAATTAATTGCTTCGAGGGTGAAGATCATGATAGTTTGAAGATTAATTGCATAGTGTAACAACCCAAATTTTAGAAAATAGAAAATAGGGAATTATTTCAAATTTTAGAAATGTAACTAAAATATGAAGAAGCATTGAAAATGAATTTATGATGTTTTAGGCATTTTAATAAATTTAAGGCTTATTTTCTTTAAAGAACAAAAAGAAATAATTAGAAGATAAAATTTAATTTGGAGAAAAGAAATAATAAGGATTTATTTGAGATCTTAAGGCGTCATTTAAAAATTAAAAAGCCTCATAAATAAATTCTTGAGGTCTAATGTATTTTTAATAATTTTTAAAATTTATTTTATTTATTAATTGAGGAAAAATAGTTATAATATTAATTTAAATAAGGGAATATTTAAAACCTTGAGGTATTGTTTGTTATTTAAAAAGTCTTATAAATAAATTTGGAAATTAAAATATATCTAGAAAAATTATTTTGGGACAAATTCAGGTTTATTTCTAAATGATAATGGTGAATAAAATTTCCATTTAAGAGAAAAATAGAAAAAGGGAAATAAAAATGACAGTATCTGCCCCTAGTTGGAAAATATCTTCAGTGAAAAGAAGGGGCAAAATGGTAAAACACCTAGTAAAAATATCACACTCTCCTTTTAATTTATATAACACACGTGTTCCTCTTTCATTTCACTCTCCTTGCCTCTCTCAAACCTGAGCCCTCTCTCATTCACCTTCCTCTTCTTTCTTCGACGGTGACAGCGGCTTCAAGCAGCGGACGACGGCGTTTTCAGTGATGATCGGCGACGAGGAATGGAGGAAACGTGTGAGAAGCGTGGGTAGGCCTTTGGTAAGCGTTTTCCCTTCGTTTTTCCCTCTCCTCCGGTCCGATTTGAGTGAATCTTGGGGTTGATGGTTCGAATTTTTTAGGGGTTTAGGAAGATTTTAAATTCATAAAAATAATGCTTAGGCCTGTCTATTGATGATTTGAGTGCCGATTTCAAGTAGGAAGTTGAATTAATACATTGTTTATCCAATTTCTTTACATCACAATTTATATTGTTGCAGTTTTATGGTTCATCCAACTCATTTGACCAAGTACAAGACCTTGATCGGATTCGTGGCAATGTGGCAGAGTTTTTCCTTTCAAATTTGGGGTAAAAAGTGACCACACATGTGTAGTTTGACCTAGCTAGCTCCCACATGTATATACTCTCCTTTAATCATATCTCTTTCTTAGTACTTATGTCCACGTTTCATCTATTTTTTGTCCACATATATATGTATATGTTAATTAATTTGATTAGTTAGTTAGTTAGGTTGATATGCATTAAACTTGTGCTGAATAATGTATTAATTCTGTTGATCTATGTATCTATCTCTGTATGAGTATATATGTGTAATTGTGATATGTAAAATGCAGATGGACATCATAACAAATAAATAAAACTGAAAAAAGAGAGAAAAGTTTAGACATCTCTCATTAAGAAAAAAAAGAGATGTCAAAACGAAGAAACAAAATCACTTGTTATGTTAACAAGTGATGTCGATAAACAGAAACAACATCACCTATTATATAATAGGGGATGTTGTTTCTCTGACGACAGAAGCAACATCTCTAATTTTCTTAGCGTGTGATGTCGTTAGTCCCTAACAGTGTCTTAAGAGTGCTCTTTCTAGGACTATTGACATCTCTTAATTGGTATAATATGAGATGTTGAAAGTCTGACATTTAACATCTGTTATTTAAAGCAATGTTAAAAAGTCGACGTTTCAACATAACTGAGATTGAATCCCCTACAGAACAGATGTTAAAACCCTTTTCTGCAGTAGTATAAATATGCAATAAGAATTGGAAAATTATATTGATGTGTTTATGGTTATTTCAAAATATTTCATCTTGATAAATAAAAGGCTACCTTTTTTTAACTGAATAAAAGGCTACCTCAAGCAAACACACTTTTTTTTTCTTTTCCTTTTTTTTAAATGATTGGCCGATACAACTTTCAAAATTTGCCTACAATGTTTAATGCTTTTGAAGAGGTGAAAATGGCACTGCTTTAAAATAAAGAGGAGTTCAGTTAAAAAAATAAATAAATAAAGAAGAGGAGCAGATGACGTAATCAAGGAATAATTGAATGCCTTGTCACCAGTTAAGACAAATTACGAAGGGATGAAATAAAGGAAATCTAAAAATTTTGAAAGATAAGTTATTGACCCATTAATATCTTAATTAATAACATCTCATAAAAAAGCTTAAAATAAATAAATAAATAAACACTAAAATGCTTTATAAAAATTTTGCAGAAAAGAACACTGAACACACAGAGCACGAACTGCCGAGCTTTATCTCGTACCAGGTCTCATCTTAATGACTTCATCCACACCTCAAAGTTATATTAACATACTTTTATATTTAATCATTTTAAAAAGGATAAACTTTATTTTAATTCAAAATAGACTCACTTTCTTGCTTCTTTAGACAGTCCACCGGTACTAGTTTGAAACCTGTCCGCTGCCTCACCTTAGGAAAATTATTCCGCATTTGATCTCTCATCAAGCTATGCTTCCCTGCCTTTCAATCGCAAGAATAGCTCTTCCAGTGTGCCAAAGGAGTCTTGATAGTAGTCCTTCCGTTGGACATCAAATTCATAATCATGATTTTATATAAATGCGTGTATGTAATTAACAATAAATAATTTCATTTCAAAAAGCATAAATACTAGTGCATGGCAACAAAATAGATTGGTTCACTGAAGATATAACAATATACTAATTAATACAAAAGATTAAGAAGATACATTACTACAGAAAATGTTTATAGCATCACTTATTTTGGCCCTATAGCAGCGCTTATAAGCGCTGCAATAGCCAGTGCTGGTATAGGCTATTAGGCCTATAGCAGCGCTTGTTAAGCGCTGCTATAGGTCACCTAAAATTTACCTATAGCAGCGCTTAATGAAGTAAGCGCTGGTATTGAATTTTTTTTTTAAAATATTTCGTTTTAGTTTATATACCCCACCTGCATCAGTGCTAAAATACCAACAATTCTATACAGTTCCAGGCAACGAAAATACACCAATAACTCATCCAGAGAGCAATGTACAAATGAACCAACCATTCTAATTGGAAAACAGCACGCTACTAGCTATACTATTATATATCTACATTTGTACTTGGTGTAAAAGAGGTAGAACATAAGTGCACCATTCCTCAATTAGCGCATTCATTTTTTCCCTCGACAATGAGGGGCAACGTGCGTCTGGGTAATACTGCACAGAGAGATAAATTTGAATGACAATCAAATCTACTTGAAATCTAATAACAAGTTCAAATACAATTAGAGTTGGCAAAATATAAAACTTACTGTCAATGGAATGCTACATCGATCATGTGTAACTACATCCCTCATAAATTGCATCACATAGTATCCACAGTCGTTGTTATTGGGTTGGAAGGGGCACTGTAACAAAAAATACCAGATATCATATGAGAAACATTTGCTTTATGTTTGAGTAGATTGTTTAAAAAATTGAATAACTTATAGAACCTGGACTGTGAGCCACTTATAAGCATCTTTCTGGTCAAGGGCTTTGGAATAACTCAAGTTAACGGAGGACCGAAAACTGGTCAATGCGCTGGAAACGAAACAAAGTAAATTAATTTTATTAGCTAGGGTCATAAAATGACAAAAGATGCAACGGATTCAAAGAATGCATACATTCACGTACCTATTGACGAGGCGCATCAAAGCTGTGCGACTTTCTGGTTCAGCACCATACACAGGATCCAAATAGTAAATAATGGGATTCGCTTGTGCTTGCGGATAGATGACAAGCAAAAGCCGGTGCTGCCTAAAATTTTTTAGAACGTTATGTCAGTATATATAAATGATGCTTGGAGCTAAGAATACGATGAAGCCTATAATGCATATCAACTTACCCTGTATTAATTGGAGCTAAGAATAAAGTTATGCTTGTTGCCTTTAAAGAAAAGCGCCTTTTAAGCTTCGCGGACTGCTCGTCATAGCTCACGCCCGCAATATGTGCTATGTCATAGGGGCTTATGAATTCGAACGAGACATAATCCCCGGCAATCATGACATGTTCGTGCAGGTGCCTTCAAAGAAACCATACAAACTCCCAATTAGTGTAAAACTAATGACATTAAACGAAACCCCAATGGAAACACATTTATACCTGATCCATAAATTGATAGCGGTACCACCGAGCCATCCTTGATCAAGCACGTCCATGATCTACTCCTTAAAAACATGCTTAACCATATTTGACACCCCAAATATACGCTTGTCGAATGGAATATTGGCAGTAAATTCGGGAGATAGGGTGGCTGCAAATGCTCGCAATCGAGCACGATTTGGCGTCTCGGCGCTTGTACGTTCAATAACAGGAGGCACTTGTACTTTATTCTTGCCCTTGGCTTTTGTTGCCTACAAACCATGTAAATAGAAAGTCTGAAATTTTATTCCAATAAAAAAGAATGCTAGTTTAATTGATTAGTAAATAATCACCTGTGACGATGGATCAGTATGTGAACTCTTTTTCTTCATCACTTGACCACCGGTACCTTGGACATTAGGCCTTTGTGCTTTCTTTCCGGTAGAGCGTGTACCCTGAAAAAACATGTAAATAAAAGAGCATTCTTCCAACACAATGAATGCTAGTGTAAATGCTATTAGTAAATAACCACTTGTGGTGTTGGCTCAATCAAACCAACGGGCCAAGCAACGAAAGCACCGATAGCATCTTGGACCCTAGTCATCTCATCAGTAGGGAACGGTATTGGTGCCGCGTTGTTGTAGGAGGATTCAATCATTACTCTCAGTGCATTTTTAGGCAACGACGAGTTGTGCAGGGTCGTGTTGGAAGTGTAGTAGACCTTCCCTCTGGCAACTACTTCACTGAAAGAGTAATCGATATACAGCCTGCAGTTTGACTCGCCCTACGAAAGAGTTGACAACATTAGCTCACAACGCATAATATAACAATGTCGTTGCAAGTTTGTAAGCAGAGAATGTATGAACTACCTGAGGAATTTGGGCCCGCGGCATCGTACAGCTCTCCCTTATGCTTGGACTGTCGACAGGAGGAACGTTACCTTGTTGCACGAAGTTCGACGTTTGTGATGCAACATTATATCGTTGGTAAAATTTGAACATCTCCTCGTACTTCCGATGCAGTTCCTCGTTCTATCGTTGCATCTCCTCGTCCCGTCGTTGCATCTCCTCCCTCAGAGTTTGAACTTCTTCTTGTAACGCTCTTACTTCGCCTTTTGATGCCCTATGTTGGCGGCCAAAGTAAGAAGAGGGCGTGACCCCTAGACCTGTGCCCCGAACACGGCCCGAATACTCAGGGCGATCGAGCGCTCTACTCAGGAAATCATCGGGGCCAAATTTGTTGACCTCGTCAGGGTATTCTTGTGACAACATATCCTATAACAAGAAGAAATGGTTGTTAGATATTAACTTAGCAAAGTCACCAGTTAAAAAGATATTACAAAGTCCAAGAGAATGACTTACACATCGTTCACGGACTCTTCTGACCTCGTCGTGAATGATGGTACCGTCCTTTTGAGAGTGTCCCCGAAACCAGAGGCCATACCGTGGTGGCTTCCCTTCTAGGCCCTGTTCCTTAATCTGTCAAGCAAGCCAGGTGAACACATAATTAATCACGTAAACATTTATTCATAATTTTGTATTTAGAAGCGTTACTAACATACCATATCTTGCTCCAATTCAGGAAAGCTCTTTCGTCCGCCCATATACGGATATTCACAGCTTTTAGCCGCCTGTCTATTTCTTTGACTTACTTCCTCAAACTCCGGTGTCAAACGTGATTGCACAAATTCATTCCAATGTTCCTGGGTAATTGACCCTGCGAATGCCTCTGGGGGTGTTGGAACGATCTCCCCGTCTGCATCTCTCAGGAAGTTACTAGGTAGCCACCCCAAGATGTTACCTTATTTTCTTAACAAAAAATCGGCAGCATAACAGCTACAAAATGAACATTCCCAGGCTCAAGGCCCTCTATTTTTAACATAGAAATGGATAGTCCACAAAATATCAATCATCAACTCAATAATTTTCCAGTCTTTAACAACAGATCTCACAGAGCATATATACATATATAGCATTAATGGGCACAAATACACAATTACTACCACATCAAAATTAGACATGAGACTCTAATGAAACCACAATTAGATTACTCATAATTCAATGGAGAAAGGAAAATTAAGAACATACCTTATATGTGGCAAAGTTGATTAATATAAGCTCTCAAAGTATTCAAAAGTATCTCACTTTTAGTCCCCATTTTTGCCAACAAATTATGAGGCAACTGTAGGCTCCTATAAAAAAATCAAGTAATTAATCCCCTAACTCCTTTGAAGGCTATTTGCCCATAAAAGTACTCATACAAGCAATTAAAGCTCAAAACCCAAAGAATCAAGATTCTAAAAAAAATAAATTCTATAAACACTTTCAAATGCTTGGAACTTAGAACATTAGTTAAAATTCTTAGACAACCAGAAATTTAAAATTATAACTCCTACAAATTTGTCATTATTAATATATATATATAATAGGTGCTTGCAAGTGTTTATAATGATAGAGTACCATAAAATAAAATTATATACTCGAAAGCAGGCAGTGATCACTGTAAGAGGAACACAAGCAGAATATAAACTTCATATTCATGATACAAGTGAGAAATGCTCAGAGAGTATATACAATGGTCAAACTGAAGAAGTTATTAAGTGACAAGATATCACAGGACATAATCAAATAAAGATTCAATCAAATAAACTAAGTAGACAGAATAACCGAGAGCAAGAGTTCAAATTCAGGAAAATTAGAAACAATTCCCTTCCCACTTCACTTATTTCACACACAAGGTACAATTCCCTTCCCAAATAATCACCATTTTCCATTCCCTTCACACACTTACAATCACAGACTCAGAGCAACAAAACATTTCAACATTCAAAATGAAAATCTCTACTCTCAAGCAATTCAACATGATTAATTTGCTGCTCAAAGTTCAGACTTTTAACATGCTACATTCATAACAAAAATTGTTGGTCATCCCTCTCGAGAAACAAATTCAAATCAACCCCATTTGTTCATCCAATTTCACAGTCAATGGAAACATACTCAGCATACTGATAGCCAAAATAATCACCTCAAGCATACCAAAATCAACCTAATGCTCAGAAATTTATTTCCTAATCTAATCCTAACACCAAACAAGAAATCAAAATAGAAAAAAGTGTAGAAATTTCCTACCCAAAATGAGCTCTGAAAATTGGTGCAAATAGACAAATTAGGACTCCAAATTTTAAGCTTCAAACAATGGAGAACACGCAGGGAGTACAATGAGAAGATGAGAATAACGGCAGCAAATGAACGATGGTGGGGAACTTGAACAGCGGTGAACTAGGTGGTGGTCGAGAATAGGCAGAGTCACGGCCAGAGAAGGGAAATTCGCGATCGAGAAACAGAGGATACGAATTTGAAGAGGGGAGAAGAGCAAATCACGAGTAAGCTTCAAGCTTCGAAGTTGCTGGCCAGAAAATAGACTCGATTTGTGATCTGGAGGCTAAGGACCTGAACGAGGAAACAAGCGGCGGAGTTCAAGGCCGAGAAAGACGACGGTGGACAGCGAGTTACTGTGGAAAGGAGCTTCGAGCGATTGCGAGAACTTTGGAAAATCGTGGTGGCCGGAAGAGCATGAACCCAGATTAGTGAAAGATGTGATTTTTGTCACTAGAGGTAGCTAATCGAAGGGAACCAGAGAGCGAGCAAATGGGTTCTTCCGTCACACTCACTTCGTCTCTCAGCTCTGGGAAGAACAAAGAAGGAGGGAAATGTGGGAAATAAGGAGGGAAAAACAAATAATATTTGGGGAATTTTGGGAAATGTGGCGCCAAGAGCCTATACCAGCGCTTAAGCGCTGGTATAGGCAACTGGGATTTAATTTTTATTTTTCAAAATAAAAATTAAATCCCAGGGGGCCTATAGCAGCGCTTAAGCGCTGCTATAGGCCCTTGGGATTTAATTTTTATATGTAACCCCATTTAATAAAAACAATTTAAATGCATTATTTTTTTTAATTGTTTCATATTTTTAAAATTTTATCAAAATATTTTTATCTAACTAATTTCTAAATCCCAGGGGGCTAAATATGTATTTTTTTAATATATTTTCCATTTCTTAATTTTCCAATGATTTTATTAAATTGTTTTACTTATTTTTTAAAATAAAATTAAATCCCAGGGGGCCTATAGCAGCGCTTAAGCGCTGGTATAGGTCTTCTGGGATTTAATTTTTATTTAAAAAAAATGTAAAACAATTTGCCAATCTTTTTTAAATTGTTTTACATATTTTTTAATATAAAAAATAAACCCCAGGGGCCTATAGCAGCGCTTAAGTGCTGGTATAGGCCCCTGGGTTTAATTTTTATTTAAAAAAAAATGTAAAACAATTTGCCAATGTTTTTTAAATTGTTTTACATATTGTTTAATATAAAAAATAAACCCTAGGGGCCTATACCAGCGCTTAAGCGTTGGTATAACCCCCTGGGCTTTAATTTTGATTTAAAAAAAATGTAAAACAATTTGTCAATGTTTTTTAAATTGTTTTACATATTTTTTAATATAAAAAATAAACCCCAGGGGCCTATACCAGCGCTTAAGCGTTGGTATAGGCCCCTGGGCTTTAATTTTTATTTAAAAAAAATGTAAAACAATTTGCCAATGTTTTTTAAATTGTTTTACATATTTTTTAATATAAAAAATAAACCCCAGGGGCCTATATTAGCGCTTAAGCGTTGGTATAGGCCCCTGGGCTTTAATTTTTATTTAAAAAAAATGTAAAACAATTTGCCAATCTTTTTTAAATTGTTTTACATATTTTTTAAATCCCAGGGGGTCTATAGCATCGCTTAAGCGCTGCTATATGCTTGTACCTATACCATCACTTTTATTTATAAGCGCTGGTATATGTCATATTATACCTATCCCATCACTTGCATTTTATAAGCGCTGCTATTGTTGCGCTGCAATAGGGTATTTCTGTAGTAGTGATACTTTACAAGTCAAGGAACTGACTTGAGTTTGCTTTATTTGATGATTCTGAGGTAAAAACAAAACTAATAAATGATGATGATTTAAGTTCAGTGTTTTAATGCTTTCAAATGTTTCAAATGAATATATGGTCAAGCTTTAGTCAAAGGCATTTAAAAGATGATTAAGTGATCATGTAAACTTGAGCTAGTTGCAAGAGGATGTTTTAACTATTAACAAGTGTTGTGTATTAAGGTTTAATTTATGGTGGGTGTATTAAAGATTGTTGGTGAATCTAAGATGTTTGGCTCTGATTTTCATTCCTAAGTGTTAAGTTGTTATGAGTTGATTTGTGGAATGAACTTGAAGTATTATATATATGTCGTTAAAATCTGTTTGAAGATATTTTAAATAATAACTAAACAAAGTGACATTTGTTTCTAACCAAAACGGAAATGCATAAGTATGAAGTTAGACTATTATTGGGTGAGTTATAATGCTAATTTGATTTGTCTCATCTATACAGAATTGTACTTACATGAACTCTTAGTCAAACATTGAGATTTAGAAAAATTAATTGGAATAGAATAATTAAAAGCGTGACTTTTTGATCTTAAATGGTTAAGATAATTATAATAAGTTAGGTTATAGGTAATTATTATAAATGTGAAAGAAAAATATGATAATTGGAAATTTAGTTGCAATCCCTTGAATTTAATTAGGTAAAGCAAGTTTGGTATTAAAGTAAAAAGGATATATTTATGTTTGCACTTTGTAAGTGTCTGTTTAATCATAGTGTAATTAGCAACTTAGCTAGAAAGTGAGACTGTAACATATATTAGCAAAGGGAAGGGTAGAAATAAACAATATTATAGGATCGTGAGAGACGCTAAATAATTATGTATAATCATAGATGTTAAACTATTATTTATACATTATATGTAAATAGGTCTTGATAGTAGCTTAAGTCGAGGAGGTCAGTAGAAAGGAAAGGAGCAAGTTCAGAATTAAGTTCTGATATTCCAGGTAGCAGTTTATCTCATTATACTAAATTGCATGTATAATTTTGTAATATCTGTTTCAAATTTACATTATGCATGAAGGTGAATAACCTTGTTAATTCATGCATAGAAGTTTATGGAGTACTCCAGGCTTAGGTGGGTCGCTCCCCCTTTGCCAGATCAGTTACGTTATAGCTTTAAATGTTATAACGAGAAATCCTGCAGGTAAGGCCCCCACTAGTTAACAAACATATTGTTAATAGTGGCTGGTAGATTATAGAGTGCAAGAAGTATGCGTAAGTGTACTATTTGTTCAGGTTTATAAAATGTATACATGCCAATGCATGCATAAAGATTTACAGTTAATGACATAAACTGCGTTAAACTGCTGTTTCAGAGAAGCTGGGAGATAGTGAGATGGTTGAGATAAGGCAGGAGTGCTGGAAGAAGATTAGGTGAAGAAATTAAGATTAGATTATTAAAAGTAAGTTTATTTGTATATGATGTAAAATTAAATTAATAGTAAAAAGCATAAAAAATAGAATTGTATAAACTTATTAAGAGATTTAAATTTCCCAAGTATTATGAATTAAGAATAATTACCCTAAGAGGGTTAGCGTACTTTTAATTGTTTTATTAACCGCTTTATTTTATAAAGTTTTAAGTTGTTCCAATTTGTCTGAAAGGCTCATTCCAACTTAAAGGAAGTTGGTTTAATGTTTTAAAAGAAATTTTTTTAAATTTTAAGTATTTTTGGGCTTCTGACATTGAAAAGTGGTTATAATTCAATTAAAAATTGCTATAATATAGTAGAAAATTTAGGTGTTATACATAGAGCTTTAAATCCTAGGCCTCCCCCATTTTTTAAATTTCATAGACAACTAAAAGTTAAGGATTTGGGTTTTAAGATTTCATTGTTTACAAAAATTTATATGAAACCATCCATGCTATTGACTCATCTCTAATTTCCTCTTATATACTCTATAATAGAGGGATTAATTTATTGCTTCTGGGTGAAGAGGATAGATGGTTGAAGGTTTATGCGCGAAAGAGCTGCGATGTTTGAGGAAACAGCAAAAAATATTATGTGCATGGAACGTTTTTAAGATAATTATTAGTTCTTTCTGTATATGTTGCTTTTCGAAACTGAATCTCCTGCTTTATTTTCTGAGTGATTATATCTGTGTACGAGGTGCGATTTTTAGGGGATTAAAGCTATAATACACTGAAATGGGATGACATATTAAGCTAATGATGGAGCTCAAAGCTTTGAAAGACAAAATGGGATCGTTGTAGTTGGACTTGATTGGTTTCTTTCAGTTTTTCTCTGAATTGGGACTAACTGAATCAAGGAAATTGTAATCTTAGCGTAAATGAACCATACTTTCTGTGATTAGGCTGATTAAAGATGAATTGATTAGAAATTTGTATTGTTGCATTCATTTTTGAAGGTTAACCGAATGGTTGATGACTGAATGATAAAGCAATGAGGGTTGTTGGAATATACTGCTTTGATGGCTAAACTTTGGTTGGGATAAATGTTTTATTGAATTAGGATTTGAGTTTGTTGCATTGGATTTGAAATCTGAAGAATTGAACAAAACTTGATGTTTGAGGTTGCTTAACGAGGATTTTGACCCTGACTGAAACTAGAAACTGATTTGAATTTTTTTTCTTGATGTTAAGTAATTCTTAAACTCCACCTATGTTTATAGCCGGTCTCAAGCCCGGGGAAAGGAGGAGGGTTGTGTTAGGCCCTGACGGCGAACGTAAAACCCTGTCGAATCTCATTGACATGGATTAATGCACAATGGCATCGTCTGATCCATGTAGCCGACCCTACCTGGTGGGATAAGGCTTTGTTGTTGTTGATGATGATTATGATGATATTAAGTAATTCTTAAGGCTATAAGAATTATGGCTAAAGGTTTCTAATGAGGTTTGAATATGATCTTTCAGAAAGTAATTCATGAATTTGATTCGGATGGTAAACCAGAGGTGTAATATCTTTCTGTGGGAGAAATGGTAACAATTTGAGTGAAATAAGTGCTATGATAATTAATTTGATAGATGTGAGTATGCTTGTTCCAGCATTGGTGATAATTAAACCAAAACTTTCAGTTTTGTTGATAATGGCATAAAGTTCTGTGGTGATTTTAAATTAAGAAGGGGTATAAATTTAAAAATGAGTTTAAGCTGGAAATGTTGGGTTGTGATGGAGATACGGATCAGAGAAGATATATAAGAATGTAAATGGATATTTTAGAGAACTAATTATTGTTTAAACTATTGACCAAAGCTTCATAATGATTTGGAGTTATAAGCAATGGGAAGTTGACTGTTATTGCTAGGGGTGGAAGTAAACAGAAGAATTTATTTGGAAGATCATCCATTGTTAATCTTGGAGTATATGATTTTCTATTAGATCTTGAACTTGTGATTATTGTTTTAAAAGTTTACTTTTGAGGAAGTTTAAATGCTGAAAGTGTAAAAGTTTTGAAGGTATCTTGATATGTGGTATTGTTTAAGGATTGTAAGTATGGGAAGAAGAGTATATACGAGTATGATGTGATATATTGATTCATATGCAGGGATTATTTAGAAGTATGAGTAATAATAACCGGTAGATAAATGGTTGTAGAATAAAAACAAAATGTTGTTGCTGTTTGAGGTTCAATTCATGATTTTAGGTTGTAAATGATGGGATTTAATTTTTAAGAATGATTGGAAGTATATAATTTTGGTGTAGAAATGAATTACAGTTGCTACTTTGAAGTCTTTAAAAGTTTGGAATGGGATAGTATGATTTTAATTGGTGAAGTTTTGAGAAACATTAAAAGGAAGAGCTTAAGCATTCTCTTCAGCATCTTAGCTACATCTGCAATGCAAGATGGTTGTTTGAACTTGAGGGTATTGATTGATTTGCAGAGTTAATCCCGGTTTCTTTGAGCACTCTGTTGACTGAAACTTTGAGATGTATATATATACACTAATTGTGAAACCTGAATCAGAAATTAGCAATAAGTTATAAAAGAAGACACAGTGATTTCGAAAGATGTAAGTATATATGCATATGTACACTAATTTGGAACTGAGGCAAGTGAAAATGGAAATCCTCAATGGTAAAGTATTGTATGATGTATAAAAATTAGGGACTTCAAATGTAAAAGCAAACAAATTTATTAGTCAAACTTTGAGAATTAGAAACTATTATCTGAATTGATTATGTAAAAGTGAACTTGATTATGTAAAAGTGACCCTTTTGATCTTAAAGGTTCAAGATAGCTTTGGCAATCATAATTAGCATATATGTAAATAATTGGGAAGTATGTAGTAAAGTAGGATACAAAGAGATGCATAAATTAACAAACAATTCAGATATTAACTCATACTTTTAAATGTATATAGGTTTTGAGATCGGTTGGAGCTCACCAAGGCCACGAGAAGGAGAAGAGAACTTCAAAAGTTTAGTGTTTTCAAGTATCAGGTAGTAATCTCATTTCAATCCTTATTCTATTATAGTAATTGCATGACATTTGTTTGCAGTATTACAATAAGCAATAAGGTCAGAGACCTTTTCCCATTGTATGGAGTCAGATACTCCCAGAGTTAAAACTCAAATCGATCATGATCCGGTATTTATTAGCAATGGAGTTTATTACTCCCCAGTTCGATCATGATCTGGTATATAATATCTATGGAGTTTATAACTCACTAGTTCAATCATGATCCAATTTAATGTATTATTTATTTAGAAAGCTGGTAGTTACGAAGCTGAGGGCCACTATTCCACGCACCAGCATACCATCAGTCTACCGGTTTGTGGGAAGATTCTGAGGGCATATTTAGAATACAAAGGCATTATTTCTTTCAAGTTTATCTTTTATTAAGAGTGATTATGAATAAGATGAATTACTACTGAGATTCCCCAAATTTCACCCTTTTTAACATTTGTTTCAGCAGAGCTGGTGAGAAGGGAAGGGAGTAGCAGGATAGAAGAAGGTATTTTAGAATAGCAACGATACCTAATTAGTATGTATTTATTATTTATATAATCTTGTGATAGAGGTGGCCTTATTAGTATTTGTACATAAATTCGTTTTATATACTTAGTTTTTACAAGTTTCGTGCTTGTATAGTTATTATTCATTTGCTATGTGTATCCCTCCGTAAGGAAATAGATATGACCTCTACCACAAGTAAAGACTATCGGCAGAGATAGCCACATTATAGTGGTTATATGTATATATATTGCATGTGGTAGTAACTTTAGTAGTGGTCCCGGGTCTCTTTTGATTGCCCAAGCATTATATTTCAGGTAAATACTGGGTTGGTCAGGTCCTAATGATTAACCCGCCTGTTGATCAAATAAGTAACGACTTGAGATTTTATGAGTTTGAAATACGTTTTTATTTGCGAGGAAAGGCCATACTACCTGGGAATGTTTTAAGCAGTTTCAATAGAAAGTTTTTGATTTATTCAGATATTTGGGCTTTTGAAAGCCGTCAATTGATTCATGATTGATTAAACATACTTAGTAGATGCCTATAGAGTTCGGTGTGACAGTTTATATTTGTTTTGGTCATACTTTAACTATATCTGATTTGGTGATCCTTTAATTATTACTCCCTCCGTCCCTTATTATAAAAGTCAAATAGGTAAAATCACACAGATTAATTAAGAAAGTAGTTGAGAGAGATAAATATGTCTGAAATAATATTGTTTTCTCAAGTTTGCCCTTATTTATGTAAGAGAGAGAAATGTGATAATAATGTTATAAATGAGCATGAAAGAGAGTGTGAATAGAGAGAATAATGATGGGTAAAATGGGAAAAATTTCATTAAATGCTTTGACAAATTGTGACATGCTCTTATAAAAAGGGACAAAACCATTCAAATTTTTGTCTCTTATATATAAGGACGGAGGGAGTAGTTTACAGCAAATTGTCAAGATTGCTGCAATCAATATTAGTATCATACAATTGTATAGCTTGAATCAATCAACTGGGAGTTCCGTATGGTGAATTTATCTCCATCATTTGTGAATATTAACCCTGTTGATGGCAGTGACATTGATTCTAGTATTTAAAGATAGATATATGTGCAGAAAGGGGTAGTTCACTATATGTATCTGTAGATAGGGTGATATTGTCTCTTGATATGTTACTTCTATCTTTTCTCATGCTCTCTGTGATTCTATAAACATTAATGTGTATCATCTTTCCTTAATGGCACATCTAGTAACTTTCAATTAACATTTTGTGCAGATTGGCAATGGGAAAGAACGAGTTTCTTACACCAAAGGCTATAGCTAATTGAATCAAAGCAAAGGGGCTGCAGAAGCTCCGGTGGTACTGCCAGATGTGTCAGAAACAATGTCGAGATGAGAATGGGTTCAAGTGTCATTGCATGAGTGAAAGTCACCAGCGTTAAATGCAAATCTTTGGACAAAACCAAAATCAGATAATTGAGGGCTATTCTGAAGAGTTTGAGAACACCTTTCTTGAGCACATGAAGCGCAGCCACTGGTTCAGTCGTATAGCTGCTACATTAGTTTACAATGAATACATTAGTGATAGACATCACATTCATATGAATTCCACTCGATGGCTCACACTTACTGAGTTTGTCAAGTATTTGGGTCGGACTGGAAAGTGTAAGGTTGAAGAAACACCTAAGGGTTGGTTTATCACCTATATTGACAGGGATTCTGAGACTCTTTTCAAAGAGAGGATGAAGAATAAGAGAATAAAGTCTGACATGGCTGAAGAAGAGAAGCAAGAGAAGGAGATACAGAAACAAATAGAAAAGGCTGAGCAGTTGATGCAGCCATCTGCCTCTGGATCTGATCAATCTTCAGAGGCTGAACTGCCTAGAGAATTTAAAGTGGAAGATGGAGTTAAGATTGGGTTTTCTCTTGGTCAATCTGCAAAATCTATAACCAAGGAAAAAAGGGAGGGACCAAAGGTAGTGTTTGACGAGGACGAGGATGCCATGAAGGAAGAAAGGAAACCTCGAGGCTCTTTAAAGAGGAAAGAAAATAGTGATGGAAAATCAACATTAGACGAGTTGATGAGGGAAGATGAGAAGAAAAGGGAGAAGATTAACAGAAAGGATTATTGGTTGCATGAGGGAATTGTTGTTAAGGTTATGAGCCAAGTTTTAGCCGATAAAGGGTATTACAAGCAAAAAGGTGTTGTGTTAAAGGTGATTGATAAATATGTTGGAGAAATAGAGATGCTTGAAGGCAAACATGTGCTCAGAGTTGATCAAGCTGAGCTGGAAACTGTAATCCTTCAAATTGATGGTCGTGTCAAGATTGTAAATGGAGCTTATCGCGGATCTATGGCAAGATTGTTAGGGGTTGATACTGATCGCTTTTGTGCCAAGTTGCAGATAGAGAAAGGTCCTTATGATGGCAGAGTTCTCAAAGCAATTGAATATGAGGATATTAGTGAGTTTTTTATAACAAGGGATGGGTGTGCATTATCTTGTAAGGAAACATGTTTGTAATCTCTCTCTGATGAGTCTGAGTCATTTATACCCCTGTAATTTTTAAGTTTTATAATGCGGAGTTTGTAAATTGTAGTGACAAGTGACAATTGAATGCTTTTCCTGATTGGTGGATTTAAAGCAATGGTGGATAAACTATGGTTCTTTTAATCTTATATCTCAAGGAATTTCATTCAAGCTATTTTGTCAACCAAGCTCTTAGTCTTCTTGAGAAGTAACGGGAACACTCATTCTATTCTTCATTTGATGAAGTGGAACAGGATGCATAAACAGTAAAATAATGAACTTATTCATAGATGACTACTGACTAAATTGTGGAAAAACTCGTAATAAATTCAAAAAAAGTTGGAGATGAAATTAACTTGCATTGAAAATTCTCGCATTTAATCCATTGCTATTGCTTAATTCTATTTGTTACATGTGGACATTTTATTAAAAAATGCGTCCTGTTTTATGGTAGGGAAAATGTATTTGTTGCTACCTATACTTTTATTTAGTTTTGATTTTGGTACCTATGTGTAATTCTTTTATCATAATTAAATACTTTAATTTTAGTTTTTAAGCACTATTGGCTTCTATAGAAAGGCCAACTATAATAATAGAATAAAGATAGAGAAGGTAATAGTGATAATTGGGCAAAATTAATGGCTTAATTAGGAGATTAAAAACTATAGGTACTAAAATCAAAATTGAATAAAAGTATAGGTACTAACAAATGGGTTTTCTTTATTCTTGATATGTTCAATACTTCTTGTTATCCTTAATTTAAAAAATTGATGGCTATTTTAAAGAGATTACATGGGAAAATATCATTTAACCCTCTCTAAAACAAATTAACCACAGATTCCCCTCCTAAAAATTCTGAAACTTCACTTTGCCCCTAAAGGGCTAAAGTGAAATTAAATGTTTCAGCTAAAAGATCAGAATGTTCTTATTGAAAAAGGCACAAACGTCTTGGAAATTCCCCATATGTGTCTTGAAAATTAGTTGTGAAATGTTGGATGCTTTAGTGTTGGATTCCATGATTTTTTAGACTTAAAAATTTCACGTTGATGTTAGAAATAAGTACAAACGTCTTGGAAACTCCTCATATGTATCTTGAAAATCCAATTGTGAATGTGTTGGATTCCATAATTTTTGAGACTTGAAAACACTCATGTTGATATTGGAAAGAAGCACAAACGTGTTTGAAAAAACCTCACACGTGTCTTGAATTATGGTTACAAAATTCAATAAGGATATTTTGGTCTTTAAATAAAAACATTTAATTTCACTATGCCCTTTAGGAATAAAGTGAAAAATTTCAGAATTCTTTTGGAAGGAATCTAAAGTTAATTTGCTATAGAGTGGGTTAAATGATATTTCCCCAAACAAAATTATTAAGTCATGTGTAATAAATATGGATTAATTTCTATGAAACATCATATTTAATCATCTATGGTGGAATTAGCCCGGCAAGGAGCCTATCCATTGCCTAACCTCTTCAGTTCTTAATTAATATATTTAATATTAGATTTGTTTCTTTTGGGATATACTCCCTCTGATCCTAATTATAAGACTATTTTGATTTTTTTAAAAAAAATTTAGGATACAAAATTAATCACTTTAAATTGTCTATAGTTATCTTTTTTCCTCAAAACTACTCTATTCTACTTATAAACTAACATATAATCTAATTACATATGACATATGTTATAATTTAGTGGTCTAATTTACTTCCTTAACTTCCACAAAGAAAAATCAAAGTGGTCTTATATTTAGACCAGATGAAATATTATATTATTAAAATAGAATTAATTAATTTCGTGCATTCGGCATGTACCGTATTTTTTCAGTTGCATCCAATATCTCAAGATTAGGATGTCATTGCCATTGAGAAAAATAATTTTCAAAGCAAAAGAGTTAAGGTGCATTTTGGCCAATGATTTGTTACAAAAAACGCGTCTGCCACAATTATTTTTAAAATGTCCATTTAAGCCAACCATCTTTTAAAATGGGGCAAGTTGGCCAATAATTTATTTCAAAAAGGAGCGCCTGGCACAACAAAATTCTGCACGGTATTGGTCAAATTGCCCCATTTTAAAAGATGGTTGGTTTATATGGACATTTTAAAAATAATTGTACTGGGCACGCTTTTTGTAACAAATAATTGACCAAAATACACCTTAACGCTAAAGCAAAATTATGTAACAAAAATACTTTACAATGTCAGGATTTGACGTAAAAGCACTATGGGGACCAAAAATTAATTTATGATATTTAGTAGAAGTAGGGTGCTGAAAACCACTTAACCCATTTATATATACATATATCCATCCTAATGGACCATATCATGTTTGAGACAAGCAGTAGTCATTTTTACTTAGCTAACAACTGAATAATGTTATAAATCAATAGTGAAGTGATATTTTAATTTTTCTCATTAAATATATTTTGGAGATTGATTTTCCTAATGATGCACTGTATTAGCCACGAAAAAAAAAACCAGCCATCATAGTAATATATGTATATATATTTACAAAACAAGATTACTTGGGGAAAAAATCGCATTCACCGAGTCCAAAAGTTGAACCACACTAAGCAAAGCTCAGGTGAATACTTCTTGTATATAGCCAAACCAATTAAGCCGTCAATGCTCAATTCAATGTAATGTAAAACTATGCCAAACCTATGAACATTCTTAAGTAAAGTTTGTGTACGTTTAATGAGACACTTCTTTTACAATAACTTGTTGAAGTGCAAGTTTATTACAAGAAGATCAGCAACAAAAAAGAATGCGAAGAAGATGGCTCAGCATATCTGAAAATTTGCTTCCCCCAAATAGAAGAAGAAGGATCCTTAAGCTGACCCACACCATTAGTACTCATTCCAAGCTACAACCGAAGGAAAAAGTTAAGCTATATCTCATTCCTAATGGATCCTTTGGATTTGTAAGTAAGAAAATAACAATTATTTTGAACAAAATTTTACCATCAAATTAATCTTGGGGGTTGAAAATAAATTATTTATCTAAATAACAATTGAAAGAATTCAAACCGCATCACATCCAATATGTGCTTAGGCGAACATTCATGATAAATTATGTGGTCCAATAAAATTTTTTGAGTCTTGTGGTTTAAATTAAACCATAAAATTTGCAAAGCCTTCATTTTAAAATCCATAAACTATATTCTACTATAATATCCAAACAAAAGAAGATCCAACACAAGAAAGGCTACAATACATAATATGAGTAAACAGCTGAAATTTCATCCACTAAGTGATCAACTTTCATTCTTGTGATGCCAATTATGTTGCTTGAATTGAATTTTATCCTGCCTAATCCCAGAATTCAATATTCATCGGGTTTAATCTATATATGGAATATTGACTTAGATTGTAATTATATCAATGACTAACAGGGAATATTTAGGAAAGCGCTAATATTTCCCATGAATACAGATAATGTGATTGTTAAAAGTTGTAAGCACTTCTGATAATAGCGACCATTGTATTTATGTTTAACAGAAGATCAAGTTGTAAATTGATTAATTGAGTGCATTTATAACATGTTGCGTGGATAAACAACTAAAAACGCAAAATATATGCATCTGTGGTTATCTAAGACCAAGACTATAAATCATCACACTATGATTTGCAATTTTGCATCATATAGAATTCTAAAGGTTTCAAATACTGCCTATATCATGTTTCGAATACTCACGCGAGATCTTCAACTGCATGGCCTTTCTTAAGGTTCCAATTCCAATATCTGAAATTTAAACATTCAAAGAAGTGTCATAACTGAGATACAACAGTGTGACCTAGGAAAACAAGTTAGTAAATTGGATTGATTTATGCAAGCACCTGAAAGTTGAGTTGAATTGTTCTACATGATAAACTAAATATGTTACATGTAATTATATTTTAGGTTAGTTTATATAAGTAGGTAAATTAATTTTGAGAAAAAAAAGATAAATATAGATACTTTAAATCTATTTTGCATCTTTACTCTCTTCAAAAAATCACTTCGATGTTATATCTAGGGCCCGGAGGGAGTACTGTGTAATTCATGGATTGATTCCTTTTCCAAATGGCATTCTCTTCAATCCATACACATGTCAAAGATCAATGTAAAACAAAAAATGTGGATTCTCAATCTATTCTAACCGAAAGAGCAACCATCCCCAAGATTTGAGATATGCAAAACCAAAATATTTCGTGAGACCAGTAGTAAAAAGAAGATAAAATTTTCCCTAAAGCATCAGTGTGTAATCAAAAGGGAGAAACAAATACTTGGGCGATGTAACTTGCTGCTTCAAAGATATAGGATGCTGATGAGTTATTGTACCAATTGAATAAACTGACCCCAACCATAATAGTGATTAGACCATATCCTTTTAACCAAGTAAATTCATCATGAAAGTACAAGACTGCAGCCCACATGCAAACAGCATGAAACCAGTAAGTCAAGGGCAAGTAAATATCTGATTGGAGATCACAGGATGAGATATTTAGGTAAAAGAACTAAACAATATAACTGAAGAGCTCACCGAATGGGGTTATGTCAGAGCAGTGCCGCCTCGGGCCCTCTCTTCAAGAAACTTAGGGATCAAGGGGGATAGTGGGAGCTACCCCCGAGTGTCGTTCTCTTGAGGAGCCTAAAAATGCAAATGGTTCCTAATAGCTAGATGCAAACAATTAAACGGGTAAAAGCATTTTTTGGTTGATTTTAAGTATGAAGTTGGTATAAAAGTATGATATGTTCAAAATGCAAATAAAAGATTGGATTAAAATGGGAGATTTGGAATAAATGGGAATAGATAATCCTTGATGATTAGAGACTTAAACAATCATTGCTTCAAGTTGTTTTTGGAAAATTCTTTGGCTAATCAAAAGATCCTTAGAGGAATCCCTCTAGGCTAGGCTTGGTTTGGATGGATTAGCGCCGGAATCCCGCTTACTAATCCCTCCAACTCCAAGTTGATTAAGCTCAATAACCAAGGTGAATTTGCTAATTGCAAGGGGCTCCTAATCCAACAACCGGAATCCCGAATTGCCACTTAATTAATCCTAGGGTTTTAATTCATTATTAGAATCCCAAATAATGAATCAAGACTCTAGGATTCAAGCCCAATGCCACTCATACAATTTGACAAATTCAAGAGTCAATTCACAAATACAAATGCTTGGCAAAATAATCCACTACATGAGAATCCTCAAATAGCACAAAATATTAACTAAAACATTCATTTAAAATGATGAATCCATACATCTAAACAAAATTCAAGTCAATGAAGAGCAATTGTCAAGCATTCACAAATGAAAACAAGCTACAAATGTTTCTACCACTCTCTAACACAAGATAAATATGAAAAATACAACCAATTGCATAAATAAAATCCTAGAATCCTAGAAATATTTAAATACAAAAGAAAGAGAGAGTGGGAGAACAAGAACTCCCCTAATGAAGTTCCAAGTTCAAGCTAAACACCTCCATCACCAAGGATTAATGCCTCTTAATTGCTGCTTTCCATGTAGAAACCACCAACAAGAGAGATGAGAGTGGGTGCCATAGAGATGTGGGGTGGAAGAGATGGAAGATGAAGATGAAGATGAGAGAGTTGAGAGAATATGAGGAACTAGGGTTTTGGTGGCTTCCAATCTGTCCAAATGAGTGCATTTTCGACCTAATATGTTCCTCAAGTCAGGTCAAGAAGTGGTACCGGGTATGGACTTGGATTGGGCAAAAAAACCAGAAAACTTATGCAGAATCGCGACTGAGCCGCGACCCAGAAATTTGAGCCGCGGCTCAGTTTTTCTCTGTAAGGTAGTGAGCCGCGGCCCAGAAATTTGAGCCGCGGCTCACTTTTTCTCTGTAATAACAGTGAGCTGCGGCTGGAAACTTTGAGCTATGGCTCAGTTTGCTTCTGTGAAGAATTGAGCTGCGGCCCAATTCTCTTTTGGAAAATTGAGTTTTCTTTTCCTTTTACAAATGAAATGTTCCACTCATGGTTCTTCAATGTTCCTACAAGTAAAAACATAATAGAAAAAGGATCAAATGCCCTAGAAATTAATTACCAATTATGGTAAATTAATCCTATTTTTATCCTAATTTCACCTAAGGGCCTAAGATCTTAATTAAGCACATTTGTACCAAAATTGCATCTCCATTATGTTTAAAACCTCATTTTTAGCATATCAAAACCATACAAATCCAAGGATCTGTCAATAACACTTATGGAAATCATAATACTTCCTCCGTTCTTAAATATAAGACCCAAATGACTTTTTGTGCAGAGATTAAGGAAGTTAAATGAGCCACTTAATTGTAACGTATTTTGTATATTATTAGATTACATGTTAGCTTATAAGTCAAATAAACTAATTTAGAGAAAGTTCAGACAAATCAATTCATAAGAAACTTATTTAATTTTTTAAGATTTTTCAAAAAAGTTAACTAGATCATATATTTAAGAACAGAGAGAGTATATTTTATTATACGACTGTGTGATGGAATGGACTAATCCATATTTTAACGAAGTTGCAATCTGAAGAGCGCACTGATCTCTTATGAAACACCACGGGAATACTAAAACAAGACATGGTCTAGCATTATTATCAACTTTTCATCAAACTTGCTAAATTATACTTAATAGATTTTTCTTTCAGAATATTTCTTTTTCTTTTTCTTTTCCAGAAAGAGTAACAAAGAGATTAGCACTTTTTATTTTTTGAACAAATGGCCCAAATACCTCTGAGTAGGGTAATTATTAACAAACTCCCTTAGGATAAACATCTGTAAGGCACATAGAGGTTAAATCACCTTTTTCTTTTACCAATAGGTTAAATCACCGATTTAAAGCTCCTATTTTTGTTTATTTTAATTGAAATTTGACAGCATAAATTCATATTTTTCTGCCAGATAAAATGACAGTTTTCAATCTTCTTATCCAATAGGTCAGAGTAAAACAATCATATGGAATATCGGCTCATGAAATGACATACAAGAAAAAATCTAAAGTGAATATAATCAGCCATAGAAGCCTTTACTTGATAAGTAATAAATTTCTACTCTTCTACTGAAGTGCTATAAAGTAAAATCCAATTTTCCAGTTTCTTTAGAATTTCCATATTCCATTTTGACATGCAGATTTTGTTGCTAAACTCTATCACACTTCATTTGGCCTGCTCACTGATTAAAATCTTTTGTCAGGTTGCCTGCTTTACAGCCACTAATTTGATGCCAACTGATAGGACTCTAAGTAGGGTGGGGAACCCTCCCCCTAACAAGCTATCTTAATGTCTATCATAAAGTCTTTGCATTGCTTGAAAAATAATGATAAAGTCACTGACAAAGTAGTTCCATGAATGCTCATGTTTTAATGTAGTTAATATTATGCCATAACTATTCGATAAACAATCAAGTTTTGCTTATTACAGGTGGGATGTAAATAACCTACTATAAACTACCAAGAAACAACGATTAATATTCTCATCAACGAGTGGAAATCAGTTTACAACAGTTAAATACCAAAATGGTGACAGTCTCCTTGACCACCTCTGCTATGTGACTGCACTAGTTACAGAGACAAGAATTGTAGGAATGAAGTAACTTTGATGTATTAGGGCCCAAAGCCAATGAGAATTGAGGCTATTATGTAAATAAGGAGAGATACTGGTTAAAAGGATGAATTTTTCTCCAATGATTTAAAATTTTAATCATCGTAACCTCTCATACGGTATATATGGGATTAGGGGTTAGAGGAAGTAAGTTATCCAACTCAAAAAAAAAAAAAAAACTTCTAATAAAAACTTTCTCCTCATCTCTTCTCTTATTCTCAATGGTGTATTGTAACGTAATCGGGGTTCTAATCAGTAACATTTGAGAACAGTTAAGCAAAATGGTTATGTGAAAAAAATAGCTTCTCAAATATCACAACTACATGCATAAAACTGTCATCTTCTGCATTAACAATTCCACACCATCATCAAGCTTTGAGAAGTTAAAAAGAAAGACAAAGTAAAATTACTTTGTTCTTAAAAAAGATAGTTGAACTGCCTCAAATTTGATTAATAATCAAACGGGGTCATTTTATTTTCAAATAAAAGAAGGAATTTTATGAATTGACCAATGTCTATAAATGAGTTTAATGATGATGGTCTTAAGTGAGGATGTTAATAAGACTGTATTTGACATAAAATTATTGGAATTGTATTTGACATAAAATTATTGGAAAACAATTATGAAAAGAACTTACCATATTTTGATTTAATGGCCAAAGATCATGAGTCACAGAACTTACAAATGATGAACATCTTGATAGATTAGTGCTCAAATTCATCAAATGATTACTTCACATTGCATTCCAGTTGAGTTGATTCATCAAGCTCTTGCTGCATATCATCTTGAAGTTGTTGAGGCTATCAAAGAGCATATTGTTTTCCTCTTCTTCAATGATAACCTCTACAAGTATATTGTTTATTGGAAGTGTTTTCCAAATCAGTGTATTTAGATTGTTCACTCTCGCCAATGTTTCATTTTTCGTTGCCTAGTTCGTTGGAAAAGATTTTCGGATTGAACAGTCGTATAGAATTCTACCATTCCCTGCCCATATATGTGCTTTTGTTGTAACTCATTAGGAACCAAGTTCTCCAAGCAGGGGAGAAATGCTAAGATATAAGAATAGTATTTCGAAAACATCCAATAGAAGGAAATCAATCTATATTTTATATTTTATTTCTATTTCTACTTTTATTAGCAAGTGGATGTTTTTTTATATTTTATTTTAACAAGTGGACTTAGGTTACTTAATAGGAAAGTAAAGAAGGTTTCCTCACGAGTAGGAAACCTACGTCTATATATAATGTGTTCCTTGTGTATCTTAAAAACAGACTTGAATGAATAAAAATATTGTGTAAGACTTTTTTGGGTCAAATTTGATATAAGATGATAAAGAGTAGGAAACCTAAGCAAAGTTTGTTGACATCCAATGACGCTAAAACTCTTATGTGAATTATGTTGCTAATTGGGATTTGTGGTTAGAGATAAGCTACTTGAAGGTGTAACCTATGGAAAGGGTTATGAGATTCAGAGGGAAAGCTAAGCTAAGTCCAAGATATAGTAGTTTGTTTACGATATTAGATAGAGTGGCTGATGTAGCTTACTATTTAGCCTTGTCCCCGAAGTTATCTGGTATTCATCTAGTGCTTCTTGTATTAATGTGATATTGAGAGCTCACCCCTTCTCTCTAGTCCCCCACCATTTTCTGTTCTGTTCTCCCTCCTTTGGCTCCTATTCCCCCTTTGTTTAGGTCTGTTTCTCCCTCTTCCCCACCTCTGTTTTCTCCGCCCATTTCCTAATCTGCTTTGCATTAAGTTAGAGTGTGTGTAAATGTTCCCAACCTGTTTTACATCAGCTTCTTTCTTTTACATTAATTGTTTTTTATGACAACATGCAAGGGGAAAATGAAATCAGGTTCCAACCAAGAAACATGGAGTGAAAATGCTTAGTTATTAAGGGAGGAAACAGAAATAAACATTAACATTTGTATTTGTGCGGATACATAAATAAATGAAAACTTATAGAGAAATAAGAACTCAGGTATCATACTTGCAAAAGGATCTGCGTTATGCACCAGCTAAAAACCAGACATAATAACAGCAGGCATAACAAGAATGAATCTCCATATTGCGAATTCTGTTTCTTTTGCTACTACAGCAAGACAAAGCTCAAGATTAAGATTGAAGCTACGAATTTTCAAAGTAGAGCTGAAACAAGTAGCTAAACTGATATCATAGAAAGTTGAAACCATGTGATGAAATTATGAACACCTATAAAAAGTAGATTAACAAAATACTTTTTTTAAAAAAAGAAACTTCCTCAAATATTGCAACAAAATCTAAGGTATAAATGACTACCGCATTCATATGTCTCATTATTCATTGTTTTTTGAGCCAGAAGGGGTGATATTTTTGTGTGTGTGTGTGAAGAGCGTTCTAAACATGAAACAAATGTTCATGTGAGCTGCCCAAATTATGTGATATATAATAGCAAATAAATAAATAAATAAATAAATAAATAAATAAAAATGGAACGACGATTGAGAAATCTCAAAAAGTAGCGGAAGATAAATTCACCTAACACTACTGGAATATACCACCGTTATTCATATAACAAGCAAAGCTTGTCCAAGGAAATAAAATTTTCTTCTTTCTAAACACTTACTTATTTTACATAATTTAGTATTTATAAGAAAATAAAGGAAGTCTAGACTACTTAGAACTCTTAAAACCATAATATGAAAGCCCTTATTGATTAGTTAAACCGAAAAACTAAATATGAGCTATTATATATAACCCAAAATAGAAATTAAGAAATAGATACAAAAGTAAAATAATTATTAGAAAAACCAATGCCCAATTAAGTAACATAAACAAGTCACCTAATCAACGCAATCACATGTTAGGCACATGGCATGCTTATTTATATTTTATGGGCTGACAATGCTTTAAAATATAACTAAAATAATCAGACTGACATAAAATGACTCAAAACAAATATTGGACTTTTAACATGGGTTTGCTACTTAACCAAACACGCCTCACAAATTCTTCTATGTTTGTAACACACCAATCTTATGGATTATTCTTTGCCATATTCTCGAGCTTTTATAAGGCCTGAATATGTATGGCTAAATCCTTATTTGCAGCGTGCATACTATATTATATGCCTTTAATGTAGTACATTGAAACCCAAATGTTTCCTTCAACATTCTCACTATTTAATGGGCTTCTAGTAATAGGCCCTTAATGTCATGAAGAGACTCTTGGGCTCTTTTTGGATGACATGGATATCATCTTGCTAATTGTAGATGTCATCTCTGACATGACTACCATGTATGATGCTACCTTGGCTGCCATGTAGGTGTTAATTGACACTTTGAAAGCCTTGTTGGACACCACATAGGAGATCACAAGTGCTCATACCATATAGTTTCTTACAAAAGCCGATTTATTGAGTGGTTAAGCATCAATAGCTTTACATGTTATTGTAGTAATAAATTTTAGGGACAATTGCACATAGGTCCCAAGCAAGAGAATTAATTTCAGAGAGGTCCTAAGGAGTTGTTAATGACAACTATTAACAACTGCAATAGCCTTGATTAACAAGTGAAGAAGTTGTTAATGGACCTGTCTGAAATTAATTCTCTTGCTTGGGACCTATGTGCAATTCTCCCTAAATTTTAGTTGTCTTGAGTTAAGCATTCTAATTATTCATCAGTTCAAACTTATCTTTGAATTATTGGTGGGATATCTAGAGAATAAAATAAAAAGTGTATCAGTTATGTCATGTATTTATAATAATAATAATAATAATAATAATAATAATAATAACAATAATAATAATAATATTAGTATTAGAACAATTTTTTGAAATTAACTTTGAAATCATCGTCAGTATGTAAATTTAGTTATAAGTAAAATTCACTTTGAAATGTAATTGAAAGATGTACCAAATTCATGTACTATTAAAAGAACAACTTCAAACTGTAAAACCAGTTCCTTATGTATAGTTCTACTACAGTTTATTTACCTACTTAAGATCAATGTTGAGAGAAACAAAATTAGTCCGGTATAATGGAAAAACTAGAAAGGGAAGATTAAATTAAATCGGTGAAATTGAAATTAACTAGTAAAATTAGTGGAAATACTAAGTTTAATTTAAGCTGGACATCAAATTGAAATATTAACGCCAGAACAAAGGAACTACTTGTCCATAGTATATACTTTACAACTCGAGCATATTTGCACAGTTCGGATTGAGCAGAGATATGTAACCTGCACATTTCCATTTATGTTGTACAAGAGCATCTGACCTACTTATTGTTGTTAATAAAGGGGAGAGAGCTTATTGTTTGGCTTAGAGTGAGGATAAGGAGCAAAATTGCAGCAATGAAGGATGCTATTCTCCAAGGGGTGCTCAAGTATTCATGCTTAAATATTGCCTTATACTTGTGGTAAGGATTCTCATAAAACTTGTTCAATTCTTCACATAGAGAGAGATAATCACTACTGCAAGTCATGAACACACAATTTTTATCAAGAGTGTTTGCTAAGGAAGCCACTTCACCATTGCTACCCAACAAGTTGTCCATAATTCCCTTCTCAACAAGCAGTTCAACATCTTTCCCAGAGTCAATGAGATGGTTCAAGAGGGCTACGTAATCAGTGACATAGCTCTCAAGAGCGAGGTGACACTGCTCAAATGCAACCACATTTCTCATCACTATCTCAGTCCAATCACATATTTGAAAATATGGTATTTTCAACACCCCCTTTGAGTATTTTAACTTAGTAATGCTATTGAATTGTTCATCAACCTGAAATTTTACACCTGCCCCACGTAGTTGGCTTGCAGTATACACAGGCTTTAGTTTGCCAAATTCTCTTTTTGGTAAGGGATCAGGTAGGTGAAAGATCCTTAGCATATCATTCAGGTGATGGATGACTTTTCTGTATGATGATTCAGATTGGGGAGAAATCGATTGTTGAAAGTGGCATTGTTGAAAATACTTAAAAGTAAACTTCTCACGAACTTCCTTTTTCACAAAAATATGATGTAGAAACACTCTCCTAAAAAAGTTGAAGGCTATCTCATCGAATGAAATTTTGCCATTGAAGCCGGTGGGAAAAGTCATGTCAAATAGGCCTTTAAGGACAAAAAATGGCAACTGATTCTCAAGTAAAATTATATCTAGGTTTATGTCACATGTTGGCCATAATTTGAAACGCCAAGAGTTTAGTTCTAATAGACCTAGACAAGAGAGAAAGTACTCAATAATGAAGAGACCATCGGTTAGAATCATGCTTACAAATTCATCGCTCTCCATTGGTATAGTCTCTGAATAACAACGCCGAGTTTCATCTTCGCAATATTTTAAAGCATTAATATATTCCTCCAAAAATGGCTCATTATTTCTCTTTAGAAAATTGTTGAGGCACCATAGTTTGACCTCTTCCATTGATTCCAATCTCTTGTCTCCATGGTGAAATGGACCAATGGAAACGAAGGTAGGAGTGTAGACTTCTTCATTCACTTTCCGAATTTTTGGTGGGACTTTGTAGATGCAACAGCTTGATCCTAAGGGAAGCTCAAAAGTGTCTATAGCTTCTAATTTGGCTTTTAGGGAGCTTAACAAATTTGGTGCTTGTTCTCTTTTGTTTTCCAAGGTCTCCATTTTCTTACAATCTTTCGTCGGACCTGCATCACAACTAAAATATATACAATCAATGATATCCGATAAAATCCCACAATTTGCTTTAATCTTGCTGTTGTTGATGTGAAGATCTTAATTTAAAAACCATATGAATGCGATCTTTGAAACTATGAAATCTGATTAACTAGCTGGTGTCAGGTTAGTCCTCACTAATAGTCTTTCATATCCGCCTACTCATTATCAAATTATGGAATTTTCCTGAAAATAAAAAAAAAATTTGGCGGAAAATGTTCTAATTCTAGTCCTGTAAAAGACTAATATGTAGCTCCATTGTCATTTACTCTCCATTTCTTATTCACTCTCGAAACAGTTTAATTCATTGAGTTATTGAATAAAAAGAAGCAAGTTGGTCCAAATTGGCTCTATATATGTTTTATTTGTTGCAGATATGTCAGAGCAAGAGAGTTACAGGGGTGAGATACATTGAATAAAAAGAAGAATGTTGTTTAAAATTGGCACCATATATGTTATGACAGAGCAAGAGAGTTACAGGGGTGAGATGCTTAACCTGATGTTCTGAATGATGTCGCCCGGTAACTGAGAGAGGATCTGATGTTCTGAATGATGTCACCCTGTAACTGAGAGAGAAGAGCAAATAGAGATTAATTAATGATAACAATTACGGAGTACAAAAAGAACCAAGGCAATTTAAACTCAAGCTCTTATAAAAATGATCGGAGAAGTATATAATGGCACTTGAGTCAACGACCCGAAGTCTTTGCTGCAGAGATAAAGAACTTAAAAAAAGAACTTATTTTTGTCAAAAGGACTTATTTTCAAAAAGGAATTTTTTTTTTTTTTTTTATATTTGGGTGGGCTACTTGATAAAAGGACTTATTGGGCTAGAAGGATTTATTTTAATAAGTCACCTAGATCAACTTCTCACCACTCCAAAAGGACTTAAAACAACTTATTGGTAGGACCCACTAAAAAAGAAAACAAACATTCACGTGCTCAGGTAATGAAACTGTGGGGCCTACGATTTATTTATTATTAATTTTTTTTTTTGGATAGAGCACGTTTCTCTGTTTGCTCATGAATTTTTTTTTATTTTTTTTCCTTCCAGTTGCGCATGAATGAAAACAATATTACACAAAAAAAAAAAAAAATAAACCTATAACCTGACTTAATTTTTGTCATTGCTCATTTAAATTATCTTTTCATTTTTTTAACCTATTCATTTCATTTTTGTTTGCAAATAATTATATAATTAAATTTCCATTTTAATTTTCTCAGATAGTTTTAATTTTTAATTTAAAAAAAGATAATTTTAATTTAGTTCTATTATTCTGGTCATTTTTATCTTAACCTTACTTTTCAAGAAATCCATCCAAACATGTTTAAAAGTTCAACTGACTTATAAGTCATTTTTTTTAACAGCCCATCCACATATAAAAGTCACTTTCAGTTTGACTTATTTTCAGTTTAACTTATATATAAATCACTTTTCCAGAAGTCAAGCCAAACACACCCGATATACAATATTTTTTGAAGTAGTGCTCCTTTTACTGCTCCTATTATTTTTGTAGGGCGAATCTCAATTCGAAAAGACGAAAACGCGTGGGAGATGTCCCTGTTACCGCGTTTTATTTGACTTGGGACTGACTGAAGTTGAGGTCCCCAGGGTATCGGGTCAGGTACAGTCTAAAAGGCTTAACCCCTAACCCTTGATAAAGTTGAGTGTCAAGACTCAATATATGTATGTACATGCATTGAGTTTTTTTAAAAAGACACCCTTTTTGAAATTCACCATTTTAATTACCTTATGCTCCTATATTTAGGTCATGAAGTATTATATATATAGCTTGCATTTTTATTGGGTTAAATAATATTCAACAAGGTTAATTATTTTTAATATCAACCAATCCCAAACAAATTTTTGGATATAGCATATTAAAGTGTATAGTTTTATGTAACACCTACTATCATGAAATAATTATTGGTGTAATTTTGTCATTAACTTATTTTTCCTTGTAGTTAAATAATATTCAACAAGGTTAATTATTTTTAATATCAACCAATCCCAAACAATTTTTTGGATATAGCATATTAAAGTGTATAGTTTTATGTAACACCTACTATCATGAAATAATTATTGGTGTAATTTTGTCATTAACGTATTTTTCCTTGTAGTAACGAACTCATACTATATTTAGGATAATTGTAATGAACACATACTATATTTAGGATATTGACTCGTGTTAGAAAGAATGTTGGATATACCAACAAGTAACTTAATGATACCGAGTGTTACTGATGAAATATTTTATGTTATTGGATGTACAAAAAATTAGTTTAAAATAGTAAGTATTATTGAATAAAATATTTAAAGACGCATGCTACTTAACCCACTTTTTTTCTCCTGATCCAGAAAAGCTTTTCTGCTGGGGCGTTAGGAGGATGTTTCATGGAAAGTTTTCTACTGATTATGAAATTAAAGAATTATGAGAAGATAGAGCTTTTCTGGTGGGGCGACCAGAAAGTTTTCAAGTATAATTTTATTTTTTCATCCCAATCTTTGCACTTTTCATTGTTAGGTATGGCTATTCTATACTTTCAAAATTAAATCTTGCTAGACAAGGCATTGATGTAAACTATATGGGTGTGTTTGGATGGACTTCTGAAAAAGTGACTTATAGATAAGTCTAACTGAAAATAAGTCAGATTGTGTAATGAGATTTATGTTTGGATGAGCTGTTAAAAAAAGTGACTTATAAGTCATAAGTCATATTTTGTAATGAAATGTATGTTTGGATGGACTTTTGAAAAAGTGATTTATGTTTGAGTTAGTTGTGATTTGATGTGTAAAATAAGTTAGAATTGTGGGGTCCACCAAAAAAGTGACTTATAAGTCATAAGTTATAAGTCATAAGTTGAAAAAAAGAACTTATACTTATTTTGACTTATAAGTTATAAGTTATTTATTTTTATAAGTCGAGACAAACATACTTAAAACAACTTTTTTGAAAACAAGTACTTATTTTTTAAAATAAGGACTTATTTGGCTGGAATAAGTCCAGCCAAACAAGCCCATTGTGTTTATGCACACAATAGCTGCTTTCCCAACCACCAAAAATATATAAGTTATGATACATTCATAACTATGTATGGAGCAGCTATGTTCAACACCAAAATAAAATCACTATATCTACTACACACTTCAGCTAGGATTGGGGTTCCTGCAAGTCTTCACAGAATGACAGGCCACACCCCATCTCGAGCAATGATACACTTTTTTGTTTTGAAATTGTGATTCAATCCTTTTAACTCTTAGTTTTCCTGTTGGACGAGAAGTCAATGGTGGTTTTAGTATCTACTTTGCACTTGACAATAATTTTATCCTTATCATTCTTCACATAATCATATGCAAAATTGTGTGCAAAGCTATATTTGTATAGTGCACTTCTGAATGTTGCAGCATTTGGAAATCTTTGATCAACTGACATAAACTCATCCTTCCATTTTGAAGAACCCATAACTGGAAATGTTCTTGGCAAATTCTCTACAATCAAACCATTTGCATTCATTGCTCTTTTCCTACTTTGTATAGCTATTGGAGATGGCACACATTGTATGGGAGATGTTGTACTTAAGTTGTCTGCCTCAACTTCCCATATACTTGGAGATATTGATCTTCCAAATGAAGGCACTGCCAAATCATCTATCCTGCAAACACAAGTCAAGCTTCATAAATTACAATTGATGTTGTTGAATATCACAACTTCTTGTTCCATGAGCAAAATTTCATAAGAAACTTCATAACTTACTCTTTTATGTTATCTACTTGTGATGCTTGTTTCAACTCTTCCACATTCTTACAAACAAACACATGCCAATTGTTATTGTTGTACTCAATCAATTGTGCAACTTCAACATCATCTACAAGGTCCAATAATGTGTCCCCGGCAAAACTAATTGTGTACTTCATGTTGAATCCACCACTTCCTAGCCACACATATGTTGTTATCAAACTTTTAAGGTCTTCATATGAAATTCCTTTACTTATCATTCTTCCACTTACAATTCCATCCTCATATATCATCTTTCCATCCAATCTCTTAACATATTTTCCTCCCACATGGAAGATGAAAAATAATTGCTTTGCACAACTGCTACCTATTCTCCTTCTGTGTTGCTCCACATATTTAATTCCCACATTTCAATCACATGGCAAAATTAAATCAATTACAAGTTTAGAACTGAAATAGACAATTTAACAACATAATAATTGTATTATATCAACTCAAAGTTTTATACTTTATGGACAAGGTACCTTAAAATCAATTATACTTCCCAATGATTATACTCGAAGTTTTATTTGGACTACCAATCACATGTGTTCATAATATATAGTGAACCAACAAATTCTACTTTGAGCTTAGGACACATAATGGCATTCACAAGAACATATGCTCCATTTGCAACACACATATAACAACTTACTACACAAATAACCATATTTACAACATCAGACATTATGAATACATGTGCATTAGTGCCATTTCAACAACAATTCCTTCAACAATACATGTCATTTATAGTAGACATGGGAATTATTACACACATATGACAAATTTCTAAGACACATATGGCAAATTTTCAACACACATTTCACCAACTTATAAGACATAGTACAGGTCCTCATATGCTATACTTTTTCACATTTTTAGCAAATTCTAAGACACTTATGACAAATTTTCAAGACATATATGACAAATTTTCTAGGCACATTTGACGATTTTCTAATACATACAAGCAGTCTTCAAAGGCTATGCTTGGTTCCTACTTCATATTTTTAGCGAATTTCAAGACATGTATGACAAATTTTCAACACACGTATGACACATTTCCTAGACACATTTGACAAATTTCTAAGACATAGTACAAGTCTTCAAAGGCTATACTTAATGCCTACTTCATATTTTTTCAGAGCATTCCAACACACGTGTAACAAATTTCCAAGGCACATTTGATGAATTTCTAAGACATAATACAAGTCTTCAAAAGTTTAGATTAAAGAGATGAGAATTTTCTACTTGAGGATAAGCATTTACCTCTACTTGGAAGTGATTCCAACAGCTTGCTTACCACAACACCGATCTCCTTGCCTTCTAAAAATCTTCAAAACACATCAAATGAAAACATTGATAACTGATTTTTAGAAATCGTGGAATCTAGGAGGGAGTTGGTGGGAGTGAAGTCAAGTGATTTTAGAAATCATGGAATCATAAGGGAGTGGGTTGATTGCCTTGCGCAGAGGGAGAGAAAGAATGAGTCAGTCTAATGAGTGTGCTTCAGTGAGTCTGATGAGTGTGCTTCACCATATATTAGTTCACTTTGCTCTTTCTTTTCCAAAGGCAAAATGGTCTTTGACCCTCCCACAATTATTTTCACTTTGCTCCCTTAAGGTCTTACTGAAGATTCAGAAAGTTAGTGGGGGAATCTGATATTAATTCGCTATTGTGGGGGCAAGCTAACATTTTCCCTAATTAATTCTCCTTCTCTGACATTTTATTTGACAATGTACTTTTCTCAAATTAAAGTACCTATTGTGGACACATCAGCTTTTAAACTAGAGCCAAAGCTATATGGCATAGAAAATAAACAAAACCACTAATGGGCCTTCTCATAACAGCTTAAGTTGTTTTTTTTGGATAGAATTGGTTCTTGATACGTATTGGGACTTGCTTGATCAAATAGTCAAGATTTCATGACCAAAATGGCTTTTGCATGAGATGGCATTTTAGAGATATTAGTACTAATCTATATGAGCCTCAAATTAGTCTTTAGATTAACATGCTGGAGTAACATTTGAGAACAGTTAAGCAAAATGGTTATGCGGAAAAAAATAACTTTCTCAATTATCACAGCTACATGCTTAAAACTGTCATCTTTTGCATTAACAATTCCACACCATCATCAAGCTTTGAGAAGTTACTTCTTTCTTTCCAGAAAGACAAAGTAAAATTACTTTGTTCTTAAAAAAATAGTTGAACTGACTCAAATTTGATCATAAACAAACAAGACATTTTTTTTCCAAATCAAAGAAAGAAATTTATGAATTGAACAATGTCTATAAAAGAGTTTAATGATGATGGTCTTAAGTGAGAATGTTAATAAGACTCTATTTGACATAAAATTATTGGAAAAGAATGACGAAAAGAACTTACCATATTTTGATTTGATGGCCAAAGATCATAAGTAACAAACCTTAGAAATTTGTTATGTTGAACATCTTGACAAGACTAGTGCTCAAATTCATCGGATGATTACTTCACATTGCACTCCTGTTGAGCAGATTCATCAAGCTTATGCAGCATATCATTTGAAGTTGTTGAGGCTATCAAAGAGCATATTGTTTTCCTCTTCAATGATTTCCTCTACAACTATCTTATTCATTGGAAGGGTTTTCCAAATTAGTGTTCAGAATGTTCAATCTCGTCAAGGTCTCATTTTTCATTATCTAGTTCGTTGGAAAGGGACTCAGGACTATAGAGCAGTATTGAATTCTATCCTTCCTTCCCCGCCCAAATATGTGTTTCCATTTTAACTCGTCATGAGCCGAGTTCTCTAAGTAGGGGAGGAATGATGAAATATAGAAATAGTATTTTGAAAACTTCATATAGAAGGAAACCAATATATTTTATGTTTTATTTATGTTTCTACCATTATTAGCAAGTCTTTTATATATATATATATATAAATATATATATTTAATCTTAACTAGTGGACTTATGTTACTTAATAGGAAAGTAAATAAGGTTTCTTCATGGGTAGAAAACCTATGCCTATATATAATGTGTCCCTTATGTATTTTGGAAACAGACTTGAATGAATAAAAATATTATTATGTGATACTGAGAGCCCCCCCCCCTCCCTCTCCCCCCACCATTTTCTTTTCTGTTCCCGCTCCTCTGGTTCTTATTCTCCCTTTGTTCAGGTCTGTTTCTCCTTCTTCCCCACCTCTGTTTTCATCTCTCTGCCCATTTCCTAATCTGTTTTACATTAAGTTAGAGTGTGTGTAAGTGTTCCCAACCTACCTGTTTTACATCAGTTTCTTTCTTTCACATTATTTGTTTTGATGATAAAATGAACGGAGAGAATGAAATCAGGTTCCAACCCAGAAACATGGAGTGAAAATGCTTAGTTATTAAGGGAGGAAACAGAAATAAACACTAACATTTGTATTTGTGGGGATACATAAAGAAATGAAAACTTAAAGAGAAATAAGAACTCAGGTATCATACTTGCAAAAGGATTTGCGTCATACGCAAAAACCAGACATAATAGCAGCAAGCATAACTAATATGAATGCCCATATTTGAATTCTGTATCTTTTGCAACTACAGTAAAACAAAGCTCAAGTTAAGCTTGAAGTTACGAATTTCAAAGTAGAGCTGAGACAAGTAGCTAACCTGAGGTCATTGAAAATTGAAAGCATGTGATGAAATAATGAACACCTATAATAAGGAGATTAACCAAATGCTTTATTTTTTGTAAAAAAAAAAAAAAAGAAAAAAAGAAAAGAAAGAAAAAAAAAAAAAGAAACTTCCTAAAACATTGCAACAAAATCATGTGCATCATATATAAAGTTGAGCAAAACAAGCTAAGCAACACATGGACAGAAACGGAACGGTTGGAATAGAAATAACTCCCCATTCATATGTCTCAGATTATTCAATGTTTTTCGTTCTAGAAGCGGCTACACACACACAGACATATATATATATATATATATATGAAGAACCTTCTAAACATGAAACAAATGTTCATGTGAGCATCAAACCCAAATAATTTGATATATAATAGAAAAAAATATTTGAAAAGACGATTGAGAAATTAAAATTAAACTCTCAAAAATTAGCGGAAGATATATTCACCTAATTCTACTCTTGAATATACCACGCCGTTATGCAATCTAGAACACCATATAACATGCAAAGCTCGTCCAAGGAAATAAAATTTTCTTCATTCTAAATGCTTACTGATTTTACATAATTTAGTATTTATAAGAAAATAAAGGATGTCTAGAATACTTAGAACTCTTAAAACCATAATACGAAGCCCTCATTGATTAGTTAAACCCAAAACTCTGTATAGGCTATTATATGTAGCCTAGAATGGTAATTAAAAAATAAATACAAAAGTAAAATAATCAAGGGAGAATTGCAAATAGGTCCCAAGCAAGAGAATTAATTTCAGACAAGTCCATTAACAACTCCTTCACTTGTTAACCAAGGCTATTGCAATTGTTAATAGCTATCATTAACAACTCCTTGGGACCTCTCTGAAATTAATTCTCTTGCTTGGGACTTATATGCAATTGTCCCAATAATCATTAGAAAAACCAAAGCCCAATTAAGTAACATAAACAAGTCACCTAATTAATGTATTCACATGTTAGGCACATGGCACGCTTATTTTTTCTTTGTTTTTTGTTTTTTTTTGATTGACCACGCTTATTTATGTTTGCTGGGCTGAAGATACACTAAAATATAATTAAAATAATCAAACTGACATAAAAAGACTCAAAACAACTATTGGACTTTTAACATGGGTTTGTTGCTTAACTCAACACGCCTCACAACTTCTTCTATGCTTGTATACTATATATCACGCCAATCTCATGGATTATTCTTTTCCAGAGGCCAAACCAGTCATGCAATGAAGGGGCAAAAAATTGAGAGTAGTACTTTGGATTAAGCAATTGCAGTATGGCATCTACAATTAACAAGATGATATCCATGCCATCCATAAAGAGCCCAAGATTCTCTTCATGGCATTACGGGTCTATTCTTAGAAGCCCAATAAATATGATCAAGCTTCTATGTTTGTATATATCGAGTTATGTTTGTATATATCGAGCTTCAATATTCTCACTATTTATTGGGCTTCTAAGAATAGACCCGTAATGCCATGAAGAGAATCTTGGGCTCTTTATGGATGGCATGGATATCATCTTGTATTGTAGATGCCATACTGCAATTGCTTAATCCAAAGTACTACTCTCAATTTTTTGCCCCTTCATTGCATGATTGGTTTGGCCTCAATCTAACGAGAGATCTTGGAAAGAACAAGGAGGATTGCTGGAACCTGATTTGGGGACTGGCTATTTACTGACTTCCTAAAACCAGCAGATCCTTCTTTTTCTCCGGTCCTAATTATAAGATTAAATTGATTTTTTTTGAATAAATTAAAAATACAAAATAAATTACTTTAAATTGTTTATATTTATATTTTTCCTCAAAACTAATTTATTGTACTTATAAATTTGTAATCTAATTATATGTAACATATATTGTGATTTAGTAGTCTAATTTGCTTCTTTAACCTCCACAAAAGAAGTTAACTTGAGCTTATAATTATGATAGAAGAGAGTATTATGCATAGTTGGAAAAGTTATGTCCAGCTACAGGGACTTGAATTGGAATTGAACCCCTCTAGTAGTAACTGTAAAGAGTGGAAACCACCACCATTGGATTTGGTCAAAGTAAATGTAGATGGAGCTGTCTTGCTCCAGTAACAAAGGCGGTTGTGGGGGAGTTATAAGGGACCACGATGGAAATTGGACTGCAGGCTTCTCTCATTCCTTGGGGACTTGTAAATCTTTTGAAGCAGAGGAATGGGCCATACTCTCAAAAGCCTCTACTTGGCACAAGATATGGGGTTTAATTAATCGAAATAATTCAGTTTGGTTTCGGTTTTTAACCCAAAAATCAAATTTTATTACCTTTATAATTACATTAGACTTTTTTTTTATTTTTAATAAGCAAAACTTAATAGAAATTATAAACCTAACAACATTAATAAGATAATACAAAATATAAAATTGTAAACATAAGATAAGATCTCTGGGAAATGTAAAATACAAACAAAATAAATGTAACATTACTTCATGAAAAAAAGCATAATAAAAAGTCACAAAACTAAATATCAATGAATGATATATGACATATCATTTTTTTTAAAAAATTAACATAAGAGAAACAAAAAGTACATTTTTTAAATTTTAACTCTTAAAACTTAACTGTATTAAAAGAAAAATATGAATTTTTTTTAATATTTCAATTTTAACCGAAATATGTTTTAAGGTACTGAACAGCAAAACCGAAAACCGAATTAAAAAAACCAAATGTACAAAAAAAAAAAACCGAATTTAATTCGGTTCCGTATGATTTGGTTTTACTCACCCCGAGTTTAAAGTCATTTCAGAGTCTGACGCAAAAAATTTGATAGACATGTTGGCTGGTTGTATTTCAGATGATCAATGCAGTTTGCAACTCTTCTTGAAAATTAAGAACTTAATGAGGAATACATGGGAGTTCCAAATACACCATGTCTCCAGTGAACAGAATCAGATTGCAGTTACACTTGCAAAGGAGGGTATTTCAAACTCCTTGTTTTTGGATGCATGTCCGTCGCATTTGAGGACTGAGATAGCACATGAGAAATTGGGTTTTAACTCCCCTGAGCTGTAGTCTGTTATTTTAGTAGCAATATCAGTTGTGCCAAAAAAAATTATACATGCCATCTCTGACGTGACTACCATGTATGATGCTACCTTGGATGCAATGTTGGTGTTTATTGCCGCTTTGAATGCCTTGTTAAGAATTTATTCAAGTTGTCTTACAAAAGCCGTTTTATTGAATAGTTAAGCATCAACAGCTTTACATGCTACTATAGTAATTTAATCAAGTTGTCTTGAGTTAAGCATTCTATTTATTCATAAGTTTAAACTGATCATTGTATTATTGAACAAAAGAAAAAGTGTATCAGTCATGTCATGTAATAATAAAAATAACATCAGAACAATTTTGTCAAATTAACATTGAAATCATTATCAGCTTGTATATTTAATTATAACAAAAATTCACTTTGAAATGAATTTTCAAACATGTATCAAAATTCATGTACTACTACCAGAACAACTTCAAGCTATAAAACCAGTTCCTTATGTAAAGTTCCACTACATAACATTTGCAAACTCAAGATCAATGCTGAGAGAAACAGAACTAGTCAGGTGTAATGAGAAAAACTAGCAAGGGAAGAAGAAATTAAACCGGTGAAATCGAATGTAACTGGTAAAATTAGTGGGATACTAAGTTTAATTTGAGCTGGACAAAAAATTGAAATATTAACGCCAGAACAAAGGAACTACTTGTCCATAGCATACAAAAGAGTTTACAACTCAAGAGCATACCAAACGGAACAAATCAGATTGGGCAGAGATATGTAATCTGCACATTTCCATTTAAATTGTACAAGAGCATCTGACCTACTTATTATTATTAATAAAGGGAAGAGAGTTTATTGTTTGGATTAGAGTGAGGATAAGGAGCAAAATTGCAGCAATGAAAGATGCTATTCTCCAAGGGGTGCTCAAGTACTCATGCTTAAAAATTGCCTTATACTTGTGGTAAGGATTCTCATAAAACTTGTTCAATTCTTCACATAGAGAGAGATAATCACTACTGCAAGTCATGAACACACAATTTTTATCAAGAGTGTTGGCTAACGAAGCCACTTCACTATTGCTACCCAATAAGTTTTTCATGATTCCCTTCTCAACTAGCAGTTCAACATCTTTTCCAGAGTCAATGAGATGGTTCAAGAAGGTTACATAATCAGTGACATAGCTCTCAAGAGCGAGGTGACACTGCTCAAATGCAACCACATTTCTTATCACTATCTCAGTCCAATCACATATTTGAAAATATGGTATTTTCAACACCCCCTTTGAGTATTCTATCTTAGTAATGCTATTGAATTGTTTATCAACTTGAAATTTTATTCCTGCCCCACGTAGTTGGCTTGCAGTATACCCAGGCTTTAGTTTGCCAAATTCTCTTTTTGGTAATGGATCAGGCAGGTAAAAGATCCTTAGCATATCATTCAGGTGATGGATGACTTTTTTGCATTCAGAGGATTCAAATTGAGGAGTAATCATTTGTTGAAAGTGGCGTTTTTGAAAATACTTAAAAGTAAACTTCTCTCGAACTTCCTTTTTAACAAAAATATGGTGTAGAAACACTCTCCTAAAAAAGTTGAAGGCTATCTCATCGAATGAAATTTTGCCATTGAAGCCGGTGGGAAAAGTTAGGTCAAATAGGCCTTTAAGAACAAAAAATGGCAGCTGATTCTCAAGTAAAATTATGTCTAGGTTTATGTCACATGTTGGCCATAATTTGAAACGCCAGGGGTTTAGTTCTAATAGACCTAGACAAGAGAGAAAGTACTCAATAATGAAGAGACCGTCAGTTAGAATCATGCCTACAAATTCATCGCTTTCCATTGGTATGGTCTCTGAGTGACAACGCCGAGTTTCATCTTCCCAGCTTCTTAGAGCTTTAATATAATCCTCCAACAATGTCTCTTTATTCCTCTTTAGAAAGTTGTTGAGGCACCATAGTTTGACCTCTTCCATTGATTCCAATCTTTTGTCTCCATGGTGGAATGGACCAATGGAAACGAAGGTAGGTGTGTAAACTTCTTCATTCACTTTCCGAATTTTTGGTGGCACTTTGTAGATGCAACATCTTGATCCTAAGGGAAGCTCAAAAGAGTTTATAGCTTCTAATTTGGCTTTTAGGGAACATAACAAATTTGGTGCTTGTTCTCTTTTGTTCTCCGATGTCTCCATTTTCTTAGAATCTAATGTTGGACCTGCATCACAAGTAAAATATATTCAATAAAATATAACTGATAAAATCCAACATACAACTTGAGTTTTTATCTCGCTGTTGCTGATGTGAAGATCTTAAAAATTATAAATCATATGAATTAGATATTTGAAACTATGAAATCATGTTAGCTAGCTGCATGGTGTGAGGTTAGTCCTCACTCATAATCTTTCATATCTGCCTACTCATTAATCAAATCATTGAATTTTCAAGAAAATAAAACTGTTTTTCGACGGAAAAATGTTCTAATCCTACTCCTATAAAAGACTAACCTGACTATCCTAACGTCTAGCTCCATTGTCATTTACTCTCCATTTCTCATTCACTCTAAAATCGTTTAAGCATATAATACAAGAAAATTTATCCTTTTTGTTTATTGAATCTGATGTTTAATCCTCATTGAGATATTGAATAAAAAGAAGGAAATTGTTCAAAATTGGAACTATATATATGTTTTGTTGCAAATAAGTCACAGCCAGAGAGTTACAGGCCTGAGATATACTTAACCTGATGTTCTGAGTGATGGCGCCCAGTAACTGGAGATAGAAGAGCAGATATCCCCTGGTGGAAACACAAGAACTTGACAACTTCTGATCTGTCTCAGTGATTCAGGGCCTCAGGCCATGTGTACGCCACTCATCTCCTCTGGATACACACACATACTCATATAAAAGAATGTTTCTTTTTATTAAAGGGCAGGTACTGATGAGATTAGGAAAGGGATCCATTAGTTACATAATTAACTTTTTATATGAATTTACAATTGTATTATTCATTTATTATTGTATATGGTTTGTTTGTTTTTTTTTTTGGCCAAATATATGGTTTGTTTTAATGGGTATAGTGTATATATAACATTATAAAATTGGAAAGTTGTTAGACTTTTAAATAGACTAAATGAGGTTTAAGAACTTTTTTTTTTTTTTTAGTTGCAGTTGAGCATACTTGAAGTAACTCCTAAAATCAGTAATGTAATTAAAAATCGTGTCTTTAACAAAGTTTTGAGTTCAAAATCAACATTGAGTAGATATATATATATCTATATATATATAGATATATAAGGTATAATAAATATGACTAGAATTCAGTTAAAAAAAAAAAAAGACTAGAAAAGTACTGCCGCACGTCCTTTTTATTTGATCCCGATATTAGAATTACATGGCTTAAGAAATAACTTAAAATTTCGTTAGAAGTGATAATATGTCATAAAAAACCTTTTTTAAATTACGTATGCCCTTATTTATAAAAAGGTAAGTAAGATATAAAAATAATTTAGTATTGATAGAAATTATAAAAAATAAATTAGTATAATAAGAAAAATGAGAAGAGAAAATAGAGATCAATTAGTGGTAAAAATCGTAAAAACACATTACATAGTTAAACTCCAAAATCATAAAAATGACTGGAGGGTATATGATAGTGCTTGAGTCAACGACTCGAAGTCTCTATAGAGATAGAAACAATAATATGTTATTGCAATGTTTGTCAAGTAATACTCCTTTCTGAAAATATGGAAGGTTTGGAGGGATGATTTGTTGTTATTTATCAGAAATTCCAACAATATGTCAGAAATGCTTAATAAATGTTTTTATTTTTCTCCCATTAATTATCATACTATTAGCTAATATTTCCGTTAATTATCCATATGGGTGTGTGTGATTATCTGTATCTTATATGCAAGAGTAAATTTATAGGTGAACACATGGTGAAGCTTCTCTTCTTTTTTATTTAATCATTTTTTTATTGGGTTAAGGGTCAAAAAAATATACATGTGATTCTGTCAAAAGTTCATCCAGCATCAAATATTTTTTTTGAACCAAAAATACTTATGAACTTTTAAATTGGATCAAAAATGCACATTTACAGTTAAATTATGATAAAAAATATACATGTGATTTTGTAAAAAGGTTCTTCCAGTACCAAAAACTTTCTTTTGAAATATAACTGAAAATGTGACTTTTTTTTTTTTTTTGAATACATATGGCAGGACATAGCCTGAATGCCGTTCGAACCCAGGACCTGAGGCAGGGAGGTGCCTTACCATCCCTTTACCAACCATCAGGCCACTGGTTCTTTGGCAACTGAAAATGTGACTTTTGATCTCATTTAAAAGTTCAGTTGTATTTTTGATAAAAAAAAAATTTGATGTTGAATAAACTTATAACAAAATCACATATGTATGTTTTTTTTTTTTTTTTTTACGCTTAACCCTTTTTAATTTAAGATTGGACGAACCTGAATGCGAATATATTTTTTTTCCCAAAGGTACGAATCTCGATGTGAAAACGCGTGGGATGTCTCGGTTACCGTTTTGTTTGACTTGGGATGGACTAAAGTTGAAGTCCCCAGGTTGTCGGTCAGGTTCAGTCTAAAGGGCTTACTCCAAGTTCTAAAGTCCAACGATTATCTTATATATTTAGGTCATGAATTATTATAACTTGTATTTTTATTGGGCAAGTAATATCCAATACCCTCAATTATTTTTTAATAGTAAACCAATATCCAAGTTAATTTTTGGTGCTTTTAACATATTAAATATATATTTTATGTAATGCCGAATATCATAAATAATTATTGGTGCAATTTTATCCTTAGAGATTTTTTTTTTCCAGTTGCAACGAGAGCACTAAATTTAGGATAGTGTTTTTTTTTTTGAACTGAATTTTTAGGATAGTGTTATTAGAAAGATATTTAGAATGTTGGATATTCCAACAATTACTTTATGGTATTGATTTTTACTAACGAAATACTTTTGATATTAGATATACAAAAAATTAGTTTAGAATACTACTCCCTCCGCCCTTTATTATAAGAAGAGCTAATGAGGTAAAATCACACAAATTAAGGAAGTGGTTGAGAGAGATAAATTTATCTGAAATAATTTTGTTTTCTCAACTTTACCCTTATTTATGATTGAGTATATAAGAGAGAAATGTGATAATTGTAACACTCCAAATTTTAGAAAATAAGAGATAAAGAAATATTTGGAATCTTGGGGTATTATTTGATTTTTAAAGAGTCTTATAAATAAATTTGAAAATTAAAGTATATCTAGAGAAATTATTTTGGGACAAATTTCAGATTTATTTGTAAATGAAAACGATAACTAAAATTATCATTTAAGAGGAAAATATAAATTGGGAAATGAAAAAGACAATATCTGCCCCTAGTTGAAAATATCTTCAGTTATAAAGTGAAGGGTAAGATAGTAAAATACCTGATAAAAATATCACCTTTTGTCTTTTAACCTATAAGCTCCACGTGTCCTTCTCTATTCTTCTATTTCTTTCCATTTCCTTTCTATTCCCTCTGATCTCCCCAAACCCGACACACACATACACTTCCTCTTATTCTCTCACTCTCACTCTCTTCTCTCTGTGCTCCGAATCCAGCAGCGTCCTCAGCCCAGACCGGCGGCGATTGGTGGCGGAAAAAGGTGGAAAACGTTCAGAAGGGCGTGGGTCATCTCCAGGTAAGCTCTGTCTTCTTGTTTCTTCTTTCCTTCTGGCGCGATTTTGAGTGAAAGGTGGGGGGGAAGAATCCGAGTTCTTGTGTGGTTTTGAAGCTTCTGAGCTTGTAAGATCGATGCTTGAAGCTTGTTCTTGGTTGTTTGGGTGACGATTTGGTGAAGGGAAGTCAAATAGGACCGATTTATTCGCTGAATTTGCCCTCTGGTACTGTTCATGAGACGTCATTTTGAAGATTTTGGGGTGTTCTAATGACTTAAAGTTTGATTAAACATTAATAGGAGTAAGTTTAAGCATGTTTGTTGCCTTGAATGTGGATTATTTGAGCTCAAGGAATTTTTGAGCAACTCCTTCTTCTTCCCTGTTTCGGCGAGTCCGTTGGGCCAAGAGGAGAAATTTTTTGAAGTAACATATATGTATGAAGTGGAACCTGGAATTGATGCTTTAGGTGTGTGAATTGATGAATTATTGACTGGTTTGATTTGTTGCTCAATTTCCCTGTCCTTGTTCTGTTCTGACCGAATTCCCATTCCTCTGTGATGCTTGATTTTTGTTCTTTCCTTTGATAGATGAACGTGCTAAGCATATGGAAAAGATAATGGAATTGATAAATCTGATTGTATGTGAATTGTTGTTCTTTCCCTTGCTTCTCTGTTCTGTTCGGCCAGAGAGCTTGAAATGGCTCTTGATGTTTTATCTTGCTTTAGGAAATGGATTGAGGTTGTTTTCTAGATGCTCTGGTTGACAGGTTTGATTAAGGGAGGAAGGAAAAATGCTGTGATGGTTAGTTGAACAAGAAATAGGAAATGATTATTGATGAGGTTTGTGGTTTTAGGTTCTAGAATTTTAATTGCTTATTTGATTGAATCAAAGTGAGTACAAGTAGTGATTTTCTGATCTTATTAATGCTACTGGCTGTTGGTTTATGAGCAGAGAAAAGGGAGGTTGTGGTGATTAATTGGATGAGGAAATAGGGTGTTGTTATGGTTGTTTGATTGAAGGTTCTAGGTGTTAAAATTTATAATTCCTGGTTGTTTTGGCTGCTGGTTTATTGGCAAAGAAAGGAGAAATGATGTTGTTACTCTAACATGAATTAATTTAGGAGAAGTGGGAAGTTAAAATGGTTGTTAATGTTAAGCAAGAAATGACTCTTGGTTGTTGGTTGTTGGTTTATTAGTAGGGAAGAAGGATAACCTTATGATTGATTAATTAATAAGAGTAGGAAGCGATTATTGAGGTTTGATTGGTGGTTGATCATTGATTTCAATGATGGGAATAGAAGAAATGGGTAATATGAGTTCAATAGAGAATAAAGGAAGAGATATGGAAAGTTAGATTGGTGTTTTGAATTAAGATTGGATTTGTAATTAAGATAGGATTAATGAGATAGAAGGAAATTTATTGATGATTCATTAATTTAAGTTCCAAGTCAATGTTTGTAGATAGGTTAAGAAGTTTAGTTTGGAAGTTAATTCATTGCTTAAGGATTTCCAAGGATTAGGATAAAGCTTTAAGTTGAATTTAAAGATTTATAAGTTATAGTGAATGTAAGTCATTTAATTATTTATTGATTGATTAGAAATGTTAGTTAATTTAAAATAGTAAGCATATTTTTATGTTTAATGTTTGTGTTGTGTGAATATTAATTACTGTTTCTGCAATGCTGATTTACAATGGTGATTAAACAGTAGGTTAGGAATTTAGATGTAATTGTACTAGAAGTAAGACGGATAGTACAATAGGACTGTGAGAGACGTTTAATTATTATTCCTAAGTTAGATATTAATATATTATTTTTATTATAAATATTTATAGGACAAGATAGTGGGGTTGAATCCCCAGAGTACGAGGAAGTGAAAGAGGACAGTGACGAGTAATCAAAAGAATCAGGTAGCAGTTTATTTCAATAACAATTAAATTACATGTATACTTTTACGATATCTGTTGCATTTAGTTGATAAATTATTATTCCTCAGTGGAGTACTCCAGGGTCTAGGGGTTTGGCCACCTCTTTTCCCAACCAGTTAGTTATAACTTTAAATGTTATAACGAGAAGTCCTGCAGGTAGAACCTCCATTAGATAATGAATATATCGTTACTAGTGGAGGGTAAGTGCGGATAACACAGAATAATAGGAATAAAATTATCATTACTTGCACTGATTTATAAAATGTATACATGTTAATATATATTCAAGAGATCATAAGTTAATGAGATAAACTGCGTTGAACTATTGCTTTTCAGAGAAGCTAGCAGGAGTTGAGCCTTTTGGGGACTAAGGTAAAGTAGAAGAAAGCAGGAATGCCTGCTTTATAGTGTATTTTGATAGCTATTTTGGGGACTAGATTGTATATATTATAAAGCTAAAAAGTAAGCAAGCAGACATGTATATAAATATATAACCAAGAAGCAGTGAGATGATAGGTAAAGATAAGGGGATCGTCGATCGAGATCATCCCTCTAATTTATTTTTAAGCTACACTAGGCAATACTAAGTATTAGATCGATATTAAGATAATTTTAATTATTCTAATTGTTTTATAACCGCTTGACTTATAAATAGTTTATGGTATTTTAATTAGTCTGAAAAGCCCATTCCAACTACAATAAAGTTGGAACAGTATTTACAAAGGAAAGGTTTTAAAATTTTTCATATTTTAGGGCTCTCGGTACTAAAAAGTAAGTGGTTATAATTCAATTAAAATACTATAATATAGTAGTAAAAATTAAGGTGTTACAATAATAGTGTTGTAAATGAGTATGAAAGAGAATGTAAATAGAGAGAATAATGATGGGTAAAGTGGGAAAAAACTTATTAAATGCTTTGACAAATTTAATCATGCTATTACTCCCTCTGGTCCTTATTATAAGGCACAAACTAACAAGTTTTCTTGGTCCTTTTTATAAGACACTTGATAGTTTCCAAAGTGTATCAATTATTTTTTTCCCATATATGCCCATATTTAATAGGGGTAGTGGGAGAGAGAAATAATTAAATAGTAGTGAGTTTAGTGTAATTAGTGGAGGTAATATTGTAAATCACTGGAATTTTAAGACATATTTAATGTTTTTAACCAATTTTATTGGTATGTGAAATTTGTTAAATGATGCCTTATAATAAGGACCAGAGGGAGTATTAAAAAGGGACAAAACCATTCAAATTTTTTGCTCTTATATATATAGGGAGAGTAATTATTATTGAATAAAATATTTTAAGACCCATGCCACTTAAATCACTTTTATTCTCCTCATCCAGAAAAGCTTTTCTGCAATACCTGATTTCATAGGACTCTACTACGCTATTTAATTAACTTAGAATCATTTAATAGCTTTGAGAAGCTTAAAAATGTGAATAAATTAATTTTTTTTTGAAATACTAAGTAAAACCTTTTAAAGGAATGAATTTTTATGACAAATTGTATAAATTTCAAAAATGTTGCAAACTCTCAAGTTGATTCAAAATCAATTAACCTGACAGGTTTACACATTATAACCCTTCTCTCTCATCTTTCCTATTTCCAACACAAGGGTAAATTAGTCATAACAACATTAATTGATCTCAAACTGGACTTATATTTTGAAACAAAAATTTTGTGGTAATTGAACTTATAATAAGGAATGGAGTGGTAGCTTACTGCTAACACACACACACATTCTTACATAAATCTACCCAACAGAAAGATGACTAATTCTAACATTTATTATCTTGACCGCCGGCCTTTTATTTTTGTTTGTGATCAGACCTCTTTATGGAGGAATAATACAACATGAGTAACCAAAACTATAAAAAGTACCATAACTTAGTTTCAACTAAAAATATAAATAGAATTTTTCATTCAATCACAGGTAAACTAAAATAGCAATATTTATAACTAATACATATATACAGAAGTCAATAGGCATCCCTGCCCTTCTACACTACATTCTTCCTCCTTGTTAGTCCTTCCCAATCAGCTACCACTCCGTTCCTTATTATAAGTCCAACTACCACAATTTTTTTGTTCCAAAATATAAGACCACTTTGGGATCAATTAATGCTAATGTGACTATTTTACCCCTATATTAGAAATAGGGAAGATGAGAGAGAAGGGTTATAATGTATAAAATATTATTTTAACACCTATTATTAAATGAAGATAAAGTTGGAAAAATATGATATATTTAATGTCATAACTTCCATTCCTTGGTATGTGAGAGGTAGTTAGAATGGACTTATAATAAGGAATGGAGTGGTATATAACAAGTCATATACTTGTACAAACATCAAGAATAAACAAGTCCTTTGTATTCCACTAGTGCCTGATGACTCCTAGAAAGTCATGATTATTTGAGTATATTTACATGAGTTTTTGTCTATTATTGATACATTTTGGATACTCAAGAGGGAAAATGCTCATTTGATTTTCGGTTTCACATTATTGTTAATTATGTAGATTTTGATTGTTTTTATAGTTAGTTTCTTATGTTGTTGTATATAATTTTTGTAGGAATAATTTGAAGCAATAAACAAGAGATTTTAGCCCTCCACCAAGCTCCCAATTGAACAAAAATAAGAAGAAGCCAAAGCAGCCAAAGAAATAAGAAAGCAGAGCAAAGCACCAGAGAAGCAGGGACTTCGCCGTGTCGCCGTGGCGAAGTGAATCTGCCTCTGTCCCTTTTTGTGAGAGCTCGCCGTCAGCTCGCCGCGGCGAAAGCCACGGCGAGCGACACTTGATTCTGTAATATTTTTGGGACTTCGCCGTGGGCTCGCCGCGGCGAGACCCACGGCGAACTTCGCGTTTCTGCGCGTTTTGGACAGATCAGGGGCGCGTTTTAACTGATATAAAAGCTAGGGCTTCGTTGTAAGTCCTCATTCTTCGACTTCTAGGCATATTTTGGGCGTGCTTGGCTCTGCTAGGGCTTGGAGATTGGTGGGATTTGGCTTGGGCTCGGAGCTTCAAAGAGATTTGGGCTTCCTCTCTTGGTTTATCTCTTCCTTCTTCATTCTCTTCTCTTGTTCTGATTTGTAATGTTATATATATATGCTCCCTTGGAGTTGTTGAACATGAGTAGCTAAATACTTTGATTCTAGGATTATTTTGAACCCTTGTATGTATTGATTCTTGATTCCTCCTCTTGATTTGTGATTAATGATATCTATGTGCTTATTTTACCCCGTTCTTAATGCTTCTAAGTGCTTGATCACCATTTAGATGTTGGGTTCGCTTGATTTATGACTCGAGAGAGCTAGGTTGAGTGTAGAACTTGGGTAAAGTAGTGCAAGAACCGGAAGTTTGCGTGACGAACGGATGGTTTTGTTGGTAAGATAGAGATATACTTGCTAGCCTTGCATAGTCACATTAGGGTTGGAGTGTGATAATTGGGTCCTATCAAAGTGTGGCAAGAGATTGTGCAATAGAATAGGACTAAACACTTGTTCTTGACTCGAGAGAGTATTACAAGTACTCTTTGAACCCTAGATTAGCACGTGGTTTCGTTGAGAGCTTATTGAGGGGAGGTTGATTGAGTTTTGAGAAGTACAAAGGGGGATAGATAATCCTAGGACCCTTTTTATCCTTGAAGTTGGGGAATCACTTGTTTATAATTTATTTTCTTAGTTTATTTTCAATCTCAGCATTTGTATCACTCAAATTGGGCGAGAGTGTGATAATCATTGTTTGACCGGGTTTTGGACAAATCCTCATGGGAACGATACTCTACTCATCATTTTATTACTTGGCGCGACCCGTGCACTTGCGGGGCGTGGCGAACAAGTTTTTGGCGCCGTTGCCGGGGATCGAACCCGGGTCACCCGCGTGACAGGCGGGAATACTCACCACTATACTACAACGAGGATTTGTCAAAAACTTGTTCGCCAAGCGCCGCAAGTGCACGGGTCGCGCCAAGTAATAAAATGATGAGTAGAGTATCGTTCCCACGAGGATTTGTCCAAAACCCGGTCAAACAATGATTATCACACTCTCGCCCAATTTGAGTGATACAAATGCTGAGATTGAAAATAAACTAAGAAAATAAATTATAAACAAGTGATTCCCCAACTTCAAGGATAAAAAGGGTCCTAGGATTATCTATCCCCCTTTGTACTTCTCAAAACTCAATCAACCTCCCCTCAATAAGCTCTCAACGAAACCACGTGCTAATCTAGGGTTCAAAGAGTACTTGTAATGCTCTCTCGAGTCAAGAACAAGTGTTTAGTCCTATTCTATTGCACAATCTCTTGCCACACTTTGATAGGACCCAATTATCACACTCCAACCCTAATGTGACTATGCAAGGCTAGCAAGTATATCTCTATCTTACCAACAAAACCATCCGTTCGTCACGCAAACTTCCGGTTCTTGCACTACTTTACCTAAGTTCTACACTCAACCTAGCTCTCTCGAGTCATAAATCAAGCGAACCCAACATCTAAATGGTGATCAAGCACTTAGAAGCATTAAGAACGGGGTAAAATAAGCACATAGATATCATTAATCACAAATCAAGAGGAGGAATCAAGAATCAATACATACAAGGGTTCAAAATAATCCTAGAATCAAAGTATTTAGCTACTCATGTTCAACAACTCCAAGGGAGCATATATATATAACATTACAAATCAGAACAAGAGAAGAGAATGAAGAAGGAAGAGATAAACCAAGAGAGGAAGCCCAAATCTCTTTGAAGCTCCGAGCCCAAGCCAAATCCCACCAATCTCCAAGCCCTAGCAGAGCCAAGCACGCCCAAAATATGCCCAGAAGTCTAAGAATGAGGACTTACAACGAAGCCCTAGCTTTTATATCAGTTAAAACGCGCCCCTGATCTGTCCAAAACGCGCAGAAACGCGAAGTTCGCCTTGGGTCTCGCCGCGGCGAGCCCACGGCGAAGTCCCAAAAATATTACAGAATCAAGTGTCGCTCGCCGTGGCTTTCGCCGCGGCGAGCTGACGGCGAGCTCTCACAAAAAGGGACAGAGGCAGATTCACTTCGCCGCGGCGACACGGCGAAGTCCCTGCTTCTCTGGTGCTTTGCTCTGCTTTCTTATTTCTTTGGCTGCTTTGGCTTCTTCTTATTTTTGTTCAATTGGGAGCTTGGTGGAGGGCTAAAATCTCTTGTTTATTGCTTCAAATTATTCCTACAAAAATTATATACAACAACATAAGAAACTAACTATAAAAACAATCAAAATCTACATAATTAACAATAATGTGAAACCGAAAATCAAATGAGCATTTTCCCTCTTGAGTATCCAAAATGTACAATAATAGACAAAAACTCATGTAAATATACTCAAATAATCATGACTTTCTAGGAGTCATCACACCCCCAAACTTAGACTTTTACTCGTCCTCGAGTAAAACAAAATAAGAGATGCTAGATTGATGAAGTATCCACTTACTATGCATGCAGGGAGTTTTCCTCATTAGTTGCTCAAGAAGATATATTCAATGGGAAATGAATGGAATATAGAAGAATTCAAAACTCTCACATTAAGGACAAACTTCCCAACAATTATTAAGTGTGTGTGAGCAAAGTCAGAGAACAATTCTTCAGCAAATGTCAAAAAGAAAGTTGCAACATTTCAATATATATTTAGCTCTCTCAACATTCAAAACTTCATATGCCTACTCTCTTCCTCTCTCTCCACCAAAAGAATTTTTCTTACACAAATTCAAAATCAATGGGACTTGATAGGTTTGTAATGAGGCCAAGGGTTAAGCTCATAGAAAGAAAGGTATAAAGAGGATTCAAATATCTTGAGATAAATGACAATACATAGCTCATCTCTCTTTTCTATCCAAAATTCCCTTCCAAAATTCAAACCACTCCCCCAAACTTATCTCAAAATGATGTGTGTGCACTCCAAGTCTTATTGAAAGTAAACTCTTTTTCTTTTTCTTTTTCCTTTTTTTTTTTCTTTTTTTTCTTCCATAAACTTGCAATGACTTTGGAGTACAAGCGTTGAACATCATGCACCACTTACACTCCCACACCAATTTTTGTAGCAACCATCCAATACCTTCTACCAATGATTTATCAATTATCTCAAAATTTAGGTAGTTCATGGTTTTTCAAGTTGCTAAGGTTAAGGTCTATTGTGGGTACCAAAAAGAAAATTCATATGGTTTTTCATTATAAGGCTCAAAGAGGGTGCAAATGGAATTATGTTAAGGGTTGGCTTGAAAGGCTCAAACGCATTTGAAAGAATGCCCATATCATTTTCCAAAATCATGCAAGAATCATTACAAAGCCTCAAGAGATTCCAAGATAGGTTCTAGAGTCTATTAGTTGAGAAAGAAAATATACACTCAAATACTACAACATCTCCAAACAAAAGCATCCAAACCATTTCCAACTCTGTGCAAGATTTGGTTCAGAATTGTCAGAAAGCCAGTCTCAATAATGCAAATCAAGCATTCAAAAATATTAACCAAAATTTCCTCTCAAACATATGATCTAAGCAACCATCTATCATTGGATCCCACATTTAGTTCAGTGGATACTGAATCAATCCAAATCATGCTTATTGTAAAATGACAAGTAAACGTCCAAGTTTCCAAAATTGAAATTCATGTCAAAGTAAACAGCAGTCTATCATCAAATCAGTCAGTCACAAGCAAATTGGAAATGCAAGAAACTTCCCTGTAAATGCTCTTTGTGCTCCAAACTTGCCTTCCTTTGCCTCATGTAGAATTTGATGATAAACCTTGAAAATGCTCAAAAGAGATCACACCTACTAAAGAAAACAACAAAGAAAACTATTAAATTTTTAAAGCTTGGGTTGCCTCCCAAGAAGCGCTAAGTTTATAGTCTTCAGCCAGACTTTCTAATTACTAATCATACGTATCAAAAACAAAAATCACCTTGTCTTCATTTCTCTTTGAAAGACAAGGTTTCAAAAGAATTGGGAATTCATTCATATAAGCACTGCATGTTCCTTTAATCAAAAGTGACTTCAAGAAACATGCTTCAATGTTGTACATGGGTGGCTCCAAGTTAATAGTTTCAAAATTGTCCCCATTAGCTCCCAAATACTTTGAAAACCCAATAAAATCAACTTGACTCTCATCAGTAAGAGCCAAGCTATCAGTAGGGGGGTTTTGAACACAGATTGCAGGAAACTCAAGGTTTCTCTCTCCCTCTTCCATTTCTAGCTCACTATCACCCACAAAAGTCTTACTATCCATTGACAGCTCATAATCACTTCCCACAATTAATTGCTCATTTGAAATGGTTTCTTCCTCATGAGAGTCATTGGAAGTATTAATGCAAATGCCTTTTTGCTTTAAAGACTCAAAGGTAGAAACCAATTCATTTGCCCTAGATGCTAAGCTTTTAAGAGCTAATTCATGTTCATTAAGTTTCTCATTTGTCCAAGCTCTCATTTCATTTTGATTATCCAAAATACGCTCAAGCATCTCCTCAATTGTGGGCTTTTTCTCATGAATGGGAGTGATTTCATCTAAATGATTGGGTGAGGATTGATAACATGATGCATAAGAAGGAAAAGAAACATTTGGATCCCAAGACAATGAATGCTCATGATTCCAACTAGGGTAAAAAGAATTATCATGCCAATCAGTTTGAACCCTATTGAAATCATTCCCTACATAATCCAATGATGAGACATGGGGGCATTGATCAATATAATGATTATCACCACAAAAAGTGCAACAAATGTACTCATATTGAGTTTCAAAAGCATTAGGATCATAGCAAGAAGGTAGATAATCATTATCCTGTTCAAATCCAGTATTTGCCCCAATAGTCCACCAAGGATAATCCATAACAAAAATTAAAAGAAAATAACGAAAACAAAAAGACAAACAAAGAAAACAAATATACACATAAGAACACAAGAAAAGAAACTACAATAGAAAAACAAACACACGAACAAATATATACAAACTCAAGCTTAAGCTACTAGTGCTCTAACCAAGGTTGACCAAGGACGGTTTTGGGAAACAAATCCCCGGCAACGGCGCCAAAAACTTGTTCGCCACGCGCCGCAAGTGCACGGGTCGCGCCAAGTAATAAAATGATGAGTAGAGTATTGTTCCCACGAGGATTTGTCCAAAACCCGGTCAAACAATGATTATCACACTCTCGCCCAATTTGAGTGATACAAATGCTGAGATTGAAAATAAACTAAGAAAATAAATTATAAACAAGTGATTCCCCAACTTCAAGGATAAAAAGGGTCCTAGGATTATCTATCCCCCTTTGTACTTCTCAAAACTCAATCAACCTCCCCTCAATAAGCTCTCAACGAAACCACGTGCTAATCTAGGGTTCAAAGAGTACTTGTAATGCTCTCTCGAGTCAAGAACAAGTGTTTAGTCCTATTCTATTGCACAATCTCTTGCCACACTTTGATAGGACCCAATTATCACACTCCAACCCTAATGTGACTATGCAAGGCTAGCAAGTATATCTCTATCTTACCAACAAAACCATCCGTTCGTCACGCAAACTTCCGGTTCTTGCACTACTTTACCCAAGTTCTACACTCAACCTAGCTCTCTCGAGTCATAAATCAAGCGAACCCAACATCTAAATGGTGATCAAGCACTTAGAAGCATTAAGAACGGGGTAAAATAAGCACATAGATATCATTAATCACAAATCAAGAGGAGGAATCAAGAATCAATACATACAAGGGTTCAAAATAATCCTAGAATCAAAGTATTTAGCTACTCATGTTCAACAACTCCAAGGGAGCATATATATATAACATTACAAATCAGAACAAGAGAAGAGAATGAAGAAGGAAGAGATAAACCAAGAGAGGAAGCCCAAATCTCTTTGAAGCTCCGAGCCCAAGCCAAATCCCACCAATCTCCAAGCCCTAGCAGAGCCAAGCACGCCCAAAATATGCCTAGAAGTCGAAGAATGAGGACTTACAACGAAGCCCTAGCTTTTATATCAGTTAAAACGCGCCCCTGATCTGTCCAAAACGCGCAGAAACGTGAAGTTCGCCGTGGGTCTCGCCGCGGCGAGCCCACGGCGAAGTCCCAAAAATATTACAGAATCAAGTGTCGCTCGCCGTGGCTTTCGCCGCGGCGAGCTGACGGCGAGCTCTCACAAAAAGGGACAGAGGCAGATTCACTTCGCCGCGGCGACACGGCGAAGTCCCTGCTTCTCTGGTGCTTTGCTCTGCTTTCTTATTTCTTTGGCTGCTTTGGCTTCTTCTTATTTTTGTTCAATTGGGAGCTTGGTGGAGGGCTAAAATCTCTTGTTTATTGCTTCAAATTATTCCTACAAAAATTATATACAACAACATAAGAAACTAACTATAAAAACAATCAAAATCTACATAATTAACAATAATGTGAAACCGAAAATCAAATGAGCATTTTCCCTCTTGAGTATCCAAAATGTATCAATAATAGACAAAAACTCATGTAAATATACTCAAATAATCATGACTTTCTAGGAGTCATCAGTGCCCTTGGCACTTCCATGTAATTACTGATAGGTTTAATTATGAACTATTAATTGCATGGACAGGAGACCTTTGGTCTCATACCTACCAGGTTTTTGTTATAGCTGTCTGGGATCATAATCCTACTATTTTAGTCGGGGAGTAGTATTGCTTAGGTGGGAAGTATAAACTTCCAAAACTAGGAATATTACATTCCAACTCTAGGAGAATGAAACTCCAATACTGGGAGTATAAAACTACAATGTCAAGAGTATAAAAATCCATACAAATGTTAAGAATATCTTAATCCTAGACAAATAATATTTATTTAATTATAAACAATATATGAGAAGAGGTGGAGCTAATACAATAATTGTAGAACTTCATAAGTCCTTTTCTTCTTCCCTTTGCTTTGGAGAGCTCAAGTAGCTGTTAATACCTTTATACATTTCATAGTTTTAGGTTAGGATTCTATGCTATATATATTAATATGTGCATCTCCCTTGGATCCGAATTTACTTGATGCTACCCAACTCTTTTTATCGAGAAAAATTATGATTTTCAATTCTATAAGGAATATTGACCATCTAAAGATCACATTTTAATAATTTACTCAAATTAAACTTTCTAATTCTCAATATTTGACTAATAAATACCTCAAGAACATTTTTGTAAAGATCATATGTTATTCAGCACTGGGATACCTTTTAACAAGATGTAACTTAGGTTTTTCACTTCAAAATCCTACCTTCCGAACTAACTATCTTCACATACTCAAGACAACTTGGATAATTTTACAAGATTTTCATAATACAACTTAAAACAATTAGCAGCTTATAATTTATTGAAAACCTTATACAAACAAGTTCCAACAAAGACAAATTATCATGTACTTCAATTCAAGTTAGTTTTGACACAATGGCTTAACATGTTGGAACTTGGAGCTAATAAACCACAAAGTAACCAACTTCTATCTTTACCAAATAACCTCGATTATTCATTTCTTATCCATGCATTGTATGCTTACACTTCCATATCTTTCATTTTTTTTCTTAAAGACATCAAATACCAGTTGTAATTAGACAATAGAACTTCCCAAAATCTTAGTTTCCTTCCCATAACAAAATCCTAGTCACTTCAATGATATGCAGATTCAATCTTAACAAAATTGTAACTTGAACACTAACTAATCTCAAATAGTTGCTACCTATTAAAAATCCTTTCGCAGTTGTTTAATTATATCCATACTTGTTCAATATAGAACTTTAACTTGTAAAACGCCTTTTTCAACATTTAACTATTTTTAAATATGTGCAACAGTTCGCTCTTAGTCTCAACTAAAACACCGGAATTCATAACTCATAGTAAGTTATTAACATCCTCAAGTTCACAGCCGTACCAAATAACCTCTATCCTCCATATATATTTAAAAATTACCTCTTCAAAACCTTACACTAAAAAATGAACCTCCAAACCATGAATCACAATACCAGCTGAGGAACCACTAAAAATGGCAAGAATTTAACCAAAATACTCTCCAAACATAAGGTTTTACAATAAACTATTATTAATAAACATCTTCAGTATCCTATGGCTTCCATTTGTTGAAATTAAAGCTCCAAGGTTCATAGAACTAAACTCCATTAACTTTTAAGGGTCAATATAACTTTTGGTTCTTGAACTTTCACAGGAAATTTTGGTTTTGGTCCATGAACTTTAAGATTGTTGGTTTTGGTCCTTGAACTTTTGGTTAATTTTGGTCTTGGTCCCTAATGCTCCAGAAGTGGACAGTATTGGCAAGGCAATTATGATTGCGGAGAAGCATGGCATTCCTTCAAGTATCAAATCTACAGCACCAGTTCCAGTTTCTGTCATTGCTCCAGGAGCTGATGTTGAGATAACAATTGCAGACAAGCCCAGCACTGGAGATAAGGTTAAAGATGATATTCAGAAGATGCTAGTGCTTGAGGCTAAGAAGAACAAGAGTAAAGCTGAAGGTTTGAAAAGGGAAAGGACCAAGAGGAAAGCCAGAGAAGAGGTCACCTTCAAAATTATTCCTATGGCATCCCCTGAGGCCCCTAAGGAAAGAACTCAAAGGATCAAACGAGTGGCTCCAGCTCCTCCTCCCAAGTTGTCAAAAGAAGAAAAGAAGGCTCTTGCAGAGGCTTTGAGAAAAGAGAAGAAGGCTGCTGCTGTAACACCCCAAATTTTAGAAAAAGAGAAAATAAGGAATTAACTAAGATTTAAGAAATATTATTACAATATTAAAAAGCATTAAAAATGAAATTATGATGTTCTAGACATTTTTAATAAATTTTAAGGATTATTTTCTTAAGAAAATAAAGAAAAATAAATTTATGATATTTAGGTATTTTTAATAATCTTAAGTCCAATTTTCTTTAAGAAATAAAGAGAAATAATTAGGAAATAAAACTTAAATTGGAGAAAAGAAACAATAAGGATTTATTTAAAGCCTTAGGACGGCACTTATAAATTAAACAGTCTTATAAATAAATTTATGAGGCCAGAAGTATTTTTAGTAATTTTTAAAGTTTAATTTCTCTATTAATTAAGGAAAATAATTAGAAGATAAATTTTGATTTGGGAACTTTAGGAGAATTTATTTTAAGACTAAAAAGGATTTATGATTAAGAGAATCTATAATATGATATAAGAATCTATTTTAGAAAATTATTTTTCAGAGTAGGGACTAAACTGAAAACATTAAAAGTTGATTCCAGGGACCTAAACGAAAAGAAGAAAGTTTTAGGGGTCAGAAATTGAATATTTCCCCCCAACCCTTATATATTAAAAATCCTCCTTATTCCTCCCTTATTCCGTCTTCTCTCTTTTCTCTCTCCCCGACATCTCTCTGCTTCCTCTGTTCCTTTGAAGCTCAACGACGGCCACGGCTTCATCGGCGGTGAACGGTGGCGTCAAGGGGAGGAAATCGTTCAGGAAGCTTATGGGAACCTTGGGTAAGCTTCTTCCCCCGTTTTCCTTCCTCTTTCTGGTTTGATTTTGAGAGGATTTGGAGATAGGTCCGATTTAGGGTTCGAGTTTTTGGGGGTTTTTGGGGTTCTTGAATCCATTAAAAGGAAGCCTAGGGTCCGATTAGTAAACCCCAAGAACGAATTTGAGCATTAGAATAACATTAATCAAGTTTCCCCAATTTTCCAAATTGGGTCACTGTTCACCCGAGCTTGTTCTTCCTAATTTCTGGGCAAAAACCAATTGGAAGCTTAATTAAACTTGTCTAGGAGTAAGATTGAGTTAAGAGTTGAGTTTTATGTTGAATTTCGGAGTATTATTTGGCTTGTTCGATTTTTGCTCTTCCCTGTTCTTCGCTGCCCCTGTTCCTTCGAATTTCTTGTTCTTTCTCTTCTGTTCTTCACTGATGCTGTGCTCTGATTAGTCTAAATTGGAGTAAATGTATTTATTATTGATTGTTTTGAATGATTCGTATTCTTGTTCAGTTCTGGCCGAATTGTGCCCTCTGTCCAGCTGATTCTTGTTCTTTCTTTGCTCTTTGCTAGTGCTTTGTTTTCATTAATTTGAAATGGGATTAATTTGATTAATTGTTGTGTTGATTGGAATTTATTCTCTGTTCCTGTTCTGTTCTTGCTGTCCGTGAGGATTAGGAGGGAAATTTTGTGATGTTTCATTAAATGAAATTATGGGAAGCTAATTGAAGTCAAGGAATTAACTTATTGGGCTATTAATAATAGGTAAAGAGACACTATAAGTATTTGGATTGAGAATAGATTAGTTTACTATAAATAAGGGGGTCTTTGCTAATATTAGAACTAAACCAGAATTTAATTATGTGGGATGGAAGTCCTTAAATGATGATGGGAAATTTATATCCTGTTCTGATTATTCTTGCTGTGTTCAAGTTTTAATGAATGTTTTTCAAATATGGAATTTTGAAGGAAGTCTTGGTGGTATTAAAATTATAGTTGGAAAAGAAGTAATTTGTGGTGCTTAGTTTAGTAAGAACAAGGTTAGGTAAATGTGAAATTGAGGGGGGTTATCTTATTTGTGATTGTTAAATTGGGTTATTGATTTGGTGTAAAAGATAGTGTTTAATTACTTGAAAAGAGGATTGATTGGGTTGTGGGAACTATTTCAATGGTTTATCATAATTTAGTTGTTTAAATTGATATTTGATAAGGTAATTGTCATTTATTGTGATCTTAGAATTAAAAGTTTGTTGTTAAGAACTAAAAGAGAATATTTTATAAGGGAATTGTCATTTAGTTTATGTTTAAGTTTGTGAGTGTTCAATCTCATAGAGAATCGATTAACTGATTCTGTGTTGGAAATTAGAAATTTAACTTTTAGCCTGTTGTGAATAGCACCAATTAGGCAAGAAAAGAATTAAATATTAATTGAGTTTTAGCATAAAATTGAAAGAAAAGCTTAAACATTATTTACAGGAAGATACGAAAGATGTTGTGATTCACGATTGAATTGATCTTTTGACGAACTGAATTGTTAAGATTTGAAATTAAATTTAGTCCCGGTTATGGAACGAAGAATAGTAACTTTAAACAATTAAAGTTCATTGTTTTGAAAAGCCACATAACGAAGTGTTAAGGTTAATTAAAATATTAGAGTTGGTGATTTTCTCTGGGTATAAATTTTATAATTGAATGTAATAATGTTTAGTTTATATAGGTGATATGTAAGTTAGTTTATAATATAAAGTCTTTAAAATCAATATAAGTATTGTGCCTGTTAAGAGTATATAGGATTAAGGTTTCTGTTTGTTCTAAATTATACAGTAAATTGGTAACAGAAGTGGAATTGTTGTTGGATGTTTACTTGAATGATTAAATAGTAATTAAACTCTGATAAAGGATTAAAGTGAGTGACATTGTTTGATATAGTATGGTATTTGCAAATTATCAAATGCGTGATGGTTGTTTTAATGTGGAAGAAAAATATATAATTAGAAATACATTGATGTTTGTGCTTGAATATGCTTAAGTATGTTCTGAATTGTTTTAGCTTTTATGTGTATGTTTGTAGTTAATCAATTCTTGATACCTGTATGTGTCTGTATTAATTGAATCCTTGGTTTTTATTCATAACAAGAAAATTATATATAAGTTAAGCAAATGAGATATTCCTTTTATATTTAATTTATTCTATTTTTCTTGGCTAATATGAATATATATATATACATATATAAGAGATTTAAATATAAGTTCCTTAAAAGGAAACTATTATGATGAAAGTCTGATTTAAAGTAATTAGGATATTTTTATGATTGTGTTGTAGAGGCGTGTATTGTTTGATAATTGTAAAATGCCTGTGGATGGTTGCTTGATTAATAATTAAATAAGAGATTAAGATTTAAACATATATTAGAAAGGGAAGGGTAGAAATATATATCACCATAAGATCGCGAGAGACGCTGAATAATTATATAGAAGTTTAGGTATTAATTTACTATTTATATATTAAATGTTAATAGGTCTTGATAGTGACATAAGTGGAGAGGCCAGTAGAAAGAAGATGGAGCAAGTACAAAACTAAGGTCTAAAGAATCCAGGTAGCAGTTTATTTCAGTAACGATTAAATTGCATGTATTATTTTGTAATAACTGTTGCATTTAGTTGGTAAGTTGTTATTCCTCAGGTGGAGTACTCCAGGCTTAGGTGATTAGCTACACCTTTGCGAGATTAGTTACGTTTTAGCCTTATGTGCTTTAACGAGAAACCCTGCAGGTAAAGCCTCCACTATAACGAATATATTGTTATTAGTGGTTGGCAGGTGCTTTTAGCACACAGATTAATAGGAGTAAAACTATCATCATTTGCACAGCTTTATGAAATATATACATGACAATACTATTATGATCATATATGTTAATGAAAGAAACTGCTATTGGGATTTCCAATCTCACCCCCTTCCCCAAACATTTCCAGTTTAGCAGGTTAAAAGAAGCTAGCGGGGGAGAGGAGTAGACGAAGAAATTAGGACTAGAAATTGAAAAGTCAGAGGTAGTAAATATTTTTAATAAGATTATTTGTATATGTTGTAAAAGTAAAATTATTAAATTATTAATAGAGAGCCCAGGAAATAAAATTACAATAAATGTATTAAGGGAATTAAATTTCCTAAGAATTTCTAATTATGAATAGATAATTTAAAAGGGAAATGTATGTATTATCTTAATGTCGCTGCGCAATCTGATAGAAGGGTTATCAACTGAGATGACCCCAACGTTTTAATATTGGAAGGGTAGAAACCCATCAATAGATAAAGAGAACCCATGAGTGGGTTTTCACTCCCCACACACTATCATCAAGGGGAGGAATTTATAAGGGAACATAAGTAGTTTAATTGTGTTATGTACCACTTTGATTTATAAAAAGATTTAAATCCTAAGTCGTACGAAAAGCCCATTCCAACTGACAGAAGGTTGGGTAAATATTTTAAAAAGAAAAAAATGTTTTAAATTTTCCGTATTTTTGGGCTTCGAATATTTATAAAAGTGGTTATAATTCAATTAAATTGCTATAATATAGTAATAAAAGTCCAGGTGTTACAGCTGCTGAGGCAAAGAAAAAGGTAGAAAAAGAGGCTGCAGAAAGAAGAAAGAAATTGGCAAAGAAATTGCTCAAGGGAAGAAAGCATGGGTATACAAAAGAAGGTTTCACAACTTTAAGGTCAAGTCTAAGGGCGCTTCCAAAGATGTCTCACTTGCTGAACCTACTCAGACCAAAGATGTCCCTACTGCTAAACCCATTCAGAGCATTGATCAAGACAAATTCTTTTACTTTGACTCCTCTATTTCTGATGGACTTGATGAAGAATACATAACCTCACCCTCTGGAGCAAAATTCAACAATGAGAAACCCCTAGCCTTTAGGAACCATTCTGCATACACTGCATACTTAGCAAATTCTGATAAATTTTGATCTTGACAAGATATAATCATTTTTGCAAAGTCAATTCAATTTACATGCTTGCCTTAATTTATGCTCTGTCCATGTTTTATCTTATATATGTTTTTACTTATGTTTTGTCATCATCAAAAAGGGGGAGAATGTTAGAATCTTAAGTTTTGATGAGGACTGGACCCATATATAACTTAAGTAAAATAAACAGTCAGCATATAACTTAGTCTGGAATAGATTTGAGATAAAAATCATGTTAAAAGACTAAGCAAAAGAGTGTAGGTTATTTTAACGTTGAACAAGTGAAATCTTATAGATAATAGATACACTATCGTTAGGCTAGAACCTATCGCTAATGAAAGAAAGGTTAGGATAACAATAGCTAATGAAGACTTAGCAATAATCTGAAGAAAAGCCAATATCTCTATCGCTAAGACCTTCACTATCGCTAAGATAATGAGTTGAGCTAGCCTAAGCAAGCAAAGAACAATAGATCACTATCGCTAAGGCCCCATAGATAACATGATTAGCTATCGATAACAGAATACTTTAAATAACTTAGACATTCAGACAGCTAATACAGTGATAACATAGTTACTAGCGATAACATGATTAACTATCGATAGGAAAACACTTGTTGAAATAACTTAGATAGCTAATACATTGTCTGTGAATATTGAGCTAATGAAATTCACTAGCGATAACATCTACTGTGCTTCATATGAATACTTGTTAACTAACAGCTAAGTGCAGGACTTACACTATTAAGCTAGCGATAGCCAAGAGTGCTAGCGCTACTGAAAAAGCTGCTATGCAAGTATAATGTTGCAGGTGATCGTTACTCACAGCTTGTATCTCTCTTAGCTCATCCTCTACAATATTAAATGAAGCAAGAGAAGAAAATTGACGAAGATGAAGAACAACATTAATTGCCAACGGCTAAGGGGTCCCAACAACTAATTTCAAACGGCCTCTTGGAGCTGAAAGAAAAGGCAAGCTGCTAAGAGTTATAAAAGATCAAAGACTTGAGCATTTATGAGTTTGACGAACTGACTCACACTCACACAGAGAAAAACCAGCATTCAATATTCTTATCTACTCTCTGCTCACAAAAGCTCAAAGTATTTATTACTCTTAGTGAGATTAACTGTACTTAAGTGTTTATCAAAATTTGTTCATTGAGTGAACTCATTTATTGAAATCCTCTACTGTTTGAGGTTGTTCTAAAGCTTGGGGCTTTAGGATAGGGTTGTATCCTTACAAGTTGTAAGGGGGAGCGTTTAGAGGGAAGTCTAAAGCTCTGTTGTAAAGGTTGGCAGGTGAACCCGTTTCTGTAAAACCTGTGGTATAGTGGAACCCAAAGAGAAGTTGGAGAACTGGACGTAGGCATTGTGTTGGCCGAACCAGTATAAAAGATTGCCTTGTGTTATTAAGTTTTTATTTAATTTTTGAAAGCACAATTCACCCCCCTTTTGTGCTTTTTTGCCATTCTCAGTAGCCTATAGCGGCGCTTGTTAAGCGCCGCGATAGGTCAAATGACCTATCACGGCACTGGCTATATCAGCGTTTAAGGTAAAAAAAAGCGCTGCTATAGGCAATTTCTGTAGTAGTGTATGAAGTGAAGGTGGTATTGTAACAGGAAAAACTAGAGAAGGTTCACCTTTTTCTTCAAGAGGAAAGAAACTGGCAGCTAAGTTGTCATAACCCAGTTCTTTTAGTAAATCCCACAAGGTGAGATATGAAGAAGACTACTTTGGGGATAGAGGAGTGACCCATTGAGGGGCTAATCCATCTCGATCAGGTTTTTTGTGATGAAAGTGGGTGTTGGGACATTTAGTCTTAGACTGAGACTTTTTCTTGGTCTTGCCGAAAGTGACAAGATTTTCATCCTCCGAATTGTCCCAAAAGCCAAGGTATTGATAGTCACAATCAGGTTCACACATTTTATAGTCAAGATCCCAAATGAAATGGCCATTAACATAAGAGACAAAAACAGGTTTGCCATTTGAAAGAAAATGGTTAATTGGGGTTTCTCTTTGCTTTTATAGACTGGACGCATTAGAGATACAATCTTTGGTGCCTGAAGAATAAGGGCCAAAATACAAATCCTTTGTAAAGGAGATCCTTCAGTTCCTGGAATAGAGTTCTAACAGAACCATCAGGCATACGAGAAATCTGTGAAGGAGCAGTGGTATGAACATCTATAGGAAAAGAACCAAATTTCCTCTCATAATTAGTAATCCAATCAAGAGGAACTATTTCAGATATTGGTGATTTGTCTGGGAATATTGACAATGGCTGGGCCATGATCCCTGTCACTAAACATGAGCAAGGCATCACCAGTAGATTGTGGGTGTTGGAGATCCAAAGCATGATTCTAGATTCTATAAATTAACTGGTGGTAGAGAGTGGCCATAATGGCTTGAGGGTTCTAATATGCACTAACAATCTGGATATGGATTTGGATTTTAAGTCTCATTGAGAAGGTTTCATCAGTGAGTTTCGTGGTAAAATTTGGAGCAATAGTTAGAACTATGCTTCCATTACTAAGGGTAGTAACAAGGGCACCAACTAGAGCATGTTGGTATTGTTTAAAGGAGGTGTCAAGGAGAGCAAATTTAGCTGAAATAGGTAGGCCCTTTCTTGTATACGGGGTAAGGACTAGGCGAACAACACCTAGATGAAGATGTGTATACCCTTGTTGAAGATAAGAGTTGATGTGGGTTTGAGGAATCTCAAGGGTAATATATTGTTCTTGAGAAGTGGCTAGAAGACCACACTGGTCTAACTTGTAACTTTGTACTATTTCATTAATATAAGGGGTAGATCTGGAGATTAGGGTGTGGATATGACAGAAAGTGGAACGTTCACGATGGTACAAAGAATAAGGACTTAGTAAAGGAAGTTCAGTAGGATTAACACGAGCATTATCTAGAATATGGGGAAATTCTACTAGATGGTCTATTTTGTTGGACAAGGTATGTTTGATTGAAGAGGGAAGATTGGTTACAGAGAGAGAAGAAGAGAGACGAGTAGGTTCATCAGTAGAGGATGAAGGTTGATCCATGATAGAAGAGTTCTTTCTTACTCGCCTCACTATCAATATTTATATTCTGCTCTCTGGGAAGCCACTTCATAATTGCTACCCAACAAGTTGTCCATGATTCCCTTATCATCAAGCAACTCAACATCTTTTCTAGTGTCAATAAGATATTTCAAAAGACTTATACGTAGTCAGTCACATAGCTCTCAAGAGCAAGGTGACACTACTCAAATGCAATCATATTTCTAACGACAATCTCGGTCAAATCACTTGAAAATATGGTATTTTTAATACTCCCTCTGAGTATTTTGTCTCTGTAATGGTTTTCTTTTGTTTGTTGACTTGAAATTTGATTCTAGCCTCACGTAGTTTCCTTGCACTATACACTGTCTTCAGTTTCCCAAATTCTCTTCTTGGTAGTTGGTCTGGTAGGTAAAAGATCCTTAGCATATCATTCAGGTGATATATCATTTTTGTGGCTGTAGATGATTCAAATTGAGTTGTAATCATCTGTTCAAGGTGGTGTTGTGGAAAATAGTTGAAAGTAAACTTGTGACGGATTTCCTTTTTTGCAACAACATGGTGGAGGAATACTCTCCTAAAGAACTTGAAGGATATCTCAGTAAATGAAAATGTACCACTGAAGCCTTTGGGAAAAGCTAGGTCAAATAGGCCTTTAAGAACAAAAATGGAAGTTGATTCTCAAGTAAAATAATCAAATCCAGCTTTATATCACATGGCGGCCAAATTCAAAACACCAAGGGTTTTGTTCTAACTAACCTAAACATGATAAAAAGTACTTAGAGATGAGGAAACGTCGAGTTTCATTGGTATGGTCTCTGAATAACAACGTCGAGTTTCATCTTTGCAGTCTCTTAAAGTGTTAACATAGTCTTCCAACAACTTATCTTTAGTCCACTTGAGAAATTTGTTGAGGCACCATAGTTTGACCTCTTCCATTGATTCCAATCCCTTGTCTCCATGGTGAAATGGGCGAATTGAACAAAAGTAGGGATGTAGGCTTCTTCATTTACTTTCCGAATTTTGGGCGGCACTTCGTAGATGCAACATCCTGATCCTATGGGAAGCTCTAAAGAAACTATAGCTTCTAATTTGGTTTTCAAGGAGCTCAACAAATCTGGTATTTCTTCATTTTTGTTGTCCAATATCAACTCTTTCTGGCAATCTTTTGTTCGACCTGCAACATGTTCATAAACGCCAAGTCATGATAATATTTAGTTAACGGTATGGTTTCTCTTAAACCAATATAAAATTTAGTGAACCATTTTTGGATCAATATGCATGGTAATTGCTTATTTTATACTCCCTCAGGTCTATATTATAAGGCTACTAACCAAATTTTTTGGTTCCAAATATAAGGCACCAACCGCCGTATTAATTTCTTTTTTCCCACTTTACCTTTATCATTAATCGGGGTTTAAAGTTGAAAATGTGAAGTCACATAATTTAATGAAGGGTAATGTTGGAAAAGTTGCAAATTTAGCATAAATTTGATGACCCAACTACCATCTCTTGGTTTGTGAGAAATTGTAGTTGGTGCAATATAATAAGGACCAGAGAGAGTACCTCATAAAAGCTTGTATAATGCTTTTAGTGTAGAAACTCCGTTGATCCTATTTATAGGGCCGAGATAGAATGTTTTATTTGATTCTATTAATAGGACATGTCATTTAATTTTATGTGTGAATGTATAATTTTACCTTCCATTTATTTTGTATTAGCTTTGTTCTCATGTGGTGAAGTAGATATTAAATAGAGGTAAATTAAAGTTGTAAAGTTGTCAAATTTCAAAGTAAAATTAATGAGATTTAAGATTTTTCTTGGTTTGTGTGAAACTTGTTAGAAATGTTTTATAAATAGGACTATAGGAGTATCTCATTGGTGGGTCTTCTGTACAAACCTTTGGCAATATAGTCTATTGATAAATACCAATTAATTACTTTACAATGATTAAAAGCTGCGCATCAAATTTAAGAAATGTTATACAAGCAAGTGCACCCCGTAAAGTACATTTTTTCAAAGCCCATTTCTATCCTCATCTTCATTTTCATTCCTTCACATAACAAATGAGGCCTTAAGGTCTAATTATTGTGAGGTAGCCTTAATTACTTTAATTAAGTTTCTTCTACAACCAATTCAGCACCAAATTTTTCAAAATTTTCTAAAAAAGTAAAATATTATTTTCTGCGTAAAGATGTTGTAATGACCTTCATCATGTCTCTAATTAACTCCCTGATATTAGGATACTAACAGAGAATATATTTTTCTAAAAGAACCCGCATGACTTTAGCAATACTTTAATTTGTTGATCTTTTTCTCTACATTATTCATTCTCGCGTGGAAGTCTGAGCAAAGGATAGCAAAATTTATCCTTTTTGGTGTCGGAATCTGATCTTTTAGCCTCAGAGTTATATAACAATAAAATAGAAAAATATTTAAAATTAGCAGTACTAAGTTTGAATCAGATATTTCGGTAAGAAGTAGAGGGAGAGATACTTGACCTGATACATTGAATGATGTAGCTATGAAACTGAAGAAAATATCAGCTATATGAAAGATCAGAAACACAACTTTAATTCCACTTCTAAGCTCCTCAAATGGTTTTTTGGTCACCTGCGATACACACACATAGAGCTCAATTCAATCAAAGTCAAGCTAAGTCTATGGGGATATGGTATTATAATAATACTATATATCCAACTTTTTATTCTGCATAACACATGGTGCACTATATTTTATTTGTTTTGAATTGAATGGGTTCATTTATTTAAAGTAGGACAAATTCCAATCCAAGTGAGAGCTATGATAATTTAATCTAGTGATCATGCCTGCATGCCAGCGCAACTACTTTGTTAAAAGGCTCATTTTTTAATATTTATGTATTTTAAAATTCTTCATATGATAATTATCAATAAAATATTTTAATCACGCGCATTCCAACTTTATTTGGAAACAAACTTTAGAAATATGAAGATAAATCTAAAGCCAACAACTAACATGTCCCATATGTGTCCTGGTGAAGGTTTGTATATATACCAATGTTTATTCATTTAGTTTTGGGTTGAATTAATATTTGGTTTCTTATGTTTTCCCTTATATTGGTCTTCATCCCTCAAGTTTCAAATGGCTCAAACATTTTGGTCCGTTAATTTTTATTATTTCGTTTAAAATGTTTGTCCCTATTATTTAATAAAATCCTAAAAATATTTTGCCCTCCTAAACTACCAAAACCTTTTATTTGAAATATGGAGACCAAAACTAAAATAAAGACAAACTTGATGAATCAAATATATTATATTTAATGTTTGACATATCACATGGCCCCTTAGTTCACATTTTTCTTATAAGGTTCATATGATTTCTGGTAAAATCATCTTAAAGGAATCATTAATTTCTTAGAAGGACTTGTAAGAAAACATTGGTATAACATAGAATGCTAAGAGGACTTCGCTAGTTTCTTGGATCGAGATCTTGTAAATGATGATAGAATCTCATGTTCACACTTGACACACCCCCACATATGTTACTTGTAACTGGTGATATGTTCAGGATTACTTGCAAAGCTTGTAAATGGAATTATATTACAAGAAAATAGTTGTTTTTTGTTTCGGAAAAATTGATGAAAACGATCTCATTACGAAATTTAATCTCCAAAGTTGCTTACTTTGTTTGAAGACCCAGATGTAACATTTTCAATGATTATATCTCTTCTTAAGAAGTGTGCATACTATCTTAAATTAATCATAAAACTGAAAAAATTTGCATATAATTAAAGATATGTTAAATATAGCTCAAGAAAAGTGTTCCCACTGAAGATGAATTGCTTTCACTTTTAGAACCTAAGTCTTTAAATAACTTTGGGCACTAATTTTTGTAATTGGGAATTTTTCAGCTATTTCCTCTGTTTTTTTATCAAAATTTTCTCACAATAATTATACCCAGACATTACAGAGCCCAAGTCATTCCAGATGCAGTTCCTCTTCCTCCAAGAGACCCTGCACTTACATACTCTCCACCCTCACAACCCTCTCCTGCAACCATGCCAAACACTAGAGCCCAAGCCTCAAAATCAACAAGCAAGAGTCCTGCAACTGTGAGGGTCAAAGAACTGATTTTTGGGGACACAAAAGTCCCAGTGGATCCTTCTTATGCACAGGGTTCCATTGAAGAACCATCAGAAGACATTACCAAAAGAACCATTCTGGCACGCTGTGGGTATGTGGATATTGACTACCTTGAAAAGAATGGATACCCTGTGACAGAGTGGTTGATGCCATACAAGAAATGGATAGGACTCAAGAATCACTACAATGAGAAGGTGGTGAAAGCCTTCTACTCCAATATGAAGATCTCTGTCACTGAGACTGGAGGCAAGCCTACAGGAATGAGAGTATCCTCCCAAGTCATAGGAAAGAAATTCTCCTTCGATTGGAAGGATCTGAACCAGTGCCTTGACATAAACAAGCCAGAATTGGAAGCATACAATATCTGGCAAGAAAGGCAGAAATATTCAGAGTATGATCTCATAAAGGCTTATCAACCACAAAGCCCGGTTGAAGGAATCATCAAACTTGTCCAGATGCCCCCAGCCCACAGGGTAATTCATTATGCCTACTCTAGATGCATGGTGAACAAAGCAGGAAACTTCACTCAGATTGTGGAAATTGACAACCCAGTTCTAGCCATGCTCATCAACAACGTCCCAATTAATCCAGGTCAACTGATCTGCGAAGAGTTTCTTAGGTATGAGAAAGCCAAGTCTGTCAAAATTCCTCTCCCATTCCCTCAGTTGGTGTCTTTCATTCTATGCAACAACCACATTTTCTGGCTAGGAGAGGAGAACAATGTGGAACCCCCCAGATGTACCCTCACCACTCTAAAGAAGATGGGATTGCAGCCATTTGGTCAACAAGAAGTCCCTGCACCACCAGTTCAAGAAGCAGAAGTTCCTGAGGAAGGAGTTCAACCTTAGGGGGCACATGAATACGAAGTCCATTCCTCTGCCTCTCATTCGTCTGAACCACCAGCAGCCCCTGAACCTGAAGGAATGGCCCCTCTCCCAGACAATATGATCAATCAGATTGCTAACAGAGTGACAACCAGGGTTATGGAAGAACTGTCCTTGGAGCATCAAGCCATGGAGGACAGACTTATGCAGAGATTAATGATTGCCCTTAATGACACAGTGGTAAAATCAATCAAGGAAGGTGCAGTTACAGTCTTTAAGGGCTATGATACAGTGGTGGACATACACAAGTTTCTCAATAACAGACTTGCTGGCCTTGAAGATATCCTTAGGAAAAGTTATGAAGTTGGTCTTCCTGGTTCACCATTGGAACCATTCCCTGGGCATGAAGCCAATCAGGTATCCCCAATTCACTACTCTCCTCATCCATCACCCTCACATTCCCACCCTACCTATCCCTTCACCCAACCACAAGCCTCAGCTAAACATACTCCTCCATCATCCAAACCTTCCTCTCCTTCCAAGAAAACTTCCTCAGACTCCTCAGATAACCAAGACCCTCCTTTACCTCCTATGAACATTCCCACCATCTCACTCCTTCACCCCCAAAACTCACCACAATCTCCCCAGACACAAATTCCTTTCCAGTCCGCTCGACAACCAACTCACACCACTCCACCACCTTCAAAATCTACTCCAATCCACCCCCCGCTCTCTATTATACACCCAGGCCCAAGGTTCAAAAACCCAGACCGGGGATCGACTCGGCTGATGTACTGGGTCAAGGGTCAGGGGTTCAACCGAGGGTCGACTCGGGGTCAAACCGGCCACATTAAAATAATATAATTTAATAATTAATAACATAACATACCAACATTAATGTCAAAATATAAGAAAATTCAACAAATTTAAAAACACAATACATCAAAATTAAAAATGTCCATCACTAGTTCCTTGCAATCCTTTAATCAATACTATCAAAATTATTCAAAAACTAAGTAGAAACTTTTTCAGTAATGTAATATTCTAGGAAATTATTGAGGATTTGTGGAGATGATTAGGAATTAATTAATAGGAATTTATGAATTATTGGAATATTTGGGGAATTTGAGGTGTTTTGGAGAATTGTTAAAGGCTTAATTATTTCCTTATTTTAAGTACAATAATTTTAGGAAATTATTTTGGGTTCAAAAGAGGTTATTATAGGAGAAAATAAATAGAAGATATTATTTTAGGTATAAGAATTTTTTTTTAAAAAATTTAACTCGGTCAGGTTAGCCGGGTTTTGAGGGTCAACCCGGAATATTCCCGGGTTGATTCCTCCCCCGGGTCATGCATGGATCGACCCTCTCAAATGCCTGGGTCACCGGGTTCCCGGTCCGACCGGCCGGGTCGGTCCGGGTTTTTGAACTATGCTCAGGCCAGACCCAGCATAGACATATGCCAGAAAGGGCAAGGCCATCCTTTTAGATACCTGTTTCTCCTCTGTCCCTTTTGATGATGCCAAAAAGGGGGAGAAGATCTTCAGTGTATTAACTTCATGAGAGAGCAGTATTGTACAAGAGAAATGAAAGTGGCAAAACGCACAAGAGGGGGGTGAATTGTGCTTTTCAAAAATTAAACTTTAAACACAAGGACAATCCTTTATACTGGTTTGGCCAAACAATGCCTACGTCTAGTTCACCAACTCCTAGTTGGGTTCCACTAAACCACAGGTTTTACAATACGGGTTCACCTGCCAACCTTTACAAAACAGAGCTTTAGACTTCCTCTAAACGCTCCCCCTTACAAGTTGTAAGACTACAACCCTGTTCTAAGGTCCCAGATTTTAGAACAACCTCAAACAGTATAGGATTTCAATAAATGAGTTCACTTAATGAACATATTTTGATAATTACTGAAGTACAAATAAACTCACTAAGAGTAATAAAGCTTTGAGTAGAGAGTAGATAAGAATAATGAATGTAAGTTCGTCAGTTTGTTCTTTTTTCTTTCATAAATGCTGAAGTCTTGGTATTTATATTTCTTTCTGGTTTTGCCTTTTTCTTTCAGCTTTATGAATCCGTTTGAATATGTCCGTTGGAAGCTCCTAGCCATTGCCACTTAATGCTGGTCTTCATTTTAGTCATCTTTCTTCTCTTGCTTCATTTAATTCTTGCAGAAGATGAGCTATGAGAGATAGTAGCCCAAGCTATCGCTAGCTTCATAGTGTTAGTCCTGCACTTAGGCTGTTAGCTAAACAAGTATTCATGTGAAGCACAGTTGGTGTTATCGATAGAGAGATTCATTAGCTCAGAGTGTTCAAACAATGTATTTAGCACTCATTTATTTCAAGAAGTAATTTCCTATCGATAGCTGGTCTCCTTATCGCTAGTGACTGAGTTATCGCTAGTTCAATTCATTTGCTCAAGGAGATTTGCTGTTTGAATGTCTAAGTTATATCAACCAACTATCTGCTATCGATAGCTGACCATGTTATCGCTAGTGACTATGTTTAATTTCTACTAGCTGTTCCTTATAAGGTCTTAGTGATAGAGTCATTTGACTTTTCAGATTATAGCTAAGTCTTCATCAGCTGTTATCCTAAGCTTTGTACTTACTTGCGATAGGATATTGACCTAGCGATAGTGAATCTGTTATCTATAGGATTCTTACTTTGTTTAATGTTCAGATAACCTATACTTTTGTTAGTCCTTTAGCATGATTCTTTTCTCAATTTCATTCCAGACTAAGTTATACGCTATCTGTTCATTTTACTTATGTTATCTATAGGGTCCAGTCCTCATCAAAACTTAAGATTTTAATAAGAAAGCTGTTGAGGTTGCTGCAACCCTCTCATCCATCACTTCTGACATGCCCCAAGTTCCTGAGTAGGTTACAATGAGCCAAACACTTGAAGAAATCCATGACTTAGCAGAAGGGATTAGATTAAGCATGGAATCAAGGCTACAAATGTGCCTCCAGAAGGTGAGGATGTAGTGCTGGAAGAAGATATGAGCATGGCCATGGTATTGTATAAAGGGGAACCTCAGCCAGTATCAGTTGACACTTGGCCGTACCTTCATCGCAGAGTGCAAGAAATTCTTGAGGAAGGTACTGCAAGAATCAAAGCAGAACAAGAGCAAAAGGCCAAGGCTGAGGCTGAAGCCAAGGCTAAAGAAGGGGCTAAAGCTGAAGAAGAAGGCAAGGTTAAGGAGAAGGCTGAGGCCAAAGAAAAAGATGAATAGGCCTCTCTGCACAAGTTTGTCCTTCCAAGTTGGGGGTCCAGAGGAAGGTGAAATTCAAGAAAACTGCCTAGAAGGATGTAGAGGATCCCATTCAAACCACCTCAGAGTTCATTAAGTTTGGTGAAGAAGAAGAAGGGACAGAAGTTCAATCTGCTGCTAAGGGGAAGAGAATCAAGAAAATTGCTCCTAAGCCCCCAACAAAAGTGACAACAAGGAAAAGCACCAGGGCAACCAAATGCATTGTAATTGAAGAGCCTAAGCCTGCTCCTAAGACTACAACGAAAAGGAAGGCAATAACAAAAGGAAAATCATCCAAGCCTCCTCCTAAGAAGAAACAGAAGCAGCTGACCTACTTTGAGAGAAATGCTTGAGCAAATCAAGCCTGCTTCTTCTCCCAAAAAGAAGAAGAAAGCTCCTACCAAGAAGAAGAATGCTGAGCTTAAGGATGAAATTCAATGGAAGAGCCCTCAACTGACTCTGGGAGAATTAGTAGCGAATCTGGGGACTATGATCTGGATAAAAAGTACTGGAAGGATTCGAGTCACTCAGACTAAACCAGACAACTACCCTCACTTGCATCAATCATTCCACATCTGCATCTTTTATGCTTTATATTGACTTAGTATATATTTGCTGAGATTGTCATCATGTTTATTTTACTGCCAAATGTACTGAATGACTTGTTAAATTAAAGTTTCAATTATCCCATACCTTCTGTCAATTTAAATCCTATGTTTTGTCATCATCAAATAAGGGGAGAATGTTAGAATAATGAGTTTTGATGATAACTAAACATAACTTAGGCATAAAGAAAGGTTGGATATAGTTTAGGAATAACTTAGAAACAATCTGATAAAAAATGCTAAGTATAGTCCAATCGATCAGAAACTGATTATTAGTTAAGAATCTAAAGCATGTGATCAATCAGGGATAGATTAGAGACATATCAGACTTAGATTAGAAGTATGAATCATAGGCGTCCAATCAATCGACACCCTGTGATCAATCAAAGAAGTTAAGTTGAACTAAGTAATCTCAGGTTGATCAATAAGAGAAATAGAAGTAATTTAGTATGATGAAATAAAGCCTCTAATCAATCAGGCATCTCTTGTGATTGAAGAGCACCGAACTCTTTCAAGTGTGTGTGTGCGTGTAGCGCGCCCTTCAAGAAAATAAGAACCAAGGGGATAGTGGAAGCTAACCCTCGGGTGTCGTTCACTTGAGGAGCCTAAACGCAAAAGATTACCTAGTAGCTAATATGCAAACTAACGAAAGCGGGTAAAAAGTATTGTATTTTGTTTTTGATTTAGAAAAGATGCAAAAGGTGTGATATGTTCAAAAGTAAAACAAAATAAGATAAAAATGAGATTTGGAGGGGGATGAAGATGGAATCATTCTTGATGAATGGAAACCTCGGGATTCATTGCTTCTAAAGGTTTTTAGGGAGTTTTTGTTGATTTTCAAAAGACCCCTAGAGGAACCCCTCTAGGCTAGGCTTAGGTTAACTTAATTAATGCCGGAACCCCGCACATTACTTAATTTAACCTAAGTTGATTAAGTTCAAAATCAATATGAATTTGCTAATCGTAAGGGGCTCCTAATCCAACAACCGGGACCCCGAATTGCCACTTAATTAATCCTAGAGTTTAATCGATGACTGGAACCCCACATAATAAATCAAGACTCTAGGATTGAAGTCCAATGGCACTCATGCAATTTGACAAATTCAAGAACTAACCAATCATGTAAGACTTTAAATCCACAATTTGGGCCACCCCACAATTGCATTTGATTTCTCAATTAACCCTAACTCATTGATGGCCACCCAAACAAAGATTAAGGTTGAAAAGAGTGATTACCCAATGTCTAAACACAATTAATCAATTCATATGCCATCTCCCTCAAGCAAACAACTTAACACTCTTAATCCACTAACCAAGCCACCTTGCATTAGCACATGATTTTCACAAAGAGAATAATAAAACTATGAACCCATAAATTTCATTAAACTCAAAGTTAATAAGTAGGAATGTCAAGCATTTGAACAAGAAGGAAATAACATAAACATAGTTTCTAACCCCATTACAATATACAAAGTTCAAGCACACAACCAAATGTCATAAATATACTCCTAGAACCCTAGAAAAGCATAATTACAACAAGAGGAAGAAGGATTAGAACTAAAACTCCCCTATTCAAGCTTCAAGCTCATCCCTTGGCTCCCATCACCAAGAATGGTGAAGCCTAGCTGCGGTCCTCCAAGAAGAAAATGTTAGAATCTTAAGTTTTGATGAAGACTGACCCATGGAAAAATATCGCTAATAAGAAATGATAACTTAGCAGATCAATAAGAATGAAAATCTCTATCGCTAAGTGAATCTAAATAGCTAATTGATAGAAAGGAATAGCAAGTGAAGACTTAGAAATAACAAAGTCAATATCTATCGCTAAGTCAGTCACTATCGCTAAAGAAAGAATCTATCGCTAGAAGCTCATTGATAACTTAGCTAGCAGAAATATAAACCAAGTCCTTGAGCAAAAGAAATTAGCTAGCGATAATAGGTTAAGCTATCGATATCAGAAGTGCTTCAGATAATAAACATTCAGATAGCTAGTGCTTGAGAGCAAGAGTCTGAGCTAGCATGATTGTCTATCGATAATAGGATACCTGGAAATACCTCTGAATGCTTAGATGATAGTATCCTGAAGGATAATAGCGATAATGAATTTGCAATCGATAGAAATAATCTATGCTGATGTAATGCTTTCTAATCCAAGAGAATATGCTATCGATAATATGAAAAGCTCTGAAATTCCTTATATTGTCTTTATCTCATTGAGCTAATGGATTAAGCTTGCGATAGTATCTTCTGTGCAATATATGACTATTTGGTTAGCTAACAGTTTAAGTGCAGAACACACTCTATGAGATTAGCGATAGCAGTTCACGCTAGCGCTAATAGAAAGTTGCCAGAAAGTACTACTTGTACGGATGCTCAGAGCGCTGAGTCTGTCTCTCTCTTAGCTCACCCTATGCAAGAAGTAGTTGAAGCTAGAGCAGAGAGTTAAGCCCGATAAAAAAGCTGCATTAAATGCCAACGGCTATGAGCTCCCAACGACTAAATTCAAACGGCTTCTTGAATATTGAATCTTAGGGCAAAATCTGAAGAAGAAGATATAAATACAGAACTCAAGCATTTATTGAGGAAGAGACGAACAACGGGAATATTCACAAGTTCATTCATTACTCTGTATTGATTGTCTTAGAGATTTCATCTGTACTTAAGTGTTTATCAAAATCAGTTCATTAAGTGAACGTACTTATTGAAATCCTCTACTGTTTGAGGTTGTTCTGAAAGCTTGGTGCTTTAGAACAGGGATATTTCCTTACAGGTAGTAAGGGGGAGTGTTTAGAGATTCTAAAACTCTGTAAAGGTTGACAGGTGAACCTGTGCTCGTAAAACCTGTGGTTAGTGGAACCCAACAGAGTGTTGGAGAACTGGACGTAGGCAGTGTTGGCCGAACCAGTATAAATTTTGTGTTGTATTAATTCTTTTTAATTTTTTCTTAATAGCACAATTCACCCCCCCTCTTGTGCGATTGCCACTTTCAGAAAACACCAACAAGGAGTGGAGGTTGAGGAACTATGGAGGATTTGAAGGGAGAAGGTGGAAGATGGAAGATGGAGATGAGAGGAAAATGAGAGGCTAGGGTTTGGGACTCCAAAATCTACCCTAATGGGGTATATCCTTGGTGTTTTATGTCCCCCAAGTCGGGTCAAGTAAGTGGGTATTCAAGTTGGACCCAAATCAGGCCCAAAACGCGACTGAAATTCTGCAGAATTCGCGCAGTTCGCCGCTGCGGCGGCGAGGTGACAATGCTTCTGGCCCTTTTGGTTTTCTCGCTGTGGGCTCACCGCGGTGAAGCCACAGCGAGCTCACTCCTTCTCTGGAATTTGGGGCCTGTTCGTCGTCTGACTCGTCGCGGCGAGGAGCCTTCAATTCTGCCTCTTTGTTTGGCCTTTTTCTTCGTCCCGGGTCCGATGTTTTGGTCCTGAGCGACCCTGCAAGTGAAAATAAGATAAAACCAATATCAAATAGCCCTATAAATTAATTAATACAATTAATCTACAATTATGGCTAATTAATCCTAATTTTACACTCATTTCACTTGAGAGTTTAAGACATTCAATTAAGCATTATTGGACCAAACTTGCATCTCAATCATGTTAATTTCCTCAAATTAGGCATATAAAAACCATACAAATCAGAGGTTTGTTAGTGATCGATCAGAAAGATCAAAATGTAATCCAATCCTAATCTAAGCGTAATCGATTAGAGAAGCATAATCGATTAGAGAGTAGTGAGTAATCGATCAGACAATATTTGTAATATGAATATAATTTGAGTATGATCGATTACATAGGCCTAATCGATAAGGGACTCTTGTGATCGATTAGGCGAGGTATTTTCTAACTTATATTTTAAGTGAAGCAGGCTGTGATCGATGTGTGATTCATGGGTAATCGATCAGAAGACAGTGGTAGTGATCGATCATAGACCAATAATCGATGTGGCGATAGGATTTAATTCAAATTGAATTGTCAGCCTATTTTAAGCTTTCAAGTACAGAAGTTGTTTAGGCCTACTTTGGGAAGTTATCGTTAGACACATAAATCTGCCATTAGAGCCGTTGGACTCAACAACTAAGTTCTGCGATTAATGAAGAGAGAGGATCTGAAGCAAACAAAGTACAAAGGAGTTAATGCTACCCAGAACACACTCTTCTCAATACTCCATCTACAATCATCTCTCACCTAAAATCAAGTAACGCTATAAGTTCATTAACAACGGGTAGAATTTCATAGACAAGTATAAAAACCTTGATGAAGAAGTTGGTTAAAAATATATTGATTGTTCACATTGATTGTTCTTGTTAGTTATACTTATGCATTCAATACTCTCCAACTCTTAGAGAGATCATTCATTGATTATTGTACTTCAGTATGTATCACAATCTGTTCAGTGAGTGAATAAGTTTTCTATAATTTTATTCTAAGTAAGGATTACTCTTAAGATAGAGGGATCTTAAGAGTAGGGTGTGTTCTTGTTAGTTATACTTACTGCATTCAATACTCACCAACTCTTAGAGAGATCATTCATTGATTATTGTACTTCAGTGTGTATCACAATCTGTTCAGTGAGTGAACAAGTTTTCTATAATTTTATTCCAAGTAAGGATTAATCTTAAGATAGAGGGATCTTAAGAGTATGGTGTATTCTTACAAGTTGTATGGGGGAGTGATCAATAAGAGAGAGTTCTTGCTATGCAATCACTTGTAAAGGCACTCAAGAGCCTGATTGAATCTTGAGGGATTAGTGGAACCCAACTGGAAGTTGGAGAACTAGACGTAGGCCAAGATTTTGGGCTGAACCAGTATAAGGGTTTGTGTCTTAATTATTTAAATTTTAAATCAACACAATTCACCCCCTCTTGTGCATTCCTACCAATTACAAACACGTTCCTATCTCTTAATATGAACTAGATCCACCAACCATTCCATTTTGCAATAATTCATGGATAATCATCAAGATGTTCTTGTCTTCATGTAGCTCATAATCTCCCTATCTACACCAGAAAATTGAATCTCTAGAATCACAAAACAGCTTTGCTCTTTGACATCTCAACTTCTACTCTCCCTTGAGTCCCCATAAACAACCTCATAATTCAACCGTGAGTTAGTCTTTTCCTTCCACTTTACACATGAAAGATTTGACTAGACCCTCCTTTGAATGTCTCAATATTCCCCGACACCCAATGAGTTCCCTATAAGAACACCCCATCAGTATAAATTTCCATGCAATCCTATTTCATGATTTTCATCATACCTTCTTTTGAAATACTTCTCCATTCTCCCTTTTGTATCATTCAGAATACGAGCTTTAACCATGCAATTGGAGATCCCTTTAATTTCAGCAAAGCCTTCCCACATACTGGCATGAGAATTTTGGTTAAATGTTCTTTCCTCTACAAAAGCCAACATGTCACTCTATATCCCAACCTAAGATTTTTGTTTATCCTAGATATTTGTTAAAAGCCAATTTGCAATATCGCTATTCCCAAATGAATGATCTAACTCAAGTATCCTTAGTCCCAACTACATGTTTCTAGCACGATAACAGTCACAGGAAACATGGAGGATACTCTCATGAATACCTAGACAAGAGCTACATATTCCATTAGTGTGTAACCCACGATTATGATACAATAAATCATTCATAACAGTTTATCAGGCATGATTTAACCTTTGCCTAAATGCGCCTTGGGGCTTAAGATCAAAATTCAATCTAAGGATTGCAATATAGGTTGCAACCCCAGGTCGTTTCACTTGAGGAGTCTTTCTAAACTACCTATCTTAACTAAATGCAATTAAAACAATAAAAGATATGGGATTTTTGTTTGAAAAGGTCATTTGATAAAAGTAGTGAGAATTTAAAAACTTCTTTTTGTTAATTTTTGATTGATAAGTAAAAAGGGTTTGGATTAAGGGAAATTGATAAAATGGGCTTTGGTGATATTACGGTGGCTCTCACACTTCATTAAATTGATATTAGGAGTTAAAGGATTCACCAAGTCTAATTGAAAAATCCCCAAGCAACCACTAGGGGTCCACTAGCCCTAATTAATAACTAATCAAGCAACCACTTTCATAGCTATTACTTAGGGTTAGTGTTAAGCTCCACTTGGTGTGTGTTGGAACATGAGTTTTGAAAACCGATTCTTCTCAAGAATGTGCAACCACAGCATTCAATTGGACAAATTAAGCTACACAATCTAGCAACCACTAAAAATCATATAGCATTCATAAATTCAATAGGAAATTTAAACATACATATCATTCAATTAACATAACTCAATATCCAACACAAATGTTCCAATTCATAAACAACTAGAAAAGGAAATCATGTTTCAAATCCAAATATACAAAGATAAATGCAACCACAAGACTCAATACATAAGGAAAAGAGCATGAGAAAACAAACAACTCCCCTATTTCGCCCATTGAAGCTCAAGCCACCTTCACACCACTAAAGCACCAAGATTCTAGCCTCTCATGTCCTCAAATTCGAGCCAAAGATAGCCCATGACCACAACCTCCATGGATGAAGAAGGTAGAAGAAGTATGGTGGAAATGGAAGGTGGAAAGATGAAGAACAAGAAAATCAGCAAGAATGAAGGTGAGATTGAGTGGGAAGATGAAGATTTGAGTGAGGAATGAAGGGAATGAGTGAAACCCTAGCAGAGGAGGTGTATTTCATGCATAGAAGGCTTAGAAACTGAAGGTGGGGGTGTTTGGATCTATTTATACTCCCCCAAAAACCCTAAAAACGCGTAAGAATTTTTGCAGATTTCGTCTTTTTCGCCGTGGCATCCATTCTGGAACTTGCTGGGAGTTCGCCGTGGCGAAATCCACGGTGAACTCACATTGGTTCTACCTCACTTGTCTTTCTCGCCGTTAGCTCGTCCTGGCGAAGCCACGGCGAGGGACAGAGGTTTCTGCCTCTTTCTTCATTTCTTCCTCTACTCTACCCAGAATTCTTCGCTACAACTTGGCTCCTTAATTTGGGTATGTTTCTTCTATGATCTGCATATAAAATGGACCTAAGGTAGCACCAAAATGTTCTTGAAAATGGGTTGAACAATAAATCATGCTAATTATGCCCAAATTGCCCTCAACTAGATCAAATTCCAAAGTGTTCAAAAGTCAGAAATTAACCTAATTAGGTGCAATTACCCCAAGATCATGCAATAATCTAATGATTTTATTAATGAAAAGTGTATAAAAATATGGTACAATCAAGGCATCAATAACCATAGATGATTTTTCCATTGATGTGGAATTGCTAGTTTCCAAATCTTTGACCATCAAGTAATACCTATGTTCTAGTCATTAAAAAGCAACCTGTTCACCGACTTCTCCAAGAACAAACTACTCCGATCATGCAGTCATCTAGCCCGATCTACTCCATTCTGGTTCACCACCTGAATCCCCTTCTCTACTTTATCCCAAATATTCTTGATGCCACTCCATATCCTAGACCCAAGATGATTCATATATACTTTCGGGGTTAAATCAGTTCATTGGTAGTTTCTTCTTAAAACCCTTGTCCACATGGCATTCTTGTTAGTAACTAATCCCCCACTAACTTTCATCATAAACACCTAGTTTTAGAGTGAGGAATGACACAAGACCCAAACTACTGCAGCTCTTCAAAGTACACACATGGTCCCATGCAATCAAATGTGTCTTCTTTTTCTCCAATGTAGACCCCTACAAAAATTACAAGAACAATTATCCATTTCATCTTAACAACTGATAGGTAAAAGAGATGTTTGCATTACATGATTAAGAATAGTCATCACAACTGATTGAAGCAATGTACTTCTACCAGCCATACAAAATGAATGACATCTCCAATTCGGAAACTAGCTACGAACTCTATCCACCATAAACTGGCATGTAGACTTTGTGACCCGTTGATGATGAAGCGACACCCCCAAATATTTTCTCAAATTTGCCGCCATCATAAATCTGAAGCTTTTGCTCCTTTGAGACCAAACAGTATGATAAATATAATGAGAAAAGAATACTCTAGTCTTTGCTACATTAACTTTCTAACCCGATGTTTCACAAAAATCATGAAGACACCTCTTGATCACATTCACCTGATCTAATCGAGCCTCTGCAAAAATTATTAAATCATCAACAAAAATAAATGGGAAGTTTGCGGACCATCTTTATTAAGCCAAATTGGTCTTCAAACTTCATCTCTAATATGCTCCCCAATTAGGTGGGTAAGCTTTTCCATGCAAAGAACAAACAGGTACGGAGACAAGGGGTTATCCTATTTAATTCCATGGGAAGGATGGAAAGCCAGGGGATTTTCACCATTCAAAATTACCTACATGTTAGTTGAGTTCAAGCAACACTATATCAGCTTCACAATATTATTTGGGAAATTTAACTCACGGAGACAATCAATAACAAAAGATCACCGCACTTGATAATGAATAAGCTTTTTCCAAATATATTTTAATAGCCATAAAACCCTTCTTTCCCTTCATATTCCGCATTAAGTGAATGACTTCTTGTGCTACAATTATATTATCTGAACTTCGTCTACTCCGGATAAAACTGCATTGATTCGGTGAGATGATAGAATCTGACATAGGCTTCAGTCGGTTTGAAATAATCTTTGGCATTATTTTAAAAATCACGTTGCACAAACTAATAGGTCGGAAATCTCTCAACACCTCAGGATGCTTCACCTTAGGAATTAAGACAAAAAATTCTGATTAATCTCGCCTACCACTTATAGAAAATAAAGTACTTTCTTCACGAAATCAAAAATAATATTTCTTAACTAACGACCATTGAGATTGGAAGAAAAGGGCATTAAGACCGTATTATCTGGGAGCCTTAAGAGGGCCCATACTCCTAAGTTCTTGTTCCATCTCCAACATGTTTATTTGCTTTCCAATGACTTGTAGCGATTCCGAGGATGACAGAGAGTAACTTACTGTGGTGCGCAAGCTAATGACCTAGGCAATATCTTCAGTGAATAAATTTGAGAAAAAAGATACTTCTTCCTTCTTGATATCATTAGCCTCATACAACCACATCACTTCATTATTCTTGATTACATCAATTCTCTTAACACAGCTTATTGCATTAGCCCGACGGTGAAAGAAACGGATGTTCTAATCACCTAAAGAGAACCATACACAACGTGCTTTTTGAGCCCACATCAAGTCCTCATGAATGAGAATCTCCTCTAGTTCATACCACAATTCTCTTTGCAATCCGATAATGGATGGTGTAAGGCCTTCATTTGATATATTTACTGAAATACCTTTGAGTCTATGTAAAATTCTGTTTTTTATTCTCCCTAGATGCCCATTTACATCCTTGTACCATACCCCAACTTTTTTCATGAACTCATCTTGCCATGATGTATCATGCAACCATACAGATTTCATGAAGTCTTCAAACCCTTCGTGAAGAATCCACGAGGCTACAATACGAAAAATATTATCTCTTCTTCTTACTCAGGTGGGTGGCTCATTTGTAACAAAATGGGATGATGATCTGATTTGAAATGATAAAGTACTTTAGCTATAACATCAGGGTATGCTTCTAGAAATTTCTCATTCATAAAGACCTTATCCAGCCTGCTTTCACAGCCCTCATGACTACAAGTAAACCATGCCCCTATAGTATGAATCAATGCATGTGTTTGGATGCTGGAGCGCCTTTCATTTGCAGCTAGAATACTATTAAAATCTCCACCAATAAATCAACAGTCATCTATACTATCACCTAACTCAAGCAGGTTCCTCCACATTGGTCTTCTTTTAGTAGCATTTAGGCTTGCATAGTTGCAAGTAAGGAAAAAGTGAGCACCAGTCTTAACCATTTCAAGACGGACAAATTAATCAGAGTCAGTAACAATATTGCCTTCCAACACCAAAACCTTGAGAATCAAAAATAAAATAATTGTGAAAACCCAGTTTGCTCACAAATTTTCTAGCTTTCATACCTTTAGTTTTAGTCTCAAAAAGAGGTTAACATATACATTTATACAACTCCTTATTTGAACATGGGAATGATCTATTTCCAACTCCCCTACAAATCGAAAAGAAACTATTCATTGGGAAATATTAATGGGTAAAGGTTATTAATGGGTAAAGGTTGTCCTTAAGAGCCTGCACCTCCGCTGACATAAGCCTTTAAACTTAGAGCCTCCTTCATAAGTTTTTCATGAATATTGATCTCTGCTATTGGCCTTGTCTCAGCCTCCAAATCCATTTCATTTGAGGCCCCAATTACTAAATCATTATTTCCTTCCTCCATATTCTCTAAAGCCTCGAATGGGTTCTTTGAATTCATAAAGGAGCTAATTGCTCCACTTCCTTGGGCCTGGCCTGTAATCCTAGAGTGAGATCAACTCAAATTTTTTTCCTTACCCAATTGGACCTTCCTCCATACCTTTCCCATAGGTATCTATTTAGAAACATTTGAAATGACCTTACTGAATTGATGAGATTCTGCTTTAAAACCTACCGAAAAAGATGCCTTAGGTCTTTCTATATTCAGTGCCATTGAACCTATCTTGTGCAAATCACGCTGAGTCTCCCCTTTAATTTTATTAGGAGCATCATACCTCCCATTAATTTTCAATCCTACAATTGATGAGATATTAAAAAATCTTTTCACCGGACATTTAACCAATTCCAAATTCCTATCCCTTCTGTCGCATGTGGTTTCTACTTGTCAAAAACCTCTACCATTGGCCCTTCATGCACCTCTTTTATTCTTGATGTCCCTATTCCAAATATGTTCCATGTCCTCAATCCTTTTGTCTTTAGGCTGTGTTTCCGCCTGAGCTACACCTCATTCACTCTCCTTCTTCTCCATAGTACCCTTACTTTGATTATTCATTAGACAAATTTCAGGATATGCCTCTTGGTGATGGCCTTATTTGCCACAATTGAAACATACTAAATGTAACCCTTCATGTTCCACCATTCTTTTCTTCCCAAATATTTGGATCTCTGGTACAAGAAACTTCTTTAAGTCTAATTCCACAAATATGCAAGCAAACCTTCCCCCTTTCGTCAGATAAGTAATTGCGTCAACTTTCAGGGTCTTGCCCACCAAACTTTTGATCTTGTGAAGACCTTCCTCGTTAAAGAACTCTAGAGGAAGCATTGAAATTCTTTTCCAAGCAGCTATTCTCCTGTGGTGTTCAACATCCTAAGGGTCAAAATTTGAACATCATCGTTGGACTAGAAGGTAATGATATGCTATCATTCATGGTCCTTGATTTGAACAGTTCCTAATATGCCTTAGAGTTCAAATGTAAAATATTATTTTTACCAAGTATTGCACTATAGTTGTGTGATCCCGGATCGTCTGACAAAGAGTCTTACACTACCTAGGAAAATTAAATGCAATGAAAGCAATAAAACTGGGGATTAAGAGTGGGTATCTTAGGTATTTTTCATAAAATAAATGTAAAGACTTATTTTTGGTACTTTTATGATAAAAAGGATAGAATGATGAATTACAAATGATGGGATGCTCTCTTAGCTAGAGTTAACATGTGGCAAGTATACTTTTCACACTCTTAGGGAATTAAGAGGTTAATTGGGCTAATTTCATGCAAGTGAATACCATTAGCCTTAATTGAAGGAATATGTTAGGAATAGCACCACCAAACTCAATAGACCAGTTAGGTTAATTACAAGCTAACATCAACTAGAAATTAGTTCCAATTAACTTGGGTCCCATCTAAATTACTTGATATCCTTGAATCCAATAACTAATTCACATTAGCTTAGAATCAAGTCTTCATACTTGTAGAACTTTAACTAATTATGCTCATATGATTATATTGAATCAACTGCATGGTTCCTTTAGGTGAGATCAATTGATGGAATTACCTAAGAGCTTCAAGAAGAAACTCAATATCAACATGATCAAACCAAATATTCCATCCAAAAGACATAATCAAGACCAGTTAAATGGACTAAATCACCACACACAATGATAGGCAATAAAATCAACAAGTACTCATAAAGATAATGTCAATTGGAAAGATAGATGAAACCAATCAAGATCTAATACAAAAATAAAGTTGAAATTCGATAATTACATAGCCTATAGTCTCAAACACAAATGAAGTATAAACATAAGAAGAACAAATATTCAAAGACACATGTAAATCCATGGCTGCATAATTAAAACTAAGAAAAACTCCCTTATAATGGAAAAATAGCTTGCTTCATGTCATCCTATGACCAAAGAGAGTATTAAACCGATCTAGCAACTAATAGAGGTGAAGAAATCCCCCAAGAGGATATGAAACTCGAACTTCATGGAACTTAGGTGGAAAATTAGAGGTTTTGAGGAAACATGTTTGTAAATTCGGCATCCTTACCATATGGCACAAGAAGAAATTTTAAAACTATCCAAATTCACCTAAGGTTGCCTATTCTAACTGCCCATAACAAATAGGAAAGATTTTGAGAAGACCCAAATCACTTAATCACTCCAAATATGGCTGAAATTGGAAGCTTCCTATTCTAAAGTCATGCCTTCACTGTCATACCACGATGAAGTTGCGGCAAACCTACTTCTCTTCAAATTTTTAGTCATTTTTCTTGCTTTCTCCTCATCCTTTGCACCTATAATGGAAACTTAGAGTACTTGTGAAGTATATCAAGGTCCATAAACACTAAATGTAAGCTAATGACCTAAAATGCCCAATTAAGATCTATATGCAACTAACTCAATAATATTGAAATCTAAGTGTAAAAGTGCCTAATTCCCTATGTATTTACCTATCACAAGTGCTATATTCCTCATAATTAGTGGATAAAAACATGTAACAATCAAGTGCAATCATTCCCCATACTTAGAGATTTGTACTCCTGGATAAAGCATAGAATCACAATGATAAATGCCCAAGCTAATCAAAATGTTCAAGTTGGGATGGGAAATGGTCAACATATGCGAAAAAGGGAAAATCAACAATGCAATTGGAAATCAAATATCAACATGTGAATACTCTCAAGGATATAAAGTGTTTCACACAACTCACAATATGGGTTATTTCTCTCTACGCTCAATGTGCAATTTACCTTAAGCTTGTAACTATTCTAAATTCTCCACTAATTTAGAACACATGAAAATAATCGAGAGGAGTTCAAAACTTGTAATGTTGGAAAGGCCAAAGATGGAATAGATTGTAATATCATGAAAGGAAATGGTTGAGATGCACAAGCAAGATACAATACACTTAGTAGCAATGAAAACCACACATTTAAGAATACAATAGCCATATTTCTGAAGATGCTTTATTTTTTTCACTTTTCCATTTTTATCTTTTTTTTTCAATTATACATGGCATATCACTTTTTTGGCTCAAATGGATTTTTCAGAGAAATATAGTGGCAATTGCTACACATAATAAATTTAAGCAGTGCAAATCAACCAAGTGATAGATGGGCTCAAAGGGGTGACTAATAGATGATATACAAGGGTTTGTATCTGGGACAAAGGGTGAAGAAAGAATTCCTCTATCGGCCAATTCCGTTTCAATCGAGAGTTGAGACAATTTCTAAAAATTAACAGAATATAGTAGCCATTATACATATTTTGGTAGTTGAAATTAGTTTGACAAAAACCTCCAAGCTAAACTCACAATCACCATTCAACAACCAATTACAGAGCAATTTTCACAATTCATACCTCAAACACATCTCATCTCCATCTCTTGAAAATTGAAAAGCAAAGGACAAAAGCATTGCAAAGCCTATTCAAAGTTCAAGATAACAACCAATCTAAAATGGGTCTCGTCTTGCACAAGTTTTCAAAAAGTAGGGCAAACTAGATTTTCACAAAAACAGTTTGAAAAGCACTTGAATTAACTTTTAACAAGTCTATTATGACAAATATGACCCTTAGTACATAATAGACAAGACAAAAGAAACTTTGAGCCAGATTTTGAAAAACAGTAAAAAACAATCAAAGTTTGCCCAAAAACTGCCAATTATAGAAAATCAAGCAAAGAACTATCCAGAATGATCCAAATCATGCAATGACCCTTCCCCACACTCAAACATTCCATTGTCCCCAATGCAAAATCCAAATGTAAGGTGCAGCAGGCAAGTTTTCACAAAACATATATTTATTGACATTACAGCACTAAACTACCTTTTATCACTGGAATTGTTCCTCCCCCACACTTTTCCTAAATTTCATCAGTAAATATCACTAGCTAGTCACAACATGTATAAGAAAAGGAATCTTCATCTTAGTTTTACTAAACAAATCAATAATATCTTGATCATGCTTAAGCTTATCATGCTTTCAACTTTTAACAAAAGCTTGAAGAAAAAGAAGATCACTAAGATATACATATTTACCTTTTGTAATGAGGTTCCATGCACATCAGTGCTTCCTAGCTTTTTTGGTAGTGAACTCGAGCCCTCAGTAGCGATCTCTCTCAGAAGTGGTGATATCTTCCTTGAGACCAAGGTTATCAATAATAGCATCTCCTTGTTGAGTAGACTCATCCCCTTAGCATCAAGTGAGAGTAGATGCTTGGGTGAAGAACTTTCACACTCATTTTCTCATCCACTGACTCTTCATCCTCCTCAATAGGGTCTTTAAACTTGACTTGTCTCCTTCTTTTAAGAGACATAGCATTTAGGGACTTAGTATTATAGGGTAGGTCATGATTTGAGATGAAGAAGGCCCTTTGAATTTATTTGTAAAGCTAACGAAGGCATTGGTGAGTTTGGAGATGCAAGAGTTGAGTTTAGAGATTTCTTCCTTATTGGCTTCTCTCTTATCGGTGAGTTTGGTTTTAAAAGAGTTGAGGTGAGAGAATTTTTCATTATTGGCTTCTCTTTTCTCTTGGATGATCTTGTAGAGGTTGGATATCTTATCACTCCTTGACCCATGAAAGGGAATCATTTGCACTTATGAAGAACCATAGGGTTGAACTTTCCTAGATGACCTTTCTCCTCCTATCCAATTGAATTTTGGGTGGAGCTTCAACTATCATTTTTGGAACTGGAGTTGGGTTCCCATTTATGTGTAGGCTTCCTTCATTACATGGTGAAAACTTTTTCATAGTGGCTAGGGAACATACTAGAAATATGCATTTAAGATCCACAAAAATCACAACTCGGTGCCATGAACTCTTTACCATTTGGATTCTTAGGTGAAGAAGAGGTGAATCTGTCAAGTCTTGTAGAAAGTGCATTGAATTTTGCCATAAGACCATCTAGCTGTGGTATATGTAAGGCAGTTGTCCAAAAATGCCCTCCTCAAATTACCCTAAGAAATGCATGTATCCAGATCAAGCCTAGGTAAGCTCATAAACCAACTCTTTTCTTTTCCCTTCAAGGTGAGATGGAATACATGACACATAACATCCTTAGTTTGATGACCAGTGGGCTTCAAGGAATCACATTGAACAAATAGCTCATCCAAGTGTCGGCAAGGTTCATCCTCCTACAAGCCATAAAATTTTGGTAATGACCGAATCAATAAACCTTTAATATCATAATCAGAATGAATATTAGGGAATGTATTCATAAAAGGATTAGAATCAATATTCACGGTAGTAGTATCCCTAATGGTCCTTCTAACTGTATGTGATATCTTTCCGTTATCTACAATGTAACCATGCGCACCGTTCCCATTACACCCATTTGGATTCCTAGGTGGCTCTACACCTTGGTTTGGTATGTTGGATACAAGAATAGCTTGGTTATTTGGTGGATTCATGGCTAAGGGTAATAAATCACACTCAATGTTAGTATCTGGGTCACTAGAATGACTAGAATGTGGGTGCTCAACAACAACTGGGATAATAAAAGTAGTTGTGTTAGAATCTTAAGTTTTGATAAGGACTGGACCCATAAATAACATAAGTAAAATGAATAGTCTGCATATGACTTAGTCTAGAATAAATTGAGATAAGAATAATGTTAAATGACTAAGTAAAAGAATGTAGGTTACCTTAAACATTGATAAAGTAAAATCTTATAGGTAACAGATACACTATCGCTAAGCTAGAACCTATCGCTAATGAATGGGAAGGTTAGGATAACAATAGCTAATGAAGACTTAGCAATAATCTGAAAGAGTAAATATCTCTATCGCTCAGACATTCACTATCACTAATACAATGAGTTGAGCTAGCTTAAGCAAGCAAAGAACAATAAGATCACTATCACTAAGCTTTGTCACTATGGCTAAGGCCCCACAGATAACATGGATAACACAAGGGGAAAATATTAGAACACATAGCGGTAATGAACTAAGTTTACTAGTGATAACATGATTAGCTATCGATAACAGAATACTTGAAATAACTTAAGACATTCAGATAGCTAATACAGTCTTTGAGCAAATGAGCTAATAAGATAACTAGCGATAACATGATTAGCTATCGATAGAGAAATACCTGTTGAAATAACTTAGAGAATCAGATAGCTATTACATTGTCTTTGATCATTGAGCTAATAAAACTCACTAGCGATAACACCTATTGTGCTTCACATGAATATTTGTTTAGCTAACAGCTAAGTGCAGGACTTACATTGTTAAGCTAGCAATAGAAAAGCTTGCTAGCGCTACTGAAAAAGCTGCTATGCAAGTACAATGTTGCAGGTGATCGTTACTCACAGTCTCTATCTCTCTTAGCTCATCCTCTGCAATATTAATTGAAGTAAGAGAAGAAAGTTGACGAAGATGAAGAACATCATTAATTGCCAACGGCTAAGAGCTCCCAACGACTAATTTCAAACGACCTCTTGAAGCTGAAAGAAAAGGCAAGCTGTGAAGAGATATAAAAAGACTTGAGAATTTATGAATAGACAGAAGAACTGACTCACACATACACTGAGACGAACCAGCATTCAATATTCTCATATACTCTCTGCTCACAAAAGCTCAAAGTTTTTATTACTCTTAGTGAGATCATTTATACTTAAGTGTTTATCAAAATCTGTTCATTGAGTGAACTCATTAATTGAAACCCTCTACTGTTTGAGGTTGTTCTAAAGCTTGGGGCTTTAGGACAGGGTTGTATCCTTACAAGTTGTAAGGGGGAGCGTTTAGAGGGAAGTCTAAAGCTCTGTTGTAAAGGTTGGCAGGTGAACCCGTTTTGTAAAACCTGTGGCATAGTGGAACCCAACGAGGAGTTGGAGAACTGGACGTAGGCATTGTGTTGGCCGAACCAGTATAAAAGATTGCCTTGTGTAATTAAGTTTTACTTTATTTCTGAAAGCACAATTCACCCCCCTCTTTTGCGTTTTTGCCATTCTCAAGTTGTTCTATTGGTTCTTCTCAATTGGGCAAGGTAACACTCTATCTTAGGGTGTTCAGACAGTAAATCAAAACTTGTACTATTTCTAGTCATACACAAGGAGCAGACGGTAAATGAAGCAAAAAAATGCAGTCAAATTCCAACTAAGCAAACCAAAATGCACCATTGATAAAATTGATTAATAGAGTGATGGAAAATGGGTGCAATCAACTCAACCAGGTCACAATATATGTCAAGAATAAGTATACAAAAGTTGGGACAGAATGGAATCGAGTTCTGCAAAAAGTGGTTCAAAATGCATGAGTACAAAAAATTCAGCAGCAAATCTGTCACGTTCGTCGTGGCTTTCGCTATGGCGAGGCTGCGATGAATAGTGTAAATTTTCAAAAAATAGGTGTTCGCCATGGCTTTCATCATGGGGGTCCATGGCGAACACTGGACAGAATGGTTTTGTAGAAAATAGTAGTTGACTAAATTGGGGGAAATGGTGCAAAATTAATTCTAGGCACTTTTAATCCACCCTATTGAATAAAAGAAGTTTAAGTGAGTTAGGGTGACTTATGAAAACTTCAAAATAATTCAAAGTGGCCTAGAATCAAATTTGACCTTCAATGTGCCAAAATACACAAAAATTTACTTTCTAATTGGACTCAGATTTTGCAAATGAGTTCAAAAAGGTACGGATTGGTCTCAACAAATCCAAATAGGTGAAAATGACTTTGTTGAGTGGTTTTCTTTAAAAAATTGAATGATATGCCAAATTTTTATATGAAAAGCACATAATCAACACAAAAATTCAATGAGCAAACACACCTAGCAGCAACAAGTCACACAAATCACAACCAGGAGTGCAAGAAATCCAGCAATAGACTACTTTCCAATGAGGCCAATCATAGTCAAAGCATAAAAAACCTCAGTATTTTTGTATTTTTTAATTTATCAAATGCAATGCAACCTAAAGTATCCTAAAAGCTAAAAATGCAAAATATGACCTAAAAACTAACATAAAGACTCCTAATCATTATAAATTCCTCAAGTGACACTTAGTAAACATAGGGAGTAAAAAATGACTCCTCAACAACGGCACCATTGATTTGAATGGTTCCTAATATGCCTTGGAGTTCAAATGTAAAATATTATTTTACCGAGGATTGCATTATAGCAGGCAATCCCATATCATCTCTCAAGGTGTCTTACACTACCTAGGAAAACTAAATGCAATGAAAGAAATAAAACCAAAGATTAAGAGTGGGTATTTTTGGTATTTTTCATAAAATAAATGAAAGAATTGTTTTTGGTATTATTATGCAAAAATGGATAGATTGATGGAATGCAAATGATAGGATGCTCTCTTGGTTAGCGTTAACATATGGCAAGGATTCTTTTCACACTCTTGGGGAATTAGGAGGATAATTGGGCTAATTTCATGCAAGTGAATACCATTAGCTTTAATTGAAGGAATACGTTAGGAATAATACCACTCAAACTCAATAGACCAGTTAGGTTAATTACAATTTAACATCAACTAGAAATTAGTTCTAATAGATAGAATTACTTGGGTCTCATCCAAATTACTCGATATCTTTGATTCCAATAATTAATTGACATTAGCTTATAAGCAAGCCTTCATAATTGTAGAAATTAACCAAATTACGCTCATATGATTATATTGAATCAATAGCATGGTTCCTTTAGGTGAGATCAATTGAAAGAATTACCTAAGAACTTAAAGAAGAAACTCAACACTAACAAGCTTAAACCAAATAATCTATCCAAAAGACATAATCAAGACAAGTTAAATGGACTAAATACCACACACAATGATAGGCAATAAAATCAACAAGTACTTATAAAGATAATGTTAGTTGAAAAGATAGATGAAACCATACAAGATCCAATACAAATATACAGATGAAATTTGACAATTAAATAGCCTATAGTCTCAAACACAAATGAAGTCTGAACATAAGAAGAACAAATATTCAAGGACACATATGAAAATCCATGGCTACATAATTGGAACTAAGAAAAACTCCCTTAGAATGGAAAAATATTCATGTCATCCCATGACAAAAAAGAGCATTGAACTGAGCTAGCAACACATAGAGGTAAAGAAATTGCCCAAGAGGATCTGCAACTTGAACTCCATTGAGCTTGGCTGGAAAATTGGAGATTTAGAGAAAATATGTGTGTAAATTCTTCTCCTCAAAATATGGCACAAAAAGCAACTTAAGAACTATCCGAATTGGCCTAGGGTTGCTAATTGTGCATGGTTATTATATGATTTTAACCACTAATAATGGGAAATTAGCATTTGATTTAGGGGGATTACATGGGAATTAAGCGTATCTACATGTATGGGCCAAGTTTAGGGAGTTAAGTGCGTTCTCTTCATAATTTGAGCATAATAGATCATTAACTCATATATTTCATGATCATGGACTTAAAATGCCTCACATATTGCCTAATTTTCCATTATAGGTGCAAAGGATGAAGATCAGAGTGAAGAAAAAGTAGAAAAACAATAATAAACAGAATCTGATAGTACTCGCCGTGGGTTCACCACAGCGAGCCCACGACGAATGAAGGAATATTGCTCACCAAGATAGTGAGTACACAGCGAGTGGAAATAGAGAGGAAGTTCACTCGCTGTGAGTAGTGACACGAATTCCGGACATATATTAGGAAGTTTCCGTTTCGATCTTATTTCCAAATTTTAGCAATTAGGTCTTTTTCCATTGTTTCCTAATCAATGAATTATACTTCCCCAAGTAATTTAGAGCCAATTAGGAAGGTTTTTGGTTGCTTATTTTGTTTATTAAACATAGACCCGAATTTCCTTTCTCAAACACCACCATTCACCACAATTTACTCTCATTCCTTCCATCCTCTTTCCCTCAGCCTCTCTGCACAAAATTCATTCTCCCAATCATCTATCTATACGAATTTCAGTCCTTCTACATCAATTCCATGGCTTTTATATCCAAATTTCAATCGATTGTGTTTGAGCGGCGCGGAACCCCTACATTTCCCCACTCTCCATTTTTAATCCTTTTCCCCAATCTCCACCCTTCATCTAATCCTACGGCCAAGAATAATGGGTGTTTCCTGTGATTGTTCACATTGGATAATTTATCTTCCCCCCCTGCTTCTTCATCTTGTTATGCTCACTTGCTCTCTGCAATGCCCAAACTCAACTACTATTTCCCACCTGCATCTTTTTCATCATCTTCATGTTAATCAAAAGCTCCAGAACCAAAATTGCGAATCTTAATACAAGCAGGAATAACAACACTATCGCTAGAAGCAGCACCACAGGAAACACCGTCCTCGCCGAAATCCGGCTTGCTGATGATGCGATGCCATCAATGGTCTTTTCCTCTGCCGCGGCTACACCCTCACAGCTACCTACTGACTGAGTCTCCACCACCACCACACCGTCCTCCGTCTTGCCGACCTTGAATACCAGAAAATATGCCACATGGCAGCGGCCGCGACAGTGTTGTTTAGGATTGGGGAAGAGAAGATAGAGAGGAGGAGGAAGTGGAGCGGTGAGAAAGAAAGAACACATGTCTGCCCGCTGACATATTTTCCGTCGAACCATGCGGCCAAGTCCGGCGGTTCATATGGGTAGGAAGATGATGAAGAAGAAGCATAAGAGGGAAGAGGAATTTATTATTCACTGTCAACAATCACAGGAAACACCCATTATTCTTGGCCGTAGGATTAGATGAAGGGTGGAGATTGGGGAAAAGGATGAAAAAGGGAGAGTGGGGAAATGCAGGGGTTCCGCGCCGGTGTTTGAGACCATGAGCGGCTAAACTCCTCTTGGGGATCTTGATGGAGAAGAGCAATCGAAGCTTCACCATTCTTAATGGGGAGTTATTTAGCTTCTCTTGTCTAAGTCTATTTATGTATTGCAACTCCTTGTGTTTTGTCATATGTATTTGGTATTGGAAGAAGTGTGCTTTAATGTTTAATCTTTTGTTCAATGGTCATGCATGTAATCAAGCGATGTTCTTTTATATGTATGAACCTAAGTGTTGATTTTATGATATTATGCAATAGATGTATTTTATTTTTATCTCCTTTGGATTTCTAGAATATGTTGAATGCATGTGTGATTGTATGATTGTATGTGTGTTTAGACACTAGGTCCAACTTCTAACGAGAGTCTCTTTGCGTGTTTATCATGAGTCTTCATTACCGAGTTGGAACTTAAAGATTACCTATTTGGATTAATTAAATGAGCGATGTTTCACGTTTGTTAATTAATTAGGTTAATTGGACTAAGAGCGATTGCCTTAGGTTTTGCATTAGAACTTGGTTTAAAACTCCTATATCATCTTAGAAGCTATGAAGGTTGCCCAATTCATCAAGAGACTCATGTTCATCTCATAAGTTTCATAACCTAGTTTTAATTGCTTTCATAATAAATGAAAATCCCAAAATGAATTTAGTTTAGTTTCCTTACTTAAAGTCACAAATCCCTCGACTTTTATAGATTTTGCATGCATTTAGTTAGCTTAGGTAGTTTCTTAATCGACTCCACGTGAGACGATCCTGAAAGCACCACTAGTGCAATCCTTGGTTAGATTTAATTTTGCATTTGCACCCCAAGGCGTTTAGGAAGGTGACAAATCAGTTGCTTATTCTAACTGCCCATAACAAATAGGAAAGATTTGGGGAAGACCCAATCACTTAATACTCAAAATCAAGCTAAGATTGGAGGCTTCCTGTTCTGAAATTGTGCCTTCACAGTCGTGCCATGGTGAACCTCCTTTTATTCCTCACTGTGGGTAGCTATGGCGAACTTGATTCTCCTTATCCTTTGTACATACAATGGAAACTTAGAGCACATATGAAGTATATCAAGGTCTATACAACCTAAATGCATGTGTTAAAGGCCTAAAATGCCTAAATTAATATCTATATACACCTAACTCAATAATATTGGACACTAAGTGTAAAAGTGCCTAATTCCCTATGTATTTACCTAGAATAAGTGCTAAATTCCTCATAATTAGTAGATAAAAATATGTAACAATAAGTGTAATAAGCCCCTCCAAGTATGTGTAATTTATGTCCTCATCACAATCAAGGGAGATCACAAAGTATTTATCGTCAATGTCTTTGACAGTATATTTCTTATTGGTTTTCCAAAGCCTCTGCAATTTCGCTTGCAAATTCCTAAGCGAAATCTTCTTTCCTAGAATTTTGATGATCAAAGATCTTCTCCAAGGGGCACATCAACGCTCATATTGCTCCTGAGTGATACTAGTCATAGGTATATTTTTACTTTTTTAGTGTCTTCAGGCAAATCTACATCTTCCCCTTCTTTCGACCCATTCCCCTCAGCACCACCAAAGCAATTCTTTATACTCTCAATGTGTTCTTTATGCTTCTTAAAACATGTTGCTCCCTCTCATATTGAAAGAACAAGCACTGGATGCTTTCTTCAATAGAGAATCCTTATAAGATACCGTTTTAGGGGTCACTTATTGGACCCCTTCCAACCCTTTCCCCATGCAATCGTTTGTCTCCCCAACTGTTCTTTATAGGCATTCTTCCTTCCTCTGTCATTCAAACTCTCCTCATCCTCCATTTTTCAAATATTTACTCATTTAGTGTAACTTATTTACAAGTTGATCAAACAATGAACAAAAAATGAGAAATCTGGACTAAGAAGACATTCAATCAAATACAGGCTTGTTCTATTACATTGCACAATTCATTAACATCTGCCTTTGTGCTTAACATCAGGCATAGGATATCTATTGTCAAAAGTTTTTGACAGGACATATATGTACATCTGTAACAACACTTCCTTAAGAAAAAAAAAACCACAAGTATAATGCAAATAAAAAACGTTTTCTTCTTCTCGTTCCAAGGTTCAGCTGCTACTTCAAACCCATCTTGGTTTTGATTTGTTTCACTAAAGTAACCTATTTCATGGAAGATGAGTTTGAAGACTAAGGAAGGTGAGACAAGGATAGATGATGCTCTTTGCTTGAAGACTAGTGAGATTGGGGGATGATGCAACCAAAGAGGCAAAACTTGGAGAGCATTATGGTTGTTGATGGGAGAGTATTATGGTTTCCTCCCATAGTTCCTGAAGTGAGAATATTCGAAACCTGAAGGAAGAGTATTGTTTCAAACCCCGATCTCGATTCCAATTTCTCTTACCAAGCTTTTGACTCGAGTTTGTTTCCAACAGGGGGAGAGAACCAAATAGGAGACTTGAAGGAAGAAGAAGAATGAGAGAGAAGACCTAAGAGGAAAGAATACAAAAAGGAAAAGAGTGGATAATTTGGTCTTTTGCCCTAAATAGCGAAACCCTAGATTCCTACCCAATTCTTGATATGTCCTTTTATTTATTCAAGTTACCTTTTTGGGATTTAAAAATTGAAATGGTATTTTATTGGGATTTCCTCAAAGAGAATTCTAAAGCATATTTGATGCTTATAGAAATTATTTAAAATTATGGTGCCTTAAAAATGAACCATTGGCCAAAATAATTGTTTTCGGGTGAAATTTCTGAAAATAAAGGATCATATAAGTGCTAAAATTGTTTATTGGCATAGAAAGATTGCGGAAATATTGTAAAATATGATTTTGGGCATTTAGAAAAATTATGAATATCCTCAAAATTTGCCAAAATAATTATAAAACTAATTTAAGGAATTAAGATTTTCCGATAAATTCAGAAAAATAGCAAAAAACAAAAAATCCAGTTGATTACTTTTAGCATGAATATTTTAGGGATATTTTTTTAAAATTCTAAATAAGCTAATTGAGAAAGAAAATTCTTATACATGATGCACAGTCCCGAACCCGCGACCTTAAGGAAAATTCAATAAGAACATAACCAGAGAGCTATAGGGCAGACCTGTGTAAACCTTTTCTTGGTAATCTTGTTGTGGGTTTGGTTGTTCAATGGTCTCCTGGATGCCAAAATAATCCTATGGCTACTTTTCAACTCTATATAAGGGATAAATGCTTAATTTACCATCTCAGTCGCTCTTACACTGGTATTTCTGGAGTTCGACAAATCAAAAGAATTATATTCAGCAACTAGGATAATACTTGTCTTAGCTAATCAGATTTTGCAAGCATCCCTTGTTGCTTATTGTAGTTTTATGATTGGAAAAAAGTTTCATGCTTGGAATATATGTGGTCATCCAGCTTTTGGAAGTTCCTATATTCCACTCATCACAATAAAACTTCAAAGCTCTCTAATTCTTTTCAATGGGTTAAAAAATCTTCATGGAGTCATCTTTAAATAAAAGGTCAAAAAAACTCTAAACAAGAGAAACACAACTCTAGGAAAATGGAATATTTCACTGATCTAAAACCTATGGAATACAATGTTGATGAACCCTATAGTGATCATCAAAATCTGGAACAAGTATCACTTGCTGTAGAGAACTTAGTCTAGCAGAATGGATCTTTGAAGAAGCAAACCTGCATATCTCTCATGTCACTCCAATCTTTCCAGGGAAAATGCATTATTTTTCTGATCAAAGAAGGAATAACTCTTTCAAGGTTCTGACTTTCAATTCATGAGAGGCATGGATGCTCTTTCATAAGGAAAAAATTGAAAAGAGATTGTACAAAAATGGGTAAGAGGAAGAGAATCTTAGGTGAAGATACAGATGTCACATCTCTTCTTCATAAGATGATATGCATATCATCTTTTGACCCAATTCAAGTCTTAGATAATCTCAAAGAAAGTATTAATCTCAAAGCTATTCGTAATCAATTGTCTCTCTTATCTCAAAATGCTATCACAGTGGTTAGGGAAGTAGCCCTTATAAAGCTTCCTTAGGCACCATGAAAATTGGTCTTTGGTTGGTGATGATGTCATTGCCTCAGTTCAGTCCTTTTGGCAATCTGGTTTCATGCTTAAAGAATTAAACAAAACCTTTATTACCTTGCTTTCAAAAGGATCTAATCCTAAGTCTTTCAGATATAATCTTAGATCCATCAGTCTATGAAATGTTTCATACAACATTTTTTTAAATGCTATGTAATAGATTAAAGGCTGTCCTTCCTATGTTGATTTCTCCTTTCCAAAGGGCATTCCTTAAGGCAAAATTTATCTCTGATGATATTTTCCTTGCGGGAGATTTGGTTCATTAGTCCACATTCCTAAAAAAGGAAGGAATAAGCTTGCTGCTTTGAAGTTAGATTTCTCCAAGGCTTTTGACAAACTTTCTTGGACTTCCTTGAAGCTACACTAAGTAGAATGCATTTTATCCTACATGGATTGATCTTCTTATGCAATGTGTCTCCACTCTCAACAGTCTAGTATAACATTTTGTTTAATGAAAGACTTACCCACCAATATTTCCTTCTTATGGAATTTGACAGGGAGATCCACTTTCATCATATCTCTTCATCTTATCAACCAATATCTTATCTTGTTTACTACCTAATAGTGAAACATAGGGTGTTCTTTGTGGAATCAAAGTTTGTCAAGATGCTTTTCCGATTACTCACTTGCTATATTCTGATGATTCTACCATTTTCTTTGAATGTAGTAAATCCAGCAACTCCGCCTACGTTTATATGCGGTCCCAGGCCTGGGTAAAGGAGGAGGGTTGTGTTAGGCCCTGACAGCCAGTGTAAAAACCCTGTCAAATCTCATGAACTATGGATCAACGAAGAAATTGTGTGAATATTAGGTCGTTGCCCGTAAGCAACGCGCTGTATGGCTCGGGTACAGTGAGAAGAGAGCCAGAGCCGCTGAATCCTCTCCCGAATGCAGTGTTAAGAGAGCAAGGGCTACCCGTTAGGTCGTTGCCTGGTTGTAACGCACTGTATGGCTCGAGTACAGTGATAAGAGAGCAAGAGCCGTTGCATCCTCGCCTGAATGTAGTATTAAATGAGCAAGGGCTACCACACTCTAATGGACGAAGGTGGCTAAAGAAGATAGTTCATGAGAGTAGGATTAGATTTGGTTCTTGAAACATTGGGATGCTAAATGGGAAGCATTTTGAGGTGGCACAAGTAATGAGTGATCGTAGGATTAATATATTATGCTTGCAGGAAACTAGATGGGCTGGAGAGGGAGCTAGAGAAATCGAAGATAATGGTGCCAAACTTTGGTATACAGGAAAGGTGAATGGGAGGAATGGGGTTGGTATCATTGCTGATAAAGAATGGAGGAAGAATGTAGTGGAAGTTAAGTGGATTGAGGACTGAATCTTATCTATGAAACTAATTGTGGGAAAGGATGCAATAAACATTATTATCGCATATGCATCTCAAGTAGAGGCAGAATCACATCTTAAGGAGAAGTTTTGGGTTGATATTGAGAGGTTGATACAAGGTATACCGACAACTGAGAAAATTTTTATTGGGGGAGACCTTAATGGACATGTTGGGAATGAGGCAGGACCGCATGTAAAGGCGCATGGTGGTTTTGGTTTTGGGGAGTTGAATAATGAAGGGCAGGCTATTATAGATTTTTCCTTAGCATACGACCTTAAGATTGTTAATACATGCTTTAGAAAGCGGGAAGAACATTTAATCACATATAAGAGTGGAACTCATAGGTCTCAAATTGACTTCTTTTTGGTAATTAATTGCAAAGTGATTCCTGGGCATGGGGAGACCACACAACATAGACTATTAGTTCTTAATGTGCGAACTAAAGGTATAAAACAAAAGCACCGAGTAGTCTTAAACCGAAAGATCAAGCGGTGGTAGTTAAAGGGGGAGAAGCGAGAGACTTTTAAGAGAAATCTATTGGAGGAAGGTGTGTGGGAGCCGCAAGAAAATCCTAACATCATATGGACGAATATGGATAAGAAGGTTGAAAGGTCGCTAAAGCAATTTTAGGAGAATCAAAAGGTTTTGGACCACGAGATAAGGAGACTTGGTGGTGGGACAAGGATGTCCAAGAAAAGGTCCGAAATAAGAAGAATTGTTTTAAAGCCATACACTTGTGTAATAATGCTGAAAATTGGGAAAAGTACCGCTTGGCTAAAAAGGAGACTAAGAAGGCAGTGAGTGAAGCTCGTGCTAAAGTATATGAGGGATTTTATAAGGAGTTAGGGACAAAGGCAGTGAGTGAAACTTGTACTAAAGCATGTAATCTGAGTATAATCTATTTGCAATCGATTGGACATGCCTAATTGATCAAGGTTCCTCTGTAATTGATCAGGCGAGTAATTTTCTAACTTGATATTTAGTGATGCAGATTGTAATCTATGTGTAATCGATGTGTGATCGATTAGAATCCATCCCCTGTGATCGATCAGAGACTATGATCGAAGTGGCGATATGATTTATTCAAACTCAATGGTTAAGTCTATTTTAAGCTTTCAGAGTACAGAAGTGCACAGACCTACTTAAGGAAGTTAACGTTAGCATGCAATCTATTCATTAGAGCCGTTGGACACACCAACTACTTCCAGCAATAAATGAAGAGAGATGAACTGAAGCAAGACAAGTACAATGGAGTTAATGCCTTCTAGAATACAATCCTAACACTCCATATCAGATTAACAAGTTCTCTAAACATTCAACGGCTATAATTTCACAACTGGAAAATTTCAAGAAGAGAGTATAAAAGCCTCTGTGAAGAAGTAGGTTAAGTTCATTGATTTCCATATTGATGATATGTAACTACTGCATTCAATACTCGCCAATATTTAGAAAGTTCATTGATTGATATTCTTCAGTGTGTAATACAATATGTTCAATAGAGTGAACAAGTATTCTGTATTTACAATCAAGTGAGGATTACTCTTAAGATAGTGGGATCTTAAGAGTAGGGTGTAATCTTACAAGTTGTAAGGGGAAGTGATCAGTGAAGAGAGAGAGAGAGAGAGAGAGAGATTTCTTGCTGACACTTGTAAGGGCATTCAAGAGCCTGATTTAATCTTGAATCGTTAGTAGAACCCAACTGAAGATTGGAGAACTGGAAGTAGGCCAAGATTGGGCTGAACCAGTATAAATATTGTTTCATTCAGTTTTGATTTCAAGAAGCACAATTCACCCCCTCTTGTGCATTCCTACCTTTTACAAATGGAGAATGGTAAAGTTGTTAGACTTGATGGTATACCGATTAAAGTCTGGAAATGTTTAGGTGAATAGGGTGTGTTGTGGTTAGCTAAATTGTTTAACGAGACTTTACGGTAAAAAAAGATGCTTGATGATTAGAGAAAAAGTACTTTAGTTCCTATTCATAAAAATAAAGGCGATATACAGAATTGTGCTAATTATAGGGGAATTAAACTTATGAGTCATATAATAAAATTATGGGAAAAGGTGGTTGAGCATAGGTTAAGATTAGATACTAGTATTTCTGAGAGATAGTTCAGGTTCATGCCTGGAAGATCTACAACATAGGTGATATATCTACCAAGAGGGATGATGGAAAAGTATCGAAGTAGAAGAAGAGACTTACATATGGATTTTATTGACTTAGAAAAGGCTTATGATCGTGTACCAAGAGATTTACTTTGGAAAGCCTTAGAAAAGAAAGGAGTGTGTGTTGCATATATTAGAGTTATACATGATATGTATGATGGTGTGTTGACTAAAGTTAGAACTCCGGGTGGTGAGACAAAAGACTTTTTTATAGGAATTGGCCTATATCAGGGATCAGCTTTGAGTCCATATTTGTTTAACTTAGTAGTTGATGTTCTAACTGAGCCTATCGAAGAAAAGGTCCCTAAGTGCATATTTTTTGCTGATGATATAGTCCTTTTAGCTGAATCAAGAGAGGAGATTAACGATAAATTAGAGATATGGAGAGTTTCCGTCTAAGTAGGAGTAAGATAGAATATATGCATTGCAATTTTGCAAATAGCAGAGGTGATTTGGAAGTTAAACTAGGAGATGAAACAATCCCTCAAGTGACAAAGTTTAAGTACCTGGGATCAATTATACGACAAGATGGTGAGATTGATGATGGTGTTAACCATAGAATTCAAGCTGGGTGGTATAAGTGGAGGAAAGCTACTGGAGTTCTCTGCGACTGGAAAGTACCCCATAAGGTAAAAGGGAAATTTTATCGCATTGCTATAAGACCAGCAGTTTTATATGGTAGTGAATGTTGGGCTTTGAAAGGGCAACATGAATATAAAATGGGAGTAGCTAAAATAAGGATGTTGAGATGGATGTGTGGTCATACAATAAAGGATAGGATTAGGAATGACCATATACGCGATCGAGTTGGAGTAGCACCCATCAGTGAGAAAATGGTAGAAAATCGTTTAAGGTGGTTTGGACATGTACAAAGAAGGCCATTAGATGCATCAGTGAGGAGGGTAGATCAAACAGTTTGGAGTCCGATTAAGAGAGGAAGAGGGAGACCCAGGCGTACACTTGGGGAAATTGTAGAGCGAGATCTTTTAGTGAATAATATATCTAAGGATTTGGTTAATGATAGAGCACAATGGCGTCGTGTGATCCATGTAGCCGACCCCACCTAGTGGGATAAGGCTTGGTTGTTGTTGTTGTTATAAATCCAGCATCATTGAAGTTGATGCTATCCTTAACACTTTCTGTCTTTCATCGTGGAAAGAAATCAATAGAGGCAAATCCTCTATTCTTGTTTCTCTTAATGTTCCAGATGATCTCAAAAATGACTTGCATGAAATATTTGATATTCAATTCTCATAATGTTTTGGAAAGTATCTTGGATCCTGGGTTGATTCTAGAAAAGATAAAACTCCAATCTATAGGTAGGTTATGGATGCCATAGATAGGAGAACAACGAACTTCTTGGAAATCCAATCTTCTTTCTCAAGCATAAAAGTTTACTCTCATAAAATCAGTTCTTTTTGCCTTTAACATTCACTTGCTCTCTTGAGGAAAACTCCCCAAAAAATTATGCAATAGAATTAATGCTAAGCTAGTCAATTTCTTCTGGGGATATGACGATCAGAAGCACCAAATTCACCTTACCAAGAAAGATTTATTATTTTTTTCCACATCGAATGGTGGCTCAGGTATAACATCTACGCATCACATGAATTTAGCTTTAATAGCTAAGCAAATTCGTAGAATTTTGTCTGCTTCCCATTCTCTTCTTGCCAACGCTTTGAAAATCAAATTTCAAGATACCTCTTCGGCTTGTAAACTAAAAAAGCCATACAATGCATCATAGTTCTGGAAAGGTATTTTAGAATCATCTGGTATCATTTTCAAACATCTTCATTAGCAAGTTGGCACAAATGATTCTATTCCTATAACACACAACCTCTGGTTGCCTTTGAATAATCGATCCATAACCTCTACCCTTCATGTCCATAAGGTTTTTCACCTTATCCCCAATAATCCTAATGTTGGCTTCCCCCTTCATGGAATGTGCCATTTGTTAAAGCTACTCTTTTGAGCTAGCTGATAACATTGTCAGAATTCCTATTTCGTTTTGTGATAACAAGGATGAGCTTTGTTGGGCAGGTGGCATCTCTTGCAATATAGTGTTACACAGGGATATTTTAAATCACTTCACAACATTATAGCTAGATGTGCAGGTCCTTCACAACTTTGGGAATTCATTTGGAAAATTCAGTTGCCTTATAAACAACAGTTATTTATTTGGAAACTTGTTCATTCTACAGTTCCTAATGGGGATATTTTGAAAAAGCGTCACTTCAATGTTCAGGTTAGTTGTGGTTTTGGCTGTCAAACTGAAGAATCAATTGAACATCGCTTCTGTACTTGCCCCTATATTCAGGTTGTTTTGTTTGGTGCGATTTCTCTTCGCTCCACTAATATTTCTAATTATGGGTTTGAAACATGGCTCTTTGAAATGTTGTAGCAATTGTATTTGGACAACAATTTGATCATGTTGAAAGGAATTATCATCCCTTTAAATATTTATTTGGCTAAAATACAACCTGGCACTTCATAGCAGTTTAAAGAGTAGTCCAAAACAAGTATTTTCTGCCTATCCTATTTGAGGCTAATTTTACGTTGGATAGTGATGACTCCTAGAAAGTCATGATTATTTGAGTATATTTACTTGAGTTTTTGTCTATTATTGATACATTTTGGATACTCAAGAGGGAAAATGCTCATTTGATTTTCGGTTGCACCTTATTGTATATTTATATAGATTTTGATTGTTTTTGTAGTTAGTTTCTTATGTTGTTGTATATAATTTTTGTAGGAATAAATTGAAGCAATAAGCAAGAGATGTTAGCCCTCCTCCAAGCCCTCAATTGAACAAAAATAAGAAGAAGCCAAAGCAGCCAAAGAAATAAGAAAGCAGAGCAAAGCACCAGAGAAGCAGGGACTTCGCCGCGGCGAAGTGAATCTGCCTCTGCCCTTTTTTGTGAGAGCTCGCCGTCAGCTCGCCGCGGCGAAAGCCACGGCGAGCGACACTTGATTCTGTAATATTTTTGGACAGATCAGGCGCGTTTTCGCTGATATAAAAGTTAGGGCTTCGTTGTAAGTCCTCATTCTTCGACTTCTGGGCATATTTTGGAGGTGTTTGGCTCTGCTAGGGCTTGGAGATTGGTGGGATTTGGCTTAGGCTTGGAGCTTCAAAGAGATTTGGGCTTCCTCTCTCGGTTTATCTCTTCCATCTTCATTCTCTTCTCTTGTTCTGATTTGTAATGTTGTATATATATGCTCCCTTGGAGTTGTAGAACATGAGTAACTAAATACTTTGATTCTAGGATTATTTTGAACCCTTGTATGTATTGATTCTTAATTCCTCCTCTTGATTTGTGATTAATGATATCTATGTGCTTATTTTACCCCGTTCTTAATGCTTCTAAGTACTTGATCACCATTTAGATGTTGTGTTCGCTTGATTTATGACTCGAGAGAGCTAGGTTGAGTGTAGAACTTGGGTAAAGTAGTGCAAGAACCGGAAGTTTGCATGACGAATGGATGGTTTTGTTGGTAAGATAGAGATATACTTGCTAACCTTGCATAGTCACATTAGGGTTGGAGTGTGATAATTGGGTTCTATCAAATTGTGGCAAGAGATTGTGCAAGGAATAGGACTAAACACTTGTTCTTGACTCGAGAGAGCATTACAAGTAATCTTTGAACCCTAGATTAGCACATGGTTTCGTTGAGAGCTTCTTGAGGGGAGGTTAATTGAGTTTTGAGAAGTACAAAGGGGGATAGATAATCCTAGGACCTATTTTATCCTTGAGGTTGGAGAATCACCTGTTTATAATATTTTATTTTCATTTATTTTCTTAGTTTATTTTCAATCTCTACATTTGTATCACTCAAATTGGGCGAGAGTGTGATAATCATTGTTTGACCGGGTTTTGGACAAATCCTCGTGGGAACGATACTCTACTCATCATTTTATTACTTGGCGCGACCCGTGCACTTGCGGCGCGTGGCGAACAGATAGTCCACTCAGCTTCATCATTTGATTACTCTTTGAACCACATATGTATCGTCACATAAAAGAGGAATTCGCTCAATGATCTTCTTGTTTGTTCTGATTTTAGTGACATCATAGCAAAGGATGTTAACTTTGCTGCTTCAATCCTTTTCTGCATTTTCGTTATAGAGAACCAATGTTCTGCCTAACCCCTTCTCTCAACCCGGATACATTGACTCTATTTTTATAATATTTTCATTTTATGAAATTGATCTTTTTTATAAGAATAAAAGAGAAAGAAAATTCTTATAAAGTTATTAATGATTAGTTTAATTTCCAGAATTTTTTTTTTTATATTTTTAGTGTACTAATCAAGGGAAAAATGGTACAGGTGGATATATTAATCCAATCTCAGCATTCTCCTCTCTCGTTTCACACATCCCAGACAGAAAAATTGAGTGAGATTGAGTGATTGAGGGCGAGAGGAAGCAGATTGTCAGAGAGAAAGAAGAGGGATATATGCTTGGAGTCATAGAAATCATTTGCAGATGATGTCTCGATTATGGTTAAGAAGAGGTGATTTTCCAATCTGCCCTTGCCGTACACAGGTGCTATGTTCGTACCTTTTTGTGAAAATCTCACAGAAACATTTTAACGTAGAAATGGATTAGATTGTACAAGAGTTATACACATGTATGATGCTTGGAAGCGATGGGTTCGAATTTATGAAGCTGAAAACTGATTTAAGGTTGCTGTTTTTATGGTACAGAATATGTTAAAGCCATCCAAAATTGAAAAAGCATATATACAAAGCATGTAGAGAACCCCGAAGAGTTCAATGGAATATGATTGGAATTCATTATTGTTTTTCTATTCCTCTGTTTTTGCTGAGTTGTTTCTAGATAACAGATGAGTTTGGTATCTTAATTTGAAGCTTCCAATAGTTTTAGAGTACAATGTTTGATGGGAAGCTAATGTTATGATGCTTTATATTGCGTTAGAATTTATATTCAATTGGAAAATTAAGCATACAAAGCATCTAGGGGACACTATGTAGTTGTATGGCGTTGAAAGCTTTGAATCTTATATTTTTTAAGCCAGAAACTGATTGAAAACTTATTGTTTAATATCTAAAAATGCTGCATAAATGCGTTATATGTTTAAATCATGCCTAGAAACCTAAAAATGGCTTTGAACCTTGTTCTAATGAAGCCAGGGTTTACAATTATTTGTAAGGGAAGCTGTTCAGAGGTAAAAATAGATGTAAAGTTTATTGTTGGGTAAATGTGTAAATTTAAACACCAACAGTTGGGTGAGGTGTACTGAATAAAAAAATAATTTTCAAGATGCAAACGTGACTATAAAGAAATAAAAAAATTACAAATTTAGTAACCCGTTAACTCCTCCTAGTGTTTGTGTAATATCTATGAAGTGGAGCCCATAAAGATTACAAGTGGCACTACTCCCTCCCTCCCATTATTTTATAAAAAGCGTGCTTTCACTTTGACCCACTCCCAAGATCCATTCTGAAAATCCTCCATCTCCTCTCTCTTCCCCTGAACTCTGTCTCTCTCCCCTTCTCTTCCATCTCAATCTTCCATTAAAAATAACTTCATCCATTATTTTTTTTCTCCCCTTTCAGTATTGGGGACGGACGACGACAGTGAACAAGGCTTCTTGAGGACGTGTTTGGGATAAATCTTCATGAAGTCACTGGCCTTGATGGAGCCGTTGTTTTCTTCGGCCATTGGAATGAAACTATTCGGATCACATCAAGTGTCCCGCAGGGAAGAATGCAAGAGATGCGACATCTGTTGCTTCCCCTGTCAGAAAAAAAGTCTTTTATAACAGAGCAAGAGAGAAGGGAAAGCAATGGATATGGGTTTAAACCCACATAAACCAGTAAATGTTTGCTCACAGAAACACAACTTTATTTTATTCTTTCTAGCATCTCCTTTTCTTATCTCACTCTCTCAATTACTTTTTGTGTATCCATCTCTCAAATTTTCTCTTGCTTCCTTGATCTAACATCCACAGGATCTCTAAATTCATCTTCATCATAATCCCATAATTCCAACCTCTAGATCTAGTTTTCCTTCCCACTGGACCACCTCGAATCTAAGCCATATTGAAAAATCTCGTTTTTCCTAGGTCTAAAATGCATCTCCAATTTATTACCAGAAGAAAATCGATAGCTCTTACCTCCTGGTTGTTATTATCCGGCAGACAGAGAATGAAAAAGGTTGAAGAAGGGAAGGAGGAAGAGACTAGAGCTTGAGTAGGAGGAGGGAGGAGAGGTGCATGGGAAGATGGGATGGGAGACACGTAGTCACTGACAAAGGCAGTGGGAGTGGGAAAGTTTTTTGAAAAGAAAATATTAAAATATCATAACTTAAAGTAATGACACATAGGCTAACTCATAAGGTTTTTTATGATGAGTAGGCATGATGAGTTGGCATGTTTTAATTTGTTAGAGTACAAATGCCTTGGTACACTGGAGTATGCAAGAATCTCTCGAGGGACTAGTGCTACCTGTAATCTTGATGAACCTCATTTCACAGATATTAAATGGATATTACGAGGAGTTAACGGAGTTACTAAATTTACAACTTTTTTATTTTATTATTGTCACGATTTGCACCTCAAAAATCATTTTGCTGTTCAGTGCACTTAGACCAATTGTTGATGCCTGAATCTGCACCCTTAACCTTTATTATTTGAGGATTCAAATACTTAATGTTTACTTCTGATGGCTAAACCATGCTTAGAGATATTGAAATGATTATTTAAAGGTGGTAATAGCTGAAAATTTTCAGAAGTTGTTAAATTAAATGTCATTTTGTCTACATTTAAGGAGGATAATGACACCAAGAACCTGATATATAGTATAATGTAGTAAAAGGCATATAAATGAGTAAAATTGACAATTGATCTGATGATATTAAATCTAGAAAAATTTCCAGGATAACACCTAACGCTCCCAAGGAATGACGAAAATGAGAAACACTTAAATGCGTTGTTAGTTAAGTAATATATTTTGAGTATGTTAAGGCATATCTATTAAAATTGAACCTTTGGGAGCTGAAGTATAAAGAAATACCCTCTGTTTTGTTACCCCGTTTTTGCTGAGTTGCAAAGACAAGGAAAACAAATCTTTAAATGTGAAATTGAAATTTGTGATCATTGTAGGAATTTAGGCAAGGATAACAAGCATAACCAAAAGGATGTAGAGATTTATAATCTGGATCTGTCTTAAATAATTGAGATAAAGTTTTAGACTCCCTAAGTATAGGTGTTAATCGATTAATCAGATATACCGCTATTTGGAGAGCATCTAAAGAGGCATTCTAGCTTGGCCAGCAAGCTTAAAGCACATTTCAACAATATGCCAGTGCTTGCATTCAGCTCTTACATTCTGTTGAGAAGTATATCCAAATCTCTGTACTTTTCAACGTTAGAGAGTTGTTCCTTTACTGTCAAAATCTTGCTAGAGGGTATTGATGTAAACTATTAAGACTGAAGAACGATATTTTTCCTGTACATAACTATTCACTTTAGCATAGCTTTTAAACCCTTTTCATCTCAAAATTTTCTAAAGCTTCACTTAGTATGGTTACATCCTTCTCTGGACTCTCATTGTCTCTTCTCCTAATTTTGTTCTACTTTACTTTTCAAGGCTCTGAGAAATGAGAATTTTCTTCATATTTTGAGTTAACTTAGGCTAAATCCTAATATGTAGGAAGTTTTGCCATATCAAATTTCATCATCCCTCAGAATGTTTTTTTTTTTTTTTTTGCATATCATCAAATGGAAATATTGGAGTTTTTAGCATAAATCGAATTCTATTCAGTCAACTAAGTAGACTAAACGAAAAAGTTTCATGTAAGAATGAAAAAGCAAACTCAATTTGTCCCACTGATTCTCCGAATACTATAAATGAGGTTTCATTTTTTCCTCAGTTGATAAACTATTCACCCAACCGTATACGAAAGATTGTCTCACAAATTAAAACAATATTTGAGTACTTAGAAAACATATATTTCCTTTGCAAGATTCACATCTAATTTGAAAAATCAAAATAAAATATAAGTAGTTTTAGTTCTTTGAGAATAAAATTATTAATAAAATCCATATTGTCTATAGATATGTAACCTGCATATATATTTGTGCTGTACAAGAACTGTTGAACTACTAATTATATATAGGGAGAGAGGAAATAGTCTGAATTAGAGTGAGCAAAAGTAGCAAAATTGCTGCGATGAATGATGCAATTCTCCAAGGAGTGCTCAAGTACTCATGCTTCAAGATTGCCTTGTACTTGTGGTAAGGATTCTCATAAAACTCGTTCAATTCTTCACACATAGAGAGATAATCACCATTGCAAGTCATGAACGCACAATTTTTGTCAAGAGTGTTGACTAAGGAAGCCACCTCATTATTGCTACCCAACAAGTTGTCCATGATTCCCTTCTCAACTAATAGTTCAACATCTTTTCCGGTGTCAATAAGATAATTCAAGAGGGTTACATAATCAGTGACGTAGCTCTCAAGAGCGAGGTGACATTGCTCAAATGCAACTATATTTCTAATCACAATCTCAGTCCAATCACATACTTGAAAATATGGTATTTTCAGCATCCCTTTTGAGAATTTTATGTCAGTAATGCTATTGAATTGTTCATCGACCCGGAATTTGATTCCTGCCCCACGTAATTGGCCTGCAGTATATACAGGCTTTAGTTTGCCGAATTCTCTTTTTGGTAATGGATTTGGTAGGTAAAAGATCCTTATCATATCATTCAGGTGAAGGATCACTTTTATGGATTTAAATGATTCAAATTGAGTAGTATTTACCTGTTCAAGGTAGTTTTGCTGAAAATAGTTAAAAGTACACTTTGCACGAATTTCCTTTTTAACAACGATATGGTGCAGGAATACTCTCCTAAAGAAGTTGAAGGCTATCTCAAGGAAGGAAAATCTATCATTGAAGCCTTTAGGAAAAGTCAGGTCAAATAGGCCTTTAAGAATGAAAAATGGGAGCTGATTCTCAAGTAAAATCAAGTCTAGGTTTATGTCACATGTTGGCCATAGCTTAAAACGCCAAGGATTTTGTTCAAATAAACCTAGACATGACATTAAGTACTCAATGATGAAGCAACCATCAGTCAGAATCATGCTTACAAATTCATCGCTCTTCATTTGTATAGTCTCTGAATAACAACGTCGAGTTTCATCTTCCCAATTTCTTAGAGCTTTAACAAAATCCTCCAACAATTTCTCTTTACTCCTCTTTAGAAAGTTATTGAGGCACCATAGTTTGACCTCTTCCATTGATTCTAGTCTCTTGTCTCCATGGTGAAATGGACCAATCGAAATGAATGTGGGTGTGTATGCTTCTTCATTCACTTTCCGAATTTTTGGTGGCACTTTGTAGATGCAACATCCTGATCCTAAGGGATGCTCCAGCGAGTCTATAGCTTCTAATTTGGCTTTCAAGGAAGTTAACAAATCAGCTTTTTGTTCATTTTTGTTGCACAATATCTCTGCTTTTCCACAATCTTTTAGTGGACCTGCAACACATTAAAAATTGTCGTGATTGTGGCAATTTTACCTATGGCATTCTCTTCAGCCGTAATGAAATTTTAGTTAACAAATCTTGGTTCAATTTGTAAGTTCTCGTTTTATACCTAAGGAAAACTTGAGTATAAGTCATGCTATGCAAAATAATGTCATAAAATTCAAACTACTTTGCAATATTGCTTAAAACCAACAATTACTACCGGTCCTTTATATGAGAGATAATTGGGTCCTGAATTTGATTGTAAATATCATATGTCAATTCACCTTTATATGAGAGATAATTGGGTACTGAATTTGATTCTAAATATCATATGTCAATCCACTTTATCTGCCAAGCTTGTAATGAATTCTTCAAAGTACACAACTGACTTTACATATTAAGGGATTTTCATTAAAGGGTAATCATGATGAAAGGGAGTACTTAAGATAACAAACCTATATTTGTTAAAAATAACTAACTTAACTAATTAATTTCTTTAATCTATTCATACTAGTAAGTAAACAAAAGTATAGAAATATTGTGATCGATTTTCCTGTCTAGACTGGACATGTTTTTAAAAGCCTGCTTCCATTTTGGCTAATTAAAAAAAAAGACTGTTTCAATTCTCATTCTCATTCTTTCAAAATCTATTCCTACTTACCAAATGAGGCCTTAAGATGAACCCAACTCATCATCACCAAAGCTTTCAATTTTGTAAAAAAATAAAATAATTTTTTCTGCATAATTAAATATTTTCCAAGGGCCTTCATCTTCCTTCAATTTTCAGAGTTATGGAAGAACAAAACAAAGATATTCAAATGAGTTTTGTTGCTAATATTACAATAAGAAATGAGAGGGCGAGGGAGGGAGGGAGGGAGGGAGGGAGAGAAAGAGAGAGACTTGACCTGATAAGTTGAATGGCGTAGCCATGAAACTAAAGAAAATTGCAGATATCGCCGATCGGAAATAGAAGAGACCTTAGTTCCACTTCTAAACTCTTCAAGTGGGTTTGATGCTTTGCAGTGGTCAACTCAGACAATATCAATATAAGATTCTGGAGATACAGTAATATAATATAATAGTGATATATTGATTTTTTATATTGCATGACACTTGCATAGTACAATATCCTTTTTATATAAATTTGATTGGACGGTTTATTTATCTAAAGTAGGACAAATTCCAATAAAATATAATAAAGTCACGATACCAACTCAACTGTTGCTTACAGCTCAAATCTTCTAATATATATTAATGTATTTTAAAATGCTGCACATGATTATCAATAAAAAAAATACTACTATTTTAAACACGTCTTCCAACTTTGTTTGCCACAAAGCTCTTGAAAAGAAGCAAAGAGATAAATCTAAGGCAACAACTCCCATAGCACAGGTCTCCCGTTGAAGTTTGGATTATACCAACGTTTCTTTTTTGAACTTTCTAGAAGTCGATGTGTCTGGCATCTTTGAAAGAAATGTACATAAATTGTAGCCAAATTTTTGGATGTAAATTGTAAAAAAGTCGGCAACACAAATCTGGTACCCTAATTTTGTTTTGAACCATTTTCTCTACCTGTATTTTTATGAGTAGAGAGAGTTAGTTATATCTAGATATGGTTAAACCGTCTAGATCTTTATTGGAGAGTTAGATTAATTAGTTAATCATACAAAGATTAGTTACTTTAGGATTCTATATATAGGGTGTCCTTGTCATATTTCAAAGTGTAAGATTGTGTAATCCACCATAGAGGAAGAGGATAACTTGGGTCTCTCACCTCAAGTCCCTAGAATTAGGGTTTGTAATTCATCACCTCATGTGAGGATGATAAATCTATACCGAAGTGGATTAGATTGTTGAACAATTCTTCCATCATCAATGATAAACATTCATCCATATTTTTTCTTATTTTTCTTCCAACACCATTGTCAACAATCTCATTTAAATGGTATATATTTAATTTTATTAAAAATATTTTAATAAATATAATATAAAATCAAATATAAACTGTCCATATAAGATTTAGAGGGTTTATATATGTTTAGCTCTATCTATTCATCTTTTTTATGAGTATGTAGAGAAACTAGTTCCAACTATTTCCTTCTTTTAAAATACATATCTTTAAATTTAGGCAGCAAACTTTATGGGTATGAAATAAAGAGAAAATATAGAAAGAAGCATTCAATTTACTGAAAATAACCTTATTTTCAATGTTACAAAGTATAAAAAACGGATCATTGAATTGGATATGCCATTTCCTGATTTATTGATTATACAAACGTCAATTCATGATAGACATATTTAGTATTAAAATAACATATTTCCACCATGTATCAATTAATACTTACAATAAATAATAAAAGTAAGAACGAAATATTAATTATCAGGTAATGAGTGTATTGAATATTTAAGAATAATACTCCCTCCGGTCCTAATTATAAGAGTCAGTTGACTTTTTTGAAAAAATTAAGGATGCAAAATGCACCACTTTAAATTGTTTATATTTATCTTTTTCCCTCAAAACTAAGTTATTTTACTTATAAACTATCATATAATCTAATTACATGTCACATATATTAAGATTTAAGAGTCTAATTTGCTTCCTTAATCTCTCCAAAAAAAGTCAACTGGCTCTTATAATTAGGACCGGAGGAAGTACTAAGTAGTTGTAAGAACTTATGTGTCATGACTAATGAGTAAGTGGATTCTTTTTCGCTCGTATAGATAAAAATAAAACTTCCGCTTTAGACTACTAAGAAGGTCATGTAAATGAAAGAACACTGTATGGTAACGATAGGATCATTGTATGCTCTATTTTATGTTGAGATCCCTTATCACTGGGGCTCCTTTATGTGATATAAATAGTTGGACTAGATGCTTTACAATGAGAAGGAATATTCCAAAATCCTAACTATGCATATATATATATATATATATGTAGCACGATATTATTCAGGATTCATACATCGGTACGATTTTGGGGTACTATATGAATTTCCAATCAGTCTCTAACTTTTTTCTCTCAAATGAGAGGCCAGGGTATAGCAACCAGCCCAAGTTTTTGGTTCTTATACATAATGTTGATAGAGAGTTTGGTAATGCCTCAGTAAAGCAATTTGAGATTAGATTAGCATAAGGAATGTATCCAACATTAATTAAGCCTGATAAAACCATATCCCTTATAAAATGAACATAAATTTTGGCATACTTGCTTCTAGCATGTTATACTGGATTTGCAGCCAATGCTCTTGAACTCAAAATCGTCATACCATATTACTGAAGGTTGTCTTAAGAACAATCCAAGGTCAAACAATAAGGAATCAAGCCACTGTAAAGTCCCGAAATTCAACAACAAAATAATACCACAATACAGTATTGCAAAAGATGAAAACTGATTGTATTTTGTAACACCCCAAATTTTAGAAAAAGAGAAAATAAGGAATTATTTAAGATTTAGAAAATATTATTAAAACATTAAAAAGCATTAAAAATAAATTTATGATGTTTTAGGTATTTTTAATAATTTTAAGGCTTATTTTATTTAAGAAACAAAGAAGAATTAATTAGAAGATAAAACGTAATTTGGAGAAAAAGGGATAACAAGGATATAGTTGAGGTTTTAGAAATGTATTTAGAAATTAAAAGCCTTATAAATAAATTTATGAGGTCAGGTATATTTTTAATAATTTTTAAAGTTTATTTTCTTTATTAGCTCAGGGAAAATAGTTAGAAGATAAATCTAAATAAGGGAATATTTAGAATCTTGGGGTATTGGTTATTAATTAAAAAGTCTTATAAATAAATTTAGAAGTTAAAACATATCTAGAGGAATTATTTTGAGGACAGACTTAGGTATATTTCCAAGTGATAATGGTAAATAAAATTATGATTTAAGAGAAAAATAGGAATTAGAAAATGGAAAGGACAATATCTGCCCCTAGTTGAAAATATCTTCAATTAAAAAGGGAAAGGGCAAGATAGTAAAATACCTGTTAAAAAAAAATATATCAATCTTCTCTTTAAATACAAGCCACACACGTGTCCCCCTATTTGTTCTACTTTTCATTTTTTTTTTCTGAAATACTCCCTTCCTCCACGTATATACACACACACACACATTATACTCCCTCCTCACCGACTCTCGCTCTCTCACTATCTTCTCCCTCTGTTCTTCGGTGTCCAGCGGCGACCGGGCTCAGACGACGGCGAACGGCGTCGATTGACGGCGGAAGAAGCTCAAGAAGCTTGGAACAATTTTGGGTAAGTCATTTCTTCCCATTTCTTCTCTATTTCGGCGCGATTTTGAGTGAATGGGGGGAAGATGATCCGAATTTTTGGATGGTTTTTGAAGTTTCTGAAATTATAAAAATGCTCCTTGGACCTTGTTCTTGGTTGTTTGAGTGTTGATTTTGGGAAGGAAGTTGAAATAGGCTCGGATTTGCTCAAATTTTTCCGATGGGTACTGTTCATGCGACGGGAAAGTTTGGGATTTCTGGGAGTTCGTGTTTTGAAGCTTAATTGTGGGTGATTTTTAGCAATTCTAAGGTTTTGGGACAGGTTGTATGGTTCATTTTGGGAGTGAGGAATTTCGGAATCATTCTTTGCCTTCCCCTGTTTCTGCTAATTCGCTGGGCTAAGAGGGAAAAATTTGTGAAGCAACATATCTGTATGAATTGGGAGTTGGAATAAGTGTTTTGAATGTGAATTAAAGACATCTGGAATTTTGTTGCTCTCCCCTGTCTTTGTTCAGTGCTGGCCGAGAATGAAGAGGGAAATTCTTGAACATGATATACATGCAATTGGGAGGTTCTAATAAGCATGTTATATGTGTGATTTGATGAATTTGTGAAGGGTTGAATTATTGCTCAGTTTCCCTGTCCCTATTCTGTTCTGGCCGAAGGGTGGAGGGAAGATTTTGAGAGTTTTGCTTAATTAAATTGCATGTCTGGATTGTTGGCTTGGTGTTAATTGATATAGTAGATGATTGTTGATGTTTGATGGTAGTTGTTTAATTTTATTTCCTTCGGATTGCTGCCCTGGCCGTGAGTTTTGTGCAAGGAGTATATATTATTGTGGATGCTTTGTCTTGGCTGAGTTCAATGTCTGGTTGCTCTGTTGTAATGGTTAATTGTTTATTTCTCTTTCTTCTTGTTGCTCTGGGCTGACAAGTTTGCTTAGGAGAAGGAAAAAAAAATGTGTTATGGTGATTAATTGAATAAAAGGGAGTAGGAAGTGTCATTGATGGTTGTTGTAATTTTAGACCTTAGAAACCTAGTTTCTTAGTTTAATAGGAATAAATTCAATGGAATGTGAAGTGAATTAGCTATTCTTGGATTTTATTGGATTTTGGTTTGAAGTATGTCTTGAATTGGAATGCTGAAATGGTTGGTTTGGTGGTGGTGTTATTAGATTGAATTAATGTCACAATTGAAGAAGGAATGGATAGGAATTGAATGAACCACATATGTGGTTAAGAGTTAAGTTCTTTTAGAGCATTATTTCAAAGATTTTGAGCTAAGGAAGGATTTAATTAGAAAGCAGAAACTTGATTAGTAATTTACTATTTGAAATCCCAAGTCAATATTACTAGATGATTAGAATTGAAATTCTAATCTTTGATTGATGATTGGATTTTTAAATATTAGATAGGATTAAGTAGAAGCAAAGGAAGGTGATTGGTGATTATTACTTGAAGTGGTAAGTCAATGTCTTTGAGTGTTTGAGGTTGGTGGAGTCAAGATAAGGATTTGGAAGTTAGCTTGGGAATTTAATCTATTACTCAAGGAATATTAGTTAATTTGAAAGAATAAAGGTACTCTTGTGCTTATGTTGTGTTGTGTATATATTAATATGTATTTGTGCAAATGTTTATGAATGATGGTGTAACTAGTTATTAAGTTAAGAATTTAGATTTTTACTATATTAGAAGTAAGATGGGAATAGAAGAAAAGGGCAATATGAGTTTAATGGAGAATAAAGGAAGAGGTATAGAAAGTTGGATTGGTGTTTTGGATTTTGTTGGATTTTGATTTAAAGTGTAATTTGAATTGTAACTCTGAATGGTTGACTTGGCATTAAGGTTTGTTAGGTTGAATTAATATTTTGATTGGTAAAGTCAATATTGGAAATAAGTAGTTATAAGTTCAGTTTGGAAGTTAATTCATTGCTTAAGGATTTTTTTTTTAAGACTAGGACAAGCTTTAAATTAAATTAGAAATAGGGACTGTTGCATTTAGTGGTAATTTGAGAATTAATTATAATTAAATTGAATTTAGAGATTTAGGAGTGGTAATGAATGTAAGGTTATTTAATTATTAATTAATTGACAAGAAAGGTTAGTAAATTTAAATAGTAGAACATTTTATGTTTGATGATTGTGTTGTGTATGTATTAATTAGTGCTTGCGCAATGTTGATTGACAATGGTATGATTAATCATTTAACTAGAAATTCAGATTTAATAGTATTGAAAATAGAAAGGGGTAGAACTATAGGAACATGAGAGACGTTTAATTATTATACCTAAATTTAGACATTGATATATTATTTCGGTATTATAAATATTTCTAGGACAAAATAGTGGGATCGAATTCCCAGAATACGTAGAAGAGAAGGAATACAGTGAAGAGTAAGCTCAGAATACAGGTAGCAGTTTCATTCAATATCATTTATCATGTATGATAATTGCATAGCATGTTTTATAAATTTATAGTAGCTTTAACCTTGTCAGAATTATTCATGGGATCCGAGTACTCGATGACTAGAGGGCTAGCTACCCCTAGTACAGTTCAGTTATAACCGAAAGGTTATATTCAGGAGGTTAAACCTCACAGTAGTGCCTTAAGTGCACTAGCAACAAGGTTAATGTTTACTTATATGGGATGAGTGCGGGGGCCCACAGAGGGGCAACATCCCTACCCATACAGACATGTTTTTATTTATACACATTTGCTAATTATTATGCATGGTAATGAATGAAATGAACTGCGTTAAATTGCTGTTTCAGATAAGCTGGTAGATGGTAAGATGATTGAGATAAGGCAGGAGTGTCGGAGGAAGATTATATGAAGAAATTAGGATTATGTTATAAAAAGTAAGGTTAATTGTATATGATGTAATTTTAAATTATTAAATTAATAATAGAAAGCATAGAAAATAGAATTATATAAATTTATTAAGAGATTTAAATTTCCTAAGTATTATAAATTATGGGTAGACTCCCTTAAGAGGATTAATGTACTTTTAATTGTTTTATTAACCACTTTATTTTATAAAGAGTTTTAAGTTATTTCAATTTGTCTGAAAAGCCCATTCCAACCAACAGAGGGTTGGTCTAATCTTTTAAAAGAAAAGTTTTAAATTTTTCGTATTTTTAGGCTTCTGACATTAAAAAGTGGTTATAATTCGATTAAAAATGTTATAGTATAATAGTAAAATTCCAGACGTTACATATTTCAACTATAATATGTCAAGTGATGAAAATACTGACTAAAGTTCAAGGATTACAAAATTAATCCAGCAACAAAGGAGCTACAGAATCAACAGAAATGAAGTACAGAAAGATGAAGAAACAGCAAGCATAACAGAGGAGAATGGAGAAGAAGATACAGAGCAGATACTCCACAACAACCGTAACCAACTCTTCTACCAACTCAGCCTATAAGTACCTTCACTCCTCTCTCTAACTTTCCACGTGGCTCTCCTGATACGAGCCCTATTACTCACTACTAGGAAGAGAGAAGGAAGAGAAATAAGCCAGGAAAATGTTACCTACAAGATGGAAGCTTGAAACCACTGAAATGTGTGCCGTGGCAAGGTGGCCTAATACACGGGCCCAAGGCCTAATTACTCACTGCACGCTGCGGCAAGGATCCCAGATTGGGTCTCCCCCTGATTTTAGCCCAAAATCTCCTGATTCTCTCATATTTCCCTTATTACACATATGATCAATTACCTAATTGCCAATTCTACACTTTTTTTTTAACTGAACAATTCTACACCTCAAATCACAATTTTCCTTAGATTATGACCATTTAATTTAATTTCATTTGCATTAATCCAGATTATCCATTTGACCCAAAATCCTTAGTTTGGCACTTAAGGTTACCTCAACAAATCCCAAAGTCATTATCCACTACTCAACACAGCTCATACCCACTTGTTAAACCTTAAAATCACCTCAAATTACCCATAATCAACGATAAATATCCTTAATCTCCATAATTAGAATTTAGGATACATAGACCACTAGCAACATCAATCACCATTCTTTCAAACTTCAATCAATGCCTAATCTTGCGTACTTGAAACTTTAACTCCCAATAATAGTCATCCCCAAACTTTAATAGCCTTTCAAACAAAATACGTCCCTAATGTGTTTTATTTGGCCTAGAAATTTCTAAGAGTACCAAACAAACCACAAGGTGCTGAATGTACAACCTCAACCTTCCACAACACACGTACATGAAAGCATAGGAACCAAGTCTAGAGTAATTATGATCCTCTTAAATTACCAACCCAGATTTTACATGCATTCACACAAAATCCACTTTAATGGACTTACCATTGATTAGTTCACACCGTTTCTTTCTTTAAGTAGGTCCTTATTGACCCTACTATTCTCCCTTACCTACATAAGGATAAAAGTTGTACCATACAACAAGTAAGGAAAAAAACACAATAAAATATAACAAAGGAAAGGTGCGAGATTGTATAATGCCACAATACTATCTAAGGCATATGCAAGCATGAACCAAAAACATTAAGAAAATCATGCAATGCATCATCCAAATCTTTAGAAAATGAAACTGATATCAACTTGTAACATCTGTTTTCTTAATACTTTAGTTAATCACTAATATATACATAATACCTTTGATTAACACTAACTATAGTTAGAATAATGGATTTTGATGATAACTAAACATAACTTAGGCATAAAGAAAGTCTGGACTTAGAACTGGAATGAACCTAGCATGAACTAATAAGAAATTCTCAGTCATTGCTCAATCAATCAAGAAGAATCAATTTGTTAGAAATGTAAAGTCATGATCGATCAGAATTAGGTTAGAAAGAATATAAGTTAATTAGCTAGGTGCCTAATCGATCAAGGTAAGGTTAGATAGTATATAAGTTATAAGTTTTGGCAGCCTAATCGATAAGGAGGGCCCTGTAATTGATCAAAGAAAGTTGGAGAACAAACTTAGTAATCGTAGTGTGATCGAATGAAAGGGTATGATTGATCAGGACACCCTGTGATCGATCAAGACCCCTAAGCTATAATTCAAGCCTAATCTTAGCATATTCGATCATAGCTGCCTAATCGATTAGGGAATATGTGAATGATGTTTTGTGATCAATTATGGAAATGAGGAATTAACTTAAATAACTCAAGACTAATCGATTAAGGAATCATGATCGATCAGGATGCTATGTGATCGATCAGGCGTGCTGAATTCTAATCTCATCTGTTAAGTGATGCAGGTCCTGATCTGAGACTAATCTATGCGTGATCGATCAGACAAAAGAAGTTATGATTGAATAAAGCTTGATAATCGATCTGGCGATGGATTTGAATATTTAAGCCTTTTTAAAACAGAGTGTGTCAGACCTATTTTGGAAAGTTATTGTTACGGATTTAGCCGTTTGAAATGAGATTTGCTTTCTGCAATTAATGAAGAGAGAAGAATTGAAGCAAAACAAGTACAAGGGAGTTAATGCAACACAAGAACACTTTCCTCTCAACACTCCATCAGATTAATCATCTCTCATTAGAGATCAAGCAACGGCTATAAACGGTCACCAACGGGAAAAATCCAGAGACTAATATAAAAGCCACTGTTGAAGAAGTTGGTGAATACATTGATTGCTTACATTAAATACACCCTTGAGTTATACTTACTGCATTCAATACTTTCCTACTCTCATATATAATCATTCATTGTCATTGTACTTCAGTGTATATCAAAATCGGTTCATTTGAGTCAACAAGTCTTGTAATCACATTTCAAGTGAGATTTATTCTTAAGATAGTGGGATCTTAAGAGTAGGTTGTAATCTTACAAGTTGTAAGGGGGAGTGATCTATAAAAGAGAGTTCTTATTGAGAGGTCACTTATAATGGCAATCAAGAGCTTGATTTAATCTTGAAGTTTAGTGGAACCTAATTGAGGTTGGAGAACTGGACGTAGGCCAAGAGTTAGGCTGAACCGTACAAGTTTTGTGTTCCAGTGATTAAATTTTTGTTTATCACAATTCACCCCCCTCTTGTGCATTCCTGCCACTTTCAACTATGATAGAAAAAGATAAAATTAGTGAAAAGAACTATAATAGTTAGAAAAAGACTTTACTTAACATTTATTTGTGCCCAATTTAAGAGTTTCCTAACTATGATAGAGAAAAGAGGATTTCTAAACACATTTAAAAATCTATCATAGTTAGAAAAGAATATAACTTATACAAAATAGTTAAATTCTTACAAAGATCGGTCTAACTATGATAGCAAAAGAAGTTCCATATTCAATTTAATAAGGGCTTTCATAGTTAGGAAAATTTCCTTCACATTTTCTAAAATTCTTTCCATGGTAGAAAATAGACCTTCTAAATCATATAAAATGCACTATCATAGATATAAAAATGCCTTAATAACTTTGAAAATGTTAACCATGTTAGAAAAGGGAAATTGCTAACATGGTTAATAAATATTTCCCTTATAAATACATTTTAACCTAACTATGTTAGAAAAAGGACTAGAACACTAACATAGTTAGAAAAGAAACCTCCTTAAGAACTTTTGAAAGATTTACCATGTTAGAAAAGGCATAACCTAACATGGTAATTAAAAAGTCACCTCACAAAGAAACTAATTTGCCTTTCACTTTCCAAAATATTAAACACTCATCAGTCAAGCATAATCTTTCACACTACACTTCCAAATCTCTTCACAAGAAATTTTCAATATACCTTCACAACTAGTAATATTTATAGCAACCCAAGGTCTATACAACATATCGAGGGACCTTGTCAAAATTTCGGGGTCACATGCATGCAAAAACATTAACATATTCATTCATACATATCACATGGGCCTGAGGCCATATGCCAGAAAAGGATAGGACTTAGAGCATGTTGAAAACACCAACATCCTCTAGCCTAATATCGTCATATTATCCATATGAAATACACCAAAAAAATAAAACAAGTCACTTGCTAAAACAGGGCCACAGGCAAAGTATCCAATTCAATAAAATAATCCAGAAGGCCGAAATATGCCTAAAATGGTCTCACAATGCAAGTAAATTAAACAGTTATCCATGAGTTCAGTGTAATCATACGAAACATAAGATGAATGTGCCTAATGTCTATGACGCATCATACAATCACTACAAAGCCAATAATTTCTCACTCTAACTAGTGAGTACCAACAAGCTCCTTTCCTTAAGGATCTACGATCGAAATAGTACTTGCAATGATTGAGCAACGGGGGGTGAGACAATATTTCAAATAACTATCCTCCTATTTGCCTACATGTGAGTATGTGCTGATAAGGTGTCAAGTGGAAGATTATGCCATATAGATTTCGAAACGTGTACAAATTTCAAATTACCAACATCATTATCAATTCTAGAAAGCAGTTGAAATTTCATGCTTGTATATGTATTATCTTTCTCAAATCAATTCAAAATACATGTTTCATCACACCTCCCAAAGAGGAGTAGTCATAAGAACCAAAACCACTGCTTTACATACTGTTAAGGCTTATCCCCTAAAACTAGGTAGACGGCGTAGAACTAGTCGGGGTGTACTTCCCTTATTGGAACCATGAATGGGTCAATATTCCCATTTTAGTATCATTAGTCCCTATACACCAACACAATATCTCATCACGTGATGGTAATGTAACCAAAGCTCATTGGGAACCAACCACACACAATAACCAATGTAATCAATAATGCACCAATTAACAAAACTCGACTTATAGCCTTTTATAGTTTCCAAAACATCATAAAATTCTCATTTAAATCATATATATGTAACATTTCAAATCATGCTCAATTACAATGAATGCCATTTCATAAATAAGAATCCCACAAGATGGTTCGTATCAAGATTTTCAGTTCATATGCATTCTTCACAAGTTTACCTTTTTAGAAGCCCATAGTTGAAAGAGTTCAAAAGCCTCTTACCAGCAACACGCACACACACATACATATAGAACAAGTAGTAAGAAGTTACCTTTGAAGCCAAAAATCAAATGTTACCTCAATTGTGAAACTCCCCCATGCTCAACTCAAAACTGGACTCTATAGAGAAATTAATACATACACGCATGATTAAGTAACTAGATCAAGTACCAATCACAAAGTAGGAATTAAAATTCCTTTCAAAGTTCCCTTATGAAGACTTAGGTAATCAATAAACTTAAGCATTTCCCCATCATTAACCACTCCCAACATTCCCAACAAATCCCTAAACCTCAATTCCATCTTCAATTCATTCACTTTTCCATTATCACAACTTAGGCCAAAAATTCACCAACACATTAAAACCTTTATATTTAAGCCTAACAAGTAAACTCAAACAACCATAAGTCCCTTATCACAAAAATTCATCCAAACCCATTATTATCCTCAATAATATCAAACGGTTCTAGCTTATACCCAAAATAGTCTATAAAATCAACCCAAAATCACCAAGATTCCAATTACTCCTATCCTTACCAATTTCATCATTGCATAATCATCCAATAGCATTATCTAGCACCTTAGAATCATCAATTTACCCATCAACAACCAAGAACCCAAAAATCCCACTCAAACTCTAACTTTCTCAAACTTTAAAGATTTAAAATTTGATGCAAACATTTTCCCAACAAACCAAACCATTTCAATTCATACATTAGCATATAGAAACTATTTGGAAACACCAAAGCTCATAAATCTCATTGGACTTTTGAAATTACCCTTAAACCCTATGTTTTTCAAACTTTAATAACCCATTTAGCATATCAAAACATTTTTCCAACAAGATAAAGCAAGAGGAAAGTTTAGTAGAGTTCAAAATTGGGTTTCAAGCTAGTAAAAACAAGAAATTAAAGCAGATTTTTAGAATCCCTCAAAACACCAAAATATCACTTTGAAATCTACCCCAAATCAGAGGAAAAAGAGAGAAATAAGGTTGGGATTATGATTGCACCATATTTTTATACACTTTTCATTGATAAAATCATTAGATTATTGCATGTTCTTGGGGTAATTGCACTTAATTAGGTTCATTTCTGACTTTTGCACACTTTATTGGAGTTTGTTCTAGTCAAGGGCAATTTGGGCATCATTAGTATGATTTATTGTTTAACCCATTTTCAAGAACATTATGATGCTACCTTAAGTTAAAATCTAATGTAGGTCATGGAAGAAATTGGTCGAGTGAAGAGCGAGTTGCGGAGAAGGAAGCCGGCAAAAGTGTAAAAACAAATGGCCCAAACTTTCTGTCAAACTCGCTACAGCCACCAAATTTGGTCGTTGTAGTGAGCCAAGCCTTAAATTAGGCCTGAACTCTCTGTCAATCTCGCTACAGCCACCAAATTTGGTCGCTATAGCGAGCTCTTCGTGACAGCAATTTTGCTGTCACGATTTTTAGGGCTCCAGGCGGGTTTTTAAAGGTACCCATACCCGAAAAACATTTTCTAAGCCTCCCCCAAGCTCAAAAACACATTCCTCTGCTAGGGTTTCCATCATTCTCTTCCATCCTCACTCAAATCCCCACATTCCCACTCACTTTCACCTCAAATCTTGCTGTTTTTCTTGTTCTTCATCCTTCCACCTTCCATTTCCACCTCACTTCTTCTCCATTCTTCCCCATTCATGGAGGCTATGGCTGTGGGCTTTCTTTTGCACGAAATTGAAGACATGAGAGGCTAGAACTTGGGCTCTTTGGTGGTGTGAAGGTGGCTTGAGCTTCAATGGGTGAAATAGGGGAGTTATTTGTTTCCTCATGCTCTTTTCCTTATGTATTGAGTTTTGTGGTTGCATTTCTCTTGTATATTTGGATTGGAGACATGTTTTTCCTCTTTCATTGTCTTTAAATTGGAATATTTGTGTTGGATATTGAGTTATGTTAATTGAATGATGTCTATGTTTGAATTTCCTATTGGGTTTGTGATGCTATATGATTTTTAGTGGTTGCTAGATTGTGTAGCTTAATTTATCCAATTGAATGTTGTGGTTGCACATTCTTGAGAGGAATCGGTTTTCAAAACTCATGTTCCAACACACACCAAGTGGAGCTTAACACTAACCCTAAGTAATGGCTAAGAAAGTGGTTGCTTGATTAGTCATTAATTAGGGCTAGTGGACCCCTAGTGGTTGCTTGGGGATTTTTCAATTATACTTGGTGCATCTTTTAACTCCCAACATCAATTTAATGAAGCGTGAGAGCCACCGTAGCACTACCAAAGCCCATTTTATAAATTCCTTTAATCCAAACCCTTTTCTCCCTTTTAATCAAAAGAAAATTACAAAAACAAGTAATAGCAATTGTCAATAGTTTTATTAAATGAATTTTCAAAATCAAACCCCCATACCTTTTATTGTTTCAATTACATTTAGTTAGCTCAGGTATTTTAGAAGGACTCCTTAAGTGAAACGATCCGGGATTGTGCCACTTTACACAATCCTTGGTAATTATTGTGATTTTAACCCCAAGGCGTAAGGAAAACGTTAAATCAATGGCGCCGTTGCCGGGGAGTCATTTTTGACTCCCTAGGTTAGCTAAGTGTCAATTGAAACTATTGACTAGGGGTAGGAGTCATTAGGATTAGGTTTAGGTCATTTGCATCCTTAGGTTAGTTTACATTTGCTTGTTTTGTTTAGCATCCAATTTTCCTTGAAAATACCAAAAATATTGCTGACTCTTTGACTTGTGAATACTTGACTTACCATACCTCCATACTTGCGTACATACCACACACTTCATACATATCATATACATTTCATATACACTTCATACCACACTCACTTGCATCATCATTCATCCATTTTTCCTTGAATTTGTGCAAGTACAATTTTGTCTGAACCTTAGTCTACACTTGTTGTCTGTGCCTTGTGTATGACTCGAGGGAGCACTAGAGACCAAGAGCTTTACCCTGAATACCCAGAAATTGAGAGACACCTTACTAGATTGAGAAAGACGCAGAAAGAGGGAACCTTAGTTACATCTTTGATAGTTGAGCACCCATCTTCTTGTGAGTCAAGCATTGATAGTGATCCTGAAACCAACAGTGATACTAGAGAAATGGAAGGAGAGCATCATATTCCTGAAGTCCAAGTAGAGCCAAATCTAGGTGGTAATGAGGGAGGACAAGTGTTTAATGATGGTGAGCAACCTAGAAGAAGAACCATTAGGGATGCCACCACAACCAACATTGACCACAACCCATTCATGAATGCATTTCCCACCATTAATGCTGACTATGAAATTAAAGGTTTATTGATACAATCCTTACCTAAATTTTATGGTTTGCAGGAAGATGAACCACATGACCACTTGGATGAAATTTTCATACATTGCAACACCATGAAACCAGCGAGAGCACAAGTGGAGGATGTTATGTGGAGAGTGTTCCACCTCACTCTAGAAGGCAAAGCTAAGCAATGGTACATGAGCTTGCCCACTCTCAAGCCAGAAGCCCTAGCCTCTTGGAACAGCTTAAAACAAGCTTTTCTAGAGAAGTTTTACCCGGCCACAAGAACATCAGCAAGGAGGAAAGAGATCAACTCCATTATGCAAGAGCCGGATGAATCTCTCTTTGATTATTGGACAAGATTTCAAGACCTTTTGAAGAGGTTCCTGTAGTGCCCGAAAATTAGGTTAAAAAAAATAATATGGAGCCGCCACCAAAATTTTTAAAAAGGAAAACTTTGGAAAACCTTTAAAATATTAAATAGGGTTCGGGAGTCGATTATGCATGGGGAAGGTGTTAGGCACCCCACGGCACCCGTTCAAAAGAACGGTTACCCTAAAATACTTATTTAAAAATAAATACGGCCTTTCTAATTTTATTTTAATCACAAAAGAACAAATTAATATATATACAAAAATAAAATAAAAAATAAAGAGAAAAAAAAATATTTACATTACTGGACTTGACCTAGGTTTTAACCTAGGGCCTACGTACCCTTACGGGATCAAAGCCCACGTAGTTCGAGTGGGTAGAAATTCGTGTCACTTGGTTGGTGTCTTTTAGAAAAAACATTTATTTAAATAGAACAAAAACAATTTATGTTTGGTTTTTATTTTTTATTTATAAAAAAAGTGTATTATTTATATTTAGGAAAAACAAATTTTGAAATAATTTTAGATTAAACTTCCTGGGGATATAATATCACACGGAAGAATAATCGATTTTATGCCTGGGGAAGTTATAAAAACTTCACACGACATAAAACCAATTTCAAAATCATGTTTTCTTTATTTTGTTTGAAAACTCTTTTTATAGGTTTAAAATTTTGATAAGAAAATATAATCACAAGAAAACCTTAATCATATGAGTAACCAAGCAATAATAATATTAGCAAGAGCAAAGTGAAGAAATCATACCAGGAAATATCCATCATGTTATGCAAGCATCATATATTTAAGGCATGTTACTCATCAAAAGATTAAAAGTAATCAAACAAAAGAAAAGGCTCACATCACTAGTTTCTTCACATGATCTCAAATTAGTAAAGATAGACCATGATCATTAGCAAGGCAAAGAAAATAAGAAGAAAAATGCCTCCATCTCTAGCAAGGAGATGTTCATTGGCTTGAACAATCAAAGATTAGATTATGGTGTAACGAAGAACTACTCTTGACTCACTTTACACTCCCCACCCTATGTCAGAATGAGATGAGTATCTATGAAAGATAAACCTCTCTACTTGTGTTTTTCTCTCCTAAACTTTCCTTCTTTCGCTCTCAAAACTACCTCTTTTCCTCTCAAAAAAAAACACCGTCCCCCTAAGATTTCTCTTACTCTCACTTATATAGGCCACCTCCCTAGGGTTTACCTCTTAAATGCCTTTTTATTGTTGTTTATTTTATTTTATTCTTCTCTTGCAAGAAAACACGTTGCTGCTTCAAGAATCCAATTGTTCCCTTTTATCACTCGTTAATAGCTTCCCTTATAGTGTCTCAATTTCGCAATCACGTGGCCTATGATTGGTTGTCTTTGAAAATCTGAAGGTTGATTTTATCATTTCCTTTTATATTCAATACTTCATTTTCTCTTGTGAAATCAATCAGTAGCCGAACCATGCAATTTTCTTTCCCTTTTTGGCTTATTTCACAAGCATAATTTCCTAATTACTATCATGTTAAAATAAAAATAATCTGATAGATGTATATACACACTTAAGCATTTTGAAAAGGTCATTTGTTACCTTATTAGTTCTCTTATTCTCTCTAGACCTTTCCTAATAATCTACACCCAATCAAATTTCCCTTAATTGCTCACATGGTAGTGAATCATTCCCTTCTTTTCCTTGATTTATTTCCATCCATATTTCACCATCATGACCAAGATTAAATCACCATAATCATTTCCAATTTATTCCCTCGCTTGTGGCCCATCCTCATGTTTGACTCTCCACAACTCATGCTTGCCTCACAAGAAAGAATCAAGAGTGCCGATTTTTATTTTTATTGTTATATATATTTTTTTAATTTTTTATTTGGTGGGGTCCGGACAAAATTGGGTGTTTACAGTGCCCTCATTACCAAATCCCGGATGAACAATTAGCCCATACTTTCTATGATGGGTTGAGGGAAAGAGATCAAGACAAGTTAGATGAGGCCGCTGGTGGCTCATTCATTGACTATACACCAGAAGAAGCATGGCCTTTAGTTCGAAAGCTTGCCTCAGCTAAGGAGAAACATGGCTCAAGAAGGTCAATCCGCAATCTTCAAAGGGTTGATTCTACCTCTCTTCACATCCCTCAATTGGAGAAATTTGAGGCTGAGTTCAAGGAAATCCATGCTAGGTTGGATAAGTTTTCTGGTCCCCCTTCACCACAAAGTCCAACTGGTAGAGAGTTAATGGCCCCCTCTTGTTATTATTACGCATCACCTATGCACCTCTCAAGCCATTGCCCATCTAAGCCAGAGGAATGTAATGCAATGTTTCAATAAAGACAAGGCACTAATCCAAGATGGGATCCCTACTCTAATACCTACAATGAGGGATGGAGGCAAAATCCCAAGTTTAGTTAGCGCCAAGATGGAAATCCACCAAAGCATATATCCAAGACCGCCAAGGCGAATACTCTCAAGCCATGGTCCCAATGAGAAGTGAGAACTCTTCCAATGTCATTGATGAGTTGGCCAAGACTTGCCAACAAGGATTTCAAGGCATCCATAACCTTGTTGAGGCTAAATTCGAAAAGAGTGATGCAAGGATGGCCCAATTGGAGACCAAAAATCATAACCTTGAGGACTTTGTCACTAAGCTCTCCAACTCCTTTAATGAGCTTCAAGCCAAAACAAGTGGCCCCATTCCATCCAACATGGTCATCAACCCTAAGTGCGTAAATGCTATAAGCTTAAGAAGTGGGAAATCACTCAACCCCATCCCACTTAAGAAGAGAGTCCACTTCATGGATGACAAAGTTGATGAGCCGGTGATTGAGGAGATCCAAGTTGAGGGCCAACCTTTAAGCCACATTGTTGATAATGAAGATGATGAGCTAGTGGATGAAGAGATTGAAGTTGAAAGCCCACCATTGAGCCCCATGAATTTGGTGCCTTCAGAAAGTTTAAAGGAAAAAGAACTTTATGAAAGAAGAGCACTAACACAAAAAACAACCATGGTGGAAGAACTTAGCACACCATAACCGAAGAAGAAAAAGAAGCATTCCAAGCAATCAAGCATCAATGAAATGGGAGAGTGTAGCACACAAAGTACCTTGGCCAATTCTCCGGCTAAGGAGGTAATTATCTCTCAACTCCCTTTCCCACAAGCTTTTCTTCAAAGTAGAAAGAAATTTAATGATCAAACTGAAAAAGAGATGCTAGACTTGTTTAGTAAATTGCATGTGAACATTCCATTTTTCCAACTTGTAAAGTCTATGCCATCTTATTGTAGGTTTTTGAAAGAGTTATGCACTAACAAGCGCAGATTTAAACCAAATGAAAGGGTTCAATTGAATCCAAGTGTTTCGGCTCTTTTTAAGCCTTAGTTACCGGTGAAATGCAAGGATCCAGGATCATTTATGATTCCTTGCACAATCGGCAATTTAACGGTAACCGATGCTTTGTTGGATCTCGGGGTGGCCATTAATGTGATGCCTAGTGCGATTTTCTCTTCTTTGGGCATTACCGATTTGAAAAGAACAAGTGTCATTTTACAATTGGCCGATCGCACAACCCGTTATCCACAAGGTATCGTTGAGGACGTACTTGTTAGAGTTAAAAACTTGGTTTTCCCCGCTGATTTCTATGTGCTCGACATGTCTAGTGGTTCCAATGAATCGACTATCATTCTTGGTAGGCCTTTCATGAGGACTACTAGTACAATGATCGATATGAGAAATGGTTTAATCACAATGGAAGTGGGGGAACACAAGATTAGCTTCAACATGTATGAAGCCATGAGACACCCTCATGAGGACTACTCATTGCTTGGTGTTAATCTGATTGATATTGCTGAGGATAGTGTTAGGAAAGAACCTGAGCAAGTTTTACACTCAAATGAATTTGTACTTGATTTCAAAGCTCATGGCTCTAATTCACTTCCCCTTGCTCCCAACATGTGTAGCCTCATCTTATTCATAGTTGGTTACTTATTTTCTGCAACTAGTGCTTGGCCTTTGATGCATAATCCACTGTTTGGCATGGTTTCCACTAACATGCCCTTATCGAGTAATAGCACTTCTTCGGAAGAAGGTTCTTTTTCTCACAATACAGGTACCAAGTGTGTGCATGAGCCTGAGTTTCAGTTGAAAAAGCACAACAAGAGCTTGAAGGGGATAGCCCTCACACCAACCAACTCTACTTTCAGCACTTCACTTTTAGTACCACCGTCTGCTGTGATTAAATGGCCACCACCTTCCCACTCAACCTGTATTGCATCTTCCAGACCAAAAATCTCCTCCCATTCTTTAAGCCACTTGAAAGATCTCATCATGTCATGCCATGAAAGCATGAGGAGTGGAGGAAAAGCTGCGGCATTCACTGTTATCAATCAACTTAGTGTTGATTCGGTGCCAAAGACATCTCATGAGTATGTGAAGGATGCTCATCCTGAGGTAGTTGCTGTTTTAGATCGACCAGAGGTTGATTCAACACTCAGGAATTCAATGAAGCTTGATTCGAGTTCTTCGACAAGTCCCATTAAGCTGAAAGGGCATATGCTCATGGCCTTTAAGCATTTGCGAATCTTCAAGGATACATCACCTGGAGCCCTCCTTCGGCATGGACTACACCAAGCTACCCCACTTGGCACGACTAGACTCCCGGAGCATGAGACCGCAAACACGCTCAAATCCAATGGCCACCCCTCAAAGTCTATCGTGACTCTTCGTCAAAGCCTCCTTGAGGCCAGGTTGCTTCTTCTCCTTATCTTGTTTACTTTCATGCATTCTGGGCTAGCTGGTTGATATTTTACTGTTATTACATTGAACAAGTGTGGGGGAGGGAGCATCCTAGTAGAAAGTAGAAATTAGGACTTTTTCCATTCAATAAAATACCCTATGCCATTGAAACTTTCTGTCATTTTCACTTGTGATATGCATTTGTCCTGTGATTTGCGTTTTTTTTTCCAACATGCCAACTATTTATTGCACTTGTCTCTTCTTCTCTCCCCTTATGTGTAGGGACGTGTTGTGCCCCAATCTTACGATTGGACTTCACAACTTTGCTCTTCACCAGGGATAAGTCAATTGGTAGTTTGGTAATTTTCAACATTGAAGACAATGTAAATTTCAAGTGTGGGGGAGGGGACTAGGTAGTCTTACTGCTTGATCTATTGATTTTATCATATTATGATATTATGCCACATTAGAGGAAAATTTTCAAAATTTCTGTCAAAATTTTTTTTCAAAACCTAGGTAAATTTTGCTCCTTAGTCTTTTATTGCGATGGAGGGTCGCATTCATTGTAATAGAGGACCTAGTTGCATTTTCTATCCATTTTTTTTAAAAAAAAACCTGTTTTGTGAAAACCTAGTGTGGCAACAATTTTTTGAAAACCATGGAGTAAGAATGGACCTTAACCTTTTGACCAATGAGCTTCATGAGCAATGGGAAGAATTCAAAGAACTATGCAGTTTAGCCCTTCAATTTTCAAGAGCTAGTGATGAATTATTTTCAAGCATATGCATTGTGTTAATTGGCCTTGCAAATGGATGTTCAATTAGCAATTGAGGTTAACCTTGTTGTGAGATTCTTGGGCCTACTTTCATTTCAAGAGTGTATACTTGCTTGATCATTCAATTTCTAGAACTTGTCTCTACTCTTTGTCAAAGCTAAATTGCATTCATGCATGAAGATGATTTAGGCATTCATTTCATCACCCCATTTTCCCAAACACAAACCCATAACATGACATTTTCCATTGTTCACCCACTTTGAACCATTCCTTGGTTGTAATGCATTAATGTGAATTTTGTGAAGAAGCATTAAGTTTGAGCCACTTTTGTTTGTTGTTAATGCCATGGATAAAAATAAAGAAAGAAAAATGAAAAGAAAAAAAGAAGAAGAAGAAAAAGAAGGTTTGGAGAATAAGGCATTTCTTGATGTGGCATCATTATTGTTGAAATTATGCTCTTATGTGCTATGTACTCCAATAGAGATATTAAATTGCATTTCAACCTTTCCTTTCCATAACATGCAATCCATCATACCTTTTCCATCATTTCAACCCATTAAGTCCTTTTGATTTATTCATGATTGTATGCATGGGTGGAGATATTAGAGTAGTTACAAGCTTATGGCAAATTGTTGTTTGAGCAAGTTTAGTGTGAAAAACCCCACATAAGGTAAGGAGAGTGAAACACCAATATCTTAAGTGTCCTCTTTGCCATTGCTTCATCTAATTGCTTTGCCAATTCTCCCTTTGCATATTCTTAATCATGATTCATGCTAGCTTGAGATTATTGATTGGTTAAAACCATTCTTCTTTAAATTGTACCCTTGTCCGGGAGTACAAAGGTCTAAGTGTGGGGGAAATGATTGCACCATATTTTTATACACTTTTCATTGATAAAATCATTAGATTATTGCATGTTCTTGGGGTAATTGCACTTAATTAGGTTCATTTCTGACTTTTGCACACTTTATTGGAGTTTGTTCTAGTCAAGGGAAATTTGGGCATCATTAGTATGATTTATTGTTTAACCCATTTTCAAGAACATTATGATGCTACCTTAAGTTAAAATCTAATGTAGGTCATGGAAGAAATTGGTCGAGTGAAGAGCGAGTTGCGGAGAAGGCTGGGGCATGGGGAGGAAGAAGGAAATGGAAGGAAAATAAAAGGAATAAAAGAAAGGAAAATAGATAGGCAAGAACGAAAAAGATTAACAAGCCCTTCACTCCCCAAAATAAGATATTTTCTTTAGGAAAAAATCATCATTTCACTTCCTGAAATTTGTCTAAATATCAATCTAGGGATTTTCTCCCACCACAATCTCTTTTGAATCCTAAAAATAATTTCTCTAATTATTTTTCTCAAATTTGGGAAGAAAATAAGCCTTTAAAAATTCCAAAATGTACCTCAAATTCTAGAGATTTATTTATAAGGCTCTCCAAACTCCTTAATTAATCCCATGATCCATTTTCAATTAACACTAACCCTTAATTATATTTTTGGGATGTTACACTTATTGCAACCCTATCAAACGAAAAAAGCATAAATTTCCATAATTCTTGCTCCTTTAGTTAATTCCCTAACATAACACAATAATTCCCTAGAAAACCACAAATCCATACACTTTCCTCAATTAATCTACACAATTTCTCAATTCATATAAAATTTTCCATTCAACCTTAACATAAAACCTGGAATGTTACATTCTTAGTCAGAAGAACCCAAATAACCATTGCAAGTTAATTATTACATCACTAATTAAATGTTCATAATTGCAAAATGTTGTCACTGGGAAACACACCCTATAAACTGATGACGTTAATAGCCCAATTTGACCGACATTAAAAGGTTTTCTTTTAGTAGTATATGCTTGAGAACTCTATATTATACACTCCTTTTTTTCTATTTAGCACTACAAAAAAGGAGAAATTTGCTAGTTGTTAACTAAAACCGGTAATAAATGTAAATCACCGGTGGTTTACCTCCTAAATTGCGACTAATGCTAACAGTTTGACCAAGAGCACAATTAGTGGCAAATGTTAGTGGTGGTTCATTAGGTCAAAGCGAAGCTGATGTGGAACCATTTGGCGCCAACGGGCATGAAATTTAGTGGTGTGAAATTAGTAGCGATTAAGGCAAACAAATCGCTGGAATATGAAATGTCTTAAAGTTACTATCTGTTTTGCCATAGTTAGTGGTGGTTGACTAAGAAACTGCCACTAATTCAATGGGGCATTAATTACACAACGTTCGCAGTTTCATGTTAGTGACAGTTTGCCCTATAACCTCAGTACTTAGTGGCGGTTTTAATCATTACGTGATAAAAACGTCATGCCTTTTCAGAGAAAAGGCACGACTCTTTTTCTCTGAAAAGGCACGGATTGTTTTCTATTGTAGAAGAATGATTGATTTGAATTTGTCATTTTCTGCCTTTTGTGGTCCTTTAGATTTTCTCTCTTTATCTCAGTCAAATTTCTATCTCTCAATTAAACCTCTCTCTTAAAATCATTGACATAAACAATAAAGGAAGGAGGAAAAGACAAGAGGCTTATGAGTGGGAAAGAATTGGATGAAGATGAACAGCACCGTAGGCAACATATTGAGGAGAATGAGCATCACCGGATAGAGGAGGAGGAGGAGGAGGAGGAGGAGGAGATTCCAGATTCATTAATGAGAACATTCCAAACACACCCAACATGCCCTTGATAGAAGAGATGGAGGGATTTTGCAATGAGGAAGATGATATAGATGTGGGGAGCCTTAACCGATTGTCCAGTAGATCTACCAGATTTGATGTAAAGGTTCAGGGTAAGGAAAATAACTACTCTTGTATTGTTACCAATATTAGAAAAGTTTAATTTCTCTTATAAAGTAATTTGTTATTGTATATTTATATTGTATAAATTCATGCAGACCCACACGGCAATATAAGTAAGAGAAGGATGACGATTCAAGATGTCCAGAACCTGCAAAGTGGATATAGAGTAAAGCTTGACTGAAACTTGCTGAGCATACAGCCTAGAGGAAAAGGGGGTCAATTGGAACACAAGGTTTTTGAACAATGTTGGTGGAAATTATACTCCATTCCTAATTGACACGATTGACTAGAAGAAGATGGGGAGGAGAGAAAGGACCTATCATGGAATGAAATTGTGAAGGTTCTTTAAAATTAATTTAAATAAAGTTAAAATTTTATTTATTATTAAAGGAATAATATTTTGTTTTGCAGGAAAAGTTTGTTGTGAGGGATATGTATAAAAATTTCTCCCATTCAAAGTGGGTGATGGTCGGAAGAACCAGAGGCTGACTTTGTATCACAATTGGAATGGGGATGAGACCACGCCGATTCAGGACGAAGTTAGAAATGTCCTTGGTGGAGGCTCGGCGGATGAAAGGGAAAGATACATCTAATGGAAGAGGTCGTCCGAAAGACTGGTATAACTAATAATATAATTTTATTAATATTTAAGTCATTAAGAAAATATTTATTGAATAATTATATTTCAATTTTGTTTTATGTTAACAAAAAAAGGTGAAGAAAGCTATTGTTAGGCGGTCAAAACAAAAGTTTCATCATAAGGCTAGGTCAAACTAATTTTCTGTTACATACAGGGAGATGGAATAAAATAATGAATTTTTGTTATTAAATTTAATAATGATTTTTCTTTTTTATATTATTAATGAATATTATTATAACTTTCAGGAGAAAGAAGCTGTGAGAAAGGCAAAAAGGTTACGTACGGTTAGTTGTACAAGGTCACGCTTAGGCACATTGACGAGAGTGCAATATCTCAGGAGACTATGGAGCATATTGTAAGCATTTATTTATTTATTTATTTTTGTTTGGATTACTAAAAATATATTTTCTTTTTTTGAATGTTAAAAATATGTTGTGTGTGTAAGCTGTGATTGACCTAACAAAGGCAAAGCTTAGGGAGTTGCAAGGGGATAATATAGATCTAATTGCCTCGCTTAGGGCCGCTAATGCCCCTTGAGTACCCTGGACGCGTCCATGGAATGAGATTTGGAGCAGGAACTATGGTGGTCTACGCAGAAGTGAGCCAGGTAGCACTCAGTCTGCAACTTTGAGTCAGCCTTTTACCATTTGACCAATTATGATCGATGCTAAATTGTAGTCTCTGAGGCAAGACTTGAGTGAGAAGATTTAGGAGGAGGTGACCCAACACTTGACCGACAAATTCATGAGGAGGTTATCTAGAACCTGACCAATAAGATCACTGAGGATGTGACTCAGAACCTGAGTGAGCAAATCCGTAATATTGTCTTGTAGGAGGTGGATCAGCATTAGACATCTTATCAAGGTGGATGGACACCGTCAATAATTCACTAGGGTAGATAATGCAAAGAATCAACCAAGATGCAACCCTATTCATGTCCCTCCACTACCTCCATGACCGCCTAAAAAGTAGAAACAACCTTATAATTGTCCTCAAGGATTGCAGCGAAACAAGTAGCTCCTTCTTAGATTTAGGGTTTCTTTTACTTTAAACCTATGTATGGAAGACAGAATTTTTTTAATGTCGTTAAATTTACCGTATTTTTTTATGAATGTTAGTGGAATTAATTTACCTTTATAAAATTGCACAAGCTTCAAATTTTGGTTATTAGGATCTTAATTTTGTTACAAATTTTAACTAAACTACAAAATATTTTGCAATTCAAAAAAGTTTGTTGTGATGTTAGTAGCGGTTTACAACCCCTACTAACCTTTTGAGCGTTTGAAATTTTTCATATAAGGCCTTTCACTCTTTATTTTCATTTACACCATCCATTCAAACTTATTCTCCTCTCTTATAATTTCTTCACCTTATGATGGATAGGTCTTGGATTAATTTTCCCCGTACATCCCCACAATATATGGCTGGTTTGAACTATTTGCTAGATTTTGTTTTCAACCGCTTAAGTGTCAATAATCAGATAATTTATCCTTGTCTAAAATGAAAATTTAAGAAGTGGAACCCAAGAAATGTTGTGTTTGAGTATCTTAAAGTGAAACAATTCCCATCCAATTACACCTTCTAGTTGGTGCATGGCGAGGAAGAAGATGATGTTCGTGAAAACGATACTTCAACGTCTCAGGTTGGAATGCAGATCAACAAAAGTAGATCCCTTCAATGTTGTACGTGACACTTTCAGGATGCATGGTGACAACATCTATACTAAAAAAGGTGTTGACAGACCAGAACCTGCATTTTTTCGAAATGAAACCGCTAAGAATTTTTTTCCAACCTTATGATGGAAGCAGATAAGCCATTGTATCCAGGTTCCACTAAAAACTTCAAACTTTTTTATTTCTAGTCACTTAAATCCTTCATTTCAACTAAAATATTGTTTATCCAAGTTGTAATAAATACTCTAAACTTTCACTTTTGGTCAAATTATATCATATTAAGTGATTTTGTGGCATCACCAATAAATGGATGTCTGTGGTGCTAAAATTATTAGGAGATGCATTCTCTCAGGTAGAAATTCCACCTCCATTCTATGAAGCAAAGAAATATGTCAACAAGTTAGGATTGAACATGCATGCTGGAATGATTGCATGTTGTATTAGGGAGATGATGCTGAGTTGGAAAACAGTAAGAGGTGGAACGTGTCTCGGTACAAACAGACAAAGAAGAGTCGAAGGGCAACTGTGACACCTGCTTCTAGGACTCATTCCCAAGCTTAATAATCAATGGGAATCATATCCAAGCTCATATGGGACTTAGAACATCAAAACCACAAGCTTTTAAAACTTTTCTTTATTTCTAGAAAAATGCTGAAAATGCGGAAACTTTTCCAGCAACTTTGAAAAATAAGAACTAATTGTAGAAAATTGGTTTTGACTTGGTTCAAGTCTCAAATTAAAGCTTAAAGAGTCCTCTATCTGGAAAAAATATCCAACAGATCATGCACCAACTCATTTGGTATAGATTTTTACTTTTCCCAATCTGCCTTCTTTCTCATGCCCAGAAATTTCAGCCTTCTTGGTGATTTGTAATTTGAGCTACATAATTCTTATTTACTTCACTTTTGGGTTTGTAGAAAGCCTTATATGTCTAATATTGTACATAAAAATTTTGTAGCTAAAGACATTCATTTGCTAATTCGAATAATTACATTAATAGACATTGCACAGAATGGAACCCAGAAAAACAGGATACTACTTGCATATATTAAACTTGTTCCAAATGGCCATGAATGACCATATACATAAATAAATCCAAAAGGATAACATAATAACAACATATTCAAAGGCATCTCATCAATATTACAGGTTCATCAAGGTTCTAAAGATGCACAACAAAAACAAGGAACATTGGATCTTCCATCATAACTTAGACTAGCTCTTTCTCTTTCTCCTTTGATGAGCTTGCTCCTAAAATGGTTTAGATTTGGGAGGCGAGATTTTGGGAAAAATATCAGCGGCAGAATAATCAACAAATAACCATGCAAGTTTAACATTGGACAAGATATGGCAATAACAATAACTTATACATGTGAGCATTTATATTCTTGAATAATCACATATGGCCTTAGCATTATAAGAAAACATAATCACTTCAAACATGCTTCATCAAGGCAGCAAAATATCACATCACAATATTCAAACAAATCTATAAATGTAAGAGAGTAAGTACTACCTTAGAGCTTTACAACTTCTCTTGAAGTCCCAACCTTCAAGGCTCCTCAAGAACACCCAAGAACACTCAAGAACACTTAAAAACACTCTTCTTTTTCTCACTTTCTTTGTGGCTGCAAGTTTGGTGTGAAAAATGGAATGGGAAGGGTCCTATTTATAGGGAAAATGAGGCTTGGATCACTCTTAAGCCACCTCACTCATTGCCCAATTGCATGAAGATTTCCTCCTCTACTCTTATCCAATATTAGACTATCCAACTCTAATGCACCATTCATGCATTTTATTTTCTTTGCTTGTTTTTATTTCCATTTCTTTTCTTTTCATGATGACCATCTTACCCTTAGAAAGTGGCCCTTTTTACTTCTTTAGGACTAAAGCTAATTTCTCATTTTTTCTTAATAACTTAATCCTCAATTTTCCTTATGCCTATTGGTGGACTATATATATATATATATTATTCTTTCTTTGCCTTCTTTTGCCCTTCCATGCGCCACTTGTGGCTAATTGGGGAAGGAAGAGAGACTTCTTTCTCTTATCATGCATGAAGAAAGGTGATATCACTCACAAGAATCTTTTAGGCCTGCACGTCTCCCTATTGGTCACTTATTATTTTATTTCTTTTTCTTTTATCTCTTGCATGCATTACCATTGGCACTCTTATTATACTTTATTTTCTATTTTGATTTTCTTCCTTGCATGTCTTCCTGTTGGTTATCTTGTCATGATAACTCCTTCTACTTTTCCCTTGCATGCATTTCTATTGGTCATCACATAATCTTTTCTTTCTAATATAATTTATGCTTGTACATATTACAATATATTTTCTATTTATTATTTGTAACATAATTCCCTTCCTTTCTATGACAAGTGGCGCTATCTTATGCTCCACAAGAGGAAATTGTTCTCCTTTTTTATCTCTAATCCATTTTCTAAGCCCAACCCTACACTAGATGGGTCTCTAAGCAAATAATATAATCTTATTAACATGCAAATTTCTACTTAATTATTAGAAATTCTTCCTTAATATTTTGCTAAAAGGAACGCTCCTAGTAAAAGTGGGATGTATTTTTGTCCTTGTGTGAAGTGTTTAAATCAGATTCAGAAGAGTATTGATGATATAAGGGATGACCTTATTTGTTACAGGATTAATCTTCGGTACAGAAAATGGGTTTGGCATGGTGAATTAGGAAATAACAACGCCTTCTTCAGTGTCACAAAGCATGAAAGTTGTGGATAATATGAGTGTCAATAAAATGAATGACATGATTAATGATATTAGGGAGGAGTCATTTACACCACTTCCTGAATATGACAAGTTATAGAGTGATGTGGAGATACCATTATTCCCTGGGTGTCGTAAGTATACACGGTTGACTGCTGTGTTGACCTTATTGAACATAAAGGCACATCACATAATAGGTAGGCAGATTTGGGTTTCTCAAAGTTGCTTGAAGCTTTGAGTGATATGTTTCCAGACGATAATGTCCTTTCGAATCGAATGTATGAGGCCAAAAAAGTTCTCAACAATATGGGTATGAAGCATAAGAAGATACACGCTTGTCCTAATGACTATGTGCTATATAGGAATGAATATGAGGGACTAACAGAGTGTCCAAAGTGCAAGACCCCAGGGTATAAAATTAAGAAGGATGCCTATGGTGATAGGGTAAACAATGGGTCACCTTTGAAGGTGTTGTGGTATCTGCCAACAGTACCACAGTTCAAATGTTTGTATGCAAATGCATAGGAAGCAAAGAATCTGAGATGGCACTGTGATGAGAAAATCTCTGATGGAAGATATCTTTAGCACCCGGCTGATTCTCCTCAATGGAATAAGATAGATGAAATGTTTCCTGACTTCGGCTGTGAGACAAGGAATCTTCGCCTTGGTCTATGCACTAATGGATTCAACCCTTTTGGAAGCCTAAGTAGCACACATAGTGCTTGGCCTATTCTCCTAGTCATTTACAACCTACCTCCTTGGTTGTGTACAAAAAGTAAGTATGTGTGATGTTCTTAATGTTGATTTCGGGCCAAAACAGCCGAAAAACAATATTGATGTCTACCTGGTGCCTTTGATTAAGGATTTGAAGAAGTTGTGTGAGGAAGGTTTCGATGTGTTTAATGCATACAGGCAAGAGACATTTAAGTTGCGCTATGATATTCACTACAGTAAATGATTTTTCCTGCTTATCACTACTACATAAATATCCTATAGCAGCACTTATTTTGGCCCTATAGTAGCACTTATAAGCGCTGCAATAGCCAGTGTTGCGATAGGCTATTAAGCTTAACGCAGCGCTTAGTAAGCGCTGCAATAGGTATACATATAGTAGTGCTTATAATTTAGTAAGTGTTGCTTTAGGGTACCCTAAAGCGGCACTTATTTCTTTATACGCTGCTTTAGGTAATTCATTTTTTTTAAAAAAAATACCTATAGCAAAAATAAATTACCTAAAGCAGTGCTTATAAAGAAATAAGTGTTCCTTTAGGTATACCTAAAGTAGCACTTATTAGCAGTACTTATTTCTTTATAAGAGCTGCTTTAGGTAATTTATTTTTTAAAAAAAATACCTATAGCAGCGCTTATAACGAAATAAGCGCTGCTATTGATTTTTTTTTAATATTTGATTTTATTTTATATATACCCCACCTGCATCAGTGCTAAATACCAGCAATTCTATAGGCAACGAATATACACCAATAACTCATCCGAGAGCAATGTACAATTAAACCAACCATTGTAATTGGGAAATTAACAAAAAGCACGCTACTAGCTATACTACTATCTACATTTGTACTTATTGAAAAAGAGGTAGTACATAAGCGCACCATTCTTTAATTAGCGCATTTATTTTTTCCCTCGACAACATCGGGCAACGTGCTCCTGGGTAATACTGCACAGACAAATATATTTGAATGGCAATCAAATCTACTTGAAATCTAATAACAAGTTCAAATATAATTAGAGTTGGCAAAATATAAAACTTACAGTCAATGGAATGCTACATCGATAATGTGTAACGACATCCCTCATAAACTGCATCACATAGTATCCACAGTCATTGTTATTGGGTTGGAAGGGGCACCGTAACAAAGAACACCAAATATCAAATGAGAAACATTTACGTTATGTTTGACTAGATTGTTTAAAAAATTGAATAACTTGTAAAAGCTGGACTATGCTCCACGGATAAGCATCTTTCTGGTCTGGGGCTCTGGAATAACTCAAGTTAATGGAGGACCGAAAACTGTTAAATGCGCTGGAAACGAAACAAATTAAATTAATTTGATTAGCTAGGGTCATAAAATGTCAAATAATACAATGCACTATTCAAATAATGTTGACATTCATGTACCTATTGACAACGCGCATCAAAGCTGGGCGATTGTCTGGTTCAGCACCTAGTATAGGATCCAAATAGTAAATCAAGGGTTCCGATTGTGCTTGCGGATAGATGACAAGAAAAAGCCAATGGTTCCTAAAATTTTTAGAACGTTATGTCAGTATATATAAATGATGCTTAGAGCTAAGAATACGATGAAACCTATAATGTGTATCGACTTACCCTGTATTAATTGGAGCTAAGAATAAAGTCCTTTTTGTTGCTTTTAAAGAAAAGTGCATTTTAAGTGTCGCGGATTGCTCGTCATATCTCGTGCCCACAATATGTGCCATGGCATAGAGGCTTATGAATTCGAACGAGACACGCTCAGCGGCGATCATCACATCTTCATATAGGTGCCTTTATAGAAACCATACCAACTCCCAATTAGTGTAAAACTTATGACATTAAACGAAACCCCAATAGAAACACATTTATCCTTATCCATAAATTGATAACCGTAGCACTGAACCATCCTTCATCAAGCACCTCCATGAGTTGATCCCTAGAAACAAGCTCACTCATATTTGACACGCCAAATATATGCCTATTGAATGAAATCGTGGCAATAAATTCAGGAGATATGAAGGCTGCACATGCTCGCAATCGAGCATGATTTGGCATCTCGGCGCTTGTACGTTCAATAACAGGAGGAGGCGCTTGTACTTTCTTCTTACCCTTGGCTTTTGTTGCCTATAAACCATGTAAATAGAATGTCTGAAATTTTATTCCAATAAAAAAGAATGCTAGTTTAAATTGATTAGTAAATAATCACCTGTGACAATGGATCAGTACGTGAAATCTTTTTCTTCATCACTTGAGCAGCTAAACCACCGGTACCTTTGACATTAGCCACTTGTGCTTTCTTTCCGGTAGGACGTGTACCCTGAAAAAACAGGTAAATAAAAGAGCGTTCTTCCAACACAATGAATGCTAATGTAAATGTTATTAGTAAATAACCACCTATGGTATTGGCTCAATCAAACCAATGGGCCAAGCAACGAATGCACCAACAGCATCTCCGACCCTAGTCATCTCATCAGTAGGGAACGGTAACGGTGCCTCATTGTTGTAAGAGTATTCAATCATGACCCTCAGTGCATTATCAGGCAACAGCGAGTTGTGCAGGGTCTTGTTGGAAGTGTTGTAGACCTTGCCGTAGGCAACTACTTCACTGAAAGAGTGATCCTTATACACCCTGCAGTCTGATTTGCCCTACGAAAGAGTTGACAACACTAGCTTACAATCGAAAGTACAACAGTGTCGCTGCAAGTTTGTAAGCAAAAAATGTATGAACCACCTGAGAAATTTGGGCCCTAGGCATCGTATAGCTATCCCTGATGCTTGGACTTTCGACAGAAGGAACGTTACCTTGTTGCACGAAGTTCGACGTTTGTGATGCAACATTATATCGCTGGTAAAATTCGAACATCTGCTCATACTTCCAATGCATTTCCTCATCCCGTCGTTGCATTTCTTCATCCCGTCATTGCATCTCCTCCCTCAGAGTCTGAACTTCTTCTTTTAACACTCTTCCTTCGCCTTTTGATGCCCTCTTTTGGCGGCCAAAGTAAGATGAGAGCGTGACCCCTAGACTTGTGCCCCGAACACGGCCCGAATACTCAAGGCGATCAAGCGCTCTGCTCAAAAAATCACGGGGCCAAATTTGTTGACCTCTTCAGGGTATTCTTGTGACAACATATCCTATAACAAGAAGAAATGACCATTAGCTATTAACTTAGCAAAGTCACCAATTAAAAAAATATTACAAAGTCCAAGAGAATGACTTAAACATCATTCATGGACTCTTCTGACCTCTTCGTGAACGATGGTACCATCCTTTTTGGAGTGTCCCCTAACCCAGAGGTCATGACGTGGTGGCCTCCCTTCTAGGTCCTGTTCCTGAATCTGTCAAGGTAAGCCAAGTGACCTTTTCATAAATGTAGATGGGTATATTTGACCCTTTGCTGTTAATATAAATCATCCAATTAAAACAAATTATCATTTTATCTTTCTCATAAATCTCAACTCCTATATAACTTTTAGTTAGCTTCCTCCTAGATTTTTAAAAGCCATCCCCAACATTCAATTAATGCTTAAGTCAATATTTTAGAATCTCTAAGCATACCTAAAATTCTTTGGACACTTGTTCAATAATTTAAAATCCTAAGACAACAATTTTACAATTGGTTTCTAAGCTTCAAACATTTGCTTCAGCACCAATAATGGTCGTCTTCCAATAACAAGAGATTTTTACACATTCAAGACCTCAAATAACTAATTCACATCTCTTGACTTGCTCCACATAAAGAAATTTTAGATTTACTTCAATCCTTTAACCTTCATTTTCACCTTTGAAATATTCACATGATAAATTGTAAAAGAAATTAGTTTCACCACCCAACTCAAATAATTAAACTGTAATCATAATATGATTAATCTAAAATGTTAAATACTCATTTATCATTTCTAAAATAAAAACCAGTATATTCCTTTAACTCTTTAAAACATGAAACTCTGAATCCTCACAAAATGAAACTTTAATTCAAACCTAATATCATCAAAATCTCCCCCTTGTCTATGTAACTCAGCCGAACAGAACAAACAGAAAGGAGAAGAAAATTAAGCAACTTCACAATCAAAATCACCATTACCTATCTTCCTTATCATGTTCAATTAGTTTTTCCCCATTTTCCTAGACCTGGCCGAACTGCACAGGAAGAAATAGAGAAGCACAAAGAAACCACTTCACCCTTAATCAAAATCAACCAGACACCATTAAGCATCAATTCATCCTCCCTTCATCATTCTCAGAGACAAAATCACAAAGGGACAGAAACTCTCCAAATTTATTCATAAACAATCATTATAACCACAAGAAACAGAGAAATCAACATATAATCAGCACCACAGAGAATCCAAAATTTGCAGAACAAGAAAGAATCCACGCGGAACTTCACATTCAAAGCATGGATCAAACATGCAAAACCATAAATCAACTATGTCATACCTTCATCATTATTTAGTTATCATTACAGACCAAATACTTCAGAGAACCGAACGTGATAGGGAAAAATTAAGAAAATGAAACAACTCCCATTATGGTCCAATGACCACACGGCTGAAACAAATATAGGACAAGGACCCATTAAAAGAGAACGGAGAATAGAGAACAAGAACAAAGAACAAAGAACAAGAACAAATGAACCTGGAGAAATAAGAGAAGAACAAAGGTACAGAGATCAAAATAATACTTAAACTCAGAAACTTCAATGTGCATAATTTTCATATGTTTTAACCTACACTTAATATCATCAATTCATCACCATTAACCATATATACCGACTGCTCCAACAGAAACAGGGGAAGGAAACGAAATTCTCCAAAAATTCCTAAGAACTTCAAACTTTAGAAAAGCAACATGCAACTCAATTTATTAGCTTTATCTTACTTCGTACTACGTTTAATTAAGCTTAGGAGCAGTTTTAGTCAGAAAAATTGAATCTAAATGTTTGAATGAACAGTACCAAACCTGAAATTGAAGAGAAATCTAACCAAACAAAACTCTTTTCACAAAAACACTTCAGAAAAGCTTAGAATCGAAGCTTAAACTTCATTTTCACTGGTTTAAGAACTAAAAAACCTCAGAAATCTAAATCGACCCCCTGCTTAAACTCGCTTAAATCAGACAGGAAGAAGAGAAAAATGAAGAAAAATAGGCTCACCTAGGTTTGAAGCATCATTCCCCACACTCTCAAGCTGCTCACAACTGCCGATCTCACCGTCGCTACAGTTGAAACCCGAAGAAGCAGAGAGAAAATGGAGAGAGTGAGAGGAAAGAGGGAAGTCGTGAATGAGAGGGGGAGAGAGGCTAAAGAATGAGGGAACACATGGGATAATTAAAGAGATAAGGATGGGAGGTGATATTTTTAATGGGTAGTTTACCATTTTGCCCCTCCTTCTATAACTGAAAATATTTTTAACTAGGGATAGATATTGTCATTTTTATTTCCTCTTTCCCATTATGCCCTTCTTTAAAAATTTTAATTATTATTCCCCTTTCAATTTAATATGAATTTACTCTAAAAATAATTTCTCTAGATGTGCTTTAATTTCCAAATTTATTTATATGGCTTTTTAAAATTTAAAGAGTACCCCAGGATTCTAAATATTTCCTTTTTAATTTTTCCCCAAATTAAATTTTATCTTCTACTTATTTCTCTTTGTTTCCTAAGGAAAATAAGCCTGAAAAATTATTAAAAATACGTAAAATATCACAAATTTATTTTTAATGATTTTTAATATTTTAATAATACTCCCAAAACCTTACATAACTTCTTATATCTATTTTTTAAAATTTTGGGGTGTTACAGATGTCGTGGCAGTTTTAACTATGAAAGATTTGGACCTTTAATGGTTGGAACTTGCAATTTAGTAAGTTTATTTTTTTCCTCATTTTTACCTTTCATTTATGTAGCAATATAACCATATGATGTTCTCATTCAAGTTCTATTTTATGTACTTTCACTATAGGTGCTGTTAGGAGGGTTTCACGAACTACGCATTCCTAAGTCCAATGTCACTGTTAAGGAATACAACCTCCAAAGAAAAGGAAAAAATTGAGGAACACAACAATATTATTGAGGCCTATGCGGGGTTTGACCTTGTACAAAGCGTTGTTATTTCACACCAATCATTAATAGGTAAGTTTGTTCACTATGCATACCATTTAATTATTTTTATCTTGGTTTGTGTGTGACTGAATTGTGGAGTTTAATTTGTTCTCTTTGATTTTTCTTCTTCTGTGTTCTATTTTTCTGAAGTGATCAAAGCTTGTTCTGCCTCTTCTAAATTTTTGAGTATCTGGTTCATTAAATATGTATCTCTATCTAATTGCTCATGTGTTAAAATCTACTTGGCAAATTTCATTTGAAATCTGACTCGGTGCTCAGTCACTACAATCTATTTCCTGCTATCGCTTTTCTTGTTAATTGAGTGGATTAATTACTACTGTCATGTTTGCATTTTTTGCAGTTGCACTTGTTTGACCAGAAACTTTGCTACCATACTTTGTGTAGTGACTGAGATTTTTGTCTCTATATATTGCTACTTGGTGAATTTGAGAAGTCTGATTTGATTTTGAAGTCTGATTTTTTGTCTCAAGTTTTGTTCAGATACTTGATTGCCAAACTGTTTAATATGATCTAAATTGAGAAATTGAACATGACTTGACTATGCTGCACAGAGGGTTGTTGTTTTGGACTTGAATTTTGTTGCATCTTTGAACTTGTTGTGCATTCAAACTGCCATATTGCTGGCAAATATAATTCTATGCTTCAGGGGCATTGGAATTTATGTGTTATTTGCCCCGGAGAACACCATATTTATTTGTTTGATTCCTTGGATTGTGGGCCACTCAATTTGTATAAAAAGATTTTCACCAAGTGAGTGTGTTAACATTTTGAATTAGTAAATATGAGCATAAGTAAATTATTTGCGTATTTTTTTATTTTAATTTCATTGTAGGGCCATATGGCATTGGCATATCACATTACATACACTTTGTGGAGCTAACAAAATTCAGATTGTTATGCCTATAGTAAGTCATTTAGATTGTATTTATTTAAATGTCCATCAATAATACCTTGGGCGTTAGTAAATTATTTTCATATTTTCTAATTGTTTTTGTATGATTTACAGTGCCCCTCAGCAACCCGGCATTACAGAATGTGGGTACTAATGTAATTCGATATATGCATGACATAATTATGAGTGGACTTCATGAGGGCTTGTCTAATGTTTGTTTCATTCTTATCATCATTATTGCATTTCCTAATTCAATTTTTTGCTTCACTTAATAATTAGAATTAACTAATTGATGTTTTATCACTTATATGGTGCAGATTTTTGATGGGGAAGAGCCTTTTGATCAAGATGCAGTTGATGAAATTCGAGATAAGTTGGCTATTAGGTTTCTTCAAAATATGGATTAGATAGAACCTTTTTGGTGAATTCATTATGTGATGATTGTATATAGAACTTAGATAGAACTTACTTGTTTTGACTGTATGACATATGAATCTATATGTGATGTATATAGACAACCTATTTTGGTAAATTCTGTCTATTCGGATCTGTTTGTGGCGATTTGGACATTGTATGTATGTTTGATTGTAAAGTGCAGATGGAGTATGACTAACTTGGATGGAAATATTCTCTTTTTTTAATGTGAGACTCGGAATATAATTTTCCACGTCTCACATTTAAATATGAGACGTGGAAAGTTCCGACTTTCTATGTCTCATCTATCTACATTCTACCGAAAAGAGACGTGAAAAGTGTTTTCTGTAGTAATGATTCCATTATAAGTAACAAATGAGAATGTGTTTTTGTACATTTGGGAAAGATGTATTTGTACTTCCCACCATCAACCATGTCTTTGTTATAATTCCTTCATTCAAAGGCTTACCTTGAAAGATGGGCCATACTAATTTAGAAGAGTCCATGAGCGTTTTTGTATTCCAAGTAGTGTATATAGTGTCATACACACATTTGAAAAAAGTATATGAACATTTTTGCACATTAGTCTGATTGTGTCTAACATTTTTATACTATATCAGCTTTCTTGTCAATATCTATGATCAACTTAATGGTCAAAATGACACTTTATAAAATTAAAAGATCAACCTAAAATGTCTTTATAAAGTTAAAGGACAAAACTTCATTTTTGTTAAAAAAATTAATTAATTACCTTGCATTCAAGACTTATTACCTAAAAAAATTATTATTGGCTGAAAAAACAGAAAGGTTACAAGTTTGGTGAGACTTTTGAATACTATAATATATTGAAATGATATGATATTAGAATCCAAAAAAATTGAAAATACTCCCTTCATTCCTCAAAAAAAAAAAGCTAGATACTAAAAAAAATCATTTATTTATGAAAATAGTGAATTAATTTTCCTAAAATATCTCTTAATCATTTACATTAAAAACTACTCTTTCTAAAGAAACCATTTACATGTGTAATCAATAGCTATAGTTTGAGAAAATAGTTATAATTTGGCAGACAATATGCAGTGAGTTATTATATTTATGATCAAAATAAACTCTTTTTTTACCAATTGAACAAAATAAACTCTGCTATTAGTATTAGTGTAACATTTACATGTAAATTGATCAAAATAGACTCTGCTATTAGTAATAGTATAACATTTACATTCTAATTAAACTTTTAAATTACAAATATACACGTTATCAAATCGATACAGTAGCTAACAATGTTATGAAAAGAAATTAACTTAACAAAATGGCTAACATAGTTATTAAAAGGTTTTTCATAATTTCTATGAAATACAAAATTCAAATGACTAACCGTAATAGGAAAAAGAAGTTTCCAAAAAAATTATAATTTATCATGGTTATAGAAAGATTTATCATGATTAAAGAAAATATCCATGTTAGAAAAAGGAGTTTCCTAGCATTACACGCTAACCTAGATAATTAAAATACACCTATACCATGATAGAGTGTTTAAAAGATTAATTAAAAGAGAACATATACATCTAAATAAACATCCCTAAAAAATTAATAACATACTTAAAACATTCTCAAAGCAATCATATTGTTTCAAAATACTCAAATTATAAATGTTCTCAAATCAACCAATAATAAAATTGTTGAACTTCATATTTTGATGATAACAAAACTTGACTTAGGCTATGAATACTGAGACATCTTAACTTAGAAAAATATTTTGAAACAAGTTTTTAAAACTAAGTTAAGAAGCAATCGATAGGTTTCACAGTCAATCGATTGACATTTTGACACAGCAATCAATGGGGTATCGATTGCCCATTATCAATCGATTGGCAAATAGTTCAATCGATTACTTATTGCCAACATTGATTGTTTGACTCAAGTCTTCAAAGTGATCAGATAGTAGAGCAATCGATTGAGAGAAAGTCAATCGATTAACAAACACAATCGATGAGCAATAGATTATTACTTAAAATCAAAGCAAGCAGAAAGCAATCGATAAATAGTTGAACAATTGATTGTCGTGAAGCCATTAATTGAGAACTTTGGCGATTGATTGCTGTGGCCAATTGTTATTCGATAACTCACAATTCAATCGAGTGTTGCAGGTAACAATCTAAAGAAAATAGCACCAATCTAAATGCCATTGATTGATAAGCTAAACCAACAATCGATTGGGAACTTGAACCATTGATTGCCATGGGAAAATTTCAAAATTTATTATTCTTCTTATGTTTAACTAACTTTATATTTGGAAGATTTTACAGGTTCCATTTAGGGAAGTTTACGTTAGATAGAGTCAGCACAGAAACAGAGAAAGAAAGAGCCCTTATGAACTTTTACTTAGCACGTTAGACTTGGCAAGAGAGAAGGAGCATTTAAACACACAATCTACTCAATACTACTCTGGAGCATTAATTGCTATTGCAAAACCAACATCCATACTCCATCAAACTGCAGAACTTATCTTTCATAACTGCCTCACTTGCAACAGCTATAACAGACTCAACGGGCAGATTTTTTCCAACATGATATAAAAGCATTTGCCCAAACTTTGTTGGCAGAAAATTAAGTGCTATTCAACTAAAAATTCCTACTGCAATCAATTCACGTTTCTGAGTTCTCTTATCTGTTCTTCAAACTGAAATTTCTATAAGCTCAAGTGAGTGAGCAAGCCTGTATTTCTGAAATACATTTCATTGAGTGATGTCATTGGGATAGTGGGATCCTAGAGGAAAGGTTTGTAATCTTACAAAGTGTAAGGGGGGAGAATTTGGTGAGATAATGAGTCTTACTGAGAAAATTCTCTGTGGTGTAAAGGTTATGCAGGAACCTATTGTAATCCTGATTCACTAGTGGAACCCAACTGAGGTTGGAGAACTGGATGTAGATCAGAGTTAGGATCGAACCAGTATAAACCCTTGTGCTCTATATTTTTAAGGTCTTACAATTTTAGAGACACACAATTCACTCCCTTGTGTATTACCTGCCATTTTAAAAAATCTTTTGAAATTAGATCGGTCCATCAAATAGTATTAATCAACTAAATAGTCTAACATAATAACTCATGAAGAAATTACAGTCTTAAATTAAAAACAGTTAAACTGAAATAAAACAAATGGAAGCACTAAGGAATGCATGAGAGCCGTGGCAATACTGTTCTGTCCTGATGGCCCAGAATTACCCACTGAATCAGTGACAAGTTCCTGGATCCTTCTATTGACCTTCTACACCGCTACTAGGGCTTGCAAAAGTGAGATAAACTGGAGTAGCCACAACGTAACCACTATTCTACTTATCTACATATGGTGTGTGCCAGCAAAGTGTCCAGTGGAATAATAGGTATAAATAATTATATAGATTTGAACACGTGCTTAGACATACAAATAATATGCATATCATAAATTTCCATAGTAAGTTCCAAATCCTTTTACATATAAAACGATGTCATACTTTTCAGTTTTCCAAAACTCAAACATTTCAGTAGTAAACACAATCACCCCAAGCGGTCATACACAAGCCACAAGGATATTAAGTAGAGCCAGTCGGAGCCTCTCTACCCGCCCTGGACCATGATATGGGACAGTAAGAGCCTCTCTACCCTTCCTACACCTGTACGAGAGAATTACCCTAATAGTAACCAAATTAGTCCATTTGGTGTAACAGGGTACCTCATCATGTGATGGCATAATATCAAATCACCAGTGTCACATACACAAACAATTCATCACAATCAACATATTGTTATGCAACACCACAATCAGGCACTTGACCATTTTCAACATTTCCAGAATATGCACATGCATTGATTTTGAAAGCTATATGCATATCTCAGTTCCAAACATGCCACATCACAAACTTATGGCAGTTCAAAATAATATTCCATAGGACGAAGCATAAAGAAAATAAGAATTTGAATATTTGTTTCCATATCTCATTTATTTCACAAAACATAGTAGCTTTCAAATCACTCACTAACATATATGCACACATAAACAAGCAGATTGTAGTTAACTTGTAGCTCTCACCAATCTCACAACAGCGTAACTCCCCCAGTGCTATTTTAGCACAACTCAAACTATACATAGCATAGCACATATAATTACTGTCTACCAGAGGAAAACACAAGTTGCAAATTAAATTCCTAACCACACAAATCAACACCTACACCATATCTAACCAATTCGACCTTACCGGTATTACTATTATACCCGAATATGTCACTAGATTCCTGCGGTACACCTCAATTATCCATTCACATAGACTTTCCAAATTAAAATCAAGCATATGCACTTTGAATATAAGAAAACACCCAAAAAAATCAAATATATCCCAATTAACTCTTTCAACACCTTTAATTTACCAAGATAATCCAAACAGTAAACCATAATCCATTATTCAAACAGTAATTTTTGAAATCCTTCATTCTAGGTTTTCAAATTAAGAAACTTATTTTAAATTATCAAGTTACCCAATAAAAAAATCTAAACCCATAAAATCAATCTACTAATTTACCTCAACAAATCTATAGTTATTTGTTATCAAAACTCAACACCCATTTCAGACCTAAATCCAAAATTTTGCTCTTATCACCATAATATTATTGTCATTAGAAAGCTAAAATTGCATGTAAAAACTTTCATGAGAAAGTTAAGGCAAAAGAAGTGGTTTTAGACTCATTTGAATTATGTGTAAGACTCACCTAAATCATATCAATGAACACGCTGCGGAAAAGGACGAAGAGAAAAACAATGCGTACTGTGACAAGATTCAATAGGTTGGGTGTATATATATATACATATTAAACATAACTCCCACCCCACGTGTAAACGTGAAAGTGGCCGTGGGTCCCATGCATTATTTATTATTATTATTATTATTATTATTATTATTATTATTGTTTGTTATATTATATATGTATGTATACATCTTTTCTTCTATATTTATTTATTTTTATTTGTTATATATATTTTTTTTAAAAAAAAATAACATTAATTTAGTAACTCTCCCTAAAATTTAGATAATTAGATAAGTTTTGGATCTGTCTAAATATATTTTTATAAGAATAAGAATATCATTTTCTACTTCCGGATTTTCCCATTTAAATTATCAACATAAATACCTATTTATTTTCAACATACTTATTCTCTAAAATTAATCATCATCAATAAATATAAAGTCATGTAAAAATTTCTCTTTTCACCATAAAACTCTCCAACTAATCTCCATAACATCCTCAAATTCAAATTAAACCCACAAACCCAATTTAAGTGCTTAAATTCAAATCAAATCCTCAAACTCAAATTACATCCTCCAATTCAAATTAACTATTTAATTATCTTTCTTAAAATAAAAAATACTTGGCCCTAGAAATACTCAACAAACCTCAATTTCCATTAGGATAGCCATAATTTCCCAAATTCATTATTAAAATCCTAAATAAAAAATTACTAAACACTAAATTAATTTTTCATAATATTACAATTAGCTCTTATAATTAAGACACAGTTGAGTACACGAAAAAATCTTGTCAATGATTGGATACTTTTAATCGTTAATTTGCAACTTGCAAAGTACCAATTTGCAAGTAATATCCGTCTATTTATAAAAGAAAATTTAAATTTCAACTTGCAAGTAGTGGAGAGCCCCTACCTTATATTCCCTGGTTTACGGTTTTCTGATGACTAATTACTTGTACGTAAAATACGTCTGTTAATAAAATAAGATGAATAATTTTATTACTTAAAGTAGTTTGATACTCATGCATGTTCCTTACTTTACAATTTCACAACTTAATTTAAATTGTAAGTGAAATTCGTTAGTATGAAATATATTATTGATTTTTAGATATTCATATTTTTATTATTTAACTTTTAACTTCCTAGCCAATAATTCACAATCAGAGGTTTTTAAGCTGTAAGCGCATACTAATGTATGGATCAAATCACTCAAGGGCGTATCCTTGCACGGATAAAGCCACCTCATTATTTGGATCAATTACCAATACTACATTTACAGGGTGGCTTCTTACACTCAATGTACGAAGAAATCTGAAATCCACCATGTTAGGTGAGCGAGAGAGAAATGATACTCATATACTCTTATTATTTGTAATTAAATTACTTTCAACATGTTTCGTATAAAACTAAGAAAAATTTCAACCTCATTTACTCTACCTTAAAATATAACAATTTTTTAATTTCACCCTATTTATTATATAAAATATCATATGAAATAAACTCAACATATTTATGAATAAAAGATGAAATTGTATTATTATATAAAACATTTAATGAAGTGACTTATAAATACAAAAATAAACATCAATCCTATGAATAACGCCAAAGTAGTAGATAAGAATATTATAAGAGGACTTTAATTCAACCGCACACTCATGTACACAAATCGTAGAGCACTTTCAAGGAAACAAGGACCAATAATGGAGGAGAGGAAAAACGAAAGACCCCACTGTTTGGTCCTGGTATTTCCAACTCAAGGTCATGTAAACCCTATGCTTCAACTATCAAAGCGTTTGGATCATAAAGGAGTGAGAGTCACACTAGTTGTCTCTCACTTCCTCTGCAACACCTTACAATTCAAATCAACCTCCATAGCTCTCGAGAGCATCTCCGACGGCTTCGATCATGGAGGAATTGGAGCAGCGGAGAGCGACAAAGCTTACGTGGATCGTTTTTGGGACGTAGGATCAAAGACTTTTGAACAACTTTTACATAAGTTCAAGAGTTCTGGTGATTCAATTGACTGTGTTGTGTATGATTCGTTCATACCTTGGGCTCTTGAGGTAACCAAGAAGTTTGGGATTATGGGAGCTGTGTTTTTCACCCAATCTTGTGCAGTGAACAGCATATATTATCATGTCTATAATGGAAACTTGAAGATTCCTTTGACTGATAATAAGTCTGAGATTTCACTTCCTGCTTTGCCTCCACTTGCTTCTTGTGATTTTCCATCCTTTTTGTATGTTTTGGGGCCTTATCCAGCTTTCACCGGCGTGGTTGTGAATCAGTTCTCTAATATTGAGAAAGCAGATTGGGTGCTTTGTAATTCCTTTTATGAGCTTGAACCACAGGTCAGTAACATATACTCCATCATGTTCTTGATACAAAACTTATTTTAGAAGTTGATATAGGTCCTAAATTCAGGGCTCATTTTTAACTGATATTAATATTTTCTAAATCACCCATATTGATGCTCTCTCAACAAAAATCTAATGTGACTAAGGAAGACAATAACTGAACTAACATCCTTAATTTAATTAAATTAGGTAACAAGTATAAATTTACGAGGGCGTACTTGTTAATTTCATTTCTTCTAAGTCAACCATACATCCTACTCTTTCACTTTGATCCTTGATAATTTGTAAAAGATATGTATTGATTCCTCTAAAATATACATCTCATTTTAGTCATTTGCATTGGTATATACCTCTTTATGAAAACCCTTAACATGTCATGTGTAATTAATAGGAATGGTTTATGATGAAAAGTTATAAACTTTATGAGATAAAGTTAATTAAAGTTTTACATTTAGGATAAAGTTAATTAAAGTTTTACATTTAGGATAAAAAAAATTGTGAAGGAAATCCATCTTGTTGAGTTAATTAAAGTTATAAACTAACTGTTAAATTAAGAATCTCAGGGGAGTATTTAATTTTCTCTTGTAAGTTAGCAATGCTACCAGAAAAATTGTGAAGGAAATCCATCTTGTTGAGTTAATGTTTTAGTTTATGATTATCCCATATATAAACTTATAAAAGAATCCGATGTAGTCATTTAGATTTAGTTGGAAAACAGTTTGTCAAATAGTCTTTTTCTTTAACGTTACTCTGCCCAGAAGAAAAACAAGAATCTGTGGTCCACACTTCAAGAAGCTTCATTTTAGATTCGGTAATACAGCGGAATACACTAACTAACAGACATGTGAACTTGTGGACGAAATTCTTGGATACCTAAAATCTTTATGATTTTTTCACATTGAACTTGGAAAAGATTGATTGGCAAGCAAAAATCGTCAAATATTTTGCCGGATGAGGATGCATTAAATATAAATATACGTGTGTATATATATTCAATGGTAAAGGATAAAAATACCCCTTACCTTTTTTAAAAGCACCATGTAATATTTTGAGTGTAAAAATACTTATGAACTCTATCACCTAACGCCCCATCTCTAGTCAAACTTGCCGCCTTTCAACTCCCTCTCCAACTCTATCACCTAACGCCACAAGTAGCTCATGTGAATAATGAGTAATTAATGTATGTTGTATGCTTCAAACTGTTCATTAATTTTCTGACACACATTATAGGTGGCTGATTGGCAAGCAAAAATCTTCCCTCTAAAGACAATAGGACCAACCATACCATCAATGTTCTTAGACAAAAGACTCAAAGATGACTGTGCCTATGGTTTCAGCTTTTACATGGAAGACGAAGCTTGCATAAGATGGTTAAACGACAAGCCAAGTGGGTCGGTCGTTTATGTCTCATTTGGCAGTTTAGTAGCTCTTGAAAATGATCAAATGGAAGAGATAGCTTGGGGCTTGAATAACAGTACTGGAAGTTACTTCTTATGGGTGGTAAAAGAGCCTGAGAAACCTAAGCTTCCAAAGGACTTTTTGGAGATTTCACACAACAAGGGACTTGTGGTCACATGGTGTAATCAATTACAAGTTCTAAATCATGAATCTGTGGGGTGCTTTGTGACACATTGTGGATGGAACTCAACAGTGGAAGCTGTGAGCTTAGGAGTTCCAATGGTGGCAGTTCCTCAATGGACAGACCAACCCACAGATGCAAAGTACGTAAAGGATGTGTGGAAGATAGGAGTGAAAACTGAAGCTGATGAGAAAGGAATTGTGAGAAGAGAGACATTGAATAAATGTATAGAGGAAGTAATGAAGAGTGAAAGAGGAAAAGAGATGAAGAAGAATGCCATGAAATATAAGAGTCTTGCTTCCAAAGCTTGTGATGAAGGTGGAAGTAGTGATAAGAATATTGATGACTTTGTAGCAAGTCTTGCTACAGCTTCTACCAAATGCCAATGAGGCAGAAGAAATATAAAATCATGTTGTATAATTTATTACAAAAGTGAAAGTAAAAGAAAAGAATGTAAAGCAAGAAGATTAGAGACTTGTGAATTCTTGTATTTATCTTAGAAGTCCCACTTTAGGGGCCTCAAAGCGTGGTGGAGTTTAGTTTTAAGTGAGTTTATTGTGATTGCACTAAAGTTGTAGCCTTACTATTTATTCTTTGCAGATTTATGTATGTACACTTTCGATATCATCTCATTATTATCTTTTGATTATTTTTGGTGAACCTGTACCTTCATATGAAATTTTTGTTCATTTTTTCCTTGGTTTAAACATTCTTTGTAAACTTATTATCAATGCACTTGTAGCATTGCACAACTCTTAAATATTAAAATGCAATGTGCATCTTGAAGTATTTTTTTAGTAGAACTCAATATCATAAATTAATTTGTAGATCTAACACCCTAAATTAGTTCTGCAGTCACTACTACATAAATGGGCTATTGCGGCGCATCAATCTTGACGTTTTTTTTTTTGTAAGCACCGGGATAGCCTATACCGGTGCTTATAAACAATAAGCATTGGGGATAGGCATAGACCTATTCCGGCGCTTAACAATACTAAGCACCGGGATAGGCTCTATGCTTTTATTTTTTTATTTTTTTTAAAATATTTAGACTTTTTCGGGCTCTTAATACTAAGCGTTAGGATAGGCTTTTTTTAAATTTTTTTAATATATATATATTTTTTTAAATCAGTGGAACATATCCCGGCGCTTAGTTATTACAAGCACCGAGATAGGTGTTTTTGCTTTTATTTTTTTAAATTTTTCTTACATATCCCAGCGCTTATTTATTTTAAGCACCGAGATAAGCTTTGTGTTTCTTATTTTTTAATTTTTTTTTTAATTTTGACCTTTCCCGGCGCTTAATTCATTTAAGCATTGGAATAGGAATTTTTTGCTTCAATTCTTTTTTTTTTTAATTTTTACCTATCAACGCTTATAAGAAATAAGCTCCGGAATAGGCTACTTTTTTATTTTAAAATAATATATGGCCTAACCTGACGTTTAAAAAATATAAGCGCCGGGTTAGGCCTAAAAAAAAACCTATTAATTTCCCTCTCTCGCGCCATTCCCTCTCCCTCTTCTAAAATTTTTGTTTTCCCTCTGAACTCAGTCTCTTACAATTTCAAATCCATTCACCCATTATTGAAGCCCAATAACCGGATGGGGGGCCTCAGCTGCACCCCTCTCAGCTGCTCTCGGCTGCCCCTAATTTTTGGGGCAGCTGTGATATATATATTTTTTATATGAGTAAATTCTACATTAAAAGAGTGACATTTTGATATATTATGGCAAAAAACGGATATGTCTTCAATTTTTTATGATTTTTCAAAGATTATGTACTAAAAAATAAGGCTTTTTTTTTAATTAAGAGTATCTAATCTTTGAAAAATCATAAAAAATTGAAGACATGTCCGTTTTTTGCCCATAATATATCAAAATGTCACTCTTTTAATGTAGAATTTAATTATATAAAAAAACAAAAAATATATATATAACAGCTGCCCCACAAAAATTAGGGGCAGCCGAGGGGGCAGCCGAGGCCCCCCTCCCCCAATAACCTCCTCAAGATGAAGAAACCCTCCTTCAAATATGTAATATATTTGAAAAACCACCGTTGAAGCAAACCACCATTACCCTAGATCTCTCTGAACTCGAAGCAAACCACCATTGAAGCAAACTCGAAGCAACCACGCGGAGCACACGAAACACGATTTCGTCCTCTTCTTCCTCCGGCCGGAGACATGAGCTCTCGAAGGAAGCCCTGATCGATCTTATGCGAAGCCGTGTACTCCTCCTAGATTGAAGATCCGATGGTCCCTGAAATAATGTACACACAAATATATGAAAAGTATCTTTGTAGAACCCATACGAAACCTTATATTTCTTGGAGAAGTGAAGTGTGACTAATAAAGCTATGTGGGGTGTTTCAGTTTGGTTCCTGCATATTAAAAGGACAAGGAAAAAAAGAATAGCTCCAGGATCTTTTTTTTTTTCACAGCTTCATATTCGTGTTCATTTTTCACCGCAGTATCTGCTTTGTTTTCTTTTTTAAATATAATCATCAGCATCGGGTTCATGCCTCGTAATAAGACTATTTTTATTTGTTTGTTTTGATGTTTCATTCATTTATTGTCAGTTCTTTTTGGTTGTGCTGATGGCATTCCATTTCAATCTATGCTACTACAAACGTTGGTGGACCCCAGCTTCCTTTGTTCTCCGTTTAAGATCTGGAGAAATTCTATTCATATATATATATATATATATTGATTTGAATGTTATTGTAAAGCGGTGTTATGTGATTTATCCAAGCTTGAGAACTCTTGTATTTACTTAATTACTTCTGCATTTGATGGGTATAGCAAATACAAGGTTGATGCAGCACGCTTCTCCCCTTTTGGAATGAAATAATATGAAATCTGAGAGAGGAGGATTATATAACTAACTTGCGAGTGCTAGCACATGTTTTCTACAATTTTTACTTACCAAAGTTCTTTGTTGGGGACACTGTCATATTTGTAGTTTTCTGCTTGCTTAATTGATGCCTATGTATGTTTGTTGAATCTTTGCAAGGAAATGGAGTGGTTTTTAATGCCCAAAAATTCTGGGGATCTTCCTTTAGTTCAGTGGTCTCTTCCGCTAGCAAGCTAAGTTAGGTCTTTTAATTGAAATAACTGCAGATTAATTGCATATGAATGCATGCTTGTGAGCCTCTTGCTTGTAAACATGTCCCTCATTTACACGATGTTGTAGATATTTCTTGCCAAGGATATTGCTTTTGAAAGTAGAGATACTTAAGATAAGATTTGGATAGGATTTCAAGGGATGACCATATGAAATATGCTGTTCAGGAGTATTACCATACCATTAAACTCATATTGACCAAAATATTAGATTATGTGGGAAGGATGTGGTGAGTTTGATGCAAATTGAATGATATGATTACAAGACTGGAAATATGGCTACTCTATTAACTACTTTCTTGGTTATTTTGCAAACTGTCACCATTATGGCAGGGTTGAAAGGGTATATGATGATATTAATGGAAGCATCTCGAAGAAGAGAATTAATGTGGATTTTTTCTTTTGATATCAAGAGCATTTGCACTCATGGGTATTTTGGTTCGTATCCAGTAATTTAAAGTCCCTGCAGTGTTTTATGCATGTTGGTAGAATGCTTCCAAGAATCATGTATATGACCAAAGTTTGTTAGCTTTATTACTATTGATATTTGTTGTGAGTTATAATAATTATTGACCAGATATATTTATTCAATCATGGAGAGAAAAGTGCTAAAAAGAGAACAAGATATGCTCCAAAAAACAAATGAAAATTATAAGGCTCTCTAACAGCTTTATAGTTGCTTTGCACAGTCTTAAGTTTCTTAGCTGAATGTATGCCAGATTTTACCGTTGTTTCTCTCATGTTTTATAGGTTTTATTTAAGCAGGATCAATTATCCTATCTTCTTTCCTGATATTGTTCTTGAGATGGCATGTTACTTGTCAAACTTTCAATATTCTTGTCTAGCAACTGCAACTTCATTTTCATTATCATTTGCGATATCTGAGTTTTTCAAGCCAGTTTCATTTAACTTATATGATAATATGCTTGAGTTTCCTCTGTTGATGAAATTTTAAATCCTTCAATGCAGTCAACTGGAACATTCTTTTGCGGTAGCAAGCCGAAACATTGGGCTACAGGTAAATTACTAATCAAAATATTAATTGGCTTCTCATAAGAATCTGGTATATTTAGACTGGTAATTATACTGGTTACTAACTAATATTCTTTTACCTCCCAAATACAGGGTTTTGGCTTGCTACTTGAAGGCATATATTTGGTTCTCTTGTTGGTACTACTGCATTTGTGTAAGCAAAAATGTTCCCAGAATCACCTATGGCCCAACTATAGCATGATTACTCATAATTTTTGGATGCCTTGTCTGTGGTGACTGACTGACTGCTAAATATTTTTTATTTATATTGGTGCTTCATTTGTATTTCATATTTATACCGGTGCTTTATTTGAAATCTTAGATTTTAGTTCCAGCATGTGCTTTATCTTGATAGGGAGGATTATTGGTTTTGAATTTTGATCTAAGTATGAGAGTTATGGAAGATATGTTATGGAACATGGTTCTATTTTTTTGTTTTATTGGTGGAACAAATATAAAGGAATATTATTATTTTTTATTTACTAATAATGTTATTGTAGAAATAAATTTGTAGATATTATCTAATTTGTTTGTTAGGTTAGTATTAAAGTTATTTTTTTAAAAAAATAACCTATTGCGGCGATTATACATCAAAAGCGTCGCTTTAGGCCTTTGCTTTAATTTTTTTTTAAATTAAATGGCCTATAGCGGCGTTTATACATAAAAAGCGCCGCTTTAGGTCAGTTAAATTTAAAAAAAATAAATTTTGACTGGCCTAAAGCGGCGCTTCTAATGAAATAAGTGCCGCTTTAGGTATACCAATAGCGACGCTTTTAAAGAAATAAGTGCTGGTATAGGTATACCTATTGCGGTACTTAGCAAGCGTCACGTTAGGCTTAATAGCCTATCGCGACACTAGCTATTGCGGCACTTATAAGCGCCATTATAGGGGCAAAATAAGCGCCGATATAGACAATTTCTGTGGTAGTGAGTACCATCTAATATCCTAAAGGATTGTTAAGCAATGTTGCGTTCTTAAAATATAATTTTCTCAACAACAATGAGCACTCTACACTAATGAATTGAATGTTATGGGAAAAAAAACTTCATGCTGCTGGTGAAAAAGTATTTTAGAAAGTTAGATGAACCAAAAATTAGCTTCAGACTGTTGTTGAAGAAATATACTAGGGTGCTAGATTAACTTAACCCATATGGTTACAAGACTATCACGCTTTTAGTCGAAAGAAAATGCTTTTTGTAGCGATGAACATGTGCGAGTTTTTAGTACAAACATTGGCCTCTATTTTCTTTCGATCATTCACTTGTACCTAAAATAAGAGACGTTGTGATATCTACCGTCATGGATCAATGCAATTTATATGTATTTTTTTAGGATTTTAATACCAAAAAAATAATCCAAAATTTGCTTTTACTATCTTCTTACCAATGTTTTAAGAAATATCAAAAGCATGATAGCTCATGAATTTTCTAGAGAATTGATTCCTCGAATGGAGCATAGGGACATATGCCATTCAAAGTGGGAGAAAGGCCAATCAATCATCTATCACTCTCATTTCCTTGTACCAATTTTCAAGGCCATGGCTTGCTACCTCTTTTTCAATCAATTAAGATCAAGATGGTCCCTGAAATAATGTACACACAAATATATGAAAAGTATCTTTCATGCTTTTTACATAAAGACAAAAATATATTCAGTAGGACGTCAAACAAATCCGAAAATGAATGTAACAGCTAAAAATATTTATACTCACAAGAAGAGAAGGCCCAAAATATATATCATTTTATTTAATATATATTATTCAATATACAAATTAATCTAATATATAGCCAGCCCCTCTTTTATATTGAGGAAAATCTGATACAACTTTTATACGTGTATAAAGAAATTACAAATAGATTGATTGTGTGGGGTCTCATTAGAGCCGGGATTTCGGCACTACTACAAAAAACCTTTTTAACATCGCTATTTAACATCAGTTAATCATGAAACAGATGTTAAAAAAGAGGCGGTGGCAATTTTGTAATTATGTGGTATGTGGAGAAAGAAACGACATCACTATTTATAAAAATTAGGGATGTCATAAGTAACGACATCACTCATTAAAAATGAGTGATGTTGTTTCCAGTTAAAAAAAAAGGCGGTGGCAATTTTGTAATTAAGTGGTATGTGGAAAAAGAAACGACATCACTATTTATAAAAAGTAGGGATGTCATAAGTAACGACATCACTCATTAAAAATGAGTGATGTTGTTTCCAGAAAACGACATCACTCATTAAAAATGAGTGATGTTGTTTCTTAGAAAGGCGGGTAAAGATCATTCTTGATGAATGAGAGATTCGGGAATCATTGCTTCTAACGATTTTCAAGGAGTTTAATTGATTTCTAAATAACCCTAGAGGAACCCCTCTAGGCTAGGCTTAGGTTAACTTAATTAATGCCGGAACCCCGCACATTACTTAATTTAACCCAAGTTGATTAAGTTCAAAATCAAGAAATAATTGATTATGCAAGACTTTTAAATCCACAATTTGGGCTACCCCATAATTGCTCTAAATTTCTCTCTAAACCCTAATCCATTGATGGCCACCCAAACAATAAATTAGTGCCAAAGAGTGTTTTCCCAATGTCTCAACACAACCAATTAATTCTTATGCCATCTCCCTCAAGCAAATAACTTAACACTCTTAGTCCACTAACCAAGCCACCTTGCATTAGCACATAATTTTCACAAAGAGAATAACAAAACTATGAACCCATAAATTTCATTAAACTCAAAGTTAATAAGTAGCAATGTCAAGCATTATACAAGAAGGAAATAACATAAACATAGTTTCTAACCCTAATGACATAAATGCACTCAACCAAGTGCCATTAATGCACATCAACCAAATGCAATTAATACATTCCACCAAATGCCATAAATGCAACCCTAGAACCCTAGAAAAGCATAAATACAACAAATGGAGGAAGGATTAGAACTAGAAAAACTCCCCTATTCAAGCTTCAAGCTCATCCCTTGGCTCCCACCACCAAGAATGGTGGAGCCTAGTTGCTACTCTACATGGAGGAACCAACAAGAAGAGAGGAAGGTGTGGAAGCCATGGATGGAAGGAAGGAGAAGGTGAAGAAGATGAAGATGAAGATGGAGAAGAGAGAGCTAGGGCTTGGGGGTGTGAAATGTGAACCAAATCTACCCTAATGGGGTGTATCTTTCGTGTTTTAAGTCCCCCAAGTCGAGTCAAGTGAGTGGGTAATGAGTTAGATCCGGTTTGGGCCCAAAATTCGCGACTGAAAATTCTGCAGAAACGTCTGTTCGCCGTTGTCTCGCCGCGGCAAGGTGATGTTGCTTCTGGAACTCTGGGGGCCTTCTCGCCGCGGTGAGCTCACGTCTTCTCTGCCAAAATTAGGCTTTCCTCGCCGTCTGCTCGCCGCGGCTTCACCGCGGCGAGGTGCATTCAGTTTTGCCTCTTTTGTTTGGCCTTTTTCTTCGTCCCAGGTCCGATCTTTTGGTCCTGGGCAACCCTGCAAGTGAAAATAAGATAAAACCAAGATCAAATAGCCCTATAAATTAATTAGTACAATTAATCTACAATTATGGCTAATTACTCCTAATTTTACACTCATTTTCCTTGAGAGTTTGGGATATTCAATTTGATATTATCAGACCAAAACTTGCATCTTAATCATGTTAATTGCCTCAATTTAAGCATATATAAACATTACAAATCAGAGATTTGTCACCTATGCTTCAAAAGTCCAAAAGACTATATGAATAGAATATGTATCTAAATTATTGTTACCTATTAGAGATTTTGAAGTACTAAATTCACGATATTCTAATATTTTCAAATAACGGAAATGAACATGAAAACCATTTAGATCAATTTGTAAACTTAATGGGAAAAAAGGATTAAATATATCAACTAATAAAGTAGAATTAAGGAAAATGTAAAACAAAAATGAATTATGGCAGAAGAAATTAAAAAAGGACAAGAAGTTATAAAGTATTTTGTTGGAAAAGAGAGGTATTTTGTTAGACATATTCTACTATAACTCATCAATAACTTTTTCTTAAGGCTTGCTTTTTGATCAAGGTAGAAATTCCAAACATCAGCCACAGCAGTTTTTCTACAAATGCTCTTATAATCAGGATTTAAATATGAATGCAAATCTCTAATGCCATCATACTCAACAAAAGAATAAGGAAGATTGTGTCTGATGATAGAATAAGCAATATTTTCTTGAACTATGCTATGATCAATTTTCCTAGATCTCAAAGCCCATGCATGATCTATCATCATGTTCTTAACATCCTTGCATTTTGGGGTGTCTTTGCAACCTAAATAATGATGTCGAAGCATATAAGTCTCACAATCATTGCTTCCCACAACATATTTTTGTCCACACACATTACATTTAGCTTTTTCTTTCCCATCTACTTCGCCTATTCTTGTAAAGTATTTCCAAACCTCAGAAGTATTTTTTCTTACCTTTTTAGTTTTACCTTCACCATCTTCTCCCTCACAAGATTGTTGTCCCAATTGTTTTGGCTCAACCACACTAGCATTAGCATCATCATCAACTTCAATTGAGTTGTCATTCTCGTTGTCAATGTCATCATCATTATCATCATCACTGCCAATAATATGCCTTTTTCTCTTCACCTTATTTGATGCTGAAGCCATTTTCTAGTGCAACAAAAATAACAACAACCTTTTACATCACTAGGTACCCTAAAAGCATCATAACATTTTTCCTTCAAACCAAAAATATACAAAACACCACAATAAAGAAAGTCTCATCACCCTCAAGAGTTGCAAGATCAAAATGGAAATGACACATTTACCACTAGATTCAATCATCATACCCAAGAACACATCATACAGACGTACACAAGATTGTTGTCCCATTTGTTTTGGCTCAATCACACTAGCATTAGCATCATCATCAACTTCAATTGAGTTGCCGTTCTCGTTGTCAATGTCTCATCATCATTATCATCATCACTGCCAATAATATGCCTTTTTCTCTTCACCTTATTCGATGCTAAATCCATTTTCTAGTGCAACAACAATAACAATAACCTTTTACATCACTAGGTACCCTAAAAGCATCATAACATTTTTCCTTCAAACCAAAAATATACAAAACACCACAATAAAGAAAGTCTCATCACCCTCAAGAGTTGCAAGATCAAAATGGAAATGACACATTTACCACTAGATTCAATCATCATACCCAAGAACACATCATACAGACGTACACAAGATTGTTGTCCCATTTGTTTTGCCTCAATCACACTAGCATTAGCATCATCATCAACTTCAATTGAGTTGTCGTTCTCGTTGTCAATGTCTCATCATCATTATCATCATCACTGCCAATAATATGCCTTTTTCTCTTCACCTTATTCGATGCTAAAGCCATTTTCTAGTGCAACAACAATAACAATAACCTTTTACATCACTAGGTACCCTAAATGCATCATAACATTTTTCCTTCAAACCAAAAATATACAAAACACCACAATAAAGAAAGTCTCATCACCCTCAAGAGTTGCAAGATCAAAATGGAAATGACACATTTACCACTAGATTCAATCATCATACCCAAGAACACATCATACAGATGTACACTAATTAGAGCCAGTAATACGGGCCGGAGCCAGTGGGCCAACCCGAAACCCATAAAAAATATGGTTATGGGCTCAGAAAAATAGAGCCCATATTAAAATGGGTCTTTTGGGCACGAACCCGTCAAATCCGAGCCCATGACAGGCTAACCCGTTAAACCCGTGGGGCCAACCCGAACCCTTTTTCCTTTTTTTTAGAAAAAAAATAATATAATAAATATAACAGAGGTGGTTAAAAAAATAAAAATATAATAATATTTAAATGATAAAAGTATAATACTTTCTTTTCTTTTTATTAGTGTAATTTTATTTGTTTCAATCTCATTTCTTTTATTAGTGTTATTTTATTTGGTTTAGGGTCCTCACTTTGGTGAACACCGAAGACAGTTCTCACTTTGCTAATTACTCCATCCAGTCCTAAATATAAGATCACTTTGACTTTTTTGTGGAACCTAAGGAAGCAAATTAAACCACTAAATTATAACATATGTCACATGCAATTAGATTATAGGTTAGTTTATAAGTATAATAAATTAGTTTTGAGGAAAAAAGATAAATATAGATAATTTAAAGTGATTAATTTTGCATCCTTAGTTTCTTCAAAAAATCAAAGTAATCTTATAATCTATTACACTTTAAAAATAAAACCTTCCCGCCAAAACCTTTTATCAATACTCTTCCACACAATCCCTGTGCAAATGGTCAGCTCCTTACTCATATTCCTATTCATAAGCCGCCCTCCCCTGCCTCTGTGCACTCAAATGTAATGCATTGCCAATTTGCCAACTAGGACAGAGTGAAATGGGCGGGACAATCTTTAGGTTGAGTGCCTTTAATTCAAAATTTGAATTTGAATTCTCCCTCCTCATCTGACCAAATAAAGTCGAATGCTTACCATTTGTCCCCATATACTTTGTAATTTGTAATTTGTAATAGCAACAACCAACGTCTGCAGAGCTTTTGTGGTGGGATTTCATGGTATGACTTTTTTCAATACACTAACTTGAGCTATTGTAGGAGCAATATGCGGCTTATGTTTTTTATTGCTTCTCACACTTTCAAAGTATCATTAATGCTTTTTTCAATTCATTAATTTATTTCATTGCATGTATTTAATGTTTTCCACCAACACAAATACGACAAGATAAATGCAGGGCCAAATCTGTGCCCTTATGAATTGAATGCCTTGCACATAATTTATTGTTTGCTGGTAGTTAGAAGTCATTTACCTGCGTCTATGAGTGTGGTTGTTGTTTTGCAATAATATCTTCTTCTTTTGTTCCATTATATTAAGGCTTCTGTTGTGCTCTGTTTTACGTTTTATAGGTGAGGTGGGTTTGCACACCCTGTATTCTCAGCTTATTTTCCCCTGTGAAGGCTCCTTTCGAAGAAATATGGTAGAGTATCCAACCGCTTACTTGTCTGATATCCACCCTGCACATCATGATTTCACAGCCACCATCAAGATTGATTGCGCTTTCAGTAGAGAGGTTATAAACTGCGACCCTTTATACCAAGCTAGAAAAGGAAAAAAAGATACACCTAGCTAAAAGGTCTACATAATCCAATTAGAATATTTTCAATAAAAACTATATCTAGTTAAGTTGGGTTGATAAATACATAATCAATCAAGGTAAGGATATAAATGGACAAACATACATTTATAGATACTAAGACTTTAGATTAACTTATTAATTTAAAGTAAAATTAATTTAGTGGGGTTAAAATTTAAGAAGCAAATAAGGGAATGGTACCTTAAAGTTGTTCTTTTGACAATTGAATTTGTTTCTTGTGAAATTTTGTTATTTTTATTATATCTAAGTTAATTTTTTTTCATTTATGTGAACTTAATTTTGTCTTGTTCAACTTTAAAAAATGATATTTAATGTCTATTTATCAATGATTTTGATTTTATTTGGGATCACCTTGATTTATCACACACTATCTCTAGGATCCGTGTAATATTTAACTTCTTGTGTCGTTTTACTAGGTTAACGCCATAAAAAGTTATTTTTTTGAAAAAAATAAAAGTATTTTTACTTGTAGGATTTTCTCTAAAAAAATGTTACAAAACTTTTGTAGTATAGCAAAAAGTTAAAAAAGAGTGTTTGGATAAGGGCTTAAGAATGATCGGTTACTATAGATAGTGTCTTATGACTTCCTCAAATAATATAATATCTATATTAAAAAAAAACACTATCGATGGAACCTCACCAATGATGATGGAATGCCGTATACAAAAAAGATCCCTTGGTCTACTCTCTTTGGATACTTATTCTGGGATATCTGGGTTTCAAGATGTAACAGGCTCTTTGGATCTTCAGAGGGAATAACGCCCCTGAGGGTCAATCACACTTTATTTAAGGCTTGCTATGATCAAGACTTATTGAAGATGAGGCCAAAGGGCCGGGGCAAGGACCAAAGCAATGGTGACAGTACAGAGATTGAGGAGGAAGCTGTTAGGATAATGGTGGATGGCTCAGTCCTTGAAGATGGCCGTACGTAGTGGATATGGAGGCTTTATCCAAGATCAGAAGGGACGATGGTTAGGGGGCTTCAGCTGTAAATTAACTAATGTCCCCCCAGTTCTTGCAGAAATCCTAGGTATCATTCATGCTCTAAATTGGTGTTGGAGCAGGGGTAACAGGAAACTTATATTATACTCTGACTGTGTTGAAGCCATCAATTATATTCTTAGAGGATGTGATGATAACCACCCTTTCAAGGATATAATTGATGAGGCCCGTTTCATCTACAATAGGGTTTGGTCAATTCAGATACACCATGTTCCTAGGGAAACCATTAGCATAGCAGATACTTTAGCGAAACATTCACATAGGTTAGAAGGAATTTTTTGTATGTTCCACCAACCCCCACCTTTCCTTGAAGGGCTGGAGGTGAATGGAAGTTCGATATAGATAGTTTGTCTTTTTTTCCGTTGTATTACAGTATTATGCAAAAAAAAAAAAATTCATCTTGAATTGGCCTCCAATACTTTACACTTAAATAGGATGAAAAAATGATGTATGATATGGCTTTAAGGGCAATTGATTTTTATCCCTATAGACACTTTAAAAGATGAAGTGCCATTTTTTAGCTTTTGACTTTTTTCTACAAAATCATCAATAATACCCTTATCACTATTTCCACCTTCACCACAAACCTTTAGGGTCTGCTTGGATGAGAGGAAAATTAGAGAGGAAAGAAAAAAGGAGGAGAGAAAATGGAGATGAGAGAAAAGTGGAAAGAAATTGTTATCCCTCTCCTTGCTTAGATGAGTGAGAGAAAATTGAGAGGAAAGAAAATGAATAAATATGTGGTGACTAAAATACCCCTACTCTTATATTAAAAAATTATATTTGAATAAAATTAATATAAAAAGTTTTTTAATTTATAAAACGAAAAGGTGATTTTTTTAATTAAGAATAATAAAAGTTAAATAAATTGTAATTGTCCAACATCATTAATAATCAATAAAAATAATGGCTGAAAGTTACTTTATTTATTTCTAGTTTTATGTTTTTTTTTTCATCGTACTGTACATTCTTCCATTGTCGCTGAATCTTTGATTTGATGTAATTGCCATGAGGCTTTAAAAAAAAAAGAAAGAAAGAAATAACGCAAAACACCCGTACAAAGTTAAAAAGAAAAAAAAGAAAAAGGTGAGGTGGGAACAAGGGTATTAATGGGCAACCATTTTCTCTTCCCAAATCTCTCCACTTGAGGATGGAAGTTTTGGAAGAAAAATGGGGCATGAGGCCCACTCACTATTCCTCCCCACTTTTCCTTCCTCCCCATTTTCTCTCTTATCCAAGCAGAGGAAAATATTCTCCCTCCCCCAATTTTCCTCCCTACTTTTCTCTCCTCACCCATTTTCTCGCCATCTAAGCATACCCTTAAAGCAAGTGTCTTCCATTTCATAGCATTCATTTTCATCTCTTTTCCTCTTTCACTCTCCATCCCTATCTCTATATATTTCTTCATTGTTCCTCTCCTCACAACTCCTTTCTCATCAACCTCAGCTCTCACTCCCATATTCCACACATCTTTTATTAACTTTGCATTTGTGGGTTGGTATGTCCATTGAGAAACTGCCAGTGCCACCATTGGAACCCCTAAGCTCACAGCTTCCAATGTTGAGTTCCATCCACAATGTGTCACAAAGCAACCCACAGATTCAAGATTTAACACTTGTAATTGAGGACTCCATGTGACCACCAAACCTTGTTATTATTCTGTGAAATGTCAAAAAAGCCCTTTGGAAGTTTAGGTTTCTCTGATTCTCTTACTACCCATAAGGCCATAAGAAGTATCTCTCACTGTCTATCTTGCCCCAAGCATTTCCTCCATTTGATCATTGTTTAAGGATGCTACACTGCCAAAGGAGACATAAATAACAGATCCAACTGGCTTGTCACTTAACCATTTCAAGCAAACATCGTTTTCTTCGATGTAAATGCTAAGGCCATAGGCGTAGTCATCTTTGAGTCTCATCTAGAACATTGACGGCATGGGTTGCCCTATGGTCTTCAGTGGGAAGATTTTAGCTTGCCAATCAGCCCCCTGAGACGTGTCAGAAAATTTAATTGAACGAATAAGGCGACTTTAATGAAGTAGGGTACCACTCACTCAGGTCGCTTTTATAAGTTTCTCGTAAAAGAAATAATAGTTAATAATTTTATGTCTTAAATTAATAAAATTTTCTAACTTCATACCCCTATTAAAATTTTCTCTCTCTCATCTTTCTCTTTTCTAACCGAAATTAAATAAGAGTAAGATTATTGGAAAAAAAATTCGGATTTCTCCTTTGCTATCCCAGGACATGCCATGTTTCAAGTACATTAACAGCTCTAAATTAAACTAATCCAAATCGATGATTATCGCGGCACATCGATAGGTGAGACATGGCCAGAAGTTTTAACGTGCTTCATATTCAATCAGGAATCGAACCATTGACCTTGATTAAGGTTGGATGAGCCCCTTATCACTCAATCAAACGCTGCTCCTGGTTTTAAAATGTTGATTAATAACCCTCTAAATGAATTATATTTGTGACCAAATTTTTCTCAGAATAACTTACAACAAAGACCAAAGTGGTATATAAATTATTATAGGCTTATCAATTGTTTCCCTTACAGGTCTTCTTTCATATGTAAAAAACTATTTTGCTTCAATTTATCAACCAACATATCCATCAATTGCTGCAATCAATATATCTGTTTAATGTTACAAAATTTTAATTTTGTCAAAAAGTAATGAAAAGTTAATTTTGGGCTTCTCTTTAAGCAATTTGGCTTAAGTATTTTCCATTACGGTATAGGTAAATTACTGATTACATACCTATATATTAGTCATGTGTATTACTGAGCTCTTAAAAGCGTAAATAATGAAATACTTGGTTCTAATTATAAGATCAAGTTTCCTTTTTGGGAGATTAAAGAAGAAAAATAGACATTTAAATTTTAACATATACTACATATAATTAGTTTATATGTTCGTTTAAACGTAAAATAAATTAGTTTTGAAGAAAAAAAGATAAATATAAACAATTCAAAGTGATTTATTTTGTATCCTTAATTTTTAAAAAAATTCAATTTGACCTTATAATTAAGACCTAAGGGAGTAAGAAGCAAAAATATACTCTAATATTAGTTATATTTTGACTATGTGAATGGGATATTCCCCATACAAATACCTTATAATATGAACTCAACAAGAAGGATTTCATTCAAAAATAACTTTAGAAGCTTCTGATCGATCACACACAAGAACAATAATGCATGGTTATAACAATTAAGCATTCCCTTTGGTCCTTAATATAAGATCTAGTAGACTTTTTTTTAGGAGATTGAGAAAGCAAAATAAATTAGTTAATCATGACATATATGTGATATATTATTAGATTATGTATTATTTTATAAGTTAAAAAAACTACTTTGGAGAAAAAATTCAGGTAAATTAATTTATAAGTGACTTATTTAGTTTTCTTAAAATTTTTCAAAAAATCAACTAGGTTTTATATTTAAACCAAATAAAGTAATTATAAAAGATATTATCAACCATTACTGACCTGTGTTTCAAGCTCATGAAATGAATTACAAAGCACCCAATCTGTTTTCTCAACATTAGAGAACTGATTCACAACCATGCCCATGAAAGCAGGATAAGGTCCTGAAGCATCCAAGAAAGATGACAAGTCAGAAAGATAGCGGAAGGGCAGGTAGGGATCATTCATAAATATCTTACTATTTGGTTTTAATTTTTGTTGTTTCCAAAGATTTGATTTTATTTTTTTTTTTTGTCTCGAAAGGCTTATTTTGTTATGAATGCTTGTGCCTTTGAATATTTTCGATATATTTGAAGTTTACAATAATGTTTATAAGGTGCTAATTAAAAAGGTTTTGGCATATGATGTGGGGTATGGCACTACCATTAGGGCATAAAAATCCACCCTATCCGGTTCGAAATGATTTGGGCTAATCACGGGTAGAGCTGGGCAATAGACTACAAAACACAGCCTATCCTTTGGAATGGCATAGCGGAGGGATCATCCATACCCAACCCAACAGTGCCTATACCCAGCCCTATTTAACTATCTATTCTCCAACAACCAAGTGCCAACTGCGTCATGCATTAGAGAGAAATGAGGTTGGGAAAAGGCAAGGGACCAGAGGTAACATGATTTTACTTTGAGCAGGCTTGATCTTAAGTTGACATTTATCTGACTCGCTAACCATTGGATCATTGCTTCAACTGGTTTAGTGACCCATCCGACTTTTTGAACATTAATGTTGCAGAAACCTCTTTTATTGGAGATTTCATTTCCAACCATCAAATCGATAAATTTAACTCTTGAATTCAATTTTAACCAAAATACCTGCCTCAAACATTTATAAACTCATCTATAGCTAGTCTGTACACATGAATTAAAGGAACTAATGAAATTTTCAATTAAGATTTTTGTTTGCGTTAACTAAAATAATTAAACTTCTGATTCAGAGAAAAATATTAAACAATGCAAATATATTAAAAAAATATATAATTATGGGCAACGAAAAATCTTAACTTTTTTCTAGCAATCTTAGCGGGAAATAAATATTTGGCATGATGTCGGGTAAATCAATAAATAAAATTTATTATAATAAAAATTAAATTAAAAATATTTTATAATATATTCTTAATTGGGTTACCAATTTGGAATTAAGTGTATGCTTTTAAAATAGAAGGAATATCAATGTAATTAATATAATATATAAGGGGGTTTGTTAGGGTATTTTACTTTAATAATTAACTAGCCATAATTAGAAAATGACACTAAAATTTTTTTAAAGAAACTCGTAGTTTCATTTGTGAATAAAAAATAAGCCATCGTAACAAAAATGATCTTTTATTTATGTCGGTGTTGTGTGTGTGTGTGTATTCAGCTCAACCACACAAATGTTACTTTCAAGCCCAAGAGGAATGGAAGATAGGCAAAAGAGAAGACCTCATTGTGTGGTTTTAGCTTTTCCAATCCAAGGGCACATCAACCCATTGCTTCAATTCTCAAAGCGTTTGAATCATAAAGGTGTTAAAGTCACACTAGTTTCCACTCGCTTCCTCTACAAAACCTTACAATTCAAATCATCAACCTCCATAGCTATAGAGAGCATCTCTGATGGCTTTGACGACGGAGGAATGATGACTGCCGCAAGCGATAAAGCTTACCTCGATCGTTTCTGGGAGGTGGGGCCAAAGACTTTCCAAGAACTTTTAGAGAAGAAAATGACAAGTTATGGGAATAAAGTTGATTGTGTTGTGTATGATTCTTTAATGCCTTGGGCTCTTGAGGTTGCAAAGAAGTTTGGGATTATGGGAGCTGCATTTTTCACTCAATCTTGTGCAGTAAATAGCATATATTATCATGTTTATAATGGAAACTTGAAGATTCCAGTGACTGATGATGATAAGTCTAAGATTTCACTTCCTGGGTTGCCAACACTTGCTTCTTATGATTTGCCATCTTTCTTGTATGCTTTGGGGCCTTATCCAGCTCTTGCTGGCGTGGTTGTGAATCAGTTCTCTAATATTGAGAAAGTTGATTGGGTGCTTTATAATTCGTTCTATGAGCTTGAACCACAGGTCAGCTATACACTTGCTAATTTAGTCTTGTTTTTTCTAATGAAAATATGATTGCTCCTAATTCAAGTATTGTTGAGTCCAATTGAGGATAGTCCCCCCAAATGCATTTTTTACAGTTATGTGTTTTTTTCTAAGTCAGTTATACATACCATTTATATTATTTTCTGTTACAATATTTTAGCAATCTCATTTATTATTTAAGAACAAGAAGCTTCCAAAAAAAAATTGTGAATGAATTCCAATTGGGCTGATTAATTACATTTTTTAAAATTTTAATATCTTAGGTTATTGATTGGCAAGCAAAACTCTTTCCTCTAAGGACAATAGGACCAACCATACCATCAATGTTCTTAGACAAAAGACTCAAAGATGACTACGCCTATGGTGTCAGCTTTTACAAGGAAGAAGACGAAGCTTGCATAAGATGGTTAAACGACAAGCCAAGTGGGTCCGTCGTTTATGTCTCATTTGGCAGTTTAGCAGCTCTAAACACTGAACAAATGGAGGAAATGGCCTGGGGCTTGAAGGACAGTGAAAGTTACTTCTTATGGGTAGTAAGAGAGTCTGAGATACCAAAGCTTCCCAAGGACTTTTTGGACATTTCACATAATAAGGGCATGTTGATCACATGGTGTGCTCAACTACAAGTGTTGGAACATGAAGCTGTGGGCTGCTTTGTGACACATTGTGGATGGAACTCAACAGTGGAAGCTGTGAGCTTAGGGGTTCCAATGGTGGCAGTTCCTCAATGGACAGACCAACCCACAGACGCAAAGTACATAAAGGATGTGTGGACGATAGGAATGAAAGCTGAAGCTGATGAGAAAGGACTTGTGAGAAGAGAAACAGTGAAAATGTGTATAGAGGAAGTGATGAAGAGTGAAAGAGGAAAAGAGATGAAGATGAATGCTCTCAAGTTGAAGGCTCTTGCTTTGAAGGCTTGTGATGAAGGTGGTAGTAGTGATAAGAATATTGATGACTTTGTAGCAAGTTTTTCTGCCTCTACCAAATGCCACTAGCATATATATATATATATATATATATATATATGTATTAGTATATATATATATATAAATTCCCTTGAGTCTATTATAAGAGATATATAAGGGATTTACTTTAATCATAAATATATGATTTAGTATACTTTGTCACCCGAGTTTATAATTTTTGCCCCAAATGATCTCTATTGATTTTATATGTTAGAGTTTTATATCATGTGTTAGTTTTAATACACATTATTAAAGAGTACTTTAGTGAAACCAACACCAATTTATTTAAAACAGCTAACTTGTCTAATCTTCCTCATATTTATTTATTATTTATTTATTTTTTTTTTTTGCCAGAATCTTCCTCATATTTACAAATTAGTTAGCTTACTTTTATATTAAATACCAGAAGTATATGTAGAGTATTTGTGTGTGTGAACTTAGTAGTTTGCCAATCACATCAATGTAACTCCATAGTATGTGCACTAATCGTGGAGCATGACTGCTCGAGCATGATCACTTGCCTGTCTTCACGGTAACTTCACTGGAATAGCTCCTTGAAAATCCGTATCAGGCTGAATCATTCTAAGGCCAAGATCCCATATGCATATAAATCACCCACGCTTTCTTATATCGTCATTATTATCTCATACTGATGATACTGTACTATAACACCTTAACTTGCATTAGGATGAAGCTTATGGCTATGTTACGAGTCATGATTAAGATTTTGCACCTTTCAATTCGGAGAAGGGGCTTCTGGTCAAAAATATAATTCGGACAAGGAGCTAGCTAGTTTGGGCTGAACATGACGTCATGGAAATATGGTTCGTGGTTTTAGGGGCCATGCCTCTTTGGTTTGGGCTTTTGAGTTCTACTACTATATTGCATCTTGAGCCCCTATAATGATCACTTATATCTGTTCAATCTTCACTGCCTGCTTGTGTAATAAGAGGCACGTCATGTGTGAACGTTAAGATGTAAGAAGAGCGAACGTTGTGTACCCCTCCACTGAAGGATTTAACACTTATTCAAATCGATTATTTTATGAACTCAAATCAACTTATTTTAAGTGATTTTACACTATAAGAGATAAATACATGATAAAAGTTGTCTAATAAAACGTTAAAGCAATTACTTTTAGCTACACAAAAACAAACAAAAAGTTATAACTACCATCCTCAAAATAGACATTTAAGTCCTTCACATATGTGCCACATGGTATAAAGATTAAACTCCAAGGTTTTTTTGACATAAATTCCAAGGTTTAATCGACTCCATCGTATATTAGTTTTAACCGTGGTTGGATAGGAGGATGAACTTCAAATAATTTTTAATTATTCTTGAGATGTTTTAAACTTTAGTCAATGTTTTAATATCGATTGTTTTAATTAATTTTTAACATTGAAGTTGTTGAGATCAATTCAATATAAAAATAAACTCATTCTAATGGAAGTATTAAACACCATCGCAAAGTTAATTTTTTCCCTAATTAAAATGCATTACTTATAAAATATTCCTATTTATCCAATAATACTAATAATAATACATGTAACGGATGCCATTATATATTGAAAGAAATCTTTTTAAAATTAAATTACTTAAATCCAATTTGAGATTAATTATATCAAAAGATATTTTGAATGGAAAAAAATTTAAATTATTTGAAAAAATATAAATCTCTTTGGGATTAATTATATCAAACGATATATTGAATGGACAAAATTTTAAATTAATTGAAAAAAAAAATCCCATCAATGGTTTAACCATTCAAACAATTCATAGGCAATCAGAAGCCTCGAAAGCCTCAGGTCAAAAAAAAAAGAAGAAGAAGAAGAAGAAGCGCCTTGAACGCCCACTAAGGTCGTTAACTTGCAGCATTTTGTGTTCCAACCGAATCAAATAATTAAGCTTTGTTCTCTCAATGTTATAGTCAAGTATAATATGATGTGAGACTAAATCATTACATGGACTCTAATAATGGGCACACTTTTCCTTCTCAAACACCCCTCCTTTCTTTTCTCTCTCTGCACTTGAGCTCTAAAATCTCAGACAATGTACAAGTTCAAACATGACTTTACCAACCATTATCTATGCACAATGCCCCCCATGTGCATATCAATATCAAATTGTGAAAGCATCATAAAAAGACAAAAAGGAGCATCCAAACAAACAAACAAACAATCAAGGGAGTTACTGTCAAGTGACATTCCATACCTTGTAGATGATACTTTAAGACTGCACATTTTTAAATCGTAGAAGTTAATCAAACTATCAAGGGAGTCACTGTCAAGTGACATTTCATACCTTGTAGTTGATACTTTTAGCACTGCACATTTTTAAATCGTAGAAGGAAATCAAACTATCAAGTACTCTAATGATTTTTTATCAGTTGATACAAACTAAAATACTCTTTTTAATAAACTAGTTAAGGAAAATATTTTTACTGTGAACCAGAGAATTTTAATTTGTCATAAAACCAATACATAGCTCACCTATATCCAATGAGAATCCATACGTGATTACGTTGTATTGGTGTTTCAAGTTTCAACAGTAATAACCCACAGCTAGATCTAGATCATCTAAATAGTCTATTGCATTAACATTTATTTTAAGAACGCAAAGAGATAATAAGGTGTTAAATTGATTACATATAACATTATATGTACATAAATGGCTTACCTTCTCAACTATTTTCTTCTCGTGAGACAATAAGTTCGTCGAAATTGGCAGTATCACCAGTATCTGTAGGTACCAATATCTCGTCATCAGTCGTGAAATTGTATCTGCTCCCAATTGCTCTAAGAAGTTGGTACACTTCAAACATAGTGGGTCTTTCCTTTGGATTTGGTGAAACACAGTTGCATGCAACCTTGAGAAATTGGAAAATCTCACCATCATCACCCTTCCCAAGTAATGATTCATCAATAGCATCCTTGAGTTCAGATTTGCTTGAAAGCGTTGAAATCCACTCCACCAAATTTCCTTTGAAAGTTTCAGGAGCTCTGGCCACATGGGTAGGCCTCTCGCCTGTCACCAACTCTAGAAGCACAGTACCGAAGCTATAGACATCTCCTTTTGGTGTAGCCACCAGAGTTCTCGTATATTCAGGAGCAACATAACCAAGATCTCCAAACTCACCATTTACAAAAGTACTTAAATGTGTGTCAATTGGATTCATCAATCTAGCAAGGCCAAAATCAGAAATTTTTGGCTCAAAATCTGCATCCAACAAGATGCACTTAGAGCTGATGTTTCGGTGGATAATACGAGGATTGCAGCTATGATGAAGCCATGCTAATCCGTTGGCTGCCCCAATTGCAATTTTTAGCCTTAAAGACCACTCCATAGTGCTCCCACCAGTATCAGGATGTAGCTGATCATGAAGGCTTCCGTTTTCCATATATTTATACACCAAAAGCCTCTCCTGTTTGGCCACACAAAAGCCTAAAAGGGAAACCAAGTTACGATGTCTTACAGTCCCCAATGTAGCCATCTCAGATGCAAATTCCTTTTCTAAGTACTGAGATTCCTGCAATCTTTTAACCATGAGCTCTGTGCCACCATCATCAAGGACAGCTTTATACATAGCCCCTGTTCTTCCTGAGCCAATGATATTGCTTTTACTGAAGTTGTTAGTTGCCTTCATGAGATCGCTCAATTTCATTTTTGAAATTGACTTTTCAAACATAGAAACCTGATGTCCAATTCAGAACAGTTAAGCATAATATCATCATAAGAGCTGCAGAGTATATAAAAACCCAATAAACTGTGTGTTACTTGTTTTCTTTTAGTGGCAAATGTATCATTTTCCTGGACATTCTGCCGTGGAAAAAGTAGAAAATTTTGATTGTGAATGGGACAACAAATTGAGAATAAAACTCATGTATAAGAAAATGATTTAGTTAAAAAAGGGCAAAGGTGCATATTTGCCAATGAACAATTACCAAAGGAGCATCCGGCACAATAAAAGTTTTTGTGGTGCTTACTTACTAATGAAGTTTTGAAACAGGAGCAAATTTGTCAATGGAGACATACGTGGTGCCATGCGTGTGGTGACACGTGGCGCCATGTGTGTGGTTAGTTGTACGGCCGTTGGCAATATTGCTCCTAGTTTAATTGTCCATTGATAATAAAGCACCACAAAAACCTTTATTGTGCCAGATGCTCCTTTGGTAATTGTTCATTGGCAAATATGCACCTTTGCCTTAAAAAAAATTAAAAAACTAATTTCTGTCAGATATGCTTTCTACTGTGATTTTATTTTCGAGAATAAAAATGAAGACAGCAAGAAAAATGAATATCACCCCCTAGTGCTATTATATATAATATGTGTGATGAATTAACACAGCTTGCCTTAATTCTTTTTGTTCCCTTTAGACTTCGTGCCCATTTATTTCCTTCAGGGTCCTCTTCCTTCTTCACAGAGACTCGGCGTACAAAGAAGAATGCCACAAAACCCAATGCTAATGCTGCAACAATTATCCCACCTACAGCAGCACCAGCTATAACTGCAGTGTTAACCTTCTTCCCTTGGCATGGATCCAAGGGAGCCCCACAAAGTCCTGAATTATTTGAATAACTGTCTGCTGTAATACCATCTTTGCTTGCAAAAGATGGAACTGGCCCTGTCAAAAAATTATTTGTGACAGTAAAAGTCTTAATCCGTTCGAGCTGGGCAAGCTGTGGAGGAATTTGACCAGTTAGTCGATTTTGATCAAGTTTAAGAGTATTAAGATAGGAACAATTAGCAAGGTCCACAGGGATCTCTCCTGAAAAGTCATTTGATGAGAGGTCCAGGGTTACCACAAAAGTAAGAAGTTTATTAATATCGGTTGGAATAGTTCCAGAGAGTTTGTTGATAGAAAGATCCAATCCAGTTAAGCTTGAGCAATTTTGTATGGCACGAGGAAACTGACCCTTGAGTCCCATATTTGACAGCTTGAGGTTTAACACTCTGTTCTCATCATCATGCCAACACTCAACCCCAGTAAAGTGACAGATAAAGCCTTCTGTTTGATTATTGAAATTCCATGAAGACTTCAAATAATTATAAGGATCTTCAAGTGATTGTTGTATGCTTCTCAAGCAGAAAATATCAGTAGGAGTGCCATTGGTGATACTAATACCAAGCAGCAGCGACACACTAATGACAAAATGAGCTCTGAAAAACCCGCTACTCAGAACCATCTCTGTTAAATCCCAAAAAAGGAAAAAAAGAAATAATCCAGACACCTCAGTCAGACATAATTCACAGGCCACAATACAGCCTCCATAATCCACACTATAATCCTCCAAAGATCACACCCTGAAACAAATTGAAAATGAAGCAAAGAGAATAAGCCCAATTCAGCATTTCACACAAGTTTTAGCAGCCTGCTAATAAAAATGAACCAAAGCAAAACAATAGCAGCAAAAACTTTTCTTCCAACCCAATCCGTACTCTACATCATTGACAACCATGCAGATCACATGACAAGATGAATAAAAATTAGAACCCTAAGAAAACCATTCAAAATTGACTTTAAAACCAATCCATACACGCATAAACTTAAAGAAACCGATTAATAACCACAGGAAGTTCATAAAATTATAAAAATACTCACCAGCTTTTTGGAGAATTCGACTCAGGAAAACCGACAGTGCTTACACATCTCTCAAAAACAACGTGGATGCGCAACTCTGATCAAAATCAAAGGCAAAGCATTATGAACTGAAGAGAAGAAAAATCGGAAAAATCAAAGGCAAAAATTGTGGAACAAAGAAACAAAAATAGAAATAGAAATTGAGAAGACGAATTACCAACAAGTTTTCGCGCATGGTGGTGTGAGAAGAATCGGAAGAAATGGAGAGTAGAAAACGAACTTCACCGAGTTAGACAAGGAAAATGAATGATTTTTCAAGCTTCAGGAAATAGTTCAGTGTGGGAACGCGCAGGATTTTGTGAAGTGCTTGACTGACTAGGCTGACTAGCTTTTGATGGAAATAATGGACAAAGAGGGCCCAAACACAGAGAAAAACGATAACAAAGGAAAATACACGCTTTTAAGCTACTTTTGCTCAAGCAACTAGAGGCCGGTTTGGTGCGTTGAAATTGGTCTTTGATGAAATTACGTTCATCACCTTCAAGTATATCTCTCTAAATACTCCCTCTCATGTGTTAAATTTGATTTTTCTTATAAATTAAGGAACTCAAATTGACCATTTAATTGTAACATATATATTATATGTACATAAAGTATATGCTAGTATATAAACCAAGTAAAATAGCTTAGAGAAAAAATGATAAATATGGGTATTTTAAAATGATTTATTTTACTCTTTAATCTCCTCAAAAAAGTTAACGTAATCTTATATTTATAATTACATTAATATCCTAAAAAATTTTGTAGTCTAAGTTCATATTTAGGGTTAAGGGTCAAAAATGACCATGTACTTATGTCCAAGGTACATTTGGCACCTTATACTTTTTTTTGTTCAAAATTGTCCATCAACTTTCAAATTCGGGTCAATAATGACTTCTCCATCAAACTGGTCTAACGGACGTTTCAAATTCGGGCCAATAATTACTCATCTGTCAAACTGACCCAACGGATGTTTCAAATTCAGGTCAATAATGTTTCAAACTTTTTATAGGTAGGTTCAACACTAGAATTTCACAAGAATCTAATTTTTGTTGGGCCAGTTTGACAGATTATTCATTATTGGCCCAAATTTGAAACGTTCGTTAGGCCAGTTTGATGAATGAGTTATTATTGACCCCAATTTGAAACGTTTGTTGGGCCAGTTTGATGGAAAGTCATTATTGACCCGAATTTGAAAGTTTATGGATAATTTTGAGTCAAAAAAAAGTACAAGATGCCATATGCACCTTGGACATAAATACAGGGTTATTTTTTACCCTTTACCCTCCTTATCTTTAAAATACTTTTCAATGGAAATTTCAACATCAAAATCAACTCCCAAAATCTCATTTAGTCATGAGTATTTACCACTGTAATCTTATTTAAATGGCAGAGAGAAGGTTATGTCTAGTTCTATCTATAAGTCACGTCATTAAATTTTGCATATATATGTACACCTGTACCATCCATTTATTACATGTTGACTTTGTTTTTATATGTTATCATGGTTGTTACATATATGTAAAATTGAAATGTTGTTAAATTTTAAGGCAGAATTATATAAATTCAAATTCTCTTTACTTGTAGCTAAAAGAAAATTGCACTACAGCAAAAAAAAAATTGCCAATCTTTAACTTAGTGGAAAGATTATCAATTCATTTCAAGCAAACAAATTCAAGTTCGCTTTACTAATTTATAAGATTAATAATTGTGTTAATAAAAATATTAACGAGTTGTTAGACTCTAATTTGTGTAATGGAGAATGTGTAATCATCACTTGGATTAAAGGTTTACATAAAGGGAGAATTGCAAATAGGTCCCAAGCAAGAGAATTAATTTCAGAAAGGTCCATTGACAACTCCTTCACTTGTTAATCAAGGCTATTGCAGTTGTTAATAGCTGTCATTAACAACTCCTTGGGACCTCTCTGAAATTAATTCTCTTACTTGGGACCTATGTGTAATTATCCCTTACATAAATGCGTCGTATATTTATATTTTATTGTTATAAATATAGAAAGATAAAGAGTCATGCTTATTTGGGTTACGGGTCAAAAATACATGTGATTTTGTTAAAAGTGTGTCTAAAACCAAGTGTTTTTTTTTTGTAAAAGTGACCATGAGCTTTAAAAAATAGGGACAAAATTCACAATTTCCATACGTTGACTGTGAGTTTTATACGTTTGACTAAAACTGGTGAAGTGACAGCTAATGTCAAAGTCTTTGGTCAATGTGGGTCGTGTAATAATTGATTTTAAATATTTTATGTCTTTAATAAAAAAAAATTATCTCTAGATTCCTCTTCTTCTTCCTCATTTTCTCCTTCTCTCCTCTTCTTCCTCCTCTTCCACAACATTCACCACCATTCTCCCAGTTCTCCCATACCTCATCATCGCCACTCTTAATTGTAGAACCTTGGTTTGGAGAGGATTATTGTCCATTGAGTTGGAAAACCATGTTTGGTCAAGGTTTTGCAACTAAGAGGCAATGATGAGGTGCGGGAAATTTGAAAGGATGGTGGTGATTGTTGTGGAAGAGGAGGAAGAAGAGGAGAGAAGGAGAAAACGAGGAGGAGGAAAAGGGATCTAAAGATAATTTTTTATTAAAAACTTAAAATATTTAAAATCAATCATCACGGGATACACATTGACCAAACATTTCCATGTTAACTGCCACTTTACCAGTTCTTTTTTTTAGAACAAGGAAAACTAAACAAATTAAAAAAGAAAACTCTCCTACGTGACCTCCCTGTTTCACTGTTGCAGCCTTCGAGAGAATATTAATACCCATGCCACTACTCAAGCTTTGCTTTGCGAAGAAGTCTGCATCATCATTTTCATCCCTTCCAACAAGACTCATCACAACCTGCCACTCTTGATTCATGAGACTCGTTAGCATCTCAAAAGGATCTTCATCTGCATGTAATTCTGTATTATGTCCGTTCACCCTAGATATCACTTCTCTAGCATCATAGAAAAGCTAAACTTGCCGGAAACCTGCATCCCAAGCTCTACGCAAGCCCCATATACATCCCCAAATTTCTGCAGAGATACTAGCATTACCCTCAAGGCCGCACATAAACGCCTCAAAGATATCTCCATTGGGGTACCGAAGAATACCACCACACCCTATATCACTTGACCCATAAGAGTATGGTCCATCCACATATACCAAAATAGTTGTATCATCAATATGCTACACATTCTTGCACTGACTTACAGTCATTTGAGATCTATTAGAAAATTTCTTTGCATGTTCCATACAGCTCAGGATCCCTCTGACTTCGGCTAAGCCTTCCTGTGTACTTGGACAATAATTATGTTGCATGAATTCATTGCGCCGCCTCCACAGAATCCACCAGGTCACACAAAAAATGGCATTCCATTTAACACCCTTAACCCTCTGGGATTTAGACAAATTATTTCTCAGCCAATCATGCACATCACTCTCCCAAAACACTTGATTCAAAGCTTATATGCCCAGATCTAACCAGAACCCCTTGGCTTGAAAACAATCCCTTAGCACATGGGTTAAGGATTCTCTTTGACCAGGACATGCTATACAACAGCCATCAGGATGAAGGTGACGACATAATAAGTCTTCATTTGTCAATAATCTATTATAAAGCATCACCCACATCTGTGTCTTGCACCTCTGGGGAACTCTAATCTTCCATAAATTCTTCCAACAAGAAGCTGCCTGCCCAATTGCAATAGCAAGCATATTATAGGCTGACTTCATTGTGAAGTGACCTCCTAGCTCAAAATTCCATCTAACTTTCACCTCCTCGCGCCTTTGAACTAGTTCTACACCTTTTAATACTTCCTTCCACTTGTTCTTTATCCCACTCCATACTCTTGAGCCTCTCCTCTCTACATCGATATTAGGCTATCAATCATCCCCACACTTGTACTTACTACGAATCACACAAGCCCAAAGAGAATCCTTATTGGACACCAAACCCCATCCTATCTTCATCATGAATGCCTTATTTTGGAGTGACGCATGTCGTATCCCCAATCCCCCACGATCCTAGTATTACACACCTTTTCCCAAGAAAGTAGATGTGCCCTTCTCTTTTCATTGGTAGATCCCCACAAAAAATTCCTAGCACTTTTATCAATTTCCTCATAACAAGAGGCAGGAATAAGTGAAGTTTGCATAACATGATTCGAAATTTCCATAACCACCGAATTAATTAATGTATTTCTACCTGCTATAGAGAGCGAGTGACTTTTCCAGCTAGCTAGCCGTTGTCTTACTTTATCAACAGTGAGCTGATATGTTGCTTTGGTGACCTTCTCATGATGCAAAGGGACTCCCAAATACTTCCCCAAATTAGCTGCCATGGTGAATCCCAATCCCTCGCTCAACTGATATTTAATATGATTTACATTATGAGAGAAGAACACCCTTGTTTTGCTGCATTCACTTTTTGACCAGAAGCATGACAAAACACATTTAGGCAATCATTGATCACTTGGACTTGATCTAATGTTGCTTCTGTGAAAATCACTAGGTCATCAGCAAAGAAAAGATAGGATAAATGGGGACCATCAGTCGATAACGTGATTGGTTTCCATCTACTTGACGACACCTTTTCTTAAATCAGATGGGCAAGCTTCTCAATACATATTACAAATAAATAAGGAGACAAAGGATCCCCTTAGAGAAGGCCTCTGGATGACAAAAACACATCTAATTTACTCTCATTCCATAAAAACTGCATAGATAGAGAAGAAATACATTCCTAAATAAAACTTATCAAAACCTCCAGAATATTTAAGTCCTTGAGGCAATGAATGGCAAAGTCCCAGTTAATCCTGTCATACACTTTCTCCAAATCAATCTTGATAGCCATAAAGCCTTTCTTCCCCTTCATCGTTCTCATAGTGTGAATAACTTCATGGGCTACAATAATATTATCCGAACTAAGCCGCCCCGGAACAAAGCTGCATTAGTTAGGAGAAATAATAGAAGACATAACCGGCTTAATCTGATAGGCAATAACTTTAGTCACCAGTTTATAGATAACATTACAAAGGCTAATTGGACAGAAATCCTTTAGAATTTCCGGTTGTGTCACCTTGGGAATAAGCACCAGAAAGGTTTGGATTAATCTCCTTAACCATTTGTGGTTAGGCGAAAATATTTTTAATCAAATTAACAACACCAAAACTCACCTGATCCCATTGGGATTGAAAAAAAGAGAGGATTACGACCATCAAGACCTAGTGCTTTAAGAGGCCCCATACTCTTCAAAGTTGTTTCTACCTCCTCTTTATCTACTTGTTTACTCATACAACGAATAAAAACCTCTGACAAGGATGGGTACCCCACAGCTGTACACAATAGGCTTCTATTCTCTTCATCTTCAGTAAACAACGACCGAAAGAAATTCACTGATGCTTGTTTAATCCTCTCGACATCATACACCCAATCACCATTATCATCCCTTAGAGCCTCAATACGATTCCTTTTCCGTCGAGCATTAGCATGCCGATGGAAGTACTTAGAGTTTTTATCTCATAAAGAAAACCACTCACATCTTGCTTTTTGAGCCCACATAAGATCCTCATGCAAAATCAACTCTTATAATTCCCTCCACAAGTCTTTTTGGAGTTGAGCCATTGAAGAAGATAGCCTTTCACCCTTAAACGTTCTGCTTATCCCCTCCAAACGATTCAATATGCGATTAATTTTTCTACCAATATGCCCATATACCTCAACTTTCCAAGTAAGAACCTTCTCAGTGAAAGATGATACATTCTCAAACCAGTTGGCATCCTTTGACCACACGGATGCCATAAGGTTGTTAAAATCTTCATGCAAAACCCATGATGCATTAAATCTGAATAGATGCTCCTGGTTGCCTGGCTGTTTCGGAGGTTCAAAATGCATCAAAAAGGGCCAGTGATCTGACTTGAAATTAAAAAGAACAGTAACACTAGACTGAGGAAACCTATCCGTGAAAGCTTAATTCACCAGAATCCTATCAAGCTTGCTTTCACATCCTTCCCTACTCCACATATAAAAAGGTCCACTTATATGTATTTGTGACAGCCCTGACTCCTCAAACCAATAATAAAAGTCCCTATCTACAAGAGCATGTTCTTTAAGTCTAGAACAACGTTCATTCTCAAACAAAATACTATTAAGATCTCCCCCAACACACCATGCACTTTCCATTTTTCTGCCAAAGTCCTTAAGTTCCCTCCATAAAAGTCTACGCTTAATTCAATTAGGACTCACATATACCCCAGTTAAAAAACTCTTGATACCATTGTCTTCTATTTCAAGTTGAATACACTGCACTGACGAGCTAACAACTTTGACTTTCCAATTTGCCTCCTTCCATAAAATCCACAGACCACTACTAAAGCCTTGAGCATCAACAATAAAATAATCTTGAAACCCCATCCTAGTCATTATTGTCCTTGCTTTCATATAGCTAGAACGAGTCTCAAATAACGCCAAAACCTCTATCTTATATTTACCACACAATTCCCTTATTAGACCCGGAAAAGAACGGGCACCAACTCCCCTACAATTCCAAAATAGAGCAATAATTGGGAAACTTGTGTATAATAATTTGGCCTTCAGAGCCATATTCAACCATAGCCAAAGGTTCACCAATCCCAGCATCCTTCGTTAAATCCATGTTCGACCTTTAAACAATGATAAGCTCTGTCTCCATACTATTACTGGTCTTATTAATTATTATCCCTGTATGCTTCTTTTCCTCCATATCATCGTAAGACATTAAGACTTCGAAAGGTTTTAAAGCCCATTCAAACGGCTTACCTTTCTCTTTTTCTCCTACTGGGCCTTTCCTTCTACTTTTGCTTCTAGGCCCAATATTCACCACCCTTCTTTTCTCCAGCGCCACATTCTGACTATTTCTCTTTTTGTCCATTGGGACCCATCTTTTATTATTTGTGAAATCATTGCCAAATCTATGCATGTACATTTTAATACCTGATGATTCCCCATTCAATCCCGATGAAAATCGTGCCTTAAAAGCATCAGCATTTAAAACGACTTTATTCACTGTCCGAGATTCACGTTTCAGCTCATGATTCTTCCTCTCTCCAATCATACCTGATTTAGAGTCCTTCCCCCATCGGCTACTTCTTCGGGGGTTTCCTAACAAGGTTCTAAACCCCCAAAACCTCTAGTTTTTATGTCGCCTTACCTGCAGACCCACAGTCGTCATCCTCCCGGCTTCTTTTCGACATCCCTACTTGGCTTATTGGAACATTATCTCCACTTTTAGGAACATTTGACCCTACCTCATTCATTTGCCCTTTCGAATTGCCAGGACTTGTTTCTGTACCCATATAAGTTATCTGGACATACTTCTTTGTGGTGCCTATATTTTCCACACCGGAAACAAAATAAGTGCAGTCCTTCATACTAAACCTTTCTTTCCCTCCTAAATATACGTATGGCTGGACAAAGTTTTTTACTTAAATCCAATTCTACACAATTTCGTGCAAACCTTCCACACTCAGTTAGGTACATAATCAAATCAACTTTCAAAGTCCTCCCCACTAAATTGCCAATCATCGAAAAGCTCTTAGCATTAAAGAATTCCAATGGAAGCACCGATATATGTATCCACGCTGCAATTTTATGATGATGTCCAGCAGTCCAAGGATCAAAATCCGGTCTCCATTGTTGAACTATAAAATAATGATCCATAATCATCCATGACCCTTCCAAGTATACATAGTTTAAGTCTTCATCACAAGCAAAAGACACCACGAAATACCCATTCCCGATATCCCTCAAAGCATATTTCTCCTTCGGGTTCAATAGCCTATTCAGTTTAGCTTGCATATTCCACAAGGATAAATTATTTCCCAACAGCCTAATGATAAGAGATTTCATCCATAGAGCACACCACCTCTCGTACTGTGCTTGTGTAAATTTTAAAGTAGTTATTTCGGCCTCATCAGACTCTTTCCCTTCTCCACACTCTTCATAACCATCCACACCTCCAAAGAATCCTTTTAGGTTATCAATATATACACGCCATGCATCATCAAAGACTCCACTTCCACGAGAATCAATTAAGCAAGACTTCGCTCCTGCATCAACTAGAGTCTCTTTATGGGAAAGCCCTTGAAACTTCATACCTTCAGATCCTTCCCCATACTCATCAAGAATGTCACCCTGTGCTCTTGCTTTCTTCCAACCACGGTCATGGGAACTTTCATCCACTGCCCCCCCCCGGTTCATCAGTTTTAGTCAAACGTATAGAACTCACAGTCAATGGTCATAGCTTTAACGGAAACTGTGACTTGTGTCCTTATTTTGGAAGCTTATGGTCATTTTTGACCAAAAAAGGCACTTGGTGTTGGACACACTTTTGACATAATAAAATGTGTATTTTTGACCCTTAACCCTACTTATTAATATTTTATCATTATAAAACCGAAAAATATACGGAGCCATACTTTACGGTTTTCTAAAAGTACTCGTGAAATGTGGGGTTTTGGTGTTTGACGTGCTTTTTACATCATATTTAGTGGTTTTCGCGAATAATCGTGGAATGTAAAATATTATGAATAGCTATGGGCTACACTATTGGATCATTGATCCCTTGCATATTCAGACAATGCCGCATAACATCACCCAAAGCATTGTTAGAATCTTAAGTTTTGATGAAGACTGGACCCATAGATAACATAAGTAAAATGAAATAACTTAGTATGAAATAAATTTAGATAAGAATCATAATAAGCGACTAAGTAAATGAGTGAAAGTTACCTTAACATTGAACAAGTAAAATCTTATAAATAATATATACACTATCGCTAAGATAGAACCTATCGCTAACAAATGTAAGGCTTAGGATAACAATAGCTAATGAAGACTTAGCCATAATCTGAAGAAAAGTAAATATCTCTATCGCTAAGACCTTTACTATCGCTAATATAATGAGTTGAGCTAGGCTAAGCAAGCAAAGAACAATAGATCACTATCGCTAAGCTCTGTCTCTATCGCTAAGGCCTCATAGATAACATAGATAACACAAAGAGGGAGACTGTTAGAACAGCTAGCAGTAATGAACTACAGTTACTAGCTATAATATGATTAGCTATCGATAACAGAACACTTGTTGAAATAACTTAGACATTCAGATAGCTAATACATTGAGCTAATGAAATGAACTAGCGATAACATAGTCACTAGCGATAACATGATTGGCTATCAATAGAAAAATACTTGTTGAAATAACTTAGGCATTCTGATAGCTAATACATTGTCTTTGAACATTGAGCTAATGAATTTCACTAGCGATAACACCTACTGTGCTTCACATGAATACTTGTTTAGCTAACAGCTAAGTGCAGAACTCACACTATTAAGCTAGCGATAGCCAAAGGAGCTAGCGCTACTGATAAAGCTGCTATGCAAGTACAATGTTGCAGGAAATCGTTACTCACAGACTCTACTTCTCTTAGCTCACCCTCTGCAATAATTAAATGAAGCAAGAGAAGAAAGTTGACGAAGATGAAGAACAGCATTAATTGCCAACGGCTAGGAGCTCCCAACGATTAATTTCAAACGACCTCTTGAAGCTGAAAGGAAAGGCATACTGTGACGAGATATAAATATCTTGATCATTTTTGAATAGTGAGGAAGCGAACGAAGTGACTAACTCACTCACACACAGAGACAGAGATGGCTATACTTGAACATATTCATTCTTAGCATTGTAAGCTCTCAGATCAATCAAGATCGTATATACTTCAGTGTGTAACATTATCAATTCATTGAGTGAACAAGAAATACTCTATATTTTATATAAAGTAAGATATCTCTTAAGATAGTGGGATCTTAAGAGAGGGTGTAATCTTACAAGTTGTAAGGGGGAGCGTTTAGAGGGAAGTCTAAAGCTCTGTTGCAAAGGTTGGCAGGTGAACCCATCTCTGTAAAACCTGTGGTATAGTGGTTCTCAAGTGCCCAGATTAAAACTTAAGGGAGAAAAGGCTTCACAAGTGCCCGGTTAAACTTGTGGGTGAAAGTGGCAAAACGCACAAGAGGGGGGTGAATTGTGCTTTTACAAAAATTTAAACTTTAAATACAAAGACAATTCTTTATACTGGTTCGACCAAACACTGCCTACATCCAATTCTCCAACTCCTCGTAGGGTTCCACTAAACCACAGGTTTTACAAACCAGGTTCACCTGCCAGCCTTTACAAGACAGAGTTTTAGACTTCCTCTAAACACTCCCCCTTACAAGTTGTAAGACTACAACCCTGTTCTAAAGTCCCAGACTTAAGCACAACCTCAAACAGTAGAGGATTTTAATCAATGAGTTCACTTAATGAACAGATTTTGTTAATCACTGAAGTACAAATAAACTCTCTAAGAGTAATAAAAACTTTGAGCTGAGAGTAGGTAAAGATAATGAATGAATGTTCGACAGTTTTGTTCGCTTCTTCATAAATGCTCAAATCTTGGTTTTTATATCTCTTCACAGATTTTGCCTTTTTCTTTCAACTTCATGAGACCGTTTGAATATGTTCGTTGGAGGTTCCTAGCCGTTGGCATTTAATATTGGTCTTCATTTTAGTCATCTTTCTTCTCTTACTTCATTTAATTCTTGCAGAAGATGAGCTATGAGAGATAGGCTCTGTGACCAACAACTATCTGCAACATTGTACTTGTGTAGCAACTTTTTCAGTAGCGCTAGCATCTCAAGCTACCGCTAGTGATACAGTGTTAGTCCTGCACTTAGGCTGTTAGCTAAATAAGTATTCAGATGAAGCACAGTTGATGTTATCGCAAGTAGGATTCATTACCTCAATGTATAAAAATAATATATTAGCTATCAGAATGTCAAGTTATTTCAGCAAGTGATTTCATTATCGATAGCTAAACTCATTATCGCTAGCAGCTATGTTATTGAAAGGTTATCATTAGCTCTACATAGCAACTTATCTGAATGTCTAAGTGTTCTGCTTTTGCTAGCTATTTGTGATATCGCTAGAGTCTATATTAGTGCTAGTGTATTTCATTTGCTCAAACTTTGCTTCATATCAACCATATGCTATCGATAACTCTCCATGTTATCGCTAGTGATTATGTTGTAATTTCTTCTAGCTGTTCCTTATGAGGTCTTAGCGATAGAATCATGTCTTAGCGATAGGATTATTATTTACTTTCAGTTTATTGCCAAGATTTCATTAGCTAGTATTATCCTTATCTCTTCATTTATTAGCGATAAGCTTTTAGTCTAGCGATAGTGTATCTGATAACGTTTAGATACCTTAAGCTTTTCCTTAGTCATATACCTTGATTCTTATCTCAATTCCTTTCAGACTAAGTTATATGCTATCTGTTCATTTTACTTATGTTATCTATAGGGTCCAGTCCTCATCAAAACTTAAGATTTCTAACAGTGGGTTTGTAAAGGCTTCTCTTGTGCCCGATTTAAACAAGAAGGTAGTGGATTAGAAATCTCAGGTGGAGCCTGGGGACTGGATGTAGGTCAAAGGAATAGACCGAACCAGGATAAATCTCTGATTGCATCTTCTCTTCCCTTAACTCATATTTTTCAATATATCTCACTTGCATATATCTTAATGTATTTCACAGTTTGAAATACTCTCAGTGATAAACAGAAAAGAATTTTAAATATTGATTATTGTTTTTCATTGTGTCCTTGAAAAGAGAATATAAGTTTTCTTTTATTCTATCACCCAATTCACTCCCCCTCTTGGGTGATAGCCTGTACTTACATTTGGTATCTGAGCCAGGTTACTTATTTAAAGGATCTAACGATCTCAAGTGAAAAGATCATGGCTAATTTTGGGTATGACATGTTTTCTGAAGGTTTTGATTATACTGTTTCACCTCTTCTCAAAGATATTGATTTTTCGTTTTGTAAAGCTAGAATGAGAGGTTTTATAAAATCATTGGATTATCATATGTGGAATGTTTTCATAAATGATTTTAATTTCAACCCAAGAAAGGATTGGACTGAGAAAGAAAAGAAAATGTTTTCTTTGAACATTAGAGCAATGAAAATCATTTTCAATGGTTTAACTGAAAATGACTTTCAGAAAATTAGACTTTGCTCTAGTGCTAAAGAAATTTGGGATTCCCTTGACTCCATATATGCTTCTAACCACTTAGTTGAAGCTGGAAGTGTTGACAGTTCATCTGAAATTCAAAGTTGCATATCTATGGTTGATGAACAAATGGAAGTTGAGATTGAAGAAGATGAAATCACAAAACACTTTCATGAACTAGTCATCACGGAAGGACAAGAGAAAGATGACTTCCAAGAAGAGCTCTATCTAAATGAGTCAGATCAATCATCCTCCGGAGCTCAAGACACAGTTATGGTAAACAGTTCCAATTCCTTTGTACTTAAGAAAAAAAATTTTGATCTACATATAATTGATTCTCAATATATCACTGATCATATTTCAAAAAAGGAAAATGTTTTAAAATATGCTGGAAAATCTTTTGGGAAGAAAGAAGATAAAAGTGAATCCAACTTGCTTTTATACTCCTCTAGCAAACACAATAGTAGCATAAAATCTCATGTTACACATCATTATATTATTTGCCATTATTGTGAAAAATCTAGTCATATTTCTCACACATGTAATATTAGAAGAAATTCAAATATGAGAAATAAATTTATCTGGATTCCAAAAGGACAAGTAAGTTCCAAGGCTAACAATGAAGGACCCAAGTATAAATGGGTACCAAAATGTCCATCTAGTGATTTGTGTGTGCAGTTCAATTCTTCAAGAAATAGATATTATGGTGCAGAAGAAGAATCCAAGAGTTTCTCATGCTTCAAGAAAGAGATTCATACCTACATACAAAAGGAGAACTCATGGAAAATCCGCTGATGCAACCTCTTGGTTAAATCATAAGAAGTGGTGCACAACCACAAGAAGAGCATGTTCTACCTCAAGAATGAACTATCATAAAGTATCATATGATTACCTTGAGACGAACAAGAGAAGCAGGATCTCTCAAGCATCAAGAAGAAAACTCTTGACTTCTATGTCACTCGAGACAGTGTTGCAACCCAATGCTAAGTACATCAGAACCTTTTGGGTAAGCAAAAGCAATCCTACATGTACCTAAGGTAAAAGTATATCATGGTAAAATCTCCCACACTACTATCAGTAATATTTATTGAGATTTTACACTCTGCAATCTTAGGAATGAGCATGGAATTGTGTATTGAAGTCAATTGCAAAAGAATTACAATGTTCATAATCTAGTTTTTCATGCATGCATAACGATTTGAAAAGACAATATATATATATATATATCTATGCATGAAATCATGATTAATTCATTATGCTCAACTATCTTGAATTAATTATATCTCTTGAAGCATGTGAATTATGCTAATTCCTACAACTAACCATGAGTAGATCCAAGTGAAATTGGATACTAAATAAAGAGAAAGAATTACTCAGTTTTTGCAGGAAAGAAGAATAGAAAGCTTAAAGACTGTGACTACATGAAAATTAAGCTAAATCTTGATGAAGCTTGATTTTTGAGCTTGGATCTTGGTGCTGGATGTAATAAGAACATAATCAACATTACTCCACCAGATCAAGCAAGCTAATGAAAAGGAACAATTATTGTGACATCTATTCTTACCCTATCTTATACTTGAATGAATATAATTTTATGCGTGGGTAATGAATGCTTGTACCTTATTCCATTAGCAATCAATCTTTCATTGTCTTGAAATATTTGTCAGATTGCTATATGACTGAAAAGTTGAAATTGTGCATAGGTTACCTATTGTGGAGTTTTTAAAATGCACAATCCAAAATTTGTTTAGATTTCAACTCATCATGGTTCATAAAATTGCATTCACATATTTTGAAAAATATGTTCACTTCAATTGCATTTAAATGGTCTTTGAAAACTGGAAAGTAATGACTGTTATGAACTAAAGGTTGGAAATGCTTCAAATCGATGCACTAAATTCTTCTTCCAATTTCCAAATGTTGTCTAGTGCCTAATCTGCTCTAACTTATTCTATGATGAGTTAAACCCAATGCCTAACAACTTGAGCATCTTTTTTTGAGAAAGCCCTGAGACAAATATATATATATATATAAATTCTTGACTAGTCATTTTGTCTAATGAGTATGTGCTTCATTATTCAAAAAAATTCATGTTCTCATTTTTGTTACTCAAATACATTAACTTCACTATCAATTCTATGTTAGAGTAACTAGAGTCTTGTGTTTCTATTCTGATCTTGCATATTCTTATCATTTTGAACACAACTCTAATAGTCAAGAATATTTCTATATTACTGCAAAGTCATCACGCCTATCATGTCTATAGCACCAAGCCTTCCTTGTCATACTGATGACTTTGGAAATCTTATCTGATCTTTAAAAGTAAATCATAACTATGATAGTAAGGAAACTCTTATAGATATCAAAAGCCTTAGCCAATTAATCAAGCATTAACTATGATTGGAAGAGAAAATACTAAATTACCATACTCTATCGTAGTTAAGGAAAAGAGATTAGTTACTTAAAAACATAACTATGATAGAAAATGATATATCGTAGTTATTAGAAAATGGCGAAATGATTGATAGAAAACTTATCCATAATAGAAAAGACAATAGTTATAAGGCAAATAAAGGCTATCATGGACAAAACAGGTTGTGTAAACATCTTGCAAAATAAACCCAACAATTTCCCAAATGAGTAAGATAACTTGGTTAGAAAAGGATTCCGCTCACTAGCATATTTACAAAAGAAACGACTTAATTTCTTTGAAAAATCACATGATAACTATGTTAGAAAGGAATGACCTACTAACATAGTTATAAAAGAGTTTACCTAATCAAATAAGTCTACCATGTTAGAAAAGGCTAATCTAACATGGCAAATAAAACCAAGTTACAGAACCCAAACTTGCCTTTCTTTGAAAATTTCACAAACCATGACTGTAACTAAGATAACAACAATCTCAAAATTTATGAAACCATAATCAAATTGCCCAACCATACATGAATCATCGGAATCTATGAGTCCACAAAAACCATTAGTATACTATGATAGTCGACTCTCCAATCAATGAAACCAAATTTTAAGCATGCATGATGGAGCCACAATCCACATTCAGAATATCCAAATCAAATGAATTCACAATCACCCACCACTACGCAGGGCTATCAACATTCATTGACAAAAACAAATAAACCATAAGGCCCCCGGTCACATTTGTCGGAAGGGGACTGGTCTCAGAAAATATCAAAAAATACAATAATCCAGCATGTTAAGTTAAATGCAGAAACAAACATGTATACATACCTAGTTAATAGTGCACGACAATATACATGATACCAAAATAACCAAACAACAACCTACCAGCTCCTTCCCTTTAGACCTACCCTCGGAGCTAAGACTTGAAACTGAAGAGTAACCAAATAAGACAAAGTCCCAGTAATAGTTATTCTTCCTATGCTATCAATATGGGTAAGTTTATGCTAATACAAGTAAGTGAAACAATCATCAATAAACCTTTATCACATGTATAGTAATTTTCCATATTACAAGGGGGTGAAACCAGATATGAGCATTTGATGTAACCAAGATTTGCATGGATTCCAAACCATTTATAAACACACATGTAATCCTCCAAAGAGGGTAGCATATACCTTGTGTCTGATAGAAGCCACCCCTTTTATCTCACTCTTGCAAGTTAGCACTGGGAAAGGATCTGGAGACTGCTCATTAGAAGTAGTGAGTCATCTTGGACTTCAGTCAGAATAGTATATTGCCACACTTTCTTTTCTTTTAGGCTCATGCATTTTTAGCTTCCACTTGGATTATTTTATTGTCTTTGGATTTGACATGTACTTGGTATTGTGATACCTCATTTTGATATTATTCTAGTGATTGTTATTTTGTTGGGACCGGTCCAATTCCAACAAATTGATATTGCTTAGATGATAGTTGGAATCTTTTTTATCTCTTTATGTTGGAGGTTATGTTACTATGGTTATGGATTAATGATTTGAGCAAGGATGGTTCAAGTATTTACGGATGGTGTAATTAATTTTGGGAATTGGTTGTGATAAATTTAAATCACAATGAGGTTATATTGTGCAGTATGTTAATTTTAATTACCATGATAGTGGTGTTTATATGCCTAGATGTGTTTAAATGTCCATGTTAGGCGAGTTTTATCTAACATAGATAAATCATCTTTAACTTCGTCAATTTTTATATATCCACATTAGCCATGCTTTTAGAAAATTACTTTTCCTAACATGGATAAAGTTGATTTATTGGTGTGGTTTATTATCCATTTTTGCTTCTTTAAATTACTTTAATCATTTTTCTAATATGGATTACTTTTATATGATTAAACTATTTTCTAATTAAGATAGAGTTACTTTAATTATTTCGGAAGTTTATTTCGTATCATAGTTAGACAGTATGAATTGCTTTAATAGAAAATTTTACGGAAATTATTTTATGACTATGTTAGCCATATTGCTAAGTTAAATTCTTTTTCTTAACATAGTTAGTGTATAAAAAATGATTTGAGGTTGATTATGAGAGATTAAAAGTGTATTTAGGGAACAAATGTTACACACCACTTCATTCATTTTGGGCCCCCCTCAAACGGGCCTAATCCTACAATGTACCCAAATACTTAGATTAATCCAACTCTTAGACAAATTTTAAAGCCTAAATTCTCACTGGCAAACCTCAAAACCAAGCTCAATTTTACCAAATAATTCCCAAGAATTCCTCTAATTAGCAAGTAATTGGCTACTTACAAATTGGGATGTTACAACTCTTCCGATCTTTTAGGAATTTTGTCCCTGAAATTCGCCAACATGATAGAATCCAATAACACTCAAAGGCCATCAAATGGAACTAATAGCAATAATGACTCAACATCCAACACAATGAAAACTAGTGTCTACCATGTCTGAACATCCAACACCATGGGACCAACTCCCATATTAATCAAAATCCAAAGCGATAGTACCAACCAATAATGATTCAATACCCAGTATAATGAAACCAATAAAAATAATGATCAAAACCTAACACATTGTAACCAATATCAACAATGATTCAAATTCAACAGAAGTCTAAAGACTCATCATATGTCCAAAGACTCATCAAATAGGGTCAATACTAACAAGATCTAGGTATACCCCCAAAATCCAACACGATGGAACTAAACCTCGACAAAATTCAATGAGCTCGCACTACGAAAATTGAGTGGAGCCAAGAGTGCTACAATAATCGTAATAATAAAGACCACATATCCTCACACTACAAGTACCAAGTGGAGTCAAGGGTACAACAACAACCATATCAAGAACCACATATACTCACACTATCATTACCAAGTAAAGTCAAGGGTACAACAGCAACCATAACAAGAACCACATATGCTCACACTACAATTACCAAGTGGAGCCAAGAGTACAACAACCACATCTTTTCACACAACGAAATAAGTGTGAGAGTAACACAACGATGGCATAAGACCTATATGCTTAAGGACACAGCAAAATTTAATTACCGCGAATTACATTCTCAAATTATTAATCACTTTTCATACCCTCAATAGGCGAATCATAAGCCGCACGCATATATACACGAGGGCATCAACAATTAATTGATATTGATGCGCCCATCCATCCTACTCAATAATAGCAGCTAATAAGAAAATATTTGCTCCTTGCTTGATATGCTATTTTTAGCCCAAAACATTTACTTTAATATTATTAGCGATCCAATTTTTACCATTTTAAATCCTCAAAATATCACAATCAGGTACACCATTGACCTTTTAATCTCTCAATGCTTTGAGAGAAATTCCTTTCTCCTTTAGTAGCTCCAAGCATTGCCTGATGCTAAACTAGGATTCCACACCAAATTCCTTTTACATACATATATAAAATCACACCATCAAATTATAAACTAAATTAGTACTGATTGGTTATAAAGCTTAGGTAAAATAATTCTACTAGCTAGGGAGAAAACCACCGCAAAGCTATCATTTGATACACTTTTTTCCTTCATTAAATATTCTCTAGATTTCAGTCTTTCATGACCTAACAACCACTATACCCCAAAACAATTTAATTTATCTCTATTCATTTCATACAAAAATAAGAGTCTTACACTGGTTCCATCATCAATGACCAAATCCTCACCAATAGAGCTCCCTACAATAGGATTCTCGAATATTTTCCAACGATCATTTATTAACCTCAACAACCATTTACACACCATAATAGCATTTATTTATACATAATTATTCACCTTGGGCACTTTACCGTTTCCCCATATCCTCATCGGGTTGGGTTATTATCATATTCCATTGGACTCTTAACAGTTTAGATTTTCGGTCGCAGGGTTACACCACAACAAATCATTACTTTTATATTGACACTATCCATCATTTACCATAATTTAGGGCTTATATCATGCCATAGAGATCATTCCACCCAACTTAATCATTTACAAATGATAATTTAACTTCACAGCTCTTTCCTTCCATGATATCATAAACGGTTCATACAAAAATCTCCGAACCATAGTTTTACATCTTATGATTCACAACACAACATTTTCTCACACAATCGAGTAATGACCTACACTTTAAAGCGGTGAAACTGCCAACCAAAATCCTCATATGTACAATAATCCATTTATAATTTTTGAATTGACCCCCTATATAAGCGCTAAGAAAAGCCATAATCACAAAGTCTTTTTATTTTACATAAATATATATATATATTCAATTCCATTATTTTAACACAGACATAATCCATTTGCTCATATGTTACTCAATTTCAATAGATATTCTATTATCACATTTTATTCATCCATATACTCATTTGAATTTCGGTCATTTCAAAAGGCTTCCCGAAGATTAATTACTTATGTATACTCAAGACTTTTATTAACGCATTTCCTATTTCTATAGCCTGACTTTCCTTCTACCTCAAGAGCTATATCAAAGATACAACTATCCTCAACTTTGCCAACTATTTCGCCAATCCATCAGACCACCTGATTCATAAACGCCTTGGGGTGCAAATACAAAATTAATTAAAAATCAAAGATTGCACTAGTGGTACTCTTCCTGATCGTCTCACATGGAGTTGATTAACTAACTACCTAAGCTAACTAAATGCATGCAAAAGCTATAAAATTCGGGGTTTGAGAGTAGGTAATTTTTTGGTATATTTAATAAAATAAAATATGCAAAGACTTGGTTTTGGGTATTTTATGATAAAAGTGGATGATTAATGGAATACAAATGATGGAATGCTCTCTTGGTTAGGGTTAACATGTGGCAAGAATATTTTTCACACTCTTGGGGAATATAGAGATTAATTGGGCCATGTTTATACAAACAAATACAATTAGCCTTAATTAAAGGAATGTATTAATGATAACACCACTCAAACTTTATAGACTGACTATGTTAATTATAATATAACATTAACTAGAAATAAGTTCCAATAGATAAAATAACTTGGGCCCCGTCCAAACTACTCAATATCCTTTGGATCCCATAACTAATTCATATTAGCTTATAATCAAACTCTTATATTTGTAGAACTTTACCTAATTACACTCATATGATTATATTGAATCAATAACATGATTTCTTAAGGTGAGATTTATTGATGGAATTACATTACCTAAGCGCTTAGAAAAAGAACTTAGCATCAACCTGTTCAAATCAAATAATCCATCCAAATGACATAATCAAGACAAGTTAAATGCACTAAATCACCATACACAATGAGAAGCAATAAAATCAACAAGCATTCATAAAAATAATGTCACTTGAAAAGATAGATGAAACCAAACTCAATCCAATACAACCACAAAGATGAAATTCAACAATTACATAGCCTATAGTCTCAAACACAAATTAAGTTTGAACATAAGAAGAACAAATATTCAAAGACACATAAGGAAAACCATAGCTATATAATTGGAACTAGAAAAACTCCCCTAAGGTGGAAAAATAGCTTGCTTCACGTCATCACATGGTCTAAGAGAGCATATAGCAGATTTGGTTCATCACAGAGGAAGAGAAAATGCCTAGGAAGTTCTGCAACTTGAACTTCGTGATGAAGAATTTTGGAATAGATGAGAGAATTGGTTTATGTGTGTTCAAATTCGGATATCCCTACATATGGCATAAGAAGCAACTTAAAAACAATCCAAATTGACTTAGGATTGCCTATTTTGATCGGTCATAACAATTAGGAAAAAATTGGGGAAGTCCCAATCACTCAATCTTTAAGAAAGCTAGCCAAAATAGGTAGTGAGTAGAATAACCAATTAGGAAACTTCTTGACCTCAATCAGGCCTATGATTGCTTGTTTAGGTCAAAAAAATCAATTGGAAAATATTTAGGATAAGCCCAATTAACCAAAATTGCAACTCAAATCAAAATAGGCAACTTCCCAAAGTCTGGAAAAATCACACATTCGCCATAAGCCATAACAAGCCAATTTTCCTCGTTCTCTGTGGGCCTCACTGTGGGGGCCCACGGTGAAGACTATGAACTTTGCTTTTTTACTTCTTTCTTCAATCCGATCCTCCTCCTTTGAAACTATAATGGAAATTTAAAGCACTTGTAAAGTATATAAAGTCCATAATCATTAAATGCACGGGTTAATGCCTTAAAATGCTCTAATAATAATGAAAATGTAATTAACTCTCTAATCTTGGACCTTAAATGCAAAAGTCTTTAATTCCCAATATATTTGTCTATATCAAGTGCTAATTTTTCATAATTAGTGATTGAAAATATGTAATAATCAAGTATAATCACCTCCATAGAACAAAACTCCTTTTACTAGCTTATGAACCAACTATTACCATCAACGCATAACCATTATTAATCACAAAACTCAAATTCAATTGCCTCTGAGATTCTTGACATATCATTTTCAATATTCAAATCAACAAGATATCGGACCACGCGACCACAATACTACCTTATACATTTGATTCCACATATCCTTCTAATGAACCCATTTAACCTTCATTCACAGTTATCACAATCCGAGACTCATCCACAATTACTAACAATCATATATTTATCACTCAATACAAATTTATAGCCATTTGCACAATTCATTTGCAATTATTTCAATGACTCAAACATTCCTCTAAGCGGACCGGATCCTTAATTGATCATATAGGTAATACAACACTCATATTCATTTGATCATCACTATTATGGTACTTAGACTCAACAATTTGGGATCCCTATCATTTCTATTACTAAGATTCATACACTATGGTGCCAAATAGGCGACACTTACTCAATCTTACATTTTTTGCTTAACCACAAGTACATCATGTTAACACTTGCATCGTCCAGCACACCATTAGCAATCAATAGCCTTAATAAAACAATTCACTTTAATATACCCCTCAAAACCTCAAATTTGACAATCTAATCTAACATAATAGTAGTACACCCTTAAGAGGACTCTACACCTTTATTTCACCCAAAATTTTCATCCAAAGATAAACTCAAGATCATCAACCCTCTATGTCATCATCTCCACCGACTCAGGGTTGCTTGGGAAGAGGGTGCTTGTTCTCTTCCTCTTGATTATTAGGGTGAGAGTGTTTGGAAGAAGGAGGGGGTTGAGAAGAGGAGGATGCCATTGCCAAATAGCAGTGGTTTGAGTAAAAAAACTCTAAGAATTGAGATAGAGAAAGATGAGAACTTTCTGTATATGAAATAGAGACGTCTAAAAATAAAATAGAAGAAGGGATGAGAGTAATGAAGAATCAAAGCAAATTGAGTTTCTGGCAGTTTGGTCGTGATGAATTTCATAAATCGATACAAGGAAAATTTTAGGAAGTTGAAGAGTGATGATGATTTTGGTAGCTTCTCAATATAGACAGGACTACAATTATTAGACACCAAGCAAAAATTTGTGCACAAAAAACCCATGATATAACAAAGAACTCATCTTGATGGAGAAGAAGACGAACAAATTGATTTGGAGTGGTTGGAGGTATCAGATGAGGGTTGGACAAGTAAGCGTGGATAAGTTTTAAATGGACAAGGAAAAGTTTTCAAATAGAAAATATTGAATGGTTAAAACTTGAATAAGCATGAATTATTAAAGTATGACAATTGTTACAAATAAACCATGAAGTATTGACACACTTTAATTTCACGGTTTCTCATAAAAATGTGAAGTAACTAATAATATTTAAAAAATAAAAAATAAAAAATATATAAGACAATTATTTATTTTAACCTTGAAATATTATATTACATCTCTTATGGGTTATATAAACAATAGTGAAGTATTGCTTTACAGTTTACACAATCTTTATTATTATATGTATATGTGTGTGTATATTAAGGTATTCTCTTAAATTGTGAGGTATTGACTATCAACTATAATTATGTAATAGTGTTGTTTCTTATCCTAGTTGTTATTGACAATGAGCTGCATTATCAACACCTGACACATTTGATTTAATATCTCACAGGTTTCTAGGAACTTCAATGTAATTTAATCATTTTTAGAACTTAGTTGTAGTTAATTACATCCTTTGGAACTTAATTGTAATTTTCCCTATTTTCCATTTAGATTTTCTCTCAATCGTCCTTGTCCTTTCTAAAATTTACAATTCAAGCCTATCTTATTTATCAACTGAACTTCCATCTTTTACCACGTAAAAAGGTTATACGTATATGAATATATATATATATATATATATATCTTCAAAAAACTTTACAATCTTTTGTTTTCCTCTTCAATAATTAGCTATCAACCTTCCAGAATTTAAAACCAGCTTTTTAATTATTTACCACCATTTTTCTTAATTTTACCCTTCAACTAGCATTAATTAAGATTCAGGATTAAACTTCCTAATTTACAATTATAACTTCCATTTTTTTTATTACAACAGCTTCTATTACTTATCATTGTTAAAAAAACGTTATGAAAAAAATTTTAGGAAAAATAATTTTAACTCAGATGTGACTAAGATTTTTAAAATTTATTGTGTTTAAAATGGACAGTTATTATTTGATCCAATAATTGTAATTTACATCTTTATGAAATTTCATTTTAAGAAATACACGGATATTAAATTGGTATATTAAACAAAAAAAAATACAAATTAAAGAATAATTCGTGAATTTTCATTAAAAAAAGAAATTTAAACAGTGCTATAGAATTTCATAAAGTTGATAAAAATGAAATTTCACAAAATTTAAAATAATTCTATAAATTAAAATTAATGGTTTTTACACTCAAGATGAAGAACGTCTTCTCATCTTTAACATGAACATGAAGTAGGAATGTCTATAATAAAGCAAATTATAAGGATCTAACCCAAATATAATAAACAACGTAGAGATGATTTTAAATCAAAGTATGCGGCCTTGTGAAGTAATTTTCCATAGGGTGCATCGGCTAACAAGTGGTTGAATAGCTTGAACCGACCCATGAAGCTTTTTCGGAATATTGGAGCGGGTTGAGTAAGGAGTCGTACTTTAAGGGTATTTTTGTAAATTCATTATTTTTGTCCAATTCTCAAGAACCTTATTGCCATTTGTCAATTTTGTGGTCATAATCAATATTAACCTTTTGATTAAGGTATTTGGCTGTCATTCTCACTTGAAAACGATGTTTCGTCGGGTCAAGTTGTCCATATTCTCACTCATTAATTATTTATATATCCCTATGGTTTTTTTTTTTTGTGTGGCAACAATATCCCTATGGTTAATTTATTCCATTTGAAGAGATAAAATAAATCCCTGTGGTTAATTAATTATAATTAAAAGACAATAGGAATACAAATAGTTTATTAATATTAATGTTTAATATGATTTGTTATTGTGATATTTAATTTTTATTTTTAAAATGATATATTCTGACATAGGAATACAACTATTTTAGTTTACATATTTGTTTATTTAATTCCATCCATGTTTTTCTTGTTCATTCAACCACGCTTATTGCATTTTCTTTCCTCGCTCCCACCTTATCTATTATCAAAGGAGGGGAAAAGAGTGAAATCTTGTACTCCTTTAATATTTGATATAATACATGTTTTAATATTTGATATAATACATGTTTATTCCATTTGAAGAGATTACAAAATAAATTATTTAATTATAAAATATGTGACATATTCTCTTTAAAGTGCTTCCCTCTAATTGGATAAAGAAAGTATATCACTTTATAAATTAGACAAATTATTTTAGAAAAATGATTAATATAATAAATAAAATAAAAAAGACCTTATACATTTAATCAAAATTGGCTCACAAACTAAGTCTTGTATTGAAAATTAATAAGAATAATTTAATTACTTATGTGGTGGGTAAAATTTATAGATGTACAAGATAGTACTAAGAGCTTATAAGGATTATCAGTTCGATTTAAATTTATATGGTGGGTGACTTTAGACCATGTTAAGAAGCTGAGAGAATTGAATTAGTTATTGAACTGCATTACGTTAAAAAAAAAAAAAGCTGAATCAAATATTTCAACTCATTTTTTTTCCTCATTCTAAATGGTCCAATCGCCAAGAACGATAGTTGAAAATATGTAAAGGGGTATTGAGACACTTGTATTGAAAAGGCTTTGCCTAAACAAATAGGTGAAATTCAGTTCAAAAAAAAAATAGGTGAAATAAATATAGAGACAACAAAAATTAAGTAAGATCTTGACAACACATGATAAGGATGCAATTAACTTTATCTGGGCTAAAACTAGTGCTCTTTGTGCTACTGAACCTATTTTAATCTTAAACACTTCAAATTAAATCTTCCTTCTACATCAAAATTGGGTGTCATGGAGCATTGATGATTCAGAATTTTGTTTGGGTTGGAAATTGTGGTTTGTCATTGATAATTTCTACCTCACATCCATACAAAATATTTTGACTTGGATAAAGAATTGTGACACTTCAAGAAATCTGTCAAAGGAGTTGGTGAAAATTATGGTTGTGAGGAAACCAAAACAAGTTGCAGTTTCTAACATTATGATGTCATTGTAGAAAACCTTGGGCTTGCTCGTTTCCCACTTTAAAATCAATTTTTTCCTTCTAAAAAAGAAACTTGTTTACAGTGAATTTCTAATCATATAAGTGAATCAAAAATTAGAAACACACAATCACCTTATTTCTTTTATTATTATTTCCATGATTATTTTTTCTCATGTTTTTGCACATGCACCTCATAATATATCTCTCTCTAAACTATGAAGCCCCCCCTCTTCTATAAAAACAAGCATTCATTTATGTATATTTTTATTTTTATGTATACATTTTAGCTCCTTTTTTCTTATTAAAAAAACTTAGATCAATGACCATAAATGACATCACTCATTTAGTCTTGTTTAAGATTGACCTTCAACACCCAACAATGTGACGAAATATTTTTCCCTATAACGAGCTTCATCACACTCTAAAATAGAGAGATAGTACCTTTCAAAAACAATGATGACATATATGTCAAAAAATGTTCACAAAAGGGTGAATTTGCTCTGTCTAATCTGCTAGTCCAATATTTCCTTTTGGAGATCGGGTAGTGATTGTGGTAGTCAATATGTCCCCTTCTTCTAGATGTAAAGAATCCTTACCTGATATGGATAATTATGTGATTGCTAAAGTTATGGATAGTCACGGAAGTAGCTTCTACAGCTTGTTACCTTGTGAATCGTTCTCTTAATGCTTCTATTGACTACAAGACTTTAGAATAAGTATGGTCTAGCCACCCTGCTGATTATTATGAGTTAAGGGGTATTTGGATGTCGATTCATGCTTCAAAACTTCAGGCTTTGATTATGAGCCATTAAAGCTTTAGGGATGGATATCGGTAGTTAAACATCTTAATAGTTCATTCATACTCATATTTCAATTTGACGAGGAAGTATCCTTTATGCTTAACCATTGGTAATGGCTTTTACAAGGCTATTTTTTTTATTTTGATTCCATGGAAACCAAACATATCTCTGATTAATATGTCTGCTAAACTCTTTCTAATATGGATTCAAGCTCATGGATTGCCTGTAAAATTTTACAATGAGGAGATGGCAACATATTTTGGTAATAGATTAGGAAAGTTCATTCATTATGATACAAAAAGTCCTCACAAAGGATATGGTTTGTGGTTTCAAATATACCTCTCAGAAATGGGGCTTAACAATATCAACCTTGGTGATTTTCTTTCCTATGTTGATCAAAGTAAGCAGTTATCTCTTGTTTTAGAACAAGTAGGTCGATTTTGTCCCTCTTGCCTAAATATTGGGCATGTTGGTCAAAACTATAAATCAGTCTCTATTAAGTCTGTTAGTGTGGAATATGATGAACTCTTTGGATGTTATAGCTCAAACTCCCAAAAGAATGGTATTAAGCTTGCTGTTGAGATGCTTAGGCACTTATGCAAACGGAAATTGGAAAATTTTAAGTTTGAAACTTCTAAAAGCAAACATCCTTGTGTACTGATTTCTCATATTAGAAAGCGTTCTCTTAAGCAGCATTCAAGTTATTCTGATGGGAGTTATAAGAGAATGAAGTATATATCAAAAGAAAAGGTTCTACCTTTCAAGGATGACATGATCAAACCCTCCTTTCTTTGTAAGTATTCAAGAAAGTGAAAGATGAAGATGAACTTCATGAACGATGGATCTCATGATTCAGTTTTAATTGATCACATGATCTCCAAGCGTTCTAGAGACTCTAGGAAGCGCCAGTCGTTGGTAGAGGAAAATGAAAGGCAATCGGATAACTATCATTATAAGAAGAAGTAAAGGCTGTGCACTTGACCCAAGTAACTGGTGTTCATGTCTTCACCTATCATTCTTCTCTAAAAGTCCAAGTGGAGGGGGTAGCTTAGAATGTATCTTGATCTTCGGATGAAAATATGAAGGATAAGTCGACAAATAAGCGAAGAAATGAAGCATCTGCCTTAGAAATCCTAGCTTTTCAAAGATCTAATGCTAATTATCTCCTCATCTCTTGCTTCAAAAGTACAAAGGGTGCTTTGATAAAGTCTCTAACAAAGATGAATAAGAGAAAGAGAATGCCTTCATGGGACATTTTAGCTGATACTTCCTTCTTTTATGAAAGCACGCTGACCTATTTATATCTTAATTTAGGATCTAATAGGCTCCTTAATGCTTTCATTCGATCAGGAAATTTCCCCCTTGAGTCCTCCAGTTCTATCATAGTGGCTAGAGAAGCAGCCCAGGAAACTCTTTTCGTGGTGCCATGAAAATCCTAAATTGGCACTACTGTGGATTTAGGAAGGGCAGCTCAGAGATGCAAGCTGCTAACTGATACTTTTAGTCTAGATTTTATCTTTCTATTAGAAACTAAAGTTTCAGTTAACAATGCTTGCATCCATCTAATAAATTTAGGATTATCCTCTTTTGCTGGAACTGATGCATTTAATTTGGGTGGTGGTACTATTAGATCATGGTTACCTTACTTTTCTGTTGAAATACTGGAATTATCTCCTCATATACGCCATTGCAAGGTTTCTAGTAGCGAAAACTCCCTCTCCTGTTACTTATCCTTTGTGTATGGTCCTCCTAATTGAGAATGGCAAAAACACACAAGAGGGGGGGTGAATTGTGCTTTGAAAATTAAATAAAACTTAACAATACAAAGCAATCTTTTAATCTGGTTCGGCCAACACAATACCTACGTCCAGTTCTCCAACTCCTCGTTGGGTTCCACTATACCACAGGTTTTACAAAAATGGGTTCACCTTCCAACCTTTACAACAGAGCTTTAGACTTCCCTCTAAACGCTCCCCCTTACAACTTGTAAGGACACAACCCTGTCCTAAAGCCCCAAGCTTTAGAACAACCTCAAACAGTAGAGGATTTCAATTAATGAGTTCACTCAATGAACAGATTTTGATAAACACTTAAGTACAAATAATCTCACTAAGAGTAATAAATACTTTGAGCTTTTGTGAGCACATAGTATATGGGAATATTGAATGCTGGTTCGTCTCTGTGTGTGTGAGTGAGTCAGTCTGTGTGTAATTTTTCATAAATGCTCAAGTCTTGATATTTATAACTCTTCACAGCTTGCCTTTTCTTTCAGCTTCAAGATGCCATTTGAAATTAGTCGTTGGGAGCTCTTAGCCGTTGGCAATTAATGATATTCTTCATCTTAGTCAACTTTCTTCTCTTGCTTCAATTAATCTTGCAGAGGATGAACTAAGAGAGATAGAGACTGTGAGTAACGATCACCTGCACCTATTGTACTTGCATAGCAGCTTTTTTAGTAGCGCTAGCACCCTTGGCTATCGCTAGCTTAATAATGTAAGTCCTGCACTTAGCTGTTAGCTAAACAAGTATTCATGTGAAGTACAGTAGGTGTTATCGCTAATGTATTTCATTAGCTCAATGTTTAAAGACAATGTATTAGCTATCTGATTATCTAAGTTATTTCAACAAGTATTTTTCTATCGATAGCTAATCATGTTATCGTTAGTAACTATGTTATCGCTAGTTATCTTATTAGCTCATTTGATCAAAGACACTGTATTAGCTATCTGAATGTCTAAGTTATTTCAAGTATTCTGTTATCGATAGCTAATCATGTTATCGCTAGTTATCTTATTAGCTCATTTGCTCAAAGACACTGTATTAGCTATTTGAATGTCTAAGTTATTTCAACAAGTATTTTGTTATCGATAGCTAATCATGTTATCGCTAGCTAACTTAGTTCATTACTACTAGCTGTTGTAACATTAATTCCTCTGAACATCACCTTTTATGGGATTGGTTTCACAGTATTTCTACCAACATTGATTTGCCATGGCTGATAGTTTGTGACTTTAATCAGTTTTTCAGCTCCAAGGACAAATCCAATATTAAGGGATGCTCTAGTTCATTGACCAAATTTTTTGACTATATGGAACAATGTCATTTGATCAAATTAATTCAAAAAGGACCTAAATTCTCTTGGACAAATAATTGTAAAGGCAAGAATCTAACATTGGGAAGAGTGGATATGACTTTTTGTAATCAACAGTGGGCTGATATTCATCCTTGTACCTATGTTGATACATTAGCAATTGCTGCCTTTGATCATAGTCCCATTGTTGTCCATACTAAACTTAGAAAACCTCATGGTAAGCAAAGGAAATTTGAATCATATTGGTATCTTTTTAAGGAATGTTCTAATATCATCAGGTCTTGTTGGTTGGAAAATTTTCGTGATTCCTCAGGTTACAGGTTACAATGCAAGGTTAAGTCTATACTTTATTGTCTACATAATTGGAATTGCAATAGAATTGGTAATATACCACAAAAAATAAAGGAACTTGAGCATCAAATCAAAATTTTCTCTAAAACTATAGTTTTGGATGATCCAAACTATTGACGAACTGGTAATGACTTTTCTACCATGAATCATGATTTGGAATTTCTATATGATTGTGAATCGAGTTTCTTGAGTCAACGTGCAAAAATTAAATGGTGTTCCTTTATGGAGAGAAAGACTAAGTTCTTTCATTCTTTTGTAAACAAGAAGAGAATTAGGAATTCCATAACTAAATTGAAGAATTCTCAAGGGGTTTGGACCTCAAATGTGGAGGAAATAAATCAATGGCCTTTTCTTATTTCTCAGAAATTTTCATGGGACAAGATTCACTATCCTTTCCTGAATTACTTTCTCAAAAGGATGATCTTCAAATCCCAACTTTGAACTGTGATGACATTGCTTCTTTAATGAAACCCATCTCTATGAATGAAGTCAAGAATGTTGTTTTTGACCTCCCAAAAGCTAGTGCCCCTAAACCTGATGGATTTCATGCTAATTTCTTTTAAAGGAATTGGTCAACAGTTTAGGATGATATTTATGCTATGATCATTAATTCATGGAATTCTGAGTTCTTATTGAAATCTTTGAACAAGATAAATGTCACTCTAATTACAAAATATGATCATCCTCAAAACTTCAAAGACTTTAGACCAATTAACCTGAGCAATGTCACTTATAAAATTCTATCAAAGGTCCTCTGTAACAGATTGAAGCTTCCTTTGGAGAAATTGATTGCTCCTCATTAAAGTGCTTTTTGAAAGGTCGATTAATCTCTGACAATATCATGTAAACAGTTGATTGTCTTAATCAAACCCATTCTTCAGGAAAAAGGCGAAAAAATTGGCTGTGCTTAAAGTGGATATCTCCAAATATAGCCGGGATTTCGGGCTAGCCCAAACCGACCCGCTTGCTAAACGGGCCAGCCAGTTTCTGGCCCGAAATGATTCGGTCTAGGTTTCCTTGGCCCTAGACCAAATATATCGGGCTCTCGGGCTAGCCCGAGAGCCCGATATTCATTTAAATAAAAAGAAAGCTAGAAAATCACCAGCCATAACCAAAAAGAACTTTCAGCCCTCTCTCAAATGCATTGTCTTTTCTTCTTCCCCAACCAAAATCAAATTCAACCAGTAAATCAAACCAAACACAGATTTAACAAGGACAAAAACCAGGTTTGACAACATCATTCATACATGGAACAAATGCGCAAATCAATGTCAATTACAACTAAACAGAACATTACACAAAGAACAAAACCAGGTTCGTGTCGCAGTACAAATGCACAAATGCATAATACACACCAACAATTGTGAAATAATGCATGTTGTAGAAGTAAATTATAATGAAAAAGAAGGAACTAAAAAACCCCCAAGCCTAAGCCTAAGCCTACCTTCAACTGGATAAAGGAAGTAGAAGAACGAACGAAGAATGGAGGAAGAGGTGGCAAGTTTCTCTGGCAGGGATCTCTCCCACTCTTATTCTCTTTCTCGGTTCAAACCAGAAGCAAGAAGAAGAAGAAATGGCAAAGCTCCTCCGGCGTTGCTGATGGCTTTCATCTGGTGAACGGCAGCGAACGACACCGAAATACTGCGAGTTCTCCCTCTCCTCTTGCTTTCTCGCTCAACGCTCATTGCAAGCAAATAGTGGTTGTGGCAGCTTGAAGAGAAAAGAAAGAAGGAACAGGTAATGATTGGGGGGTTGGCCGGATCTAAGAGAGAAGGTGTGATGATGAGAAGCGATGATGAAGAACGGGGGTGGGTGATGGATCTAAGAGAGAAGGAATGGTGATGATGAGATACAATGATCAAGAATAGGGGGTGGGTTGTGGGTGGCCGGATGCCCGGATCTAAGGGAAGAGAGGAGAGATGATGAGAGATCAGAGAAGGAACGGTGAAGACGAGAGAAGGAACAGTGAAGTGGTGATGAGAAGTGATGTTGACTGACAATGGGATAGGGGTATAGGGTCGACTGACTAGTGTGACTTCTAAGGGAAGGGAGGACAGTGGGACTGTGGCGTGGGACAGTGAAAAAAAAATCGGGTTAACTTGTCAGCCCGACGAGTTAGCCCGATTCAGCCCGACTATATTGGGCTGCGGGTTAGGGAAGCTCGATTTAATTTGGGTGGCTTTTTTGGCAACCATAACCCGATTTTTTTATCATAATCATGCTGGGCCCGAAATCCCAGTTCTATCTCCAAAGCTTTTGATAGACTGTCATGGCAGTTTATTATTGCATGCCTTACTAAGATGAATTTCCCAGTCAAATGGATCAATTTGATCTATCAATGTATATCTACTGTGGATTGTTTTTTCAGCTTAATAGACAGATCATCATTTCTCTTTCCCCAACTTGTGGAATCCGACAAGGAGATGCTCACTCTCCTTATTTATACATCATTACCTCCAATATTTTGTCCTGCATGATTCATCATTCAGAATCCCAAGGTACATGGAAGGGTATCAAAATCTACATGGAAGCTGCTCCTATTTCACATCTTTTGTATGCTGATGATTCTCTTTTCTTCATGGAATGCTCTAAGAATTGTTTTGATAATGTTGAAAAATCTTAGACCTTTATTAATTATTATTATTGGTCTGGGCAAAAAATTAATAATAACAAGTCCACTCTTATTTTTAGGCCAAACACCACTCATGCAGACTAGATAAGCCTAGCTAGTATTCTCCAAGTAAGTTTTTGTCAAAATCTGGGCAAATATTTATGGACTTGAATTGATCTAGGAAGAACAAAGACTATCATGTATGGACAAGTAGTTAATGCAATCACTAGAAGAACAGTCTCATGGAAGGAAATTCTGGGCAAATATTTAGGGACTTGAATTAATCTAGGAAGATCAAAGACTGTCATGTATGGACAAGTAGTTAATGCAATCACTAGAAGAACAGCCTCATGGAAGGAAAAGCTCTTATCTCAGCCACCAGGTTACAATTGATCAAATCAGTACACTAGGCAGCAAATATATATACTATCTTGTGTTAAACTCCCTTCATACATATGTAGGAGAATTGATAGTAAATTCATTGATTTCTTCTGGGTTTCCACTGACACTAACAGGAAAATTCATCTCAAATTGAATTCTCATCTTTTTCTTCCTATTTGTTCTAATGGTTTAGGCCTGAGGAACACAGAACTTGTGAATTCCTCTCTTCTTGCTAAATACTTTGGCGGATCATATCTGCTCCGTCTTCTAGTTTTATGTGCTCCACTTTACAAGTTAAATAAATATGTTGACATATCAAATAAGGAAATCTTTAAGCAACCTTACAATTCTTCTTGGATTTGGAAGGGTATTCTCAGTAGTAAAGATCTGATTACACAAAACCTGCATTGGAGAGTTGGCAATGGTTCCTCTATACCAATCAACCACAATCTTTGGTGGCCAATGCAATCAGGAACATTGACTTCTGTTGATTATCAACGAGTTAATGATCTATTTCTGCATTCAAACCTCTCATAGGTTCCTGTTAGATGGAATTCTGATATGATCAAATCATTGTATTCATTCTCCAACTGCAGCTTATGTTATCTTATCACTTCCAATCTCATTTACAAGTGTTAAGGATTTTCTTATCTAGACAAGTCCTTTGAATGGCATTTATTTCTACTAAACCAGGTTTTTCTTGATTAAATTCATCATCTCATAATTCTTTATAGGAACCCTTCTGGAAAATATTGTGGTCCATTAATCTCCCTATGAAAATCTCCTGTTTATATGGAAACTAATTCATTGGGCTATTCCATCTGGAGATGAATTACTTCATCACCACATGCAAGTTAACTATTCATATTTATTTAGTTGTGCTTAGAATGAGTCAGTAGAGCATTTGTTCTTTTATGACCTTTCACTCGGGGCAATTTGGTGGAGTTCCCTATCCATCAGACCTGAATAGAATGACTTCAATTCCTTTATAGAATGGCTCTATTTATCGTTTTTGCAGCTTCACAAGGATGGACTATTGGATGAACTTAAAAGAATTATAATTCATTTCAATCACATTTGGTGTTTGAGAAATAACATTATTCATAAAGGTTCACTTGTATATCCATCAATCTTATCACGCCAGATTTCTCAAGCACTGATTTGTCACCTTCCTAAATGCCTTGGGGTGCAAATGCAAAATTAAATCTAACTAAGGATTGCACTAGTGGTGCTTTCTCAAAGTGGCGGAATGCACAAGAGGGGAGGTGAATTGTGCTAAATAAAATTTAATACACTAAGACAGAGAGTTTATACTGGTTCAGCCCAAATCTTGGCCTACGTCCAGTTCTCCAACCTTAGTTGGGTTCCACTAAACTTCAAGATTAAAACAGCTTCTTGAATGCCTTACACGTGACCTCACAGTACGATCTCTCTCTTACAAATCACTCCCCCTTACATTTTGTAAAATTACAACCAACTCTTAAGATCCCATTATCTTAAAAGTAAACCTCACTAGAAATGTGATTACAGAATGCTTGTTCACTCAATGAACTGTTTGTGATATACACTAAAGTACAAAGACAATGAATGATCTTTCTAAGAGTTGGTAAGTATTGAATGCAGTAAGTGTAACTTCGCAAGAATAATCACTGTGTGTAATCAGTGCTTTCACCAACTTCTTCATCAAGGCTTTTATACTCGTAAATGAAATTCTGTCCGTTGATGAAGTTATAGCCATTGCATAATCTTAGATGAGAGATTATTATAGATGAAGTATAGAGATGTATGTGTTCTGGGCAGCATTAACTCCATTGTACTTGGCTTTATTCAGATCCTCACTCTTCATTAATCGCAGAACATAGTTGTTGTGTCAAACGGCTCTAATGGAGTTTTGTGTATCTAATGATAACTTCCCAAAGTAGGTCTGAATAATTTCTGTACTTGAAAGCTTAAAATAGGTTGACAATTCAGTCTGAATTAAATCATATCACCATATCGATCACTGATGTCTGATCGATCACTGCCTCACTTCTTATCGATCACATATTGATCATAGCCTGCATGACTTCAATATAAGTTAGAAACAATTCTCGTCTGATCGATCACAGGGGTCTTTGATCGATTAGGCGTGTATAATTGTCACACTCAAATTATACTCAGATTACATGTATTTCCCTAATCGATTACTTACTATTCTTTGATCGATTATGCTTATGTGATCGATTACTCATTTTTCACTGATCGATTATATTACTCTGATCGATCAAGCTTAGATTAGACTTGAATTATACTTTGAGCTATCTTATCGATTACAAGGGAGGCCTAATCGATTAGATGCAACAGTTCGATCACACTAAGTTATTCTAATTCCTTCAATCGATTACGCTGAGATTACTTAGTTCATTTTCTTACTTCTCTGATTGATCACAGGGGTGTCTGATCAATTGGGCGCTATGATTCAAACTTATAATCTAACTCTGATCTATCCCTGATCAATCAATGCCCTAGTTTCTTAACTGATAATCTGTTCCTGATCGATTGAGCAATACTTAGCATTTTATATCAGATTGATTCTAAGTTATTCCTGATCTATGTCCAACCTTTCTTTATGCCTAAGTTATGTTTAGTTATCATCAAAACACATTATTCTAACACTTTCCCGGATCGTTTCTCAAGGAGCCTAATGAACTAACCTAAGCTAACTGAATGCATGAAAAGCTATAAAAATTCGGGGGTTTGTGATTTTGGTTAATGAATCTAGAATAACATGAATAAAGTTGATTTATTGGTGTGGTTTATTATCCATTTTTGCTTCTTTAAATTACTTTAATCATTTTTCTAATATGGATTACTTTTATATGATTAAACTATTTTCTAATTAAGATAGAGTTACTTTAATTATTTCGGAAGTTTCTTTCCTATCATAGTTAATCATTATTAGTGGGTTTTTATTTATGAAGAAAGCAATTGAATTAGTTGTGAAACTTATGAGATGAACATGTGTCTCTTGATGAATCAGGCAACTTTCCTAGCTTCTAAATTGATATAGGAGTATTAGTCCGAGTTCTAATGATAAAACTTAAGGCAATCGCTCTTAGTCCAATTACCTAATTAATTAACTAACGTGGTGCATCGCTCATTTAATTAATTAGTCAAATAACCGTTAATTCCCATCTCGGTAGTGAAGAATTATGATAAACATGCAAAGAGACTCTTGTTAGAAGTAGATCAAACCATCTAGCGTTGACCTAGTGTCTAAAGACACACACACAATCGCACATGCATTCAACATATTCTAGAAATCCAAAGAAGATATAAATGAAGCAAATCTATTGCATAATATTATGAAATCAACACTTAGGTTTATACATATAAAAAAACATCGATTAATTACATGCATGACCATTGAACAAAAGAGTAAACATTAAAGCACATTTGTTCTAAGACCAAATACATATGACAAAACATAAAGAATTACAACACATAATTAGGCTTAAACAAGAGAAACTAAATAACTCCCCATTAAGAAAGTTGAAGCTCCGGTTGCCTTCATCCATCAAGATCCCCATAAGGAGTTTAGTTGCTCATGCTCTCGAACACGATCGATTGGAATTTGGAATTGGAAGCCATGGAATTGATGTGAAATGAGTGAAATTTGTGTAGATGGATGAATGGGAGAGTGAATTTCATGCAGAGAGGCTGAGGCCTAGAGAATGGAATGAATGAGAGTGAACGAATGGTAAATGGTGGTGTTTTTAGAAAGGAAATTTGGGTATATAGTTTATAATCAAAAGAGGCAACCCAAAAACCTTTCTAATAGGCTCTAAATTACTTGGAGATATCGGATTTATTGATTAGGAAACAATGGAAGATGACTCAATTGCTAAAATTTGGAAATAAATTGAAAACAACAGCTTCCTAATCAGTCTCGGATTCGTGCCCTCGTCGTGGGGCTTCTTTATTCTGGCTCCTTCACTTTTCTTCGTCTTTGTTTGTCAGGTTCTTTCTTTGATTTGGTCTTTCCTCCTTTATACCTATAATAGGAAATTAAGGTATATGTGAAGTATATCAAGTCCATAATCATGAAATGCATGAGTTATTGCCTTAATATGCTCAAATTACCATTAAAATGCAATTAACTCCTTAAGTATAAACCATACATGTAATTGCACCTAATTCCCGTAGAATTCTCCTAAATCAAATGCTAATTTCCCATTATTGGTGGTTAAAATCATATAATAATCATGCACAATCAAGCACTTTCCTTTAACTCTTTGGCATATAAATCGGAAGCAGTCTCTAATCATTGAAGTGTTTAGAGAACTACTTCCATCCTTTACTCCAACATTTGTACTGCAAAATCATTCTTGGTGCATACTAACTCGTAAGTACAGAGCTCGCTCAGGTCTATCATGTTTTATGTAGATTTATCATGATCAGGTGCTGCTTCAAACCTTTCATTGGAAAAATATTAAATTTCAAATTTCCTCATTCCAAACGAGATGCTTAAGAGCTGGTTTTCAATGGATTTGTACATGTGGTTTTTTTCACTTCATCTCAATTGTTTGCTATCCTATCATTTGCTCCTAACTCAGCTTTTCAAATTTCCTCCTCATTCCATGGTGATATTGTAGATGCCGATACTCTTAGAATGCTTCAGACTTTCAATAACCTCACGCCGGGACGAGAACTCTCTACTTTCATGCACCCATCCCTTTCAGTTTTCAATGTATTTACTTCTTTTATTTGATGAATATCATTTTGTAAAACTTTTTACTTTTTAATAGAATTTGTCTTTAATACAAAAAAAAAAATATATATATATATATATATATATGTAAAAGAAATAATGATGACATTGGAAAGAGAACCTTTGGCTCTAAATAGTGCAAGAAATTTGCTTTTTATCTTCTCATAGTTGGGGTCCGACGAGGATAAATTGATTATTTGAGGTGAAAAAAACACTTTCATTGGCCCAATCTTGCATATTAATTTCAGAGTTCTCTTATGCTGTCTAAAAATTATAGCAAAGTAAATTAACATCCCTTACATTTTATTTTAATTACAGACATGCCCTTTCTATTTTTTGAAATATACATTTAAATCTATCTATTATCATAGTTAATAATATTTTAAAAAGAGTTTTTAATTAAAATTTATTTTATTTTGAATATTATTTTTTGATTTATCCTTTTCCGTAAGAAATTATTAATTTAAGTTAAAATTGTTTTGAATAATTTAAGAGTTTTATTCTTAAACTTCCTAATGTTTTTGTTTTTGCAAATACTTGTTTATTATTTTAATATTCCAACTTATTTATTATTTTAATGTTCCAATTGAGACAGAAAAACTTAATTAATTGGATATTGGATATATAGATAAATAACTTGATCAAAAAATTAATTAATTCAATAAATATATATATATTTAAGTAAATATGTTTATAAGAGTTTGTATAATTTATATAATTTATGATATTTAATTACCAAAAAGATGCATTTAAATAAATATGGTTTAATAATTTAATAGGAAATATAACAACTAAGTTGTAATAATTGTGATGCAATATTAAAATTTTATAATATAATATATATTATTAAAATTTTATAATTATACACATTATAACTATTTTTAGGTTGTATGATTAATTTTACACACACAAAATGTTTAAATAATTCTTATGTTAAAGAGAAATATTTTAACTCAAAGCAGTAGAGCAAGAGTCAAACTTAACGAATGTAACGCTGAAAGAAATATCCAAATCCAATGGAGACTTGTCCAGCATACATCTTCATCTTATGGGATACTTGTGTAACTTTTTAAAAACAGAGGGAAATATCTGTAATTTTTATAAAGTAGAAGGGAAGCTAAGGTATATTTCACTGTAAAAAATTACGTGGCCTTATACACTGAAGGCCCTCCACTTTAGCAGACATGGATGATAACTTTACAGAGTAGATAACAGTTCGGACAATGGTATTGGTGTGCCCGTATCAAAAACAGGAGTGCCCAAAAAAATAAAGTAAGAGAGAGAAATAGTGAGAGAGATAGAGGTTGTGACTCTGAATAAACACTCTTTTTCTCAGCTTAACTTTTTCTCTCTTCTTCTTCTCTCTCTCTTCTTCTTCCTCCTCTCTCTCTCTCTCTCTCTCTCTCTCAAGGGTTGCGGAGCTGCGGCTACCACACCCACACTGTTTGAGGGGAAATTGGATTGACAATTTTCGTTTAGATTCATAGTTGTTGTCTTTGTAATATTTTCATCAGATCAATCAGGTAAATTTTCCTTGTGTTTTTGTTTTTAATTTTTGTTTTCCTTTTACCGCATGAATCGACTCTTGTTTTTAGTTCAGATCGGCTATTTTTGTTTAAACGGAAGGGGAATTCAGTTTACTGCTAATTCTTTTGAGTTTATCCTTGAAGGAATTTTGTAGACATTGCTCTGGACGTTTCCTGCACAGGAGACTTTGTAAATTGTTCTCTCTCTTTTTTTTTTTTTTTCCTTGCAAGTTTTAGGGTTATATTGAGGATTTTCTGGGTTTAACTGGAGGAAGTGTTTAATCTACTTCGCGGTGTTATTGATTTTGTCTTTATTATTGTCTAATAATGTTTTGGCCTAATTTGTTCTTTTAGGGTTTGTGTTCTCGTGAATCTAAAGTTTGGATCCTAAACTGGGGACGTCTTCTTTGGTAAGATTTGCTGCAATTTCTGGTTTTGAAGGCTGTAGTTTGTTGTTTACTTGAAAGTTTTAGTGCTAATCTAACTGGATAAGGTTAGATAGAGGAGACAATTATAAAGAAATGAAGAATAAACAACATATGATTTGCTGAAATTTCAATCCAGGCAAGATGTGTGTGTATGTGGTGAATGATTGATTCCTCAGAGCCTCTCATTCCCCTTTTACGTTAACATATCATCTAGATCAGTGGGATTTATTCTTGGCGTTCAACAATTTATTTGCTTTCTGACTTTCACTTTTTGTATCTTAATGTAGAAATCACTTACTTAAGTCTTAATATGTTGTATTTTGCTGCTATAGAAGTTCATGGCCGACCAAACACCATACAGAAATTGTTCAACCTTATGAATTATTTGAAAAGTTTGGAATTTGGTGTACTCGACTTAAAGAGGACTGGAGGATAGCTTATTTTAAATGAAAGAGAAAGTATGCATGGAGTGTTACACTCTTCACCGTTGAGAATTGGTTTATTGTCATTTTGCACTCAACAGTACGTAGAGCAACCTACATCACAAGTAACCACAATGTCGGAACTTCTAAACCTTAGGGCTCTTGTCCTTCCCCACCAATATTTTTTGCAAGCATTTAACTGTCCCTATTTTGCGATTTATTGAATGCCCGTGCTGCAGACATTTAGTAAAGTCATCCACCATTTAATTTGCTCTGTTTTAAGGTGGTTTTAATGTGGAAAAACACTGTTTTAGGCAGCAGCAGATGATTTTTATTTTTCAATTTTCATTGATTTCCTTTATGTTTTTCATAATGATGCTCTTAACTGCGAGCTACTGTTCGGCCTTTTCTTTTTCACTGCAGATTTTTGTTGTTGACGCTCTTTTTATGACCATTCTGTTTCTAGAATTGCAAGTGATTCTTCACATATATCCTATTAAGCTTGATGTGTAAACCGGGTTAACCCTCCTATAGTGCCTGCTCATTCTGGGCATCAATGATATAAGGAATGTTGGATATTTTCTTCATATGAGTTAAACCAGTTGATAAATTTATTTTTTATTTTCTTTTTACTCTGTTTCCGATAAAAAAGAGCTAGGGTCATAGCATTGCATTGTACAAAATTTCTGTTTCTAATACATTAAATATAAGTATTCACTTCCTTCACTTTTTCCTTTTCAGCTTCTTTTTCCATGGAAGAGACTGATTCTGTTGCTTCTTTGATGGATTCAACATCCTCTAAGATACGACAGCTGCAAAAGGCATTTGCTGAACTTGAAAGTCATCGAGCTGTAACCCTTAACATGAAATGGAAGGAACTTGAAGAGCATTTTCATGGGCTTGAGAAATCCTTGAAGAGGCGTTTTCATGAATTGGAAGACCAAGAGAAAGAGTTTGAAAACAAAACTATGAAAGCTCGCGAAATGATTGAGAAGCGAGAAGCAGCTGTTTTGGCCAAGGAGCAAGCTTCACTGGAGAGGCTTCAAGAGAAAAGAAATGCTGCTATATTTGCAATTGTTAATGCTAGAGATAAACACAGGAAGGTTTTGTCTGAGGATTTGGCTGTTGTCTCTAATGGGGTTCAAGATGCACCAGGAGTGGAGAAGAAATCAGGAGATGCTGCATCCATGTCTGCTGAGGGTAGCTACGAGTTGAAAGATTCTCATGAAAGTGGAAATGTGGTGAAGTCTTATCCTCAGCTGGTTAAACTGTGTGAAGAGATGAATGCAGTAGGACTTCACAAATTCATATCTGATAATCGTAAAGACCTTGCTGCAATAAGGGAGGAAATACCAGATGCATTAAGAGCTGCCCCTAATGCAGCACTTTTGGTTCTGGAATCTTTGGAAGGATTTTACTCAATGGAGGCACCAAATCAGGATGTAAAGAAGGATGCAAACTTGTTAGGCCTTCGTCGAACCTGTATTATGCTGATGGAGTGCTTAAGTGTGTTGCTAACCAACTTAGACTGTGTCTCTGATATAATATCAGAAAATATTAAGAATAAGGCCAAGATAATTGCGGAAGAGTGGAAACCCAAATTGGACGCCCTTGACATGGATGCTAGCAACGGGAATTCCTTGGAGGCTCATGCATTTTTGCAACTCCTAGCCAGTTTTGGTATTGCCTCTGATTTTAATGAAGAGGAATTATCCAGGCTGATACCAACAGTGTCTCGACGTCGTCAAACTGCTGACCTCTGTCGTTGTCTTGGTCTGTCAGAGAAAATGCCTGGTGTGTACGGACAACTTTACTAATTTTAGGAATGAATCAATATTTCTTTCATATTAGTGAACACTAAATGAAAAGATTGTTTTTCCCTTTACTATATATACATTTTGGCATCTAATTACCCCTTATGTCAATTTCCTTTGAGATTATTTGGTTTCCTTTGCATCATAAGATGCTTTCTCAGCTTTCTATTTTTTATACTGAACCATTTTGTTAAAGTACCATTGCCTGCCTAGACTTTGTTTCAGTGACAGGAAATTTCTATCATCTTTAATTTTTAATGATTATAAATTTTGTATTGCCAGCATTGATATGTTTTTTTGGTTTTTCTTGTTAGTACTAATGAATGTAAATAGTAAAGGGAATTTTAATCATAATGATTAACTGGAGGTTATTAAAGGGTGTATATTGGTGTTCTAGCACTTACGGGGATCACTGGTGGATGGATGAGTTTGTCATACTAGAACATTTATGATAAGAGAATCTATGGAATTTAGCAGATTTCAAGTTGGCAGCAATTGACTTAAAGCAGAACATAAGTAGTTTGTTAATTAATAGTATCACTAACATACTTTGGTAAGCAAATCCTATGCGTGGACATTGCATTTGTAATTATGAGAAGTAATCATACCATTGGTTATGTTTGTTTAGTGCTTCATTTTTGCATTGTGGATGTGCAGGTGTTATTGAAGTTTTGGTGAACAGTGGGAGGCAGATTGATGCTGTTAACTTGGCCTTTGCATTTGATCTTACAGAGCAGTTTTCTCCCGTGCCTTTACTAAAATCTTACTTGAAGGACGCTAGAAAAGCTTCTTCTCCTGTTAAAAGTGCCAACTCTTCTCCCACATTGCAGGTTTGTGGTTTAGTGTCAGCTATGTTAAATAACCATTGCCCCAGTCTTCCTCGTTGTTTGATGCTTTTAAACTATGATGCTCCATCTATTCTTAAATATAAGACCTATTTGAGGAGGTGAGCTTGTTCTTAAATACAAGACTTCTTTCTAATTTCTCAACTTTTCCTTAAATCATCGTTAATGATGCTCCTCAATAATAAACAACTAAGAGAGGGAAGATGAGAATAGGTTAGTGGTTAGGATGTTTTGGTAATATCATGTTATTTTAACTAACTTAACTAATAACCTTAATCTAATCAAATTAGGTAAATATGTCTTATATTTAGGAACGGAAGGAGTATCAATTAAAGTTGCCTAACTAGGTAATACACTGCCATTGAAAAAAATCATCGGAGTTTGGCATTTTATTGGAATGGTTACCGTTTAATAATCTTCTTAAGTGGTAAGAGCATGTGTTTAATGATTTATTATAATGACCCAAACTCTTGCATCTATATTCTTTTGTGCTCTACCTGGAACTGTCTGTTCTGCTGTTTGCCAAACTTGGTGGTTCCTGTAATAACAATGAATAAGCTAAGTTGAAATTTGTGTGCAAATCTAAAGATGTGCTTCTTGTAGATGGGAAGGCTTGTTTGCTTGTCTGCTTGTCTGCTTGTGCCCTCAGTAGGTCCCTCCTTTATATCATACTAGTTAAATATTGAATTAGTCTTAACTTACTAAATGTGGAAAGTATAGCTGCCAGATTCCTTGGAAATAATGAACTCCTAACCTCTTCACAGTCCCTCTGTATATTTACCCAAATTCTTACCACCAATAATACAACTCTTAGTAGTGCTGGAGTAAATTCAGCCTACTAATCTCAGAATTAAAACCTAAAATTCATATGGTCATCATCAAGGAAAATTGATATGTTCTAAAATATTTTGCTGGTTAACTCAAGCTGAAGCCTTGATGGCAGAGTTTCATTATCTTTTGGGGCTATCTTGATTAAAATGTGTGGAGAAATGTGTTTAAATGTCTTTAAGGCAAGTTATTCACACTGACTTCCTGTTTATAGATTGAAGTTAATGATCGAGAGCTGATCGCTCTCAAGGCTGTAATCAAGTGCATTGAAGAGCATAAACTTGAAGAGCAGTATCCTCTGGATCCTCTACAGAAACGTGTCCTCCAACTAGAAAAGGCCAAAGCTGACAAGAAGAGAGTGACCGAAGCGACAAAGCCTCAACCCAAGAGACCCCGTGCTAATGGTGTAGGATATGGTCCCCGTGTTACTAACATCACTCCTGCTGACAAAATTTCCTATGCTAGAGTTGCTGATAGGTACCCCCAGTATGTGTACGACAGACCTCCTTATATGTACACTGGACCAACCGACAATCACTGCCCACCAATCATGGGTTCTGGGGCTTACAACCTCTCTCCTAATCATGGAAACTACTTTGGAAATGGCTATCAGTATCAAGCAACATACCTCCACTAGTTAGCAGCAGAGATGTTAAACAGGTGACTATGATCCTTTTGCTTAATGTTTAGTCTTAACCCCCTTGAACTGCTGGATGTTGCACTTTTATCAATGTAGTATTTGTAATCACTAAGACCAGAAACTTAAAACCATTTAGCTGTTGTAATAGATGATGATATTCTGATCCTCTAATGTATGAACTATGCACTCGTTTTGTACAACGCCTCTCTGTACATGTTTTTCTTTAATATCGTGTACTTCTAAAACCTAACTATTGTCTATGCTTCTGATGCACGGCATGGAAATTTACTCATATAGTTGTTGTATGTTGAAGTCTTGAGGGAATGCATAGACTAACGTTATAATAATGGTTTCCTCCATTATCAGCTATGTTCTTAACTTACCTTTTGTTTTGCCTCCATTTAGTTTCTATACTCTACCACTGTGCCGGCTCTTCTATCTGAATCTAACATGTATCGCCTCCTGTCTTTAATACAAGAACTATATAACTAATTTGCAGCTATTTTAGAAATGAGTTAAGTTAGATATTTGTAACAGGTGTCTTGGTTTCCTTAAACTACCCTATCTAGTCATGCGCATTTGAACTGCCCATTGATTGGGAGCCCCTTAATATGTGTAATCAATAAGATATTTTAGGATAAAATTATAAATTTTGGAGATAAAGCAGATAGAGTCTTATATATGGATCTAAATTAAACTCGTTATCTAGTACCTATATTTATGATTTAAGATTGGAGGTAGTAACTTCAGTGTTGGACTTATGTATGCTATTGTTTTTATGTTTGATGTTGTGCTTTATTGTACCTGTAATGGCTGTTTTAATAAAAACTTTATCCTCTTGCTCAACCAAAAAAAGAAGAAATAAAAGGAGAACATTATCCTCAATTCACTGGTTGCTGCTAACCGGATAAATGGACGATGGACAGCATGTTTAGCATGTTTGGAATGGCTCCCCGTTTGGACCGCTGAAGCCATCTTTGGATTTTTTTTTTTTTTTTTTTTTATGATGTTTGGTTTGGCTTATTTGAAGAAAAGTTTATGGTTTTAAATGGGCTTCTAAGAAAAAGTTGGAAGTTGGAGCTTCATGAGTCTCACACCTTTTGTTGTGTATTATTTAATAAAGTGGGTAAGAAAATTAAATTATTAGACCCATAAAATTCTTAAATAAGATATCTTCTTTTAATCTAAAATATCTTTTTTATCTCAAAAAATTTATCATAATAATCTCTAACTATTTTCTATTCCCTTAAGGAAGAAATTAAGCCTTTAAAATCCTCAAAAAACTCCAAATTTCATTTTTTCTTTCTAAACTATAAGAATATATGAATATTATATATGTATTATTTAATAACAATAATGTCTTTTCTAGTAATTTTTCATCTAAACTTGCTTTTTAAAATAATCATCTAAACATATTTCTAAAAGTCATATTGAAAAAAAGTCAATTCTATCATCACAAATCCAAGCATAAATCATTTTACACAATCTGACTTTAATCCAATCTTACTTCTAAAAAAGTTATATTAAAAAAAAGTTACTTCTCAACAACCAATCCAAACACACCTTGGGGACAACAATACCGAAGATAAGATTTCGAAATTTTACCCGTGTTTTTTTGTTTGGCCAATTGGAACTATAATAATTTGTGTCGCATTATGGCGGCTGTTCATAATCTGGTCTGATTAATTATCCCAGAAAGAAATGTCTGAGTGCGTGGCCAATAAACAGATTTAGATTCTACAAGTTTGTTTTATGTGAACTTGTTAATAATTTTTTCTTTTAATTTGTATCGACATTTTTTGTATTTTGTGGAGTTAAGATTTTTTGATCTTTTATTTTTAAACTAAATTTATTTAACGTACACACACAACTAAGCATGTCATATAATTCAGTCAAAATCAGACTTCTTTTCATAAAATTGTTTTTGCATGTTTGTAATAATGAAGTTTTGCAATTTAGTCTAAAATATTTTTTTTTAATTTATTAACAATTTTTGTTTCTTCCAGCTTTTTCTTCACCTACGCCTGCTCTGTTTTCTTCCAACAAAATCTAGAATCCTTGGTTTGGAGGAAATTGTCCAGTGGTAACCAACCTTTTGTTAAGAGTTCAAAATCGTAACAGGATAAAATTCACCTGAAAAAACAGAACTATTCCCAAAAATTGAACCAATGTCAATTATTTTAAAGAACTAATCTTTTAATTTTAAGGGTGTTATTATCACTATTCACAATGAAGAAATATACATTTCCAAGTAATTTAACTATTTTTTTATAAAAAGTATAGTAATAAGACTCTTAAGATATGGTGATAACTTGAGTGTTTGAGAACAATCATGATTTTAAAATTTATTTATAATTTTTTCGAGTTTATGTTATTAATTCATAAACATTTGTCAAAACTTAATTCAATCTGATTGAAGTACTGAAATTCAGATTCATGCATATGCTTTTAACAAATTCTTAATCAAGTCACGGGAGTTCATTGTATATTTCTGAATATTGTTAAAAGACTACAAAACCCTTTTAAAGTTGAAGAGGAAAAATAAAGGTAGATATAGACTCGATCTTGGTTTTGATGATTTCAGCTGGATTTGAAAAACCGTGCCAACAATTTATTCAGTATTTTATAAATGAAATAAAACACATTAAATTTTGTTTTTCAATACGAACAAAATTGCTAGCACATTTTATCAATTTCAGCTAAAATAATCAAAAGGGCAATCGAGTCTATAGCTACTTTTAATTTTTCATTTTAACTATAGGAGTATCCTAGTTTTCCAACAATACTCAGAACGTACACCTTGATGAAAGCTCTTGACCCAATTAGGAGTTTGTTAAAAGTATAAGTATGAATATGAATTTTGGTACTTCAACCCAAATTAAATTAAGATTCTCCCTAAATTTTTGCCTGTAAGAGGCAGAAAAATAATAAATATTTCTTGTTTATTATAAGGGGCACAAGTCATGCTTTTATGGATCATGTTGGCAGCTCAAAAGTGATACTAACAAACAAACATGCAGCTTGCCAATGAGTTGGTGAAAAGTAACTCACGTAAGAGAGGCTTCTGAATCTACATATACCATTTTTTTTTTAATATGTAAGTGAATAAAATACAACACAAATAAAATAACCAAAACAATATTCCTGATCTCACGTGACAACAGTACCGGGCACTTTAATTCTTTAGAGGGCCCATAATTCTGTCTAATTTCATTTGATGGGAGAGTTGACGTTGGAGGCACAAATCACGCTTGTTGGCAGCTTGATAACAAATTAAAGTAGCAAACATACATGAAGTTTGCCATGTGAGTTGGTGTCAAGCTTAGGGCTGTTCAACTCTGTCCCGTCCCGGTCCGTCCCGTCCCGTCCCGGCCATTTCGGGACGGGATTGTCCCGTCCCGAAAATTTTCGGGACGGGACAAACCGGGACGGGACAGAGTACCGCTTCGGGACGGGACGGGACTCGGGACGGGGTCGTCCCGATCCCGTCCCGTCCCGAATATATATATATGTATGTTCATAATTTTTTTTAAAAAATACATGTTTCATCTGTCTCATATGTGAGTATATATGAATTTTTTTAAAAAAATATATAACTCTAACTTCTAAACTAAGTTTCAACCATTCATTGATCTCAAATTTCTTGTCCGCTGCCACTATGCTCTATGTGTAACACATCACATTTGAAGTTTTTTTAAACTCTATTTAAATGTGTAGTTGTTGCTACTTTTTTTACTCTAATTATTATGTTTTTGGTTTATTATGTATTAATATGGAGTGCTCATGGCACTGGAGGAGATTTAATTATGCTATAAAATCACCCACCAAATGTGTTGCTCTGCAAAAAAAAGATTTTTGGGTCAATTTTTTTAATTGAGAAAAAGTTCCGGGACAAGGCCTGTCCCGTCCCGGTCCCGTCCCGTCCCGATCGAGACCGGGACAAGTTCGGGACGGGACGGGACACGGGACGGAAACCCAGTCCCGAACACTTTTCTTCGGGACGGGACGGGACGGGGTCGTCCCGGTCCCGTCCCGTCCCGTGAACACCCCTAGTCAAGCTAATATAGTCCGCATCTCTATAAAATCTGTTATATATTAAACTAAATATAAAGGTTTAAGTTGCCAAAGAAAAAAGTTAATCTAATTTATGAAGAGATTGACTCATCATTACTATAACTTGTGTATTCAAATCTCACCAATGTGACACTCTTACTTATGGACAATTTGTAAGTATTTCTGTAAGTTGTTTGAATTCAAAGGTATAACATAGCATAAATAAGTTTTAAATCCAACTCATCCAAACTTTTCTTTACCAAATAAATGAATGAATAAATATAGCCTATATTTTAGATTTAACTAATCTAGCATGACGTACATGGGATTACTGAAATGTCGATTATATTGCATAAGCAAAGAGTAAGTATGGTAGTTTAATTTTACACAATTTTATTTTAGTTTCTTATGGTGCCTTCTATCAATCCTTAAATCTCAACTCTATTAATAAAAAAAAAAAGTTATAAAACTTTTATATATTAAAGAAAAAATTCTCGAACACCAACAAATTGAATTTATTTATTTTTTTAAAAAAATAATGATTGACATAAAATTCATCATTATGTGAGATTGACACTAATTATATCAATGTTAAAGATTAATTATATAAGGGGACCAAATTAAGACATTTTGTAAAGAAAACCAATTAAAAGTGTACTTTTGTCAATTTCATAGAATAAAAATGTGTTTATGTTTTTTTCATTATCATATAAAGTTTTTATCTTTTTTCAATTGGTCTTTAAAGTATTCGTGATGGGATAATTATATAACCATATTATTATGCATAATGAATTGTGGAGTGCATATACATGAACTCATATGGTATGATATAATAGAGAGAATTTAAGAGTTTCTTATCTTCTTATGTTGTGCTTGAAATAGAAAAAAATTATTATTAGTTAAACCAAAAACCTTAAATTCTAAATCTTAAACCATAAATAAAAGACCTAGTTGACTGTTTTTAGAGAGATTATGTAAACTAAATAAGGCACTTAATCACAATTATATGTTAGTTTGTAAGTTAAATAAACTAATTTATAGAAAAAATTTAAACAAATCAATTTATAAATAATTTATTTAGTTTTTTTAGAATTTTCTAAAAAAAAACAACTAGATCTTATTATATTTAGAAACAGAGTAGGAAGAATTGTGTAGTGAATGAATTTAAAACTTGTTTTAAAAAATGATTTTGAAACTATATTGTTAATCGAATCTTATATGATTTTTTAAACTTTTTTAATATAAAGGGATATACATAAATGAGATAATGCACCGAAATTGAACATGCAACATGGAGAGTTTTTAGGGTACTAAATTGTTGATGGGCTCCCACCCAACATCTCTCTTCTCGAAACCAGTTTTAATTTTCGTCGGAAAGATAAGGAGGGGGCGTTTATCCATTCTGAATCGTCTAGATCTAATCTAGATGGTTCAAATTTAATATTTTAAAATTTACAATTTTTAAATGAAAACTATACTTTTCGGTAAAATCATTGTTAAGAGAAGATTATTTTTCTTTTATGTTTTCTATCAACTAAAATAATTTTTATTTAAAAATCATAAACTATAAAATATTATATTTTGATCATCAAGATTAGATCTAGAAAGTTCAGAGCGGATGAGTGCATCCTCCTCATCTTTTCGACGAGCATTGAAACTTGTTCCTTCTCTTCTCATGCTTTCATTCTTTCGCCAAAAGTATTCCGCTTTGAGATAAAACTTGTGTTTTTTATAGTTAGATTCAACATTAAATAAGTGACATCTTTATATCTCATAAATGAAAAATAGCTTGCCTTTAATTTTATATAGTTTTTCAAAATCTTTTACGCTCTATCCTTAAAAAAGTTCAAAAATATGATTAAATCATTGTAGAATCATATAAAATTGGAAAAGGAATCATTTTCACCCATAAAATAATTTCTATATAATTTAATGATAAAATTAAACACAAATTTTTTTTACCCGAAATGACATAGTTTTGGGATAAACAATGGGAGCAAGTAAAAAGGGTCAATGAGAGATGGCAAGTCCAATTCACTCTCCATATCATTGTTGTCAAACTCACGAGTTGACTCTCCGATTTTATCATTTTTATGACTCTATCTAACTAAAACATGTCACGAGTCACTGAAATTCATACTAAAAACTCACTAATTTACATGCTGAATTTATCGTTTTTATGTTTTTACCTTTTAGAAAATTTTGTTAACTTGCTATAAATTTTATATTAATTATTTTTATTTAAATTATGCAATGAATTTATATATAAATTTCATAGAAATTTCTTTATTGAGTTAGATAAAGTACGAATATTAATATATTTAATACCAACTATTTATATTTAAAATATATTCAAGTCAAATTATTATTATCTTTTGTATTTCTTATCTAATTATATATTGAAAATATGTATTTATTAATAAAGGTAAACTCTTACGAGTTTACGATCCGATTTTACATTCTTCTTACGAGTTTAACAACCTTGCTCCATACTGAACATTGTGGATTTGGTGATGCTATTTTTAAAACTTTAATAGCATGGTAATTAAACCCAGACCGACAACTAGCCCGGTCGAGGCAGAGGGTCAGTACATAACTAACCCGTGAGTCAGCCCGATGAAGAATAAAAAATTAACCAAAAAAGTATCCAACTAACAATAACTTCCAAAAATCCAAACAATAACTTCACTTACCATTTTGAGTCATTAACAAAAAAATAATCCAAATATCAACATTGTTTACAAAATTCTTTGACAAAATGACATCATCATATCATATCATATTACTATCCAATGACACAAAATGGTTAGCAACCAATTAGTACCTAGTACTAACTATTTATCATATCAAAATAGATATATGATAACAAAATATTTTCACCTCCAACCCTATCATCACTATAATAATAATACTAAACACAAAAAATATCATTAATTTTTTTTTTAAAAAAAGAGGACCAGGTTGACCCACTAGACCGCCAGGTCGGCCGGGTTTTGCCTGGGTTAGAACGAGTTTCCTGGGTTATTCCCGGGTTGTTCTGCCCCCGGGTTAGTAACCAACCCGGCCCGGTCTGGCGTCCGGGTGGGCGGGTTCCGGGCTGGGTTTAATTGCTATGTTTAATAGTGATTGATTTCATTTTATTTTAGTAAAGCTCCAAATTTCAGTCTATAAATAAACACCTTTCCAAAACCAAAACACTTCAAACCCAAAAGCAGTATCTTCTTCTCTTTCTACCTCTTGTAAAAAGCGTAAGAGCCCAAACCCTTCCTTTCAAGCAAAATGGCACCAACAATGGCATCTACCCAATTCACTACAACCGCAGAATCAGAACACTTTGATCTCACCGACTTTGTTCTTCTTCAAGGCCATGGAGTGAAGGGACTTTCCGATATGGGACTTAAAACTCTCCCAAATCAGTACGTACAACCATTAGAAGAAAGACCAAGCAGCTTCAACATTATTCTACCTCACCATCTTCATCATCATCAACAACCCATTATTCCCATAATAGACATGGCCAATTGGGAAGACCCAAAAGTTGCAGATTCAATATGTGATGCTGCTGAGAAATGGGGTTTCTTTCAAGTTATCAACCATGGTGTTCCATTACAAGTTCTGCAGAATGTGAAGGATTCAACTTACAGGTTCTTTGAATTGCCTGCAAATGAGAAGATGAAGTACTCGAAAGAGAATTCAGGTTCTAATAATGTTAGGTATGGCTCTAGCTTTAGCCCTGATAAAGAGAAGGCTCTTGAGTGGAAAGATTATCTTAGTCTCTTCTTTGTTTCTGAGGACGAGGCTGCTTCAACTTGGCCTCCTCCCTGCAGGTCAGTTTCATAGAAAGTTATTGTTGATTACCAAAGTATTCATTGGCCCATTAACTTTACAATAATCTTCACGTTTAGTCTTTTAAGTTTTAAAAATATATTTTTAGTCCTGTAACCTTCACAAGATTTGTTGAGACCACATTCTCTGTAAAATAAAATAATGGTGTTATGGTTAAGGAACTAAAAGTATACTTTTTAAATATTAAATTAAAATTAAATGTAAGTTTGAAAGACTAAATGTATACTTTAACCAGCCTTTCGTACATATTTCTCCCTCCATTCATAAATATAAACTTTTTTTTTATAAATTAGATTATATGTTAGTTTATTAATTTTTAGGTAAATCACTTTATATGTAACTTATTTAGTTTTATTAAGAATTTTTAAAAAGTCAACTATATCCAATATTTAAGAAAGCGGGGAGTACTAGTTTTGGTTTTTAAATTTAGTTATCCTATATATCAATTTTGCCTTATTATATTAATATATATATATATATTTATTTATAACATAACTTCAGTTTTGGCCTCTGGCATGCAGATAGAATAATCATCCCTGAACTTTTACATTTATACATATAATTCCATACTATTCTTTCTTGATATCGTTGACTTTTCTTAGAAAATATTAAGAAAGCTAAATAAGTTATATATAAATTGAATTATTTGAACTCTTTCCCCCTAAACTAGTTCATTTGACTTATAAGCTAACATATAATCTAATAATACACAAAAATACATTATGACTAAGTAGTTTATTTAGCTTCCTTGATATCTTAAGAAAAGTCAACTAAATTTTATAAAAGCCAACTAAATTTTATATTCAGGAACGAAGGAACAATAGTTTTATTTATATTATTGTTCATCTGCCAATGTTTTAATGGCTTTATCAGCATATAACTAGTTTTAGGAATTATACCCTCATTCAAAAATATAGTTTAAAGGGCATAAATTAATAGTTTATGGTAATACATATGTATAGGCCTAGCTAAACGTTTAGGGGAATTGGTTATAGTTTTAAAAGTTTGGGAGCAATTATTTTGACATATAATATAAAGTTATTTTTATGCAAGTTCGATAGAATATTATTGTTCATATTTCATGCAGTATCAGTTTTGGTTTTGAAAGTTAATTACCATATACACCATCACTTTAACATTATCATATTAAAATACATACTCAAAATTATAAATATATATATATATATAGTTAGCATCAACTTTAACAGTGACATAATTTCGACAACATTAAATAGATCCCAACTAAATCGTTACTAACTGACTCGTGCTAATCTATAGAAGTCATGATGGCAATATATCAATATATAAAGTTAACATCAATTTTAACACTGACATAATTTCAACAACATTAAATAGCTTACGTAGTTAAATATTTTACCAACTAAATCGTTACTAATTAGCAAAACATCAATATATTCCCAATTAACATCAATATAAAGTTAACATCAACTTTAACACTGTCATAATTTTAACATTACGTAGTTCAATATTTTCCCAACTAAATCGTTACTAACTGACTCGTGGTAACTTGTAATTAGCAAGTTTTGCTAATATATAGAAGTCACGATGGCAATATATCAATATGTAAGGGTTGACAATGGAGTATACATAAAAATAAATTTTTATATTTAGATTTGTAAATTATTTGTATGATTGTACTTTTTTCTTCTTATAGGGATGAGACCATAGAATACATGAAAGAGACTGAGACAGTGATCAAAAGGCTCCTAAAAGTGCTGATGAAGAGGCTAAAAGTGAAAGAAATTGATGAAACAAAGGAATCACTTCTCATGGGCTCAAAGAGGATCAACCTCAACTACTATCCCATTTGTCCAAACCCTGATCTAACAGTTGCAATAGGTCGTCACTCCGATGTCTCAACCTTAACTGTCCTTCTCCAAGACGAAACTGGGGGCCTCTATGTCCGATCCAACCGTGGTGGCAACGAGCACTGGATTCACGTGCCACCGGTGTCCGGATCGCTGGTGATCAACATTGGTGATGCCTTACAGATAATGAGCAATGGAAGATATAAGAGTGTGGAACATAGAGTGACAGCAAATGGAAGCAAGATTAGGGTATCGGTGCCAATTTTTGTGAACCCTAAACCCTCAGATGTGATAGGGCCCTTACCAGAAGTGGTTGCAAGTGGGGAGAAAGCAATGTATAAGAATGTGTTGTATTCAGATTATGTTAAGCATTTCTTCAGGAAGGCTCATGATGGGAAGCAAACTGTTGAATTTGCTAAGGTTTGATGGGATTTTTTTTTTTAAATGTGTGGGGTAAAAAGTTTGAGAGGTTCAATAAGATGTATGGTGATGAAATCTGAGAGTATGTATTAGTTATGAAAATTATATCTATATATATATTTATAAATATATCTTTTGGGCTTAAGTTTGTTTTGTAACAGAAGCAAATAAAGGAATATATCAAAGTTATTGCTTAAAGCTATAAAGGGATAATACAACTTTTTTGCTCCTTGAACTTTTAGTCAATTTTAGTTTTGGTCATTGAACTTTAATATCGGTGGCTTTAGTTCTTGAACTTTCACTCAATTTTGGTCTTGGTCCCTGAACTTTAAAATTGATGGTTTTAGTCCTTGAACTTTTAGTCAATTTTGGTCTTAGTCCTTGGACTTAAAAAAAAAATTGAAAAATCAGGGACTAATGGTTAAAAATAGCTCAAAGTTCAGGGACCAAAACCATCAATCTAAAGTTCGGGGACCAAGACCAAAATTGACTGAAAATTCAAGGACAAAAACCACCGATTTTAAAGTTCAGAGACCAAAACCAATATTGAATGAAAGTTCAATGACCAAAAGTTGTATTAACGCAACTATAAATAAAAAAGTCTAGAAAGGGGTAAAAGATTTGGGTAATACTCCCACCGGTTCCTATTATAAGAGGTATTTAACATTTTTACATATATTAATAAAACATGTCGGAATCATTTAATATGGGTAGATTTAAAAAAGTTTTCCATTTTTACCCTTACTCATTTATTATACATACTTTCTCTCTCCTTCTTGCATTTACTACTATACAAGGGCAGAAATGGAAAATATGCATTTATTACTTTAAACTTTTGTATAGGACCTCTTATATTTTGGAACAAAAAATTTGATATATTAGCTCTTAAATTTATGATCGGATGGAGTAATATCAAGCAGAGCCACTCTTCACAATAAAAAAATGAAATGAGATTGAATGATTTATGACAACTACTAACTGACTACTAAATGCCAATGAGAGAAAAACACTAATAACATATTGGAAAAAAGGAACTCTAATGTGAATCATGCTGATCTTCATCTAGTCTTGCATCCTTTAGAAAGCTCACCTTTCATGCTATACTTGTAAAAATCCCACATCATTATCAAGTAATTAATTAATTCCCTTAATCATCATTACATATGAGGACTTAATCATGCGATATTTTATACTCTCTCATGAAACAAGGGAAAAATGGAAATTCTAGTTGAAAACCACCTTTAATTTTTTTCGAGTGAATGGTGCAAAATTGTGTCAATCACATTAAAATAACATTTCAGTTCAAAAGCTATGTACATGCCAAAATCAATTATGAAAAGTTAATAATATTGGTGGCCTAGTTTATTAAAGAGATAAACATGGTTTTGGGTTTTGTAATTGATTGTTCCATTTTTTTTAATATTTTTCAAGAAAACTCAAGAAAACCATGGTTTTGTCTCTTAAGTCTTGTACAAGTAGGAGAAGTAGTGGTAGTTTAAAGAGAGCTCTGTAGAGCATATGTTGAAGGTGGTCTTGAGAGCTTGTGAATCATTAAGAAAATTTAAGAACCTTTAATGTGATTGTTTTTACCCTTGGTTTAATTTCCGATGCCATCCTAATTAACTACTCTTTTACATGTTTCAACCGTAGTATAGTTGAAGATTTTATATGTTGTGAGTATGAGATTGAAATTTCTAGGTTTAAATGCTTTCTTTGTACTTCTAATGAGGCTCTAAAGTTATGGATATGTTATTATTTGATTCCTTGACTCTTAATTTGATGCAATAAACTCTAGATGTGAATCTTTGGGTTTAGCTAGGCTGGGGACTTATATTCTCTCATCTATCCTTCCCCTCCTCTGGCTCTCCTTTTCTTTTTATCACCATTGTATTGAAATTTCAATGATCCGAATTGACTTTTATAAAGGTTGAAAAATATTTTATAATCGCTAATCTGGCCGGCCTGAACCTAGCCATTCAAGGTCCAGACATTTAAAAGACAAATATATTTACTCTACCTGGGCATAACGGGCTGGCCTGTTTAGGCCCTGGCCTGTGAAGTGCTAGCCCTGATTCTAAATGACTAATAATGTTGTTGCAAATGACTAAAAATATGTTATCATCTGGTCAAAAGTTATTAATGACTAAAAATTTATGATACTTGTGAATGGTGCTGTCAACAGTTGTCAATGACCAAGAATTTAAAGTCTTACTCACTAACAATTTTTTATTAAATGATAACAATTTTTGGTTTGACAATAACAACTTTTGGCCACAATTCAGGGTATCAGTTTAATTAGGGATTTCGTGGAAATTCATTTTAATTAAATTACTTCTATGAGACCTATAATTAATTTCCCCTAATAATAATAATAATTTTATAAAATATAAAATCTAGAACATTAAAGTTTAATTCAACCGGAAGGAGAGAGAGAGGCTTATCCAAAGAAGGAGCCGTTGATATTTTTACATTTCAAAAGCGAATTTCAATTTTCAAGAGAGAAAAACTCCTTTGGCTCTCTCCCGCTAATACAAAAATTCGTTTCCCCCACCCTGCAAATCTCCCGCCAAAAAAAAAAAATGAGAATCGCCGAGATTTCATCGCCGGAGCTCCGGCAAGTTCACCAAGACACAGAGCTTCACCACCACAATCACAATCATCATCTCTCCCAAATCGAAGCCTCCATCAAGAAACTCGAGCGTCACTCGTCCGATAAAAAATCATCGCAACACGAATCCGTCACTTCCGATCTCCAACAATGTCTAAATCAATTAAGCCAATCTCCTCCATTCTCCAACTCTTTCAAACTTCAGATTTGGAAACTCAGTTATCGCCTTTGGAATGCTTGTGTCGATATCTCCAATGCCATCTCAATTCTCTCATCATCATCTTCCTCTTCCTCTGCTATAACAGCCGAATGTCATGCCAAACTCCGACATATAGCAGCCGATCTCCTATTTCTCGCAACTGACGTCACCGGAGTCCCCTCTCCGGCGTTAAAAACGGCGTCGTTATACTACAAGACTGGATCGATTTGGCATCATTTACGAAAATTCGACCTCGCTTCGGTTTGTTATGAGAGAGCTACTGATTTAGTATCCAAGGTTGATTCTGCCTCCAATAATTCTGATGCATCAGATAAAAGGCTTTTGCTAGATCTGAATCTCGCTAGGTCTAAGACTGCTTGGGAGGTTTCGGATCGAAATCTCGCGGTGGCGTTGTTGAATCGATCTAAGGGTTTGGTTTTTGGTTCTTCTGAAAGCTACAAGGAGCTAGCCAATCAGTTCTTGACGTTTGGAAAAGGTTTGTTGTCGAAAAACGAAGATAATCATGCTTTGAGTGAAGCACTGAAACTAATGAACGATGCTTTGGATACTTGTGAGAAGGGATTTAGTGTGGCGAAAACTAGAGAAGAGATAACAGAATTCAGAGGATTGAGATGGAAAACGCTTCGTTTTATTGCGGCTGTTCATTTACAGAAGGAAGAGTTTGATAGTGTGATTAAGTGTGTTAAGGTCTTGAGAGAGGCTGATAATGGTGGGGATGATCATCCTAGTCTTTCAGTGTTGGCAATGAAAGCTTGGTTAGGATTAGGGAGACACGTGGAAGCAGAGAAGGAGTTGAGGGGAATGGTTATCAATAAGGGGATTCCTGAAAGTGTGTGGTTGTCAGCTGTAGATGCTTACTTTCAGGCGGTTGGGACGGCTGGAGCTGAGACAGCAAAAGGGGTGTTCTTGGGGTTGTTGGGACGGTGCCACGTCAGCGCCGGCGCGGCCGTGAGGGTTGCTCACAGAGTCGTTGGAAATGGTGGTGGTGGTGGTGAAGGTTCAAGGGTGAGGGCTAAAGTGGTGGCTGATCTTGTGTCTGATGAAAGGGTTCTGGCGCTGTTTGCTGGCCAGGCAGCTGTCAAAGATCGAGCGGCAATGCATGCTGTTATGTGGAATTGGTAAATTCGTATTATGTCTCTTGATCTATTTCTTCTTGGTGCATTGTTTGAAAGTATGGTTTGTGTTATGACTTTTGTATTATTCTCTCCATTTCTAAATATAGGACCTATTGGAGAAGTGAGTTTGTTCCTAAATATATGGTATCTTTCTAATTTTTAACAACATTTTTCTAAATTGTTTCTATAGATAATCCTCAATAATTAACAAACAAGAGAGAGAGGGTGAGAATAAATATAGTTGGTTAAAGTGTTTTAACAATATCATATGATTTTAACGAAATTAACTAACACACTAAATTTAATCAAATTAGGTAAATATACCTTATATTTAGGAACGGAGGGAGTAATATATTAGCTAGGAGTATACCTTTTAAGCTAGTTTCTTTGGCAAGGATTACTAACCATTTGTGCATGCGCTCTTTGCTTGGCTTCTCTGACCTTGATACTCTTTGTTTTAGGCAAGCCTGATTTGGACAATTTAGATCATATACCTAACCTGCGTTTTTCTAAAGCTGGGAATTCACTTGTCAATTTGCTTTAGAGATCTGTTGGCATGGGTTAAAATGGGAGTTGCTTGCACGAATTTGTCACACAGGATTTAACTAAAATTCTTGACAAACACTGTAGAGCCATTAAATTACTTATTCATACTAGAATTGACATTTATCAGTACCGCTGGAGAAAAGACACTGAAGGAAATTCCTGGACTAAAATAAAATGGAACTTGTCTACACGAATGTCACAAAAGATCTAACTAAAATTTTTGACAAACACAGCAGAGCCACTAAATTGCTTGTTCATACTAGAATTGACAGTGCCGTTGATAATTTTCATTGTCTTTGAATGTGAATAACAGTGCTTCTGATCATTTTCAATCAAAAGATTATGAGACCAGTGCTGAACTATTTGAAAAGTCAATGCTGTATCTTACATATGATACAGAGGACAAAACACTTCGAGCCAAGGGCTTTAGAGTATTATGTCTTTGCTACCTGGGTCTCTCAATTTTGGATCGAGCTCAAGAATACATAGATGAGGCTGAAAAGGTATCACTGTTGACAATGATATTTTGAGTCCTTTTGTATAGCTTTCCTCAAATATTAACTCATACTAATGAATTTCATCGGCAGCTTGATCCCAACATTGTCTGTGCTTTTCTCAAGGTATTGTCTTCTTCTTTCTGTCTCTCCCTTTATATATTTCAATGTGTGGGATCCAATTGTGAATCCGATAGAGAGCTGCATACACACACGAACACGTGAACTTTGATGGCAGGCGAAGTTTGACATTACTGATAGAAGCTGGTTACAACATATGTCCCTCATTAAGATAATGTTATCAGTTGGTAAAACATGAGAATTTACTCTCATATTTATTACTGCAGTTCAAAATATTTTTGCAAAAGAATGACCACGATGGTGCTATTAGTCAGATACAAGCAATGACTACCTGCCTTGACTTTCAGCAAGATTTTCTCTCCCTTTCAGCTCATGAGGCTCTTGCTTGCCATGCTCTTCCTGTTGCTGTTGCTTCTCTATCATGTATGCTTAACTTCTATGCTTCAGGAAAATCCATGCCAACCAAAGAAGTAGTAGTCCTGCGAAATTTGGTCACAGTTCTCAACAAGGGGCAAGGCAACGAACAACATGCTCTCAAATTCTTGAAGCGTGCTTGTACAAGAGCATCTGAGCTTGGCCCTGATTGCTTCTTTGGAAAAGATGAGGCTGGAAGACGGGAATGGAAATGGTTTGCTGTGACTTCATGGAACTTGGGTACAAAAGCAGGGCAAAATAAAAATTATGAATTATCTGCTGAGTTCTTAAGACTAGCATCAGACTTTTACGCCATAGTCCAAGGGTCTGATCATGAAAACAATGTCATGGTTTGTAAATCTTTAGTACTTGCTGCATCAGCAATGATAGCTTCTGAATTTCAAAGAAGGACTGCAATGTCAGATAATGAAGTAAAGCAAACTGTAGAGTTGCTAGACAGAGCAGTGAAGGTATGTCATTGTTTTCACTTCACAGTGCTTGATGCGTCTATCTTTTTCAAACGGATGAAGTTGGTATTATACAGAACTATAATTAAAATTGTGTTATACTATTATATGTTTTAATATTGAATTCTGCTCAGTGCTGAGGACACCTTGCTCCCTTGTTATGGATGCAGATGTTGAAGTCATTTTCAGCGGGGACCTTTGTCAATGATGATCAAAGCAACAGCTTTGAACCTGACCTTTTCTTCATATACACCTTCTGTGCTTATGACATACAAGGCAGACTAAATGACTTAGGATCACAGCTATTTCTTGTGAAAAGTTTTGCCAGTTCAAAGGCTTGCAAACCCCAGTATCTCCTCCAAATAGGCCTATGTGCATCACAGGGACCTCGATCCAATCATGAAGTGGCCTCCTTTGCTCTGAATGAGTGCCTCTCAGCTTTCCTATCATCTCCTTCTCCTGATTACCCAAATGTCGCGCTTGTTATCCGCAAACTCGTAGCCATAGCCAGCTTGCACAAGGGCGATACAGATGATGATGTTGTCCATGGCATGTATAAGCAAGCCTATCGAATAATGGTCGGTTTGAAGGAAGGGGAGTATCCTTCTGAAGAAGGAAAATGGCTTGCCATGACTGCATGGAATCGAGCAGCAGTGCCAGTGAGGTTGGGTCAGGTTGAATTAGGCAAGAAATGGATGGCTATTGGCTTAGAAATCGCGAAACATGTTCCAGGAATGGAAACTTACAAGGCATGCATGGAAGATTTCTTCAGTGGGTTGGAGAAAAGTCCTGAACATGCGTGAATCTCACAAATTTGGTTTCTAGCAATTGTGTAATGTACAGGAAAGGAGCCATATATGTCCAGCAAATTAATCTTAGGTATATTCTTGCTTTGGTACTGCCCTAATAGGTTTACGAGTGTTAGTTACGTCACCACTATGGAATTTCTGTTCCTTGACTGTATATAGACGTATAAATGGCATAAACATTCTGAATTTTACTTATCCAGTATAACCATATATAAAAATCCCCGTTTCTGTCCTCCTCTTAATTCTGTTGCTGTTTACACAAGTCCCAGACTCAGCAAATATGATCAATACATTGGAGGCGATCTGTTGCTTATTAAAATCTTTTGTTTAATTCAAGCTTTTATAGGCTTAAAAAGTGGAGGTGATCTCCTAAGCTTGGTCGCTTGCTCAAGTGAATAAGCAATTTTAATAAATGTTGATTCTGAACCTCTCTAACCTGCAAAGCAAATCCCATTGGCTTGTCCTCTGTGTATCCTGCAGGCACATTAATCCCAGGATAACTCCAATGGCAAGTAGACCATCAAACTCAACACCAGTGCAAACCATTGCATCTAGTTAACTAGTTTATTCACTTTCATCACTTTCTCAAATCCATTCTTGGACAACCATGCTAGGATTAGTAATGCTTTTTGCTCTCTTTTTCCTATTCCATTTGTGTTTTGATGAAGTGTTGGTTATACTTATCAGTTCCCTCCTGCAGTTAATTAAATTAGGCTGATCAAGCAGTGGACACTATATCATACTCCTACATTACTTAATATAAGATTATAAGACTTAATTGACCATTTTTGCCTAAAAAAAGCTAAATAAGCTAGTTATAAATTGATTTTCTTGATTTTTTTCTCCAAACTAATTTATTTGACTTATAAGCTACTTCCTCCGTTCCTAAATATATGACCTAGTTGACTTTTTTTTTTTTAGAAAATCCTAAGAAAACTAAATAATTTATTTATAAATTAAATTGCCTGAATATTTTTTTCTGTAAACTAGTTTATTGACTTCTAAGTTACTATGTAATCTAATAGTACACAAAATACGTTACGGTTAAGTGGCTCATTTAGCTTCCTTAATATCTTTATAAAAAAGTTAACTGGGTCTTATGTTTAGGAACAGAGGAAGTAACATGTAATAATAATATACAACATATGTTATGATTAAATGACTTAGTTTCCTTAATCTCTTGAAAAAAAAAAATGACAACCAAATACTATATTATGAAATGAAGGGAGTATGTGTCAAGAAGAAATATATTGATTTTCTTGAACTATTGTCTAATAATAATTCAGGAAAATTAATATACAATTCTTTAGATATAGTTTCACTTGATTTTTATTCAATTCCCTCCAGTTCTTTTATTAGGTTTTACCTAATTTATAATCGTATCCCTAAATTTTTTTTCGGGTTTTATAGTTTCACCAGTAAAAAATTACAGGATTTGATTAAAAATTAGGCAAACTATACAAAAAAAAAAAAAAAAAAAAAAATAGAGGGACCTGCTAAAAATAAAGTACACCACAAGGATCTGACTACAATTAAAACTAAAACTATACAAGTTTGCATATTAAAAAAGTGAAAGCAACTTATTGCAGCAATTAGCGCATGCCTAATTTAAGTACATATTAATACTTCCTCATTCTTTTGCTTCCTCCTAAGAAGGATAGAAAAATACTCCCTCTGGTCTTTATTATAAGACACCAACTATCCAAATTTTTTGGTCCCAAATATAAGGCACCAACCGCTGCATTAATTGCTTTTTCCCCACTTTACCTTTGTTATTAATGGAAGTTTAAAATCGAAAATGTGAAGTCACATCATTTAATGAAGGGTGAAGTTGGAAAAAGTTGCAAATTTAGTATAAATTTGATGACCCAACTACCATTTCTTGGTTTGTGAGAAATGATAGTTGGTGCCTTATAATAGGACGAAAGGGAGTACCTCTCAAATTTGCAAATCCCAATTCAAATCCCTGAATGACCTGGTAACTGTGGAAAATACGTAAGGACAGGTAGGTAATTAACTTTTGCAATGAAATTACCTAAATGCCTTTAATTTAAAATTTGAAAAATGAAATGATAAGAACAATCTAACAAGTAACAAGTTTAACTTATCACATGACAACAACTAAGACAGTGACAACTAATTTTACAAAACTTCTTCGCCAAATGTCGATGATAATGGCAGTTTAACAAATAACAACTTTAACCTAACTTATGAAATGACAACAACAATTAAGACAATAACAACTGATTTACTAATGGTAATTAGGCCATTTCAGGAAAATAAAAAATAAAACCTTGATTCCATAATATCCATGAGGGCTTCTTAAGAATTCTGTCATTTCAAGATACCATATTGGGATCCCCATATTTTGGTGGCCTTTTTATGTCTTTCTCCGGCCCTCATCTTAAAGGAGAACACATTTCAAATTATGGTTTGGCATTTATGATGCATTACCATAAATACCCCTATTTAATTTATCACAAAGTATTTCAAAACATAGAGCCTTTATGTAACACCTGGATTTTTACTACTATATTATACAATTTTAATTGAATTATAACCACTATTTCAGTTCCGAAAGCCCGAAAATACGAACAAATTTAAAACTTTTCTTTTCAAACATTACACTAATATGCTTTCTATTGAAATGGGCTTTTCGAACAAATTGAATAATTTAAAAACTTTGTCTAAAATAGAGTGGTTTATAAGACAATTAAAAGTACATTAACCCTCTTAGGGGGTCTATTCATGATTCATAATACTTAGGAAATTTAAATTCCTTTATACCATTTATATAATTCTATTTTCTATGCTTTTTATTATTAACTTAATAATTTAATTTTACAACATATACAAATAACATTATTAAAATATTTAACTACCTTTTTCTTTTCAAATTATATTCCTAATTCCTTCATCTAATCTTCTTCCCCAGCTAACTTCTCCCATTCTGCGTACTGAAAATATTTGGGGAAAGGGGTGAGATTGAAAATCCTAATAGCAGTTTCTTTCATTAACATTTATTGTCATGCTAGCATTGTCATGTATATATTTCATAAACCTGAACAAATCACACAATTATACATACTTCCTGCCCTATATGCTCTACCAGCCACTAATAACAATATATTTGTTAACTAGTGGAGGTTCTACCTGCAGGACTTTTCATTATAGCATTTCAAGCTATAACTAACTGGTTTGGCAAAGGGGTAGTGAACCACCTAAACCTGGAATATTCCCTAAACTTCTATGCAGGAATTAACAAGGTATTCCACCTTCATGCATAATGTAAACTTGCAACAGATATTACAAAATCATACATGCAATTCTTTTAATGTAATGAAATAAACTGCTACCTGTATCCTGAGCTTACTCTTCACTGTATCCTTTCTCTTCTACGTACTATGGGAATTCGATCCCATTATCTTGTCCTATAAATATTTATAATACCGAAATAATATATCAATATCTAAACTTCGGCATAATGATTAAACGCTTCTCACGGTCCTATTGTACTACCCCTTTCTATTTCTAATACTATATTTAAATTTCTATTTTCTAACTTAGTGGGTAGTCACACCATTATCAAACAATGCATACGCAAGTATAGGAAATATCCTAATTACTTTTAAATCAACTTACTCCATATAGTAACATATATAACAATTCACTTTATTTAATTAAATCTCCAAGGATCATATTTTTCTTCTAGATTAATAATTACCTACAACTTAATTTATTATAATTATCTTAACCATTTAAGTTCAAAAGATCACTCTTTAATTATTCGATTCCAATTAATGTTTCTTATTCTCAATGTTTGACCAATAGTTTATATAAGAACCCTTATTTAAAGGCCTTAACTATTTATTATTTAATATATAAATTCGTCATCAAATTCAAACTTAATTCTTTATTACAAGATTTGTAAACCAACCTTATAATAATCCTATTTATTTTACTTCTTAGATTTAGTCCTCATGAATTTTTAGAACAGACACAGAGCGAGGCTTTTCAAATTTAAACCTGATTATAATCAATACCCATTTGAAATTGCAAAGACTTAGGTTTTGAAGAATATATCAAAATAACCATTTAATCTTTCTAATATTCATCAAATTGCAAAGCAAGACAAGAGACTCCAAATAAAACTTCAAGATTTAATCAATCACTATCTTAAAATAACCTCGAATCTTAACCAATCATAAATTGCCGAATCACAACTATTTTAATTTTCATAAATCATACCCTTTAAATCTTCATAACAAGATGTCTTACAGCTTTTAGTCTTGATCTGAAACTTAATCCTACTATGGTTCCCAACTCCTATTAGCTTTGGCTTATACTCCAATGCTCCATATATATACACAGTCCTTATACCATCTTCATCACCTCCATTCAACTCAAATCCTGGCTTTCAATCATTCTATTAAACAGCATTTAATCACCCTATCTCACTCTTATCAATCCTTAACTATTCCATTTCAACCTAACGTCACATAGAATAAATCCCAATTAAATCTCAATATCAACTGATTTCCTTCCTCTTCTCACAGAAATCAACATTTAAAATCATAAAATCCTTTACCTAATCACTTCAAAGCATGATTTCATAATTAAAAATAGTCATAAACATTTCAGCTGCTATAACAGGTTTGGAACTACAATACCTATACTTCCAATAAAGCTCTAAAAATTCCAACTTTCTAGATAAATTGCAACCTTCCCTTTCTAACAAAAACCCCTTATACATAGCTTAATTATTTGAATGGAATCAATAACCTAAAATCCTTAATACATGAGTTTAAACAAATGTTCATTGATTCAGAATAACTTATCAACCCTTGATCAATTACCTAACATCTTAGACATCTCATGATTCCCTACACATATCATATCTTTGAAACTGAAACTATTCAAATCCATTTAAATTAGCAGACACTTCTTTACTTCCGAATTACCTTCCATCAATTCAATTCCTCTTCACACTATTCAGACCACATAACCCCCTCACTGGACCAGGTTGGACAGGACAAGCAAGAAGAGAAAAATAGATTTCACAAGCAATTAAGAAACTCCCTTTACAAATGAACTTTGCTAAAAATTGTGTTTAACTCACCCACTTCGTATGCTTCCTCAATACAACCCCTAGAAGCAGAGAGATTAACAAAGAATCACTATGAATCTAAAATTCACAGAAATTACAAACATTCACATACAAGATGTGATTCCAATTTAATCTTATTTCCATTACTTCTTCCTCCTCCCCTCTGCATACACGAAACCATACACAGAGGAAAGAACATAAATTTCCATTACCATCAGGAAACTTAATTATACAAAATAAAATTCTTATCCTAATATAAGACAACAAATTCTTTCCTCCCCTGCCATTGCAACCTATCAGTAAACCAGCAATAGAAGGAAAAGAAAAGAACAATCATCAACAATTTAATCCTCCTCATCACAGGCAGAAACATTATCACATAAACAGAAATTCAAGCTACCAAACATCATCAAACATCAAAATATTTCCTCTTCCCTTGTTAATATACCATCGGCCAGCACCACTAGAAAAGAGAAGAGTTGAACAATTCCAAATTCACATATCATCAGCCAAATACAACCAACCTCAATTCCATTTTCCTTTCCTCCTTAACCGAAATCAAAATCACAGAAGAAGAACAGAGCATCGAATAAGCAGAGAAGCAAGATGAAAAATTTGAAATCAAACATGCAACCTCAACCACACTTTCAATCAACCCATAGCATCATTTAAACACCAATCAGCTTTGGTTTAGAGGAAGAATCGAAGAATGGAATCAGAACAGAGGCGATGAACAGTACCACAAATTTGGGGCTTTTGAAGAAACTCAACTAAACCTAAATCATCTCTCAAAATCACTCACCAAGCAGACAAAATCGAAGCCTAAGATTCGCTTTGATGAAGTTAGAAGCTTCAAAACTTCCCATAAATAAGACTCAATCTCTCTCTAACTCACCCGAAATCGGCCAGAAAAGAAGAGAAACGAAGGAAACGAGGCTCACCTAGGCTCGAAGCTTCACTCCCCACACTTTCGAGCTGCTCGTCGTCGCCGGTCGTCGCCGTCGCCACTAATTCTCGCCGGAAGCAGAGGACGAGAGGGAGAGGGAGAGGAACAGAGAAATCGGGAGAGAGCAGAGGGAGTGTATGTTAGAGCCGGGATTTCGGGCCAGCCCGCATCGGCCCGCGGGCCAAACGGGCCAGCCCGTATCTGGCCCGAAATAATTCGGTCCAGGGCTTTTCTGGCCTTAGACCGAATATATCGGGTTGCCGGGCTATCGGGCTAGCCTGATAATGCTGTTTTTTTTTAAAAAAAACGACCAGATCTTTCTTTTTTTTTGGGCCCATGCTTCAAAGTTGGACCTTGTTAAGGCTAGCAACAAAAAAAACATTGTTAAGGGCTTAAGGCTGGCGAAAAGAAAAACATTGCTAGCATCTACTAACAAGATCAAGAGTGACTGACTACTGACTACAACAACTAACAAAACATTGTTAAGGTTGGAAAAAAAACAATACAAAACATTAGCAGAACAAAGCATAAAGAAACTAGCTCTCTACACACAATAGAGAATCTGTTTGTTTGTATTACCACAATCACAGAAGTGCAGAACAAAGCATAAGTGATCCGAAACATACTAGTGATCCAAAACACCATATAGCATAACGAAACATCATATAGCAGAACAAAGCACAAGATGTCACAAATTCTGATGAAGTTGAATCTGGAAGCAAGAATCAAGAATGACATATGCACAAGAACTGTGGAAGAACAAGCAATCAGACTACTACGAAGCTTGACATATGTACAACAAAAATTGAAGGAAACAAGAATTAAAACAAAAAACCCTTAAATTGAATCAAAAAATTGAGTGAGTCCTGGAGTTGGCTCTGAAGATGGTGGATGAAAGATGGCACCGGAGATCGAGTGGAGGGAGAGTCGGAGTGAGGTAGTGAGGTTAGGGGCTTATTAGGGCGCCAGAGAGTGGAGACTGAGAGGACGATGGAGGCTTCACCGCTTTAGGCTGACCGCACAAGGGAGAAGAGGAGAGGAAGGAAACTGACGCTGACCACCGCCGAGCTGCCGCCGAACGAGATCGATCTGTGTCTGTGTGTGAGCGAGAGCGGCCGCGAGAGGCTGAGACGCGAGAGGATTTTGGCCTTCTGCTAGGGTTCGTGGAGGAGAGAGCAGAGAGGAAATGAAAGGAACCAAGTGTGTGTGTGACCTGTGAGCTGAGCCTGTGACGCGAAATCTGAAGTGAGGGAGGGGGTGTATTAGTTTTTTTTTTTAATATCGGGCCAACCCGTCAGACTGACGGGTTCAGCCCGATTGAGCCCGATATGGTCGGGCTTCGGGTTGAAGCAGCCCGAAACTAATCGGGCTGCTTTTTTTCCAACCCTAGACCGTTTTTTTTTGTCATAATCGGGCCCAGCCCGACGGGTTGGGCCCGAAATCCCAGCTCTAGTGTATGTTTCGTGTGAGGGAGAAGAGTGAAAGGGTAAGGGTAAGGAACACGTGGAAGTATTTAAATTGAAGAGGTAAGGTTGATATTTTTAATGGGTATTTTATCATTTTGCCCTTCTTATTTTAACTGAAGATATTTTTAATTAGGGGCAGATATTGTCTTTTTCATTTTCTTTTTTCTATTTTGTCCTTAAATGATAATTTTATTTACCATTCACATTTACAAATACGTCTGAATTTGTCCCAAAATAATTTTTCTAGATATACTTTAATTTTCAAATTTATTTATAAGGCTTTTTAAATATTAAGCAACACCTCAAGATTCTAAATATTCCCTTATTTAAATCCATCTTCCAACTATTTTTCCTCAATTAATAAATAAATAAGTTTTAAAAATTATTAAAAATGCCTAAATATCATAAATTTATGTTTCAATGCTTTTTAATATTTAGTTAAATTCCTAAAATCTTAAATAATTTCCTATTTTCTAAAATTTGGGGTGTTACACCTTCCATTCTTGTACGAAGCGCAATTTCAGAAAGTCATTGTAAACCTTCAAAACATTATGGTAGTTAATCACTACTACCCTAGTCCTAAGTATAATATTTACTTTATAATGCAGACTATAAAGTTGATATTATATTTAGAACCAGTGAGAGTACACCATTCAGTTAAAAGGCTTTTTTATATTAAGGAACAAAATGGATACATAATTTGTATTACCTCAATGTCTTTAGCTGTTGCTCAAAATTTTTCTGCAGCAAAGTGTCATTTCCAAATTTATAGAAATGTGGCACAATCCCAAGCTTCTTTCCTTTGAACCCATCTTTTCTCAGAAACTGAGCATATCCATCTTTTGGGACATATTCTGAAGCTTCAATTGTTGCCTCATCCCAATGTCAATGCCTGCAATAGCGTCAAGAACATACGCAGCATCTGAAACCGTCCTACAAATAGGTCTGCACCGTAAAATAGAAGGTATTAATTTCTTGAGAGAAAATATGGGAAGACTTGTAGTAGGAGAAATTAATGTTTAATTTTATGCTAAAGTATATTTTTAATCCATCATGTTTGTATGGAGTTATATTTTAGTCCTTTAAGTTTGAAAAGTATATTTTTAGTCCTTTTTTTCTCGTTAGTTTCATTTAACGAAAATTACTGATTCAGCAAATTTAAATGGTGAATGTATGAATAAATGTTGACAAAAAATGATTAAATTTAAATTTAATAGTGTCATCATTCTTATATTTTAAACACTAGTCAAATTTTATCTTCACTTAATTACAAAATCATCTTTTTCATTTGATGAGTCATCATTTCTGTTAAATGAAATTAACGGTATTAGCGAAAAATGACTAAAAGTGTAATTTTCAAATTTAAAAGATTCAAATGAAACTTGATGCAAACATAAAGGGTCTAAAATATACTTTAATCTTAATTTTATTTTGTCTAGTTGATAGAGCAAGTATAAATATTTTTGGACAAGAACAAGTAGGTCTCAATGAAGAGAAAAGATAACTAGGTGCCTTAAAATGATTTAATTGCATTGAAGTCTCTAAGGATATAAGTGAGATTAAATAAAATTGCATCGGTAATTGTTAATGCCGATAATTGAATTGCCAATAAAAGGTCCCTGAAGAGAAGTAAATAACAACTCAATTAGCGACTTTAACAACTACCAAAACAATTCGATTTAATCTCACCTAAATCCCTAGAGAGTTAAATGCAATTTGAAGATTGAAGGGATTTACTTTTTGTTTACTTATTTTTTTCTCTTTCTTGTTACATGTGTGTCATTTCCCAAAATATTTTATCTTATTATTACCCGTGGCTAAGAGCAAGTGGGGTTATTTATTTGCAAATAGTTGCTCTTCATATCTTTTGACATACAAGTTGATCTCATAAGTTGTAAGATTGTTTTCTATTATTATATTTACATGGCTTTCCTCTTTTAGTTTATTTGCCTCATAGCTTTTGTATGCACACACTTCATTGAATGAATACATGATTATTGCTATCTTCCTTTCCCATGCGTGTGTTGTCTCCTCCCCTCTCAAATTCTGGCTCAATTTCTCAGCTCCCCTCCATCTTTCTCTGTTCTGTTTCTTATTACTTTCTTTCTCTGTTTCTCTCTAAATCATATCTGTTTGTGGGATTATGTTTCTGTGGGATTAAGAGTGTGTGAGTAAGTTTTACATAATTCCCACTTCAAAATCTATATTTTAATTACAAACTACAATCGCACAATAACAAAAATTGTTATAATAAGGTTCGAACATTTCAAGATTGTAACAAAAAAATGATAGCAAAGTAATCAGATGATTAGATTGGATGATAAGTTTGATTAATTTATCTTCATCTCTTATAATATATGGCCCATAAAGTGTATATCATTATGGCATGAAGATGGTATTATCATTTGGACAGATTTATTAGAATTTTTACTTTTATTTTGGAATAAGTGGTATTGGGTTCTACTCTTACTGTAACCACTCTTTCAAAATTAACCAGTCCTGGGTCAGGAACTCCAGTTGTGACCAACAGTAGATAGTGAGTTTTAAACGATTAAGGTGTGTTTGAATTGGTTTTTTTTCAGAAGGACTTTTTCAGAAGGATTTTTAGAAAAAAGTTAGATTGTAGAAGTGATTTATATTTGGATTAGTAATGTTAGAAGTGACTTTTTTTCAATCTGACTTTTAGAACATGTTTGGATGATTATTTTGAAAAGTAAGTTTAGATAAAAAATTACTAAAAAGGGCATTATTGTTATTAAGTAATACATATATAATATGCATATGTTCTTATATTTTAGAAAGAAAAATTGAAATTTGGGTTTTTGAAGGATTTTAAAGGCTTAGTTTCTCCCTTATTTTAAGGAAAATAATTTTAAAAAAATTATATTTTTAGCTCAAAGGAGGATATTGTGGGAGAAAATAATTAGAGATTATTATGGTAAATTTTTGGAGATAAAAAAGAAATTTTATATTACAAGAAAATATCTTATTTAAAAATTTTAGGGGTCTAATAGTCTAATTTTCCTACCCACTTTATTAAATAACAAACAATAAAAGGTGTGGAGCCCATCAGAAGCCAGAAGTCAAAATTTTTAACTTCTGGCTTTTTGCTTCCCCACCGGATTTCTAGAGGAAAAGATCTTTTCATCTGCTTATGAACCAAACATGATTTTTTTTTCAGTTAGCTTCTTCGGCGGAAAAGTCCTTCTGACCCTAAAAAAGACATCCCAAACATGCACTAAAACTATTAAATTAGGGAGCTTAAGTTCTAAACGATTAAAACTATAAAGATTAAGTTGTAGTTAGTGTTAACATTTGTAATTGAGAGAAATAGAAGAACAAAAATGAGACATCAAGTAAACATATCATCTACCTTTAGATGAACCATTCTTCACTTGAGGTGATGTGTTTGCTACCCTAACTTTAGGGATTTGAGGTGAGAGACCCAAGTTACCATCTCCCTCATTTGGTGTAGATTTCTTAATGTCACACACTAAAATATAATTAGGATCCCCTTATAAAGTAACTAACATTTTATGATTAGTTAACTAATCTAATTCTCCAACAGTTAGAAATAACTTGGTCAAAACTAAAGCACCGAATGATTCATTTTCAATTTTTTTCTTCTTATTTTCTCTTGCCTTTCAAATGAAAAAAAAAATATTTCCACTTTTTCTTTGTTTAATTTTTCGTTTTTTCATTCAATGGTAAATAGAAATGTTATATCGCCCTTTCCATTTGCGAGAGGTTGATCTAGATAAACAAATATTGTGATCGATGCCATCTATTTTTGTTTTTATTACCGTCCTTGATATATGACTTATTTAGATAGATGATCTTAGACTTAATTAAAACTCCTTCAACAATAATAAAGTAAGAGAGAGTGATGGAGTTAAGAAATATGATTAGAATGTTTTAATAAAAACATGATATAAAACTAACTTAGCTTACACCTTAAATGGAATCAAATTAATAAAATGCTCTACATTAATAAATTAATAATTCCAAGGCGCCGGTGTCATTGTTCATTAAGTTTTTATTTGGACATAGTTTCGCTGCTTTTATTGATAGTAATGGACGGTGGAAACCGGTGAATGATTATGCTATATAATTGTGTTTGTGCTTAATAATTTCAAAGGGTATAAAAACAAAATAGGTAAATTAATATAATAAGGTCCATTAAAATATCAAAATTACTAATAACTCCCAAGGAACCTGAAGATAATAAATTGTAATTGTGAAATTATCTCCTTGCCCTTACTGATAGACAAAGAATAACATTGACAAGCATATCTATCATGATTAACAAATTAAGATGCCTTAATTGACAACTGCATCGTCTTTATTAAAAAATAATATAAACATGTTCAACACAGTAATTATTAACAACTAAACTAAAACTACATTAACAGTTATCATAATATGTATCAACAACAAATTAGTGACGGTACTTTGATAATTTCACAATTGCATTATATTACCGACAGATTTCTTACAGGTCCCAAAAGACCTGTTAGTAATTGAGATTTCAAAGTTCTGAGACTTGATTGCAATTTTCCCTTTATTATTTCATTTTCAGAGTGTTTGAATTCACTACCTCCCGCTTACACAAATCTTTAGAAAGGTGATTGGTGTTAGTTGAGGGTTATAAGGCTCTGACAAAAGAAATTCTACTTATAATTGATAAATGGAGAGGCATGAGGCAATGAAAAGGGAAAAACATGGAGAAAACTTCCTTGGTCAAAAGTAAAAAAATAATAAAGAGAAAATAAATATAACAAAAGACCACATGATTCCTAATTTTGACCACATTACCCATAAATGGATCATAAGATTAGAAAGTAAACATATTGTGTTATTCATATGAAGGTTCTGACATGCATTAAAAAGATTCTACATTTTAGGTGAAATAATCATACATAGTATTGTAATCTATGCTGAACAAGTTAAACCCAGCCATAAGGAGGAAAACTGATCACTGTACAAAGAACATGATAACTCTCCTCTCCCTCAAATGAGTTCTTTCAAAATTGATAAAATTTGCCTCACCGGTGGAATCTAAGCGTAAATTCCAAAACTTCTTAATCTTGGGAAACTTCATTGGGATCCGATCTGACAAAGTGAACAAGGAATTCTGTATTACCCTCAGCACCTTTAAGAGGGGACTCAATCCACCCTTTACTGTAGAAACCAAACTTCTCTACTCCCTTTATAATCTTCTCAAGGACCTGCATTTAAAAAAAAAAAAAAAAAAATCAATCAACTTCACATCTTCCAGTAAGTATTTGCAAGTCAATATGTATCTTGCTATTGCATTATATATGGATAAGAAGAATTGTGTATTTGCATATCAAGTTCCATAAACTTTAGTCGTCATCTCCTTTTAATTAACATGAATAAATTTTATCAAAGACATCTAGAGATTAATCAGATGGCCAAAAAGGGCATACCTCTTGGTGAACAGTAGGATCTTTCACTATCCCCCCTTTTCCTACCTGCAAAGAGAGTGATATCCCAAATTTAGAAATAACATTGACCCAACTAAATATTTGCATTATATAAGATGAACTTGGGTTTCTTACTTGTGATCTGTGAGCCTCAAATTGAGGTTTTACCAATGTTACCAATGCTGCATCTTCCTTCATGACATTGACCACAGCAGGCATGACCTGTTAAATAAATATATTAACCAGCCATCGGCAGAACAAGGACCCTAAACACACAGATAACTCAAGAGATAAGAGCAAACATAACTGTTATTGGCATGCTGCTATGATAATTTTATAAGGTGGCAGACTGTGATACCAAAAAAAAAAAAAATAATAAATAAATAAATAAATAAATTGAGGGGTTAAATCTATTTCCCCCTTCTTTGTACATTCTTAGCTAGCCCTAAGTTTTGTTCCATTCTCTCTAATGATTTCACAAATCACACCAAAGTTTAATTTCAGCTTATTCAACCATTCTGATAGTTTTTTACCCCATTCTTCTTTAAAACTTCATATTATTTCTTTCTTTCTTTAAATGGTTTCTATTCTAACTGTCTGGCTTCAGGTCCTCTTTTGAGTTATTATTTCTTTCCCCCCTGAAACTTCCCCTCATGTTCTGCACACATGTTCTCTCTTGGTTCAAGTTATTATTTTATTTTACTTTCACAATTCATTTGAGGATAGGACACAAGGTGTAGGATAGAATCAAATAACACTTGATAACTTCATGGGCTGGGGTTTGAGTACTGGTTTAAATCTTGTAAATTATGATGGACCTGGGAAGTGAGGAATACTATCTAATACAGATATCACAAGATTGACTGACAAAAATTAGATGATGCTTTAAACATACGTTTCAAGTGTTAAGTCCTTCAACATATCTGAACATAATTTTTCTGTATCTTTTCATTATTTTTTAGCTTATAATTATGTGCACCACACTTAATGTAGCAACACTTCTTGCAGTGTTCTATGCGCAGTTGTTTCAAGAGCCCCTCTAACAATGGTGCACTGCACCCCATCAACATATATGGGGCAAAGGTGCAGGGAGGGTTCATTGTAGTTTCCCCAACTATTTAAAAGGCCCCACCCAGACAATGCCATTGTGGCATAGTGGCACAATGTATGCCCTTGTTGGCATTACATTGCAGGCTCAATCCCACCAGCTATCACTTCTAATCCAGGAAAAAAAAAGGCCCCACCCATAAGGTGAAAGTTAAGTGCCTAGTGAGCTCAACTAAATATGCCGCCTACATTCCATTCCATTCACAATATGATGAGACTATACATGCCAGCTTCCCAAACAAGAAAAAGTCCAAGATATGCAAAGTTTAAGACACAGTAAATTGCAGTTCAAATTTCATTCAGTAGAGGAATTTATGCAGATGTAGGATATGGGATACACTCAAGGAATCTAAATAGATACATATAAAAATAGCATTAGTATGACCTTTATGCTTATTTAAATCCATACCAAGAGAATAGAGATGAATGAAAGGTCTAAAGTCACCAAATCAACTTTTTGTGGGAGTTCTGACAGATATCTTAGATTTGTCCGTTCTATCACAGTAACTCGCTCATCTAGACGAATTTTGTCGGCTACCTAAAATAGGAAATGATCACCATGAACAGAGAATCACAAATATCAATTAATATGGTCAAAGCAGGGAAAAGGAAATAATGACAAAAACTTGCCAAACTAGACAATTTTTGTTATCACTGATTAGAGATGTGTGGTTATGTTAACCTATTTCAGGTGAAGCCATAAACCCAGGTATTCACCACAAAGACAGGAAACAGGAAAACACAAAAGCAAAACATTACCTGCCCATAACCAACATCAACTCCATAAACACAGGATGCACCATACTGAAGTAAGCAATCAGTAAATCCTCCAGTTGACAACCCAGAATCAAGAGCTACTTTACCCGCAACATCAACACTAAGCTGCTCAATTGCAGCTTCTAACTTATGTCCAGCTCTGCATTGACATAGGTAAGCAAGAATATATTAATTTCAACCGACATTGGTGCAGAGATATCATCATACCATGTACCTATGGAGCTTGATGGATTCACCTACATACATATTTTGGCACTTCAGCCTTTATTTCCACAACAGCTTTGTCAGACACCGGGGTACCCGCTTTATTTATCACCTTTCCATCCACATATACTTTGCCTAATCACGAATGCCAATTGTGTAAATCATTTATCATTCAATTGATTTTTTCACTATGAATAAGTATAAAAGTGTAGATGACAATCTACTACCAACCCTGGTTGCTGATACCTATATTCACATAACCATTTTGCATGAGAAAGGAAGAAAAATATTAAGAACGGTTCCAGAAATAAATGGTGCTCAATTTAAGGTTTCAAAGAGATTCATACTAGCTTCTACTCCAGTTTGATCCACTGTAAAGAAGTGGTGCATTCAAGACTTATGCTTAAATGGGTACAGAGGCATTTAAAAGTCATTTGAGGTTAAACCTTAGATCATTCAGTAAACAAACGAATCTAAAGGCCATGCATAATCAACAGAGCACCATGACTAACTGTTCTACTTAAACTTGACATCTTTGTCCATAACATAGGTAATAATCAATTAACTCAATGAGGTCCTTATAATTAGAATATTCTTATAAAACCACACAAAAATATATTTACTTTCTTGAAATTGCAAAAAAAAAAAAAAAAAAAGCAGACCGCTTGAATTCAAGAGACTGTTTGACAATGTAACTTGAGTGGACTACTTAAGAGAAATTCTATATATCAATTAAAAGGAAAAGGGGCAAGTTACCTTGTAAAATCCACGACTGAATGAAGTTTCGACTGTATTGCTGGAATCTTTCTTGACATATCTCATCCAGCCTCTTTTTCCTAAAATTTAACAAAGTAATGCCATTCAAGAGGACAAACATCGTGAGACAAAGAATTTCAGAATTGTCACAATACTTCGGGATGGAATAAAGACCTAATTAATACAAGAGAACAAAAAGTAATATGTATATATATACAATTCCTATAATATAAAGAGAGAGAAAACAAAAGTCAATAATATCATCAAAACAGAAAGCCTTATAGTCACATTGATTTCAACTACTGCACGGCATAATCCAACCATTGCACATGTCTACAATTGTCAGCACATTTTGATCCTCCAAAACCAAAAAGTCATTATGTAAGAAAAACACAAAACAAAACAAAAGTCAAACAAATACTGTACCCCCTGACTCGATTTCTAATCGACCAACATTCGCAGTACTTCTTATGCTTCGTAAGGTAAGTAAAAAACATTATGTAACTTGATGCATCCTTGTCAACATAGTCTGGCATTCTGGCAATACTAGTTCTCAGAATTAGAATTCAACTAAGAATGGATGATCATATGAGCGTGAACTTAGTAAACTGCGTAAAGTGAAGACTTGACATAATCAATGGAGAAAGAAAAGCTTACTTCTTCACAGGTTGAAGCTTTTCTGATTTTGCAGCAGCATAGCTCCGTAAGTAACTAGGAATTTGAACAGTAACCCATCTCACTAAAAACAATTCCACGAATAACATTAAAATCAAAACATTATCGAAACCAAGCATATTTTAGTACACAGGTGAACTTGAAAATCTTTGAGTTTGAATCCCCACCCCAATAAGGAAATAACTTGCACTCATAAGCGATGAACTTGAAACGCAATGGATAATATACGTATATAAGGAGGCGAGAGAGAGAGAGAGAGAGAGAGAGAGAGAGAGAGAGAGATTGAAGTGTCTGAGATAATAGATAGAATTTGAAAAAGAGATTACCAGGGAGCTTCAGAGATTTAGATTGAGAAAAGAAAAGAAAGGTTTTGTCGCTACTTAACCCGCGGGTTAAGGTGATTGGAAGCTTCAGAAATTGAAAGGCCATTTCTGGTTCCGCTTTCTATCCACCTTCCACCATAGCCGAACTTCGAAGCTGAGAAACACACCAATTTTGGATTAAAGAACAATGCTAGGTCTGAAAATACACACCAATTTCTGGTAAGCTTATGTTATCAATAAAACTCTAAAAAGGTTAAAAACAATAATTATGATGTATTCCATTACTGCCGTAGTAAATTATAGGATCATTTTAACTTTTTTTTAAAAAAGAAATTAAAGAAGCCAAATAGACCACATAATTTTAACGTATCTTATATATAATTGTATTATATGATAATTTATGAGTAAGGTAAATTAGTTTTGAGGAAAAAAAATAATTATAGCATTTTAAAGTGCTTAATTTTGCATCTTTAATTTCTCCATAAAAGTTAAAATGATCTTATGATTAGGACTGAAAGGAGTAAATATGATTTGTTTTCTAACCATGACCTTCTTAATAAATATGAAAAAATGTATAAAGAAAATAAAATAAGAGAATGTAACAAATAAAATATAATAAAGATAAAAGAGATTGCATGGAGAAAAAAATAAAAAAAAAATACAATTAATATTTAGACAAATCTAAAATGAACAAACTCTCAGTGAAGTGAAGATTATATTTTGGGACCGAGGGATTAATTGAAGAAAGCTTTAGTTGGGCCTTTCATTCTAGCCCATAAGTCAACCTTCAACGCTATGACATTTAATAGGTCAGCCCAGTTAGAATTGAAAATGGCCCATTTACCCGAAGTCATAAAAAAAAATGGTAATAACCACGTGCCCTAAGTGATATGATAAGGGTCTATCTTACTTGGACCAATGGTTGAGGCTTGAGGGTTCAATCCTCTTCTTGAGAATGGAGTAGCTTTAGAACTTGTGCTCAGCGTCGGCCCCCACTAAATTGGGATGAGTCATTTGACCTGCTCTAGTTGAGACCCAAAGAAAAAAAATGGCAATCACAAAAACCATTTGAATAAATTTTAAGGATTAATGCTTGAATTATAATTACAACATTTTGTATTTTTATTTAAATAGTAAATTATCATTGGAGGATTTTAGACCAATCAATCCTATAATAAATTTTGCCTCATGATTTCTCCAAACTAATGCAGTTTTGTCTAAAGGAGGCTCAATTATGACAACATTATTGTAGCCCATGAAATTATATTCAATTAGAAATATAAAGGGGAGAAAGGGCAATTAAAATAGACCTTGAAAAAAGCAATGATTATGTGAGTTGGTCTTTCCATATGTTTGAGAGAATCAAACCTTCTAGGTAATAATGTGGAAATTGAAATATTTATTAAATCACAATGTGTGTAAATTTTATGAAATTACAGCAAATTTGAGTCTTTCAGCCCACATCCCAGGAGTGAAGTAGGAATATCTCTCTCTCTCTCTCTCCCTCTCCCTCCCTCCCCCCCCCCCCCCCCCCCATATTTGAAAGTTATTTGAATGATGAATAGCTCATCTCATTAGGAGGAAAATTTTAACCCATTCTCCTTAACAAGCATGGTCCTCTCATCTCCCACATATCTTTTTTTATGATCACATTAGTTTTTGCACAAGCTAATTTAGCTCAATTGCAAGTGATCAATAATTGCCTCAAAATATTTTGTGAATACTAAAGTCAAAAGGGTGAACAACTCGAAAACTAAGATATTCTTTTCTCACAACACTCTTCACACAACTTAATGAGGAGTTGGGCTTTACTTGATCAACATATTTAGATAAGTATTTGGGTGTTCCCACTCTACGATGAACTAAAGATATGTGTATCAGTATGTGGTTGATAAAATCTTGGAGCAACTCTTAAGGGACTGTAAAGTTGGAAGAGTCACTCTATCTCAAGCTTATGTCTCCTATGTTACTCCTAACCATGACATAAAAACAAACCTCATCCTTCTGAGTTGTTGTGAAGAAATTGACAAAGGTGTTAGAGGCTTCCTGTGAGGCTCTATGAATGAGAAGATAATTAAAAGCATATTTAGTTGCTTGGTAATAGATATATAGGATTATGCAAAATAGAGACCATGGTATTAGACACTCAAAACATCAAAATCCAGTGTTGCTCATTAAGCCTGGTTGGGACTTAATTACTAATCAAGATACTTTATGGGTAAATGTTATCCCTAGGAAATATTAATGTTGTGATGATTATACGAATCACTTGAGAATGTCATACATTGGGTTCGTAATTGTTATCATGTCAAGAACATTTGGGTCAATCTAGTAACTAACCTTCAGATTTCTAGTCTTTTTGGGTAGCCTCAACGTTTTTAAATATGGAAAATAAATTTAAAACAAATAATAATAATAATTTTAAAATATTTATAAGAATTTTAATTTAATAATATCATTAAATATATATATATATATTTTTATGTTTTTTAAGTTTTGGCATAATTTTAACCAATGGTGCGATATGCCACTTTTCTCATTCTTAAGGGAAAAGGCTTAAAAAATGAAAAACTAAGGGAAAAGGACATTAAAAAAACTATTGAAATATGTAAAGAATATAAATGTCCTTCTAATTTGCACAAGGATGAAGGTGCAAAAATGCTCACATACTTTTCTCAAAAATGTGTTCGGCACCATAAACTTTTTTGGGTGTGCCGTGAACTTTATTAAATTGTCAATTATTGTTGTTACTTTTTGACCTTGTGGGCCCCATCCTATATTTTTCTATGATTATTTTAACATAAAACTCAAATTTTCTCTCTTCTTGTTTTGGGCCAAACCCATGACCTCTTGATAGCCTTTTTCAAAGATTATCTCCAGGTAAAGTAGTTGAAGGGGATTGATAAATCTAAATATTTGCATATATTTCATATCATTTTACAGGTATTTTATCATGTCATTTGGATATTATTGCATATATTGTAAATAAATTAGGTTTTAGAGTGATTACATGCACTTAGTGGTGTAAAAGGTATTTTTTGAATTTTTTATTACTCTTGATTTAATCGATTATTGGGAGCTATTCATCTTGCTTGAGGTTATTTTTATTATAGGAATCTTAAAGAGGAGGGAAATTGAAGCAAAAAGCTAAAAATTCAAGGAAAAAATCAAAATAAAGTTTGTATCCAACCCATAACTTTCTGGAAATTGTAGAAAGCTTCAACTCTCCCTCGGCACACACCAATGAACCCAAGGTGAACTAGGATGTGGCTTCACTGATGCAAACCCAAGGCAACAACCCGTGAACCAGAACCTTTTAAACCATGTGTTTTTGCACTAATTCTAGACCCTAACCCATTTTTCTCACTTGACCCAACTTCTGAAATTATATCGACCTAAACCCTCATTTTTACATAGTTCATTCACTTTATTTGCATCTCCACTCTTTTCCTCTTTCCATTCTATCAATCCCAACCTCAATTTCTTCCATGTTCTTCCACTTCTTCCATTTATCTTTCATTTCACCATTTCTTCCATACCCAACCTACATAGTCGAGATTTGCAACTTCTTTAGAGCTATTCTTGTAACATCCTAAAAATCTAATTGAGGATTAGTGGGTTAAGTAGGAATTGATTTATAAGAAATTATGGAATTATGAGAATTTTTGAGGAATTTTTGAGGTATTTTGATGATCTGAAAGACTTTATTTCTCCCTTATTTTAAGGAAAATAAATTTGGGAAAAATTATTCTTAGGTTCAAAGGAGGTTATTGTGGGAGAGAATAATTAAGAGGTTTGGTAGGTAAATTTTTGAAAATAAAAGGAATTTTTGTGGCTCAAAATAAATATCTTTAAAAAAAAAAAAATTAGGGCCTAGTAGTGTAATTTCTCCCTTTCTCATTTTTTTTATTATTATTATTCCTCTTACATCCCATTCAATTACTCCCTCCCCACGCAGTACACCAACTCCCCTCCCCCACACTCACGTTCTCTCACTCCCTCACGACACTCTCTCCTTCTTCCTTCTGTCTTCCTCATTCTCCTTCCTCAGGCCGCCGTTCGCCGCCGCTGGGGACGCCACCGCTCCCTCCTCTTCCCTCTCCTCTCGTCTCTGCCTTCTGTCTCCCAGCCTGCCATCTCTCTCTCTCTCTCCTCTCCTCGCTTCATCGCCGACGCCGTATTTTGGGGGTGAGTTTTCCGGCGAGTTTTCGCCGGAAACCACCATCTAACACCACCATTCTTCCTCTTTCACCTCCTACAACCTTCCCTTACTAATTTTTGGTCCGATCCGTGCCTTAGGAAGGAGATAGAAAAAGTTTGTGGTTGGACTTATTGGAGCTCACCGGCACCGGAATAGTTGGTTTTCCGGCCAACTAAATACATTTTCGGAACCCCGTAAGTCTCCTCTACATCCCTATATTTTTAGTTTTTGGATTGGCTATGTTTGAAAAATTAGGCCTTGTCAAATTGGTATTTCTGAGAGTCCTAAGCTTAATAAATTGAAGCTTGGACCTTGATTATAAGTTCCTTTTGATATATTTTTCATTATTGGAGGTTTTTCTAATTATTGGGAATTTTTGGATTTGTAGATATTTTAGAAAATAGGACTTTTGATGATCTGAGGTGCTAATAATTAAATTGATTATTTTTAGATGTTTATTAAGGTCATATGAGGAGATTTAATTGATTGGTTTGACTAGAATTTGGACCCAAGAAAATATTGGTGGATTAAAGTTTTGGATAAGTGGGATATTGTGTAATTATGAAGTTAAGGGGATAGTTTATGCCCAACAAAAATATTAATGAGGTTAATTAAATTAGATTTGGTGTAGGCCTTGATTTGGAAAAGGGAATATTTTTAGGCTTGAATTAGACTTTGTTGAGCTATTAAGGTTTTAAAAATAAATTGTGGATTAAGGAATGAATTTTTGAGGTTGAGAAATAATTGGAGGATGTTTAGAAAATTTCATTTAAGCTTGAATTTATAAAAATTGGTATTAGAGATGAATTTTGGGGATAAGGAGGGAGAATAAATGTTGAGTAGAAATTAAATTAAGTGAGGGCATGGAAAGGGTAATTAGTAATTTAATTCCTATGTATGAATTTGTTTTGGTAGGCGATTAATTATAATATTCTATGTAGTGTTTGAGCTGTCTTGAGTCTGTACGGGGGAGATGCACTATTGTGAGATTGGTGCCAGCTATCAGGTAACCGCTTTCTGCTTGTTTATGTGTGTGTGTAGTGTTAGTAAGAAATTTGAAATATTATTATTTGAAAATTATGATGTTATATGGAGATGAGGTTTTGAATCACAGTTGAGATATGATTATCAATTGATGATTGATGAGATATGGAAATGAGATCTTGAAATATTATTATTTTTCATAATATAATGTCCTGTGGAATATTATTTTGAAATGGCATAAATTTGTGATTTGAAATATTTGGAACTGAAATATATATGATTTTGGAAACTATTCCATATATATGTATATTCTGAAAATACTGGAAGGCCTGGTGCCTGATTGTGGTGTTGCATATCTATGTGTTGTTTGTGAGAAATTATTTGGGTATGTGACACCGGTGAATTGAAAATTGTGCCATCACGTGATGAGGTACCCTGTTGCGCCACAGGGACTAATTGATATATTATGAGAAATAAAGGAGAGAAAGACGAAAGAGGGGATATCGCCCCTTACGGATTCAGAAAGGACAGAGATCCTTCTAATCTGTGGTACTATTCAGGGAGGGTAGAGAGTCCCTCGTGAATTGTACCGTGGTGATCAGGGGCGGGTGGAAGGTCCCGACTGGTCCCACGTGTTTTCCCAACGTTTCTAGTAAGATTCGTTTGGGTTGATTGTAATTATCAATGATATATACTATTCTTGAGGATGAATTGTGATGGGTTATTCCACAATTATAAAACGATGAAAAGAGATTTTGGGAATAAGACGTGCATTATATGTGAATACCTGAGCATGCTTCTGAATTGATATATATATATATGTATGTATTCCACTGGACACCTTACTAGCACACACCACACGTAGATGAGTAGTCAGTGGTTGCGTTTTGGGGCTACCCCCCGTTGATCTCACTTTTGCAGGTCCTAGGAGCGGTACGGTATAGACAGTCAAGGGAAGGATCCGGGAACTTCTCACTGATATCGTGAGATATTCTGGACCAGAGGGACAGGAGGTATTGCCACATTTAGGATCATATTTTGTATAATGCTTCCGCTGAACCTTGCTATTATTCTGGGGAAAAATTATTAAATAATATCTATTATGGTATGGTATTTTGTGGATGATCTGTGGAGATTAATCATGGATAATGAAATTTTCTCTGATTGTACTGGGGAGAAAATTATATTGTGATGACGGAGTTTGGAATTGAGGTTTGAAATTTGAATTATATATAAATATCATGGAAAGCTCTTTTTCTAACTATGTTAGTTATTTTATTAATTTAATTCTTTTTCCTAACATAGTTAGTACTATAAACGGTTTAATGTTTAATTGTAAGTGGTTACTAGTGGGATTTTGGAGGTAATGTTACAATTCTTCAAGCTATTAGAGGCTAGAAATTCATTCTCTTGAAGTAAGGAAGCTAAGGTTTGAGTTCCCAAACTCAATAGGGGAGTTTTGCTCTTCAACACTCTTTCTTTCTTTCTTTCTTTATTTCTTTCTTTGTATTTATGCTTTTATAGTTCTGGGAGTATTTGTATGATGTTTGGATGTAACTAATGGTTGTATATGTTTATTGAGGGTTGATTGTAGCTTATCATCACTTTGCTCTTTATGGATGTTTAACATATGTATAGTTCATCCTTTAATTGAATGTATTAGTGAAAATATTGTGCTAACGCAATGTGACTTGATTAGTGGATTATGGTGTTGAGTTATTGCATTGGGTGTTTGATAAATGAGCTTTCTATTTGCTTGAGAAGCATTGGACATCCACGTTCTAATTTTAATTACTGAATGTGGTGCGACTAATGAATTAAGATTTTAAAGTTAATCAAGTAACAATGCAGGTACCGTCTGTAGGATCAAAGCTTCTTGCAATTGACAAATTCATTTATTAGCTAAAGTGCTAAATTAACTTAAATTGGAAGGATTAATGTGCGGGGTTTCGGTAATAATCATTCAAAATCAAGCCTAGCCTATAGGGGTTCATCTAAGGTCAATTCGATAATTAGTCATAGTTTAACTCCATTTATATTACTCGAATGATGATTACTCCTAATCCGTTTCAAGAGGCTCACTTCAACCATTTTCCATCCATTATCCTATCTTTGTAAAAACACAAAAAATAAGTAGTTTAGGATCTATTCCCATTCTTGCATTCACACTCAAATATAAAAAAAGAAAAATTTTCCCCCTTGTTCATATTGCATTTCTTGACATTCAGATCACTTAGAAACCTATAAAAGGCTCATCGAGAGAGAGAATGACCCGATGTTGTGCTCTATAGTACAATCATTGGTTTATTTTTTTCATTTAATCTCAAGGGCGATACGATGATAGTCAAATCAATGGCGTCGGGGAGCTAAGTAATTGACTCCCTAGGTAATTTAATTGTCAAATTCATTTTTGACAAGGGGTATCTCATGTGAGGCTTATTAATTTTGCATTATTGGTTTTAGGTTGCACATGGTTTAAGTTTTGTGTATTTAGATAGTTTTCATTGCATACCATACATATATTGCTTGTTCTAAGTTTTTTGCACTTGTTTGAAGTGTTATATGCCTATTTCACACACTTGAAAAATTTGAGAACTTGCAATTTTTGAAAAGCTTCATCACTATCAAATTCTAAGTTTACTAGTTGCATGCTCGCTTCAGTAAACTCACAACAAGTGGACCTGATTATCTTTAAGTCAATATTTGGTCAAGTTCACTGCTATTTCGCCCAGTGAAGTGACAGTGAGGAGGTGTTGAGTATAACGTATTTTTTTAAAAAAATAGGTTTACATTTTTCATGCATACTTAGATATTTCTTATTTTAGAGCATATATGTATAATCGCATAACATTGCATCTTAGATATTAATATTTAATTGATTACAATTTTCATGTCTTTGTTTAATAATAACCATGATTTTTAGTTCAACATCAATCCTCCTATGCATTTTTTTTCAAGGAATGATGAAACACCAAGTTTCTCGCATACTTGAAGGAATAAGGCACATTCTACTCCAACTTACTCCCGAAATAATTTGATTCTACAAGAGTTGGATTCCATGAGAGTGGATTTAAAAAATTATGACAAAGCCTTTGGATCTCAAACGCCTAACCATTTCCTTACATATTTAGAACCAATTTGTCCACAAATTCATTCTCTTCCTCTTGAACCTACCTTCCATACCACCAACCATACTTCAATCACACATATTCCTATCCACATTCCACATAGACTCATCATCTTTTCTGCCCTTTACTCCTTCCCCATACCACATAGATATCCATTTAAACCACACTCACTTTCTTACTTTCCCTCCACCTCCACCCTCCACACCTCAAGTTCGTGGAGTTAATGCTTTCGTTACTTTCCCAAATATGGATGACCAAACACTTGCTTTGAGAAAAATGTATGATAAGCTAAAATTTCAATAATATGAGTTGTTTATGTTAAAGGAAGCCGATCAACTTTCAAAGAAAATGGGAGAGCGAGTTGTGGAGATACAAGATTTCATTAAAATGTTCGTTCAACTGTTCTATAGAAAAAGATTAAGGGAGAAGAGGGAGCTCTATGGCCTTATGATTTCATCAATGACGAAGGATTGAAGAACAAGAGCCAATTGCCACATCCAAAGTAGAAGACTACCAACCTCAAATACATACTCCCACAAGAGATGCAAATAAGGAGGAAGCTATTTTCAATTACTAGAGGAGCCAATTAACAGGGAAGGTACGTACAATACCATATTTTACATGAGGGATTAATGGTGAGATCTTTAGAGAGAACATGAAGGTAAGAATTTGGATCAAGTATGGTGGCTATTCATGTTATTTTTCTGAGCTAGTTATGGTGCTGTGTGGATTGAGGATGGTATGGAGAAATTTGAACAATTAAGAACAATCACGTATTGATAACGATTTGATTTAATTCCAAAATATAATCATTTGTAGAATGAGAGAAAATGACCTCTTGCACGAGATATCAACAAAGTATTGGGGAAGAAAGAGGTGTTGGTTAACGAGAAGCATTTAATTCGCATGTACCAATGGATATAAAATCATGTTCGGCTAAGGCCCCTTGGATAAAAGGAGTGATCCGTCACTTTTCTTTTTCTCAATATCAAAGTCACATCACATCACATCACCCACGTGACATGTGCTTTACCTATTATTTCTCCCGCCAAGTTTTTGCCGTTCTCATTGCAATGGATGTTTGAAATGCTTTGAAAATCTATAACTTCAACGTCACCCCAATCTCTCTATCTTTTGTGTTGGAAGGCAATTCATCAACTTTACTGCAGGACCCCACTCAGTGTCTTCTGTTATTTGGCAGGAAATTTTATCTTTATTGCAAAAAAATTTCTCTATCTCCAATTCATCTTATTTCTTTCCAAGCTTTTACCATAGTGTTTTCTAATTATATCTCATCCATTTGTTTTGGTACATTGTAAAACTTTGAATTATTAATGTGTGTGTTTGACTGGGCTTAATTCAACAAAATAAGTGCTTATTTTCATACTATCTGACTTAAAATTGGTTCTTGCTGATTTTGTATGTTTGGCTGGGCTTCTAGTTAATTGAACTTATAAGTTATAAGCTAAAAATAAGCCCAAGCTGAAATGGAGAGCTTATTGGAAAAAAATATGCATTTATTACTGTTGCAATCAGTGGGGCCCACAAGATGATCACTACGCAGAAGGAAGGAGAGTGCTGCTTGTATACGTGGACAACCTTTAGTCACTTTTCCTTTTTTTTTGAAATAAAACCTGCATTAAATTTCCATTTTGATTAAATTTCAATTTTTATTTTGTTTGCAAATAATCGTAATTAAATTTCCATTTTAATTTTTTTGCAGATAATTTTAATTTTTAAATCAAAATCATCATAATTTAAAAATTTAATGGATAATTTTAATTTAGTTCTATTATTCTCTAAAGCTCATGTCCTTTTTGGTCATTTTCATCTTAACCTTACTTTTCAAGAAGTTAATCCAAACATGCATCAAAAGTTCAATTGACTTATAAGTCATTTTTTCACAACTCATACAAACATAAAAGTCATTATATAATCTGACTTATATATAAGTCACTTTTCCATAAGTCAATCCAAACACACCCAATATCAATTTGTCTTTTATTGAAAAAAGAATCAATCCTCTACTATGTATGTGTATATATATATATTATTTTTCTAAACATGTACTTTATCAAGAGATGATCTTTGAAAGAAGGCTATCAAAAGAGGATAGGTTTGACCCAAAAAAGAAGAGAAAAATTGTGAGTTTAAATTAAAATATTCATATAAAAATATAAGGTAGGGCCCACTAGGTCAAAAAGTAACAAATGTTAGCACAATTTATCGGAATTGGCATTTTTGCATCACTTAGAAAAGTTCATAGGTATGTTTGCATCCAAAAAATGTTTAAAGTGTTAGGCAAACTTTTGAGAAAGATATGTGGGCATTTTTGTACCTTCACCCTTTGCATAATGGTAACAAGATGTCATAGCTTGAATTATCGTATTTGAAATTTAAAGGAAATTACACAATGTCCTTCAGTGAAATATTATTTCATTTTTTTCATTGAAAAATACCAACATCTAGTCGGCCACCAAAATTCTAACCACCAATAGTGGCCATCAACGATGAGCACCCATATGCACACCAAAGCTTATGCTGCTCTAGCAACCGATTGCTAGAACTTATGCAACGGTGGGTCTTGATTTTTTTTGAACAAAATTAATGGCAAATTGGTGGGGTTTTTTTTTTTGAACAAAATTAATGGCAAATTGGTGGGGTTGAGATTTGATCCCACCTTATTTGCTTTGGCAAAAGCATTGGTGACTCTTTTCAATATGTGAAATACAAAAAGATAGAAGTAAACTCTTCAATTTCGTATGTACCAAACTTGTTTTCAAGTTTTGATACGACATTATCAACTTTTATTATGTGCAACCAACTTTTTGTTTAATGTAGAATCCTTGTTCTAATCTCAATAATTAACCTTAATAAATCATTTCAAATATAATAATAAATGTAATAGCCCTTTTCATATTCATTTAAAATCCTAACCATGATAGAAAAGAAGTTCCTTAACACTTCACAAAAGGCTATCATGGTTTGAAAAGATTTCACTAGTAATAAAAAAATATCCATGATAGAAATAACTTTAAGGCAATCAAACCCAAACCAGATACTAGCTCGGCCGAGGCAGTGGGTCAGACCGTAGTCAACTCAAAGGCCGAATTGGGAGGGAATAGATTGGCATCATATATAGTGCCAGTGCCACCCAATGACACCAAAAAATAAGTTGAATTCTAAATAAATTGATTTCATTATTATAGGAGGTAAATAATATTGTAGGGATAATAAGAGATAATGTGTATCCATATAGTATTATATTCAAAACTATATAATTATACAAACATTTTTAAATATTTAAAACACATTTATAAAACATTGGTCTGTCTTGTAAATATTTAAATCTTATTTAAAAAGCTTTTGTACCCTTCGAATCAATTTCTTTGTATAAAACATGGGCCTAAACCCATTTAAATCGGTCCATACATGACACAACCTTGATTCCCTACACACTCTTCTTCATTATGTAGTCTCTACCAAACATCATCTTCACTCAAACACGTTAGGATGCGTCATTTCCTTCATTCGTATCATCTCCATCTTTTGTTCACCATTTCCAGACAATGTTGTTGCTGCCCTTCCCCTCTCTTGTTCAAATCTTCTTCATCTCCCTCTCTCTCTCTCTCCCGACTTCTCTCCTACAATCTGCATCTGGATGGGAAAACTCAACTCGAGCGACTCACACCACTCAGTGGGTCTATGAGTTAGTCTTTCGGCAAGTTATCCCAGTTCATGTTAGGTTAATATCAAGTCTAGTTATGGTTCCAACCGGACCAGCCAAGTGCATTGATCGTCGAGTTGTAAGTTAACCCAGTCGATGTGGTTTGAGTGTGATAAGCATGGTTTTAACACCCTTTTTCCTTTTAAAAATAATTGCTGAAGCTGAGAAGAAGAGAAAGTAAGAGGTAATTAAGAGAAAGTAGCCTTCATTTTTTTAATATATATAGGCCATTATAAGCCAAAAAGTGACATGCTTGATATGTTTTGATCTTGAATGATGTATAGATAGAGAGGAAGAATCATGCAACTAATAATAAGGCTAAGAAAATAACATATAAGTTTAAGGGTATGAGATGACATTGAGTGCAACATGATGATCAATGACGAAACATAGTACGTACATATAGTTTGTGCTTAAAGTGATACTTCTATGAGATATTTATATGGTTATATACACACAGCAACAAGCCTCAACTGCTATGTATACTTGTTCCCTGTTTCCCATTGTTAAAGGCTTCTTCTGTTGGCTACTCATTTCATACATTATAAATTATGTTCATATGGGAGTTAGAGACAATGAGACTGGTCAATCACACACACATATAGTGTATATATATAAGACACCAACCTTTTCATTAATTAATGTTTATTTTATGTGACTAATCACTCTAAATAGATGAATAAATATGTCAATGCAACATGCCAAAGAAAGATAAACCACAATTTGCCAAAATGGCGATAATTCGTATAATCTAGACAGAGTACTAGAAACAAGATGCAAAAATGTAAAGGACAAAAACTAAAATGTGTCAAAATAAGAGGTAAATGAAAAGATAAATCATGCACTCAAAACTAATCAAATGATTTCGCAAGTGCACGAGTCTTATCAAGTAATAATAACATTCTAACACTCAAAATAATTGATGTTCAATTATAAAATTTCTCATTGTCATTTAAGTTGAGCAAATCAAAATAAGTTGTTAAAAATGTAACTTAAATAAAGCTAAATACTAAATTTAATTTTAGAAGATTTTCAATTGAAAAAATAACTTAGACGGGTTAATCACCTTTTCTTTTTATAGAGCATGCAATATCTAATTAAATATACTTAACATTAAGTTTGGTTTTTTTGAACAACAAATTAGCATTGAGATTCTTAACAAAATTATTCAAGAGGCAATTAACAACCAAACAAGTTATAATTATATGGGTCCAATATATATATATATTCTTATCCTATTGATAGATTAGAGTAAATTCTAACCCCTTGTTACTTAATCATTTGACGCACTTGAAATTCCTTTCCCAATGATAATCTCAATTCCCATTATTCATAATGGTGGTATTAGAAGAACCAAAATAAGCATAAGATAATGTTAAAAAAATTTACCCCGAATTTAATCCAGAAAATGTTAAAAAACTTTAGTTGTAGTGAAAAAATATAATTGAGAAAAATAAATAAGTAATTAATTAGATTAAACTAATTCAAATTGAACAATTATCAAAATGTAGTAGAACTAAATTGCAGAAACATGTCTCCAAGAGGCATACTTTTTGATGCAGTGGTCAACCTTTGGGAGCACAGGATTGATAAGCAATCGGGAGGAGAACATCGAATTGGAAAGTTTCTTCCTGCTTGGAAGATTAGTGAAATAAGAACAAAGTAATTGAATGTGAACCAATCAAACAGTATCTATAATTTAAAAGCAACAAAGGGAGATCAGACCTTGAAATTCTTTAGCCTTACATGATTGGATAATAACAATGATTGGTGCTTCAATTGGTCGAGACATAAAGTCTGATAGTTCATCGGCAAAAACTCCCCACAAAGAGCACTCAAGCCTTTCAAATCTTAAAACAAAATGACACAAGAGTTATTAAATTTTGTTTTTTGATACATGAATACAGATTATAAATAGGGAAAATTATATCGCTTTTAGTATTTGATGAAAAAGCTAGTAGTAAATAAGATACAATTTTAAAATATTTGAAAGCTGTTTATATGTACATAATTTAAATGGTATTAATATTTTAATTATAGTAATTTTTTAAGTTATTGAAATACCTATGGTACGAATTGATTATAACTTCAAGAATTGAATTAATAATTTAATTGAATTTAAAAATCATTTATATCCTATTTTTTAACCTGCATGTATGAGTGCAGTATGTCAGGAGATGTACATTTTTTTAAAAAGGATGTCCAATATAAATAACATGTAACTGCTAGCAATTAAGTTAAACAAACTTATGGAATAAATAAAGCTAATAACCAAAGATAATTCACAATATTCCGGAACAAATTTAAGGTAATTGTAATAGAAAAAAAAAGTAAAAAATAATTCACGTACTTCTCATCCAACAGAGCAATTTCTATGCGATGTTGTATTTCACCCTTGACCATGCATTGTTCAAGGTCACCAACAGCAGCTAACTTTCCAATTACATCTTAATAATATATTAAATTAAATAATGATATGGTTTTTAAAGATACGTTTTTTTTACGTAACAATTTTGTAAGTAATTATGTTTTATGTTCTTCTGTATAGTTTTATTTTTAATTCTTATTGTAACTTTTTATAAAAAAGATTGTTGAAATCAAAATTAAATGTTATCTATATACTGTCATTTTTTTTGTATTGGCGACATAAATCCAAATTTTTCATGCTATTGGTAATTGAAATTAATGATATTTTTAAAATAGTAATTGAGTATGCATAATTTAATGCTAAGTAATATCATAATAATGAGTGTGGAAAAAAATATAAAAAATATGCTGTTTGAAATTGCTGCTATATTATATGTTCAAAGTTAATGATCAAACAACGATGTGAAGAATATAATATTAAATTGTCAATCCAGTATATTTTTATTTGAATTAATAAAATTTATAATGTATGCCATATTTTTTAAACACATATTTAATATAGGGGCGTTCACATTTTTCCCGTCCCGATCCCGGGCATTTCTGGACTGGAAAACCCCGTCCTGAAAATTTTCGGGATGGGACAAAACCGTCCCGATCCCGTCCCATCCCGAATATACATGTATCCATGTGTATATATATATTTTTTTAAAAAAAAATACGTGTCCCTCTCTCAGTCTCTCGTCAGGCGTCAGCCACATATAAGGAAGGGTTCAGATTGTTCCAGAGGCCCCCCAAAGTTCATACCCTTCTCCCCCTCTTCTCCTCTCTTTGCAGCTTCTCTTCTCGATCTTCGGTATTCCTAATCCTTCCTTCTTCATATTCATTTCTTTTCATTTCATTTCATGCCTTTTGAGGTTGTAGATCTACCGACTTATGGATTTAGATTCACGCAGTCTGTCTAGTTATGGTGTTAACAATTGTGGGCATTTAATGTTATGGCTTTTTTAATTTTGTTGGAATTGGTGATTCATTTATGTTTGCTTCATCAGTGGTGCTTGAGTCGAATGTGTACATTGCGTCTCTTGTTTTTTTTTTTGGAGGGCTAATTTGAATCTTTCATTGTGCCTCGTTCTTGCTGAATTTCGATGCCATAGTTTCTAAGCTTAAGGTGTTGGTAGATGCGATGGAAAACCTGATGCCTTTCCTGGGAAAAGGGAATTGATAAATAGCTGGTGTTTATATTTGCAGCTAAATGGAACCCAGCGTGCTTTGATATGTTTGATGGTTATGTTATTTAAGCTGAAACGCTTTTTTGTTTAAAAATATATTTGCAGCATTTTTTTAATTCAAAAAAAATTCGGCATTTTCCCGTCCCGTCCTGATCCCGATCGGGACGAGACACGGGACGGGAACTCCATCCCGAATCCCTTTCTTTGGGACGGGACGGGACCAGCCTAATTTAATAGATGATAATATAAAAATAAAGATATTTGCAATAATTGGAACTTAAATATAAAGTTAATTTTTTAATTCCAAATATTTAGGACACAAAATCAAAAGAAGGAATCTAATAGAAAGATTAAAGAATGTATTTGAAGATCAATTTTTGTAACGTAACAATTTTCAGATGTGAAATTAAATAAGTAAATTGAACAAAAAAAACTAATCCAAATTGAACAATCACTAAAATTATGAACTATTTTTTTAGATGAAACTTTCTATGAATATTCCATTTTCCCCCATAAAAAGCAAAAAAATTAAAAATGAGATTATAATTTACCCTCTATAAATAAATGGAAAATGAAAAAAGAAGAAGTGAAAACATCATAAGGCAAATGAAATATGAAGTATAAATTAATTTAAACTCACCTACTAAATAGCGATCGTCAAACTGTGGAGCCAGCACCTGGGTGAAAGAACGAAAAGCAAAGCCATAGGGATGGATAAGTCCATCATCAGGAAATGGCCTAACAGTTGTTGAATACAGAAATAAAACCCTTAAAGGATGATTTGTTGTCCTGTAAGAGCTATTATTTGGGCAAACATTGAAGGTGGATATAACACAAGTCTTTCCCTCTACTAAATATTTTTTATGACATTTGAAAAAAGAGCTCCTCACACTGGCATGGATATGATCTCCCTATAAAAAATAAAAGTGAATAAGTGGGATGAAAAGTAATAATTTTTCCTACAGAGGAATAAAAATATAAAGAAGAGATATTCAAAACATGCCTCTTGATCACGAAGAATCATCTCATGAGAAGAAGGATCACGAGCAGAAACATGAGATGATATTTTCCACATTCGGATCACATGGACACGAATGCGCCAATGCAATTTAGCAGGATTAATTGAAGGATTGGTTTCTGGAAATGAGAAAAATAGAACAGAGAAAAAAGGAAATGCAAGAGAGAACAATTTGAAGGAAAGGAAGTAAAATAATAGGTAACCAATAACTGTAACCCACGATGAAAAGAAAGTACGATCATGGGTGTGCATAGCAGTTACAAAATTTCAAATTAAATGAAGTGTAATTCCTTTTATAAAAAAATAATAAGGGGGAGGAGGTTGAAAAATAGTGTGCAGACTGCAGACAGTATAGTTTTGAAACTCGGACTGGAACTCTGCTACCCGGCAAACCGGTCGATTCGATCAGGGGTAGGCCGAATGGCAGACCTGCGAGACTCCGATCGAGTTTCTCTTGAAACTCGGACCGGAGCTCGTGACCAACTCGATTGACTCACCAGGTGAATCGAGTCACCGAGTTGATTTTTTTTACTCATTAGAATGTACAGATCTAGATCTGAGTTGGAGGTAGAAGATGAAAGGGAGTAGATCTGCCATGGCAGAAAAGCTTATCATACTTCAAAAATGAAAAAAAGGGGGAGAGAAAGGAATCGCGATCACCGGATTCTTCCTATCTGAATATAGTTATTGCTCATGACAGCCTTCTCACCTCCATTCTCCTTCTCTTGCGGTGTTGTGGTTTGCTGCTAACATTTCTTGGTGTAGTGAAAATAAAACCCAACTGGGTGGAATTCATGGAGTCATAGAAGGCAAAGAGTGAAGGGAGTTGTTGCGTGTGACAGAGAGAAAAGACATGTTTGCTGAAAAGTCAATAAAGGAGCAGTAACTATGTTCAACAATCACGTGGGTTTAATTATAATGAGGTAGAAAATTTGAATGTGAATTAAAAAAAGGAAATTCATATTATTCTAAAATTGAATTTAAAAAAAAAACACATAAAAATAGGGTGGTTATCCCACTCTGCAAAATATAAATATTATATTAATAAACTATAGCATATAGTATAATATAAATAAATTGAATAGTGAGGTTTTTATTATTTTAGGACATTGATTAAATATAAATCTTGTAAACAATTGAATAAAGAAAATAAATAAATAAAAATATGTGGATACAATTTTTTTTGCCAACAGTAAAAATATAAGGATTCACATGGAAATAAGAAACAATTCTTGTGGTTGTAACTTCCAAATAATCAAGAATAAAAAACTTCCATGTGGGGTTAAAATAAAATTGAAAGTGTTATAAAAAAAATTTGAAAATGAGTTCAAAAGCACAGGTGACAAGCATGAGAGAGAATAACAATAGGTTATAAAGGGCAGGTGGTAGCCAAAAGAACATGAAAGGGAGCGTACGAATTCATGTGAGGAGAGAGTAAAACAAAATAATAAAAAGAGGTATAAAGGACACGTGTCATGCAGCGGTTCTATCAGCATCCCTCCTATTAAAAGATTAATAGATTTGTGTTCTATAATATTATTTTATATTAATACCTTTATTTCTTAATTGAGAATTCTCAATAGCGAGCTCTCTCATACTTTCACCATAGTCAATTCTATTAGACTCTCAAATTCCAGTATTCTATTTTGAGGTACTGACGTTATTGAATTCAATCTTGACATATTTATTAGAGGTACGGTCACGTTAGTTTAATTGACACATTTAGGGTTTTAGGGATTAGGCTTTAGGGTTTCAGGGTTTAGTATCTCCTACACCCTTTTCCCTTGAAAGGGTTAGATTACATTTAATATTTAAAGTATTTTTCAGTGTAACTCAATATATCAAATAACTTCTAATCTAACAACCTAAACTAATTCTTCTACCCATACATTTAGAGTAATTATTTTATGCATTCATCACACACTAAAACAACTTTTTTAGTATCGAATTTTTTAACGTAAGCAAAAATTATCTTAAGATAGTGCGTGGGTGGCATTGAAAAAAATACTAGTAGCAACTTAACTCTTTTTGGAACCTTGTAGTTATCCTTGATTCATATTTTTACTACGCGGTGAATACCTTATGAGAGTTTCTTATGCTTCTTGTGCATCAGTTAATGCTTTAATTGCTATATGTTGTTGACATTCTTCTAATTTTTTTGTTACTTGTGCTCTACTCTTTATTCCTAGGAAGCATTTTTTTACATCTAATTTTGTTCATTGCATCATGTTAGGTGGATGGAGTTTCATTAAATAAGTAATGTACATATAAAGTTCAATGATCTATGTGAATATGTGTATTTAATTTCATTCTTTCAATTTTGTTCACTCTTTATGGAAAGTAGGTCTACAACCACCATGAGATAGAAGAATGAGAGTAAAAAGGGTGAGAGCTATGTTCAAAATGGAGATAAAGGGTTAGATAAAATATTAAAGAGGAAAATGTGTACTGACGTTGTGCATAACAAAATTGCAATGGATGATAAAGATGTAAAATGAACTAGTTATCCAGTGACCTAGTGGGATGGTGAGAGGCCGCACAAAAAATCACGCTCAAAGATAGAAAATGTAATTTCTCACGTCTCATGCAATGTTGAAGCTCATATCTCAATTGAATGTTATTTAGATTTTGATTTTAGCCAAGAAGATTCTTCTATTGTAAACAATAGATATCAACTAGAAACTAGGAAAGACACAAGTACTCAAAAATATAGAAGTCCAGCAAAATATATTTTGCAATCTATATTATCTGAAAGTGAAGAATTTGGAGATTGTGTGCCAAGAAAAGGAAGAAGTAGAAGGAATTTATCCTTAACAAGGTCTTCGGGAAAGTGAAGCCAGAGAATCTACCAATTATAAAGGCAATAGATAACATGAGACATGGTGATATCATATGTCATTCCTTGATATACTTTATCTTTCTACTATGCCAAACCCGTAGTTTTTTTTTTCTGGATTGCAGGAAACATGGTTGCCCTCCTTCAAAGAAACAAAAGGATTGTAAGGTTTTGACTCATAGAGGGCAGATGCATAACAACGGTCCTTTAGATTTTTTAGGTAGTACTCTGCGTGAATGTAATGTTGGTTTGTTTAAGAATTTTAAAATTTTCCATCGGCTAAAGGCACTCAAGTCTCATCAAATAATATATGAAATTGATACCAGTGGTTTCAGGTCTTCATAGTAGGGGTAATTCCTCTAATTATTGTCATATTCCTTATGCTCTGTTTAGGCATTTAGAGGCTGATATGCAAAATAGTATCACAAATTTCAATACTTATGGTTATTTTTTTTCAACTTGCCATCTCTTGAAATTAATTATTCTAGCCTCGTGATTATTTTGTTGTGTTCATCTTAAACTATATTCTACATTCTCTTCCTATTATAAATCCCATAAAATTTGTCATGTGCATTTTTTGGGTCTATATGGTGGTATAATGTCAGATGAATATGACATATGTGAAGAATTATATGAATATGCAAAATCTATTCGTGATGCTAGCACTTTGCATCCTGAACATATCACCTTTGAATAGTTTCCTTTTTTTTTTAAAATTACATTATCTTTCCATGTTTAGTTTTTTACTCCTTTTTCTACTGGCACCTTTACAAATCCTACGTTTTCTTATGGTAAAAGGTGGACTCTAGTTTGGCTATTATCGGTGAGGAGAGTGTATCATTCTTGAAGCAACAAGTAGCTAACAAATTAATTTTTTGGGCCATAGATATTGTTATTCAATTCTCGATATGCAATCTATTATCTAGCATGTTAGTTGCCAAAGCTGATGACTATTGTTGAGGAACTTGATAAAACCTTTATTCAGATGTTAAGCTTTGACTACATCATGATAATCACTTTCTAGCAAGGTAATCAAACCTGGACCAGTTACTAGCCTTGTCGAAACAGTGGGTAAAGGGTTAGAGGATAAGAGCATAGTAACTCAGGGGCTAGATCGGGAAGGGATAAAAATTAAGAAAAATACTTAAATCTCATCACACATACCAAAATTCTAACCAATAAATTTCATTTCATCACCTTAAATTACAAACAAAAAATTAGTCAAGTATCTAACATTCTTTACAACTAGTTTGATAAATTGGCATCATATCATAGTGTCAATGCCGCCCAGTGACACTAGAAAATAAGTTAAATTCTAAATAAATTGATTTCATAATTATAGGAGATAAATAATTTTATAGGGAAAATGAGAGACAATGTGGTATCGATATAATATTATATTCAAAAGTCAAAACAATTATATAATTATACAAACATTTTTAAATATTTAAAACACATTTATAAAACATCAGTTTGTCTTTTAAATTTTAAATCATATTTAAAAAGCTTTTGTACCCTTAGAATCAATTTCTTTTTATAAAACATGAGCCCAAGCCCATTTAAATCACTTCATACATGATGCAGGCGTAATTCCCTGCGCATTTTTCTTCATTATGTTGCCTCCACCAAACCTCTTCTTCCCTCAAACACGGTAGTCCGAGAATTGACAAAAGATGCATTGTTTCCTTCATCCGTATAAGTATAATCTTCATCTTTTGTACGCCATTTCCAGACGATGATGTTGCTGCTCTTCCCCTCTCTTGTTCATCTCTTCTTCACATCAACTTCTTCATCTCTCTTCTGTCTCTCGACTTCTCTCGTACTATCTGTATCTAGATGGGAAAACTTAACTTAGGAGACTCACCCCACTCGGCGAGTCTCTAAGTTAGTATGAGTTTTTAGTGAGTCATCTCGTTTCATGTCGGGTCAATATCAAGCGTATGGGTTCAACCAGACCGGCTAGTTTCCCAGGTCGTCAAGTTCCGAGTCAACTCGGCTGGTCCAGTCCGAGTCTAATAAGCATGAGCAAAACCCTATCATGTATATTAGAAGTTCACTTAATACTTTTACAAGGTAAAACATGTTAGAAAAAGATTCACCTAACATGATTATAAAAAAATCAACTTACAAAACTTTATTAACTATGCTAGAAAGAAAACAACCTAACGTACTTATAAAAACTTGCTCCTATAATATGGCTAAACAAGTTAAAAAAGCTTTCATTTAACATACTTATTAAAATCTTTAACAATTACACTTAGGGTTTAACAATGAGAAAAAGAAACATGCTAACCTGATTATTAAAAATTTCCATAATAAATATAATAGTTAACCATGTTAAAAAAGGCTCAACTAACATGCCTATTTTAAATAAACCTTGATAACATGCCTTTAATTGAAATGATACAATTCATTCATCGTAGTCAAAATATCCATCCATTACATGAAATTCATCCACCATACTCAATAATACCAATAGTCACATGTATGTGAATATAACATAGTAAGCACTTGATAGAATAAACATTAACCTAGAAATATAAACAATGAGCAGATATATCCAGATTAATGAGGAAGCAAAAATAATCATGCCTCACAAGTTTCAAAATATACAAAACATCACAAATAAACCAAAAAATCTCATAGCTAGGCTAGTAAGCATCAATGGGTCCCTTCCTGCCGGTTGTGGTCGAGAGCTATCACATGAAAATGTTGAGCAACAGAGTGGGACAACTGTCTCATTAACAAATTAGTCCTTATTGATCATAAATGTACTTGTGTGCGAATGAGGTGTCAAGTGGAATTCATAAATATATTCAATTCCACTTTGCATGTATACCAAATGGATCAATAACCACTCAATGAGGCGATTAAGGGTCTTATCACGTGATAGTATAGTTACTCAATCATGAAAGCAATAATTAATCAACAACTCAATATAATCCACTAATAATACACAACAATGACTTTCTAGTCATCTTATAGTGAAAACCATGTTATGCTATTTTTGTCAAAATAATATTACTTCCTAAAACTTAATCACATTACATCATTTGCAATTTCAACCTTACTGTCCCACAAGAAATTTCATATACATAAATAATAATATTTCATATGCAATTTATAACCATCAATAGGTATATCAAAATAGTTTACAAATCTCCCATTAACAAAACATAGACATATAGGATAAGTGGAAAGTGGCTACCTCTTGAAGCTAAGGAAATGTTACCACAATTTAATGTCTCTATTTTCAAGCTCAGCAATAACTTATCTACATATTTCAAAACACAAAATCACATGATTAATTATTAAATCAAGTGGCCATTAACAAAAGCTTAGGGACTTAGTCCACTCTAAAGTCCAATTAGTACTTTAGGTTTCCCAATTACAGTTCTTGGGCTTAATTAAGTTAATCTAACCCATATGACACTCATTAATCCTCAGTCAATCTCAATTATCCCAAGTCATACTAAATTCCCAAATTCCATAACTTAAAGATTTTCAAAAAAAATGTGTCAATTTCCAAAATCAAGCCTAGGTGAAAATTATAAACCGATCAAAGTTCAATTCATATCTTAATTGGATTTACCAACCAATCATAGCATCATCCTTGAACCATTATAAGTTTATAATTTAGCCAATTTAGCCTCTAAATTCAAACCCTAGGACTCTAAATACTTTGAATTTCTACAATCTAAATCATTTAAAACCTTCATCTAGCTTCATTGAGTTTATAGAAACCACCAAACGAAAAAAAATTCCCATGTTCATAGGAATTCCTCAAGAACCCTAGCTTATTAATCCTTCTCTTAGAAAAAATTTCATATAAGTTTAAGTCTTACCAAACTAAACTGATTAAACCTTTCATTTAGTCCCTATAAAGGATTTGAATAAGGAGAAACTAAGAAATTTGAGCAAAATTTGAAATCCCCAAAAAAAACCCCAAATTCCATCTTGAAAATCTATAAAATTCGTAAAGGAAAAGAGAGAAAAAAGAGAGTGAAATCACTTACCTAGTAATTAGAAAGATTGAAGATGCCCAGTAACCTTTAATGGCTCCCACTTTCTCTCTCTATAACTGTCCTCTTTCTCCCTCTTGAATCCTAATTTTCCTCTTCCTTCAGCCAAAATTTGAAACTATAGAATTTATACAGATCGCGTCCTTGCTGCGGCGAGGAAGATGGAGCTTTCTTACTCATAAATATTCAGTCACTGCGGTGAGCAAACTCGCTCACAAACATTCACTCGCCATGGTAAGTGAGGCAGAGAGTCTAGCATTCTTCTGCCTTGCTCGCTACGACGAGCGAGGCAAAGACCTAATCCCCCATTCCTTCCTTCCACCTCATACATTTCTTCCTCAATCTTCTCATGAACACTTAAGTCAACACCAGGATCCCTAATTCATCATTTCCAACTCCTCAATTAACTCAATGATTACCAATCCCTCTAATACCAATCCCTCTAATCAATATTAACCCTCTATCCACACATCCAACTATTTCACTTTCAACCAATAGCATCCCAATCATTTCAACCATAATTCATTCGATCAACAATTTTTGTCAATCTTAATATTAGTAACCTCAATTAATACCATTAGACCATAGCTAATCCATATAGATCATGATGTTACATTTACCAAGTAATAGATCTAACCATTGAATTCATTTTCAAGTTTTGATAAGGCATTATCAATATATCATTAGGCGTTACGAACTTTTGTTTAGCAGGTAACAAAACCACACTTTTAGTTCATTTTCAGCTTTTGGTAAAGCCATACCAAAACTTCATTTTTGAACTTAGTTTCATTTCAAGTCTAGAATATCATGTTTGAACTTTGTAAATATGATAGAAGAATATGATAATTTTATATGTGAACTTAATAATTTCTTATTTATCTATGTCTGGAGTATCATGATTGACCTCGGTAATTTTATATCTCAACATGGTAATGTAATATCTAAACTTGGTAATTTCATGTATAATTTTGGTAATTGCATATCCAAAGTTTAGAATATCATATATGAACTTACTAAATTTGATAGAAGGACTATGTAATTTTATATTTCAATTTGGTAATGTCTCATCTAAGCTTGATAATATCATATTTAAAAGGGTAAAGGTACAGATTTAGGAACAAACTATTGTGCTAGTTGCATGAAACATAATAATCTTTTGGAGATGCAAATATCGTCACATTGATATAAAAACATTGCAAATATGGTAAGTCCGTTAACTTACCCTTACGTCTATCTAATTTTTACAAAGTGGGCCCACAAATAGGATAGACATTTGGAAACATTAACGAACTTACAGTATTTGCAATGTTTTTATTTCAACACACTAGATTTTGAAAAACTCTAGAAATTCAAACTTTAAAGAGTCAAAATGCATTCTAAAATAGATTTCAACAAAGTAAACCATTAGGATAGTAAAGAGAAACTCAAAAATGGTTTAAAAGTGAGAAGAAGTAAGAATCCATGGAAGATTTTTGAAATTCCATGAAACCCTAAAATCTCATAATGAAAAACTTCAAGAAAATGGAGAGAAAGGTAGAAAAATGAGAGTTTAGATTATTACCAAGGAATAGATGACCTTAATCATACCGTAGAGTCTCTCAATTGCAAGCCCTAGTAGTGCCTCAAACCTCTCTCTCTCTCTCTCTCTCTCTCTCTGACCTCCAGGCTTCTCTTGAAACTTTGTCTTTTCTCTCTCCAAAAATCTGTCTAAACCTATTTATATGTGATAGATTAACGAGTGTTAACCATGGGTTTGTTGTGGTCACGCCACAGTGAACTCCTCCCATAATGTCTTAGCATCGGGATTTCATCGTGGGTTCACTACTGCCAACACACGGCGAGTGTCACTGGCAAAGACAATGGGGCAACTTCAAAAATTCATAATATGCTATAATCCTCTAAAAGTTAGGATTTATGACTATGTGGAAAGCTTAGGATGTATACTTTTCAATGAATAAGAAATGACTCAAATATTATCATTTGATCCTTCAAAATCACAAAATGAAATATGACCATGACTGCCCAAAACAGCCCTATGTAACAAGAGGTCTGATTTTAAGATTACATAACTTACTCCACAAATCTCCAAAAACCACAAATTAGGACTCTTTAGAAAGCTTGAAATGTTATCTTTCTAATGAAAAAAGAATCATTCAAAAATAATATCATTTACTATCTCAGAACTCTTTATTTCTCAACACTACTTTAGAAAATCTCAAAACGTAAGTTCCAATCATAATATTTGTTGTATCTAATCCTCCAATTTCCTTGGAAATTCTCATCAACTCTTTTCATAACGCATGTAAAAAGCAATCTTGTCTTAAGAGTCACTAACCACCACAAATTTTACAATCCGACATCTTAAATCAATATATCCATCGACTCTTTCTTCTCACATCCACATGTTCAGACAAATTCATAGCCTAATTCTTCTTCCCCTCACGTATAATATTAAATCGAAACTTGATAAACTCATCTCCTTCTCATACATATTATCCAAAAAAAGCTTCAAACCACTAAACACCTCAATAGATCTTTATTTATCTCTTAATTATCCTCAATTAGTCATATTTTTCTAGATTAAAAATCTAGGATGTTACATCCATAGCTTTGGCAAACGATCGCTGACAATCTAAGCTCTGGAGTTAGTGGAGGCGCATCTACAATGGATGTTAAGGGGTTGGTATTCTTAATAAAAAATAAAATAATATTTGATGAAGGGAATTTGTGTTATTAATTTTAATTTCAAAAAGGACCAATTATGTCATGATACCTCTATATCATTATACAAATTTTAGGATGACCTTTTGTACTTTACCTATTATGTCTTTTGGTTAAAGGTCTATTTCAAACCGGAAGGTTTTAGTTAAGAGCTATTTTGCTCTAGAAGTATTTTTTTGTGCAATTTCTCTCTCGAAGTATTAAAAAGGTATAATTTTTCCCTTTTCCGTTGGTCAATTTTTACCTAGAATGTATTTATTAAGAAGTACTAGGCAATCCGAAAGTTTTTTCGAAGCATTTTGGCCTAAAAGTAACCAAAATGTAGTAATTTGGCCCTGGACGTTAGTCAAAGTTAAATTTGACTATTAAATGGCATGTGACACTCTACATGACACTCTATACGCCACCTCATTGTCACCTGGCATATAATATTACACTTAAAAAAATTAAAATAAAATGTCATTCAAACTCTCTCCCCCCCTCTTGGTGCATTCACCCACCACCTAAATTTAAAGAACAATGGTTTCTAAAGCAAAGAAATGGTAGTGGGTGGGGTAGAGAGATTGAATGATTTTTTTTGTCAAGTGTAATATTAGGTGTCAGGTGGCGATGAGGGTGATGTATAGAGTGCCATGTGTCATTTAACTTTGATTAAAGTTGAGAAAAAAATTGTTATGTTTTGATTACTTCTAAGGTAAAAAGGCTCATAAACAAACTTTCGTATACCTAGTGCTCTTTAGTGGATACTTCCAGGGTAAGAATGAACCTTATCCCAAATATTAATGGTCAATTTCAACTTTCTAACTGTCAATGTGAATTTTTTAACTTAATAGGCCAATATTCAAACATTTTAAAACTTTAAGATTAATTTTGAATCCAAAAAATTGTTCGGCACAAAATAACTAATAAGGGAAAACTTACGCAATAAAATAGTTCCTTAACCTTACTTCTTTCTCCCAAAAACTTATAGGGGTAATTAATTTTGGATCCCACATAAAAGATATAATTACCACATTTCATGGACTTATTCTTAATTCCCTTATATGACCTAGAATTAATTACCCCAAATTGATATACTCCCAATTTAAAATTTTAAAACATAATAAAATAAGCAATACATCTTGCGCGGGCGAGAGCCAGAAAATTCCTATCGCTTCCCTCTCTCATTTTTCAGATTACAACAAAAAGAAGTAACGGTTTTTCCATTACGCTTTCTTTCTCGTTAATCTCCAACTTCCACCACAAAGTCCTTCTAGCTTCTCCTTCTCCATGGCAGTTCAAGTAATTCAACCTCAAACAGCTTTCCTTTACCCTTCTTCTCCAACAGCATCTTCATCAATTCGACGTTTCCGTTTCCAATTAGTGCGTTCAAGCCTTTTCAAGAAATCTCTCAATCTGAGGTGCAGATCAAGCAGCAACAATGGCGAAGAAGTATGTTCAATTAATTTCAATCTTCTGCTTTTCCTCTTTAGAAATTTGAAGTTTCAAGCAACGGTTTGGTTGTTCTGTTTCAGGATTATCTCCTGGATGCTCCGGTTCAAGTGGGAGATGGCTTCTCTTTCAGTGGAGGTACTTCTCAGATTCCATTTCGTGATTCTAGGGATTGAAATGTAATGGCAATATTTGTTTCGTTTTGAAATGTGTACATAAGAATAGTTTGCTATATTTTTTACAGGGAAATATTCGGACGAGCCGAGTCCTAGTGATGAATGGTTTAAGCAGGGGAGAATGGTAAGCATTATAAATTTCGTCAATATAAGATTAATACAGCGAAAATTATGTGAAATTGTTTAAAAATTCCCAAAATTCATTGTGGAGGGTTTTTTTTTCCCGGGCCTAAATGAATTATGATTTTTTTTAAGGTGAAAGCCCATTCTATTATGGGAGCTGGTGAAAAAGCTAAAGACCCGATCTTTGGGCTCACAATGGGGGCTGGTTCTCAAGCCACTGGTGATCTCTTCAGGTACAACAACATATAGTATGTCTGTAATGTAATGGACCAATAATCTCGTTTATTCATGCTCAATAAAATAGGGGAATGGAAAGAACAGAATTGGAAGACTTGATGCTGATTTGGTCTTTGGAGTTAGAATCATATCAATTTTTTTTTTAAAAAAAAGTATGAATATGTTAAGATAAAACAACATATTTAACTTGAACTTTAGGACTTAAGGCTAGAAGAAATGAAAATATTTCCATTAATTCCCTGGAACTTACCAGTTACTAACTGAATTATATTTTGTCCAAACAATTTGCTGTAATAGATGGTTTTGTGTTGAAAGTGGAAAAGCTGATAACCCTCCAGTGATATTAGTCCACGGTTTCCCTTCACAGGTGAGTTGTAATTGTCATCTATGCATGGGGGCACTTCTGATAGCATGATGTCACATAGACTTTTAGAAGTTGCTCACATAAATCTAACTCATCAAATTTAGTGCCAAGTTGTATGATAAATTTTCACATTGTTGATTCCCTGATAGTCTTCTTTACATAATGTTCTTCAAAACTTTCAGCATGGAAGAAGTTTAATTTTACAATATTAAGCTCTTATTTTTAACTTCTAGACACCCTCCAGGCTTGGAGCTAGGACAAGATATAGACCCATCACTACTTCATGCTAAAACTTAATTTTGTGTAAGACTGAGATGATGAGTCTAAAACTTCTGACTAAACGATCATAGAAGCTTTGGAATTTTGCAAAGAACCCTCAACCTAATTCCTTATTTCTAGGTGAAGTTATTAGGCATGGGTTTTATTTTCCAAACTTTCTTATATATAGAAATATTAATCTGCAGAGCTCGAGTTACCGTACCAGATTACTTATATTGATAACAAATAGTTTCAGTGCCAATTTGTTGCTGCTGACAGGCATATTCTTATCGCAAAGTACTTCCTATACTTGCTAAGGACTATCGTGCCACTGCTTTTGATTGGCTGGGTAAGATCCCAACTTTTTTGTTAGAAATGTTATCAAAATCACTTTGTTTCTGTTTTGGAGCTAGTTGTGGAAACTTAAGTCCCATGCTTTCAATCGCTTCATTCCTTATCCATTGTGTTTTCAGTTAAAAAAAAAAATTGTCAAACCAACACATCTTAGAAGTCACAAAATGTGTGATAGAAGTGAGAAGATGACAGAAAAAGTAACACCAAGGAGAATGATAAAGAATAATAAAGACCCCAACAGACTATGAGATGAGACAATTGAGCAGTCCAAGGAGTAGCTGTTGTCTGTTGAAATGTGCAGCACAGAAAAATCTCTTACCATTGTTGGGAGAGTGAATCTTGCTAGGCCACCTTGGCTTTTGATTAGAGAAGAAAAAAATAAACATTTTTCAGAAATTGGGCTGTGAAGTATACCTTTCCAAGCCTTGAAGACCTTGTTGCGAAAGCTTGTAGGTTCACTTGCTGGAAATTTGTCCTAATTCTGAATCCCTTCACTGAGCATATGAATCGCGGAAATGTTATTAAAATCGCATTGTTTCCAACGTTTCTTTTGCCAGTTAGCATAACAGTTGTACAGACTTCAAGTTACCCTGCCTTATCTCTACAAGTGCCCTTAGTAGGCTCTAATGATGTCTCGTTCCTAAGGCACGCCTTAGTTAAAATTTGCCGTTCCATTCTACTGATCACTCCCCATGGATAAGATGTTTATGACTAGTGAGTACGTCGATGTACTTGGTGTTTTTTTAAATATGAATAAGAGGGTTCAAATTTCAAACCCAGAAGGCTATGACTTAAAGCAATAAAACAAATAATATGCGGAGATTCATTATTGTTGTCTGAGACATATTGGTCAGGTGTGATCATGTTCTCACGTTTCTCTTCTCGGGTTAACAAAAAGGAGGGCCCAAGCACAACTGAAAGAAGTTGTAGTATGGCTTCAACATTAAATCCTATCGATGTGTTATACCTGAAATTTCCTTTGTTTGGGTCAAGCATATCCCCCAAAAAAAGACTAAAAAAATAAATTGTGCAACATATGCAATTTCTTTTAAAATGTTGAGTGGGTGAATTAATGCTCATCACCTTTGCTTACTTCATTGTTAGCAGTATATCTTGGCTCCACATGATTGAGTGAAAATACTATGAGAATCTGTCATTTTAAGGTTATTGTATAGAAAAAATGCACATGATTGAAAAGTAATTTCTTTTATCTCTTAATATCTATTATTATATGAATTTTTCAGCTGTTGCTAAAGAGTTTATTTTCCCCATTGGCCAAACTAGTAAAAGGTTCAGGTTTACTTCCCTTAATTTGTTTCTCCTCTTTCAGGATTTGGATTTTCTGATAAGCCTCAACCTGGATATGGTTTTGACTACACTCTAGATGGTAAATGATGTGGACCTAATAATATTCACTAGTTACATTTATTTTCTTGCCCTAGGACATTCCTTGGTTTGATAATTCCATTGTAAAACAGCAACTTTATTCCTCACTCCCTGCAGAATATGTATCATCTTTGGTGTCACTTGTCAATGAACTAGCTGTTGGCAAAGTGTCACTTGTAGTTCAGGTAAGCTTACGTGCATTGGTAAGAATTTTAGATTTGTTAATCTAAACTACCTGTTAGATGAATTTAAAAGAAGATCCTTCAACCTTATTTATTCTCAGGGCTACTTTTCGCCAGTAGTAGTTAAGTATGCGAGCATTCACCAGGAAAAGCTCAACAACTTGATACTCATTAACCCTCCTGTACGTTTATTTCACAAATCAAGTTCATTTTGTTCTTGCAAAAGGTTTTCCCAAGTGCTGTGCAACTGTTACTTACTTTATTGTTTGTTTCTCAAATAGTGCTACCTTCTTGATGATCCAAATTAGTTTTGGCATGAATTGTTCTGTCTATTAATTTACCCTGCATTTTCCTTTTTGGATATCTATTTTGAGTGTGGATTTTTGGATTTTGATTGTCCTTAGACGGTGTGATATGTTAGGTGTATGGCTCTTGTAACTAAATTGTAGGCTTTGATGTTTAAGTCATCCAATATAGATAAATGTTGTTCAAGCAGAATATGTTTCGCAGATATGAAGTATCAAGTAACATTTTTTCCTTCTATGATACTCTTTTTCTGAAATTGTGGTGATGATTACTGCCTTCAATTCCTTTCTTATTTTATAAGTTAACAGCTAAACATGTCAAGCTTCCATCAACATTATCTGCATTCAGCAACTTTCTGCTAGGTGAAATATTTTCTCAGGTATGAAAAACTCATGCTTTCTTTTAGTCACAAAACAAAATATAATAATAATAATAATAAAAATAAAAAAATAATTCATTTTACATCTGCTGAAATTTAAAAATTAATGACCCCCTAAGTTTCTTAATAACGTATTGTTCTAATTCTTGTCTAGGATCCTTTAAGGGCCAGTGATAAACCCCTGACCAGCTGTGGTCCTTACAAAATGAAAGAAGAAGATTCAATGGTCTATAGAAGACCTTATCTCACTTCTGGTTCCTCAGGTTTTGCACTTAATGCAATTAGCAGGGCCATGAAGAAAGGCCTCAAGGTGAATTTTATTTTTTTTAAAGTATCATTTTCAAAAGGCATATTAGAATTAGTTGTCCATTGGTCTTGTTTGTGTTATCCAAATCCTCTTAGGTATTTTGATAACAGGAAATTTGTAAGTCTTTCACAAGCCTGTTTTATATGGAACTTATTTCTTGTTTTATTTTCTTGCTATGGCCATAACATGTCTAGTTGTTACCTGTAATTAGATTAATGAAGTTCCATGCAAACATTTAAAAACATTAAATTTCTAACTAATTCACACGTACTAATAAAAACATTAAATTTCTCTTAAAATTCAAATGATTTCCAATATCACCTTTATTATTCACACTAAAAAGATCATATTAATTTATATTTCTCTCTCTACTTTTATTAGATATGGGCATATATAAAAAAAATAGTTAATTCTCATTGAGACTATCTAAACATTTTTAAAAAGTACTAAAGATACATTCTAAAAAGACATCTTATAAAACAGACCAGAGGGAGCATTAAAAAAACTGATCATCGGATGAATGATCATATTTTCCTTTACTTTTGATCACATTGAATCGAGACATCTTTCTTTTTTACCTCCAAATTGACAATTAGAGAGAATAAGTTCTGAACAAATATGGTTACTTTGCTTGCTTGGCTTTTCTTGGCAGACCTATGTGGAGGATATGCAGAAAGTACTTCAGGACAAAAATTGGAAAGTTCAAACAACAATATGTTGGGGTCAAAGAGACCGCTGGTTGAGCTTTGATGGAGTGGAAGATTTCTGCAAGGAATCAAATCATTCGCTTATCGAAGTTCCAAGGGTAAACACCAAACTATTCTATGGCACATGCTTGCTCAAAGGAAACATGTTTTTGTTCCCTTGTACCCTCTGGATAAACTTAACTGTCAAATGAATATCGTCCTAACAGTATTCTCTTGTCATTTTATCACTATTACGTAAAGGCTGCTAATTGAACTTCTATGGCTATCTGTTTGTTATGGTTATTTGTGATAATCTGTTATTACACATAAATCAATGGCATCGTCCATTTTTTTGTGAAATAACTGTTGTGGATTCTGCGTTCTCTGAACATGTTAGAAATGGATGAATCATCTTCCCTTCAACTATATTAAGTGGTGATTTCTTGTTTTCAGTTACCGAAGTATCTACTTTCTTGTTTTGCTTGTGGTGCATGAAAAGAAGATATTCACAATTTTGATTTAGAAATTATTCAGTACTCTCTTAATGTTCCTGAAAACAATAAGATTAGATGCATAACTGAAGTCACTTTTAATAAGTTTGATATAACAATATATATACAAGGTTTTGATATGAACAAAAAATAGAGCTGTCATTTATGTTTTGAAGGACACGCATGCTACAATGGTAATTTTGCAATCTACACAGTAAACTTGGTACCTTAGCTTGTTGACTTCATTGTCGCTGAATAATCCTTCTCAGTCCTTTGATTTCATGCTAGAAAATACCTACTTGCTCCAAAACCATGGTTTTCATAGTTTCCAATGTGAAACCAAGTATGCTCTATTTTTATTTTATTTTATTTTTTTGTTTCTTACATATAACGAAACACGCTCTCTCACTCTTTTGCTTATATGTTTCTAAGGTTCCATTACTTCTTGATATGATGCAGTTCTTACTTTAACAATGAATATATATGCTAAAGAACAAACCAATGTTCTGCTTTACACATCTTCCTTGTTTTGCTTGCTAAACTTACCCCCATGGGGAAAGGTATATTTAACTGATCGATTGCACTTTGCAGGCAGGACACCATGTGCAGGAAGATTGTGGTGAAGAACTAGGACAGATTATTTATGGGATATTGAGAAAAAGGAACTGAATTTGGTTGCAATGATAATTTCATCTCGCTATGTTCCTAATCTCTTACTTGTGTCAGCTTTTCTTCAACGTAAAGTTTATATGGTCCTTACTTGCCTCTCTTGGTTTCCCCTTCATAAAACGTGATTATTATGTGTATTTATGTATGTTTTGAAAAGCTTCCTGGCAGCCAAGTTTCAACAAGTTAGCTTTAAAGATTTTGCATTCCGTGGAATAATACCTTAGCAGCTGATATTGCTGAACTTGATATTGCAAATGAAGACCAATCTTGGGAGCAAATGTATCCTCACACATTATTTTTCTTTTTTTTTTTAATTATGAAAATGTTTCAAAGAAAATAAATATTTTTAAAATTTTAAAATACTTTTATTTAGTGATAAATATTCTGATAAATGATTCTCCCTTTAATATAACATAAATCATCGTAGCACAGTTAATTTGAGAGATAAAACTTATAAATAAGGTGTCAGGTTTTGTTGTTTTAAGATTAATGCCCTATACAAATAGAACAAAACGAAAAGTCTGAAAAAAGCCTCTCTTAATTTAAAACAAAAACGTTACTTAAAAATTCGGATTGGCTTCATTATAAATAAGATCTCAAGTTTAAGTTTTTGTATCTAAAAGTCTTAAGGCACAACCTAATTTAAATTTAGATTGGTAATAGTATAAACTCTATAAAAAGTTTCAGTCTTATTTTTGAATTTTACTAGAAATGCATCATATACATAAATACATAATTGTTATGTTATGGCAAACATATAGTTAATTTTGGGGAAAAAAACCCATCAGATATGTTATTTATAATTTATCATTATGTAAATATTTATGCGAAAGTCTCACGTTAACACCTTTATAAATGGTAAAGACAGGGAGGTGCTCCCACTTTTAATGAATGATAAAGAGTGTGAGGCTTGAATTATACTTTTTAAGATCAAGAGGAAATTATATAAATGCCCTTCATTCAATTTTTTTCTTAAAATTCAAACCGATCGTAAAGAAATGTTGGTTATGCCTTAACCAAATTTGGGAATTACCAAAAAGGGTGAATTTATTATTTGGTAAAGAAAAATTGGTAACACAAAATCAAATGTTAGTAATGCCTTAACCAACTTGGGGAATAACTTGAGAGTGTTGATTTGTTACTTGGTACAAAAAACATGGTAACACAAAATGAAATATTGGTAATACCTTAACTAAACTTGGAAACCACATCAAAGTGTGAATTTATTACTTGATAAAGAAATTTGGTAACACCAAATGATATGTTGATAATGACTTTACAAAACCTAGGAAAGACCTCAAAGTATTAATTTGTTACTTGATAAGGGAAAGTTAGTAGTACCAAATAAAATGTTAATAATGTCTTAGCAAAACTTGTTAATAATTAAAAGTGTTGATTTGTTACTTGGAAAAGAAAAATTGGCAACACCTAACCAAACTTGGGAATTCCTTAACCAAACTTGGGAATGACATGAAAGTGTGAAATTGTCAAATGGTGTCACCTAATGAAATGTTGGTAATGCTTTAACAAAACTTCTAAATAGCCTGAAAGTGTGAATGTATTACTTGATAATTCCTAATGGTGCCACCTAATGAAATGTTGGTTATACATAATAAAATATTGATAATTCCTTAACAGGACAAGGAAATATGGGGATAAAAGACAAGAGATTACTTATAGACTTTTTTTTTTTTTTTTTTGCATGTTACATAATAAATGAATTGGTGGCCTATTAACTACCAATGCTTTTGGCAAACCATATGATGGGGGGTTCAAATCATAGCTCCACCACTTTGCCAACAATTTATGCCCACTTGGGGTAGCCTAACCCTTAAGCCATATATCAGCATTGGTGGGTATAAATTGTTGACAAAGAGGTATGGTTGAGATTTGAAGTCTCATCACTTGGCTTGCCAAAAGCATCAGTGGCCATTATACCACCAGCTCGTTCAACATATAACATGCAATATATATAAGTAAACTATTTAGTTTTGTATCACCTTATTTCCGAGTTTTGTCAAGAAGCAAGTTATATTTCATTAGGTGTTACCAACTCTTCTTTATGAAGATTCAACGGCACACTTTCAGATCATTCACATATCTGGTTCACACTTA